>HG992290.1:55980-10055980 GCA_905220595.1 Spilosoma lubricipeda
AATTTTTTGAATTTTTAAATTTTGTTAATTTTTGACGTTTTTGTCGAATAATTCGATCACCCTCCTTCATATTGTTTATATTTTAACAGATTTAGATAGCTCTCATCTAGACCTATCTAATAACATCCCTTTTACACAGTTTCGGCATATACATACTTAGAAAATTTTACATTTAGTTTGAAATTTTCAGAATTTTGACATTTTTTGAGGTTATCTTAAATTTTTTTCGATAACCATTAGTTTTTAAAATTACAATTTATATATATCTAGATAGGTCTCTTCAAGACCCGTCTACAGACACCCTGTTTGTTCAATTTGGACAAATAGAAGTTGTAAAAAATTTTACATACAAAATTTTATTTGTTAAATTTGGAGGTTTTTGTCGAATAATTCTTCAGCCCTTTATCTGGTAGTGACAATCTATACATATTTGGATAGATCTCGCCGAGACCCGTCGAAAGACACCAAAATTTTTAAGATCACACGTATAGAAAACCGGAAATCGTCACTTTAAGAATTTTCATATATTTGTTTACCTAAAAGTCTACCTTAGGGCTAGAAATCTGCAATTTTCATACGAAATTTTTTGTTAATAATACCATTGTAGTGCACCGTTTTTGCTGGATATCGCCATTGTAGACACTCCTGCGTCCCGTAGGATCATTATAACCTGAAAAATAGAAAGAAAATTAAAATTTTGGACATTGAATTTTTTGAATTTTTAAATTTTGTTAATTTTTGACGTTTTTGTCGAATAATTCGATCACCCTCCTTCATATTGTTTATATTTTTAACAGATTTAGATAGCTCTCATCTAGACCTATCTAATAACATCCCTTTTACACAGTTTCGGCATATACATACTTAGAAAATTTTACATTTAGTTTGAAATTTTCAGAATTTTGACATTTTTTGAGGTTATCTTAAATTTTTTCGATAACCATTAGTTTTTAAAATTACAATTTATATATATCTAGATAGGTCTCTTCAAGACCCGTCTACAGACACCCTGTTTGTTCAATTTGGACAAATAGAAGTTGTAAAAAATTTTACATACAAAATTTTATTTGTTAAATTTGGAGGTTTTTGTCGAATAATTCTTCAGCCCTTTATCTGGTAGTGACAATCTATACATATTTGGATAGATCTCGCCGAGACCCGTCGAAAGAACACCAAAATTTTTAAGATCACACGTATAGAAAACCGGAAAATCGTCACTTTAAAGAATTTTCATATATTTGTTTACCTAAAAGTCTACCTTAGGGCTAGAAATCTGCAATTTTCATACGAAATTTTTGTTAATAATACCATTGTAGTGCACCGTTTTTGCTGGATATCGCCATTGTAGACACTCCTGCGTCCCGTAGGATCATTATAACCTGAAAAATAGAAAGAAAATTAAAATTTTGGACATTGAATTTTTTGAATTTTTAAATTTTGTTAATTTTTGACGTTTTTGTCGAATAATTCGATCACCCTCCTTCATATTGTTTATATTTTAACAGATTTAGATAGCTCTCATCTAGACCTATCTAATAACATCCCTTTTACACAGTTTCGGCATATACATACTTAGAAAATTTTACATTTAGTTTGAAATTTTCAGAATTTTGACATTTTTTTGAGGTTATCTTAAATTTTTTCGATAACCATTAGTTTTTAAAATTACAATTTATATATATCTAGATAGGTCTCTTCAAGACCCGTCTACAGACACCCTGTTTGTTCAATTTGGACAAATAGAAGTTGTAAAAAAATTTTACATACAAAATTTTATTTGTTAAATTTGGAGGTTTTTGTCGAATAATTCTTCAGCCCTTTATCTGGTAGTGACAATCTATACATATTTGGATAGATCTCGCCGAGACCCGTCGAAAGACACCAAAATTTTTAAGATCACACGTATAGAAAACCGGAAAATCGTCACTTTAAGAATTTTCATATATTTGTTTACCTAAAAGTCTACCTTAGGGCTAGAAATCTGCAATTTTCATACGAAATTTTTTGTTAATAATACCATTGTAGTGCACCGTTTTTGCTGGATATCGCCATTGTAGACACTCCTGCGTCCCGTAGGATCATTTTAACCTGAAAAATAGAAAGAAAATTAAAATTTTGGACATTGAATTTTTTGAATTTTTAAATTTTGTTAATTTTTGACGTTTTTGTCGAATAATTCGATCACCCTCCTTCATATTGTTTATATTTTAACAGATTTAGATAGCTCTCATCTAGACCTATCTAATAACATCCCTTTTACACAGTTTCGGCATATACATACTTAGAAAATTTTACATTTAGTTTGAAATTTTCAGAATTTTGACATTTTTTGAGGTTATCTTAAATTTTTTCGATAACCATTAGTTTTTAAAATTACAATTTATATATATCTAGATAGGTCTCTTCAAGACCCGTCTACAGACACCCTGTTTGTTCAATTTGGACAAATAGAAGTTGTAAAAAATTTACATACAAAATTTTATTTGTTAAATTTGGAGGTTTTTGTCGAATAATTCTTCAGCCCTTTATCTGGTAGTGACAATCTATACATATTTGGATAGATCTCGCCGAGACCCGTCGAAAGACACCAAAATTTTTAAGATCACACGTATAGAAAACCGGAAAATCGTCACTTTAAGAATTTTCATATATTTGTTTACCTAAAAGTCTACCTTAGGGCTAGAAATCTGCAATTTTCATACGAAATTTTTTGTTAATAATACCATTGTAGTGCACCGTTTTTGCTGGATATCGCCATTGTAGACACTCCTGCGTCCCGTAGGATCATTATAACCTGAAAAATAGAAAGAAAATTAAAATTTTGGACATTGAATTTTTTGAATTTTTAAATTTTGTTAATTTTTGACGTTTTTGTCGAATAATTCGATCACCCTCCTTCATATTGTTTATATTTTAACAGATTTAGATAGCTCTCATCTAGACCTATCTAATAACATCCCTTTTACACAGTTTCGGCATATACATACTTAGAAAATTTTACATTTAGTTTGAAATTTTCAGAATTTTGACATTTTTTGAGGTTATCTTAAATTTTTTTCGATAACCATTAGTTTTTAAAATTACAATTTATATATATCTAGATAGGTCTCTTCAAGACCCGTCTACAGACACCCCTGTTTGTTCAATTTGGACAAATAGAAGTTGTAAAAAATTTTACATACAAAATTTTATTTGTTAAATTTGGAGGTTTTTGTCGAATAATTCTTCAGCCCTTTATTTGGTAGTGACAATCTATACATATTTGGATAGATCTCGCCGAGACCCGTCGAAAGACACCAAAATTTTTAAGATCACACGTATAGAAAACCGGAAAATCGTCACTTTAAGAATTTTCATATATTTGTTTACCTAAAAGTCTACCTTAGGGCTAGAAATCTGCAATTTTCATACGAAATTTTTTGTTAATAATACCATTGTAGTGCACCGTTTTTGCTGGATATCGCCATTGTAGACACTCCTGCGTCCCGTAGGATCATTATAACCTGAAAAATAGAAAGAAAATTAAAATTTTGGACATTGAATTTTTTGAATTTTTAAATTTTGTTAATTTTTGACGTTTTTGTCGAATAATTCGATCACCCTCCTTCATATTGTTTATATTTTAACAGATTTAGATAGCTCTCATCTAGACCTATCTAATAACATCCCTTTTACACAGTTTCGGCATATACATACTTAGAAAATTTTACATTTAGTTTGAAATTTTCAGAATTTTGACATTTTTTGAGGTTATCTTAAATTTTTTCGATAACCATTAGTTTTTAAAATTACAATTTATATATATCTAGATAGGTCTCTTCAAGACCCGTCTACAGACACCCTGTTTGTTCAATTTGGACAAATAGAAGTTGTAAAAAATTTTACATACAAAATTTTATTTGTTAAATTTGGAGGTTTTTGTCGAATAATTCTTCAGCCCTTTATCTGGTAGTGACAATCTATACATATTTGGATAGATCTCGCCGAGACCCGTCGAAAGACACCAAAATTTTTAAGATCACACGTATAGAAAACCGGAAAATCGTCACTTTAAGAATTTTCATATATTTGTTTACCTAAAAGTCTACCTTAGGGCTAGAAATCTGCAATTTTCATACGAAATTTTTTGTTAATAATACCATTGTAGTGCACCGTTTTTGCTGGATATCGCCATTGTAGACACTCCTGCGTCCCGTAGGATCATTATAACCTGAAAAATAGAAAGAAAATTAAAATTTTGGACATTGAATTTTTTGAATTTTTAAATTTTGTTAATTTTTGACGTTTTTTGTCGAATAATTCGATCACCCTCCTTCATATTGTTTATATTTTAACAGATTTAGATAGCTCTCATCTAGACCTATCTAATAACATCCCTTTTACACAGTTTCGGCATATACATACTTAGAAAATTTTACATTTAGTTTGAAATTTTCAGAATTTTGACATTTTTTGAGGTTATCTTAAATTTTTTCGATAACCATTAGTTTTTAAAATTACAATTTATATATATCTAGATAGGTCTCTTCAAGACCCGTCTACAGACCACCCTGTTTGTTCAATTTGGACAAATAGAAGTTGTAAAAAATTTTACATACAAAATTTTATTTGTTAAATTTGGAGGTTTTTGTCGAATAATTCTTCAGCCCTTTATCTGGTAGTGACAATCTATACATATTTGGATAGATCTCGCCGAGACCCGTCGAAAGACACCAAAATTTTTAAGATCACACGTATAGAAAACCGGAAAATCGTCACTTTAAGAATTTTCATATATTTGTTTACCTAAAAGTCTACCTTAGGGCTAGAAATCTGCAATTTTCATACGAAATTTTTTGTTAATAATACCATTGTAGTGCACCGTTTTTGCTGGATATCGCCATTGTAGACACTCCTGCGTCCCGTAGGATCATTATAACCTGAAAAATAGAAAGAAAATTAAAATTTTGGACATTGAATTTTTTGAATTTTTAAATTTTGTTAATTTTTGACGTTTTTGTCGAATAATTCGATCACCCTCCTTCATATTGTTTATATTTTAACAGATTTAGATAGCTCTCATCTAGACCTATCTAATAACATCCCTTTTACACAGTTTCGGCATATACATACTTAGAAAATTTTACATTTAGTTTGAAATTTTCAGAATTTTGACATTTTTTGAGGTTATCTTAAATTTTTTCGATAACCATTAGTTTTTAAAATTACAATTTATATATATCTAGATAGGTCTCTTCAAGACCCGTCTACAGACACCCTGTTTGTTCAATTTGGACAAATAGAAGTTGTAAAAAATTTTACATACAAAATTTTATTTGTTAAATTTGGAGGTTTTTGTCGAATAATTCTTCAGCCCTTTATCTGGTAGTGACAATCTATACATATTTGGATAGATCTCGCCGAGACCCGTCGAAAGACACCAAAATTTTTAAGATCACACGTATAGAAAACCGGAAAATCGTCACTTTAAGAATTTTCATATATTTGTTTACCTAAAAGTCTACCTTAGGGCTAGAAATCTGCAATTTTCATACGAAATTTTTTGTTAATAATACCATTGTAGTGCACCGTTTTTGCTGGATATCGCCATTGTAGACACTCCTGCGTCCCGTAGGATCATTATAACCTGAAAAATAGAAAGAAAATTAAAATTTTGGACATTGAATTTTTTGAATTTTTAAATTTTGTTAATTTTTGACGTTTTTGTCGAATAATTCGATCACCCTCCTTCATATTGTTTATATTTTAACAGATTTAGATAGCTCTCATCTAGACCTATCTAATAACATCCCTTTTACACAGTTTCGGCATATACATACTTAGAAAATTTTACATTTAGTTTGAAATTTTCAGAATTTTGACATTTTTTGAGGTTATCTTAAATTTTTTCGATAACCATTAGTTTTTAAAATTACAATTTATATATATCTAGATAGGTCTCTTCAAGACCCGTCTACAGACACCCCTGTTTGTTCAATTTGGACAAATAGAAGTTGTAAAAAATTTTACATACAAAATTTTATTTGTTAAATTTGGAGGTTTTTGTCGAATAATTCTTCAGCCCTTTATCTGGTAGTGACAATCTATACATATTTGGATAGATCTCGCCGAGACCCGTCGAAAGACACCAAAATTTTTAAGATCACACGTATAGAAAACCGGAAAATCGTCACTTTAAGAATTTTCATATATTTGTTTACCTAAAAGTCTACCTTAGGGCTAGAAATCTGCAATTTTCATACGAAATTTTTTGTTAATAATACCATTGTAGTGCACCGTTTTGCTGGATATCGCCATTGTAGACACTCCTGCGTCCCGTAGGATCATTATAACCTGAAAAATAGAAAGAAAATTAAAATTTTGGACATTGAATTTTTTGAATTTTAAATTTTGTTAATTTTTGACGTTTTTGTCGAATAATTCGATCACCCTCCTTCATATTGTTTATATTTTAACAGATTTAGATAGCTCTCATCTAGACCTATCTAATAACATCCCTTTTACACAGTTTCGGCATATACATACTTAGAAAATTTTACATTTAGTTTGAAATTTTCAGGAATTTTGACATTTTTTGAGGTTATCTTAAATTTTTTCGATAACCATTAGTTTTTAAAATTACAATTTATATATATCTAGATAGGTCTCTTCAAGACCCGTCTACAGACACCCTGTTTGTTCAATTTGGACAAATAGAAGTTGTAAAAAATTTTACATACAAAATTTTATTTGTTAAATTTGGAGGTTTTTGTCGAATAATTCTT
Organism: Spilosoma lubricipeda; assembly: GCA_905220595.1. Classification (NCBI taxonomy): domain Eukaryota; kingdom Metazoa; phylum Arthropoda; class Insecta; order Lepidoptera; family Erebidae; genus Spilosoma; species Spilosoma lubricipeda. The sequence goes on from HG992290.1 coordinate 62,745, forward strand.
CAGCCCTTTATCTGGTAGTGACAATCTATACATATTTGGATAGATCTCGCCGAGACCCGTCGAAAGACACCAAAATTTTTAAGATCACACGTATAGAAAACCGGAAAATCGTCACTTTAAGAATTTTCATATATTTGTTTACCTAAAAGTCTACCTTAGGGCTAGAAATCTGCAATTTTCATACGAAATTTTTTGTTAATAATACCATTGTAGTGCACCGTTTTTGCTGGATATCGCCATTGTAGACACTCCTGCGTCCCGTAGGATCATTATAACCTGAAAAATAGAAAGAAAATTAAAATTTTGGACATTGAATTTTTTGAATTTTTAAATTTTGTTAATTTTTGACGTTTTTGTCGAATAATTCGATCACCCTCCTTCATATTGTTTATATTTTAACAGATTTAGATAGCTCTCATCTAGACCTATCTAATAACATCCCTTTTACACAGTTTCGGCATATACATACTTAGAAAATTTTACATTTAGTTTGAAATTTTCAGAATTTTGACATTTTTTGAGGTTATCTTAAATTTTTTCGATAACCATTAGTTTTTAAAATTACAATTTATATATATCTAGATAGGTCTCTTCAAGACCCGTCTACAGACACCCTGTTTGTTCAATTTGGACAAATAGAAGTTGTAAAAAATTTTACATACAAAATTTTATTTGTTAAATTTGGAGGTTTTTGTCGAATAATTCTTCAGCCCTTTATCTGGTAGTGACAATCTATACATATTTGGATAGATCTCGCCGAGACCCGTCGAAAGACACCAAAATTTTTAAGATCACACGTATAGAAAACCGGAAAATCGTCACTTTAAGAATTTTCATATATTTGTTTACCTAAAAGTCTACCTTAGGGCTAGAAATCTGCAATTTTCATACGAAATTTTTTGTTAATAATACCATTGTAGTGCACCGTTTTTGCTGGATATCGCCATTGTAGACACTCCTGCGTCCCGTAGGATCATTATAACCTGAAAAATAGAAAGAAAATTAAAATTTTGGACATTGAATTTTTTGAATTTTTAAATTTTGTTAATTTTTGACGTTTTTGTCGAATAATTCGATCACCCTCCTTCATATTGTTTATATTTTAACAGATTTAGATAGCTCTCATCTAGACCTATCTAATAACATCCCTTTTACACAGTTTCGGCATATACATACTTAGAAAATTTTACATTTAGTTTGAAATTTTCAGAATTTTGACATTTTTTGAGGTTATCTTAAATTTTTTCGATAACCATTAGTTTTTAAAATTACAATTTATATATATCTAGATAGGTCTCTTCAAGACCCGTCTACAGACACCCTGTTTGTTCAATTTGGACAAATAGAAGTTGTAAAAAATTTTACATACAAAATTTTATTTGTTAAATTTGGAGGTTTTTGTCGAATAATTCTTCAGCCCCTTTATCTGGTAGTGACAATCTATACATATTTGGATAGATCTCGCCGAGACCCGTCGAAAGACACCAAAATTTTTAAGATCACACGTATAGAAAACCGGAAAATCGTCACTTTAAGAATTTTCATATATTTGTTTACCTAAAAGTCTACCTTAGGGCTAGAAATCTGCAATTTTCATACGAAATTTTTTGTTAATAATACCATTGTAGTGCACCGTTTTTGCTGGATATCGCCATTGTAGACACTCCTGCGTCCCGTAGGATCATTATAACCTGAAAAATAGAAAGAAAATTAAAATTTTGGACATTGAATTTTTTGAATTTTTAAATTTTGTTAATTTTTGACGTTTTTGTCGAATAATTCGATCACCCCTCCTTCATATTGTTTATATTTTAACAGATTTAGATAGCTCTCATCTAGACCTATCTAATAACATCCCTTTTACACAGTTTCGGCATATACATACTTAGAAAATTTTACATTTAGTTTGAAATTTTCAGAATTTTGACATTTTTTGAGGTTATCTTAAATTTTTTCGATAACCATTAGTTTTTAAAATTACAATTTATATATATCTAGATAGGTCTCTTCAAGACCCGTCTACAGACACCCTGTTTGTTCAATTTGGACAAATAGAAGTTGTAAAAAATTTTACATACAAAATTTTATTTGTTAAATTTGGGGTTTTTGTCGAATAATTCTTCAGCCCTTTATCTGGTAGTGACAATCTATACATATTTGGATAGATCTCGCCGAGACCCGTCGAAAGACACCAAAATTTTTAAGATCACACGTATAGAAAACCGGAAAATCGTCACTTTAAGAATTTTCATATATTTGTTTACCTAAAAGTCTACCTTAGGGCTAGAAATCTGCAATTTTCATACGAAATTTTTTGTTAATAATACCATTGTAGTGCACCGTTTTTGCTGGATATCGCCATTGTAGACACTCCTGCGTCCCGTAGGATCATTATAACCTGAAAAATAGAAAGAAAATTAAAATTTTGGACATTGAATTTTTTGAATTTTTAAATTTTGTTAATTTTTGACGTTTTTGTCGAATAATTCGATCACCCTCCTTCATATTGTTTATATTTTAACAGATTTAGATAGCTCTCATCTAGACCTATCTAATAACATCCCTTTTACACAGTTTCGGCATATACATACTTAGAAAATTTTACATTTAGTTTGAAATTTTCAGAATTTTGACATTTTTTGAGGTTATCTTAAATTTTTTCGATAACCATTAGTTTTTAAAATTACAATTTATATATATCTAGATAGGTCTCTTCAAGACCCGTCTACAGACACCCTGTTTGTTCAATTTGGACAAATAGAAGTTGTAAAAAATTTTACATACAAAATTTTATTTGTTAAATTTGGAGGTTTTTGTCGAATAATTCTTCAGCCCTTTATCTGGTAGTGACAATCTATACATATTTGGGATAGATCTCGCCGAGACCCGTCGAAAGACACCAAAATTTTTAAGATCACACGTATAGAAAACCGGAAAATCGTCACTTTAAGAATTTTCATATATTTGTTTACCTAAAAGTCTACCTTAGGGCTAGAAATCTGCAATTTTCATACGAATTTTTTTGTTAATAATACCATTGTAGTGCACCGTTTTTGCTGGATATCGCCATTGTAGACACTCCTGCGTCCCGTAGGATCATTATAACCTGAAAAATAGAAAGAAAATTAAAATTTTGGACATTGAATTTTTTGAATTTTAAATTTTGTTAATTTTTGACGTTTTTGTCGAATAATTCGATCACCCTCCTTCATATTGTTTATATTTTAACAGATTTAGATAGCTCTCATCTAGACCTATCTAATAACATCCCTTTTACACAGTTTCGGCATATACATACTTAGAAAATTTTACATTTAGTTTGAAATTTTCAGAATTTTGACATTTTTTGAGGTTATCTTAAATTTTTTCGATAACCATTAGTTTTTAAAATTACAATTTATATATATCTAGATAGGTCTCTTCAAGACCCGTCTACAGACACCCTGTTTGTTCAATTTGGACAAATAGAAGTTGTAAAAAATTTTACATACAAAATTTTATTTGTTAAATTTGGAGGTTTTTGTCGAATAATTCTTCAGCCCTTTATCTGGTAGTGACAATCTATACATATTTGGATAGATCTCGCCGAGACCCGTCGAAAGACACCAAAATTTTTAAGATCACACGTATAGAAAACCGGAAAATCGTCACTTTAAGAATTTTCATATATTTGTTTACCTAAAAGTCTACCTTAGGGCTAGAAATCTGCAATTTTCATACGAAATTTTTTGTTAATAATACCATTGTAGTGCACCGTTTTTGCTGGATATCGCCATTGTAGACACTCCTGCGTCCCGTAGGATCATTATAACCTGAAAAATAGAAAGAAAATTAAAATTTTGGACATTGAATTTTTTGAATTTTTAAATTTTGTTAATTTTTGACGTTTTTTGTCGAATAATTCGATCACCCTCCTTCATATTGTTTATATTTTAACAGATTTAGATAGCTCTCATCTAGACCTATCTAATAACATCCCTTTTACACAGTTTCGGCATATACATACTTAGAAAATTTTACATTTAGTTTGAAATTTTCAGAATTTTGACATTTTTTGAGGTTATCTTAAATTTTTTCGATAACCATTAGTTTTTTAAAATTACAATTTATATATATCTAGATAGGTCTCTTCAAGACCCGTCTACAGACACCCCTGTTTGTTCAATTTGGACAAATAGAAGTTGTAAAAAATTTTACATACAAAATTTTATTTGTTAAATTTGGAGGTTTTTGTCGAATAATTCTTCAGCCCTTTATCTGGTAGTGACAATCTATACATATTTGGATAGATCTCGCCGAGACCCGTCGAAAGACACCAAAATTTTTAAGATCACACGTATAGAAAACCGGAAAATCGTCACTTTAAGAATTTTCATATATTTGTTTACCTAAAAGTCTACCTTAGGGCTAGAAATCTGCAATTTTCATACGAAATTTTTTGTTAATAATACCATTGTAGTGCACCGTTTTTGCTGGATATCGCCATTGTAGACACTCCTGCGTCCCGTAGGATCATTATAACCTGAAAAATAGAAAGAAAATTAAAATTTTGGACATTGAATTTTTTGAATTTTTAAATTTTGTTAATTTTTGACGTTTTTGTCGAATAATTCGATCACCCTCCTTCATATTGTTTATATTTTAACAGATTTAGATAGCTCTCATCTAGACCTATCTAATAACATCCCTTTTACACAGTTTCGGCATATACATACTTAGAAAATTTTACATTTAGTTTGAAATTTTCAGAATTTTGACATTTTTTGAGGTTATCTTAAATTTTTTCGATAACCATTAGTTTTTAAAATTACAATTTATATATATCTAGATAGGTCTCTTCAAGACCCGTCTACAGACACCCTGTTTGTTCAATTTGGACAAATAGAAGTTGTAAAAAATTTTACATACAAAATTTTATTTGTTAAATTTGGAGGTTTTTGTCGAATAATTCTTCAGCCCTTTATCTGGTAGTGACAATCTATACATATTTGGATAGATCTCGCCGAGACCCGTCGAAAGACACCAAAATTTTTAAGATCACACGTATAGAAAACCGGAAAATCGTCACTTTAAGAATTTTCATATATTTGTTTACCTAAAAGTCTACCTTAGGGCTAGAAATCTGCAATTTTCATACGAAATTTTTTGTTAATAATACCATTGTAGTGCACCGTTTTTGCTGGATATCGCCATTGTAGACACTCCTGCGTCCCGTAGGATCATTATAACCTGAAAAATAGAAAGAAAATTAAAATTTTGGACATTGAATTTTTTGAATTTTTAAATTTTGTTAATTTTTGACGTTTTTGTCGAATAATTCGATCACCCTCCTTCATATTGTTTATATTTTAACAGATTTAGATAGCTCTCATCTAGACCTATCTAATAACATCCCTTTTACACAGTTTCGGCATATACATACTTAGAAAATTTTACATTTAGTTTGAAATTTTCAGAATTTTGACATTTTTTGAGGTTATCTTAAATTTTTTCGATAACCATTAGTTTTTAAAATTACAATTTATATATATCTAGATAGGTCTCTTCAAGACCCGTCTACAGACACCCTGTTTGTTCAATTTGGACAAATAGAAGTTGTAAAAAATTTTACATACAAAATTTTATTTGTTAAATTTGGAGGTTTTTGTCGAATAATTCTTCAGCCCTTTATCTGGTAGTGACAATCTATACATATTTGGATAGATCTCGCCGAGACCCGTCGAAAGACACCAAAATTTTTAAGATCACACGTATAGAAAACCGGAAAATCGTCACTTTAAGAATTTTCATATATTTGTTTACCTAAAAGTCTACCTTAGGGCTAGAAATCTGCAATTTTCATACGAAATTTTTTGTTAATAATACCATTGTAGTGCACCGTTTTTGCTGGATATCGCCATTGTAGACACTCCTGCGTCCCGTAGGATCATTATAACCTGAAAAATAGAAAGAAAATTAAAATTTTGGACATTGAATTTTTTGAATTTTTAAATTTTGTTAATTTTTGACGTTTTTGTCGAATAATTCGATCACCCTCCTTCATATTGTTTATATTTTAACAGATTTAGATAGCTCTCATCTAGACCTATCTAATAACATCCCTTTTACACAGTTTCGGCATATACATACTTAGAAAATTTTACATTTAGTTTGAAATTTTCAGAATTTTGACATTTTTTGAGGTTATCTTAAATTTTTTCGATAACCATTAGTTTTTAAAATTACAATTTATATATATCTAGATAGGTCTCTTCAAGACCCGTCTACAGACACCCTGTTTGTTCAATTTGGACAAATAGAAGTTGTAAAAAATTTTACATACAAAATTTTATTTGTTAAATTTGGAGGTTTTTGTCGAATAATTCTTCAGCCCTTTATCTGGTAGTGACAATCTATACATATTTGGATAGATCTCGCCGAGACCCGTCGAAAGACACCAAAATTTTTAAGATCACACGTATAGAAAACCGGAAAATCGTCACTTTAAGAATTTTCATATATTTGTTTACCTAAAAGTCTACCTTAGGGCTAGAAATCTGCAATTTTCATACGAAATTTTTTGTTAATAATACCATTGTAGTGCACCGTTTTTGCTGGATATCGCCATTGTAGACACTCCTGCGTCCCGTAGGATCATTATAACCTGAAAAATAGAAAGAAAATTAAAATTTTGGACATTGAATTTTTTGAATTTTTAAATTTTGTTAATTTTTGACGTTTTTGTCGAATAATTCGATCACCCTCCTTCATATTGTTTATATTTTAACAGATTTAGATAGCTCTCATCTAGACCTATCTAATAACATCCCTTTTACACAGTTTCGGCATATACATACTTAGAAAATTTTACATTTAGTTTGAAATTTTCAGAATTTTGACATTTTTTGAGGTTATCTTAAATTTTTTCGATAACCATTAGTTTTTAAAATTACAATTTATATATATCTAGATAGGTCTCTTCAAGACCCGTCTACAGACACCCTGTTTGTTCAATTTGGACAAATAGAAGTTGTAAAAAATTTTACATACAAAATTTTATTTGTTAAATTTGGAGGTTTTTGTCGAATAATTCTTCAGCCCTTTATCTGGTAGTGACAATCTATACATATTTGGATAGATCTCGCCGAGACCCGTCGAAAGACACCAAAATTTTTAAGATCACACGTATAGAAAACCGGAAAATCGTCACTTTAAGAATTTTCATATATTTGTTTACCTAAAAGTCTACCTTAGGGCTAGAAATCTGCAATTTTCATACGAAATTTTTTGTTAATAATACCATTGTAGTGCACCGTTTTTGCTGGATATCGCCATTGTAGACACTCCTGCGTCCCGTAGGATCATTATAACCTGAAAAATAGAAAGAAAATTAAAATTTTGGACATTGAATTTTTTGAATTTTTAAATTTTGTTAATTTTTGACGTTTTTGTCGAATAATTCGATCACCCTCCTTCATATTGTTTATATTTTAACAGATTTAGATAGCTCTCATCTAGACCTATCTAATAACATCCCTTTTACACAGTTTCGGCATATACATACTTAGAAAATTTTACATTTAGTTTGAAATTTTCAGAATTTTGACATTTTTTGAGGTTATCTTAAATTTTTTCGATAACCATTAGTTTTTAAAATTACAATTTATATATATCTAGATAGGTCTCTTCAAGACCCGTCTACAGACACCCTGTTTGTTCAATTTGGACAAATAGAAGTTGTAAAAAATTTTACATACAAAATTTTATTTGTTAAATTTGGAGGTTTTTGTCGAATAATTCTTCAGCCCTTTATCTGGTAGTGACAATCTATACATATTTGGATAGATCTCGCCGAGACCCGTCGAAAGACACCAAAATTTTTAAGATCACACGTATAGAAAACCGGAAAATCGTCACTTTAAGAATTTTCATATATTTGTTTACCTAAAAGTCTACCTTAGGGCTAGAAATCTGCAATTTTCATACGAAATTTTTTGTTAATAATACCATTGTAGTGCACCGTTTTTGCTGGATATCGCCATTGTAGACACTCCTGCGTCCCGTAGGATCATTATAACCTGAAAAATAGAAAGAAAATTAAAATTTTGGACATTGAATTTTTTGAATTTTTAAATTTTGTTAATTTTTGACGTTTTTGTCGAATAATTCGATCACCCTCCTTCATATTGTTTATATTTTAACAGATTTAGATAGCTCTCATCTAGACCTATCTAATAACATCCCTTTTACACAGTTTCGGCATATACATACTTAGAAAATTTTACATTTAGTTTGAAATTTTCAGAATTTTGACATTTTTTGAGGTTATCTTAAATTTTTTCGATAACCATTAGTTTTTAAAATTACAATTTATATATATCTAGATAGGTCTCTTCAAGACCCGTCTACAGACACCCTGTTTGTTCAATTTGGACAAATAGAAGTTGTAAAAAATTTTACATACAAAATTTTATTTGTTAAATTTGGAGGTTTTTGTCGAATAATTCTTCAGCCCTTTATCTGGTAGTGACAATCTATACATATTTGGATAGATCTCGCCGAGACCCGTCGAAAGACACCAAAATTTTTAAGATCACACGTATAGAAAACCGGAAAATCGTCACTTTAAGAATTTTCATATATTTGTTTACCTAAAAGTCTACCTTAGGGCTAGAAATCTGCAATTTTCATACGAAATTTTTTGTTAATAATACCATTGTAGTGCACCGTTTTTGCTGGATATCGCCATTGTAGACACTCCTGCGTCCCGTAGGATCATTATAACCTGAAAAATAGAAAGAAAATTAAAATTTTGGACATTGAATTTTTTGAATTTTTAAATTTTGTTAATTTTTGACGTTTTTGTCGAATAATTCGATCACCCTCCTTCATATTGTTTATATTTTAACAGATTTAGATAGCTCTCATCTAGACCTATCTAATAACATCCCTTTTACACAGTTTCGGCATATACATACTTAGAAAATTTTACATTTAGTTTGAAATTTTCAGAATTTTGACATTTTTTGAGGTTATCTTAAATTTTTTCGATAACCATTAGTTTTTAAAATTACAATTTATATATATCTAGATAGGTCTCTTCAAGACCCGTCTACAGACACCCTGTTTGTTCAATTTGGACAAATAGAAGTTGTAAAAAATTTTACATACAAAATTTTATTTGTTAAATTTGGAGGTTTTTGTCGAATAATTCTTCAGCCCTTTATCTGGTAGTGACAATCTATACATATTTGGATAGATCTCGCCGAGACCCGTCGAAAGACACCAAAATTTTTAAGATCACACGTATAGAAAACCAAAAAATCGCCCGCCCACCCTCCCATTTTTTACGTAGTATATAGGTTTTGTAGACCAGGGGTCGTCAACCGGTGGCATCGATCAAAAATTTTTTTATATTTTTTAACCATTTTAATTATTATTCTAATTTCAATTATCACATTTCGTATATTTTATTCATTGACCGAGGCCTTTTACACCTCAAACCTAACCGACTGGCTCAAATTAGAGCAAAATTTTTAGTGTATAATTTGATTTTATTGCTTTTAAATATTTATTGACTAAGTTACATACCCCCCTTTACAGGGTCAGATACACACATTTGACTTCAACCCCCCTATACAGGGTTGGACAAACATCACAAACATTTACACAACGGACAATTTTCCCCGCACACACACGACACTACACATAAATCCATCACCACAAACATGTCTGACTCTGAGCCCTATTATTATACTGGAGTGCCTTTTGACCCCAGGCGTATCAGCTTCTCCTCGTCATCGCCGTCGCCGCTCCCGCATCCGCCGAAACAACAACAAGCTCCGAAGACCAGGACAGCCCAGGCTAGGGTCTGGCTTCAGAGGGCGAAGGCTTGTGTGAACGAGTCTCGCAATCTGAAGCGGGACCTTAAGGAGGGAATCCTTAATGCCGTGGACCACCTGTATCGGCTGGTCAAAGAGGCGGATGCGTCCAAGGCCATCGGTGCGGCTCCGGTGGCTATAACTCCTGTACAGGAGGTTTCGGCCGCAGTGGCCGCATCTTCGGCAAAAGACGGAACGGTGTTGGCGAGCCTAGCGGAATTGAGGGCCTCGGTCTACGACTGGATCGAGGAGTCGCACCGCCTGTTGAAAAAAGAAATCCAGAGCGTCAACAAAAACAACAAAGACCAAAACGCTGATACCCTCGAAAAGGTCTTTGAAAAAATAGAAGAGACGCAGGTCGAAATAGACCAATCGACCGAAGGGATGGTGGTGCGAGCGCAGACCCAGCTGGAGGACCTAGTCGCTACCGTCGCCAGAGATGTCGTTACAGAGACAAAGACGCATCTCGACGAAATGCTGAAAGGTCAAATGCCAATGAGCGAACCGGACACTTTCCCGAAAACCTATGCCAGTGCCGTAGCAGCCAGGCCTGGGCGCCGACCGGCGCTTCACTCGCTGGCGGTGACCTCGTCGGATAGTCAGGAGACTGCCGATGAGGTGCTCGCCAAGGTGAAGAAGGCGGTCGACGCCAGGACCACTGGCCTAAAGGTCTCAAAGGCCAGGAAGGCAAAGGGGAGCACCGTCATCCTGGGCTGCGACACGGAAGTGGAGCGGGACAGGGTGACGGTGCAGATAAAGAGCCGTGGAGATGGGCTTGTGGTAGCGCCCATGAAAAACAAGGATCCACTCGTCGTCCTCAAAGACGTCTTTTTGGACGGTGAGGACGACGAGATGGTGAGGGCCCTTTACACCCAGAACCCCGAAGTTTTCATGGGCCTACCACAAGAGGAACAAAAAATAGTAATAAAATTTAAGAAACGGACTAAAAACCCGAAGACCTCCCACGTCGTTGTCCAGGTGAGGCCAATAGTATGGCAGAGGATGACGGAGACTGGAACCCTGTACCTTGACCTGCAACGGGTCAGAGTGGAGGACCAGTCTCCGCTCATCCAATGCACGAAGTGCCTGGCATTCGGACACGGCCGAAAGTTCTGCACCGAGAGTGTGGACAGGTGCAGCCACTGCGGAGGCCCGCATCTACGCGAGCAATGCCCTGAAAGAGCCAAGGGAGCCGAACCGCGGTGCTGCAACTGCTCGCACTCTGGGATGAAGAACACAGGCCATAACGCCTTTAGCGCCGAATGCCCAACCCGCTCTAAATGGGATTACCTGGCACGGCAGACCACGTCATACTTATGACTCACCCACTCACCAGAACACACACACACTACACAGAAACACACACATACACACACATAGATATAGGCAATATATAATACACATATATGAATATATCATAACATGCATACAAATACAAAACATGAACAAGTAAACACACAGAAACACTTAACAAACTACACAATGAAGGGTCAACAATTGCATATATTTGAATATATATGTATATTGTTGACACAAGATAGGAATAAAAAAACATGCATAACACCGAACAAGCACACGAACAAACACATAGAGTCATAGGTATTGTGGGAGGTTGAAGAATGACGGCTACAATAATGTAAACACAAAACTAAATCAAAATTTTCAAAATAACTACAACTAATCACTATTTATTATTTTATTTATTAAAACTAATTATATAAATTAAACAGAAAGAAAAAAAAAAAATAAAAATTGTAAACTAAAGAACAAGCAGATAATAAGAAATAAGAATTACACAAAAGTAAAGAAAAAATAAACAGAAAATAAGATAACAGATAGACAAGCAGTAGATAAATAAGATGTACAAAAGAAATAAATAATAGTATTTAAAAAGAATGATTTGACACGAGGCACATTGTGCGATAATCCACATTAATAGACGACAAAACATAACACGAATAATAAGGTCCTGTCGTACCTTTGGACGGGAAAAAAAAAAAAAAAAAAAAAAAAAAAAAAAAAAAAAAAAAAAAAAAAAAAAAAACCTAACCTAACCTAACCTAACCTAACCTAACCTAACCTTTTTTTTTTTTTTTTTTTTTTTTTTTTTTTTTTTTAACGTGTGGAAACCCCCTCGGGCCGTCACCCCGCCGGGGTTTGCGGCGGCGGGGCGGTGTGTCGGAATCGAACCGACTAAAACCACACGGTGTGCCAACTCTGCGCCTGAGAGAGGGAGAGGTCCGGGTACTGCTGTATTACGACCTCCGGACCCCTCCCGGCGCCAGCCCGCACAGATGCGGGCACCCTCCTCCTTAACCTCTCCGTTTAGGCGACGTACGGCACACACGTAACGTCGCCTCCTCGCGGGCGGCCACTATAGCGGATGGAAGGGCAAACCCGTCCCGACCATCCGCGGCCACACTCAGGGCGGCATGAGGCGCTGGTGAGCGCGCCTCCGCTGCCCGGTTCGCCGGCGGCGGATCGGGTCCGAGAGGAGGTCGTCCTCCCGGGCCTTCTCCGCCGCCTCCTTCTGCGAGATGACGTGTTCGCAGAAGGTGGCGACCGCGGTAAAACTGCTGTCGCTACCGGCCATGGAGCGGATGACGGCCGGTAGCGAGAGATCCCCTCCGATGACTGCAGTGAGGGCCCGGCGCTGCGACGCCCATGCGGGGCATGCCGCCAGCGTATGCTGGGCCGAGTCCTCACTGCAGTCGCAGTGGTGGCAGGCGGGACTCAGTTCCCTCCGTGCGACCGAGTGCAGGTACTTCCCGAAGCATCCGTGTCCGGAAAGCACCTGCGTCAGTCGGAAGGAAAGGGTCCCGTGCTGCCGCCCTGCCCACTCGTGGATGACCGGCTGGAGAGCCTCCACGGCGGCAAAGCCAGCGCGTGGAGTCTCCAGCCGGAGCGACCAGCGAGCCATCGTGGCTCGACGGGCGGCTTCACGCCACTCGCGTACCTCCTCGGGCGGGGGGCGAATGCCACACTCCGCCCGGAACGAAGCCACCCGTCGATAAACTTCGGCGAGCACTTCCGCCTCCAAATCCCACGGGGGTGTTCCGGCCAACGCGCACGCCGCCTCGGTCGACACCGTGCGGTATCCGCGTATGGCTCTGACCGCCAATACCCTCTGAGGCCGCCAGAGGCGAGCCTTGTTGAGGGCGGTCAGAGCCGCCACCCACACCGGTGCGCCATACAGCGCCATTGACCGGACCACCCCCGTGTACAGGAGTCGCGTTGCGACGCTGGCTCCACCCAAGTTGGGCAATAATCGCCCAAGGGCGGAAGCAGCGTCGACCAGCTTCGGACCAAGCTGTAACCTAACCTAACCTAACCTAACCTAACCTAACCTTCGCCGTGTGGGGCCGGCATAGAATAGCCCCACCCCATCTCATCCCGTGGGTGTCGTAAGAGGCGACTAAGGGAAACACGCAGCCGAGCACCGGGCTGCCGAGGAGATCCCAGCCCTTTTCAGGGCTCGCCGTCGCTCCCAGTATCCCTCTGTTTAGCAGAGGGGACAGGGGATGAGACGGTGCCAGGGAAAAAAAGACGGAGCCTAACATCAGGCTGCCGAGGCGGGTCGGCCCCTGCTGACCCAGGGGCTGACGGGCTCTTGGGCCGTCGAGTCAAGGAAAAGACTTTAAAACCCGACAGCAAAGTCGTTAAAAGCAGTGGCTGCCGTCGCCTCGTACGCCGACGGCGATCGGCCGACGGGGTGGTGGCGGCCGGGGGAAAGGCTCTGCGGGAGCGGGATCGAGCGGGGAGCTCTCCTGCCTCGCGAGCCGAGTACCCCGCGAGGAGGGGGGGCGCCGGCGAGCGCAGTTTGCTCGCGCTCCTGAGTCCGAGCCCTGCGGGAGCGGGTTCCCCCGACCGCTGCCCTGCGGGGCATGGGCGACGGGGCAACGGCGCCCCCGAATGAGAGTGGCCACGGGCGGTGGGCCGGGGGGCCTGCCGCCCCACGCTAAAGTGGCGGAATGCGCCCCTCTGTGTTCCTGGGGTGCATTCATACGAGGAGGACAGGCCCCACCATCTGGGCACATGGCCCGGAGGGTGGGGCCTCGACAGAGGCGAGCCCGACCATCAGGGCATCCCCAGCTGAGTCGCGGTGAGCAAACTGTCCCGCGGCTCGGATTGGGCGAAGGAGGAACACCGTGGTGGTTTAGTGGGTAGTCTGGCCAGGCTCAAGTGGTCAGGAGTCCCACACGAAGCGAACCCCCTGCCCCCGCGGGGGGCGAGCGAAGCGCGTAAATGCATTCCACCACGTAAAAAAAAAAAAAAAAAAAAAAACCTAACCTAACCTAACCTTCGCCGTGTGGGGCCGGCGTAGAATAGCCCCACCCCATCTCATCCCGTGGGTGTCGTAAAAGGCGACTAAGGGAAAAACGGCGCCGAAGACCAGGCTGCCGAGGAGATCCCAGCCCTTTTCAGGGCTCGCCGTCGCTCCCAGTACCCCTCTGTTTTGCAGAGGGGACAGGGGATGAGACGGTGCCAGGGAACAAAAGACGGAGCCGAACATCAGGCTGCCGAGGCGGGTCGGCCCTTGCTGACCCAGGGGCTGACGGGCTCTTGTGCCGTCGAGTCAAGGAAAAGACTTTAAAACCCGACAGCAAAGTCGTTAAAAGCAGTGGCTGCCGTCGCCTCGTACGCTGATGGGATCGGCCGACGGGGTGGTGGCGGCCGGGGGAAAGGCTCTGCGGGAGCGGGATTGAGCGGGGAGCTCTCCTGCCTCGCGAGCCGAGTACCCCGCGAGGAGGGGGGGCGCCGGCGAGCGCAGTTTGCTCGCGCTCCTGAGTCCGAGCCCTGCGGGAGCGGGTTCCCCCGACCGCTGCCCTGCGGGGCATGGGCGACGGGGCAACGGCGCCCCCGAATGAGAGTGGCCACGGGCGGTGGGCCGGGGGGCCTGCCGCCCCACGCTAAAGTGGCGGAATGCGCCCCTCTGTGTTCCTGGGGCGCATTCATACGTGGAGGACAGGCCCCGCCATCTGGGCGTGTGGACCGGAGGGTGGGGCCTCGACTGAGGCGAGCCCGACGATCAGGGCATCCCCAGCCGAGTCGCGGTGAGCAAACTATCCCGCGGCTCGGATTGGGCGAAGGAGGAACACCGTGGTGGTTTAGTGGGTAGTCTGGCCAGGCTCAAGTGGTCAGGAGTCCCACACGAAGCGAACCCCCTGCCCCCGCGGGGGGGGAGCGAAGCGCGTAAATGCATTCCACCACGTAAAAAAAAAAAAAAAAAAACCTAACCTAACCTAACCTAACCTGAGCCGTGTGGGGCCGGCATAGAATAGCCCCACCCCATCTCATCCCGTGGGTGTCGTAAGAGGCGACTAAGGGAAACACGCAGCCGAGCACCGGGCTG
This sequence comes from Spilosoma lubricipeda, assembly GCA_905220595.1. Taxonomy (NCBI): domain Eukaryota; kingdom Metazoa; phylum Arthropoda; class Insecta; order Lepidoptera; family Erebidae; genus Spilosoma; species Spilosoma lubricipeda. The sequence continues at coordinate 77,958 of HG992290.1, forward strand.
CCGAGGAGATCCCAGCCCTTTTCAGGGCTCGCCGTCTCTCCCAGTATCCCTCTGTTTAGCAGAGGGGACAGGGGATGAGACGGTGCCAGGGAACCAAAGACGGAGCCTACCATCGGCTGCCGAGGCGAGTCAGCCCTTGCTGACCCAGGGGCTGACGGGCTCTTGTGCCGTCGAGTCAAGGAAAAGACTTTAAAACCCGACAGCAAAGTCGTTAAAAGCAGTGGCTGCCGTCGCCTCGTACGCCGACGGCGATCGGCCGACGGGGTGGTGGCGGCCGGGGGAAAGGCTCTGCGGGAGCGGGATTGAGCGGGGAGCTCTCCTGCCTCGCGAGCCAAGTACCCCACGAGGAGGGGGGGCGCCGGCGAGCGCAGCTTGCTCGCGTTCCTGAGTCCGAGCCCTGCGGGAGCGGGTTCCCCCGACCGCTGCCCTGCGGGCATGGACGACGGGACAACGGCGAGCGCAGTTTGCCCGCGCCCCCGAATGAGAGTGGCCACGGGCGGTGGGCCGGGGGGCCTGCCGCCCCACGCTAAAGTGGCGGAATGCGCCCCTCTGTGTTCCTGGGGTGCATTCATACGAGGAGGACAGGCCCCGCCATCTGGGCACGTGGCCCGGAGGGTGGGGCCTCGACAGAGGCGAGCCCGACCATCAGGGCATCCCCAGCCGAGTCGCGGTGAGCAAACTATCCCGTGGCTCGGATTGGGTGAAGGAGGAACACCGTGGTGGTTTAGTGGGTAGTCTGGCCAGGCTCAAGTGGTCAGGAGTCCCACACGAAGCGAACCCCCTGCCCCCGCGGGGGGGGAGCGAAGCGCGTAAATGCATTCCACCACGTAAAAAAAAAAAAAAAAAAAAAAAAAAAAAAAAACCTAACCTAACCTGAGGGGCCGACCGCCGTGTGGGGCCGGCATAGAATAGCCCCACCCCATCTCATCCCGTGGGTGTCGTAAAAGGCGACTAAGGGAAACACGCAGCCGAGCACCGGGCTGCCGAGGAGATCCCAGCCCTTTTCAGGGCTCGCCGTCGCTCCCAGTATCCCTCTGTTTAGCAGAGGGGACAGGGGATGAGACGGTGCCAGGGAACCAAAGACGGAGCCTACCATCGGCTGCCGAGGCGGGTCGGCCCCTGCTGACCCAGGGGCTGACGGGCTCTTGGGCCGTCGAGTCAAGGAAAAGACTTTAAAACCCGACAGCAAAGTCGTTAAAAGCAGTGGCTGCCGTCGCCTCGTACGCCGACGGCGATCGGCCGACGGGGTGGTGGCGGCCGGGGGAAAGGCTTTGCGGGAGCGGGATTGAGCGGGGAGCTCTCCTGCCTCGCGAGCCGAGTACCCCGCGAGGAGGGGGGGCGCCGGCGAGCGCAGTTTGCTCGCGCTCCTGAGTCCGAGCCCTGCGGGAGCGGGTTCCCCCGACCGCTGCCCTGCGGGGCATGGGCGACGGGGCAACGGCGCCCCCGAATGAGAGTGGCCACGGGCGGTGGGCCGGGGGGCCTGCCGCCCCACGCTAAAGTGGCGGAATGCGCCCCTCTGTGTTCCTGGGGCGCATTCATACGAGGAGGACAGGCCCCGCCATCTGGGCGCGTGGACCGGAGGGTGGGGCCTCGACTGAGGCGAGCCCGACGACCAGGGCATCCCCAGCCGAGTCGCGGTGAGCAAACTATCCCGCGGCTCGGATTGGGCGAAGGAGGAACACCGTGGTGGTTTAGTGGGTAGTCTGGCCAGGCTCAAGTGGTCAGGAGTCCCACACGAAGCGAACCCCCTGCCCCCGCGGGGGGCGAGCGAAGCGCGTAAATGCATTCCACCACGTAAAAAAAAAAAAAAAAAAAAAAAAAAAAAAAAAAAAAAAAAAACCTGAGGGGCCGAGGGTGCGTACTCGTCGCGCTGAGCGGCGCTGCGGTGATTGGGGTGTACTGTCCCCCCAGCAGAAGCCTCGCCGAGTTCGAGCAGTTGCTCACGGAGGTCGGGGCTCTGCTGGCAGAGGTGCACCCCACCCCGGCTGTGGTGGCCGGGGATTTCAACGCTCACTCACGGGCGTGGGGATCCCCGGCAACCGATGCCCGGGGTGAGATGGTGGAAGAGTGGGCGGTGTCCCAAGGCTTGGTGCTGCTGAACCGAGGAGCGGTCCACACGTTTGTGCGGGCCCAGGCCGGGTCGATAGTCGACCTTTCTTTTGCGAGTTCTGGCCTGGCCCGTCGCATTCACAACTGGCGGGTCGTCGAGGGGGTGGAGACTTCGTCTGACCACCGGTACATCCGGTTCGACGTCGTCCCTGCCCTCGCGGCGACGCCTCGTGTGGCACTGGACCGCCCTGTGGCAGGGGAGGGCCCGCGGTGGCGGCTTGGCACGCTGGACCGGGAGCTGGCTCGAGAGGCGGCTATCGTCGAGCGATGGGCTGCTGTCGATAGCGACCCGGACGTGGACGCGAGATGCGAGCGATTGGCTGGAGCGCTGACTCGCGTCTGCGACGCGGCGATGCAGAGGGCGAGATCTATCCCGCCCCGGAGGCGGGTGTACTGGTGGCGTCCCCACCTAGCCGGTCTGCGTGCTGCGAGCTACGCAGCCCAGAGGCAGTACACCCGCAGCCGAAGGCGGGCCGTTAGAGATCTCGCCCGCGAAGAAGAGCTGCATGCCGCGTACCTGGGCGCTCGACGGGCCCTCAGCTCGGCGATCAAAGCCGCCAAGGACGAGGCCTGGAGGGAGTGGCTCGAGAGCCTGGACCGAGATCCGTGGGGGCGCCCGTACAAGACTGTGAGTCAGAAACTCCGGCCTTGGGCGCCTCCCCTCACCAGAACTCTCGAGCCGGGCCTTCTGGACCGAGTGGTCAGCTCCCTGTTCCCTGCGAGGGAGGAGTGGGTTCCGCCGCGGATGGCAGCACCAAGCCAGGTGCCGGCAGACGAAGGGGCGATACCTCCCGTGTCCGAGGCCGAGTTGGGGGCCGCGATACTGGCACTTCGGTCCAGGAATCGCGCCCCGGGCCCGGACGGAGTCCCTGGGAAGGTTATTGCCACCGTCATGCCGGCACTAGAGGAGGAGACGCTGTCCCTCATGTCGGAGTGCCTGGCGTCGGGGAGGGTCCCCCGGCGATGGAAAATCGGCAAGCTCGTGCTGTTGAAAAAGCACGGGCGCCCAGCCGAATCGCCGTCGGCCTACCGCCCCATCGTGTTGCTCGACGAGACGTGCAAGCTTTTTGAGCGGGTGCTCGCTGCGCGTCTCGTCGGCCACCTGGAGGGGGTGGGGCCCAACCTAAGCGACGGCCAGTTCGGCTTCCGTCGCGGGAGGTCAACCCTCGATGCCATATCCCGACTGCGGGACGGCGTCGACGAAGCGGTCTCCAGGGGTGAGGTGCTGTTGGCGGTATCGCTGGACATAGCGAACGCCTTCAACACCCTCCCCTGGGAAACCATTGCTGAGGCGTTGAGGTACCACAACGTCCCGTGGTACCTCAGGCGCGTCCTTGCGGACTACTTCGTGGACCGGGTCATAGTCTACCCGGCCCAAGACGGGGTGGTCCGCAGGGGCATGTCTTGTGGCGTTCCACAGGGGTCGGTCCTCGGGCCGCTCCTGTGGAACGTCGGGTATGATTGGGTCCTGCGCGGTGCTAATCTTCGGGGAGTCGGCGTACTTTGCTACGCTGACGACACCCTAGTCACCGCGCGGGCCCCCACATTTCGGGACGCTGCCGTCCTTGCGACGGCAGGCGTCGCGCACGTAGTGCGTCGCATCGGGGCGCTCGGCCTTAAAGTCGCCCTCGAAAAGTCCGGGGCCCTCTTCTTCCACGGGCCTCGGCAGACGCCGCCTCGAGACAGGTCGATCGTGGTGGGCGGCACCCCCATCGCTGTCGGGACGAGCCTGAAATACCTCGGGCTCGTTCTCGACGGTCGGTGGCGGTTCGCGGAGCATTTCCGGCAGCTGGCACCGAAGCTGATGGCATTTGCCGGAATGCTCTCGCGGTTGCTGCCCAACAGCGGAGGCCCAGGGTCAGCCTGCCGCCGCCTCTATGACGGAGTGGTGCGCTCCAAGGCGCTCTACGGAGCGCCCATATGGGCAGAGGCCCTCTGCCCGGCGAATATTGCGTTGCTGCGACGTCCGCAGCGCGCCATCGCGCAGAGGGCTGCTCGGGCGTACCACACCGTCTCTTACGAGGCGGCGTGCGTGATTGCAGGTAGCATCCCCTGGGATCTCGAGGCCTGCGTCCTCAAGAGGGTGTATGGGGAGGGCGCCCTGATGCGGCGTGCTCTCGGAGGTCGGCCGCCCCCGGAAGAGATCGATCGCTGGAGGCAATCAGCTCGCGATGATCTCTTCCGGGAGTGGGCCGAAAGACTGCGGGCGACCCGCGGCGGCTCGCTGCTTGTGGGGGCCGTTCGGCCCGTCCTGCGTCAGTGGGTGGAGCGGGGTCATGGGGCCCCGACATACCACCTCACCCAACTTCTCACGGGTCATGGCTGTTTCGCCAAGTACCTGTGGGAAGTGGTGGGGATCGAGTCGGAGCCCCGGTGCCGAAACTGCACCAGCGGCGACCCTGACACTGCCTACCACACCTTGACAGCGTGTGAGGCGTGGGGCGGACAAAGGGCGGCCCTCATGAACACCGTTGGTGGGGACCTCTCGCTGTCGGCCGTAGTCTCGGCCATGGCCGGCAGCGAAGAGTGTTGGGCCGCCGTCGCCTCGTTCGCTGACGAGGTGATGGCGGCCAAGAGAGAGGCTCTGCGGGAGCGGGAGCGAGCTGGTCTCACTCTCCCGCCCCGCAGACCCCCGGAGAGGGGGCGCCGGCGAACACAGTTCGCCCGCGTCCCCGATTGAGAGTGGGAGTACATCCACATGGGGAGGACATGCCCCACCATCTGGGCACGTGGCCCGGAGGGTGGGGCCCCGACGGGGTTCCGCCGTGTGGGGCCGGCATAGAATAGCCCCACCCCATCTCATCCCGTGGGTGTCGTAAGAGGCGACTAAGGGAAAGACGGCGCCGAAGATCAGGCTGCCTGTCAAGGAAAAGACTTTAAAACCCGACAGCAAAGTCGTTAAAAGCAGTGGCTGCCGTCGCCTCGTACGACGGGGTGATGGCGGCCAGGGGAGAGGCTCTGCGGGAGCGGGAGCGAGCTAGTCTCATTCTCCCGCCCCGCAGACCCCCGGAGAGGGGGCGCCGGCGAACACATTTCGCCCGCGTCCCCGAATGAGAGTGGCCACGGGCGGTGGGTCGGGGGACCTGCCGCCCCATACCAAAGTGGCGGAATGCGCCCCCCCTGTGTTCCTGGGGTGCATTCATACGAGGAGGACAGGCCCCACCATCTGGGCACGTGGCCCGGAGGGTGGGGCCTCGACAGAGGTGAGCCCGAGCATCAGGGCATCCCCAGCCGAGTCGCGGTGAGCACACTATCCCGTGGCTCGGATTGGGTGAAGGAGGAACACCGTGGTGGTTTAGTGGGTAGTCTGGCCTCTCTCCGAGGCCAGGAGTCCTACACGAAGCGAACCCCCTGCCCCCGCGGGGGGCGAGCGAAGCGCGTAAATGCATTCCACCACGTAAAAAAAAAAAAAAAAAAGCGACTAAGGGAAACACGCAGCCGAGCACCGGGCTGCCGAGGAGATCCCAGCCCTTTTCAGGGCTCGCCGTCGCTCCCAGTATCCCTCTGTTTAGCAGAGGGGACAGGGGATGAGACGGTGCCAGGGAACAAAAGACGGAGCCTAACATCAGGCTGCCGAGGCGGGTCGGCCCCTGCTGACCCAGGGGCTGACGGGCTCTTGGGCCGTCGAGTCAAGGAAAAGACTTTAAAACCCGACAGCAAAGTCGTTAAAAGCAGTGGCTGCCGTCGCCTCGTACGCCGACGGCGATCGGCCGACGGGGTGGTGGCGGCCGGGGGAAAGGCTCTGCGGGAGCGGGATCGAGCGGGGAGCTCTCCTGCCTCGCGAGCCGAGTACCCCGCGAGGAGGGGGGGCGCCGGCGAGCGCAGTTTGCTCGCGCTCCTGAGTCCGAGCCCTGCGGGAGCGGGTTCCCCCGACCGCTGCCCTGCGGGGCATGGGCGACGGGGCAACGGCGCCCCCGAATGAGAGTGGCCACGGGCGGTGGGCCGGGGGGCCTGCCGCCCCACGCTAAAGTGGCGGAATGCGCCCCTCTGTGTTCCTGGGGTGCATTCATACGAGGAGGACAGGCCCCACCATCTGGGCACGTGGCCCGGAGGGTGGGGCCTCGACAGAGGCGAGCCCGACCATCAGGGCATCCCCAGCCGAGTCGCGGTGAGCAAACTATCCCGCGGCTCGGATTGGGCGAAGGAGGAACACCGTGGTGGTTTAGTGGGTAGTCTGGCCAGGCTCAAGTGGTCAGGAGTCCCACACGAAGCGAACCCCCTGCCCCCGCGGGGGGGGAGCGAAGCGCGTAAATGCATTCCACCACGTAAAAAAAAAAAAAAAAAAAACCTAACTCTGAGCGAACCTTACTCTGATGAGCTAACCTAACTCGGAGCTAACCTTACTCTGATGAGCTAACCTAACTCTGAGCTAATTTAACTCTGATGAGCTAACCTAACTCGGAGCTAACCTAACTCTGATGAGCTAACCTAACTCTGAGCGAACTTAACTCTGATGAGCTAACCTAACTCGGAGCTAACCTTACTCTGATGAGCTAACCTAACTCTGAGCGAACTTAACTCTGATGAGCTAACCTAACTCGGAGCTAACCTTACTCTGATGAGCTAACCTAACTCTGAGCAAACCTAACTCTGATGAGCTAACCTAACTCTGAGCAAACCTTACTCTGATGAGCTAACCTAACTCTGAGCAAACCTTACTCTGATGAGCTAACCTAACTCTGAGCTAATTTAACTCTGATGAGCTAACCTAACTCTGAACTAACCTAAGTCGGAGCTTACATAACTCAGAGCTAACCTAACCTAACTCTGAGCGAACCTTACTCTGATGAGCTAACCTAACTCGGAGCTAACCTTACTCTGATGAGCTACCCTAACTCGGAGCTAACCTTACTCTGATGAGCTAACCTAACTCTGAGCTAATTTAACTCTGATGAGCTAACCTAACTCTGAGCTAATTTAACTCTGATGAGCTAACCTAACTCGGAGCTAACCTAACTCTGATGAGCTAACCTAACTCTGAGCGAACCTAACTCTGATGAGCTAACCTAACTCGGAGTTAACCTTACTCTGATGAGCTAACCTAACTCTGAGCAAACCTAACTCGGAGCTTTTTTTTTTTTTTTTTAGCTAAATTAACTCTGAGCTAACCTAAGTCGGAGCTTACCTAACCTAACCTAACCTAACCTAACTCTGAGCAAACCTAACTCTGAGCTAACCTAACTCGGAGCAAACCTAACTCGGAGCTAACCTAACCTAACTCTGAGCTTTTTTTTTTTTTTTTTTTTTGTCGGGAGGAAATCCTCGTGGATGTCCTTCGCCCTGGGGAAAGGACGAAGAGGTCTGTCAGACTCCTACTGACTAAAACCCCCCGGTGTTCCTTCTCTCACCTACGCCGGGGATCGCGGGAACTTGAGAGACAACCGCAATCCCCGACTGGTGCCAGCCCGCCTCTGCGGGCCACTACTCGTCAGCGAGGGGAGAAATCCCCTCGCGACTTCTTAGAGGGGCGCACGGGAACACTCGCGCCGCCACCTCAGGTCCAGTTGGTTAGGGGGGCAACGAACATCCCCAAGTCCGCCGCCCCTGGACCCAGTTACGGAGGCCGGTGGAGGGCAGCGTATGCCCTCCTCCGACGCCCGGTGCGCCTGCTGCGGGCCGAGAGAGAGGTCAGGATCTCCCTTTCCCTTTCCGCAGACTCCTTCTGCAAGATGACTGATTCTGACCATAGAACGAACTACGGCCGGCAGCGAGAGGTCACTGCCTACTACAGAGACGAGGGCACGGCGCGGCCCCTCCCAAGCGGCACACTCTGCCAGCGTATGCCGCGCCGTGTCCTCCCGACAGTCGACGCAGTGATGACACCGAGCGTCCGGCTCCATGCCTATGCGACACAGGAACCTCCCGAAGCAGCCATGCCCCGAGAGGATCTGCGTCACACGGAACGAGAGGGAGCCGTGCCTTCTCCCGAGCCACAGGTCGAGCACTGGCCGGATGGCCTCGATAGCGACGAGGCCGGCGGAAACCTAACTCTGAGCTAACCTAACTCTGACCTAACGTAACTCTTATTTTTTTTATTTTTTTTTGTAACTTGTGGAAACCCCCTCGGGCCGTCACCCCGCCGGAGTTTGCGGCGGGGCGGTGTGTCGGAATCGAACCGACTAAAACCATACGGTGTGTTAACTCTGCGCCTGAGAAGGGAGGGATCCGGGAACTGCTGTTATTAACACATCCGGACCCCTCCCAGCGCCTGCCCGCACTGAAGCGGGCACCGTCTGCTGTTCACTCTCTAATTAGGCGACGTACGGCACACGCGTAACGTCCACTGGTGGCCACTAATGCGGATGGTGGGGAAAACCCATCCCGACCATCCGCGGCTACACTCAGGGCGGCACTAGGCGTTGATAGGCGCGCCTCCACCGCCCGGTTCGCCGGCGGCGGATCGGGTCCGAGTGGATATCATCCTCCCGGGCCTTCTCCGCCGCCTCCTTCTGCGAAATTACGTCTTCGCAGAAGGCTGCGACCGCGGTAAAACTGCTGTCGCTACCGGCCATGGAGCGTACGATGGACCTAACGTAACTCTGACCTAACCTAACTCTGACCTAACGTAACTCTGAACTAACCTAACTCTGAGCATACGATTTTTTTTATTGAATATAGCCATTAATACCACTGTTGTTGTTTGCAATCATCTTATTAGAAGTTTGTTTTTTTTTTACATTCATTTTGAAATTTTGGTAATTCTTAAAAATTTCAAAGGTTTTCATCGAATAACCTGAAAACCCTGTCGACAACTCTTAACTTGGTAGTTACAATTTATACATATTTAGATAGGTCTCTGCAAGACCTATCTAGCGACTTTTCATTTCTTTGGATCCGGCCAATAAAAATCCAAAAAATAATCCACCTCAAGGATTAGAACGGGCGGTGCATTTTAGAAAAGAAAACAATGTGGTCATCAAAAGACCAACCCAAATGAATGAAAGGTCTTACGAAAGACAATCCCCAGAATCGCACAGTGCAGTGAGACTTTCACACGCCGCGATATAATTTGAGACCGAGGAATGAGGTTAATGTTAATAGAAATTTTTACTCTAGAGACACAGCAACTCCAAGCAGTTCACACCAGAATTTTTACAAGGGATTCGGGGTTCATCACATTTACATGTATATTAATTCTTATTAATTTGTTAGAAAACAAAAATGTGAAATAATTATAATGTATAGTATTGTGTTTTATATTTTATTTAGATTTCATCGGGGATGAAACTTGTATTCCTATTCCTTGTATTGTTGGTGAAGAGAAAAACTCATTACCACGACTTGAGTTCCAATGGGTATCTCTGCAGAGATTCAATGTATAAATTATGGTGACAACAAACCCAACATTATCTGTATTGTACTACAATACCTGTTGCTAAACAACACAGACCTGAACATACTGCTTGATTACTTTGTTGGAACATGAGCAGGTGTAATATTTAAAAGCTTTTATGTAAATAAGAAGTAAATGGTAATACTAACTGTCAGAGTTTTAATATTTAAATTAAAAATAAATCAATCTCTATAAAAATTATAAAAGTGGTAAACCCTTGTATCCATAATAGCAAAAAGGACCTTAATCTGATCATTAATGTAATTGTGAAACATGGAAAGGCATACTCCTACTTTTACAAAGATATGTTTTCAAAAGTAACTGCACCTTTTCACTTGTTTTAATTGCTGTCACATTTTACCATTATAAATGTTTTCAGTTTTCATCAATGAATTAAGTATATGGTGTATGCTGACAAAAAGTGTGTGGCGTCACAAGTGGTGGTCCTTATCGCTCAGAGGCAATCATGCGTTGAAGAGTAAACATAACAAGAGAAATTAAAATATTTTAAGTGTTATAGAAAGTGATAGTTAGATAGATCTTAGATAATCTATCTTACAAATAAATAAAATTAGAGTGCCTGTTTGTAATATTAAAATAACTGGTTTTTACTAAATGCATATGTATACACGGCACATATACCAAAAATGTAGCTCAAATTTTTTTTGTCTGTCTATCTGTCTGTTTGTTCCGTGTAATCTCTGGAATGGCTGGACCGATGTTGACGGGACTTTCACTGGTAGGTAGCTGATGATCCAGGGAGTAATTTAGGCTACTTTTTTTAGACTAACTTTGTTCCGCGGCGTTTCTCGCGGTACGAAGATGACCGCGGGTAACACCGCGGGGTTCAGCTAGTCTACAATATGGATGATAGGGTGGATCACAATCTCCTGAGCCTCAAACTTAAGCACTATGGCATTAATGGTTCCTTGCTAAGATGGATCATTTCTTACCTTAGTAACCGCAGTCAACTTGTTACGGTAAAGGGCTCCTCCTCCTTTCCTTACCTGTTACAGTCTCATCGGGCGTTCCTCAAGGTTCGCACCTGGGCCCGCTACTCTTTGTCATTTTTATAAATGATCTTGTCAGTCAACTATCCTGCCGCTCTCTTTTGTACGCCGACGATCTCAAAATTTTCAATGATGTCAGGGATCATGCACATTGTATGGCTCTTCAACATCAACATCTTTAACAGCTATCTCTGACTGGTGCGCGCTCAACAAAATGAGCCTAAATGTAAAAAACTGCTGTTTTATCTCATTTACTAGGAAACGATATATATTCGAGTTTCAATATTTTATAGAAGATCAAACCTTAGAGAGAAAAGAGGTGGTTAAAGATCTAAGTGTGCTCTTTGATGACCAACTGACTTTCCGCCCTCACTATCTACATGAGGTGGGTAGAACCCGTAGACTTTCGGGATTCGTTATAAGGTCAACAGGAGATTTTAAAAACAAACAGAGTATTTTGACAATTTTCTCGAGCCTTGTCCGAAGCGGCCTTGAGTATTGTTGTCCAATTTGGTCCCCTTTCTATAAGGTTCCCACAGATGTCATTGAGAGTGTGCAGCGGCACTGTTTGAGACGTCGCCCACAAATTTGGCTATGGTAGATCATTGCAAGATTATGGTGATAGGTTGGCTGAGTTCAACATTATTTCTCTTCAGGCTCGTCGTAGAAGGTATGATCTTCTTTGCCTTCACTAAATTATTCACTCCACCATCGATGCACCGGGTTTGCTGTCTGCGGTCTCTATTAACATCAGGCACAGGTTGCGTCCCAACGTATTTTTAATACAAGTTTTCCAAAACAACACCTCTTTCTTTAACCCGGTGGTGAGAATGTGTCGTACATACAACGAACTGAATCGCGTTGAAGACGTAGACATATTTAATAGTAGATTCTCCCAGTACAAGAGTGTCATCACACGTTTAACAAAGTCACGTTGTTGTCAGTTGTCAAGAAACAAACAAAGAAATGTTTATATTTTACCTTTACTCATGTTGTGTATGCTAAATTTGGATTACTGTCTAGACTTTTATGTTCCTGTCTCATAATGTCTCATAAGATGTACTGGCAGTGATCTTTAAGCGTACCTTTCACAAATAAATAAATAAATGAGCACTGAAATTAAAATATGTTTTTTTTTGCCTTATACCAATGATATTTTAAAATATAATTGCCATATACCTTAAAAGTAATAGTATTGCGAAGAGAATAAATTCTAGAAACAGTATTTTGTACGAGCGTATGTGGACAGTGTGGCAAACTGGTATAATAGGCTAAAATCTTCATCATACACTTTATATTTATATTCAGTCAGTGGGCTATGGTCAATAGCTGTTTGTGTTTAGGATGGTCAGAACACAACACAAGTGTTAGAGCTCATGCTAGAGAAGGTTTTGTTCAGAGCAATGCTAGATATATAGGTATCTTTTACGTATTATGTAGTAATATTACGACACCATAACATTCCTTCTCTTTTGAAATGTTAACATTGTCGACAATGGTAAAGTAGTAGGTTATTTTTTTGACAACTTATTTGTGACAGCTAGCTGTCTTAGATTGCAACCTCATTACATATTATATGAATGATTTATGTGAATTAAAAATTGAAATATCTTCTGAATGCCAACTGCTAAAAATCTGCTAATTTAAACTGAAGTTGTTGATGAGATAACTAACCTAATAAATATAATAAAAATCTCAACTATGAGAAGTCGTAAGCGGTACAAAAATCCCATACAAACCTGCAATTGTCCTTTTGCTAAAACATGAAAAAAACAATGTAACAGTACATACATGTGCCATTAAGCATGTGCAAGCTTGCACAGCTGCAGCCAGCTTTGTGGGTGTGTGTAAAAAATTCAATCAAAAGTATGTAAAAATTCAATTCCTGAGAGGCAGTACAAAATACCTTTAAAGAGTTTGTTGCCTCCCGTCCAGCTGGTTTTTACAAGAAGGGCATCAATAAACTGCCAATGCGTTGGCAAAGATGCGTCGATTGCATGGGTGATTACTTCGAATAACAGAAATAAAAAAGTTTGAAAAAATAAGTACTTTCACTTCTTGCATACAAAACGGCAATTTCATAGGTAAAGACCTATTATTATATTATAAATGTTATTTTTAATAACATTATCTGGTAACTGAATTAATGTAACAATACTCATTACAACATATAAACATTGCCCTGACGGTACACTATCATTATTTAAACTTATAAGAGGTTCAAAGAAAAGTTAAGTCGAATGATGCATTAAAGTGCAAGCGCTCAGTCGGAGGAGTTTGCGCGCGCAGCTCTGGTGTGGGTCGCGGGGAGGCCCGGCTCGGCGCTCGGCGCTCGGCGCGCTGCCGCTGCAGTGTGGCGCGGCGTTACGTCACCGCCGCACGTAGCCCGGCGCCCGCCAAACATCGCGAAGCGACCACCACGCCGCCGCTGCCGCACCCCGCCCGTGCAGTGCGCGCTGCAGCGGCTGAACGGCGCCCCTTGGTGACATTTTGGAAGTGAGTGATGTGGACGCACAGGTAGCGGACTGGCTGGCTCTCGTAGTCGTCGAGCGATCACTTCGGACATGAGGATATCACTGGGAATGAACGGTGACAGTACGTAGCGCTCGAGCATGTGCTTGTCATTTATAACCTTTGGTTCTAGTTACTGACGAAGTGAGTGATCATGCATGAGGTTGTGAACAAGTAAGAATAAGTCTGAAACGAGTGCGCCCGGGGGGTGCACGTGTCTGCGCCGACTCTATCGCACTCTGGCACAACATCGAGTGCGGCTCTTAGCTGGTATCGTCATATCGTGGCACATTCGCGGTAATCACTCGTACGACACGAACCTACCGCGTACTCGCGCGCTCACCTACTTTACTATGTTGTTCGTTTTACAAATCAGTTTATTTATAAATTACAATTGCATAAAATGGACATTACTGCAAGTAATTTCACTAAACGTATCTCTTTAAGCATACAATATATGTCAATTGATTCAGGTATAGTTAATGATTAGTTGAGTTGTTGTTTAAACAGTTGTTTAGTTGCGTAATACACATAAAGTAACGCTTTTTGTGTAAACCTGAAACACGCATAAGAACGAGCAGTGCTTTCCGTGACTTTCCTCCGGGAGAGTACCAACGATCTCGAAAACTATTCCATCGCTTCTATAACAATGTAATAAATAGTTTTATATCTCATGTAACAACTAATATTACTGACTACTAACTAACACTACTACTAACAGGTTTACGTTACATCCGATTGTGTGTGTAGACGTACAGTTTTAAACACAAGCTTGTATATTTTTCACCCGACTACGGCAACGCCAAAGGAGGGTTATATTACTAAGAGTGAAATAGTTTACACTGATATCTCTCGGTACGTTTGTCATATTTTAGATCCCTTGTAAACACACTTATCAGAGTACTGTGTTCATTTACTGGCCCCGCTCTTTCAATAACAATGTTTGCATTTAAAGCTGTCACTTCGTCATCCCTTTCAAAAACACTTTTGGTTGAAATTACTTTCACTTGTTGCGATTGTTCGCCAAACCTAAAATTTTAAACATTTTATAGTTTTTCGGTTTCCTACAATAATTTTATTACGCATGGAAAATATTAAACATAAAGGAAGAAAGAAAAAGAAAATATATTAATATTTAGATAGTATCAACATGTTTTTGCATCTATTTGTAAGTCGACATGGGTACATAAACGCACTTTCTTCGTGGTAATTGTAGTGGTAATTCCTTCATAACGTAGGTCTCATAAAGTAAAAATGGACATATCACATAACAGTCTTTAAAGCTGGTTGTATTACATTTACTACTAGCTGAACCCTGCGGTGTTACCTGCGGTTATTAATGTAACGCGGGTAACGCCGCGGCACAAAGCAAGTCTTCAGTCAAAAAATCCTTAGATCATCAGCTATCCGCCAGTGAAATCCCGTCAAAATCGGTTAAGCCGTTCCAGAGATTACCCGGAATAAACCGACAGACAAACAGACAAAAATTGTAAAAAATGTTATTTTGGTACATCTACCATGTATACGTACATATGCATTTATTAGAAAGCGATTATTTTAATATTACAAACAGACACTCCAATTTTTTGTATCGAACTCGGGGTCAAGGACACTGAGAATTTAAACGATAAGACAGAGATATTGGGAGGATATTGGTAGACAGTAACTTAGGAACTCTAACTGGCAGTAAATGAAATACTTTCGGTGATAAAATAAAAAAAAAATGCTCTAAACATTAATTCAGAGGAAGAATTTAGGTTCTAGCCTGGGTCCATCAGTGGCCTACCAAGGGTTGTTGATGATGAGATGTTCATTTGTTTAATCTTTATGTCTTTTTTATTGTCGCTAGAGTGGTAGGCATGGCAACATTGAAAATGAAATGTTTTTAAGTAATGAAATATACTTAAATGAACGTTTAGAGCTATTTTTTGCCAGTAAGGATAACGATCGGAGGTATAAAATATCTGAATATTAACCGCTGTTGTAAACTTTACAGGTAAACTATTCATCACTTATTTATAATCGTAATATACAAATTGATTACAGATTCTGCAAAGAGAGCGTACTATAAAAATATCATAGTTTAGTGATATGCATCGAAAAAATATTTGTACGAATTTTGTTGTTGATCTTAATAAAAATGTCACTAGTCTAGTCAACAAGTGCCTTTTTACAATGACAAGAACCGCGGGTGGGTAGCACCGCGTATTTAATAAGTTTCAATAATATTTATTTAATTAACCGAACCGAACTTGTTTTCGTGCGTATTTTCAACCCTTTGGTAGAATTATAAATATTGGTCCTACAAGTCTGGGAGTCAAATTTTTTTAAGAAATTTCCACCTTTTTTAAATCTTTTTTCAAATATAAAAATCTTAATTAGTTTTTGAGATATTTGCAAAAAACTGAACCCCCTTTTTTGGTTAATTGTTAATAACTTTTACAATGTTTGCAAGCAGAACATCATTTATTTCAAAAATCATCTAGATGCCATTCCGAATTGAATGACACCCCAATCATAATTTACTTTGAATGCTGAAAAAGTTGACCAAAAAAGTAGTTGTTGACCAAACTATATGACGCGCGAAACTTTTGATTTTTCCACACAAAACCGTTTGCTTATTTTCGACATTAACTTGTAGCGATAGATAAACTTGATAAGTTATGAACTACATACTGTAAAAAAAAATATGAAACTATCTCTTTGCGACTCTAATAGTAGCATTGCCGTTTCAAGTTGTAGACCATTTTTCAGAAAAAAAAGACGCTGAATTGTGATAAAACTTCACGTCATCGAATCACATCAACAACCCTTTACTGTCCACTGCCATAGTGACTTGGGCCTCTTCTTAGAGAGGGGGTTGATATAACTTAATTTGTATAAAGAACCGGCTAAGTGCGAGTCAGATCCGCGCATGAAGGGCAACCATTATCTAACTTTTCTCTAGGTAGTAGAGCCACGCTGATTTCAGCACGAACGGGCCGGCTCGACCGGGGCGGTACTACCCTCGCACAGAAAATCAACGTAAAATGACAGCGATCATGCTGTCGTGTTTAGTTGGTGAGTGCGAGACCGGAGGCCCAATGATGCAGAAGCATCACTAGCCCGCCATGGTGTTGGTCACCATGCTGCATTGTTACATTGTCTGCATTCGCAATATGGTGACCACCACTCTTGGATTCTGCTTATGCTTTCCATCAGGCAGAGTAGTCATTTTGGCAGGGCCAAATATATAAAAAAAAAAAAAACAAAAACGAGCATAAATCATTTTTTTAGTATTTGTTGTCGTAGCGGCAACAGAAGTAAATAAATGAATAAATATGTAGGACTTCTTACACACAAAGTCATCTAGTCCCAAGCCAAGCAGAGTTTGTGTTATGGGTACTAGACACCTGATATAATAGATACATATATAAATTTTTTTTGTAAACGCATACATATTATATACATAAAAAAACACCCAAAAAAAAATATATATATGCAAATTATACAAACATTTGGTCCGATCCTAGTAATCGAAACCGAGACCTCAAGGACAGCAGTCTCATACGCTACCGCTGGGCCACAGAGGCAGTCAATACATACATCATTTCTGAAAATTTCAACTGTCGAACTATCACGGTTCATGAGATATCATGGCCTGGTGACAGACGTACGGACAAAAAGACAGGCAGACCGTCAGTACGGTACATTAAAAAAAACTCATACTTCAGACAGAGTACTTAATTTTATAAAAACATAAATAATAATTGTAAAAACTGGCGAATGGATAAAGTAAATATTATATTATCTATCATTCTTACTTAATCAACTAGCTGCTGCCCGCGGCTCCGCCCGCGTGTATGTCGGTTATCGTGGCAAATAGTAGTCTATGTGTTATTCTGATGTATAAGTTAAATTCCTGTAGTGTCATTCAAATCCGTTCAGTAGTTTTTGCGTGCAATTTCACTGATATGTCCACATATTATGACAGTGTTACCTTTATTTAAAGAGCTATACTATGTTATGTGTAATGCCATTGGAACAATATACGAACATATAAGCATTGTCGCTCACCCTCGACAGAGCCACATAGAGCTTTCCGTTGCTGAAACAGTTCGTCTATGCCTGCGGTGCGCAACGTCTGACCTTATGTCTTGTTTATCGTCATCGCAAAGCATAGACTCACAGACTCACCAAAAACTGCACGCGTTTAAAGAGGAAAGGGAAATAAACTATGGATTGGGGTCATCCTTTAAGATAATAGTCTAAAAAGACATATTTCACTATAAATCAAACAAAATAATTTAAGTTTCTCGCAGATGGCACGAAATAAAACTAACAATTTTTTTGAAATTTTGTCTTCGACATAAACGTCTTGTGATTGGTTGCAACTCTGGTGACGTCACATGCTAATAAACGAAAGATTCCTCTATTGAATATTGTTTGCGTTTTATGTTTTCGGAGTGGTAATAATCGATCTGTGAGCTATTTCTGCAGGACTTTTTTTAATAAACTATTTAATAAGTGGTTCGAAACAAAAAGGGACCAAATTTTGTGCGTGCCGATAACATCAACCTACATAAGATAGACGCTTTTATGGTTGCACTTTTCTATCTATACAAATAAATAAAATTGGAGTGTGTTTGAATATTAAAATAACCGCTTTTTACTAAATGCCTATGTATATATATACACAGTACATATACCAAAAATGTAGTTAAAAATGTTTTTGTCTGTCTGTTTGCTTCTTCCGGGTAATCTCTGGAACGGCTGGACGGATTTTGACGGAACTTTCACTGGCAGGTAGCTGATGATCCAGGAAGTAACTTGGCTACTTTTTTTAGACTAACTTTATCCCGCGGCGTTACTCGTGGTACAACAATAACTGCGGGTAACACCGCGGGGTTCAGCTAGTACATAATAATAACATTGATAACTATGCTGCAGAACTGAAAAATGTTAAAGCAGCTATGTTGCACTTGCATAAGTTGTTTCTGTAATAACCTCTGGAAAAAATTCATTCATTATTTTTGTAAAATCTAATTTACTTTATGTAGGTAGGTATATCTCAATGCTTTTAGGTTACATTTTGAAATAGTACAAAGCGTGGTATTTAAAGATATTATCTGACCCGACGAACTTCGTACCACCATATTTTTCTTTCGTTACCAGCTACCCATGAGTAGGGTGTAGTCACGGACAAAAAAACTTTTTCCTTTATTTTTTATTTTTTCTTGTACACAAACCTTGTCCTAAGAATAACACATAAAAAAAAAAATTTGGTGTAGCCGATCGAAAGTTACGCGCATACATACATTTCGGCGTAACGCCGCGGGACAAAGTTAGTCTAAATAAAGTGGCCTAAGTTACTCCCTGGATCATCAGCTACCTGCCAGCGAAAGTCCTGTCAAAATCGGTCCAGCCGTTCCAGAGAATACCCGGAACAAACAGACACACAGACAGACTGACAAAAAAATTTTTAACTACATTTTTGGTATATGTACCGTGTGTACATACATATGCATTTAGTAAAAAGCGGTATTTTGATATTACAAAGAGACACTCCAATTTTATTTATTTGTACCTATAGATGTATAGATTTGTTCACTGTGGCACTACAAACCATTTATTCGACATTTTAATTAATATAAAATTGGAGAAAACTGATAAAATTAACTTAAACCGTGCTGTTTTGTTTTGTTGTGGCTAGAGTGTGACGTCACGCGTCTCATGTGACCAGCGCCATAACAGAAATATCGTTTTTGGCTGTCAAGCTTGAACTTTATCTTAAATTTAAATTCATAATTAATCATAATACAGTAGAAATTCTGCAAAAAATTTGATTCGGTAAGTAGTCGTTTCACCACCCGATGAATAAAGCAATATTCTGTACTTTGACCAGGCAGGCATGCGACATAAACTGCCCACGTGAAAAACATCTGAGACTAAGATCTACTCCAGCAACACGGGAAGTCTGAAGATGAGATTTATTAATTGTCATTGCATAAATTTACTTATTTGAAATTATACTTATTAATTTTACAACTATAAATATAAAAAAAGAAGGAGAAACAAACAAAAACACTAAACAAACTAATTATATTATTATCTAATACCTACTTTAAACTGATATCTAAAAACTACGTCTTATGTATTTTTTAAATCTAAAACGCGCTTATTCCCAGTCAATAAGAGCCACGTTCGTTCGCATTAACAGTGACAATTCGAGTGAAGTCACCGCGTGAGCGGCGTGAGCGGCGTGAGCGCTCCCGCCTTTTTGTAGATTCAGCGGATGGCCGTTTCGCGTGTTAAAGAAAAATCAACCGTAATGTCGTACTTATACTGGTGCGGCGAGATTTTGCAGTTTTATTTCATCTATATCTTGTGTGTTTATTAATTATAATTTTATAATTCTATATTTTATTAAAAAAGATATTAAAGTGTATAGTGATAAGGATATATCCATGTGAAATACAATATATTTAAGTATTTAATACACCTTGAAGAAATGCCTAACGCTTAAACACGTTATTGTGGCTAATTTATAAAAGATAGAAATATACTATTGCGGACTTTTTTGTAGATCTTTTGAAGACCATCATCTTTGTAATACATATTTTTGGTGTATGATCAACGTATGCGAGGATAAGAGCTCGAAAGCGAAAATTTTCATCCGACTTGCTTCAAATTTATCGTCACTGCTCAGCTCCTATGCATCTTAGCGTTATGTTATATAGCCTATAACCTGCCCAGGAGTATGGACTATAATCATACCAAGTTTGGTTAAAATCCCTTCAGTAGTTTTTGATCCATGCGTGCACATACAGACAGACAGACAGACAGACAGACAGACAGACAGACAGACAAAAAACTTACTGATTACATTTTTGGCATCAGTATCGATAACCATTCATCCCCCAATAATAATTTTTAATATATATTCAATGTACAGAATTGACCCCTCTACAGTTTTATTATAAGTAAAATCTAAAACGCGCTTATTCCCAGTCAATAAGAGCCACGTTCGTTCGCATTAACAGTGACAATTCGAGTGAAGTCACCGCGTGAGCGGCGTGAGCGGCGTGAGCGCTCCCGCCTTTTTGTAGATTCAGCGGATGGCCGTTTCGCGTGTTAAAGAAAAATCAACCGTAATGTCGTACTTATACTGGTGCGGCGAGATTTGGCAGTTTTATTTCATCTATATCTTGTGTGTTTATTAATTATAATTTTATAATTCTATATTTTATTAAAAAAGATATTAAAGTGTATAGTGATAAGGATATATCCATGTGAAATACAATATATTTAAGTATTTAATACACCTTGAAGAAATGCCTAACGCTTAAACACGTTATTGTGGCTAATTTATAAAAGATAGAAATATACTATTGAGGACTTTTTTGTAGATCTTTTGAAGACCATCATCTTTGTAATACATATTTTTGGTGTATGATCAACGTATGCGAGGATAAGAGCTCGAAAGCGAAAATTTTCATCCGACTTGCTTCAAATTTATCGTCACTGCTCAGCTCCTATGCATCTTAGCGTTATGTTATATAGCCTATAACCTGCCCAGGAGTATGGACTATAATCATACCAAGTTTGGTTAAAATCCCTTCAGTAGTTTTTGATCCATGCGTGCACATACAGACAGACAGACAGACAGACAGACAGACAGACAGACAGACAGACAAAAAACTTACTGATTACATTTTTGGCATCAGTATCGATAACCATTCATCCCCCAATAATAATTTTTAATATATATTCAACGTACAGAATTGACCCCTCTACAGTTTTATTATAAGTATAGATATAGATATAGATATCTAGTAACAATAATAATATTTATTATTTTCATTCAAACATGTACTTAGGGACACCCAAACTTTTCAAATGTTATAATATTCCAAAATACAAGATCGTTATTTGTCTAAAACTTGAGTAAGTAGTGGAACAGTCACGTTTTGCTTTTGAGCGTACAAATATTACAGTCATAGCGTAGGTATTCATTCAGTAAAGTTATTCAACATTACAAATTATATTTCATTTGTCATTATTGTTTTAACTTACAATCTATCAGTAGTCAACAATTGTGTACAATTTTCACTTTTGTTACACTTGGCCAGAATTAGAATTTGTCTGTTAAAAAGTCATTAATATTGTGTAACCTAATCATTAGGCTTTCTCTAGTTTGCTTCCCTGGCTGGCTGTGTATTCCCTTCAACATTTTGGTAATCTATACAAATAAATAAAATTGGAGTGTCTGTTTGTAATATTAAAATAATCGCTTTTTACTAAATGCATATGTATACACGGTACATATACCAAAAATGTAGTAGAAAAATTTTTTGATTGTCTGTCTGTCTGTTTGTTCTGGATAATCTCTGGAACGGCTGGACGGATTTTGACGGGACTTTCACTAGCAGGTAGCTGATGATCCAGGGAGTAACTTAGGCTACTTTTTTTAGACTAACTTTGTCCCGTGGCGTTACTCGCGGTACGACAATAAGCGCGGGTAATACCGCGGGGTTCAGCTAGTTAGTTAAATATGGTGCCATGCAAAAACTGCTCTTTCGTAAGAGTTACAGTTCTAGCATCATGTACACAAAGTTTGCTATCGTCACGTCTAGTTCGTTTAGTTCGTCTAAATCACTCTGCCAGATAACCGGGGAAATAAATTCGAGGTATTCATTTAACGAACGTAACTTCCTAAAATGTACATCGATGGCAGAGTTAATACGTTATACTGTATAAAATAAGATTTATAGCTGTCAGTCAAAAATCCACCGTGTATAGTACACGGTGGATTTTTGTAATGCCACCTGAAGGGAATCTACTCTTAATATTGTAGATAGAAAATTTAACTCAAAGAAAACATTCGTTTATTTTTAAAAAGAAAGAAAACTGCATTCAATGATTTTCGAACACATCCGGGAATCGAAGAAATATCAATAAGATATATAAAAATTACACCCTGTACTTTTATTGCATCGATTGTTAGGGTCAATTATAAGGATGCAATCTCTGTAACAAACTTGATAAATCGTATGAGAGGATAACCATGAAATCTCGACTTATAAATTGAATGGGTCAAGTTAAACTTTACGTTACTTTAATTTACTGTCAATTTTACTCAAAAAAAAAATTTTGCTGACAACTTGATTTGAGCTTATTATGATAGTCCACATTAATATTGTGTGTTAATGGTTAAAATGCATTATATTAGATTTAGTGAGATTATTTTTAGATTATTGCCTTGGCTCGTCTTTCGCTTGGCTCGTCTTGGCGAGGGCATGACGAGCTAAGCGAAGCGCAAGGGCACTACCTACCTTTTGTCGAAGTATTGCTTACCCTGTGAAAAAGATATCAGATCTCACGTAGATTCAGCTTCTGAATCTACACACCCTAACTCTACCTACCCTAACTTCACAAACTCTATATCTGAGTACAAATGTATAGGTTACTAGCTGACCCACGCAACTTCGTTTACGTCTCTTATTGCCCGTAGCGTGATAATTTTCTCCCCTTTTTGAAATATTTTTCATTGGTGCTCCGCTCCTATTGGTCTTAGCGTGATAATATATAGGCTATAGCCTTCCTCGATAAATGGGCTATCTAACAGTGAAAAATTTTTTCAAATCCGACCAGCGGTTCCTGAGATTAGCGTGTTCAAACAAACAAACAAACAAACTCTTCAGCTTTATATATTAGTATAGATGTCGTCGTCTTGGCAACTTTTTACATGAACGTGATGTGCTCGGATAGCATTATTTATGTCAGTTTCATACGTGTTCTTTCTAGCTTTTTGCGTTTGTTAGGATACTATCATCGACAAAGAAGGTAATTTGTTGAAAAATAGATTTTGGGAGGTCATTTATGTATGGATTAAAAAGGAACGGTCCTGAAACACTACCTTGGGGTACGTCCAAAAGCATAACTTGTTGTTAATCCCGTTTGACTATGTTATAGTAATAAATAAGTAAGTTCCTCTATTTGTATTGCGCACTGCCTACACTGGACTAGAAGTGTGCTAGTCGCTACAGTATCGAGACAGTGTGAGTAGTGTCTAGTGTGAGCCTGTCCGCAGCGGGTGCGTGCGCGGCGGGCCGGCGGTAGCGGCGCGGCGCCATGTGGCGCGCGCTGGCGGCGCTGGCGCTGCTGGGGCTGGCGCGAGGCGCCGCGGGCGGCTGCGGCGTGGCGCAGTTCGCCTGCCGCAGCGGCGCCTGCGAGCGTCTGGACGCCTACTGCGATGGAGTGGCGCAGTGCGCGGACGGCAGCGACGAGCCGCCCAACTGCACGCCCTGCAACAGGACGTATTACGGGCGCGTGGGTGTCGCGTACTCCGTGGGCGTGCGCGACGCCACGCGCGTGCCCTTCCTGTGTCACATGACGTTCACCGCCGGGGGCGCGGCGCACGGGGACCTCGTGCAGCTCGCCTTCGATGAGTTTCGAGTCGGGCGCTACGAGCCCGGCGCGCTGGACGGCTGCCCCGACGGGTACATGCAGCTGTCGGAGCTGGGCCGCCCCTTCACCGGAGGCTCGTGGTGCGGAAAGGCGGACGGTGCCGCGCTTTACTACAGCGAGACGGCGACGGTCACGGTGTCCGTGAAGCTGTTCCGAGTGCGTCTCGGTGAGCCGTTTGGCTTTCGCTTGCGCTATAAGTTCCTCGCTCAGCGAGACGCGGTAGTGAGGTTGGTGAAGTTTAGTTCGCAAGGGTCAAATTTTACGAGTAGGTATTTCGCTAAAGTGACTTATCCACGTTCGGTAGGTTCGGTGCTATCGAGGCGCCCTTGGAGCGCGGCTCCATCTCGCCGGGCACGTACTGCACCCGCACCTATGAAGAGTGTCATCGCAAGCCGTGTCGGCTGCAGAGCCCGAACTATCCCGGCATGTATCCTAGGTAACTCGTGGAATTTTAATTTAAAGCGTCTAAACCAAACATGTAGGAGAGTGCCTATCCTCGTCAAACAAATTTAAAGAATACTTTGTAAGCTTGCTATTACCACGTTTAGGAGATTTTTCATAATTAGCTTGGGTTTCTGAAAGACTCGGATATGTATGTACTTGGTTACTACCACAATTGAGGTAAACATTTCTTTTTACTTTGAGTATCTTTTTGGCAAGACAAATGTTTTTACTTTTATGTTTCATTGATCTACGCTATTCACTGTAGTTAGATTAAAAAGTCTGGGTACATGCATACATAGTACATATACAGGGGTCCGTACACATATTTTCGTACACAGTACACTCCATCGCGTGTCTGACACACCAACTGTACTCATTTACTTTAACTCGATTTATTGTATATTGTTTGCTCGTACAACAGAGTGTTGTTGTTTGCGACATATTCCTTGGATATCAGTGGCATATTCCTTGGTCGTCGGCGTAGGGCAGCCACTATGCAGCGTATCAAACGATGCATCTTTCTCTACTTTGGCTAACTGCAGGCCAAACGAAGCTTGATGGTGTAACGTAGTGAATTTTGTGTATTAAATTCGGACTGAAACAACAGGTAAGGCGACATAGTAGTCAAGGATAGGCGACATCTGTTGTTAGCGAGAAGATTTAGAAAGGCTATCGGCTTACGATTTAAGTTGATCTCAATGCGCTCAAAGTGTAATGTTTAAAGGCTATTTGAATATATTCTTTTCTTAATGTCAAAATTACCTAGATTGTCTCTCTCTCTCTGATTATATTGTAGTATCGAATGGACGTGTATACTTGTGCTCCTTAACTTCCTTGTTAGACAGTGAAATACTAGATTTTTCATATAGATGGCGCTGGGTTGTTTTATTATATATATTTATAATTAAAATTTCGTAAAACTGTATATATATGACGGCGTTTCCGTAAAACATCAGGTTGGCAAAACCGTAAATGTCAACCTAGTGAAGCGTCATTGTCGATGGTAGTGCGGGCGGCCATCTTGAAGTCACTTTTGAACGAGACGGCGACCGCGCACCACGCTTGTGACGAATCACTCAGGACTTTCATGTTCGCGCTATTTAAACATTTAATTTAGTTGATTTCGTGTAATAGTAATTGTTAATTACATAATTAAATAGTGATTATAGTGAATACTAATTAAAATACGTCGAGTGTGTTCTGAAGTCATTTATTTCTATTTCCGCGCCCACCTACCCACATAACTAGAAGAAGATGAGTTCCGGTGAAGTACCTTCAGGCCATCGTGACTCTTCATCAGAAGTGGGATGCGATCGGGCCCAAGTTGAGGGCCGAGGGAACAAAACAGGTACCGAGAAATTACTTAACACCATGGAAATGCTTTTGTCTCGAGTTCTCGCGGCTCAGCAAGTACCAACTGTGAACTCTAATCATCCTATGCAATTGCTACCCTTTAATCCAGATGAGCCTGATGCCGACATTGATGGTTGGTGTAATATAACAGAAGCCATCATTCAAAAAAAGGGGTTGGATGGAATAGACTTACTCATGGCTCTTACGGGTGCCTTGAAAGGACGAGCCGCATCTTGCATCACCAAATTAAACCTACAGGATATGACCTGGAGCGTAGTCAAGCAGTCTCTTGTCGCGAAGTTCTCTAAACCAAAATTACTTCAGGACTACTTTGATGACGTTCTACGATTTCAAATCGGGGCCAAAGAAACAGCTTCAGAATCTGCACTTCGGCTATGGTACTTGATAGAAAGAATTCCAAAGATCGTGATGCCCGAAGAAGTGGTGACTGGATTTGTGATTTCAGTACTTTGTCAAAAGGACAACCTGATACGTCGCGAGTTAAATGCTCACAATATCACAACTCGCACTCAATTATTCCGAATACTGGGAGGTGTATCTCTCAAGCGTCGGTCGGATGGTGGAGAAATCAATGAACCTGAGATCAAGCGCTTTCGTCCCACCGAAAGGTTCTCAGGCAGATGTAGTTTCTGTGGAATAATGGGTCACCGCTTCGCAGAATGTAGAAAACGTCGTGATCATTCCGGACCTATGCCTCAGGACACACCAAGCTCATCACGCGCTTCGGAGAACATTACTGCTGTGACCTGCTACACGTGCGGACAAAAGGGGCATGTGACAACTAACTGCCCCGACAAGAAGAACGGAAGCAAGGGTGCGGTCAAGGAGGTTCACCATTGCGAGCACCGCCCTTCTAGGGGTACTTTGAAAACATCATCCGGTGAGCTTGTCCCTTTTTTATTTGATAGTGGTTCATCTTGTTCACTTATAAAGGAAAGTTTTCACAATAAGCTCTTGGGTACTGTGCGTAAAGATATCGTTTATCTTAGTGGCATCGGAGGTAATGACATTCAATGCACTACACAAATTCAGAGCGAAGTCAAGATCAATGAACGTTTAATAAGCTTGCTGTTCCATGTGGTTTCTGACTGTAATATATCAGATCCTATAATAATTGGTAGGGATATTTTTGATTTAGGACTATGCGTGAAAATTGATAATGATAACTTAATAATATACACCAGGGAGCAATCTCAATTTTGTAATGAGACTTTAGATACGTCAGATTTAAATCATATTGACACAGATTTGCAGGGGCACGATAGAGAAATGTTAACTCTAATTTTAAGAAAGTATTCAAATCATTTTATAGAGGGTATTCCTACCAAACGTGTTAAGACAGGGATGTGTGAACTTAGATTGGTAGATCCACAAAAGGTCGTATATAGGTGCCCCACTAAACGCGCTCCCATAGAAAAACAAA
Source organism: Spilosoma lubricipeda (assembly GCA_905220595.1). Lineage (NCBI taxonomy): Eukaryota > Metazoa > Arthropoda > Insecta > Lepidoptera > Erebidae > Spilosoma > Spilosoma lubricipeda. The sequence goes on from HG992290.1 coordinate 104,611, forward strand.
TAATCAGGGAACAGGTTCAAAAATTATTAGATGCAGGAGTGATTCAGGAGAGTTCTTCCCCTTTTGCAAGCCCAATTGTCCTTGTTAAAAAGAAGGACAATACAGATAGATTATGTGTAGATTACAGGGAGCTTAATTTCAATACCATGCCTGAACGTTATCCTTTACCCCGCATAGAGGAACAAATCGATCAGCTCGTTGGGGCCAATTTCTTCTCCTCGCTCGATATGGCTGCTGGGTTCCATCAGATTCCAGTTCACCCCGATTCAGTGCAGAAGACAGCTTTTGTCACCAATGAGGGCCAGTATGAGTATCTTGCTATGCCCTTTGGATTGCGAAATGCTCCTTCAGTCTTTCAGAGATGTATCACAAAAGCCGTTAGTCATTTAAAAGACAAACCATTAATCTACATGGACGATGTATTGTGCCACTCTGTGGACATCTCTGGGGGTCTGCAGCATCTTGACGACGTATTGGCAGCATTGTCGGAAGCTGGCTTTTCACTGAACCTTCAAAAGTGTAAATTCATGAAGCAAAAGATCGATTATTTAGGATATTCTGTGCAATCTGGTGTGATCAGACCCAATTCGCGGAAAATTCAGGCATTGGTAGATGCCCCTGAACCGAAGTCGGCTACTAATGTCCGACAATTCCTGGGATTAGCGTCTTATTTCCGGAAATTTATCCCTGATTTCACCCGGGTTGTGGATCCCTTATATCCTCTTACAAAATTGAAAGGACGAATTACTTGGACTGCTGAACATGAAAGTATACGCAAAAGATTAATAGGCATTCTTACATCTGAACCCGTACTTACCATATTTGACCCGGAACTCTCTATAGAGTTACATACAGACGCTAGCTCGGACGGTTACGGAGCAATTCTTTTACAAAGGAAAGATAACCTTCCCCACGTTGTAGAATACTTTAGCCGTCGAACGTCAGATACAGAGTCCCGCTACCACTCTTATGAGCTAGAGACGTTAGCAGTCGTTAGAGCGGTAGAGCATTTCAGACACTATCTTTATGGTAGGAGTTTTGTAGTTGTTACGGACTGCAATTCATTGAAGGCGTCAAAGTCTAAGAAGGATTTAACTCCACGTGTATATCGTTGGTGGGCATATTTGCAGGCTTATGACTTCGATGTCGTTTATCGCGAAGGCAGCAAAATGGAACACGCTGACTTTTTATCTCGAAATCCTATTCCGAATCCTGATACGGTTACTTCCTTAAAATCTGAAAAGGTGCAAACTAAATCTGTTCAATTTGTTGAGCTACATCAAGGTTGGTTATCAGTAGAACAAAAAAGGGATGCTGAAATCCAAAATCTTATCACAAAATACCACGATAATAGTTTTCCAGAAACCGTAGCCCAAACATATGATGTCAGAGAAGGTATCCTTTATAGGAAAATCGTGCGTAATAAAGTGATCGCTTGGCTGCCAGTAGTTCCTCGATCCCTTATATGGACACTCATAAATCATGTTCACAACGAATTGCAACATTTAGGTAGGGATAAAACGTTAGACAAGCTCTATGAAAAGTATTGGTTTCCAGATATGTCCAAATGTGTTCGGAAATTCATAGATTCGTGCATAGTTTGTAAAGCTTCTAAAGGCCCATCGGGAGCACAGCCCGTTCAGCTTCATCCGATTCCTAAAGTGTCAATGCCTTGGCACACAGTTCATATCGACTTTTCGGGGAAGCTTAGCGGGAAGAGTGACCAGAAGGAGTATTGCTCAGTAATTATTGACGGTTTTACGAAGTACGTCTTACTCGAACATACCACGTCTGTTGATGCAAAGAGTGCAATACATGCACTGCAAAAAGCAGTCTACCTTTTTGGGGCACCAAAAAGAATCATTGCAGATCAAGGTCGTTGCTTTATTACTTCCGATTTTAAAAGTTTTTGTGACGAGCATAAAATAGAACTGCACTTTATTGCGACGGGTGCAAGTAGAGCCAATGGCCAGGTTGAACGAGTGATGCGTACTTTAAAGAGCCTTTTAACTATCGTCGAAAACGACCCTAATAAAAGGTGGCGTGACGAATTAGGAAATATTCAGCTTGCTCTAAATAGTACAAAGTCTACCGTAACTAAATATTCCCCATCAGAGCTTATGTTTGGAATTCGTTTCGATTCGCTTGGTATGTCTAAAATAAATTGCACTTATAAAGACAACGATGTTCGCTTGGATATTGATTCAATTAGGGAGGATGCATCAGCAAACATCCAAAAAGCTGCTGAATCTGAAACCCTTAGATTCAATCGTGGCCGCGCAATAATTAAACCATTTTCTAAAGGTGATTACGTGTTCATCAAAAACTGTGAACGCAATCAAACAAAATTAGATAGAAAATTTAGGGGCCCATTTGTGATAACAGAAGTTCTAAATAATGATCGTTATAATCTTAAAAACATAGTGGATGCTTCCAATCGAATTCTTAAATATTCCCACGAGAATTTGCGCGCAGTACCCCGGGGACATGATGGATTACTCGAAATCGCGTTTAGTCTTTTAAACGAAGTTGAGGCCGAGACGGCGTCTGATGATGTAGAAAATAATTCGTGCTCAAATAATGATACCGAGTCATTAGACTGCCTTGACACCTTGACTGTGTGCTCGGACACTGCTTCGGCTGACTCGCGCACTGTCACTGCAAGCTCAGACACCCTGAGCGCACACTCTGACCCTGAAACATGGGAGGTCCTTCATGAAGTTGAAGTGCACACAGAGGAGGACAATTCACTATCATAGGCAGGTTCTTGAAAACAATTAAAAAAAACACAAGATAGAAAACTATGGTTATTGGACTGTAACATTTCTATAATTCTGATAAATTACACGAATGGTTGATCCTGGGCGAAGAAGTGTCGTCCTTACTATTCCAGGGTGAGTAGTTAGAGGTCACACTTCACCCGTCACAGAAGGTAGACGAGATGTGTCGTCCGAGTCAGTCTGGGTGACTTGTCACGGTGGTTTATTTAGCCATCGGATGAAATTTGTCGTCCGAGTCATTGCCTGGGTGACTTGTCACAGTGGTTTATTTAGCGTCATCTGACGAAATTTGTCGTCCGAGTCTCTCTTGAGAGAGCTGACTTGTCCTGGATGATCGCTTGCTATGTGTGAGACGAATTGTGTCGTCCGGGCCACATCCCTTGTAAGGATTGGCTTGTCCAAATGTTTACCAAGACGAAAATGTGTTATCCGGATTAAATTCTAGCCTGAACTGGCGTATAACCCGTTTGTCGACTGGTCTTACCGAGAGTAATTCGAGTCACGCCTTACAGTTAGCTACGCTATACACTTGCCTGATAAGTCCAAACCATTAAATGATTTTAGTGTTTGTATGGTGATAAAAATGATTAAGTCAGGATGAGCGAACGAACTACGCAGTTATTTTAATTTGTTTCAGACAAATCGCCCGAGGACGGTCGCAAGTCAGTCCGGCCGTGACGGCGTTTCCGTAAAACATCAGGTTGGCAAAACCGTAAATGTCAACCTAGTGAAGCGTCATTGTCGATGGTAGTGCGGGCGGCCATCTTGAAGTCACTTTTGAACGGACGGCGACCGCGCACCACGCTTGTGACGAATCACTCAGGACTTTCATGTTCGCGCTATTTAAACATTTAATTTGGTTGATTTCGTGTAATAGTAATTGTTAATTACATAATTAAATAGTGATTATAGTGAATACTAATTAAAATACGTCGATTGTGTTCTGAAGTCATTTATTTCTATTTCCTCGCCCACCTACCCAATTAACTAGAAGAAGATGAGTTCCGGTGAAGTACCTTCAGGCCATCGTGACTCTTCATATAATATTTATATATAGAATTTAAATAAAATAATATGTAAATATTATATTATTATAACTAAAGTAGCCGACCCACGCAACCTCGTTTGCGTCTTCTATTGCTCGTAGCGTAATAATTTTCCCCCGTTTTCGAAACATTTTTCATTGGTGCTCCGCTTCTATTGGTCCTAGCGTGATGATATATAGCCTTCCTCGATAAATTTACTATCCAACACTGAAAGAATTTTTCAAATCGGACCAGTAGTCCCTGAGATTAGCGTATTCAAACAAACAAACAAACAAACTCTTCAGCTTTATATATTACTAGCTGACACACGCAACTTCGTTTGCGCCTTATATTGCCCGTAGCGTGAAAATTTCCCCCGTTTTTGTAACATTCTTCATTGTTGCTCCGCTCCTATTAGTAGCAGCGTGATGATATATATCCTATAGCCTTTCTCGATAAATGGACTCTCCCACACTGAAAGAATTTTCCAAATCGGACCAGCGGTTCCTGAGATTAGTGTGTTCAAACAAACAAACTCTTCAGCTTTATATATTAGTATAGATATATAAATATAATATATATATATTTATCTCTATAACTAAATAAGGATAGCATTTAGAAGTCAGCTTGAGATTATCTGTGATAGACAAATAGAGCGTTTTTAAATAATATGGTCAGATTGGAGGGGTCCTCAAAGTGAAATCTGGATCTGATACCAAGAATCCTCGCGTGTGTGTTCGCGGCTAGTATCCCACCTTGCAAGAAGATCGGCTTCCTATCTGGGTCCTCACTCGACCATCGTCTAAGCGGAAAAGAAAAAGAATCAACCTCTTTTTTTTTTACTTATCTCCCAAGCCAACCAAAGGCCAACGCCCTACCACAGACAAAACTAAACACTATTTGTGTATCAAAGATAATCTCGATCTTACTTCCAAATGCTGTCCTTATTTAATTATGATAATATTTATATATTATTTTATTTAAATTCCATATATAAATATTAAATATACAGTTTTACGATATTTTAATTATAAAAACACACGATTAGACAACCTAGTACCATCTATGAGCGCTTTGAGATCAACTTAAATCGTAAACCGATAGCCTTTCTAAATCTTCTCGCTAACAACACACATAACTCACTACGTTACAATGGTATTCCGCAACGTGTTTATATAATGAATGTGAGTAATGTTTGTCAGGAACGTGACGTGCTACTGGAGCCTGCGCCAGAAGGACATCCCCACGTGTAAGCACGCGATGATTTCTGTGCGACAGGAGTACTCGCACAAGATGCAGATTAAACGTTCTATATCTATGGCAAGGTATGTGTTTCGATCTTACATGTGCTGGAGCTAATAATTTAAAATATTATTACCCACTCTTGGCAATAAAAAACAATAAATAGATGAATTTACTGGTTAATATTCCAAATATTTTCAATTTATATTTTTTTGTATTATGAGATGTACCAAAAATATTTCTGTCTATGTATTTAACTAAAAAGTTCGCACCAATGAGGAGGACTCTTCCAATTAGGAAATTGACACGATAGTTCAAGTTATACAGATCTGGACGAGAAATAAAAATATCGAAAGTTGTCGTACATGTAGCCGATTACTTTTCTCAAAAGTCATTCTAATGCGATCGTGTTGCCTGTGGCTAGCGCAGTTAATGAACGTTACGTGGCAGTAAGTCAACATGTGTCTGTACAGAACGGGCTGTGGGTAAGGGTCGTTGGTGTCGTTGGTGTCGCACTAGGCACGCGGCACGCGGCACGAATAATGAAATGTAAGCAGGCAATTAACGCGCAGCTTGAACAAGACGGGGCGCGTGGTGCGCGCGTGGCGCGAGTGCACGGGCGAGCGCGACCGACTCATCTTCTACGACGGCGCGTCCACCGACGACCCGGTGCTGGTGGAGTACTGCGGCGGCGACTGGCTGCCGCGCGTCACGTCGCGGGGCCCGGAGATGCTGGTCGCCTTCCACTCGTCGCCCTTCAGCGCGCCGCTGCGGCCGCCCGCGCCGCCGGCCCCTCTGCGCGGGTTCGAACTAGACGTTGACGTCGTGTTCGCAGATTCCGATTCTCTCGACTACGCCAGGTGCACTTCAACTTACTTTTCTACCCCAATTTAATTATTTCAAAGGATTTTCGTATGGTCACCGGCCCACTCTCCAACAGACATGTATCTCAGTTTATGTATAAAAGAGAAAACAGCTTAATTGTAAAATAAATGTGGTTCCTTTCTAATATATTTTTTTAATTTTTTATCGAATATAGAAGGAATTGAAATAAAACCAGTGCGCAATGTAAGTTTGTAAGAATCCACGTATTACTTGGCAGACGCTTTGAACTAAGTAAGTTCCAGTCTTGTTCTGTCATACAAAATATTTGCATCATCAAGAAAAGTCACGAGAAAATGATTATTCTAATATATCTTAATCATCTTTAAATAAAAAAACGGGATGAGTTGACGGTGTGAAACATAATTAGCCATAGCCGGAAAACTTTGTAAAATGCCCCATCTCCGCCTTAGAAAACAATGCGGTCACAACCTCTTGTCTTGTTGGTGGTCTTGTTCCCATTATTCATTGTACCGAAATTATCTTCTTAGACGAACTTCCGTGAACTTGCCACGGTCGATCGCAAAATGTAACTACAACATCGTATTGGGTATAGTCTGTTAATAGTCCGGACTAAAACTAAATAAATAAGAGTTGTTGAGTCGCAAGCTAGCAAAAGCAAGCTATTGAAAAAATGGTTAAAAAAATCTCTTCTCGCTTCGCGTGTAGTGAAATTACACTTGTTTCAAGCCTATCTGTGGGTGGCGACGGTTTTTTAAGCAATGTTCTTTAGTTTGCAAATTCAAACCTTTAAATTTCAAATGTAGATACTCATGTGGTAATGTGAGTTATAGTAGTATACGATTAGACTGTAGGTACTACAGGATATCTCCAGTTGGTGTGGGGATGTATTAAGAATACGGGTTATCACTAACCCTATTCATTCTATTGGACTCTTTAGAGCCTAGTTTAGACGGTTCTTCCTTAACACTTCCAAAGTTTCTTTGGAGCAAACCAGGACAACGGTACTGCAAAATGTTCATTTTGATTTACAATAAAGTATCTAAGTGGTCAATTGAACAGGGAGGCGCGACGATGCGAGTTCCACGTCAAGGCGTCCTCGTCGGAGGAAGAGACGAATACAACTTCCACGGGCAGCGGGCGCGGGAGGCGCGGCCGTCTGCGCGCACCCGCGCACACCCTGCCGCCGAACACCACCTGCACCTGGACCTTCCACGGACGACCAGGTGACCCGGCTACTTTGGCGATCGTAGATTTCTCAACGTAGGCCACGGAACACGCTCACGTTTATATATCGTTTCAGGTGACCTCGTTTGGATATACTTTTCGAGCTTCACTCAGTACTCGCTCGTCGAACCGCGTCGAGTCGAAAGCGCCGAACGAGAAGACGAGACCGGTGTCACGCAGCGTTCGACTCTCGCAACGGGCGAGACGCACACGCATCTCGCCAGCGGCGCATGTGCCGTGGAGCTACGCATCTGGGACGGGGGCGGGGCGGAGGAGGCGGGCGCGCGCCAGCTCGGCCGCTTCTGCGACGCGGCTCCGGCGCTGTGCGCGCGCGCCGCGCTCGCCAACGCCACGCGCGCGCCCCGGCCCTGCGCGCCGCCCGACGGCTACGTTTCGGCCGCTCCGCTGCTGTCGTTGGCTGCCACGTCGCTACCCGGCACGGTCACGCATCCTCTTGAGTTCGCGCTTCATTACGAGTTCGTAGATGCACGGTTGGAGGGATCCGCGCTACCCGTAGACTCGAGACGCAAGCCGCCCGTGCCGGCCGAGTGTGCACGCCTGCTGACGTCTCCGGGTGCGTTCGCTTCGCCCCGCAACGCTCTGTGGTTCGGTCGCGGGGGAGCGCGGCGGTTGCGCTGCGTGTACCGGTTCGAGACGGAAGGCGCGCGAGTCGTCCTCGATCTGCAGTCGGCCACGTTCGGCAAGGACCCGCGGTGCTCCACCCGCACGGACTCGCTCACGGGGCGGTCGGTGTGCACCCCCGAGCCGGTGGAGTCGCACGTCGACGAGCCTAAGTTCGGCGATGATTCGGCGGCCGACTTCGACGGGGACGAGGAGTCACCGCTGCGAGTGCCGCATCTCCGTATTTATGAATCTCCCTGGCTCGGATACAGGGTGAGCGCCTACTCTGATGTCGCAGCTTCTTCATCATTTTCGTTTAGTTGCGTTTCACGCGCATGTCCACATATTTTGACTAACCCTCGTAACCTCGAGTGCGGCTCCTATTGTCCGTATTGAGATGTATTTTTCCATAAAAACGGTAATTGTGAGTCAATCTTAAAAAAAATAGACATTTCTATTTTATAATATATCCTGCATTTTTGGTGTATTTGCGGATTTAATGCCTAGGGCATTCTCTACCAGTCAACCGCTGGGTGATGCAGAGGAGACAGGAAGTAGTTGTATTTTGGAAAATAATGTATTAAAATAAAGAAATCTGGCAATACATCAAATAATAAATATAAGCCAATCAGAAATACATAGAACTAAATACATATAAACTTACATAGATACACACACATAGGTGTACTAGCAATAATGGATGACAATTATGTAGAAGTTTATTCAGCAAGTGGTTTTATATACCTACATATAGCTGTCGAGTACTTTTTTGTAAGGAGCTGTAACCGTTTACGCAGCGCATGTGATAGAAGTTTAGGGTATTTGCAACATTTTTTCTTGGTACCTCGCTCCTATTAGTTTTAGCGTGAAAATATATCTTTATCGCATTATTCGCTATCGTAAATAATTTATTACAATTCGTAAGAAAATCTAAAAATCAAATACAGGTGCAGGTGGCGTGTATCTGTGATAACAGCACGACTCCTCTTCGACTGGAGTCTGGCGGGCCAGCGCTAGAACTGGAGCTGGTATCCCGCACCATGCTCGCCGGCGAAGACCATCGACACGTACAGTTCCACGGGGTGTGGTCTCGTGGCGCTTCGCCCTCGCCCTCATGCGCGACGAGGCGGAGGTCACCACCGCCGGGAGCGAGGATACATCTCACATACCCTTACAGGTAGCGAATACCCGAATGAGTGAGACAGATCGTTTTGTCGGTCGTAGTAACAAAATGAACTAATTTCAGTGACGACCGGACTTCGGAGTGCGGAGAGACACCGTTCCTGCTGGAGGCGCGCGGCAACCGATCGGTGTTCTTACGCGTGTGGGGGGAGGAGATGCCTCTACCGACGGCGGGAGCGGTCGGCGACGCTCCGCCTTGCGCCACCGCCAACCGCGTGCTCGTGTACGACGCGCACTCGTCGAGCCTCCTGCGGGTGGTGTGTCCCGGCGTCGGCGCGGGGTCCGTGCACATCTTCACCGACGAGTGGTGGGGCCGCGGCGCCAGGCCGGGCGCGCTGCTCGTGTCGTGGGCGGCGCGCGAGCCGGGCGAGGCGCGGCTGGCCTGGATGGAGCTGTGGCGCGCGGGGCCCGCGCCGCGGCCGCTGGCGCCGGGCGAGGCGTGGCCCAACGCCACGGCGGCGTGCGCGCACCCGTGCGCGGCGCTGGGCGCGTGCATGGCGGCGGCGCTCTGGTGCGACGGCGCGGAGGACTGCCCGGGCGGCGCGGACGAGGCGGGCGCGTGCGGCGCGGGCGCGCGGTTGCTGGCGGCGCTGGTGGCGCCGGGCGGAGCGGGCGCGGCGGCGGCGGCGGTGCTGGCGGCGCTGGCGCTGCTGGTGGCCCTGGCGGTGCGGCGGCGGCGGCGCGCGGCGCCCGACAAGCAGCTGCTGGGCGCGCTGGCGGCAGGGCGGCGCCTCACGGAGGAGCTGCTGTACGACGCGTCGCGCGCTTCCTCAGCGGCGTCCTCCTGACGGCGCGAGCGCTCCGTCGAGTACATCCACGTGGACCGCGAGACCACGGTGTGACGTGCGGCAGAGCGCTGCTGCTCGCGGTGTGATCGAGTGTTCTCCCGTTACGTTGTACGCTCTGTTCGGTTCGTTCGTTGTGTTTTCCTCGGGTAGGTCGTGTGCGGTACGCTGTGTGAGTGCGCGGAAGATCGATACTACTCGTGAGTGAATTGCGGGACGAGACCGAGTGAAAGATCTAAGAAATGTTGCGACGATGCTCAAGCGGAACTCACTATATTATTACATTGTAATTATAAATATAACATTATTAATTTAAATTATAATTTTGTACGAAACGGCGTCGTAGAGTGCGTGGGCGCCGTATAGGCTGTGACGTCACAGGGCGAGGCACCTTCTCTGTCGTTGTGTTATATCTGTACTGTTGTTTATTGTTACTTAATGACGAACTGTCCCGTCCCTCGTTTTGTTTAAGTTATCTACGCTGAAATAAATACATAGTTCAAAACTAAGGACATACATTGTGTGGTTTCATTTCCCTACCATTTTATGTTATTTTATATGCTTATGAAGGTACATGTACAATCGTATATGTCAACGTTTAACAGTTTGGAAATAGGGTAGTTGACACCTTAGTCAAATCAGTTACTTTTTATCATCTGTCAAAACGATCACTTTGTATGAAAAAGTGGTCTGTAACGTCACTGTTTTAAACTACTTAATTGAGCAATATATTTCAATGTTTATTATATTAAAATTTGTAATAAAAATGAAAACCTGTAATAATTATATTTTCCGAGATGTTTAGTAATATTCGTATTAACGAAGGAGAATTCGGTATTTATTTGGGATATTGTCAACTACCCTATTGGAAAAAGAAATCAATTAGTTTGGTGATGGTTACGTTGTGGTGCATGTCACCCGCAGCTGCAGGAGCAAGTTTTGTTAACCTGTTAATTTATTTTTGGTTTACTAGAACTTTCAAACGTCATTAGTATATAAAATAATAATTATATGAAGAAAAAATAATAATTACATGGGTTTTTTGAGCTTGGTCTAGTCAGCCGTTTAGCTTTTAGAGGAAGATTAAAATTAAATGTCACGCAATATATATCTATCTAATGATACCCCATACTATGTGGCAAAAGCGAGAATAGTATAGCATTTCGTCCACGTGGTAACTACGCAAATCCATGCAAAGTTTCATCTTCCTAGCATTATTCTACGGACGGATAGACGGACAAGCATGACGAAACTATAAGGGTTCTGATACGTGAACAACGGAACCCTAAAAGGGTTCCTAGTTATTATTGAACTATACCTGTAATGACCACATATTCGAAACTGTTTGAGAGAACAATGTGTAAGATTACACAATTTTCCAGAAAAATAAAACATATGATAAAGTACAGTTCAATATTCTTTTATATAAATGTTTTCTAAAGCTATTGAATTTACACCTGTTAGTCATCATTTCATGATGATGAGCTGATGATGGAAGATACAACTCCTTAACGGTTACAAGTTGGAAGATAAAAAATAAAATGGTTTTGAATGTCGACAAATGCTGCTATATTCGATTCACTCGCAATCGTAATACGGACTTGTCTGCAGTTTACACAATATCTGAACAATGTATTAAAGAAGTCGAATGTGTTAGGGACCTTGGTGTTATTCTTAATAAGAAACTTGATTTTAGGGAACATTATGATCACATTGTCTCCAAATCACTTAAAACCCTCGGTTTTATAATGAGAAACACCAAGAACTTTAAAAATAAAACTACCGTAATAAGATTATACGAGAGTCTTGTTAGGTCTGTCTTGGATTATTGCTGTGTGGTTTGGCACCCGCATTATGAAGTCCATTCCAATAGAATAGAACGTGTGCAAAAAAAATTTATGTACCACTTAGCATATAAATTTAACCTGTCGAAGAAAATATCCAGTTACACAAACCGACTAATTCATTTTAACTTAACATCACTAAAAAAGCGACGTAAAATTTTAGATTTGTCATTTTTACATAAATTGGTTAATGGTAATATAAACTGCCCTCATCTCCTACAAAAAGTTAACATCACAATCTCTTATAAGCTCCCGCGATTAACTAGATACTCATTGTTTACACCTAAGAGGTCCAAAACAAACCTAGGTAATTTCTCTCCTCTAAATAGACTCCAGGCTGAGTATAATTCCGTCTGCAAAAATATGGACATCGATATTTTTTATTTAAGCCTACCACAATTTAAGAAAAAATTGTCATCGCTAAGCTAGGACAAACGAATTTTGATATCCTTATGTATTGAGTCTTTTAGTTATGTATTTTATTGTGTATTGTGATCTTCTTGGAATTTCCGTATTGTATTTACTTACTCGTTATTCTCGAGTTTTAATTATGTACTTTTCTTTTTTAAGTTAAGGGAAGCCTTATGCTCCCAACTATCTGCTTTCATATATTTATGCTTTCCGTGGCAACCTGTAATTAAGGCAGCACCAATGATTGTATATTACTGTTAAGTGCCTCCTAGCTTTTAAGGTGTATGTTCTTGTTGGTTGTCCAAATAAAATAAAATAAAATAAAATAAAAAAAAAAAAAAAATAAAATAAGGTGGCCATTACACTCACGATCATTAAAAAAAAAAAAAAAAAAAATCTTTAAATGTCATATTTATGTATATTTAGTGACGCCTTCACACGTTACCGATTCGATTTGAAATGATAAGCGATTTAATTTATGAAAAACTTTCAATTGATTTAATAAATTTCACAGTGGTTTTCTGTGAGGCCGTGGTATCACTTCGGTCGAGCCGGCCCATTCATGCCGAAGCGGGGTTCTCCCACGGTCCCGATCATTATGAAATGATGACTGCCAGACGCAAATACCAGAGTAACTTCAGAAAGTAGTACGTCCCTAAAAAAAATAGGGTTTCCCTCGATTTCCCTGAGATCCCATCATCAGATCCTGTTATGGTGGCAATGGGATCACTTCGGGAACATACCCTTTCGGATACAAAAATAATTTTTAAAATCGGTCCGCAATTGCCAGAGTAATCGGTGAACACACATAAAACATACATGCAATGGAACATAGAACCCTCTCCTTTTTGGAAGTCGGTTAAAAAAAGAGGAGGTTATCAATTCGTCCGAGATTATTTTTATGCATGTCGATATTTTTATCCCTGAGATTTACTAATCCCAGATATGTGGAGGTCGAGAGCACAAGCTTGTGACTGGACTAAACCATTGAACTAATAAGTTGCTCAATGGACTAAACGACTAACGTATTCGCATTAAATTCTTGCAATATCATTTTGTATAAAAAGTAAACGATAAGATTTGGTCTTATGTGTGAATTTTCTTCCCCGATAGGGGAGATGTAAAGAAAGTAAACTTCTTTAAGTTTGAATTTGGTTTCTTTATATGAATAAATAATAAAGGGAGAATGAAATGAAATGAAATGAAAAGGAATAACGTGTTTCTAAATGTGGGAGTGCATTTATTGAAACTAACTCACAAAGTGTGTTACGTTGTGTCGAGTGGGTGCGGGGCGCGGTGTGCGGGGCGTGTTGACTCTTCGCGTTAGCAATCAGCGAGTCGAGGCGCCGCCCGGGCACGGCAAGCGTCGCGTCACTGTGTCAAATATTTCATATTTCATGCAAGACCTTTATTAAATGCTAATGTTTGTAGACGTTTCGTGCAATCATAAAATAAAATGGAAAAGCGACAGAGGGCTAGCAGTGCTCTCGGCATCACTCAGGCGAGAAGGGGCACGACATGTAAAACGATGGTATTGAAGGTCTCTGTAGAATTTTTGCTCCATTCAAACTTGTCTACTGAACATATTTAAGATTGGAGGTTTCGAATCTGGTCATTTTTTTTTTAATGTTTGTAACTGGTCTTGACTTTTACCGGTTGCAAGTCCGATGTTTATGAAGGCTCATTTGAAATGCAGTGTATGTTCTTAATGTACTAATTCAAGTTGTTTCAATGGTTAATGTTATGTTGCCTATGTGCCTTCAGGAGGACGTCAACATCAGTTTTACTTTTCTGCTTCTGCATTCAGAAACAGAAACGTAAAACGAATACCAATGTTGAAAGTAGCTAAAGTGTAGTGTGGAGAGCGGGCGATGAGCTTCGACGCATGCAATAAGTTGCCCACCCACTAATAGCAATACGGTCTCACGCCGCGCTGCGCCGCCCAGCTTGTTAAGTAGTAGGCATAGACGGGGAGCAGTGCGGGGGCGCTGTTCTCCAGAGCGAGATGATTTAATGAGCGCGGTCATCGCACCGACCAGACTACCTGCCACCCAACTGGCTGTTTCTTGTCCCTATCACGAATAAAAATCGCTAAATATTTATACATTTCAGTAACAGTTGCGTTGCCACGACATACAATGTGCCGTACACCATTTAATGTACACGTTATGGTAAAATGTATTCAGGAAAGGTAACGGGAGATTCCTTGACTGTATTCCTACAAGGAATCTGTGCGATGTACTCCTCCTATCCTGTCATTTACATTTCTTTTTTGGGTAGAACAACTTTGACCAAAATTTCTATTTCAAATCGAGTTTACCATTGTATGATTTCAGACTAGAGTGGTGTCGACTCATCTATATCGACACAAGTGTGCGCTTTTCTAGAAATTTTCTGCTTCGCACAACAAAACTGTGGAATGAACAGTCGCCTGCGGTTTCCCGGACCAATACGACCTTCAAACCTTCAAGAAAAGAGCGAATTCCTTCTTATAAGGCCGGCAACGGCGGCAACACACTTGTGACGTCTCTGGTGTTGGCTGCTCTTCTAAAAAAGGAGGTTTTGGTTTTACGTCGTTTACGTTGGACGGATTGTTTTAAAGTTTTCCATCTCTACGCAGTGCTGTACCTGCCTAGTCTACTTTAGTCGACGTACAGTATCCGGACCCAGCGCCGTCGCAGCGCTCTTACCTTTTTGGCTATCATTAAGGTAAGTAGTTTCGTTTGTGTTTAGTTTAAAATGTGTTAATTGGACCTTTGCCTTTTTTATGGAATAAGCCGGCAAACGAGCAGACGTATCGCCTCATCAGGCGTGGGCGACGGCAATCGCTTACCATCGTAAGCGATTGCCGTCGCCCATGGACACCCGCAACATCAGAGGCGTCACAAGTGCGTTGCCGGCCTTTGGAGGATGGGGAGGGGAGATAGGGGGAGGGGGTTTGGGTTATGGGCCCCCGGTAACCTCACTCACTCGGTGAAACACAGCGCAAGCACTATTTCACACCGGTTTTTTGTGAGGCCGTGGTATCACTCCGGTCAGCCCATTCATGCCGAAGCGTGGCTCTCCCACGGTAGGTCTCTTTTATAATTATGTACATTCATTATGTTTCACTTTATTGTGTATTTAACGTTAACTAAGTGAAGTAGTATGGAGTCATCATGTTTATTTTGGTGTGATACCAGCGCTTTTAAATTGATTAGTTATGGTGAGGCGATGAGGTCAGTCAGGCGACTCAAACGATTCGTTCAGAGGCGGTGTTCGTCCGGCGCGGCGTGTGACGTAATCGCGTTAGGAGCGAGAGAACCTTCGTATGTCGTAAGAGGTTTAGCCGTTTAGGTTTGCCTTTATGGTACCCACTAATTCTTTGAGTCAACACACAGGTCGAGAACACTTCGATAACTTTACTTGAGGACCTATGATTGTATGTAATGAACACATACTCGCATAAGAGAATAAATTTGTACATAACATGTATTAATGTATAAATACGGCCGACTCGCTTAGATACTGTCACTTTGATCGCACCGCCGTCCCAGTTGCGGCTTTTTGTAAAAGTGAAGCCGCCACGAAATCAAAAAATCCGATTGCGGCCTACACCCACAAGATAAGATAAGATAAGATAAGATTCATTTATTCGCTCAAACACATGTGTACATACAATAAACAATCGCATGTAAGATATAGTTGACAAGTAAGTATGATGTCAGTTTACGTCGAAGCAGTGTACTGAATGATTGTGTTTGTTCACTCCTCTAACATGTAAACTGAAAATGTTTTAATAAAGGCTAGGAAGATGAGATGTTTTTATTTTTCATGTAATTTGTCTTTACTACCTAGGCAAGCACCTAACTTGTATCAATTAATCCCATCAAAATATAAATGTAAAGTGGAAGCCAAGTTCAATATTATGATTTATGCCTTGGTAATTTACTTCAACGATAAAAGTAGTGAGATTTAAATGAGTGCCAAGTTCAATTCTTAGTCCTGAAATTTATTTATAAGAACATAAATTTAATAATAACTTAAATATAATCCTAGAGCCTAAGCCTAAGTCGGACTTGCCTAGATTTCTCATACAAATTAATATTAAAATAATATATATTAATACTAATTGTTGCCCGCGGCTCCGCCCGCGTATATGTCGGTTATCGCGGCAAATAGTAGCTTATGTGTTATTCTGATGTATAAGCTATATTACTGTAAAGTTTCATCCAAATCCGTTCAGTAGTTTTTGCGTGAAAGAGTAACAAACATCCATACAAACATCCATCCATCCTTACAAACTTTCGCATTTATAATATTAGTAGGATATTGTTATGGAAGAGCCTTATGTTCCATGGCTAGTTTCTGCCAGCAAGCCAAATTTTTGGAAGAATAAAATAATAACTTTTAGTTTTAGTATTTGAAAACTAACCAAGTCAAACTTAAGGCTTCAATATATTACACTAATTTTTAAGAAGAAATTAAATTTATGTTCTTATAAATCAACTTTAGGACTACTATTAAACTTGGCACTCATTTAGATCTCATTACTAGGTTAATGGAGATCAATTGGAAAACAAAGCCCGGGATTACTTAAACCTTGTAGCGTATCACGGTTTGCTACCCGCACACACACTGCCCACGCGAATAAATAGCTGCCTGGACCATGTGCTACTGAAAACGAAGGCTCAGGCACACACGTTTGTAGCTCAAACATCACTGACTAATCACGAAACTGTCCTACTATTTTTAAACTATAAATCAAATAATAATTATCATGTCATGTCCTCAGGGATTGATCATGTGGGCCTCGAACAAAGTCTTAATAATATCGATTTAAGCTCAATCTATGATTCAAGCGACACCAATTTTGCAACAGACTTATTAATATCGTCTATTACTGAAGCCATTAAGATCAATACGAAACTAATTACTCGGCCTAAAAGGAAGACAATTATAAAGCCCTGGATTACACATGGTCTCTTAAAGTGTATGCATAATAGGGATAATTTGCACAAAAAAGTTAAAAAACATCCCGACAATGACACAATAATGACTACCTATAAACGCTACCGTAATTTTTGCAATAAATTGTTAAAAAAAGTAAAAAGAAACTATGAAATCAAAGAACTCAATAAAGTCAAAAACAATCCCAAACTGCTTTGGAAAACAATTAATACCATGACAAATAGACAAAAAACTTCAACTTTTCCTACTGAACTCATGAACAATTACTCCAGTGACTCGATAGCGGTTAACGACATTAACATGTTCTTTGCGAACATGGGCAGGAGCTTGGCTGAAAATATTTTAAAGAACGGCTCGGTTATTAACCGCGATAGACATTTCGGTATTACTAATCATACCTCTTTCGTGCTCCTACCCACGGATTCCCTAGATGTGGAAAGACTCATATTATCGCTCAAAAGTGATGCTACAGGTTCTGATGGTATTAGTGCTAAAATTTTAAGAATGTATAAAAAAATTATTGTACCACCTCTCACACATATATGTAACTTGGCACTCAGTAGTGGTACCTTTCCGGATGCGTTTAAGCGGGCTCTAATAATCCCAGTACACAAAAGAGGCCTCCCTAGAGACCGTGTCAGTAGTTACCGACCTATATCTATTTTACCTGCTATGTCGAAGGTCTTGGAAAAGATAATGAATAACAGGCTCATAAAGTACCTAGAGGAAAACAAAATGCTGTCCCTTTCCCAGTACGGTTTTCGGTCTGGAAAGTCCACTGAGGATGCGGTCCATGCGCTTACCGACTACGTTTTTAAAAATTTGGATGGGGGAATGAAATGCATAGCAATATTTCTGGATCTAGCTAAGGCTTTTGACACGGTCTCTATCGAAATACTTCTGTGTAAGCTGGAATGTGCCGGTGTGAGAGGAACTCAATTGAAGTTGTTCAATGACTATCTGAGCAATAGAACCCAAAGTACAAAAATTGGTAACAGCGTGAGTGAACCACTAACTGTACAATATGGTGTCCCGCAGGGTAGCGTTCTAGGTCCTACCCTCTTCTTACTGTACATCAATCAGCTCTGCAATTTGCAACTCAAAAATGGTGCCATCGTTACCTTTGCAGATGATACTGCGTTAGTGTTTAGTGCTTCTACGTGGGGAGAGGTCTTTGCTCATGCTCAAACTGGCCTCAACTGTGTCAAAGATTGGCTTGACAAAAATATCTTGACACTAAATACCCTCAAGTCAAAATATATGGCATTCACAAAACGAGGCTGCCCACCACCACATCCCTGGTCAATTGTGACCCACTGTTGCACCCACCCACGGGGAGTCGAATGCTCGTGCAGCTGTCCTCGATTGCAAAATGTCGATAAAATAATGTACCTTGGTGTTCTTATCGATCACAATTTAGGCTTCAATGAGCACATCGAACTACTTTCGGGACGGTTGCGCAAGGTAATGTATGTGTTCAAATGCTTGAGTGGGGTTGCTGACAACACTACCGGCCGTCATCCGCTCCATGGCCGGTAGCGACAGCAGTTTTACCGCGGTCGCCACCTTCTGCGAACACGTCATCTCGCAGAAGGAGGCGGCGGAGAAGGCCCGGGAGGACGACCTCCTCTCGGACCCGATCCGCCGCCGGCGAACCGGGCAGCGGAGGCGCGCTCACCAGCGCCTCATGCCGCCCTGAGTGTGGCCGCGGATGGTCGGGACGGGTTTGCCCTTCCATCCGCTATAGTGGCCGCCCGCGAGGAGGCGACGTGACGCGTGTGCCGTACGTCGCCTAAACGGAGAGGTATTGGAGGAGGGTGCCCGCATCTGTGCGGGCTAGCGCCGGGAGGGGTCCGGAGGTCGTAATACAGCAGTTCCCGGATCCCTCCCTCTCTCAGGCGCAGAGTAGCACACCGTGTGGTTTTAGTCGGTTCGATTCCGACACACCGCCCCGCCGCCGTAAACCCCGGCGGGGTGACGGCCCGAGGGGGTTTCCACACGTAAAAAGAAAAAAAAAAAAAAAAAAAAAAAAAAAAAAAAAAAAAAAAAAAAAGGTTGCTGACCACACTACAATTAGAATGGTTTACGAGTCGCTTTGTCAATCATTATTGATTTACTGTGTAACAGTTTGGGGAGGCACATTTAAAACCTCACTCTTAAAACTGGAACGAGCACAGCGAGCAGTATTAAAACGAGCACTATCTTTGCCTTATCGCTTCCCTACCGTAGAACTCTATAGGAGTAGCTCCTTACTCACAGTTCGCCAGTTATTTATTATGTATGCTGTACTTAAACAACATTCACTGTTGCCCTTTGACACCACAGTTTTATCCAAGCGTCGCAAATACAGCGTTTGTACAACCTCATCATGTTCCAACTTCTCTCACAGGTCTTTCTCTTTTTTGGGCGGCTATCTGTATAATAAACTTAATAGGGAACTTGATATATATCCAAGGACTAGAGGATGTGTGAGAGAGGAAGTTTATAAGTTTTTAGTTAAATTAGACTACGAGGAAACAGAAAAACTATTAATTATACAAAGGTAATAGCCTACACAGCACTCACACACACACACACACACACACACACACACACGCACGCACACATACACACACGCACGCACACATACACACACGCACACCCGCACACACACCCACACACACGCGCACACACACACGCACACAAAATCGCGCTTAAACACACATCGAAAGATGTATATTTTTGTCGTTTATTATTATAATTCTTTTTGGTTTTTTCCCTTCTTTTGTTTCTTGACTTCTACATGAATGTGCAGTGTTTCAGTGTTTAACTTTCTATGTTTTGTCTGTGTAATGGAAGCCTGGTTATCCATGTTACAGGTTCTCACCTAGTTTGGAAACCAGTCTCCCAATAAGCAATGTGTATTGTACAATTAGTGTATATGGGAGAAAATAAAATAAATTATTATTATTATTACTTTTGTCGTTGCGTAAATAACTCAGGCATAAATCATAATACTGAACTTGGCTCCCATTTCACATTTATGTTTTTGATGGGATATTACTTTGTGTGCAAAAATTATAAGTAGGTAATTATTATAATAATTTAAAAATAATAATCTAAATCCCAGTTAATAGCGTAATAAATACGAAGTCATAGCCTGGTTGCACTCGGTAAGTAGAAACAATCATCGAAGGTAAGCAACGACGGCGCGATCAGTACCTGGATGGAGTACCGCTAGTGGTACCATACCATGAGCGTCTCCGTGATTCGGAGGTCACATTAAACTAATTATATAAAGGTAACTAGTCAGTCCAGGTTGTTATCGTAGAATAACAGTCATAAAGCTTAGTTGGAGGCCTTTGGGGTTTTTTTTTTGAGTGGCTTAAAAAACATCCAACGGCAAGATTACGTAGCCACGACGTTGTGTAGCCCGTCCCCAACCCGCACTTGGCCAGAGTGGGCACGTATGGCCTTAACCCTCTCCTGAGAGGACACCCGAACCCAGCAGTGGGACTTTATGGGTTCTTGATGAAATACGAAGTCGACTATAATCTTAATTATAAGTACATACTTATAAGTACTAAATCTCATAAATTTTAGGGAGTTATTCTACTCGTTATAATTGTATTCACATGAAGACCCTAAAATTCACATAATGACCAGCTGTGATCAATTTTGATTGCGATTCTTACATTACAGGCACTTTATGTAAGTGTTCCTAATAAAATTAATTAATTGAAAAATTATGGTCAAAGTATAAAAATTTACTAGTTTCTGATTTATTTCTATGTATTCATCCATCCTCGGCTTCTCAAGGATCGAACCAAGTGGCGTGCAAGTGGAGAGGCCTATGTCCAGCAGTGGACTGCGATAGGATGATGATTCACCCATCACCCACCTATGATCTGGTTGCGTAATTTGGACGTTTAAGGTCATGTGGAACCGGGTTAGCATTTTGATCTAAAGGTGAGTCAGTGATAAAAATCACAGTTATTTAAACATCACGTCAGCAAATCCATCAACATTCATATTAATTTCCATTTTAAAGTGACTGCCTCGGTGGCGCAGTGGTAGCGTACGCGACTGCTAATCCCGAGGTCTCGGGTTCGATTCCCGGGTCGTATCAAATGCTTGTATGATCTGCAAATATTTGTTTCGGAGTTTGGGTGTTTTCTATCTATAATATGTATGTATTTACAAAATAAAAAGTATATTTATATTTGTATCAGTTGTCTAGTACCCATAATACAAGCTATCTTAGTTTGGGACTAGATGGCGTTGTGTGTTAGATGTCCGAAATATTTATTTATTATTTAAAGTTAGTTCACTACCGGTCATTGAACGCACCGCGTGTTCTCAGTTATCAACATCATTTAGCAATTAATAATATCAGGTCGTTATAATTATAAAACCTTTGGGCTCCCAAGTCTTGAATCGTTTTAGCATAAAATATCATAGCATCGAAAGGTGTGTGGTAACATACCATACAATGAAATTTAGAGGACATATGTATCTTGCAAACCTTAATTTATGTGGCAATTTGACATGTCTATCATTATTATATATTAATAGTTTTTGAATTATGAGGGTGTCAAAAGTGGCTCCCAACGGTTCGTGTAAGAACTGAGAACTCTTAAGAATTATGTAATTTCCATTGCTACATGCAATTGAAACTAATTATATAAAATTAAACCCTGTGGTTGGTTTCTAGACACGTCTTAAAACCAAAAGGATTCGATCGAGACCTGACACTTTTGAAAATTGAGGATGTTTTGGAGAATGAAGAAGCTTCCTCTAGCTTCGGATACTATACTTGTGATGATTCACACCTCTCTATCTTACATAACACTTGCTCTGATTTTTTACAACTTTTAAACTTTTTTTAAAAACCTTTACAACCGTTTACCATGAACAATTTTTTTCAGGCAACCTTATACTACTGTATTAACAATAAAATTTCTTTTATTTTTATGTAAATTTCAAGTAAATAACAGATGGAAATCCAATCATCAATATTTACTTACCTGTTTTAAAAAAAAACATTTTATAAATTTAATTAATGTCATTCCTGAACATTCTTTTTATGCAACTCACCTGCGCTATAATCAGAAACTAATTTTATTTAATATAATTTAGTTTTCATCCGGATAACAGAAGGTCTGGTGAAGGTCGATCTTACCTCGGGTCTCCTACTATATGGGAGTACATACCTACTGTGTAATATCAACTTTTATTTCATTTTCGTTTTTTTTAAGTTATAAACACGAAACTTTACGTTTGGGCTGCTAATTAAAAATGAGTAAATATGTATTTAAAATATTCTACCCCTAAGGGGTGAAATAGGGGTTGAAAGTTTGTACGGAAATCCATGAAACTTTATTTTAGAGCCTACTCATCAAAAATGAGCAGATACGTATTTAAACGTTTCCGGATATTCCACCTCTAAGGGGGTATAACAGAAGTTGAAAGTTAGCATGAAAGTTTGTCATTTTTAAGATAGAAACATAAAACATTATCTTTGGGCTAATAGTTAAAAACAAGTAGATACCTATTTTAGTGTTTCTCTGTATTCTACGCCTAAGGGGTGAAATAGTATTCATATATATTCTATATCAGTATTCATAGGAATTCTATTTTCAAACTTGGTTAAAATAAGGGTCAAAAGTTTGCATGAAACTTTTTTTTAATGAGCTATTTTGATGAAAAATAAATACATACGTTTAAAAATATGAATAAATAACAATAATAATAAATATAATAAATATTTCGGACATCTATCACACAACGCCGTCTAGTCCATAGCTAAGCAGAGCTTGTGTTATGGGTACTAGACAACTGATACAAATACATATATACTTTTTTTTTTGTAAATACCTACATACTATACATAGAAAACACCCAAACTTCGAAACAAATATTTGTAGATCATACAAACATTTGGTCCGACCCGGGAATCGAACCCGAGACCTCACGATCAGCAGTCGCACACGCCAACCGCGAGACCAACGAGGCAGTCAATTAATAATACATACTTATACAGTTAAATTAAAAACATTTTATGTATTCAACATCCACGCGAGCTAAACCGCGGACAACGGCGGAGTGAGACACATCTAGAGCAGTGGTGTTGTGTAACGCGAAATAATACCTCGTAAAATATAGCTTGATATGGATGACAGATGTCAGAAGAAATGACTAGTGATTTCAAGTAATTGGTGAAATCGATCAATGTTTGATAATATTTTGTTTCATTAGGGTATCTACTTATAAATAGCAACATAAATAAGAATTTTAAATTTATTTTTCTAAAATCGTTTAACCGAAACCTTAGAAAAATCTTGATGAGTTGTAAATGGAAATACTATTACTATACTATACTAATTTACTATAATTGGCGTATTAGGGGTATTAGGTTTGTTTAGTTCGTTCACCAGCGCTGCGTTCCCCTTGAGGGAAGGAAACCTTGTTAATATTTTATTCGGTCGACAAGTGATGTTTGATAGCTTGATGGCATACTGTTTGTAAGACGGATTCATCTCGTGATGATCCATGTGTAGTGGTGTGCTTATAAACTATACGTGTGAGCCACTCCGGACTGTCTCCTTATATTGCAAGTAACGGACCAAAACTTCGCCTTGTGATGTTATGCCGTCTGAGCCGTTCCCGGGTTGAGACGATGTGCTCAAATCTCGCAACAAACTATACCACATGGTCACCTCGTTACAATATGTGAAAAAGTGCACTTCTTGTCAAAAGACAAAATACTGGCGATACATTTAAGAGCCACAACGGCTTCATCAGCACTTGAAAAAATATTTCTAGATGTAGTAGGTCCTTTATATAGCAGCAGATTTTGCAACTGATTGTAAGTAGATGTGCACCTTGAATGATTTCTATGTTTAATAGACTAAAACCTTTAACGTTATCAATGAGTGATTTTTCTTTTCTTTTTTTGTTTGAGCGTTACATTTTGGAGCATTTTAATAAAAGGAAATTCAGGTGGCAACAGCTTGCATACTGTTTACCTTACATGTAATACTAACACTATTGTACCTGAAAATCTGACTTTGAAAAGAGTGGCCATGAGTTTCTTTGCCAGTATTCTTCTCATGAGGCTCTACGCATTTTGGAAACTGGAAGTTATGGATCGACACAGGCAGGCAGTAGATTTTGGTGTTTTCACCTAATTTAACTCGACAATACAGCACATGCTGTGGCGTCTGTTTGTGTCGATCTATGATTCTTAACTACAGCTTCAATTTAACGTTCATAAATGTCACTTAGTGTCTTAATTGAATAAATGATTTTGAATTTGAATTTGAATTGAATTTGAATTTGAATAGAGATTTAGATGATAATCGTTATATACTGATCTGCAATGTGAATTGACAAAATTCGTTCAAGCAGTATCACTTAACTTAACTAAATAAGGAAAGCGTAACTGTTGCTGATGCATTTGTTCGAGAATTTATATTACGATTCGGTATTCCACAAAAGATAGCAACTGATCGTGGCACAGAGCTTATCTCCGATACAATGAAAGAGGTATGTAAAATTCTTAATATAGAAAAATTAGCTTCAACAGCTTATCATCATCAAGCCATTAGTGCACTAGATAATGCTCATAAACATTTAGGCTCGTTTTAAGAATACAATGTGAAAATCATACAGACACATGGAGCTATTGGTTGCCATTCTGGTGTTTTACTTTTAACAATACCCTTCATTCTGAAACGAATAACACCCCATATGAACTAGTTTTTGGTAAACGCTGTCAAATACCTAGTAGAATTTGTGATGTCCTAGAAACACTGTACAATATAGATGATTACCCATTACAACTAAAATATAGACTACAGTTAGTCCACTCTGAAACGAAGAGAAATTTGATTTGTAAAAAGTATAAAAGAAAAATTGGGTACGATAAAACTGTAAATTCTGTAACTTATAATAAAAATGATCCAATCCTATTGAGAAATGAGGCAGGTCGTAAGCTAGATCCTCTGTATGAGGGACCTTATTTAGTTTTAGAAGATTTAGGTTGTAATGTTAAGATTATTACAAATAATAAAGTAGATTTAGTTCATATAAATAGAACTAGGCCATTTATAAATTGAAAATTACTTTGAAAAGTAACTTTCACTGTAATGAAGTATATAATAAAAAGTATTAGTAATAAGTCAATACCATATTTGCGTCTTAAATTAATTTCTTGTTTTAGTGTTATGATTGTTTGGTTTTTTATACCGTAGTTTATAACAAAAAAATATTATGTATATTTCTATTTTATTATAAATCATAGGACCCATGCACATGATGCTTTTTCTTAATAAAGCCGTTTTATATCCTTCCTGGTCAAGTAGATATTTATAATTACTACTTAACTGTGCTGAGTGTTTGCTAGTCTCTGACATCGTGGAAAACAAGTTAATATTTTTTTTGACAAAGATCGCTACTTCTAAAATATATAAACAAGTTATTATAAGGGACCTAAACACAGGCACACAACTGTCAGTAATTTCTAATCCGAACATAGATCTTATGCAACGTTTTTGAGTCTTAAATATATTTTCTCGTTGGTTGCAGTTACCCCAGAATATAATGCCAAATCTTAAAATTGACGATACTAGACCATGATATGGCGTCAGAAGAGAGTATGTATTCACTTTTTTGAGAGCCTGTAAAGAGCAAAGGCAGACATGCTCAATTTTGCTGTTTCCATGTTAATTGATTTTTATGCCTAAAAACTTTGTATCCTTTACTTCATTTATTGCTTTACCATTGGAGCTAATATTTAAGGTTTTGTTTTGAATACGATGATAGAGATGCATTGCATTGGTTTTTTCAAAATTTTTGAGTAGACTATTTATATTCATTCAATTTATAAAAGAGTTTGGGATCTCGACATTTAATTATGGCAGTATTATCATTTGCAAATAGTATCATCGGCTGATTTGTGTGTATACAGTTTTTCGAAAAGAATGTCATGTTTCACAAAATCGAAAGCTTTTGACAGATCTGTGAGAAGTGCACATATCAGTAATGTCTTATCAACGTTTTTCATAATAATGTTTAAAAGTCAAATATATAAATCAAAATCAAAATAAATCAAATGTTAATATTTTTATTTGTTCCAAATCGCTTTGATCGATATAGAATGATTTTTTGTTGGTTTGAAACTTGAGATAAAATTTGTGTTGTTGTGGGTCAACTTCAGTTTTGAGTGTTTATAGTACTTACTTTAGTTTATAAATCATACTATTATTTCAACATAGTCGGGTAACAATAAATCTATACTTATAAAATAACAATATAAATCGAGGTTGAGGGTAGGCTGTACCCACCGTTTACATCGGCTCCGCTATATTAAATCGTTTAAAAGTTCAAAAATTTACAAATCAAAGTGAAATAACGCTGAAAAGGTGAAATAAACTGTGAATTTATAGGACAAATGTTATGTGCGTCACAAATACGGTACTTACGTACGGAAGATTGAATTTGATACTAAGCGTTCGATCTTGAACCATTTTGAAGAAACAACACTTACAGGGAATTTTCAAGACAGTTCTCATAATCCAAGTAAGGAATAAGTGCAAATATCTCTGGTGAATAATTTTAAGTGTATTAAATATTATACACAAAAAAGCAAAATCACGATCACCAAAAATTTGCAAGAGCGCCATCTAGCGACGACAAACTAAGTAACCACAAACTAAGCTCGTGCGCCACTTACGCGAACACCAAATAGATTGTTGATTGTTGCGACAGTTTGTCAATAGAGGGCGCGAGAAGTAAGTAACAATGGAAGAGGTCTTTATAATTTTACAACAAATACAAGATGACCTATCGAAAAACAAGCAAGATATGAAAGTGATGGAATTAAATATTAAGGAATCTATAAATAACAACATAGACGAAAAATTCCTTCGAATGGAAAATAAAACTAAAGAGTTGGAAACTAAAATTGAACAACAGCAAAAAACTATAGAAATCTTAGATAAACAAATAAGAAGGAAAAATGTCATACTTTTTGGGATCGAAGAAAAAGAAAAAGGATATGAAAGTTTACTGTCTATAGTCCTAGATATAATCAACAACAAAATGGAAATACCTTGTCAGAAATGGGAAATCGAACATGTCAATAGGTTGGGGAAAAAATCAGTAAGAGTTAGACCTGTGGTGGTCACAATTACAACAAGCAGCAGGAAAATTGAAATTCTCAAAAAGAAAAAAATGCTCGAAGGTACTAATATCTACCTTAAAGAAGATTTTTCACCCAGTGTACTACAAAAACGGAAAGAACTGCAAGATACCCTTCAACGTGAACGAGAGTCAGGCAAAAGAGTTGTTCTACGCTATGACAAAATTGTGACACTAAAAACACGAGAAGCTGAATCATATAATCCCCCAAATAGAGTCACAAACAAGCGATTTATGCCCACTTCACCTGAGGAATCTGAGAAAGAAACTGCGAAAGAAAGTGGCAGCGAAGAAACAAAACGAGTACATAAGAAAAATAAACCACAATCTATAACAAACTTTCTACGTCCATCGCAGTTGAATATTAACAACCAAACACGTCCTAATGAGATATTGAAAGATACTCAAAAAAACTAACTAGCGCCTCCTCAACCTCTCCCCCTTCTCCAAGCCGGCTGGTCACCGTGGAGAAATCAGACCACAACCTCCTAAACCAAAAGAAATCGAGCAATATTAACAATAATAGTACAAAAAAAATACAAAAATCACAAAATCTCTACATAGCAAGTCTTAATGTAAGAACACTACTTTCTGATAGTAAAATAGAAGAATTAAGATACGCTATTAAGTCAATTAAATGGGATATAATAGGTTTATGTGAAACAAGAAGAGAGAAAGAAACAATACAAGAACATGCCGACTTCATCCTATTTCATACATCTGGAACGAATGGAAGAAACGGAGTTGGGTTCTTGATAAAAAAATACCTAAAGAAGAACATATTGAATTTAAAAAGCTTTTCGGACCGCGTAGCGACACTAGAATTAAAAGCACCCGACAACTCTACTTGGTCACTAGTTCAATCATACGCCCCCACAGAAAAATACACCAATGAAGAAATAGAAAATTTTTATACAACAATGCAATCCGCCTTGGACTCTATTCAAACAAAAAATATTATTATACTCGGAGATTTCAACGCAAGAATCGGAAAAGCTCAAGAAAACGAAGGAAACAATATAGGAAAATATGCATATGGGAAGCGAAGTCCACACGGCCAGAGATTGGTAGAATTTGCACTAGAAAACGATTACTATTTCATAAACAGTATGTTTCCATGTAAGCCACACAAAAAATGGACTTGGCAATCCCCAAATAATAAACTGTTTAACGAAATTGACTATTTATTAACAAACCAACCAACCTCTATAAAGAATTTCGATATAATAAAAAACCTGAACTTTAATACAGATCACAGGATGATAAGATGTGAGCTATATTTGGCTTCAAAACCAAAAAGAAGGAAAATTAAATCTGCCGACTACACCAGAGACCTACCATCTTTAGCAGAAAATGTTGCTAGCTACTGGGAAAATAAATTCATGCAAGCCGTTGACACAAGTGCAGTAGTTCAGGACCAATATAACAAGTTACAAATAGTATTTCAAGAATTTCTGAAACAATTACCTAGGAGGAAAAAGCATACAAACAAGTATATAGACGAAGAAACAAAAAATCTTTTAAAACAGAGAAAGTATCTATACACGAAAAGGAGATCAAAAGAAATAAAATGCGAAATAACAAAAATAAGCAAACAAATAAATAGAAATATTACACAACAAAAAAGAACAATACGACAAAAAACCTTTGAAAAATTCATAGGTAAATTGGGAGCTCTACGTAAAGCGTTCAAGAGCGATAAATCTGAGTGGACAGTGAAACTTAAAAACAAACAAGGAATTATACAGTCAAGACGTCCTGACATCATAAACGCAGCTACACAGTTCTATAGAAAACTCTACACTGCCCCAAATAGTGATTGCAGTATTTTATGCACAGAGCTTGGCGAATTTAGTGCTGAGGTAACAAACACAGAGCCACCAAGCATTCTGAGGTCAGAAATAGAACACGCAATACAATCACAAAAAAATGACAAGACACCAGGAAACGACAACATCACCAACGAGGTCCTTAAGGCGTTATGTACTTCACTTCTGAAACCTCTCCAAGCATTATTCAATAACATCCTTAGAACAACAAGCACTCCAGAACAATGGTCAAAATCTACAATCATACTGCTGCACAAAAAAGGGGATAGATCCGATCTGGGTAATTATAGACCAATTAGTCTCATGACAAACCTATATAAAATCTTCTCAAAAATCATATTAAACAGAATAACAAACAGTCTCGACGAAAATCAACCGCGCGAACAAGCGGGCTTTCGCAAAGGGTACTCGACTGTAGATCACATACAAGTCATAACACAACTTATAGAAAAGGTAAAGGAATATGGAAAGACGGTATATATCTGCTTTATAGATTATACAAAAGCGTTCGATTCTTTACATTACGAAGCTATATGGACATCACTCAGACAACAGGATGTTAATCAAAAATATATAAACTTAATCCATAATATATATTCAAAGTGCCACGCGAAAGTACGCTTAGAATGTGATGGTGCGGAGTTCCCCATACAAAAGGGAGTAAGACAGGGGGACCCACTCTCCCCAAAACTCTTTTCAGCTGTACTTGAATCTATATTCAGACGTCTAGATTGGGAAACAAAGGGAATAAAGGTGGATGGGGAACTCCTAAATCATTTACGATTCGCGGATGACATTGTCGTTTTTGCAGAAAGTGCTATAGAGTTAGAGAGCATGGTCACTGAACTAGCTAGAGAAAGTCAAAAAGTTGGACTGTCTATGAACTTAAATAAAACAAAAATATTAACCAATGGTGTTCCCCGAGTAGTTAAAATAGGAAACGAAAAGTTAGATTATGTGGAGGAATATGTATACCTGGGACAGCTTATATCATTAAAAAACCATACAAGAAAAGAAATAGAAAGAAGAATCACTCTAGCTTGGCAGAAGTATTGGAGTTTAAAAGAAATTATGAAAAACAGCTCTATAAACATAAACATCAAGAAAAAACTCTACGAAGTAGTGATACTACCATGCCTTACCTATGGTTGCCAGACATGGTCATTAAGAAATGAAGACGAAGAAAAAATAGTTATCTGCCAACGTAAAATGGAAAGAAGCATGCTTGGCTTAAAACTTACAGATAAAGTCAGCAACGATAACATCAGAAAGAAAACAAGGATAATAGACGTAAGAAAAAGAACGAGAGCACTGAAATGGCAATGGGCAGGACACGTATGCAGAATGGGTAGCAATAGATGGACAAAACGTGTAACAGAATGGCTACCAAGAGACTCGAAAAGGAAAAAAGGGAGACCAATTAAAAGATGGAGAGACATCTTTAAACGGAGATGTGGGTCACATTGGATGGGATTGGCGCGTGAAAGAGGTGTATGGAAAGGTTTAGGAGAGGCCTACGCCGCGGAGGCGACTATTACAATTAAAGTTTAAATTACAAATAAGGTTATATTTAAGAAAGCATGTAAACATTGATAACTATTTATGTATACTATTAAAACTTATATGTATCTATGCAAAGATTGTAGTAGAAAATAAAGGCTATTTTTATTTTATTTATTTTTATTTATAAAATAACAAGTCCTGACTGACTGACTGACTGACTGATTCATCATCGCCGAGCGTAAACTATGATAGTTACGGCTATGAAATTTGGTGAGTAGGATCCTTTTATTGAGTAGACACGCACTAAGAAAGGAATTTTGGAATTTCTACCCCTAAGGGGGTGAAATAGGGGTTGAAAGTTTGTATGGAAGTCCGTCATTTTTTTAGTTAGAAACCTGAAACTTTATTTTTGAGCTGCTGATTAAAAATGAGTAAACACATATTTCAGCGTTTCTGAATATTTTACCCCTAAGGGGTGGAATAGGGGTTGACATTTCGCGTATAGGTTAGTCTGGAAGTCCGACATTTTTTAAGTTAAAAGCATGAAACTCTATTTTTGGGCTACTAATTAAAAAAGAGTAAACACGTATTAAAGCGTTTCTGGATATTCTGCCCCTAAAGGGGTGAAATAGGGGTTGACATTTCGCATATAGATTAATCTGAAAGTCCGTCATTTTTTAAGTTCGAAACATGAAACTTTGTTTTTGGGCTGATAATAAAAAATGAGTTAATACGTATTTAAGGGTTTCTTGATATTCAACCCCTAAGGGGTGAAATAGGGGTTGAAAGTTTGTATGGAAGTTCGTAATTTTTTAATATTAGAAACATGTTACTTTATTCATGTGCTAATGATTAAAATAGAGTAGATACGTATAGCGTTTCTTGGTATTCTCTATCTCTAAGGGGGTGAAATAGGGGTTGAAAGTTTGTAAGTAAGAAGCATGAAACTTTTATTTTGGGCTACTGATTAAAAATAAGTAGATATCTATTTAGCGTTTCTACATATTTTACCAATAAGAGGGTGAAATAGGGTTTGTATTTTTTTATGAAAATCCGTCATATTTAACTTAGAAACCTGAACTTTACTTTTGGGCTGCTGATTAAAAATGAGTAAAAACGTATTTCAGCGTGTCTGAATATTCTATCCCTAAGGGGTGAAACAGGGGTTGACATTTCGTGCATAGGTTAGTCTGGAATTCCGTCATCTTTGAAGTTTGAAACATAAATCTTTATTTATATGCTCCTGATTAAAAAAGAGTCGAAACGTATTTAAGCGTTTTTGGTTATTCTACCCTTAAGGGGGTGAAAAGGGATTGAAAGTTTGTATGGAAGTTCATCATTTTTTAAGTTAGAAACATTTAACTATATTTTTGGGCTACTGATTAAAAATGAGTAGATACCTGTTAAAGGTTCCTGGATATTCTACCCCTAAGGGAGGAAATAGGGTTTGATATTTCACATATAGGTTAGTCTGGAAATCCGTCATTTGTGAAGTTCCAAACATTAAACTTTCTTTGGGCTACTGAATAAAAATGAGTAGATATGTATTTAAGCGTTTCTGGATATTCTACCCCTAAAGGGGGTGAAATGGGGGTTGCAAGATTGCACGGAAGTCTGTCATTTTTTGAGTTAGAAACATAAAATATTATCTTTGGATTACTAATTAAAAACGAGAGTATGCATGTTTAGGCGTTTCTGAATATTCTACCCCTAAGGGGAGAAATAGGCATTGGCATCTCATATATTGGTTAGTTTGGAAGTCCGTCATTTTTTTAATTTAGCAGCCTAACAACTTTCGTTTTTATGATTCTGATTACAAATAGATGAATACTTATATCAGTATTTATGCGAATTCTGCTCCTAAAGGGGTTGAAATATGGGTCGAATGTTTGTATGAAAGTTCTTTTAAATGGGATAATGATCAAAAATAAATAAATAAATACGTTTAAAAACCTGAATAAATTACTGATACAATCTTTTACAGTTTTAATTAAATGCGTATAATCAACTTCCACGCGAGCAAAGCCGCGGGCAACAGCCAGTACGTATATATTTTTAAACAAGTAAAATTTTAACAAAAATGAAACCGACTTCAAGGTTTGACTTGATTTCTCTTAGATGCCATCATCAGATCATCAGATCTTAGTGTCCTTATCATGGTACCACCGTTGGGATATCTCCTATATATATATATATGGTCGTATTGAGAAACCTCCTCCTTTTTTTGAAGTAGTTTAAAAAGGGAAATGGTGTAGAGCCACAAGCCTTTTACCAACTTCCTTTAGTAACAGATTATTATTTATGTTTAGAGGCTGTTCGAAACCGACCGCAATTGTCAATTATAATGGCAACCCTGAATTATCTTTGGTTATGTCAAAGTAAAATGTCATGTCATTAGTACGAATGGAATTTGCTGGAACAGTAGAATGGCGGCGGGTGCCTATTAATTCAGTTTGGAAGTAGTTTTGTAGAAAAATGCTAAATAAACTGCTCGAAACCGTTGAAACGGCATTATAACGGTTGTATAAGCTCGGTTCAGGGAACGTGGAATAGCTGCCGGCCGTTTTAATCGCAAATTGTGATAACTCTAGTGATAAATCATTCGCTACGGAAGCGTGTAAAAATCGTTCAGAACGACCTTGTAGAATCAAACTTGAGCAAATAGTCGTTCACTGTTTGATTGTATAAACTTAATGTAAGAGGTTAGGATTGGGAAACCTCGCGATCCTCAAAGTGAATAATCCTTGGTGTGGTGAAGTGAAGCTGAAATGAAGAGAGGCACCTCACTGCAGCGAAGAAGGAACAATACACCACCCAGGGAACCGTGAGTTTCTTTATGTAACTTTTAACGGGGTGAAACGCCAAGCCAAATGTAATAATGTGGTATCCACTATTACATTTGGCTTGGCACCGACTTCAAACTTATGAATAGGTAGCACTTAGAAATATTAGTGTTTCATTAATATTAAAGGTTTGGTTATTTATTTTGTATTATTGTATTTAATTAAATCCATATTAAGTTATTTTATTTTATTTATTAATTTATTTATTTAAACTTAATGCACATCTTGTACATAGGCGGACTTAATGCCATTGGGCATTCTCTACCAGTCAACCTTTGAGTGATGTAAAAATACGAGGCGGTAGGTGCAACTAAGGGTATAAGTAGAATTCAACTCAATACATAAAAAATATAGGTGTGATACAAATATAGGGTATTTATAAGTTATATAATTAATACATACACAATACATAAACATACTTACAAAAAAGTTTAATATAATAAATAATTTAAGTATAATACAAAAGTACTCTGTCGGATACTATTGTTGTTGTGAATGTTCTGCCAATTCACTTCGAAGCAGATCGCGTACCTTCGCCTTGAATGTGAGGCGATTTGTTGACATCCTGATTTCGGCGGGCAGTGCGTTTCAAAGAAGAACTGACTGCACAAAGAAGGAAGAATTTATGAAGTTGGAGGTGTGCGGGGGGCAAAGTAGAAGCATATTGTTTCTTGACCGAAGGTTTCGATCGTGAGTGGAGCATAAGAGGCGAAAGTGGGGTTCGAGGTATTCAGGTAATGATGGAGAATTGAGAAAAGAAAATAGGCAAGTGAGTGCACGCAAACTACGGCGCTGACGAATTGGGAGCCATTGTAGCTGGGAACGGAAAGCAGACACATGGTCATACTTGCGAAGATTAAAAACGAATCGAATGCAGTTATTGAGAAGGCGGTCTAGTTTATTGAGGAGGTCTGCATTCAGGTCGAAATAACACACATCACCATAGTCGATTAAGGGAATAATTAGGGACTGCATAAGCATAGCCTTGGTTTTAGTGGGAAGAAAGTTCTTAAGTCCATATAAAGCGCGGAGGCAAGAGGTAACTTTCTGACTAACATGTGTAACTTGTGCCCGCCAATCAAGTGTTGAGTCTATATATAGCCCCAGGTTCTTTACCACTGTACTCAGAGGTATGGTGAGGTTGTTGTAGACAACCGGCGGGATGCCCGACATATCCAACTTGCTTAGCGTTTGCTTGCTTCCCACTACGATCACCTGACATTTGGTTGGGTTTACTGATAAACCAAACCTCGTTGACCAATCCCTAATAAAGTCCAAGTCATTGTTGACTTTCTCAATGGCATATGATATATCTTCAACACTTGACTGCGTGTACATTTTACACTTTTAATTTTTGATGTACTTGCTATTTCATATCTTTCGTACTATTCATTAGTGAAATTTGTCAATGCATGCAGTTTTAGACAGCACGGCCGGCACGGTTCAAATTGCAGCGCAAATTATTACGCACGTAACATATTTATTGTTTTGAAATATACACTGTTTTATGAGAGCAGAAATCCTATAGTAGATTTTTGTACTTCTCTAATTTTAAGTTTACCTTGTAATGCATCTGGTGTACAATAAAGCGATATATTATTATTATTATTTTTGAGGTCATAACGAACACGCTTTTCTCAAAGAGGATAGTCCTATATTGGTTGCACAGATTATTGCATAAATGAGCTCTATTTTGCAATTTAAGCTCTAGTGTAGTGTTTAGGCTCGACTGTCTGTATACTTGTCAAATTCGTAAATATTAAGTATTTAAAAATATGAAAATTTAACCAAGTGCATCTATTAAAGATAAAAGTGACAAAAAAATAGTGAAAGAAAATAAGTGAGTACTTTTTAAAAATACTAGATGAATACTACTACTACATACTACCTGACTTCGCTCGGTTAATATGTTTATACTGTATAGCAAGTACTAAATAGTGACGTTGCGAAATTATTCGATACGGAAATGGACGATTTCCGGATCGATTTATCTGGTTTATAGTAGTATATCTAAACAACTACTACTTTAATAAAAACTAAGTATACTAGGAAATTAAACATTTCTGAACTGATAATTTAGTTATGACGATTAATTTTATTAAGGCTCTGAGAGTTTTCTTTAATAATTGTGTGTGAAATGAATAAAAAAATGTGATCATGAAGGAACATGAGAAATAAAACCAATAGATGTAGGTAATATTTTGTTTTGTAAATCATCGCCGTCATCGCTACCGCTGTCGCTTTTATTTTCTGTAACATTTTATTCCCGATGTGTCTGTGATATTGTCAATTAACATATCTAGCCTACTAATTTTTTCCTCTTATTTGACAACATGGGATACGCATTTAGACCATTCCGTAGCCGTAATTTTTTGAATGCCTTCCTCAAATAAATTTCGCACGTCTGTTAATTTGAAAGTTTTATTATTTTGAGCTACATGCCCTTTACCTGCGCCCATATCAATTCTATAGGGTTTAGCTCGCAATGGTAAGGGGGGTAAAACCGGGATCCCATGTTGTGCTGCCATTTCGTCTACAGCGTACTTATTAAAAGACTCGTTATGTGGAATCAGTTCTAAAAGCGTAGCTTTAACCATATATGGTTCGTAATGAATGTTTTTATTTAAAAGCCAGTCTTGAATCGCAGCTTTTTTTCCAGCTCATTTTTGGTGCCGTTTCCAATTTTCGGGAGTTGTAAGGTGCATTATCCATCAATATGCTCTTTTATTATAAGTTTTGTTTTTAGTATAAAATACAAAAATACTAACTTTTTATAAAATAAAACAGCGGTTACAAATTAATAGATAATTATTATGAATAATTATGTATTTATTTAAATAAAAATCAATACTTTAGTCTTTAATTGGCACACCAATATTATGATTACATAAACAAAAATCTACATAAACAAAATTCTCTTCTATACAGTGTTCTGTTTCATCCTCACACACCCTCTTACCTCAAAAAACGTTTTCAATTCTTACACAATACACATTGCAGAGACCTAAGGTCATCAGAGAATTTAAAATTAAAAATGCCACAGCACTCCACTCAGTTTGCAGACAAGTCTTTTACTGTGCAAGCAGTAAGACTATGGAACAGCTTGCCAGAGACAATTTGAAAAGCTAAAACCTTGTCTGTTTTTAAGAACCTGGTAAAGAGATACTATCTGTCATTATAAATAATTTCCGTTTATTATTCATAATATATATATATATATATATATATATGGTATGGTCTGATATGTATACTTATGTTTGTATATGTGTAGGTATATGTATGGATTTTTCTATTTTATTTATTGTTTGAATTTTCACTTGATGGTGTGTTACTAGTGTATAAACTGCCTTAAGATCATAAACACCCAATATCCATACTAAGGTTGTCTGGAAGAAATCGCCGTGAGCGATAAGACCGCCAATTGTGACATTTTCTACTTTGTAACTCATTCTTTGTTATGTATTTATTATGTGTGTACAATGAAGAAATAAATAAATAAATAAATAAATAAATAAATAAAATAAATAAAAATCGCGATTGTTCATGATTTTTTGTGTTCATCACTACACTATTATATGTGGTATCATTATTTAACAAAATGACAGTAGCTAATGTCAAATGTGGAATCGAATTAAAAGTCGTGGTATATATTTTACAACAGCGCATTTTATTTAAAGAGCAAAGAGGTTAGTTTCAGGTGAGCTTAAATAACAGTTTGTTTCCAGTTTTGAGTTTTCACGTCTGTCAGCAGTCCTCATGACTGCTTTGGGTTCTTGTTTGTAATGTGAATGTAATGCAGACGGGCTAGTGTTGCGAGTCGTCAAATAAGGTTAATATTGATTAATTTGAGCTTAGTCTAATATATAAATATTATTATTTTCTTTTGGATTATCCTTCTCTTTTTTCAAAACGTGTCCAATGTTTGCGTCTATATTTTAATTAGGTACCCCTAACATAAAATATGAACGTAAACTAAAGCTACAAGCGCATTATCCATTTAATACTAGTTTAGACTAAAGTCCGTTTACTGAACGTACTTCAGTCGCCGTTCAGTTACTAGACTGGTTTGAGAATACGAATAAAATAGCTTGGAAGGTCACATTTACTGGTAGTTAGTAGTAAGCGTGTGCAGTTCAATGAGTCGGATAATAGATAAAGTTTGTATGTAACCCTCCCCTCACCTCCGCTCCATGTCCGCTGACCCCGCCGCCGCCATGCGCCAGTGTCATTCTTCAAATCCATAAGTAGTCCAATGGTGATGATCGACAATAATGTAATTTTGTAATTTATATTTTTTATTATCTATCTAATGCTAAAGCAAAAATGTTGTACCCTGTTAATAATACGAAT
Organism: Spilosoma lubricipeda; assembly: GCA_905220595.1. NCBI lineage: Eukaryota > Metazoa > Arthropoda > Insecta > Lepidoptera > Erebidae > Spilosoma > Spilosoma lubricipeda. Next base: position 142,228 of record HG992290.1, read on the forward strand.
ATAAAATTATTCGAATAGAGGAGGCATAATTAAAGTTCGTATGGAGGAGGAGAAGAGAAAGCAAAAATGATCAATGTCTATTTTCGAGCACAGGGCGCCCACTAGTAATTTTGTATTATTATGTACAAATAAAAAATTACTACTATTAGTGGCGGCGGTATCTAATGGTGAGTACGTATATGACTTTGTCTTTCTTATTTAGTTTTTTTTTTTAATTTTAATAAAATGAAATTCAGGTGGCAACCAACAAAAGTTTACCTTTCATGTAATACTAACACTATTGTACTGAATAAGTGACTTTTTAAAAGAGTGGCCATGAGTTTCTTTGCCAGTATTCTTCTCATAACATTCTACGCATTTTCGAAACTGGAAGCTATGGATCGACACAGGCAGAAAGTAGATTTTGGGGTTTTCATCTAATTTACCATGATAATACAGTATATGCTGTGGCGTCTGTTTGTGTCGATCTATGTTTTTTAACTATAGCTTCAATTACAGAATATTTCTAAAATTTTCATGCTTTGATGTCATATTATTGAATTGAACTGGATATTTTAAGCTTCGTTAACCTGCGAAATACATCTTAGGACGATTAATGACCCGATTGATAGTCGGTGTAATTTGGCCAAACTCCAGGCGCTAGTTCCTGTTCTCCCCCGCAATACGTTTGGTGCAAAAAAGGAAATCAATAATTCTTAGTCCTGCGAATGCGTTAGGAACCTAGATAGCTGTAGCGCGATGAAGCACAACGTGATCACGTGGAAATGCACTCACCCACGATCTAGTACCAAGAAAACAGAACACTGTTTGTTGCGGGTAGGCTGTTGCAGGGGAGAACGTTCATTACGTTATTGTATTGCGTGGCGACAAAAATACAACGGTATTTCTACAATTTTCTATTAGAATCTCGCCGCGTTTTGTTGGCCAAAGCGGCAGTGACGAAAGCTGACTTCACAAGCGACAAATATATACTTGAATCTAGTCTGTGTCGATCTATGTTCAATATTAAGATTCTAATAATGTGTGTCTAATATTAAGATTTCATGCACCACACTCGACTGACACTGAACTTCATAGCTTTTTTGTGGTTTTGAATATTCTTTATCTGAGGTTTTAATAATTGAACTCTGTGCAGCAATGTTTACATATCGATCGTTATGAAATGATTCATATTAAGATCAACATTGTCAGATTACGTAAGGAGTACGTTGTATGTGCATTATATTTTAAATAAACTCTGCATAAGAGCGGCGAAGCTCTAACAAGAGATACAATCAATAGAACGGTTCAGTTTACTTTGCAAGTTTCCAAACTTGGGTGGAAGTCTGAGAAGGTTTTAAATCAGACGACTGATCCCCATAGCTCCGACTGTTTCCCTTCAGTAAACGGTTACAATTAAAGCTACGTAATCCGGTTAGCAGCGGCGCTTCATTGCGAATCAAACCCACCGCTACAGGCACTGAGGGCCCTCCCTCCGTGCCGCGAGCCCCACGATTCTCCTCGCGAATAATGAGAGAGGAAAGATAAAGTTTGTGTAGTAATGAGAGCTGTTGAATATTTAAAAGGCACCGTTAACAAGAGGCCCTTAGACAATCGGACAATGATTAGAAAGCGCCCCCATCCGACGCAACGGCCGCCCTTAACCAGACGCTTAACTACTATAGGTGGGAATATTCTTTTAATGTAATATTGATGTTTGTTACTCTACTCTCTTAAAAACTACTCTCTTAAACAGTTGTTTAAGCCCACCTGAAACACCTCACCTGAAAAAATGTTCTAAAAATATAGGTTAATGCTATACAGTTTAAACATATTACCCAAGCGAAGCCGGGTTTTCATCTAGTATTTTAAAGTACTCAGTTACTTTCTTTCACTATTTCTTCATCACTTTTTTCATTAATGAATGCACTTTGTTCAATTTACATATTTAAACGACGTGATATACACGAATTTTACAAGTATACAGACAGTCGAGCCATCATCTGTCACCATCCGTGCATGAGCGCAGCAACCTAGTACAAACACACACGCACAATTGCGTAAGCTCTTTGCGTCATCGTTTTACGAATATTCGATCAGGTCACGTGTCCTGACGCGAGTACAATTTTTTTACCCATTTTAAAAAAAGTGCACAACGCCACTTAAGAAGTTTTCACTTCAAAAATACTGAATAGATTTACATGAAACTTTACAGTAATACATTTTATTTATACATCAGCATAACACACTGGCTACTTATTACCGCCATAGCCGGCGTACTCGCGTGCAAAAGCAAAGTAATATAGTTTCAACCATATATCTATATACACCACCCTGGCCATACGGGTTGGTAAAGAATATCTAGACACGCGGTAGCGTGTCAAGCCAAGTCCAAGCTAACAGAACTGACGAGCAGCACCGTGTCTAATATTACATGAATCATTTGGAGCTACTTTAGACACCCCCATAACACAAAAAGTAATTCACATAGACATGTCAAATTTGGCTCATATATTAAGGCTTGCAAGATACATATGTCCTTTAAATTTCATAAACACACTTTAAACGGCTATTTAGTTTATTTAGATGTTAACGTCAAAAAATCGTCATTTTTATCACTGACTATCCTCATCATCTTCCTACCCTCTTTCCAATTTTATTTGGGGTTGGTGATCACTGACTCACCTATAGACGCTAGTTTGCTAACTGCAGATTACACTTGACTAAATTCATTGAAAACTGAACTGAACTATCTGAAATAAGATGACTAAATCAGGTAAGCGGTAAAGACAGAGAAAATATTGAATTTAGGATTTAACGATCGTAAAGAAGGTGAAAGAGTCACAACTTTGTACGCTTTAATTTTTCAACCGAAAAAAATATAAAAACTGAAAGCCAAGTTAACGTCTATTATTTCTTATTTAAATGTAGCTACTACCTGTTTTTTTTTGTGAAAAAAGTGTGTACGAAAGTTTATAACGAGAACATAATAATATGTCTGAGAAAAAAATGTCGGTTCCTCGGGGCTCCCTTGAGAATGGAGGCCCTGGGCCAGTGCCCCGTGTGCCCTTATGGTAAAGACGGCACTGATCATATCACCAACATCTATTTTGACTCCAAGATATTTAGTAGATTGGCTCTGTTAAGTTTGAAACACATGAATATCGAGATGAGTAAGCGTGAACTTTAATGGAGAATTTTGGGAAGTGTTATTAGTTTTTATTATAGAGAAGAGAATAAACAGAGTTTTAGAGAGGTTAAGGGTAAGTAGATTTAATTGTAACTAATGCATCACATTCGTTTATGAAAATTCCGGTGTTTCCTTTATGACCCATTCCCAAATATGACCTGAGATTGCGGTATCATCTACGTAAGTGAAGATGCCTGTGTGGGTAGAATGAGGGAATAGTACACAGGTCATTAATATATACTTGGAAGAGTGTAGGACCTAGTACACTCCCTTATGGAACACTGTAGGAGATTGTTAATTTTTCCTCTATTTTTATGGCGTTTCTATTTATAATTTTTTCTATCTATAAGCGGTAAATATATGATGTAACGTACATCAAACAACTTTACTTGGTGTTGAACAATGACAAACGTTTGAAGGGGCGTTGTTCGTGACGCGCGGAAATTACTCGTTCAGCGGATTCGAACAAGATGCCGATGGAAGTACCTACAGCAGGCGCTTGCCTCTTGACGTAGAAACGACGTGAGGCGGACGCGCTGCCACATTATTATAAACCGTTCAACAAGTACAACATTTTTACGGTTCAGTAAAAACTATAATAATACAATTTGCAATCCCAAAATAAAGAATTTTCAGGCCCACTAAAAACATTTTCATATCCCTATGCCGAGACGATTGCATATGGCTTACCCCGTGAAAGAGAGCCAAGCTTCTGAATCTATACGCCCTAAATCTTCCAACGCTTGGCTGTTTCGTTACTTCAGAAACTAATGATTTCCTTTCGAGGGTGCACCTGGTTCCCCGGCTTCTAGTGCCCGACACGGTGCGCAGTTTTTAGTCGGTTCGAGTTCGACATAATCACCGGCCGGTGGTATCCGAGGGGATATCCGCACAAAAAACGGGTAAGCCATATGCAGTCGTCTTTGCAACATTTTACATAAAAATGATTGTATGTGTGTGTATGTGTGTATCGGGGGGGGGGGGGGGAAGTAATAGGATTATGATTTTTTTCTTTGGTTGTATACTAAACTTAGTTTACATACCAAATTTCAGCTTTCTAGCACTTCAGGAAGTACCCTTACAGTTTTGATGATCATATACAAATAAATAAAATACAAAAATATAGTGTCTGTTTGTAATATTAAAATATCCGCTTTTTATTTCATACATATATATACATATATATGTATACACGTGACTGTGACTGCCTCGTTGGTCTAATAGTTAGCGTAAGCGACTGCAGATCAAAAGGTCTCGGGTTCGATTTCTGGGTCGGACTGCTGTTGGGTTTTTCTCACAAGAAATTCTTAATAGCAGCACGGAGCAATCGTTATTGGGAAGTCAGTGCCCTCAAATATACTGACAACTAGTTCAACCTTCAAGTTCAGTTCACCCTCAGGGTTGCGGAGGTTTGCTGCCAGTCGCTCCGTCTAAAAACTGATATTCAAATAAAACTTGTTGAACTAGTAGCCGACCCCAAATGTAGGGAATAATAAAGGCTAGAAAGATGATGATATATGTGTATACACGGTACCAAAACGATATTTTTCACAATTTTTGTGTTTGTCTGTTCCGGCTAACTTTTGGAACGACTGGACCGATTTTAACAGGACTTTCACTGATGATGATTTAAGGAGTAACTTAGGCACTTTTTTAGACTTGCTTCGCGTACTTCGGTACGACAATAACCGCGGGTAACACCGCGGGACTCAGCTAGTTATAAATGACAAAGCAAAATTAACTGAGAACATGTCGGTATTTTAACATGAAACATTTTTTGGAATTTGAATTATGCGAGAAATTAAAGGCTTTTATTTTGTGGCGACCTCCACATACAGCGGCAACAAAAACATATGACAGCGCCATCTACCGCAGATACACTGAACAACGAAGTAACGCACATCACGGAGTAACTACCAATCCTGAATCGCGCAATAGAAGATCTCTCGCCGATTAGCATATATACAACATCGCAACATCAACCATTGGGCAGTGGCCCACCAGGCATGATCACCTCGCCTGGTCGGAGGATCCTCCCTTTGTGTTGGTGGGACATGACACCTCTTCCCCCACAGTGGTGACCCCGACGTGATTGGAAGCAGCCTTCGAAGGAGCAGATTCAGCAGCAGCATTACCATGCCACCATCATGTTCACTTCCACAGCAAGTCTTAGCCAGCCAGCAACCTCGGCCTTAACAGGGATTCACCATACGCAGGAAGCGACCGCTCCAGCCTGGTTACCCCTACGGCCTCATCAGCGTCTAGGCACAGCACACTGCAGCTACGGTTTATGTAAGCAGAGCATATCTCTCCCGTCTATGCAGCAGCCGGCCCAACTCACTGGGGACCTCACCGCAGCACCGCGCACCATACACTATCCCGACTCACTGGGATCAGCGGACTACAGTCCCGACTCACTGGGACTAGCGGCATTCAGTTCCGACTCACTGGAACTTGCGGCACTCAATTCCGGCTCATTGGAAACTACTCACTCCTGGCACTGGCAAGCTCCGCAACAGAGCACATACAGCTGACTCATCATATACCGACCTCCGGTCTTGGAGGGGAGTGATGTGGCGAAATCCACATACAGCGGCAACAAAAACATACGACAGCGCCATCTACCGCAGATACACTGAACAACGAAGTAACGCACAACACGGAGTAACTACCAATCCTGAATCGCGCAATAGAAGTTCTCTCGCGGATTAGCATATATACAACATCCCAACATCAACCGTTGGGCAGTGGCCCACTAGGCATGATCACCTCGCCTGGCCGGAGGATCCTCCCTTTGTGTTGGTGGGACATGACACCTGTTCCCCCACATATTTTTTTATTTATTTATTGTACATATATAAAACGGCTAAAACTAAATGAAAAGAGTAAAAATGTTGAGGTGACCGCATGAGACCTGTGGCGAATAAACTAGTTCATTAGTCATTACTGACAACTGGATGAATAGCCTCGTTAGTTAATAGTGGCCAGTGAATGTGTGCCACGCTCATCGATACGTTCGTAGAATATAGTTGATGAGTAAAAGCATAAGAGAATGAACATCTTCTAAATGGTTACAAAAGTAATTTTGTAGCTATTTTGAGTATATTTTGTTATTGTGTGGTCTGTATTATGTGCTTCAGTGACAAGCGTGAGTTCAGACGCGATAATGCCAACACGGTTGCGCTGGAAAAGCTCGTGGTGCAGGTGCGTGGTCGTTAGCGCGAAACGACACGCGCCGCGGCATGCGTCGGTTCGTTAACGATAGTTTGACGCACGTTGACGCGTCAAGTTTCCAAATTCGTGCGGGGCCGTCTAGCGCAACGTTTAACTAGTTAGTAGTTGACGAGGGCGCAGCATGTGTCGCGTGCCCACCGCTCTACGACTGCTAAACTTCACACGGCAGCGGGTTTATCAGCTTTAACGTATATGCTTTCACTAATTACGCTTAGCTTTAAGTTTAATATAATCTCTAAAAGCTACAAAAAATATTTAGTTGTTTTTAGGGTTCCGTACCTCAAAAGGAAAAAACGGAACATTATCCGTCTGTCGGTCTAAAATTTCGAACAAGGAGTGTACCTATGTATCACGAGCAGTACGCAGTGGTACAACATGTGGTTATGTGTTATAGTCCTTGTATTGTGTGGCAACGGCGCGTGTATTGTGGCCGTGAATAGGCAACAATCCCATTTGATACAACGAGGAGCAATTTATGTAGGAGATGAGAGACGCGCGCGAACAATGGCGCCGGGGAGCACGTCCTATTAGGTATATATGTGAGTGTACTTGCGGCGGTACGTGAATGAATTTGTTTGAGACATGCAGAATAACGCCAATGGTCCCTCTATAGACTCTATAATGTCTCTCCCTCGACTTGACCAACCACAGTATGTGTTAGAAATAATTGATTTTGAAATATTAATTTCCTTGCGATACTGCCATTTATCTTGATTCACCCGCAAAATTTAATCCAAGCTACATCTGTAACAATGTGCTCCTTTATTATATATATACATATCCGTATACAGACCTCCTCAATACACAAGATCCCCTTCTTAATAACTGAATTTGATCCGCTTTCAACCTTCGCAAGTATGACCATTTACTTTTCCAGCTGCGTTCGCTTCTAATCCGACAGTGACGTAATTTTTGTACACTCACTTCTGTTTTCTTTTTTCTGAACTCCCCATCATTACGTGAATACCTCGTACTCCCCTTCTGTCTCTTTTGCTGCAATCATAGTTAAAACCTTCGGTCGAGAAACAATATGCTTCTTGTTTACACCCCTCACACATCCAACCTCATTAATTCTTCTTTCTTTGTGCAGTCAGTTCTTTTTTGCCCTCTCTACCGATATCAGGATATCAGGAGAACGAAATGAGTTTCTTAAATTAATAAATGAACTTTTCTTATCACTTATCATTCAACAGACATATAAAAATAATACAGGATGCTCTGGAGTGGGCAACGAGCGCGCCACACAATGCGCTGAGCACCTTCCATTTATCGGAATCATCAAAGAGAATGTCCGAGACATGTTTTACACAAAGTTTTCTACACAAGCGCTGTTTCGATATTTACCGAGCTATCTGGTGATTACGTGTTGTGACCGCAGCCACACAGACTTCGGTGCAAAGACTCCATGCGGGACTGCAACAGTGTCAAGTTGGAAGCTCCCGTGCACCTCGCTTGTGTGGCTGCATCGAACATAGACGGCGGAACAAGCAAAAAATATTACGTGTCTCGCAGATGGAGCACCACTTCTAATCGAATGTGTGTTAATAATTATACCACTGAATTATTCTCAACAGTAAAAATGCCCAGCGAATGGAGGATAAGAAAAAATGGACTTTAGAATATCGCGCACCTACATCAAAAAATCATATTATTGTTAACCAACTTTATCTATATCTATATATCAAAAATATTGTTGTACAAATATTTACAGACTTTGTTTGTGACAGAACCTTATCTTTGATGTCATCACACTTAACTGAATATTGGTATATTGTTCTCTGGAACTTTGGGAACGTTTGTTTGTTAACAAATCACTTTATGAATTAAGGATATTGTTTAAGAAATGTTCTCGTTACTATTTATGATGAAAACATACAGTTAATTAAAGAAAATAAAGTAAATTCGTTTTCATTACGTTGTACTTATTTCACTTGACATTGGCTTTATTACATTGTTTATCAACTACTTGTTAAACTTGATATTAAACTTGTGACATTATTACCTATTGCAATTAGTTTATTCCCATATAGGTATAAAAGTCTAATTTGTTTAACTTGGGAAATATTTGTAATTTTAAAGTTTCCACATCCGTTAGAGAATATAATTCAGTGCACTAACATTCAAGCTGTACACATAATATATATCGTATCTGTATTATCTGCAAACAAATAAGTATTGCTTCCCTAAACTCGGAGTGAGGCTTCTCTTGACAGAAGAATGGTAATTCTATAATACTTTGATGGGGAAACAGGAGGTGACGATGTTCATGGACAATAAGTGGGTGTTAATTGTTAATAGTTTATGAACATACAGCACATTTAAGTGGCAAACGTGCCTAACCGCCACCTACATAATCTAATGAACGGTAGTTAAGGGTGACGCGGCGCGGCAGGCAGGCGGCAGGTAACCACGCGGTACAGCGCTGCGCCGCGTCGCTGCGTAATTTAATTTGAAAGTTTAATTAATTTTAACCTTTTGAGAGGTTCACGCGAACGCCGTACTACATTATTCATGAGGTAGGTTAGGCTTGCGGCACGGTTCCGTCTACTCAAATGATACATTTCAAAAGAAAATATTTTCTTGTCAATAACTTAGCGTATGTGTATACAGATACAAACATATATATTTTAAAAGATACGACACTAAAAGTCATAAGCTGCCCTTATTTGTCAACGCTATTGTGTGCGGAGTGCGGGCCCGTGTAGAAGCAGGCCCGTGCGGCTCCGTGGCTTCCTAATAACAATTTAATTTGCGCCCGGCGCGGCCGCCATCGCGCCTCGCCGACGCCTTCCTTACAAAATATCTCATTACTATCAAGAGGTTACAATCTCGTTACACGGACCCGAGTAAATACTTTTGTTCGCTGCTTAATCCCTTCGCAATATGCCGTCGAGGGCGAAACTTTGAAATTAATGACAAAATTTTGCCAAGTAAAATTTCAATAGTGAAATCATTTTTCAACCGTGTCGCGTTTCTACGCTATGTCCTGGGTTCGGTATTGTGTATAAAACCGGGAACTTATTAGTGGTAATGTATTGTACGATATGAAGGCATGACAGCCAGGGACCATGTCGGATTATATCTAGTATGTTTCCCGAGGCGGGCACGTACCTGCGCACATACATAAGTACCGCAGGGCGCGCGCGGCTCGGACCGCGCTAATTCAATCTCGCATCCTATATTACGTATTAGGCCTCTTGTAATTTATTCAAACGACTCGTATTTAGCTAGTTAATATTCCGCACGGCGCGGGTTCGGACGAGAGTCGCGTAAATTCAATTATTGGACAAACATTATAATCTAGCAACACAACATTATTTTAACGGCAATTTCCAGAGCTCGGAGGCTAATTAAGTTGACGTCTACCACAGATTTTATTTATCTACGTATAATTTAATAATTAATGTTCGTTTTATATTTTAAGTGCACAGTTGCCCTGGCCTAATGGTTTAAGCGGTCATCACGGCGCTTTCTACTGCGCCAAGTGTTGCGGGCTCAAATCCCATAAGGGAAAGCACTTTATGTGATCCACAAACTGTTGTTCTGAGTCTGGGTATTTTTTGGTTCGTTTCATGTTTGTTTGTCTTTTTTTAAATTATATTTTATTGGTAGTATTTTCGTTTATTTAAAACTTAGTTGTAGTAGTTTTTAATTGATTTGGTTCTACAGAACACCAACTGAATTATCTTGAGCGACTAAAAAACCTCTGTATCAGATTTTCATTTGGATTCTGAGCATCGTGCTAAACTCAAGTAGCTACTAATAAGCCTTCGATGGAATCTGTATATTATTACTCTTTTATACACTGTTCTGTTTTTCTAAACACACACCCCCTAATTACTTTTTTATAGAATTTAAACTAGCAGACGTATTGTCTGATGGTAAGCGATTACCGCCGCCCAAGGACACCTGCAAACACCAGAGGCGTCACAAGTTCGTTGCCGGGCTTTGGGGGATAGGGAGGGGAGATAGGGGGAGGGGGTTTTGGTTATGGGCCAAAAAACTTGAGAGGTGTCTAGGGACACCTGGATGGAACGAAGTTATAGTTTAGTAATCGATGCTTTGAAGTGTCGTTACAACTTAAGGTCTTAATGTTTTCGGTCTAGCCCCCTTTCGCAACGCGCCATATGGAACTTCATTCCAAAAATAATATAATTGATGTATGGATACAAAAAAAAAACGAAAATAGTTTTATTTTTGTTTTTATTGAATAGTGGGCAAACGAGCAGACGCGTCACCTGATTGATGGTAAGCGATTACCGCCGCCTATGGACACCCGCAACACCAGAGGCGTCACAAGTGTGTTGTCACAAGTTTTGTAAATGTTTTAAAAGGAAAAAAATGTTTGACTAATATTCTGTTGGAACAGTATTTGAACCAAAATAAAATAACATCTAGATCCTGAAAATTATGCGTAGCATATAGTTACCTAGTCAGGTAACTTTACACTACATATCTAATATGTATATAAAATTCTCGTGTCACAGTTTTAGTTGCCAAACTCCTCCGAAACGGCTTGACCGATTCTCATGAAATTTTGTAAGCATATTGAGTAGGTCTGAGAATCGAACAACATCTATTTTTCATCCCCCTAAATGGTAAAGGTCACCCATCCTTAAAAAAAAATTATGGCAAAACGACGTTTGCCGGGGCAGCTAGTCTAATATATAAAATTCTCGTGTCACAGTTTTAGTTGCCAAACTCCTCCGAAACGGCTTGACCGATTCTCATGAAATTTTGTAAGCATATTGAGTAGGTCTGAGAATCGACCAACATCTATTTTTCATCCCCCTAAATGGTAAGGGTCACCCATCCTTAAAATAAAATTATGGCAAAACGACGTTTGCCGGGGCAGCTAGTTATGTATAACATAATAATACATATTCAGGACATCTAACAAAGTAAAAAAAAAAGGTGTGCCGTTTAGTAAAGTTTCAGAGTGGACTAAAAATGTTGTGTGACGTAACATCGCACGAATGCACGATCCGAATTACATCTGACGTTCTTGCGGTGCGAGCTGCATATTTATGATGCGTTGCGAATTCGTAGTTTTATGTGGGCGCCCTTAAACCCGCCGCACCGCCGCGACACCTTCACGTTGTTCAACCCGCTCAACTTTCACCTCCCTTCGCTTCACTTCCCCACCAGCTAGCACGTCGTCGCCTCTCTGGCACACAGCACCTGCTGCCCGCGCTAATAGAGACGGCGCCCTCCTGCACTTGCGGTCACTTTCATCCATGTCAAAAAACAAGAGCAAATCCTTACTCATCACATTACATTGTGTATGTTTAAAATTATATTAAAGATTTTAAATAATTATATTTTTTTTTCATTCTTACTTTTCTTTTAGCTGTGAAATATTTATAAGTGCCTTCAAAAATTTGTATTCACATTACACACAAAAAAGTGTGAGTGATACTGTTTAATCCTGACCATCAGAGCTAGACCCTTCGAGTCATACCCTACTACGTACCATACCCTACCCATATGTCAAGTGATTCGATAAAGTATATTCTATCTGTAGGTCTATCTAACTGCACAATTAATATTCTTTAATTAAAAAAATAAACTCACATCTGACACTGACACTGGGATTGCAGTTACACTACGATCATACTTATAAAAATGTGAAACGTGGAAAAAATTTGGTACCGTCAGAATAACACAAAACACAATTGTTTTATCGTTTTTGCTTTCATCATTATTTGAGCCGTGAGAGGTCCGGAGAGAGATGTTGGACATTTTGTTACAGCCGGTTAACTTCCACCTTTAAACCCCAGTAGTTCCTCCAGATTACGGAGGATATGCAACGCACGAGTTGTATTTAATTATATTTAATATGTATAGTTTGTTCACAAAGTGTGCATATTACAGGAAGCGTATGTCTGCAGAAGATAATGCAAGGATCGCGTGAGCAACAAAACTCGCCCCTCCTTACGCGATAATCATCGCTAACTAAATACAAACATCTGTTATTTCTTTTACTCGTCTGTACAAAAATAACCACTTCTGTTGTGTGTAGAACGAGATACGAGAAATGATTGTTTTCCCAAACGTCATTACAACTCCGCCTCTGTCTCTACTTACTATATTATATACGTATTATATACGCTTATATACGTTCTTATGTAAAACAGAAGAACGTATATAAGCATCAACAATTTCAATCCATCCATGACTGTCAAATGCTTAGTATTAATGGCAGTTAGAATTTTTTCGTTAGAACTCGCATCACTGTAAGTATGAGCTAAGCCAAACTGTTTGACCTCATATGAATGCCTGTGTAAAACCTTATAGAAATGGCCAATGCTGAGGAAAAAGGTGGTTTGTCAGCTAATAAAGGTAATAAGGCGTATGAATGTTTAAATTTTACACCTTATGCTCTTTTAATCTTAGCTGAGATATGCATCACAACGTAAAAATATAAATTATGATATGTTATACTGTAGATTACACACAATTAGACACAATTTGTAGTGAGTTATTAACTACTACGTCATTCCTTTACCGAAGAGCTGAAGAACACAAATTTAACATCGGTTGTTGCAACGACTCACTCAACATCTTTACATTGCGCTTCGTAAGTGATACGAACTACTGATTATTTTCGTCTATAAGTCGAATAATATTTGTAGATGTTGGTTAACATGTAGTAGAGATAAGTAGATAAACACAATCTTGTTTATAAACTTTCACCTTTAAAAAGGCGCCCTTTCAGCATCAGGCGAAATAACACAACTGTTTTTTGATAATCAGAGTGATCGAAATACAGGGTGAGGGTAGGCTTAGATATTTATATAAACCGATAAAGGAGCAGACATAAGGAGTAACTACTTTAGTGGCTGCAATTAGGGTATAGGAAACAACGTAGCAGTTGGACCGTAGCGCGCGTAGAAGGTGTTGCGGTACGTAGCTACACCGTAGAAGATTCATACTGTGTCGCACACTACGAAGGTAAATGGTAATAAGTAACTAGTTAATATATTGTTAGGTGCATCCCAACTCTACCGATATATTATGCAGTGCGAACCTATAAAGAGACGGTACTTGGCTATGCTCGCTCTTTTGTTTTTTTAGCAGCGGTCGGTAAGACGTGTTTTTGTTGGTTCATACGGCATACGTCAACCATATCTTGTCGTTTAATGTTATATCGTTGTAAACCTATTTTTATATCGTTTTAATGTCGATCTGTTATTTATTTCGTGAATTGCTTGTTATCATATTTCGAATTATGAGATTCGCTTGTTGTGAACTGTTTAGTGTTTTAATTATAAATAAGAACTGAGGTTAGGCTACGTGCAATTTGTTTCTTTTATTTAATTCTCACTTCTAGTTAATAACAATATCATAATCATAACATCTCAGAACCTGTCGCGGCAAAACGAGACTCTGTAATAAGTGTGTTTAACTAATATCTAATATTATAACAACTAATTCTTTGATTCTTTACGTATAGCTTTAAATTGAATCCGTTTTTGAAATTCAATAAAGTATGTTACTTCTAGTGTTTACCTCAACAACATTGCTGATATCAAAAATGTACTGAGTAATTTTGAGATCTCGGCGTCTTTTACAGTTCGATGTGACGGGTAAACTACCTAACCGCCACATACAATACAATATTTATAAATAACTTGTTAGAGTAAATGACTGAGTTATTCTAAAGTAATCGTGGAAATCGTACTTCTTTCCTAATTTCTGATTATATTTTTGTACTAGCTGAACCCCGCAGTGTTACCCATGGTACCGCGAGTAACGCCGCGGGACAAAGTTAGTCTAAAAGAAGTAGCCTAAGTAACTCCCTAGATCATCAGCTACCTGTCAGTGAAAGTCCCGACAAAATCGGTCCAGCCGTTCCAGAGATTACCCGGAACAAACAGACAGACAGACATTTTTTTTTTAACTACAATTTTGGTATATGTACCATGTACACATACATATGCATTTAGTAAAAACCGGATATTTTAATATTACAAACAGACACTCCAATTTTATTAATTTGTATAGATGATCTACAAATATTTGTTTCGGAGTTTGGGTGTTTTCTATGTATAATATGTATGTACTTACAAAAAAAGTATATATGTATTTATATCAGTTGTTTAGTATCTATAATACAAACTTTGCTTAGTTTGAGACGAGATGGTGTTGTGTGTTAGGGTCCAAAAATATTTATTTAAAAAGATGAAAAATATACATTTTAAAGCGTGGTATATTTCCAAGGTAAGTCTCTCTTCATCGAGCCGTCAGTAGGGGCGGCTAACGATCCTCACGGCTCGCAATATTGTGTCAATAAACCAATTGGAGCCGCGACTCGACGCAAAGAATACGAGAAAAAACGCATGAGCGCTCGCAACTCAACGTAATTAAGGCTCATAACAAACAGTCCCCGGGAGCACGCGGCGCCTGATGAAGAGCGCGATCGATCCCCCCGCGGCCCGCGCACGCGCCCCGCACCGCGTGACGTCACGCGCCCGAAGAGACGTGCCGCCATCTGAGCTCGTGAGCGCTGTCGGCCGCCTCTCAGCCGCTCTGGCCATTGCATCTTACCGTATTCCTACGATCACCTCCTATGTGCAAAAGCCACTGAGAAATTTATTTGAATATTTTACAAAATCATTTTGTAAATTAATTCTGATTAGGTTGAATGATCGACTAAAAACGGAGGTGGAAAATTCTGCAAAACTTCACTAAAACAACAGAACGAACTCGTAACATAATAAATTAATTTTTGAGCGGAACGAAAGCTCATTGAGCTCGTTAGGTGAGTTAATAGTAATAAAGCAGCCCCGAGCTCTCAACGGTTGTGTACAGATGCGTTATCGAGTTAATTAGACTCCATTATACTTTTCAACAACAACAACCTAATTGTTAACATCGCTGCGTTCGGGAGACTTCAAAGATTCGTTACAACTTCTCAAAAGTCTTACAAATGTACAAGATAATAAATATCGTTGGCAAGTGTCTGAAGTTCATCTTTGGAGCCTTTAAGGAGCGGCGGATTTCAGGATGGAGGGGCAGGGAGGAGAGCGAGGGTCACGCTCCGTCAGCCCTGAAGCCAAAGCGCCGGGTACTCGGGTTTAGACTTTCAAGATATCTTATGTAATACAAAATCAACAAAAATGTTAAATAAACTACTATAAAGATTAGCAATCTATTTAGCATTACAATCAAACAAGTGAAAATCTGACTTTGAAAAGAGTATCTTTGCCAGTAGACTTCTCATGAGGCTCTACGCATTTTGGAAACTGGGAGTTATGGATCGACACAGGCAGACAGTAGATTTTGGCGTTTTCGCCTAATTTACCTCGACAATACAGCACATGCTGTGGCGTCTGTTTGTGTCGATCTATGATTTTTAACTGCAGCTTCAATTTAACGTTCATACTATGATACATAACTAATAAATATTTTAAACGTAATATTATCATCGGTGGTGATTTTAATATAAATGTATTAGAGTCAAACTTAAAAACAAACCAATTTTTAGATTTAATGTTAGAGCATAAATTTATGCAACATATTAAAAACCCGACTCGTATAACGTTGACTACATCCACATGTATAGATCTCAATTTTGCAAACTTTAGCAGCAATACGTTTTATACGTCAGTCGAAGAATTTGGCTTTTCGGACCACAACAGCGCAATTATTCACATTAAAATACCACCACAAATATCGCAATCGATTTGGTATATAAACTACACATACTGACATACTACAAAATTGACAAAGCTTCGTACCCTAAAAATGACACATACTACAAACATGACTTAATATAGCATGACATACTTTGAAAAATATTACTCTTTAATAAGAACATTCTATGTAAAACTAATAATAGCAAAATAAAATTAAAACATATGCACTTGCATTATAAACGTGAACAATAGGTAAACAGTATTGTACTTCTAGCGTATCTGGGTAAACTAGTATAAGAGTTTCATTATGTGCTTCTTTGGCAGTAGATGTTTCGTCTTCTCTTGCAGTTGCCGTGCCCAACAGGGTCCATAATTGTTTCTTGTAATAAGCTGTTAACACCTTTATGTACATTATGGAGTGCAATAAATGATAAATAAAAAAAAATAAAAAATAAATGTCACTTAGCGTCTTAATTGAATAAATAATTATGAATTTGAATTTGTAATTAGAGGTTTGATAGGTTCTATTTAACTTACACTGATCTGAATACTCGAATGAACACTGTATATTGTAAATACAGCGATTCGATGAATAAAAGTTGTTTTAAAGTAAGTAAGGTAAACTACTTAGTTTAAAGTAAATTTTAAGAGAAATGCGTCAATCAACGGCAGAACTCTATAGTTCTTCAGATTTAGAAACCGGGACTTCTAGTAAAACTAAGACATTAATGCGCTAAGGGTCTTTAAAAATAGTTTATCTTTTAAAAGTTCTATGCCCTTAATTGTTAATAAGAAAGACCATAAGGAAGCAATTAAGAATTAATATCATAATTACTTAGGTTTTTTTGCACGATTTCGGTGACGAGTTAGGTACTTTACGTTGACTCATCTACACATGTCAAGACATATTCCAGAGTGAGCCAGCTAGTCTAAAGTGCTCCAATAACATTGTTCATCGTTTGCGTATATTTTTTCTTCTGAGCCTTTCTCAAACTAGAAATTGGCTTTAAGTTTAAGATCTGACCAAATTTCGATTTTTTTATGTGATATTTTAGTTGCGTGGCCGCATACTAGACGCCCGCCGTCTCGCCAGTCGGCTCACAGCCGCTCGACGATACCCGCTATTCGCTTAGCCGTTGAATTGGGCTTTACTTGTTGTGTATTTAAAACTTTTCTTGTGTTTCTGTCTTGCGTTCTGCCATGACTGCTGTATCACTTTGGGCTTGTGTAACCATGCTTACATGCAGTATACAACTTTGGACTGAGTAGGTGTTGTACTTTTATTTCTACACTACCTAAAAGTCAGTCAATCAGTCAAGTTACCAGCACATAAATACTTTGTTTTCATTTTACTTCGAAATTATGTTTGAAAGTAACAGTAATGGTAATTCTCGATGGAGTTCCAATGGCGGGAATTACATTTCACTCAGCAAATATCTCTGAACGTTAATACTTTTGCGGTCTGCGGAATGAACCAATATATTAGCAAGAGTCGGCCGCCAATCAGCATCGTTTGGATTTAACGTCTTTAAAGACTGTGGCATTGTACAAGCTGCTCCGTTGGTGCACGAAAGGATTTCAAAGCATATTATTAGGCTATGCTTGCAATATTTTGTTTATTATATACCTCTATTTCTTTATATATCCTTGAGTCACTCGCCGCTGATCCGAGATGGTGCTTATTTACACTGATCATACCCATACTTATAATGTTAAAAAAATACATGCGGTGGAATATAGAACCTCCTTCTTTTTGTATGTTTGTGCCTGCCAAAATGACTCTACTCTGCCTGATGGAAAACAAAAGCAGAATCCAAGAGTGGTGGTCACCATACTCATTGCAAATGCAGACAATGCAACTAGCAGCATGGTAACCCACACCATGTTGATGCTTTTGCATCGTTGGGCCTTCTTTGAAGTCGGTTAAAAATAGGCTGAGAAGAGACTATAACAGAAATAGTAAGTATTAAAAACATACTAACATTTGACTGCCTCGTTGGTCTCGCGGTTGGCGTGTGCGACTGCTGATCATGAGGTCTCGGGTTCGATTCCCGGGTCGGACCAAATGTTTGTATGATCTACAAATATTTGTTTCGGAGTTTGGGTGTTTTCTATGTATAATATGTATCTATTTACAAAAAAAAAGTGTAATATGTATTTATATAAATTGTCTACTACCCATAACACAAGCTCTGCTTAGCTTGGGACTAGATGGCGTTGTGTGTTAGATGTCCGAAATATTTATTTATTTATTTTAAACGCAACAAGAGAATTTGAAGCAACATGGGCCATAGCTTAAAAATTATCAAATAAAACAATCTGTAATTGCAATTCTAAAGCATAATTAAAATAAATATTCACAATTTTATAGATTAATTTGACACATCGAACAAAACTTATTTATTTATTCCTATGAATAAAGCATCTACCAGTGTAGATTTGATCTTTTTTAACGCCATGTTTTTATAATAGCGTAGTCAACAATTTTTGTCTCTTTAAAATACATACGCTGTAGAATACAGATAAGATCTCAATGAAAGTTATACAATGTTGCTGCAAATGTGACAGTGGTCATAAACACAAGTTACTTTAAAAATTTAGAGATTACTGGCCGTTGCCAATTACCTATCCCTACTTAAAACTGGAGATAGTCTGTAGTCTAGTCAACAAGTGCTTTTTGGTCAACTTTGAACAGCAGTCTCCGAAAATTATGATTGAGGTGTCTTTGCTCAAATTTGAAAAATCTTAAATCGATTTTGATAAATTTAAAAAAATCTAAACCCTTTTTTGTGTTTTTAGTTAATTGTTAATAAATTTTGCAATTTTTGCAAGCGCAATTGCAAATCTTTTTTTTCGCAAACCATCTAATTTTCGGAGACTGTTGAAAAAAGTTGACCAAAAAGGCACTTATTGACTAGACTATTTTTTAAATATTAATGCAATACTTTCATTGGTATGCAAGATTAAATTTTTGTCTTTTATGGACCACTTTTAGTTGTCACGAAAAAGAAGAAATACTATTTTTAAGGAAAATTCAGCCACCCTAGCACCAGTCACCCTAGTAGAAGCAGGCCGGGGGCTACGGCGCGAGCTCTTTAAAGTCCTCGCGCCCTATTCTAAATAGAATAGAAGTGTTAGGGTTCCTACAAAGGAGGGAGGCACCTACAAATAATGTGTGGCCCGAGGTACGTCGGGGTTCCAGGGATTTCCCTTCAAGGATGCACCTGGTTCCCCGGCTTCTAGTACCCGAGACGTTCCAGACGTTCGAGTCAAACATAAGTGGTGGTATCCTAGGGGATTTCCGCAAAAAAAGGGTAAATTCAGACAGTTTCAATAATCTATCTCTAATTCAAAGTAGAGATAGGTAATTGTAAACGGCCGTTATTCAATCACATCCAATTCTAAGAATAAGTTACTTTAGCTTGGGTCTGTGGGGGACAGGTGTCATGTCACTCCAAAACTAAGGGAGGATCCTCCGAACAAGCGAGGTGATCATGCTTGGTGGGCCACTGCCCGGCGGTTTCATATTGGGATGTTGTATGTGTGTACTTTTCAAGGTAATTTTTCGTGCACTCAATTAATCTGTGGAAATTATCGCCTGTTTCATAAGTAATCATCGGCGTTTTCTGATGTGCTCTTATGCTATTAGAAAAAACTTATAATTAAGAAGAATAATCGACGGACAACTTGAATGAAACAGCACTGAGTATGACACTAGATTTTTAGGTGCCACTTTTATCAGCCATTCCAACAGGAGCTTGTATTAAAACGGAGTGCACTAGTTTATTGTGCCCTTACTAATATGATAAAACTAACAACCGAGAAGTCAAAGTCCATATGCGAGGTTTATACTATATACCTACTACATCAAGCATTGAATACAGTCTTGAGCAAACTACGATCTGTAAAAAAAACGTGCTATAAAATATTTTTTACAGAATTAGTACCTGGCAGGGGGAAATAGTGGTGTGGCATTTAAATTTAAATGTCGTCATCGTCACTTAAGTGAAGTGTTCTTTACGTATTATTAGAGAGCTACAATCACTAAGTTTTTGATCTATTAAAATTACTTTCTTGCTATAAAATTCTTTATTGTGCTTTATTTTCACCAAAACCAATTTTGAAGTTAGATAGAGAAAATCAGATATATCCGGGTCTATATTGGGGAGGCTGGGAGGGGGACGGGGAGAACGGCGTGTGTAATGAGCCGAGGACGGCGATAAGGCTCGCCGCACATCCACGAGAGAAGCTCCGACGGGGCAGCGCGTACCGATAGATAACTCGTCTATTAGATGCGAGATAGCGGCTTTTAGTGAGCGTGCGCCTGTCGGTACTTACCAGATAATGATGTAGTGGAAAATGAGCCGACGTATTTTATCGTTTTCGTCGTCAGCCAGACGTGAGCTCGAGGGCAGCTGTGCGATCTATTGGTCCACAGAACCCATGTAACGTTCGGTGCATGATATTTTAGTGTTGTACCACAATTAGTAAAAACTAAATTTTGTTGTTACTTGTTACGAGGAAGTGACGGTTTTGTTAACCTGATCGTTACTTCAATGCCAGTTTTTATCCAAACGTGGCATGGCATTCTATGGGATTTGAGTTGATTCGATTCCGATACGCTGTCCTGTTAAATGCCGAGGTTACTACACGCACTACAAATATAAGTTTTTAAGTATATTGCTAATACTTAGCCTGTGTTTCAACATATCATCATCTTTTATGTCGCTGCTCAGTAGTCTCCTTACTCTATACATTAAGTCAAAAAAGTATCGGGAATAATATAATAATAATAATATATAATGAAAATGAAAATGTTACAAAATGCTTACGGTGAATCGACTTTACCAAAAACACGCGCTTATGAGTGGTACAAAGTGTTCAAAGGGGCCAACTTCTGATGGAAGGTTTGCCTGGCTGTGGTAGGCCATCCACGTCTGCAACTGAAGTTAACATCGCAAAAGTGAAGTAAGTAGTGACTGAAAGTCCTCATTCAACTTTTAAAGAGTTAACCGCTGAACTTTCTGTATCTCAAGAGTCGATCCGTACCATTTTAAATAATAACTTGGGCATGAAACATGCTGCCGCTCGGCTAGTTCCAAAAGACCTGACTTTCCTCCAAAAACTCAATCGCATAAGTGTCGCTGAGGGCATGCTAGAACGAGTCAATTCCGACTTAACATTCATGAAACGCATTGTTACTGGTGACGAGACGTGGGTTTACGAGTTTGACACGCAAATTAGTCAATAAGCTTCAGAGTGGCGCTTTCCAAGTGAACCGGAACCGAAAAAATCACGCCAAAGTCGATCAAAAGTCAAAGTCATGTTGACTGTTTTCTTTGACTCTCGCGGTGTTGTGCACTCGAAATTCTAGCTGCAAGGTCAAATCCGACAAAGGCGATTACATACCTGGTGTTTATCCGACTGCGCAGAAAAGTGAGGTGGGACGGAGGGCGTGCGAAGCTGAACCAGTCAGCCTGTGACCACGGCCAGTGTAACCTGATCGACATGTCAGGCAAATCAAAGGTATGTAATACCTTTTAATAAGTGATCGCGTTAATTCCCGTAAAAAATAATTATTATCATATCATGGAATGCGAAAGTTTAAAAGTTAGTAACGAATTTTTGATCAAACACTTAACAAATACCATCGAGTAACCACCATATTCACCAGATGTGTCCAGCTGACTTTTTTTATGTTTACCACTCATTCTTTATGTTTTCAATCGGTAGAAAATATAAATAAGAGTTCGCAGCGAGAACTAAACTCAATTTCGGAAACAGTGTTTAAACAAGTTTTCGATGATTGGATTATTCGTTGGCGTAAGTGTATCGTTTCTGAAGGAGCATATTTTGAAGGTGATAAAATAAATTTGTATGAATAACAAAAAAAATGTATTTTTTTTATGACATAGGCGTCGCCTGATGGTAAGCGATTACCGCCGCCCATGAACACCCGCAACATCAGATTCGTCACAAGTGCGTTGCCAGTCTTTGGAGGATGGGGAGGGAAATGGGGGGAGGGGTTGGGGTATGGGCCTCCAGTATCCTCACTCACTCGGTGAAATACCGCGTAAACGCTATTTCACACCGGTTTTCTGTGAGGCCGTGGTATCACTCCGGTCGAGCCGGCCAATTCATGCCAAAGCGTGGCTCTCCCACGGTAAATCTTATTAATCTTTTCCCGGTACTTTCTTGTCAGAATAGTTGATGTATGGTGGATTATTCTATTAATTTACTTTATGTTATCACATTAATGCCTTTTTACGAGAAAGTCATTTAAATGTTTAATAATGATAAAGAATTTTAAATTAATTTTCATTGTTTTCTTACATAGTTGCATACGGGGCTGTTAACTCAGCCGACAACTGCGACAATACCTTCCTCGGAACAGACAGACATTGGATTAGATCGACATTAAATCCATTACAGTAATGCTCTTTAGATAGTTCAGCAATAATTAACAGCTGTTCTATGATCGCTATTGGGTGTTGCATCGTGATCGCTATTCACTCACTCGTTGTAGACGCTTCGTCGCCCCCAGATTACACAAACACACACGGTGTGTAATAATATGGTAGATGACTGGAAATTATTATTAGCTAAGTCTATATATATGGTTATTTAGTACCAATGACATGGTATATATGTCGTCAGTGATAGTATCTATTATATAGTGATAGTTTTTCCTCTTTCCTTTCCTCTTCTTCTATCCAAACGGTTTAATGGTTTAGCCGTGAAATCGTAACAGACAGACAAACAGAGCTTACTTTCGAATCCTAAACATTCTAACTAGCTATGATGTCTAAAACATTATGTAATTGTAAATTTTCTTTCAGTTAACTTCTGGACGAAGAGAAGTTGCATGTGGAAGCCAGTGGTGTATTTAAAAGTTGTGAAATAATGAAAAACAAACTGTCATCACTTTAATCGTTGCAGAAAGGCGAATTTGCTAAGCGCGAGCTTGGTATGGCGCATCCGACCCAACACAATACAATTGTGGACAGTAATCAATCACGGCTGAACGCCGGCGTCTAATTGGCATCAGATGAGCGCTTCCGACTGACGCATTAAAATTAAAAGTTTTCACTTAAAGTTCTAAGGCAAGCGCAACGTCAAGCTTAGTCTCCCTTCTACAGGCTAAACGATGCGATGTGATATCGGTTAATTATCTTGAACACACTCAAGGCACACCTTTGCAGCTCTTCCTCAAAGCGGAGCACGATCCTCTTTATGCTATCTCATGTTTACCGTCCACAAGATTGTCGCGCGTTCTTTGTTACAAGTGACTTGCATAGAAAATAAAACAGTTTTCTGGTAATGATAAGTATGTTTAATTAATATATAAGCCGTTGAATTTTTCTCGATTAAGTAACAGGTTGACAGACGCAGCCTGTCACAAAGGGTTTAACGCTGATTAACAGTAGTCGAAAACATCAAGATCAGGTCGTGTGATGACCTATTCCTGAGAATCTTCCTTTTGATTGGAGAAATGTCTCGATATATTAAGAAATTTATATGAAATCAGTGATTATTCAAAGGGCTACACTTGAGATGACAATATATGAGTCAGTACCACAGTGTTGTCGAATCTAGCTTTACAGTAACATAATTAGTTAAGAGAGAGATCACACGCCGCGTCATATTTTTCTGTATAGCATTAGTCCATAATGTTAGTATCAGTGGTGTTGCAGTTGACACCAGTGGGTGTGGGTACACCGCACAGGCGCGTGTCGCGTGACCCTTGTTCATGTCGCTGCGAGTTGTTTTATGAGCGGATTAAACACCGTCCGTGTTCTGAGGACACCTCGTCAAATAAAGCCGTTTGGCAAACTCATTGTCACTTATTGTTTTATTACTACTACATTTATTTCTTTTTTGAACAAAGTATTATTGAAATCTATACATAATCCGGAGTTCGAGTGCTTTCTACGAATATTTTTTTTTTTCCAAAAATAGGGTGTGTTAATTTAGGTAAGTAAGTACCCATAGTACAAGCTCTGTAAGTTGGGACTAGATAGCGTTGTGTGAATGTGCAGAATAAGTTTGTATTAATAAAAAAAAAATAGTTGTCTGTAAAGTCGGTTTACGGACGATAGTTTAACGTGACAACGTCATAACAAAACATTGATGAAATGATGAGAGTTGTCACGTCAAAAGATCATTATAGAGACTAGAGTGTTTAAGTCGTGTATTCCGCTGTAGCTGAGACATTTTTATATTCACATATTGAATAACGAAATCAAGATACCATCATTTCCAATACCGTAGCAAATTGAAACCCCATTTGTCCCATTTGTTTTGTGTGTTGAATAATTATTTGCTAATCCTAAACTTTGAACCAAAATACCATTGACGCGCAGGATTTTTCTCATTTTGTAAGCCTTCGAAATGAGGCAACTCGCACCCACATTAAAACAACGGGACTCCGTCATGCCCTACTGCTGTTATAACACATACAATCTCCAGTCGATCGCGTGGGATGATGAGCAGCGCCGCGGCACGTAGCTAGCTCGGCGAGATTATCGCGTGACGTGCCTACTGCGTGCCGCTCCAGACAAGTTTTATACGAGACTCGCATTAAGTGAGCTCATTGCGTACTCTTGGATTTGTATCAGAGCTACAACGCTTAATGAGGACGAGCGGAATGCTAAACACTACAAATGCGTACATCACAATGAAGTATCATTTGTAACAATTTCAAAAATAATTTATGTGTAGTATAAACCTTAATTATTGTAAAAACAATAATTTATGGAACCTTGAATAAAATAGTGCTGAAACTTCTAGAAATTATTGATTTTTCTAAAAGCCTCTTCCCTTTTTAATGAAATATCCGATTCCTTATTTTATTATCCTTAGTGCAAACATCATGTTCTCTTGTAATTAATTGTCTTCGTGTTATTATTATTGACCGCTTCTGTGTGAGTCCGCACAAAGATGACGTATGTAGCAGATACTATACTGACTGAGATCTATAAGTAGGCTAGGCGTACTAAACTATAGACTGACATGTAGGACTCTCAGGGTACTACTGTACAGGAATTTGGCAGATTCCGTTATCAAGTTGTGGTCTAAGCTGCTACAGAAGAACGTACCAAACATACTTGTTTGATGTGTCTAAATTAAATAAAAAATACTAATAATCATTATGCTCAAACAGTTAAAAAAAAGTAAAAACTAAAACCCAACTACGACAAAAAACGACAATGAAAAAGTATGAAACAAGTTTCAAAAGCCGTAGTCACGCGTTGTTAAAGTGATATGGACTATGGTACATTAATAAGTTTCAAAAGCCGTAGTCCATGTAGTGTAATGTAGCATAGCCCATAACACTTTAACAACGCGTGACTACGGCTTTTGAAACTTGTTTCATACTTTTTCAGCGTCGTTTTTTGTCGTAGTTGGGTTTTAGTTTTTACTTTTTTTATTTAAAATGTTTTGGTGCCTCTATAATACTAATTTCTTTGTAACGTATATTTTAAATAGATACCACAAAAATATCACAATTATCGAATAAATACGGACAAAGTCACGAGAAAATGCTAATAATATATATATTTTTGAAATGTACAAGTAACGCCCTTTCGTATGATACCAAACACGACATATTTATCTAAAATTTGTTTTTTAATGCAGTGCTTTATGTCGGCTAGAGGGCGCCACATTAGATTCAGTGACACATAATATAGCCTATAACCAGAAGACGATCATGACGCTTCTAACGACACCTCATTTGTCCAGTTCTAATGAGTAGTTAATGAGCTAAGAGGGAACAAATGAACATAAATACGTACATACATACATAGCCTGTCAAAATCATAACCTTCCTTTGGCTTTGCCGTAGTCGGGTAAAATTACAAAGACAATTACGGTTACCTGTTCATGCATTGCAATGTTATGAATTTGTATATGTATATATAAAGTGGAATAATTGATTCTAATTGAAATCAATAACTCTGATGCGATAACTGTAAAACCTAGACTTGGTTTGTAAGGATATGTCTCCAATAGAAATAAGTTAATAGTGTCCAAAACCAACAACCTCCAATAAACAAGTATAACATATTACTTAATCGCACACTACTTGAACAAAGTACCTGAAAAATTGCAAATATTACACAGGGCTATTTAGGAAAGTTACAAGTATACATTGAAATAGTATTTAACACATGAGGTAGGCTAAAGAATGTAAACCATATTGTTTATACTGCATTGCTGTGTATTGTTTATACTTATTAAGATACGGGAATACAATATC
This sequence comes from Spilosoma lubricipeda, assembly GCA_905220595.1. Classification (NCBI taxonomy): domain Eukaryota; kingdom Metazoa; phylum Arthropoda; class Insecta; order Lepidoptera; family Erebidae; genus Spilosoma; species Spilosoma lubricipeda. The sequence goes on from HG992290.1 coordinate 168,533, forward strand.
CAGGCAAACTCTACAAGGTTATCGTGGATGGGTCATTGTAAGTGCTGATTAAGAATATTGGGAAAAAATGTATAATTAAATGAAATCTAAAGTCAAACAAATCGATTGCGTTCATTGTTAACGAGCATATTATGTTCAATTAAAAGAAGGAGAAGAAAGGGTCGTGTAGTATTGGATCATGTTGGTCTGTGGTGTTTGGCGCGCGAACGTCGGCGGCTAACCAAATATATGATGCAGCGTCAGAATAAATAACACAATTCATCCCTACTTTCGCGTTGTGGCTGATTCATCACGACCGCGCCAACTCACGGAACGCCTCTAACTAATGAAGCACCTGACGGATTTATTAAATAACTACACACTTCATTTCCTTTGGATTAAATAACATTTTCTACTTTTGGCAAAATAGGAAGGTATTGTAATTGTTATCGCAACAAATTAGAAAATTATGAATTAATTCATAATATTTTTTATATTAGAAATAATTATATAGTGCATAATTCTAAAAAATGTGTTTCTTTGACGCCAATGATTACCATCATTGGCGTAATAGAAACACATTTTTTGTAACGGTTGTAATGGCAAGTAAAGATTACAGACTGTGGCTTCAGTACACTAACTTTGATTTAAATTAATTTATATAAAAAAAGGAGTAGTCGTTTAAGACTATATTGTTTGATTGGGTGTCATTACTGATATATATCTTTACTTATGTATGACAAATGCTTATATAGGTAAATTGATAATTACGCAATTATTTGAACTGTAGGCTACCTACTACACATATACTGAACACTCACTATATTTCACTATAGAATTATATAATAAACTTAATATTAACTTAAATCTAAATCTTATAACTATTTATATATTCACACTTATATATATCTATACACACCATTTCATTATAATCAACTTACTACCTATACTTACATATTTACTTTTCTAATATAAAATATTCAATGTTAAATAATGCTCAAAATACCGATGTCGATCATCGACAGCTGGGGTGCACTATGTCTTCTATACACAATAATAGATACTGGACGAGCATCGCACGATCTTAGGACGTGCGCGCGCGCCGGCCGGCAGACAGTCGTAACTTGTTATTGACGCAGAACGCACGCTTGCTTACCTAAGTTTATGTAGTAGTGCTATCTCTTATATACCGCTTATATACTTTATGTTATCTTGTGTACAATTCTCTGACTATATCTATCACCTTGCTTTAAACCGTATTGTGCTGTGCTTGTGCTTATTTATATACATTTCCTTTCCTGCACCTTCTATTGTGTACTTGTGAGTGTTGGACAATAATACAGATTAACCGTGAGTTGAACTTTTTATTTTATACCTGCTACACACAAGTTGAGTGGTTACTACTCCAGTACTACACAACTATAACAATGTTATCAGTATCGAGGTTATCTTCAGAGTACAGTAGGTACCACAAAACTTGCGTAGTTCGTGCAGAAGCGTTTTATGTTTCAATCAATGATTGATGAATTGTCCGAGGGTTGTGCTATCGTACGGCACGAGTATGGCCCACGATAAGGAACACCGAATGACTTATGACACTCTCTCATACATAATACATCAAAGACGTCGATGGAGATCTCTGGCCCGGATTTATGTTCGTTGAACTGACGACTCTCGAATGATCTTGAACATCTCGATAGTCGTAAGTTAAATAATTATTTGCAATATTGTTCTGTAGCTATTAGTACGCTTAACGTGAGCCATTTAAACAGAAGAATATGCTTCGTTGTACTTTAGGAATAAATGATCGTTCTCATCACATAATTGTTTGCTGTGAGTGGAAATGTGAGTGGATAGGTCATAAAGTCAGTCAAGTACTATATACTAGAGTACAGTATAAGTAAGTGGTGCTTTAATCAAAACCGATGAATATTACTTATCGATTTTGATTTTTGTAGAAAGAATAGTATTCGATACAGTTGTCGAGTACTATCATGACTCACTATTATTTGCCCTTTATGAAAGAGAGTTATGGCGTTGATCCAGGCGGGCGAGCGCAGGTGGAGCGCGGGCGCGGGCCGTCTGAATTATAAATTAGTGACGCGGAGTGGTGCAAGGGCTATAGAGGGGTTCGGGAGTAGAGGCGGGGGTGAGGGGGTGAGGTGGGGGAGGGGTTGTTTACTGAGGTAATTGTCTGGTTCACCTCGCGCTCCGCCACCGAGACGTGCGGCCGTCGGCACCCGACGTCCTTCATGAAACTAAGAGCTCACTTTCCAAGTACCAACATCTGTTGATTTCTCGACTTTATTTTCAACTTTCCAGATAACTTAAATAAAACTTAATAGGATATATTGTTTAATTATATCAAACGCAAGTACCTATTGCTTCTTAGAATACGTACCAACGAAGTAGAGCAAGCGCAGTTTTCAAAGAAATATTAATTATTTGTTGTGAACAACTGGAGTAAAACCTTCATGAACTAGTTTGTATTCAAATAAAATTAAGTTTAGAGACGACTGTCTATATGTGTTGTATTTTTTTCAAAGTTAGTTCCTCAGGGTACATTACATAGAATATTCTGTACCTCATGAATTAAAATACCTCAAGAACATTGATCATGGGGTTCTACGTTAAACAACTGGCGGAGAACTGCGCCGAAGAACTTGATAAAGTGGTTTGACGTCACCGCCTCTCTCCTCTTTAACGCGGCACCTGAAAACGCTCTCTGATGTAATTTACGATTTGGATGGTACGTTAATAGGAGCGGTTATCAGCGCGGGGCTGCGGGGCTGCGGGGCTGCGAGCCGGCGTCGCCCACTGATTGGATTAGAGCCACTTTAGCCGCTCCACTGCGCTCTAATCAACCTCCGGATGATTGTGTCAATCTACGATCACCGCTCCTAACTAATACCACTCACTACAGTTATCAAATCCTAATTAATATCTATACAAATAAATAAAATTGGAGTGTCATTGGAGTAACAGCTTTTCAATCAATGCATATGTATGTATACACGATACATATACCAAAAGTGTAGTTAAATTTTTTTTTGTCTGTCTGTCTGTTTGTTCCGGGTAATCTCTGGAACTGGGATTAAGATCGGACTTTCACTAGCAGGGAGCTGATGATCCAGGGAGTAACTTAGACTACTTTTTTTAGACTAACTTTGTCCCCCGGCGTCACTCGCGGTACAGCAATAACCGCGGGTAACACCGCGGGGTTCAGCTAGTATATTATAAGATTGAAACTGATTTAGTCGGTTACTCTGGCGTAACACATATTAACCCAACATCCAGAAATTCTGTAAAAACATTTCCATGGGAAAAGAAAGTTGCAAAAATAACTTTCAACAAAAAAAGTTCTGCTCGCAAGGGATAGAAACATAGAACTAGTCTATACAATCTATACAAGTAAATAAAATTTGGGTGTCTGTTTGTAATATTAAAATAACAAATATTTAATAAATGCGTATGTATACACGATACATGTACGAAAATAACATTTTTTTAAATGTTTTTCTGTCTGTCGAATTGAAGCGATGATTGCCAAGTGATGGATTAAAAAAAAAAAAAATGCAATAAACGATTTTTTGAAACGGAGTAGTTCGTACATTTTAAAAATAAATTGTGGCGAGAAATTTAGTTGCACAGTACATTGTCACACCTCACGAATAGCCTACATTGTTTTTATTAACAAGTTGCTGAAAAAATTTGACCACATCCTAAGTTAAGCGGGAGGGTAAATGGTGGGGACCACCGGTCGCTTCACGCGGATTAATTAAAACTTGTTCTGCGGCCTGTTGTCCCACTCCTTTTGTGTCCCCAACACAACGCCTAGCGTCGGCTGCGTGAATGTAGCACCTTATCACAATGTGGTAAGAATGAAGCACGTGCAGTGTGACGTTGGTGTTTGGTTTGTACGTACGAACCACACGGCGAAGGTGCACAATAGGCGCGTATCCGCTGTTTATTAAAGTACAGCTGTCGCGACAAAAGAGCGCCACTCGCCTCCAACCGCGCCGCGCTGTGTCGCCCACATTGTGTGGAGGTGTAACGCCCCGCACCTACGAATGCTCTACACTACATTAACATTTGTATTTGCGAGTGATTGGATCTTTATGTTTTATTGCACCAGAGTTATTTTGATTGCCATTAAATAACCAATTGAAAAAAAAACTAGCAGTATTCTCTGTATTCACGGAATAACATCAAATCAACATGCTAACACATAACAATCTAGAAAGTTATTGTATTCTATAAAACAATATAATGTTAAAAGTCTTAGGCAATATACTGGCTTTGTGGATAAATTAGCGATCAGGAGTAGCTTCGATTTCCTTAAACTGAATAAAACATCTCATCAACTGGGATAACTCTTGAGTGAATTTGGCAACAGACCGTAAGCAATGGACGAAACTTGGAAATATTATAACAAAGAAACGCAAAGTACCTAATCAATATCTCTTTTGCATAACGAGGAGTCCGCCGGAGGAGCCACTTCATGACTAATTGTGAGGAACGTTGAGTTGTTCGATTGTTCGCCGGGCGCACGGACCTAACACAGTTGTTATACTTTGCGACTGTAATAACAACATCATTTCTATAATATAAAGAATAAGAGCTACTTTGTTTTATTGGCTCTTCAATCTTTTAATCAACACTGACGCAATAAGCTTCATTTTAATAAATTAAGTTTATAAATGAAACTTCAAATAAAAAGAACTTTCAACAACAAAATCCTGTCTTTTAAACTTTCGCGTTCCATGATATATTAACAATTATTTTTACGGGAATTAACGCGATCACTTATTAATAGATATTACATACCTCTGTCTGACGTTTCGACCAGGTTGCACTGGCCGTGGTCACAGGCTGACTCTGATTTTTAATAAGTGATCGCGTTAATTCCCGTAAAAATAATTGTTAACAAAATCCTGCATATATGATGAACAGTTCATCATATATGCAGGATTTTGTTAAACCTTTTATAACGCCCTAAACACAATTGGCATCTTGCACAACGATATTTTTTTTGCTAAACATATTAAAGAACTGCCGAAGTTTAACATCGAAACTCGGCTATTTAGTCTATACTGTCGTCTCGCCCACACTTGCAGGGCGCGCCGGTGCGCCACCCCTTATCATATTATTTAACTAAATTTACCTACTGTCATCATTGTGCAAAGGGGCTCTAAATTTGTTTAAGCTAAACGTGTCTATGCGTTTAACTAATTTTGTTTAGTAGCTATTTGAGACGAACGTTGTGCAAATCGCCCTAAATGTTACTGTCTTAACGGCTTAGTACAAGTTTTAATAGTATTCAATGTATAAAGAACTCGCTTTTACTATCTGTTTAAGATCATAAACGACTGGTAATATTAAAAATCGTAGTATAAATGAAAGAGTGATAGTTGAAACATTGTAGGGCGCGTTACGACGGCACCGGCGCCGGTAGATGCTCGCACACAAAGTTGGCGTCGCACACACGCACGCCTGTTATTGTGACTTGTTTACTCTAATGCAGTGGCGGCTACTAATTTCGCAGATATCTGAAACCTGTCAGATCTGCCCGAAGGCACTACATGTATGTGACAAGGGCAGGAAACTAACCGCTTTGGAGGCTATGGAAATTAATAGGTTGTTGATGGGGAATCGTGACAAGGTTCTGGATCAGCAATCAGACATCAATAATTCACCACTGTTAAAATATTCCAAGTAATGTCATCTACAAAATTTGTTTTTAGACGGATTATAGCTTATAATTTAATTATATTTATTTATTTATTTATAAAGCTGAAGAGTTTGTTTGTTTGTTTCTTTAAACACGCTAATCTCAGGAACCGCTGGTCCGATTTAAAAAATTATTTCAGTGTTAGATAGCCCATTTATCGAGGAAGGCTATAGGCTATATATCATCACGCTCGGACTAATAGGAGCGGAGCACCAATGAAAAATGTTTCGAAAACGTGCAGGTCGAACAGATCGAACGAAACCTGTCACTGCCAGCATTGATGTGGATGTTTTATTTTAAGGTGTCCTTAAATACTTATTCACTAAATAAATAAGTCAAGGACACCTTGTCCAATGTCACTCACTAGGAAATAAGACTTAGGAGAAAACATGTCTCGAGGATAGATAGTTAAAACCGCGTATCTTGAAATATATAATAATTAGCTTTTGCCCGCGGCGGTACCTAAATTTTAAAAATCTTTATAAATTTTAACTTATTATGTTATTTCGATGTCTAAGCTATATTACTGCAAAGTGTCATGAAAATCCGTTTGGTAGTTTTTGCGTGAAAAAGCAACAAACACACATCCCTACAAACTTTCGCATTTATAATAGGACGCATTCGCGCATGTATTTCGCATTTATTAGTAGGATTATTAGAATTGTCGAGATGCTAGTAGCCGTTTTCTTACGTTAATCGGGAAATAACGCCGGTCCTTTTGTACTATCTCGAGTTGGTTGTAGCCGGTTTTTTGAGTTGGATCGGGAATCCACACCGGCCCCTCGTACGGAACATTCTCAAATAGCACGTGAATTGTTAATCGGGATCGTCGTGTGGTATGTACGGAACTGTGTGGTTAACGTGAAGGGGCGCCCCTTACCGAAGCGGAAATCGGAAGCTATCATCACACCCCCAACAATGATAAGTGAATAAATTGTTTTTAAGAGGTGTATCGCTTCATGACATCTGGTCACCAGGTGGACTGTTTGCGACTTGCTGCCTATATCTATGGGACTATATGGCTAGCAAGTGTTCCATGGAAACGCAACACCTGGTGATCTGAATCACGAAATCTGTTGCAAAATCGGTGAAAGCGAGCGCTGATTGAAAACCTTAATTTTTATAAAGGGATTAAGATCGTCGATCGTTAGTAGGACCTACTGACGAAAAATATGAACCATCAATACATTTAATTTGAAATAAAGCTAATCATTAATAATTAATTACTGTAAATAAAAAACCAAATGAAAAACGTATTCGTAACAACTTTATTATTCCGATTGCCACATCTAAATGTTAATATTTTATGACGAATAATCCTGTGGGACTCCTAACCGTGTCCTGCCGTGCTCCTGTGGCAGCGTGTGTTTGTGAGACTTTGTAATCAATTGATGGACGTCCTAATTCCAAGTTTCAAACACAATTTAATGGCCTTTGGTTTAGCGAGTGACGTACGACAATGCACCAACAAGCGCGGAACTGACTCAGCAAGAGGGTTCTTTTGTAACAGTTTTCGTCTATTTAATTCCAAGGGTATTAGCCACAGATAATTTGTAAAACTTTGTTTAATTTACAATTTCATCTTTTTCCTGCAAATGTTTAGGCTCATTACAATCTTAATTCATTTGTCTCTCAAAATTCTTTCTGTACGTTCCAGTATAAAGTGTGCTGGTACTAATAAATAAATTTAATATTGAATATCGTAGGGAAAAAATACTAGCGTAGGGTTATGCATTAATTACTACACTATCCCGCTGCCACGTAACGTGCTTGTTAACTTTTTAGATACAATGTAATAGCTCAATTGAAGTTACTATGTTACGTATGTATGAGTCGGCCACTTTTTACCAACATCTTTTAAGTTCTCTAATATACATGTGCCCCTAACCCTTTCCTTGGATATCAGCAAGTAAATAGATCCGCATTCTTAACATTAAGGCTTATAATGTACAGACTCTGACTGCTAAGTTAATTGAGTATGAGCACGATTCGTCTGTTTACCACAGTACAGTAATGTGTAAGGTTTATTATAGTACCGTATCTGCGGACACACATTTAGGTACAACAATCGGGCACATCACTATCTAGCAATTCACAATTACATCGCCATGTCAATATTAACGTAATATACACCAGTTTCAATATCAGTGTTACGGTGAAGTCCATCTGCACCATGAGTAATAGGTTTGCGAAGTATTTAAAATAATATGAACTCATTGCCAATTTTGTGGAAGATCGCCTTCACAATATACAATATATGTAGATTGCGATCGCTAACCGCGTCAATCACTCGCTAACCGTACGTCGGCAGCGCGCACATACGTCATAAGCACGGCTGAACAAGCCCTCCCCTACCACCCACCTCCACTTCACCTCTGGCTCCCTATCTCCGCGCCACCTCCCGCTACGGCCCCGTCCGGCAAAAGGCACGGAGAGCTGATAAAAGTTTGAGGCGGGCGAGAGTGGCGCCACCTGGCGGCACACGCTCGGCACCAGCCACCACCGCGCGCTTACATTATGTATGGATGGACACATTCATACGTATTGGATGTTAAAGCTTTTATACGCCTATGTTTTAGTAAGCGATTGAGTTTAACTTTATTTGTTTGGCCCTGCGCGATAAAGGTCAAGGACATAAAATGGCTCTCGGTACATACGGCAATATTCCGAATGAAATTTCTAAGCAATTTTCAATCTCATTCTTTGGAATCTCATCTTCTCCAGAACTGGATTAGACATACGTTTCTAGAGTCAAAAGGAACGTAATAATAAAATACATTGTTTGTTTATCTCAGTGACAAACGAAATATAAGCGTTGTAGAATATTTTTCTTAGCTGATTGTCTCGTAGCGCGTTTACTACGAATATTGCAGCTCTCGTAGATGGTTGCGTAGCAGCTGTAAAACGAACAGCACATATAATAATAATAGTTTTTTTACACATTGTTTACAATTTTTTTACAAATAAATGAATAATTTCAACAATGTGTTGCTTGCTCTAGTTTATATATGTCGATGACACCTGTACTGCACATATAATATGCCAACGCCTTCACATTGATTTGAGAATATTTTACTTTTGATTAAAATTACATGATTTGGTAAAAAAATATATTATTTTAGGCCTATTTTATAAAAGTGTTATTATTTATGAAATGAAGCAACACAGGGTCTCCATTAGTGTAAACTCAGACATAATTATGCGCAATGTATGTATGCAATTTAATAAATTAGGAGCTAATTAATTATAAAACAATTTGTGAGAGACATTGTGTATATTTATGAGACATTTTTATGTACAATGTAAATATAAAAAATAAAAGCTAAGTGTAGCAAATATTTTTCATTTTGACCCGACTGCGAATGCGACTGCGGTATGTTTATTTGTTTGGCACGTCCTAGAGCCTCAACGGCTTGTCGTATACTTATATAGTATATAGTGTGAGTGGTATCAATAGATTCGTCTTAGTGGTGAGAGTGACACTGGGTACATCCAAATAAAAATAAAACAAATGACAAAAACTTTTCTTTTCAGTTCTTTCTATCTCTTTAGTTTTTCAATGCATTTATTAAAGACAGCAGACTACGCAATCGACCTATTTTATATAAATCATTACTTTTTTTTATTAAAGGTTCGTGTTGATATCTTCTTGCTAATAAATAAAGTATTTCAAAAAAGAAAGTCGGTTCCTGACGAACGGGAGCGGCTCTCTCTGGGTAATGTATTCAGCGGCCGTTTGACGACTTACGTACGTACACTTATTGAATCGCTGGCGATATCTCCTCAATGTTATGCCAGCCTGGTGCTTCTGCAGTAATAGGTTTATAGCTCTATCAGGATATTTTGTACACAATGATATGTATTTGTTAATACGTAAAGCAAAAACTTTGTACCACTTTTTATGAAAATAATGCGAACGGAGGAAAATGAAACTTTGCACAGTTAAAGTTTGTTCGAGTTTCGATTACTCAGCTACCACTAGTTACCATAATTTGGAAAAACACAGCGTTACTATCTGTTAATTTTCTTAGAACAAATTACTTTATGCAGCCTTGTAAAAAAAATGACAATAAATTTGATTATTAAACTGTAGCTCATTAAATTTAATATTCATAATGTCACGTAGTTGTTAATTTCAATCAACTAATTATATGTAGTAATATATTCACAGTTTGCTGCAGTAAATAAACAATTCTATAACGCATAGACATCTTTGTCAGACATATTATCCTGATACCTTTGCAAAAAACCTTTACGATGCTTATGTTTTTATTTTCATATCGGATTACTTAACAAAGCACCTTCCTGAGGAGTTTTATCCCACTTCAATCCCGGCGGCCACATTGTGAGCCAATCGGCGCCATTATCCTCCAAGCACAACATATTGTTCTTTAATGTAAATACGGACCCTCTCAGCGTCGTACTCAGACGTGCCGGGGTGTCGTGGTGTCGTGCACTCTATAAATAAATAAATAAATAAATATTTCGGACATCTAACACACAACGCCATCTAGTCCCAAGCTAAGCAGAGCTTGTGTTATGGATACTAAACAACTGATATAATTACATATATACTGTTTTTTTTTGTAAATACATACATATTATACATAGAAAACATCCAAACTTCGAAACAAATATTTGCAGATCATACAAACATTTGGTCCGACCCGGGATTCGAACCCGAGACCTCAAGCACAGCAGTCGTATACGCTACCACTACGCCATCGAGGCATTTCTGTAGTCTATACTTCAGGATTCCCAAACCAAATTTTTCAAGTTATTACTATCAAGTAAATTTTTCGTGAGAGGCTTCATTTTGATAAGGGGGATATCTAACAGTCATATTGTCCTACAAATTGCGGGGCACGTTATCCCGGTCCTATACTCAAAAGTTTTTTGTCTCTGCTACCCCAGTTAGCTACCATAATCGGAATTTTTTACAAGGTGAAATGTGGGCCCCTCATCAAAATAAGGCCATCATCATCATTAGCAAACTCATAAACAAGTAGTTTGATAGTAATAACTTGTAAAATTTGTTCCGGGGATTATTCATATTTCCAATAAAAGTAATAAGCGCTAAATGAATGCAAAAAAGTTTCGTATCCAATACTATTAATTATATTGTGGGGATTGTTGCCGAAGGCCACTTATCCCATCATTTAAATCGTAAATCCTTTCAATCTAGCTTGAGACAATCAAAATATTTGATATTGGAATTGCGTGATGAAAATGAATCACGATATTTTGATTGTGGGGCTTAAACCTGTCCCGGGGAGTGAGACAGGCGTGATCAGACGATGACGTCGCTAGGCCGGGGACGTGGCCGCTGCGGGCTTTCACCCGTTGAATAAAACATAACATAATTCAATCCATCTCCTGTAATGAATGTCAATCGCAATGGACTTGAAGCTCGGAGGCGCGGCGAGGTGGAGGTGCGCTCAACTATCGACATTCGAGGCGCGTCTGCGTGCCCGGCCGCTGTGTTGTGCACTACCATCGACACCCTGCCTACAAACTGTTCCATTATTCATCTCGTTTGCCTACTGCGTACTTACTATTAACTGTTAAACGAATTACATTGGCCTCATTTTATTGAACGGTTTACACCAGTTCATTGGGCCATCTAGTTATCAGTTTAGAAGTTAACAAACAAATGTATATTGTATAAATATACATAATAAACATATTTACTAAACCTTTACAATATAGAAATGGCATTTTTTTTTGTTTGAAGTACATATGAAGGAAGTACATGGCTACGTTCGATAAGTCATCCCAACATCCCCAAGCTCTAGTAGAGGACACTCAGATTTTTCTTAATATTATTTATTGCCATTCATGTACGAGTAGGTAAGACTATACTCTAGAGTAGGCATTTAAGCCATTAAAAGAAGAAAAATTAAATAAGAGATATTATTTATATTTTATTATTGTAATATTTTTTTTTGTAAGAGAGGCTGTGTCACGTCAAGGTAATATTGGGCACAGATTCGAAGAACTCGTCAGTTACTTTATTTTAGCGAAATTACTAGCGTATTAAGTATATTGTCAGCTCGAGGTGTTATCTCGCACATAGGAAAGGTCACAACCACTCTAAGTTTATACAAGGTGTTTTCTATGTATAATATGTATGTATTTACAAAAAAAAAGTATATATGTATTTGTATCAGTTGTCTAGTACCCATAACACAAGCTCTGCTTAGCTTGGAACTAGATGGCGTTGTGTGATAGATGTCCGAAATATTTATTTATTTTATTTAATGAATATGTATTGAATTTTAAGCACATCGGCATTGGTAACAAAGTAGTATATTGTGAAGTTACTAAGTGCGCTAGGCCCTATGTATCTGACAATTCAGGGAATTAGTTTGTCATAGCATTAATTGTGTACTTACAATTGTGATAACGTTATTATTAGATGTATTTTTGCAACATGTCGGGATAGAATCAAAGTCTGGTTTAAGAAAGAAATGGTGAATTCTGTTAATCAAGCTCAAAGTCAAGTATAAGATTGCACCTAAAAGGTAATTGATTGTTTTACCGTGTAATATGTAAACATTTTTTTAACTGTGTATTTTTTTTTTGATAAAATGTAAATCTGTAAAAAATTGGCTATTTTGATAGACACTCTCTCGCGGCGATGGTTAAGAGAATGCTGCCGGGTACACAGTGCTGTTAATTAAATATTGCAGAGCATGTTCCTTAATCAACTACCCTTAGCATTGAGTTAGTTATATTTTTTAGTGAAAACATCTTCAGACTTTTAAATTGATATTTTTATATAAATTATTTTTGATGTCAACAACTATAATTAATGTTAAAGTGTAATTGAAACCATTATGTAACTTTGTATTCAAACCATGAGTTATTTGAGTAAGTACTTTAGCTTATAAACAATGTAATACCTACGACATGCACAAAAACATCAGGTTACGCGCGTGTTACATACGAAACCCCTAAGTGTATCGCCAACGCAGCATGACGAACACAGACCACAAAGGCCTGTTATGAGATCACGAACTCGTGTTCAATATGCCGACGCTGCAGTCGCCATGCAACCGCACCCACGGCGGAAACTGGCGACAAAGTAGTATTATAGTATATATAACTATACACCCACGACACGATAACGCTAGACCTCCATATATATAAAAAAAAACGCAAGTTCCGTGGCAAAACATAAGTTTAAAAGAATACTTCAAAGTAGTAAATGATTACAGAACGATCTCAGTAGTAATTCCGCTCCTATAACTAGCAATAACTTAGTAGATCAAACTTGAAATTAAGTAATATGAAATTTTATTTGCATAGAACATAGGTTAATACCATGTGTTACATTAGTGGTTTTTGATAGTACCATATTCTGCCTTGTTTTGGCATGCAAAAATTTATTACTAACGTTATGATCTAAAAATTAATTATATTAAGAAACGTTATCTATTACACTGTTATAAAAGTTAGTATTGTATTTCTTGACAATTATCGATTATATTACTATGTATTATATTTTATTATTAATAATAATAATTTATTTTGGATCATACAAGTTCATATTTGATGCATGAGTACAATTACAAAGTTATAAATAAAAATGAAATGAAATTAATACATATAAAATAAAATTATCGTTAAAAACAAAATTCAAAACACAATCAAAGTTATAATAAAGAAAAAATAACAATTAAATTAAAATCACAATCAAAAACAATATTAAAGACCCAATCAAAATCAAAAGTTAGAATCCACATCCAAATTATAATTAAAATCCAAAATTATATTGAACATTCAAAATTATAATGAAAATTCAAAATTATAATCAAAATTCAAACGAAAATCATAGTCAAAATTATAAAGAAATGATTAAGTATTACATTACAATTACAAAACAAATATAAATTATTAAGATTTATAAATTGTATTACATTGCATAAATTCTGTTATTGTATAAAAACACTTTTCCACCAACCATTTGTGTGGCTTAGTTCCAAGATATTTGTTATTTGAAAGTCTAGGTAATGGAAATTTTAGATACAGGAAAATATTTAGTTATAAGAAGATTAGGTTATTCTATGTAAGCAATGAAATAGTTATGGTTTTTACGTTTCCCATTTTTACACATTACATATATTATTTATATAAATAAATTTATACTTAATCTCCAATAATAGTCCATCATCCTAGTTCCGCTCCTATTACTAGTTATCCATCAGAAAGATTTCAAGCACATAGAGGCTGAATGCCCTTAGACCAGTAACTTGTTTTTACGCAAAGAAAAACTAGGTGACCAGCATTACTCTCGCTAACTCGACCTACAATACAGCTAGCCTGCAGCAGAAAAGACTTCAACACACTGCGAAGAAGCTACCTCATTATCATACCATCCATGAGAATTGTTATATAAGAACCGCAGAACTCACCATCATTAACGACAACAAAGAGATAAAAAGTCAACCGTTGAAGTTTTCGAAAATCCCTTTCCACCAAATCAATCAGACATACTGCATATAATCACATTAGCTCATTATCTACAGCATCCAGAATAAAGTATCCCAGAGAAATACCGATGGAAATCGACAATGTCCAGTCAACTAACCTATGTCATACAACCATCCCATTCTATGTATTGGTATCAGTTACAACTGCAATTATCACCTACGCCTACTGCGCGTTCAATATGCCGACGCTGCAGTCTCCATGCAACCGAACCCACGGCGGAAACTGGCGACAAGCTCAACGGCGACACGAGGCGCCGACGCAGCATTACGAGAACAGACCACAAAGGCCTATTGCGAGACCAACGGTGATGCGAGGCACCGACGTAGCATCATTATAGTATATATATTAAAAATTACTTTAAGTCATTCTTGCTTCACACTTCGAGGCGGAATCACTAGGCTAATTAGCTGTAGTTAGTTTTAAGGAGATTCCTATCTCACTCTTCGAGTAGGTTTCACATAATTGTAAATTAGTTTGTAATTTCTTTTTATTAAATTAACTATAAGTAAATTTGGTTTCTTTTGGAACCTCCGGCTGCAGTATACGTAATTCGCGTGGGCAAGCGCTTATTCTACGAATTATTATTATAAACAAGGCTTATACAGAGTCAGCGCTTTCCTGTGTGCCTCGCGCGCACTAAGTTAGAAGTTAAAAATTTTATTGTAATGAAATTGTTGTAGATAATAAAAAAAAATTGTAAGAGAGGAATGACTGTGGGGTCGCGATGATGCAATACATTGAAATATCTTGTACAATTATTGAAGTCGCAAAATATATTCGGTTTACATAAGCTCACTTTCATTTATTATATAAGCAATATATAACACACCAATAAAATATAATACTGCTAAAGAAAAAGAAGAGATAAGAAAGAATAGAAGACAAACACAGGCCAGGTACAGATTATACCTACCTGTCATTAATTTTGCTTATCTTTTCGGAGGTTGACAACCCAATATATTTAGGTACCTACGTAAGAAGTAAAATCATTCATAGATATGTTTTCTTAGAAATATGGAAAACGGTACGTCAGTTACATTTTGAATTATATAAGATAACTAGTTTTATTAATTTCAGTTCGTTCTGAAATGAATAAAGTTGATTTGTGAAGTTTAACATCACATCAAGTAGTAAGTAGTCGGTGCTACAACTAAACTAATCGTATTAGCGCGTAGTCACAGCAGGCGCTGGTGAGTGCGACTCACACAAACGGATTAATTACCCGACGCCGACGCTGGCGTATAATTTAGTTAACAAGTAGTCGAGCCGAATCGAGCCCGGACAAGCTCCGCGCGTCAACGAACAGATGTATCGCGTGCATTATTAGTGACGCAACGACGTCGAGACGATTGTTAAGTAATTAATCACGTAATTAGTCACGCTGTCTATTCGTCCTCACCTTATTCACTGACTTCAATATGCTGTAAGTTTATTTATAAAAAGTAAGTTTGTGCAAACATAAACTCGTTCATTTTTGGAAGAAGGCAAATCACACCTAGCTTCTGTAAATAATCTTGTGAAAGTTTTTTTGACCACAGCATAATCATGATAAATCAGTTACTTATCTCAGCTATTTTAATGCTGTTATTATTCCAGGAGAAGTCAAAACGAGGTTGGAATATAGTGGAGCTTCTAACGATGTTTAATGATGAGGGACTGCGCTTGACACCATTTAAATGGAGGCTGAAGGTAAATTCCTGTTAAATAATATACATTCACATAATTTTTTAAATGTCCTGCTCAAAGTTTGGTTGTATTATTGAGTAAAAATAAACAAAATTGTTCTCCTTGTGACCCGCATTTTCACTTGAACTTCATTACTTTTGAGTTTACGCTTTGACAAGCTTTATTCGGCTCGAGAGAGCTCTGCGCGGGCCTCGGCGACATTTTCCAGGAAGCAAGAGCTAGTCGTTATCCCTCCATTCCACCTTTTATTGCGTATTATTAAAGTAATATATTCTAATGTTTCCGTGAAAGTATTTAAGGGATTTTTCATCTCACCGACACAACTTATTAAATAGTTAAAGAAGACATTAGAGGTATTTTAAGCGCTGTAGTGCAAGTCGAACTCTCACGTGGAGAGTGTTATGTGTCAATATTATAACATCTACTTTTCCTTTAAATTAACTCGAATAGACGAAGTGATTACTATCTTTTTCCATGTGTTTGGTTTGTGAATGTTTGTATACACAATATTGAGAATTACAACTAATATTGGGTAGTAAGCAATAATATCAGTTAAAATATTTAATTTAACAGCCACATTGTTCTACAAATTGAGTGGTCCGTTATCCCGGTCCTACGCACAAACTTTTATTGTTGCTGCTAGCAAAAATTTATATAGCAAATTTACCCCAATAGGAAATGTTAGTAAGGTGAAAGGTGGGCTCCTCAACAAAATGAAGCTACTCACGAAAAATTTGCATGATAGTCATAACTTGTAAAACTTGCTCCGCGGATCCCGGACTAAACATTATCAATGACACAATATTTCGTCAATGACATTATCAAAGTTAGAAAAATTCTTACCTGTTATTTTTTCTGTAATCAATATTTTAAGCTGAACAGAATAAGATAGCTTACACTATTAATGGCGAGGCCTAGCAGAGCAGTGAACAGTTGAAGCTTTGAAAGAACTCAACTCGCAAATGTTGTTTTGAATGTTTTACTATAACGTTGAAAACTTAAATATGAATACTTTTCCGTCAGACGGACTGACAGACGTACAAATCTGATAAGGATACTGATATTTTAAGCATACGGAACATTTATTTAATGTTGCCAATGAGTCACTGATTAGTAGTGAAACTTATTTCCATACACATGTACAGTCGTATGAGTCTTGGCTAATAATATTATATAAGATTTGTTTCACGGTGCCCGGTGTTACTCGCGGTACGGAGCTAAGATACTCCCTGGCTTATCAGCTATATACCAACCAAAATCAGTTCAGCCGCTCTATGGATTAGAGACAGACAGAGAGACAAAAGTTTAGAATAATAATTTCTGGATAATAAGTATCATATATGTAAATCTACTTTTATATGCATTTAGTGAAAAGCTGTTAATTTGTAATTACAAACAGATACTTACTTAAATTTAATTTACTTGTAAAGATAGACTTATTCAAGTCGAAATAGTCTCAATAAGTAATAATGAATTTATTATTTGAACGCAGCGAACCTATATATATGATATATATATGATATTATTTTTAACAACGCTACCTGTGAAATCGGTGAAACGAGCCGTGGTCATCTGAGGTCAGTGGCCGCGAGGGGCAGCGCGGGGAGCCTGTGCCCTCACACTCTCAGCTAGAGCGATGGTGTACCGCCGAGAGGCTCGTACGCCAATGGACCGGCAAATACACCATTTGTATAATCTGTGATAGCAATACATGCGTAGTTACGCCTCTGCGCTTATCGGTCATTACCTCGGGACGTACTTGGCTAGTTATGGATATTACAAGTTCGGAAACATAACCGCTAGTTTGCTATTTTTAATATTTTTTTTAAGTTTAAGGCTACCTAATAGTTATTTTCGACCTCACAAAATGAGCCTACATAATTTTTTGCCTACGGTATATTCTGGTGACCTTCACTGATTGAAAGAAAAGAGTCACATGTATACTGTCGGCTAATATATAGCATATATCTCACACTATATAATAGCCGAAATCGTACATGTGACTGTTGAGAAGTAGGTGTCAGTCAGAGTCATTTACTATAAGTCTGTTTGCTCGTTTGACTCATATACATATATACAAGTATTATAATGGATACTAGAGAAAGTCAAATTGAACTGATTTAAAAACGTTGGGTATATATTACTGCGAAAACGTTTAATTAAGGTAATTCATATTGTTAATGTATTATATTTGAATGTATTAATGTTAAATGTGCGCTGAATAGTAGAAACAAATGAGTACGAGTATGTGTCGCAGCGCCATGCATCGGCCGACCGCAACACCGAGGTGTGTGCGACACCAGCGTTCGTTAGCCACGTGACCACACCAATACACCGCTATTAATTAAATTAATTTAATAAATAAACATTGTTTGAGAGAACTCAACGTATATCGGATCTTTGCAGAAATTACAGCAACAGTTAAACGCTTGTTTAAAATTAAAAGCAACATTCACTTTTGTTACCTTTTTCGTAAAGACTGGTATACATAGAAGGGCAAAGAACTTTTTACGTCAGGTTTTATGATTTGTCTTGTGTGATGGTTTTCTATTTACTTGCAACAACGACTTAACATTAACATTTGCAAAGTTGGGATCTGGCGTAGGTTTCATCTGACGGGAAACCGCGCGTATATTACAATGAGGACGCGAAGTAACTTCGACTTGATAGTTTTGTTCAGTTCATTGTCATTCTCCCATGTCTAAACTTTTTATAAAGAATTTTTTGTAGACCATATAATTATACATTAAAGTAAAAACTTCTAACTATGGATTGAATGCACAAGGCAATCTCATACAGATGTAGCTATTGTCTGGTGCACTAACATTAATAATAATAAATAAATAATAAATATTTCGGACATCAAACACACAACGCCATCTAGTCCCAAACTAAGCAGAGCTTGTATTATGGGTACTAGACAACTGATATGAATACTTATATACTTTTTTTTTTTAGAAATACATACATATTATACTTATAAATACATAGAAAACACCCAAACTCCGAAACAAATATTTGCAGATCATACAAACATTTGGTCCGACCCGGGAATCGAACCCGAGACCTCAAGCACAGCAGTCGCATACGCAACCACTACGCCACCGAGGCAGTTTGATGGATAACATGAAAAATTAACACAACATCAATGTGTGAACATTGTGTATCGTCGGCCATAACACTAGAATAACGCGCATTTCCACAATTGAATGGATTTTAATCCAACAATTTAACTTTGGAGCTAAAGCAAAATAATTTAATTGCCTCTAGCGGGTTAATTCGTTTTGTCTGTTTTTTTCTGTCGCTGTGCTCTGTAACGCTGTAGCGCTGTATAACTAACTTAACATTTTATGGTAATGCACAAACTGTACAATTTGTTTCACATTTTGAGAACTGTTATACGTTGGGTTTTACACGTTGATGCACATACGCTCGCTGTAATGTACACATCTGTTCAAAACGCTTTCCATTTTTAGAGCTGCACTTTTAAGCGTTATTTTGATATTTTTATGTAAGATAGTGATAACGAAGATAATTGTATCACTTTTTTTATGGTATAGATGGCAAACGAGCAGACTTATCACCTGATAGTAATCGATTACCGCCGCCCATTGACACCCACAGCAACAGAGGCGTCATAAGTGCGTTGCCGACCTTTGGGGGATGGATACAGGGATGTGAGGAGGGGTTGGGGTATGGGTCTCCGGTATCCTCACTCACTTGGTGAAACACAACACAAGCGTTATTACAAACCTGTTTTCTGTGAGACTGTGGTATCACTCCAGTCGAGCCAGCCCATTTGTGCCGAAACGTGGCTCTCCCACGGTAGTTTTATATTTAACTCATGCCATAAAGTACACTCATACGTCTTCCATTCAAGTGCTTCTACTCAAGTTAATTCACGTGTGTGTTTAGGGTGATTTTCAATAAAGTAACATTATCATCATAATAACATGGTGGCAATGGAGTGCATCCACGAGCACTTGTGGCAGGCTGCCCTCGTGGGTCACAGGCGTTCTATCCTCGATTATTGCTAAACACACGTTCGTGAACCAAATATCTGTGTGGAGAGGACGAGATTGAGGTGACTCACGGAGCGGGGCGAGAGAGGGGGGCGGCGGTGGGGGGAGGGGCGAGATTAAGTCGGTGAGGACGAGTGCGGTTAACGCAAGTAATTGGATCCGAGAGGATTATACTATATCGCATCCCTAAACTACGTAACGAGCTTTCCGCCTCCGAACCGAACAAGCTTCCAAAGTATTGGGAACGAAAATATCTGTACTCCTCTCTACGTGGGTATTACCGCGACTGTTGATGTGCTCAGAAAGAAATAGGCATATGTTTATCTTATAATAAACATAACAATAAGTATCTTATTATTTTGAAAACAAAAGTGGACGGAATGAACTGATGAAAAGTGATTATTGTATTATAACGATATCGATAATATTATAACGAAAAAAATTTGAACAGGAAATACTGTCATTTGAGTGTTTCTAACCTACCTGAGGATTGAGTCAAGCTGCCCACTACCATGCATGCTTTTGTTTACTTATGCACTATTCGGCCACGCTATTACTGACAATATGGCAATGATTATGAATTAGTTAATATAGGTTTAACTACTTACTTACCGTGCAGCGTGCAGTGTGTGCACAACAAGTCACTACTAGTACACAAAGCAATTGAGTGAACGGCAACAGCTGTTTCGTTGTCCTAACTAACCGCTACGACGAGACGATCAAACAGCGCTCTGTGGCGGTTATAAAGCGAGTAATTAGCGCGCCAACGCTAAACGATCGCGCCACTAACTACGCTTTATGATGTCAACAGTACAACAGTACTGTTTGGGGGCTTATTGGCTCCGCGTTTAACATATTATAAGGGCTGAACAAAGCCTTGGACCAGTGCTAAGGCCATTCTACATTTAGCTTTTATGTACATGTCAGCCGCAGTTACTTATGTCGATTTAATTATGGAGTGTTAATGTATCGCCTAGTAGGGAACTGCTATCCATTTATAGCTATATATATATAATAGCTCTCCATTTTCAAAGACAAGACCCGTATCAGAAATATATCATGTATTGTGGGGGAATTTACAAACAAACATGGCATGGACGCAAATAATGCTGACTTACAACAACAGTTTGTAGCACAAAATGTTGTCCATTTTTGGAGATCTACTCGGTAACTATTGTGATAGACAAATAAAATAGTCATTTGGATAGAAACGAACGATATATTATTAAAATGTCTTAGTTGCATAAACTTATACTTGGGCCAGTTAGCATTATTCGAGAACAGGCAAGAAAAAGAAATCGATCGCCGAATTGATAACGCCTGGAATAGCTACTGGTTAATGAAACATTACATGAAAGGGGATCTTCCTCTTTCCTTGAAACGTCGATTTTCGACATGTATGTGTCTTATTTAAAGTTGTTAAATAATATCTACTACTACAATCAGAAAAGGATAACTTTTACACTTATTCATTAATGGAATGGGTAGTCATTCTAGTTAGGATTGCATATATGTATAAGCACAATCTTAACGCAAACGCCAATATTTTCTTTAACTACACTTATATCACTGTTCGAGTAATACGAGTATATGGTGGAGAGACGGTATTTACGAGCTAGGTATATGTTCATCGAATGTGACCCCTTTGTATTGATGAAAAGAACCGTACCGAGCGACGACAGCTCTGCGAGGCTGGCGACTACGTCGTGAGCCGACTTTGGAACCGGTCCAACGAGCGCACTCAGCAATACGTGTACTTGCCAACTGAGGAGGAGCTGAGGTGACTCTGATTGTTAATAGTCGAGATAATTTGAAAATTTGTGAACCTTTTTTATCGCTGAATCCAATAAATTTATAAACTTTCCATCTAACACTACACTTTACAATTAGGTAAAAATTGAAAATACTAGAAAGAAATCCGAAGATTCTGGTTTGGTTTGGCTGTATGTCTCAACTCCCTAAAACAAAAACTCTATAATCTCCTGTCTCGAATTAAAATAGATTTTTATTGCGCACACCGAGTTCATACAATTTGTTTTATGTTCTCGTGTTCTTGTCGATATTAAAACATGCATTACCAAGGGCGTGGAAAAGCGATAATAAGATAATTAAACTCTCGCCGGGGGTTTCCAACAAAAATTGACATTTATAATTTAATAGCAATCGCAAAGCTGGTTTGTACTTTGCATTGGAATTGCGATGAACCGTGATATATCACTGAATATAATATTGTTACTACATTTTGCGTTGGGTAACTTATGTTTTTTGGATTCTGCTTATGCTTTCCATCGAGAGTAGAATCATTTTGGCGGGCCATACATAAAAAAATTGTTAATTGTGATATTTCTGTGGTACTTAAAACCTATTTTGCAAAGAAATTAATATTATAGAGGCACCAGAACATTTCAAATACGGCTTTTGAAACTTGTTTTATACTTTTTCAGCATCATTTTTTGTTGTAGTTGGATTTTAGTTTTAACTTTTTTTCTCTTAGGGAGGAATCAACCTCTCAACAATTCATCAGCCAGGATCACTAAACAACTAGATTAATTGGTCGATATGTCAGTAGCATGTATGTTTGTGTATCACAATCAATTCAGTGTTCTATGTTCAGTACA
Organism: Spilosoma lubricipeda; assembly: GCA_905220595.1. NCBI lineage: Eukaryota > Metazoa > Arthropoda > Insecta > Lepidoptera > Erebidae > Spilosoma > Spilosoma lubricipeda. Next base: position 191,065 of record HG992290.1, read on the forward strand.
ATGTTGAAAGTCAACGACCTATCGTACGCTATGCAGGCTGACCGCGTGAGAGTACATGTGAGTGGGCGGGGTGGGCTGCCTCCCGCTGAGAATAATATTTTCACGCGTTACGGCCGTGAGTGCACCTCGTGCATTGATGGCGGTGTGCATGATACAGGCGACACAAAGACCCCGTACTGAAGCCCACAGGCGCATACTTTTTACGGATTTGAAAAACCAGCACGGAAACCACACATGAGAGCACTGTTGTACTATTTTACAATACGGGTTTTGAGCGTGTTAAATGTTAGGACTCTCACATACCATGCTTCACATGGTTATATTTTTTAACAGTCAACTGTAAACATATTTTTGGAGAAATGCCCTTAATTATAGCAACGTAACATGGGTTTGTTTAAAATATTCTTTGATTAGGTTTTGTTTTTAAACGACTATCCCCGCATTAACAATTTAGTGTAGCGGGGGACTTTATAAACATGTACATGAAACATGTGCAAAGAACACCCAGACTCAGAAAAAAACTCTCAATGTAGTGGGAAGCGGCGAATTCAAATAGATGTTGAATATGTTTAAATAAATATTGTTAATAAAGAAAACAAATAATGTTTGTGTAATGTCACCTACTTATATACGTACAAGTACTGATACAAGTGCTGCTGCCGTGTCCTAGCCTGAACGTTTGATAAAAATCAAATATGTACTCTGTGGCCCCGCTTCGCTATGGTTTCAACTACATTGTCCGTGGAAAGTTGACTCACGGCGAGTCGAGAGGTGGGAGGAGGCCTCTAGGGGAGGGGCGCTCGGTTACATGCATTTAGATTGCAGCATTTAAATGAAGGCGATTCTTCCGAGCGTCCCCGGGCTCCTGGTGCACCGGCCACTCTCTGTGCATCTACCGGTACTCGTACGTGCATACGTGATCAGCGCTGCGGCCTGCGGGCCTTTGTGTCTGTGCTCACTTTACCTGACCTTTGATAACTGAAACCTTTAGATAACGCTATAAACATCATCAATCGATATATCATATAACATTACGGTTTGAGATTGATTTTGTAAGATAATTGAGAAATATAAAAGTTAAATAAATCATGGTTTATAGGATACTGTTTTCATAGCTTAAAATGGCTGAGTGATTTCGTAAAAATTAAATGCACTCTCGTGTGATATATTTGTGATCAATGTTTTTATTTTAAAATGTATATTTTTGTAAGTTCTAGTTTTTAAAACACGAGGCTTTCATGTTTTTGAAGTGTATACAAGCTAACGTAACATTTAAAATATACCCGTACAAGAGATATAAAAATAATACTAGCTATCGCCCGAGGCGCCGCCCGCGTGTATGACGATTATCGCGGCATACACGCGTGTATGTTACTCTGATGTATAAGCTATACAACCGTTAAGTTTTATCCAAATCCGTTCAGTAGTTTTTGCGTAAAAGAGTAACACACATCCTTACAAACTTTCGCATTTATAATATTAGTGTAGTTTTAATTACTAGTGCATTTATTTGTCAATTAGGTACTAATTGCTATTTTACGTTTTTGATACATACATAAATAATAATGTAAAAGGTTTTTTTTAAACGATATATATTCCTAATAATATTTACCAACAACAAATATACACAATACTGTATTATGTTGAATTATGTTGAACATTTACATGTGTGAAGCACTTTAAATTAAAACTGATAGATCAATCATGAGTTGCGTAGGTACTGATACTTTATATTACAATAATTATAGAAAACCAATGTAAGTATTTCAATACTAAAATAATTTATAAATAACTTGCAGCGAAGTAATAATACTCACTTCTTTCCTTCCCCGTTCACTTTAAGGTTAGATATGGAACAAACCCTTGGTGATGTTATTTGCAATTTAAAGGAATAGTAACCAATAAAGCAGTTTTAACAAATCATGGAAACTCGCTATTGTTCAGTTGCACTTCACTACCACAATGTGAATTAACTTTATACAGTTGCTAACTGTTCTTGATCTTGGTCGATAACTTAACGTCTATTTGCACTTACACACTTTTTCTACAACAAAGAACAAAACTTGTTCTTTTAGAATTGGTATGCCTTTATCTGCGCCAACCCTTTACCTGCTAAGAATACTTCCTCTCAGTTCAAAAGGTACTTTGCCCTTTGGGGCCTTCGACGCTAGAAATGCAATCTAATGTTTTTCATTTTAACGTCAAAGTACTCGATTAATCAATCTTTGTCCGGGCTGCGCGGGCTGATGGTCTGTCATTTCAGTTAATTGTTATTCGACTATTCATAATTAACCGATATACTACGGGCGGATATAAATTTAGCCCATCAGTAGTCGGGCAACGTACCGCGAAATCAATTATTTCGATGCGTATATATTAAATATAGTGTCACGTTAATAACGCGTTTATTAGCAGGAGCGAGTCGCGCCTCCCTCGTGTTTAGCCGCGTCCATTAACAATCATATTACTCACATCGATTAAAGGCTGACATGTACTGATTAGAGTGTTTAGAACCTATAATAATTACGACTGCATATAAATGTATTTATGAAAGTTTGACCGCGACTCGTCAATTCGTTTGCTTTTTATTACTTATATTATAAAAATTCTTTCAATTAAATGGGTAGTACTGGAGTCCACGTTGGGATGATGATACAAAAATCATATTTTTTGTATAGTTTTTTTGTGCAATTTAGAACTAGTCATGCCGATCGGAGTTTTACCTGATAAACTACTGAAAGTACCTAGTTTTGCTATCCGCCAGTATTGTTAGTGTTCATGTTTGAATTGTACTATTTTCTATCTCAGGTAGGAACCGAAAGCAAAACACTCATATTAACGCAACGCTACTGTTGTGCCGTGTGTTAAGTTATATTTGTTACGACAAATAAGAAACGCTTTAATTAATGTTATACGTTGACTTCACAGCACTTCATTCTGGCTTATAAAGTGGCGTAATCTAACAGACTCATCAACTGAGCACCATCTGTTACGGAAGGTTTTGTTCTTCCTGTTCCCGAGATAAATCAACGCAGAGCTGCACTCGTCCCTGGGCTGAGTTTACGTTTTATCTCATGTGTTTACACGGCAGGCAAAAAGTGGACGTAGAAAAAGTTTATATCATATAGCTTGGTTAAGCTGTGGGTTTACTCATGCAATTTAGTTTAAAACCTGAACTTTGTAGGGCTTACAGCAAACAAGTTTTATACGCATATTTCAAGTGATGTTGTCGACGCTATTTAGGTAAGTTTATGGCTGTAACAAAATATTCTTGTTTTTATATCGAAGAAAGTTTTCGTAATATACATAATAACATGTACTTGTGAACTCATACGCCTCAGAGACCTAACTTGTAACAACTTTGTTGCGTAAGCTTGTGGCAAACTTTACTTATTTAGCTCTCTGACATCAAAGGGACAAGCCCCTAATTAGTATTGTGGGAGTCATTTAGATTTAATATTATGTGGGGTACACATTGTGGAAAATATCAAACTGTAGAGGTCCCTACGGCGATACATTCCATCCTATCGCCACCGTACTGCTCAAACACACGAAGGTGTCGTTAGAGTCCATCGTACTACGTAAATGAGACTAAAAGGCAAATTAGAGATAAGCTCCAAGCTTTCATTTATGAAGAGCATTTTAATGATGACTACTGAAATCAATGGGTTCGTGTCAGTTAATTCGAACAACAACAACACAATATATTTTAGAGTTTCATAAACCTAACAAAAAATATTTAAATTTCCAAAAAAAAGTGAGCCGTCACGGGACGCCCGGCAGATGTGAAACATCGAAATTGTTTTGTATAAGTTAAATGTTCCATAAAATAGAATGACTGTTTATTACATTAATAATCATTTTTATTAAATACAAATATTATTATTTTTTTATTTATTTGAAATCGCGACAACTCAATTATTTTCATCAAAAATCAAAAATCAGGCTTACCATCGCCATCACATCGAAAAATCCATTATGAAGATCATATTTAGAGTGATGATAATTAAATATGTCGTTTAAATAGGGAGTACGTACATTTTTTTATGAATGTTCTAGTCAAAATGTTGAATTATGAAGTGCTAATTAAATTCATTTTCCATTACATAAATTTCCCGGCTATGTGTTATTGGACTAAGCAGAAAGTCTATTACGAGTAATCTAGTTTTATTAGCTTAAGAGCAATATTCACCTATTTAGATACGTTTCAATTACTTTCGTACATAGTACATATCTTTTGGAAAATCTACTTTTATGTAAATGTTATTTATTCAAAACACATAGTGATAACCTATAAAAACTGGTTTTTAGCTTAAGTGAACAGTGAGACTATGTAGATCACTCTTGTCTTACATTTGGTTTAGTTAAAAAAACACAAAGCAGTCATGAGGACTGCCGACAGAAGTGAAAACTCAAAACTTTAAACAAACAGTTGTTTAAGCCTACCTGGAATGAACCTATTTGCTCTATGAATAAAATGCGCGATAAAAAGAAGTAAAAAGATGCTTATTGTGATGTTATAAAAATATAGGGTAAAGCTATACAGTATAAACCTCAGATGAAGGTATAAACAGATTACCAGTTATGTCATATTAGACAGTCAAGCCATCAGCCCTGCGCCGGTATCTTACATACGTATAATCACGTGTCCTGTCGCGAGTTTAACATTTTTGACTCATCCCAAAATAAAATTTGCTAAAGTGCACAGCGCCGCTAAAGAACTTCACAAATGTGTATATTTTCCTCACAAATAACTTTTAGATATACTTACTGAAGACTTACACTGTTGTGCAGTCTACTGTGCCAGAGAAAGAGCAAAAGAAACTCAGACAGTTATCGTTTACAACAATTGATTTGCCACAAATCCGTGACCCCCATTATTGATGTACTCATTAAATGTGTAAATAAGGCTACATCTAATAAACGTTCTATTTATCCATCCTAAGGCCTCTAATTGCAGCCATTACCGCCCAATATCTCCTCTGGGAGTCCCTCTGTCTTCTATTTGTATGTGTCCGTACGCGCCGACACAATCTCCCTACCCATCTTATCTTCTTGTTTACTGGTTAAACGAATTCGGATCGTTTTCCTTATACATTCTCCTAATTTTCAACTAAAAGAAACAATGCCATTGGTTTTTCATTTAAGAGTTTTGGAATAAAAGTCTTTTTGTCGTAGCTCAGTAAGTAGCGGTGTTGTTCACCGATCAGTGAAATTTTTCATGCTTGTTCACTAAAATCAGGTTAAAATTGTAATTGGATCGGTTCATCACATAACATGAAGTGAATAGAATAGAATAAAAGTTTGGTGATAAACTTGGATATGGTTTTCAACATTTAGTTACATTCTTTAAATTGTTGCAGCAACGTGACTATTACTACTTTATCAATAATATTTAACAGTTGACCCTGTATCAAACCAAGACAATTCATACATAAGCAATATATGTTACCTGGTCGCGTTCATTTTTACTTTAATAAATCTTATATTTAAAATTCTCATGTCACAGTTTTCGTTCCCATACTCCTCCGAAACGGCTTGACCGATTCTCATGAAATTTTGTGAGCATATTGAGTAGGTCTGAGAATCGGCCAACATCTATTTTTCATCCCCCTAAATGGTAAGTGTGACCCATCCTTAAAAAAATTTTATGGCAAAACGACGTTTGCCGGGGCAGCTAGTATTTATATAATATGGAACGTCGAATTTAAAAAAGTAACACTCACGACTCTCTTGTTTAGGAGACATGTCTCGTGTCCTAAAACATATTTATTGCGCAGCGAAATAACTAAGTCTTATAAAACTTATTACCTTAAAGATAAATACAAGTTATAAATGTTAAATTCTATCACACTACGGAAAATAAATCGATTAGTTTTTAATACTAATAAATTAGGGACATGGTATAAACATCTTCTTCATCACTACTTGGTACTCATAAATAGTATTGTCTTGCATTTGATTTACTCATTTTTGCTCCATGGCACACTTATCGTTCATGTATTCTGAATATATAACTCGTACCAAACATAAGAGCCTTATAGGTGAAGGGTAATTTTAATGAAAGGAATGACGAACGAGTGTTATTTGCATAACCCATATAACCACGGGATTTGTCGCCGCGGAACGTGCGCACTCCGCGGTACTTAGTACGACCCAACACTTTTGGGAATTCTTAACCGTGTCACTCAGTTTTATAATATGTGAGAATAATTCATGGCGCGCCGGGTTAAGTATGAATATGTAAAATATGGTCACCTTACAGCCCCCCTCGCCCACTGTTCCTCATCACGACCTAAATTTTATATACCTAAGCAACACAACAATAACATCATATACCCAGGTAAACTTTATAATTAAGCAATTTCGAATTGACATTTATTTAATTTCATCTAACCATTTTTTCTGAGAAATAGTCAACTAGTCCGGGATCCCCGGAACAAATATTACAAGTTATTACTATAAAACTATTTTTTCGTCAGTGGCTTTATTTTGATGAAGGGTCCGTCTTTCACCTTACAAAATTTTTCAATTGTGGTAGCTAACTGGGCTAGTAGAGAAAAAAACTTCTGAGCGTAGGACCGGGAAAACGTAACGTGTCACAATGAAGCCACTCACGAAAAATTAGCTTGATAGTAACAACTTGTAAAATTTATTCCCGTGGATCCCAGACTAAACCGCAATAACATTGTTATTCCTACGTTTATTCTTTTCTACGAAATACCATTTCAATAATACCTATTTCGAACTCTAAGCTATTTCATAATTATTCTATATTATCCTTAAAATCAATATTTAAATTTGAATCCATTTAGTTTACATAGTTCTGTTATAAATGTTGTATATTTGAAGTGTTCAACTTTACTATACTGAAGACTGTCATCTTAATTCGTAGACTATTGTATACGGGATTTTAACATAACTCAGTTTTAAATTCCTGATTCTCTGAACGGCAACTCTACATTACGAGGCTGGAAATGTATCTTGCTATGTGTATTTGTTTTTTGAATATCAATTTCTGTGTTTTATGTTAAGTATTACCATTCTTTTGTATTTTTATTGGCTTTTATTAAACTTTAAATTTCGAATTTCGAATGTTGTATATGTTGGCAACCGAAAGTGTTTGTTTACATGTGTAAGTCTTCTGTAATCTGGCGATGTCATTATGTGAGCAAACAGTATCACTATCTAATAGCTCGTTATAATAAATAGGTATTATGGGTACAATAATAGGTAACAGTTGTTAAAGTGAACATAGACGTTTGGTACAATTTCGGAACACGACGTGAGGGTTATATCGATTCAAGGTGCGTACGTGATCACATTTAAGAACGAATATTTTTTTCCACAGCTTAGACTATGATCAGTAAGCATATTCGTATTACGCAGGACAACCACATTGGAAAAGATGTAAAACTAGAAACAAATACCTTAACAAACCCGTTTTTCCAGCGAAGTATTAAAGTAGCCCAAAACATTCTTAATAAGAAGAGATCTATATCCGTAGCAATGGTCTACTAAAGAATCTTGATGATATTGTTATAGTAAGTTGATTACTGCCATTTCGCTGAAGTAGTTACAGATGAAACCTAAGATATCATCTGCTTGAAAATGCGAATAAAGGCACACCTTATGGTGTTCTTTATAAATAAACAATGACGACAACCGTGTCTACCGTTAAGAAACAACTTAATTTATACCTTATTTTAAGGAGTTTATGGTTCAAGAAGAATTGTAAAGACTTGAAACACTTCCATGTGAGGTTTCGGGCTCATACATAATGCAGGTTGACCAGGGCCCGTCGGTGGGTGCGTCCGTGCGCCTCTGAACGTGAAACGTCGCTCAAATCTTTAGCGGCGATATGTGTTTAAGCAGAAGTCTTGAAATATATTCTGTGCATTCATTAGCTGTCTTTAGCAACTACAGTGGTCTTTATATATGACTCATATTGACTGAGACAGATAATGACGACGAGGAAGCAACTGATGAAATTAACGCTTGTAACTCATTAGCAAAACATTAGTCTTCCATTTAAAGTAAATATGAAAGGGTATTAAGGTTTAGAGTTTGTTTCAAGTTTTATTTTCTCTTTACAGTGATGTTGTCCTGAATAAGATGAATAAGGAGCCACACGGAGAACTGTTACTGTATAATGTAATAATGATGTGATATTATAATATTGTTGCTGTTCATATAAAATAGCACTACTGTTAATTTCATATCTATATTATTTGATAAAAAAAAATCCGACTGCCTGTAAGTGGCAGTCGGAAAGGTTTTCCATTCGCGTAGCTTTGTTGGAGCACTGAAATTATTTTAGCTGATCAGATCCAAAAACCATGTCGTCCAACAGCCAATATCGTAAATATAGTGTTATCGGATTAGACTGCAGTTACCTTTTTGTCCTCGAACCCCGCTAAAAATCGTAAACGAATTTCAAATGAATTCATTTCGATTTCTCTGGCTTTGCAGTTTGAATACAAATTGACAACGCCTATGTATTAAGCTGTACTTTATGTAAATATTGTTTATTACATTCAGATAAACTTATTCATAATAAATCATTTTAGTTGGCTGTGAAATATGAGTTTAACTATTGTCCACTGAGATAGTGCAGGTATTACGAAAGTAGTAGTGACTATTTATTTGTCGGCATGAAACTTCAACACGTGCTTTGATGCGCACGAATTTTGAGTAAGTGATTCCTTAAATTGTAATACATATTCTAATTTAGTAAAATTAGAGTCACGAGACCCTTATTTACTCCGTATATACGGACTTCACGGGACTATTTCTCTAAGTGAAAAACGTTCCATTCGCCTCGCAAGGTATATACAACGCAGGTAAAATAAAAATGGTTGCTTTTAAATCGGGAAAAGGTAAATGGGTGACCCCGGGGGTGCTTTTGAGCGGCTCTCCGGCACGGTACGGATTATTCAGCTTTTCAAATATTTAGGTATGTTCTCAGTGACTCACTCACAGAAATGATGCGGGTATTAACCTACAAGGATTAATCATTTTTTAATTTTCAAAAGTAAAAAACTTTTGTAGTTATTATGTCATTTTTAATAAATAGTTCCTGTCGCCGGGATTTTGTCCCGACTCATTTCGACCCAGTCCGAAAGCTTATTACTTTGAGTTGTATACACTTTATTAAGCTAGTTTATAGTTATAAATCTGTTGCCTTTTCGAAATGGTCATGTTAAAAAAATATTATAATTCTGCTTTTGTATTGATTTTTGTTACAAGTGATAAAGTTTTGATTCTCTACTAATTTCATTAAGTTGAAATTTTGAATGGACGGGTCTATAGATTAATGTTAATGATTTGGTAATGGACAAAAAAAACACAAAGCAACCACGAGGACTGCCGACAGAACTGAAAACTCAAAACTATGAATAAACAGTTGCTTAAGCTCACCAGAAATGAACCTCTTTGCTCTTTAAAAATAAAATGCGCGATAAAAAAAGGTAAAAAAAAAAGCTTATTGTGATGTTATAAAAATATTGCTATACAGTGTAAACATATTAACAGTCATGTCACATTAGACAGTCGAGCCATCAGCTGTCACCATGTACACTCGCGCAAGTGCCCTGAGCCGCCGTCTTACGATTAGGTCCCGTGTCCTGCCGCAAGTTTAACATTTTTGACCCATTCCAAAATATATTTAGCTAAAGTGCACAATGCCGCTAAATAATTTTACACTTCAAAAATGTTTGTCTCTTAGTGATCCTAAAAATGATTGTACAGTATTAGATGAAATTTAGTGCAGAGGTAGACTATTTTGGCAAAATTAACAATGACGCAGACGAAAACATAAGGTAATACCGGTTGCTTACAAGATTATTATAATTTCATTGCGTATTTTAGGCAAAACAAATGCAAAGAAAAAATGGAGTGAGACCAAATGCAAACGAATTTTTCACCAAATTTTCTGTAAACTTTGGCGCTGTAAGCGACATGCTCTATCCTGTTGACGATCTCCCCACTGTCAGCGAAACTTGGTAATCTGGCGATCGCATTTGGCATGGCTTTCTATTGTTCTGGAAATTGAACTTCAATTTTATATCCCTAGACACAAAGTTGATTTTTAATTAACATTATATTGAATACACGGTAGCAAATTTTTCGCTGGTATAGGTTGTAAATCTATTCTTAAACAAGATAATGTTTGTAACTTTAGTAGGCTAATATAGACAGAAAAATGATAATAGTAAATTTTACATTGTAGCTTAACAAGTTGCAAGGCTAAGCAATCCTTGCCAGATGAGTTTAAGCGCAACACATGGAAACCTCTCCATGTTCTTGCTGCTTGCTTGCATGCTTAAGCCATTGGTCCCGGTCGCATTACAAACGTCTTTGGCATTAGCAATCGGCGCGCGACGGTTCCTGTCGCACATCCATAAATGTGATATGCCTTATAATAGCTTAAAAAGATTTAATTTCAATTAGGAATCCAGTCAACATTTTTTTTAATAATAATTGGCAATTGAATATGGTTATAAATTCACTCGGACTTCATGGAAAATTCTAACCTAGAAGACATGGCATTTACGAACGTTATTCGACGATTATTTGGTATTAATGTTGAATTAATGATTATTGATCCAGCTTCGCCATATTCTAGTAGATAAACATTATTGATTTAACAACATTTCTGATACTTGGCTAGGTATGTCTTGCGTTATGTGAAATTTGCTACGGCGTAGACAAAGCTACGGAGCATCTACGACGCTACGTAACCATAATCTATTTTATACAGGAGGCTTTAATAAAACGTCAACATCTTTCAGTGTACATATTTTTGGTAACATAACCATCTATTTATGTTAAAGTACTGTTTTAATATGTAATATTTGCTGTATACAGTTTAAAAATACAATAAAAGTATGAACAATGAATAGTACTTGTGTAATGTAACAACAAATGTTACTTTATATATTATCTAGCTGAACCCCGCGGTGCTCGTCGTTCCATGAGTAATGCCACGAGACAAAATTAGTCTAAAAAAGAGAGATTACCCGGAACGAACAGACAGACATACAGACAAAATTTGTTTTAAATAGTTTTTTGGTAGTTGTACCGTGTATACATACATAAGCATTTAGTAAAACGCGGTTATTTTAATATTACAAAGAGACACTCCAATTTCATTTATTTGTATAGACTAGCTGAACCCTGTGGTGTTACCCGCGGTTATCGTTGTACCACGGGTAACGCTGTGGGACAAAGGTAGCCTAAGTTACTCCCTGGATCATCAAAGTCCAGTCAAAATTGGACCAGCCATTCCAGATATTACCTAGAACGAACAAACAAACAGACAAAAAATTTTAAAATTGTTATTTTGGTACATGTATCGAGTATGCATACATATGCATTTATTTAAAAGCGGTTATTTTAATATTACAAACAGACACTCAATTTATTTATTTCACACAAATTTATTTATTTATATAGGTTATGTTTAAAAATGTGATTGTGAATCCTCGGAGATTAAAAATGTGTGATCTGGTGCTGTAGCTAAATGCACGATCAAGGCGCCAGACAAGTTCAGAAGACCAGACTAACTCCGCAATGATGGCTTAAAATAATGATGAATTTTAATTATCTACTAATTATAATAAGATCACATTGTCTTTCTGTTAGATTTAGCTCTTATAAAATATCGTTGTTAACTGGCTCGTCTGTTCGTGGTCTAGCAATTAATGGCCCTGACTGCTAAGTTAAAGATCGTTTGATCGATGTTAGTAGTTAATATGAATGTCCTCCACGCTGTGACAATTCAACGGTTCCAATTTAAAAGTAAAAATGATAAGCCATTGACTTTACAAATTAGTGCACTAGAGTTATAAAGGCAACATTTTACTGATATATATATACACCGTTGTTACTTTAAGATCCTTACACATAGGAGTGATTTATCGTTTGAGAAAAAATCTAATGTACATTATCTGGCTCTCATGTTACTATACTCTGTACGCTGTAGCGTGGTATCGTTATTCAACAGTAATATTGAGTATGAAACTGTTAACAAGTGGGTGGAAGGTATTCATTACTTTGGCAACTTTAGTGAATCCAACCAGTAGGTGTAGGGATGGGCTAATCCATAGCGTCTCCCCTTGTAGCTCTGTTGTTGTAACTCCAACAAACTTCGCCACTCACCGATGTTTGAACACGCTCCTCAACTTTAATTAAACTAGCTTGTTAGCTTTTTAATATCAGCGCATTATAAACTTTGCGAGTGTGTATAATTTCCACTCGACAAGCTCTGTTGAGGGGTAAAGTTTGATTAGTTACTAGAAAATAATTATGTTGAACTTGTGAGAACCATAATTTTGAACACAATATATCTTACTAATGTTGAAATAAGTACACCACGATCCGTATGGTCACTGATCAGAAACACAGAGTGCCCTGCGTGGATATCGTACGAGCTATTTAAAGGAGCAAACCACACTGATAAACACCACTACAAAAGAAAAGAAACGAAACTTAAATCGAAACCAATACCTGTCTGAACACCATGGTTGAAGTTTTGATTGAAGATTGCAAGGCCTGAAAAAAACTTAACAGTAACTTTGAACTCCACAACTGAAGAGCACTTGGATTGATGTAATTCATTTGGATCTTGCCATTACTTTCGAGTTTTCCATATTACTAGTTGTCAAGTAAGTTATAATAAAAACAATAAAACTATTTTAACGAAAAATGCATATCCTATTACCGTATATAAAGAAGTAAAGTTTGTGAGGTTGTTGGGAGTAATCTTTGGATATACTGCACCGATTGTAAAAAACTCTTTTACTAATAAAGACACATATTTGTGAGTATCATAGGCTATGAAACAAAATTTACCGTGATACCAAAAACACACGCGGGGGAATTCACCTGCGAAAGCTAGTAGGTATGTTAATAATTTAATATCCCAACTTATAATAAAAACGAGAAGTTGATTCTGTTTTTTATTTCAGAATCAGAAAAAGACTCACGTTTCGTATTCTAACCTTACATCCAGAAATAAAATTGTTCCGTTGGCAACACACAGTTATTAAGAAACTAGATGAACCCCGCGGTGTTGCCCACGGTATATCAGTTCGTTAGCTCAGCGGTGAGGACACCCATTTGGGGGTAATTATTACATTACCCACGGTATGACAATAATATCGGGCAACGCCGCGGGGCGAAGCTAGTCTAAAAAAGTAACCTAAATAACTCTTTATATCATCAGCTACCTATCAGTTAAGGTCCCGTCGAAATCAGTCCACCCTTTCCAGAGATTAGCAGGCACAAACAGACAGACACATATTATTAAAAATGTTATTTTGGTTTATATACCCAGTTACATACACATGTACTTAGTAAAAAAGCGTTTATTTTAATATTATAAACAAACTATCTGTAAGATGATTATATTGATTTACACACTACTTGTTGTGAAAATGTGTTTAGCAGCTGTGATGAAGGACTGTCGTGTAGTAATTATTCATTTGGGCAATTTGTCGGGTGATCGGTGACCGTGACTTACAAGCCAGAGATCTTGGGTTCGAATCTCACCAAGGTACGGTACGGTGATCAGTACGACCATTTATTATGTATCTGGGTGTAATTATCTGTAATATCTTTGTATTTAGAAATACATAAATGTATTAATCAGCAATCTAATTACCACAGCATAGGATACGCCTAGTTTGATATTAGACAGCTTTATGTGGGATATGTGAAGTTATTTATGACTTCTTAAGACTGTAATTAACCATTTACGAACGAACACAAGATTATAGAACAAAATTTATGCGGTGATGGCTATGATATCGCAGCTTATATCTAGAGCACAAAGCTAAACTCATCCTTGCTAAAGCGGACAGAAAGCAAGAACCTCTAACACGTAACCGTACACGGTGTACAACGGTTAGACAATTACCATATTTGTATGTGCTCTGGACAAAGGCTTTACAAGTTTGCATATTTCAGTAGAATGGTCTCTATAAAGTCCCTAACACAGAGATGGTGCGCTGTGCATGGAGAGCTCAGGGATAAACGGTATCCGATAGTTGGGTGGAGCTCACAGCTAACGTCGTTTAACATCACAAGGAATTATACAAGTACTGACACGGTACTTTACATAATTTCAGTTTTATGTGTCTTTCTCTCGTATGGTCACACACAATAAATAACGTGTTTAAAGCCATATTTATTTCACTTGTTATCGTTCTGGTTATTTAGGGCTATAAACAGATTTTTTTATCAATGCAAAAAATAATTATTTATTTTTAAAATTAGCATAAACATTAATAAAATTAGCAATTAAAGTAAAAGGACTTTGAATGCCTATACAACATAGTTCACATCAAGAAAGAACTGCAAACTGCGATAAGTTAATGATCATTTATATTTCTAAATTAGGTTAAGTTGGTGATTGAGCATTGACAGCACTTTCGTGTCAAGGTTCTTTAAAAACGTTATGACGAGGTTTTCTGAAGATGGGCGAGGCAACTATCTAGATCTGTCAAGAACCTCTCAACAGTTGGTATGTTCTTGAACGCCATCTTGTCACGTAGGTACTTTAGGACAATTTGTGATAAGAAAGTATTCGCAAAAGAGATTCGCTAGTAATCGAAGTCCTACCTAAATGCCCGACTTTACTCTATATAGTCATTGTAAATAATCGTATATAAAAACTGACCAGCAAACGCGTAGCTATCAATTATCTTGTAATATGAGCAGCATTAGGAGCATAAACGTCAGAACGGGATACATGACGCATTAATCGTTGTGATCGATCACGTGATCCCTCGGACGCGATGCACTGGACAAGTGTTCACTCCCACCACTTAGCAGATATTGACTGAATCGTAGGGAAAACACCGCGCGTGTTATAATACAAACTGATTTATCTACTTAGGCTGCATTAAAAGTAATAGTTAATTATGTGATCCAAGTATACTTATACATAATTATCTGTGCATCATCCTGTTTGTGAACATTTTTATATAGAGTCGGTATGAAACTTTATTCGTGACTTTTTAAGGCTGAAAATTTATGATACACTTAAGTTAACAGTTGAATTATAAATTTTAGATCGTGATATATAGCAGATAAGCGTATTTCAGTGGGTTCTGTTCGCGTTTTGAATCCCACAGGTGTACGGTAACAGTTGGCTCAATAAATAACCAGCAGCTGCCGTCGAGCGCTAATTACTATCGCACGCCCTGATGTGTGGCTACTGGCGTCATTGTAATTTATTACCTTGATTTGATTATTTAGAATATAATGCTTATTAAACATCAGAACCCGTAAAATAATATATCAAAGCTAATCACAAACTTCCATGAAAAATAAGAGAGCACACTTAAAACGTGCGCACGTAATTCGTTAAATCAAGTTATCAGTTGGCACATTTTGAAAAACATCAATTCTTCATTATACAAACAAAAAGAAAAGTAAGGGGATTGCTTGCTAGCTTGTAGACAAACTAAACCCAATTATTATTAGTAAATCCAAGCAAAGAGATATTTTCAAGTAATTGACCGAGCATGAAATATTGCCCTGAATTTCGAAACTGAATAGTGGACAAATTTGCAAATTAACATAACAAAGCGAAAGATCTGGCAATAAGGCAAACCGTTAACAATAGCATCCTCTCCCTCCCCATAGTGAAATTTCTTATTCTTGTTCCCAAACCCCCTGGCCCCCTCGAATCGCAGCTCTACGCCGAAATACAATGACGGTACATAGTTTTTTTCACAATTTGTTAGCCATGGTCTTTCTACCGGATTCGCGAAGCATGACGCAGCAGTATTCACACACAAATATGACTGTATATACTGCATCACGGAAAAAGTGATGATATTACCTAGTTATTGCCCCCGGTGCTTTAGTTCCGTTTATATTTGTCCGACAAAAGTAAACAAAAGTGGTATTGGTAGAGTAATACTTATTGTGACACATGATCACGACTTTGGGCATATATTTTGAATTAATTAGATTTCGCCAATGTCGGTTTTTGCAAGTTACCTTAGAGGAAAGCCTTAAGATTTAAAGTACATTGAAACAGACAGACAGAAATACACAGATAGTTTGGAATTTATAATATTAATATGGATTAAAAAGGAATTATCAAAATAATTAGCAAGTATAAAATGTAGTATTTAGTCCATCGAATATCGTAGGTAACACACTGTATGTATTTATTTAGTTGACTCGGTTATGTAAAAGCACCGAATCTCTAGTACAACTTTGTGTGGTTTACTTCTGCGATGACTTGCGACACTACCCAAAGCTACTAAACTAAAACAGTTTGTTGATTTGTCGCAAACTAAGTTTAAAATTATTTTGTTATTTATTATTGTTTTTCTGCTCCGGAATTATCCTACAAATGTGACACTTGTATTGTGCAGTGAATAAAAGGCTTTACTGGTTTAAATGTATAATTTGGTTGGAAGAAGTGTTCAAATATAAATATATAAATTTAAATATAATACGTAGTCATGTAAGACTCTACTAAAAGATAGTCAATTATGAATACTCCTCAATTTTATGTTACAACCATAAATTGTACTAAAAATACACGAATGAGTGAGATAAATAAACCTGACGAGTATTATATTGGGTTGAAAGTGTGCTCACGTGGCACAATTAACTTCTAAAACTGTAGTGTCCTGCGGAGGTAACTACTGCAAACTTGTAATTTACGCTCCAAGAGCGGTGTGAGCCAATTGCTCTCTCCACTAATAGGAATTACTGCCATTGAAATGTACGAGACTGACTTACTTTTATTACTTTGTTTTAAATCCATTAAGGTGATATATCTGTGATAAAATATAAAATAACCTATGTTTTTCCTCAAACATCAAAGTATGGCCATGCCAACTTTCATTTAAATCGATGCGGCGGTTTCACCGTAAAAGCGTAACAGTTTGACAGATAGAGTTATTTTCAAATTTACAATATTTATATGAACTCTATAATCAAACCAGTAGGGAATCAATTATGTGGTTAGTTTGAGAGGGGTAATATTTGGAAATAGTGAGACAATTACGAAGAAACAAATATTTTTTCAAAGCCATAAACTAATCGTTACATGAAGAGGGCCCCACGGTTTGTAGCAGAACAACCAATCACAATCAATTTTCGATAATGACTCCTCATCCACGTGCCTACGACAAAGACCTCAGGCAAACTTAGACAAAGTTAGTCGAGGGGCGCCCACGCTTTAAGTACACATAACGACAGTTTTACTTCCATTAGATTGTAATAACTTTTATTGGATATAGTTGTCCAAGAGAACTTAAATAAAAGAAAGTTTCACAAGGATTTACATTTATAAATACATATGCACTATAACGGCGGAACGCCGACGTATTTAACCTTTCGGGTACATTCCAAATAATTGGAAAATAAGTGTATTAAAGCGCACAAATTGACCACATTTTAGTATGATTTGTAAATAATAGTTGCGTCCAATACTTCTCATCATTTAGCGGCACGTGCCTGCTTTGGAGGCGGCACTAATGCAATATGTTCCAGATATATGGGCCCCATTAATCTGCTTCTGCCTCTAACCACAGAAATAACTAAAATCTTTTAGAAGAAGCGCCTTCAATGCTGCTCACGTTTTGCTATTAAATCGCGGCGGTAGTTTCTCACTTAGAATACATTCATCGCAGATGTTTTGCATCAATACATTTTCTCAAATGCTACGTAATTATTATCTAAAGAAAAGAATCGACGATAGAAAAAAGTTTTTACGAGGAGGGATGTTATCCTGAAATGCTCGAAATAATGCTTACAGCCCCCAATCTTCTTAAGAGAAGATGATCTCTAAGTTTATTTCGTCGTTTCTTCTCAGGACTAATCCAGAACTTAGGCAAGATCAAACTCATTCATTGTATCATTCATTCGATCAAAAAAAGATTAGCTTGCAAAAGTTTGCATGTGACCCAATTGCAGAATAAATGATTTCATTTCATTTCCAGAATTGCCGTTAGTCCTTATTTAATTTTCCCTTAAATATGTTTTATGTTATTTGTATGTTATGCTATTTAAATATATTTTATGAGACAACGACACATGACATATGAGAATTTAAGACATCACTATTGTTACGAAAGTGTTAGGTATTAGGTATCATTTGCCACGAGCCACGAAGCGTCCTGTTTCCAGGATTCGTTACATTCAAAAATAAAAGAAAAGTACTATACGACTTTGACTAATCACTTTTAAGTTCAAAATGTTTTGAAACAAAGAAGCGTGTAAGTCACGTTACCTTGAAGTTCTCGACTTGAAAGTTATAGCAGTTACCGCAGTGTGTGCGAGGCACTTAGCGCGCGTTCCCCGCCGGCCGTGTCGCACCGCGGCGTCTGATAAACGCGCGACTCCAACTCGCAAGATTGATGGTAAGTGGAGTTGCCCGACGGCAGCTCGCATCCAGGTAACTCTTTACGTAGATTTACTGCCATCCAGTCACCGTATATTGTTTCAGGGTGCCCCAGAAACGCTCTGGTAACTAACTCCTTCAATTATTTATTTACCGTACATCCTTGTTCTCGCTGAGACGTGAACTTCGTTCTTACATTACAATATACAACCCACGTTCAGTAATTAGCAACAAGATACGACTCATTGTGATCTTATACTCGTATGTTGAAACAATACAGGCGTGAATACAATTTGATAATTCTTCTCTCTCATAACTTAGTAAGTATAAATGATGTTAAATTTACATAGAGGTTCTAGGCTCCTACAGCATCCTATAAGTATATCCAATTGTATGGTTTTAAATTTCTATTGCCATAATGATTGTATTTTCCTCATTGATCTAGCGGTTAGCGCAATTGGCTGCCGATAAGAGGTGTCGGGTTCGATTTCCGGCTCGGACTGCTGTTGGGTTTTTCTTACAAGTAGTTCTTAATAGCAGTTCGGAGTATAGAAGATGGTGGCGTTTCCCACCCGTGCCTAGGAGAGCACGTTAAGCCGTTGGTCCCGGTTGTCATGAACATATATGAGTTATGACAATCGTTATTGTGAAGTCAGTGCCCTCAAATATACAGACAATTAGTTCAACCTTCGAATTCAGTTCAGTATTCGTATTCAGTAGAATTCGTATATGAGAAATGGTCAAGTCAGACTTTAGGCTTCAATATAATATTATCCTAAGTTTTAAGAAGAAATTACATTTTAAGTTGTTATAAAATATTATATGTTATTTGACTGACCATTGAACTTGGCTCCCATTTAGTTCTCACTTTTTTTGTCGTGGTAGTGAACAACCAAGGTATATATTATCATAACATTGAATTTGACTCTCATTTCACATTTATGTTTTTGATGGGATGTGTTTTACAAGGACTAATAGTAGGACTAAACAATTGTATTTTTGGATTTTTCATTATTTTTTTACGCTTAGCTAGTTTATTAAAAACCTATACCGGTACAGCGTCCGCCTGTTGGGACCCAAAGGGCTGAAAAGATTTCTGGCACAATGTTTATCTTCCATTTTCGGAACTGAATATAATAGCTAAGGTAAACAAACCTTTGCAGTTGATATCGATATATCAGCCGCAGATATAACAAAGGTGCACACATTGACAAGATACAATACATTTATTCAGAATAATATCCGTACATCAAAAACACTGGTAATCAAATCCATTTTCTTTGATATCCTATATACCTATCGATCTATGTCCTACTTGCTACAATTTGAATGATTTTAAACTGTTTCAATCAAATAACATTGAAGTGAACAATATAAGAATCTGTCGAATATGATTCGTAGTGTTGGACGTGCATTTAAATTGATCAGCTATTTTTACGTGCCGTCTAGTCGTGATAAAACGAAAAAGCTTTAATGTTAAAGTTTGTTTTATCTTTTTGTTATTTAATTGTTTATATTTTAAATTATATTTTTGTTACTTTCTAAATACCTATTTCTATTTTCTTTGTTACTTTTAATTATGTTAGTTAGTTGATATTTTTATTTTGCCTTGTTGAGACTTCTATAAGTGCATAAGTGCAGAAATACACCCGCATAATACAACTTCACTCATTTACTGTCTATGATTGTGCACTTTTTGTTGTAGTTCCAAACTTAATAAATAAATCAATAAACAAATCCATACAACATTATTCGACCAGTGCATTTTCACCTGTCTCTTATAGGCATAACTTTACAGTGCGTTTGCATCGTTTCTAATGATATATATTCTGTATGCGAGAGGACGACTATAGCCTTCACCAATAAATGGGTCGTCCAACAGCAAAATATTTCGATTTGGATCATTAGTACCTACCAGAGATATACGTTTTTAACAAAAAAACTAAAAAATCTTTAGTTTTTAATAATATTAGTGTAGATTAATGCAGACAAACCTACATTTTAGACCGTACAATAGAAATAGCAATTCAGCCAAGAACAGTGTTCTTGTTATTATGCAGGTGAAATAAACCGCACACATTTCACATTTCGTTGATCAGAGTTCTTACTTTGTCTGTGTATAAAAGGCAATTTATTGATTTTATTACAACTTGTCACTTTAAGCAGCTCAATCATTCGGAGTACATCAGAAACTTTACAAGCATTTTAATTAAATGATGCTTTCCATTAGGCGGAGCAGAGTCATTTTGGCAGCAGGAACAAAAAAGAATCATTACGATAATAGAAGTGCCTTCTACTAAGATGCTGTAAATACGTAAAAGTTTGTAAAAATTCTGGTGATCAAGTAGATTAGAAGGGATGTACCACTCAAATTTAAAACAAAAACAATATCCACGTTTTTATTTGTATCCTAAGTGTGTGCGTAATAGTGTACGTAAAGTCGTAACAATCGAAAACAATTAATTATAGTCTGATGAAAACCGTGGATGTAAATATTTGAGCAAATCGTGCGCCACTAAGAGAACAAATCAAAAGGACTAAAACCATAAAATGAAATTACGAAATCACATCACGCAGAAGCAATAGCAGCCAATAGACGTAAAATAAATCAATCAGTCGTACGCCAATAACTTTTAATCCCTCGCCTTTGTGACATAGCGATATATTTTATACTCTATCTGTACATGGAACAGTTGAACCAAATACGATAGGATTTGAAGGTATTAACGACACATCGTAACTACTTACTGTATACATTATCCTGAGTTCACAGTACAGAATTAACTAGTTTACGACTTTCAGTTATATCGTGGCGTGCACAGAATCTGATAAAACTATGTTAATACAGAAAAGTTTTTTTTTTACTTTAATCGTACGATAATAGAAAGTTTGTGAAGCTCACAAATATTATATAGATACAATAACAAGGTTCCCAAGACAAATATAATCCACTTCATAGTAACTTCACATCAACTAACAGCTTTTAATAGTTCGCTGCTGGGCTTACGTCCATCCAGCACATGCCTGTCCTTAGAAAGTAGGATTTGGCCACGTCCGTCAGCTGGGCTAGATGTTAAATTTTTAATAAAATGTTATTATGTGACGTTATATAAAACAGAAATATGTTATTTGAAATATCAACCGACAAAGTTACCACGTTTCGGCTTGCATGGGCCGGCTCGACCGGAATGATATCATGAACCGGTGTGAAACAGCGCCTGCGCTGTGTTTCACCGAGTGAATGAGGATACCGGAGGCCCAAATTTCAACCTTAGTTTCGCTTCGCTTATCGCTTACCATCAGGGGATATGTTTGTTCGTTTGCCCCCTATTCCTTAAAAAAATGGTTTCAAGTTGTGTTTTAAAACACTGATATATTATATTTTCTAAAGCAATTTACTTTTAATTACACAGGGATCCACAAACCAATTTAGTGAGAGCTTGCAATCTATTTTGTGTGCCAATAGTAAATGATATTTCCCTGTTCCTCTGGGTACTTTTGATAGATTTGGGCAAAAGTTCATAACCCTATATGTTTTCGCAGGAATTATAATTTCGACATTAAACAACATTCAAGGAGAAAGATTTTTGATGTTGATGTTTTTTATTCTAATTGTTAAATATGTATTGACTATTTTCAAGGAGACAAGGAAACCTAACATAATTACCGTATAGCTTCTTCAGTTTGAATAGCAAATCGTATGAACACAACCCAATATAAAATGTGTGATTCTATAAATATTGTAAACTTTTAGATCAGTTCGTGTTTAGAATAGGACCATGTGAAATAAAAACGTTTAAGATTTCAGAACGTTTACTTTAAGAAAGTATTAGGTACATAGAAAATATTAACCGAGCTCAAAAATACCCGTTTATATATATTTGTCATCAGCAAACATAGTGATAATTTGTATTAATTAACCGAACATTTTCCTAATTGATACAGAAAACACGCTTGCAATCATATATGGCAAAGTTATTTTCGATCATGTCTTATGTAATTCAACTCTTATACATAGGGATTTGTTATTAATTGAATATTAATTGTTTAAGTGTCACTGAGCAAATGAGTATATTATTATGATGTAAATTTCCAGTTTGTTAATTTTAACGATACTTAAACTGTCTCTTTTCAGAATTTGATAATTTCATTAATACCATCTCTTACAAAACTCGTTACAAAAAGTCTCACAAGTTGTTGTGTGTTGAATCAAACCCATTTGGGCACAACTCATACAAAACCGTTACAGCACTTGTTACCGGAACGAAAGAAAGGAAGGTTAAATATGTACGATTGTGTTATTGTATCTCACAGGGAACAATTATTACGCTGCTCTTTACTTAGCGAGTGAGGTTATCGAAGACCTACACACATTTGAATACTGGAGAGTGGATTTAAAGACGACAGCGCAATTCAAACTTTACAGTGTTATGTGTCCGTATGGTAGTTTGCCTCCTAGACTATAAAAAAACATTAATCTCACATTGACATTTAACAGAGTGCTCTGAAGGAAATTAAGAGACGATGAGCTCTAATATTAATCAATCAAGCGTGTACTGATCAATCAGTATAGTGTGTGGAGCGACAGGAGAGGCGCAGGGAGGGGCGCGGGACGCGAGGCTGAGTGGTGTACCGATATTAGTGGTGTGTGTTTAGGTACGTGTTTGTGGTGTCGTTGATGATGTTATTGGGAACTCGTTAATACGTCATTAATGTACGCACACAGCTCACTTGGTACTTGTACACGTTGTTCATTTCGTGTGATTGATAGTGTTCGAGTAATTTGTAATATATATTTTGTAGATAAGAAATTAATATGTGCAGGATTGCTAAATGTGGAAGTAATGTAATAATAATAATAATAATAATTTATTGACACACAGAAAGATTTACAATGTTCATATACACAGTTATTGTTAGATACTAATTTGAACTTGAAATATGGAACTCTGCCTCTCAAACTAGGTAAGTACCTGTATCTTAAGAGACAGTGTTCAGCCTTACAGTTTTTATTTCATAACAGCTATGATTAAATTTAGTGTATGTTCACAAATGTAACAAATTCATTTATTACAATTACACTTACTACTTTTTTTGTAAATTGGAGCTGCATATGTGTGTGTGTGTGTGTGTGTGTGTGTGTGTGTGTGTGTGTGTGTGTGTGTGTGTGTGTGTGTGTGTGTGTGTGCGCGTGTGCGTGCGCGTGTGCGTGTGCGTGTGCGTGTGCGTGTGCGTGTGCGTGTGCGTGTGCGTGTGCGTGTGCGTGTGCGTGTGCGTGTGCGTGTGCGTGTGCGTGTGCGTGTGCGTGTGCGTGTGCGTGTGCGTGTGCGTGTGCGTGTGCGTGTGCGTGTGCGTGTGCGTGTGCGTGTGCGTGTGCGTGTGCGTGTGCGTGTGCGTGTGCGTGTGCGTGTGCGTGTGCGTGTGCGTGTGCGTGTGCGTGTGCGTGTGCGTGTGTGTGTGTGTGTAATGTTGGTATTGAATCTTGCTGTGAGAGTAATACCTTATTTGAGGTATATTAGCAACGTTTCTGTGCTGGAATAATCCTGAGTTAGAAGCCATTCTGTAACTTTATGTTTTAAAGTGTACCTATTTAAACCCAGTATTTTTAGTTTTTTGTGTATTTGCTTGTATATGTGAGAGCCCAATACATAGAAGTGGTGTTTTGCAAAAGCGGTTCTGTGTCGGATACTTGGTGGTAAATTCCTGCGCTTCTCGGGATCAGGTCGGTTGAGACCGCGATGTTGCCTCATAATAGATTGGAGCACAAAGAGTTGGCGTACAGTTAAAACTTTGCAGTCTGTATACAATTGAGCCGTAGGATATCTCCACGGTTTTCTTGACATTATCTTAAGAATGGCTCTCTGTGCTCTCTCCAATCCCAGGAGTAGTGTCTTGTGAGTGCCACCCCAAACCGTGATGCAATGACCTATGATGGACTGACATAACGCAAGATAAACCATTTTTAGGGTTTCCCAATTGGCTGATTTACGAAGGGACGCGAAAGTACCGATCAGACGCAGGGTTCTTTTTATGAGTGCGTTGATTTGTTTGTCCCATTTTAAGCAATCATCTATTAGGACCCCCAGATACCTCACAGAGTCGGTTCTCGTCAACAGTGAACATGAACATGGGTCTAGTGAACCTGAGCATGAGTGTGCTGTTAAAGTAAACGTATCAGGTGGTCTTGTAATACTACGAAGTGCGAATGGTATATAGACAGTTTTCATTAAATTTAACGTCAATAGGTTTTGATTTAGCCAGGTCATCACATGACTCAAGGCTGATTCTGCACTAGTTTTCACGTCCTCCCAGTCTGGTCCATAAACAACAATTGCAGTGTCGTCAGCGTAGGTGTAGATTTTAGAGTTTGTAAGAGTCATCAAGCAAAGGTCGTTTATGTAGATCTGGAATAGGGTTGGTCCCAGCACGCTACCTTGTGGCACACCGTGTGATATATGTTCCTCATCGCTTAGATATTTTTCTATTTTAACCTTTTGAGTTCGATCCGTAAGATAGTCCCTGAATAGGTCTAGTGTCCCCGTACCCCGATGCGTTCCAGCTTTTCAATAAGCGTATTAAGTGTAATGTGTATTAAGGTTCTGGCTAAATTTAAAATAAAATATATAAAGTGTTTTCCACCGTACTCTATACAAATAAATAAAATTGGAGTGTCTGTTTGTAATATTAATATAATATAATTGCATTAATTAAAATAATTTGCATGTTTTTAAATTTTTGTCGTCTGCCTGTTTGTTTCGCGTAATCTCCGGAACTGCAGTACCGATTTTGACGGGACTTTCACTGGCAGATAGCTGATGATCTGAGGAGTAACTAAGGCTAATACCGCGGGGTTCAGCTAGATTACTAATATAAGTTAAGATGATTTGGCTATGGGCTCAAGCCGAATTTCGAGTCAGGAAAAATTGCATGTACGCCGGAGAAGTGTTTTTCTGATGTTACAAAGGAAAACAAAGAATACCATGGAGCTTATTTTAATATTCAAATTTAACATTCAAATTATAACAATTAGTCAGTGTAAAACACCTTCTGACGGCTCTTAAGACATAAACCTTTCAATGGTTCTTATAATCTTAGAAGCTTTCAAATTAATTAACTGTTATGAGCTTTGAATGCGAACATAAATGGAGTGCTTTTTAAACATGGAATAATGAACGTAATGCCAATTTTAGAAAAGGTTTCACTTTGTGCTCGCTGTTGCCGCTACATAAAATGAACTGTAGGTTGCCGCGCTGTGTTGGCTGCACTCGCGCATCTACACACACACACACGTATGGCGAGTTCGTATATGTATTTGCCGAGCGATGGCAACGGAAACAAACCTGACCCACTTTTGTGTTATCAGAAAGTGTTAACAAAATCCACGAACATTCTACCCGGAAGTGTAAGAGTACTTTTCCTCGCCGCGTGCGTTAAGGGAAATAGCTATTTTTCATTATTATTTTATGTTAACCCAAAGGCTATGCAATGTCAGTTATCAATCAACAAAATTTACTTGAATAGATTTCATTACATCTTATATTTCATCTAAACGTATGTAGATTTATGCAGTCGTTTTAACTAACTACATTCTAATATTATAAATTCGAGTGTAACTCTGTCTGTTACGCTTTCACGACTAAATCGCTTCACTGGTTTCAATGAAATTTGCCGATATAAACAGATATTTTGATTTTGGAGGAAGGACATAGGATACTGTTAACTGCGATTACCGATGTACACGCGGGTGAAGCCACGGACAACAACTAGCTTCATATATATATATAAGCGAAAAGAACTAAGCAATTATGTGTGTGATGCGCTTAACATATATTAATTTAGTATCCCATCATGGTGATACACGTCGTGTATAGTTAAACAAACCAAATTAGAAGGTGACAGAGGCACTATATGGGCCAACCAAACAAAACATTGTTTAGGACTTTAATTAATACTATAAACTAAGTACACAACCATTGGAAACACAGCAGAGAGCACGTTCTGGTCATAGACGAATGAATTCATTAACATCATTGAGCATTACATATCTAAAACGAGCGCTTACACCAACACACATTATGTGACAGAGGTTTGTTTGAAAGACCGAGTGAATTCCACGACGAGTCTCTTACTTACTTACTTACTTATTAACTTGTTATACATGTGTCAAAGTGTGTTACACCTTTTTATTTTTCTAAATTAAACTTTAATTGCCAAAATAATAAGGATATATGTCTGCAAAAAATGATTAATTAATTCCTAAATTTAATTATAATTAAATTAAGGATTCTATTCATTATCTTCGACAGTTTTAATACCTTTATTAATTACGTGTACATGTATATATTTAATATATATTGTACTCCTTCCAGTTTCATTATGTCATTTAAACGATAAAAGAACAACTTTGAGGAAACTAAAACTTTATTTTACTTCGCGGTAATCTCCGGAACCGCTGGTCTGACTTGAAAAATTATTTCTGCATTAGATAGTACATTTATCGAGTAAGGCTATATATATCATCACGCTAAGACTTACAGGAGCGGAGCACCAAAAACAGGGGAAACGCTACGGGCAATAGGAGACGCAAACGAGGTTGCGTGGGTAAGAGTATATAATAAGAATAACTATTAAAAAGTAAACAAGTCATATTAGATCAGTAAGTTTTGTATTTGCGTTTTGTATCGTGCACTTACCGCAGAAGCCCAAGGCATCCTAAGTAAACGCACTACACACGGGTATGGTGTTAACTTTCTACCACATTGCTTCATAAAGACAGTAAAGTCACAGCCCTCTAGAAGTACTTATAAGTTATAAAATACGGGTATAATACCAACGAGAAACCTTTACCGTTCTCAGCGTAAGAGACTCGCGGTTTATAATATCGTTAGAGCAAATAGAGACAGGGAATAATAACTCATAAGCTTGTTGTGGGGCCACTGCACAAACAGTAATTAATAGTACATCAAATGGCTTAAATCGTAGTTTATTGTCATGTCAAACGAAGTTCACTCTAATAAACGACATAACGGTAAATTTCATAGAAAATCATAGGTAGTTACAATATTTCATTACTATTACATAATATATCTATCTATATGGTATGATATTACATTACAATATACATGCGTGTTAAGACATGAAAATAAACTAAATCGGTAAAGCTAGGATATTTTTATGTTCAGAACAAATTAGATTGATAGATAGAAAACTCTTTATTAGTACACCGTAACACAGATTTAAAATAGAATACAGAAAATGACGAATGTATAATTGTACTGTATAATTGTCATGTACAAAATTCATAGATTAACATTTTACAAAATTAATAGATTGATATAGAGCAGACTAGCAGCCGGCTTCGGCTTAGCTGGTAGACATAGGTATTTCGAAGTTACTTCTTCACCAATGTAATATACACTATGTTACTCGGGGATGACTAATGGTGAAATAATTTTTCAAATCGGTCAAGTACTTTTCAAGTTAAATCGTTACAAACAAACAAAAAACCAAATCTTTTCTCTTTATAACATTAGTTTAGTTAGATAATACCTCTCTCAGTTTTCTGTCAGTAAGTACAGTCACTTAAGCACAGTTTCTTAAATTTCATTTTTGATAAATATCATACTCATCATAACTTTTAAATGGTATGTCTGATTTGAATAATTTATAGATACTGACATAGTCTTATATATATATACATAGTACGAATAATGAGGCCTAGTTCGTATCGACGTAACTCTCACAAGTTTTGACACGCATATACTTTGCCGACGTTAAAGTAGTTATTGTAAACTACCTGTAATAGTTAAACATATAGTACTGCGGACTTTTGCTGGGCTCGGGTCTCCTGTCAGTACCGACTTTTTAATACATGCTGGCGGTACCGCCGAGTACCACATGACTGGTGTAAAGTAGTCACCGTTCCGCTGTTTAAGGGAATGGGGTCACGGCAGGAATGCTCAAGCTATCGCGGAATCAGGCTTCTCAGTATCGTCGGCAAATTATATGCTAAGATTTTCATTGATAGAGTGATGAAAGAAACAGACGTAAAAAAATATGGGATGTACAAGGTGGGCTTAGAAAGGAGATGGGATGTACGGACCAGGTCTTCTCGCTCCGATCAATCATTGGAAAACACCTCGCTAAACGTCAGAAAGTTTTCTGTGCGTTTATCGATTGCGAGAAAGCCTATGACCGAGTGGTGAAGGACGATTTATGGTCAAAACTGTCTATGTGTAGAGGTCTTAAATCTCTATATGAGAATTCTTGAGCCTGTGTTTGATTAAATGGGGCCTACACAGATTGGTTTGACATCTCGAGATATATCAGACAAGGATGTGTAGCGTCTCCTTGGCTGTTCAACTTATTCATGGACAGTTGTTTGATGGATTTGAAATATACAGAATTGGGATTGCGAATGGGAGACTTATAAGTCTAATGCCTTCTCTAAGCTGATGACCTGGTACTACTTGCGTCGACGGCGGAGGAGTTGCAGGAGATGGTAACACTTATGAATGAAGGATTTCAAATGAAAGGCATGAAAATGAATGTTATGAAAACCAAAGTAATGATTCTTGAAAAGGAAAACAGTATGTCTGACTTGAAACTTATGATTGAAAGTGAGAGAGCAGAGCAAGTGAAAGAGTTTGTATATTTAGGTTCTATGTTCACAAGGAATGGAGTTCATGAAGATGATATAGAAAGGAGAGTGAAAGCGGGAAATAAGGCGAATGGTGCTATTGGCTCGCCAGTGCACTGTATAACGACGTGTGTATTTATTTATATGAAATGAATAGATGGTGGTTTTTAGTCTTTAATAATAATGGTTTATTTTCAAAATTTACAACATTAATAGGACGTTTGGTCGAGCTGACATAACCCTGACATCAACTGCTGTGGAGATGCGGTCCCTAAGAAGTATGTGTGATGTGAAAATTAGTGACAGAGTCAGGAATGTAGTTATAAGAGAAGGTTGTGGATTCAAAGGGAATGTAGTGACAAGGATTGAAAAGGGCATGCTTCGGTGGTTTGGCTATTTAAAGAGGATGTATGATAAAAAGATTCATGAAAGGAATTCATGGAACGAATGTGTGTTAAAGTTTCGGAAGAGGTCGTCCGCGGCGAATATTTACTGACCAAATCGGTGATTTCCTGAAAAGGGGAAATGTGAAGAGCACCAGTAACTGACGAGCATGTATGCAGAGATTGATGAATGTTGACGAAGCAAAAGAGGTGTGTCAGGACTGTAGTGAGTGGAGATTAATTGTCTATGCCTACCGCTCTGGGAAAAAGGAGTGACTGTATGTTATGTTGAAAATATTTTATCACGGATTAAAAGAATAATTTAATTATTATAAAGGTAAGTGTATAGATATATCGTGAACCTTATGTACATAATTATATTATTTTAATAATTTATGAAGTTACTTCTTGCACTAAGTCAGTGCTCTACTTGTGTGTGTGCGTGTTAATAGATTGATTCAATATGTTAAATGACTTAATTCATTGCATTTCATGTAATAAATTACACTGTACAGATTGTCTACAACAAATTGCCTTATAATTGATATCTATTATACTTTTATATCTCTGTTCTGTGATGACACAGTCGATGTCTAAATTACTTTAAAATTGATTTTTAAATAGAAACCATGTTGTGAATGAATGTACAGCGGTGAAATAATTTCATCATAGCTTTTATACCGTGAAGGTTACGATATCGTTACGTCTATGATGAGCACAAGTCTAATGGTCACTATTAGCAGATCTGCTTTAAGTTATCGAACTACTATACATACGAAATTTCATTTTGATACGACGTACACAAGTAGATCAAATAAAATTGACTGCTAAGAGATGTACACGCACAAGAATCTGACGCTAAATAACGCGTTGAAGAGAGAAAAGTTGAGAATGTTGTTATGCTTGTAACTTGTAACATTATCTACCACCACAGTCTACCACTTACCGAAACATGTTTCAACGTACGTATATGCAACATGTGATGTTTTTGTTATACAATTACAACGCACGTTGTCGCACCTACACAAACATATATCGAGTCTTGTTTACTTCAATTAAGAATGGAACGAGGATAAATATTGTGAAGATCCCGAGATACGGTAAAAAAACATGACGTGGATGTAGAGACGCATGCGGGAAAATCTCTACATTTTAATTTATGTTGGGTAATAAGGGTGGCCGGCTCCGTTTTCGCCGTGTATTAGTGTTTAAAGTATGTAATATAATTTAAACCTTAATACTTTATACTAGCTCCCTGATACACAAGTTACTGTTAATCTATAAAGAGTAAGGAATAAACTAACTACTACTATATAATAACTTTATTAACAAGACATATAACGTAGTGCCTGTACAGATTTTTTGGCATATTTATAGGCGTTTCTGCATGTTAATGGACTTTGAAATATAAGCGAAACAATGAACATCAAAGATACAATAAATTTGTTTATTTCGCATATTATCAAACGTTAAATAGCACTTTACAAAGAGGCCTTGATATGATCATTTCAATTCAGGCTTAAACAAAACAAGAGAATTACGACCATCTCGAAATTGTATTCAGTTTATAGTACTTTTAGCAGCGATACACGGCCTCGCAAACCTAAACCTATAATTTATGTGAGGCTAGAGAAACGAGATGTACCTTTTTGGATTTATGTATTTTGTTCATGTTAGACTTGATTCACATATAAACAACTCGTAAACGGTTTCTCTCTCTTGGAGAAGTGCTCTACTACTAGATAAACATCGATCATTATAAGTATTTCATTACATTACTTGGCGTAAACGTGAATTCGTCGTTATCACCGTCACCATCCTTACAACATTACAGTAAATTTTAGCCACAAATATTTAGAAATGCAATCTGTTTATTTGCCTTTTATTTCAACCAAGAGACGTCCCCTGTTGGACATAGGATTTCCAAAAAAAATTGACGAAAAGACCGGTCCTGTGCTGCCCGCAACCAACGTTTCCCCGCGATCTTTCCCAGGTCGTCGGACAACCTGGTTGGTTACCACCTACACACAATCATTCTTTCGGCACACGATCACCACTCTGGAACTCCTTGCCTTAATTGGCTTTCGTTACTGCGATTAATGTGCTCCACACACCGTCCCCCACAATCTCTTCTAAGAGTACAATGTAGAAGAGTTATAGAAGTAGTATCAAAACCATTTCAGTTTACCCATATGTCCACCCTGTGATTGGAGAGGCATATACTCGTAAGACAGATGTGCTTATTCTAGATCCCTATTAAATTAAGCTGTTCTCATGATGTGTATTCATTTTTAGAAAGGTTAGTTTTTACAGACATGGAACACAAACACTGAATAATCTTTAGTAAGTTAGTGTGTATATTAGAGCGACGTTATACGAATTATGTCAACATGACTCAATAACAAGCCAACGTCTATCTGTTACTACGTTATCTTGTGAATTCAGCCCTATGCCCAGATGATGCAATGGGAAGAAGTTGTTACTATTCTATCTCCACTGTCAATTTTTTATGGTACGGCGCAACGCACACATGCAAGGTCGGCAGGCATGGCTCCAGGACTGTGCTAGCCAACGCGCTGTCGCCGCGTCGGACCCGTTCTGCCGAGCTTGGATAGAGAGAACCGACTGTGTCGCCTACCGATTGACTCAGATACTCACCGGGCATGACTGTTTCTATCAGAATTGAATAGAACAACTTCTACACCTTCCTCATCCTTTTTCAGTATCATCCAAACGGTCGTCTGACAGAGAATGGCTTGGGCATTAGATCCGCGGATACATTTATTTATGCATAAAGTAATAAAATAAATTAATGTATTTGTAAATATGTACAATGCATGCTGTTAATGCTGCGAGTGCACAGTATAGTGTTAGTGTATATTAATAAAATAACGTTTTTTATGAACGATGATAGCTTTCAAGGTAAAATAACTCATTTGTTAAGGGCACGTGTTAAGATGCGTCAAAGGGTGTGCGTAACCCTGGCTAGAGAATACGTTATTAATATTGACAGAAGTGCTCTACGCGTTAGGATGTTTATACACGCATATGTGTGGGTATTTAGTGACGCGACGTCATGTCGAAGAACATTTTAATGTCCATTTGCATAACCCAAGGGTTCACGGGGGACTGAAATATTTTATTTGTGTTGGGATAACATAGGGGCGGTGGGAAATGTTGTTTTATGTATGGGATGTAAGATAAAAAAGATGTACCCTTGTAGGATGGCTTTATATTTCAATTTTGTATTATTTCTGAAATATACCACTGAGTGAAGTTACTGTACAACACAATAGTACAGTGTCTACATCAATACTGAGCCAAGAATTTAAGTCAGAAGTAAATTCAACGAATTGTTCAAAAATATAAAAGTACTTCTACAACAGAGTTTTATAATTTAGCAACGCAGCACCGCTTGTAGATGTTGCTGCGACAATCTAGTGCACTGTTCTATGATACAAACCTGTTTGGCAGATATTTTTGTATTGCTGGTCATCACTGGAACTAATAAGTTTTTTGATGTGTCGATTCTCTCAATAAGTACGTTATTTAGTAATATAATAGCAATAGTTTAAGCATAATGAGTTTCACAAGGTTTTGTTACTGGTTTAAATGCAATCACTTTTTAGACATAATAATGAACCACTTCAAAATATTATAATATCTAAGTAAGAACCACTTTAAGAACGAATAAGTACTTCATATTCGCCTTATACTTTGTCGTATCAAGGAAGCTGAATATGATTTCATTAAGAACAAACTAATTATAAAACACACGGCGACGTTCTCATTTAATTACAAGGAGCCTCTCAGCCCTCAGCCCACAGCGCTCAGCGCTCAACCTCCGCCAACAAGAAGTGTTACGTACCGTGAATATATTCATCATACTTTTATATTTGAATCCGACTACGAATCTCAAGGAGCTCCGTTAATTGCGAGAGTTTCATTAAAAGTTTGCGGCGCTCGTTGGCGGCTGGGGCGTGACTTCGCTCTGCGTCTCGCGACTGTGTGTTTCTTATAAAGCTATTAATTGTATATTAATTGTATAATTATTATACGAGTAGTACACTACCGTAGTTTGTCCAACGAATCACACTATGCATGGTATACAAATGATTTGTATGTATTAATCTATCTGTAAATAGAAATGTACTAGCTGACCCGGTGCACTTCGTATCGCCATATTTACTTAACTGTCTCAGCTTCTCACAGGCAGTGTACAGTCGAGGACAAAAAAAATTACTATTCCCATTATCTTTTCATTTTTCTTATATACAAACCTTGTCCTAGCAATAATGAACACTAAAAAAAATTCAGCTGATCGGATGTTATACGCTCACATATATTTCGGCGATTCATTTTTACGTATACAGATACGTGTTTCTTTATATGTAAGTCTATGCATTTGGTGACCGGTAGGTATATTTTCATTGGTGACTTACGGATGTTCTATCTACCTTACACGATTGCTACACCATCCATAGCTGAACTGGTAGTTAATGTGCCGGCCCTAAAGTCCCCTGATGTATGTACAATGTTTTATAAAATATTAACTACATGTTTTTTTTCCAAGAGGAAAAATCTCTCACAACTATTACGGAGTTTATGAGTTGGAAACAGTGAAGTGTGCGTGGAGATAGTTCATCTTGGCGGTTACGTCCTCGGTCCTCGTTTTGTTTCGTGCTTGAGGTAAACAATGTGCGTGTTTTTGTTTCCACATCGTTTGGCTCATCATTTTCCTTGTAATAAATCGATTTGATGTATGATTGTCAAAGTTGTAAGTTTTTATAAAATATACAAATATATTGATATCTAAGTACAATTTTGTACGAATTTTATTGGGTCTGGATAATCCTACCTTATATTATAAACGTTAATGTAAGTTTTGTTTGTTTGTTACGCTCAAGGTAGCTAGGCTTGAGCGTATAAGCATCTTTTTTTAGAAATTCTTGCACCAATCGAAAGCTAGAATATCAACGAGTAGTACTTTTTATTTCGATAACTGACATACAGGCAAGCGGCGCGGCGGCGCCGTGAGCAAAAGTTAGTTAATATAATTATCACTATGACAACGACAATCGTATAAAACCTTTTGTGAGTTATATTTACATCGGCCTTTTAAGACCCCTGAGGGATGTGAAGATTTTTTTGGTTTTAGTGAATATCTATGTATAGCGACGTATCAAACTATCTGTAAAAGATTTACTTACTAAAGAATATATAATATTTATCTGGCGGTTTATCCATAGTGCTTTTTTCAGCACAGATTTTTTTCTTCTCTTCTTACCAAATATATTAAAAATATAAAACAAAACATTATAATGAAATATGCTTATACCGGATTAAAAAATGATCAAAAGTTTTGCACGAACCTCATTTGCGTCTCCTATTGCCCGTAGCGTGATAATTTTCCTCCGATTTTGTTATATACTTCATTGATACTCCGCTCCTGTAGGTCTTAGCGTGATGATATATATATCCTATAGCCTTCCTCGATAACTGGGCTATCTAACACTGAAATATTTTTGCAAATCAAACAAACAAACAAACTCTTCAGCTTTATATATTAGTATAGATTTAAAGGAATTTCTTGATATACAATATACATACTATTTCAATGTATGTACACACTTGTATTTGTAATTTATTCCTCCCTAACACGAGAATCCAGTAACGTAACAAACAAGCCTTCGTTCACTTTTATATCCGCGAAACTGTTCCCTTGAAGGTCAACAGAAATGTATGAGGAAAATGTGAAGGTTTCACCGGCAAACAAGCGGATAAGATGTGAAGTGGGATTGTGTCAGTGCGTACATATATTAATACTGCGCTCGCTCGCTCCTCGGGGAAATGTCGGGCGAAACGGTAAAGGGCCATGTGTAGACTTAGACTAGTCACAACTAGGAAGGCGAGTATTAGTGGTAGTCGTACATTTGTGCACGATACAACACAAGCTAATACAGCAATGAGCACAGGTCATTACGCTTATCTGTTAGTTTTATATGTGTGATATTTTGCGTGTGAGCGTTTGTATATGTACGTATGTGTGTACCGACCTTACTAAAGTAAAGTTAGTGCATTGAAGGAATAAATAATATAATTAAAGAGTTTGAAGTAATGTGATAAATAAATAAATAAATGCGATAAATGATAAAGCCTGTGTTGTGTGATACTTAATATAGTAGTTTAAAGTTAGTTAAACACATTATATTTTAATGAAAGTTAAATTTCAATTAGTTTTTCATAAAATAATAACATTTGTGAGTGAGTGAGGATACCGGAGACCCATACCTCAACCCCTCCCCCGATCCCCGTGCCCATCCCACAAAGGCCGGGAACGCACTTGTGACGCCTCTGGTGTTGCGGGTGTCAATGGGCAGCGGTAATCGCTTACCATGGTTGATACGTTTGCTCGTTTGCCCACTATTGCATAAAAAAATTAACGGTGCATTCTACTGTCGTCAAATCATCAATTACCAACTTGTTTCATGTGGAAAAAGTATTTTACATCTACCCATACCCATATCCAAAAAAGAATACAAATCTACCGTTGTGTGTGTACATCTTATTTTGTATTTTATTTTCAACCTAATTTGATTTCAATATTTAGCAATTATACGTTACAATAAGTACACATTAATTATATTTTAATGATTATGTTACTCATAAGATATTCCAAAGTCTGGTAAAAGTGTAATAATCATCTATCACATAACAGAAACGATATTCATACAAATCCAATAATTTTGTTTCAATTTGTAGTTTCATTCATAACTCAACCGTGCTCTTGACAATTACTTTTTACTTATTCAAAAGAGTAATATAAAGTTTCGTGTTTTGTTGCAAGAGTACAATTGAACATTTAAAGCATTCCGTACATCTAATATTTACCAGACGATCGATCAGTAGGCGAAGCGGCGCCATCAACTACGCCAAGTATCAATAAAGGCTGGTCGCAGCGAGCCTGGCAAGCTTCGAGCTATAAAAGCTAACTTGCACTAATAAATCTACGGCTTAAATCCCTCCCTCAAGAGGTAGCGTTCACTTTCCAGGTAACTTAAACGGGTTGGCTTATTGTACACACAATTGTAGCAGTCTTTATGTAAGTAAGTAGTAAGGTATATACCTATCAGTTTGGTGTGAACATTTAATGGACTGTATTATTTTTTCTCTCACGCATTACTCATATTGCCAAGGTATATAACAGAGGGAGAGTTGTTGATACACTACTACTACTACTACTGCTACGTTGAAATATTTGTTTCCGTATAAATTTCAACGCGCACTGTCGGGTAAACATTCATACTTTCCAGAATTAAATTCATAGAATTTGTGAGATAAACATAAACACAAAGATGTACATCTCACATGTGTGCCGTTCTAGTTCTCCGTTGATTTATCACATAAACACGACGAACAAAAACTGTTCGCCACAGCCGGTGTTTGGCTGATGGCGCTAAGCGCTGATGCAACTTTGTAACTTAGAAACTATTGTAACTGTTATGAGTCGCACTATGAGTATTTAGTAGCCACAAACGTATGGTGGGTTTATCCGACTTAATATACCAGAGTCGCATAAACCTTGTAATACAAACGGCTTTGTCTAAATGAACACAAACCACGCCACAAAGCGCTCATTGACATTATATGGCAGCCATGCGCATAAAATGTTATCGTTGTGTGTAGGCCCATCATGTTTGCTTCGTGAGTTCTTGAATTAGGAGTTCAAAACTTATACCTAATAACTTTTTTACGTGATACTAAATTAGCTCTAATATAAGAGCCAGACAGAGTTTTCTATATACAGTACAGACAGCACAACGTTTTAGACAATGAAATAAAAATGTCAATAAACCGCACGCGACTGTTTGATCCCAAAGTATAAGCCTGAACTATGAAAAAAATATTTATAATGTCATTGTTAGTTGTTGCTACATTCATAAATATTTCAGCGAATGGCAAATGATCGTGATCATCTCATTAGTTTTGTCAGGGAACCAAACATAAA
Source organism: Spilosoma lubricipeda (assembly GCA_905220595.1). Classification (NCBI taxonomy): domain Eukaryota; kingdom Metazoa; phylum Arthropoda; class Insecta; order Lepidoptera; family Erebidae; genus Spilosoma; species Spilosoma lubricipeda. The sequence goes on from HG992290.1 coordinate 228,471, forward strand.
CGAGATGTAGAAACACATCAATTCTTCTCTAATTCATTACCAATTATACTGCTGTGTTATAGATATTTAAGAACACACTTGTGTAGGAAAAACTCTCTTGAGGCTAAAATAACTGAAAAACTATTAGAAATGTAAAACAAGGTATCCTACGACTCTATTACGTCGGAGAAAAATAATGTTATCGTTCCATCATTTAACTTTTAACTTTAATTCTCAGAGTTCTTACGAAGGCGATATGTGTGATATAGTTAAATTCTCCAAAAGATCACTAATACAATGAATTATTATCCTCTATACAAAACAATATTCGATGAGCCTGATCCAGGTCAATCACTAATAGCAAATATCGCTTCCTTCCTATTCCTTCACAAATCTAAAGCATAGTAGTTCTTAAAAGACCATTGGGTGAGAGATAACCGAGTCATTACTCAGAACTGGATCTGTCCAAATTTAGCAGACGAAGAAATTCGGTGATAAATTTCTGTCTTGTCTGACTTATGGCGGACATTACAGAGGTATCGTTACAGTGATTTGTGCGACTTTGGGCAGAAAGGTACAACATGAAAAATAGCGCCGGAGACGAGGTTGTCGTATACGTCAACTCTAATCAAAGCCCATGATCTTTTTGCTATTTTTTGTCATTACTCGTCATCATTAATGTTCACAGTATTTTATGTTACAGCAATATGTTAATTTGACAGTGAAATGTCTGTCTGTCTGTGAGTAAAATAAATTATGCACATTTAAATGTATCGTCAATTTTATCCATTCAAACCCTTCTCAATTTTTTTTAAGTAACGAGACAAAAGCTACCTAAAAACGCTTCGGTGTGTATAATATATATTTTATTTAATGTTGAAACATTGATATGTACTGGTATAGAAATCATTTTATATTTAAATACCTTAAATCTGTTTTGGTACTTACGTAACTTTCATATTCCTGCCCGTATTAAAATGTTGGGCACGCTGTGCAAACGAGAAAGTAATTATATTGTGTCATATAAGTTGAAATAATAGCGTGTAGCAAATGTATATCGTCTACTTTGATCGTCAGTATCGTTTTTATTTTACTTATGAATCTTCTAAGTTGTCGTGTAATTTAATAATTTTATATTCAACAATTCATTCGTTATCAAAAGACTGAGGAATAAATATAACGAAGGATAAATTATATTTATTTTTGAAAATAACCTTTTACATATATTTTAAAACGTCTCACTTTACAAGTGCCGGAATTTCTCAATATTTACTCTGTGTTGTTTTTCAATCATTGTATTTGGGTAGGCCGTGGAGACACATAAAATCACCAATAAGATGATAATATGAACTAATATTAAACGCCTTAGAAGACTTAGAATTAGAGACTTAAGACTAAGACTTACTATACTCACGTTTACATACACAAAAAAATACTATACAATTCAACTACAACTAGCTATATTTTTCTGCCTGTCGATCTTAGGGTGATGCAGAGCTAGGCATGGTAGATGCACTATGTTTACAAACGTTTGTGTGGTAGTAGTAGAAATGGTTTATGTAGAGAACCAAATTTCTGTGTAATTGTCCCACAAGCTTCTCATTTTTGTATGCAAATGGCGCTGTGTTGGGCTTTGTTGTATATTTCAACAGAAAATTCAACAATTTGGTTTCCTCCTACGTTTTAGTGCTACTACGTGTGCAGAATCTCAAACTACTTACGACATCGTGTTCAGACGTACGACATTCACAGTTGAATACATCCCTGTCTATAAAACAAATAATAAAACAACGGTGTTCTTGAAACTTCGATTTAATTTAATTAATTAATTATAATATGATTACCGACTAATGTTTTTTCAAAATCACGTATAAACTGGAGCCATTCTAATTAAAAAGACTGATTATGATTTCATATACGATTCAATTCGTTGCTGTCCCTGACCTACTAACGGGTACCCGTCATCATCATAACGGCCTACATCTCCGGCGTGTGATGGGCTAATGCTCACGTAATAGCCCATAAAGTTGACAACGATGGCGGTTATGGGACTGCCCATGCGTTATAACTTGTCCAAAACTTCATGACTTAAGGCTGATAACGGTACAAGTTATGATTACACAGACCAATGATGTTGATAATTTTACCCAACTACTGATAAGAACCTGATGATTATACTAAACGGTAAATATTAGATAGCAGTAGTCTTTACAAATGTTTCTCTTTTGTTAAAACTATGGAGATTTTCATTATTATTTCTCACCAATATTTCGACTAGCGCACTTAAATAACATTTATATGTCATGTGAGTGTAAAATTAGATTGTTGTGCAAAGAACTATTTTTGAAACTTCTACAAATCAAAAGTACGTACTAATCAACTTCTTTTTGTATGTATGAACTCGCTGTAGTGACTACTCTGCTTGATGGAAAGCATGAGCAAAATCCAAGAGTGATAGTCAGTACTGAATGCAGACAATGCAACAATGCAGCATGATGACTCGCACTAAGGTGGTGGCCTTTTGAGATGCTTCTGCATCGTTGGGCCTAAAATGACAACACGAATGTGGTTATTTTAGATTGGTTTTCTGTGAGAGGGTAGTACCGCCCGCGCGCCCCGGTCGAGCCGGCCCATACGTACTGAAATCAGCGTGGCTCTACTACTTTGAAAACTCAATTCAACTACTACTTCTCTACAGATTGGTATCTTGATGAACAAGAAAGCCTAATATCGCGTAACAAGCAAATAACAAAACAATGCGACTCGTTAAACCAGCCCCTTGAAAGCGGCGAAGTCGTAAAATATCCTCCGACTAAATTACGTCTTATTGTGAATCCCTATCTCAGAGTGTCTAAGTTGTAACGACCCGTTTTAAAGCTCATAACATAATATTTAAACTCGTCCTATTTACAATCATTACAACAACAAGTTCTACAAATAAATGTCTAGAACTCACGTATATTTACAAACTTACATTGTTAAAGTAGGCAAGTAGAGGTCTGCCATGGTGGCCCGTATAATCAGAGGAGCGACCGGGATCGCATACCTGTACTGCACTACTGCAATCCCGACTTGTGGTATTGTAATGCTCTGCCTTAGGTCTCCTGCCCTGTTCAATTTAATTTTCACGATTTACCCTTGCCATTTGTTCCGCCTATGAACGATAGCAGTATCAACAGTGGATAGCTTCAGGCAAACTTCTAATTATAAATAAACCTGATTAAATAAACTTCTATAAATAAACGCACTTGGCCACCATGTGAATTTTTCAACCCAAGTCTAAATAAAGATGAAAAAAGTGCAGGAAAATAATTACGAAATGATCATAATGAAATATTTTAAAGTGAGACATTAACTTTAATTGCACGTCTCGAGTAACATAACATAACATACAGTCACGCCTTTTTCCTAGAGAGGTAGGCAGAGAGAATTGATCTCCACTTACTACGGTCCTGACAGATCTCTTTTGCTTCGTCAACATTCATCAATCTCTGCATGCATGCTCGTCGGTTCCTGATGCTCTTCACATTGCCCTTTTTCAGAAAATCACCAATTTGGTCGATAAATGCTCGCCACGGACGACCTCTTCCGACACTTCCACACACATTCGCTCTATGAATTCCTTTCGTGAGTCTTCGATCATCCATGCTCTCTAAATGGCCCCGGTTAACTAACTTACTTATTCTAAACATATTCCTGGCATGTTTCTAATAATGTCTTGAGAGTAGGGTTTTTATCTCGAACCTCACATCTCTGTGATGATTTAATATTGAACAAGGAGCAAATTAGAAGCAGCCAAATTATTACGCGCACGTTACCGTCAGCAGCTTAAACAGCACCGAGGGATTCCTGCAGCGAGAGCTTATTTTACGATTAATTTCGGATCGTGACTCATGACATTTTGGAGTATTGTGGAAAACCGCGCCGTCATTCAGGCTTGATGTGTTCCGACAGGTTAGTTGCGTTTTTGTAGGTTACTGGAGATAAAATCGTTGAAATGTGAAACCCACAATTTCTGCTTTTATAAAATAGATAGCGCGAGCGGTAGAAAGGCCTTCTTGAATACTTTGACACTACTTCCTTAAAGCCCGACTTTTGAACATCATTGTATGTACTATACCTGTTTTACGGCTTTTTTTCTTTGAGCAAGTAAAATCCATATTTATATGATGGATTCACAAGTAGCTCTGTCTGTCAGTCTGCTACTGTTTCACTGGCTAAACCGCTGCAGCGATACTTTACTGACACACACTCGAGACAAGCTGACGGCAAAAGCAAGTCTGCTGCAAGCTTGGGACTAGATGGCGTTGTGTGATAGATGCCCGAAATATTTATTTATTAATTTTATTTATTTATAAATTAAAAGATCAAAGCTATATGAAAAATAGTATCAAATTATTTTGAGACACGGTACACATTGCTATGAAGACTTAATTGCTTTTGTAATACGAATAAACATACAAATTATACCTACGTCTAAAAGTCAATTCAAAAGCCAATAAAACTTAAGTCGCAAGTTCTAAAAAGCTAAAAATAAAAAAAACATAGAATGCTAATAAAAAAGGTCTCTTGGTGAAAATGTGATCGAAATTGGAAACTAACGTGGGTAGACGATCGCGGCGAGTCAAGTTGCCTCGACGTCACCTTCAGCTGTAACAACATTAAATGTTATCTTTCTTTTAAAATGCCTACTATCCAGTTTGTTTAACAAAACTTGTTGACATTGACTTCGACAAGGTGCCTTTCTCTTTCAATTTACTTAACAGACAAATAAAAGTTTCAAACCCAATGTGACACAATTGAATAAGTAATTTGACATTCAATTTAAGTAGTAAGTAGTCTTTGTGACAGTTCAGTTTAAATTCGGTATCTTTTTCTTTCCTACGCGAGTTCAGTACTTATTCAAAAGCGTCACGCTTCGATAAATATTATTTAACTATTACCTGGGAACTTCGTATCGCCATCTTTACACATCTGTCTCAGTTTTCCGTCGCGGACAAAAAATTGGCTTATCCCGTTATCTTTTAATTTTTCTTGTACACAAAGCTTGTCCAGTAACAGACAGTAACAAACACATAAAAAAAATGAATTATTTAATTTGGTACAGCCGATCTGAAGTTATGCCCGTATATTACGGTGATTCATTTACATATATATATAGACTAGCTGAACCCCGCGGTGTTACCTGCGGCTATCGTTGTACCGCGAGTAACGCGGCGGAACAAAGTTGGTCTGAAAAAAGTAGCCTAAGTTACTCCCTGGATCATCAGCTACCTGCCAGTGAAATTCTCGTCAAAATCGGCCCAGCCGTTCCAGAGATTACCCGGAACAAACAGACAGACAGACAAAAATATTTTTAATAAAAATAAAATAAAATAATATAAAGATGCTTCATTTATTTCCATACTTTCCTGATATGTTGGTTAGTATTAGGGTAGAGAATAACTTTGTCATTAAGTCCGTATCTGTAAAGATGGTACCTAAAGCACATGTTATGATCAAGAAAACAATATCTTCAGTATCAGAATAACATAAATAATAAATAAATATTTCGGACATCTAAACACACAACGCCATCTAGTCCCAAGCTAAGCAGAGCTTGTGTTATGGGTACTAGACAACTGCTACAAATACAATACAAACATACATATTATAGATAGAACACACCCAAACTCCGAAACAATTATTTGTAGATCATACAAACATTTGGTGCGACCCGGGAATCCACCCGAGACCTCGTGATCAGCAGTCGCTCACGCCAACCGCGAGACCAACGAGGCAGTCAAAAACATAATCAAAAGTATTTAAAGTCATAAATTTGATGTGTTTTGAAATTAAACGTTAGTATTGATTCTTCGGCACAAGCTACTGTTTTATCCTACCAAGTACATGTACTTGAAATTTCTAAAAAATAAAAGCTGCTACCCATAGGCAGTTCTCTGGCTATTTTACTTCGTAAAGATCTTTGGTTGTTATTTTTGTATTATCGTTACTTAAAATTCTTGTGTATCATAAATACAGGATCGTTACAAATTATTTTAATTATATTGCTTGTTATGACCACCTTTCTTAAAAAGTGGTTACAGAAAAAGATGAAAATAAATTGTGTGATGAAAATAAAACAGTGACAGTGATTGAACGTCTTAAATAGATACATATTTTATTTCCCGTAATTTTTATAATATAAGTCCGGCCCTGTAAAATAACAAAATAGTATGATTCTACAAAAAAATTGTAAGATAGTGATATAATAAATTTATAATAATTTTCTTCACAAAAGAAAGTTTTAAACAGTATTTAAAATATCGCACAGCAAAAGTTGAAAATAGATACATGGCGCCGCGGTGTCTCCAAATCGGGACGTAATCTTTTCGTACAAAAGACAGAGAGGCATTTGGAAAATTTACATAATATTTTTATGGGGACGCGCGCTTTTTATTACGTGATCGCAGTAAATTGTAAGCGCTACGTTGATACGCTCCAAGTATCTTGTTACAGTTATATATATGTATGTTGTAAATATGAAAGGGCCTCAGCTGCGAGTTCCCTCCGAGCTCGTATATTCCCTTATTGTTTGTGTAACACACAGAGTTCATTGTTATCGTAAGTATGACATTAAACAAGAAACAATTCGGTAGTTGAGATATCTAAAGCATTTACTAGCACTACCATGGATACGTATAGACAATTTGAACGCACATATTATGCAAACTCTTTACGCCTACGATTTCTCGACTGTAATTTAAGTTAACTGTTGTTAAGAGTACTTACTATATGCTGTAGTGTACTGTCTTCGATTTTATCAACTAGTTACTATACATACATATACTATACAAATGAAATGAGGTGACAAAAAAAGCACCAGCATTCAAATAAAAGAATCATCAAAATCGTTTCACCCAATTGAAAGTTCTGCTCGTTTGCCTCCTTCCTATACCATAAAAAAAGGTAACAAAAAAACCATTCTAATTGATAATCTCCTTTGATGGGGAACTCTTTGATTGGGGAGCTTGAAGTAGTGAAATTCATTATTTTGTTTATTTTAACCATCGTAACGAAATGTCTTCAATAGAAGCCTGCGCTCTTTTCTGGCGACCTGTATTTAGAATCAATACCGTGTTAGTGGCGTTCCACATTTAAGTGTGTTAGTTGGCCAGCGCGTGCCTCCGTTAAACAATACGTACCAACGATCACATACTCCCAACCACTGCATTTCTCTTCTCTGAACGTTCAACTGCCTAGAAGTTTTACAATGTAAATTAATCATTTCTTAGCAGTTTACTTGCTAATTGCTATAATAGAAATAAAATAAAAGCAGAGATTAGCCATTTTAAAACAAACAATAACACTACAGGAATTAATCTCATATACATTTTTCAGTTTTTCAAAATGGAACCCCTAAACTATGCATTCAACCTAAAACCTTATCCTTATTCTAAAATATGTGAATAACATTGGTCACTTTAAAAGTTAGTGTTGCTACGATTATAAGAAAAATTGCTAATAAGCATGTGTTGTTAATGTCTAAGGATCGTTTTTTCTACATACCTTAAATAAATCAGGACTTGTCAATAATGTGAATACCTACTATTGGAGCATACATATTCGTTTTGTTACAAAAATGTTTTTTAAATCGATCAATCTTAGACGGAAAATTAAGTGCACATTTAGCCGAACATGGAACCTTTTTTCTTGTTAAAGTATATGCTTATATGCTTATAATGTACTACTATTTGTTATTGGACAATAAAGTGGACAATCCATCGGTCCGCGAGTCTGTCCATCTCTACGTGCCTCATCATTACTTGCGTGGTTGTGGTCGTAGACAGCATCCAATGCTCGCGTACCCACCTTCTTGGCATATCACAAAAACTAGTAATAGCCCCACCGTTACAGCGATCAATCTAATAAATGATCTTTTAAAAGCTAGCCCAAATGCAGACATATTTTTTGATTCGACTGGTGTATTTTATAATAATGTAATGACATACCTAAATAAATCTAAATAGTTGTATTTTAATTCAATGGTGACATTTATTAATGTATCATGAACATTTAATTGAAAGTACTGTTTTTTTTTTTTTTTAGTTTATCGTCTTGTTTTGTTGACATTATTTATATTTAAGTTGTTAAGATTGATTTTATTTTATTAATTTTTCTTTTATTGTAAATATTTATCAAAAATCATTGTTTTGACATAACATGTAAGCGTCTTGGTGCAATGAACTGTAAGCTTATATTGTTTTATTAAATAAATGAATATGAATATGAATATGAATAAAAGTCGCCTATTAGAAGTTGGGACTTTTAACCGATCAACAAATTGTTCCAAGAAGTTTCAATAAACACAACTTTAAAAATTATTTGTACCGCTAACATTTTAACTTATGCACTCCAAGTACATAACCATTTGAACAGAAATTCAGCAAGCTAACAGATTCTCCATACCTTGGCCTAAAGACTCAGTCAATACATGACCATGTCTGTTGCAACTTAACCCTATAAATAGTCTGAGACGAATTTTAACAACATCATATCCATGAATATTCCCGGTCGTGTTGGTAACAGACTGGTGACCATCGTCGCGCCAACCCCCTGGAACTAATAGGGTTATGTGCAATATCACGCGCCACATCTCAACTGTAACTGATCGAGTATTATACGCGACGAGACACTTCAAGTACCACGTACCTTGTGACGTCACACAGACCTTTATTATACATGCCACGATGGGTAACGCCGTGTTCACATATTTACGGAATCACTTCTAATATTGGCCCCTTGAAATATGAGGCGAAATACTTTATACATTGTATTATGTTGTGTTATATACTAGTTATTCTTAGACAATGTAGTTGAATCTATTCTCCCTTGCTATTATTGCTATAACAGGAGTATAAATAAACTTTCTCCCATTAAAACAGTGCGAGCCAACTATCTGTTAGCCAAATGACAGTGTCCATTTAGTCTTTTGGAGATATAAAGAAAGGAAAAAGAAAGATATATTTATTATAACAATTACACACTTAAATTAAAAAAGAAAACAAAATAAGCGTAAGTTAAAGTATGCATGCCTGTCTGTTAGATCCTTATGTATGTCTTCTGCCTTCGGGCGAGTCAAACTTGTTATTATTGTTGAACAAGAACTATAGACAAAAACATATTTTTACGATTTTCTGCTTTTTTTTCATAAAAGACAATTCCCGCATCAAGAATACTCCTGTGTCACGGATGTTACAAACTTACATGAAACGCGACACAAAGAACATCTAGACTTTGAAGAACAATTTTTGGATAACACAAAGTTGTTGGATTTGAACTTACAATCACAACATTCAGCCCAGTTACAAGCTTCAAGGTGACCGGTAAGACCACTACACCATCAGTGCAGTAGATATTTTTTTACATTCTCCTTAATTAATTTTGTTTCATCTCAATCTATTTTTGTTGTAAAATTCTACTTCGTCTTTTCCTTCAGGGGTATGAGAGTATCCACCTTTAGACAATCTCAAACATTTTTTATCTCTATCCTCTCTTCTCAGGTAATCATCTTCTACTCATCAACTTTCATACACAGAACTCACTACTCTTTTATATTATTACATAAGATTCAAGTTACATAATTTACTGCCACCTCTATGAGCTATTATTATACACTAGTGTATAAGCAATTATCACAGGTTCTCCTCATACCAAGCCCAAACCCTATTTAAACAATGACAGCAAATTACAAAGAGGATTGTAAAACAATCGTTAGCCAGTGGAGGGTCTAAGAGCTCTTTACAAAACGTTAATGGGTACAAATTGCTTTAATTGATAAGGGTATCGATCGTAGCGCGTACGGGGTGTGTGGGGCAGGTGAGGGGCGCGTGGGGGGGACTCGATAGAGATGTTATCATAACAAGGTTGCAAGCGGTCGGATTGAGTACTTCAATTTAATAAATTTAATTATATTCGAGCTCATGTATTATACGATTCATATCTATTAAATATTCTTACATCTACTTTTATATCGTTTGATTAGTTATTAAATAGGAGATATAATGCTTCAAGTACTTTGCCGCCAAAGAACTCGCATTTTCGGTCAATATCCAATATTAACCTGAACCTAATTGCTTACTTTCTCTAATTTACTCATATAGCATTAAACGTTCGATGTGGCCTACCATTCTTAATTCATCAGCAAAACCAAAAACAAAAAAAAACCTCAAATGACTTTCATTTAAATTTTGCAAGATTAATCACATGTAATAATTAAGCTGTAAGATAACTCTATATATGTACCCTGCACTGTGCCCTTTCGTGACCGAGATTTATATATTTGGACAAAATATGTACTTAATATTATTCGGGACAAAAAGTGGTTCATTGGTCACACGCGGCGACAAGACCGGCGCGCGGCGGCCGCTCGGCCCCGGACGACAATAACTCTTACAACTTGTTTCCGTAACGCAAACAGCCCACGTGACACGCACACACTCCTCACGTTTACTGTATTAATAAATAGGACAGCAACTATATTTTTTACCAGCTGGTGCCCGTTCAATGTGGGGTGCGAGGGACTTTTCTCCCTCTCATCAGGAGAAAAATGCGAAAGAAGCGCCTTAGTTTTCAGTTTGCTTTTACGTGTGTACTTTACTTTTACGGCTGTACCTGTTTATTTTCTGGGATTGTTTGACACCCTCCTGTGTCTTGTACGTTCTCCGCCTCCTGCTCTAAGATCACCACCTTGCTAATTAAAAGGAGCGGTTGAATGCATTTTCGTGAACTATAACTGTGTCTCGTGCAACTAATAGCTAGAGCAAAGTCAAATCGATTCAGCAATCATGCTGAGCGCTATACAAAATATACCTGATTTTCAGCACCATTCGTTGATCTGACTTTTTATCGTCATTAAACCTACTTCTAAAGAGAATTTACTATTTGAAACTAGAATGATAAAGCAGTAGGAAGAAATATATTTTTATATCTTATCATAAAACATGGATGAAGTAAATTTGAAATTAAAATGCCACAAATAATATAAAGTTTCGTTTTCTCAAATGAAGTCGGTTGAAAAGTAACTACTACCTAACCTTCATTGATGTTTTGTATTATACGAACACTGTCTCATCTAAGCGTTGAACACACGAAAACGAAAACACGAACACACGAAAATACTTCTGTTTTCGTTTAGAAAATACAAATAAAGCACAAAAGATTGGTCACTAAATCAGTGGGCAAGTCGTTTTACCTTAAAGAAAGTTGTTATTCCACAGAAATGCCAACATACGTGTATACAAATACGTCCTACGTGACTCGTAACCGTACTGCCTATAGATTGACTAGTTTCAACAGAAAAAAGCATTTAATAGAGACACAGTTCCCTGAAGAATTTTTTTATATACTATTTATATTACCATTTTTAATAAAACATTTATGGAACAAGCCGTGTGGAATAGAAATGTTGCTGGAGTTTGCGATTTTAAAATATTTATGAAATGGACACAAAGAATACCCAAATTCTGAAAAACAACTTTTGCAAGTGACACAAAGTGGTGTCCCTTGTCAGGATCGAAAGCACAAGTCTCATGCACTCCCAGCGCAGCAAGAAGCAACGAGGTAAGCGCTCATACTATAACCAAGTTCAAGCAATCATTCTTCACTTCTTAAAATAAAGTATTGTTTTTCTACATACCACTGCAGTATTGTCAAGTACATTTTTTTGTTTTGACATTAATATTAGAAAGTCTTTTGTAACTATACCACCGACCGACGACACAGTAAAATGTTCTTTTACATCCTGAAAAATCAAACTTGCCTCAAAATTAATAAAATATATAAGTCAAGTCATGGCAAAAAGTAGTTTATAATTCATATGTTATTAATTTGTTAACCTTGTCAGAGTTTATTAACCGAATTTAAACGACACAAAGTAAGTAAGCCTTACGTAACATATGAGATGATCCAGCACCACGAGCCCTCATTGCTCAAACTGAACAGCACGTGTATCTGTAACACACTTTCGTCCCTCTTCATGATATCACTCAGAGATTGCAGGAAAATTAGAGGAAAGATGTAACACATCAACATAGGAGAATTGTATTAGAATTCAATCTTTATTTCCAACGACCCTTATTACCACTAACATGTACTCTATTCAATTGTACCTATTGTTCCATTAGAAGGATTGCAATTCCTGGATTTGCTCATTTTCTTGCTAAATCTATTTCATAACTTATTTATATTATAATACATTCGATACTTTCATAGTTACTGCCAATCAGCAGTTCTATTATTGGAACCGAACTAACGGCTCTCGTGAGTATAAACCTTACCTATAAAATAAATCTATCGTTGCCTTTACAAGTGTTCATGAAATGAACAACGAACGAACACAAAGAATACCCAGACTCAGAATAACAGTTTGTGGATTACAGAAAGCGTTGTCCAATGTGGCAATCCAGGCAATATACCTACGCACCTATTATACACATGGACATATGCATATCTGATTCGCTTGGTGCATGCGCCTGTCATAATTGCAACTGACAATTATTTAGTCAGACGGACAGTGTGTGGAGCATGTTTATCGCTCACATAAATAACAAGAGCATTAGGCCTGACTGCTAACATCATAAATTCATCAGCAGCACTCGGGTTCATTTATCAAAGCGCATTATAAGAAGGAAAATATTTTGTGTTTTTGTTATTGCTAATAATATCACTTACACAAACGACATAATTTAAGGAACTTAAACAGTCGTGTTCCAATGCCTTCGCATTCAAATTCGAATGTATGATACATTGAAATTAATGTAATACTCACATATGCGGGAACTTAAAGACGATGTACAATTTCACAGTTTTGCTTGAAGATAGTTTATTACTATAGCGATGTTTGTTAGCACAACTCTCTAAAAAAGCAATCATCGACAAAATAATTGTTCGGTCCCAATTCGACTACTTTGTAAATGTAGTATTAACTATAATACTGTAGTCTTTTGGCAAATGTCAAAGTGATACTTTTGTTAATAATGTCATGTCACTGTTAGATAAAATTCGGAAAAAGACAGTCATATATATTTTGAGTGGTCCGTGATTTGATTGAATTTAGTTTCGGTGTTTGTTAGTGTCACCTAGTATTTGGTAAACTGAATAATATATACACGAGTTTTGAATTCCGGTAGAACGGCCTTGTAAAAATTAATTTGTCATTGTCGCAACGAATCTAAGATCTCGTAGGAGTGTTGTATGTGCAAGTAACCAGGAGCTGCGTGACGGTCTACTGAGGGACGTCGCTTAGGACGCCAACGAAGCCTACACATCTCCACAGTAAGTTCTATATACCAATATAGAAAAAGAGGTGTATCGCCTCTAAGTTTAACTGCTGTTCCCAAGAGGAAAGTTCTTTGATACACTGGCTTTGTCTATGGGCCCCAAAGGTAGGTGAAATTACTTACTGCAAGTACGAAGCCCTGGGGAAAGGAATTAAACAATTATATTTTTATTATGCATTTAATGTGCTGATCGGACAGAAAAATATAGTTGAGAAAACATAATATATAATTACGTCTACCAAATAATCTTCCTGATACAGAGCTCTTTTTTGCTCCTGCTCTTTTCTGTCGATTTGTTTGCCAAATTTTAACGCATTTATAGAACTAAATACAGGTCACACTACACATTGCATTTATTTATGTGTTTCTTTGGAACTTTGCCTGACAAAACGAATGGCAGAGGAAAGTAAACGATGGATTCAGCTTTCTAATCAGGTCAAATGGCGCTCTAGTTCGGAACTAGTTCACAAACAGGCATAACATTTAGACTTCAGAGTTGTAATTTACTTAGCTTTAAATATGATAAGCTTATTGCTTAGTCGTGATTCATTTGTATTATTTAGATAAATGTTACTTAAAATTAAGCTGCGAGGCACAATTGTGGAATACAGAAAGCCTAATTAATCCTACGTAGCTTAGGTTGTAACCTAAATAACATACATAGGAACAGTTATTCAGATATCACCGAAGTTGTAGACAGAGGCGTATCTGTATGAGGCCCACGTTCTACCAATGGGGATTGCCAATAATAGTTCTGGAAGACGTATTGCCGACTTGAAGATAAAAGCGGTCACGTCATACGTCATAAACAGAATAAATACTGTTTCGCAAGAGAAAAATATTAATTTTAATACGAGTTAAGCCGTTGACAAACTACATTTGCAGTTTACTGTACGTTAGCTCTTGCCCGGGACTCCACCTGTGCATTTGTCAGTTATCGCGGTAAAAATTAGCTCAGATATCACTCGCTGATAACTACTTTTTGTTAAAAATTATTAAAATCTGTTACTGGTTTAGCCGTTAAAGCATAATAAACATAGAAACTCACGTTCGCATTCGTAATATTTATTAGGATTTCAATGGCCATTCCAAAATCATTTAAATATTTTATAACAATGGCTATGAAGAAAGGCTGTAGGAAAACACCTTCTTAAATAAATTTCACCACTTAAGGTTTGAAACTCATCTTTGAAGAAAACTCATCCAATAATACATTATTAATGAGGTTGGGACTACCACAGCTCGAAACGTACTTTGACTGGAGTAGCTCTTACGTAGACATTATAAGGTTTAAAATTGAGTACACAAATAAAACATGCGGTCTTCTGGGCTAAGCCCACCTGTCCCCGCGTATTGAGCGCTGAATGAATTATTATCGAGACAATCGACGGATCTGTCATGCGTACTCGTATACATAGACATTATACAGAATCGATTTTCATCTTACATTGATGATCGCCGCATTCGGAGTGTTGCGTTAAAAGCACTATTAAGTACGGAAACATCTATGCATGTAAAGAAGCATTTTATAGTATATTTCGTGGTGCTATTGCACTGGGCTATTAGTTCAGTGGTAAGTGATCGTGACTGATAAACCAGACGTTGAGTTGTATTTATATCCAGGATAAAATATTGTAGGACTGGAGGAGTCGTTTATTCTATGTCTGGGTGTAATTTCAATATGTTTGTGTTCAGAGTATACCTATATAGCGTTTAACGGTAATAAACTAGTATATTACGCACCTAAGTAAAAATTAAATTTTAGATACGGATCTTCCTGTTCTGGTAAAAAGCGGGAAGCTGATGAGCGGGAACGTTCAATAGAAAAAAGCACTTTTAAATTTCAGCTAACGATTTAGAACGTTTTACCTTAAACGTTGCGCTGTTAAGCAGCGCCAGTGCGTTTTTAAGTTACCTTGTAAACATAAGGATATTAATAATGTAAACAAAATTCAGTAGGTGCACTTAATTTGGCCATTTTTTTATCTTATGACAGTTTTGACAGTCTAAATCGTATCGTTTTTTGTTGGTCATGATTTCAATATAAGTTAAGTACAAAACAAGTACTGTTTTTTGTTAGGCTGGGTTGTTTACGTCTCGAGACACTTTTGTGCTTTATGTCATTTAAAATGAATGCTTGTAATGTGGTAGCTATGTGGCCGCAGGCGCTACGGTGCGGGGGACGCAGGGGTTGGAAGTTGTTTAGCGCCCTTGCGTATTAATGCCCCTCTTCACTATGAATTATTCAGATACATTATAAAACTGAGAGACATGTTTGAAAGTTTACAAAAGGTGCCGAGTCCTCCACTCTCCATCTTTAAATCTCAATAAAATTGGACACTAATGTTTGCCATATGATTGCGGTATGTAAACATTTGAATGCTTAAGATGATATATCTTAGACCTTTGAGTACTAAGTATTTTCTGACTAATGTTGATAATGAATAAATTAAATTAAAAAGCTTTTTAGAAACAAGCTTATACTGGAATGCCTCGAGACGAATCGAACGAGTCCAAAACTCGATGATGTTGCGACGTTTCTTTACAGAGTTCCTATGGCCACCTTCCAGCTACATGTACATGTATTGTCACGTATTTCATCAAAATCGGTTGAAGATATCTGCTTCAAAATTGAGTTGCAAGATTCCACCCGAACATACAAGCATACATACATTGTAAGTTAATAAAAGCTTGTAACAAATTGGACTACAACATTGGGGAAAATCAGTTTTAGTGTGTCTCAGGCTCATAGACAATGCCACATTTGCTTTATTGCTCGCAGTGTCCAAATATATTCACAAAAAAAGACTTCTGGGTTGTCATAGACGACGCAACTTCTATGAATTACATCACAGCTTTTAAAGAGTTTCTGCTTTGCTGAAGACAAATTTTGATAATAATGCTCAAAATTTGGTTTTTGGTCTGTAAAACATTATAATGAAGAAAAAGAAAACGAAGTAGACATATATCAACATAAAAACATAACGTACAGGAAACAGTAGGAATTGTAGCCTAACAATAGGGCAATGAGAAAATGACAGCATGACGATTGTTTCATCGAAAACGGCCTGCTCTTTCAATTAAGAAATAAATTTATTTTATCATTAGTAGCTAAACCTCGCAGTGTTACCTATGCGGGACATAGTTAGTCTGAAGAAAGTAGCCTAAGTTACTCCTAAGATCATCAGCTACCTAGCAGTGAAGGTCCCCTCAAAATCGGTCTAGCCGTTCCAGAGATTACCCAGAAAAAACAGACAGACAGACAGACAGACAAATATTGTATTTTGGTACACTTACATTTGCATTTATTAAAGTGGTTATTTTAATATTACAAACAGACACTTCAATTTTGTTTATTTGTATGGATTATCTGGATTATACTGTTTAACTCATTATTTAAAAATAAATGCTCGTAGCTCTCTTTACTGGAAAACCCATGCTTTTATCAGAGCACACGCTCGTTTCTCTGGATTCTATTGCAATTATTTAATAATTATTTCTCAATAGTATTTATAGGAGTAATTTGCAAAAAGCCTAAGAACTTTAGTAAAGAAAGATGTCTTAAGTAACAACTATCGCACAAGTTACACGAGAATTAAATAAATGCTGGTTGTAGGGACCGTTATTCTTCCTACTTTTATTATATTTCAAAGGGTCAGTTCTAAAAGACTTTAAAAACAAGCTCTTATAAGACCGCCAGTGTCATATTATCATAACACCTTAAAACAAACTCAGAATATGAATCATAGCATATTCTTAATTTTAGAAACTGCAATAGTGAAGACGCAGAAGTTTTTTTTTATGTATGACCCTGCCTCAATGAGCATAACCTGCATAAGCAGAATCCAGAATTGCAGATGTCACCATACTCATTGCGAATGCAGACAATGTAGACATGCAGTATGGTGACCCACACGATGACGTCCTAGTGACGCTTCTGTATTATTGGGCCTCCGGTCTCGCACTCACCAACTAAACACGACAGCACAACGTTGTCATTTTACGTTGATTTTTAGTTTGTGATTAGTTATCCGATTTCAGTTCAAACTTACAACATTGAGTATCCCATAAACATTGCTGACCCAGCTTCGACTATATTCATTGATATTCAAGGCAACTTTAAGTCTTAACTACTGTACATTTTGTTTTACATACTTTGATTTTTTTGCTAACATATTCCAGACAATGCTCCCCGACTGCCTTCTTACCAAAATTCATCTCCGCAGTATATATTCCCGCCTTGTCCCTAATTGAAGTAAACAATGAGCACATTTATTATTTGCAACTCGTTGTAATATTATTATGATTGTACAACAAAAACATCACATTTAACGTACGGATTTGTTTGAACATGTCTCGACTCGGTGTTGGTAATGTTTCATTTTATAAAACATACATATGGTCGTTCGCGTAACTCGTAAATAACTAATATTATGGTCTTGAAGAATAATGTTTCTCTACATCGTTGGTAAAAAATAAATGGCTGAAAATATTTGTGTTTGGTCCCACATTTATACGACGATAAAATATGCTTTTTCCTTATGCGTGTAAAATGGGAAAATAAGGAAATAGAAATAAATTTTGTCCAAGGTTCTACATTTTACCAATTAATCAATATCGTTATCATTTCATAAGCGGCCACATCTGTCCATTATGTTTTCATTGTTTCTAACCCTAAGAATGTATTTCTTTTTTCAAATTTAATAAAACTAAATATACCCTTAGGAGCAAAAATAAGTAACTCGATCATCAAACATTTGATGTAACAAATATGTAACTTCTTACCATATAAGAGTTAAATACATCGTCGTGGTCAACGTTAAGCGGAACGTGTCTTTTGTTGTTTAGTACTCAATAAGCAATTGCTTATGCAAAAACTCAATTATATATTCCTATTTATATGGTAGTATTAAATTAAATGTTCAACTTTAAATTTACTTTTAAACTTGTAAAAACTAAAAGTGACGGAAGTCCCTGCACAAACTAAAAGTTTACATTAAATCGTTTCAAGTGAAGCTCGAGTCGAGTGTAACGAAGCGAATTGGAGATGACCTCTTTATATAAATAAAGTTTGGAAGAAAACAGCCTCTGAAGAACATTAAACGAAACCTTTTGTTGTTATTGTATGAGGCTCGGGAGCGTGGCGCGCGGCGACCGGGCCGGGCCGAGCTCAGCTCGACGTTACCATTCATTTGTTAGTAGTCTGTGTAACGTTCCATGATTTCAAATTTTATGCAATATTTTATGAGCAGAACATTTCACGTTGTGTATAATCTGCGGCAAGGATTATATTGTGTACTTGTAGGTTTTTTAGTACTGTTTTTGTCCGAATGTCTTCAAATAGTGCAGTCGGTGAGTTTTTAATCCCTATGCCTTTGAACAAAAATTAGGTAAGTTTTTTTGACTTTTCATCTAGCTTTAGAGTGCTTAAAATGGAACCTTTGTTTGAGAACACTCCCGCAACTTCCTACAAATGTTTTTTTTCTAGTTACTAAATACATGCAAGTTCAAATATTGATGGTATTTTTAGAAAACTTTTGTTAAACTTTTAATTGATGTTAATTTTAGTGCTTTCGTTATAACTACCTCAAAATATACTTTACTTTGCTTATTCCTCAACCTTCGGTTTGTAAAATGGATCCTTAGTTGTTAATAAACTCCTTCAAAGGAGCTTAAATTAGCTTTTTAGAAACAAGCTTATACTGGAATGCCTCGAGACGAATCGAACGAGTCCAAAACTCGATGATGTTGCGACGTTTCTTTACAGAGTTCCTATGGCCACCTTCCAGCTACATGTACATGTATTGTCACGTATTTCATCAAAATCGGTTGAAGATATCTGCTTCAAAATTGAGTTGCAAGATTCCACCCGAACATACAAGCATACATACATTGTAAGTTAATAAAAGCTTGTAACAAATTGGACTACAACATTGGGGAAAATCAGTTTTAGTGTGTCTCAGGCTCATAGACAATGCCACATTTGCTTTATTGCTCGCAGTGTCCAAATATATTCACAAAAAAAGACTTCTGGGTTGTCATAGACGACGCAACTTCTATGAATTACATCACAGCTTTTAAAGAGTTTCTGCTTTGCTGAAGACAAATTTTGATAATAATGCTCAAAATTTGGTTTTTGGTCTGTAAAACATTATAATGAAGAAAAAGAAAACGAAGTAGACATATATCAACATAAAAACATAACGTACAGGAAACAGTAGGAATTGTAGCCTAACAATAGGGCAATGAGAAAATGACAGCATGACGATTGTTTCATCGAAAACGGCCTGCTCTTTCAATTAAGAAATAAATTTATTTTATCATTAGTAGCTAAACCTCGCAGTGTTACCTATGCGGGACATAGTTAGTCTGAAGAAAGTAGCCTAAGTTACTCCTAAGATCATCAGCTACCTAGCAGTGAAGGTCCCCTCAAAATCGGTCTAGCCGTTCCAGAGATTACCCAGAAAAAACAGACAGACAGACAGACAGACAAATATTGTATTTTGGTACACTTACATTTGCATTTATTAAAGTGGTTATTTTAATATTACAAACAGACACTTCAATTTTGTTTATTTGTATGGATTATCTGGATTATACTGTTTAACTCATTATTTAAAAATAAATGCTCGTAGCTCTCTTTACTGGAAAACCCATGCTTTTATCAGAGCACACGCTCGTTTCTCTGGATTCTATTGCAATTATTTAATAAAAATAATTTAATAAAAATAATTTAATAAATATAATAATATAATATAATAATAATTTAATAAAAAAATAATTTAATAAAAATAATTCATTTGTTAGTAGTCTGTGTAACGTTCCATGATTTCAAATTTTATGCAATATTTTATGAGCAGAACATTTCACGTTGTGTATAATCTGCGGCAAGGATTATATTGTGTACTTGTAGGTTTTTTAGTACTGTTTTTGTCCGAATGTCTTCAAATAGTGCAGTCGGTGAGTTTTTAATCCCTATGCCTTTGAACAAAAATTAGGTAAGTTTTTTTGACTTTTCATCTAGCTTTAGAGTGCTTAAAATGGAACCTTTGTTTGAGAACACTCCCGCAACTTCCTACAAATGTTTTTTTTCTAGTTACTAAATACATGCAAGTTCAAATATTGATGGTATTTTTAGAAAACTTTTGTTAAACTTTTAATTGATGTTAATTTTAGTGCTTTCGTTATAACTACCTCAAAATATACTTTACTTTGCTTATTCCTCAACCTTCGGTTTGTAAAATGGATCCTTAGTTGTTAATAAACTCCTTCAAAGGAGCTTAAATTTCAAACCAGTTTTTCTAATACTTGGTTTCACTCTTCACTACTTTGGGGTATTTTTGTATATTAATAATTTAAATATATACCTCGTACACATCACTGCGCTACTTAAGACACAGTGCAAAGTTCTAGACAAACTATTAGTGTAATAAATCACACAATACATCACCGCCATATCGGAATAGAGAAAAATAAAAGCAAGTTTCTCAATTATTTGGCGAAGGGAATACTCGGCGAAGTTTCCGCGAGTCCTTGGCAGATGACACTGAACTGACAAGTAAACTGCTTTGTTTATATCTGTTGTGTTCCGTCGCGCTGCTGGCATCGCCGAGACGAACCTCCCTTTGATATATTGTTTGCGGCCTAAGTGTATACGAATGGAAATTTATTTACGAAGAAAATGGAATTGTTTAGTGGCTGTCGCTTCCAAATATAACATTTGGGCTGTGAAAACGGAACGGTTACTCCTTCTTTGTTATTCATATTCACATTTGAGTCCTTGCTGAATGAAAAAGTTATTTGATGTAAAGGAATATGGGATGGGATGATGTTTTTTCGAACACAAATCTGGATGTTAAAATTAGTTTTCATAATGTCTAGAAAACTGGAATATAAAAAAGACAATAACACAATTTATCAACACACGTCATGACACGGATCCCCCACGGGGTGGACGCTGACCGGGGTCAATATTGGAGGTACAGGGGGCTATGTGTTTGCTACGCATCATTGCGCCGAGCTCATCACACTCCTAATAAAAACATATTTCCGTGGAGGCGGCTCTAACTCATGTATACTTAACGCAATAGTGTGGATTTATCGCGCTGTTTGTTGCTCCCTGTTACCGCCGACGTCGTAACTAACATCTCAAATGTTCGAGGACTTGGCCCCGGTGCGATAGATAACTTACATAATCGACTTTTGTTATTTGTTGTCAGAGAACAATAACAATACTTAGTTCTGGAAATGACTGTTTAAGGAGTTGTAAGTGTTACCTTTGTTATGTCACCATTTGTTTGAAAATTAATAAAATGTTTGTGAGGACAAGGTGAGACTTCATTCTTCTAGGACTAGACGTCTAGAAGCTCTGTGTATCTAAACTATCCGTGATTATTTCCTACAGAACATAACATGCCTTTATCCGGGCACTGAACGCGACATTTAAATTTTTAAGTCCATCTAGACGACTCCAAAACTTCTTATATATAGTTTTAATTGTAATATTAACCCTCTTATATATATATGCATCTATACTATAGATTTCACTTTAACATGAACATTAACGGCGGTAATTTATCTTTATTGCTTTTTCATCTGTTGTTCCAAACACCATACTTTATCGCTATCGCACTGTACTAATATCGATATAACCGGTTGTAAATCTTTAGTTTTATCTCTCTCGGGACATCCCGAGGGTCGACAACACATTCGGTATAAGTGTACATATGTGTTGGTACTATTGGTTAATATCTAATATTTGTTCCTTGTTAGGTAGTTCTGTGCTTCACAACCCAAAGGTGAGGTTTACAAACTATTAAAAATACAAAATAAATTAGAGAATATTTAAAAAAAGGCAAATTTTAGTTGGTTACCTGTCAAAAAATAGGTATTCATATTTTAAAATAGATTTCCTAGAAGGACTAACTAATGTCTACTTACAAGTTTGTATTGAACTTTTATATAACCTATAAAACTGTTGACTGCCTCGGTGGCGCAGTGGTAGCGTATGCGACTGCTATTCTTGAGGTCTCGGGTTCGATTCCCGGGTCGGATCAAATGTTTGTATGATCTGCAAATATTTGTTTCAGAGTTTGGGTGTTTTCTATCTATAATATGTATGTATTTACAAAAATAAAAGTATATAAGTAATTATATCAGTTGTCTAGTACCCATAATACAAGCTCTGCTTAGTTTGGGACTAGATGGCGTTGTGTGTTAGACGTCGGAAATATTTATTTATTTTATTAATCTATACTTATAAAATAGTAAGTCCTGACTGACTGATTCATCATCGCCGAGCGTAAACTATGATAGTTACGACTATGAAATTTGGTGAGTAGGATCCTTTTATTGAGTAGACACCCACTAAGAAAGGAATTTTGGAATTTCTACCCCTAAGGGGGTGAAATAAGGGTTGAAAGTTTGTATGGAAGTCCGTCATTTTTTAAGTTAGAGACCTGAAACTTTATTTTTGAGCTACTAATTAAAAATGATTAAACACGTATTTCAGCGTTTTTGAACATTCTACCCCTAAGGGGTGAAATAGGGGTTGACATTTCGCGTATAGGTTAGTCTGGAAGTACGACATTTTAAAAGTTAGAAGCATGAAACTTTATTTTTGGGCTACTAATTAAAAATGAGTAAATACGTATTTCAGCGTTTCTGAATATTCTACCCCTAAGGGGTGAAATAGGGGTTGAAAGTTTGTATGGAAGTTCGTCATTTTTTAAGTAAGAATCATGAAACTTTATTTTTGGGCTACTGATTAAAAATGAGTAGATACCTTTTTAAGCGTTTATGAATATTCTACCCCTAAGGGGTGAAATAGTGGTTGACAGTTCGCATATAGGTTAGTCTGGAAGTCTGTCATATTTGAAGTTCGAAACATGAAACTTTGTGTTCGGGCTACTGACTAAAAATGAGTTAATACGTATTTAAGCGTTTCTTGGTATTCTACCCCTAAGGGGGTGAAATAGGGGTTGAAATTTTGTATGGAAGTTCGTCATTTTTTAAGTAAGAAGCATGAAACTTTATTTTTGGGCTACTGATTAAAAATGAGTAGATACCATTTTAAGCGTTTATGAATATTCTACCCCTAAGGGGTGAAATAGGGGTTGACAGTTCGCATATAGGTTAGTCTGGAAGTCTGTCATATTTGAAGTTCGAAACATGAAACTTTGTGTTCGGGCTACTGACTAAAAATGAGTTAATACGTATTTAAGCGTTTCTTGGTATTCTACCCCTAAGGGGGTGAAATAGGGGTTGAAATTTTGTATGGAAGTTCGTCATTTTTTAAGTAAGAAGCATGAAACTTTATTTTTGGGCTACTGATTAAAAATGAGTAGATACCTTTTTAAGCGTTTATGAATATTCTACCCCTAAGGGGTGAAATAGGGGTTGACAGTTCGCATATAGGTTAGTCTGGAAGTCTGTCATATTTGAAGTTCGAAACATGAAACTTTGTGTTCGGGCTACTGACTAAAAATGAGTTAATACGTATTTAAGCGTTTCTTGGTATTTTACCCCTAAGGGGTGAAATAGGGGTTAAAAGTTTGTATGGAAGTTCGCCATTTTTTAAGTTAGAAAAATGTTGCTATATTCACGTGCTAAGAACTAAAAATAAGTTAATACGTATTTAAGCGTTTCTTGCTATTCTACCCCTAAGGGGGTGAAATAGGGGTTGAAAGTTTGTATGGAAGTTCGTCATTTTTTAAGTAAGAAGCATGAAACTTTATTTTTGGGCTACTGTTTAAAAATGAGTAGATACCTATTTAAGCGTTTATGTATATTCTTCCCCTAATGGGTGAAATAGAGGTTGACATTTCGCATATAGGTTAGTCTGGAAGTCTGTCATTTTTGAAGTTCGAAACATGAAACTTTGTGTTTGGGCTACTGATTAAAAATGAGTAGATACCTATTTAAGCGTTTCTGGATATTCTACCCCTAAGGGATGAAATAGGGGTTGAAAGTTTGTATGGAAGTTTGTCATTTTTTAAGTCAAAAACATGAAACTTTATTCATGTACTACTGATTAAAAAAGATTAAAGACGTATTTAAGCGTTTCTGGATATTCTACCCCTAAAGGGGTGAAATAGGGGTTGAAAGTTTGTATGGAAGTCCGTTATTTTTTAAATTAGTACCATGAAAATTTAATTTTGGGCTACTGATTAAAAGTAACTAGATATCTATTTAGCGTTTCTGCATATTTACCAATAAGAGGGTGAAATAGGGGTTAAATTTTTTTTATGAAAATCCGTCATATTTAACTTAGAAACCTGAAACTTTACTTTTGGGTTGCTGATTGAAAATGAGTAAATACGTATTTCAGCGTATCTGAATATTCTATCCCTAAGGGGTGAAATAGGGGTTGACATTTCGTGCATAGGTTAGTCTGGAATTCCGTCATTTTTGAAGTTTGAAACATAAAACTTAATTTATATGCTACTGATTAAAAAAGTGTAGAGATGTATTTAAGCGTTTTTGGTTATTCTACCCTTAAGGGGGTGAAATAGGGATTGAAAGTTCGTATGTAAGCTCATCATTTTTTAAGTTAGAAACATTAAACTATATTTTTGGGCTACTGATTAAAAATGAGTAGATACCCATTAAAGGTTTCTGGATATTCTACCCTTAAGGGGTGATATAGGGGTTGCAAGATTGCATGGAAGTCTGTAATTTTTTGAGTTAGAAACATAAAATATTATTTTTGGGTTACTAATTAAAAACGAGAATATGGATATTTAAGCGTTTCTGGATATTCTACCCCTAAGGGGAGAAATAGTCATTGGCATTTCATGTATTGGTTAGTTTGGAAATCCGTCATTTTTTTTAATTTAGCAGCCTAACAACTTTCGTTTTCATGTTTCTGATTACAAATAGATGAATACTTATATCTGTATTTATGCGAATTCTGCTCCTAAAGGGGTTGAATGTTTGTATGAAAGTTCTTTTAAATGGGATAATGATCAAAAATAAATAAATAAATACGTTTAAAATATGAATAAATTACTGATACATTCTTTTACACAGTTTTAATTAATTGCATATGATCAACTTCCACGCGAGCAAAGCCGCGGGCAACAGCTAGTTTATTTATAAGTCAGACTCACTGTGATATTTTAAAATACACGTCTAATATTTTTTTTTTGTTACAAAGAACATTGAAAAATATAGGAATTAACTTTTGATGTTAGGACAACACTCTCAAATACATATGTGAAAGTTTTCTCTTAACAATTTCCGTGAGACGTTACTGACTGACCGCGTTCTCAGGGTACTTACTTAAAATTAAGCTGAGAAGCTTTCTCTAAGTAAAATCTTGTATGAGTAGTAAAAAATTTATTTTTACAGTTTTCAAAAATATTTATAATTCAAAGGTTACTTTTTATTTACAATCAGTTTTTATTTAGTTGGTCATTTAAAACCATGGTTATTCGAGTTACAATTCTAAATCCTTATCAACCCTTCAGAGGCTTAGCGCCAACGATTCATGACAAGTAATCCATTGCAAACAACCATTTATTTTGCTTTTAGGCCACAATAGCCTTCGCTGCACAATGTTATCGCAACGCAGCTACATTCATCATTACTTATCATGTTTAAATTGCCACTTTGTGCACAAAAACAGTTTCTGTAGGCTGCCACTTGTCAGTAACTCAGTGTCACTAGCATCGATTAATCTGATTCGTCAAATCAAATGCTAAACTAAGCACAGGTACATCAGTACGTCTAAACATAGAAACTGTATCCATGGCTTCTTCAGAGCGGTTGGCTAAATATTTAACCGGACCAATGCTGCTCACTACGACTGTAACAAAACAACTTTGTGTACTACCAATATTCTGTACAGTTAACAAGCAATATAACCCCACCTTTCCTTGATTAATAGTTTTCATAACGTTAGTGGAAAAGTTTGCAGTATTAGCTGTGAGCGACTGCGGGTTATTGAATTCATTTCTTAGGACTGACCTACTTTCGCCTTGAGCATCCTTCTTGGAAGATAACGACGACTTCCCTAATTCAATAAGATCGATCTATTGTCTCCTAATCAATCATCTCTTCACTTTTGAACTACTTTCTGTTTAGAGGACACAGTATTTAACAAAATAAGAAACTTGGTAAAAATATTATAAGGTACTTAAACAAAGAATTTCTTTTACATTTGAACGCGTGTACAACAGATGTTGTCTAAAGTTTTGGGGATAAACCGTTACAAACGTTCAATAAGGGGAAAAATTGTTAGTAAAAATGTATTTGTTCTTTCTTTAGACAACATACCATAAACAAAAACGATCTACTTTAAAAAATTGTCTAAAATGAGTATATGTGTAAAAAACTTTTATTTTCATCTACTTGCTACTGTGATCGTACTATGTTACTCCGATAATGGCACTATGAATGTTACCTACAACAACAGTGTATTATTTTGCAAAGGATTAATATATTATGCCTCTCTTTTTAGACATAGAAATTTCATTTTCATAAAATATGTCATAGCATGCTTCCAATTTTTTGCAAAATTTGTAATGAAAAATTATTTATCAAATGAGTGTCAAAATTAGTATAAATATAAAAAAATCCATGTTGCTTTTTGACTTTAGCAATAATGTCTTGAAAGTGTAAAGGTGTATTTAACTAAGAAACAGTGACAAGTATATAACAAGTTGAAATCACGAAAGAAATTGAAAATTCAGAGACCGGCCTCGAAGGGTACGGCGAGTTTGCTGCGGTCAATATTGGCCAACATGATGAATATTGTAGAACAACGCTCAATGTTCTTGTAATAAAACTGTGTGATATACAGCGCGGGTGTTGGGGCGTACGAAATCATGTGAGTTTTATGGAAGCGCGTAACCGACGCGCGTAATGTGATGTCTTTGTATTACGTTCGAATAGCTTGAGAAGGTTTATGGCCAAGATTCAATTTATGTGCTCAATACGTAATGCAGACTGGAGAACACGAGCAAAAATATAGCTTTGAAAAACATTCTGCTTAGAATTTTTTATCCACTCTTGCAAACTCGGCTGCACGGATGGTATACTGGGTTAATCGGTCGCCAAGCCGCTCTCTACTTCACTGAGTGTTGCAGGTTCAAAACACATATGGTGCAACTTTTTTGCAATCCACATATTGTTTTTCTGGGTCTGGATGCCCTTTGTGTGTATTGTTTGTATGTTTGTAAAGTCCGCGGCGACATAGGACATACTTAAATAGCTCTTACCCGCGGCTCTGCCAGCGTTTATTTCAGTCATCGAGGAAAAGAGTAGCCTATGACCTTTCTCAATAATCAAATTCTCTCCATTACAAAATTTAATTACAATCAATGCAACAGTTTAGCCGTGACGGCTTAATAGACAGACAAAGTTACTTTCGAATTTATAATATTTGTATGGATAGTATAGCCTGAATGCAAGCGTAGTCTTTTAAATAAATAAAAAAGGTTACAAGGTATGTATACCCAAATGTAGATGTTTTTCCGATTCAACAAATACAGTAACTAAGTGATGGATTCAATGAAGCAAGCAAGGTGATTCTATTACCAACAATTTATCAATATTGGGATTCCCAAGGGAACTGCGCTGACAAATAGTTTTCCTGTTTTTCTTGAACATGTCGGCCAACTAACTGTACTTAAGTAAGACATTTACAGAAAAAAATACTTTAATATATAGCATTTAAAAGATAAAAGAAAATTAAAAACAAAGTTCACTACCGTTCTGAAATGGATAACAATTCTTTGTCGTGATGTTCAATGAAGAAACTACAATACAGTTGTGTTCTATTTATGTCAGCTACAGGACTTGGTGACAACTAATAATACTCTAGATCACACAATGAACTGAGATTATCCTGAGCTGTTATTAATTAGTCTCGAATACTAATTACCTACCTCATTTACATAGACAAACCATTAAGCTGGCTAACCCACATAAAGACAAAGGCCCGAGTTGGCTTATTAATTTATATTTACAAGAGGGTTTAAGTGTAATGGCTCTATATTTTAGATTTAAAAAACTGGAAAAATCTAATACAGATGGATATTCGCAATGGGCGGTGCTTATAAAACCATATATATAACGTGATTCAGACTGCTATTTAATCGAAAATTGTCATTTAAATCTATCAAGAATGAACATATTGTACAGTTTTGTTGAAAATAAATAACTTGTTTTTTTATGTAATAGGCGGACAAACGAGCAGACGTATCGCCTGATGGTAAGCGATTAGCGCCACCCATGGACACCTGCAACACCCGAGGCGTCACAAGTGCATTGCCGACCTTTGGGGGATGGGGGGGGGGAGATATGGTAGGAGGGTTTGGGTATGGGCCTCCGGTATCCCGGGTCCGGATGTGTTAATAACAGCAGTTCCCGGATCCCTCCCGTCTCAGGCGCAGAGTTGGCACACCGTGTGGTTTTAGTCGGTTCGATTCCGACACACCGCCCCGCCGCAAACCCCGGCGGGGTGACGGCCCGAGGGGGTTTCCACACGTAAAAAAAAAAAAAAAAAAAAAAAATGGGCCTCCGGTATCCTCACTCACTCGGTGAAACACAGGGCAAGCACACCGGTTTTCTGTGAGGCTGTGGTATCACTCCGGTCGAGCCGATCCATTCATGCCAAAGCGTGGCTCTCCCACGGGTATGCGTTTTGATTAAAGATTTTTGAAAGATAACGTCTTTAGGTAAAATTGTGTTTTTGCCATTTACTTTCGTCAATATACTTTATGACTAAATAAAGTTGTTCATTTATCAGGTAATCATTACTATTTGTTATTATTTTGATGAGATTTTAACATAAATTTTTCTTTGATTTATTGTCGTGTTATGGGCTGTTTTCATTTCTTATTTAGATTGAGATAGACTCGTTACATCATCTTAAGAAATCATTCCTTTTTATAATTTTTATCGCCGTCTTTTTTCCAAGTAACTGAATACAGGAGCGATTATTTCGTTCATTTATGAACGGAATAAAATCCAATTATTGTCTATTTATACATTTGATTGAATATTTAAAAAGGGGATTTCCATTTCCGGGAGTTGGTAAGTGCGTGAGCCAAGAGCCTCCTAATCAGCAAGTCAGTAAACATTCCTTGTAATATTTATTCGGAGAGAGTCGAACTCCGTGGACTCTTTTAATGTATCTACATCCGACGGCAAGGCTCACACTTTAATATTAAATGAAACACGTGAGCTTACTTCTACTCGCCCTATATATTATTAACGCGTACTACGACTGTATAATGGTGTTCATTTATTTATTCCCTTACCTAATTGAATGATACGTGAGCAAAAACGTGTATCACGCACTTATTATATTCATATTAATCTGATACAAACACGCAATGGCCGTCACGACATCTGAGAACATTGTTACAAATAGACCTAGTTGTTGTTATTTAATAATTAAATTTATTTTCATCTTCATGTTGAAGGAATTGTGTAATAATTATGTACTGAACTGAATCAATAATTTTTTTTTTTATTTTACTGATGTATCAATCTATAATCTGTATTCATTTAGTAATTTGGATATAGCAGATTATTTTAGCTGCGGTTAAGAATTATTTAACAATAAATCTGTATTCTATAAATCTGTAGTCCGTTCAGCTGTGGACGGCGATTGGTTGAAATGTAAAAAAAACTGTATTTCGACTCTATAAACAAACACACGATCTTATTGAATGCTGAAACAAATTGCATATTCAAAATTAATGTCTGTTAATTAGCGTTCTATTTAACTTGGATTTGAACAATTAATTATATAATTATTCAAAAGAGAAACACGGGCGTATGAAACGGAACCCTATGAATTTCATTTATAGGACAGTTAACTTTATTTTCATTATAATCCACTTTAACACTATCGTTTTGTTTGATAACAAGTCAATGTGTAGCTTTGGTGTTGCGATAACATCTGAAAACCAAAGTATCAATTCAAGATAAGGCTGTATGTGTTGCGCAACAGTTGACACAAGACAACGACGATAACCAAGTACAACACACCCCCTAAGTGTTATTGGACACGTTGTTAGGGGATGGTTTAGCTGTTCAATATTGTTTGTAATGTGAGCACGTCCTGCAGCTCGCAGTCAGACCAACACTGCACTCACTAAGTGAAATAACGCGAGTGGCGCCGGCGACAACGATTACAACCAATTACATATTGTATTATTCCAGTATTGCACGAGTAAATGTTCTGCATTTATGGACACGTCGCTTCTAATGCTGTTACTACTACATATTGATATGTAGGTATGTCACCAACAACTCTATCAGAATGTTTCTAATTTACTTTATCATATAATCTAACGTTAGTATGTGACACAGGATCACTTCAAGTGACAATGTTAACAGAATGTGTTTTGCACTATTCCAGAACTGGTTTGCATTGTAGTTAGTAGTCCTAATTGTCGTCCAATGATTTTTGTGGATGTCTAGAAGTAAGAGAATAAAAAACTGCAATAACATTTTTTTAAAAACAAAAGAAGTCTATTATTTCGTAAATAAGAAATGGATAAAATCCTATAAATGTTTCAAAATCAATGGCAATATTTTCTTATGTTGCTCTCCGATAACCTCATCAACTAGTTTACAGTAGTATATAGATGATGGTCGCTCCGTTATGACTTGCTGCGACATCTCTTATCCAATCGGGGAACTAATAGCCTGTCCCAGAAAAACTTCTGATATTCACGACGTTCTATGATGTTGTAGAAGTTTTTAGAGGGTTGTTGAGCCAATCGGGTTGCAATGAGATTTTTCCTGAATTTCGGATTTTCGGGGTTATTTCGTTAGAAGTTCCAGAAACTTTCTACAAGATAAGCCCGAAAAGGAAAACTACGATCCAGTGTAGACACATTTTGGGTTAACGATACGAGTTTTTTTTTTTTTTTTTTTTTTTTTATATCGGACTAATCCCGCCCACATTCCCACCACTGTAACTCCTGTACACCAGGATCAACAGCAGTGACCCACGAACACACCGAGTTATGACACTCGGGAAGTCCCAGGAAGAAAATTAACTGTCTTGGAACCCGCAACGAAGTTAATCAGAAGAAAAACAGGAGGAGTTGGTAATGATAAATCCACTTCCCTCCTTAGCAAAGCGGGAGACAAAATGAAGTCAAAATAGGCAGACACCTTTTTCAAACCGGGAAGCACCACGGATAAAGTATTAGGGGTCCTAAGTGAGCTATATTTGATTACTATAGTATGTATGGCAGAATCGCCTAAACGCACGGAAATTCACCGCAGTTGACACAAGATCCTCATAGTACACCGCCCCAGATGTCATTTGTAAACTATTTAGCATTGTGTTACGTTCATTGTACCAAAGACTACACTCCCAGAGTACATGATGAGCCGATTGTTCACAGCTAATATCAGGTGTTGAGCATTGACACAATGGTGAATCGACTAATTTAAATGAGTGTAGTTTGCTCTTAAAGTTACCGTGGCCTGTAAGAAATTGAGCGACACAGTGATCTACCTCGAGCCATGTCCTCGACATCCGTTCGCGAACAGATGGAAAGAACTGGTAGAGGTGGCGCCCCTTAGATGATTCGTCCCATCGTTGTTGCCATTCATCCATTAGATCGTTATAGACATTGGACTGCTGTTGAAACAATCTTATGATTTTATCGCGGTCTCGTACGCCCAAAAAATCGCATTCCATGTTTTGTAATGTGGAATAGTACATGGCTGCACGTCTTTGCACCTCGAGATCGACCGGAAGGACACCCGCCAACACCGGTAAAGCCTCAGTACTAACCGTCCTATATGCTTTGCACAAGAAGATCAATGCAAGTCGTTGTCCTTGTAACAGTTTCCGACGGACAGCACCTACAGTCGCTCTATCGGCCCACACGGGAGCACCATAGCAAATAGAACCCAAATAAGTAGCTCCATATATAATCTTTAAAGTATTAAATGAAAGACCCCATGTGGCAGTTGATATCCTCGTCAGAGCAAAGAAACTTTTTTTAGACTTTTCGTTAACTGTTCTAATATGTTCGATAAATGAAAAATTTCTTTCTAAAACTAATCCCAAATAACAAACCGAGGTTTTATTTTTTATACTAACATTTTGAAATTTAATACACGGCGGTGATTTGAGGTTACCTTTCAGAAGTAGCTGGAAGGTTTTGTTTGGTGCAAAAGTCAAGCGATTACGTACGCCCCAAAGAGATACTAAGTTCAAACATCTATTAGCCAGACTCTCAAGCCCCGCTCTAGTGTCAGATTCCACCAGTAATAAACCGTCGTCCGCATACGCGTTTAGGGTACATCCGGGTGGTACAGGTATTGAGAGAAAATCGTCGAAGCCTATATTCCACAAGTATGGACCTAGCACCGAGCCCTGAGGGCACCCCATCGTAAGCGCCTTCGACACAGAATGATGCCCAAGTCTCAATTTAGTTGTGCCTTGTGTGAAGTAAGAGGAGATAAGGGAATAAATATTTTTAAAGCATCCTCTTGATTTTAACTTTAGCAATAGCATGGGCCACCACGCGTTGTCGAAGGCGCCAGATATATCTAAGAAGATACCTAAGACGTATTGAAACCTTGACTCGGTGACAGTTTTCCTTACAGATATGACCGCATCTGTTGTTGATTTTCCCAACGTAAATCCGAATTGTCTATCATGAAATTTAACTCCACCCGGTAGAAGTCGAGGCACTACAAGACGTTCTAAAAGCTTTCCTAGCGATGGCAGCAGTGTTATAGGTCGATAGGACCCAGGATCGTCCGGCGGCTTATCGCCGCTTTTTGGTATTATACGAATATTACCGCACCGCCAAACACTAGGAAATACTCCTTCCGCAATGCAACGTTTAAAAACTGTTAAAATGGTGTCACCCGAGAGTTTGCAAGCTTCTTTTATCATTTTATTTGATATTTTATCGTCGCCCGAAGCCTTGTTTAGTGGTAATGACCTAACAATACTAAGAAATTCGTCTGAAGATGGTAAGTCAGACATTGGAGACACTGGTGGTTCGATGGCCCACTGCCTAATTTGTCGGTGATAATCAGTGTCATCCTCCGGCCGATCATCGGGCACAAGTGATTCTAAAAGATATTTTGCTGTTTCCTCTACTCCTGTAGTATAACTATTATGAATTTTGATGTTCTGTACGTATGCAAGGTCGATAGATCTATTTGCCTTAAATTCATGATACAAAGGTGACCACGGACCCTCTCTATCGAGTTTATCAACAAGTTTGCGTATTAAATTTCCCTTTGATTTCTCCACAGCTGCCCTGTAGTGAGACCTGGCAACTCTAAGAGCAATGAGAGCATTATTGTAAATATCTCCTGTTACGTTACGCTTTTTAATGGCATTTAGTTTTTTACGAGCTTTTCGATAGATTCTACGTAATTCGACTAATTTATAGTTCCACCAATCACATCTACGAGTGTTAGTGATAGATCCGCGGCCGATACAAACATCAGCACAATATGTGAAAGTGTCTGATAATATGTTTGCGCTTTCCTCAGCTGATAGACAACTGCGAGTGAAGTCTCTGGCATGCACCGCAAAGAGTGAACCAAATAAAGCCCAATTTGCCCCTTCAGTTTTATATCTAAAATTATACGGAGTTATTTGCGGATGTTGTGCAACCATTGGAATGAATTCGTACACGATTAAGCGGTGATCACTACAGGATGCATCCGGTAGGACACGCCATCCAGATATCGAGACGTCGCCGCGCGTAAGCGTCACGTCAATAGAAGACTCACCCATAGGGCTGCAAAAAGTTGGTGGTGCATCAGGGGTATTGTGAATAGTAAGATTCATTTCCGCAATAAAATCTTCAACCGCACAGCGCCGGGCCATGTCAGTTGAACGCAACTTGCCATACCATAAAGTAGAAGATGCATTGACATCAGCGCCAATGATAATTTTGTGTCCTACGAGGGACCGCAAACGAAACGTAAATGATGTAGATGAGGATCAATAGGATGTGAAAATTGAAAGTAACAGCTCACTACATAAACTTTACAGGTAGAGGATGAGATCTCAGCAACGGCGCAGTGTGACGTCATAAGGTTGCGCAAAGATGTTACTGTGAAATTAGAACTTGCAACATATATCCCAGCCCGTGACCGGCTATCTAGTTGCACTACATATTTCCTCAAGTGAGCGCTCTGATATTGCTCCTGTATAAGGACAATGTCTAACTTTTGTTCAAAAACTAAACGATCTAATTCTGATGTGGCTATTTTATCATTATGAAGATTTAACTGGCCTATCGAGAAATTATCCATTTTATTAAAAAGGTACTACAACTACTACTGTATAAACTATTCAGTAATTAGTGTTTAGGATTAGCTGCTCTAATTTAAGTTTATATGTGGAGCAGTCCTGTGATCCACATCGATGGTCACATGGTTTTTTAAACCGGCTGCATTGTGCGCATTTTGGTTTAAAATCTGGTGTGTCCCTATCCGGGCAAGCCCTTGTGTCGTGGCTGGCCGCGCAATTAGCACAGGTAGGAGTTTTAATTGTGCAAAACTTTTGAACATGACCGAATTGTTGACAGTTTAAGCAACGAACTACTTCTAAGTCGTCTACAAACCTACATGTGGCCCAGTCTATATATAATTTATCCTTTGTGCTAGCCAAGTGTTTTCTAACGTCTGTTTCTAATTCTAAGCCTATCCATTGACGTCCGTTTTCCAGTTTACGATGTCTAACAATTTTGGTTGATTTTAAAAAGTCGCTTTCGCTTAATTTTAATTCGTCCTTGATATTCTGACGATATAAAGCTGTTAGGAAGGTACGATCCTCCATAGAACCAGGTACGTCTTTTACAATTATACGGGGCCTTCGGCCTTTCGGCTTTTCTAAACGTAAGCCTACAGATTTAATGGCGCTTACTGTTTCTAGTTTTTTAAGCTGCCTTTCATTTGCGACTCGCAACACGACGCCTGCCTTTGCGGTTTTTTTAACGCCTACAATTTGAAAACCTTCGTCGCTGGGTTTAATAGCCTTTATGAGAGCCTCTTTTGTAGCCGACGAAGTAGCATATTCCGCTGAACGCTCCGTAGTAGGATATGCAATAACACACGGTCTAGGTAC
This sequence comes from Spilosoma lubricipeda, assembly GCA_905220595.1. Classification (NCBI taxonomy): domain Eukaryota; kingdom Metazoa; phylum Arthropoda; class Insecta; order Lepidoptera; family Erebidae; genus Spilosoma; species Spilosoma lubricipeda. The sequence continues at coordinate 263,853 of HG992290.1, forward strand.
GCGCGCCTCAGCGGACACCGGACACGGGGCCGATCCAGGCGGTAAGCGAAGGCCAAGCTTGTCCGCGTAGGTCAAACCCGGCCGTCGAACCGCGCTCACCTGGCGCTCAAGATTCGCTAATTTTGTTTCATTGCTAGCAGATTTAATTGCCAACAACGACACGATACCGGTAATCCGCTGGGTTACGTCCATAATGGCCGTCCTGTTCCCCACATTCATTCGCGACCCCTGATCGTTAACTATTTCATTAATTTTTGCCAAATATTCGGTTGCCTGAGACACCAACTCAAAATAATTATACTCCCCACAACTATCACGACCACTAAAAGATAAAACACTTCCGCTCAAGTCCGAAGCCCTACTTTCCTTTGGCGATAAATTTGTTGGAGACATACTACCAAATAATCCCTTTCCGGTTGGTGTTTGAAATTCATTTGTACCACCGGGATCGGGCAACTCGCCAACAACCGACATGGCCAAACAAAGACACACCAGACAAAAGAAAAATTAATATAAACAACTTTAAAATTAAAAACACGAAAATAAAATTAATACAAACAAAAATATTATTCCTACCCACTTTTAAGAATAAAATAAATTGACTTACCGATAGCCGTAATGAAAAGAACTGACACAATATTTGTGTTTATGAGGCGTAAAAACTTACAAATTAATTGTTAAAAACACTATACACAACCTTAAGCCGCCCACAAACCGGGAAACAGTCGCGAGGATACACAAAAACAATATTAAATTTTTAAAACGCGACGTCACACGTGAACCGCACAGTGCCGCGAAGGGAAGTGATACAACGAGTTGTTAAATAGTATTATTTTACTGTTCTTCGCACTTATTTACTCAATTCGTTTTTATCAGCGATAATTGTGACTACGCGAAGCCAACCCCAAATAACCTTGAGAATAATAAGGACAAGAAAGATAATGATGATGAATTTTGACTACGTAAAAATTGGTGTTTAACCTAATCACAAAACCAAACTCGTTACAATCACAACCGATATTATTTAATGCATTTTTCTTTAAATTAACCAAAAATAATGTAATTCTGTTTACCAAATCTACAGTATTTTTATAAGTATAGGTATAGCTATAGTATAGTATAGGAGGTATTAACACCTACTCATGAACAAATTTTTATCACTTTCATTAGCGTATGAGTGAGCTTAAGTTCTCTCTCTTTAGTACTCTGTGTGATATGATGAAAAACCTTCTTCAAGGACCATTTATAAGCGGAAAGTTGTGATAAGGGAAACACAATTCACAAAAGTCTCAGGGTGGAAATGACGTATTGTCGTGGCGTTTTGTCCAACCCAAGGACCTTTCACTTTTGTTATGTTAATTTGTAGTCGTCTAATATTCAGTTCGAGGGGCCTCGGGTGATACTTTATCATTCGAGGTAAAGTCCGAATGCTCATAGAAACATTTTTGAGCGTCGTTTTTATATACAATGACAGAGTACCTGCAAAGTTGTCTATCTTTTTTTAATGATATTTTATTCATTCTTCGTTAGATACACACAGACATAATAAAATGTATACTGGTGCACAGATATATTAAACTCCGCATTTTATAACTATAATTTTAAATTCTGCTTACGCAAGCCAATGGGCGTCAGTCGAGCCTTAAAGCTTTTATTCCACTTTTATGGATTAGATGGAAAATGGTACGTATATTAAAAGGAAAGGTAGATGAATAGGAACAGTAATAGGAGTAATGGATATAATAAGTTAGTGGGCTTGTTAGATGGACTGTACTGTGGTGGACTTTAAAGACTATTGTTTGAATGCTTGAGCCCTCTGAACCATTTCTTTTTCTTATACATCTTTTCGTACTTTTGTTGTAACTTTATTTTTTACTACACAGCGTATGTCAGTTCCATCGTATCCTGAACATGTCGCAACACAAGTGTTATCTTAACACAATCCTCGTGAATCTGAAACTTTCGTTCTGATAAAATTTTGTAACCATTCCCACGTCGTCAACTCCATTCAAATTTAAGTAGAACGTTAAACTATCCTACAACTTTATGATGTAAATATGAATGCTTTTCCTATCTTAGAGAATAATTTATTTCTATATTATCTGATTTTAAGAAACTAAGAGCACTTATTTGGTATTTCTGCACTTTTCTCCCAATTCGTAACATGTATACCTAGAGAAACAACAACAGACTCTTATTTATTACTAAGTCTGAGTTAATCCACAGTACTAATAGAATTATTATATTTATTTATCTTATCTGTGTCGCAGTAGATTAAGCCTTACTAAATTGTATTTGTAACATTTGCTGTTTGGAGCTGTACATTTCCCACGTGTAATATGAACACAACGTGTGTCAGCGAGCAAAAGTAATTAGCGCGGTAATTGAATCTGAAGCTACCGCAGATTATATATAATACAAATTGTTTGCTGACAGATCACTATGAGAGACCCCGAGAGGTAGGTACACCGACACGCGAGGGTACAAGGGTGTACTGTTGGGTTCTTTATATAAATGCTGTTATATGTATAAATTATGTTAAAAATGTTAGGCTAAAACAAGTATATATATTTAATATATATATTTATATTTATATTTTTTCGGAAATCTATCACACAACGCCATCTAGTCCTAAGCTAAGCAGAGCTTGTGTAATGGGTACTAGACGACTGATAGAAATACATATATACTTTTTTTTTGTATATACATACATATTATACATAGAAAACACCCAAACTCCAAAACAAACATTTGTAGATCATACAAACATTTGGTCCGACCCGGGAATCGAACCCGAGACCTCACGATCAGCAGTCGCATACGCCAACCGCAAGACCAACGAGGCAGTCAAAGTAGCCATAGAGTGTTGAGTATTGTATTTTACTCTGTGAAATATTTTATGTATGACAAAGAATAATTATAAGGGATTAGGATATACTCACGTAAATATTTTGGTAATACGCCAACAATGTCGGATTTGAAGGGGACCTTTGTCAAGGCGTGAACCGACTTTCCCCGTCTATGTCAGCCGCTGTCCGTCGCAAATTGTCACAAGGCCAACGACTTGCGTTGTTACTCTTGTGCAAGGCATATAGGACGATTAACACAAAAGCTTTACTGGCGAAGGTTGTTCTTCTGGTCGATTTCGAGGGGCAAAGACAAATGCGATGTTTTTGACGTACGATACCGCGATTAAATCAACAACAGTGCGATGTCTATAATAAGTTAATAGACGAATGGTAACAACGGTGGTACGAATCACCTAAAGTGCGCCATCTTTACCATCCGTTCGCGAACGAAAAACTCAGTTGATCCGCCACCGTGTCAATTTTGCTAGTTCCAAGACAGTTTAACTTCCCTTTGACTTCCCGAATATCAAAACTCGGTGTGTTCGTAGGTTGCCCCTGTTGATCCTGGTGTACAGGAGTTACAGTGTTGAGCATGTGGGCGGCATTAGTTCCAATCTACATCAGCCGCTGCATTAAGTATGTACCTATATATTTATGTTTATATTTGTATTTGTGATATGTACTATTGTGTTTATATATGTATATGTCTAAGTTTAAATATATTATGTTATATATATGTACCCGGGCACCTACTTCACAACATTTCTACTTCACCCGAAGGTTGACTGGAAGGGAATGCCCTGGGCATTAAGTCCGTCGATGTACAAATTTAGTGCATAAAGTTTATAAATAAATAAATAAATAAAGTAGCGTCGCTTGTGTCATTCGGGTTGTTTATTCTAGTTACAATATATTTTTAACCCATTTTTTTCTACGTAAATTAAATTGACTTAAATGAAATTCATGTAAACTTCAAATAGGATAGTTGCGCAATATGAGTAACTTGGCAAAAAATCCGTAGCGTCACGCGATAAACTGAATATATTGTGCATGCGTATTGCCGATTCGAAACCTTCATTTACATTTTCCCTGAATCTGAATAATTAAAGACCAAAAGTAGCTAGATAAGTATGGCCACTCTCGAGTTTTAAGAGATTCTTTACACCTAACAGAGTATCTTAGAAAAAAAAAAATATTTTAAGCAAGTAACTATGTATATGTCATTAACAGTGCCAATTACATTGCTACAAAACTCTCTAAACACTCCTCAAAATCAATTTGAGTAAATTTAGCCCTGTCAAACAATAGTTGGTATTCTGAAAGCGTAGAACTTACCTATTTTAGTTTGATAAAGCTAAAATAGGTTAAGTTACTGAACCTCGACGTTAATTGGTTTATTGGTATTCCACTGCACGACTTGTAATAAGTAATAACAAATGTTGCACTAACATTAGACACCATCTTCGCAACAATACGGTATTTAGCTAAAAATAAAATAATTATTAAGTGTAGATGTATTTCTTTAAGTTTATTCATTTTGGATATCTTTGTGATCATGGTACATATTTAAAACTAAAACTTAAAGCTAATATATAGTATAGCTACAGAGTATAGCTATATGCTTTACCAAAGAACCCGGTTTCCTACTGATAAAATGTAAAGTATAGGTTAGATTTGTTGCCAAAACGTTCCCGTATCAAAGGCGCCGGCTCTAAAGGATTACCATTACTTTTGTTCTTTTAGCTCAGATATAAATGTAAGCTATACCTAATCTAATTTTTACAGAAATACTCTGTTCAATAGAGTAATTCGTGAGTATATTTATGCAACATCTCGCCACAACCTTTAGAAGCATAGCGGTAAACTACAGAGCTAAACTGCAGAGAACAGCTTTAATAACAAACATTGTTAGAGGTTTTGTATGAGGAGCATACTCTTTTACTTTTTACTGCTGAATTGCATGTCGTCGAATTCTTACACACATTGTTAGAGCAGAAGGATAATATACAGACTTTATCCATAAAAAGCTACTGTTCCCGACGGGTACATGAATTAAATTGACTGATAAAATCTTCACTCACGTTAGCGAAGCAGCGAGCAGAATATCTATACCAATAAATAAAATTGGAGTGTCTGTTTGTAATATTAAAATAACCGCTTTTTACTAAATGCATATGTATGTATACACGGTACATATACCAAAAATGTAGTTAAAAATGTTTTTGTCTGTCTGTCTGTCTGTTTGTTCCGGGTAATCTCTGAAACGGCTGGACGGATTTTGACGGGACTTTCACTGGCAGGTAGCTGATGATCCGGGGAGTAACTTAGGCTACTTTTTTAACACTATCTTTGTCCCTCGGCGTTACTCGCGGTACAACAATAGCCGAGGGTAACACCGCGGGGTTCAGCTAGTATATGGAATATGTATAAAAACATAATAAGAGCCGATCAGATAATGTTGTTTATTTCTTATCTACCGGAATAAAAACATTACACTTTTATATCTTCATCACAGGTGTTACTGAGAAGTTTAAAATAAGTTTCGTTATAGTAAAAACTAGCTGAACCCCGCGGTGTTACCCGCGCTTATTGTTGTACCGCGAGTAACGCCGCGGGACAAAGTTAGTCTAAAAAAAGTAGCCTAAGTTACTCCCTGGGTCATCAGCTACCTGCCAGTGAAAGTCCCGTCCAAATCCGTCCAGCCGTTCCAGAGATTACCCGGAACAAACAGACAGACAGACAGACAGACAGACAAAAAATTTTTTAATTACATTTTTCGTATATGTACCGTGTATACATACATATGCATTTAGTAAAAAGCGGTTATTTTAATATTACAAACAGATACTCCAATTTTATTTATTTGTATAGATATATACGGTCGAATTGAGAAACCTCCTCCTTTTTTTGAAGTCGGTTAAAAACACTTTCACAGAATACGTAACTGCCATTAGCTTAAGTTACAAGTTATTTTATGAGTTTAATCATCTACTTTCAAGTGAAGTGAACCAAAGTTACACAAAGTCCAAGTTGTGAACTATGCAAAGAGCTCTGCACTCTACCTACCAGCACTGAACAGAATGTTACAATATCGAAGAATATGTGGGAAACCCTTCTTAGCAATGCTTAGCTTCTTGTGCCAAATATTATCAAAGCGAAATTCTGTTCGTGCGTACGTGAATTAATTCATGTAATATCAATATGTGTTTGACTGTAGGTGTTATTTTTAAGCACGTGCACTTATCTTTTTGTTTGAAGTGATCCGCTTGCGTAAAGTAGTACTTTAAAGGTAGGTATTTTGCTGAATTTGCTATGTAAAACAAGCTAAAGTCTTGACTTGCAAAATTTGATTCTGACATATAAAGTACCTAATCAGCGAATTAATGTTTATTGGTTTATACAGCATATTGAATAATTACATACCGCCCCTGCAGCATACGTCAACGTATTTGTATATTGAACAAGATATTAAATGAGTCCGATATTTTAGTAAAGTTATACAATATTGAATAATGAGCGGCCACTACTACTAGCATTTCGTTAAGCGATAAAGTTTCTAGCTCAGTGTCCTACTAGTTTCATTATAGTCGCTCAACTGCGTGTTACCAACTTTCAAGTATTTTCTCCGTGCGCATTACATTTTAAAATATTCTAAGTACGACGATTTATTTTATTTTATTTATTTTATTTTAATTTATTTAATAGGTACAGATACAGATAACAGATTGAAAAAATACAAAGAGCAGTCTTAACAGTACATTATAGTAAACCTGCAATCCAGTTACAACCGTACACAACTTTGACAGTAGACAGTGCTTCCTTTTGGCATACGAATAAAAATTATAAGATGAAAACAGAAACTAACCATTATTAGGTATAGCGTTACAAACTAAATATATATAGAAAACTGAGATGTGCATTAAAATTAAAGCTTGCTCGGTGGAACACAGCGCAGGCGCTATTTCACACCGGTTTTATTTGAGGCCGTGGTATCACTCCGGTCGAGCCGACCCATTCAAGCCGAAGCGTGGTTCTCCCACTGTGTTAAAGTGAAGTCTCTCTTTCTCTCTCTTGCTGAAACTGAAACACATCTGGCCCCACTCTGTTTTATTTAGCTCTGTCAATGCTATTCATGATACAAACGCACGGCAAACCTGGGCAGGTCAAACTATCCTCTCATATATAAAGTAACATATAATTATGTGGATTGTAAATAACTAGTTTCTTTCTTTCTGACTGCCTCGTTGGTCTCGCGGTTGGCGTGTGCGACTGCTTTTTATGAGGTCTCGGGTTCGATTCCCCGGCCAAATGTTTGTATGATCTACAAATATTTGTTTCGGAGTTTGGGTGTTTTCTATGTATAATATGTATGTATTTACAAAAAAAAGTATATATGTGTTTGTATCAGTTGTCTAGTACCCATAACACAAGCTCTGCTTAGCTTGGGAGTAGATGGCGTTGTGTGTTAGATGTCCGAAATATTTATTATTTATTATTATACACCAATCAATTTGTCCAATTTCATTACACGAATATAATTACAAATACTACGCACTACCAACGAGATATTTTGATTGTTATGTGTACATATAATCATGAGTAACCAGTTCTCGTCAACCGAGTATTCTGTGGTGTCTTACTCTAACTCTTACCGAGTATCCGAACCACAACAAGATATTTCCAATAATATACAAAACCTTCAGTAACGATGTCTACTGCTACTCTTCGCTGAATCAGACAATAGCACTGTGGGTATCAGAGGGTAGGAAATACGACTAACGAATGTTCCGGGTGGCGGGAACCCCTCTTGTTCCCAATTCGTCTACTACGCAACCTTCCCTTTTTGTTATGATAATTTGCAGATCTGTCCACTATTCAGTTGGGGAGTCGAAAGCGGTGTTTTATGTCCGACCGAGTGAAGATGATCAATAACACGAAAATATATGGAGTCACATCAGAAAATAATTCGGAAATACTATTGGAGTACACTTTCTCATAATATTGGCGGTCGTTAAGCTATTTTGACTTGTATTTAACTTAGTTGAGATATGGTGGAGGATGCGAATTCCCCGGAAATGCACATGATGTAGTTTTAAACTTAAATCATTATATTTAACCCTTCAGACGCAAATACTGCATTTTCTTGTGAAATACGTAAGTAACTTGAAGTGTAGTTATTGTTGTTTCATAAATATTTTCTGTATATTAATAAACATATTTTATTTAATGAATTGTTGTAGTAATAAATTGATATCAACTGCCTTACTTGATATCTCTACAGCGTTAAGCTACACGATAAGCTCTGTTTTATTTATATTTCTTTGTGATGAATGATAATGATTAAGTACTGTTTTCTTTTTTTGTTTTTTTTTTTAAGATTTTTGGCGTTTCGTTGTCTTAGCAAAAAATTTGTTAATTAAACGGCAAACTTTGAATTGGTTAAGAAGCCGGTGTATCCTCTCACCAAAGACCAACGTAAAATGACAGCTTTCGTGCTGTCGTGTTTCGTTGGCAGGCCCATCCATAAATAAAAGTGCCCTAAATATTCATATATTTAATTCGATTTAAAATAATCTCCCAGGGGATCTAAACAGAGGGTCCTAGTGGACTGTGCCGGCCGGTTTGATCTAGACTTTTTAATTGTCAACAAGGGATTACCAATAAATGCATCGTTCAGGGCTTTTTCTGTTTCAACTCGTAATTGGTAATAATTAGAACCAACACGGAACGCAGGCGCCGTCTTTTTAGTGGACAGAGATTTTTTATTATGTTGGAGTACCAAAAGAAATAAAAATAAGGGAATGTATTTTCTTTGAATTATTGTTTAGGTAGGTTTTCATGAAACCCCGGGAGCTGTTATCAAATCGGAACCGATCAATCTCTGTACAGCTCTAAGGTTTAATTGCATCATATATGTGATCGATCACAGCAATGAATGTGTGATGTATCACAACCTGACGTTTACTAGTGCCCATATTGGGTCGATCCTAAACAGAACAACGCATTTTAATAACACTTCACATTACACACAGTTAAATCTACGATATATTCTGTGTAGTAGACAGGCAAGCTCTTTAAACATTTTTATGTTACAATCTTTTATTCAGAAGCTGAGTGACGTCAAAAACATAAAACGAAAATTAAGGCATCATTTTCTTGGGAAAAGAAAATGTCTGTGGAGGAAATCAAAGGTTAATGTCACTTTTGAACTTTGCTTTCCATCTGTTCGGAGAGATTTCTAAAGGTCAAAGTAAATTGAATAGAGCAAAAACAGTAACAAACACTCGTATGTGTACTCGTATTTATATTCAATAATATGTTCTTTAGTAATATTGTCAATTCTTATGTATTGTATTCCATATTTCGTATACATTGATTTATATTAATATAAGATCAGTAGTTTCGCTATAATGAAGTTATGTCGTCTCTCTGTACTTTCAAATTAACAGTTTATCACTAAATATATGTGAAAGTACTAGATTTTACCTGCGTGCATGTCCGTTATCGCGGAAAATAGTAGCCTATGTCCTTTCTCAGGCTCTAGACTATCTATGGACCAAATTTCATTTCAATCAGTACATTACTTTTGGTGTTAAGGCGTGACAGAGAACAGATTGATTTTCTGTCTATCAGAATGAACTTCCAGGAATTGCTGAACCAATTTTGACGGCACTTTCACTAGCAGATAGCTGATAATACAAGGAGTACGTGAGGATACTATTATTTTAGACTAATTTCACCACGCGGTATTACCCGCGGTTCTTGTTGTAAAGGTACAACATGAAACGCGGGTGACACCGTGAGGCGCAGCTAGATTTCAATAAATAAAATACCCTCTTATGCCAACATATACAATATATACATTACGATGCTCACGATCGACGATCTATTATGTTAAATTTTTTAAATTGCATGTTTGAATTTATTTAGATAAATACCAATAAGTAACAAGTAAGGACTTTATCCAAGTAATTTCATAAATGTGAAAGTATTTTTGGATGTTTGTTACTCTTTTACGCAAAAACTACTAAACGAATTGAGATGAAACCTTACAATAATATACATCATTTCTATACACATAGACTACTATTTAAATGAATAACACATAGACTACTATTTAAACCTATTTAAAGATAGTACACAATATTAAAACAAGGAAACAGTGGCTATTACGAGGGAAGTATATAGTCTTAATATGCCGTCGGTAAACCCCTCTAAGACCAACCACTTTAAACAAAACTTTCTGAAATTAAATGATATTTATTTGTAAGTAATTATTTTTCAGATATTTTTACAAGTCGCACTTTACAGCTAGAAGAGGCCTGCATTTCCTAAGACTCACTCTAGGAAGAAATGCCGAACCTAACTTCAAAGGTTTTTTTTTTAAGTCAGTGAACATTGATTACATAAAAATAATCTGTGCAAGTACAATACAAGATCTGGGTTGGTCTTTTGAAGAAAGTCACCATCGTGTCACGACCCGAAGCGCGACACTATCGCCAGCAGCCCCCCTAGCCAAGTTACAAGCGTTCGTTTTTCTGCAATCGTTAACGCTCTTTCTCAAGTAATTTTAGAAAACGATAACTTGGTAGCCAAGTTGACACAAATGGTTCGATCGCTCGTTCTACAATTTACGTGGAAAAAACCTAAAATATAGTCTATGGTCTATCCATCTAAGAAACGTTAAAGTAGGTAGTCATGGTAACGTTGACATTGTTCATCAACAATTTTTATTGTCGATTTTAGTTGGCTGAATTATAAAGTGATAAAATGTATATAAAATAAAGAACAATCTATTTGTAAATGGTTTATTATAATATCACAGTGCGAAATGTCGTTTTAACATTATTGTGACTTGGAAACATGAAGATCCTGCTTAAGGATTAACTTATAATAAATGACGTGATACCTCTTACATAATGAATTTATAGATAGAGCCAGACAGAACAAGTCCTCGTCTTATTGGAATTCATGGAAAGGTATATAAATTATTAGTTATTCTTTGTTGTTTAAAAGTATCTCACTTCATCTCTTGAAAGTATGAAACAAATAGTGACGTGATAAGCGCCAACATGCAATAGTTATTGCCTATTTAATATTAAAAATATAATGTAATGGTTTCCTATTATGACATTTAGTTTTCTAAAAGACAAAGCACATACAACAACTTTTTTCATAGACACACACTATAAAAATTAATCAATCAAACATCTATAACTTCTGTGTACTATCTATAAATTAATTACATGATATCTATGTAATATATAATGTTGATGAAATTCATTTTAAAATTGACGGAATGAGTCACATATTCTCATTGACTCATCTTCGACAGCTTTTAATAGTCTACTGTTGGACATAAGCCTCTCCTGTGAAAGGAGACATTATTCTAGTAATGAATGCTTAATAGATAGATATGTTCTAATATGTGTGGGCAAACTAAAAGTCTGAAACCAAAAAAAAGCCCTAGCAATAAGCGGTGAGGACTGGACTGGTGATGGTCCTAGCAGCAGGCAAATGCTTACTGCTCTAGAAGAGAGGGTGTTGGCCTTAACGGGTTTGACTGTTGAAGTAGGACTGTACAACCACACTGTCCATTCTCTGTCCCAGATTATGTTTACTTATTGTCTCTTTGTTGTGACTCATCTACAGAATGAGTGGACCGATTATCACAAAAAATTTAATAGCAGGGAGGAACTTATAGTTTAATTAATTATAATATAATTGTTTTTTTCAGCAACATCAGCCCCACTCCCTCTGGAGAAGTTCCATGCACAACCCTCGCATCTCAAAGGGGAGCGCCAGTGACGTCAAGCAAGTTCACGACCATAGAAACTCACCGGCTGTAACTAAAGGCAGACTGGCAAAAAAACTGTATGTGAGGAAACTGGAAAGGAGGCGAATAACATAGTAGACAATTGAAGCGAAGGATAGATACATTACAAATTATTATAATTTGAAATGCACTGTATAACAGAATTTTAAATAAACAGAATATAATTATAAATTGTTTCAATGATATTTCAGAAAAAAAAATAGAAATTTTACCTCAGTTGAGACCATCATCATCATCATAAACTGTTTAATGTAATGATAGTTGCGGGTTACTAATCTTTTCCTTCACCTACATTAAAAATAGTGGTAATAATTTTTTTTTGTCAATGACATAATTTATACATTGTTTTGTAATGTTTCTACTAGGTAAATAAACAAACACTGTAATAATAAAGCCTTTTAATGATTGTTTTAACATCTGAGTACATTATCAAATATATTTATAGAAAATAAAAAAAGTATTATTTATAATAAAAAAAAATTCAAATAAAATCTTTATAGTCTCTTCTTTCTATCCAACACAAAAAAAAACTATATCACGGGGGAAAATAACCCACATAGGAAACACAATGTTTAATAACGAAGCCATTAACAATTAACATTATTTTAATCTATGTAATAAAGAATTTGGCATGGCTCTTCCTTCGATGACTTCACTTTGATTAGGCATATTCATAGCAGGTATGGGATCTTGCAAATTTATATTGTCTTCATTGTCATGTGTAGCAGAAAGTGGTTGTGGTAGTGGTATGCCAGCTTGTAACGCTAAATTGTGTAATACACAACATGCAGCTATAATATTGCTAGCTACATAGGCATGATGATGAAGAAACCTGTCTCTGAGAAAACATCTCCACTGTGCTTTGAGTAATCCAAAACAGCCCTCAATGCAGTTACGGGCTCACACATACTTTACAGTATAAAGTTCTTCCCTAGAACCTTGAACTACATTGAGAATAGGTGTCATTAGCCAAGGATGTTGTGAATATCCAGAGTCACCTGAAAAAAATAGTTTAAAAATTAGTTACCCACAGGAAAACTACTGAACTTTAAGGTAATAGAGCCATGCTGATTTTAGTATGAATGGGCCGGTTCGAAAATGATGCCATGCTGAGTTGTCGCATTGTCTGCATTTGCAACGAGTATAATGACCACTGCTCTAGGATTGTGTGTATGCTTTCCATCAGGCTGAGTAGAGTCACTTTATAAGGCTGATACATAAAAATAATAGTAAATATTTTTATTGTTACACAACCTAACAGCCATAATTGTTCACTATTTTGATGAAGTTCACTCATAAATGATTCAGCTCTACTAGAAGACCATATATGTGAATCATGTGTAGCTCCACCGAACTTTGGATTCACATTTATAATCAGCATATTACTATCACAAATCTGAAAACCAAATCAACATTAAGAAGTGACATAATAGTCTCATACATGCTGTTCTATATATAAAAATAAGAATAAATCTACCATTTGAACTTTCAGTGAATGATACTCTTTTCTATTGAAATATACATGCTCTTCAGTAATGGGCTTTACCAAAGCTACATGCATACAATTTATGCAACCAATTACATAAGGAAAGCCAAATCTTCTTTGGAACCTTGTAAAATAAAATTATGTTTAACACATGGTACATATTCAATTAAATATAGTTAAGTTTGTTTGTTAAGTAGGTATACACTCTTGTTTTATAGCTGTTTTCTCTTGTTGTGTTATTGGAAACCTAAGCCATTTTGCAACGACAGCAGGGTTTCTCAAAGCATCAACAACTTGTCTGATGCACCAACAAGCTGTCCGTTGGGCAATGCTGAAGGACACCAACAATTCTCTGATAGGATCCTGTGGCTAGGAAACTAAGAGCATCAAAGAGCAAGAGCATGCCTCAAAACCTATAAATACACAAACATTAAGGAAAAGTTAAAATAGTCAATAGTACAAAAAAGACATTATTAACTTACCTTAACTTTTAAGGGAATCTCGTTGGTTCCCTTTAGCGATGTCTTGTTTTGGAGTTCTTGACAAAGGGCTTCGAAAGACGACTTGTCTAGCCAAAATAGCTCCACAAATAAAGTTTCCGGCATTTCGCGGATTGTCTCGTTGCACTGACGATTAATATGTCTTTTTCCACCTCTAAGCCGTACTTCCTCATTACGAGCGCACCACAACATATTTATAGTATGCATTTTAAATGTCCAAAATTATGTAAAGCACATAAAATAGTTCTTGGTGGCCCTTTTAGACTATATATCTATCATACCGACGCCATTTCTAAAGCGATATCACCAAATATTTTTGATCGCTTAATGAACGTTCAAACGCATGGATATCGTTTCGCTTGCGTTTGTCAAAAGTGTAACTTGGCTAGCTTTTGAGAGCTTTTGTATGGAGTTTCGCATCGAATTTGTAGAAACGATCGCTTTCCATTCCATCACTACGAACAAACGTCAACTTGGCTAAGACTTTCTAAATGGAATCAAGTCACGTGATCAAAACAAAATATTAGCCAATGACACACGAGAACGCGATTCGTTAACGATTGCAGAAAAGCGAAAGCTTGTGACTTGGCTAGGGGGGCAGGACATTTGAGTAGTTCGGGGAAACACTCAAAAACACCAGAAAATACTAAATATGAACTTATATTACAAGCCTAGACTGTACTCTATTTTACTCAACTATTTTACCGTAGGAGAGTCACGCTTCGGCATTAATGGGCCGGCTTGGCCGGAGTGATACCACGGCCTCACAGAAAACCGGTGTGAAATAGCGCTTGCGCTGTGTTTCATCGAGTGAGTGAGGATACCGGAGGCCCACACCCCTATCCCTCCCTACACCCCTTTCCCCATCCTCCACAGGCCAGCAATGCACTTGTGACGCAGCCTCTGGTGTCCATGTCCGCTTACCATCAGGTGATACGTTTGCATGTTTGCCCCTTATACCATAAAAAAATACTCACATTTACATACACAAAAGGAATTTCGACACGGTTAATACCTTCAATGCAAAATCATTATCTTCACAACTAAAACTTATAGAATAAACTACAAAATATCAAACACAACCTAATAGGATAGTGTGAAGTCCGACGTCTTGATAAAAAGATAATACATTGTAGTAGGGATTGACTGAACAACGCCAAGGATAGAAGAAATAAGTGGTGTGCCCTAGAGGGGGCTTTTACTCGAAACGGGTTCATACAAAAATAGTTATACATCATGTAATCATATAATTATATTTAATTTAATAGACTAACTCCAATAATTTTCAATTCAATTATTTAATGCATGTTAAATTCTAAATAGTTTGTCAATTATAGAGTATGTATTTCTGTTTGATTTGTTTTAAATAGGATATTTATTAATTAATTATTATTATTACTTTTCTGTATGGAATAAATAAAGCTTTATTATTATTATATAATCTTAAACTAGCATATAATACGTACATATGTCCGAGAGTGGAGTGCTTATTTATGGAAATGGGGAGATACATACATCGAATGTTCAAATAGATTCTATATGTCTACTGTAAGAATAAAACACAAGAAAATAATAGAGTAGAAGAGTTAAGCGTGTGCCTTTCATATTTGCAAGTTCTCTGTAACAACACCGCTAGTACACAACAAGTTGTTATAAAGCAGCTAACAAGTTACTTTAATTAGAGTACCGAAGTAAGTTCAAACATAGATGAGTTCAAACACACACACACGCGCGAGAAACTTCGCTGAGATACATATGACGATAGTTATTAAGAATCAACGTAAATAAGGCTATGTTCAAACGATCTCAAGGCTTGTTCCCATCAATATGCTCACAAAATAAACATATATTGACGATACAACGCTATTTGTGGTAAGTAGAAAGAGTGGTTGACGGGCTCAGTGGTATAGTGGTCGTAGATTCGATTTCGGAGGGTAAAGATCTTATGTAAGTGTAATTTTCAATTAGGAAAAATATCTTTAAATATTCGCTACTAAGTTTAAATAGTTCAAACATTCTATACGCAATTCCCAAGAACTAATACAGGCCAGCAATTATCCAAATATACAGTTCTCAAGAAAAGATACCATCCCAGGCTTAGCAGATCTTGTGGTATTGGCACTAGACAACTGATATAAAAACATTTCATTCTTTTTTTTTGTAAATACATACATATTGTATATTGAAAAGGCCCATGGGTGCTAATATTCTTCTATAAAGTATTTGGTTTAAATATTGTATGCTTATTATTCATATTACTAAACTCATGGATAAAATTCAACACACTGTTAATTGTCACCTGATAAAAATATGCTAACAGTGATTAATTAGCCTTCGTACACATAATTATATATCGTATGTACTTTACTGAAATTTATGAGCACATCTACAATAGAACCGTCACCATCAAACTTTTAATTGTTATTAAACTTAACTAATTAAAATGAGTAAGCTTTGCTATCAACAATCATTAATAATTGCTATCAAACATGGAGGCAGTTTAAAAACATCTATTATTTTATCAATGCAGTATTGATTTGCTGCTCTGAAAATAAGAAGAGATATATTTTTAGTACAGGAAGCTGAGGAATACAGTGGACTAGGAAGTGGACTCGTAGCTAAGTCTACGCTGCACAGTAGCAACACACCGTAGTCGTTCTTCGTTTGGCTGTCTTTCGAATAAAAACTCACTGTGTGGTTTTTGGATTTTCACTTACGCTAGTGTGCCATTTGTGTTTGGCCCATGCTTAGATGTAGTAATATACACCTATAACGCTAGTACAATAGTACAGCATTCAGGCATAGTAATAATTGTATAGGTGGTAGCGCCAACTAGCTTGGCCAAAGAATTATTGAGCGCTAATACATAAGGCGGGAGCGAGTATAACTTCAGCGACTATGCACTGCCTGAAAACTATGTGGGCTGAGTACTTTGCGGCTGCCGTATAGGTAAGGTGGGTAGGAGAATATGGAAGCACGCTTACCTTTGGTGATCTTGAGCTGCAGTCCAGACCTGGCGGCCTGGCTCCTCGTACCGTGGTGTGGCTTGCGAATCACGATGGCGACGCGTGTTCGGTGTAGAATAAAACGTCTCTAGCTTGCCGGCAAGGTACGATTGCACTCGGCGAATTAGGCGGGTTCGTTATTAAACTATTTTACTGCGTTCTATTGTCTATAAAGGACGCGGTGGCGGAGTCCACAACTGTTGTAGAACTCGACGAGCGGTGAGCAAAGAGTCCGGGCGTCACTTCGCGAACAACTTAAAACAATTTTTTCTTGCGGTGTGCGTGCGATGCGGGAATAATGATCAAGGATGCGGGTAGAAATGGGTGCCGACAGCCTCACCTAGCGGAACTTTTACAAACTAACAGTTTTGGCGTTACCAATAGGTACATTATTCTATTGAGATTTTTCTAAAATTTTTAAGGCTTTTGTGAGTGCTTGTGAATTAAAGATTAGATTATTTACCTTTTGTATCACCACTCTCTCGCACTCTAGTGATAAGGTAGATCAGGCTGAACCGCTCTAGGTGCACAGCCACTACGAGATCAGTTGTAACGCCCATAATGCGAGAATAATCTTTATAATAAAAAGTATATGCTCTGCTTTCTGTCATGCACCACGAGCCAGAGGCTAATATTTTCTCGCAATAAAACAAAAGAGTGGCACGTTCAGTCCGTCAGTAGACGGGGAACTGTTGCTTATCCGTCTATAATCTCGTACGCGTGAAGAGCGCACGTGAGCCAAGTCATGATAATGCCACAAACTGCGTGTACCTGGCGCAATAACGCTTAAACTTGAGCTCATAACACCACTACAATGTGCGCATACTAAATAAAAGACTCTTACTTTATTACACTTGTTTACGAATATTAAAGCTTAGGACTGTACCTTGGTACATAATGTATGTGGCTCTTGTGATTAGTAGGTATTAGTGTTGTTTGAACGCACAGATCCTTTTGTTCTAATTTATGTTGGAGTCCTCGTTTGACTTTTGAAAAAATACTGTTTTTTTTTAATGAAGAGAATGATAATAAACCTTGACGATTTCTACCATGACAGCTGGTCTCATAGGAGACTAGGAGCGGGTCAGATAATGGTCAGAGATTCGGCGGGTATACATGCTCTCCAACTCTCGGTTACTGCTATTAAGCATTTCTGTAATCAGAAAAAGTCAATAACACTTGACTCGACCCAGGAATCAAACCCAAGACCTCTTGATATCAGTGACATATGCTAACCACTACACTAACAAGGCAAATTTATAGCAATTTTTGACTCCCTCTCCACAAAGACCCAAGGAACTACCAAAAAGCATATCCAGGCTACACCCAGAGAATCGTCTGTAGTTGCAGGTTGTACAAAATACCACTGGAACAGGCCGTAGATCTGGAAAAGTTTCCCCGAGGCTTAGTTGGAGTCTACTAGAAGAATCACGAGGACCAAATATCAATTTAATCAACAAATACGGGTATAAGTTCTAAAATTAATTTTACCACCTACATTCTTGTTCAGTTAAAAAGCTCAAACGTGAAAATAGTCTGCTGCAGCGCTACACAAAGCGAGTGAAAGCCGCTCGACTGACATTTCTATCAAATATACACGTTTTGGTATTGTTTGCAGCTGTTTCTCTAATAGTTTTCATTACGCTCCAATACTCTGTGGCTAGGTCAGTGACCACCTGTAGACGGGTTTTGGTGACGGGTTTTATACAAACAATTTTGTGGGAAGCTTTATTTTGTTAGAATGTTTAATTTACAGATCGCCGAATACTGAGTAACATTTTGTATTCTATGTGGTGAAATAAAGTACTATTGGGGTTAGCATGGGTTAGCATTTCGACATCTAAAAGCTTTTGAACATCCACCGTCATCTATACTAATATATAAAGCTGAAGAGCTTGTTTGTTTGTGTGAACGCGCTAACCTCAGGAACTACTGGGCTGATTTGAAAAATTATTTCAGTGTTAGATGGCCCATTTATCGAGGAAGGCTATAACTAATATATCATCACGCTAAGACCTATAGGAGGGCTAGGACCAACAATGAATAATGTTACAAAACCGGGGGAAAATTATCTCGCTACGGGCAATAGGAGATGCAAACGAGGTTGCGTGGGTTGGCTAGTAATATATACAATTCTTCTGTACTTGTGTTTGCCACCTAACTCCTACTAAATGGTGGGATCGATTCGGATGTTTAATGGAAATCGAATAAAAAGAAAAACTAAATAAAATCAATAGGTACATAGCTTTTGGATTTGCGTGCATAAACCTACTAACAATTTCTATAAAAGTAAATATCCATTTTAGTTTCAGGTATACTTGCACATCGAATAACAGCAACAAATGAACTATATCTGCAACCAAGGAGACGTTCGCTTCCGTAACCAACGGCAGCCTGCATTATGTATGAGACAAGAATCCTTCGCCACATATAAGAGTGTGTGCAGAATTTTGAGACTTCAATTGAACACGAGATAAAATCACGAACAATACTATAATATAAGCATATCATAGCAAGACTAGGTCTTTTATTCCACTGGAATTAGATCGCCATTTTTGCCGGCAATGAATTGTTTATAATACCGATTAATGATTAGACATTCTGAAACACAAAAATATAGACTACAATAGTGGCACCTGTTTCATTCAAATGTGTCAATTCAAACGTGGTCACAGGCTGACACAGGTCAGCCTGTGACCACGGCCAGTGCAACCTGGTCGAAACGTCAGGCAAATCGTGATCGCGTTAATTCCCGTAAAAATATTTGTTAATATCATGGAACGCGAAAGTTTAAAAGTTAGTATAGTATCGTTTCAGCCCTTCAATTGAATTTATACTTATTTTTATTTGAAATTGAAATACCCTTAGGTAAAATTGATTTAAGTCGGTTCAACTTTTTTTAAAGTAATTTTGTCAGTAAATGTCTCCGGAATTAAAAGACCGCCATATTTTATCTAAATACCTCCAGTAAGTCGTATTGGCGTGATTGCGTAGATAATATCCATCTAAATTAACATATTTATAAGAAAGTAAAAGGCTCATGAATGTTTTATCAACAACTGAACTAAGTGTTAGTCATGGGTTTAATACTCTTTTTTTATGGTATAAGGGGCAAATGAGCACACGTATCACAAACAAACAAACTCTTCAGCTTTATATATTAGTATAGATTTATATTACGTCTTGCTGTCATATGCGCGCGTAATGGTCAACTATTGTGTTAGAGTGTGCTTGCCGGCCTGTACTAGTACGTATACAGTGAGATGGCCGAATCTGAGTGACAGACATTTAGTTAACGAGAAAAAGATGTGTATAAATACCAACTTTTCCCTCTGGACCGCATTCAACGGAGAGCGATTCGAATCGTCGACTGTCGAACTTTCAATTCAGCTAGACTCTTTAGCGCTGCGTACAGATGTGGCTTCGCTGTGCATCTTCTACCGCATTTACCATGGGGAGTGCTCCGAGGAATTGTTCGGACCGATTCCTGCTGCCTCTTTTCGCCACCGTCCTACGAGACAGAAATGTCATCTCCATCATCTAGATGGCTGGCAGTCCACAACTGTGCGTTTTTCCAGGACCTTTCTGCCTCGCACAACAAAACTGTGAAATGAACTGTCACCTGCGGTATTTCCGAACCAATACTTCTTAAAAGGCTGGCAACGCACTTGTGACGCCTTTCGTGTCCACGGTCGGCGGTAATCGCTTACCATCAAGCGATACGTCTGCTCGTTTGCCCCCTATTTTATAAATAAAAAATATATACATACAAATGTAACATTATTCTTTTTCTTAATGTAATCTGTAAGGTAACATGGTACAGGGTATGAGCATTCTCATTTAAAATTATTAACAATTTATAGTTTGATAAGCTTTAAAAGGTCGTGACTGTTAGTTGATTAACTAACAATTAAGTAAACGATCTTAAATCTTACTAAATATCTTAATTACGGCGGCAGTCTCACGACACTGCCAGAGGAATTAACCCGGCTGCTGCGTCAAGAACCTACATAATTAATGGATAGTGTTATCTGCGTCACAGAGAGCCAATGTTCGGCTTACATCCCTTTGTTTCTCGTCTTTATTTGGCGGAAGTTCACTTACAAGAGAGGCTTTGCACTCACTCCAGCCGGACGTGATTAACTAGCTCTGAGAATAGCTTACACTAAACAATACTTATTTGTTTCTTATTTAGCCAAAAATCACATTCAAAAAAGAATTGCGGTACTTTGATATAACGTAAGACATCATTTTAGTATTTAACGTTTACCTTTTTTTTGAGTTCTGCAAATAACAAATTGTATAACCAAAACTTTGTATCACTTTGTACAATTAGTAGGGAGGGTCATGTAATTACAAATATCTCTATTAATTCCTCCAAGGCAGTAAATATTCTTCAGTGTATATTGAATGACATTCGAACTGGCAAACAGCGGCTACTTATAAAACTGTTATCATTAGTTGAGAAACGTGGTAATTTTATTTCTTTGCAAAATTATACAGAAAAATAAAGAATTCTTGAAACGAGAGTTGTTTTTTGTGACATTATATGTGTTTATTAAACATTGCTACTTTTAGATTAATTATTTTTTTTACTGGAATTAACGCGATCACTTATTTAAAGGTATTACCATAGAATAACTATTAGTACTAACATACAGAAGTTCCACTCTCAAACAATAGTCAAGTTTAGGCCTAAAAAGTTTTTAACTCTATCACCTTGCCAGCGAAATTGAATCTTGTTATGTGACCCGAGCGTTCATATTCCGTTTAACACCGTTCGATTTACAGCAAGAGCCCGGGGTTCCCATATCTTGTACATTTAGGTAAATGTTAAAATAAATAAGGAAGATTTAGTAACAATGTAAGTAAAGACGTTTTGACGAACATGATTTACTAAAGAAAACTAACAATTTGGAAAACAAAACTTCCAACTACTTAAGAAATTATTTCTAAACTTGTAAAAGTAGGTACAAAAACTTATTATAGTGAATCTAATGAATATTTTCTTAGTTTCCTTCTAAAAATATTTTTATTTGGTTTCTCCCCGATGTCCGTCGGCAGACGACTTTATTGTAAGGAGTTTTTGGCGTTGTGTCACTATAATAATTAAGTTTTTAAACTACAAATTAAATAATTTTATTGCCTAAGTAACTACAAACATAATCATTATTTCGTTTCCTAGTCATTTTTCGCAACAAATACATGTAATATTCAACTTGTATACGCGCGACGCGGCTAGCCTGCGAGCGAAGCGCCGAGTGGCAACCATTGCCGTAGTCCTTCCCGGAAGGAGCGCTCAGCGGAACATACCTAAACTGAAAAGTGAACCCCTCCTGGTATTACATACCTCTGATTGACAGAGGAGGTATGTTTTTTTAAAAAAATACCGCTTCTTCGCCGTCGGATAAACACCAGAATAAGAACACATCGATTTCCTCACAGAATGGGGACACTGTTAGTGTGGTATGTGATGGTAAATATCGAAACAAATTTATCAATAATATCGAAAATGTGCGGATGGATGAAGAACCTTCTACTTCACGGATTCGACGACGGAGGGCGTGCGCCGCTGAGCTAGTCTGCCTGTGACTACGACCAGTGCTACCTGATCAAAACTTCAGGCAAATGAAAGGTATGTAATACCTCCAAATAAGTGATCAGTCAAGTAAGTCAAGTAATAAGGTACTATATCATGGCAACCAAAACTTTAAAAGTTAGTACTTCTAGATTCCTTAGTTGATGATAAAAGCGTTCATGATGGTATTTCTACAGCTTGTATTTCTTTTCATAGTGACTACTTTAGTTTGATGATTTTATTCAAAAATAAAAATACAAACATCTTGCTTACAACAAATACTTACAGAAGAACACAACATAACATGATAACACAGTAACCAATTTAAAGCCTGAACCCTGACTGAGCGATTTTGATGAATTTATGACAAACTCGGTCAGTCGCCTAACACATTTAAGGGCTATAAACATGTTCTATGCACAGTTGAGCCGTCTGCACAAAGGCTCTTAACTACAATATAACATCGGCAAGAGACAGACATTTAACTCACACAAAACCGACTTCAAGGTTCGACTCGATTTCTCTTGGATGCCATCATCAGATCTTAGTGTCCTTATCATGTTACCACCGTTGGGATATTGCTTTCCATTAAAAAAATAATCATCAAAGTCGGTTAATAGTATAATAAATAACATTGAATTTAATGCATCTACTCCATGATCAATTCTAATAAATTGTTTTCTTTTTTCCTGAATTTTTATCTCTGTTCATGATTTAAATAAACACAACACAACACATAACACCCTTTAAATTTAAACGGACACAAACGATAAGTATATTTTCAAATAAAAAATATATTTTCTAAATTGATTCATAATTATCAGAGGTCTAAAGTAATAAACCTAAAAATACCACCGAGTCGCTTACCACCCCCTCGTATAATTACTTGGACAAACATACTCGTATTATGTATTCAGAATTTTTAGACTTTACAGAAACACAAAAGGCAACACAACAAAAAACATTAATTCTACGCCCTACCTGATACAGAGTGTACCTGTTGTTAATCTATTACATAGATACACAATATTTATGCAGATACTTTAATAAGTAAACCAACACACCACACAATAATTTAATGTATAATTTCACGCTTATAATAACAGTAGGTACATTATGTGTGTACATTGTACGTGCAGACAATACGAGCGTGGAGGCGCGGCGGGAACCTACAGGTGACACCGCCTCTGTTCACAGTGTCCTCATAGTGTAAATGTTCTGTTTCGAAAATGGTTCTATCCGTTGACAAGTCAATACATGTATGTTTATGTTACAGAAGTTTACCAAGCGAAGCAACGGTTAGAGCAAAATATTGTGTGAAACTAATGTTTTGTCAAATTGTTGGTTGCCTTTTCAGCTTTCACTATTTAGAAACATGTATTTAAAAGCATCATGTATTTTTGAGCAGGACATGTGAGTCATATCGTGTGCATCCGAAAGAAATCTGTGCGTTATTCTGATATTCTTAAACTGATTATCTTATTTATATTAATTGTATGATCTGCAAATATTTGTTTCGGAGTTTGGGTGTTTTCTATGTATAATATGTATGTATTTACAAAAAAAAAGTATAGAAGTATTCATATCAGTTGTCTAGTACCCATAATACAAGCTCTGCTTAGTTTGGGACTAGATGGCGTTGTGTGTTAGATTATTTCCGTAATATTTATTTATTATTATTATTTATTCAATTTAAATAACATTGCCGTTACTAGATAGGAAATTTATGTTTAAGGTAAACAAAATGAAACAAATAATTGTAATTTATATCCATGTTCTATTGACATCGGTACACAACACAGAATTCCTCGGTCAAATATAGTTTCGCCTCCAGGGACAATTGACGTCAGATACCAAAAAAACCTTTGTATGCCCGCAGTAATGCAAACTGAACATTTATTAAAGTTTACTTCAATTCAAATCAAGTTAAAGCAATTGATGATGTAAACTGATGTGAAACCACATTTTTTCTGATATTTTTATCTACAAGTTAATAGATTTAACACATGACAGCTAGAGTACATCTACAAACTTCGAAATAAATCAAGTCGGTAATTGCTATTTGCGGAGTGTAATTGCTTCAAGTATTCATTATTCAAACCTCACCCAATATCGATTCAAAGTGGAATCGTACCGTCGAGACTGTTGAATAAATAAATATCAATCGAGTATTTTATTGCACATCTATGCATTAAGGTTCATGAACCTCGTAATGAAAACTGCATAAAAAGGAATGGAGAATTATACAAAACAATTTGAATGGTTATGTCATGTCTGTCTATTGTTAAAATCTCAAGTATAAATAAACATCGAAAACTATCACGGCACAAAACCAGTTACTTGGTACTTTTAAAAAAAACTCGAGAGGTGTCAAGGGACACCCGGATGGAACGAAGTTCACCGTCAGGATTCATTATTTTCATTATTTTTTATTGTGTACAAAAAACCTGTATATACTCAACAATTACTGTAGCACAAAGTGTCGTGACAACTTTTCGTAAGAATGTTTGTGTCGTGACAACTTTTCGTAAGATTTTTTTCCGTCTAGCCCCCTTTCACAACGCGCGATAAGGAACTTCGTTCCAAAAGTAGTAGCTTTTAAATGCATTTGTGTTGTTTCTGTCCATTACTCAAATTTATAGTTGGTTCCAAGCCAATATTTGCCGCTACTTAAAACAGATACTTTTACCACCGACCAGGTATTTTATTTCTCGTATGTATATAAAATCCAAAAACCATTATACATTAATAAATATAAAGTGTCTTTATGTATTCCATGAACAAGCGCATCAGCATTGGCAATACATTGGATTGCTCGTTACCCGTGGGAGACGTACATCAGCTTGCGATACACTGAACAGTAGCTTTTTGGTGCTGCACCCATTAGTTGTGATTATCGGCATGACACCTTTCAGTTTTAATAAAATATATTATTTACGTATTAGTAGTCCTTATTATTAACTTTACATAATTTTGCAAGTTAAATTTGTATATACTGTAAAGTTAAAATTAAAAGTACTTTGAATATTTGCCCCGTTGCGAAAAGTTTAAGTACCTACTAACATCATGGTTTCCTTAATTGTGTTAATGATAATTGACATTTACATTATTATGTTTATTATATATTTTACTGATGAAAGAACTAAATCTGACGTAGAGGGATTATGGTTTTAAGTTTGAAAAACCACATCCCTCCAAAGTTAAAACACGCCGTGACTCTGAAAATCAAATACAATGTCAAAAACTGCAAAAATAACTTGCCTCAAACAAACAACAACAAATCGATTTCATCAGCAAACACAAATTGGCGAACCTACCATCACTGAGCTACCGTTACAAACACCATGTACGCATACATTGTGTCATAACTCATAATGTATATAGACAACAAACGACCGCGTACACATAGCATTGGCCATTGTGTGATGTACGATAGACGAACGCTTATAGAACGTACAGAGTAGCAAACGATACACTTTTGTGTTGCATTCAATTGTGTAAAAGTGTGGTGGTGTGTGGGCTCTACACAGTGAGGCACGGCGAGGCGCGACATCGCCGGCAACTCCATTCCGGCTGACGCATCGACTTCTAATACAGCTTTTTAATTCCCGCTGTGTCCCATGTTCAATAGCTCTGGATTTTTGTTTGTTCTCTAATAGCCAAACATTGATTTGGTGCTATTGGATTCTGTCAAATAAAACGACAAAGTGCAAATTGAACAAGTTTGTGTGTGAATATTTTAAACTGTGCACGTAAAAACGTGTATACATATATGCACCTTATGCAGGAAAAAAGTAATATCTCGTATACTGTATGGCTACGAGTTAATCTTATAGGCAAAGACAATTTTGTAGGCACTCCAACACTCCTCAGTCTTGACGAACTCAATAGACAAAGGCAGAAACTTGTGATAGAGGAACGATTAAATAGAAGAATAAGAATTCACCACAGCGCTATTAAAAATATCTAAATCAGGTATACAATCTTCTGCGGGTTTTCTAGTCTCTCAGTTATTACTAATATATTTTCAAACCGTTGTGTTCACTTTCTTTGACTAGTTATATACGTACAGTACAAAGTGTTCATTGGTACGGTTGAGAGACAGTATTAAAACATTTTAAAAATAGTATCATTAGATCATTATTATTCGACTATAATTGACAGACACAAAGCTTCAAAGAAAAATATTGATGACCCCAAAGCTCGCTAAAAGCACAAAAAGAAAGAAATCTCTCGACAAAGGGAGGACGAAAAACGAACTTTTGCGTCATTTCTTGTAAATAAATAAATAATGAAGGAAGTGACGTATTATGTGACAAATTACTAACAAGCCCCCGATTTCTTCATTTCGGCTGGTCATTTGTTCGATCACACCAAATAACAAACAATTATCGGTGAATAAACGCAGCAAACATTGGAATGGAATCCGTAAAAAAAAATGTTTTTATTTATTGAGTACTATAAAATAGTTACTTTAAAATCTTTAATTCCAAAGACCGCTTATCAATATAGTAATTCAGTTGCCGTAATATGAAAGTATTTTAGTTTTAAAAGTATGAGGACCAAGTTAGCTTTCTTATTTTAAGAGTAGTACCAACTTATTAACAGTGGACCAAATAATCCTTAATTTGAAGTTAGTGCCTGTATTTGATTAAATTATTTAGTTGAAAGGCACTTTCCTAGTAACGGAGAATGATAGCTGACTCAATCCACACCGCTCTCATTGTCTCGACCTTCAGCCAACGCAGCTCATTATTCTTAAAAGTTTAATAAACGTTTCAATGCAAATTTGTTCGTTAACCCTTTCTAACTAAATACTGAATAAACTAAATTAGGAAACTGAGCTAACCGAGAGCAAACAGAAGCTTACCTATTCTAATTAGTATTTTAAAGAATTTAAGTTTAAATGAAAGTGGATATGTAATGTGTAGCAATCCGAATGAGAGGAACTGCATTCTGAATTACCGTGTGTTGGAAACATAATATTACTTAATACCAATTGGTATTTATACAATATCAAACATATATATACGTATATAAGCGTAAGTGCTAACTGTCCTTAATTTAACCACTTGTGTAATTTGTCCCAAAATACTCGCTTTGAAAGAACGAAAGCGAATTATTTTATTACCTCTTAACTACTCAATCTATTATCATAAAATGTTAACATAGACTTTGTCTAAAGCAGGTACAGAAAGCAGAATAGAATAACCATTTAATTAATCGTAAGAGAAGTACTGTTCTCTAGGGATAGTGAACTGTTTGACAAGCTCTACACAAGCGCGACTGTAGCTAACCAAGTATATTATTATTAAATAACCGTTTGGAATAGGTTTACTTACTTTAAAAATTGTTTTAGTCTACGATGTCATAGTGTAATGGTCGTTCACTTATGGACAAAATCCTTTTTACATCCCAAAGCCTTTGTACGTTATCCAGTCTGGGCGCGTAATCGCGTGTACTAACACTAACAATGAAATTTATTTTATATTATGTGTTCTGTACCAAAACTTTCATGGACATTTAAAACGCAAATTCACTGTTATTATTATTATTACAATTCATTTGTGTTAATTTAGTTTTTATGTATTTGTATTTCGAAAAAATATTTTAATACTGACAAAAAAAACGTATTGATAACAACAATATCCGTCCGAAAAAACTCAAAAAATAATAAATTTAAATAAATGCTGCAACTAGAGTCGGGACCAAGACGCCGTGGCAGACCCCGAGCTACATGGATGTCGACCATCAGCAAGGACCTCGGAGAAGAGAAAGTGAAACCTGTGACGACCCAGAACAGATGGACGAGAAGGATAAAGAGAGACCCCGATTAGAAACGGGAAGATGAAAAAGAAGAAGAAATCTATTTTATGAAATAAAAAATTTATAGAGGTAAAGGTATAATTTTAGTTACAGGCCGAGTACAAGGCAGCTGGTGACTTGCTCGGTACGTCAGGCATATCAAAAGTATGCGTTTATCATATCTGATGTCATACATATATCAATAATTATGTTAACTTTCGAATACGTAATATATCACAGTATACTCTAAAGCTAGTAAAAGTACACCCACTCATTGTTATTAACATTATTATCATTGTTATTATTAACATCCTTACAAAATGTTATTATTCCTAAATCAGAACCATTCAAGTGAAAATCTCTCTCAGTGAACATAAAACGAAAACTTAATATTATTTGCTTACACTAAGTGCCCTCTTGCCGACACAATGTACTCTGAGTAACTTTATATCTTGCTACATCACAACCTTGTATAAAGGAAAATAAAAGAGTTGAGTAAAATATTTTTATATTTACAAAGTATTCTTCAAGTATTTGCTCACAATAGAGTTTTCCAAATGTCAGGCTTTAATAAAGTTGAAAACAATTAGAAGAATTCGAATAACATTGAAGACGGTGTCGCTCCAAATCAACAGTACTAAAGGACAGTCGAAAACTCCGTCTTAACTTTGACCGTACTTAACATAACTCCTGAGTAATGAATGTGTTAAGGAGACATTAACTTCATGTTCTTGGTCCACGTTGTCACTCACAGCCACGTGGTCGCGTCTCTGCCCTTAACGACATCAACTGTGGCACGTGTATTTATTTGAAGGCAAAAAGTGTGAGTATTTATACACGTCAAATTTAATAACATAATTAAAAGTAATATAGTTAATTTACTTAAGAAGTAATTTAAGAAAATAATTTGTAAAATATAACGAGTCCTAAATTCTTCCGAAGATTCACCGGACTGTTAACTTCAATAATATGTATGACAGAAAAGCACAAGTAAATTGTATTTTTACTAATAGAAATTTTAATGTTGTGATTACGATTATTTAATATTATTGCGATTTCTGTGTTTACTCCTCTGAAACGAAAAGTTTTAGCATGACAAACTTCAAATTCAAATAATAGGGCTTTAGTCACTGTTGCTTAAGTAGTTCCAAGCAAGTAAATTATGAAATCAAAGGAAATCTCTCAAAACTCTAAAACTAAAAACTTTATACATGAAGTATATTAGTTTTATTACAATGATGATGTTGTATCATTACCATTAGTTGCAGTGCACAGCTTCTGCTAGTAACATTATCTGGTTCTCCTGAATGTTGGTCTTATAAAACTATGATTTTGGTTAATTAGCATTCTAATCAAAACTTCATCAAAGCTTTTTGCTTGTGTAAAATTGCTATTGATTGAATGAATTACGAGCAATTAAACTCTTGAGTTTTTGCTTAATACATTTATTTTTCATAGTAGAGCTTAACCGATTATATATCTTCTATCTGCAATTTTACCAATTCGATAATAGATAAGCCTGGCTTTTTTTCACGAATCGTTTTTAAACCAGACCTTTCGTTTGAATCATAAATTCTGTAAAATTTACATTTATAACTTAACACCTCTAAATAGTTATAACCAATACTTTTCAAACAGATAAAACAGCAAAGTTATTTCTAGTTCACTCAACAACGTTTGCAAGTGAATTATCGAAGTGGTATTGCATGTATTTCTCTTGGGAGCATCACCTCCAACCAGCTAGAATAAAGCCATCAAAGGTACCTCTATGCACTCTGGAATACTGATGTATGTCTCCCACGAGTAGCGGGCCGAGTACCAGTACCAGAAAGCTATCAGCGTGGTCGAGTGGAGACAGTAACAAATGAGTTATGCCGTAAGCTGTATTCCGAGCCTAGAGCATTCACACTGAAATACATTCTGTTGTCCCGTAATGTTAATATTTTTACTTGACTACAAGTGAAAACGAAGTGTTCTGACGAAACGTGAAGATAAAGAAAGAAACAACTTTTATATTATAAATAACAGATGCAAATCTTAACATCTGTAACTATGCATGTTAATACTAGTACCATAGTTTAAATTGGGGCCAATAAGCTGTCCAATCAGCGAATCAAACTTGAAAAGAAAATCAAGGCGGAAAATTACAAGTATAAACTCAATTACTAAAACTGCTAACACTTGAGCGACCTTCGAGCCTCTGCAAACAGCCCGAGATCGAACTGAATCTGGTTCTACAAAAGATCGGGTCACCGCTCTCTCTCTCTCTCCTCTTCACCCCGCAGCGTAATGCCCCCTCCCCGCAACGACCCAACCTTCACATTAGGGAGTTCGTTCGGAAGACGTTCTGAAAATTGTGTTTGATTTTATCCACATTGATTATGATTGTAGCTTTCAATAGAAGCTGCACATTCAACAAAGTTAACATTTGTATTATGCAATCATTTCAAAGTTAAATTGAAGACAAACAGAATATAGGTAATTAACGCATTTACTTTAGCATAATGTATAAATTGGACAGTTTTTTGCTGAAACAAACTAAGAATGAAATATTCGTACATAAAAAGGTAACCTCGTCCTTATGCGTAATTGGAAAATGATAATCGGACTTCTATTTATGTGGTTGACATTCATCTTTATTACCCGACTACGTAAAAGTCAAAGGAGGGTTTTGATTTTAACAGGCTATATATTTATGTATGTACATTCATCTGTTCCCTCATAGCTATTTTATTACCTAATAAATAAAAAAATAAAAAAAGGAGTTTAGCTCCTTAACTACTTACTGACAAAAAACGATGCTGAAAAAGCATGAAACAAGTTTCAAAAGCCGTAGTCACACGTTGTAAAAGTATTATGGACTATGGCACATTACACAACATAGACTACGGCTTTTGAAACTTAGCAATGTACCATAGTCCATAACACTTTAACAACGCGTGACTATGGCTTTTGAAACTTGTTTCATGCTTTTTCAGCGTCGTTTTTTGTCGTAGTTGGGTTTTAGTTTTTACTTTTTTTTTTACTTCACTGACTGTTGTTCACTACACAGTGAACAACAGTCAGTTAACAAACAACACCATATCGAGTTCTCTGTGTTTGTGTGTGCGGTCTAACTGCAGCGTCACATTTGCACAAACTGATTAATTTTGATAAGTTTAATAGTTATCTACTGCTGAATATAGGCCTCGTCTTAGAAAGGAAGTTTGGACTTACCACATCATGTTGGCTGACAGATTGGTTGTAGGGATTTTTTTTTGGACATCTAACACACAACGCCATCTAGTCCCAAACTAAGCAGAGCTTGTATTATGGGTACTAGGACACTGATATAAAAACATTATTAACGTTTTTTTGTAAATACATACATATATATAGAAAACACATTTAGTCCGATCCAGGAATCGAACCCTCATGCACAGCAGTCGCGAACGTTACCACTGCACCAACCAGGCAATCAAGTTTTCTTTCTCTTTGTTGTACTGAGCAGTTTGCTGCTTTGATCGGCTGTATGTGTGGCGACACTCTATATTCTTTCTACTTCACACGGATAGATTGCCTTTGTTATTTTTACAATCGTTTGAAATTTGATGACGTAAAACATGGAAACGAATAAATTTAATTTTAGTGTACTTAAATTTTTAAACGAAATTAAAATTTAAGAATAAAATTACACCGTAAATAAGGCTTATTTTAAAAATATCGCTGTAAAAGGAGCTTTTACCTCATTTTGATTCAATTAGGTAGACTGTGTTGGAATTTGATATTAAAATTTCTTAGCTATTGAAATATCTCATCTCTTTAAATGTTCTGTTTAAAAGACCCGAAGAGACTAAGAGTAAAAGTAATATTCAAAATTTTTGCTTCTAACTTTAAATATCTAACAAATGTCTGGATTTATTAGAAGTTTTCGTTTAATTAGATTTATAGACAATTATTAATGAAATAGAAATCAATGATTTTACAACTGATAAGTATTCAGTGTGGCGCTACTACCGCCCGTGGCGATATCTGTTATTCTTTTCCTCGTACGGCCGGGATTTATGTATTTCTGTGATGTAATATATGAAAACATTATTTATGATAGAAAACAGACCATTGGCGACTCAGTGTGATGCATCCGGCACTCGAGCCTCCCTTTTTCTTTTTTTCAGACACAAATATCATGCTTGGCCAATAAATCATGTCACCAGTACTCCGGGTACAAATTCGTACGCTATTTTCTTTATCAAGATGGGTCATGTGTGTTTCTCTTGTAAAATATGCTGTTGTCAATTGGATGACGATAACCAAACGTATGTCAATTCGTATCTATGAAATTATATTTCGGACACAGATAAACTTAATTTAAAAACAAATTTACCATCCTAATAAATAATGATAGCTGGAGACTTAAACTTCTATCTCGTGGGTAATTTTTAATTCACTCATTTTCCATGATGATGGATTTTCTATCCTGTTAGATATTTGATGTATGGTACACACCAGAACATAAGTTGAACTCATATTTGTAACATACTTGAATGGATAGACTTGTTATGATAAAGTGAAGAAGTCATCTTGTTGCAAACAATTCAGGCACCCTGCCAAACAATCGCGTCCCTTCTCAGCACGACGAGAACAACATATATTGATACAATATAATAATTGTAAATAAGGAATGGTAGGATTGTATTACATACACAGAAGTATTGAGGTTTTAATAGCTTTATTCAAACAGAGAGAAAACACTTAAGAAATCACCTGGATGGAAAACAATAAAATAATTCCTTTATGCTGAAGCGTATTGAGAATAAATTTGCTAGCTGTCTGTACTTCAATCAATAATAAGGTATTGCCTTGTTATTCTTTCTAATAATCCTATTATTCGTTTATACGTGCAACGGGTGTTCCTTTCTGTAATACTGTGTTGATAATAATTTACTTTATTTGTCCAATGGTTGCCTTTTGTGATATGCATAATAATACATAAATTAATGTCCGGCACATATATTACACTTAATAGAGACGCAATAAAGATGCAGATGAAGATCATCACATTGATCGTATTGGAATACTCTATCACTCGACTGATTTATTAATTCAAAAGAACTTTTAGTGAAACCGTGAGCGTGACTGTCACAGTTTGGAACTGCAAATAAAAAGTATTTATTTTCAGTAAAAAAACATGTACACTAATTCATCAGAAAGTCCGCGCAAATCAATATTAAAATCGCAGGAACCTGATGAGTTAATTACTTACTACATAACCATGTCAACAGCTTCCAGCGCAACGAATATTTCCAGCGCCCGGAACTGAATTAGTCAAAGTCACTTGCATGTCTTCCGTGACGTGTTTCCGCCAAGCCAATTTATCAGTAATTTTGTAAATCATATTATGACAAGATTTTTTTTCAATTACTTTATTAATGATTCATATACCTATGTTTTATTTCTCCTTATTTACGCTTGATGATTATAAATTTTCGTCTTAACGTATTATTTACGAAAGAGGTAATAGATATACACACACGGGGAAACTGAATAACATAACTTCTCTTTTCTTATCTCGTTTCTTACTTCCTTACAAAGTTTCTTCTCTTCATAACTTCTTTGAAAATTCTTTAATAGTAGATTAGTAGCCAAGGGCTGTAAGGCATCAATCGCAGCCGGAGATATTTAGTTCGAGGGTGCAATTGGTGCTTATACCCGAGCTAACTATTCTGCTTTACATCTCGATTGTGAAGTAAGTAGAAAAAAAGTTTTACATTTATAATGCCGGTAATATAAGTGTAAAACATTTTATTTGTTGACATTTATAGAGAAATGAGAACATTTTTCAAATTTTATGAACGGGTGTTTTTTGGGTATGTTAATTTGAGATTGTGATATTTGTTGGTCATGGACAAAATCTGACGGGATGAAGCTTTCTTCAGTAGAAGTTGATGGTTGCGAATCATCTCTTGACAAAGATGTTTGATTTTTTGAAAGCTGAATAGGTTTCGTTATTTTGTTAGTAATTCTACTTTTATTTTGTATGGAATCTTTAAAGTAACATTTAACCACCTTGCTGAATTTCCACCCACCGCGCCTTTTTATAGTGGTTAACTTAGCCCCAGCATCGGCTAAAAATGTTCTCCGGAACATTTTTAGCCGATTAACTATAACTGTGTACAATTCCGGGTTTGCTAACTTTAAATAATTTGCGATTTGCTTCGGCATACTTCTGATATATTTTTTCCAATAACTTGTTTGTAGCACTTGCCTTGGTGGTACTTCAAAAAAATCGGTTGATGTTTACATTTTCAGGACGAAGATTTCTGTATTTTTGTACGAATTCAGAGAATTCTTGAGGAACTACAAATGTTCGGTCAATTTTAGTTTTTGTGATCGGTCGTTTAATTACTAACAACTGACACGTTGTTCTATGTTCTCTATTGTTATAGTTGTCAATTCAATACCTCGGCATGCGCCAGTTATATCGAAGATAAGAACCACCTAAAACAAGCGAAATATAAAAATAAGTATGTTTTATAGGATTGTAAGAGTATAAAAAATTAATTATGAAGTATTACCATTATATGATTATTATTTTACACACCTTTACAGCTAAATATATGTCATCAGGGGCTTCATTTAAGAATGTTTTCACGTCTTGCGCTGTAAAAACCTTTGACTTTTTACTTTTGTGCCCAGCAGATTGTCTTTTTAGAAAAGATGATAATTTTAAATAGTTCTTGATATTGATGTCGTGTTTAGTACTCATAGATTTTAACATTGAATAAATGCACCACAAACTGAATGACTACAGCTTTTTTGATAGCTCAATAAAGTATGTTAAGAATACAGTCTCGGATAAAGACTTCACTCGTTTTTCTGTTTGCTACTTTTTGAACTCATCGTAAGTTTTCAAATATCTCTCTTTAGAAGTTTCAGGCAAAATAGTGTTAATTGCTGCTTCGGCTTCCATTTTCATTGAATCGGGAGTGCTTATATCTTCATCACTTGAAGAACTCACATTTTTTTATTATTAGCACGTAATTATAAAAAAATCCCAAAAATATCCTAAATATTTAAAGTAAAAGTTTTCTATTCCCGCCTTTTTTTATTAAAAAAATCAAGTAAAGAACGTTAAAAATTTTGTTTTCAAGAACGAAATTGAGGTTCACCGTTCGATATTTAAAATTGATGACTATTATTATAGTCACACGAAGACAAGGCTGAATAGCAAAACGAACTCTTTGGTCATTGGGGTGAATGCATGATGTCTATTACCAGTATGATGGTTGGATGTACGCGAGCTTTTTGAAAGAAAGAATTGTTTTTTTTTTAATTACTTACCGCCCTAGGGCTTTTCTAGCTATATTATTACCCTAGAGCGCTAATTAGTCACCTACATGTCCCATTTGGAGATAATAAGGACCTACTTACCGAACATGAGACATGTAAAAGTACATTAAAAATTAAGCTAGCTTGCTAAGTCTATAACTTGTACACCAAGCAATGTATGGAAAGCGATTTTAATACACTACAGACATAAACTGTGTGTCGTCATTCCTTCACTGTACTGTACTGCGCTATATGTTAGGCAAAAAAGGAACTAAACTAAGTTGAAGCTGAATTCGTGAGGACTCGTTAATTTTTTCCCATTTGATATGTCATAATTTCTTTAAATGTAAAACTCATGGAAAGACTCAGTACTTAATGTTTTGAAGCATAATAATACCACTATTAATAAATTGAAGTCAGTCTAATGATAACTTCTCAACTACCACTCGCCGCCACATCGATAACAATTCATTTCAATAAAAATACTGGTAAAATATAACAGAAAATAAAACAGATCACTATTTAATAAAAATGTGTTAATAGACGTTATTATGACTAGTTAGTGGCGGTGTCACGCAATTATGTCCGACTAGAAATGACGAGAATTGACGGGGTGATAAAAAGTAGAATAATTTCACTTGAGTACTGAACGAAAAACGAACGTCCAGATTGATAATATTGTATGAATTAGTTAGATTATAGTGACAGTGATGTCGCTATTGCTAGTAAAGTGTCGGTAAAGCAAATTGTATTATTAAGTACTTGAACATGAACGATTGATACCAGTTCTCCAATTTGAAATTTTGAACCATTTCGTTAGCAGCGTGTGTTTAGTTAAATGAACCATCCAGGCTGTTAGATACATCAATTATTCAGTAAGTATATGAAAATACACTAGTAAAATGTTCTAAACCATTAAACTTTATTTTTTTTAAATCGATTCACGAATATACGTAGGTATGTGTGATGTCGTTCATATTGACGTGTGGTACGGCGCCGCCCCGCCACTACACACAACTTTTCTCATGAAATAAATATCAGCCGTATATTTACTGCCCTACATTTTAAATGTATTCGTGGCACTACGACGTGAAACTTGTGCCAAAAATAACTCTAAGCTATATACACTGGTAGTGGGATGATTTCAATCACTGCAAGTGCACTGACCGCGATCAGACTCCTGTAGAGCCTACCTACTTTTAGACCACGTACTTCATTTTCTATTGTTCCTTAATTGCTTTGATAAGTTGGTCTTTTGAGTGGAACAAGAGGAACACTACTAAAAGAATAGTTAATAAGGGATATTAATACTTATAAAATAAAACCCCCGCAGTGTCTATATGACTGTCAGAAAGTGATAAACTCCAAAACTAGCGAACGGCTCTTATCACGGAATTAGAAGGGGTTTTTGTAAAAAATTGTTTTATATATTGAATAAATTCGCCGATATATGCCAACCATCAATGAAGAAAAATTCACGCCTCGTAGACTAAAACGATGTATAACAAAATGTATCCTCTTACGAAGATCTATATTAAATAAATAATAAAAAATAAATATTTCAAATCTAAAAATGTGAGAAGACATGATGATATTACGAGAGCTTCTATGTAACCTCTAAAGTTAAACCACGTTTAGTGTTACAAGTATGAACTTTAAATAGTTAAAGAATTTAACTGTACTTTAGTTTAACTCTCACTATAACGCGACATTTAGTTTATTTGTTTTTACAAGACACTGATTAATTATCAGCAAATGTCCCATACACATTATCCGGAACTTACTAAAAGAGTATTTATTCTGTCTTTCACGCAGAACAATTACACATTTGCCGTAACAAAACTGATTTTTCATTCGTTAGGTCACCAAAAATATATTATTTAATACTTCTACTTAAGAAGATGATTATTTAAATGGTAATGGAAGAGCTTAGTCAAATCTAAAGTGAAACTACACACCCAACACGTGACGTGACGCTCCGTCAACACGGCAAGTAGGTCGTAAAATTGTCGTTAATGATATCACGTGTCACGTTATTGGGGAATGTCTGAAGACATTTCGGGACACACTCCGAGGTGACGTGCTTCGGGAACGAAATGAGGAACATATTGAGTAACGCCAATTCAGTGCTGCGACGCGCGATTTAATGTATAAACTTATGTGCACTTATTACGACCTAGTTACGACTTTGACTATAAACTGTGACGTTATCTGACTATTGAAGTAGAGTCGTAGAAAGAATTTCATGTAGCATATAATTCACTATTACGATATTTTGGTGTGCAGGCTCTGTGCGCCCGGCAACAGGCAGTTTGAGCTAGAGATTTGTGATCTAATCTATTGCTTACACTTCTAATACAGACTATTAAAACTTAAGCTCCTTATTACCATTAAATAATTTCATTTTTCCTATAGTTATGAACTCAGGAGTTTCCCATTCCGATGCATCCTAAAGAGCACGTGTCACTAGCGTACAATATTTGCCTTGTATCAGGTAAGTGAAATCAGAATTATAATAAGCAGAATGAGGATGTTTCATACGTCTCTATCGCCTTAGAGAATGCAGAAGTGACGAGTGCATTTTGATGTTAAGTTTTGGTAATCTAAATGCTATTGAAGATAGTATTTATGTTTTGTTACGTGAAACCTCCATTTCTTTAATAGACCAGACCAATTAACTTTTCATAGCATCACTTATCTACAAGTAAAAGTCCCGTGAAAATTCCTGTTCGGAGTTTTAACCGAAAAATGCTTTATATTGTAAAGCATGACATCGCCTTTAAATTGAGCGTTTTGTCGCAATGACATGAGATGACACAGACATTAACTATCGAATGTTACCTAATTATTCTCTAATATAGAACAGTTCTCTGTCAATAAAATCGTTAAATCTCAAAGTTCCATGCCGAGTGTTTGATAAAAGACTATTTATAGTTAACTTCAGACAAATATCGCTGTATTATTAGATGCACATAAATTCATCCAACATTTATGACAGAATGTTGAACAGCGTAATTTAAATCAGGCACGTCGCTATAAGTTTGGCTTCATATCTGAGATATAGACACAAATATTAGACCAAATTCAGATTGAAAGCAGTTCAAATACGAGAACGCGCTGATAACTAGAGCTTACACGACGAAAATCTGCTCCACGCCTCAGTTTGCATTCATTTGCATTTTGTTTGATCACAGAAACGTACAGCTGCATAAATTACACATGTATATTTATAGTAATGTAACACACAATATTACTTTATTTAAATTCGTGTATTTATTTTATTATTTAAGTTAAATTATTATCTTTAAAAAGAAAATTCTTTTAAATTGTAAATTTAAACCAATTTCCAATCTTACTTAAGACGCAATTTTTTTCCACAGATTAAATATTTGTAAGTCAGACGTATAACATTTTAATATGTTTTCTAAATTGTAATAATTCAGACCATACATATGGCATATGTTTAAACACATACCTATATCACATGATCAGTCTACCGATCCTGTCTCAAGATCTCAAGTGAACAGAATAAGCTCTAATCTCTAATAAGGACAATCGCTTCATACGACAGGAAAGATTAAAACTCAAATAACCAACATGAACAAACACATCTTTTATTTACTGCTTGTACCCTTTTGCCATGTTCTCTAGTAAATATTCAACAATATATTCAGCTTAACTTATACAACAAAACATTCTAGTTTACGATTATATTCGTACAACAACCTTGTACTGGACGATCGTAATAAACTGTATCACGAAATAATTAACTCGTAAAACAACACGGGGAATGGGAGGGGCAGTTAGGGTCAGTCTGCGTGAGAGGCCTTAATCGGCGGTGACCCACACCGTGCACGTCTTCATAGCCCATTGACAAATTATTATTTGAACCCACACTTTGTTGATTAACCAGTAGATATTGAAACTAATGAACATGATTTTGAGGAGATTTAAAATCCTTCGAAAAGGTTAGTGTAGTATACTTATACCAAAAGAGCACTGAAATAAAACTTTAACTTTAAAGAACTTTTGAAAGAAAATTGCGTAGAAAAAAGTACATAAAACATTGACTTTGAAAAAGCAATTAATTCATACATAACTCTTTAACTTTCACATGAACGAAATTTGTTATATTGTAGTTTAATATTAGGTAGTAACTTGCCGGTGTACGATGTTGTGACTGCAGAACTATGTCAAATATTCTTGTATGGTGTTATTCGCAGAGAATGAAACACAAACATATAATAGACTGTAGAGGAATCTATATAAAGTGGAAGTTACCGTCATAAATTCCTGAATGATATAAGATTCAGGAAAAACGATTGTCAAGAAAAGTTGTATTAAGGAGTTGTACCGAAAGTTATAGAAATAGTTTTACTCTTGGTCTCTCTGTGTGGAAGAGCCACCCTTCGACATGAATGGGCAGGCTTGACCGGAGTGAAATAGCGCTTGCGCTGTGTTTTACCGAGTGATTGAAGATACCGGAGGCCTAGAGTGGGATCGGGAAAGGTCGATCCCGCTCGGAGGCTGCGAAGGGGACGCTGCAGAGGTCGCTAGCTCCCTAATCGCTGTCTAAAGGTCGCTGCAGACACATCTTGGGGTGATGTGACCGCTGCAAATGACCCGAGACAGGGTACAAAGACCTGGTGCGACCCGGGGGAGGTCGTCTAGCCGCCGTGCCTGTGCTGTCTCTAACTGTGCAGAACGGTGAGAGGTACAACACTGTCCTGTCCTGGGGTGGCCGTGGTCATCCTGGGATGTACACCTCAGTTTGTGAGGTGAGGCAGGTAGGCAGCTTAAGCTCTAGCAACTTTTTTAAATATTGATATTGTAAAATCTATCACCTTTTTTATATTGCCTGTAATC
Source organism: Spilosoma lubricipeda (assembly GCA_905220595.1). Classification (NCBI taxonomy): domain Eukaryota; kingdom Metazoa; phylum Arthropoda; class Insecta; order Lepidoptera; family Erebidae; genus Spilosoma; species Spilosoma lubricipeda. The sequence continues at coordinate 304,086 of HG992290.1, forward strand.
TATATCTACTAATTGTGACGTGATGTAAATCTGACGATCACATTCTACGTAACAATTCATACAAGTGAACTGCAAAACTATGTTTACAGACAGAACTTTCAGTCAGGCATTACTGCAGTCCGTAGAGTCAGAATTATTTAATAAACCTGGTGGTATTCCTGGAGTACTACTAGAATATTAAAACTGTTAGTAGAACCTAAGTTTAAAGCTAACTCAATGGTCATAACTTCATTATATTTGTATTAACAGGAACTTATAATCCATCAAATCAAAGATCATCGCTTAAATTGATTAAATATTACGCGTCCAGTATTGACTCGCTTGTAGCAACTATTTCAAAAAACTTGTTGAATATACAGAGAGTTAAAAGCGATTTAAATTCTTTTTGAAGGTAACAGATATTTTGCAAAAACCGACCGACACTGTACGCTCGTAAGATTGTTTTTCCTATACCTTCGTCTTGTACCAGCATTCAGTATGCAGTCCGGGAATCTGTGTCCGGGAAGTGCGATCTCAGTCAAGTAAATATTCTAGGTAGAGGAAAACTTGGGTTCACTATTCAATATTAAATTTCAATTGATTAGATGTTAAGTATTGATAAAATCTGCCGTGGGTCGTATGTCCTCGTTTTGAAGACACTCTTCTATCTGCCTCAGCCAATATTGAAATACTTGGTGTCGACATATCGACGGACGTCCAGTTTCGTGGCCGTTTGGAGGGTAAGGTTAAATTGGCCTGAAAGAAGCTTTGCGTGCTCAACAGATCCAGACAGTATTTTACTTTGGCCCACCGCCTACAAGACGCAGGTTCGGCCTGACATGGAATACTGTCCTTATCTTTAGGCAGGGGCACCCCAATACCAGCTTCTCCCTCTGAACCGCATTCAACGGAGAGCGACTCGAATCGTCGATTATCAGGAACTTTGAATTCGGCTAGACTCTCTCGCATCTCTCTCTCTCTGTGCATTTAGTATGGGGAGTGCTCCGAGGAATTGCTCGGACTAATCCCTGCCGCCTCTTTCCGCCATCAGCCTACGCGACAAAAGTTTCACCCCCATCATCTAGACGGTTGGCAGTCCACAACTGTACGCTTTTCTAGAAACTTTTTGCCTCGCACAATAAAACTATGGAGTGAACTGTCGCCTGCGGTATTCCCGGACCAACACGACCTTCAAACCTTCAAGAAAAGAGCGTATTCCTTCCTTAAATTCCGGCAACGCACTTGTGACGCCTCTGGTGTTGCGGGTGTCCATGGGCGGCGTTAATCGCTTACCATAAGGCGATGCGACTGCTCGTTTGCCGCTATTTAATAAAAAACAAAAAAAAACCTGAAGTACCTACTTTATTATACTATGTAAGAGATAACCTAAGGACCGCTCGACGTGCTAGATTTGTTCAACAGGTAGTAAGAGAGATGTCTGATGTGACAGTAAGGCTAATTAGATTTGATGATTTACGGACAACTTAGCTTGACTGAAATATCTTCTTTATTCCATGGACCGTTTTCCTTGGTATGTCCCTCTCATTGGTCTGGATATATGATAGACCAAAATCTTCTTTCTAAGGACAAACTAACGTCCAGCTAGTGTGCCGGCAGTGGATTATTAAAGCTTTTGATTCTTTATTCATAGGCTTTATACTTCTTTTGATGAGATAGCAACCAGCTAATTACCTATGTCTGCCAATGTCTCTCGAACTCGAACTCGAAAACTTATGATTTGAAGACTTTAAATACTTGATTTAAAGTCTTCAAATCATAAGTTTTTGAGTCTTCGTCGTGATGAAATTAATAAAAAAAGTGTGAGTGAGATGAAATGGGGACTGTCTTTCGAAAAAACATAAAACGATCTCCGTAATGTACTGTTTGAGTTTATTTCTATTGACAATAATAACATACACTTACATAATTAGTAATTATTCAAAGAACTTTCACATAGCTAATATATTTATGATAATTCGAATACGCATATAAAACACCAACTACTATATTATACAAAATACTATAAAAAGACCCTGCAAAAAGGTTGAATAGTTACAGTATTTATCTAAAACAATTTCAGTTACGAAAACGAAATTATTAGGAGTCCCGAATACGGTATATATATATAGAATCTAAGAAGCCAATAAGAATGGTCCATTTAGCAATAAAAATAAAATCTCGAATGTCGTCAATAACGAACAACAAAGTCGTGGTAGCGAGTATCTTATTATTTTGCGACTTCAGAAATGGAAACCATCCTAATCCCTTGTAACTCGAACAGTTTCCTCGAAATAAGTTGACAATCTCGCTTATCTTACATTGAGCATCCCGAAGGCAGCAGCTACACTCACTAGACATATTTTACGAGACATGTAAGTGTTATTGGCGAGCAATAACAGTCGGACTGGTGTCAAAAGGTTGTGTGGTTGGAAGTAAATAGTGGGCCCGCACGCTACGGATTTACATAGGACGATTTTGCGAGTGTACTAAGAACTCGTTGGGTTTGGAGTCAATACGGGAAATAGTTTGCGTCAAATGGTTCTCTTTGACTTTCATATTCAAATTGAGATAATGGAATTAATATAATTTTATTTTATATTGAATATATATAATTTTGATTACCTAGAAAACTCCGATAAGCAGTTCCTTCCTTTTACTAGCCATCTTATCTACTTTAACTTTGAAAAAACTACTAATTTTCATAGCATTTAATATGGATTTAAAAGAAAATTTAATTTATTTTCGTGTGTAACGAACAGCTTACACTCTGGTCATCAAAATGACATCTCGCATTTATATTAAGGTTTCTTTGAACTCGTTAACAATGTATGGTCATATGGTGAGAATCATAGAAAGACCACACAGACAAATAATAAAATAAATAAATATTTCGGACATCATCCACACAACGCCATCTAGTACCAAGGTAAGCAAAGCTTGTGTTATGGGTACTAGACAACTTTTGTAAATACGTACATATTATACATACAGAACACCCAAACTCCGAAACAAATATTTGCAGATAATACAAACATTTAGTTCGATCCGGGAATCGAACCCAAGATTTCAAGCATAGCAGTCGAAGTCAGTCAAATTAAATAAGTAATCAAACTAATTATATATCCTACTTATCACTACACTAAAATATAAAGGCGAAAGTTTGTGAGTGTGTATGTTTGTTACTGCTTCACCCTAAAACTACTGGACGGATTTGGATGAAACTTTACAGTATATATATATAGTTTATGCATCAGAATAACACATAGGCTACTATTTGCGGTTATAATCTTTGTGTTCTTTGCATTGTATTGTTCTTTCTATTGCATTGGTCTAATGTAGGTAGCATAAAAATATTTCATTTCCATTCACATGTTTTAAAAGTGGAGTTACTGCGTTAATGGTGCATTTTTGTTTGAAATGTAATTACCAATGAACCATGAGGTAACCAAATTGTACCTATTGTAAAATAAGTTTAAGTAGTGCAGTAGAGGTAAATTATTTCTCATTTCTTGTTCCTTAACTTTTTTATTTTTCATTTTTGTCCCGGAATATGTATTTATTTTATACTAACAATGTTAATGCATGCTCGTCGAAATGTTGTGTGGATAACAATGTATATGTTCTCATTTAAGTAAATGTACAAATTCTTATGACTAGGGACTGGACCCCACGACACAGGGAATCCTAGTGTGGGGACCAGAGATTTTTTTTTTTTTGTTCAATAGTTATGTCTACTGATAAATTATGTACAGTATTTTGTGAACAAACATTTGTATAAATAAAGATTATTATTAAAGATTATGAGAATAAATATTTCTGAAACCAAAATCGACACACGCGCGGGCGGAGCCGCGAATAACAATTAGTCAATACTAATATTATAAACGCGAAAGTTTGTAAGGATGTGTGTGTGTATGTTTGTTCTCTTTCACGCAAAAAGTACTGAACGGATTTGGTTGAAACTTTACCGTAATATAGCTTATACATCAGAATAACAAAGGCTACTATTAACTCTGATAATCGAATTACACGCGGGCGGATCCGCCGGCAACATTGTATTTCATATATGTAATGAAATGACATTTCATGTAATTCTCATAGTTTATTGTATTATTGTAAAAGTGAAAGTGTGTTAAATGAAGCTTTGTATTTTCAGAGAAACAATTTGTGTTTAATAGCGACAATCCTCAACGTCAGGTGTTACCCGTTGTTATTGTTGTAGCACGAGTAACGCCGCGGGACGAAGTTAGTCTAAAAAAAGGAGCCTAAGTTACTCCCTGGATCATCAGCTATCTGCCAGTGAAAGTCCCGTCAAAATCCGTCCAGCCGTACCAGAGATTACCCAACAACAACATACAGACAGATAGACAAAAATTTAAACTATATTTTTGGTGTATAATATCACAAAGAAATTTAGTACTTATATTATTTGTTATGTTCTATTACTCGTAGCTTTTCTGGGGAACTATCATTTACCTCCAATTATTCATAAAAAATAATTGTATCTCTTAGACTAGAATTTAAAAAATGAATTTTAATATCTTAAGTATTATTTAGCTTAACTTAGTTCTACTTTTTGCTAGTTAGTTCAGCTTTAAAACAATTAAGTGCGCTACTAAGTAAGTTTAATTGCTTTTGTTGGCAATTACAAAGTTCGGTAAATGTGTAGTGATGACTTTGCTATTTGCTCTGTGAGGAACTCATCTTACTGAAAACATTTGTACACGTAGAACCAATTCAAAGGAAAAACTAATTGATTTAAACTGTTACAGGATCTTAAATATTTACTTATTTTAACTATTAACATCGACCGCGCGAATGGCGCAGTGGTTTAAGCGCTCACCTTGCACCTTTCTACCGCGGTAAGTGTTGTATCTTCAATCGCCTCAGGGAATGAAACTTTGTGTGATCCACGAATTGTTGTTCTGAATCTGGGTGTTCTTTGTGTTCGTTTCAAGTATGTTTTTAAAGTAACACAGGATGTATTCCTAATGCGGAATTGTTTTTCTGATAGCTGAACTTTAAATAACTATAGAATTATGAAAAAACACGTCGTTTAATGATAAGAGATTAAATAATGAAAAATTAAATGGTTTTTAATATCCATAAAGTTGACTGTTGGTTGTGTTCTGATACAAACGAACCCCATAGTCATATGTTTAACACACGCGTGTAATAAAAGCTAGTGGTTTAAGGTTGATTTATGTCCTAATAAACACCTCTTTATTAAGTAGAACGGTGTTTATGTTTAATAAAGACGACGTACACACTGCTATATATATCCCAGTGTTATGGGTTCGACCCCACATAATGTAAATATTTATATGTGATTCATAACATAGATATCATAGAGTTAAATTAGATTATTGTTGTCGTAAAAGCAGGCCTCACACAAATTAAAAGACATTATCATAAGCCTGTTACAGTTGACAGCTGGATATAGGCTTCGCATTTCTCGCCAATTGATCGATTTTGGGCTTCTCGCATTCAGTCACTCAGTAATTTTGTACAAATTAATAAATAATAACAATAAATACTTCAGACATCTAACACACAACGCCGCCTAGACCCAAGCTAAGCAGAGCTTGTGTTACGGCTACTAGAACAATTGATGTAAACACATATATATATATATATTTGTAAATACATACATATTATACATAGAAAACACCCAAACTCTGAAACAATTATTTGCAGATCATACAAACATTTGGTCCGACCCGGGAATCGAACCCGATACCTCAAGCACAGTAGTCGCATACGCTACCACTGCGCCACCGAGGCAGTCAACCACCGCCACCAAGCTTCCCGCATCCAGTCATTTTGTGCAAATTATTTCTCCCTTAGGAGTACAGCACCTGGCCTGCAGAGGTCCTACGCTGTGTTTGCAGAGACGCGGTCATACTTGAGATAATCATGTTTCGGCACATATGGGCCAAGTTTAACCGGAGTTATAGCACGGCCTCACAGAAAACTGGGTTAAGCAATTCCTTTTTTGCTTTCAGTGACTGTGATATTACCGGAATCCACCTACTTCTTCCGGAATCCCCCTGATCCAAGTCCTTTTTCTTCCATTAAGACCCAAAAATAATGTCCACGGACATGTTTCTCTTGAGATGCACTTGTTCATGGGTGGTGATAGCCATTTACTATCGGGCGAATCAAATGCTCCTTTGTCCATAATATCATAAAACAATTGATTTATTAATCTTAATTTGGATATAACAGTCCTCAAAATACAACTTGACAGTGACAGTTTTCACTTATGACTTTTTAGAACTTACCAGGTACATGTCAGGTGTGCAGTTTTATATTTACAATGCTCTTCATTTGTGATAAAATGATATCGCTTTACACTTAACTTTACACAAATAAACACCTAAAGTACGAAAATATAAGTGATATGGAATAAAATCGCTTGTTCAAACTTACTTCGTGTAGATCAAAGTTTTGTTTTATATTTTAGTTGCCAAAATGACTCCACACTGCCTGATGGAAAGCATGAGTAGAATCCAAGAGTGGTGGTCAGCTTCTTCAATGTAGTATGGTGACCTACACTATGGCGGCCTAGTAAGATGCTTTTTCACGCCCCGCTTAAAGAACCTGACATCATAGTGGGCGGGAAATACATGCGCCGGTAATAAGTTGCAGGTTTTGAGCGCTACGCGACAATTTGAGGCCTTATATTAAATTTTGAATTTTAGTATACCTCAGTGACTTATTGACAGTAGAATACATTTACTATTCATTCAAAATAGTTAAACATAAGTTCTCACACGATATTGAAGCATTGACTCGCAAAATCGGGTCAGAGGTGACCAATCTCCACAAACTAACAACTACCACTATAAATTCTAATCTTAGTTGAGTTAACGAGGGAATTCTGATCGTACCGCAACATTGATTGGCGCAGAACTGGAGCAGAGTACGGGGGGATAAAACACGACAAACACGAGAAGCAAACGTCGCGGGGTAAAGGGGGGGGGGGGAGGGGCAGCTCGTATTGTTGATGGGCTTTTGTTCGATTCCAAGATCTTTAGTTATGTTACACGAGTATATGTTGTAGAACTGTCTTAAGTGGAATTTATGTGCGTAGAGAGACCAAGTTTAGACAGATATGAACGATTGTGTACAAATATTTTATTCTTATTTTTTAAATATTCACGCGATCAAATGTTACTTGTATGTAAATGTTCCAAAAAATCCAAGTATCTACCAAATATTCGTGTTGCCTAGAGGAGACGGCAGTGAGTAATTACACTGCCGATTATAATGTCTAACATATTTGTAATCCATCTGTTGTTATGTGTTATTTATATATATGTCTTAAAGCAGGTCTCGGGTTCGATTACCGGGTCGCACTAAATATTAGTATGATCTGCAAATATTTGAATCGGAGTTTGGGTGTTTTCTATGTATAATAATAAGTATCTATTAAAAAAAAAAGGTATACATTTATTTATATCAGTTGTCTAGTACCCACAACACAAGTTCTGCTTAGCTTGGGACTGGATGGCGATGTGTGTTAGATGTCTAATAATATTTAATACTTGCTGAGCGGTCTTACACGCGGGGTACGCCGCGGGGCCGAGTTAGTCTAAAAGAAGTAGCCTAAGTTACTCCTTATATCATCAGCTATCTACCAGAGTGAGAGTCACGCGAGCCGGCATGCATGAGTCGGCTCGACCGGTGTGATATCAAGGCATCACAGAAAACCGGTGTTAAACAGCGCTTGCGCTGTGTTTCACCGATTGAGTGAGGATACCGGAGAATATTACAGTTGTTTCTATTAGGCATACCCTGTATAACACATCAAGCAACTCACCACAACATTAAGCACCAGGACACTTGGCTTGACCTAATGCTCACCTCTGCTCCTAACCTAATCTGTTCACATGGTCAACATCCTGCTCCTGGTTTTTCCCATCATGACTTAATCTTCCTTTCCTATGTCCTGAAACCTCCTAAATCCCCTCCCAAAATCATGCATATTCGTAGTTTTAGACAAATCGATATTGAGAAACTGTGTGCAGATGCTTCTGCTTTAGACTGGTCTAACTTGGCAGCGGCAACAGATGTTAATGAGAAGGTCTGTATTTTTAATAATGCAGTCCTTAAATTATACGACACTCACGCACCTATGAGGAAAGTAAAATTGAAGCGCCTCCCGGCTCCATGGATGACGCATGAAATAAGAATGGCTATGAAACGTAGGGACCGTTCTTATAATAGGTACAGGAGGAATCGCTGCGAGGATAGTTGGAACGATTTTAAGGCTGCTAGGAATCGGTGTAACCAGGTGATACGAAACGCCAAACGCCGCCACATTATTCAAAATTTAGAAACCTCATCAGCTTCAAATATGTGGAAGTTCCTTGGAACATTAGGCTTAGGCAAACAACATCGCTCTGAGGTTAAAATGGCAATCAGCTTAGATGATATCAACAAACATTTCTCTACCACACCCCAGATGGATCATCAAGCTAAGAGTCATACCTTGAGATACATAGCGAGTCTAAACAAACCTAACATTGAATCCTTTGATTTTTCTCCGGTTGCTTCAGAGGCGATAAAAAAGATTGTCCTATCCATTCGCTCCAATGCTGTGGGATGTGACGGCATCAGCCGTCGCATGATTATTACCATCCTGGATCTGTTTTACCAGCAATATCTCATATTATTAATTTTTCACTAGACTCTGGAACCTTCCCCTCACTCTGGCGTAAGGCCTACGTCATCCCTTTACCCAAAAAAACGAATCCCTCACTCCCTGAACACTTTCGACCTATTTCTATACTTCCCTTTCTTTCTAAAATTTTAGAGGCCTGTGTTCATGCACAGCTCTCCCAGTTTGTATATAAACATAATCTTCTTAGTCCTTTCCAATCTGGGTTCAGACCCGGTCACAGTACAACCACAGCTCTCCTCAAAGTGACTAACGATATTAGGGAGGGTATGGAGGACACCAAAGTCACAGTGCTGGCTTTGATCGATTTCTCCAATGCCTTCGATACCGTATGTCATGACGTCCTACTGGCCATCCTTTCCTACCTTATGATCTCCTCTGAAGCTCTGGAATGGTTCTCCTCATATCTTCAGGGACGCCGACAGTGTGTGCATACTGAAGACTTGTCGTCGAGTTGGTGTGATCTTCACACTGGCGTCCCTCAAGGCGGCATATTATCTCCTTTACTGTTCTCAATATTTATAAATCTCGTAACCCAACACCTTCGGTGTGCGTATCACCTGTACGCTGATGACTTACAACTATACACGCAATCAAGTGTTGAGGACATATCATATGCAATTGAGAAAGTCAACGAAGACTTAGACTTCATAAGGAATTGGTCAACGAGGTTTGGTATATCGGTAAACCCAACCAAATGTCAGGTGATCGTCGTGGGAAGCAAACAAATGCTAAACAGGTTGGATGTGTCGGGTATCCCACCGGTCGTCTACAACAACCTGACCATACCTCTCACTACAGTAGTAAAGAACCTGGGGCTTTATATAGACTCAACACTTGATTGGCGGGCGCAAGTTACACACGTTAGCCAGAAAGTCACCTCGTGCCTCCGCGCTTTATATCGACTTAAAAACTTCCTTCCCACTAAAACCAAAGCTACGCTTATGCAGTCCCTTATCGTTCCCTTAATCGATTATGGTGATGTGTGTTATTTTGACCTGAATGCAGACCTCCTCAATAAACTTGACCGCCTTCTCAATAACTGCATTCGATTCGTGTTCAATCTTCGCAAGTATGACCATGTGTCTGCTTTCCGTTCCCAGCTACAGTGGCTCCCAATTCGTCAGCGCCGTTGTTTGCGCGCACTCACTTCTCTTTTTTCTTTCCTCAACTCCCCATCGTTACCGGAATACCTTGCACTCCATTTTCGTCTCTTATGCTCCAGTCATGATCGAAACCTTCGATTAAGAAACAACATGCTTCTTCTTTGCCCCCCCCCACACCTCCAATTTTATAAATTCTTCCTACTTTGTGCAGTCGGTTCTTCTTTGGAACGCGCTCCCTGCCGAAATCAGGATGTCCACAAACCGCCTCACATTCAAGACGAAAGTACGCGATCTACTTCGGGGTGAATTGGCAGAAGGATCTCAACAATAGTATCCGACTCAGTACTTATAGATTATATTTATACTAAATTCATTTATATGTATGTTTATGTATTGTGTATGTATTATTTATGTACCTTGAGTTTTATGTTTGTATTCATTATATTTAGATTAAATTATATTTTGCACCTACCACATCACATCTTACATCACCCAAAGGTTGACTGGCAGAGAATGCCCTATGGCATTAAGTCCGCCTATGTACAAAATGTGCATTAAGCTTAAATAAATAAATAAATAAATAAATATTAATGTTGTCATAATGAGAATCTATGCGCCACATACAACTGATACTAGGCAGTCATAGGTTTGATTCTAGGTCAGTGTACATGTTTTTAGTTTGAAGCTATGTAATTTTATTGAATCTGACGATTTTATATATGATACCAGATTATAATGTGGTTCTAAACAATCGACGAACCATTTGGTCATCGCTGTAGCAAGAGGTTAATAAATCATTCTTGTCGTAATCTCAACCGCCTCAAATACAATTTTTCCTCGTATTTTTTCTTTAAATAGTCAAGGAAGTCCGTACTCCCGTGCAAAGAAAATAATCAGAGAAGAAAACGTTAATTAACTCACCGGTAGCTCAGCCCCTGCGTACGCTGCGCCGCCAGGCACACAATTAGGGGAGACATTGTGTTTTTTCAAGCGTTATATTTATTTGTTACTCAATTTTATTTCTAGCCTATATATATGTTTGCCAGTTTTGTGTGTATGTATGCATATTTATAGATACTAGCTGATCGGGCAAACGTTATATTTCCATAAAAAAAATTTAAGGATTGGTCACCCTTACCATTGAGGAGTATGGAAAACAGATTTTGGCCGATTTTCAGACCTACTGAATATGCATATAAAATTTCATAAAAATGGTCAAGCCGTTTCGGAGGTAACTAAAACTGTGACACGGGAATTTTATACATTAGAAATAATAAATATTTCGGACATCTAACACACAACGCCATCTAGTCCCAAGCTAAGCAGAGCTTGTGTTATGGGTACTAGACAACTGATGCAAATACATATATACTTTTTTTTTTTGTAAATACATACATATTATACATAGAAAACACCCAAACTCCGAAACAAATATATGTAGATCGTACAAACATTTGGTCCGACCCGGGAATCGAACCCGAGACCTCATGATCAACAGTCACACACGCCAACCGCTAGACCAACGAGGCAGTTAAATTAAATGTGTTTTATGTGAACGCAGTTTAACAATTAGAAGTAAACAAATCTATAAATCTATACAAATAAATATAATAGGAGTGTCTGTTTGTAATATTAAAATAACCGCTTTAAAAAAAATTTTGTCTGTCTGTCTGTTTGTTCCGGGTAATCTCTGGAACGGCTGGACCGATTTCGACGGGACGTTCACTGATAGGTAGCTGATGATATAAGGAGTAACTTAGGCCACTTTTTTTAGACTAGCTTCACCCCGCGGCTTCACATGCGGTACGATAATAAGAGCGGGTAACACCGCGTGACGAAGCTAGTCTATTAATAAATGTCGCACCAGTCGACGTTGCAAGAAAGTTCAGTTCACACCCGGTTTAATTAGTACTAGCGCTTGCCCAGTGATCTAAATTGGACCATAATTAATTAGTTATAGTATTATTTATCTTTTTGCACTCCATATAAACTTTAACTGTACCCTAATTTCATACCCGAATTATTTTTGTAAAAAGGGGTACAATGTTTTTGCTTCGCGTATTAATATTAATACGTCGATTCACCAAGACTCAAAGTGGATTGACATGTTGTGTTAACTTGTAGTTTCTCCTTAACTTGCTTGTTGACGCTTGAGATAACGTAGAGCGTTTATTAGTAGAGTATATTAAATCTTACATCACGCGACGATCTCACGACACTACGTCACTACCCTAGTACGATGTGAGACACCTCAGCGACATGAACGTAAAATATCACTTGATATTTAATCAAGTACTTTGCTAGGAGCAACTATCAAACTGCGATGTCTTCAATTAGTGGCTTCAACCAGCAAGTATAGTTTACTGCCACTCGTCAGCAAAAGTAATGATTTTAATTTTTAAGTTTGTAAATATATTTTTGTAAATGCTGTGCATTTTATATTAAACTATGAGAGACAAAATAGTAGAAATGTGTTATGTAATAATGTGTCATTAAGAGCAGAAAAATAGATTTTTCTTAGGTGGTTGAATAGAATCCAAGAGTGGTGGTCACCATCCTCATTGCGAATAAGCACAAAGCAGCATGGTGACCCGCACTATGGCGGCTTGGTGAGATGCTTTTTCACGCCCCGCTTAAAGGACCTGCATCATAGTGGGAAGGAAACACGTATGCCGGTAGTGAGTTCCAGGTTGTGACCGCTCGGCACAGGAAGGAAGAACCGAAGCGATGAGTTCGAGAACGTATGTCTACTACTCTACAGTGGTGACTTCCAAGGCCGGCACGTGTTGTCCTGTGGAGGAAGGGAGAGGGAGGGACTAGCTGGAAGAGCTCTTCAGAACACTCTCCATGATAAAAGCGAAAGAGGACTGCCATTGAGGCGATATCTCTACGCAATTGCAGAGGCTCAAGGGACTCGGTGGCTTCGGGACTGTTGACAATGCGGATTGCTCGCCGCTGCAACCGGTCGAGAGCGTCAAACAGGTACTGTGCGGCACCATCGCAAAGATGAGAACAGTACTGATGTGATTTTTACGAACACAACAAACTTAATTTCTTGCCCTGATAGCTATTAAAACTAGAGATGCGACGAATATATATAACGAATATCGAATAGCAGCCGATACTATTCGATATTCGTTATTCGGCCAAATCACTATTCGTGGCAACTCTACTAAAAACCAACCATTCGATAAGGTATAATCTATTAACTAAACGTTTTTATTTTGTCTATTCGTGTATCGTTCCTTAAAAACAATAGAATTTAGGAAAAAAGAATTGCCGTACCAGACAAGAAGAAATTTAAGGCCGCGTACACGAACTCAAAAGCGGAGCGGGCGCGGGAGCGGAGCGGGCGCGGGGGCGTGGCGGGTGCGGGGCGGCAGTGGCACGTTTAAATGTATAGATTTATATGGGCGTGTTTACGAACACAGCGGAGCAGCGGCGGAGCGGGCAGCGGGTGACGAGCGGTCGGCGAGCGAGGGACGTGCGGGTGACGAGCAGCTGCTGAGCGGTGCGCATAGAGGTATTATAGATAGAGTAGTAATGTTAAACTACATAAGGCTGCCAGTAAGCGGAAACGTCCAACGGTTAGAAAGAGAGAGAAGATCGCGGTACCCCATCTGTCTTTCTCTCAGTAGAAAAATGCGTCGGTACGCATGCGCAGTAAAGGACTACTTGTTATTATGACAACCTTAATTACTAAAATCAAATTACCTTTTAAATACCTTATAAAGTTGTCTGAAGTAATGGAGGTAACTGACCACTATCGATCCTCGCTATTTTGTCAATCCCGATACGTGCTGCCGTACCTTTACAGCCTCTACAGACCAATAGAGGGCAGTAACTCCAACACAAGGCTTCCCTGCTCTATCTATAATACCTCTATGACGGTGCGCACCAGTGTAACGGTGTCAGCTAGGGATGGAATAAAATAGCAATCACCTGTGATTAATGATTTTAAATTTTGTCAAGTTTGTGATTTTTTCAAATTTATTTACTTACTAGCTGAACCCCACGGAGTTACCAGCGGGTATTCTTGTACCACAGGTAACGCCGCGGTACAAAGCTAGTCTAAAAAAGTAGCCTTAGTTATTCCTTAGATCATCAGCTATCTGCAAGTGAAGTTCCCGTCAAAATCGGTCTAGCCGTTCCAGAGATTACCCAGAACCAACAGAGAGACCGACAGACAAAAATTGTAAAAATTGTTATTTTGGTACATGTACCGTGTATACATACAGATTTAATTATACTAACTTTTAAAAATAATTGTTAACATATTTAATTAGTTTAGTGTTTCAATTTCGCGTCTAAACGCTCCAAGCTATCACGTGGTCTTGTCTTGAAACAGTGTAAATGTGAAACGAAACAGTGTATTAAATAAACAAACTCCTGTCAAACTGTCTGTCAAAGGCGTTAAATCAAAAGCTGTAGTATTTAAGTGCTTTTTGTTTTCTAAGAAATTATAAACATACCATTGTACATAATTATTTAAGCAGAAATAATAAATAGCAATAAATAAATTAATATATATAGTAAATTAATGTGTTAACGATTACGACTAATCAAGACTTTTTCAGGGATATCAGGCTTAGGTTGTACAATTTTAGAAAAATAAATTTTAAATACTTATTTATGACGCTATTATTTATACGCTTATTACTATAAGTAGATATCATAATTAAACAAAATATTATCAAACAATATTTATTAAAACGGGTTAGCGTTCCCGCTCCGGTGCCCGCTGGCTTCGAAAACGCAGCCTAAGAAACTATAAGTTATATGACCGACTAAGTATAAGTTTTGGTAAAATTTATATAGCCCATGTCACCCGGGCCATTATTACAAATCTATTGACGACTCATTTATTAATATCATTCAGGCATCATGTTTAAATTTAATACATACTTAAATTGCCAAAACTACTACCCTTTTTTTGTCTTCGCCTTAGTCGGTCAAAAAAATAAGAAATACGTTACAAAAATGTACCTTTAAATAATCCGAGATTCCTTTGAACACGTTCTCCATTGTGCTATAAACAGCCACGTGATCACGTCTGCGGAAGTAACATCAGAATCGGGATTGAGACAGTTGTCACTCATTTTATGGGACCGATTTATGAGCGGAAAATTGGTCAGTAAACGCATTTGTTACGTAATATGTACCACAGAAATTCGTGGTTTGAAGTTTAGACTGGCAAATTCGTTTGAATATTTGATGATATTTAATATTGTTCTTAGTGATTCATTTGAATAGCCAATCAAATATGAAATGCTCAGTATTGTAACTGTAACGTGGTAGAATCCGAACCGAATCTATTTTTTAGCAATTCTTATTTTTGCATTAACATTCTATATTCTGTTGTACCTGTAGTAACACTAAACATGTTATGTGTTTGTCTAAAGGCACTTCCGTACTTATTATCTCTTTTAAGTTTGCTAAATGTATTTTGTTTTATTCAGAATGATATATGAAAGGCGTTGGGTTCAATAACATCGCGTTAGCAGAACATCAGCTACTAATACGATTATAAAATGTATGACATTTAAATCCTAGATTTATATTTTTTTGTATTAGATGTACTGACACCCACATACATTATAATTATTTGGTTTTAAATGAATAATCGACGAATTCCCCTATTCCCTAGATGCGATTAACTCCTGTATTACAAATGGATGAAGAGAATCACACCTTCCCATTTAATTATATCTCTTAAAAGTTACAATAAGACTGACATCTGAAGTGTAAGAGGCGAAGCAGTTAGGTCACTTTTTTTTTATTTATGGCCCTTCCAAAATGACTCTACTCTGCCTGATCTCACCATACTCATAGGAATGCAGACAATGCAACAATGCAGCATGGTAACCCACTCAATGGCGGCCTTATGATGCTTTCGCATCGTTGGGCCCCGGCCTTGAACTCACCAACGAAACACGACAGCACGAACGCTGTCCTTTTACGTTGATCTTCTGTGAGAGAGTAGTACCGCCCAGGTAGAGCCGGCCCGTTCGTGTTGAAATCAGCGTGGCTCTACTACTTGTTATACTGCGTGTATGAGTGACTTGATGGTAAGTGCCTACCGGCGTCCATGGACGCTTGCACCTTAAAAGTAACAAGAACGTTGTCGCGTTTGAAACCTCCCCTCTTCGTTTGGGTTCTGGAAACTTCATTCATTCGGTGTAAAGCAGCGAAAGAATTACTTATGAGGTCGTAGTATCACTCCGTATCACTACAATTATATGACCCAGTTGCACTCGGTGATTGCTCCTAATCACCGAGTGCAACTGGGCTAGGAGCCCCTCTTAGCTCAGTTAGCTAAATTCGCTGTTATTTATTATAATAATAATTTTTATTATAATATTATTATAATAATTTTGTAGCTTTCTGAGGCACGAAACCTCCTGAAAGCTAACAACGCACCTATGACTCTTGAAAGGCACGTGCCCATAGGCAGCGGTAGTTGCTTGTACCACGGGTAATGCCTAGTGGGTAGTCTAAAAAAAGTAGCCTAGGTCGTTCCAGAGATTACTCGAACAAACAGACAGACAGAATTAAAAAAAAAAATTGGTACATGTAATACACATATGCATTTATTTAAAAGCGGCTGCTATCACAAACAGACGCTCCTTATATTTTATTTATTTGTATAGATAATTCTTACCGCTTTATTGGTTTGGCCATTATAAATTGATTACGAAACTTTTGTTATTCAATTTAGCATAATCAATGAAGCCGTTTGGCAATTACGACTTCGTAACTTCTAAATTTGAGTCCCGTTGCAAATGTTTACGACATAAGGTCACGTCACAAGCGGTCAAGTCCGAGGTGTTTATCGTGATTCCATAACTATACCAGTGTTACAAATGT
This sequence comes from Spilosoma lubricipeda, assembly GCA_905220595.1. Lineage (NCBI taxonomy): Eukaryota > Metazoa > Arthropoda > Insecta > Lepidoptera > Erebidae > Spilosoma > Spilosoma lubricipeda. Next base: position 320,724 of record HG992290.1, read on the forward strand.
GACAGGAGCCCACAGATTTGACAACGAATACCGAAATAACACCGGCACGTTGTCAGCACGACATTTTGTTTGCTTATAAACTAGTAACACAAACATATTTAGCTATCGAAATTTCGTTTATAAGGAAAAAAAATACAATTGGACAACCATCCTATGACCAAGAGTTGCCTTTATAATTCAAGGACTTAAAATCTGCTCCATTATAATAAAACTAGGTTGTAAAGACAGTATGTGGTGCAACAAAAACATCATGATATTATTAAATTAAATTAGCATTTTGGTTTGCCCGTTGTATTAAATTTATACAATATTCTTCATCTACAGCTTTTATTATGAAGTAGGGAAGCGCTTTCAAGGTGTTGCGGAGGCGACCGCTTAAATAAACATCGCCACTTAAGATTTGAGCCTCATCTCAGAAGAAACGATCCAACAGGCCATAGCACACTTGCATTATGTATGAAGCTGAGAAGCTTCTAAATACAAAAGCTGCAACTGCGTGTACGTAAAGAAAATCTTACGGAGACGATTTAGGGTTCAATGTTGAGTTCACGAATGTGAGTACGGGCATTGGATCGTGGTCAGTCTGTCAACCGCATCTTGAGCCAACGAAATAGTCGTTGGGTATTTATGAGAATATTATAGAAGGATTTCACCCATTCGACATGTCACACAAATAACATCAGAGCCCTCACTCTCGAAGGGTCAAGTTTGAATTACGATGTTTCTTGGATTTCTTTTTAGTACTGTAGTTATAGATTGTTCATAACTTGATGACGTAATAAATTGTAATGTAAATACAAATGTCACAATAGCATATTTTTTAACTATTATGATTATGGTCCACACTCCTAATGGCCTACTGCCCTGTGGAAAAATTAAAATTATAGATTAAAGTACATTTATATGACAAAATCAAAAAAAACTTTTATTTCATTTAGGCCCTTTCTGGTACTTTCGAATGGTTACATGACGGTTGCGCGAAATGAAAATATCATTCAGATGAAGAAGAACTGACAAGAAACTTCAAATTACTCTTTTCAAAATAGAATTTTAAAATATTTCGTTTGTACACCAATTACGAGGTAATTGAATAAACTTATCTGCAAACACTCACATTAATAATTTATATTCTTACTGTCCAGTACATTTCTGTATGACACCTTTTATAAAAGATCTGCCAAGGAATGTGTGATACACAGGGGCTAGAGCAGACAAGTGCTCGTGTGTTACATATTCATAGTGTGCTCTACGTCTCATGAATTATTCACACACATTACAAAACTGAGCTACGATGTTCAGAATTCACTCAAGTGTCCAGTACTCTTGAGCTTAGAGAAGTGATCCCTCATGAACCTTTGCATTACACAAATAGATATCCCAATGTGTACCCCTTACACATCTAAGTAATACATACAAGAAACACATGGACAAAAAGTGTATTGCGTTTACAGCTGTTGATAATTTTTTTTAATACTAGCTGTTGTCCGCAGCTCCTTAATAATTATATTCAATCCATACTTTTATACATTCAAAAGTTACTCTGTCTGTCTGTAACTCTTACCCGGCTAAACCGGTGAACCGATTTGTATAAATTTCGTCATAGAGTTTTTGTGATATTTAAATATTTCGGACATATAACACCACAGAAGAGGAGAACTATTTATTCTTTTGTTCTGTGTATAACACACAACGCCTTCTAGTCCTAAACTAAGCAGAGCTTGTGTTATGGATACTACACAGCTGATACAAATACATATATACTTTTTTGTAAATACATACATATTTTAAAAAGTTTTTATTAAGTCCCTAATAGGCTGATGACAACCTATCGGTCAAATAATTACAGATTTCGGTTTTACAATGACTTGTGTCAAATCATACATTTATCAATGATTTTTAATCTGTTAAATAGTGTTATACTACCCACTAATAAACTTTTCATAATTGAAGAGCACAAGGTCTGTGCAACTGTTCTCAAGATATTCTTACGACTATCTCAAGCAGTTCTCAGTAATAAAGCTATTTGCGATGTTAGACTAAATAACTAGTCGTTTTTGGATTTTTATTACAAGGACCCTAATGACTTGGAACAATTTCTCGTATACATATATAGTTTCCCTTAAGAGAATCTCTAAAAACTTAACCATAGATAGAACGCAGTTAGTGGAATTGCATTACATTCAAAAACAATTCAGGACATTATTTTAATGAAAGCATTAAACTCGAGCCAGATTTGGTATTTATATCAGACAATAAAGCATTAACAATGATTTATCTGCTACAAACATTCGTGTTTATCGCCACAATGAAAAATCAGTTCCCTCGTGTATTTCAACTCGCTTAGCTGAAACGATTTGTGCGAGGGAAGAATACGGCATTAAGTATTGATCTCGGTTAAGAATAGCTCAAACAGCCCCGTGGGGATAGCGCGCAGCGGCCCACAGAATACAGCACCGTAAACATAATGCTATATTTATACAGGCCACACAGTTTATTGCACTTTTTCACCTAACCAACACTACTTACACTTTACACTTCTAACATTTAGAATTTCAAATAATTCTTAATATGCTCATTCATTGCTCTCTGAGACCTATCAAATTAAATAAAGATAAAACTACAAAACGCATGTAGAGGAGCTCGCTTCCAAATAGCAATCGAGTAGATTAGCATAATCGAAGTAGTCCTACGCAGGTTAATCCAAAGAGACTTATGACTCGTTTTTTTAATTTCCTGACTCGTTTTTGTCTCAGAGAACGTTAATCAGAATCCTTCAGTCGCGGTCACCACACGAGTAAATTTAACAACTCTTACGAGTTCGAGATAAACATTGTATCTACATATTGGGTAATGGAAGTCTAATAGCAATCGTTCTATTTAAAACATAAATATTTCTTCTCTCAGTCAACAGCATACAAGAAAAAGAAGCGAGGCTGAATTAATTTCAATGTATAATACAAGCTCAAACGAAAAAGCTCGTTTCTGTGAAAGTACTAACACTAAAGCGAACCACACCTTAATTTAAAACCGAAGTTATAAACAAAGAAAACTTTCAAAACCATTAGAAATGTACAACTTTTTAAGCGTGAAAGTAGATTGATAGTTGGATGCCCGATGACTACTTGTACTTCAATATCTGTTACTTAGAATTTAGTTGTAGGAGTTAAAGATCAAAGGACCATCCTTGAAATGAAACATAATTGTCTAAGTCGACCTATTTCAAAATAAATTTAGTAACGAGAAAATGTTTTGTAAATATCGTTCAAATATAATTTACCGTTCTGAAATACTAGCTGAACCCCGCGGTGTTACCTGCGGTACAACAATAAACGCCGGACGAAGCTAGTCTAAAAAAAAGTAGCTTTAGTTGCTCCTTAGATCGTCAGCTATCTGCCAGTGAAAGGACACTCCAATTTATTTGTATAGAAGATGCATAACACAGAAGCGTGAGTGACGCACTAACGTATTTTTAATAATGAACAGGAAAACAAGAGATTTGATGAGGGTCATAGTCGACTACAACAAAATGTTATCAACTTATAGAAATATGAATTAGTATGATGTAATAATAATTATAAACAGATAAACACTTAGAGGTCAGAAGATTATCGCCAGAGGGAAGTCCTTTTCCCCAAGTTTCTGTTATCAAATGTTGGTTATGGTTAAATCACTGTTGTCATGAATGTTGAGTTTCTTGCGGTTCATCACAAATTTAACCGTGCGAGAGGCTTGGGACTAATCCCGCCCATACGCCTACTACTGTTACTCCTGTACATCTGGATCAACAGCAGTGACCCACGAACACTCTGAATTAGGACATTCGGGAAGTCCCAGGAAACTTAATTAAACTGTCTTTAAACCTGCTGGAGTCTGCCCATTTGTTCCCTTAGTCGTCTCTCATGGCAAACATGGGATAAATAGGTGTGACACTCCGTATTTTTAATCTGTCGTCACGTGATAACTTTTTATTACTTTCCTCCTAATTAAGGCAATTGTGTCCTTCCGCAATTGTGTGTTGAGATACAAGTGTTTAGTCGTCACTTACCACTAAGTGACCTGGTTATTTACATAAAACAATCAAGTAATTAAATTAGAGGCCCTGTGCTGTTGACAAAAACATATTTACGTACAAAATAATTTCTTGAAATCACAAATTGCAGAAATATTTATTACTTTAGACGTGAGTAAGACTATTGAAGGCTTATTTTTCTATATTACGCTTATTTCTCTAAACCTTCCTCTAAAAAGCTAGTATGTTTATGAAAAGTCGATAAAAATTAATTGTACAAATTTCGTCACGTTTATTCTTCACAGGCGGTTCCTATTTCTCGACAGTATTTTTAGTTTTTCAAAGAAAAACAGCTTTCTTTTCACCTTTTTATCAAAATGATTCTGCAGTAATCAATTGTATACCGATTTAACGATGATCAATACGTTTGTCTTAAACAGATTTTGTTTAAATGGAAACAGGGAGTGTCGTTATCTTCATACTTACTATCAAATAAAAACCTATCTCTTTGATGACCCAAGAATCACTGGGAATAAGTAAATAAAGCAAAACAGCTAATCATACAGGTCATGTCACTTGGGACGTGACTGTGAGCCGGGGCTACAAAGGAGCGGGAGGGCGCGTCCCGAGGGGCTGACTAGACCGGAGCGGGTGGACCGAGAGTAATGCACTCAAACCCGCCGACCATCGCCTCCGATGCCGTTACATTGATCTACTTTCGGGAATTCTTGTTTCAAATATTGGCAGCCGTTGTAGAGGAGAGGCTATTGACTTGACATAATATACGGAGATCATTTTCGGGATATTTGTAAACAAAGTAGTTTTACACCCGACACTAGAGTTCACCAATTGTTTTTAATGGATCGTTAAAATTTTACACTTTCAAAACACATGTATCTGTCACTGTCCTATAGATAGATGATTTTTACAATATCAGTTGCAAAAACATCAAAAAGATGTCTTTATATTTTTCTTACACACAACACAAAACAATTTAGTATTTTTTACTCTCAACACCCGCTTTGAGATTCAGAGTTAAGTTTGTGTCATGAAATTCTCGAGATGATCAGTTCTTCTAGTTTTATTTATATAAATCAGTATTATGATAATCTTACAAACGTCCGATACATCGACAATCTACATCTCTACCGCGGTTCATCATTCAATTGCCTTTGTCCTATACTTATAAATTATAATTATTTAAAATTTTAAAAATTAAAAAAAGTAATGTTTAGATCTCTAACATTGAGCGACGCAGATTTTATCAAACTAAAAGAAAGACTACACTTTCTTTTGAAACAACATAACTTTAAAATATCCATGCGTTAATTAAGGGAATTTTGATTGAGGAAAGTTACTTGACTGATGTCGCTTATGTTTACAGGCCGGTTATCGCTTAACATCGTATGTATTTAAACAACTTGGTTCTGAAAAAAAGGAACTCCATTAGTAAAATTATTCACGTTTAATTTTTTTCTACATCATTACATGTTGGTTTTGTTTCATGGAGGAAAAGGCTATTTACCTTCTTCAAATATTAACTCCTTCATAAACATCCGGGGATCCGTCGCTGTAGAAGAAAGCGGTATTGACGGTGTATCGCACTAGTCACCGTCAAACTTTCAGTTTCTTACATCAAGTTAATTATAAACCTAGTGTGGTCATTTTTATAAATACTAAAAGATTTCCTGAACAGAACAATCGAGGACTTTGTACAAGATACATTGCCTAATGAAACGGTTAATTCATTGAGAAACATAACGCTTCAGTTTTACAGAGCCAAATATTATTGTCCTCTAGAAATTACGTGTACAAAATCCCCCCGTATATACTTCTTCTCGGAATTAGGTGTAACGATTTTGATTCTTCGCTATAATTCATACCTACTCACTTTCAACCGACTTCAAAAAAGGTGGAGGTTCTCAACTCGACCGTATATATGTTTTTTGTGTAACATCGTGTTTGAACCGATTTTGATGATTCTTTTTATAAAGGGAAGGCGATATCCCAACGGTAGTACCATAATAAGGATACTAAGATCTGATGATGGCATCCAAGAGAAATCGATCGATTTGGTCGCCCTTGAAGTCCTTTTTTATTTTGTTAAAATTTTACTCGTAATTGCAGTATAGTGGTTACCAAGAAGTGTTAAGTACCTATGACAATCAGAGATGAATCTATAATGCAATGAATTTAATATTTTAAAGTACTCTGCACAAAAATATATATGTAAACTCCATTCGCTTAGATACGGTCACCTTGATCGCGCCGTTTCGCACGTGCTACAAGCCGCCATAAAACAAAGGTCCCACCTGCAGCGTACACCCACAAGCACGTATGATTTGTCCGTTTACGCCGTTGTATGAATTAATATATTCGTATTTCACAAAATAGTTGGGTTTGATTTAATTGGTATATTCATATATATTACATAATACTCGTATATATAGAACATTTATTTTAAGAAAACTCCCACATCTACATCTACACTAATATTATAAAGAGGAAAGATTTGTACCTATTTTTGTATGTTTGTATGTTTGTAATGAATAGGCTCAAAAAGTACTGGGCCGATTTAAAAAAAAATTTCACCAATAGAATGCTACATTCTTCCAATTTGACATAGGCTACATTTCATTTTGAAAAAAAATAGGGATCCTTGGTAAAATTTGAACAATGTAACCGAAGGTGTAGAAAAATGAGTCTTAAAATGTCTTTCGGCGAATGCGCTGCCGAAACTATTAGCGATAGAACAAAATAATGTACAACAATATTGAAGAACATCATAATGTCTACAAAAAACTCCGCGGTAGCATATGTCCAACTATAATATTGTAGTTATGTCACTACAACAACTTTTTTCATTTTAAACATTAATGAAAATGCTAACCAAATCCAAACCATGCTATTTATGTGTTTATATTAATCCTTATCCAAATAAATTATTTTATGGTCAAGACCATTTAACTACCTATAAAATAGTTTTTAAATTATTTAAATTAGACTTTCCATTCAAAAGATATTATTACGAATTAATCAGGTATAAGCGTGGGCGTCATGCCTGCCTAGTATACGAACACCGTACAATCGGCGCTAACACATGCACAGCGGCCGTAGTACATTGTCACCAACTTATCAGATTGCCTTTTCCTATTACTAATACGATAGCATTATTAGCGTAATATGTGTAGTAATTAAAGAATAGTAGAATTTTTTAAAGATTATGTTGCCAAGATCGACAGTGTAATGACGAAGGGCCTTAATAAAAGCACCCGTAACCGGCAAGTGGATTATTACCTAGCCTTAATGAATGTCAAAGAAGCACGTGCTGTATGTCAGGATAATGGCGAATAGGGTTTTTTAATTTCTGTTACCCTAGATGGGAGTTAGAAGCGAGTGTGTGTGTGTGTGTGTGTGTGTGTGTGTAAAGCTATTGGATATAATCTATACATCTATACAAATAAATAAAATTGGAGTGTGTGTTTGTAATATAAAAATAACCGCTTTTTACTAAATGCATATGTATGTACACAGGGTATATATACCAAAAATGTAGTTAAAAAAATGTTTGTCTGTCTTTCTGTCTGTTTGTTCCGGGTAATCTCTGGAATGGCTGGAGGGATTTTGACGGGACTTTCACTGACCGTGACACTGTAGCTGATGATTCGGGGAGTAACTTAGGCTACTTTTTTAGACTAACTTTGTCCCGCGGCGTTACTCGCGGTACAACAATAGCCGCGGGTAACACCGCGGGGTTCAGCTAGTTATCTACACTAATATTATAAAGAGGAAAGATTTGTACCTATTTTTGTATGTTTGTATGTTTGTAATGAATAGGCTCAAAAAGTACTGGGCCGATTTAAAAAAAATTTTCACCAATAGAATGCTACATTCTTCCAATTTGACATAGGCTACATTTCATTTTGAAAAAAAATAGGGATCCTTGGTAAAATTTGAACAATGTAACCGAAGGTGTAGAAAAATGAGTCTTAAAATGTCTTTCGGCGAATGCGCTGCCGAAACTATTAGCGATAGAACAAAATAATGTACAACAATATTGAAGAACATCATAATGTCTACAAAAAACTCCGCGGTAGCCAGTGGCGTAGCGTGAGTGTCGGCCGCCCGGGGCGGCAGACAATTTTGCCGCCCTCTTAGTTAGGTATTTAAAGGTATTGTATACCTACTAAACATTACTTATGTAGATTAATTCTAGAGAACTTTTCGGCGAGAACAGTCCACATTATTATGGCATAACACAGGTTAGATTTAAAATAAATAAGTTAATCTTAGTTTTATAATCACTTATTGTTTATTAGTACACCTTTAATTATTTCAACCCCTTTGAAACATTTTTACAACTTGACGATATACAAAATGAAATGATTAGCGAATTAAAAAACCCAAATCAATATTTACTAATATTATAAAACTGAAGAGTTTGTTTGTTTGTTTGAACGCACTAATCTCAGGAACCGCTAATCCGATTTGAGAAACTCATTCAGTGTTGGATAGTACATTTATCCAGGAAGGCCATAGGTTATAAATCATCACGCTAAGTCCAATAGAAGCAATGAACCAATGGAGAACGAAAAATAGGGGGAAATTATCACGCTATGGACAATAGGAGACGCAAACGAGATTACCTGGGTCAGCTAGTTTTTCATATAAACTAGAACTATATTTTTCTTAAAAAATAATATAACTTCCGCCTTTAATTAAATATTTATAGGTCTACTTTGTTGTATAGAAAAGTATTTTATTACACCATCAATGACTATAGCATCACACTTTTTTTTTCACTTGCTCAGTAGACAAGATAGCGAAATTAACTACTATTTCAAATCATACAAGTTAGCATCTCTAGTTCTGTCATCAAAAAGTTCAATTGGAATTCTAGAGTTCTTCACACATATTTTTTTCATAACTTACAACGCCATCTGCCTATTTCTCTCGTTGCTCGGTCAATATCATTTGCAAAGCATTTTCTTTCTGAGCGCAGAATCGTATGTCAAGTCCCTTTATTTGTAAATATTTTTGTGTAGGTATCATTCATTCATGTAGCACGGGTTGCCAAAGGCCTAAGAAACAAAGAAAGGAAGAAATGACTGCATCGTGTAAAGCTCATGCATCTGTCCTAGGGCTTCCTCCTAGAGACTGTACAAACACTTTTGAACCCCGGTTCTGTTCGATCGCTTGTTCGATTGAAAGAGTATTGGAGCATCGGAGGTCGTGTCGTACAAGTATGCTGATCTCTTGGTTTAGTCCTCTTTGCCAACGAAATTAAACGTGAGTTTCCTTCATTAGCCTTCCGAAAGCTTCGTTTTCTTGTCTTTTCGCTGCATTTAACAAAATCTCATACCTTCTTCCCTGAAAATTCAAACCACATTTTCCAGGTTCTGGTTTACGTGTGTTGTGGTTTACATGGTAGCAAATCAGTTTTCCAGATTTGACTGAGACTTTTCAGTTCCCATCGCGGTTTGGAGCAGAGTTGGCCGGAGCCTGGATTTCATCAAACGGGCACGTTTAGCCTTAAAGTCAATATTCAAAGAGCCTCAAACAATTTATAATAATAATAATAATAAATATTTCGGACATCTAAACACACAACACACACAATTTGGTTATCACTACCGGTGTTAAACCTATTGATAAAACTGAGATGTCTCTGAATATGTGCTTTTGGTCCGTCAAGATGAAATCGATCTCGTTTTTGGTCATAGCATTGGGGCTTTGTCAAGGCCACTTCCTTTGGGACTGTTTTTTTAAGAAAAATTTCAGCCCCTCTCCTTCGATTCTTTTTTGCCCCTATGATTTCTGCTTTTAAATCCATAGGATCCTATTACAAATTCGCTACGATTTAGTACTCCCACTTTGGCGTTAAGGTCACCCGTAACAACGTTGTTGTGGGTCTTAGTGGTGAGCCCGAAGAGGTTCGGGAGTGGCGTGAAGGCGCCCGTCGAGCCACGATGGCTAAATGGTCGTTCCGGCTGGAGACTTCGCGCGCTGGCCTCGCCGCCCTGGAGACTCTCCAGCCGGTCATCCTCGAGTGGGCAGGGTGGCAGCACGAAACCCTTTCCTTCCGACTGGTGCAGATGCTTTTCGGGCACGGTTGCTTCGGGAAGTACCTGCACTCAATCGCCAGTAGGGAATTGAGTCCCGCCTGCCACCACTGCGACTGCAGTGAGGACTCGGCCCAAGCCGCTCCATGGCCGGTAGCGACAGCAGTTTTACCTCGGTCGCAGCCTTTTGCGAAGATGTCATCTCGCAGAAGGAGGCGGCGGAGAAGGCCCGAGAGGACGATATCCACTCGGACCCAATCCGAAGACGTACGCGTGTGCTGTACGTCACCTAAATTGAGAGTTTACCAGCAGACGGTGCCCGCTTCTGTGCGTGCAAGCGCTTGGAGGGATCCGGACGTGTGTTAATAGCAGCAGTTCCCGGATCCCTTCCGTCTCAGGCGCAGAGTGGCACACCGTGTGGTTTTAGTCGGTTCGATTCCGACGCACCGCCCCGCCGAAAACCCCGGCAGGGTGAGGGCCCGAGGGGGTCTCCACACGTTAAAAAAAAAAACTTAGTGGTGAAGTGGAGAGCCCTCGGTATGGCGTCGAACATATCCTCTACCTCGTCATCCGAGGTCGGTGCGTACACTTGCACTGCATTGATGCTATATCGCTCGGTGAGCTTGAAAATGAGATATGCTACCCTGTTCTATATACTAGATATTTCCACAACATTGCTAGAAAGAGACTTATTATCCAGAAACTCAATGCCACCTTGAGATTGTTGGTCTCCCACACGGAAATACATTGGACGGCTTAAGTCGAGGGTTATTGTGTCATCCCCTTCTCTTCGGACTTTACACTAAAATATGCTATCTAATCTACTCAATTTTCACCTCAAGTTGTGCCAGATGCGAGTCTAGCCGTACCGTGCGGCCATTAAAAGTTGTCAAGATCAATCGGTTATAGTGGCTTCCCGGAGATTCTTAGCACCTTCTATCCCGCCGTTACCGTGGTCGTATTGCTGTGAGTAGGTAAAGCTAAATATTTGTCAGAACTCTAGTGCGTAAAATATTGATTAAACAAGTGGCTGTAGCTTGTTGGCACATAGCTTCGTCCTACAGTTTTTTAACAAAAGTTAAATTCTTGAAACATTAATTGGCTGACTGACCGCACAAAATATATTTTTTCCACTTTTGCCGCCCTTTCTATGATGGCGCCCGGGGCGGTCCGCCCCTCCGCCCCCCCCTCGCTACGCCACTGGCGGTAGCATATGTCCAACTATAATATTGTAGTTATGTCACTACAACAACTTTTTTCATTTTAAACATTAATGAAAATGCTAACCAAATCCAAACCATGCTATTTATGTGTTTATATTAATCCTTATCCAAATAAATTATTTTATGGTCAAGACCATTTAACTACCTATAAAATAGTTTTTAAATTATTTAAATTAGACTTTCCATTCAAAAGATATTATTACGAATTAATCAGGTATAAGCGTGGGCGTCATGCCTGCCTAGTATACGAACACCGTACAATCGGCGCTAACACATGCACAGCGGCCGTAGTACATTGTCACCAACTTATCAGATTGCCTTTTCCTATTACTAATACGATAGCATTATTAGCGTAATATGTGTAGTAATTAAAGAATAGTAGAATTTTTTAAAGATTATGTTGCCAAGATCGACAGTGTAATGACGAAGGGCCTTAATAAAAGCACCCGTAACCGGCAAGTGGATTATTACCTAGCCTTAATGAATGTCAAAGAAGCACGTGCTGTATGTCAGGATAATGGCGAATAGGGTTTTTTAATTTCTGTTACCCTAGATGGGAGTTAGAAGCGAGTGTGTGTGTGTGTGTGTGTGTGTGTGTGTAAAGCTATTGGATATAATCTATACATCTATACAAATAAATAAAATTGGAGTGTGTGTTTGTAATATAAAAATAACCGCTTTTTACTAAATGCATATGTATGTACACAGGGTATATATACCAAAAATGTAGTTAAAAAAATGTTTGTCTGTCTTTCTGTCTGTTTGTTCCGGGTAATCTCTGGAATGGCTGGAGGGATTTTGACGGGACTTTCACTGACCGTGACACTGTAGCTGATGATTCGGGGAGTAACTTAGGCTACTTTTTTAGACTAACTTTGTCCCGCGGCGTTACTCGCGGTACAACAATAGCCGCGGGTAACACCGCGGGGTTCAGCTAGTTAGGAATAAATCGCGAGTCGGAAGGGGACTTTACAAACATTCGCAAAACACACAACGAACACATAGACTCAGAACAAGAACTCGTGGAACACACAAAGTGCTGTCTATCGCGGGGATAGGAACCACAATATCATCCGTGTAGCGCGTAGTCTGTATTTAAATCAGATTGTGATAATGTCCCTATTTTTTTTTTCAAGAGTCGGTGCCTACTTGGCCAAACTCCTGAGAATGTCATAGTTTTCAGACTGAGCAAACAAAAAATTAAATTAGGTAAGATATGCTAGGGTACGGGATACCATAAATTTGGTTGTGAACAGGGACCGAGTCTGTGGTAGATCGAAAAGGACTTGATGGTGTGCTCAGTATCCGTCCGATAGCAACTGTCTGTAAATAATTATATCGCACAATAACGTTTTGAGACAACAAAATACCTGTTTATTATTAGGTGAAATGATTCATTGCCATCTTAATACAATATTATTCACTTCTTACTAAGCACCGGCCTGCACACACTACCGAAAACAGATGTATGACAAAGATTCTATTGTGATAATTGTGAGTTACATTTTCCTCTACTGAGATTAAAAAAAGAACCGATCGAGCGTTACTTTCAGACTTTAAGTCTTATGTGTTAGGTAATAAAGACTACTCATTATCGTGACGGTCGGGAATCCCATTCACCCAAACGACGAAAACTACAAGATGGTGAGCTCTTATCGTGGAGAGAATAAAAATTGTCTTCAATCAAAAATTGTTCTGCAATTGTGCAGGGAATTACCTCAGCTGATAGCGCGGGGTGGTTCACGTGCTAAATTATTTAAGGTCGTCACTCATTAGATTGATACGTTTCATAATTTAATGTTATCTATACTAATATTATAACTTTGATAGTAACTCTGTCTATTTTTGCACCAATGGAATTTTGAAAGGAGATACTTTGATTTTTAAGGAAGATCACAGAGATTACTCTTTACTGCGATAACCGTCATACACACCTGCGATTCGATTCTTGTTTTATGTTTTTACATCACATTCAAAACTGAAATGTATTTCTTCAATTATGAAAGTACATTGGCCTTACTCACTACTTACTACTATTTGATATTACTAGCATCTTCATATAAGCCCTTTTTACCGGCATCGGAACTTGTTTCGAACGGGCCAGTTTGACTAGGGTGATTCCTTTCGCACAGAAGATGAACGTAAAATGACAGTGTTCGTACTTTCGTGTTTCGTTGGTGAATGCAAGACCGGAGGCCCAATGATGCAGACACATCACTAGGCTGCCATGGTGTGGGTCAAAATACTGCATTGTTGCATTGTATGCTTTCGCAATGAGCATGGTAACCACCACTCTGATTATGCTTTCTATCAGCCAGAGTGGAGGCAGAGACATAAAAAAAGAGTCAAAACGAAACTGAAACTTCAATATTAGAACACTAGACACGTATCACCCCACCCAAAGACAAAATGGCAATAATGTAAAGACGTTATACATGATACAGTATGTTAAGTGGAAGTGCCGTAAAAAGATCCGTACCGCAGTATGTTAACATTCTTAGGGCGAGATTGATGTAAACGGCTGGCATCTTTCTCGTGGCACCTTATAAATGTGTCCCAAAAATGCAATAACCTACCCTCGTGTTGACATCTTTATGAAAACCCACACATTTGAACTTGAACCTTCGTGTTATTTTAACCACTGCAGTTATGTTACAAACTCTATTATCTATGCATTTTGATGAACCTCAAAACCTGACATACCACATGTCATGGGTTTGATGGAGTTTAAACCCACGACATGTGGGAACTTAGAAAAAATGATTTGTAATGAGTACAATAATTTGTTTTGTTAATGGATGTGTTGGCAATATACCGATTTTATACATAATATGTAAATCAGACTTAAAATTATAGTAGTTAAATTGTAGCAGTTTATTATGCCTCTATCTATCCATTCGAAGATATTATATGTGTGTGTGATTTGTAAAAATGTAAGCTCTCTGTGTCCTTATGCAGGCCACAGAAAAAAAATCTACAATTGCCGTACATTTTCAACAGGGCGCAAAGTAGTTTTGGTTAGATAGCAAAAAGGCTTGTTATGTAGAAACAAAATAAGGTTCCCCCGCCTATTTCTTGGGATATACGGACGAAAGTATCTTCACATGTGTGTGAAGATACATTCTTCCGTACGCTGTGGCATAGACATCGAAAGGCAACTGAAAGATGTCTAAACTACAGAACCTACATCGCACTATGAAATTACTTACGCAGAGTCAGCCACCTAAAATCAGCTATTCGGCCGTGGACTATTAGCACCAATCTCGCCTTATCCGAAGATCTTCTCTTTATGGTGGACGAACATGACAGCCATTAACCCCACAGTAGATATAAGTGAAAATGTTATAATTTAGTATACAGCATAATAGTTTTTATTTAAAGTACTTTTACGTACTTCACTATATAACTAGCCACTGGTACTCAAAATAATAATTAAATAAGTAGTGCCATAGTGAGTTAGCACCTTAAATAAGTAGTGAATACTTGCGCGGGGAAGTATTGTAGTGCTTAAATACCACGGTGTAGCAGTTAGCTCAAAGCAGTGCACTTCCTCATTCACGTCTCGACTCCAACGGCTCCATCATGAAGGTTGATAAATGTCTCACCAGTGACAATGTTAACCAGAATCTTTTGAACATCCAGTACGCTGTGAAAGGGCCCATCGTGCAGAGGGCGCTGCAGATTGAGCGAGAACTAGAGAAGGTCAGTGACTTGGTATAGTAATAACGATAATTATAAAGTTTGATAAAAAATTAAAAACGGACTTAATAGATAAATTATAAATAAAGTACTGTGAATATAGAATTTCCTGTATTTCTGATAAAATGGATGCTGTTGTTTACCGCTTACATAGTCAATCAAGACCTGAAAGTGTAACAAAGAAATACATTTCTAACTGTATATTGTTACGAGCAATCCATAATGTAGGTATTTTTGGTGTAAATAATATAATGAAAACAAAACAATAATAATTTTAAAAATTCATTTTTGTTATATTACATATTTTTTTCTGAAACACCAAATAGTATTATTTACTCCCACAATTTATTAAGGACTATTTAAGGTAATAATAAAACCGCTCTTTTCGATGAAAATGTTTATGTTAAAATAGATTACGTCCCTACCCTGTTCTTGAATACCAACTAGGTTCTATCTATACATCTATATATACATATATACAAATAAATAAAATTGGAGTGTACGTTTGTAATATTAAAATAACCCCTTTTTAATTATGGATGTATACACCGTACATGTACTAAAATTTCCAACCCCCGGCGGGGTGAAGGCCCGAGGTTTCCACAGGTTAAAAAAAAGTTATAAATAATACTCGAAAATTGGTAAAACGTATTTAGTTTTATTTTCAATCGCCCAATCGTGTTCACGTTTGTACAATCTTGTCAGTTCCTTTTATTTTAGTTTTTTAACCGACTTCAAAAAAAGGAGGAGGTTTCTCAATTCACCCGTATATTTTTTTTTATTTTTCTATACGCGAGTCAAGGTTACTAAAAAAGGTTTTGAATTGTGAAGTTTCTTTATTACTATTATAAAACATATTTTCCGTGTTATGCGATCGTTGGGAGGCTCGTAAAAATGAAGGTGCTCCTAGTCCCAAGGGGGTCGACTGGAAAGTGCCGGCCTAGTTTTAGAAAACATATAAGTTTACTTTTTATTGCCTACCTTCGTATATAATGTTACTGTTTATGTGACTTACCTACTGAAAGCAAACCTAATAAAATGTTGAGCCTTTGTCTGAGCTCAGTGCGGTGTTTACACCGCATTTTGTATTATAATATAGTTAAACGCTTTATTACAGACCAGACGTCTTTAGCCAACTGGTTCATGTAAAATTATTATATTATGCCCAGGTACTAAAATTAACAATCTTTGAATTTACAGTTTTAGCGTGTACGAGTACTTTGACTAGCCTTATGTCAGCTATCAACAGGACTAAGTGTGTCTAGTAGTGCCATCGGTTATAATTCTTTCATCAAATACTTCCCAGTCTAACTTATTCAACCAACTGACTTCTTTTTAATCTTCTATCTCATCTCAATAAAATACAGATACAGTAAGGAAGTACTTGGCGAAGGTACCGCATCCTCCCAAATAACCTCCGTTATGGCAACATATCTTTTGATGCTCTTTGTATGGATGTTCTTCACAAGATAGAAGATATTTATTTAATATACTTATTCTTACTAGATATTCGAAGTTATTCAATAACTTTTCTTAATAAAGCAAAAATCAAATATTATGTTCTGGTTTGAAAAATACTGTCTCCTTTCTTGTGTGAAGTCACTGAAATAAAATAATAATACCTAATGTTTTATTTAATTTTCTGTTCCATGGGTGTGCGGAAATGCAATTTAATGAGTAGAATTAGAAATCTTTAGGCATTTATTAACATTGGTGAAATGATTTACGAAACTTTTATCTTAGACTAGCCGACCCACGCAACCTCGTTTGCGTCTCCTATTGCCCGTAGAATGATAATTTTCCCCCGTTTTTGTCAAATTCTTCATTGTTGATTCGCTCCTGTAGGTCTTAGCGTGATGATTCCTGAGATTAGCATGTTCAAGCAAACAAACAAACTCTTCAACTTTATATATTAGTAATAGCTGACCCACGAAACTTCGTTTACGTCTCCTATTGCCCGTAGCGTAATGATTTCTCCCCGTTTTCGTAACATTCTATATTGATGCTCCGCTCCAATTGGTCTAAGCGTGATGATATGTAGCCTATAGCCTTCCTCGATAAATGGGCTATCTAACACTGAAAGAATAATAATAATAAATATTTCGGACATCTATCACACAACGCCATCTAGTCCCAAGCTAAGCAGAGCTTGTGTTGAATATTTCAAATCGGACCAGTGATTCCTGAGATTAGCACGTTCAAACAAACAAACAAACTCTTCAGCTTTATATATTAGTGACAATGATGGGTAATCGACTATTACCGACCTTAGATTATATTATAGTTTGATCAAAATAATATATCCCAAAAAATTCAATTTATCGAGGTCGGTACAAATGTACCAACAGTGGAAAATATTTTTCCGGCGCCGAAATGAAAACGTATTGTCGTCCACACACTGAGCTTATGTCATTGTGGTGATATAACGCAGATTTATCGCTCTGTTTGTTACTTGTTATCGGCGACGTCTCGTGACAACTGCGACAGAAAAGTAGGGGGGCGCCAGAGATCGCCGACCAAGCAAAGGGTTGATGAATACACTACTTAAACTGTACAGAGGTATTGTCATTTGCTTCAAGAGAACTGGAAATACTATTGAATTTCCAATTGCCGTTTTTTGTTCATCAGTTTTTACTTGAAATACTAAAAAGTATTTGACTGTTATTACTCAGGAACTCAGGAATACAATAGGTAGCGAGATAGTGATAGTAGTAAAAAATATGTTTATTTGTTTAAATGCAAGCTTAGAGAACAAATCCTATCAAAATGTTCATTCTAATAATAATCAATGGTCCCTGCTCATATACACCAATGATAAAAGCAAAAAAAACCTAAGCACAACTTACAAATGCAACAAGCTATTATGATGTATTTCTCAAGTACATTTTCAAATACGTTCACAGCTTAAAAAACCCCTGGCATGGGGACATACATAAGACACTAGCAGTCAAATAAAAAAAAGGTGGGAATAGTAGACATAGGACAGAGGGCTAGGGCTATGCACGTTTGGAGGGATCTATGACCCGAGGAGAAGTGCTGTAGACCATTGATTGAAACACTGACGTTGTTGTTATTTGTTTAAAGGGAATACACAAACCTTTCTCCCGAGTGGTGCGCGCCAACATCGGCGACTGTCACGCGCTCGGACAGAAACCGATCACCTTCATCAGACAAGTAAGTTTGTGACGTCAACCAACACCTGGTACCAGTATGAAGATATGCATAACCCAGTGTGTTAACGATTTCAAATATATATTACAGGTATTGGCGCTTGTTGCTTATCCACATTTAGCGAGTACCGCAAATGTACCCGCAGATGTCCGAAAGAGAGCGCAGGATATACTGAGTGACTGCACGTGAGTAAGCCTGCACTATAACTTCCTAAAAAGATAAACAAACCACTAAATAAGAATTGATTTTATTGGGCTAACCTAACTAAAAAACTGAACAACAAGGAAATGACTTTTTTTCGTCTTCCCTTATCATGATAAATATTTATCGTATTCACAGAAAAGGTTCAGTGGGAGCATACTCTCCGTCTGCCGGTTTACAAATAGTTCGTTCTCGAGTCGCGCAATACATCACAAGGAGGGACGGCGTACTCGCCTCTCCGAGTGATGTCTACCTCGGCTCTGGTGCGTCTGACGTCATCAAGGCTGTGCTCACTATGTTTGTGGCAGATGTAGATGGAAGACCACCAGGTATGTTTAACCCTGACTCTCACAAAGTAAATTTTTATTTTTTATGATCAGCAACAAATTAGACAACTACACAATACCTGAATTACTTTCATCAATATTTTCTTACCTTTTTTCTCTTTTACAATTTGTAGGTTTAATGTGTTACTTGTACAGGATTCTAGACAGGTTTTTATAAAGCTGGTGCCTTTCTGAATATAAATGAATAGACCGAGGGAATTGAGAATGGAGTTTTGTACTTCTCGAATGAGGAAGCAGGAATAAATCATCAGTAGTTTGAAGAGACTCAGCTTATATCGGTCCAATGAATAATTGAAG
The DNA here is from genome assembly GCA_905220595.1 of Spilosoma lubricipeda. NCBI lineage: Eukaryota > Metazoa > Arthropoda > Insecta > Lepidoptera > Erebidae > Spilosoma > Spilosoma lubricipeda. The sequence goes on from HG992290.1 coordinate 339,733, forward strand.
AAGCCACTAAGCCATGCGCGTAGTCGAAATAGATGTCAAAAATGGTATAAAAGATTAATTATTTTTGTTTGATAGCGGTTATGGTCCCCATACCCCAATATCCGTTGTTCTCCGGGACCCTGTCTGAACTGGGTCTACGCCAAGCCAACTATTATTTGGATGAGAGCAACGAATGGGCTTTGTCGGTACAAGAGCTGAAGAGGACCTGGACAGAAGCCAGTGAACAGAGTCACGTCAGGGCACTGGTTGTTATTAATCCTGGCAATCCTACGGGCCAGGTGGGTCAAAATAATATTGCCAATTGGCAGAAATGTTCATTTGAAATTAAGTTGTTTACAAACCCTATTTAAATGTGACTGATGATAAAATATATTTTAAACTAGCTGAGTCCCGCGGTGTTACCAGCGGTTATTGTCGTACCGCGGGTAACGCCGCAGGGCGAAGCTAGTCTAAAAAAGTGGCTTAAACTACTCCTTATACTATCAGCTACCTATAAAGTCCCGTCAAAATCGGCCTAGCCGTTCCAGAGATTAGCCGGAACAAACAGACAGACAAAAAGGTGAGCCGCCACGGGATACCTGGCAGATGTGAAACATCAAAATTGTTTTGTGTAAAATAAAATGACTGTTTATTAAATAAATATTCATTTTTATTAAAAACGAAATTCAAATACAAATAAAAATACAATTAACAAAACAAATACAAATTAAAGTAAAAAAAAATTTGGAATCTCGGCGCTCCGGCGCTTCGCGGCAAAGCATCGCCACTCGCCACGCTAAAAATCAGGTTTACCCCTCGCCTGTAGATGTCTCACATCAAAATATAAAAAAAAGGTTATTTTGGTATATGCACCATGCATACAAATATTTGCATTTAGTAAAAAGTGGTTATTTTAATATTACAAACAGACACTCCAATTTTATTTATTTGTATAGATATATAGATTAAAAATAATGTATTTGCATACGAGTACATTAAGCATTTTCATGTCGTAACATCTTCCTTGTTTATAAAACACAACATTCATAACTTGTCATTTACTTTATCCCTAACTATAGTAAAATGACAATACCTACTCAATAACTTGATAGTAAGAAATGTTAAATAAATGTGGGTGTTGATTTGTTGACAGGTGTTGACTCGAAGAAATATAGAACAAACTATAAAATTCGCGTACGAACATAAACTGTTCCTGCTGGCAGATGAGGTGTACCAGGAGAACATAGTTAGCAAGCCATTCCATTCGTTCAAGAAGGTAGTTTTTTTTAATTTGAATAAATTTATTTATTTATCAAAATGTTAAACTTAACTTGTGCATTTTTAAGGTTATGCACGAAATGGGACCTCCTTACTCTTCGATGGAGCTTGCGAGTTTTTTGACTTGCTCTAAAGGTTGGGCTGCAGAGTGCGGTCTCAGGTCAGGCTACGTGGAACTTGTACGGGTTGCACCTGAAGTCTCGGCCGCTTTCAACACTGCTAGATCTGTGATGCAATGTCCAACAGTATTAGGACAATGCCTCTTGGACTGTGTGGTAAGAAATATATTTTTTATAGAATATTGTTTATACATATAGAGTATTGGTTTACGTTTAGCTATGTACGTCTGAGTTGATGATGATATACAATTATTACAATAAGATCGATGTCGCAAAAGTAGTTCCAAGCCTAAAATACCCAATTTAGCAGCTTTCAAATAGCTTTTACTGCAACATTGGTTGGCAATCTAAGAATGTACTTTTCCATTTGGTGGCTTATGTAGAGATTAAAATACTTTACACCGTTCTGTACCTAGTCTACAACATAACTGGAGGATTTTTAAACTGTGGTATTTGTTGTAGATGAAACCACCACGTCCTGATGAGGCTTCTTATGAGAAATTTGCTATGGAGATAGAAGAAATTCATAAGGTGCTCGAAGAACGAACCGAGACCGCTTACGAGACCTTCAACGCTATTCCAGGATACTCATGTAACCGGATTGATGTAAGTTAATTCTAAAATATTCTAAATTAAATACGACAGAATATTAATATAAATATTCTAAATTAAATAAATAAATAAAATAAAATAAACTTATAAATAAAATAAAATAAACTAAATACGACAGAATATTAATATAAATATTCTAAATTAAATACGACAGAATATTAATATAAATATTCTAAATTAAATACGACAGAATATTTATATTCTGTAAATATTCTGTCGTATTTAATTTAGAATATTTTAGAATTAACTTGGACCATTCACAGTAATGGTGTGATACATATGTGACAAGTGTTTACCCCTTTATTGTGTATTTAATCTAAATCTGTAATTCCAATAAGTCTTTAGTCTGAATTCTTACTTTGTTGTTTAGATTCTTCTAATACCTTCTGCAATATGTCAAAAAACTGCAAGAATTTCCTATTTACAAAAATTGTGTCGATAATTTTTTACACATGTGTTTTCAAAAAAAAAACAGATTTACCTAATAGATGTGAACTGTTTATAACATTTTAATGTTTCAACAGAAAAATCCGCTCATTCTTAAATAATCTTTAAATAAAAAATAAAACATTGTCAATCAGTCGTCTAATTGCATTTGAATAAATTCACTTTTTAGTTTTCAATTAATCTCTTCCATCAGTTGTTCATAAAATGTCCTTCATGAAATTATTATGATTAATATGGCAAAGTTATCGTTGTTATATAATAATACTAGCTTTTGCACGCGGCTTCGCTCACGCAGACTTTCATCACCTGATTTACCCCCTTAGCGGTGGAATTTCCAAAATTCCTTTCTTAGTGCTCACTTACGTTATATAAAGAACCTACATGCAAAATTTCAGGATTCTAGGTTCAGCGGTTTGGGCTGTGCGTTGATCTCTGGGTATGTCAGTCAGTCACCTTCCTCTTTTATATATATATAGATTATGTTCCTCAGGGTTCAATGTTCGCGTACCCGCGCTTCTTCATACCTGCGCCGGCGCACGCCGCGGCTGCTGACGCTGGTCTTAGCCCTGACGAGTTCTACTGTCTCGCACTTCTCGAACAAACTGGTAATTGCTTTGGAGTATAATTATATCTATAAATTACCTACTGATTATTTCGGTTATACAAATGATAAATCTTATGTTTCTAAAAAACCTTTCTGAATGAGAAAAAGACTGCTGTTACTGAGGTCTGAAGAGTATTCGATTTCCGGGTCGAACCAAATGTTCATATGATCTGCATATATTTGTTTCGGAGTTTGGGTATTTTAAGTGCAATGTATATGTGTATGACCACCCTTATTCATCCAATGGGTGTTGTAAAGGCGACTAAGAGAACCAACTAAGCAGGACAACATCACTGCAAACAGAAGGAAAACTTGAAATAAACCCTATACCATATAGTTGGTCTACTATACCAACGCGGTACAGTAGACCAAAACATCCATTCGAAGGAAAGGCTTTCGATTTATGTCAAGCAGTAGACTGTTAAAGACTGTTGATGAATGATGATCATGTATGTATTTACAAAATATAGTATATATGTGTTTATATCAGCTGTCTAGTACTCATCGAACAGGCTCTGCTTAGTTTCGGATTAGATGACGTTGTATGGCAGCTGACCGAAAATAATTTAAAAAAATATTGTTCTATAGGCGAGTAACGCCACCTCTCCTAACGTTAGAGCTACCTTCTCATTCCATATGCAATTTCTTTCTATAATCGCTGACGCCATTCCCATGGATTGGTTAGTTTTGTATTATCGTTTACTTTTGTAGAAAGTCACCTTGGTTAGAGGGGCTGGTTATCAATTGCCACAAAATAGATAATGAACTATCCAAAAAACAACTTACTCTAATCTACTAGTGATGTGAAAACATTCCTAACTGTTTGGTCTTTATTTGGTTTATTAAAGAGCCAGTTCTGTAACCAGATTATATTGTTGCAGGGATATGTGTCGTACCGGGGACAGGGTTCGGCCAGCTACCAGGCACGTATCACTTCCGCACCACCATACTGCATCCAAAAGAGGAGTTCCAGTACATGATGGAATGTATTGGGAGGTTTCATCTCAGCTTTGTGCAACGTTACTCTTAACATAATAATATTTGTTGATAGTTTTAAGTAGTTAAACACATGTCTAAATGATAAATAGTATACGAAGGTCCTCTGTTCGACTTAGTCTAGTCCCCTTGTGTCTAGAGTGCTAATCTCAAATTGTAAAGAAGCACTGCCATTTCACTGTCTAGTATTTTGTACCGGATGATCATGTATTTATAAATATAAGCAGTCATCAAAACATTAAATGTTGTTTTTAATAATCCAATGTTTCCATTTCTCAGACATAGCTTAATATTAATATTACAACAAACAGCTCCATAGTTTAATATTAATATTAAACTATGGAGCTGTTTACATATACTTACAATCAACTTAATAAAACTATAATATAAACTTAATACCTTAAATTACTACTTAATACTTTAAACCATTACAACAATCACATACAAAATGAGAAATCAGGTGAATGTTGCCCTCCACTGCTTTGTTTCAATAATTAGGTGTCGAAAAGGGCACGTTTAACTGTGCACAACGGTGTGCCGACCCTTATGTATGGTGGCGAATCTTGGGTAATGGCAGAAGAGCCATGAAAGTAGAAATAATTCTGTAGAGATGCGTTCCCTAAGGAGTAGGTGTGGTGTGAACATTGAACGGCGAAGTGACAGAGTCGGTGATGAAGATGTAGTGGCAAAGATTAAAGATGAAAGGCATGCTTCGAAAATTGGCCACTTAGAGTGGATATATGATAGAAGACTCACGAAAGGAATTTATAAAACGAATGTATGTGGAGGAGGTCGTCCACGGTGAATATTTACCGACCAAATTGATGCCATTCTTAAAAAATGCCGTGTGGAAAACACAAGGAACCGACGAGCATGCATGCAGCAATTGATAAATGTGGACGAAGCGAAAGAGATCTGTCAGGATCGTAGTAAGTGAAGATCCATTGTCTCTGCCTACCTCTCTGGGAAATATTCGAGACTCTATGTATGTACTACGTGGTCTATGATCATATGTTATGCACACTTAAATCTCTTAAGACATGAAATGTAATCATTAAAGTGTCCATCTTAACTGGTTAAAGGGTAAAATTGAGAGTATATTGAACGATAGAGGAAAGATTGATAAGAAAGAAGATAGTGGAAAATAAGCTTTGGAAAATGTAAACAATATCTCATGTGAATCATGGACGCGTTCCTATACTTTGAATGGGTTTTTACAAACAAATGCGAGGCCTGTAACGTCAATAAAAATTTAATAAACAATACATGCAAACAAAGCGTGATCTTGAAAAAGTTATCTACCTAATGTCACTTTCTTATTGATTAAGTCCTAAGCACCAACGAATAAATCCACAACTTTAGTTTCTATATTTTACACATGCCACATATGTTCCTGTAATAAAGTACCGTTACAAAACTGGTACTTATAACATAACGTGTCTAGCTGATTAGATCTAATTTGACTTATCTCTGTAATGAGGAGATTGTTCACTTTTTTTCCGAGCGCCGATTCTGGAGAGATGGTATGTTCCTTGAGATACTCGGTCATGCACTGACGTACTGCCTTCCTGAGGTTTATCAGTGAATATTCCAAAAGTCTCCAAATCCGTTGATTTTGTACTTTACGGCAGTCATCATGATCTGATCGGAAGATTTGTACTGATGTCGTGTTGTACAAGTGTCTGGAAACGCATAAAATATATTAATTACTTTATGATTATTACTATTCAGTTCAAATATGCGTCAAATCTATTTCTATTTGTTCGTGAAAAATTTCTAGTTTATATCTAGAAAATTCTACTTCAGAATTATTTTACTGCTCACACAGCCGTGTGTGAGGTGTATGAATTAATATACTTGTGACTACTTAATTAATTTATTACCTGTAAGTTTGACTCATATTATTGAATAGGTTGTCAAAGACCAGACTGCGTTTCTGATTCAAAACCTTGAACCTGCTCTGCAGAGCGCGCCGGATGAGGTCGGCGTTGAGGAACTTGCGCGTCGCCTTAGTTACCTCTTTTAATATGTATTGGTTGACTTTAGTAAACACCTGAGAATTAATAAAATGAACATATAGGTTTGATATCATAAGAATAAAGAGTCCTTGCAGTAGTTAATCATTAATTTCAATAAATCTATTCGAATAACGGCGTAACCCATGTTAAAGAAATTAAGTTCTTTTAAGTAGTCACTAACGCAAACGGTAAAATTATGCAATCACTTTAATATTTTAAAAAAAAGTATCTGAAATAGATATTCAGACCCAACAGTGGATTGATTTTGTACAGTGTGGAAACCCTCATGGCTCATCACTTAGATCGGGATCATAAAAGTGTAAACTATATCGGAATCAACCTGACTGAAAGCACTCGTAAGTATTGTGATAAATCACTACTTTAGTAGTCTCTGATCCACCCAAGCAAGAAAGTCTTAGAAAAGGCTGGCAGCTCTTGACCATAAGTGTGCAAAATACGGTTTCAAGCCTCCTTTTACTGGGCTATTTTCCTAAAACCCAACGCTGAATTCAACTTAAGGTTCTCTGTATTGAACACAAACTGAAATATTAATTAATATTACCAAGGTTAATTGATTCGTCATATCACTCAGCACAGCCTCCACTTGTTTCCTTTCCGACTCCTGCGAAGGACACTCCGGATTCTTATTGGTTTTGTTGATCTTCTCCGCATTTCTAAATAACTTCTCGTCCGTAACATTTGTCTGATTACTGTGCCCATCTGCCAACGTAGTTAAAGCGCGAAATTTGTGTTCTCGTTTTTGTGTTTCCAATTTGATATCGAAGGAGATTACTTCAAATTGAACATCTACTCGTATGCATCGAACCGTGTGAACAAATAACGCCACGTACATAAGATTCATAGTAGCAATGAACTTGTTGCACTTATTTCTGTTAGTGCTTCTTTTCAATTTTAGTTCCCATTTTAACATATCAAAATAAATTCATTGATCTTCAACTCCGAAGTAAAGTTCAGTTTCAGCATCACCTATTATATAAAATAATATTATTATTTTCTAAATAATCTTAATTATAATTTTCTTTAAACCGAGTCCACTTTCATTCTTGACAGCTAAAAGATTTAACCCAACATGTAAAACCTAATAGTCCGGGATCCCCAGTACATATTTCACGAGTTATTTCTATCTAGATAATTTTTCGTGAGTGAGGCTTCATTTTGATGAGAGGCCCACGTTTTACCTTCCAAAAATTTTCGATTATGGTAGCTAACAGGGATAGCAGGGACAAAAAACTTTTGAGCGTAGGGCCGGGATAACGTACCACGCAATTTGTAGGACAATGTGGCTGTTAAATTATATAAATATTAACTAACATTATTATTATAAGTACTATAGTCCAGAATTGAAAGCGGACTGAAGTTGGTTTAGATTGGCAACTGCACTTTGGTTGACTTTCTTATTTCAAAATAAAACTACATCAAATATATTACACACAGATTCCATAATGTATAACAAGAACATAAACCTTTTGTTATTTCTTGTTTACAAAATAAACTTTATTATTATTATTATAAAACCACACTTAAGCTCATAACTCACCTTTATTCCTTGTTATAATGCTTGGTTGGTTTTAGGCTTCATGAAATTCATTGTTTCAATGAGTTTTTTAGATTCTAGTTTCTAGTAGTGTTTCTCTTTTATTCACGAGTGTGAGTTTAACTCGGTTTTAAATGTATAAAAATATGATTCTTACAAAAGCAATAAAAAACCGATTACGTTATGTATTAAAATAAAATTTATAGGAATTGAATTTTACACATATTGAACATCAGATTCATATTTTAAAAAAAGCAAGAAACGTAATTAACATTACCTGGGAAAAAAATATATACCTAGAATAAAATTGTATTAAGGATGATCTATATTAGCTTTGCTACTTATTGCGTAGTTCGATTTATTTCATCAAAGGAATAAGATAAACAAAACGTAAGTATTACAGTTTTATAGTTTATACACCTTACATTTATTTAAACATTTATTTCTAAACATTAAAAAACATTATGCAGCACATATTATGTATTTGCGATTAATATTAAAAACACAGTTTTATAAGCGCCGAAACGATTGACCGGATCTACATGACATAGAATTTGCACTGAAATATTAATCAACAAACGACCTTAATGTAAACAAAACGCAAAAGCTGGTTTTAATTAATTAACTATTGGAATAAGGTTACAACAAAACTACAATCAGAACCAATTCCAAACCTATCAGGATTATAATTCCAGAAATCAAACTAGAAGGGAGTGGTAAACATCATGACCTCCACAAACTGCTTGCATAACGGATAGTGCGGAAACTCAATACAGTTAAATATTCCAATGTAAATAATCACATCACTATATTCTGCAAACACAACTTCGAATGATATAAATTGACTTTCCTTTCTTTTATTATGTATGTCACAAAGATGAAGCGGATCTACTATGGAAACAAGTTCCAAGATATTGTCAGAATCTGACTGTCTCTACTCAACTTTAAATATAAATTATTAAAGCCTCACGTTTGTTTCGTCAATTTGAGGAAAGTATAACTAATTAAAAACGAAGCCAGGAGCAGAATATTGAAAACAGAATTATTCATAAATGTATATTTTTGTCACAATTAACAACAAACTACAGTGTTTCAATAATGGGTTACGGTTTTTTACCACAAATAGTAGTAAACACAGTTTTTTGTTCATTTATACGCCACAACAAACAAGTTTTGCATATATGTAGTTTGTAAAACGCAACAATACATAGAAACATACAAATCTCAATAATGGAATTACGATAGACAATGCAATATAATGAGAATATAAAACTATTGTTGGTAATTCAAGCTCAGTTATATCTTAGTACGCTAGTAACACTAATGTAAGCCGAGTTACGAGAATTCCTTGATGAACTTAGCTTGAAAGGCTTCGAATATCTTTAGCATTTCTTTGAGAATTTCGGGTTGAGGAAGAATTGTCGTTCTAAAGTGGTATGTACCCGGTTTTTGACCAAACCCTGAGCCTGGTACTACGCTGATACCTGTAGAATATTGCGTACATTAATATTGGAAGTGGGCCTCAGTTGCAGCATGTAGACTTAAGAATGTTCCTTCTTGCGTCGAAGTAAGGTGGGCTGGATGAGCCAACCAGAGTGCAGAATCTCCCTGGGGCGTTTACAGGTTTCCAAGAGCAATATTATGTCTGAGGTAAGGTATTCTGTATTTCTGTATTTTAGGACATGCAACCGAAGTTACCAACCCACTTTGCTAGTTTATGTTTGCCAGTAAGATTCGTTCTAGGGTATATACATTGTTTAAATTAAATTATGTTTGGGAATTAACGCAAGCATGCCAGAAATAATACATCTCTTTTAATTGCGAATGAACTGGCCATGGTCATAGGCTGACTCGAGGGTCTGCTCTTTACATGTTGTATTAATTGGCGTTCTTTACAAAAAATATTTTAAACTACATCTGCCTCATGCCAATTGGTAAAAATATACGAAAGCTTTGTCAATTTATGATCTTTCTCTAAGCTTTTTTCTAGAACCTACTACGATACGGCTTAACTTCAACTGGGAGTAATTGCTATCAAATTTCTACAAAACAAGTACTGGGCGATATCAAAGTTCTCTTGAATGACTGTTGTGGGACTTTTTAGAGCTCGTACTACCCGTGACGATTGCAATAGATGTTCGAATGGCAACAGACCGAGACCTTAACTTGCTCTCCGAAGCAAGAAATACCTTAATCTATTAAAAACGGTCACCCATCCAGACTTAACTGACTTGGATTACTTAACCATGGAATGCGTTAACGTAATCGATTACCACTTAGTCGTGAGTCTCTCTTTTCCCGTCCCTTTGTTAATACACGCAACAGATAGAATTTGCCAGTGGATGTATCCCAAGAACTAACGTAAAGACTCACCAGACTCCTCGAGCAGACGTAAGGCGTAAAACACGTCAGGTTCCATCTTGTTTTCCTTTGCCTTCTTAATGGCCTTAGGGGGAAGATGGATCCGGGGAAACGCATACATTGAACCCTAACACAGAGATACAAGTGATTCATTCGTACTACGTGAGCTATCAAGTGCGTGTGTGTGTATGTGTGAGCGCGCGTGCGTGCGTGCGTGTGTGTGGGTATCAAGTTCTTTGTGAAATTTGTTATACAGGTAGCTGTAACTAAGATCAGCGCTTCGGTGTTATTATACCTGTACGGTGTTGCAAGAGAAGCCTTCCATCTTGTTGAAGGTCTGATGCGCCATCATGGCCCGCTCTGCCAGAGATTTTAGTACATGCGTCTTCTCCTTTTTGAAGAGGTCGTAAGAAGGGTCCCCAGGGGAGGGCTCCTTGACCTGGGGATATTACAGGCGAGATCCTTCAAAATGTTCATTATCTTCTTGTTTGAGTTGACTCAAAACAAAGCCAGAGTCTCATTAGAATCTCATTAAAACAATAAGATGGAAAGTTAGTTTAGCATCACATTAAGAAACCAGAATTTAATATTTATTTCCTTTCAATTTTTACTAAGAAATACTGATCCATCACGTCTTATGGAAGACGCGGCTTTATCACTTTTATTATTGTAGGTGAGTAAATATAAAATTCAAGGTAGTAGAGCCACGCTGATTTCAACACAAATGGGCTCGCTCGGCCGGGGCGGTACTACCCTCTCGCAGAAGACTAATCACTACTCTTGGATTCTCCTCGTACTTTTCATTTGGCACAATAGAGTCCCTTTGCAAGACATATTTATAAAAAAATCATTTGTTATACTAACAACACAGTCCATAACAATCTGCCCTATTGAGTTTGAGCACAGTATGACACACATAGACTTGTATAACTGTGCTCTTACATCCAGGTCCATGTTCACAACCTCAATCCACCCTCCCCGTAACCCACATTCACCCATGTAGCATTTCGACCCAGACATGAACGAAGCCAGTTCGGTTTTACAATAGGGTTCGCCCATTTCACATAATATCTGAAAAAATACATACTTGTGTATTCTTTAACTTTTGTCAGCCTTGTCAGAAAAAAATATACTGCTTTAAAGGTTTTAACAACTGACCATCTACTTGCGTTCTGTTATCATTAATTAGAAAAATAATAGGCAATTACTATTCAATTAGTAGCCCACGTTATATGACGTTATGCTGGCGATAGGGTAATGCAGAATGCAAAGACAAACTTACAATACTAAACTATGCTGCAAATTGATCATCAATGAGGAAAAATCCTCAAAGAGTGAAGTTCTATTGTGTAACGAAAATGACGAGAAGAACAAAGCTACTTGTCTGCGAGACGTGGTCAACAAACTCCAATGAATACATAAATAAATAAGCACCTTTTTGAAGGAGAAGAACTGGCTCCTTTCATCATAAACGTTGTGTTGATACACCTCATCGGCAAAAATAAACAGGTTTTTCTCGTGAGCAAACTTGATGACGGTCTCGATGTTCTTTTGTGACAGGACCTGAAGACTACCACAGGTCACAGCGGCCAAACTGCCACACATTAAGAAAAAATATGTGGCAGTTTGGTACTTTATTTTTTATAATCTAAAGAATAGGGCTATTGAATCCACGATTAGAGATACGGACATCCAAATAATGAAATTCATCGGTAAAAAAAAATTGTAGAAATATATACCTGTATTCAGTTCGTAAATGACTACAGCTACCTACATAATGTGTGCGCACCTGACCGGTGGGGTTCCCAGGATTAATTATGATAATGGCACGAACGTTGCAGGTTTTAGCAGCGGCCGCGTAGCTACGCTGCAGCTCCTCAACATTTAACCCCCAACTGTTCTCCTCATCCAGGTAGTAGCCCACAGCCACCAGTCCGAACTCTGCGGTCGATGCCGAGTATAGCGGGTACTGCGGTATCGGGATCATTACACCTAAAACCAGGCACTCTACTCTTACTCTTATCGATCAAGAGATTCTGACAGGTGTACCGAACTATGGGAGGGCTTTTTTAATTGTATCTTTCCTTCCAATATACTATACTACTGATTTTCTCGTTTTATAACCAAAGTGTCCGATGGAGGGTAATAGGCGTGTTCTTATTTCATAAGTAGGACTGCTATTATATTACAAAAAAAGTAGACGCTTAATATACCTCCCTCTGCCGCAGTAGGTATCAAATAAGTGGCAGTATGAGTATGTGATAAAATGTCACTGAATAAGATCTATACTTTACTAGGTGACCCAGTGAATGCCGTATCACCCACATTTATTTACTACGAACTAATGACATAATGACACTATTTATTTGCATTTTTAAATTTAATTACCAGATCATCTGAATGTTGAATATATAACATATACCTATAGTCGATTCGAAATGTAATGAGTACTTTTATTTGACGAATGCCCAAATTATTTTTTTCCGAAAAAGTTTATTTTTTTTATTATTGTAAAGATATAGTTGTAGCCTGCTGCAATGCTTGCACATCGTGTTAAAAGTTTGAGCTCAATCGGTGCATAACTTTGAGTTCATGAAGCGCACACAAACGACTTTTACATGTACATTATCGATTAAAAGGCCGCTCGTAGTTGCCTCTTACCTGTCTTCTTTCCATTAATATTTCTGCAGAAGAGTTGCAGAACGTTTTTTATGCCCGCGGATGCGCCAGAACATAGGCTAATGTTCTGCCAATCACAGGGATGACCGTCACGCTTTGCAATAAAAGCAGCAATGTTTTTGCGAACTCTCTCAATACCCTGAGAATTAGTATACGAACCCACTGAATTGCCACTGGAATTAAATTTGGCGTTAGTCTATTACCTAAATTAGAGTGATGTTTATAAACTTTCTACATATCAGCTAATTAGGATAGGTACATGTAAACTATGATTTACTTGTGTGATTCTTTGACACTTAAGTACCGGCGTGGCCGAAGTGACACCCCATACAGTAAACCAGTTAAGTAATTATTTCATTGTTAATAACTATGTGAGTGAGGGTACTGCGGTAAGCTGCTTTTGAGCCTCAGAATCATAATGGTTATTATTTTTCTGAGGCTACTACTGGTAAGTTTACTTATTACAGGATGTGGCATAAATAATAGGTAATCTTAATCGGTAACTGCCGATGAACCTGCAAGTGGAATTTTTATGTTATTTTTTTAATATGTTAGTTTTTGAGTTAAGAAGTTTTCTTTTTTTTCCTTAAATTAAATATTAGTTAACTTCGTGTACCTACCTACATGCCTGTAAAACTTCACAAGCCCTCGCCTTAACATCCTCGGGGAAGCATCCGGTCTCTATGAGAGAAGGACAAATTGCGCACGCCAACACCTAAGTAAGCATTATTTAAAATCATCGATGTTAAATGTTAAATCAGAATAACAAAAATGTAAATGATAAAAAAACATCACTTGATATGCTGGTATTTCTCTTGGCAATCGAGAGGGTCGTAAAACGCCCTTTGGAAGTGAACCTATGTATTTCTGCAACTTACCTGTCTGATAAATGTAATTGGCGACTGTCCCATGGCGTGTACATCCCCGATATTCGCTTTGATCACTTTTTTAAACGGTTTCTTCGCACCCTGATAAAAAGTTCAATTTTGAAATCTATCTAAGATTAAACACAAACAAAAAACAAATACAACTATGAAATAAATTAGGTACACACGCTTTGTAATTCTTTCTCAATTTCTTGAGCACGTATTACGAGAGGGCCACGAATTGCATATTCCATGGCTAATATATTAGGGCTGAGGTTATCTATAGTCAGGGTCTTGCCGACAACTTGGGAACAACTGTTGGAAACCCCTCGACATTTCACGTGTCTGTACAGGGAGCGTATATTTTCTAGATGGACCGAATAACTTCCTATTAACAATTTAACATTACGGATGGCGTTAGTCAAAAACTCAGAGTGCGATGTGGGTAACGACATTCTCTGCAATAGAAGTATAAACGTATGTCAATAAAAAAATAAAAAAGCTCCACAAAATGGGCCTCCGGTATCCTCACTCACTCCGTGAAACACAGTGCAGGCGCTATTTCACACCGGTTTTCTGTGAGGCCGTGGTATCACTCCGGTCGAGCCGGACCATTCATTCCGAAGCGTGGCTCTCTCACGGTGAAATTTAGTCATCTAATTCCTAAGTTCTCAGTGGCAACAGTAGATTCTCTGGCTAAAATGTAGTTGGTTAATATACTTTTATCTGCTATTTCTAGTATTAAAAGGTAAGTGCATTTATGTATGACTAGATATAGAAAATATGAAAACTGATGACGATAGCTATACATCTACGTGTCATGACACTGATTGATGTAATGGTTTATTATAATATTCTTTTTACTTATACTACCTTTTGTCTCAGTCGCTTTCTCTTATACGTGGTGTGTTGTAAATACATAGAATTGGTATATTATTATTATTAGTTGTCTATGGACTCTATCTCGCGTGTAGAGTCAACGCAGAGATTCCCACACATGCAATACTATGTTTTGAATTTAAATATATATATTTACTCATATAATTTAGAAATCTACATTATGGCAGTTTTGTTTGACAGCGGTGACGATAATATCATAGAGGTAGGATTCCTTATTCATAGGATAATATGATGTGCTATAATTTTGTCAGTGAGCTAGGGTTGGTGCTCCTAGTCAGAGACCTAACTAGAGTCGCTGCTGTGGCAGGAATACCAGAAATTCATGAGTAATACTTAGACTCAACCATAAACGTGTAAAGAGAAGACTCAACCGACTCAACCATAGTCAACAAAATTTAGACCTTTGTAGTCCAACTTTAACAAGTTTTGACTTTATAACATACTATATAAAGGACCGTTTATCAGTTCTGACAAATTGAAGAATAGGAAGGGTGTCAAAGAAATCGATATTTTATTTTTTATGTTTGTCTCTGCCAATATGACTGTATTCTGCCAGATGGAAAGCATAAGCAGAATCCAAGAGTGGTGGCTACCATACTGCGAATGCAGACAATGCAACAATGCAGTATGGTGACCCACACCATAGCGGGCTAGTCATGCTTCTGCATCATTGGGCCTCCGGTCCTGCACTCACCAACGAAACACGACAGCACGATCGCTGTCATTATACGTTGATTTTCTGTGCCAGGGTAGTACCGCTCCGGTCAAGCCGGCCCGTTCGTGCTGAGATCAGCGTGGCTCTACTATCGTGAAAATTGATTTATTTATTTAAAAAAATTATACACAAATGTATAATGGCGGACTTAATGCCACAGGCATTCTCTATTAGTTTACCGCCGGGTGGTGCGGAAATGAACGATCCAGTTATATTTAATAGGTAGCCAATTTAATTTAAGACGAAAGGAGGAGACATGATTGTATTTGCGAATATTAAAAACGAATCGAATGCAGTTGTTAAGAAGTTGGTCGTTATTATTCCTACCTCTATGAGTAGCTCACATCACCATAAACAACGATGGGTGAAATCCATAGTGGTAGAAATCAAGATTTGCACCAACATCTTTTTTATCTCAGCAGGTAGAAAATTTTTAAACCGGTATAATGCCCGCAGGGTTCTGATTAACTTTCTGACTCATACTAATACACTACAATATCTAATGATAGATATTATTATCTTATATTTACAGATCGATTTCAATATAACATATTTTTGAACTAGTTATTATGCATTTTAAAGAATAGGATAGTGAAATCGCCATTTTTACCCGACTACGGCAAAGCCAAAGGAGGGTTATGATTTTGACAGGCTATGTATGTATGTATGTATGTATGTATGTATGTATGTATGTATGTATGTATGTATGTATCTATGTATGTATGTATGTATGTATGTATGTATGTATCTATGTATGTATGTTCATTTGTTCCCTCCTAGCTCCTTAACTACTCATTAGATTTGGACAAATGAGGTGTCTCTAGAAGCGTCATGATCATCTTCTGGTTATAGGCTATACGACGTGTCACTAAATCTAATGTGGCGCCCTCTAGCCGACATAAAGTACCGTATTAAAAAATAAATTTTAGATAAATATGTCGTGTTTGGTATCATTGGAAAGGGCGTTACTTGTACATTTCAAAAATATATATATTATTAGCATTTGCTCGTGACTTTGTCCGTATTTATTCGATAAGTGTGGTATTTCTATGGTATGCCTATTTGTTCCCTCTTTTCTAAACTACTAGTCAGAATAAGACAAATGAGGTATCGTTAGAAGCGTCTTTATTGTCCGCTGGTTATAGGCTGTATGACGTGTCACTACGTCTAATGTGGCGACCTCTAGCCGACGTAAAGTACTGTATTAAAAAAATAATTTGAGAAAAATATGCCGTGTTTGGTATCATACGAAAGAAGGTTACTAGTACATTTCAAAAATATATATGTTATTAGCATTTGCTCGTGACTTGGTCCATATTTATTCGATAATTGTGATTTTTCTATAGTACCTATTCAAAATATACTTTGCAAAGACATTAATATTATAGAGGCACCAAAATATTTTAAATAAAAAATAAGTAAAACTAAAACCCAACTACGAAAAAAAAACGACGCTGAAAAAGCATGAAACAAGTTTCAAAAGCCGTAGTCACGCGTTGTTAAAGTATACTTATTGTGGGTTACTAGGAAGTGTTTTAGCTTTAAATATGTAGGTAGGTTTTTATCTACTAATGTTGGGCATTAATCAATAAATTTTCATTTAACTAATTAAAACTTATGATATAGGATACTTGTAATAAGGATACTAAGTAGAGAAAAAAATTCATTGTTTTCGTAAAATTATTCATGTGTACATTAAAAAATAATGATACGTGCTGTATAGATATATTGCCGCATATGGCTAATGCTACCTGAATATCGCCATCGTGTAGTTGCATCTCAACCATCGCATGGCCATCTCGCTGGGCCAGCTCTGGCCCATCATGTAGAGGACTCTCCGAGCTCCAAGCATAGCCAATCTAATATTACGTTGTGCAAGTTTGAGCTGGTGGATCAGCCATACCGTAACTATCCACATTTGATGGGTAGGACGCACTGATTAAAAACTTTCGTCTCTAAACACCGTGGGATCGACGACAAGACTCGATGTAGCTTCACAAAAGCTGTCCACCAAAAATTAATCTCTCTTTTAAGAAATGCAAGTAATTATTAACAACTAGCTGAACCCCGCGGTGTTACCCGCGGCTATTGTTGTACCGCGAGTAACGCCGCGGGACAAAGCTAGTTTTAAAAAAGTAGCCTAAGTTACTCCCAGGATCATCAGCTACCTGCCAGTGAAAATCCCGTCAAAATCCGTACAGCTGTTCCAGAGATTACCCGGAACAAACAGACAGACAGACAAAATTTTTTTAACTACATTTTTGGTATATGTACCGTGTATACATACATATGCATTTAGTAAAAAGCGGTTATTTTAATATTACAAACAGACAGTCCAATTTTATTTATTTGTATAGATTATTTTTACGGGAATTAACGCGATCACTTATTTTTATATATCCTGGAACGCGAAAGTCTAAAAGTTAGTACAACTAATTAGTCTAAGTAGGAGAACCTTTGCTTTTTCAGTCGTCTATTAAACATTTATATCTTAAGACTAAAAACTTGCGTGTTCATTAGAGAAGTTAGAACTACGCTTACTTTTTGAGTTACTTCTTTTGAAGACATCGTATATCCGACGTAAAGAAAATACTTCCAACATTGCTTCTCAGGAATTTATTAAACAAATAGTTAAAACAACATCTAAATATACATAAACATTTAGAAAAATATAAATAAAACATGACATGTACCATACTATTTGTTAAATTTACCATCAAATTATTTAATTTGCCTGCATTTATTTCAAACATTTAATGATATCGTGTTTCCTGTGGTGGTTAACAACAAATACGTGACTCGTACACTCGTCTTCAATAACTTTAATCTTTACATTAACATTACTCTATGATACACGAATAGACTTTAAACTTACTAGTTGCATCCATTATCGTATCGAAGTATCGAATAAGTGTCGAAAGCAAAAAAGTAAGCGCTATTAAGCTTCAGCATTTGTCACTAATTACCATGGGTATTAATTCCTAATACGATGTTTATAATCCATTCTCAATCAAGTAAATTTCAAGATTTCAAGGTTTCACGTTCAGACTTGTAGAATTAACAAACAAATGACGTCAAAGAAATACGCAGAGCACAGTAACACACAAGTATAGCTAAGAATGTTCTTTGGTGAATTTGGCGTGAAAAGTCTGAAATGTCTGCAGCATCAACTGGAGCAGGTCGGGCTGAGGGAGAATCGTCGTCCTGAAGTGCCATGTTCCTGGCTTTTGGCCAAACCCTGTCCCCGGGATTATACAAATACCTGCAACCATATCATTATAAAAACTTTCTAAATGAGATAAATTAGTTTTCAAAACCATTGTTTCCTAAAATAATGTTCTAGCCTCTTCAAAAATCAGTCTGAAGTAGCATTTTTGAATATAAATGAACTTCTATATGCAAAATTACGATTAAAAACGAACTATACTAATCTGATGATGATGATAGTACGCTGGTCGGACGGGTTGATCTAAAATGTATGTCAAGTTAAGAGATTACTATTATAGGTTGCTACGGGAATGGCTTTTAATATGTTTGTCACAGTAATGTAATATTTGAAGATTTTAATTTTTAATTTTAATAGCCGGGTAGGTTCACCTACCTGTCTCCTCGAGGAGTCGGAAGGCGTAATAGACATCAGGCTTCTGTTTCTTCTGCTCCGCAGCCTCTATCGCTTTGGGCGGTAACTTGATCTGCGGGAAGGCGTACATAGCGCCCTACGACACAATACGAGGGTTCATTTTTACATGTTTTAGTAAGTAATTAGAACTAACAGTACTGATTAGTTACCTGTACGATGTTGCACGTGAATCCCTCCATCTTGTTGAATGTCTCGTAGATCATTGAAGCTCGCTGCGCCAGCGATTCGAGAATTTGCGATCTCTCCTGCGTGAAAAGCTCATACGAAGGATCCCCGCGAACGGGATGGCGCACCTGTAGACCAGTGAAGCAATACCGACTACAAAGTTACGACACTATTTTCATAAATATATACTGACAAACTAAGGGTTATAACAATGTTATATGAATATTAATGTATGAACTAATACACATTTCAGTTCATAAATGTTTTATGTGATATTCATGGCAAGACTGTCATCATCATCGGAGGTAACGACTGAATCTGTCTTTTATGTCAATTGTAATGAAACTCTTCGAAAAACTTGTAGAGATACTTGCTATACAAAACCGCACTGACCCTTTCTTTCTACCCTATAATATATACTTACACCTTAAAATTTATTGCTCCATACCTCGCATAGAAAATCAAAGTAAAATGACAGCATTAGTGCTGTCGTGTTTCGTTGGTGAGAGCGAGACCGGAGGCCCAATGACGCAGAAGCATCACTAGCCCGCCATGGTGTGGGTCACCATGCTGCATTGTCTGCATCCGCAATGAGTATGGTGACCACCACTCTTGGATTCTGCTTATGCTTTCCATCAGGCAGAGTAGAGTCATTTTGGCAGGCCAAACATAAAAAAAAAACCGGAAATGACAAACCAATAGAAGTAATTTATTGATATGTTATGTATTTTTTTGTAATCTATTTGTTATTTTCTACTTTTCATTTAATTTTACCTCATTTTGAAACAATTGTCATTTTTTTTGAAACACATGATTGAAACAAACAATAGCCAACTAAGTTATTGGTAGTGTATGTGGGTGAAAATTGCAATACTAACAACACAGTCCAGGACGACTTGACCCAAAGAGCTGGGACAGAGCCTGGCAGATAAGGCTTTGAACAAATTGGTCTGCACCCCAGGGTCCACGTTAGTCAGTTCCATCCAGCCTCCTCTGATGCCACACTCGCCCATGTAACACTTGGAGGCAGACATGA
Source organism: Spilosoma lubricipeda (assembly GCA_905220595.1). Classification (NCBI taxonomy): domain Eukaryota; kingdom Metazoa; phylum Arthropoda; class Insecta; order Lepidoptera; family Erebidae; genus Spilosoma; species Spilosoma lubricipeda. The sequence goes on from HG992290.1 coordinate 359,703, forward strand.
AGGAGACTAGTTCTAATTTATTGTAGGGATCGCCTAAGTCAGATATCACCTGGAATAAATTCGCTTTTTTATTAAATTATCAAAGAACAGTGGCATTCTTATTTGACTATTTAACTATCACCTTATTAACACTCGAAGACAAGAAAGAAAAAAGAAAATATATGTAATTATACAAAATAATGTTATGTACTAACAGGATTAACTTACCTTTTTAAAAGAATGAAACTCGGAGCCTTTAGCGTAGACGTTCTGTTGGTACACCTCATCTGCCATTATCAACAGACCTTTCTCTTGCGCGAACTTCACAATGGTCTCGATGTTGTCTCGCGACAGGACCTGTCGGTGGCCGTGAACTGTCTTATTATCCACGAAACGGTACAACGATACATTGGGGCCGCAATGTGTATTTTCAAGTTATACAATTGAAATCACAAAAATTACCTTCGATACAAGATTGGCATACGCATACCTGTCCGGTGGGATTCCCTGGGTTGATAACGACTATAGCGCGTATTTTACACTTGGAGGAACCTTCATCGTAGCTACGCTGTAGTTCGTTTAGCTCCAGAGCCCAGGTCTGCTGCTCATTTAGGTAGTATCGCACAGGCTCCAGGCCATATTCTGAGATCGTCGCCGAGTACAAGGGGTACTGCGGGATCGGGATCATAATGCCTGCAAACAGCTTACCGTTCGCTTACTCAATCATAAAACTCACCAGTTTAGCAAAAGTGACTACTAGTGTGTACTAGTAGTGTGTGGTGAAATTAATGAAGTAGCTTTATATGTACTTAATGGTGATGATGATATTGACATAAGGCGTCTCGGCGCGGATCATAAGTGATGCTCCTCCTTTCCCCAGACCCTTTCCTCCCCTGCCGCGGCTAGTCATCTTGTAGGTATATAGTTTGTTGTTGTAGTAGAAGTTTCAATACTTGAATACCTGAGCAACATTGACCACAGCTACGGCTACGTACTCCCCTCTCTGTAATACATACCAGTCTTATCTGAATTGCTGAACAGCTGCAAAACACTTCTGATGCCGCTCGAGGCACCACCAGAGAGACAGACGTTTTCCCAATTTGAGGGGTGGCTATCGCGGTTCTGAATGTAAGTGGCGATGCTCTTGCGAATTAACTCAATTCCGTAAGACGCGGTATATGCACCTGCAGATTTACCACTGAAATAGCACAAACACTCGCTTTCATATTTTTATCTAGAACTCGAACTTTAGCAGAAATAATATGTTTCCGAATCTTTTTTAATGTCAGCGTCTACAAGTAAAAGATGAGGGCTTGGCGATTCGTCACACAGGGTGTCCCTAGTATGAACTTCAGTTTCTCACAAAGGATCATACATTTGTAATTTATTTATATTGTTACGAAGAAAGATTAATTATTCGCGAACAACGATTGAGAAAGTTCTAGATTATCTATTGTGAACCACTATTGAGAAAGTTGATTTTTGAGGCACGAAATAACGATCCTTATCGATATCGAATAGCTTTGAACATCGCTTGGTTGTTTTGCGATTGATTAGAACGAGTTCGCCGGCGGGCGTGTCCTTGGTACGGGGAATGCCCTCGTATGTTCGAGACGTTTCTTGAGAGCGCTAGTAATATCTATAATAAACACGAACTCTCGCGTGTTGCAGTGAGTTCAGTTTGATCTACAGTGCGATAAACATCGAAGTGATACAGTGATCAACCTAGCGACCTCGGCGATCATTAAGGATTGTTATTCGGAGTGATATTGTGAATATATTATCGGTAACAAGACTGCATTCTTGTAAAATACGTTATTAAATCAAATCCTGCATCACGCAATACCTCATCGAAAGTAAATACTTGCCCACAATTTGACAAAAGTTCTGTTGCTCTCGCCTTGACATCATCAGGGAAATCACTGGACTGGATGAGCGACGGGTATATCATGCAGGCCAGCACCTACACCATTGAAATGATCAATATCACATTATCACATCAACAGCATTTAACAGTCCACTGCTAAACATAGGCATCTACATTAAAGAGGTTATGAACTATATATTAAACTGGAAATATTAATTTACTTATGAATGTTTTGGAACCAGCTACGAAAAGTAACTTTTATATCTCTTCTATCACTTCTAAGAATGTTTAATATCTATTACAGCAACTGTTTATTAAACGGTCTAATTTAGCTTGACCTGGTTGTTGTTTGCAACATTTTATAAATAACGCAGGATAAATCAATTTAATCCGAAATAAGAGAGTTCATTTAAATTTAGAGTAACACAGTTAAAAACAACTAGTACAAATAAATTAACCCAAGTCCGCTTCTTTTTAACAAGACAAATTGTAAGTATATTTAAAAGAAATAATTAAGATTATATAAATGAGAAGCAGGCAACACAGGACCGGTTCTTGTGAGAAGACCTTGGGGAGGCCTATGTCCAGCAGTGGACGTCTTTTGGCTGACTTGATGATAATATACTTATACTCAGCTAAGCCCAAAATCCATTAGGTTGTTTAAGTTACAGATCGTGTGAGTGCGTATCGCACAAATATACCTATAGACCTCCTTTCAGCGCAGTTGGGTAAAAACGTAGTATTGATTATAGTGTCCACAATTTGGCAGCACACATACTCAGAGCTATAATAATTTATACACGAGCATATATAGCTCCAGCAGATTCAATTAGAGCATATTTTTTCAAATTGAATCTTCAAGTAAAAAGATATAGATACTGTTTGCGTGTAAAGGTATAACAAAATATAAAAAAGTAGACTATTGTTGTAGGAAGGCAAGAATATGACAGGGAACTGCTCAGCACTTACTTGGTTGACAAAGCACACTGAATCCTAGAGACAAGTTCGATTTTGCGGGCGGGGCGTGCGTTTAAACAATCTAGATTCCTTAAAGTGGCGTAACCAGATACTATGTGCGAGACTCTAGGTACACTCGAAGTTCCCTGATTACGGGAAAGGCTCTCAAAGTGAATAATACAACTCACTTGTCTGATGAATGTCACAGGCTTTTGTCCCATAGCGTGTGCATCTCCAATGTTGGCTTTGATCACTGTTTTGAAGGGTTTTTGAGCTCCCTGTTAATAAACGAAATGGATAATGTAAGATATTTATTCAACACAGGGCTACGGTAAACGTCTGTCCAGCTATAAACTGAATATTGTCCTGTAGGGATCCCCCTACTTTTATTGATGTATTTTACTATATTTTACACATATAAAAAATTACACTAAACAGTAACACACGAATTACATATTATTGTTTATTTACAATAATTACATAATTTATACATACGTTTATAATATTAGCACATCACAAATAAACATTATATTTAACAGCGATACATATCGGTTTGTCGATAAATTATATAGACGCATCCTCTCACTATGCCAGCTAAATGTATAGCTAGATGAGATACGCGCCGGCAACCATTGCGCGTGCGCCGTCTCGAACAGTCTGTTATCATTATCGACGCCGACTGCACGCTTGCTTGCCTAAGTTTTGTTTATCGCATATATACTGTGAATATAGTGCTTATATACTATTTATATTTTGCCTTAATAGCTAGTGTTATATTGTGCTTATCTAGAACTGTCCATCTTCCTGCTTATCCTGATATTGTGCTGTGCTTGTGTCTACATCTTGTACCTACTGTACCTTCTGTCTATTTCTCGTGTACTGGATAATTACATCGTTTGAACGATCGAGTTGAACTCTTTTATTTACTCCTCATACACGAGACAAGTACCTACTACCTAGTACCTACAGTCCAAAACAAAGTGCTACGATATTGATTAAGACAAGAGTTGTTTACGAAGAGCTAAGCTGACTTCAATTTCCACTGTATTTCTATATTGAAGTTTCCCTCTTGATCCGCGAAGTATGTAGGTACACACGTGAGTATAACCACTAATCCTTTGTAAATATTCGTGTTGCGTAAAAAATCTTAGGAGTATATTTTATTCCTAACGTTTGATGAAGTCAACGTATAAACCTTCGAGAAATCAGTAGGTACCTGCAAAAGTTCCTTTTCAAGGTTGGTAGCGCGAATAACCAGCGGACCTCGAACGGCGTACTGTAGTGCTATTATATTTGGATTGAGGTTGTCCATGGTCAAGGCTTTGCCTCCGCTACTGCCACCACCACCACCACCACCCTTATTGGAACTGCCACCACAACAAGTCGGCTTACATGGATTCACTAAAGTGCGAATGTTTTGGAGCTGACGTGTTGTCTTCTTCGAGAACAACTCGACTTCATAGCCAAATTGCATTATCTGTAAATATCCTAATTTTTTATTTACAAAAACAGTAAAAACTTAAATAAGTGGTTGGTATTAAACGTAAGTATTTAGAAAAAAAGAATTGAGAAATAGCACTATTCTCTCTCGTCTGGCAAACTTACTGGTCTGATGAACGATATTGGTCTTCTTTCCACGGCGTGCACATATCCAATATTCAATTTTCCAGTTTCGGAATTCACCTGTTCACAGTACAGAAATACTCATATTTAACTTTTAACAAGTTAAGGTATAATTGTAACATTACTGTTTGGTAGTAGGCACCAAAACAAACGTTGGAACTTAAATAATCATGGAATCAAATTTAGGCTTTTTTATATTTTTACATATGTATAAATATACCTTGTCTACCAAAGTTACTCTACTCTGCCTGATAGAAAGCATGAGCAGAATCCAAGAGTATTGGTCACCATATTCATTGCGTATGCAGACAATGCATCAATGCAGCATGGTAACCCACACTATGGTGGCCTATTGAGATACTTCTGCATCACGACAGCACGAATGCTGTCATATTGGGTTAGCCTTCTGTGAGAGGGCGGTACCGCCACGGTCGGATCGGTTATCGATGTTGTTAAAGTCAGGCAGAACACTATAGCAAGAACTTGAATTGATTGTGCGTACCTTCTCAAATTTTAGGCGAACTCCAGCTGCTCGTACGTCGGGATGGTCATTAGTACTCAGGTATTCTTTACTTATTGCTTTACCAATCTTACAACTACCACCTGCTTTACCATCAGACGACCAAGTACCAATGTTTTGCGACACAAGTTTCGAGTTATTCTCTGGGGGTGCATTGGCACTGTAGCCGCGTACAATACGGCCCGCCAACTCCAAATGGAATTTGGTCATCGGCATGATCTAAAAACAATAGAATTTTTTTCAATTAGTCATTGATTAATTTACAGCATTTCAAGTGGTTAGACCTAGAGAATTGGACTTTTTTAGCCATAAAGACCCTCACGAAGATCACGAAATTGGTGCAGAAAGCGCAGAAGGTGTATATTTTTTATCTACACTAATATTATAAACGCGAAAGTTTGTAGGTATGGATGGATGGATGTTTGTTACTCTTGTGGGGGACAGGGTGTCATGTCCCACCAACACAAAGGGAGGATCCTCCGACCAGGCGAGGTGATCATGCCTGGCGGGCCACTGCCCAACGGTTGATGTTGGGATGTTGTATATATGCTAATCGGCGCGAGAACTTCTATTGCGCGATTCAGGATTGGTAGTTATTCCGTGTTGTGCGTTACTTCGTAGTTCAGTGTATCTGCAGTAGATGGCGTTGTCATATGTTTTTCTTGATGCGCTGTATGTGGAAGTCGCCACATCACTTCCCTCAAAGACCGAAGGTCGATATATGATGAGTCAGCTGTCTGTGCTCTGTTGCGGAGCTTGCCAGTGCCAGGTGTAGTTCCAGTGAGTCGGAACTGAGTGCCGCAAGTTCCAGAGAGTCGGAACTGAATGCCGCTAGTCCCAGTGAGTCGGGACTGTAGTCCGCTGATCCCAGTGAGTCGGGATGGCGTGCGGTGCGCGGTGCTGCGGTGAGGTCCCCAGTGAGTCGGGGCGGTTACTGCGTAGTGGCTGGCTGCTGCGTAGACGGGAGAGATATGCTCTGCTTACAAGAACCGTAGCTGCAGTGTGCTGTGCCTAGACGCTGATGAGGCCGTAAGGGTAACCAGGCTGGAGCGGTCGCTTCCTGCGTATGGTGAATCCCTGTTGAGGCCGAGGTTGCTGGCTGGCTGAGACTTGCTGTGGGAGTGAACATGATGGTGGCGTGGTAATGCTGCTGCTGAATCTGCTCCATCGAAGGCTGCTTCCAATCACGTCGGGGTCACCACTGTGGGGGACAGGGTGTCATGTCCCACCAACACAAAGGGAGGATCCTCCGACCAGGCGAGGTGATCATGCCTGGCGGGCCACTGCCCAACGGTTGATGTTGGTATGTTGTATATATGCTAATCGGCGCGAGAACTTATACTTACTTACACTTACTTATACTTAACTATTGCGCGATTCAGGATTGGTAGTTATTCCGTGTTGTGCGTTACTTCGTAGTTCAGCGGTATGTGCGGTAGATGGCGTTGTCATATGTTTTTCTTGATGCGCTGTATGTGGAAGTCGCCACACTCTTTCACGCAAAAATTACTGAATAGATTTAGATGAAACTTTACAGTAATATAGCTTATACATCAGAATAACACATGCTACTATTTGCAGCGATAACCGACATACAAGCGGGCGCAGCCGCGGGCAACAACTAGTAATTTCATAAAATTAAGTGCAATAAGATTTGTTTATCCTAAAATAGACCGGTAAAAAATTAAATAATACATTCGAAATAATTTTTTACAGTACTACATTAAAAAATTATGAAATTGAGAATGATAATAAGTAAAATTTTATGATTAGAAGAAGATCAATACTAAATAACTGTCCTAATATTTTTTTCTATAGTGAACACTTGTTAGCCAGAAATTAGCTATAGTGTTAGTCCGTTTTCCCGTCCGACTTAGGAGGATTTACCTTTCCCTTACCTTTGATGCCCTGCCACGGGTATGATGACAAAGCCCATTCATGTTTTAGTATACCAGTGCTTAAACCCTCTTTAAACTTAAGAACACATGATTATATAAGTGGTGGGAAATTGGAGAGGCTTATGTCCAGCAGTGGACTGCGATAGGTTGATGATGATGATGATTATATAAATACTAATATTATGAAGCTGAAGTGTTTGTTTATTTGGTTGAACGCATAATCTCAGAAAGGACAGGTTCGATTTGAAGAATTCTTTGAGTGTTAAATAAGAACCAAAAAAAGTCAAGTGACGATTACAAATTTCATAAAAAAACCTGCAGTACCTAGAGGGTCACCACTTCCTTAGTGACCAGCAGTACGGTCTTCGTAGGGGTCGATCAGCTGGTGATCTTCTAGTATACCTGTATCGTTGGGCACAGGCGACTGAGACTAAGGGGGAAGCCAAGGCAGTTAGTTTGGACATTGCGAAGGTCTTCGATCGGGTCTGGCACAAAGCGCTTCTTTCTAAGGTCCCTATCTATGGGCTTCCCGAGAATTTATGCGAATGGGTCACTAGCTTTTTAGCAGATAGAAGCATAAAGGTCGTAGCGGACGGTGAATGTTCTGACTCCACATCTGTGAATGCTGGTGTCCCGCAAGGCTGTCGGATATCACCTACTTTGTTCCTCCACCATATCAATGACATGCTGCAAATTAGCGGCATTCATTGTTATGCGGATGACAGCACGGGCGATGCTCTCTACACCGGCCGCGCTAATATTTCTCGGGAAAACGTCATTGAGAGTCGAAACAAACATGTGTCTAAAATTAAGACCTCTTTGGAAAAGGTCTCAGATTGGGGTAGACTCAATTCAGTCCATTTTAACCCCACAAAGACACAAATTTGGGTATTCACTGTTAAAAACCTGTCGTGGGTCGTATGTCCTCGGTTTGAAGACACTCCCCTATCTGCCTTAGCCAACATTGGAATACTTGGTGTCGACATATCGAATGAAGTCCAGTTTCGTGGCCATTTGGAGGGTTAGCCTCGAAGAAGCTTGGCATGTTGTATAAAGCACAGATTCGGCCTCATGTGGGATGCTGTCCTCATCTATGGGCGAGGGCACTCAATACCAGCTCCTACCTCTGGACCGCATTCAACGGAGAGCGATTCGAATCGTCAACTGCCAAGAAATTTCAATTTGGCTGGCTCTTTGGCGCTGCGTAGATCGTAGCTTCGCTATATACCTTCTACTTACTCCTTTCTTCATCACTTACTACGGGGATTGCTCCGAGAAATTGTTCAGACTGATCCCCGCCGCCTCTTTCCGCCATCGCCCTACGCGACAAAACTTTCATCCCCATCATCTAGATGGCTGGCAGTCCACAAATGTGTGCTCTCTCAAAAATTTTTCTGACTCGCACTATAAAACTATGCTATTAAAAAAAACAAATGTTGCAAAAATGGAGGAAAATTATTGCTTTTGCAAGCGTTCATTCCATGCGCCGTATTAACGCTTGAAGTGTTACAAAAACAATATATGAAAGAATTGTTCCCCTTTAAAATACAAGAAACGTCATCAACTTAGGTTATTAAACTGACCAACTATTTAGGTACATTAAAATTAAACCAAAGTATAACAAATGAATGAAATATATAAATTTAAAGCTAAAATTGCCGTTAAGTATGCAAGTAACGAAGCTCATTTAACATTTTGAACTCAACTTTTGAAGAACTTTGCAATTGCAAAAGTTTTGCAGGGATGTATAGCGATAGTGTGCAATGAATGCAGGGTGACACATTAACATTCGTCGGAGTTAATATAGGTACTATTGTGTTAAGATCTTAGAAACAAGCGTAACGGTTTTGAAAGTAGGTACAACAATTTAGATTGTACACAAGTGTCTAATCTATATAAACTTGGCTCAAGCAACTGCATTAGCCAACGTGGTGCATTCGCTGTAACCATTCAAATAAAGCTCTAGGGCAAACACTGATTGTTTACGATAATGTTCCTGAATACTGGTTGATTGCCTCGGTGGTGCAGTGTTCGCGTATGCGACTGCTGTGCTTGAGGTCTCGGGTTCGATTCCCGGATCGGATCAAATATTTGTATGATCTGTAAATATTTGTTTCGGAGTTTGGGTGTTTAATATGACGTATTTAATTTACAAAAATAAAGTATATATGTATTTATATCAGTTGTCTAGTACCCATAACACAAGCACTGCTTAGCTTGGGACTAAACTCGAATTCAGTATAGATATACTAATAATATCTCAGGAAATATTGGTCTGATTCGAAAAAAAATATCAGGGTTAGATAGCCAGGTTAACGAGGAAGGCTATATCTTCAACCTATGACCAAAAGGAGTGGAGTATCAATAAAAAATGTTGCTTAACTGGAGGAAATTACTCTATTTAAGAGCTTCCACTGCGTGTGTTGCGTAAACGGTTTAAAGTTTCACAAAAACAAAATGAAATTATTGATCCTCTTCAAAAGCAAATGTCTATGTTATACGGGTCGGCTAATTTAATTACATATATAGATCAAAAGTTTTATAAAGCATGGCCTATCTATAAAGACAAGAGAGACCTTTAACAAATACCAATTCAATTATTATTATTATGAACAGATTGTTAATAAATAATTATTGATTTATTTATTTATGTTATATCTATGAGTCATCATTGCTGACATGTAATACAGATAAATTATAGGCAGGTAAAGAATAAATAGCATGAGAATGGAATCCCACTACTTGTGACTCGGTAGTCAGTGTAGTGAACCATCGGACCAGTCATAAAAGTGTATGTTAGGTAAGCAGAGAAGTGCTATTGATACAATCTAATACCAGGCCTCCACATTTAAGAGATGCGTGGGATAAATGTATGAATAAACTCTCAAATCATTTGACAGAATATAATTTGAAGCCGAGTAGGAAGCATTTTGGTAAAGATTTTTTGGTTATACTCACCGCTCGATAGTTTACCAAATTCAGACAATATAGTAAAAATAATTGGCAAAAAGATAATTTAAATAGTGCGTAAACGTTAAACTATAAATTTTATGTATTTTAAACAAATAATTTAAAAAATGTACATGACGCTATTTACTGCAACGAAAATTGACGTTACTATTTTTTTAATTTCTCAAGAGTGAACTGTCTGGAAAACCAAAGAGTTAAAATTCTTGACGATGTTCCGAAGTAAAGTTGCCCAGATACGAGCCTTTTTCTAATTTTAACGTGTTTATCTAGACTAGAGTGGTGGCAAGCCACGGGGAGGCGAAGTTTGCCTGTGCCCTGCGTCTGAGATGGAAGCATGTTCCCGCATCCCTCCATCTCCGACACACAAACTGAGTGGCACGCACGTGACGCACGCCTTGTGGTTTTAGTTGGTCCGAATCCGACACGGCCGCATACCCTGGTGGGGGAACGACTAGAAGGGGTTTTCCGTTAAGTTACACGTTACATTCCCGAGTGATGTCGGCAATTTTTATTTTAATAGGTAAATATTAAATATATTTTTTTACAATAAAAGGCAAAAATTTAAACATATGATATCTGCTGCCTGAACGGTTTGAAATGACAGAATGAAATATATGGAAATAATGAATATAACTTTTAGCTCTTTAAAAAGTCGTTTTAGTAACGGGGGAAAAATATTCCTTTTGAGAGTTTCCATTCCGTGCGCTGTGTAAACGGTTCTTTCTTCTTCAGATTCTTAAAAACAATGTATGTAAGAATTGTTCACCCTTTAAAAGTTCTTAAACAAGAAACGACTATCTATACAAATAAATAAAATTGGAGTGTCTGTTTGTAATATTAAAATAACCACTTTTTACTGAGTGCATATGTATGTATACACGGTAAATATACCAAAAATGTAGCTAAAAAAATTTTTGTCTGTCTGTCGGTCTGTCTGTCTGTCTGTTTGTTCCGGGTAATCTCTGGAACGGCTGGACGGATTTTGACGAGACTTTCACTGGCAGTTAGCTGATGATCCGGGGAGTAACTTAGGCTACTTTTTTTTAGACTAACTTTGTCCCGCGGCGTTACTCGCCGGTGCAACATTCACCGCGGGTAACACCGCGGGGTTCAGCTAGTTTAAAATAAATCCGATTGCATAATATCCATAATATGCCATCATTAAATTAATTGAAGAACTGAAAAGATAGAAGGAATTGAAAAGAAAAGTTTTTTTTTATTATTTTTTTACTTCGTTTTTATTTTTATTTTCATGTGCCAGTATCACTCTCACGACTTAGACAAATTTATTGACTCCACTCACATAAAAATAAGACAAGGCGTTTATACTTACACACATACACTCGAAAAACATAACCCTCTTTTTGTCGCCGTCGAGTAAAAAAGTCCGCGACGGCGACAGCATAATTATATCTATCTTTTATGTTTGGCTCATAATAACCTTTGTGGAGAACAAATTTGTTCACTCTGTATAACATCACGCTAGAGCCTAAAGGAGCTGCAGAAGAGGTTTCGTGGGTCAGCTAGTAAGATAATAGAATAATAAGCGACATATAGTAGACACAGTATAGTACCTGGATGACCGAACTTCGCTGTGTGCGTCTGGACTAAGAGCCCATTTTTTTATAATTGCTAAACGATATAAAATTTAAATAGGTCGCTCGGTATTTTTTTTTATTTTCTAAAAATGAATCTTAACTAGATCGATTTTTTGCCACCGAAACCCCTGCATACTAAATTTCATGAAAATCGTTTGTGCAGTTTCCAAGATTTAGATAATATTGTGAGCCGACAGTCTTAGCCGAAAGAATAATAATATCACAAGTACTCGCTGCAAGGCTATAAATGGCGTGGTTGGTTTAATGTCTAGGGATTCGCGCAACGGATCGTGTACGGTGGGTGGTTGATATGATGGTCGGTAACATGTGCATTGTAAGGTCGTTCTTTTTTTTAATAAATCTCGTCATTAACCAAATAATATACATACAAGCATTGCTCGTTTATGTTTATCACTTTTCATAGCACTTTGCTACGTACCTACACAATCTAAATTAAGACGTAGATATAACATATTTAACTACCCATCTATACAAATAAATAAAATTGGAGTGTCAGTTTGTAATATTAAAATAACCGCTTTTTACTAAAGGCATATGTATGTATACACGGCACATATACCAAAAATATAGCTAAAAAAATTTTTGTCTGTCTGTCTGTCTGTCCGTCTGTCTGTCTGTCTGTCTGTCTGTTTGTTCCGGGTAATCTCTGGAACGGCTGGACGGATTTTGACGGGACTTTCACTGTCAGGTAGCTGATGATCCAGGGAGTAACTTAGGCTACTTTTTTTAGACTAACTTTGCCCCGCGGCGTTACTCGCGGTACGACAATAAACGCGGGTAACACCGCGGGGTTCAGCTAGTTATATTAATAAAAACCGTGAAATAGTGACGTCACAACTTGCTATTTACTACATTCTTCATATAAAATTGTCGTTTTGGCAGATTACAAAAAAAGGTAATATGACCAAACTACCCTGTCAAGTACCCTATGTAGGATTGTGCAACAAGTTCAATATTTCCTCCATATTACTTGGTAACTCGTGTTGTCTATTTACATTCAGTTTACATAAGAACATTAATAAAAAGCTCTTGTGCAGTATAATTTATTTATTTGAACAATATGTTAACAGCTTAATTGCGCCACAATGATTACATATGTCGGAAACAATAGTCAACAATCCAGGAACAATAAATAACAAAAAAAAGCATTTTATTTTAAAGTGCACTTCAGCACAACTAACAATAATGAACTGGGCGAAATTTTAAAATAAATATAAAACCTTTTTTTATTTATTATGTTATGTCTTTTAACCCCCTACGCAAAAAGAGGGGTGTAATAAGTTTGAACTCGATGTATGTCTGAGTGTGCGCGTCTTTCTGTGGCATCGTAGCTCTCAAACGTTGTTTGTAAACCAAACTATGTTTGGTTTATATCGGTCCAGCAGTGTAAGAGTATGAGCTCTTTTCCAAAATGATGCAAGGCATTTTAGCGTATAATTACTCGATTAAACGGGCTGGCAGGCACTTGTGCCACCGTCGGAGTTGGGAGAGTTGGCTGCCCTCCCGCGTCGCGTCTCCGGGTGATCGTTTTGACCTGGGTGCTGGCCACATTCAGGAAGCCGTGATCTCGGAGGACGTGGGGCTTGCCTTCATTGGCCGGCCCGCGTCAAGGAAAAGACTAAAACCCGACAGCAAAGTCGTTAAAACCTGTGGACACCGGGGGACCTCCACAGTATGGACCCCGCTTCCCGGAATGAGCGTCACCCGGGAAGTGTAATCTTTTCGTCTCATACTCGTGGGACTTGTATGGATAGTTTAAATGAAAATTATAATAAAAAAAGATGCCGATGTGAGGGTGGAGATGGAGACGGAGACCGCAAGGTCTCCTGTCTCTCTCAATAAGAAGATGGTGCCAGTGGTTGAGCTGGAGCGGATGGACTCGGCGGTAATGCTGGAGCGGATGACCGCTACCAGCTTACCTGGAGCTTCACGCTCGTCTTCCCCAGTAACGGGAAGACTCTGGCGGAAGAAGAAAAAGAAGAAGGCGGGGAAGAAGACGGCCGCGGCGAAGGAGGCGGAGGCTGCCCGACAACCGCGGCGGTCACCCCCGTCGACTTCATCGATGGCTCCTGCCCCGCTCCCGCAAAAAGGGACATGGAGCGAGGTGGCGGCTAGGCCAAAGGCGCCTAAACCGCCCCCTGCCCGGTCGGCTGCCACAGCCGCTGCCGCCACTCCAGTAGCGCCAGCTACCACCAAGCGAAGGAAACGTGGTGCCCGGAAGCCCCGCAGATTGCGCACCCCGCAAAACGGCAGCGGTTGCGATCACGCTGCAGCCGGGCGCCGCGGAGCGGGGAATAACATACGCGCAGGTGATGTCCAAGGCCGAGAGGTCGATAGACCTCACGGCCTCCGACTCCGCAACGCCGTAACCGGAGGTCGAATCTTGGAGGTGGATGCGCGTCTCTGGGCTTAGCGACTCGGCCTCGAAAGAGTCGGTGGCGGTGTCGCTGGCGGCGAGGGGGGGGGGGGGGCTGTGCTGCCGACCAGTCAAAGTGGGCGACATACAGCGCCCACCTGGCCGACAGGGCACTGCCTGGATACGGTGCCCGGTTGAGGCGGCAAGGAGGCTGACGGACGGCCGCCGCATAGTCGTTGGGTGGTCAGTGGTCAAACCGACCACTCTGGAGCCGAGGCCGGCGCGGTGCTACCGCTGCCTCGAGCCGGGGCACGTCGGGGCCAGGTGCACTGCGGCCACTGACCGCAGTGCGCTCTGCTTCCGTTGCGGGCAGGCTGGCCACAAGTCGGCTGCCTGCTCCGCGGAGCCCAGATGCCCCGTCTGTTCCGCGGATGGTGCAGCGTCCGACCACCGCCTCGGGTCGGCGAAATGTAAGGCGGCCTCCCGTCGCCTGCCCTGCTGCCGAATGAAGAGGAAATGGACACTGCCCAAATGTAATGGACCGAACCGTCTCCATACTGCAGGCCAACGTCAACCACTGCGCCACGGCCCAGGACCTTCTGGCCCAATCCATGGCGCAGTGGCAAACGACAATGGCAGTAGTCGCCGAGCCGTACTGCGTTCGCAACGGCCCCAACTGAGCCGGCGACCGCGGCGGCTTGGTGGCTATCGTCGCTCAGCGATCGGCCCCTCCTTTCGACATAGTGCGGAGGGGCCGAGGGTGCGTACTCGTCGCGCTGAGCGGCGCTGCGGTGATTGGGGTGTACTGTCCCCCCAGCAGAAGCCTCGCCGAGTTCGAGCAGTTGCTCACGGAGGTCGGGGCTCTGCTGGCAGAGGTGCACCCCACCCCGGCTGTGGTGGCCGGGGATTTCAACGCTCACTCACGGGCATGGGGATCCCCGGCAACCGATGCCCGGGGGGAGATGATGGAAGAGTGGGCGGTGTCCCAATGCTTGGTGCTGCTGAACCGAGGAGCGGTCCACGTTTGTGCGGGCCCAGGCCGGCCCGCACAAACGTGGACCGCTCCTCGGTTCGTCTGACCACCGATACATCCGGTTCGACGTCGTCCCTGCCCCCGCAGCGACGCCTCGTAAGGCACTGGACTGCCCCATGATAGAGTAGGGCCCGCGGTGGCGGCTCGGAACGCTGGACCGGGAGCTGGCTCGAGAGGCGGCTATCGTCGAGCGATGGGCTGCTGTCGATAGCGACCCGGACGTGGACGCGAGATGCGAGCGATTCACTGGAGCGCTGACTCGCGTCTGCGACGCGGCGATGCAGAGGGCGAGACCTATCCCGCCCCGGAGGCAGGTGTACTGGTGGCGTCCCCACCTAGCCGGTCTGCGTACTGCGAGTTACGCAGCCCAGAGGCAGTACACCGGCAGCCGAAGGCGGGCCGTCAGAGATCTCGCCCGCGAAGAAGAGCTGCATGCCGCGTACCTGGGCGCTCGACGGGCTCTCAGCTCGGCAATCAAAGCCGCCAAGGACGAGGCCTGGAGGGAGTGGCTCGAGAGCCTGGACCGAGATTCGTGGGGGCGCCCGTACAAGACTGTGAGTCAGAAACTCCGGCCTTGGGATTTCGGGCCACTTCGGTCCAGGAATCGCGCCCCGGGCCCGGACGGAGTCCCTGGGAAGGTTATTGCCACAGTCATGCTGGCACTAGAGGAGGATACGCTGTCCCTCATGTCGGAGTGCCTGGCGTCGGGGAGGGTCCCCCGGCGATGGAAAGTCGGCAAGCTCGTGCTGATCAAAAAGCACGGGCGCCCAGCCGAATCGCCGTCGGCCTACCGCCCTATCGTGTTGCTCGACGAGATGTGCAAGCTTTTTGAGCGGGTGCTCGCTGCGCGTCTCGTCGGCCACCTAGAGGGGGTGGGGCCCAACTTGAGCGACGGCCAGTTCGGCTTCCGTCGCGGGAGGTCAACCCTCGACGCTATATCCCGACTGCGGGACGGCGTCGATGAAGCGGTCTCCAGGGGTGAGGTGCTGTCGCCTATACGCAAGGAAATTCACCGCAGTTGACACAAGAACCCCATAATATACCGCCCCAGATGTCATTTGTAAGCTATTTAGCATTGTGTACCAAAGACTACACTCCCAGAGAACATGATGAGCCGACTGTTCACAGCTAGTATCGGGTGTTGAGCATTGACACAATGGTGAATCGACTAATTTAAATGAGTGTAGTTTGCTCTTAAAGTTACTTCCGGGAATGGGCCGAGAGACTGCGGGCGACCCGCAGCGGCTCGCTGCTTGTGGGGGCCGTTCAGCCCGTCCTGCGTCAGTGGGTGTAGAGGGGTCATGGGGCCCCGGCATACCACCTCACCCAACTTCTCACGGGCCATGGCTGTTTCGCCAAGTACCTGTGGGAAGTGGTAGGGATCGAGTCGGAGCCCCGGTGCCGAAACTGCACCAGCAGCGACCCTGACACTGCCTACCATACCTTGGCTGCGTGTGAGGCGTGGGACGGACAAAGGGCGGCCCTCATGAGCATCGTTGGTGGGGACCTCTCGCTGTCGGCCGTAGTCTCGGCCATGGCCGGCAGCGAAGAGTGTTGGGCCGCCGTCGCCTCGTTCGCTAACGAGGTGATGGCGGCCAAGAGAGAGGCTCTGCGGGAGCGGGAGCAAGCTGGTCTCACTCTCCCGCCCCGCCCCCTCGAATGAGAGTGGCCACGGGCGGTGGGTTGGGGGACCTGCCGCCCCATACTAAAGTGGCTGAATGCGCCCCTCGTGTTCCTGGGGTGCATTCATATTAGGAGGAAAGGCCCCACCATCTGGGCACGTGACCCGGAGGGTGGGGCCTCGACAGAGGTGAGCCCGACCAACAAAGGGCGTCCCTAGCCGAGTCGCGGTGAGCAACCTATCCCGTGGCTCAGACTAGGCGAAGGAGGAACACCGTGGTGACCTGACCTTGCCTGACCTTGCTGCGTAGGGGGTTTTAAAAATTTTTATTTATGATTATTAGTAGTATTTAATACACTGTTATAATTATGTCTTTTAAAACTATTTAAACTGAAGTTAGATTCATAAAAAGCGGTTTGGTTTACAATAAAATACAAATTGTACAACTACATAAGCATTGTTCTATATAGCCGACTTCAAAAAAGGAGGAGGTTCTATGTTCCACTAAATACATTATTTATAATGAACTCATTGACGCCATATCACAAAACTATCATCTCAAAATTAAATATTTCAAATAGATATAAAATAAAAATATCGCAATACATAAAAAATATATCCAAATATGAAACACAATTTAAATGCAATTTTCTTCAAATAAAGCAATATTTATAAATAATAAAATGTACATTTACTACAAACGCTATTTACATATAATTTATAAACTCACTGGTCAATATTTGTTTATTCGACTTATTTATTCGAAGAAAACTGTGTTTCTGTGATTGTGTGGCGGATCTGTCCACGTGCAACATGTTGCGACATCGCTGCAGTTATTTAGTAGCTCAAATTGTACATGACAGTATGTTGGACGTACTAGTACTAGACAATATAGATTATATATTGTTATCGTATATTGATTCTCCTTCTGCTTACAAGCTTAATAATAAATAATACATTTGTAAGATACTTTTAGTGTAATATTTGAAACCGAGGCAGAATTAACTTAACAAACATTTCTTTAAATTTTGTTATAGGAATGTATTCGCATCGAAACAATTTTGTATTAATTAACACGATTATATTATGATCGATTCCACTCCTATACTAATTGTTTGGTCAGAATTCATTCAATCAAATAATTTCATACTTCCTCTATAATAAACATGATTAACAAACAATTCATAAAAACTTTAAAAAATTGAAATCGTGTGCCATAAATTAACTCTTTCCTAAAAAGATGCCCAATATGTCCAGCTGTGGAATAATAAAGGCAAATACCAATCACTTTAAAAGTACTAAATGTTTGATCAGGAACGCATCGAAACATGATTTGGTTCGTAATATAAAGCAATAGTGTTATTAAAGTGGCCCTTATAACACAAACAATAAATTGTAGCGAATCCAGAAAATCTGGTGTACAAAGAGGTTAAGTTATGAGTTCGTTCAGTAACATATTACCATTATCAATTTATTGAAGTCTTATAGTAACAGCTGTTCTTAAATAAAAGAACTAATCTCGTCGTGGAAACCATAACCAAGGATAAACTCAACAAAGCAATGAGTTCAACATGGTCACAAAAGAAACTACACTTTTTATATAAATGAAATAATTTCAAAACAATAAGCAAGGACCTCTTGGGTAGCCCCGTGTTCCCAACTGTTTCTCTTTTTATATTGACTAGGCATATACAAGAGTTTAAGATTACAATAATGTGCGTTTTTTTATTTATCTGTGCAAGTGTATTTAAATACCAAATGAACCACAATTAATATACAATTGTACATTGCCACATGAGTGACTGCACAATATTGATTAATTATAATCTCCTTTAACAGCAATATGTTGTAGGCCCCGGCAATATTTTATCGGCAACAATACAGTTATATCTCCTCACTCAAATTATTACAAAAATGATATCATATATATCACGAGTAATAAAAAATAAAAAAATTAATCTCTTAAGATGCACCGTTTCATTAATCAAAAATTATAAAAACATAAGGGCCACCCATGTCAGTATAAATATATATACATTAATACAATACACTTATGTAATGCCAAATACATTAGACAATTTTCTAAGACAATAATCACTACCAAATAACGTTCTAAACCGTAGCTCAACTCTAGCTGTGACTTCTACATCGCTTTGCTAATAAATTTCAGTTTAAGAAAATATGTAAGATTACAAAACTGCGTATCTTTAGGTATCAGTCCCTAATAAAAACAATTCGATTAAATAAAACAATTTGAATAAAATACTTTCTAAAATATTGAGTTTATAAACTCAGTACACTGGATATTAAGTAGGTCTAAGTGTTCAAGGCGAGAGGCGAGATTCGTTGGAGACTGCCTTGAGTGTGATGTTCTACCGGCTTCACTTATCAAGCTATGATATTATATAAATGTTTTAAGGTGAAGCTGCCTCTGAGTATGTAGCTAAAACATAAATGCCGACAGTGAGATTAAAAACCACAGCTTTGTCAAATCGCGCGATAACCGAGTTGGTGGTGGGTGAGTTACGAGTACTCCTTGGTGAACTTGGCGTGGAACTTCTGGAACACCTGCAGCATCTCCTTCAGCAAATCCGGCTGCGGGAGGATGGTGGTCCTGAAGTGCCAGGTGCCTGGCTTCTGCCCGAAACCTGATCCTGGGATTATGCAGATGCCTGTAAACAACGATTAATTAGTAAATATTTATATTTGAGTACAGATTTGGTATAAATTTAATTTTCTCAAACATGCATGGAAATATTGTCATTATTTTCAAAAAAAGAACACGCGAAGTATATAATTTACGGACAGCGAAAAATAAATTCATTGCAGGAGCGTTTTTTGAATTTAGAACATTACAAGGCTCCAGCAATGTTGTATGAAACGGCGTGCTGGGGTTATTATATACTCTTTGATTGGATATCTTTTATCATTCTTGGCAAACCAAAATCTCTTTGCTTAGTACAAATTGCGTTCACGTGGCTGTATGCGTAAAAGCAATTGCCTTTCGGCACAGATGATAAATAGAAAATTGGCGGCAAAGCTGAAAATTCGTCTTGATTTGTTATTTACATATTTAATAAATATAAATTGAATAATTAAAATGAGTTCCAACAGTTCAGAAAGTGAAATGGAAATTGATTGTACTCCACCAGATTTAAGATCAAAAGCCAAATTGGCAATGGAAAACCTGCTTCCAGCGAAGTGAAAAGAAAAATACATGAAAGTATATGAAAATTTTATGATTTGGAAAAACTATAAAAAAGTAAACATTTTCTCCGAAACAGTATTTTTTGGCGTATTTCAATGAGATTGCTAAAACTAAAAAGCCATCTACATTATGGGAAATTTATTCCATGCTGAAATTTACAGTTCATGTTAAAAACGGCATTAACTTGAAAAATTATGGAAATCTAACTACTTTTATTTCTCTGCATTCTTTTGAGAAAAGCACTATATATGCCACGGCGGAAATGGCAATTGCCTGTCTCTTATTAGTGAAGTCCTCACCTGTTCAGGTAAACCTTAACTATGTAAATATAAAATACTATAAGAAATAAATATAATAAGGGTTATACAAGTAAATATACATTTATATAATATAAGTTTAAGTCAGAATACGTTGTTTATGTTTACGAGTGAAATCGATAGATGGCGTTGTGAGGTAATACTGAATCGCGATATCGTTTCATTCTCAGTGTCACTATAAGTAGTGTTAAGAATTTGTTATTTGTTAAGAACCATTAGAACTGTTCTGAGAATATACATATTTGTTGATAACAACAGTGGTATCATTTCTCGCCTACGGACCCTTGATTTCGTTCATGGTCCTTACGAGCCGGTTGACTGGACGTGTTTGGTAGTCATCGGTGGTGGTAGTGGCTACTACCCTCTACGTCATTACTGGACAGTGGATCGCTGTTCAGAGCAACCCCGCAGCTTGGCGCCAGGAAAGGCGTCATTGTGTTGGAGGTACCGGATCGCAGCATCCGGAGGAAGGACGTGAAGGAGGAAGTTACATTGGCAGAAGGTGGAACACAGCCCTGCAGGGATCGAAAAGGAGCAGGCGTAATAGTGAGTGCTGTGATCAACTGTGAGTACATTTTAAACCTTATTTGTTCAAGTATGAACACTTAGCAATTTGTTCCAAATATTAAGAAAAGTGCATTCAAATTAGAACTTTAAAATCAAGAATAGTGAAACTTTGAAGTAAATTTAGCAGTAGTGAAGATTTGGACTTAGAATAGTTTTAAATAGTTTAGACTTGTGTTAGTTTTAAGTAAAAAGTGGTTGAGACGGGGAACCTACGCCCGATTTTAGGTAGACTTTTATAAGTTTCAAACACTTGTAAAATTTTAAAGATTTTATCTGGACTTAGAAAAAAAATCATTGTAGAAATTACATTGTCTTAGAAAAGATTAACTAGTTTAGACTTGTGTTTGTTTTAAGTTAAAATTGGTTGAGACGGGGAACCTATGCCCGACTTTGACTAGACTTTTATACGATTCAAACACTTGTAAAATTTTAAAGATTTTATCAGTACTTAAAAAATAAAATAGAAATATATATTCATTTGATAAATTGTATTTCTTTAGTGTCAATATTTGTAAGTGTTTAGTTAGATTTATTGTTTTAATTTAATCAGTTGTTTTATAAGTGAAATGTACTCAGTTGCTTACGTAGTTGTAGACTAGATATAGTAATTACAATTCATAATGGAGTCGCTTAACGCCCTTCAAGAGGATATTAAAGTTAAAATGTTTAAAGGTAAAACTAATTTCAAAAAGTCCCCAAGGGAACGTTTAACAGTTTCATATATCGAAACCAGAATTGATAATTTAGATCAACAATGGGCTTTGTTTACAAAAACTCATGCTGAAATTATAAGCACTGTTAAAAGATCGGAATATTCTAGTTCTGATTATTGTAAAAACGATGTTTATGATAGTGTCGAGGAATTTTATATACAATTCAAATCCGAATTGAAGGAGATGCTAAGTCAGGATACTTATAAGGATTCATTGTCAAGCCAGCAGTTAAGTGGTCATATTGAGAAAGTAGCACGCCGAGTCAAATTGCCAGAAATAAAAATTCCAATGTTCTCGGGTAAATATTCAGAGTGGCAGACATTTAGAGATTTGTTTGTAGGATTAGTGCACGAAGATAAATCTCTGGATGATGCACAGAAGCTATTTTATTTAAAAGGGCATTTGACTGGTGAAGCAGAACAATTGTTGCGCAATATTAAAGTTTATTCAAACGCTTGGGAAAAACTACATAAAATGTATAATAATAGAAAATTTCTAACAACTGGTATGCTAAAGCGGTTATTAAATCAAAGGTCATTGACATCCGAATCTGCGTTTGATATTAGAGGGTTAATAAATACAACTTCCGAATGTTTAGATTCCATCAAAGCTTTAGGGGTAGATGTATCCTCCTGGGATATTATAATTATTCATATCATCAGCGCAAAACTGGATTCAGTAACTAAAAAAGCTTGGGAATTACAGATCGCTTCAGAACGAGGTGATGAATTACCCACGTTTAGTCAATTTTCTGAATTTTTAACTGGTCGCTTTAGAGGTTTAGAAAACTTAGACAGCAAGCCTCGCATTGAAAAAAAAGTTATTAGTAGGTCCTTTCATATTGTAAAATCCAAATCTACTGGATCTTGTGCGTACTGTTCTGCGGATCACAAAATTACTTCTTGTAAAGCATTTGGCAAGGAATCAAACGAGACTCGACGAGAATTTGCTATGGATAAGAAATTGTGTTTTATATGTTTAAATAGTAACCATTCTGCCAAATACTGTAAGAACATTGTCCGGTGTCAGGTGTGCAAACGCCGCCACCATTCATTATTACATCCTAGTGGAGTTTCTGGGTTTGTAGATGAGAAGTCAGTTCAGGGTAATGCCTTATCGACTAGTTCGAGGAAGGAGGAAGCTGCTTCAGGCAGCCATAAGCATACCGCGCAAGCGGATGGGTCTAGCGAGCCTGTAGTCTCTTGCCTTTCGACAGGGAACTGTAATAAAACAGTTTTATTAACCACAGCAGTCGTGCAAGCTGAGTCGAAGGACGGGAGCTTTCGTATGGTTCGAGCTTTATTAGACCAAGGGTCGCAAGGATCGTTTATTACTGAGGGTATGGTTCAGTACCTGGGTTTAAGGAAGATCGCGGCTAATCACACCGTAACGGGTGTAGGTGGGGACAAAACTGTGGAATCAAGGTCTACAGTCTACGTCAAAATTAGGTCGAGAATTGATCCACGATTTCGGATTGAGGTTAAGGCCTACGTCTTGAAATCGGTTACGTCCCTTCTCCCAGTTGCAAAGGTAACTAGGGTAGAATGGGTAAACCTAAATGTGGGCGATTTGGCTGATCCGGAGTACTATAGGCCTAATAAAATAGACGTTTTATTAGGTGCTGAGGTATACAGTCAAATCATTAAAGAGGGCATTAACCGCAACCCGAGTGGATCACTATTAGCTCAAGATACCGCCTTCGGATGGGTACTATCTGGTATCTGTGAAGTGGACAACTTGAGCAATATTTATTCTCACATCACTGTTATGCACTCCACTCAAAACAATGATGAGTTGTTAAAAAGATTTTGGGAGTTGGAAGCGGAACCAGTGGAAATTAAAAGGAGGTTTACTGAAGAAGAAACCAGATGTGAGACGTTTTACACAGCTACTACGGAACGGAATGCGGGTGGTCGATACGTCGTTAGACTACCATTTCGTGATGCTGACCCGGACTGTAAGTATGGTGAGTCAAGGAAAATAGCTGAAAAAAGATTGAGAGGATTAGAATTTAAATTAAATAAAAACATAACATTAAAAAACGAGTACAAGAAAGTTATTAACGAATATTTAGAACTTCATCATATGCGAAAGGTTACTGATTCGGAAATAAAAAATAAAAAAGCTGTTTACTTACCCCACCATGCAGTAGTCCGGGAGGACAAGATCACGACGAAAGTCAGAGTCGTGTTTGATGCTTCCTGTAAAGGGATTAACGGCAAATCCCTAAACGATAATTTAATGGTTGGTCCATCTCTGCAAGCTGAACTCCGTCATACTATTATGTCTTGGAGAAAGTATAGAATTTGTCTAGTCGCAGATATAGTGAAAATGTACCGACAGGTTTTAGTTGACAGCAGAGACAGCCCATTTCAGCGAATACTTTGGAGACAGAACCCTGAAGACGATATAGAAGATTATGAATTGGTAACAGTGACATTCGGCACTGCATCAGCCCCATATTTGGCTGTGCGTACACTGCATCAGGTTGCATATGATGAGTGTCAGAATAGTCCTGAAATATCAAAAATTATTTTGAATGACTTCTATATGGATGACCTGATGACGGGATCTGACAATGTAGAGACCTGTTTTAACATTTATAATGAGCTGACTGGAGTATTACTTAAGGGAGGGTTTCAATTGCAGAAGTGGATTAGTAATAGCGGGGAGTTATTAGATAAGATAAGAAAGGATAATAAGGGGCAGGATGAGGAGTTAAAGATAAAGATAGATAATATCACTAAGATTCTAGGACTTACTTGGAATCCTCGTGAAGATGTCTTCCAATACACAGTCGATCTTGCTCCACTAAATGAACCTGCAACGAAAAGAGCAATAATTTCGGATATTTCACGTCTTTTTGATCCTCTTGGGTGGTTAGCACCGTGTATAATTGTAGCGAAAATATTAATTCAGAAGCTGTGGCTATCCGGAGTTCAATGGGATCAAGAAGTTCCAAGTAATTTATTAAGAGAATGGATAACTTACCGTGAAAATTTACCATCCTTAGTGAACGTGAAAATACCTCGATGGATACACACTTTCAATAATTCAGTCAATCCTGAATTGCACGGGTTTGCAGATGCTTCGAAACTAGCTTACGCTGCGGTTGTATATTTGAGAGTGATGGACGAATTGGGAAATATTCACGTATCATTAATAGCATCAAAAACAAAAGTAGCGCCTATAAAACAAGTTTCGATTCCTCGGCTGGAACTTTGCGGGGCAGTGCTATTGGCTAAGCTAATGGTAGAGGTGGCAGAAGTGTTGGGAATCCCTAGGAGCCATCTTCATGCTTATACCGATAGTGAGGTGGTTCTGGCCTGGCTGAACCAACATCCAAGTCGCTGGAAAACTTTTGTGGCTAATAGAGTCTCTGAGATTTTGATCACTTTGGATAGTCAGCACTGGCATCACGTGGTATCCAAAGAGAACCCAGCAGACTGCGCATCTCGCGGTATAGCACCATCGGAGTTATCTACTGCATTCCTATGGATAAACGGTCCTGATTTTCTTAGGAAGAGGGAAATTGACCACAAAAGACCAAAGCACCTAGTCACCAGCTTAGAACAAACTAAGGCACACACAGCAGTATTTGATGTAGTCTTGTGGCAGAGGTTTTCTTCCTTAACTAAACTTGTTCGCGTGGTTGCATATTGTCGACGTTTCTTGAACCTTAGGAAGAATTCAACGACTAAACATAGTACGAGGTATTTAACAAGTCAAGAAATTGATGATACTAGGGAGTTGTGTATCAGGAAATGTCAAGAAGGAGTATTACGCGAAGAGTTGGCGGAGCTAAAGAATAAAGGATATTTGGGTAAGGGAAGAAAACACATGAAGTCACTGAATCTATTTTTAGATTCAACGGGTATTTTAAGAGTCGGTGGGAGGCTAGAAATGTCCCAATTAAACTATTCTGAGAAACATCCGATTTTTATCCCCAAGGAATCCTTTTTGACTGATCTCTTGATTGCAGATGCACATCAAAAGACTATGCACGGTGGTCCGCAACTCATGATCACGTACTTGCGATCGATGTACTGGATTGTAGGCGTCAAGGGGTTGGTTAGGAAACATGTTCGCGGATGTGTCACGTGTGTTCGGTACTCCACTAAGGCTAAAACACAGCTTATGGGCCAACTGCCTTCACCACGGGTAACCCCAAATAAGCCCTTTTTAGTAAGTGGTGTAGATTATGCCGGCCCTATAAACGTGAGAGTATCCAAGGGTAGAGGCAACAAATCATACAAAGGGTATATAGCACTATTTATTTGTATGTCGACGCGAGCGGTGCATCTCGAGGCAGTCAGTGATCTGACTGCACAAGGATTTTTAGCTGCTTTTAGGAGATTCGTGGCAAGGCGTGGGCGATGCGCTGAATTGTATAGCGATAATGCTACGAATTTTATAGGAGCCTCAAGCGAGTTACATAGGTTATTCCACGAAGAAAAATCAACCATGAGACAGGAACTAGCTGAGTATCTCGCTAACAACTGTACGCAGTGGCACTTTATTCCTCCTCGTGCTCCAAATTTTGGTGGGTTATGGGAAGCAGGGATAAAATCAACCAAATTTCACCTTAAGCGTGTAGTGGGTAACTCGACTTTGACATTTGAAGAACTGGCTACAGTTTTAGCTCAAATTGAAGCTTGCCTCAATTCAAGACCTTTATCATACGTGGAGAAGCAAAATGAGCTAGATCCTTTGACCCCAGGTCATTTTTTGGTGGGTGAACCACTCATAGCAGTACCAGACGCCAATTTTGAAAGGTCTAATGTGTACACTCTACGGCGATGGCAGCTCCACCAAAGAATGATGCAGGACTTTTGGCGACGTTGGTCCCAGGACTACCTTCATCAATTCCTCCAAAGGCACAAGTGGGAATATGAGAACCCAGAACCTTCAGTAGGTGACGTAGTCTTAATAAAAGAGGACGACATGCCCCCTTGTAGATGGTTGCTAGGTAAAATTGAGCATAAGCATCCAGGTCCAGATAACATCACTCGTGTAGTTACAGTGCGCACTAAAGGCTCGGTAATTAAAAGACCTACATCAAAGTTGTGTTTGTTGCCTGTAACGAAATGAAATTACCATTTAATTAGTTCATTTAATTAGTATATTAGCATGGTGGGCGGGTTGAAGGACATACTGCATAATGTCCTTGGTGGGCGGTATGTTCAGGTAAACCTTAACTATGTAAATATAAAATACTATAAGAAATAAATATAAAAAGGGTTATACAAGTAAATATACATTTATATAATATAAGTTTAAGTCAGAATACGTTGTTTATGTTTACGAGTGAAATCGATAGATGGCGTTGTGAGGTAATACTGAATCGCGATATCGTTTCATTCTCAGTGTCACTATAAGTAGTGTTAAGAATTTGTTATTTGTTAAGAACCATTAGAACTGTTCTGAGAATATACATATTTGTTGATAACAACAGTGGTATTATTTCTCGCCTACGGACCCTTGATTTCGTTCATCACCTACGGCTCGGCCTTCAAACTCATACTCGATCTGCATTTGCCTATTTCCCGGCCTTTGCAATAATGTACTATTATTTTTCTTTGCCGTGATGGATTAACAATACGGAGTGTAACCACGCCTATTTATCTTTTAGGTATTGATTAACGGAGCAAATTACGCAACGCAGGACAACATCACTCTAAAGAACAGGAATAATTAAAGCAGTTCTTACTGCTCAGCATGGAATAAGTAGGCCAGAACTTTCTTTTTAAGGAGAAGCCTATATCTGGCTGTGGAGTGTTAAGGGTTAATATTGATGTGATGTGAATGTTATTCTAGTATGCGAGAAACTTCTGGTTGGAAGGGTTTTAAATTCAGTAATCCACTCAAAATAACTTTTAAGAACAGTAAGTTAATCTCCAACAAAACTGTTATGTAGAATCTTTCAAAAATAAAGTTCAATAGTGTAAGTTAGCTTGGAGTTTCTGTATGTGAATAAAATATAGTAATTGAGATCTTAACAAAAGAAGTGTGAGTTTCGGGAAGGCCGACAGAAGTGATCACTTAAAGAAATCTAAGTTGAATTATTTACGGTTAGCGTTGTGGGTTGGAGTGAGAGAGGATGAGCTTGCGTACCTCTGCAGTATGCGTGAGAGAAAGGGAAGCCAGACAAACTGGCGTCGTAACGCGTTTCGTAGCGAAGCGGTTTACCCTCCATAGGAAGTTATCAGTTCAAAAGTTTGATTTATTGATATGTTGTGAATAGTTTTACTTATGTTAAATATGTTAGGTCAACCCGCACTGCGAGCGTGGAGAATGTGTCGTTGAATAGGTGTGTTAGTGTCAGTGGCAGTGTCAGTGTATGTGAGGCAGGTGCCTGGTGACGCACCGGTGTCCTCGAGCAGGCGGGCGGCGTAGAACGCGTCGGGCTTCATGCCCAGATACTGCGCGGCCTGTACGGCGCGCGCCGGCAACACGTGTGTTAGTGTTAGTGTCAGTGTCAGTGTCAGTGTATGTGAGGCAGGTGCCTGGTGACGCACCGGTGTCCTCGAGCAGGCGGGCGGCGTAGAACGCGTCGGGCTTCATGCCCAGATACTGCGCGGCCTGTACGGCGCGCGCCGGCAACACGTGTGTTAGTGTTAGTGTCAGTGTCAGTGTCAGTGTGTGTGAGGCAGGTGCCTGGTGACGCACCGGTGTCCTCGAGCAGGCGGGCGGCGTAGAACGCGTCGGGCTTCATGCCCAGATACTGCGCGGCCTGTACGGCGCGCGCCGGCAACACGTGTGTTAGTGTTAGTGTCAGTGTCAGTGTCAGTGTGTGTGAGGCAGGTGCCTGGTGACGCACCGGTGTCCTCGAGCAGGCGGGCGGCGTAGAACGCGTCGGGCTTCATGCCCAGATACTGCGCGGCCTGTACGGCGCGCGCCGGCAACACGTGTGTTAGTGTTAGTGTCAGTGTCAGTGTCAGTGTATGTGAGGCAGGTGCCTGGTGACGCACCGGTGTCCTCGAGCAGGCGGGCGGCGTAGAACGCGTCGGGCTTCATGCCCAGATACTGCGCGGCCTGTACGGCGCGCGCCGGCAACACGTGTGTTAGTGTTAGTGTCAGTGTCAGTGTCAGTGTATGTGAGGCAGGTGCCTGGTGACGCACCGGTGTCCTCGAGCAGGCGGGCGGCGTAGAACGCGTCGGGCTTCATGCCCAGATACTGCGCGGCCTGTACGGCGCGCGCCGGCAACACGTGTGTTAGTGTTAGTGTCAGTGTCAGTGTATGTGAGGCAGGTGCCTGGTGACGCACCGGTGTCCTCGAGCAGGCGGGCGGCGTAGAACGCGTCGGGCTTCATGCCCAGATACTGCGCGGCCTGTACGGCGCGCGCCGGCAACACGTGTGTTAGTGTTAGTGTCAGTGTCAGTGTCAGTGTATGTGAGGCAGGTGCCTGGTGACGCACCGGTGTCCTCGAGCAGGCGGGCGGCGTAGAACGCGTCGGGCTTCATGCCCAGATACTGCGCGGCCTGTACGGCGCGCGCCGGCAACACGTGTGTTAGTGTTAGTGTCAGTGTCAGTGTCAGTGTGTGTGAGGCAGGTGCCTGGTGACGCACCGGTGTCCTCGAGCAGGCGGGCGGCGTAGAACGCGTCGGGCTTCATGCCCAGATACTGCGCGGCCTGTACGGCGCGCGCCGGCAACACGTGTGTTAGTGTTAGTGTTAGTGTCAGTGTCAGTGTCAGTGTGTGTGAGGCAGGTGCCTGGTGACGCACCGGTGTCCTCGAGCAGGCGGGCGGCGTAGAACGCGTCGGGCTTCATGCCCAGATACTGCGCGGCCTGTACGGCGCGCGCCGGCAACACGTGTGTTAGTGTTAGTGTCAGTGTCAGTGTCAGTGTATGTGAGGCAGGTGCCTGGTGACGCACCGGTGTCCTCGAGCAGGCGGGCGGCGTAGAACGCGTCGGGCTTCATGCCCAGATACTGCGCGGCCTGTACGGCGCGCGCCGGCAACACGTGTGTTAGTGTTAGTGTCAGTGTCAGTGTCAGTGTATGTGAGGCAGGTGCCTGGTGACGCACCGGTGTCCTCGAGCAGGCGGGCGGCGTAGAACGCGTCGGGCTTCATGCCCAGATACTGCGCGGCCTGTACGGCGCGCGCCGGCAACACGTGTGTTAGTGTTAGTGTCAGTGTCAGTGTATGTGAGGCAGGTGCCTGGTGACGCACCGGTGTCCTCGAGCAGGCGGGCGGCGTAGAACGCGTCGGGCTTCATGCCCAGATACTGCGCGGCCTGTACGGCGCGCGCCGGCAACACGTGTGTTAGTGTTAGTGTCAGTGTCAGTGTCAGTGTATGTGAGGCAGGTGCCTGGTGACGCACCGGTGTCCTCGAGCAGGCGGGCGGCGTAGAACGCGTCGGGCTTCATGCCCAGATACTGCGCGGCCTGTACGGCGCGCGCCGGCAACACGTGTGTTAGTGTTAGTGTCAGTGTCAGTGTCAGTGTGTGTGAGGCAGGTGCCTGGTGACGCACCGGTGTCCTCGTGCAGGCGGGCGGCGTAGAACGCGTCGGGCTTCATGCCCAGATACTGCGCGGCCTGTACGGCGCGCGCCGGCAACACGTGTGTTAGTGTTAGTGTCAGTGTCAGTGTCAGTGTGTGTGAGGCAGGTGCCTGGTGACGCACCGGTGTCCTCGAGCAGGCGGGCGGCGTAGAACGCGTCGGGCTTCATGCCCAGATACTGCGCGGCCTGTACGGCGCGCGCCGGCAACACGTGTGTTAGTGTTAGTGTCAGTGTCAGTGTCAGTGTGTGTGAGGCAGGTGCCTGGTGACGCACCGGTGTCCTCGAGCAGGCGGGCGGCGTAGAACGCGTCGGGCTTCATGCCCAGATACTGCGCGGCCTGTACGGCGCGCGCCGGCAACACGTGTGTTAGTGTTAGTGTCAGTGTCAGTGTCAGTGTGTGTGAGGCAGGTGCCTGGTGACGCACCGGTGTCCTCGAGCAGGCGGGCGGCGTAGAACGCGTCGGGCTTCATGCCCAGATACTGCGCGGCCTGTACGGCGCGCGCCGGCAACACGTGTGTTAGTGTTAGTGTCAGTGTCAGTGTCAGTGTGTGTGAGGCAGGTGCCTGGTGACGCACCGGTGTCCTCGAGCAGGCGGGCGGCGTAGAACGCGTCGGGCTTCATGCCCAGATACTGCGCGGCCTGTACGGCGCGCGCCGGCAACACGTGTGTTAGTGTTAGTGTCAGTGTCAGTGTCAGTGTGTGTGAGGCAGGTGCCTGGTGACGCACCGGTGTCCTCGAGCAGGCGGGCGGCGTAGAACGCGTCGGGCTTCATGCCCAGATACTGCGCGGCCTGTACGGCGCGCGCCGGCAACACGTGTGTTAGTGTTAGTGTCAGTGTCAGTGTCAGTGTGTGTGAGGCAGGTGCCTGGTGACGCACCGGTGTCCTCGAGCAGGCGGGCGGCGTAGAACGCGTCGGGCTTCATGCCCAGATACTGCGCGGCCTGTACGGCGCGCGCCGGCAACACGTGTGTTAGTGTTAGTGTCAGTGTCAGTGTCAGTGTATGTGAGGCAGGTGCCTGGTGACGCACCGGTGTCCTCGAGCAGGCGGGCGGCGTAGAACGCGTCGGGCTTCATGCCCAGATACTGCGCGGCCTGTACGGCGCGCGCCGGCAACACGTGTGTTAGTGTTAGTGTCAGTGTCAGTGTCAGTGTGTGTGAGGCAGGTGCCTGGTGACGCACCGGTGTCCTCGAGCAGGCGGGCGGCGTAGAACGCGTCGGGCTTCATGCCCAGATACTGCGCGGCCTGTACGGCGCGCGCCGGCAACACGTGTGTTAGTGTTAGTGTCAGTGTCAGTGTCAGTGTGTGTGAGGCAGGTGCCTGGTGACGCACCGGTGTCCTCGAGCAGGCGGGCGGCGTAGAACGCGTCGGGCTTCATGCCCAGATACTGCGCGGCCTGTACGGCGCGCGCCGGCAACACGTGTGTTAGTGTTAGTGTCAGTGTCAGTGTCAGTGTGTGTGAGGCAGGTGCCTGGTGACGCACCGGTGTCCTCGAGCAGGCGGGCGGCGTAGAACGCGTCGGGCTTCATGCCCAGATACTGCGCGGCCTGTACGGCGCGCGCCGGCAACACGTGTGTTAGTGTTAGTGTCAGTGTCAGTGTCAGTGTGTGTGAGGCAGGTGCCTGGTGACGCACCGGTGTCCTCG
Source organism: Spilosoma lubricipeda (assembly GCA_905220595.1). Lineage (NCBI taxonomy): Eukaryota > Metazoa > Arthropoda > Insecta > Lepidoptera > Erebidae > Spilosoma > Spilosoma lubricipeda. The sequence goes on from HG992290.1 coordinate 391,098, forward strand.
AGCAGGCGGGCGGCGTAGAACGCGTCGGGCTTCATGCCCAGATACTGCGCGGCCTGTACGGCGCGCGCCGGCAACACGTGTGTTAGTGTTAGTGTCAGTGTCAGTGTCAGTGTGTGTGAGGCAGGTGCCTGGTGACGCACCGGTGTCCTCGAGCAGGCGGGCGGCGTAGAACGCGTCGGGCTTCATGCCCAGATACTGCGCGGCCTGTACGGCGCGCGCCGGCAACACGTGTGTTAGTGTTAGTGTCAGTGTCAGTGTCAGTGTGTGTGAGGCAGGTGCCTGGTGACGCACCGGTGTCCTCGAGCAGGCGGGCGGCGTAGAACGCGTCGGGCTTCATGCCCAGATACTGCGCGGCCTGTACGGCGCGCGCCGGCAACACGTGTGTTAGTGTTAGTGTCAGTGTCAGTGTCAGTGTGTGTGAGGCAGGTGCCTGGTGACGCACCGGTGTCCTCGAGCAGGCGGGCGGCGTAGAACGCGTCGGGCTTCATGCCCAGATACTGCGCGGCCTGTACGGCGCGCGCCGGCAGCACGATCTGCGGGAACGCGTACATCGCGCCCTGAGGACAACAACACACACATGTACACTCTATTTATTTATTTATTTATTTATTTATTTAGGGAAAACAAACAGATACACATTCATCTTACATCTAAGTTTAACAAGAAATATATTTAAATGTGTAACTTACAACGTTATCCACTTATTACAATATAAATTGACTACTTACTTTATCTTGAGTGGACCAAAAGTCAAAAAGAAAACAAAATTAAAGTAAATGAATAACACTGCAAAAATAACGTTACAAAGATAAGAACACAATATGCAAAAGAACGAAAAAAAATAAATAAAAAAGGGGGGGGGGGGAATGCTTGAATATGATATCTAAAATGTAACAAGGTTTGAAATTTTTTTACTCAAATCACTTCTAAATTTAATAGCAGAAGATCTAAATATGTCTAGGTCTGTGAAATGAGTATTATAGTTTTTAGTTATGCGATGTAAAGGTGCGCGTACACCGGCGTTAGAGCGACAAGTAGAGGTCGCGAACAGCGGATGCGTGCGCACCTTGCGCACTATTATAGTTCTAGGTACTATGTAGCATAACTTATTTGTTATATCTCAGCAGTCATATTTGTTACTACATAAGTCAAAAAGGAACATGGTTTCTAAGAAAAGACGTCTAGACCTTAAATCCCACAGCATTTTATGATTGTCCTGGGCAGCAGAACCGTGACGACAGCGATAATGAGTCGCCCTCACAAATCTCTCTTGGACTCTTTCCAAACGATCCACATATTTGTTGTAAAGGGGGCTCCATATCACAACGGCGTACTCTAGCTGTGTCCTAATGAGTGTTTTATAGAGGTGGTAATAGGTGTCAGTTTTCTTAAACTCTGTGGTTGATCGCATCACTAAGCCGTACATGCGATATGCGATATGCTCTATACTCTACACTCTATGCTCACTGACTCATTATCTACTCTTAGCTAATGTCGACCACCGCTCCCAGTCTAAACGGAGATCACTTAACACAAGGGAAATACTATGATAATAATAACAGTTGTTGCACGAAAATACAAAAGAAAATACATTCTGTTCAACTTTAAACTAATTTATACAAATAAATAAAATTGCGAGTTTCTGTTTGTAATATTAAAATAACCGCTTTTAAATTAATGCATATGTATGTTTACAAAATACATGTAACAAAATATCATTCTTTTTTTTTAATTTTTGTCTGTCTGTCAGTCTGTCTGTTTGTTCCGGGTAATCTCTGAAACGGCTCGACCGATTTTGACGGGAGTTTCACTGTCAGGTAGCTGATGATTCAAGGAGGAACTGAGACTTTTTTTACACTAGCTTTGTATAGCAACGTTACCGCGGAATTCAGCTAGTACAAGTTATAAATCAAACATGAAATAACTTCCATTGCCAATCTAGGTAGAAACCTGTATTACAATGCACAATTGTGCGCACAAACACAGATGCACTCTTCTCCCTTTTTCACAATTCGATGGGAACGGGAAGAAATCAGACGCAAAACTGACGTCTGTATATACTTTCCAAGACACGAAAATTAAGTGTACGATTCCATTTCTATAACCAGAAAAAAATTAATAACACTCTTTGACTCGATCAAACCTCCTCTAGATCGGCAATCGCATACATTAAACCCTAGACCGATGAGGTAAATTAAATAATATAATAGTGTAGGGCTGTTACCTGTACGACGTTGCAGGAGAAGCCCTCCATGCTGTTGAAGGTCTGGTAGATCATGTCCGCGCGCTGGGCGAGGGACCTCAGCACGAGCGCCTTCTCCTTCGCGAACAGCTCGTGCGAGGGGTCGCCCGGGGCCGGCTCGCGAGCCTGGCGGACAACCATTATTATTTCTTTAACTTTTGTAAAAAACCCTTCGGCAACAATTCTATGAGAAACGGAACATTCAATTGTTAGAACTAAATAACTAGGTATTGAATTTGTATTTCTTAACGATGTTAACCGTAGTAATCCTGACCGCTTTCGTCTCACAGCTTTCAAAGGATATTGTAGACTCTTCCAGCGAATATTTAGGAAGGTAGGGTTTTTTTCAATGAACTCTTTTATTTTAATTTAACTGTATAAATGCATATATTTACATAAGTTTTACAGACAAAATCCAGAAGGCAAACCTCCCAGTTATATATGTGATCTATATATATGTATATAAGTGATCGTCGAATCCAAAAAGTAACGAATCAAATAAAATTCAAGGAGCGATATTTCTTGTTTATTATGTTCAGTTCCTCCTCAAGATTCTAGATGGCGCTAGACGTTCTTAACAGATATTTATGAGAACTACTAAAACATCGTGAAACAATTGTTTCAAGTCAATACAGTTCCACCAAGTACCTCCCCCCGATTATAAACTACCATACATAGTCACTTATTCACTAAATACTTACAAATTACATAAGTAACTGATCATTTTCTTGAAAGTGCTTAACCTAAGTCAACAAATTTAATATGTAAAACATAACTAATTTTTGACCATGACTGCCCTCGTATATTTCTGTTATCGAGGTAAATAGTAGTACACGAGTTTATCTAATAAACAAGGTATATTAGTGTAAACTTTTATCTAAATGTGTTCAGTAGTTTTTCGTGAAAGAGTAAGAAACAATCATACAATGATCGTAAGTATGTACAAAGCTACTAACGACGCAGTCCATGACGATCTGTCCCAGCGAGCTGGGGCACAGCATGGCGGACATGGCCTTGTAGAGGTTGGCCTGCACGCCAGGGTCCAGGTTCACCAGCTCCATCCAGCCGCCTCTGATGCCGCACTCGCCCATGTAGCCCTTCGACGCCGACATGAACGACGCCAGCTCCAGCTTGTTGTACGGGGGACCCATTTCTGTTATCACCTGGAAAAGTACACATTCATTTTGTATTTTTCGAGTAATTAGCGCGCTTTGGGGAGACCTTCGTACAACAGTTGCGATGATTTGATATTTTTTGTTTGTTTGTATCAAAATCAGAAAAGTAGATCAGACATTACCAATTGTCAACAGTTCCAATTCGTAAAGCTTCGTGTTCTCTTGGTAAAGAGTGACACGATAGGAATACTCTATGAAAAATATCTTAAATATTCCTTCAGAATACAACCTCGCTCTCGCTTCTACTGCGGAAAGCTTTTCTCAAATTGTTACATAATCATCTGTTCAATAAATGTAACATTCGGCCTCTATTATTTTGATCCGGTTATAAATCCTCTAAGCACTTTGGATATGAAGCTACAATTTTTTTTGAGATTTTAACCCGTCGTCATGCTTTTACCTGGTATGTGTATTTCAACTATAACTTCCAATGGTCGTTATTATATTATTATGCGAAACATTAAATAATACACAAGGATTAATAGTCTACAGTTTTCCGAAGACATTAGAGTTACGCGATACAAAGAAAACTTGAGTATGGTTGTGTGAACATACCTTCTTGAAGGAATAGAACTGGCTACCCTCGGCGTACACGTTGTGTTGGTACACCTCGTCGGCGAATATGAACAGATTCTTCTCGTGAGCGAACTTCACTATCGACTCAATGTTCTCGCGCGACAACACCTGGGGAAGGAAATCACGTTACTGATACATACTTCATAATGTATAGACAGGTATATTAGGATTTCATATGATTAATCATAACAGAAAACTATTCGGTTTCATTCCTTTAAAGTTAGGTTTTTAATCCACTTCAAAAAAGGAGGAAGTTCTCAATTCGACTATGTATATGTTTTTTATGTCTGTAATCTTAGAACTTTCGACTGGGTGAACCGATTTTGATAATTCTTTTTTATTTGAAAGCTGGTGCTTTAAGTGTGGTCCCATTTCAGTTTGATCCAGTTATAGAAATGTTTTTAAGCTATTGCATAGCTTCTATCGCAGGCCTTGAGCGTGGAGACCGAATCCAGAAATTCTGTAACGAAAATAACCTAACACCCTCCCCCCCACTCCGACCGGCACAGCAGTGATACTTTTTAGTTCTGTCATTAACGATGAATAGCAGAACTTTTAAGAACTTTTATGAAAACTCGTCTCTAGGTGGCATTGGTTGTTTGTTTTGTGTAATTTTGTATTACTTATTTAATGAATACCTTGTACCACAATATCCAGGAAACATTCACAAAAAGACGCCCAGATGAGATCTGAACTCGAGGTACTTTCGTCATAAATCATTCACCTACACCTTCCAACCAATAACTCATTTCTACTAAATGTTAAAATTGTTGTTCTTATGCTCCTTGAAAAATTCTAACTACTTTTGTTTCTTGTCAGTATGGCAGCAATAATATAGATGGCGGTGTACTTCGAATGCGATGGAGCATTTGAAAAATAGTTTAGGTTTTTTTGGTGCTATCAAAGAAAAAACTTGAATTAATATCAAAGAAAAAAATAAATAAAATACTGCATAAATAAATAATTATAATTGCATAAGTTAATAAAAATGCTACAATAGCTTTACCGCGGCAGTCCCGAGTGCCACATGTCTTTTTTTTTTCTTAAAACTTCTGTTTATTATCAAGGTTATGGTAATGGGATGGTACATCCATGGTGGTCTATGGTAAAAGGGCATAAATACGTGGAGTGTATCCTCATGTACATGAGCAGAGCATATGTGGTAGTGAGTGAGCGGGTCAGGGGCAGGGGCAGGGGCAGGTGCGGTTACCTGTCCGGTGGGGTTCCCGGGGTTGATGATGACGATGGCGCGCACGTTGCAGGCGGCTCCGGCCTGGTCGTGGCTGCGCCGCAGCTCGTCGGCGCTCAGCCCCCAGCCGCGCGCCTCGTCCAGGAAGTAGCTCACCGGCGCCAGCCCGTACTCCGCCAGCGACGCCGAGTACAGCGGGTACTGCGGGATCGGGATCATTATACCTGCACACACCACACACGCCTGTCTTATTGCGTTGTTGCAACTAGCTCGTACTCGCCGAACCGATACACTTCAACATTACTATGCTATGCTACGGACTAGACAAAATGCTTACATCAAATAACAATCAAGAAAACCATTCATTGAACTTTATCATAATCAAAAAATAAACCAGTTTTGTAATACAACACGGCTAATCTGCCCAATCACAACCACAAGGAAACCTAGGAAACTTCAAACCAGGGAACCCTTTTGTAATTTAAACCCAGTGTTTCTAAAAAGTTTACTGACTAACAACTTTTCAATCACTGTTCTTCCACGAGACCTATAGCTTTCTATTACAGCATTAAGTGTTAAACTAAACATCATTTGTTCATTCATCACATAACTCATACATACAAACATCTCCCACCAAAAACGGTTATAATTCAATCGATGTGTTATCCATACATAAAAAATGCATTAACCGAATGCAATCCAACTGCATTTTGCTAATGCATTTATGATACACCCTCTTTAATAAATCGGCCAATAAAACCTACGTATAAACTTAAACTGTAACCTCCATATTTATCATCATCAGCCACTTGGTTCGATTCTCGACTTCTCGCATCCAGCTCCTGCCAGCCGTCTTGCACAAACCATCACTCCAGCTGGCCTATGGACATCCTACGCTACATTTGCCGAGACGCCGTCTCCACTCAAGAACTCGTTTACCCTAACGGTAATCAGTTCTAAAACTAATATGGCCAGCCCACTGCCACTTCAGCTTTCCAATTCTTTGGGCTATGTCGATGACCTTGGTTCTCTGCCGGATCACTTCATTTCTGATGCGATCCCTCAGAGAAACGCCGAGCATAGTCCTCTCCATAGCACGCTGAGCGACTTAGAACTTGTGGACCAGATCTATATTTATAATTCAGTCTGATTGATCGTATAACTTCTTATTTACTACCTAGTATTAAACAGATAAACTTAATTCATTGAGATGTAAAGTAGCTACAGGTACCTATAGGGTTTGTCTGATATCGTCAAACGTCGTGTCCGATACACATAGTTTTTGTTGTCAGATCTCTTCTATTTCCCGACGTTTCGAACGAGTTATACCGCACGTAGATATGGGAAGAGTAGGTATCGTAATCTTTTGAATAATTTTATCGCGAATGAGACCCGCTGAAAAACTATTAGGTATGTATGTGTAAAAGTCTAAAAACAGTCTGGCAATTTGTCTCATATCACTTGTGTATATTTTAACGAAGGCATATTAGCAGTGAGCAATAATCTTTATTTCGGTCTCTTGAGCGAACAAATATACTTATATGATATCAGCATATTTGTGAAATGTATGATCGAAGGAGCGACTCGTCATTTGTAACCTTGAGTTATAACTAAACGGGCAACCGTTCCACTACAGTCCGTTCTCAACAAACCCACAAATATACACCGCATACTCTCATTCATTTTATTACCATAACCACAGAACATAAATATAACTAGAGTATTCCGTAAAAATACGTTAGATGAATTACTAAAGACTTCTACGCGATAAAATATTTATAAGGTAGATACGTTTCACCCTAGACTGTTTCTCAGTCTATCTCAGTCTCAGGTTAAGAACAAGTGTTTTAAATTTACCGTTTAGTTCTCATCACACCCCTCAACATAAAATTTAAGGATTGAAGAAAATCATAACTTGTCCTCTTTCTTCCCCTAAAATAGGTCGACTTTTTCTTAATAATCACAAATTTCAACAACAAAAAGAACCGACTTCAAGAACTGGACTTAATTTAAATGGAACCACAGGGCAAGCACCACCTTTCAAATAAAAAAAGAATTATCAAAATCAGTTCACCCAGGCGAAGGTTATGAGGTAACAAACATAAAAAAAAATACAGTCCAATTGATAACCTTCTCTTTTTTTGAAGTCGGTTATAAAGAAACTCCCGCTTTAGGAATATATCTTGTGTAGAGGGGACTTTACTGGATACATGAAACGTACACAACAAACACCCAGACTTAAAACAATTATTTGTGGATCGCACAAAGTGCTGTCTCGGGACCGCTAAACCAATAGACCCCAGAGTCTATCTAAATAAGTTTTTTATTGGGCATGTGATACGTGGTCTATTGTTCCCTAGTTACTCATCCCGACTTCTAATCCTGTATAGCCGTAACTCTCTGGAAATATTTACCAGATCACCACACAAGCGTGTTATCCGCGGCTATTATCGTACCAGGGGTAACGCCGCGGGACGAAGCTAGTCTAAAAAAAAATAGCCTAAGTTACTCCTCAGATCATCAGCTACCTGCCAGTGAAAGTCCCGTCAAAATCGGACAAGCCGTTCCAGAGATTACCCGGAACAAACAGACAGACAGACGGATAAAAAAATTAAATATATATATTTTGTTACATGTATCGTGTATACATGCATTTGCATTTTTTAAAAAGCAGTTATTTTAATATTAATTTTATTTATTTGTTTAAATAAACAACTGGCTATAGATATGTACTGTAATCTATTACATCATTATTTTTATATGGCAATTTACTTATTTATTTGCAGGCATAATTTGGCATATGATACACGAATTTCCCCTTTGTTTGCATTATTACTTGTTATCTAGTTTCATTCTAGTAGGTCGGGTCAAGTTGAGCAATTCATCATGTACAATATCAATAACGCTAATTGATATGAATATTATGATACGTACTACTCATTATATTCATATCACTAATCGTGTGTGGTAGACGTAGGTAAATAATAGCCACGCTATTTATAGGGTGTGAGTACTATTGACTATTGCGTACACGGATCTCAACGATACTATTAACCTTTATTAGATATCAATACATTAATATCGCGTAACACACACATGCAAAAACAAGTCAAGTTAGAAATTTTCCCAATCGTACGTAAACTACATGCTTGGGTCACCCGTCCTTCATCTTTATGGTATAAGAAGGTAGTTTAAGTAATAGTTTACTAGTAATAGGAAACCTGAGTCACAGATGCGTTATCACCCTTTGACACCCTCGCCTAGGATAAGTGAGTTTCGACTTCCCTTACAATCACTCACTCCGTGAAGATCAACGAAAGAATAGCTTCAGCGGGCGTGACTAGGTTGTGTTGCATTGTCAACATTCGCAATGAGGACGGTGACCACCACTCTTGGATTCTACTCATGCTTTCCACTAGGCAGAAGAATCGCGTGAGGCCTTGGTATCACTCCAGCCAAACAATCCCCATGTACTTAAATATGGCTCTCCCACTTCTAAATACTACGGTACGGTAAGAGATATCACAAATGTCGAACGGAAAGATTTGCAGCAGTTCGAAACAATCGAGATCGCGTTCTATTATTAGTTAAAAATTATTATAAGTTCGGTATTGTACGAGTATTTCTTACCGGACTTCTTGCCACCGATATCATTGCAGAACAGTTGCAGAACGTTCTTGATGCCGGTGGATGCGCCGGCGCACAGACACACGTTCTCCCAGCGCGAGGGGTGACCGTCGCGCTTCTCGATGTAGGCGGCCACATTCCTTCGGATCATCTCGATACCGTGCGAGGCGGTATACGCACCTACCGACCGACCACTGCAAAAAACTTTTAATTTTATCATCAAATATCACATTATTTTTTTATAATAATAATAATAAATTTTATTCCATATTCAATGTACAAGATTTTTGGGTGTTTTTCTTAAGAGTAGACTTAACTTAATTTCTGAAGAACTTGTGCGATTAGAGCCAAGTTTTTATTATTTCTTACTTTTTCTACTATTTCTTACTATCAAATTACACTGCTTAAATTCATAATTAAGTAATTTCAACATTTAAAATTAGTGATCTATGGAAAATTATTTATGGAATTTGGGACAAACGAACAGTCATATCGCCTGATGGTAAGCGATTACCGCCGCTCATGGACACCCACCCGCAACACCAGAGGCGTCACAAGTGCGTGGCTGGTCTTTGGGGGGGGGGGGGGGATAGTGTAAGGGTAGGGGTGGGCCTCAGGTACCATCACTAACTCGGTGAAACACAGCGCGGTGTTACACAGCGCGGTGTTTCACACCGGTTTTCTGTGAGGCCGTGGTATCACTCCAGTCAAACCGGCCTACTCATGCCGAAGCGTGGCTCTCCCACGAAAAGCCGGTCTACAGAAAACTTTAAACATGAAATGCAAGATATTTCAATTTTTTTTAGAAGTTGTACATTTGTGGAATAAATTCTGAATTTCTAGCTAAGTGCTTTCGAAAGAACGTTATGTTAACATTATCTTTCACTATTTAGTAATCATCATTACCAAACTTATTAATATGTATTATGTAACTGTATTAATAAATATTATTTTATAAATTTTAAGTTACTATTACGTCCACGTATAAAATTACTTGCCCTGACTTAATCCACTGTTGCCTATAAGAGATTGCCTCCGTGCGGTAAGACCACCAACTTTACTTCCTTACATTAAGTTTTCCTATTTAAATTTACCTTAGAACTAATCTGGTACAATAAAGATATTTGTTAATATTGTTAATAATGATTCGTCAACGCAGAGTGTAAGCCAGAAACAAACACAGGCTACAAACTTGCAATTTTACGAATAGTTTTTCTTAAAACCTACTATTACTCACCCGCACGCAGTCAGAAGCTCCTTAGCCCTAGCCCTGACGTCCTCCGGGAAGCCGCCGGTCTCGATGAGCGACGGGCAGGTGACGCAAGCCAGCACCTATACCACATACAAATATTAAAAAGACAATACACAACCGTGGAGAACTACTCAATTTAGTCAATAAGTAACAAAAGCAACTAAATCCACAGTAACTAAGAAAACTGAAAATAAATGTAATAAAACAATGTGATTTTTTTAAGTTTATAACTAGACATGACTAAATTGGAATTAATTAAAAGAATGTGCTTATACAAGAAACGAATGAAGAAACAAATATCTAATATATAGTGAGTGCCTCCCGAAGTGTAAAACGTGTAAACCTTAATACATATCTTTCCAGAATATTTCACGATGTGTTAGAGTCAGATAGAGTTATTCAAAGTTTTATCGGGACGTGGTGTTGAGAGAATCACAGTATTGCGATACAGTAGTCGCTGTGTTAGTTGATTACATTCATTTCAATCAAGACAAATCAAGCAATAAAAATATATTAGAGACATCGCGACGCTGACATTTAGAAACGACAATCATGCACCTACAACTATTTAGTTTCAGAACTGAGCGAGACATTTCTCAGCGCTCACTGGCAACAGCGTCTATGTACTTTCAACAACTGAGGCTGCTTTAACAGACAGATAAATCATCAGTTAGATTGTCAGTTGTACAGATGGTGAATCCTCTTTACTGACAACAAAGATGGGTTTGCAATACATAAATGTAAACTATGGCTAATATTAATAAATTAACGTATATGTACAACATTTAAAACAACAAATAAACATTAATATCAGTAACTGTATATAATGCGATCGCTGCAACTAATCAGTCAAGTCTCTCACGGTTACCTTTGCGGCTGTATCTACGCACGCCTCACGTTCGCGCAATGACGCTTATCTGTTATTGGATAAGATAACTGGTACAGTTACTTAAGACGCTGGGACTGACAATACACAACCACAATTTGTCAGTCAGCACGGCAGAATACTGGATAATGGAAGAAGATTATTGAGAATATTTCAAACGTAAATGAAATACCAAAATAAATGAGAGTTAAAGCTTCAGACTGAATGTAAAAATTTAATTTCAGACTAATCGTAGCCTGCTCGGAAGGAATATGTTACAGAGGCCTGAGCCGCAGAGTGCAGAAAGGAATATGTAACATTGCAGCTAACCTGTCTGATGAACGATATAGGCTGCTGTGCCATGGCGTGTGCATCTCCGATGTTCGCTCTGATCACAGTGTTGAAAGGTTTCTGTGCGCCCTGAAAAAAAACAGAATTATTAAAATTGTATATGAAATTATGCAACAGAAATCTTTCTTAATATTGGCACCAAATTGTACCACACGCCTTTCAATTATGAACCAGACCATAAAACGAATAATCTCGTAATAATGTGAACTGTACGTGGACATAATAGGAACGCATGCCTATACTGGTTGATGAAATATAAGGGTCAGACTAAGTCAGACGCAGGCAAGTCAGGCACAGTACGCTGGCTGATCATAGCAACCGGCTCGCGTTGCTCTATGTGGCTGATAGAATGCGACATAGATATGCCGATACTGCTCGACTTTCGTAATCAGCTCATGTGAATGGATATGGACACAGACCTTCCAATCCATGAGAAAGTATATCAAAATGCTCAGTCTCTCAGTGGCCCTTGTAATATATATAGTCGTTTAAATATTCTGGTCTAAAATTTAAGACAGCTTAGGAATAGGAGAATATTGTATAGGATTTAAATCCTTGAGATATGTAGATTGCTGTAGATACTATTATAAAACGGAACTACACTGGCTCATGTTTTATCACGTGATACATAAAACGTTTATGATCAGCAATTTATTGTTGCAATTCCACTGTGATATGCACAATCTTTATCTACTCTAGCGTTGTCGACACGAGTCCTTAGAGTGGTACGAACTTCGTACTGTAACACTTGCTAGTAAAATCATTGTACGGAGAGCCCCTTACGAAAAAAATAAAATCTAATATTTTTGAAGTATACGAATGAGTGCACAAATGTACAACAATATTACCTTATTGTGTTACCAAAGCAAATATGATTGTTTTACACAATATCAGTAGTTATGTACTTTGTGTTGTACAAAGTAAATCAAACGTAGATATTACAGTTGAATCTTGCGTCGTACAAAATTTACCTAACATGTACCATGTTACACTAGGGAGCAAATGAATAAATCACGAAGCCTAGTTTGTATAATCAATTACCATTCAAAACAACGAGTACAAAAATCACTCTGTGATTCAATAGTAATTCATCAATATAAGGAGCCAATCTTCAATTAATCAATGGAAGCCTGCAACGTGACTACATAACAACGACGTCTGTGAGTTTATTTAAGGATTTGCGATACCATTTGGTACTGAATAGTTAATATAATTTCGGTGTAACCCATAAAAACGCGTCTTTGCTTTTTTTTTGTGGATATGGGTCTTATGGGGATGCAAAAGCCAGCCCGAGTATGTGGTGTATCTACTAAAAACCACTCCAAAACGGCTTCAGGGGCCCTACTCTTAGGAGGACCCGGATCATGTATGTAATCTAGGCCCTATTCCGATGGAAGTCAAAGTCGGAACAAAATGATTTATGCGTTACTAATTTCAATGGACAAAAGCTGATTGTGTGTTGATTTTGAAACAAGGATTTCTTGTACATAGGTATGAGCAATAAAGCAATATCTGAATGACATTTTATATCCTGATTAAACATAAAATATTCGAGTATACGTTGTGTGTGTGTGATCGAATATCGAACTTGACCAAGGTACAGTTTATTCATACGCTGACGACACGGCACTAGTATTCTCGTCGGGTTCTTGGCCGGGTGCATATGGTTTGGCGCAGAAGGGATTCGACGTGGTTTGTAGATGGCTTAATGATAATTTGCTCACGTTAAATATAGACAAAACGAAAGTATTAGACTTTTCTATCCGCAAGCCAATACAATTGCATAGTTCGCTTCTAATAACTGCAACTGGATTCGATGGATCTGCGGGTGGTTGTATTGAGAGAGTATCGTCTGTAAAATATCTTGGAATTGTTATCGATAGCGGCCTGAACTTTAGAGACCATATTCAGGGCCGGATTTAAACTTAATGCCGCCCGTGGGCACCGGATAACAACCCGCCTTAAGGCGGGTTTTTATCCGGCATTTTACTTAAACTTATAGTTCACATATTTTATTTGTCAAAATTAAATAACTAATTTGTTGAAGAAACTATATTTATTACATGTTACATATTCCAAAAACATAAACAAATATTTGTTTTTTTTCTAACAATTATAAATTTAGCACTAAAGGTGAGTCTTAATTATATTATATCAATTTTATAGCAGGCAAATTCGTCTGACTTTTTGAATTGAGAATTGTTTGATTAAATCTTCGCAATCTAAACGTTGAAGTACGTCGGATTCGATGCATAGAATAGCTAAGCTATTGAGCCTATTAGCAGTCATTTTAGAACGTAAGTAGTTTTCAACTCTCTTCAAACATGAAAACGAGCGTTCTGTACAGTTTGTTACAACAGCTAATGTCATAAATATTCGATAGGCGATTTCCACGTTTGGAAAATGAGTACAGGTCATTTGCATGCAACAATTTCAAAAGATCGGAAGCGAATTCTGTTCCATAATTTTTTCAATGCAATAATTTCCTTTTGCGTATTAGCAACAATTTTAATCAATTGTTTATAATTTAACAATGAAGTATGTTTCATCCACTTTATAATATTATAATACTTTATCATATTATAGTGTAGATGAAACATAGAAGAGTTTGTTTGTTTGTTTGAACGCGCTAATCTCAGGAACCGCTGATCCGATTTAAAAAATCTTACAGGTGGATAGTGCATTTATCGAGGAAGGCTATATCATCACGCTAAGACCAATAGGAGCGGAGCACCAATAAAGAATGTGTTAAAAACAGGGGATAATTATCACGCTACGGGCAATAGGAGATGCAAACGGTGTTACGTGGGTCTACTAGTAAATCATAAATCAATAAGGTAAAATATTTTTTTATGATCATGAATGACAATGGCCATATTAGCCGCAGAAGTGATTACCGTTGGGGTAAACGGGTTCTTGAGTAGAGACTGCGTCTCGGCAAACATAGTGCAGGACGTCCACAAGAAAGGTGGAGTGATATCTGCGCAAGACAGCTGGCAGGAGCTGAATGCGAGACGCCGAGGATCGAACCAAGTGGCGGGCAATTGGAGAGGCCTATGTCCAGTTGTGGACTGCGATAGGCTGAAGATGATGATGATTATGAATGAACAATACTGCTATAAGCGTCATTGTCATAAATAAATTAAATTAAAGAAAGAGTTGTTTTACTTCTTAATATTATTTTTGAAAATGTTTTGGCACCAATTTTGAAAATAACTTGCCGCTTAAGATGTTCAAAGTTTTAGCCAAACCAATGACCCTTTCTTGTATCCAAAGATATTTTTTTTATTCTTTACAGTTAAAAGGTCTATCCATTTTTTTTAGGTTTTTATCTACAGTAAGGAACTTATGCCTGCCCGTTTTATTTGCCCACATAGGTACTGCACAACACTGCGGCATTTTAGAAAACAATATTTGTATAAGAATGTTTATAAAAATAAATAAACCAAAATAATTTAGAAAAAAAAACAAATATCGTACTTGACAGTTCATTGGACCTGACGCCAAAGTGCCGCCATCTGGAGTAGACCATTCCAAAAAACCACTAAACCCCCACATATAATCGATGAATTGAATTTCTTGAATTATCAATTAAACATAAAATTATTAATTAACGGAATTAATTAATTATAATATATTCAGCAATCTTGGTTAGCTAAACAATGGTTTTCACTTACCAAAGTTTGCCGCCCTAAAAAATTTGCCGCCCTGGGCACGTGCCCCGACTGCCCCTATTGTAAATCCACCGCTGACCATATTGAGTATTTAACAAGTAGAACACGTAAGCTGATTTACATATTCAAAGAACTTCGACAATCAGCGGACCCCCAGATAATGAAAATGGTTTATCAATCACTGTGCCAATCTATCTTAAATTACTGTATTACCACATGGGGCGGTTCAGCTAAAACCCACATAATACTCCTAGAACGCGCCCAGAGAGCGGTACTCAAGGTTTGCTGTTCTAAGCCGCGTCTATTCCCAACCATGAAGCTTTATGAATATTGTCAGGTGCCCACAGTTAGGCAACTATTTGTACAGGCTACAATACTTAGACAACACGCATTAACCCCTTGCACACGAGAGAGTGTTCGTCGCAATAAACCCATCGTTTCAACGTCTAGAGTAAATACGTCATTTTGCCGTAAATTCTTTATTTTCCTGGGACCCTATTTATACAATAAAATTAATAAAATTCTGATTTTTTATCAACTAAACTCATACCAATGCCACTTAGTTGTAACGGAATGGCTCCTGAAGCTAACATACGAAGAAACCGAGGATTTATTGGTTGTACTGGAGTAGCCGTCTACTTTTGCAATAATATATGCTAAACATCACACTCATAAACTTACAATAATACAACGAATACACACACACATACACACACACACACACGCACACGCTCACACACATAATTCCATGAAAAAAAAAAAATATATATATAAAGATAAAACTTATACTATTTTTAAATATGTTTATTTAGGTATTAGGCAATTTTATGCCTATCACGGGCACCAGCGATCCTCAACCAAAGTACTACCTGGATTTTATGTAATTCAATTTGTAAATTAATGTATTTTGGTTTGGGTGAGAAATAAACGTTTTATTATTATATATTATATATACTGTTTTGTATCTAAAACCTTGCACTTTCAGTACAGAGGCGTGCGTTATGCCTCAGGCATTTTCTAGCAAGTACATTACATGTGTGCTAAATATTAAAACACAACACAAATTACGTAAGGTTTAAATTCAAACTTATGAAACAAGAGCTTTCAACACCAACAACAGTATTGCTGAACACCGGCTTTCCGTAATGTCGCCGTCATGGGATCACCGGTCGAGCCGGATCGTACTATCTTTTACTTTTTAATGCAAAATACACGACGCATAACTTAACACAGGTGGTGAGAATGTAGTGATTCAAATGAAATGCCAGTCACTAAATAACCCAGAAGAACTGGTACTACAGGTTTAGTATAAGTATTGATCCGTTGCATAATGTGAGACAAGGTGACCTTTGGAATATACGTTTTGATATCAGTATAGGTCAAGAACCTTACAAGAAAGGCTCTTTCTCAGTGCATGAGTAACAAAAATCATTATTTAAATACTTATTTATGAAAACTATACAAGTACCTAGCTTCTCAACAGAATTTTATTCTGTACTTTGTTTGTATGTTGAGATTTTCATGAAATAGTTCATGTTTTTTTGTATTTTAACTTTCAGTTTTTCTTGAACGCTAACTTAAGAAGAGCAAAAGGAGGGGTGTTAAAAGTTTGACGTCGATGTCTGCCTGTGTGTTTGTGTGTGAACGTGTGTATCTGTCTATGGCATCGTAGTTCTCAAACGGACGTTCAAATTTCGAAGCGGTTTTTTATTTGAAAGCCAGTTTCCTTGCGATGGTTCTTAGCTAGGTTTGGTTAATGTCGGTCCTGCAGTGAAGTGTACCTATAACTTTTCAGCATTTTAACATAGCAGCATTTTTGGCGGATGTATGATTACTCGATTAAGTGCTTGCGTAGGATTTTTATTTTAGCTTGTTGTAGACAGAGTCATTCATCATTACACCGGGTAGGAGGCTCTGAACTGCACCCGTGTTTTACAATTAATATTTTTGAGACCAATTTATTTCTGTGACTACGTTATAGTTATCTTTATTTATATAATTCTTTTGTGTGTGTGTATGTCACTGAACTACTCTCAAACGACTTGACCGATTTTGATGAAATTTTTTGTGTGTGTTCAAGGGGATCTGGGAATGGTTTAGATTCACAATTTTGTCCGCTGGACCATGTTTTTTTAATTAATTTTTAATTTATTAGTAGTTATGGCAAAACGACGTTTGCCGGGACAGCTAGTATACATATATAACCTAATGAAACGCCATAGTTTTAAAAATTAGCAGAAACTAAACTTGTCTTGTTAGTTCCTCGCTAGTTGCAAATAAGAAACACTTATATTGTTATTTTATATTCCATTGCCTATCGTTCGTGTATTTGCACAGTATAATACGCTTTTATAATGAACGCATCTTATCGCTCACAAACAATGTATAATCGCAGATAATCTCCGTTTATGTGTTCTTCATTGTCATTAATCTGCTCCAGATTACAATTGTTATTCACTTTGCTATCTGACAACTTGTCAATTAATATTAACGATTAGCTTTTTGACGTATAATAAATATATTGATGCATTGATTGACTGGCATTTGACACTGCATCAACGCGAATGCAACAGTTATCGCATACCTTTTACCAGCCTGAGACAACAAAATAGATTTACTTCAGGTATTAATTTAATTGGAATAATTATGAAAAGAAAACCTGATCAACTCCTTTTTAAGGAAAGGCCTATGTCCAGCAGTGGACAGCTAAGGATGGTATCGTGATGTGAAACATTTATCGACCTCTGTGAGGGTTTTTGAGCTGACGCTCACTGGCACCAATATGGAAATTTTGAAGTACCTACCTACTTAATGTTAAGAACGCAGTCTAGTGGTACTTAATCACAGTTACATTAACATCAACGGTTTGATTGCCTATTATCACAATAATTACTCATTAACTTGAAATATTTCATCGTTGAACCCTATTCCATGGACTGAAGCTTTAATTTTCTCCAAATCAATATCGTATCAGGTTGAGTGTTAGAAAACTTGAACGTACTCGTAGTATCTAGATTTTCTATTGTCTTATGAATAGTAACCTATATTGCATTCCATGCACTGATAACATTTTGCTAGACCAATGGAAGACTCAAATAATCATAATTGCAGTAAGTGTTGAGGTAAACAGTCTCCTTGTAAATACAATATCTAGTATATTATATTTCTAAACTATCATCAATGCCTTTATAGCTATAGTCCACTGCAGGATGTATGCCTCTTTTGAGAAAATAGGTTTTAATATACCGTGCATACATAAATTACACCCCAGAAACAAAATAAATAATAGTGCTAGTCATAAAAAAGTTCAAAACATTTCAAACTTAGAGTAGGAGGCCTATACGCTAGGTGGAGTGATGATTGCGCAAGATGGCTGCCTCGAGCTGTATGCGAGACGCCAACGATCGAATCAAGTGCAATATAAAAGGTCTATGTATAGAACTGAACTGCAATAGGCCGATGATTATAATATCATTTTTGGTCCTGGGTGGGAACGAACTGAAAAAAGCGAGGTCAGGCAGTCCGATATTAGACACAATGAAAGAACGTATCTAAACTGATTTATGAAATTTTTATAGACTACACAAGCGTAAGCTGTCTAACTAAGTACAAGTGAAGAGGAGGGGATTTTTGTACGGAGTTGCGGAATAATGCATTAGAAGAGATATTGAAATTGTATGGAACCGATGCCGTATAAAAATACAACGTGGCTTTTTTCCAATTTCCCGGCGATTCTGTCGGTCAATTTGGTCATTTGATTTTGTACGGCAAACCTTTATTGCGCGATGCCGTACAACAATCATGTGACAAAGGAGAAAAATCGGGGTTATTACTCCTTTCCTTTCACCAGTACTCAGTTGGACAGCTCACAAGTGACGGCATAGTGCTGAATGTTATTGTTTTATGCCCCTGTATCTTTCTAAAAAGGTCTCCTGGTGGTTCAAATGACCCATAAATTTCCGACACGGGCTCCGTAGACTATTACTCGTGTCATATCGTTATCGTTCATTAAAAGTAATAAACACAACTGTATGTATCCGACAATAACCAGTTACGTACACAAACAGACCTATTACATAATATAGGTATTGAACTTTGTGTGATATATGCGACCGACGTAGTCACATTATAGTGTGACGTGAGTAGATTTGTTTTAAAAAAACTCAAAACAAATAAAACATTATTCTTGTAGTTCATTAAAATGTTTGTTTTTTGGGCTTGGTGGGCATTTGACAAAGGACGCAACTTCATTCTAAAGCTACAGGCGAAAATCTATGGAAATTTTATAAAATGTATTGTCCATTTTAACTATTTTCAGATAACATAACAAAAAAAAAGATGGCAGAAAAGTTTTTCTCAATTAATTTTAAGATTACCATTTTATTTCCTGCTTTTCGATATCCACACAACGCTCCACAGCTTCCTTTGCGTCTGTAGAACATCTAAATTAAGACCTTAGGGGTTGTTAGATATCTTGAGCTTTGTCGTGGCATCAACATTATTCCCTAATATATGACGGATTTAAAAAATATTTATTTTGCACATGCAAGACTATCACAGATGTGGCACATCACTAAGTTATTCCTGTCTGAATGCTTAGGTGCTTGCTGCCGAATTAAATAGTCAACTCCAAAGTACCCTACCACGCCTAATTAATTGATTCTTCGGTTTAGTTTCCTTGTTTATGATAATTCAGATTTTAGGGTTACAAGTTGAATGTTAGTTACACGGTAGGTAAGTGCGGTTTTCCCTCTTTTATTACCACTTTGAACGACGGATTCATGCCATTAACAATAAATAAATTATTTTTAATACTTACTTAAGAATAAAATTGGAAAATATATGGTAAGAAGTAAGAACCGTAAGGATGTTATTTTGACCATACATACATTTTTTTTTATTTTACACGTAGCATCGTCTAAATTAGATCATGAATACTGCATTAGGTTCGCATTTCTGACAAAAAATGTTATGTATATTTGTATACCCTCAGAAGCAGAAGGAATGGTACTATTACTATGGGCTATTAGTATTTTTCTTTTAATACATTAGTGATATCTACAAAACAGTTCTGATAAATAGGCAGTTCTGGAAAGAGCATACGCATACTATAAACAGTTACACTAATCAAAAATGTCGAAGATAGATCTCTTCCAATTTGAATTCAGAAATACCACTGCTATTACATGAAAATACTCGTACTTCCGAATTACTTCATACATGTTTTAGCTCGAATAAACTAGCGTTAATTAATCTACTGACAAAATCTGTTTTAGTAGTTTTTCAAAATCAAGGTTTCTTTGTTGCCAGCTGATATTTTCACAATAGACCACTTATAAGATTTATCGACGTGATTCAAGACCGGCGAATACACGTGCTTTCAATCTTAGCATGAATATAAATATAACAATCACGTGGTTCTATACGACACAGGCGGCGCTCCGGCGGCATAATAACTTCGCAAACAAGTTTCAATTAATATAAATGTCAGTTTACTAGGGGGAGATAAAAGCTAACTCTCTTGTACACACACAGAAGAGCACGCGAAAATTACCAAGATTTTAGTAGGTGCCTCAGTTCTACTCAAGAGTAAGTAGTTGTACTAAGTTAGGTTTGAGTCCATTTTCTAGTTTTGTGTTTTTAGTTTATGGGGCATACGAAATGACAGGTTAATCTATTGACCTAGATGCCTGGGTGCGTCAAGAAATACGAGTGCGTTGCCGACCTTTAAGTGACTCCCAATTGCAAGGCAAAAGAGTATTGTGCCTTAGGTCACCTTAATCAAACTAAAGTAATGAAGGAATTCGTTACTACTGATCGCAAAAGTCAGTAACTACATAATAAGAAGGCCTATTCCTCTACAAGTCCACAACTAGGTAAACGTAATGTGATAGTGGACTTGGCTTTTACTTTCATTACTGTATCACTGCCATCGTCTAACCGTGTCACTCCAAACGCCAAACGGGTTTAAAATATTACACAATACTTGTGCAACAGTCGACACAGACCACGTCACGAGTGTCACCACAAACATATTAGCGCTTGTTTACGCACAAATGCATATGCATGTGAGATGTAATGGAGTATGAAACTGGCTTATTAATATTCTCTTGTTACGTATACCACCCGAGGGCCCAGCTTCAGGCCCTACTCTGGTTAGGACCCGAAACATGCTATTTCAGGTCCCCTTGAATTGACACAACGCCTAACCAGGCTTCCATTACGTGTTTCATGACCTTGGCTGACCTTGCTAATCGGTCAATTGTGAGCGTGGCATAAATCAATATCACCTTGCAGTACTTATGCAGTAAGTATGGCAAATTGCATCAGTTCACGTTTGTCAAGCAATCGCATTGCGTGGTTACAATATTGCTGTTGTAGAAATTATAATTAGTATACATTAACTTAGTCGACGGCTCTTCAGACCGTTTCCGATGAGAGAGTGTGTCGAAAATACACCTACTAAAACAACGCGTCGTGCAATACCGCCTTTATAATTAGAAGTATCCAAGTACAACTTTTTAGATCTGTTCTGTGACTTAAATTCAATCAAAATTGTATTACTCTTTTATGATGTAAAAATTAATATATTTATCTTTACACCACATTACATATCTAGTCTTTTTTATACTGTGTTATATAATTAGTAATAGGATGAAGCTCTCCCCACATACCTTTCTCCATCCCCCAGAGGTCAGCAACGCACTTATGACGACTCTGGTGTTGCGTGTGTCCATGGGCGGGGGTAGTTGTTTACCATCAGGTGACACGTCTGCTCGCTTGCCCCCTATGCCATAAAAAAAGAAAAGATAGCTATGCTGAGAGAATAATTGTGTTTGATCTCAATGAACATAGACAATTACAATTAGTTAGTTTCATTATTATCCTTACCATCCTTACAAAGGAGTTTTGGCCTACTATACCTATTTCACACTGGCCCGATAGATTGGTGTATGGTTTGTGTCGGGTTTTTCTCTTTACAGCAGTGTTGTTCTGCATACTTTGCTCCCGTAGTTAGTTTTTACAACAACACCCACAAAAAATCTTTAAACAAGGTTATTTCAGTGCAATGTAATATTTTTAGAGTATAATATTGTGGCAAAGCAGCTACACAGCTACAGCTTATCAACATAATAGATAAGTTGTTGTGTTAGTAAGAAATGTAGGACTGGTGTCCCTTCACAACATCTTGAGAAACTGATTGCCTAATTTTATTCTTTGATAAAGATTTGAGATAAATAGTGTAGTCAATCATTGGTTATAACTTTGCTCTACATTATATGTTTGTGGTTATTCTATTTTTAAGTTCTCTTAACTAAAATAATTTTTAAGGTATTTAAATACTGACACGTTTTTGACCATCTTCAGAAGCAAGTTACAACTAAATGTCTTTGTGTATATAATGTAATTTTACCTTAGTTTTTAAACTGATTTTAATCATTACTTTTTTTTGTAATTTCAACCTGACTGTCCTTACAATAAATCACTAAGTAGGAGAAATCACCTTTCACAAGTGGATTAAAAACACTAGTTATTAATTATTTGTTACAATATAGTTACATTGAAAATATGAGATATCTTTGAAGTTAATTATAATTTTTCATTATTTTTATTGTTTTATGTCAACATTCCAGTGTAAGAGATTTTTTTACACAAAATCAGTGACACTTGAAACAGTTATCATATGTTGACAGCTTGATATGTGTATATTGTAACTTAATTATTGTGATATTAGTTAATTTCCTTATCAGCTTCACCAGCTGAGTGTCTGTCATTGATAACAGAAGTGTTTTGATTGACAGATTGGTTGCTTAACATTATTGGATGATAAACTTATGAATTTGTAAATAACATCTGAATTGTGAAAAATTAAGAATATGTAGTCATCATTGTTATTCATCCCATATTTCTCGCAAGAGTTGACCTGGAAAAGTTGAACCTGTACAAACAGATCTGGCCAATTTGGGAGTGGGCCACTTTTAAAATGTTTTCTAGATGATATGATTTCAGTTTGATAAAAATAGCGCAACAGAAAAAAATATAAGCATAATATTTTAACAATAATAAATGGTAAAAGAGATATTCAATGTATTGTGCAGCAATGAAGAATTCTATTAACTAAGGATTTAATCAAGAAAATTAAAATCTGTCAACAATCAATACTAAATAAATAAATATTTCTGACATCGGACACACAACGCCATCTAGTCCCAAGCTAAGCAGAGCTTGTATTATGAGTAGTAAACAACTGATATAATTACTTAATTGAAATACTTTTTTTCAATTAATTTTTTTAATCTATCAATCATCAACCTACAAATGTTTATTTGTCAGAAACAATTAACTATTAAAATGTTACAAAAACGACAATGCATTTCTCAATTCTCATTAAATCTTAATAGATTTACAAAGTTTCAACTTTTACATATTTTTTTATGTTTCTTCTAGTACACTCTCTAATTTTGACATTAATGTCTGTGACATGTGGCGCGCCAACATTATTTTTTAAAGACCAAAACAATTACAGGTCAAGGGTTAAATCTAGTCTTTACACACATTAATTTGTAAAATTCTAAAGATGCGCAGGTTAAAATATCCATCAAAGTTTTTAACTACTTTTAAATAGCTTTTGAATTAAAATTAACCACTTTGCCTCAATCAAAACATTTCGAATCAATTTTGTTACATTATGCGCTCGTAAAAAGTTTTCGTAGTACATACCTTCTCTATTTCCTTCTCAATTTCGCCGGCGCGAATTACGAGCGGTCCACGAACAGCGTATTCCAGGGCTATTACATTAGGATTTAGGTTGTCCATGGTCAAAGCCTTGCCACTTCCATCAACACCACTTGAACTATTGGAAGACATTGTACGAATATTTTGTCGCAGATATTTCGAATTGTTCCGAGAAACCGAATGTGTTCCGCGACGTAGCGATCGCACGATCTCGGCACCGTAACTACGACTGGCGTAGCTTAACAACTCGAAATGAAATTTCGTCAGTACCATGGTCTGTAAACAATGAAATTACCATTTAATATTTTCTTAAATTTCCGTTTCAATGTGAACTATTTAATATGATGATTAAATGGAAAAAAATATTAATGGCACAATTGAGGTAATAATTTTTTTGCCACGATACGAATTATTTACCCCAGAAAAAAAGTAGGCAACCGGTAGATGTCGGAAAAATAATGTCACGTCTACTTGTCGATAAATCAATACGCGCACATGGAATGTAAACAAAGTTTGATTGAAGCAGTTTGAAGCTAGTGAAGTAGAATAGCAATTAATAAGTTTGTGACGAATACAATACTTGTTATTCAGTCGTTACGTGTGTGGGTTAATGTTCCTGTGTGGAAAACATTACAAGCATTGTAAAAATGTTAAATTTAAATTATCAATAAGTTTATTTAATAATTAGTTAATAAAACACATATAAATCTGATTATGAAAGTTATTTTAAAAAATAATAAATTATTACATTATCGTTAACAAGCAGTTTATTCACCAAAAATAAAATATATTGTTACGTAAATTTAAAAAAAAGTACACTTTCGTGGATAAACTGATGTTATTTTTCAGAAGGTTGGCAGTAGTGGCCGCTCACCATGAAGACGAAGACAGATAAAAAGATGGACTCGAAGTATGAGCGTATCTTAGAGCATATATACACAGAAGGGCTGCTGAACGGGAGTAAAGCGTGATCGAAATAGAGAAGGAGACAGACTGAGTTTAATTAGAGTCTTTCTCTCTCACGCAAGCTTCTGATTGTTCTGATTGGTGGACGCACACACCAATTTGTATGACTGATTTAGAGGGAAATACACCAACCGATGAGAAGCTTGCGTGAGAGACATATACTAACTAAACTTGGTCTCTCTCTCTCTATTCCAATCACGTGAAATAAAACACGGGTGAAGAGTAATCGTGACCAGGGATGTTGCAAACATTCGCATCCGTATCTGTATTTCCGCAAAAGCGGAACTTCCGTATAGATTTGGACATCTGCATCCGCATCCGCATCCGGATCCGTAATAGGCAATGTGGATGTGAATGTTATAGAACTTGCGGCATGAAAGAAATTGGGCGCAGTTCTCATGTGACCAATGGGAGCGAAAAGAATTGGTGACGAGATCCGACGTATTTTTTGTGGTGCATCATTTGTTTCATGTAAATAAATCATTATGTAAGCCAAAGTGAATCATGTTAGTTTGCGTTCCCTTTGGCTTACTTATCGCATAGATAGAAATTAGTATTATTGTGATACAGTCATCACTGTGTGTAAATAATTGTGTATTTGGAAATCTTTATATTAGTCTTAGCTGAGCAATAAGCTGAGCTAAGCTAATTAAAATCGCCCGATAAATGCCGTTATGTTACACCGGTAATACGTTTTATTGTAAGTAAAATTTATCGTTCTATTACAATAGTCTTTATTTTTCCACCCACTTAGATCCTCGCTATAAGTTCACGGCTTCTCGGGCCGGGGCTCTCATTGGTCGGGGGCCCGTGGTATTTTGCCAGCCCTGGCACCCTATAGTTACGCCACTGCATCCAAAGATTGCCTGTAAGAAATTACTCCTTAGCGATAAGGCTGCAGATTGTATTTCACGGAAAGGATATGGAAACACTAGGACTAGGGAAATCAAGTTTCGTCCGAAAATCATGCTTAAAAAATGACCTTGCTATAATTTAAGAATCGTCAAGTGAAGATGAGAGCCAAGAAATACTAGAAAATGGTAGTACTGAAGTTGTACTCAAAAGGGAATTACTTTCTTACTACACTAAAAAAATATGCAATGTAGATGAAAATCCTCGTTGATGAAAATCCTCGTTGCGTGTTCATCGAGAGGAATTGAAGTTAATCACAAAGATTTTTAAAAACTCTAGCAGGCAGTGTTCCTAGCCAACAAATATTTAGTAGAGTGGATTTAACTAACGAACCTTTGCGTAACCGCTGATTCGGAAATTGTATTACTCTTTATTAAGTAAAATGCTCCTATTTTTAACTGCACGTAATACTATGAAAAACAGTAAGTGAAGTTAAAAAAACATAGGAGCATAATTTTCATTAATATAAATGTTAATAATTACTTTATCATTGTTTCAATTCTTCATTCAATTACTGTATTTATGTTTAATTTTAAACATCCGCATCTGCATCCGCGGATGTGAGCCTGCGAAAATCCGTAGCCGCATCCGCATCTGCGAACGTATAAAACGAATGATTAAATACGTGAATTTATGTTGTTTCAAACCTCACATACCTAGAAGTTACCTAGAATGTCGATAAAAAAATATCGATAATAGGCACAGTGATCAAATAATATTAACAATTAGTTTTTTTATACTGAATTAAATCTGAGGCAAAGTTGTGTAATGCAATAAAGGAAAATTCGAGACATTTCTATGATAACTTAATATTGTTTTGAGGAAAATGAATTCCTATGTATGCTTACAGTGCTGTTTTTGAATATATTGTTTGTGGTTAAATATTTATGTTACTAAAACAACGAGCAATGTTGCGTAATATTACTATCACTTAATTAACACATTAAACATTTAAACTTATCCCTTGTTTTTGTGCATCCACTGAAAATTCTATCAATAAAGATTTGTCTTTTTAATTATGTATTTTTCTAGTACTTATTTGCACTGAATACGTAACTCTGAATGCCTGTGGATATATTTGTACTGGTTGGTACAGGTTATCGAAAAAAATAATTTCTAAAGGCACATCACTAGCACGTTACACGCACATGCAAATTTGACGCACACCATTGCATTTCTTTTTTGGTCTCGCTTATTGAAATGCACCACCAATCTATGGTATTCTACATCTATGGAGTGGAGAGAGAGAGAGAGAAACTGAGTTTGGGTAGTGCCTGTCTCTCTCACGCAAGCTTCTGATTGGTAGACGCATATACCAATTCGCATGACTGATTTGGCGGGAAATATACAAACGCAGTCTTTCTCTCTCTCCCTCTCTACTTCGATCACGCTTTCCACCCGTTCGGCTGCCTCTGTAGGTATATATGCTCTAAGGATTAAACAGAGGTGACTGAGTTTTTCCAGAGTTTATGTTATTACAGAAACAATTTTTATGTTGTACTGATGTAAGTGCAACATAGCTGCTTTAACATTTTTCATTTCCGCTGCATAGTAATCAGCGTTATTATTATGTACTAGCTCAACCCCGCGGTTATTGTTGTACAGCGAGTAACGGGACTAAGTCAGTCTAAAAAAAGTAAGTTACTCCCTGGATCATCAGCTACCTGCTAGTTAAAGTCCCGTCGAAATCCGTCCAGCCGTTCCAGAGATTACCCGGAAGAAACAAACAGATAGACAAAAAAAAATTAATTTCATTTTTGGTATATGTACCGTGTGTATATACATATGCATTTAGTAAAAAGCGGTTATTTTAATATTATAAACACACTCCGATTTTATTTATTTGTATAGATAGAAAAGGGCTACCATAAAAGCATCTATCTATCGGTATCGGCACGCACAAAATTTGGTTCCATTTTGTTTCGAACCACTTATTAAATAGTTTATTAAAAAAAGTACTGCAGAAATAGCTCATAGATCGATTATTAATACTCCGAAAACATAAAACGCAAACAATACTCAATAGAGGAATCTGTCGTTTATTAGCATGTGACGTCACCAGAGTTGCAACCAATCACAAGGCGTTCATGTCGCAGTCAAAATTTCAAAAAAATGTTAGTTTTATTTCGTGCAATCTGCGAGAAACTTATGCTTTCTTTGCTCATGCCGTTTTGTAAAAAGCTGTGGTGAATCACACCCATATTAGACAACGCGCGACCCCATACTGCGCAACAGACAGTCTCCAAGCTGCAAGAGCTGGAGTTGGAAGCTCTCCCTCATCCGCCATACTCACCAGACCTTGCACCTACCGACTATTACTTTTTCCAAAATTTAGACAACTTTTTAGTGGGTAAAAAATTCAATTCCCGAGAGGCAGTACAAAATGCCTTTGAAGAGTTTGTTGCCTCCCGTCCAGCTGATTTTTACAAGAAGGGCGTCAATAAACTGCCAATGCGTTGGCAAAGATGCGTCGATTGCATGGGTGATTACTTCGAATAACAGAAATAAAAAAGTTTGAAAAAATAAGTACTTTCACTTCTTGCATACAAAACGGCAATTTCATAGGTAAAGACCTATTAAGGGTTCACTGAAACAAAAATATAATTGGCAGTAATTTTTATTTACATAACAATAATCACATAGGGATTGAATTTAAGGAACTTAAATATTGATAGATCTGTATCGTAACTAGAACGAAGACCATTAATCAACGCCGACGAGCCGTACATACATGTGACGCTTGACCCACGCTACTTCAAGCGTGGTTTTCTCTAATACTGAATATAATTCTCTCATAATTCTAACCACGATGGATCTCAATCTTCTCAACTGTCATAATTGTCACATTTAACACAAACATTCTTATACAGGCGTAATACTTAGTGTACAAGGGGGGCGGTTCATAAATTATGTGAGGTGTTTTTTTAAATTTTCAGACCCTCCCTTCCCCCCTGGTGAGATGTCGTGAGATTTTATTCAACCCCATCCTCCAATCTCACGTGAGATTTTTCAAAATGTGGGTTTCTTACGTAAACGCGTTAGATTGTTATTGTAAAAAGAAAAAAAAATGCTGTATTTTCTACCAATCATTGATCACTTGCACTTCATACCTGCACTCGCACTAAACAAAGTGAATGCAGGCCCTAACTCGATGCTGACTGCGTTCGGCATTGTGGTTAATGTGAAACAAACTCATACTGGGCTCCCATGGACTCATTTTAGTTACAGTAAATGCTTAATTTTACAGTAGAATTTAAAAGATGAACAGTCAACGTACATTATAGCATGTAAGATAAGGTATAAAAAATTCTTTTATTCGTAAAATATGAAGTGATAGACGTAAAAGATTGCAAATAATCTAACTTTTAGTGTATGTTCCACAACACTCCATACAGAGAAGATAAACAGTATTCTTAAGACGGTCAGCTTCAATATAATAGAGGATATTGTATGTACATACTAAAAAGTACAGTCAATTCAAAAAGCATAGGCAGACTTTAATAGATAATGATTACGAATTATTTATTTCTTGTGATATTATTTTAAACTGTAACATGCAAAATGAGACAACAGATAAATTGACCCGACCCAAGGTAAAAAAATTACCACAATTTTTCTCCCATTTTTTATTGTTTTTCGCTCAAAAGATTCGGATTTCTACTAACATGAGAAAGAAAGGACCGACACGGCACATATAAACAGATAGTAAAATTCTTTCTTTCTTAGCTGTTTGTCTTTTCAACATTCATCTAAATCTCTATATACAATAACAATAACAAACCAGTGTTACACATTTATAACTGTACACTAACACACTCTCACGTGCAGAGCTCTCTGTATCATATTTTTATTAGCTCTTTGTAATAACTATGACACAACGAAATTATAAACAAAGAAACATACAGGCTTAGCAAATTGTATTCGCCAATCGAAGGGGAAATTTTAAAGAAGAAAGTTTTTTTTTTACACGATAGTTTTACAAAGACTTATGTACACACATTAGTGTTATATTAGCGCCATCTCGTTCTATCATGTATTACAATAATTTTATACAATAAATGTTTATGTATTTGCAGTATTTGTACAAAGTATAAACCCAAATGGGACTCGACATTTTTTTTATGGAATAGGCGGCGCAAACGAGCGGACGTATTGCCTGATGGTAAGCGATTATCGCCGCCCATAGACACCCGCAACACCAGAGGCGTCTCAAGTGCGTTGCCGGCTTTTGGAGGATGGGGAAGGGGTATGGGTCTCCGGTATCCTCACTCACTCGATGAAATATAGCGCAAGTATTTCACCCCGGTTTTCTGTGGTATAACTCCGGTCGAGAGGACCCATTAATGCCGAAGTGGGAGTGGGAGTGTGGGAAAATTTTACACTGTTATGACACAGGAATGTATTTATTATGTGCGTGTATTTCTGAATGTTTTGTTTTCATTGTTATGTGAATGTGTAGCGACAGGCGATTGTTTTCGGCGAATCTAAAATGTGTTTGTGCGAAGATCACCCCGCAACAAATGAAAGAGTGTTTTGTATCGGGAGAAGACGCAGTCCACCGGCCTGTGTCGCTCTACGTATTTATATAACCAAAGCCACAAGTAGATGGCAGTCGTTTTTTTTAATTAGTATATTATAGATCCAGAATATTATCATTTATCAGTCCTTTCAATGAAACACCGATAGCAACAATAATATATAATTCTGCTCCTATAATCACGCTAGCTACGAATATCTAAATATCCACCATCATGTATTTAATTTAGAAATTTTACAATAAATTTAATAACATAATTTGATTTTGAATAATTTGAGTTTGTGTTTAAGGTTTAATATTATTTCAAACATAGCAATATTTATATTGCACAAAGTATTAATATATGAAAACTATATCTAAGACATCTTAGGTTTCTACAAACTATACGGATAGACATTTAGTATGGGCGAGGTACAGATAAATGATTCATCACCATTGATATTACAACACAGTAGCACACGTAACACCACAGGTACAGCAAAACCCGGTCGCAAAATCATTCAAGGGAATAGCGACTCTAGAATCCACTCAAAAAAGTGCAATTCAGATTGCATAGTCCTAAATACTCATAATTATATTCATTTAGAAGTTGCCTTCTATTTCTATTCATAACCTTTATTATTTTTAATTATCTTAGGGTTGTCTTCTTGAAATGAATTACTAAAATAATTTCACGTTAATTCAGTTAAACATCAGTAAGGTATAACAAATACATTTTTAAAATAACTCTACAGCTTGGCAAACAAGTCGTGTAAGTAAGTGGTAGACCCTCGGTACAGACCAACTCAATGGTTCAGACACGACACGACACGACACGACACGTCACGACACGACACGGTACGTGAGTACCATATACTCGAGATAGTACAGTTTCATACCTAAAGTACGAAGCGAATGTGGACTAATTATATAGTCTTTCTTTTTTAATTTTTAATTACAATGTAAGCCAAAACAATATGTATGTATTGTCCATTTTAGCTCAAACATTCAATCTTAGCCAAAATAATTACATTGAAAAACGTTTTCTTTTTACATTATATTCTTTCGTATATATATTATACAATATAATACAAATTTAGCAAATGGCACACATTTTAAACGATTTCATTAATTAAACATTTTGGTATATACATATTTGTGTTTATTCATGTAATACAATAAATAAATATGTAAAATTTCGATTCTAAAATTGTTAAACTATAAACATATAATTGAAGGTAATATATACTAAGATAATTACATTGCATTATTACAAAACGAAAGCTCCATGAAGAGATATAATTCTTCTTGTCTCACACTATTCTTGTGTGAAATTGTTTTTATATATTTTTTTCCTTTTGCTTACTCAGAATTTGGCGCTGAATAATATACATATTTTAATAAATTACCTATAATGAAGACAGCTTCTATTGCACACAGCATATAATCTATAAAAAGTTCGTTACAATGTGTCGTAGGTGCGACGAGCGCTCGTGGCCCAGCAGTGGCCCAGCGCTGGGCAAGTGGAGGAGCGCTATCGCTTGGCCTGCTTCAGCGCGATGAGCTCGTCGAGCTGGGCCTTGTACAGTGACGTCACGTCCTGCAGGTCCAGCCGCAGCTCCGCTATCTGTTCCTCCTTCTCGCCGTACATCTGGAGCAACGCGTCGTATTGCTCTTGCACGCTCTGAAAACATTTGAATTGTGTTTGTATTGATGTGGTAAAGTAACAATGTTCGCTTTCGCTGTTTTTTTGTCCATATTTTACATATTGTTACAAAGAAAGATTATACCAGAAGAGCGCTCGAGACGCTTAAACATCGGAAAGTTCTTGATAATTTCTTGAGGCACAGAATAATGAACTTTACATCGATAAGCATAGCGTCTAATATAGAGTGACTGTTGCCGGTAGTTTCGAGC
Organism: Spilosoma lubricipeda; assembly: GCA_905220595.1. Lineage (NCBI taxonomy): Eukaryota > Metazoa > Arthropoda > Insecta > Lepidoptera > Erebidae > Spilosoma > Spilosoma lubricipeda. The sequence goes on from HG992290.1 coordinate 423,096, forward strand.
GCATTCGCCGGGCGGCGGGCGCGTTCTTGGTACTGGCCAATGACCTTGTTATATTCGACTGACGACTATGTACTAGACTGCACTAGTAATAACAGTATGTGGTATAGAAAGGACATCTCGCGGGCCGCAGGTCAGTTCAGTTTGAGCTACAGTGCGATAAATATCTATGCAGTGATTAACCTAGTGACCTCGGCGACACTGTTATTATAAGTGATAATTAAATTTTATAAGTTTTTAAAAAAGTCTTTTTTACACTTCACTTCACTTCAGGTTTATTTCTTAAATCCATCGAATCCTAACACGTAACGACGACGCACGTACCTGGTGGTCGTCGAGCGCGGCCTGCAGCTTGGCGAGGTGCGAGGTGAGCGCGACGCGTTCGGCCAGGAGCGAGTCGCGCTGAGCCTGTAGCGCGCGGAGCTCGCCGGCGCGACGAGTCAACACATCTTCAGCGCACAGCACTCCACCACCAACACCACCACCTCCCGGACTGCCGCGACCTTCCTCCTGGGAAAACGGATACACATACATCGTAAACTTTTCTCTCTATCACTAAAACACATGGTCCTTCGAGCCGGATAAAAACACAGATGCAAAAAAAAATCTCCCTTTCGTCTAGCACTAGCGACCATCAAACTTCACATTCACCTGAATATAAAATCATGAGCAAAATAATTAAATAAAGTAAGTATCGGGAGTACTTACTGCGTGCCAGAGCGAGGCGGAGAGTGCGTCGGACGTGACGGAGTGAGGCGGGGACACGTCGCCGCGGTACGACACCTGCTCCTGGTTGTTAACATATTTTTAACATATTATACTTTTATATGACTTTTTAACCGACTTCAAAAAAGGAGGAGGTTCTCAATTCGACTGTATTTTTTTACTCATCAGAACTTTCGACCGGGGGAAACGTTTTTGATCATTACTCTTATTTTTGAAAGTCCGTGCTTCTCGTGTGGTCCCATTTCAATTTGGTCCAGTTCTTGAAATCGGTTTTTTTGTTAAAAGTTTGTTACAAAGCGCTTCTACTATAAACACAGATATATACTACACACAATATAGGTACCTGTAATATAGCATTCCTTTTTTTCTCCGTATCGAGTAAGTTTCGTTCGTGTGCGAGTTGTTGCTCCACATCAGACAGCCTCTCTTGTAGTTCTGCCACTTGACTCGTATGCTCCTTGTGTAAACTACTTAGCTCAACACTTTTACTGTAAAAATGTGTGTAATAATAATAATTATTATTTTCTGTAAATCATTACAGTACTGTCTTACACTTTAGTAGAACCCAAACAAAATTGAGGTAAGGGCAGGCAGACGATGCTCTTTATACACTTTATCTTTGTTAGATAGCCTATTTTTATCTGTACTGAAAATATTACGTGAGGAAGTCGATATTAAATATCTTCTTAGACACTGCGATCAGATACTGTTAGTGTTGTGTGTCAAGAACAGTTACGAGTGAATAGTGAGTTAGTGAACAGTGGTATCGGAGACGATCGTAGTAAAAGACTGCGAAAGAGGGTAGACCGATATGTCTGCCAAATGTTTCGTTGAGAATGTTCGTTTCAATTTTTAACATTCGTTCTATAAGAACGTGAACTTGACATTTAATAGGTTTAGAACTTGGAAAGCTATATCATGGGTTTGTTAAAGTTATAGTTGTTTTTTACTTATTGAGTCATTCTTAAATTATTTAAATAATTCTTCTTGTTATGTATAATATGTATGTATAATTATGGGTGATAGAATCCATACCAACTATAACTTCGAGTGAAGTTAAAATAAATTAAAGTAGATATGTTACCTCGCCAGGTCATGTTCGAGTGTGGCAATGGTGAGCAAGTGCTGGCGCTCCGCGTCCGAGAGCGCGGCGGAGTGGGCGCGCGCGGCGAGGAGCAGGCCGTCCAGCTGCGCCAGGCGCTCGTGCAGCGCCGAGCTCTCCTCCCGGCTCACGCGCTCCCTCTCCTGGGCCGTCGCCAGGGAACGCTCCGCTTCCGCTACAATAGGGAACATGCTATATTTTTATTTTTGCTTTCTTTTGAATCAATTTCATGTAGAATGGACCACGAGTATAATGAAAAATCAAAATTCTTATATAAATCCAACTTTCATTTTGTTTAGAAAAAACGTAATTTCTTTTCGCAATAAAACAATGTTTACGTTTACGATTATGACCTTAAATTGTTTGTCGTAGTGCGCAAACATTGGTGACGTCACTAGACACTGATTGGTGTATTACAACACGTTCCGTTTTAAGTACTTTTAATTCCCGTTTTTTTAGAAAATCAACATTAAATTAAATTAAATGAAAACGTTGCACTGGCCTCTCTTTAATGTTTTTCTTAAATTTTAGTCACAAAATATTGATAAATATTATATCCTATTAAATACTTTTTCATGAATATAATGTACATCATGAGGTAATAAAATTGAATTACATACACACAACAAAGGGGTCACTTTACATTTTTTATTTTGTTCTTGTTATTTTTAGAACTATTATATTTTCTATTACAATAAATACTAGTTAAGTTGAAATCCATGTGGGGAATGGCACTATTAGACAAAATACAGGTATCTACCTAGTTTGGCAACAGAGGCTATCTCATGTTCGATTCATAACTTAATTTAATAGAGGTATGTTTTCGTGCAATAAATGTTATTATGTTTATTACAAATTGTATGTAACATTTAGATTTAATTGAAAAAAAAAACAATTCAAGAAAAATTTCGTAACGGGTCAATTTAAAGACTACGGGACTCATTTGGCGAACGTGATTTATTACTTTCTTTCTAAAGAGATATTTATGTCTAACGGTATATTATTAAAGTAAAGATTGTCGATACTTTAGTATGCATGAACAATTAGATGTTTTTTGTCTTTAAATGCGTTTCTGTTACTTTTCAATACACTTACGCGTTTGCTGTTTTAGATCTCGTAGGAAGCGAAAACAATGATATGCAAAACGTGTGTATTATTTTGAAAGACAACTTTTGCATCGGTAATAAATATTGTGTCGCGGGGACTAACAAACGGACACGTGTGGCGTGTGGCGTGTGGCGTGTGGCGTGTGGCGTGTGGCGCGTGTGGAGCGTGCACGTACCCAGTTGCAGGTGCAGGTGCCGGGCGGCGTGCGCGTGCGCGTGGTCGCGCTGCAGCGCCTGGTGCTGCAGCTGCGCGAGCTGCGCCAGCACGGGCGCGGCGCCGCTGTCGGCCGGCGCGCCCGCCTGCAGCGCCTCCAGCGCCGCCAGCGCGTCCAGCGCCTCGCGCAACTCTCGCCGGAGCGACTCCTCGCGCACCACCCACTTCTTCTCCTCTAGCGATACCCAACACATACTTCATTACAGAACCTATTCACTTACTTCAGCTTTATGTTACGACTTCATCTTCACCACCCCGACGGCCCAGCGTGGTTTAGTAGAGAAAACTTGATTTTAAAGAAGCTAAACATTGTTAATATGATATTACAACTTTTGAGCCTACAAATATAAAATTTTCAACATTCCTAAAGTACATCCGTTATCACGTCTAATACGAGTAATAACTGACCGGTGATTATTAAAACTATTCACAGTCGACCACAGTCACACGACTATTATTGATTCGTAAAATTAATTTTCTCAAACGTGCATATAAACATTGTCATTATTTTCGAAAAAAGAACACGCGAAGTATCTAATTTACGGACAGCGAAAAATAAATCCATTTTAGGAGCGGTTTTTTAGAAATGTTGTATGAAACGGCGTGCTGGGGTTATTATGTACTCTTTGATTGGATCTCTTTCATCATTCTTAGTATACCAAAATCTCTTTGCTTAGTACAAATTGCGATCACGGGGCTGTATGCGTAAATGCGATTGCCTTTCGGTACAGATGATAAATAGAAAATCGGCGGCAAAGCTGAAAATCCGTCTTGATTTGTTATTTCAATATTTAATAAATATAAATTGAATAATTAAAATGAGTTCCAACAGTTCAGAGAGTGAAATGGAAATTGATGTACTCCACCAGATTTAAGATCAGAAGCCAAATTAGCAATAGAAAACCTGCTTCCAGCGAAGTCAAAAGAAAAATACATGAAAGTATATAAAAATTATATGATTTGAAAAAAACTATAAAAAAGTGAACATTTTCTCCGAAACAATATTTTTGGCGTAGTTTTATGAGATTGCTAAAACTAAAAAGCCATCTACATTATGGGAAATTTATTTCATGCTAAAATGTACAGTTCATGTTAAAAACGGCATTAATTTGAAAAATTATGGAAATTTTACTACTTTTATTTCCTTGCCTCGGCGAAAATGGGAATCGCCTGTCTCGTACGCCTTCAAACTCATACTCGACCTGCAATTGCCTATTTCAATTTTCAAAGTAACTATTGTAAATTTATATATCCAGTAATAAATAGTGTGAAAATCTTCATTCCAAAGTATTGATTGTGTTTAAATTATCTTCAAGTGAACCTCGTGGCCTAACCAGCATCACCTCATGGCTCCTAAAGCCACTACGTGACACTACATTTTATATAATCAGCTTTTGTCTACGAGTTCACCTGTGTATACGTTGATTATCGTAGCAAACAGTAACCTGCGTGCTGCTCTATATAGAAGCTATAAGCGACATCCACAGATGGTCACAAAGTAAACGGTATAGTGTTACGGACCGTTGTGGGTGTCCCGTCGCAGCTGCTGCAGCTCAGCGCGCAGGCGCTCCAGCTCTTGGTCTGTGGCGCGCTGGTGCTGCTGCGCGTCGGCGCGGAGCTGCGCGCGGCGCGCCTGCTCCGCCTCCGCCGCCCTGCGCGCAGCCTCGCCCCGCTCGCCCAGCTCGCGCCGAGCGCTCTCCAGCGACGTGCGCGTGCTCTCCAACTTGTGCGTCGTGTCGTCCAGCACACCTCTCACCTACACACGATCCTACTATTTAGCTTATTACTACATCTTCTGTTCACCGGTCCACCGGGATAAAACGTCTCGTAGCATTAAGGGCACCTTTGTACGACGAGTGCAACGACTTTTAAGTAAATAAATAACACAATAGGTATACAAAAGTACCCTATTTCGTTCTCTACCGTTGGATAATCAATACAATAGATATACCGTTGTAACCCAATAAAATAAAATTTAATATTCAAAGTTAATAATTTATCAGCCGTATGTCGTCTTGTGAATGTTAGAATAATTGTTTTTTTTTCCATTTTCCCAATAACTAATGCTTTATTTAAATAGTCTTTCAATATTTTGCCATCTAATTCCTAAGTTTATGTTAGAATACAATAATAAGCTTCATTGATACACATTACACTCAACACCGGTCATATCTATTGCAGAATAATTGAGAGTAATATTATGGTTCCCAAAATATGGAAGTCACCTCCCTAGGGATTTTAATATTTACTTTAGCATGTTACGTTATATAAATACTAAACTATAAACCATTTCCTACAAACACATTTATGCACACAATGCAAACATAATCTACATGCCACTCAGCGCACATGTCATTAATATGTGATAAGCATGCCGATAACAAGGTACATAAAACATTTATCTAGTTACTCATGTACGGTGTGTAAAACACTTCACTGCGCGATACCAGAACAACCAAACGTCAGCGAATAACAACTTGCTACTGATGAGTAGATCTAAGTACAAGATTACTTTTAAACCTCAGAAAATCATTATTTAGCTTAAAAATCGATATCAACCCAGGACAAGCCTGCAGTCTCATACGTGGGACTTAAGATTTTTTATTCACAAGATTTACCACCTATTGTCCTACTATAGGATGACAATTTCCCTGAAAGCCTTACAAGAAACATTTTATTCAGTGAATTTCTTACATTATTTCTGACCTAATTAACCGAATAAAACAGTTTTATAAATGATTTTAGATTTATAGTTTTGGGTTTAACCGGGTTAAACCGTTTGAGATATGTTACAGGAAACTAATACACCCTCGCGGCACGGCGTCACACAAATTAACCTGTAAATTGTATTTACCCATGGGTACCAACTTATCATCAGGTGAACCTTCAGCTCATCTACCCACCTACGCCATAACAAAATGTTTTACATACCTCTACTAGTTCAGTCTCCATTTTCTTATTGGTAGTGGTCAGCCGATACACGGCTTCGATCTGATTCACTTCCAGTTCTTCCTTCGCAGCTATCGACCTTTTCAGCCGGTCCAGTTCTGTCGTTTGTTCCGTTATTTTATCCCTAGAAAAATTGTGCATAATTTTGTAGAAAAATCACAGAAATGCATATACTCAGCAATATTAATCACAGCAGATTTTGCCCATCGTATGACGCGATATTTCTCATCACTTGGATAATTGATGTACTCTGTGTACTGTTTTCAAGAAATTTCGTGTCTTGCACCAATTTCAACGAAATACATGGAGATACTTTGAGTCTTGAGGAAGAATATAGGTTACTTCCTACCGAGAAACCAACATACACGCAGCGGAAAAATCAAGCATAATATAAAGCGAACTTGTAGTACAGGACAACATGTACCTATAAGACCAGGGCTTGTAAATAGAAAGGTATTACTTATATAGTACAACATTCATAAATCATATAAAAAACGATTTTAGAAATTATAGTACAATAGGCGGTGTTATCGTTGAAAGTGATTTGTATCAGAAAACCTTGGGCTGGTGTGATAGCATTATTTTATATAAACAGTAGTCGACAGTGCGGCGTCCTATTTGAAATACAGATAAATATTTATTCAATACTTATGCGTTACACATATGTATACTGTTACTAGAGTTGATTTCGTATTAGTTCTATGTTATCTATGTTATGTATATTTATTTACAAAAAAGCAGGTAGGTATATCAGTTTTGTATCAGTCAATCGAACTTTCGTAAATTATATTAATTTTTGTAAGTAAATCTTTTACAGTATGTTTAGACGCCGGACTCTACAACTAACAAGAAGATACCAGCATTTCAGACTCAGTCGCAACAAACCACAGAGGTACCTTTTTATGTCTGTCAACAATGATTAAATAAAAAGTATACGGGTCTGGATTGGTCTTTTGAAGATAGGACCATGGTTTTGAGTCGTAAAAACTCTGCTTAGTTTGATGCTAGATGGCGTTGTGTTAGGTGTTGAAAATATTTATTATTTACTCATTTTTAACCGACTTCCAAAAAAGGAGGAGGCTTCTCAATTCGACCGTATGTATATATTTTTTTTTTATGTGTGTTCGCGGATAACTTCGTCGTTTATGAACCGATTTTGATGATTGTTTTTTAATGGAAAGGAGATATCCCAACGGTGGAACCATGATAAGGACACTAAGATCTGATGATGGCATCTAAGAGAAATCGAGTCAAACCTTGAAGTCGATTATATTTTTGTTAAAATTTTACTTATGTACCATAGATAGCAATTATGATATAGTATAGCAAAATAAAAAGTATGAATTACCTCAAACTCTTGATAACCTGTTCGTTATCCTTCTCTTTGGCTCTGAGCTTCTTTATGATATTCGAGTGCTGCAGCTGTTGGCGCGCCAGCTTCTCTCCTTCTTCCTGCAGCTGGGCGATCACTTCGTCTTTCTCTTTCAGGCTGTTCTCAAATTCCGACGAGTTCTTACGCGAGGAGGTCTCACATTTCAATGTATCTAGTTGTTTCCGTAGTTGATCCTACAAATATGCATCAACTCATACACTCAAAAAGTATTACACATAAACTGTAGACTATATTTTTTTGCCTGATGGAAAGCATGAGTAGAATCCAAGAGTGGTGGTCACCATACTGCGAATGCAGACAATGCAACAATGCAGCATGGTGACCCACACCATGGCGGGCTAGTGATGCTTCTGCATCATTGGGCCTCCGGTCTCGCACTCACCAACGAAACACGACAGCATGATCGCTGTCACTTTACGTTGATTTTCTGTGCGAGGGTAGTACCGCCCCGGTCGAGCCGGCCCGTTCGTGCTGAAATCAGCGTGGCTCTACTACCTAGATGCTCCTACCTACGCGCTCTAAGGGGTAAGCAATATATAAGCAGAAGCGTATAGTTACACCATAAATACGTATTACACGCACTAAATACGTAGGTTGATGACTATATGACTATATACTCTGAGGGGTAACTTGCTGTAGTAACTGGGCACTTTACGTAGTTAAAAAAACAATACTGACATTAGACGTATAACTTCATCATCATATCAGCCGCAAGAAGTCCACTGCTGAACGTAGGCCTGCTGATTCCGTTAGGTAGCGGCCTGCATCGAACGAGTCCCGATGTTCGATGTTTAAATCACGCTTTGACTAATGAAAGTATGACTGTTCGAGAAATCCTTCGTTATACCATTTAGGGAACTAAGGAATTTCCCTATTATCTATTATTTTAAAAGTATCATTTTATGCATTTTACGACGAGTTTATTTATTTATTTATTAAAAGGAAACTCAACAGCTTTCTTACAGTAATCATGACATATTTCCATGTAATAAAGATTCTAAAGCCAATTAGAGAGTTTCACGTCATGTATACAGGAACTAGACATCAGTATATAATTAAAAACATTACGAATTTAACAATTTCAATATAAGAAAAGAAAATAAAATATAAAACAATATAGGAACCACAAAAAATGCAAATATAAAATATACAAAGATTTAACAAATTAATTAATTACTGGTGAGTTTACAATTTAATAACTAAGATTTCGCTTGTTTTTAATTGACACTCGAAGAGATTTACGAGAATATTAAGTGAACAGTGTTCTAACACTTCTAACAATACACAAAGTGCATCTGTAATCGATTTAGAAGAAATTTGTTTGTTTACTTCCACTGAATCAAAACGTTATTGCAAACAATCATTCTTTTGCATTCGCTTTTTTCGAGAAATATGTGAGTACTTGTCACTAGTATGAAACGAGGAATTTGTTCCTCGGTATCTTATAAGGAATTACTAATATCATCTCCAGAACTTGGACTGGAGATAAAGCGATTATCTGTGTAAATGACACCTGTCTGGTGTAAAGCGATTTCAAAGAGTTGCTATATTCGCTCGTTTGTTTTCTATCTTATAAGTTAAAGCACTTTAGGCACGAAAATAAAGTCTAACGGGAGCTTCTTCGATTTTACTTATCAGGGTACGTACAAAGTCGTAGTCATTGAGGAATAAGAACCTAAGTTATCTACTGAAGTACCACAGACCAACTCAGCTTTGTGATGATTGTTTTACCTTTTTTTTTAAGCGGGGAATGCTTTTCGCACCATACCCTACGTGGGGAGACGAAGGGCGTGTGTGGGACTCCCGGAGAACCGGTCTACCCACTAAACCTCGCGGCGGCCTACCTCGGCCGTCGGGAGGAGCTCTAGGAACGCATCGGCGGCTCTGGAGTCCCCCCTGCCGTACCCCATGGCTGAGGTACTTCCCGGGGTGATCAGAGTCACCCCTGGGGCAGGACGCTGTCACGCCTCACATCGTTGATTATTTTACCTAGTAGTCCAGATTCGAAGCATAAAAAGCCGGATAGTGTTAGAGTGTAGGGATTAAGTATTTCTAGACTCTAGGGTTTACCGGTATTTTGTTGACAGATCATTTTTACGCTAAGTATTCCATATGATTCTGACGTAAGTAGCTAGCATTGGTGATTTAAAGCCCGAGTGTTTTTTAACGAGATAAAAAACAATGAGTGAGTTTAACTTTCACGCGCTACCAAAGTGATGTTTTACGAGTCTCGAGACAGATTTAAATCTTATACATAAAAAATATCGTTGGTTTATTGTATCTTTTTCGCTGACGTATCGTCCATCCGAGTGGAATACAGCCTTGGTAATGCACTAGTACCGGTTGCGATTGTCATGTCGAATCAAATGTTTATATTGCTAACTGCAGGTATTTGTTTCGGAGTTTGGATGTTTTCTATATCTATCTATACTAATATATAAAGCTGAAGAGTTTGTTTGTTTGTTTGTTTGAACACGCTAATCTTAGTAACCGCTGGTCCGATTTGAAAAATTCTTTCGGTGTTGGATAGTCCATTTATCGAGGAAGGCTATAGGGTATATATCATCACGCTACTACTAATAGGAGCGGAGCAACAATGAAGAATGTTTCAAAAACGGGGGAAATTTTCACGCTACGGGCAATATAAGGCGCAAACGACGTTGCGTGGGTCGGCTAGTACTAATATATAAAGCTGAAGAGTTTGTTTATTTGTTTGTTTGAACGCGCTAATCTCAGGAACCGCTGGTCCGATTTGAAAAAATATTTCAGTGTTAGATAGCTTATTTATCGAGGAAGGCTACAGGCTTTATTTCAACACGCTAAGATTTACAGGAGCGGAGCACCAATGAAGAATGTTACAAAAACGGGGGAAAATTATCACGCTATGGGCAATAAAAGACGCAAAGGAGGTTGCGTGAGTCAGCTAGTACGTCATAAATCGTGAATTGTAATTTACCTTTCAATCAAACACCACAAATACAAAAATATATTAAAAATTATATTATGTTACTTGCTGCTGTGGAACCCTTCATTGGCGAGTCCAACTCGCACTTGGCCATTTTTTATAATTTGAACATTAATTATATGTTAGATGCAAAAAATCATGCATCATCATCGTCAGCCTGTCACAGTCCACTGATAATATATATCGTCGTTCTAAATATACTCGTAATTACAATATCGTAATTGCATCTCAATGCCACCTATGTCAGTCCTAACTCAAATTATAATATGTTTATTTGCCTATCTGTTAATTGTCTCAACAATTAAATGATAGGCAAATAAACACATAAGAGCCTACATTTCCTTTGTGAAGTACAAAACCTGAACATGGATCACATGCTGTTTGGAGATGAATAAAAGATCTTCTTCGTATATCAGTTTTCTATAATATTGAATTTTAGGTAACAAAATAATGACTATTTATTGAGGCGAATGAATAGCGAATGCTGATGCAAGTGGCGGTCGCTGATGGGGCGGTTCGGAAGTATGCTGCTGTCCCTCATTGGCTGTGCGGCGCGTGATGGTGGTGACATCTATCGTAATAACGATGCGTGAACATGCCCCCCGCCTTGGAGCAACAGTCTCCAATGAAGATGTATGTGCTTGTGTTCAGGTTTGGACACGTTGTTCGTCTTCTAGAAGTGGACACAGTTTTGGGTATGACCTTTGTATGATCCCGTTAGCTGTTTTGATGTCAGCTACACGTGCAAGTCCGTCTTTTCCAACTGAAGTGCGTACCACTCGTCCAAGGCGCCATTTCAGTGGTGGCAGATGGTCTTCTTTTATGAGCACCAAGGTGTTGGGTACTATTGTATCCTTGTTGGTCTGCCATTTTGTCCGCTTCTGCAGTTCCGCAACATATTCTTGTGACCAGCGCTTCCAGAAGTTCTGACGCATTTGTTCGACGCGCTCGTAGCGGACCAGGTGTGAAGTGTTTGCAGCTGTAAGGTCTTTGTAAGCAGGTGCAACAAGCGGTCGACCAATCAAAAAGTGGTCTGGTGTCAAAGGAAGCAGGTCATTTGGATCCGAGGACATAGGATACATGGGTCTAGAATTTAAGATGGCTTCTATTTGTGTCAATAGTGTCGAATACTCCTCATAGGTGAGGTTCGCGTTCCCTACCCGGTGGAGATGGTACTTAAGCGATTTAACCCCTGCTTCCCACAAGCCACCAAAATGTGGTGAGTAGGGAGGAATGAAATTGAAGTTAATATTTTCACTTGACGTATAATCTAAAATGTCATTTTCACAAGTACTTAAAAATTGAGAAAATTCCTTCAGTGCGCCTACAAATGTTTTCCCGTTGTCAGAAAATATATGAGCGGGCTTTCCGCGACGTGATATAAACCTCTTTAAAGCCAGTAAATATGCCTCAGAACTTAAACTAGTGACTAACTCTAAATGTACCGCCCGAGTAGTGAAACATACAAATATACATATATAGCATTTTTCAAGTTTTGCTCCCCTTCCTTTCCGATTTAGTATGAACATAGGTCCAGCATAATCCACACCACAACGTAGAAATGGATATCCCGGCTCTAGTCTTTCACGTGGTAAGTTACCCATTTTAACGGCTAGTGCCTTTCCCTTCTGACGAGTACATGAAATGCACTTATGTACAGTGTGCTTAGCCAAATCACGTCCTTTAAGTGGCCACCAACTGTCCCTTATAGTAGCCAGAAGTAGCTGAGGGCCAGCGTGAAGTAAACGCTTATGTTCAAATTTAAATAAAAGTCGCGTGAAGGTATGCTTGGAACATAACAAAATAGGATGTTTTTTATTGTAAGAGAAAGTCTCAGAATTTTGGAATCTACCTCCTACTCTAATAATGCTGTCTGAGTCTAAAAATATGTCAAGACTCGATATGTTTCTTATCGACTTAATAGGTACGTTATTTATTAATGCGTTAACAATATCCGGAAATGACATTTGTTGTGCGATGCGCACGAGAACTAAGGTCGCTTTACTAATTTCGTCAGACGTCAGCGGACCAGTGTTACGTTCTGATTTAACTTTGATGCGCGAATTATGAATGAACCGCAACACGTAGGCGGCCGCACGTCTCATGCGATTAAAATTAGAAAAACGTTCAAATATAAAAATACTAGTATAACTTGATTGTGTAAATAAAGAACTAATAGTCGATTTAATTTCTGGTAACTCGTTAAAATTAATTATTTCATTGTACTTATATGGATTGAAATTATTTTTAGTTTCACTTAAAAATACTGGCCCGTGCCACCAAATATCTGAATCCTGAAGCGCGTCGAGCGACAGCCCGCGGGATAAAAGGTCAGCAGGGTTGTCCTTGCCGGGAACGTGTAACCACGGCAACTCACCAGTTAATTCATTAATTTGCACTACTCTGTTTTGAACAAACGGCTTTAATAGGCTAGGTGACATTTTAATCCAATTTACAACTATTGTTGAATCCGACCAAAAGTATACATTATTAAAAATCAATCTCCACGATTCACTTATTTTCTTAAATAACTTTGCACCAACTAACGCCCCGCATAACTCAAGCCGCGGTATCGTCACTGGTTTAATGGGTGCGACTTTACTTTTAGCACAAAGTAACCTTACTGTCACCGGTGAATAGTCGTCATATGTGCTTATGTATGCACATGCACCGTATGCATTTTGTGACGCGTCTGTGAAAATGTGTAAATCAGTATATTCAGTATATGACCCCCTAACATGCCGAGGAACTTGTATATTAGGTAAATACTGAAGCGTATTAATAAAATTATGCCAAGTTAATAAAACGTCATTAGGTACGGGATCGTCCCAACTTAACTTACAAAGCCACAACCTTTGCAAAAGTATTTTAGCGACTATTATTGAGGGCGCTAACAAGCCCAAAGGGTCGTACACCTGAGATATAACAGACAAGATAACGCGTTTAGTCACATTAGTCACGTTTTGATCAATCTTCGTAGTGAAATGCAATAAGTCTGAAGAATGTAACCATCCGAGACCGAGGGTTTTCGTTAAACAATTTTCGCCTAAAGATAATTCTTTTGTGTAATCTGTTGACGAAGTTTCTGAATTAAACATCCATTTACGCAAATGAAAGCAACCAGTTTTTAAAACGTCAGTAACTTTAGTACAAATATCTAATAAACTATGTTTATCATCATGACCAGTTATCAAATCGTCTACAAACAGATCCTCGTCAATAACTCGCCTCGTGACGTCATCCTTACACTCCGAAGCTAGCTGTTTGATGCATCTAATGCTTAGATAAGGAGCGGACGCGGTACCATACGTCACGGTGTTAAGCTGGAACACACAGAGATCATTCGATCTATTTTCACGCCACAGAATCAATTGCAGTTTCCTTTGATCGGGTTGAATATTAATTTGTCGATACATTTTTTCGATATCAGCTATTGCAACATATCGAAATTGTCGAAAACGCAGTAAAATACAAAAAACATCGTTGTGTAAACTAGGGCCAACAAACTGTATATCGTTAAGCGATATGCCCGATGTTGACTTAGCGCTTCCATCGAAAACTACTCTAAGCTTTGTTGTACTACTATGTTCTTTCAGAACACCATGATGTGGTAAAAAATAATTACTTGTGGGAATTTCATAAATACGACTCATATGACCCAATTTTAAATATTCATTCATGAAGTCGCAATATAATTTTTTATATTCAGGTGTACACCTATCTAATTTTCGTTCCAGTGCATAAAACCGATTTTGTGCGAGTGTATACGAGTCACCCAGTGTGTCCTCAGCCTTAGACAATGGAATGCGTACATAAAAACGACCGGTATCATCGCGATAGGTGCTCTGCGCAAACAGGTTTTTGCATAGTATATCGTCTTTTGTGTAACTGTTCTGCGGAATAATTTCTTCCAATTCCCAGAATTTTCTAAGTTGGGTATCTAATGTTAATGAATAATTACATTGAACCGGACTAATGCGTGACATTTTATTATTATTTAATAATGACCCAGATATTAACCAGCCCAACTTAGTATTCTGTAGGTACGGACCACTACTCAAGCGAATTAATCCGTTGTTTAGAAGCTCCCAAAATTTATCGGCGCCAATCAATAATTCGATTTCCGATGACGAATAAAAGTAAGGATCCGCTAACTGTATATTGTCAGGGATATTTATGCGTGATTTAGTACCTGTCGGGGGTGCCTAGCCTAATGCGGTTATATAAATAAAACTTCCGTTATGAATTACACTCCGTTATAATAAGCAAGCTAGGACAATGCCCTCGTACAATTACTATTCTATACAATGCTATGAAGGTGCGAACGACGGAGGTCGGACAGGGCGCGGCGTGGCGTGTAACGCGGCGTCGAGGAGAGAGAGCGGGCGGCGTGCGGTCGGCGCGAGTGCGTTCGGCCGACTGACGCTGCAGGCCTACGGCGTCACCGAAGCGCCGGGCGCCGTGGATGCGCCGGCGAATCGCGCGTGGCGCGCGGCAGTGGCGCACAGCGGCGGCGCGCCGAACTAGGGTGCTTTGTGGTATACACCACATCACCCCCCTGGGAGAGTTATGCTCCTGGGGAAAAGAAACAAGGTGGCTTTACAATGCGACCAAATCGAGTGGTCTTAGTAGGACGTAGCTCGGTCGGTCTTGAGGCAGGAGCGTCGCTAACGAGGTCGTCTTCGTTCGTCTCGTAAGCAGGTTTGGCTCGATCCAATGAGACAGTAACTGGCCCTCTTGGCATTTCTACTGTTATAGTTTTATCCGTTCTACTAACTACTTTTAATGGGCCAATATAAGGTGGTTCGAGTGATCCACGTAGTGCATCCTTTCTGAGGAAAATATAGTCTGATGTACTCAAATCCTTATGAACGAAAACAGACTTGCTTCCATGTCGGGCTACGGGTACTGGCTTAATTTTAGCAAAATGGCTTCTAAGATCCGTAACGAAATTGTCTGGCCTCACAAATTGTGGAGTAATTGCTTGTAAGAACTCACCGGGGATTCTCAGGGGCTCACCGTACACTAATTCTGCTGGGGAGCTCTGCAGGTCGGCTTTCCAGGCGGTGCGTAGTCCGAGCAGTACCGTAGGTAGAGTGTCGGACCACCGAGTGTCTCCATGTGCCATCAGAGCTGCCTTTAGTGTTCGGTGAAACCGTTCCACCATGCCGTTTGCCTGTGGGTGATAAGCAGTGGTGTGTCTGATTTCTGTGCCACAAAATTTTGCTAGCTCCTTAAAAAGACTAGAGATGAACTGCCGGCCTTGGTCCGTTATTATTACTTGAGGACAACCAAACCTAGTTATCCATGTCCTATAAAACGCTTTAGCAACGCTCTCAGCAGATATATCATATAGAGGTGTGACCTCAGGCCATCTGGAAAAGCGGTCAATAGCAGTAAGGCAATATTTAAAATCATCTGATATAGGTAGCGGTCCAATCAGATCTATATGTACGTGCAAGAATCTAGATTGTGTTAGTTGAAAGCTTTGTATTGGGGTAGCAGTGTGGCGGTGCACTTTAGTTCGCTGGCAGGCATAGCAGGTTTTTACCCATCCCCGCACATCTTGGCGGATGGATGGCCATACGAAACGGTCAGTCATAAGCTTTATAGTGGCTTTAGCACCTGGGTGACTCAAGCCGTGAATGCTGTCGAAGTATTGCTTGCGTAGCTGCTTCGAAATGAATGGGCGAGTCTTCCCTGGTTGTGAAGTATCACAATAAACAGAAAAGGTAGTACCTGGTATTGAGATTTGTTGTAGTTTCAGTGCAGATGTTGCAGTTGATAGAATTTCCTTTAATTCTGTGTCGTGTTGTTGATACTTGCATAGCTCCTCATAGTCAGGGGACTTTTTGATAGCTTCTATCCTACTCAGCGCATCGGCAGTCACGTTTTTCAAACCTGAGATGTGTCGAATGTCTGTGGAGAATTGAGAAATTAAGTCAAGATGGTTGAATTGACGAGGAGTGCATGTACGATCCTTCTTCTGGAACGCATATGTTAGAGGCTTATGATCTGTGTATATTACAAAATGTCGTCCCTCGATCATGTGACGAAAGTGTTTGATGCTCTCATAAATTGCTAATAGCTCCCTGTCGTAAGCGCTATATTGTGTTTGAGCTTTGTTCATTTTCTTTGAAAAGAACGCGAGAGGCTGCCAGTTATCACCAATTTGTTGCTGCAAGACTGCTCCGACTGCTGTATTGGAGGCATCGCAAGCTAAAGTCAGCGGTGCACTGTGTATTGGATGAGCAAGCAGTGTCATTCTAGAAAGGCTAGACTTACATTTGTTGAAGGTTTCCAGAAGTTGTGGGGTCCAGGTTAAGGTTGTAGAACCTTTAACAGATGGGCCGGTAAGCATTTGGTTAAGTGGAGCCTGCTCCTCCGAAGCATGAGGCAGGAAACGCCTGTAAAAGTTCATCATCCCTAGGAAACGGCGTAGGCCCTTAACGGTTTTTGGAGGTGTATACTCCTGGATGATCTTCACTTTGTCTTCTAATGGGAAAGTACCTTCTGAGGATATTTTATAACCAAGGAAAGTTACCTGGTTTACTCCAAAAGAGCACTTGTTGACGTTAAGTAAAAGTCCATACTGGCTGAGTCTTTCAAATACCTGTTTTAGGTGATCCAGGTGTAACTTGGGGTCCAATGAGCTCACCAAAATGTCGTCCAAGTAGGAATGACAGAAATCCAGTCCTCGCAGTACCTCATCGAGAAAACGTTGAAATGTTTGTGCGGCATTCCGTAGTCCGAATGACATATAGGGAAATTCGAAGAGTCCGAAGGGTGTAGTGATGCTAGTCTTGTGTATATCAGCTGGAAAGACAGGAATTTGATTATAAGCCTTGACCAGGTCTAGCTTTGAAAAGATGGTGCAGCCAGACAGCTTATGTGCGTAATCTTCAATGTGCCTGATTGGGTAGCGGTCTGGGATGGTGCGTGCATTTAGTGCACGGTAGTCACCGCAGGGTCTCCAATTATTCTCGCCCTTCGGCGCCAGGTGTAGTGCGGAAGACCAAGGTGAATCGGACCGACGGGCTGTCCCATCCTGTATCATTTCCTCAAACTGCTGTTTGGCTACCAAAAATCGGTCTGGTGCCAATCTGCGTGGTCGACAGAACACCGGTGGTCCAGGCGTGGTTTTAATATAATGCACAGTGTTGTGCTTAATCTCACGGTGTATACCGGAAGGTTTAGTTAAGTTCGGGTACTCTTCTAATAATTTGTGGTACTCACTGTTACCGGAAATGGCTTTGATGCTTGGCACGTGGCAGTTAGTAGGCCTGGCAGGCGTGTGCAGTGATGTCACGCTGTCCATGAGTCGATGATTCCTGCAATCGACCAGAAGTCCATAAAAAGTCATGAAGTCAACACCTATTATTGGTCTGTCCACGTCAGCAATCAGAAAATTCCATGAGAAATCTCGTCTCAATCCCAGGTCTAAGTGTAGTTTTAGAGTGCCATACGTATGAATAAGGCTTCCGTTAGCAGCAGTAAGTACATAGTTCGTTGGATGTCTGCGTTCACGAAGGAAACGACGTGGCAACACGCAGACGTCCGAGCCTGTATCGATTAAAAATTGGACTTTAGTTTTTTTGTCAGTCACAAAAATGCGGCTAGCGGGAGACGGGCAGTCATTCACCGCGTTCACTGACTGCCGTTTATGTTTTCCGATTTAAATTTGCAGGGTTGAACACACTTACGAGCTCTCTCCGCGAACGTATCGTGGTACCAACACACACCCGGCGTCGCGTTCCTCGTGGGGCGGCGCCGGCTATTGCTTCTAGCCCGAGGCCTTCCTTGGTATGTAGTTCCAGCGCGATCGCGTCTTAGATTCAGTTGTGCAATCTGTCGAGAAATTTCGGATTTAATATGAGTGGTTATATTATTTTCAAAACCTTTAAACATAACCTCAAGCGATGCGGTCGATGTGCTTGTCACGTGGTGTGCAGAAGGGTGTGACACGTCGAATATCCGGTCTGCCAAATCCGCAACGTCATCCAGGTCAGTGTCTGACTGACGGGATGCTATTATAGGCTGGAGGTGTCTAGGTAGTCGGTCCATCCAAATACTGCGTAAAAATTCATCATTAACGTATTTTCCACCTAAAGATCGCAGATGGCGTAAAAATTGGGATGGTTTCCGGTCGCCCATTTCCTCGTGAATCATTAACTGGCGCAGGCGATGCTGATGAGAAACTGATAGTCGCTTTATTAGCTCCTGTTTCAACTTCTCATATTTGCCCTCGTTCGGGGGGTTAATAATAATATCACGTACCTCTGTCATTGTTTTATGTTCCAGTTGTTGCAGGATGGTGTAATATTTTGTACCATCAGCCTTTATGCCAGCCGTCTCAAACTGCGCCTCCACCTGGGTGAACCAAAGGTCGGGATCGTCGCTCCAAAATGGTGGCAATCGTACTGCCACGCGGTTAACGGTAACCGCGGCTCCGCCATCTTCAATGGCGTCCGTGTAAAACTCTCTCTCCGTCATTGTTATACGCTTGTTCTACACTGGAATCACTAATAAAAGTAACCGTCGTTATTATGTTTGTTCTACTTCGGGGTCACCAATGTCGGGGGTGCCTAGCCTAATGCGGTTATATAAATAAAACTTCCGTTATGAATTACACTCCGTTATAATAAGCAAGCTAGGACAATGCCCTCGTACAATTACTATTCTATACAATGCTATGAAGGTGCGAACGACGGAGGTCGGACAGGGCGCGGCGTGGCGTGTAACGCGGCGTCGAGGAGAGAGAGCGGGCGGCGTGCGGTCGGCGCGAGTGCGTTCGGCCGACTGACGCTGCAGGCCTACGGCGTCACCGAAGCGCCGGGCGCCGTGGATGCGCCGGCGAATCGCGCGTGGCGCGCGGCAGTGGCGCACAGCGGCGGCGCGCCGAACTAGGGTGCTTTGTGGTATACACCACATACCTAAAGATGGTAATTGAGCTGTAATTTGAGATAAAACTAAACATTTAAAGCGCGTATTATAATCTGTCGTTTTAGACCTCAAATTAATTTCACACGATTGTGTAGAATGAGTCACCGAGTTACCTACTCCGGAGACCTGAACAGTGGACTGTATTAAATTGACATTTAACTTTTTACATAGTGACTCTGCAATAAAGCAATGCTGGCTACCGTTATCCAATAAAGCGCGGGTAGTATGATAATTATTACTTTTATCTGCAACCTCCACTAAAGCCGTGGACAAAAGTACCGTCTCTAATAATGAATGAGTTGTACTTCTGTGTTCGATTTTATGCGTGTGTGTTGTGTAAGACGCAGATTGTAATGTAGCAAAGTCAGTGGTTGCACTTGGTAGCGATTTAAACGTAACAGCTGATGTACATTTACCCACATTGTCACTATTATCACTGTGAATTAAAGTGTTGTGTTTTTTGTTGCACAACTTACATGAACCGAACCAACACTCAACCGCGGTGTGTCCAACACGTAAACAATTGCAACAAAGTTGTTTTTCATCAATGAACTTTAATTTATCTTTAAGAGATGAACTAAGAAATTTGTCACAGGAATACAGCGAATGATTAGAGTGACACATAATGCAAGTACGGGAACGTTTAGATTTAATTAAATTAATTTGTTTATTCTGTGCCGATAGGAAGCTATGCGATTTAGCAGGTAGATAAGGCGACTTCTTTGTATAACTTTCAGAAGGAGATTTACTGTGATTGACATTGATTGTTTCCAGAACATCAGCCCTATCTTTTAAAAATGTTATCAAATCATTAAGAGACAATCGGGAATTTAATTTATTTTGACTATTTATTAGAGTGCTTTTATATGTTTCCCATTCGCGCTCCGTAGATGAATCTAGTTTTGAACTCATAAGGTAAATAACAATAGTGTCCCAAGACTCCGTCGGCTCGCCGAGGTTATTGAGGGCACGTATATTTTTTAGTACACTATCTATTAATTTACGGATATGAATTGGTGATTCCTTAGTAATTGACGTCGTTGAAAACAAAGCCTTGATGTGAGTTTGCACAAGTAATCGATTATTATTAAATCTATTTTCTAATAACTCCCAAGCTACAAAGTAATTCTCAGATGAGAATTCTAACGACCTAATCACCAACAATGCACTACCAGTAAGAGAGGAGCGTAAATAATGAAATTTTTGTACATTGTCTATTTCCTTAGAATTATGAATGAGAGACAAATAAGTATCACGGTACTCTAACCAATGATCATACGAGCCATCAAAGGAGGGTAGCGAAATGGTTGGCAATTTAATTTTACTTGTGATTTTAGATAAATTATCATTTTGAACATTATTTTCACTTAGGATACATTTAGATTTAGACACATAGGCATAGAACTGGTTTTCAAAAGTTTCTCTCTCAATAAGTTCCCTATCTAACTGAGTATCAGGCTGGTTTAAGTCTATTTCATCCTGAATTTCAGTAAACTGTTGTAGCAAAATATCAGTCTTATTTAATCGCGTTCGTAATTCCGTTTTTACAACTTCAGTAACCGGTAATTTCTCTAAAGAATCTACGTATTTCATAAACAATGTAAATTTCCCACGAACAATACCCCTTTTTTTATTTAAATCCCTAATAATATCCTCATCAATGTTCTCGGCAACTTTACTTTTAGACATTTTAGCGATTACGAAAGCGAACAAACGATAAGAAAAATAAAATATCTGATATTAAATTAAGTTGCGGGTATGCAAAGTACACTTTTTAACGCGTAATAATGTAATGTAACACTTTTGCCTAAATATAGGTATTACGATCTCCACAATATTAACACAAATTAAAGCACTAAACACTGGTAAATGGAAAGGATAAAAATAAAGGATGATTGATCTGACCGTTTTATGCTGGTTCCGTTGATTATAGCGATGCGATGCTGGTTTCGAGCGTCCGATTGATGCTGGTCGCGACGATTGCTTTTCTGCATCCGGCGTGGAAGGTCCAAATTATGTTTGGAGATGAATAAAAGATCTTCTTCGTATATCAGTTTTCTATAATATTGAATTTTAGGTAACAAAATAATGACTATTTATTGAGGCGAATGAATAGCGAATGCTGATGCAAGTGGCGGTCGCTGATGGGGCGGTTCGGAAGTATGCTGCTGTCCCTCATTGGCTGTGCGGCGCGTGATGGTGGTGACATCTATCGTAATAACGATGCGTGAACACATGCTATAAATTATTGTTTTATCTAGACAATTAAATAAAATTGGAGTAGTTGTTTATAATATTAAAAATAACCGCTTTTTACTAAATGCATATGTATGTATACACTATACATATACCAAAATAACAACTTTTATAATTTTTGTCTTGTCGTCAAAATCAGTCCAGCATCGGTTTTTCAATTTCTTATGTTCAGATATATAAAAGTTGTTATTTTGGTATATGTACAGTGTATACATACGTATGCATTTAGTAAAAAGCGGTTATTTTTAATTGTATATTTTAAGTTATTTAGGTGAGCTGATGATAGAAGGTTAAACTCTTCAACAGTTATGGATTAGAGGATGACAAACAGATTGTAGGACACTTCCCTTCGCGGCACTGTGCGGTTCACGTGTGACGTCGCGTTTTAAAAATTTAATATTGTTTTTGTGTATCCTCGCGACTGTTTCCCGGTTTGTGGGCGGCTTAAGGGCGCGTTTACGATTCGTACAAAATTATGCTTTTTTTCGGTGCAATTTGTAACTAAACTAAACAAATTGAATATAACAAAGTACTAACACTTATAGATTAGTTCTTTATCTTCAAATCCGAGGGACAACTTTTTTGGAAATTGTATTTTTTTATATTGTAAAAACGATCTTCCGTAACCATTTTCCACAGTATTTACGATATCGGGTTGAGTTTTGGTACATTTTTGCTCTACAATCAACCTATTTTAGAATTTCTAAAAATAATGTAAGAAGGCATATATAGTCAATTATAAATCCGAGGAAAAAAATAGTATAAAAGTGTCACAGAAAGTCGCAGAAAAAATAACAACCGGAGCTTATAATTTCTCATATTTTGCTATTACGGATGAATCGTAGTCGATTGCAATAAGGGTTATTTTATTTTTTTGAACCTCTTTTGATTTATCGCGTAAAAATTTCGTAATCTCAGTCTGCGCTCAGCCGCCGTCATGAGTGGACACTGTGTCGCCTGTTTGCATTAGCTCTTGTTGAAAAGATAGCTCTTCGAATTCAATATATTCGATAAACCAGAATAGGTTGATACTTGACAACGTTAGATTATTTTTAACCGACTTCAAAAAAAGGAGGAGGTTTCTTCTATTTACAGATTTTTATAACAATATTTTAGTTTGCTAAAACTAAGTAGTATTGTGCGAGTTCGGGCTCGATTGATGAGACATTACCTCCTACTTAGGTGGAGTGACCTGAAGGTGTACTACGGTGACTGCTTTTCTAACTTCTAGACGAGTTGACATAGTCTAATCGAGTTTGGGCTCATTTTGTTAGTTATGATGAGACCTTACCTCCGGACTACATGGAGTGACTTGAAGGTGTACTTCGGTGACTGCTAGTGGAACTCCTAGACGAGTTGACATAGTGTTACCGAGTCTGGGCTCATTTTGTTAGTTATGATGAGACCTTACCTCCGGACTACATGGAGTGACTTGAAGGTGTACTTCGGTGACTGCTTGTGGAACTCCTAGACGAGTTGACATAGTCTTACCGATTTTGAGCTTATTTTGTTAGTTATGATGAGACCTTACCTCCGGACTATATGGAGTGACCTAAAGGTGTACTTCGGTGACTGCTAGTGGAACTCCTAGACGAGTTGACATAGTCTTACCGATTTTGAGCTTATTTTGTTAGTTATGATGAGACCTTACCTCCAGCTTAAATGGAGTGACCTGAAGGTGTACTTCGGTGACTGCTAGTGGAACTCCTAGACGAGTTGACATAGTCTTACCAAGTTTGGGTTCATTTTGTTACTTATGATGAGACCTTACCTCCGGACTACATGGAGTGACTTGAAGGTGTACTTCGGTGACTGCTTGTGGAACTCCTAGACGAGTTGACATAGTCTTACCGATTTTGAGCTTATTTTGTTAGTTATGATGAGACCTTACCTCCGGACTATATGGAGTGCCCTAAAGGTGTACTTCGGTGACTGCTAGTGGAACTCCTAGACGAGTTGACATAGTCTTACCGATTTTGAGATTATTTTGTTAGTTATGATGAGACCTTACCTCCGGCTTAGATGGAGTGACCTGAAGGTGTACTTCGGTGACTGCTAGTGGAACTCCTAGACGAGTTGACATAGTCTTACCGATTTTGAGCTTATTTTGTTAGTTATGATGAGACCTTACCTCCGGTATAGATGGAGTGACCTGAAGGTGTACTTCGGTGACTGCTAGTGGAACTCCTAGACGAGTTGACATAGTCTTACCGATTTTGAGCTTATTTTGTTAGTTATGATGAGACCGTACCTCCGGCTTAGGTGGAGTGACCTGAAGGTGTACTTCGGTGACTGCTTTTGGATCTCATAGACGAGTTGACATAGTCTTACCGAGTTTGGGATCGTTTTGTTAGTTCTGATGAGACATTACCTCCAGACTAGATGGAGTGACCTGAAGGTGTACTTCGGTAACTGCTAATGGAACTCCTCGACGAGTAGAACTAGGTGTGCCGAGTTTGGACTTGTTTTGTTAGTTATGATGAGACCTTACCTCCAGACTAGATGGAGTGACTTGAAGGTGTACTTCAGTTCCATTAGCAGTTACCGAAGTACACCTTCAGGTCACTCCATCTAGTCTGGAGGTAATGTCTCATCAGAACTAACAAAACGATCCCAAACTCGGTAAGACTATGTCAACTCGTCTATGAGATCCAAAAGCAGTCACCGAAGTACACCTTCAGGTCACTCCACCTAAGCCGGAGGTAAGGTCTCATCATAACTAACAAAATAAGCTCAAAATCGGTAAGACTATGTCAACTCGTCTAGGAGTTCCACTAGCAGTCACCAAAGTACACCTTCAGGTCACTCCATCTAAGCCGGAGGTAAGGTCTCATCATAACTAACAAAATAAGCTCAAAATCGGTAAGACTATGTCAACTCGTCTAGGAGTTCCACTAGCAGTCACCGAAGTACACCTTTAGGTCACTCCATATAGTCCGGAGGTAAGGTCTCATCATAACTAACAAAATGAGCCCAAACTCGGCACACCTAGTTCTACTCGTCGAGGAGTTCCATTAGCAGTCACCGAAGTACACCTTCAGGTCACTCCGTGTAGTCCGAAGGTAAGATCTCATCATAACTAACAAAACGAGCCTAAACTCGGAAAGACTATGTCAACTCGTCTATGAGATCGAAAAGCAGTCACCGAAGTACACCTTCAGGTCACTCCACCTAAGCCGGAGGTAAGGTCTCATCATAACTAACAAAATAAGCTCAAAATCGGTAAGACTATGTCAACTCGTCTAGGAGTTCCACTAGCAGTCACCGAAGTACACCTTCAGGTCACTCCATCTAAGCCGGAGGTAAGGTCTCATCATAACTAACAAAATAAGCTCAAAATCGGTAAGACTATGTCAACTCGTCTAGGAGTTCCACTAGCAGTCACCGAAGTACACCTTCAGGTCACTCCATGTAGTCCGGAGGTAAGGTCTAGTCATAACTAACAAAACGAGCCCAAACTCGGTGAGACTGTCAACTCGTCTAGGAGTTCCATAAGCAGTCACCGAAATACACCTTCAGGTCACTCCAGCAAGTCCGGAGGTAAGTACCTATTACATAGAAATGAGAAAATATAAAAAACTTTCAAAATATCAATTTAGGCAAGTTGACATTTCGCATGCTTAATGTAATACTGTCTTAACTCAAAAAAGACGATTTTTGGGAAATCATAAAAGAAGATCTGGCTATAAGGACTTATTCTACTTATTGAAGAATAAAATTTAAACGGACTTAGTAATTAACCGAAAATACTTGGATTTTGAAAGTATGATAAACTATTAATGAGATTTTAGTAAAAAAATATTCGTATTTAATTACTATCTATTTAAAAAAAATATTATAAAAAGGACATTGTAAGTTGAGTCAGCTTTTTTTAAAAATAAAGCAAAGATTTTAAAATGCAATTGTTCTATTAAGTTATAAGTCTGTTTTAGTTTAAATAATTTATGATTTATAACTACGAATTAATTTTTTAGTCTGTGTATGATTACATTAGAAAACCATATTTAGGAATTGGGTCACTTTATTCACATTAGCAGACTGATAATGGCAAGTACACAATGGCGTATTTTAATTAATTATAAGACAAATGTAATCACTAAACTTTTATTGCAGCACCTTTCACAATTAGGAGATTAAGATAACAAATTTAATGTATCAGTCGTATTTATTTGTTCAATAAATCAAGAAAAAAAAAACTAAAATCGCTATTAAAAACTAAAAATTACTCTATAAAAATAAACCCACATTGGTGATCCAACCTATTAAATAACAGCTTGCAGATCAAACACAAGAACTTTATTTTTTTCATCTATTTTGCAGCGATCATCGTACTTTTTTTGGCGGTTTAATGTTTTTTCTTTTAAATGGACATCGCACGATTCTTTTAGAATTAGTTTGTGTTCAGGGCTCGAATTCTTGTATTGCACACAAAGATCGCATTGATCGTTTCAGGGACGAAAAAATGATATATTAAAGTCTTCTGTAAACACTTTACACTGACTAACACTGACTTTGAAAAGAGTGGCCATGAGTTTCTTTGCCAGTATTCTTCTCATGAGGCTCTACGCATTTTGGAAACTGGAAGTTATGGATCGACACAGGCAGGCAGTAGATTTTGGTGTTTTCACCTAATTTACCTCGACAATACAGCACATGCTGTGGCGTCTGTTTGTGTCGATCGATATGATTCTTAACTACAGCTTCAATTTAACGTTCATAAATGTCACTTAGTATCTTAATTGAATAAATGATTTTGAATTTGAATTTATAAAACGTGTAATATCTACCAGCTGCTTTATTATTTTTATTTTGATATTCTTTAAAGTCCCTGAAAAGGTCTGCAATTGTTTTCCCACCATCGATGTATTCACGAGTTGAATATTGCCTAATGTAGTGTGAATCAATTCTTCGTATTGCGTCTATAAACTATTTAATATTGTTTAGTAGTTGTTCATCAACCCTTACATGGTTGCTGTGCTGTCCTCTCAGATCTTGTGCTGAAATTCCATGTTCATCTATTTTATATACTATAGTACGTATAACACGATCAGAAATATTCAAAGTTTTCATAGAAAACGTTTTACACACTCTTACTGATTGCCCTTCTACTACGAAATGGAATGCATTTTGGATTACAAGCGTTTGTATATCGATATCTTGGTATTCATATAAGACTAATAATTAATGATCTTTGAGCATTAACCTGACCGAGATTACAATACAGATCAAACATTTTTTGTCTTTCATCTTCAGATATCAGTTTTCAGCATTTGAGCCTACATTTATCACCACAGGATGATTGTACTGAACGAGGTTTGATTTCTTTATTTTCCTTGTTAATATACGATTTTCCTGTGTTTCTCAGACTTTTAGCTACGTTCTGCTTCCAGCTTTTTTCATTTAGCTTACGCTTCCTTCCCTTTTTCGTTCCTTCTTGTAGTGAAGTATTTTCTCCGATTTCTTTATCTAGCGATATTTCAGTTGTTACATTTTCATTAATATTTGTTTGTTCTAATTGTTTTTCTGCTGTTACCTGAAGTGTGTTACTTTGTGTTTTGTTCTGTTCATTACCAGAGTCTTCATTGGAACTATCACAGATCCTGATGATGAGGAGGAAGAAGATGTTGAAATTGAAGACTTGGATAAATAGCTTTGGCTTTTTAGAGGGAACT
This sequence comes from Spilosoma lubricipeda, assembly GCA_905220595.1. Classification (NCBI taxonomy): domain Eukaryota; kingdom Metazoa; phylum Arthropoda; class Insecta; order Lepidoptera; family Erebidae; genus Spilosoma; species Spilosoma lubricipeda. The sequence goes on from HG992290.1 coordinate 450,419, forward strand.
TCGTGTGTTGGATCTTGATCACTTAAATCCAGATCACTATATTCAGATTTTGAATGTCTCTCATCAGTAAAATCTGCGATCTTATGAAAGGGATTATAATTGCTGACTGAAGCCGATTCCAAAGTTTCAAAATATTTTCGTATGTTTGAGTAACGCTGATTTTCAGGTTTGTTTGTTATATCAGCTAAAATCTTTAATAAAAATAACAAAAAACAAACAAGCATAATTTTTAAAGTTATTCGACATTTTCGCCTTAACTTCAATTGATTCATGTTTTTGTATTGGCTGATGAGGTGCCGTGTTTCGAGCCTGAACAAGCTCCAATATCCTTTTCGATCTATTGATGGACACTTTCAACCTAAAACACAAGTAATAATAAATTTATTACATAATATAGTTACCTATGTACACAAGTAGGAATATTATGACTCTAGTACAAATAAAAAGTTGTACGCAGAATTTAGACTAACAATGACTTAAAACAAAATATTTACAGGCAAAGAAAAAAAAAATGTATTAGAACACATTTATTTTTTTCAAACAGAGACTCAACTAATGTTGCGTCTCTCAAGTAACAATAACCTTTAGTAGTAAACAGACTTATACTTAAATTGCACAAAGTGTTACTTTATTGTTGAATCGGTTTTAATTGTAAACAGACTTAACACGTGATGGGTCTCGAAAAATATAGTAACGTTCAAAGATAAACGGCCTTATAACATAATGTTCCACGTAATATGTTATTAAAATTAAAAGTAAACTGACTTAAAATTTAATTTGTCAATGTAAAATATCACAGTTTTATAAAACTTACCTTTAAATTTAGATGTAAAGACACTCAACAACGATTGGGTCTTCTTTCTATAAAATTATGAAATTTTCCCTGCACTAGTGTCAGACACATACTGGCAAGAGTCGCTATTCGACGAAAACACATTGAGAGATTGCACAAACGTGAAAGAGACCGATGTATCGCTGGAGCGGCAAAGATGCGTAATTTGAACATACTTCAAATAGTAAACGGTAGATGGCGCTAACAGAAGCCTGTATCTGTACGTAACTCAATTTTGACCTATCTACTCATGGGTCAGTGTTCCATTAAGCATGCGATTTATACCTGCCGCTATCCGATTTGCACTTGTTTGTGTAACTTGTGTCAACGTAGTAATTCGATTCTGTACCTATCAATTTTGCAAACGCGTCCTTAAGGTTGTGTATAGTGTTATTAACAATTAATCTGTAAGTTTTTACGCCTTATAAACACAAATATTGTGTTAGTTATTTTCATTACGGCTATCGGTAAGTCAATTTATTTTATTCTTAAAAGTGGGTAGGAATAATATTTTTGTTTGTATTAATTTTATTTTCGTGTTTTTAATTTTAAAGTTGTTTATATTGATTTTTCTTTTGTCTGGTGTGTCTTTGTTTGGCCATGTCGGTTGTTGGCGAGTTGCCCGATCCCGGTGGTACAAATGAATTTCAAACACCAACCGGAAAGGGATTATTTGGTAGTATGTCTCCAACAAATTTATCGCCAAAGGAAGGTAGGGCTTCGGACTTGAGCGGAAGTGTTTTATCTTTTAGTGGTCGTGATAGTTGTGGGGAGTATAATTATTTTGAATTGGTGTCTCAGGCAACCGAATATTTGGCAAAAATTAATGAAATAGTTAACGATCAGGGGTCGCGAATGAATGTGGGGAACAGGACGGCCATTATGGACGTAACCCAGCGGATTACCGGTCTCGTGTCATTGTTGGCAATTAAATCTGCTAGCAATGAAACGAAATTAGCAAATCTTGAGCGCCAGGTGGGCGCGGTTCGACGGCCGGGTTTGACCTACGCGGACAAGCTTGGCCTTCGCTTACCGCCTGGATCGGCCCCGTGTCCGGTGTCCGCTGAGGCGCGCGTACCTAGACCGTGTGTTATTGCGTATCCTACTACGGAGCGTTCAGCGGAATATGCTACTTCGTCGGCTACAAAAGAGGCTCTCATAAAGGCTATTAAACCCAGCGACGAAGGTTTTCAAATTGTAGGCGTTAAAAAAACCGCAAAGGCAGGCGTCGTGTTGCGAGTCGCAAATGAAAGGCAGCTTAAAAAACTAGAAACAGTAAGCGCCATTAAATCTGTAGGCTTACGTTTAGAAAAGCCTAAAGGCCGAAGGCCCCGTATAATTGTAAAAGACGTACCTGGTTCTATGGAGGATCGTACCTTCCTAACAGCTTTATATCGTCAGAATATCAAGGACGAATTAAAATTAAGCGAAAGCGACTTTTTAAAATCAACCAAAATTGTTAGGCATCGTAAACTGGAAAACGGACGTCAATGGATAGGCTTAGAATTAGAAACAGAGGTTAGAAAACACTTGGCTAGCACAAAGGATAAATTATATATAGACTGGGCTACATGTAGGTTTGTAGACGACTTAGAAGTAGTTCGTTGCTTAAACTGTCAACAATTCGGTCATGTTCAAAAGTTTTGCACAATTAAAACTCCTACCTGTGCTAATTGCGCGGCCAGCCACGACACAAGGGCTTGCCCGGATAGGGACACACCAGATTTTAAACCAAAATGCGCACAATGCAGCCGGTTTAAAAAACCATGTGACCATCGATGTGGATCACAGGACTGCTCCACATATAAACTTAAATTAGAGCAGCTAATCCTAAATACTAATTACTGAATAGTTTATACAGTAGTAGTTGTAGTACCTTTTTAATAAAATGGATAATTTCTCGATAGGCCAGATAATCTTCATAATGATAAAATAGCCACATCAGAATTAGATCGTTTAGTTTTTGAACAAAAGTTAGACATTGTCCTTGTACAGGAGCAATATCAGAGCGCTCACTTGAGGAAATATGTAGTGCAACTAGATAGCCGGTCACGGGCTGGGATTTATGTTGCAAGTTCTAATTTCACAGTAACATCTTTGCGCAACCTTATGACGTCACACTGCGCCGTTGCTGAGATCTCATCCTCTACCTGTAAAGTTTATGTAGTGAGCTGTTACTTTCAGTTTTCACATCCTATTGATCCTCATCTAGATCATTTACGTTTCGTTTTGCGGTCCCTCGTAGGACACAAAATTATCATTGGCGCTGATGTCAATGCATCTTCTACTTTATGGTATGGCAAGTTGCGTTCAACTGACATGGCCCGGCGCTGTGCGGTTGAAGATTTTATTGCGGAAATGAATCTTACTATTCACAATACCCCTGATGCACCACCAACTTTTTGCAGCCCTATGGGTGAGTCTTCTATTGACGTGACGCTTACGCGCGGCGACGTCTCGATATCTGGATGGCGTGTCCTACCGGATGCATCCTGTAGTGATCACCGCTTAATCGTGTACGAATTCATTCCAATGGTTGCACAACATCCGCAAATAACTCCATACAATTTTAGATATAAAACTGAAGGGGCAAATTGGGCTTTATTTGGTTCACTTTTTGCGGTGCATGCCAGAGACTTCACTCGCAGTTGTCTATCAGCTGAGGAAAGCGCAAACATATTATCAGACACTTTCACATATTGTGCTGATGTTTGTATCGGCCGCGGATCTATAACTAACACTCGTAGATGTGATTGGTGGAACTATAAATTAGTCGAATTACGTAGAATCTATCGAAAAGCTCGTAAAAAACTAAATGCCATTAAAAAGCGTAACGTAACAGGAGAAATTTACAATAATGCTCTCATTGCTCTTAGAGTTGCCAGGTCTCACTACAGGGCAGCTGTGGAGAAATCAAAGGGAAATTTAATACGCAAACTTGTTGATAAACTCGATAGAGAGGGTCCGTGGTCACCTTTGTATCATGAATTTAAGGCAAATAGATCTATCGACCTTGCATACGTACAGAACATCAAAATTCATAATAGTTATACTACAGGAGTAGAAGAAACAGCAAAATATCTTTTAGAATCACTTGTGCCCGACGATCGGCCGGAGGATGACACTGATTATCACCGACAAGTTAGGCAGTGGGCCATCGAACCACCAGTGTCTCCAATGTCTGACTTACCATCTTCAGACGAATTTCTTAGTATTGTTAGGTCATTACCACTAAACAAGGCTTCGGGCGACGATAAAATATCAAATAAAATGATAAAAGAAGCTTGCAAACTCTCGGGTGACACCATTTTAACAGTTTTTAAACGTTGCATTGCGGAAGGAGTATTTCCTAGTGTTTGGCGGTGCGGTAATATTCGTATAATACCAAAAAGCGGCGATAGGCCGCCGGACGATCCTGGGTCGTATCGGCCTATAACACTGTTGCCATCGCTAGGAAAGCTTTTAGAACGTCTTGTAGTGCCTCGACTTCTACCGGGTGGAGTTAAATTTCATGATAGACAATTCGGATTTACGTTGGGAAAATCAACAACAGATGCGGTCATATCTGTAAGGAAAACTGTCACCGAGTCAAGGTTTCAATACGTCTTAGGTATCTTCTTAGATATATCTGGCGCCTTCGACAACGCGTGGTGGCCCATGCTATTGCTTAAGTTAAAATCAAGAGGATGCTTTAAAAATATTTATTCCCTAATCTCCTCGTACTTCACACAAGGTACAACTAAATTGAGACTTGGGCATCATTCTGTGTCGAAGGCGCTTACGATGGGGTGCCCTCAGGGCTCGGTGCTAGGTCCATACTTGTGGAATATAGGCTTCGACGATTTTCTCTCAATACCTATACCACCCGGATGTACCCTAAACGCGTATGCGGACGACGGTTTATTACTGGTAGAATCTGACACTAGAACGGGGCTTGAGAGTCTGGCTAATAGATGTTTGAACTTAGTATCTCTTTGGGGCGTACGTAATCGCTTGACTTTTGCACCAAACAAAACCTTCCAGCTACTTCTGAAAGGTAACCTCAAATCACCGCCGTGTATTAAATTTCAAAATGTTAGCATAAAAAATAAAACCTCGGTTTGTTATTTGGGATTAGTTTTAGAAAGAAATTTTTCATTTATCGAACATATTCGAACAGTTAACGAAAAGTCTAAAAAAAGTTTCTTTGCTCTGACGAGGATATCAACTGCCACATGGGGTCTTTCATTTCATACATTAAAGATTATATATGGAGCTACTTATTTGGGTTCTATTTGCTATGGTGCTCCCGTGTGGGCCGATAGAGCGACTGTAGGTGCTGTCCGTCGGAAACTGTTACAAGGACAACGACTTGCATTGATCTTCTTGTGCAAAGCATATAGGACGGTTAGTACTGAGGCTTTACCGGTGTTGGCGGGTGTCCTTCCGGTCGATCTCGAGGTGCAAAGACGTGCAGCCATGTACTATTCCACATTACAAAACATGGAATGCGATTTTTTGGGCGTACGAGACCGCGATAAAATCATAAGATTGTTTCAACAGCAGTCCAATGTCTATAACGGTCTAATGGATGAATGGCAACAACGATGGGACGAATCATCTAAGGGGCGCCACCTCTACCAGTTCTTTCCATCTGTTCGCGAACGGTTGTCAAGAACATGGCTCGAGGTGGATCACTGTGTCGCTCAATTTCTTACAGGCCACGGTAACTTTAAGAGCAAACTACACTCATTTAAATTAGTCGATTCACCATTGTGTCAATGCTCAACACCTGATATTAGCTGTGAACAGTCGGCTCATCATGTACTCTGGGAGTGTAGTCTTTGGTACAATGAACGTAACACAATGCTAAATAGCTTACAAATGACATCTGGGGCGGTATACTATGAGGATCTTGTGTCAACTGCGGTGAATTTCCGTGCGTTTAGGCGATTCTGCCATACATACTATAGTAATCAAATATAGCTCACTTAGGACCCCTAATACTTTAATACTTTATCCGTGGTGCTTCCCGGTTTGAAAAAGGTGTCTGCCTATTTTGACTTCATTTTGTCTCCCGCTTTGCTAAGGAGGGAAGTGGATTTATCATTTCCAACTCCTCCTGTTTTTCTTCTGATTAACTTCGTTGCGGGTTCCAAGACAGTTAATTTTCTTCCTGGGACTTCCCGAGTGTCATAACTCGGTGTGTTCGTGGGTCACTGCTGTTGATCCTGGTGTACAGGAGTTACAGTGGTGGGAATGTGGGCGGGATTAGTCCCATAAAAAAAAAAAACAGATTGTAGGTACCTAGCACACATTATAATATTCCTATTTAAATGAATAAAGAACTAGGTATAGACAAGAATTGTCACATAGCAATTTATGAAGAGCCAGTTTATTTTACGTTTTTTAGTTAGAAACACTTCAGGCAGGGAGTTTTCAGTAATTTTTTTTTTCATAAGAAGTTTTATACATTAACTAGCTGGACCCCGCGGTGTTACCCGCGGTCATCGTCGTACCGCGAGTAACGCCGCGGGACAAAGTTAGTCTAAAAAAAGTAGCCAAGTTACTCCCTGGATCATCAGCTACCTGCCAGTGAAAGTCCCGTCAAAATCCGTCCAGCCGTTCCAGAGATTACCCGGAACAAACAGACAGACAGACAGACAGACAGACAGACAGACAGACAGACAAAATTTTTTTTAACTACATTTTTGGTATATGTATCGTGTGTACAAACATATGCATTGATTAAAAAGCTGTTATTTTAATATTACAAACAGACACTCCAATTTTATTTATTTGTATAGATTATAATAAAGAAAATAATAACCATGCTATAGGTAGTTCTATAATATTAATAACACACTACTAACCTTTTCTCTTATAGCCTGCTGAAACTTTTTTTCAAGTGCTGACATTCTTTGAGTGTAATCTTCTGTTATTGTGCTAATATCACTGCTTTCATGCTTCGCCATCAGTGATTCCACCTGGGTTTTAAGTTCCGAGTTACTCTCCACCAACTCTGCGTTACTTCTACTAACCTCCATCAGTCTGTTCTCTCTTGCCTCCAAGATCTCTGTCATCTCACACAGCCTTCGCATTAACCTCTCATTCTCTGAACCCTGACTCTCATCACTTGTGTTACTCTGTATTGAAGCTTCTGATAATTCCCTGTTGTGTCCACGAATTTTACTTGCCAAAGATTTACCCAACACCAAATCTACTAAATTAGGAGAAGTGGTACCATCAAACTTAGACTGTTTAAATGCATACTTAGCAGGACTGTTCCTAAACCCATGCCCGTCCCCATTAGGACTTGGAATGATTTCTATATCTGACGATGTAGCCGTCTCCAATTCATCCCCAGAAGTATGCCCTGAGGTTCGATCTGAACCTATTTTTACAAGATCACTTTTACTATCTGAACTGATTGGTGATGTCCTTTCTTTGACACTGCCCTCCTTGTGTGAGGATCCACTGCTAGATTCATTGCACTGCTGCTTTTCCACATTGATAAATGCTGAGCTATCTGATCTTAACATGTCTTTCCCAACATTTACATTATAAAATGATGATGAGTCACTCAGCTTGTCTATGAAAATGTCTTCTTGTTCTCTCTTCTGCTCCTCCATGTTGGTCTCTAGAGTAATGCTATCACCGTCTGCATTTAATGTTCTATCTGACCATGACCCATCGTTAGAAGAATTCTCACTAATCTGCATTTTTTGTGGTACTATTGCTTGTTCTAAATGTATAAATTCTTTTTCAATAGGTTTTCTACTAATATCTACTTTGAGCAGCTTTGGATATGGACTTGCGGGTTTGTCATCTGTGTCTAGAACCGTAGGAGCAGTACATTCTGATATAGAATTATATGACATAGTATCTTCGTCATCATCAGCTACTAAACTTACACTATCTGCTGTCTCAGCTCTTTCAGGCTGGTCACCTACAGGTGTTAACTTTTTATCACTTATATCCTCTGGAGACACACACATAGAGGATGAACTACTATTTTTGCCACTACAGTAACTGTCAAAACCGAGGCACTCAATAGAACTAGGGCTCACTAGGCTATCCGGCAAAATCTCAACTGATTCTGAATTATGTTTAAGGCCAATACTACTGCTATGTGATATGGAATGAACAGATGCCTCAGAATCAGGTGTTGTTTTCAGACTTTGTGACAACACTTCTACTGAATCAGAACTGTTTCTACTAGACACAAGTGATAATATATTTGATTTAGATGAATCACGCCTCTCATTTGCTAAAGAAATGTCATCTTTTAATGATTTTGTGATTCTGTTATCTACAGCCTCAGTGTCAGACATGATAAGCTGACTTTTAGAGAACAGATCATCTTGACTGTCATATTTGGTGTCAGAAATGACATTCATAGATTTAGCTTTGGGCGGTCGAACAATAGTTCCATCGTCTTGTTTAGGCTGCTCGAAGAAGGAGCCCGCGAATGATCCCCACAAGCTCTGTGATGTGGATTTGGACGGGCTCTCGGTAACGACAGGCTGTTCTTTAATTGGAGCTTCTTGTGTACTTTCAGCACTCATTGTAAGGCCCCAAGAGGCAAAGAAATCTGCATTGTCTTTTTGTGGAGTGTTAGTGTGCCCTGGAGAGGACTTTGATGTAGTCTGAGGTTCGGACTGTTCGTCGGCCTCTTCGCCACTCTCGTCCTGAATATCAAGCGCTTTATCGATAGTTTTCTGCGCTTCTTTGAGCGCTGTTTTAGCGAGGCTCGTGAGCCCTGACGTGTCGAACCAATTCATTTTGTCGGTGCATTGGACACAGTATCACAAGTATCACACCTCAATTGAAACACTCAGTTATTCTAAGTTACAAATACAAATTGTATAGCGTGATTGTTATGAGAATTTACATGGAAATACACTTTAACTAATCACAACAAACCAGATGACGTTTCCATTTTGTTTATGTATTTTCGATGAAATTTCGCAAACGTCAAACGTAGTTATGCTTTAAAATTATAAACTTTATAGCAAAATATTCGCAGTATAACAAGAAAAAAATAACTCCACAATAATTTTCAAGTAGTGTACATGCCACGAAAAGTAAATGAACAACTGATTTGACGTTTGGTTATCGTAAAAAGAGTGTCATTTGACTTTATTAGGAACGTATATAGTGATAGTCAATTTGGACATCACAATCATAGCTCCAGTGGCGCAATTGGTTAGCGCACGGTACTTATAAGACAGTGTTCGTGTGATGAGTCATGCCGGGGTTGTGAGTTCGAGCCTCACCTGGAGCATTCTTTTTGGATTTCACGTTTTGGGATTTATTTGTGATAAAAATGTTTAACTTAGTTCAATATCAATTCTTATTTAGCATGGATGTTTTAAATTGTGTTTACATGTATTCATAATATATATTCAATTTAATTAAATATTTATACTAATACTAGCTGCACCGGTAAACGTTGTTTTGCCGTAAAAAACAAATTTTGGAGTATGAAAAATAGATAGTAGCCGATTCTCAGACCAACTGAATATGCACATAAATTTCATAAAAATCGGTCAAGCCGTTTCGGAGGAGTATGGTAACCAACACTGTGACACGAGAATTTTATATCACTCATCATCACTTCAGCCCACTGATGTCAACTGCTGGACATAAGCCTCCTTCATGGCGCGCCATTTCTCCCGGTCCTCTGCCTTCCGCATCCAGCTGCTACCGGCTATCCTTTTCAGGTCATCGGTCCAGCGAGCTGGAGGACGTCCCACACTTCGCTTGCCAGTCCGTGGTCACCACTCTAGGACTCGTCTGCTCCATCGGCTATCGGTCCTTCGACAGACATGACCGGCCCACTGCCTCTTCAGTTTACAGATTCTGCGAGCTATGTCGGTTACTTTGGTTCTCTTCCGGATATCCTCATTTCGGATTCGACCCTTCAGAGAAATCCCAAGCATAGCTCGCTCCATCGCACGCAGAGCGGCTTTAAACATGTGGACCAGTCCTGCTGTGATTGTCCACGTCTCGGCAGCGTAGGTCATAACGGGCAGGACGCACTGGTCGAAGACTTTCGTCTTCAAAATCTGCGGTATAGGCGACGAGAAGACCCGACGAAGCCCACCAAACGCAGCCCACCCTAACTCTACCCCAATTTTATATATTAGATTATAATGCTAAAGAGTTTTTTTATTTCTTAGGTTGAACTCGTAAATCTCAGAAAGTACTGCTTCGATTTGAATAATTCTTTCGCTGTTAGATAGACCGGTTATCGGGAAGGCTATATTTCTACACGCTACGACCAAAAGGAGCGGAGTATCGATAAAAAATCACTAATGGATGGGAGAGGTTTAGACCTCTCCCGGACCACCTGGCCCGGGAACGGACTAGGTACCGCAGGCGACTCAGCCGCCTGAGATCCGGATCCGGAGACTGGCTCCTAGTAACCGAGACGGAGTGCGGTTTTAGTCGGTTCGAGTCCGATATTACACCAGCTGGCATTCAAGAGGATTTCCACACGAGGAGAAAAAAGGTGGAACATACAAAGACTGCCTTCCATTTGGCTTCGCAGTAGTCGCATATTTATAAAATGATTACAATGACGAAAATCGATTGACTGATAGCTATATTCTTTTTTTGATGAAATGGCAACCAGCCGGATCTCTCGGATCAGCTATTTTTGCCGATGTCAAGTTATTCAAGTCTTTAAGTCTTAGTCGTAATTAAATTAATGAGAAAAAATATAACAATGTGGATGACATGACATGGGGACCGTCTACCGAAGAAACAAAAAACGATTTCTATAATTAATAATAATATAGTTATTGTAAGAGGATTAAATAATAATAATAAATATTTCAGACATCTAACACACAACGCCATCAAGACCCAGGCTAAGCAGAGCTTGTGTTATGGGTACTAGACAACTGATACAAATACATATATACTTTTTTTTGTAAATACATACATATTATACATAGAAAACACCCAAACTCCGAAACAAATATTTATAGATCATACAAACATTTAGTCCGACCCGGGAATCGAATCCGAGACCTCATGATCAGCAGTCGCACACGCCGACCGCGAGACCAACGAGGCAGTCAAATTGAAAATATTCACTTTATGACGTGACAACGTCTAATAAATTAATGAGCGCTGTTCTGTTATGCTAAGTAGGTACCTACTCACATACGGTTTTACTCGATCGAGCAATAAAGTAAAGTAAAGTAAAGTAAAAAACACGGCATGGGCTTTCGTCCACACATTTAGCATTCATCTATCGAATGACGCGTGCAGTTCAGTATTCACCGAACCGTTCGAGCCAAAATATACTCATTTAACAAGTCTCGCAATTCTTAATTTTAAAATAATTAAAAGAAAAACAAGCTCAAAACTCCAATTTCTTTATTAAGCACGTGCTTTTAGACGATCAACAACGGCGCGCTGACTCGCGGTTACGTACACAAGCTTGAGTCAAGCTCAAGCTCGACGGCTCGCTTCAAAGGAAATTAATTTTATTTAATTTCATCGAGCCGGCTCAATGCCTTCGAGTTGTGAGTTTTGCGGTCCACACGTAAACTTTTACTCGTTTCTGAGTAGAACTATCATGCCGCATGTGAGTACGGACCATTAGGTTGATTGTCCCGTAAAGTTCTGACTCAGATAAAGAATAACACATAACTGAGCGTTCTGATATGATTTCATCAACGTTTTGTTAAGACGTTGTCACGTCAAACTATCTTCCGTAAATGCCGTAAACCGACTTTTCAGACAACCAATTTTTATATTTGTTCAGATGAGCGTCTGAGCGAACTTATATAAGCAAAAGACTTCACCATTTTTTTTACCTACCAATGAAGTTTATTTCATCTTTAAGTATGTCATGCTCCTCTATTATTATAAAGAACAATAGTCGTACTGACGTGGCTAAAAACTAAAAGTTGAGGAAATAAAAAGTAATCTAAATAGAAGAAATAAAACAAACAAATACAGTTAAATTAATTTATAATCTTACAATAATTATATACATGTATTAAAAACAATTACATTAGCCGGACGTATAAATAAATTGGCAATAATTTAACAAATTAGGCCACTGTTTTATTCTACATCGAATTCGATAAGAGTAGAGAAAATATGGAATTGCATTCTTTTTCTATTAAAAATCGGATATATGAAAAATATCTACGCTAGAGGTCTAATGGTTAATACCAAAAGCTTCACTATTCATTCAGAAAAGTTGACGTGGTTTTGAAATGAGAAGGAGGAAGAAGATATTAAGACATGTTGGATTATTTTTCGTATGATAGTCTGTTTATAATTAGTTGTTAAACAAATGCTATATATATATATATGTATATATATAATATGTCACCTTTAAAAAGTAGTTTACCCTGGATATATAAAGACCTTACATAAAATGCCACAAGTGGTAGGTAACCAAATAAAACGTTTTTACAACTTTAGCGCGTGTCTTATAAATGCATGAACAGATGTTTTTATATAGTATGTTTGAAAATAGACTCGCATGTAAACCGATAGCCTTTTAAACTATCCATACTAATTTTATAAATTCGAAAGTAATCCTGTCTGTTCCCTTTTCACGGTTAAACTGCTCCACTGATTTCAATGAAATTAGGCATCAAAATACTCTGATTCTTGAGGAAGGCTATTATATATAGGTTTCTCTTTACCGCGACACCCGACACACACGATTCGTGCGCGACGCATCGTAGCAAGCGGTCGTTTTTATATGAGCTGCGTAACTACGATGTCAACTTTTTCTAATCTACCTTCGTTTTTTTTTATAAATAAAAATGACTGAAAATTCGGAAGATTTACCTATATCGAGTATTAATAGTGAAAGTAATGTGGACAGTGAGCAACAAGTAGCGGAAATAGTAGAATTTAGTAGTGAAAAAGATATTTTGCAAGTTCCAACTTATGTTATAAAACAAGTGCCTGAGAAGAGAATGAGACAAGACAGTGAGGAATGTTTAGATGACAGTGAGGGTGAGTTTATAACGGTAAGAAGAAACACAAAACGATTGCACAGAAGTTTTTCGAATAATTATGATTCACATATGTCTGAGACTGAAGTGTTAGAACGCAGATGTGACACATACGATGTTTATGTTACCTCGAAGGATATGTTGCCCAAGCAAATTGGTTTAGCCAAACTTTTAAAAGCTGAAGACATTATAGGAATATCAAAAGTCAGATATAAAAACCCTTTTAGAGTATGTATACAATTTGAAAATAAGGTAAATGCTGAGAAGTTACTGACATGTGAGAAAATGAAAGATTTGGGTTATAGATGTCACTTAGCTCAAGAAGTGAATTTATCATATGGTGTGGTCAAAAATATAGAATTAGATATTACGGAAGAAGAACTAAATAACATTTTTACTTGCGACTATGATATAGTATCTGTAAAAAGATTAAAACGTTCTACAGTTGAAGGCAAATGGGTAGAAAGCGAAACTGTTCGTATTGGTTTCAAAGGCTCAACATTGCCCGCATTTGTTGATGTTTATGGATGTAAACTGAGGGTTGAATCTTATACGTTTCCGGTAACACAGTGTTCAAACTGCTGGAAATATGGGCACTTACAAAGGCAATGTACATTAACAAAAGGTGTATGTCCGAAATGTGGTGATTTTCACGCCAATTGTGAAACTACAACTTATAAATGTGTAAATTGTAAAGGCGGACACATAGCACTGAGCAAACGATGTCCAATTTTTCTAAAAGAAAAAGAGATTCGTCGTATAATGGCATTAGAAAACTGCACCAATAAAATTGCTTTATATAAATATCTTAAAGAGACCAGATCTGTAGTAAATGCATTACTACATAGAAGTGACCACAATGAAGAGAATGGGGCAGTCTCAAGCGAGCAGGCAAGTGATCTTGATGATATGCAACAGTTAGCAGAACCGACTGTAAAACAAATATCTAAACCCACATTCAGAGACATTTTACTAAAAGATAATGACAACTTCAAGAAAAAAATTGAACAGAGCAAATATAAAACACAGACTAAAAATAAAAAACTTAACAGGAAAGACACATTTGAAAACAGCATGGATTATGATGAGCAAGTTGTAAAACAAAATAGAGAGCAACCAAATAAAGATCAACCTGAACCAGCGGTAAAGAAAAAAAGAAATACCAGCGCTTCATTTTACGAAATTCTAAAACAGATAAAAAGTATATTATTCTCAAGTAAGAGTCTAGAAGAGAAAATAATGGAAGTAACACAATTGATTTTAGAAGAACTTAAATACTTATTAATTCACAAAATTTTAAGCGGAGAATGGTTAAAGTTAATTTTAAATATATTTTATGGATAATACAAAAAGACAGGTACCATTTAACATACTACAATGGAATTCACAAAGTTTGCGACCAAAGTTAATGCAATTTGAATGTCTTTTGAATCAAGAGCATATCCATGTAGCAATTATAAGTGAAACCTGGTTGGCATCTGGTTCTCGTGCCTACATAAATAGCTACAATATTTACAGAAGTGATAGGCTTGACTCGTATGGCGGAGTAGCAATTATCTGCCACAAATCATTAAAGACTCAATTATCATCATTTACTTTGAGAAATACCGGTATAGAGGTGTTGCATGTGAGGGTGCTCAATTGTTCCTCCTTGGAAAACATTGTAAGTGTATACTGCCCTTCTAGTGTTAGAACTACTAAGACAGATTGGGATACATTATTTGGTTCGTATTCTTATAAATCTTTAATAGCAGGGGATTTTAATGGTCACCATACTAACTGGTCTTACAAAAATGACACCAGGGGAATGCAACTTATGGATTCATCTTTAGAAAATTCATTTATTTCTTTAAATAATGGTAGGCCAACAAGAATTAAATTAGTTGATGGTGTATTACAGCAATCGTCTCCTGACATAACGTTTGTTTCATCAGATATTGCAGTGGACTGCAAGTGGAGTACTACTAGTGAAACCCTGGGTAGCGATCATTTAATAATTAAAATAGAAGTATCAGTACCTGACCCTAAACCGAATTTCATTAAAAAACGTAATTTTAAAACAGCTAAATGGTCTATTTATAGAAAAATTCTAAGCGAAAATTTTACATGTTCGGTAATTGATCAAAGTAATATACAAGTAAGCTATAACTCTCTAGTTAACCAAATTAATTACGCCGCTGACAAGAGTATCCCATTTGTTAAGGTATGTACGGACCCTCAGTCCAAATTTAAACCAAGGCCTTACTGGAATGTCGATCTGTCTGAATCAATTGCTAGAAGAAGATTGGCGCTGGCTAAATTCAGACGTAATCCAACCCCTAGTAATTTAAGTATCTTACAGGAACGAATAGCAGAGTCAAAACGTTTACTGAGACAGGTGAAATCACAAAACTGGCGAGACTTTTGCAGTGGTATCAAAGAATCTACGTCAGTGTCAGATATGTGGAATCGTATGCGTTGGATGAAAGGACATAAAACGACTAAAATATATGCTCCTAAAGAACAAATCGAAGAATTACTATGTAATCTCGCACCTGACTTTGTGACACCTCTCACGCCCGAAATTTTATCGACTAATACTCTTTTAGAAACTAAATTTACCTATCAGGAATTGGAAAGGTGTCTTAAAAAAAAAGATACGGCACCTGGTGACGATCAAATCACGTTTTCGATGATATATAACCTACCTAAAATAGTCAAACTTAATCTAATAGACATTTACAATGTTATTTTAGAAACCGGATATGTTCCCACTCAATGGCGAGATATAAAAATAGTTCCAATTCCTAAACAGAATATAGAAACACCACAAAAATTAAGACCTATTTCTTTAATTTCATGCATTTGTAAAATTTTTCATACTTTATTATGCAAAAGACTCGAATGGTACGTTGAAAAGAACAAGATAATATCAATAAATACTGTAGGGTTTAGGCGTTCTCAATCCTGTTTGGATAGTTTGGCTCGGTTAATTTGTTATGTACAATTAGGTTTCTCTAAAAATATACCAACTTTAGCATGCTTTTTAGACATAGAAAATGCCTATAATAATGTTAATATACATAGTGCGATAAAAATTCTTGATAAAATCAATATCGGAAAAAGAATTTGCCACTATTTGTGGCAATTTCTAACGGAAAGACACCTTAAAAGTGATATTGATGATTGTGGGGACCATCATTTTGCGGTCAGGTGGACCGGCCAAGGCATTGCCCAGGGTGACCCATTGTCTCCTTTAATTTTTAATATCATAACTTATGGTTTTTGTCAGAATATAAGTAATGTTATAGTATCACAATACGCCGATGATTTTATAGTGTATACAAGCAGTAATAACCTTAGTGATAGTGTATCTAAAATACAAAATGCACTTAACACCTTTTCTACACTATTAGAGCAGTTGGGTTTGGCATTGTCTAGCAACAAATCAAAATTTTGCGTATTTAGTAGAGGTAGGAGAAGACAGTGCATCAATTTAAATATAAACGGATCAATAATGAACTCAGAAGAGAATATTAAATACCTGGGAATATGGTTAGATAGGTCATTACGATGGGGAAAACACATAAATGAAATATGGGAAAAAACACAAAGATTTTTAAGCTTATTGAAGGTGTTATCTGGGTCAGCTTGGGGATTGCATCCTAAACATCTGCGAATACTATATATATCCTTAATTAGAAGTAGAATAGATTACGGAAGCTTTTTATATGACAATAGCGCGAAATCACACCTAACAAAACTGGATAAAGTACAAAATCAAGCGATGAGGATTATTGGCGGCTTCATTCGTACTACTCCTATCCATGTTATGGAATGCGAGCTATGTATTCCCAATCTAGCTTTAAGAAGGAAATATCTGGCTATTAAATATTGCTTAAAAGCTAAATCTTTAACAAACAATGTTACAATTGATTTGTTAAACAGTTTACACAGCTATACAAGCAATAGTTATTGGAGAAATAAAAAAATACCACTATTAGCGGCAGTGTATACCGATATTGAGGAGGAAATTGTGTCTTCTAGTTATCCATTGGAAATGTTTGACTTGGATACATGGGTATCCGCTGTGAATTTACAAAATGTAATAAAAGATCAACTAAGTAGTGTTATATCGCCAAAAA
Source organism: Spilosoma lubricipeda (assembly GCA_905220595.1). Taxonomy (NCBI): domain Eukaryota; kingdom Metazoa; phylum Arthropoda; class Insecta; order Lepidoptera; family Erebidae; genus Spilosoma; species Spilosoma lubricipeda. The sequence continues at coordinate 467,353 of HG992290.1, forward strand.
AAACTTATAATACCAATATATTAAAAAATACTGTATTGCAAGAATTAGATAGTAAATATAATAACTGGTTGAAATTGTATACTGATGCATCTAAAATTAATGATAAAATTGGTGCCGCATTTTACGAGTCTACAAATAAAATTTGTGGTATGTTTAAGCTGACTGGAAGTCAGATATGTATAATGACGGCGGAGCTTGTAGCAATATCAGAGGCCCTTAAATGGTACTGCGAAAATAGTAATGGTGTGAAATGTGTTGTCTTTGTCGATAGCAGGAGTGCTCTCCAGCACATAGCTCGATGCGCCTCTGGATTCAGAGGTGTTTCGATAGCTTATACTATTTTGAAACAGATCCATGCATTCACATCTATTGCTGATAATGGTTTGGTATTGCAATGGGTTCCGTCACATGTTGGCTTGTCAGGGAATGAGGAGGCAGATCGATTGGCAAAGAAAGCTATTTCAGATGGTGTGGAAATCAATGTCACCCCAAGTTACTTTGAAATTTTACCTAAATTTAAAATGATGTGCCAGTTAATTTGGAAAGAATATTTTGACGAAAAATCGCTAGAAAAAGGAATCTGGTATAGAACAATTCAAAGTGAACCTCTTCGTGTTCCATGGTTTGCCAACAAAATTCTTAGTAGAAAATACACTGTAATAGCTCATAGGATACGATCTGGACACATTCCACTCAACAAGTTTCGACATCTTATGGGTATATGTAACAGCCCAAATTGTGATGAATGTGGCATTGTTGAGGATGTCTATCATTTTTTGATGGAATGTGTCAAAACTAGGGCTGAGAGAGATACTTTGGTAAGCAGGTTTAAGATAAATATTGTGGATGTTGGCACGTTCCAAAGTATATTATCGAAGCCTCTGTCAGAAGCGGCGTTGTTGGTGTATAAACTCTTTGAAGTGTAGTCTGTATCGCTGAATTTGTATCGCAAAGAAGTATGTTTCTCCCATTTAAATATAGGTAATTTAGATTTAGATAGGAATTAATTGTAAGTTTAGGGTACGATGGGGCTGACATGGTCTTATTTATGACTACAAGCCCCTAAATAAATAAAGATAAAAAAAAAAAAAAAAAAAAAAAAACCCGACACACACGCGGACAGGAAACCGCGGGGCAAATCTATTTATAAAAATCTATTCAACCTCTTGATCATCATTATTGTTTAATTGATGAAGGAATTTTCTAGTGAACAGTACTTTATAACAATAGTTTATAAAATCAATTATTCTGTTTGTAACTAATTATAAATATATTTTGTTGTGATTAAAAAATTATCAATGACTTGAAAGTAAAAAAAAGCATAAGAATACAGGTGTTATATAAGAAATTGATATTTTTATTTTTCTATCTTCTATCTATACTATAAAGTTGAAGAGTTTGTTCGTTTGTTTGAACGCGCTAAACTCAGAAACCGCTGGTTCGATTTGAAAAATTATTTCAGTGTTGGATAGTACATTTATCGAGGAAGGCTATAGGCTATATATCATTACGCTAAGACCAATAGGAGCGGGGCACCAATGGGGAATGTTTCAAAAACGGGGGAAAATTATCACGTTACGGGCAATAGGAGACGCAAATGAGGTTGCGTGGGTCGGCTAGTTATATTATATACATAATTAAGATACTAAACTAAATAGTTCAAGATTAATTCTGACTTATTTACCTTACACTTTGACATAGAACATAACATACCAAGGTCTAACAAAAAAGGAACTATGTTTAAAACAATTTAATAACATTAATATACCTAAGACTTATTTTTAATGCTTAAAAAACATTAATTTGAATTCTTAATTATGGAATTCATATAATTTTTCATTATTCTCTCTTTTTGGACAATTAAATATTTTTAAACTTTGATTACACAGATTACACCCAATGTGCGAACCGGGACTTATAGCGATAACAAAACTATTTAGTTTCCGCGTCCGTAGACAAGAGTGATCTGACTTGATATCTGCGTCGGTTAACAATAAAAGGACTTTTTAAACAACTTGAAATAATGGAGGTTCTCAATTTGATGGATGTAATTTAGGAACCAATTTAGAAAATTATTGTTTTATGCATTTGAAATACCTCTCGTGTCCAGTCCTTTTGAATGAAAAGTAAAAATTCTATAAAAGTGAAAATTATGGAATGAAGACTGTTTCCTCATTTCTTATTTTTTTACAATTTATTTCATGTAATTTGAATTCGGTGATAATTATTAATGAGAGAAGTCCAGATTTACACATATAGCTAACCAAACATGTGATCAACTCTAGAACATCACAGATATCCAGCAGTTTAAATCTCCACACAAATTAGCGTATTTTCGTCTATATTTATATGAATTATAAAGATAATGTAAAGTGAAGACTTATATGACGGGTAGGCGAGCAAGGTGTTAGACGACCCCCGCGTTGGCCGCGGTGGGAGGCGCCGGTTGCGTGAACATGAAGGTGGAGGCGTTCTGGAACAGCTGGCGCTTCACGAACTCCGTGGTGGCGGACTTCAGGTTCTCCTTGGCGCCGAACTTGCACTTGATGTAGCCGTACAGGTTCGCTCCGGTCAACGTCAACGCGATCAGAACTAGCAGCTGTCAACGAAATGTTACGATCAAACGACAATGGCCATTTTATTGATTAATAGAGTTTAGTTTAGTATGTTCTCCTCCTAGCCGATTTCAGCCACGACGGACAGTGTCAACGGAGACAAGTGAACTACGCAGGAGATATTATAGTGCACGAGCGTGTGCGCGCATACACAGGTGCACTTTCTGTTCCCTCACTCTCCGGTAGGACGGTTATCCGACACGACCGGGAAAAGATCAGGCACAGGACCGATCTCTATTATTATGCATTTCTATAATCCGAAAAACTCAATAACACTTATTGCCCCCACCCGGTATTCGAACCCGAGGCACTTTACTATTTGGGAGAAGTATAGTTACTAAATTAGCTGCTTGTGCAACACCCATTTGAGGACGAAATCATTCGACTTTTCTTTGTTCCACGTTTATAGTTTCTGAAACGCGTTTTAGCAGGAAGATCATTGAACTCTCATAACTCTTAAAGGAGTAATTGTTAAGCTCTTTTATGAACAAATACACTCTAACGCCAACAGCCGCTTGGACACCTGCGACATCCAGCGTTCATTTCAATAATCACAACTCATGAGTTGCCAGAATTTATTTTATTTAGTTACAAAGACTACTTATTTAAATCACTACATACCATCCATTTGAACTTGAGTCCGAAGAGACAGAAAATGAAGAAAGTGGACCAGATAAGCGGACACATCACCAGCCCCATCCAGAATAGACGACTCTCGTTCTGGTTTACACGATTCTGAAATTGTTCAATACAGCTCATTAATTAATGAAATCGTATCGAAATCATGTACTTATGGGCCACGGTGAACGGTGATCGGGTATTCGAGACCGATATACCCAGTCTCGAATCGACTAAATTTCGTCCTAGCGTTTCTGTTAAAATAACTTGTCACCCCATTCCACGGTGTTAAGTGGTAGACCTTTTCCGCTCTAGTTCAGAGAAGCGTATTTAATACATCTTCACGCAAACGTAAAGGCTGAGAAATTTTGCAATCGCCAGTTCCTGACGTGTCTTCTATGGGATAAAAGAGTACTATATATCTGCCATCTCCTTGGTTTATATCACTATCTGATACGAACTCCAACGCATTCTCGAGCTAAGCTGTCGAGTGGAGCTTCCCAGCGTATTACAGGCACTCAAACCGACTGTGTACTGATTCCCCTTTACTCAATTATCGTAGAATGATTTCAGGTCCAAGGGCTTGTACAACTGTATGAGCCAGTTTCTTGTAAAATCAAACCTACCTGAGAGTCATCGCATCATTGTAATATTGATATTTGTCTCTACGTACATTTACCTGTTTCGCCTCGAACACCCAGTGGGACTTGCCATCATCATCTACATAGTTCCACCATCGCAGACCAACTAACAGCCGACCTGGAATTGGAGAATATTAAATTTATTTCATATTCAGTTTTAGGGGTATTTAATAAACCCTGAGTTCACTGGTGTGCCACCCATAAGTCGAGTAGTTTCTTCTCTTTATAATTTTAACAATACAGATATACAACTATTAGCTATATACAACTATTTCTCTATGATTTCTACCAAGAAAACATAATACATAATTATTAGGTAATATAATAAAGCAGAAAAATGTATATACAAAAATATGGTAATACTATAATCTCTGATACTATTTTGAATTACCGAAGTTTTTACCCTTAGGCGTGCAGCAATGAACATTAATGAAAGTGGCGTTATGAGCAAAATTACAACTTACATAAGGTAATTGAAAAACACAAACAGTATCCTCGTTTCTTTAACCATCATCATCTTCCAAAACCATTATTATTCCTAAGATTTTGGGGTGGGCTACTAGTTCAACCGGTTTTACCTGAACCTCCGCAACCCTGAATGGTGAATTGAATTCAAAGGCTGAACTAGATGTCCGTATATTTGAGGGCACTGACTTCCCAATAACGATTGCCATAGATGTTCATGACAACCGGGACCGACAACTTAGTTTTTTTTTATCACCGAGTTTATAATCAAAAATATTAAATTATTTAGAATCTGTAATAATATAAAAAACGCGAAAGTTTGTAAGTATGGATGGATGGATGGATGTATGTTACTCTTTTACGCAAAAACTACTGAACTGATTTGATGAAACTTTACAGTAAGATAGCTTATACACCAGAATAACACATAGGCTACTATTTGCCGCGATAACCGACATATACGCGGGCGGAGCCGCGGGCAACAACTAGTGTATCATCATCTTCCTAGCCTTTATTATTGCCGATTATTTGGGGTGGGCTACTAGTTCAACCGGTTTTACCTGAAATAGGTAAAAATGCAATACAAAACTCACCACTGATGTTTTTGACAGTCCAAAAGTCGGCAGAGAGCAGCAATGTGACGAGCACGAAGCTAGCTATGAAGGAGTCTGAGAACCAACCGCACAGCATGTACACTACAATGGCTGAGCAGCGGAACACTAGGTGGAAGAACACTATGTAGGGATGCCTGGAAATATCACCATAGAACATTATTCGTTATCAGCTACATTTTCTTTTTGATTAGAAAAAAATTAAAAAACTATAAACCATCTCTGAAAAACTTTTGATGAAATGTATAAAGCCTACTAGCTTTTGTACGCGGCTCCGCACGACTGCCGCCCGCGTGTTTGTCGGTTATCGCAGCAAAGAGCCGGAGATCCTATGCCAAATTTCATTAAAATCAGTGTAGCGGTTTGGCCGTGAAAACAGGCCAGACCGACAAAGTTACTTTCGAATTTATCATTTAAGTATGGACATTACCTGGGCCATTATTACAAATCAATTGACACCTCATTCATTAAAATTGTTTCAGTAGCTCAGGCGGTACAGTGCAACATATACATAGTCAAAACTATTATCCTTTATTAAGGCTTTGCCATTGTTGGGTAAAAAGAGAAAGCTTGATTAGAAATAAAACATATAGCGCGGGGAATTTTACAAACATTCATGAAACAAAGAACACCTAGATTCAGAACAACAATTTTTTGATTATACATTATGGTCCCATATGTGGGTTGTAACCACAAAACTCAGTATGGTATGAAGTGGCACAGCAATGAATTATTATGTATAATGCTGCTCACGTTGCTCTTCATTCGGCCAAGGAGAGGAACGAGTGGCGAGCGGCTGTACGGCATAAGATCATACCACTCCTGGGGAATCACGACCCTCAGTAGTGAGGTTAACGACGCGAGGAGGAGGATATATGTATTAATTATGTAGCTTATAAATACCCTATGTTTGTGTCACACCTATATTTTTTATGTATTGAATTAAATTCTACTTATACCCTTAGTTGCACCTACCGCCTCATATTTTTACATCACTCAAAGGTTGACTGGTAGAGAATGCCCAATGGCATTAAGTCCGCCTATGTACAAGATGTGCATTAAGTTTAAATAAATAAATAAATTATATCACTATGCTATTTGTGCAGGTAATGTCACTTATGATACATATCGGTAAAGTTATGATTGAAAAAACCTCTTGAAAAGCACTCCTATGTCTTTTAACATTAAAAAGATTATTCATGTCATTATTCAAAATTATTATAAGACTTGTGATGGCCACACAAGTTCAACATCCCTATAATAAATACATATATATGTTGTATACAGAATGTAGATAAAATATTAATTAAATGAAATATAGTCATTTTACAGATCTCTCATTTAATTATAGAAGATTTAAAAAGAAGTGTTATTAAAAATAATTAATTAAAGAAATTGTTTTCAAAAGTGAATGGCTCAAGATTGTTCTTAGTTCTAGTTTAATTTTGTAAAATCAGCAAAAAAATTAATACTTTCTAATCTAAAGTGTTGATAGTATAAAGGTGATGTATGTACCCTTAGATTATATCTAAGGGTGTACCATGTAATATATGTTTTATATTATTGTTATCTTGTTTTTGATTGTGTATCAAGTTTGAAAGTGCTTTAACTTATTTTTATCGCATGTTTATCATGGAAATCCATTAAAGTTGATTTAATATCACTATTCTATTAGGTGTGAAATATTTGATTTAAATAAATAGAGATTTTGCAGGTATTTTGTAGTATAGTATAAGCCATATTAGAACATAAGTTAAACTTACACAAAATGTTTGTTAGCATTGTCTTCTTCACCGAAGGCGATGGTGTCGTCGTCGAGCAGCGGCACCTGCGGCACACCTGGCTGTAAGTAGCGTGGTAATGACACTACATCAGCTCAAGCCGTGCAAAGCCAACTCAACTACACATCATTGTAGCACTAGTTTCAAAATAACATCACTAACTTCCAAAATCAAATAGCTAGAATAAACATACGACTAATAAGCTATAAATTCATTACTATTAATATAAAAATGAATAGGAATACAGGATTTACTAAGATAAATGTTTTATTCGTTAAGAATTAGTCGCTGCTAATATAGACATACAGTTAGCATGACTATTCACGCATTTAAATTCTGAGTACTTACAGTAGCAGACGTCATTCCTGGGTTATTCATTGTTAATATAACTTATTAATAATATATATCACTATCAGAGTTTATTTTTCAGTAGTACTGATATTCGTCATCGATTACCGTAGACAGAGAATAGACACACGCCATTTGACACTGACATAACTTACTTATTTTGACATGTAGGTGAAAGATTTACAAAAATTGACAAAAGAAAAAAATTGACAAAGATGTATGTTTTGCTGTAGAAAAAAAAAGACAGAGCAGGCAGTTCCATGCTACACTATGACCAATATGACAGCATCTAAATGAAATACTTTTGTATTTTCAATTTTTAAACCGATTTCCAATGATCGTTGTAGAGAGAGAGAGACTGAGTTTGGGTATTGTCTGTATCTTAGTGGACGCACATAACAATTTGCATGACGAATTTGGTGGGAAATACACCAACCAATCAAAAGCGTGCATAAGAGAGACAGGTGATACCCAAACTCAATCTCTCTCTGTCTACTTCGAATACGCTTTCCACCCATTCAGCTGCCTTTCTAGATAAATATGCTCTAAGGTCTCACTTGCTAGGACTCCCAGATGAGACTAATAATAAAGGCAGTTTTCCAATTACAGAGCATAATGCGACTCATTGGCGCACAATGCTGAATTATGCTGAAGCTTAATTGGAACGTGAATTAGTTTTCAAATGCACCTACTGGTGGTAATTTTTTTTTTTTTTCAATACTTTATTTAGCGCACTCTACTGAGTGCGCTAAATAAAGTATTGAAAAAAAAAAAAAATAATGAAGTGGTATACATAAAAATTGGTTAAAAACTATTTACCTTCATCCATATTTATATTTATTTTTTTAACACAGTTTGAATTAACTTTGATTATTTCGAAAAAACTGCAACGAAACGAAAGCTTAAAATTTTTTCAACAATAAATACTAACGATAATATATAAATAAAACATTTTGATCATTGCCACCTTAAAGAAAAAACACTTGTTAATTTTTGTCAAGTTGGTATCGATTGCACGCATCACGCAAAAACACTACTTTTGAGAGTGCTCGATTGTGCGAAGCGTTGCTGTAGTTGAATCATTCAAAGTTAAGCATTAAGCCGCATAATGCGCTCTAGTGCTGTAATTGGAAAACAGGGAAAGAAATGTATATCATATATATACATTTCGTGCATTTGACTAACACCACGGGAACCATCCCGTGGTACAGAAATAAAATTACTCCTTATATCATCAGTTGTCTGCCAGTGAAAGTTCCGTCTAAGTCGGTAATAAAGCGATTAAGTCCCGTTTTTAATACTTCGTAAGTTTGGGAGGCCTGACTCTAACGAACGTAACTGGAAGGAACGGTATTAAGCCAGGCTGAAACTTATTTAGAAACCTGGAAGGGCTACTGACATGTCTGTTGGACGCTGGAGTTGGAGCTTTGGCAAGCCTCATCAAGATCCAAATTTTTGAGAACACTTTGATGCCATTTACAATTGCGAGTGTGTCAGTGTTCTGCGAATAGGCAAGTGGTAGACGTTGACGAATTTCTGTCGGTTATAACATTTGGTTTGAATTGACTGCTGCACGGTTGGCCTAATGGTTCAAGCGGTTACCACGCTGCTTTCTACTGCGCCAAGTGTTGTGGATTCAAATCCAACATGGCAAAAAATTAAAAAAATTGTATGATCCACAAATTCAAGTTCTGAGTCTAGGTTTTCTTTGTTTCCGTCTCATGTATATTTGTAGTGAAGTGTTATTTTTCTTTTTTTTTGTTTTGATTTGGTTGACTTTAGGTTTTGATTAGTTGATAATTAACAATTTTTCTTATTTTTTATTTTATTTTTTTGTTTGCATGAACTTAATATTGTTGTATTTAGTAATGCTAATAATTAATTGATATTATATGAGTTGTGATTTGCTGTGCCCTACAGGGTCCACGATTGTTTCTAGTTTTTAAGCTTGACATGTAAACCATCTAATTATAACATTGTGGAATGCAAATAAATGATATGAATATGAATATGAATATGAATAAAGTCCCCCGCGACCGCGACACAGGACTTCAAACTAGTTTGAGGATTTCTAATATATGTATGTGTAAATAAGTCGCACACTTATTTTGACTTGTGTTCAAAAATGAACACCGGATCCAATCGACGACAAACATATGCTAGCGACTCAAACACCATATTAACACACTTTGTTTGTGGAAACTTGGAGGAACACTTGACTCTGTAAGCGATCGAATTTATCGACTACCCTGAAGGGCACTGAAGTGCCGGATTAAGCCAGCGCGGGGCCTGTAGCAAATTTGGCCAAGGGGCCCTAGGTTTGCTCTAGAATCTCAAGTTTACTTTTAAATAATTTTCTTCTATTAGTAACTTTATTAGATTCACTTTATGGTGACGTATTTGACCATTCGTAAGTTTAGTCAATTAGTACGAAACACATTATTGCGATCCATAACTCATATTAATGCGTTTTAATATTGAAAAAGAACGTTCTCCACTGCAATTAGTCATCACGAGAGACGAGTAAATTCTCAAGGCAATTTCTTTTGGTTTGGGAAACATGACTCCAAAGAATTATTTGATAAAAGTTTATAAAATTTCAGTTTCAGAGCCTCTTATTTGTTAATGTCAATGACGATAGCCTCATATGTTTTCAGCAACTCCGCGAACTAAACTAATTTGTTGCCCAGGCTGATGTCCAAATCATCTTTGTAAGCACTGACCATTATTGAGAACTTTTCCAAAGTCAATTTTCCAATCAAGCCAACACCGCGCATTGCATGTCCATACCAGATTAACCTGTTGCTTCTCAACTTTCCACCCAGTGGTGCTAATTTCAGACTTCCTCTAATGTAGTCATTTTTCACCTTATCTATTCTAGTCACACCATAAATGTATCTTAACATTCGCATTACAACTACATGCTGGCGTTTCTGATCCGTTTCGTTTATTGGCCAACATTCAGATCTATGCAGGACGGCAGCTCTACTGATCATTTTATGTATTTGCCTTTAACGTTAAAGGGAACTTGGGATCGCAAAAAGTTCCTGTTACCTGCTACCACTTCATCCGTCTTCATTGGTTCGATGTCCGCAGACATATTTCGCCATTATTTTGTAACAGCAAACCGAGGTACTTGAAATCAGTGCAGACCGGAATCGTTCTATTCAGTGACCCGACGGTATAAAGAACATGTATTCGGTGTTAGTTCTGCAGATTTTCTAGTTTTCTAGGTTGCTAGTCTGCGCTGACCCTCGGACGCGACCAACACAATGTCGTCTACAAATATAATGCACAATGGTGTCTCCTCCAGTATGTCGGATGTCAGAGCATCCATTATCAGTAGGAAGAGGTATAGGCTAAGAGCCGTTCCATGATGCAAACCAACAGGTGTATCGAAAGAGGATATGAAAAGAGCAGGGAGACATTAAATTATAGGTTAATAGGGGCGGCAAAAATTTTATAACCTACTGGCGGCAAATCAATATATCCGCCTTTGAATGCCACATACTAAGCGAGGCACTCTTTCGTCTTTCAAATCCTACTACAAAACCTCTCGGGGTGGGTTGATCTAGAAATGGCGTATGATAGGGTTATCATACGCCATTTCTAGATCAACAAACACCAAAAGCAAGTTTTTGTGCGCCTGTCTGTATTTCTCTCACAATTATTGAATTGTAAATATGGCATTTGTTGGCCCGTCAAAAACCCAAATTGGTTTCTACATATTGCACTTTTCTCTCTCATTCTTCTCTCAATAACTTTCTCTAAAACTTTCATTCTATGTGGAATGAGCTTTATTCCTCTATAACTGCCACATTCCTGTACATCTCCTCTGATTTTAAAGATGAGAAGAAGAAGAGACAAGCGAACTTAAATACCGTTCATCCGGGATTACCTAATGGCATGCAAGGTACTTTACGCTTATTTAAACTTATTTTTTTTTACGGTCAATGGGCGTTGGAGTGCGGGGCCCCTCAAAGCGCGGGGCCCGTAGCATTTGCTACTCTTGCTACGTGGCTAATCCGGCACTACCCTTTGAAGTCAAAAGAAATTGTTTAATGGAAGATAGTAAATTAGTCATCTGCCAGTCTTAACACAATCGATGCCTTTACTTTATATGTTCGAAGTAGTTGACGATTACTTATATTATTCTATCTAGGGCAATCTAGCTAGCTAGGCAGGCCCAAGTATGAAAAAGAAGTCAATCATTGAATGTATAAATCTATCAACTCGGCTGGGCGATGTTTGGGCAGCTGCGGGACAACTTCTTGTCCCAAATACGTGTCTCAAGACGAAAGTTTTTGAACGATCGGTATTGGCAGTGATAACGATGGTCATTCAGAATAGAGCGGGAATTCAAAATACATATAAATGTAATGATTAGCATAGTTACGCTGGTCGCTTCACATTGCTTTAATTTAATTAATGTCAATAGTGTTAACATAATATTATCAGTTCAGGGTGCAATATACTAGCACGGGCGTAGCCATGTGTAGGGTTTTTTGGGTTTAAACTGCTACATGCTAATAGTATTTGAATCACTAAGACGGAGGGAGGTTGCACACGTGATGACGTGACATACATGAACTGTTTTCGGAAAGAGGCTATAGCATGGTATAATTTTGAAATACTTTAGTTAGAAATTAGTGTTTTTTAGTATTTAATTCAGATGTACAAAAAACTAACAAAGTTTTATTCTCAAACATCTGTTTCAAAGAAAATAAACAAATGGAAAGCGCAACATTTAAGTTTGTTTTCGAACGAAGGTGGCGCATAGCGGACGGCCGAACTGTTGTAACTTCACTTGAGTAAAAAAGTTAGAACTGTCAAAATTTTGCAGCACGGCACATGCAGGGGCTGTTTACAATTTTGCTTCATACTTGTGATTGTCTTTAGTGTATTTTTTTCGCGCATTATTACCTATTTTCTGTGTGTCGTACGATGTCTTCCACCAGAACGGTGGTTGCGTCCCGTGTGTGGTCGTGATTCTCGGTTTAGTGCGTGACTGGTGTGTATTTTGCGTAACGGAGTCGCTATGGGTGCTAAAGCTAGTACCGCGAACGGGGGCCAGAGTCCGCGTGCCAGGACATTCTCCACAAGCTCCAGCTCTGATGTAGTATCAGGGGGCGCAGGGTTCAGCCTACTGAGAGCGATCCCAGGGATACAGGTGTCGAACGATCGTCAGCGGGCTAGGTCGTTATCTTCGGTGCCGGATCTTCACTCTTCACATGAGACGATTGCTATTCCTCCAAACTCACAGAGTTATGAAGCTTCAGCGGCTGCCAGCCCCGATACCGATTCAAGTTCGAACGAAGAAGTCGGTCCGGTGGCGGGTACTTCACTGTCGCTCGGCCGGGTTTACGCCGCACATTCGCTGCCCTCACACATCTGGTCCATAAACGGTAAGTAACCTCTAAGCAATACTCATCAGACAACATATATTTACATTTTTTCTTTTATTTCTCATTTAATAAATATTGTTTGAAATGTAAACAAGTTCATATTATGATTTACACTTCTTACATAATTTGTTAATTGAGTATATGTAAATCTCTTTGTTATCAAACACTGTTATGAGTTTAATTGATCTTTTAATTATAATTTCCTTCATTTCTTTTTTGAGACAATACTTGTCTTTAATTTAGTGTTTTAGTTTAGATGAAGTTTAATTTAAATATTTAAATGTTATTTTTCTTACTGTATTTAGAAGGAGTAGGGTTAATTACATAAAAAAATACCGAATGAGATATTTACATAACCCCTAAGGTGTCCACGGCCATTCATTGGCCGGATAAAAACATCGTCTATTTTGTCACTGGCCGGTCAATGACCGCGAGTCGGGAAATTATCGGGAAAATGGAATTATTAGTGACACTCAAGCTATGCTTATGTCAAAGTGACGTGACACCTGAGGGGATATGACAATTAAGCTTGTTTTCTTTTTAAAATTTTGACACAAGAACAAAAAGTATTTCATCATCTTCAAAAGCCTCAAGTAGACCACTCAGGATGTAGGCCTCTCTTTAAGAAAAATAATATACTGTCTAAAAACAAATGAAAACTACCTGCCTACAAACACTAAAAAGCATAAAATAAACTGGCTGTGATTTGGCTGCCATAGCTTACTATGTGACAATTAACTATTCATTTAAATAAAGTAGATGTGTGCTAGATACCTAGAATCTGTTTAAAGCCTAATCTAGCCTAAACTCCTTCACACTTTGGCACCTATGCCATAGTTAATATTAACAACTAGCTGAAACCTGCGGTGTTACCCGCAGTTATTTTCGTACTGCGCATAATTCCACAGGACAAAGCTAATTTAAAAAAAAAAGAAAAGGAGCCTAAGTTACTCCCTGGATCATCAGCTACCTGCCAGTGAAAGTCCTGTCAAAATCGGCCCAGCCATTCTAGAGATTACCCGGAACAAACAGACAGACAAAATGTCTGTCTGTTTGTTCCGGGTAATCTGTCTCTGCCATAATGTTAAGGAGGAGTGTGGAAATGTAAAAGACAAAAAAATATGGTTAAATTTTGACCACTGGGTGAACACTAGTTATTATACTTATAGTGACTTGACATCTTTGACATAATTCGTCAATCACACCTATGTCAGCATGCAATGTGGTCTACAGATGTTGCTAGTATTTTTGTCTACCCTCTTAACTGTATTTGTTAATGATTTACAGCATTTGCTTACGGGTTTGCTCTAGTCAATACCTTAGTATGAATGCCGGCACCCATTAAAGTATGAAAACAAGCATGCTTTTAGAATTCTATCTTGTTTATCAAGTGAATTTGAATCACACTCGTCATACTATTTATTGCACTATGTATCTACTCAACTGGATGGCAACCATGTAGAGAATCCAAGAATGGGGTCACTATGCTCACTACACTTTTCACAGCCGGTGTAAAGGACCTGGTATCATATTGGGAAATAACCACATGGTTATTCAAAAAACTGAACCACTGGTAGTGAGTTCAGTTTTTTACTGCTACAGGAAGGAAGAGCTGGATGATTGTTTTCAAAATATTGATGTTGATGATTGGCTGGATTGGATTGATATTTAAGGAAAATCATACTGAACTATTTGAATGATACCCCTGAACCTTCTTCCAATTCTATATGGGCCTCTGGTATCCTCCGTGAAACACAGCGCAACCACTATTTTACACTGGTTTTCTGTGAGGCTGTGGTATCATTCCGGTCGAGCCGGCCCATTCATGCCGAAGCATGGCTCTCCCTCGGTAAAATGAAATGAAACCAAACATTATAGATATTTTTTAAACAGTTTTATTTAACTTGCCCTGTTTCTTTATTTATTTGTTTGGGTCAAATCTAGTAATCGAACTCCCATCAAAAACATAAATGTGAAATGAGAGCCAAGTTAAATTGTATGATATATGCCTTGGTTCTTCACTTTAAAGACAAAAGTAGTGAGATTTAAATGGGTGCCAAGTTTAATGGTCAGTCCTGAAATTTATCAACAATATAAAATCTGTACTTATATTATAAAGCTGAAGAGTTTGTTTGAACACGCTAATCTCAGAAACTGCTGATCCGATTAGAAAAGTTCTTTCAGTGTTGGATAGTACATTTATTGAGGAAGGCTGTAGGCTATATATTATTATGCCAAGAACAATAGGAATAGATCACCAATAGAAAATGTTTCAAAAACGGGGGAATATTATCACACTATTGGCAATAGGAGATGCAACCGAGGTTGAGGGGGTCAGCTAGTATTTTATAACAACTTAAATATCATTTCATCCTTAAACTTAGGATAATATAATTGAAGCCTAAAGTTTGACGTGACTGTCTAGATATGACCCCCTTCCTATTGACATATTGATCTTAAATTTGGTACGTGGCTTTAGTTCTGGTGACAATGCAATTAAATAAATTTGGTTTCCTTCTAAATCCAAGATGGCCGCCGCTACAAAATGGAGTTTATACATTTTGTCACGACTATCTCAATATGGGTATCAAATGAAAGGGCTTGAATAGTAGAACACAGGTCACTTATAATTTAATTCCAAGAAAGTCGCCGCTACAAAATTTTTGTTTACACATTTTATCATGACTACCACTACTTATATGGGTATCAAATGAGAGGAATTGACTAGTAGAACACAGATGAGAAGTATTATGTAATCAAATTATAAGCTAAAAACTTGAATTTTTTTTTTTTTTTTGTCTAAGTGGTTTTATTGTAAATAGTAATATATACTAAAAGCTAAAAAATAATTCGGCAGGTCCCAGGTATCCCTCTTCCTCATCAATCTAAGGCATTGATTAGACAAAAAATAAAATGTTTATTGTTGAGAAATAAATGCTGTATCATGTCACTAAAATGATATGTTGATTTTTTCGGTGTATACTATTATATGACTATTTTTATTTTAATATCAGTAAGAGCATCATTATTAAATTTTAAAGGCTCCAAACCATTGGGCCTTGTTTGATCTTTGCTTAATAATCATTTTTTTTCATGGATGTTTAGTACCTACATAAAAAATATTATATTATAGCTATATCTATATATAAGTCTAAACAATTTTATGGACTTATCTATTTAATCTATGTTGTCATCACTTGTATATGCATTTAAATAATGAAGTAAACCATCAGCAGCCTGTGCAGTCCACTGCTAGACATCATCCTCTCCCATTGCGCACCATTCTGACCAGTTTATGGCATCTCGCATCCAGCTCCTGTCAGGCATCTTGCGCAATTCGTTACTCCACTCTTCTTCGTGTCACACACTGTATTTGCCGAGACGCCGTCTCCACTCTAAGAGCTATTCTATCACAACTGTTGTCAGTTCTATGGCTAATATGGCCAGCCCACTTCCACTGCCATTGTTAGTTTTAGTAATGGATATATGTGCGAACTAATATTGTATGTAACACATATTAGTTCGCACATCACACAAGAAAACACTTATAAATATGTATTGATAATCTAATTTTGATACTGCATTAAGTACTGACATTATGATATTTTTTGATATGTGACTTTAACAGTATGTTATAATGAACTAAACTCATATTTGATTCATTATAACATACTGTAGTAACATAAGTAGTTATTTATGTATTTTTTAAAATATTGACAAAGTAAATGAAAATTATCCCAATGGAGATCTTTTTTCGAGATTGTATTTTGACGGACCGAAGACGGTAAAACGGTCTTGCCAATGGGTAAATCTAACCGGCATATTGGATAGTCCGACGAAGAAAATATGAGCAAAAAGATATCGAGTTAAGCTGCAGTCTCTGATTTCATGTGTTCGCAATGGAATCTGGGGATGCGGCCTGGCATAAATTTGCAGCCCAAGTCGTAACTGTAACCTTCATCGGATACAAACTGATTTTTCAAGGTCACGAGGAAGAGTAAAAATTTCCGCCTTCACTGGGTTATGATGACGTCTTCCCGAGACGAACACTTATTTTTATCGTAAATTACAGCAAATAAAAGCATATGAAGAATGCCTTATATTTTGGTCTGTCTATTTTTAGAAATTTATTATGTAGATACCAACTGCGCTCTTTTAAAGGGTATTTAACTAGTTGGGTCGATCAAGAGGAAAAAAAACTTTTTTACGATGTTGATTATGACATAGACTGAAGAGACTCCGAGCGCGTATGCCTGAAGCGAGACAACTTGATAGATATTCTATAAACTACCGTGCGTCCACGCGTCTGGGAGCGACTTTCTCGTACCATAATAAATCGCGACCGCTTTTCCGGGTTAACGCGTGCGCTGTTCAGTAGTGATCTGCCATTCGTTGCGTACACACCTCACAATGTACAGACGTCGTTACCGTACCACCCTCGGCCTCGGTCTTGGGTCCTCATTCTCATCAACCTTCTCGACGACGCTTTCGTTCAGAACCACATCTACCACAACATCCGCCACTGATAGTGTTAGATCGGACGCGCGGGCGACGGCCGCTAAGCTCAAATCGAAGTATGAAAACGCCGGCACAGCGCAAGGTGCGTCCGTTACTAACATTTGTGTGCGATTTAACCTTTAATATAGTCAATTTGTTATCACAATGTATTTATTATGTTACGTCTGTATTATGTAAAATGTTCACTCGATTTCCGCGAAACGAAAGCGAAAGCTTTGGCTAGACGAGCTTACGAACATTAAACTCTTAATTAAAACATTCTGGTCTAATACTTCAAGTCTCTCAGTACTGTAATTTACCGTTATAACAATGCTTTGAAGTTGTATGAAAAGTGAAGTGGATTTAATTAAACGAAACTACGTGGTTCACCGGCCCTTTACTTTCGTTGTCGTGGGAAATATCGGGATATTTTTGTTTGTTTTTCCCGAGCGAGGATATTGCGAGGAATGATGGCCGGTCGTATGGGCATCTTTGTTAGTTTTCCTCATGTGAGGGGATATACGTTTGTGATTGCCCATCCCTTTTATGTTCTATTCTCCTTTTATTGTAATGGCTATGCTTTATGATAACACGCCATTCTCATGAAATAATTTAAGTTTCCTTGGATCTTTGATGTTTTCTTTTGTTTAATGTAATGGTTTTATTAATTTTATTCGAGTTGCTATATTTTCTGACAGTTTAACTCATTTTTTTTTTGTTTTGACTAACTTGCCTGAAATCTCGACCCCAATTGGCCCAAAACTGAATAAAGCCATGGCCAATGCACGTTACTTTCAGAGATATTAGAGTTTCAGAAAGCATTTTAATAATATTTAAAGCACTTCACAAGAAGTAACACTTTGAGGTGCAGCTTCAGTTGAGTAAACTCGTGTTGCTTTAACGTACTCTATTAATAGTTAATCAGCGAGAATGTGTGACAACCACCCTGACATAATTGTGTCAAACGTGTATATTAGGAGCATAGTGAGTGCCACATGATATTATGTAAACATAGGACGTACTTCTTTGTTGTGCTGTACGGCTTTTGCTAATGTGTATAAAGTCCTTGTGACAGATAACTTAAAAAGCTTTGTATCACTGACCCTAACGATCGAATGATCGATGCAATAACAGTACCGGGTGTAATTTTTACAAATTTTAGTCGGTTCGATTCTCGGATGTGGCAAGCGGATTTTCAGAAATTTTTGAAGGCAGTTTCCTCTCTTTTCAGAAATAAAGGAATGTTTTCTTTGAGTAAAATTTTCTATTTATAGAATTAAGAGTATTTTCCCTTCAGGTGCCATTACAAAATTGCACCCAGTATTCATCTTTATATATATAATTCTTCTGTGAGTGTGTATGTCACTGAAATACTCTCAAACGACTGGACCGATTTTGATGAAATTTTTTGTGTGTGTTCAAGGGGATCTGGGACTGGTTTAGATTCACAATTTTGTCCGCTGGACAATGTTTTTTAATTAATTTTTAATTTATTAGTAGTTATGGCAAAACGACGTTTGCCGGGACAGCTAGTATAGTTATAA
Organism: Spilosoma lubricipeda; assembly: GCA_905220595.1. NCBI lineage: Eukaryota > Metazoa > Arthropoda > Insecta > Lepidoptera > Erebidae > Spilosoma > Spilosoma lubricipeda. The sequence goes on from HG992290.1 coordinate 485,878, forward strand.
TTTCCAAATTGACCCTAGAACTTTTAAAGGCAATGTCATAATAGTTTCCTTCCGCAGAAACCCCGATAAGTTTGAGTTGACTATTAAACTGCTAGCGAACTACTATTTTGATTTGATCTAATAATACATTATAAACAGTAGGTGTGCTCAATGCTAGCTGTTTGCAGTGGTGGTTTGTGTTTAACTACAACCGGAGGCACATAAGACCCAACCGAGTTGTGACGGTTGCGATTTCAGGCAATAATGTACAATTTATTAAGGGCATCACCGTAGAGTATCCACATCCTGAACACGGTAGTAGGTATTATTTAAAGGGATATGTATGTATTTAGGGCCCACCACGCCACGGTTACAATCTCTAGAATTTCTTGTTGAGAATGATAGAAATAAAAAACAAGAGAATGATAGAGATCTCTTAAACTGTAAGTCCTTTTTTTTTCATGCTAAGAATACCTGCCCTGACTTACGTAGGTCGCTATTTTGTGGGGGTTTCTAAAATCATGCCTAATTAACTTATGCTAGTTGTCGTTCAGTGGACAAATTCAAGCATAATTAATTTAATTTTTTATTATTTTTAGCTTTCTGCACTCCTCCTCCAGTTAAATTTAACTGTGTAAAATTTTATACTAATCCGTTCGCATATTTTTAGTAAAAAAGAGTACTAACATTTAGCTTCAGGAATTCATAAAAATATTATATACTAGCTTTTGCACGCGGCTTCGCTCACGAAGATTTTCATTCCCTGATTTACCCCCTCAGGGGTAGAATTTCCAAAATTCCTTTCTTAGTGCTCACTTACGTTAGATAATGAACCTACATGCAAAATTTCAGGATTCTAGGTTCAACGGTTAGGGCTGTGCGTTGATCTCTGGGTATGTCAGTCAGTCAGTCAGTCAGTCACCTTCCTCTTTTATATATATAGATTGCACTTTCACCACCATACACATACTATTTGACAAAAATACAACTATTTTTAATGTAAAAATATAAAATTGTAATAAAATAAAATATAATATAAAATACATTAATAAGAAAAAGGTAACGTACCTTTGCTTATTGTAAAACAGTATACACTACTACTCGTATTATTTATCTTGGAATATTTACGCTTTATGCATTTCAGCTTGATTATTAGGACAACACGATAAAAAACGTACCAGCGTATAGAAGTGCTTATGAATAGTACATCTGCGCATTTTAATATGTTTGACATTTAATGGCCGAGTCTTGTCCATCTGTCGTAAAAGTTAAATCAAATCGAGCGTCACTCGTCGTCGAGATATTCATTTGCGAATGTTTACGATTTAACCTAGAGTAGTGATGTTTCACGTTTTAATGCATAGGAAATAATATTCGCAAGTTTTAAATTAGCAAGAGTTTAACATCGATTTATTTACTGTGGTAGTGTGTTATTATTATAAGTGTTTTGCACACAGTGAACGTTTACGCCTTATTTATATTTTTAAGTTTCCTTGAAGGTGATTTCTAAGATAGCGATGTTCCCAGAATTTATCAAAAACAAACTGAAAGATAATTACGTGTTATTTTTTGACGCGCAATATATGTTCCTGATGATTGAGATTTCGTTTGTTTATAATCTCATAGTTTAACGAGGTTCGCTTATAAAAACTAATTTAAATATTCAAAGTATTAGAGGATAGAGAAATGTTTGAATTAACCGTTAACAACTCGGGTTATCTTTTGTGTTGGTTGTGGCTGCAGTCACCAGAACTTCACTTCCTCCAGAAGGGGATATCGTTCCTAACGCACCAGTTACCAAACTGTTCTGAATGTTTATAGCTTTCAGTAAACTTCAATTAATGGTTATTAATAGAGGTTAAGCATGAGTGGGTTGCGATCATGATAATTGACGTGATAAAAAGAATGAGTTAATTTTATTATTCTAAATGTAAGTTAAGGAACATTTAAAAATAGTTAGATAGTTAAACATTCCAATTAATTTTACAAATAACGTACTTTATAACATTTGCCACATGCTTGGTGCTACGATTAAACAACGCAACGGTATGACAATGTAGCATCATAACATACCTTTAACCGCCAGTGATCTGCAGATCGCGGTTCGGTCCCCTTCAGTCGCACCCCTACTCTGGCAGTTCATTCCGGGAAGTCGCCACAGTAATGTATTTATCATAGGATGTAACTGAACTAATATTTACACGACACAAATTCACTAAGGATGTGACGTGGCTACAGAAATATCTGCAAGTTTCTTGCTGTTAAGATATTTCACAATAGCACTATTAAGAAATTGTCGAGGAAGGAATGCTTAGGGCTTGATTGAGATAATTGGCAAAAGCCTTTAATTTTCGAATCTTACGTAACTTGAGGTTATTACTACGTTTTAGAAAAATATGTATACGTAGTTATGCAAAAAATTGTTAAAAAGAATTGACCATTAAATTGAAAGCCCTGCCCCTTCTACGAGCATATCCTTTCTTCTTCATTTGTTGAAGTTGCAAGAATTTCGTGTTGAAATTTAAAAAAAAATGCTGACTACTGGTTAGATATTTTTCACTACTATTATTTTCTAATTAACTGATTATTACTTAATCTAATTACTATTTTTCTTTAAATGGCCTTTCCAAAATGACTACTCTGCCTGATGGTAAGCATAAGCAGGATCCAAGAATGGTGGTCACATACTCATTGCGATTGCGCACTCACCAACGAAATACGACAGCACGAAAGCTGTGATTTTACGTTGATTTTCTGTGCGAGGGTAGTACCGCCCCGCTCGAGCCGGCCCTACCGTGCTAAGATCAGCGTGGCTCAACTACCTGCAAAACATTTACATTAATCATAAAACATTTTGAAAATATCCATTTTTTATTCTTTGCAAAACAAAAGAAGTGGTTTTCCAGTGCTTGTTCCTGAAAGTACATAAATTCAGTCTGGCTTAAAATAAGGAGACTACTAAAAACAACATAAATCTCCGCTAGTTGCCAAAATGTCTGGCAGAACTTTACAGTTTTTCAATAGTAAGTTCAATGATAGATGAGCAAGGTGAATATTTACAATGTTTTGATAGTTTTGAAACTAACCTTTAACAAAAGTATCAAACTAATTGAATGGTGTAAAATAAATTGTTAAAATGTCATGTATAAATTTTATATATTTTCAGACATCTAACATACAAAAAAAAGTCCCAAGCTAATCAAAGCATATATGGTTTAACCTTAGAGTTTAATCAATTCGTTTAGAAACAGGATTATTCTAATAATTTTACATAAAATTATGTCGAATATCGTGTAAATGTATACTTACACAAAAATCGAGTTGAAGTTGGTTCAAAATTGAAATTGAAACACTTCAAAGCTATGTCTGAATGTACGGGATACTTCTCTCTCTCTCTCTCTTTTTCTCCCTCTAACTTAACTATTTTGATATTTTGATAAACGATTTGATATAAAAATCCTTGTTTCATCTTGTAAGGTTAGATCAAGAAAAAGAAGATTCTGGTGTCTTCATAAAAAAAAAAACAAATTTAAGGGCGTTTGGCGAAGGAACTAAGTAATTAAGTATGCGACGACTGTTTTATTGAGTGCGCGTGCGACAGTTTTTCATTTGCAAATCCCATATTGTAATTGAGGTTTGAAATGAGAAAGTTTTAAACTTACAAATAATTTTATCGTGGAATGTATGATGTCATCATGACTATTATTCACTACTAGTTGACCCGGCAAGCTTCGTACGCCATATTTATTTATCTATCTCAGCTTCCCGTCGCGTACAAAAAAAAAACTTTCACTCGTTATCTTTTATTTTTTATTGTACATAAACCTTGTCCTAACAATAACGTACACATTAAAAAAATATTTAATTTGGTGCAGCCGATCGGAAGTTATACACGTACATACATTTCGGCGATTTATTTTTATATATGTACATAGATTTACTTGAGTATTTGAAGTTCTTTTTGCTATCCCATGATTTATTGAAAAGTCGTAAATTCTTTTGTTGAATTGGAAAACTGAATCGCAGTGCAATCCGCTAACCGTTTGAAATTGCGACTTAATTAGATGGAACACCGGCGCGGAGATCAGGTGCTAAATCTGTAATAGAGATGTTACATTGTGTCTAACGAGCCGCCCACGTCGAACTTGTTAACGTGTCTATTAATATTCACTACTTTACTCGATGAATAGAATTCTGATAACATTAGAAATTGATGCAAACGATATTTCGAGAACGTAGCCATAAATACAAACAGTCAAAATTAATCAGACAAGAAGGAATACTAGCAGTAAATAAATTTTCATTTAAATTTTATTGTACTTTCTTTTAATAGAACATCACTCTAAAAGTAAATATTTCGTCTTCACACTTGTCATTTGTAAATCAAATGTTTCCTGCAATCCTGCCATGTGCCAACACGGGTCGACAACTAGGTCAGACATGCACATCATAGAAGTTATGAATTGATTTACGACCGTGCCCTGTAGTGTATACTAACAACGAAACCTTTCAGTTACATAATCTAATCAATTCTAATCGGAAAAACAAGTCTATATCCTCAAACCACTTTGTAGAACACATTTTGTTACACCAGCATAAACTTTTGCGGAGCCAAAATTCCCATCCATTCAATTTCATCCCCATTCCCAAATCATCCATGTTATAAAGGTGAATGTTTCTGAGGATGGATGTATGCAAATTTATTCCTCAATCTAAATCAGCTGAACGGCTCTGGATGAAATTCAGGACAGGCTGGCTATTAACAGGACACACAGGCTATTTTTATCACGAGAAAATTTATTGATAAAATCGTAAGCGAAGCGAAAAATTGTCCAAATCGTCCCGTTCGTCGATCGTGCATAAAAAGTGAAATTGTATCACTGACAGCGTTTGTCATCATTCTAGCGATGTTCCCCGTTGCTTCCAAAGCTAGCACTTTGGAGCCCGGTGTCCGCACTCCTGCTCTGTCTTCTCCACTTTGCCTAGTCTTCGGTATCCCTGGTAGTGAGACCATTAGCACGCATTGACAGCGTTTGTATTATCGTCAATTGGTCCTGATATATTTTAAGCCAAATTGTGTCTTGTTCTTGGAAAAAATACTTCTTTAGTTACTTTGATAGCATTTTGTTCATATGGTACGTTTCAGTAAATTAAGAAATCAAATAATGTACTGTACCACAAAATTTAAATCACAAAATGCAAAATGAGTATTGAGAGCTTCTAATGTATATAATAAACGATTAACCAGAGATATATACATTATCTCTTTATTTCTAACATAAAGCATGCTGCACCTTTATCCATAGGCAACTGACATGTTGCTTATTATACCGGTTTATTTTTGTGTTGTAAAGAGCAACCTAGGTTTTCTTTTAAGTAATGACCATTGCCAGTATCTCAACAGTCTAACCTTTCTATCACGTTTTTTGGTGCACGTATAAAAATACACTTGTTAAATAATAGAAAAATTGACACCTCTCAAACTTGCCAGCTTCAATTATAAACCTATTAATGAAAAGTATTCATATATTTATCTATATTACACTAATTTTGCCTCCGCGATAGTAAGATTTAAATAGTGTAACAGTGTTCAGTTGCCACCTGGCCAACATTTGGCACTATTCGGGCGGTCGCCCCACTGACTTGGCCTACATCCGCTTTAAATAGTGCGTACGCGCATCAACCAACTACATATTGGCACATGTCGATTTTGGGCAAATACATACAGGATGATATTGTAATTTGAGACATTTTATATTAATATATACATATAAACACAAGACAATTATAAAACTTAACCAAACCTACACGTATTTTGGTCTCAGCTTCCTGTTACATTGTATATAACTTTCTTCTATCGCAAACAGAAACAAAAATAAATTTTCAAATCCAATCGGTAGCTTAAGATCAAGAAGACGCAACAAACAAGAAACTTTCTTTCTTATCATGAAAATACTGATGTCGAAAATTTTGGCGGTTATTATTTTTCTACAAGTTAGTTTTCCAGAATATAACGGACATTACGGGGAAGATATTATGAAGAGCTATTTTGAGAACTGCCTAATGGAAAGCAACTAAATTTATCAGATTTTTCGCCGGATGTCCAAAATTAAACCATCCAAGTTCACTAACACTCGATATTTTTTAATTTTGTAAATTGAAACTATAGATATATAAGATATACCTACATCATAATAATAATAATAATAATAATAAATAAATATTTTTCGGACATCTAACACACAACGCCATCTAGTCCCAAACTAAGCAGAGCTTGTATTATGGGTACTAGACAACTGATATAAATACTTATATACTTTTTTTTTTTGTAAATACATACATATTATAGATAGAAAAGAAGATAAGATAATGCAAGAAACAGGCCAGTGTGTATGTTGAGAAATACAGTTATGTATTAGTTTTAGATTTCAAAAGAGATGGAGGGTTCGTCATTGCCCTGGTCTTGACAAATAACACTTGCTTTTGTCACAAGCATTAGGTCTTTTTTAACGAGGTTCTTTTTCAGCACCCTATGGATCCGATAAGTAAATGATGTCTTTCGAAGCCAGCTCATCCAGTGATAGAAGCTTTATAAACTTAAATATACCCTGTAACAGACTAATGGAACTGAATTTCAATCTCAAGTGCTGCCATTTCATAAAAAACAATAGTCGTCTCAGTTGGTACAGTTTGATTCCCGTTTGGAGCACAGCCAGTTCTCTTGTTTATAACGACGGAAATTAAACTCGTCGGTCTCTGAACTCGAGCCTGTGCACTCGCCAGGAATCAAAAGTTCTGCATTTAGATTTGTCACATGTAGATGTTTTGCGCAACCACTGATCAGGTTCATTGGTCTTTTAGTTTCCTTGATATCAGGCACTAGGCATTTATGTGGTGGATTTCTCTTAAAATTCAACCGTGGGAGAGTCACGCTTTGGCATGAATGTGCCAGATCGACCGGAGTGATATCACGGCCTCACAGAAAACCTGTGTGAAACGGCGCTGGCGCTGTGTTTCACCGAGTGAGTGAGGATACCGAAGGAGCATACCCCAACATGTCCCCTCATCCCCCTTTCCATCCTTAAAAGGCCGACAACGCATTTGTGACGCCTTTGGTGTTGCGGGTGTCTAGGGGTAGTCGCTTACCATCAGGCGATACTTCTGCTCGTTTGCCCCCTATCCCATAAAAAAAGCAGCCAGCACACAGTTATCAAGCTTTAATACACAGACCTGTTTTGCTATGTCGTTGGTATTCTTCACGATTGATGTTTTCGAAGTCGATGTAGGTGATTACGACTAATCTTTTCTTTACAATTCTTTTATCATTTAGTGAAGAAGTATATCACTTTGTTAATTAAATAGGTTTCCTTGTTCAACATCAATTCGATTTGCATTTGTATTTACTTTATTTACATAAATTTGCAGTTAATAAATTCATGACTGAATGTTGACAAGTGTAGATTTTTACGTCAATGAGTTTTAAAATAAGTATGTTAACATTCGATAGTCGTATGTTATATAAACCCTACTAATATTATAAACGCGAAAGTTTGTAAGTATGAATGGATGTTTGTTACTCTTTCACGTAAAAACTACTGAACGAATTTGGATGAAACTTTACAGTAATATAGCTTATATATCAGAATAATACATAGGCTACTATTTGCCGTGATAACTGACAAATACGCGGGCGGAACCGCGGGAAAGAACTAGTTGCTTATAAAAAGTTTGCAAGCTTATCAGAATCGATCGCAGCTCATTTTGGAAAATGAATGGTGTCATTTTCTCCCTTTATTTCCTAAGGGATATTTCCATTGCTTTCAGAAATATTTTCTTCAAATATTTTGGAATATCAAAGTCAAATAATCGAATTGCAATACCGGTTTGTGTAAAAATTGCCCCGAAGGCCGGTCGCGGATGCCGTGCCATCAGTCGGTATTTTTAGCCCCAGCTTGTTAACAGTTCTGTTACATGAAAGCTGTTGAATAAGCTGGTAATTTTGATTTGCAAGGCTTTAAACAACCCCTTGATACCTAGGTTATGTGGTAGTAATAAAATTCCCATTTTCATCGTAATATTATATTAGATCATAGTGAGGCAAGCCCATCATGTGGCTGATATATCCAGTGTCAAGTCCACAATAGATCATACAAGCTCATGTCTCGCTGTTTCGCCTGTGAATACATGCCAGCTGTTTGATGTGAATAAATTGCCAGATTAATATCTTAAAAGTTTTGATGCTTTGCCACGTTATAGTTTTTATTTAGTTCTGACTGTTACAATGTGTTGTAGATATGACATTTGTTTGTTAATTGTAAGATGGCTCAATACATCATTTGTCTTCATTTAAATATTAATGCTGGAATAGATTAGTTAATTGCGTTGATTTTAACATGCACGGGTTTGGTCTGCATTTTTGAATAAGGTAATGAAAATAAATAGCGACTTTGATTGAAATAGCAAACTCCGTTGACGACCAATAATCTTGTGACGCCTCTGGTGTTGCGGGTGTCGGCGATACGTCTGTTCCTTTGCCCCCTATTCCATTAAAAATCCGGTTTCCTCAATAATATAATATTTTAGTATGTACTAATATTATAAAGGAAAAAAAATTGTATGCAAATATGGATGTTTCTTACTCTTTTTTGTGCAAAAATGGCTGAACGAATTTGGATAAAATTTGGCACAGAGATAGGTTATAACCTAGAATAGTACGTAGACTACTTTTTATCTCTAAAAAATGTAGTATCTCCGTGGGATGCGCAAGGTATACAGTCGCGGGTAAAACCCCGGGGCGTATCTAGCCTGAAAGGAAATGGAGGAATATCTTAAATATAGTGCAGGTTGAGCGGAGTTTGAACCCGCCTGTTAATGCTTTTGACTTTTCATCAGAATTCTTATTTTTTCGTAGTGAGTCGATTGGCATTGAGACAGGAAGTGCCGCCGTTACCTTGGCAGTGAAATCAGTCTCTATCTCATGAGTTAGTAACGCCGACGTCAGTTTTGACTCAGTTTTATTTTAATTTTGTGTTAAAGTTCATTTAAATCATGATCTTAAAACTAGATTAATACACAGTTTCTTTAAATATAAATGATATTTTCTGGAAATCGAGCGACTTAAGTGTGAACGTGATAATTCGCTCTCCGTAGCAAAAAATAAAATATAAAGAACGACGTTATCGACAATTCAAAACATCTTTACATTTCCTCCGACACTCAGTAATATTTCAATCTTCTGAAAACATTTCCAAATTTCAAGAGTTCCTTAACTGTCAGACAATTCAATAAAAAGACATTATTTTGTTTGAAAGTATACATGTACCAAATTGTCTCAGTCATAATATAATTTGACACAGTTTACAAGGAGTTACATTGAAATGTGTAAAATATTTAGTCTAGCCTTTGATTGTATTTATTAATATCTTAACTTAATTAAAAGCTTAGTTTACATATTATTTCTGTTAATATATTTCTAGTTATAAATTTTTCAAAAATTTACTTTTTTGCCCTTTACCCAATCTAGAAAATCAAATATTTTATCTTATAATTTTTTTTGTACTCTTTTCCGTATTCAGATCAATTCCCACAATATTGTCACGTGTGTGTTACCATCTGACTTATTAGACTATATTCAATCTCAGACGTTGGATGATAACATCAATGAAAACAGCGTTCCCTTGACGCAACTCAGTTCATATTCACATTGACGTCACCCGATCGATAGTTTTTATTGCCAAATTACTTGTTATATTTCGTGTACCATTATTAACACATTTATAACATTATTATGACATTCATTTGTAGATGGGTACATTTTTCCTCCAGTTCATGCTGACTCGTGTCATCTGTGTCCGTCTTACACCTAAACCTAGCTACATCTCAAAAATTTCGACTGCACGGATGGCTTAGTGGTTTTAGCGGTTACTTCGCCGTTTTGCACATTGGGATAGCACATAACACGCAATATGATCCACAAATTGTAGTTCTGAGTCTGGGTGTTCTTTGTATTTAATAAATGGGATACATACCATGTGCGGCAGTCGTTTTTAAAAAAGTGCGACTAATTAAGGCCCAAATATATCGGATTATTTGTGACGTGACTTCTTTTCTTCAACTACCGTCATCTTACAATTATGTCATTTCAAAATAACTATACTACTGTAATTATATAAATAGTACATAATATAAAAACCTATATACATAACCAAAATTAAAATAATAATAATAATATTTACATACCACGTTGAATGGCATTATCTAAATAGTACATAATATAAAAACCTATATACATAACCAAAATTAAAATAATAATAATATTTACATACCACGTTGAATGGCATTATCTAAATACTACATAATATAGAAACCTATATACATAACCAAAATTAAAATAATAATAATAATATTTACATACCACGTTGAATGGCAATGCTGGTTCTTTGCTAGAAAAAAGGCGTGCCTTCTGGTCGTAAGAAGCGTCAATCAGTTGCTTTGCTAGTTGTTTAAACATAGCACCAATTACTAATTTAATTTCATTATGATGAAATATTTATTATATTTATCTTATATTATATATATCTGTAAATATTCTTTGTTTTTTAACGTTATTTAAATGGCAAAATATAGATGTTAAGGTTTGTTTTGACTCTCAATTAGGAAACTACCTGAGGCACTTCAATTATACCTCGGTCACTGACCATTTATTACATTATTAAAATTTTTCTTTCAAAGTAAAAAATACATCTATTTGTTCCAAAGCATTGGAGATAAAGATTGGTGTACCTAATTTGTTAATGACAAAAAATGAATTTAAATTGCTTTTGTAATTTGTCTTTTGAACAGAGAAATGCCGCATAATACGATATTTGGCACCAACATCATTATCGATCCGTTTTTGCTTGTGCACTATAAAGCTTTCTATGTGGCTTACAACTGTGACATTAAACTGTCGAAGGTAACTGATCCTTGAATTAAAATAGAGCAGATTTATGTTAAACATATTTTTATTTTTGGTACCTTTCACAAAGAGAGTCGGTTCTTTGCTCTTAGCGACTGCTAATGCTATAAAAAGCAAGTAAAAATACCTGTTTTCGTGCCCGTTAGTCGCATGCTAGAACCCTTTCATATATTTAGAGATATGCAATTAATGTCATCGACAAGTACACAAGTAAGTAGTTTTGTCTGGAAAAATACCGAGATCTAGAAATAATTACAAACTTATTCTAGTACTGTCTTACAAAAGCGGTAATGGTATTATCCATAGATACCTATTAGGTTGTTTCAGTAGGCATTTCATAGACAATAAATTCGCACAGATACGTTGCAGTTTTGCGTTATAGATCTCCAATCACTCCATTAAAAAGAGTAAGATATAGACTAACTGTAGTGTTCTGGTGAACAGCCAAATTGCAATTTATTATTTGACGCAAGACGCCGCCGGTTCCTCTGAGATGTTATATAAAAACGTCTCTAACAGTAATTATTATCCACTCTTTGGTTGATTTATGACTTCACATGTCGGAAATTACTAACATGTTTTTTTTTAGTTTAGCATTCAGATTGAAATATTGTTAGTAGATCGGTTATATATACGAATTTTCAAGGTCATATATAGGTAGGTGGTGTGGTTTTTGTGACACGTGCTTATAAATTTTGGCTTTTGTTGTCTATTGATAAGGGGCTGGCCTACTTCTCGTAAGCTTTTTTAGGGTAGATATTATAAGACTATAACAAAATTATTATATGTCACTTTAATTTCCCATAGGAAAAGTAAAATACTTAATATTAAACAACTAGCTAAACCCTGCGGAGTTACCCGCGGTACAACATCAACCGCGGGCAACGCCACGGGCGAAGCTAGTCTAAAAAAAGCAGCCTAAGTTACTCTTTATATCAACAGCTATCTATCAGTGAAAGTTCCTTCAAAATCGGTCCAGCAAATCCAGAGATTTTCTTTTGTCTGTCTGTTTGTTCTTAGAAGGAACAAAAAAAAAATTCTTTTTTAAGTAAGTATCATAATTATATACTTTCTTTCGCATTCAGTGAAAAACTGTTAATAAGAAATTACAAACAGATACTTCAATTTCATTGGTTTCAATAATGCCTCGTTGGTCTTGCGATTGGCGTATGCGACTGCTGATCGTGAGGTCTCGGGTTCGATTCCCGGGTCGGACCAAATGTTTGTATGATCTACAAATATTTGTTTTGGAGTTTGGGTGTTTTCTATGTATAATATGTATGTATTTACAAAAAAAAAGGTATATATGTATTTGTATCAGTTGTCTAGTACCCAATAACACAAGCTCTGCTTAGCTTGGGACTAGATGGCGTCGTGTGATAGATGTCCGAAATATTTATTTTATTTATTTGTATAGATAAACGAAAAGTTTAGTATCTCTGACACTCAAGAGATACTAAACCTTTATCCTTAAGTGGACATTGCGTCGTATAAGTCAATAACCACAAAAACACGTAGGCGGACCTGTAATGACCTCGAATTGGTGGTCCTGGAGTGGGGTCTGAATCATCTATGAACTCACTAAACCCAGTGCGATTGTGAAAAGGACGGAACATTTTTTGTTTAAAGAAATGAAATTTCGATACAGAAATTGAAGATTGTATTTTTCGCAGAACCCGTTAATCTTTGGAACTGCAATTCGATTTGAACACTTTTTTGTCTTTGATAGCGCAATTCTTATTGCAGTCTGTAGACTAATTTGAAATCATACTGCGGTATTTTGGAGTGGAGCATTATATATTTATATAATACAGTTGAAACAGTATAGAACGGTCAAATTTAGTTATAAGTTAAAAAGGGTGTATCTTAGTCAATTACGTCATAACTGCTTAACGAGTTGAAATATGTTATCATGCAGACTGTTATTTGTTTCTATTGCCTGCTTTTATGTTTGATGTAGATAAAGGGCGCCCACACATAACTGCGATGCAATGCGGCTTGAATTTCTTGCGGTGCATTCGTGGTTGGTGGTGCGGAGCTCGCAGATATTTGCGATGCGTTGCAAATTCGCAGTTATGTGTGAGAGACCAAAGAATGGTTACGGGACAACATGTTATAGGGCTTCTTGAATCAATAATACTGTTTCCTACCAGGCATTTTAACTGTTCATTTGAATGCTGACTGCACGGTTAGTGTACTGGTTTGCACTGCACTGAATGTTGTGGATTATTATTACATTATATTAATTACACGGGACAACAGTTTTAAAAATTATTGGTTTGAATCTAGATGTTTTTTATGTTCGTTCCCCGCGACTCATAAATAATCGTAGTACAGAAGTTATGCTTTTATGAAAACTTTACAACTTCACATGTTTCACATCTATAACAAGTACAAGCGTTCGTTGCCCGTGTACATTTTTATGCCGGTTAGTATTGGCTACCCTCCTGTTACTAGGTCTTAGGCACACGGTCCTACAGCACAGCAACCTTACATAATACTAAATCGAACAAACTTGTAAGTCGAGCCCGGCACGCATATGCAAATGTCGGCCTTATTCCGCTGCAGAGCCGGCTATTAATAAATACTGGCGAACAACTATATCCTTGAACATAATGTGTTCTTAAAATTACCGAGTAAATTAAAAATCGCGTGAAAATTTCAAGTGAAAAGTTTATGTTTAGAAAACCGAACTTGTATTAGACTGACACATTTCAAAAAAGAAGGAGGTTCTCAGTTCAGTTGCACTTAAATGTGCGAAATCTTGAACTCTGTCACTTCTAAACCGATTTGAAAAAATCTTTCAGTTTCTTAGATTGCAAAGAAACCCTACCTAGAAACCTACTAGAAACCCTAGAAAAAAGAAACCTTAGATTGAAAAAAAGTAGGTAAAACTTATTTAAAAGTTCAAGCCCAAGACTAGTTATTCTTTTAAGTAAACCAGTCAAATGAATTTCACGTAATGAATAATTACGCGATTGTAGGCAAAGAAACCGTACCTACTTTAACAGGATTAGATTTATTCGCAAACGAAATAAATAATCTTATTTCGTGAAGTGTCCAGAGTTCAAAGTAAACAGCTTTAAACTGACATAAATACGCCAATAGTATTATCTATTATGTTAGTTAAGAACAAAATATACACACCACATCTAATATAATAGACACGGCTGGATAGATGCAAAAGGGGCGAATCCCACCTGGTAATAATAATTTAATAAAAAGTTTGCTCGTAGAGTAATGAACTAGTCATCCCGCTCAGCTTAGGTGATTGTACACCCTACACAATACACAAACTCACAGAGACGGTAGAACGTTATTTGCCATGCTCCTGAAATATAGCTAAACCTCTTCTACATTACTTTTTAAAGACTACTCCCCCTTTGTCGCGGGAGACTATACAAACATACATGAAACGGACACAAAGAACACCCAGACTTAGAACAACAAGTTCATGTCCATGTAGCATTTGAACCCTCAATACTTTAGTGTTAGTACAGGAACCGTTGTTTCTGTAATAACTGTTTGTTCAATTATTTTAACAGAAATCGTATCCACAAATATTTACCAGTGATTTTATTTACCATCACCCTGGATGAAAAACATTTCGCGTAATAATGATTATTTTTACGGGAATTAACGCGATAACTTATTTTAAGGTATTACATACTTCTGATTTACCTGAGAGTCAGCCTTTGACCACGGCCAGTCCAACGTGATCTATACGTCAGGCAAATCAGAGGTATGTAATAACTTTAAATAAATAATCGCGTTAATTCCCGTAAAACTAATAATTATTATATCATTGAATATGAAAGTTTAAAAGTTAGAATATTTCGCGTGTTTTGTTGTTTTCTACATGAAAAACCAAATAATATTACCGGCGCTAGACTATACAAGGGTTTATATTTGGTGTACCTGTGAACTTGACCACTGTCCGACCTTCACCGTACCTTGGCGTGAACTTATATTAACATTGTATGTGTAAAACGATGTCAAAAACTGATTTATACTGTCGTAAAAACGCTACGGTTGCCGCGAGTGATCAATTTTTATTTATAAAGTGATCGATTTGTTTGAACAGTATTAGCGCTAGTAGTTAGTAGAGTACATTTAATAGATTTTTAAACATTAACTGCACGCTGTTTACTCAGTTTGGTAGTTAAGAAAGAACGATTGATTTGTCTACATGATTTGTCTTCAATCTTTGCAACCTTGATACTTTTCGTTATCTTTACATTTAGGATTTGCATTGTGTAACACTCTTTTTACCCGACTACGGCAAAGCCAAAGGAGGGTTATGATTTTGACAGGCTATGTATGTATGTATGTATGTATGTATGTATGTATGTATGTATGTATGTATGTATGTTCATTTGTTCCCTCCTAGCTCCTTAACTACTCATTAGATTTGGACAAATGAGGTGTCTCTAGAAGCATCATGATCGTCTTCTGGTTATAGGCTATATGATGTGTCACTGAATCTAATGTGGCGCCCTCTAGCCGACATAAAGTACTGTATTAAAAAATAAATTTGAGATAAATATGCCGTGTTTGGTATCATTGGAAAGGGCGTTACTTGTACATTTCAAATATATATATATTATTAGCATTTGTTCGTGACTTTGTCCGTATTTATTCGATAAGTATGATATTTCGATGGTATGCTTATTTTTTTCCTCATTCTTTCTAAACTAGTCAGAATAAGACAAATGAGGTATCGTTAGAAGCGTCTTGATTGCCCGCCGATAATAAGCTATATGGCGTGTCACTAAATCTAATGTGGCGCCCTCTAACCGACGTAAAGTAGTGTATTAAAAAATAAATATGAGAGAAATATGCCGTGTTTGGTATCATACGAAAGGGCGTTACTTGTAAATTTCAAAAATATATATATTATTAGCATTTTCTCGTGACTTTGTCCGTATTTATTCGATAATTGTGATATTTCTGTGGTATCTATTTAAAATATACTTTGCAAAGAAATTAGTATTATAGAGGCACCAAAACATTTTAAATAAAAAAAAGTAAAAACTAAAACCCAACTACGACAAAAAACGACGCTGAAAAAGTATGAAACAAGTTTCAAAAGCCGTAGTCACGCGATGTTAAAGTGATATACCCTATGGTACATTAATAAGTTTCAAAAGCCGTAGCCCATGTAGTGTAATGTACCATATGGTACATATCACTTTGACAACGCGTGACTACGGCTTTTGAAACTTGTTTCATACTTTTTCAGCGTCGTTTTTTGTCGTAGTTGGGTTTTGTTAAGTTATAATGCAACTTTTGTTATATGTTTTACATATCGAAATAAATTAATCAGTCTCACCCATTCTAACGAAATTTGACACACTTACATATTGCCTGAGATAAATAAATAAATAAAATATTTCGGTCATCTAACACACAACGCCATCTACTCCCAAGCTAAGCACAGCTTGTTTTATGGGTACTAGACAACTAATATAAATACATAGGTATATACTTTTTTTTGTAAGTACATACATATTATACAGCTGACCCACGCAACTTCGTTTACG
The DNA here is from genome assembly GCA_905220595.1 of Spilosoma lubricipeda. Lineage (NCBI taxonomy): Eukaryota > Metazoa > Arthropoda > Insecta > Lepidoptera > Erebidae > Spilosoma > Spilosoma lubricipeda. The sequence goes on from HG992290.1 coordinate 502,357, forward strand.
TCTCTTATTGCCCGTAGCGTGATAATTTTCCCCCGTTTTTGTAACATTCTTCATTGGTGCTCCGCTGCTATTGGTCTTAACGTGATGCCTATAGCCTATAGCCTTCCTCGATAAATGTACTATCCAACACTGAAAGAATTTTTTAAATCGGACCAGCGTTTCCTGAGATTAGCGCGTTCAAACAAACAAACTAACTCTTCAGCTTTATATATTAGTATAGATATAGAAAACACCCGAAATATAGCAAAGGGTTTTAGAAAATTCAATTCAAAAAACATTTCCGATAAAAAAAAAAAATTGAAAAATCTTATAATTTGATGTCTATTGGTATCCGTCTCTGAAAAAAAATTGTATTGGATGCGGTGATATTTATTTAAATAAATAATTAATTATTTTGAAACGTTAACATTTTGTGAAGAAACTGACGTATGGAAACACAGAATACTAACTATCTAATTATTTGTAAAATGTGCATCGGAGGTAACATAATAAATTCTGAAGTTCTCACTGTTAGTGGTGTAGCAGCCACCTTCTGTAATTTGTAAAGTTAGCTGGTAAATTCAACGTTTGCACTTATCGCAATGGCCCAATCTGCGATAGTCTCTCAACCCTACAGTTCTAGACACGGAAGGCGGGTTCTGCGCTTGTACTAATTAATCACGACGAATAATAGACCGTTATTTTTAGAATGTGTGCGCTGTATTTATAGATCTTCAGTCATTATTCTGTTGGTTTTTACACAGTCATATCATTATTGTTTTTAACCTTATTATTGTAAGTTTATTAACTGGAAATCACGCGGTTAGTTTTTTATTTTTACATTGCTTATCACCTAAGCAAACATCCATTAAATTGTTAATCATCCTCTTTTCGAGTGATTCAAATTAGTTAATTTGATTGGTTATTTTGTGTATTTCATCTACACAAGTATTTGATCTTCAAAATTACAGTATAATGATGATGCAGTCAAAATGTAGAATTAGTTTTTAAACAGATTTGCCATTGAACCATGTTTCATTCGTTTTGGCAAAGTATATTTATATTTCTTGTTTTGATATTTTTAGAAGACGTGCCTTATAAACTGCCTTCTTACATTAACAACAAATTTTTTAAAAGAGTAACATTTTTTAGTTCACACGCGTTGAAACCAGTAAGGATTATTTATTGAAAACGTGGTTAAATTTTGTAACAATAAATGTAATGTGAACTAGAGTATTTAGAAGATATTATTATTAAGGAAATGTTAACTTACGCTGTAGTTCCCAATTTTTAAGTCTTTTTACCATGTTATGTAACAACATAAAAATCTGAAATTATAATCACTTGATTATTTTTTCCTTGGACGCAGTGGACCGTAGAGAAGTAAATGTTTAGGAATAATTTATTATCGACAAAAGGTTTCAATTCGTCAAAGTGCAAAAGCAATTTAGTAGCATCAACCATGAATGCTTTACTGTCTCCAATAATGAACGGTGATATATATTTTGTTAATCATTAAACGCACTAATTGATAGCTCTCACTTTATGTAAGACACTGTTTAATCAGTTTATTCATTTCACCACTAAAAATACATGTCACATAGGGAAAGCCGTTGTCGAGATTGCAAGAGATGCAAAATCGGTTTAGTATGAGGATAAAGCTAGTTAACTCTATAACGACCTCGTTACACAGTTTCAGTGTATTCTAATTCTTATTTTCGAACTGTATACCTACTGTAGATAGTGCTTGTTCAATGATATGTCCCACCCACGTACTACGAGTAAAGCTGGTGACAGATTGTGGATTTACTAAACAGATTTAATTTAGGTGACAGCTGCAATTCGAATAGATTCTGTTTGGGTGATATTTTTGTTGAGGCTTATTTGTCAATGCAACATTGTTTTGTTGCAGCTAGTGTTGGAGATTTGTAATGTGTTTTAAGATTTAAAAAAAATAGTAGTTTGTGTCGCTAAATATTGATTTTGTAATTCAAGTAATACGTACTAAATGAGACTAACATTTTAAAACCTTTTATTTCTATATCAAACCGCCAAAATGTAGAGATAATTTAATTTGAATATGTATAGAGATAAAACAAAGCTGTTTATTGAGATGACTGATACTTTTATTCATCGTATCAATACCATCATAAATGATCTACTAGAGATATCTCCAGCAATCGAGTGTCTAGGCAGGAAACACTAGAGAAGCATAAGTATACTTCTCTAGTCGACGCAACTGGGTCAGCTTGATCGTAGTGACACCGCAGTTCCACGAATAACTGGTGTTTAACAATTCGCTCGTTGGTGTTTACTTAGTGAATCAGATTACCGGAGCCCAACTCCTCCCTGGTTCTTTAGGGAGATTAAAAGAGTGGCTATGCACTCATCGTCTAGTTGTAGGTAACCGTCGGCGTCACTTAACAACAGAGAAAATTTATCTTAAACGGGTCACCCATTTACTCTATTGCTCCATAAAAAGAAACTCCATTAAGAAGCAATACGAGTAAAGTTTACCTACGAGGAATACACCAGCTAGATACAGAAAAGTGTATTATAAAGGAACAACTGTTCAGGACTTTAAAAGTGGATATCTAACAGGAATAAAACGAAGAGTTTCAAAAGTGTATCTACGAGGAATAAACCCTATCTTATACATATTTTTTAAATCACGTTTTTATCAGCACAATATTCGCGATATCATTATCATATCAGTAGCGTTTTAATATTCTTATCATATTTTTGTTAATCCCGGTTGTATTTAGAATAATTTGCACAAAGCGTTTGGCGACAAAAAGCTTGTCACCTATGGGTCCAAAACACTCTCAAAAAGTAGGCGTTTATCATGCCTCTGCTTACCCCTTTGCGGTAGTAAATGTGATTTTATGTATGAATGTTTTTTTTAGCTTTTTATACTCCATATCAATAAGACGTATTTGATGTCTAATATAAACACCAGTTTTGGCAGTCTTTAAATGTTCCAGGGATAATCTGTGGATTTTTTTAGGTTTCCCTGAAGGCGCAAATTTCCGAAAAGTAGTTAATATTCAATACATTAATCGTGGCCCATAATTGAACAATGTTGTCTTCCAAGAATTTACTCCGGTTTGAACTTTACAGTGTAGTTGGACAAGGTTTCTGTTGGAATAATTTTGTACCGAAGCCAATGTTTGTTACAGTACCTAAGGTTATATTTCTCATTCCAATCTGTTCAGTTTCGGTTAATGTCTGTTAATCTGCAATGGAAAACCATTGGATTTTATAAATTAAAGTTAACTGAAAGGAATCCGTAAGAGGTTATTCATCTAATGTTGTTTCCTCCATTTAATAATTTTCTAGTAATGCCTGTTAACTCCGGCCAGACTACAATGTAGTGCTTAATTAACGTAATTTTTTTATTTTTATGGCAAGGCAACGTTTGCCGGGGTCAGCTAGTCTAATATATAAAATTCTCGGTGTTTGTAGTTAAACTCCTCCGAAACCGCTTTACCGATTCTTATGAAATTTTGTGTGCATATTGGGTATGTCTGAGAATCGGACAACATCTATTTTTCATCCCCCTAAATGGTAAGGGTGACCCATCCTTAAATATTTTTTTAAGGCAAAATAACGTTTGCCGGATCAGCTAGTCTTACTATAAATTCTTTATGCATCGTTTAATCCATACACGATATGATTGACAAACATTTTTTTGACAATAAATAATTAATTTCCTATCCATACACAAGTATTATCATTTAACACAGAAGCGCTAGTCAAATAAGTTTTTCCTCATAAATTTTTGAAGATCAGTTTATCTATAGCCTTTAAGATTTCTATAAACGCCGTATTAATTCAACTTTTCAGTTTAATAATCCAGTCTGTAATTTTTAAAACAAAATTAAAGCAGTTATGAACCTTAAAAAAAGTATCTTTAAGAATTGTTTTAAGATAAATTTTACGATATGAAATTGCAATATATTGATCGAAGTAATATAAGTAAATTTAAGTTATGGACTTGAAGCACCGTGTTTTATGGGTGTGTTAATTTTACAACTCGTCTGGCGCACCTTGTTTTACACATACTCATAAAATTGGTAATGCTTTTGCCCAGTTGAGTAAGGATATATTATGTGCATATAAGAAAATTTTAGTAGAAAGACTAAGCCGCATAAGTATAGGTACTTAAGTCTAAGTTCAGTAGACTTCACAACTTACACTCAGAACTATAAAGGGAACTAAGTCTAAGTAAGGAGTAAGGGTTACTAAGGAGTGTCTAAGACTTTGGTTAATGGATATTCACAAACTGTAATTTATATCAGATATTGCCAGCTGCTACTTAATCATTATTCTATTATGAAATAATTTTACCGATTAGATAGTCTTAACTAAAGCTTAGTAGTGAATACTAAACGTAGTTTAAAAACGTTTTCTGTTTTTAGTTTCAGTCAGTTTTTATTAATTATGGCGCTCTAAAGTTTTAATTTACGTTGATTCAGTGCTAAGTAAGCTGATTCATATATTATCTAGTTGTGTATTTTCTTCCTTGAGTTTTGGTCACGTTAAACACTGTGGTCACTGCAAACTCTCCGATGTATGTTTGATTTTGAGAGTTATGCATCCGTGATTTAATAATCATGATCAATCGCGATAATTGTCTTTCGTTTACGATTACGATACTAAAATAAAATAAAATTTAGATCTACGTCAGGGTGTTAAATTCAAGCTAAGGTACATATTTCCTTGATGCAAACAATTACCATTCCACGATTTCTTACCGTCATAATAATATATCTCAGTAATGCTTTAACGCAATGGGGACACTTTGAACATACATCATGTTTTGTAACGAAGATTTACGCCAGAAAGTAACCACGCAAAAGTGATCTACAAATCCACACAAATTGAAATGCCCCCAAATATATGCGTTATTGTTTGTTTTAAACAAAAGAAATGTGCTCCATTTTCCTCGTTTTCATAGTGCAATAGAAAAGTTGTACGTCAGCGAACTGACATTAATATTGTTGTAAAGAGTACTTGACGTAGATATGGCGTTTTATGTGTGGCAGTCGTAAAGTCGGTTCAGTCTCGGAATTGGAGGCTGCCGAAGTCGGATCTCTTTGTGTATTCAAGGGTCTGAGTTATGGAGGCTCGGCAAACATGAGCGCGCGCTGTGTCTTGCGCTACCCCTAAATATCTTCTTTGTTTACTTCACATAAATATATGATATCTGTCTTCACTCAAATATGAAACCCTTTTATTGAATGTAAACATTTAGCAATAGTTATATTTTTAGACTTGATCGGTACATGGTTGTATTTTTAGGAACTGTGTTGAAACATTTTTTTATGCGTTGTTATAAATTTGCTGACTAATTGTACGAAAACAATCAATATTTTATCATCATCGTTGCGTTTCCCAATTTACTGATAGTAATAAGTAAAGTGTTATTTTAGATAGTATCGTATACGTATACATATATAATATGTACCTACGCTTCAAGAGGGCCGCAGCGATGACCTATATATGTATGTTTCGGTAGGTAGTAGACATATAAATCATTTTGCGATTTAGGTTATTTCTCACTAATGTATAACTGTTGCATCGAGTGCAGTGTAATAATAGTCCAGTCAAAATACTTCAAATAATGGTGGTAAGGTTACAGTAATTAGTAAAGAAAGAAAGCGTTAACGATACCATTATAAATGAAATGGGGAAAGCTGGGGGCTTTCTTATTTTTTTTTCTTATTTGATAAATGTATAGGTAGTACCATATGCAAATAAAATTATTTTAGGTAAGTAAATATTCAGTGCATCCAATTACTAGAACACACTTCTTTACAGTTGGGCAGAACAGATAAAGGCCTTAAATAACAAAGGGATTGCTCAGCACCTGCTGCTGCTGTCAGGGACAAACCATTACAAATTAAATAACTCTCTAGCCGAAAAACGAAGCGTCACTTTATATCAGTGAGAAAAACAATAGCTATTACCTAATAAACAAAACAACTATTACCTTAAAATGTACATACAATAATGCATTCGTAAATCTAGACTTTTTACAATTTTATTTAAATAGTAAATTTACCCAGGCTTAGAATAAAGGTCTTCCAACCGCATGAAATGTATAATAGAAAATAAATGTAAAACTATTTGCAGTGTTTATATTCCTGTTCAGTGCGTACGCAGTAACCTCGTACACGGTTTATATTAACGGCAGACTTACTCGAGAAACATATTTTTTATATAGTGTAAAATAATGTTTTTAAACGCTAAAAAAACAAGTCAAGTTTGTGTTTAAGAGAGGCAGGAATATATTACTTACAACTCATTTGCTGACACATGTGACGGCAATTCCCTTAAGATATTTAGATCAGTTATGAAACAATAAAAATGTAAATTTAGAGAACTTTCATGGTAGTTAAATTGTAAGTAGCACTTCTACAGATCATATGTATTTATTCGTATTTGATGAGCTGCCGTACCATATAATTTGGAAATGTGTTCAATTTGAATAATCAAAAATGTATTAATTCTCCTTCAACAAAAGAAATACTTCAAAGAATTAAAAAGCCTTATCTATTCCTATACTTGGTAACAATAATATTTTAGTAAGGTGGCACTTTCAAGTTTTGGCCACAGTAACACAGCAACAGGACACATTTCACGAGTGTCTATAAATTCATTTAATAATTCAAATGATTTAGACAATCGCTGCACTTGATTTGTTTTTAGTTACGCCTGATCAATGGACAAGGTCACGACGTTGTTCGTAACTCAAGACATCTTTATTATATCTCACTAAAAATGCACTAAGAATTAAAACAGTTAGAAGCTTAATCTGTTCAACATTGTAAACACAAGAAGACCTGTTGGTTAAACTACAAATATACCAGAAGGGCTCAACAAAATGTATTTCACGGGTTTCGATTCGATTTCTATTAAATGGTTTCGAATCAATTTACGGTATATGGAAGTACAATTTGAACTCCATCCTTGAATATAAATATATTGTAAAAGATATGACGATGTAATTGTTGATATTAGTGACTTATACGGCGTCATACACTTTATCTATACATCTATACAAATAAATAAAATTGGAGTGTCTGTTTGTAATATTAAAATAACCGATTTTTATTAAATGCATATGTATGTATACACGGTACATATACCAAAAATGTAGTTAAAAAAAAATTTTGTCTGTCTGTCTGTCTGTTTGTTCCGGGTAATCTCTGGAACGGCTTGACGGATTTTGACGGGATTTTCACTGGCAGGTAGCTGATGATCCAGGGAGTAACTTAGGCTACTTTTTTTAGACTAACTTTTTCCCGCGGCGTTACTCGCAGTACGACAATAAACGCGGGTAACACCGCGGGGTTCAGCTAGTCATTACATAAACCTTTTACAGAGCAAAAATGAATTTGAAATAGACGTCGTAATATTAATATTTGAAGGCGAACACTGCAAAAAGAGATTGCCTTTTGATCAATATGATATTTGCAGTGAACCAGTCATTCGCAAGCTTCGCAGACTTCAGACAAGCTACAACACAGAACCAAGTTACTCCATCCCCTCTGTCAGAAACAACTTTGAAGTCAAACCGTGATTCGAGTCCGAAACTTTATCGATTGGTAACACAAAGTTATCGGTACATAGCTATCACGTTACACCCATACATAATAGCCCGTGAATTATTCAAGCCGCACGCGGTTTGTTCCCGTTGACATTCGTACCACGACTTCGATGACTGGTAATCGTTAAATTGATCTCTTTGATCTGAACTGGGACTTCCATGTAGACTGATTATGTTATTATTTATTTATATCTGAATGTCTACGCATATTTGCTTAAAACTATACTTCAATTAATTGGTCAAAGTGAAGACTTTTTATAAATATTATATTACTATTAATTTTACTGTTATTAAGTATTACTAACTGATAGTTGGTACAACTTATGTTCGGATTTCATAGTGTACGAATATAAGTACATATATGTGTGTATGTATTTTACTACATATTAGAAAACGAAGTCCTGTCTGTTCGCGATAACAACTCACTCAAAGCACGGATGCGGCGATTTATGCGGTGTTTACTTATAGATAGAGTGATTCTTGAGAAGGTTTTTTATATTTTTTTTTAATAAAGTAGCTAAAATATAACGATATTTGTTGAAGACGTCGGAAAAATTAGGTAGCACATCTTTTCAGAGTAACATAGGCTATATTATATATTCCGTAAAGAACCCGTGCGAAGCCGGGGCGGATTGCTAGTTTATATATATGTCAATATACATGTGTATTAACAACAAATGTTTTCTATATGTGTTTATGTATGTGTATGTTACTTTTTTGTGCTTTTTGTATTTAGTTTTTAACCGACTTCAAAAAAAGGAGGAGGTTTCTCATTTCGACCGTATATATTTCTTCTTTTAATGGAAAGGAGATATCCCAACGGTGGTACCATGATAAGGACACTAAGATCTGATGATGGCATCCAAAAGAAATCAAGTCACACCTTGAAGTCGGTTTTATTTTTGTTAAAATTTTACTTGTATATTATAACTTCCTTGCACCACCTACCTTACAAGATTTCAACACCACCCTAAGGTTGACTGGCAGAGAATGACTTCGGTGTTAAGTCCACCAGTGTACATTAATCTTCATTTCTACATTAAGCTACACCCATATTAATAGTACCTATTATAAATGCCTAAGTTTGCTAGCCGTAACTGGTTTAACCGTTGAAATCATCTGGAGCAAATATGGCACAGAGATAAAATTTGAAATTGAAATTATTGAGGTAAAAGTCGCGGACAATAATTTATTTATTTATTCTTGTTATTAAAACAATGTTATAAACCCCAACACAAACTCTTATTCGCTTGTGGCTTAGTTCCTACTGTCGATAGAAAAGCGAGCTCTACCGCAAAACATATGACATATTTAGGTCACGTTTAAATAAAAGGGTTATGTAATATCACTCATGTTTGATCTTTGACCGTTGATACTGCTGACGACGAGAGACCCAATGTGTAGTGTCGCCAAAAAAAGACCCGCCCTAGCTTGACGGTTGAAACTCACTTATAGACTCTTGCTTGGCAATTTGGCATATACGCTTATCTATTGTTATGCCATTCTACTCTACATAGATCGAGGGAATTATTCGAACTGTTGACTCGACGTTCGTATTCATTGAATTGTTTAAGAGTTTTACTAAAGTGTATGTATGTATGTGGGGGGTTCCTAACTAGTTTCGGATCTGACGTGTGCCCTTTTGAATGCCGCCTGAAACCGTCATGTATGTTAAGCATTACGCTTCACTCTTTGATAAAGGTATCTCGCAACCCATAAAAGTTTATAATTAAGAACTACATGCGAAAGTTTTTATGCTAACATTAAATGCCTCGACTTCATTTCATTGCTTCTTCAATTCGCTTATCGCCCGCGGTGTTACCAGTGCCCTAGAGGTTAATATATTGGGACTTTTATTCCGTAACTGGATACTATAAGGAAACCCAACGAAGGTATTCTTCACTTACAGCAGGTAGCTTATAAAAGCGAGACAGTTTCTCTACAACCTCGAGTTTATCCTCGTGAACTTAGATATGTAACGAAAAGAAACAATGACCGATCTTCTCACAGTGAGGTTTATTTTGAGACTTAACAACCTGACTGCACGTATGGCCCAGTGGTTTAAGCGATCGCCACGGCGCCGCTTTCTACTTCGCAAAGTGTTGTGGGTTCAAATCCTACTTGGGAAAACACTTTGTGTGATCCACAAATTGTTGTTCTAAGTCTGGATGTTTTTTGTGTCCGTATCATGTATGTTTGTAAAGTCCTGTTGAGTTGCCTTTAAAAAAACACCTGAGATTAAAATGTATTTTAAACTGTGTTAAATACAGACTTCATAGTTTTGTTAAACGAGATATTTATTTACTTTCGAAACAAAATGTCTTTCGCTCTTCAAAGTATATCATATAATTTACAAATATCCACTAAATACAAATTAAAATAATGGCCATACACCCCTCATAAGGGCCGTAGCGTGATGTTACATGGTAGAAAATTATATGAGCTTTCTAAATATTGTCAAAATATTTTTGTACCTGATACTTTAATAGATTAGCGCTAATACACAAAAACATTTGTTAATATGTAAGTGTTGATTATTTTATTACCGAAATAATCAATTTCGTATTGCTTTCTCGAAAATCGTGGACAAGGAATGTCTTCAAACCGATACTCTTGTTGCATCTGGCGATAGACGTCAGCTGCAAATATCCCAAGGTCTGGTCAGTGGCCGTGGTGGGATGACAAACTGAACCGGGCTATATTTAGGAGCTGCATATCTTTGTGTCTCGACTAACAATACGTTTTGTGTGACTATACCGCTTTCAAATATTGAACGAGTGAGTATTCTCTATCGCTCGTAGTTATGATAATGTATTTGGTGATAACTTGCTTACGTAAAACACGAAACAGAGATTTATTTCGATTCAAACTTGGATGGGCGATAACTACTAAGTAGGTTAAGCTGTATGTTTGTTTTTCTTTTCATATCAAGTCTTAAAATTTCACTTTTAGGTACTAAATAAATCTGTTGTTATTTATACTTATAAAATCCAAAGATAGGAGTTACATTGGTGTTAATAATAATTAACTATAATCACTATTGCCGTTCTTAAGAAATAGTGCACATGTGTATAACAAAACAGATGTGCACCATTTCTTAGTAATACTTTAAAAATTATATGAATAAAAAATATTGATTTTGAGAAGAGACCAAGAAGATGCCCAAAATTAGTACTAGAGACAATATTCCCTTATTACTCTAACCGTTACTAAATTATTTTAAAACAATTTAAGTTAAGTTCCTAGTAGGTGAGTTCATAGAATAAATGGCATTTTCCTCAAATATTTTCATCACACACACAACATAGAATACATATATTTGTTTATCTACCATACAGGTGCATATCACTATCATCATTATCACATTAAATCATATTTAGGCTAGCTGATAAGCCGTACTTTGTGCCTGATTTAACATTACGTGCTTTGTTCCTAATAATAACTTTCGTTACTAATCGCCTATTGCGATAACGGAACGATAGCACTTCTATCTAGATATGTATATAAAATATGTAACTTAGGTAATACTGTATACTAAATTGAACATTGTTTATAATGTATTAATGAGTTTGACTGTCTAAGTTCCATTGTTGTCCTCTGTCATACATAACGTGCTTGAAAGTCGAGCGCCTACGCATGTCGAGCTGTAACACGTTGCCCTGACATTTTCTTCAGGCGTTTTTCGCTGAAAAAAGTCTATCTATCTATACATAAATGACTTGTCCTGACAGACTGATTCAAAGCTACAAACTTCAAATTTTGGAAGTTAATACTTTTTATCTTGTAAGCACACCCACTAAGAAAATATTTTTTCAATTTCACCCCTAAGGTGATAAAATAAGAGATGAACGATTTAATAAAAGTTCGTCATTTTTAAAGTTATAAACACAAAATAAAAATTAATCACAGATTAAGTAAATTAACAATTACCGTCACCTTACAGAAAATCGGTTAAAACATTTCCTTCGTTGCTTCTCATTGAGTGATAATCGGCGGCAACGCACTCCAGACTCTTTAGTTGCATGTGTCCCTGGGCGGCGGTGGCATAAATGAAAGCTAGATGTAAACATTCGACTTTAACTCAATCCTGCGAAGTAGCACGGACCTCTCATATAATCTCATAAATGACGAATATAACATTTATTGTGGATTACGTAGGCAGTTTAATATTGATACAAATGTAGTATCTGACACGATTTATCTGGAACCTGCGCCGACTGCACACCGACCTGTTCCAAGTCAATAACCGAACAACGAGATGTTTCCGTCATATGTTTTATCCTTTAATGGATGTCTGTTGGTCTCTTTGTCTCAGTGTTGTGCTCAATTGTACATGATAGGGTGTAAAATGTGTGTGGTATAAACTGAGTGATAATTTTCCGAATTCGACCGTAACTTGATTTAGTATCAGTAGGTCCCTACTAATGTTACAAATGCAAAAGTAACTCTGTTTGTTACGCTTTCATGACTAAACCTTTGAACAGATTTTAATAAAATCTATAATCTTTACAAATAAATAAAGTTAAGTGTCTTTTCACTAAATGCATTTGTAAGTAAATACGATACAACAAAGAACCAATTCTTAAAATATTTGTCCGTCTGTCTGTTTCGGATAATCTCTGGAACCGCTGGACCGATTTTGACGGAACTTTCAGTGGCGGATAGCTGGTGATAAAAGGAGTAACTTATTTTTTTAAGACTAGCTTTGCCCCGCGTCGTTACCCTCGGTAGTTGTTGTAAAGGTACGTCTATAACCAAGGCATAAAAATACTTTGTTGATAAACACTACAAACACTACTATTGAGATTGTGGCGCGGCCTAATTTTGACAGTTTTCATCTTGTTTCATTTTATTGTAACACTAGCTGAACCCCGCGGTGTTACCCGAGTTATTGTTGTACTGTAGGTGAGTCCCGTAGAAATTGGTCCAGCCATTCCAGAAATTACCCGGCACAAACAGAAAACAATTGTAAAAAAATGTTATTTTGTAATATATCGTGTATACAAATATGTATTAATTAAAAAACGGTCATTTTAATATTAAAAACAGACACTTCAATTTTATTTAATTGTATGGATGTGAGAATATAATATATACTGAACCGGTTTAGCTTTATATAACTATTACTATATTATTACTTATTATATTACTTATTGTTAATATTACTATTACTTATTGTTTAAATAAATAACAGATTTAGATAACTAAATCTAAACATAAGTTTACCGCCTCATTTTAGTGGTAGATCAGAGAAAAAAAAAATACCGTAAATAAATAAATTATTTTGGTCGAAGCGTAATAAAATGACTACATTAAAAAAAGGAAATCCTCTTGCAAACAGAAAAGAAGATATTGTACAGCAGCATCAATACGCTTATTTTCACAAAGCCTGCGCAAGACAATGTTACTACTCGTAATAGTATTTAACTTACACAGTACACATCTAGACTTGTAATTAGTGACTAGGCAAATATTATACATAAGTCACACAAATGATATATTCCACTCAGTTTGCAGCCAAGTCTTTTACTGTGCAGGCGGTAAGGCTCTGGAACAACTTGCCTGATAATATCCGACGGGCGAAAACCTTGACTATGTTTAAAAAGCTGATAAAGGATTACTACTTATTCCTGTAAATACTTTTGGTTTGATTTTATATGGTATTTATGTATTAATCTGTATGTATATACTACACAAATACATACATACACTGAAATATACATACGGTACAGACCGTATATATATTTCAGTGTATGTATGTATTTGTGTAGGTAAATAAATAAATAAATAAATATTTCGGACATCTATCACACAACGCCATCTAGTCCCAAGTTAAGCAGAGCTTGTGTTATGGGTACTAGACAACTGATACAAATACATATATACTTTTCTTTTTTTTTTTTTGTAAATACATACATATTATACATAGAAAACACCCAAACTCCGAAACAAATATTTGTAGATCATACAAACATTTGGTCCGACCCGAGAATCGAACCCGAGACCTCACGATCAGCAGTCGCATACGCCAACCGCAAGACCAACGAGGCAGTCAGTCAGGTATAGTATGTGTGTGTAGTATGAATAGTGTATAACATTTGTATATGGATCCCTACTGATATTTTTATATATTTGTGTTATAATTTGTTACCTGTGTGTAAGCTACCATGAATTCAGAATCATATAATGTCTGCGTATGGTTGTCTGGAAGAAATCGCCGTGAGCGATAACACCGCCAATTGATATACATACTGTGTAACTGATTTTGTTGTACTAATTTAATTTGTGTATACAATAAAGATAGATAAATAAATAAATACATGTTGGCGCAAAATACTAAAATTTCATTGTATATGAGTGCACTCACGCCTGTCAGATACAGAGCCTTTGATTGATATTATGTTATCACCTTATCACTGAAATACCTGGTGCGTAAATCAAATAAACATATATACATAAAGCAACAATTTTTACCGACATAATATAGAAGAAAGTACTGCTTTTGATTGAAATCTTATGATTTCTGGTTATCCTCTTGTTGAATTGCTTATGCTTGCCTCGTTGGTCTAGCGGTTGGTGTGTGCGACTGCTGATCATGAGGTCTCGGGTTCGATTCCCGGGTCGAACCAAATGTTTGTACGATCTACAAATATTTGTTTCGGAGTTTGGGTGTTTTCTATGTATAATATGTATGTATTTACAAAAAAAAAGTATATATGTATTCATATCAGTTGTCTAGTACCCATAACACAAGCTCTGCTTAGCTTGGGACTAGATCGCGTTGTGTGTTAGATGTTTGAAATATTTATTTATTTATTTATTTATTTATGGAAGGGAATTCTTTTGGAATATATTAGTAACGCTATATTTAAACCTGTGTGTATTTCTTTCTCTGTCAATCTATAAGATATCTCGTGAAGAGGGATATAAGTATGAAACATGTAGTCGGTCGAACTCAATCTGCAATCATGTGTTAGGCCGTCTACTGGTATGTGAGATGCCAATGTTGCAGATCGTATGCGATTATTCTCTCAATCTATAATCCATATAATCATCAAACTATACGTGTATAATATATTTCTCATTAGTATTACTGCCTAGTGTGCAGAGTCCGTAAATTAATTGTAATTTTATTCACAATGATTAAAATAAATGATATTCACAATCCAATAACAGAACAATAAAGGAATTTCCCTTGCCAACTCAGTTTGACAAAAAATAAAAGGGTACTCATTTAAAACCGGGAATAATTACATTTAAGCGATCCGGAGGGATTATCTCGAATTGAGGACGTCAGCGTAGCTCGGATTCGTAGCCTTTGTAGCTTTATTAAAGGATAGATTGTAGCATATCCGTAGAGGAGACTACAGAAGCTAGCAGCTACATATGACAATGAACCCGTAGCTCTTCAAGTTGTGACTTGTGATGTTTCGTCTTCATTTATCATTCTAAATTTATCTGTGAACGTAAAGTAATAAAATTAGACGATGCTCATCGCACAGTACATAGAACGCTCGAGTCTCCACTCGTACAGAGACTAGAGATTAATGAGGCCGTACACCCCTTTTAGTGAGATTTATTTCAGTGACGGCCTTTTTGAAAGTGAAAAATATGTTCGCTTATATTTGTTACTGTGCGAGTGAGTGACGTCATTTATTGTATTTTATGAGTTTCTACATAACTAATACGGTAGATAGATCCTTTGAGAATAATACTTGTAGTGTAGATAATGCGAAAAAAACGCGATAATGCATTCGTACTTATAATCCACTATTTAATTAACTTAGACCTAATCTGACCGGTTTCATCCTATGGCATTGTCAAAAGTTACTTCTAAAACCAGAATCAGTTTACGACTTCGAAGAAATATACGATATGAGTTCTGATCAATTCGTCTTTTGTGAAGGTGCTCCAGACAGGTGGATCCAGTTTCATCTCCAACTTCACCTAAATGAAAATAATAATACATTTTCGTACGAGATTGTTCGCAAGACTGTTAAGGAAGACAGGTTTAAGAACTAAAAGCATAAATTCCACTGAACGTCCTCGGTTTTAAGACCTGTTTACCCGTTGCGAAACTTTTGGTTAACTGTTTTCGCTCGTGTTTTTCAAAAGTTCTAATGCGAGTAAATTTCTCGCGTTATTTTCCGTTTTATAAAACTTAGAACAGATAATAAATTTTAACAGAAGTTACAATGACGTAGCTAACCAACCAAAATATAAAACAGGGAGTAACAAAGTGACCTATTGCGGGCAGTTTTGTTGACTATCTGTAATGAAACAGAAATTAATATAAAATATTTTTTGTTTGCGACATCCTACTTCCTACTAATATTATAAATGCGAAAGTTTGTAAGGATGGATGGATGTTTGGATGTTTGTTACTCTTTCACGCAAAAACTACTGAACGGATTTGGATGAAACTTCACAGTAATATAGCTTATACATCAGAATAACACATAGGCTACTATTTATCGCTATAGCCGACATATACGCGGGCGGAGCCGCGGGCAACAACTAGTCTTTCTAATAAAATAAAGTCCAAAACCAGTAGACGCATAAAGCATAAAGAAGTATTTTATTAGTTTATGTTTGGGATGGCATACAAAGCAATGTTTTATTGAGAGTACCGAATTTAAAGTTATAAAACATGAACAGTAAGGATTAAGGGCTGAGCGACATGGTCATAATTGTGCCTTAGGTTCGTAAAGAAAGATTGAAAAAAGAAAAGGATTAAGGATGTTATAGATCTCAGCTAAATTAGTAATTGTATAGAATAAACAAAAAATAATCAATTTTCAATAATTTTCTATAATGCATTTTTTTTAAATTTTAAAAATCATTGTTCTTAAAATACTAGTACTCTCGTTAATTTACTCTAATTAAGTTAAATTTCTTGGGTTTAGGAGGTGTTTCATGGCGTTTGTGAATAAAACTTACAAAAATTTTATCGCATTTCCGACATCTAAGACGTGTTACGCTACCGATACTCTTGGGCTGATCTTATATTTGATTGTAAAAATGAAGTAGGTTTCAAATCAAAGTAAATAAATCCGTTACTAGCATCAAATAATACTGCACATTCAACAATAACAAACGAGTCTAAGGAAGCAAGCTAATTATATTTTCATCTCAAGTCACAACTATTAAATACGTAGTTGTCGATGATAGTTTTAGAAATCCGAAGAAGCCTGAAAAATATTGGAATACTAAATACTATAATATTTTATTGTAAGCAAAAAGAGAACAAACACCCATAACTTCAACTTGTCCGTTGCGGATATATTTTCTATAGCGCCTACAGCAAAAGTAATAGCAACAATTTTACTATGACAAAATGTTTAGGCGCTCGCATCGTTCGAAAACTTTGGGACTAGACAGATGTTATTTCGGTGCTATTTTGTTAAATGTTATGTCGTTTGTGAGAGAATTGTTTCTATTGTTTCACATTTTATAGCAAAATACATGTTTGGCTAAGTGCGTCATAGTCATAACTTGATATTGTATACTTAACATCGTAAGGGCGTTAAGGTAATGAGTAATTTTAGTGTTATTCTTAATTAGTTATTTTCTTGTTTCAGGTAAGATTAATGATCTGATTTTGGAAGATTGGTGATCTTTTCTCACTATGGTAAGTGGGTTGTATAAAAGAATACCTATACATGCGAATTATTGCCGTTTTGCAGCCTAGAAACCTTTTAAGTGAGTACTTTGACATTGAGAGTTAACTGTTTTCTTTCTATACCAACTAAGTTATTTATAATTGTTATCAATAATCCACCGTGAGAGAGATTTGCTTGGGCATATAAGAGTATTGGCTGACTGCGGGGATATGGAGGAAAGGAATATGGACCACATTTGTTTGTGTAAGAGAAGTTATTCGTAATAAGGCTTTGAAATATAACTTCATATATACTAAATTCACAATCATCTAGTACAAATTATACTAAATGTTGATCTTTCGCGTTTTATGATCTATATAATATAATAAAATCGTCTGAAGGCATTGAGCAGTGAGCTCGACCAAGGACCAGGATTGGTCACTAGTCGAGACCATTGCTCGAAACAACAAACAATTTAAGGGTTCGGTTATATTTATCTATACTATTGGGACAAGATGGCGTTGTGTGTTAGATGTCCGAAATATTTATTTATTTTTATTTGAGAAGTAAAGTTTGTGCATTTGTATGTTCTGGGTAATCTTAGAAACTACTGATTCGAATAAAAAGAAACCTAAAGTCTTGAATATCCTTTTATCGAGGAAGTATATAGGCTGTATAACATTATGCTCCGACTCATAGTCGACTATCAATGTAATATTTTGTGCATCACGGGAAAATGTATTCTTTTGACAGAAGTATACGAAGTTGTGTGGATTAGCTATTTTTGTTTCAATTAAAGCACAATGAATGAGTATTCTACCATACAATCCGAACAATATGGATTCGGCTAACAAGATAAACTAAGGGCTCTAAGACATTACAGGCCTTTTAGATGTAGGACTCTATAACTTTGCGAGTTTGCCATTTCCATGACGTCAATATTCATGGTAATAGATAGACGCATCGCTTTTGTTGGTGGTATACTCATACGCTAGTAGTTATATTCCATTTTAATGGAATTTCCTTTTGTTGACGCTATGATCAACAATACACTTGTAAACGTGCGTTTTATGCAGAATTATGCAAGTAGTAAACTTACGAAGTAGTTGTAATTGTGTCACTCATGAATATTAATACATCATACACATACGCTTTATTCTCGTCCAGGGTAGACAGAGGAGATAAAACTACGATCTTGACATTTCTGCATTCATCAGGTCTTTCATCCAAGCTGGATGGTTTTGTTTTACCTAAAATATCCCTAGTTATCATTTAGAATCACCTACTCGGGAATTTTCTTAAAAATCTTTTTTACAACATAGGTTACACAAACGGAACCCAGTTTTCAAACTGGGTAGAGCCGTTTTACCGTTAGATTAGGGTACTACTGTTGTAATTGAACAACAGGACCATCTATGTCTCACCACTAGCATCGACTAATTTGTTTAAGTTAACTAGCAATGACGTGCACATCACTATCTCTCTCCTTTTTTCTAGTGTCTGTCTTCCTTTGCGCACGACCTACATGTTTCTTGGTAAAATATCTGTTAAAATCATTAAAGTGTTCGGTTTAAAATGAGTAAAATACTTTTATTTCAACAACAACTACTTATTATAACCTTTCCCCATCCCTCAATGGTCGGCAACAAACTTGTGATGCCTCTGGTGATGCGAGTGTCCACGGGCGGCGGTAATAGCTTACCAACAAGTGATATGTCTGCTCGTTTGCCACCTACACCATAAAAAAAACAAGCAGATGCAGACGAGATGGTACTCCTCACACAATGATTTGTCTTGGGTGAGAATCGAACCTATGACCCTAGCTTAGCAGGTAGGATTATCTGACTACTAGACTAATAGGTTCTCTTCAACTTCTGAAGCACTTGGTGCGTAAATGTCAAGTTTTAAACAACTTGAAACAAGGGGGTGGATCTTAAAATGTTTCTTGCCTCATGACTTTCTACTAGGTGAACCGATTTGGATGATTCTTTTTTATTTGAAAGCTGGTGCTTCCCGCGTGGTCCCATTTCAATTACATTGGTCCAGTTGTTGAGGTCGTTTTTTTGTGGTAAAATTTCATAACTTTTGTTTACTTTTCACTTATGCTCTCGCTTACACTCATGACTACCACTACAGCATTAGTCACGGATCAAAAGTCGATCGTAAACATAATCTTGATGGCAATAACGCTAAATTCAATATAACGGTAAAATCCAGTTAATTTTTATTGATAACTCCGAATTTCTTCGATAGTGTATGGATACGAATCAATGGGTAAAAAATTGCAAAACACATCTCCAATACTAAGCGCTTTAGCCACTAGATAATATTTAGAGCTAACTAGTTGACCCGGCGAACTTCGTACGGACATAATATACACATCTGTTTCATTAACAATTATTTTTACGGGAATTAACGCGATCACTTATTAAAAGGTATAATTCTCGTAAAAAATATTGTTAATATGTCATGGAACGCGAAAGTTTAAAAGTTAGTGTATCTGTTTCAGCTTCCCACAGGCAGTGTACAGCAGGGTCCCAAAAAAAAATTATCCTTTAATATTTCTTGTACATAAACTTTGCCCTAACAATATCGAACACATAACAAAAAGAATGATTGAATTTGGTGCAGCCGATCGGAGGCTATGCACGTACATACATTTTGGCGATTCATTTTTATAAAGATAGATAGATAGATTATATTACCACATCATTTACGATTACTTTTTGGCAGACTGATAAGAAAAGAAGAATGTTCTTAGTTCAGCTGTATTTGTTTTACATTTTTGTATCTCAGAACTGAATCGCAATTTACGCAGTGAAATATTGCACTGAAAAACAATCAAACAAACAAACAATCATACAGTTTATTGCTATTCATAAAAATCTAGGCTCATGAACTTTTTTTTAAATCTGTAAAAAAAATCATTAGTAAAAAATGAATAGGTGACTTTTGTCGTGTACTGGCTACATTCGGATATTGACCCAAGTAGACAAAAGTGTAGTAGGTCAATATCCGTGAGAGAAGGCATTTTTGCCAAACAAATTATCAGAATCTAAAATAACCCAACCATCAAGTCGGAATCAGTTTTTCTTTATTTTCGTGTAAACTATATGTTTTGACACATTAGTGTGATGTCTTTGTCGTGTTTTCTTCATCGGCACCTATTTTTAGATAATATATATACACGATGATGATACGATATATACAAAAATGTGAATATATTTTATTATCTGATGTCTTAGCAATGTCTATATTTTCGAATAACGGTCGGCGTCTTATTTTTATCTTCTTTTTCTTAGATTCTCCAGGACTCCATTTAGAATATATTTAAAAAAGTTTATCGTCATGATAACTTCGTCCATATTTGCACAAATAAAACTTAGGTTTCAACGAAGAGATCACCATAACGTAGCCAGGATGTAGATGCTTTAGAATCTATGTCAGGTTCATTTAGGGCCCGATAAAACCTATCATATATACCTATCATTAAAAATATAATATGTATGTAACTATGACTCATGTCTAATTAATAGCTTTACACATTGACTAACCACTTCACGTGTGTCATGATGACATGAAATGTTATATTTGTACGTAGACATTCTCAGTATTTTAATCCGTACAATAAAAGACTTACTAGGGTATAGATAACGGTGTAGGCAGTCCCATGTCAAGTCTCTACGTGACAGCCTTTGGCAAGTAAACACTCAAAGGGAGCACTTAGACAGTTTACTAACGGTTTGACGTCACTATGTCGTGTATAAGACTTAGTCACCAATCAGAATTAGCACAAAAGGGTGCCAATATGTGAGGTGGTTGACACTTGTAAGTGGAAGTGCGCAGCAGGAAGCCATTGTCTGACCTCGTATTCAGATAAAAGATATATCTGTTAATTTATGCAGATTATTTGCATTGTCGATTGTGATGAGATTTTGAATGTACATACTTTATGACTAGAAATTATAATGTAAGTGTTTCAGGCCGTTAACTTTGACTTCCTCTGTGGCGCAGTAGAAACGTATGCGACTGCTGTTCTTGAGGTTTCGGGTTAGAGTCCCGGGTCGGACCAAATGTTTGTATGATCTGCAAATATTTGTTTCGGCGTTTTGGTGTTTTCTATATATAATGTGTTTACAAAAAAAGTATATATATATATATATATAAATATTTAAATCTATCAGTTGTCTAGTACCCCATTACACAAGCTCTGCTTAGCTTGGGACTAGATGTGTGTGTGTGTGACGTTGTGTGTAGGATGTCCGAAATATTTATTTATTATTATTATAACTTTGGAACATGGTGTCGGCTCGACTCTTGATGATAACAGGCCACTAAACATAGTCTTTCATTTGTCTCTTATCCGATGTAACCAATTCTTCAAGTCCTCGTTGAGCTATTATCTGAGTGAGTTTCTATAAAAAAGAAATACTATATTTAAAGGAATACCAGTTTTTAATGCATATATATAAATATGTTTTTTTTAAATGTACTAATTGAAATTAAGTACTGAAAGAATGAAGAGGTTGTTTGAAAGTCTTTATCTGAGGCCTTTCTCAAGGCCATTTGCATGTGTAAGGAAGTTGCAAACCTGATCTTCTGAACCGTCACGAGCGACGTGATTTCACTTTCATTTTAAGCATTTAAATTAGTTGAAAGTTTAATAAGAATATAAATACTGTGAGACTTACTATTAATACTATTTTTTTTTATAAAATAGTTAAATATTGTGTTCTTATCGCTTTTGGTAAAAACTTTTATCCAACTACGTAGAGAATTATAAAGGTCTACATTTTATTTTTTACGAGATCAGGAGATCAGGAGATCAAGAAAACATTACAACAAAAGATGTTCTATTCAAAGAAAGTCTTTATTGAAACGTCTTTTGTAGATAAAACTATTAAAGAAATTTCGACGTTATAGATATTAATGATAAAATACAAGTTGGTGTAACAAAAACCGTTTCACATCACTGAACAATATTTGAAGGACAATTTATTTCTGAATGGAGTTATCTACTTAGCAATTCAGTGCCTCTAATACCTTTATGTGTATTATACGAAGCCTAGGAATCAGCTGATTTATTTTACGATTATACAGAAAAAACGTCGTCGTATCTCCTTTGTCTCGAGGTACGAAGTTTTTAGGTGACTCTCAAAATTGGATCACTTTGTTACACTTTCCAAGCACCTAAAGGTTGGGCTAGACAACGGGCGGAACGAATGTGATAAAACTAACAACAAGGTTACAAGATGCTCACTCCTCTCCATCATCATTATATCGATACGCCTTTTGGCTGACCCTGCCTTAAAATATACTTTGTAATTGATACTACACTACTTCCATAATAATGCTATTCCATAAAATTTGATAAAGCTGATGTTAAATGTACTAAAACACCTGATGCAGTGTACTTAGGAAAACAGAGAATATTTAAAAGAAAAAGAAGGTCAAACATAACAGATTTTTTCTGGAAATGCAGTCGTTTGACTGAAAATTAGAATACAAGATCCTTATTTGATATTAATCTCTTGAATTTTACAGTGTGAGTAGATGAAAGTCCTACAGACATATAAACTACTATTTAAACATTTTTGTTGTCAAAAAAATCGTATGTAGCTATATAAATTTAAGAAAAATGGATAAGTTCGTATTTGTTGTAAGTAAGACACATTGCACAGACTCTTTCCAAATGATTTGCCTCGGATGTTCGACTGATGTAAATGTCCATTGACGCAATCTGTTATTTAAGGTGAGATGGTGTATCGGTTTATGCTAATGCTTGTACTGTCAACGGATAAAAACTGCACAGTACCTACCGATATTGCGACGTCTCACGGTCGTTTATCTGTCACATTTGGTCCCTTGAAATGTTCAAATTCGAGTATCTTCAACTATTTCCTGACGCTGACTTGAACAGATACTTGACAAGGATGCTACCTTCATCAAAACTTTGACTTTGAATACGTTAATCTGTTTTAATATATGTGTGTCATTCTTGAATTACTAAACTCTTACCTGGTTGATTTATTGACAATTATTTGACAAAGTTCACATTCACTTAAACACATCTTGAGCAAAAGCTGGCATGAAATAATCTGAGTTATACGATATCTAAAAACGGTATAGCTGAGCTTAACCTTGCAAATCAAACAATAGTTTCTGCAATATAATCCAGTTCATCATATTTGTTTTGGAAACAGATTGCGGTGTTATATAATCGCTTCGCGGTCTAGTCTTCTGCCGAGGCTGCGTTCTCAATCGCATTCTGTCTAAAGTTTATTTATGTATTTTTATAGCTTGCTAGCTATGATATGATATATGAGATATGATCTTAGTACACTAAATAACAGCTTTATTAAGCGACTTCAAAAAAGGAGGAGGTTATCTATTACCTCATAACTTTCGACTGGGTGAACCGATTTTGATGATTATTTTTTTATTTGAAATCTGGTGCTTCCGGTGTGGTCCAGTTCTTGAATTTCTTCTTCTTCGTTCGGTTCTTTTTTTGTTAAAATTTGTAATCACTTCACATATAAATGTTCCTAAATATTGCCATTAGTCTGACTCTAAAATTAACTTCGATAACTATGATTCTCAGTGTACTTCTGAGAAGCCTGAAAAGGTCTGTTAATTGGTTCAGACATATTATAAGAATTATACGGACTTCACAATTTTGCAGATACGTATAATGGTGTTGACCTTGCCCTTGGTCGGTATTCAGTGTTGAGTTTACTAATTTGGTGAATACTACTGGATTCTTGACTTAAATGAAACGAGCAAACGACAAATTAAATTCAGACAAAATTCAAATTCTGGCCACCTACAAGAGTTTCAGTCCGTTCTTCAAACACCATAAAGAGTTTGTGAAAAGAGAATATCTCTCATATCTCAGTACAAAAACTGGTAGGAAAAAAAAATCGATTCTAAAAATGGAAACAAAAGTAATAAAGATTTGCATTCAAAAAAGGAAGGGTAAATTTTATCACCAATAAAGTTCCAATAGGGAAACAGGAGACGTTATAGCGAAGTGATTACGTCAAATTTGAATTGATTAAAACCGCAGCGCAGCTGTCAGTTTGTTAATTGGATCGTTTTAAAATTGACCAGTTAACTAATTGGGTTTGTTACTAAAAGTGCGACTTTTAATTTAAATAACAGTATAATGTTATAACTTATCAACGACTGAGTTGACTTTGAAGTTTTTTAATTAAACAGTTTAAATTATACTTTGTAACGAGTATAACAAGTAATACAATTAGCGTCTTGTTTTCATAATTAAATAGTTTTGCAAGGACATTAGCGATTGTTCTGACGCAAGGAACTATTTAACTTTGAAATTTTATTTTGTGAATAAATTAAATTGTTAATCTAACGTTTCCTTTTTTGTAATAGCAGTTAATTTTCAATCAAGTTATTTCGATGATGAGGATATTTTAGATGTCCGAAATATTGTTATTTATTATTAGTTTTAATAGAATAAATTTATTCATGTTTCATTTTTACGTTGCCTCTAAATTTCAGTTTTATATATTGCGTTGTAAAAAGAATAAATTGAACACTGATAACACTGACACGTAATGATACAATTATACCTGTAAACCCAATAGTTTTTTTTACAAAGCTTTTTTGTCACAGAAACCAACTTTAGGGTAAATGACAGTATCAATAAATACATAATTGGACAAACTGGAAAGAGGCTTTTGGTCAATTTACCTTGAATGGTCATATTATTGGGTATAAATGTTATGTGTCTGAGGCTTGAGAATGATGCTGAAGCTCGCCAGAGTACATTGTGTTGGTTTGTTTTTGCTAACCTCTCTGAGAATTGAGACGTTCAGCGGGTAGCCATTTTGCGTTTACCCAGAATGTAAACAGACCGTGTCTGCGTGCATCTGTGCAGCTTAAGATATCGCCGTCCCTGTCACTCTCGGTGCTGTTGTATGTAGGTCAGCGAGGAGCTTATCGGTCACCGGTCACCTGTCCCGCTTGCTCGCTCGGGCCTCCGCCTGACTCCAGCAGTGTTGTATGAGACGTCGTTGGGCGCGCTCGTCCCGCGTGATATGAGCCAGCGCATGCGTACTAATCAATTGTAACGTTCGGCGTAATCAGCTGATTGTCAGTTTTTCTATTATTTTTTTTCAATTGTGATCTCAGTGCTGTGATATAAAGATGGGTCAGGCGTTCGGTACTACAAATTCTCACAACGACGAAAGGCATTATACCAGAAAAGAAATAGGTAAGTGACATACCTTCTTTGTTATTGCCGGTCTTTTTTGACAGTTACGTGATGAACGTTATGTTAACTGTTTAACTGTCATGTTTTATATAAACAGTATATTTAGTTTCATAATTAGCCTCATCATGCATCATGCATTTAGGGATCATAAAACATTAACCCACCTCTACCTAACCGGGTAATAATATTCTTAACTTATCGCGTAATTAAGTTTTACTTATGTCATTTATGATTATTTAATGCTTTTAGAAGTTATATACTCTCATCAGGCTATCGTTTGTTTGACACACAGTCGGAATAAATGTCTTTACATCCGTTTTACAATTTTTTAATTCATCTAAGTCTAAATCAAATTGCCCGCGTTAAGTTACTTTAAATTCTTGAAAATTCAAAAGTCAAGTGAATATCTTTCTCTTGGATAGCTATTTTTTTTCTATATTCTTTGTCACTTTTCATCAGGTTTATACACACACACGCCTACTTAATAACCCAGTAAAATACTATATTCGTATTGAAACTTAAAGGTAATTGACCGGTCAAGAGGTCCACACACCCACTACATGGCAATGGTTTACTAAACTCGCAACTCAAGTTTACTTTCCAAAAGATTTCTTATTTAGGAAAGACTTGGTACTTTAATTAAGAACTAATCGATCGATGAGATCATCTCAATAATACCTAGAAGTCTAGTTGTGTTCAGTGCTTTGTAAATAGGCTAATGCTATTGTATCGGTCTGTTAATTTATTTATAGATAGAATTGGTATGTCTCGCATAAAGAGTGTTTGCAACATTCAACAACATTTATAATTTAACCTTAGAATTAGAATGTTCTTTCGAGTAGGTATATACATACAAATATGTTTATTCAGTTGATGTACACATGCTAAGTTTGTCTATAAGAGTGTAAAGTATGAATGTATATGACGTTTTCAATTTTATCGGTTAATATGTCATGCATGGCACCAGTTATTTTACACAAGTTAAGAATCCAAGAGCTGTACCTATTTTAAAAGGGACCTGTGAATAATCCTTTATTATGCTTCTAGAAGTGTTTTGGATAGGCACATGTTTTACAATGGGCTTTATATTACTGTGATAATAATAAATAAGTGTCGGGGTATTATCATTTGTGTACAATAATGAGATAATGTTGTTTACTTGTATTTACTGAGTTTGTGTAAAGAATAATAGCAGTCCTTTTGTCCCACTGTTGATAATTTTAACAACTATATGTAATACCTACACTCGTAACGTACTACCAATACGCACCTACCTACCTACCTAATTGCTAATTCGTACGGTTGATACGGTACCCTCTTACAACGGCAACTTGGAGCAAAATTCCAGGATCGTAGTAATGTGAGACCTAAGTTACAGTCACAGACAGAACACACACACACAGACAGAACAGTTATCATATATATTTTAACCGTAAAGCTTTCCTTCACCTCAGAGTCAGTGATAATATTGTTTGTGCTCGGCTTTAGTTCTAATCAGGCATGACATCTATTGACTCGTGTGTTAAATGCCTATGTATCATTGCCCTTTAGAGATTGTATATAATGTATTATGTTAAACTCACTTTATCATTGAGTATTTTTTTTAACATGGAGCTAGAAAGCATTGGGAAAACACGTAATTAAAACAAATAACATGAAAAGCAAAAAAAAACTGTGTTTCAGCTCCGACATACGACGAGTTTACGTCACGTTTCGCCACAAGCGTTCGTACGTTGGACGATACGCGTAAATGCCAGGATATTCACAGCGCTTACTTCATTTTTGTTGCGAGAAATCTATCCCTAAATATAAGCGTTCTAGCGCTAAATACGAAAATCGCTTCTTTCGAGTACGGTAGTAGAGCCACGCTGATTTCAACACGGTTGGGCCGGCTCGACCGGGGCGGTACTACCCTCGCACAGAAGATCAACGTAAAATGACAGCGATCGTGCTGTCTTGTTTCGTTGGTGAGTGCGAGACCGAAGGCCCAGTGATGCAGAAGCATCACTAGGCTGCCATAGTATGAGTCACCATGCTGCATGGACTGCATTCGCAATGAGTATGATGACCACCATTCTTGGATTCTGCTTATACTTTCTATTAGGCAGAGCAGAGTCATTTTGGCATACATAAAAAAGCTCCAAAAAGGGATCTTGTTTCTTTTTGATTACAAATCTTTGCATCAGGTTTTCCCCTGATGCAACGATTCGTAAACAAAGAGCAACACCTGCGTGACGTTGACAAGATTAATATTAAATTGCATCAATGAGTCGTGATTTCTGCTAGGTACGTTATTAGCGTTATATTCTGTCGTCTTTTCTGTGAAAATTCCCACACTATCTCATCTTATCGAAGTTAAATAGAAAGGTGTGTAGGTGTTGAAACGACACTAAAACCCCAATACTTCGCGAGGGGGTCCTAGCCTAGTTGATAATTTGATGGTTTTCGAAGACTTTAGGTCTTCAAAATTAAGAGATAGATAACAAGTGACCACTGGGAGTTAACTTAGCAACACTAGAAAGATATCGGTCTTCATCTCCCTTTTATTATTGTGTGCTACTACCATCGAGTAGCAGTTTAACGTGGGTATATTGTTAAATGTCCTCAATTGAAGTGTTGCCGATTCCATATCCACTTGAAACATCCGTTTGTATATTCGCTTAGTTCAAATAATTATTTATTTTACTATCAATTACTCATTGAAGGTTTTTTAGTGGTTTGTGTTCTTTAGTACTTAATTTATTGCAGTCTTATCTTGATTAACGATTGTGAGTTCCTTTATTATGGAAATGTCCTAAATGTATTAAATAAGTGAAATGTAAGAAAAATCGAGTGTACTTATAAACTCTATAAATTAAATAAATTCTATAGAAGTGGTACATCTATAAGTCCTGGTAAGCAGTCATAAAGTTAAAGATATAATACTAACATTATTCTATTCATTGTTTTCTATCTATAATTTGTATGTATTTACAAAAAAAAAGTATATAAGTATTTAATATCAGTTGTCTAATACCCATAATACAAGCTCTGCTTAGTTAGATGGCGTTGTGTGTCAGATGTCTAAATATTTATTATTTATTTAGTATTATTCAATACAGTAGAAGTGAAATGTTGTTTGTTTATTACCTAAACAATGTTTAATATGATAGATTGTATTCATATCACAAACATAACGTATTTTTTGCGCGACAACAATCTTATCACAACGCATTTCAGTTGTTTTTCACCAGACTATTCATTTAGGCTATTGTTTGGTGATTATTGAAGTGAAAACTTCTTTAGCGGCGATGTGCACTTTTTTAGGATGGATAAAAAACGTTAAACTCCCGTCAGGTCACGTGACCTGATCGAATATTTGTAAGACGAAGGCATGGCCTAAGAGAGGAAGTAATATCCCCCTCTCTTACCACCGCTCGGCGAAAATGTATGCCTGCTCCTGCTGTTTTTTTTCAGAGAACTAAACTAGATACCTTGTCATGTTCGTCTTTCTACATTTTGTAATAGGTTTGTAGAATACTTATATTGTATGGCTGTCTACTTGGCTGAGACCAGGTACTATTTATGAAAGTTAACTATGAGATGCGCAAGAAGAGTTAGAGTTAAGATTTTGGAAAGAAGACTAGTATTAATGGAGCCCGATGAGGGCAGAATCATATATGTTCGTCCGTATGTATGTGGCAACTAGGGCAAATGCTGACGTAGTTGACTTAATGCTTTCATTGTTATCGATTTATAATGATGTCTAATTAACAAAATAACTTCTACTTCAATTTTAGTTCATGATTTGTATCATGAACTAAAATTGATGTAGAACTTATGTACACCGACAGTGAAAATGATTGTAGCATCACCTAATTCACCACGAATACCGTATTACTGCTACTGAACTTTGAAGATTTATTAAATTGTTTAAGGTGATATATTTTTGCCATGTCATTACAATTATCTGTCGATTCTATGAAATAAAGAGACGGTAAAAGCTTATGAATTATAGATTTGACTATTTGTAAAATATCTCTCAAAGATTTATGGTTTTGATGCGATTACCATGTTATTAGAATTGTTACCTTAAATATGTGTTATTTATTTATTTATTTATTTATAAACTTTATGCACTAAATTTGTACATCGGCGGACTTAATGCCCAGGGCATTCTCTTCCAGTCAACCTTCGGGTGGTGTAGAAATGTTGTGAGGTAGGTGCACAGGTTTAAAATTACTCGTAAACACAATACATCAAAAATTACAAGTATAAACATACATATATATGTACAGACAAATATACATACAATTATCTAAACGCCTAGAGAATTCTTTGCCAATAGAAGACAAGTTCCTAGTTCTGGAATCTTCATCGAAATTGTTAAACAGTTGTTTATATTAAGTTTTAGGTAAATAATTGTAAAGAGAAGGTATCAGCTGTTGAATATTAATGCCTTGGTGTTGTTATTGAATGAAGCACTGACAGGATAACCCTGAGGGTTATATAATCACATGGTGTCTTTCCGTTGTAGCGCTAACTAACTTTTAAATAATGGCATTTTATTTTATGCGTCATCAAAAGAGGGAGTGTCTTTGTATTGTATGTATTGAATACTGTATTCAAATTTTATTATATAACTGCAATTTTATTCGACATGACTTCAAAAATGTACTTTATACCAATTAGTCACTACTACAGTTTACTTTAATTCGTATACCCGTTGGTATACGATACGAATTGAAGCCCGTGAATTCAAAAGTTAAGTAAACCTTTTCAAATGAAACAAATAAAGTACCCAAGTTTCTTTGATTAAGAATGTCCACTTTTTATATATTCCGATAATATAAAAATATGTAATTAGTTGTTAAGTTTCTTTATTTAATCCGGTGATAGCATATTTATTTTAGGGTAGAAAATACAATATTTTTTTGATGTCAGTGTCCGTACATATGTAGGTTCTAGATAAATCCTCAATTACCTAAAGTTTTGAATTGATCTCGTTGCGCCCGCGCAAAGATGAGCAATCTTATAAACTAGTATTCGTCAGTTTTGTAACCGTCATCAACTCAGCATTTAGGAACTAGACTGAATTGAATGACACTGGTCCATGCAAGTTTTTATAAACTTCTTCTTGAATTACCTACTATTTTAATTCTAATGTGGTGTTTACTTTAGAATATTTGTACATGGCAACATGTAGTAAGGTGAAATTGAGTTTTAAATTATTCACTGGTTCGTCTTCTTTGGGCCCTAGTACTTTCTCCAAAGACGTTGTTTCTGAATCGTCATTAGGTCATTATTAACGAGACTTTCTTCAATGTTCTTAATTATAATCATGAAAAAAAGCGGATAATCATGTCAATTTTGTGAATGGGTAATATGTGAGGGCTCCCACACATAACTGCGAATTCGCAACGCATCGCAAGTATCTGCGAGCTCCCACGTATGCCGCCGCAAGAACTTCATCGCATCGCATCGCAGTTATGTGTGGGAACCCTAATACAGTAAAATATCCTTTTTAGGATTCAAACAACATCAAACTCTATATTGGTTCCGAATTCTACATGATAATATTATACTGTGAGGTAGTAATTTAAAAAAAATAAAAATTTTTTTGTCGACTTGTTCTTTTCTTGAAGGCTTCACTAATTGCATTACCAATCAGATGTTCCGTATAACACGGATCTTTATTAAATTAAAGTATATAATGCATTATTTACATAAGAACTAATTATGACTATATAAACGAGTTCATTTTCACAATTATAGTTTGTTAAAATTTCATAATGCTTCCATTTTAATTGGTAATGATTTATGATTAAATTAATATAATTTTTAAACGTATAAAGGAAAAACATAAAACGAAGACTGAAATTAAGCCATTAATTAATCACGTGCAGGATATTTTTATTATCAGATTAAGTGGAAGGCCTTCCACAACTCGACACTAAAGGACACACTGTCTCTTGGTCTTATTACCAAATATTTCTTTAAATTAAAAAAGTGATTGCTTTACTTAACGTAATATCAGATAAATAACGATTACTGTAATAAAATAGTATTTGACAATAGCTTAGTTCGGCAAGCTCGATCGGAGTGAGGCTTCATAGAAAACTATACCAGTTTCCTGAAAGTGTGAAATCTGAACTATCAACTAAGTAACTCTTTCGTTCCTTTCCATCAAATGTACTAAATTACTCTAGGGGACGCAAGAAGCCCCTTTTAACTCTTGTTTTGTAAGCCCATAGGTAGCAGTAGTAATTTACCATCAGCTATAACGTCTACCGGTTTTCCCCAAAAAAAATAACAAAAGTACGAGTGAAACCCAGCACTATCAAAAATAGAATACCAGTTTGGCTAGTCCAGTCTAGGGACCACACAGCTATGCTTAACATAAAACGACTTAAGTACCTGTGAGATGAAATGCTATCAATTCTATTAGTTTATGAAACAAATAACATTATGCATTATGCTCTATTTTGTCCTATGGTCATAATTAATAATAGTCATTGATTACTTCCAATTTGAAAACAAATAGAAAAGGCTAACAATTAACAGTGACAGTTAAGGGAGTAAACTAATTATGGCTAACACGTCATGTTATTAGAAATATCAGTTGTTTCTATCGACATGTCATCAATTAACAGACAAGAGATTGTAATTTTTTTAGTTTATTGGCTGTACTTTTATTTTGTTCCTAGGAATGAATTGAAAAAAATAATATGCTGTTGAAAAAATTTGCTAAGACATTCGCTTCGTATGTACTTATGTCACTAAAGAATTGATTGACCATTCTCTATAGAGTGCAGTATAAATTAGCGTAGTGTAAAAGTGTCATGTCACGTAAGTAAAAGTGTGACATCAACTGACAGCTGTCTGTTTGTTAATGACGTATGGGATCTGACTGACGGTGATAGTTCGCATTTTAACATTTTTCAAAGTACTAATTGGTGTTGAAGGTTTGAAGGGTATAATTTATCGTTTACTTACAAAGTAATATAAATTTATAATTTTTTTGTATATGAGCCTGCTAAAGTGACTACTCCGCCTGATATAATACTAATGCAATATTGCAGCATGTACCCACAATATGGCGGCCTATTGAGATACATGAGCATCATGAATTTTAACATATTTATTCTATTACTCACAACCAACGACAGAAAATTTAATCTGACGGTTTGAAGCGAAATTCACGTATCCCTAAGTCTACGGTTCGTATTTGTTCTGTCAGCTTATCAAAACACAGTAGCAGTGATTGATATATATATATATTGCATTTATAAAGGTTTTATCACTAACTGTCAAGTTAGAGCACTCCAAAACTGTAGACATTCTTTGTTCGTATCTGAATCATGTTCGCGCGCCGGATACGCAGGCATGCCACGGATCGCACTTATCTTTTTAACGGCACGCCAACACAGATTGTGACAAGTAGTCCTATAGCTACAGAGAGGCTGTCAGCACTGGTGTTGGTGCATGTAAGTGTTAAATTACACTGCGGCATGATTTGACATGCGGTGTAATTACTTGATGAATTAATGAAATTGAAAGCACTCAATATGCAACATGTTAATGGTGACCACAGAGTAGAAAACTAAGAATAATAGTACTTGTTTAAAAATAGGTTCTATGGAACAAATGATGATATTTTACTGTACTATGTACTCTACCCAGAATCTTTGGATAATAGCTCTTTTAATTTGTTGGCCTGCATAATTTCTTGATTTGCAACATTCTACTCGTATTATCAGATATATGATAAAGCATACGACTCTCTACATCACCAAGTATAAGGCTGATAATGCGCTTGTTTTGTCAATAAGCATTTCAATCGACATACCTAATGAATTGATACGATATCGAGAGTGTCATGTTGCTGTGACCGTCCTTTGCCTATTTAATTTAATCGGTCGATGAGTGTACACCACTAATGACACATCATTTAAAAACTAAAACCCTTATCTAAATTATTTTGTGGACCGATTTGAAAATTGTTTTTGTATTCGAAAAGGTATGCTCCCGATGTGGTCCCATTGCCACCATATCAGGATCTGATGATGGGATCCCAAAGAAATCGCAGGAAACCCTCAAATTTGTTAGGCACGTACTATGTTTTTCATATATTTTCTACAGCTATTTATATTTGGTAGTCATCAGTTCATGATGATGAGCTGGTGATAGAAGATAAAACTCTTTAACGGTCAGGAGTTGGAAGGGATATTTAAATGTCATGTGTATGTATGTTACCTTTAGTCATATTCTTAAAAGTTGTTTAAGTGAACTAATGATGGAAGATACAACTCCTCAACAGTTTGGATTTGGGGATAATTCTTTCAATTTCATACGTATCTATAGATCTATAGTTTCAAGTTATTCAGGTGAGCTGATGATAAAAGGTAAAACTCCTAAAGAGTTAGGGATTAGAAGATGATTTCAATATCATACGTACGCATCAAGATTTATTTCTTTAGCATTCAGTAATTCACATAAGCTGATGATAGAATGTAAAATGATAAGGGGTGAGAGAATGATTCTTTAAATACGAATAGGGCCTTAGTTGTAGTCTTTCTAGTTGTTTAAGTGATCTGACAAGTAAGGTTAGAAGATAGACGAAACTTTAAGATGCAGATCTAATTACTAGTAGTCTGTAAGAAAGAAAGAGCATGCAAAGCTATGAAACCGAATTTTAAAAAAACATCAAAAGAAAACTCCTTGTCTACAAAGACCAAAAAGCGAAACATAAAAGTGTGGTACCTACTGTTACGTTTTGGCCTGGCCCCCCACTTCAAACCTTTGTATAAGTAGCACATACAAATAATAGTGTTTCATCAATATTAAAGATTTACATATGAGGTGTATTTAATTTAATTTTTATTAGGTTATTTTCTACAATTTTTTTTGAAGTCGGTTTTTTAAACGAAGTTTTTTTTATTGGTGTCTCAAATGGTATATTATATTATAAGCTACGTGAAACTATTAATCTACTTTTGATTTGATATTCATGTGTGTGCACTTTCAAATCCAGGGTGTAGAAACCCCAAAATAAATCTTTATTCGTTGACAGTACAATAAAAAGCATCCATCTGTTGATCGTTGTGTATCGAAGTGTGTCTGAGGACCGGCGGCGCCGGCCGCGTCAAGGCGAACCGCTCGCCCGCGACAACATCGCGAATAAACATTGCGCTGTTGCGACGCGAATGACTAACCAAGTTTTTATTTACCGATACATGTTCGACTGTATATATTTGTATATCGTAACAATCGTGTTTAAAAATATGTTTAAAGCTCATTTTGAAATTCAATTATTAACATTCAGCGACTTCAATGAGTGTATTTATAATTAATTGGAATAAACTATTTTCATTGGGTAACGTTTTATACTTCGGAATGCTGTTTATTTTTCAAATTCAAAGGACAAAAGAAAATCCTTCCAAAAAAAATTAAGATTATAAATGAATCAAGATCTTAATCAATCTTCTCTTTTAACGTCGTTTAAAAATGCCTCCAAGTGTTCAAATCTTGTCTTCTTTGACTCATTCAGTTATTTAGTTTAAAAATTTGTGTGGTATTTATTTATACATATCCGTGAATACTGTCTGAAGAATCAGAAGGCCGATTTCATGAGTTTATTTTTGAAATTGTTTAATTAAACCGTCTGAAAATACTGTCGGGGAATTTTGCAACGCGCTGATCGCAACCAGTGTTATTACCAAACGTAGACCAATCAAAATATCTTTAGCTTCAAACTGTAGCAAAACCATTGGAAAGTAATAGTTCAAGCTTAGTTTTTTTGTTATAGACTGAGGTCCATCTTCATCAGCCTACTGCAGTCCATTGTTGGATATAGTTTTGATTGATTGCACAGAATGAGGTTATTTGATACAATTTAAATGAAAACAAAAATTAAAAAGAACTTTAATGTAATGTTAAATAACAAATAAATTTTCATATATTCAGTTGATCAATAGTAAGGCAATAAAACCTTTTTTATTTTTGTTTTTTATTAAGTCATTGTGGTTACAAGATCACTCCCACCTCTACCATAGTTGATGGGGTGACATTCAAAGACCAGCAACGCACTTTTGACTTTTCAATCAACTATTCATATCATATATTGTCAATTTACCCTTTCTGTTCGTTTGACGATGATATAGGTATACCATTAAACAAAAGTTGATGGATATTGATAGGAAATGATCCAATTTGATATCTTTTACAATTTATAACAATAAATGTCTCATAATGTCATACCACAAGATGGCGGCGGCGTTTAACATTTTGCTGAGTAATTGCGTGCGGTTGCACTAGCGGCCAGTCATCCAGTTAGTACAGATTTACCGAACCGCCGCCGTCGGCCGGTAGCATTTGTTTGTTTACGAACCAGTGTAAGCAGTAACTATGCTATTGTCTTTAAATTAAAAAGAGAAATGCCTCGATCTTTTCTGTTCCTTGACATCGTGAAGCAAATACATGTATAGAAATTTTGTATTTTTAAATTGGTGCTCCAACAATTTGTATATTTTCGTCTACTCTTGGTTTAATTTAGTCAGTTGCCAATGAATCAGTGGAAAGGAAAGCTACCTGTGAGATAGACAAACATTGTGTTAAATGTGTACATGAATAGTGATTCACTACGACAAATAAATGTATTTGCTAGTATTGTAGATTGGGAGTTAAGACTGTTGAGTTTACAGGGAAAAAACCTCGTTTAATCACTTAAAAGTAGATTTTTAAAATACTGAGAGACGTTATAAACTAGGTATAGGAAAATTACTAATGACAAAACAGTGACACATGCGACGCCGGGGTATACCACAATAGCGGCGCGTGGGTCTGTTTTTTGTATGATGAAATTGTCTTATGTATTTATGAACCACATCCATTTATACAATGAGGAAAGTTAGAATAAAAAAGCTCATGGTTATGGTAACATATACTACATCATAGATATGTTATCACATTTTAGCTGATTCAATTTGACGTATCATTATGACATATTCATGTACATATGTATTATTGTATAGTCACAATTTTTTTCTAAAGACCGACTTCAAGAATTGGACCAAATGGGACACGGGAAACACCAGCTTTCAATTAAAAAAATAATATCAAAATCGATTCACCTAGTCGAAATAACGTACGTACGTGTTGAAATTTTGTTTTTGGATTGTTAATAATTGTTGTTGTTGCAAATGTCCGTAATATGAACAAAGTCTAATATTATTTTAAATGTATACTTTTTGCACAAGTACACTTCCGTGTGTTTTATTTTTGAATAAAAGTAAATGTTTATATGTAAAGGTTTCTAGATTTCATAATATTTTATTAGTAGCAGGAGAATTGCAATTTTAACTTTAAATTACTATATAGATACTATGCAATTTTTTTTATAATCCTAACAATTAGTACAACCTCTAGCTCTAGTACGGTATTAGACAACCGTATGTAAGATGTGTGACGTTCGTTATCTATTATTATTAATTAACACTTAGTGAAGAGACATTTAAAACAAGTTGTTAATTTCAAAAGTTGTTTTTTTTTTAAATAGCTTTTATTACTTGTTGGTGCAAAAAAATTACATATAATCGCATTGTCATCAGAACTAAAGGTATATATTTCAAATTTCAGCTCAATCGGAATTCGGGAAGTTTGTCAAATTTAACTTGTAACATTTGATTACAGTCAAACATAGGGACAGATGAAGCTAAATAAAAACCTGTATAAAGAAATAAGTCTAGACCTAATTACCCAAACTCACTCCCGATTTATAATTTCTATTATATGTATTTCCTAAAAATCTAATCATTGAGAAACGCCTAAGTACTGGTTACTGTACTGGTGGTGTAGGATTTGACTAGTTTTTGCACCCACAGTTCTCTTTATCTGTATATATTTGCGAAATTGCCAACGGCTGCCGACACAAAAGATTTTACTCGACTATCATTTCACACAAATATATTTTCATACTTTATGCAATCAATCATTTACAAGGTTTTTTGATAACCTCTTGTTTTTATATTTAACAGAAATGACCATCCGATAAACGTATATGCCTGACGTAGAGATAAGAAGATGTAATCCTTTGTGTTGGCTACATTTGTAGTATTTTGAGAACTTTTGCCGTGTGAGAGGAAATCGCGCAAAGCGAATGATTCTCTTGAGAATGTATCTACCTATTTAGAAAAAATAAACCTTAGAGATCCCAAAAGGATCGACGGAACTACGTACTCGAAGAAAGTCTTAGCAGTTATTGTTATATATGATACAATTGGGTATGATAGACATTATAAAATATTGAACTATATACATTATGCATTATGTATATAGACCGGCCATTATTAATAATGCCCGGACTTAACAAAATACTCGTAACATATACCACACATATATTCATTTATTAAAAAGCGGTTATTTTAATATCACGAACAGACACTCCCATTTTATTTATTTGTTTGTATAGAGTACTAGCCGCGGTGTTACCCGCGGTTATTGTCGTACCGCGAGTAACACCGCGGGACAAAGTTAGTCTAAAAAAAGTAGCCAAGTTACTACCTGGATCATCAGCTACCTGCCAGTGAAAGTCTCGTCAAAATCGTTCCAACCGTTCCAGAGATTACCCGGAACAAAAAGACGGACAGACAGATAAACAGACAGACAGACAGATAGATAGACAGACAGACAAAAATTTTTTTAACTACATTTTTGTTATTTGTACCG
Source organism: Spilosoma lubricipeda (assembly GCA_905220595.1). NCBI lineage: Eukaryota > Metazoa > Arthropoda > Insecta > Lepidoptera > Erebidae > Spilosoma > Spilosoma lubricipeda. The sequence continues at coordinate 540,497 of HG992290.1, forward strand.
TGTATACAAACATATGCATCAACTAAACATAGCCTGTCAAAATCATAACCCTCCTTTGGCTTTGCCGTAGTCGGGTAAAAAGCGGTTATTTTAATATTACAAACACACTCCAATTTTATTTATTTGTTAGATGAATAATGCCAATAACAATTAATTTGTCAAAAGATAAACAAAAATTATTACGAGTAGAATAGCAATATTAATGCATACTGGATTGTATTAATTCATTTTGTTGCTCCAGAATTACATAAAACAAGCATTCAATACTTAGGTATAGTTCTTCGCCCTAGTGTTCTGTATGCATGTCTAGATTTCACTAACTGATACAAATTGTTGTTACTCGTGAATTTTAAAACTAGAGCTAATAACATTATTTTCTTTTGCGTACGATGTTAACGTAGAAATCATTATCTGGAACATTCATTAGCGTGACGATCATACTGTTTCCTAGAAGTAGTATTCATTTATTTTAGTGAAATGATCCCGCGTCTTTTATCTCACATTCAAGTTCAAGTCAACAGATACGTTCTTCAAATGTTTTTACACAAATAATGATATCTTTTTGAGGAAAGTAAACAAGTGAATTGCATTCAGACATCTTGTGACGTAGGTATATATTCTTTATAGACAGTTTATTGATCTTATCGTGATAAGTGATAACCGGCAGTGATAGCCTGATTCTGTGCCTTTGACCGCCAACTGACACACTTTCAATAAACATCAAATGCGCATATTTACTTAGATTAAGCCGTTGATACTGTACTTTTTGTGTTTTTAGATCTGTGTGTGTGTGTGAATTTGAGTTTATTTTTTATATTTTGTGTACTACGCATTAAAGGTGAAAGACAATCGAAACAGTTTAATATTCTTATTTATACGATGACCTTCCATTGTTCAGGTCATAAACAATGTGTTTATATAACATATATAAACAAGTCAAATAAGACCATTATAATATACACTTAAAGTATTTATTTAAGCGATGACTTAAGTGAACCGAAATATAGTCTTTACTTTTTATGTTTGTTCCCTTAAAACTCTGCCATTTATAAGTTGATTTGGAAATTAAATTTCTACTAGTGGTCGCCCAGTGGTTGAAATTCGACCATATTCCATACTTATTTTTTCCTCCTTTAATATAAACTTCAACTGTGCTTTTCATACTCCTTTTTCAAATTTCATACAAACGGGTACAAAGTTACTGCTTCACTTATTAATATATAGATTTGGAAGGTATATATGTAAGTAAGTATATTTCGTCTGGTTTCATTCTTTTCAGGGTTTTCACCCTGAAGGTACAATTAAGAAACAAAGAATACAGTTTACTGGGTATTAAAGTCATTAATAAGTGAGAAACTATTTCGTAGTCAGTCGATATAGTGTTTCATCTTAAGTCCTTAGTAGTGTCGTTACGTTGTGATGATAACAATAATCTCGCTTAGATGACTGCAACCGACACCGAGACGAGTTATTGTTAGATGTAAATTGATTGTATGATTCGATTGTGGAGTCAAGGCAAAGCATTTACATTCAAATGATATTTGTCTGCAGTGTTTTAGCACGTTACAATATGTGTCTTATAAACATATTTGTGTTATAGTTTAGGTAAGAAATCCAGCTTGAAATACCTTACAATTTTTTGAGATATTATGTGAACTGCCGTTTGTATGTGGCTAAAGTATATTTGAAGTGCCAATGTCAAGAAAATATGTATGTTGGTATAGTGACTAGAATAGATAGTAGAGGAATAAATATACTGGAGGAGAAACGTGTTAAAGAGGATGAAAGTGCCAGCAAACATTGCAGGATTCAAAAATCTAAAGAAAAGTGCTATATGGAAGTTGTCGGATCCTAGAACAGAAGAAAACAAAAAAAGTTGGATGGACTGTCTGAAATAGAATTCGATTAAGAATAGGCACTGTAATGACGAATGATAGAGTACAATGGACTGTACCGAGCCTAAATAAATTAAGGGCATTGGAGTCTATTCGGCCATTAGTTAATAAAACTCTAAACGTTAAGATTTCATTTCTATGTACATAAAAATCTATTGCTTAAACAAAAATAGCTGATTTAACCTATTTAAATATATTTGTCATCTGTGGTATCTATCTATTTGAAATACTTTGTAGAACATTTGTATATTTTTACGGTTAGACTCCGAAAGATGAATCGTCCCTGTATACACTGAAGTAGGGACTCGTTAAAAAGTCTGAAACTGACTTGGTTGTTTGAAAGATCCAAAGAATGTGGAAGAGATGCGAGAAGTATTTGAGGACCATAGAACTCCGGATGGATGACAAGTGTATGCATGTATCAGAATGTAATAATGAAAATATAAATTGGTTGTGTAATATGTACTTTATATCTATACCAATATATAGTTGTAGACATTTGCACTTTCACGTTAGAAAGGATTGGTCCACGTAACGAGTACACGCTTGCTTGGATTTAGAAAGTATCTCCAACAGAACTGCCTATAATACGAGTGTAATCCAGGAAAGGTCTGGTGCTCAACTGACTGCTATCTGTATAATATTACATTCACCTTGGAATTAAACATAGGAAATGTTAAGCTTACTATTGACGTAGTTGTAGGACGTCCGTCCGCAGGTAGTGCCGTAGTAGTAGATAGAAATAAATGATAACAGTATTTAGTCCTTGACTTGTAATTACTAAACATAATTAAAGACCACATGATTGAACGTGTGGGCTGTTGCCTATCTCTACTCTATTGGTCAGCAATCTTGACTGTTGAAGTTTAGAGTATCAGAGGCCTGTGAGCGGTGGGTTAGTGGTCTTGAGTTAATTAGATTCCTTCTGTGTAAAGTTCCATTATTTGTTTTGGTTGTAAATTATTTCATTTTATTGTAATTAGTAATATATCAAGTATGTTTATCACAACTAATCATCAGACAATCGTAGAAGAGATGTACAATTATTATGCTGTTAATGTATTTAACTTTTAAATTTATTTTATATACTTTCTCTTAATTTCAGTGGACTAACATCGTAAAACCTAGTCGGTCAATTGTAAGTTTTGTTACGACAAAGAAGTTTATTCTTTGTATCTTTTTGTGTTAATTGTCTTTACGTCGAGTCCAAAACCTTATTGAAAATTCTTGAAAACTTTTCGAATGAAATCCCCATTCGCAAAGTTTTAATTCGTTTCAGTTTCAATTAGACCACTCTGGAAAGATAACAATTTCTAATAATCTAAGTTTACAAAAACGTTAAGTTAGTTTGTATATGCTTTAAAGAGTCCTACACCATTTCTTTTTAGATTTTGACCCGTTAAACAACAACCCGCTTCTAAGAATTATTTGTACACAGCTTGCCACATTGACTATGTCAAGTATATACCTAATATCAGGTAATCATATGTTATAATACAACATTAAACTAGTACATTACAAGACCTGATAAAGTTCAATGTCCGCTATTGCAAAGAACCATGAATGCATTGACGCGTGGCTACTCACCAGTTCGACCTCAGAGTTAATTTTAAACCAGATTTCATTGTACAGCCAGTTTCTCTCGCTGCAAAATGTTGTCCTGACGATGTTTAAAGATGTCTTTATTTCTAAGTACTCATTAGTTTTTACCTAATCGAAGTTAAGTCTATATCGTAACCTAAAAATGACAATATTCCCAGAACATACGACATTAACTTGACCTTTTAGAGTGGAAGACAAACGCTCTCGAACGCAACGTTTCGGTTCTTCCTTCTTGTGCCGAGCGATTAAAACATGGAAAAGAAAGTTGTTATAAATTCAATATTCTTTATAACAACAATTGCTGACGTTATCTCCAGGCAGCTGTTCTATGTCAGGGGCGAGCTGGAGGTCTTTGCGATAATATTAAGGAGAGCCGGCAGCATTTAAATGTATAGTTCACCTTCACCGTTACAGCAAGATTACTAAATTGTGTACTTACATCATAATCATTACGTGTTTACTATCTACTTTAAAGGTTATAGGTTAAAACTTAATAACTGAATATTTTATTAATATTACTGCTTTCTGTAATACATAAAATTTAATATTTTTTCCAGATCGACCCATTTAGAACTTTAGTAGTAGTCCGGGATCCCAGGAACAAATTTAATAAGTTATTACTATCAAGCTAATTTCAAAGTCAATGTTAATGTCTAAATGCACTTATATCATAAGATCCGTACTTCATTGTATGTGTGCTACAATTCACCACGACGATGTCAAATAGAATTTAATTTAATTTTTTAATTCTCAAACTGACAGATAGGATATACAATATTTATGCTTGTCTCTTAATGACAAGTTATAAAGATACGGTCGTATTGTGGTTAGAACATTACAATAGGAAATTTACCACCAGAATCTCATCAGTCATAAATGTGAGGTAAAAACACTCAAAACTAAAAATGAGTGTTATGTAAACCTTAACATCCAAATATAAACAAAACAAAGCTGAATCAACAAGCACTGCCCTTCCTCATATTTCCTGTGTTATCATGAGCTTATAGTAGATGTAGCATTTTTACGGAACTAATGAATGTTGAGTAAAGATAATATACGCGATGGTAATTATAGTACTTTAGAAATAATTAGCTTCCTGTTTGATGTAATACTTAAATGAAACATTAACACGCATGAGAGCTCATTGGTTTGTGATAACTTAATTAGGAATTATTACTAGCTTATGGATTAATATGTTCCAGGTTTACACGTTGTGAGCTTAGCGCAAAATAGATATACCTAGTTGTAGAACATGTAGTTTGAGATTGGAGACATTGGATTCAGAGGCCAACACAGACAGCGTGTTTCAGTCATTATTCGACCAGACATCATATGTTTACTGTAGACACGTAAGTAATATCTCTAGAAACAGCAGTGATATTTGAGTCAAGAATTATTTGTAAGTTACGTAAATTTAGTCAGTCAATAACAGCAATTGCAGCAAAGATAACAAGTAGGCTCTTTACACGACCGTCTCAAGCACCGTTCGTGCCGTAGAGCAATAAGATTTGAAATATTCAAACAGTTCTGTAGTTGGTGAGTTAGATATCTTTACAATGAGACACGATATCCTAGAGTTTTCTTTTATGAATCATTTTTCCGGGGAAATAATGTCGACATGAGGTCAATGACGTGGCGAAGAATTAGCAGCAGTTCAGGTTGTCGTATCACATTGAGTTCGCGCCGGTCGACGCTCTCCGCTATTTCGGCGCAATGACGCTCTTGGCGCTTTCACGGTACGCCGGAAGCCAACCAATATCTGGAAGTGTTTGTTTGACATACCAATGGTTTGATCATATATGTATATAGCTATTTAATAAGCTATGTCGATGTTTTCTGAAAATATCATGTTTATGTATTTTCTATATTATGGTTAATTAACAAAGACCTCGTTAAAATTCTGAAAGAGACTTCATGTACTCTGACTAATTATAGCAAAGACCCACGACAGATTCTAAAATACGAACTCGCTATATCTAAAGAAACGCCCCATTGCCACACCATTAACAAACAACAGCATATTATTGGTATTTTTTTAACCGACTTCAAAAAAGAAGGAGGTTCTCAATTCGACCGTATAAATATATATATATATATATATATAGCCCTTATATATATTTTATGTGTGTTCGCGGTAACTTCGCCGTTTATGAACCGATTTTGATGACTCTTTTTTTAAAAGGAAAGTAGATATCCTAACAGTGGTACCATGATAAGGACATTAAGATCTGATGATGGCATCCAAGAGAAATCGATCGATTTGGCCGTTCTTGAAATCGGTTTTTTATTTTGTTAAAATTTTACTTGTCGTCGTCAATCGTAAATCGTCAATATTATTATTTTATCGCGAAAGATAACTAAACTTACCTAAACAAATAGTATTAGAGTACAAGTGCAAATAATGGTAAAATCTTACAAGATCACAACACTTCAACCAGTTATCGACCATCGAGCTCCAGCTCCTAGAGCTCCTAGAACAATGAACCTGTAAACACTCACCCAAGAGTGTTACCCCTCAGTCTCCTGTTGAAGTGGAGGAGAGGGAAAGGGGGGGATATGAGCTATAAGTAATTGTGCAAAACAAAGCATAGCTGTTGCGCAACTACGCGTCATGCAGCAACCGGTGATATCATACACATTAATCTCGATGCAATTTGTTTTATATCTCGCACAACTATTGTTATCATACTAACGTTGTTTTACCTTATTTTTGTGATGGAAAGTTTATTATGTTTTTTTAACCACGCTCGAGCTCCTAACTCCGGTAACTTTGTTGAAACTCATTTCTTGCAAACACATAAAGGGATGTCAGGGAGCCTGTGGATGCGGAAAGGCTGCCCTCAAGTGTTCCGTTATTTGCACCAAAAGCAATAGTACCTGTGATAATCGCCCATTCCACTACAAGATAACGATGAGCAGGAACAAACAGAATCTATTCTTGAGCAAAAATGTGACGAAATCGAGGAACAAGAGGATGACAACGAAGCTGATGATACGACTTGGAAGAATTTCTATGTGTTACATTTCGTTCCGTACCCAAGTCGAAGAACTTTCAAAACCTGGTCCATCAAGATTAGCGAAGCGAAGGAGAATGCGCAAAATTTTTCAATAGTGCATTACAAGTGCCTTACAATAAGTTATTAAAAATTGCCCCACTTGCTCTACCTCATGGTGATATGGATTTAAGTAATTTGGCCAAAACGCGTGTTGGAGTGGACTTTGCGGCTCTCATACGCTGAAACCATTAACTACTATATCACCAATTTTCAAAACTCCCGGAAAAACTACCAAATGACTGAACTAATTCTTGAAATTGATATTAATCAAAATGAAAATTCAATTTTATAAGATCGACAAACTCGATAACATTTGATAGATTACCAAGGTAACTAGCACATTACTCTGCGTATTTATTTATTTTCTGTTTGACAGGTAGATAAATATTAATAATGAATTACTCTAATGAAAACAATAGCTTGCTGATCCTATTAAAAATATAAATCGATTTTATTTAAGATAAAGTTTTAATATAATACTTAGTTAATGAGTGTGGGGCCTAGATATTTGTTGCTATTATTCTTCTTTCTTACTTTTTTTATGTATGTGCCTGCTAAAGTGATTCTACTCTGACTGCTGGAAAGCATAAGCAGAATCCAAGAGTGGTGGTCACCATACTCATTGCGAATGCAGACAATGCAACAATGCAGTATGGTGACCAACACAATGGCGGCCTAGTGATGCTTCTGCGTCATTGCGCTGCGCCTTTTTCTTATATTTACATTTCTTTTATAAAACGCTAGCTTTAGTACAAGGGTAATTCATTTAATAATTGAGTGCAGCAAACCTAGTTCCATCATGTATTTGAAAGCACATGAATTAGTAAACTCCCCAGTAAGTTTAATGCCTACCACACGATAAACCATCAGGGTCATTCCGTCAGCGACGTGAGGCGATAGCCATATTACATTTAACTTTAATACACGCTGAGATAGTATCTCCATTCATAACCTGACTTAGATCACTCACAATCTTCTGCTGTTGGCCACACGCCAGAACAATCTTTTTAAAAAGAGAATTATACCATCTGACCAAATTTGATGATCATATACAGATACGGCTTCAACGGACCCAGAGCGTTGAGGGACGGTATCAAAGATAATCTCTTTAAAAATGAGGATTAATTTATTTTTATGATTTCTTTTATGTGTCACTCCGGCATGAAGAGTTTGCTGAAATCAAATTTTCGTTTTCGTGATCAAGTGACATGCCAGTGAAAATGCGTCTATAAACATATGTTATTCCCGTCTGTTATTGCTTTAACAAGTTTTGACGAACTTGTAGTTTGTTCCTGAAAGTAGAGCCAAATGGTAGTTTTGAATGTGGACTTTATTTAATCTGTGCGATGACCTGACCTTTTGCATCAGCCGTTCACAATAAGACCCGATAACTATAACAGAAACTTATAAAGCAATTGAATGTCATCACCGCGTTGTCACTCCTATTCTATATAATGTTTACAGAACGTCCTCCGATTGTCACATGGAGACATTTGTGACATCACAATAGAACCTAAACTATTGTATCTGTAGGTGTTTACCTTTCATATTGAATAGAGTGCCTACAGTATTTGACGAGAAGGTATATTGTAAAAAAAAATAGGACATTTCAATAGATATTTGTCAAGTGTACACGTATTATGCTTGATATTGCCACTCTTGTAGGATATGTCATTGTTTATCGACGTACCTATGTTATGATAAGACAGAAATAGCAGTAGATATCAAAAATCCAGACTATTCTAGTGTTTTTGATAGTATCTGCGCTGGCTACTGCGATATTTGAGATTTGTCAAGGCCGCTTAGAAAAATTTTAGATTGCTGTTTGCCTAGTTAATATTTATGCAGACAACGTTTTATAATCCGAATTCTATACATACAAATATTTTAAAACTTTGTCAACTTCTCCGTATTTATTTGCATATATGTACTTCTATTTTATATTCTTTGATGAGTAGATTCGAACTGAAACCTTTAAGATAACATTCGTCCAGAATTGTTCAAAAAAGGTTTTTCAATAGTTGACAAAATTACCGAACCTAATACTCCGAGTTGCTAATCTATTACCAAGCTGCAAGGTTGGCAGGTTTCTTAATGTTATGATGATTTGGGAGTTACTCTTTTTCATTCGGACTCGTCATCACGGTGTGTAAATTTATATGGAGGAGTGCTAGAAAGCTAGAAAAATAAAAAATGAATTAATTATGGTCGAATTTCTATGTCTAGGCGAGCACCTAGTCTATACAATCTATACAAATAAATAAAATTGGAGTGTCTGTTTGTAATATTAAAATAACCGCTTTTTACTAAATGCATATATGTATATACGGTACTTTCACGGTTGCTGATGATCCAGGGAGTAACTTAGGCTACATTTTTAGACTAACTTTGTCCCGTGGCGTTACCGCGATACAACAATAACCTCGATTAACACTGCGAGGTTTATATAGAATAAAACAAATAAACATCTGTCAGTGTCCCCTGGCGCTCCTGTAGTTTGCAAAAAGTTTTTTTGTAACACTGCTAAGGTAAAACTCCTTTTGAACCTGGTTATTTTCTTAGGTATCTCGCTTATCGTCAGATGGGTCTTATTGTCGTAGTTGTATTATAGTGTAAAGAAAACAATGAGAAAGCAAAAATTGTAATTTTTCTCCGTTGTAGTGTTGTACAATTATTGTAGGACCAATCATACTAATAAAACCTGATATACGAGTAAAACAGAACCACATTTTTACCCGACTGCCAAGGAAGGGTTTTTTCTATTTTGATATTTTTATATAAGCTGATTAAATAAAATATTTTGGTAACTAATATATAAAAAAAAACAGATTGTATTAATTTGCATTATCGTTTAATTAATGCATTGAGGACTTGTAATTAATGTGTCAATGAGGGTCCTCGCACAAGAAAGTGGTGTAGCCAGCGATATTATTAGAGTGATAACGCATAGTCTGAAGTACTTTCACGTGAGTTATGGCCTATTAATTCAGGCTTAGAAAGGTCTTTGTCTTTCAGTACAAATGTCTATTCAGTACCTATGCTGTGATGTCATTGCCAATTTCAAGAAAAAGTGGACAACGAAATATTGTGTTATATATAGTAGGACTAGTAGGACGTCCAAAGGCCAGGTAGAGTGATTGCGCATCACGGCTGACAGGACTTGGATGCAAGAAGCCTAAGATAGAACCAAGTGTCGTGCAATTACAGTGGTCTATGTCCAGTACTGGTCTGCGATAGGCTGATGATGATGATGATATAGAAATAAAAAAAAATAGACTATAATGTAATTTTACCTCAGACAATAATATTTATCCGAATTTATTCAATCAATAATGTACATTAATCTATATTACTTAATCGATTTGTGATGAAAAGTTTAAGGTGGAACTTGTGATGCTTAACTGCCCATGACTTATATAGGTACTCCTAACAAACATACCACGGCAATTCACATCTTATTAACCTTAAGGGAATAACGCTCTTACATAAGTACAGGTCTAGACGACTGATTAAAGGAAAACCTAAACAAACCTGCCAAACCGTAAGTTGTTTAATCGATTTTCCAATAGAATAAAACTACAGTAACTTCCATCGACTGTGTGCGGCACGGACATCTTCAGCTTATAGTTTTCTACTTTAAAATAATAGAGACGCTAGTTTCTTTTCAATGACTTTTAAAACCTGTCTAGAGTCTGGTTGAAGTTTTATCGTATCCATCGCGGCCGATGGAAGCAATTACAGTAAGTTCAGCCAGTATATTTGTATCGGTAGCTCCTCGGTACGATGTATTCTTTATAAATAACGAACTGTTTGAAGTTAAAAACGGCTTCACTTTATATGGCAAAGTTAACGAAGCGGTCTTTGTGTCTGTAATTAGTTTATGTTTGAGATAAATTTGTATGTTCATTTAAAAGGATTAACAGCCAGCCCTGGGTTTGTCGGTTTTTATTGTAAAAGAAAGAGTACCTTTAATTGAAGCAAATATTTGCTTAGAAGGGAGTTCATCACACCCGTCTGGTAAAGTAGGCCAAAACATTATTTCCGAAGAGAGGCGTTTGTCCAGCAGTGGACATTTCGAGGCCATTGAAATGAAAAATAATGTATGTGATATTGCTATAATATACTGCGTACGTCACGTACATACTGCGCCAAAACAGACGACTCTAGGTCCATTCTTGTTGATTATAAATGAATATGACTATTTGCTTTGTATGTTTGTATAACACAATTTTAAATGTATTTACAACAATCAACTATCTTACTATGTTAATCCGTGTTCTAGAATCTATTGTACAAGCTAGGTTTATTTTTGACTAAGCCCCGTCTAACTAAGTCCCAAAAAAATTATATTGTTTTGAAAAACAAGTAATGAACATCTTCAATCTGACATTTCACATGCAACTGACCATGAAATTACTTTTACATTGTCGGTAATGTATCAGTCTAAACTTAACAAAGTTATAGAATCCTTGACCTTGTGTGTACTGTAACTAAAATCACTTTTTATATCAGCTCTTGAATTTAAATTGTGATTGTCAGTTATTCATAGAAATTGCGTCGTTTTCCACTGAGGTCGCGGCTCAATCTACCACTCCGATTCTCTTTGTGTAACGCTTTACAATTTACATAATAGAAATAATGTTCTTTATGTAATGTTTTATTAATGAATATTATCTTATTTGTTACAGGTACGTGCGAGATAGACACAACTAAATTATACAATATTGATTAGACAACAAACCAAGTAAGGATCTTAATAGAAAGTAATAACGTATTATATTTTTTAAATCAGAAAAAAATTAAGCAAGTTTTTTTCATTTTAGATTGTTTTCTAGGTTTTACGGTAACCACATTTGAAATCTAACTGCTCGAAGTTAGATATCAAATGTGGTTACCGTAGCTATAAGATATACGCGAGTTACACCAGTTTAAAACTAACTACTTTTGGGTTGGTAGTAAAGATAGCCGAATACTAACATTTCTACATTTGGTTTTAACATAGATACCTTTTAGATAGGTAGTTGTAAGTTTCGTCAGAAAAGCTGTCCTGAGCGCAAACATAGTGATGTTTGTTTTAAGTTTCGACCGACGAATACGCGGTGGTGTAGTTGTCTGTTAAACGACAGATGAGATATTACGCATCGTATGTGATTACTTATTACTTCCTTTCCTTGAGGAGGCGTATGTCCAGCAGTGGAATGTTAAAGGCCGTTTATGTGATGTGATGTGATGCGATTACTGTAACAATCGCAAATTTTTTTTCCTTCAATTTTAGCCTAGTTAAGTAACTTTATTTCATCAGGTTCCGTAGGTAGTCCTCGGTACATATGCACTATCATAAATGTTAGGAAATGAACGATTACTAACTCGTACATTGAGTACAAGAGACGGATTAGTGCTGACAAACAAATAGATAATTAATGTAGGTAAAGAGTGACGATAAATGTAAATGGTCCCGTTAATTTATTATCGCATTGTCAAGAGAGTGGTCTGCGTGTGACGAGCTCTCGTACGATGCTTATCTTGCTTGTAACGGCGCATTCGACTTTGTGCACGTCGCGTCGCGCATCGTGCGCAGTTGCACTTGACACTATAGTTTATGTCATGTACAAACGTGTACTTTAATAACATTTTCTTCTTCCTAACCAAGATTATTTGGGGTCGGCTAGTAGTTCAACACGTTTTGCCTGAATATCAGTGTTTCCTCTGCAATTCAAAGGGCGAACTGAATTCGAAGGTTGAACTAGTAGTAGAGAACTAACCTCCCAATGACGATTGTATTTAATTAAATAAATTATGTTACGTACGTGGTAGGTCTTTAAAGACATAGGACAAAGAAAGATTCTGTTTGAATTCATTTTCACCTATTTATAAAAACAAATCGCGCTCAAAGACAAATCATGTTTTTGTCATGCGTAGCATCAATCACACTAATTGTTTTTGTTTGAAGGGACACAAGTGTGTAACAGAAAACCAGGTGAGCTGTGTTATTTGATTTGACTGATAGGTGCACGATGTCCGGTAGGTGTGATGTCAAATGTATTGTTGTACATACAAACATTCAAATGCGACTCTTGTAAGACTAGTTCGTTTATTTCCTGTAACTATCCATAATAAGATTGGCAGCTGATACTGATTGACGAGTAGGACAAAAGGGATTGGACTCGTTAATTCAGCCACCTATTCTAGAAGGTGTGACATAACTAATGTTGAGAGCAAAATAAATACGTATATGTAGTTTTAAAGCAAACAAAACTGTCAATTGTTCAAATATTTGAGAATTGGTTGACTACATACCGCATACTGGTTGACGACAAGATATCCAGATAACATTTGGTTAAATAACGACTTCTAGTACTATGACCTCACATTGAAATTTTTGAAGTTTTAATTTCTTTAGCTATATTAGTGTGAAGTCAGTTTATGTTCGCTACAAAAACTCTAAAGTTCTGCACTGGTGGAGCCCAAACTTGGCCAAGAAGAATAACCGGCTTCAAAGATTGTTTTTATCTATTTTTCGCTTCTAGTTTTGTTCCTCGTTTCTTATAAATATAACCACAATGTGCCACACCGAGAGTTATAGCTAGTAGTACTTCGACCGCACGATTGGCCTAGTGGTTTAAAAGGTCGCCACACTGCTTTCTATGGCGCCAAGTGTCATAGGTTCAAATCCCACACGGGACAACACTTTGTATGATCCACAAACTGTTGTCCCGAGTCTGACTGTTCTTTGTGTCCGTTACATGTATGTTTGTAAAGTCCCCCGCGACACACGATGTATATTCCTATTGTAGAAGTTATCTTTCTAAAGATAGAGACGAAGATAATAGAATATGTAACATCAATAGAATAGCTATAACATTTTAGACCTTTATAATTTTTTTATTAATGCCGATACTACTTTGGCATATCATTTATACACATCCAGTAACAACAAGTTCAGTTAGTTTAGTATTCTATACGTTACTAGCTGTTGCCCGCGGCTTTGCTCGCGTGGAAGTTGATAATATGTATTTAATTAAAACTGTGTAAAAGTATGTATCAGTACTTTATTCATGTTTTTGCACGTATTTTTTTATTTTTGATCAATAGCCCATTTAAAAGAACTTTCATACAAACATTTGACTCATATTTCATCTCCTTTAGGAACATAATTCGCATAAATGCTGATATAAGTATTCATCTATTTCGAAAAGTGACGGAATGTCAGACTAACCTATGTACGAAATGTCAACCCCTATTTTACCCCTTAGTGATAGAATATTCAGAAACGCTGCAATACGTATTTACTCATTTTTAATTAGCAACCTAAAAGTAAAGTTTCACCTCTCTTATTTCTATGTATTTTTAAATATGACGGATTTCCATAAAAAAATTCAACCCCAATTTCATCCCCTTAGGGGTAAAATATGCAGAAACTCTAAATATAAATCTAGTCATTTTTAGCCCAAAATTAAAGTTTTTTGGTACTAATTTAAAATATAACGGACTTCCATACAAACTTTCAACCATTATTTCACCCCTTTAGGGGTAGAGTATCCAGAAACGCTTAAATACGTCTTTACTCTTTTTTAATCAGTAGTACGTGAATAAAGTTTCATGGTTCTAACTTAAAAAATGACAAACTTTCATAGAAACTTTCAACCCCTATTTCACCCCTTAGGGGTAGAATATCCAGAAACGCTTACATATGTATCTACTCATATTTAATTTGTAGCCCAAAAACAAAGTTTCATGTTTGTAACTTCAAAAATGGCGTACTTACGTACAAACTTTCAACCCCTTTTTCATCCCCTTAGGGGTAGAATATCCAGAAACGCTTAAATAAGTATCCACTCACTTTTAATCAGTAGCCCAAAAATCAAGTTTCATGTTTGCTACTTCAAAAACAACGAACTTCCGTACAAACTTTCAACCCCTAGTTCACCCCTTTAGGGGTAGAATATCCAGAAACGCTTAAATACGTATCTACTCTTTTTTAATCAGTAGTACATGAATAAAGTTTCATGATTCTAACTTAAAAAATGACAAACTTTCATTGAAACTTTCAACCCCTATTTCACCCCTTAGGGGTAGAATATCCAGAAACGCTTACATATGTATCTACTCATATTCAATTTGTAGCCCAAAAACAAAGTTTCATGTTTGTAACTTCAAGAATGGTGAACTTAGGTACAAATTTTCAACCCCTATTTCACCCCCTCAGGGGTAGAATATCCAGAAATGCTTAAATACGTATCTACTGTTTTTTAATCAGTATCACATAAACAAAGTTTCATGTTTGTAACTTCAAGAATGGCGAACTTAGGTACAAATTTTCAACCCCTATTTCACCCCCTCAGGGGTAGAATACCCAGAAACGCTCAAATACGTCTCTACTCTTTTTAAATCAGTAACACATAAATAAAGTTTCATGTTTCAGACTTCAAAAATGACGGACTTCCAGACTAACCTATGTACGAAATGTCAACCCCTATTTCACCCCTTAGGGGTTGAATATTCAAAAACGCTGAAATACGTGTTTACTCATTTTTAATCAGCAGCCCAAAAGTAAAGTTTCAGGTTTCTAACTTAAAAAATTACGGACTTCCATACAAACTTTCAACCCCTATTTCACCCCCTTAGGGGTAGAAATTCCAAAATTCCTTTCTTAGTGAGTGTCTACTCAATAAAAGGATCCTACTTACCAAATTTCATAGCCCTAACTATCATAGTTTACGCTCGGCGATGATGAATCAGTCAGTCAGTCAGTCAGTCAGTCAGTCAGGACTTACTATTTTATAAGTATAGATTAAATGCTAATATAATCCGCCTGGCGTCCTAGGCGACCGCACCCGTACGCGAGGTAAATATTAATGACTGCAATGACAATCTATGACAACACACAAACTCCAATATTATACACTACCCTATTATCTACTTCACCAATTTTTTATGGCATAAACAGATGGCTCATCTAATGGTAAGCGGCTACCTACCCCATGGAGATGTGAGATCTAAATCTCAAGAGTTACAAATACGAGTAGGTTCGCAAATCAGGGGTATGTAATACCTTTAAATAAGTGAACTTTGTAGCATAGGCGTAAATGTAATGAAAATAATATTCTTTTTCACACATGAAACTTTTAAATGAAAAAAAGTTATTTAAATATGTCGTCAATTCATATTCAGGCATGATCTTTATTTACTGGTTCCGAGTCTGTGTGTTCTAAAATTCGTCATGCCATAAAAACCCGGGGATTCAAAAATCGTTTTAAAAATGTCTTTTTTGCTCTGCTCCCTGTAGAGTTGTCTGACAAGTTGGAAGACACTCAATGACAAAGACTAATTATAAAACAAGTCCCGTGTTATATAAAGAAGGATATAAATGCGAGGATAATCTATTTGAGTAAATTTTTTGATTGCGCTATAAAACCTAATGAAATTCTTTCCACTTAAGAGTTTTATTATCTCTCCAGTGGAAGTTTTCAGGGTTAGATGGAAATTATGCTGCACTCAATCTACGTTACCCTGAAATGATTACATAAAAAAATAACTGGACTTATCTTACACACTAATAGCCTGTTCTAACTTGTTACTAGTCTGGTTCCTATGCTATGGTCCCCAGACTGTTAATAAATATACTTAAATACTCCTAATTACATGTGATATATAAATTACATGCATTTTTTTGTCTGGGATGAAAGCCGAAACCAAAATCTTTAACTGAGCAGTCACGAGCAATAAAAAACTAATCAAAGAGGCCCCGAAACAATGTTCATATTGTGATATTTTTTGAAATCAAAGCAATATTGGATAGTAATCCACATATCTGTGAAGACAACGAAATAAATTATTATTAGCGTTTATTCTCTAGTCTTAAAGTAACAGTTACTATTCAATTCGCAATATTAACTGACAGGATATAATGTGAAGTCAGTTTCAATGTTTTCATAACAAGGCGAAGTTTTCGCCTTTGATATTTAAAAATATTTGGGATCAAATGATACCAAATATGTGTTTATTTATATAAAGTTAAGACAGAATGCATTGAATACCAAATAATATGTCAAACATGTTCGTTCTGTGAGCTAAGGGAGACATAGATAAGGTGATTACGAGTATAACTGTCGAAACTGAGCTAAAACAAAAATCTTTAATCTTAACTTTCTTGTAATTATCGTTTCTATTTTACTGGATCGCGACAGTCTGTTTTTAACCGACTTCAAAAAAAGGAGGTTTCTCAATTCGACCGTAGATTTATATATATCAATCCGCGAACAAACATAATATATATATATATATATATATATATATATATATATATATATATATATTATATATATTATGTTTGTTCGCGGATAACTTCGTCGTTTATGAACCGATTTTGATGATTCTTTTTTTAATGGAAAGGAGATATCCCAACGGTGGTACCATGATTAGGACACTAAGATCTGATGATGGCATCCAAGAGAAATCGAGTCAAACCTTGAAGTCGGTTTTATTTTTGTTAAAATTTAATTGTCAAATCGAACTTTAGTTTTTATTTTATCTCGTAATTGTCCCTTCATTGGAAGAAAGGTGAAAGATGATAAGTCCTTGTTCTTATTAAACTGTTCAGTAACAATTATCGAGAAAAAATAAAAAACCACCTAGGTCTACTAATTTATAAGCATGTAAATGGTAAATCATACGTGAATTTGGTAAATCGTACCTTTTTAGGTTAAGCTTTTGTTGAAAGTGAACGAAAGTTCATTAGTCAGTGCGTGGAACCCCCTCTATTTAAAGGCTTATCACTCATTTATTAATTAACACAGAAAGGTAATGACCAATGTATTACTATTTATTATTAACTAGCTTTTGCACGCGGCTTCGCTCACGCAGACTTTCATCCCCTGGTTTATCGCTTTAGGGGTGGAATTTCAAAAAATCCTTTCTTAGGGCTCATTTACATTATATAAAGAACCTATATGCAAAATTTCAAGATTCTAGGTTCAGCGGTTTGGGCTGTGCGTTGATCTCTGGGTATGTCAGTCAGTCAGTACGCTACGTTTGGATAGCTTTATTATCTATACTAATATATAAAGCTGAAGAGTTTGTTTGTTTGCAAAATTATTTCGGTGTTGGATAGTCCATTTATCGAGGAAGGCTATAGGGTATATATCATCACGCTACTACTAATAGAAACGGAGCAACAATGAAGAATGTTTTTCAAAAACGGGGGAAATTTTCACGCTACGGGCAATATAAGGCGCAAACGAGGTTGCGTGGGTCAGCTAGTCTGTGATATAACGACCACGAGTATCAACATTTGTGAACGTACATACATACGAGTAAATGTGTTTATAGATACGGTGGCGCATATCACCTATTAATAGATCCTTCTACTATAAATAATAGATAATAGAAACTTCTACTGATCACTAGAGTTTGGTCTTCGGTTACGACTGGTTAGAATTTTATTTGTTAAAATTTTCTTGATTCATTATTATTCTACGTGGTTAAAATCGAGTAAATAAGGCTCAATAAACTTAAGTGGATTCCACCCATCCTCTATTCAAAGTTTTGACTCATTCAATCACGTGTGTAGTGATTTAGTTTAAAATATAAGTACCTAGTTTATGCCTAAACAACACAAAACTGGAATTAATTCGGCCAATTCAATTTGTAAGCTTTTAATAGGCACTAACCCCACTTCTACATGCTACTTAATGACATCATTCGGGTATATCCCCGTGTTTGCCATACTGATTTTTATTTAAACAAGTACGCCCATAGAACAGTGGTAGTGGCCAGAAGTTGTTCTTTTCAATTTAAAGACGTTATACATATTATTATCAAACTGTCCCAACATAATATACCATAATTATACCTGCAAGTATCTGACACGGGTTTTTGAAGTTGCCAGTATCAAACAAAGTTCGTGTGAATCGTATAATCCGGCAAGCATTCGTAATTTAATATCGTACACTCACAAAAACTCAAAGAAAAATATCTTATGCCAAAATGGCTCCTTTGCGCAAACCGCACCAGCCTGTATAATTGGAGTTTTTTTAAAACGAGCTTTAGTGATATACAAGGTGGTGTAAATTTATTACATCGTACATCATCGCTTTTTTTTCACACCCCATTTTCAGAGGAGGGCGCCGGAGGGCTGGTGGAAAATTCTTGTAATAAATGTATTGTGTACTTTTATTAAGCTTTCGTACAGTGCTTAAGGCTAGGCTATTGTATTTTTTATGAAATGTCCTTGAATTTGTGACTGTTACTATGCTACACTATACTAAAACCTATTTATTGTGATATTAATTTAGTGAAGTGTCGTCGATATTCTTAGAAGTATTAGAAGATTGGGACAGACGCGTCGTTGGGTGACATATAATAATAAATATTTGAATTTGGCTTTTAAGTGCACGTTTTTTTAGCTAGATGAGTAAGCTATTAAAATTACTATTATGTGTAACGAGTTACACAGAACTATCTTGATCAAACTAAGCAAAATTTATAGCTTGATCAATATTAAAATTTAAACATAAAAATATTAAACAATGAGTTTTCAATTTGTGTAGTGTATTGCAATGTATGAGAAATAAAAAAAAAGTTTTTTTTTTTCTACTATGGTGGGAAAACCGTAGTTTGGATCTGTAGTAAATGATTACCACCGTTTCTGCAATACGAGTATAACATATGTATGTATGATCTATATCTCCAAAACGTCACTGAGAAAACTATTTTGAAATGCGAATAGGACTATTTTTCGAAATTTAAGAGCACAGAAAATCAACGTAAAATGACAGCGTTCGTGCTGTCGTATTTCGTTGGTGTGTGCGAGACCGGAGGCCCAATGATGCAGGAGCATCACTAGGCCGCCATGGTGTTGGTCACCATGCTGCATTGTTGCATTGTCTTCAATGAGTATGGTGACTTCCACTCTTGGATTCTGCTTATGCTTTCCATCAGGCAGAGTAGAGTAATTTTGGCATACTAAGAAAAAAAGCAATTCATATTATCCATAAATTATGCTTTTTTGACACCCTAACATATTTTAGGTGACAACGTCGTGTAATCTACGAAATGAAATATACGAATAAATACGAAAGTGTAGTATTTTACTACACTTTCGTATTTATTCGTATATTTCATTCGTTACATTTGACTGCCTCGGTGGAGCAGTGGTAGTGTATGCGACTGCTATGCTTGAGGTCTCGGGTTGGATTCCCAAGTATTTGTATGATCGGAGTTTGGGTGTTTCTATGTATAATATGTATGTATTTACGAAAGAAATAGTATTTATGTATTTGTGTCAGCTGTGCTCTGCTTAGTTTGGGGCTAGATGGCGTTGCGTGATAGATGTCCGAAAAAAATTATTATATTAAAATACCATAGATATTAATTTAGTGAACTCTTGTGAAACTACTTATCGCATAAATATAGCGATTGGCTATTTTGACCACATGTTATTGGTTTACTCGTAGGTTTCTTATTGTCTGTTTAAAAACAAACATTTGACTGAAGTGCCAAGTAAGTAGTAAGTAAAAGTTTTGTCAGTTACGTTAGGGAATTTCCCTCCCCTTTAAAAACCCTGTCATAAGCTTTGGTAGCCTTCCACTACGGAGTTAAATGTGTTTACATATAAAAATAATAACAGAAGTTTTTTAACAAAAAAAGACTAATTTGCACACAAAAAATCTGTGCCAAAATCCTCCAAATAACGATAATTGTAGAGACAGTGATATTTCGGTAACGGTGCGCGTGCGCAGTTATTGTCCGTTTCTTTACAATTTACACGTCACTCGGTGTGAGAGGCGCACGAACACGGTCACCCAAATTTTGATGAGAATTAGTATTGAATGGAGACGAGTACTCAACTGAACGTGTAAAGATATAATCATTCTTTTATAATTAGTATTTGAGGACTTCTTTACAACCTCAAGTGCAATGTTCTTTTGTTTATGAGAATTGTATGTTTTAATGTTGTTTGGCATTTGTTTTATGATACGAGTGATGAGTTTCTGTGTCATTACGGGTGATTATCGCTTTTGTGTGTTTTCGGTTTTTAGTTTGTATTTGGAACTTTTTAGCAGATATATAGATTATATATTAGCTGAGGTAATAAATCTTTAGCATAGACATATAGTTGTATTGACGTTTCGGATGCACTGGTAGTTTAACGACTGCTACGTAGTCTTGTCATTAAGTTATGTCAAGTGTAGTGGGTTTAATTCCATGACAGGACAAAAAATTATGTGATGTATAAATAGTTTAGAGACTAGCTGTTTTTAGGGTTCTGTAGTCAACAAGGTGCTCTTGAAGTTTGAAGTTTTGCAGTTAAAGCTCCGCCTACTAATCTTCTCCTTCTGTAAGAAGAAATATATTTTCGTTGTTTTTAAATCATTTCTAGTCCGGGAAATGTTATTTAAAAAAAATGTGTATCACTGTTATAATAACGAATTTCTAGGTTAATGACATAACAGTATAGTTCTAATTATTATAGCCATTGTTAAATATTTATATGTATTGTACGGACCGTACATTATTTTACGTAGTAAGTTTCATTTTTTTGCTATCCTATTTAAATAGGATATGCAAAAACGTCAAAGTTATAGGTGATGGGTATTTTTTTTGTTTACTGTATTAGTTACATTTATATAAAATAGTTTTTTTTTTTAATAGTGTTCGTACGTTAAAATGGTAGTTTTTCTACCATTTTAACATATATTTAATTTATAAAGCTTAATAATACATAACTTATAGAGTTCCTTGATAATCGGGCTTTTCAACACTGAAATCATTTTTCAATTTGTAGCAGTAGTTCCTTACATTAGCGCGTTCAATCAACCAAAACGAATTTTATACATTTATAGTACTAGCATAGGAACACGATTTAAAAGTCACTCCCAATATTTAGATTCTATCTATTACCCTCAACTTTAAATATATTCAGATTTCTGATCTAGAAGACGCGGGGAAAGTTCATTAAACTTGAGCGACGTCCGATCTACAATGTTCTTGAAATTCTGTGAAATGTAATAACCCTCATATGTCATGTAAAATATACTTAATGACAATGTACATATTTTATCCGCGAACAATGAACTGTTTTATAACTCTACAGAACAACTGATTAAATATGAAATTAAAATATTACGTATTTAATTTTCGTTTCAGGAGGTATTTTTCGTAGTAAGCCATTACTTATATATACATAACTTATATAATAAGTGATAACTTATATGTGATTATAAATAAATAAAAAAAAAGCCTGCGTAATTCTGATTAGATACTAACAATACAGCTTTTATATCAAACTGCAATACTACAACGCACAAATACTGCTTCTACTATTAATACACAAATATCTAAACGGAACTCAAATCTAAATGGCTCTCAGATCTATGTAATACGAGCAACTCTATTTAAATGCAGTAAATATACATAAGCAGGGGCATACCACTTGTTCAACACACCAAATGTTCTCGAACAGTGAAAACTGAATCATATCTCTCGAATACGAAGACAGATTGATCAGCACTAGAATCGAATCAATTCTTGATTAACGATTCACTTTGAAAGGCAGAGCCATGCTATTGATCTGTGTTTTGATAAATTGCTGTTATTGGTTTTGTCCATGACGTATTTATGGGACATCTATTTGGCAGCGGCAATAGATATTCTTTCGTTTTTATTAGCCATTTCGTTATTGGCGTTTATGATTTAAGTTAACCTTTCCTCCTATTGAAATCACTCAGTTGCGAAATTTAATCGCCTTTTAAAAATCTTTTTTTTTTATTTTATGTACAATTTTAGTAACTAGAGGTAGCCGTAGATAAAAACAAAGGGACTCACATACATGAGCAGACAATTAATCTAAAAGTTGGGGGTAAGCAGTCTAGGAACACTTCCCGGTCGTCGCGACGTATCGATCGCGGACGTCGCCAGGTGAACCAACTATGCTGCCTATAACCAAGAGCACTACAGTGCACTTGCATAATTCTAGACTAGACTGTATAGGGTTGTCAACTCCCTGTTTATTTTCAATGACAAAGGGAGAAAAAGGTTATAATTATACAGTCATGACTTTTCCCGAACGGACTAGCAATTTGCCGCAGTCTAGTAAACAAGCCAAGTTGTTAGCTTAAGCGACTGTTAATCAAGAGGTCTCGGGTTCCCAGGCCGGATTGCCTTTGGATTTATTCTTAATAGCAGTCCGAAGTATGGTCTGAGGTACGGAGAGCACGTTAAGCCATCAACATCTATGGCAATCGTTATTGCAAAGTAAGTGCCTTCAAATAAACTGACAACTTGTTCAACCTGCGAATTCAGCTGAGGAGGTCCGATGCCAGTCACTCCGTGGAAAAACTAAAATTCAGGTAATAACCGGTTGAATCAGGTAATAAAGGCTAGGAAGATGATGATGACGATTCGATATTTCACATAATGTATTTTCTGTCTAACACATTTTAACTAGAAATTACTGCGCAGATAGATAGCCTACATAAAGTTGTTATCATTGGCAAAACAAATTGCAGTGCGACTGAAATCCTATTCAAACATTTTAATTACTTTATAATGCTTTGTGTTTCACGAATGGCCGATAAAATAGTCTGTTATTATTATATTATTCATGAAATGCAATTTTAAAGTGACGTATGAATTAGCTGATTCTTAAATCACCTTTAGTGTTACAATGCGGCTCGTGTAAATTTAACAAAGTTTTCATATTTAGGGTTCTTTAATTCCCTATTGTTTATTCTTACAGAGTTCTCACGCACATTAGGAATATAAACATCCTGTGTTGCTAGCTAACTTTACAAATATACATGAACTGACTGACTGACGCAAATAATACCCAGATTCAAAATACCAATTTTTGGATCACACAAAGTGTTGTCCTATATGGAATTTGAACCCGTGCCCAATACCACTAGGCGAACCGTGCAGTCAAACCTCATTTGTAAGAAGAGGCTCATGTCCAACAGTGAACTGTTACCCAGCGTCGATGATGGTGTTGGTGATCAAAATTCTTCCATCATGGTTTCGAGTCAGTAATAGTGTCAGGTAACATCTATTTAATCATTCTTATTCAATCTTATTGACTATATTTTACATCATATTACTTCGACATTACCATTTTTACTGCTTAGACTTTTAACGCTTGATAAATGATAATAATTCACACAGGCGAATGTTGGCATCAAAATATTTCAGCAGCTAACTGGTTGCCACGCTCACGTTCTATAGTATAGAGGATTAGGATGATTTAGTGAAATTCGCCCCTATTGTCAAGAGTACTTGTGATATACTGGTTTGCGTAAACAATTTCCGGCTTTTAGCAGCCCTAGCTATCGTCTACCCGAATGGAATGGCGGGCAGAAAAATGAGCTAGCAATATGTTTTTTGCCTTCTTCCCTTTTGCTGTAATAATTTACTTCCCCAGTGTACACGTACGTACTTAGGTAAAATAAGTAGATTTTTCAAAGTATGCTTTGCATGTTATTCATATAAATAAGATGGTAAGTCATGTTCAAGGAGGAAGAAATCCATAATAATATTATAAATTCGAAAGTAACTCTATCTATCTGCCTCTTATTATATCACAGCTAAACCGTTGCACCAATCTTATTGAAACTCGGCATGGAGATACTTCGATTCTTGAGGAGGGTCTCAGGCTAGCCTTCACCACGAAAACCGACATACAAGCGGGCGGAGCCGTGTACAAAAGCTAGTAGCAATATACATTTTCATATCAACAAGGACTGGAGTAGGATCATGCCGACAACTGGCATAAAACAATTCTTTCATTCATTGATTGATCACTACACATGAGTCCAACTTAAATTCAAAGTGTCAAGTGTCCATAAAACAAACATTTGTAATGCAGAGCTAGTACCAGTATATATCTGCCAGACAGTAGCATTTTATAGATCGCTTAGAGCGAATTTTATTATGTAAGCATTATTACCTAGAAAACTACTAAGTAAACAGTTTGGTCGTGCTTCCAATAAGGAAAATGCGCATCCCATTATGGGCTCGTGTAGTGCCACTACCCACCATTTTGTCACAGTTTATGTAACATAACTTCATTAGTTTTGTATTTAAAAAGCCAGTTCTTTCACACGAGTTTACATTATTCTGAACATAACTAATAGATCTTAACGAAACGATCGTAAAAATATATTGAAATTGTCTTAACTTAAATTGAAGTTGTATTTTGTCGAGTGCACTCCGCAGAACATGAAGATGAAAACGAAGTACTAGATATATAACGTTTCTAAACCTTAAATATTTTATTGGAGGATACAAGCCCAAGATATAATAATAACATTAAAGGATCCTTCAATGTTTTGAAACCTGCGTTCGAGGCTCTGGCATGAAGCGGTCTCTCTTTAAAACGCCACCTTTTTCACATTCAAATTGCTAAGTATTATTAAGTTGTTTATTACAAAATGTAAACGTTTTTGTTACGATATTATAATTATTATAAATCATTATATGTTAATTTGTTTATTAACCGTGAAGGTTTCAGAAAATACATTTATAAACCGTTAAGCAACGTTCAAGTGGCCTTTGACTAATTATCTATTTATTATTGTTTACAAGAGAACGCTCTCTCAATAATCTTATAATTCCCTGATTAACCTTGAAAATTAAATAGTAACTCAAGTTAAGTTCCTATTTGAGGACTTTATAACTCGAGATATGATTATCTGAATAATCTCGATGTAATTGAATGACATGTATGATGATGTTATTCGATATAACATATGTTTTGCTATGAGATGACTGTGAGCGGATGCGATGCTCAATGAATATATATTATGTATTAGACTCACGATGTTATCAATTAGGTTATTGTGCCTTTTGTTGTTTAGTTGAGAAACATTGTGAAAAAGTCATTATTATAAGGACCTGCAGCAGTGGCAGCTATATTCTGATATTCTTTATTGTCCGTGAGATCCAGCCGAGAAGGGATGTTAGAAAATCTAAAACTTAATTCTACCTACTATCATATTTAGTTACTCGCTGGCAAAAAATTAAGTGATTAATTTTGAAATTTAAAAAACATTTATTTATTAAGAATATACTACTCGTATACGAGTATAATAGGATAAGGAATAATCATTAAACAATTAGAATTTTTTTTACGCTAGAAACCTAATAAAACTATGTAAGTTTAAATACTTTCTCTGAACTTGTACAAAAATGTAAATAGTTTTATAATTTTTATTTATACTTTTATCTATTTATAATAAAGCGAACATCAATGTATATGATACTGAGTAACTAGGCTGAAACTGGCCATGTCATTTAACTTGTAAGATTTGATTACAGACAAACATCGGGACAGATAAAACTAATACAAAACTGTACATTAGGAGAAATTATTCTTAAATCCTGTGGCGGAGCCCGTATTTTATTCAATGGACAATTAGCTACGAAACTAATTTCACTTTCACATTAATAAATTTAGATTAACCTTAATTAGAAATTCAATACGGGCACTCGATACCATGGACCCAAATCGGCAACTATAACTGTTTGCAATACTAACTGATACATAGCAGTCGAAATTTTATATTTTGTTGCTACTGTCTATCGTATCCTCCTTGGGTCATTATTCTCAATTCTGAGGGTGATAGCTTGCCACCTGAAATTTCTTGAGCAATGTGTAGGGTAGCATGGATGGTAGTGCCGAGAGTAGAGCAAACTTGGTCCGCCCACCGCAACAGACTACGCGCATTGTGGCTAGAGTATTCAAGGATTCTGCGCAGGCATTCGCATTTATCGTCGAGTTTATCAAATAAATATCTTAAAAAGTTACATCCTAGAATTAAACTCACTTGTACTTATTCCACTATTTTAATTAAATTTACACCTGACCAGTGTAAGCCGATGTCCTTTGAGAATGCCATAAGGCGAAACCGCTCAGGTGTAAATTTAATTAAATAGGTGGAATAAGTACAATTGAGTTTATTTCTAGAATATATTACAACAAGTTCCATCAAGTGCCGACAATCGAGAGTATGAATTATATTAAAAAGTTAGTTTGGGTAGAAAATCAAAGATCAGTAAGTAGTAGTACGTACAAAACTGACAAACGCGTATGTAACAAAACTCGAGACCTGAATACTACTTATGTACAACATGCTTTGTCCACGAACAATGACAATTTCAACCAATTGCGTCTTAAATGATAATAATAACTTATGCACGTAGTATTACCGCAGCAATATGTAAACATCGTATTGCGTGATTATAATAACCTAGGATTTATCTAACCATTGTAGTACGAGCCCTTATTCAATACAGTGCTTGATTTTTAACCAACTTCATAAAGGAGGAGGTTTTCAAGTTAATTTGGTATTTTTTATATATTGTATGTACACTGATTACTTGTCAATTGTGGACCGATTTTGAAAATTCTTTTTGTATTCAAAAGAGTATACTCCCGAGATGGTCCCATTGCCACCATATCAGGATCTGATGATGGGATCCCTAGGAAATCGAAGGAAAACCTCAAATTTGTTAGGCACGTACTACATTTTCCATATATTTTTAATCTCCATTTTGTCATTTTTCACAAATTAATTAAAAAACATGTAACTGTAGCTATGAATTACATATTTTTTGCCAACCCATCGGGCATTGGCAACAAAATATGAATTATTTCATTAATATACAAAATTAATAATCCGGCCTAGTGACCTGTGTGTTGCTTGGCATATGGCTTGGTACGAGTTTTGAACCTATTTCGAGCTCCTGCAGCCTAAGTCCATTCTCCCTATCTAAAACTTGCTACATCTGTAACCCTAGCTCTCTACCCCTAACCGTTTCTTTTACCCAAGTAATCTACTTATTCTTCTTTCAAAGAAGATTGATACCAGACAGGTGACCAGTAATGAAATAAAAAAGAAAACTAACCCCTTTTACTATTACACATTGATCCTTACCCGAATAAGTAATAATTAAACGGGGCGTGAAAAAGCATCTCACCAAGCCGCCATAGTGCGGGTCACCATGCTGCTTTGTGCTTATTCGCAATGAGGATGGTGACCACCACTCTTGGATTCTACCCATGCTTTCCATCAGGCAGGGCAGAGTCATTTTGGCAGCTCACTATAAAAAAAAAAAAAACAATTGTGCAAATGTGGAAAAGTTCGGTTTAAAGACAACGATGAGGTTTAATCAATGTACATTTTGAATCTGTAAAACAAATTAGTTACTAAAGCATGTTTATGTTCCAGTGAAATCTTTAACCGTTTCAAATTATCATTATTTACCAAAAGACTGGTCGCGTGACCTCAAACACTATTAGCAAAATCTTTAATCCTTGTAACCAGTAAATAAGTCTTCTATTTATGTTTAAACTCTTCAACGGTATAACTATTAATAATTGAGTACGTCCTTGACTGAACCTTTATCACAATCGATTAAATTGTAAGCAACATAAGTATCAAGCCACATAATTGTAGACCATATTTAAACTTTCTTATACTGAAATAGCAAAGAATTTCCTAATATATTTCACATAAAATACTAATTTCCATACAGACAAATTTACATCAATGCTTAATTTAGTATTAAGATTAAACATTTCAAAAGAATACTTAAAATGATAACACAAACGTTGCTTAGGTTTTCAAATAAAGGAATAATAGTCCCAAAAATGTGCTTGGCTGTGAGAGCAACATTAACAAAAGTTCTTGGTCTGTGTAAAATATAGCTGTTGTAAATGTTCCCAGCTTTATTTGCCACTAACTGATATACTACGTACAATCTCTTGGCCACTATATACGTAAACTACACGAGAAATGTGATTCACGGTAACAGATATATGTGAAAATATGTAAGCATGTACTGTTAAAACGAAGAGGATTTTATTGATAACCTTTTCTTTTGCAAATAAGGAAAGAAATACATACATTTCTGGCAGCAAGCTTCATTCCTTGTAAAAGGGCAGCTTGCAGATTCGAAATAAATCCTTGATATAAACATGAAAGTAAGAAATATACCATAACTATATCTTTCCCATACATTTTAAAAATGAAAATTTCACAATGATCAATTGATTACTTGAGAAACCCACTTTTGCGTTTTATGTCTATTTCCAAAGGGAAAACAAATTTTGGGACCACTCTTAAATGTCCCAAATAGGATTAAAGTATTTTATTAATCTGAAAAATTAATTCATCACTTGAAGCATTTCCTGGTTTAAGTATGTGGTTAAATCAGTCTGGTTCAGCGTTCCAGCGATCCGCCAGCCAAACAGCGCGCGCCATTCATATACAAATAACCTGATGACGTCAGAGTGCATAAATGCATTCGCTCGCGAGGCCCGCCTTTTACCTTTCAGCACTCGATAGCTGTTTGTGTACAGGTTAAAAATAATCTGGGCGTTGGCTGGCTCCGGTTAGGTTTGAAAAATTCCGCTGTTTTGACCAACAGTTTAATTCTAAGAGCTATTCGCTAAACTGTTTGAAAGTTTTCTACTACCCGCTGACGTAGCGGAGTTCAGTACTTTGTACAACTTGCTTGTAAGTTCTAAAAGTTTCAATCCTATGACAGCGAGGTTTTTGGATTGAATCTGATCTGAATATTGTTATTGTCGTTTGATCAAGCCACCCATTAAACGTTAATAATTATTGTGTGGATCTCTGGTAAACATACACCTCATGTGCACGAATTCCACAAGTATAGGATGTGTTTACTCTACGTAAGGACTAGTAAATTACACTTAATTCCCTATTATTTGATGCCAAACAAATGTGTAAACATCACTTGTATACGCAATCTGTTAAAAAGCACCAGTGTTTTGAATGTTACCGAAGCGACAAGTTGTTTCGCTGACATTACATAAGTAGCACACTTTTACTACAATAATAATGGAGTTTGTCTTGAAAAGAAACCCTAATAAGATGTGCATCATTAATTGAAGTTTTAAAATGTTATATAGTTAAGAAATACTGCAGGAAATTTAGAGGGTGATGTGTTTTCAAGAATTTAAATTTATTTATGATTTTAATTTTGTTTCCAGGTAAGATCCTGCTCACAACATTTACACCATAGTTTAAGTGACGAGGAAGTGAAACGATCAAGTGTAAGTAAATTATTCGATGCATTTTTATCACCCACCCCTTTAACATTTCGAACCATGACACAGTTTCTATCAGCAATCAAAGTGCGATGACAATCAAAGTATAATACGAAAACTTTATGTAGTTGAGGTTCTTGTCTGCAAGGGGTGGTTTAGTCGCCGATAGTTTGGCAAGCCGCCGGGGTGTCATGCCAGATTTGTCCTCGAAGCCTTATACCATGAAGTATATGGTACAATAATTGAATTAAGTAACTGTGTGACTATGACTACTCGGGTTCAAGTGTTTGGCGTGTACAAGTCAAAGTACTGTTTAAGTTACGTACAACCTGCTTTACTACACTACTGTGTACGTTAATAGTCACATTTGACACACACGGCGATAGAGAAAAGATCTACAATCAATTTGAATTGCTGGTTCGTCAACTACTTGGTGTAATAATTTGCAAGTATAATAATGACTATTTAAATATTTCGATTCAAATTAGAAGTAATCAGCAAGAAGACGAGCTGTCATCAAGTAGATAACTACATTTACCCTACGGATTCCCGATAGACAAAATATATAAGAGATAGCGGTTGTAGGCGTTAGGTTTCTTTTACACATAAACGATTCATGAAAATTAAGATAATCACTTCCTACAGAAATGTCAAGGTTCTCTTGTAAACCAATTAGTACTGGGTATATAAAATTTACGCACTTCTTTGATAATAATTAAGTGGGTGTTTGGGGTTGATTACAACATTGGGAAGCCTACACAGACTACAGAGAGTATTTTGAGCACTACGATAATGATCTCTCAAATTATTTCTAGTAAGCATTAAATGGTAATTCAAAATGCCATTAGAGCAATTCAAAATCTAATAATATAATAATTTGACTAAACTAAGCTATATTAACGTGTTAGTCCCCCTCTGAATATATCTCGACAGGACTAAATACAAACCTAGCTTACTTTTCACAGTGCCTTACTAAAATCACGTAATGATATGTATATCTTATGCGATAAATTAAATAAAAAACAGTTTTTCCAATCTATTTCCATCTTCATATGAAGACTCTATTGTTTGAACATTTCACTGATCACTATATACCCGTTCCATATAGCTTGTTAATATAACGGTAACATTACACTAAAGTATGGAAACAGCTGTAGCCAGCCATCTCAGAAGCTTACTGTCAGCTACAGTAGATTGCGAGCGAGTCGGACATGCTATTAGTCACACTGCGAACAGACGAACTCGCTTACAATTCACTTGATAATCATATCATATAAAGCTTGATAAATTGACCGCTTACACTACTAATGACTGCGCTTGAAACACTTTGAACTGTATCATTATCCTGTGTACAAGCGCTTGACTTAAAGATGGTGCCAGGGTCACGATGATTCATGTTGTGGGTAAGCTAATACATATATGTATGCACATTATTTGCTGAATCCACCCCTATTTAGGAACGTGGAGACAAATGATGCTCGAACCGCTGTGTTTTGTTGTGAAATGTGATATTTGTTTCTTTTTACAAGTTTTTATTTAGCTTCACCTGTCCCGATGTTTGTCTGTAAATGAAATCTTACAAGTTAAATTTGACCCTCTTCCCGATTTCTGATTGAGCTGTAATTTGAAATATACCTTTAGTTCTGATGACAATGCAATTAACAAGTAATAAAAGCTAGTATTTAAAAAAAAACTTTTTAAATAATCACTTGTTTATTCTTAGTATCTTTAATTAAAGCATAGTTTTTTTTAAGTTTACTTTCATCGATGTTCGCGTACATTATATTTTCCAAAAATGTAACTTCCAGAAAATATATTTATCATATAAAATGAGAAGGTAAATGGGTGTACATTTAGAAGTCTATGAATACGAGTATTTTATCTTTGTTCTTCTTAATAAATTCCTTGTATACGAGCAGTAGCATATTTATCATAAATTATTAAGATTTCATTGAAAACGTTTGTGAATATTAGAAGATACTTGCTGAGAGTTTCTTTGTTCAGTTAGAGCGCGGAAGTCCTGGTATTCGGCGATACGTTATACTTTATTATATGACTATTTCTAAAATTGTATGTGATTTCAAGTAGGACGGATACAGTGTAACAATATACTCTGTTGCATTACACTAATTGCTTACAAACCTACTGCTAACTAGCGCTGTACAGGAAACATAAGACATATTGATCGTGCCCCTTGTGTGTTGTAGGGCGGCGGTTGTATGTAACCCACTTGTATTATTGTATGACGTTAAATACACACTTAGTAACGGTATTTTCATTATGTACTAAAAGTAATTGGAATGTTATTCTAGAAAATAGGGTTAGCAAGACCAAGTCATCAGTCAAAAGAATTAAAAAAAGAACCACGTCATAATGCTATCCCTCCACACAATTAGGAGGAACGCCTTTTAGAAGGTGTAAGAGAAAGAAAGCAAATAAATGAATATCTCAATCAATTATAAAATAGTCAATCTTCAGTATTCTGTAAAATTGCACATCTTCTACTATATTCATATTTCTTATATTCTATTACAGAATTTCTTCCATTCAATTAGGTATTATTATATCCGCAACTAAGTTCGTTAAAGGTCCTACGTACTCAATAAACATGTATTTATAATACCTACAAATTGCCTGCTATAAACTTATATAATTGAATAGACTATAAATAAGGAGCACTCCTCTTCCTCCTCCTTCCACATTTGAAAATAATTCCCTCCTTCCACAGGAGGGAATTATTTTCAAATTGTCCCCACTTGCTTGATCAAGATTTACGGGTTACGTCCGCCCGTTTGGAAATGTGTAAATAATACAAACTCTTTGCACGAAAACTCTTAGGTTGTCATAGCGCGGTCTTATTAAAAAAGTTAAAGTCTCGAGAATTAAGTATGTTACCTTCTCTTTGAAGGTTCACCGCCCAAGGTTTTTGTGCGTACCTACAACGTGTGTAATGTATTTGATTCTCTCAACTTTGCTTTGTCCTTGTCGAGTTTAATTCTATGGCTTTTCGTCCTGGGAATTTGTGTTAATTTATCCTTGTGTGGGTTAAATTTGACAAAGTTGACATGTTTGTTTATATAAGTTATAATAACCGATCTTGGAAGTCAACAATAGTTTATGTTTGAAAATAATATTTTGCGACTATAAAGAATGTTACTTTTTCGTAGTTATGATAACTTTAAACGCAAACTGTAACTTATTCATACTACATAACGATTTATTTTATATTCCTACTAGCTGAACCCCGCGGCTTTACCCGCGTTTTTGCTATTGTTGTGCTGCGCTATTGTTGTACCACGTTGTACCATTGTTGTAACGCCGCGGGAGTAGTCTAAAAAAAGTAGCCTAAGTTACTCCCCGGACCATCAGCTACCTGCCAGTGAAAGTCCCGTCAAAATCCGTCCAGCCGTTCCAGAGATTACCCGGAACAAACAGACAGACAGACAAACGGTCAGACAGACAAACAGACAGACAAAAAAAAATTTGTTATATTATTATATTTGTGTTAAACTACATTTTTGTTATATGTACCGTGTATAAATACATATGCATTTAGTAAAAAGCGGTTATTTTAATATTACAAACAGACACTCCAATTTTATTTATTTGTATAGATAAACAACAATATTATATGCACCTTCGAGAAACCTTTATAGAAAGTAAACGCTTTCACCTTGTTTTGTAATGTCGGCGTTGTGTCGAACTCGAAATCCTTTAACGCTAGCATCGAATTATTTACTTTAATGTTTTTTCAATAAAAGTAGATTTCTGGTCGAAATAATCTTCCTTCATGAGATACTTCTGGGTTAGATTAAACGGAGTGACGGAATAAGAATATAAAGTCATCACGGGTGTCGTAACATCCGACTGAGGGAGTAAACTACCACATTCTGCTGGTGGTACTCACTCACCACATTTTATAGTCAGCCTTTGAAAGTATTTGTTGTGCCGCACGCAAAGAAATACACTTTATAATTGGTACTAATAACTTACAACTATATCACACTTTGCTAATCCATACTGATATTATAAATTCCGAAGTAACTCTGTCTGTCTGTTCATTCACGGCTAAATTGCTGCAGAAATTTCATTGAAATTCCACATTTAGATACTTTGATTCTTGTGGAAGGACATAGGCAACTATTTACCGCGATAGTCGATATACATGAGGGCAAAGGTTATATAGGCTTAATATAGAACATTTATTTTGTTGTTCTAAACATGGTATAGAACAGTAACTAGTAAGTTAAATAATTAGGTAAACAATAACGCGTGTGTTAATGGCGCGTAGATTAGTCTCCACACAAATATTTGCCGGTGTACTACAACATGCGGCTGATGTACAAACACACACACGCTTCGTAGATGGATCAACAATGGAACAATCATCTTGTCAGTTTGTGTGTATTATCAAGCTAAGTAATTTGTTTGTCGAGATGGGTCGATAACCGCATCTGTTGTAAATATACAATATCGATTAAGTAGGTATTTGTGCCTGAAGAAACGCAAGGGAGAGTTGCAAGAGTTGTTTTTTTTCATTGCCATTATTTTTATAGCGAAATTTCCATGAATGAAACGATCCTTTCCATTTATAGAAACTGTAGTTTCACAAGTCTAAGGCGAAGCTAGAAGGAAGGGTAATGGTTTTGGCAGTCTATGTACCTATTAATGTTACACCGTAGTGTCAAAACATCAAAACTGATTTTAATGAAGAGATGGCTATAAATTCGTAATAATGGCCCAGGTGAGATGGCTATAAAAATTTAGTTAGTCAAGTAATAATTTTTAATCGTTTTTAATCATTGATTTTTGTTTTTATACATTTTTAAATGCACGCGTCTCCTATTCGAACATACGCTCTACGTTTCTAACTTGTTATAAACTAACTTAATTCATTTAAGTAAACTAAATAATTGTAACTCTCTATTGTGTTAGCTGAAATGAACATCTTAAACCTATTGTAGTATGCAGGGTTTTAAGATGTACCTTTATACCCCTAAAAATTTAAATGTAGATGTAATATAAACAGGTAAGTTTATTCTCCGAAAACTCGAAACTAAGACCTTAGAGCATATTGGTAAAGGCACGTAACCACTAAATTTCAATAAAATAATAACTTATATAGAGTTCGTATTTAATTTACATTTCATATCCTAGTATAAAGAGAAGATAGCAAGAAACCTGTACAGTCGATGTCGTCTTGTCGCGATGAATGCGATTTCCACGGGAAAATGCGCACCTGGTGTCTTTAACGTTTACCCCATTATCGTTGTATTGAAAGTTACTCTATTACTTTCATAAAAACTGTAGGCACGCAGACAAGTGTTCCTCGTGTGACGCCTTATTTTCGTATTATAAGAATATGCGAAGAAAGATGTAAATAGACAGAAATTTTTATGTATTTATGTTATAAGATAAATGTGTTTATTTTTTGTAAGATGACCTCTTATTTTATTAACATCTCGTACTACAGATTGAACGAATGCATAAATCTTTAAACCATGCTATTAATATTACTTTATACCCAGAGCTAAGGCAGTAAACAAAAATATCCATATTTTCTAAGCGACTTAATAAACAGGGACGTATAATTCGTCCGCACTCATTATTCCGTTAACAAAGGCCACTAACGGTGCACCTTTGTTTTAATTAAATATTATGTTGTGAGAAAAACGCGTCTTGTTCAGCCCTCGGTATTTTATCCTTAACGGCCCGTTTTCTTTTATAAATGCACCTAGGTAGCTCGCATTGCTTAGCTTTTCCATAACTCCTGGTCCGGGCGCCGAGCCGATCCTTCACGGTTCAGGCAGGTCAGGCCACTGTCGTTCTGTCCGTCAGTCGCCGTCGGGCGCCACACGCGGGCGGTTGCGTCGCTCGCAATACGCGTGTACGTACAGCACCCATACAATATTATCAATAACAGATGGCGTTTACAAACCTTAACTATACCGATTTCGGCTTTATATTATTCATTAAATTGTTGTAATGATAACAGTGTTTAGATATATCGATGTTTTGTTGACTAATGGAGCTGGCTGTGGTTTCATGAATCGTTAATCGCTAAGTGCCAGGTATGGAGCCGCCACATTAATCAGTGCATTAGCTTGTAAAAAGCTGGATTCGTTCGTTTTAATGTTACTTTAGTTGTCAAATACGTAGCAGCGAAATTGAAACTCACATAGAAACACAAACTTTCGTAAATATCCTCTGAAATAAATTACTTTTTATGGTTACCTATTACTGTAGCTTGACAGGGTGGTATTTATTTAATTTGAGTAAGTAGAAATTGTATAAATTAAGCAACATTATACGAATAATTCCCAGTGACCTTCCTGAACATTTTATTAAAGCTACCACAAAGGTTGATTGTATAAATACAATTTTCTTGGAGATTAAACATTTCAAAGAATGTTGTTAATTTGTGAATGTAATAAAAAAAATCGTTTCCGTCACCTCGCGACAATGTCTGTGCAATGAAAAGTTCGATATCTTCTTAGAAACACACTTTATGGCTCTATAAAAGATGTCATTGTTAATTCCGACCTATAAATACATTTATGTGTACATAAATTTTGGGGAAATGAAGCTGTATTATAATGAAACTGTTGTGCTATAAACTAATAACTGAAATTGATTGAACAAACAGTGTTGAAATGAGTGGAAAATTTGCAGTGTTAATTAAGCAGTAATTAAATAATTGATTACGTTTTCTCTAAGGAACCGTATTTTGTCATCTAATTTAAAATAGTAAATGAAGTTTAAAAAACTTTACTATAAAGATATTGCTTGTCTCTACATATTTTATGACAAAAAAAAACCAGTAGTCAGCCTGATGGTGAACGGTTACCAGTGTCTAAAACAAACATCATTATTAAATAAAACTATTGAGTTCGTATTTTCATGTGGCCACTAGGGCCACAATTCGAGAAAAAAAATTGAGCACCTTTCATACAGACTTTATATTTCACTCATTTTAATATTATCAGTCATCGAAAACAATATTAATGTGTATATAACTAAATTTATCAATATAAATGCAAAAAAAATTGTAATGCCAACAGTTGTTCGTTTAAAATGCGAAAGTTTTATTTAGCGAAGTGAAAGGCTTCAATCTTTGGCCATTTTTACGGTCAAAGTTTTATTTCAAAGTTTCCGAAAAAGCATGGTATTTAAAGCTGGAACTTTGCCAATTGATGTTTATGTTTAAATATATTAAATTATTATTGATTAGGATGAAGTTGTAACAGAGTAAGTGAGGGTATAAATAAAGTGTCTCTTGTATTCTAAATTAATCTATTTACGTTTTCATGTTTGTGTCTGGATCCTTGTCAATCACTACTGACCGCAGTCTATAGTACTGTGGTTTCAAATTTTGTTGTAATCTGTACAAACAGTTTATAGGTTCCGGAGAAAATTTTCTGTGACAGACAAACAGTGCTTAGGGTTATGCTTCCACAATAAGTTTCCACTTTTTGATGTCGATCCCTAAAACGATTTTTTACAACGTTTTTAATGTTTTTTGCATTGAGGATGGTGTCAACCACTGTTGGATTCTGTTTATGCTTTTCATCAGGCAGAGTAGAGTCATTTTGACAGGGCCATACATAAAATAAAATCCTGGAAATACGGGTAGTAATGATGAATTACGTAATAAAATAAATAAATAAAATAAATCTACGGACATCCGAACAAACCTTGAAGCAGTAACAAGGTTGTATCAGACGGAACTCATTAAAAACCGCAATATACAAAGTTAGTGTGTGTATCAGGTGAAAATAGAGTGTGTTGTACCCCGAGGTGGGATTTTGCCCAAAGGTGTCGTTGCTTGTCTCTTCATTTCCTGTTCCGGTCGCCAGGGCGGGTGGAGGGCGGCCGGGACCGCATCCGCCCACGGATAGTTTCCGCTTTTTATCGCTGTACGCTAGCCTGAAATATGAAATATTTAAAAACAGTTTTCAGAACGCTCAGACGGGTATTCTATAAAATTCTTAGTTATTTAATATAAGTTGGATAACTTTGAATGTAAGATGCAGTGTCTGTTAACAAAGAGCTTTGATTTATTAACTTCAGACTTTCTAATATCAAGACGAGACTTAGATTTATTTGTAAAGAGTGCTGAAGTAATACGCATTCAGACAGAAGATTATTAAAAAATCCGTCCTATTTTTTACGGTGAACAGAACATACCTATATATAAAGTAGACGTAATAATATACAGTTATTTTTTTATGTTAGAAAGGGCCAAATATATAATATTACATACAAAATTCATCATATTTATCGTAATGGAGTATCGTAATCCTTGAATCAAAACAGAACGACAAAACCGCATTCTCAATCTATGCTGATGTTAGAAGCTTTAGACATTCGATTGTAGTATTCTAAGAGAGCTTATAATGAAATAATGAGAAGACTTTTATGTTTTATTTGATGAAGCTGTCGACATACTGTTTGTTACATTTAAAGTGTAAAAAAAATAGAAGATGGACCACTTGAACAGGACGAATATAAAGTTTAATATCGATCGCTCGCCGACACGTAATTCAAGCTAATGTACCTCGAGGTCGCATACGCAATCTAATATATGAATAACTAATAGGTGCGAGAACGCTTTTATAGTTATTGACATTGATCTGACGACCGCTTAATCCGATTACCGGCAACGCAATGTCACATTGGACGCACGCGTGGGGTCCGCTGAATGAGCCGATTCGTAAGCTTACGTAAGCGTTCTAGAGTTACAATAACTTTCTTAAAAGTTAATCAAGTGACTACAAGATAGATAGAAGCATATGCCACAGAAGTACGAATAGGGTGGCCTCCAACCTAGTGCAAACCGAACTCCACAGTGTTTGCTAAGACAACTTTGTTTTGTTTGCTAAGCCGAATTTCCATAGCTTTTTGGAGATGAACGAAAGGGTTTCAAAGGGCCACAATTAACTATTAGAGAGGCATTACGTTTATTCCACTATCCAAACTGTCGCCTCTATTAAAATATTCAATACCAGACAAATATTATAAGTTCTGTGTTTATAGGTGTAGGGCGTTTAATAAAAGTAAGTACCGGTGAGTAATTTTCTAGCGAACAATAATGAAGGTGATTATGTATTTTATCTAACTAATGATTTAATATCGCGTGTACGCATGGTGTACGAATATATGCTTTGTATTATGTCCAGGAATCTAGAGATAGATAGTAATTTGAATATTTTCTGAGAATGAATGTACAAGATAGTAAAACCGAAGGGTACTTTTTTAATATCTTTCAAGTCAGTAAGCAATAGGACGTTATATCTAATCCGAGAAGCCTAACACAAAAGCCTAATAGTTTTGAAACCTTACCTATAGTCTGACTAACACTAGCCAATAAAATAATAGC
This sequence comes from Spilosoma lubricipeda, assembly GCA_905220595.1. Lineage (NCBI taxonomy): Eukaryota > Metazoa > Arthropoda > Insecta > Lepidoptera > Erebidae > Spilosoma > Spilosoma lubricipeda. The sequence continues at coordinate 579,500 of HG992290.1, forward strand.
AATCAGATACCTACTAAACACTTTATGATTATATTAAACTATTAAAGAAAAATTCCATTCATTAGAAGAAAACTATTTTTTTCAAGCAATATGCAATATAAAGGTAGCAATAAAATATATGAAAATAATTACATACAGCATGCAAAGAGCAAAGAGCCAATTTCGAGTGACCATTTTGGCCTGTCATGGTACAAAAGTCTATAATGTGACAATTTAAATCAAATTGACCACAGAAAGAAAGAGAAATTACTAAGATATTCAAAAGGGTTGCAATCTAGCACACAGTAAGTTAATAGTTCATTTCAGTAAGGTAACGCAACTAGTTGGATTCCTAACATCGTATGAAATAAGGAAACTGTCCTGTACTGATAGCGTCAACAAAGAGCATATATTCCTGCGTTACGTTTATAATTAGTGACCGGCTTAGGAGGAAAGTAATCCCTCTGTGTGGAAGGAAAATGTTTCACAAGGGTAAACAAGGTATAGACTGGATACATGCGACATATTTACATAGATAAACGATGGGCCACTCTGAATATAATAGTCAGTTAATGCATTTTATGTGAGAAATGTGTTAATTATTTTTCGTGAGCGTACATCATATGGGCTAGTTAATTTTAGCTAGTTTTTATATCAGCTTTACTGATTTAGGAGCAGAACTGCAACCTAGTTTTTTCCATTTTAAAATTAAGTGATTATCAATCTTAATTTCTTAGAATGTGGCCATAATTCATCAACATCATTAGATATTTGTTTTTTGTTTGAACAAGTAAAAAATACTTTCACGGTATAGATATTTAAGTACAGAATATTCAGTCAACTCAAGAAGAATTTTCTTGACAATCACATGTGATGAAGACATCTTCAAACGCCACCTAGCATAACTCAACTGAACTACAAAATAACTACTTATCATGTATCTATACAAATAAATAAAATTGGAGTGTCTGTTTGTAATAATTAAATAACAGCTTTTTGATCAATGCATATGTATATATACACGATACATATGCCAAAAATGTAGTTAAAAAAATATTTGTCTGTCTGTCTGTCTGTCTGTTTGTTCCGGGTAATCTCTGGAACGGCTGTACGGATTTTGACGGGACTTTCACTGGCAGGTAGCTGATGATCCGGGGAGTAACTTAGGCTACTTTTTTAGACTAACTTTGTCCCGCGGCGTTACTCGCGGTTCAACAAAAACCGCGGGTAACACCGCGGGGTTCAGCTAGTTGCACAATAAAAATTTTGAAGATGATTTGTATAAATGTATACCTTCTCAAACACAACCGTCACAGGTCACCTGACTCGGTCAGAGGAATCTACCTTTGTACTGAAGAGGATAATTGTACCTACACAAATAAATAACGACCCACCGTATTTTGCAATTAGGTACCAATTAGCTTTGTTAATTTGTAAGTTTACCGACGACTGGTTACGGATGAATAAAAAAAGTAGAAACGACTCATGCAACTTTGTTTTGTATAGATTCTACCCATTCTCTGTTACTACTGTTATTGACCAGTAAAATAAAATGATAATTTCATTTGGGTATGTTTGTCAACAAAAGCGTACCCTGCAACAGACAGTATCCCAGCCGCGTTGACAGGTCGGCGGCTTTTGAATTGGGTTGGAAGACCTTAATCAGAATTCAATTATAACTAAGGAGACTAGTCTCCCAGTCGTGCCTGAGTATTACCTCGTCAAATAAAGAACCACTTGTAACGAAACCACACTTAAATCACATATGACATGTATAACGTACATTTTTTGTTAGTATAATATTCTACAAAGGTTTAAGCGTCAGTCGTTAAGCCTCTGAAATGAAGTCGCGCGCTTGACAGGATTCGCAGCGCTCGCTCGCTCGCGAAGTTGTGCGGTTGTGCGATGTTTCAATTACACGAGCGCACCCCTCGGTTTTATTTAAATCGACTTACTGCAGATGTAAGTGGGGTTTAATTTAATATGTTTCCATATACGTTATACGTATATACCTTCTTATTTAGGATATCTGTACCTACAAACTGAATTTGTAAAATATCCATTATTAGGGTCACCCTACCCGATCACATTTTTTTACTTGTTGTATTCATTTAAACCAGATATTTCAATACTTTAGTTTTATCAAAGCTAATACGAGAGATGTATATTTTCACATTAGGAGTTAGAAATAGAGTTTGATCGCTGGAGATTATTTGTTTTTGATTGCCTATATGCTTGTTCTCGGATGGTCATTTTACCGTCGTTAAGCAGCGTACGACTCCTCGAAGATCTCCATCGGATGTAATTTGTAAAGATTTACTACTGTTTGTAAGTAAAACTTTTAACATAATCGATGGTGTGCCAACGTTTTCAGCCTTTTAGTTTCGTGGATCGCTGAATTCTTTATTTATTTTGAGCTCTTTTTTCTTAATGGAATCACTAATTTACTTTTATCCTTTCTTGTTGAAGGTTGATTGTAATGAATATTTATACAATGCTTTAGGCTTTTTGTGGCCGCCAAAATATTATATTTCAGTATATCAGCATTTACACAGTGGTTATTGCGGTAATTTGTGAACTTTAATATAAAGTAAAGCACCCTTTTGTCCCTAATGAAACATTTACTCTAAAATTTTGAGGTACCTCAATTTATGTACAAGTTTGGGTAACGACAAGTGAAATGATGAATATCTACTTACGCCTAGTACTCAAACAGTTCAGTGGCCTTACGGTGGATCACATCAAAGCCCGATATCGGCGTCATTCGCATGTCAATTCGCACAACACGTTAAACAAACTTTGGAAATGGGACGCATCGTGATGGTGACTTCAACACGTCGTATTTCAAGATATTCTTGTATTTCAAACTCATCGTCTGTAAGTAGGTAAACACAAAACAATCTAGAACGCAGTGATATCGTATCCAAGTGTTAATATGTAATAAAGGAAATGTGTTTTTGTATTTTAGTTGTTAAGTAAGATAAATTGTGTGCTTCTAAACGGAATTTATACTGAATACGTGAGTCAGAATTCCTGTTTTGTCAGCCTTCTACTAAATTAAACAACAGTCCACTTGATTATTATTTTGATACGTTTAATCAGGTTCCTTTAGTAAGGTAAACCAGGCACAGATATTACTCGTTTAACCTGCGGACAAACCACTGAAAAGCAAATTTATTTTATCTATATATATAAAAATGAATCGCCAAAATGTATGTACGCGCATAACTTCTGATCGGCTGCACCAAATTAAATAATTCTTCTTTTTATGTGTTCTAACGAACACATTGTTAGGAAAAAGTTTATGTACAAGAAAAATTAAAAGATAACGAGAAAAGTAAATTTTTTTGGTCCGCGACGGGAACCTGGCACAGATATGTAAATAGAGCGGTACGAAGTTCGTCGGGTTAGCTAGTTTATATTAAATATTAATAATATTAATTTATTTTATGACCCTTAATGTACAAATCAATTATCCTTCCTCACTTTGTAATAAATAGGTATCGTACACTGTACGTCTGATGGTGGCCAATTTGGTTTGACGTCAGTGACCCCACTGAGCACACTGTGCGGTATACAATGGTACGTAACGAGTTACTTGAATAGCTATTCATGGCTTTGTAAGATATGTTTTCCATGTTATCAACGTTTGATGATGGCCCCAGATATGGAATTAACGGAAATTAGACCTATCGTCAATTATGTTTATTTTTATCTGTTATTTGGAAAGGTTTCATAAAGAAATATCGTCTAGAGTTTGATTATATTCAACGAAATATAACAATAATTATTGTATGATATCTTTTTTTTCTTTTTTTATGTTTGGCCCTGTCAAAATGACTCTGCTCTGCCTGATGGAAAGCATAAGCAGAATCCAATAGTGGTGGTCACCATACTGCGAACTGCGAATGCAGACATTACACACCATGGTGGGCTAGTGATGCTTCTGCATCATTGGGCCTCCGGTCTCGCACTCACCAACGAAACACGACAGCACGATCGCTGTCATTTTATGTTGATTTTCAGTGCGAGGGTAGTACCGCCCCGGTCGAGCCGGCCCGTTCGTGTTGAAATCAACGTGGCTCTACTACCTTATTAGTATTCTTATGCTTTTTCATCGTCGTCCTCAATAGCCTTTAATAGGCTAGTGCTAAACTTGGGTCTTTCCTTTGTCCAGCAGTCAAAAGGCTTGAGTCCACGCTGCCTCACTGCTCAGACGGGTTTTATAGGCTTTGCTTCAAGTTTTAATTATCTTTGCAATGCTGTTATTCTGCATAGTTATTTTGTAAATACTATGATACAATAGGGAAACTTAAACTAATGATATTTCCACACGTAAACATTTGCACGAGTATCTATTTTGAATTGTATATTGATTTGCGATAGCCATATACTCAAATAACTTATGTTATTACATCTATGTGTACATATACTTTTGCTTTACTATTAAATCACCGTATATAATACACTAGTTACATGTTACATACACGTATAAGTATACACTGTTGCTCGCGGCTCCGCCCGCGTTTATGTCGGATATCGCTGCAAATATGTAGTAGCCTACGTGTTATTCTGATGTATAAGCTATATTACTGTAAAGTTTCATTCAAATCTGTTATATAGGCGAACTCGCGGTCCACGCGTATTTTCTACCATTGATTGATCACCTGCACTATGCAATTGCACTCGCACTAGTCAAAGTGAATACAGGCCTTAACACTTTCGGCTGCAAAGTCCAGAGCGCAAATATTTGTGCGCATAGATATTTATCCAACTTTATCAAAAAGTAACTCCGTACTTGATATATAATAAATAACTAGATGAATTGAGAAATTCATCTAGTTATTTTAAAATCTCTGTGTAACTAAAATTGACACATACATTGATCTTATTCCTGCTTTATCGGCTCAGTAGATTCGGAGCAAATTAACTGTGACGGACGGATAGACAGACTGACGATAATCTTATCAGTGCTCCATTTTACCTACAGACATACGTTAATCACTGAAATTGTTAGTACTATTTACGGTTTTCACACGCTACTAAAATAAAATACAACTTTTTTGTAGGACGTGTTAAATTTGATTATCTTATAATGTTATACAAACACCTGTACGATAAAGCATTAGCGGATTAAAAAACTTGTGTGTGAGTAGAACAAAGTTTGCCCAAGTGATTACTTAGCAGGACAAGATTCGCAGATCACGCCACTCTAAATATAACAACATATACATAAATAACACGGCTGTAACTCGAACAAAGTACAAGGAAAGTTTGCCAAAGGCCAGCCTCAGTCCCTCCGATTCACTTCTCTAGATTGTCATCATTTGTCCCTTTCAGGGTTCCACGCGTCAAATGGATTGTGACAACTTGAACATGACAACCGTCTCATTCGCACAATGGTTCCGTATTAATCTTCTGAACATTAGGGACCCAAAATATTGCCCCTGTTACAGATTATTTTGTTTCATTTATTATTATCCATATTATACTCTCGTATCACATTGTTATTTTTATTTTTTAGGTATGGGCTTGCCAAAATGACTCTACTCGGCCTGATGGAAAGCATAAGCAGAATCCAAGAGTGGTGGTCACCATACTCATTGCAGCATGTTGACACACACTATGGCGGCCTAGTGATGCTCCTGCATCATTGGGCCTCCGGTCTCGCACTCATCAACGAAACACGAAAATACAAATGCTGTCATTTTACGTTAATCTTCTGTGCTCGAGCCCGGGTAGTAACGCCTTGGTCAAGCCGACCCATTCGTGCTGAAATCAGCGTGTATCTTCTACCTAGAACTTACTCATGCTGAACTCCGATCTAACCGTTTTTTGTGTGTTTCACTGGCATGCCTAAGACAGCATAGTGAACATCACAGAGTGAGAGAGCCGAGCATTATATAAAGGGAAGCAGATAATCTGGTACGTGTCACCTAGTGTGATACAAATAAGATTACTTATCAGTAAAAGTTCAGACTCCAAGTAATTTAGAAAGCTACTTTAGAGTTTCTTGTTGTGGGAGGTCGAGGCCTAACACATACTTGAGCTAGCTCAATCAGAGTAGTACAAATTAGTGCTAAGCAATTCTTTCGATGCCTACCACTGAGTGATTGAGACCATCAAAGATATCTATTACCACTTATGAGGGCTCTGAAATTGTAAATGTTCATTGGAGACAGTACTCATTACCAGGTGACTTTTGACTGCTCCTTTGTCCTCCATATCATGAAAAAATGTAGAACATTTATCACAATAGCAAAACTTATAACGAACCTAATTTATGTTTTTGTCGTAACGTATTATATGTTTGTTAGTTTGGTACCGCGGAAACAGTTTAGCTAAACTATGAGTAGTATAAAACTTTGACGTAGCGAACTCGCTGTACCGGTAATTCCAGATTGCCGACGTAATTCTATATATACTCTAATTGGACAAACCATTATTTATCATTTTAATACTTCAATAATAAGAATAAATAAAACATTCATTGAATACAAACAGAAAAATCTGTGACAAATTTACCTCTACATAATAATATGTAAAAAGCACGGAAATTAGATTTTCTCTTCGGGTAACTTATCTATAACATGTTTAAATACTTTATTAGATTAGTAAGTTCTGTACAGACTATGGATAGCTTATAATGAGACAGTAATACGTTGTATCAAGTTACTAGATTGCTTCTGTGGCGCATTGGTAGCGTATGCGACTGCTGTACTTGAGGTCTCAGGTTCGATTCCCAGGTCGGACCAAATGTTTGTATGATCTGCAAATATTTGTTTTAGAGTTACATGTTTTGTACGTATAATATTCATGTATTTACAAAAAAAAGTATACTTGTATTTATAGCAGTTGTCTAGTACCCATAACACAAGCTTTGCTCCGCTTGGGACTAGATGACGTTGTGTATAACACGTCCGAAATAAACCTTATATTCATATCTCATCAATATTTAGACCCTAAATGATTCAAATATAAAAAAGTCCACTGCTTTGTGAAAAAAAGCATAATCATCCATACTAAAATATGAAGAACAAAATACACTATATACTCGTATACACAATACACAAAAATACATACATATACATCCTTATAAGAAGATTTATTGAACAAGTCTGAGAAGAAAAGCACTAACTCAGATTGAAGCGCCGTTCGTGTTTCCAAATATTATTAAACTAAACACATTCTTTATTATTGTTGTCTGCCCAATTTGGGTTGAAGTGCGCACAATCTTGGGAACAATATTATTATTACGCTGTTACAGTACGCCCACTACACGGCCGGCCAAAATAAAGTATACCACCTCAAGATTGAACGAGAATTACAACTTTTCCACTTTTTTGTTCCGTGACGCATAACTATGATTATATACAGGAATTAACGCGATCGAGTAAAAGGTGCGACACATGATGACTCGATCTTCTCGTGAGTCAGGCTGTGACGACGACCGATGCCACCTGGTGGAAACATCAGGCAATTCAAAGGTATATGTCACGGTGGCGTTAATTTCCATTCCAAGTTCTAAGAAAACATCACTGCAAAAGGAAGGAAAACTTGAAGCACACCTTATGCCAACTCGTGTGGCCAGTGTGGTATTGTAGACTAAAACCTCCTAGAAAAGGAGACACGTAAGTCCAACAGTGGACTTTTAAAATTTGTTCATGTGATATGATGTGTTATTTTCCAATATATACGACGTTTTTCGCGTTGAACCTTAAACCTCTCTCTTCTAAAATTTGTGGGAACATATCTTGAACAGGGGCGGAAGTATGTAACAGGAAGCCAGTGAAACGGCGCGCCATTTTGATTTGAATAGGTGTTGACTATCGGGAGGCTATGTCTCACTTCACATGAGACTACTGTTTTAAGCTTATAACTACCTACATCACGCAATGTTAAATATTTTTAGGTGTTATAATCGTTGTTGTATACAAATTACCGGGCTTAAATAAACGTTTATCGACTTTTTGTTTCTTACAAGTTGTTAAATTTAAGTAATCATCATGTAAAAAGATGTTGTTTTACGTGCCAATCTAGTCCATATTTCAGCGACTTAACAAAAAAGAGGAGTTATTGGAACGGGCTTCATGTTTCTTCAATTTTAGAGTTGTCAATGTATATTAGGAACCAAATTTAAAAACAACTCTATGCCAAACTAAATTTCTTTCTTATTGTTTCGTCGACTTAATTCATATTGACATTATAAATTAGAAAGTAACTGTCTGTTACGCTTTAACTGATAAACCGCTGCACTGATTTAAATAAAATTTGTCGAGGCTACTCTTTATTGCTATAACTGATATACACGCGGGCGGAGAGGCGGGCAATAGACGAGGAATGCTTTAATTGCAACGTAAGCACTAAGATCCTAATCATTGTACAGATGTGCATAGAATTGTGCTAGATATATGTTTATATATACAGACAGCTCTAGACACTAGCGTCACGCAACGCCTTCACGACCGGCTTGTTATCGCCTTGTTTGATAATAATAAACCACTTTCACCGATTCTGTTTCGCTACACCAAACTTATTCTGATTTTTTCGTTAGTTTTGAAGTTTATACCCAATCATTTATTAGTATTTCATTTAGCATTGGCTCTGAACGATACAATTATAATTTAAACATGTAGTTACCGATATGTATAATGGATTTGTACTTATTTTGATGTGTACTTGTTTGGCATATGTCATGTCACATGTTATACAGATTCCTATATTATTTTTCTTCATTTTTATGGTGTCTGGTTATTGAATCAAGTAACTAAGTAAGTTTAACCTTGATAGAATCATGCTTAAGATTTGTGCTAACCACCTTACTTGAATCTACCCTACACCACTACATACACTTTTTTTTTTAACTTGTAGAAAACCCCTCGGGCCTTCACCCCGCCGGGCTTTTTTTTTTTTTTAAATTTATCCCTGGAGATAACCCTGCTTTCCCCTGTCCAAAGATTACGACAGGACCTTTGTATTATTGACCCCGCCGGGGTTTGCGGCGGGGCGGTGTGTCGGAATCGAACCGACTAAAACCACACGGTGTGCCACTCTGCGCCTGAGACGGGAGGGATCCGGGAACTGCTGCTATTAACACATCCGGACCCCTCCCAGCGCTTGCCCGCACAGAAGCAGGCTCCGTCAGCTGGTAACACTCAATTTAAGCGACGTACGGCACACGCGTACGTCGCCCCCTCGCGGGACCACTACACACACTGTCTCATCCCTGTGACAGTTGTCAATAGTTATATTTATAATGTATTTCACTTCATCTTATATTTATATAGAAAGCTGAAGAGTTTGTTTGCTTGAACGCGCTAATCTCAGGAACTGGTCAGGTACTGGTCCGATTTGAAAATAAAATTTCAGTATTAGATAGCCCATTTATCAAGGAAGGCTATACACCAATAGGAGCGAAGCACCAATGAAGAATGTTATAAAAAGAGGGAAAATTATTACGCTACGGGCAATGAGAGACATAAACGAGGTTGCGTGGGTCAGCTAGTTTGTGATAAAACTAGCACGTAAAGAATGAAAATAAAGGTGCTACATCAATATCACGCTTGTTCAAAGTTCACTGAGATCAAACTATATTTTTTTAAGAACTGTAATTATCTTTAGAGCTGAAGACACGCAAATTGAACTCACACTTCTAAGGAAGCCAGCTACTTTGGTTATTTAACGTATTTATAACCCCATGCCAGTGACGTCACTGTCCGGTATAGTTGTGTTATCGCTACTCGACCAATATTCGCCGGTTGCCATCCACCAGTTTGTCGTCACAAATCAAATTACCAAAGTCCGTTTCTATTTTCGTCTTGATCAACATTTTGATTATGATTCTGATTAGTTCAGCCAAGGACACTCGTATTTTATTAAAGAGTTTGTGAGATGTAAGGGTTGTGTCGCTTTCTGGCCTTGAGGGACTTTGTACATCATGATAAAAATACTTAAATAAAAACAACGCATTATTTAAATTTAAGTATTCTCTTTTCTTTAGTTAGACTTGGTAGAATCTGAACTAGTTCCTGGCGTTGTTCAGGTGTGATTATGAAACCCAACTATTGTATAATGTATTGTCGTCTTTTTTGATCCTACTTTCGTAGTTTAACAAGAAAGCTATCATTAGAAGCCTAATTGTTAGAAAATATCAGCGTATGTCAGGTGACACGATAAATAATCGATACGCGACCTGTACAAAACATAAAAGTTATTAATATAAAAAGTGGTTCTTGGTAAGCAATTTATAAATACCCTTAATAAAGGCTCTTTATACAAGAATACAGTTTATAGTATCACATTGCAAATACTTGAGTATAATAAGAATACTACTTAAACACACGACTAGCAATTCGGAGCATCCTCGTGGTCACCAATATTTTAATATGTATTTTCTTACATTTTAAGTAGTTCCAAAGCTTTATCGTCCATCAGATATAGGAGAGCTGCCAACTCGTGGAACACGGACCACTTGTTTATATGGGACATGGAAGTAGGCAACAAAGAATTTTATTTTTATTGCATGTTCTCTGACTCTATTAATATCGTCGTATTACTACACTGTGGCGAGGGCAGGTGTTTTCCTCGGTCCTCGGAGTGACGCGTTCATTCGGTGACGTCACAAATTGAGTGCTTAATGTGACGGTACGACCTAGCATACCGGTCGACGATAACATTACCACAGCCAGTCAAATCCGAACGCTCTCCTAGGACGCACGTTTCAAAATTAAATCAATATTACTGTAATTACATTATATAAAAAAATATTATAGTATTGTGTGCGACAATTTTTTTGTCCTTAAGTTGAAATGCGGTGATAGTGCCTAGTGACTTATGTTAGTGCGGACCAGTGGTATGGTGGCGATGGGTATTATAATAGGAACGTGTGTGCCTGATGCTGAACAGGACTCCGCTTATGGAGCTCAGATGCGGAGACCGCCCAGAAGGATCCTGTATGGTATGCATTCTTATACTTGCTGTTTTGGTACCTGCATTCGTATCTGCTATAATAATGTAGTGATTGTTGACCTTATAAGTTATCTGCGAATATATATAACTAGTTACCATAATTCTGCGCTAACAGGAAATAATAAGCAACTGTCTGACTGTATAACATATGTATATTTATTATGTATGTAGCAAATAAATGTCCCACTTCAAGTCTATGCACAATTACTTTTGTGTGACGGGTTGTTAATATTCCAGCCCTTTATCTAATTTTGTTTGGGGTCGGATGAGTAATTGCGAAGAGCTTTGGCCAGTTTCTTTTATGGGCCGTGGTCTCCTTGATGCTCTCCGTCTTGGGAGCAGGACGTTCAAAGAAGGAAGTAAATTGGTGTAAAGTTAACGGTGTTTTGGCCTAGGGATTGAGTGAGTGTAGGATGGATAAGGAGACTAAGATTGGAGTAGTGCTTTCAGCAGATTGGGCTGATCTTAATATCAATAACCACTGGTTAATAAGTTTAAAAACACATTTGAGACGTGACCACAAAGCCTTGTTTACTACCGCACTTGCATCAAAGTACTTTGTTTGTACACACCGTTTTGAAGATGCAGTAAAGTTTCAAAGCGCTGTCTAGTCGCTTTTGCTTGTTACACGTCATCCATTTCTTTGCAGTCTTAGTAATCGTCTAAGGAAAGAAACTGTCTGGAGCATAGTAAACCATGAGCCCGTTTAAAGTAAGTGTAAAACGGAATACGAGTTTATCTTTCATAAGTTTTTGAGTAAGAAGAAATTGCGCCAAAGAATCGTTGCTATAAAAATTGAACCATTTTTACAAAGTACAAATACTATTTAGTAGTAACTTTTCTGTTATACGGTTTAGACGTTAACGTTTAATTCAGGTTGAAGCAGTTTGTCCTCTAATGCATGTTAAATAAATAATGCAATCATAATACTAGAGATTGGAGTACCTACATTACGGAAAAAAATCTTCCTACGCTGTTTTTTCTTGATGATATTATCAATGCATGAGCGTATATGTTGTTTTGCCATTCCATCACTCATAGCAACTTTGGTATCTTTCTCACGAATAGCGAATGAACTGCAAAGTGGTGCTTATACCCTATACATTTATCCTGTCTTGCGAGAGACTTTGTAAACAAACTCTTGTAAGAAATAAGGACAGCGCGAAACATTCCTCTGTCACAACTAATGACGATTCCATTGATTTCTGTTTTTGTCATGTTTAATTACACTATTATACAAAAACATCAGTCAATAGAATTGGAATATTTATTCCATAACGGAAACAAAAGACGTTTGTAATAATGTTATCATTGGCTCTCCTTGTTGGTCGTCTTATTCTTCCTCTTCCGGGTAACCTGCGCTTGTAATCTTCTTAAACATAAAAATCAATTGCTGTTCGTTTGTCTCGCTAAAACTCGAGAACGGCTGGGCGGATTTAGCTGTTTTTATATTAAAATGATTTTCGTAGTCCAAGGAAGGTTTAAACGGTGAAAAATTAAAAATAACTACAATATACAAATGCCACGTGTACGAAGTAGCGGGCACAGCTAGTTATAAATATATAACATAAGCCAACGAGTATTTACGACAGCGATTGGCTTCTTGATACAGTGATTAGTGACCCTTACTGCTAAGACAGAGTTTTTAGCTTTTATTCCTACCCAAAATTAATAAGTACAAGCCCTTGTCGGTGTAGCTATCGCCACTCCTCTCTGTTTTCTGCCATCTGTTTAACCTCGTGATAGACCACGACTCTCGCTTTGCCCTTCACTTGCTGTATGTCTGTTAATCTAGGCCATCCTCGTTTTTTTCTATATCTGGGTGTATTTACCTAATATATGTATATGTAGATGAAAGATATAAGTATGTTTATGAGGAATACTACAGGGTCTACCTAGTTCAGAATCAGACGGTCGTGTGTCAGATGTGTTAAGTTATAATGTTATCACTACTATCAGTCTTCCTCTGCCTAGGGCGCCTATAGACTGGGTGTACGGCCCCGATCGATGGTCGGTACACAGAGATTGTGTAACTACAGTTATGGTGCGATTTATTATAATTTATTAATGATTAATGTTCATTATAGTCAGCAAGGTCGGATCGTTAAACCCGTCAGTAATTATTGCAAATAAAAGTTTATCCGTCTAAAGGAATCATAACTTTAAGTAGGCTTCTGTTACGTTCCCAATAATAATAACCACCGCTATGTTAGGTACTTATAACAAAAAAAATAAGAAAAAACTATAACCCGACTATATAAACCTTTTGAAATTTCCTTCATCTCATTAAAATTGGTTCAGTAGTTTCGGCACTATGGTCGAACATACAAACATAAATAGACTGTAAGTATTACCCGTCCTTTTGTCTTCAGGGTAATAACAGAAGCCTGGTGAAGAATTTAGTTAGTTTCCTTTACCGATTGATGATATTCCAAAAATATTTATTTATTCGGTATTCCCCGAGTTCATTGATCAAATCATATTTGATGTTACCAATCAACGCGCTCGGTGCTAGATGTCAGATCTTACGTCATATACGACTTCTAACGCTTGTTTATTTTTGTTTTATACGGCCAAGTGGCGAACAATTTGAAATAATAAAAGTAACAAAGCCTTTAAACAAACAGAGTCTATATATATTGCCTTCCTGACAACTTAACAGGGAGAGCTTTTCTTATCAGTATCCATAATGTAATCGTACTGAATATTAAGTCCTTACATTTCTTCCTTGAACGAAACAATTGTCCGACAAGGGATTGTCCCTTTGATATCGCGATAACAAGTGCTATTTGTACTTCAGGACGAGTGCGCTCAAGGCTAACTGAGAACAATTGAGACTTTAGGCACTAATTACACTATTTCTCTTTTAAAACGTCCCTCTCCTTTGGTCATATTTTTATTGGAATATTAACAACATGGGTTGGCCGTTCCGTTATTGTTTGTAATCTCTTCAGCTAAACTTGTGATCAGAGTGAGTTCGCATCTGCATCAACTTTATTGCAAGGAGGAAGGAGGCCCAACGATGCAGAAGCATCACAAGCCCGCCATGGTGTGGGTCACCATGCTGCATTGTCTGCATCCGCAATGAGTATGGTGACCACCACTCTTGGATTCTGCTTATGCTTTCCATCAGGCAGAGTAGAGTCATTTTGGCAGGCCATAAATAAAAAAAAAGGATGACACACCCTGGATTTTCCTACTAAGAGAAATTGCTACTGTTTTGTTACTTAAATATAAAAAATAAATATTTATTCAAGATTCAATATGTATTATGGGTTTCACTATATTAATTTAATAAATTAAGGAGTTTGTTTTTATGTGTATCATCTTCCCTCTCGTTGTCCTGCAACATAAGGGAGTGAAAAGAGACGGAAGTGAGTTATCGGAAACCGGGGAAGCACGTGCTACTTGATTTGACCAATAAGCGTCGTGGGTTTGGCCGTCTGATGGTAGCTGAGAAGTCATATGTAACACCTCATTTGCGACTATTGTGAGCCTCGCTTGTTTTTTTGGTTTTTCATATTTTTTTATATAAACTATATGGAACATGATTAGGCGCTAATTAACATCACGCTACGTTCGTCAGGAGTGGAACAGTTAGAATAGATGTAGATAAAACTGCAGAGGATGACTTATTTAATATATATATTAGTTCTTGTATCTTTTAAAACCTGTAAATGAAATCAGCAGCCGGGTGCGTTCTCGGGCAACCTGTGCATACAGATACACGGGCCCAAGTAGATGCAGCCAGCCAGTCGCAAAACAGGCACACCTATTGAAAAGATATCTTGAGGCGTTTCACCTCGCTATAGATAGAAGATAATTGATTTACCGTTGTGGGATAACATCTAGTCTCCCATTTTCTTTTTTAGTGACATTTGGCAGCTGCTAAGGCATTTTTGTCTAAAACCTAGTGTTGACATTATAAACTAATTATTACTACTATAGGTATCGAACAACCTGTTCAACTATAGAGGAATAACTATGTTGTCAGGTTACTAATGAGCCGTGCTGTTTTGTAACCAGTTTCACTCAAGTATGATCTGAGGAATCTTGTAACGGATGGACAGATCTAAGTACTTCAGTTTAGTTTTTCGAAACTTGTTAAGTTTATTTATCAAATAACACATGTAATAATAAATAGACATCAACATAACAATTAACAATCTTTAATATTCCACTCCTGGACGCAGGCCTGTGAAAGAAGCTTAGAAAAAGAGGGCCAGAACTGTTGGTATAAGGTTTGTATCAAGCTTTAATTCGCTCTGTAGTTATATTGTCCTGGTAGTTTGCTTCCTAAGTCGCCTCTTCTAACACCCATGGGATGAATAACGGTGGTGATACTTGGTATTCTTAAACCGTCACCGCACGGACAGTAAATACTAGACATATAAATACACTAGATATAAATCTATACTAATATATAAAGCTGAAGAGTTTGTTTTTTGTTTGAACACGCTAATCTCAGGAACTACTAGTCCCATTTGAAAAATTCTTTCAGTGTTAGATAGCCCATTTGTCGAGGAAGGCTATAGGCTATATATCATCACGCTATGATCCATAGAAGAGGAGCACGAATGAAAAATGTTTCAAAAACGGGTGAAAATTATCACGCGACGGGCAATAGGAGACGCAAACGAGATTGCGTGGATCTGCTAGTAGTATGTATATACCTCAAGGATTTAATAAGAACTGAGCTGGAGCGTTCAAGACGTAGCGCAATACATCTACAACTAAGGTTAATGAAATAAATCTATCCATACACTTAAATAGAACGTATATTTTATTAAATTTTTGTGTATCAGCTCCTAATCGCCCTTGGAACTCAAGGTTAAGACCCTTACGCATCACATGTTAATATTATACCACAATAATAAACAAATGTTCTGTAATAATAAAAATCAATTAATGAGGTTCACGTGTGAACGATGAAATATCGATAGATACGGTACGATACGGGCCACTGTCAAACATAGTGTCTATAGTGCGTCCAATCGTTTATTTAACTTTTGACAGATCACGCACATAAAGTTTTGTAATAATTTTTGATCAATGTACTAGAGGGAATACTGTACTTCATGGACGGGCTCCGCCCACTTAGAGATGTGTCATTCATAATGAATGACCACAGACTATAAAAACGGGTTTGAAATAAATCGATTATCGATTATATTAATAAAACATACAATAACATTATTGTGATTATATTTTATATCAAATCACACGGTCTCTAAACTTGAGTCACTGATATAAGAGGCCCATTATTACAGCTCTCCTTTCCAAAGTATTCACGAAGTCGCAAGACAAACTCTCTTGTTTGTCCTTTGAGCACCTTAATTTTTGGCATTTTGACAGTAACGAAGGGAGGGACGATACGCTCAACTCAACCAAACGTGAGAATTCACAAATAAATCAATACGGAGGAATAAAAATACTTAACTCGACGTATGAAAATGTGAATTATGACTAACTACAAAATGTCCGCTACGCGTCCGGTGTTGCGGTTTAATAATCGATAAAATTACGAAATTATCGGTAAAATAATGAGTGTGTTAAATCGATTAAAACTTCTTCATGTACAAAATCGATCGATAAAAGAAATCGAATCGGTAACGGGTCAGGGTATCACTATTTGATTAAGTATTAGAGCTGTCAAAAGTTAAATAAATGATTGGATACACTATATAAAGAAATGTATTCGAACTATGTTTTCTTTCTCAGATTTCGATCTTCGTTATTGTCTTCTTGCGTTTCATTGATCAGTTAAATTTAATTGTCATTGTATTGACTTATTAAAATATATATTGGCCTCGTAAAGGTTTACTTTCAAGATTTTACATATATTAACAAACGGTATAAAAGAATATTATTCTGCTTTTCTTTAAAATATAAAACATTTTAAACATAATACGTTTTCTTGAGCCTTACTTGTTGAAATATATGTCCATAAAGACTTAATGTCGTAGAAATATGCTTGTTAAACAAGAATTTTCTTTATATATATATATATACATATCTTCTTACATATGAAAATCAATTAATGATCGGTTTTCTCGCCAAAACTCGAAAACGACTGGGCCGATTTAGCTAATTTTAGTTTTGAAATGTTTTTTGTAGTACAGGGAAGGTTTAAACGGTATAAAATTAAAAATAACTTGAAAATCCAAATGCCACGTGTACGAAGTAGCGGGCACAGCTAGTTAGTATATATAATATTGAACGGCATATGAGGGTAGAGAGTAATGAAATTTATTACTATTACTGCACATTATACTGTGCGTAAGTATCATGTTAACTATACTTAGTTTTATTTAATATTCCTTCACAGAATAATAAGTGCATAATATATACAGTTTCACTAGACCCTTCTCACCAATATTCATCTCACTGGTTATAATAGCACTGTAATATTCTCTGTGTGACTCCCCTACAGTTTCTATTCTAACTTAAAATTAGCAAAACCTTGTAAAATGTGACTTAATAAAAATATTGAACTATACTAGTAACTATCAAGTGGACAGCGTACCAACACTTGTACGCACATTCAATCAATACAAAAATATTTACAGTTCAACCACAAGATATACATACAAACACATTATGTATCTTTTCATGTAGCCCTTCTTTCTCCCTCTCGCATCTGACAAAATTGGCTATGCTTACTGTGAATAAAGAAAATATGAAGGAATTGTTCAGGTCTTGTGCCGGTTGTATTACGGTCAGGTTTTGGAGCTACGAACCATAAGTTAGGTCTTTAGAATATAATACCACTGCAAGTAGGAAAATGTTGGTAGATACGGCAATTAGTAAATTATAAACTCTGAATGTTCACACTAGCTTCTTGCCTTACTTTTAGGTATTCCCACATACACAAACTGGTAGTCTGAATTAGTATTAGTATCAGCGGCAGGACTTGAAGACAATGGGTCGTCGAGTATAACCGGTTTGTTATAGCGATTTTTCAAATGAAAAGAATCTCCAGCGTGTGATTTGTGAGTAATGCACGGCTGCCCGTACGAGGGCATGCACGGCATCATCATGGGTCCCATCATCATAGGTGCCATGACTGCCATAGGTGCCATCATAGGCGCCATCATGGGCGCCTGTGGTACGGGCACAGGAGGAGGTGGCATAATTCGTTTTCTAACACATGGTGTTTTGGTAGTAGTTGGTCTTTTGGTAGTAGTCGTGGTGGTGGTCGTCGTGGTCGTTGTCGTTGTGGTCGTTGTGGGAGTAGGTATCTCTTCCTCTCGTAGTGTTATTTCTTCTTCCGATTCTGAGCACAATGGAGGGGACGGGCAATCTTGGTACATACCTGCAATTGATAAATCAAATTGTATTAGGCCTATATAAACTATGATGAACCGCTGGAAAATACTCTGGTTACCTATACTGCATGTTAATATAAATTTAATACAAAAACCCTACTTCAACTTAAAAAATCATATAGAGTTAGATAGTAGTTTACCTATACGAGGTGCTGGCATTAACATCGGTGGTGCTACCATAGGTATCCCAGCTGCCGGCATCTGCAACGGTGGCGGCATTTGTACGTACTGCTGTTTTACTGGCAGCGCTTCTTCTTCACATGATTCTTCATTTCTCGTACTTATCTTTTGTTTAAGGGCGGGCCTTCCTTGATGTAACCGTAGTCCCTTTTGTCTCTTATACGGTCTGTTAGCTATTTGTGTTTCTTGAGCAGGAACTGCTAGTTCATCGCGTGCTTCTTCTTGATCGTGAATGATATGTGGCGCGTGCGGCACTACTTGCGCGGCACGACCAGCTTGAAGCTTATGGCTTCCAGATGGGGTACGATGTTGTGGTATTGTCCGATATTGTGATTGTGCACGGTATTCTGACGGCGACGGCGTATGGTATTCTGACGGTGGATGGTATTCCGACTGCGTATGGTCTTCCGAAGGCGTGTGTAATTCGGACGGTTGGGAGGCACGCGTTTGTATTACTTTAGGGAACATCATAGGCTTCTTACGAACAAGTCTCGTAGAACCTGGTGACGACTGTTGACCTGGCTTGCTTATGAGCTTCTCCCGTCTCCTCTGCTTGCATTCCTCACACATAGCGCAGTAAACTTCAAGAACAGAGGGATGTTCTGTATTTTCGTGGCAACGTCTGCAGGATATCCGACAATCGATATAACTAGTACTCAATGGGAGCATGATCAGGAGTACGAAAGATAACAAGCATGTATATCTGTAATAAATTAAAACAAATATTTTAATATTATAATGGTAGTAGAATGTTAAAATCCTAACAATGTTTGTTAGTGTTCCCAAAGTTAACAAAAAACGTACCTAATCGTGATGTAAAATTTTCTAATAGTATTGTTCATAGAATACATTTCCACGTGTCGCTCTCGTGCTCCAACAACACTCGTATACATGATCTTTGCATTTTTATTATAATAGTATTTTTACAGTATGGTTATATTACTTCAATAAAGCGTTATATAAATGTAACACAAGTAGTTAATGTGCAGCGAGACGTTGGTTTATCGGGTATTCACTTTAAATGCGGCTTTTCTTCTTACATCTAT
The DNA here is from genome assembly GCA_905220595.1 of Spilosoma lubricipeda. NCBI lineage: Eukaryota > Metazoa > Arthropoda > Insecta > Lepidoptera > Erebidae > Spilosoma > Spilosoma lubricipeda. Next base: position 599,001 of record HG992290.1, read on the forward strand.
AAAAGAACTCGGGATGCAATGGTACTACTGAAATTACACACATCTAAAGCTCGTTAAAAAGATACAAAATGATAATGTTTAGTATAAATGATAGATTAGCAACCACCAATGTTTAATTTGTATAAAAAATCAATGTAATTATGACGTGAGTGACATCATTTCAAATTCCAGTATTTACTTGGACTGGACTGGACTGGTTGCCTTGTTAGAAGCACTATAGGTTCACTAACCTTTGTCAGGGTGGTGACTCTGTGGGCTAAGAAGCCGGACATACACATACACATAATTTGTTCTGCGTCTCCGTGTGGTTTCGTGTTGACCGGTTGTTGTGGCGAATCTTAGGGGAAACCTATGACTTTCTGCTTAAATGATGATAAGTGTCACATCACATGCCTTTAATATTCCACTGCTAAACAAAGGCTTTAGAACCATGAGCAGTCTGGTTACCATAGTGCAAGCTCTGCATAGTTTAACATGAGATTACCGTGAGATGTCTGAAGGTATTATTGTTATTGCTTTACATGAGTGTGGAGTACAATAGTATTTTACAACAACGATCATCCGCCCACTCTTGTGCATGTAGCCAAAACAGACCTTGTGGTTTAAAGCTGTACACAATAAACTATTAAGAACATCATATTGTCATAACGAACGTGTACATTGACATACTCAACTGTTAGACCTTCTTTCCAGCGGCGATTACGCCCTGAAATTGTGGCAGAATTTGATTGTGTTTCTACCTAATGCTTCCTTTATTAGAACGAACACCAGGCCCTTCTGGGGTTGTTTTGGGCAATGGCTTGTCATTTCAAAAAAAATGTAAGAAATGCAGCCTGTAGAGATCTGTTGGCCTGAAAATACCGCAGGCACTACATTGTGTTTTTAATGTGCATTCATTCTCCTTTAATGAGAAAACACCAAGTACAGATACTACACTTTCACCTTTGTTAGGTCGTACACCACGCATTATTTTACAGTAGGTACATTAGTGAGAATATTATGAAAACTAAAGACATGGCACTCGTCTTTATAACCGCTTGTCTTTCACACTAACAACATAATGCCATCAATCATGGACACAATGGCGCAGACTAGTTGGATGGGCAGTAACCTGCCGTAAGTGGTACAATGGCTACCGGCCGCTCTGTCATTCACTGAACCTACGTGAGCTCCTTGCCAATGGATAATGTTTGACTCGTATTGTATTATGTGTATCGTTGATCTGCCGAGGTGCTTGCTATGTATTCTTGGGGAATTTGGAAGCGTTTCTAGAAGTAAATTTTTGTATAGAAATGAAATTAGAAAGCAACCGATTAGATCGAGCGCATTAGTGTCCTACTGAAAACTTTTGGTTTTTCTGATTATCGAAGTTCCTTAAAGGAAGGAATAGAAATAAAGTTATTGATTGTTGAAGAGTAAAAAACCGAGATATTTTCCCCGTTCACAGTACTAAGGAATTTCTTCTATGTCGTCTTTTATGACGTTTTAGCATTTTCCTCGTTTGACATAATATATGTATTAAGTACTAAATTTTACTCATGCTAATCTGAGTCAGTTCAGGTATGCTAAGGAAGTACTTTGTATCTAATGAAAGATATATTGTGTTCCTTATTTACCGTATCTATGAACAATTTCATGATGATCGATTGACTAATAAAAAACTGTGGGATATTATGCATATGTTTGTTTAACGTGCTCATATACATGTTTCGGTCCTTGCTTGAACCAACTACTAATAGATATGCATCCATAGTATCCACACTATCAAATGTTAATGCTGAGTCTTAAAATAATAATCCATGGACACAGAAGACGTTTAATAGTTTACGAGGAACGAATTTCATATTGTTATTAAGTGTGTAGCGCTGGGGCTTTACGTGACCAGCATGAGATACATATCGTATCCGTGTTTTGGTTTTATACTCTGAACTGGAATTACTCGCCAACTGTATAAGTGGACAATTTGTTGTTAACGTTTAGTTTGAGACATTCTCAGCTTCCGTACTACGTTTAAGTTTTTCTTCATGGTAGAGGAGGCAAACAATATTGTTTTGTCCAGGTGATCTGGTGTTGAGAGACCTCATTCCCAAACATTTGTTAGTTTTCTTTTTACGTTTACGTTTTTAGAAAGTCGACTTGGCTAGGGGGACAGGAGTATCGTACCTACTTACATTCGATGAACTTTAAATAGAGGTACTTAATTCAACTAACTTACGTATGTTAACGTTTTTATTGTGTATCTAGTGGTATGCGACATGTTACCGTTTCAGAACTATCATCTTCAGCCTATCGCAGTCCACTGACGGGCATAGGTTTCATAGAACTATAAAAAAACATTTTTACGAAGAAGTAATTTCAATTTTTGTTATTTTATTTAAAGTAGAACGATTTCCATTATCAGCCAGTTCTAATACACTAGCATTATTGTATTTAATTGTCTGGCGAAATTCGTTGCACATAGAGTTAAAATTTAACTGCTATCGTCAAGTTATTGGGTACGCTATTAATTAAAAGCGCGAGTAGAACTAAGCGATGAGTGCTAGTTGATTGATATAAATAGAAGCTTTTTGAAGGGCTATCGCTCCATCCCGAGCAGTCCATTAACCACAGTCTGGTGGGCCCACAGATGGGTCCTACAGTTTCTGCTAGGCCGCACGCAATAATTGACTTGAAGTCGATACCTACAATAGTGTTCTTGTTAGTGGTAGAGTGGTTCTACTGGTGTGTTTTTGTATTTTTATGTCAGACTTCTTTATGCTAGCCACGTTTGTGATGGTCCCAAAAAATGCATACACGAATGTCACGGTTTCCATTTTGATTGTCCCGCAATGAATTTATCCAACTGCCATGTATGAGTAAATTTATTTTCAGAATCCAGATGGTTCTCTTTGGGTTAATTTATTGGCTGAAAATTTATTAAGAACATCTACATGTTTAAGTAAACTTTATTTAGATTGGAATCAAAATTATAAGCAACGTAATATAAAGATATAAGAATAGAATTGTGATATTGATCACTACAAATAATGTCTAATTTAAAATGTAGCCATTAGCGTAGAACACGAATGTTATCGATTGACAACCGGCTGCGTATGTCCACCGCCACCGTGATGACGTGGACCATTTCATGATAATCTACATGAAATATCCTTTTGTTGACGTGCACATTATAACGACCATTTATTTAATTGATATCTTATATTATCTGGAATAAAACTAATCACTGGCTTCTGCCATTGTTCCACATTGCTCCAACTAATCATTTAGCTTACCGTGCCCTAACATCAATAAATAGGCTCCCAACTGCGAGGCACCACAAATTGTTTTATACGAATACATCTAAAGTAAAATATCCGGCATTGGCTGGCTCCTAAGAGCCTGACAGACACAAAATATTTCTAAACAGAATTTTATACGAATACCCTACATAATTTATGAGGTTACTCCCACGAAAAAGGCTTCCCTCTTAATGCTTTTATTAGCGCTGCTCTTTTATATAATATTCATTAAAGTGAGATGAGTCTCGCGCGATAAAAATGTCCTAACTATTCACTCGTCGAGGATCGCTAACTGACACATCAAATGTTAATATATGTTTTGAGATATTAGAACACAGCGCTTATACCTACTAATGTAGGAATACAAATACTTGCATAGAATGGGAAAATTAAATGGACCTGCGCTTGTAATCAAATGTAATACGTGTTGTATAACATGGCGAACTTGCAATTCATATAAAATAAATACAAATAAATAATATTGGAACCGCTTTTTACTAAATGCATATATATATATACTATATATATACTTGGTATATATACAAAAAATGTAGTTAAAAATTTTTTTGTCTGTCTGTCTGTTTGTTCCGGGTAATCTGTGTATGATTATATCATTTAGTATTTAGTAGATTATAGTATATTATAGATTATAGATTAAATAAATCCTAAGTATTTTTACACATATCTAAAAGAGAAACGCAGTAACGCTGTACAAATTCCCCAAGCTATGACATTGAAAGATAACACTAGTGCCTCCGACGGTCCAAGTATATGCAATCTCTTTGCGACTTACTTTTCTTCAACCTTTGTCGACTCTTCTGGCCAAAGCACTCACTCGATTGAACTTGGTGCAAACACGAGCAGTATTGGAAACATACATATTACGCTCAATGACGTTATAAAGCATTTCGAACGAGTAGATATACACAAAGGTGCGGGGCCAGACGGAATTCCACCATATTTTATTTCAAAATGTGCATCACAATTAAGCTTCCCTTTTTTTTTAATAGCAAATAAATCATTGTTAACGGGCACATTTCCGACCTTGTGGAAAAATGCAAAAGTAGTTCCGATTCATAAAAATGGCGAAAAGGAAAATGTTTCGAACTACAGACCTATTTCAATACTATCTATATTTGCCAAAGCATTCGAAGCTTTAATTTATCCCGATTTAAAGAATTATACCAGACAGTATTTCACTGATAAACAGCATGGTTTCATCCAATCTCGTTCTACGAGCACAAATTTAGTAGCGTATCACAATGAATTGGTGAATGTAGTTGATGCAGGGGGGCAAATTAGTACAATCTACATGGACTTCGCCAAAGCCTTCGACAGAGTTAGTCACAAGGTACTGTTAAAAAAGCTAGATTCAGTTGGAGTCTGTGGTTCTTTATTGAAATGGTTTAAGTCTTATTTGTCTGAGAGGACACAATATGTTGTGGTGAAGGGCTATCAATCTGTACCTTACATAGCTACCTCTGGGGTTCCTCAAGGCTCCCATTTAGGACCGTGGCTATTCAACCTATTTATTAACGACATAGTAACTTGTATTAAACATAGTAGCGCTTACCTCTTTGCCGATGATTTAAAATTATGCAAAACAATAACCAACGAACTTGATTGTCAATTACTACAGAGGGACCTTGACGCTGTATCAAGCTGGTGTACTAATAATATAATGTCTTTAAATACCAGTAAATGCTACAGTGTCACGTTTACGCGAAGCCGCAATTTAATAAAGGCAGAATACCACATTGACGGGGAAATACTACAGGAGAGGGCTGAGGTAAGAGACTTGGGTGTTCAATTTGACAGCAAATTAACTTTTTTGCCACATATTGACAACATCGTGAAAAAAGCATCTAAAATGCTAGGATTTATTATTCGCAACGGCAAACTGTTCCGTAATCCAGACACGAAAGTATCCATTTTCAACACATACGTACGTAGTTGTCTTGAATATTGTTCAATAGTCTGGTCACCACAATACAACATACACCAACTTAGAATTGAACGCATACAGAAAAGATTCCTTAGGCACTTAACTTATTCTTGTAAACTTCATAAACAACTTAAGACGTATAATGATAAACTTAATCATTTTGGAATGGTCGCCCTATCGGTTCGCAGACAGCTACACGACATGACGTTTCTATTCAAAGTATTACGGAACGAGTTCGATTGTCCATCACTCTTAAATTCATTTTGCCTACGAGTCCCACGTCGAGTACCCAGACTAGCACACGTGAATGCCGGCTTGTTGCATCAGCCACTTGCCAGAACCAATCTGAAACAATTCTCAGCCGCATGCCGTTTGCCCAGGATCTACAACAGAATTTGCGGAGAGGTAGATGTGTTCGCCGACAAACTTCCAGCTTTCAAAACAAATGTGTTGAGATTGTTGAAGAATTGGTTTTAGTATCAATAGTATAGTCTTCCTTGATAAGAATGTCTGATTTTTTTTTTTTAATTTCTATTTGTTACTTTCTTTTACTTGTTTTTATTTCATTTTTATCTATTTTATATTTTCACTTGTTTCTATTGGTGCATGCTGTGACACCTTGAAATGTTGTGCATTTAAACTAGTTTTTAGTTAATTTACTGTTTTTATATACATAAGATTCAATGTAACAACAACTGGTTGTCCAAATAAATAAATAAATAAATAAATAAATAAATAAATTAGTAGATTATAGATATGATTTTGACGCGACTTCCACTGGCAGGTAGCTGATGATCCAGGGAGTAACTTAGGCTACTTTTTTTAGATTACTTTTTTAGATTAACGCGGCGATACTCGGGGTACGACGATAACCGCGGGTAACACCGCGGGGTTCAGCTAGTTTTTCATATAAATGTTTTCCTCCTTATTAACTTTTGTACATGAACAGCTTATTTATGTATTTCTCACTGTCTATTCCAGGTATAAAATGTCCAGTATGCAGCAAGTTTGTACTGCCGGACGACATAGAGTGCCATCTCGTCATGTGTCTCACCAGGCCCAGGCTCTCGTATAACGGTCAGTATCTACTCTATAGCATACCTTATATTATTAGCATATTAATTAGCATTTGGGTTTCTAGCATGTAGGAAAAAAATGAAGAGGAAGGTAGTCGTTAGTGGCTTTTCATATTAAATAAACAAAGATAAATTATTACTATAGATAGTCAAATCGCTTCGCTCTATGCTAAAGGGCTTCTATAAAGCGCAAGACACGTGACTTATACTCGTATATGTATATACCGTGCCGTACCTGTAATTTCATTTCAACTGAGTCATGACTTTACACTTATATATAATACTAGTTGTTGCCCGCGGTTCCGCCAGTATATGTCGGTTATCGCGGCATATAGTAGTAGCCTATGTGTTATTCTAGCTATATTACTGTAAAGTTTCATCCAAATCCGTTCAGTAGTTTTTACACTTACAAACTTTCGCGTTTATAATATTATTAGGATTTAGGGCCTGCTTCACTAGTTACAAATAAGTTCCGGATAGCGTGACTGACAGATGAAGAATTTTTTAGAAGAAACGTTAAATTATTATCTGTCATATAAGCTATCTGAAACTTATCTGTAGCCGGTGAAACAGGGCCTTAGTCAGTTATAGTGGTTATAATATAAACCTAATTGTTTTATTTTTTCATTTAGTCTTATCATGAAAACAATATTATTTGTGGAGTTAGAGTAAAGATTGGCTTGCAATAATTTACGTAACATTTATTTAGCCCGTATTAAAATATTAGATAAATGTAGTCTTGTTCATTTGTCCTGTCGATATTTCTTACGTAGTATAATCTGGATGGTAAAACGTTAAGCCCGTCACATCCATTTAAGGCAGAAAGCTGGTTTGGTGGTGGCTGCCCGTGATCCTTTTACGCATAGAAATGTTGTTTATCTTGTTTACACTGAAATGGTTTTTATGTAGGACCACACAACTTTGTTATGGAGCCTTTTGTGCGCGTAGATTATTTTTGTAAGACTTGGATACACAGAATTTGTTTTTTTAATTTTAATACAAATTTAAAAAAAATAAATAAATAATGCTTTACATGTAGAATGCTGAATTTCAAAGTTTTTTTTAGTTCAAGTTTCAAGTTTACTTAGTTTTAAATAATTATCTATATATTATTTGATCGTCAAATAGCGGCCGCTGTTGACATAATAATCATGTAGTTCTATTTACTTGTTTTACGAGTATATTACAATACTAGTTATGACTCTACTCTACCTAAAACCTATATTGTCTAAAAAATTTCGCACATTGCATTTCAGAGGATGTACTGAGTGACTCCAAGGGGGAATGCGTGATCTGCCTGGAGGAGCTCTCTGCCGGAGACACCATCGCCCGCCTGCCCTGCCTTTGCATCTACCACAAGGGGTGAGTCATTCACACCATTTTTATATTACACTTCTTTTTCCTTTGTTATTACTGTCCCATACATAAAATAAAAATAGACTTTATTTATTGTAACCAGTTGTTATTTTTACTTAAATCTCGTTCAAGGTAAGTCATTTGACTTAACATTAATGTTAACATCTAAAATAATAATGATATCTGATCAACTAGCATTATTAATAACCAGGTCAGGTTGTCTTCGACATAGGCCTCCTCTTATTCAAAAATTCACACAAAACACTTCAATCTATATTCATATTAAAAGGAAGTACCTATAGTTTACTATTCTACAATATCTTATTTCTTGAGCGCATGAACTCTTATGATTTCTTATTTCAAGAAATGTATTTAAAAAAGTGTGGTAAATGGTTTCATTTTCGGTTGCGTTTTGATAAACATTGCATTTACCAAAATAACAATGCATAGTATGGTATAATATTCATGCGAATGCATATTTTTGTGTAGATATATAAAACAATCAGACACTCTATTCGTCTGGGCACTGTTCCCAAGCATGTATTTTAATGAGAGTCTTTCATATAAGCACTATAGTTACGATCATATCAATTTGCCGCCTACACTAACTATTGCGAGTGCATTATTTATTACACATCTAAGCGATAACGCTATCAGTTGCAGGAAGTGTATCTCGATGGTAGCAATAACCGTTTTGTAATCGATCGCCTCATATCAGATGACAGCCTGATAACTTTTGTACTATGATAGCGATTATCTATGTTTAAGTGTGGAAATTAATTATCACACATGGGGTCTGTTGTGTTGTAACTGCACATTGTAAATGTGTTGTACTGTTTTAGTGTTTTAAATTAAAAACCAACATTCAGCTGATGTTTTAGTTAAAAAATTCCGTGTCTATTTTAGTTGAAACAGTATTGCATATCATTTTTATTATTACATTTAATTAAAACTGAATTGCTATAACACTAGTACGTACTGTATCAAAATAGGTAAAAAATAAACAAATTATAGTTATTGATCTTAATAATTGAATTCGTCTTAAAGCACATACTGCTGTAGTTAGTGTAAATTTAATTTAAATACCTTTAGCGATAACGCCAAACCATAGTAAAATGCGTTCTATTTAGGTATAGTTATTCCAAAAACCTTTTGGATGCAACCCTTTCAATCACCCATATAATATAAAATTTACATCCCCTATGCCGTTCCATCCACTGTGAACTGTTGGTAACAAAAGGGAACGATACGTTGAGTGGGGGTAGATGGGGTGGGGTAGACAAAGGCACCGATAAGCGCTGTCGATCTGGGTCGAGCTGGTGCTCACGTGGAGAGCGTTTGACCTGGCTGCTTCACAACACCTTGCCACTTGTCATGTATCGATATGGACGAAATAAGATGCAGCTTGAAATAGAATAGCTTAGATATTGTACTGGCCACAAAATGTATAATATTATTACTAGTACACATAATTGTTGATTGAAAATACATAATTGTTACAGTTTAATATAAGAAAGAAACCCGCATACAACGCATGCATTTGCAATAATACGTGCATTATATACTTTTTGTTGCTTTAGTCGTTATACTATGTATTTAAAAACCGTATAGTGTTAGATAATGAATTTGAACATTGAATTGAATTGACAAAATGTTGTATCTTGTATTGACGTAGTATTTGTTTGTTTGTTCCAGATGTATAGACCAATGGTTCGAAGTGAACAGATCGTGCCCGGAGCACCCCGGCGACTAGTGGGGCGCGGCCGGGCCCGCCGTGCCCCGAGCCGTGCCACGCCGTGCCATGTGCCACGCTGTGCCACGCCGTGCCCCGTGTCGTGTGCCACGCTGTGCCACGTGGCACGCCGCAGCCCGCACCCCGCACCCCGTGCCATGTGCCATGCGCGAGTGATACTTTTATACAATGAATAGACTGTGCCTCGGCGCCTTGTACATATGAACTTATGCTAGTGACATGTTTTACCCTTAGTTTTAACAACAATTACGATAAACAAAGACAGTCGTCGTTGACGGAACGCTGTGGGGAAATTCTCGGTGGAGTATTAATTATTGTACATTTTACAAGGTTCAAGTTTTGTTCACGACGCGAACGTTAGTTTGTTTCAATTCGATATGTATAATGTAAATTAAATGATATGTATAGTGGAGGTGTGTTTCGTTCGCAGTAAGGTGTATCCGTGCAAGGGTTATGTTAGTGCAGGTGCCGCGACCGCCCCGAGCTCATCGCGGCACACATATCTGTTTCTTAAGCTTGTATATTATAATATATCATTTGATCTTTTTCATCTTGATAATAAAGTTGATTTGTTTCTAAATTTTCTACAATTGTTTTATTTGTGACTTCTTGCCCAACAAACGTCAATACTAATCAATGCTAATCTAATTCTAATAACCTGTATCACATGACAACTTTAGTCGTCGACCTTTCATGATGGATTTTACAATTAAAAAGTAATAAACTCACAATTAAAATAGATCTGATTGAGGTCTCTCCTGCTGTTCACCCCAAATAGATAATGGTCCTGTAAATGTTCGTTATCTACAAACCGACATTGATTCGTTTCTCTTAACGATATTCAAGATATTTATCACGTCAACAATATTAAATAGCTGTGGATGCTAGACACTTAGACCTTTCCTTATAAGATGGCTTGATTTATTGATGGTTTATGTCAAGTATTCCTTCTCCTTGGAGTGTTGTTGTTCTTCGTAATTTACTTTGTTAGCCGGTACTTACGACACCCATGGGATGAATACGAATTACAGCACCGTGTTTTTTTTCTTGTAGCACACTAGGTGGTGCTCAACGAGCCGAAAGCGTGATCGGAGTAGAGAGAGAGGGACTGAGTTTAGTTAGAGTCTGTCTCTCTCACGCAAGCTTCTGATTAGTTGGTGTATTTCCCAACAAATCAGTCATGCAAACTGATTTGGTGATGTGATGATGACTGATTTGGTGGGAAATACACTCTCTCTACTCCGATCACGCTTTCGGCTCGTTCAGCAGCCTCTCCGTGTATATATGCTCTAAGGCACATGAGATAATATATTTGTACTGGAGGCTTGCTGCAACATAAAACCCTAATATTGTTGAGTATCTTAATAATGTAGTTATCGTAATACAGACGGGCGGGTAAATGCCGTTCCTATTTATTATTTTATGACAGTATCAGTCTGTTGGCAACATTGGTTTTCTATAATAGATATACATTGAGAATATTATCCATATTTTATAGCATCGACAGTAAAGTCATTAATGGATAGTATAGTAGATTCTATGAATTCATCCATATTTGTTTCGAGTACTTGTACACAGATCAAAAGTATTGAGAAGAATAAAGAAAAAGAAATAAATAAAACTATTTCTTAGTTATTATAATTGTTTATTATTAAGTAGCGACCCGGTCTGGCTTCGCTCGGGAGTCTGAAGTTCTCCAATTTCCTCTACTCTAATATGCGTGTATTACTATTATATACCTTCCTCTTGAATCACTCTATCTATTCTAAAACTGCATTAAAATCCTTTGAGTAGTTCAAGAGATTAGGTATGCTTTGTAACCTCATATAAATATATAGGACAAGCTGAACCCCGCGGTGTTACCCGCGGTTATTGTTGTGCCGCGGGTAACGCCGCGAGATTACCCGTAACAAACAGACCGACAGACAGACAAAAATCTTTTTAACTACATTTTTTTTTTAATATGTTCCGTGTATACATACATATGCATTTAGTAAAAGCGGTTATTATAATATTACAAACAGACACTCCAATTTTATTTATTTGTATAGATTACAAAGTTACAAGATAATATTACTAGCTGACCCGACGAAATTCGTATCACCATATTTTACTTTCAAAAAATTTTCCCCGTTATTCTTTGATTTTTTTCTATACAAACATTGCCTTAATAATAACGAAATTACCTATAGAAAAAAGAATTATCCAATTTGGTGCAGGCGATCGGAAGTTATGCGAATATTGACATACATTTATATATACATGACATTTCGGGGATTCATTTTTATATATAGATAATGCAATAATAGGTGTAGATATGTACCGAGATATAATAATGTTCAAAGGTAACTTGTAAAATGGTCAACCTAATGAAAAAGCAAGAATAAAACATCTTATGAAGTTGTACTAAAATTCCGCAAAGTCTTAGTAAACTGAATTTCACGAAATTGCCACAAAAAAAGATCACTTATTACACTAAGCTTGATGTTGTAATTTTCTGTTAGCTACATTTACAATAGATATTTATAGTGAACTAGCTGTAGGTACACGTGCCACTTCGTATACGCGACATTTGGATTTTCAAGGTTTTTTTAATTTTTCACCGTTTCATAAACATTTCAAAACCAAAATCAGCTAAATCGGCCCAGCCGTTCTTGAGTTTTAGTGAGACAAACGAACAGCAATTGATTTTTATATAAACGTAATATTAATTAAATCATTATATTTAGTTTCACTCATGTTTATGTTACTATTATTACAAACTTTTATTTAACTTTCAATGTATGTACTTATGTAACTATGTTTGTTCGGCTGGAATCCTACAACACAATGTTGCAATATCTTCAAACGATTGAGCTGAACTTTTACATGAATATGTATATTGTGTGAAATTACTAGCTCTTGCCCGCTGCTTTGCTCGCGTGGCAGTTGATTATATGTATTTAATGAAAGCTGTGTAAAAGTATGTATGAATAATTTATTCATGTTATTAAACGTATTTATTTATATTTGATCAATAGCCTATTTAAAAGAACTTTCTTACAAACATTCGACCCATATTTTAACCCCTTTAGGGACAGAATTCCCATAAATGTTATTCATCTTTTTGTAATCAGAAACATAAAGACGAAAGTATTAGGCTGCTAAATAAAATAAAGACGAATTTCCAAACCAACCTTTATATGAATTTTTTTTTTTTTTTTGTTTGACCCTGCCATAATGACTCTACTCTGCCTTATGGAAAGCATAAGCAGAATCCAAGAGTGATGGTCACCATACTGCGAACGCAGACAATGCAACAATGCAGCATCGTGACCCACACCATGGCGGGCTAGTGATGCTTTCGCATCATTGGGCCTCCGGTCTCGCACTCACCAACGAAACACGACAGCATGATCGCTGTCATTTTACGTTGATTTTCTGTGCGAGGGTAGTACCACCCCGGTCGAGCCTGCCCGTTCGTGCTGAAATCGGCGTGGCTCTACTACCTTTGAAATGTCATTATATATATATTTCTTCCCTTAGGGGTAGAATATCCAGAAACGCCTAAATACGTATCTACTCGTTTTTAATTAGTAGCCCAAAGATAATATTTCAAGTTTCTAACTTAAAAAAATATGGTCCTCAGAAGTAGAATGTCCAGAAACGCTTAAATACGTATCTCATAATCATCAGCATATTCAAGTCCACTGTTGGACATAGGCATCTCCAATTGCACACCACTTGTTCGATTCGCATCCAGCTCCTGCCAGCGGTCTTGGGTAGATCATTATTTCACCTGACCTGTGGACGTCCTACACTACGTTTGCCGAGACGCGGTCTTCACTTAAAAACTCGTTTACCCTCTCCATAGTACGCTGAGCGATTTTGAACTTGTGAAACAGCCGTGTCTTAAGTTTCCATGTTTCGGCACTGTGAAATCAACGATGAAAAGACCCGACGAAATTTTCCAAGCGTTGCCCAAACTCATCCTGTTCACCTCATCCTCAAAGTTGTTTCTACCTAACTGCAAAGTTTGCTCGAGGTACACATATTTTTGTACAACTTTGAGAACGGCACGGCGTCTACTCATTTTTAGAATTCCGTACCTCAAAAGGAAAAAACGGAACCTTTATAGGATCATTTTGTTGTCCGTCTATCGGTTAAGACCCTTTTTTAGGAACGCGTGGAGATATTAAGCAGAGATTTATATTAAATCTCAGGTCTACTGTCCCTTGGAGCTATGAACAATCAAACTTCTAAACGAAAGCAATTAAAAGATACAGCCGTTAATGCTGCACATTTCAACAATCAAGCTTCAGGATTCAAAACCTACAGGGTACTTCCGTGAACTCTGATTCTTGAAAGATAGTATGAAGCAACGTTTTATAGCACAGACAAAGGCAAATTACTACAAGCATAAATTTTTAGTAACATCATATAATACACCTACAGGTTTTTACGGAACCCTCGGTGTCCGACTCGCACTTGGCCGGATTTTTTAAACAATAGACCAAAAAAAGTTATGTTTTCAACTTAAAAATGACAAACTTCCGTACAAACTTTCAACTCCTATTTCACCCCCTTGGGGGTAGAGTAGCCAGAAATCCTTTTATAGGTCTATACTTATTTTTATTAAGTAGCTTAAAAAATTACGGACTTCCCTAAAAAAATGTCAACCCCTATTTTACCCCCTTAGGCAGAAACGCTTAAATAGATATCTAGTCACTTTTTATCAGTAGCCCAAAATTTAAGTTTCATGGTACTAATTTAAAAAATAACGGACTTCCATACAAACTTCCAACCCCTATTTTACCCCTTTAGGGGTAGAATATCCCGACTAATTACTACTACTAATTCACCCTTCAAAACATTATTATGCCTACGTCACTAGTAACTAGTGAGCGTTGCAACGCATACCTTTATGAGTTGTAGGTATTTTGTATCATAGTCGTATTACAACGCTGCGTCGAATAGGTCGTCCATTCAAGTTTTTTTACGCCACAATGCTGTACTGCTTGTAAAAATGGTAGCAGAAGGAAAAACATTAGTAATGGAGCTGTTTCTTACCATCGGTAGGAACAATTTTAAATAGTTTATCAATAAAATCATAAAATTTTATTTAATTATTAATCGATTAGAGATTTAAGCTTAACTCTTGCTTATCCCATTCACTTAAAGCTCAATTTGGTATGATCGGGTTTTATCAATTTTCAACGCTACTCGATTAGAGATGTAGTCAGGTAGGATGTTGGTCTTATCGATATGCATACTTTTAAACATGTAAGCGTGTAAGTGTAATGTACAAAGGGCGGCCTTATTGCCTAAAGCAATCACTTCCAGGCAACCTTAGGATGGATAAAAATGTATCGGAGACAGTATTTGACGGTGCGGTAGTTTTGAAGAATTATAATTTTCTAATGAATATAACTAGAAACACATACTTATTTATATACACATACATATACATCAATATACATGCAAACACATGCCAATGACTTTAACCATTCAATTATTTTATAACTACATATTGCATTTTTGTTGATTGCAATCAATGTATGAATAATGATACTATGTATTTCCTAAAAAATAAAAATGAATATAGTTATTTGTAAACATTTCAAAATCTACTAATATAGGTACATACTATGCCAACTATTAATTATATAGGAAACACTGTTTTGAACTTTTTTATGTGCCTAAACAGTATTTATTATATATAATATTACTAGTTGTTGCCCGCGGATCTGCCCGCGTTTATATCGGTTGTCGCGGTTATTAATAGTAACCTATGTGTTATTCTGATGTATAAGCTATATTATTGTAAAGGTTCATCCAAATCCGCTCTGTAGTTTTTGCGTGAAAGAGTAACAAACCTCCATCCATCCATACTTACAAACTTTCGCATTTATAATATTAGTAGAATTATGATTCTAATACAGATTCTTAAAATTAATAAACATTATTATGCATGTACTTATTTTTTACCTTCCTTGCCTTTATAATGTTACATCCTCAGATATCCTTCAATTCATGTTTTATATTCTGCTCTGTCCAAACAGAAGTTAGGTATCGATATTGTTGATAATATTCTAATATGTGCTACAACGCTAATCGAGTAGCGATACATGCCAAAGAATTATACAAATATCGAATTTATTCCTATGGAGATTAATTTTATAATTGCGTGCATTTAGAATAACGCCATCTGTTATTGAATACCTTGCAATGAAGTATTAATTTTATAATTGCGTGCATTTAGAATAACGCCATCTGTTATTGAATACCTTGCAATGAAGTATTCTTACTTTCAAGACAAAGCCCTTTAATAAAAAGATTACGAAACGTTGTAAGTTCTTCTTTCCCTATGGTAAAATAACTCTTAACATTACGCGAGAAGAAATATTATTAAACGTGTGACTTGATGTGTTGTAGGCTAGTTTTGAGCAAAATACAAACATCAAATGAAAGCAATTCGTTATTAGGGTGCAATAATAAATAGTCCTTTCATTTGTCTGAGTTTGGCGACAGTCGTTGCGCTGTAAATTATGACCCATACCACTTCTACCTATCTTTCTGTTTTGTGGTCAGTACATATTCTTACCTATGATTAAACCTATTTACTTTTACCTCCATGGTGCTAATTTATCATCCAAATTTTTTTTATTTGATGAAAACTAAAGCGCCATTTACATGATACCATTTTCTTGTACATACCAGAGCAATAATTGAATACAATGAAGTAAGCACAATAATTGATCTTCAAGAATTGTAAGCAACTGTTTACACGCTGCTGAAGATTGCATGCAATTATTGAATAACAGTTTTGACGTAAAAAAGTTGCAACTGTCTTTTGTTTACACTAATACAAGTATGTTTAGGAAATTATTGCTTTCAAGATTTGCCATGTCTAAACACAGGCTTGGAAGAGCGTGTACGATTTTTTGGCAGGTTACTTCAAGTATTGTACGTATTTGCGTCGCTGAATTTTTTATTCAACTATTGAACGTTTTAGAGGAGGCTGTTCACTAAAAAATATGAGTCAAAAAGTACTGAAATTTGGGTCTGCTGGGATTTAATAAAGTTTATTGAGATTTATCACACTCATATCATGAATGTTTATGGGACATCGAAAATGTGAATTATAAGAATCACGATGCACGTAATGCTGCATTTGCACAAGAGTTTGGTGTTAACGGTTTCGGACCTAAATATATTACAAAAAAAAATAAAAAAAATGAGGATAGTATGTATTTATATGAAAAGTACAGGAGCATTATGTACAGATATGTCCTACTGTTTCGCTCGCGCAGATTTCGCATAATTTTTCTCATAAAAAATGGGATTGACCTGCCAAGGTCACACCATCACACCTTCACTAACTGCACTCATATTTGCAAATGAAGACAAATGACTACAAGAATTGCTTGTAAAATTATTGTATGTTCTGCTTACACTAGAAAAGTTTTGAAAGAAAACTTGTCCAATAGATCAAAAATGTTACGTGTTGTTTAGACCATGCAAGTCATTTATTGCTTTAATTTAATTGTATGCAATAAGCAAGAAACTTGCATCATGTAAATGGCGCTTCAGACTCGGAACCTTCTTGCTGTATTTTTTTTTATTTGCTTACCTGCGCCATTTTCTTTTCACGTCATATTGTTGAAACCTTAGGTTAAAATATTGTGATTCTAAATGCTTTTTTTTCATATTTACTAATTTCCTCGTAGAGGTGGGATGAAAAGTTACGTGTTGCACTCGAGTGCAAAGTTGTTTCACCCTGTGCTCTTTTGATTCCCTCGCTAATGCTCAGGATTCTAATATTAGAATCCGTCGCTTGCTCGATAATCAAAATTGAGCACGCGGTTAAGAAGCAATTTTGCACTCTTGTGTAACAAATTACTATTATTCTTTTCAGCGCACTTAAATAAACTTTTAATTAATATTGCGTCTATGATCTAGCGTCGTCATTGGCACTGTTAATAAGAAGACATGCTCGCACACGAAAGCGAATCGATTTGATACAATTTTGCACTAGGGCTTGTGAACTTTTTTTTTAGTAAATATTTCGGAGATCTAACACACAACGCCATCTAGTCCTAAGCTAAGCAGAGCTTGTATTATGGGTACTAGACAACTGATACAAATACATATATTATGCTTTTTTTTCTAAATACATATACATAAATATTATATATAGAAAAGAGTCAAACTCCGAAACAAATATTTGTAGATTATACAAACATTTGGTCCGTCCCGGGAATCTAACCCGAGACCTTATGATCAGCAGTCGCACACGCCAACCGCGAGACCAACGAGGCAGTCATCTTTACCAAACAACGCCGAACGCGGTAGTCAAATTGCAACTACCGAGGCCGTGAGTTGTGCCACACTTAGGCTCCGATGACTTCACGCACAAGAAACGAAAGAATTATCCAGTTTTCAGTGAGGCTGTCTTGTAACGTTTTTTTTCATTTACAATAAATCTCAGAAGCACTCTTGCAGAATTTGTTTTCAGCGCCCTCTCTCTTACTAAAGTTCTAATTGTATCTAAGTGCAGCGCGCGGTCAAGTGGTTTGCTGTCTGATTCACCATGGATGCGCCAGATCGCGTTCGTTTCTGCGATATGATTTTGTGTATAATCCAGTAAACAATCATAGCTCCAATCTAATACTAGAATGTATGCGATACTGTACACTTTAAATTTAGTCGCATTGAATCCAAGCTGACAGTGAGATGTTGTACATTTCTTTCGCGTCGAAGGAGGAGGGGATTTCGTTCCTGAATGTTCGACAAAGAAGCTTTAAAAGAGGGTGTAATAGCGACGGAGAGGACTTCTTTGTTCTGACTGTTCCTGTAAGGACTATTCAATTTGTATACCTGCGAACACATGCTATCTTGAGCGTGTGAGGAAAAACAGTCATCTTGGGTCTGTGAGGAGACAATCAAGAAGGAAGAAGAAGTCCTGCGTGACGTGACTTCATGCAAAAGGTCTTGTGAAAAGCAGCAAGCAGCTCACTTCCAAGCCCACTGCCATATCTTGGGGAAGGTCACGTAATTTTTATAATTTCTAGGTCTACTAGCAACTACATGTGAACACCGATTTTCGTCTCCTGCGAACACACACTACCTTGAGTGTGTGAGGGAACACAGACCACCTTGGGTCTGTGAGGAGACGATTTTAAAGAAGTGATCCGGTGGATGTCTGCCCATTCCAGCCAACAACTGCAGAGGGACTTCACCACGAAACTTTTATTATTAATTTATTCAACCCCCCTTTTTTGTATTGTTAAAGATTGTTTTGAAGCATTCTTAACCTGTAAATTTAATTTTCTAACTGTAATATATGTATGTTTTGCTGAGGCGAAGGTGTTTTATCTGAAGAGTTCCTTAGGGCTCCCATACATACACACACACATTATTTTTTAAATTACTTTTTTTATAAGGCGCTCTGGGATCATGAGATCTTCCGCTAAGTGGCCGGTGTGTAGCCTGCCTGACAAGTTAAGAGGTTACAGTCTTATCACTCCGATCGAACCGGTCCATTTGTGCCTAAATAGTAGTAGTGTAGGAGAGACAACAAAAAGGTAAATAAAAACTTTTTATAAAAAAAAAACCGACTTCCAAAAAACAAAACTCCCTTCCAAAAAAACACTAAAAAGCTCAAAATAAACTGGCTCTTCATAAATTGCAATGTGCCAATTCTTGTCTATACCTAACTCTTTATTCATTTAAATAGTATTATTATTATGTGTGCTAGGTACCTAAAATCTGTTTGAAGTCGGTGCCAAGCCAAATGTAATAGTAGGAACACACTCGCTATATTTCGAGACAACCATAGGCAGCCCGCGCGGGTCTGCCTGCTTGGGTTGTTTTGTTCTACACGAAGAGCTGCTATCCGGCAGCGGCGAGTGCGATACCTTAGTACCTACTATTACATTTTGGCTCGGCACCGACTTCAATCAGATTTTAGGTACTTAGCACACATAATAATAATACTATTTAAATGAATAAAGAGTTAGGTATAGACAAGAATTGGCACATTGCAATTTATGAAGAGCCAGTTTATTTTGAGCTTTTTTGTGTTTTTTGGCAGGGAGTTTTGTTTTTTGGAAGTCGGTTTTTTTTTTTATAAAAAGTTTTTATTTTTACATTTTTAGTGTAAATAATCATAGGTAAGTAGTGAGTTAAACTAATTATTTAATACAAATCGCGTGAGCCAACCTACGTAAGTGACCACCTACAAACGTTACTCCCGCTGATGCGAATAACTGTAGGAGTTGGACTGTAGCACGTATTAAAACTGAGCTTAAGCAACAAGCCAACAACTCATATTGAGATGAACAATTTATACAGGTTTATACATACGTATGAAAGTGAAAGAATTATCCTCTAACCCCTAACCATTGAGGAATTGTACCTTCCATTATCAGCTCACCTAAATAAATTAAAATAATACATTTGATATTTAAAGAATTATTCTCCAACTTCTAACTGTTACGGAAATGTATCTTCCATCATCGGCTCATCATCATGAAATGATGACAAACATATGCAAATATTGAAATACCTTTGAAAATATGTGATAAACATTATGTTTTCATCAATATAATTGAATAAAGTCGAAACACAATGTGGCTACTCTAAATCGTTGAGAAGTTCCCTTAACTGTTCTTCGTCTTCATTATTAGACCGCTAATTATAGTTACAACTATTCTAGGTGTGAAATTCTCATCAATACAAATTAAACAAGCCCAAACACAAGGCAACTGCTATAAATCGTAGAGGAGTTCCCTCGACTATCTTTCGGCTCCATCATCAGATCGACTCCAGACCTCCATTAAATTGTAGTGCTTTCAAATACTTTATTAAAAAAATTACAAATGCACTAGTCGCCCCTACAAATTTCGAAGGTTCCCCTCGATTTCTCTGGGATGCCATCATCAGATCCTAGTTTCCTTATCATGGTACCACCGTCGGGACATCTCCTTTCCAACAAAAGAAAAATCATCAAAATCGGTTCATAAACGACGAAGTTATGCCCGAACACACATTTAAAAAAAAAAAATATATATATATATATATATACGGTCGAATTGAGAAACCTCCTCCTTTTTTTGAAGTCGGTTAAAAAGACACATTTTAAATTGATAGAACTTATAATTGATCGACATCTAAGTGTTATGTTTATCTGGAGAAGATTTCTTTAAGGTTTCCAGGTAGTGGCGGTACCAGGGCGGCCCTCAGCGCATGAATGAGCGATGCCTGGGTCCACGCTGCATGCGACCGCCCCCCCAACCCATCCCACCTGCGGACAGACAGACAGACAATTAGCGCGGAGCAGTAGGAGCATATACAACTAGTATATCATTACGATCTTCGCAAGCGATGGTACTAAGACCGACAGTATTTTAAGTGCACTTTGACCGCGCAATACCCCACGTCACCAAAAGTAAATTAGGTGGTATATATTTAATTGTGGCGCCATTGTGGCGTACAATGTTATTTTCTGTCAAATAGATTCGTTCACTAACCCATCATATACTGCGAGCCCGGCGGGAAGTGTCCAAAGTGTGAAGCGCCCATCTCCCACGCACCGCGTCCGCGTCTATGATCAGAACAGTAAGACTTTAGTTCAGTTCGCTCGTATGTTTTTTAAGTGTGTTGGTGGTGTAATGTCGGTGTGTAGTTTGTGTGTCTTTTAAGTGTGTTGATGGTGTAATGCCGGTGTGTACTTTTTGTGTGTTTTAAGTGTGTTGGTGGTGTATTGCCGGTGTGTAGTTTGTGTGTTTTAAGTGTGTTGATGGTGTATTGCCGGTGTGTAGTTTGTGTGTGTTTTAAGTGTGTTGATGGTGTATTGCCGGTGTGTAGTTTGTGTGTTTTAAGAGTGTTGATGGTGTATTGCCGGTGTGTAGTTTGAGTGTTTTAAGTGTGTTGGTGTTGTAATGCTGGTGTGTAGTTTGTGTGTGTTTTAAGTGTGTTGATGGTGTATTGCCAGTGTGTAGTTTGTGTTACTATATTATTTTCGTATTATAGGTTTTTGTATGTTCGAGTGTGTTGTTGATGTGTGATACTCACAGGTGGCGGTAGTGGTGCAGTGGCGCAGCTGAGGCGAAGCGCCCTCGGTCGGACACGGCAATACCTCGACGCGAACCCCTGGAACACAGAATATGGGTATATTATTCATGGATCAAAAACAGTACCTACGCAATTAAGTACTTCTCTTAAATATTACTTTATGGGATATTGACAAGATCTTTTTTCCAATATGAGCAAAGCTGGTATTTCCATATTCCGTAAGTAAGGAATGTTCATTGTATTTTGAAAGCAAAAGATTTCGAATGTGTGAATTCATAAATATAAAATTAAAAATATCTCCGTAATTAAGAACTTTCTTTATACTAAGTGAAACAGGATTGAAATAATTGGCTGAAATAGGTTGGATTGGAAGGGCTCATCTTTCTTCTAGGTCTGATGGCAGTCTTTGGTATTAGTGGTGTCGGTGAAGTCCACGTGCAGCGAGGGCGGGCGCGACGTGTTGGGGGGGCGAGAGCGTGACTGAGGCAGTCGCTGGTGTAGTGGTGTCGTGGGTGGTACCTGTTGATCTGCGCGGCGGTGTAGGGCTGGTGCAGCGCGGTGAAGTCGTCCACGTGCAGCGAGGGCGGGCGCGACGTGTTGGGGGGCCGCGACCGGAACGCATCCGCACATCCTTCTGCGCGTGGCCGAGACAACGCCACTGCACATCACAGTGTAGGTAATGTTAATTAATAGGGTATTTGACTGATTTTTGGAAATCGTTTTAAATTATTCTTTACTAGCTTTTGCACGCGGCTTCGCTCACGCAGACTTTCCTCCCCTGATTTACCCCCTTAGGGGTGAAATTACCAAAATTCCTTTCTTAGTGCTCACTTACGTTATATAAAGACTCTACATGCAAAATTTCAGGATTATAGTTTCAGCGGTTTGGGCTGTGCGTTGATCTCTGGGTATGTCAGTCAGTCACCTTCCTGTCTTAATATATAGACTAGCTGCCCCGGCAAACGTCGTTTTGCCATAAATTTTTTTTAAGGATGGGTGACCCTTTAATTTGAGATTTAAACTATCCTATCTCTCAAGTTGGATCGAACTGCACATGGTGTGCGAATTTTATTATAATCGGTTAAGTGGTTTAGCAGTCCATTGAGGACAAACATTGTGACACGAGATTTATATATATTAAGATTACATAATTAGCATACTGCGTTAATATATTGCAGAATTTCTACTGTATTACGAATTTAAATTTAAGATAAAGTTAAAGTTTGACAACCATGTCAAAAAAAGATTTTTCTATAATGGCGCTGGTCACATGAGACGCGTGACGTCACACGCTATCCATACCAAAACAAAACAGCGCAGTTTAAGTGAATTTTATCAGATTTCTCCAATTTTATTAATTAAAATATCGAATAAATGGTGTGTAGTGCCACAGTGAACAAATCTACATCTATACAAATAAATAAAATTGGAGTGTCTGTTTGTAATATCATAATAACAGCTTTTTATTAAATGCATATTATGTATACACGGAACATATACCAAAAATGTAGTAAAAAAGTTTTTTGTCTGTCTGTCTGTTTGTTCCGGTTAATCTCTGGCACGGCTGGACCGATTTTGCCGGGACTTTCACTGGCAGGTAGCTAATGATCCAGGGAGTATCTTAGGTCACTTTTTTAGACTAACTTTATCCCGCGGCGTTACGCCGAAATGTATGCGCGCATAACTTTCGATCGGCTACACCAAATTATATTTTTTAAGTGTTAGTTATTCTTAGGACATGGTCGTGTACAAGGAAAAGAGGCGGGCTAACTGCCAAAACCAAGGTTTTCAGAAATTTTAAAAATATTTACGAAAGAAAAATATGGTGGTACGAAGTTCGTCGGGTCAGATAACATCTTTAAATACCGCGCTATGTACCATTTCAAAATATAGCCCAAAAGCTTACGTACATAAAGTAAATTATATTTTACAAAAATAATGTATGAATTTTTCCAGAGGTTATTACAGAAACAATTTTTATGTTGTACTTATGTAAGTGCAACATAGCTGCTGTTATACCGCGAGTAACGACGCGGGACAAAGTTAGTCCAAAAAAATAGCCTTAGTTATTCCCTGGATCATCAGATACCTGCCAGTGAAAGTCCCGTCAAAATCCGTCCAGCTGTTCCAGAGATTACCCGAAAGAAACAGACAGACCGACAAAAATTTTTAAACTACATTTTTGGTATATGTATGGTATATATACATATATGCATTTAGTAAAAAGCGGTTATTTTAGTATTACAAACAGACACTCCAATTTTATTCATTTGTATAGATAGAAAAGTGCAACCATAAAAGCATCTATCTTATGTAGGTTGCTGTTATCGGCACGCACAAAATTTGGTTCCTTTTTGTTTCGAACCACTTATTAAATAGTTTATTAAAAAAAGTACTGCAGAAATAGCTCACAGATCGATTATTACTACTCCGAAAACATAAAACGCAACCAATATTCAATAGAGGAACTTTCGTTTCTTAGCATGTGACGTCACCAGAGTTGCAACCAATCACAAGGCGTTCATGTCGCAGACAAAATTTCAAAAAAAATGTTAATTTTATTTCGTGCAATCTGCGAGAAATTTATATTATTTTGTTTGATTTATAGTGAAATATGTCTTTTTAGACTGTTATCTTAAAGGATGATCACAATCCATACTTTATTTTCAATATTGTCAAATAGCCTATTCAATAGAAGTCGATTGTTGCCAATTAGTGGAACTTGTTTGAATACATTCTTGAAATCAAAACCAATATCATGAATTCGAGTGTAACTCTGCCTGTTGCTTTTTCTTAATTAATTATAAGAATCTACACAGTACCTATTTGTCCGACTGATCGGACGTTGTGGACTTGTTTTTCTGTAAGTCCGATTGGTCGTACTACAAGCTTTTTATTAATTTCAGTGATTAGTTAATCTTGCTATGATAAGCATCATCTTAATATTGTGTTCCTCACAAATTTGTAAAGTCCTCGGTGATTTAGTCAGCGGCGGTCTAGAAATGTATATTCTGGATTGCATATTTTGCTCTTATTTATTTTTGAAGGCCAGTCTGGGATATATAGGATGGAATCTGGTTTTGAATATTGAATGTTATTTCGATGACATAGATGTAAAGCTGAGCCAGGTGCTTAAGTGTTACCCGGGGGTCTCTTGTCGTCGTGTGGCGCGGGGTCGGGCGGCGCGTGCAGGCAGCCGGCCAGGCGCCGCACCGCTCCGCTCACGGCCGCGCCGCCACCGCACACGTATGCGTTCGCTATCTCCATTATGTCGCACGAAACCTGCCACCGATCACCAAAATTAAGAAAGGAAGAGAATTTCATTAATATAACGAGTGACGAAGAGAAAAAGAGGGAGAGAGTGGAGATCATCATCATGTCAGCCGTAGAAGTCCACTGCTGTACATTTCGACCGGTCGCTAGCGGTCTGCATCCACTGGAGACTGGAGATGCTTAATAATAATGTTAGAGATATAAGCGGTGGTAGAGGTTTAGAACTCTCCCGGTCCGCCAGGCCCAAGAACGAGCCCGGTACACACAGAGGACTCGGGCGTCGGAGGTCGCAAAATGTCCGTCCGTCATAAGTTTAAGTCTGGTGGAGATAGGTGAGGCCATTCGTCTACCTTTCTACCAGTAGCAGGCAGGGGTTGTGGCGCAAGCGCTTTTTCTGACAAGGGAACATCGGGGTTTCTGCACCGGAGGGGGCCATCTACAAACCGTAGGTGGCCCGAGGTACATCGGGGTTCCAGGGATTTCTTTTTGAGGATGCACCTGGTTACCGGGCACCTGGTACCCGAGACGGCGTGCGGAAGATTTCCGCATAAAATCGGTCATCTCGCCGATTTCTACTGGGCTGAGTGTTGTGAGTTCAAATGCCATATTTGACAACACTTCGTGTGATAAACAAATTAATATTCAGAGTCAGAGTGTTCTTTGTATGCGTTTCATATTTGTTTCTCAAGTCCACGCGACACCGGAATGTTCCCAGAGCGAGAGTTGTCTTTTCAAGAAAGAAATAAAAGAAAGAGCAAAATTCAGCTTTCCACTCACCAGTTCACTATCATTGCCGTCGTCTTCCCCGCTGGCGGCCTGCGGAGCGGGCACGTTCAGCCAATAGCTAGATGTGAGCCGCTCATCGCTGGCCTCTCCTATAGCGTATATAGTTCTGGCCTGGAACTGCACGACCAGACTTTCCGACGCCGGCAACACTGGTTCCTGAATTTCTGGTGGTGTTGAAGGTTCCTCTGTAGTCTTCGACTTCAGAATGTGTTTGGTCAAGAAGGTAGCGTTAGCTATGGCATCTTCGTCTGAATTTTTCTCCTAAAATGTGCAAAATTATTAACTTTTCTAGAGCAAACCAAAAGTGAAATAGAAAGATCACTATCAGAAAGACTTTCAAAAATCCTGTTTAAAGATTAATTTAAGAAATCTTATATCAATATTGTTTAACTAAATGACTACGGGAATGACAATCATACCTTCAATATTTTTTCCAGTTTTAGAACCGGATGATCCTCTTCAGTGGACTGATATCCCACCATATCTGCCATCTCGTGCACCGTAAGCATAGTCTTCCTGCCGACAGGACCCTCGCCTTCTTCCGTTTTTAGGATTCTGATTAGATCTATATATAAACTTAAACATTCTGCTTTATCCTCTCCTTGTCCATCTAAAGCCCATTTAAAGAATTTCCCCAGAGATTCTCGTCTTTTGAAAATAAATTTTCGAAATTGCTGGAATCCGTATTCATGTTCCGTTAACACGAAATATGCTCTAAGAATCGAAGATGCCACTGAGCAAGTTTTTGTTGTAGATTCGAGACAGTCGGCAGTCGCGTCCAAAAATGCTGCCAAAGCATCTTTATTTGGCAGAGAGTTAACCAATATGACCTCAGAAGCTCCATTTAAAGGCGTCAGGGTAATTTCAGCGTCACAGAAAGCAGCTAGAGCGTGTGCGGCGTACTCCTGAGCTGCACCATGTTCGTTAGATGCATTTGCCAAACCTAGCACAGAACATAATGCAGTTTGGACATCGTTTGCTCTGGGTCCTCCACTGTTCATTGCATGGAGTACAGCACACTTAACTGGTGCATGCGAAACTAAGCACGCTAGAAAGCCAAGGACTCTGGCGCTACTAGCTGTAGCGGGTTCACCTGGCTTCAATTCCCTTGTGACGGCTCCTACAGCTGCCCGAGCTACAGTGGCTGCCGTATTCGGTGCCAAATCCGCGATTTGAACACAGACTCTTCTTAGCATATGCACGACAGGCCTATAAGTAGACATACATATTATCTGTATCATGTCTGTCAAATCATTTGATAAAGCATGCAAATGTGCTGACCAAAGACGTCTTTCGTTTGCCGCGTCAGCTAATTCTCGCTCCGTCGGAGGTTTTTTTGTCTGCATTGGCAAAGGTAAGGGAAGGAGCTCTGAAAACACTAATAAACCAGGGACAAATGTGTACGGTGCGGTGGTTATGTATGATATTACTTCAGAGCACAGAGAAGTCCAAGATCCTCGTCGGATAGAATCTCCATCGTTTGCGTCATCTGCTATAGGCTGGGCATACGCGAGTAAAGCTCTTACTGACGCTTCGGCTGCTTTTGCAGCTGTTCTATATCCCACTGAACCAATCGGGTAAGCTTTGGCAATCCCATAAGTCTTTAGTAAGACAGGAGCTGCTGTCAGATCTCGGAATCTTGGTCCACGACAACGGACAACTCTAGACAACATAGCATCGAGCAATCGTAAACAAGGCAATAATACTTGAGCCAAGTGAAGTCCCTTCACCGAGGCGAAGAAAGAAGTATGCATGCTCGGCTGATCAAAATGTGTAGCCAAACGATCCAGAATTCCAGCCAAGTGCGCGACACCATCTAAAGAAAATAGCTGTAAAACGTTATACTTGTATTTAAGCTCCACATATTCTTCAGTTGCTGATTCACAAGCAATTGTAACGTTATTCTCATAGTCCGATATACAGAAATGTCTGAGAATTCTTAAACATGTCATTAATTCCCCAGGGAGGTCAGGGGCGTGTTCAGCACTGGCTTTTAATATTTCTACACACTCAGCCATGTCTTCGCCTGCCAACACAGTATTTTTTTCAACTGGTTTTAAATATGGTATTACTTCTTGTAAAACACTTGAAACGCTCGGTTCAAATCTATCGTGTTCCCTAGATACGTTAATCAATCGTTGTCCATACTTTTTCAAGAATGGTACATTTGCAGCGAATCGCACTGCTGATACGATTAGCTCAATAGCGTAACCTTTGGCTGGAGATTTCTGTTTCAATGGTGACTCATTCTTATTCCTTGTTTTCAAATCGCTCTCGAAGACCTCCATGAGACATTCTGCATTATCCTTCATTACAACAACATCTGGCACGGCTGTTCTGCCAATACTACCAAAACTAAGACAGTAAAGAGATTGTAGTCTGTCTATAAGTTCATTTTCATCACTTTTACCTGCCTGTAAATCACAAATCGATTCCAAATAATATATTGCTTTTAACTTATATGCCATTTCCAGCGCTACAATCTGTAGGTCACTGAAGTTACTCAAATCATGAGGGTATAATCCATCTTCGGAATTTTGTTGGGTGTAAGGCTGTGTTAATGTTTTGAATAGCAATTCGCTCATTTCCATATTTTTATACAAAAAACTTAGTCCATTATGAGAGTTAACCAACTCGTAAATTAAATCGTGTATCGGGCTTACTACAACTAAATTATTGCAGGTCGAGGGACTTGTGAGCAGATAAAGACAGACTTCTAAAAGCTTGTGAATACTGAAGAATTCCAGTAAAATTTCGTTGGAACATTCCTTATTGATCTCGAATTGAGCAGAGACTGGAAGAAACCGCTTTGGTTGAGATAAGTGAAAGCACTGTGCCCGATACGTATATAAAATTTCTTCATAAGCATTCACAATAAAATGCGCATCTGCTTCGGAAAGATCGGCATCATCACCACCGGTGGACTTACTAAAACTTA
Source organism: Spilosoma lubricipeda (assembly GCA_905220595.1). Taxonomy (NCBI): domain Eukaryota; kingdom Metazoa; phylum Arthropoda; class Insecta; order Lepidoptera; family Erebidae; genus Spilosoma; species Spilosoma lubricipeda. The sequence goes on from HG992290.1 coordinate 627,463, forward strand.
TAACTAAATCGTATAACTTTTGCAACAGTTCGTAGGTGTTTATTTTTTTGATAAGAGCACTGATTGAAAACTTTACTCTCGCCAATGGGTTCGTTTGCATCATTGATATTAAAGCTTGATACCCGTTCTTGGGCTTGCGGTCATCACTTTTATCAAATTTTGGAAAGATAGTTTCTTTCATGAAATGTTCCATTGAGTCCTTCGAAGAAAGACAAGCGTTCAATGCCTTTAATATCATAAGACGTATGCTGAGCGCCATATATTCTTTGGAATACATCTCTAGTAAGGACATTGACATATCTATTCCAGACGCAAGGAGGACTTTAGTGACTTCTCCGTTGTGGCGGTGCGACATTAGAGCTTCGGAGAGACGTACCCCACATTTCATGTGCCTTATCTTGTACGTAGGCTGTTGCTGAGCTAATGCATAATCGTAGTTTAGCCCTATTTTGCAAAACGTTATAAGAAGATAGTAAATCTCTGCAAATTCATCACAAATATCATTGCGATTAGGCTTTGTGAAAATTCTGAGCACAATATCGGTTGTTTTACAAAGGTTACTCGTAGCGACATATAGTTGTTCGCATTGATGAACCCATTCTTCCCTGGCAGGGTTGTCAATATCAGCAAAGGTGTTCGCAAAAAATTTTTGATCTAATTTTTTGTTAGTTTTAGCTATTTCCGAAATCTTAAACAGTTCTGGACTGGCATCGCACAAATCATCAAAAGTGGCATTTAAAACATCTTTTCTTCCATCTTTTTTAGGACCTAATAGGTGAATTTTATTCAAATGTTCATATTTATTCCATTCAGTTTTAAAAGGATTGTAATACTTAATGATATCATCCACTCCGCAGTAATCGTTTACATCATAATCACCTTCAGCATAGGTAGAACCCTCGAGGTCATCACAAATATCTTCATCCGACAGAATGGGCTCGAACTGCTCAGCATCCATTGATCTGTCATCATCTTGATTTCTAGTTGGTGATTCAACAACTTTAGCAGTCGGATTGTCTACTATTTGAACAGTAACCAAACTAGAATGTTGTTGTTCAACATAAGGCGGAGCCTCAGCTTCTTGAGAGGGACTACGAATAGGTGGCTTGTGTCTGTAACTTTGATGGTAAAAGTCGACTCTTGGGATCTGTTTACCACTTCTATCATATTCAGGAGCTTCTTCCGATCTAATAGAGTTAATAGGACTAGATGCATCCACATCTCTTGGCGATAAAGGCCTTCGGTTACCTTCCCCAGGAGGTGTCCTTGGTCTTTTTCTGGGATCATCACGGCTTGGCGACCTACTGCCGTAGCTAGACCCTCTGATGCGGCTGTAAGGAGAGTGGCGCTTTCTATCATAAGATGTCTGTTTTTCAAACGATGGAGCACGTCTTTCATACGATGAACCACGCTTCTCATATGGTGACAAACGTTTTTCATAAGACAATTTTCTTTCGAAAGATGGAGCTCTCTTGTCATAAGGAGACCGACGTTCATATGAGCCGGCCTCTTTATCATAAGAACCACCGCGAGATCGATCGTAAGAAAGTTCGCGATGTCGCCTGTAGTCATCCTTTTTGTAGGATCCTCTGTCCCAATCGCGGTCGTTAGACAATCCACGTATGCGGTCACCACTTCGAGATCTGGATCTGCTCAAAGGACGATATTCTCCTTTGACTACGTAATCTCTATCGCGGCTCCTTGATCGCGAGCGAAGTCGATCCAATCTATCCAGCTCTCTACTTCTGTCGCGAAGTCTCGATGACTCGCGGCTTCTCCCTCGATCAATTGACCGTCTTCGACTTCTACCATCGCGTCTATCTCTTTCCCTGTCATGGTCAAGAGAACGGGGGCTGTGACGCAACCTGTCAGCTTCTCTTTCACAGCTGAGCTCTCCCTTGTCCCAAGTACCTTCATCCATGTGCTGGTAGGTTCTAGGATCTTTTGGTCCTGGACCAGGTGCTGGTTCAGACTCATAGTAGTCAGGTCTATACATTTGGTTGTCATAATTCTCAGTATAGTTGGTGGGGCCATAAGCATCAGGGTTGGCCGTGACTACATTGCTAGTGTAAGCTGGTATTGGGTTTGAAGTTTCCTGGGGCCATTCTGGAGTCTGAGCCACTACTGGAGGTGGTGGTACGACCTCACGCGCCACTGCTGGTCTTTGTACAGTTGGAGGTGGGTTAGCACCTACTGGGGTTTCAGGCAGCACTTGAGTCAGGTTACCATAGACGGCCAAGGTGATTGTTGTATACCAACCTGAAGAAGAAGACATTATCTTTTTATAAATAACTAGTTGAACCACGCGGTGTTACCCGCGGTTATCGTCGTGCCGCCAGTAACGCCGCGGGACAAAGTTTTTCTAAAAAAAGTAGTCTAAGTGACTCCCTGGATATTCAGCTACCTGCCAATGAAAGTCCCGTCAAAATCGGTAAAGCCGTTCCAGAGATTACCCGGAACAGACAGACAGACAGACAGACAGACAAAAATTTTTTTGGCTACATTTTTGGTATATGTATCGTGTATACAAACATATGAATTGATTATAAACCTGTTATTTTAATATTACAAACAGACACTCCAATTTTAATTATTCGTATAGATAATAAATATTTCGGACATCTAAAACACAACGCCATCTAGTCCCAAGCTAAGCAGAGCTTATATTATGGGTGTTAGACAACTGATATAAATACATATATACTTCTTTTTGTAAATACATATGTATGTATTATATATAATAATATTTATAATATGTATTATACATAGAAAACACCCAAACTCGGAAACAAATATTTGTAGATCATACAAACATTTGGTTCGAACTGGGAATTGAACCAGAGACCTCATAATCAGCAGTCGCACACGCCAACCGCTAGACCAACAAGGCAGTTTTATTCAATGCATATGTATGTATTGTGTATACATACATATGCATTGTTGCATGTAGTATAAAAATAACACTCCAATTTTATTTACTTGTATAGATGTACAGATAAAACTGCTGCAACCACTAAAAATTAAAATGTTACTACTATGCATATCAAAAATTGCATATTTTCATTCTTTTATTTTATGTATGACTCTTCACATAAGATATTGTCATGTCGTGTCATGTCTAGAGTGAGTTCATCATTCTAATAATAACTAGCTACGCCTCTCGGTATTATACACATTTCATTCACCATTTCATGATTATTTTGTTGAAAAAAAATAATTTCTGCAAAATAAAACTAATCTAACTTACTACTTAACAGCTATCTGCCAGTGATAATCTCGTCGAAATTGGTACAGCCGTTTCAGAGATTAGCCGGATCAAAGAGACAGACAGATAAACATTTTCAAAATGAGTTTTTTGACCACTAATCTGTACTTTCTCTATACTTTCATGTACATTTAGTGAAAAAAAATTGATAATTTGAACTTTAAAACAGACAGACACTGCAATTTTATTTATTTGCATATTTTAATGTTTGTTAATTAAAAAATTTTAATTGGACTCCTTACTACCACAAAATAAAATGGTAACCTACGCTTGCATAGTGAATTACATTAAATTTGTATCAGTATGAGTAAGTACTTATAGCATTTAGATTATTAATTAACGACACAATAAATTAAAGTGATAGATAAAGACACAGATCTATATTCAATTAGTTTTCCGCACAGCAGCAAAAATACCTTGTCCTAATAAAGACAAAAATATTCTGTGTGTAAATGATGTAAACTGAAGGTTATGTAAACACTAAACATTATAAATTCTAGGACACATTACAAATCTAGTTGGACACAAAGTTAGACATTTCTCCATTAACGGATAATATCTATTATCTTATTTTCCTGTAATCAGTCCATATGATTTAAGAGTGGTACTATGTAAATGTGGACGGTCTGAAATGTTTTGACTTCATAATGACACAAGACATTTTTGTGGAGTGAACACTTCTTATGGATGGTAAACTGCTTCGTTATTGCTGAGGCTTGCTTATATTTTTATAAATACATGCATTAATGGGTCACAGAAGCAACAAGGTTAAATTCAAATGTAATATCTCTTTTCTAGAACTCACAATACAACATACAAGTTTCAAAATATTAAATGTCATAGTCAAATCAAGTACTTATTTCACTTGTCTATTCACTTTCTTGTCTATACAAATAAATAAAATTGGAGTGTCTGTTTGTAATATTAAAATAACTGCCTTTTAATGTATACACGATACATATACCAAAATAACATTTTTTTTTAATTTTGTGTCGGTCTATTTGTTTCTTTTGGGTAATCTCTGGAACGTCTGTACCGATTTTGACGGGACTTTCATTGATTGGTAGCTGGTGATATAGGGAGTAACTTAATCTACAATTTTTTAGACTTGCTTCACCCCGCTGTTTCTTCCGCGGTATGACAAGAAGCGCGGGTAACACTGCGGGGTTCAGCTAATCTTATATATATTCATAAATAAAAGGCTATTAAGAGATATGAAAAAGAGAAATCTAACTTTCTTCTAGATACTATTTCAGAATCTAATTTTCTTGTACAAGTATTTTTCTGACAATTAGAATGGAGCCACAAAATACATAAACATATTTTTTTTTATGTTTGGGCCTGATAAAATGACTACTCCACCGGTGCAAAGTCCAATGCCTAAGCAGAATCCAAGAGTGGTTATGCTTTCCACCAGACAGAGTAGTCATCCTGGAAGGGCCAAAAAATAAAAATCTGTTCAGCACACAAAACATTGGCAAACATTCACCACTAGTGTTTTGCCTGTCTCTAATATAATTCCGTAGGTGGATGCTCAGATGACCTTTTCATGATTCATTCCAAGTATTTAAGCATAACATAATGAAGTGACAGATCTTGTTGTCTCTTGTGAAACTTAATTTTATTTATTTATACCCCAATTTTATTATTATTCATTATTTAAATTAAATAATATATATTGACTAACTTGCATTTAGTTTGAATAGTATGTTTTCTATTCTGTACAGAAATTGTTATGAAGATCTATATATATTATAGGTTTTACACATATTTTATTTTCAGCTTCTAAAACAAACCCATTCCGTATAAGTATAAATTGTTGATGTTCCTTTATAAATTAGCAACGTTCAGGCACTACTAACCTCTGAGCACTAGTCCATCTGTAGGTATCCGTGGTTGATCCAACCCATTCCCACACTCCATATGAATCTGTCCATTTTGACAGTAGTCTAAGCTGCCAAGGGCCTCAAAAGTAGATGCGCCGGGTTTACTCAAATCGTTGACAAAGAAATCTATATGAAACTTCGTAGGATTTGTAGCACCTAATCGAACACCCCCAGGAAAATCACCTTCAACGCGCGCCCCTAAGGGTATAATGCGGATTTCCCGAACATACACTGATTTTGGAAACTGCACCAAGTCTAAATTCAGCTCCTGAAAGACAGATATTAAGATCTTACAAAAGCTGTTTATTAAATATGTATATGGCACAACTGGTGTAGTTTTACCTCACTAGTATCGTGGGAGAATGTATCAAAAAACAATAAATCCGGTTGTTCAGCGGCCGACATTTTAGAAGAATTCAATTATTAACATTTATTCAATCATAGCAAGAAATGTTCCACACTAAACACTTCCACAGCACTAACCGCAGTAGATAGATAAGAATTTACTTCGCGTTTCGCGTCGCTCGATTGTAATAGCGTTTCAGTTTTAAATTAACTCTTAGTTCTCACATGAGCTACACCGCTTAGGAGAAAAGAGTTCAAAAATTAAACCTTAATGAAACAGAATTAAAAACAACGCTATTTATCTGAGATATTACGAGCATGGAACGACAAAAATCGTTTACACATTTTGACACTGATATAAAGGAGCAGTTGCAAGTAAAAAAAATATCCATGGGTGAAGTGCGAAAAGGACTGTAATACAGCCGGTTGAAAGGTTCAAGAAAAAGAGACAACCTTTTTAACCGACTTTAAAAAAGGAGGAGTTTTCTTAATTCTACCGTACATTTTTAATTTTTGATGTGAAACATCAAGGCGAGGAGGGGTAAACGTGATTTTCGGCGTGGCGAGTGGTGAAGCTTCGCCGGCGCGGCGCTTTTGTTGCCCTATTTTCAAATGTGTATTTTATTCTTAACCGACTTCAAAAAAAGGAGGTCATTCTAAATTCGACCGTATGTATATATATATTTATGTGTGCGTACGGGGATAACTATGTCGTTTATGAACCGATTTTGATGTTTTTTAATGGAAAGGAGATATCCCAACGGTGGTATCATGATAAGGACACTAAGATCTGATGATGGGATCCAAGAGAATTTGAGTGGAACCTTGAAGTCGGTTTTATTTTTGTTAAAATTTTACTTGTTTTTTGTATTTTTATTTTTATTAGAATTTTGTATTGAATAAAATGAATATTAATGTAAGAAACAGACATTTTATTTTATACCAAAATAATTTCAATGTTTCACATCTGCCAGGCGTCCGCACGGCTCATTTTTTATGTGTTTTCGCAAATAACTTCTTCCTTTATAGTCCAATTTTGATAATTATTTTTCTGTTGGAAAGGAGATGACCCAATAGTTGTACCATGATAAGGAAACTAGGATCGGATGGTGACATTTTAGAGAAATTGAGAGGAACCTCCGAAATTCTGTGTACTGGTGACTGGTACATTTGTTAATTTTTTAAGAGAAATTACATCTAAAAGGGTTGTTTGTTACGTGGTTGTAACTGTCGTTAGCGGTCTGATAATGAAGACGAAGAACAGTTAAGAGAACTCTTCAACGGTTTACAGTAGCTACCTTGTGTTTGGACTTAGTTAATTTATATTGATGAAAACTTAATGGTAAAAGAAAGACTTCTAAAAGCATCCACTTAAACTCTCTTCATAGAAACTCTAAATAGCGTAAAATAAGCTGGTTTCAATTTGATTGGCTTAAATTACAACATGTCAATTCCTTATTACAATCTAATTTACGTAATTCTCTTAATTTTAATAAAGTACCTACTATTATAATGTGTGCTGGGAGCACCTTAAATCTGTATGAAGTCGGTGCCAAGAAGACATTCAAAAGAACATTTAAAAAAAATGTAAGCGACTACCAAAATTAAAAAAGTCTGTCGACAACATTATAAGTAATTATAACATATCAGAAATCCATACTTACTAATAATGATATATGAAGCTGAAGAGTTTGTTTGTTTGCTTGAATGCGCTAATCTCAGCAACTACTGGTCCGATTTAAAAAAATATTTCATTGTTAAATAGCTCATATATCGAGGAAGGCTACATATTTTCACGCTAAAACCAATAGGAGCGGAGCATCAATGAAGAATGTTATAAAAACGGGGAAAATTATTACGCTACGGGCATTAGGAGACGTAATCGAAGTTGCATTAGTCAGCTTCTATTTAATATTTAGCGTGAGCCAGGTCCTCTATATTATGGGTAAACCACAATACACACCCGCCTAATTATTACAAGATTACAAATAATAAACCGATCGATCAATTTCAGTTCAAAATTTAATAGCTTGAGTCGACCGTCGTGCGCTATGAACCAATCTGTGTGTAGTAGTGTCAAAAATATTAAAATACGTTTGTTTAAAATATAATACACTAGTTGTTGCCCGCGGCTCCGCCCGCGTATATGTCGGTTATCGCGACAAATAGTAGCCTATGTGTTATTCTGATGTATAAGCTATATTACTGTAAAGTTTCATCCAAATCCGTTCAGTAGTTTTTGCGTGAAAGAGTAACAAACATCCATCCTTACAAACTTTCGCATTTATAATATTAGTAGGATTAGTAGGATAACCGTTGCTTGTAACGGATACGGACGTCCATATAACTTATCAAATACCTATTGGGCTTGGCACCGACTTCAAACAGATTTGAGGTGCACACATTATGATACTGGATTATGTGGATGCTTTTAGAAGTCGTTTTTTTTTAAAATAAGTTTTTAAACTCTTATTAGGTGTTGCCGCTTCTTACAAAATTTTATTTTTAAATGATTTTAAGTAAAAATGGAGTGGGAACCTAAAGTTGCGTCTATGAGTAATTAAAGCTAAGAAGAGAGCCGAAAATCCCACAATATTAGAAACGAAATAGAGAAAACAAAAGGTCCATAGCCGGACCTCTTGTTTTCTCTATTTGTTAATCTCTATTTGCTAATTTAGTTTAATGTACACGTGTATAATAAGTAATAACTTATTATACACATGTACATTAAACTAAATTCTTCGCAATAAGTATGCATCTGAAAATATAATTGAAAGTTCCACTTGAATTGGATGAAATAAAAAATGATTTAAGTACATATGCTTATCAATTTCCCAAAAAAAGAAACAATTACTTAACGACCTTACAATGAGTACATTTTTCAGGTAGAGCCACGCTGATTTCAGTACCGACTTGGCAGACTCGACCGGGGCGGTACTAACCAGTTATGGAAAACCAACCTAAAATTACATTCATCGTCATTCATGCTATCGTGTTTCGTTGGTGAGTGCGAGACCAGGGGCCCAACGATGCAGAAGCATCTCTACAGGCCGCTATAGTGTGGTTCACCATCCTACATTGTTTTGCATTAACTGCTTCCGCAAAAAATATGTCACTTTAGCAAGCCCATACGTAAAAAAACATTAATTTCTTTTATTTTTGATATTTTTCACTTGACTGATGTATTAAAATATGGTGACGTCATTTACCTACCTGATGTCCGTTACCATTAAAATATTAACAAAAAAAACAATTAAAAGTATAAAACCCGACTGCATCAGCGTCTGTCCTCCTTATTTTTTTTATAAAACATATAAGTTTATATATATTCGTAATTACCGCTAAATATTCTTTATTTAGATACCACATTCGATGTATTTGAAAACATTATTTTGCTTAGATTACTTTTTGGTGCCAAAAATCCTTAATTGGTTTTTTTTTTTAATTTTTTAATACGCTTTTATTGGCTTGTTTGGTTATTTTTAACAGACTTTTGTAAGTGCATTTTTTAGTTTGTTTTAAAAGCGTGTATTCTTTGTCATTGTGCAGTTATAAACGGTGAATACATATCGCACTTAAGGTTTGCCAATGATATCGTTATCATGGCAGAAACACCGTGGGAGAGCCACGCTTCGGCTTGAATGGGCCGGCTCGACCGGAGTGATACCACGGCCTCACAAAAAACCGTTGTTTAATAGCGCTTGCGCTGTGTTTCACCGAGTGAGTGAGGATACCGGAGGCCCATTACTGTAAAGTTTCATCCAAATCCGTTTAGTAGTTTTTGCGTGAAAGAGTTACATCCATCCAACCTTACGAACTTTCGCGTTTATAATATTAGCATAGATAAATAAATAAATTGGGGTGTCTGTTTGTAAATGCATATGTACTTATGTGTACATTGTAAATATAGCAAATTTTTTTTTCAATTTTTGTCTGTCCGTCTGTTTGTTCCTATTAATCGCTGGAACGGCTGGACCGACTTTATTAAATGTTTAGCTGCCAAAATGACTCTGCTCTGCATGATGGAAAGCAGAATCCAGGAGTGGTGGTTACCATCATCAATGCAAATAGGTACAAAGCAGCATGGTGACCAACACTACGGCGGCTTAGTGAGATACTTTTCCAGGCTCTGCTTAAAGAACCCGGGATCATAGATTTGTATTTTGACAAGACTTTCACCCATAGATATCTGATGATATAAGGAGTAACTTTGTCATTTTTTTAGACTAGCTTTGTTTCGCGGCGTCACCTTCAGTTTTTGTTGTACCGCGGGTAACACCGCCGGGCTCAGCTAATAGGTAATAAGAAAAAAAAACTAAACTATAACCCTACTACGTTAAGACTTTTTAACCGACTTCAAAAGAAGGAGGAGGTTTCTCAATTCGACCGTATATTTATAATTTTTTTTGTGTGTTGGCGGATAACTTCGTCGTTTATGAACCGATTTTGATGATTCTTTTTTTAATGGAATGGAGATATCCCAACGGTGGTACCATGATAAGGACACTAAGATCTGATGATGGCATCCAAGAGAAATCGAGTGAAACCTTGAAGTCGGTTTTATTTTTGTTAAAATTTAACTTGTTATTAAATTCAAATAGCCTATGTAACACATTAAATTCGGTTCAGTAGTTTAGGCCCTACGGCGGAACATACAATCATACACATACTTCCAAAACTACTACATTTCCTTTTGGCTGCTTTGTAAAAGAGGCTTTCGATAGCACTACTGTATCGATTATATGGGGACACGAGCTAATCTTTCACTGTGTGGAAAAGAAAACATAAATTTATACATAATACGTATAGATATAAGTACTCCATATAATCTTAGTTTACAATACAGATTTTTGTTTGATTCGAAACCTCTAACCTTTGATATGGTATATAATCGTATTCCTAAGCTTTACCACCCGTTGCAGGTCAGTGGGAGGGTTTAGGCTGCAGCCTGTACATACGTACATGCATAAAAGCCGTTAGTGTAGTCTTCTACCATCACCTAGCAAATCATAATTGCTAGTTGATGAAAACAGTCGCATTTCGCATTAAGGAAATGAATAGCAAGAAACGCCACCATTTTGTTTTAGAGAACAAAGGCTAACCACAATTTTTTTTTGTAAACAAGAAGTCTTTAAGCTGTACGGAAAATTGATGAATTAAAGGAATGAGGAACATTACTTCATGCGGTTGATATTTATTTGTTTATTATTGTCCATTCTCCATTGTTCAGGACTGAACCCATATTTATAGTAAATGACCCACTGACGTAAGGAAATAAATATCTTTTCAATACAAAAAACTAAGACGCGTATAGATTTTAAGTACCGTTCAAACGTAATATCGGATTCCGTAGCTTATAACTGTTTAAAAAATACATCAATTTTATTAAATGTTGAGTTGAAGCACTCAATTAATTTATTTTATTTAGATTTACATGTGTTTCCTGAGGACAAAAAACGTGTGGTGTCCTGGGGCTCCAGATAGAAACGGAGTTCCTTATTATGAAAATATTTATTAAAAGTTCTATTCGAGGTATAAAGAAAATATTTATTCGGAATTTTTTTTAATATTTTTATTTTTTATGTTATATGCGGGCATACGATCAGACGTATCGCCTGATGGTAAGCGATTACCGCCGCCCATAAACACCATAGGCGTCACAAGTGTCTTGCCGGCCTTTGGGGGATGGGGAGGGAAGATAGGGGGAGGGGGTTTGGGTTATGGGCCTCCGGTATCCTCACTCACTCGGTGAAACACAGCGCAAGCACTATTTCACACCGGTTTTCTGTCGAGCCGGCCCATTCATGCCGAAGCGTGACTCTCCCACGGTCTAACTTACGCTTAATCTTACGCTTCTTTTCAAGTTACGGACGTTTTTTTTACCGGCTAGAGTACCCCTCCTTAACGCCCTATAAGGAACTTCGTTCCAATTAATAACTATTGTAGTTAATTTTTTTAAAGAAAATATAATTTCAAGGTAGTAGAAAAAGCAGTTTCAAGGTTTTAAAGCCACGTTGATTTTAGCACGAACGGTCCGACTCGACCGGGGCGGTACTACCCTCGCACAGAAAATTAACGTAAAATGACAGTGATCGTGCTGTCGTGTTTCGTTGGTGAGTGCGAGACCGGAGGCCCAATGATGCAGAAGCATCACTAGCCCGCCATGGTGTGGGTTACCATGCTGCATTGTTGCATTATCTGTATTCGCAGTATGGTGACCACCACTCTTGGATTCTGCTTATGCTTTCCATCAGGCAGAGTAGAATCATTTTGGCAGGGCCAAACAAAAAAGAAATAGATTGCTTAATCGTACTTTTCTAAGTAGTTTTATTTTATAAGTTGAGTGATTATCACTGGTAAATTACTCATAAATTGCTTAGCCTATGATTAATATTTTGTAATACTTAAATTCGATCGAGATACAATATTACTACTTTCCGTCAATTGCGATATTTAAAACTACAGCTTTCTAGTCGATACGCTCACAATCCGCAGAAGAAACTATATAGGATTTTTATTAAGGCTACGGTACTCTACAAAGGATCTTTATTACCAGACAGGACATAAGAAAATGTTTAAGTGTGTTTAAAACATGAATTTCCTTATAGGTGTGTAGGTCCTGATGGTACCTGTGTGGTACACATTATATCTAGCTTGACTCAAGTATGGCGAATAATAACTTTGGTAAATCAGATGCATATAACAAAGTAAACTTTATGTGATACCTACTATTAAAATGTTGCTTAAATGATAAATATTCACGAAGGTTATCGTTGATGGAAAATTATACCCAAGACAACTATATTTGTATACTAGCTGTGCCGGCTACTTCGTACACGTGTCATTTGGATTTTCAAGTAAATAAAAAAATTGCACCGTTTAAACCTTCCCTGGACTAAGACAAACATTTCAGAACAAAAATCGGTTCTCGAGTTTTATCGAGACAAACGGGCAGCAATTAATTTATATGTATAAGAAGATTATGTACTTCCTTACCTTTATATCAGAGTGTCTTCGTTATTTTTGTTGCGTTAGGGGCAAAAGAGCAGGCACATTCGATTGTAAATGTTTACCGCTGTCTATAGACACCTGCGGCTCCAGAATAGTTGGATAGCTAGTAGAGTCACGCTGATTTCAGCATGAACGGGTCGGCGCGTTCGAGCAGCATTAGTGATGTTGTTTTTCGTTGGTAAGTGGGAGATCGAAGGTCTAATGGTGCAGAAGTATCTCAATAAGCCGCCATAATCTAGGTCACCATGCTGGATTGCTGTATTATCTGCAGTCGTCATGAGAATAGTGACCACAACTATTCTGTTCATGCTTTCCATTAGGCAGAGTAGTAATTTTCGCAGACCCACATATATATTTCAGGTCGGTCTTTAGTCCTTCGCTAGAACTAGTTGGGGTTGATCTTTCACTGCCATTTGCACTGACTGAAAAGAGTTTCTTAACGCTAATTTTATGTGAAGTTGTTGGATCACTTCGATTGACTCGGTCCATATTCGTCGAGGAATGGCTCTCACGGATTAATTTTTAACTGTTGTCACGTAGTGGCTTTAGGCTTTGTTCTGAGAGATTCGATCACAGCTGCACCTCCAAGCAAGGTGCACTTAACTTGGTAGCAGCAGGAAGAGTAGTCCTGGGCTCCGGCGTTGGAGGCCGGGCGGCCCAGCCGCCGGGCGTGGTAGACGCCGGTAGATAGTGGTGCGCAGGAAGAGGCGCGCAGAAAGAGGTCGCGCAGAAGGAGGCGCGCAGAAAGAGCTGTGCAGAAAGTGCTGGGAACATATAAAAGGACGAGCGCACCGACGGCTCGACCTCTTATATGTTCCCAGCGGTGGTAGGGCAGCGATCCACAGGTGGGGGCAGCAGGCCGGGGAGAATGGTGTTGCCGCGTGACACTGTGTCAATATTTTTATTTACGGCAAACATACATTTCATTTGAATAATTTCATTAAACTTATCTAATTAAATATGAAATGAATGTCTGTGATCTGTATTATATTAATTTAGAATTGACTTTTTTATTAATTCAAGGACAAATATTTAAATCGTTTTGTATTAAGCCTTATTGGAAAATATGCAATATAAGAAGTACATACAAGTTTTCCATTTCAATTAGTAGCTGTGAGAAGTGAATAAATAAATAACAGTAAGCCTTTATTTCTATTTATTCAAGCATTTTTCTTAAAAAAGCAAGAATGGTGAAATCACCTAAGTTCACTGCTCTTACTTAATTTACTGGCATCAATTGTTGCGACCACGTTTTAGATCTAACACAGTTTAATTTCTTTGAATTAGAGAGTCATTTTTTGTCTTCCATGAGTGTTTCCATTGCACTTCAGCATCAATATTTATGAAATACTAGCTGAACCCCGCGGTGTTACCCGCGGTTATTGCTGTACCGCGAGTAACGCCGCGGGACAAAGTTAGTCTAAAAAAAGTAGCCTAAGTTACTCCCCGGATCATCAGCTATCTGCCAGTGAAAGTCCCGTCAAAATCCGTCCAGCCGTTCCAGAGATTACCCGGAACAAACAGACAGACAGACAGACAGACAGACAGACAGACAGACAAACAGACAGACAAAAATTTTTTTAACTACATTTTTGGTATATGTATCGTGTATACATACAAATGCATTTAGTAAAAAGCGGTTATTTTAATATTACAAACAGACACTCCAATTTTATTTTTTTGTATAGATATATGGACGTTTTTAAAATCATTTCATTTGAATTTATTCTAAGATATTGCGTCCATGGAATGCTTTGTTTTAATCCATATTTCGTATAATCAAGAGAGCAATATACCTACATAGTTTCCGCGCCTACTGTGATTGATGTTTTTTTTTATGGAAAGAAGGGCAAACGATGTTGGTGGTAAGCGATTATCGCCGGCGTCACAAGTGCGTTGTCGGGCTTTTAGGAAGGAGTACGCTCTTTTCTTGAAGGATTAAAGGTCGTATTGGTCCGGGAATACCGCAGGCATTCCACCGTTGTCTTGTGCTAGGTTGTATTTATTTAAAGAAATCTTCTGACCAGTTCATTGTTATTGTAAACTTGCTCTTTAAGGCCTCTGAACTCCTGAATGCCTCTGAATGATAGCGAATAGTAAAATTTTCTTTTAAAAATATTATTTCACTAAAAGACCCACGCAACCTCGTGTGCGTCTCCTATTGCCCGTAGCTTGAAAATTTTCCACCGTTTTTGTAACATTCTTCATTGGTGCTCCACTCTGGTAGGTCTTAGCGTGATGATATATAGCCTATAGCCTTCCTCGATAAATGGGCTATCAATCACTGAAATATTTTTTCAAATCAGACAAATAGTTCCTGAGATTAGCGCGTTAATACAAACAAACTCTTAAGCTTTATAATATTAAGTATAGCTTATGAGATAAATAGGGTGACTGGTATTTGATTAGCGGTGCTGAAGTCATACCTCTGCTAAAGCTATATACTTAAAAAGAAACAGTTATGAAATCCTACTAATATTACAAACGCGAAAGTTTGTAAGCATGGACGGATGGATGGATGGATGGATGTTTGTTTGTTACTCTTTCAGGCAAAAACTACTGAACGGATTTGGATGAAACTTTACAGTATTATAGCTTACTAGCTGACCCACGCAACCTCGTTTGCGCCTTATATTGCTCGTAGCGTGAAAATTTCCCGCGTTTTTGAAACATTCTTCATTGTTGCTCCGCTCCTATTAGTAGTAGCGTGATGATATATACCCTATATCCTTCCTCGATAAATGAACTATCCAACACCGAAAGAATTTTTCAAATCGGACCAGCGGTTCCTGAGATTAGCGTGTTCAAACAAACAAACAAACAAACTCTTCAGCTTTATATATTGGTACTAGCTGTTGCCCGCGGCTTTGCTCGCGTGGAAGTTGATTATATGTATTTATTTAAAACTGTGTAAAAGTATGTATCAGTAATTTATTCATGTTTTTGAACGTATTTATTTATTTTTGATCAATAGCCCATTTAAAAGAACTTTCATACAAACATTCGACCCATATTTCATCCCCTTTAGGAACAGAATTCGCATAAATGCTGATAATGCATAAAGTTTCATGATACTTTTTTAAAAAATAACGGACTTCCATACAAACTTTCAACCCCTATTTCATCCCTTTCGGGGTGAAATATCCAGAACCGCTTAAATACGTCTTTACTTTTTTTTAATCAGTAGTACATGAATAAAGTTTATGGTTCTAACTTAAAAAATGACAAACTTCCATACAAACTTTCAACCCCTATTTCACCCCTTAGGGGTAGAATATCCAGAAACGCTTACATACGTATCTACTCATTTCTAATCAGGAGCACAAAAACAAAGTTTCTTGTTTTGCTACTTCAAGAATAACGAACTTCCGTACAAACTTTCAACCCCTAGTTCACCCCCTTAGGGGTAGAATATCCAGAAACGCTTAAATAATTGTCTTCTCATTTGAAATCAGTAGCCCAAAAACAAAGTTTCATGTTTGTAACTTCAAAAATGGCGACATTACGTACAAACTTTCAACCCCTTTTTCATCCCCTTAGGGGTAGAATATCCAGAAACGCTTAAATACGTATCCACTCACTTTTAATTAGTAGCCCAAAAATAAAGTTTCATGTTTGCTACTTCAAAAATAGCGAACTTCCTTACAAACTTTCAACCCCTAGTTCACCCCCTTAGGGGTAGAATATCCAGAAACGCTTAAATACGTGTCTTCTCATTTGAAATCAGTAGCGCAAAAATAAAGTTTCATGCTTCTAACGTAAAAGATGACGAACTTCCACTCAAACTTTCAACCCCTATTTCATCCCCTTAGGGGTAAATTATCCAGAAACGCTTAAATACGTCTCTACTCTTTTTAAATCAGTAACGCATAAATAAAGTTTCATGTTTCGAACTTCAAAAATGACGAACTTCGAGACTAACCTATTAACGAAATGTCAACCCCTATTTCACCCCTTAGGGGTAGAATATCCAGAAACGTTTACATACGTATCTACTTATTTTTAATCAGGAGCCCAAAAACAAAGTTTCATGTTTGTTACTTCAAAAATAGCGAACATCCATACAAACTTTCAACCCCTATTTCACCACCTTAGGGGTAAAATATCCAAAAACGCTTAAATACGTGTCTTCTCATTTGAAATCTGTACATACTGTGTGATACATACGTATCTACTTATTTTTAATCAGGAGCCCAAAAACAAAGTTTCATGTTTGTTACTTCAAAAATAGCGAACATCCATACAAACTTTCAACCCCTATTTCACCACCTTAGGGGTAAAATATCCAAAAACGCTTAAATACGTGTCTTCTCATTTGAAATCTGTAGCCTAAATATAAAGTTTCATGTTTCTTACTTCAAAAATTACGGACTTCCAGACTAACCCATATACGAAACGTCAACCCCTATTTCACCCCTTAGGGGTAGAATATCAGGAAACACCTAAATACGTATCTACTCATTTTTAACCAGTAGCCCAAAAATAAAGTTCCATGCTTCTAACTTAAAAACTGACAATCTTTCATATAAATTTTCAACCCCTATTTCACCCCTTTAGGGGTAGAATATCCAGAAACGCTTAAATACGTATCTACTCTTTTTTAATCAGTAGCACATGAATAAAGTTTCATGTTTCTAACTTAAAAAATGACGAACTTCCATACAAACTTTCAACCCCTATTTCACCCCTTAGGGGTAGAATATCCAGAAACGCCTAAATACGTATCTAATCATTTTTAATCAGTAGCCCAAAAACAAAGTTTCATGTTTCGAACTTCAAAAATGTCGGACTTCCAGACTAACCTATATGCGAAATGTCAACCCCTATTTCACCCCTTAGGGGTAGAATATCCAAAAACGCTGAAATACGTGTTTATTCATTTTTAATCAACAGCCCAAAAGTAAAGTTTCAGGTTTCTAACTTAAAAAATGACGGACTTCCATACAAACTTTCAACCCCTATTTCACCCCCTTAGGGGTAGAAATTCCAAAATTCCTTTCTTAGTGGGTGTCTACTCAATAAAACGATCCTACTCACCAAATTTCATAGCCCTAACTATCATAGTTTACGCTCGGCGATGATGAATCAGTCAGTCAGTCAGTCAGTCAGTCAGTCAGTCAGTCAGTCAGTCAGGACTTACTATTTTATAAGTATAGACTAGCTGTTGCCCGCGGCTTTGCTCGCGTGGAAGTTGATAATATGTATTTAATTAAAACTGTGTAAAAGTATGTATCAGTACTTTATTCATGTTTTTGAACGTATTTTTTTATTTTTGATCAATAGTCCATTTAAAAGAACTTTCATACAAACATTCGACTCATATTTCATCCCTTTTAGGAACAGAATTCACATAAATGCTGATATAAGTATTCATCTATTTCGAAAAATGACGGAATGCCAGCCTAACCTATGTACGAAATGTCAACCCCTATTTCACCCCTTAGGGATAGAATATTCAGAAACACTGCAATACGTATTTACTCATTTTTAATTAGCAACCCAAAAGTAAAGTTTCACCTTTCTTATTTCTATGTATTCTTAAATATGACGAATTTCCATAAAAAAATTCAACCCCTATTTCACCCCCTTAGGGGTAAAATATGCAGAAACTCTAAATAGATATCTAGCCATTTTTAATCAACAGCCCAAAATTAAGGTGTTTTGGTACTAATTTAAAAAATAACGGACTTCCATACAAACTTTCAACCCCTATTTCACCCCTTTAGGGGAAGAGTATCCAGAAACGCTTAAATACGTATCTACTCATTTTTAATTTATAGCCCAATAACAAAGTTTCATGTTTGTAACTTCAAAAATGGCGAACTTACGTGCAAACTTTCAACCCCTTTTTCATCCCCTTAGGGGTAGAATATCCAGAAACGCTTAAATAAGCATCCACTCACTTTTAATCGGTAGCTCAAAAATAAAGTTTCATGTTTGCTACTTCAAAAATAACGAACTTCCGTACAAACTTTCAACCCCTAGTTCACCCCCTTATGGGTAGAATATCCAGAAACGCTTAAATACGTATCTACTCTTTTTTAATCAGTAGTACATGAATAAAGTTTCTGGTTCTAACTTAAAAAATGACAAACTTCCATAGAAACTTTCAACCCCTATTTCACCCCTTAGGGGTAGAATATCCAGAAACGCTTACGTATGTATCTACTCATATTTAATTTGTAGCCCACAAAAAAGTTTCATGTTTGTAACTTCTAAAATGGCGAAGTTACGTACAAATTGTCAACCCCTTTTGCATCCCCGTAGGGGTAGAATATCCAGAAACGCTTAAATACGTATCCACTCACTTTTAATCAGTAGCCCAAAAATAAAGTTTCATGTTTCTTACTTAAAAAATGACGAACTTCCATACAAACTTTCAACCCCTATTTCACCTCCTTAGGGGTAGAATACCCAGAAACGCTCAAATACGTCTCTACTCTTTTTAAATCAGTAACACATAAATAAAGTTCTATGTTTCAGACTTCAAAAATGACCGACTTCCAGACTAACCTATGTACGAAATGTCAACCCCTATTTCACCCCTTAGGGGTTAAATATTCAAAAACGCTTAAATACGTGTCTTCTCATTTGAAATCAGTAGCCCAAAAATAAAGTTTTATGCTTCTTACTTAAAAAATGACGAACTTCAATACAAACTTTCAATCCCTATTTCACCCCCTTAGAGGTAGAATATCCAGAAACGCTTAAATACGTATCTACTGGTTTTTAATCAGTAGCACATAAATAAAGTTTCATGTTTCTAACTTAAAATATGACGAACTTCCATACAAACTTTCAACCCCTATTTCACCTCCTTAGGGGTAGAATACCCAGAAACGCTCAAATACGTCTCTACTCTTTTTAAATCAGTAACACATTAATAAAGTTTCATGTTTCAGACTTCAAAAATGACAGACTTCCAGACTAACCTATGTACGAAATGTCAACCCCTATTGAAATAGGGGTTTATTTTTTGAATATTTAACCCCTAAGGGGTGAACCCCTTAGGGGTTAAATATTCAAAAACGCTTAAATACGTGTCTTCTCATTTGAAATCAGTAGACCAAAAATAAAGTTTCATGCTTCTTACTTAAAAAATGACGAACTTCTATACAAACTTTCATCCCCTATTTCACCTCCTTAGGGGTAGAATACCCAGAAACGCTCAAATACCTCTCTACTCTTTTTAAATCAGTAACACATAAATAAAGTTTCATGTTTCAGACTTCAAAAATGACAGACTTCCAGACTAACCTATGTACGAAATGTCAACCCCTATTTCACCCCTTAAGGGTTGAATAGTCAAAAACGCTGAAATACGTGTTTACTCATTATTAATCAGCAGCCCAAAAGTAAAGTTTCAGGTTTCTAACTTAAAAAATGACGGACTTCCATACAAACTTTCAACCCCTATTTCACCCCCTTAGAGGTAGAAATTCCAAAATTCCTTTCTTAGTGGGTGTCTACTCAATAAAAAGATCCTACTCACCAAATTTCATAGCCCTAACTATCATAGTTTACGCTCGGCGATGATGAATCAGTCAGTCAGTCAGTCAGTCAGTCAGTCAGGACTTACTATTTTATAAGTATAGATAGATACATCAGAATAACACATAGGCTACTATTTGCCGCGATAACCGACATATACGCGGGCGGAGCCGCGGGTAACAACTAGCAACAATATGAAAATTTTAAGGATAAGATCCATAAGAAAGATCTAAGAAATTTTAGTATCCAAGGTTTGTGACGTCACAAGGCGGTAGCTAGTGTTATAATCTCCACGTAAATTTAATAATGTACTTTACGTATAAAGAAAATAACTTTATAAGATGGTATGCGAGCCAAGGGGTGAACAGCAGTGGCAGAAGGTTCTGTGTCAGTGTACGCGGTGTTTGTTCGCTACCTGCACTCTGCGACCACCTGTGTGAGTGGGTGGGTTGCCAGCGCGGCTATATTACCCGACTTTCGGGGAGTTTTGTTAATAAGGCTTTCTACCAATAAAATTTTTCTTTTTTATAGTTTTTAGGTATCCTATTTACCTTTGGTATTCAGATTAACGTTATAAGGTATAACAACGTTTGAGTCCTCACGTATCAAAGTTTTACTCTGAATACTCTAAAATTAAGAATTAACATAAACCGAACTTCTCAATCCTTTTGAAAACTATTACCCATAGTACCCCGTAGATAAACAATACTTTTAATGGAAGTCATCTCACATATAGTGGGATGGGATTTGAACCTGCAAGCACTCACAAACTGAATGTAACAACTGTGCCGAAACAGCCTTAATGATAGGCTTAAGTATTTTGTACTCTTTCATGTCAGTGATTCGTCATTACATTAATTCTCGAACTATTTGAGGTGAACTTTTGTGTAGTGCGACGCATGGGGGCTGGCTACCCTGCGCCGAGCGAGCCGGCCGGCAGCGTCAGTCACTCGCCCGCGCCTGCTAGTACTGCACGTCCGTTCGAGCGGCGCATCACACGTCACCAAACTTTCAAACCGAACAACTTTCTACGCGATACAGTGTAATACAGAGCGAGTGTGCCACATATTTATATTATTGTGTGTGTTTGTGTTGATGTGGTGAGGGGAAGTGAAGATGCGGAGCGCCAGGGAGGCGTTCTGCCTCCTGTTGTTGGCTGTGGCAGCAGCAGCACAGATCGACACGAGGCACTTATCAGGTCAGAGTCAACAGATACTTTCTTCAAACTGCTTTAACAAATACACTTCACTCTTAGAAGTTTTTTCAGAGAGGTTTATTCGTTCTAATATAATACAAACTTAGTTTATGGCTCAATTGAAAGCTGCAACGGTACTAGTAGAAAACTTTTGAAACTTATACCGTGTACGTGTGTTGCTTTATTAAGTTCTAATTCATTTGTTGAAAAGAACTTCATAACTACAGCAAGTATTTATTAAAACTTAACGTTTGCTGACGAACGTTAATGGATTTAATATTCACAAATAACGGTACTGCGTCCATGGAATTCTCGTGGCAAGCACTGGACTAACTACCTACTTAAACATTCTGTTAGCGAATTTTGTGACTTAGTCAAGTTGTTTGAAGTATATATCTACTTAAGTAATCTTATAAGAACTATGAAAAGACAGTAAGCGTTGAGAAAAAAATACGGTAACTGTATTTTTTTAAATGTTGCATTCGTAAGAGTAAAAATGAATTAATTACGCGAAGAAATAAATCCGCCAGAAATCTACCTGCTTCTTTACTTGTAGATAACTAAACTACCGACCTAACGAAGTCGTGAATCAGCGGTATGATTTTTAAAACCAGTCACGTACATTTAACTTTTTAAATTCTTTATTGCAGTTGTGAACTTGTGACTGTGAGTCGTAAACAACAGCACACCTACTGATTCGCTTTCTTTTTTAGTCTATTATAAAAGAACCAAAAATCGGATTAGAAGCAGTTTTTAAGTACTTCCACAGACAGATTTTTTACCTGTAAATTTAAATAGAGAACTGTTTTTTCTTTATAATAATGGCTCAGATAATTTCAGCTCAAATAAAAAGAAATGACATTTGTGCTCACGAATCGTGACGGTTAATATTATTTTTAAGAATTAATTAACTTTAATGCTATAAGTGCCTAATTTCATGGGGAATATTTAAAAATTTGTGTAATTTATTTGGTTTCCTTTGTGCAAGTTTAACGTATTAGGTATGTATAATTAGAGATGTGAGACGGTCGTTTATAACAAGCCTTTGCATCACACAGCATAGACAATGGCATGTGATACGTGATCCACGAATGAATGGTAATAGGGTTCACTATACTTTGAACCGTCATTTTTTGTGTAGCCACCTTTTGTGAATTATAATAACAGTACAAATAGGTTCTATACCATAAATAAGAATCATGTTTATTTATGTCTATTTAATATATTTAATTTATACATTTCAATAGATCGACTTATATCTTGTTCAGTTTTTATTTTACTGTAAATTATGTTATTGTAAGTAATGTGTAAAGTGATGATTTTGCCACGTAAAGAAAAATATATATATAAAAAAGTCATGTTGCAATTACTACTCTTTTAAGACAATTTTTCCAAATAATCTCTTTACTTTTAAATGACTAAAAATGTAAAAAAAATAAGGTATTTTCGGCCGAAACAGGCAAAACCCAAGTCGAAAGCTTAACCTACATAATAGTTATCAGAACATGTTTATCGTGATAAATTAAAAAGCTATGCGAGTTATGTTATCTGTGTGTATCATGGTAGTACTGAAGAATTTTAATTACTATAACGAGAGCCACTCCAATCCAATTCAAATATCTTAAACCTATTTATAAAAACTTCCTTTCGTTAAAATTCGTTAAACATAAAATTAAAATATTTACGATTAGTCATTCTATAGTTACTAGAAATCATGATAAAATAAACAATAAAAATTAAACTTGCCGTTGAGAAAAT
The DNA here is from genome assembly GCA_905220595.1 of Spilosoma lubricipeda. Lineage (NCBI taxonomy): Eukaryota > Metazoa > Arthropoda > Insecta > Lepidoptera > Erebidae > Spilosoma > Spilosoma lubricipeda. The sequence continues at coordinate 650,414 of HG992290.1, forward strand.
AATAAAATATGTGTAGTTTTTTTTTAAAATATAAATATCAATGATGTTTGCGCACGTTGATATCTTTTCCACTACAGTTCTCTAGTTCGCTAACTCCAGTCAATAATGTATAAATTTCTTTTGTTGAAATTGTTTTTTTGTACTGTAGTTAAAAAAAAAACTCGCAGAGAGTTTATAAAAAACCGAGAGTTGTCAAGTTTTGCGTAATTTTAATTAGATTTTTAAATTTCAAAAGAAAACTGTGAAGTTTTGCAGTTTTGTCGGTAGATGGCATTGGATTCACCATCTATACCCAAATATACTTACCGTTGGCGTTTGTGAATAATAATTATGTTTTCCGAGAGGTCCGAGCAACTCGTCCTGTTACGACTAAGTGCGTCGCTCGGTGTCACTCGCGGTTTATTGGATACATTGAAAAGTGTTAAAAGACGAAAATGTATTTAAATTCCTTGCCGATCCTACGGGAACACTCTTATTTTTGAGATAGGTTATATGTTATCTAGGGAATTTATGTAAAAAAGTTTAGAACACACATTTCATACACACACATTTTCGCCTTTATTATATTATTGTGAGTTTTTATGCGGTAGACATGCTTTCGCATAAAAAAACAGTTTTTTGTACAAATATATATTTTTTATTAGACATTGTAATAAGATTTGTGTCAGGAATATTGATATTGTTCGTTCGTGTTGTGAAAACTTAATTGACAACATAAAAAAAGGTAAAAATAAACGACTAACACGAACTTAAATATGTTCACTTTATGGTGACTTTCCGTAACCTTCATAAAGTTTGATGTCAAGGGTGTCGAGGTGATTCCCCGCTGACATTATTGATAATAATACCTATCAATATACAAGTACATACTAATAGGTATAGATAGCGCTGTGTTTGAGTAAACATCATCGTTTTATAGTATGTGTATTAATTGAATTTTCTAGAAATAAAAGGAACAGAACCTCATGCAGAAAGGAATAACTAATGAAAATTATGTTTATTCACACGTGTATTTCGGCAGATTTCCAATTTATTTTCGATTCAAGGATCAAGGATCCATTATCAAGATTGAAGCGACATTCCGAGTCTGTGACAAGTGTTGCTTTAACGTCTTATCACACTACGGATTAGAGTGCTAGTAGATTCTCTGGTATAGGAAGACAAACGAGCAGACGCCTTGTGAAAAGTAACTAACCCCACGAATATAGGGCACAAGTACATTGCCATGCTCCGCAACCGGGGGAATGTCTCAACCCTCCCCCGAATTGAGGGTATTCGAAATCTGGTAACCTCTCACACTCCATAATAACTAATGAAAGAAATGCAGCATCGTTTTATCTGAGTCACCGTGGAATTATTCTGGTCGAGCTGACAAAAGCAGGGCTCTTCCCCATTAAACCTACACAAGTCTCTAAGATCCTATTCTTCAACTAAAATACTCACATCATAAGTCTATGTATAGAGTGAATGGGAATAGACAAACACACGATAATCGATCAGTTAAATGAGTGAACCACGTTCCGGATGAAGTCCATCAATCTCTAAGTGACCACTCACGTCTTGCTTCTAAGAAATATCTCAGATAAACACCAAGATTGGTGACGTGTTAACGTTCAACTATTCTATACATACATCGTACATATTAGCTCTTTATCCCTGAAGGCGTAGACAGGAGGACGTGACACACCGAATTTGCCGACTATAATTTAAGCTCCACTTACCTTCCCGCCTAAACCGGGAACTTTGGGAGTCAGATTGGGAAAATTAGGAGTTTAAATAAAGAAACAATATTGAAAGGGTTAAAAGCAGTTAAGCATACATATGACTTATGGAGTGCAACCAAAGGCTAAAATGAGTCAGAGTCATACATTCTTAAATCAAATGTCTGTTTTGTTCGTGATGAAGCTGGAAAAGCTCTTCTTTCCAATCGGGAGATCAGTATATATTATGTACATCAATAGATTGTTATCACTAAAGCGGTGACAGATTTATAATGTTTATGATTAGGAACATTCCTTCTTGGAAATAGTTAGCCGGTACCAAATATGAATAACACAAACACATTAGCTATGCCTTGTATTCACTATGATTCTGTAATAATTTACACTAAGTGTTCTTTTTTGAATTAGAATAGCCAATTCAATTCTCCCACGGCACAATACCCTCGCTTAAAGTAATTTGAAGAACATAATTTCTATGATTGTTGAACAATGACTTTCGAATTCGCTGCAGGGTCCCTTATTGGTGGTGGTTTTACCACAAGGAAAGTGAGTACCAGAGCTGTGTGAAGTGGATCGTACACGTGGGGTCCCCATGCACTGTGACGTCAGATAATAAGTCGATCGTGAATTGAAGAGCTCTCGAGAGTCGTCGACATTGACCACCGGAAAACGATTCGTCGCGACGACGTGTTGTCCGCTCAATAAGTCACTTCCTGTAGTAAGACCCAACTATAGATACAACACAACCGATTTAAAATCTTCCAACCATATACATAAAGTGGTATTTCATTCAAAACAGCTATGTTTATTCTCAAAAACGCTGAGACGTCTGAAATTTCATATAAGCCTGAACTTCGAAATTGTTGCAAGCGAAATTGTTGTTTGACACTTTCATTATAGAGTATAAAGTTGAGTATTCCTATAGTCAGTTGCATTACCGAGGTCGACCGCAATCCTACGAATCGGGGTTAGATGGTTGTGCATTTTCTACAATTGTTTTGTAAGTATTAATTAATTTCACGGTCGACATCGACGCCTCTCCGTGGAAAGTAGACGGAGCTCTCCTCTCCAATAAAAGTTCATGGCTCAGCAATGTTGGACGAACTTTGAATTGGTCCAAATAATTTAGTTTTATAACTTAACTAGTTATTATTTCTCATTTTGTGTTTCTAATTTTGAAAACGGCGGGCTTCGATGGAACCATTCATGCCTTATTTTATGAGCTTATATTATTTCTAAAATTTCGTTAAGAAATTTCATAAATTCGACTCGAGACTCGCGCAGGAAGGGTTCCTGCGCGAGTCCATCGAGTAAAAACGGCAAAAAAACATGGGAGCCCCCCTTGAACATTTATTGTATTGTTTTTAGCATTTGTTGTTATAGCTTAACAGAAATACATCATCTGTAAAAAATTTAACTGTCTGGCTATCACGGTTCATAAGATACAGCCTGATGACTGACGGACGGACGGACAGTGGAGATTTGCATAGAACATGTACTTGGCTCCATAGATAATTGTTAACACTATTATAATTCCTACAACTTTTTTCAACAAACATAATGATGAATATTGTTGAGTAGAATTTTCCTACAGTTTAAAAATATTTATAGTGAGCAACTGCTCAGCTACTACAGGGGTAGCGTTGTGTTACATAACCTATAAACATATAATGTTACTTGCCGACCCACACAATCTCGTCTGCGTCTCCTATTGCTCGTAGCGTGATGTTATACAGCGTAACCTAATTTGATTACCAAAAAAATGGTAATAGTGAGCTAATCTTAAAAGGTAGACAAATGCTATCGTTGACTTTTATTTGGGAGGTTTAAAGGGGAACAATTCTATCATACATTACTTTTGCGAATCTTTAACCGTTTACACAGCACACGCAATAGAAGCTCTCTAAAGGAATAATTTGGTCCCGTTTTTGTAACACTTTCCTTTAATAATCTGCTCCTATTGATCGTAGCGTGATGATATGTAGCCTGTAGCCTTCTTAAATAAGTAAGCTATCTAACAGTGAAATAATTTTTCAAATCGGATCAGTAGTTTCTTAGATTAGCGCGTTCAATCAAACTAACAAATTATCAGTTATAATAATATACTATTGACCAGGAAAAGTTTTTGCCTTAAAAAAAGATTTAGGTCTGTGTTACCCTTATCATTTAGAGGTATGAAAAATAGATGTTCACCGATTCTCAGGCCCACCATCGGGTGGGCCTGAAATTATCCTACCTATCCTAATTATCCTATGTTATCCTATGAAATTTTGGGTACATCGATATGTACCCAAAATTTCATAGGATAACTTACTATATAATAACATCTATACTAATCAAATTTCATAGGATACTTTTGATAACAAACACAGAGACACGAGAATTTTTTAAATTAGATTAGTATAGATGAAATTCATATTCCATTAAATATAAAAATTCTTTTTCGAATAGTTACAGACATAAGAGCGTTTAAACAAATAAAGGAGAACAAATCTCTTCAACTATAGAAGTGTTCGTTTTTCTACCTATTTGGAATATCGTGAAGAAGTGGAATATTTAGAAAAAAAAACTGTTACACCCAGCAACGGCGAGATTAAAAATAGCTTACGAAAAAAAAAGAACTTTTACCAAGAGATACGTTTTTATGAAACAGTCAGAGGTACAATAGCCGCGAGAGCCACTTTCACCGCCGCTATCGAATAATCGGTATCTTTTTGGACTCCAAACTTGTTTTTCTCGCTATTTCAGTGCGAATTTCAGACTTTTGAATTTGGAGTCAGGAAGTTCGCCTTTAAATTGTGCAAAGTTCGGTATTATTCTCGTTGTACAGTTAGCATTACAAAAACGTGATTGTGGGGGACTAATGGACTAAGTTCGGCAACAAATAGTTTGAAAAGCCTACTTGTTCTCCGTTACAATGAATGTAGCTAGACGAAGCTTTTTGTCCCGTTTTCAACTTAAGTATTACTTACAGTACAATTCGCAGATCTAACTAACTAATAACTTAAGTCTTAGATTAATAATAATAATAAATATTTCGGACATCTAACACAGAACGCCATCTAGTCCTAAACTAAGTAGAGCTTGTATAATGGGTACTACATAACTGATATAAATACATATATACTTTTTTTTGTAAATACATACATATAGAAAACACCGAAACTTGGAAACAAATATTTGCAGATCATAAAAACATTTGGTCCAACCCGAGAATCAAACCCGACACAGCATTTTGATTAAATGAAGTGTTATATTTATATCTCTATCCTGAAGGTATTAAACGCCCATTTTACTAACTACAATTTTGTTTTTACTGACATAATAAGGGAGAAGCCACATACAAGTATTGTTGATTACCTAAATACATATTTGAAACATCTCATGTGCAAGAAGTGAGTGCAAACTGACGACTGTTATACCCTAAAGAGTTCAGTTGTTACTTATCTGTCACTTCCTCCTTAAATAGCATAGCATAACATATTCCCGACACTCTTATCTAAGTACTTAAAATTTACTATCCGACGTCTGCCAAACTCGAACTATTAAAACGTATCCTTTTAATGATCCTACCATCAGGTTTAAAACTATCATAAAATATTAAAAAAATATTAATTTAAAGCTGTATTTCTACATCATATCACCACAAAATATGGTCGTGTATCTAATCACTTTACATCTCGTTTACGCATAGTGGGTAGGAGGGAGAGGGAACATACGGGTGTAACCAGTTTGGCAAGCCTTGAACTTGTATCACCGCTATGCCAAGTTATAGTAGCCGTGTACTAGTGGACCGTTTTGTGGGTTTACTTGCGAATATACGCCGGCCGACGTGCGTAGGTCGCCCAAAGGTATCGGTGTTAAATATATTCCTTGCTTAGAGGTATTTGCTCTAGATCCGGGTTCAAGTTGTCCATTAATATACACTACACATGGACGTAATTTGTTGACAGATATAAAGAGCAATATTATTGAAATTGGAATCAACGTTAGAGACTATTTCGTGTTTAAAGGTTGGAGGTTTGACTAGTTCTTTTTATATTTATTTGTAATTATGTTTTGGAAGCAAGAACGACTTAAGTGTAAACTGTTCTGTCTGAAGATGATTTTTAGTAATGTAATAAAAGAGTTTAAAATTGGTTGTTGTTAGTGGTAACAATGATATACAATACAACATTGTATTGTATTATACAATAATACAATACAATGATAAGAAGTTGTATGTACTGAAAAAGTAAGAGGTAAATAATTGATCAAGATAATATGAAAAAATTGATGATGATGGAAAGATTCACAATGTCTTTATTAGACTATAGTATTCACTAATGCATACATATATATAGCTGCAACATTTCTCTGGTGAATCTATGTGCCTGGTCCACATCTTCCCGTGTTTATACACATCCCTAAGCCATACTAGTTTTCGAAGTATCCTTACTGTTTCAAAGAGGGAATCAAGTTTCTATTTTACATTTTTCATTTATTATTTTACATGAGATGTGATTAAATAAACCTCCGATATGACGCGTGAAAAATATTGAATTTATTTAATACCTACAAAGAAATATTGAAAATGTAATATATTACAAAATTCCACGTCCAATCGGAAAGGCGTAAAACATCGAAATACGTTACATTTTCATGAAAGTTTTGCATAACAGGAAGCTTACTGAAGTGTTTGCAATCAGCAATTAAACGAAATGTAGTTATGTGCGTGCACGCGAATGCCTATGCATACATGTATTGGATTATATACATATGTTCTATCGCGTGATTGACTTTAATGTAGGTTAAAGAACAACAATGTTTTTTTCGTAAGATTTTGTAGGTAACAAATACAAAATATCAATAATTTCTAATCAGTTCCATCTAAGAAACATCCATATAAATATTATAGATTTGAAAGTAACTCTATCTGTCTGTAACGCTTTCACGGCTAAACCGCCGTCACCAATGTCAATAAAAACTGAAACTCCTCATGTCCCTACTAGCTGTTGCCTGCTGCTTCATTCGCTTAATTAGTAAGTATATCTGATTGGCTGAGAAAAAACGGCCTGGGCATTAAGTCCGTGAATATACATTAATAAAGATGTAAATAAATAAATGTATGTTTAGTTGTAAATGTGCCTGCGTAGAATAACAATGCGATTACATTTAAAATTAGATGTTGTGCCACATCTTTAAATGACTTAATAAAAAAAAGGAAATTATATACTAGCTGAGCCCTGCGGTGTTACACGCGGTTCAACATCAACCTCGCTAGTCTATAAAAAGTAGCATAAGTTCTTCCTTATATCATGAGCTATCTGCCAGTAAAAGTCTCGTCAAAATCGGTCCAACCCTTCCAGAGATTAGCCGGAATAGACACACAAAAATTGAAAAAAATGATATTTTGGTATTTGTAACGTATATACTACAAATGCATTTAGTAAAAGGCGGTTATTTTGATATTACAAACAGACACCCGAATTTTATTCATTTGTGTAGATTTAATGTCGAACTTAAATCTTTTATTAAGTACCCGCTTATGTATGTTGATACATAACCTTCATGAAAAAAAGACAATTTGAAACCTACACTGCCAATGTCAAAAAACAGCCTCGATGCGATACGGCGCCCGCTTACAAATGCGCGAGCGCAAAGAATGTCAACGCACCTCCCACTACACAACCTCTCTCTCTTCACATATATATTGGATTATATTGTCCCGTATCCGTCGAACGACAAGTATGAATGTGACATACGATGACACGGATAAATACAGCAATGGATGGGACGTGAAATGAAAGTGTAGCGTCGGTCATTGACTGCGCAGACGCGCTTCGCTGGCCGTGGTGGAGAATCGTTGGTCGTCACTTGGTTACTATGGTGTTTGTGATAACTTAGTCTGTCAAGGGCGTGGGGTGAAGTTCAATTTCTCCATGAGCTGCATATTCAATGACTGTGGAGAACTTGAATTTAAACTTATACATGTGTATAGAAGAGGTTTCTACAGACTGATGTAGGTTCTTAAAGTCGTAAAAAGTAAGGTATAGAGAAGAGCTATAGAGAAAGTTACTTTGAATCTGAGAACATTAGTTAACAAGAGTAATGCTAACACTGTTTTTTAATAATGTAACACCAGTTCCAGTTAGCGTTGAAAGATTTTTAATCAAAAATCGGGAAAAACAAATTATGGATTTTGAAACTTTTAACGAAAAAGCGGGATTCTTACGTCAAAAGCGGGATAAAGTAAAGAAACGTATCACAATCAGAAATTACGACACATGAGTAAGAAAGACCAAAGCTCCATTCCGCCAAAATCGGGTCTGGCAACGCTGGTTGCAGTGTTACTGGACAACTGATGTTACATATTTTGTATAGAAAACACCTAAACTTCATAACAAAAATTTGCTGCAGCATTCGCTTACGCTATCATCGAAGTCGTCTGTGTTTGTGTCTGAGTTACGGACTTTTGTAGGATGAGTGAAAAATATTGTGAGTGAAACTTACACTTAGTTTACCCCAGTGTAAGTAAAGCTTAAGTTAGATTTAAAGTAAAGATTGGTGGAACATATATTTACTTAGCAATGAAGCCTAATCGTATAGTTCAATTTTAACTATTAGTAACATGGTATCATATTACAAGTGTTTTGTTGATATTTTTAATAAACCGGTTTGAGTACCGGGTTCGAACCCGGTAATCACTTGATTAAACAAAATACAAATCCATTGGTCAATAAGGTTCCTCAATCATAAATTATCACCAATTCATTAATGAAATATCGTCAATCGAATAATGACAGGTATAGTTTACAAGTTAGTAACCGAGGCTATCTGAGAGCAAGCGGTTATCGGAACCCATAATCTTGTACAGTACCGATAGTGTCACTTAATTGCCGTCTCACTTAAATGTAAACAAGCTTCGTACCTAATAGTAAAATGATTATAATTAGTAAATATAAGATAATGTTCCTCATCCCGGAATGGACAGCGACCCTGACCCTTCGAGGTCAGCTGTGTATGAGGTCAATTAGGTCAGCTATATATTTCCCGAGCAACTTGTGTAACAGAGAAATCTTTGAGGCAAATTAGAATGAATAGAATACATTGTAATTAATTTTACTGATAACCCGATCTAAGTTCGAATGAATAATACGTGTAGTTTATCAATAATATAAAAGTGTATTTAGAAATATTTATATATATGTTTGTCAGTAGTCTATTCATAAGCTCTTCCTGGTTTTGGATCAAACGATGGTATTTGAGATGTGTCAACTTATTATTATATGAAAGTACCAAAAGTTTTCTTTCTTGTGGATTAATAATAAAACATTGTCCATCTTTGCTACATTGTAATATACACTTTTAATAGAAATAAATGTATATGTAAGTAAGTATAACTACGTAGTCAGTTACAGTAACCGGTGGACAGACTGGATAAAAAGTAGCCTGACAAAAGATACAATTATAAATAAATACACTGTCTGTTAACTAGTTAATCAGATTGCCAATAATACAAACCCCGAATCTCTCTGTTGAGAAAAGATAAAGGTACTGTCATAAGTAAAGATTCCAACCTCGTATAAGCGCCTAGTTCGTTTAAATCTATTAACATGGCATAGATTAAGATTGCAAGTAATAAAATTTCTAGGTAAACAATAAAATATATTATAACCTTATAATTTAATTGGTGAATATATAACCAAGTAAATAGTTGATTCATAAATAATAATATCTTGACGCCTTCCGCTTGTCAACTTCCGGCGTAATAAATATTAATGTTACACAATCCTGTATTATCAAATAATAATTGTATGCTAATAATTATTCGAATAATTATGTTTAATATTATCTAATAAGTATTGAATTGGGTCAAGCCTCCAGATACTATAAAAAAAATGCCAATCAAGTTGAGAATCTCCTCCTTTTTGGAAGTCGATTAAAAATACCGTCGGCTCGAGTAATTCACACGCGTTCATATTCTGGTCGTTATACTACGTGTGCATTGGAAAGTATTGTGAGTTTGTACTACTATAGGTAATGTTTGTTTGCTTTGCCGCCGTCTTGGCTAATCCACCGTTACAGTACCTATTATAAAAATAAGCCAAAACTATAAACATGAAAAAGTTTAAAAAACCGACTACTATCAACAAACTTTTTATAAAATGTATGCAACCTATTTCATTATTACTAAACTATTGACACCTCATTCATTAGCATATCGGTTTAGTAGTTTAGGCGATACAATGTAACATACAAACATAGATAGCCTGCGCAAACTATTACACTTCCTTCCCCCCGTAGTCGAATAATTTAAAAAGTATTCTTACCATTAGGATTTCTATTTTATTTTTATCTATACATCTATACAAATAAATAAAATTGGAGTGTCTGTTTGTAAAATTCAAATAACCATGTTTTGAATGCATATGTACTTATGTATACACGATACATGTACCATAATAACACTTTTTACAATTTTTGTCTGTCTGTCTGTCTGTTGGTTCCGGGTAATCTCTGGAACGGCTGAACCGATTTTGACGGGACTTTCACTAGCAGATAGCTAAGGAGTAACTTAGGCTACTTTTTTTTAACGAACTGTGTCCTGCGGCATTTGCCGCGGTACGACAATAACCGCGGGTAACACTGCGGGGTTCAGCTAGACTGTAATATTATCCTGCAGTACATACAAACATCATATAGGGTCGTGTTCTTCCACGAAACTCCTTCAATTTACTTTTGTTTCAACATGAGCTAATTGGCTTTATCCTCGTAAATGTCAAAGCGATGAAATCCAATCTTTATTACGGTATTACCTCGACATATCACAACAACGTTCAAGATATACACGTGACAGTTAAAGAAGGCTTTCATCGTGGCCCGAAGAAAGTTGTAAACAATTTCGTGATGCGTATCAGTGTTAAATGGGTGTAAAATTATATTATTTTCTTAAAATTTTTTTTTTTTTTGGAATAGGGGGCAAATTGACCAATAAGGCCCTTGATAGTGTTTACAGTTACATTTAAGTGCTATAATGACTTTAGTCAGCCTAATGGAAAGCATGGGTAGAATCAAGAGTGGTGGTCACTATCCTCATTGCGAACGTGGACAATGCAACATGGTGACCCGCCAGCGTTGCCAGACGTCCGGACTTTCGCCGGACGTCCCGCTTTTTTAATTAAGATTATAATGTCCCGCCGGACGCCCAAAGAAGTTAACAAATAGAAAATGGCATTAGTTCTTTCACGAATTAGGGATGATGTAGCCGAAAAACAAAACTATTACGAATTACCTTTTTTTTTGTTTGGTCACTTACTCATGTATCACATACGTTTTTCGCTTTGTCCCGCTTGCGGCGAAAGAATCCCGCTTTTTCCACAAAATAGTCTCAAATCCATGTGACCCACTCTATATAGCCTAGTGAGTTTCTTTAGATAATGAGGTTATGAATTTTGTTGTTTAAGATTATTACCGCAGTATGCTGCCATCTTTGAAGGCCCCCTTACAGTGGCGTAGCGAGGGGGGGGCGGAGGGGCGGACCGCCCCGGGCGCCATCATAGGAAGGGCGGCAAAATTGGAAAAAATATATTTTGTGCGGTCAGTGGCGGTTAGTCAGCCATTTAATTTTTCAAGAAGTTAACTTTTGTTAAAAATATATAGGACGAAGCTGTGTGCTAACAAGCTACAGCTACGTCTTTAACCAATATTTTAAGCACTAGAGTTCTTACAAAAATTTAGCTATACCTACTCACAGCATCGAGACGACCACGGTAACGGCGGGATAGAGGGTGCTAAGAATCACCGGGAAGCCACTACAAGCGATTGATCGACTTTTAATGGCCGCATGTTACGGCTAGACTCGCGTCTGGCACAACTCAAGGAGGAACTTGAGAAGATTAGATAGCATATTTTAGGGTTATGTGAAGTCCGAAGAGAAGGGGAGGACACCATAACCCTCGACTTAAGCCATCCAATGTACTTCCGTGTGGGAGACTAACAATCTCAAGGTGGCATTGAGTTTCTGGTTAATAAGTCCCTTTCTAGCAACGTTGTGGAAATATCTAGTATTTAGAACAGGGTAGCATACCTCATTGTCAAGCTCACCGAGCGATATAGCCTCAATGTAATGCAAGTGTACGCACCGACCTCGGCCCACTCGGATGACGAGGTAGAGGATATGTTCGACGACATACCGAGGGCTCTCCACGTCACCACTAAAACCCACAACAACGTTGTTACGGGTGACTTTAACGCCAAAGTGGGAGTACTAAATTGCAGCGAATCGGTAATAGGATCCTATGGATTTGTAAGCAGAAATCATATAACATAATAAAATAAAATAAATAATAAATATTTTGGACAACTAAGCACACAACGCCATCTAGTCCCAAGATAAGCAGAGCTTGTGTTATGGGGTACTAGACAGCTGATACAAATACATATATACTTTTTTTTTTGTAAATACATACATATTATAGATAGAACACACCCAAACTCCGAAACAAATATTTGTAGATCATACAAACATTTGGTCCGACCCGGGAATCGAACCCGAGACCTCATGATCAGCAGTCGCTCACGCCAACCGCTAGACCAACGAGGCAGGCATAACGAGAGGGGCTGAATTTTTTCTTTAAAAAACAGTCCCAAAGGAAGTGGACTTGACAAAGCCCCAACGCTATGACCAAAAACGAGATCGATTTCATCTTGACGGACCAAAAGCACATATTCAGAGACGTCTCAGTTTTATCAACATGTTTAACACCGGTAGTGATAACTGAATTGTCTGAGGCTCTCTGAATATCTACTTTAAGGCTAAACGTGTCCGTTTGATGAAATGGGCTCCAAGCCGCGATGGGAACTGAAAAGTTTCAGTCAAATCTGGAAAACCGATTTTGCTACCATGGAAACCACAACACACGTAAACCAGAACCTGGAAAATGTGCTCCGATTTTTCAGGCAAGAAGGTATGAGATTTTTTTAAATGCAGCGTAAAGACAAGAAAACGAAGCTTTCGGAAGGCTAATGAACAAATGACGTGAAAATCCACTTTTAACTTCGTCGGCAAAGCGGTCTAAACCAAGAGATCAGCATACTCGTACGACACGAACTTCGATGCTCCAATACTCTTTCAATCGAACAAGCTATCGAACAGAACTAGGGTACCAAAGTGTTTGTACAGTCTCTCGGAGGAAGCCGCCTAACGAAGTTGCCACAGCAAGTGGAAAAATCGTTGCTTCCAAGACGACCGTCTTTTTGGAAGTGGAAAGTTTCTATGGCGATTTATACGCTGAAAGAGGCAGGTGAAACTAGTTAAAAGCTCAAACCCTAGGACAGATGCAGGAGCTTTACTAGTAGTGATGCAGTCATTTCCTTTTTTTGTTTTTTGGGCTTTGGCAACCGGTTCTACATGAAGTGAATGATAACTACACAAAAATATTTACAAATAAAGGGACTTGACATAAAATTCTGCGCTCAGAAAGTAAATGATTTGCAGATGATATTGACAGAGAAACGAGGGAAACAGGCAGATGGGGTTGTGTTGTAAGTTATGAAAAAAATATGTGTGAAGAACTCAGAATTCCGATTGAACCTTAGAGGCTCATAAAAAGTAGGCATATTTTTGATGACAGAACTGCTACTGAAGAGATGCTAACTTGAGTCATTTTCCTTTCTTTATTTCTTGGGCCTTTGGCAACCGGTGCTACATGAAGTGAATGGTACCTACACTAAAAATATTTACAAATAAAGGGACTTGACATAGGACTCTGCGCTCAGAAAGTAAATGCTTTGCAAATGATATTGACAGAGAAACGAGAGAAATAGGCAGATGGCGTTGTAAGTTATGAAAAAAATGTGTGTGAAGAACTCTAGAATTCTCAGAGATCTCGAATAGAACCTATGACAGAACTAGAGATGCTAACTTGTATGATTTGAAATAGTAGTGAATTTCGCTATCTTGTCTATTGAGCAAGTGAAATAAAAAATGTGTGATTGGTGGAAAAGACATTGGTGGTGTAATAAAATTTCATTTTAACTTTTCTATTAAACAAAGTAGACCTATAAATATTTAATTAAAGGCGTAAGTTTGACTTTCATTCTCAAAAGTACTCATATTATTTTTCAATAAAAATATAGTTCTAGTTTATATGAATAACTAGCTACGTAACCTCGTTTGCGTTTCCTATTGTCCATAGCGTGATAATTTTCCTCTATTTTTGAAACGTTCTCCATTGGTGCTCCGCTTCTATTGGCCTTAGCGTGATGATATATAGCCTATGGCCTTCCTCGATAAATGTACTATCCAACACTGAATGAGTTTCTCAAATCGGACCAGCGGTTCCTGAGATTAGCGCGTTCAAACAAACAAAGAAACTCTTCAGCTTTATAATATTAGTAAATATTAATTTGGGTTTTTGAATTCGCTAATCATTTCATTTTGTCTATCATCAAGTTGTAACAATGTCTCAAAGTAGTTGAAATAATAAAAAGTGTACTAATAAACAATAAGTGATAGTAAAACTAAGATTAACTTATTTATTTTAAATCTAACCTGTATTATGCAAAAATAATGTGGACTGTTCTCGCCTTTTTTAATCTACATAAGTAATGTTTAGTAGGTATACATTACTCTATACTAACATTTAAAGCTGAAGAGTTTGTTTGTTTGTACCCGCTAATCTCAGGAACCGCTGGTCCGATTTGAAAAATTCTTTCAGTATTAGATAGTCCATTTATCGAGGAAGGCTATAGGCTATATATCATTACGCTACAACCTACAGGAGCGGAGCAACAATGAAGAATCTTACAAAAACGGGGAAAAATTATCACGCTACGACGCTATAAGAGACGTAAATGAGGTTGCGTGGGTCAGCTAGTATCTAAATAAGAGGGCGGCAAAATTGTCTGCCGCCCCGGGCGGCCGACACTCACGCTACGCCACTGCCCCCTTACCCAGAGGGAAAGTAAGGATTTGGTACTCGTGCAAACTCACTCTCGGTAAAATGTTAGGAAAGAATTGCTTAACTTTTAGTTTTCCTCTTTCTTGATATTTATTTTTATTTATTTATTTATTTATTTAGTATATTTACATAAAAAGTACATAAATATTTGAAGTCCCTGACTCCTGAGCTAGGCTCATGACCTGTGTTACAGAAGTCAGTGTCTTCTCCCATTAAAAGATACACATAAATCTTATGCAAATTGGTGCAGTGATGTGTTAAAAGTGCGTAGTGAGGTGTGTGAGTTTGTGATGTGTGTATATAAATTATGTAAGTGTATGGGTGTATGTGTATGTTATTGTATATACGATGAATCCTTAGTCTTCTATAATAATAGTTTTTCAGTTTGGTCATAGTCTATACCAAGCAACCAATTTTTCAATTTAATATTAGCTTCGTGACAGGATAAGGGATGAATGTTTGTTAATTTATTTATTCGATTATATAAGAAAGTGGACATAAAGACATGTTGCCGCCTAGCAGAGGCTGTACGATAGGTCCCGGTTAAGCATACATTTGTTATGGTACGTTTTTTATTGTAAACCTCAGCATGATAAGGGGTGTTCCTGTGCTGCTTTGCAAGTAATTGCAGTATATACAGTTGTCTCACAGTTAATACTTTACATGTTGTATAAAGAGACTTTGTTGAAAATCTGAAAGGATTGAATGTCATAACTTTTAGTATCGATCTTTGTGCTCTTTCCAAGCGTATCATAAATGTCTTACACGCACCACCCCAGACAATAATACAGTAACCAAGAACCGACTGAACCAAAGCGTAATAAACAGTACGTAGTAAAGAAAAATCACATACATGCCTCAATTGCCTGAATATCCATATAAACTTTCTAGTACGGGCTGTTAAAAGATCTATATATGGACGCCAACTCAGTGTTTCGTCCACCAAAATACCAAGGTATTTTACGTCGGTAGATTTAGTTATGGATGGACATGAGCACTCAGTATTTGTATTCGCTGAATTATTACATGAATGTGCCCTCAAATCAAAAGTAATTGGTTTGGTTTTCGCTATATAAAATTGTAGGTAGGTGGTTTTTGAAATATTTAGAGTGAGTAAGTTTCTGGCAAGCCATCCGTTCACTCTGCGAAGTCCCATTTCAGCGATTCGCTTGACCTCATCCCAGGAGTCTCCATGGAAAACTAGCGCCGTGTCGTCGGCATAGGTGAAAATTTGACCATTGTAAAGTGGTTGTTGACACAAGTCATTTACATATATTAAAAACAGACTTGGTCCGAGTATACTGCCCTGTGGGACCCCGCATACAACTGGGGCTTCAATACTTACATGTGCACCGATCTTAACTTGCTGTGTGCGGTCACGCAAGAAGTCTTCCAAAATCATAAGCGCGTTTCCACGAATGCCAATACGATCCAACTTGTTCACAAGAATAGGAATCGAGACAGTGTCAAATGCTTTGGCTAGGTCGAGGAATATACCTAAACATTTTTGCTTCGAATCAACCTGAGTGGATACGTAAGCCGTCAACTTACTGACAGCATCTGCTGTGCTCCGATCCGATCTAAAACCATACTGTGATTCTGATAAAATTTTGTTCTGTTCAATAAAGTTCATGAGTCGATTGTTTATTAGTTTCTCTAAAATTTTGGATAGCGATGTTAAAACGGAGATTGGTCTATAATTAGAAATTTCGTCTCGATTCCCTCCCTTGTGAACCGGGGTTACAAGAGCTCTCTTAAATACTTTCGGAAAGACTCCCTGCGTTAGGCACAAATCGAACAATCTGGTCAAAGGAGAGATTATTATGTGCTTAGATAATTTAAGCAATTGTGCAGGCACTGTGTCCCAACCAACAGCAGAGTTGCTCTTAAGGCCCATTATTAAAGATTCCACCTCTGCCTCATCTGGAGGGAAAATTATTATAGTATTTAGTTGACTAGGTATGTTAAAGTTAAATGAGGCAGAACTGTACGCAGCAGGAGTGGTGACCGCATCTGTTAACTGTTTACCGACATTGGAGAAATATTTGTTAACACGCTCCAGATCTTGTTCTATATTTGCAGAGGAGGATATCAGGCCCTCGGCTGATGCCTTTTGTTTTTTATAATTGATGATTGATTTTATGGCATTCCAAGAGTCTTTCGTAGTTTTCGCACTAATCAATAGAGATCTTTCGTAGTTTCTCTTAAGCTTTCTCAGCAAGGCATTACAAAAATTACGGTAACGCTTATAAGTTATGTCAAGGGTAGTATTATTCGGGTCATTTTTAAATTTCTTGTGAAGCTTGTCCCTGTGTCTAATGCAACGCAGTAGCCCAGGAGTTATCCAGGGCTTAAACATTCGTTTCTTATTTGGGGTATGGCTAGTTTTAGAGTTCAGACGTATCGCAGTTGAAAGTTGTTCGACAAAAAGCAAAGCGGCCTCGTTTGCACACGATGCAGGAGTAATATACGAAAAATCAATAGTTTCAAGGTACTCAATACACCCCTGGAAGTCAATGCGTCTGGAAGCACATACCTTATTAAACTTGCATCGTGATAGACTCATGTTTAGTACTATTGCAGAATGATCAGTTATTGAAGAGTCGATGACAAATATTGTTGCGGGAAATATTGTTTTTAAATTAATATGATCCAGACAGTTACGCAGTCTAGTCGGATATGTATGGCCCGGTAACATACCTAGTTCAGCCAGTAAATTTAAATAAGATGCACTATTTCTATCAGAGTTATTATTTTTAATGTCAATATTAATGTCACCGACAAGTACAATGTTTCGTATTGAGGTTCTCGGACGAATAATTTTTTCTATTGAATTTAGGAAGTTATCTATACAGTGTTCTGATGGTGATCTATAAGTAGCTATGATAAATATATCTGGTTCTATATTAACTGTGAGAAAGTTGGCCCCCAAAGGTTCCGGTTCTGTTATTTTGCATTTAATATTTTTCTTGACATATATAACGATGCCATCATTCTGGTTCAAACATTTACGTGAGAAGTAAGTATTATAATTTTCAATATTAGGGGTTAGTTTCTGATCATTCAGCCAGCACTCTGTTAAAATTATTAAATCAGGTTCGAAAGTCAATCTGGCTAACTGAGCCAATAAACTGTTAGAGTTCTTGTAAATACTGCGGATATTTTGTGCAAATATATTCAGGGATTTACCACAGGTCTTTATTAGTTTATTGCACATTTCAACATCACAGTTGTAAGCTGAAGCCACATCTATACTATCTAGTTCGGTAGATAAAATGTTATTTGAGTGAGAAACTGTGAAGAAATTTTATCAAAATGTTCAAAAATATTGTACTGGTAAAGTAAATAACTCCTAAAACCCGCAAAGATAAACCGTGACCAAAGAAATGATTTGTAAATCTATGACTGAGTAAATGCATGAGTGTTTGTTTGTATATATTATGTAGTATATTATGTTTCTGTGAATTTGTGTAGTGTATTAGAAAAAAAATACTTAAAACTAGGTTACAAAGTGGGTTCGTCACGCACAAGATAATTACAAAGAGAGCAGAGATTACACTGAAATGGTCACAATCATAGTATGGTGCTAGTCACTTTATTTTACGAAGATTGTTAAGATCCGCTTCGCTGTTGATAGGGATTTGCTTCTGTCCTTCAGTTAGTCGGATAAATATCTTCCCAAACGAGGTCCAGCAGTACTTAAAGTCGTTTTCTTTAGCAAAAATACGTGCCAGATAGTATAGACGCTGCGCTTTTGGTGTTAATTTCTCCGACACATACACTGGTTTCGCTGGTCCTTCAATTCTTAAATGAGATGAGTTTAGTTTATTGTTTTTATTTAGAATATTAAATTGTCTCGCTCCCTTCACCATACTTGCCTTAATAGTAGTACTGAGAAAATCGACAACTATATGAGATGATGAGGAATCATCCTTCTTGTTTACACGAAAAACGTCTTTAATGTCCCGATGCTGAATCGGCACATTATAGATTATAGATATTGTTCTGGTCAAGTTGGCAAAATACATGCAGCACCATGGTAGGTAATAGCCATACGTATAACCCCTCCTCCCCCAAAATCAGGTTTCTAATAACAATCTAATGTATTGTTTTATAAAGGCCACAACCTGCTGACAGGATAAAAAATGAGCCTCCGCGTTATACTGTTATGACACATAACGTATTTATGTGTGAGTTACGTTCTGAATGTTTTGTTTTAATTCTTATGTGAGTTCGTATTGACTGTCGATTGTTTTTGTATGTCAGTCTAATATGAGTGAGCAAAGATTCCCCCCCGCATGAAATGACAGTTTCGGTGGCCTCCGTTATGTGACCTGTTGCTCTATGGCAAAATAGTAATTGTGTTCTCTAACATACATACATAGAACTAGATACAGCGATATATCTTTAAAAGATTCCGTATGGTTCATGTGAAATAAATCACCAGCATGCTCTTAATAGTAAGACAGTTAGTTAAGTGTTAATTTAACTTTCAAAGGGTTGATGGATGGTAAAAAACTTTGTTTATTGATAAAAGTTTTAGCGTTTCGGGGCGATGTTGTTGTAGAAAGTTTTTGTGGAGGAATCTGCATGAGTAAGTAGTTTTTTTGATAATATAGTCGGAACTCGAACTTTGGACTCTAAAAGTTCTCACTATATTCACTCCAAAAACTAAACTCTACTAGGGTGGTTCAGGGATATATAGAAACAAGTATTAGAACAGGTATACTTTAGTAACGCCTCCTTGACCACAAGTAAGAAACAAAACAACCAGAAAATAACAAACAATAGTAGACAAAGTCGTATGGTGTCGTGGGGCACCAGATAGGAATGAAGTTCCCTATCATAAAAACAGATGTCGCTGTAATAAATTTTTCCTTCACGGAAGTATTAAAATTTAATTAATAAGGGTGAAGAAAAAGTTTATTATTATAATTATTTTATATATTTTTGGTAAATACAAACATATTATACATTAAAATATATTGAAACAACCAAACTTCGAAAAACTGCCTCATTGGTCTTGCGGTTGGCGTGTGCGACTGCTGATCATGAGGTCTCGGGTTCGATTCCCGGGTCGGACCAAATGTTTGTATGATCTACAAATATTTTTTTCGGAGTTTGGGTGTTTTCTATGTATAATATTTATGTATTTACAAAAAAAAAGTACATATGTATTTGTATCAGCTGTCTAGTACCCATAACACAAGCTCAGCTTAGCCTGGGACTAGAAGGCGTTGTGTGATAGATGTCCGAAATATTTATTATTTATTATTTACTAATATTTGCAGATCACTATTTATCTCCAGATCTATGTCAGTCATATTGTAATTTATATTAAAACTATAAACTTTATAGATTCTAAAAGTTGACATCACGACGTCACTTGTTTCTGGTGACCCTATCAATAAGGGAATGCAATAATCAACCATTATCTCATTTGCCAATTGTCCTGTCACAATACACAGCTCATAATAATCATGACCATGTTTCTACACCATTTCCATTATTCTTTGTCCTACTACCTGTTATAAGAACAACAAATATGATGATCAAACAATAAAAAAAAACATATATTGGTTCGAAAATTTAATTGAGGAAATAATATTTAATCTGTGACGTTAAAATATTATGAAGAAATTGTCTTTGAACTTAGACCACAGATTATTTACTGAATTTATAGAAACCGTAATGGCTACATTCCTGAGAATGAACATTTAACCTTACCTATAGAAAGTGATGGTTTGGTTTGGTTTAGAATATGATAACCTTAATCTATAACTATTCTCTTTAATTGATTAAATTGAGGCTCGCTTTGGTGTTTTTTTAGATTTTTGAGTGCTTTGATGCTAGTCCAAAGCTAAAAAAACTTAGGTTACTGTAATTTTGAACTGCTTATAATATTGTAGATATCTGTAGTTCTAGAAAGATACACATAATATTATCAAGCCCATTTGCATATAATCTATGTTCAAAATTTATCTAGACCCATTTAGCCGTTCTAGTCTGATTGAATAACAAATGTCCATTCAAACGTTCTCATTTATAATAGCAAACTAATTTAGTTTTAGTTTGAAAAAATCCACGTAAACAATCGCCCGAAGAGAAGACGTTTCATCATTTATCTAACGTATCGCAGCTTCATATCGTATATCTCATAACTGTTCCGTTGACCCGTGACACGCGAGGTTAGAGAAACTTCTCAGAGGTATAGCTCTGCGTGTCTTTGTTATAGTATCTAAAGGCTGTACTTGTGTTGCGTGCCAGTTGCACAGGCATCTTGCGCCAGTCTAATTATAATTTAATTAATGAGATTGTGTGTAGGTTTGTTTGTTCATGCATTAACTGTACATCTGATTATTATGAAACTTTGATAATAGATTGACAGGAGTACAGGATAAGACGTAAGGATAGCTCGAAATGGGCATAGATTTTGAATTGTTATTTATAACGCCAGAGATAAAATTGTAGTGTAAACATCACTACACTGGGAACGAAAGTTTGTTTGTCTTACTTTTAGTAGTCAAAATACTACTTTTACTTTGCCAGTTTACATTAGTCGCACTCGTCAAACATACATATATCTCAGATAATTATGGTATCATAATGCTCCGATCCACGTGGCTTAGAAATGTCTTTTGATTATTCAAGCAGTACATATTTAGGAGCCAGTTTAATATGTGCGCAATACTTTATTGTTACTTGTAGTGTCATAAAACGTCTGGATTATCTTATATCTACTGCAAATGGTCGTGATAATCAAAATACGGCTCTTGATTTTTTAAATATATGTAATCTCAAATTTCAAAGAAACATTTTAGAAATGACTTCACCAAATGAAATGAAACTCGTGTGACGCATAGTTGATAAAATAAAATGAGAGCTTTTTTTCTTATGTATACATAAAAGTGCGAAATAACAATTATCTATAATATTGCAAATAATTCTTTAACTTGAAATAAATTGTTTTTTCCTGGTTCATGTCGCGTTTTATTAAATTTCAAAATCAAAAGCATTGTTACAGTCCCGGAAAAATAACGTAACAGAGTTTTATAGAATCGCTGCTTTGTTTAGTAAGTAATATGGCAAACAAGGACTCGACCCACTTGTAACAGTTACCTCGGGTCGTAAACGCAACTGATACGGACACGATTCGCATTATACTACTTGGTATCTATTTGACTGGTATATTTGTGGTCTAGCCAGTGTCTCGACACTCATGGACAGTAAGAAGTTCTCTCCCTTTCCTAATAACCATAAGGTGAAAGGATTAGGGATCTGGTTAGCACTTTTACTCAATGAAAGCATTTCTAAAGACTAGTTTTTCATAAGATCGTGGTCACTCTGGTGAAGCCATTGTTTGCATGGGAGTCCCGACTAAGGGAGCAACTACGAGAACCACATCAGCGCAAAGAGAAGGTAAACTTGAACCAACCCCTATACCAAGCCATCTGGCCAGGGTGGGATAGTCTATAATAACTGCTGATGACACTCCCACAGTTAAAATATAATAGATAATAAAAATTTTCGGACATCTAACACACAACGCCATCTAGTCCCAAACTAAGCAGAACTTGTATTATGGATACTAGACAACTGATATGAATACTTATATACTTTTTTTTTTGTAAATACATACATATTATACATAGAAAGCACCCAAACTTCGAAACAAATATTTGCAGATCATACAAACATTTGTTCCGACCCGGGAATCGAACCCGAGACCTCAAGAACAGCAGTCGCGTACGCTACCACTGCGCCACCGAGGCAGTCAACAGTTATTAGTATTTAAGAAGGTATAATTACTTTATATAAGATATATTATGCTTAATTGTCTTTCATAATTAATACATTTTCAACAGTTATATTAAAGTTTGACTGGGTAGATTAAATTCTAGATCTCAAAGGATTTCTTAATTACGTCTAATGGCTCTATTTTACAAACAATGTTAGTAATTAGTTTCTTACTTAACTTTGACACTAATTTTGAAGGTTTCAATAGTAAGGGAAAGTCAGATTAGTAAAGTTACTAAATGACATTTGATTATAGTTTTTAGAAAAATATGTATATAGATAAAATGAATATGTATGTTTTGGGTGTTCTAACAGTAATCATAGCGTTTAAATACTAGAATATAGCATAAAGTGCTTTAATGTAGGTTAAATAACATACACGACATAAGTACATAATACAGACAAATTAAAAAGTTTTCTGACTTAGGTATGTCGGTCTTTTAAATGTAAAGTGAATGTACTGTATAAAAATAGAGTAACAATAAGACTAATAAACTATTCAGTCATCTAAATCTGTTTCGATTTTGTCTTTTTCTTTTCTATATTTTACATTCTTTTTTACAGAAAAGATAAAAACTTACTTGTACATATAACTTAGTGTCTACAAAACATTAATATTTACTCGTAGCAACAAATGTTCAGTAGCATTTTGTAAATACTTTTGGTTTTTGCATATCCACTCAGTTTTCACCGTAATCGAGAATGTTAGAACGGTGAGTCGTAACCAAACTTTCTATAAATAAAATAGCCCATCACATTAAGGTCTGTGTTAACTGCACTTAACCTTTCACGATAAACCGTTTACCATTATTATCTTACTTGAACTTGTGTTGTAAACATGATTTCTTATTCTTACTAATATTTTTAGGCTCACGCTTGATTTTCCTTGTACGTATGGCAAATGCATACAACCCTCTAGGATTTTGCTTATCGCCAGGGGGTCGGAATTGAACCGAAAACCACACAGTGAGTCGCTCTGCAGCCGAAATACTAGAGTTGTTACTAAGAACTCCGGATGCGTACTTAAAATCTACAATCAGTTAATAGTCCTGAGTCCTACTTACATAGTTAGTAGGTAAATCTGTTGCTGTCACTTGTGCTAAATTGGGACTGAAAGGGAAAGTTAAGAAGGGAATCCGGTGGTAACACAAGTACAATTTTAACAAAAAAGAAACCGACTTCATGGTTCGACTCGATTTCTCTTGAATGCCATCATCAGATATTAATGTTCGTATCATGGCACTACCATTGGGACATCGCCTTTCCATAAAAAAAAAGAATCCTCAAAATCGGTTCATAAACCACGAAGTTATCCGCGAATACACGTATATATATATGCGGTCGAATTGAGAAACCTCCTCCTTTTTTTGAAGTCCATTAAAAAGAGGATATCAGATTCGATATTTCTTCGAACGTTTGTGAAACAGCCTCATTACATATCTCCCTATGAGAGATAAGTCATATCTCGGTCAAGTAGTTCTAGATAACCTTCACATTTGGCACACAACAAAGTATAATTATGGTACATTTTGTGTGTGCAAGTGTCGGTTACAATGGCGTTGTATTTGTTATTTTTCTAAAGAAACAACCTACACAGCACACTGTTGTGTTTTTCAAACGGCCTCTGCGGGGTAGGGTTGCCATTTGTTTAGAATGCAATACTGTTATCAATTCTGACATGAGTGTACAATATATTGCCTTTACTTATGATTGATTCATACTAATATTATAAATTCGAAAGTAACTTTGTCTTTCACTGCAAAACCACTGCACCGATTTGAATCAATTTCGGGAAAGAGACAGATTTGTCCTTGGAGAAGGACATATGCTACCTGTTTGGCGCGATAACTGACATAGACGCGGACGGAACCGTTATTTCCTAGCAGTAATTTTAATGACCTAGTTGGAAAAAGGATTTGTAAACACATTTTTAAAAGAGGACGCTTAGTTGAATATGTTCTTTAGATAATTATCTGTAGTAAACTGAATCTCATTAAATAGAAATCTTACAAAATAAACCAAATTGTTTATTTGTTCCTGAATCTCACAAGGACAACTTCTGGTAATAACTTAGCGATGATGATTTAATTAATACCAGTATAAACATGTTCTTACTGATTGACAGTATACAGTAAAGTTTAAAACCGGTGCTTTAATCGTAAGCCGTTATCTATATATAGTTAAACTAGCTTTTGCACGGGGCTTTGCTCACGCAGACTTTCATCCCCTGATTTAACCCCTTAGGGGTAGAATTTCAAGAATTCCTTTCTTAGTGCTCACTTACGTTATATTAAGAACCTACATGTAAAATTTTATGATTCTTAGTTCAGCGGTTTGGATTGTGCGTTGATCTTTGATAGTATAGATAACAACAAACATACACACAATAAGTCATAATATTGCAAAATCTAAAAGTCTAACAGTATTTAATTCCTTAACAAATATCACAATACTCATCTTGTAGTACAATCAAAAAAACATAATGTTCATGTAAGTCATGTTAAATAAATGTGATATTTATTGTAAAGTGTAAACTCATAAGTGGCAGCCCTATAAGGTGCGCGCGCGCCGACTGGCACGGCCCGGCACCACTGCGCGCGCTAATGCATACGGATCATTGTGTGGTACGTAGGGCGCTTGCTACTCTGTGTTGTGAGAAGACCGTTTAGGACTACTTTGTAATGGGTTTACTGTTATTTTGTACCTAGACTGTTCACCAGTCAACTTTAATACACGCACACGAACTTGTTGTAATACACAAACACATTCTTTCTATAATCGTTTTTAAGTTGTTTAACTTATATTATTTAACTATATGTACTTAATCTAGGTACTTTGTTCTTTCGTTTTCTCAAATGCTTCACCCATCAGCATAAAATGTACAAATACGCTGTCAATATTTATTTGTTAAACAAGAGTGTAAAGTTGCTTTTCACCCACGAGGTGAAAAATTTTGCACTCGTGTGCGTGATGGGGTGAAATGACGTGAAAAGAAAATGACGCGGGTAAAGCAAATCAAAAAAAGAGTACACCAAGAAGGTTCGGAGTCTGAGTTCTTAACAAATTAAAAAATATTGTATGATAAATTCGGCACCATGGAGGTAGATGTTAATAGGTTTATTGGTGTTTTAAATCCACAACCTTAGAGCATACGATGCTCTAAGGTTGTAGCTTTTACGCTCAGATATTGAAGGGCAAAAATACTCTTTCCCAGATGGTGGGATGAAAAAATATTTTATGTTAAACAAATGTACACTTCCTTTCTCCTCTTAGGAGGTCTCTTTTCCTTCTCTCTTTCTAGTACGACAAAAAAAAGTTTGAGCTCCATGATAGTTTCTCAACTAAGGACCATTGTCCTTAGTTGTAACTTGAGAACTCCACAAACAATTGTACACAGTAGATAGCTTCGAATGCTATACACTTCAGCTATATCGGATTATATTTCAAGTTGGTGTTAAATGTGACTATAGATAACAAATTTTTTTCATATGAAACCAGACGTAGTTTCACATGAACATTCGGCTGGTTTCATATGAAGGGCACATACAAGCAAACATGTCACCCGATAGTGAGAATACCTTTTCACCTGTTCACTGAACAGTTGAAGTCCTATAATGCCCTGCTTACCTCCTAATTTGTAGGAGGGGAAAATGGTATTTGGGTCGTGATGGCTAATTTATAGAAATGGGTGTTTCACCACTTCTGGAATTTGTATGATTATTAATTTAAGAGGGGAAGGGGATTTGGTTTATCTTGTTGGGATTTTTTACAGCAGTTTAGATAGTACAGACCACAGACTATGTACGCAATGTCTACTTTGTTTTTTTAAGAGGAAGAAAACTAGAATAGGTACCTGCTTATTAACCATGTAGTCACCTATTAACGGCCTGATCAATAGATTTGGCTCAGCAGGTAGCGTTATTCAAATTATATATACCGACCCACGCAACCTTGTTTGCGTCTCCTATTGACCGTGGCGTGATAATTTTCCCCCGTTTCTGTAATATTCTTCATTGGTGCTCCGCTTCTGTAGGTCTTAGTAGGATAAATGGGCTATCTAACACTGAAATAATTTTTCAAATCGGACCAGTAGTTCCTGAGATAGTATAGATATAAGAATTGCTCGTTTTAAGGTATTAGATGCCAATACATTATTAGCAGTACGGTTTTTCCCATAGTATAATTAAATAACTGACTGACTGACCATATAAATAGGGAGTTTATTAATATTTAAAAGTCCGATAACCATGTTTACCCATCGACTCATGTACAAATATTAACTCTATGATAAAATGCCGTCCATATTGTCCTCTGTTTCAAACGCAAATAAACGACTGAAATATTAATTAATTTGGGCATTTAGTTTGTCGTATTTTATTTAAATAAACCATTATTAATCTTTTTAAGGAATCCAGGAGAAAATACCGTTCTTGGGGATAAAAAAAAACTATGAACTACCAGTAAATTAAAAAGCCTTACTTTTATGATATAAGTTAAAACCTAGCAAATGGATTCTTTACTGAAACGCCTGCAATAAAAAAAACCAGCGGGTTTCTATCATTTGAGAACCCCCTAATAATTAGTGGTTATTATTGGTAGCACAATTTTTTATATAATATTATTGCCATGGGAGAACCACGCTTCGGCAAGAATGGGGCCGGCTTGACTGGAGAGATACCACGGCCTTCGCTGTTTCTCCGAGTGAGTGAGGATACCGGAGGCCTATACCCCAACCCCTTCCCCCATCCCCCAAAAGCCGGCAACGCACTTGTGACTTCTCTGGTGTTGCGGGTGTCCATGGGCGGCGGAAATCGCTTACTATCAGGTGATACGTCGGCTTGTTTGCCCCATATTCCAATAAAAAAAAACTAACAAACCACGCCGTCAAATCTCAAACTAAGCTGAGCTTGTACTAAGGAGACTAGACAACTGACAGTAATACAATAACATTTACTTTTTTTTGTGAATATAAACATATTATTCATAGCAAAACACCCAAACTCAGAAACAATTATTTCCAGATCATATAAACATTTGATCCGACCCGGAAATCAAACGCAGCAGTCTCATACGCTACCACAGCGCTACAGAAGTAGTCGGATTGTTAGTATTCAAAATTCTCGGTTAGTTTACACAAGGCTTTAGGCAAACTACTCATGTGTAATTCTTATTTTGGAGGCGAAACTACAATACGACTTAAGTATGTTTAAAAATGTCGCTTTGTTTATAAAATATTGTTGTACAATCAGCGATTGTAACATAGTGGGCGACCAAGTTAAGTGAGAGAGAGGTGCGACATCGAATTGGATGGGTAGGCAGTATTGTTGCAGAGTTGCACGATTGAAAATGTTATTAAGTGGGTTAGTAACACAAGTTCATTTGTACATTTTTACAAATAAATAAAATTGAAGTGTCTGTTTGTCATATCAAAATAACTGCTTTTTACTAAATGCGGTACGTATGTATACACGGTACATGTTAACCAAAAAATATTTTTTTACAATTTTTGTTTGTCTGTCGGTCTGTCTGTTTGTTCTGGCTAATCTCTGGAACAACTGGACCGACTTTGACGGGACTTTCACTGATAGGTATCTAAAGACATAAGGAGTAACTTGGGCTACTTTTTTTGTCTTTCTTCGACCAGCGGCGTTACAAGTAGTACAGTACACACACATGGCAATTGAAAAGCTTAGTCCCGCGGTTAACACCGCGGGATTCAGCTTGTCAACTATATAATTGGTATCCGTTACTTTAATTAAACATTTTTAAGGGTTCTATTCTGAGTTTATATTATCAATTGACTGATAAAACCACTGACAAGCACTTTGTAATCAATTTTGTATTGACATAGAAACATGATAATTTCTAAAGAGTTTAGTGCACTGCAGATTTGCTGTGGACCCATGACACCATCGATCTAAACTTGTACCTATATCAATCGCCTTCTGTGTCTGGTTGTAATACAGCTGTAATGCATTTATGATATTTAGTTATTTGTTATTTGATAAAAACTTAATTTCCCATTGTATAGTATAGGTTCTCCCTATTTGGGAATCACGGATGTATCAAGTACATTATAAAGATAATGGATGTTTATCAGCAGTTTAGTTACCTAGTACTGGTGTTTTCCTAGTCAGGCATTATATTTTTTTATGGTTTACGAGGCAAACGAGCAAACGTATCACCTGATGGTTTACATCCGTCTATGAACACCCGCGACACCAGAGGCGTCACAAGTGCGTTGCCGACTTTTGGTGGATGGGGAAAGGGATGGGGAGAGGGGTTGGGACATGTGCCTCCGGTACCCTCACTCACTTGGCGAAACATAGCGCAAGCGCTATTTCACACCGGTTTTCTGTGAGGCCGTGGTATTACTCCGGGCTTTACTCTTCGTGAAATTACTCTAGTGCATATACTCATACCATGGTCCTTTAAGCGGGGCGTGAAACAGAATCTCACTAGGCCACCATAGTGTGGGACGCCATACTGCATTGTCTGCTTTCGCAGTGAGTGTGGTGGCGCCACTTTTGTATTCTGCTTGAGCTTACCATCAGGTTGAGCAGAGTCACTTTGGCAAGTTATCTATTAAAAAAACAACCATACAAATTTAGATAATATAACTATTCAAGTATATTTATAACAGTTCAATTTCGACCCTATTTGATATCCAATCACTAATAGTTTCTATTACTATAACTGTATCGTCTTTATATATATAATTCTTCTGTGAGTGTGTATGTCACTGAACTACTCTCAAACGACTGGACCGATTTTGATGAAATTTTTTGTGTGTGTTCAAGGGGATCTGGGAATGGTTTAGATTCACAATTTTGTCCGCTGGACAATGTTTTTTTAATTTATTAGTAGTTATGGCAAAACGACGTTTGCCGGGACAGCTAGTATCCTAATAAAGGAGGAAGTTATCAATTCGACTGTATTATTTTTTTATATTTGTAACCTCATAACTTTCAACTGGGTGAACCGATTTTGATGATTATTTTTTTATTGGAAAGCTGGTACTGCCCGTGTGGTCCTATTTCAATTTGGTCCAGTTCTGGAAGTCGGTTCTTTTTTTGTTAAAATTTGTGATTATAGCCTATTTTTACGTTAAACCATATGAACTGTTTCATTATATTTCATATTCCTCCACCCACTTACGATTTCTCTTCAAAAATATCTATTAACCTCTTTAAGAAAAGAATAATGAACATCAAATGCAACATATAATTGTGAAACCTAGATTTGGAGTAATTAAAACTGATGACTAATTTATTACAGTTATTTATATAGACGTTGATATGTGAAGTATTTTTAAAAAGGCTTATTGTCGAAATATAACATTGTGATTGCAAACTGTGACGGGCTATGGGAACGGCTCCGCATACACAATGGAGTGTATACCTTAGATTCGTGTACGTTACTAAGATAAGAAATTAAAACAAAGCAGTTTATATTTTTACTTTAAATCTAGCTGAACCCCGCGGTGTTTCCCGTGGTTATTGTCATACCGCGAGAAACGCCGCGGGACAAAGTTAGTCTAAACAAAGAAGCCTAAGCTACTCCTTAGATCACCTGCTATCTGCTAGTGAAAGGCTCGTCAAAGTCGATCCAGCCATTCCAGAGATTACCCAGAACAAACAGACAGACAGACAAAAATTATAAAAATGTTATTATTAGTAATGTTATTTTGGTATACGTACCGTGTATACATACATATGCATTTAGTAAAAAGTAGTTATTTTATTATTACAAACAGACAATCCAGTTTTATTTATTTGTATAGATGTAGACGAAATAGTTACTGGAATAAATATATTTTCTTTTCTTTGTCATAGATATAAATGTTTAAAAATACAAAATATCTATTGTTTACTCCTATTTTTAATTTATCGCATGAGAATGAGGGTGTTAAACAAATTTTTTCTTTGTTTTTCATCGCGTTTGGGATTAAAAAAACGTCAAAAATCCGAACTCGGTTGGTTGGTTGTAAGCAAGAAGCATCAAAGGGCGGTAACGTACCTACTTATGACTCGTGAGTTGCAGATGTCCTTGGGCAGCGGAGGTCGTCAGGTAATGTATCTGTTGGTTTGACTCCCCTGTCCTGTAATAAGGATGGAAGCATACAGTCTGGGAATATAACGTGCGTGATTAAGTGAATCAAGTATCTGTCGGTGACAAAACAAGTGACTGTTCACCAATTCCACATTATATTGTAATTGACTCAATGTTTTTGAAGGCAATTTTCGTGCTATGGTATGAGTCGCCACAATGTGTCATACAGATTACTGCGAAAATCATATTGACAGGCCTGCTGCTCTAGAGTTTAATAATCCCGACTGCAGATAGAAGGCGTGGGTTGGAACTCCATCTGGCTAATATTATAAACGTAAAAATTTGTAAGTATGGATGGATGGATGGATGGATGTTTGTTACTCTTTCACGCAAAAACTACATAAAGGTTTGATTAACGTAAACTATACGTGGCATTGAGTTCACATTTGCAGGAAAAAATTAAAAAAAAGGAGATTTGAGGTGGTTTTTATGTACGAGCCAAAAAAAATTGATTTTACTGTTGTTGATGGAAAGCATGAGCAGATTCCCAGAGTGTAGGTCACCATAGACATTGCGAATGCAGCATGGTAACCCATTCCATGGCAGCCTAT
This sequence comes from Spilosoma lubricipeda, assembly GCA_905220595.1. Taxonomy (NCBI): domain Eukaryota; kingdom Metazoa; phylum Arthropoda; class Insecta; order Lepidoptera; family Erebidae; genus Spilosoma; species Spilosoma lubricipeda. Next base: position 681,539 of record HG992290.1, read on the forward strand.
TGTGATGTCTCATCATTTTGCCTCCAGTCTCGCACTCGCCAACGAAACCCGACAGCATGACTGCTCTCATTTTAGGTTGATCTTCTGTGCGAGGGTAGTACCGCCCCGATCGAGTCGACTTGTTCGTGCTGAAATCAGCGTGGCTTTACTACCATAACTTACAATTATCGTACCATAACTGTATACGAATTTACTCACTAAATATAACATATGCATATAAATAATGTGTATTATCGTGACGACAATATTGCGCGTGAGTCAGTACATCGGTAAAATGAACAATACCATTATTATGATAACACCTGTTCTATTTATTATCTTTTATTATTTCTACAACATATACTTTCATGGTAATTACGATTCTTGCCTTGTTGTTTTAGCTTGTGTCTGGTAATTATATATCTGGTGAAACAACAAGGCAAGGAAGCCATATATATATATTTATTTGTGTCCGATAACACAACTATTCATCTTGCACACGGCCCTAGCCCAACACGAAACACGCATACTCTACGTCATCCCTTAGTAACAAGCGGCGAAAAGATAGGATATATTCAACCCCACTATGTAGAACAGTATCTGCACATCGATTTGCTCTGTTTCTCGGCCCTTACCTATAAAATAGACTCGATAGGATAATTTTAAATCTCCCCAAATTGAATAAATCAGACTCTAAAAGGGCCATCAGTAACTACCTAAAAACATTAAACTATGAGGACACGGAATCCTTCCTGGTAGCAACTTAATTAGCATTTAAATTCATCCCACTCACGCTTCTACCTAACTAGTGTAAACAATCATACCTTCTTCACATATTTTTCTTTTTCTTTTTTAATTTGGGATATTATTAGCACAAATGAACAGCTACACAGAATCACAGTCTTAACTAGTGCAAAAGGTACGGATACTTTGTTAAAAATAGCCTAGAATAAAGTGTTTATTAATATTCAATTGAGACATCTTAGTTTTAAGCAAGTAATGTAAATGTTGTTTAATACTCTCTAGTGTCTATTGTATTAGGTTTATAACTACAATAAAGAAATTTGAATTTACACCTTTAGTTTTATATCATCCCACAAGTTGTGGTCTTAAAAGTATGGCAGACTCCGTGATACCTATAGCATTGAACTATTGACTAGTTTGTAAGTTTAGTAGTAGTAACACTAAAATCATAAAATAAGACATCTTTATGAAGCTAATTACCTCTTGTATAATATAACAGTTTAATTCGCTGTTGAGGAAAAGTCTTTAAATGACTTAAAAAATATAATTCCATTGTAGAGTTTATTTATATAATACTAGCTGTTGCCCGCGGCTCTGCCCGTATATGTCGGTTATCGCGGCAAATAGTAGCCTATGTGTTATTCTGATATATAAGCTATATTACTGTAAAGTTCCATCCAAATCCGCCCAGAAGTTATTGTGTGAAAAAGTAACAAACATACACACTCACAAATGTGATATGTAAAAAATAGTATTTTGATACTTATGATGAAACGACAAAGCTATTGGATATATTGCGAACCAAACAATGAATGTACGTCGATTGAGAAACAAACGGAATTAATTTATTAACACAACTCCATTTTGAACACACTTTCACTCATATGCATGACCCTAATATTTATATGAGTATGTAAATACAAAAGGAAACTGTGACCGACTAACTGATCTCTCAACCATTGAAATCGCTAAACATTTTAATTAAAGATAGCTCAGATATAGCAGGTGATAGGTTACATTCGAAAAGTAGTTGAATAAAGTAGAATTTATTTGTAAATTTCTAGCATTTTATATAAAAAAAAGGATGCGTTGCGTATTTCTTCTAAAACAGCCTCTACAGAAAATAAAAAACAAAGTTAAATAAAAGATTTTCCGATACATTGAACACGCACTTATGACCAATTAAACTAAAGCGCTAATATTAAACTCAATCAAACTAAGTGGTATCTAAGGAATGGGTTAGAGTTTGTATGTCTATATACTATTTCTATATAGGATGTAATAAAGTCTATTAGGCACCAAAATTGTCATCATTTTTAAAAACATTTATGTGATAGTGACAAATAATAACAATGTTTAATTCAATACCAATTACTTGCAATCTACTTCGTACCCGCTGGGGTATTCTGTTGCAATATGAACTCAATACTATGCTAAATAGTTTCCCGGCAACATCTGAGTCCCTCAGTCGCACAGATAGGTACAGTACTATGCAAATCTCATGGAGACTAGAATTAATTTCCGCCTCTCCTGAACTTCTACGAAGTACATATGTACACTTATATTATCGGATTGAAATGGAATTTGAAAACGGGAATTAGAAGTAATATGGTAACAGTTATAATGTCTGAGAGAATTTATTTTAGACATGGTTCTAAGTAAAATTTATTTAAATAATAATTTGTTAAAACGGAAAAATTTGCTTTCAAGACAATACCTCGTTATGTTGGCGTTTCAACAATTTATTATTGTAAATGCCGTTTTCGTAAGCAATTATTACAATTATAAATGGACCCCACGGGCAGTAGCTTTCAAATAAAAAAGAATAATCACAATTGGTTCACCCAGTCGAAAGTTCTGAGGTAACATACATAAAAAATGCAGTCAAATTGAGAACCTCCTCAGAAAAGAGAAGAATGTAGAATTGTACAATAACACTTAAATCCATGGTCTCCCTTCCAACTTAAAGGATATTTGTTTAAAGTAGTTTTGGTCACTTCCGGGTCATATCGAGGGTCAAACTCACTTATTCTTAGAGGATTAATATAATATTGTATATATTATACGTACCTATATTATATTTAAGTATATGTTGACAAAGAGTTCTCCTTTAGGAAGTGTATCGAGCTCTCAGCGTTGCCGATTTCCTCATGTTGTTTTCATTCGATGCCGACACGAACCTATATTTATTATATAACATAACGGAGCTAGAAACCACAGTTCAGTTTGTTGTTATATCATAATAACATACATTCCCAGCCCCACAGTGTTGCACCGTGGGTAATGTCGTACACATAACTATAATGGGATGTCTGTAACAATGATGTACAAGGGAAATCATCTGCAGTTACAAATAATCCATGCTAATACCTATAATAAATTCGAAAGTTACTCTGCTGCACCGATTTCAGTCACATTTGGCATGTACATACTTTGATAGTCGAGGGAGAACATAGGCAACTCTATTGCCATAACCGACATATGTAAACCTAAATTCTAGTTTCCGTATAAAACAATTTCTGATGGCACATCGAATTTACTGAATTAAAGAATAGAAGAAAGTAGAACGCAGACAAAACCCAATAAATATATATATAGTGTATGAATTGGGCAATAACGACTATTCTCGACCCATGATCAATTTGTGCAATAAATTAACGCCAGCAATAGATCTGGACAGATGATCTTCAAGTTCTCAAGTAAAGAGTCTACTCCCATTTCAAAGGTTAACAACGCGTTTGAGACACCTGAGTTGAGTGTCTTGCGTAGTTGTAGTCGAACACACGGACAAGCACGCTTATATTATACTAGCTGACCCACGCAATCTAGTTTGCGTCTCCTATTGTCCGTAGCGTGATAAATTTCCCCTGTTTTTGTAACATTCTTCATTGATGCTCCGCTCCTATTGGTCTTAGCATGATGATATATAGCCTATAGCCTTCCTCGATAAATGTACTATTCAACACTGAAATAATTTTTCAAATCGGACCAGCGATTCCTGAGATTAGCGCATTCAAACAAACAAACAAATAAGCAAACAAAGTCTTCAGCTTTATAATATTAGTATTGATTAACACAAACTTTAAAGAAATAAAGTAATGATACTATGGACTATCTCTGCTCAGACCGGATAAGGGAAGATATTTACACTCGGTGTAAGACGTTTATACTACGTGACGCGACACTATTTGGAAAGGTAGCAATTTGTAGTCTATGCTTGGAGTCGTTCAACTGAAGAATCTGTTGACCTGTTTAGTTACTAAAGGAGAGGAAGACACAACAGATTCTTAATAGAACCTGAACCACCTGACTGAAATACGAGTACGTGGTAAATTTTTTACTGTAATCGCTTCGTGTGGTTTAGATACCGGAGATATGGCTGCGATTGTTTAGCTCACGATGGAGATTTTATTTACCACCACAGTTGTATTAAAATAGAAAATGTGTTGTGTATAATTCTTGTGTCACAATGAACTCCCAAAATATCTAACAGACTTTCAAGTTTCTTTTAAATGTGTGCTTTGGTGGTGCACGCGTTAACCAATAGAAGACGAACATGATTGAAAAGATTTGCAGGCGAAGATGCGTGGTTTAACTAGTTAATATATGAGAACGGTTACTAGAGACTATTTTAAAAATAAACATAGGGTCAATCAATTATGCAGATGCTAGGAGTCGTATGTTTGTAGCATTAATCAGTTACTTACAACGTTTTTTTTCTTCTGTTTATTTCCTTGATAATAGGTATACAAAAACAATAAAATACTAAACTTTCATTTAACTTATTAAGGCTTTAAGTAAAATTCTTGATCCTGAATCCTGATTTCAACAAACCTAAGTCTGTGCTCTCAATAACAGCAATAAAGGCGATTCCACACAGCACACTATTTAATTGGTCCGCACGTTGCCAAATTGCGCCAACTGTCTTGTAATTGTTGAGCTGTCTGCAGCCTTACATTATTGCAGTTTCCTGTACGTGCACAGCCTTTATCAGGCCACCAGATGCCTTTGTCTGTCTTATCGGCTAGAATAGCTTTAAGAGTTGCACGTATGAGATAACATGCTATTAAGATTTGGTCACAAGGATAGTCATGATCGAAAATCATGCAGTGTTAAATCGTACTTCCGATTTTAAGCGTGCTATCAACATATCCATTTTTACGACATGTTCATTGATGTTATGATAGTTTAAAACGTCAGTGATAAAGATACTAAATTTAACGAAAAAATGCTTTAATAGCAATTTACGAAGACACTGATCTCGTATTTACTAATTCTGCAGCACACAGGCAAGTTTTCCTGTCGATGAGTATGTATAAATACAAGTGCCCAACATCAACCGTTAGACCATTGCTACCCGCGTATAAGCCCTTATTTTTGTCGAAGGTCTAGACTCCCTATGTGTAAAATTTACCTAATATTCGTTATTATGTGTAATGCGACCTATAGACCCGAGAATCGAATCAAGTCGACTTTTTAACACCTTCACTATGTAATCGTTATGGGTTGTACATTTAGAGAAATAGATAGATAACAAAAATAACCTCACATACGACTAGCCATACAAGGCCTGTGGTAAACAGACTGCCAAAAAATACACTTATATATTTCTAAATGCTTAAGACAAATGAATTACATTCAGACACAATTTCCTGAAGTATTTTTTCAATCTCACGTTTTTTTAGCCTTTCATTTCTTGCCTTGAAATACTGCAACTGCAATTGTTCATTCTCTTTAATCACCTATTATAAATAAAAGAATATAATAAAATTTACTTCCTTACGGAAATCTTGTATCTGTCGAACACAAAATAGGAAAATGTAATGATGTATTGTCTTATCCAAGACTGTATCTATTTTTATCAAAGATTTGAATTTAAAATTTGAAGATTTAAATTTTTACTTTTGTTTAATTTATAAAAAAATTACAAGTTAGACAAATATTTACTAATGTAAATAAATAACTATCACTGATATAATGTTTTCAGTCTAAACATTACATCAGTAAACACGTGTACAAGTTCCTTAGAGTGCATTAAAAGTTGTAACGCAATTGGTTTTCATACGTGATAATCACACACAAAATCCCTGTCTCAGAACCGGGATCACTAATCACTAGGTCAATTCTTTGACAAGGTGTCTATCATCACTACATATTACACACACACATAAACATATTATAAAACAAAGTCCGCCGCTGCGTCTGTCTGTCTGTTCGCGATAAACTCAAAAGCTACTGCACGGATTTTGATGCGGGTTATGCCAATAGATAGAGTAATTTTTGAAGAAGGTTTTCGTATATAATTTGTTAAATATTTGATAATTTTGGCTAAATTATAACGATATTTGTTGGAGACGTCGCAAAAAATTAAGCCGAACATCTTCTATGTGTGACTTAGGTTATATGAAATTTTCCGTAAAGAGCCCGTGCGAAGCCGGGGCAAGCTTGCTAGTCTAGTATATAAATTATTGAAACCAAAAATAATATACGTATATAAACTTATAACTAAAATATATTAATTACATTAATGATACTTACATTATTTAACCATAGCCAATCTGACATGGCCACCCAATTACTAAACACAAATTTGATGAAAGTTGGCCATCTCGAAGGATTCTCTTATTTATATATCATCATAAGGCCTTTTCCCCCATAAACGATGTTAGCTAATGGTAAATAGTTATAATATTTCCCCATAATGTCACGTCGCATCGTTAAAGTGTTATATCGGAGTTTATTGAATACAAATATGAATGTACTCAACGTGATGTAGTGAGTAAAGATATGAGGTAAATGATACAGTTCGTTGAGCGTCGAGGGAGGGGTGTGAGTGATAGCGATATTTAAATAGAGACTGGACTATTCTGTTTTATTGGCGTAAGAAATTAGAAGTAATATGAGTAGGCGAATAACATCTTGGTTAAGAAGAATACTCCTGCATAACGGGTGCGAGATGCAATACTCACACAGAAGTTGAGCATAACACAAAACTACTGTGGATTAATTAATAGACATATTTAAACAATATAATAAAAAAACTCTTGATTCAGTTATGCCTTTAGTAAAAAAAGTATAATATTAGTGCCTTGTTTGAGAAAGATACTAGCTTTTTCCCGCGACTCCGCCTGCGTGTCTTTCTGTTATCCCGGTAAAGAGTAGCATATGACCTTTCCCAAGAATCAAAGTATCTCCATGATAGATTTCATTGCAATCGTTGCAACGGTTTAGCCGTGAAAGCGTGACATACAGACAGAGTTAGTTTCGAATTAATAAAATTAGTATAATAAAAAAACATAGATTACTGATAACATTGTTCCTTTTCGCATTGAAGTTTATATAAACAAAAACTATCAGTAAATAGTTCTAAACAGACTATATGGAAGGAGATCTTTACCAGGCTCTCATACGTTGAGACCGTACCTTACACAAGAGCTTTGACCATCGATGCATGCTCATCCCTGCGATCAGGGTCCGACCGGTATTAATTCGGGCGCACAATCGCTTTTTTAATGCCAGCACATTAACGTCTCGACTTACGAAAATTACGAATTCCTTCGTTGGAGGAATTTTAGGTTGCTCAGAACACTTTCAGGTATAGGTTTTACGGGCAGGACATTTAAATTATTGCTTACTTTAGGTATGCCTACTACCTAACTTTTTTCAGAGTTTTTTCTTTAGTGTGCAGGCTATTACTGATAACATTCCAAACATGTTTTTAGTAACTTAACTATTCCTTGATTGATTAGTGTAATTTATTTTTTATCTAAAAATAGGAAAGAGAATTCATAGTTAAATTATTTATGTTAATAATGATTAAAATAAAACCATTTCTTTGATATCGACTGCGCATTTATGTTACCATAATGGTAATCGTTACAGGCACCCATAGGACAGGCTTACCTAGTGTGGGGACACTGGGTACAGCTGTAAGTACTGTATGTTACATTTAGCAATAAATTATTTTTATTTTATTTTTATTTATTTATTTCTAGAGCTCAGTTCTAGAAAAAAGAAATCATTTGTAGATGTTTGTTGAAAAACTCTTCATTCTGTTCTAGGATTTAGTAAAATATTTATTGTCAAATTTTTTTCTTCAAAACAGCGCTGCAAGGTGGAAAACTTTAGGTATATCATATAGACACCAACCCTTCTGGCTGGCCGTTATATATTAGGCCAATACTTCCTTTCTAAGATGAGGCTTTTGTCCAAAACTGGACTGTTCAAAATTAAAAGCAATATATTGTTTCATTTTCATAGCCAGCTTCTTGACTCACCATATAAGACTCCGAGTAAAACGGTGTGATGAATAAAAATCCTACGTCCCCTAACTATTCCTAGTGTTAAACATTACTACCCCTAAAAGCTATTCGCGTAGTTCTCACAATAACTCACAAGTAAGAGCACCAACTAATTAATCTTGCGTATTCGGTAGGGTAATTACAAGATGTTAGATATGGCAACACAGCACACAACACCGCGCATGATTCATCACATGTTCATTGTGTTTTATTGACGCTAAGGTACTAATAAATATATCTACAAGAACACAATGTACTGTTATGTACGATAGTTCGGAAATAATCCTTCTGTTTCGTTTTATGTCTTTATTAGCCCTGTTTTTAAGTTCATTTTTTCTTTTAATGTTTTTAGAAATGCTAAGTGTTAAAATTTATCTTTAGCAGTAGAAGTTTAGATTTAGTATCTCTATTTTTATGGCTTACAAAACATTTAAATAGATTTTAACAGTAAATTAACTATCCTCCGTCCATGCTGAAAACAAATTATGTTTTCACAAATCGAAATTGTTTTGAGTTTTACGCTAGTACCAAGATCGTAATCTAGGAAGCGACTATTATGTTTCCCTGATGATCATGTTATTCAAGACCTTTCTAGAACTCCGTATAACTGCACTACTATTGGTATGATTTTTTTTGTCGATCGCATGCGTCTGCGCAGCGGAAACGAGTGTGCACTCTTCCGCGACGCAACTTCCGGCGGAGTCGATCGAGCGTGTGCATACGTAAGTGTGCAGTATTAGTTTATAGGAGGATACTCTGAACGGAATCTGTCTGGAAATGTATTATGAGATCATCTACTGAATCGGTGGCGTAGTGGTTACGTATGCGACTGCTGTGCTTGAGGTCTCGGGTTCGATTCCCGGGTCGGACCAAATGTTTGTATGATCTGCAAATATTTGTTTCGGAGTTTGGGTGTTTTCTATGTATAATATGTATGTATTTACAAAAAAAAAAAGTATATAAGTATTTATATCAGTTGTCTAGTACTCATAACACAAGCTCTGCTTAATTTGGGAGTAGATGGCGTTGTATGTTTGATGCCCGAAATATTTATTTATTTATTTATTTATTATTATCTTGTGTGTAATTTATCTATAACTAGCTGTGCCCGCTACTTCGTACACGTGACATTTGGATACTCAAGTTATTTTTATTTTTTCACCGTTTTAACCTTCCTTGGTATACAACAAACATTTTAAAATCAAAATCCTCTAAATCGGCCTAACCGTTCTGGAGTTTTAGCGAGACATACGAAGAGCAATTGATTTTTATATAAAGGAAGAAATATAGGTATTTAGAAGTGTATTCATGTGTAGTGTATCATTTGAACCCGTTGAAGAGCCTCACTTCGGCATGAATGGGCCGGCTCGACCGGAGTGATACCACGGCCTCACAAACAAAGCAGTGTGAAATAGCGCTGGCGCTGTGTTTCAGTGTGTAAGTGAGGATACCCTTCCCATATCCCCTTCTCCAACCCCCAAAAGTCGGCAACGCACTTGTGACGCCTCTGGTGTTACGGGTGTCCATGGGCGGCGGTAATCGCTTACCATCAGGGGATACGTCTGCTCTACTACACCATACAAGAACCTTTAACAGTCCACTGCTGAGTATAAGCCTTTCTTAAGAAAGGAGATTTTGGCCAACTATACTACGCTGTTCAGACGGGTTGCTCTAGAGTTCGTATCAAGTTTTCTTTCGCTTTGCAGTGGTGGTGTCTACTACAACTACAATATTTTTGAAGAGTTTGTCCTATATTCTTCATCTTAATAACATAAACCAGAGTACAAAGCTGTTGTATGTGGCAACCCAAAACAAAAATGTCACTGTTTTTCTGTTGCAATAAATGTGCATGGATCATGGATGGTGTTTAATATATTACCCATCAGTGTGGATATAACAAGTGGCGACGAGTCGAACCGAAAGAATAAGAATAAGTGCAAACAAAAACAAAAAAAAAAAAAAAAAACCGCGGCCTGTACCAAGCGTTGAGGTTGAAATTATAACCTGGAACGGTACCGGTACCGCGTGTCACAAACTCACAACCCTGCTCATGGATAGCAAAATAGTAACATGGATTGAGCAAGGAAGAAAGGCGTGGATAAATACGAAACGTAAAGAAGAATTGATTGAGATCGCCAACCAATTAAAAGCTTTTCCTGTGTTTACAAATGAGAATACAGTTGAAGAGGTCAGAACATTTTTACGAAACTACGTTGACGAAAACTGCTTATACGAACAGCCAAAACCATCAATGGCTTCAATCACTAGTTTGGAAGTTTTCTCTGGCGATAACTGGAATGCTTATGAACAGCAATTTGAATGTTTCATATTACTAAATGATATTTCTAAAGAAAAAAAGGTGGCATTACTCATAACGAAATTGAGTACAAATGTTTACGAGTTATTGACTACATTATGTACACCAGTATCACCCGTCAAGGAAACTTATGAGAACATCAGTGAAAAGTTGAGAAAACATTTTCATCCAGTTAAAAATTGTGCAATTCATCAAGCAGAATTTCGGAAAAGATGTCAGAAGCCTAGTGAATCTATTGAACAGTATGTGCTAGAACTGAAGAAACTATCTAAATACTGCAACTTCCGAAGTTTAAATGATGAAATTAAAGAAAGGTTGTTAAATGGAACACATCGAGATGCAGTAAGATTTGAATTGTTAAAACAAGCAGACCAAACTTTGGAAACTTTGATAATGGTTGGGAAAAATGTGGAAGTAGCTTACAATCTAGCTTTTAATCAAGAGAAACAGCAAGAGCATTCTGATATGTTCAAACTACAAGGAAGAATTTACAACAAGAACAAGAACAGTGCCTCTCGACAAAATATTTCATCAGCCAACAAAGTTAATATTACATGTTACTGTTGTGGTAAGAATGGCCATTTTAAAATGGAGTGCAGCTTACGTGAAAAATTTTGTAGCGAGTGCGGTATGAAGGGACATATTTTTAAAGTTTGTGGGAGGAAGAAGCAATTGCGAAAGAATATAAACTTAGTGGAAACTACCGATTTGAAAAATGAGGATGTTAATGAAGAAAACAAAGATAAAGAGGATAGTGCAGAGATATTTGATATATTTTGTTTTGGAGAACGGCAAAGAATTCCTTCTGCTACATTAGATGTGACTGTGAATGAAAAGGTATTAAAGTTTGAAATTGACACTGGAGCTGATGTAAGTACAATTACTTTGTCTGATAAACAAATGTATTTTCCAGGTTTAGAAATCAAACAAAGAAATGTAATTTTCACAAATTTTGACCAGTCAACTTCAACACCCATGGGGGTGATTGAGAACCTAGATGTGAGTTATGAGACAGTAAAAGTAAGTGATCAAAGATTATTTGTTGTGTGTGATGGATTACCCCGTATTATTGGTAAGGAGTGGCTTTCAATGTTAAAATTATGGCCACCAAATTTTACACAAACAGTTTGCGAAACAAATTCTAAAGACGACTTAATGAAAAAGATAAAGAATGAGTTCAGTGAAACATTTAAACCAGGTTTAGGAAGTTTTACAGGAGAGCCAATTCATTTAAAAATTGAATTAAATGTTAAACCTATTTTCATGCCGGTTAGATCGGTTCCATATGCTTTAAAGGACAAAGTGAAGGAAGAAATTAAAAGATTAATTTATAACAAGCGTATTGAGCCGGTGGAGTACTCGGAATGGGGTACTCCAATTGTTCCTGTTCTTAAACCAGATGGAACAGTTCGATTATGTGGGGATTTTCGTGTAACCATTAATAAATATTTGAAAATTGACCACTACCCGTTACCAACAATTGATAATATAATTATGAAATTACAAGGTAACAATTACTTTTGCGAGCTAGATTTGCAAGAAGCTTATTTACAAGCTCCATTAGATGAAGAATCACAAAAACTGGTAACAATTGTAACGGAGGAGGGTATTTTCAAGTATTTATATTTACCTTTTGGGGTAAGCACTGGGCCTGGTTCATTCCAAAGGTTGATTTCACAAAAATTAAATGGACTAGATGTAGTTGTCTATATTGATAATATATATGTGTATGGTAGGACATTGTCAGAAACATATGAGAAACTTAAACTTGTACTAAAAAGGTTGCAAGATTCAAGTCTTAAACTGAAAGTAAATAAATGTAAATTTTTTGAAGATAAACTAAAAGTTTTTGGATTTGAAGTAAATAGAAGTGGTATTAAAGTAATAAAAAGTAAAATTAAACCATTGCTGTTATTGCCAAGGCCAGAAAATGTTAAGATGTTAAAATCTTTCTTAGGGAAAGTAAACTATTATAACAGATTTTTACAAAATATGGCTGTTACATTAAAGCCCCTATATGATTGTTTAAAAATAAATAAATTTCATTGGACAGAAGAGTGTGAAGAGTCATTCAAAATTATAAAAAAAGCATTAGCAAATACTTCTACACTAACACATTTTGATAAAAATTCTACTATTGTTTTAACATGTGATTCAGCTGATAGTGGTGTGGCTGCAATATTGTCAATTAAAGATAGTAATAATGTAATTAAACCAGTAGCATTTGCGAGTAAAAAACTTAATGAATACCAAATGAAATATCCAATATTAGAAAAAGAAGCTTATGCTATCATTTTTGGTGTGACAAAATTTTATGAATATTTATTTGGTAATAAATTCATTTTGCAAACAGACAATGAAGCTTTAACTAAAATTCTTGGACCAAAATATGGAATACCAAAAATGGCGGCTAAACGGTTACAATACTGGTCCATATTTTTGAGTGGATTTGATTATGAAATACAACATATTAAATCAAAAAATAATCCAGCAGATTATATGTCACGTGTTGTTACTGAACAACAAGAAACAAATGTAAAAGTTTGTGAAATTTTAGATAAAACCTTTGAATTAAATATTGTAAATTATATAAATAGATCCAATCTGAGTACATTAAATTGGAAAACTATTAAAACCGAGACAAAAAAAGATCAAATCTTGTGTGATATATTGAGATTTTGTAGAGATGGATGGCCAAATAAAAATGGATTAGGAGAATTGTATGAACCTTATTTTTCTAAACAACATGAAATTTCTACAGATAGGGAATGTTTATTATGGGGCTACAGAGTAATAATACCAAATAATATTAGAGATGAAATAATGCATGAATTGCATGCTAGCCATCTAGGCACCACACGAATGAAAGAGATAGCTAGATCATATTTCTGGTGGCCAAACATGGATAGACAGATAGAAGGCATAACATTAAATTGTATGGTTTGTTTACAGAATAAGAAAAACCCAGAAAAGACTAAATTAACAGTCTGGCCTCAACCACCCACTGTATGGCATAGACTACATGCAGATTTTTTAGGTCCATTTTATAACAAAATGTATCTTGTAATTATCGATGCATATTCAAAATGGCCAGAGGTATTTGTAATGAATAACATAACAGCAAAGAAAACTATTGAAATATTTAAGAGTATCTTTATTCGGTATGGATACCCATTGCATTTAGTTACAGACAATGGCCCAACATGGACTAGTGAAGAATTTAAAACATTTTGTAAGATGATAGGATTAAATCAAAGCTTTACACCAACTTACTATCCGTCAACAAATGGCCTAGCTGAGCGTTTTGTCGATTCTTTTAAGTCTCATGTAAAAAAAATTGTAGAGAGTGGACATACTGTAGAATATGCTTGTAACTTATTTCTATTTGATTATCGAAGCACAATACATAAAACCACTGGACAGAGTCCAGCCAAGCTAATGTATGGTAGGGAGTTGAGATGTCGTTTTTCATTGTTAAGACCAAACCCAGTAAATGATAAAGTAGATATTGAACAAATAAAGCAAACAATACAAAGTAAAAATGTACATAAAAACTTTTCTATTGATGAAAAAGTTATGGCAAAAGATCTAAGAAAAAATAGTAAGAAGTGGTCATTAGGTAGAGTTATTGAAGTTTTAGTACCAGGGTCAACTTATATAATTGAAGTAGATGGACTACAATGGAAGCGACATGCTAATCAATTGCTAAAATGTGGACAGTCAATGGAGGTTTAATTTTTTTGTTATAATACATTGTAAGCTGTTGTTATGTTTAATTATTAGATTTATATAGTTATGTAAAAATACCATCAAGTTTTTTTAATTAAGTAGGGGAGAGTGTTGTATGTGGCAACCCAAAACAAAAATGTCACTGTTTTTCTGTTGCAATAAATGTGCATGGATCATGGATGGTGTTTAATATATTACCCATCAGTGTGGATATAACAAAAGCTTCAAATTCTAAATAGTGGAGCCCATTGACAACCCAAAACCACATCATGACGTCTAAAGAACTTGCTAATGAAAGTGATTTAACCCTTCATCCGCTTATCGCATCACAACACTGGTTTTATCCGGGTCAGATAATCCGCCGACACATTAGCGAGAGTCCCGGACGCTTCCCGGCACTTCCGACTATAAACAGTAACTGTGTAGATTGTCCGTGTGCTGCGCTACAATAGCCTACATTTTGGTAAATTAATTTCTTTTTAAATGTGTAAACATAATGCAATGAAAATGAATAATTTTATAAGGAATTTCAACTACAGTAATATATATATTATCATAATAGTCATGTAGTTTATAAATTAATACGCAAAGAAAATTCTTTGTACCCTTTTTAAACAATTATAGGTCATGTAGCCATAATAAAAACGTATTATGCTTGCATGCGATTTATTCTAATACAAATACGTGTAGGTATATATTAATACAGAAAAGTTTCAGATTTGGAAGTAAAAGGGTTATAGACGTCTATATTGGTTAGTCCCATTTACACTATACAGGGCTTTCCCTGTATAGTGTAAATGGGACCTGTATCTCTTGCTGTCAATCGGGCACATTTATTTCATAAATAAACGCATCCATTTATCGAAATTTAATTTCCCGGAGTCATGAATTATGGCGTAGTCTCTTCTGCAGTGCAAAAAGTATCTATTACGAGGCATGTGTTATCCGGGTGAATATTATTAAGTTAGCTCACGAGCCGGATGTCGCGAAGCCCCTCGGGCATCGTACAGGATACAAATACGATAGTGCACCTGCGTTTCAATGTTATTTATGCCAAATTACCGATTTATACTAGAAGCATTTCGACTAAGTAGTCTATATTTAGCAAGAAACGTTAACATACCAATATTACTTTTATCAGAGTTAGAGAGGCTACCGGAGACTCAAATACTCCAGAGAAGAATGGATTTGGGTCTCCGGTAACTTCACTGGGGAGGTTACCCACTGGTGACTCAGTTGCAGACATCCAGACGGTTAGTTACTATCTAGCTGACCCATCTGATCTGTTCGTAATTTCAAATTAACAACTTTTCACCAAATATGTTTGAAGGTTACACGGTCGGTAAATACATTAATTAAAAATTTTGTCAGTCAGTTGGTCTGTCTGTTTGTTCCGGCTTATGGATGATATGGCTGTATTGATTTTGGCAGGACCTACGCTGGCATAAGGTGACCACGATGTAAGGCGTAACTTAGTTTACTTTTTAACCGGCTTCAAAAAAAGGAGGTTTCTCAATTCGACCGTATATATATATTTATATTTTTTAATGTGTGTTCGCGGGTAACTTCGTCGTTTATAAACCGAATTTGATGATTCTTTTTTTAATGGAAAGGAGATATCCCAACGGTTGTACCATGATAAGGACACTAAAATCTGATGATGGCACCCAAAAGAAATCGAGTCAAACCTTGAAGTCGGTTTTATTTTTGTTAAAATTTTACTTGTTGTAGACTATCTTCGTCCTGCTGATATGCGGGGTTCATCTAGTAACAAAACAAACAAATTAAAAAGTTTAAATCATTATTTCTATATATGCACTTGAGAGCTATGACCTTAATTACCACTTGTCAAATCATGCAACTGTACGGAACTGCAGGTTCCTGATAGCGCGGAACAATGACTGTCTTATCGTCAAGGATTTCTTCATATGTTTTTCCTACACAAATGTTGATAGAAGGCACGTATAATGACGCGATAACGCGATAGCATTTATTTTAATTTCGTGACGAAAATAAAAACATCGTGTATAAAAAAATAAGCTTTATTTTTGTTTTTTTTTTTGTTTTTTTTTTTTTTTTTAAATTAGAAATTTAAATAAGTGATTAAAGACAACACAGAATTTTTTGTTGAATCAAAATCGCTGTCAAGAATTTAAACAGTATTTAAAGGTTTTATATTTTTGCGTTACATTTTATAAACTCCTAATTTCAAATACTCGTTTATTATTTCATTTTCATGCACTTTACTTATTCGTATACAGATGCTAGAAAAGAAATATGTGTACAATGAGTAGGCACATCGCCGTCGCTTACCTATGTACTTCTTGATGGCTCTTCCATCCTATATTTCTCGGAACAAAGATAGTTATGATAATAGATACACAATAACAATAATTAAATACTAGTAGAGATTAAGTCATAGCTTGGTACAGCGTGGCACCACCGCGTTTGTTTTAAATGTGTGTTTTAAGTCAATACAGTAATGTTTATTTTTATTTGCAGGTAAGACTTGAAAAAGTTAGTCATGAACTTTTATGGAGAAACGTGATCGTCTTCTTTCACAGGTAGATATATTGAAATTAATATTTTGTCTCGTTCTAACGATATATAATAATTTGCAGTTTTGCGAAATCGCTTTAAGGTTCATTTTCGTAAATACAAGTTTGTAATTATACATTGTCAGACTAAAATCACCTTTATTTAAAAATTCTTTTCACGAAAAATGACATAGGCTACCCTTTACCACGATAACAGACATACCCGGGGTGGAGCCGCGGACATAAACTGTATGCTGCTAGCTTATTTTTGATTGAAGACAACAATCAATCGTATTTAACTCCGTCCAGATCCCTACAAATATTCTGTTTTATCTGAATTTCCAATCAAAGATACCTGTGACAATACCGAACGGTTTGGGTCTGTACTAGGAAGCACTATATTATTTACTATTTCATCAGTCAGAACGAACAAATATATCCTAGCGTATCACCATCACTCATTAATCGAATTGAATATTTAATGTTTTGTTTACGTGTCGAGATAGACGCGAGGAACATAATATGATTAGAACTTGAATATATGATCAACGTGTTACATAAGGTGAACAATTTATTATAAATGGAAGTCATAATGACACGTGACTGTGAAACAAGGCGTTGTTTGTTTGAATTAATCGTAATAAGTATTCTTATATTACATGTACTTTGTTAATGTTTGGTGTGGTATGCTAAAAGCTTCATTTTCTTTGGAATATGGCACAGCAGTCCATTGCTGGACTAGGCCTATAGTTCCTATTGCATGCAATTTTGATTTTGGCCTTCTTACATCCAGCTCCTGCCAGCCACCGTCACTACATCTAGCCTGTGGGCATCTTACGTTAAGTTTCGTAGAACTCGTGTACCAAAACAGTTGTCGAGTCTGTGGATAACGCCCATTTCCACTTGAAATGGCTAATTCGGTTGACTATGTCGATCATGTAAAATTTCACAGTAAGATGAATAGATTGATGATCCAGGCTGTCATCATCTTTGAGTTGTAGGTCTCCACGGACAGCGGTAGGTACTATCAGTTGACCTGTCGTTTGTTCTCCTAAACCATAAAAATAATCGCAGAAAGTTCTCGTGGAACAATTGAAAAAATTCATGATTCGACACAAATGAGTATCAACTCCATCATTATAAAGTAGGACGAGAACCAAGTGAAAGTTGCTTCTCATGTCGCGTTTGTCACCCACCGATGGCGCTGTGTCATTAGCAACCAAAATAATATTTATTCGAATATTAAAGGAAACAGGTCATATGCAATGTAATATTATAAGTAGGTACATTTTCTTTCCAGAGATAGTTATAATAATGGCCTAAAAAAGATTTCGACCTCACAAAAAAGCTGACTGGAAGAGAATGCCCTGACTATTAAGTACGTCCATACACAAAAGTGCATAAAGATATAAATCTATTTAAATAAAAGAGGAAGGTGACTGACAGACTGACATACCCAGAGATCAACGCATAGCCCAAACTGCTGAACCTAGAATTCTGAAATGGCAAAAAAGTTCTTTGGGGGTAAATCAGGGGATGAAAGTCTGCGTGAGCGAAGCCGCGTGCAAAAACTTGTGTATTATAATAAAGAAAATAAAAAAAAATGTGAAAAGAAAAAGAATTAATTTGGAAAAAGACTCTAGACGCGAATAATAACATGGATTGTCATGAAATTGCATAGGTACAGATAAAAACAGACAGTCTAGTACACAATATCGAAACAGAATAAATGACCATTATTTGTCCTATGGAAGAATCGAACCCATGTGTACATTTGTGTGTGATTTCCTGACTAAATTTAAATAAAAATAAAAATGTATTTACATAGAAAACACCCAAACTCCAAAACGAATCTTTAAAATTCTTTATGTAAATACATAAAAGTATGTATGTATTATCAGTTGTCTAGTACCTATAGTACAAGCTCTGCTTAGTTTGAGACAAGATTGTGTGTAAGATGCCCCAAATATGATATTGTAATATTGAGTGCCTACCCCACCCACAGTTAGCTAGGAATATAATAGTGATAATGTTAAACCAGACACTGTGTACAGAACATATAAATATAACACCGATGTTCTGATTAACATACAATGTCTGTGCTAAGGGTCACTGACCAGAAACGTCATATTTGGACCACCAGTGAAAGTTGAACTATGTAGTGATGACTTGTGAAGGAGAATATGGATCAAGGTGTATTGTTTAACATATTTCTAGTAATTACAATAATGTAATATAATTTTAGAGATGATATTAGTAGCTCGTATTGTGAGGATTATTCATCTCGTGCGTGTTGTAAGAGTTAAATAAGCAAACTACCCAGGACAACAGAATCATAAAGTGAAGTATAACTTGAAACTAACCCTATACCAAACAAAAATGACCTCCTCGATCAAAAGGTAGTCACGCCTATAGAGATGTACGTATTTATATCAGTTCATGTATATTAAATCCAATCCAATTCACTAAGAAATAATAATTAAGAATTCAGCAATTTATCCTTAGTTTTGAAGTCAAAAAGCAATAACAATGGAAATAACACTTTAATATACAAGTAATAAATATACACTACTTATTAGCATTCATTTGTCGCAGCGAGTGACTGACCCAAAACAATGTGACTCTCCAGTTTGCATAGTCGGAGTCGACGGACTGTATCACAACCTGTATAAATGTAATTTGCTGACGTTATCGTGGAAAGATACGGTGACGTCATATGCAAAAAAGTACATTCTGTTCGACATTAAAATTTTTATGTGACTATTATGTTTTACTGTTTTTGCATTGCGGAAAAGCCGAAGTCACGATCACAGGCAATGGGAAAATAAATCTAGGCAGTTTGCTTTAAGATTTATTTTTCAGTGGTAATACATCTTTCTCATCTTTACATTTATATTTTTTGCAAGTGAAATAATGATTCAAAACAATAGACCATCTATGAGTATGTGCATGGCGTGTTAGTGAACAAAATTAACCACCTACAAAGTCATAAATATCGCGAGTTCGATTCTCGTATTCATTATTATTTATTCTTCTTCTATATTATCTATCAGACTCAACGCCCAGGAAATTATCTTCAAGGCAACTTTTTTTTGTTATTTTAAAGACAACCCCCAACAAACATACATGTAACTGACACAAAGAACACCCGGACTCAGGACTACAGGTTGTGGATCACACGAAGTGTTGTCACATGCGGGATTTGAACCCACGACACTTGGAACAGTATAAAGTGGCGTATCTGCCGCTTAAACCACTAAGCCAACCGTGAAGTCAAACTATAGGCTGGTACAAAAATCTAGTCAGTTAGATTTTCAAAATAGTGCACTATATGTTAGTAGGTATAGTTCCATCATAAAGTAGAGTGTACTTTGTCGTACCTACGTCCTATGGAGACATGCCAGTGACGGAGACCGACAGCAGAGGATTACACCCCTCATTGATGGATGCCCTCCGTTACACGTGGTAAATTGCGTCCATTCTGCAACTACTTTTGATAATGTCCGCATTTGTTTACGTCAGGACAATTTGTGCTCTAATTGTGGTGTTCGATGAATCAGTATATAAGTGTAAATGACTGTCGAGCTAAATATCAAATTGATGGGTAAGGTAAGTATAGAGTTAAAACAAATAAAAAAAAATTAGGAAATGGCAAATATGCCGAGGGTTCATTCATCTGATTGAGACACTCAAGCCACCTGAAAAAACATTTGATGATCCTGCTGGTCCAGTGGTTAGCGACTTGTATGCTTATAGATAAAAATCGTTCGATCGATTTCCACCCAAGGCAAATGAAGAATAAAGACGAACGATCATGAGTTCTGAGCGCATAACTCGCGAATGGCTAGACCGATTCGGGTAATTGATTTTTTTTTCTGATCCTTAAGGTCCACGGAGGGTTTAAATAATAATTAAAAATGCGGCTCCACGGAAGGTTCACAGAACGAAGTCTGTCCGGGCATCTAGTTCAGAAAAGTATATGAGTATATTAAGTAAAATTTCAGTGTCGTTTTTTAAAGTCGTAATTTTAAATTAAAAGTTTTTCACGAAATACATATGAAAGTATATAACGTACTTACATCAAAAAGGCAATTTTAAATTTTTTTCTCCGTCTATCTGCCTGTTCCGCGGGACTAATTTTCACGGAACTTTGACTGTTATATAGCTGCGCCCCGCGGTGTTACTCTCAGTTCTTTACATAAAGGTACATCAACAATCGCAGGTAACAGCGCGGGGAGCAGCTAGTTTAGAAATATGTTTACTTGGTTGACGGTAAAAACTTCATCTCTATTACGAAAAAAAAACCGTGACAAAATGGTGACGTTTAAACCGCTTTAATCTACTCCTGATAAAGATGTGACTGCATATATAAACATTGAAATTCACATGAATTATCTGAATTCATTCAGTAGTGTTTGCTAGTCTTCACCGGGCATGCGATTAGGCAGTCGGCCAACTGTGTAATTGTTAAGCACGGTATGCATATCAGCGATCGGTGTGCGCTAAAACGCATTCTCTACACAGATTTAATTGGAGTCATATATACATTTTGTTTTGTCGTTGCTCAGTTAAATAGTAATAAGTTGATTCAATACATACGTCTGATCTCCGAGCTCATGCTATCTTGACCACACTGCTGATAAACATAATTATGTGTATCTAAACCCATAAATTATTTCTTATTAACTAACATTATCACAGAAAAATCACTTCTTGAAATATAAAAGAATTTTAAAACCGTTCACAAATAACAAAGATCAAAGATAACAAACATAAAAAAGTAAAAACTAAAACCCAACTACGACAAAAAACGACGCTTAAAAAGTATGAAACAAGTTTCAAAAGCCGTAGTCACGCGTTCTTAAAGTGTTATGGACGATGGAACATTCCTAAGTTTCAAAAGCCGTAGTCCATGTTGTGTAATATACCATAATCCACAAAACTTTAACAACGCGTGACTACGGCTTTTGAAACTTGTTTCATACTTTTTAAGCGTCGTTTTTTGTCGTAGTTGGGTTTTAGTTTTACTTTTTTTTTATTTAAAATGTTTTGGTGCCTTTATAATACTCATTGTGATGCAAAGTTTATTTCAAATAGGTACCATAGAAATATCACACTTATCGAATAAATACGGACAAAGTCACGAACAAATGCTAATAATATATGTATTTTTGAAATGTACAAGTAATGCCCTTTCCAATGATACCAAACATGGCATATTTATCTTAAATTTATTTTTTAGTACAGTACTTTATGTCAGCTAGAGGGCGCCACATTAGATTCAGTGACGCGTCATATAGCCTATAACCAGAAGACGATCATGGCGCTTCTAGAGACACCTCATTTGTCCAAATCTAATGAGTAGTTAAGGAGCTAGGAGGGAACAAAAGAACATACATACATACATACATACATACATACATACATACATACATACATACATACATACATACATACATAGCCTGTCAAAATCATAACCCTCCTTTGGCTTTGCCGTAGTCGGGTAAAAATACAGCCTAATTGAGAACCCGAAACCCCCTTAATTTTTTAAATCAGTTAAATGAACAACAAAAGCTTTAATTAATTTAGCAAGTACTCCATATAAGTATTTTAAGGGCAGGTCCACAGGCCAGATACGGTGATGATATGCACAAGACCGAGAAGCCAAGGATCGAACCACGTAACGTGTAATTGGAGAGACCTGTGTCCAGCTTTGGACTGCGATATGATGATGGGCAGGAAAATGATGACGATTGTTAGTTTATACAAATAAATAAGATTGGAGTATCTGTTTGTAATATTAAAATAATCGCTTTTTACTAAATGCATATGTATTTATACACGGTATATATACCAAAAATGTACTTTTAAAAAAAATTGTCTGTCTGTCCGTTTGTTCCGGGTAATTTCTGGAACGGCTGGACCGATTTTAACGGGACTTTCACTAATAGGTAGTTATCTATATGGGGAATAACTTAGGCTACTTTTTTTTGACTAGCTTCGCCCCGCGGCGTTACTCGCGGTACGACAATAACCGCGGGAAACACCGCGGTGTTTAGCTAGTTAATGAATAAAATTATAAGTTTTATTTAAAGAATTGTTAAAAAGAATTTATGTATCAATACTACTAATTTACCTTTCTTTTAAGAATATTACCTTTTCTCTTTACATTATTAATACCTAAAGAAAAATTTGGGTTTAAGTACGGACCTTCGATTTGTAACTTTTAAATTAGCTTTTGTTTCACTACTTTAAATATGTAGATATATTTCTCAGTTACTTAAATTGATGTTGTGCGATTCTTATATAAAATTCAACGAAGTAATTATCTTTTTAAAAAATAATGGGATAGATACCTATTGGTTATAACAATTCAAACCGTAGGAAATAATTATGACATTCTTAATTTTTTAAGTAAATTTTGCAAAGATAGTAAAGTAGAACAGTCATCATCATCATCATAATCCTAGCATTGCTCCCGGTTGCTTCCAAAGCTAACACTTTGGAGCCCGGGCTCCGCTTTCCTGCTCTGTCTTCTCCACTTTGCCCGATCTTCAGCATCCCTCGTAAAGTGGAACAGTATTCATTTTAAATAACATATTACCTATTCAACGAATTACCTTAAAAAAAGAATGGTATAAACAAATGAAACCATAGAAAATAATTATAACATACTTCATTCTTTTAGTAAATTCTGGAAAAGATAAATAGATTTTTTTAAATAATATAGGTTTTGCCCGTGTAGGTCGTGTGTAGTTTACCATTGGTGATATAAATTCATAAATCAATCAGTTCCATCGATCCAATTGCTAATAATGAGATCACAAATATGATCTATTAATTTTATTGTATGATTAGGAACCAATATTAGCCGAAAGCTTTGGCATAATATGTTTTATTAATAAATATTTATGTCATCTATCTATAGATTAATCACACGTTAGGCGTGGATCTGTGGGCTCACTCAAGGAGGTATCGATAGCTCTCTCGGGACAATTACATTCGATCGCTTTGGTATTTCTAGCTCAAATCTAAGAATATCAATCTATTAATATTATTGGAAAATTATGTTAACTTTTTGCCGAAATATTTTCCTAGTATTCATGATTTTACTTAGATGATACTATTGACAGACGTAATTACATTATTCTAAGACATATGAATATTTTTAGAATTTGGAAACGATTTATTTATTTTACATCGGATTACTCAACTAAAATAGAAACTTTATAGTTAATTCGTTTGTGTAAAAGGATTGTTTTTGAATTCCCAGGATTAGTGGATTCGACCGAACGATCAGTAGATTAGTATTATCATAGGTAAAACAAGACACACGAGTCTGTTGACAACCACTGCTCATTAACCTGTAACTTAGGAGATACAAGCACGTTTTCAGTCTTTAAGGAAGGAGTATGCACTTTACTTACAGATCGTATTATGTGAAAATACCGCAGGTGTCAATTTATAGTTATGTGTTTATCCGATTTCCGTTATATTCTTATATATAAGAATCAATTGCTGTTCGTTTGTCTCACTAAAGTTCGAGAACGGCCGGGCCGATTTAGCTGATTTTGGTTTTGAAATGTTTGTCGTAGTCCAGGAAAGGTTAAACGGTGAAAAATTAAGAATAACTTTAAAATCTAAATGTCACGTGTATGAAGTATCGGCACAGATTATCGATAATTTAGAAAACTAGTTGCGTATCTATAACGTAGTTGCGATATCTGAACACCTCTAGTACGCACTGTTTCAAAAGCCTACTTGGCCACGATTATAAATGACACGATTACATAGTACGACCAACTATAAGTGGCCTTCTATAATAAAAGCACTCTTAGAGATATTTTTATGGATCCTCCGCTAACAAGGAGAGGCTTGCTCCTCCGCGAGAGGGCCCTCACAACTCGTTGAGCGCAGACACAGGCTGTGTTTTACTGCTGTCCCTATAACTGGATGCCGATGTTTTATGTCCCAACGAAGACTGTTAAATGTTTTCTCTCATTGAATTATTGCTGTTATAGGATTTAAAATGTTACGATTCATATTTTTTATACTTTCATTAACGTTGTAATAACATTTAATTTTATAACTAGCTTAGCCCGCTACTTCGTATTCGTGACATTTGGGTTTTAAAGTTCTTTTTATTTTTTCTCTGTTTAAACCTTCCTTGGACTACGACAAACATTTCAATACCAAAATCAGTTAAATTGGCCCAGCCGTTATCGAGTTTTAGAGAGAGACAAACGAACAGAAATTGACTATTTATATATAAGAAGAAGATTACGTAGTACTTTTAGTAAAACTTGTATTAGATGTTTTTGAGTAATATTTGAAGTAATTATGGTAGCCAAAGGTTTTGATTGTTTTTCAAACCAATCGGCCTGATGGAAATTCCTCCTGGGAATAACTAAAGGAGGGACAAAGAAAGAAGGTCAACTTGTGCAAGGAAAGTGAAAAGAGCTAGAGAGATAGAAAAAGTGAGACTTAGATGAGGAATAGTGGGGTCTGGCAGCGGTAGTTTTAAAAGGCCAGGATGAATGTAAGTTCTTTGATTGATAAGAGATGTATCTGAAATATGGTTATTAAGTGTTATTTTTAAACATTAGCAACCAACATTCATATTACTCCAATCAACATTCAACTCGTTAATATCCGAAGGAAATGTTAGTAAAAAGTTACAGCAAATTGTAATATCTAACGTTCTCTTTGTTCGAAATTTTAAATATTATAATCACTCTTCGTCAGAGCAAAATACCTATTACAGTTAACAATACATCTTTGTTAAAAATTAACATATAACAGAACTAAAATATCTAGAGTTTCGCGCGAAAGCCTCTAATTTGACCAAATAAATTACGTGAAAAGCTCACCATTCGCGGATGTAACTGTAACGGAAAAACAAAACATTTGTCATCATTTTGATATAAAACAAAAATGTCGGACTCAATCGAATTTCCGTTTTTAACTGCATATTTTACTTTAAAAAGCTTACAATGCCGTAAAAAATTTAATTAATCATATCGAAACATAATATAATCAGTCGACTGCAGTCAGCATGTCTCCCACAGGCTTCACAGACAATGGGTTCTGTTGCACTCTCGCTCATTTAAATGACGATGATACAGGAGAGAAAGAGATAGGTGGTATGCAGTGAATCACGGCGCGCGCGCCACGAACCGTTATTAGTGATTGTATCAGTTATAAGTTGTAAACGCAGAGCGGTTTATATTAGCACTTAAAGTAACTGTATTATAAATGGATGTTCAATCTAAATTAGATAAATTCGATAGGGCATACACGTTGATACATTAATCTATACTAATATATAAAGCTGAAGAGTTTGTTTGTATGTTTATTTGATTGTTTGTTTGAACACGCTAATCTCAGAAACCGCTGTTCCTTTCGGTGTTGGATAGTCCAATTATCGAGGAAGGCTATAGGGTACATATCATCACGCTACTACTAATAAGGGCAGAGCAACAATGAATAATGTTTCAGAAACGGGCGAAATTTTCACATTACGGGCAACATAAGGCGCAAACGAGGTTGCGTGGGTCGGCTAGTAGCTTATACATCGTAAATTGCATTTCGCCTGCTAAACAAAGAAACGAGCGCGCTCTTAGGTAAAGGTTGAAACCATTGTCGAGTATTCTCCGATGGATTTTTTTTTGAAACTGCTCTTTCTTGACTATTTTTTCTCATCATTATTTTCATTTTGACTGATCCATATCAGTAGTTTCGGTTTTTAGTATATCTGTGATTTACACTTTGACCAAGATCTACAAAAGGCACCATCAAAAGGTATTGAAGTCAAGTAAAAGTGTTTTCACGTTGAAGTAAATTCGCTTATGACTTGCGCCGGCGCAGTACCGTTACGGCTGTCTTTCAGTGACGGTTTTGCTTTTATTTGTTCACCAAACGGGCCAACTTAGTGGGTCACAACGAGTCCGAATGTCGCGTTGTTTTAACAGACATTAACACACATTTATCGCTATTACCTTATTGAAATGAATTATCTGGTGAATAAACGTGAGCTGTGCCTTTATGTTGCGGTCATTTCATTTAAAATGTCGTTGACTTAAGTGTCTTGGTAGACAGTATTGTATTTTAAGCCACTGAATTAAAGATAGTATTAAAGAGTACATTATATAGTTGGATTAGCTTTGTTAATATGATAATTAATCAAAAATAGAAAGTCAATGAGTATAAGGAACTATAATGAAAGTAGTCATGATAAATTATTAATCAAATTATCCTGCCATATAGCTACTGAGTCTACAGTCAGACAGCCAGATTTAGGTTCCTGAATAATATTACTACAGTGTAATAAGAATCGTAATACGTCTGCACCCTTATAGAATTGATTACGTCCTACGAATAAGCCTCAGGGATATTGGCTACTTGTTTATCAGTTTGTGTTTTTCCAGGATATTAAAACTTATTAAACAACGCGGAATATCTATTACAATCACTTATTTCTACAATGTACAGTGATTGGTAATAAATACAAGTGGAATGAGATGAAAAAACTCAATTATTTATACAGTAATACAATACTAACCTTGGGGCGAGAATGTTCGGTTTTTTGGCCTTTAATAAATTGAAATAAATTGGATAATAAGGTCATTTCCGAATTACGTCAAAAAAACCTTAAAAAGTTAAGCCGAAGCTTACGAGTATCTCTTTTTTTTAAATTTAAAAGTACGAAGTAAAGTAAACTTAAATAATTAAGTATCTTGCAAACATTTGGATGAACCTTTTGCTAGTAGCATTTCTAATCCCTAAAGTAAGACTTCTCAAGCCGGCAGATGAGGTGGCTTAAAGTAGAAACATTACATGTACATAGACACATGGCTACAGCTCCCCGATTAAAAGAAATATGAAGATAACTAGAAAAATCTAAAACTGTCTAAAACCTGAATAGCTAATTTCACCTGGGCTATTATTACGAATCCTTTAACACCTCGTTCATTATAATCGTTTCAGTAGTTTAGGCGCTACGGTGGAACATAAAATCATAGATAAACTGCCAAAACTATAACCCTTCCTTTGGGCTTCGCTGTAATCGGGTAAAAAGTAGCCTATTTGCTTTTTTAGACTAATTTATTACGATAAAGTTTGTATCCAGATAATACAGTTTATAGGTAGTAGAGCCACGCTGATATCAGCACGGTTGGACCGGCTCGACCGGGGCGGTACTACCCTGGCATAGAAAATTAACGTAAAATGATAGCGTTCGTACTGTCGCGTTTTGTTGGTGAGTACGAGTCCGGAGGCCCAATGATGCAGATGCATCAATAGGCCGCCATGGTGTGGGTCACCATGCTGCATTGTCTGCATCCGGTTATGCTTTCCATCAGACAGAGTAGAGTCATTTTGGCAGGCCATACATAAAAAAAAATACAGTTACAAACATCATTAAAACTGACGCATTAATAATAATGTCATTTGAAAAGCCCAAATCAGAAACAGTGGCCAATTCGATTTGTTTTAAGAAAGTGAAGCCTTATTTTTAAATCTATTTGTGAACTAAGTAGAGTATAACATTGAATTGTTATTGTAACGTCTATATCTAGACTGAGTTGAATACAATACTTGACGGTCGAGTCAAATTCGTTACTGTTAATTTAATGTCAAAACGTTAAGTTGAATGTCAAATTTCTAGTTTTTCGTTCTACTTTATGTCGATTGGTTTTCTCATGAACACCTGTTACTGAAGTACACAAATCCGTTGTTGGCCTTTGAGTGCCTCTCGCCCCAAAATAATTAAGGGACTTTGGGCTTCGGTTGCTTTACTCATTCGAGAGAAGGAACAAAAGCATTGCTTATTAACAGTGTTCTGTGAGGCCGTGGCATCAATCCGGTCAAGACGACCTATATTGCATTTCCCAAAAAAATATTAAATAGTTTTCAAAATTATAATTGTAAATGTGAAAATAAAATCATATAGGTCTTCAAAAATGATATTGAAGTTTTTAATATCATTTTTTTCTAAACTTAATATTTTGCGCGAGAAACACTCCCAAAACTTCTAAAATAAGAGCATGATAAAACTAAAAAAATATATGATGTACATTACCATGCAAACTTTTACCGATAATCGGTTTGAATGAGATCTAGTAAGTAGTTTTTTTTAATACGTCATAAATCGTTAACCGCAATTTACCTCTCATTCAATCCACTCAAATTTAAAAATAAAAAATAATAATAATATGTTACTTGCTGCTACGGAACCCTTCATGGGCGATTTCGACTTTTGAGTATAGACGTCGAAAAAATTAAACCGCACATCTCAGAGTAACATAGGCTATTTTATATCTTCCGTAAAGAACCCGTGCGAGCCCGGCTTTGCACGGGTAGCTAGTAATGACTAAAACATATATTGTTAAGCAAAGACAGCTACTCATTTCCAGCCAGCTTCAAAGGTCTTGTCAGTTTCAAAGGTCTGCTCGTCGTCTGGTTACAGTCCAGTTACGGACTTTTTGTGTTACTTTCAAATCAATTGAAGCGTTACATTTGGTCAGTCACTGGTTT
This sequence comes from Spilosoma lubricipeda, assembly GCA_905220595.1. Lineage (NCBI taxonomy): Eukaryota > Metazoa > Arthropoda > Insecta > Lepidoptera > Erebidae > Spilosoma > Spilosoma lubricipeda. The sequence continues at coordinate 710,680 of HG992290.1, forward strand.
TTGTTGTCGTTTTTATTGATACTGTCACTTAAATAAACAACAACATAATAGGTATAACAGGAATGGAAAGTCAATGTCCTGTTAGTTTATCGGTTATTGGTTCTGACTGCTGAACCATTAGTAAGTTTGATTCCCTGCCAGGATAAATAAATGTGTGATAAGCACAATTATTTTTTGTCTGTATTTAATCTATAATAAATATGTATATAGTTCAGTAATAAATAAATTTGTATATCAGCAATCTTTTTAATTCTATTTCATTTATCCAGTTGTTTTGATAAAAACTGGTTCCGGATTCTTTTTATTTAAGGCAAATCATATACATTTAGTCAGCTAGACTACAACACACTTCACTTCAATCCCTATAGAGGTGACGATGACGGGTGAGGAAGATTTCGTACAAAAAAGACCGGCTGGTTTTCAAACCATCGTACGTGAAGTATTAATGTCGTATGTTTAGAGCTTTTCGTGTTAATTTAAAATAGAACAAAACATTCAACGCCATAGTAAACTTTTCATTGAAAAAAACGCACATATATAATTTATATTACAATATAACCCCTCTTATCGCCTTACCTCCTGTAGACAAAAGAATTCGTCATAATTTCATCAGAGAATAATTACGACTCTTATCATATATAGTTGCAAACATACATATCTCTATAAATATTAGTTTGTCTGTATGTTCTTGACTTTCTTGAGATAACTTTCTTTTGTTCGTCAAATGAGTCAAGCCGCAAAGGAGGTCAAATCTATAAAAGCAAGAATTTTAGCTAACTTCTAATAAGTGTTTGTAATATTAATTCAACATCTTTTTCTTTTCTACTTTTTCAAATTTATTTGCGGCGGCGCATTCTTTCTTTTTTAAAATATTTGTTATCGTTCTATAACTTCTATTTCACACTGTCACTTGAGAAAAATGCGTTCTCGTACTGGGATGTCAACAACCCATAATGTCCCACTGCTGGGCACGGGTCTCCTCTCAAGAGAGGATTAAGGCCATACGTCCTTACTGGAATGGTACGATTTAAAATAATAATCTGATTTCTATTTAAAGTTATCCAGATCTGATAGTCTACAGTCAATATTATACACAATAATAAACACTTTAAGAAGTGATAAAATCTTAGTTTTGACAACCTCTAATTTTGCACTAGATTGTTTAAAAAAATTATGATAGACAACTCTTTCTATGCTCAGAATGTAACACGTCTGTCAGTGATTAATTCCTCAGAAGATTGAGATATGTATAAATTGTTACTCGGTCTCTGGACCACAGTTTATGAGCGACAGACACGCGAACATCTCATAACATCGTTACTCATATTTTTCATTTATACGTTAACTTTCTCTTAGATGCGCCAAGGTTTTTACTGTTATATATCTTAATCATAAAAACGTATTGTTTTAAAACTAATAAGTGTTATTTATAATCAGATAAACAATGACAGAGAAACAGGAAATTTGTTTGAGTTTCTGAGAAAATGTTATTAAAGTTTCCTTTACGTGGAAGGAAAGAAAGGTATTCTTCAACTGTTTCTAGTAAAAGCAAGATAAAGGATAATTAGAAATAGTAACATCACACACATTTTACACACATCAAACTCCATAAAATCTCATTCTAAACTCAACTGATCTTAAACTAGAATACACCAACAGGCCCGTTGACTTCTTATCTACCGAATCTCTACTTCATTCCTATTATCACCTTCAAGCAGATTTCAGTTTAGATAAAATATCAATTTCTGACTTAAAATCACAAATATTCATTAAATTGTTTAAGCTCTGCCATTAATTCCGAATTGTAGAATACACCTTCCTAATTAAGTGTATAATAAGAACATTCCTCATAAAATTCTCTGTCCAACAAATAACCAGAACTCAGTTTCCCACCCTAGTATCAGAAATGATACCACCTCATATTCTAGTGGACGAAGATTGAACAATAAAATTGTTTGTGTTTGATGCATGACTGTCTTACCGTGTACCGCAGTCATTTATCTTATCTGTGTCAACTATAGCTATGCCGCTAAACGCTCAACGGACAGAAGTCCCACTAGAAAGACAAAGAAAGAAATGGTGAACAGTACTGCGTTTTCCCACGGCTACTTTCAATCGGAGAGCACGCTGTTATTATTTTAAATATATCTATTTTAAGCATTACTTAGGTATTGTTACAGTAAATTGAATTATGTGATGCTTTATGTTAAATTGTAGGTGAGATTGTTAGTAATTTATAATGGTTTTATTTCATAATACTAATTAATGTTAGAAGTACCTATATATTCAGAATAAACTGCTTCAGTTCAGACCAATAAAAACGAAATGGTTTACGTAAATTACAGGATATGGTTAAATATTTTTTAACGTTTAAAACCCAAACAGGTGCAAGTCGTATTCATGTTTCTTATAACTTTTAGGAAAATAGTTCGATCATTACGTCAATATTATAAGTATAGGTTTGACACACAAGCAGACTTATGGAAGGAAAACGAAGTGATGCTAAAAACCTTATTCTCTGTATCTAGGGAATAATTTAGCTAACTTGTAACCCCTGAACCTGTCAGGCAGTCACCTCACCGACGGGCCAGCCGTAGACCATGAGATCCCAGGGCGCCGTTAAGATATATATATAATATAAAATATATAAAAATAAATTTAGACAAAGATAAGAAGTAAAAATAAAAATACTGTGTGTGTGTGGATGTATGTTTGGGATATCCAGGGTGCTCTTCAGAAGAAACGAATACTCCTCAGTAATGCATTCATATATTAACAAACAAATAAAAAAATACAGGTAACAAGATTATAACAAATACATATGAGGGTTGTCACTGGCTTAAAAAAATATATATAGTTCTACAGTAAAAAAACCACTCTTTGGTGTCACTGCACTGCAGACCACAGAACACATTTACTCAGAGAGAAGAATGTCAACTCCATACAAAATAAATGAGGTAATTTTTCCTTAGCGTCCAGAGCCATCTATTAGCGGCCCCCGCGAAACTGTTGGTAGCACGGGCAATTCAAAATATGTTTTCTTTTTACTTGATATTATTGGGGTTCAAAATTAGAAGTACTGCACTTTTCGATTAATTCTTTGAAGTTAATGTCAATGCAGATTAGTTATCCGAAAGAAATCTGATTATTAATAAAATCAGAGAACCACATATTTGAAAAAAAATTAATCGAAAAACACAGTTTAGAGAGTTCAATAAAATCTGTAACTATTTTAAAACGTTTATTGCAATTACAAATCTTGCTTTATGAACGTACATGTACATGATTACTTTACATTTATAACAGGTTTTCAAGTATTTAACAAAAGATTTCATTAATTTCCTTAAAAGAATCACTTTCTCACTCAGCTTTCTGATTATTATTTACCTAACACTTGATTTCACCAAAACTTTACTACAACGAAGGAACAGAGTATATGACTCAAGATTGAACGTCTTTATAGTAGGATTAATCGAAATTAGTTTACTATTGTTGAAATTAAACCGAAATTACAAGTACAATTAACCTATACGGAAGCACAGGCAGCCATTTTATATTTTATATTTTGTAATGTTGTCAGTAAATGACACGAAATTATTGGTAAATATTTGAATTTTGTTTTTTTTTTATTTACTACGACTAAGACACTTTGCGATGTTGTTTAATTACAAAAAAAAAAATTCGTAATTATCTTCAAGGTTTTAACGGAGCGTTAGTATTAAAAAAAAACAACTTTTCAAACATATTTTCAGTGGTATCATTGTAGCAAAACCTATATCGCTGTGCTTGTTTTTCCTTTAGCGTTATCTCCGTCGTGTAATGAAACCTTCCTAAAAACAGCTTCTAGTTGACAGTTGACTGGGACTGCTGCAGACACCCAGACGAACTCCCAACCCCTTTTAGACCTCAGGCGAGGGTCTACTCGGGCTTCTAATGATGATCTTAAGATCAGCTAAAATAATAACACCTTATGTGGGTGTTAAAAAAATAAAGTATATACTTTCTATTATATAGGTCCTAGGGAGGAATCCTTTGGACACGTAAGCGAGCTAGGTGGTGAGCTGCGGGCTGCCTCAGACGATATTCCTGCCAGGATTTATCCTCACAACCCAGGATGTGTGCTCCGTAATCTTTTGGTTCTGTCCGGAACCATGAACCCTACACAGAAAATACATCTCCTAGACACACATTCAAAGAAATAAAGACATGGTTAAGATTAATTTATAGGTTATATTTGATTTTTTACCTCAGACGGGGAATTGAAGATTACAGCAGCGTTTCACTATACACAGCGAACAACAATCACGAGGCTTATGCAGGATAATCACAATAGGCAGAGAACTGAAGACAGTGAACCAGTCATCCACAAAATCCTCGTTTATAAAGACTTGGAAACGAATGTTCGAGAACATCCCACCACTTTTTCAGCTAAACATGAGCACCACTCACTCCGATATATTCTAATGCAAGGGCACTATTTCGCGAAGTGAACAATTGCATATCAATTAATACTAAAAAAGGTTATTCTTAAATTTTGCAAGATGCAACTGTCAACAGTGTTGTATGACGCAGTGCAGAATAACGCCATCTGGTGCCTCTTGGATGAACTGTTCGGCCAATCGAACCAATAGCAAGAGCGTAACACGCCGTGAGGGCGCTGTGCTCACCTTTTTTGTTGATATAACTAAATTTTAATAGCATTTAGAAAAACAAATGCTACAAACTTTAATTTAATTAACTTATTAATCAGTATAACTGACGATTTTTAAGGCACATGTGAAATATTGTTGGATAGAAATTTAAAGTATTTTCTTTGTGCGAATGAAACTACTGATTAATGATTTTCCTTACATTAATGGATATCCTTTGCCCAATTTAACGCAATCCATGATTTAAGCTATTTTTTACTTTAGATAAGAACTATTATATAATTTTCTTAACTAGAACTTGTGTTGACAGACCGCAATGATGTATTTTGTTGCTTCCAGTTGATTAACTGTTATTTTTGTAAGGCTGATAATATAATAATAATAAATAAATAAATAAATATTTCGGACAAATAACACAATGCCATCTACTCCCAAGCTAAGCAGAGTTTGTTTTATGGGTACTAGGCCGTGCGAACTAAGTGGCGTTAAATTGGAGAGGCCTATATGTCCAGCAGTGAACTGCAATATGCTGATGATGATGATGATACATATTATATGTACATAGAAAACACCCAAGCTCCTAAACAAATATTTGCAGATCATACAAACATTTGGTCCGACCCGGAGTTGAACCCGAGATCTCAAGCACAGCACTCCCATACTCTATCACTGTGCCACTGAGGCAGAAATGTGCACTCAAGCTAAACCCACGGTTATTGAGAAAAGTAAAATTATTCGTACTACGGTTCAGCCTTTCTCTAAGCATGACTTGTCTCTCTTTGTGTGTATACTCATTATAAAACCGACGACACACAATAATGTTGGACTATTACAAGGCAGCGTCATTTATTCGTTCCATCCGATCACATAATCTCTGATTGACGGTCCAATCAGCGCAGTTATCTGACGATACGTTCATGTTACTGCTAAACGTTGGGGCTTAGGGTGTACAGGAATTGTGAATTTGTAGGACTTTCTTACTTTTTTCTTTAACGTGTCTCTGATAACTTCCAAGATTTTTGAAGTGATGTATGAATCGTAACTTATTTTCGATGAACGTTTTCGATCAATCGTGGTCTTGAAATTCTTTAACCAAGTTTTATTTTTCCGTGTTTATAAAAACATAAAATTTGGAAACCTAATTTAATAATGTAATAAAATAAATACAATTATCTAATCAATTCTTATATGTTTTTAATTGAATTGAGAACTGTGGTTAGACAGTGTTATGTATTTAAGATATTTCAGAAATAAACTAACTTGTACTTATTCCACTATTTTAATTCAGTTTATCAACCTTTGGGAATGCCATAAAGCGAAACCGGTCAGGTGTAAATTGAATTAAAATAGTGGAGTAAGTACTAGTGAGTTTATTTCTAGAATGTATTACAAGAAGTTCCATCAAGTGCCGACATAGTGTATACATTATATTTAAGATATGATCGTCAGTGACTATCTATCTGAAAATTCACTAGCGAAATACGAAAGCCTTATTATTTAAATGTAAATATACAAATGTCACTACATTTTTATGTACCTTAAAAGGAAGGAAAGAGTGCAAAAGATACCAAACAATTAAAGAGAAAAAAGAAAATAATTGTATTTTTAATATATTCTAACACACTTAAGAAATCACAGGCAATTAGTAATTATACGTGTATATCAGGACTTCAGAATAATCTGCCCTTGATAGACGAGCAACCAAACTGGCTCGAAAGACTCAATGTTGTTAACAAAGTTACGTTGTCCCGGTGTTTTTAAATCGTGTAGCCATAGTAGCATCGCTAAACAATGAGTCGTTTTCCGTACAATTAAGCGGTGGAGCGCTACAGTACTGCGGATAACATGCTATTGACGACTACCGATATTACATTTAAGGATGTGTGTATAACCGTTACAATAACTATTTAATGAGGTTAGTCGTCGTCATCACCGTTCATTCATATTGTATTTGTTAATTTGATCATTACATAATATGGTATTGGTATCATCAATAACCTATAACCTCCCACTGCTAGGCTCGGGTCTCCTCTCAGAATAGGGTTAAGGCCATACGTCCCCACGCTTTCCAAGTGCGTGTTGGGGACTGGCAAGACAATGTTGTGGCTACGTGATCTTGCCGTTAGATGTTTTCAAGCCGCCCAAAGGCCTTCAACTAAGCTTCACGAATGATATCATATGATAACAGCCGGGACTGACTGCTTAACGTGACCTCCAAATCACGGAGATGCTCATGGTATCATGCCACCAGCAGTCACCCATTCAGGTACTGACCGCGGCGTCGTTGCTTACCTTCGGTGATTGTTTCTAATCACCGAGTGCAACTGAGCTATGAGTATATTGTTTTAAACTTTCATGGTCAGTAACATTAAAATGGGAATCTGCGGGATTGCTACCATGTACCTTTTTGTTTATGAGTATCCGATATTATATGATATGAGTATAAAATACTCATAAACAAAAAGGTACATGGTAGCAATCCCGCAGATTCCCATTTTAATGAGCTATGAGTGCCTCTTGGGTAGCGCCTGTGGTATTAAACATATTAATATTAAAAATCGTTCAGTTTTGAACTATTTGAGTATGAGTTTGTAAGTGATTGAAAGTAAGTGTGGATGGTTCTGTACTCCAGGACGCGTCTGTTCTAGTGATCATCGATAATCCTGCAGTTATGGCCAACTAACTGTGACTTCAGCTCGTTTTGTATTGTAGGCATAAAACTAAAGGTGTATATTTCATTTTAATCGATCTCAAAAAAGAACCAGTAATCTTTTTTAAATTCTAACACTGAACTTAATTCAACAAAAAAGTCACTTTATTAATTTGCTTTAGGGTTTCAAGTTTTTCGGACGGTTCAAATACCTCTTTAGAAATCGTCCTATCTGTCCCCATGATTCGCATCAGTTTACCAATTTTAATCGCATCCTATTGACACCTGCTAATCGGGTCCGTGATTTTCCTAAATCACCAAAATACCAGGATAAGCCACGCTTCATTATTGGTTACATTTTTACATCAACATTTTAGGATGGATTTAATATTAATTTTATAAATAGCCTTTAACTGCGGCTTTGCTCGAGTTAATTTTTCTTTTTCGAGACTAATTTAGATTAGTTAGAAGTAAAAAAGTTAGTCGACTGAAGTGGCCTGTTCTGAAGCGGAGACCGCGTCTTCACAAACGTAATGTGGGGCGGCTGAATGCAATAAGCAGACCGGCCACTGTGGTGTGTCTTGGGAGAGCTTTTCAATTCTGGAGTAATTCTTCTAGAGATAGATAGATGACTCTTTATTGTACAATCACACAAAGAAACAAAACTTAAAACATGTCCTTATCATGGTCCCACCGTTGGGGGTTTCCATTAAAAAAAGATTTATCAAAATCGGTTCATAAGCGACAAAGTTATCCGCGAACACACAAAAAAATATATATGTATGCGGTCGAATTGCGAAACCTCCTCTTTTTTTGAAGTCGGTTAAAAATACAATTCGTTAAACTATGATAAGAATAAAGTTTCGTTCATCCTCGTAAACTTGTAAACTTTGTAAAAATTGCACTTCTTTGAAGATTTAAAAATCTGCCTTTGAATTTCTCCGTTCTGAATAGTTTCAATAAAATCTATACAAATAAACAAAATTGAAGTGTCTGTTTGTAATTTCAAATTAACAACTGTTCACTAAATTTAAATGGAAGTATATTATATACGATACTTAGATCAAAATAAACATTTTTTTAATTTTTAGTCTGCCTGTCTGTCTGTCTGTTCCGGCTAATCACTGCTGAACCGACTTTGACGAGACTTACTGATAGGTAGATGATAATCTAAGGTGTAACTTAGGCTCCTTTTTAATCTAGCTTTAGCTAGTACACCAATAAACCCATTCTATTGCATTGTCAAATCCGTATCGAAGCCAAAAAGTCTCAGGTTATGTTATGTTACTAAGTCATCATCAATACCTATATTACATACCCATTACTAATTTTTATTCCTTTTCTTGCAGGTACGTTACACAACATTTACGATTTTGAATATTGGGATTTGGTACGTATATTTTACATTTTTAAATGAAATAATCAAACTACTACGTCTGCTAGCACTCACCCGCATCTGTCAAAATACTGACATGGTTTAGTACCACAAGAACGAGACCATGTTTGTCAAAAATGGTAATACAAAAGAGGTTCCTGAGTGAGTGAAAATTATTAATTTTATTTCCAACTAACTGAACCCCGCGATGCTACCCGCGTTTACCGCGTTGTTGTACCGCGGGTAACGCCGCGGGACAAAGCTAGTCTAAAAAAAAGTAGCCTAAGTTACTCCCTGGATCACCAGCTACCTGCCAGTGTCCAGCTGTCCCGTCAAAATCGGTCCAGCTGTTCCAGAGATTACCCGGAACAAACAGACAGACAGACAGACAGTGAAAAAGTTCATTTTTGATATATGTACCGTGTATACATACATATGCATTTAGTAAAAACGCGGTTATTTTAATATCACAGTCACTCCAATTTTATTTATTTATATAGATATTTGATTATGGCATTTTCATCATACCTACTAGTAAGTAATATAACCCATAAGGTTGTTTGTTAGATTAAAAAAGTACCGGTTAACATTTAACAAATGAAAACAAGAATTATAAAATTCGAAGTGGAGTATTTTCGAAAGTATGTCTAAGGTACGGGATCCATGATTACCAGAACTAAGTCCCTATTTTCTAATATGTATGTAAGTTGTGGGAGTTTTAGATAGTTATTAAAATATTCTTTCTATTCAGACCCTTCATATGCATCAAATTGTAATATCTTCGGAAAAGAAAATCAGTGTCTGTCTACAAGTTGCATTTCAAACTGAGTGCTGAACAAACTTGTCAATACATTTGCATTCGTAATGCGCCGGGATAGAGACAGTTTTCATTTATATAATGTTTTTGAGAATATATTCAATGTGAACATTTTGAAGTATCGTAGATTTATTGAGTGTTCTGGGGATTTTGTTAGAAGTATTGATGTGTTTCAATTACTTAGTGTAAGACCTTTTTGTTGAAATACTGGGAGATGAAAAAATATTGGGTGTTTTATGGAGCTGTGGTGTCAACGTGATGGAGGCTGAGTCTGTACTACATCGTAATACTCAATATTGAGTAAATAATATTAGACGTATTGTTATAATTTATTTATAAGACAGTTACGATTTTGGGTATTGAAGCTTTTTACCTTATTTATTTCTTGCTTGTTTTTATAAAGTGTAGGTAAAGGTAAAGGGTAGTGTTGAATTCAATTACCAGTGTTGCGTTTCCTGGGAAACCTTGTACTTATCTATACGGGCCCATAGATATATCCGTCGCAAAACCATCACACCTGATGAAAGGATATCAACTGAGGCCATGCACCGCTTTACAATATACAACTTACTTACCTTATGGGGGTGATGATCGCTTCCATTGCGATGCGGTCAGGGGGTCCCCGTAACGATATCCACGCAGTTCCGTACCCATCACAAAATATTCCGTTTGACAAACTTCTTTAGGAGCATGCAGACAGGTATCGAACAGGTAGAATAAAATGAATTTAGCTTTGTAACTTAAACGACGTTTTTAGAATATTATTGTCTCTACAAAAGTAATGATTATGACTATTTTAGTTACCTATTTGTATATTATATATTTTAACTTAATAAAAGATTCTGGATAGGCATATTGCAAGAAATTATTACGTTGGGAGGCTTGAATATTCATATTAAAGCTATTTGCGTTCATGAACGCAAATAGCACCTTTGATTGATTTATAATTTTAATTTCTTTTTATTACATTTATTTATACCTTTATGCACTTTTGTACATCGGCGGAAGCCAAGGGTATTCTCTACTAGTTGTAGAAATATTGTAAAGAAGGCGCACATAGGTTTTACACTGTTCATTTTATTCATCATCATTTCTGAATTAGTTCAAATAAATATCTTAATAAAATAAATAAATCAAATTAATACTTAATTTTATGTCTTCTAACTTCTAACATACATTTTGAGTCGGTTCATAAAACATTAAACGCTTTCTTAATACTCAAACAACTGAAATATATTTTGTGGTATTTTGTTATCCTCAATTTGTACAGCTGCCAAATCATACAAAAGTATAAATCGTGTTGCCATTTTGTGATTTTATTATGAGAGCACGTGTCAGTCTGAGCTGACAGTGCTGACACCACGTGACACTCTCGCCTCCAGCTATAAACTTATGGCCACAGATGTATTGAATTTATAAAATCCTATTTCGCCTCGTAAATATATGAAGTTTACGTAGAAATGGAAACGAAATCTTTTCGGCGTTGTGTTTTAAAGAATATTTTTGTTCAATTTAAGTTTAAAACTCAAAACCCGTTTGTGAAAAAAATAAGATAAACTAATCCAGTATATAGTATTAGATGTCCGAAATAAAACCTCTGCACAGAAGATAGACGTAAAATGACGTGCTGTCGTGTTTCGTTGGTGAGTGCGAGACCGGAGGCCTTATGATGCAGAAACATCTCTAGGCCGCCGTAGTGTGGGTCACCATGTTTCATTGTAGCAGTGTCTGGATTGGATTCTGCTTATGCTTTCCATCATTATATTCAACTCTATCTAGGAAAAGAATTCCCTAACTATCTCCCCAGTAATTTTCTATTAGTAACGCTAGTTATATTTCAAAGGGTAATTTCTCTACCCAGCTAATGGTAACAATCTCGTAACTGCTAAATGCGTTTGTGCTAACTACGGCATAACTCCAACTGGTACCATTTGATATTCTGGCCGCTCGAATCTAAATGGCTGCCCATTAAGCTGTTACCGGTTGGAATCTGCTTCTGCGTTAGATGAATAATTGTTATTGATTTTACAAAAACTACTTTTGAATTTAAACCTTCGTACACATAACGGAAGTCTAAAATTTATTTATATTAGCTTTATCGCCTTATGTCGATTATCGCAGTAAAGAGTAGCTTATGTCCTTCCCCAAGAAGGAGGTACTTTGACCTCTATGTCAAATTTTATTTATCGCTGAGGTGTACTTTATAATATTAGTATGAATTAAAACAATTATGGACAAATATTTTATATTAAGTAGTTAAATTGGAGCCGATAGGAGTTCATTTATGTTGAAGAAACGTTTGGTCTGAGCCGGGAATCGAACCCGAAACCTCAGCACAGCAGTCGCATACGATACCAATGCTACCGAGGCAGTCAAAACAAAAATACAATGTAATGTACATGTATAGTAAACAACCTACTTACAAATTAAAATAGTTTGCTTAATGAAATAAGCCTTGACGCATGTTTAATAAACTTTACTATAGGCATGACTGTTAAGTGTTTTATTTCCCACACTTTAAACATGTGTGATATACACATTTATATTGTTTTCCGTTTAAAATGTTACTGACTGTAAAAATCAATAAAATTTAATTTTTATACGTTGTTTTCCCAAACAGTCTTAATATTAGTATCTGGTTACAATTATTTAACGGGCCTGTTCATAGTAAAGCGTAGGTCTTGGGTTCGATTTCCATCCAGGGCAAATAATTGTGTAATGGGCACATAAATAAAGTGTAAATGTGTTTAAAATAAAGTTGCTTCTGTTTTCTGTCCGCTTACATCTATTAAACTACTCAATGGATTTTCGGTAGCAAGTTTACTGGAATTCAGTTTTCAGCATTAGATAAAGTTTTCCAAGAGAAGGGGGTTTATATGTGTAATACATGCATAGTATAATAGAGGAAATCCGAGAATTTTAAAGACCACTGTGCGAAGCCGGACCTGTTATTATTAATATTAGAATTAGAACCGGCCCGACAAGAGTCCTTTTTGTGGTGTATCGTATATTTTAGCTGTTGAGCACCTAATTCTCAAGTGAGCAGTGATTTAATTGTAATTGGATTATGTTTTAGCCGCATGTTTTTAGCATAAATAATTACTCGTCAAGGTTGATTTTATTTATAATTCAATAAATTAAATATGTCCTTATAATTTTTCCCACTCAAATTATGACCCTCTAACAACCTGACCATATGTTAATTCGTCAAGCCTTATATGGCAGATTGTGGTTCTAAAACATACAAAAATAACCAAGAATTATTTTTATTTCCTGAACAAATATTTTATAAAACAAGTTAATTTAAATAACACTATAAATTACTTAATAATGCTTTGTAAACAAATATAATGAACGGAATCTTCCGTTGATGGTTTTTACATTAATTCTTGCAGGAGTTTACACGGAACGTGATAGTACATACCTACATATATACTTCTCGTTTGTGTCCTATAAAATTTCATAGGAGTATAAACACTTATTAGGCTCACACTAAAAAACAAATTGATACCTACATATGTACATACATAATTCAATTCAATGTTCGTTTTATTTTATGTACTGAGATTAGTAAGTACTTGCTAAGCACGGTCGTTCATCTATGTTACTTATCAACTACTCAAAACCATTTTAAAATATAACTTGTATTCAATTACCTACTTATACGAGTAGGAAGATTATCATTTGTAGTTGAGTTGTTAAAATAATACTAATACAAAAAGGTTTCATTCCAGTTGGTTGATATGTTGCTTTTGTGACAATAGGTGAAGTTTTTAATAATACCTTCATATTGTTTGAGATTCATAGAAGTTTACCTTATTCCGTGGTTCTCGCGCAAACTTTAGTTAGGTACCTTTTTACCAATGAACTGTAGATATGATATGTGATAATGACCATTCACCTTAAGAGATAGTGACGAAACGGTCAAGTCTTGCCCCCTGACCAACCAGGGTCCTTGAAAATATCGTTTCGTACGAAATCTTCAACTTAATTGAACATCGTGCGTTCACTATTTTCTTAAAATGAATGACTATATTAAGGTATGAGCCTAGTACTCAATGATTAATTAGTTCTTTTCTCGTCAGCCACTTTGTGGATATAGAAAAGCTGTTTATCCAGGCTGTGCCTGAAATAAATAAAACGATTATACCTACGCTACTGAAGTCCCAGACAGACGATGGAATTACATTTTTCTTTTTAAATCTGGTTAAACTTATTTATTACTAGTTAAAGTTAAAAGCTATATTACTGTAAAGTTTCATACAAATCCGTTCAGTAGTTTTTGCGTGAAAGAGTAACAAACATTCATCCATCCATACTTACTAACTCGCATTTATAATATTAAAAGGAAGTAGTATTAAAATAACCATCTAATTATATATATGCAATTAATATGCAGAAAATTATCCCATAAACTACACACATGCTTAAGATCCGTGACTTGAATCGCATAATTGGTTGAAGATCTTATCAGCATCCGCTCCTTATTTGTAAGTACTCGTCTGCCACGTTAGTCAACATAATTTCCTGACCTGTAACTTGTTTTGAAATGGTAAAAATAGCTAATGGATTATAAATCTATACATCTTTTTAATCAATGCATATACGCGATACATATACTAAAAATGTGGTTAAAATTTTTTTTTTGTCTGTCTGTCTGTCTGTCTGTTTGTTCCGGGTAATCTCTGGAACAGCTGGACGGATTTGGACGAGACTTTCACTGGCAGGTAGCTGATGATCAAGGGAGTAACTTAGGCTACTTTTTTTAGACTAACTTTGTCCCGCGCCGTTACTCGCGGTACAACAATAACCGCGGGTTATAGTTCAGCTAGTGTATAAATAAAATACATGTGTGTATTTTAGAAATCCGACAGTAATTGAGATTGACTCGTGAGCATGCCGCACTAGGATATATGTATATTCCCAAGTCGCGATGGTCTTGAATCAGGCACAAGGAACATCAAGACTCAGAACTACAATTTATGAACCACACAAACTGTTGTCCTAAATAGGGATCGAAGGATCTAACCCCACAACACTCAGTACAGCAGGAAGCGACGAGCTTACTCTTTAAAGCTCTAAACTATCTGTGCAGTCCCAATAAGACAATGATAATTTATTTTTATAACTAGCTGAACCCCGCGGTGTTACCCGCGGTTATTGTTGTACCGCGAGTAACGCCGCGGGACAAAGTTAGTCTAAAAAAGTAGCCTAAGTTACTCCCTGGATCACCAGCTACCTGCCAGTGAAAGTCGCGTCTAAATCCGTCCAGCTGTTTCAGATATTACCCGGAACAAACAAACAGACAGACAGACAGACCGACAGACAGACAGACAGACAAAAAATTTTTTAACTACATTTTTGGTATGTGTACCGTGTATACCATACATATGCATTTAGTAACAAGCGGTTATTTTAGTATTACAAACAGACACTCCAACTTTATTTATTTGTTAAGGGTATAGATATGTGTAAAAAGATTTTATAGATATTTAGAATTTTTATTTAATTAATGAGCACAAACGAGCACACATATTCTATAATGGAAAGTGACTGTCAGAAGTCGCAAGCGCGTCGATTAGCAACTAGAAATAACATTGTATTGCACGAATTAGATTGATATAACTTACGGAATTTGGTTTAGGATGAGGTGACCATACGCCAATTTGTGATATATCATGGAATTAATTACAATGATCGTTTGAGCGTAAATTTGAATAATTTATTGGTGTGTGAAATGTTTAGTGGTCACTTTGTAATTCCCACAGTAATATGTACACAGTTTGATTTCTATACATCTATACAAATAAATAAAATTGGAGTGTCTGTTTGTAATATTAAAATAATCACTTTTTACTAAATGCATATGTATGTATACACGGTACATATACCAAAAATGTAGAGTAATTTTTTTTTTGTCTATCTGTATGTTTGTTCCGGGTAATCTCTGGAACGGCTTGACCGATTTTAACGGGACTTTCACTGGCAGGTAGCTGCTGATCCAGGGAGTAACTTAGGCTACTTTTTTAGACTAACTTTGTCCTGCGGTGTTACTCGCGGTACTACGATAACCGCGAGTAACA
This sequence comes from Spilosoma lubricipeda, assembly GCA_905220595.1. Lineage (NCBI taxonomy): Eukaryota > Metazoa > Arthropoda > Insecta > Lepidoptera > Erebidae > Spilosoma > Spilosoma lubricipeda. Next base: position 726,254 of record HG992290.1, read on the forward strand.
CCGCGGGGTTATGCTAGTTAATTATAAAAACCTTTGTAATATGTAACACAAATCTTTAGATTATGTCGTATCTCGTATTGTATATATATCATCGTATGTATTTAGATTACGTTTATTTACCGTGGGAGAGCCACGCTTCGTACACATGGGTCGGCACAACCGGTGTGATACCACGGCCTCACAGAAAACCGGTGTGAAGCAGCGCCTTCGGCGTATTTCGAGCAATTCGAGCATAGCTTTTTCAGATAATGAAAGTCCTGATACAATGGTCTTAGGCGTCCTAGCTATCATTTCCCTTATGTTATGCGGTGATTTGGCCATTTAGAAACCAATTTCAATCATTTTTAATAAATAAATCACCTTAGACTTTTAATAAGTAAAGGGACCCTGATTCTTTGTCAATCTATCTTTTTCCCTCCTAATCTCATTCTCAGAAGAACACATATCCTCAAACACTAGTTTCCCACGTATATTACATAAAGAGGTAGTTCTGCCGTGTCCGCGTGAGCACTAATTAGAGCAAATTACTCCAACGCTCGACCAAATTATGGCCTGTCTGTGTCCGTATTATGATTACAGCTGTTTCCCTCGGACCATTTTATATGTCGGATGTTAGTTGAGCAAATACTTTAGACGTTTAAATGTACAATGTTTACTAAGATTGTCGCTCAAATGATTCATATGGGGGAGAACATTCTAATCCATACCTAAATTGTAACGCTATAGACAATGCCTATAACAAATCCAGGTAGTAGAGCCACGCTGATTTCAGTACGAACGGGCCGGCTCGACCGGGGCGATTATGCTGTCGTGTTTCGTTGGTGAGTGCGAGACCGGAGGCCCAATGATGCAGAAGCATCACTAGCCCGCCATGGCGAGGGTAGCCATGCTGCATTGTTGCATCGTCTGCATTCGCAGTATGGTGACCACCACTCTTGGATTCAGCTTACGCTTTCCATCAGGCAGAGTAGAGTCATTTTGGCAAGGCCAAACATAAAAAAAAATATTTAGTTCGTTTTGTTAAACTCGATCTTAAGAATTTTAAAACTCAAACCAGTCGCGTTTTGTAAAATTCTATTTATTAGATAGCCCATTTATACATGCTCTATAAAACATATGATACGACTAAGGTACTTAGCATCAATGAGAAATGTTGGAAATAAACTATTCCTTTTGAGTGACGAAGTTGCATGAGTCAGAAAGTAATTAGATAACTCAATCCTAACAATACGGCCGGTCTGTCTGTTGATTCAAAATTAAGCAGATCCTATACAATGGGAACTTATAACAATACCGTAATCACAAATTAAAGATAGAGTATCATTTTTGATTTAAAGTTACTTTTTAGCCCAGTTGCCGTTGGTGATTAGAAACAATCAACGAGAGTAAGGACCGACGGCGCGGTTAGAACTTGGATGGGAGATCGCAAGTGGCATGGTTATAGTCGGTCCCGGTTGTTATCATAGGATAACAGTCGTGAAGCTTAGTTGAAGGCATTTGGTTGGCTAAAAAATATCCAATAGCAAGATTACATTTTCGCTTGGCACCGACTTCAAATCTATGAATAGGTAGCACATAGAAATAATAGTGTTTCATCAATATTAAAAGTTTGTATATAAGGTGTATTTAATTAAATCTTTATTAATTTATTTTATAGTTTTTGAAGTCGATTTTTTAACGTTTTTTTTTTCGCTTTTTAGTCTTTTTAGGCAGGGAGTTTTTATTTGATGGTTTTTAAAGTCTGTTTAATAGCTTTGCATGACTACTAGTTATTAGATCGGTATCTTAAAGTTTCATATATCTTCTAACCTTACAAGTCAGATCACTTAAACAACTTGAAAGAATACAACTAAGGTTCTATTCGTGTATTTGGAAGAACTCTAGATCTATAGATATGTATGAAACTTAAAGAATTATCTTCCAACTTCTAACCGTTAAGGAGTTGTATCTTCCATCATCACAAATCATGAAAAACAGTACGTGCACAATGGACGGGGTAATCAGTGTACATCATAAAAAAAAAACAAAAAAAATACCAATCAAATTGAGTTCCTCCTTTTGGAAGTCGGTTAAAAATACAGTCGAATTGAGAACCTCCTTCATTTTTGGAGTCGATTAAAAATATACGAGTAGTTTAAACAATAGCAAATTTACAACCAAGAATAATTAATTTATACAAACGATTGGTTTTTTGAACAAAGCTTTTTTTATCTCTTATCCAATTGTAATTAGCTGATTATTTCCATAGTGACGTATTAAAATCAACTTGTTAAAACTTCACCCGGTACAGCAGTTTATCGACACGAGAGTCACAGCTTCGTTTACATTCTGATAAACTCGGTAAAGCTAAACACTAATTTCAATGTGTATCAGACTAAAATTAGCTTAAGGACACATGCAATAGAGTAACTTTTCACTTAAACTGTAATAAAGAGGTATTTAGAAAACAAATGGTGTAAAATGAGAGGTAAATATAATCTTGTTTTGGAAATTATATCAGGAAATGTAGTTCAGTTACAGTCTTATCTACGTATGTTTGACTGTTACTAAGTGATGTCAAACAACCATATACAAAGTATGAGCTATAACATTTTCACTTCAAGAGATAATTATGTTGTAGAACCAGTAGTAGTCTTGATATTAATCAATTAGAACTTGACACATCTCCCCACGACACCACGTGATTCTAAACTAGGAACAGCTTGAGTCTACTAATAAATATACTTATATATATCTTAATACATATATGTATGTACATATTGTAGATACCCAGACAAGAGACAAAAGATAATGATCATAACACATTATTATCTATAATAATAAATAATAATTAATATTTTGGACATCTATCACACAACGCCATCTAGTCCCAAACTAAGCAGAGCTTGTGTTATGGGTACTAGACAACTGATACAAATACATATATATTTTTTCTTGCAAATACATACATATTATACATAGAAAACACCCAAACTCCGAAACAAATATTTGTAGATCATACAAACATTTGGTCCGACCCAGGAATCGAACCCGAGACCTCACGATCAGCAGTCGCACACGCCAACCGCGAGACCAACGAGGCAGTCTATATTTCTATATTAATATTATAAACGCGAAAGTTTGTTAGTATGGATGGATGGATGTTTGTTATTCTTTCACGCAAAAACTACTGAACGGATTAGGACGAAACTTTATAGTTATATAGCTTATACATCAGAATAACACATAGGCTACTATTTGCTGCGATAACCGACATATACGCGGGCGGAGCCGTGGGCTAAAACTAGTATAATACATATTGACTGCACGGTCGGTCTAGTCTAGAGGTTTAAGTGGTCGCTACGCCGCTTTCTACTGCGCCAAGTGTAGGGTTCAAATCTAACAAGAAACAACACTTTGTGTGATTCGCAAATTGTTGTTTCTAGGTGTTCTTTGTGTCTGTTACATGTATGTTTGTAAAGTAATCCGCGACACAGGAGGTGTACTCCTAAATCGAAAGTTGTCTTTTAAGAGAAAAAAAGTAATAATAATTGCCCTGAGATGAAGTTTATTTCTGTCTAAGTAGTTAGGATTACTAACTCCTTGCTCAATCAACCATAGATGATGATGATGATGATGATGATGATACTAGTGTCATTCTTTATCTTCGTAAAATATGTTAAATATTGCTTACTAGCTTTTGTCCGTGGCTTCGACCGGATGTACGCCGGCTGTCGCGCTATAGAGTAGTATGTTATTTTCCTCAAGAATCTAAGTATCAATCTTGAGTAACCTAAGTACTTAATGTAGTTTGTAGAGGGTCAATCTATTGCTAGCCCTGTATATTAGGACTAATCCCGTTCACACGCCCACCGCTGTAACTCCTGGGCAACAGGATCAACAGCAGTGACCTACGATCACACCAAGTTATGACACTCGCGAAGTCCCTGGACAATTAAAACTGTCTTGGAACCCGCAACGAAATTAATCAGATAAAACCTGGAGGAGTTAAAAATATAATAAGTCCACTTTCCTCCTTAGTAAAGCGGGAGACAAACTGAAGTCAAAGGTCTTGACTCCGCGACGCCTGCAGTGTATCTCTTCTTCAGCACTCCAATCCCTAAATATGTATAATATTTCAAATTAAATGCAGCCAATGTTCATTGTAAAATGCAATACTGCGCAAGAACTTGAAATGTTTTAGTTAAAACGAAGAAACAATTTTATACAAAACACTTTATATAATTACACAGAAAATAGAAAAACATTATACAATTGCAATAAAGCGACTGAGCGCATCTCGACAGCATCCAGCATCCACCGCGAATCTCTTGAAAAACTTTTAATTTAAATGCTCCTCTTTAGTCTTTTATATATTTTCTATTTGAATACCGACGTTTCGAAGTGATATCTACGTTTAATTATGAAAGATTTGAGCGAAATGAATGGCTGGTATAAAGCGGCCGACTGTTATGATGATATTAAATGCTCCGTAAAGAAAATCTTTAGACATATGTATGGAGCTACGGTCAAATCAGAGTTTTTTTATGGAATATACGGGCAAAGGAGCATACCTTTCGCCCTACGCCGTTCATGCAAACACCAGAGGCGTCACAAGTGCGTTGCCGGCCTTTGGGGGATAGGGAGGGGAGATAGGGGGAAGGGGGTTTGAGTTATGGGCCTCCGCTATCCTCAATCACTCGGTAAAACACAGCGCAAGCACTATTTCACATCGGTTTTCTGTGAGGCCGTGGTGTCACTCCGGTCGAGCCCATTCATGCCGAAGCGTGGCTCTCCCACGGAAGATATTTATTCTTTATTGTAGTCAATTAGTAAAAAAAAAACATTAAAAATGCTAGGATATGTTTGACTGCATTGGCCTAGTGGTTTAACCGGTCGCCACGTCGCTTTCTACTGCGCCAAGTCTTGTGGGCTTAAATCCCACGTAGGACAACACTGTGTGATCCGCCAATTGTTGTTCTGATTCTGAGTGTTCCTTGGGTCTGTTTCATCACACCCAAGATAAACCTATAAGGGTTTTATGGGTGTTTTATGTTTGTTAACGTATACTGTTTTTCTTATTTAAATAAAAAAAATATATATATATATATGTTTTTAAAGTCCCCTAATGCGGAAGTTGTCGTAACAAAAAAAAGCCGAAAATCATACAAGGGTGCATGAAATACAGAGCCACAAACATAACTACTTATACTTAGTTTAAACCCACCTAGAATTTAGATCTGAAGCACTTAGTTCAAGGTATTTCTTGCAAGTTTAAACCATACAAGAGTGAGTAACAAGCCTTAAACCGCATGATCCCGAGTGCTCCGCCACTCATTCCAACTGCGGTCCTGGATGAACTAGTTCCACTGGAATACATTTAATGACAGCATTTTTAATTTATCACAATAACTGTCTACTTACTTTGCAAACTTAAGTTCCAAACGATTTTTAGCATTTCTTTTTCTAAGAGCATAATACTGTCGTTTAAGGTTGTACTTCTATGAAAGGGTAGTACTCGTTCTTGCTGAAATCAGCGTGACATACACCCATACACATACCTCAGATAACATTAATTAAATGAAAAATTTAAAACAAGGCTTACAACTTAGGACAGCTTTGTGTCTTGTCGCAGTCGAATGTCTAATGAAATGCCAACACACGTATGATATTAACTTAACGCTGATGACATGACACATCAGATGTTAAAGTCAACACTTAAGAATTAACAAAAATGATAGTACAATAGTTCTACCTTCATCTTCTTGAAAATGTTCCACAAACCGTTTCAACATGATGCAAGTAGAACAAAACCGCAGATACACTTGACAAATCGAGCACTTGCCCAGTGATGTGTAAGTACTTGATTGTTAATTGCCCATCCCGAAATTAGTTCCGTATTAACCACGCAAACTTGAAGACTGCATCTTATTATTGAAATAATGAATAAACATATCACATGAATTTTAGAAGTACACCTTTGCGATTAATGTGTATGCAAATAAAATAATAAGAGCTATTTTAAAACAGTGTGGAAAAACCCCGCATATTTCTCCTACCGTGCAACTTCTATGCTATTTATTTTGTCAAAATCCTTAATTACCATGTCGTCCTCTAATTTGCCCTGTATTTGCTTTGTTTCTAACTAAGCAGCCACCACAAACCCTTATAATTCAACCCCTCACTATTAAGTTGGCGGACAGTCCCCTTTATTCACAGTCGCGGTCTTTGTGGGCAAACTTCAGTAGTTTTTGTGGCCCCAGGTTTAGAACTTACAAGTGGCTTCATCAGTTTGGAGTTTTTGTGCTCGCTTGTAGTCGGCAAAGTTCGGGAGAGATCGAGTTTCTTACCATTTGGATCGAATGGACTGTTAAGGTTAATGTAATAAGTTAAATGTAACTCAATGTTGTTGCTGAACTAATAATATAGAGATTTATACGCAATTACGATGAAAATTCAGGAAAAAATAATTGAGAAAAAACATCATATTCAATTTACATTTCCTTGATTATAATCCATAGACCTAATGTCTATGGATTATAATCAAGGAAATGAGTTTTTTCATGAGTTCAAGGAAGAGAGAGAATATTAGCTTAGTCTAAAATTGAGGCTGTGCTTACACTGCAGCACAGCCTCAATTTTAGACTAAGCTAATATTCTCTCTATAGGGCTATAAGGCTATATTCTAAGAAGAAACCCTAAGAATTGACCATTTTGCCCCACACATTGGCTAATAAATTTCGAAAAAATCTTAATCAGATACATTACAGACTAAGACAGAAAATAAATTTCGAAAAAATCTTATACAGATACATTACAGACTAAGACAGAAAAATATTACGACTATGATAAGTTTGTTACTTTAAGCATGAGTAAATTGAGTAACGAAACTTAATGTTATCTTCTTGATAATAATGAATAAAATTTATATTTATATTTTTTTATATATATATATAAAAAAATAATAAATTTTAGCACAAAATATGATACTATATTTATAAACTTTAAATTACTTAAATGAGGTGATTAAAGTATATTTGAAAATAAACGTATATACATAGGAATCGGCTATAGAAATACACATTATAGGGAACTTTTCTAAGCAACTAGCTGATCCGACGAAATTTGTACTGGCAAATTTTTCTTTCTAAAAAATTTCTTTCTTAAACTTTGTATTTCATCGATACGAACCTTGTCCTAACATATATAAAAAGAATTAATTAATTTGGTTTAGACGATCAGAAGTTATGCGCGTACATACATTTCGGAGATTCAGTATTATTTATATAGATTTGCTTCATGAACATGTCCCTTTCATCATACGAAAGAAAGTGTCCAATTTAAAATTCATGAAAATCGCGAGAAATACTTAAAACGTGTTTTGTGAAAGAGATACTTTCACTGGCACTTGAACTAGATTTATTGAGTAAGTTAAAATATTTAAGCAATTTAAAATGTTATTACTTTTTGTTATTTTTTTTTCTTTACTAATTTCGGTTAAAAATTATAGTAATACACACACACACACGGTCGTCTTATCCTGAATAAGGCTGCACCTGTAATATGGTTCTTTTTAAATTTGAACCTGGCAAAGTGACTCTCCTTTAGCTGATGGAAAGCATGAGCAAAATCCAAGAGTTGTGGTCACCATAGTCACTGCGAATGCAGACAATGCAACTAATTATATCACAACATTCAGCATGGTGACCCACACTGTGGCGGCCTGGTAACCAGACGGTAGATAATCTACTAGACATACGTCCAATGATAAATCAATGGGCTGAGAAAATGGGAATAGAATCCACTACGTCTGATATAGAGTCAGTATCATCAAGCACTATACCAAATGTACTTCTAGCGTATCTGGGTAAACTTGTATAAGAGTTTCATTATGTGCTTCTTTGGCAGTAGATGTTTCGTCTTCTCTTGCAGTTGCCGTGCCCAACAGGGTCCATAATTGTTTTCTCTAATAAGTTGTTAACACCTTTATGTACATTATGGAGTGCAAAAAAGGCTTCAGTGATGTGTTAATAAATTTTGTTGATGCAAATCATATTCAACACTTTATTGTAGATTATAGGCCTTCTTAGATGCCAATGAGGCAAAGGCATCTCACTAGGCCGCCACAGTGTGGTTCACTAAGCCAGAATAGTTATATATATTAGTTGCATTTTGTACTTTCACAATGACTATGGTGACCACAACCTTTAAAGAAAAATGCCTATCGTTCAGCCTCTGTCTTATAAAATATAGAACTTATAATCTTTATGAAATCATTTAATTTCTATCCCTAATTGCTTTTGGCTGGACTAAAAATAAAAAGAAATTAAGTTGGTGAAATAAAGTAGTAAACTTAATTACTGTGTCCACCTGGCGACGTATTAAGAGTGTTTGGGGAAAGGTCGCAGTGACCGCGAGGAGCGGATTTTAATTCTACAGAACAGTTCAATTATGCTGAAAGGAATTCTCCTCTTTGCTTTTACAATTCTCAGGTAAAACAAAATGAAAACAAAATGCAGCATTTTGTTTTACCTGAAAATTGTAAATTTTTAAATATGGCCTGGTCTTTTAGTCTAGTGCTTAGTAATTGTGACAAATCTAGGGACAATCACTTTAATTCACACCAAGAATAAATAATTGTGTCTTGAGCATTTCACACTGTTTCGGTGGCCAAATAATATAATAGTTATGAAAAAATATAAGTAAAAGATATAAAGGAGACAAATAATTCTTTCCCCATGGAAAAAAATGTCTGGAAGAAATCGCTGTGAGCGATAAGACTGCTAATTGTTGCATAAACGACTTTGTTACTCATTTTTTGTTATGTTTGTTTTCGTTTTATGTACACAATAAAGATAAATAAATAAATTTGAAAGTAAGTCGCGGTTCTATGTTGTAATACGCTCTCTTGTCTGCCTTGCGTACCGTAATAGGACCTGTAACAAAAGATGCGGCGTTTAAGCACAGGTGGTAGCCGTAACCTTAGATGAACTTGCTCAACTACTGAAGTCAGTTAGGACAAGTTTTGTATCGAGTGAACGCTGTGGTTTCACGTTCGTTATTAGTTTCAGTGAATATTAAACGCAGAGTTCGGAAAATGTTCAGCATTTAAGTATATGCTACAAGTATACATGCACAAAGTATTAGTACAATATCGGAGTATAAGCACGGGCCTAAAATATTTGTATATATATTTATATATACGTTTTTCTTTCATATTGAGTATTTATTATTTTATGTCAATCCTGTTCAGGTGTGTTCCTGTTAAAGGTGCATCTTAATAATGATATTATAGGATATTCCGAGTTTTACACAGCGTTGTATAAACGTATAGCTGGTAACGAGATTAAATCTAATACCTAAAAACGAATACTTCTTAAATATATATATATATATATATATAGATATCTCTTTTCGGCCCTTGTTGATCTGACGCGACGTGGCGTCAGTTAATTGTTGATCTGTTGGCGATTGTTGATCAGCAACAGGTTTTGTTGATCTAATGTGTATTCCGGCGAACTAATGTGGCTCCGCTCTGGATCAACAATTGCAACCCCTCTGCTGGCAGAATTACGAACTATTTACATCATTTTTATACAAATCCACACCAGCCATTGTTGATCCGATTCAAACGAACCAATCAGAGACCACCTTCTCCACGATTGGGTCTTTTCTATGATAGACTGTTATCACTTTGCTTCGCAATTATTTAACGAATTAATGCGTAACGTATTATTGCCTAAGGACCCTTCAAACAAAAAAAGGTACGTAATCAGATATCTTTAGGTACTATTTAACTTTACCAAAAGTAAAAAAAATTGTTGATACGTATTTAAGCCTTTCTGGATAGTCTACCCTTAAGAGGGTGAAATAGGGGTTTAAAGATTGTATGAAAGTTTGTAATTTTTTTAGTTAGAACATAATTCTTTATCTTTGGGGTACTGATTAAAAATGACTAGATACGTATTTAAGCGTGTCTGGATATTCTACCCCTTAAGGGGTGAGATAGGGATTTAAAGATTATATGGAAGTTTGTCATTTTTTAAGTTAGAACATGAAACTTTATCTTTGGGCTACTGGTTAAAAATGACTAGATACGTATTTAAGCGTTTCTGGATATTCTAATCCTAAGGGGGTGAGATAAGGGCTTAAAAATTATATGGAAGTTTGTCATTTTTTAAGTTAGATCATGAAACTTTATCTTTGGGCTACTGATTAGAAATGACATGATACGCATTTAAGCGTTTCTGGATATTCTACCCCTAAGAGGGTGAGATAGGGGTTAAAGATTGTATGGAAGTTTGTCATTTTTTAAGTTAGAACATGAAACTTTATCTTTGGGCTATTGATTAAAATAACTGGATACGTATTTAAGTGTTTCAGGATATTCTACCCCTAAGGGCGTGAAATAGGGGTTGAAAGTTTGTATGTTGTTGTAAGTACGTCCTTCTTTAAGTTAAGAAGAGGTAACTTTATTTCACGGCTGCTGATTAAAAATTAGTGGTGACATATCTAACCGTTTCTGGACATTCTACCTCTAAGGGCGTGAAACAGGAGTTGAACATTTATATATATATATATATTGTCCTCTACTCGCCAATTGTTGATCAGGCCGAGATTGCAATAATTGTTGATCCACCTTTTCGGTACTATTTCTAAGGAAGTGTCCAGTGTATAGTCTTATAGGCGTAATATAGTATTATACGGTTTGCAACGCTGTGCTTAAGTTTACGGCAAAATCTCTATCTCGATTGACTCGGCAATTGCAGCTCTAATAACCGTAATCTTTTTGATATATGATACTTTGTTGATCACTTTTTTCATACTTGATGATACTTTGTTGATCAATATACACAACATTTGATTAACATATAACTAATATTTTAAAACGGCGTGGTATACACCAAGTAGTCAGAGCAGAATTTTAATATTCATTCTGGTTGAGATTTTTTTTAAACGTGAAAGCACTTTCGCGTTGTAAAACCTCTTAAAACTAGCTACTTGAAAAAGTTTTTTTTAACTGTTTCGTTGGTCTAGCAAATAAAGTTTCATTTGTATACCTTAAAAAATTTTACTTTCAATCAAACTTTCGATCTTTTTATTACCCCTTTAGGAGAGGAATTCCCATCAATGCTCATTCCCATAAATGCTGTGATATCAGTATTTATTTATTTGTAATCAAAAGTCTACTTCGAGACTAACCTATATACGAAATGTGAACCCCTATTGCTATAGAATAGAATAGAGGTAGAATCTCCGGAAACTCTTAAATACGTTTTAACTTATTTTTAATCAGTAGCTTTCATGTTCCCAACTTAAAATGACTGACTTACATACAAATTTCAACCCCTATTTCACCCCATTTGGGGCAGAATACGCTTAAATACGTATCTAATAATTTTTAATCAGTAGCTCTAAGATAAATATTCATGTTTCTAACTTAAAAATGACGGACTATCGTACAAACTTTCAGACCCTATTTCACCCTCTTAGGAGTAGAAATTCTAAAATTCCTATTTCTATATATGGTACTAGCTGACCCACGCAACCTCGTTTGCGCCTTATATTGCCCGTAGCGTGAAAATTTCCCCCGTTTTTGAAACATTCTTCATTGTTGCTCCGCTCCTATTAGTAGTAGCGTGATGATATATACCCTATAGCCTTCCTCGATAAATGGACTATCCAACACCGAAAGAATTTTTCAAATCGCACCAGCGGTTCCTGAGATTAGCGTGTTCAAATAAACAAACAAACAAACTCTTCAGCTTTATATAGTAGTATAGATTTAAAGAATCAGCCTCATACTCCAAAAGAATACAAGTTAAGGTCTATACGTACGTGTAATATTAAAATAATCTTCTAATTCCTAACTGTTGAAGAGTTTAACCTTTTACCATCAGTTCACCTAAATAACTTGAAACTACACAACTAAAGGTCTATAGATGCATATGAAATCGAAGGGTTATCCTCCAACTCCTAACCGTTAAGGAGCTGTACCTTACATCATCAGCTCATGATCATGAAATGATGACTACCAGAATGATGATGAATGAAAATATCGGTGTAACTATAGAAAATACACTAATAACATAGTACAGTAGTAGGTTCGAACACAAAAATAATTTTCAAAATTGGTGATATAGTTTCAAGAGTTAGGACTTGTTCATTGGAAATTTCCTTCTTTTTCAGGATCTAGTTTCAACAATTCCATAAATATTAGTAATTTAGAAGTTTTTAACGAAAACCTTTTTTTCCTTTTCTTATTTTGTTAATAACAAACGCATTTTTTATGCGCTAATAAATCCTTAAAAATATTTTTTAGGACGTCATGACACTCATTACGAATCGAATGAGCTATCGCACATTATTTTTAGGAGCTTTATTATAACAATAATATACCTGTTCCTTTCTACCGAGGTTGCTGCTCCGGCCCCCGCGTTTTAAAATGCTAGTGTACGCGGCATATGTTGATCAAAACGTTGTGTATATTGATCAACAAAACATCATCAAGTATCATAAAGTTGACCGTTATCAGAGCTACAATTGCCGTGTAAATTGATGACGAGCTAGAGTATTTGTCGTAGACTTAAGCACAGCGTCGCAAGGCGTATAATACTTATATTGCGTGACAATATATATATATATATATATATATATATATAATCTGGCTCCCAAAGATTTTCCAGAAATTAAGTATGACAAGATTTTTAGAAAATTTGCTAATTAAAAAATACCGAGCCAGACTCGGTCATTTAGATTTTTATTCTTAAATAAGACACATTAATAAAAAAAAAACATATTTCCCCCTTTTTTGTTTTTAAATAAGTCAGTAAAATAATAATTTGACAATCTGCTTTAATTAAATTTTCACACCAATTGTTCAATCTCGAACTTAAGATGTTTTAACATACCCCATAAAACTTCATAAATTATCATATTAATCGCTTCAAAATTTAACCGCAGCATTTAATATGCATATAAATCGCAAAAGTTGAACAACAATTTAATTTGTAAAAGCAGATTCTTCCTTATAGTCATAACACTTTCATTTTCACTTCTCAAACGGCCTTCAAGATTTAAAATTTAAAAAACTGTCCCATGATTATCGTTGTCTTTATAGTAGAGTTTGCCCCACTGGGCCTTAATACTTGAGACCACGGGCCCCTCAAACAGTAATTAGGGGCATTAAGGCCCAGTTACACGCACGTCCCAGCGTTAAACTTACATTAAGTTAAGAAAAGTTTATCCGCCGGCCTGCTGTGTTTATGGAGATCTTAGATTGGAGTTACGAGTTCTTAGTGGCTTTTGATGAGTAAATTAACTAATGATAAGATAGTTAGCAATATATTATCTAAGTTAGAAGATATGGAGACTAAATTTGTTTCTGTTATATATTTGCTTAAAACAAAATGTTTGCATGTGGGAGAGCCACGCTTCGGCATGAATGGCCGGTTCAACCGGAGTGATACCACGGCCTCACAGAAAAGGTAAAGTAAGTTTAGTATTTTGCCTATTAAATGTCTTAGATTTACTACTGATCTCTGTGTATTGAACCAATATGTTGGATGAAGGTAGATTGCAATAGTAGATTATTTCTTACTCAGATGAAATTGAGTCAGGAGAAAATGTCTTTGCAAGTATGAAATTTTGCTATAATTTTTCTGCAGATACGTTTATTTCGCCCTATCAATTTAGCATCCTTCATGGGTCATCCTGCAATTGAAACATAAGCGTTAAAAGCAACAACATCAAAGCTTTATGCATTATTGACCGAGTTCAAAAAAGGAGGAGGTTATCAATTCGACTGTTTTTTTATGTTTGTTACTTCATAATTTTGAACTGGGTGAACGATTTTGATGATTAGTTTTTATTTGAATGCGGGCAGCACCAGGCCAGGTTCCAGTTCTTGAAGTCTGTTCTTTTTTTTGTTAAAATTTGTGATTATTTAGTATTATTTTCTTGTTTGTTCACAAACAACATAATCCCACAAAGAAATGAATAATTTGCGTAACATTTTATTAAATCACGACGTTTAAACCATAAGATTGTATTGTAAAGCGTCGCCATTTGTTCCCGTCTGCTCACAACTCATCCGCTAACTACTTAACCATTATTCAAAGTTGTGCTCGAAGTAAGCGACCGACGGACAGATATTACAGCTGTTAAAGCGCTTGAAAAGCTGGAATTTTCTCTGGAGCTTGTGAGTAATTTTACATTATAAATGTTGCCGTAAGATTGTCAAAACCGTTAGATTGTAATCTATCTCGCGAGATTACAAACAATCGAAACATTATGAAACAGTGTCGAAGGAGTCGCCACCGTTCTTTATTAATTAGTTTTTTTGCCGAATGTATAGTATTTTTGTGATTGTAAATTTATTTCATGTTGAGAATACCTCACAGCTTTTGAATTAGTTACATAAGAAATGTTGTGACAGTAAAATTAATTAAAGAAGTTCTCACCTAAGCCGACTCTATGGCCATTGAACGGTTTACTGTAAAACCGACCAATCAGGGGCAGTTGACAATATGACGCCCGTAAGCAGTATATCACAGTTGACAATCTATCAATAGTTTGTAATCTCGCTAGGTAGATTAGAATCTAACGGTTTTGACAATCTTACGGTTACATTATATAAAATTAAAAGGTACAAGAGAAAGACTTGGTGCATTCATTTCAGATGCTCGCTGTAGATTTACTCGTTCATTCATTGTGTAGGAAGGTTTATAAAGTAGGTATTTTTGCATGGAGAGAAATATCAGGCTGGTCTGTTGATAGTGGTTAGTGATATACTCAAGCTTTTTATTACCGGTGAGATAGACAGAAAAAAATTATACCCATAAATAATTGTTTAGAGCGGGAATCGAACCCTCTAGTAGAATATACACTCAGATGTACTGTACTCATTTCATTATTCAGAAAGAACCTACAATTTATAATTTACATTTAATGCTCGTTTACGGTAGCCCTACAATATGACTCCCTAATTATCATCTAAAAAATGGTATCTAGCCATGATATTAATGTTTCATTGAATATAACCAATGCGCCATCGCATTGTTACCAATGGTTGCCGGGACATGAGTCTTTCAGTTGTCAGATTAACTCTTCCTCTGAAAACATTATTTCTATCCAGTACAATGCTATTAGGGTATAATATATTTACAAACAAATACAGAGAACACAAGTAGTAATTATTTTAAAATAACTGACTGCGTCAATATCTGCTATCTTTATTAAATTCACGTTTTTTTTCAAATACATTTTTTTTTGTTGTGCCCAGTGTCAGTCTCACTACTAAGACGAATCTATTGACATCACTCACATAAGAATACGATAAGCCGTTTAGGCTCTAGGACTTGCCAAAGAAAGATTCATACATAATACATATACTCGAAAAATATAACCCTCCTTTCGCAGTTAAGTCAAAATAGCCAGCATTTTTTCTCTATCACCAAAGAGATCCAGATGCTAAAATAAAAAAACCAATGGATACACTAATGTATGTTTTATTTTTCTTAAAATGTCAACTTCCACATTTGGGATGTATCTTGTGTCGTGGGTACTCCGTAAACATGCATGAAACTGACACAAATAACACTTAGACTCAGAGCAACAAATTGTAGATCACATAGTGTTGTTCTATGTTGGGTTTGAATCCACAACACAGCGGAGTAGAAAGCGGCGTAGCGTTAAGACGGCCGTGTCAACAGCTGCACTCTCGAAACGAAACTTACACCAAAGCAATTGTTAAGTAAACTAAGTCCCCGAACTGTAGCCTAACTTGTTTGTGTGACGTGAAGGTCTCACCAAGAGATGCAAATCTGCCGACCCCTTGACAGTCCTGGAGTTTGCCAACTTTGGAAGTTTTAGCTGTGCGGGGAGGACCTTAAAGTTTCAATTCCCGTGGTACTGTATCATATGATAAATAACTTTAAAAATGTTTATTTTTCTTCGAAGATATATGGGACACTTTGAAATGGTTTATTTTAATTAGCTTTTGATTGTGGCTCCGCACGCGTGTAGGTCGGTTATCGCGGTCCCTTCCTCGAAAACCAAAGTATTTGCATGTTGAATTTCATTGAAATCAGTGCAGCGGTTCATTGTAAATGTAACTCTGTCTGGGTTACTTAGAATTTACAATAATATTATGGATGTATTTGTTAGAATATATACTTTTGTAATTGAGATTTATCAATAGTTTTGAAAAGATGTTCCGCAAGTGTTCGTCGAGATTATAACTCATTAATGTTAGTCTTCAGATCTTAGACACCAATCAAAGTATTTCGTTTTTACGTAAATTGTATTAGGACTATATATATTGTTTGATTTTAGATAAAGTCTATATATACGGCATTGCCAAAATTAAGTCGAAGGTTAAATACCTATAAGAAATTTTATCTTTGCCTGCTGAATTACAATAATAGTTATGCTTAGTTTGTTATATTAATGAAACTTAAATATTTTTCGTTTCAATATATTCTCAACGTACTTGCTACTACATTAATGGAACTGAAATGCTAGCCTCTCATACACCTCTGTGTATATATTTATGTGTATAAAAGTGCACCAGGTGCAAAGGATAACAAGACAAAATAAGCTATAAACAACAGACTATATCCGTCTATTACATGCAAATTTCATAAAAATACTTCAAAAGAACTTTGAAAACAAAATGTAAAAAGGCAACGATAACTTTTGAACATACACGTAGACATAATACGACTAAATAAGAGACCGTATCTAGTCTACCGTGTCGGATGGAGATCGATCGCGTTTCAATTAACTCGGTTTATACCTGTAGTGGAAATGTTCGGAATAACATTATTTTGCGCATTCGTTTTATTTCAAACTTTGAGATTGATGTTTAGCTGTTTAGTTTTGACTTTTATATGATCTAGTTTTAAAGTTTCACTTTCCTTGATAACCTTTTGACCACGGTCAGTGCAAATTGGTCAAAAAAGTTATTGAAAGGTATTTCATAACTATTACGTGGTCGCATACCTTTCGTTTTAGGTTATTTTTCCCTTTCGATTTACTGTAGATCAATACGTCTTTAATTTTAAAGTGCCTTATTGTCTAAGGCTTACACACTATCACGTCGTAACGTCTTTGTACAGGATAGGAATCTCTTTTCACCCTATGACGGGAAACCAGAAGAAAGAGTAAGTTTTGGTAGTCTTTGTATATTAGTTTCCCCGTAGAGCCTTAACCAGTGAACCGATTTAAATAAATGAGGTGTTAATAAATTCGTCATAATAGCACCAATGAATATCAATCACATAGGATATATAATTTTATCTAAAGTTTTACTTAGTCGGGTTACACTTTTTTTTAAGTTTTTCTTGAGAAAAGAAAAAGAAGAAAAAGAGTGTATTTGTGTGAAGAAAAAGAGTGTATTTGTGTGAAGAAAAAGAGTGTTTCAAGAGAAAAAGAGTGTATTTGTGTATAATAATATTGATTGAAAGCTAAGAAATCTATAATATAAATAACAACAAAAACACTTATTCAGACTATCACATGACTCTCTCATTTCTATAATCAATTAAAGAGAAACCACTATTGAATGCGTTCAAGTCTCAGAATACTATTTAAAAACTTTGCAGAGTAAAAATCGATAAAATTGCGCAATAAAAAAGTATGATTGGATTTTATAACTGGTTTTACTAGGTATTTGATAATATCTGGTTAGCAAATCTAATTATATCAATAGAATAAAATAAAAAATAAAAACTATTCCATGTTTAATGTACAGGATTGAGGTGCTTTTCTTAAGAGTAGACTTAACTTAAAATAAGCAAAATTCTTAAATACTTAAACAATTAGAACTAAGTATTTATCGTATTTTCCTATCAAATTACAATTAATAAACTCATTATTACGTAAGGTTAATATTTCTAATAAGTGATCTGCCTGGTCTACGTAAGACCTGTGTTGCAGGCAATTACTGGTATTACAATTACTTTCTTTCTACAAAAAATCTGTGTGTGTAAAAAAAATCAATATAATAATAATATTTATAATAATATTTATTTAATTCGACCAATACATTTGTTACAGTGTAGTACATTTAATTTAAAATTAGTTATTAGGTAATACTTTGACTAAATTACACTCGTGTAAAAAAAATAAGGATAGTTAATGTTACACTTTCGCATGATAAAATATTTAAATTTAGAACTATTTGTTCTAAATTTAAATATTTAATCGATGCCAGCCTGAGCTAGGGTAAACTAATGCTGGTTCCCCGGAGAATCATCTACGTTAATGACGATTATGTCATTAATTTTTTTGTGAGTTAATGTGTTATCTCAGACAATAAATAATGATATACTGACTCTGAACTATTTTTATTATATAAGAGAATAATACATTTTGTGCAGTCTCGTTCAGCTGTTTTGGCGTATAATATTTAAGTGATAAATAATAAATATTTTGAACATCTAACACACAATGCCAAACCCAAGCTAAGCAGAGCTTGTATTATGGGTACTATACAACTGATATGAATAGATAAATAATATACTGTATCAAATCACCAGGCGTTCTCTAAAGGAACCTGTGCTAGCCACACGGACCCATGAGATGACCCACTAGACCCTCGCAAAACATTCACGCCTGGTAAAAGGATATCATGAGGCGATACATCTCGTGAATAACAATTCACTCACCGTTGTACAATGACAGCTTCTAATCTCCACTTGGGCAAAGGGGCGCCCCTTGATGATGCTGCTATTCCGTTCATACCACACAACCGATTCCGATTTACAATTCAAACACTTGCTGTTCGACAAAAGTTCAGTACGAGAAAGCCGACGTTTCCCGATATAACGTACCAAATCGGTCACAAACCCACGATATTTCCAAATTTAATTATTTAGGCACCCGTCTCACGCTAGCATTCAGCGGGCCTACAATTATTCGATTTTCAAAAACCACGCGGCTTACAACATCATTCTCGCTTAAACTTCTCTCAGTTCTATTTCCTAGTGACACTTGTCAAAGCATCTGACAAGAACATAGTGTTGCCATTAAAAACTACTTATTACTGGTATCGAACATATTTTTTATTGTTAATAATTACATATTATACAAAGAAATCACCCATACTCCGAAACAAATATTCGTAGATCATACAAACATTTGGTCCCAGCCAGGTATCGAACCCGAGACTTCAAGCACAGCAGTCGCATACGCTACCACTGCGCTACAGGGGCAGTTAGTAATAAAGTCTTTCTAATACTTTAAACAGGTGAAAAGACTCCGTTACATTTTTTTTATAATTAATTAATGACCTAAAGAATAGTAAATGGTATAGTGAGTGGTTAAAAAATGTTTTTTATAAAAATCTGTGTCTTGTATACACAACGTTTCTCAATATTTTTATGTATAGATTATACTAGGTGAGCCCCACTATGCGTCCCGGATAACAAAGACGCAGGTTGAAGTTAGTAAAAAAAAATAGTCTAAGTTCTTAGTCATCTGGCAGTGAAAGTCCCGTCAAAATCGGTCCTACTATTCCTAAGATTAGCCGGAAACAAACAGGCAGGGAAAAAAAATTAAAACTTTAAAAAAAAAAGTGAAAAGCTGTTACAATACTTACAAAATAAATGCTTCAACTTTATTTATTTGTATAGATGAATGTTTAAATACAACTATATAGCAGGACTCAAATTTATCTATGTATTGATGTATTTATCCCTACAGCCTAAACGAAAGTGTTCTTAAAAACCTAAAAGCTTTACTTAAAATGTCACACTCAACTACGAGTATAGTGAAGACACTGCTCATAAACGTACTCATAAATGTATTGTGAAGTACATACCTACAAGTAATTACACCCAGATACATAACCTAACAACCCGTCTTTATTTATAACTTTTTTGTAAAAAAATACCAATAGACTAAATGTCGTAAAAGATTACTTATAATTGGACAACGAGCCCTCTATCAGTCGGACCAAAACTAGTTACAAATCAATTTTATTTCCCCACCGTTTGGCACAATGTCATCATATTTCATACATTGGCTCGTCAATAACGAGACTATACGAGAGTTACACATTTCTAACAAATTGTATAAATCTGTTTCAGGTACGTTGTTCGGCTGTGTAGTGTAGCCATGCGATTGGCGGTCAAATGGGACACTTTTTATTATAAGGTAAGGCGAATATATAATGGTTATGAGAAATAACAAGGAAACAGAGCGAAGACATTTAATTATTATAAAAATGATAAATTTGTAAACCATTTTTTACTCAGAACCTAAAATATTTAATTTGTGTCTGTGAATGTGCGTCTGTTTCTATCTGGATAGATTGATTTTGATGTAGTGTTTATTCTTGAATAGGTGATCTGACCAAAAGTGCTGAGATATTCAAAACACTTTGGCTCGTAATTATACTGTTTGATATACTTGCATTATTTGATTTGACAATTGGCCACACTCGTAATGGCTTTTCGTGGTAGCGTATTTAGTTGTAAGTGTTTCGTATTAGTAAAAATACGGGGGCGTGGTATTCGAGGTTTCATTTTCATTTCTAAGTTACTGCCCTACATAGGCCTCTCCTTATAAATAATCATCATCATTATCGGTTTATTGAAATCCACTGTTATAAATTTTATTAAAAAATAGGAAAGTCCGCGTATACTCAACATTTGTAGTCCCTTCAGTAATACGTCATATCGTTTCATTACACGAACGATTTGTTTCGAGATGGTTCCCTACATTACTGATACTTTAGCTTTATATCATCATCATACAAATTGTTTTACTCCTACTAGAGTTTCTCATCTAGATAAAGTGATTAGGGTCACGAAAACGATTGCCTAATAGGTGCCCATCTAGGGTTCTCCAATGAGGTCAAATTGCTGAACTGATTGTTAACCTAAATTAAAACATAGAAAATCGGATACATGGATTGATTTACGAATGTATTCCGAGAGGATATTTTGGGAAGCGGTAGGACTCTTTGCTCCTTGACGAATTATTCTCATATCTATAATTAATATCATAAAGCTGAAGAGTTTGTTTGTTTGGTTGACGCGGTAATCTCACACTGTGGTGCAACTGGAAAAATTCTTTCAGTGGAAGATAGCTGATCTTACACTGAAACAATAAATCCGTAACAGCATATATCTATCTTTATGGTTGACTCATTATAATATTTTTTGTGGTTTTTTTTTTTAAGTTGTTAAAACATATATCGTATATTGCGACAGAGAGAATGGACAGAGATTTTTATATATTCAAAATCTTTCATATAGTAGAGGCTCCGTACCCATACTTGGAGGGTACCTTTTTATAAGCTTAAATATTATTGATATTGGCATTTTATTATGCCTATTACTTGGACCAACGATCACAATATCTACAAATACGTTCTTACTTAGAGGTACCAATGAATTTTCGTGATATTTTTTTTTATGAAAATGGGGCAAACCAGCAGACGTATCGCCTGATGGTAAGCTATTACCGCCGCCCATGGACCTCCCCAACACCAGAGGCGTTGCCGGCCCTTTAAGAAGGAGTCCGTAAGTACTCTTTTCTTGAAGTTTGAAGGTCGTATTGGTCCGTACATAGTTATAAAAAACATAATTTTACATGCTAATAGATAAACATACAAATAAACATAACTATAATTACTTAATTAAATTACAATTGAAGAGAAAGAACGTAGAAATCATGCCCCAATGTGTGCCTGACGCAATTATTTTGCTTAACATTCGTGAACCATCTTCTTGTATATGTATTTAATAATGAACATGAATAAATATGTATTTAGAAATATAAGTATGTATATAAATAAATAAATAAAACGAAATAACAGCATTCGTGCTGTCGTGTTTCGTTGGTGAACGCGAGACCGGAGTCCCAATGATGCAGAATCATCTCAAAAACTGGCTGCACCACATGGCTGCATACAGCAAAACAGCTGGTCACCATGCTACATGGTTGCACTGTCTCAATGAGTATGGTAACCATTACTCTTGCTTAGGCTTTCCATCAGGCAAATTTAGTCACTTTGGCTGGCTCATATATATGGAAAAAAACGGCTGACTCATTCTTAACAATCGATCAAAATATTCAGTGTAGACATTAGGGTATTTAATACTCTCTGTTACTATCTTAGATTCACATAGATCATTATAACACAAAGCCATTTGGTACAGTATTTCTCAAGATTATGCCGCACATTTAGTTATACAAAATATCCTTTAATACACCAAGGATAAAGTTTGACGTTATAGAATATTAATGCTTAGATAACAAACTCCAATATCCCTATTTCAGTTAATAATACAGCGCTGGGGATATCTTCTCCAAATTAATTGACTTGTACATTATTAATTTGATTGCTTTGTGTGACTTCGTTAAGTAAACTCCGTTTGCCCATGATATTATCTTGTTTTTAAGTAGATCCTGAATTACCAACGTTTACTCTTTACGCATAAAATGGTAGTGGCTAGAATTATTTTTAAGATTACTAGCGAGCCTAGGGAATTCAACTATGAACTCTGAGCTAGCATTTTGTAAGGAGGGATATATTTAGTTTTTGTACTTACAAAAAAAACAGGACAACATTTTGGCAGGGATAAATTACATACTAAAATAGCATATAGGTAATACAGATAAAAAATGATTAAAAGAATTGATTTTTACACGAGCAATTCAAGGAATAAAATAATAAAGACATACAACAGCGACATCTAACGAAGACACACTGAATTGCGGAGTAACTGCTGATTAGCATATATATAAAACTGCCATACATCAACCGTTAACTTTTCAACACCAACCATTGGACCCGCCAGATATGAGTACCTCGGTCGGAGATTCTCTGTTTGTGTTATAAGGATATGGCATCCCTTTCAGTTTCAGTATATATAAATCAGTGACCACAGTTTACTCCTAACAAATCAGTTTTGCCACCTGTATGGTGAAAATACAATAATATAAGGCTGTTGCGAAATATTATCCTGTAGTATAATATTAGTTCCATTCCCGGAAAATCCCAAGAGTGTAAGACCTACCTTATGCGAGGCACACGAGACACGTTCCTGATTATTTATGCCTTTTCAGCACCCGCAAAAATGCACTTTTAAACCGCTTTTATCGGCTTGCTTCAGATCATATCGCCTCGAGGCAAGAAAACGTATACCTCGCAAATAGTAATTTGAGGCGTTATTTAAGATATCTGCTGTTGCTATGTTACGTGTTATCTTAGTATGCGTTTTGGAGTTCTGGGATTGCAAACAAAATTTGTTTGTTCGACAACGTCGATATTAAAACCTGGAACCTCAGCAAGCATATACAATACATCTCTCACAATTCAGGTCACAATCTTAAAAAAACTGTAAAAAAACAAATTAGTACAGTAAATGCCAGGATATTCTTTTGTTTATTCAAAAGTGCCATTCTTTGGAACCTATCATTTACATTTGAATGATTTTGAATGAGTGAGAAATAGAGGAGTTCTTGGGAAGTATGAAGCTTTATAACATCGCTCGACTTTAAACGCACGGATAAATCTTTGGCAAGGGGACTGCCTCCTTAGTCTAGTGGTTAGCGTATGCGACTGCTGATCAAGAGGTCTCGGGTTTCATTCTCGGGTCGGACTACTGTTGGGTTTTTCTTACACGAAATGCTTAATAGCAGCCCGGAGTGTGGAAGATGGCGGTGTTTCCCGTCCGTGCTTCGGAGAGCACCTTAAGCCGCCGGTTCCGGTTGTCAGGAACATCTATGGCAATCGTTATTGGGAAGTCAGTAACCTCAAATATAAAGATAATTAGCTCAACCTTCGAATTCAGTTCATCCTCAGGGTGGTAATCGCTCCGCGTTTAAACTGATTTTTATGTAAAACCGATTGAACTAGTAGCCGAGCTCTTGGGCATAACAAAGGCTAGGAAGAAGAAGAAGAAGAAGCTTTAGCAACAGTTAGTGACAAGTAGAAGCCCACACATAAGAAAGAACAATAAGACGTACATTAATTGGATCTTTAAAAATACTTGCATAAATAATATCGTAAGTTGTGATAACATGGTCTGAAAACGAATATTTAAACTACAATGATACACTGTTATGAAATTTATAAAGTAACATGAAGTTTCTCTCACAAGTGATGTGGAAACTTCAAAGTTTCAATCGTTATCAAGAGTTCCACTATCGAAAAATCTTTGCGAAACGGCGAGCGGTCGTTTTGAAACAAAAGCTGTGAGCTATTGTATGCGATTTTTAGTGCATTATTCAGGGTCTTGGTAGTAGTCTCAGCTGCAGATGAAAATACAAACTTGTCTCTTTAGCGATTAAGTTTTTGAGACTGCAGTTTACGAACTGTCTTTATCTTGAGAGGTTGATTCAATTTACAGGCCAACGTATTTAAATATATGTAGATTTCATAAAATATTTAAGATTCCTATTTAATCTAAGACCTCATACGAGCAATTCTTGTATATCTATATATATATAAATGAATTGCCGATCGTACGAAGTTCGCCAGATCAGTTAGTATATATAAATAATATTAATCTCGAAAACGGCTTCATGAAATTTTGTATGTAGAGGCTTTCGGGGGTGATAAATCGATCTAGCTAGGGTTCAATTTTACAAAATTTACGAAAGGAAAAATATCGAACAAATCAACAAATCCAGGTACTATATTTTATGAAACAAATAAATAAAACGCGCTTATCTCAGAAACTTCTGAGTATAATTGACGAATCCAAATATAAGGATAAAACCAATAAATAGGGGTAAATTGAGAAAAGATTATTCTTCTTGAGAGACAGACGAAGCTGCGCGATTCAGTAGTTTTAAATATCAGTATGTTAAAAGCCATAACAGTGCTATTAAAAGTAGTAAAGTTGCATCCAGTTAGAGAGCAAGGTTCATCTGTAAGATAACATTAGAGATATCAAGAGAATTGCACTAAAAATGTACTGGTTTCCACGGAATAACGTGGGTGCATCTGTGTCGTAAGTGCATTAGTGTAATGGAACTTGTGTGGACGTTTTAATATACTGTGGTTACTGTAATATATGATAGTAGTTATACTACTATCGCAAGTTTTATAGAGTGGCTTATTACTCTCCAGTTAGAGGATTTCAACTTGCCACCAATCTTGGTCGAGTACTTCAATGGATTGAGCAGTATCCCTTTAAGTCATTTTTCTTTTTCATTCATATATTCTCATCTATTTTTCACTACAATATACTTTTTAAAACGCTGTTAAGTATATACAGGCACACGTATCCGTCATTTCTCTCCATACGGTTTATGCGACTTCTAATCAAAAAGTTCATCTCCTTTTTCTAACATTTTTCGATAGTAAAATATTCAGAATATTTTATAGTATACAGAAGACCTAATTACAGAGTAACTGAAAGTTTTTTTTATTATATGTCGCTGCCTGGCGGAGTAGACGTGTATTCGTGTAATATAAAATCAACACATATATTCGTCAGACTATAACGTTGATCATTATTGCCCAAAACCAATTGTATTTCAAGCCTAGCAGAAATAATTAGCCGGTTGCTGTCCAAAAAACTGTTGAGCCGAAATAATTAATGAACCAAATCGTGTTAACCCCACCGCCGTCCAATTTATTTGTATTTTGTAGTGAACATTTATTCAATCAGCTTTTACGTTTTCTGTCGACAGTTGTCCGTGGTATTATATGTTTATTTAATTTGCTATTGAATTTTACGTAATTTAGTTCGGATAAATTACAATTTTGTTTATGCATAATTGACATATTTTAGTAGATTCATTTGATTTCCTCATATTCCTTTATATTCCTCTATATTTTGTCGGTATTTTTTTCACTTGATATTTAGTCGCATTATAATCCCACGGGAAATCTTGTTTCATGGTTTTCAGTTCAATAATTTTGAACTAAATTTATGCTTTGAATGGATTTGTGTAAATTATGTCACTTTTAATGCCAGGATTCAATCTGCAATTTAGGTGAAGCATGAAATCTCACCCGAATTAGTTTCAAGTAATCGTTTTTGCCGTCAGCTGAGCATGTTGCGAGATGCAAAAATTTATAGAAACTTGAAAAGGGAAAGTAGGTGAGTAAAATTGTAAATTTCGAACAGAACTTAGAGTAACTTGATTTGGCTATTTGGAAACTCGAAGGTTCTAACACAAATCAAACCAGCAACGAGCTAAAAAACCATTTTGTGTAGATGCACTTTCGTTTGAGAAACGATTATTCTTGTATTTTTGTTCACTTATTCAAATGTTACTTAAAGAATAGGCCACCATTACTTTAATGGTGGTGCAGTATAGTACAATATATTATTGTTATACCAATCCTTCGCTATATTTGTTATTGAAATTCATGTTCGATGCTATGACTGCATGCATAACGATTATTAATTGTCGAAACTCTCCATTCAGGACACTCCACTTTATTTACGCCTGTAGATATTGTATTGTGTAAGGTATTGCATTGTTAAGTTATACTTTGTATGGCGTTAAGTGCGTTGATGCGTGACAGGGTTAACATTTGTATCAAGTCAGGCAGTTATTTCTCTATCACGATATATACTATGAATATAGTTCTTGACACACAAAACAATCTGGTACATTAAAAAGGTATGAATGTAAATGTAAACGGCGTTCTGTCATCTGCTTACCTGAATAGGGTTGAAGCGTAAGGATATATGTGTAATGGTGGTCTTTGGACTAAAGCCTCATTAACGTTTCAAGAGATAAGAACCGATGATAGTCAATGAAAAAATTACTTTTAATTTATATTTGTGGAAAGAGGGCAGGATAGTCATATGAGAAATATTTACGTCTTTTAATTATTGAGCAAAAACCAGTAACAGTATTTATTATAACAGAAACTACAATTAACAAGAGTTTCAGGGCTATCTTTTCATAATTATGTCATGTTTTCTATTATGCCGTTGTCTCCAGCTTTGCTAAGGAAGGAAGTGGACCTATTATATTTCCAACTACTCTAGTTTGCTTCTGATTAATGTCGCTGTGGGTTCCAAGACAGTTTAAAGTTTCCTGGGACTTCCCGAGTGTCATAACTAGGTGTGTTCGTGGGTCACTGCTGTTGATCCTGGTGTACAGGAGTTACAGCGGTGAACGTGTGGACGGGGTTAGTTCTATCACTTCAGCCAAGCAGCCCATACATGCAGAAACATTGCCCTCCCTAGATAAAAACATATACGTCTCCTCATACGAGTAGTAGGCCAGAATCTCTTTTCTAAGGTCCCTTCTAAACGATGGTGTTGATGTGCATCCAAAAACATTGCAAAAATCTGTATTTTTCACCCTTTCAATTTTCAGTAAGTCAATAATTGGGCAGGAGTGGCAACCCTATAGTTATCGGTCAATTATTTATCGAGGTAACTTTTTACTTGGTGAAATATTCAGCAGCGACTGTCGCGATGATAATTAGCACAATGGGCACTGGCCACAACAGTCGCTGAGTATTTTAAGCTTTTTTATTTATATACTTAGCTCACCATGTTGCATTGTTACATTGCCTGCATTCGCAATAAATATAGATCCAACCACTGTTGGATTCTGCTCATGCTTTCCATCAGGCACAGCAGAGTCACTTTTGGCAGGTGCATATAGAAAAAAATCACAGTTAAAAAGACGCATTTGGTTCGTAAGAAACACATTAGTGCAGTAATGTTAGCGTTAGTTCCACGATAAGTGGGACCACAATACATAGAAATTGCGTGACAAGACAATCACACAAACCGAATTGACGATGACCCGGAAACCACCGCGACATGATTGCAACGTCTACAAGACATAAGAAATCTGTTTTGTTTTGTTTTTACTAAGCGAGAAGATAGTATTTATATTTGTGGAAACAGAGCGGTATATATATAAGTATTTACGTCTTTTAATTATGAACTAAAAACCAACAACACTATTATTATAACAGACACTACAATTTACAAGACTAATAATTATTCATTATCATTTTTACGTTTAATACAATCATAATTTACCTATTTAGATCTTTAAGTGCACTTAATACTTACGATTAAAAACCTAACTTTATCTTATCTATACAAAGAAATGATATTGAAGTATCTGTTTGTAATTTCAAATTAACAGCTTTCTACTAAATGAGTATGAAAGTGTACAGTTACTTTTTCAGACTATCTTCGTACCGCAGCGTTATCCACGGTTGTTGTTGTACCACGGGTAACACCGCGGGGCTCCCCTAGTAAACAAATAAAATCATAAAGGTCGCTACGATTTTATTTAAACCGCTTTAATGTCATCGCGTGTACCACCCGGTATCAGATCGTAGCATGCGCATACGCACTCGTGGCAATACTTTCACTAAGTCACGATACGATGAGCCGCAGCTTTTTGTTTGACTTTGTGTGTGTAAGTGACCCGGTTTGTGGGGCTTATTGGTGTCTCTTCCTGAGCCTTACTTCTCGTGTTATTGGATTTGTAAATGTTAAGTTAATATTTTATATAGTTGCGAATTGAGTTCGCTACGCTTTCACAGTTTAACTACTCAATCGATTATCACGTAATTTTGCACGTATACAGTTAATAATTAAGGAAATCCGACTTCAATGCACCTAATTTTACTATTCATTTTTTTATAGATATATATGAGCCTGCTAAATTGACTCTACTCTGCCTGATAGAAATCATGAGCATAGCAAATGAAGGTATTGTAACAACGCAGCGTGGTGACCCGTACAATGGCGCCCTATTTAGATGCTTCTGCAGTACTTAAAGTTTCATGTTTGTCGTGATCAATAGCCTCTATTATTTCAGTACTGAGATTTTTCCCTACTATACCAATCTGGCCATCCTATTAGAGAATTTGAACTTCAGTTACAAATTTGATAAAAAAAGAATATTCGAAGTTCTAAAGTAAAAAATAATACCGAATTGAGAACCTTTTATTTTTTGAAGCTTCTTTCCTCTAGAAAAGCAAGCAAAGCTAAGAGCTAATTCTATATGAACTGTACTTTAATCTTAAGAACAGAAACTTTGCTTTGCATTTCCGTGTAAGTTTTGCGCTTAAATTGTCCTAATGAGGCTTATCTGTGCCACCACGAACAAGCCATCTCTGCTGGAGAGTACTGAACGTTTGTGCGGCGTCACGTCTTTTCTATATAAGGTATATTTGAAACACCTTTTAATAGATTTGGTTATTTAAGCCTTCGAAACATATTATATCGAAGAAACTTTCTATCAAGTTAAATAGATTGCCTCGGTGGCGCAGTGCAGTGGTAGCGTATGTGACTACTGTGTTTGAGGTCTCGGGTTCGTTTTCCAGTCAGACCAAACGTTTGTGTGATCTGTAAATATTTGTTTCGTAGTTTGGGTGCTTTATATGTATAATATGTGTGTATTGAAAAAACAAGTATAAAATTATTCTATCAGCCAATATAGCTAATAATATCATGGAACGCGAAAGTTTAAAAGTTAGAATATAGCTATCATAGTAAAGCTCTGTTTAGTTCGATTAAGGGCCCATATTCATAAACGTTATTTAATTTGAAGCGGCGCCGGTGGTTTTGTAATGTTTTTAACTTTAAGGCTGTTAGTTCAAAGTTCTTATTAAGGGAGTAAGAATTCAGATATTGAAACTCGCCTGTAAGATGTTTATAATGAAGTTATAAAGTATTGGTAATTATTAATTATATAAAGTTTTAAATAAATATATTTAGGGAATGATCTTTCGTTTTTGCACTCAGTAAAGATTTTATTCTGCGGTTAGGTAAACTTTTAATTACTGAATAGTTTCTCAACAAATTGTATGAGTGTTGTGCTGAAATAATTAAAAGGTCAGTTGAGAATAAATTTAGTGTTTTTTTTTAAACATCGGCAGTTGAGGTTAGAACTTAAATTAATAACAAAAAACTTTGTAATAGGAGTGTATTTCAAGACGATAGAGTTCGAGTGTCTTAATAACAAATTTTCTTGACAATTTAGTACATGCTGTGGTGACTGTTTGTGACGATCTATGATTTTTAACTGTAGCTTCAATTTAACGTATATAAATGTCACTTAGTGTCTTAATTGAATAAATGATTTTGAATTTTAATTAAACAGCCATTCTCGGATCCATCCTGTTACAGGCGGTCTGTTGCTATATATAAGTTAGTTCGATAGTTTATTTCGAACACAAGATTCATATCTAAATTACATTAAGAGATAGAGAAATAAAAATACAAATAAAACAAACAAAAAGAAAAGGATACATATCAAATAATACCGCGTATAATAATATTATTTACAAATGAAAGATTAAAATAAAAAAACAGGCTGCCGTTTTTAACTATTGCCGTTAGATTGACTCGCCTGTTTATTTTTCATTTCTTTTTTTAAACTTTTAACATCACCACCTTCCAATACATAGCTTATTTTAACGCCTTAAGGGTGAAATTTCTGAAAATCCTTTCTTAATGTGTATTAGCAATATAAAAAGCAAGCAAGCAAGCTGTGGCAAAATTTCGATTTGATATCTGACCATCCGGTTTAGCCTCTCTGTTGGTGAATCACTCGGGCAAATAGTTTTTAAAGTATGAAAACCATAAAACTGTGAAATTTCCTTTTCATATATCTACGGGTTAATCTTCACTCGTCCGGTCGGTGGACCGTCTAAGCAACAGTACCCTCAGGCCGTTGACCCGTCTCTAAATGTCATGAGAACACACATAACATAGATGCGCTACTGAGAAGGAACTCTTAAGAGGCACTCTATCGAATTGATTTCGTACTGTTGAAATTTTAGAGGTACATTGGTACACAGTTTGCTTTTAGCAGTTTTTGCAGCTCGTTATTATTACAATAGATGTTAAGAAAAGAAACTAGTTACAATTTTATTTCGCTCTGCTTCAAGCTTCACTCCTCATGAAACAGCTGCTAAAAGTCTAACAAACAATATACCATTCTAAGCAAACCAAAAGAATTGGATTTCGTACTCCTAAATACATGTAAGTGCATATTTTTTAAGGATCTAGGTTGAAAAATGAGGTATTTTTGTTGACGTTCGATATTCACACGACTAGCTATGCATTAGGTAAAATGGGTGCCATATGAAAATGTTTTATTGGTTAGCGTTTAGAACGGAATGGCACAGTTAGACAAACACTTAATCGTTACTTACAGTATTCAAGGAGATATCGTAAATCGCGTCGAAAGTTGTGTAAAGTAGTAAATTCACGAGCGAACTCGGGAGTAAACTTTATGCGTTATCAAACGATATAAATTTGATGGTAAATGCCCTGCTTTTTACTAGGAGCCTGATGCTTTTTATTCCCTTTTTTATCCCGTAAAACGTTTTTAAACTTGCTTTGAAATGCAAACTGTGTGTGTGGATAGTTTTTGTATTTTTGTTTTTGTTAACTTTAATACTTCCAGTTACAGCAATGTTAAACAATCTGAGGCTTATTCGTGACTTATACAAGTACAATTTTAACAGAAATAAAACCCACTTTAAGGTTCGACTCGATTTCTCGTGGATGCCATCATCAGATATTAATGTCCTTATCATGGTACCACCGTCGGAATATCTCCTTTCCATTAAAAAAGAATCATCGAAATCGGTTCATGAACAACGAAGTTATCCCCGAACACACATAAAAAAAAAGAAAAAATATATACGGTCGAATTGAGAAACCTCCTCCTTTTTTTGAAGTCGGTTAAAAATGGATGTCATCTTTCAAAATATTTTCGACCATAAAGTCAATTCTCTTATTAAAAAATATTTTAATATTGAGTTGTGATCTACTCACGATTTCAGAAATATCATAAAATATATTCTAGTTGTAAAGTATTATTAAGAGTACTAGCTGCGACCAGGTATTACCCTCGATTATTGTTATACCGTAAAAGTATAAAAAAGTAGCCTAAATAACTCCTTATATCATCAACTTTCTACCAGTGAAAATCCCGTCAAAATCGTTCCAACCGTTCCGGGGAACCACCCGGAACAATAGACACAAAAATTTTAAAATAGATTTTTTGATTAACTAAAGTATGTTCTTTCATATGCATTTAGTGAAAAGCTGTTAATTTAAAATTTCATTTATTTGAATAGATAAATAATATACTATTCTATCGATGCAAATATCGGCCTCAATACTATATGCCTAATCGCGTTGCAGTAAACATTACACTTTACTAAAGAGATTAAGTATACCAATACCTACTTTCTATGAACAGGTCTAAGCCCAACAATGAACTGTGAAAGTCTGTTAATATTGATGGTGATGCTGAGAGAGAATACCTTTTAATGACATTTGTCAGATCAAGAGTAATTCAGAACAGACGTTTGAAATAATTTTTAGCACTGAAGTGAAGGACGAGAATTAACCTTTAGACTCTGTTGGGTTGGATAAACGGATCCGCAAATAAATATTTAAATGTTGAACAGTTTAAATATAATGTCTGCCTACTTAACGAAATTATTAAAAAGTTACATTAATGTAAGCGTAGGCACAAAGTAATCTATTATGTTGGGTCTACTTGTAATACCTAAAGTCTAAACAAATAAGTTTAGAGAGGATTTCGTACAATTAACCCCCAATGAGCCTCAATAATTGAGGTTGTATAAATACAATATGAAAAGTTTTAACATTTCAATATAGACGACACAACGCCATCTAGTCCCAAGCTAAGCAGAGCTTGTGTTATGGGTACCTACTAGACAACTGATTTAAATACATATATTATTAATGTTGCATATAATGCCAATAATGTGCGACTTCCTTTTATTTTAAAAAACTTTAACAAAATTAAAACCGACTTCAAGATTCGACTCCATTTCTTTTGGATGCCATCACCGGATCTTGGGATATCTCCTTTCCATTAACAAAAGAATCATCAAAATCGGTTCATAAACGACGAAGTTCCATTAAAAAAATAATGTCTATGAAAAAATAATCAACAGTCTTTCAAGTTTATTTGAAGATCAACCCTCACACACTCAGACACATAATTCCATGAAAAATAAAATAAATATATATATAAAGATAAAACTTATACTATTTTTAAATATGTTTAATTTTTAAGTTTAAATTTAGTATGTTGTCTCTTTTGTTCCTTGTTTTATTCATAGCGTTTGATTTTGTATAATCTGGTTATTTTTATATTTATCTCTAACTATATATATATATATATATATCTCATTTACAGACACTCCTAACCCCTACCTCATTTTGTCATTAACTACGCAACATTTGTAAGACCAGACCGCTATTATCGGCTCTCGGTATTAACGGATATTTTCTATAACAGCTGAGGGAGTGTTCGTGACATTTCCATTAAAATTTGTCTCATCTGCCGTCCGTAACCCATCTCTTCAAGCCATTCACTCCTTTATGTATTAAGCGATTTTGATCGCGCCCTTTTGTTGGGTATTCAAATCTTGTTTGTCTAATAACGCCCCCTTTTAATTTTCGGAGAAATCTGTTAGGGAATGCTGGGATCTGCCTTTAGTTATGTCTACATGTGTTTTTGAAGAAAATATATTGAGAAAATGATACGAATTTAGACATTTTGTATCACCTAACCACAAAACATAGTAACCCAAGTCCTCAACGTCTCAATATTGTGAATTATAAAAGTATAATTTAGGTTATGGGCCTCCGGTATCCTCACTCACTCGGTGAAACGCAGCGCAAGTACTATTTCACACCGGTTTTCTGTGAGGCCGTGGTATCACTCCGGTCGAGTAGGCCCATTCATGCCGAAGCGTGGCTCTCCCACTGTAAATGGCTCTCCCACGGTATATTTTTATGTTTGTTACCTTATAACTTTCAACTGGGTTAACCGATTTTGATGATTCTTTGCGGTGCTTCCCGTGTGGTTCCATTTCAATTTGATCCAGTTCTTGAAGTTGGTTTTTACTTTTAGTTGAAAATTGTGATTATATAAATAAAGTTTTGTTTTCAATACTTAAATTACAATAAAAGCAAATAAAAAAAAAACAAATGGTGTCTTGTTTGTCAAATATACTTTTTACATTTTATTATTTTTCAAATAAACGACAAAAGTTGGTAACGTATTAAAAAAACATAATTGATTATAAAAAGAGGTATATTTTCTTACACATCACTGTACAATCAATACACCATTGATCATTCATAGTAAACATGACTTGATTCAAAGCCCAGACTGTTTGATTGACAGTCATTATTACAATATTTGAACAGCTTCTGGGATTATAAAAATATGGTTTTCATTATTAAATTATTATAATTAATGCCACTCAACACCGTGAAGAATATTTGTTAAACGCTTAACAAATATACGATTGTATCTTATAAATATCTTGTATTATTGTTTTATGTGATAAATAAAAGAAAAAAAAAGAAAAGATTAACGGTAACAAATTACAACCAGAATCAGCTGTTTCTCAGGCGTCACAAAAACAACATCAGTAAATGTAGGAATCGAATGCTCAAACAAGAAGACAAGAACAGTCAAAGCGGTGTTAATAAAGCCAGTGAAACAGTCTTATAACTATTAAATATTAAAAGGAAAAACCACGACAAAGTATTTAGATGAGGAAACTGTTTACATGGCGCGGTTTAAATTTGGCCTCCTGGAATTAGAGGTAAAGGCTTCGTCGGTTTTTGTTTGAAGCCATGCCATCATTCCTGTGGAAGTAGCGCATTTGAGTCCAAGAATGATTCTCCCACGATGATAGGAACTCTGATGGTTGGTTACAGTTGGATAATAGATCGCCATTGTGTGGGTCACCATGCTAGATTGTTGCATTGTCTGCGTTCACAATGATAGGTACCACTACTCTTAAATTCTGCTCTTTCACCTACTTGAATGCTTTCCATCAGGCAAATTGAGTCACTTTGGTAGGCTCATATAAAATGGTAGTAGCTGACCCCGGCTTCACACGGTAGACATAGGTATTTCGTAGTTTTCATACAGATCCTTTACTTCTTCGCCAATGTAACATAACCTATGGGGATGACTTAGCTTTCTAATGGTGAAAGAATTTTTCAAATCGGTCAAGTATTTTTCAAGTTAAATCGTTACAAACAAACAAAATATCAAATGTTTCCTCTTTATAATATTAGAATAGAAGTATAGATATGCTTAAAGAATCATTTTTTCTACAGTCATTTATTAAATACATCACAAACAAAGCTATCCTCTGGTAGATATAATAAAGTCTGCTGACATCAGTCGGAATTCCCAGGCAACAGATTACTTTGACGTTAGCGTAAGATGTTCAATAAACATGCTTAAAGGTCTTCTATGAGTCATGAACATGTTGCAACAACCTATGCATAACTAAATTGCAGTTTTATATTACAGGAAAAGAAAACTAAAATGGTCTAAATGACCTTTTTATTCTCAGGGACATACGAGTATTTGATCTTTTCGAATTTCTGCGGTTCCTGATTTTCTATACGAGGTTTGTGATATCTCTTACTCTAGCTTCCTCATCCTACATCATCATAAGGTGTGCAAAAACAGTATAATCACGCGTCTTCCTGACCACAAATGTAGAATATGCATTTGTGATTTAGATTGTCTTAAGCAGACCGCTTTGTCACTTAAAGCTATCAATAAATATTCGGAATTCAGTATTTTCCGCGTGGAATAAGTATTTATAACAAAAAAGTATATAAGTATTCTATCAGTCAAAATACAAGCTCTGCTTAGTTTGAAGCTGAAGATAGCGTTGTGTGTTGGATGTCCGAAATATTTATATTAAATGTCAAATATGTCTCATTATTGTTAATCCATGTTAAATATAATATTAAATACAAAAACAATGCAGTTTGTCTAATTATTAACATGACTGTAATGTAAGTAAGATACACAAAAACATTCATTAAAATTTAAACAAAAAGATAACGATTTAAAATCTACGGTCTTCACTAGGTATTTACATAATTTGCGGTCAATTTATTTGCAACTCTGGCAACGTTATTTTGCGGTTGGGAAAATGAAATTTTCAACATATTTCTGTGAAAACTGTGCATACTGACGGAAAAGAACTGTCGGCAGGTGTGTAAACCTGCCGATTTGTCATTGCGCCGGTGCCAGCCGGTGCCTTGCGCGCGCGCACCACCGCTCATAGAAATAGTGCTGTCTCTTTCGAACACATCGACTTATTCACAACCTTGATCCATGGAATGTACGATCTTTTTATGTGTCTACTAAGTTTTAATTGTAAACAAACACCGGTTTTATTGCAGACTTTTAGTTTACTTGGAATCTAGTATTTGTTATTTTAAATTGGATTAAATTGATTGAATTTAAATCAGATTTTTAATATTCGTCAAAGAAATATTGGCCTTCGATATGAATTATTTATATATCTTATTAGTTTATTTTAAATTTGACGATATTTATCCTTAAACTAAAACTTAAGACCTTTATAGAGGAATTTACAAAAATAGTTATAGTCCAGAAATTAGTGATAGTGGGTGAACAGAGGTCGTATAACTATGTATGTGTAGCAATATACAGGTATATTAATAAACAATCTGATTCAAAAGGAGCACAAGCTTAAGAATCTTCAGCTGCAGGTGTGCATGGACGTCAGTAGTCACATTTCATAAGGTCACCCTGGCTACAGAGGTCTACTCGTATTTTATCATAAACAAAATCGACTAAGCTGATCTGATACGAAAGTTGTACGGTTCAATAAACTGTACAGTTTATTAATACTTTTCAATAATCCAATTATTTTTTATTTCAGGTACTTGTAAAAAACTTCTATTTGGGAATCAAAGGTAACAAACCGTAGAATTTTTTCCCATTCCTAATGACAATCTCCATGAATAATATAAACCGTGATTTATTTCCAGCTGTCTCGCGAATTACTTAAAAGTGCTTTTTATATAAGATCTGCATAAATTAACATATATACGTACTTTTCATTGTGAATTATCCGTGGGGATTAAGTGTCTCGGAGGCTCGAGAACCTTCGAATTTGACCTTTGCCTTCTCAGGTTTACGCTGTGAAGATTTTGACCTGTGACATTTTACGTTTTGAGTTGCATTTCCTTGTGAAATAGGAACAAGGAAATATGCTGTTATATATATGAGTTATCTTGCGGAAGTAAATAATGTGGAATACATGATGAATAAAGCATGGATAGTCTTTAGGAAATTCGTGCAATAAAATCGATAATTAATTTATTTAATCTATTGACCATCTCTTACATATCTAATTTATTAAAAAGTAATATTTTTTTATGTTTAGCCCTATCAAAATGACTACTCTGCCTGATGGAAAGCATAAGCAGATTCCAAGAGTAGTGATCACCATACTGCGAATGCAGACAATCCAACAATGCAGCATGGTGACCCACACTATGGCGAGCTAGTGATGCTTCTGCATCAATTATCAAACACATATGTTTAATATCCATGATACCGTTTTTAAATTAACCCTGAAAGAGAAGATTAAAACACAACATACTTACTTTTTGTTGGAAACTAATTATATGGTTAGATGCGTATATAATGTGAGGGAATCTTCCATTCTATTGTTGTAAGAGACTCGGCATATAGTACAAAAGTTTCTTAACAGTAAAGCAAAGGTACCTTTGTTTAAAATAAAATTATAGATATTAGTTGCTGTAGCGATAGATCCTATTGACATTTAAAAATATAGTTTGTAGTAGTCGATTGTATTGCGACAGAATGGTATTTGAGAAGCCTTGCCTCTTACGAATTGAATGGCTGCCCATTCTTTTATCAAAGTTTAAATAGTTATAAAAGTATACTTTACATTAGGCTTTGTATATAAACCTGTCTGTAGGTTTAAAGGCTTATACATTTCAGTGAAAAATATTTTTAAATAGTTTTTTCAGCCCGTTTCTTACTTACCACATAGAATAACAGTTTTAATCGACTTGAATAAAATATCCTAATTAATATTATTTTAATATGACATTTGATTACGTAAATTCATAGAGTTATTATCATTAAACTACCTTCAAGTAACACAAGTTGTTGCCTAAAACACGTTAAATTAATCCCATACATTTACACTCCACCTTTAATGAACCGTAATTCGCTGCGGTGGCAAACACTTAAGCCGAAAGTCCCCGATCGTTGTAATGCCTTAGGTTCTGTGTGTACGAATAATTCGCAAATATTCGCAACATTCAGCATCGGATCCCGGGATCCACGGGGATACAGGTAAATATTTGATTTGTCCCGCTGCCGATGCGTCGCGCAACTCAAATATTTGGATCAGAGGCGCATGGGTTAAGCGAAAGCGTTTATGTATATATTCAAGTTTGACAGGCCTCATGGCTTAGTAATTACCGATCCTTATTGTTATTCCACTCGATTATAAGCTAGGTCAAGTACTGTTTCATAAGTACTATCACAAATTTTTGTCCCATGTCTACTACTTACGTAGTGGCGTTCTGTTCAAATAGGATTTTTTTATTATTATGTTAAAGTACCATTAACTTTTCAAAGTAAAAAAATATGTTGTAAAACCACCAGATCGCTTACAAATATCTGTACATTAGCGTTCCTTCGCTGCTAATGAGTTTTTCATGTAAGTCGTTCATTGTCCATATAAAGGATAAACAGTAAAAATTACATGCACAAAGCCACTTATGTTGCACTTGTTGCAAATGAAGCGATCGCATTACATATACATATCCGAAATATTTATTTATTTATTTATATCACTATAAGTATTATACATATATTTTTTTCACACCTTTCGACTTACGAAAAATTTATTTCTTTGCACTTACTACTCTATTAGGTACTATTTGCTTATTTCTTATACCTAAGAGAATCAAAAGTCGAATCGATATTTGTCGGTAAGACTATTTGATACATTGTGATGAAGTCCTACCGGCGAGGTAGATATTATTACGTAGTAACGGAAATACCTACAATGTTGCTATGAAAAACAGATTTAAGTATAGGTATTATAGTTGTACACAATTTTTTCCCTTACCTCTGTTCTTTCACAGTCATCAATACCCAAATAATTGAATAAAATAGATATAACTTTCAGTAGTTATTACAAAAACTATACATAAACTGGCCGAAACCTTTGAGAAATGTAATGTATAAATGGTTTTTAATAAAATAATATTCGGAGTTTATCACTTACACCACATAAGCAAATCGCTTACTAAACCCCCAGTGGCTCGCGCCGTACTAAACGCACTAATTACCGCCAACGTTACGGCCAGCTTGCCTTACAAACCGATCCGACCTTTGTCTCTGGGTACCAGACAAATGGTTTCATTAAACGTTCTTGCTCTATTAATTACTGTTTACTTATTTATTTACTCAACGTTTGCTAAAACATCTTTTGGGAACAGTAAAATTGAGGGAAAGCTTATATAAACATTGGAATAAAACTTGCTGGATTATTATTCGCATTGATTAAATGCTCTATTTCACTGACATCTGTATTTTGGAAAAATCTTTTTAATTTTAGTCACTTATTAAAATGGACACGGAAAGCTACTTCGATACACGTACCTATACTTTTCTTCTAATAAATATTTTTTTTGGGAAAGCAACAGGAACATCGGGGTTCCCACACAGGATGGGGCCATCTACAAACCGTAGGTGACCCGAGGTACGTCGGGTTCCAGGGATTTCCTGTTTAAGGTGTTCCCCGGCTTCTAGTGCCCGAGACGGCGTGCAGTTTTCAAGTTTTTCTCAGACTTGGGTGGAGTGAGTTCCAGGAAGCTCTTCCTCTTGGCCAAAATCAACAAAAGATTCTGCAGAAAAAAAATCGTAACTTCAAACATATTCTATTGTTATCAATAATTGAATTACGAATTACGGTCCAGTATTAACATTTTGAGCGACCACCAATTAAGATAATTAAATCCTTAATGTATACATAGCACATTGTATACACAGTCTAGAGGTCGTTCATCAGTCGGGGTTCCAATTATAATTGCTACGGTGTAACAGATCGCGGTTGGCGCTTTGAACCCCTTACCTCTAGCGCCCTGATTTGTTTCACGGATAACGCGTTTTTACGATCCTATCGACGCAAAGAGGATTTTGTTTAATAACCAACTTTATAATGAAAAATAGGGGTCGCAATTTGTCGGGTATTATATATACTGAATGCGCTTACTTAACTTAGATGACTTTTGCGTATACAATTATTTGTAGGAAAATATCGTGTATCGGGGTGGACTTTATATACATACAAGAACGGATACAAAGAAAACCCAGACTCTAAGCAACAATTTTTGGATCACACCAAGTCTTGTCCTGTATGCGGTTTGATCCCATAACATTCAGTATAGTAGAAAGTGACGTGGCACCGTTTAAACCATATCGTCAATCCTGCAGTCTTGAAAGAGTTAGTAAAAGAAGAATAAATAGTGTTTCATTTATTTCAGTTTGTCCAACCATGAGTAAACATTACATAAAATGTATTTACTTGTTACTAAAACATTATATACAGCTGTATTGGTAACCGACACTAAAAAACATACGTTATTGAACTTTCTACATAAGATAGTTTACCTCAAGTTTGTTCTTTTTTTTTAATAATAATAAAGTGTGTGTGCCGATTGAGTTTATTAAAAGCCCTAAAAGCTTTACTTAATCGCCTAAACTATTGTATAAAGTCCATTGGTTTACAGTTTACTATCTTGACTGCTAAGCCTGGTAGTAACTTCGAATCCTGCCTATGACAAATAACTATATCCTGAGCGTAATAATTAATAATAATTGTTGTATTATGTAAAACATAGTAATTAAAAAAAATTAATAAGGTTATCAGCACTCTAGTAACCATATGACAGACTGCGTAACTTGGTTGATCTGCCAATTTAGGCTAAAGCAAATATACGTAAGTTTATGGGTTGTTGATTCTTAAGTACGTGACGAAAATACCTTATTCACCTTTCAAAAAAAGAAATAACAGCGTGTCATATTTGAAATACTTCATTTTTTAGGTATATATTTATAGAAGATGTGCTAATAGTTATGTAAAAATATGTAAAGTAGAAATATGAGTGTCTAATTTAAGTTGTACATAAAAAAAATGGTGGCCAATGGAATAAAACAATAATTCAAACATTCAAAAATCTTTCGTGCTTATAATTTCCTGCCCTTTCTTTCATATCGTACGATGAACATATTGTAAAAGCAGTGTGTTAGCTATGAACCCTGTGACGATACCAGTCAGTGATGGAACGGAGAGGTTATTCTGATTGATTTAATTTCCGCTGTTCTCAGCCGGGCACAAATGTCTCCGACAGTGTGCTTTTATCGTGTGCATGTTAGAAGTTCTCGTGTTGTATTAGTTTGACTATGAGTTAGTCACTGTTTTAAGTTTTAATATTATTAGACATTGCTAGGATATTTGTGACTCAATTGCACTACAAAAATTTAACAATTTTTAAATGATATTTGTTACCGAGATAGATTGGTATTTTGAATTTTGATACCATTTTTTATCAGGGAAAATTCGTTGATAAAACCATCATTCAACGCAGTAGACTTTGTGAGTTGTGGGTTCATAGTTTCAAATATAAAAATATATGTTCATAGATATATGTGTCATTAAAAGTGATTTAGAGGTTAAAATCTAGAAGGCAATGTGAAAAAAGACAACTTTTGCGAGTCTTACAAGAATTCCAATGAATGTGGAATGTTATGGTTCGCAATTCAATTAACTTACTTAACTACGACTTAAGGAGAGACTCTCTAAAAAAACTTGAAAAAATATCAGACTGAGTACTTATTTATAGAGATATAAAACAGTGTCAGTCCGTATATTTACGAAGAAGTAACATATTCTTCTCTGGGAACCGACGAATTCACGTTTTCTATTAACTTGGATATATATTTAAACAAACAATTCGTTTTCAGATGAATTATTAAGATGAGAGGTTCCTTAAATAAAGTATATCTTGTCTAAGAATTGAGTGAGCGAATAACATCGTATGTAATTTTTATAAAAAGGTCTGAATTCACCCGGTTGTATTGTCGGGTTTACATGCTAAGTATATATTTTCATCCGCTTGAAAAGGTGGTTTTCTAAAGGTATACGCGGATATTATGATGAGCTGTGCGTTTGTGCTGTATCATGTAGGTACTTCGTTTCAAATTATGTTAATTTGAAGTGTTTGTATTGAAAAGTTTTATGTGAAACACACTTATAGGTACGAGATTAAGGTGTTTGTTTTTTTTCAATTAAAGTTATCGATATTTTTAACCGACTTCCAAAAAAGGAGGAGGTTCTTCGAATGTTTTTTTTGTATGTTTGTTACTTCAGAACTTTTGACTGAGTGAACTGGTTTTGATAATTCTTTTTTTGAAAATTGATGCTTCCCATGGCTCCTAATTCAGGTTCTAGAAATCGTTTTTTTTTTTTTTTTTCTGACATTTATTCTGCACAAAATAAGTAAAACTAACTACGAATACTCTTCCCAAACGTTTTTATTTTGTATTTTTTACAAAGTTTCTTTATTAGAATATTATATTTAAGAATGAATTATACGTCTGTGCATAATGCCCAAATCATCTTTACCCCTTCAGTAACAAACAACAACTTTCACTGTAAGGCGAGCTTTCCTTTGGTCTATAATTACGATATCTTTGAACGCCATCATCTCCCTTTGATCTCGAGACCCTTCCAAGTTTGTAGATCTAACGGTGTGTTGTCATTGACCCGATTGTCACCACGACGGGAAGTCCAGGGTCCGATGATGGGGCAATTGAATTGATGAGACTTCCGGAGGGGCCGGCCTCTGGCTATAATCGTTAGGAGATCTTCGACTCGTCATATCTCGAAATTACTGGATATTTATCGTTCATTGGTATCGTAATTCGTCTCTGTGTTACGGCTAAACCACTGAATCAATTTTAATGCAATTTGGTATGAAGATTATTTTACTCTACAGGAAAACCACAGATTAAAATTTATCTTAGTAACTAACATACACACAGGCAGGCGAAATCGCGCGCATAGATGAAATAATAAATAATTAAAATACCTTTTTAAAAAAAAACAGTTACGTCTCAAAGTATTACCTTTACCTTACCTATAAAATATTCCTTAGTAATAGGGTCATGTGAAATTATCCCTGTATCTTATCCACCTAGTTAACATGTGGTCGGAGTGAGATTCCGCATTCTCTCAACTAAGGTCATCAATGGATATAAGTATCAGTCTTCTAAACAATCGCTATGGATACTATTCTTGCAGCCACACATTCTATCCGTATTGTAGTAAAAGAGAATTCTTCCCAAACACCTGCTTACCGAGATAACTTCCTCCATCAATATTTATTGCACGCGAACTTCTCGTGGAAATTAACGCAGGCATAAATCATGTCGGTATGGCAGCTTTTTCATTTGCTGTCTCATGTATGTAATCACTTGTTATCATACTGTGAATTTAGACGCACATTCTGAATACACGTTCACGTATATTTATATCGTCTCATATGTTTTTATTAAAAACTAGGCCCCTTTGTACTCGCTGCTTTGTATATCTAGTAATGTGAGAGCAAAATTTCATGATGAACTGTACGACACGTCAAATACGATGAGGCGAATTGATCTTTGTAAATTTTATGGCTAAAATATTTTCTTTTTAAATAAATAGGAACGTCTGTAAGTGTCTTTAAAACTGGCTTAAGACGTACATACATGCATTCATGCCTACTAGCAGCAAATGTTTTTTTTTCAAACGCCGTTTTTTGCACTTTTTTCCCTGTACTACGTATAAAAACAATTTAAAAAACCGAACCCACTTTATTACCGTTCATTTGTAATTCAGATACCAACACCATTTGTATATGAATCGCAGTACGAGTGAAGTAGTCTTTCCTGTTCAAAACTGTAGCTAAAGCTTTACCCAAACAGCCCAAAGCCCAACTACCCCGTGAAGTGTAAACACCAATTAATATTAGGTATATAGTACACTAATTCTCCTACGAGTACAGACTGCAGTTCACTCGATAACTGCAAGCAATTAAATCCCTTTTGTTGCCGAGACAGCACGTTGAGTTGATCATCTTATTGTTTCAAACGAAAGGGTAACTACAGAGGCTCTTAGACTGTATACAAACCCGGCATAAATGTTTGTTGCGAGTTAATTAAATACCGCCAAGTTTTGAGATGAGAATTAATATTGTTGTGGTTAGAGGAGTATAAATTTTTATCTTAATTAAATATTCCATAGAAAATGTGCCTTCCTTAAAAATCGCGTCAATCAGTTCTAAATCAAACTGTAATCTATTTGTTTTCTGTTATGAGTAATCCTAGCATTCGTACCCTTCTTCACAATCTTTACTGTTATTTTTGTTCACCGTTTTTTCTAATGTTACAAAATTGAACTAAGATTTTTTACAATTAAAATTTCAAACTTACAATATCCTCATTACA
The DNA here is from genome assembly GCA_905220595.1 of Spilosoma lubricipeda. Classification (NCBI taxonomy): domain Eukaryota; kingdom Metazoa; phylum Arthropoda; class Insecta; order Lepidoptera; family Erebidae; genus Spilosoma; species Spilosoma lubricipeda. The sequence goes on from HG992290.1 coordinate 770,588, forward strand.
AATCTTAATTCGTCTATTCGCTTAATTTTGTCCAGGTCCGCTCAGCTTTTTGGATTTATAGTACTAATAGCATTGCCCGCAGCTCCGCCTACGTGTATGTCGAATATTACGGTAAAGAATAGTCTACTTCCTTTCTCAACAATCAAAGTATCTTATTGCCAAATTTCCTTGAAATCGGTGCAGCAGTGAAAGGGGAACAGACAAACAAACAGAGTTGCTTTCGGATTTATAAAATTATTATGCGACGCAATATCCTATTTTAGTCTGACAGACGAGGCTTGTAACAAGATATGGATGAACGCTTTTTCTTGTAATTATTCCACTACATTATGTTTTATTACATAAAGGTTGTAATAAAATGTAAAAGGCTATGTGGAAAGCAATAAGCCATGAACGATCAAAGGCGAGACTTCACCGATCTTCTCTCCTTGATGCAGGTGCCAGGTGCAGACATATACTTACCTAATATTTCCTTCTCTTTTTACTCTTTGCGTCGTTTTCTACGTCAAAATGTCATGCGAATACAAGTTATACATTCTTATCCACTCATTTATCCATCAAAATGTTAGATAAAGACATAAAATCTATACGAACCACTTATCGACAGCATTAGGTTCAAAATGGTTCCTGTCGTAAGCTGGTATACGACGTGTTCACTGATTTATGGGACTCGATGTTTCTAGATAGTACTAGTAGGAAGTACTTTAAAATGTTGCCCTTATCTTTATTTATTTACAAGTTATTAAGTTGAGAATCGTTTGATTTGTCTTGGCGAGTACTTTGTTTTGATATTGTCCAGGGTCTTATGATGGAGCCGGAAGATGGTTATAGGTATTCTGTAAAGGAACGTCGCAACACCATCGAGTTTGGACTCGTTTACTACCTATTACACTTGTTTAAACTAATTTTGCAGTCAAGAATTTGAAACTCAAGGGGTCTCAAAAAGTATTTGTAGAATAAATGTAGTAAGCTAATTTTTCAAGTTGATATGTGAAGGTATTTCTTTATATGTGTATCTTTTTAAAACCAATTCAGTAAAATAAATGTTGTATAAGTACTATTTAAAGAACAAATTCATCATCAGCATATCGCAGTCCACTGTTGGACATAGGCATAGAACAAATTAAAAGAACATTAATAATATGCTAATTATTATTTGTTACGTAACCGGACGTAAGAAATGGCCATGAATCTGTATCATCTTTAATAGGTATACTAGAAAACATAAATCTAAATGTAAGTAATTATATATTTGTGTAATTAAGTCCATATAAATGTAACTGTTTATTATAGGTACTCTTAACTTATTAATGATTATTCAGAAGAAGGACGCAAGAAATCTCAAAAATGCACTTTTCTCTAAAATAAGGTTACGACAGCAAAGCCACAGTCCAAAAACTTGTTAAACATGTATAATTTATGAGCTAAGTTAGTAAACCGTCACATAAAGGATTGTCGTTGATCATATATTGGAGCTATGAACTAAGTTCGTAAATCGTCACATATGGGATTGTCATTGATCAAATATTGAAGCAACCATGTGCATAGAGTTAATTAACTCACTGAATCATTGAAAGCGAGCGAAGCCAGCGAATTTGATTGAAATTAAACATTCGTTGCAACCAACTGAAATATTTGATGTATTTCTTTCGCAAAGGCTAATGTTACTCGAATCTACCGATAAGTCTTACAATCTAACGCTTATAATAGTCCACGGCTGGACATAGGCTTCATGAGAAAGGAGACTTTAGCTGGCACACTGGCCAGACAGGTTGATAAAGTTTCAAGTTTTCCTTCTATTTGCAGTGATATTGATCCTGCTTAGGTTTCTGCCTTAGTAGCCTCTTGCGATACCCATGCAATAATAGGCGTGGTGGCATACTGTATTCTTAAACCACTGCCACATGCCGAATAGTGTAATAAAGACGATAAGTCTAATAAAAATCTATGGCCGATCAAAAGTTTTCAGGTTTGATAGTCAAGTCGAACAGTTTTATTTGGTTTTTCTTAGAAGAAATTTTCAATAGCAACCCGGATTATGGAAATGTGGCGATGTTTAAGTCCGTGCCTCGGAAAACATGATAAGCCGTAGGTCCAATTGTCATGAACATCTATGGAAATCGTTATTGGTAAGTAGGTGGCTTCAAGTATACTGACAACTAGTTCAACTTTCAAATTCAGTTCGCCTTCGGAGTTGCTGAGATCCGATGAAAAGCAGATATTTAGGTAAAACCGCTTAAACTAGTAATCGACCCCATGTAATCTTGGAAATCATAAAGGCTAGGAAGATGACACAACTTTATTCTGTAAATCACAACTTGATATTTGCAATATCTTGCATGTAGGTATGGTTCACTCGAATTTTCTGCTAATTCAATAAAATCATAAGTTTGTTTTCCTTCCGCAACTACAGTTCTGTATTAACATTAAATCGATTAATAGATATCGTTACTGAAATTCAATCAATGATTAATGTTTTATCTTAATGCGTTTAATGATATAACTCAAAGGTAATGTAGTAGTCTTCCTTATAAGTCGTAATGATTGGCGATGTGGCTAGATGGAGGAAATATTATAGGGCTATCTACTCAACATCATAATTACTTGTGTCATCAATCAGAGATGTTCTGGAGTAAAGAAAACCGTAGTATTAACAATGTAACTTATTTATTCGACGAGAAATAATGTAATTTTTATAAGGAGGAGATATGTCTGCTTGATAGATGTTATGAATAAGATTTTGAGACAGATTGACTAGACAACTTGATACAAATAATGAAGTAATCCTTGATATAAACGCCTTACTGTTTAATTTAATTCAGCAAAAAAATATATTAATATTATTGTATTGTTTTTATTTAAACTTAGTTATACCATCTACGATACAAATTCGACAAGAAAACCAGCGTATACCATATGGAAGTTACTGATAGAGATTATTCAAATGAGTTTAACCACGATGCCTTAATTCATAACCGATTCTAGGTAATGCTGCAGCATTGGGTCAAGGTTGCCATGTTACGTTTAATAATATGAGTATATAACCGTTATAATTATGTTATAATAATATGTAATGAAGTATTGAGGGTATAATTAAACAAAAAGACTTTGGCCTAGGTTTAAGCGGTCGTCGCCACGCCGCTTTCTCCTGCGCCAAGGGTTGTGAGTTCAAATCCCATGGGATCACACTTTGTTTGTTGAGCCACAAGTTGTTGTTCTGAGTCTCGGTGCTCTTTGTGTCCGTTTCATGTATGTTTGTAAAGTCCCTCGCGATACGGGATGTATATTCCTAATGCGGGAGTAGTATTTTTAAAAAAAGAAGAAAGGATTAGAAAAGAAGTTTGAATGATAATATTTCTCAATATTTTTCTTAAGTATACCAAAAATAATAATGAGTAAATCTATAAACGAGCTTAACTTAACTAATTCTATTGCTAAAATATGATAGAGGTTTTGATATTGTTGATTTTAAAATCAGCACATTTTAGCTATGGAATTAGTTGTCATCAGTAATTTTGAACTGAACATTATGGTAGTTCTCTGGAATCAATTTCACTTTGATTATTAGGAAACCAAACAGAATCCTGATAACCGTAAAGCCCCGAGTCTAGGTTTTTCCAAATGTCAAAATTGACGCATCAGCACACTTCAAAATATGTATTTATTTGCGCAGGTGCTAAATTTTATCCTCTTGAAAATTTTCCTTATAAAAAAAATTGTTAACATGTAAAAACACGAACTCAACAGCTGTTTTTGGTATTATATTTCCCGGATGTCAGAGGCTTGAGGCAGCATTAGCCTAGCCTCAACGCAACAAGAGTAGGGTCAGCAAAAACGAGACAAGGTCGGTTGGGAAAAACGACAATTAAACGAACCATTAAGTTTTTGTGCAGACCGTACAAGCAGTCACTTTTTGTTACACTGTTCACTACAAACTCGGGTGATTAGACAGTTCGAATGAGGTAATTGATAATTTAGGAACTATACATAGTTTTTATATAAACATAGGTTGTCGAATCATTGCTATTTATTGATAAATAAATTAACAGTATTTTTTTCAGTAACTACTAATTACAATTGTGTTCGTTGATGAGCTGTGTTAATTTAAAATGAGGCAATTAAACGCAAGTTAATGTCTAACTACTGATTTCAAGATCTATTGTTTATTTTATATGCAATGTGTTTCCTCTCGTTTTACACAATATGCATTAATCTAGACTTTTGCATTAAATAGTAGTAAGATTATTACAAAAAAACCAATGCAGAAATAACATGCAATAACATCCTTGTAACAATTCTCTTTGGGTGTAGAAAGCGATGATTTGCTCTCGCTCTCTACTCTTTCTCTCTTTATGTACCAAAGAATTATGTTTTGCTACAAGTACTACAAGTTGATAGACACAACTCATTATAGGTTCTGCCTAGCTTAAGCTTAGCTTTTTTATTTATTCCTAGCTACTGCCTACTTTCCTAACGTAAACATTTCAAATTTCATGTTTCTAACTTATATAATCAAAATTTGAACAAAACAAAATCGATTTCTAGAACTGGACCAAGCTTCTAGCTTTCAAATAAAAAATAACCATCAAAGTCGTTTCACCCACCCGAAACTTCTCAGGAAACAAACATAAAAATACAGTCGAAGTGAGAACCACCTCCTTTCTTGAAGCCGGTTAATAAATGACGAACGAAATACTTATAAATTAATCTTAAGGGCGCGTTTACGATTCGTACAAAATTATGCTTTTTTTCGGTACAATTTGTAACTAAACTAAACAAATTGAATATTACAAAGTACTAACACTTATAGATTAATTCATTATCTTCGAATCCGAGGGACAATTTTTTTGGAAATTGTATTTTTTAATATTGTAAAAACGATCTTCCATAACCATTTTCCACAGTATTTACGATATCGGGTTGAGTTTTGGTACATTTTTGTTCTACAATCAACCTATTTTATAATTTCTAAAAATAATGTAAGGAGGCATATATAGTCAATTATAAATCCGAGGAAAAAAATAGTATTAAAGTGTCACAGAAAGTCGCAGAAAAAATAACAACCGGAGCTTATATTTTCTCATATTTTGCTATTACGGATGAATCGTAGTCGATTGCAATAAGGGTTATTTTATTTTTTTGAACCTCTCTTGATTTATTGCGTAAAAATTTCGTAATCTCAGTCTGCGCTCGGCCGCCGTCATGAGTGGACACTGTGTCGCCTGTTTGTATTAGCTCTTGTTGAAAAGATCGCTCTACAAATTCAATATATTCGATAAACCAGAATAGGTTGATACTTGACAAGGTAAGATTAATTTTAACCGACTTCAAAAAAAGGAGGAGGTTTCTTCTATTTACAGATTTTTATAAGAATATTTTAGTTTGCTAAAACTAAGTAGTATTGTGCGAGTTCGGACTCATTTTGATGAGACATTACCTCCTACTTAGGTGGAGTGACCTGAAGGTGAACTTCGGTGACTGCTTTTGGAACTTCTAGACGAGTTGACATAGTCTTACCGAGTTTGGGCTCATTTTGTTAGTTATGATGAGACCTTATCTACGGCTTAGGTGGAGTTACCTGAAGGTGTGCTTTGGTGACTGCTTCTGGAACTCCTAGACGAGTTGACATAGTCTTACCGAGTTTGGGCTCATTTTGTTAGTTATGATGAGACCTTACCTGCGGCTTAGGTGGAGTGATCAGAAGGTGTGCTTTGGTGACTGCTTTTGGAACTTCTAGACGAGTTGACATAGTCTTACTGAGTTTGGGCTCATTTTGTTAGTTATGATGAGACCTTACCTGCGGCTTAGGTGGAGTGATCTGAAGGTGTACTTTGGTGACTGCTTCTGGAACTTCTAGACGAGTGGACATAGTCTTACCGAGTTTGGGTTCATTTTGTTAGTTATGATGCGACCTTACCTCCGGATTATATGGAGTGATCTGAAGGTGTACTTCGGTGACTGCTAGTGGAAGTCCTAGATGAGTTGACATAATCTTACTGAGTTTGGGCTCGTTTTGTTAGTTATGATGAGACCTTACCTCCGGCTTAGGTGGAGTGATCTGAACGTGTACTTCGGTAACTGCTTTTGGAACTCCTAGACGAGTTGACACAGTCTTACCGAGTTTGGGCTCATTTTGTTAGTTATGATGAGACCTTACCTCCGGCTTAGGTGGAGAGACCTGAAGGTGTACTTTGGTGACTGCTTGGCGAACTCCTAGACGAGTTGACATAGTCTTACTGAGTTTGGGCTCATTTTGTTAGTTATAATGAGACCTTACCTCCGGACTACATGGAATGACCTGAAGGTGAACTTCGGTGACTGCTAGTGGAACTCCTAGACGAGTTGACATAGTCTTACTCAGTTTGGGCTCATTTTGTTAGTTATGATGAGACCTTACCTCCGGACTACATGGAGTGACCTGAAGGTGTACTTCGGTGACTGCTAGTGGAACTCCTAGACGAGTTGACATAGTCTTACCGATTTTGGGTAAGGTCTCATCATAACTAACAACACGAGCCCAAACTCGGCACACCTAGTTCTACTCGTGAAGGAGTTCCATAAGCAGTCACCGAAGTACATCTTCAGGTCACTCCATCTAGTTCGGAGGTAAGGTCTCATCATAACTAACAAAACGAGCCTAAACTCGGCACACCTCGTTCTACTCGTTTAGGAGTTCCATAAGCTGTCACAGAAGTACACCTTCAGGTCACTCCAGCAAGTCCGGAGGTAAGGTCTCATCATAACTAATAAAACGAGCCCAAACCCGGCACATCTAGTTCTCTCGTCGAGGAGTTCCATAAGCAGTCACTGAAGTACACCTTCAGGTCACTCCAGCAAGTCCGGAGGTAAGGTCTCATCATAACTAACAAAACGAGCCCAAACCCGGCACATCTAGTTCTCTCGTCGAGGAGTTCCATAAGCAGTCACCGTAATACACTCAGGTCACTACAGCAAGTCCGGAGGTGAGTACCTATTACATAGAAATGACAAAATATAAAAAACTTTCAAAATATCAATTTAGGCAAGTTGACATTCATTCCCGCCGCTATCCGACTTGCACTTGTTTGTGTAACTTGTGTCAACGTATAATTCGAATCTATATCTATCAAATTTGCAAACGCGTCCTTAATGGGCAACTTACAAAACCTTAGGTAACCAAAATGTAAAATTTGTTGCCCATAGTGGTTTTGACACCGCGTTGATGAAGCAGTCAGTCAGGCAAGACAAGAAATTTTATATTTATAGAGTAAATAAGATACAGACTAAATAAAACTGTCATTCACTAACAAGACCAAATCCTCGTAACCCAGATACGCCACGCCGTCATACTTCCATTCACAAATAGCTTTAAATTGCTAATGCAATTATATCAACTGACCGAGTCAGGCAGTGCTATGCATGTTTTAATTACCAGACCTGCATAATTGTACGGCGAATTTCAATGAAACTGCATCACTTCAGGAGGTGCTCATAATGGAATATGTTAGTCAGTGGTTACTAGATAATTAACTGAATGTATAAAACTTATTTTTGTATAGATAGATAAATATCAAATGATACGTTTCTTAAATAATCTTTTTTGTAGTATCTGGAAGATGATCTCCTTATGTAATCATTTGACAATTTAAATTCAAGAGCTACAATGTCTTAGCGACGTAACGCTGTGTCTCCTATGATTTCCTGGATTTCTCCAGTTGGCGCTTAAATAGTTCAGTACAAATCATCAGGCTCTCCACATGTTCCATATCAAAATAGTTGGAGTACGTTTTTCTCCTAAGTTTAGAGGTCGTGACTGCCCAATAATAGAATAGAATAGAATAGAAAACTCTTTATTTGCACACCTTATTACAGAGTTAAATAAGTACATAATACATAAAATATCCGAAGTGTAGTGTACAAAGGGCGGCCTTATTGCCATAAGCAATCTCTTCCAGGCAACCTTAGGATGGATCAAATCTTTCAGAGAGACAGTAGTAGTTGACGTGCAATGAGTTTAAAAAATAAATATTATGTCCATAAACACATATATACAAAATACACACAAAGTTGAAAAGAAAAAAATAATAATTTTACATACTAAAAGATAAACATACATACACAAATATAAGCATAACCATAATTTAAGAGAAAGAAAAGACTCAAATCATACCTCAGTGCGTGGGTGTAATAATACTAAGGGGACGAGTACATTGCACAGATTGGTTCCACGTAGGTTGAGTATTTGTCCAATTATGATTTATTGGCAGACACCATAATAAAACAACAGTATATAAGTCACATAAAAATTTAAATTATTATCCTCATTGAATTTCAACGTTCTGCAAGTTCATTTTCATTACATAAAAACGAACTGCCTGCCCGACATCGACGGTACACCTCAATTTGTGTTTCAGCACCCTTTAAGAGTCACCCTTCCTGCTCACACCTATGAGAAACGAGATTATTTCCATCTCTGTCGGACGTTGTTATTTTTTACAGCCAGTAGAAATGCATTGAGAGGAATCGCTGAAGAAACGAAGATGGTTGATATTCAGTAAATAAACTACTGTAGTTCATTAAATGAATGTTAAAGAAAAGAGTTTTATAATGGGTCTTAGTCGAGTGCTATCAAAAAGCCATTTCATCATGTTATTTTGATATCTATAGCGTTATAATTGCAGGTTTATGGGAATCAATAAAAATTCTTTCCAAATTATTATCTTTGGTGTTAAAATTGGCTAAAATTGACTGGCCTCTTGGGCCAGTTGGGCATGTTTAGCAATTCTGATTGATGAGCTGAAGGTTGTAGCTTTGATTTCCACAGGTTACAAATAATTGTGTGATGAGAATGTTATTTTATTGTTTGCCTCTGTAGTCGCGTCCGTCTAATGTCTGGTTGCTATAGTACAGAGTTAATCTAGTGTGGGATAGGCCATTGTGTGATGTGTCCAATTAATATATAATATTTTATATACTTATTTTTATGTGAATTTTGGGTATGAATAATCTCGTGCAATAGATGTAGTAATATAATGAGTTTGGATTCATCATGACGGACTGCTTACTAAAGTTGAGAACTAAAAAGAATTTTCTCTTTAAATTAATGGGTTTTATTCATAATTATATCATATCTATCGTAATTGTTTTTAGATTCCTTTGAGATTTTCATAGACACTCCTTGACAAATTTATAAGAGGAATAACTTTTCTGATGCAATTTGTTTGTGAAGGAAGGAGAATTATCCAGCTGCGAAGGTCTCAGCATAAAATATTTTAGTAATACGAATACGTGGCAGTTATTTATAGCGTTTTTAATATAAATTACTTGGGATAAACAAGGTTTCAAGAAGTTATATAGGTAGTTGCTTAAAATTAAAATAAGGGTCCTCGTAACGTACATTCCTGGCATTCCTAAAGTTTTTTCGGATATATTTCTAGAGAAAAAGTGTTTAAACAGTGTTTTCATAACTTGATTGTCTGCTTCTAATATTTACTCAACTATTTTAATATTATCAAAATACCTTTACTATCATAAAGTACTATCATAAATAGTCAGTCCCGTGACTATTTAGATTTAGTGAGGTTACTAGACTAACAGTTTGATTAGAAGCCTGAAGAAACTAAGTCAGGCTTTTTTGAAATTATTGTTGTGTTAAAATCAATTATTTAAGCTGGTTATTGTTGATACAGTATTTGTTGGGAATCTGGTAACTGCGGTAGTGGAAACGTTTAACTAGAGTACTGTAGCTCGGGAAGTCAGATTTGCGTTTCAACACTCTTACGTCAGCACTACGAAGCCACTGGGATACTTCTTCTTCTACTTCTATGTTGTCTATCATGGGCTCACAAATGATTAATATATCCTATCTTGGCAAGGAATATACAGCAAAAACACTCTGGTGTCGAGCTCTTTTCTTTATTTATACTTGAAAGCGTCAGTGATCTATTTGACGAGTTCTCTCATTTCCAAGTCACTCTAAATTCTTGGAATCAATATCTCTCTTCTTTATACCTTTTAAGTACATCTTTGTATCACAAAACTTTGTAATACCTGCCTTACTTGCACTTGCCGTTTTGAAGCTAGCAGTAACCAAATTCGCTTGGAAGCGCTCATGTGCCAAATATGCCCCTAGGCTCCATATATCATCCAAACAGACCGCAGACTTTAGATGACCACTGAATATTCATGACGCTGCGAAGATATTGCACGTGGAATCGGAATATATAATATAGTTGTTATTGAAACGTCGTGTTTGTCGAGTGAAAGCGGCCGTGACAGAGACGCTTCTGTGAAGATTAGGCAGCCAACTTCTGAATATGAATAGCGTCTTCGACTGTTTGGTTTATGTTTCGAATAAATTAACTTCTCACATTACTTTTTATTTTTTACACTTTAGACTAGAAGGAGCGCGTTTTTCGTAGTTGTATATGTACAACTTCAAATCAAGGGTTCAAACAATAATCAGTTTGAAATAATGTGAAACCTGACCCCTTTTAAAACTTTGCAATGTATTTCTTAAATTCTTTTTCACGACAATATTTTTAACCCATAAATATGTAAATATCTACAAATCTACAATGCTATTTTAAAAATGGTCCTTCGGAATACTAGAAACTGATTCCTTGAACAATCTTACGTTTATAACTATTAAGATGGACCTGTTGCTGTAGTAAAAAAATATTAAATTGCAAATATACAGCCTTCATTACCAACAAATGCTTTCATTCCACCCTCATAATTTATAATTTTTGGGCCGCCAATAATGGCTTCTTGAGGGTTTTGTCCGACTCACGAAGGTCCTCAATACTTTAGAGTGGGTCACAATGATTCTTTCATATTCAAACAAGATCATTACTGTTGTCAATAGAGGCGAAATAATTTATTTTTCGCTCCTTCTTCAGGCTTGCAAAGGACTGACTGGAAAGAGAGCATAAGTTTGTGGTCCAAGGTAACAGAAAAAATCTGTTTTAATATTAGAAATTGTAGTTTGTTTTCTACAGCTTGTAATTGTATCGAGTTCAACAATTGATATCGTTCGTAGTCAATCGATAATCACGCTTTACCTTATTTGATTTACAATATAGTAGCTACATCGATATAAATTCATCATTACGCATGCTGTTTAAGTGTAAATTAATTTGGTCGATAGGCGGATAAAGAGAATTGATTATTTCGGTGTAAAGTGTTACCACCGTAAATGCACGTTCTTGATATGTTTTAGTACGTTAAATATTGTATTGCAACTGCGTTTTACTATTGAATAAGGACATTCAAATGTTGGGTGTTTGGGTCTCTCACAAAATGTGACTATGAATATTATTTTAGACTTTTATTTGACTCCCCATGTTTTTATGTGGTGGCATGATTTTTCAAAACGAAATTAAAGCCATTACCCGATTTTCTATACACAAACTACAATATACATAACACAAAATACATAGTTACAAATTTGAGGACGCTGGATTTGTTTTTAAAGTTTAAATCGCCATCGCTTATGTCTTAGGCATACACGTGTCATCCCAACGGCCGGAATAAAGTCCCATTGAGTAGAGGCTTCGACCCTGCTGTACCAATGCACCCCATTATACCTACTCTACTTATGGAATTTTCACCCCGAATCATATTTCTTTAGTATCCTTTTTATGTTTACTTATGTTTTGTGTATTTTATGTTTTCTTGTTCTGGTTTTTCTTATTAGCTTCCTTGTTTAATTTGATTTCTTTTTAGTTGTCACTTGTTATTCGAAAAAGTTAGAGGGGTTGAGTCTGGTACAGGTGTGCGAGTTGCAGGGCAGTGCTGATTACTGTGCTAATTCAACTGCTTTTGTGGCGCAGTGGTAGTGTATGCGACTTCTGTGCTTGAGGTCTCGGGTTCGATTCCCGGGTTTCGGAGTTTAGGTGTTTTCTATGTATAATATGTATGATATTTACAAAAAAAAAAGTATATATGTATTTATATCAGTTGTCTAGTACCCATAATACAAGCTCTGCTTAGCTTGGGATGAGATGGCGTTGTGTGTTAGATGTCCGAAATTCATCTATTCAAACAAAGTCTTTTTCCTATCATTGCATTTGCTTCTAATCTACCTATTTTTCTTTTCTTTTATTACAAGAAAAACTAGTTATTTTTATTTTCTTTAGTATTTTAAAAAGGATTTGTCTTGAAACGTTGTTGTATGCTTTGGTATAGCTTGGCATTTCCAACATTTGATTTTCCGATATCTCAAGCTTGTGCTATGTATGTGAAATTTTCCTTAAAATAGATAGAATTAAATTTACTTTATACTAGCTGAGCTCCGCCAGTTAATGCCACGGCGCAAAGTAAAAAAAAATGTAAAAAGTATCCTATGTCCGTTCTCATGGTTCTAAGCTACCTCCTCACCAATTTTCAGCGAAATCGGTTCAGCTGTTCTTGATTTATAAATAGTGTAACTAACACGACTTTCTTTTATTTAAATAGATAAATTAGAAATTAGGAAATTAAGGAGTATTAGGATATAAATAATCAGATGAATGGATACCAATTTTAAGGAACTAAAACTGGCGAAGAATAGGGCGGAAATAAAACATGTATAATACTGAACATTACAGTTATCTACATCGTTTCTAAGTCTCTAGAAGCTTTTAGACTCAGGATAGAGATAAATTACACAATTTAATTAAAGTCTGTTTATGTCTGATGAATTAAAAATGCACACAAATAAAATAGTAACAGAAGCTTAAATACAATACAGGATTTACTTTCGCTTCGGTTGTTTAAGGGTAACTGTTACACTAACCTCAGAACTACACGCTAGATAATACGAATCTTTTTAGTTGAATAGCAAAGAAGAACTTTATATAAAAAATAGGAACCTTACAATAACAAATAGTAACATTATATATATACTGACCAAATCAAAACCTATTTACAACGGTTACGTTAAGATTTCGCAACCCCAAAGCCATCTGCAAAACGAACACTTACAAAATCCCTCCAACGAATGAAAGGCAAAGATCAATTTCCCACGAGCACTGCGCGTACGCACGGGTCAACGACCTCCTCCGTAACCTAGCAACGGTACTTGAGCCTTCGTCTCCTAGTACTGTGATCTAACAAAAATCACCTTCAACTAAAACTTATAAGGTTCAAATTGCTTCGTATAAAAAGAGGCTTCTATTTTTTTAAATGAATTACGTCATTGTTTTTCAGGTCATTTGCAGATATTTAGAACAACAGGATCAAATCGGTTATCTTATCAGTGTAGAAATAAAGTCGATATTCCCGTGACAAATTTGTAAGTAAGAATAGAGTTCATTCAATGATTGACCAAGATAAGATTTATACTTTATTGTTTTAAAGACACGCATTGCGTACACATACTAACAAACGATATAAATTGTTCTACTATTTGAGCGTAACGAGAAAATTGATTTTTCTCGTAGTGCTGATTAAATTCTTAGTGTTCATGGTAATTTCGTACGTACGTACTTAAGTAGGTCATGTAGGATATAAAGATTCTGTTGTAGGCAGCATGTTTATTGTGATTTTCAAGCTATTGCTGTTTTAACACAAATTTTTCGCGTAAGCTAAGCCAGACAAGCCAAATCCATTCAAGGCGAAGGTACGCGAACACTGATCTATACTAATATATAAAGATAAAGAGTGTATTTGTTTGTTTAAACGCGCTAATCTCAGGAACCGCTGATCCGATTTGAAAAATTCTTTCAGTGTCGGATATTACACTTATCGAGGAAGGCTATAGGCTACGCTACGGGCAATAAGAGACGCAAACGAGGTTGCGTGGAGCTGCTAGTTACTGTATGTGTATTTTCGCAAATACTTAAATGTAGGCAGATGTTCAAAATTCCTTTTTTATGATATAGTGGGCAAACCAGCAAACTTATCACCTGATGGTAAGCGATCACCGCCGCCCATACACACCAGCAACATCAGAGGCGTAACAAGTGCGTTGGCGACCTTTGGGGGATGGGGAAAGGGATGTGGGGATGGGTTGGGGTATGGACCTCCGTTGTCTTCAATCACTCAGTGAAACACAGCGCAAGCCCTATTTCACACCGGTTTTTCTGTGAGGCCGTGGTATCACTCCGGTCGAGCCGACCCATTCATGTTAAAGCTTACTAATATAATACTGCCTTAGCATTCAGAATCACTTGCCACTAAACAAACAGTCGAGTATATGTTGAGTTTATTTTAAATCCATGTCGCCATTGTTAGAATTTTATAATTTGATATGCGTACTATACCGGGGTGGTACAACAAGGAACGTGAGTCCATTGTTGTTACCAAAGTGACATGGTATTCTTTTGTTCTGATAGTCTCGTGTCAGGTAATTGACAGTTTCATAAAACTTAGATGTTGTACTTAATTAGAGGTATTTGTGAACAGAGATGATCAGTCGAGATGAGTTGACAACAATTGTGTTGTGAAATATGTTACGCAGTTGAGGGAGAGCCAGGCTGCGTCATAAATAGGTCAATTCGACCTGTGTGCTATCAAAAATAAGGTGTAAAGCAGTTTTATCGTTGCTTGATGAAGAGTTTGGTTACCAGACTCGAAGCTAATGTAAAATTGTAAGCAATTATTTTAATAAAAATATTGGAGCGATTCGTACGGACAATCGAAATACAGGGTTTGCCTTATTTATAATTTCAGATGCTAAAATCAATTGATTTGTAAAATATTACCATTTTTTTTGAATTTCTTTGGCTGAAAATAAATTATAATTATTGCAAAAAAAACCTTCCTACTTTTAGGTTGCAGGTCTTGATAGGTGATGGTGGTTACTTACCATCAAATGACAAGTCTGCTCGTTTAGCAATACCAATGCAATTAAATTAACGAATGAAAAAACGATAAGACCAAACAAGTAGCAGCACTAATCTGTCAAGTAACAAAGGAGCATGGAAGAAGAATGCTTCAGCTATAGTATACATGCGTTTTATTTCATTATATAATTTACTTAATACTACTCTTCTTAAAGTTATGTTTTCTATTGGCTGTAGGCCACTGAAAAATAATATTCTTATTTCAGTAATAAATTGTCAGGAGCTCATGCAAAGTGGTCGATGGCCTTTAGAACCTGTCAGCGCGTTTGCGTCTGCACCGTAAAAATTAAATCAAACTTAGTAGAGCCAATTGAACCCAAAATAAAAACTTTGATTATTACAACACGTTTGTTTAGTAATTTAATAAAATTACTACCTAAATCCTTGAAACCTCTTTGAACAAATTTAAATTTAAAAAAAAGCCTATGGCTAAGATAAACAGTAAGGATTGATTGATATTTTTGTTGATTCTGTGGAAGCAAAACCCCTGACTAAGGGTTAGAACACGGACGAGAATGAATGAAAATCTTAATATCGAATAATTGTGTACAGAAAAGGTATTATTTTACTATTTGTATATGAAAACTACATAATTTAATAAATATTTTCAAAAATCTAACCTGTTTAACAAATCCTCGTATGCTATATTTTCTCACGGACCTTGAAATCTTCAATAGAGAATCGTACCCTGTGATGGTATCCATTATCGATGTAGGAAACCATCAGGTGACTCTTTTTTTATTTGTACTTACATCAATCACCTTCAATCATATAAGAAGTTAATCAGAGGACTAGGATTTTGGAAACCGTTGATTTGGTCTTCGCAATCCATCCGTATAAACAACTTCCCTTCCGAAACACTGCCTGTTTTTCTTAACTACCTTACCTTTTACTGCAGTCGTAATCATTTTATCATGCCCGATTGTATCTCAGCATTCCCTTTTAGTGATTTGGTCATGAGCTTTATATATCGCTTGGTTCTTCAGAAACAATCATTGTAAATTTCTTTCAAACGCAACAAAATTCTTCATTACAGTAAATTAACCATCCTCAATATGCAACTACAGAGTAACTAGTAAAAACCTGTTCTTCAATCATAACAGAGTTCGTGTAAACAGGTCTCGCTCCGATTACGCTAACGTAGCAGGCAGTGAACAGTGAACCTTGGACAGGTCGTGTTATAAGTAGCCTATGCACTGTTGGTACTGGCTATGCATAACCATATTAAACATGGCCACATAAATAACCAATAATCATATTAATTGACTGGCCTCTAGCTCTAATAGGTCCTCACTCCTCAGCCAGAGTCTTAAGTTCTATTACACTGATTATTACATTTCCACTGATTCTCAAAATACAGGAAATCCTAGTTTGAGGATCAGGGGTCTCATATAATTGTTTGCCATACTTGTTATATATTTTGATATTGTAAATAGAATAACTGTGTTACCTTCTTATTGTATGGTTAAGTTTATGCAATAAATTATTATTATTATTATTACCACTGAAGACCGAAATGAAATGAAATAATTAACACACATTTATTAATATGCGACAGCACGGATGGCCTAGTGGTATAGCAGTCGCCACGCCGCGTTCTACTGCGCCAAGTGATCTGGGTTCAAATCCCATATGACATATGGGACTATGTGTGATCCATAAATTGATGTTCTGAGTCTGGGTGTTTTTGTGTCCGTTTCATGTATGTTCGTAAAGTCGCACGCGGAGTAAAGATGGAGTTGACTTTTAAAATAAAATTGACACATCATACATTAGTAGATCCTGGTCTATCACAATTTTTTTTCGGACAGGTTACATACAACGGTAACTAGTTGCAAACTAAGCAGAACTTTGTTTTTGGACTGATCCCGCCCATATGCCTACTACTGTAACTTCTGTACACCAGGATCAACAGCAGTGACCCACGAACACACCGAGTTAGGACACTCGGGACGTCCCCGGAAAAATTAAACTGTCATGGCAACGAAATTAATCAGAAAAAAATTGAAGAAGTTGAAAATATAAATATATCTCTATAGCAAATAGAAATACATTACAAAGTTGTTAAACGTACTTAAAATCAAAAATAAGTCTCGCATCTTAATTCACCTTTGTTAGGTACCTGTGTCTCAAGTACTCACTACGCCTAAAGATTATTTGTTTTTCAGTTTTAACAGTTCTTACTTCTTGCTGTGTACTAATGAAGCAAGTTTTTGAAAAGGTCTTAAAACAATAACAAACTGGAAAACTTGTACGTTGAATAATTTTTGGAATATAATGGCTTATAATGGATTAACTTTTAATTAAAGTAATAGAGGAAAAGTCGAAAAGTAATAGAAGAAGAAAACTTATACAAAAGAGTATTTTATCGGCATATTTCAAATCTATCTTTTACTTAAGTAAACTGTACAAACTACTATCAAAAAAAATACCGAACAATAAAACATTCAACTGAATGTAACCTATTATGCAACGGACTTTAATCTTTTGTAATCGTGTGGATCCTAAAAATCAATCATACGGGGTCACAATAACCAGGCACTGTCATCGGTTTATTATACTCTTGCGCATAACGCACACACATATACCGTTACTTGGAAGTTTCACACATGCACGCTAATTCAATAAACGACACCTGAATCTTTAAGTGTCATTCTTCATAGTCCTCTTAAATTGAACTCAATTCTTATTACAGTGAGAATCACTTTTAAGTGATTACATTACCTATCTCTGTGTGTGTTGAGGTTGCGTAAACACCACGGACTGTTTTAGAGTTGTTCGTTTTTAGATTTTAAAGAACTAACACTAAAGTTCAATTTTCAAGCCAATCTACTAGTATTAACCTTAGCTCAACTGAAATACAACATTATTCAGTTGTAATAAGGTAGGGTTTGCTATGTGATTGTACGTTGAAGTATAGTTACCTTTCGTACCAGTCGGTGCCAGGCATCGAAATAAAGTCCCTTGTTCACGAGTTTTATTCAGAGGTGTGTAATCATAAATAACTAACATTAAGATAAGATTCTCTCTTTTTTGTTACTGATAATTGAATAAAAACTTGATAACTAATTAATTTTGAGTATTGAATTTATAACTAAGTATATTTACTGCTTGCTTCCATTAATTTTGTTTAGGATAATTAATAAAAAATACTAAGGACTAAGTTAAAAAAGAACCGTTTCAACATTACTAGCATTATGTTTTTCTTTCTTTAGTACTCTACACTTTGATGGTAGTACAGAATCACATTGTACTATAAAAAAAATTGCATTAAGTTTCATCTACTAATTTTATCAAAAATGCCAGTTTATATTCATTATCGCCATAATCTTTCGTACATCTTAATGTCATCGTAGAAAAAGCGAAAAGTTACAACAAGAAAAACGTAGAAATGTTTATTTTCTCTATCATATAATCTAGGACTGAACTATCACAAGGGCTCATACTTGGACCAAGTTATTATTCTTCGCAATTTGAATGTATATTTCTAGGAATTCTATACTACTCACTGAAACTGAAATAATCTTTGCCGATGAGAATTAACCACTTTAAATGATAAAATTTTACGTATAAAACTATTTAATTGCTTGCAAAGGCAATGATAAATTATATAGATCGTAAAATTTCCAACTATAACTTATTCATGTCAATCGTAAATCAATCATGAATTATGTCCAATCTCATTTATAATCGTGACCGTGTGTGTAGGCTCTAATAGCGTGTTATAGCTTACAGTTACCTATCGTTCATCAAAAACTTGTTTGTCTCATTTTTAGTTAATTCTCGACCTTGGAGATTTGCTCATAAATATTTTTCCATTCGAGATGTTAAACGTTTTTTATTTACTTACACTTTTTATGTTATTTGTATTAGGTGTTTAGTAAGTTAGGTTTAAATTTAAGTATTTGAAACTTAATGATTAGATTCTTTTTGCTGTTGTTGTGAGTTGTTTTGACGTTGTCACACATTAGGTATTTAGATTTAAAACAGGTAGATAAGCCTGTTGGTATAATTGGTTGGTATGGCGGCGGTAGTAATCTTGACTGCTAAACTACATGTCGTGGCTTCGATTCCTATCCAACACGGATGTTATTTGCAGAGCTCTATCACTTGTTTTGTTCATATACATGCTCTTTCTGTGTTGAGGAGTTACTCAAGGCCAGGGCAGCAACACCCTTCTGACTCCAGTATTACAGGTGTTTACGGACCACTATATTTATTTACTACTAGCTGAACCCCGCGGTTATTGTCGTACCGCGAGTAACGCCGGGGCGAAGCTAGTCTAAAAAAAGTAGCCTAAGTTACTCCCCATATCATTAGCTACCTATCAGGGAAAGTCCCGTCAAAATCAGTACAGCCATTCCAGAGATTACTCGGAACAAACAGATAGACAAACAGACTAAAGTTTGAAAAGTACATTTTTGTTATATGTACCGTGTATTTATATGTATATATATATGTATGTGTGTTACAAACAGACACTCCAATTTAATTTATTTGTGTAGAAAATTACCCATCTGCAAGTTTGCCCCATATCAATAAAACGTTATTAATAAAGGCAACTTTTTGAACGAACTTAAAGCTCATTCCTTGATTACTTTTTCACCTGCTTAATTCGCCCTCCATAATCTGGTTATTATCATAGATGTGTATCTTTAATATAAAGTTCTGAAACTAACAACCTACTAGCATATTTGAAATTCAAATTATTTGATATCATAAGTAACAAATCGCACCTGTTCAAACTATGAAACTAATTCAAATTATTAATTCAAATTTATTAAATTTTTAATCTATTTCGTTTGTATCTATTAAAAAAATTGTGTTAGCTTACCACTTGATTTACCATGCTTAATATTTATCAATGAAATACATTAAAATTTAACACATCCCTTACACTAGGTTTAATATAGGTAATCCTACTAATATTATAAAAGCGAAAGTTTGTAAGGATGGATGGATGTTTGGATGGATGTTTGTTACTCTTTCACGCATAAACTACTGAACGGATTTGGATGAAACTTTACAGTAATATAGCTTATACATCAGAATAACACATAGGCTACTATTTGCCGCGATAATCGACATATACGCGGGCGGAGCCGCGGGCAACAATTAGTAGGTAATAAAGGTGTAAATGTGGTGTAAGTGTCAAATCATCACTCTTTTAAGAATCATTGACCGTAATTTGGCACCTCATAAACTTTATTTAGTAAACATATACTCAAGTATGGTTTTTGACTGCCGCGGTGATGCAGTATGCGACCTCGGTTTCGATTCCCGGGTCGGGCCAAATACTTGATTCTCTGTTTGGTTTGGGACTAGATGGCGTTTAGATGTCCAAAATTAATTTATCTATTTAAATGAAAATAATTCACTGAAATGTATGTACGCGCATAACTGCCGATCGACTGCACCAAATTAAATAACTAAATCTTTTTTTATGTGTTCACTATTGTCAGGACAAGGTTTGTAATAATAAAAATTATAAGAAAACGGGCAGTATAATATTTTTTTTAATCCACGACTGTACTACCGGGCGAAGCTGAAGCGGGCATTATTATCAAAAACGAGCTTTTCGGAAAAAATAAAAAAATGGCGGCACAATGTTTTACCGGGACAGCGATTCCGACATATTACTCCACCCGTGGGTCCGGTGAGGCCACATGGGGGTTTCCCTATAAAAGTAAAAAAAACGCTGTATTAATTCAAGTTTCTTTTTTTACAGGTAAATATTGCATCGATTTGAAACTGGTGTGGATCAACAGGAAAAGGAGAACTGGTATTATTAACTATTTTTTTTATTTATGTTTCATAAGAACGTCGAAAAAAACGAATGTGTTCGACGTCACCTTTATCATAGTGTTGTGTTTTCCTTCCTTATAGATACAATTGAAAATTAAAAATGATGATTCGATTAATGATAAATGTCAAATGTTAAAAAAAGACATTTCGGGAAATTACTTTGATAAACAGTGAGTTGAATATTCTAAAGCCTGTGTAAAATCTTGGTCATAGTAACAACTAATGGGAGTCGAAAAGAAGTACGAGACGTCACGGTATAAAAATTCAATTTCTTTTCTAAACACTTGAAACACGTAGTAGTAGAATAGAATTTTAAAAAGGTTTTGGGAAAGTTGGCGCAAGCCGCTACTAGTAGTCAAGTAAGCTTCAATGTGTTTTGAGGTCGTTTATTTCTTATATTATTTCTTTAACTCAAAAACTCTTTTAAAAACATTAATAACTAAACGTGCATAAGAACCTTCTCGAAGTTCAAGGTTACAACTGAGCGAATGTCACGGCTATAGGACGGAACGTTCGAGAAATTTCTATTTACATTATAATCTTACCAATTGATAATGTTCTAACTGGTTCCCTCTATAACTGTTTAGATGCGAGTTTAATTTTTGCCAGAGTATAATTTGACAACTAACTACCGTAACCGAATAGATTAGCGCATTGCAAAACTAAGCAATTCTAGCCCGGTAAATCTTTGGATTTGTGACCGATCTTAACATATTGAGATTTCTTCGTGTCTCAGAGACCACGTTAAGTCGGTTGTAACAGGAACATCTTGAGCCGATCATTGGGGTAGTTGAAGTAAGAAAAAGGCGACAGCAGACTTTCTGATCTTCAATTTCGCCTAATACTTGGGTTGTAAAGGACAGTATCTTAGAGTTACAGCTGACCTAAACATAGTTTGGAAAAAGACCTGGCGAAAAATTTTAATAAGGAGTAATACAGGCTACTATACTATACGCGCATCTATTATTTTTTTTTTAGATAGATCCTTTTTCAAGAACTGGGCCAAATTTAAATGGAAACGCACAGGAAGCACCAACTTTCAAATAAAAAAATAATTATCAAAATCGGTTAACCCACTCGAAAATACAATGATAAACATGAAAGTACAGTCGAATTGAGACCCTCCGTTTTTGAAGCCGGTTAAAAATTGTGACCTTAATTAAACACGGTATAACTGCAGCGGAGAAGTACTATGATCTACTCAAATAAATGTCGCCTAAAAGCCTTTTATTCAAATTATCGTATTTTGATAAAACCCACATACGTTTAAACTCCCATAAACTGTAATAACTCAGGATAATTTGTTGTAAAACGTGTATAATTTATGCAAAAATGTGTATTGTAGTCAGTTGTTAGCAAGCGACCTTGCACTTGACAATAGCTGAAGCGAATCATACTCGAGCAGTTGAACGGAATTGTGACTAATTACGAATATGTATTTATAACCGACTTCAAAAATGGAGGAGGTTATCAGTTCGACTGTATTTTTTAATATTTTTTACTTCATAACTTTCGACTGGGTGAACCGATTTTGATGATTCTTTTTTTATTTGAAAGTTGGTGCTTCCCGTGTGGTCCCATTTCAATTAGGTCTTGTTCTTAAAGTCGGTTTTTTTATAAAACTTGTGATTATTTGCAATCTTTTTACTGTTAATTAACATTACTGTTAATCTTCGGTATTTAAAATGAATGTTATATATATGTAATAGTCTAAAAGCAATCCAGAAGGTGCAAATAGCCTGAGAATCAGACAAAAATTGCAAGTTTAGGGTACATTTTGAGACGGCTACCGGTAATTGGTGGTCATATACGTCCCTTGTAGGGTTACTGGTGTATCTGTACTCGTATATAATGAGAAGGCAGAAGTTTATTGAACTTACCTAACCTAGTCTTACTAACTCGAAAAAATGGAACGAAAGAATTACATTATTTTTTCTTCTTACGAATCCTCTTCGCCAGTGTAGGTTAGGCGTCAGCTCTGCATATTCCTTTCTATGTTTTACTAGATGATTTTTTATTCCTAGACTAGATTTTTTTAGGGAATGAGGCGGTAAGCGATTACCGCCACCCATGGACACCAGAAACACCAGAGGTGTCACAAGTGCGTTGGCAGCCTTTGGGAAAAGGGGAGAGGGAGGGTTCACTCGGTGAAACACAGTGCAAGCGCTATTTCACACCAGTTTTCTGTGAGGCCGTACTATCACTCCGGTCGAGCCAGCCCACTCATACCGAAGCGTGGCTCTTCCACGTTGAATACAGTTCTTCTAAGTTGGCGATCCCCGTCCAAAAACTACTTGGCACTTATATCGAACAGTTGAATCCTTTGAATCATTTTTCTCACTTATTTGACTCACCTGCTTGCTGATTGCCTACCGACCTGTCCTTTACCCCGCATACCCCAATTTCCTGTAACGATGTCTACATATCTCCGATACTTTATCACCGCCATTTGAACTTGGACCCCAATTTGTGGGAGTAATGACGTGTTCCGGATAGACGCTTGGTTTGATTCCTGAGTGACGAAAATTTTATTTTAAAAGGCTAAAGGTCGAGATTCTATTTTTGGTTGGGATTTTTTCAGCATCTCTGGTAAGAAATTTCACCTAGTGTAGGTTTCTTTAATAAAAGTAGATATGACCTTTTTTTGATTAGATATTTTTGTAACATCTTATCGCTTACATTTATTGAGGTCCAGAGAAACAATTTAAGATTTTTTTAAGTTTACACATCTCAGACTGCCGCCTGGTTCCAAACTAGTCTGAGATTACTATCCATAGTTAATAATATATATCCGAAAGCGACTCTGTCTATCTGTCTGTTGCGCTTTCATTGGTTAACCGCTAAACCGATTTGGATTAAATTCAAAATGGAAATCCTTTTGAAGTTCCTCCTCTGACAATTCTTGACTAAGATCATACCTAATTATGTAGTTGTAGAAGCATATTTTAAGGCGTATGTCACTTACATATTTATGGATAGAAAATGGCTACTGTTATATCATCATCATCATCATCATCAGCCTATAGCACTCCACTGCTGGACATAGCCTCTCCAATGTTATATAATGGTTTAAAATTCTTTATCCATACTAATATTATAAATTCGAAAATAACTGTCTGTCAGTCAGTTCTCTTTTCGTGGCTAAACTGCTGCACTGATATAAATTAAATTTGGCTTGCAGATAGTTAAATTATGTAATATAGGCTACTTTGTACCGTTATAACTGACATACACGCGGGCGGAGCCGTTTGCAAATGTTGGTAAGTAATTTCAAAATTACTCAAAAAATATGTATTAATGCCGCAGACTATACGATATCCATTTTATTCCATCCTCATCGAAAATTGAATAATTACGGCTACAAACTCAATTATTCATTCTAGTTGCAAAACTTTTTTTTCATCTCGAAAAGGTCACTTTTCTTTAAAAGTTTCATATCAAATTAATTATGAATTCCTTTCAGGACAATCCCTTTGCAATCCCCTCGTTGGATTGTCTTTTTCTGTTGGAGTTTGTCGTTATATTTCTTTCAGATTATGTTTAATTAAAGCAATACGAATTTTGAGGTAGTGTCTTGATATCTTTTCAATTTTATTTAGAGTACTGCACTATACTTAAGAGGTTTGTCCGGTTTCTTTTACAAACTATTTAATTGCAAAAATTAGTTGAACAATATACTAGAATATTGGGTATCAAATGAAATAAAACTGATATCTTCTATGTATGCATGTATGGAATGTAATCCAATCTCTAGAAAAAAGTTCATACTAATATTACTGTGCTGAAAATTTGCTGAAGAATTTGTTTGATTGAACGAGCTAATCTCAAGTGCTGAAAGTTCAAATTGGTAAATACTTTAAATTTGACTAGGTTATTTAACGAGGAAGCCATATAGGCTACAATTATAATGGACAATGAAAACCAGGTTCACAGAAACCTTATCCAACTCTGAACTGTCAGAGCGAATCTTAAACAGCAATCCAAACCTAATTTATATGCACTAACTCATCTACGGTGCAGATCTGCCAATTATCTCAACCATCTTGACCATCCTATAATTCACACAACAGAGGTGACGTCCTCCGTACAGAGCTATTTCCTCTCAGCTGCTTCTTGGAATATTAGAACAGCTGGAAATAAGATTAGGTAGACATTAAACTGGCAAATTTAGTAGCTAATGGTGGGCTTTTTGGTCTGGCGTGCAACATTTGGGCGACATAATACTATCAATAATGAAGGAAAAATTTGTAAAGTAATTTGCTATACAGAAATTGATATACAAGGAAATTTTTTAATTTTTCCTCCCGAT
This sequence comes from Spilosoma lubricipeda, assembly GCA_905220595.1. Lineage (NCBI taxonomy): Eukaryota > Metazoa > Arthropoda > Insecta > Lepidoptera > Erebidae > Spilosoma > Spilosoma lubricipeda. The sequence continues at coordinate 795,509 of HG992290.1, forward strand.
CAGGGATAATATTTGATTAATACAAACTAATTGAACAATTTTGTCAAAAGTAACTAGTAGTGTTTTCCGTTTGGAAAACCTAAGTATGTACTTCTTCCAAGGATTCCTAAGTTATTCATCAACGGTTCTGTGTTATTTTCTACTTTAAAAGTTTAAAGTTGCGTGAAAAGTAAAATAATATTAACAATAATTTATATAGAGGATTAAACATATAATGAAAAGGGTTATGTATTTAAACAGAATCTCAGTTTTTTTAATGTTGTAGTGGGCAAACGAGCAGACATATCGCCGGATGGTAAGTGATTACAACGCAACACCAGAGGCGTCACAAGTGCATTGCCGGCCTTTGGGGGATGGAACCTATCCCCACCTCCCAAAGGGTTAAAGTATAGGCCTCCGATATCCTCACTCACTCGGTAAAACACAACCCAGGCGCTGTTTCACACCGGTTTTCTGTAAGGACGTGGTATCACTCCGGTCGAGCCGACCCATGTATGCCGAAGCGTGGCTCTCCCACGGTGACTGTGATTATAATGTGTGTGAGTGATTTTATAATTTTGCTTCTACATCCAGGCTATAATTAAGAATGTACATACATATAAAATCAGCTGTTTAGAAGCTGAACTATTTATTTCAAAAGCCTTACTACTGATACGATGCGATATCATAAAATTCGATAACCAGGCCAAGAATTTAATAGCAAATTTTATTAAATTGTCAAGTATTGAACCGCGAACGTTACTGCAGCGACCCATGAAGCCGTCAAGCACGAAACTTAATCGAGTTACAAATAGCGATCTAACTTACTAGACTGTCTTGAAACTATCACGAATTTGATATTCGCTTCTCGGCTAGCTCAATTGCTTGTGTGGTTTAAAACTGTGTTGCGAATCTAGGTGCATTTTGTTCTAGTTAATTATGTCTGTAAAGTTTCTGGCATATGTTACGTGTATAAATTGAAACCTAATCTTTATACTGTCGCTTGACTTACGTTTCGACAAAATCGTAACGATGATACATTTGTTTTTAGAAACATTCTTGCACTAAGAAAATATTCTGTATGTACATAGTAGTATACCTTACAAAGAATTATGAAACGAACTCAAAGAACACCCAGACTCAGTACAACAATTTGTCGTTCACACAAAGTGTCGTCCCATGTGGGACGCTGACCGCTGTAAAACCGCGTGACCACTACGCCATTTGACTAGACGTTAAGTGGTTATCACTGCGTGTACATTGCTAAATTATTAAAAAAAAACAGCTAAATGCAAAAGTATTATTCGGAGCGTATCAATACGACAACGAATGACAATAATTCAGCTGCAGTGAACCTGTCCACAACATCCGCGAATACGCCATTGATAATGATATACTGGAATAGATACGATAAGTTATTTTCACAGCTTTCATCTATCACTTACATAAAATGGACTAAAATAAGCTTTTGTTACAAAAATGATGAGACAGATGATATTGAAAGTACTTTAATGGTGTCAAGTGTGTCAACGCATTGGTGCGATTTTATTTGTAAGTGGTGTTTTCACCACTTAAGACATTTTTTTTTTAAGAAAGGTTTGTATAGAAAGTAAAAGCTTATTAAAATATTATTTGGAAATATTATGAATGCTTATACAAGACCGAAGACAAAACTAAGTTCTCTAGTGCCATATAATACATCGTACTGTACTGTACGATTGCCTAGAAAATATCCTTCAATATCTTATAAGCACGTCTGAATGGAGCACATCTATAATCTATGTCTCTGCGGTAGATGTTAGACGCATCTGCAGCAGATTTATAGGATGTCGGCGGATGCTGTACTAATGCACTATTCTTACACAATAGCCTTTTTGTTTAGAGAATAATATGATTTATCACAGGCTGTTGTGGGATTTTGTTGCGATAAAGAACGTTGGTGGTGTATTTTAGTCTTGTTGAAATCGGACTTCTAGGCAACAGCTGTTTGTGTTACGAACGTGACCTTGACCTGTTGGCCTGTTTGACCTTTTGTTTACTTATACTTCCTAATACGCTGAGGTTATTACACGTATTTTTATTCATCCTTTCTATGTTTCTAGCAGCTTCTTACCGCAATTTTGACTGCGTCTTTCAAAAGAAATTAAAATTACCCGTTCTGTCCTACTAATCGTAGTATGATGTGTCTATACAAATAAATAAAATTGAAGTGTTTGTTTTTGATTGTAATATTTTCATATGCATTTAGTAAAAAGCTGTTAATTTGACATTACAAACAGACACAGATTACTTGTCTGTCTGTCTGTTTGTTCAGGCTAATCTCAGGAACGGTTGGACCGATTTTGATGGGACTTTCACTAACAGGTAGCTGATAATATAAGGAGTTATTTAGGCTTCTTTTAACCATTCCGTAGTTCACGTCTCGTAAAAGTTAGACGGCTGACTTGAAAAATCTGAAATAAATCATGGTGTTAGTCAATGTAATGAACTTTGAAGGAAAACTACTCGTACAACGAGTTAGGTAACTTTGCTACTTGGTGAGTCATAAAGGCTTAACTTGTAAAATGTGCTCACTTGGAAAACTTCGTACTAAAATCGCGTAAGACGTAAAAATGTAAAATAAAAAAAAAAAACACAACAAATGGATGACTACGGAACCCTATTCCATGCCTGGCCTGACACGCACTTGTTCAGTTTTTATGCCATTTCATCTATAAAACTCATTATTTAAAACCATACCTAATATTATGTTCAATACATTAGTGACATCGTCTGCATGTCAAAAATTTCGTTTCAAATTTGAAAGCAATTCTATCAGAAGGCACTCAGCACGAGACAATTTTTAAAATTGCATACCGCACACCGCATTTTGCTAACATTTTCTTCATGGATGGGTTTTAATATTCGTACCTTGTACTTGAGTTGAGGAGGCGCTTGGTAATGTTTGAATGGCGGGCTACACATACAAAATTTATATCTTTATACAAAAGCATGTTCTCGTTGCCTCCTTGGTTCGATCGCCCCACGGATTCAATTCCCGGGTTAGTCCAAAAAGTGTTATTGAGTTTTTCTGATTACAGAAATTCTTAATAAGAGGCCGGCGTTTGGAAGTTGGGATCTTAACTTCTGTGCTTTGGATAACACGTAAGCCGTTGGTGCTGCGCCCGATTTGATGATGATGAGCCAGTCGTGTCAGATAGCCGTACGATACCGTACGCACTGTTTGCAGAGTGATTGATCAAACAAGCGCAGTATCAAATAATTATTTTTTTATCGCTCTAAATCTCATGTGTTCATGAAAGTTTTGTTTATTTGTTTGACGTTTTATAGTTTCTGTTCAACCCTATTTCCATTCTAATTTATTAAAATGGTAACCGATACAAAAAAACAGAAAAATAACATTATAAATAACATCAAAGAAATAAAGACACGTCATGTAATCAGCACAATTCTTCGTGAAACCGCCACCGCTCATGACTAAGTCGGGCCCGTACAGCTATGGCCGCATCTTGTCGCGTCGCGTCGTGAAGCCATTCCGTTCGCCAGCGCGGGCTGCATTGTGCATTCTTTTGTCCTGTCGTTCATTACCATGTCACTGTGCCATACGAATACATAATTGGAAATTCCAAGTGGTTTTCCACCACCTTTTGCTTATATTCATTAAATGATATGTATGCAAGTTAATTGGTTTGTAACATGATACTCTCTGTTCAGCGTTTCAGCGAATTCAGTTATATTGGAATTTCCTTTTTAACCGACTTCAAAAAGAGGAGGTTCTAAATTCGACTATTTTTTAGGTTTCCCTAGCCAAATGGTAAAAACAAAACCCTTATGGATTCGTCATGTCTGTCTGTCCGTTTGTCACAACCACTTTTTTCCGAAACTATAAGAACTCTACTGTTGAAACATGGTAAATAGATGTATTATGTGAACCGCATTAAGATTTTGAACAAATGATCTTACAATTATTTGCCCCAGGTGGTAATTGAACTCACACCCCCAGGCTTAGCAATCAGAACCATTAGATCAATAGGTTTTTTTACCCTCAGCCTTTAAAGGCAGTTCATTTTCATACTAAATAGGGTAAGGTTCGAATCTATAATCAGTCGAGTGCAGATTCAAAGCCTGCCGTTTTATCATGCCCAGGAAAATTTCTATCTTTGTCCTTTGATATACCATCCATTCCGGTGAGCAAACTTAACTCATTAATCATGAAAACTTTAGAAAGTACGATTTAATGTCTGGTGTCTTTCGGCCGTATCACATTCTAGAAAAGAACAGAGGTGGATAAAACATCAGTAAGAGATGGTATCTGGTCTGAACTGGATAAATTTCATGTTTTTTTTAAAAGACAATTCTTGTTTGTCTCGAGACTTGGAAAACATACATGAATCGGACGCAAATAATACCCAGACTCTTAACAACGATTTGTAGATTTTACGAAGTGTTATCCCATATGGTGATTAAACCCACAACACTTAATGCAGCAGAAAGCGGTGATGTGACTATTTAAACTACCGGATCATCCGCGCAATAAAGTTAAGATTAAACAATAAAAAATACTAACTCACAAAAACAATAAGATCGGACCCTGTGAAAAATGTTCTGTCCAGGATTTTCTTAGACAATCCATTTTTAATATATTTTATAGTATACGAAGTTTATTATACAACAAGTTTTATTCTATTATCAGCTCGGTGCAGGTCGGTCTAGGTTCGGATCTTAGACCATATTAACTTTTGCCATCATTATCGTTCTTATTTATTGAATGATTAATCAATTATTTCTTATTTTGTGTTTCTAACTTTAAAAATTACCAAGTTACATACAATAATTCATCCTTTAGAGGTGACATATCAAGAAATTGTTTCCTTTCCTATTGGGTGCGTACTAAACAAAAAGCATCTAATGTAAAAGAAAACAAGTTTATAGCCCCAAATGAATCGGTTAGTGAAGACAAATAATATCATTAAACGCTTAAATAAAATTCAGCACAAAACATAATAATTTATTTGACGTAATTCCCAAGTTATAATAATAAAACTTGATGTAATCGACGTCCAACAGCTTCATGGTCGACGTAATCAAGTTTAATGTCGACTAACCTTCAACACGTCACTACAACAGCGACATTTATCGATAATTTGTATCGTCATTAGCTTCCTGTGTTTACATAGATGTGCAGATTACCTTCACATCCTGTTTAACAGTGTAATTGAAAAAGAAATAGCGTAGTTATTTCGCAGTAGAATAATGTTCTGCAATCGGAATAGAATGACTGAAACATGTAAGAATTGTGTTATTATTTAAGTGCAGTGTAACTTTCTCCTTTACGATTACATACTATGACTTCTTACTTGTATAGCTATAGATTTCAGTTTACATAACATAGGTCTAAGTTAGTAAAATGTTTGTTCTTCTTATAAGTTCCCTAACTATAGCGGATCTCGCCTAGCTTTAGCTGTTAAGTTCGCCTTGAATAGCCTTTTTAGCTTCTTCTCTGATAGGTTTTTCTAGCTCCTTCTGTATCTGATCTGACAAACCTTAAAAACTCCATACTGTAGGCCTTCGAGTTTTCATTTTATCACTAAGCATTTTATATTAGTCGTATCGATGTGTATCGCTGTATTCGGGTTGCCCAGAGGCGCTGTATCTTCTTAATTTTATCATTGTTTTGAAATACATTAGCGCGAAAACCTGTCCGTAATAACATAGTCTAATCTACCGAACTGAAATCCCGTATGCCATAAAAAACAAAACTTATTATTACAATCTTGTTAGATATTTACTTTATATAACCTGGGACACTCTCTTGTGCAAATATATCATCATCATCATCATCATCAGCCTATCGCAGTCCACTGCTGGACATAGGCCTCTCCAAATATATACTAGTGCAAATGTAATTTGAGCTGGACTGTCTACTCCGAATCCTAGAACAAACAATGAAACCACAGGACTGCACTTAAAATGGAAGTTTCTCGACTTGCATATCTTTAAGATAGTAGATCTTGCATAAGTTGTGGGGACTTGTAAAGCTACTTTGATAAACTTAGCAATGCCCACGTAGCCTAGGTACTAGTAATTACATATACGCCTGTGACCCATACGGGGTAGGTATTAAACACCCACATTTTGTCAATTCTAATTTGGTTCTAAGTCCACATATTAGACTTAGACTACCCCGTTGTTCTCGTGGTTAGCGTGTGCGACTGCCGATCATGAAGTCTCGAGTTCGATTCCTGGGTCGGACCAAATGTTTGTATGATCTACAAATATTTGTTTCGGAGTTTGTGTGTTTTCAATGTATAATATGTATGTATAACTTACAAAAAAAAGTATATTTGTATTTGTATCAGTTGTCTAGTACCCATAACACAAGCTCTGCTTAGCTTGGTGACTAGATGGCGTTGTGTGTTAGATGTCCGAAATATTTATATCTTCAGTAGGATATAATTTAATACTTTCTCCAATTAGCTACTGTATTATTTTATACATTGGAATTAATAAAATGCTATACCCACATATCTTATATACAACCACCAGACCTATATCTATCCGATTGGAGTGACTTATAACATAATATAAATTTTATAGGTAAATAAAAAAAGTATCTTACATGCTTATAATATTACATATTATGTTTATTTACCTCCCCATCATTTTAGGTAATCGAGCCAGGCTGATTTCAGCACGAACGGACCGGATCAACCGGGTCGCTACATTTATCGCACAGAAGATCAATCAGCAACATATGACAGCATTCGTGTTCTCATGTCATGCAGAAGCAGGACTAGGCCGCCATGGTGGATTACCATGCTGCATTGTCTGCATTCGCAATGAGTATGGAGACCATTAAAGAGAAAGACCAATAAAGTTTCTCTTGTCGGTAGATTTCGTAATGATACAATTCCAAAGATAACTGGCTTAACCGATATCGCACGGAGGATCAGTACGCTGAAGTAGAAGTGGGGTGGTCATGTTTCTAGGCAAACTGATGGTCGCTGGAGCCGACAAGTATTAGAGTGGAGACCATTATTAGGTAAACGCAGTGTAGGGTGCCCTGCGGCACGATGGACCGACGACTTGAGAAAAGTGGCTGGCAGCGAATGGATGCGTACTACCCAAGGCCGGGATCGTTGGCGCTCTTTAGCCGAGGCCTTCCCTCAGCAGTGGACGGCAATAGGCTGAAGAATAATAGTGACCACTACTCTTGGATTCAGCTTATGCTTTTCTTCACGCAGAGTGGAGTGACTTTGGCAAGCCCAGACATAATACACATACTTACGCCGAAAGGGTAAATAGAGTTGTATAAATAACCCTTAATCGATGCTAAAGAGCTGCAGGTACTTTAAAACTATACAGCTATATAAAAACTCCGTACCATTAAGTCCCCAAACGGTATCACGTGCTCATCACCGCAATCATTACTGAAATGACGTGATTATATACTTCATTATTGACCGTCACGGTGTTTTGAGCTCAAGGACAAACAGCGCACTCATGCCTGCACTTATTGACACCTATTTATATCTAGATAATAGTTCATTTAGAAATTGATGAAGATAAGGTGGTCTGAGTTTAGGCACGTGATTTTAAGAAATATATGTAATAGATATGTAAATAGGTAGTAGAGCCACGCTTATTTCAGCACGAACGGGCCGGCTCGACCGGGGCGGCATTTGCTTTCCATCAGGCAGAGTAGAGTCATTTTGGCAGGCCCAAACATAAAAAATAAGAAAAAAAATATTCTGTGTGAAAGAACACAATGCCACTAGATGAAGGGTTTAAATTTAAGCAGTGTTGATGCAGTGAAATTCAAAGGCTAGTGCAAGAATTTAAAGTCACAGAGCAGGCTATACTCAGAGATTTCTTGACGAATAATTAAATAATAAAGTTGAGATACGCCACGCCTCAGGCATTTTTTTACATAGGAGCCTGCCAAAGTGACTATTCCGCCTGATGGAAAGTATGAGCAAAATCCAAGAGGTCACCATACTCATTGCGAATGCAGACAATGCAACAATACAGCATGATGACTCTGATCGATACTACGGCAGCCTATTGAGATGCTTCTACATCATTAGTATGTATGGCGTTTAGAGTGAAGTAGCGAGTAGGAGTTACATAACTGGATTCTGTTTTCGATTGAGGTAGTCGCAACAGGCGCTACAGCATGTGTTGATTTGTCAAGGTAAATTAGATGAAAACACCAAAATGTTTGAGTTGATCTATAACTTCCACTTTCCAAAATAAATAAATAAATATTTCGGACATCTAAACACACAACGCCATCTAGTCCCAAGATAAGCAGAGCTTGTGTTATGGGGTACTAGACAAGTGATACAAATACATATATACTTTTTTTTGTAAATACATACATATTATAGATAGAACACACCCAAACTCCGAAACAAATATTTGTAGATTATATAAACATTTGGTCCGACCCGGGAATCGATCCCGAGACCTCATGATCAGCAGTCGCACACGCCAACCGCGAGACCAACGAGGCAGTTGACTTGCGTAGAGCCTTATGATAAGAATACTGACAAAGAAACTAACAGAATATTAAGAATAAGTGTGATTAATAATTACACTTATTCTTATAATTATGAACACCCACACGGCGCGAGTGTTTATAATTAATAATAATAATGAAAATAATATGCCTGCAGAGGCCTATTATACGTAATAGAGGCAAGCAAGATTAAGGCCCAGTACCTGGAATTGTTTATTGTATTTATGTAGGCGCTCTCAATAAGATAAAAAACAAAGTTTAAAATACCAAACTTAAGGACAGTGTTTATTAGAATAGCATTGTGATAGTATTTTGTAATCAAATAGATTCATATAATTCAAGTATATCTACTGTATCACCTATACAAGTAAATAAAATTGAAGGGTCTGTAATTTCAAATTTCAAACAACTTTCCATTAATGCCTTTAAAAGTATGTAGGGTAATTGCACGAAATTATAAAAACAAAAAAATGTGTCTCAGAAGATTTGTTTCGGATAATCTCTGGAACGGCTGGATCGATTAGCTGATGACATAATATAAGGAGTAACTTAGGCTAACTTAGGCAGAGCTTGTTGTTGTAAATGTACAACAACCGCGGAGCACAGCTAGTATGTAAATAAATTTAGGAAACAATATTATCACGTTGAATGACAGTCCCTAAACATTTACCACATATACACTTTGCAGAACAGTTAAATCATGTTGAAACAGGATCTAGAAGGTGAATGCATTTATAAAGAGCGGCTCACGTCCGTGCGTACCGGTGTTTATTGTCTTATGTGTTGAATAACAGACAGGGTCCTACTTGGGGAAGGGGCTTGGTTTATTTTGGCGTAAACTAAAGAAAGATGTACTTTAGGGTTAAGGTCAAGGTCAAATATATCAAACGAAGTCAAGTTCAGAATTCACAAATAAGCCTAACTTAATGTGGAAAACTTTCTAAAAAATAAAATTCCTTATTTGAACTAGTGAGTATAAATTCGACTTTCATAGTTTGCATTTTAGAAGCTTTCTTTGCAAGTTAACAAACAATTCGGTAAGAAGCATCTCACTTGTTAGTCCCAAAAAAATGGCGATGTGATTTATATAAAAGTTTACCTTACTTTTACAACGAAGGCTACTTCAAACCTGTGTATTTTTATATGGATAACTACAGTAAAGTAATTTTTCCGATCGACCGATGCTCTCTTGATAGAAGTGCATTCACTCTAGCTCAGGATAATAGCACGTCCTTATTGGTTCACCCGCTTTACAATGGGGAACTTCGATATTGGCTTCAGTATAAATCGGTCAGAGGATATTGTGAGAAGGTATACTGTTTGCTTTTAATATAATAATAGGTTTTGTTCGAGGGTACACTTACATAAATGAAGGTTTTCTTAAAAACTTTTACAACTAATAAGTGTAAAACTGTTAAAGTTTAAGACGATAGGAATGATTTATTCTATGGTGAGTTTTATGTTTAAACTAGCTGAACACCGCGGTGTTACCCGCGGTCATTGTTGTACCGCGAGTAACGCCGCAGGACAAAGTTAGTCTAAAAATAGTAGCCTATACCTGAACTCTGTCCGTCAGAGGAGGGGAAAGTTTTATAATTTTACTAAGAACTAGCTGAACCCCGCGGTGTACCCGCGCCTATTGTTGTACCGCGAGTAACGCCACGGGACAAAGTTAGTCTAAAAAAAGTAGCCTAAGTTACTCCCCGGATCATCAGCTACCTGCCAGTGAAAGTCCCGTCAAAATCCGTCCAGCCGTTCCAGAGATTACCCGGAAAAAAAGGCAGACAGACAGACAAAAAAATTTTAACTACATTATTGTTATATGTATCGTGTATACATACATATGCATTGATTAAAAAGCTGTTATTTTAATGTTACAAACAGACACTTCAATTTTATTTATTTGTATAGAATACCCCACAATTTCTTAAGCACAAGAGTTTAATAATGTTAATTTTAAATTTGTTTTATAAAGCGAGGAGAAAAAAAAGCGTCTTTTCTTAAAACTATTATTGTTATTGCTGAGCAAAGCAGAATAAATGGATTGTTTATTTTTATTATATTCCCACGGTTGCATATTAACACATTGCAGTCTGTCGATAAGAGTACTAGTTGCAGTTATGTTTAGTAATTTATCCCACTGTGATTGTTTCCTATTCGTGATATGCAATAAATAGTAATTATATATCTATATTACGTGATCCGTTTTACAGTTCCTCAGTCCGTCCCTGTCCAGGTATTGTCTCAGGAGTGAGACAGATAGTTGTTATAAACTCGGTCCGACTGCGTCTCCACCTCGGTATATTGCTCTGTGACAAATGTGTGTTGTCTTACTTGTTGCGCCATTTCAACCTGAATTAGTTACACCAAGTATTTGTTCCCTTAAGGTTTTGTACTTTCGGACTGTAATTGAAAACATACGTGTTCGCGGTGTTCGTCTAGTTAGCAACCTTGACTGATAAACCTAAGGTCGTGGGTTTATTCCCATTCGGGACTGTTCTGATTGTTGATCTCTGTCTGCGTAATTTATTTTTATATACATACATATTCCATAAATAAGTTTGTTAGTTTAGAAATAAATGCTTATCCCTTCCATCAGGCAAAGTAGATTTATTTTCGTAGGACCATAATTAAAAAGTAAATGTGCCTGTTTGACGTCAATATGCTCGCCGTATCTTACGTAATTGGATCTAAAATTATAAATCGCAAAATGTAGGTATTGAAATTCGCCTCTGTCTTAGGGTCAAGGACCAGACAAAGTGAAATATTGGAAGTACAAGTCAAATACTTTGTATGGACCAGACATAATCATTTAAGGCGCTCATAGCCTCGTTACACTCGGTGATTAGAAACAATCACCGAGGATAAGCAACGACGGCGCGGTCCGTACCTGAAAGGGTGACGGCTGCTGGCATGATACCACGAACGTCCCCGTGATTCGGAGGTCACGATAAGCAGTCGGTCCCAGTTGGTATCCTAGGGTAACAGTCGAAAAGCTTAGTTGGAGGCCTTTGGGCGGCTTAAAAACATCCAACGGCAAGATTACATAGCCACAACGTTGTCTTGCCCGTCCCCAAGCCGCACTCGGTCAGCGTGAGGACGTATGGCCTTAACCCTCTCCTGATAGGAGACCCGAACCCAACAATGGAACATTATGGCTTGTTGATGAGACAAAAGAAACTATTGGTGAAATAAAACATTCTACATGCTCAAAAATTCAGACAACAAAGCTACAAGCCTTCACACTTAAACGTGTCCTTGTAGATTTTCCGGTCCCTTCCGGTGAACTGCCTCCGGCGGTCCTCTACATTTCAACCCCAATTTTAAACGTTTCATAACTTTTTTTCCAAATTTTTTCGCCCCTCAAAGAAACTTATCCAAACCCAAAATCTAAAATTATTTGCTATTCTTTTTACCTATTATTATACAAGAATGTTTACCGAACCAGAAAACGATCTTGAGTTTAATCAATATGGCTTTACTGGAAAGGAAACGAATTCAAAAACAAATAGCAAATAAGAATTTTAGCCGCACAATGGGTCTAGTGGTTTAAACGGTTGCCACGCCGCCTTCCACTGCGCCAAGTGTTGTAGGTTCAAATCGCACACAGGACAACACTTTGTGTCCCATGTTGGAATCCACAAATTGTTTACTTAGTCTTGGTGTATTTTCTGTCCGTTTCATGTATGATTGTAAAGTCCCCCACGTTACAAGATATATATTCCTAACGCGGGAATCGTCTTATAAAAACCATGACCGGACGCGAGTTCAATGATTTTTAACCGCCTCAATCTAAATCTGAATACTCAAAACGCCTGAAAAAGTTTTCACTTCAAATCTATCAATCTAGTCTAATATATCAATATAATAACCATGTACGAATGGCAGTTAAATGTATAAATAAGCTTACGGCTCTTAGGATAAAACGATTACCAGAATTTACGTGATATGTAAAGCTGAAGGACATTATTTTACCAGTGAAGTTTATGATTAATTTACATCACTTACACTGACGTTATTCGGGAAGTCCCTTTCAAAAGTATCTCGTTAATAATCTGAGAGATTTAAGATGGGGAAATCCCGTCATGAATTCATACGTCCGTGGGATCTATAACTTTCGTTAGATTGTGACTTCCTATGTTTGTTTTAGCGAATAAATAGTACATTATGAAAGATTTTTTATAATTGTCAATCTCGACTTTTCTGAATGAACAAACCTTATGTTATATTTCTGTGCTCCTGTAAAATACTGCTACTATTTATTTTTGGTTCAATAGTTAAGTTAGAGACGTTATAAATAATTAAATTAATTTTAGTGAACTTTTAAAGAAAAAACTCGGTACACCCACTAAGATGCTATGAGGTAGGTAACATACAAAAAAAACATTCGAATAAAAAACCTCTTCCTTTTTGAAGTCGGATAAAAACTTAAAAAAGCTAAAGAGTACAGCTTTTCACAATTTGTTTTTAAGTTAATTAGAACCCAAACATACAACCGTATATTACATTTATACTAAACAAATTACCTATCAAAGAAGATTCCTTGCCATTAGATGTATTACTTCGTATAAATAACTTCTCGTCCAAATTTTCGTAATTTTGCGGGTAGATAGCTTGAAGAGATTTGTACCCGCATCTGACGAACAAATCGCTCACAATTATTCAACGAAATACTTTAATAACGTACCAAACTAAGGTAATATACTTGCGTAGTTTATTATTGTTGTTAAAGCCCTATTTATGTTCATAATTAACCAAGGCAATGGAACTTAAGAGACTGACTTCAAACAACAAAATATGTTTCAATTTGCTGGGTACATAACTTATAATAAGTGATAGATTTATGCAGTTGTTTTATGAGCATACTAGTGAATTAGTCACGATTAGGTAATATTACTAACAAAAATATTCCCTCTCTTAAGGCTTGAATATATATAGGCTGTTACAGGTAGATAACGCACCGACTTGTTCTTGTTGAAGCAGGAAAAAGTAGCGTAGCGTAGTTCCAAGTAAACACACGTGTTACGCCTTAACTATGCGAGAAACTACGCTACTTTTCATAGCATCGTATAAGTTGTCGATAATTGTACGATACTGACGACAAGTAAAATTTTAACAAAAATAAAACCGATTTCAAGGTTTGACTCGATTTCTCTTAGATGCCATCATCAGATTTTAGTGTCCTTATCATGGTACCACCGTTGGGATATCTCCTTTCCATTAAAAAAGAATCATCAAAATCTGTTCATAAATGACGAAGTTATCCCCGAACACATTAATATATATATATATATCCATATATGTATATATATATATATATATATATATATATATATATATATATATATATATGGTCGAATTGAGAAACCTCCTCCTTTTTTTGAAGTCGGTTAAAAAGTAGTACTTTTTCTGCTTCAAAAAGAACAAGGCGGTGCGTTATCTACCTTTTTTTATCTGATCTGAGGCTGTTGCAAATGTTATCGTTTATTATTATTTTATGGAGATATTTTAAGTTTGAAATGCGACTTCTGTGTGTAAAAGTTATGTTATGAATATTCTCAAAACTGCTAACAATTTCCATTGTTAACTAAGTAATTAATTTTACGCTTTGATAGTGTTCATATTATAGTTAATTTCTGAATCAATTTTCTTCTCAAACTTTAATCTGTACTTTTCTTAAAAACTCTTTCGTAAGTAAACCACACAAATGCACAATACAAGATGTGCAATAAAATAATAAACACTTCGAGACAGTTTCACGTTAGAAGTTCACATGGCAAACTAGTTTAGAAACACTGGAGTCTGCGTAACTAGGGGTGACTGGTGACAATTGCAATATGTGCAACTTTACAAAGTGACCTGTGCAATGTCACCCTGAACTATTGTATTACGTGCTGCCACTGCATAACTTCTAAATTTGTAGCGGGATGGTTACACTCAGATGTATTGTTGCAGTTAACGTGAATGGCAGTTGACATATTAATGTGGTTCTCAACATTGTGTTATGACTCCCTAAGAAAGAGGGCATAGCTTTTTGTGTCGTTATTTATAAATTGTTCTCTGACTTCAGCAGTTGCGTTTGCGTTTGTTTCCAAAGATTCGCGACTTTGGTTTATTAAGAAATAATTGAGAAAGTGTAATTTAAGATTATTATGAACGAAATTATGTTGAAATATGTAGCTTAGATGAAAATATGATGCGAAAATAAAGTATTGCTGGGGAAATGGGCTAATGAGATTGGGTAGATGTAAGCGGACCGCTATCCAAATAGTATAAATACTGAACGCTGCGAGAACTTTTATTGCACAATGTAGAATAAGTAGTAACTTCTTAGTGAAGCGAGTCTTTGTTCGATGATATAGTTGTCTGTTTCCCGTCATATATTGTGGGTAACCAAGAGAGCAGCAGAAAATAATATTTTTTTCTGACGATATAAGTTTAAGAAACATTGTATTACATTTAAATGCATAGTATTGTTTTAGCCAACGTGAATTATAGAGAACCATTAGATATAATCGTGACGGTACTCTCTCCATATTCCCGACACTTCAAATATTTGTATTCTGTTGTCTCACGTCTAGATCGAATTTATTATTGAAGCCAAAAAAACTGTCTGACCTTTTCGTCTAGATCTTACGATCTAACATAAAATCAATACTTTTCCCAAAACACACTTGGCAGACTTACTTCTATTATATTCCGCTTCTTCCGATTACCGAGTCGGATCAAATGTTTGTATGATCTGCAAATATTTGTTTTGGAGTTTGGGTGTTTTATGTATAAAATATGTATGTATTTACAAAAAAAGTATACATGTATTTACATCAGTTGCGTAGTATAACATAAGCTCTGCTTAGCTTAGGACTAGATAGCATCGTGTGTAGACGTCCGATTTTTTTAAAAATAATTGGCTATATACCTAATAATGCTGATCCTGTTGGTTAATTTTCTGAATCTATAAAAGTTCAATACCCTATATTGCTGACGTGACACCAACAGAATATCTCCAAATACCTCAAATTCGTATTCTAAATTTCCTTACGAGTGTTTTTCGGTATTTCCTGAATTTTTGAAGCAGTGAGGCGTTAAAAGGCCCTACGTTGTTTCGGAAACTAGTACGGCATTTCGGCAATTTTATTCGAAATGAAATACTTTTGGTTGGCAATATCGTTTCACAGCGTGTATAGCCTCGAGCTCACATGAGTAGTACGAAAAGGGACCACACAAATGCAACTGATAAATGTCTCCTGCACTAAATCCTTTAATCAGTGCAGTGTTAAACCCTGCGTTCACGACCATACTCGTGAATGTTACTTGACACTTGTGCCAACAGAGAGGCTTAAAACAAAATTATGAGTCAAGCGCTTTTGTTTTAAGTACAATTTTTAATATACCGCCTCGCGACTGTGTTGTCTCCCTCGGTCTTCATGATTTTCTATTCTATTGTTAAGCTCGGGGTATTAAGTTCTTGAATAATTTTGGGACGTTATAAAGGGTGTTTCTCATTAAAATTTGATTGTTTTATTGAAGAATATATTATTTTAGATTTTTTCTCTGTTAGTAAATTATCCCTAGGGTTTTAAACATAAGAATCAAGCACGTTTAGGTAGCATGTACTATTTTATAAAAACTTTATAATATTATATATAACATGCACACTTCTCAATGTTCTTTAATGTCAGTAAATCTCTCTTTTGTTCAATCTTTAAGACAGGTAATTCCTAACATCTAACACGGGACAAAACATTAATGCTTACAGGTTAGAGAAACTTTTAGGTTTCGTAATCAGAAACAGAGCAGGATGAAACGACTTGTTTAAAGTACTAGAAATTTCTAGATAAAATGACACCTCATCAGTAAGGAACGTAGACGAATAAATGAAGTGGTTCAATAGGCTATTGTCTTCATACAAAATTAAATCTCCGAGTTCATTCAAGGTTATACAAATTTACATTTAAATTGGTGCTAAGTAAACTGAAATCAGTGACAGCGTGGTTGGAGGCTTTTCTAAACTAATTACTTGGACCAAGTTCCTGAGAATTAAAAGTAAATTTTGTTGTACATCATTTCACGTCTCGTCAATTTAATATTGCTGGAATTATCAAGTGGCTTATTTGTGCTTGAGTATATATTTTAGATGTTAGTGATATTATTAACTTGGTTGTTAGTTTGGTCTTAGTTGTTTTTTATAATGGTACCAACTTCGTTATTTTGACAGTTGTTTGTCCATAACGCAAGTGACTAAATCAAAATTTAACAAGTAATTCACTTTTGAATGGAGTTTTTGATGGTCATGGCCAGTTTTGGTATAAAATTTGAAGAGAGTTCATAAGTTTTATATGTATACATTGCCCAATGATGATGCATCTCAATAGGCCGCCACAGTGTGGGTTACCTTGCTACAGTATCTCCTGCTACTACTTTTGAATTCTGATTATGCTTTCCATCAGGTAGAGTAGAGTAACTTTCGAAGGCTCATATGAAAAAAATAATGTTTATGTTGTACAGTCAGAACTATCGTACAGACTATTTTCTTTGCAAAGCAACGCCAATATCTGTTATATAAAACAACAGCTGCAAAACTAAAATTTTGTATGTTAAAATGTTTTTAAATTAAACGTTGGGTAAGACGCTTTGTACGCTGAGCTAACAGTATTTTAATTATTTATTCAGCTTTCCTCCGCATAAAGGTATCCTCTATTCATTACGAGTAGAATATTTCTTTGTAGTAGAAAAATACTTGCTATATTACCAATATTAAGGTAATTTAATTAATAATTTACTCAGCTGATGAAACATATGTGTATTAAAAGGACGATAATAATAAAAATCTTGTTAGGATATTATGCAATAAACCAACTACTCATTCGTTCAAAACAGTAATAGTTTTCTAACATGGTGATGTGTGTGTATTTAAAATTGAATTGCCCCGAAGGTATTAAAGAAGGGCTTTGTGTAAGCTCCTTTGAAAGCAGGAGTTTTGTTTATTTTATTTTTATTTCAGCTTTTTAATACTCTTCTTTGATTTTAATTACTGAAAATACAAGGATAACGTGTTGCTAATAATTTCTAATTCAAACAAATATCTTTAGTTCATCTAAAAGCCTAAAATAATTTCCTCTTCGTCAATTCAACATCATATATTATCATATCTTTCATTATTTATGTAAGGGTGTGGGTAGTGCCGGCTGTTTACAATTGTAAATGAAGATATTTGCGTATTAGGGTGAACTGTCGTAAGAGGGGGTTGTGGTACCAGTCAGTAATCTAATCTAACAGTATTATGCGAAGGTAAAGGGCTGATATATAGAAAGGTAAGCTCAATAACATTTTGATGATATTCTTTGGAAACTGTAATTACATTTAGGGTGCTCAAAATAAAAATGGTCCTTCGAAAACGAAATGGTACTTCGAGCCGAATTTTATTCGAATAAACTATGGACACAAATTTATGAAATTTATTGTATTGTATATCGATAGAAATTTGTAGTGGGTACTATGAAGGTGTTGAAATATTCTCTTATCTACCACTTCGGGGAAGACGCTGTGTATATTTACATAATAAATACGGTGTATAAATGGAGCTTAGCTTGACAAATAAAAAATACGTGGTTTTCAATGAATATTAGTGTGAAAGTACACAAAAGAAAATACGCCCACTATGCAAAAGGTTGTTTTTACTGTCATTTTACCTGCCAACTACCTGCTTACTTGGTTTGTCTTGTGCGCTGAGCCATTCGTATCTCAAGCTTAGGAGCTTAGGAGTAAACTATTAGGAAATTTCTTGTGACTACCACTCATAATATTACTGACTGATTAATATTATGAGGAGACCGTCTGACACGTGCAGAAACTAAACATGCCTCTTAACTTATTTGGATTTTTCAAGGCCCGTGTACTTATCTAGCAACGTGCTAACGTGTAGCTTATTTATTTGTATTACATATATAAGTAAACATAGTTTACCAATAACGCATACAAAAGTCGATTACAAACAAACATACAGGTGAAGCTAATAAAATTGTTTTCAAAAGTTTCAATTTAAACTTTCTGCAGAAAAGTTTATGATCTTGGACTTGGATCAAGGATAAAATGTTAAGGTGATGCTTGGATACCCATAAACGATGGTTCTCATCGTTACTTTAATGTATGCTTGCATATGGCTGGCAACCCTACTTGATTTAAAACATTTTCGTCGCATGGTACACAGTACAGTTGATTAGCTAAATTATACTTGTAGTTTAAGGCTTTTATTTTCAAAATTTGGTTTGATCTGATTGACGTACTTTCTCGACTCGCCTTTTCCAATCTTCATACGGAGTATAACTTGTTATAGTGTAGCATATCTCCTACTAACTATAATGGCACTTTAAACTTTCATTTGTATTCATTCATACATGTTAAGACGTTTTGACGTAATTGAATAACAAACATGTATTCACACACATTTACTAGTTGTAAAACTCAGTTGGTAGTGGCCAGGAGGCTTCACTCCTCGAAACGATTAAAGCAGTAAGCAATATTAATATTCAAACATAAGTTACAAGTTAGCCATCCAGCATTCAGGGATTCACTTGAGAGCATGAGTAAACTAAGTTAGCCAAGTTATAATCAAGTGTACAGTAGTAATTGCAGATATTAGTAGCTGAGGAGATCCTGTTTAAGTTAACAACTCAGCGGGAGCTGTGTGCACTAACTTAGTGTTAAGCTTATTGGAGTAGATGCTTTGGGGTGGTCAAGATTCTTACTAGGGGTGTGGGGGTGCAGTGACCGTGGGGTTAATATATGTTGTTTGTTTATGTTAAGGGGTGATACATAATATCGAAGCGTATCTAGTGTGAGTCTCCTTTTGTCAATGCTACCAAATTGTTATTAGGACGAATAATTACAATTATTTATGTACGTGGATAGCAATTTAAGCAAAAATCATTTGGTCTTTTTAACTCATATAATTGGTTTGGTTTGTTTTTTTTTTTGTCTATTGTGATTCTTGTTTTTCTTGAAGCCTGTTTGTAGTTATTTTTTTCTAAATACAATTACAAGCAGGATTGCTACATCATTTAACTTCCCAAATATCGTCTTATGTACATTAAATAATATTGTAGATACTTACATTTTAGTTCATTAACCAAGGTTATAAATTAATGCTGTTAAGTTGTTCAACAAAAACTTCAATAAACTAAGTAGAGTGTCGATCGTTTGTTGGCAATATAAAAGCTTCACGCGAGCACCGAATCCGCGACAATCCCTACACGTCTTGTGAGCTACCCACAGACAAGCTAAGCCCCAGAAAATTACTTTGTACCAAGTTTAAATTGCATTGGTTAGATGTACTAGGTTCTAATGTATTTTGTACTGTTTAGGTATTGTTGTGTGAAAGATTGTAAGGTCTTTGCGACTTAAAACATACAGTTAATGGTGTGAAATGAATATCTTAAGATAACAAGACTTCTGATCCTAACTCTTATCAAATCGCTATCAATCCATCCCTCGGATAGATATTTATATTTTTAATCATTTATATCTATGGAAAAGAATATAAATTATATTTATTCCAGTAACTATTTCGTCTACATCTATACAAATTAATAAAATTAGAGTGTCTGTTTGTAATATGAAAATAACCATTTTTTACTAAATGCATATGTATGTATACACAGTACATATACCAAAAATGTAGTTAAAAAATATGTCTGTCTATACAAATAAATAAAATTAGAGTGACTATTTGAAATACTAAAATAACCGCTTTTTACCAAATGCATATGTATGTATACACGGTAAATATACCAAAAATGTAGTTCAAACAAATTATGTCTGTCTGTTTGTTCCGGGTAATCTCTGGAACGGCTGGACCGATTTCGACGGGACTTTCACTGATAGGTAGCTGATGATATAAGGCGTAACTTAGGCATTTTTTTAGACTAGCTTCACCCGCGGTACGACAATAAGCACGGGTAACACTGCGGGGTTCAACTACTCGTAGTCGAATATAAAAATACTTCACGGGCCACCTTTCTTAATTTCACAGACCATAATCAAAGGGGATTTCACTCAAGAGCGTCGAGCGCTTGATATCAAACGATTTAACCACCGAAGTGACGAAACCTTGCTTATTATAAAATTAGATATAAATCTCATCACATTAGCACATTTCCGCAGTTTCACACATGGTTACCATCTGCTAAACGATTTTCAAATCCGACGGGTTTCATCATGGGTTAAAAGCGTATATACAGTTGGTCTACACCAGTATATTAGGCTTATGGTTCATATGCGTAGAGTTTATCGCTTGTTACAACAAACAAACAAACACGATCATTGTTATGTCTGGGTCTACTTTATAGGTAATTAATACCTCATATATACAAATAAATAAAATTGGAGGGTCTGTTTGTAATATTAAAATAACCGCTTTTTACTAAATGCATATGTATGTATACACGGTACATATATCAAAAATGTAGGTAAAAAATTTTTGTCGGTCTGTCTGTTTGTTGCGGGTAATCTCTGGAACGGTTGAACGGATTTTAACGGGACTTTCACACGCAGGTAGTTGATGATCCGGGGAGTAACTTAGGCTACTTTTTTTAGACCAACTTTGTCCCGCGGCGTTACTCGCGGTACAACAATAGCCGTGGGTAACACCGCGGGGTTAGCTAGTTAATTATATATCTTGACTTGACCCGGGTCATCAGCTATCTGCCAGTGAAAGTCCCGTCAAAATCCGTCCAGCCGTTCCAGAGATTACCCGGAACAAACAGACAGACAGACAGACAGACAGACAGACAGACAGACAAAATTTTTTTTAACTACATTTTTGGTATATGTATCGTGTATACATACATATGCATTAAGTAAAATGCGGTTATTTTAATATTACAAACAGACACTCCAATTTTATTTATTTGTATAGATGATTATTTATGTACTAAGTGTAATAAAATGATACAAATACTAAGTCTTCCAAAAAAGTGTGCAATATTAATTAACAGCGATTTTTTTTTATCTATACTAATGTGAACGCGCCAATCTCAAGAACGCCTGGTCCTATTTAAAAATCTTACAGTGTTCATTTGAATTTCATAGAGAAAGTAATCTCTCTTTATTCACTCACTTGAAAGCAATCACGCATAAAGTTTAATTACAGCACAAAATCGTATCTATTCTCAGCTATAAATAATCTGTTCATCTCAAATCATACGGCGCACGTACCTCACAAGTTATCTGCAGCCTCCTGCAGATCGATCGATGGGTCGATTCGCAATTGTCGGCAAGTCACAGTCGCTCAGTTGCTAATGCAACTTACGAATTGCAAGCCATGCCGTCTCAAATTATATTGTTCGGGATTCTGATTGTAGACGAGATCGTGTCTTTGTGAGATGTTTTATTTCAGATAGGTTTTTAGATGATTTCATATCAATTTTTGTTGGAGTTTTGTTTAAAAACAAACTAGATTTTTGTCTTTGTGGAGATGAAATATTATGGAGATAACTTTTAGATTTTTAATCTTATGGTCAAATGACTGACCAATTAACTAAATCATCTGGTATTAATATAGTTGCATATCTTACAAAAAAAAGTATATTTGTATTTGTATCAGTTGTCTAGTACCCATAACACAAGCTCTGCTTAGCTTGGGACTAGGCAGATGGCGTTGTGTGTTGGATGTCCCAAATATTTTTTTATTTTTTTATTTATCTAATCTAGTGAAAATATCGTATATTGGAAACGTAAGCTTATGATTGGGCCTTTGGTATCTCTAAGGTCAAAGAAAGATAAAACGGCATGTTACTGATTAGTGAAGGTATATTCGTGTATTACATAATTAGAGCAAAGATTAGCTTAAGAACGCTGGTGTCACAAACCCGTAAGTCTTATAATTGAAGAAAAACCAATACACTGCCTCAACTCACCTTTAACAACAATAATCGATTTCTTCTTTACTACATCGATAGATTAAATTTTAAACTTTCGCGTTCCATGATGTAATAATTATAATTTTTACGGGAATTAACGCGATCACTTATTTAAAGGCATTACAAACCTCTTATTTTCCTGACGTTTCGACCAAATCAGAGGTATGTAATACCTTTAAATAAATGTTCGCGTTAATTCCCGTAAAATTAATAATTGTTACATCATATGCAAGAATAATAATCTTTAATATGAATGCTTACGTCTTTATAACAAACAATTTACCAGCGAAAACGAACACGAATGAGAAGTTGTAATGTAGAGTTTGTTGTCTCCGAAATTGTATAAGTTGAAAACGAATTGCTTTTTGTAGTTTTAACTTAGTGTAGCTAGAATTGTCTTTAAGTATTTTGCTCTAGAAAAAAAACATCTAAGGTTATTTAACTTGGATAATAGAAGTATGTAGTGGCAAATACAATATGGCGAAAAACTTGACTTAATGAAAAAGTTTTTGTTACATCAGGGTGTTATTATTTTTAAAAGCTTCGAAGAAAGGACGAATAAATTAACGATATTGGTTAAAAGAATTTTAATGGAACAATTTTTTATGAAAATTAACTCCACATGAATAATTATCGAGTTTTAATTACGGAAAAGCAAATTTGAATATCCTTATTTTATTCATTTACCCGGCCATGTTCAGATGACGAGCGCTCAACGCGCGTTAACAACTACATGTGTATTCCTAGAACAAAATTACATGTAGTTGTAAACGCGCATTAGTAAAACACGCGTTGAGCGCTTGTCATCTGAACATGGGCTAACTTTTAAAGACCTATTGCCGTCTATCGAACAGGGATTGATGGGAAGATCGTGGTACCAAAATAAGATTTAGGTGTTAATTATGCTTATGTTTGCCAGTTGATAGATATGAGCGTGAGTATAAAGTAAAGTGTTCATGTACGTGTCACGACTGATAAAGAATTCGAGTGTCAGCACTTTTAATTATCCCATGAGTGTCGTAAGACTAAGAAAGCAAACTACTTTCACAACATCTCTGGAAAGAGAAGGAAAACTTGAAACAAATACTTTACAAACCAGTCTGATCAGCGTGGTGTAATAGCCCAAAACCTCTTTTCTAAGGAGACCTCTATGTCCAGCAGTGGACACTTAAATTCTATTGATCGCTAGCTGAGCCAAGCGGTGCTACCCGCGGTTGTTGTCGTACCGCAGGTAACGCCGCGGCACAGAGCTATTCTAAAATAGTCAGCCTAAGTAACTCCTTAGATCATCAGCTATCTGCCAGTGAAAGTCTCGTCAAGATCGGTCCAGCCGGTCCAGAGATTATCCGGAACAAACAGACCGACAGATAAAAATTTGTAAAAAATATATTTTAGTATACTACTATGTACCGCGTATACATACATATGCATATAGTAAAAAGCGGTTATTTCAATATCATAAACAGACACTCCAATTTTATTTATTTGAATAAATATGTTGATGACATATTAAGGTAGATATTTACCTTCTAATGATGGAAAAATAAGCTCAAGGTTTCGAATTTTAATTGAACATCAAAAAGACATTAATATCTCAGTAAAAAAGAGCTGTTAATATTTTATTATCACAAAACACGAAAGCGATATTAAGATAATGAACAATGCTCATCATAATTAGCTGTCAATGATCCTTGATAGAAGGATAAACGCAGACGATATTCCGCCAAATCCCTTTATTAAATCCGGTATTCATCTTCTAAATCCGTTAAACACCGGAGCGGTAATCTAGGCTTAACGTTTCATTAATTTCTCCTCTATTGTTTCAGGTAAATTATCAGTAATTTCGCGATTTCAGTCTGTGGTGAAATGGGTAAGTGTACAGGTATATTAGTGAACATAAGACGGCTTATTGCGAACATTCAAATGCATACTAACGTATGAATGGCAAGGCTTTTAGATAGATAAATGTTACTAGATCCCGCTTCTGATTTTATATGTTTTTATGTCTGAACTCAATAAACTTAAAAGCAAACCAATCTATACTAATATATAAAACTGAAGAGTTTGTTTGTTTGTTTGAACACGCTAATCTCAGGAACCGCTGGTCCGATTTGAAAAATTCTTTCGGTGTAGGATAGTCCATTTATCGAGGAAGGCTATAGGGTATATATCATCACGCTACTACTAATAGGAGCGGAGCAACAATGAAGAATGTTCCAAAAACGGGGGAAATTTTCACGCTACGGGCAATATAAGGCGCAAACGACGTTGCGTGGGTCAGCTAGTCTAAAATAACTGCATTCGTGCTGACGTGTTTAGTTGGTGGATTGGTGGATGCAGAAGTATCTCAACTGAGTGTAAGTCACCATGCTGAATTTTGGTATTTTCTACTTTCACAATGAGTAACATACTCATATGTTAACCACCACTCTCATATTCTGTATATGCTTTCCATCATGCGTAGTAGAGGAACTTAGGCAGACTCATACATAAAAATTATGTAGTGAGCGCAACTAATTACAATTTGGTTAGACTGATTCATAAAGGAGGTTCATAATTTACTAGCGGTTGCCCGCGGCTCCGCCCGCGTTTATGTCGAATATCACGCCAAATAGTAACCTATGTGTTATTCTGATGTATAAGCTATATGAATGTAAAGTTTCATCCAAATCCGTTTAGCAGTTTTTGCGTGAAGTAATGACCAACATACACACTCACAAACTTTCGCCTTTACATATTAGTGGATGGATGTGATTGTGATAGTGATATATCATTGTGATTACAGTTTCTATAAGTTCGATGACACATGACAACGATTGTTAAAAATGTAGACGTGTCGCCTGATGGCAAGTGGTTATCGTCGTACACAAATATCTACAATTCAGTTATCACAAGTTTTTTGTCGCCCTTTGAGCCCACCCTATATTATCGAGTACAGGGGGCTTAGCCACTAGTATCGCTCACTAGTGAGTGACGTTACCAGACAGTAATACGGAAAGGTATTACTCTCAGCATTCCATTTAGTAAATTGCATTTTTTTTTATAAAGTAGTCCTCATACACCCGAGAATAATATTGTTAAAGATAACTACCGATAGTCTTAGGTATGTAATTAATACAGTTTCAAGAAGGTCATTGAACTTCTAAGAACATATTTCAAAAGAATCTTCCTGAAATATTTTGCCTACAACATCAGGTTTCTTCAATATATTCAATGGTAGTGCTTATTTCCATTAGATTGTAAGTAGTCTAACGAATGAGCTAGATCCTTTCATTCAAGACATCACTTTCAGCTGAGTGCTCAATCAGTACCGACAACAAAAAAAAACCGGCCAAGTGCGAGTCCGACTCGCGCACCGGGTTCCGTACAAATCTATAGTTATATTATATGATGTAACTAAAAATTTATGTTTTTCGCAATTTTTCCTTTATCTGTGCTATAAGACGTTGCTTAGTACCAAATTTCAAGATTCTGAGTTCACGGGAAGTACTCTGTAGATTTTGATTCCCTTGCGACAGACGGACAACAAACGGACAAAAAGAATCTTGAAATATGAAGATAAATATTGAATTTTATTCATTTCGCTTTTTTTGTTTGATCTGAACACGATAACGTTTTTAATTAGAATTTATGTCGGATAGGCAACTAGCCATAGTGCTAAAAATGCTGTAAGAGTATGGAAGAAAATATTTTAGTAATGGCAATTTTTTGCATTTTTCAGTCACACGGGCCATTATTACAAATCTATTGACACATTATTCATTAAAATTAACTCAGTAGTTTAGGTGCTATAGTGCTATATAAAAATACTTAATACTTAGATTGTCAAAACTATTACTCTTCTGTATAATTTTGCCGTAGTCCGATAACAAAGTAAGGTGAACAGTGAAATACATAGAGAAATAATCTTGCAGACGAAATAATGGTCTACTCTCCTAATTGGTCTGTGAGACTTATTTTGCTAAAATGTTTGAACATATACCTAAGCAGAATTAGCTTTTGATGTTGACTGTAAGTGCTCGAGAGGGACTTAGCGAGGCCACAAGATTATCGGCAATCATGTCGATTGTAGATATGGCAATCCTTTCCTATCCAATGATGAACTAATGAATGGCGTGCCTAAGGACTTGTCGTCGGTCTGGCGGCGAAAATAGACCTTGTTAATACAGAGTATGTAAGCAAAATAAATCTATATAACCATATAAGTAAATAAAATTGAAATGTCTGTTTGCAAACAAAGTAACAGCTTTTTACTAAACGGATTTAAATCTATATCTATATGAATAAAACTTTGTTTTTGGGCTGTTTATTTGTCTGTTTTTCGACCGATTTTGAAAAGACTTTCACAGAAAGATAGCTTTTAATACCAGGAGTAACTACATATTTTGACTAGTATCGCCCTGCGGCGTTCCCCGGTTTCCACTACGCCTTTATTTAGTGCAGTCATTAGAGATTGTCAGGGGATAGTGGTTATACAGATGGATTGGAAGTATAAATCGAAGTGGATGTTGCCTGGAAGTTTGAATATATATACATATATGTATACTAGCTTAGCCCCGCAGTGTTACTTGCAGTTGTTATTGAAAAGCACTACTAGTAAATACTAGTTAGAAAATAATATGTTTGTAAAGTATACCGCGACATGCGAAATAAATGTATCTTTAATTCCCAGTGCCAGACTAAATCGTAGTATGCAAAATGTGCCTCTACCTTACCTTTTGGATTGATAGACATGTGAGTGAAACGTTTATGTCTGTACGATCGCTTACAGAGAGATAAAATAACAGGTGATTGTCTATTGGCGGTACTTTGAGCAATTTTCACGAGAGAGCCGATTCAGCGACGGAGTGATCGCTACCGAGGTACGGTGAACGACCTCTAAATATTTGACTACAAAATTGATGTTTTTAGGTTCTTCAACTAATGGGTACGCACTTATAGGCTTTTATGAAGATCAGAAAATAGAGATAAAGCGATAGATTTTTTATTTGGTTTCTAACTTTCTAGGAAACACAGAATTATTGTAGGAAAATGGCAGTATATAAATTTATTTCTCGTATTGTAATAACTTGTATTAGACTGTACATGATACGTCACGATAAATTATATTCATGTCAAGCTTTTATTTAGTTGTACCTGTCCCGATGTTTGTCTGTAGGTAATCTAATCTTGCAAGTTAAATTTGATCCACTTCCCGATTTCTGATTGAGCTAAAATTTGACATATACCTTTAGTTCTGATTACTTCTGATGATGATGCAATTATATTTATAATCGGTATTATTATTAATACAAAATGGCCGCCGTAACAAAATGGCGGCGTACATATTTCTGAACAACCCACCCAATATGGGTTTCAAATGAAGGGGCTTAAAGTTTTTTTTTTACAAGTAATAAAAGCTACTTTAAAAAAAACTTTTAAAGTGACTTGTCAAATGAAATTAATAAAAAAAATACTCTGTGATTTAACCTTTATTATTCGAATGGCCGGTGGGTCTGACAAAATAGGCATAAGTACTACAATGAAGCTAATAAAACCCTTTTAGTCGATCCCATTTACAACACAAATATTATTCCAAACCGATTTGACTGTAAACTTTGTGTAAAATATGCTCGAAGCTACACATTTCTGTTTGTATCTGTGGTCCTTTTGTTAGTATTTTTTACTGCTGTACTATGTAATATTGATGTTAGTTGTGTTATATATGTTTTGACCTAAAAAGCACACTGGCAGCAGATTAAAAAATATGTAGAAAGAGTACATACTCCAGGATAGTCCTTTCAGAAATTAGTCCCACGTTCTTGTGAAGGTCGCGGAAAATCGCTGTATGCGGGCGGTACATGATTGGTTGTTGTTACGATACATGTCTATGTCCAGCAACCAGAAGCTTTCGGTTGAAAAGAGTTAAAAAAAATGAGATGTATTAAGAGCTACATTTTAGATGTACATGAGTCCCTCGTGTCGTTATGAAATCTAAATTTCGCATTAATAAATGATTTAGAGTGCGGAAGCGGCAGCTGAGCCTAAAATATATTCTTCTCCAGGGACCAATATTATTAACGCTTGTCTCTTCTATAGACGTGTCTTTTCTATGACTGCATTGTCACTAGCATGGTCTAAAAATCTTAGTCTAACGCAGTTGGCTCACTTCTTAACCCCAAGTAATTGTCTCGCTTGTATAGTAATGAATCAGTCCACGTTTTCATTATAAATGTAACCAAATAACGGATAGAAAAAGGTACACAGCTGACGATAAAGGGCGTAAGTTTTAAACGGTAAACCTTGAAAAATTAATAAAAACGTTATCGTTTTTATAAAACTACTACTATTTTTTATAAAGGCATTGTTACTTTTATAAAAATTTAATCCTCCTTAAGAACTATGTGCCAAGCTTAATTCGTAATACTTAGAAACTTTAAGCAGTCTTTGTGCTAGTATAAACCGATTATAAAGTTTGCAGTTAAGTGAATTTTTCAGGTGCAAGTTTCAAGCTACTAACTCCAACTTATTTAAGCGCCTTTGATTTAAAACTTAGTTAGAAATAGTGTATGTACCTGCCTATGGAGCAGTAGTTAATATTTTCGGGAAAAAAATTATAATGAAGTGGATTCAGGGATTTTGATGTTTTGGATTTATTCAGAGAGAGAACATAGGATCATTAAACATAATATAGTAATGATAATTACGAATAAAAACGCTTATACATTACGTTTCTGAGTGTAATGCATCCTAGACTCGTATTTATATACATATAAATATGTATGTATATTTATTAGCAGCTTATTAAATATAGCAACGGCTGTACCTAATTTGAAATCTGGTGAGACATATCAAATAATTGATATTAATTTACTAGTTTTTGCACACGGCACCGCGCGCCTATTCGATTATATATTCTCCCTCAAGAATCAAAGTATCTCCATGCCAAATTTCATAGAAATCGAAGCAGCAATTTAGCCAGACAGACACAGATACTTTCAAAGTTATAATTTCAGTATGTATAGATCTGCATGATGCTTAATTTCATGTGTTGGGTATTAGGCTTCAATCGTTCGTAACTCGTTCCCACGACATAAATCTCGGTGTTACTGTTCCCGAGAAAGCGATTTGAAGTGCGTTCTGACGCGATTATATATTACTGCAAGTGATTTTATGTTTACTGGCCTTTTATTTAAGTGGAAAATATTTTTAAATTATAATAGATAGAGAGCTTATCGTATGGCCTTAATATTTAATCGGCTCATTTAGCTTCTAAGGGTGCCAGTCTTTAGACAAGTGTCGGGTTTTTGTCGACTTTAAGCTTGATGCCTTTAAGTGGATAAAGAAAAACCGTAGAAGTTACCTCACTTACTAGACACTTAGTGTTGGGACTCAAATTATCATCAGCGCTTTCTAAGCTTTCTTGTGTCTACTTATTAAGAAGACATACCACCTTGAAGAGGCTGCAAAGAGAGAGAGTTGTTACTCTTTATTTTAATGACTACTACTTTCCCTTGTGCTTTTTAATCTATAATTCAATACGTGAGTCAAAACTGTTGTTACCTTGTTTACGAAAATTAGAAAAGTATATAATTTGGCACAATTAAAATTTATATGGAGAAGGAGGCAGAAAGCCAAAAATAATGAATTTTAGTCAATTATGACGGACAGTTTATACAATGAGTGTCTATCTGACGAACTGAGAACTGTTTAGCACTTTGAAAATATTAAAAACTAGCTGAGTCCCGCGGTGTTACCCGCGGTTATTGTCGTACCGCAGGTGACGTCGAGGGACAAAGCTAGTGTAAAAAAAGTAGCCTAAGTTACTCCATATATCATCAGCTACCTATCAGTGACGTCCAATCAAAATCAATCTAGCCGTTCCAGAGATTACCCGGAACAAAAAGACAGACAGAGAAAATTGGTTATTTTTAAAATAACAAACAGACACTCCAATTTTATTTAGTTTTAAGTAGTTTAAAGTTTGTAGTGTAGGTTACTCGTACGTGTGCTATCCCACATCTAAACGCAGCACGGCGAATACCAATGCGAAACCCTTTAGGCCAGTAGTCGGCACGGCCCGCGAATCCTAATGAAAGACCTTTGTTGTTTATTGTGCCCGTATCGTATGTATCAGGGTTCGATTTTACGTGAATTACTGCCCATCCCGTTAAACGATACAACATTTAACCTCTTTTTTCGGTGGAATGGTGTTTGAGGGAATTTACTGATGGTCGTATCTGCAGATTTATTCTTTGGAATTAATCTCCATACTTTAAGCAAAACTGGAGTTAACTTAATGCTTGCTTTAAAGCTTCTTTTCTACCTATATTATGAAGATGACGTTAGTAAAGTTAGGTTACACAAGGCTCTTATCTCATTAACTATTAATTTGAATTGAAAATTTAATGGTTAACAAATGGAACAAACGGAGAAAGAAAATTAAGAAACATACTTATGTGTTATCTATATATAATTCTCTTGTCACGTTGTTTACGAAATCCGAAAGTATTTAACCGATATTCACGTCTCTTTTTTAAATGTGTGCTTTGCTGACGTGCCTAAGATAATAATAATAATAATAAATATTTTGGACATCTAACACACAACGCCATCTAGTCCCAAGCTAAGCAGAGCTTGTGTTATGGGTACTAGACAACTGATATAAATACATATATACTTTTTTTTTCTTGTAGATACATACATATTATACATAGACAACACCCAAACTCCGAAACAAATATTTACAGGTCATACAAACATTTGGTCCGACCCGGGAATCGAACCCGAGACCTCAAGCACAGCAGTCGCATACGCTACCACTGCGACATCGAGGCAGTCAAGATAGAATAGTTAAACATCACTTAGACAAGAGCTAAGCATGATTGAAAATAGACAGCTAGTAATCTGCTTCATATATATATCTCTGTTTTAACATCTTGAATAGTAAATGAATTACCAATTTTAGTAAAAAAATATTCGTTAAGTTAAATTGAATCGTTAAAAATATAGGGAGTAAAGGAATTTACTAAAAAACCTATATAAAACTCTCATCTTGAAAGTCTGGGAAGAAAGCTCGCATGTCGGGGAGGTAGGGGAAAAGCGAACGAACTGTTTAAATAGTTCAGTAGATAGCACAAATATTTTAAATCCAACGAGTTACCAACTCGTTTCCGAAGTTGGCCGAAGTTGTGCGGAGTTTCCCGAAGTATGTCCAACAGAGCATACTTAATTCTTTATAGGGTGAACCAATTAAAGTATTTTTGTGAACTATATAGGTAAAAAAGTTAAAATAAAGAATGTGTATTTATTGTTTTAATACTTTTTCTTCAAGTTTTTCTAAAGAATATTAATTATTAAAAATATTTCTTTTTGTTGTTTA
Source organism: Spilosoma lubricipeda (assembly GCA_905220595.1). Taxonomy (NCBI): domain Eukaryota; kingdom Metazoa; phylum Arthropoda; class Insecta; order Lepidoptera; family Erebidae; genus Spilosoma; species Spilosoma lubricipeda. The sequence continues at coordinate 827,289 of HG992290.1, forward strand.
GACACATCCGCAAACTTAATAATAGGTCATGCTGAATAAAAAGATAACTTTGTATATCATCTTTTAATTCGGCCAGTCGACGCAATTCTAGTTTTAATGCAGAAAGTCCTAGGGGGCAAGTACAAATGTAACTAATATTAGTAGGCGGTTTTACTTTGAAAATATGTTGATTAGCCTAGTGATTTAAGCGATCTCCACGCCGCTTTCTCTTGTGCCAAGTGTTGTAAGTTCAAATCCCACATCGGACAACACTTTGTGTGATCCATAATTTGTTGTTTTAAGTGTGTGTTCTTTGTGTCCGTTTCATGTTTGTTTGTAAAACCCCCCGCAACTCAAAAAATTATATTCCTAATGCGGATAATGTCTTTAAAAAAAAACTAATATAATCACCCGAGCCCGTAACTGGTTTAGGTAAGGTTTAAAGTAAGTCACTCTAACAAACATATTTGTGATTTTAACTTTTTTGTAGGTAGTAAATAATTTTGTCCTCAAACCTCCCTGTAATATGGCTACAAGAGTACTTTTCATAGACTTCTGTTTGCCTTGTTAAGTCTAATATTCCTGTTTTATCACCTTAATGAGGGATATTAATAATTAGGAATCTCTTCATTAAGCCATTTTGTAAAGTTTTGCTTTTCATACAATTTTATTATAAAGTAGTAATATTAGCTCTGATAACTACCACACAAAACTGACTATCAAATTTTAAAGTTGCTAATTAAAGCTTTTTTATCTTAATTTCATGTTTAATTATATTTATATGATAGGTATGAAGGTCGTAGGGTTCAATAATTACGTCAGTTTATAACAAACTAACCTTCTCATGCCTTCACCTGAGAGGGATCTATGAATTAAAATTAAAATAATAACATTATAAAAACAATAAAATAATAATTGATTATTTAATTGTTTTGTAATGTACTCATGTAAATAAGAATCAAAATCTAGAATAATTTTAATCTAATGATAAATCTAAGTGTATCATCTAGAAAAGTAATATTGTAAAATCAAGTAAAATTTTAACAAAATAAAGAGGAGTACGTACAGAAGAGTAAGACTTGATTGTGCGTACGTTTTGGACATTATGGACTGTTTACAATGAAGTGTAATAATTGCGGTATAACAACGGGACGCCTAAGAAAACATGTAGTGTCTTTGTTAGACATGCCTTTCTATAAAAAAGTTCTCTTGTATTTTCTAAACAGCGCAGCGAATGATTTGTAGAAGCAATTATTATTTCCATTTAACCTTTAACTGGTGACAAGCGGTGTCACAGGCCAAGCAGTGTCAGTGAAACATCCGTGAGTCGCATGGATGTTTCACTGACACGCGACATGCGACCAACAATGCGACTCCGCAGCCAGGAGATTATTGAGGGGGAGATTTATTCATTACGGTCGAGCCTTTCCAATATTCCGGTTTAAATCCACTGATATACAGAAACATTATACGGAAAGATTAATTGAAAGAATTTCACCAACTCCCTGGCGCTTACTACAAACATTGTAATAGCAAGTTCTTTATAAAAGAGAGTTAATTGATTAGTTTTATTTTATCATTTTATATATTATTAAACTGTATAATATATAAATAAATTACCGGGAGGTTCATGACCAAGACATGTTTTTGTTAAATTCTGAAATTACTGAACTGTGTTATTTTTACAGTTAATTTTAGAGCAGACTTAATTCGAAACAAAGCAAAAGTCATCAATGTACGTGAATTTCAAGTTGCTAAGCAGAGTGCCTTACGTGGCTATCTCCTTTTTCTAGCACAGAAAACGAACATTCCAATTCATCGTGGTGTACTGCTGGCTGCTAGCCTTCTGGGAACGCTACCAATAGACGAGGCTGTGGAGGAATTTTATGACTCATGTAACATAGCCTATCTTGTACTTAAAACGATCGTCCTCGGAGCCGATATTTTATCACTATATGTAATAAAAATAAAAGGTTTTATGCGGTCTGTATGTTTTTCTGTAAGCACAGAGTATCAACATTACGTCAAACGGCTACCAGTGTCCCTGATGTGACACAAACATTCCCATACGCGCGAGTGGTGTCACTTTTGCCTTTGTCCCTCTTCAAAATGAGCGGTTGGGTTTAGCCACTCACTGTTTTAGGATTTGCGGTGTAGTATGGGAAATGGGTTTCACACCATATATCTTTTTAGATTTATTGTGACATTAATAAATAATTGTCGTTTATTTCATTGTGTAATACAAAAATATAATTCACCAACAGTTAGATCTAACTATATTAAATCAAAATATCGGTACTGTGTAATAGTCGTAGTGGTCAAGTATATTTTAAAACTAAGCGTTTTATTTGACGATAATCAAGGCAATTATTTTACTGACTCTTATACTATTCCGTATGGAAATTAACGTGACCATTTAATAGGTAATTTTTTACTAGATTATCCGGACCGTGGTCACAAGCTTTCCCAAAGTAACCGAATGCTAGATTTCCTTTTTATTTCACGTATTCATTGCTTATAGACAAAAAAAAAGATAACATACCGGACATTAGGTGTATGACAATATAACGTGTAATTTTTCTAACAATAAACACACGTAGAGTGAATTTGATTTACTTCAAACGGGCAACTTTTAGTTGCTCATGATTGCCTGCTTGGGTTCTGTTAAACTGCAACGCTAGAATAAGCCGTGAAACTTAGCCGCCCGAAACTTCATTTCAAAACATAGTGAAGTACACATGAATTGTTTTTTTTTATTATTATAACGTATGTGTACATATTAATTCCCACTCTTATATCCCCGAAGATAAGCAAAGGCGTATCAAACCCTCACACTTTTTTTTTATTTTCTACCATATCAATACCATTCGCATAATTAGGAAAATGCCGTCAATCATCACTTTTGGGAAAAGACTTAAAAAAATATTCATTAGGTAAGTTGATAAAATTGAAAATTATTACAAATAAATAGTATTCGAATGGATTGTAGTGTTAATTTTTGGCATCAATTTTCTAATTTGTTGCTGGACTGTTCTGTCCTAATGTCTCTGCCGATTTATTCTGTACATTATTCTTAGACATTCGACGTATTTGGGCGTCTTGTCGAGTTATGCCTTCTCTCCTTTCTTATTCTAAATGAGAGCGGACTGTGACGTATGTCTCTTACAAGGTACTTATGGAGTACTTTATGGGTACTCGAGATGAGATTTACTTCGATGGTTTTACAAGGTTTGAGTGCAGTCGTAATGCTGTGAGTGGTAATATTTTCAGAATATACTACGAAAAGGTAAATTAGTACTCTTGTACTCAAGCGCTACTTATTACCATAAAGTAAACTTCTTTAGTAGCTCTGGTTTTTTAGTTTTTGACCCATAAATACACTACGGAGAGGTTTTTGTTCACTACTGGATATGTATCTCTTTTGAAAGGAGGCTTTGTCTCCTATATCACTAAATACTACTATCTTAACATTTACAAATTTAAATTAACACTCATACATACTTAAAAACTTATATTATTTTTGGAGTCTGCAATATTACATGATACGTTTTAAAAAAAACTAAACTTTAAAAATGAAAATTGTGGCATAAGTAACCATTTATAAACTTAAGTTTAATAAATTGTGATGTAATTCTTAGGCAGTCATTTAACTAAAAAAAAGGCAAACCTAAATTAAAGTGTGTAAGTTATATGTGCCTATGCCTACGGCCCCTATAACATCTCGTACGCTATAACTCACTAAATATACATTTTCCCCTCCATTGAACATGTGAAACGACGCCATCTCGATAATTTCCCACACCCCATCGTCACTTACGTCTATAATATGTATGTCTGTAGAGAAGGTGAACATTCATTTTAATAATAATAATGAAATACTAGTTTACAGAAAGCAGCCATATTAAACTCATGAGGAATTGTCAAATAACTCGTCACACCACATGCTGTGCTTACTTGGTTTAGGCCCGTAAATACAGTAGAACCAGATAAAGTTGAGAAAACTTAAATTCTAAATAATAATAATAACATCTCACACATGAGTATCTGGTAAACAGACTACTGATAAATATAATTAAGTCTTTCGAACATAAACATGTTTTAGGTAAATGACTCAGGTACGAAAGGATCATGCTCACCACATAACTGTTTTTCCTGGTTGCGAATAGAACTAGCGACTCACTTACGATGATAGATTTATGTAGAAGCTTTAAAATATTCTAGTGAAATAAGCTACTGTTAATTTTAATTATTTCCTTGATATAATAGATGGTAAGAATATGAACTGCCCAAGACCGGGACATTCGGCGTTCCTTGCGGAAGATCTTTTTTAGCACTGAACGGGGACAGGTTAATTTGAAAGGTGATTAAAATTTGATACTTATGCTTACATAAAATGACACGTTCAGTATTCAGATTTGAAAAACAAAAAAGAAAGAATCTATTAAAGAAATGATTTTTCAATAAATTCTTGAAGTTGATACAAATAATACGAGTACTTAAATGTCTAGAACAAGCATTAGGCAAACATTCTGGCTTTAGATAATATTTTAAAGCAATTTTAATGCAATTGCTGTCAACAGCAACGAAGCTTTTGTTGCATTCAAACATTAAAAGCACAAATACATACAGTTAAAACAATTCCTTACAGCTTTTGTATATGTTAGTTCTGTCTGATTCGCTACAATTGTTTGTAGAATGTAAATTTATAGCTGCTTCTTTTTATTTCTTGCCTATCGTATTACAACTTGGGTTCTGACAAGCAAATACTCAATCTCATACACGGCACATATGACCTGACTTGATCGAAACGATACGTTAACCTCATAGATTATTTGATATCGTCACCAAGTGAGTAAGGAAATTGGAGTTCAAACACTACCTCCTCCCATTAAAGAGAAGCGGTGCAGGGGCATTAAATATTGAACTAAATGGCTTTGTTTTTGTGAGTGCAGGTATCCATGATAATCATTTATCACCAGGAGCAGGCCCGATGATGCAGAAGCATCTCAATAGGCTGCCAGTGTGGGTCACCATGCTGCATTGTTGCATTGTTTGCATGTCGTTGCATTGTTTGAATTCTACTCATGCTTGAGCCTCCTAGCTCGTATAAATAAAAAAAGGTTAGGTTAGCTCTGTTAGAACTCACCTCTCTACCATGAATTTATTATCACAAGCAAGCAAGGTTGTTTCTTATCAAAATTCAAGCTATTGTTGGCACTACCTAAAACAGAGCTTATAACAATAGCCTTTGTCCTACAGTTATGATAATAATTTGAGATGCCACACACACGATCGTATGATCCCTAACCAGACAAAACTTGTACTGTAGGTGCCAGCCTGATAAACATGCTTATATATTAACAATTATTTTTACGGGAATTAACACGATCACCTCTGATTTGCCAGTGCAACCTGGTCGAAACGTCAGGCAAATCAGAGGTATGTAATACCTTTTAATAAGTGATCGCGTTAATTCCCGTAAAAATAATTGTTAATATATCATGGAACGCGAAAGTTTAAAAGTATGCTTATATATATTGACAAACATCATACTTCACACTAATATTATAAATACGAAACTGTGTGTACATTTGTGGATACCTTGGTATACACACATAGGCTTCAATTAAACCAAAAAAAAGGAGTGTGCCCGTTGGATGAGAAAACTGTGGATAACGCTGCGTGCTATGTTGTAATAAATAAATTACATGGGAACAGCATAGAATGGTTGTTGAAAAGATCTTCGGGGAAAACATGTCTGGCAGTAGATGTATCTTACCTATGGAACCTATAAACTCTACTTCCACAATCGAGTTATTGCTAAACCAACAATCTTTTAATATAACTAGTTGTTGCCCGCGGCTCCGCCCGCGTATATGTCGGTTATCGCGGCAAATAGTAGCCTATGTGTTATTCTGATGTATAAGCTATATTACTGTAAAGTTTCATCCAAATAGGTTCAGTGGTTTTTGCGTGAAAGAGTAACAAACATCCATCCATCCTTACAAACTTTCGCATTTATAATATTAGTAGGATCTAAAATATAACAGCTCCCTTCCATGTTATGTTCCTCTCCTCCGAAAAACCGTTGTAATTGCTTTTTCAGTCTCCGTGAAAGCGTGAAGATTATTGATGGGCCAATTTAAAGGCTTATTACATTCCACATCAACGTTAAGGTGATAACATGCTCTTTACGTAGCAAAATGGCGTCGTACAATCTTCTTTTATTCTTTCTTAAGAACCCGAAGACGACATTACCTGTAAGTGGATATATTTTTACATAATGTTCAAGTAATACACATTAGATAGGTTCTAAGTTTAAGTCTACTGTTGTTATTAAGTTATTTTCCAAATCTTTTCTTGTACTATCGGCAAATTTGAAACATGACCCAGTTAGCTCATAAATCGTTTGAAACGGTCAAAACAACAATGATTTCTCTCCTTTACAGTGCATGCAGCACTTAGGACGTATAAATATTAAGTAAGCAACGTCAAAACCGATCGCAGATTTATGCAATTTTACATTTATCATCACTGCAATAGATAATATATTCGATAAAACAGTAACTTATATATTTTGAATCCATGCTCCTTGGAATTGTACTGTAACTTAGAACAAATTAAGATAAATATCTTACGTATCACTGCAATAGAGAATTATTTGTGTAATTAAATGCCAGATAACAAGGTCGTTACCATGGAAATGCATATTTACGCGAATGTCGACCTAATTGTATTTGAATGTTTGTGAGAAAGTAAACTTATTTACTTTCTGTTGTGGTGGGTCACGTTTTAAATTTGTCGATAGTACATGCTGTCCTCATAAAGGAAGGTATAGTCGTAATAAAGATTTTACGGTCTAGCCAGTGGTAGTAGAGGGTAACTTCCTTGCTAAGAAGAAGCCCAGTCCAGCAGTATACTGTAAAAGGCTGTTGACGTCATGTGAAGCCAACATTCTGTCAACTCTAATCTCTATTCCACTTGCGTAATTGGAGACTTCACTATTGTTGTCAACCGAAAATTGTTGGGATTCGATATGTAAATTGACCGTTCAATTTAAAGAGAAAGTAGATAATTCAATAAGAGAATGGGAGAGAATGGATATTTCTCATACGATTGGATTAAGAAGTGCAAGCAATATCTCAAGGTCAAAATGGTGTATAAATAAGTAAACGCTTGTACGTACGATTTGGACGTAAATGTCTAAAAAATATATTTCAAGATACAAAATCTAAAGTATTGTGAGTATTTTGTGGTTAAATAAATTATATTAATACTTAGGTAAGCAAAATACTCACTTCAAATGTCGGATTTAAAAAGATTATGATAAAATTAAATTATGACAGACACGCTAAGCCCTCAGCTCAGAGACAGATTTAATAGGCTGCTACGTAAAATGAAATAAAAACATAGAATTACCTACATATCCAAATTATTTTTTAAGGATTTATTTATAACTTTATGCACTTTTGTACATCGGCGGATTTAATGCCCAAGGCATTCTCTACCAGTCAATCTTTGGGTAGTGTAGAAATCTTGTGAGTTAAGCGCACATAAAGTACATACTTAAACAACTTAAAATGCATTACAAAGCATTACATATTTAATACTTCAGCACTTTATTTTTATCCGGATTTATTCGAAAAGGAAAGTTAGTTTTCTAGGTATTAATTAATATTTGCCAAAATATCAAAAACTCTAAACATCCTATATTTTTAGAATCCAAATTAAACAATTAATCAGAATATAGAACCAAACAGTGTTAATTTATGTTTTTAAATGATAAATTAAACTTTTATATTAACTTTAACTTTATTGTTGACGATGAACTCCAAAACTATTTAAACGAAATTTTCATTTTTTTAATTCATTTTTTGCTGCCGTGAAAAATATAGTTAACATGAAGCTTAGACCAATAGGAACCAAACATTATTGAGAAGATACATAGACAAATCTGCATGTGTCAGCTAGTTTGTTATAAATACTAGTAATTGCCGACAAAAGCTGATTTTACTCTGGAAATCTAGATAATTCAGGCTATAAAGAAAAATCACTTAGATCAGTAAATACAGATACAGAAATTCTTCTGTCAAGAAACGGATGTCATGTCCCTACAACACAAAGGCGGGATCCTCCTACCAGGCGAGTTGATCGTGCCTGGAGGGGCACTGCCCAACGGTTGATGTTGGGATGTTGTGCATATTTAAAAAAAAAAATTCGGACATCTAACACACAACGCCATCTAGTCCCAAGCTAAGCAGAGCTTGTGTTATGGGTACTAGACAACTGATATAAATACATTTATACTTTTTTTTTTGTAAATACATACATATTATACATAGAAAACACCCAAACTCCGAAAGAAATATTTATAGATCATACAAACATTCGGTTCGACCCGGGAATCGAACACGAAACCTCATGATCAGCAGTCGCACACGCCAACCGCTAGACCAACGAGGCAGTATAAACTAATATATGATAATCGGCGCGAGAACTTCTTTTGCGTGATTCACGTATTCTTGGTTGGCTCTGTAGTATGTTTCTGTTTTTGCGTTATATATGGAAGTCGCCACACTTCCAGTTCTAGAAATTTCTAACTACAAACATTATTAACTTTCGCCTTTGTATTGTGGTATAATGTTCATTCTAACAAAATGTACATCAAAGCGTGGAAAAACTAATGCTCAAGCCCTATAAAACCATCTTAAGACTCTTTGCGGGATTGAGGCAAGCGATTCCGTCTAGTAATAGCTGAGATATCGGCAAGCCCGAGACGGAGCGGTTCAATTACGAATGTAGTCTTGCTTCGCCTCGCGGTCTGCCTCGTCTTGCTACGACTCGCCTCACGGGACGCTTCAGCGATTGCTTTTGACGAGGGTTAAAAGGAAATAAAAAGTTTACTTTTAGAATTGAAACAGGAAACGTTAATGCGCTGTGGTAAAAAGTTTTTCAAAAAGTTCTCTAGTGGGAGAGCCACTCTTCGACATGAATGAGCCGGCTCGACCGGAGTAATACCACGGCCTCACAGAAAACCAGTGTGAAAAAGTGCTGTATGTGTGTGTGTGTGTTTCACCGAGTAAGTGAGGATATCGGAGGCCCATAATCCAAACCCCTTCCCCCCATTCCCCTCCCCATCCCTCAAAGTCCGGCAACGCACTTGTGACGCCTCTGGTGTTTCAGTTGTCCATGGGTGATTTTTCCTATCAAACGGTTGTATTTTTGGTCAAATACGAATAAATCCTGTGTCGCGGGGACTTTACAAACATACATAAAAAGGAAACATGGAATACCCAGTTTCAGAACAGCATTTTGTGTATCACACAAACTGTTATACCTTGTGGGGTTTGTACCCACAACACTCAGTGCACTAGGAAATGGCGAGGTGACCGGTAAAACCGGATATCCGTGCAGCTAGAATTTTAAGGACAGATGAACATGACATTGGAACATAAAACCTCCTCCTTTTTTGAAGTCGGTTAGAAATAAAGATTTCTGCCTTGAAGGCGCTACTGGCACAAGCTGAGTAGTCTGAGTACATGCTATGTTCAAAAATAGCACTTGTATCTGTCCTCTTATATAAAAAGTTTTAAGTTCTAGCAATACTGACTCTTTTAGAAACTAATAAATCCTAACTCACGTCCAAGTCTCAGTTACGGCAGTCGTGCAGAAAGACGGTAAAACCTTCATTATATCTACTAATTTACTCTTCGACGAAGCACTGCATACTTCACAACCATTGGCATTCCTTTGCACATATTAAAATAATTGTTCTCGAGAAGTGTTCATCTAATAATCTGAATTATATTATGTCTGTGTGTATTTGCGTTCTTTGTCCATTGCCGCGTTTAATTTAGATGGCGTTCGGTGCACTCTCATAAAAATGTTAATGCCTCGTGGTGAGGCGAGGCAGCGACGAGGCGAGATGCTAATTATTATGATTAGTTATTTTTCACTTGTTATTTTTTGTCATTTGGGAGTGAAGGACTTACGGAGTTTATTTTTATAATAATGAAATGATGTGTGTATGGAATATAAAATCAGTTGTTGCAGTTCTACTAGTTAGTTCTTATTCTACCATAAAATTTCAGTTCAATTTTCAACAAAAATCTCTCACCAAGTCACCAGCGTGTTGTAATAGGTTCGTGTCGTGACGAGGACGTGTTCGGGCTGCCGTGAAACAAGCACACCATAATTGCCTGCGCTCGTGTGTGACGTCACACACCTCGCGGGACTTCGCGAGCCTCGAGACAGCCGAGCGAGCTCATTTTAAAATTCGTGAACTTAAAATGTTGGATTTGACTTTTTTTACAATAAAAAAGAGCAAACGAGCGCACGGGTCACGAGACGTGATAACTCGTGTGTCAGGGGCGAGTAGGCTAATTGGTCCTTCGGTAAACCTTAGTGAAACTCAAGAATAGAATTGCTTGACAGGGATTGTCTGTTACTAATATTTTGATGGAACGCAATTGGAACTTATATCATCATCAGCCAATGGTATTCCACTTCTTGATATAGGCACCTGTCTCTATTGTACGCCCCTTCGATCACTTTAGGTCTCGAATGAGTATATATACCTAATTAAGTAATGAGAATAGATAAATGTACACAGCAGTATTATTAAACACCTATTGATACACGCAGACACATAAACGTCACTTTGTAACTAGTAACCACTAATTATATTTAAATAGTCCAACAATATTGTAATGGATATAATAAAGATAATTGAAAACCCTGTATCAAATCATCCAAATGTAGTCAAAGCTTGCATTGACAGGTAAGGGTGGCCCGTGGTCGTTTACAACGAATCTACATAATATAATTAGAACACCCCAGCAGACCCGAATTGATAAAACGTACCCTTTTTAGAGAAAAAAATCTCGGTATTTCGACAAAACGCGGCATTTTCCAATGGAATTTAAAGTGGATTTCGTTACCCAATTCATTAGGACCGGGGACCCTTTTGTACAGAGTACTGATTGGAATATATTGCGAATTATAGTTTTGTTTTTTTTTTTACTTCTAGACCCTACATATGTGTGGAAATAATCTTATATTAACATAATAAGAGTTTATTAAGAATGGAATATAATAAACTTTTTTTACCGTGGGAGCCACGCTTCGGCATGCATGGGCCGGGTCGACCGACCGATACCACGGCCTCACAGAAAACCGGTGTGAATCAGCGCCTGCGCTGTGTTTCACCGAGTGAGTGAGGATACCGGAGACCCCCTTTTTTTACCTTTTTTTTTTTAACGTGTGGAAACCCCCTCGGGCCGTCACCCCGCCGGGGTTTGCGGCGGGGCGGTGTGTCGGAATCGAACCGACTGAAACCACACGGTGTGCCACTCTGCGCCTGAGACGGGAGGGATCCAGGAACTGCTGTTATTAACACATCCGAACCCCTTCCAGCGCTTGCTCGCACAGAAGTGGGCACCGTCTGCTGGTAGACTCTCAATTTAAGCGATGTACGGCACACGCGTACCCATCCATCCCAACTTCCATTCTCCAAAGGCCGGCAATGCACTTGTGACGATTCTGGTGTTGCGGGAGTCCATGGGCGGCGGTAATCGCTTACCAACAGGCGATATGTCTGTTAGTCCGCCACCTATTAAAAAAAAATTTGATGGGTTTTTATTTTGAACGAGAAAAATTATATAACCTGTATCACATTTTAAATAGTTGCTCTGTAAAGAAGTATAATAGCAAAACATATGTTTAATTGATTTTATTTCATCTCTAGACGTATCAAAGATTTACGGTTTTATCTAAAATTAATTCTAAGATTTTTTTTTTCATTTCAGTTTGCACTCTAATCGACCACGTAAAATATGTCTTCTTCATACGTGTATTTGAAGAATAAAGACCTTAGTTTCTATTCTTCAAATCTCTGTCCTTCTTATTATTTTTAAAAGACTTTGCTATATCAAGGTCTTATTTAATTGATTCTCTCAAATACGAGCAACTGTCAAATGAACACATCGAGTGTTGTCATTTGACAGTGTTGTTGGCTTCGGATCGGACAGCTGTGTATGAGATATGTATTTATTACGCTACTGAGCGATAAACTGCCAGAGTTCCTCTCAGGAGAGGGTTAAGACTATACGTCTCCACGCTGGCCGAGTGCGGCTACGTAATCTTGCTGTTAGATGTTTTTAAGCCGCCCAAAGGCCTCTAACTAAGCTTCACGACTGTTATCCCACGATAACAGCCAGGACCGACTGCTTAACGTGACCTCCGAATCACGGAGACGCTCATGGTATCATGCCACCAGCGGTCACCCATCCAGGTACAGACCGCACCGTCGTTGCTTACCTTCGGTGATTGTTTCTAATCACCCAGTGCAACTGGGTTATAAGCACCTCGTGCGTATAATACTAGTAGATAATACGATAAAATCTGACAGATGTCAACTTATGTTCATTGGTTACATATTTTGACGTTTTAATGACGTTATTGACTTGGTCGCTACAACCACGTTAACTTTTGATCAGGTTTTAAATATCACAATTAATCATTTAGTGCAAACGTGAGGAGCTATAACACTGCACATATGGGTCAGACTCGATTGGAGTGATACCAAAGCCTCATAGAAAACCAATGTCAAGCAATATTTTCCTTGTGTTTCACTGAGTGAGGTAACCGGAATCTAAACCTCCACACGTAAAGGGAGGGGGGAATTGTGACTCTTGACTTGTAAGTGTCCATGGGCGGCGGTAACCACTTACCATTAGGTTAACTGCCAGCTCGTTTGCCCCATGGTACATAAAACCTCATGAGGTCCAGCTCTTCTGTTCTAGCCTTATCTATACATGTAATAGAACTTTAATAAGTCGATGTCTTTACATCAAAGATATTGGAAACTAATTAAGGGCCTTTTTTTATTAAGGTAACAGGACTTAAAACAACAGTTGTTTTTTTCTGTATGTTTGTGCGCGCTAATCTCAGATGTAGCTTAACCCACTTGAAAGCGGTTAAGCGAAACCTCCATTTGCGTTCTTCTTCGCTCACTTCCCTTAAATTTAGGGTCGTGTTCTCTCAATCGGTTGGTTAACAAAAAGTTATACCAGTTTAAAAACCGTCACTTACGCGGCCAGAGCGACAGTGAAAATATAGTCAAGTATTAAATATCTTTTAAAGCAGCTTCACTTTAAACAGAAAATCCTCATTTAAATAAATCTACAGGCAAACAATATTATTTTCTATTCAAACCTAGCTGTAAGCATCTTCGATAGCCCATTATTTGTTTCTGAATGGTTCGAACACAAAACGAATCTTGTCTCTCTCTCGTGACCTAATGTAGTGGAAATATTGAACGGTTAAAGATCTGTTCAGCCCCTTCTTTATCGATGGCCTGATGCCTTTTGTTATTATTCTTCTTTCTTTTATGTATATTTTCGGTTAGGTTAACGAGATGATTTTATCTGTCAAATTTATGCAAAAAGAGTAAGTTATTTTTAAAACTTGAAAGTTTAAGTGTAGGTCGGCCTCAACATAAACATGGCAGCACTTGTTGATAAAAATTTGTTAATGTAGAATACATCTTTTGCATTTGCACTTGTGCATCGCTGGGAGAAGACCATCTACGTATGTCCATGGGCGGCTGTAGGACTTATCCATGGTGACTTGTATATATTTTTTTGTGGTATAGGTGGCAAACGAGCAGACGTATCACCTAATGGTAAGCGATTACCGCCGCCCATAGACACCCGCTACACCAGAGGCGTCACAAGTGCGTTGCCGACCTTTGGGAGATGGGAAAAGGAATATGGGGAATTGGGAATTCAAGCGCTTTTTCACTGTTCACTTGTTCGCTCATTTGTCCGCATAGTTACAAAATGGTCCTTTTGTAGAATTTAAGACAAACGAAATGCTATGTAGCAAGCATTCACACCGCATATGCCGTTTTCCAGCAACGTCAAATAATTTTCAACAGCGAAAAAAAGCAAATATTAGGTTGCAAGTGCAATGGTTAGGTTAATCATAATATAAACATAAACGTTTTGTTGTTATTTATTTAAATATTAACAAATCTGAGATACGTCAAAAGTTAAATTAACCCTTATTTTCTCTTAATTAATGTCGATCTTAATTTGTTTCAGGTACTAATACTCTACACTTAAATGGCTTGGCGAACCCCACCGTGACAGAATATGTAAATGCTGTAAGGTTCTAGTTTCATTCTACTAATTATTTAAGCTTTTAGTCCTCACAGACGAATTAATTTTAGGTAAATTTAAACAAAATGGCACGACGGGCCTTTGCCCTGAGGACGTAACGAATGATGTTTCTCATTGTACTATTTGTTTTTAATGCAAATATTTGTCACACAAAATTAAACTTACAATTGTATAATCAACACGTATATATATATATATATATATATATGCTAAAGTACCTATTACATATTCTAAAATGTACAGAGATAGCCGCTGGCGAAATTTCACGAAAATATTCATATTAGATGAGAATTTCGTTCGTGGACGCGGCTGGTGAATTCACTTCGTAAAAGACTCATTTAAATATATCATACATGTCTTTATTATATACATAAAATTCAGAAGAAAACTAATTATGACAATGAAAATTTAATGTCCTTTCAAATCGTTTTAAACGTATATAATTTAACTAAATTGACACGTTTGCTGTGGAAAACTGATGTAATAAGGCATTAATTGTTAAACAGCTAATTCAACGGAGCCTTAAATATTAAACGACATAATACCTCTTTAACGAATGGATTTGAATGTTTAATTATTAGCTTATATACGAGTATTAAACAGGAGGTATCCTTAGACACCTAATTAAGAGCTAAGCCTAATTTGAAGCTTTTGTTGTGACTTTTTATTAAAATTTGATTCTAATTTTAGTGATAACAAAGATAAAGTCATTTTAAAACATTTCATAGTATGATGATCATGAAGATGAATAACATACTCGGGAGTTCTAATTAATACTAGTAAATCAATATTAGGTGCTACAGTTAACACATTTTTATTATCAGAATCAGTTTTTTTATTTGTTCATTTCATTTTGTATTATATATATATATATATATATATATATATAGATATCTCTTTTCGGCCCTTGTTGATCTGACGCGACGTGGCGTCAGTTAATTGTTGATCTGTTGGCGATTGTTGATCAGCAACAGGTTTTGTTGATCTAATGTGTATTCCGGCGTACTAATGTGGCTCCGCTCTGGATCAACAATTGCAACCCCTCTGCTGGCAGAATTAAGAACTATTTACATCTTTTTTATACAAATCCACACCAGCTATTGTTGATCCGATTCAAATGGACCAATCAGACGCCACCTTCTCCACGATTGGGTCTTTTCTATGGCAGACTGTTTCCACTTTGCTTCACAATTAATTAACGAATTAATGCGTAAAGTAATCAGATATAGTTAGGTACTATTTAACTTTACCAAAAGTAAAAAAATGAGTTGATACGCATTTAAGCCTTTCTGGATAGTCTACCCCTAAGGGTGTGAAATAGGGGTTTAAAGATTGTATGAAAGTTTGTAATTTTTTAAGTTAGAACATAAAACTTTATCTTTGGGTTACTGATTAAAAATGACTAGATATGTATTAAGGCGTTTCTGGATATTCTACCCCTAAGGGGGTGAGATAGGGGTTTAAAGATTGTATGGAAGTTTGTCATTTTTTTAAGTTAGAAAATGAAACTTTATCTTTGGGCTACTGATTAAAATGACTAGATACGTATTCAAGTGTTTCTGGATATTCTACCCCTAAGGGCGTGAAATAGGGGTTGAAAGTTTGTATCAAAGTACGTCCTTTTTAAAATTATGAAGAGGAAACTTTATTTCACGGCTACTGATTAAAAAATAGTGGTTACATATTTAAGCGTTTCTGGATATTCTTCCTCTAAGGGGGTGAAACAGGTATATATATATTGTCCTCTACTCGCCAATTGTTGATCACGGCGAGAAACGCAATAATTGTTGATCCACCCTTTTGCTACTATTTCTAAGGAAGTGTCCAGTGTATCGTCTTATAGGCGCAATATAGTAGTATACGATTTGCAACGCTGTGCTTAAGTCTACGGCAAAATCTCTATCTCGATTGACTCGGCAATTGCAGCTCTATTAACCGTCATCTTTTTCATGTATGATACTTTGTTGATCATTTTTTTTCATACTTGATGATACTTAGTTGATCAATATACACAACGTTTGATTAACATATACCACAGGAACTTATATTTTAAAACGGCGCGGCGTGGTATACACGAAGTAGTCAGAGCAGATTTTCAATATTCATTCTGGTTGAGATTTTTTTAAACGTGGAAGCACTTTAGCTTTGTAAACCCTCTTAAAACTACCTACTTGAAAAAGTTTTTTTTAACTGTTTTGTTGGTCTAGGAAATCAAGTTTCATTTATATACCTTAAAAAATTGACTTTCACACAAACTTTCGATCTTTATATTACCCCTTTAGGCGTAGAATTCCCATCAATGCTCATTCCCATAAATGCTTTGATATAAGTATTCATTTATTTGTAATCTAAAGTCTACTTCGATATTACTTATATACGAAATGTAAACCATTACTACACCCCTTAGGTGTAGAATCTCCGGAAACTCTTAAATATATATTTACTTATTTTTAATCAGTAGCCTAAAGATAAAGTTTTATGTTCCTAACTTAAAATGACGGACTTCCATACAAACTTTCAGCCCCTATTTCACCCCATTTGGGGCAGAATACGCTTAAATACGTATGTAATCATATTTAATCAGTAGCTCAAGGAAGAAGATTCATGTTTCTAACTTAAAAAATGATGGACTATCGTCTAAACTTTCAGACCCTATTTCACCCTCTTAGGAGTAGAAATTCCAAAATTCATATTTCTATATATCGTATGTAAAGAATCAGCCTCTAACTCCAAAAGAATACAAATTAAGGTCTACACGTAAGTGTAATATTACAATCATCCTCTAATCCCTATCTGTTGAAGAGTTTAACCTTCTACTATCACTTCACCTAAATAACTTGTAACTACAAAACTAAAGGTCTATAGATGGATATGAAATCGAAGGATTATCTTCCATCTCCTAACTGTTGAGAGTTATACCTTCCATCATCAGTTTATCTAAATAATTTGAAAGAATACGACTAAAGGTAACAAACATACACATGATATTTAAATATTTATCCTCTAACTCTTAACCATTAAGGAGTTGTACCTTACATCATCGGCTCATCATCATGAGACTGCCAGACGCAAATATCGGTGTAACTATAGAAAATATACTTAAAACATGCCTACAAAAAAACGTGCCTACAAAAATGACCATAACCTTTCGAACACAAAAATAATTTTCAAAATTGGTGATATAGTTTCAAGAGTTAGGACTTGTTCATTGGAAATTTCCTTGTTTTTCAGGATCTACTTTCAACAATTCCTTAAAATTTAAAAGTTTTTAAAGAAAAACTAAATACCTTTTTTTCCTTTTCTTATTTTGCTAATAACAAACGCATTTTTTATGCGCTAATAAATCCTTAAAAACATTTTTCTAGACGTCATGACACTCATTACGAATCGAATGAGCTATCGCACATTATTTTTAGGAGCTTTATTATAACAATAATAAAGCTCCTAAAAATAATTCGCTCCTAAAAATTGACTCCCAAGTCACAGGATTACCTAGTTTGGGAGTCAGGTTTTACCTTATCCGCATTACCTTTAGTTTTATCATTTTATGTATCCTAGATTTAATCAAATTCAAAGGTTTTTGTATCAATAAAGATTTTTATTTATTATTATTTATATACCTGTTCCTTCCTACTGAGGTTGCTGCTCCGGCCCTCGCGTTTTAAAATGCTAGTGTACGCGGAATATGTTGATCAAAACGTTGTGTATATTGATCAACAAAACATCATCAAGTATAATAAAGTTGACCGTTATCAGAGCTACAATTGCCGTGTAAATCGATGACGAGCTAGAGTATTTGCCGTAGACTTAAGCACAGCGTCGGAAGGCGTATAATACTTATATTGCGTGTATAAGATGATACACTGGTTACTATCTTAGAAATAGTGACAAAAAGGTGGATCAACAATTATAGCGTATCTCGGCCTGATCAACAATTGCCGAGTGGAGGACAATATATATATATATATATATATATATTTATATAATAATATGGCGTTTACTTTAATTCGGCGAATTGGAGATAATATATTGCTTGTACAATTTCCAGAAATAAATAAAAATTTGCCTATAAAAGTACGATATTTTCCAAAACATCACAAGGTGCAATAAATTAATATACAAATATTTTGATATATTAACAATTATTTTAATGGGAATTAAGGCGATCACTTATTAAAAGGTATGTTACATACCTCTGATTTGCCTTACGTTTCGACCAGGTTGCACTGGCCGTGGTCACAGACTGACCGTTAAAATAATTGTTAATATATCATGGAACGGGAAAGTTTAAAAAAAAATATATATATATTTTGATGTTCAACTTTGGTAGTATAAATAACTGGAGAGAAATACAATATTAAAAAAATATATACAATAAAATTAGGTTCTTTAAAAATAACCGCTTGACAGGACAGTATTGTGAAGTTACGCTGATGAAGCATAAATAAACTCAATTTTCATGAGCAAATTGCTTATGAAATTGGGTAATTATATTAAAATTTGTCTCGGAACGACGCTCGGTGCGTGATACAAACAGACCCTTTCAAATCAAGCGGCCTCAAGTTAAAATATTTCGGTCATTTCTTGACAATAATACCTTTAAAAGATCAGAAACAAAATAAGGAGTGTATTAAATTCATATTTACAAGAAATGAAAGCGCGCAATTCGAATACTCAACCCTTTCTCAGATTGTCACTCGCTATATTTTCACATTTAGATAATTGTAAGGGTCAGTGCAGACGGACTGTGTGTAGGAGAAGCGACTAAATCAGTAACAATTAAAATTCAACCTAAAGTGGTTCAGGATACAAGCAACGCGTGCGACTGTTAGTTTTATTTCGTTACATCAACTGTATTCTAAAGAACTTTAGGTTGAATCTAAATGCGAACTGAATTAGTCTCTTCGCCGCCACTCTGTCCGTCGGGGCTGACCCGTAGTAAACAAACTTTAATTGAATGTACATTAGCCTAAACTTCAATCTTATCATAATTAAACGTCGATTAAATACATAATTCGCGAAATAATCAATAATGGTAAAGAAAATTAATACTTGTGTTAGACATAGACATAGTACGTAAAATTTCTCTTAAGAGCGTCGAGCCAATGTGAGAAGTGAGCTTTAATTCGTGGATTATGAAGACTTCATTCGATATCAACTTGTCTCGATTACATTAAAATTATATTGTCTTCGGATTAAGGGATTTAATCTCCGGCAGTTGACGTTCTAATCCCCCGTTCGAATTTATAAACTGTCATTTTGCTTTATCCGTGTGTTTTATTAAAGTTTTATTAATCTTCGTTTTTATTATAAACAACTATAAACATTTCATTGAATTTTATAACATTTTTCAGCATCAATAGTGACAATTACAACAAAATCATTTCAAACACATATTTACTGAAGCTAACAAGCTTTCAATAAAACGTTTTTATGCAATACAAAATGGAATCTTTAAAACTTCATTAAAATAAATTGCATTGCAAATAAACTGCACTGTCCGGCTTTCCCTGGAGCTTTTAAACGTTCGATCCGTACATATAAAACAAATCTGTCTTTACTAGGCTTTACATTTCAGTGATAAATATGTTTTCAGGACGCACGGGGCGCATGAAGCCTCGTCTACCAAAGCAATTCCTTAAAAAGATTCGCTTCAAAGGTACGTCTGTAGAGGGCGCTAATAGTTTCAAATCTGTGTTATTTTTTCGACTACCTTATTTTGTAATATGACTGTTTTTCTCTTCTGGTTAGTTTGTGTTTATCAGTTATTTTCGGGTATATGTAATCAACTGTTTATTCTTTATTTGCACCATTTTGTATTCATTCCTCTTGTTATGTACTTTAAAATGAAGCCCTAAGTATGAAAACATGGACTGCATTTAGCTTTAGTCCGCAATGCCTGCATAAGATACGAACTCAGCAATTTTATATGTTATTTTTCTATCTGCATTTTGAAGAGTTAACCATTTAATTCTACTTATATTTTGGTATACTTTTCCATACTTTTCTGTAGTTAGATGTTTTTGTAGATTTTACTTTTGTGTGTTTCTTTCATAGCTTTTATAGTTATTATTATTGTTGTGTGTTGAATGAATACTCATTTCAAATACTTGTGACTATGCTTTGCACATGGGCAATAAATAACTCGTTGTAGGGAAATATTTCTAAGCCAGTATTTTAAAACATTTTTAAAATGTTTTTAATATTATTAACTTATAGTATTTGGATGACCGAACTTGCTCAGTATTTTTGTTTGATGAATTTACTAAAAATGAATCTTAGCTAGATCGATTTATCGCTCGAGGAAGACCAAGCATTCTAAATTTCTTGAAAATCTTTGGAGCCGTATAACTACTATTATTTTTAAATGAACAAGCCAATCTGTTCTTTCTTTCTCTAAATGCCAATGAAATCTCTAAAATAATGACAAGTAAGTATATACTCGTAATTATATTCACAACTAACTCTACCCTGTTACGCTATAATCTGGCAATTTGGTTATGGCATTAATGAGAAAATAGGTACAAAACATACAAAAAAGAAATGAAATCATTCTATAAAGTGGACTGTGTATCATGTTAAAACTTGATAAAACATTTAATGTATTCACTAGCTGACCCACGCAACTATGTATGCGTCTCTTTTCAATCGTGCTGGGCTTATATTGGTCTAAACCTGATGTTATGAATCCTATCTAAGGCACGCCAGTAAAATACACATTTGAAAAAACGTGAAAATCGGTTACATAGTTTCGAAGTTCATTGTGAGCAAGTACATGACACGAAAATTATCACCTCAATTAAATTAAAAACCCAACCATAGGCAATTCGTCTTCTCAAATATTACTTAATACTTCAAGATTTATGTGGGTAGAAAAACTGGTAATTTATGCAGACCTGAGGGTATAAAGCTGGCTTATCTTGAACCTTACGTAATCACCACATAATACACTCTTACTTTTGCCGTTTTCAGACTATTGTTCGGCCGCTGTTTATCGCTTATCGTCTTATTCCGACCATTGTTTATATATTTCTATTGTACGGTTTCAAAGGAGAAATACACCGATATATGGTACTGGAGTAAAACACGTATTACTGATAACTATGTGCTCTAATTCATTTTGAACTGCTTTTTTAGCATGTCGCAAGTCGCAACCTATAATAAAATTAATCCTATGGATTTTCGGGACAAGTTTTTGATCACAAGTAAATTTATACACATTAAAAATTACACACAAGTAAACCATTTTTCTTTCAAAAAAAAGTAAAAATGGATGCACTATCCTTTTTTGGTTTTCCATCAGGCCATTGTTACCATCCACGACCTGTGGTCTAGTCATAACGTACCAAACAAGTCCAAAATCGACGGGTTCACTTGATCGAAGTCAGTGTAGACTCCTGCTATCCTGATATTTTAGTATTCTAATCTGAATTAAAAATGCAGTTTTTTATTTCCACATAACCATTAATTACAAATAGTTAAAAATTAACTTAATTTATTTACAACTCTTTCTACTTTCGCTTTTATATATTAGTGTGATTAGTGACCCTCCCTGCCTTCGTACGAAGTCTTCGATAGTCTTTGAAATTCTCAGATGTTTATGCATGTTTTACAAATACAAACCTCCCTCTCGAGTCACTCTGTCTCTTGCTGAAAGCTGTATTAAAACCCGCTAAGTCGTTAAAAAAGATCTAAGCGAAGAGACAGCGGAGGCTCCTTCATTTTATACTTTGTAAGGAAGTTAATTATTTACTACGAAGTAAAGCTAAAAGAGCATTTTAAAAACACCCCCTAAATACAGAAACTCACTTGTGGATATAAAAATACATGTAAGGTAGGTGAAAATCAATTAGTGGGTTAACGAGAACGCAAATATTGGACGTTCCATCAAGCGCTGTTCACCGCTTGATTTATACGAAGCTTATAAATGTTGATACAGTGTGTTGTAATTGTTTTTCAAAAACAATTACAAAAAACTATAACTTTTATATACACCATAAATATTTTGCAGCGTTATTATGAGCAGGGTTAAGCTACATGACGCCATTAGGATTCATTTTTAGAAAATGTTCTAAATCTAGGCCGATTTAACGCCACCGAAACCCCCTGCGTACCAAATTTCATGAAAATATTTTAAGCCGTTTCCGAGATACAGATGCCTTAGAATATATATACTTACAAGAATAGTTCGTTTAAAGGTATTAAATTATTGCCGGATCTTTACTGTGTAAGGTGCATGTATGGTATACCGTGTAGTTTTGGTCGATATGAATTTGGCACACAATCTCACCAGAAACGCAGGTGAGTCGAAGACCTAATGGAGTTTTGACAATTACAAAAAATACAATAAAGCACTTCGCCATATTGGCCGCCAAAAATAGTTTGATTAATCTACTCCCATTCCTTAAGTTTTCACTCCTCATGTCCTATAATTCACAGCAAATTCTAGTAAGATATACGAGGGGATAGTCTAAATACTTTTTATGGGTATTCGCCTCGATTTCCACTTAATGTACGACGATGGGCCTCGAATTATGGGTGTATGCGTCCTTAATAGATGGAAATTGTCACTTTTATTGATGGGCCCTTTTCAATTTTGCGTTACACCCGATTTGGGACAGGTAATGGCGCTTCTACGTCTGTTGATGATTATTTATTGCTTTGATATTTACGACTTAATTTAATGTTTTTACTTACTTTGTAACTTTTGCTTTGATGGTTGAGATTTTTTTTTTAATTTATACAGATAGACTTATTGCCTGAGGTACTTTCTACCAGTCGAAAAGATTGTCAGGGTAAAAATATTATGTGAAAGACAGATCTAATACTTACGTATTTTTAAACTTCGAATAGGTGCACAGAGGTTAGCAAAACGACTAAATTGAGCTATTACGAAATCTTATCGTTTAAACGGAATAAGTCTATTGCTTTTAACAGGGCATATGTATTTCTAAAAAAAAACAATACAATTTACTTTAACATTCATACATGCTTACAGACAAATATGTGAATTAATCAGAAACTTAATGAAATAAAAATGAAGTATGAACACATATTAGACAAGTATATGTAATTTGTAGCTATTCCTATATACATGTATGTAAATATGTAGGTACATATAGACACAAAATATAATATGTACAGAGATAACAGCTTGCGTTCATTTGAATTGCCTGAACTGTCCACCAGTCTACATAAGTGACGATATAATGACTAATTACGTTAATGTCGGAGTAGATATAGGTAAAATAAATTATACATTCTTACACAATTCTTGAAATATTTAAAATCTAGGTTCTCGTTGAAATCTGTAGAAAGTTTTCTATTACGAATGTTCAAATGGTGGAATATCCGTTGTTTTGGCAATAAATACGACTTGAGTAATAGCAATAAGTGTATATGCAAGAATGTCTTACAGCCATTTTGAAATTATAGACGTATAACAATAAAGCATGTCATTACAAAGTAGAAGGAAGTTTTTTTCTCAAGACATTTTATTACAAAAGAATTACGTACATACATAATGATTTTTAACCGATTTCAATAAGGAGGAAGTCCTCAATTTTATTGAATACTAGCATTTGCCAGCGGCTACGTCAGCGTATAGGTCAATTATCACGGTAATTCTTTAAAGCTATTTATTTGCCAACATATTAAAATCTATACTAATATTATAAAGCTGAGGAGTTTGTTTGTTTGAACGCGCTAATCTCAAGAACTATTTGTCCAATTTGAAAAAATTAGTTCAGTGTTAGATAGTACATTTATCGAGAAAGCCTATAGGCTATATATCATCATGCTAAGATCCACAGGAGCGGAGCACCAATGAAGTATGTTACAAAAACGGGCATTAGGAGTCGCAAACGAGGTTGCGTGGGTCGGTTAGTAAAACATATAGCAAATGTTAAGCGAAGTTTGCCACAATACAGAGAAAAACAATTTGAATTCGGTTAAGCCACTTCTGATTTGTTGTCAATAAAGGAATTGTTTAACACCGATATTTGAAGAAGCCGTGATATTCCTGCTATGCAAATATGTCTAAGCATGACCGTTCTACATTGGATGTACTTAAATGAATATACTTAAAGGTCATCCAAAAAAAAAACTCAAAAAGACGTTTTCCTTTATTTTACGCTTCTTAATACATCAACATCTCGTAAAAATCTCACATTACTGCTAATATAAACGTTTAGGGAAAGAAAGTTATGTGTTACATTGCACAAAATTAACTGTCACATACGTATGAGACGGTCAAACTACTAAAAAAAACTTTCAATAATTTGTCTACATTCTCTTGGCTTTGGCCGATGCCAATCTGCTCAAATAAGTGCTAAAAGTGACGACCAATTCCAAATTTGATGACTTCGGGAGTAAGTTTCCTGAATGACGAGGTGATTTTTTAAATATTCATCAAAACTCTCGCTTCTCAAGACGCCACATCGTTCGTGTAACAGTAGGCCAAGTACAAAATCGTTACGATAACAGATAGATAGAACTTAAGTCTTATTTTACGACTTTATTTACGACGTGTTTGAAGTTAAGTAAAAAAAAAAATATTTTAGTTACTGATAGATCAGAAATTGTATCTTACGAAGGAAAACCAACAGTAGCCAGGTAGTAGAGCCACGCTGATTTCAGCACGAACGGACCGGCACGACCGGGGTGGTTCTCTCTCGTGTTATTTACTCAGGCCGCCATGGTGTGGGTCACCATGTTGCATTGTTGTATTGTCTGCATTCGTAAAAAGTGTGGTTACCACCCCTCTTTTTTCTTATTAATAAATAGGGGCAAACGAGCAGACGTATCACCTGATGGTAAGCGATTAACGCCGCTCATGGACACCCGCAACACCAGAAGTGCCTTGCCGGCCTTAAAATCATTTTTGTCTAAATTAAATTTCGTCTTTGAAATGTTGCTTTAAAAATTTAAAAACTGTTTGCTTATCTAATATCCTGAGGTGAAACTCAACTATCTGAAACCTCCTTCGACGTTGATCTGCAGCTATTACATAAGCGATCCGATTTATGATCGATGAACCAAGTTAACTGGGAGTTAGATCATTGACCGCTTTATATTTCTACACTATCTCGTGAACTGAGAAAACTTTATTCTTGTACGTTCTTCAAACTTGTAAGTTTGTTTTACATCAGCCTGATTTATCAAACAAAACTCATTAAGCATTCAAATTCGTAGGAAATTTCAATGTGTACAAATCAAAAACCAGCATAAGAATACCGGCGTGAAGTTAACTTCACAACACTAACGACAGCTGTATTAGTTGCAAAAGACTCTTTCCACACCGAGTTACAAAAGAAGTGCTCTGTCTCTTTCGTATTTGCAAACTGTTGTATATTTGTATCTTACTCATATATAGCATGCGACTCAGAGCGGTGTTTGTCTAACGAAATTTAAAAACAATCCCCACGAGAGTCGCGGAGCAATTTATTTTGTTGTCTACGAGATTGTTCCAACAGTCTCTTTGTGTGAACAGGTTCTAGCATACGAGAGATAGCGTGCTGCGAACAGAATTCATAATTTAACCTTAAGAAATAGCTCCGTAAATGTAGCACTATAATATGAACACTATGACACTATCATTGTTCATAGTTTTATGTTGTTGTGTTTACAGTATATGATAACTGTTTTCGAACTTTCAAATATGAGTACATGACTGAAGTCTTTCGAATATGTTTCCAGCATTCAAATCTTAAATTATTTGATCGCAGTATTAACCTTCCTATCTCTCACCTCTCAAAAATCGATCCTGAGTTATTGTGTACAGAATTTTTCTTTAAATCGTCATTCATCAAATAAATTATAATAATTGATAATCTCAACCGGGTTAATATTATCCCGCCGCCATTTGAAACAAAGATTTAATTCTGCTTCTTTTAATTTGTGGTTGTTTTTCATGATCATTTGAGTCGACTTCAATCCGATTATCATACCACCAAGTTACGTAGCTCAAAATCTGATTTACAACCACTTTTTGTAATTTAAGTAGTTGGATTTCCTCCATTGCAGTAACAAAAAAGATCAATCCTCTATAAATAAATATATTGGCTTCGTGTTATTAATTATGAAGAGCGTTTCGCCTCTGCTGCACTTCAGACGCCACCTTATTTCCTCGGCTTGCTGAACAACGAAATCATAACTCGGCAGCGCTCGAGCGGATTGAAAACACAGATAACGCTGACATTCCCTCGCCACCTGATAAAACTGTCTCACAGATCTACTATTTTTTCTCACATTTTTGTTGAAAATAATCCACTGCAGACGTCTCACTTCGGTAATAAGATTGGCGATCTGTCCCTGAATTGAAAGTAGGCCTTTACTTTCTAAATTGGGTACTGGCCTATAGCATCTCAAAGCTGTTTTTCTCCTACCCTCTTTATTCTAGATAAAAGAACAATTGATAACTATAAACTTCACACAATTTAAGTGTAAAAATATATTTCTCTGACGTTTTTATTAACATTTCTTCCAAAAGAAATATCTATAGTACCAGAAAAATAAAAATTTTATATGTAAGACGTTAATAAGAATATAATGAGTGTCCTATAAGGCGCGGCGGTCCCTGTCTGGGCGCTATTACTCCTCATTCTAACGTTATTACGCTTGCAATAAGAATAACGTTACTTCTACTTATTTCTCATTTAATGGAGTGAGTTATTTCTTTGTTCATATTTTACTGTCTTTCTTATTAATATCAGTATTCAGGACACACATTCGAATTTCTAACTTACTTGCGATATAGTACTTAAATTAGAAATACTTTTCGACTGAAAAATGTAATATTAACTTTGAACTGTTATATTTCAGTAATACACATATTTTACCTTTTCATTAAATTACCTTTTTACCTTTTCATTAAATTACCTTTGCCTTTCTTTATCAATTGTAATATCTAGAACATTTCTCTGCCAGTTAGATAAATTCTTCGACTACCCGTCTCAAGTAAAACAGTTCTTGGAAATGACGTTCTCTATTACTGTCATTATTTCTCTCACCTTAAACATTTCCACATCAAAGAGCTGAGTAAGGCTTTGCACACGAATAGGAGTAGGTATTAAGACCGCAAAACCTCGAGGAAATAAAAATATTTTTCAAATGTTTTCCACGCAAATAAAGCATTTCGTTATTTTATAAACAGTTTAATGACGTCTTCCACATACTTCTGATTTATTGTTTTAAATATTCTTTCTTTTATTTTAAATAGATCACATTTGAAACTATTTTTTATTTTTATCCTTCACGCAACTATAGCAACAATGAAGCTCGACCCTGAAATATATTTTTCGCCAACGCACCTACAGGCAAATTTACAGCGTGTTTTGATTTATTTGAATAGTCATGATAAATGCATTTCTGAGATACTTTCCTCTTAGTGTAAGGCCAACACTTAACTGTATTCTGAAAGCTGACTACAGTTACTAGAGTACTGTTAAATATTATCCTCAAACACATACTAAATGCTCCACTCCAGTGTCATCCGCGGTTTTTGTTGTAGTTTTACATCAACGACTGTAAGTAACACCGCGGGGTGTATCTACTCTAAAATAAAAGCCTAAGTTACTCCTTTTATCATCAGTTACCTGCCACTGAAAGTCACGTCAAAACCGGTAAATCCGTTTCAAATATTAGCTGAAACAGACAGACAGACAATTTTTTAAAATATTTTTGTATTATGTGAAAAACTCTTATTTTCAAATTACACACAGACGCTTCAATTTTATTTAAGTGTACAAATAAAATCATTATTTATGTACCAAATGATTAAAAATAATTTTACACTGCTTTGGCAAATAAATGTAACCTATCAATATTTTCTAACATTTCTTTCTCTCGTTTATAATACAGTTGTAGTTAAGACAATAAACCAAATGTATTTACCACGATATTTAATTCAGCAGCGAAAGGGCATAAATTAAAAGGAATGAACTCTTTTAAACGCTGTTTATTTTTCGCGTAGAATAAAATCGCGATATCGTGCGGGAGCGGACAATCGCACATAAATTAGCATCCTTGCCGGCGACGCGCGACGCTTGGCGGTGCTATCTTAACGGTGCGAATCATAAGCGCTAGCGTTTTTATGATAATTATTATTTAATCGACAGTTTATGACTTGATTATCTTTTTAAAAAACAAGCTTTACTAATGGTCAAGTATTTATGATTGTTATTATGTTATCGAAATAACGACGAAACAAAATGAAGTACAAGAAGAACAAAATGAAGGAGATTTAACGGAAGCCATTACACTCATGACTCTATAGGTGTAGGTGACCGGGGACGGCAGTGATCATTTGCTTTACCCTCTCTGTTGATTAGATATTCATTAACATAAGAAAGAAGAAAAAGTTAAATGTTTATGTTGTTAATGCGGTGACGGATAAAGAACAAGACGTATCATCACCCCTCTTCATGAATGTGGTAAGAGCCGACTAAGAGAACAAAATAAGCAGGACGACATCACTGCAAAGAGAAGAAAAAATTTAAACCTTAAACCAACCTGTCTGACCAACGTCAAACGGGGTACAATAGCCCAAAACCTCCTTGCTAAGAAGAGGCCTATGTTCATCAGTAGACAGCTAAAGCCTGTTAATGACGATAAAAGATTAATGCTTAGTAATGAGAAAGACAAGATAATAACACGTACTTGTACCATCTGCGTATAACGAGTGCAGACAGGATGTGCGTCGGCCCGGAAGCCGGTAACGCTTCCCGCGTTTCCAGAACTTCCGTTAACATGGCCGACACTCTCCAGAGTTTCCAAATGCAAATTCTGTCAATGTGTTGCTATACTGATAGCTGCATAAATTTTATACAATGGAGTTTTGAAAGTATATTAAATAATTTACCGAAAATAATTTATGGGAAGCCTTTAATACTCAATTATGTGCTTGGAATATTAAAATTATTTTTCAGTTTATAGCGTTTAGTGTTTCATAATGATATAATTAGTTACATCTCACACACAGCCAGAAATTGAGCAAAACCTGTGCCATAGTAACAGGACTGCTTATTATGTTATATCTATGAACATCGCTAAATTACACCCAAACACAGAATAAATTATTTACCCCGGATTGAAATCATATAAATTATTTTTAATCGACTTCAAAAAAGGTTATCAATTCGACTTTGTTTTTTTATTTTAAAGCTGTTGCTTCCCGTGTGGTTCAATTTCAATTTGGTCGCGTTCTTGAAGTCGGTTAAATTGTTAAAATTTGTGATTATTTCTAACCTTGTAATATTTCCGAAAATTTGGTCTAACCACGACCGCTGATTTGCTGATCTATTAATGTATGCCAAGTATCTTCATTTGTGTGAGTATTTCTACATTACTTAGTCCCTAATTCTTCATATAATGAAAACATTATCTTGATAATCTTAACACTTAATGAATGATTTAATGCCAAAAACATAGCTCTAGTCGCAATTTACGAACAAAACTTACCATGATGTGGATAACAACTATAGGTACAAGTATAGGTCCCCGGAGGTAATGTTTATTTATGGAAGGTACCAAAAAACCATAAGCAACATCTTTATATATACACACCATAAAATACCTACAAACATTCCTACAGATCAACCAAATGTAAAAAGCACTCGCATCAAAGTCGGTATAAAACATTTTCGATATATTCTTCTGGTTCACAAAATGCGGCGACAATTTTGCCGATACTTATGTATCCTCAAATAGTATCCGTTCGTCTTTTCTAGAAATATGCAAAAGGATATAAACATTTCTCCCTGTATGGCCGGAGGGTTTGTTGCGATCCTATATCTTGTCGAACGCATATCTGACTCAAAAATATAGTTGAAGCTTCGTTTGTAGAAAATATCTGCAGAAATTCAAATGGAAGGAGATTAAAGTAAGTCATGACTGTTTGTCTAATGTGGCATAGCATACCAGTTTGTTTTTAATGAACGTCAAACCAGGTGGTTCTGTTTAAAGTTGTGTGAAAATATGTAAAAAAAAATGTGACGAATGGTATTGCTACGTCATTGATTTATTTTTAAAGTTTATTGCATAGTGATATTAGTATTAAATAGTTATGAATCTTACTACGCAGGAGATATCTTTGTGCACAAGTGTGTGCCCAAATACAGGTGCATTCTCTGTGCTTTCTCTTTCATAATCCGATAAGACGGTTAACCTACACGATCGGGGAGTGATCAGGCACGGGACCGGCAATTTTACGAGCTCTTCGAGGCACGGGTGTTCCAACCCCAACTTCCAAAGTCCGCGCTGTTATTAAGTATTTCTATAATCAGTTTTTTTTATATAAAATTTGTTATTATTCTATCAAACGACCTGTCCAACCGTACGAATCCTAATCCATTAATCAGGTTATACTTTTTATTCTGAAATGAGCTCTTAACTGTGTGATTTTAGAGCTGTTAAAATGTCGTTGAACAAATGTTCATAATGTTAAACTGTTTACGAGGGCAACATCAAACTTTTATTGCGTGTTTATGTTGCCTTTAGACGTTATTGGTCAGAAAATGTTGCCTTTCTGTGTATATTGAACAAATATTATATTATGTTGTATGTACATATATGTATATATGTACTCCTGCCTAATTGTCTATAAAATAGGCAGATAATTATTTTATATTTTGATAATTATGACTTTGGTTATAGAAAATAGAAGTCATTACATGGTTTGTGAAACAATGATAAAGCCTTTGATAATAACCGAGTGTTGAACATAAGTCTCTTTGTAGATTAAATATTTTGGTCCACTAGACATATCACACAGGCCCACACAGGGGTTGAAATTCCTTAAAGAATGACTTAAAGAACAACACACAAAGAAACATGCGGCGGTTCACAAAATGCGGCGACAATTTTGCCGATACTTATGTATCCTCAAATAGTATCCGTTCGTCTTTTCTAGAAATATGCAAAAGGATATAAACATTTCTCCCTGTATGGCCGGAGGGTTTGTTGCGATCCTATATCTTGTCGAACGCATATCTGACTCAAAAATATAGTTGAAGCTTCGTTTGTAGAAAATATCTGCAGAAATTCAAATGGAAGGAGATTAAAGTAAGTCATGACTGTTTGTCTAATGTGGCATAGCATACCAGTTTGTTTTTAATGAACGTCAAACCAGGTGGTTCTGTTTAAAGTTGTGTGAAAATATGTAAAAAAAAATGTGACGAATGGTATTGCTACGTCATTGATTTATTTTTAAAGTTTATTGCATAGTGATATTAGTATTAAATAGTTATGAATCTTCAGGTGGCTCTAGAAAGAAGTACGTAAGATTTCTCTCTCAATTTTTTTTACTTATGATGTATAGAAGAGTTTTGAAGAGAACCACTAACCATGTTTCTATCGTTTAAGAGACACAACACAATGCTATTATTTTACCGCTCTGGTAAGAAATATGTTTAATATTATTATAATTAGTAAATTTAACACATTAAAAATCATTTTTTAAAATACACCATTTCAGTCCAGACCTTTTAAAATTATAATAACGTTTATTAATAAACATATTTCTAATTCTGATCATTCTCTGCAGTAAAATTTTTATTCGTTACGTAATATTAAAAAAACATTATAATTTTTTTTTATAATTTACAATAATTGGGGTTCAAAATTCACGCATCTGTTAGAACAAAGACTGAACTCAGCGCCACTCAACACCTATAAGTACTCTGGAGAAATGCTTAATGACGGTTTGAGAATTGTGAAATGGATATAAAAGGAAGCTTTGAAAAGCGATAGAAATCGGCTTTGGGCAGACAGAATGCGCTCCACCGCTATTAAGTGCAAAGCAGTAATTAGAGGTCGATTTTATCTGTGGCGACTGCAGAAGTTCGACTTAAATAGATTATTCAATCTAAAGACATAATTAAGGATTTATAAGAGGTTAAAGTTTTGCTTCCCATTTTATTTGGAGCTCTTTCTTTGCAGTTGGAAAATGTTTGCATTGTCTGTCGGGCATTTTAATTTATTCATAGTTTGTTGGAAAGTGTTTGCGTGATAAATGAGCAGAGGAATTAACTGATGGTAAATGACCACCACCGCCTATATACGTGACAAGTTCTTTGCCAGCCTTTGATATCGGAGCCTGCTTTTTTCTTTAAGATTAAAAGGTCTAAGTAGTAATAATGTTCTCCTAGCCGATAACGGCTATGGCGGGCAGTCCCAACGGAGACCAGCCAACTACGCAGGAGATATCTTTGTGCACAAGTGTGTGCCCAAATACAGGTGCATTATCTGTGCTTTCTCTTTCATAATCCGATAAGACGGTTAACCTACACGATCGGGGAGTGATCAGGCACGGGACCGGCAATTTTACGAGCTCTTCGAGGCACGGGTGTTCCAACCCCAACTTCCAAAGTCCGCGCTGTTATTAAGTATTTCTATAATCAGTTTTTTTTTTATAAAATTTGTTATTATTCTATCAAACGACCTGTCTAACCGTACGAATCCTAATCCATTAATCAGGTTATACTTTTTATTCTGAAATGAGCTCTTAACTGTGTGATTTTAGAGCTGTTAAAATGTCGTTGAACAAATGTTCATAATGTTAAACTGTTTACGAGGGCAACATCAAACTTTTATTGCGTGTTTATGTTGCCTTTAGACGTTATTGGTAAGAAAATGTTGCCTTTCTGTGTATATTGAACAAATATTATATTATGTTGTATGAACATATATGTATATATATACTCCTGCCTAATTGTCTATAAAATAGGCAGATAATTATTTTATATTTTGATAATTATGACTTTGGTTATAGAAAATAGAAGTCATTACATGGTTTGTGAAACAATGATAAAGCCTTTGATAATAACCGAGTGTTGAACATAAGTCTCTTCGTAGATTGAATATTTTGGTCCACTAGACATATCACACAGGCCCACACAGGGGTTGAAATTCCTTAAAGAATGACTTAAAGAACAACACACAAAGAAACAAAATCACTAATACGGAGTTTACATCTTCGAAGAGCATTACATTTCTACTTAATAGAATGAAGGCTTGTTGCTTAACAGGTAGAATTTCCTACAACTGGTCTTTTACGCAGTGACACATTTTTCGGCCGACAAACTAATATTTCAGCAGTAATCGATACACACCCGAATATAGTATATTCAGATGCAAATTGGTTGATTTATGCCGCACACATCTGACTGCTGAAATCCAGATTTGATTTACCGCCTTACCCGAATGCAATTGAACCGAATATAAAGTCAACTAAACCATTCACACTCCTTTAAACATAAATAAAACTATTGGCAACCTCTCCTCATCAAACTTGACAAACTTATCTTAATCACCTGTTCGAAGAAAATTCAACTTTATTTATATGTATGATAAGGTTATTCTATCAATAAGCATAGTCTTGCGAAGCTCTGACGCTCGTCAATCCTAGTCCGTTCATTCGTTCCCATTGAGTCGTTCATCGGTCTGTTGAATAAAAGATGGCGGGCCCCCGGCGCGTAACGAGCCGTCCAAATGTCGGTGTCGAGGTAAATAGAGTCTACTTACAGAGTAATACGGCTGTTATTGAATTATTATTTGAGTTGACCTGTCGATTACTTCCTAACTACATTGAGGGTGTTAATATTTTAATTTTTGTTGCAGTCATTCATTAGATATCGATGTGTATTAGGGATAACATTTGGTAAAGTCGATCATACAGGTCTGATGGTTACGATGACACATTTGCGTGTCCTATTTTAAAATTTTACATGCAAACGGCTATTTTGACAAATATATTAAAGCACTTACTTAAACAGAATTAATTTTAGTCGTCATTCGATAAAATTTTCTCTATTAACAGAAAAAGAAGCATAGTATATATAACATAAACAAAAAATTGCGAGCAATGTTGTGTCCATTATTAACACTTAAAACTCCATTTAAATAAATACTTTTTAAAAGAATCTATGGCTGTCAAAATGGCGAAAAATAGTAGTGCAAACACGTACCTACCATATTAAAAAAATATGCATAAAATATTGTCCTAAGCCATTACTTCATACGTTAGCAAATAGCAACACCAAAACTACATAAAAGTAATTTATTTACTGCGAATAAACTTGTAACACGTCAAAAACACCAATTTGTGCCACCATGTGTCATAATTGTGTTCAGTGTTGCCCTGTTTATAGCCTTTAGGCGCGTGACCGGAAATACCGACATGTTCTTAACGTTTGGCGGGAGGCTGCTGTCATTATATTATGAACTCTTTAGATGTGTGCGTAATTTTTTCCTTCAGTGTTATTTATTAATGTTGGGGTATGAGTTATGGCGGGAACAATATAAATGCGATTATTATATGTTTGCTGTCAGGTATATATATGACTACATAAAACATAGAGTTATTATAGATGTAGTTGGTTAGACATACAGCTGCCTGTAAGCAGAAACGTTCAACGGTTAGAAAAAGAGAGAAGATCGCGGTATCCCATCTGTCTTTTTCAACTGACGTACGCGTAGTACTCGTAAAGGACTGACATGACACTGACGTAGTGACGTCACACTGTCGCTCTCGGAATTCGAGACCTTGTGACCTTTCTTATTCGCAAACTCCACAAACGCGAGTAGAGCGAGACAGATAGGTACCGCGATTGTCTCTTTCTTGCTGAAGGACAGCTGGAAGCCTGGCTCCCCTGCTCTATATATAATAACTCTATGACATAAAAGGCTAGGCTTGTAGGTGAATACTGGAACAACAGACAGCTTTGTCAATGTTAATATAAATCTATACTAATATATAAAGCTGAAGAGTTTGTTTGTTTGTTTGTTTGAACACGCTAATCTCAGGAACCGCTGGTACGATTTGAAAAATTCTTTCGGTGTTGGATAGTCCATTTATCGAGGAAGGCTATAGAGTATATATCATCACGCTACTACTAATAGAAGCGGAGCAACAACGAAGAATGTTTAAAAAACGGGGGAAATTTTCACGCTACGGGCAATATAAGGCGCAAACGAGGTTGCGTGGGTCAGCTAGTGTAAATATAAAAAATAAACAAATTATAGTAGATTATTAATATGTTTAGATAGAGCATCAAGATACAATAGAACAAAAATTAATGATACAAGTTTTAGATACTTGTGTGCGTGACAGCTATTTATGCATCATGGTTTTTCTGCAGCATCAAGTCAAGGTCACTATTTAATCAATTCATCAAACAACGAATGAGTCTATGATCTTTACAAAAAAAAACTGTTTCATAGTATGATTCATTTATTTAAAAGTTACTATAGCATAAACAATCATAGAGACATGTCAAAGTTATAACACATAAAAATAAAATGAAAGAAATAACAAAGAAATATGACAAAAAAAGAAGAAAGAAAGTAAAATGTTACAACCATCTGTTTCGTATTAGTTGCAATTAAACACATAGTCCCTAGTTTAATATAGTTATATACCTATGGTACTAATAAGGTACACAACGAAAAGAGTATTTAATAAACTGTGTTATTTACATTAATTTGTTTTTCCATGCTATCGAACCCCTTTCAAGTCCGATTCAGCTTGAAATGAGATATGGAAAAGCTAAAATAATACAAATTAAATCAGCGTAATGAATTTCATTCGAGTCTTTTGTAAGAGGCCTAAAAGAAGTTAAATTTCAAGTTGTGAAAGGAGGTATTGTTTCAAGATTCAGTGTAAAATGTAGAGCTTGAGTACGACTGGAAGAGTAAGTATTCGACCTGTGTTATAAGACAAACAAAACGCAGTCCGGTTTCTTAAAATGACTTTAGTACAATTTTTCATTAACAATCAAAATTTATTGAAAATATTGCGATGTGGTCGCACAGCGACAAAACCCTTTAATATTAAAAAAAAATGCGAAAAAACTAAGCAAAACCTGTCCTGCGGGAGCAAAACTACAAAAAAATACTTAAATGTTTTTAAATATATAATGTTAATTTATGTAAATATATATTTAGTTAAATTATAACCAGACACAGAATAAATGATTTTGGTCATAATGCAAAACTATTTTACCATATTTTTATGACAAAACGATTTATGATGAACCAATATACTATATGTAGTTATGATGATAGGTACTAATGAGAATTTCACATTTATTTAACTTTAACTGTAAATTACATGTGCCCCACGGTGTTACCCCCTTTACGTCAAGAACCGCGGGTAGCACCGCAGGACGAAGCTAGTCTAAAATAAAAGCAGTCAAACTTACTCCTCACATAATTAGCCAAGAAGTCCTGTCAAAATCTACCACCCGTTAAAAAGATTAACCGGAACAAAATGACAAGCAGACACACAAAAAAATTAAAAACATTTTTTTTGATATTAGTACTTATATACTTTCGTATGCATTTAGTGAAAAGCTGTACATTTAAAAATTACGAACAAGCACTTCAAATTTCTAATTTATTTATTTGTATAGAGTCTGTTGCTTACTCCGCCTGTAGTACTAACCTCCCCTCCCCCTCCCCCTACGATTTAGGTCGACTCGAAAGCAATAACGACTCAGTTAACCAATACTTGTTTTAATAAAGATATTTTACACATTATTTAACAAAGATGCCTTTGCCGAGCAAGGTATTATGTTCACACTTAAATTTTCTTGTAATGAAACACGGTAAAATAACTCAGATTTACATTATTAATTAACCGAAGAGTTCTCTCGCCAAAGTAATATTTGGAAAATATTTACAGTTTCCTGTTTAATATTAACGATTTGTTTTCTTAAGTGTAGCAACACAGGCTACTTATTTGAATTTATTCAAAACATTTTAATTTTCGAATAAAATTTTGTGAATAGACAAAGAAGTGCATGCTGTTATCAAAACTATTATATAATAATATATTCGTTTTATTAACGTTTCAGTTTCTGCGTTCCTCGTAAAAATCTACGTCCTGACTGTTTTCATAGGTGATTCAAAGGTGTTTGAAAGTAATCTTTGAATTTCCTTGTGTCACTATTTTTATTTAATACAATATTACCGTCACATATATAACCGTCTATATTCATGTGCAGTTAGCCTCAAACCACGGCCAGTGTAAAATGGTTGAAAACTCAGCCCATTCAAAGGTATAAACCACCCATTACCGTCTATCTCCGGTCATTCATAAAGTTATAAGTATATATTGGAAGAAATTAATAAAATAGGGTAATCATTTTATAAACTCGACGGGTAAGTTTACTAGTAGTAAATCAATCGGTGTTATCTGCGCTCTAAATTCAAACGTGCGGGGCGCGCAAATACCGTGAGATTGCCGCCATTTTTCACTATTGGCGGGAATAACTGACTTTGCTGAGTCGACCTTTCACCTTTGCGAATGTGCGCCGGCCAGGATTGGCATCCGAACGTAGCATTAGGATAAGCATACGGTCTTTTGAAAATGAATTAATGGTTTCGAAAATAGTAAATTATTTTTTCTGGACATGTTGTGTATGATTAATGATTACTCACAATTCTTAATTTTGTTTCTTACCAGTTGCAATAATTACATTATTACATCAGCCGCCTTTGATTGCTATACATAGGCCTCTTCTTAGAAAGTAGATTTTGGCCTATTCCACGATATAGGGCTTGTGTCCTGTTATCCTGCGTTTTGCCATGCTATTGTCCTATGAAGTTCGCAAGGTTTTCACCTCTACAATCGAACGAATCGAGATTACCTATTATTTTTGGCAGATTACTACTAAGATACCAAATTATAGGACTATCATCCAAACTACAAGTATAAATTTAGTTTTTTATACCACTAGTAGAAGTAGATAAAACTTGACTTAAAAAAATTGTTCAGACAGTCACCATCAAAAACTTGTTTGTAAATGAATATCAAACTAATTTACGGAGAATTAGCAATATTCAAACAACTCATTCTAGTTGAGTTTATACATAAATCGTTTGTTACACAGTAGCATATCCGAACACAACCAAGCTGGCCATAAATATGCCCGCAGTTCTGCCTTGTCTCTTGTCTTCTGATCTTGTCTCAAACATTAAACAGTAGAATGTTCATACTGGACCCTTTACTCACGAGAAAATACATGAACATTTTCTCTTTGAACCAGACCAGCTACCTACAATAATTGCTTACAAATTTACCTAAATTCTACTAGTGGTCGAAAGCGTTTGACTTCAAAATAACAACAGACAATAATGATTGATAATAAGAAAGCTCCGACAAATGTCATTTTTTTTCTCGTTTACACTATAATAATATCTTGTGAAACGCTATTATCAAATCATTATCTCTTCACAGTAATTCTCCCAATTCTATTCGTATTTTGGGGACTTTGAAATATGTTTTATTTTAAGAGCTTTTATCTTAAGAGGTAGTTTCGTTTGTGGTCAACGCCTGTATGATGGTGACCTTTTTAAGGAACTTCATCAATTAAAAAAGGAAGATAAGAAAAAGAAATAAATTTTAGAAATCAGTACAAAATCAATCGGTGTTATTTTTTATATTTATATAATTGCATAGAAAATGTTGAAAATGTTGCCAGCATTCAGCAACAATTTTCAAAATATTGGTAATTTAGACATGGCTATGAGTTTGAATCTTTACGCCATTATCTCTAAGTTAATTTCCTCCCAACGTTACGAAATCTTATATTAATTTAGAAGGTTTCCGTTCAACGTCCTGATGAAAATTATTATCTGTATTCGACTTTAGCTTTTGTATTTTTATTTGTTGCTAAAACTGTTTTCCTTGTCTATTACTTAAATTGTAACAACGTTTCATCTGTTGTTAACTGACTCGATAGAGGGGTTTGTCCATATTTTATTTTCCATTTCTTTCGATATTTCAGAAAAAATAAATTACAAAAATAGTCGAAAGAATAGATGTTCTACAGTTTCGATATGTTGAGTTTGAATATTGCGCTTAACGACGTTGTGGTTAGTTGAGCTAAGTCAGGATAAATGATTTGTGTCATATATTTACAGGAACACAGAGTCCTGTACCTGTGTGTGATTGTCAGTAAAGGAATTATTAGAAACACACTGACAACATTATATTTTTATCATAGGTACAAATACGGTTACATTCGCCCGTATATGTTTTGGATACCTGTCTTACTAGAAATGGGGCTCTTTATCTAGGGGTGGGGCCTTATCGCATGGAGGTTAGCTGTCCCACTAATGACTACAATAGACTTAGCTGGTATTCACGAAATACAGGTTTTAATGAAATTTTGTATCTTTAATGCATGTAAATACCATAAAATATTTATTCTACTGTTAATAAAAATGTGTATGTTAGAATTTCTACATTTGATAACAAGTTTCAACATTAACCACTCGTCAGTGGCGCCATATTGGTCCGAATTGACACATCTGTGGGGCGATTTTGACAGCATTCCCGGTACATTTTCGCCTCTGATTAAAACGTCGATTTCCAATAAAAAATGTATTGGGGCTATATAAGATATTGGTATGTTGAGAATGGTCATTAAATATACTATCAGATGATGTATAATTGATGATGATTTTTATTTTTGAATTCACATCCGAATTAATATATAAATTCAATTTCAAAGTTTACTCGACCAGCAACCGTACGTCACAAAAATTCCCGCCGAATGAAAACGATTTACATTGTCAACTGACGTAATGAAATGGCGCCTCTGGGCATCTCTGTTTTATTCTCTTTAATATAATTAAGTGCGACAAAGCTGCAAACAATATAAAGCAACTAAATTCATAGTTAAAATAGACCGGGGAAAAAACACCACGACGTGGCATTCAACAGACTGGAAGAAATTGACAGCGACCATTACGTGGCGTTCAACATCGGAGAGGCTAATCTCATGACAGTCACAATTTTCGCCGCCATGACAGTTATTGTGACGTTATCTGTCAACCGTTTTTAATTTAATTAATTACCGGGCTAAGTGGTCGGAAAATGAAGCTTAGTAAATATTTGTTAAAGTTAAATTTTTGCTGACACTTAATTTCTGCCGAGAGTTGGATGTCATCGACCTTAAAGTTTGATATTTGTACAGAAATTTTCGAATCTATTAATAGTAGTAACATTTGCACACCGTTTTGATGAAAGAATAGGCAAATTTGACTGTCTGTTTTTCCAGTTACCTATCTTTTTACTTTTACTGTAATATATTATTAACTACAGATATATATTTTTAGACATGTTAAAATACCCCAAGGATTTTTCTTAAAAGTGTAGCTACTATGTATATGCAACATTAGAAGTGAAATAGTTATTCAAAATTTAAATGGGACCAACCTTGAGTACGAATGATTCCATAAAAAAAACCTTTCAATGAATAGTAAAAGAATAGTAATTATAATAAGAACATCCAATACAAAAAAATTGATGAAATCTCTTCTTTTTTAAAGTCTATTAAAAAATATCTGGTGACTCGACACCCGAGATTAAATGCGATTAATTTTTCATATTGACTAACTTTTAACTTCACGTTCTATCTTTAGATTTTAAAGTTCCGAAGAAGTTTTCTTATAAAATTTTCAAGGGGAATACGGCAATTCAGGACGTTTTGAATAAAATTGTTGATAAACTTTACTTTAATAAAATGTTATCGAGAACTGGACTTTATTTAATGTAAAAATATCCTTTAATAGTATTCTACTAAACAATGTAAGATAAGATTAGTAAGTAGTTAACTTTAAACTAAATTCTTAGACTATGTTAAGTCTACAATAGGAATACGATTAATCCGATAAAAATGAGTGAGGCTTCTACTCGTAGTAGTTGTAAAAACAACAAGCAACCGGGTGTTAATTTAATGAATTGATTCAACTTTCATTCAATTCAATGCAATAAATATATTTATTTTATTTTAATTCAGTATGTTTACAACGTAGAAATTTGAGAGTTACTATTAAGCTGACCGTCAATCCATACTGATAGTGCCGCCCTAAGACGGTCATGGCCCCAAAGGTTAGCTGGAATTTAGTTGTTAGAGATAAGTAAAGATTAGAATTTGTAACAAACAGAATGTTACATATTAAGATTTCACATCTATTAAATAGAATAGATATATTGCACCTGTTACCGGTAACACCTTGTGAAAATCGACACTTATAATATCTATTAGCAAAAGTTCGCAATGTCGTTCTTCCTAGATTAGCTCTCAATTACCTGTTTGCAGAGATTTTCAGTTTCAGTTTCAATGATATCTTAATATTATCACATCACATCACACTAATATATAAAGGCGAAAGTTTGTGAGTGTGTATGTTTGTTACGCAAAGACTACTGAACGGATTTGGATAAAACTTTAGTATAGCTTATACATCAGAATAACACATAGGCTACTATTTGCCGCGATAACCGACATATACACGAGTGGAGCCGCGGGCAACAACTAGAATATAATAAACTCACATACCTACAGCGAATCAAGAGCTAAGTGCGAAAATGGCCCGGTAAAATAAAAAACATCTTGATATCTTACTTGGGGACACTAGCATGAAATCAAAGTGTAAATAGTGTAATGTTTCTAATCAGGGAAAATTAGCATCGATTATTGCATGTTCGAATGTAGCTTGAACTTTTGTATTTACATAGATATTTCTACTATCGTTGTATAGCTTTATTTTACGATATCTATATAACTAAGCCATTATCATTATAATAATAATGAAAACAAATAATAAGGGCTTAGTTATTTAAGACTGTAATATATACAATAAATAAATTAAATAAATAAATATTTCGTACATCTAACACACAACTCCGTCTAGTCCCAAGCTAAGCAGAGCTTGTGTTATGGGTACTAGACAACTGATATGAAACATATATACTTCTTTTTTGTTAATAAATTCATATTAACCCCGAAATAAATATTTGCAAATCATACAAACAGTTGATCCGATCCGGGAATCGAACCCGAGACCCCATGCACAGCAGTCGCATAAGCTCCCACTGTACCTACGAGGCAGTCATCAAATAATAGCACGTAATCCTACACTGTGTAGGTATAGTAATAATTCCGAACAAGCGACATTAGGTTTGAATATTGCATGTTCTTAAACTGTCGTATTTACATACATACATATTTCTCCTATCGTTGTGCAGCATTGTTTTCTGAAATCTTTATAACTAAGGTCCTTATTTCTTTAACTAGTAGTATCTATTGCTATAAAACAATCACAAACAAGAAACAAGACTTGTGAAAAAGAAATCAATATACAGATAAGATTTGGCTATCAGGGACATCATGAAGCCGTAAATATTAAGATTTAACCACTTATATCCCGTTATTCGCTTATTGTTTTACAATTTATATAGTGTAAACTAAACTAAGCTTTCATCAAAACCTATTTAATAAGGATTATACTTGACCAATAACTGACAAAGCTCCTTAGTTCGTCTAATTGAATCTCCGTTTAAATTTCTATTAGATAGGGCTAACTTTCGATTCCTAACTGCTCAAACTTGTCTGGGAACTGAGGGTTTAATGGATATTTGTATGAAAATATAGGATTAAGTGTCCACTCTAGGACACAGTTTAAGAGTAATTTATCAGGCCAAATTGTTTGTAGCTTGTACACCAAAAGATTCCTTCTGTTCTATTAGTAATCTTTTGTCTGTGAAGCAGAGGAAGTGGATCCTATTGCCACACGAGACAAATACTTGTCCTATATGTATACAGTATATGTATACATAAGTAAGTATGGTAAATAGCAGTCTAGTTTCCATACTAACTAAATTTCTATCTGCTTCGATGGTCTAGCGGTTGACGTATGCGTTGTTGGGGAGTTGGGGTCTGAAATCCCATGCCTTGGAGAGCACGTACAGCTATCGGTCATGCGCCTGATCTCTCCCCGATTGTGCCGGTTAACCGTCCCATCGGATTATGAGAGAGAGGGAACAGAGAGTGCACCTGTGTTTGCGCACACACATGTGCATTGTGCACTACAATATCTTCTGCGTAGTTGGCTGGTCTCCGTTGCCGTAATCGGCTAGAAGAACATTATTAAATTTTCGATCTATTTGAAGTTTATCATATTAATGTTAAAATATATTAAGTAAAACAAAAAGATCCC
This sequence comes from Spilosoma lubricipeda, assembly GCA_905220595.1. Classification (NCBI taxonomy): domain Eukaryota; kingdom Metazoa; phylum Arthropoda; class Insecta; order Lepidoptera; family Erebidae; genus Spilosoma; species Spilosoma lubricipeda. Next base: position 870,461 of record HG992290.1, read on the forward strand.
TCCTAAAGTGATGACGAATTCAATATTAACCTTTTCATATTTCTATCCATTTTCTAAAACACATTATTACACACGAAATGATAAATGCGACCGAAAAATATCGCGAGCATTCTTGAAGCGCTAGTAACTAAGCCGGGACGAACATTTCATAGTAAAAATGTTTGCCATTCGGGAAATATTTCGTTGTACCATCCTTCATCAGAGTACGTCATGCGCACGGGCCGTAACTCTATTTTACCTGTAACGCGATAAATTGACATAAGCTGATTATATTACCCCACCATCCGATATGCAGAAGGCTGGCTGTCGAGCTGCGGCGGTAAGTTGCGACTAATCGTGGCGACTTGTCGTTAATATTTTTAGTTATTTTATACTCAATACTAACTGTTTGAAGTTATGTGTTCTGTGATGTAGAATTATTTATTGAAGAGTTAACGTGATTAATAGATTTAATTATGAAATTTTGCACTGGTCAAGGTCATAAGCTGACTGAGCAGGAACTGTAACATATTTTGATTGCGTTTATTCCTCAATAAATAATGTTTTTTCTCAATACAAAGATGATCTTGTTTCATTTCTGTAGTGATATGTTTTGTACTTCGTGTATTTTTTAAACATATTTTAAGTCAATTTATTGTGGGTTAATGATTTACCTTTTTTGTCCTATTATGTAGTACTAGTAAAACGCTGTGTTTTTGCACCTCTAAAGATAATTTAATAAAAAGTTTATTAAAATATAACTAACTTTCAAGGTATTTATTTAAAATCTTATGGTAATAAGTCATAATTAGTTAATAAAAGTCTACTTTTCTATTGTTACTTAAAATTTATGTTGGTTGTTCACAATTTTTTATAGAACTGGAAGCTATAATAGATTTTTTTATTTTTCAGGCGACACAATATGTCCAAGTGGCATGTTCAGGTGTCCCGAGGGTAAATGTATTCCTGCGCTCTGGGTTTGCAACTACCAGCGAGACTGCGAGAAAGGCGAGGACGAGTTCCAATCGTGCCGTGAGTAGCCCGCTTTATTATACACATAGCTCATATTTTTGTCTGCTTACTATTTATTTTCCTAGATACCTATGAAATTGTAAGGAAACGTTTTAGAGAGCTTGTATATTTTTGTAGGATTGTTTCTTCATTTCAACCTTCGACACAAAAAGGCAAGGTTGTTTAGAGTCTATCGTGTTTATGATTACTCTTGAACGAATAGAATTTTACTGAGGTTTTTAAAATAAACAAATAACATAAACGTATTCGATTGTGTCATTTGTTTATTAGTTTTAAATAAAAATAAGTATTCAGATCTATTTAAATCGCTGAAGGCGCTTTCCGATCGAATTTTTACATTTCAGCATTTGGCAAACAAACATACAGTCAAACACTTTAACTTTATAACTTTAGTATAAATTGGATATTAGTAGGCTATTAAGGAGTTAATTACGATCATACAATGGAGGCTTCACTCACGTACCGGCTCTCACGTAGGCAGGTACTCCAGAAATCAATGTATTTGACCCTCTTTCAAGCACGAAGGTCCGTAGCTATCACTAGATTGTAACGAACAATTTTAAAAATAAGTTTCACGCCAATAAACTAGTTTAAAACGTGACTTTGGCTGTGTCTGTATTTTCATTAAAAGACATAAAAGAAGAAAAAAAATAGTTTGAGAATATCTGACAATTAGATTTTTTTTTACATAGAATAATGGGCAAATGAGCAGACGTATTGCCTGCTGGTAAGCGATTATCGCCGCCCATGGACACCCGCAACACCAGAGGCGTCACAAGTGCATTGCTGGCCTTTGTGGGAGGGGGATGGGGTGAAGGATTAGGGTATGTGCCTCCGGTATCCTGTGAAATACAGCACAAGCGCTGTTTCATACCGCTTTTCTGTGAGGCCATGGTATCATTCATGCCGAAGCATGGCTCTCCCAAAGTGGATATGACTATGATGATATACGACTGGTTTTAATAACCTATCTTAAGTTTTAAGTAGATATAGCTTATTGAACACGGTATGAATTGACACCTCAAAGAGCGTTTGTTGGAGATATTTCTGTAGGCACAGAGTTCAAATTGTTGACCAAAGTTAAAAAAAGCACATGACTCATGGGGCAAACTTTGAACGGCCTACCTTCCACCCCATTATTCATAGGGGTATATTACACCCTTTACGAGAAGTGCAGGCGGACCGTCCGCACAAAAACCTTTGAAGCTGATCCGGAATTTTATTTAAATTCAAAAGCAAATTAACGTTGAACCTGTAGTAATTACGTAAAATTGGTTTGCAATTTTAAATTGCCAAAGTTTATCATTGGTAGAGAAACAACAATTTTAATTATTTCCCTTTGTGTGTGACGGTCATTTTAAACGTAAAAGAGGCAAAGAAAATGGAAAAATGTGAACCTGAAACTGACTACTAAAATAAGTCTTTCAACCACTCCCAAGCTTTATTCTATTTTCATTATTTTGGAATATATTTTGAATAATCGACTGCATTCAGTATCTCATCTCTTGCTATCGAGACCATCTACACACGCATTTAAAAAAAAACATCACCATAGACACTTTATTTGCCAATCAATGGAATGTTACAAAGACCAGGTCTATATTAAAAAACGGATAAAGTGAAATGGTATAAAATAAAACCATGGATTTGCATACCTAAACAGTGATTGAAACATAGCGTCTGAATACGACACGGCTGAATAGTTAACAGCATTATATTTTGACCACGTCGTACAATAGAACACGTCCGCACAATCACGCTGATGAATAATGCACGCTTCACGCTAACTCAAATAGATACGCGCAATGTTCAAATACTTAGTACAATTTACAGGTGATTATGAAATTATTCGAATAATGGCTGCATATTGTTGATTGTTCTGTCTGACTTTGATAAGTTGGTTGAATAAATGTGTTTTGGTTTATATTTTAATAATCAACTGCGCGGATGGCGTAGTAGTTTAAACGTTCACCTCGCCCCTTTCAACTGCGTGAGTTATGAGGTTTCAAACCCCATATACTTTGTGTGGTCTACAAAAATTGTTGTTCTAAGACTGGGTGTTCTTTGTGTCCGTTTCATATTACGTGAAGTCCCTCACGACACAGAAATATTCCTAGTATGGGAATTGTGTTTTATTTAATATTTATTTGTACACAAATAACGAACTTTGTTGGATATTTTTGTGACTCGTTACTTGCAAGTGCGGTAAGGGTGGCATTACCATCAGGTGATTCGTCCTCTTTATACCATAAAAAGCATATACCCATACACACATACGCACAAGCAATGCTGAGCAACGGCAAAACCTTAAGTATGCAGCATATTGACAGCTAATCCAGCAGCAGCTATTGTCAATAATGTCGTTGAATAATTTTCGCAACGCCACCATGATTAATTCCTGTCACGCTCGTTTGACTGTGCATACGTGTTTACAACTGTTAACTAGGCCTAGAAATAGGCACGCTAAATATAGCGATGGCAGTTCTCGTGAATAGTAATTAATAGTGAATTGATTAGCACATTACTCATCTTCCGATTGTTTTGAAATTGAAGGTTAAACAAACTAATTGTTAATGAAGATTTAGTTAATGACATCTGATTTGCGTGAAACGGTTATTATGGCGCAGTTTTGGCGTTGTTTATTCTATGTATATTTCTTTCTCATCACCATCGTGAGTCTATCGCAGTCCACTGCTGGACAGGGCCTCTTCAATTGCCCGCCACTCTGTTCTACAACATATACAAATAACTCCCTGCTTTCCTCATACTTTACAAATCATTATTATTTCAACACCATTCTGCTTTGTTAGTTTGAATTTCTCTAGCCACAGTTCATTAAAATCATCTGGTCCTCCAATACTGACCAGGTATTTCTTTCACCGTGTGTACACACAATCCAAATGCAAAACTACATCATAAACCATTACAATAGTCGTACATTCCCCTGGCACGAATATAACGCCATCTATAGCCCCACTCACATCTATTTCACCGGCATTTGTAACGTTCGCTGCTATATTTTTCAGCACAGCCTTTGTACGTTATTCGAGAGGAGTAAAAATGCTGACTTGGTCTACTCTGTGTTTTGACAACGGCTAGTTTTATTAACTGTTTAAATAGTTGCTGAAGTACCAATCAATACCGATTAACGTTCATTAAATTTAACATGTTATTACTTTTTGTACTTTTTTACTATGTTTATTTAACTATTTGAATAAAACTCTTTGTCCTCCTTTTGAAACAAATATGAAATACGGAAATATGTAAAATTTTAATTACACATTTATTTGAAAAGAATAAAACGACTATTATACATATATAAATCACGACATGCGTAATTTCAAAAGTTTTAAAATGGTTCTTTTCATTCCGAGAAACAAGAGAATTCCTTGGTAATATGACATTAGTTTTATACGTACAACGCCGCGGGCAGAATCCAGTCTGCTATAAAAATATGAATAACCATCTTTTATCAACCTCTCCATGTGTATAAATTCTCGCTAAGGAACTTGGCCGTCCCAACAGTAAGTACACACAGCAAACTAAACCCTTAACGCTGGTCATTTCAAGTTATAACCAGGACTATGTATTCCTGAGTCGTATACCTAAAGTAAGCGAGTGTCTATGAGATCTATATTATATCTATACAAATAAATAAAATTGAAGTGTCTGTTTGTAATATTAAAATTACCGCTATTTACTAAATGTATATGTATGTATACACGGTACATATACCAAAAATGTAGTCAAAAAAATGTTTGTCTGTCTGTCTGTCTGTCTGTCTGTTTGTTTCGGGTAAACTCTGGAACGGCTGGACGGATTTTGACGGGACTTTCACTGGCAGGTAGCTGATGATCCGGGGAGTAACTTAGGCTATTTTTTTTAGACTAACTTTGTCCCGCGGCCTTACTCGCGGTACAACAATAGCCGCGGGTAACACCACAGGGTTCAGCTAGTTTTATATAAAAAAGGTACACTTTCACAATATTTATGACTGAAATTCAGCGGTGGATTAATGGAGAATATGCCCGCATCGGTGTTTATCCACTGGCGTTGGTTACCTCTTATGGGCCCCAGGGGACACGTATAAATAGATATATCTTCAGCCCGCAACACAAGTGTACCCCTACACTTACTCTGCTCTGTCGATTGTTATGAACATAAAGGTGTATATACACGCGATAAAATTGAGATTAAAAATAGCTTTTTAAATTTTCGTTTTGTTTTTATTGGGTACCAAATTTTTATTAAAAGTGGCTGTTTTATTAAAGAATTTAGCTGCGCATGTGTAAAAGTGTAATGACATCTGCATTTTTATTTAATCCAAAGATTTTTTAAACTTTAAAAAATAACATTACATTTGTGTACAATGTTACACTTAAATACTCCTGGAAACAAAATATAAATAACTATGTTTTTGTAGTACATATTGCAGAAGTAAAGGGTTGTTAAACGATAGGTATCTAAATTTGTAATATTCACAAAAAGAAAAAAAATATAATTTTTGTTTCCACTCTTTTTAATCTATATCTACTATACTAATATATAAAGCTGAATAGTTTGTTTGTTTGTTTGTTTGTTTGAACACGCTAATCTCAGGAACCGCTGGTCCGATTTAAAAAATTCTTTCAGTGTTAGATAGCCCATTTATCGAGGAAGGCTATAGGCTATATATCATCACGCTAAGACCTATAAGAGCGGAGCAACAATGAAGAATGTTACAAAAACGGGGGAAAATTATCACGCTACGGGCAATACCAACGAGGTTGCGTGGGTCGGCTAGTACATATATAATCCTGCCAAAGTAACTACTCTGCCTGATGGAAAGCATGAATAGAATTCAAGAGTACTGGTCATCATACTCATTGCGAATGCAGCCATATTTTGCGGTCTTTTGAGATGTTTCTGCATCATTGGGCTTCTGGTCTCACACTCACTAACGAAACACGACAGCACCAATGCTGTCACTTTATGATAGTCTTCTGTAAGAAGGTAGTACCGCCCTGTTCATGGTGAAGTTAACATGGTTCTACTTTTCATCCTTCTCGTCACATTACGTTCTTACAATATTAGAAAAGAACATAGTCTCAGTACATAGAATGTATACCACCAACACAACTTTGTGTTATATATTTCAAGCTCATAACCTTAGATTCCTTTAACATCTCTTTTGTTATACCCAAGATTTTTTAATCAACAGAGACATGCCACTATATCACAGGGATAACTCGACGTCTTCCAGTACATTACGACTACAACACATTACCCAGACGACACTTGAACTCACATGTACCACTGTCTAACTAACAATAACTCTTCTTCTTACTTCTTTCTAGTCGTTTTCCAAACTATGTTGGGGTTGGATTTCAGTATACTATGTTGCTGGACTGCGATTGTTCATTGCGACTACTAATTAAAATTTTCAAGACTGAATAGTTATCTTCACTTTCAATATAAGAAAGACCTTTGAAAAAGACTACTGTTATAAAAAATAAAACAGTAAAAATTAAGTTATACAGTTCTAAATTGCCATAATTTGTATTTAAATAAATACAAAAAAAATGTAGGTAGTATGTTTTTTTCCGTTTTAGTATTTTTAGGATTTTTTTTTAATTCTCAACACAAGGTTAAAAATTTACTTTAAAATGCCTTAAAAAGATATATCACTCTTAAAGAGAGTATAAATCGACTATTATGACGTCACAGTTGCTTGTACGTTGGTAAGTGGTACTTGTGAGTTTATTAAATAAAAGCTGTACTGCTGCAGTGCAGATCACGTGCAAGTGGGCATTATTTGTCGTCCCAAGGCGTGGAACCCAGCCAGTATGATCGCTATCGCACAATTTAAAATAAATCACGTATTTACGAGTATTAAGATAAGTATTTATTTATGAATACTTTTAAATTGCCAAATCTGAGATACAAAATTCATGCTTTTAAGTCGTAAAAATGGGTAGAATTACCATACCAGTTTAGGCACAGGTATTAAAGGCGTCGAATATTGAGGTTAGGAAAAAACTCTAAAATGTAAATTTTAACCGTAGGAGAACAAAGCTTTAGCATAAATGGGTCGGTTTGGTTGTAATGAATATCTGTGGCAATCGTGATTGGGAAGTCAGTGTCCTCAAATATACTGACAACTAATTCAACAGAATTCGAATTCAGTTCGCCTTCAGGGTTGTGGAGATCCGATGCCAGTCGCTCCGTAGAAAAACTGAAATTCAGGTAAAACCAGTTGAACTAGTAGCCGACCGAAATAATCTTAGGAAAGATGAAGGCTTTAGAAAGATGATAGATTGGCTCGACATGAGTGATGTCAGGGCCTCATAGATAACCGGTGGAGTACAAACCCACTTTTGACTTCTGAGTTTCAAGTATCTGTTAGTTTCCCACCTACACTATAAAAATATTTCTATTAACAATAGTTACCTAAATACACTCCTCGTAATAACAGCAATAGTTTTATCGAGTTGATGTGTTCAGAAATTGCATCGTTTGAATAATATTCGTGGACCGACAATCATTTGGTGCAATCAATCAGAATCGTATAGCGCACGCACTCGTCTGAAATAATTGTCTAGCTAAATATAAGGTGATCTGTTCAAGTGCCTAAAATTCTTAATATCCCATGTTCAAAGTTTTATTTGTAATAAAATATGCAAAATAAGTAGTCGAATTTAGAATCTTTTCCATTTGAAGTCAGAAAAAAACTGCTAGCTAAGTATCATAACCTTTTTTCGACATTTGGGAGACACGATGTGTACATAAACTATATTTGACTTTCGTATAAAATCTTGCATATGTAAAATGCTACACCTGCATCTAGAAGTTGCCACGTGCGACTAATCGCCAATGAAAAGCAAGCCTTACCTGTGAGTTGTGCAGCAGAATAAAAGCTGTGCCATTTTAGAAGTCCTCGTTTAGATTTCCCGCCGGGTGAGCGCCGACCGCGCGTCATCAAAACTACCTCACACGTGCGGCAAAACGCGAGTATTATTCGGAATAGTTCTGGAAAATACGAAAGAGAGATTATACAGGTCAATAACATCTTTACATGGTATAAAATAAAGTTGCTTCTCTTACTTGCACGTTTAGAACTTCCAAAACACCCAACGGATTTTATTACGGTTTTCATCAAGAACAGATAATGATTCAAGAGGAAGGTTTATCTTAGATATAGATGTATGATACACTCACACCACATGTGACATCTACATACTCATGCTTAGCCGGTTGAGTCGCTAGTTATAAATAAATAAACAAATATTTCGGATATCTAACACACAACGCCATCTGGTCCCAAACTAAGCAGAGCTTGTATTATGGGTACTAGACAACTGATATTAAATACTTATATACTTTTTTTTTGTAAATACATACATATTATAAATAGAAAACACCTAGTTGTACTATAACTGTGTCGATATCCACAGAAAATAAAATGAAAATAGAATACAGTGCCATCTAACGAAAACACGCGGAAATACCGAGTAATTACTAATTCTGCATCCCACTGTAAAAGTTCGTACGCAGAATGGTGCTTATACAACTTCCCAACATGAACCGTTGAGCCGCGGTCAGCCAGCGATGATTACCTCACCTAGTCGGATTATCCTTCCTTTGTGTTAAAGGGACACCCGTTTCTACATATAATTACTCTAAACATGTACGCTCAAAAGAGAAGGCAGAAGCAGAGATTTTGCCAGCCGTAATATTTTTCATCGACGTGAATGCTCTTTAAGTATTAGTTGTAGTTCTATATGGTGTATATAATTGTTTGTATAGTTTATGTGGTATGCTTTAAAGTATCAGAAAAGGATCAAATAAAACATTTTAAAGGTTTGTGATTTCGACCAGACCAAACTAGTTGTAGTTATAAACTACTAGTCATAGCACTACACTAAAAATTAGGATCGAACATTGTACATAGCATTTTATGTATATTTATAGTAACAACAATAAGGGTTCAGTATGACACAAAAAAACAGCGCCCTCGTCAGTCAAACAAAAGCGCCCTACATACCGTCTATGTAGCTGTTTTGTAGACGCGTAGCAAAGCTCGTAGAGCTACGACTTTCACTCATTAAGTTGAAGAACGAGAATACAGGCTATCTTAGATATCCTCGTAGTGGGAATGAAAATATTTATTTCAAAAAATCACTACTGTGCTTTCTGTACTCTGAGGATGACCGGTATCCTCTTTTGCCCGCTCTGTCTTGTGAAAAATATCATGTATATTTTGACTATTATTAGTTATACTGTTATGCAAATGAAGAAATACGTCCGCTCTTCGGTAAAACTAAAGATCATTTTATTCTACCTTATTTTGTTTATTTATAACTACTAGTGTAATTAATTTCTTTTTTTAACTAAGCCAAATTTCATAATCCTCCATTTGTCTTGCTTTTTGATAAAAGGAGTACAAAGTTTTTGCTAATCGAAAACTAAACTTAGAATGTTTTTATTGAAGTGTCAATAAAATAAAAAAAAAACAATCAAATTGAGAAGGAAAGGAGGAGGTTCATTTGAAAGTCATTTAAAAACCAATAAGTTCGCCTCATAGGTAGGTATTTGGTTTTCAGCATAATTTTTCTGATTATCACAAATTGGACACTACTTGACAACGAAATTTCCATTTGTATAACAGGAGGACGGGTCTGGGCTTGTTTTATCTCGTAAAAATGCATTGTTAGGGTTAGTTCACACTGAGGTGAGGGTACACTATCTTTAATATATTGACTACACTTGACCTAAAGCCTGACTATAATAGATTTAACTCTTCCCCGATAAGTGAGACCCTACTTCAGCTTTTCTGTTCATAATCTAACTGTAAAGTCTTTTAAAGATGCTTTTTTTTTAAGTATTGAGATCTTGGGTTCGATTCCGGAGCCGAACCAAATGTTTGTACGAGCTGCAACTACTTGTTTCGGCGTTTGGGTGTTTTCTATGTACAATATGTATGTTTTTACAAAAAAAAATTATATATGTACAATCTCGTCTCAGTTTGGGACTAGATAGCGTTGTTTGTAAGATGTACTAAATATGTATTCACTTTATTAAATAGGCACTAAGATGACTAATCGAACTTTAGAAATTTAATCATAGTAATACAACTAATACCTTTTTAAGCATCCACGCGTTTCGTTCATTTTACATTGAGTGATCACAAAATCGCGCCTGAATTGTAAAATGAAATAAGCGCCTGAAAAAGAATTTAACTCATCTAGAGGTACACAGAGTTTAAAAGAAGGCCGGGTCTTCTATTAAACATTATAAGTCAATAAGCATTGTAATGTAGACTTTAAATACAGTTCACACGGTTGATTTAACATCGTTTAAAATAGTAAAATATCTTTCAATGCGAGTCTTTTGGTAAAAACCATCCTTGATTGTTGACTCACTCCGGACATAACCACGCTCGCCGCCTGTCTGACATTTGTCCCCGTAATATGAGGGCATTGTATTTTGTATGTAGTTTATTTTTTGATAGAAAATAGCGTTTGATCTTACTATTTGTATGAAATAGTAGTCGTTTATACTTTAGAGGATGAAACTGAGGAGGATAAAGAGCAAAATGTTTCCGTTGATAACGCCAAACCTGATTACCTAACAAAGAATAAATTTACTGAAACCTTAAGTAATTTACAAAGGTAGTAGAGCCAAGCTGATTTCAGCACGGTTGGGCCGGGTCGACCGGGGCAGTACTACCCTCTCAAAAAAAATCAACGTAAATTGACAGGGATTATGCTGTCGTGATTCGTTGGTGAGTGCGAGACCGGACCAATGATGCAGAAGTATCACTAGGCCGTCCTGGTGTGGGTCGCCATGCTGCATTGTTGCATTGTCTGCATTCGCAATGAGTATGGTGGCCACCACTCTTCTGCGTAGCTTTCATCAGGCAGAGTAGAGTCATTTCGGAAGGCCAAACATGAAAAAAAATATGTAATTTTGCTCCTCAAGTGAGAGAACTTACCGGAAAATTAAATAAAGTAAACAAATGTTTTAGGACATCTAACACACAAAGCCGTCTAGTCCCAAGTTTAACAGAGATTGTAGTATGGGTATTAGACAATTAATATAAAAACTGTAATTTACCTCCATCTCTCTTATAAGAGGAAGAAAATAAGGCTTTTATTGGGGAAAAAAGAAGAACAGGTACTACGAGGAATGTGGATTTACTACTTTAATTGGGTATTTGTTAATCAATATCACCAAAACTGCTTTATGGATCCGAATGAAACTCTTCATAAAGAAAAAGAAGCTTCTATTAGGTTAAAAGTTCAAAGCGCTAGGAAAATATATGTATCGAGTAAAAACTGTATATCTATACAACAACAAACATATGCTCGCAGCGGTAACCTGGCCCTTTGCCCCTTACAATTGCATTATTTTGTTGCCAATATGAGGCTTAATGCGATAAGCTTGGGCATAACGCGTGACGTCACTGGACACTGTGACGTCATGCGCTATGCGGCCTGTGATCAGCTATTCTGGTGTGCACTAATTTCATTATGCAACTCCAATTATTCGCTGTTGTGTTGCCAGCTGTGAAATCGTTTGACATTAGACATGTACATAGATTATGTGACAGATTATTATCTATACAAATAAATACACACGTGTACGTGTACACGATACATGTACAAAATCATTTTTTTTCTTTTAAATTGTGTGTCCGTCTGTCACAATTATTTTATCCTGGGAATTGAATCCAACTCTTATTTGTAAAATTCTAAGTATCGTATGTATGTATGTACCTAAGCAAAACTGAATCATTAAATTACGCTATTAATTGTAATACTCTATTTAATAGTATGTCACATAATATTTTAAGCGGAAAAATAATAGTGCCGAAAATACTTTACTGTAAAGTCTACAGAGGCTTTTAAATGTCAGCAGAATTGCTGCTGAAATCTCAAAAAGGTCTCTCTTGTGGGTTCCTTTTGTTGCCCTGTGCCCGGCGAGATACGAGTTGCACACTCATAAATTAAATGAAGATTTAACATTTCAGCTTTATAAAATACATAAATGAATATGAAAGGAAAATCTATACATAGTATCGACTTTCTTACATTCTTATAATTTTATTAATTACAGCGATGTTTGAGATATCAACTTTATCGGTTAGTAGTTAAATTTTAGATTTTTTTATATATATTCGACTTCAAGGACTGGACCAAATTGAAATGAGTCCACGCGGAAAGTATCAACTTTTAAATAACAAAAGAATCATAGAAATATGTTGCCGTGATGTTATCCGCCAATTTGTCGCGCATATACTTAACGCAAATTAAAGACTTATATGGTTTTCTCATGGATGACATTGTCAGATTGTCACATTGACAAAATTGAAATAGGACCACACGGGAAGCTTCAGCTTTCAAATTAAAAAAGAATCATCCAAATCGGTTCACCCACTCGAAAGTTCTAAGATAAAAACATTATAAAAGAAATATAGTCGAATTGATAACCTCCTCTTTTTTGGAAGTCGGTAAAAATAGTAGCGTTTTACTTCATTTTGAGTTCAAATATACGACTTTAAAAGTAAGACAGTATTTTTTTAAAACAATCAGTGTAATATTATAACAGTCTGTATACTATGACTGCACAGATGTCGTTGTGGATTAAGTGATTTCATTGCCTTTTCCTATCGCGCTATGTTGTGAGTTTAATCCTCAGAATTTTTAACACTTATAATGGGTTTCTTATCTTATTGATCGATATCTGATTGAGTGTAACTTGAGCTTTGAACTTAGATAGGTTAAAATATTTGGTAGACACCTATAGTTATATGTAGCTAGTTTTCTAAAAGTTTTGACTCTATAGCAGATATTGTTTGACGCGTATTGTTTGCAGATTGTTGAAAGTTTAGCTTTTTACAAAATATTTGTAGATCATACAAATGTTTGGTCCGACCCGGGAATAGAACCCGAGACATCATGATCAGCAGTCGCACACGTCAACCGCGAGACCAACGAGGTAGTCAAAAAAATGGACATATATGTATTAATCATAAATAGATTAATATCTAATGAAATGGTTTTATTACTCATCTATTTAGACGCAATTTCAACCCATTTGAGCAATCGTATGTAAACTAGATTTGCATCTCTCAATTATAAGCGGGTTACACATTTGGCGCGTCCGGCGGCTGAGGGGTGCCTCGAGAGCTCTTGCCTTGCCTCGTTGAGATTGATGACTGACGCTGATTGCGCCTTGAATCTTCGTCCTACTAATGACTGAACTTGTGATTGAAGGTGTAAGAATGCAATAGTGTAAATATTGCGCTTTCATATATTTTAGCTCCCATTTTTAGAACATTAAAAAGAACAAAATAAAGATTAAATTTTAGACTACTACCATTAAACTCACTACTAAGTCAGGGTAGCAACGCATATCAGTAACCCCAGACTTGCAGATAACGCTAGTGCTCGTTTGCCTCGCTACACCATAAAACCCCTGTATAGAGTATATTCCTAATGCTTCTTTTTCTATTACAGCCCCACCTGAATGCGAAGCCGGTCAGCTAACATGCGGTCAGTATGTGTGGAACAAAACATATTGTATACCGCCTCACTACCGGTGCGACATGCAGGTGGACTGCGTCGACGGCACCGACGAGGCAGACTGCAGTGAGTACTTGCCTTATATTTGTTATACTAGAAATTATACTTATTGAAACAGAGATCTTATATCTATTATCTATACTAATATATAACGCTGAAGAGTTTGTTTGTTTTTACGCGCTGGTCCGATTTTAAAATTCTTTCAGTGTTGGATAGTACATTCATCGAGGAAGGCTATATGCTATATATCATCATGCTAAGATCAATAGGAGTGGATCACCAATGGAGAATGTTTAAAAAATAGGGTAAAATTATCACGCTACAGGCAATACGAGACACAAACGAGTTTGCTTGGATCAGCTAGTCGTATATAAAAGAAAATAGGTTTTATTGGAGTAAAAGGTTGACTCGACTGTGTGTATGTGAGTCGTTGCTGCAGCTTTCCCACTTGGGTGGTGAGTCGGTATCGGGAAATCGTGTGCACGGTTCAAATCGTTGTTGTCTTTATTTTATGTTTTATTTAGAATAAGAATAGGGAAACTAACAAAGTACGAATAATTTTCAATAATTCTGAAATCGAAACAAAACCTGTGTTTTACCGAAAATCATGCGAACGGAGGAGTATGAATGGTACAGTTAAAGTACCGATGAAAAGTGCAGAAAGGAAAATAAAACTAAAAAATAAAGTGGTCGAGTTTCGACCGCTGGGCGACCACTAGATATTATGATTATTATAACAAAATATTTCTGAAATTGTAAAGAGGTTCTGTAAAATTCTTTATTCGAGTATACCTATTACTGGAGTGGTATGTTAGATACTTTATAGATATAGAGACGTTTATAGATATATAAAAAGATGTACAAACACGCATACACCACTCACTCACCACTCACTCACAACTTCATACCAATATCACGTAAGAGAGATAGTATAAATATGTAACGTATATTTTAGTATATAAAAACTTACAATGAAAAAGCTTTTTACACAGAAACTTGTTTATTTTTCATTCGGTTTCACCTCAAAGCGTTTAAATTTTATTTGAATCTGAAAACATAGTTCTAAGAATTTCGTTAATGTTTATCGTGGATAAAAGCTTTTACAGAAATGCTAAATGTTGCAATTTAAATGACGTTTCGATAAGTTTTATTAAACTCTGTTTCATGTTTTTTTATGTCAGTAATTGAAATATTTTTTGACTCGATATTTGGTAAACATACTATAGAACACGGTAAACCTAATGACAAGACAACGAACTCCAAAATGGCTGCCTTCACAAAATGGCGGTTAACATATTTTTTACTTTTACACGCAAACAATTTATTTGTATAATTTTTACCTTCCTTTTCAATAAAATCTTTGATCAATTAATTTTTTTCTGCAAATTTTTATTGGCTTACAATCTAACAAATGATTCTCTAACTTAAAACCACTATTATTTTTTCTATGCATGTCTAACTTTGACCAAAGTCATTGCAAAGTCTAATGTTCGGTTAGTTCAGTGGTGCCTAATGTCAAATTCGAATCAGTGAATCTTATTTGAGTAATCGAATTAGTACCAAAGCACTGATTCAATTACTGAACTACTTGAACCATATTAATTGAGACTCTGGTCTATATTTGGAGATTATTATTGCATCGATTTTATTGAACTTTCAAAGTTATGTACTTAACACTTAAGAGTAGTAAATTAAATCCTGTAAACAGAATCATAAATACATTTTCATTAATCTAAAAAAAATATACTAGATAGTAAAACCTGGCAACCCTGTAAGTTAGACGTCTCGCTCGCGAGTCGGATACGGTCCGGAACGTATTAAAAGTTAGAACTAGTTTCGGTTAAACCCGCGCCGTGCGGAGACCGCCAATAGACCTAGGGCGCGAGGGTCTACTCATGAAATGTCAACTTGAGTTTGAGATCGAACTTCAATATATTGGGATAAATGAGGGTCGAACTTTTAGGAGGTAATTGAAATTAATAGCAAGAAATATAAATAGACGCAATATTTCTTAAGGTCAACGTCTGTTGGGGCAGGTTATCCTTATCGTTAGCACTTCAGACTGCTTGCTCCTAAGCTGGTCGAGATGGCGACTCTGGCTGCCCTGAATAAGGCGCGCCTCTGGCGGCCTCAGAAGGTATTAGCGTTCAGAGCCATACGCGGATACCGCACGGTGTCGACGGCGGCATGTGCCTTGGCTGGAACTCCCCCGTTGGGAATTGGAGGCTGAAGTGCTCGCCGAAGTTTATTGACAGGTGAATGAATTCCAGGCGGCGGAGAGTGACTTTCGCCCTCCGCCTGAAGAGGTAAGCGAGTGCGTAAAGCCGCCCGTGGAGCCACGATGGCTCGCTGGTCATCCCGGCTGGAGACTGGCGCGCTGGCTTTGCCGCCGTGGAGGCTATCCAGACGGTCATCCTCCAGTGGGCAGGGCGGCAGCACGGGAACCTTTTCTTCCGACTGACGCAGGTGCTTTCCGAGCGCAGTGGCTTCGTGTACTACCTGCACTCGGTCGCCTGGAGGGAACTGAGTCCCGTTTGCCACTACTGCGATCGCAGTGAGGCCTCAGCCCAATACTAGCTAGCGGTTTGCCCCGCATGATCGCCTCATTTTGAGCGATGTGTCCTCACTGCAGTCGTCAGAGTAGATCTCTCGCTCCATGGCCGGTAGCGACAGCAGTTTTACCGCGGTCGCAGCCTTCTGCGAAGACATAATTTCGCAGAATGAGGCGGCGGAGAAAATCCGGGAGGAGGACCTCCACTCGGACTCAATTCGCCGCCGTCTAACCAGGCGGCGGAGGCGCGCCTATCAGCGCCTCATACCATTCTGAATGCTTATGCTTTCCATCACGCAACGTAGATTCATTTTGGTAGGGCTAAACATAAAAAGAAGGTAATACACCGAAAGATAGAATTGATTATTTTGCTTATCACATTTTTTCATAGTGAGTAGGATTCGGATCCATAACCACGGGCCTAGCAATCAGGCTCACCATTATCTAGAAAAGATAAATATCTATGATGACAAATTGCTGTGTTGTGCGGGTTACAACAAAAAAAGTATTATAAATGCGAAAGTAGCTCTGTCTGTCTGTCGCGCTTTCACGCCAAAACTACTGAACCCGATTTAAATGAATTTTGATATGCAGATAATCTAGACAGAGCCTGAGAAAGAACATAGCCTATTTTTTTAATTCCAAAAAAGTGAAAGGGGTTTAAAGGGGTAGATGAAAGATTAGATAAATGCTACCCAAAGTCCCTATTCCACGCGGATGAGGGGGGCACAACTAGTTTAATATAAATCTACTTATGTTATGTTTCCATTGCTCAAAGTAAAAAAACAAGATACATGTATCATCAGTAAAACATAAATACATAAACATAAATTTTCGCACTAGACAGTTGATAACTCGAAATTCCAATTTCTATAGTAGGCCTCCGGAAATCCCACGAGATTGTAACATATATCCGAGTATTATCGCCGGGTTAGGCACTACGACACTACGACAGTTATTTCTAGCTGAACAGAAATATGTTTGATATTTACCTTTATACTTCATATAAAGGTTCAAATTAATTCTGTTGCTAATTATTTCTTATTTGTGGAGCAAGATTAAAGTTTCTGCCTAAACTTAGATATTAGTTTTCCATTGTGACGTTCTTTGCTGTATTTATTTGTTGAGTTAGACTGGAATGGTGATCTGACGTGCTAATCCTAGAGGTCAAATGTTTAGTCTCCATCAAGGATATAAATAACTGTGATATGACCATAGTTGGTTGGGTGACTTAATATTTTACCTCATAGTACATCTTTAGAAATGTATTTGTATATTTATCAGGTGCACAGGCTTTACCTTGTTTGAAATAAGATGGTGTGTATTACGAGACTAAATCAAGGACAACACACTAAATACATAGACTATATATACAAGCATAAACCAAATGCTAGCCAAGATTATTTTTATTGCGCGATACAGGATGTAGAACCTATTTAGTTTGTCGTGTATTCGCTGGATGGCGCTAAACGCTTCTTTACATGTAGATATCGACACTGTTTTGGATGAATACATTTAAATACTACAGATTACCCTACTATACATATGAAACAGAAATTCCTCGTCTTAGCTAATTAAATATTGAACGGCCAGTGTTAGCCCTAAATCGTTGCGGTAACACATTAATTGAAACTGGCCTATGTAAACAGCAACTGTACAGCCAGTAATCTCTAATACAGGATATTAAACTAAATCACACTGTGTATTTGAACCACAATTAGAAAACAATAAGGGTCAACCGCAGATCAGGAAATGATTTCAAAGATGTATGACTACACAATTTTTTTCATTTGATCTCACTGTTATTTTTCGGAATTAAGTTGTTTTCCGGCATTATTAGAAAAGATAAGGAAATCCGAAAGATAAGGAAATGAATTGCTATTAATTGTATAGTTATAAAATATTAAAGCAATGAACAATTAATTTATACAATTCATTATGCTAAAAATCAGTCGTAAGTTTATTTAGCTTATTTCTAAAATTAGCATACATTATAGTAGGTACTGTGGCAACAGAAATTATTAAAATGCCTGAACTCCTCGTACCTTTGGCCTGCAAAAGTTTATGAACCACCTGGTAACACCAGAGAGATGTTCTTAACATTTATGTCACCTAACATTTCACGAAACATTCTCAAAACAAAGAAGTATCTATTGTTTTTTTATCCGAACCTTCAGAGTCGTCACCGGAGTGTAAGGTGTGTGCCAATTACCGCAACACTTTTACATCCCGTCTATTGTACACAAACATTTATTTGGACCGCTTTGAGAGCTTCTGGAAAAATGTTTTTATTCGCATTCCTTCTACCGACCACCTATTACGAAGCAATACTTAAATAAACATCGAAATATACCGCCCTATTTCTTCTAAAAAGCTGTACTTGTAAACGAAGTACTCCAACCGCTTTTGGTTGAGCTTCACACCCCTCTGTTCTTCACTAGTATTATGGGGCAATGAGGGCAGATGCAAAAACCGAGGGGGTCTTCATTAATTGGTTGTAAACGTTGAAAGTCCGTAGAAGTGCGCAAGTTTTAATGGTGTGGAAATTGCGTTTTTGTTTGGTGTTCGTATCGCTGATGTGCCTGTTTTCATGTAAATCTGTTGTCTCAAAAAGTGTTGACGACTGTCACATTATGGGACATTATCGACGAAAGTCGGCTGTGCTAGCAATTGAATGTTGTGGATATTTGTTTTAAAACTAAATGCAATATGTTAGTTTAATATAGTTGTTAGTATCGTAACTGAAAAGTTTTTTAACAGGAAAGTTGTGTAATAAGTACTATCATTTGTTCTGTATCTAGGTATATAATGGACTAGTTGTTGCCCGCGGCTCCGCCCGTGTATATGTCGGTTATCGCGGCAAATAGTCTATGTGTTATTCTGATATAAAAGCTATAATACTGTAAAGTTTCATCCAAATCCGTTCAGATGTTTTTGCGTGAAGAAGTAACAAACATACACACTCACAAACTTTCCCTTTTATATTTTAGTGTGATAATGGATAATGGATTATCCCAGAAATGCATGTATTTACCCAAAGGCCTTAAATATAAGCATTTGGACAAAAAATGAATCAAAAGGCAAAGAAGTAAGTGACTGAAGTGTGTGACTGAATAACAGAACTCACTATACACAAACTTATACTATAAGTAATTGATATAAAATTACTTCATCTTTTTATTTAGATAATCATAAAACCGAAAAAACTAAAACATTCAAACCAGAGCTTTCGACACATATTTTTAACGAAGTAAACTGACTCTTCAACTCGATATTTCGTTGCAATATCGTCAAGTGTCTAAGTTCGATAAGTGCACGTGCATGTACCTTTGACTAAGTACGTACATTTTTCCAGTTATAACCAGTTTTGCCTTTACAAAGTTCTAGCCATGAAAATGTTGTGTGAAACTTGCTCCTCGTTCCTTTAACTCTTTCTGCACCAACACAATGCCCTTATTAACTCGCTTCGGAGGAAGTTTTAAAAGCGAAGTGGCGTGCATTGTGACGGCGACTTCACTATTAGCAAAACTTAAGTTCTGCTGCTAATTTAGAGAATAATGGCATTAATTGGAGCTACTTGTGTAAAACGGAATAGGCAAAAAAATATAACGAAATGATTATTGAGAGACATAACTGTTCGTCTCTTGTAGAAGAAGAGATGTTATATTTCTCCAACACAACGGGAGGATATTTTGTCTTATGCGAGGATCTTCCTTTATAGACCGAAGCCCAACATGTGATGTTGGAATGTTGTACTAATCGGAGCGAGAGCTTCAATAGTGCGATACTAGAGTATGGTTTTCGTTACTTTGTAAAGATTTCTTTCTATTGACATAAGTATATCAATTTATAAATAATATTAACATGAATTTCTTAAAGGTTTTAACAATAAAGACTTTTGTTTGCACAATGTTATTATAATTGGAAATATTCTAAATCACATTAGTTCAATTTGAACTGTAGGTGCTTATATAAAATTTTGCACTCTGCACTCTATGAACATTGAGTATATCAATGATTAGAATTTTATTTGCTCAAGACAGATGACTAATTTAAAAATGATACTTATATCATAGGTACTATGCTTGAAATTGTATCAACAAACTAAATACGCAAGCTTTAGGGATATAAAATATAGG
This sequence comes from Spilosoma lubricipeda, assembly GCA_905220595.1. NCBI lineage: Eukaryota > Metazoa > Arthropoda > Insecta > Lepidoptera > Erebidae > Spilosoma > Spilosoma lubricipeda. The sequence continues at coordinate 890,728 of HG992290.1, forward strand.
TAGATGTATTTTCGCGACGTAAAAGTTTTAATAGCCCGCAATCGTGATTATTCATGTTTTATTGCCCCCACTTAGTTACTGTAAACATACTGCTGGAAAGTTCTCTTGTGGTTTGTGAAACCAAAGTTAATACAAGTGGGCACTCGTTTGAAGGCTTTGACTGAAGAACTTGAAGTTACTCTTTAAATGGTCTATCGATTTCATATGAATAGTAGATCGATTTTACCGTGGGAGAGCCTCGCTTCGGCATGAATGGGCCGGCTCGACCGGATGATACCACGACCTTACAGAAAACCGGTGTGAAATAGTGCTTGCGCTGTGTTTCACCGTGTAAGTGAGGACACGGGAGGCCCATACCCCAACCCCCCTCCCCCTATCTCCCCCCATCCCCCAAAGGCCGGCAACACACTTGTAACGCCTCTGGTGTTGCAGGTGTCCATGGGCGGCGGTAATTGCTTACCATCAGGCGATACGTCCGCTCGTTTGCCCGTCTATTACATAAAAAAAAGATCACTCATAAATAATGGTAGCATTCTAAGCGTATATTAGAAGCTAGCTTGTACCCACGGCTTTGGCAGCATTTATGTCGGTTTCACGGTAAAGAGTAGTATATGTCCTTCATCAAGAATCAAAGTATCTCTATGCCAAATTCCATTGAAATCGATGCAGAGGTGTAGCCGTAAAAGCGTATTAGACAGACAGATATTCTTTCGAATTTATAATATTAACACAGATAGTTTGGCTTCTAAGAAGCTAGGAATATATAAAAAAATGTTTAGCAGAAACAATAAAAACAAATAAAGCCATGATTATTTTCTTTATTACCTTAATATTTATACGTACGTACTAATTAGATAGATAATTAAGAATTTATTATTGTGTAAAAAAGTAATGAAATCTTAATAAAAATCATAACTTGTAACAGCTACCGAGAACACTCTTATTGTGGAACACGGTAAAAAATTTGTAATTTGAAATCACACTAACTTAAATAGAATTTGAATTCGATTCGTTATAGCATTTTTGTGACCCTGTTACTTATGTCTAACTTTGAAGGTTCCGAAATTTCATACTGTTCTGTTCATTCATTATTTTATCCCCATAAGGATGAATTTTCCAAAAAATCCTTTCTTAGAACCGAATAAGAACCTAACAAATATTAGCTGCTTGTTATATGTAGCTACTATCGTTATAAGCTGCGTTGATGAATGAGCCAATCAGTCGATAATAACGGTTTTGGAATGCCGACTAGTTGTCGATACACCTTACAAATAAAAATACATATAATTTATGTAAATCGTTTTATAAAGGGAATAGTCGACCCATGCATGCATATCAATCTCTCGGTGTTTTGTTGCAAGCTCAACTTACAAAGTAATCCTTTCAAACGATGCCCGGGCACGGTCCAACAAAGCATATATTATTGGAAGACGCATATATATTTAGTCGACATCAAACAACATAACACGTAGCATACAACATACAGCACTTCTCATTCCACACCATCGAATCCCATGGAGATTTGTGTATTATCATACCAATCTCTACAAGAGAACGTTTAAATAATGATTAATTTATTATTCCCCCTTATCATAGGTTGATTAACAGCTTATCAAGGATTGCAGTTCTGAACCTAAGATTTTTGGTTAACATTTTGAAAATTGACATCAATTTAAATGAGTATATGACCATATATCTTTTTAGTTCAATAATAATAAGCTTTAAACACTTGTAATATTCGTCTTTGGCATCAACTTAGAATTAAGCTACCTGTAAGTTACGACCTTATCAATTACTTTATTATTATGTATAATCACTAGTTTCTGATAAAACAGGTAAAACGTTTAATGTCACTTGAAAGTTGAAAACGTCACTTTGAATATAACTAATTATTTAATTTTGTAATAACACTAAATAATAACTAATAACTGTAAATCTATTACCGCGGAACGCCATGAAACCTATTTTCAAAAATTAAAAGTTTAATTTTTAAGTATGTTCTCAATTATAAAAATTCCAAATTCCAAAATGAAAACATGTTCTATTTAAAAATATTTCACTAAACACATTCCATCTACTTTTACAGAATCTGTGCTGTTAATAACTGGAAAATAAAAACGGTAACTTTTAAAATTTTCAAAATTCAATTTTTTTTTACCCCTGCATACGTCCTTAAAACGATTTTTAAAAGTGTATCGTTCATTTGCACACCTAAAATGTAAGTTACATATTCATAGGTAGATAGTTTAATTACAATTGAAGGTGATAACACTAATATTATGAGGTCTATATTATACAAAATAAATCGATTATTGAACAATGCGGGGCATCCAATGCACTGGAGATCATCTTGCCCGCATGCCTATGCCTAATGCTCGGTTTTATAGCACACATTTGTACTGGACTGGCTATTGTATGCTCGTCATGTCGAGGACGAGGACATGAAACCAACAATGAATTGCGGATAATAGATAAAAGAGTTCAAACTTCAAAGTAAAAACAAAAGAAAAATACATTTTATTAAAGTGTTGTGTTATAAATGTATCATGTGTCAGTAACGGGAAGATTTTTTAAGTTCATTTTAAAAATTTACTTTAAAAAATATTTTAATAATATCAACACTTATCTATAAAGTCAATATGGTATTAATGGACCAAATGGAGGGACTATTTAGCTTGCTGCACGTATTGTTTTTATCTTGATATAATTAAAACGACGAGATTAATTAATTAACGAAACAGAAAAAAGAGGAATGTCAGGATCGCAGTAAGTGGAGATCAATTGTCTCTGCCCTCCTTTCTAGGAAATAGGGGTTACTCTGTGTATCTATAACTCTGCTCGTGCTTTCCATCAGGCAGAACAGAGTCATTTTGGCAGCTAAAACATAAAGAAATTCTGTATAAAATATATGTAACAGAAATTCTTTAGTAAAATATGTATAGCATTAAATTTTGAGAATTAAACATTTACTACAATACGATGTAATGGCAGCAGAAGGCATATTTAGAAATCAAAACACTACAACTACGGAAAATAACTTCTTAAAATAAACTTTAGCACAAGTCATCGACGTGTCTTGTAAGAACATTAAGCAATCGTAATGATGGAATTTAAGAGTTACATTTGTGAGGAAATCGTCTATCTTATGTCATTATTATCGGTGCGTACACGGACACAAAAATTCCATTAATATTTCAGACTAGTTGAACCCCGCGGTGTTACCCGCGGTTATTGTTGTACCGCGAGTAACGCTGCGCGACAAAGTTAGTCTAAAAAAAGTAGCCTAAGTTACTCCCCGGATCATCAGCTACCTGCCAGTGAAAGTCCCGTCAAAATCCGTCCAGCCGTTCCAGAGATTACCCGGAACAAACAGACAGACAGACAGACAGACAGACCGACAGACAGACAGACAAAAATTTTTTTAAATACGTTTTTGGCCTATGTACCGTGTATACATACATATGCATTTATTAAAAAACGGTTATTTTAATATTACAAACAGACACTGCAATTTTATTTATTTGTATAGATTGTGAGATTCTTAAATCGCGCCAAAATAACTCAACGGATCTCTATTTGGCATAAAGATAGATTAGACTGGAATATCACACAAAGCACTTCAAGAATAAGTGTATAACAAAGTAAGAGCTAATATTTTTACAAAACTATTGCCAAAATCCTTAAGAAAGTAAGAACGTTTTACATTACCCATTTTTTTGTGTTTTCATAGGCACTTACATTATTTTCTAAGAAAACAACTGGCAACCCTACGTGTAATCCCGTCTTGTCGTGTAGACGTCATTAGGGTTAGTGCAGACAACTGTATAGGATAGAGTACGAGTATTTATATTCTCGTTTATTTAGACAGCTCCTATTATTTTTAGAGCTTGTTGTTATTTACTTATCATTGCTTATATTACATCTTTTTATGTTACTTAATAAATATGCCCGCCCGCGTGTATGTCGATTATCGCTACAGATAGTAGTATATGTTTAGTAGTCTAGTTATTCTGATGTTTAAGCTATATTACTGTAAAGTTTCATCCAAATCCGTTCAGTAGTTTTTGCGTGAAAGAGTAACAAACATCCATCCATCCTTACAAACTTTCGCATTTATAATATTAGTAGGATTGTGACTAGCTGTGCCCCGCGGTGTTACCCGCGGGTGTTGTTGTGCCTTTACAAAACAAAACGCTGGTTACAACGCGGGACGAAAATAGTCAAAAATAAAAGTATCCTAAGTTACTCTTTATATCATCAGCAATCTGCTTGTGAAAGTGAAGTGAACAAACAGACAGACAAAAATATCAAAAATTGCTTTTTTGATGTAAATACCGTATATACTTTAATATGATTTTATTGAAAAACAGTTAACATGAAATTATAATAGATACTTCAATTTTATTTATTTGTATGGATCAAATTAAATGTGGTCTAAGAATAATGCTATTAAACTTAATATATCAAGTTTATATAAAATGATCGCGTTATTAAATTATGAGTTACGTCCTGTTATGTTCGTGTAGTTTTCCATTTTATTGACATGGTACATGACCGGTTTGTTGCAACTTCCCTGTGAGAACTTATTTATTGGTCTTCTCACATTATCTTAAGATTAATCGTCGACAACGATCTTCTGTCTGAATTAAATAGGAACAGGAAATTATCTGCTATAATCTTAAACATTGTGGAATTATAATTTTTTCATATACATGTTCTTGTTCACATACACTAACGCCATTTAGCCCTGAAGCGGTAGATAGAGGTGTACGAAACCCCAACATACAGTTTTAGTCTCACGCACAATAAGGCCTAAATATATGACCTTTAAACATGCCTAAGTATATTTTGTAGACCCATACTATTTTTCTAGGGATTCGCATCTAATATCTCTGGCTTAACAATTAGATTCGCTCATCACTAGTTCTAGTAGATGTTCCTTTAGTACCAAGGACAGTGGAACCTGATCTCACGTACAAACAAAATATATATATTAGTATCTAGACATTGTCTAGACTCCAAATACGCAGTAAAAGGTCCACATCGTAAATACATGTGTTTTTAGATTTTGTTTAATGGTGCGGCGGACATCGGACAAGGCCGTCCGTCTGCCCTCTGAGAGGCGTCTCACTTAATATTTATTGAGGTCTCCACACTCTTTCAAAGTGTCATTGTATTTGTACGTGGCCATTACCTACCTGTTTGACCCTCCACCGATTTTTGGTGATAAAGAGATAATGACTGTTGATTTTGTTTGGGCAAAATACTTAGAAAATTTTGAGAAATGTACATACGTACATATATACGTACGTACGTAATGTTATTAGGGACTAAAGTAGTATTATTTTTGGTTTCATGTGTCTATTGTATACATGCAGTTTTTATTTCATATTTACTAAGTAGGTATAGGTTTAAATATCATTACTTATTTGGACCTTTATTTAGTGTTATCTACATAATTGTATTTTATTCATGCATCGGTAAATATGGCTTGAATTGACCGGAGTGAAAGCACGACATTGAAGGACACAACTTTTAACCCCATTCCCTCCAACTCTGGGTTAGAACACTCAAAGGTCAGCAACGCACCATTGTTTCTGGAGTGCCATTTATCCATGTAGTGATATAGTGAACCATCCTGTGGTCGAATACAAAGCTGTGACAAACTAATTTATTTTCAAAAAAAATAATTAATCTGTTTTTAATGTAGAAAACAGTAATCTTAAAATAGTATCAACTCGGCGTAGTGTCAAACTACTTTGCAACACAAAGGCGCCCTCTATACGCTGGATTTTTACATAACTTTATATGAAAATCGCATTATCTCAACGAAGGCGGGTTGTAGGGCATTTTGTCGTAAAACCAGGGACGTTTCTGCATCTCATTACTAGTGCTATTGCGGTGCCCCAGATTACCTTTTGGTAAAGAAAACAAATGTAACATGTTTTCATGGAAAACAATGGAATCTGGGGTCGTAGGTCTAATCCGGGTGTGACGAAAACAACATTTATCAGTGGACCTCCTTATCTCCTAGCCTTTATTATTCTCAATATTATTTGGTTTCGGCTCTAGTAGCCGCTATAAAGGCTTTTAACCGATTTTACCTCAAAATCAGTTTTTCCACGAAGCGACTGGCATCGCAATTCCGCAACCCTGAGGGCAAACTGATGTACTTAATGTCAATTAAGTTCACAACTAGTGTAGCTAAGTCGAATTTACTATTATAGAAACCTGTTTCAGATAGAAATAATGTACAAAGGGCTATTGCTACATACAATCTCTGCCCATTGTTATGTACCGACCAGCATTTAACATCAAAGTAGGCGTTAAAATAAAGATTTGACTCCGATTCTCATACAATTAGAATTCTTAAATAGGTTTATTTATTACTTACTGTAACTTAAAGCTATTGCTACTACGAAATGGAGTCCTGCTTTGTGGCGTGCATGCATGCATAAGTGAAAGTCTAATTCATACGTCAAATACTTTTTAAAGACCTCTGACACAATATTACTGTTTTAGCTACTGCAATTTTATACCTCTAATCCGTTAGAGATACTTGTGGTATTCCCTAGTCGCCTACCCAAATTGCCATTGCCCAAGTCTAGTCTGAATACGATTGCAAATTCCAAACGGGGATGACGTCAGCCAGGTAGTAGAATATAAAATAAATAAGCCAAGGGAAACAATTTGTAATGATGTTAATGATAAAACGTTAAATAATCTTAATGTTGTCATAACTATAAAGTATTAATATGATCGTATCTTTGTCGCAGCATACCGAAAATGCCAAGCAGATGACTTCCAGTGTGGCTTGGAAGGTGTTGGACCAGGAAAGATGTCTTCACAAGGACCCTGCATACCCAAGGAAAAGAAGTGTGATGGGTGAGCATATTAATTTGTCATCTTATACCTAAATTAGTTATCATTATACGAACGTCATGAACAATAATAAAGTTCATGCATCAAGTCATCAAGTGACAAGAACTTTATTATGGAAGAAAAAGCATTGTTGTGGGTAATGCAACAACATTTAGTGCTTTATTCGTACATGGCAATAGCAATATTTTCCCAAAGAAACATCAGTCAGTTTAAGATTTGAAACAGAGTCTCCAAATCTTAATCTAATTAGATGTTAGTTATTTAAATGACACATGTGCCTTACAAATTCAGTTTCTACCGTTGCTTACGTGAATAAACATCTTTGTCGTCTCGATTTTCCAGATATTTAGACTGCAGAACAGGGCGTGACGAGCAGGATTGTTCAGGACAGACTCTCGCTTGTAGATTAGATCAGTTCCGATGTGCAAACGGGAACAAATGCGTGGACGCAACCGTCAAGTGTGATCATAAAGATGACTGCGGCGATAATTCTGATGAAGCACATTGCAGTAAGTCACGTTTTTAATTAAACAAAACCGAGAGTATGGGAGCTTTGACGAAGGAGGTTTAGAGATAAGGCAAAAGCATTATAAATAGTTTTTCCTCAATCAACAATACAAGCATTGGTCTCTTTAATTTGATATTTATAAATATACTTATTTAGAAGGACATCAGTTATCAAAATGCCAAATACAATATTTACTACGTATATTTAAAGGTGAAAAAAGGAACAATAAACTTAGCAACTGGAATAACATTAACATTGGTAACTATGTATTATAAATTAAAATTTCTTGCAGCACCTATGTTACGCATCTTTCTAAGTAAATTGTAATGCAAAAACTGCGCATGGAGACACAGATTTAAAAAAAAACGAAAACTATACGTTTAGTTCTGCGCAAAAAATTGTAAAATATGTTGTTTTAAACTTTTACCTTTTAATGTGAATCTATGTGTAAGTACAAATAAAAAACTTATTCTTTTATGAAAGAGTTGAAAGACTAGCATACGTGTCACCTGACACCTATCCAGAAGTATTTTTAATCCCTTTTCTTTCTTTAGCTTTCCTGTTATGACCTATTTTGTTTGTTACCAGGTTTTCCACCCTGCCACATAGGACAGTTTCGTTGCGGCAACGCATTATGTATACCCGCCTCATACCACTGCGATGGCTACCAGGATTGTTCTGATGGAACTGATGAAGCCAACTGTACTGCTATAGCCTGCCCTGACAACAAATACCTTTGTCCTAAAGGAGGGCCAGGAGGAAAGCACAAGTGTATAGCGAGGTCTCAACTCTGTGATGGAAAGAAGGATTGTGAAGATAACGCTGACGAAGAAACTGCTTGCTGTAAGTATATTCTATTAAAGGTATAAGTTATAATACATATATATTGTGCACAACAAGATTGCGGCAAAGCATCGCACATATATTTTTATAAGCCAAATCGTGTTAAAGCATATGTATATATGAAATAGTTCAATACTTGGTATAACAGTTTTAACGCAAAATTCAAAGAATATACTTATGACGTGATTGCATTATTTATTACACAACACAATTTACAAATCTGTTTAATATAATATTTTTTTCTTATTTAGCTACCGCATCATGCCCAGTGTTGGAATGCGAATACAAGTGCGTGGCGTCGCCGGCGGGCGGCATCTGCGCGTGCGCAGCGGGGCTCATGCTCGCGCCCGACAACAAAACCTGCGTCGACCGGGATGAGTGCAAGGAGTGGGGCTTCTGTCACCAGCTGTGTGTTAATACCCCGGGATGTAAGTAGCAACTCAAGTATTTATCATTGATATGATAAAGGTATACTCATACCGCTCCACTTCGCATAAAATAAATAGATAAACAAAGCAAAATAAATGCAATGACATCCAATGTTTACTATTGACAATTGATTGACGAGCAAAGGAGTGACGTCGCTTGCAACGCCACGTTTTCACTGAGCGTATTTCGTTTTACGTGACTTTTAAACTTAAAATTAAAATGGCACTGTTTTACTGCTTAAACTATATTTGCTGCAGAAATATGATATTTTTTTTAGTTTTTCACCTTATAGTTTTTCAAAATTAGTCATCATGCCTATTTTAAACGGTTTTGTACATACATTTAAGAGTAACATCATACAATTACAATATACGATTGAATTGCAATCAAGCCACTGAAAGAAGAGTTAGTCAGTCAAGTAGTAAGTAGTTCAGTTGTTTTAGCTAATTATTAAAAGAAGTGATATGATCAGCGCACCGTGTCTTTGCCACTTCGTCGAATCTGTGGATGTAGAATTATCCAGCCTTCAGAGCGCCTCGGGTTTATCTGGCAGCGGTATAACTTAAGACAGTTGCAGCAATGTAAATGAGTTGGGACGTGTATGTGGGCAGCGTACGTGTGCTCGTGTGCGCCGGGCTACTCGCTGGTGGAGGGGTCGCGCTGCGCGGCGGCGGCGGCGGCGGCGCCCGCGCTGCTGCTGGCGCACGCCGGGGCGGTGCTGCGCATGGACCTGCACGGCCGCGCGCCCTTGCACCTCGCCAACGCCACGGCCGCGGCCGGCCTCGACTTCCACTACCGCCGGAACTTACTGTTCTGGTCCGATTTGAAAACTAGAAAGGTCAGTCAATTCTTAGTGATATTCATTCCATTCTGTAATATAATATGGAACGATACACAAACCGTGTGTGCCGTAAATCTGAAATTAAACTTTGTATGAGAAGCACTCTAGTTCCATTTACATCCCTATCGGACATCACAGTGGCGACGAGGATATCACACATTCAAACATCGCATCTGCATTGTGAGGAACCATCTTATATTAATGTATAGCAAAAGTCTTTATTTGTTTATGAATTCAATCATAGGTATCTAAATCTCGTAAGTTCTAAATCTAAGGTGGACGAAAACAATATAAGATAAGATTTATTTATTCACTGAAACGCGTGTGTACATGCATTAAATTATATTATATTGGAAAAGCAGTCCGAGGAACATGTGACATGAACACGAAAGCAATTTGAAAAGAAAGATTCAGCTCATTAATTTTAGATTATGTTAAAAATAATCTTATTAGCTAGGTACATCAATTTTAGGTAATTTGATATTAAAAATACATTTAACAGTGTTAATGTGGCAATGAAATTATACTTGTATCAAATAGTTATGAGCACTTTCAGAATTTATACCAAGATACATAATATGTGTAAAAATCAAAACACCCTCACAATTTTTAGTAATAAGCGATTTATCTTTGGTGAAGATCTAGAATGAAATTCGAGGAAAACGCGAATTATAGCATTAATCTATCTACTCCTCTCCCCATCTGCCAAAGGCCGGTAACGCACTTGTGACGCCTCTGGTGTTGAGGGTGTCCATAAGCGGCGTTAATAGCTTACCATCAGGTGATGCGTCTGCTCGTTTGCCCCCTATTCCATAAAAAAACTATCTATCGTTAATCAAGTTCGATTCCCCAATTTTATTTATTTTAATCTGATTATTTCAGATCCACTCTCAACAACTAAGTCTTCCGGCTGGTTTGACTAGCTATGGGGGAACCGACATCACAGTAGCCGGCTCGTGGGCTCCCGTCGCTGTGGCCGTGGATTGGGTCGGCGACAAGCTTTACGTGGCCGATGCTATCGGACAGAAGATCGACGTGTTTGAGCTCGACGGAAGGTGGCATGCGGTCGTCTTGGGATCCAATCTAACCAACCCATCTGATTTGGCGCTGGACCCAACGTTGGGATTGATGTTTGTTGCTGATAGTAGCCAGGTATGTAGTTCTTTAATAACACGTAACATCATGATAATCTTGTCACGTTTTGTGAGTGAAAAAAAAACGTGACTAACTATAATTTGATGAAACACAACAGACTATATGTTCTAGATATTAGTAACGCCATCTAGCGAGAATAAACAGAATTGCTTCAGATAACAGCTTAATGAAATACGAGTAATTTAATTTATATTCGATGGCATTTCACACTCAATCTAATACTCTATTAAGGCAAACGGGTAAACACAATCTAATTTCTCAATTTATTATTTAAAACTTCGTAAAATAAGTTTTTTATTTTCAGATCATAAGAGCCAACATGGACGGCACGCATACGAAGTCAATCGTTTCAGAAGCAGCATACAAAGCATCTGGTATTGCCGTCGACATCATCTCTCGTAGAGTATTCTGGTGTGACTCGCTCCTGGACTACATCGAAACTGTCGATTATGAAGGCAACAATCGATTCCTTGTTCTAAGAGGACAGCAAGTTCCCAGCCCATCAAGGCTGGCATTATTTGAAGACAGAGTGTACTGGTCTGACAGTACTAAACAAGGCGTAAGTTCCGTCAACAAATACGAAGGACCTTCCAGCATCCAAGCGATATACAAGATGAAAGATATTAGAGAACCAAAGGCTTTAACTGTGATACATTCTCTTAAGCAGACATCGGTCAATAATCCTTGCGGTGTCAACAACGGAGGATGTTCCCAAATGTGTATAGTGACAGCACTCCAAAATGGCGGCTTAGGATACCGCTGCGCTTGTAATATTGGCTACCGATTAGAAACTGATTTGAGAAACTGTGATCTAGTCAAAGAGTTCCTTATGTACTCCCAACAGAGATTTATCAAAGGAAAAGTTTTAAACCCTGTGATTGAAGGTTTTAGTGAAGCCATTTTGCCTGTAGTATCACGACGTGCTCGTTTTGTAGGCTTAGATTTCGATGCCCGCGATGAGCACATCTATTACTCTGATGTTTTACAAGATGTCATTTATAGAGTCCACAGAAATGGAACTACTAAAGAAATTGTACTTGCGTCTCAAAATGAAGGTGTCGAAGGATTGGCCGTAGACTGGGCATCAAAGAACCTTTACTACATTGACTCGAGGAAGGGAACCCTGAACGTTTTATCGACTAGAAATATTGCTTACAAAAGAACATTATTGAAAGATCTGAAAAGACCAAGAGCAATTGTGGTACATCCAAACAAAGGGTTTATTTTCTTCTCAGAATGGGATAGACCAGCTAATATCAGCCGAGCGTACACTGACGGAACCAACCTTTTGGTCTTTGAAAACGTAACTCTCGGTTGGCCTAATGGCTTGTCCATAGATTTTGAGTCAGATAGACTTTATTGGTGCGATGCTTTGTTGGATCATGTTCAACATTCTAAACTAGATGGTACTGATGTCAAAACGGTCAGTTCAAGATTAATTAGGCATCCATTTTCTATCGTTATTCACAAAGAGTTCATGTATATCACTGACTGGCGATTAGACGCCATAGTCCGCTTGCACAAACTAACTGGAGAACAGGAGGATATTATGGTCAGGGAACCTCAAACAAATAGATTATATGGTGTCAAGGTGTACAGCGAAGAAACTCAGAGGATAGATCCTATGCAACCGTGCTCGAGAGACAACGGAATCTGTCAGAAACTTTGCTTCGCTGTTCCGAGAAATAACACAGAATTATTAACAGTTAAATGTGGATGTCCGTATGGAGAGAAGCTGGCGCCTGATGGCACGAGTTGTATCGCTGATCCTAACTCTGAGCCTCCGGTCCAAGCTTGTCCTCACTCTTGGGACTTCACGTGTAACAACCAGAGGTGTATACCGAAGAGTTGGGTGTGTGATGGTGACGATGACTGTCTGGACAACAGCGATGAGGAACAGAATTGCACTAGTAAGTTCATTTCATACTAAATAGCAGGCTTGTTGTAATGGCGTTGTTAAAAAATTACACAGATGATGACCTACCTTAAGTAGGTATTATTTTTCTCGCGGTATACAAAATAACAGATTTTAACATTGGCAAATTTAAACGAGCTCAAAAGTATAGTCAGCATTTACAATACTTTTACCAATGCCGAATATGCCTTGCCTACCATTTTTAGTATCTAAATTGTTATTTAGATACAAGAGGTACTTGTTAGTACTAATAGTTTAAACATTTAACCTTAGCTTGTCTATGCTGTAAATATAATTCGTCGACAATTTTAAATTTTGCCACTTACATGTAAAGTTAGTTAATATATCATTTACTTACGTATGTCTATAAAATTTTCAGAAACAACCTGCAGCGCGTCAGAATTTATGTGCAAATCTGGTCGTTGTATCCCTGCGACTTTCAAGTGCGACTCCGAGAACGACTGCGGCGACTTCTCCGACGAAACGGGCTGCGTCAACGTGACGTGCAGCTCGTCGCAGTTCCAGTGCGACAACGGGCGCTGCGTACCCAACACCTGGAAGTGCGACTCGGAGAACGACTGCGGGGACGGCTCCGACGAGGGAGCTCTCTGCGCGGAGAAGACTTGCGCCTACTTCCAAGTGAGACCATAGCAAATAATGTATTCTTTCTAGATGTGATTGATGATATCGTTGACGTATAATCAGAGGAATAACAAAAGTGAACTTTCTAAGAAAAATTACATCTTTTGCCCTTTTCAAAGCAATGTGACTTTTCCTGATGGATTTTTCTAATGATAAATTGTAAATAGATAAGATCAATGATCAATTAGGTATACGTGCCGCTTGACGTAAGCTGACATTAGTAATCTTTTATACAGAAGGTATTGAATAAGTAAAACCACTGACGAAGGTAAAACGGTAAAAGGATATTAAATAACGAAAAAAAATTAAGGTGACGTTCCTGAATCTGCAAGAATCAAAAGTTCCCTCTAAACTGGTCATGTGGTTTTATACTAAAGAGGTAAAATGTTTTTTACAAGTTTTTACAATTATTAGAGATTAAAAATTGTTTTTATTGATTCTCAGTTCACTTGTCCCCGCACTGGACATTGTATCCCTGCATCATGGGTATGTGACGGAGACGACGACTGCTTTGACAAGCAAGACGAGGCGGACTGCCCGCCCGTGTCCTGTCTCGCCAGTCAGTTCAAGTGCGCAGATCTCAAGCAATGTGTACAGGTACGTTCAGAGTTGATTTGGCCCTTATCGCATTTCCGTGAACAAACATTAAACAGTTCTATTTAATCCTGACTTGGCGGACTTTCCTTTCATGGTAAATCCTTAATTTGTTTGTATAAATTTTATGTTTTTTATTGCCTTATTTTAATTCCTGTTTCAAAGGTCCAGATAACCGCGGTAGGCTTAGTAGAAAGCAACGCGAAAAGAAAAATTGAATAGTAAATAATATTTGTGATTACCGTCAATCATGACGTCGGATGACGTAGTGGTTTAAGTGGTCGCCATGCAGTTTTCTACTGCGCTGAGTGTTGTGGGTTCAAATCTCACATGAAACAAAACTTTGTGTGCGTTTCATGTTGTTTGCGATTTCCAAAAGCTAGAGCTATTTAAAAAAAATACTAATAAAGGTCTTGTACTACCGTGCAGGAAGCGTACAAGTGCGACGGCATCCCGGACTGCAACGACGGCAGCGACGAGGCGGGCTGCCCGTCGCTGGCGCCGCACCAGTGCCAGCCCGACAAGCAGTTCCAGTGCAAGTCGTCCGGCATCTGCATCCCGCACACGTGGTACTGCGACGGCACGCCGGACTGCGAGGACCTGTCGGACGAGCCGGCCAGCTGCGGCGCCGCGGCCTGCGCGCCCAACCACTTCCGCTGCAGCAACGGCCGCTGCGTGTTCAAGGCCTACGTGTGCGACGGCACCGACGACTGCGGGGACAACTCCGACGAGGGGCTGCAGCACGCCTGCGCGCCGCCACCCTTCAGGTACTCGCTTCTCTCTCTTTCTTCTAACCTTTCTGACCTTCAAGTGTGTTTCAACCTGTGTGATTTCACTCAAAAATCACAAAAAAAAAACTTACGCGTGACTCTTTCAGTGTTTAGAAGTTACTTTAAAACTCCTTAAGCCAATCTGAAACGCAATAATCGAATCGAAAGAACTAAAATAATATCTAGAGTTTATACTTAATTTTTAAATCATAATATGCGCTAACTGTCAGTCACATTTTAACTATTTCGATTTATAAATTTCATTCATAAATTTTTCAACCTATAGTTGATAACAAATTAATGGCAATTAAAGTAAATTATAGAAATGAAGCTTTTGTATGGATAATGCCAAACAACTTCGTCATTTATGAACCGATTTTGATGATTCTATTTTCTTTTTAATTGAAAGGAGATGTCCCAACGGTGGTACCATGATAATTACATTAATATCTGATGATGGCATTCAAGAGAAATCGAGTCAAACCTTGAAGTCGGTTTTATTTTTGTTAAAATTGTACTTGTATATAGTTACTATCAAAATGAATATATTTGGCCCAACAGATGTCCACACGACCAATGGCAGTGTCCAGGAATTACCGGCAAATGCGTTAACCTCACGCAAGTTTGTGACAACAAACTCGATTGTCCCAATGGCGCTGACGAAGGTAAATTTATTTAAAAACAATCTACTGCAGTATAGTTAAAGGTGTTAGATGTTTTACATATAACTTAACCAACTTTAATAACCTACTTTAAAGACACAAAAAACTATACTATAATTGTTTCTTATTAAAATATTTCGCCAAATAAACGGATTTAATCGATTCACTTTCAAATATTTCCATAATAATAAACCAATCTTTTGACCATACATATCAGGAAATTAAAGAAAAATGTCTTCAGAAAAGAAATAGCCTATAAATCGCAGTCATAATCTGTATCTGAATCTGCAATACTGTTTTCTTCTCTCCAGGTGCTGGCTGCGATCTGGCTGAATGCAGTCATCAAACTGGCCTCTGCTCGAATGATTGTAAACAGACTCCAACCGGAGCTCTGTGCCTCTGTCCACCAGGCGAAGAATTAGACACCGACGGCCAAAGTTGCAAGGATATCGATGAATGCAATCCCCCTGGACTTTGCTCACAGACTTGCACCAACATCAAAGGCTCCTACGTCTGTTCGTGCGTTGACGGCTACTTGTTAACCATCAACAACCACACTTGCAAAGCCAACAATCATTCCAGCGCCTTCCTCATAATTTCTAACAGGCACTCGATCTTAGTTGCAGATTTGAATGAACAGGGGCTTGAACGGGTTCCAATCAATGTGGAGAATGTCGTTGCAACTGCTTCCAATATGCATACTGGTACAATATTCTGGTCTGATATGAAGTTAAAGAAAATCTCACGATTAGATCGTGGTAGTGAACCGCAAGTTATAATTTCTACTGGATTAGACTTGGTTGAAGGTTTAGCATATGACTGGGTCGGTGGCAATATCTATTGGCTGGATAGTAAATTGAACACGATCGAAGTTGCTAAGGAAGATGGTTCAGCTAGAACAGCTTTATTGAGTGGAAATATAACTCAACCTAGAGGAATGTGCTTGGATCCCGCTCCCGACGCAAGATGGTTGTTCTGGACCGACTGGGGTGAAAACCCTAGGATCGAAAGAGTAGGCATGGATGGTACTCAACGATCTGCTATCATTACTACTAAGATCTACTGGCCTAATGGTTTGACTTTAGACACTGCGACCCAGAGAGTATACTTCGCAGACTCTAAACTGGACTTCATAGATTTTTGCTACTACAATGGTACTGGCAGGCAGCAAGTATTAGCAGGCAGCCACTATCTCCTGCATCCACATTCACTGACACTGTTTGAAGATACGTTGTACTGGACCGATCGTCAGTTAAACAGAGTGTTATCAGCTCATAAATTCAAGGGCACCAATCAAACAGTAGTGTCTCACTTGATCTCTCAGCCGCTGTCAATCCATGTTCACCATCCATCGCTACAGCATCAGTACACATCTCCGTGCAAGAAAGACACGTGCCAACATCTCTGTCTACTGAGTCCGAACAGGACTATAGGATACTCTTGTATATGCAAACCTGGATACAAGTTGTTGCCTGATGGCAAATGTGTAGAAGGTAATTCTGTAATATTAATATATACTGACTATAATATTAACTGACTAGAAAAAAATATTTAAAAAAATATTATTTGATGAAATAAGTCATGTGTGTGATGAATTTTTAATAAAAGTTATTACTTCATTACAGAGGAGTCAGCGTACCTTATGGTATTGAAGGGAAGTCAAATCATTGATTTATCAATGGATGGTTCTGGCAGGGCAGGACAACTTGCTCCAATTGTTGGCATTCAAGGTAAGATACAAGAATAGTTACTAAACTACCTTTCAAATACTTACAAACATTTGTTTTTACCTAAGAATATACCTGTATTAATCATTTTCTGTTTCCAGGTGGAGTACAACTCGACTACGATCGCCAAGGCCACATGCTGTACTGGCTCCAATCCATATCTGGTGACAGCGAAGATGACGAAAACTGCACAATCTATACCATGCCATATAATGGCGGCAATAAAGCTGAATTCTTCGGACAAGACACGGGCATTGTCGGTGCACCATCAGCTATTGCGTTTGACTGGCTCGGAAGAAACTTGTACATGGCTAACAGAGTGGCTAGTAATATTGAGTTGGTGCGAGTAGATGGAAAAGTTAAGTATCGATCTATTGTGATGGCAAATGATGGAAGCAAGTTATCAGTTGCGAAGCCGAAAGGAATATGTCTGGACGCAACTGAAGGGTAAGCATTCTCTTTACTAATTCAGATCAGAGAGCAAATAAAAAATCATGTATTTTTTTTAGTATAGCTATTATGAAACTTATATTGTGTTCTTTTTTGTTTCAGCAAAATGTACTGGTCCGACGAAGGTGGTTTCGGCGTGCCAGCAAAGATTGGTAAAGCTAACATGGACGGCAGCAATCCTATCATTCTTGTAGACTCTATCGAAAGACCAGAAGCTGTTGCAATAGATGTAGAAAAGAAAATTGTTTACTTTAGTACACAGTTCCCAGCCAGCATCAACAGCGTTAACACTGATGGAAATAACAGAAAGACTATATTGTCAGAAGAAAATGCCATTTCATACCCTAAGGTGATTGCCGTATTGGACTCGAGATTGTACGCATTGGATCCCTTACATGAAAAGATTATAAAAGCAGATCTACCAAACGGAGATAATATCAAGACAGTGTTAGACAATGAGAGCGACTTAAAATCTTTCACAATATTCCAAAAGAGGAAGATGATTCACCACCCATGCTTCCAAAACAATGGAGCATGTGAACACATCTGTATTCCTGGTGACAGTGGTTCACGCACCTGCGCCTGTTCTGTTGGTTACAGGAAAGAGAATGAAATTGACTGTGTCCCATACAAAACGTTTGCGGTAGTCTCACAACTAGACCTCATTCGTGGTTACAGTATAGATTCAAGTGCCGAAGCAATGGTGCCCGTATCTGGATTAGGACACCATATCTTACATGTTGATGTACATTTTGCTGAAAACTACATATACTGGGTAGAATTCAACCGTGGACAATGGAACGGTATCTTCCGTATCAGACCAAACGGCACTGAATTGCAACATATTGTTAAAGACGGTATCGGCAGTAATGGAATTAGGGGATTGGCCGTAGATTGGGTGGCAGGAAACTTGTACTTTACCAATGTTTTTCCTCATGAGAATTACGTAGAAATGTGTTGGCTGGATGGTTCAAATAGAAAGGTTTTGGTTAAGACAACAATGGATGCCCCAAGAGAGTTGGCAGTAAATCCTTTGAAGAGGTTGCTTTACTGGATCGACTATGGCCAATATCCTCGAATCGGAAAGGCTTATCTTGACGGAAGCAACTGGCAGACAGTAGTAAGTTCCGGAATATCTAACCCAAGAGATTTGACAATCGATATGATGACTCATGATGTTTATTGGGTAGACTCAAAACTCGACCAGATCCAAAAGATTTCTTACAATGGTGGTAATAGACAGCTGATTCGTTCGAACTTGCCGAATCCTATGGGTATCGCCATCCACACTAGTAGTGTATACTGGGTCGACAGAAACCTACAGACTATTTACAAAGCATCTAAATTACCAGGCAACATGTCAATGCCTGAAAAAGTGCGCACCAATTTACCCAAACTTAGAGACATCGTTATATTTGATGTCAACAATCAACCTATGGATGATAACAATCCTTGCAGAAGATTCGGAAATGGTGGGTGTGATCAACTGTGCTTCAGTTTCCCGCCAGACGCAGCCAAGGTGCCCGAAGGCTTTAGATGTGACTGTGCTACTGGCCAAATTTCTAAGACCAATAATAAAAAATGTGAAGTTGTTGATGAATATTTGGTATTTACCACCAGGACTGAGATTCGCGCTATTAACCTGGATCCTAAGTCTACCGGCGTGCCTTTTAAACCAGTTGTCAATTTGACTAATGTTGTCGGTGTGGAATTTGACTATTCCGATAACAAATTATTCTTTACCCAGATTAGGCCCTGGGCTAGAATCGGCTGGATGCCCGCAAATAATCCAGATCGCACCAGTATTCAAAATATTATTAGCAAAGGTATAAATCCCGAGGGAATTTCTTATGATTGGACTCAGAAGAAAATATATTGGACTGACAGTTCAAACAACTCAATTTATGCGATGAATCTTGACGGTACTGAGCTTGTAATGATTGCAAGAGTAGAGCGACCGAGAGCCATTGTAGTAGATCCTTGCAACGGCACGTTGTACTATACTGATTGGGGAAGATTTGGAACTTCTGGCAAGATCTACAGGACAACCATGGCTGGATCATTAAAGAAAGCAATCATCGACAAAGATTTGTCACAACCCAGTGGTTTAACAATAGACTTTGATGAAAACATGTTGTATTGGACTGACGCTGTCCGCGAGAAAATCGAACGTTCCAATTTAGATGGCTCGAATAGAGAAGTTCTTATCAGTGCCACAATTTATCCGTTTGCCATAACCGTTTTCCGCAATTACATCTACTGGACTGATCTTCAACTGCGGGGAGTTTACCGCGCTGAGAAACACACTGGTGCTAATATGATTGAAATGGTCAAACGTCTAGAAGACTCACCTCGTGATATTCACATATACAGCACAAGTAGACAGAAGTGCTCAGTTAACCCGTGCAAAATCAGCAATGGTGGATGTGCCCATAGCTGTCACCCGGCGCCTAATAACACGGTTGAATGTAAATGTGATGACAGCACAAAATTGGTCAATGAAGGACGAATGTGTGTGGCAAAGAATGTCACATGCGATCAAAGTAAGTTCTTCTGTGCTAACGGCAAATGTATTAGCAAGATGTGGTCTTGCGACGGAGACGACGACTGTGGCGATAATTCCGATGAAGATAAGAATTACTGCACGTATCATTCCTGTTCTCCTAATGAGTTCCGATGCAACAATGGCAGATGTATTTTCCAATCTTGGAAGTGTGACCACGAAAATGATTGCAAAGATGGATCAGATGAAGAAGGCTGTGTGTACCCACCTTGCGCCAAGGGAGAATTCACTTGTCTCAATTCCCGATGCATACCAATGTCTCAAGTTTGTAATGGTATTAATGATTGTAAAGATAACATAACTTCCGATGAAACTCATGAACTCTGTCCTATGAATACCACATGTCCAACTAACCACCTGAAGTGTGAGAAAACAAACATCTGTGTAGAGCCTTATTGGCTTTGTGATGGTGATAATGATTGTGGAGATAACTCTGACGAGGATCCTTTACATTGCGCACAGAGAACTTGTCCTCAAAACAGCTTCCGGTGCCCAAACCATCGCTGCATACCAGCCACGTGGTATTGTGATGGAGATGATGATTGTGGTGATGGAGCTGATGAGCCACCAGAATATTGCCGCTCAGAAGGCAGAACATGCTTTGGAGATCTCTTCACTTGTGATAATGGTAACTGTATACCAAGAATTTACATCTGCGATGGTGATAATGACTGCCTGGATAACAGTGATGAAGATGATCGTCACCAATGTAACGAACGTAAATGTGACGCAGAAACAGAATACACTTGCGAAGAGAACAAATTCTGGCAGCGAGCTCAATGTATACCAAAGAAATGGATCTGTGACGGTGATCCTGACTGTATTGATGGTGCTGATGAAAATTCTACTATTCACCACTGTGCTACGCCTACGCCCTGCTCAGACGATCAATTCCAATGTAATAATGGTCGCTGTATCAATGAAGGGTGGGTGTGTGATCACGATAATGATTGTGGTGACGGCTCCGACGAAGGAAAGCGCTGTAACACACAATACAAGCAGTGTAATGATCAAGAATTCAAGTGTCAAAACTTTAAATGTATCAGAAATCACTTCAGATGTGACGGAGAAGATGACTGTGGTGACCATTCCGATGAAGTTGGCTGTGTGAAACAGAACAAGACGTGTCCCGCTGGTCAGTTCAAGTGTAATAATGATCAATGTATTGATAATAGACTGGTGTGCAATAAAGTTTCCGACTGTACTGACGATTCTGACGAGCCTGCACATTGTAACGTTGATGAATGTCTAAAGCTAGAAAACAATCAATGTGGTCACAAATGTATTGATACTCTAACAGGTTATTATTGCGACTGTAATCAAGGTTACAAGTTACTCGCTGACGGCAAAGCTTGTGCGGATGTAGACGAGTGTAATGAAACGCCAGGAGTATGTTCTCAATACTGTTCAAACACTCCGGGATCTTATTATTGTAAATGCAATGAACAATTCTATGAAAGAGAGCCAGATGAGCATACTTGTAAGCGGAAAGATAATATTCCAGCATGGATCATATTTACTAATAAGTATTATGTAAGAAATATTTCTACTGATGCAACACTATACAACTTGATGCATCAAGATTTAATGAATGTTGTTGCCATTGATTTTGATTTCAAAGAGCAGAGGATGTATTTTGCTGATGTCTCAGCTAAAACAATCTACAGGTCAAATTATACGGATCCTAACCCAACTAAAGAAGTTGTAATAAGACATGATTCTCATGGCCTTGAAGGTATCGCTATCGATTGGATTGGAAGAAAACTATACTGGCTCGACAGGCATTCTAAGAACTTAGATGTATCTGAATTAGATGGAACTAGGCGAAAGACCTTAAAGACTGGAGTTACAGACCCAAGAGCTATCGTTGTTCATCCGGGAACTGGATACTTATACTTCTCATCTTGGCATTTACAAGCTTATATTGGTAAAATGGGTATGGATGGATCCAACTTCACTGCAATTTTGAATTGGGAGGATGACATTGCCTGGCCCAATGCCTTGACTGTAGATTACTTTACAGATAGGCTTTACTGGGCTGATGCTCATTTGGACTACATCGGCTCTTCGGATTTGGAAGGTAGACATAGGCATGTCGTTCTCTCCGGTTCAAAAGTACCTCACGTTTTCGCTCTTAGTTTATTCGATGACGAAATCTATTGGACAGACTGGAATCTAAAAGCAATCAGCAAGGCCAATAAGCATTCTGGAGAAAATCTAAAGATTTTAAGAAACACTACACACAGGCCTTATGACATTCATATTGTGCATCCGTTGAGACAGTTATCGTATCCTAATCCTTGTGGTAAAAATAATGGAGGATGTTCGCATCTATGTTTGATTGCTCCGCCTCATGAATCAAGCTACCTGAACATCGAAGGTTATGGCGAAGAAGGAGCTACGACATATAAATGTGCTTGTCCAAATCAATATTACCTTGCAAGAGATATGAAGACTTGTATCGCTAACTGCACTGATGGTCAGCACAGATGTAATGGTCGCGATGAGAAGTGCATACCTTGGTTCTGGAAGTGTGACGGAGAGAAAGACTGCATGGATGGATCGGATGAACCTGACACCTGTCCTGTACGTCACTGTAGAGCTGGTTCATTCCAATGTAAAAACACTAACTGCACTCCAGCTGCAACGATCTGCGACGGTACTGATGACTGTGGTGATGGATCTGACGAAGCTCAATGTGCCCACGAATGTCCATTGCTCGAATTCAAGTGTAAGTCTAGCGGTAGATGCATTCTAGACAGCTGGAAGTGCGATGGAGATACGGATTGCAAAGACAACAGTGATGAAGATCCAGCTATGTGCCACAACAAACCTTGTAATCCCGACACTGAATTTGCATGCAAGAATGGACGTTGTATTCCTAAGTTATGGATGTGTGATTTCGACAATGATTGTGGTGATGATTCAGATGAACCAGCATACATGTGTCGCCAAAAGAATTGTACAACAGGATGGAGAAGATGTCCCGGTCAAGCTAATTATAGATGTATACCTAAATGGCTGTTCTGCGATGGTAAAGACGACTGTAGGGATGGTTCTGATGAAATGCCAGAAAACTGTCCCTCTTGTAATGCTGAAACTGATTTCACTTGCGAAAACAAACGTTGCATTCCGAAACAATGGCTTTGTGATTTCACTGATGATTGCGGAGATGGTAGCGATGAAGCGGAGGCTGTTTGCCAGCATAAGTACAGAGAATGTTCAGAGTCGGAGTTCAAATGTGGTAACGGAAAATGTATCTCGTCAAGATGGCGGTGCGATCACGAAGACGATTGTGGTGATAACACAGATGAGGCTGATTGCGGCGGCTTTAAATGTAAGAATGGAACATTCCAGTGTAAATCGGGTCACTGTATAGCAGCCTACTTCCGATGCGATGGAGACAGAGATTGCCGAGATTTGTCTGACGAAATCGGATGCCCTCCAAGGTTCCCTAACGGCAGATACTGTCCTGAGAGCAGGTGAGATTAAACAGGATTACCTATTTACTCTTTTATTTTTATTTATTCTGAAAATAATTTCCATGTTATATTAACTGATTTTATTTTTATTTTACTTTTGCTTACCAGGTTCCAGTGCGCGAATAACCTATGCGTGTCACAGTCTGATCTTTGTGACGCGACGGATGACTGCGGCGATGGTTCGGACGAGGCTGCATCCATTTGTACAAACTTTAATTGCGATACGCTCAGGCGATTCCAGTGCGATAACCATAAGTGTGTGCCGAGGTAAGTAATAGACTACAGTAGTGAATCAATCAATTTTATAACATAAATAACCCAGCAAGAGCAGAGGTTCCATATAATCATCACTTACAAATTTTTTTTTATTTCAGGTACTGGGTATGTGATGGTGTTGACAACTGCGGCGATGGATCAGATGAAAATAATATGACACTGTGCGCTGCAAGAATTAAACCTTGCGATCCTTACACGCAGTTCCAATGTGCCAACAGACATTGTGTAGAACGCACGCAACTATGCGACTTTGCTGATGATTGTGGAGATGCCTCCGATGAGCTGGGATGTCATCACACACATACTTGCAGTCATATGGATAAAGGTGGGTAAAAGTTAATGAGTCTATCGCTTGATAAAAGTATTTATTGTCTTAGATATATCCATTCAAATGAAGATGTATTTAACTCTTCAGGTGGTTGCGAACATTTTTGCACCAACTTGACTATGGCTGGAAGTCTCTCAACCGGCACCGGAGGCTATATCTGCACGTGCTTCCAAGGCTGGATTATTTCGTCCGTAGACAAGAAAAAGTGTGTAGACGTAGACGAGTGTGCGGCGGGCACCCACCACTGCTCACAAATCTGTCGCAACCTCAACGGTACCTACAGTTGTGACTGCAGAGAAGGATTCAAGTAAGTAACACGTAACATACATCCATATGAGGCGCTGATGAATCGTTTATTAAAGCCGACTTGGGAATCACAACTTTAAATTTCGTTACAGACTTGCAGACAATCTATCAGGTGTATGTAAAGCTGTTGAAGATGATATTGTGCTACTTTTCGCGAATGGACCTGAGATTCACGCTTTTGACCAGGAGAAGAACGAAGAGTTTGAGGTTATAACGGCAGAAAAGAGGATAGAAGCCATCGATTATGATCCCAAACACCAGATGATCTTCTGGGCTGACAGTTATGATAAGACTATAAAGCGCTCATACATGATTAACGCTCTCAACGGACAAGTCAAAATGGGATTCGCTCAGGATCTAAATATGAAAGGAAATTCTAAGCCCACAGCTCTCGCTGTCGATTACGTCGGTGATAACTTGTACTGGACCGAGACTGACAGAACTGGCTCTAAACCGAGAGGAAGAGTCATGGTAGCCCGAACAGACGGAAGGTATCGTCGAGCCATCGTATCGGCCGGTATCGAAAGTCCTACCTCTCTAGTCCTCGACCCACAAATGGGAAGAATGTTCTGGGCGGACGCCGGCTCCGCTCCGAAGATCGAAATAGCCTGGATGGATGGATCGAAACGACGCCCTATCGTCACCGAAAATATTAGACATCCAACCGGATTGGCTATAGATCACGCCATGGACCACTCCATATACTGGGCCGATACAAAATTGAACACAATAGAAATGATGAGGCACGACGGATCCAACAGGAAAGTGATCTTGAAGGGTGATCTGCTGAAACATCCGCTGTCCCTGGACGTCTTCGAGTCCTCGTTATACTGGGTGACCAGGGACACCGGTGAGCTCGTGAGACAGGACAAATTCGGAAGAGGAGTGCCATTCGTCATATCGAAGGATCTAGTCAACCCGTCGGCCGTGAAAGGTGAGGCTTAACAATTATCAAGTCAGACGAGGGTAGTTAACGTAAGCTCGACGATAAGAATGAAAAAACGCATCTCTCCCCACAGTATACCACCCCCTGCGTTACAACGTGACGACGCGATCGGCGTGTGCGCGCGCACCGTGCTCGCACCTATGCCTGGGCGTGCCGGCCGGTCGCCGCTGTCTGTGCCCCGACCAGCAAACACCGCCTAAACGCATCACGCAGGAACTGACTTGCGACGCAGGTATGATACTATATTTAGCATTTGTTTGTAGCTTACCAATTTAGACCTTGAATTGTTATTAAAGTAGCAAGTATATAATAATAATAGTAGTGTACAAAGTAAATGATACAAGTGTAACCTCCCCACAGCCGCGGAAGCTCCCCGGCCGCTGCCGCGCGCGTGCCCGTGCGAGAACGGCGGCACGTGCGTGGAGGACGAGGCGGGCGGCGTGAGCTGCTCGTGCCGCGCGCCGCTCACGCCGCCGCTGTGCGCCACGGCCGCGGCCGCCACGCACGCGCGCTCCACCACGGCCGCCGCCGTGCTCGTGCCCGTGCTGCTGCTGCTCGTGCTGGCGCTAGCCGGTGCCGCCGCCTGGTTCGTCATTAGGAAACGACCCTTGTGAGTGCTTTTTTTAACGTTTAAAACGTTTAAAGTCGAATTAAAGTTACATCGTATGTGTCTATTTGTATCATGCTATTCCCCAGTAATAGTTGGTATTTCTCATTTTCTAGCGGCAAAGGCGGTGGTTTGAGCAGTCTCGCATCATCACAGAGCGTGTCGTTCAGACAAGGCTCGAACGTGGAGTTCGGCGGAGTGGCCGGCCCGGGAGCGGAGCCCGCGTACACGCTCGAGGAAACTCCTCGTAAAGGAAGGGACTTCAGCAACCCTATGTATGACGCGGTTACGAGGGCTCAGGCAGCAGGAGAACCTGAGCCACCCATACGTGAGTATTTATTATTTTAGTTTGTTGACGTTATTAATGACTAATAATTCAAAAGCTGTCACGGCTCAAAGGCCCACATCAGTTATAATAGTTTAATATACAAGTGAATCTTTGACTTTAACATACTTATAGAAGTAGTAAATGGCTACTATCAAGTGCTTGCTGATCTAATAAAAAATGCAACATTTTTAACCAACTTAAAACTCAGATCAAATAAAAAAAGGTAGATAGAACGCACTTACAATAAGAGAGGTCATTTTTAAATATGTGTGGATGAAAAAAATCTCCCTGGAAATTGCATTAAAATAGATAATATGCGAAAATAAATCTGCTTGTTTTTTATAAATTACAATTAGATATTATATATTTAACATCATAAAAGTACGTAAATAAAAAAATGTAATGCTTATGTCTGTACTTCATTATTTGACTATGAATTTACCTACAAATTATTTACCTACATTTCTTGGCCATTAAAATACAAACTCCTGGCAACACTTTCCCAATGCATCTTTTGTGTGTATTTACGTGTGAAATGTTATTCTTTTAGACTTTTTGTTCACTTTTGTGTAGTTTTTACACCATTTAGTTGCACAAGACGGAGTTTTGTAACTGCTCTACGATTTGTAGGATACTAATGAAAAGTAACGTAGTTTGTTGCACGTTACGTGCCCGATGTGCGTTAAATGCCTTTTTTTATTTTATCTGAAACTTAATTAAAAGAAAGAAAAACTAAAACCCAACTACGACAAAAAACGACGCTGAAAAAGCATGAAACAAGTTTCAAAAGCCGTAGTCACGCGTTGTTAAAGTGTTATGGGCTATTACATTACACTACATGAACTACGGCTTTTGAAACTTAGTAATGTACACACAATGAAACTTGTTTCGTGCTTTTTCAGCGTCGGTTTTTGTCGTAGTTGGGTTTTAGTTTTTACTTTATTTTTATTTAAAATGTTTTGGTGCCTCTATAATATTAATTTCTTTGCAAAGTATATTTTAAATAGGTACCATAGAAATATCACAATTATCGAATAAACACGGACAAAGTTACGAGCAAATGCTAATAATATATATATATATTTGAAATGTACTAGTAACGCCCTTTCCAATGATACCAAACACGACATATTTATCTAAAATTTATTTTTTAATACAGTACTTTATGTCGGCTAGAGGGCGCCACATTAGATTCAGTGACACGTCATATCGCCTATAACCAGCAAACGATCATGACGCTTCTAACGACACCTCATTTGTTCAGTTCTAATGAGTAGTTAAGGAGCTATGAGGGAACAAATGAACATACATACATACATACATATATACATATATAGCCTGTCGAAATGATAACCCTCCTTTGGCTTTGCCCCGTAGTCGGGTAAAAATGACCGGTGTACGGTGTAGCGCCATCTAAGCTACATTTCTTTCAGAAGTTGGATCGTGTCGATGTTATTGTTAGTGGAGTATTTCGTGGTGGTATAAGGTGCTCAGTAATGTGGTGTGTTGCAGCGGGTATCTACGAGGTGCCGGACGAGCTGAAGGACAAGGTGGTGTCGGCGGTGATCTCGGTGTCGATGTCGGAGGCGCGCGGGGCGGGCGTGGGGGCGGTGGGGGCGGCTCCCCGCGCGCTGGAGCCGGCGGCCGACACGGGCACGGACACGGCGCAGCTGGTGCGCGAGGACCGCCACTGACGCACACGAAGGGGAGCGCGCGTCGCCCCCGCACCCCCCACACCTCTCTCATCACACGCATCGTGGCCTCACCCCCACGATCACTTCTTCTTTTAACTATAGTATTTTGTATTCTCCCGATTCTATCCGTCCTTCTAGTTTTAACTTTTAATTTATTTTCCGTATCGTGTGAACTATTTTCACTCTATCTCTTTCCGTTCGTCTTTTTTACAAAGATTATCGTAGTGATCCCAGCTAGATCTGGTCGTACTTATATGTCGATGTTTTCCTTTTAAGTTTAATATGTTACTATTATATTATATATGTTTTGTGTATTTATTGTACTGAAATATGAATCTAAATAAACCATATCATAGCGTGATACGTATGTTGTTGTATGAAGAGATTTTTAAAGTGTAGCGTAGTACTTGTACATTCCGCTCGTTCGAGACGAGAGCATAGCCCTTTCGTCGGTATCAATTGGGATATTTCCACGTATTTGAGTAATATAATGTTGCGCTAAGTTTCAGGGCCGAACTCGACTACATTCCTAAATAACTGTATAAATAATGTTGACTTAGTGATAAATGAATAATTAGTACATAATTAAGTAACTAGGAATTGTTGTCCGTCACGGTCGCCGAGCGCCACATCTGTAGAGTTTTAAATTGATTTGACAATAAGCAATAAACTATATTAGAGAGTAATTTATTTATTTTGGTTTAAGACTATGTAAAATAACTATGTTGTGTTTTATAATTGTCTATTATTCATTAAAATTTATTAGAACTTTGTGGGACTCTGACGATTTGCCATAAATGTGTGAGATAATGTTTCTGTTGTTTTATTATTGAAATATATTTGTTTCCAATACCTTATGTTTAAAATAAAAAAGTTTAATGAATTGTAAATATGTGCGTTCAATATTGTGATGTACATTCGATAGGCCAAATTGTAATGCTCTGTTATGTATCTTGATAACACTATAAATATGTATTATATTATAGAGATGTCTCTGTGAATATAAATGTCACTAAAATGAATAAACTCGAATTGAAAATGTGTAAAAAGATTAAATCTGTCAATATTATAAATATATTACAATGTTACGGATAAGGAGAGGAAATATTTTTTTATCGGGACTATTTAGTTATTAGACTGTCGTCTGAGGGTAGTTGATGAAAATATTGTGTAAAAATAAATTAATAATGAAATAGTCGATGTTTTATTTTGCAATATCCGCCTCTATACTTTGCCTTACCTACCACTAACTAGGATGCTATGAATAAGGAATGCTACTTGGCTGCAATCTGAAAGTAAATAATAAACCCATGGTATAACAATATCCCTCGCCGGGTATAGAATTCCGAGAAACAGTGATCACGTGGGTGACACGAGCCTTACGTCATTATCGCTATCGCTGGTTCTCAAACTCCCCAACCGCCATTATTAAACTTTGTGAATTCGATAGACCAATAAAGTTTAACGTTATCATATATTAGGTCTTTACTTATGAAATTGCCGTTTCGTATGCAATAAGTGAAAGTACTTATTTTTTCAAACTTTTTTATTTCTGTTATTCGAAGTAATCACCCATGCATTTGACGCATCTTTGCCAACGCATTGGCAGTTTATTGATGCCCTTCTTGTAAAAATCACCTAGACGGGAGGCAACAAACTCTTCAAAGGCATTTTGTACTGCCTCTCGGAAATTGAATTTTTTACCCACTAAAAAGTTGTCTAAATTTTGGAAAAAGTAATAGTCGGTAGGTGCAAGGTCTGGTGAGTATGGCGGATGAGGGAGAGCTTCCAACCCCAGCTCTTGCAGCTTGGAGACTGTCTGTTGCGTAGTATGGGGTCGCGCGTTGTCGTGAAGGAGTAGTGGGGACGACCGATTGACCAAAGCTGGTTGCAGATTTATGATGTCAACTTTTTTGTTACAATGCCTGCATTTATTTTTGTAAGATCCAAATCAAAAAGGGTTTATTTCAAGTAGACCTTTTCAGGCACTTTCCAAACGTTACATTATTACATTAGTGTCTCTAATGTTGTGTTCCAACATGTCATTCCTATGGAGAAGACGCTACTCCTTAGTTTATTTATGTGAAGGTAACAGTATTAACAAGTAAATCAAAACTAAATAATCAGACCGTCAGGGAGACCAAATGAGCGGAAAGACAATACGCTCACGCATGCTTATCCTTCGTATATAATCACTCATTTTATCGTTAGGCCCGTTCATGACTATTAAATATTTATGAAAAACTTACCAGCTCCTGATGAAGAGTACACTACAAGTTTTCACATCAATAAACTTTAATACTTACATTTAGATTTATAGACAGCCAGAAAAATTACAATTTAAAAAGACGATTCCCGCGCTTTTTTTCAAATATAACTTGTAAAATTTTTCGACTGCCGTTCCGTTTATGAATAAAAATCATAGATTAACAAAAATTCAGCGCATTAACACGTACCTATACACGTAATTTTCGATAGTCACTCAAAAAAAAAATAGCTTTTTTTATAGTGGTTTTTGTTTCATATTTTGAGAAAAGGTTACTAATTCTGGAAGAACTTTGGATGACTGCAAAATTCAAAATCATTTTACTTTCACTCACATATCCCCTAACCCCTCAGGTGTCACGTCCCACGTATTTCCATCCCACTTGACATTGGCAGAATTGTCGACAACGGCACAGTTTGCCATTTCCAAGAAAAAGAAAGAAAGAGAAAAGGTTAGATCGCTATTTTCAAACGCAGTAGGTATGAGTAAAATTTTCATCAAGTGGTATAGAGGTGATTTTTTACAGGTGGTATAATTTATTTTCACCAAATTGATATAAATATATTTATTTGTCAAAGTTAATCTAATTGGAATTTTTTGGTAGTATCTGAATCTATTGTTTTATTTTTTATCATCGCAGAAATGCCTCTTGAGATTATAGGCACAATTTTTGATCTGTCAAGATTAAAAACTTAGAAAAAAATTGAATGTAAGATTTGAGCTTAAACCATATGGTTTAAGCATACCTAGAGGGGCAACTGAACGCGTGGAAAGCATGATCATAGTACAGAGAGAGTCGAGAGAGAGACTAAGTTAGTTAGCGTCTGTCTCATTCAAGCAAGCTTCTCATTGGTAGAAGCACACACCAATTTGCCCGACCGATTTGTCTGGAAATACACCAACCATTCAGAAGAATAGTGTAGGACCTTTATTGTGCCTCCGAAGACAAGGTCCCTAGGACCATAACATTTTGCCAGGAACTGCTCATATGTAATATAGGTTAAATAACCCTGAATGTTTAGAATTAGTTTAGAATTTCTGTTTTAAAAACATCATAAATTTAATTATACGTTCTTTTTGTGATGATGCTTGTTGAATAGCAAATAAAAGAATATTTATAGATGTTGTTAGAATCTGTTACCAAAGTGACTACTCTGCCAGGTGGAAAACAGAAGCAAAATCCAAGAGTGATGGCCACCATACTCATTGCAAATACAGACAGTTTATATAACAAAAATTGCTTTGCTTTGTTTTATGTCGAAAGACTTTCATAGCTTCGTTGTAATACCTACTATAACGCAATAGAAGTCATGTGATTGTAGGTGATTGGGTATAAAATAAAACAATAATGTGTTACATAAACCATTTATTTTAATAATGAAGCGTTACATACTTACATACACACTCAATGGATGCATTCATGTTTAAAGATTAAGAGCGTCTTAATTTATTATTAGGATAATTACATTGTAGATTTAGAGCGTACCATAACTATGAAACAGTTTCAGTGTATACTTGTGCAATACCTATTACTAGGCTAGGAAAAGGTAGGTAAGGTTAGGTTAGATAAACGTATTAATGGTGTATCATCGCTATGTACCTATTAATATCTCTAAATATATCTCAAGAACAAAATGGCTTCGCTAGTGTCTTGAGCAGTATCTTCAATGTCATATATATCGAACACACGTTGTATGGTTAAAGTACGGAATTAGAGTGTCACATTAGGATAGAAAAGCCGTTTATAAAAATGTAATTTTGGTTTCTCGGTTTATTATAAGGATCGACGAAGGCAGACTGTAGAGTTTTGATACTTCTAGACTTGATATTTTTAAATTATGATATATGTTTAAATTTCTCAAGCAAAATAATCAAATGGAAGTTTAATTAGAATGCAAGTTTTATATTAAATTTTACCCAAGACTGAGGGAGACTATTTTGGTTTTGTATTATGAAGTAGGTAGCAAACGAGCAGACGTATCGCCCGATGGTAATTACTACCGGTTACGGCTCTTATTTCTTTATATATATATAAGCATGCTAGAGTGACTCTACTCTGGCTGATGAAAAGCATGAGCAGAATCCAAGAGTAGTGGTCACCATATTCATTGCGAATGCAATCAATGTCACAATGCAGCATGGTAACCCACACTATGGTGGTCTATTGATGGCCTATTTGAACTATTGCTTAGTGCGACGCCTGCTCGGTAACATTGCGGTTAGTGGCCGATCGACATCCCAGAAATACACAAGTAAAACTATTTATCAATAAAATCAGTTAAGATTCTATCATTCATAGTTAAGTTACATTATAATAAGTTCTATAATAGAAGTCATACACCGGCGTTACTCTCTGTTAAAGTATGAGCCCAAACGGGCCTAGACATTAACACTGTTATGATATAAAATCTATTTTATGTGTGTGTGTTCGTCGTATTTTTTATGGTATAGTGATAAACGACCAGACGCATCATCTGATGGTAAGCGATTACCGATTACAAGTGCGTTACGGTGCCGGCGTCACAAGTGTAGTGACAGGCTTTTTTGTATTTGAGTCTAAAATGTGGATGAAGAATGTTTTGTATCGGCAAAAAACCATATGGCTTCTCCCCGCAAGTCCACCGACCTGTTGCTGTATAATAAACATTTTTAAACTCGATCACGTCATATTTATATTTAAAAAAGTACAGAATTTCATCACAATTGTAAGATGAGTGTTATGAATGGAAGTCTAAATCGTCAAATGTTAGAATCCCAGTTTATTAAGACAGATTATATGTTGTAAGAAATGCATCCACCGTTACAAACACAGTACACTAAGGGTTAAACTAGAATCGCTCGCACAAACACTCGTGAAGTATATGAGTACGCGATACATAATATTATATATAACTATATACTCATCCCCTGTAAAATTATAAATGTTTTCATTACCCTTTTTCAAAGGTAGCTTCACTATTCCAGGACTACAATATTATTACATGTTAACATAAGTATGTGTGTTTATAATTTGTTATTTTGACTTATATTTTGAATTATGTACTTCATATAAATGTAAAATTAAAAATTCTAAAGCTCATGTGGAAAGTTCGAAATGATTACCATTTTCGTGTTAAACAATACTTTTTTATCGAAATTTTGTATTGAAAAAATCGTCATTTGTAATGTTTAAAAATATAAGTGTTATAAAGAAATATATAATTTAAAGTTAGAATATTCTTCAACATATTTTATCACTGTATTCAAGGTAACTACGAAAAAACAACGCTTTTATATGCCATTTGCAATGTTTTTTTGTGATATTATTTCAAATCACTACAAGAATATAATTTTTGTTTCTATTAATGTAGATTTTAGACAAAAAATCTAAATTATTAAAGAGTTGTTAGGAAACAGCTAAATGGGCGGTAAGTTTTACATAAGCGTCCTCTTAAATTCGTAACATTTCAGGAAAATGTAGAATATCGTCTTTTTAAATGGTAATTGAATCATTTGCTAACGAATCCACTAGAGTAAAAGTTCAATATGAGAGTATACGAATATTGTATACGTACACGATATATTCGACAGAGTTGCCGTCTTATTTATTCAATAAACTAGATTGTATCTAAACATTCAACTATTATTATATATGTGACTGCAACATTTATTATAAAGCCATCTTATGTCAAGAGTCCAACATTAACTACACATCCAAACAAATTGATAAAATAAAATTTAAACAAGAAGCAGAATTTTTGACGTTTTACAGGAAATGAGCATTACTAATTTTAAGTCTACATTAAGATATTAATGAATTAGAATATTATAGGATCGAGTTAAAACGTACGTTTAGTATGAGAGCTAATATGAATATGGTGCGGAATCGATATAATTGTATTACATTTTCTATTGGTTGATTACATTTGAAGCTTGGGAGATATACAACATTATTCGCTTGCCATAAACCTGCACATAGTTTCCATGACTTGATGATGATACGATATCTGTCTGGTGACTGCTTATAAACAATAGAGAGGTTCTAACAGGACAGGACATATTGTCAAAAAACTAAATGCGTAAATCTTAAAAACCACAAGTTCGAATTGAAAATTCTTTTAGTGTTTGCTAGCCCACTTCCTATTAATTATTGAGTAGCCCTAGTCTGACATTTTTTAAATTTAACTTATAGTGTAAAACGAATAAGTTTACAATAAATATTCTGATAAGATCAAAAAGTCTGTGTGTGAGCGCACTTTTAATAATTCAATGACTGATTTGAATATTACGATTAAACATCAGAGAGTAAAACAAGTTTGGGTCTTGGTATATTTAAGTTCTATGCCTACAAGGAATGGATTACATGAAGATGATATAGAAAGGAGAGTGAAAGCTGGAAACAAGTGGCAGTGGAAGTGCCAAAAGAGAACGTCCACGGCGAATATTATACCAAATTGGTGATGTTCTGAATAAGTGTTAGGATCGTAATAAGTGGAGATCAACTGTCTCTGCCTGCACCCTCTGGGAAATAAGCGTGACGTAATGAAATTGCCATTACGTCACGCAAGAAATATGTACTAATCTACACCAAAAGAGATATCTCTAAATCAAACAAATAAGTAAGGTTGTCGATAGGGGACCTAGAATAGGCCCTTGAAGTACTCCCAAATGATAAATGACATTTGCATATGATATTTTTTAATCGGATATCTATCTATTACTTAACGCTTCCTAAATCTCTATACTTTTTTCTAGTACGTAATATTTTTCTTCTGCCAAAGCCAAAATTAAATCTATGTGATTAATTTACAAAATCATTGAACAGCTATATAAATAATAATTCTTTATTTCATGCCTTTCAAGATTATTTTCAGAGACAAATAGATCTAAATTGAATATTGATCAAGATATACAGACAGATATAGACAAAAAGAAATATCTCGCATTTATGACATTCGTTAATGTGATCTCAATGGTAACAGTGTCAAAAGCTTATGAGAAATCTATGCAAAAAGATATTTGACAAATATGTATGAAAACAAACTTCATTGTATAATGTGCTTAGTACCAATAAAGTTTTGAATGTTGATAGATTTCGGCTTTGAAAAATGTTGTATATTTGAAATGCTAATTCTAGTTAAGTTTAATGATTAATATTATTGTTGTATATAGGTAAGATACGCGTGGACATACAAAGGTCCAATAATATTTGGACAAATATGTATGAAGTAGAATCCAAAGAAAAATGAGTAAATCAATGTTTCTTTTCAGCACGACTCGTATCGTTATCGATTGTTTTTTTTTTGTTTGTTTTTCTTATTTTATATAAAAAAGTCTTAGATGAGCTAAAAATAAATTTTGTACGCCAATGTTTTAAAAAAAATGGATAATTTTGTCGCCAAATTGAAAAGGAAAATAAATCGAGTCGAAATATTACCGATGTAAACTTCATGTTTCTGTAAATATAATATACTATTTTATGTGATACTAGCTGATAAAATATAATTATTATAACGTGGCGACATAGACTGAACGAGTCGTCGAACGGTACACAGAGCGACACACGGGCCCGAGTCGATGCGAGCGAAGAGATCGCTCCGGTAGAACTCGATACTTGCCCGGCGACGCCGTACGATCGTAGTCGGACGCCTAGAGCCGTCGCGGCGTCTCGCGTAAGCCTTCTACAGAAACAATAATCTAACTCTAAATCTCGGTCCGGCCCGGGGAAGGCGGCGGTACCACTATCGATAGATATATAACCGCGGGTAGAGGGAGCCGACGCCCGGACCGATACCGATCGTCGAGGGATGAACACCTATCGACCGTAGCTTCGACGCGACTCGTGATCGATTAAACTGCGACGAGAGCGATCCGTCACCGAGTGGAGGTAGCGCGCGCTACCTACGGAGAACGAAACCAATGAGCTAAAGTTAGTAGGAACGCGAAGAGTTCGTTTCCTCGGGCCGGCAGGTCGCGGTCGCGGCGGGTCGCGGCGGGTCGCCGTGGCGGGTCGCTGTGGGCGGCGGGTCGCTGTGGCGGGTCGCTGTGGGCGGCGGGTCGAGTCTGTCGCGTCGCGGGGCGCGCGGGCCGGGCGGCGCAGGCGCGGGCGACGCGGCGGCGGCCGCTCCGCCTCTTCACACCCACGCCATCCAACCCTCGTACATGAGGCACAGCTTCTCCGGCATTCGAGCTTCCGATATTATATACTCCACCTGCGAACAAAAAACGACCTTACAGACTTGTGATGTCCCGATTCGTTCGTGGACTTCTTTGTGTATCTCTCTACGTGTGGGTATGCACGTATAGGGTGTGGGTCGAGTAATTCTCACGTGTATTCTCGAGTTTCTTGTTACTTCCCTGAGCGACGATCAATGACTTCCCTTTAGGGATTGTTTATCTCGCTAGGGGTGAGGGAGGGATATTGCTCTAGAAGACCAGAAGAGTGAAGGCGGAGGTCAAGGTGAGATCCATGAGGAGTCCAGAGGCAGGTTGGCCCATTGCTAACGCAAAGGCTGCTAAGGACTGGTGCTACCGCGGCGGCTAAAATCACCTCCTGCCGATCTCGAGGGACCATGGGAGAACACTGAATACTAACTTTAGGCCATACACAGCTCTGCGGATTTAGCAGGCCTAGCTCGAAAATCAAGGCTGTGCTAGCAAACGCTGTCCGGAGACGTTCTGCAGAGCTTGAAGCGAGGGTAAAGAGCACCGACTGTGTCATCTACTGATTGACCCAGATATTCATCGGAACGATTGCTTCGGTGAGTATCTGAATTAAAT
This sequence comes from Spilosoma lubricipeda, assembly GCA_905220595.1. Classification (NCBI taxonomy): domain Eukaryota; kingdom Metazoa; phylum Arthropoda; class Insecta; order Lepidoptera; family Erebidae; genus Spilosoma; species Spilosoma lubricipeda. The sequence goes on from HG992290.1 coordinate 927,701, forward strand.
CGGACGTGAGGTTACGGCACAATGCCACCTCTGCGGGTTTGACAGTGACTCCGGTCAGCACACGTTCCAGGACTGCCCTACGTGGGAGTTCGAACCTCGAATCCTGGTCGGACAGATCGGACGAAACTTGTCACTGCCAGCATTGATTGTACCAATGCTTGTGAGTGGCAGCGGAAGGCTGCTTTTGTGAGGGCGTTATGGTCCAGTAGGAGAGCGAAGAGCGCGCGGAATGCGGAAGAAGTCGCTTACTCCCCGCCGTACTACCGTCGCCTAAGAGTCGCATTTTGTGGCGATGTGGTCACTAGACTGGTGACATTCTAGAACAGCCAGGGGTGTAATGTATGGGGTGCGCTGTGGTGCCCCTTACTGCCTCTACTGAGAGTCGCGGTAAGGTTTTGCCCTTACTTTTTAAATTGAAAACTTCTTGAGCCGCGTTGAGCACTTTTCGATAGGGGAATCTTATTCGCGTCACCGACATGCTAATGTTTGATGTTGATAATTTAAGTTTTTATTTCTATCGGCAGTCGTTATGACAACCAAATTTCTTTTTTATAGAATATGTGGCAAACGAGCAGACGTATCGCCTGATGGTAAGCGATTACCGCCGCCCATGGACACCCGCAACCTCAGAGGCGTCACAAGTGTTGCCCGCCTTTGGGGGATGGGATGGAAATGGATGGAGGGGTTGCGGTTTGGGCCTCCGGTATCCTTACTCACTCGGTGAAACACAGCGCAAGCGCTGTTTCACACCAGTTTTCTGTGAGGCCGTGGTATCACTCCGGTGGAGCCAGCCCATTCATGCTGAAGGGTGGCTCTCCCGCAGAGAGTCCCGTGGAGCAACTACGGTCATTCCGGAATGAACCTCACGGTTATAGCAGTCGAGGCTTTCCTAGAGCTTTATCTGACTGCCAAAGTAGGGCATCGTGGGGTTTAGTGGGTAGACAGGTCCTTCGGGAGTCTCACACGCGGCCCCAGTCTCAGCAACGGAGGGTATGGTGCGAAAACATTCCCCACGTAAAAAAGGTATATCGGTTTGTATAAGACTAACGAGAGAATGAAAAAGTGTTTGAAATGTAACTGTAGCGACCTACATAAGCAGCTACATACGTCCAACCATAGAGAGGCCAGCGCCGATACTTATTGTATGCTCATTGGGCGGGACATGGCTGATCGCAATGTAAACGAGACATGTATATTATGTATCAACTTGTGATCCACAATAAAGATATATTTAATTGAAATACTGGCTTCTGTCCCTGCGTCCCCGCTTGCGGGAGCGAGAGCGCGTGTACTGCGCCGGCGGATCGTCGAAGTACATTCCTACTCTGAATCATGTGGCACACTGAATCAGATTTCTGCGGCACGAACTTTTTATGGTGACCGTCTGGCGACGCTTATATACTTGCGACGCATCGGGGATAATGTTCGTCCGGGGTTCTCTGAGATTGGAAAATACGGTCTTCGTGTTCCGTTCTGCCACCGCCAAGTGTACAGACAATTTGTATTTATATTACAAACATTTTTGCTGACTGCCTCGTTGGTCTCGCGGTTGGCGTGTGCGACTGCTAATCGTGGGATCTCGGGTTCGATTCCCGGGTCGGACCAAATGTTTGTATGATCTACAAATATTTGTTTCGGAGTTTGGGTATTTTCTATGTATAATATGTATGTATTTACAAAAAAAAGTATATATGTATTTGTATCAGTTGTCTAGAACCCATAACACAAGCTCTGCTTAGCTTGGGAGTAGATGACGATGTGTGATAGATGTCCGAAATAATTATTTATTTGTCCGAAATAATTTTTACAATAAAGATATTTTATTTCTACAACGCCTAGCTAACAAATAACGTAGAATACTATAAAAACCTATTTTTTAAATATAAATAAATAGTTTCATTGATGAGTGAGGCAAAAGAGTCAGTGTTGTTGGAAGTACCTGTTCGTGAGGTGGATGCCTCTTGAGCGCCGAGGAGGCGGAGGCGGTGGAGGGGGTGGAGGGGGCGGCGCTCTCGTCGCGTCCCTCCAGCTTCAGCCGCACTCGCTTCCACACGCCCGCACCCACCGCGTTGCGCTCTCCTCCTGCAATATTGCATTCAACTGCTGTTAAGTACTCCCTACTTCATTTCAAACATATAAACAAAAAAAACTGAGTTCAAGAACTGGACTGAAATAGGACCAAACGGGAAGCAGCAGTCTTCAAAAAAAATCACCCAATCGAAAGTTCTGAGGTAATATACATTTACAAAAACACAGTCAAATTCAGAACCATCTTCTTTTTTTAAGTTGGTGAGAAACCGAAGTCTTTGAACTTTCAAGATAAATGATTACAGTTAAATAGGTTGTTGACTATGGCGACCTGTCACCATGTTATATCTCGGGTACCGTAAAATTTAATATTGAATCATATTATTAACCTTTCACTTTGAAAACATTTATGTAAGAGACCTCTACGATCTATCAATAGCAGATACAATTTAATTTGAAATGAATTACCGTGTCGAGTAATGGTGGACGCCCTGGGACCAGCGATAGCGCCCTGTCGAGTGAGTCTGCGGCCGCTCATCTCACCTGCCCACTTGTTGTGCAGCCTACATCAGAACAAAACAACATTTCAGTCATTTCACTAGAAGGTTAGTTTTCAGTTTGTTAAAGACAAAACTGGTAAACCAATTCACTGACTGACTGACTCATCGATCAAAGGGCATCTGAAACCACTGGATCTAATAGCATGACATTTTGAACAAATGATACTCGAGTGACGTGGAAATAAGAAATGATTTAAAAATCCACGTAAAATGGAGGTTGGGATTACAAAATTTATTTATTTTTGATAGGAGTGTTTTTTCAAACCCACAAAAAGATAAAATGTCAATAATAATTTTCCTAAATTACCCTCAGAAAGGAATGTAGGTTTTAATAGGCAACGTAGGTGTAGTATATAAATATATATTGATGGCTCTAAGACGCACGCACCCACTCCGACGCTCACAGTTGACTGAACTGTGTCGCGACTAGAGCTGACATAATACTTTCTTCTCATTCATTCACAGATAGTACAATGAGAGGGTAAATGAATGCGTTACTGAAGTGAGTGAATACACTACAGGTAACTATGTTTTCGATTGATTTAATTGTGTATTCTCGTAACACGTGTGACATCGTAACAGCTAGTTAAGGTTATATATAAATAGTTAAGGCCAGATTCCCTAGCAGATATGCGTTAGTGTGTACTGTGTAGTGTGTAGTGTGTAGTGTGTAGTGTGTAGTGTGTAGTGTGTACTGACTGCAGCAGATGGTCGTGGTGCGCGGCGAGCGAGTCGGCGAGCGCGGCGGCGGCGCGGGCGGCGGCGGCGAGCCCCGCCTCGTCCGCGCGCACGAGCACGCACGACTTTATCAACTCCGATATTGCGCTCTCCGCCGATAGCCATTCCGAAGCCGGGTTGTTTCCCTGTAACATACGAACACCGTATATTTTAATACGATAATGTCTTTATTGCATTTAATAATTTTATTGTATTATGATGTTATTATTAATAAGAAAATGTTTAAAGATTTATACTCTGTACAAAGTATGTTAAGATTCAAACTATTCGAATAGATATTAGTAGAAAATAACCTGAACTGAAATTCAAATTTTCGAAACTTTCGTCTAACAGTTGTATAAAAGTATTGTTGGATTAATAAAAACTTGAGAGGTGTCAAGGGACACCCGGATGGAACGAAGTTAATTGTTAGGAATCATTATTGTTATTATTTTTTAAGCTATTGCATAGCTTCTATCGCGGGACTTGAGCGTGGAGACCAAATCCAGAAATTCCGTAACGAAAATAACACTCTCCGACCGGCACAGATGATTCTTTTTAGTTTTGCCATCTATGGATGAATTGCAGAACTTTTATCATATCTTTTTAATTTTGTATTACTTATTTAATAAATACCTTTTACCACAATACCACTTTATACACAGATCCAGATAAAAGTAAAGATAAAGAAATGGAAAGCGTCAACAGTGACCAAGAAACGATCCCAATCAAAAAGCAGGGAAACCACCCGGAGACGATAAAATATCAAATGAACTACTCAAATATACCATGGAACAAATATTGGAACCTTTTACAAATATTTGCAACGAAATCCTGGCTTCAGAACAGATACCGTCTCAATGGACATCGTCTACAATAATATTATTGCATAAAAAGTGGGATAGAAACAACATGAGTAATTATAGACCCATTAGCCTGATGACCAACTTGTACAAAGTTTTTTCGAAAATTTTATTGCTATGGTTAACTAAAGAATTTGATAGTAACCAGCCTAAGAAATAAGCAGGATTCCGTTCTGGTTTCTCAACAATTGACCGCATATTTGTCGTTAAACAAGTAATCCAAAAATGTAACGAATATAATCAACCATACTATCTGTCATTTGTGGATTACAATAAAGCATTTGGCATATGGCAGTCATTGGAAAGCCAGGGCGTACAAAGGAAATATTGTAGAATCATCAAACAAATATACGAGAATAGCACAGCAAAAATAGATGAATTTGAAATTCAAAAAGGCGTTAGACAAGGAGCTCCTTTGTCACCAAAAATTTTTAATGCTGTGTTAGAAAATATATTTAGACAACTTAACTGGGACGAGCTTGGAATCAATATAAATGGAGAAAAACTACACCACCTTAGATTTGCAGACGATCTCATTTTATTTGCAAGAGACCCAATAACACTTCAAAACATGCTACAAGTGTCACTAGAAAGTCAAAAAGCAGGTTTTTTTTTTATGATCAAGCTACCAAAATGACTCTACTCTGCCTGATGAAAAGCATAAGTAGAATCCAAAAGTGGTGGTCAATGTGAACGTGGACAGAGCAGCATAGTGACCCACACTATGGCGGCCTAGTAATATACTTTTATTAGATTATCAATAAATGCAAATAAGACCAAAGTGATGACGAACAAAGCTAAAGTTAAGATAGAAGTGGGACAAGAAGAGATCGAGTATGTCGACGAGTACATACATTTAGGAATAATAGCAGTAAAGGACCTGTCTAACAAAGAAGTGGACAGAAGAATAAATAATAGTTGGCAAAGATATTGGTCTCTCAAAGCGGTCATGAAAAATAAAACCATACCTGTTTATGCAAAAAAACCAAATTGTATAATACTTGCATCCTTCCGTGTCTCACATACGGTTGCCAGACCTGGCCATTCACACAAAAGATTGAGCAAAAATTAGGAGTATCTCAAAGAGGCATGGAAAGAAGATTGCTGGATCTACGACTAAAGGATAAATGGAAAGCTACAAAAATTAAGAGAAATAACGAAGGTGGCAGATATAGGAATAAAAACAAGGTCGTTGAAATGGAAATGGTCAGGACATATGTGGAGATCGAAAGCAGAGAAATGGACTAAAAAAGTTACGGAATGGTATCCCAGGCATGGGAAGAGACATAGAGGAAGGCCAGTAAAAAGATGGGAAGACGATCTGCCAAAGGGATGGAGAAGAATGGCACTAGACCGAAACAAGTGGAGGGAATTAGAGGCCTATGTCAGAAGACAACCTGACCTGGTTACTGATAATGTTAGTTGATCAAATATCATTTTAGTTTAAGTTATTATCACCTATAAAACTGTAACAGGTTAGAGAAAATAAAGGCTGTTTTTATTTTATTTTATTTTATTTATTTTACCACAATATCCAGGAAACATTCACAAAAAGACGACGACGCCCAGTCGTGATTTGAACTCGAGGCACCTTCGTTCACCTACGCCTTCCAGTCAAGAATCATTACTACTAAATGTTAAAATTGTTGTTCGCTAAATTCTAACGGTTCGGTAATTCAAAACATACATTTGTTGGTTGTCAGTATGGCATCAATTTGAAAAATAGTTTAGTATTTTTCGTTCACAATATTAAACATATTGCATAAATAAAAAATAAATAAATAATTATAATTGCACAAGCTGATAAAAAATGCTATGCAATAGCTTTACCGCGGCAGTCCCCGAGTGCCACACGTCTTTTTATTATTTATTATGTACAAAGAATCTGTATATACTCAACAAAAATAATCGTCTCGTCACTACACAGTTCAATGCGAAATAGAAATGAAAATATTTGGCTTGCTTTCTGTAAGAGAGAGAGAGAGGAGAGAGAGAAGAGAGAGGAGAGAGAGGAGAGAGAGGAGAGAGAGGAGAGAGGAGAGAGAGAGAGAGAGAGAGAGAGAGAGAGAGAGAGAGAGAGAGAGAGAGAGAGAGAGAGAGAGACATGCGTACGCCGCACGGCTTACAATAGCTTACTGCAGCAAAAAGTGTCACTAACACTTTGTAGGTAGTGAGGTAGTGACGTAGTGAGTGAGAGTGAGTGTATGAGGGGTGGGTGTGAGGTGGGTGTGGGGTGGGTGTGGGGTGGGTGTGGGGTGGGTGTGGGGTGGGTGTGGGGTGGGTGTGGGGTGCCTCACCTCAGCCTGCAGGGTGTGCAGCGGCGCGCGCACGTCCAGCAGCAGGCCGGAGCGCTGGCGGTCGGCGGGCGCCAGGCGGGCGCAGGCGGCGCGAGCGGCCTCCCCCGCGCTGCGCACGCGCGCGCCCCTCCGCGCCGCCTCCGCGCTCTGCGACGAGATCATCTCGCGCAGCAGCATCGACACGTTCTCCACCTATACACAAACATTGCTTTTAATCTCTCTCAACGTCAATAGATTTACAACTATTTTACTTAAAAAAAATTACATAAAAAAACCGACTACAAAAACGAGACCAAATTGAAATGGCAGCATACGGGAGGCACCGGAATTCAAATAAAAAACGAATCATCAAAATCGATTCACCCGATCGAATCGAACCGAATCATAAAAAAGTACAGTCGAATTGAGAACCTTCTCATTTTTTTAAGTCGACTAGTTTAAAATTGATCCCAAATTCCACTTACTTATTAGGTTTGGCACAAAATAATAATAATGAATAAAAACATATTTTATCAAACCGTTCTGAATCAACACAAATTTCAAAACCCGAATTAAATTTTAACATCTGTCATTCCCTAAATACGTTTCTATCCATCAGTAATGAAATTTGAACGAATATCTATATTTTTAAAATGTTTACTTTTTAATATAATTAATGATGGAGAAAAATCACGTTTTTAGTTTTAAACAAATACCTAATAACTAAGAAAAATCATCGCATTTTAACTTACCCATTGCGTATCGATGTTTCCCTCAGGGTGTAACATTTCCATTAGTGATTCTTCAATCGGTGACACTTTTAACGAATATTTTTGAGCCAATGTGCACGCCTGCATATAAAAAAAAAACAACTTATTATAATTTATAAATATTTACAAAAAACTATTGTTTTTAAAAACAAAATTAAAACAATATTTTTATACTAATAATTTGATCCTAGGTTGTAAACGCCGTTTATGGTCATATAAGTAAATTTATTTATTAACTCACGTATTTATGTTATAATGTTCGCACATTTAAAGTATTTAACAATCAATAGATACACATATTCGAACACACAATCCGCTTCCGCTCCCCGCACCCTCTCCCGCACCCGCTTCCTCTCCGTTCCGCCATTATGCGCAAAAAGACGGTGTGACGTGTGTCGAACGAGTATGTGTTACGACCAAGTGCGCGTACGCCCGCTCTCGCGAATGAAGAGAACCTGACCAATGGATGGTTTGGACACATGTCCGACCGGCTACCGCTACACTTCAAGCTCTGCTTGTCAATTTAATCATTTGTGTCTGGTTTAGTTTTCATTAGGTTCGTTTAAATATGAATTAGTTTATTTAATGATAATTTCATATAACTTTATTATTATGTGGTGTCAAATTACAAATTTATTTCGTTTAAAATATTATTCGGTATGATTTATTAAATGTTTTTAATATAAAAGAAAGATTTTCACTTCAAAAAAGCCATTTTTAAATTTTTTGTATGTCTGTATGTTCCGGCTAATCTCTATTCGATAGAACTAACTTCACTGGCAGATAGCTGATGACATAAGGAATAACTTAGATTACGTTTCATTTAGATTTCATTTATCTTCGCTTCGCGTAATTACCCGTGATCGTTTTGTAGCTTTTGTACTGGAGCTAGTCACATTTATAAGGAGAATGTGAGGTATGAGTTCCAGCTTAGCAGTCGGACGTGCGCGGTTGAATAGTGTTCCCCGTACCTTCTCCCAGTGGTGCAGGTGCGTGAGCAGTGCGTGGTGGTGCTTGTGCTGGTGCTTGTGCAGGCGCAGCGCCGCGGCGGCCCGCGCGTGCCCCGCCAGCGCCGCCCCCGCCGCGCTCAGCCGCGCCGCCCGCGCGCGCGCCGAGCTGCCGGCGAGCTCCAAGGCCACGCACACCCCGCTCAGGGCTGGGTTCGCGCCCGCACCCCACTTCACTCTGACAACACACCTCACGTGTAAATACATAACTTACGATATTCGATTTCCGCAGAAAACAGAACAACGGATATGGCCGATTGAGATGATCACTGCATTAGTCTGATAAAATGAGATACTAAATAAAATGTGAATGTAACCTCGAAGAAAACAACGACAACTCAGAAACTAGAAAAATATTTCTGATTTACACAAAGATAATGTACTGTTGCTTTTATAATGAAACTAATCATAATTAAATCTCATCACTATAATCTTAAAAAAATACTCATAAAAGTCAAAAATGAGGAATACAACGAATTACTATTAAAATATATTATAATGTATCGTAGTCTTCTTTCAATAAAACTGTATTAGTAAAACTATAGAAAATGCAGTGAAACCTCTGATGTGCAGAATTAATGAGCGTGTGCGCCTTGCTGGTGGCGGCGGAGAGTCTCTCCACGCACGACGTCAGCTCGCGGGAGCGGCGGCCGAGCTGCGCGCTCGTCTCCTGGTTGCCTCCCAGCACCTTCCATTCAAACGACACTATTATATACATGTGAACATGGGTAGAATATGGACTTTCTATCCGGCGCGAAAGACCATATGTGGAAAAAAGATTTAGGTACATAATTCGAATCTTTTGAAAATAGACGTATAAATAAAATATTATAGAAGAAAATTAAAAACTAATGAATTACTTTGTTGATTTTTCTCTTCTATTTTGAGTTTTTCAATATTTTTAATAAATCTACTTAATCAACTGAACCCTTTACAAATTACAGTTTAAAATAAAATTTATTCAGAAGAGATATTAAAACTTTAACACTGAAAATATTTAGCTTGAAATAAAATGGAAGGAATGATAAAATTTTGCGAATTATTTCCCTTACTAATTTCAGTTATATTATATAAAGTCTTTAAGTATCGGAGTACACATTATCGTCGTCGATCCCGACCGTCAAGAACATCTATAGCAATCGTTGTTGGAAAGTCAGTTCAAGCTTCGAGATCAGGTCATCCACGAGGTTGTGGAAGTCCGATGTCGGCCAGGTAAAACCGGTTGAACTAGTAGCTGACCCCTCATTTCGGTAACAATAAAGGCTAGGAAGATGATGACATGACGTATGAAGCGTACCTCGGCGTGCAGGTGTGTGTGTGCGGCGTGCGTGAGCCTCGCGCGGTGAGCGTGCGCGGCGCGGCGGGCGTGGTCCGAGTGCGCGCGAGCGGCACGCTGCACGCGCGCGCGTGCGCTCTGCACGCTGCGCGCCAGCGCCGCACCACGCTCTGCTACCCCGCCCGACACCACGCCGCGACGACGAGCCTTCTCGCACAGCGTCTCTAGGGGCACGCTCCATGACGCACCTTGGGAACATAAACATTACTTCATATTATACACATATGAGGTATACATATATTATGACTACGCACACGACATTTCTATTTTAGCATAGATGTTTTTTTTTTTGTATGAGCCTGCCTAAGTGATGCTGAAGGAAAGCATGAACAGAACCAAAAGTGGTAGCCACCACACTCATTGTGAATGCAACAATGCAGCATCGTGACCCACACTATGCACCATTGGACTTCCAGTCACTTATCAACGAAAGACGACAGTACAAATGCTGTCATTTTAAGTTAGTCTTCTGTGAGAGGGTAGTACCGCTTCGGTCGAACCGGCCCGTTTGTGCTAAAATCAGCGTGACTTACCACTCGGTTGAGGTAAAACTATTAAATTTTTATATCGACCTATCAGGCGTACCATCCCACTGAATTTTGCAAAAACAATTTGAATTCTCTAAAGAAATCTTTAAGTTATTACATTTTCCGATATTTTATTTTAAGACATAAAATAATTTCTTTGTGATAACAACTGACTAATCTGTTAAAAGTATAATTTTCAAAAGCATTTTATAAAAATCTATATTTCAATAATTTTAATTTTATTAAACAAACTGCACAACTCACCAATTTCTTTCTGTTCAACTTCAGCGTGCAAGTCTAGCCGAGCGCGACGCAACAGCAAACATAGCACAGATGCAAGCGCCTTCGAATGTACCCCCAGTACACAACGGGACACGTATTCAGCTGTGAATCTGAAATTTTACACATTTTTTTAACATTTAAATTAAAAATATTAATTTCATATCAACTGTAATATACTCTACATTTTCTCACATCTAAGTAAGATTATACAAAGAATTTCGGAGGCAGATTTAAGACTTGCCACCAATCAGTTTATTCATGTTCTACCATCTCGTCTAATTAAGGTTAAAAAAAACAATATAAAAATAATATATAAAAAAAAAACTATATACAAATTCTATAAATAACAAAATCGTAATTTACAACTTAGATTTTACTACCTTCTTACAGGTTTGCAGAGCGCGGCGTCATCGTACAACGTGATGGGTCCAGCGCCCTTGAACGAGCACGCCATTTGCGCGCACATCGCGAACACCTCGGCAATTGTCTGTACGCGACGAACCAGGAATATGTCTTCTAATACTGAGCGTATAATGGGGCTCTGTAACGCAGCCTGAAAACAAAACAATTCGTTTATTACAATTTGAATAGCAAAACAATCATATATTAACTTTCGAAATTCGATAACTTATCCATAACCTAAATAAAACTAATTGACAAAAAGCATATATAGTATCTATAAAAAGAAGCAGCGAACAAATGTGTATATCTAAAGATGTTATGTGCAAAAAACACTTGCCGAAAAATAGTAAAGGACTTCAGAAATTTCTGGTGACCCTAGTTGGCAAATCTTACTTCAACTTACTACTTTTCTTGGGTTTTGTGATAATTGAATACCATCTTGATAAACTTTAATCACTTACAGACATATGCATACTCTCGCTGATGTGATCGATTTTCCTCCAAGCTGGCGGAATGGGTATTGCCAAGTGGTCAGCCAGCTCCCTAGCTCGAAGTTCAACTGCCGCAAAGAGACCGTTGAAACCCATCAGGAGCATACGGCCCGCTGATTGACCTTCGGCGTCGGAGGGAGCGGCTGAAAGTAGTGCTTCGTAGCGAGTTCGAACTTCAGCAGCTATAAGTGGCGCGCTGCTTGCTGGTGACTGAAATAGAGTAACAACATTCAGTGAATGAATAAAAAAATCCTTGAAAACAGGTGCTCAACGACAGTTAACAGTTAGATTCAAGAATTGATTTGACTAGGTTTATAAGACTCACCTCCATATCCATAACTAAATATCTAAGATGTAGCTCCAGTTGCGTTAACAACTCATTCAATGGTACAGGTGAGTTCATAATAACGGTGTTCAATTCATTTATCATCAAGAGAACTGACGGATCTTCAGAATGTAGTTTCTTCACCGCTTCAGGCAATATTATAGTGCTAAAATTGAAATTCAGTTGCACCAGATCAGCTAACAATAAATTCGCGTTTCTTACACATTCTACTGCGACAGGCATCGCGGCGTCTTCAGCTGATGCTGATTGCAAAGGTAGCAATGACAGAAGTTCTACTGCCTGCATTGAGAGTGCACTCATGTCATCCAAGAACCATTCTCCTTCTCTAGATGTTAGGTCAACAAGGCAATCTCCAGCACTTTGGGCTCCATTTTCAAGCATCAAGTATCTTCTATTCAGGTTGCAAAGCATTCCTATAACAGCTCCCTCTAAAGCAGAACCTGAACCTTCTTCCGTCCTTACCCAATTACTAATATTAGTCTTCGCTTCGCGGTAAGCCTCCTGTGCTAGTGTCAGGGCATCAGGTCCACCTTCCAGTTGCAATCTTTCAATGGCTTTCGTCAAATTTGCATTTGCTTCTGTATTCATACTCTGCAAACGGTAATTGTATGAAATAATCTGTTGTGATGTGTCATTTTTATTATTTTCTGAGTTGACCAAAGCTGTAACTTGGTTGATAACCTCCCTACACACATCGGGACTTTTACTTTCTAGAGCAGCAGCCAAGAACTTCCTGAACATAATAATACGATGATACTCTGTATGGCTTTGAGGATAGTACTGAGAGACAGCCACATATTGTGAGAGTAGTTCAAGGCAAGCTCTGACGACGTGATGGGTTTGCTTCATGCTTTGGTACAGTTCGGTCTCTGCTTGCTCGCATTGTGATATCATAGAGCTTTGCCCAGCGTTTGTCAAAAACTCTTTGATATGCTCGAAAATAGGTAGTTCTTCTTCTTCATTGGAGCCAGAGAACTCTTGCACCCACGCAACGAGTTGAGGTCCATTAATCGCTGCAGTAGTATTAGCAAAGTTTTCAATTTGTGTATCAAAATCTTTTAGAATCTTCACCAGGGCCTTCATGGAATCTTCAACAGCGTTCTTGGCTTGTTTATAAGATGAATACTTTTGGGATATCGCGTACAATGGATGGGTATTAAGATTTGGCCCATATGCTTCTATTTCCTTGATCATTGCCATCTGTTGATGACAATCTTGCAGCCTAGTTTCAACTGACTTTAATTCTTCATTTTCTTTCAGCCACTCTTTGGTACATTGTTTGACTTCGGGTAGCACGGCCAAAAATTGATCTCTGGAACAAAGATTTTCGTGATAAAACACTTGGCTTGTTAATGTTTGATGGGGGAACATGGAACGTAATTAAATAATGGTACAAGAGAAGTTGAATACGATTGTTGAATTATGCATTAGTGAGGGATTACTTTGAAGACGCTAGCAATATTTATTGTTGAAATGCGTGATTTTTATTTGTATACATTTTGAACAACAACTGTGTTTTAAGCATGATAATGAATGATAAGATTAAATATTATAGATGTTATGTTATATAAGTTAAAAAAACAAAATTGTTTTTCATTATTTAATTTACACCAGCTTTCTAATGCATATTTTCAAATTATATAAAAAGAACATTGACATTATGACGCAAATATGTCACAAAAATTAAGAAAACGTACAGGAATCAAAACTAGTTTTGTGAAAACCATTAGGGAATTAAAGCACCTTTTTACCAATTAAAGCGACCAGTAGAACCTTTTTGAATATCACACAAGTATCAAAGACATTTACCGATGTTTCTCGTCTATATATGAATACGTTACTATGTATTAAAGAAATATAAATTTTAGTATGAGTTTCTGTTTATTTTCCGTTATCTGGGCGGAGAAAAAGTAACTACGGCTTTTTTACTAGCTCAGCTTGTCAAAAAAGCCCTAGTTACTTAGCCAGTGAAATTCGGTCCAGCCGTTATAGATATTACCCGGAACAAAAAAAAAGAGACAAAAATTTTAAAAGTTGATTTTTTGATATAAGTACCGAATATACTATCATATTCATTGACTAAAAGCTTATTAATAAGGTTAATTTGAAATTACACACAGACACTTTAATTTTATTTATTTGTATATACATATGCACCAAACACTGTTAAGAATATTTGAAAAAAATACTTAACAATTCATTACTGTTTTTTAAAAAACAATTGTACAAATATTCAACAATACGTAATTGTAAAAACGGTTTTAGTTACTTTATAAATCAGTTTAACGAACAATTTATTGAAAACTATTTCAGTAACGTGATAAATAAGTGTACCTACACATTGAAAACATCAAAATTTTGTAGCAAAATAATATAAAAGTTAGCTTTTATACATGAAAAGTTTTCGCTACATATGTCGTACTGTAAAAGTCTGTTCACGAAACTGAAATTCCAATTACAGCTTTTTGACACGTTTCAAAGACTAGCCTTGAATTGAAAGATCGTTCATAACTTACAAAATACAGATGTTTAGAGAAATTGGCACTCTATATAAGTGTATGTATTGTACTGCTAATGTAATGTGTCTCGAAAACCCCTATGCCACGTAAAGATAATTACTTTTACCTTTAAATATAGTGGAAGTACTCGTCTGTATAAAATCAGAAAATCGCACTCGAAAGGAATTCGCAAATATGAATAATATTATTTAACTGTTTCATGGTATGTTCTCTAAATTAGTAAATACGACCCTATGACGGTTAAACATATTAAGGTTATGTATCCAAAGTTAAGTTAATTAGGCTAAGTAAATTTGCAAATATATTTTTCTTTAAAACTTACGTCACTTCCCCCAATTGATGCTTGAGTTCATGTGCTCGCACAGCCAACATAGCCAGCGCAGCTTTGACGTCACGTTGTGTACGCCTGCGTTTCCCACTACCAGTGCCTCCTCCCCCCCACTCCACCAGAGGGTCATAGACGAAAGCTTCCAGGAGAGTAAGTAGAGTTTCTCTGCCTCGACGCATTGTTCGTAGTACGTGCTCGCAGGCCAGACGGAATATACCCTGAGAACAAGATAAACAATTGATTTTCAGATATATGCAGCTCATAATGAATGTGACGACAGACACATTTGTGATATCTTTCTCTAAACCATAAGTTTAATATTGAAACATTTTATAATAGATCATCTCAAACACAAATGGCGCAATATTATAGGTAAGCGTAATGATAAATTCTTAACTCAAAACTCGAAACAAGTACAACAAAAGCCCTCGATGCTGCTCGAAGTAGGTTACGTAACAAAGACTTGTGCAGTAATATTAATAATCCGTACAGATTGTTAGAGCTCGACACTCAGTTTGACCTACTCCGTTTAGTTCTAGCTAATTTACTACCGAAGTGGTTTGCAGTTCAGTATATTCTGAAGCAGCTGTAAAGTTTAAACTTCCTAGCATAAATATACAGTGCAGTTTTAATAAGAATACGTCGTTATTAAGAGCAGACGACCTTAACTATACTGAAGTGTAAAAAATACACAGTGAAAACTAATTTTAGTGACATCTGGCGAAAGTAAGCCAAACTACTATACGTATAAGGAAAATCAGTTATATAGTTTGAAATTTTATTTCTTAGTAATTATTGATCCTACATCTCGCAATGAAAGTTCTCACTTTGATGTTAAAAACCTGTCTTTTATGCCAAAGGCCTATTACTCAGATTGTTAATGCAGAAGTGACTCAAAAACACTTATGACCCATTGTAATATTTATTTATTTGGTTACGGATAAGTAATGACGCTTCACAAAAATATTTCTAGAATCAAAATAAAAATGATTCCATAGAAGAATTTTCTCAGAGCCATACTCATAGTTGTCACTTTACCGAAGCCCCTTGATCTCAATATGTTTGGGAGAATACATAACAATAGAAAGCGATTGGAAGTAAATAAATCATTGAATAACCAAATAAACCACCTACAATAAATTAGTACTTCCGAAGTAAACGTATAAATTTAGTACCGAAACAATAACTAGACATATAAATTATTTTTTTGTAACTTTTTGTATAAGTTTCCTTCTCACATAAATACTTTATTTATTCTTCACAAGCATACACAAACCTAAAATCTAACTTTGAAGAAAAATAGGCACGAAGTTTTTATTTCTAAGTTCTTAGAAACCTTATTTAATTTAGTAACAATGAATATTTAAGTTATCATATTTTACAATTAGGGTTTATATGGTTAAATAACTTTGTTTGATAAAGGCAGTTTAGTTTCAGGCACTAAATGGGTCTCTAATCAGAGAAGATGTACCTTTCAGCGGTTGTACGAACTTATACGAGTACACGTGATTTAAAACTAGAACATGTTAAACCACGTGACTAGACCAGTGTACAACAAGGTATGTTTGCGGTAGGTGCCTTGTTGAATAGTTTTCTAATTAGTTCATTAATTGTACCCGCCTACGCAAGAATTAGGTTTAAATTTAATCGAACAAAGGATTTACAGTCCACTTGCTTAGAAATAAATAGGACAAACTAGGAGTATGTATTTAGGATTTGTAGAATATACTGTGTAAAGCTAATGACTTAAATAATAAAGAGCCGTCTTCTGTGTGCCGTACCCTCGAAGCGCTGTATAGATGTATAGATTAGATTTGGATCCTACTATGAAATTACATATTCAGTAGGCTATACTGAATATTTAAATCTGAATTCACTCTTTTTGATATGTTAGGCTGTTTTTAAAAAGTTTTAGAGACAACATTAGAATATTTATTTTCAGCTTTTTGTATGAAACTATTCTCAACCTCAACTCAAAAAAGTTCACTGTTATTTTTAACGTGTCTTCATAGCTTCTAAATAGATTAACATTTTCAGATTAAATTTAGGAATATTTGTTGAAACATTCAAGAATCACAAGATAAAATAGAGTTGTTATTTGCATTTATCCACTCCCAAAAGAAGAAGGTTTCATCCGTATCTTACTTAGAGTATAATTTTCTACAGCTTACATTTCTTTTGACGACTGGACATTTTTGGGTGCTTTGTTATGACTCACACGGAAGAAGGAATTGTAAAATAACTGTCTCATAAACCACTATTCTTTCTTGAATATTTTTTTTATCTTGAATAATTAAACAGCCGTAAGTTTAAATAAAAATTTAATAAATTTTTACGAGTTCAGTCTCTTTACATCTGTAAATTTAAAATAAGGTTAAATGCAAAATGTAATGTTTCCCACAAAGTCCGGCAAAGATATTTTATCTGTGAGGGTATTTTTAATTTTGCAGCATTAACGTGCACGTTTCACAAGAGAAAAGCACACAATATGGCCGCCCGGAGAGCAACAGCAGACACATTCGTTCTAACGTCTTAGAGCTATTGAAAAATTCCAGTGCTCGTTATTTGTCGCCAGCCAAATAACACATGAGGGTAGGGAAAGGGTGGACAAGTGGGGTGCTAAGCAGACAATTGTTTCTGTGTGCGTGTTTAAGTTCATTTCAAGAGTCAAGTTTGATAATGCCGTTCGGGGTAGAAATCATTCACAATTCTTATTCTACATCTATTAGACATTCAAATATGAGATTGGAAATGTAATGCTTAGTACATCTGTCAAAATATTTGATTTTAAGTTATGATTTATAGTTCAAATTCCAAATCAAACTTCATGTATCCCAATAACAATAAATTAAATATATTGGTTTTGAATCTATTGGTTTTAAGCATATTTCACTGAACAGATTATAGTTAATAATGTAAGAAAATATGTTCGTCTGGCATCTATACTGGCATCGTTTACATCTTTTTATTTAAATAATACCTAAAAATAGTTTTGGACCCGACGGCACTATTTTAAATGAACTTGATGTGATGGTGTTAGGTATTACTTAGCAATTTGTAAGTCACCTAATTAAGTAATATATTTCGGTTTTGGTAACAATTTATTGTATTACAATTTTCTTAAAAGGTCTAAATAATAGATACATAACTTCTATAAATTCTAATGTCAGTGTTATTTTGATCAGTATGGTTTTGAGAATATGAGAATGGAATGCACTAGTTATTCTATGCTGGCTGCTCTGTATCCATATGTGATGTTCCAGAGAACTGTATGTTCACCGGAAGAGCTTTGAATAGTTCATGTTGACCGAGATACGACTTATGCACCGCTTCAAGTGGTTGCACTTGTCTTATTGCAAAATAACTTATTTCAATTAAAGCGATTATAGGTATTTATGACCGATCAGGAGCAGGTGTCGCTCAGTCTAAATCGGTCGCGAACCTGTTCAAATACATGGATTTTATTATGGTATGAAGGCGACGGGTCATCTGATAATAATGTACTGCTGCTTAAGGACGCGTCAAGACAATAGCTAAGGGTGGGTAGCTGAATGTTGTGTGCCTCCTTTTAAAATAAAGAAGTTCAAGGTTCATATGACGCCTCAATCATTGAGCTGTGACCTCAACTCTATAAAAAACAGCCAATAAATTCAATGAACGGTTTTATCTTATCACGATACTTATATTCAGTTTTCATTAATTAACACTATAGCTAAATATATTGTTAAAATCACAATCACCGTGTCGAAAGATAGCGGCGAGCCCGACCTAAATGAATTCAGCTGTGAAACATTATCAAGATTCGAGAGCGAAGCGCGAGTGCCTGCCTATCCAGAGGAGAAACTTGTAATGTATTTCTTAACTTTTACTGTGTACATGTAGAAACTTATCACATTACAGACTAGCCAAACCCGATCTAGATCAAGTATCTTTCAAGTTGCGTCGACTGCCTCAATGGCACAGTAGGAGCGTATGCGATTGCTGTGCTCGAGGTCTCGGATTCGATTCCCGGGTCGGACCAAATGTTTGTATGATCTGCAAATATTAGTTTCGGAGTTTGGATATTTTCTATGTATAATAGGTATGTATTTACAAAAAAAAAGTATATATGTATTTATATCAGTTGTCTAGTACCTATAACATAAGCTCTGCTTAATGCCTTATCTGCCTTTTAATAAGTGATCGCGTTAATTCCCGTAAAAATAATTGTTAATATAAGCTCTGCTTAGCTTGGGACTAGATGGCGCTGTGTGTAAGATATCAGAAATATTTATTATTATTTATTTATTAGTATTATTATGTGAGATATTCCAAATCAGATAAAAAAATGCCAGTTGGGCTTCTAAAGAAGTAGCAGAAGAGTGGGTTCAAATCATATATTTCTAATAATAGCCTTTAACTTCTTATTCATAACTTTGTCAGTCTGATTTTATGAGATAAAATATAGAGTAAAATCTATTGCAGACTATAATTTATTTCAATACATAATTTATTTCTTCATGCCTTCTTGAGTTTCTTCTTAACATAAGTTTTTGTCTAACAACCCATTCTTCAGTCCGCTCTTTAGTTTGATCTTTCATATATTTAGTGTCCAGCTAAATATGGACTGAATGCTACGAGTCCTCCACATATATACTTTACTAACCGACCCACACAACCTCGTTAGCGTCTCCTATTGCCCGTAGCGTGATAATTTTCCCCCAGTTTTTGTAACATACTTCATTGGTGCTCCGCTCCTGTAGGTCGTAGCGTGATGATATATAGCCTATAGCCTTCCTCGATAAATTGACTTTCTAACACTGAAATAATTTTTCAAATCGGACCAACGGTTCACGAGATAAGCGTGTTCAAACAAACAAACTCTTCAGCTTTATATATTATAATAGATAAATGAATTATACAGAAAATGAAAAAAATAAGATTAGAATTTTATATGTTATTTTCACAACGCACCAGTCCCTTCGTAGACTTGGCAAAGCCTAAAAACTCGTAAGGAATTACCAGCCACGTAGTATATAAAGTCTGAAAAGATCCACAAAATTGCAGGGCTTAAAAAAGGAAGCCGCGTTCCGTAGTACAATTATCCTAGCCCTTATTACCAGTGCGAGACACCGAGACTCCATCTTTTATTCACATATTGCTGGCTACTACAGCTATGTTACCTCGGTTGCAGCCGAACGAAAAATTAGGGTATGTAATAACTTCGGGTACAGAACTATCTACTATTTACATATTCACATTACAAAGGAACTCCTAGAATAGAAGGTTCACTTTTTGGGGGATTTGTCTGCTTCGTGTATTCGGCGAAAGCTGGCATACACCATCAAGCTAGTCGGGCTGTGACAATAGCGAATGTAAATTGAACGATCGAAATACTTAATATATTTTCTCGGTATGCTTCGTCTCTTTGCTTCTATCTTGCAAGAAAACGATCCATTACAATTTGCAGTACAAATTGTACTATCGATTTTTGTGGACCCAAAAGTTGATTGAATGAGTTGTTTTTTTTTTAATTATTTGGTATTATAAAATACCTAAGTTTACAATATATTCTACCGAGAGGGCTGTTGTCTATATATTTCTACTACTTTCTGTTTTATCTAAAGCAATATTTTGTAGGCACAAAATAAATGACATAAAATAAATGACTAATATTTCTCAAATTTGTTAGTTTTGACATAACAATAAGAAAATAAACGCTGCTATGAAATTTTAAAAAAGAAAACCAAAAGATTCAATTATTACGAAAAATAAACTGTTAATCTGAAATCTGACATGTTGTAATTAAAAAGCTTATCAAGATGCATTCAACCCAGATAAAAGCAAAAATAGCATGTATCACAAGTTATATTAAAGTTCAACATACAACAAAGCTTTAGCATCGCAGTTCGTTGTTACAATACCACGCTTTTAGAGTTCACCCCAAGAAAATTCGTGCTGTTTAAGTGTGTTTAAGTTGGCGTTAGTTTTTAACTAGCAGCCGCCTGATGTGACCGACACTTCATTAAAACTTGGACGGTGACTCCTAAAGTAAAGCTGAAGTAGATCTGGGGACTGTTCCCAATCTCACAAATATTTACGGTTAGGAAGGAGTTTACACCAATTTAAATGTGATACCCTAAATTTGTGTTTGATAGTACATGCAAATTAATTTACAACCGTGTATCTACGTAGATTGTTACCACTACGTAGATACACAGTAAACGATTGTATATTAGGTATGCACGTAAGAATTTATATGCATAGTCAAAGTATTTTTTTTCTTTTTTTTTTTATAGAATAGTGGGCAAACAAGCTGACGTATGGCCTGATGGTAAGCGATTACCACCGCCCATGGACACACGCAACATCACAGGCGTCACAAGTGCGTTGCCTTCCTTTGGGGAATGGGGAAGGGGATGGGGGGATAGGTTGGGGTATGGGCCTCCGGTATCCTCACTCACTCGGTGAAACACAGCGCAAGCGCTGTTTCACACCGGTTTTCTGTGAGGCCGTGGTTGAGCCGGCCCATGCATGCCGAAGCGTGGCTCTCCCACGGTGATTATTCAACAAATTCATACTATCTATCCATATCAATATTATAAATTCGAAAGTAACTATTTCTGTGGGTTTAATCTAATACGCTTTCATGACTAAACCGCTGTGGATGAATATCGGTATAGAGATAAACTGGACCTTGGAGAACTTTTTGTCGCGATAGCCGACATACACGCAGATGGAGCCGCGGGCAAAGACTAGTATTTCATATATTCTCCAAGCATTTCAAGTATTCTGTACCTTGCCTACTTATTTAATACCAGTTTTATATAATTCGGTATTCCATTGATATATGAATACTCGTAAGAGTAATTTTGCCGATGCAATAAATATTTTAGCAGTAGAAATGGAATCCTCTATCCAAAAACAACCAAAACATTTCAACATCTCACCTTTTCGGTAAATAATGTGAATATTATACATTGTTACTTATGTACATAACTTACTTCGTGCTTCGAAGGCGAGAGAGTCTCAGTTTTGTTACAAGGTTATATTACGCCACTACTGAATTTATGTACATCAACAACTCATAATGTCCCACTATTGGGCTCGGGTCTCCTCTAAGGAAAGGCTTAAGGCCGTAAGTCCCCATGCTGGCCGAGTGCGGGTTGGGGGCAAGACAACTTTGTGGCTACGTATCTTACCGTTGGATGTTTTATTGCCGCCCAAAGGCCTCCAACTAAGCATCACGACTGTTATCCTATGATAACAAGCGGACCGACTGCTTAACGTGACCTCCGAATTACGGAGACAATCATGGCATCATACCACCATCCGTCACCCATCCAGGCACGGACCGCGCCGTCATTGCTCACCTGATTTTCCCAACCTGATAATATCAGGTTGGGAACATAGCGAAAATAATTTTACTAACGATAAAGTGACTTACTTTAGCTAATCCATATTGTATAATATTATGAATTCAAAATTAACTCCGTACGTCTATTACGCTTTCACAGCTAAACCATAAAAAAATGTAATGGAGGGAGAGAGGAGGCACGGAGCTGCGAGCAAAAGCTGGTTTCTCATTAATGCAACCAGAATATGCCACAGTGAAGCATAGCAGAGTAGATCGTATGTAGTAAAAAAAGGAATACCTAATCTATATTGCTTTTTAGAATATTTTGAGGGTAACGAACAACCCTCATGTAATCCTTTATTGGTTACACGAAGTATCAATTAGTTTTCAATCAAATCCACCGAGTGCAACAATTTCTTAGTATAACAAGTTCAATAATATTTTAAATAAATCATCAATCTATTCTGCACAAAACGAAAACATTTCGATTCGATTGAAAACTAATTCAAAAATAATAACTGAAGTTAAGAATATCGTTGTTAAATTTATTTCGTGTGAAATTTGATTTGATTACAATTATAGGTTTTGATTTATTGCCTTAAGAGAATATAAAATTATTGGAGAAAATGGATTGTCATTTTAATGTACAGTATGTCATGTATAGTATTATGGAGACGGGACTTATGTTCATCATAGACAAAGGGCGGACTTTCCGACCAGGCGTGGTGATAGCCTATCAGTTGATGTTGGGCAGTTCGGTGGACTTTATCGATGCTAGAACTTATACAGGATCAGTAGTTATCCTGAAGTCGGTATGGTTTCATTCGATGATATTAAAGTGTGGTGGAATTATCATAAAATAAAAAGTAAGCGTTTACTAACTGCCTCGTTGGTCTAGTGGTTGGCGTAAGCAACTGCTGATCAAGAGGTCTCGGGTTCCATTCCCGGGTTGGACTGCAGTTGGGTTTTTCTTATAAGAAATTCTTAATAACAGCCCGGAGTATGGAAGATGGCGGTGTTTCCCGCCCGTGCCTCGGAGAGCACGTTAAGCCGTCAGTCCCGGTTGTCATGAACATCTATGGCAATCGTTTTTGGGAAGTCAGTGCCCTCAATTATACTGACAACTAGTTCAACTTTCGAATTCAGTTCACCCTCAGGGTTGCGGAGGTCTGATGACAGTCGCTCCGTGTAAAAAACTGATATTCAGATAAAACCGATTGAACTAGTAGCCGACCCCAAATATTGGGTATAATAAAGGCTAGGAAGATGAAAGAGTAAACGATTACTAGTTAGAAGTTTAATAACTATTCTTACGTCATATATTATTAAATCAATAGAATGTATAAGACCGACCAATTAGGTCAGCAGATTACAGAGCACGTAGATAAAGACACGGCTAATTTCATCGAGAATAAGACGTGATTAAATGCATTGTAACGAATAATTTTAGTACATAAATAATGAACTGTTGTTTTGTGTGTGACTTTAACACATTTCGGTTCCAGCGACCATCAGTTCGTCTGGATATCGCCCTTACAACCTCACAAACTTACTCTGTGTACAAAATTCTATTAGCAAATAGAAAGGCACATTATTTGTGTGTAGCATAGTATATATATTAAAACCGAAAAATTATTACCTCGATATTCTATATACACCTGGGCGGAGCCGCAGGCAAAAACTATTATTGAATAAAGACGACCAACAATTTGACAGTGAAATTGTCAGATGCTGCGCAGTTAATGGCTACCTTTTCGGTGCCAATTGGCGTTATCTATTTGTAATTAACGTAATGGAGACGTCATTTAATTTTATCCCATTATAGCTAAATCTAATCTCTGTTTAAAGCCTCTTCTTTGTTATATTTGTGTTACTATTTGCTTATGGCTTTTTTTATGTTTGGCCATGCCAAAATGACTTCACACTGCTTAATGGAAAGCATAAGCAGATCCCAAGAGTGGTGGTCACCATACTGCGAATGCTGACAATGCAACAATGCAGCATGGTGACCCACACCATGGCGGGCTAGGGATGCTTCTGCATCATTGGGCCTTCGGTCTCGCACTCACCAACGAAACACGACGGCATGAACGCTGTCATTCTGTGCGAGGGTAGTACCGCCCCGGTCGAGCCGGCATAACCGTGCTGATAAGCGTGGCTCTACTACCTTTAGAATGGCTTTACAATATCGGTCCATATATACGTTCAAAGACAAACAATGCTTTTTTAAATACTTGTATCGTCATCATCATCTCATTCAGAAGATGTTTACTATTTAATTGTCTTAAGGAGATTGTAAGAAATAAAATCTGAGAAACAAGCACAGACGTCATTTTACAATTAGTAACTAATTTATGGATTTTATTTTAGCGCAGTAGCGGTTGTTTGTACAAGTACTTGTCGCATACGAACTTTCTGTTAGGTACATAATCAGTGTTTTCATAAAGTACTTTAAAGTACTAAGTACAACAAAGTGTTAACACTTTTCAAAATAAATCACAAGGAATAATTTACTTAAATATTAACATCAAAATAATTGGCAGCCTTCAAAAGGCAAATTGACATCTAGACATCCGAACAAGCCTCGCGTTTACTTTATTTAGATTAAAGTAAATGAAATATGTAAAAATAAGATGGGCGAATACGATCAAAGGGGTGAATAGGGATAAAATTGTGATTGGAGGTTTCTGGGTCTGTTTGATATTGAGATCAGAAACTCATCGACAATCGAATTGGAGCCAATAAGTGTGTAGTAGGTATGCCAAAGTTCCAAAGGAAGGGCGAAATAACGTCAGTGCATTTTAACGTCAGTATATTTTAGCATGTTAGGTAACTTAGTATATAAACTTCGTAGCTTCTCCAAGCGAAGTACACTTCATCATGGTAATTTAGTGAGAATGTATTAAAATGAAGTTTAAGGTCGGAAAAGCTGAACCAATTTGTGCCGAAGCGAGTTTCTCCTATGTCTTTTAAAACCTATGGAGACATGTAACAGCAGACATATCAAGTTGTGTAGTTTTCAATGAATATGTATCGCAATATAAGTTCTCGCGTGAATAAGTGTATGTAGCAGACATTATAATATCATTTCTATCCATATCAATACTGCTACATGGTGCTACGTACGCTACGCCGTTAAGTTCTACGAAACGTAGTAAACCGTGACTTCAATATAAAACCGTAGCAGACCGTAGAGGGTTTGCCGAACACACATTCCGCTCAGAATACACGATCGCGGTACCTAATAGTGTTTGCGTTCTAAAACTACGTTCATTTATGAATTTATAAACTGAGACCGGGATTGCTTTTGATGTTTGTAGTTGAAATTAATATTTCAGCACTTATTCGACGTGTGTTACAAATTTTGCTGTTACTTTTTGAAGTGAAAACTTCTTTAAGCGTGTTGAGCACTTTTTAGGTGAACAAAAATATTTTTTAGCAGAGGAAAATCATATGAGTTCGTGTCACCGCGTCACCGTCATGCTGACGTCACAAAACCTCTTTGGTCGCATTGAGTACTTTTTGATAGGGGAAAATCTTATGAGTTCGCGTCACCGTGTCACCGATATGATGATTTAATTGAAACATTATGAAATTTCTATTTTTACACATTAATTTTACTGCCTACAGAAGTGAAAATTAATAACTTAGAATATTATTCGCATGTTATAAAAGAAGGTTCTGATATACTCGAAAATAGAGTTTAGGAGAAATATGATAGTGTACCGATGAAATTTAGTAAAGACTCAATATTAACTTAGCAGGTGATTAAAATCAACCACTAATTAAATTTCTAAACGAAACACTTAATTTAAATATGTACAATGATCGAAAACTCGTTAATTAACTTTACAATCACAGAAAATATGAAATTTCCAAAATCAGTGCTGCAATGATTTAAAAAATTCTACATTAGGCAGACGACTGCCCAGAATTGCCCCGACTCTTGAAACATCTTGAAACAAAGGCAGGTGAACAGAAATAAATATTGACGCTTCAAAAACTTCAAAATCTGGTACAAATAGCCGAGTAAGCAGTAAGTACCCGAGACAAAGTTTACGAGTCCTGATAATCTGATTGAAGTCACCTTAAGAGCTGCCACATCGAGAGTACTTACTGGGAAATCGTTTTACTAAGGCTATTTAATTTTAGTAATACGACAGTTTCTAGATTACTGAATTACAAATTGTACCAGCGCATTTTCTGATAAGCGTCCCTTCTTCGATTTACAAAATGCACGGCTATTATATTCCTTTTAATTACGTAACAGCACTTTTAAGTACGGTATTCTCCACGGGCACTAAGCTGCCTTAGTCTAGGAAAAGTTTTAAACCCTGACTGCAATCAAGTCTTAAGCTTGAGCCCTTGTCACCTTATAGATCTTCATTATTTAACGCTTCAGACATTACATTTTAACATTTGTGTGAGTGAACACGAGTATTAAATATAATTGTTGATCTGAGGCTGCGTTGATCTGATGCTGCAGCCAAACTTTGGGTTGATGTTCTTTTCTAATATTATAAATGTGAAGTAATTTTGTCTGTCTCTCCCGCTTTCACGCTAAAAGTACTTAACCGATTTACATGAAATTTGGTACACAGATAGTCTAGAGCCTGAGAAAGGAGAAAGGATACCTTTTAATGTGGCAAAAGGGTTGTAAGTTATAATACCCCGGATGAAAGGTTATAAAAAAATTGTCACTATTTCACGCGGACAAAATCGAGGACATAGCTAGTATCTGTATAAATTTCCTAAGAAGCTATAACAGACGTTTCTATATAATAATTATATGGGTCTGCGTAAAATCACTTATTATTCATAGACGCGTAGGGACTAAAGTATGTTCAAATAAGCTTATCTCAAATGTTATCTAATTATTCAAGAGCATCACTAGCGCTGAGGTCTAAACTAAATCCGATCAGTTACTCCTCTGAGATGCTGCAATCTCAATGAGAAATTCAAGAACGTTCGGTTTTTTAAACGTTTCAAATGCTAAGCAGAATACCAAAATTGTACGTGACATTCTTTTGAATGGAAAAATAAATATTCACGTAATTTAATTTTCTTTTTAGTATTATCTTGGGTCGTGCTCTAACGTACTACTAATAATAATTCAGATAATCTGATTGGATCTTCTACTTTAGTTTATATAGTGGCATTATTATTTTGGCCACAAATGAAAACTGTTGTTTAAAAATGAATCCCTAGTAGGAGAGGTGGGGGGGGGGGGGGTGTTAAATAGAGGTAACATGTTTGTGATTTTAAATTACAGCTACCCATAAGCGTAGGTTATCATAGCTACATACAATCAGGTGTATCACATGTTTTTGTTTTAATCCCCATTTATCTACATATATAAAAATGAATCGCCGAAATGTATGCACGCGCAAAACTTCCGATCGGCTGTACCAAATTAATTAATTCTTTTTTTACGTGTTCGTTATTGTTAGGACAAGGTTTGTGTACAAGAAATATTAAAAAATAACGCAAAATGTCTTTTTTTGTGTATGACTGTACACTGCCTGTGGGAAGCTGAGACCGACATGTAAATATGGCAGTACGAAGTTCGTCGGGTCAGCTAGTAACAGAGCAGTAGAACGATATCGTTCTAAGTAGATCCCTTCCGATATTGAAACAAATTACCTCAAATGCTATAATAATGTTGAACCAATTTTAAGGAATAATCAGATAGTACTAAACATTGAGTGAAGGAATAGCCGCTGTTCAAAGGAGGCTCTACTTTAGATACACATCGCTCGTTTCAGACCTTTTGTGCGACGAAGCTAGCGATACAACCTTCAGATAAGCGCCTGATACGTCTCAGGCGACGATAATTTATGGAAATCATTATACTGAATAGATTACATACCAACGTATTACCAATTATATTTTGATATAATGTAGGTTAATATGGTAATTAAATAATTTTTGTCCGTAGCTCCGCCAGTGGGTATATCAGTTATCGGGATAAAAAGTAGCATATGTAATTCTTCAAGTATCTACATATGACATGTCAGATTTCATTGAAATATGTGCAGCTGCTTAGCCTTGAAAGCTTAACAGATAGATAGACAAACAGAGCAACTTTCGAATTTATAATCTTTAAATATATAATTCTTCTGTGAGTGTGTATGTCACTGAACTACTCTCAAACGACTGGACCGATTTTGATAAAATTTTTTGTGTGTGTTCAAGGGGATCTGGGAATGGTTTAGATTCACAATTTTGTCCGCTGGACAATGTTTTTTTAATTTATTAGTAGTTATGGCAAAACGACGTTTGCCGGGACAGCTAGTATTAGTATAAATAACGGTTAACTCTTGTCTATTTTTTTACTTTTACTACTTAACCGATTGCTACGACCCTAACTCTAATTACGTCTACTGCATTACATTATAGAAAAAATAAATCTCCGTGGAATTAAAAACGTTCATCAGATTAAGTGCTTGTCCTCAGAGTCAAGTGAATAAAAATTTTCCATAATAATGGGAGGATATTATATAATTTGAATTAAAGAGAAGGGGTAACTCCAGTCTTGTCTGAGTGGATAACTTACAACGACAGAATAAAACAAGTCAATTAAATCTGTAGACAAACTTTTTATAAAATCTTGTTTAAAAAGACCGCACTAATGTCAGCGCGCCTCAAATTTGGCAATTGTTATAAGTTCTCATTTCAGTCCCTTATTATTCTTTATTATCCCATACTTATTATTCCTTAGAGAAATATGTATTTCCTCTGAGTTTGAATGTCACCAGTCTTAAGTAAAACTGTACAACTTCAATTTTTTTAATTAAAGTTTTGACACCATAGTTTCACTGAAATAAAATAACTTTTAATAATTTAAATACTTATTCGCATACACAACCTGTCCGTGTGGTGACAGGATAAGAATAAGGAGTGTCCTTGGAGTCATCACCCCTATTGATCCGTGGGTATCGTTACACGCGACTAACAGAGTAAACTGTCAACATCATTGCAATGAAATGGAAAGTTTGAAACAGATCCTACACCAATCCATTTGGCCCGCATGATATAGTAGGAACTCCTTACAAAAACGCTTGCATCAATCAACTGTTAAAGACTGTTGATTGATTGAAAACGGCGAACCATTCGAGAACGAAACTGTAAGCAACATATCAAGTGAGGTGACCTTCAAAAGTAAAATTATTCTCAGCATGATATGTTATGAACATTACGAATCCATTTAGTACTTCTCTGAAGAGATCATAAAACGGTCCAAACACCCGGCTTCACTAGTGTGTAAACTTTTAACTTTCTAGGTCAACACTGTTTTGATTTATTTTTACTGCCACCCTTAAAACACTGTGTCGGCAGTTTGGTTCGGCTAATCTCTGATCTTTTAACGTTGAGGCTATTAGACGAACGTATACTGGGGATTATTGTTAGTAGACTTCATGAGAGAAGTCTAGAGAGTAGTTACATAGTGATGTGTTCATTTCTCCCTGCCTATAAATTGTAGTTACATTATGCTTTTCTTTCTGTTCAATTTAACATTTCTTATAATGTAATGTATGTATAACGACCCCATACAAAACATATCGCTTAAAAAGTCTCGGATTTTAACGAAATTTAACATAAAACTTATGACTATTGTTCTAAAACTTAATTTAAGAATGTATGTAAAGTTATAGAAGTATTTACTTACATAAATACTTTAATTGCATTAAGTGGCCTCTGATAACTTCAGTCAGTTGGTCAAGAGCAACGCAATAATCAGTTAATTCCGGTTTTCTGTAAGACCCCGATGTGACACCGGTCAAGCCGGTTCATATGTAGCAAAGCATGTCCCTCACATGGTTCTTCTCTTTCTTACTTCTATATTCCAAAGATTTAGAACATTTTGTTACTTTAACATAACTTTAAAATCTGTTCAATAGCAAAGTGACCGTTAATTTACATATCTCTTTTCAAGACAATTTATGCGAAGCGAAATTATGTTGAGCGACACCCGGCATAATTCGGTATTAATTATTTTAATTTATTGATCGCAATACTCAGCTATTCTAGGGAACATTAATATTCCAATAGTATTATTACTTCGCAAGGAGAGGCAACCTAAAATATTGTTATTTATGTTTATTAAAGGTTACGTGAACCCGAGAAAATTGTAGACGCCCCGAGCGTATTAAATATAGAAGTTTATGAAAATTCAAGGCAGTATATATAGGCTATAGCTCTCAAACTGGAAGTAATGAACAACATGGAACTTTATTAATTTATTCGTTCACAAAAGTCGGTTACAAACGAACAAACATACAGCTTCAGCTAATGTTAAAAACGACAATCGCAGAAGACTAATGTTGATTAATGTGAAGGTTTTTAGGTCCCATCATAATAAATGATTGCCATTGATAAATTCTACTCAAGAGTTACAAGTGAGTTGCCAGAATTCGAGTGCCACGGCCACAGTTAAGCGAATGGGCCATCAACGGTTGATTAACCACAAAAATAAGATAAAATTTTATTTATTTTACCTTTTTCTTAACAACTCCTGCATTAGGAATATGCATCCTGTGTTGCGAGGTACTTTACATACGATGAAACGGACACAAAGAACACCCGGACTCAGAACAACAATTTATGAACCACCCAGACCAGACCAGTGTTGTCCGATGTAGAATTTGAACCCAAAATACTTAGCGCAGAAGAAAGCGGTATGGCGACCACTTTAACCACTAAGCCAACCGTGCAATCAAATTCTGCAATTCATTAAACCGATATTAATCTAAAAGATATTATTTTTCACTTTGAAAAGCTTAAATTAATACTAAAATAGTTTTCATAAAATTTTCAGTTATATATATGTAGGTATCAAGTTATCCTTTAAATCAAATTATATACGAGTATTCATTAAAATGAATTCACGTAGAAACACTAGGCAAGCCATTAACCAAGTGAGTTTGTAGCATTTGATGTGTAGTGGC
This sequence comes from Spilosoma lubricipeda, assembly GCA_905220595.1. Lineage (NCBI taxonomy): Eukaryota > Metazoa > Arthropoda > Insecta > Lepidoptera > Erebidae > Spilosoma > Spilosoma lubricipeda. The sequence goes on from HG992290.1 coordinate 958,437, forward strand.
CGCGCTCGCAACACACACTTGACCGATTTACACTAAAAGCTTCGTAACATTTGACGACACGACCGGGACAAATTAAGAAGACAGTTGAAAAATGTTTCTCGTTTAGGGACATACCACTACAGAGAGGCTTGAGGTATTACGGATCTCATGGAAAGCCTTTTAGTGTAGTTCCACTCGTATAGGAACGAGGTACACCTTGTCATATATTAATTTACTAGCTGAGCCTCGCGGTGTTACCTGCGGTTGTTGTTGTACCTTTACAAGTTACGGGGCGAAGCTAATCTAAAACAAGTAGCCTAAGTTATTCAAATACAAAGAGTAACATCAGCTTTCTGCAAGTATTAGATCAATCAAATTCGTAAAAGTCACTTCCCTGTTTGTTCGCTCAGATTTATTAAATTACTCAATGAATTATAATGCAATTTTTAGCTATAGATAGAATTATTCAAAGAAAGGTTTATACATACTCGTATGTATTATATATACATGCATATTATAGTAGTTCCAGTCAAAGAGTTTGAAAGACTTCCTAACAGTCGTCTAATATAAATAGACCTTAAAGCTAAAGTTATATACGTACATTAACTAATGTAAGATTATTTGACGTTAAGCCGATTTAGAAGCTAGTCAATTTTTCGTGTAGCTAATGTTTTTGCAACAGAGTTACTTGAGTGACAGAGAATGAAATAACAATGGGTACTTGCATTTTATATTCACTGTTATTCAGGACTTGTTTCGTATGACTTAATGGAGAGCCAAATCTGCATATTTTTTAATCAACAGACTTCAAGTGACATTATCGTGAATTTGTTTTTCGGTTTATTTTTTAGTAGATTTACTGTTTGCATAGTGCTGGCAACTAAAATTTGGAAGAGTAAAGTGCCAATTAGAAGAGCATCTGTTTAAGATACACAAAAAGTAACTTAATTCTTTCGTGGCTGTAATGAAAGCCACTTGGTGATAATAAGAATTTATGTTTGGAAAAATAAGGTTTTTTATTTACGGTTATCAATCAAATCATTTTGGTGAAAATGAATAAACTATTGGTAGGTTACCAAGAACGAAATAGAGAAAAAATATTTATTAATACTCGTACAACGCTAGGAAACACACTGTACTGGCAAGTATTGACTCAGAGGGTCAACAACTCTTGGTTTATTGCTCCTTACAAAGAAACAAGTCGTATGTAATATATAACTTTGTATTGTGATGTATTGGAGTCGCCGTGTATTACCCGTATTGTACAGGATAGAGTGGACTTTGACTACAGTCACTATTTAAGTAAGATTTAAAATTTTCACCTAAATGATTAGCTTCATTTACAGTAAAGAGTTTGCACGAACAGACGGTTCAAGTGACCACTGACGACATTACTTATTACTTTTTAACTGACTTTGAAAAAGGAGGAGGTTCTCAATTCGACCGTATATATATATATATATATATATATTTTATGTGTGTTCGCGGAAAAAAATCGTTGTTTATGAACCGATTTTAATGGTTCTTTTTTTAATGGAAAGGAGATGTCCGGACGGTGGTACCATTATAAGGACACTAAGATCTGATGATGGCATCCAATAGAAATCGATCGGTTTGGTCGTTCTTGAAGTCGGTCTTTTATAAGACTAGTGTGCATCCCATAATTTAGGGTGAGTAGGTAGCCCTGCAATATTCTCATTCACTCTATTCGTAAAACACAACAAATGTCAGCAAGGTGTAGTTGGAAAAAACCTTCTTTAATAGAAGAGGCAGCAGAGTCCGGCAGTGTACTATTAAGGGATATTGTAATTTTTTTTTATGTATGGCCAAAAATGACTACTCTGCCTGATGGAAAGCATAAGCAGAATACAAGAGTGGTGGTCACCATATTCATTGCGAATGCAGACAATGCAACGACCCACTCCATGGCGGCTTAGTGATGATTCTGCATCTTTGGGCCTCCGCACTCACCAACGAATCGATATAAAATGCATGTTATTCTATATACATATAATTTTCTAATGTGTTAAGTCCTCAAAATGTGTACAAGCTCGTACACTGGTAATGAACAAAGGAATCGTTTAACACTTGTTACCTGTTAAGATATTTTATCTTATTTGCGTTACAATTATTACGTTTATTCCACGGACAGTGTAGTTTGAAATCCTTTTCATCTACAGTAAAGCACGTAGATGGGATAGCGCGGAGCGTGGTTTTACTTTGTATCCGTGTAACAAAGTTTGTAAACCCAGCTTTGAGCATTTTAGCCCTCATTTAAGCTTGACTGATGGCATAGAGTCAAAGAGTAGTTCATTCAAGAATTTACTAAATAATTGTGAGGGATGGTTGTTAATAGCCGAATAACTGTTTAATTATTGATTACCAGAGGACCCGGTGAACTTTGTATCGCCTATATATATGTGTGTAAAATGTGGAGACAAATTTCTAAGCGCACCTGTAAATAAATATTTGATAACCAAGTGACAATTGTTTATTTCTACAAAGAAGTTTCAATTGTAAAATTAAATTGTCGTTTTTAGTACGTTTCAATATATTTATTTATGTTTCTCACCTATTAAACCTTCCCTGAACTTCTACAAATACTTTAAGATCATATTTAGCCAAATCGGTTCAGCCATTCTCGAGTTTTAATGAGACAAACGACCATGAGTTAAAGTTATACCATTTATAACTCAAGATCGATATGATGAATATTTTTTGTATGAAACTTTAACACAGGCGAGGGTAGAGTTGCAACTAAAATGCAGATAAAACTGTGAAAAACTAATATTTGGTAATTTCATATTATTACCTCAAGTAAAAAAAATACTACTTTTAGGGTATTTGTTAGCCTTTATTTTTTGTGTGTATCATCATTTATCTTAATTTAAACATAAAGGTTATGTTTCTGATAGTCATGGTGGATAGGCATTTATATTTTCATTAGTCATATGGCTCAAACTTTCCAACAATAGTCAGATCCAATTACAGGTATGTGACATGCTAAATCCTTTCATCCCCAAACATTACTATCCTTTTATTGTACTCCCAATTTTCTCATTTAATCCGTAAAGGGCCCGGCTGACGGCGATAGGCTCCCTATTATACAAATAAGACTGAAATTATAGAAGGCAAAGTGTGACTGTTTAATACGACTATCCCTTCCAGAATTTAGACGTAAGTTAATTAGTTACTAGCTGACCCATGCAACTTTGTCTCCATCTGTTTTCTGTTCATTATGCTCGGCTCCTATTGGTCTAAGCGTGAATCGTGAAAATCGCTTCGGGATACATCGTGAGCAACACCTTGACATGAAAAACATTTATATAAGTATGTCATTAATCTATACAAATAACTAAAATTTCTGTTTGTAATATCAAAATAACAACTTTCTACTAAATGCATATGTATGTATACACGGTACATATACCAAAAATTTTGTTAAAAAAAATTGTCTGTCTGTCTGTTTGTTTCGGGTAATCTCTGGAACGGCTGGGCCGATTTTGACGGGACTTTCACTGGCTACCTGCTAGTGAAAGTCCCGTCAAAATTGGCCCAGCCGTTCCAGCCGCTGATGATCCAGGGATTAACTTAGGCTTACTTTTTTTAGACTAGTACAACAATAACCGAGGGTAACACTGCGGAATTCAGCTAGTCTAATATATAATTAATAACGTTGATATTCATTAATATGAAAACATTCGATAAATTGTTGAAATGTGCCAAAGCAACCCTATTTGTAAAATAAGGATTTATACGCGATGAATCTTAATCATTCGTGAAACATAAACTTTGCTTTACTTTTTGCCAATCTAAGCCCATTCAGCTGCGTATGAGCTAGCTTTTATTTCTGCGAAGGTTGTATATTATCAAGCAGGGTAATAAAACATGTAATCGGGGTAGGCCTTCAAGCAATTTGTAGCCTCTGCACCTTGTTTCGAAGAGCTCTTACGTGGCATGAGAATTGCCGAAGTATCTTTCGGTTCCAGATTAGCTGTTTAGAGATTTCATTACAACAAAGTTAGCCGAGTTTATATAGTTTAACATAAACAATGTTAGTTTATTATTCACGCTTTTACTCGTGTGTGTTTTTCGAGGTAGGTTTATTCGAAGTATATAATAATGGAAAGGGATATATACGGTAAATAAATCTTATTATTTTGATATAAGACTTTGTTCTGTTCTTGTGCATTACATTTTGTATAATAAGTTTTTTTTTCGATGTCATATTTGTTGAATGTATTACACTATGTAATACTATGTATACATATGATTACCACTGCCCATGGACACCCGCAACACCAGAGGCGTCACAAGTGCGTTGCGGACCTTTGGGGGATGAGGAAAAACATATGAAGAGGGGTTGGGATATGGGCCTCCGGTATCCTCACTCACTCGAAAAAACACAGCGCAAGCGCTAATTCATACCGGTTTTCTGTGAGGCCGTGATATCACTCCGGCCCATTCGTGCCGAAGTGTGGCTCTCCAACGATGAATTGGATTGGAATACCTACTGGAATACCACGTTTATTACTTTCCTTTGCGCATTAACACCCTCGTGCTGTATTACTCATTCTCGTTGTGGAAATCTAAAGAAATAAAAAACAACTAAATTGAAAAATGTCCTTCCTCTCTAACAGAGGACAAAAAGAGAGTAGTCACGACTTTTAACAAATCTTATTTTCCTTGTATATTTTTCGTTTCTCGACAAGTAGGTACGTTTTAGCGCTAATGATTATGTAAGCACTTGGGAATATTGTGAAGATCGTATCACAGACGGCGTTCTACGCATTCATTCTCGGAAAATGACAAACGTTTGAATCGCAGAGTAAAATTAGCAATTACCCATATGAAAAGACGCTTCTGACACAATCTGTGATTGATCAAAGCGTCCAATTAGACGACAAAGGCAGAGACGACACTACAATAGGTGCACAGGTGCCTTGACAACTGGCGTGCGTATTTTAACGGTATCTGATAACAGGCCGGTTATGTAATAGCACGTATTCAAAAACTGGAATCAAAGACATGCTCTTTGAATGATGTGACTGCTGGGTAGAATAACAAAAGTTTTGCGGCAAATAAATATACTTGTACTCGTATTTCATGTCTTCTTTTCAAATAGTAACAACTCAATAATAATGGACAGAAAGTACACATTTATTTAGCATACTAACAACTGTTGTAAATGTAATTGAAAACACTGAACATATACTATAACTTATATATGTACCTGTTATTCTCCAAAGCACTAACGGCCTATTTCGTAACACGGTACCCCGTCTCCTAATTTCATAAGACGCTCCCCCCGACACAATATTGCCGATGCATAGCCATAGCCGTTACACATTCTAATTCTTGTCGCACTCAGTCGACGGTATCAACTCACGTCGGTTATTGAACGCCGAGCCCCACAAGATCAAACGTGGGGTTATATTGTGACTTCTCTTGGATATTTTTATTATGCAACATGTGCCTCTGAGGGTTGCGTCGTGTATGTTAAAACGTATTACGCTATTCAAATTATGCATGAAGAGGCGTGAATATTTACTTTTTGTGTAGCTCGTCGTGTAATTGTTTTTCGTCACATAAATTATAGATATTCTTACACATCTGAATGTACTTTAAGGTGACTTTGGTAATCGACTAAGTTTTGAATATTATCCAATATACATTTTCGTATTAGATCCTGTGTGCCGTTGTATATTTAGTACTTTATAGCGGACTTATAGGTACGAAGAATAACAACGGCGATGAGCAACGGTGTAAGCAGTATTTATAACGAGGGAGCTCAGGCTCCTTACTACTCTAATGTTACATGGTAACGTGTGGCTAGTTATACCAACTCACAGCTACATTATATATACTAAAATCTATTGGTACAATTCATATAATCACGTCTTCTTCTCGACGAGATAAAGAATGTCTAAATGCTACGTGATCGATAATATAACCATATCTATACTAATATATAAAGCTGAAGAGTTTGTTTGTTTGTTTGTTTGAACACGCTAATCTCAGGAACCGCTGGTCCAATTTGAAAATTCTTTCAGTGTTAGATAGCCCATTTATTGAGAAAGGCTATAGGCTATATATCATCACGCTAAGACCTACAGGAGCGGAGCAACAATGAAGAATGTTACAAAAACGGGGGAAAAATTATAACGCTACGGGCAATATGAGACGCAAACGAGGTTGCGTGGGTCGGCTAGTACTAATATATAAAGGCGAAAGTTTATGAGGGTGTATGTTTGTTAGTTCTTCACGCAAAAACTACTGAACGGATTTGGATGAAACTTTACAGTAATATAACTTATACATCAGAATAACACATAGGCTACTATTTGCAGCGATAAACGGCATAAACGCGGGCGGAGCCGCGGGCAATAGCTAGTCTAAAATATGCTGATATAGCTGGTCAGGCTTAGCTATGCATAAATTCTATTAATCTATACTACTATATAAAGCTAAAGAGTTTGTTTGTTTGTTTGAACGCGCTAATCTCAGGAACCTGAGTATTATACATAAATACAAAACAATTACTAAACGCTAACTAGAAAAAGCTTAACAGAATTCACATTCTTTTTTGTTTTCTTTGTAATCTCCATATAATAAACCGATTAAGTCAAAGAAAAATTATAAACATTTACCAGACTCGAAGAAAGAAAGAAAGAATAATTCCGAGAAACTAAAAGATATTTAAATTTTGACATTACAAAGTACATTAAGTCTGATAGTATAAAAAAACAATAATGTAAACGTACTTTTCATCCCGTGCCTTATCATTTTCATTAAAATAAAGTGCGAAGTTCTTAAACAATCATGGCGAACAAAGAAACACCAGACCACGTAGGCAAGAAGTGGTCTTTTTATTCACTTAATGATATTTTTTTATACAGGCAAGGTAAATAGAGAGCTCGCAGACTTAGTTAATTGGATACCATTAGGGACATTTGACCTCTTGTTAAGGTTGCCACACAATTTTTAAACAGAAATTTCGGTACATTATGGATAAGTATAAATAACGTGGAAAACAAACAACATTTGTATTATACGATTGAATTTTGTCGAGTATTATTATTTTGATTCAAGCAAGAATATTTAAAGCTATGATTTACACACACACGACTTCATTGCCATGCAGACACGGTTACTAAAAGAACCCCTCTTTTAAGGGTAGGCCTTGTGTCTATATTTTGCATTTAAATTTCTAGCTCCATTATACTGCTGATGTTTTTATACATAGGTGTTAACGAGAGTGTGACAACCCTACGGGGGAGCAAAGCTACAGGCGACTTAATGATGTACGAGGTAATTAAAAGTTTATAAGTACACTTTCAGGTTTCGTTTTTCATTTAATACCCTTCAGCTTTGTTATACATACACATATATGTAACTAGCTGTTGCCCGCGGCTTTGCTCGCGTGGAAGTTGATCATATGCATTTAATTAAAACTGTGTAAAAGAATGTATCAGTAATTTATTCATGTTTTAAACGTGTTTATTTATTTATTTTTGATCATTATCCCATTTAAAAGAACTTTCATACAAACATTCGACCCATATTTCAACCCCTTTAGGAGCAAAATTCGCATAAATACTGATATAAGTATTCATCTATTTGTAATCAGAAACATGAAAACGAACGTTGTTAGGCTGCTAAATTAAAGAAATGACGGATTTCCAAACAAACCAATACATGACATGCCAATGACTATTTCTCCCCTTAGGGGTAGAATATCCAGAAACGTTTAAATATGCATATTCTCGTTTTTAATTAGTAACCCAAAATTAATATTTTATGTTTCTAACTCAAAAAATGACAGGCTTCCATGCAATCTTGCAACCCCTATTTCACCCCTTAAGGGTAGAATATCCAGAAACCTTTAACAGGTATCTACTAATTTTTAATCAGTAGCCCAAAAATATAGTTTAATGTTTCTAACTTAAAAAATGATGAGCTTCCATACAAACTTTCAATCCCTATTTCACCCCCTTAAGGGTAGAATAACCAAAAACGCTTAAATACGTCTCTACACTTTTTTAATCAGTAGCATATAAATAAAGTTTATTGTTTCAAACTTCAAAAATGACGGAATTCCAGACTAACCTATGCACGAAATGTCAACCCCTATTTCACCCCTTAGGAATAGAATATTCAGACACGCTGAAATATGTATTTACTCATTTTCAATCAGCAACCCAAAAGTAAAGTTTCAGGTTTCTAAGTTAAATATGACGGATTTTCATACAAAAAAATTTACCCCTAATTCACCCTCTTATTGGTAAAATATGCAGAAACGCTAAATAGATATCTAGTTACTTTTAATCAGTAGCCCAAAATTAAATTTTCGTGGTACTAATTTAAAAAATAACGGACTTCCATATAAACTTTCAACCCCTATTTCACCCCTTTAGGGGTAGAATAACCAGAAACGCTTAAATACGTCTTTACTATTTTTTAATCAGTAGTACATGCATAAAGTTTCATGTTTTTAACTTAAAAAATGACAAACTTCCATACAAACTTTCAACCCCTATTTCATCCCTTAGGGGTAGAATATCCAGAAACGCTTAAATACATATCTACTCCTTTTTAATCAGTAGCCCAAACACAAAGTTTCATGTTTCGAACTTCAAAAATGACAGACTTCCAGACTAACCTATATGCGAAATGTCAACCCCTATTTCACCCATTAGGGGTAGAATATTCATAAACGCTTAAATAGGTATCTACTCATTTTTAAACAGTAGCCCAAAAATAAAGTTTCATGCTTCTTACTTAAAAAATAACGAACTTCCATACAAACTTTCAACCCCTATTTCACCCCCTTAGGGGTAGAATACCAAGAAACGCTTAAATACGTATTAAGTCATTTTTAGTTCTTAGCACGTGAATAAAGCAACATGTTTCTAACTTAAAAAATGGCGAACTTCCATACAAACTTTTAACCCCTATTTCACCCCTTAGGGGTAGAATATTCATAAACGCTTAAATAGGTATCTACTCATTTTTAATCAGTAGCCCAAAAATAAAGTATCATGCTTCTTACTTAAAAAATGACGAACTTCCATACAAACTTTCAACCCCTATTTCACCCCCTTAGGGGTAGAATACCAAGAAACGTTTAAATACGTATAAACTCATTTTTAGTCCTTAGTACATGAATAAAGTAACATGTTTCTAACTTAAAAAATGACGAACTTCCATACAAACTTTCAACCCCTATTTCACCCCCTTAGGGGTAGAATACCAAGAAACGCTTAAATACGTATTAACTCATTTTTAGTCCCTAGCACGTGAATAAAGTAACATGTTTCTAACTTAAAAAATGGCGAACTTCCACATAAACTTTTAACCCCTATTTCACCCCTTAGGGGTAGAATATCAAGAAACGCTTAAATACGTATTAACTCATTTTTAGTCAGTAGCCCGAACACAAAGTTTCATGTTTCAAACTTCAAAAATGACAGACTTCCAGACTAACCTAAATGCGAAATGTCAACCCCTATTTCACCCCTTAGGGGTAGAATATTCATAAACGCTTAAATACGTATCTTCTCATTTTTAATCAGTAGCCCAAAAATAAAGTTTCCTGCTTCTTACTTAAAAAATGCCGAACTTCCATACAAACTTTCAACCCCTATTTCACCCCTTAGGGGTAGAATATGCAGAAACGCTTAAATACGTCTCTACTCTTTTTAAATTAGTAACACATAAATAAAGTTTCATGTTTCAGACTTCAAAAATGACGGACTTCCAGACTAACCTATGTACGAAATGTCAACCCCTATTTCACCTCTTAGGGGTTGAATATTCAAAAACGCTGAAATACGTGTTTACTCATTTTTAATCAGCAGCCCAAAAGTAAAGTTTCAGGTTTCTAACTTAAAAAATGACGGACTTCCATACAAACTTTCAACCCCTATTTCACCCCCTTAGGGGTAGAAATTCCAAAATTCCTTTCTTAGTGCGTGTCTACTCAATAAAAGGATCCTACTCACCAAATTTCATAGCCCTATCTATCATAGTTTACGCTCGGCGATGATGAATCAGTCAGTCAGTCAGTCAGGACTTACTATTTTATAAGTATAGATTAGAACCGAAATGTTTGCTGCATGGGCTAAAGAGGCTTACCCAAAACTCGAAAGCAACACTTACTTTAAAATCCTGCATGTTAATTTAGCACTTATTCCCAGCGTGCTAAAACTATAAATCCGTCGTCCATCCTCATGTATCTAAAAGGTCAGCGATTGTACGCTCTCTAACGAGCTATAATTATGTACTCTTACAGAAAAAGTCGCAGCAGATTTTTAACTTATCACTAGTGACGATGAAAGAGAGCGACAGTTGAAGCCGGTCTTTTATATTTGTTCCTTTTGTTTTAATCACAGTCTGTAACGACTATAAAGATAAGTACTAAAGAAAGGATGCCAAATAGAAAGAGTAGATAAAGAAAAGAGATACTTAGAACCGCGCAACTAGAATCATTACTGTGACGTTTCGAAAGTGCCTGAAAGGGCCTACTTGTAGTAAAAGCTTTTTGATTTTGAGATATAGAAACAGCAGTTTAAAGTCGTAAATCGGTTTGAATGTTATCAAAACGTATACGCTCTTTAACCATAGCAAACTCTTAGGTTACTAAGATTACGCGTACGCTGTGCCACTAGATAATAAATGCTTAAGTAACAGTGTTGCCAGCCGGGTCTTGTCAGAAGTTACCTGAATTATTTAAAAAAGTAACCTTTTTGGGTATAACCTTCCTTAATTGTAGCTTATTTCTTACAGGAATCACATACTTGAGTAGTGTGTGTCGTCGTAATATGGCCGGATCACGTTGCGACACGCATCAGCACGTCACGACACTTCACAAGCAGTACGTCACCCCTCGTAAAATGGTCTCAGTTTATGTGTAGTTTTGTACCTTCGCCAAGACTTCTGGTGATAAAGTAAACTTCAACAATATAGTGATAATTATTATCATTGTTTGATATCTTAATACATGAATATTTTTTTAATGAAATAGGGGACAACCGAGCAGTCTATTGCCTGATGGTAAGCGATTACCGCCGCCCATAAACACCCGCAATACCAGAGGCGTCAAAAGTGGGTTGCCGGCCTTTTAAAAAGGAATACGCTCTTTTCTTGAAGGTTTGAAGGTCGTATTGGTTCGGAAATACCGCAGGCGACAGTTCATTCTACAGTTTTGTTGTGCGAGACAGAAAGGTCCTGCAAAAGCGCACAGTTGTGGACTGCCAGCCATCTAAATGATGGAGATGAAATTTCTGTCTCGTAGGTCGGTGGCGGAAAGAGGCGGCTGGAATCAGCCCGAACAATTTCTCAGAGCACTCCCCACTCCCCACAGCGAAGCAACATCTCTAGGCAGCGCCAAAGAGTCTAGCCGAATTGAAAGTTCTTAGCAATCGACGATTCGAATCGCTCTCCGTTTAATGCGGTCCAGAGGGAGGAGCTGGTATTGCGATGCCCCCGCCCAAAGATGGGGACTGTATTCTATGTGTGGCCGAACCTGTGCCTTATAAAGCAAAAGGCGGTGGGCCGGGTGAAATACTGTCGCGATCTGTTGAGCACACCAAGCTTCTTCGAGGCCAATTTGGCCTTACCCTCCAAATGGCCACGAAACTGGAATTCGCTCGATATGTCGACACCAGGTATTCCAATATTGGCTGAGGCAGATAGGGGAGTGTCTCCAAAATGAGGACATACGACCCACGGCAGTTTTTTAGCGGTGAACGCGCAAATTTGTGTCTTCGTGGGGTTAAATTGGACTAAATTAAGTCTAGCCCAGTGATACCAGTGTGGGTCACCATTCTTTGCTTCGCAATGTGACCATGGCGACCACTTCTTTTGGATTAATGCTTTCCATCAGGCAGAGTAGACTCACTTTGGCAAGATCACATATAAATATGGAAAAAAAGAAACTGCGACTATGTCTACGGACGCCTGTAAGACAAAAGACAGTCTTCGGAGGAGGTTTTGGCCTCGGGTAACCTCGCTTATCACGTGCTTTCTGCTAGATCCTCGTGTCGTTCCGGTCGACCCAGCCCATATATACGGAAACCATCCGTTCAACAATGAATTTAAATATTTTACCCATCTTTAAATGGTCCATAAACAAACTTTATTATAATATTTTTCTAGCATCAAACTCTGAAGACTCTCTGTGTGTTCAGTGGTGTCGTAAAATAGTGAGATAGAAATATCTTTAGTTAATAGTCGTGTTCAATCTCTTTCTAATAATAGCTATCGTATCAGATAAAATGACTGTTGTAACGTTTAGTTCTTTCGCGATGTCAATTTCGTTTGTGGTTAGGTAGTTGGAACATTTAAAGTTATTTCTATAGATTTAAGCGTATGTTAATTAATATAGTCATATAAAACGCAGGTATTCTGAAATACATAACAACGAGTTAATACTTCCTAAATTTATCTTAGTAACATAAATAGAACTAATATCTAGAAAAGGTATAAATAAATAAATAAATAAATATTTCGGACATCTAACACACAACGCCATCTAGTCCCAAACTAAGCAGAGCTTGTATTATGGGGTACTAGACAACTGATATCAATACTTATATATTTTTTTTTGTAAATACATACATATTATACATAGAAAACACCCAAACTCCGAAACAAATATTTGCAGATCATGCAAACATTTGTTCCGACCCGGGAATCGAACCCGAGACCTCAAAAACAGCAGTCGCGTACGCTACCACTGCGACACCGAGGCAGTCATATTACAGTATCTGCATATAAATGCATATAAAACTTTTAAAAACAAATTCCATTGCTGTCTTACTATAAAATTTATGCCAAGTATATATTTAATATATATTCAAACATACCACATTCGTTGTTAAATAAACGTTTGCCGCATTACCTGAAAATAAATAAAAAGGATTAGTACTGTGTTTGTAAAATATAATCAAACTAGTATTAAAAAAAGAAAAACATCGGATAGGTTAGATAGAAACGTTCAAGAAAGCACCGCATACCTTACAAGGTGGCATATGTTCATCAAAAGGCAACCTACCTACAATCTCCAAAATTCTCGCATGTTTCTTATGTCCGCAATATTTTGGACGGTTTGTTTTCGATATATTACTGCCGCATAAATCACGATGACCAGTGGAATTTTTGACGTGAGAATGAGGAATTTGATGTCAGGTGATGTGTGAATCAAACTATCTCAGAAAAGGATTGCAATGATTCATTTAGCTCTTTCATCCATGTTCTTCAACATATTCACAATAATTGAATACACATGTATTGATTTTATTTTTTTGCAATTTAAACTACACACGAATACCCTGCGTCAACAAGCACGAAATTATCAACTACAGCGTTCAAACTTTCAGCGGCCGGTAGATTGTCCGGAAATGTCGGCGCAGTTTCAATATCCTGTATGAAATACTTTTAAAAGAAATGTTATTTTCACCGCTATCGAATAAACATAAACTATATTATGTAGATATAGATATAACAGTGTTTTGATGTATGTATGAATAAAAACTAAACTCATACAATACAATCTGGCGTAAGCAAACAGTACTATGACTTAAATAGTACTGTATGACCCTCTACATAGTCGAAAAAACTCATGAGGAATTTTGTTAAATACACATTTACAAAATATCAACGATTTATTGTTGTATTTTTTTTCATAATATCTATTGATAAACGGAATGTCGCCTGATATGTGTAATAACTAATACAAGTTCGTAATTATCTTGACATGCCACAAAACTTTCGAGACAGTCACTTTGGATCTCGAACTTATTAAACTTGGTTTGGTCTCCACATAGAAGTTTGTTATTTTTACCACTAGCATAATGAGGAGTTTTATAAGGCGTCTCTGGATGTACATATAGCATCAAAATGCCAAAATCAACTGACATATTTTGGTGGTGGTTTCAAAGTGTCTGGATTGAGAGTGTTCTTTGCTGTGAATTAAACAGTTTTCAACTTTAACCCGGCTAATAATTGAATAACATTGAAGATAAAATTATAATTATAGCTTGTTACTAGCTATAACATGTTAAGATCTAGGCTTAACACGCCTATTACCACTAAAATTGAGTTACAAATAGAACAACGAAACAGCATTGACTTACTCAATTATTTACTCGAGTGCTGAACTCGAAGTGACTCGAGTGTATCGATTATTGAGTTACAAATTAGTGCACAACTCGAGTACGTATTTGCTCAACTCGAGCGACCGTGTCAGGGCCTAACGAATTCAATCGAGATGGTTGTACATAAGAGGATATCAGAAGGTATCTCATTGAATGTAAATACAAATATTACGAGTTCATTAAAGTAAGACAGTATTGAATAAAGTGAGATATTGGTTGTCTGATTTTGTGAACAATTAAGAAAGGGGCATTAAGTCAATATAACCGCCGAAAGTGAATATATTTACACAAACAAAAAAAACCTGATCAAGTGGGAGTCGGATTCGCGCATGAGGGTACCGTACAAACCTATAGGCATATAAGTAAAATTTATGCCTTACGCAATTTTTCCTTTATCTGTGCTATAAGACGTTGCTTCGTACCAAATTTCAAGATTTTGAGTTCACGGGAGGTCTGTTTGTTCCGGGTAATCTCTGGAACGGCTAGATCGATTTTGACGGGACTTTCACTGGCAGGTAGCTGATGATTCAGGCTTAGGCTACTTTTTTAGACTAACTTTGTCCCGCGGCGTTACTCGCGGTACGACGATATCCGCGGGTAGCACTGTGGGGTTCAGCTAGTTATTAATAATTTACCACGCAGCTTTATTCTTATTGAGAGCTTTATTTTAATTTTGTAGCAATTTTGGGCACATTTAGTTAGTGCTATGATTTTTATACAGCTATGCATAATTTTTATATGTATTATAATTTAATAGTGAACGTTTACACCTTTATGTCCATAAAATACGCCTTTTAAACCGAATTCAAAAAAAAAGAGGGGGTTTCTCAATTTGACCGTATATATAATATATATATGTGTTTTTTTTATTTGTGTTCGTGGATAACTTGGTCGTTTATGAACCGATTTTGATGATTCTTTTTTTAATGGAAAGGAGATATCCCAACGGTGGTACCGTGTTAAGGACACTAAGATCTGATGATGGCATCCAAGAGAAATCGAGTGAAACCTTGAAGTCCGTTTTATTTTTGTTAAAATTTTACTTGTCTCCTTATTACAAATGTACCTATATACAACGTGATATCCAAGCCACCTTTTTATTGATGTGAATAGTAATATAATAATAAAAATATATTTATTGACCCGTAAGTGTTAACAATTTCACAAGTTTAAAAAATGCATGATTACAATGTACCAATTATATCTTCTTAGCCTCCGCTGCTCAACTAGGTTGATGAGAATAAGAATAAATTCACTTGACGTTTACTATTAAATAAAGCATGGGATTGTCGTTCATGATTATTGTCAAATTTATTTTTCGACCCCGCAGTGTCGTTTGGTTTACGATTTCTAGGTCATTATAATAAGACCCGCTTTATTTGTGTTTACACAATAATTACTATTTACTATTAATATTACTAAACAGTGTCGTTTACCAAACAATTTAAATGTACCCGATGTAGAACCACTTTATAATCCTGATAGTTATTACTTAAATTTAAGATATAAGTTGCAAGTAGCTTTAAGAGACCTTTAATCCTGAAAATGACCTAATTTTAGTTAAAAATCAAGATGCTCGTAAGTTAGACTACATTTTTAATGGAGACTTTTAGGGTTCTGGAAGATTTAGGGGTAAATGTTAAGATTTTACGGAATAATAAAGTAGATATAATGCATAAAGATAGAACAAAGAAGTTTGTTAATTAGATTAAGTTCAGATAAATTGTAAAACCTATTTTATGTGAAATTTTGTATGCGCGTACTGAATTTTCAATTATTTTATCTCTTCCTCACCCCCGAGGTGAAGTAGCTATATAAAGACAACATTATATTAGTACATAAGGATTATGCATTAAACACTTGAATCAAGCAGTCGTGTTTTGACTCAGTCACCTTATACCTACAGTAACCTATCATTGAGTGACGTACTGTGGCGACAGATGAGGGAGTGGAGGGTGTAAGAAGAGCTGAGGGAGCAAATCCATGACGTCTGGCCCACGTGGTCCATGAGAAGGTCGGCATATATCACTACGTTGAACAAAACCAAACAATGACATATTTACTTACGTTTATTTTAGTCTAAGACCTGAGATATTGGGAGAACAATATTACCGCAGTGAGTGCTCCTTGTCTTTATAAGAAGCATATACATATGTAGATTCTTCTTCATATTCTCAAAGTATTACGTTTATACTCCAGTGTTGAAAGTTTCGAAATATACAGAGCTAAATACAGTACATATATGAATCTTAAATATTTATATTACCTAAGCACAATCAGTGTGCATACATAAAGAACTGTCGAAAAAAAGTACTACAAAAATGCTTCTTTTTAACTCTATCATAATTTCTGTATTCGTAAATAACTATATACAATGTAAACCAATTTTAGAAGTCAATTAAAAATTTTTGCGTATTACCTTTACCTAGCTAATGTCCTTTCTCAAGAATCTCGATACCAAATTTCTTTAAAATCGATTCACCGTCTTAGGCGTGAAATTATTATCGACTAGCTGTGCCCGCTACTTCGTAAGTGACATATGGATTTTTAAGTTTTTTTTTAATGTTTAAACCTTCCCTGGACCACGACTTACATTTCAAAACCAATATCAGCTAAATTGGCCCAGCTGTTCTCAAGTTTTAGCGAGACAAACGAACAGCTATTGATTTTTACATAAAAGAAGATTATATTATTTAACCAATTTAATTAACATAAGTTTCCTTAAACTTAGATAATATACAGAGCAATTCTGAAATACAAGTAATTAAAAATTCGAATTCAAACTTACGAAGTTCAAGTGAGTCGTTACCGGAGACCCAACCGCTTACCCTACAAACATGCAAACGCACTCGTGTCTTGAGTTGTGTTATGTGACATAAAAAAGCCCTAAAAACCGCCACAGCCTAAAATGAGACGCTAGTCATCATAACTTTGTTCTAGGCATATAAAAGTGGAGATTCACACTCGGTACAAATACTTTGTGGAACTTTTATAGTAGTAATTTGTGAGTTGGGACCCTAAGACTGACTCGGCAAGGTTCGTAACCCGGTTTGTTGGGGTACCATTAGCGACGGCTGAGTTGCGGAGAGCTCTACGAATACATTACTCCGTTATGCACGGAGGATTTTGTTTTAAAAGTTTGCGCTAACATCTCAGATGGGAGAGAATGTTGCTTTCATCTAACGAATAACGTGGTTATGTAACAATGCCGGAATATGAATGATTGAAGGAATAAGTTTAAGAGTAGTCTATGTCCTTCTTCAAGAATCAAAGTAACTCCATGTCATTTCATTAAAATTAGTGCAGCGGTTTAGAAGTGAAAGAGTAACAGGCAAACAGACGAATTACTTTTAAATTTATAATATTAGAATGGATTGACTGATATATCGACCGATGATATACGTCTATGGACAGATTCAAAATATGGATTGATTGAGTGATGTAAGCAATATCTTGATCATAATCAGGGTCGGAAATCTAAAGCTCGCATTGGCTGTTACTAGAACACCTTAATCATACATCTACAAATATTATTGAAACCTATCATTGTATGAAAACAGTGAACTCTAATGAACATCTAGAAATGTGAATTTTACAAAAAATTCTATCAGAGTTATGTTCTCAAGAAACTGTCAAAAGAAAATAAATGAATGATCAAAGTTGTGAACGGAGTGCGAGCTCTGTGCTGTGTAGGTGTTGGCAACGCGTATAAACAACAAATTGTTGGGCTTATTTCTGTTCATCGATAAACTTTTACATCACACGAACAGTGCTTTTATTTACAAACTTTGTTTTACCTACTTTATGCATATAGTATATTATTAAGTCGCTTACGCTGTCTGTTCGCTTGAATCTTTTAAACTACTCAACGGATTTTTATGCAGTTTTAAGTAATAGAGTGACTGCGATGTTTGACAAGCGGTTTAAGCGGTCGCCACGCCGCTTTTTTACTGCGAAAAATCCCACATGGACAACACTTTGTGAGATTCACAAATTGTTCTTCTGAGTCTGGGTGTTCCTTGTGACCTTTTCATGTATGTATGTAAACACAGGAAGTATTTTGGGGGTTGTCTATCTGGAGCAGAGAATATTCAAGAGGTATACGTGTGTGTTATATAAACCTACAAAACATTCATATTATAGTAGAGATTCATCATCAGCCTACGGCAGTCGACTGCTGGACATATGCCTCTCCAATTGCACGTCTCTTGATTCGATCCTCCGGAGGAGGCCTGGAACGTCCTACGTAGTGTAGGACGTCCCCAGGCCATTTGCCGAGATGCATGAAATATAAATACACACTATTTTTATTTATGGTTATGTTTGGCCCAGCCAAAATGACTACTCTGTCTGATGGAACGCATAAGTAGAATCCAAAAGTGGTGGTTACCATGCTGCGAATGCAGACAATGCAATAATGCAGCATGGTGACCCACACGATGGTGGGCTAGTGATGCTTCTGCATTATTGAGCCTCCGGTCTCGCACACACCAACGAAACACGACAGCACGATCGCTGTCATTTTACGTTGATTTTTTGTGCGAGGGTAGTACCACCCCGGTCGAGTCGAAATTGTACAAAAGACAACTGTTCAAAAATATTATATTTTCATTACCTCTAACGAGATCACACAAACACATAATACGTACACGTACAAAAAAAACAAAATAGTTACAAGAAAAGTAAATAACACCACAATCTTAATTCCAATCAATGAAAAACACTAATTTATTTATAGTGATTAAGACCGCCCAAAAAGGTTTTGCCTTAAATGGTTAATTAACCAGAAACACATATGGCTATCAAGCCATTAATTTTCCATATATCTCGCAAATAAAATACGGCCATTTACAGGGCTGAGTAGCAGAGGTAACGCTGAAATGTTTTTATTCGTGAAATAAATAAAAACAAGAATAAAAGACGGATCAATCTGTTGCCTGTATGTCTTTCACTATCACTTTTTTCTCGAATGGAATTCAAACCAGTGACATTTGGCTTAGCAGTGTCCTGACTGCTTTAAGTGTAATACACTTTTAGGCTTGCTAAGAACATCCCTAACTTACCGACAGTAATTAGCAGAAATAAGACCAATAAACGAAATTAACTAATCGACATTTTTCCTTTCCTTGTACGGAAACAGCAGAGGAATAATTAGGCAGAACACACGTCTTTGTCTCCGCACTATGTACTAAGACGCCCACATTTTGGCCACCTTAACTAATTCCAGTAGGAGATACTTTCTTCTTTTTCTTTGACTACAACCTGGTTGAAAAACCGTGAAACCTGGTCGAAACGTCAGGTAACTCAAATTCCGTACTTAACACCTATCGTGAGCGCGTTGATTCCCGAGAATATATGTAGGTATGTTATGTATACAATTAAACCTACACCGTAGACACGTGCATCTCCCATATAACTCGCACTCAAATATCGATATTCACACTGATATCTTGTACAAAGTAAAGCTTGTTATATCTTTGCTTTGCCACTGCCCTCTGAATTATGCATCAACGATAGCACGAAATGCAAAGGCAACGAGAAATCATGGCCCATGCGCTGGTGTGCACGAGCATTTCATATGCGTGCATGCTATCCTTTTCGCAAGTTGCAGAAAGCAGATTACTTACATGGCTTCAAATACAATTTAAGAAACTGGAACATGACCCTTGTTTGATTAGCGGCATGTCACGCTGTTTAGTAAAGAGGTATAATGGTGAAACGGCGAGTGCTAGTTTCGAAAATCAGATACGATCCTCTCGAATTTATCCACGTACTTATATGACATAACAATATTCTATCACTTGATCTAAATAAATACTGTTTAACGTCATTGCCATGATCAGCTTCAGAGTTTAAACAAGTAACAAGACCTGGCTATTGGATTTGTTTGACATATGAAAAAGTTTGTACTAGCTCAAATGACCAACACGTTTTTCATATTACGTCACGATAAACGAATACAGATACTTTGTGATCCTTTGAGCAAATCTGTCGAAGTCGTCGAACCGCAACTGGAAGACGTTTAAAGAACTTCAAACTACTCAGACGAAACTCGAGTGCTCATTTGGCACAGTGCCCGAAGCATACACGCGAACATTTGTGCGACAAATATCAGTTTTAAAAGTTATAACTTTCTTTGCTTTTAAAGGTTTTCAAGTGATACTTTCAAACTGAAAAGATTGCGGGGAAAATGGAAAATTAAAGTCAATTGAAATAGTTACTAACTGACCCGCGCAACTCCGTCTGGAATTCTCACTAAGGAATAAACTTTACTTGTTTTTTTTTTTTAAACCTATAAAACATTTCCTCAGGAAATGGGGTAAACAACATACGAGTACTAACAATTAGTCACAATAAAATAATTTTTCCTTTCAGACCAACAGCTTCTTAGATAAGCGAGTGTACACAAACACTTCAGCTTAGAGTTGTTTATTGACAAGGCTACTTGTTATGCACTATTTATCTGCAATATTTATTCATGTTGATTATATAAGTAAGCCCGTAGCATAACAATTTTCCCCCGTTTTTGTAACATTCTTCAATGTTGCTCCGCTCCTGTAGGTCTTAGCGTTATGATATATAACCTATAGCCGTCCTCGAAAAATGGGCTATCTAACACTTAAAGAATTTTTCACAACACAAACAAACAAACTCCTCAGCTTTATATATTAGTATAGATAAGTATGTTTACAATCAGCGTGTTTACCACCGGTAAATAGCCATGGGTGGGATGCCTCAAGTTGTTATTATTTTTATTACTAATCCATCAATCACAACTATAGGAGCAAATTAATGTGGACGACCTTCAAAATACATCGTCATAGAAGGTTAAGTAATTAGGATGTATCAGCTGTTGAATATTAACAACATTAGCCAGCGTCACTTATACAGTTTACAAACTAGAACAGTTTATGAGGAACATACATTCCCTAAAATATATTGACAACAGCTCTCAGGGTTTCGGAGGTCGGATTCCCGTCGCGCCATCGCAAAAGTAACATTCAGGTAAACCTGTTGAACTAGTAGCCAACCCTTAATAATCTTAAGAATAAAAAAGCTAAGAAGATGAGTCAATTCAAGTATATAAGTATAATTTTTCCTTTTAATATACTCGTAATTTTTTCACCTTTTCCCTGAAGTGCTTAGCTGTCAGCTTGTTACATGATCGACACTAAAATTATGCCTCTTTTTATCCAGAGGATTTAGAACTAAATGTATGTATATATAAATACGTCTTGTACTTTTCAGGATACATTCCTGAACTCATCTATCTAACAAAGAGCATTCGTGTAATGAGCGTTTATATATAAAACAGTCTGTGTAAAGTCTGATGCTGTTTTTCTGCGAGTTTATAAGCGAGGTATTGTGTTACGAAAACCGTGGTACATAATAGTGAAAGCTCTGGTGTCAAAAACAAAGAAATAAAGTGCGCTTTAGCTTTGGACCGGAGGGGAAAAACTTTTCCATACACGCTTTGAGTACAACCTCATTAAAAGGACTGGTATAGTTGTTTTAAAGTATGTTTGTGTCAGAACTAAACCCTTGTCTATTTACAACAGTTTTTCGATTAGTGTGTATGTGTATTTACGTAAGCACTTTTTTAAAACAAAATGCTTTAATAAAAACTAGTTTGCATAAACATTTGAAGTGTTAGAACGCATAGGGCCTTAGGGAGTGTGATTTGTACACTAGTCTTGTCATATTCCAGTCTTTGAAAATAGATATTGTTTTGTTAAGTATGTATCAAATAAATTATTTGACCGGAACTTTATTAATAAATAATAACAAAATTTAAAACTTGTTTCATAGTTCATTGGAGTTTAAAATAACTGAGGTTTCTTGGTTTTTGCGGTAACTAGTTTCAGTAAATAGTACCGTAGAGACAAACATATATCTGCCGATCTTCTGGAAATCTATCCCGGGTAGACAACATATAGATAAATCAAAAGCACTATAATACTAAGCCTCTGTTCACATTGATAGTGGACCTCAGCGATGTTACCCGTCTGAATTAGGTCAAGTCTGATACCAAACCTGGTGTAGCTGCCTAGAGTGTCAAGGACTAGCGCAGACGTGTCAGGAATTTGTACCAACTCATTAGTACTTCGGCACGTACTACGTAATTCACTTCAGTACGTATTGTTCACGTATTCTACGTTTCGGAAGACAAGAAGGACTACACGTAATTGCTTTAGATATTCAAAAAGGTACACAGAGAAGTCCTCATTAAGCATACACAGCGAGATAATATGTAAATGAGTAAGAAATTCTATTCGCTTACTTTCAGTACCTAATAAGACGCAGGCACACATATTTTCCTTTTTAAAGTCGTGGTTGAGATATTTTTATTACAGATTCAGTTTGATAGTTTAAATAAAAAAAATCAATTACTAAATCTATACTAATCTATACCAATATTATGAAGGTAAAGAGTTTGTTTAAAGCGCTAATGTCTAAAACTGGTTTGAATTTAACAATTAATTGAGTACAGGATAGTGCATTCATCGAGGATGATTATATAAATATAGGCAATGAAACATCTCGCTATAACTAATAGGAGCAAAGGCTGATTAAAAAAGAACTGAGAGATTTTTTTTATGAGACGAGGTTAGCTAGTAAATATTTCCATAAATACTAGCTGTCCCGGCAAACGTCGTTTTGCCATAACTACTAATTAATTAAAAAATAATTAAAAAAACATTGTCCAGCGGACAAAATTGTGAATCTAAACCATTCCCAGATCCCCTTGAACACACACAAAAAATTTCATCAAAATCGGTCCAGTCGTTTGAGAGAAGTTCAGTGACATACACACTCACAGAAGAATTATATACATAAAGATAAACATAGTAATATTCTAAATACAAATCAGACAATCTACCTTTAAAATTAACTACAGTGTATCTCTGTATAGAGAGTAGAAAGAGAGAGGTGGACCTATCCCTCATTGTAATATCTACTCAAACTTGCAGATAAAGTTATAGTTTGAGAACTATCCGTTACAAGTTCTACGGACCATCTTATTTCAAAATTTCAATAATAGTATATTAGTGGACGGTAGTTATTTGATGACTATCATGATGACGACATAGAAATACTAAATTCTTTGTTATTATTTTTATAATTCTTTATTGTTACAATTTAATTTTATGCCACTTGCGTAAAATTGAATTGTAGTTGTATCTTTCATATAGGTTATGAAAAGATGAAGTCTTGAGAAAAGATATTGAAAAAAAAAATAGAATAGAATAAAGTTTATTGTACACCAGTTAAAACAATTTACATTCAGAAGTTTATCGACTTAAAAACATTGTACAAATGGCGGTCTTATTGCTAAAAAGCAATTTCTTGATTGACAATTGTACTCATTTACTCATTCCACAGTCAATTGGACAAATTGACGGTGGAAAGTTGAAACTGTAGGTAGTTTTGGTGAAATAAAAATTATATGAGTACTTATCAGATTTATAAAAAAGGTTTTTAGAATTATTCAGTTGGAGTCAAAAATTTCTATAACACAGGTTACACTTGACTTGAAAGAACATGATAAACAACATAAGCTCATTGCAGCCCACTGCTGAACGTAGGCCTTTTCCATGACACGCCTTTGTGTACGTAACGTGTCTTTGCTGAGATTTGTAACAACCAACTGACTGAGAAGAAACTAAGGTTTTTTAATAACATATAGTTTAAGTTTATTTTTGTTTCATGTATACTCGTAGTCTTTGATACATCACCGCCAATTAAGTTAGCTGCCAAAGTTAGGCCCATTGATAATAATCAAATCGTCAAACTATACTAAGTAGAACACTTGCAGGCTTCGGAGCGATACGAATACTCGTATATTCAGAACTGGCGACGGCTGCAGTCAAATACAGAATTACCACATTATGTACTGATAAAAATAAGGCATTGAAAGTTTAAAAAACAATCATGATCTGCACACATGCCGCTGGCTTGTTGTTTTAATGATTTGTGATATTGAAGTTAATCAAAAGTGTGATTTCGATTCACATCCCATTTAATGACTGATAGTAGGTTGTTACTGTCACAAATGTAAGTCATTCAGTCCATTGAGATCTAGTCTCCTTCCCTCCCGAAACAGTGGGAGGTGGGGTCTGTAGCGTGAATCTATCACGAGAACACATATACATAAATAGATATGATTCTTTATTAATACCTAATGTTGTACGTTAGTAAATATGTATTTAATTTCCAAGAAAAAGAAAGTTGTTAACTTTGAACCTTTAATTTGATAGGCAACTTGATAATAGTATTACTATAGTGTCGCCCGTCACTTTCAAATACTCAATATAATATGACGTAGAATTATTCATGTAGAAAATTAACAAAAGTATATTGGATATCAGTGACCAGTGGGCCGTGTTTATTTTGTATGAAATATTTGTATTAAAACTGAATATGAAAACAGAGATACAATATCGGAGTTTATAGTAATCACAAAAGAAGTGATTACTAAGTTTATATTAAATAAATAGACGTTGAAAACGGTAATAAACTACAAATACACAATATATATGTATAGGTAGGATAAAATGAAAGTTCAAGCATTGTTACTCTCCAACTTCAACAGTTAAAAAAAAAAGATTCTGACGAATGGTGAACCTTCTCTTTTTTGAAGTCGGTGAAAAATTACAAATCCTAACCTGAAGGTTGTCCTATAATCTCAATTGAAATCGTACAATACCAATTTACACATTTAAAAAAAACATTTTTTTTCAAAGCCAACTTGTTTCTCAGACCAAATACAATATTACACGATTAAAACGAAAGCTATCAAAACGAATATCAAATCACACTTCATCGGGGTTTAGATTGGCAATAAGTGCTGCGCCAGTCGCCACAGAGTACGATCTGAATGCATCCCCCGAGGCAAGCCGCGGCCTATTTTCAATTTGCACACCCTATCTATCCAGATGCTATCATTTTAATTTCCCACCCAGTTGATTGCCGTCGATATTAAAAGATTGGAATATTATGATCCCCTTATGATGGTGAGCTATTTTAAACACCGCGCATGAATAAAACTTAAATTTAAGAAACCATTTCAGTGCAAAATGATATTGATGAGTTGCGAATTAGGTTTTATATTTTCTTGATGATATTAAAGAGTATCCATCTAGTGATGGTATCAACTCCTAAAACGAAGTATAAAATACTCTTTATATTACATATTAAATAGTACACAAATATTTTTCACAACATTTATTATAACAAATATATATGCGAATGTGAGTTTTTTGTTACGCTTTCACACTCAAAATACTATTATTCTGTGATGTAACTGATTTGGATTTAGACTACCACATTTTTCATACCAACAAGGTAGACCTGGAGATTTTTGGAGAAGATAACAACTGGTTTAACTATAGGGCATGGTAAAGTAGTATAGATATTTACAAAAATCTTACACTAATGGAATAACCACTATTATTAGCGAGTAGCATAAGCTACTTTTTATCGCGATAACCGACATACTGGCGGAGACGCAGGAAATAGCTAGTGTAGGTATGTTCACGTTGGACCTGAAACTAAATTATCCAATATACTCGTCTGATGGCTAGCTACCACTGCCGCGTTGTCTTAAGTGTAATTACTTTTAATTCAAGGCAGTGAGTCTGGACAGTAGTACTAAGTTAAAATTGAATGTTTACTAGCTGCACTTGAAGTCAACTTATACAAGCAAGAAGTAGTTGAAACGAAAGAGTTTTTTCCAATGAGTGTTTTTGCATGAAAATGTGGCACAAACAATTTTCCATTTTATATAATAGCGTAGTGCACTGTATCGTAAATAAATACTTATGTCTCCTTCCTTAAAACGAACAACACAAAACATCTCGGAAAATATAATTATTACAGCTTTTCATTTCTATTACAAACTAGCTGAACCCCGCGGTGTTACCCGCGGTTATTGTTGTACCGCGAGTAACGCCGCGGGAGAAAGTTAGTCTAAAAAAAGAAGCCTAGTTACTCAACGGATCATCAGCTACCTGCCAGTGAAAGTCCCGTCAAAATCCGTCTAGCCGTTCCAGAGATTACCCGGAACAAACAGACAGACAAAATTTTTTTAACTACATTTTTGGTATATGTACCGTTTTTTACTATTACAAACAGACACTCTAATTTTATTTATTTGTATAGATTTTAATCAAATAAACATTGTAATATATTGCTCCATTGAGTAGTCTAAAACAGTGACGTCACAAGTTAGTATTCAGTACATTTTTCATAGAAAATTATCGTTTTGACAGATGTTAAAAAGTACTTAATTTGACTAAGGTGTCAACTACCCCATTCTCGTGTCTCGTTGTTGCTCTCTAATCGATATTCAGCTATTTTTGTAATGTAGACCAATAGGAGCTAAGCATGATTGAAATGAGCAGACGAAGTTGCATAGGTCAGTCAGCTTCTAATATTAACTTCATATTTCAATATTTAAATGTTTTTATGTAAAGACTTGAAAATAATAAATTATGAAATGTGTGTATTGTAAGCGGTTTTACTTATTTAATTTAATTCCAAGATATCCGAGTTGTTTTCGACCTTGGATGGTACCTTTTTACATGCTTTTATTTAGTTTCACCTGTCCCGATGTTTGTCTGTACACAAATCTTGCAAGTTAAATTTGATGCACTTCCCGATTGAGCTGAAATTTGATTTGTATCTTTAGTTTTGATACCAATGCAATTATATATAATTGGTATTATTATTATTAATCCAAAATGGTCGCCGTAACAAAATGGCGTCGTCATATTTCTGAACAACCCACCCAATATGGGTATCAAATGAAAGGGCTTGAAGTATTTTTTTTATTAACAAGTAATGAAAGTTTGTTTTTTTTTTTTTAATAAGTTTGTCACTTGTTTAAGAAGTAAAGCAACTAGCTGCGACGGTGTCAGAGATTAAAAATAATGGATGAAATGGATGGATGATTAATGAAAAATAAAACGGTAGCGCAACTGTTTTTTGAACTTCGACATTTTGACGCTTTACATCATTTATCTCTGTTTATCATTATAACAATGAACCATGGAAAAGTTGGTTTCTTCCTATCTGTTTGGCATTCAAACTTTGTTCGTCCCTTTATCCCTAGAAACTTTCTTCCCTTTGTCCTTTATAAACAAGATGAATATCACTCCTCCAGTTTTTATTCTAACAATTAATTAATGATTAAATACGCCGTTCTGGGCAGTTATTTAGGGAGCAATGATTAAAACAATGTTAATACACATATTTCGAGGACAGGGGAAGAGCAATAGGTCGCGACATATTATGATTGATAACGTCGTACATTAGCCACGTAATGTGAACACGAAACATGGTAATAGGACACCTCCAATTTCTGGAAAAAGAAACGAGACACTCTCCTTGAAATAAATACCTAAATTCAGGCTCAAAGTATGTTACTTGCCATGTTTAGTTCTAAAATCGCATTAGTATTGATAGCAGAAAGAATAATTGAAGTATAGTACATCCGTGTTAAGAAAATAGTGACGTGTTCAAGCATGGACAATCAAGTTCCAAGAAGTTATCGTTTCGTAGGAATGCTTCTATCTAATTAGTCAAAAAGTATAGCTTTTATTTCTTCTATTCCTATGACATCTCATCTTTTTCGTTGCACACGACAACTGCAACTGATCTTGTTAAAAAAAAAATCTTTCTTCAAACCCCCTTTAAGCTACTTATTATTATTTTCCGTCCCCACAAGAAAGCTTAACGGTTCACGTTATAATCTATATTGTCTCAGATATCACCAAACTTCTGGTGACAGTACAGTAATGACAAGCTGACACAACGGAAGACATCATGCGACAAGACGGCGCCGCGCCTCCAAGCTTGTTATGTTCAGTTTAGCTTATTAAAGTGGATATAATAATTTCACTCAGAAAATCTGATGCGAAGAATTGTCAAACGCGTTAAGCTACGCGTGTTGACAATTCTTCGCATCCTTCTTGCTAAGTAGAGGTTTATACCCAGCAGTGGAATTTTAAAAGCTTTATTTTTAATATATGAACCTGCCAAAATGACTACTCTGCCTGATGGAAAGTATGAGCAAAATCCAAGAGTAGCGGGTATGATACCCACTGTGAATGCAAATAATGTAACAATCCAGCATGGTGATCCATATTGCTGTGGGCTATTGAGATGTTTCTGCATCATTGTTAATGTGATCTGGCTTATAGTACTGGACACCAACGGCTCTCATGGCGAACTTATATCGTGCAGTGAAGGTCTTCAGATGTGGTGATGATAACACATAACAATGATTTTAAAGAAAATGCTTTTCCAACATCATCAGAGGTCAGATTCATCTTGAATTTCAGAACAGAAATTTGAATGAGTATTATATTCCAAGGACAGTTCTTAGCAAGCCCAATTATTCATTACTGAAGTATATGTAATTACAACATTAATAATAATGAAGGCAAGTTTTGAAAAAGTTACTTTTTGCACCCTTTAAAGAACCTATCTAGAAAAAAAAACTTTGAAAACAATTATTGAAGTCTAAATAAATTATAAATAGTGATTAGGAGACTACAGTAAACAGATAAATGGATGGCAGTCACAAAGTTTGTAAAAATATTATGGTCTACTAGCAGACCCACACAACCTCGTTTGCGTCTCCTATTGCCCGTAGCGTGATAATTTTCCCCCGTTTTTGAAACATTTTTCATTGGTACTCCGCTCCTATTGGTCTTAGCGTGATGATATATAGCTTATAGCCTTCCTCGATAAATGTACTATCGAACACAGAAATATTTTTCTTAATCGGACCCGCGGTTCTTGACAAACTTTTCATCTGTATATATTTTTTGGTTATATGGTTGTTGGACTGTATATATTAGTATATATATAGTCCAACAACAACGATAAAAGAAAGTCAATACAACATAGTCGCTTTCAAACAAGAACAGACCAATATTTGGGTGTGAACCACAAGTTTGAAGCAAACATGAAGTTATAATTAAACTTGGCGTATCTTTTAATTTGCCTTGTAACGCAAACAGAGACCAAAGTTGCTTTGCGTAACTTGAACTTACTTCCTCACAGTTATATACAGTAACTAATATTCATAGTTTGACTGTATAGTATTCATTATAACGGCATAATCAGTGTTTTAGGGAACTTTACAATTTATTTTAAATGATATTAACAAAAAATCATTGCACATTTACGAACACTTCACACACTTCATTTAAGTAATTACTGCATTTTTCATTATCTTACTAAACTAGATATAATCCATTGTAATATTATAAAGAGGTAAAGTTTTTGAGGTTGTAGGAGGTCATCTTTGCATCTATTGAACCGATTTTGAAAATTCGACCGTGTAATTTTGACCATGGCAGTCACGCTTCGGCATGAATGGACTGGCTCGACCGGAGTGATACCACGGTCTCACAGAAAACCGGTGTGAAATAGCGCTTGCGCTATATTTCACCGAGTGAGTGAGAACACCGGAGGCTGAGGCCCATACCCCTCTCCCTCCTCATCTCCCCAAAGTCAACAACGCACTTGTGACGCCTCTGGTGTTGCGGGTGTCAACGGGCAGCGGTAATCGCTTACATCACGCGATACGTCTGTTCGTTTGCCGCCTATTCCATAAAAAAAAAACCAATTGAAGGCCACATTTTTATAGCGGAGCGCAGTTGCAGGTAAAAGCTAGTGTTCTATCTATACTAATATTAAAACGCAAAAGTTTGTAAGTATGGATGGATGGATGGATGGATGGATGGATGGGTGGATGGATGTATGGATGTTTGTTACTCTTTCACGCAAAAAGTACTAAACGGATTTGGATGAAACTTTACAGTAATATAGCTTATACATCAGAATAACGCACTTCACAGCTCACCATGTATGACAATATAATTAACGACAAAAAAAGTAATAGGTAAATACATAAAAGGTTTGTCTTTAACTATCAAAGCGGCGATATACGGTTTGAGGTAAACGTCTATCCCATTAGTCCCGTTGTGTAGACCGTAATGGGACTTCTGGGACTGAAATACTGGTGTCACTTGTCCCATGGGACAACTGAGACGAAACAGTGCCAGTTGTCTTATCATGGGATAACACAATGGGACTAGTGGAATGGACCTAAAGTGGTAATTGATTAAACGGATTACAATAAAAAGAGAAAATCTCGTTTAATTGCCTAGAAGTGCAAAAATGTAACTAAACCTTTCTTTTGAAATAAAAGGCTCAGAGTACTTTAAATCTTTTGCTTAAAACTAATATCAGACCCGATCATTGGAGGATAAGCTATACCCACATTTTTATTCTTTGAGCGATAGTAATGTAAATGGGGTAGAATTAGGGCTGTCATCAAGTTCTCACAGTTTATAGGTTTTTATTGTATTTTTAACTGACTTCAAAAAAAGGAGGAGGTTTCTCAATTCGACCGTATTTATAGTTTTTTTTTATTTTTGTTCGTCGATAACTTCGTCGTTTGTGAACCGATTTTGATAATTCTTTTTTTAATGGAAAGGAGATAACCCAACGGTGGTACCATGATAAGCCTACTAATATCTGATGATGCCATCTAAGAGAAATCGAGGCAAACCTTGAAGTCGGTTTTATTTTTGTTAAAATTTTACTTGTTTATGATATCATGAAACTTTTAGAAAATTTCTAAATCTAGGAAATAACATTTAAGTAAGAGTGCGTTTTATGTTACTTATCAATCTAATACTGTTAAATACAATAGTAATATCTTAAACATCTCACACACAGCCATGTGATACGCCAAGTATACAACTAGCGAAACAAGACTGTTGATAAACACAATTTTATTTATAAATACATTCTTATTAGACTTAAATTTCACAGATAAATTGCAAATATTTGTCCT
Source organism: Spilosoma lubricipeda (assembly GCA_905220595.1). Classification (NCBI taxonomy): domain Eukaryota; kingdom Metazoa; phylum Arthropoda; class Insecta; order Lepidoptera; family Erebidae; genus Spilosoma; species Spilosoma lubricipeda. Next base: position 989,451 of record HG992290.1, read on the forward strand.
GAGTCTTAATCGAAACTTTAACTTGTAAGTTTTAACAACCACTTGAATGAGTTAGAACATATCTTAATAATAGGGAATTAGATTTATCCAAAAATCACAGTCACACAACAAAATCTTACTAATATTATAAACGCGAAAGTCTGTAAATATGGATGGATGTTTACTATTTCACGCAAAATCTACTGAACGGATTTGGATGAAACTTAACAGTAATATAGCTTATACATCAGAATAAAATATAGGCTACTATTTGCCGCGATAACCGACATACACGCGGACGGAGCCGCGGGCAACAGCTAGTCATCGATGGTAATATAAGATTAAATGGAATATATTTTTTCTTGTTTGTTTTAAAAGTGGCATAGATTAGTCAATTTCAGAGAAGTTTGCATATGGTTCCTGAAGAATTCCTCTTTGAAATTTATTATTATTAGAAAAATTAAAACTGTGTAAAGTTACGCAATTGCTTGAAATTAAGAAGTTACATCACAGAATTACTAATAAATGATTACAGTTCTTAAAACATAGCTTCTGTGACAGACAGGCTACGAAACGGACGAAATAACATTGATCATATGATTTTTTTTTCACTTATTTTTATTATTCTTGGCGTACCAATATGACTCTGCGTGATGGAAAGCATAAGCAGTAACCAAGAGTGGTGGTCACCATACTTATTGCGAATACAGACAATGTAGCATGGTGACCCACAACATGGCGGCCTAGTAATGCTTCTGCATCATTGAGCCTCCGGTCTCGCAACTATCAACGAAACACGATAGCACGAACGCTGTCATTTTACGTTGATTTTCTGTGCGAGGGGTAATACCTCCCCTGTCCAGATGGCCGGTTCGTGCAAAAATTACCGTGGCTCTAATAGCTTTGTACCAGTTTTATCATTTTTCATTTGTGATAAAACTACCAGTTCACATTTAAAATGTAACATGTAAATTCTAAAAGGACACAAGTGACAACTGACACAGAAATCAAGCTATATTTTAAGGACTATAGAATTTCCCCAGCGGCAATTCTCAATCAATTCATTCTGAACAATTCTTATGACACCCCTAGGAGCGCTCAATATTCTCAAAGCAGACAGATTTAAATTAATGTACACCGATTGTCTCCTCGGCTGGTATGCAGTTCATTTAAAAGCTAATTTCAAAGGCCTTTTGGAAAACTACAGGTAATGATGAAACTTTATGTCCTCTGTATAAATATATAATTTATACTCTCGATTGTCAGGACTTAATGGAACTGATTGAAATACATACTAAAATGAAACTCACTTGTACTTATTCGACTATTTCAATCACCTTTAATCCCGATCAGTTTCGCCCTGTGGTAACCTTTGATTTCATAGACCGAAACCAGTCAGGATTAAAGTTGTGTTCCGTATATGTATATAACTAATAGTCTAGTCTTATATACAAATATATATATAACAAATCTTATCAAGAGCTAGCTGACCAGCGCCACTTCGTCTGCACCTCTCAAACAAAAGGCCTACTTTTTCCGTCATTTTTCAACGTTTCATATTACTGCTCAGTTCCTATTTGTAGTAGCGTGATATTGTATAGCATATAGTTTTACGCGATAAATTTATTATCCAACACTGAATTTTTTTTTTCGTTTAAATGATGAAATTACTGCTTTCTAACAAATAGACCCTTTAGCTTCTTCACATTAGCATATAATAAGAATATGTACTTATATATCGCCTAGTTATGTAATATTCTGGTTATTTAACAACAATGTAAATATATCGTCACAATACATTTACATAATTACCACTGTCTGAAAATTATGGTACTTGGTAATATACAAATGTTAATAAAACATTTATAATTGAATCGTCGCGGAGTGACCGGCCATTCAGTCCGCTGGGGAATAATTCGGTGCCACATATCACATAAACGTCACACAGTAAAACAAACAAACATTCTGATTGATGTTAAACGATTAAATTTATTCCTCATTGATATTATAAATGTGATCATATGATAAATAAATCCCGATTGTGAAGTTTTACGTTATACATTTAAGTTGGAGGGCAAAAATATTACATCTAGCAGACTTCATCTGCACAGTTGGCGTAGTGGTTTAAATCGTCGCCACGTCGTTACTTGCTGTGCTTAGTGTTATGGGTTCATATCCTATATTCACCCCCACATAGGTCAACACTGTGCGATCCACAAATTGTTGTTGTAAGTCTGGGTATTCTTTGTGAAGGCATCACACACACACACACACACTTACACACACGGGCTTCGTATTATTATTATTTTTAAAAGGAAAGAAAGAAATGTTACCACGGTCTCATAGAAAATCTATTTTTAACTATTTTCTATTCTCACCGTGTGCGTAAGGGTTGCCAGAGGCTTATGTAACTACAAGGACAGCAACAGACTTTGTCTCTTTTCTTATTAAGGCATTGGTTTTTCAATTTAACACCATATGCTTGTTTGCCCCCATAACCATACTAAATGTACTTTAAAAAACATGCTTACAAACACACAGTGAACAATGAAAGCGTGTTAGAAGAGGAGACAACACGAAAACGGACACGAGAAGCTTTTATCAAGTAATTTCCGATGGATGCATCAACTTATTTATTGATATTATATATACATATACACAGCGAATTCATCAATTACTCGATAAAGGTAATCACTCATGTACCTACTGATAGTCTCCCCGCGAACCCCAGCATAATACAGGGAGCCTAACATTGGGGTGGGTCGTGTTGAATTGGTTTCAAATAGCTGTTGACATTTTGTTCGGACTCATTAGTGGGTAATGCGCCCACGGCCACTCGCTACTAATCGATCTTGAGGATTATTGCTTTTTGTATCGCGAAATCCTCATACGTTACACGTTACATCACGTCCTAACTTTCTTCATACAAGTTTGTATACTACACAAAAAATTTTGAACATAAAATAATATTATAACGCTGAAGAGTTTGTTTATTTGATTGATTGTTTGTTTGGTAAAGCGCGCTATCTAAGGAACTACTGGTACAAATTGAAAAATTATTTCAATGTTAGATTGTCCAGTTACCGTGAAAGGGTATAGACCATAGGTCATCACGCTTTTGGCATTAACAAACGCAAACGAGGTTACACGGCTCAGCTATGTATAGAAGGTATTAAACGGGGCTGACGAGTAGATAGGTCACCTGGTGGAAAGTAATCACCGACACCCATGGACACTTTAAAACACAAGACATATGTGAGTTACCAGCCTTTAAATAGGCGAACCTTTTGAGTTAAGAGCAACTGCAGTCGGTTGGATTTCCTGTACCACACACTCACTCGTTTAATGGCACGAAAGAATTGCTAAAAAAACGGTTTTCGGTTTAAATATGCATTCAAATCATTAATCACATCCACAGCCTTTAACACAGTCCACTGCTAGACATAGGCTCTACTTAAAAGGAAGTTTTTGCCTACTCGAATATACCCAGTCTGGTCAGACGAGTTAAAACAACGTGTGTTGAACTGAACAACTTCAACTTCAACTACAACTTCAAAGGAAGGAAGGAAAGCTTGAGCTTTCCTGCCTTCCTTTGAAGTGGTTTGGTTCTCTCTTACTCGGCTCTTACAAAATCCACTAGATGAACAGAGATGATAACACTCCGTTTGCTTATACGTCATTACACAAATAAAATAAATAGGTATATAATAATATTTAATTACCTGACCCACGCAACTTCGTTTGCGTCTCCTATTGCCTGTAGCGTGATAATTTTTCCCCGTTTTTGTAACATTCTTCATTGGTGTATATATAGCCTATAGATTTCCTCGATAAATGTAATATCCAACACTGAAAGAATTTTTCAAATCGGTCCAGCGGTTCCTGAGATTGGAGCATTCAAACGAGCAAACAAACAAGCAAACTCTTCAGTTTTATATATTAGTATAGATAACATTCTCAAATATGCATTACCTGTATATATATATAATTCAATACAAATTACGCAACTGTTAGTAGCAATTTGGAAGTGCGCTGGAGCGTTTGTTTACTTCACTTTTGTTTTCATACAACATATCTCAAACATTTCACTCAACTGAAATAGTGATAAAGAATGTATTGAAAGATATAAAAAGCGTCTGTGTTTCTCGTTAGTTACCTCTTCGATGTGGAGCAGCTAGTCACCCGTCAGTAAAGCTTTTATATGATAAAATAAATAATTGTATTCTTTGAGAATAGCAGACGTTGAATGCTTGATGTCAGTTAGCGTAAAGCATTATGTATTTAACTTTTCAATGTTACTGGCTGTTGGATATTCTTTATTTGAATTCCCCATATTGATCGCCATGAGTAGTTTTATTACTTGTTTCTAATATAAGTAACACTAACTCTCAAGTCACAGGAAAACCTAGTTTGTAAGTTAGGGTTAGTCTAATTGTATGACCTTTACCTTAAACCTTGTAATCTTTAGCTCTGAGGCAAATTGTAAAAGGTTATTTAAAACAATAAAGACTAGTATTATTATTTGATTTGCACTACAGTTAAATCTTAATTTTAAGGATCCTGTAATTATGTGTGCTCGTGGTTACCTTTAAACAGCAAAGAATTTCCTTTTTTTTTATTCTGTAAAGAACAAACGTGCCTACGGAGGAACACATGCAATCAAAGCGACTGTTTTTTCTCAAAGTAATTATAATATATCTGATACCCCTAAAGTTTGCAATAGTCACATTTATGATTGAAATAAATTGAATTTTTTTAAATGTTATTCAATGATAAAACAAAATGGACTCCAACGATAATATCTAAAGAGAATGGAACTTATAAATAAGATTCAACGGACATCAATGGGCTTATTCAATAAAGCGCATTAATTTTTTCAAAATATTAAGATTGCTATTTCAAAATTTAATCATTGAGATTGCGATCAAGGCTTGTACAGATTTATGTCCATTTGAAAGTAAAGCTCTCGAAAAATTGCTACTATCAAATCGATATTCCCAAACCTTGAGGATCGGATGTCTCGATTGAACTTCGAATATTACGTGTCGACAAATATATTGTGTTACATAATAATTTTAAATTACTGTATTGGAATATTAGGTAAGAATAGCAATGCAACACAAATGCAAATGAAATATTAGCAAATGACAAATGTATTTTTTTACACTGTAATTTGGTCTCATAATACTCAGTAATAAATATATCAACAACCTTTTAACTTACTTAGCAATCAAAATAGCTGACCACCATAATAGGACCACTAGCCTATAATCATTATCTAGAAATGAGCTATTTATTAAAAAAAAAAATATCGGCTTGATAGTTTGAAAAACCAAACAAAATGCAGCATAATTCATAGTAGACACTGAGTTTAAATTCGAATGAATATGAATAGAGAGTGGGTCAGGTCGCCGGAGACCGAAGCTATTATCGCATGACATGGTCAAGGACGACCCCGAATAACCGCGGATCTATTGACAATGTCGACGATGAGTGAGATATCCGATTTAAACGTAAGCTTGGAAAGGGACGGAAATTGATACTTCTATCTATATTCGTTGCGATTGGAATAAAGGAATTTTGTCCACTGATTGATGAGTAAACATTACTAGGGAAACAGGAACTGAGTGAGATCTGTCAACTGGCAAAAAAAAACACAAAGCAGTCATGAGGACTGCCGACAGAAGTAAAAACTTTGAGTTTTTACTTCTGTCACACTATAAACAAACAGTTGTTTAAGCTCACCTGAAATTAACCTCTTTGCTCTTTAAATAAAAATAATACACAAATAAATAAAATTTAAGTGTCTGTTTGTAATATCAAATTAACAGCTTTTCACTTAAAACAAATGCATGTATATACAATACTTACACCAAAAACATAAATCTTGTCTGTCTACTTGTTTGTTCCGACTAATCTCTGGAACGTCTGAACCGATTTTGACAGGACTTTTACCTATAGGTAGTTGATGACACAAGAAGTGACTTCAGCTACTTTTTTAGACTAGCTTAACCCCCGTGGCAATGCCCGCAGTTAATATCGTACCGCGGGTAACACTGCGGGGTTTAACTACCATCTAAGAAATAAAGAAGTATTGGGTTTATTAAAATAGTATTCCATTTCATTACTTCACAAGAAATATTTGGCAAGCAAAAAGACCTATTCACAAATAGTACTCGTATAAAACATGTGTGTTTAGTGTTCTACTCTCTACAAGGACACATTTGATAGGTTCTTGTTCGTTTTGTCGACAAAAATATTCCTATTTTGTTACTTAGACTCTATTTGTACCCCTACGTGTGTAAATATACTTAAACTATGTACGTACGTAGAACGTACCTACCAAAGAAAGAAAAACTAAAGAAATAAATACGTTGTTTAAACAATCCTTCACATATCTATACTAACATATAAAGCTGAAGAGTTTGTTTGTTTGTTTGAACGCTCTAATCTCAGGAACCGCTGATGCGATTTGAAGAATTTTTCAGTGTTGGATAGTACATTTATCGAGGAAGGTTATAGGCTATATATCATCGCGCTACAACCAACAGGAGCGGAGCAACGCGAGCGGGTCAACTAGTGTCTTTATAATTATGATATTTACTAGCAGGCCCACGCAACCTCGTTTGCGTCTTCTATTTGCCCGTCGCGTGACAATTTTTCCCCGTTTTTGAAACATTTTTCATTGGTGCTAGTCTCCTATTGGTCTTAGCGTGATGATATATAGCCTATAGCCTTCCTCGATAAATGGGCTATCTAATCTAACACTGTAAGATTTTTTCAAATCGGACCAGTAGTTCCTGAGATTAGCGTGTTCAAACAAACAAACTCTTCAGCTTAATATATTAGTATAGATAATGTATATATAGTATCTGATCCTAGTATTTTATTGAAAGAAAATATTTCAACCAATTTTAAATAAAGAAATTATTTAGACCAAAATTAAATCAAAAAACTCAACAACATTGTTAAATGTACTGTCTCTCATTTAAAACTGCCACAAAATAAATCTACGTAAGTACTAATTCATCAGCGTTTTAGTAATTATATTCTGCAAAAGACGGATAAATTGCGAAACCCGTAATAAACATAAATTTTGCGAAGAGCAAAAATTTTATTTAAATTAATTTATTATTTTAAAGAGCGACTGTCAATCCTACATTGCACAATGAAAATTCTCACTACAAACGGCAACATTTACAACATACCCACATAAAACTTCAAAAGAGATTAAATGCTCTAAACCACGTCCTAAAACTATCCAAACCGAACTTTAGAACAATACATTCCTTCAACATACCCATTGTAAACTTTCAGTCTAACATTAACCACAAATTTTCTATTCCAAAGTGTTCCTTTATTCAGTTTATTACAATTTGGCACAAAAGGTGGATATATCAAGAGTTCACAGCCATCTCACTGATATCAACGTTCCACATCAACGAAGCGCTTCTTTCAACGGTGCAATTGATTTAGGACTTAACGGACTCGGATATATTCCATTGTGATCGTAATATTAAAGTTTTAAAGTTATAATAGTTGCAGTTAAGTCCCCTTTTTAATAAAAAACAAAGTGTATTTTGTGTAATTATATAGATATTGCTGCCTAATAATAATGTATATAAACTTATAATTAGCCATTTGCTACGATGAAGATTATAAGTTATAAGTTTTTCTTTGAGAATAAATTAAGCTACACAGAAATTATGACGTATTAAAATGAAAGAAGTCAAGGTAGCAGAATACCCTACTAACATGGTTAATGTTCAAACGATCCCAATCATCCGATGTTATTGCAAAGCCAGATTAAGCTCTCTAAAAATATTATTTTAAATATTTTATACAGAATCATTGCAACACGTAGTTAGTATTATTTCACATCAAAAATTATAGCAAGTTATTTACTTCGTTGTTGAATGTGAATAATTATAAATCCTAACCTTTAAAAATATGATTATAAAGTTTCTCATCAATTTAAGAGCTTGGATTGCTTGACGAAAACTTTAAGTACCATAACAAGGAGGTTTGGGATTTAGAAGGGAGGGAGGGGGAGGGGAGTTTTGCTTAGCACCAGTCTGTGAGGTATTGGGATCATTCCGACTTGGAACATTTGATCAAAAAATATTCCTACCATGATGGATTTTTATGCAACACACGTAAAGTTATAAAGGTTTTTTTTTTAATCTTGGTATTACATAATTCAGCGTTTAGTTTCTGTATTTACAACACGAAATGTGTGATAATAATATAAAATAAGTAGATTTACTTACCAAATCAATTCTTACATCGAAGTTTATTCTTAACATATAGATGTGGATTCGTCGACTTACCTGAAACAAATACATAGAATTTTATATTTTCTGTTAATTATGTTTCACAGAAAATGGAAATCATAACTACATGGCATTTATTTACTGCCAAGAAATTTTACTCTTAAGTCAAAAGTTAGCACACGAAGCAATGGAACACAACTTCCAACCCAATCGCTACAGTTCGTAAATAAAGGTTCATTTAGCAAATAAATTGTAAGTTGCATCATTGTTATTCACGTGGCTCCCAAAAGCCCGACACTGGGATAAAATAACCTAAATTTATTCTTATATATGTTCACAATAAACTTTAAGAGAAACTCCCTCAGAAACATTTAAAATACCTATCCGATGTCACAACCGAATTGTATTCAATTCACCTTCAATTTACATAATAAAGGGACACATGAACAAAAAGTTATTTTATGTAATATGCCACAGAAAATATGAATTCTAAAAGTACTTGAAATATTCTACTTTATATTTCTCTTTAATATAATTCTCTCGCATCCATCATAACTATAAAAATGATAATAACTTCACATGTCTTACATATGGCCATCTGATCTGAAACTAAGTGCCTGTATGAGACATATAATCAAACTATTGCTAAACATAGTCTACTAATTAACTAACTAACTAAATAAACAAATACACAGACACAGAAACAAGATCGTCTTCATTATACAGTTATTTGCTCTGAGTGAAAAATTAACCTACGACTTTGTTTATCGTTCAAGGTCATCATATGACAATCCTTCAACTTAACTCTTCAGTATAAGCTTAGTATATTCATTGATATTTCCTAATGCAGACAAACCATATATGTATCAGTAAGAGCTTGTAATGGCTCGCTGTACGTGTTGAGCAAACTGTAAGTGCAGCGAACAGTTGATTGATTAAATAAAGAAATAAATAAAAGAACCCCTGCAGACTACAGATTTTTCATCGGCCGATTTTTTATCGGGTTGTTTATCAGTATGAACATTTATGACAGTGCGCACACTACACTGATTTGGCATCGGCCGAAAATAAGCCAACCCGATCTAATACTGACAAATGAACAAAACATTATTACTCTTGTAATAGGAGAAAGAAAAGCAAGGCTCCATTATAACTCAATCAACAGCGGGCTCAACTGCACCGTGCTTAAAATTTCAACTATTACTAAATTGCTAGCGTGTATATTCCAGTCACGTAAGTTTTACTATCCATCGTCGCCTCGGAGAGCTGTAATTCAAATCAACCAAAGTGCCGGGGACCTTGTAGAACCAAATAGAATATTCCCAAGCCCACAGGGTGCCGTTGACGAGGGAGATGAGACAACCGAACAAAATATTGCAATGAAATGCATTCGAATCGAAATAGAAGAACAAATTGAAAATATTTATAGCGAGAAGCAAATTGATCTTACCCTAGCGCCTCAATCTTTTTAATAATAACAAATTTGAAATTCAATGTTTTAAATTTTCCAATTTATTGAATAAAAGGTGTCAAAATATGAATATGAAATATCTTTTTATTAACAAATACTTTGCAGACGCCTTTCTTTAAAATGTTTTCTTTCATAAATCACTACAAATTCAAAGAAAATTCAATGGCCCTTTAAATGTAATTAGGCGTCAACTAGACTCGTTAGAGCTATCAAAATGTCACCTCTTGAGATAAATAATTATTTCAGCACTAAATTTACTTATCATTGTTCAATAGTTAAAACAAAACAAGACGAAACACGAAAAGCAATAACCATTTATTTTGGCATCCAAACTGGGACCGATGCAAATAAAATGGTTATGTTCGAACATGTTATTTACAAGTACGAGATAACAATATAGACTATATTTATTTTGACGCATATATTTGTGCACGTTGTATACTCATACGGGCGCCTACATTGAATGATTACTCATATAATATTTGTTATTGCAACGTGTGTATTTCACTATGTTGGAATTATTTAGTTAAAGAAGGTATTTGTTGACAGTTAAGTCAGTTCTAAAATCAAAAAGTTATATAAGTGCGATTAAGTCTACGAAACGATGACATTTTCTTCAAGACTTGTATTGTCTTTGTTCGTCCCATAGTCATATGTAGGTAGTCTAAGTTAATAAAAGCATATATCGTTTTAAAACATTTAAAAAAGGTTTCTCTTATTTTATTCAGAGACAAATCACCTATATTCCCCAAAAATAACACAAAATGTTTCAAAAATCTTTATTAATACATAAAGAGGTTATTTTGAAATACTCAGTGTCAGAGACAATGAAAAAGCTTTCACCTCAGTTTGACAGGTTGTGTTAACGAGAGTCACACAGATGTTTCAAGAGCATTTCAAGACTTTATGGAGTATTTAGACAATGTTTTGTAACAACACATGCGCGACATGAATACATCAAGGTCAGATATATTAGGGTTGATTTAATTTATTTGAAATTTTCGCTTTTACACACCTATCGACGCCGATCTAGATACCCGAAACTACTGAAAGTGGTGAATAACAATTCTTTATGAAAGAAACAAGTTGAGCTCTTCTCGGCGCGAATAAATAGGTCTATACAAATTTCTGTTCATCGTCACGAGGATATACGATACGAATACTTTTTCACAAGATGTCCGTGCTTGAGGCACGGGTCAGGTTTCGTTTGACAAAGATTAAAAATATATTACTAACAAGAGTAATAAGATGGTCTGGAAAAGCCTTAATAAAACTTTTTAAACGTAGACAGACACGCCTGTAATTACCAAGGACGTTTTTTAAATTAAATTTCTTTTGTACAAAAGCATTTGATCTTTTCATAGAAATTTATAAGAGAATCATCTTTGAAGCTTTGAGATTATTGAACGCATTATATTACAAGGTACACGAGTGCTATAAAAAACGTAAACTTTTTATGAGAAACAAGAATATCTTGAAAAAAACCTACCTAGACGAGTATTCAATCAAATTACTTCCTATTCTCAAATATATAATTGTATCATCCACTATTAATATGTTACTAGCTGTGCCCGCTACTTAGTTACACGTGACAGTTAGATTTTCAATTTATTTTAAATTTTTCACCTTTTCCTTCTGCTTTGTAATATACCCTGGACAACGACAAATATTTTAAAACCAAAATCACCTAAATCGGTCCAGCCATTCTCGAGTTTTAGCGAGACGAACGAAGAGCAATTGATTTTTATCTATAAGAAGATTTAGCAATTGGAAATGCATGATAATATAACAGTGTATATCAACAACATTAACAGCCTTTAATATTCCACATCTGGACAGGATCTGGATCTCCTTAGGAAGGAGGATTTGGCCTATTGTAGCAGGATGGCCAGACAGGTTGGTTTGTTTTGCGTAGTTTGCTCCCTGTAAAAACTTGTGTTATATTTAAATTCATTTGATATGCTTTTTTTATTTGTTTGTTCCGTAGGCAACAAAAATTACATTAAAAGCAAGCAAAAATTGGGCAAATTTTAGTAGTATAATAATAAGTAACGGAAAATTTAAAGAATGTCAATAAAAAGATCCCATTCGTTTCTAAACCACATTGTTTAGGAAATGTTTTGCTAATATCCTAAGAATAGATCCACACACAACTAATAAAACATATCTACGTACAACAATAAAAGCATCTAAAATTAGATCCCAGTGCGGTTATAAATTTTGGATGTAGTACTAAAGATAAATATGTGCTCAAGAGATTTGTGTTAGCCAATGTCTGTTTAGGACCGAACACAAAGAGGACGATACAAGCAATTTAGGCAAATAACGGCCTCACATAAAATTATAGGCCTCATAACATTTTCCACTACCTCGCTTGATGTATCACGAATTATTTTAAGGTAAACTTTGAAATTGTTTTTGATATATGTATTTTACTAAACACATATTATTTGCTTGATAATATTAGTGCGACTAACCCACGCCCACATACAACAGAGCTTCTTTCAATACTTTTCCACGAAGTGAATGAGGTTACGGCAGACCAAACTTTCCCTCCTCCTAACTAAAGAGGGGGACTTCAAATTGCCGCAGAGTATTGTGAATCTTGAGCCCACACTACAAAAGATATACTTACTATTTTCAGTAAGTCTCTGACCAAACAACACAAACTATCTACAGTCAATAAAAAGTATTTTGTAGACCCAATAGTTCAAAGACATAATACAAAACGGTGGAAAGTTACAGAACAAGAGATAATAAAGCAGGCAACTAGAATAAATCTTTGTTAGGCTAGACTTAAAATTGTCTTGTCTCATAAAATCTCGTGTCCTTGTCTTACGACATTCAAGGTCGAAAAGATCACAAAGTCCTACTTCTTGCAAATGCTTTCTATTACTCTAATGACATTGACATCTAAGCCAGGTTTTTAAGCAAGCTTTTCAGTCTTATTTTACTTTTATTCCCTTATTATTAACACCGGAATTACACAACTTGTAAAGATATTTTTCTATGAGTATTTTGAGTAAGACTGCCAATCTATAGAACATAACCTGAGAATTGCCTTACATATAGAAGACACATTCATGTCCCAAGGTGGGCCATCGAGACACAGTAACGATGTGCAATATCCATTTCACTTTGATCCTGGCTCCATAAAGATGCCAAAATAAAATATCGTATAGAAATTAACTGTGCAAATAAAGCTCGCGGGATTGTATACCTTGAAATGTAATTATTGTTTAAGGTTGACTACTACAGACTTATATTAGACCTTTTTATTAGAGTAGTATTTAGGTTTGTAGATATGAGTACTGTATTTATCTCTATCGAATTAACATTGGAAATGATAACTGTAATAATTTAAGACTTTTTTAAATAAGTGTAGGATCTACTTAAGGCTACTTAAAGCAGAACAAAAAAGGTTTATTATTTCACTGACAAAATACATATATATTTTTTTATGAATCGAGTGAACTCGCCAAGGTAACACTGAATGTGATATGTTATAATAATTCTTAGTTCTAGATTAGTATTTGTAACTTTTGTGGTCTTTGTTTTTTTTACGTTCGTTTTATTATTTTCCTTAAAATATATCTTGATCGCTGAGTCAGTTGTCACTAGTTTCGTTTTAGAACTTAAAAGGTACATTTTAAAGTGTGAAATTTAGTTAAATTAAATATTTATAATGTAACTACCGACCTGGGCCGGCTTGATAAGGAAGTCTTTAAAATTCTTCGATTTCCTCTACTATAATTTGCATGTATTACAAATATAAACCTTCCTCTTGAATCACTCTACCTATTGCTGAAAGCTGCATTAAAATCCGTTCAGTAGTTCTAAGTTCTAAGTGAACAGTCACCATTTCAGCTGTGATAAAAATAGCACGTAGAAAAACTGAAAATAAAGGTGATACACCATAAAATTGTTAACGTGATGGTACTTCGTTGGTTCCGTAGCCAACTTTCACTGAGATCAAGCTATATTTTAAGTACTGTAACCTCGTTTTATCTTCATATTTTAGTAGTAAGTTAAAAATTTTGTTTTGCTGGACTTGTGAACGTGTAAGAATATATACGTAAATAATGAATAAAAAAAACATCCTATACACATATTTGGGAACATTTCTCAATACAATACAGTGTCGGACACGTTTAGAACTGATGACCTGTGCACATGGATTTAGCTTCCACGTAAATCTGTATAAGCTGTATTCAAGTTGTATTTCACGTCCGAAGTGACATATGGCGTTACCTATCACCGCTTCCGTCTCATCGCACTTATTCAGTTTGCATGAAATGAAAATCCACCGTGAAATCAACGTGCGGTTTCTATCTATATTTTCATTTGTTTTATTCATGAGTTACATCTCTGATATGGCTGTGTACACACAATCTATAAAATTTAATTTGATTTAATCCCGGTATAACTAGAACTTTTATGAATGCGAAAGTGGAAAGTTTTCTGCACAATATAGAGAGCGGTAGCTCGCTATTAATGAAGATTAAAGTAAGAAGTAGATGGTCAATCTTTAGCAATAAATCTGCATTCAAAGATTTTACTGAAGTGTCTGTTTATTGCTTAAGTACAGAAATGATATAATGAAGTGACTGATTCATTCCCATCATCAGCCTATTGCAGACTACTGCTAGAGATAGGCGTCTCCCATTGCATGCCACTTGTGCAATCCGTCAAATGATTTAATAAAATTACATAAATAAATATTATTTCTAATAATAAACTTTAATTACCTTAAGTATAATATCATTAGGATTCAAAAATTAAACTATAACAAAATATATACTGCCGATATTTATTTTAAATTATATCAGAGTGGTATGGTCGTGGTATGTAAACCATTAATTATTAAAATTTGTGTCACAAAGTATAGTTGACACTAGATAAAACTGTGCACATCTATTCTAGGTCACAGTATCAAACAACAAATGTTCATGAAACAACCAATTTCCCCATCTGCACAGTCAGTGTAAACTTATTTACGTCACACCACGACTCGTGTATGATAATATATGGTAGTCATTTGCAATTGAATAAATTATGGGAGTAACAGTGGCCCATTTGTCAGTTCGGTGCAACATGATATCCTATTGCTGATGTAGCGAGCCGAGTGCGCCTACCGAGTGTTGTTGTGTTTTAAAAGACAACTGCTGTAAGATAAATATTTTTTTTTTTAAAACATATCTATTTGGAACGGACACAAGGAATGCACAGATACTGAAAACCAATTTCTGAAGTCACAATACCTTATTTTTTTTAAGCGGAGAATCTTTTTTTTATGGTATAGATGGCAAACGAGCAGACGTATCACCCGATGGTAAGCGATTACCGCCGCCCTTGGACACCCGCAACACCAGAGGCGTCATAGGTGCGTTGCCGACCATTGGGGGATGGGGAAGATGACGTGGGGAGGGATTGGGCCTCCGGTATCCTCGGTCGCTCGGTATAACACATCGCAAGCGCTATTTCACAACGGTTTTCTGTGAGGCCTTGGTATCACTCCGGGGACGAAAGGCGTGTGTGGGACTCCCGGAGAACTCGGTTTACCCACTAAGCCCCGAGGTTGCCTACCTCTATAGATATCTATATATAAGGACCTATAAGTGAAGTTATTGGTGGTGAATATTTAAAAAAACCCCTAGGGATAAATGGAATATAAATAAAAAGCTATTGGATGCGCTAGAAAATGCAAAGATGTGGGCTTATAGGAAAAAATAAGACGACTTGGCAAACCTAGTGTTGGCCAAATCGAAGAAAGACGAAAATGATGCTGATTTTCTTATAAAAAGTTCTTTAAATTCATACAAAGTTTTATGGGCCTATTAGAACGAGCGACACTTAACTGTGGAGAAGATAACATGAAAGAAAAGCAAATAAAAAAACTTAAAAAAAATTATTAATAATAAATATTTCGGACATCTATCACACAACGCCATCTAGTCCCAAGCTAAGCAGAGCTTGTGTTATGGGTACTAGACAACTGATACAAATACATATACAAACTTTTTTTTTGTAAATACATACATATTATACAAAGATAACACCCAAACTCCGAAACAAATATTTGTAGATCATACAAACATTTGGTCCGACCCGGGAATCGAACCCGAGACCTCACTATCAGCAGTCGCATACACCAACCGCAAGACCAACGAGGCAGTCAAAAAAAATTTATGGTAAGTTTCTTTTATTTTAACACTTAAACACGTATCATGTGAAAAACGTGAAATTAAAGGCTTTATTGTTATTATTAGGTATTAATTTAAAAAATAATCGCCCAACTTTAAAACAAAACGTGGACATAAACGTTCTAGAGGCGTAGAGGCTTCAAAGCGTCAGAGATTAATTATAATTGTTTTGTCATTATGTTGCTCAGTCGTTAATGGAGTGCTTCCTACAAAATATATTGCTCCTGAATTTATTGGCCTCGCTGTATCAATGTAAATATTGACCTACAAAATATTGGTTTAATTTAAAGTTATATTAATATCACTTAATTTTTTGCCATTCATTTTTCACGTCTTGTGCTTCCGTATATAAATTTCAACAAGAATTTTAAGCTGTAAGTGTGTTTGATCACTTTATTGGGCGTTGGTATCTAATACACATTTTTTTAAAGGCTGAGCCCAAGTATATTTAAGCAATTGCTGAAAAATAACGAGAAGGTTTTCTAAATCCTAATTAGTACTAATGAGAACGTAAGTTTGTTACGCTTTCACGCGAAATCTTAACCGATCATCATGAAACTTTGCACACATATTCTTGTAGGTATTAGAAGTAACATATGATACTTTTTTATTAAATGCAAGCGAAGCCGCAGGAGAAAACCAGTTCAGACATAAAATAACAAACTGCCACCACTGCAAGCATTTTACCTCAAACTCGTCTTATTTGTGAATTAGTTCATAACTTGTTTCCGCCTGCGTTTATGGCGGTTATCGCGATGATTCATTCAATGGATATTTTTTTTGTCAACCGATTAAAATAAAACAACCACTAAAAGTTAAGTGGAGTTCACCACAATACATTTTTTTTTATTCAAAATTATATACACATTCTACATAAAACCCCATTCAAATCGGTTAAGCCCCTTCTGAGATTAGCGCGCACAAACACACAGAATGTCTAAAGATCCTATAGTTTTTCTATAATATATACAAACATCGACCTCGTACAATTTTATTTTACCTATGTGTAGAAAAGTGTAGTACTCGAAGAGGCAACGACTGGATTAATTATAACAGCTGGGTAGATGTACAAAGTATTCCTTAATAGTATAACATGTCTAATATGCGATTTTACAGTAAATACCCATTAGCATGGTAATTCTTTTATTTTAGATGTTAAGACGATTACTTGCAATTTCAAATGAAAAATCTATATAGATACTACAAAAAAAAAATATATGTATTGGTATCAGTTGTCTAGTACCCATAACACAAGCTCTGCTTAGCTTGGGACTAGATGGCATTGTGTGTTAGATGTCCAAAATATTTACTTATTTACATTACTTCAAAATAACATACATACTACATTTATTAGTGATAATAATACATAAAAGAGTAACAAAATAAAAAACCGACTTGAAGAACGACTAAATCGATCGATTTTTCTTGGATACCATCCTCAGATCTCAGTGTCCTTATCATGGCACCACCGTTGGGATATCTCTTTTCATAATCAATCTTTTTTTACAAAGAGATATTCAGACATTAAATGCATTTACAAAGCACCATATAACTAAAATTTTACAGACAGCATAGTGTTACTATAATACCTTGACATATTGATGCCCGGCTCAGGAGACCTTACTAATTTATTAACGTGGACTAGCACTGAATAACAAATGTTGTATACCTGGCTCAGACATTAACTGGGAGCCAAAAAAACCTGTTCACACAAACGATCTAATATTTCACAGTTGATCCTGCGTCTAAACTCTTCACTTTTAGATTATATTTTTATCCGTACGCCATTTTTTCCTATTAACATAGCAGCTAAGTTGACAGCGATCGTGTCGACAGCTTCGCATAAATACGAATATATTATTTTCTCGTGGGTAACTGTGGACGTCGAACGCTGGACAGACCCGGACACCCCCACGACTCAATTTGCATATGAATTTGTTGCCACATCGTTAGTATACAAGTGTGTAAAAACAGCTGCGGTGGCTGTACTGTTTTATTTAAACATACACTGCATACATTTGTAACTCTTTGTGGTATGTGTGGGTTTCTATCAAACGATATTTAACGCGATTTATAAAAATTGCATAGTTTGAGTTGCCAGAAACTGTGACTAGATTTGCATTGCACTTGAGTCAGCCTGTGAACGGCCATCACAGGCTGACTCAAGTTAAGATAATAATAATATGATATTGTAAAGTTATAACAGGCTTGTTAGAACGATTAGTTCATTAAATCATCGTCGTTTAGAGTGTTAGGTATATAAGCATAGTATAATATCATAATAGCCAATATTTATTATTTAATGCACGCTTAGTATTAAATTGTAACTTGTTTTAAGAGTTACAATTTATAAAATACTAAGCAAATAAAACTTATGATCTAAATTGCAATCAAGAAATGAGTTATAACGCGTAACAAATATGGATTATTTTAGGGAATATAGAAACTCCACCCCGTTACATTTACAAGTAAAGAAATTACAAAACAATACACACTTTCAATTATTATTTGGATGTCGATGCGGCTGATTGTTGCTGTCTTGTTCTTTATGTATGTAGCTTAATCTAGTAAGTAGAAGCAGCTTTCTAAATAGCTTTCTACAAGGACATTTACATTAACCAAAAACTACACTAATGACTTTAGAACCTATGTAAAGCTAAACACAAATCGCTATTACATTGACAGACAGTCATTTTTTAAAGTTTTCAAACAGGTTTAATTAGTTCTGTAAAACTTTCAGTTATCAATGTGTAATAATTCCACTGCCTAATACTACTTATTTTTGTAATTTAACTAGAAGGCACTTGAACACATGCTTACACACATGTATTTGTACAAGGTAATGTGCTGTATGCATCGAGCACCGAATGATTTGCCAGGTCAACACATTTCGAATTTCAACCCGCATCGGTATTTGACAGGTGCTTAAGGTAAAAACGTATATGACTGTAGTGTGAGTAACATTCGATAATACCTGGTAATAGTGGATACCTCTTACCTTTCATTACCTAATATTTACGTATTTTAATAGTATTAAGGAGGCAAGCAAGCAGACGGGGTTCAATCGGAGGTAAGTCCTGCCTATCTCACTACCACAATCTATGAAAATCTGCAACTTAACAGTAATAAATGTGTTACTGCCTTAGAACCCAAAGATTTAGCGGGTTGAGGAGTGAGAAGTATTATTTAGAAAATTTAGAAGTAACTTTAAGGTAGCAATTAAGTATCTTCATCAATATATTAGTGAATAATTCTTCGCTTCTGATCTATTGAAGTAAATGTTATATTTTATTTTTCTCGGCCTGAGCAACGTCTTTAGATGAGGCCAAAAAAGTAAATTTATTACATTACACTTAAAGCAATTGTACGTTCTAACGTTTTTGTTCCTTAAAATTAATTTCAATAGTTACAATAGCTACAAAAGAAAATCATCTAAGATTTCTTAATAATCTATTGCCAGCAAATATTTGAACAGTAAAAATATGATTCACAAACAAAGAATACGAAATTGAGTAGACTTTGTAACGAATTTGGAGCTTTGTCTATCTATTCCCAGTAGGGCTTCCGGCACAATGAGGAAAGTTATACAATTTAGTTTTGTATTTCAATTTAGAACAGGCATAAATTAATGGCTGGCAAACACAGAATGTAGGTTTATTTCGTATTGTTATAACCTTGCTATTTATATTTAGTATTGAAACATTGGTTTGGAAGCAAACCGCAACAGCCAGCCGCCGGCGTTTTCAATACGAATAAAGGCTTAAAAATATCAATATAGAGAGACTCTTATTTCATTGTTTTTCATAAAGAATATTGGGCAATTTAAGGAAAGTACGATTGATTTAATATGTAAGGCTGACGTTTAAGGCCTTCACTAAAAAGTTTGTGGTATATGCGATTAACAATGATAATATACTAGATAGTCTTGGATTGCGCAACTTACTTTTTGGAATTCGGACACTGTAGTCATCACTATCATAGCTTGAGCTATACTTCTTTTAAAGATTAACTATTTTAATAGAAAAGTATTAATACCTAAGTAAAAATTTATTTTACATAGGACATGTGTGTAAATTTTAGATACATCTTAGAGAAGATATGTATTGTGTAATTTTTATTAAGTAATAGAACTTTTTAGAGATGTAGGATTAGGCAAGAGTTTTTGAAGTAGGTTTCTATCTATTATTTATATTTCTCGTGTCACCTTGTTGCTCACGATGAACTCCGAAACTATGTAACCGTTCATCACGGTCTCCTTTTTAAAATTTTGCTGGCGTGTCTAAGAAAGATTAGTCTAGATCACGCTTAGAAACATCAGACCCGAGCATGACCGAAAAGAGACGCAAACGAAGTTGCGTGGGTCAACTTATACGAATAGGCATAAAAAATAAAAGTGTTGACAACAAGAACATCAATTATTTAAAACTGCTAACTCAAATCAGCAACCATTCATTCTCGAACGTATTCATTCTTACCTCAAGAATGCCCTGGAAACTCGCCAATGCCTTTACGATGAAATAAAAACTCCAATAATCAGGTAGCAACAACCTTAAGACTTCTGCCCGCTCCGTAACAATAAACCGTCTACGTGACGTCACCGCGCGTCACACCCTCGAACACATAACAGTACCAGAGCCCAGTATCCTCACGACGGGGCCTTGGATGTGCTGGCATCGTGCCAAAGGTCACCCCGCCACTCTCACCTTTATCGATTGGGATGGCCCACATTTAGTGGCTTATTGCCCCTGGTTAAGTACAAGTTCAGACACAAGTCTGGCCTGACGTATTGGCTGTTGTCGAGTCACTTTTAATTTACTGGGACGTATACAGATTATACAATCTTGTTCGCTTCGTTCCGAGCCTATTACACTGACGTTACTTAAAGGACAATTGCAAATAAATCTTTAAAAGTGAAAGTTTGGTAAATTAAGTAAACATTCATACATACGTTCTAAAGGAAATTTAAAAATGTATTCCCTAATTTGCGTTCAGTAGTGCAATAATTTTTCTGACAATTTTAGGAGTTTACTTATGGTACAATGGTATGGTCAAACGTGCAGATGAATCACGAAATAGCAAGTTTTGAGCATATTTATTCGCGGGAGGATTCACCATCTGAACTTGTCATACATTGAGACAGCGAAAGGCACCGAAAGCATTGCTTTGTATCAGTTTTCTATGATCAGCTCAAGATAGCCACAATGTGCCAAAGCATGAATCTTCAACGGCTTATTTCAAGAGCTGTTTTATAACACTCTTTTCTACTGCATCTTACAAAAATATACTGATGAAGAATATGAAGTAGTTATACTTATTTTGAGTGAAGGTATCATGATTTCAGAGATATATCAAATAAAGATAAAATGATGAAGGTTAAAACTATTGATTAGCGTAGACTCAAGGAATTCAGTTACATTAAGGTCATATTTTCTGACAAGTTATTATTTTCCACGGCACAAATTGCTTTTAAGACATTTTAAGATACAAAATAGATGTTCGTTAAACCATTTTCCGTGACAAAACCCAAAATAATCGAGACTTAAATTCACGACTAACAGCATAGCATGAACTTACACACAATAGTTAATTCAAAATATACTTTACAACGTCGAAACAATTAAAACTGTTGAAAGGTCTAGTCTAGTGGTTAGTAATTCGGATTGCTTAATCAGAGGTGATGGGTTTTGGAATCGCAATACGTCGGTGTAACAATTACGCTTAGTTCTATAAATCAATACGGCTACATATAACTTACGTATAAGCTACGAATTTATTCCACTACGTAAATACACATTGTACATAAGAAGACATGTCTTAAAACATTATGATAACAATAAGATATATTAAATCAAAATACCACCACGTCTTCATGAATGGGGCAAAAAAGGTTGTTATATTTCATGTACGAGTATAAGTTTGTACATTTCCAACGGTGCGGCAGTTGAATTTTTATTACAATAAACATATGACAAAAAAGTAATCTGGCTAAATTATTATTTTTGTTTCCTTACAACCCATTACTTGAGCGCCCTTAAGTAGTAAATGACTGCGCTGAAGCCTTTCAAGTAACGGGTAACATCTTTCAAAACATAGAATTTAATTTAATTGAGTGTACTAAGAGCACATTTACATAATATAATTAAAGACCGTATTATAAGAGTGTCGAATTGCGTACAATTAAGCTTGCAAGCGTTAGCTGTAGCGAAAATTTTATGTCACGAAGCTAAGGGGTTTAAAGGCGGCTGGGAGGTGTCCGACAGAGATAATTCTAGAAATTTGCATTTTAATCACTATGTCAGCATCCCTATACTAATGGAGAGAGCAAGAAAAAATGAAGCTACCTTCACATTTGCATAATTCAACCGTGATGTTATTAATGGCTGTGTTAAAAAAAATGTCTAGATTCAAATGTGACTTTATAGGTCGACTTGACACTGCTGGGGGTGTCGTCTAAGGTGGGTCGATGTTTTGACTCTTACTGTGTAGAGCGGTAGGAAGCACATAGATAAAAAATGAATCGGGAACTAACATTTATAGCGACTAAGTTTAATAAATACTAAAAGAAATCCACGTCCCACCCCTTTCTCTCATGGTACGGGAGCTAGCAACGTTTGAAAAGTAAGAATTTTAGGTCAGCTGATTTTGTGATATGTCGTCCTTCTTGCACTTTCGGTTAGAGTCTGGGCTATCTGGCTGGCGGTAGCGGTTGCGTTCATTAGTGCGCATCCTACCTGTCCAGGTAATAATCCTGGATTTTAAAAACATTTTAGTAGGCGTATTTTTTAATTTTTTGTTTTTAAATAAGTCTACCTGACATACTTTTTTTATTGCCAGACATTTTTGACAATGCTAACTATGTGCCATACGCGATTTTTTATTTTTTTTTTTATAAAAATTTCAAAGTATTTTATAATGTCTGTAATTTTAATATGATGTTATTTAAAGATAATAAAAACTTAAAATAAATTTGCCAGACATTAATTCGATTGTTAAGTCTTGAATTAAAATTAAAAAGTCATGAAAAGTATTGCAGTATAATGCTAGTAGTCCGAGAGAGACAGTTGCAGAATAAGTCGAGAATGATACAGGGAACCATTACGAAAGTAAATTACTTTTCACTGTGCATATAATAAAAAAAAAAAAAAGAAAAATCATTCTAGCCACAGAGAGTTTAAAAAAAATAATAATTTTAATTATATTAAAATTGAAAAAAAAAAACACTTTTTATTTAAATTGTTCTGATTACTAAATATAAATTACAAATAATTAATATTAAGTTTTTCAAGTTGTTTCAGCCTATAGTAACGTCACAAAAAAAGAGGCATCTTCATTCATCATCATCATCATCGTCGCTGTCTTTGTCAGTGTCATTCATATCATCTTCTTGAGAACTTTCGTTATCTTCTAAAACTCTATCATCTGTAACATAAAAGAAATAAACAGTGTAATTCTTCTTGTTTGTTAGAAAACATTTTAGTTATTATTGATAAATATTCCATTTCACACTTACTTTGAACAATAATATCTGCAACTGAGGATGGTAATTGATCTCCCAAAAACCAGACCAAATCATATTTGTCACCGTTAATGGTCTAACCGAAAGCCATTGGAGATAAAGATGTTGGATGTTTTGAGTGAGCATTTCTCCAAATTTTCGTCACATAACGAACTCTCAATAAATGCTGTTGCAATTCCGCTTTACAGGGTGGCAAACTGGATGAGTCAAAGTTTCGAAATTTTTTGTCGAAGTTCTCATCTGATTTTTAGACTTAAACGTACTTGAAAATAAATGAAATCGAACATCATTAACATTGGAACAATTTTTAACTCCATACATTTGACAAATAAATTTCTCCAGCGTTACAAACGTAGTTTCAAGTATTTCTTCGTCATCCGTAATTATATTATCAAAAGTTGATTGGTATTCTTTAGAATTTTCTAATATTTTAAAAGGCTTAACTTTGCCTTTTCTAAAAAAAGCTGGCGTGTAATCACATCCGGTTATTGCGTGGAAGCATGGTAAAGCTTTGCATAAAGAGTAAATACAATAATATACTTATACAATACTTTTCATGACTTTTTAATTTTAATTCAAGACTTAACAATCGAATTCATGTCTGGCAAATTTATTTTAAGTTTTTATTATCTTTAAATAACATAATATTAAAGTTACAGACATTATAAAATACTCTGAAATTTTTATAAAAAAAAATTAAAAAATCGCGTATGGCACACAGTTAGCATTGTCAAAAATGTCTGGCAATAAAAAAGTATGTCAGGTAGACTTATTTAAAAACAAAAAATTAAAAATTACGCTTTCTAAAATGTTTTTAAAATCCAGGATTATTACCTGGACAGGTAGGATGCGCACTAATGAACGCAACCGCTACCGCCAGCCAGATAGCCCAGACTCTAACCGAAAGTGCAAGAAGGACGACATATCACAAAATCAGCTGACCTAAAATTCTTTCTCGAAAACGTTGCTAGCTCCTATACTATCAAGAATAATTAAAAACTTCAAGTAGTATGTGTAAAATATTTTATATACTTTCGCATGATTTATGTACCAGCTTATGTATTAATATACATTACAAACTTAATATAAATGTCTAATGTGCTTTTACATTCAAAAAGTAAGTTCATACATTTTACAATAACATCACAAAGTCTTTAAATTGTCACATACTTCATTCTGATTTATATTCCCAATTTTCCGAGAGAACCTGAACATTGACCTTAAGAATGTATTCTAGTTAGATTGATGGCAAAAATGACATTATGTTTAATGCCTAGACAATAATATATTGCTCTGTTTCCAGTTATTTGTAAAAACTAAACAGTGAAAAAACTATATAAAAGTATGACAACAACAGGTCTTTGATTTTAAAATTATTTAAAAATGAAATAACGATAAGTTTCATTGGATGCAAATAGATTATTTTAGTCAATAATATAATTACAATAGATTTCTCCAACCCTCTACAAGTCTAAACGTTTTAATTAATGTAATGAAAGGAAATTGACGTTTAACTTCTAGACAGTCGTAATAAAACCTATAATCTACACTCTTAATTTACATTAGTTCAGTCAAGTCACAATACAAAAAACCAAAGAAAAAAGTACAATTATTTTAGTGTTACCCGCGGTACGACAACTTTTTTTTTGGAACTAATCCCGCCCACACGCCCACCACTGCAACTCCTGTACACCAGGATCAACAGCAGTGACCCACGAACACACCGAGTTATGACACTCGGGAAGTCCCAGGAAAAACATTAACTGTCTTGGAAGTTGGAGATATGATAAGTACAACAACAACTGCGGAAACGCCGCCGAACAAAGTTAGTCTAAAAAAAGTAGCTTAAGTTACTCCCTGGATCATCAGCTACCTGCCAGTGAAAGTCCCGTCAAAATAGGTACAGCCGTTCCAGAGTTTACTCGGAACAAACAGACAGACAGACAGACAAAAATTTTAAAAAATGTTATATTGGTACATATATCGTGTATGCATATGCATTTATTTAAAAGCGGTTATTGTAATACTGCAAACAGACACACCAGTTTTATTTATTTGTATAGATAAAAGGCTTTAAACAAAGTCACTGTCATGAGAAACACCTCTGTAATTATTTCCTATCCCAAGTCTTACGAAATTCTCTCTCAAGGTAGGGCCCTGCCTCTCCACGATGCCCCAGAGAATGAACTTTCATGCAAACTGTTACAAAACTTTCATTCTCACGACCTTTTTAATATTTTCTGAGCACATTATATTTTAATTATACAGGCAATTATATTTTAATAATTTTCTCAGAAAACAAGCTATTTCTGCGAACAATAGCCTGTATTTTATCACGAATGGATAAAGAAAGATGTGTACAGCAGATACCATTTATTGCGGGAATAACAAACGAAAGAGATGTAATCTTTTGTTGTATTGATATCTTGTTGGGCCTAAATACCAACAAGATATCAATTATCCTACAAGATATCAAATCTTATATAAAACCAGCTGAACCCCGCGGTGTTACCCGCGGTTATTTTTGTACCGCAAGTAACGCCGCGGGACAAAGTTAATCTAAAAAAAGTAGCCTAAGTTACTCCCCGGGTTATCAGTTGCCAGTGAAAGTCCCGTCAAAATCCGTCCAGCCGTTCCAGAGATTACCAGGAACAAACAGACAGACCGACAAACATTTTTTTAACTACATTTTTGGTATATGTATCGTGTATACAAACATATGCATTAAGTAAAAAGCGTTTATTTTAATATTACAAACAGACACTCCAATTTTATTTATTTGTATAGATGTATAGATAAGGGGTACTTTTTAGCTCTGCATCACCGACTCGGTCGACTAGTAGAAAATGCCTTCGGCATTAAGTCCACCTTTGTCACATTTAATGTGCATAAAGTATAAATAAAAAAAATTAAGAAATATCAAAGCGACTTATCCAAAAATATTCTAAGTACTTTGTATGAACTTCTGCAAATAGGTATTGCAATTTGCTACTAATTTCAATTCGACCGATGCATTTACCAATCCGACTGGACCTGAGGAATTTCTAATGTTGCCAGACTTGCTGGAATGCTGGAGTCCGTTTCCCGCATTACAATACGTAGTTTCGAAATTGAAGTTCACAATAAGGTGTACAATCGTAGAGCTGAAAATAGACGGAGATGGTACCGTAGATTATATATAGATATAATACCTACACGAACTGTTCAAATGATCTGGGGTAAACTAGACACGATTTAAGCATTGTAATATATTAAACAAAACGACTTTATCAACTAAGATTCCCTGCTAGAGTACCCAAAGG
This sequence comes from Spilosoma lubricipeda, assembly GCA_905220595.1. Lineage (NCBI taxonomy): Eukaryota > Metazoa > Arthropoda > Insecta > Lepidoptera > Erebidae > Spilosoma > Spilosoma lubricipeda. Next base: position 1,016,195 of record HG992290.1, read on the forward strand.
GATCCATTTGGCTTTTCTGTCCACACAGATTCTACTATCAAGATATATGCTTTGCCTCAAGTCTCTCTCAATTAACAATACATCAATTAAATTAGGGTATATTTTTAGAAAATAAGGCGTTTCATGGAATCAGATAATATAATCAATCAAGAACGGCTTAGTAATAGAAGTTAGTTATTATCATACATCTTAACACCGAATTCTCCGGTTAATCTGAAATACACAATCCAATATGCATATTCCCAGTCAATAACACAAGGTTCATTCCTGCGGCTGCAGATCTATCATATCTACGTTCAATCCGCGCATATCTGTTGCCGTTTAGCCAGATGCTCTCGAACTAGGTCAATGTTGCTTAATATACTTATACAGAAAATATGTAGGTTCAATCCGTGAACCAAATTTTACATTTGTGTTCACTGGCTATTGTTAGACGAGAAAGCCAGTATCGATTTAACGAGCTTACCTTGGCTGGTTGGCTTGTTCTGGATTTTTCTTACAGTATTTAATGTTGTCTTTGTAATTAATTCAAATGTGTTGTAGCGAAGTTATTGATTTTAAATCCAAACTGGTGCACTGGCGAATTAATTGTATTTTTTCACTCTGCTCGTTATTTTAACGTAAGATACGTAGCGCGCAAGGAAATACATAGATTAGTAGTTAGGAATACATGACGTTCATTAAAAATTCGTAGCAAAACGTTTTAAATATATACACATACACACTTTGAAAAACGGTGAACCACCTGGGGTACAAAACGTTGATTTACATATCAAACTTACTACAGTAATATTGTGTCAAAAGCGTAGAACTGTAAATAAGGAACGCTAAGGAAAACGTCAAGACTTCAATAATTAACATGCACTTTCTACAGAAACTAAACTCATCCGTGGTATGAATATGCAGTTGTAGCTCAAAACATGGATAATCTTAGTTAAGAGAATCAACAAGAATAGTAATGAAATAAGGGAACTAATTACAAACTTTATTTAACTTGCCTCAATAGTTTGGGTAAATCTTGCCTCTAAATTTTATTTAAAACGCCAAGCACATTTATATGATGGACAATTTCAATTTTCTACTAGACAATTTTTGGTTGGTGTAGAAATGTTTCAAAGTACATGCGAAGCTTTATTTTGTATTTCTATATTACACTTTCAATTGGACGAGCTGAAACTCCCATTTGTTGAAATATATATGGTCTCAACATATATAGTACTGAGAGAAAGCCATAGGAACGTTTTAACCAGTGAATTCTATAGTACTTTGATTATAATATTTGTCTTATTAGGTAAATGATGCCTCGGGTGTTAACTAAATTGCATCATGTTTTTTCTGGTTAATTTGTTTTCAGGATAGCAATAGCGACTGGAGTCAGGGTCTGATGAATGACGTCATAATATAGACAAAAGATGTTGTGATAAGAATGAGTAGTAAAAAATAAAATTTCACAATGAATAGAGTTAGAAAGCTGTTTAAGACATGTACTTACAAATAATTCAACTAAGTTTGTAGACTTATTTGTTTTTAAAAGAACTGTATACAAGTTATCAAGCAATCACAAAGTCCAATGACATGAACTGCTGTTTTTTTTTTCATTTAGTTTGACAAGGTTTTTTAAAACTAATAATTAAGTAAATTCTAAATTTATTTTATTCGTTTTAGTATAAACCTTAAACAAAGCTTTCGTGTAACATGTTTTTTACCATATACTTTAATATGTACTGTAGCGACAATTTTAAATGCCATAATTATTAGATGTCGTCTGCATGAGACTTTGTCGTGAAGAGAACAGCAATAGTGTACAAATTTGTTATTGGATTTTCAACAAAATGTGATCTTATTTCCTTAACGTTTAGACTTGTATACGTTAAATTACGTAACTTGTTCAGAAGCGAACAAGTCGTGTTTTTTAGTAACAATCCCAGTTATGTGAATCTATAAAAATAAAGTATATTAATTAAAGAGAAGCTTTTATTTTCTTAAGCTATTTTATTTCATTGTTTCAGAAGTAATTCTACTTAAAGGTTGAGGACAAAGCCTGTGGAATTAGTGGAAATGAGCAATTTGATTTCAAGAATCAGCTTATGTATAAACCTAAGTAGAGTATTCTGAAAATGCCTTCAGTATTATGAACTACTGAAGAAGTTTGCTTTTTTGTTAAACAAAAACCTCTTTTCGATGGAGATGCATATGGTTATGAGTGCGTACTAAAAGCTGTAGTTGATGAAACAACAGACATTATTTAAATGTTTTTTTAAATTTCTTTATATTTATATTATTAAAAATTCCACTATAATAGTCTGGGATCACCAGAACCAATTTTACAAATGATTACTATGACTAAACAACTGTAAAGAAATCAGCTAGTTAGTATCATTTTTGATGACCTCGTTATCGATACAAGTTGGAAGCATCAAATGATACATTTTGTAAAACAAATATTTTTTCCAATAATTAATAATAATGTTAGTTAAAATTTATATAATTTAACAGCCACGTTGTCCTAAAAATTGCGTGATACGTTATCCCGGTCCTACGCTCAAAAGTTTTTTGTCCCCGTTATCTACCACAATCGAAAATTTTTGTAATAGGAAAAAATGAAGCCACTCACGCAAACTTTGCTTGATAGTTATAACTTGAAAATTGGTTCCGGGGATCCCGGGCTATACTCGTAAGTAATCTCATAAACAAAAAAAAAACAACGGGCTAGCAAAGAACAACGATCTTTGAGGGACAGCTTGACATATTACGCATCTTACACCGTCTCAAGATTTGTAATTTTAAGGAAATATTTTGCTGAGTACTTTCCAAGTGTATTGGATAGGAATTTATTGAAATTCCCACCAGAAGGTAAAGTGGATTGCAAAGTTTGTTTCTCTGATTTATGACAGTCTCACTTCAAACTTCATTTGTAATATTCTTTATTAATTATTTTTCAAATTCAAAGGTAAATAAAATAAATAATAAATAAATAAATATTTCGGACATCTAGAGGCGTTGTGTGTTACAACGCCATCTAGTCCCAAACTAAGCAGAGCTTGTATTATGGGTGTGCTAGACAACTGATATGAATACTAAATTTTTTTTTTTGGAAATAAATACAAATTATACATAGAAAACACCCAAACTCCGAAACAAATATTTGCAGATCATTCAAACATTTGTTCCGACCCAGGAATCGAACCCGAAACCTCAAGAACAGCAGTCGCGTGCTACCACTACGCCACCGAGGCAGACAAGGTATTGTCTAGAGCCACGATTTATAATAATATTTGATTGGAAATTGTTAGGTAAGATGTTTATGTACTAATTAGTGCCCATTCATGAAAATGTGTGCCAACTTTTTATTATTTTTGTGTTCTTCCTTAAGTAAACTTTAAGAAATTTAAATGGCTTTTGTTTTTTTTTTATGTCCGTGTGGGTAGCATGGGCCGGTTCGACCGGAGTAGAAATAGAAAACCGGCGTGAAACAGCGCTTGCGCTGTGCTTCACCGAGTGAGTGAGGATACCGGAGGCTTCCTACAGGCAGTGTACAGTCACGGACAAAAAAAAACATTTTTCCGTTATCTTTTCATTTTTCTTGTGCATAAACCTTGCCCTATGCCCTATATGCAATTACGAACACATAAAAAATAATTATTTAATTTGGTTCCGCCGATCGGAATTTATACGCGTACATATATTTCGGTAATTCATTTATATATGTATATAGAGATGTTTACAGATTTTTTTACCATATCTGTTTCTACATTCAATGTTATCTTTCTTATCAAGAAAAGTAGGGCTCAGCGTATTCATAAAAATCATTATTTTCTAAGATGTAAAGTTAAACGGAGTTCTAACAAAACAACGGTGAAGATACTCACGTACTTGTGTATGACATGAATTGTGAAAGCCTATTTATAGAAAGTCTATATATATATGTATGCTTTGACTTTTGTGATTTATATAAAATGAGTTGGTACATTTTATTTACAGTAGTATCATTTAGCTGTCATATTCTTTATTTTATTTTAAGTTATCGTAACGAATAAAAAAGGTTGTCGACTGGTTTCCATAAGGCCGTGGACACGAAATCAGCGGCGGCAGTGTAGCGCCGCGGCTAGCGGTGCGTTCTAACACATTACTAGATAGCGCTGTGTTCGATGTCCTAAATATTTATAATCCTACTAATATTATAAATGCGAAAGTTTGTAATGATGAAGATGATGGATGTTTGGATGGATGTTTGTTACTCTTTCACGCAAGAACTACTGAACGGATTTGGATGAAACTTTACAGCTTATACATCAGAATAACACATAGGCTAATATTAGCAGCGATAACCGACATACACGCGGGCGGAGCCGCGGGCAACAACTAGTTATTTAATAAATATGTAGTGTAAAGTTACCTAACTAGGTAACTATACGCTACGCATAATTAGCAGGATCTGACATGTTATTTTATTTTGGTTCAAACACTGAAGAAGATAAACAAAATATTTGTTTATTTTATTTTTTTATTTGCAAAACTATTTTCTTATTTATTTGTATCCATAATCATTAATATTATTGGAACGAAGTTCCTTATCGCGCGTTGTAAAAGGGGGCTAAACGGAAAAAATTCTTACGAAAAGTTATCACGACACAAAAATTCTTACGAAAAGTTCTCACGACACAGACTTTCTTACGAAAAGTTGTCACGACACTTTTTGCTACAGTAAGCGATTGTAAGCCGTGCGGCGTGTGCATGTTTCTCTGTCTCTCTCTCTCTCTTACAGAAAGCAAGCCAGACATTTTCATTTCTATTTCGCATTGAACAGTGTGGTGTCGCGACGATTATTTTTGTTGAATATATACATGTTTTTTGTACATAATAAATAATAAAAAATAATAAAAATAATGAATCCTGACAGTGAACTTCGTTCCATCCGGGTGTCCCTTGACATCTCTCGAGTTTTTTTTTATTATATTTTTCATCATCCATTTCATACAATAATCTCATTAGGATATCTTTTTGTGGTCGAAAGTATGGTCACGCTTTGCCGCACGAATTCGTATCGTAGCAATTCGCATCGTGAGTTCCTACGATGCGGCGTCGTAGTTTTGTGTAAGCGCCCTAACTAATAGTATTCAAATAAGTCGTAAACAGAAATCTAGTGTAGTTTATCAGAGTACCGACGCGACTACATAAACTAAAATTAAAGTAAAGTAGATCAAGAGCGGGTAGTTACTAAAAGCTTTCGGTGTCACAGAGCTCTTACTCGACCACTTGTGTACGCCATCGCTACGATCCTATTGAAATATCTTGTAAACAAAACAGTATTGTACTTTACGTATGTATTATCTATTATTATATTATATTATTCTATTATTATATTACGTATGTATGTATTATCGTGATTACTGCTATTACTCTACTATCTACTTGTAATTATCATTCTTACTTAAAAACTAATCTAAATGTTAGTTTCCAGTGTGGATATAACTAGGATTCGAACCAATAAATTTCACATTTACGCTTAATTTTTGTTTTCTTTGGTATTCTTCCAAGCAAGTTCCGTTTTGTAGATTTTTCTTGCAATAATTAATTGGTCTCGATGACAAAGAGAAAGCACAAGTAGACTTAGAAGGTCATAATTTAGTAAATATAATCGCTTAATTGGACGATAAAGTAACGATTTCATCACCGATCGCTGCATACTAGAACGTGACACGCCGAAAACATACCTTATCAGACATTTTATGTGACATGTTAAAATTTACTGTTCAGGTAATTTGGTAGCGTGGGTGTGACGATATTGACGTATGAAAAAGGATATGATGTTATTTTTATAGATGCACTAACTCGGAAAAAATACTAAGTAAGCTAGCTCAGTTTTATTTCACGTCAATAACATTGATCTCCAGTAAACAGGACGTAGCTAGGTAAATTAATTTATGGGTAAAAAAAATATATTTTTCGTGTAGATTAACAATTTTCGCTACAATATTTTGACTATCATTCAAAACTATATTGGTAGAAAACAATACTGTAAGTAGATTTTTCTATCTTTACTTTAAAATTAGAAAATAATCACTGAGAAGCCAGCCTCCCAGCCCGTCATCGATAAAAAGTATTTCATCTAGTATTTTCTAAATCTAGGATTGAAGCTAAGCACGATAAACTAAAAAACCAAAATTTTTGCTTGTTTTATTAGCAGAACAATAAAGCTATTGCCATTTAACTTCATTTTATAGATATTTATAATCTTCTTTTCCCTAAGAATCGTTTTGCGGTAGAATATCTTATTTCAATAAAACATTCTTATGTTATACTGACATAGTATTTGACGATAAAATACTATTATTGTAATAAACATAACACTACAAAAGAAACGAACTTTTTCTTGAACTTCATAGTTCATTGAGACACGGCACCATACTCTTAAAAGTACCATTTCAAATTCAAATTCAAAATCATTTATTTAATTAACACACTAAGTGACATTTATGAACGTTAAATTGAAGATACAGTTAAAAATCTTAGATCGACACAAACAGACTGGATTGTCCAAGTAAATTAGGTGAAAACACCTAAATCTACTGTCTGCTTGTTTCAATCTATAACTTTTTGTTTCCAAAATGCGTAGAGTCTTATGAGAAGAATACTGGCAAAGAAACTCATGGCCACCTTTTTTAAAAGCCAGAACTATTCGTTTGATACCCTTTTGAATCTTAATATACATACTAAGAACACTCTCAATACCCAAGAGCTCCAAAGTGAAAGCCGTTGTTTGATATTCCTCATACATTTACATTTTCAGTTGCAATGACAATAGTTTATTTGCATCAAAGCGGAAGTGATCCAGAGTGCTTTCTGTTTTCAATGCAATATTAAATTGGACGCTATGATCAATATTGAAGCGTTCCGTTTGTGAAAATTTAAGCGTTTCGCTCTTGGATTGTATGTGCATTAAGAATACTTCATCGTTCAGATTCCTCTCTTATAGAAAAGACTGCTATTAACATACTTTATAAACTGGATCGATCGAAATCAGTGACGTGACTTACGAAAGATTTATTGACAGAAAGGAAGAAGAGAATAGAAGATATTTAACTTTACTTTACATTATGGTTGCGTATGCGTCTGCTGTGCTTGAGGTCTCGGTTTCGATTCCCGGGTCGGACCAAATGTTTGTATGATCTACAAATATTTGTTTCGGAGTTTGGGTGTTTTCTATGTATAATATGTACGTATTTACAAAAAAAAAAGTATATATGTCTTTGTATCAGTTGTCTAGTACCCATAACACAAGCTCTGCTTAGCTTGGGACTAGATGGCGTTGTGTGTTTGATGTCCGAAATATTTATTTATTAATTAATTTATTATCCTAGTTGAAGCGAATTAAAAATAAGGAGTTTCAGCACCACTATTCCTCCCGCGAAAGCTACATAACCCGACTAAGGGAGAAAACTACATAGTACATCACTACGAAGGGAAGGAAAACTTAAAAAAAAATTCTTTATCAAACCGTATAGTCAAGTACAGTAGGCTTTCTTTTCCGTTTCTTTTTTTTCTGTTTCTGTCTTTTTGTAGGGATATTTGGTATTCCTAGGGGGAGAAAAAAATAAATTTACGGTTATATTTAATTACCTCTGCATAAATAAAATAATTACGTTAATTTAAGGTAATTTGAAAAGATGGTTAACTGTCTGTAAAAGAAATCTCTAAATAAACATAGCTAAGTATAAAATATTCAAAATCACATTTGATCGTTAAGAAAGGTTTCGTCGCAGTTAAGCTTGATTTAACAAAGCGGTTTAACGGCTTTCAGTGTAATGCAATTACATTATACTCACGTTTGATAAGCCCTCATGTAGCATTCGTTGAACCCTTCACTTAAAGGTGAACTACGCGATACGGTATGATGAACATACAACCCAACATCTCTAGTGCTATTTAACGAAACATAGCACCTAAATTTTAAATTTAATTGTAATCGAAGTACAATAGATAAAGATCACTGATTACTGGTTGGTATAATAAAAAATTATCAGTAAAAAAAAAGAAAGGTCTCTTGAATGCGCTCCCGCTTGAAATTAGAATGTCTATTAACCGTTTCGTGTTTAAAAAGAAGGTACATGACATTCTTAACGACATGACACAGTCATCGAATAGATAATATACCATCATATTCCCTAATACTCTTAGTGTACGAATCTATAGTAAATATTTTATTTATTTTATTATTTATGTAATGTAATATTACATATAGTTATAGTGCTTAAGTATTTGTATATAGAGTTTATGTGTCTGTTGTATTTTTTACTTTTTATATAGCTGTTTAAGTTATTCAGTTCATGTTCAATGTTCATGTACCTCACAAGATTTCCACACCACCGATGTACAATAGTGCATAAAGTTATAAATAAATAAATAAAAGTTCAGTGCAGAAATGGTAAAGTAACTAGGCAATTGAGTCAAAAGCAGAAGTTATGTTGACTAATTTCCCGCCATGAGGAAGCCACTCAAACACCGGAACAAAGGAAGATTACAATAACTAGTCGGCGTGAACAGTTCCGAATACTTCGGTACAGGCAGGCCGCAGGTTTGCGCACAACAAATTATTCGTGACAGCACCTGTGTAAACTTGACTGCCTATTGTCACTTACATAACTCTAAGTTGCCTTTGATATCTGATCTTGTTGCGTACTACTAGCTTCAGCTGCGACTTTTCAAGTTTAAAATTGTATTACTTTCGGAAACTTAACTAATTTAAACTTCAGACCACATAAAATCTATTTTCATCTAGATCTTTTTTTGTAATTCACTATTTTAGCAAAAACTTATCGAGTGGTGTTGTGTTTGGTGATTTTACAGTCAACGAAAACTAATATATACAACACCGAACCTCAGCGATAAGTGAGATAAATCTAAGACATATTAACAAGTCTCAGGCATGGCGAAATTACTGTGTACTTTCCACTCAAAGAATTACAAATTGTAGGATATAACAGAATTGTATTAATTTTTTTACAGTCTCCGATAGAATACAGGATAGTTTTTGTCCCAGAAAAACATAAAAAACTGGAGTTTAACCGTGGACAAAATGTAATAGTAAATTACTTTAGGTTTTACAAAGAATGAACTTGTTATAATCAAAGCTCTTTATACAATCAGGGAGTGTTGGATATTTTAAAAGCTTTCATACCGTTTGATGTTTTTTAATGATTATCTTTTGAGACTAATCAAGTAGACTTTTAGAGATTCCATTTTAATAGGCGAACAATGACTTTATTTCAAGATCAATGATCAAGAAAAGTAATAACTTTTTTTATATAGGTAAGTAATTATTTGGAACAAGTTGGCTAATCATATAGGTACTTGACCAAGTAAGTTTAAGAGAAAAACGGACATACCGCTACGGATCCCAGGGCTCCTTGGTGACGATAATGAATAACTTTGAAAATGATATTAAATATCTATACAATCAGTTTTACAAATCCTTTCTTCAATGACAGCTAATGTTTCATTAAAATATTTGTAAATGGTTTTTTGGGCTCATTGCCTTTTGTACAAAAAAATAACATAATTAAGTATTAAATATTTTGAAATAAATAAAAAAATTATAAATATTTCGGACATTTAACACACAAGCAACACACACAAGCCGTTTAGTCCCAAACTAAGCAGAGCTTATATTATAGGTACTAGACACCTGATATAAAAACATATAAAGTTTTTGTTGTTGTGAGGTCGGTGAAGTCGGAGAAACAAATATTTGCAGATCATACAAACATTTGGTCCGACCCGGGAATCGAACCCGGGAACCTGAAATAAAAATTGAAAACATTTTACAGTGTAACAAAAGCATCGAAAACACAACTCGAAATGTAAAACCCAGTAGTGCGGACTGATTAACAATTAAGGCAAAGATAGTTAAACTTTAAAATTAATGAAATACGTACAAACATTTTAAAGAGAAATTTTTAAATGGTTGTAGTGTTTTTACCAGTATGTTTCATTCTAACTGCCCTATTTCTATCTATCCCCTAGAGAGTACTCCATAAAATATATGGTAGACTTTATTTGTTTGATTTTTTAAACAGCAATCTTCAGTAGACAGACAGATGTCTAAAAATACACGGCTTTCCTCAAAAAGTATTTTTTTCTTTCATGTCTAAACTTTTCATGAAACTTTAGATGAAATTTACAAAGCAATCGGGATATGAATCTTACTATTCATTATAATCATTTCAGTAGTGTCTAAACTACTGAAATAGAACATACAAAAATACATAGATTGTCAAAACTATTACCCTTTCTAGCGTTGGGTAAAAAATAGCCGGAAACAGAAAGTTTGCCAAACCAAAGCAAAAGGAAGCTGTCTAAGTGTTTAATTCTTTAATTTTGGAGTGTTAATAATGATGAAATGAATGAAATTTCAACATATTTCATATCCGTCTAGTAGCATTGTATTAAAGTGTATTCCAATAAAAACTGATAAACATGCGGCGGCGGGTTCCAAGACAGTTTAATTTTTCCTGGTACTTTCCGAGTTTCATGATGTGTTCGTGGGTCACTCCTGTTGATCCTGGTGTACAGGAGTTAGGAGTTACGTAGTGTGGATCCGATTAATGCCACACAAAAAAAACAAGCGACGATAGCGCGTAATTCATCGTTTATAAGCCACAGACTCATTCTTACAAAAACTGAAATATTTCAGTTGCGGTTACAAACATGATATGTTAAACTGTATTTTTTTTTATAGATCCTTCTGCCTAGCAGAACTGGCAGAACACGATTCTTGTAGAGAGCGACTAACTATATAGGTATTACATCGAGCAAGTAAACAAGCTCAGCTAGATTAGTTGAAATGGCACAAGATAACGTGGATCGATAACCACGTGTTTGATACCTACGACCTTCCCACGTCAGGTGGTTGGATGTATTTACAATATTTATAATGTAAAAGATTATTATGGATTTAACTGACTAATAAGGACTAGCAGCAGAAGAAATAAATATTGCATTGCAGACAAGAATACACTGAAACAAATGACGTTTGATCATGGAAACAAAGTCTAACGTAGAACAACACGGTATAGTCATACGTAGGCGTTCTCTACCAAAGTATATGCCCAAATGAGCCTACTCATGATACTGTTACAACACAGAATGAGTTCATGTGTGTGTTAAATTTGTAATGTGTTTCATTTTTTTCTTTTATTTCGTAGAGACCGGCCATGGTTTTTAAAAGTGAATCTAAAACATGTATGCATGATGATTTTTTGTAAAACACAAATGTCTACTGTTTCGAAATCGGTGTGAGCTTCTTTTAAAAATATAAAAGCGTGACAAATGTAAATAAAAAGACGTGAGGGTGATAAATTTTATAATATTCTATTACCAAGTTAAATTAATTTCTTCTAGTACACTCTGAACTTTATTCACTGCGAGTTCACACTTCATTAAGAACTACAATATCAAAAGCACTGTGAATACTAAATTAAATTCAAACTACCCGCATTATTATATAATTATCTTTCAATCGCCCTTCAGAGACGTAGTCTTGATAGTTTGAAGTCTACATTGTATTTAGTTGCGTACAACTTATAGATATGAAGGTCTGACACAACTTGCTGGAGACAAGCAATATAATTGAGATTGATTCAGCTGAATAATAACTACATAATATATATTATTTATAGTCTACATTCATGTGCTTTAATTAACAAATGAATATCACACTTCTACCGCATTTACCATTAGGATTGCTCCGAGGAATTGTTCGAACTGATTCCTGCCGCCTCTTTCCGTCATCGTCCTACGCGACAAAAACTTCATTCCTGTCATCTAGATGGCTGGCAGTCCATAACTGTGCGCTTTTCCATATACTTCCTGCCTCGCACAACAAAACTGTGGAATCAACTCTTGCCTGCGATATTTCCGGACCAATACGACCTGCAACCTTTAAGAAAAGAGCGTACTCCTCCTTAAAAGCCGGCAACGCACTTGTGATGCCTCTGGTGTTGCAGGTGTCCATGGACGGCGGTAATCGCTAACCATCAGGCGATACGTCTGCTCATTTTCCCCAAATTAAAAAAAAAAAAAAAAACAGAAAAAAAAAAACAATCCTTTGAATCTAGAAAACCCTTTTTAATTTAAAAACAAACATTGTTACTGACAACTTCTCTAGTTTTTTTCTATTCTTTATCTATTCGCCTGAAATTCATTTATAATTGAAAATATAAACCCAGAGTTAACAAAAAAGAAAATAATCTGTTTAAAATTAGCAAACAATATTCACAATTATTTATTCTGAACATGATTGTATGCTTATGAGTTTATTTTTATGGTGATTTTTTTGTGTTGATTATAATGTGATATATCTTATATATTATTTCACATGGTACTTTATTTGCAAAATATTCAGCAAAGTAAATTCTTGCCCCAGATTTCCTTCTATTAAGCTTTAAATTTAGTTTTTAATGCAATCATTGAACAGCGGTAAGCTGATCTGCCGCGACCACCAGGATCTCCTAATTGAAGATGTATGGACTGTTTAAGATTCTTAATTAAAACCCAGGTATATTAACAAAATTTAAGGGATACTCGATAAAAGTTCTACTGTTAAGAACAATCCTTGCTTACGTCCTTGGTTACGTCAGTAGACGTCATAAAACTATTTATATTAATGTTGAGCAATAGCAGCACCCCTTAACGCCCAATTAACCAGCTAGCAAATCAGTTAAATGACGTTAATTGGCCATCGATACCAGGTCGCCGGTTCCATTGCCGGTTGAGGGAGCCGCGCGGCTGATTTACTTCGGACAATTTGAGTTTACGACTGGCTTAGTGTTATAGACGTCATAAATATGTATTGGATTTCTGTTTATTACGGTAACTCTTAGTAACGGTTGTTATTATTTAAAACCCTTAAAATCGACAGAGTGATATTAAAGGGCGTAGTTATACGGAATTTAGTTGGGGACTGATTTTATGTAAATCTACATATAAAAAATATAGTTTTTGTATTTTATTGGAGACTATTTTCTTTTCGCTATTGTCAGCATTCGCAATGAGTATGGAGACCACCATTCTTGGATTCTACTCATGCTTTTCATCAGGCAGAGTATAGTCATTATATAAAACGCTACTAATAAATAAATATGTAATCTGTAATTCACCATTGTACACCAGACGTACTTCGAAGGTCATACTCAAACGTGACCAAGACCTGTCATTTCTTGTTTTTCATAGCTTTTGTTCTCTACAAAATAATTCTGATTGAAGTACGCGGTCCATTCTGGGATAAGAACACTTACTAAAAGAATTTTTTTTTGTTTAAGCATTTGCGTTTAAATAGGTTAATATGGAGAAGTGGTATATATTAACGTGGGAGGCCACGCTTCGGCATGAATGGGCCGGCTCGATGGGAGTGATACCACGGCCTCACAGTAAACAGTGTGTGAGTGTGTGTGAGGGTACCGGAGACCCATACCCCTATCTCCCCCCCCCCCCCCCCCCATCCCCCAAAGGCCGGCATTGCACTTGTGATGCCTCTGATGTTGCAGGTGTCCATGAGCGGCGGTAACCGCTTACCATAAGGCGATACCTCTGCTTGTTTACCCGCACATACCATAAAAGAAAGATTAACATGTAAACTTCAATTTAATGTTAAAATTACAGAAGAGAGCAAGAAAAGCTCGGGTCTTGTTTGGTACGTAAATTATAAGTTTTTGAAATACAAATGATGGTACGCTACATAAGTTGGATAACATAAATCGTTCAACATCGTACAAATCATTATACATTCACAAATCAAATAGAAACTGTGTACTGAAAACCTAAACTAACAACCGCAATAATATGTTGAATGAAACTTTAATTATATTCACGTCAATTCTGGTCAGCCATAAGCCATTTATTGATGCGTAAGTTTTAATGTTTGCCCATAGTTTTTATTCGCGTGACCTAAATTATGAATGAAGGATACAAAACAACATAACGTCATAACTGAACATAACATAGTCACATCACGAGACGAGCCTTAATAACCAATTTACGCAACGGCTACTCGCTTTCAATCCCAGCCAGATCTCCCTAGGTGTCTGTTTAATTAACTCACCTACTAACAGCCAATGACGGGGCCGCGTCCGACCCTACACCACTAGGGTGCGAGGGTAGCATTATGTCACGATCTATTAATATTTCTGTCTTCATTTGCAGGAATAAATCATGTATGATGGGGCTCAAAGGTTGTATTCCGGAGACTGTAGGGTATGCTGATTCACTAGGGATCGCTGTTGGTTTTGTCGGCACACAACGGGAAGGTTGTAAATTAAATTAAATATACATGAGTGCTATTTCATATTAGACGAAGTTCAAAATGATGATACCCTCCATACATAATGACTTAATATGTGTAATGGGAAAGAAATCGATTGAAAGAAATCAATTGTACGGTTGATATAAGTATTTACGAGGTCGTGTTGCTTCCGAGGCCAACTGAACTGACTTACTTCTGGGAATTATAAATTACGCGTGAAATGTCATAACTCTGAAGGATACGAGTGTGTAAGTAATAAAAATTTAATGGAAAATATAGATTGAATTACTAATAACCTTTAATGGTACAATCACAGAGAGATGTAAGATTATCAGTCAATCGCAGTCCACAGCTGGACATAGGCTTCTCTAATCGCACGCCACTTGGTTCGATCCTCGGCTTCTACCATCCAGCTGCTGTCAGCCGTCATGCGCAAATCATCTCTACCGTGGGAGAGCCACGCCTCGGCATGAATGGGCCGGCTCGACCGGAGTGATACCACGGCCTCACAGCGTGCGGTGTGAAATAGCGCCTGCGCTGTGTTTCACTGAGTGAGTGAGGATACCGGAGGCTCATACTCCAACCCCTCCCCGCATCCCTTTCTTCATCCCCCAAAGGTCGACAACGCACTTGTGACGCCTCTGGTGTTGCAGGTGTCTATGGGCGGCGGTAATCACTTATCATCAGGTGATACTCTGCTCGTTTGCCCTCCTATATCATAAAAAAACATCACTTCACCAGGTCTGTGGACATCCTGCACTACGTTTTGCCGACATGCTGTTTTCCATCAAGAGATTTGTATAGTATACTAGCTGTACCCCACGGTGTAACCCGCTTTTATTGTTGTACAGCGGGTAACACTGCGAGACATTGTTAGTCTAAAAAAGTAGCCTGCGTTATTAAGATCATCAACTATCTGCTAGTGAAAGTCTTGTCAAAATCGGTATAGCCGTTCCAGAGATTACCCGGAACAAACAGACAGACAAAAATTTAAAAAAATGTTATTTTGGTACATGTATCGTGTATTACATACATATACATTTATTTAAAAGCGGTTATTTTAATATTACAAACAGACACTCCAATTTTATTTATTTATATAGATGTTGTCAAAAAACAAAACTTATGTATTTAACCATAAGTAAAACATTACCTCGCACTCCTCTTTACAGTATGTTTGTCTTTTCAGAGTCTATCACTTACCTGTAAAAAATAAAAAAAAAACACATATAATATTTATCTCACACATAGAGTGATAACAATAAAGCAATAATAATAACTAACATTACAATGTATGTATTAAGTTTTCGTTTCTGAACGACTAAACCAAATAATAAGGCAAAAGAAACGAAGTATTTATATAAAGAAGGAGGTAAACAAGCAAACATTCACTTGCTACCGGGTAAATACCGCAGTCTAAGAATACCTGCAACTTTCAGCCAAGAAATAGAAGAAGAGAAAAGGTATCACTGACTTGGTGAAAACCAACGAAAGAAGTGTTTAACAGCCGTAATCTGTGTATCCATGTTGTATTTCAGCAGTGAAGATGGCCATAAATCAAGACATAACTGGCTCTCCAACGTGTGTTCGTACTTTATTCGCTACCGTACCGTTCATCCGATCATCATGAAAATTTGAATACACGTTGCCAGGGTTACAACTACGTAGGAGGGTATATTTCATCCAGATATTAAATGTTCCCAAGGGACGAAATATTACTTACATCTAAACGAACGAAACCGCCTACAAAATCTAATAATACTACTATATAAAATTATTAGCAATAAACGTTATTAAGAAATCTAATAACTTAAGTGTCCTAATCGAGTAACTTGAAAAGTTTACCTCAAGTGAGTTTAACGTAACATAATACTCGGATAACACATATAGCATATAATCAACTACACATATTCACATACATAAATAAATATCTCATGTAATTTACACTAGTTGTTGCCCGCGGCTCCGCCCGCGTATATGTCGGTTATCGCGGCAAATAGTAGCCTATGTGTTATTCTGATGTATAAGCTATATTACTGTAAAGTTTCATCCAAATCCGTTCAGTAGTTTTTGCGTGAAAGAGTAACAAACATCCAAACATCCATCCATCCTTACAAACTTTCGCATTTATAATATTAGTAGGATTAAACTTTTCCCGAAAGAATATATCAGTAAAATAAACATATCAGACGTGTAAAGATGCATGCATACTTAAAACACATACATGCTTACGTACATATCTACATACTGCATACACACCTACACATATATTCATAAACACATACAGATAGAATAAAGTACCGTACTTTCTTAGACTAAGTTGACTTTATTGCCGATAAAGTAGAGCGTTACAGTTTGTTCATTTTCATAGTGTCATTTTGATCATATACAATTCAGCTGCCTGCGCCGTCCGCCCACTAGTAAGTTTTTCTTTTATACTTTTTTTTTTTTTTTTATGTTTGACCCTGCCATAATGACTCTACTCTGCCTGATGGAAAGCATAAGCAGAATCCAAGAGTGATGGTCACCATACTGCGAACGCAGACAATGCAACAATGCAGCATGGCGACCCACACCATGGCGGGCTAGTGATGCTTTCGCATCATTGGGCCTCCGGTCTCGCACTCACCAACGAAACACGACAGCATGATCGCTGTCATTTTACGTTGATTTTCTGTGCGAGAGTAGTACTACCCCGGTCGAGCCGGCCCGTTCGTGCTGAAATCAGCGTGGCTCTACTACCTTGACTTACTTGTGGCGTGCGCCGCAAGCCGCTCCTTTGATTCGTGTCAGCGTTCCTTTGACAAAGAACCGCACGGGCCGGGGCGGCACAATCAAAATGACACTATGAAAATAAACTAACTATACATTGGCAGATAGACAAGCATCTGCCTATACACTATGGTCTAAAAAGTTTTTGCAGTAGCATAGTAACCTATACACAACAATGTACAGACATTTCCAAAGAGAAAATTAAGACGAGGGACTTAAATGTCAGTGTCATACAAGTCTTTAATTTGCTACGTGCAATGCAGTGCTTCATGAGCAAGCCACAAGTTAAAGAAAGACCGGAACGAGTTCGAGACCGGAGGCCCAATGATACAGAAGCATCTCAATAGGCCGCCATAGTGTGAGTCACCATGCTGCATTATCTGCATTCGCAATGATGACCATTACTATTGGATTCTGCTCATGCTTTCCATCAGGCAGAGAGGAGTCACTTTGGTACATCTACAAATACAAATAAACCATAAATGATACTAGTCAGTACGAATTACAGTTTAGTTCCGTATTCATCGTATTCAATTTCATTCCATTAGTGCCGTCTCAGTGTAAGCGGGGGTGACGCAGGGAAGACGGAAATATAATATTTATGGAAGCTCTGCCTTCAAAATGTTATAAAATATGAATAAACGAGACTCAACAACATCTGTATTTTCGTTGATATTGTTTCCATTACAATACTAATGAATTTAAATAGCAAGAAACAAAACGTGTTTTGAGCGTTAATAGCGTTAAATGCCACTGGGGACGTCTTACTTGTGTTATATTCATGTATCTGATTAGCTGTTGAATTCTTTATAAATTCTCTATAGTTGTTTTGAAGTAAAATTTTAATACAAAATCTCTAATCTGTAAGTGCAATAAATAAATCTGTTTATTATTTTACCTATTATTATAGACTATGGGCCCGTGTCGAAAAGTGATGGGTCATTTGAACTACCAGGAGATCTTTTTAGAAAGATACAGGGGCATAAAACAATAACATTCAGCACTATGTCGGGCGTCACCTTCAGTAGCAACCCTCGATTTATCTCCCTTATCACATGATTTTTGTACAGAGTTGTGGAATAATGGATTGCAAGAGGTATTTAAATTGTATGGAATCGTTTATGTATGAAAATCGCTATATTTATGTATTACTACGGCATCAATCCATTAATCACAATCTCATCAGTCATCAAACAAAACAGAATCTACGGAACCCTTTTAATACAACCTCAACCTAGATCCCATTCACTCCTAGTTCACATAAAACGAACACAAACTCATTCATTAGCTAATTTTACCAGGTGAAGTTATCTCATGTTCAATACTTGGCCGGCCGCCAGCTCTGAGACCGCATACTTCATTTCGTAAGACCTCCCGGTAAAGCACTCGTGTTTACGAAATTATGCACAGACGGATAGATCCATATGAATAAGTAAATGTTTGTTTACAAAATATGGATAGTGAGAATATTGATTTTCTTTGTCGAAATGAGTGCCATGGTTCGTAAACAACAAGTGGGATGCGGTGTTTTATGTGTTCTTGATATACTACAATAACTTATACTTGTAGGGTTTTTGGCATAAGTTAGTTGTAAGTAAGTTGTGTTGTCAGTTTTACTTTTACAACTGTGAATAACATTATATTAAATTCGATCCCGAAATCAATCACAACAATATGACAATTTATTCTGTTTATTTCTGGTAACTGTATTTTGTAGCCCGTGTGCATATAAATTATTAACGCTGCATACCCTGTACCCTAAAAGTATATATTTCACGCTACTCAAATATAATTATATATAAATAAATAAACAAAATATTTCGGACATCTAACACACAACGCCATCTAGTAGTCTAGCCAAGCTAAACAGAGCTTGTGTTATGGGTACTAGACAACTTAAACAAATTCTTATATATACTTTTTTTGTTAATACATATTATACATAGAAAACACCGAAACTCAATAAATAATCATGGTGAATAAAATATACTTTACTGTACACCAATTACAAATTATTACACTTGAAATTCAAAAAGATGTGTACACTGGGCGGCCTCATTGCCAAAGGGTGAAAGTTAGATTAGAAATCCTAAATCTTGCTAAATAATTATTTTGTTTCAAAAACGGACAGTTCTTTAATGGATATAAAAGAGGATATAAAAGACTGAAAGATCGATGGCGCAGTGGTAGAGTGTGTCTCGTATTCGATTCCCGGGCCGGACTAAATGTTTGTATGATCTGCAAATATTTGTTTCGGAGTTTGTGTGTTTTCTATGTATAATATGTATGTGTGTACAGAAAAAAACAAGTATAAATGTATTTATATCCGTTGTCTTGTACCCATAACACAAGCACTGCTTAGCTTGGGACTTGAAAATGGCTTTGTATTAAATGACCGGATTATCAAAAAAAAAATGAAGATTGAGATTTTTAATATTTTACTAACAACTTTACTACTCGACGAATACCGTCTAGACGGAGAATACATCAAGGTTAATAAAAAAAATCGTGTGAAAGTAATTAATATAGTCACATACATACATCATAACATCAGAATTTTGTTCATAAATATTTAGATAAAAGCCTTATATAATATGTGTTCACTCTGTTATTCACTTTGAGAGCTTGAGTGCCGGTGGACACGAGGCTCTACTCAAAATAGAACTAATTAAAACAAAATATATGAACTTCGTGGTTTACATACATATATGACAATGTTTTAATTCTTGTTGATTTATTTATACTAATACATAAAGCTGAAGAGTTTGTTTGTTTGTTTGAACTCGCTAATCTCAAGAACCGCTGTTCCGATTAGAAAAAATCTTTCAGTGTTAGAAAGCCCATTTATCGAGGAAGGCTATAGGCTATATATCATCACGCTAAGATTCACAGGAGCGGAGCAACAATGAAGAATGTTACAAAAACGGGAAAAATTATCATGATACGGGCAATAGGAGACGCAAACGAGGTTACGTGGGTCGGCTAGTTTATTAATACTTGTTTAACATGTCTAGTTATTACTCTAGTTTTTTGCTATTTCGTATATCGCTAATAAATTTATAAGGTAATAAAGCCACGCTGAGTTCAGGATAAGCTGACTGACAGGAGAATCTCAGCGTGAGTGTAAGAAGTTTCTCACTAGGCCAACTTAAAATGACGGCATACGTGCTATCGTGATTCATTGGTGAGTGCGAGACCCAATGATGCAAAAGGATCCCTATGCCGCCATAGTATGGGACACCATACTGCATTGTTGCATTGTCTGCACGAGTAATGAGTACGGTGACCACCACTCTTCGATTAAGCAGAAGCTTATGCTTTCCATCAGGCAGAGTCATTTTGACAGGGCCATACATTAAAAAAACTGATTCAACACAGTCGTGTTCATTACAATATTTGCCCTGAGTATAGGTATATAGTATATGCAGTGTATATTAAATTAAACACAAAAACAAAATCTATAAATCACTTTACAGTTGACACGACGAAGGAAAACGAACTCTGTCTGTGTGTGATAAAATCCCGTGCCTCCATTGATCACACGCCCCCATGTCATACCAGATAAACACTTTACTCACAAATAATAACATTTCCCGAACCTATATCAGCATGTTCGTAAAACGATTACAGTGAGTATGTCAATACATGATCTACAAGCGAATGTCATGTAACAATGTTGATAGATAAGATAAAGTATTTACAGAATGATTCATTTGAGTTGTGCTTTGACATTGCAAAACATATTTAGTTTTGTACAATAGATAGATAATACTTTATTTGTACACATTTTTACAAACATCCTACATAACAAAAATAAAGAAAATGTAATGTACAAAGGACGGTCTTAATGCTCATAGCAATACTTCCAGGCAACCTTTGGATGGACAAGTTTCATTATAAGCTGATGCTTGATGATGATGATTTAAGAAAAAAACAAAACAAAAGAAACAAAAAAAAAAGGTTTTTTCGTATATAACAAAAATATTACAAATATAATAAATAATAATATGAAACAATAGTTCAAGAAAATAAATAAATAACAAATCTATACTAATATATAAAGCTGAAGAGTTTGTTTGTTTGAACACGCTAATCTCAGAAACGACTGGTCCGATTTGAAAAATTCTTTCAGTGTTAGATAGCCCATTTATCGAGGAAGGCTATAGGCTATATATCATCACGCTAAGACGAATAGGAGAGGAGCACCAATGAAAAATGTTTCAAAAACGGGGGAAAATTATCACGCGACGGGCAATAGAAGACGCATACGAGGTTGCGTGGGTCTGCTAGTACTATACATAACATAGTCATATGAATATATGTAATATATATCAATGTTGACCTACTTACATACATACATACGTTAGTTTCAAACGATGTGAGACAGATAACGTTCAGTTAACTAAGTTTTGAAAGTAGTGACAGAACCTTAATCACATTTTACAATACAAGATCAATTGGCCTATTTATAATAATAAATAAATATTTCGGACATCTAACACACAACACAATCTAGTCCCAAACTAAGCAGAGCTTGTGTTATGAATACTAGACAACTGATATAAATACATATATATATACCTTTGTTTTTGTAAACATATACATAAACAAACTCCGAAACAAATATTTGCAGATCATAAAAACATTTGATCCGACCCGGGAATCGAACCCGAGACCTCAAGCGCACTCGCATAAGCTATCACTGCGCTACCGAGGTAGTCTGGTTGATACTCTGTCATTGTTTGCCACCATTCTGCCACCAAGGTAGTCACAGTCGGAATAGACTAATGTCTATTTATCTAGTGGTTAGTGATACTGACTGGTAAGTTATCTTTTAAAATATTTCAATGAGAGGGGGTAAGTGGCAGGTCTTTAAGCAAACAGTCACTTCAAAATTTCATTGCCATATCAAATATAAAACATTACCCGTGAGACTCGCATCCTGTAGAGACGAAATTATAATTACTATATAAGGCGATTGCAACTGGATGGGGCTCATGTTTCTTAAGTTTAACTTTAAAATATGACTTATTCATATATATTACCTAACTCGCTTCTATAGCTTAACAAGATTTATTATTCTTAGTTAGTAGTTATTTTTATTAATTACAGAAAGAGCGAGATCTTCCTTCGCTTGTACTAGTTTCTTAGAAGCTGTATAATAATATCGTGTTCACGAAACTGTATAATCATACGATAATAATAAACAAACAGACAAATAGAAACACTCTCTAAATGTAAATCAACAACAAAATGATTTATACGGACGATGTAACTCGTAGACGTGCTACGAACTTCGTAGAGCTTGCTACGCGATTAAAACTACAATGTTCTTGACAAGAAAACTTTGTTATATGGTAAAGTAATTTACTAACGGAAGACCTATTAAAATTAATAGTTAAGGTTTTAACACTCGTCTCTTTTGTATTAAGATTTAAATGTTATTATCTACTGGACATAAAGCGATCACGTTATCGTCACAGAGTCATGGTTCATATCACAGCTTAACAAAACACCTGTTATAAACTTTTCGTTGCTTTTCACCGAGTGAGTGAAGTTATCAGAGACCAACCCCCTCTTTTAAAGGGCGACCGGTTATCATGGTTTCAGAAGGCGAAAGTTTAAAACTTAGTAAGAACGGAACGGTAATATATTAGATAGTTTGTCAGAATTATATTTTCTCGTAGACACTAAATCTTAGAAATTACCTTACTGCAGTGGAAGTTTACCTTTTCCCTGGAGAATGTGGAAATCGGTTTAAGCGTGCTACGAACAGCCGTGCTCTACGAGAGAAACAGTTAAAGTAAATCACAAACAGCATGTTTCTGAAGAAACTTTCATTCCTAGAGCGTTTAAAAAGTTTTTCATCTAAGTTTGTATGTTTAAATTAGGAAAGTTTGTTTTTTTTTCTAATTTATGGAACGGGACAATCACCTAACTTCGAGAGATACGTGTGCGCTTTTACCCTTTATGATTTACTGTAATGCCATATTATCACTTCAGTGGAGCTGGTCACGATAAATTGTAATAAGGTATATTCTTCTCTGCAGCCTACTGCCGTCCACTGCTGAACGAAGGCCTCCCCCAAAGAGCGCCAACCACCCCGGTCTCGGGCAGTCCGTCCGCATCCATCCTCCGCCAGCCACTTTCCTTAAGTCGTCGGTCCATCGTGCCGCAGGACGCCCTACACTGCGTTTGCCTAATCGTGGTCTCCACTCTTAACACTTGTCGGCGACCGCCCCACTTCAGTGTGCTGATCCTCTGTACGATATTGGTTACTCGAGTTCTCTTTTGAATTGTCTCATTACGGGAAGTTTTGTGATATCTTCGAGTCGTCGATCCCGCAATCATTGAAAGCCAAGGTTTTTAACCAGTACGTCCTGCCCGTAAAGACATATGGAGCCGAGACGTGGTCACCCACCGTTGGACTATTCCACAAGTTTAAAGTAACTCAGCTCTTGTCGATAGAATCCGTTCTTCATCTGTTTATCTTCCTACTTCTCTCTCTTTAAAAATCGATACAAAACCAATCATAAGTAGTAGTACACAGTAAAAATATTCATATAAACTAAAGATATTCCCGAAAAATTTAGTCTTACGTAAGTATTGAAAAAATGAGTAGAAAAATGACTTTTTCAGTGTTTATTTGTCTTAACACTTAAGGCTATGTATGATTGCCGCAGTAATTTCTCGCGTTTCTCTTAACTTATTTCTATTCGTACACCACTGGAATTTATTAGGAATGACCTCCCTCACTTTCAAGTAACAGTAGACGCCAATGAAGTTAGTAAACAACAAGCGACTATAAAAGGAATATTCCGCCATTTTAACTCTATTACACTCGCCGTGACTATCTACTGGTTACGTTTATACTTAATTGTGTGGAGACAGACTTAATTTGGCAAGATAAAACAATAGGATTAAATTGTTGAAATTATATACTTAATTTTGTAACGATATTATAAGCTAGCTGTTGCCCGCGGCTCCGCCCGCGTGTATGTCGGTAATCGCGACATATAGTAGCCTCTAAGATAATGTGGTAGCCTATGTGTTATTCTAATGTATAAGCTCTGATGTATAATAATACTGTAAAGTTTCATCAAAATCCGTTCAGTCGTTTGCGCGTGAAGAAGTAACAAACATACACACTCATTAACTTTCGACTTTATAATATTGTGTGATGATAGTGTAATTAGATAGGTATGCTACTTTATTCAAATACAACAGAGCATTTTATTTCATATATATATATATATATATATATATATCAGATAAAACATCTAAAAATATTATTGAGATAACTTGGCAAAAAGCGATCGGATAAAATTTGTAAAATGTAACAAAATGGTTTCATCAAATCATTTTGTTCCCAACGTCGACTACCTCATTGGTCTCGCGGTTGGCGTGTACGACTGCTGATCATGAGGTCTCGGGTTCGATTCCCGGGTCGGACCAAATGTTTGTATGATCTACAAATATTTGTTTTGGAATTTGGGTGTTTTCTATGTATAATATGTATGTATTTACAAAAACAAGTATAAATGTGTTTGTATAAGTTGTCTAGTACACATAACACATTCTCTGCTTAACTTGGGACTAGATGGCGTTGTGTTAGATGTCCGAAATATTTATTTATTTATTCGTTCTTTTTACCCGACTGCGAAGGAAGGAGGGTTACTTTTTAGAGTTTATGTATATTTATTTGGCAGGCACAGAGCCAAAGCCTAAACGGTTCGTCGTATTTTTTAAATGGGTGGTTTCAACAGATTCGTCTTTGTCGAGAGAGTGACACTGAGCAGGTACATAAAAATTAAAAAGAAACAAAATAATAAAAAAAAATTGGTTGCCTGTAAAGTCGGTATACGGGCGAAAGTTTTACGTGACAACGACTTTGAGTGGTAAAGTGGACGCGTGCCTTTCACTTTTTATGTCTGTCTCTCTCGCTCTTAGGCGGGCTAACCATGCCCGAGTGGAAGGGACGCGTGCCTCTCACTCGCTCTCATTGTGAGCGCATAACGTGAGCGGAGCGTAACGCAGTTTCTTGAAGTGTCACCCGGCAAACCAATTTATAAGACGTTGTCACGTCAAAACTGACTTCAAAGAAACATTTAACGTAAACTCCCTGCCTAGAAACACTATAAAGTTAAAAATAAACTGGCTCTCTATGAATGGCTATGTGACAATTCTTGTCTATTCCTAATTCCGGTCGAGCTATCATCACAAAGATGTTTTGTATCATTTTCTGTTAAATAACGATGAACTATTATGTAACATGTTTATATTAAAAATTATAACTCCACATATAATTTATACTCTCGATTGTCGGCACTTGATGGAACTTCTTGCAATACATTCTAGGAATAAACTCAATTGTACTACATAACCTTTGAGAATGCCATAGGGCGAAACCGTTCAGGTGTAAATTTAATTAAAATAGTGGAATAAGTACGAGTGAGTTTATTTCTAGAATGTATTATAACTTCTTATTCAAGTATTTAAAACTTAAAATAAATATCTTAAATATAAATGACAATTTAAAATAACCATTAAAAATTTAAAATTATGGCATTTTATATTACTTGGGTGAACAAAAAATCAAAATACCTATAGGTTTGGGGTATGGTCTACCGGTATCCACAATCACTCGGTGAAACACAGTGCAAGCGAAATTTCACACCGGTTTTCTCTGAGGCCGGTTTCTGTGAGGTGTCTTAAAAACAAAAAAAGATCAAATGTAACATCTGACATCTTATCTATTCTGAAGGCCCCCTTAGGCACTAAGGGCTTGAGCATGAAGGGCTTGAAGCATTTGTTTTGACCAATACCAGAAAAAATACGCTTCCTCAGACTCGAACGCATCTCCATTTTACAAAATTACTCTCCCACAGATGGCAGAAACGTTTCATATCAATTATATGCAATAAGGCTTACAATGGCATGCGTGTCTAATAACATCATAGCGCAGACGGAGTTGCCTCGTTTGCATAGTGCATCAATTATTTTTACAAACGTTGGGTAACACGACTTCAGACTGTTCATTTGATTTAGCTGATAGGATAAGGAAGATCGCCCATTAAAATACAGGGACATGGATGTTCGTAAACTTTACACAATACACGTATAAACAAAATGTTTAGTGATAACTAGTTCCCAAGGATAATAAAAAGGTTATCAAAAAACATAATCTAAATTGTTATTCAATATTGTTTTTAGTCAGCAATAGCGCTGATATATTGAAAAAGCTCTGTTTTTGTATAAAGGTTATCGACCCGGCGCATGTTGCCACTTTTTAGTTCGTTTGAGCGTTCACAGTGACAAAAAGTTGCACGATATTTAATTTTGGAATAACCATTTTACTTTACATTAGGGATTTGCAAATTTTGATAAAACTGATTTTTGGTAAGAACATTTTTCACAGTTTGACATCGACTCTATAAGAACCTGTCACATGGAAAATAGTATTTTTGAAGATATAATTTATTATTCGGCAATCGATAAATCACTTTTTGCGATTATGTACTGGGCTCGAAGGCAGCTTAACGTAGGTTACGTTCGATTAAATAAATATTTTGGGTAATTACTAAAAGAAAATACCATATTTATAGTATATTTGGCTGTATTGTTGACCTAGTGGTTTACGCGGTCGCCATCCTTTCTACTGCGTCAAGTGTTGCGGGTTCAAATCTTTCATGAGACAAACACTTCTTGTGATCCACAAACTGTTGTTCTGAGTACGGGTATTCTTTGTGTCTGTTTCATGTATGTTTATAAAGTCCCCCACGACACAGGATGTATATTCCTATTGCGGGAGTAGTCTTAAAATGAGAAAACAGACTGCGTTGCTGCTTTTTGTGAGGCCGTGGTATCTTGAAAGTTCACCGTGTCTTCATCTAACCCCGCTCGAAGTAGAAATCATGCCTGGTTAGCATTGTGTGAACACAATGCGAGACACAATTTCGTTATGTTTTAAAAGCATTTTTTTTAACCATTTACCTTTGAGAATGCCATAAGGCGAAACCGGTCAGGTGTAAATATAACTAAAATAGTGGAATAAGTACAAGTGAGTTTGATTCTAGTATGTATTTTAAGAGCAATGTTCATTGTTACAAGTAAACTGCGCGGGTAAAATGACATAGCTGAAATGACACTATAACTGACTAGTTAGCTTAAAATTACATTTGTCTGCTGTAATTTTACTTAACTTACTTTAGACTTACTAAAACCCTTTTCTAAAATTCACGTATTTAGTAAATATATGTTTAGGAAATGTTATATCACAGGACATGATGGCGTCACTTAAGTTTTGGTATACATTTTCAGGTTTACGAAGCTTAGATAATAATCAATTAATGACTTTGGTTTATACCAATATTGGTTGTATACTGTTACACAATTTCACTTCCACCTCTCATCTTTTTTCTGAAACAAATAATCCCTATTTCCTGTCTGTACCTTCCAAAACAGAACTAAAACGAGAAAAACACATGAGGGGTAGTTTTGAACAAAACTCGTTATCTTTATTAAGGGTAGTCAGGTAGGCGAAAGAGTTAATAACCTCTTTCAAGTCTTATTTGAAGGTCAAGGTCAACCTTTCACGCAGGTTGAATACATGCATTTATTTTCAGAATTCTCGCTTATTTTTTGGAGAATACAAAGCCTGTACTATGGTAACAAGACTGCTGATAAACATCGATGACAGTGTGAAAGATGTTACGAGTTATTATATTATGAACTTTAAAATATTATTACTGATAGCATTATTTACCGTAACAGCCGAAAATATAAACAAATTCGACGACAATCGCCTATCCGCTATCGTAGCCTTGAACTTATTTTACATAGACGTAAAAATCAACTCAAAGCAATATTTTATTTCGTTACATTCGCTTCGCTACATTATACTCCTATAATAAATTCAACCCTCATAACTTAACTATGTACATACAACATTCAATCAATCAATATTTTTATTAGCGTGTTTATATCAGTTACTAAATACTCAGTATTCAATTATACGACACATTATAGATGGTATACTTAAACTATCTGCTTTCTGTTCACGGGGTCTAATCGTAGACCGAAAATTAAGGTTTCGAGCATCTTAAAAGAAACAAAAGAAGTGCGTACACGGTTTTCTATGAGATTATGGTATTACACAGACCTCTCCCTTTTTTTCTGTGCGAAAATGTCCTTCAAATACTGACTGCCTCGTTGGTCTCGCGGTTGGCGTGTGCGACTGCTAATCATGAGGTCTTGGGTTCGATTCCTGGGTCGGACCAAATGTTTGCATGATCTACAAATATTTGTTTCGGAGTTTGGGTGTTTCTATGTATAATATGTATGTATTTACAAAAAAAATAGTATACATGTATTTGTATCAGTTGTCTGGAACCCATAACACACAAGCTCTGCTTAGCTTGGGACTAAATATATTTATTTAAATACACCCTACCAGACAACGGGTGGAGTATTTATATCGCACTGGAACCGATCAAAACCGTAAACTGTCCTTGATGCCAGTAGCTTTGGAACCATGCAGTCCCGTATACATTAAAATTCCTGGTGCCGAAGGAAGGTGTCATCTACGACTTATAAGATGACCCCTAAAACATCATCTTCCCCTGGCTTAAGCATTGACGTTTCAAGTTTAATGCCTTACACTATGTCGAAAAAATGTATTCGAATTTCTTACTGCTAACTTTAAAAGCTACAGCCGTACAGCGACCTTGTGCGCATAAATAAAAATTGTATTCAAGCTATTGTTGCCTTTCGGGCTTGAGTAATCACTACGAATAATGAAAACATACATTGCCAGTTCAGGTACGCTATATAAAAGCTGTACACAAGAGGATAAATGAACAAAGCTCGATTCTGATGCCTAGTTGGCCTTTATTATTTCACTGTTTAACAATGGGTAGCCGTTGTTGAGTATAGGCAGAATATAAATGTCGCGTCATTAAAACTTGCCTTCAGTGTTAATTAATCCGTCTTTAGTCATTCTGTGTCTAAGTCATTGTTTTTATTCAAAATGAATAATTAAAAACAAGAAGTTTTTGAAATAGAGGTCACTTTAATGAGGAATTAGGAGATGGTAAGAGATAACATACGGTTTTACTAACGAACAGACGGACAGACAGACATGACGAATCTACAAGGGTTCCGTTTACTGCCTTTGGCACGGATCCCTAATAGCCCGACAGCGTCAATATCTGTGATCTTTATTTAATTCAGTTTTTTTTAATAAAACATATAAGCTACATGTATATATTCGTAATCACTGTTAAAAAATCTTTATTTTGATACCACACTCGATGTATTTGAAATATTTTTTTTTTAGATTCATTAATTTGTTTTTTTTTTTAATTATGATGTACCCAGTGTCAGTCTCACGATTAAGACGAATCTATTGACACGACTCACGAAAATACAACAAGCCGTTTAGGATCTATGGCGTGCCACAGAAATATAGGTACATACATACATACACTCGAAAAACATTACCCTCTTTCTTTCGCAGTCGTGTAAAAAGGAGGTTTTGGTCTACTGTACCTATGCCAAACAGGGATGATACAGGGTTTGTGTCCAGTCTTCCTTCCCTTTGTAGTATTGTTGTCATGCGTAGTTTGCTGTCTATTTTTAATCCCACACGGACCCAGGTTAATATCAGTGAAAATACATAATCATCATCATCAACCACTGCTGGCTCGAGTCTCCTCTCAGGAGAAGTTTAAGGCCATATGCCTCACGCTGGCGGAATGCTGGTTAGGGACTGGCAAGACCACGGTGTGGCTACGTAATCTTGCCTTTGGATATTTTTAAACCATAATTACAATAAATACACATAACTTTAATATTCCTACTGAACCATGTTTTCACACATCGCTGGCGCCGCCGCTGCACGTTCTCATTCGCGTTTTAATAATGGGTATTCCGCTTAACTTAACTTTTAATTTGTTATCGGTATTAAATATTAGACGGTTTAGGACGGATTTAGAACTATAATAATCGATTTTAATATAAGCCACAAGATCACGTGACACCGATTATTACGCAATTTAATTTCGATGTTCGTGTAATAAATATAACAAATTATTGTTGAAGAATTGTCTTTTTTGTTTTGAGTTTTAGAAGTTGTGTAATAGATTATATTTCTAGTTTTATTTATTTTTTTAGGTCATAATGTCACTTTATAAATATTTGCATGCCAAAACAAGGCTGAATATGGTATGATCAAAAACCACCTACACCTGGTACTAACCTAAGTTCTATGCAAATAAAAATTTCATTTCCAAATAAAGTAGCTCAAGCCAAGCCCGAAACGTCGATTTGAAAAAAGAGACTGAAATGCTGACACTTATAGCATGAGTTCACTATCTTCTGTTTAAAGTGTTAGCATCAGGATAAATAATAATGATCTCTTAATTCATATGATTGTATGAAATACTTATGACTTAGTTTTATTTACCATAAATTAGTACTTTCAATGATCTGTATCGATATTGATTAATATCAGCAAAGATATTAATAAATCGATACATCTATTTAGGTAGGGTGGTAGCAACATTTTGAACAGCCTCGCGCCTCGATAGCATAATATTGTAATTATTGGCGCTGACAAGTAGTCATTACCAGTTAAAAAAAATTTTTATGTTGAATTAATCTTGCAGTTTTTCTGAGTTGAAGACCTCGATCCTTCAAAAGATTGACATTTGACATCCACAAAATATGAGATTAGGCGGAAAAATTACAGATTTTCACGCCTAATAAAAAGTTAAGCTTGACTGTCAAAAGAAGTTGGCAACTTTTACATTATCCTACACAGTTAAACTATCACAAACGTCTCGTCTCTAGCGCGGCATCTATTGCATACCATCATCGTCATAAAAGTCACCAGTTCTAAAAGCATTCCCAAGTTCGCAAATGGCATCAGTCATAAATTTTCCTATCGAATTTAACGACTGGCAACTTTGAAAAGTACACAGGGAACGACACATATGTCAGTATGTACCGAGGTGTTTTAATATATCCATTGTAAATTAGATACCGAGCTGTTTTAAAGTTCTAATTGAAAAAGCATTATGATGTTGGTATAAAAAAAACCTTTCTGAGGTTGTTATAATGATAAATATACAAAAAAAAAAATTAAGTGTCTCTTTCTATTTTCAAATTAACAGCTTTTTATTAAATGCATAAAAAGTATTTATATTACGATACTTACATTTTTTTTTGTCTGTTCGTGTATAATTAATAACAACAGCTGTTATGACGGGACAACAACTAGGTTACTGGTTAAGTCTGTACAGTTTAAAACGATTTACAAACGCTTAAAGATAATATTTTCTAAGCTTCAAGAAATACAAAAATGACACAAGATACTCTGGATAAAACTATTATATTGTATAAAGGGCTAACAGTTGAAATCCGGGATGAGCTCAGTGAGCCTGGATAAAACAAACAAGCCCGTTATTGCACGTTTTGTCTTCAACCGATACATTCTACTACCAGGATTTATCGCTATCAACTTGTTACAAAATAAATACTAATGGGAAGATTATTTACTTGCTATTACTATTCACGTGGTTTAAATTACCTATAAGACATTCACATTTTTATTTGTGCAAGTATTTATAATATTCTTCATTTCTTTGTGTTTAATAGGCCAAGTCACACAATAGGGAAAGTCACTTGTGACGCCTCTGGTAGGTGATCTGGTTGCTAGTTTGCCACCTATGCCATTAAAAAAATCCCAGAAGAAATCTTGAGAAATGACGGCCTTCTAGCTGTAAAGTCCGAAGTGATAAAATACCTATGTAAAAGATAAGTATCCTTATCACTAATAATAAATATTACGTATCTCACAGAACGATATTAAAATGCAGTGGCAGTGGTTAAAATATAAGTGGGTTTATCATCAATCTGGTGATCATAGAACACGCTCTGATTAACTTAGGATCTGATAACCGCGTCTGAGATGTGTCACG
The DNA here is from genome assembly GCA_905220595.1 of Spilosoma lubricipeda. Classification (NCBI taxonomy): domain Eukaryota; kingdom Metazoa; phylum Arthropoda; class Insecta; order Lepidoptera; family Erebidae; genus Spilosoma; species Spilosoma lubricipeda. The sequence continues at coordinate 1,048,247 of HG992290.1, forward strand.
TCATTACATTTTCATTATTAAATTTAAAACTCAAAGTTACGATATCAAAACGACAATCAAGAGTACCGTTCAAACCTTCCGTACTCGAGTAACCTTATTATTCTGCCGTATTAACCAATGAAGGTCTTTAAAACTTCAATCTTTTAAAAACTAGGTTAAAATCCACTTGCATTATACCAAGTGTACTGCACCGAATGTTTTACCCCGTATTTTCACTCAAACATATTATTCCGGTCTCTTGTAAGCTCCGTAGATCCCAATTGTGAATGTAAATATTGGGGAGTCGTGTCTCCGCAATCGAAACATCGATAGCTTTGTTCTCAACGCTACAGAACAACATAATATTGGTCAAGCTTTAAGTGCTGTTTAGACGGAACCCTAAGTGCTTTGGAAATCACGTTAAATTCATCTCTGTCTATCCTCCTATCGTCTATTTGCCTAATGCCTCGTGGATTTAGTGCTTCGTGTATCGGTAATAGACTTTAGGCTTTCAATCAGCACTTGTATGAGCAGAAAATTGACAACTTTCCAGCAGCTAAATAGCTACAGATAAAACGAATTTTGACATTTATCACCAAAAAAAATCATATTTACAATTTTTCACCTTATGCATGTTTACTATACATATGAGTCTCATTGTATACTTAATCTATATATACAAAAGAGGCAGGTGACTGACTCCCTGTCATACCCAGAGATCAATGCACAGCCCAAACCGCTGAACCTAGAATCCTGAAATTTTGCATGTAGGTTCATTATATAACGTAAGTGAGCATTAAGAAAGGAATTTTGGAAATTCCATCTCTAACGAGGTAAATCAGTGGATAAAGACTGCGTGAGCGAAGCCGCGTGCAAAAGCTAGTATATTATAAGTATTTTAGGTACTCCAAAAATTCAAAAGCAATCACTGTAGTAACAGTGAGACTCCGCTTGTCAAAGCACTTGCATTTTCTAATAACTTTTATACCATTGTTTGTTAACTAGACTTGATACCTAGCACGACTCACAGCAAACCACATGATTGCAGTAAAAGTTTGCGTAAATATTAATTCTCATAACTATCTAAATGCAGCGAGAATACGTGTAAACAATAGCCAATCTTTTAAACAATTTCAGCAGCAGATAAAATCGGGTTTGTGGTGATTTTGAACGTCTACCATACAAACAAAATGTATTAGTTTAACATAACATTTTCAATTTTATATTGTGATAATATTTACTTTCCAAGTTTTATAAAAAGGTGTATATTTAATGGCAACATTGAGGATGAACGTGTCGAATAACAGAAAAAGTTTGGAACAACAAAACGTAAAATAAACTAAAGGGCCGCTGCCGCTGCTATATCGTCTACCTCAGACATCTACGTCTATTTCGATATTAATTTATTGTCGGAAGGATTCAGTTTCGAGATTGTTTTATGTAAGTTTCTAAAAAAAAACATTCTAAAAGATGAATTGGGAAGATGGTTTTACAAACATTCTAAAATATGAGTTGCGGAGATGGTTTTACTAAAGTTTTAGGAAACTCAAAGTTTTTCTATAAAGGTAGCCTTATACATATATTCGCATATTTATGGATTACTAGTTGTTGCCCGCGGCTCCGCCCGCGTATACGTCGGTTATCGCGGCGAATAGTAGCCTATGTGTTATTACAGCAAAGTGCAAGTAACAAACATCTATCCATCCATACTTACAAACTTTCGCGTTTATAATATTAGTATTGATGTACTGGCCTGTAATCACATTGAACGCATGTCTGTCACTGATTTGAAATTAGCATAGTTACGGTTGTTTATGTTCTTATATACTTTTGTATATTGTAAATCACGAATAAATATACTCTAGCACACTGCTACTACTCTTATTATTATTTCAATAATACACACCATTAATAATGCTATCGGGCGAAACCGGTTACGATTGGAGTAAGTTAAAATAGCGGAATATGTACATGTAAGTTTAATTCTAGAATATATCCATACACGTTAGGGTAAAGGGTAGCTTTACTAGTACAGTTGAAATTTACAGGTGAACTGGAGTGTATTTGTTATCAAACTGTGCAGGTATGTGTAACGGTGTCAGGTCCACACATTTTTTTTTATGGCCGGTTTTTGATATGTATACTGACGTAATTGATATTGAAACCACTTCTCTGAATATGGTAAAAATAAATGATTCCAGAATTCCTTAAAATGTTTTTAAACATATTACAATGGGCAATAAGTAACATTGTAATTAGATTATTTAACGCAAACCCAGTTGTAATCTGTACTGTTTGTAATTTTTAACCAAAATACATTAAATAAACAGATGAAAAGCCATGGTACAAAGAAAAGGTGTTTTCATGAGGAGGGCCGTAAACGAGCGATTAAGGAGGGCCGCCCTCTTGCTTCCGTTGAGACGATATTGTGGAAAAAACATCCAGCATCCGGTTTTATGATGGGAAAATTAAATGGCTGCCAAATTTAATTTATTCTGAATGAATAAAATTGTGTGTCGTAAACAAGCTTGTTGATATTGATCTTTGTTCGTGATGGAGGTGTCATTCAATTTGCTAAGCTATGATTGATTAGGGTGCTTCCATAGTGTATATATGCATATAAGTATTGAATGTATAAGTAGATCTTTATTTAAGTTTTATATGGCCGCATTGAAGTACATGAATACAAAATCACAAAGTATTCGTCGGCTGCACCTCAAGTGTCGCAAGGGCCTTTGAGTAATCAATTTATGGGAAAGAGGTGTTTAGGCATTAGGCAATGTCAGTAAATCGGGGAAAAATAAAATAATATTGGTATTACAAAATAAGTAAATCCATTCGGAATTTTTTCCACGCATCAAAACTTGGTGAGTAAATGAGGGTCAAAATACGCATCGTCCACTTTATGTAATATCCAAATTCAAAATTATTTATTCAATTAGGACACTAAGTGACATTTATGAACGTTAAATTGTAGCTACAGTCAAAAATCATATTTAGACGCAAACAGACGAAACAAAATTTACTCTGTTATCAAGGTGGATTAGGTGAAAACACCAAAATCCACTGCCCGCCTGTGTCGATCCGTAACTGTCCTAGTTCCAGTTTCCAAAATACGTAGAGCCTTATGAGAAGAATACTGGCAAAGAAACTCATGGCCACTCTTTTTAAAAGTCAGATATTCAGGTACAATAGTGTCAACAGTATTAATGTTACATAAAAAGTTAACAGTATGCAAGCTGTTGCCACCTGTATTTCATTCTATTCAAATGCACCAAAAGCTAACGTCCCAACAAAAAAAAACTACTCGCTGATACCATACCATGGAAGGTTTGACCCCGTTAATTATTATTATTATTTGTCTATGCACTATTCTTTTGAATTCCTTCTTAAAATGTATTTAAGTAAGGTTACTCTCATTCTGACGAGCTATATATAATGTTAAAGTAACAGATAGAACTCTATTTATAGAATTGTATCCATAGTAATAAATAGCCGTTGGTTTAGATACAGGCATTAAATCTCAATGACCACTAATCCATGGATATATCCACGACTCTCAAGGAGAATTTAGGGTCCACCTACACAGTAACTGCCCTTTATATCTATTAATACACATACCAACATGAATGATGCTTTGTTAGTCTTGAAGATGATATTGATAAAAACAATATCGGCTCATTTAGGTTGGTGATGCCTTAGATAGATAAACGATTCCAACACCTAAAACCATTGAAATAAGGATCTTGTCAAGCTACTCCATCTGAACTGAAGCTAGTTTACTAGTTTTTTTTAATTCGTATACACAACCGTCTGACCCCAAACTCGGCAGGCGATGGTAACCCGATTGCTAAATTCAAATTATTAAGTATTAACTTAACAAATTCAGTCACATATATAGCTTTTAGCCGCTGCTTGGTTTGCGTATATATCAGTTTTCGCGGTGAATAGTAAACGTTTCCATTGTAAATTTCATCCAAATCGGTTCATCGGTTTAGCCGTAAAAACATAAGACAGAGTTATTTTCGAATTTATGGATATGGATTAACATACCTTCATATAGACAAATGATCGTATTCATCACATATGTAATTGTCCGCGGTGAGAATCAAACGACTCTGGCTTCAGCAGTCAGGGTCATTCACCCCCAAAATAACAGACTGAAACTGTCCTGAAATACTAAGTATCATTACAAAAGCTTCGTTAAATGTTAAACAATATGTTCACAATACCACAAAAAAGGCCTTTCAATTATGTACAAGTAAGTTTGCCAAACCCGTGTTAATAATTAAACAGCGTGTGATTGACATTCCTCGCCGCACCGAAAACTAATTTGTCAAATATCCAGAGAGCAAAATTATTCAGTCACTTTGTATAATGGTGATTTGAAAATTTTTCCTAATCACTTTATACATGATTCTTATTCACATTTCTTCGTGAAACTATAAAAAATCATGAGAGTACTTGAGAACTGACATTATTGAGACGGTCACAGAAATATAACTTTTTTACCAAGAATTTCTAGAAAATCCGTCCTGTCATCTAAAATTATATGTACTGAGTGATTGACCGACTTATCAACGCAAAGTTTGACAGCTGATGCTTTTCGTGTTGTAGGTACTCACTAAAAATAATATATCACAAAAAAAATTACATCAGAATAGTTGTATGGAAGTTTGTCGTAAGCTAGAAACACGAAATAAGATAAAAGCTAAAGCTTTTTAATGTGTACAAAAAACCTTTTAACCTTTTCATAAATCCAAAACAATGAAATGTATGCATTTGCGACCTAGATCAGAAACTTAGATAGTTTACCAGCATAGTAAAATGGAGAACGCTTCTGGAGATCAAAACAATAGAGTATATAGGTACATATATGTGTGTGTGGTGAATTAAGCACGCAGTATGAACAAGCAGAAATAGGTCAGTGTAAAACTAATAATTCACACACAGTCACTACTTTTTTTTATCCAAATGTAAGCAATCATTTTTCATTGGGTTTTATGTTATACTAGCTGACCCACGCAACGTCGTTTGCGCCTTATATTGCCCGTAGCGTGATAATTTCCCCCGTTTTTACCCGACTACGGCAAAACCAAAGGAGGGTTTTGATTTTGACAGGCTATGTATGTATGTATGTATGTATGTATGTATGTATGTATGTATGTTCATTTGTTCCCTCCTAGCTCTCATTAGATTTGGACAACAACAACAACAACGCGTGACTACGGCTTTTGAAACTTGTTTCATACTTTTTCAGCGTCGTTTTTTGTCGTAGTCGGGTTTTAGTTTTTACTTTTTTTTATTGAAACATTCTTCATTGTTGCTCCGCTCCTATTAGTAGTAGCGTGATGATATATACCCTATAGCCTTCCTCGATAAATGGACTATCCAACACAGAAAGAATTTTTCAAATCGGACCAGCGGTTCCTGAGATTAGCGTGTTCAAACAAACAAACAAACAAACAAACAAACAAACTCTTCAGCTTTATATATTAGTATAGATTAGTATAGATAAAGGATGGAAAAAAGTTATTTCGAATTTATTCTTGAAAATTTGAAATGTTAAAATATAACTATGAGTATATAGATTTATTTGTTCATTTTTTTGTGATGTGGTGTGCTGAGGAAGCTGCAACTCAGGAGTCAGACGTTGTCGACCGTGAGTCACACCAGAATCAATGGATGGAGGGCTTTGTACTCTAGTAACATCTCCTCAAAAACAATGAAAGAATTGCCTAACTTATTCTTAGGATGTTCACAATCTTCGTGATAATCTAACAAGCTACCATATCTGTATTTTATGATAAGCAGGATAACGATTCCTTTTTCCTCACGTACTGGTATCATCATAAAATATCCCATTTTCATTGGGTGCAATAAATATTCCGAGAGCTCACTTTCCTTGCTGACATAATAACATTCAGATAATTTAATTAGAAAGGGAGGTAACCTCATTAATTTTTTTACGCAACCTGGCTGCAAATGAAATATGTATGTTCATTAAAATAAAATAAAAATCATAATTATTTTTTAATGCAAAGCGAGAAATAAAAATCCTCATTAATATTTTAAATTCAAAGCAAATGTCTTTCTTTGTTATACTTTTGCGTAACTAAATAATAAAATAGTACATTAATATTTAACAACAATGTAGCAAGGTTGGAAAATAATTGGCAATTGAACAAAAAGACAAACCACAACAACTTAGAACCTTACTGCATACTTTTTATAAATAAATATAGATACCATAAGCTTCGTGTACATACCAAAACCACTTCTCATAAGTTTCCTATGACTCTAAAAATAGAACACGACAAACTCATCCCAAAAAAACATATAATAAACAGATTCGAACCCATTACATTTTATTACAGGCACACACAAATACCGTGCGGCTACATAAACAGTTGATATCATGTCTTTATGACTATTTTCCGATGCTAGCATAAAGATATGCCGTAGTAATAAAATACGTACATGAAAACCGCTAGCGACAAAACGTACAGGATACATAACATACCAGCGAAGGTAAAACGACTGGGGAACTGTGGACCTACCTAACCTGGAATTATGATTCTGCAAAGAGCTTAAAAAATCGTGACGTCATCTAAGATGACATCATAAAATCAATACTTCACACACTGAAAAGTGTGTACCTATAGAAGTGAATGTGAATGCTTGCAAAAATCAAAACCGTCCCCAATAGTATTAAGTTGTTTCTTATCCTGAAGTGTAGTTAAGCTACTACAAGATCTCTAACAAGAGAAGTCGAATAATGAGTTACGATTCGAAAAACTGGTCTGTCATTTGAGTCTAAATGCCTTAAAAAGACGAAACGTAATTGATCTCATATCTATACAAATAAACAAAATTGGAGTGTCTGCTTGTAATATTAAAATAACAGCTTTTTAATCAATGCATATATATGCATACACGATACATATACCAAAAAAGTCGTTAAAAAAAATTGTCTGTCAGTCTGTCTGTCTGTCTGTTTGTTCCGGGTAATCTCTGGAACGGCTGGACGGATTTTGACGGGCCTTTCACTGGCAGGTAGCTGATGATCCAGGGAGTAACTTATGCTACTTTCTTTTAGACTAACTTTGTCCAGCGGCGTTACACGCGGTACAACAATAACCGCGGGTAACACCGCGGGGTTCAGCTAGTTAATATATATATGCTTCCGGTGCTACCCGCGGTTATTATCGAAGCTAGTCTAAAAAATAAGTAAAAAGTATATATACCATGTATACATACATATGCATTAAGTAAAAATCGATTCTTTGAATATTACAAACAGACACTCCAATTATATTTATTTGTATAATGTAATCTGGCCATAAGTAGCGGCACCTTTCCTGAAGCCTTTAAAAAAGCTATTATACACCCTATTTTTAAAAAAGGAGCTATGGACTGCCTAAATAATTATCGTCCTGTTTCGGTGCTTACGGCTTTGTCTAAGATTTTAGAGAAAATTTTAAATCGAGCACTGAAAAGATTTCTGGAAAAATTTAATATAATAGCGCCGAATCAATACGGTTTTCGCCCAGGTTTATCCACGGAGAATGCAGTAGCAGATTTGACCAATATCGCTGTAGAGAAATTAGATGCTAAAAATAGATGCCTATGCATATTCCTAGACCTCTCAAAAGCTTTCGATACGGTTTCCGTGCCTATTCTACTGGAAAAACTACAAAAGCTGGGAATACGAGGATTGTCCCATGACATTTTTAAAGACTACTTAACAAATAGGACACAACGTGTTAAAATTGAGAATTATATTAGTGATGAAGTAACAGTGAACTACGGTGTACCGCAGGGCAGTGTTTTGGCCCCTACCCTATTCCAGTTATATATTAACGACCTATGCACAATTCAATTACCCAATACCAGCATTTTTACCTACGCAGATGATACCGCCGTTTTTATTTGGGGTCCTAACTGGCAAACTGTAAAGGAGAGAGCAGAATACTCCTTACGCGAAATTATGATTTGGCTAACAAAAAATCTCTTGACACTAAATTTAACAAAGACCAATTATATAACTTTTTCCCTTAGCAAAACCACGGATCCTGCAAAGAGTTTTTCCATTAGAGCTCATACATGTACAGATCTCTACGACTGTAACAGCCTAGAAGTTACGCGAGTCGAAGAAGTGAAATACCTGGGCGTACAGATAGACCACAGACTAAAATGGAAAAACCAAATAGATTTAGTCACATCCAGAGTAAGGCGGTTAATATATGTCTTTAAATCCCTAAAAGACACACTACCCCATAGCAAACTTATATTAGTCTATCTATCTCTCTGTCAGTCTGTAACAGAATATTGCATTCGGGTCTGGGGTGGTGCAGCAAAAACGCACCTTATTGGGTTAGAGAGAGCACAGAGAGCGGTCCTCAAAGTAATGACGGGCAAACCTTACAGATACCCAACGGCGAAATTATATGCAAAATGTAAGGTTCTCTCAGTTCGACAGCTGTACATATTGAAAATTGTCCTTAGAAAACATCGTGATGTGCCCCGTCCAAACCATAATAAACGCAGCTTATCATCTGTGTGCCCTCGTTTTACTTGCAGGACCACCTTTGCAAGAAGACAAAGCCACAGTATGGGTGCTAAGCTATACAACGATATAAATAAAAAACTTAAAATAGTTACATTAAGTCGCCGTGAAGTAAAGATGAAGGTTACTAAGTTTCTACAAGAACTAGATTACGAAAAAACTGAAAATCTACTTACATTTAAGACATAAGCACACAACACCGCACAAGCACACAGCCAGACACACACTCACACACTCACACACATGCACACACTTATACACATGTACGTAGCAGGATGATGAACAGACAGTACTGTCTACCTTTTGTGCGACTGAACACTGGCTCCCAAGATACAGGCCTTTGGCCTAGTTTGGGTTTCAGTATCAGTACATACTTAATATGTCATATTTGTGTCAATAAACAATATTTTATTATTATTATTTATTATAGATTATAGACCACTGGACGGTGGACTGACGATTTGAAGAAAGTGGCTGGCAGCGGATGGATTCGGACTGCCCTAGACCGAGATAGATGGCACTCCTTAGGGTAGACCTTCGTTCAGCAGTGGAAGGATCGCTGTCGAACCTATCGAGGTTGATATATATTATTATCCTAGACTTGCGCAACTTAATCTGCAGCTCTCAAACTAAATATTTTTTTCGTTTTGGCAACATTCTTCACTGATTCTCCCTTTGGTTGTAGTCCTTCCTCGATCAATAATAAGCTAATCAACACTGAAAGACTTTTCCAAATTTATACGGAAGACGACATAGGGGGTAGCTAGCATTTGCGTATTTAGTATCAAATTTATGAGTCACGGTGTTTTCCTATACATCTAATAAATACACGATAAACATATCATATCTCAACCGTAATAAAATCATAGAATGTTGCCCTGTATATTGAATATTTGTTACGATAATAACATAGAAAATGAGCAAAGAATAATACCGGCTATTTATTAAATTCATCCTGTTTTATTGCTCTCTGTTCAAAGAACTGTAGGTAGTTCAAAGGATCTACTATTATAAATGATTCTCTTTAGTATTCTTATTCCGCAAATAATGTGTGTGATTACTCTGTGTTTTTTTTTAAAGACAGGCTTATTTTTCTACTGGTAGAGAGTCTGGCGGCTAAGCAATCGTTTATAAGGAGTCTAGTTATCATAGCAAAGGTTATTTTTTTTATATTTCATCTGCGCCAAAATGACTCTGCTCTGCCTAATGGAAAGCATTGGCAGATTCCAAGAATAAGTGGTCACCATCCTCAATGCGAATAAGAACATTGCAGCGTGGTGACCCACACTATGGCCGCCTAGTGAGATGCTTTTTTACGCCCCGCTTAAAGGACCCGGGATCATAATGGGAGGGAAACACGTGCGCTGGAAGTGAGTTCCAGGTTTTGACCGCTCTGCACAGAAAGGAGGAACCGAAACGATGAATACGAGATCGTATGTCTACCACTCTGAAGCGGTGACTTCCAATGCCGGCACGTGTTGTTCTGTAGAGAAAGGGGGCGGGGGGGCCAGATGGAAAAGCTCTTCAGAACACTCTCCGTAAGGCGACATCTCTACGCAACTGCAGGGGCTCAAGGGATTAGGTGGCTTCGGTACTGTTGATAAAGCGGGTTGCTCGTCGCGGCACCATGCTGCGCGGCGGTTTTAAGGTTGGTTAATTATATCGTCATTAAGATTAATATTTGAGATTTGAAGAAATATAGAAAAAAAAATGGAACCACTTGTTTACCACAGTCGGATGTTTTTAGAATATGTACGTTTGTGTTCAGCAAGGGAACTATTAAACTCCCTTCTTTTTACATAGATAACATAGTACCTACTTCAGTTTGATAATCTACATTACTTCTAAATATATTGCAAGCGTAAATAATTCATGCTCACGTAAAGCTTATATCGCGATAAATCAAGCGAACGTGTACATAAAAAGGTCCTATACTAATCTTACTCAGTAGTAATAAAATGCCCTTTACGTAACGTTCTGTCCGGATTTAGTTCCATCAGAACAATCAGTAGTGAGGAAGTACCACATTATTCTTCTTCGGAAGGTTCATTAAATACTCTTAAAGTTGACAAATTAACCTAAAAGACTTCACGTTACGTAAACTTTATACTGTACAAAAGCGTTACTGGTTTATGTCGGGATTAAGAATTAGAAACTTTAAACACTTTTAACGGGTTCTAATTTCAAACTCAAAGAAGGTTCCAAATTTAAAATTAATTACAACTTGTTATCCTAACTAATATTATAAATGCGAAAGTAACTCTGTCTGTCTGTCTGTCTGTCTGTCTGTCTGCTACTCTTTCACGCCAAAACTACTGAACGGATTTGAATGAAATTTGGTATACAGATATTCTAGACCCCGAGATAAAACATAGGCTACTTTTTATCGCGAAAAAGGGGTTGTAAGGGGTTAAAAGGGGGGGGGGGGGGGGAGTTGTATGGGATTTCATAATTTTTAAAGATAAAACCATGAAACTTTATATTTAAGCACTTGATAAAAAATAATAAAACATTTGTTCTAGCGTTTTTGAAATTTCGACCTGTGAGGGGATGAAATAGGGGTTGAAAGTTTGTATGAAGTTCGTCATTCTTTAAGTTGGAAACCTGAAACTTTACTTTTGGGCTGCTGATTAAAAATGAATAAACACGTATTTCAACGTTTCTAGATATTCTACCCTTAAAGGCGTAAAATAGGGGTTGAAAGTTTGCATGGAAGTTCGTCAGTTTTTAAGTTCAAAACATGAAACTTTGTTTTTGGGCTACTGACTAAAATTGAGTAGATACGTATTTAAGCGTTTCTGAATATTCTACCCCTAAGGGGTGAATTAGGGGTTGACATTTCGCATTAAGGTTAGTCTGGAAGTCTGTCATTTTTGAAGTTCGACAAATGAAACTTTGTGTTTAGGCTACTGATTAAAAATGAGTAGATACGTATATAAGCGTTTCTGGATATTCTACCCCTAAGAGTTGAAATAGGGGTTGAAAGTTTGTATGGAAGTTCGTCATTTTTTAAGTTAGAAACTTGAAATTTTATTCATGTGCTACTGATTAAAAAAGAGTAGATACGTACTTAAGCGTTTCTAGATATTTTAAATATGTGAAATAGGGGTTGAAAGTTTGCATGGAAGTTCGTCATTTTTTAAGTTCGAAACATAAAACTTTGTTTTTAGGCTACTGACTAAAAATGAGTAGATACGTATTTAAGCGTTTCTGGATATTCTACCCCTAAGGGGTGAAATAGGGGTTGACATTTAACGTGTAGGTTGGTCTGGAAGTCCGTAATTTTCGAAGTTCAAAACATGAAACTTTGTTTTTGGGCTACTGACTAAACATGACTAGATAACTATTCAAGCGTTTCTAGATATTCTACCCCTAAGGGGTTGAAAGTTTGTATGGAAGTTCTTCATTTTTTAAGTTAGAAACATGAATCTTTATTCATGTGCTACTGATTAAAAAAGAGTAGATTCGTGCTTAAGCGTTTCTGGATATTCTACCTCTAAGGGGGTGAAATAGGGATTGAAAGTTTGCATGGATGTTCGTCATTTTTAAGGTTAGCAACATTGAACTATATTTTTGAGCTACTGATTAAAAATGACTTGACACCCGTTAAAGCGTTTCTGGATATTCTACTCCTAAGGGGTGAAATGGTAAGTCTGGAAATCCGTCATTTGTGAAGTTCGAAACATGAAACTTTGTTTTTGGGCTACTGATTGAAAATGAGTAGATATGTATTTAAACGTTTCTGGATATTATACCCCTAAGGTGGTGAATTAGGGGTTGCAAGATTGCATGGAAGTCTGTCATTTGTTGAGTTAGAAACATAAAATATTATCTTTGGGTTACTTATTAAAAACGAGTAGATACATATTTAAACGTTTCTGGGTATTCCACCCCTAAGGGGAGAAATATATGGGCATTGGCATTTCATATATTAGTTAGGTTGGAAGTCCATATTTTTTTAATTTAGCAGCCTGTAAACTTTCGGCTTTATGTTTCTGATGATTACAAATAGACGAATACTTATATCAGCATTTACGCAAATTCTGTTCCTAAAGGGGATGAAATATGGGTCAAATGTTTGTATGAAAGTTCTTTTAAATGGGCTATTGATCAAAAATAAATAAATAGGTTTAAAACATGAATAAATTACTAATACATACTTTTACACAGTTTTAATTAAATACATATAACAAACTTCCACGCGGGCAAAGCCGCGGGCAACAGCTAGTAATAATATAAAAACTCAAAGTTTAAAAAAAATTTAGAGGACACAGCTAAAAAAGGGGTCTATAAAAATCTTAATATTTTTTTTTAGAATCTGTCTGCTATATTTATTAGCAATACTGATATTGCAATACCCAAACACAGCATACAACCCTTGTCTTTTGATATCGTATTAAAACAAACATAAAGACCTAATTTCTATGAAAATTTAATGAGTAATAGATCCATCGAATATCTTTTATTTTTGTCGAGACGTGTAAACAGAAAAATAGATTAAAATTGAACATACTTTATTAAAGCTGTTTTTATGTTGGAGTTAGAGAGAAAGCCGCGATGATCCGCGCATTCGTAAATCTCATTAACGGTATAAATCCTTATAAATTTCTTGGAAGAAAACGGTTAATTCAAATTCTATTTCAAGGCACATTTTTGAGTGTAATAATTTTCATATAATCTAAGTGAATTGATATTACAGTGATACATACAAAACAGGTTATAATTTTAACGTTAAAGTATGATTACAGTGAGATGCATTGCATTTTAAATCACTTAAAACTGTACTATCCAGATATGTGACTATACTCAATATAGAAATCGCATTCCTACCCTAAAATTTAGAACAACGCAATAAATACAATTTCAAAGTGATTATTGTATTGAAATTGTATTGTTCCGAAAGATTATTCTATTATTAAGATTCAAACTAACACAAATACTGCATATGAAACCAGTTCGAGCTATTTTTACCCGTAGACTCCTGCAATTTAACTACAATTTGCCTTAGAGTGACCCGCTGCTTAAATAATTTTCCACTCAATGATGTCAAAGAAAAGATTATCTAGCACCCGTTTTTTCAGTAAATTTATATATATGTCGTAGTCACAGCGGGGCGATCGGTCGAAGCGGTTTTTAAGAAATGGTGACGTCAGTTTCGCCGACGTCACTTGCATATTTTGTCAAGTGGCACTCATGATCCAAAGCAACAGAAATCGCTCTTAATCAAGTCTAGTCTAGTCTAGTAATCAATCTTCATTATTACACACGTTGGTAGGTAGGGTTTATTTGCACAGCCAAAGACAATATTGAATTCCAATAGTTTATTGAATCAATGAAGCTACAGTTAAAATCATAGATCGGCACAACACTGTCCAAGTGAATTAGGTGAGAACACCAAAATCCACTGAACGTCCGTGACGACCCATAACCTCCAGTTTCCAAATGCGTAGGGCCTTATGAGAAGAAACTGGCAAAGAAACTCATGGCCACTCTTTTGAAAGTTACATCTTAACTTATTAGTTACAAACTATCAATAGTCAATTACAACAACTAAGAAGACCATGTACTTAGCTTATTTACAGCTTGTCCTTCCTCGTACAATGCCCGTACTAAACTGATCTGTTGATTCTATTTTACATCAATACGAAACGGTGGGTAGTTAGTTTAAGAGCCAATGGGTTAGTAGTCTGTATTAACAATGTACTCTGTGTTAGTAGCCCCGCAACTCGTGCGGCCGCTCTCTTTTATACCGGCTGCTCGCTTTAACTAGTGGTGACACCTACCACTCTATTCGGTGTTACCCGCACACATTTTAGTAACATTTAATTTAATAGTGCTTTACAGAATCGACTAAAACTAAACCAACATTATTAAATCAAGCTGTAAGTAAACTAAGACTTAATAATCACATCGTTAACAACAAATAATCAGTTTCTTCCTTTACATACACAGTCCACAGATTTCACCCAAACTGCCATGTTTCTCGATGCACAGTATGACGTTTCGAATAATCGATCGAAATAAACACGAATTCAAATTAAAACTTAAGAAAACTACTCGTTCTCCGACACGGCCGTCCTGATGCATCACACGTCCTCGTGTGAGTCATCTGTAAACAAAGAAAAAAGCAACCACAGTAGCTCAATTTATTCGGCCGGTATTACCTGGCCGACACAGGCATTCTAAAGGACTTACACGTCTACGTGTTTGTTAACTGAGGAAACATCTGGACAGTGAATCCGTCCTCTCGGCTATTCCTGACCAAATTAAAGATTCATAGAAACCAATTTCAATGATAACAAATTATTTTGCCTTCATGATTTTAATTTTAAATTTGATTTTTCTATTCACGTCAGTATCACGATAAGGTTCTGACCATGCTCATTACGTCTCTACCAAGTATAATCACGCAAGTCTTATTACACACAATCACTATTGTTAACCTAGGTTCAGCACCTCTGTTTAAATCGCCAGTAACAGCGTTAAGACGTTTTGACTTAGTCGCTTAACCAGCAACTGCGTGTAACCACTTAACCAGCGGCTTTTTGCTCAACTCTTAACCAGAGATAGAGATCTTTTTATTGTCACTTAACCAGCGACTAACATTCGCATAGTCAGATGCGCACCGCGCACTCTCTACAGATAAGTACTGCATGAGCTACGGCTACAAATGACCAGCGAGACCTAAGGAGGTAGTGAAACCAGGCTACCAACACTACATGTCTTTTAATCAAATAACTTTGTTTATTAATTAAAGCAAACTTAAAGAGTGTAATCCTATCTCTATCAGCAATTAACAATGGTCTGGTTAAACGTCACAAAATACATTCCAAATAATTGTTTACGAAAAAAATAAAGACTTCGATTAATTTAATAAACTATTCAAGGATCATTGTTTTCTACATCATGTTCATCGGAAAAATCACTAGTGGGTATCTGACGGTCTGTATTCACTTTGATTACTGCGAGTGTAGATGATCCATGGTTGGTAGAAAATATGTGTGGGTAGAAAATATGTGTGCTAATATTTCGGCGACCACGTAAGGACCTTAATACTTTGGGTCTAAATTCATTTGATTGCGATCCTCATTTTATAAGAGAACGTAGGCACCAATAGAAACGACCTTATTATTTTTAAGAACTTTTCGAAAATTACAAGTGAAAAGCCTAATGCAAGCAGATTTTCATTATTTTCTTTAAATAATTATGTCGTTTGAAATACAGTAATCGTGTACCTACTACAGGAAATACTATTCAGTGCATTTCTTCAACCCGGATATCTTGACAGAATTTATTGTTTTATTAAAAAGACAACCCTCCCATTAGGAATAAACATCCTGTGTCACGGGGGACCTCACAAACGTACACAAAGATCACCCAGACTCAAGAGCAACAATTCGTGGACCACACAATACTATGTTACAATAAGGGCGGGCGTTACCTACCCTCAATAATATTACTGCACTATATTGTCGTTGGCCCAGAAATGTATCTAACAGATTTTTTCTTATTTAAAGAGCATTTCAAACAAAATGAAAACTTCTCACCAAATCTTTCTTGGAGCTGAACTAGAGCTGGTTGGATGGAGCTGACATTCACTGGTTACTCGGTTTGTAAATCGTTTGCCTTGGCATTCATATTGGAACTGCATCTATGACACCACACTTGAATAGGGTTCAAGTAATAGTCTTCTGCACTTTGGTTTCCTTTGACTGTCAGGCGAGGTAGTATCTGAAATCTCAGAATATGTGTTAGCAATATTGTCACGACTAAAATTGTCCTAATCTTTACTAGATTACGTAACCCTTTGATTTTGCCACAACTGAGCGCTTGTATTTTTCACACATCACTTCACTTTTACAGTAGGAGTAGTTCTTCACTAGTTGGCGGTTCTCGTATAGCACAAATTAATTAAGTATCGAAAAGATTTTTTTTTAACGTAGGGTAAACGAAAATAAAATAATAACAATCTGCCCTGTATTCTGTGCCTGATCCGTTATGGGTAACCCATAGGGGTAATCCATAGGGGTAGTTCATGGGGGTCATTCACAGGTAATCCCACTTCTGATGTCGTAGTCACAGCGGGGCGATCGGTCGAAGCGGTTTTTAAGAAATGGTGACGTCAGTTTCGCCGACGTCACTTGCATATTTTGTCAAGTGGCACTCATGATCCAAAGCAACAGAAATCGCTCTTAATCAAGTCTAGTCTAGTCTAGTAATCAATCTTCATTATTACACACGTTGGTAGGTAGGGTTTATTTGCACAGCCAAAGACAATATTGAATTCCAATAGTTTATTGAATCAATGAAGCTACAGTTAAAATCATAGATCGGCACAACACTGTCCAAGTGAATTAGGTGAGAACACCAAAATCCACTGAACGTCCGTGACGACCCATAACCTCCAGTTTCCAAATGCGTAGGGCCTTATGAGAAGAAACTGGCAAAGAAACTCATGGCCACTCTTTTGAAAGTTACATCTTAACTTATTAGTTACAAACTATCAATAGTCAATTACAACAACTAAGAAGACCATGTACTTAGCTTATTTACAGCTTGTCCTTCCTCGTACAATGCCCGTACTAAACTGATCTGTTGATTCTATTTTACATCAATACGAAACGGTGGGTAGTTAGTTTAAGAGCCAATGGGTTAGTAGTCTGTATTAACAATGTACTCTGTGTTAGTAGCCCCGCAACTCGTGCGGCCGCTCTCTTTTATACCGGCTGCTCGCTTTAACTAGTGGTGACACCTACCACTCTATTCGGTGTTACCCGCACACATTTTAGTAACATTTAATTTAATAGTGCTTTACAGAATCGACTAAAACTAAACCAACATTATTAAATCAAGCTGTAAGTAAACTAAGACTTAATAATCACATCGTTAACAACAAATAATCAGTTTCTTCCTTTACATACACAGTCCACAGATTTCACCCAAACTGCCATGTTTCTCGATGCACAGTATGACGTTTCGAATAATCGATCGAAATAAACACGAATTCAAATTAAAACTTAAGAAAACTACTCGTTCTCCGACATATAAGTTAATAAGAACAGAAGTTGACAATCGAGTAACCGATTTGAAACAGAAATGAAGCTTAATATTCGGCGCTCCTAAAGCCGATCCATACTATATAAATAATGCAGTCGTTGTGAATTTCTGAATATTTCACATCACGCCCGCCGTGCCGACTATTGGTGGATTTGCTATAAAATTACTTACCACTTTCTCTGTGCGAGCACGTCTTATCTTACAGAAGTGCACAAAATAACATTCTTTGTAAAGATTTTTTTCTAAAACAACACAAATAGAGAGATTGAATCATTGAACGTTCAATTAAGAGTAAGAAATAGATTAACTACTGTTCTAAGAACAGTATGGAAAGTGTCATCTATCAGGATAAATTTTGAGATAATTTAATCTTTAATTAGATAATATAAATTAATAATTAACCTAATTACAACCATTTCAGTAACAATCAACGTATATCGATATTAATTATAATGAATTTCATATATGAATACGCGAACCGAGCTCGTTACCCTTGTCCAGGATGGCAATCAAACCTCTGGCCTACCAGTAATAAACCTGTGAGCTTGTTAGTTGTATGTATTGCCCAAGGGCAGATCCAAGGTTCAAATTGCGTCTAAGTCGTATCGATTTTTTCGATTTCGGTTCTTCGCAATTTAAGTTCTAAATTTACACAGACTACTGTTTAAATTTCAAACTCGATCCGTTCCTGATAACATCGGCTATCAATCAGTCATTTGAGTCTCAAGGCCATCCGACAATTGTTTGATACAAATCGCTTGAGTATATAAGATCGCCTCATGTACATAACTATTAAATCCTAAGATCCATTGTTGTCTCCAATATATGATATGTTGCATCATAGAATATTCCATTCTATTCCTACAATAATAGCTTTTACAAATTTAAAATCCATCCAATTTAGAATTTATCATTTTCATCATTACCAGACACGGGTCATTTAAACATCACAACATAGGCTGCTAAGGGCAGTTTTATAACGATAAACCACCGAAAGTGAATTTGACATTTGGCACATGCCATTGACATTGGATAAATTGGCATTGTGCCAAGGTGGAACAACACCATGGAACGGGCAAGGTCAATGTCTACCGATTTTCACAAATACCCTCATTTTCTCAAGCAAATTTGAACCTTATTATCAGGCCGCTAGTATGAGTGCGTCAAAGCTTACTAGGCAAGTTTTTAATAGATTCAATACACATGTGCCGTTTACGGTTAATTTATTTCTGTTTCAAAGATTCTGACAAAGAGGGAATATTTGTGATAGCCATTTTTTGGCAATTGTAAGCAGGCTCGATCGGAATGATACCAATGCCTCACGGATAACTATTATTAATTATAACTTTTTTTCAGAGAGTGAAGTCCAGGAGCCTCAAATTCCGCCTCTTTTTAATTTTGGGAACTGGGATTACAGGTTTAATGGCAGTAGTCGTCACTTCACATCATAATTTTCTCCTTAAAAATCCTTAGACTGCGTACAGAATAAAAGCTTTGACCAAGCGACGCCTGTATATCTTGTAGTGTATTGTTTACAAGGAGAGTAACAATTCCGTCATCTTAACCCCGAGTCTATAAACTATATCACTTTTCTTTTATATAATGATAGATACAATACCTTGCGACGAGAATCAATGAATAGTGTTGATAGTCTGTGTCACTTACCTGAAAGAGAAAGACTTTGATTATTACTTTTTCTTGTATTACATAAGGCAAAAACATGTATTTTGACTTTTAGTTAAATGCTACAAAACAAAACTACAACGTTTTAGTCGAGAAAGCATCTACAGGCCTCATTACTTGTTTTTAAAATGCGTTCATGGTGATTATGTGGCACCTCAACGCTATCAAGATCAAATATGACAGAAAAATTAAAATAGTAACCAGATTCCTAAATAAGTTATTACGAAATCATACTGCATTAATAAATAGAACATAGAATCGTGCCATTTTTGATAACTTTCGTACAATTCCAAATAAATATATAATATTTCGGACATCAAACACTCAACGCCCTCTACCCCCAAGCTAAGCAGAGCTTGTATTATGGATACTAAACAACTGATTTAAATACATACCTATATACCTTTTTTTTATATACTTACATATATATAGAAAATACCCAAACTCCGAAACAAATATTTGCAGATCATACAAACATTTGGTTCAACCCGAGAATTGAACCCAAGACTTGAAGCACAGCAGTTGCATACGCTGCCACCGAGGCAGTTATTAAATCATTAGACATTCAAAATAGTTGTCACAAAATTATTAATATCGAAAAAGGAACAGTTGTTCACATGGATTTATTTAAACGAAACTCATTCCCAAGGCCTACATTCTGTTTATCTAAAGCAATCAGTGTCTCAAACAGTATGGTGTTTTACACCCATCTTAGTAGGCCATTCTCTGGCTCGAGTCTGGCTGAGTCTGCTCTTGACCCGTAACACTTGGCGCCTACATGAGTGGAACAAGCCTACAAGCTGTGTAAAGAACTTCAAAATTGTCCACGTCTTAATGCTTTCAGAAACAAAATATGAGTCTAATTGGTGTTTGTTTAAGACACAAATTCCCACTTACTTATTTTATTTTTTTATTAGATTAAAATTAAATAGCTCAATTTATTATCCCCTCTATTTAACACATTGTTTTCTTTTCACTTTTGTCAAGCTTAAGTGAAGGCAAATAAATAGCAATTACTGAAATTTTATTGCTGTTGATAACTTAATAAGTTAGTAAGGAAACTCAAGTGGAAGGTAAATAAAATTCTGGTTTACATTATAGTCAGTTGACAAATGTACTTAGACTTTTATCGCTGCAAAGCACTCATAAAATATAAAAACAATCTGTCACTAGCAGTCTGCTCAGTCTGCCATCTTTTTTTGTCGTCTGTTGGTGAACGAAACAATGAATGCACGCCTCACGGTAAAGTCAAGGCAAATTTTTAAACAAGAAGTTATAGGATGACATGAAAATTTCGCCTTTTAATATTAAATACCCTAAGTTACACACACAATTCAAAGAAATCAATATACCTTGTCTATATATTAATACAGGAGAAAATATTCTTTGTAAGTTCGCCAAGCACGAATGCATAACAAATTCAGAATACTTAATGTTTATTCGTAAAAGTCCAGAAGACAAATGTATTTTAGTAAAATAAAAAGTTAAAAATTACCTAAAAGGACTACATAAAGCTATATGGCTCAAAGTACAAAAAGTTTATCTAATGATAGTCAAAGTAAATTTTAAAATGAAACAATAATTGTATTCCAATGGTTCGAAATTCGATCGTCACGTCTGTAATCTCTCAAAAGACTTTTACGTCATAAAAGTGTCAAATAATAAACATTGGCAGTCCTTCAGCAGTCGAGTGACAACGCCATCATTTTCAAGAACTATGTGGACCAAATATGAAATGTAATCAACGAAGTGTGGCAGAGGAAGCGTGCTCTTGACATTAACATCCCTGGCGTAGATCCAGGGTGGCTTGCCAAACGCCACAGATGGTTGTCTGAGCCATACATGTTCTTATATTAGGGTAAATCGATAAATTGTAACTAGTAGCGCATAAATGAGACATTAACGAAAACAGTTGACAGAACATCTGCGGCATAAACTTTTGCCTAATCTAGTAAAAGACTGGGAGATGGCAGACGCATAAGAAGGAGACAAATAACACAATTACTTTATATGTTCTTAAATTAAAATTTATATTTAATAATCTTATTTTAAATTATGGTTACCTGCCCTTAAATTATGTCCTTCCCTGCTCTCGTGGCTTCTCCAATTTCAAAACACCTTGGTACTCTCTCCCGATCTGATATCTTAACCTCAAATTGGATTCTAGCTTTGTTCAGTCGGAAAAAGATTACATTCCCAAGGCTTTAAAATAATATAATAAACAATGTTTTACCAAAAAGAAAATTCGATACACAAGAATTTTTTATTTCACTAATTATTGAGCTGATTAAATAAAACGTTATCGAACAACCATCTCAATAAATCTACCAAGTATACAAAACAACTTTGCTAGAAAGTGATAACCAATACCCTAACAATACATGACAGTCAACAAATTGAGTTCCACTTAAATATCCACGACCCATACATCAGAGTAAAACATATTTCATATATGACAAGCATTAGCAGTATGACAGCATAATTCATGTAGTAAATTTAGGAAAGAGGAAGCTTCAAAGCCCTGCCTTTGCGCAAAAATAGCCTGACGACTGACACATGGCCTGCCTCGATGTGAATTTGTTTGCACTGATGACGCAGCCCTGTGACGTCACTAATATATTTCAGTAGCCCAAATCATCAGATGGCATAAGTGTAAGGGTAAACGTATACAGAGGCACAAATGATAAAGTTCAATACAGTGTATTGTAGATTTTTTAACTGAATAAATGTAACACTTCGGCCTTGTTTCACCGGTAGGACACAAATAAGTAAGAAGAATATACGTCAAATTATAAGCTATCCGAAACTCATCTGTAACCGATGTAACAGGGTCTTATTTTTGTATTTATTCATAAATTTAGGCAATCATCATCAACAACATTTCTTAGTCTACTGCTCAATATAGGCCTCTCCTTAGAAACCATTTTGGCAAGATGAGTTGATATAGCGTCTGTTTCATGTTTTCTTCTGCACGTAATGTCACTCTTTATAACATTAGCTATCTGGCAATTAAAAGTATATGGAAATTAGTTTACCTATTTCTGAGATTAAGCGAAATTACTAGACACAAAAACAGTATTGAAACTTGTAAACATTCGGATTATACAGCTTAGTAGCTTTTATATCTGGTATTATTGTTTTTGTGTCACTACCTACAGAAGCTCCATATTCTTATCTGTCTGTATGTATGTCTCTTATCAAAGGTAGATTAAGTTTACATGTTTATGCAACGTGAAATGCACGCAATGCATTACATACAATCGATAGGAATGGATAGCGCTGAAACTATGGCACCCTAATTGCTATTTTCGATCCCATAATCTACATTTCTCAAGAGTCCTAATGAATCCACAACTTTAAAGTTAAAACTAAATATCTATGTAAAGTAATAAACAGTTTCTGTAACACATACACAGGTCTAGACAATTGATCTTTTGAACAAAAACTCGTAATTAGATTCGTCATGGATCTGGCAAATCTCTTGAGATTGAACGAAGTTATCCACACAACAGTCCAAAAAACACAAGATTAAATATATGTTAAGTGGACCCGGTATTTATGGCACTGTTCATTTATCAGATCCAAAAAAAGCCAATAAACCAAATGCCTATTAATAATAAATTTATCGGTAGCGACATTAGGTACCTGAGCTCCCTTCGATCCCTCTCTGGACAACTCCGAGCCTTAGCATACACTATCCCTTGAATAATGAACAATCTAGATGAATGGAAGGCCAACTCGACGGAAACGGCCTCGAGGAATTCATCGATTGAAATTACTCTTTAACTTTGTACACAAACCGGATTTATTAACAAAGAAAAATGTTAGCATCTTTGAAATATGTGAAAAAAAATTAATACTTTTAAAGTGATTGTTTAAAATTAGCAAAAAAATGCATGTTAATTATTTACATAATGTTATTGTTGATCTAGATTTCAAGTACGATCGTCAATTGACGCTATATATGGAATGGCTATATTTTGGAATTTTTTAAACTTGGGCTTCGATACTGTCACTCACTCGATATATGATTCTGTGCCCTGTATTCTTCTAAAACTGGGGTACAACAAATATTCTTCACATATCAATATATCCATAGATATAGTAAATGATCTATGGATCAAAAATAACGACTTCCTTTTTATTAGATTTGGAACAGAAATTGGATTTGTGCTCTCAGGTCTTTTTGGCAACATATACAGGATTCATCTTTCTATCCCTGTTGCCAAAATATGACGCCGTTTTTTTTAAGGTGATACGTTAAAAAAAAAATGGCGTGAAAAGAAATGCTTAATCTATACTAATTATTGCTGAAGAGTTTGTTTGCTTGCTTGAACGCGCTAATCTCAGGAAAAACTGGCCGGACTTGAAAATTTTTTTCAGTGTTAGATAGCCCATTTATCGAGGAAGGCTATATATCATCACGCTAGGATCAATAGGAGCGAAGCACCATTGGAGAATGTTACAAAAACGGGGGAAAATTATTACGCTACGGGCATAGGAGACGTAAACGAGGTTGCGTGGGTCAGCTAGTTTGTAAATAAGCCTGGAGATATACAGCGCTTCCAATAGTATATTGAGGGTAATAACGCCAACACAACGTTATTTCGTCTTATCAAAGGCGTTTGTCTTACAAATTGATATAGGCATAGTGACGATGAAGAAAACGTGGTTGTCGTCATCCACACACACATGGATATCAAGAAAAAAAATCATACCAGGAGTAACCAGAAAAACGTAAAAAAAAATAGACGCAGGCCATTCCAAATTCTGGCGATTCATTTAAAAAAGTTGCTTTTAACACATTTAGATCATTATTTATCAATTCATATCCAAAATCATTTTACGCGCCTGAATGATTTTGCAAAACGATGATCTGAAGGATACTGACGTTTCTACACGAATTTACGAAATCCAGTATTCCACTATTACAAATCTTTTACGTTTGTTTTTGTTCAAACAATGGATTGAAATGACCTCTCTGGAGATACGGGTATGCCACAGATACGACAAGGGACTAATTTTCTGTTTAAAATATTTTAAAGCAAAAACTAATTCAATGGGTTTGTTCTAGACCCTTGGAGATTTTACGACAGTGTTTATTTTAACGAAGATAAAATACTGCTTAAATTTATAAGAAGGCTGTGTCTAGATAAGATAGGTCTCATTAAAACGCAAGTACGTACTAAAACTTAGGCATTCTCTACAGGCTTTGATGTATGCAAATAGATTTTGAAAATTTTATTGTAATCGTTTACATAATTTTAATAAAATCACTGGGCAATCTGAACCGTATTGTTAAGAAGACAATGGCTTACAACATAGCTTTGTAAAAAGATAATAACTTAGTAAATATTATAAAACAATAGTCTCTAAATAAATGATGCAATAAAGGTAGTTCTAAAACGTAGGTAATTAAGTTAGGTAGGTCCTACCTACCTAACTTAATTACCTACGTTTTAGAAGTGATTGGGACGAGGAACAAATTGAGAGTTTTAGAGTTTTTAGAGATTAATAGTAGAGATTTCAGAATTAAGGAACAAAATACTTTTGAAATAATTTAAATTACCCTTACTCTCAAAAGTTCAGCCCGAGACTAAATGTCGACGTCAATCTAGTTTAAAATTATAAACAGACAACTGATTTAGTTCTTAGAACGTCTTGTTTTAACTAAGACTTAGTTTATTGCTTAGACTTTCATTACTTTATGTTAAATAAAAAAGATAATGAACAATGTAGTTAACTAACTACGTCATACGCGTATTGGTACAGGTGCATGGGTCTTGTTTATTTGTGTTCAGACAACGAAAGTTCGCCATCGATCATCATTGGTATAGGTCAAAGTACGCTTTAGAGGCGCTCATAGCCCAGTGGCCCTCGGTGATCACAAACAATCACCGAGGGTAATCAACGACGGCACGGTCAGTACCTGGATGGGTGACCGCTAGTGGCGTGTTACCATGAGCGTCTCCGTGATTCGGAGGTCACGTTAAGCAGTCGGTCCCGGCTGTTATCGTATGATAACAGTCGTGAAGCTTAATTGGAGGCCTTTGGGCGGCTTAGAAACATCCAACGGCAAGATGACGTAGCCACAACGATGTGTTGTCAGTCCCCAACCCGCACTTGTCCAGGGTGGGGTATGGCCTTAACCCTCTTTTGAGAGGAGACAGTTGTGGGACATTATGGGTTGTTGATGAAAGTACGCTTAAACCTAAACTTTTGAAAAACCTAAAAGATTTTTTGTATCATGAGGCGTTTTTACGACACTACATTTACCTACACAACTGTCAAAAGAAAACAGTTGATGTAACATCAAAAATTATACAAGATATTTTTTCATGTATTTCTATTAAATATGCACCGACGGACACAATTTCTCTTTGTGTATCGATTTTATTTCATTTATATTCTTGTGGTATTTACAAAAGGCATCAAGATCATCACCATTGAGGTGCTGTGAAAGTCGGAATTCCGCTTTGTGCCGCTCCCTACTTGTTTTGTAGGCATATGTTTATTTAGCACCCAGTTTCTCGGGTTCATACTTTTATATTTTAGTATATCTGCTTTATACTCTCTACCTGTCTGGAAAGCCGATTTTTTTATTCATAAAGACTTTACAAGGTAACGTGGTCTGAATTTATAGCGTTTTTATTTTAATAGGTACACTGGTTTTTACATATTTAGTTTGTTAATAGAAAATTAAACCGCTAAAGAGATTTGGATGAAATTTACAATGGAGCTCCTTTGATTCTTGAGGTAAGACATACTACTATTTACCGCAATAACCAACATACACGCAGGCGGAGCCGAGGCCAAAAGCTACATGAATAATTTGTCATTTCATTATTTTCGTAACGCAATATGTAGAAATAACCTGTAGAAGTTGACAGTAAGCCGACATTAATTATTATCTATAACTTGTTGTGTACGACATATAATTTACTAAGTATTGAATTTTCATTAGTATAGCCGTCCAATGCTTTACAATCAACATCACAAAGAAAGTTAATTAAACCAAAGCTGAGTTATCGGTTTCAAGTGGAATTTACTACAGTTTTCCCTAGAGCCGTATAAAACGGTGACCTTTAAGCAGGATATATTTTAGTAGCGGTAATAAAAAATTATGACGTATTTTACTTTCCTTAGATAACACTAATACTTAAGCTTGTAGTAAACGCACGTTTCGAACTGACTTAACTTCTTGAGAGACGCTTAACGCTATAAGGTGTATTGTTCCCTTTCTCTTGAGATCTTTCATTTCGTATGGCCTTAGAATGTTCGGTACAATTTGTTAGTCCTTAGTTCAATCCATACTCATTTTATAAATTCCAATGTAACTCTGTTTATCTGTTACGCTTTCACAGTTAAACCACTGCACCGATTTTAATAAAATTTGGAGGAAGAACATAGGCCACTCTTCATCGCGATAACCGATATAGTCACAGGCGGTATCGCGTGGCAAAAGCTAGTGAATAATAAAGCTACAACTATTTGTCATGAAGTAATAATTATACGTTAGAACAAACCTTTCGACGGACAAACGGTGTCGGGCGTCACATTCATGTGTTTGTCTCCAAAACTAATCAACGACGGCGAAAATAGAAACACGAGTTTAACTTTTAGTAAAAATGTGTAAAAATATTCAAGGTATATCGATACTTGCCCTCTTATTTAGAACTAACTCTTCACAATTCGTTCCATTGACAGACACAAACCAAGGTAATTTCGTACAAAAAGCTTTTATTTATTTACACGTCTAAGTAAAGCTGTATCTAACACTTTCACTTTCCTGGCTGCCAAGAGACAGTTGGACTAGACAGCTTTGCAGTTTACTTAACTAATGAAACTCTGACGGAGTGGGAACTGAGGTGAGATAAAGGTGCACAGAGAATAAATAACTGTAACAGTGTAATGAAAACTCGAATAATAAGAGTTATTTCATTCCGTAGATTGAAATGAATGTGATCGCATGTTTACATGCTGACTAGACACTTGTAACTTGTTTGAAGCCACAGATGGAGGGAACTGACTATTTTCACCCTTTGCCACCGTAAATAAGTGTTCTCGGGAATCTGTAATTCAAGTCATAGCCACAAGACACTACACCAACAGACTCAGTCAATTAGTATTTTTATTACATTTGATAAGCTCTTATCCACACTTGTCCTACTTCAAGCACTTGGCGGTAATCTATTTCTAAATTTCATAAATTTAACTTGTAGGGTACTCGGATAAATTTAAGAAGCCTTCAAATTTTAATAACAATATTCTAGGGCTTATATCTTGCTTTATACTAGCAAATTCCGTGTTATGAGAAGAAAAATTCGAATTAACATTCTAAGGAGCCGTCTCCTCGAGCGAGAGAATCGCGACGGATCTGCGTTTCTATCGTCGAGTAATCTTCAAAAAAAACGATTATTCCTTGACCGTATCGCCTTGACTCGTAACGTTATCGCCGAGTGTATTGTGTGTGTTATGTTTATTTTGCACGACGTGATACTATAGTAATCCTTCATTCATATCCTAACTATACTGCTGTTAAACATATATTCTTGTTACTAAACGAGCGTTCTCATCGCAAAATTTATTAATCTTGTTTAGAAATCGAAAATACGGATTAATAAGTTAGGATTAGAACAACATACTAGTCTACTGTACCAGCTTTACAGCTACGGCTAGTCTTTGCCTAAAAGTATTTTCTTTCATCTATATATTTTTTTTCTCCATATAAAGGAAAATTCTTATGCAAAAATTCATATTAATCTGTGTTTATGGTGTGGAAAGGTAATCTCAAATAAGTTTAGTAGTAGCTGGATGACCGAGATTTGCTTGGTATTTTATTTATGGTAAATTTTCTAAAAATCTAGTTTAGATCGAATTACCACGTCCGAAAATTTGATCTGAACGATTTTCATGAAATTGTGTGTGCAGAAGGCACAACTAAATTTCATGAAAATCGTTTGAGCCATTTCCGAGATTCAGATTTTATGTTTCACTAGCTTCGCGCTGCGGCGTTGCCCGCGATTCTAAGCCGTACCGCGGATAACACCGCGAGGTTCAACTAGTTGAAATTAAAAACAGATGTTCCAATTTTATTTTTATTTCTATGTATAATATGTATGTTTTTACAAAAAAAAAGGATATATGTCTTTATATCAGTTGTCTAGTACCCATAACACAAGCTCTGGTTAGCTTGGGACTAGATGGCGTTGTGTGTTAGATGTCCGAAATATTTATATTTATTTATTTGTCTAGATTATAACTATTGTTAAAGAGGCAATAATCTAAAGTTTCTGTTCTAACAAAGTTTCTGGGACCTATCACTTCTGTATTATAGTGGCATGTATTGATTAATGTACATTAAAGTACAGCATCTAATAATATGATCCGTATGGTAAGCAATTATTGGAAGAGAAGGACTTGATTTCTTTAGTCGCGGACGAAACTGAGTGTCTTAACTTTTTAACGTATGTAATTTAAATATCTTATTTAATTGAATGGTAAAAACAATCATCGTAAGTAGCTAGCTTTGATAGTACAATCTCTGTTTAGTTGGTCAAATGTACGAAATATTAATGTGTTACTAGCTGAGTACCGCGGTGTTAACTGAGGTTATTGTCGTACCGCGAGTAAAGCCGCGTCGCGTCGTAAAAAATCGGTCCAGCCGTTCCGGAGATTAACCGGAACAAACGGGCAGACAGACCGACAGACAAAAATTGTAAAAAAAAAAAAATTTGGTCTATGTACCGTGTTTACATACATATGCATTGAGTACAAAGCGGTAATTTTAATATTACAAACAGACACTCCAATTTTATTTATTTATATAGATGTACCTATAGATAAATATATACAAGAATTGGTTGTTTAAAGGTATTAGACAAATAAGATACGTGTAAGTAAAGTATATACATCTAGAATCGAATAGAAATTAAGATGAAAAGTCCATATGTGAGTAGTTCCTTAACTCATGCAAATAGTGATACAATAACACAGCACAGCATTAGTTAATATAATCTGGGTTGTAGCTACCCTGGCCCTGGAGCTATTTCTCTACAGCTGGGACACCGGATTAAAGCCACAGAGGTAACATGTCGTAAAAAATAAATAATATAGTTCCTCCTGTATTAACGTACCTTATTCTGAAATAAATTTCTTTTATCTCACAACACGGGTAATTGGAATGACTCTGAAACTGTTTGTGAGCAAAATTGTATTTGCTAATTACGTATCCGCTTCGTGTATTACGGTATGTTTTAGGTGTACAAGGAAGATTGTGGTATATGTAATGTGTATACATACATATGCATTTAGTAAAAAAGCGGTTATTTTAATATCACAAACAGACACTCCAATTTTATTTATTTGTATAGATGTAGGCAAATATCGAGAAAAGAATGTGATTAGTGCTTTATCTACTTGGAATATAAACAAAAGATTAAGAAAACCCAGGGTTTTACAGTTATTCAAAAGTAAATGTTAAGAAGAACTGTATGATCGTACGAACAGATCAGATATCAGAGAACTGCGGTAACAGTCGACAGAACTACTCCAAAGAGAGTAAAATACAAAAAGGTTGAAAATAACGCGAAATAATCTCGGATAAACTAGTTGTGTGACAACCTAACGACTAGTGTACGATATTTCAAAATTGTCGCCCCTCGACATCATAACAACATTTGGAAAATATTTCTTTATATACCTTTACGGTAACTCGTAAAGAGACATCTGCGATTAAGTACAACCTTCAGCCACAACTTACAGATAATCTATATATCTAGACAAATAAATAAAATTGGAGTGTCTGTTTTTAATATTAAAATAACCTATTTTTACTAAATGCATATGTATTTATACACGGTACGTACACCAAAAATTTTTTTTTTTCGATTTTGGTTTGTCCGTCTGTCGGTTTGTTCCGGCTATTCTCAAGAACGGCTAGACCGATTTCAATGGGACTTTCACTGATAGGTAGCTGATGATATAAGGAGTAACTTAGGCTACTTTTTTAGTCGAGCTTCGCCCCGCGGCGTTACCCGCGGTACGACAATAACCGCGGGGTTCAGCTAGTAGTATTTTATAACGCGATGGTAACATGGTAATATGTCATATGTCGAACGTACAATAATGTATTATTGAAGTGGAATTAGTCAATAAAAGTAATGAAAATGTCGATATTTTATAAACTTTTTAAACAAATTTCGTATTATATAAAGCTTTCCTTTCTATCTATACCAATATTATTAAGCTGAAGAGTTTGTTTGTTTGAACGCGCTAATCTCAGGAACCGCTGGTCCGATTTGAAAAATTCTTTCAGTGTTGGTAATTCATTTATCGACGAAGGAGCGGAGCACCAATGAAAAATGTTTCGAAAACGGGCGAAAATTATCACGCTACTCGCAATAGAAGACGCAAACGAGGTTGCGTGGGTCGGCTAGTATTATTATAAAAAGACAAAAAGAACTAAAAGCAAGTAGCGCAGTAGGCCACGACAGATTAAATTGTAAACGTGAAATAATGTTCGACGGGTACCAAAAACTGTACCTAACTGTACTAAATGTATTATTTATGTCTAAGAATAGAAGCATGATTCACTTGTCCTTCGTCGTAATACAAGGTCACTAAGAAAATAATCCAAGGTCTGAACAACGACTTATATAATAATAATGTCAGCTTCTTGCACGCGTCTTACACTCAACTTAGGTTAAATAATATAATGTGTTCTTGTACCAAATGTATAACCAACTTTAAGTGTATAACTCACTTTGTAGGATTCACAAAATGTTTTCAAGTCCCCCACGACACGACACACTACAGTATTACTCCTAGATATCTTCGAAAAACAAATGTCATCGCCTTTAATGAGCCTATTTCATGATGAGTTATACAACTCTTTTTTTCTTAATTTTAATGGGACGTGAACTTATTACTTTTAAAATGAAAAATGAATTTTCCAAAGCGATCCATTAATGACGCAGTTCTTAGGTAAGAAAAATAAAAAAAACATCTCGCAGAATTGAGAACCTTCTCCCTTCTCCGAAGTCGATTAAAAAGCAATATCTGTTGATTAGTTACCGCGATTATGAAGAAGTGAAATCTTATTGAATTAGCTTCTAAAAGGAGTTTTATTTGCCCCTTTATTCAAACGTTTAGTATATTCTTTTCAGAAAACAACTCACTTGTTATATTTCATCTACTAAAAATTTACTACTGTTTTGATTTTATTTTGTAGACTTTTGTGCTATGTTAAACCAAAATGCGTCCAAGGCCCAAATAACTTTACACATTTGAACTTCATAGCACATATTGTTTAAAAGTGTTAGAAGTCTGGACTTTTACAGAATACAATATGCCTGCAAGCGCTATATTTGCTTAAGGAATCTAAAGAAACTATATAAATTAATAGTTATTCATATAAGTAAACACATAAATAAAACAGAACGTTATCCACGAGGCTCCAAACTTGCGCAAAACTTCTAGCCGATTGAAAATACCAATACAAACTTGAGCGCTACACATTGATCGTGAAAACATTTCAGAAAGTCTTACAAAAATCCAAGCCGCTCTCACACATCATCATTATGCAATAGCGCGCTCAATGTATTGAAATCGAAAGTACGGACATCGCGTAGGCTATATTGTAGTCCGCATCAAATACATATTTGTAGAATAGAAAAAAACCATGACCTTTGCCACTGGTGTTTATCCACTAATGCCTACAAAGACCTCGAATTTCGTGTTTGGAAGCCGGTGGTGGCTCTGCGGCCGTTAGTTGTGTGCCGACCGCCGACGCGTCCGTACGTCCCCGTTCACTCTCACACCCTAGGAGAAATCCCATCACACGTAAAAGTTGCATACAGTGTATGAAAAACCCGAGTGTCAGTGTTGTTTTTTTATATGTAGCGCCGTGGTGCTCCGACATAACAGACTACGTGGTTAGTTTGTGCACTAATGTCAGCATCATCGTCGAGGTAAATATTGACGGCACCCGGAACTCCTCTCGCAAGCACCGTCCGGTGCTAGATAAGTATTTGCTAAGCGTTCAAACAGCGTCCATTCCATTACTAGTTCGATTTGTTTGCACATTTCCAGGATCATTGAATTCAAATAAGATTCTTAGCGCTCGAAAAGTAAATATAAATCGCAATCTTAATTTTGAGAATGATAAAATGATATTGAAAATAATATCAGAATAAGTTTAGAACATAGGGACATTTAGTACATATAATTAGTTAATCGCTTAAACCGTGTTATTTCATTGTCAAAGTTCAACAGTAACGGATATACTACACTTATGGGGACAGCAAAACATTGCAACTGAATGTACATAAATTAGTGCAATATTTTATATTCCACATTTAAACTTTCAGACTGCCTTACGTAAGCTTTCCACTGATTCCCCGCCCCCACTTATGTAACTGTCCGATTTGGAAAGAATTTCTATCTTTTCGGGATTCAATTTCAGAAGAAATTTTTATTTCAAAGTAGCTATCTTCTCTCGCACTCGATCTTATCTACGGAGTTGGGAGTTTCGTTCTGGTCGTTGAAATTAAAGCGGTCCGTACTTTATTGTGCGATGTTTTTCTCACACTTTTGGCCACATTTAAAAGCCTTTGTTTCGGTCAAATAGTGGAACTGGCGAGAGCAGGCTTCGGAAATCTTATTTCGGTATATAGGTCGCAGAAACCTTGTTACTGACTGTTATTGTTGTATAGCGAGGCTTGGTTGTACGGCGAATGCGTATCAAGCCAGACATTCAATGGTATCAGTAATAGGAAAAATGCAGTAGGATTGCGTCCTTCGTAGTTTATCTCAAGGAAAATTGCATCTAATATTATATATCGCTGCTCAATGTTTGCCAAATGATCTTTCCAGAGCGATGAATGTTGAAGAACTATAAAATATATGTCAGTTTTTAAATAGAACTGAAATAATGGAAAGATAACTAATGTCAACTTGAGCAAAACCATAGTTGTTAGTTTAAAATAGAATTAATTATTCAAGGTGAGAAAGTGTTGTATATCACTTTCTCACCTTGAATATCAGTATCCGACAGACTTAGCTTTTAATGGGTCCCCGTAGAGGTTGACAACCAAACATTTTACAGTTATTATCAGTAGCGCGCAGTAAACGATCACGATCGAGATTTGCCGCCGTGTTTAAATGGAAAATAAAATAACAACAAAATTCAAGTGCCTATTTCGCGAAAATAGGGTCCTAATTCCCTTTTACATGATATAAACCGGACTAATTTAATATAACGCAATTTGTGACACTGCAAAAAAATGACAATTTCAAAATATTTCAGCAATAAAGTCGAAATAAGGGTCTATCATAAAACGGCGGAAAGTGAACATGTGACGCATAAAAAATTACTAAAAACGTCAATGAGGGCTCAATGCTCGATAAGAAGCTTCGAATTATCTATTCCATTACTGCGGGTTGGCTATATCAATTTCGCCCTAGGGAGAGCTTTCTGTAAAATGCCTTCGCATAATTCGTGATACACTTGAGCCGCGATAGCCATTACAGAACGTTGACCGTACCACATTTAAATACATATCTCGTAAACATTTAATGTTAAAGCACACCAGAGTAACGGAGAAAAATATTGGCCTACGCTAGTCATCTGACGCTGTGTTCTTGACCTTGGCAGCAGGCGGTCAACCGCGAATACCGCCACGGTAATAAATTAATGGGGTCCAACCTCACGCAATTCAGCATGCTGGAGTTTTAGTTATGTTTTTCGTAAGGTTTAAAAATAAATAGTGGTCTCCAAGAGTCATTGGACCGAAAACTTAGGAATACACATTTTTATTGAAGAACTCAAGCTCGTCAACATGTAATAAACAAACCTACATCTACAATCGCAACCTCATGGAATGAAAACTATCTAGAACGAAGTTTATAAAACAGTGGGAAAGAGGCGCAAATAAATGTGTACTGTATTACATCGAAGTGAGGGTTGTTATTTATAGAAACATTTGTAGAAAGTGATTCATCTATACTTATGTTATTGCTATGCAACGCTGTATAAAGCTATAAACATTGATCAGGTCAATTTTTTTGGTCGATTCAACCTTTCGCCGTTTAATACAGCAAATTCATTTTTCTGCTTAAATTATGCTTAAGAACCATTAAAGAAAGGTCATTGTAAGCAGTTTGGATTATGGAGAATATAGAGTACAAATGTAATGAGCAAAGATTAAAGGTCATGCCCTATTATTAGGGAAAGTCTATGCCAGAGTGAAAAGACTGCTGATAAATATACTTATGCACACTGTAGAAAAACTACACTTAGGCAAAGAACGAATAATCATGTTCATCCCACAATTGTTTATAAGTAAGATTTGAAAACACTTAGAATCACAAACAACCCCAAAAAAAATATTAATACACCTTTTAAAAATACAACAGAAAACAATCTAGGAATACTCAATATACTTAAAAGTAAAACGACATATAGGACATCTGATCGTCAACGGGCTGAAGGAAATAGTCAATATCAGAGTCGGTGCGAAAACCCATTATGCAGTAGGTCAACAGTCAACACTAACTGCACTGGACTGGGCGCTATTCTATGATTGGATTCTGACCTATCATCGACTAGATAAAATAAATCAATTACGACTACAAACTAGTATTTTAACATTCTACGATATAAGATACGTTATTTAACTTTAGCCAACGACTTTGTGTTACCAAGTCACCTGATTGTACCAAAAACTAGTATATTGATCAGAAATAGTGAGAGGATCTTTGGACTCTAGGTACCTTAGTCAAAAGTAAAAAAAGAATAACTAATTTAACGCTGGTTAGATTCGAGGCCTACCGAAAAAATTAACCAACTAAAACCGGCCTATTGATACCAAAGTATAGCTCTCCCCGTTTGCGCCTTACACGATAAATTATAAGCTATAGATTTTCACGTAAGTTCATAGAAAGAAAATTTTGAGAATAACATAGTGGGTATAAAACTTTTTCAATATTTTCATCAGCAAAAAAACTCGTGTTCGACAAAAAAGTTATCAGGCCAAAAAGTTATGAATAACAGATTATTAGGTAGAAGCCCTACACGCACACCCGTTATAACTCATGATAAAAGCTAACTAAATGAATTCTATTGAATAGATAATAACGTTGATAATACATTAATATCGATAACAACATCATAATGATATCACTGTAGGTACATTCTGGATGGATTCGATGTACAATTAAGTCTGCTAACTTTTCCACGTTAAAACACCTCTATGTTTAAATAACTAGCTATCGCACGCAACTTCGTGTCTCTTTTTAGTCATATTTGACTCCTGTTGGTCTTAGCGTGATGTTATCTATCTTAGGCACGCTAGCAAACACACATTTTAAAAGTACGTGAAATTCGCTTTAATAGTTTCGGAGTTCATTGTAAGCAACAATGTGACGGTAAGATTACGTGGCCATAATGTTGCCTTATCAATCCCCAACCCGCACTCTGCCAGCGTGGGGACGTATGGCCTTAACCCTCTCTTGAGACGAGACCCGAGCCCCGCACTGGGTCATTATGCGTTGTTGATAAAAAACAATGTGACAAGAGAATTTTATTATATAATTAATTGATACAGGAAGATGAATTATAAAATAGTCAAATTAATTATTATTGTATCCGAATATGCAAGCGTCTTATACATATAATAAAGGCTATTTATTTAGATATTAGTTAGTTAGATAACTAAGAAACTAAAGAAAGTAAATAACTAAAAACTACTAATGAAGATTATTCCTTTTGGAGCACTGTCTAACAGATCTAACAATGCTATATGTATATGGATAATACGAATATAAACTATTCTAGTGACAAAGTCAGAATTGTCACTGCGAGCATCTCCCATCAAGAGATCTCCTGCAGTTTTACTTCACGATCGAATAACATTCGTGAAGTAAAATTGCTACTGTCTCATGACAAATAAAACTTTATGTTAGAACAATTAAACGCAGCCGACCATTTCGGACAATTTGGACAACGCCAGTGGGCGATGTCATTACGTACAAAACACGAACGTATCAACCCTTAATAAATAAATAAAAAGTAAACGTTTTTATAACACAAAAAAATAGTAATTAATAAACGTGGGTCTATTATCAAAATGAGTATAAAAGAAAAACAAATAATTGTGATGAAAGAACAACAAAAATAGATTAATAAATGAAACGAGACAAAACTGGGCTAGCTAGACAAATAAAGGATATCACTAAGCTTTTTGTCAATCAGATACTGTCTGGCTGTTGTATAATTGTGGTTAAATCGTAGCTAAAGTGACATGTAACAATGTCTAACGTTTTGCCTTCTAATCCTAGAGTAAGTGTCGGGATTTACCGCAACGCGCCATTATCCGAAAATAAATCGATCAGACGGACAGTGTTAAAACAGTGAACAATCGATGAATGAAAACAACGTAATTAACACAGTGTATGAGAAATTTTGGCGTAGGCGATGTAACTACAGAATACTGTCGCACCAAACACAAAGTCAAGGTAGTTTTTATGAGTTCAAGGCGAAATTACTGTGGCGTGTAGTTAACTCACGCTTCAATTGCAAAATATTATAGAAAGATTACCTAAACGTTAAATTAATTCTCATAAAACATCAAGGAACAATAAAAATCACGGATAAAATATCACTACTCCTGTAAGATACAAAATTCCTCATTTGAACAGATATTGATACTGTTTATGAAAACAAAATGAAGCTTGACTAAGAAAATACCCAAGAAATATTAGAATATTTTTAAGAAAGCTTCGAAAAAAGTACAGGTTAGATCTTTTAAATCCATCAGCGTCATATGAAGCATGATGCTTCAATAAAGGTACCCGATAAAAGCAGAGTTCTGTAATACAGTAAACATATTTTTTTCTTACATTTGCTTAAACCATCCTTATTCCTGGCGGAACAACTGCGGTTCTTGTTAAATATGTATCAAACCAAAACGACAAAAATAATGAAATGTTTTCATATAATCCTGTCCACGTAAGAAGCTAAGATTATAATGTTCAATAGCCGGCGCGCCATACACACAATAAAGCGTTTTATAACTATAGGTACTAAAGAAGTACTGTTAGGTTACAATAGTCAGATAAAACAGCTAAAAACATAAAATCTCATAGAAGATTAGCAATGATAAAAAGTTGACACAGCGATATATTAAATTGCTACATTGAAGCCATTGTCAGAGGATTTATTACGTTTTCTTTTTTTAATATAAAAAGTATTGGTCATGCGTCTGGCGTGGGATATTTTTTTTACTTTTTCTTCTAGCCAAACTCACCAATTAATCTTCGTAAGTGTTAAAGTCCCTTCACATGTGTTGTGATTAGTTTCCATTCCAGTATCGTCTTGTAACTAAATATATAGATTGATAGTATCAAAGAAAAATACAATGTGTGTAAATGTCTTTGATCTTTTGTCAATTTGTTCCGGCATTAACGAAGCACAGTATAGGTTTACACAAATAAAGAATATCTCTCAGGGGCGCTAACGTAATTACATAGCAACTCCCACGGGCCAAGAATTGTGCCAATATATCACAACTAAATTGCTTTATTTACGATCCTGGTAATAAATGTAACGTTGATTATATTTGACACCAAAAGGATTCGATACAAATACAAGACCACTCGACAAGAAATGGTTTACAATGTAACTAACTTTGATTTTAAGCCTAGACAAGAATCCAAAATTATAATTAATTATGTTAAGTGTTGCCAAATATGTGTTACTTCCGCCTATTATAGACTTGCCACATTTCAAAATAAAAGTTATAAATTTCCTTTTTATAAAATAACCTTCATTTAATTCAAGGGTAGATTCTGTCAATATTCCTTGTATGTTTCGTAACAGAAGAGAAAATTTATTATGTCGGTATATATCAAACATCAGCGGCTTACATCCAATCAATTAGGTACCGCCGCTTCCCACCCTACGTGTGAGATATGTTTGTCAGAGACCATAAGATAGACAGCGGCAATTAAGATCGAGAACCATTGAGCGTCGGCGAAGCGAATTACTATAAAGCCACATCACGCCGCGGTTCAATAGGCTTGTAAATTGATTTATGCTTAGTGTTCCCTTTCGTCGCCACAGAGTCAACATGTATTAATTTCTACTTGTGGCCACATAGATATATAGAAAATATACTTCTTAAACTTCATTAGCAAGCATATCAGTATTAGAAACTCGCCAATCATTTTCAAAGTACTACGTTCAAATAAACATTGACAATTAAAGGTTGCTGACGTCTACGGTTTTATTCGAAACGCCTTTTCAGTGTACTAAATGTATTGAAGTGTCGATACATAAACATAATATGTAAAGTACAAATTCAATGTCCTCACGACCATATAAATACGAACCTTTCAAATAGACGCTTAAAATCATAAGCAAAATACTTTTTAAACAAGGGTATTTTTATTTCAAAACGGTTTTATTACTTCTGATAGAAATATATGCCTTAAATAGTACATAGTCGTTTTTTAATATATTAAATGTTACTACTATGGTAGATTTAAATTAAATTCTCCGACTTAATTTCACAACACAACTAAAATAAAACTTACTTTGATAACAAAGTGACTGAAACAGGTATAAGTTTATTGTAATCAAATATCAACTTTATTGTAACAACATACAAGTGAAACAAGAAGTTAAGGGGCAAAGACGATGCCCGGAGGCACTTTTGACCTCACCTGACATGGGTAACCTACCTATATTTGACATGACCAATGGCCACATTACTCTAACAAGTCCATCAAATACATGGGAAACCATAAACCAACCCAGTTATCATTAGAAATAACGATGTCGTTAAAATGTAACTTGCGAAAGAAATATACGAGCATTTTTCTATTGTTGTTTACAGTGTAAATCATTTTAGCCATTTTTCGTCGTCGTCAGGAAAAAATGAAGCATTCGACTATCACTGAAAAAAACCTGTAAATTTTTCAACACTCTTTGATTTTTGTGTAGCTATAGTAAACATTCGATGTAGTTATTCGAACGTCAGTCGCAACGTAAAATCTTGTCAAAATCACTCCTATAATAATTTAGAAATATTTTAAATATACAATATCTAAGCTTCGTTCAAGTTTTGACATCAAGTTTTTGTCAAGTGTTTCAACGAGGTTATGAAGTAATCGTTCCACACATTTGGCTATATTTGAGATTACTCGCAATGCTGCACGTACATTGTGTCAATAATGTCGTAATATTTGTAGTTATTCTGTGTTTTAACTACAACTTGTTACCCTATTGACCTCATGGTCATATCAAAATGTAAGGGACACATCTGATATTTTCATTTAGAACGAAAATCAGTAAACTGTCGGCAGAAAAGCGGCAATTTCCCCTTCTCTGATAACTCTAAAGAACACTGCTGAACTGCGTCTATAGCATTAGCGTTGCTTCAGTCATTTTGGGACCAACAACCTGTATTGTCATCAAGGCCGCATCGGATTACCTCATTTTACAATTTCAAGTTTATTCCATTCACTTGTATCATACCGAATAAAATGCGGCGGAAGCATTATGAAAATTATGTACAAGTTTTTCCTTATTTGTTCTCGTTGGCTTTGAGTGAATCCCTTCTTGCGGCCATTCGCGAACTTGGAAACTGCTAACGAAGTAATGAGTTCATGCTTCCGAGGGAAACCGTCCCATTAAACATTCCATGTAATTCTCGAAGGTTTGAAGCCGCTAGACGACTAACACGTACAAGAAATAACAAATATTTGAGAAGTGAACTTTAAAATATACTTGCGTTTTCATATCAAGTGTATTTTATTTAAAACTTGGACCATTTCAGTAACTAGGGCTTTAACTGATTTTTTTTAAGATTTATCTACTGGCTTTTTTTCTGTACTTTGGAAAGGAGAAATAATTAACTAACTAACAAGTTACGTTCGCCCGTTGACCCCCAGTGATAAGACTCGATCTTGTTATGCATATGAATGCATTTACACACAAGTATTACGTAACACTATGTTGACATTTAAAGATCCAAAGTTTCCAAAACAAGAGGCCCGTAGTAGAGAACCAATAACCTTAATTAAATTGGAGGCCCTGACAATCATTTGTCTTTATTATTAAACTTTACTAAACGGATTGTTTTCATTCTGATTTTTTCTTACTATAAAATGTGTGGATCTTAGTCTTAATCAATTTAGTATACTTTTACTTTCTTTATCAAGTGATGTACTTTTAATCTATAATTTAATTCGCTACGGTTCATTTCGTCCTAAGCATTATTAAACATAGTTACAAGTACGGAGAATCGTTTGAATGGTGTAAGACTAGTTCTGCGAACTTTGAGGTACATTTACTTTTGTGAGTTAGTCAGGTATATTATAGTTGAAAGTTTACATCTAAGATACTGAAGTTTATAACTTATTAAAGCACAAGGTACAGGTATGTTTCTTTTCTATATTAGTTTATATTGGATAAAAACATGTTTATTGCTGGCACTATAATTTATTAACGGTGTTTTTTCAAGTAAACAGTATTGATTTTGTTTAATCGTAACTGTGCTATATGTTGATGACATGTTTTATATAGATGTCGCAACTATCGTCATATAAAAAAATGGCTAAAAGACGCTCTCTAGTCTTTGGTCTTAGAAATGTTATCTATGACCCAAGAGGAGAGAATACCTTATCAATACAAACGTGTTATATCTAATAACCTTGAACCGTTTATTTACCTTGCTGTGGCAGTATTCAGATGTATTGCAGTACAATTTCTTTATGATAAGATTTTATATAATTACAGTTTTATTAACAAATTTTTCAACGTCCACAATCGCGGTCACGCCCCTGACTCACGTGATACGAGTTCAAAATCCATTCACTAAAAATATACAATAGAATTTAATGAAAATGTAGCAATTAGAATTATATTCATGGCTGTTCATAAATCCACAGTAATGTACTCACGCGATTCAAACATGCTACTTTACCTAAAGGTAAATCGTAAATATTAAAATAATTATAAAAATAACTTAACACATCGGTGAGTTGGTAACGGTAACCAGACTACTGATGAACATACTTGCATATTTTTAAATATATATCTTTATATATATAATTCTTCTGTGAGTGTGTATGTCACTGAACTACTCTCAAACGACTGGACCGATTTTGATGAAATTTTTTGTGTGTGTTCAAGGGGATCTGGGAATGGTTTAGATTCACAATTTTGTCCGCTGGACAATGTTTTTTTAATTAATTTTTAATTTATTTGTAGTTATGGCAAAACGACGTTTGCCGGGACAGCTAGTATATAATATAATTCTTCTGTGAGTGTGTATGTCACTGAACTACTCTCAAACGACTGGACCGATTTTGATGAAATTTTTTGTCTGTGTTCAAGGGGATCTGGGAATGGTTTAGATTCACAATTTTGTCCGCTGGACAATGCTTTTTTAATTAATTTTTAATTTATTAGTAGTTATGGCAAAACGACGTTTGCCGGGACAGCTAGTATATATATATATATAGTGACATACACACTCACAGAAGAATTATATATATAAAGATATTACAGATACTAGTGTCATTCACTTCATCAAATTTTTTTTTTCGCTAGATACATACCGAATCCAGCTAAGTAGCCACTAGTTGAAAAAATCAATAACCACTAAAAGTATGTACTTTCTAAATTATCTTTTTCAATGTCACTCCAGTTATTTTCCGATATTCAATTACTCGAATACGAGGTCGAAACGTAACAACTTACGTTTCATCGGCCGTAACATTTTTATGTTCCGTATTAACCAACAACAAGTAAGTTTTTGTCTTCAATTAAACGTGCGTTTTCCTAATCGATTACTTTATTAAGTTTAATTGGATCGTGTTGTGCAGAAATGATTCAATTAACAATCTAAGTATAACAAGTATTGAAACTAAAGTATCAAAATTTGTATATATTTAATCCTTCTAGAAAAACGTCAGGGCAACACGC
The DNA here is from genome assembly GCA_905220595.1 of Spilosoma lubricipeda. Taxonomy (NCBI): domain Eukaryota; kingdom Metazoa; phylum Arthropoda; class Insecta; order Lepidoptera; family Erebidae; genus Spilosoma; species Spilosoma lubricipeda. The sequence continues at coordinate 1,090,528 of HG992290.1, forward strand.
TTTGACTTGCGGAAAGTGACGCCAAGTGAGTCCGCAACTAGATGGACTCCCAAAATACCCGTTCTTATAAGATTATTCTTTAAAATATTGTTTTATTAAAAAACACTATAAATATACAAATTGATACTTCTATAAGACAATACATCTACTTAGATCTGTATATATTCAAAGGGTCTTAGTGGAGACATGTATGTCCGTGTTACGTGTTTCTAAACCGTACATTAGAGAGACTTAACTAAAAGCAGGTAGAGTTGAGAGCTGTCAACAAACAGGTATTAATCATACGGACGCCTCAGGCGCATATTAATGCACAAGTCATTGTTAAAGGGCATTCTACTAGCCCTGTACGACTGTGAACTGAATACGAGAAGCAATCGCGTCATTTGTTTAGGTCACCTCGCAATACTGATATTTATTTCTATTGTACCTTCAGCTATTTTATTGTACACGTAGCTTTTGCCTGTGTTTGCTGCTTACATTATTCAATTTTCCTTGGTAATTTACGTGCTATTCCATACCTCAATCTATCGCCGTGCAAAATTTTATCTATATCAGTTTCGATATTTCAAGGCTTCATTAGCATATTAATTAAATCAGTTTACGTAAGTTTCATACTCAATTAGGTACCTAATCAATTTCAATTCAAAAATATTTAGTATTTCAATTGAGACCGTTAATGAATTCATTATATTTCGCTACCGTTCAAACTGTTTACGCGAGGTTTACCAAAATAAACTTAAAACCCATATTACGTCACATCAACGACATTTGCGAGATTAAATTTAATTATTCATGATCATTATTCCTCACGGCTCACATAAGTATCGATTTTCGATATCGGCGTTAGAACCATTAGCGTATCTTCGGAGATATTCACAAATAATTTAAAGCTACCTAACGCTATGTACACGCAGAGCATTTGGCACTATATCCTCAATTTATATATATACGGCAATACGCCAGAATTATCCACGAATAAATCTCACAATATATTGTACAACTAGAAGTCTATGCGTCAATGGAGCACACCAAATTGTTTTGCCACCCAAAACGCTAAAACCTTGACGTAACATTCATCAAAATTTCTCTTTTCCAGGCAATTACTGTTTCAATTTGTCGTTCTGTCGCTCAAAATCTACTCTCGATGAGGGCTGACTGCTCTTGTATTTTATTAAATCGTCCATCAAAGGCGAATCCCAATTCGACAGTAATTTCGATCCAAATCTGAACAGTTTATTAATAAATGTCAATGAATTGTCGTAATAAGGCTATCGAAATTCCAAATAAGTATAAAAAATAATAAACAATGTTTCCGTACAATTTTGGGATACTACTGAGTCTGTACTTCGTTACTTATCCTGCGATAAATTGGTAACAAATGGACTCGACCAGCAATACCACTTAAACGAAATCGAAATAAATGGACTGGATACAACGCTGTGTGTGTATTACTCATTAATGCGCATAATGCCAACTATATTCTGATCCTAAAAGCACAGTGCATGTATCGGTTATTCATTTACTTTATTTGACTATATTGTTTATATAATGGATTCAATTATTATTTGAAACTAGCTGTGCCCGTTACTTCGTACACGTGACATTTGTATTTTCAAGTTATTTTTAATTTTTCACTGTTTAAACCTTCCCTGCACTACGACAAACATCTCAAAACCAATATCAGCTAAATCGGCCCATCCGCTCTCGAGTTTTAGCGAGACAAACGAACAGCAATTGATTTTTATATATAAGAAGAAAGAAGATAAGAAGAAGATGTATTTAGAGAATATTACTTCCGGTAACTTATTAAACTCTGAGTTTACTTTTAAAACTTAACCTATATTTCTTCTTTCTTATCTTTCTTGACAAATGATCATTCAAGTCAAAAGTTGTGGGTCTTTCCAATATCCTTTACTATTTTTATTAGTTTTCTGTTCTCATTCTGCTCTTTTGAGAAAAACGCTACAATAAGCTTTTTGAAAATTTTATCCATGGGAGGAGAATCTCAAACTTTCCATAAAAGCATATCCATATACCCTATATATTTAGTACCACAAAAGGTACTACATAATGCATAGTACTAAAAAAAGTCAATCGTGTCAATACGGCTTGAGATCAGTTCTAACGCAAAGTGTTTGTTTAGTTGAAATCTTGTATGAGCTATTTGTGTATTACTAAGGTTCAAAAATATAAATAAACTTGAAATATAAATAATTTGTTAATGTAACACTACCAAATATTTTATTTATAACGTTACTATGAACGATTACGGTACCAGATACACAAGCTACACTCGTCTCATATCGCTCATCCACATAAATAATTCATAGCCACCGGCGAGCGGGTGTTACAACTTGCAACGTTCACACTAACAACCCCTTGAAAAAGTTCTTAATGTGATATAGAGAACATGCAAAGTAAAGTAGCAGGTCCTGTCGAAAAGTTTGTAAGGGCGATGGTACAAACATTTAGCTCCAAATTACACTGCACTATTTGCGCGCCGCAATGCAATTAGGGGAATACGTTCATACTCTGCTCTCGCCACAAAAATAATAATCCTTTCCTTGTTTCAGGTGTGAGAGGCCTGGATACTGACACACTGCTAAGAAAATGAGCAAGAAGTGCCCCAAGAAAGATACCTCTGTCAATGTCTTGTGTGTATCGCGTGTGACAAGTGACGATAACCGTTAAGACTATGTGCGTGTAAGCTTCGACACGACGTCGAACTACTCGGAGTGGGGGGCGCTGGCGACCACCCCCAGCGATGTTATGGACGTTGAATTCGGGAACGAGAGTGGGGGGTGGAACGCGACGGAGGAGGGGCCGAGTCAGAACTTATACAATTACTGGGCCTGGAGCATTGTGGACGGATCACTGATGCTGCTCATCGTCAGCGGCAATACGCTCACCATACTGGCTGTGACTTTGAGCCGGCGGTTATCGTCCCTCGTGTCTAATCAGTTCGTGTTGAACCTGGCTATATCGGACCTCATGGTGGGGTTGACGCTGCCCTATCATCTCGTCTTTTACTTAGATGACGAATTAGGCAAGATAAAGTGGTGTTGTCTGATGAGATTCATTCTGATAATACTGGCGTGTCTCGCGTCTATATACAATATCATAGCGATCGCTGTCGATAGGTAGGTAGAATGACCTTTGCTTTGATTTGTATTTGTTGTAAATATTGTAATGAGTTACTGTTATGGAGTCACGCTATGTGTTATTGACAGGTACATAGCGATAGTACACCCGTTACACTACAGTCGGTACATGACGAAACTGGTGACACGGCTGCTGATGAGCGCCACGTGGACTGTCGCCGTCTGCATAAGTTGCATACCAATATTCTGGAACGACTGGCACGAAGGAGTCTCATGCGAGATGAATTTGGTAAGTTCTTGCCATGTATAGATAGACTAATAACAGGAACTATAATTTACAAAGTAATTTAATTTCATGTGATAAAATGCTCTATATACTCTGCTATACTATGATATATTATAGTTTTCTTTCATATCTTTCAGAATAGAATAAGTCCTTTAAAAATGTTCATAGCAATACTGATCCATTCCTCTAAATATCGCCGTTTTCAACAAAGAAGTGCAATCAACACAATCACTTGAGTATCACTTATTAAGAAATGGGTTTAACAATTTCAGGTGGTGCCGAAGTCCTACACAACCAGTATATTGGCTCCAATGTTCTCTCTTATCTGGATGGTGATGTTCATTCTCTACTGGCGGATATGGCGGGAAGCGACCTGTCACGCCAGGCGCATGAGGGCCAATACCTGCTGTCCTACGGGGGGTAATGATTGGAAGAGTATACAGGTACATTTATATCATTACAAATTTCGTTACATAAAAAAATAGAAAAAATATTTTTATTCATTTTCAACAGCATTTAATTATCATTCAGATTATAAATAAATAAATATTTCGGACATTTAACACGCAACGCCATCTAGTCCCAAGTTAAGCAGAGCTTGTGTTATGGGTACATAGACAACTGATATAAATAAATATATATTTTTTTTGTAAATACATACATATTATACATTGAAAACACCCAAACTCCGAAACAAATATTTGCAGATCATACAAACATTTGGTCCGACCCGGGAATCGAACCCGAGACCTCAAGCACAGCAGTCGCATACGCTACCACTGCGCCACCGAGGCAGTCATTATGTGTAATATAATTAGAAAGAAGAATATTCCAATAAGTCTAATTAGTCGCTGGTTGTTGTAACATATTTTAACGTACATATTTTTCAATTTCAGGTCGTACTTCTAGTGTTAGGATCGTTTTCAATATGCTGGATGCCGTTCGTGGTGGTGGCTTGTGCACAAACGCTGCCAATCATGCCACTCCACAACCACATTGCATATCGGCTGACATCATCACTAGCTATGTCTAACTCCGGAATAAACCCTCTAATCTACGCGTGGAAGAACGCCGGTTTCCGAGCGGCATTCGCGAAGCTATTACGGTGTAAAAGGCCTGACACGTCCGAGTATCGGGGGTCTCCAGCTCCAGAGAGAAAACGTGGCTCCGTGGCGCTGCGTGAAGGCTCCATAACGCGCTCCACCGCTCCCAGTGCGCTGTCGAGTCTCGGTGGTCGACCAGCTCGGTTGCTATATACTGAACGTGAGACAGACACAGCCCGATGCCGTATCATAGAGAACGCCGGGTATATGGACGCAGAGTGTGGTGATACCAACCCGTCGTACGCGCCCGACGGGCCTACCCCCGTCCACAGGCCTACCGGGGCTACGCGCGCTGAATTAGTGTAGTGTAATCATGAACGATCTTAGACGTTTTGTGGGAAACGTGAAACGCTTCTAGTATTTAAATTTGTTAGTGACTGTAGGTACCCCCCTTTTGCATTTAGGTACCTGTTCGAATCTACGCTCAAGTTTTTAAAAGCTTTATTGTTGAATTTTTATTAAGAGATTATAATGAGTTCCCTGCCATAATGATGTTTTAAGAAGAGGTTCTCTATCAAATAATGATGTTTAAAAGATATAATTAAATAAAGATGTTCTATGTAAAATAAAATATATGACATAAATATGTATTGTCGAGTTTATCTTGTATCCTTTAGTGCGACATTTGTTAAAGTTGAGGGCCACGCCATCTGTGCTACTAATATGTGAACTACAAAAACTTACTGGTGTAGAAAGCACCGCTTACGAGGTTCTAAAATAATAATATAGATGGCTGGAGTGATATGTAAACATTAAATTGTAAAACTTATACTATTTAGGAAAGAAAATTGATATAATTAACCTAATTATAGTCAGAAATTGTCTGACATCTAAGAGCGGTTACATATGTATAAGACTTTAAAATATATTCAAAATTAAAATATATGTTCTGACTGGAAGAAAACTTATAAACAAATTATTTATGCAAGTCGTTTATCATTAGGGAGAAACCACTTATGCACGACTCCACATAACGTTTGGCCGCTAGGTTTGCTACACTATTAAGTAAACAAGAAAGAAACTAAAAATTGTTATAACTAACAGTCAGGGTTTAAATCTATTTAAACACAATTTATTTCATTTTTTCAAGTAGGAAACGTTATGATTCAGCTGTAGGGCTAAATGAAATTAAAATATTTTGTATCAGGTACAATATACTTAAGAATTATATTAATATAAAAATTATAACGTATTTATCATCACGCTATGAGGGAGAGACAGTATTATATAAACGCAAATAAAACTGTAAAACAGAAATTCTTTAAAAACATGACAAACTATGTTCCAAAAACAAAAATTGTTAACGTTATTTAAAATTAAAATATATTAGTTAGTTTGGTTTTTAAAGATAATGAATAAAATATTTATAATTCGCATAAATTACTAAAGTATTGTATATATATATATACATCTATATATATAATCAGTAAACTTAAAACCACTTATTATAAGTCATTGACATTATATTATTAGATTATTATCTGTTATTTAAGTAAACCTTACTTGGATTGTTTAGGCCACATTAGAAGAATCACGAAAAGAATTGAACGAATGTGTATGAAACGGCGAACATTTACCGACCAAATTAGTGATGTTTTGAAGAAGGACGGTATGATAAGCACCAGGACCTGACGATGATGAATGCAGCAATTGATAAATGTAGATGAAGCTAAAGAGGAGTGTTAGGAGCGTAAGTGGAGTCAAATGTTTTTGCCTACCCCTCTGGAATATAGACGTGACTTAGATTATTTAAATAAAAACGGTTTACTGGCAATAACCGATTCTAGCTACAGATGGCATCCCTGATGTATTTGTGCACACACCCCCTAATCAACCCGTTTAAGCATTATCCCTTCCCTATCATTGTCTTAAGAGCGTCTAATAGCTTATCTACCGACCCTTTCAATATATTGCCAATTTTACCATCTAGTCTGTATCTTCTACCACGTAAAATTATAGATGGCAAAGTGTGGGCCTGCCCCCCTAGCCAAGTTGCAAGCATTCTTCTTTCTACAATCGTTAACGCCTTCATTCTCGTGTGTAGTTGGCTAATCTTAGACAAAGTAGTCCTAGAGCTAATGACACACGAGAATGTAGGCGTTAACGATTGCAGAACGAAGAACGCTTGCAACTTGGCAAGGGGGGGGCCGGTACTGGACCTGAACGAAACGTCCAGGAATGCAAAGGTATGTTATTTATCTATAGCTAGCTGAGCCCCGCGTTTTTAAAAACAAGTACCCTAAGTTACTGCTTATTTATTATCTGTCAGTGAAAGTCTGTCAAACAGACACACAGACAGCCAAAATAATAAAATTGTTTTTTTTATATAAGTACTATATATAATTTCAGACGCATTTAGTGAAAAACTCATAATTTGAAATTACAAACAGACACTTCAATTTTGATTTATATATATAGATGTACAGACTATCTGGGCCCTGCGGGTTTAATTTGCCTCTCGAGATAAAAAATGTGTGAGCGATATATTGTATTACTTAAAGTGTGAAATCGTTAACAATTGATAATGTAAATTAATAAGTATATTTAGTCATTCGATTTATATGGGCAACTAGCTGACCTTAGTAAATTTGTCTATATTTGAACATCAGTCAAATCGATCTACCCATTTTCGAGTTAAAGTAAGAACATCGAACAGGAATTCATTTTTATAGATAAGAAGATCTGGCAGTAAGAGGAGAGAAAGAGAGAGAGATATTTAACCAATAAATAGTAAAAAAATCTTTCGTAATCAATAACCGAGTACACAAGTACTTCGCTTCGGTCAATATTCAACGCATTTTATTTTTAAACGATCTCAATATGTGACACAATCACACTAATATATAAAGTCGAAAGTTTGTGAATGTGTATGTTTGTTACTTCTTCACGCAAAAGCTACTGGACGGATTAAGATGAAACTTTACAGTAATATAACTTATACATCAGAATGACACATAGGCTACTATTTGCGGCGATAACCGACATGAACGCAGGCGGAGCAGCGGGCAACAGCTTGTATGTTAATAAATGTGATAATATTCAGTACGTAAAAGTAAAAGTTTGTTTCGATGTTCGTAGTTCTTTGGTTAGAACGCCACTTTAACGTGCTGAAGTAAAAGCCGCAACGTATTACGCATAATGTTATGATTTCGAAGATTTACATTTTTCTACAATTATGATTATACATAGTTTAAAAGTAAAAGTTACTTCTAAAACAGACATTTAATATTTTTCATTTACGTATTTTGATAACATCGTTAATATATTTTAATCTATACTAATATATAAAGCTCAAGAGTTTGTTTGTTTGAACACGCTAATCTCAGGAACCGCTGGTCCGATTTGAAAAACTCTTTCAGTGTTGGATAGTACATTTATCGAGGAAGGCTATAGGCTATATATCATCACGCTAAGACCAATTGGAGCGGAGCACCAATGGAGAATGTTACAAAAACGGGGTAAAATTATCAGGCTACGGACAATAGGATACGCAAACGAGTTTGCGTGGGTCAGCTAGTATAAAAAAAACGCAAGATGAAATGTGTTTTATCATCATAAATAAATAAATATTTTCGGACAGTAATACACCGCCGTTTAGTAGCAGAGCGGCAGCAAGAAGCAAGCAGAGCTTGTACTTTGGATACTAGACAACTGATATTAATACATATACATATACTTCTGTTTTGGTATTTGGTAAATTAGGTATCGTTAGAAGCGTCTTGATCATTCGCTGATTATAGGCTGTATAACCTGTCACTAAATCCAATGTGGCGCCCTCCAGCGGTCATAAAGCACTGAGTTAAAAAAAATGAAATAAATATGCCGTGTTTGGTATCATTGGAAAAGGCGTTACTTTTACATTACAAATATCTATACTTATAAAATAGTAAGTCCTGACTGACTGATTCATCATCGCCGAGCGTAAACTATGATAGTTACGACTATGAAATTTGGTGAGTAGGATCCTTTTATTGAGTAGACACCCACTAAGAAAGGAATTTTGGAATTTCTACCCCTAAGGGGGTGAAATAAGGGTTGAAAGTTTGTATGGAAGTCCGTCATTTTTTAAGTTAGAGACCTGAAACTTTATTTTTGGGCTACTGATTAAAAATAATTAAACACGTATTTCAGCGTTTTTGAATATTCTACCCCTAAGGGGTGAAATAGGGGTTGACATTTCGCGTATAGGTTAGTCTGGAAGTACGACATTTTTTAAGTTAGAAGCATGAAACTTTATTTTTGGGCTACTAATTAAAAATGAGTAAATACGTATTTCAGCGTTTCTGAATTTTCTACCCCTAAGGGGTGAAATAGGGGTTGAAAGTTTGTATGGAAGTTCGTTATTTTTTAAGTTAGTAACATGTAACTTTACTCATGTGCTAATGATTAAAAAAGAGTAAATACGTATTAAAGCGTTTCTGGATTTTCTACCCCTGAGGGGGTGAAATAGGGGTTGACATTTCACATATAGATTAGTCTGGAAGTCCGCCATTTTTGAAGTTACAAACATGAAACTTTGTTTTTGGGATACTGACTAAAATAGAGTTAATACGTATTTAAGCGTTTCTTGATATTCTACCCCTAAGGGGATGAAATAGGGGTTGAAAGTTTGAATGCAAGTTCGTTATGTTTGAAGTAGCAAACATGAAACTTTGTTTTTGGGCTACTAATTAAAAATAAGTAAATACGTATTTCAGCGTTTCTGAATATTCTACCCCTAAGGGGTGAAATAGGGGTTGAAAGTTTGTATGGAAGTTCGTTATTTTTTAAGTTAGTAACATGTAACTTTACTCATGTGCTAATGATTAAAAAAGACTAAATACGTATTAAAGCGTTTCTGGATATTCTACCCCTAAGGGGGTAAAATGGGGTTGACATTTCGCATATAGATTAGTCTGGAAGTCCGCCATTTTTGAAGTTACAAACATGAAACTTTGTTTTTGGGCTACTGATTAAAAGTGATTAAATACGTATTTAAGCGTTTCTTGATATTCTACCCCTAAGGGGTGAAATAGGGGTTGAAAGTTTGTATGGAATTCGTCATTTTTTAAGTTAGAAACATGTAATTTTATTCATGTGCTAATGATTAAAAAAGAGTAGATATGTATTTAAGCGTTACTTGGTATTCTACCCCTAAGAGGGTGAAATAGGGGTTGGAAGTTTGTATGGCAGTTCGTAATTTTTTAAGTTAGAATCATGAAACTTTATTGGTGTACTACTGATTAAAAAAGAGTAAAGACGTATTTAAGCGTTTCTAGATATTCTACTCCTCAGGGGTGAAATAGGGGTTGACATTTCGTATATGGGTTAGTCTGGAAGTCCGTAATGTTTGAAGTTCGAAACATGAAAGTTTATTTATGTGTTACTGATTTAAAAAGAGTAGAGACGTATTTGAGCGTTTCTGGGTATTCTACCCCTAAGGGGGTGAAATAGGGTTTGAAAGTTTGTATGGAAGTTCGTAATTTTTTAAGTTAGATACAGGAAACTTTATTTTTGGGCTACTGATTAAAAATGAGTAGACACCTATTTAAGCGTTTCTGGATATTCTACCCCTAAGGGGATGAAAAAGGGGTTGAAAGTTTGTAAGTAAGTTCGCCATTTTTGAAGTTACAAACATGAAACTTTATTTTTGGGCTACTGATTAAAAGTGAGCGGATACGTATTTAAGAGTTTCTGGATAGTCTACCCCTAAGGGGTGAAATAGGGGTTGAAAGTTTGTATGGAAGTTCGCTATTTTTGAAGTAGCAAACATGAAACTTTATTTTTGGGCTACTGATTAAAAGTGAGTGGATACGTATTTAAGCGTTTCTGGATATTCTACCCCTAAGGGGGTGAAATAGGGGTTGAAAGTTTGTATTGAAGTTCGTTATTTTTGAAGTAGCAAACATGAAACTTTATTTTTGGGCTACTGATTAAAAGTGAGTAAATAAGTATTAAAGCGTTTCTGGATATTCTACCCCTAAGGGGTGAAATAGGGGTTGAAAGTTTGTATGGAAGTTTGTCATTTTTTAAATTAGTACCATGTAACTTTATGCATTATCAGCATTAATGCGAATTCTGTTCCTAAAAGGGATGAAATATGGGTCGAATGTTTGTATGATAGTTCTTTTAAATGGGCTATTGATCAAAAATAAATAAATACGTTCAGAAATATGAATAAATTACTGATACATACTTTTATACAGTTTTAATTAAATACATAAAACCAACTTCCACGCGAGCAAAGCCGCGGGCAACAGCTAGTATATATATATATATATATATACTAGCTTTTAGCTTCGCTCACGCAGACTTTCTTCCCCTGATTTACTCCCTAAGGGGTGGAATTTCAATAATTTCTTTCTTAGTGCTCACTTACGTTATATAACAAACCTACATGCAAAATTTCAGGATTTTAGCTTCAGCGGTTTGGGCTGTGCGTTGATCTCTGGGTATGTCAGTCAGTCACCTTCCTCTTATATATATATATTCATATATATAATATGCTAAAATACTTTACCACCAGTGTCCAAAAACCATATACATACAACATATAAAGGTAAAGTATATATGTTGTATGTATATGGTTTTTGGAAACTGGTGGTAAAGTATTTTAGCATATTATATATATATATATATAACCCACCTTTTAATCGCGATTTTATTTTACTACGTTCGATTTTTTCATAATTTATGTAGCAACTTATGTATTTATAAAACACTAGTTTATAGCCGCAGCTCCGCCCGCGTATATGTTGGTTATCGCGACAAAAAGTAGCATATGTCTTTCTCCAAGGTATTAGCTGTGAAAGCGTAACTGACAAGATACTTTCGAATTTATAATATTATGTATAAAGGAATGGATTTTAAGACTGCGTATTATCAGCAACGTCCATTGAAAATCGTTTTTGGGAAGTCAGGGTCCTCAAATATACTGACAACTGGTTCAAACTTTGAATTCATGTCACTCTCGGGGTTGCGGAGGTCCGATGTCAGTCGCTCCGTGGAAAAACTGATATTCAGGTAAAACCGGTTGAACTAGTAGCCGACCCGAATTAATCTTGGGAATAATAAAGACTAGGAAGATCCATACAAATGGATTCGTGATTACAAGGCAGTAGAAAAAAAAGTAACAATATTTAGATAAATATTAGGTTCTTACACAAACACAACACAAATGTAATCATATGTTATGTAAATATCAGTTTTGGCCTACTTCGAAACAGTGTTGATTGCAACCGGTCGAACCCAGATATAACGTCAAAGAATATTAAATAAGATACAAAACTGCTTGCAATGTGGACTTCGACACCATTAAGTAGGTATATATTTGAGAAAATGGTATACTCGTATGTATTTATATTCTAAAAACTTCTAGAATGAGCAAAGAAATTATGAAAAAAATAGAAATAGTTAGAAACAAGTCAGTTAAGTGTTTTAAATAGACTGGACGGATTGCGAAGAGGTTTAGGCGTTCACTTCATCGGTTCTAGCTGTTGTGGGATCGATCCCGATATGGTACAACAACAACTCTGATCCACAAATTGATGTTCATAGTCTGGACGTTACTTGTGTCCATTTTATGAATGTTTGTGAAGTCCCCCGAGACACAGGAGTTGTTTTTTATAAAAAGAAAATATTCAATCGACATCTGCAATAACCTATATCTCTTCCTTTTATGGTGTAGTGGGTAAAATTAACAGAATGGTCACGTAATGGTAAACAACTAAAAGCCCGTTTAAAGTACAAATTTCTAGTAAGATGTAACTTAATTTGTAAGAAGTTTGAATGGCATTCAAAGTAGGTCTAGGAAAATTTTGCATATTTAGGTTAGGTACATTTCACACCTTATTAATCACATAAATATAAACTGATTAAATTAGCAATTTTAAACACAGTTTCAATATATATTCTGACATAAAAGACTAGGTAACATACCAATAAATAAAAAAAAGTCATTTTTCTTTTTAACCGATTTCAAAAAAGGGGGAAGGAAGGATATTTTTTATTTTTTTTATGTGTGTTGGCGGATAACTTCGTCGTTTATGAACCGATTTTGATGATTATTTTTTTAATGGAAAGGAGATATCCCTACGGTGGTACCATGACAAGGACACTAAGATCTGATGATGGCATCTAAGGGGATCGATCGATTTGGTCGTTCTTGAAGTAGCTTTTTTATTTTGGTAAAATATTGTGTTTTTCGGGTATCAATCATCATGACATTGACACACAGATATATTGAAGCAACTGGTATTTTGGTTAAGTAGTGTACCTGTCTACTTGATTTATCTATATATTAGGAATTTAATTTAATTGTTTGTTTCTCGTCTATCAATTAAGGGAACGACAACCAAACTACAGCGCAGCAAAGCGAACAAAACATTTTGAGATAGTAGGAATGAACACCTACAGTATAAACACAAAAGTAAGCTTAATTTACCACCATTCATGTTCAAAAAATAAAAGATAAATAAAAGAAAACTCACCTCTACACCTGTTACACCTAACGCCGTCACCAAATTCGGAGTCAGCCTAAACGGCACAGTCTCAGGAACCCGCAGTGTCTTGCCTTTCTCGAAACACACGTTGTAGTCTATATGCACCACTTCACCAGATGTTAAGTCCACTAGAACATTGTCCAAATGTCTATCGCCTAGCCCGATTATGTAGCCTATCATGCTCATCACTGCTACCGAGTAACTATAACGGCGAGTCATCTGCCACCACTGCTCTGGACTAACACTACTGCACCACAATTCCCGCCACAGCAGGTCTCGAGGAGTCTCCGCTGATAACTCTTGCAGAACTTGCTTCAGGATTGACACCGGCCATTCTTTTCTGTTCTCCGTAGATATGCCTGCCTCTTTCAATAGTGGATTCAGTTTGTTATAGAATAACTCTGAGGGACGAAGCACATTTACAGGCTTATTAGTCTTAGCTGAAAGTAAGGCAGCTTCGCGGTTCTGCCAACGTTTGTACAACGCAAACAACGGCGTCACATTGTCCACCCAGCTAATCAAGCCCGAGCGAGGACCTAAAGGAATGACTGAATAGTGACGAGCTCTATACGTCTGATTGTCGTTATTTTCAGAGTCTCGAGCCATCATTGTATTGGTTATCGATAGCAATTGCATTATTCGCTCGTCCAGATGTAAGTCTTCTAAACCTTTGAAAAGGTATGTATAAGCTTTTCCATCTGAACCGTAGAAGATTAGCTTTTTAGGCCTTGTTTTGGTAGGTAAAATAGCCACATTATTTTCTACACCTTTTATAGTTATTCTGACAGCCCTTTGATTGGTATGTACTCCTGGCATGGTTATAACAGTATTTTTAAGCTCTGCTAAAATCGGGCTTATATCATACATTTTTAAGATGTATGACGTCCTCCTACTAACTTTCTGTTGAAGTTTTATTTGTAATTGTTTCAAAGGTGTCCACGATTCCTGTGGCTTGTCAGGATTAGCAGGGTTCTTTAACTTGTCTATTACATCCACAATGAGAGCTTGAAATTTAGTCTGGAAGCACACTTCGTGAGGCGTCTCAGGTTTAGCAGATGTTACCTGATGAAGTTGCTCCAACACAAACACTATGGGCTCGAATATTATTCGATGTTTTTCCTTAATAAGCTTCTCTTTATCTTCAGCGCTTAAATGTGCATTATTTTTCACTTTCGTGACTTCGGTTTCTAACTGCGTCAGACGTTTTGTAAACTCAGAGTGATGCTGGACAAGGGTGCCAAGACAAAGTTCATCCCAAAGTAAATTGATACGTTGCAATTCTTTTACTAAGAGTTTCACCTGCAGAATAGCCGTGGGAGCTTGATTAGCCAACGTTTCAACCATGTCAAGGAAACAAGAGTTTAGCTCGTTATTAATTACTTTATCGCTAGCTGAATCATCTAAGTCGATGGTATTTTGGCTCCCCTCTGCTCCCTCGCTTGATAAGTAAGATCTACCAACATTTAGCTCCATTAAATCTTTTTGTTCATTTTCTACCGCTCCCACGACGGCTGGGAATGTAATGAGATGTGGCGTATCTTCCGCTAACCGGCACAATAGGTCCGACACACATTTCCTTACATATGTTTCCGGATGATTGAGGCGTGAAAATAATTGAGGAATGATAACTTTCCAAGGTTGTGTAGGCGTATTTGCTAATCCAGACTCTAACACCGTCTGCAGTTCCATAGCGTGTTTAACTATCAAACGAAGAAGACGCAAAGTTGCATTCACTACAGCGTTTTCACCACTGTGATTAATATAGTCTGAAGCACAAATAAGTTGCAGGAACTTGAAGTAAGCGTCAGCAGATAATTCGAAATAAGAGAACACCCGTTTTTGTGCTTGTCGCCAAATGTCGACTAATAATGCAAGATGTTCAGGAAAAGCATTGCTTAGTGACGGTACAGTCCGTAGTTGACTCTCAATCATTTCCGATGTGTTGATTTCATTCCAATCAATGTCTTCGTCATCACAAGTAGCTTTTGTTTTCGACAATATTTCACAAACTGCTTCAAAATCTTGTGGTGAACATCCAATCATGACACTCTCGATTTGTAATTTGTCGTTATCTGATAACTGTTCACGAGTCTTGGAACTAAATTCAACCATCTTTCGTCCCCAACGGAAACACCACGCTGCAAAATTAGCCCAAGCTTTAGCTAACCCGGGGCACTGATTAACACCAAACTGGAGTAGCTTGCCCACGGCTGAGTCTGACACCGGTATTACGTTTTCTGATATATTGTTATCTACCAAACCAATTTCGGGTAGAGCTGATATCAATTTTAATAAAGGTGAATCAACTTCTAAGATATTTTCACTTTCATTTTGTACCCATTTCGAGAGCGTAAGTAGCAATCTTGTGCCCTTTTCACGTAGTTCATAGGTTTGTTCGCCCATTGCTAATTTTTGAGAGAATCCAAAGCAAATACTGGCACACAGATTCACAGCACGTTTCTTAGTGTCTTCTTTGGCATAAGTCAACTTACAAAGTTCTCCTAGAGCTGTGGCGTTGTTAAGTGTCCAGATTTCCAGATCGTATGTATTACCAGACATCAGCAGTACTTCACTTAATTCATCTAAATTACTGACATTTCCCACGCTCATTTGGAATGCAGAATTTTGTTTAAAATGCTTTAGTAATTCTCTTTTGGCCATAAGCAAGTTCGCGTTCTTTCTTGCACTCTTTATAACATCTAATCGCAAACATTCTGCATAAAAGACATTTTCATCTGTTAAATTCAATTTCGTGAAGTACTGATTCCACCACAAGATACGGCTCAAGTTTTTAAATTCAGAACCAAACTTGTGATCCTTTACGGTAGACGGTTTAAATGGATTAGAAATCAATTTTCCAAATTTGATAACATTTTTTAAACCGTTATTTGCCAGTTGAAGTACTGCTACTTCTTTCATGAAGTGAATATCGCTGGTTCTCGAAAACTCTTCAGCTGACGACTTAAGCAATAAATCGCATTTTTGTAACAGTTCTTCATACTTATCGTTATACTCATTGTTGTACATAGTCACTGCCGTGTATACTAAAGTTGATTCTATTTTATTCAGTAGGCCTTGATAAGAGCAGGTATTTTTTGATATTTCATTGGATTCCGTGTCGAGGATATCCCAATTACATAGGTCCGGTGGAATGTCCGTGTCATCTTCAAACAATCTCAAAATTGAAAACGACGACCATGGTGAACTGTGTGTTTGCTCATCATTTTCTATCCATTCTTGCATGTCCTCCCAATTCTGTATATGCTTATAGCTTTCCATAACTTGTTCATCAATAAACTTTGTGCTTCTAGTATCTATTTGAGATGACGATTCACCATCTTTTGCTTCGTCGTGGCCTTTGTGGGTGTTAATTTTTTTATAGAACTCGATAGCTATTTCGTGTCTTGAATTAGCTTGTTCTGCAGCTCCTTTTAACCAAAACAACTTCTTGTCAAAAGTTTGTTTTGTCCATACATAAAGACCGTGCAATACTTCTGGCTCTTCCATTTTTATGAGTGCTCGTGCTAAACTCATTGTAATCGCTTCAATGTCAATATTTGTATTACTTTTTGCAGCTGTCTCTAATATCAAAGAAGCATTATAAATGGCCGCACCAAAATGTCCTGCATATAAGCTCACAGCCAGTGCTGCAGGACGGACTCTGGTTAGCCACTCTCGACATGTCGGCCAATTCGTATGAAAGAACGTTCGAACGGGTTTAGCGACCGCAGGTAGAACAGTAGCAGTACCCTCAGCAGCATTATAAATGTATTTCTCTAAAAATGTCATAAATTCTGTAATCCAGCGCGTTCTCATTTGTTCAGCTGTAATAACAACGTACACTTTTTGTTCTTCAGTTCCTATGTATTTAGATTCATGTGATGAAATTTCCCTCGCGATTCCCTTTAAAGCTCCTTCTATCTTCATGAAAGTTTCTTGTGGCTTGCCAAGAATGGTCCTTAATTTGAGAGACACAGTAGTTTGAGCGACTTCTGACAGTGCCCAACCAAGACAAATAGATGAAAAGCTGGTCGCACATTGACGGAAAAATAGCAGATTATTCTCATCAACATCTGTACTTTGTAAAGGCCATGATGTTAGAAAAGCATCAATCAAAACTTTAGTATCCACAGGTGAGGATTGGAGAAGACAATTCATTATAATTTTGTACTGCTGATTGGATAAGCTGCAGAAGGATCCACGCATAAGATATTCCTTGAATGAGTTGGCCTTTGTATCGCCATTAAGAATGTTCAAGCTCATTTTTCGTGTAGTAAACACTTTGACAACTTGTTTGTCTAATTCCAGTTGCACAATGTCCCAAGGTAATTCAAATAAAACATCTTTGCAAACATGAGTTACCTTGTGATTTTGATTATCAATGTGTAATATACACAGTACTGCAATCGTTTTCAATATCATAACATTCCAACTATGACTGAGTGTTTTATTTTTCAGTAATTGTTGAATATTCTTCATTACAAGCAACACTATATCTTCATCAAAACTGTATGCAAGTGACAGCATATTGGTTATCAATACCAAGAAGTATTTCGATATACTTACAATAGGTAAATATTTGTCGAGTTGACAGAATATGTCCGATACCCAATTTAGGATTAACATTAAAGTTTCTTTCGGTACATATTCATCTAGTATCATACTTAAGGTGTTCAAGATGACAGCTAAATGTCCAGATGTGGGACTTGAGCTTGAGACATCACCAAGACTGAGATTGGACAAACCAAACATGTCATTAGCTCTTTGCTGTGTGTTAGTCACTAAATCACTTGATGCTATAAAATGGTTATTCTTTTTACAGTGAGAGTAAAGTAGGAATAATATTGAATATTGTAGAGCAGGCTTATACTTTGTTAACTTTTCATCATGAGGGCACATTTTAATAGCAAGAAGTTCCAATATGCTGGGTTGTAAAGCCCACATACCGATTATGGAGTTACTAGCATTTGCAAGTTCAGATAGGCATTGCAGATAAAATATAATGTTTTTCTCAGCTTCATTGATGTTCACTTCCTCAAAATATTCTGGTTTTATTATCTGTATGTCTGGCAATATAACAAAGTAAGCATTTTGTATATCTGTTAAGACATACTTGTATGTTTCTTGTAAAAGTGGTATATTTTTCAAGTTCAACAGGTTGTTGTATACTGATAACACTGCATCCAATATTATGGAGCTATCAGTGTAACGCAGTGGCCTCAGAGATGACTCGGGGCCGACTGTTTGTGCTATAAACTCTATTGGAAGGTTTGATGCTATCTCCTTTATCACTGTAGATACTAAATTAATTATACTGAGAGTTACTTCTTCCTCTCCATTCAAAAAGTGTGTCATTTCTTTAGATATCAGCAAAAATAGTGTTGGTGAGGAAGCAGATGACTTTGTTTGTAAATATTTCAAGAGTAAGCAAATACATTCATTACCTGCCAATATCAAATCTGACTCTGCATCATCCTTTAAAATTTTCATCAAAACTTGAAGAATTTTGGTGAAAGCTTCTGTGAGAAATGTCCATGAAACTGTCTGTGAGACAGTAGGGCTCAACAGGTTGCCTAAACTTTTAACAACAGTGTTGAAAACATTTAGAAATGCTGTTATTTTCTGCATACAGTCTTCACTTGAATTATCATCATCCTCTCTATCATTACTATCTGAATCCATGTCACTTGAGTAAGCCACCATGTCTTCTACAAATTGATTGAGCAAGTTCACTGAAAATCCAATAACTGCCTGCCAATGGCGGCTGAGTTTGAATAAAGACTCAAGTGCAAAATCCTTTATCTTTTTAGGCTGTGCATTATCTACATGCCATCCCACTAAAATATCTACAGTATCAACAAAATGATTTGCGAATTGTTCAGGATAAGAATTTGACATGATAATCATTGCATTTATAGCAGCCATAAATACATCAGCAGAGTCTGTGCTCTCTATAATGGTCTGAAGTCTATCCAAAGTTAACTCTGAGAAGTCAGATAAATTAGATGTTTGATAGTCCAGTTGAAATGTTTCTGTGAATGAAAGAGTCAACAAATGCTTTATTGATGAGTTGTTTACTGCATAGGTAGCACCAATCCAATCCAAATGTTTACGGAAATCATGACCCATGACAAATCCAATTCTACCAAGCACTGCAGCGGCACCTTCTTTTGTCTCTGGGCCAGGTGCATCATACAATACGTCAAGAAGTGATTCAACTAGAATGTCATAAGCACGTCGAATATATCGGGCATTTTCCGGTAGCATCACAGCTTCTTGAAGTTTGCTACAAATCACGAGAGACTTTTCCACGTCCACCTCGGCACACAATCGTCGCAACAACTTGGATATGCGAGGATCTTCCGGCAAATTAACTGCCAATTCTGATCGTTCATAAAACTTGTTGCTGCTACTTCCTTGAGACCAGGTTTCATTGGAGGGCTGACTTAACGATTCGTGATATTTGTAAGAACTGTCAAGAGGGTCACGATGACGCCGGGGCGGGAAACTACCCCGACCCCTGCCACCGCGTCTGGATGGTCTGAATTCAGTAACCCGACCTCGGGATCGAAACCTACCATCTCTAGATGGTCCTCCAAACGACGAAGAAGTATCGTACGTACCAACATAACCTCTGACCTTATCGTCTGTGTTTTCTTGACCAATTTCGTCCCTGTCCAAAACATTGACACCTTCCGATCCCCTTGGGTTTTTTTCTTTACTATTGGCAGTAGTGGATATCATCACTAGAAATTTTGTCAAATACATAAATATAACCACACATGGCCATAAAATTACAACAAAATACGGGCAAAACAGGCACTCTTCGCCAACAGTCACTGTATATCATAGACAAAATAGTAAAGCTGTCATTCAGTCTGTTATTGTATGTCATTTCGTAAGCATCTTGATTTTTTCTGAACGAATCAACTATTGCACAATAATTACAAATAAATTTTGAATTTTAACATCAATAGAATTTTATCAGAGCATACACCACCGACTTAAAATTTATATGGTTATTTAATTGCATAGAGAAAATAAAATATTATTGCTGTTTCAAAGCAATTAGGTGCTGCCACTTGTAAATAGTTTTAAACGAAACACGTCTTGTCAAACCTGTATTCTGTTGTCTATTGCATGTTGCAATTCTTCACAGATTCACAGATTGATTTGACGTTCAAGTTTGTTGTCATTGCTGGAACTAACCTAAATCAGTTGCAAGTCGATGTGTTTTGCTATAAATTAAATTAGTAATATATGGATTATCTTGGATATTGATACACTGTAATAAATATGAAGACTGTTAAACGAGTTCAGAATTTTCACGGTAACATTTTTATAATATGACTTGTTGAATATTTAGTTGAAACTTGTGTGGGATTTTTTTGTTCACGTTGTCTTATATTTTTTATTATTTCAGCTTGTGAACTTCAATTAACTGAAGCTTCAACTGCTTCTCACACAGTATACTTTAAGGAACACATAGTTAGAGAGCACACAAAAGATAAACCACAGGGCCGAACTTTATTAGCAGTCAACGTCCCACCGTACGCTGATGAAAATGGTATGATTAACGCTTTCAGAGACGCTGGTACTGTACAGTCTGTCCAATTTTATATAAAACCGTCTACCGCTGAAGTAAAAGATGTTCTTAAATTCATACCGGACCCCCAAGAAACCACCTTTAAAGCTGCTTATTTAGTGTTCAAGACTGTTGCAGAATTAGATAAAGCCCTAAAACTTTCAAAATTACGTCCTTTAAACTCTGACAAACATCAAGTGAGAGTTGGTATGAAGAAGTGGATTGAGGAACACAATAGTTCTATAATATTACCAAAAGTGCTTAAAGAAAATGTTGAATCATTTATGAAGCAGTTTGATTTGGAATCCCAAAAGCAGGAGAAGAAAGAAAAGGAATTAGAAGGAGAAGACGATGAAGGTTGGGTCACTGTTACGAAGAAAGGGAAAGTTCAAAGTTTTGCGAGATCGGAAAAGGTTGAGAATAAGATAATTCAAAAGGAAGAGAGGAAAAAGAAGAGGAAAGAATTGAAAAACTTTTACACATTCCAGATCAGAGAATCTAAAATGAAGCACATTGTAGCACTACGTCACAAGTTTGAAGAAGACAAAAAGAAAATTGCACAGATAAAACAGAGTCGAAGGTTTAAACCTTTTTAAATAAAATAACATATATCTATCACAGTATTTTATTCACAGTATTTACTCTTTAATCTTAACAAATTACAAATCACAATTATGTAAAGTTCTAGATAAGCTAATAATCTACTACCTATCTTAGAAATTTTGCTGAGCAGTGTGGTCTTATCCGCAGTTGTAGTTGGACCTTTGCAACTACAGCCGCCGGTAACTCTGCATTGCAAAGCTTCATCATCCTTAGCCTATTGCAGTCCACTGCTGGACATAGGCCTCTCAAATTTCCCACCATTTAGTTTGGCTCGGCATTCGGCTTCTCGCATCCAGGTCCTGCCAGCCGTTTGCAAAGTTTATACTTTCATATCCATTAAAAGAAAACCTTTCATTTGAATTTAGAAACAGACACTTAATTTTTATTTATTTGTATAGATTATACCTCTCTTAGAAACACTAGATAATTAATTGATCTACTTTATAAAACAGTATCAAATAATACATGATAGTTTTTATTATCTATACAAATAAATAAAATTGGAGTGTCTGTTTGTAATATTAAAATAACAGCTTTTTAATCAGTGCATATGTATGTATACATGATACATATACCAAAAATGTAGTTAAAATTTTTTTTGTCTGTCTGTCTGTTTGTTCCGGGTAATCTCTGGAACGGCTGGACGGATTTTGACGGGACTTTCACTGGCAGATAGCTGATGATCCGGGGAGTAACTTAGGCTACTTTTTTTTGAGACTAGCTTTGTCCCGCGGAGTTACTCGCGGTACAAAAATAACCGCGGGTAACACCGCGGGGTTCAGCTAGTCGTGTAATAAATTTTAACAAGATAATATTTGAAAAAGTTAGATTTGCGTACATTGTATTATATTCAAGTCGCAGATCAAATAAAAGAAGGTTGATGAAATATAAATTTTCTAGGTTGACAAGTAAACCCATACAAATATTTTTAAAAGTAACTGTCTACTCTAGGACAAACTATACTTTTTACCCTGAATATCGACATATGCGGAGCCGCAGGCAAAAGCTGTTACTGTATGGTTAAAAATCTGAGTTAGTAATTATGAAAGAGTGTTATAAATGTGAGCTCACCCTGATCTTTATGGGGTAGTAGAAGGTGCATTTTAACACCTCTCCATTTACTTAACTCGTTTTTACCATGTTGTAAATTGGCCATTTGTTTATTTTTGTACAATTGCAATGATCATTTTACAATATTTGGTAAGTAATTAAAAAAAAAAACTTTATTAATATAACATCCATCGTCACATATGTCTTACTTATTTACATTATTTGTATCGAACCATCATCTCCATGTTTCCTGTTTGTTGTCAGATAGCCTGCTGATTGGTCTTGATGATGATTCTGAGTAATCTATTCTCTGGTAATGTGTCCAGGGCAGCTAGTAAGTTGCTGATGTTACCATACACACACCCATTAGCCAAGGCCACTTGAACGGCTTGACCTATTCTGTTGAGACAGTCCTGAAATGATATAATTCTTTGTAAAATTGTTCCTTCATACTGCTATGTGGTAAAATGGTTCTAGCACCTAAACAAGACCATGATTATGATGAAGTAGTTGCAGATTCTAACCCTAATCAGTACATTACTTAAATAGATTTACTTATGTATAATAATGTAGTAGTTCATTACTAATCACAATAGTAAAAATTAGGCCAATTTTTACATTTCTGTATATTTTTTTTTTTCATTTTTGAGGAAGGTAGAGGTAAGGGCCTATTGGTCTCTCTGAGTGAGTACTCATTAGGCACACAAATTACAATAATTTGTTCTTTCTGATATTCTAAACTCTATGTGTATGTAAAAAAAAAAATATTTAAAGCCATTACTTGTAACTTGTTATCATACTGCAGTTTGCCGCCTCTCTCCAAAACATTATGTGCATATGCTTGAACTATCGGCGCAAGCGCCGCTAGATGCTGCGCATTAACAGCAGTCGGAGGTCCGTGAGTTCTACGTCCCGCACGCAAGCTGTGTAACACACCTAAATGCAGTTTTATATATAACTCTGCTTCTGATAATGGGGTATTGTTGACAGTCTTCACTATAGATCTCACTTTTTCACCTTCGTATTTAATTTTCTTAGCGGGCGCTGGAATGTCAATCATTTCGGCATCTGTAAAAAGATTATTTTAAAGGACTATCTCGAAATTTTGTTTTTTAGGATATAGTTTTTTTTACCCTATACATTCTCATCTCTCTCATGGCATTCGACCAAAGTTGTACAGTAGGCTAAAACCTGCATTCTAAGGTTTTAAGGCTAAGGGTTAGTGCGAGTGCTAGTGCGTAGTGCAGGTGATCAATGATTGGTAGAAAACACGTGCGGACAGCGAATTCTCTGTACACACGTATTTTACGAATACGGGCCTTAATGCTACAATATCCAGCAGTGCAGATCAGACAAGTAACTTGATGGCAAATGACTACCATCCTTAATACGGTGCTTTTTGAGTATGTAGGGACAACATGACTACACAATATAGATTCAGCATATTTGTGTGAGCCGAGCCATAGCGCGATGGGCGCAAGCCAATCGCTCTCGGATCACTCTTGGACATTGGTCGTGTCTTGATCTTTATGTAATTATTACAGTAAGTTGACCCACCTCATTCATATTACATAAATGAAGCTAAAATTTATGTAATATGAATCTAAAATTAAGCAACCAATTAAGCTAAAATTTAGAATCAACAAAAATGTTAAATAGTCTTTAATCAAACCCTTTGGGGTTATATGTAGGTGTGACTATTTAACTATACATATGTATTCCTAATCAAAATTTCAATATAGATAAAGAAAAAAACACATACCTTCATCTATATAAAGTGGAGCCAGAGCACACCAATGTATAAGTCCTGCTAATGGTGTGACTGCTGCCATTGGTATTGAACCACTCGGCAATGCTGCTGGATTTAACTGTGCTGACATGCATAGAGTTGGGCTTGAGTAAACCTGTGAATATTATTACTGGTTAAAGTGAATTCAATATTCATCAAAGATCCCATTTTTTTTTACTTGTAGAAACCCCCTCGGGTCGTCACCCCGCCGGGGTTTGAGGCAGGGCGGTGTGTCGGAATCGAACCGATTAAAACCACGCGGTAAACCTCTGAAACCTAACTAAACCCAAAAACTCTGCGCCTGAGACGGGAGGGATCCGGGAACTGCTGTTATTAACACATCCGGGCCCCTCCCAGCGCCTGCCCGCACTGAAGCGGGCACCGTCTGCTGGTAAAACTCTCAATATAGGCGACTTACGCGTACGTGGCCCCCTCGCGGGGAGGGGAACACCCGTCCCGACCATCCGCGGCCACACTCAGGGCGGCATGAGCCACTGGTAAGCGCGCCTCCGCCGTCCGGTTCGCCGGCGGCGGATCGGGTCCGAGTAGAGGTCGTCCTCCCGGGCCTTCTCCGCCGCCTCCTTCTGCGAAATTACGCTTTAGCATAAGGCTGCGACCGCGGTAAAATTGCTGTCGCTACCAGCCATGGAGCGTATGACGGCCGGTAGCGAGAGATCTCCTCCGATGACTTCAGTGAGGGCCTGGCGCTGCGACGCCCAAGCGGGGCAAATCGCCAGCGTATGCTGGGTCGAGTCCTCGCTGCAGTCGCAGTGGTTGCAGGCGGGACTCAGTTCCCTCCTGGTGACCGAGTGCAGGTTCATCAACGATCCCTAGCTGGAGATAGACAGTTGGATTGGTTGTTTACTTCAATGATAATTTAACTAGTTGTTGCCGTTTATCGCGTCGGTTATCGCGGCAAATAGTAGTTTGTGTTATTCTGATGTATAAGCTATATTACTGTTAACTGTTACATCCATCCATACTAACAAAGTTTCGCGTTTATAATATTAGTAGGATTTAACTAAATAGTTGCAAACTTCAAGGTTGTCCTTTCCATTTGGACAAGTAGTTCCTGAGATTGATGTGTTCAATCAAACAAACAGGACTTGCTTTGATACAGTTATAGCAGTACTTGTAGACAGAATACTACTCTAAGGGTCCGTTTACACAGAGCATAAGAATATGAGAAATAACCTATCAGAATACTGACCCAGGATGTAATAACTTCCAATAGGTTTTTAGGAGGTAACTTCTTTGTTCCTTGAATATCATGCATATACAATTCTGTGACAGCTGTGATGAAATTTGAAACAAACTGAGGCGCTGAATTTGCAAGAGATTTCAATGCAACTTGATTGGATGTGTTCAGACTAAAGTGGTCTCTAATGACATTCTCAACCAGTTGCAGCGACTGGACTGATGAGCAGCCCATTTGTTGGAGCCAAACACCTACTGCTAGCAATACCTGCAAAGGGAGATTAGTACTCTGTAATGTTGTTTATAGACACAACCACTTTTCCCGGGTCGGACCAAATGTTTGTATGATCTACAAATATTTGTTCCGGAGTTTGGGTGTGTTCTATCTATAATATGTATGCATTTACAAAAAAAAAGAAGTATATATGTATTTGTATCAGTTGTCTAGTACCCCATAACACAAGCTCTGCTTATCTTGGGACTAGGTGGTGTTGTGTGTTTAAATGTCCGAAATATTTATTTATTTATTATATCCTGTGGGATGGGGGGACCTTACAGACTCAGAACAACAATTTGTGGATCACACAAAGTGATGTCTATGTATATTACATAAAGTGTTATAGCAGTAGTAGCATGAATGGGCCGGCTCAACCAGAGTGATACTACAGCCTCACAGAAAACCAGTCTGAAATAGTACTTGCAATGTGTTTCACAGAGTGAGTGAGGATACCGGAGGCCCATAACCTAAAACCCTTCCCCCTATCTCCCCTCCCTATCCCCCAAAGGCCGACAACACACTTGTGATGCCTCTTGTGTTTGCAGGTGTCCATGGGTGGCGGTAATTGCTTACGATCAGGCGATACGTCTGCTCGTTTGCCTAGGGGGGCATCCATAAAAAAAAAGTGGTGGTTTAATACATAAAAGTCTGACTTGCCCATTCAGTAATTGTAGGTTCAAATTCCACCTAATGCACTAACATAGTGAAATCAGTTACTGAATTAGTGAGCAGATTTGTCAGACTCATACATTTAGGAAAATAAAAGCTCTTCAACTTTTCTTCTTCTTCAAATAAATGATGTGTTACTAACAAAAAACAAAAAACATACTGGAGTACTAGATGTTGATGCAGCAGTGCTTGAGGGCGGCGCTGGCGTTCCAGAAGCTGAGACAGCCATACTAGCAAGTATACTCAATATTTTAAGACGCCTCTGGCTCTCCATTCCTCCAAATAATGACAGAAAAATTGTATTCTTCGTTGTTTCATTCGTACAAGCCGATAAGTAGTCGCACATTATCTCTATGAGTTGTAATTCTTGAAGAGGAGTTAAACCACCACCTCTACGTCCGCCACGGCGATCAGATTCGCAAAACACGAACTCAGAAATTATATCCATTGCTATATCTAGTTGTTTGTTTGATGGGGCCGCTCGACCCACCAGTAATTGCTCTAAAAATTTAATTTTTGGTGTTAGTTTAACATCAGTTATAAGTTGAACAAGAGTTGGAGTTGAAGAATAATTAGTACCGATTCTAATGAGCGCTTCTCTAGCACAGATAGGAAATTCATATTTCCGTAGAGTATGTTTCAAGTCTGATAGAGACATTCTCAAAATTAATTGTTTACAAAATAAAAAAAATTGAGAGAATGCAATGCATGCAGCCTGACAAGATGACAGTGACACTAGTTGACCACAGAATTCATACTCAAGCAAGAGTAATGAATGAGTCATTTACTAGCTTAGAGCACATATAGCTCGAGGGGCAGCCGAACGGTCGGAAAGCGTGATAGTACTAGAGAGAGAGATAGACTGACTTTGGGTAGTGTCTATCTCTTTCACGCAAGCTTCTTCAAGTGCCGTACTCAAATTTTTACTATTTTGTTGAAGCGAAATGAAATGATTTATTTTAAAATGTATGCATGTTCATTAATTTCATGATATTTTGAAAAAAAGGCTTCACTTGGTAAATGTCCTTCTGAATGTTAGTAGGAAATAAAATTATTTAAAAAAAAAACTTTCTTATCAGTTAATCTAAGTGGGTAAAAGTTGCTAAAGTTATTATTTCGATAATTTTGTTTAGGTACATTTTTATTCTTGAAAGAAACATAAAAACTGCAACTCTTACATCTCTTAACAGCTGTCGCCCATGTCGGTCTCACAAAAGCATCAGCTGTTCCATTTTCAATCTGTACATATTTATTTTTGTATCTGTTTGGCTTCACTTCACTTGATCACTTCATTCATGTCATTTCATGTTTGACATGACATCATGACGTCTAGGTTTTGTTTTACGGGACGGGATCGTTTTGCAATTTGATTTTCATAAAAATATATTATATTATTCGTCACAAATAAAACGGAATAAGTTTGAAACATGGAAGTTATTGTAGCTAATGTAGACCATTTAAAGTTTGACATAGATTACGCATTAGAGGAGCAATATGGGGCCTTACCACTACCTTTCCCGGGCATGGACAGTAAGTACACTTCTAAGCAATTTATTTATTAAAATTTAGCCTTAAATGTTTAGTTTACTACATATTCTATAAATTTTACAGAATCAACCGCTGCTGTTTGCGAATTTTTCAGTCAGCCTGGAGGCTGTGGAAATGGACCTCAATGCCCGTACAGACATGTAAGAGGGGACCGAACAGTGGTGTGCAAGCATTGGCTGCGAGGGTTGTGTAAGAAAGGAGACCAGTGTGAATTCTTACATGAGTATGACATGTCCAAAATGCCCGAATGCTACTTCTATGCGAGATTTAACGCTTGTCACAATAAAGAATGCCCATTCTTACATATAGATCCTGAAAGCAAGATTAAAGACTGCCCTTGGTATGTGAAAAGTTTGTTTTGCAAATAAAATTTAATACAATTACTCGCTGATATTACATTACATTCTTGAATATATGAAGAAAAAAGTATTTTTATGTGCTTCTGTATTGACATAAAAACATTCTTTACCCCCTTACTGAGTGTCCCTCGTAAATATTATTTGCTAGCTGAACCGTGCCGTGTTACCTGTGGTTATTGTAGTACCGTGAGTAACACCGCTGGACAAAGTTAGTCAAAAAAAAAGCCTAAGCTCCCTGGATTATCAGCTACCTGCCAGTGAATGTCCAACCGTTCAAGAGATTACCCGGAACAAACAGACGAACAAAAATCTTAACTACATTTTTGGTATATATACCGTGTATACATACATATGCATTTAGTAAAAAGCAGTTATTTTAATATTACAAACAGACATCTCACAAAAAAGCATCTCACTAGGCATCCATAGTGTGGGTCACCATGCTGCAATGTCCTTATTCGCATTGAGGATGGTGACCACCACTCTTGGAATCTGCTCATGCTTAGACTTGTGTAGTTCGTGAACTAAGAACTACAAGGAACTAGTTCCTGTCAAAGAACTAAAATGAACTATTCCTCAAAGCTCATAGTACTTCGTTCATTCGGCTCACTGGCTGCTGTTGGCTCGGTTGTTTGCATCTCGCCTTGGCACAAACGAACGAGCGAGACGAATATATGGGAATTTGATATAGGAGCGGAGATAACAATTTTAAAATTTTGAATATTTCGAAGCGTAATGACATGACAGAATCACAGCACTCTAGTCTTTATTGTCATTAGCTATTATATTTAGAAAATTTCAAAAGTTTGGTAAAGTTGCAGTTGTTATTTAATTTGGAAAAAATAATTAAAAGCACTTAAGTTAATGAGACATAAGCTAAGTGAATGATCCTAGATCAAAAATACTGTAACTATTACTAGAAATAGAATTACTTTTAGTTATGTTTATGTAAGTGATATTATGAAAATAGGTATGTTTAAATTTGCTTGACTTTGGTAGTAATCTGTCTAATATTTCATCAAAATAACAGTATCAAAATCAGTATGAAGACCATTGTCTGGGATAATATGTAATATATGACTATCTTGGGTTAGAATACTGCTTAGTACCAATATTTTTGAACATGCTTTGAGTTACATACATACTCTAGTATGCATTTTGTGTCTAGACCTAATCCGTGTAGAATAGATTGAGAATATAAAAATGCATAATTTATTATAGGTAATAATCACCAATTAAATAACTGCTTTTGATTAGATATAATTCTATGTAATTAATATTTTTCTTTTTAAGGTATGACCGAGGTTTCTGCCGCCATGGCCCTCACTGTCGCCACAGGCACGTGCGGCGAGTTTTCTGCATGAATTATCTCACTGGATTCTGCCCTGATGGCCCCTCTTGCAAATACATGCATCCACGCTTTGAGTTACCAGCTCCTCCGGAACAAACTAAGGATGCTAAGAGACTTCCAGTGTGTCATTACTGCTCTGAAGTCGGCCACAAAGCTTCTACGTGTAGTAAGATTCCAGCTGAGGTTAGTTTGACATAATTTCCTTCTTCACTTTTCTGGACTGCATACAACAGAGAGTGACTTGAACCGCCAACAACCAAACTAATCAACTGGACTTTCTAGCGCTGTGTAGAGATGTGGCCTTAATATGCATCTTCTATCGCATTTATTGTGGGAAGTGCTCCCAAGAATTATTCGAACTAATCCCTGCTGCCTCTTTCTGCCATTGTAATGCTTCTTAAAAAGCTGGCAATGCACTTGTGACACCTTTGGTGTTGTGGGTGTCCATGGGCGGCGGTAATCGCTTACCATTAGGCGACACGTCTGCTCGTTGCCATCTTCAAAGTAATAAATATATAAAATGTATGATACCGTAAAACTGCTACTTTTTATGTGCAATTCAAAAATTTGTCTTAATATTCTAATAAGGCTAAACATACACAAATAATTTGTTAAAACTAATAGTTTAAGAAATAAGTGCATTTAAAAAGAAAAAAGTACTGCTCTGTTTCAATATGCCAAAAATATGTATTTACAATTAGCTGAGCCCACTTCGTACAAGTGACATTTAGATTTACAAGTTATTTTTAAATTTTCACCATTTAAACCTTCCCTGAGCTACGAAAAACTGTTAAAAGCCAAAATCAGCTAAGCAGAGTTTTAGCGAGACAAATGAACAGCAATTGATTTTTGTATATATTTACAATAGAGAAGCATTTAAGTATGCCTTAGAACCTATGAACATAAATCCACCCCTTTCGTTATTTCGGATCTCATATGACTAAAATAATTAATATATTTATTTTCTTTTACAGCAAAGAGAGGTTGCACAACGGCAAGAAGAGGCTAGGTACCGTGCCCTAGGTTATGTCAAACCTGCAAATGAAAATGAAGAGGCCCATGGCCAGAGATTGCAGCGTATAGTTCACAAACCATTAGAAGAAGTCACATGTTTCAAATGCGGTACTAAAGGACATTATGCTAATAAGTGTCCGAAGGGTCATCTTGCGTTCCTGTCAAGTCAGTCTGGACAGAACAACAATCCAAATAACCAGAATAACAACCCAAACAACATGTTTAAAAAGCCCAACTAGTATAAATATGTGAAGCCTCCTGAGAAAAGGCTTCCTAAATGAACTTTTTGTGAATAAGTTGCATTAAGGCTTAGGTTAAGAATAAATTCGAAAATATCTCAGTCAAAGGATGACCACTGTTGAACAATGGCTATTGCACTGATAGATACATCCACAATAAGTCAATCAAAACCTTTTATTTAAGATCAATTAAAACATCCTTATGCGACCTACTTTCCTTTTTCTCCACCTTATGAATAGAGGTTATATGTTTGAGTATGCATATGTACTAACTTGTAGCTATACACCTATAAGGCATGGGTATGGCCGTGTTCTACTGCGCCAACTGTTGTGGGTTCAAATCCTACACAGGACAACACTGTGATGCACAAATTGTTGTTCTGAGTGAGTGTTTTCGTGTCTTTCATGTAGTGGTG
Source organism: Spilosoma lubricipeda (assembly GCA_905220595.1). Taxonomy (NCBI): domain Eukaryota; kingdom Metazoa; phylum Arthropoda; class Insecta; order Lepidoptera; family Erebidae; genus Spilosoma; species Spilosoma lubricipeda. The sequence continues at coordinate 1,121,595 of HG992290.1, forward strand.
AAAGTCCCCCGCAACACAGGATGTATATTCCTGATATGGGAGTTGTCTTTTAAAAAAACCTATTATAGAGTTATACATAAGCAAATAGAAAGACAGGCAATTTTTAGATTTGAATTCTAATTAAGCTAGGCAATGATGACAATGTGTAAATAGATTAATATAAAGAGTAATTTCTGCTCAAAAGGATGCTAGATTTAACTTAGAATTTATACTTAGTGTTTTTAAATATAGCAATAATAATTATAGTTGCCTGGGGAATTAAAATATCCACATTCTTATAACTCCTGTCATTCATTATAAACTATCTATCTCAGTGATGCAATGGTAGAGTATATATATCTCTCCCCCTCTCTCTTTCTCCCTCTCTCTCTCCCTCTCTCTTTCCCTCTCTCTTTCCCTCTCTCTATCCCTCTCTCTCCCTCTCTCTCTCTCTCCCTCTCTCTCTCTCTCCCTCTCTCTCTCTCTCTCTCCTCTCTCTCTCTCTCTCTCTCTCTCTCTCCCTCTCTCTCTCTCTCCCTCTCTCTCTCTCTCTCCCTCTCTCTCTCTCTCTCCCTCTCTCTCTCTCTCTCCCTCTCTCTCTCTCCCTCCCTCTCTATCTCACTGTATATGTATCTGGCAAGAAACTTTATTATTGCTCCTTGTAAAAAATAAATAGGGTTTACATTTATTTACTATGTGACTTGAATGAGAACGAAGTCGACCAAAGAAAACAAAACAAAAAGTTTGAAGTCATTCAAGCCATGAGCTGACCAATCGAAACTGCAAGATTTTTATATTGTGAGGTCCACTTTTGGTATATAAAATCCAAATAGCACTTTCACTCACAGTTTAATTTAAAAATATGTATTATGTATAAAATAATCAATCAAATGTCACAAATGTAAAATAAAGTAAGACGCATGGTTTAGCCATCGACCTATCCAACTCTTAAATATATACAATGTGTATTCAACCATAACAGGCGAGGCCGCACAGCAAATCATCAGGTCAATATCCAAAGAAAGTAATAATAATTATAGTCGACAAGGAACTCAGGTGCTCGCACAATACAAACTTATGATTAGATAAGTACATCATGACAGTTGTAATTAAAACATTAAAAAATGTCAAAGCCAAAGAAAATTAACAATGTGTAAAAAAAGAGTAATTAGATCAACCCCTTAGGTGTCCGAAGCCACTCAGTAATATTAAATCATTAATATTTAAACGATTCATACCAGTACCAACATGTGTGGAGGAACGGCTGTCATATCCCTCCAGCACAAAGGGAGGATCTTCCGACCAGGCGAGGTGATCATGCCTGGCGGGTCAGACTAGTTTACTGTCTAATGTAATTCCTGAGAATACTGTTGAGTCTACAATACTTATGATCTGATTATTAAGAGTTAGATTAATGCCTAGCTGTTTAATTTGGCATAGTGTATCTCACACACTTTGTTTTATTTAAATTCAGTAAGAGATTATTAGTTGTAAACCAATTCAATACATCATTTAGTGCCCTATTCACATCGTCAAAAATTGTTTTCTTACGAGTTACGATACGATCGACTTTAAAAATAAGTGACGTATCATCAGCAAATAGAACTATATCGCAGAGATTATTTTAGATAGTATGGAAGTTATTTATATATATGAGAAAAGGTAGAGAACCCAGTATAGAGCCCTGCGGTACGCCCATAGTAACAGCTAATTCAAAAAGCCTCGCGACATTGACGTTTAGTAACACGGGCTATTTAGTTTTCGGATGGAGGGGGCGTTCTGGGTTGTTGGTAAGTACAAGTATTAAAGAAATCAGACATTTTCTATACTTGTAACATCGCTTTCAAAAACTTCCAAATCCATTCTGCGGGTAGCTGGATATCATGTCATTTCTAGGAACTGCCACGTAAAAGGCCTGCATACCTACGGAAACCAAACATGGCCGCCTAGTGTTGTATTAGCGTTAGCTTTTAAAGATATCGATTAAACGTACGTGTCGAAAAAAAATCTCTATATAACTCTTGCACAGCATAGTACTGATTTCGTTTCATAGTCCGATAAGTTTGTTTTATCCCTTGTGACATGAAGAAGGACTAAAGAGAATGGGAGAAGAGAAACGGAAGGACACACGTCAAAACAAAATTTGTGCTATCGAAAACATATATGTACATAGTATGTATATGGTATGTACTGGCATTATGTTAGTTTTAGTATAACAAGGTATCAGATGACGATGGTAGTAGGTCCCATACCTATTACCGCTGTCATCTGATGCCAGGGCAAACCGCATTTCTATTTATTTTGCGTATTTTGCAATTTTCAGGTTAGTATCAGGTTGTAAGTTAATAAAAATATTATTCGCGGCCGTCGCCGTCGCCGGCACGCAGTGGGCGGAGCGTACTTTGTCTGCTTTAACCCCTCAAATACCTAAAGCTTAGAGTCCCATTTCGTCTTAATTATCGATTTCCTCGAGTTGGTCCCTAAAAAGTCGAACATAATTATTAGTTCAATGACCCCCTGTTAAGTTTTTTTTAGGTTAATTGGATTGCATTTTTATAGCGAAACAAAATAAAAAATCAATCAAACGTTGGTAGGTCCCCTACCAACTACCGTTGTCATCTGATACCAGGATAAACCATACTTTTATTGGGAAACATTATGAATAATCAAATAATATTTAAAACATTTATTGAACACTATATATAATCAATCACGTATAAATCATGTTCATGCATCGGTTTTATCACGTCTTTCAAATATTTTTTTACTATTGTTGATGGAATATAATGACTATATTTTTGTTACTCATTTATTTAAACAGCATTATTTTGTTTTAAAATAATTTCTACAAGATATCGTTTCGATGTTTTTCTTTCCCAAATACTAAAACCTTATAGGGGAAAAATTGGGATCCCGGGCAGATGTAAAATATCAAAATTGTTTTATATAGGTATTTGTTCCATAAAATAAAATGACTGTTTATTACATTAATATTCATTATTATTAAATACAATTTTTTTTTTTAATTTAGGAACTTTTGGGTAAAAAATGTAGGCACAAGGAAAATTTCCTAACTTCTTCAGTACACTGTCTCTCTAAAGCTAAACTTTTGCCTTTGTCTATTTTAATTTTGTGCCTACGGATGGATTCATTGTGACGTTTTATTTTTCTCTTCTGGCCATCAACTTTATCTTGCGGAGCTTACTTTTCTTGCTTCTGAAAATAAAATTTTGTGTTAATAAAGTTAATAATACAAAGTCAGTCGTGATTAATATATAAAGTAATTATAGAACGACTACTTACTCTTAAAGCTTCTAGCACATCACTTTTACAAAATAAAAACAATGACCAAAAACCCAAAATATCAATATAAGGTCTAAATTACACACAGATTGATTAGACAGAACAGTTTCATATCTATTTAATGACAGACTAAAATAATTTCATGTTCTATAATATTATAAATACATTTGACGTTACTCACATGTGAAACGACAGAAACGCACTTAGAAGGCATCGCTATTTAGTGTCTTTTCACTTTTACAAACAATATAAACACAATTTCCTAATAAATTAAGAAAAAAATAGCTAACAGTGAAAGTAAACAAAGGCAAACCCCACGTAATATACTCTGTGACCGGCAATCATAGTCCTAGCTATATGTGTCAGTTTCAGTTTCAGTTAACTGTCAGTCACAGAGTACATTGTTAATACAGAAATAGAGCTTTTACTCGCTGGCATTACTTGGCAAGCAAGAAGTAACGCCACCTGTGAATGTAATACGCAACTTTCGTTATAGATATATGTATAGTTAGACAACTATACGCTCCACTGATATACATTTCTGAGAGGTTGTTTTGATTAAAACACAAAAATATAAACAAAATGTTTTATTTTATCTTTTAAAACATTTACAAAAATATCGCTATGCCGTTTTTTCTAATCAAGTCTAACATTATCGTATGAAAAAATCAATAATCAATTATTTTTACAATTATTTTTTTCTGTATTATGATTTTCACATTCCATAAAGTCATAGTTTTCATCTAAGAATATAATTTTAATGGTCTTAAACATAATCGGCTCTTTAGTTCCAGACATTACATATTTAAAATATTTAGAGTATCAACCAAAAAACTATTTTAATCAAGGTGCATTTTTGTAGGTGCCTAAAATACAAAGGCGGTTATCATTTATACAGTGGAAAATGGCACTTAGTAAAATAAATATAATTGGGAGATAAACAAAATATATATTATGTAGTTATGACCACAAATAACCTTTTAATAAGAATAAATAAATAAATATTTCGGACATCTAAACACACAACGCCATCTAGTCCCAAGCTAAGCAGAGCTTGTGTTATGGGGTACTAGACAACTGATACAAATACATATATACTTTTTTTTTGTGTAAATACATACATATTGTGATATCTCTTGATAAAATAAAGGCGAATATTCTTTAATTGAACTAAACGAACGAATTAATTCGTATGTATGAATTTTCGTTTATGATTTGTTGATTTAAGGGCCTACCTCCCTTTAGATGCGTAAAAAAGGTTGCATTCCAAAGACTACACCTCATTAACGGCTGCATCAAAAGATTGCAAAGAAATGTATGTTTACTGTCAATTCATGTTCAAGAATGTGGCAAAAAAATTTTTAAAGTACGATAAATAGTATTGTCATAAAAAAATATATAACAACACGCTATTTTGTTCGCTTATTTGCTTACTGCTTTTAAACGGCTTTGAAGCTAAAAAATATTTTTATATAGAAAAATTTGTGGTTAAATTTGCTATAAATTCGCCATTACTTATATTTAAATCAATCAATATTTTGTAAAGGAAATGTTAAATATTGAGATTTCCAAAGTTAAAAGTGTAGCGGGTCTCTGTGCGGGCGCAGGCGGCAGTCGTGCGTTGGCATTCAGAGGGGAAGGCTGTGTCGTTCGCTGCTCCGCTCGCGCTATCGACTAACTATGCGTATACATTTGCTTTTTGCAGGTGTTTACGTACTTTCTGGGTTAGTGTGCGTTAGAGACTAACTCGCTGTAATGGACTGAAAATAATCGTGCGCTTGGACGCTTTATTGATGTTTTGTGGACTATTGTTTTTATGAATTTATAATTTTTTTTTTTTGCTTGCATTGTACATTGTGCTTATTTCAAAATAGATGTTTATCGCCTCGTTCGCTCGCTCGCTAATAAAGCTCAATGCAAACCTCTAAAGTCATCTATTTTTAAGTTTTTGTGTCTGTCTGTCTATTTGTTCTGGAACGGCTGGACCGATTTTGATGCGACTTTCACTAGCAGATAGCTGATGATATAAGGAGTAACTTAGGCTACTTTTTTTAGACTAGCTTCGACGCCGCAGCGTTGCACGCGGCTACAACTACAAACGCGGGTAACACCGCGGGGTTCAGCCAGTAATAAATATTTCGGACAATACTTTTGACTGACAATAGTTTTAAGCTATTTTTGTAAATAAATACATATTAAACACTAGTCGAACCCCGCGGTGTTACCCGCGGTTATTGTTGAACCGCGAGTAACGCCGCGGGACAAAGTTAGTCTAAAAAAAGTAGCCTAAGTTACTCCCCGGATCATCAGCTACCTGCCAGTGAAAGTCCCGTCAAAATCCGTCCAGCCGTTCCAGAGGTTACCCAGAACAGACAGACAGACAGACAGACAAAAAATTTATTAACTACATTTTTCGTATATGTACCGTGTAAACATACATATGCATTTAGTAAAAAGCGGTTATTTTAATATTACAAACAGACACTCCAATTTTATTTATTTGTATAGATAAAGAACACCCAAACTCCGAAACAAATATTTACATATCATACAAACATTTGGTTCAACAGGGGAATCGAACCCGAGTCCGAGAGACGTACAGCAGTCGCGTAAGGTACCACTGCGCCAATGTAGAACATGTAAAATATTATCTATACAAATAAATAAAATTGGAGTGTCTGTTTGTAATATTAAAATAACCGTTTTTTACTAAATGCATATGTATGTTTACACGGTACATATACCAAAAACGTATTTTATTTTATTTTTTTGTCTGTCTGTCTGTTTGTTTGTTCCGGGTAATCTCTGGAACGGCTGGACGGATTTTGACGGGACCTTAACTGGCAGGTAGCTGATGATCCAGGGAGTAACTTAGGCTACTTTTTTTAGACTAACTTTGTCAGCTAGTTAAAAATAAAATCATGATAGTTATCTGTAGAAGACGATTTTATTTCAATTTGTGGACATTGGTGACTAGGGAACCCTATTCTATGGATGACCTGACACGCACTTTCTGTTTTTTTTTAAATTAAAAATGCTACTTTTAGATTCAGTAATATGAATTTTTTTATTAAAAAAGTATATAAGCTGAATAAATAGTTTATCAGATTTTTTACTCTCTTCTATACAAATAAATGAAATTGAAGTGTCTGTTTTTAATATTAAAATAACCGATTTTACTAAATGCATATGTATGTATACACGGTACATATACCAAAAATATAGTTAAAAAAAATTGTCTGTCTGTCTGTCTGCTTGTTCGGGTAATCTCTGGAACGGCTGGACGGATTTTGACAGGACTTTCACTGGCAGGTAGCTGATGATCCAGGGAGTTACCGCGGGTAACACTACGGGGTTCAGATAGTATCAAATATAGTTTGATCGGTAATTTGATTAAACTATTTATTTAAATGCTGAGCCTGAAACTTCTAGTCCGACTCTCACATGACCGCTTTTTTTTGTACTTAGTACCTACCGATGATAAAATGTTTTAATTATAAATCTTACTAAAACTTTTAAAAATATTTTGTTTTTTATGTTAACGTTATAACCATTTTTAATCATTATGTTTTGAAGTTTAGGCAAAAACGCCGGCCAAACGCGCATGTCTGTCCCGCTCCCTAATCTTTGATCATCGTTTTGAAGTAGCGCGTGCGGTACGGAGATATGAATGTGTGCGGTGCAGATGTGATAGTATGCGTTTAGCTTCGCCCAGACGCTCAAGGTTATTGAGGCTACTATACGCCTTAATAAGTCTCGTAAAGATTGATTTATTTCATTTTATGTTATAGCGACAGCACACATACGACACACTTTTAAAATATTGTCTAGTATGCATGGTCATTGCAAGTACACACAATATTCACCACATGAGATAACACAACAACGCAGTGTTAAAAGTAATAGTTACAAAAAACAAAATACAAAAGTAACTTAGTACTACCTAATTATAAAATACAATAACAATACTCTAATTAATATCAAGGAATAAAAAGAAAATCCAAAAGGAAATCAATACTACGTACTTAGTTATAAAATACAGTTACAATAATTCTAATTCATATAAAGTAATGAAAACAAAATACAAAAGGCACTTTATACTACTTAATTATTATAAAATACCATTACAATACATACTCAAATTAATATAAAGTTATAAAAACAAAATACTAAAGGAACTTAATACTACTTAATTATAAAATATCATTACAAAACATACTCTAATTAATATGCAGTTATAAAAACAAAATACTATAGGAAATGGATTAAAATATTAAAGTTGTTCAGAATTAATAGTAACTATTCTGAATTTGGTTTCTAAATTTATTTATACAGACAATGATGGAGAAATTGATAAACACAATACAAAATCATCTCTTGGACTGCAAAGCCAACGTTGTTTGACTATTCAGACATTTTATTTAAACATTTCTCAAAATATTTCTTTGCCTTGTCCTGAATCATGTCCTCATCATTGTCAATATTGTTTTCGACATAAAATATTATTGATTGTTTTACAACAATTATTAATGAAAAACCTAGGAGCTAAATTAATCAATGAATATTTGATTATATTATATTAATTATTTCTGATTTATGATTTTCACATTTCATAAAATCAAAATCTAAAAACATTTATATAATAGTCTTAATCAGTTCCTTTATATTTAGTTTAGTTTACATTTATTAAATGATTTATTATGTCTTGTAAATTTGATAAACAATCGCATTGTTTTTAACACTTTTTTGACTTCACTCCAAGTGTACCGTGATGTACTGAACCAGGTTTCAAAGGTCCCAGGAGAGGCTTGCTGTTCCTATTTTTCTTGAAGCTTCAATTAACAGATCAAAAAGATTGTCAAAAAATAATAGTAAGCCAGCAGTATCCTTACATTATGGCGGAAGAACGCCTTTATCTGAAAATAAAAGAAAATGTTAAATTACATATATCTGGGCAAAATTTCATGAAAGACTATTTACGTTTTTAATAATTATCCATTATATGTAATTGTCGTGTCTCGTTGTTGCTCACGGTAAATTATGACTTTTAGGGTTTTTTTTCATGTTTTTACTGATGTGCCTAATATAGTGATAGGATTAAATTTCCTTATTTTTATTTATCTTTTTGGTTTGGCGCAAAGTGTTTAATTAATTTTTGGAAACTGTTCTGGATTATGTGTAAATTACTTGTATATTAATGTTATTTATTTTGTATCTGTTTGTTTCCCTAATAAACTAAAATCAAAATAAAGTAAAATGGTGAACATCTCGCTTGGTAGAGCATGATAGACAAGAGACGCAGACAGAGTTGCTTGTGTCAGCTAGTAATAATATATATAAATATTTATCACCGCACCAAGTAGTTAAGAATTAATTATATGGTGTATATGGAGACGCGGTACGGAGAACGCTGCGAAGGACAACGCGTGGTGCATTCTGTTGGGCTTTTGAGGTGGTCAGCGACAGAGCTAAGGTAGCACCCAATTGACGTCAAAGAGTTTTGGGAAATTAATTATTATTATATTATCTTACCTGCAAGGTATATTTGATGAAACCGTTCTGCTGAACACTTGACCGGCATGTTTTACTTTCATTTTCGAAATACATTGTGGAAGTTCATGTTCATCAGAGAGCCTTGGTATCGATCGAATGCCACTTATTGGATTTTCTGAATGTAGCAATACTACATGGTCCCCTTTTTGCTGTCTTTGCCTCACCATTCATCACATAATGCAAGCTTTTATGTAACAGATTGTTTCTGATACACTTTATTAAAGAGTGAGGGGCATCGAATAACAGTATTAATTTTTGATTGTTTATAATTATCATATTTTCAGTGCACTGCATTTGTTGTCCGCTTCTTAAAATATTTCCTCTGGTCTCATTTATTAATATTTTAAGCGTCTGTCGATTGTTCGTACCTTGGTCTCAGACTGTAGCCACTATGTAGAGTCCAGCTTCTTGAAAACTTGTTGTTACCACTTTTATTTGTGCAGCCTGCTCGGGCCCGTTAGTAGCCGACTGAGAAAATGTTTAGGTAACTGGCTGCTTATATTTTTATTATTATTTTTTTTTTCATTATATGTAATATAGCTTTTAGACACATTTCATCCAACACATAATTTTTTGTTTTATTCTTTTTGTTCTCTCTTTTAATTAGAGAAACATATGTTATTAATGTCTGGCTTTATATTAGCCTGATTTAATTATTTTATCAATATTTGCCGAGATAGTAAAATAATATTTTTCTCAAGAATCTATAGGCAATAGAGCAGAGCCAACAATTTTTCTTCAAGAGTGAATCGTCTGCCTTTTTTTTTATTTCTCTTAGTTGCAAAACAGTTAAACAATATTCATATTTATAAATTTTGGATTTTTCATTAAATTTTTCACAGACTTTAACTCGAAAGACTGCCTTTGAAGTTTGTTACGATACTTCGACAATTTAATTCCAGTTGCACCCATTTTCGATGCAGTTCTCTTTTGCCAGTCATTTTCTCGTTTTTCAGTTATCTCTTTGTATGTTTGTATTGTTAGTGCTTGAACCTGAAAATAAAATTGAAATTTAAAAAATATGTGTGGATCTGTCAAAATGACTCTACTTTGCCTAATAGAAAGCATAAGCAGAATCAAAGAGTGGTGGTCACCATACTCATTGCGAATGGAGACAATTCAACAATACAGCCCAGGGCTAGTGATGCTTCTGCATCATTCAGCCTCCAGTCTGACACTTACCAACAAAACACGACAGCACAAATGCTGTCTGTTTACATTCATCTTATGTGCGAGGGCAGTACCACCCCGGTCGAGATGGCCAGTTCGCGCTGAAATCGTGCCTCTACTACCTATACTACTAATCATTTGTTTTATCATTTTTTGTAATGATGAGCATGATAAATAATGTAAAACAGCCAAATATTGATACCCAGAACAATGAAATGATTAGAGCATTTGTATTATAAGTAAATATTTTCCAACTACAGTATTAGATAACAGCGAAGCTCAGTCCCTTTGGCTTGACAACTCTTGGCAAAAGAGAAAAAGAAAAGTTACTTACTGTCCTATATGGTTTCCGTTACATTTGTTGTAACAGTAGGTGGTTGGTTGCAATATTTGACACCTCTGAGAACATACCAATTGGATCTGAAACATAGGTATGATTCACATTAAAAGTCAGCTAATTATGTGTATTTAAACAGTACAAACCAGATAGGTACTCAATAGTTAACCATGAACTTTTTTCAATATTTAACTGTACAGCTACCATTTATTATTATCCTTTCACTGACCCTTATTCTTTCAAGTTTATTTAACAACTTGCTACACTATAAGTACATACAATTTGTGACTTGAATATTTTATTAAATACTAGCTGTTGCCCGCGGCTTTGCTCGCGTGGAAGTTGATAATATGTATTTAATTAAACTGTGTAAAAGAATGTATCAGTAATTTGTAAATGTATTAGTATTTATTCATGTTTTTAAACGTATTTATTTATTTATTTTTGATCATTATCCCATTTAAAAGAACTTTCATACAAACATTCGATCCATATTTCATCCCCTTTAGGCACAGAATTCGCATAAATGCTGACATAAGTATTCATCTATTTGTAATCAGAAACATAAAGACGAAAGTTTTTAGGCTGCTAAATTAAAAAATTACGAACTTCCATACAAACTTTCAATCCCTATTTCACCCCCTTAAGGGTAGAATACCCAAAAACGCTTTAATACGTCTCTACTCTTTTTTAATCAGTGGCACATAAATAAAGATTTATGCTTCAAACTTCAAAAATGACGGAATTCCAGACTAACGAAATGTCAACCCCTATTTCACCCATTAGAGGTAAAATATGTAGAAACGCTGAAATATGTGTTTACTCATTTTTAATCAGCAGCCCAAAAATAAAGTTTCATGTTTCTAACTTAAAAAATGACGAACTTCCATACAAACTTTCACCCCCTATTTCACCCCTTAGGGGTAGAATATCAGGAAACGCTGAAATACGTATTTACTCATTTTTAATTAGTAGCCCATAAATAAAGTTTCATGCTTCTAACTTAAAAAATGACGGACTTCCTGACTAACCTATACGCGAAATGTCAACCCCTATTTCACCCCTTAGGGGTAGAATATTCAGAAACGCTGAAATATGTGTTTACTCATTTTTAATCAGCAGCCCAAAAATAAAGTTTGAGGTTTCTAACTTAAAAAATTACGGACTTCCATACAAATTTTCAACCCCTATTTCACCCCCTTAAGGGTAGAAATTCCAAAATTCCTTTCTTAGTGGGTGTCTACTCAATAAAACGACCCTACTCACCAATCACCAAATGTCATAAGCCCTAACTATCATAGTTTACGCTCGGCGATGATGAATCAGTCAGTCACTCAGTCAGGACTTATTATTTTATAAGTATAACTCTTCAATATGTATATACTGGTTTTTAATAAGTAGGCTAAAATGAATTTTCATGTCTAACTTAAAAAAATGACGGAATTCCATTGTTCCATTGATTCTTTCAACCCCTATTTCACCCTTTAGGGGTAGAATATCCAGAAACACTTAATCTGTATATACTCATTTTTAATCATAAGCCTAATAATTAAGTTTCATGTTCTTAACTTATAAGTCAGTGCCCTCAAAAACACTGACAATTTTTTTTTTATTATGGAAGACCCCTCGGGCCGTCACCGGGTTTGCGGCGGGGCGGTGTGTCGGAATCGAACCGACTAAAACCACACGGTGTGCCACTCTGCGCCTGAGACGGGAGGGATCCGGGAACTGCTGTTATTAACACATCCGGACCCCTCGAGTGAATCTATGTAGTCTGTGTGTATATCAAAAATTATATAAAAATATGGGTTCTTTGGCATCATAGATCCTAAACGGATGATTTTGATTATTTATTTTGCCAAAAAAGTAAAAACTAAAACCCAACTAATTAATGTATGTTTAGACGGTACATATAACAAAAATGTAGTTAATTTTTTTTTGTCTTTCTATTATATATATAATATTTAATTACAATGTATTATAGATTTACTTAAGGCTAACAAACCTATATGAGCGTACTTTTTTTATAATTTTTTTATTTAAGGGGAGCGTGAATAAGCATCTTACTAGGCTTAGTGTGGGTCACTATGCTGCAATGTCCACGTTCGCATTGAGGATAGTGACCACCACTTTTGGATTCTACTTATGCTTTCCATCAGGCAGAGTAGAGTCATTTTGGTAGCTTGATCATAAAAAAAAATGTGTTTAGTAAAAAGCGGTTATTTTAATATTACAAACAGACACTTCAATTTTATTTATTTGTATAGAGTATAGATAAGGTACAATAGATTTTAGTTTATTATAGTTGGTTACAAAAAATAACAGTTATCTATTTATTCAAAAAATTTAATAATTGCCAATAATGCCTTAACGGAAGCAAAGTGTAACATGGCATATTGTATGGCTGTCATAGAAACAGTCTGCATAAAGTGACTATTATAGCATTTGAATCCAAATAAAAGAGCCAATAAAAAATGCAGATTACAATAACTATATTTACTACTAGCTGAACCCCGCGGTGTTACCCGCGGTTATTGTTGTACCGCGAGTAACGCCGCGGGACAAAGTTAGTCTAAAAAAAGTAGCCTTAGTTACTCCCCGGATCATCAGCTACCTGCCAGTGAAAGTCCCGTCAAAATCCGTCCAGCCGTTCCAGAGATTACCCGGAACAAACAGACAGACAGACAGACAAAAATTTTTTTAACTACAGTTTTCGTATATGTATCGTGTATACATACATATGCATTGATTAAAAAGCTGTTATTTTAATATTACAAACAGACACTCCAATTTTATTTATTTGTATAGATTCCTAATATCAAATATTATCTTGTAAGGGAATAAATTGCTAAAATTAGAAAGTTAGTACTTCTATTAATTACCCGACTACGGCAAAGCCAAAGGAGGGTTATGATTTTGACAGGCTATGTATGTATGTATGTATTTACATCACTATAAACTGACCAACTAATATAAAATTACGTAAGTGGTACCTTTACAAGAGTTCGTAATTGATAGATAGTCTGAATTTATAGTAAACTAGCTGAACCCCGCGGTGTTACCCGCGGTTATTGTTGTACCGCGAGTAACGCCGCGCGACAAAGTTAGTCTAAAAAAGTAGCCTAAGTTACTCCCCGGATCATCAGCTACCTGCCAGTGAAAGTCCCGTCAAAATCCGTCCAGCCGTTCCAGAGATTACCCGGAACAAACAGACAGACAGACAAAATTTTTTTTAACTACAGTTTTGGTACATGTATCGTGTATATATACATATGCATTGATTAAAAAGCTGTTATTTTAATATTACAAACAGACACTCCAATTTTATTTATTTGTATAGACTAGCTAAACCCCGCGGTGCTTCCCGTAGTTATGGTCGTACCGCGAGTAATGCTGAGGGGCGAAGCTAGTATAAAAAAGTAGCCTAAGTTACTCCCCATAGCATTAGCTACCTACCAGTGAAAGTCCCGTCAAAATCGTTCCAGAGATTACCCAGAACAAACAGACAGACAATAATTGTTAAAAATACAGTTTTAGTATATGTACTGTATATATACATACATATGCATTTAGTAAAAATCGGTAGTAAAAAACACTCTAATTTATGTATTTAGAAGAGAGCAAATCACGATTATTTAAGTAAGAGTATATTTCCATAAAATATAAATTCATATCCAAAGAATATCTACAAAAGCAATACCACCCGAGAAGTTACAATATTTCAGACCTTATTATGTTGGTTCGATCAATTGCAACTCTAGCCTCTTAATCCAGTCAGGAATTATTTGTAACAGTAGATTTGTTATAATCTATACTAATATATAAAGCTGAAGAGTTTGTTTGTTTGTTTGTTTGTTTGAACACGCTAATCTCAGGAACCGCTGGTCCGATTTGAAACATTCTTTCGGTGTTGGATAGTCCATTTATCGAGGAAGGCTATAGGGTATATATCATCACGCTACTACTAACAGGAGCGGAGCAACATTGAATAATGTTTCAAAAACGGGGGAATTTTTCACGCTATGGGCAATATAAGGCGCAAACGAGGTTGCGTGGGTCGGCTAGTCTATACTAATATATAAAGCTGAAGAGTTTGTTTGTTTGTTTGAACACGGTAATCTCAGGAACCGCTGGTCCGATTTGAAAAATTCTTTCGGTGTTGGATAGTCCATTTATCGAGGAAGGCTATAGGGTATATATCATCACGCTGCTACTACTAATAGGAGCGGAGCAACAATGAAGAATGTTTCAAAAACGGGGGAAATTTTCACGCTACGGGCAATATAAGGCGCAAACGACGTTGCGTGGGTCGGCTAGTATGTTACAACTAGCTGAACCCCGCATTGTTACCCATCGACAAAGTTAGTCTAAAAAAAGTAGCCTAAGTTACCCCCTGGATCATCAGCTACCTGCCAGTGAAAGTCCCCTGAAAATCGATCCGGCCGTTCCATAGATTACCCCGGAACAAACAGACCGACAGACTGTCAATTTTTTTTTTTAGCTACTATCTATACAAATAAATAAAATTGGAGTGTCTGTTTGTAATATTAAAATAACCGCTTTTTAATAAATGCATATGTATCTATACACGTTACATATACCGAAAATGTAGTTAAAAAAATTTTTGTCTGTCTGTCTGTTTGTTCCGGGTAATCTCTGGAACGGCTGGACGGATTTTGACGGGACTTTCACTGGCAGGTAGCTGATGATCCGGGGAGTAACTTAGGCTACTTTTTCTAGACTAACTTTGTCCCGCGGCGTTACTCGCGGTACAATATTAACCGCGGGTAACACCGCGGGGTTCAGCTAGTAAAAAATATATATATACTAGTTGTTGCCCGCAGCTCCGACCGCGTGTATGTCAATTATCGCGGCAAATAGCTAGCCTATGTATTATTCTGATATGCTATATTACTGTAAAGTTTCATGCAAATCCGTTCAGTAGTTTTAGCGTGAAGGAGTAACAAACATCCATCCATACTTACAAACTTTCGCGTTTATAATATTAGTAGGATATTATATATACGGTCGAATTGGTAACCTCCTTCTTTTTTGAAGTTAGTAAAAAATATCATACAGGACTAAAAAAAATAGAAGACTAAGGACTCACCATATAATATGTACCTATTCTATTTATTACACACGTGTACTTACATAAGTATATGCCCAATAGACATATCACAAACCCAAAAGCTACATTACACAACGCACTTTTATCAAACACTAACATTCATCTTACTGCACTTTAAGACTTCCTGACAATGAGAGAATTACTGACTTCTGTAACACAGATCAGGAGTCATAATCTTCACATAAATATGGTGAATTTACTAAATAAATCCATTATGCCTAGTCTTAACTACCCAAGAAAATTACCTTACGTGAATCTTAAGGTAAATATATAAGACACTTGGGCCATATATATATGTATATAATGGTCTTCATACATAAATCTAAACTTTATCGTCGCTTTATTTAGATTTTATCGTCAAAGTAGCTGACCTGAAATTCATTGAAGGGAATAGTAGACGTGTACTTCATTAATAAACCACTCGTTTGAATGAGTTAATTTGTGAAAGTATTAACTCTCAAAGGTCAACTGTTTTTTTTAAAACAACTCCTGCACTAGGAATATGTCCTGTGTCGCGGGAGTATTAACAAATACTATAAAGAACAGACAGACTGGGAACGACAATTTGTGGCTTTCACAAAGTCAGTTATTTTAAATAATACTTCTCCGCTAGACTTCATTTCGTCACAAGTTATTGGCCTTACCGGAGTCCAATACAAAAAAAAACACAAAGCAGTCGTATCTACTGCTGGCAAAAGTGAAAACTCAAAATTTTATACAAACAGTTGTTTAAGCGCACCTGAAATTAACTTTTTAGCTCTTTAAATAAAATGCGCATAAAAGAAGTAAACAAAATACCTATAGCTCATTGAAAACGTTCGGTGACGTTGTTGGGAGTCCCATAATTTAAGTTCCTCCATAAAGTGCTCAACGCGCCCAAATAAGTATTCACTATACATATCTATACATTTATACAAATAAATAAAATTGGAGTTTCTGTTTGTAATATTAAAATAACCGCTTTTTACTTAATGCATATGTATGTATACACGATACATATACCAAAAATGTAGTTAATTTTTTTTTATCTGTCTGTCTGTCTGTTTGTTCCGGGTAATCTCTGGAACGGGTGGACGAATTTTGACGGGACTTTCACTGGCAGGTAGCTGATGACCCGGGGAGTAACTTAGGCTACTTTTTTTAGAATAACTTTGTCCCGCGCCGTTACTCGCGGTACAACAATAACCGCGGGTAAAACCACGGGGTTCAGCTAGTTTTGGTATATGTACCGTGTATACATTCATATGCATTTAATAAAAAGCCTTTGTTTTAATATTAGAAGCAGATACTCCAATTTTATTTATTTGTGAAGATTTGGAGCATTTTAATAAAATGAAATTCAGGTGGCAACGGCTTGCATTTTGGTTACCTTTCATGTATTACTAAAACTATTGTACCGGAATATCTGACTTTTAAAAAAGAGGGGCCATGAGTTTCTTTGCCATTATTCTTCTCATGAGGCTCTACGCATTTTGGAAACTGGAAGTTAGGGATCTACACAGGCAGGCAGTAGATTTTGGTGTTTTCACCTAATGTATTTCGACAATACAGCACATGCTGTGGAGTCTGTTTGTGTCGATCTATCTTATTTTAATGTAGTTTCAATTTAATGTTAATAAGTGTCACTTGCTGACTAAATTGAATTAATGATTTTCAATTTGACTTAGTCTGGAATGATTCTAAATTGTACAATTAATAATTAAATAAATTTATGAGGGAGCAAGTCGCTAATAAAATCTTAAAGTTAAATTATATTTGTATTTCCATACTAGCAGAACCAGGCAGTGTTACCCGCGTTTATTGTTGTACCGCGGGTACAGCCGCGGGACAAAGGTAGTCTAAAAAAAAGCCTAAATTACTCCCTGGATCACCAGCTACCTGCCAGGGAAAGTCCCGTCAAAATCAGTCCAGCCATTCCAGAGATTACCCGGAACAAACAGACCGACAGACAGACAAAAAAAAAAATACATTTTTGGTATATGTACCATGCATACATACATCTGCATTTAGTAAAAAGCAGTTATTTTAATATTACAAACAGACACTCCAATTTTATTTATTTGTATAGATAACTAACTGAAATATTGACAAAAGCGGCATCATTGGAGAATTCTATGATTTAGTTTTACGACAGTTTATGTTGAGTTTTTTATAATAAGTTATAATACAGACAGATAAAACATTCCCAGATAAAACACTAGGAAGTGGTGATGGGTGAGCGTTTTTGGGGTCTGTCTAATTGTTTTTATACACAACTAGCTGGACTCGGCGGTGTTACCAACAGTTATTGTCGCCGAGGGGTGAAGCTAGTCTAAAAAAAAGTAACCTTAGTAACTCCTTATATAATAAACTATCTATCAGTGAAAGTCCCGTCAAAATCGGTGCAGCCGTTCCAGAGATTAGCCAGACAGACAAAAACATTTTAAAATGCTATTTTGGTATATGTACCGTGTATAATACATAACATATGCATTTAGTAAAAGCATTGAGGTAGACGTGCTTCCATTTTCCTGTGCGTCAATAATCCCAAAAACACAAGTACGTTAAATTGCATTGTCTGCATTCGCAATGAGTTTGGTGATCACTACTCTTGGATTCCGCTCATGCTTCATATTGGGCAGAGTAGGGTCACTTTGGTAAGCTCATATAAAAAAATTGTTTAGGTTATCTCAAGGATTCAATCTAAACACAATATAAGTTTCCCGAAAATTGGTTGTTAAGCAATTGCATTTATTTTTGTTTGAGTCGTGACTAGATATTTAGCTTATACAACCCTGATTAATACAAAATTAAAACGTTACTTACTGCATGCCAACATGGTCCCTGTTGCACCATACACTATAAAGAATATATATTTATAAAATAGATAATTGACAAACACACAAATCAACATTCCTAGGTATACAGGTCAAAGTTTGATATTAAAGCAGCAGATAAAAGTAATCAAAGCTCTACAAACAAAGAACAAATTGCACGAGTCTAGAAAAATTATGAAAAATTTGAAGATTCATTTGTGCAGTTGAGTTGGTGGCAAAATTAAAATTTCTACCAAATTTTTTTCTTGTTTTATATTCAATTTTTTTTTTAATTATCTAAATAATATTTTTATCATGAGTAAATAATAACTAACATATTAGATAAATAAATTCATGACAAGCACGAGTTACGAAAAATCAAAAGACTGTTTTTATCTTTAACCAAAGAATCGAAAAACTACCACTGTAGAAAAACATTCGTATATGGCTCTATAATAACGTAACTAATTTCAGAAGTGGAGCTATACAATAGTAGTTCGGCTGCTAGACCAAGTTTAGGATTTGGTATCATAATTTTCGATGGTGGTGCCATCTCTATACATGAGATCGCAGATAGAGCGCAGTAACAATTATAATGCTACTAAGTTAAGAATCTTTAGTGGCACATTGGTTTTCAAGTAATTACCGATCGTCGTAAATTAATACTGTTATATGTTTGACAGTTACTGTCAGTTTCCTTGGTACTTGTACGAAGATTGAGTACCCTGCTGTCAGTTCCGTCACATTCACAGAGTACATTGGTCACATTCCAAGTTGATACCAAAGAGGATATAATTCACTACGTTTTAAGAGTCGGCACTTTCATACAAACCACCGAACGGAATTATGAACGTACTTTGTACCAACCTAGCAAATTTAAAAAGTAATACCAATATTAGAAAACCAACTATCACACAATCTGATAGTAGGGCTTGACAAAATACGAATCATACTTTCCTATCGATATCGATAAATATTCGATTTCTCGTAGCTGCCTACTTCTTATAATAAATAAATGAATTATTATTATAAAGTACTGGATGTAAGAAAATAAAAATGCGCTTTAAAAATTCGTTTATTTATCGTACAACTTATAATTTCAAGCTAAATGTTGGTTGACCCACGATATTACTTAGCAGCACTTCGCAACTGAGCAATTTCCAAAGCATTCCCTGAATGTTCTTCTGATTTTATTGTTTCTTCATTTAGGATTTGGCACTGCCTCTTGATCGTTTAGTCTTTGAAAAGGTAAGTACGCCAAGTCTTCATTACCAGTTAACTTCACCCATAAACGGCACCTAAAATAAGAAGTTTATCGATACATTATACATTGTCCACATCACTATTTGTATTTGTGCCAGGTACGATTTTTGTGAAAATAGTTCAGTTTAAGTATTTATATGATATCAGTTAGTCATATGAGTAAAACAATTACTAATACAATCTATAAAGTAAATCATAGTATTGAAATACACAAAGTTTTACCTGACCGGGTCAAGTGGAAATCTGGCCAAAAATATGTCGGAATGTCCTCTTCTGACACTCCTAATGCCACAAACTTCACATTTCCTTAGAGATTTCCCTCCCATAATGCAATAACACCCAAAAAAAGGCTAGAAACACGCATAGAACACAATTTACGAACACGAATTTCACAACCAACGATACAAAAAAAATGTATAACAAACCACAGATTATAATAACAACAAACTTACCAACATTAAAAAACGTATAATGCGTCTAAATCAAATAGACCTTATGAGACGTGCTACGCAAAGGAATCAGTACTCGTTATAATTTAGTAAGATTATTTTTATGTTACAATGTTGGTACAAAGTACGTTCATAATTGAACTTGTTAGGAAGTGTCGATGGGCTGGTTGATACGATACTTGCTTGGTTAACAACGCGTGGGATCACGACGCCTCTGTCGGCGTTACTATAACTAAAACTTCTACAACAATTTGTTTATCTAAACACAACGCCAAGTGCATTCCTGTTGTTCTACCGTTCTTTGAGTTCCTCAGTGAAGCGAGAAATCGCCGAGAGGTTGAATATTCAACACTCGGTATCAATAATAACAAGCTCATAAAAATGGTAAGTTACACGTGTTTACTGTTATTTAGAAATAAGTGTGTAAAATACTATTATAGTGTTCCAAATTTATAATATTCTACCTAGATTTTAGTTATAAAGTTTTAATGTCCATTCAAAATCAACATGTTTTTTAGGTTATCATAACCTAAAAAGTTTTGTTTATTTTCTTGTATATTTGTAAATTATTACTGAAACGCCGTATAGTAATATTAAATACAGCATAGTTAATAATTGGGTGGATTACGATTTCAATTTAAACCTAAATCTAATTTCAGATGTTTATCCCAAGTTGTGTAATTTACTTGCAAGCATTGCAATTAATGTTAGGTATTGTTTCTTTTCAGACTGATGAAGCAGCAGTTAACCCTAAGGCGTACCCGTTGGCAGACGCTGCCCTGACTGCCAAAATTCTAAACCTTGTGCAACAAGCAGCTAACTATAAGCAGCTGCGCAAAGGTGCCAATGAAGCCACTAAGACATTGAACCGAGGGCTTTCAGAATTCATCATAATGGCTGCTGATGCTGAACCATTAGAAATTGTGTTGCATATTCCCATCCTCTGTGAGGACAAAAATGTACCTTATGTATTTGTAAGATCCAAGCAAGCTTTAGGCAGGGCCTGCGGTGTCTCGCGACCCATCATTTCGTGTTCTATCACAATAAATGAAGGCTCCCAGCTGAAACCTCAAATACTGAGCATTCAACAAGAAATTGAAAAACTCTTAGTGTAAGTGATGTGTGTTAAAATTAAGTGATATATTAATTATCCTAAATATATAATTGTATTTTTAAAATAAACATGTTTTTTTATTATCGTAATTAAACTTTTAACCTCCAATGGCGAAAGTGATCAATATCAAAATAATATTTTTCTGTACATATTGACTTAAGTTTTCACTTGAAAATATTGCCATGGACTTAAATGTGTTAAAAGTAAACAAACCTTTAAGAGTAGATGGTAGGTGTTTTAGAAAAAAGGCACTAAAGTCATATTCTTTCCAAAGTAAAGTTCCAAGACAATAACTTGAACATACTTTTGAGACCAAGTCATGCTCCATCATAATAATACAACCACAAGCTTAACCACTGTGATACCACGACTTCATAGAGATCCAGTGGTAATTTCCTTTATTTACAGCACATCATTGGTTTTTAAAATACCCTTTGAAATGACCAAGAGGCAGAACTGGTTGGGGCTAGTAAATAAATATTTGATTTAGAAAGTAAGTAACTATTCAAACTGTAGCAAGTTCCACCGATTGCCATCAGTCAAATGTGTAAACAGCCACCTCTTTTCATCATAAATAGGACCCCTAAGCACCATGTTGATGGTTTTAGGCTGTGTGGATATCCGCCGGTATCATTAGACTGCAGATCATCATTTCAGTGATGAATAAGCGGTGTGTTTGCATGGCAACAACCACCAGTATGGTGTGTATATAATCCAAAATTTCTTTCTCCTAAGTGAAAAAAAAACAATCCGATATGCAAAATAACAATTTATTATAAAAATATAAGTCAAGATAGTTCCCTTAATATTATATAGTAATACTTTAACAGATATCATGATATAAAATAATTCTTAACTCTAAGATTCCAATTGTCTTCCCATCTTGTCTTCTGGAAGACACCCAATTCCTCCCTCATCCTCTCAGCCAGAGCATTTTGTTTGGCATTATTGGGAAATAATTTAAACCAGCTGACAATTTTTTTTGCTAATTCATCACTATTTTTAAATGTATACCCATTAATTCCATCTTCAACTAGCTCGTCTAAACTGTAAATGAAAAAACACTGGGTGATAAAATAAAATTATTATTATATTACACTACTATATTACAACTATTATTATTATAAAATAAAATTTCAAAAGCTTTCTTAACTGTTTGTATTATTGAAGGGTTTTGTCTTTGTCTCAATATTTTTTTATTCCATAAGGAGCACTTACCACAGGAAATCAAAGGCACAAACTGGAAGTCCTGCTCCAAACATGTCCACAACTTTCATTGGTAAATCTAAGCCTGAAGAACTTGTATGAAAACAGAGACCTAAATCTGCACTTGCCACCATTGAAGGATAATCTGCCGCTTCTAGCCAAGGTGCAATAACCTTTATGTGTTTCCATTGTTTTTGTTTTATCACCTCTAGATAATGTTCTTTCATGGGCCCCTTGCCCGTAACAACACAGACAAGCTTAGGAAGATTCTGTGCTGTTTCATATGTAGTTTCGTATACTGCAAATAGAGATACAGAATATTTATTGGAAAATGTTTAATTATCCCTGATCATACGGACAGTCTAGGAGTTTGTTAGTTCTTTCTTTTCATTGGGCTCAACAAGTTGGAAACAGAAAGTTATAGATCAATACAGAATAATTATTGATGTCATTTTGCAAAATATAAAGGCCTCCCCCCCCACAACAACCATTTGAAAAAAATAAAATAAGAAAGAAAGAAAAATCAATTACACAGGAAAACACATGGTTTTAAACACAGTTAAGATTATAGAAAATGAGCAATTATAATGCCCTGTGCAATGCCAGAAAAGGTGCATAGTTAGCATATTGCTGTGGTAAAATAAATATAATAAATAAAAATGTTTGACTAATATTGATAACGCCTCTAATATCTAGTCCTGCATGTGGCTTGGGTGGGTGGCATTTTTATAAATGGTGTCAAATGTGAGTCAAACTACAAACTTTATAGGATTGAACTAAGTGGTGTGCAATGGGAGAGGCCTATATCCAACTTTGGACTGCTGTAAACTGATTATAATGATGGTCTCAAGGTAGTAGAGCCATGCTGATTTCAGCACGGTTCAGCCGGGGCGGTACTACCCCTCACACAGAAAATCAACGTAAAATGACAGCGCTCGTGCTGTTGTGTTTCGTTGGTGAGTGCGAGACTGGAGGCCCAACGATGCACCAGCACCACTAGCCCACCATGGTGTGCGTCACCATGCTGCATTATTGCATTGTCTGCATTCGCAGTATGGTGACCACCACTCTTAGATTCTGCTTATGCTTTCCATCAGGCAGAGTAGTCATTTTGGCAGGGCCAAACATAAAAAAAAAATTACAGTAGCTTCTGACTTTAACTTTTAAATCTGAAATACTTTATACTTATCTGTTTTAGATAATCCCTAATGCATATAAAAAAATTAATCTTTACATACTAACCCTGAAAAGCATCTATCATTATACCAAAGTCCTCATCCGGAGTCCAGCTGCTACTGCTAAACACTATTCCAGGTCTATCTTTCCGAGCCACTACAGTTTTGTCTATTACTTGCGTAAATGCTGTGCGCTCACTATCTATGGTCATGGTTTCATTCAAGGCCTGTTTCCCTGGACCAAACTCAGGGTACTGTGAACTTAACTTTAAGAACCACTTATGTTTTTCATCTAATGTTATGGGATGAAATATTTTCGGTGGTCTATCATATAGTACAGAAGCCTGCCTGAAAAAAAATATACAGTTTATTTTTAAGTAATACTTCTGTTCAATAAATAAATATTTAGGACATTTCACACACAACGCCATCTAGCTTCAAACTAAGCAGAGCTTGTATTATGATACATAGAAAGAAAGTTATAGCTAGATTAATTGATAGAATAATTATATACTTTTTATTGTATCTATATACTTTATATATTTTATTATACATAGTATGCAGAGAAAACACAATACCTCAAACAAATATTTGCAGATCATACATACATGTGGTCCAACCCAGGAAACAAACCTGAGACCTCAAACACAGGAAGCACATACACTACCACTGTGCCACCGAGGCAGTCTCAGTCAGTATTATAAAATATATATAATAACAGTACATTACAAATAAGCGTAGAATTTCTAATAAATATAATTATGTATAAAAAAAGCAAAGCCTTTGAGTTCAGGGCCTCAAAGCAGTAAGGGTACTTTCTATTTAGCAAGATTTAGGGACAATACACTTTTAATTAGACCAATATGATAACAAGAGAGAATACATACCATATCAGCTATAAATAATGTGCAGTCATTTAACTTTTATACTTTTTAAACTGTTTTAATTATAACATTGTATAAACAACATGTTATAACACACTTAAATAACTTAAATATTTAATTAATTAACAAATATTGTTATTAAGCATACTAACTTTAAATTCCAGTGCGTTAACAAGTCTTCTTTCATAGAATAAGTAACACACAAGTTATAATCTGCCGATTGACCAAAGAACATCTCAATGGCCCTTGCTATTCTAACTATTATGTGATCTGCAGAGTATGACATTGCCATTATTGAGTAAGCATAATTGTGCCAGTCTATTACAAACTTGGTTCTAGTAATCAAACAGTAAAAGCGGCAAACTGGTAAAGATGGAATTGCGGGGGGATTTTGACATAGCACATAGTGTCCATTCCCTGTGGTAAATAGTGTTAACAACAAACTTATCGTCTGCCATATCACTTTGGCCACATATCTCGCCAATCTTGGAGCTCCGTTAAGAGATAACGGATGAAGTTCATGAATACTTATGTGAGGATGTTCCGAAATTTCCGTCAACGGTTGAGACTCCAAATAACCAATAATTTGTACTTCCAGACCGTTATTCGCTAGAGATAACGCGTGGTATTGCATACGTGGACTTCTACCGATGTCTCCGAGTACCACGACTTTTGCTACCTTACGTTCTACTTGAGTGTCCATTCTGAGGGTCAATTTACACCCACTTCAGTAAACATGGATACAAGGTTTATTAAAATATCTTCTTATCATTATTTTATAGCTTTCTTTTAAACTAATGTCAGTTATCACTTATCACTGGTTACTATGTACTTGAATACAAGAAAACAAACTTTAAAGCAGCACCGAAATTGTTCCTGGGGATTGTTTATGTGTATAGTTGTGGTTATTATACACCTATTATGATGCTCTTTCGATGGCAGTAAAAGTTATTATAAAATCCTCAATTATTCGTAACTTTTTCTATCGTTTAACATTCAGTTTGTGCAAATCTGAGCACAATATTGACATTTTGACAACGTACAATGTACATCACGAAACGTCAAAACCAGCTGACTGGTGCTCGGTGGTGCTCTGCTGCGCGATAGCCTTCTGCCTGTTCTATGGTGTCGATGGTTTGAGATAGTAACTATTAAGTTTTAATTCGATTGACGTGAAAACCATCAATATTCCTTAGTTGGTTCGATGGTATTTGTAAATCTTATGATATGAAGCACTTGCTATAAATAAAATTCGCAGACACTTTAATGTTACAACTGCTTGATGGATGAGGTTGTACGGATTACACTTTAGCGATTTTCAATTGAACCACGTACTTAGAGGTATATATGCTCTAAGCCTATGTAGACTGTGAATTCCTTATTATATATAATAAAATAAAGTCGAAATCTGAAACCTGAAACTCTGATTTATAGAAATTAATAAATTATTATATTAATATATACAATAAGTTCTATGCTGTTTCACCAAAATCCTGAAAAAATATAAACGGTCTACATTTTCAGCAGCAGTTCATCAAAAGATTTTTTTTAAATATCTCTTACAATTTTTTATCGTTATAATTATGAATTACTAATAATCATGTAAGGAAAATTTTAACTAGTGCCAACTATCCTTTTGATAGATTTTTCCTAAAATGTTCGGTGGCTGCAGTTTGCACTAATTTGACAGCTCTATTACAATCCATTTTAAGTGTTCTGTGGTCTGTGTCCTTCTTGTCAAATTGTCAAAACAGTGACACTTGACATTGGCAGAAATAGCTGATCCGAGAGATCGGGCTGGTTGCCATTTCATCAAAGAAGAAGAAGAAGAAGAATCACAACAAACATTTGTCAACTTTGTCAGTTTTCGCGTGCTTGTTGTAACTAAAAACAAGTTACCAAAATGTCTAAGGTGTTAATGATAAGACATTTGCCGTCTTCCCTTTCGATACAAGACAAGGAACAACTTTTGAAACATTTTGGGGCTGAAAAGGTTTGGGAAACAAGATCCAAACGCAATTATCTCTTTGCTTCTTTTAGCAGCTTTGAAAGAGCGAAAGCATCGCTTACACGGCTACATCAGCTTGAAATAGCCCAGAGAAGATTAGTTGTGGAGTATTCTTACGATAAAGAGCCAGTAACGAGTAATAAGTCGGGAATAGAACAAAACTCGGAAACAACGAAGTTAATAAAGGAGTTTCTGAAGACTTTGAATGCTTGGAATCCATCAGTGGACTTTTACCAACCTCCCCCAGCACATTTAAGTTATAAATATCCAGATATCACTCCAGAAATATCAGTAAATATGGTACATGCACTGTTTTCAAATAAACCATTCTATGTACAAACTCTTCATTTAATGAATAAAATGTGCCTTGATGATCCTTTTCGAGAAAATTTAGCAGCTATGACATTTTTCAAAGATATATTTAAGAAGTTATTTTTAAGTGAAATGCAGCAACAAGTTACCCAAGTGCCTAGAAGTGAAACAGAATCTGAAATATCTTCTGCTGAGGATGAACATAAGATACAACCAACACAAAGAGTTATGAGAAGGAAACGAAAACTTCCAGTTCCTAGAGTTTGTCCATCTAATGTCTTATCTGCACCAACACCATCTAAAGTTAAAAAAGTAGTTATAAGCCAAGAAGAAGCTTTTGAAAACGTCCCTCCAATAATAGAGCCAAAGAAAATACTAGTCAATGTCCATCAAGATGCATTACAAAAACCGTTAGAAGACCCAGAAGTTGTGGGCGAACTTGGTAAATTCCAGAAAGAAGAACTACCGATAGAACTTGAAGAAAAACAGCCGGAGCCAGAGCAACCAACCATAACTAAAAAAGAACTTCTACGTAATAGGATATCATACAGTGATATGAAAATATTGCCAGTATTCAAAAATTATCATCCAGGAGAACCGTCAATGAGGTTGTATATAAAGAATTTGGCCAAGACAGTTACAGATCAAGATGTTAAGAGAATATATAAACGTTATGTAGAAAATATGACCGATGAGGAGATGACTGGATTTGATGTACGAGTTATGCAAGAAGGAAGAATGAAGGGGCAAGGGTTTGTCACATTTCCCTCTGTGAGGATAGCAGAAACAGCCCTAAATGAAACAAATGGATATTTGTTGAAAGAGAGACCAATGGTTGTACAGTTTGCTAGAGCTGCCAATAAAAAAACAATTGAATGACATGTTTTGTTTAAATTTAAGAAACAATTTAATCCTTCTTATGATGATACCCAAAAGCCTATTCTCATTGATTTAAAACATTACAGATCAAAATGAGATTGTATCAAGACCGACGAACTGACTGAAAATATTAAAATCAACTTGTTTAGAGTAGCCAGAATACCAAATTTCACTTTTTTCAAAATTCAATGACTATAAAATATCAGATTCCAGTCCACTTTAGATTTACTGCTAGAATCCCTTCATGACATTTGTGAGATTTGGAGATAAATTGATACTTTTGGTATGTCTTACTTTTTAACCGACTTAAAAAAAAGGAACAGGTTCTCAATTCGACAGTATATTTATATATTTTATGTCTGTATACGGATAACTTGATCGTTTATCAACTAATTTAGATAATTATTTTTTTAATGGAAAGGATATATCCCAACGGTGGTTCCATGATAAGGACACTAAGATCTGACGTTGGCATCTAAGAGAAATCGAGTCGAAACTAGAAATCTGGCTAAGGTGTGAGCCGCCTTAGTTGGCAAAGTGCGGAACCGCATATGGCTCTAACCGCCAATTTCCGCTAAAGGCGCCAGAGGCGTACGCGATACCGGGCAGTCAGAACCGCAACCTATACGCAGTACACTTTACAGTGCCACTTTGACCAGAGCACCCCCGTGTACAACCGTGTATTAAAGAGCATTTGGAATAGGCAACCCTCAAAGCAGTTTCTATAGCGTATAATATAAAAAGATTTAAATTATGTAAAACAATTTCATTTAAGATTTTACATAATTAAATGTGATTGATCAGAGATAATGGAAGCTTTAATATATTATGAATAATATCCAATTATCCCTAAAAGTTGATACTTTAAGGTTTTGAATGTGAAAGAAATTGAGAATATTTTGTATTGTACTCTTGGACGAAATACTAATTCAACTTTTTTTTTCTGTGCGGTCTCGGATGCCATCTCCTGGTGACAAGTCTGGCTCGAACCGAATTAAACCGCACTATGTTGGGTACTACATGCAGGGGAACTAGGTGCACCCTAGAAAGGAAAACCCTGGAGCCCCAAAGTACCTCAGGCCACCTATAGTTTGTAGATGGCCCTCTCCTGTGTGGGATCCCCAATGTTCCCGTAACTGTCCCCCAGGGCCCCATCTGGGCCTGCTTCTGCTAAGGTGACAGATGGTCTCATCTTATGGTCAATCTAGTTCATTCTGCGATCTCAATACTGATGTAGCTGACATCAAAATTATTATGTTTTGTGAATAGTAGCTAGTTAGTTTAATTCTCAGGGGGAGGAGGAGTTCAAAATGGAACCAGACAATAAAAAGCGTATTAAAATTAATAATTATATTTGCATCAACTCAATAGCATACGACATAGAATCCTCATTATTTTCAGTAATCTGACCAGACAGCAATTTAAATAAGGGCAATAAACCACTAACATTATTCAACTGGTTTATAAGATTAACAACGGTATTCAATGTTTTTTGTAAAACGAATGTCACCTTTTCATCTTTTGTCATCAAGTACTGCTGGTAGAATGCATCCATCAGTAGTATGCACCAGTCAAATAATTTACTTTCATAGTCTACATCCATAGTTTTCTCCGAGTGCACCAAAATATGTGTAATATACGTTAATAAAAATAGTGTGTCGTCTAAGCTGAGATTATTTCTCAAATGTGGAATAATTAGAGCATCACTGAATGATATCTGTAAGGTATAGTTGAATAGTTCAAACTTAGCCCTGTGTGCAATCTGTTCTTTTTTAGTTTTATTGTCACCTAATAGTAAATTATTTATCTCGTCCGCATTACTGACATCTATGATGCTTGTATTCACTAGTTTGATACAATAACTTAGTAACGCTACTAAAATCGTTTCTGGGATGTCATTGAATTGCTTAATCATTTGATAAACGGCTCTGAAGTCACCTTTCTCTAATAAAGGTGGTATAACATTGCTGCACATACTTCTTTCGGTGACTCCTAATTTCAAGAGATCTTTAATTTCATTATTAACTTTAAATTGCAATTCGGTTGGTGAACCCCAGTCTGCAATCTCCATACACTCATCTTGGATGATCTCATGTGACCCAAGAAGACTGGACAGGTTTCTTTTAGTCTGTAGAACATATGGTAACATGCCTATATGATTGGATGCCTCAAGAATGATTCGCCCGTAAAAGCAATATAATTTTGCATCCTCTGAATACATTTTCATTGGGTATCTGCAAGATCCAACTCCTAGGACAATGTTGAAGGCTACAATAATAGCGCCATCTTGTTCTGTGTTGCTTCCAAATAGTATAAGATGGTCTTTGCCCATCCACGCAAGTGACACACTAGAATGGGTTGATATCCAAGGTACAGTGCCTACAGTCTTCCAGTCTTTGAAGTTGTATACTGTCATTTTTCCATCACTCCCTGTAATTAAAATATATTTTTATATTAAATATTGCATGGAAAATCAACGTAAAATGACAGTGTTTGTGCTGTCATGTGTGTGAGTGCGAGACCAGAGGTCTAATGATGCAGGAGCATCACTAGACCGCCAGGGTGTCGGTTGCCATGCTGCATTGTTGCATTGTCTGCATTCGCAATGAGTATGGTAACCACCACTCTTGGATTCAGCTTATGGTTTCCAGGCAATTTTTTTATTTTACTTTTTTTGTGTCATAATTAGTTTCACTGACTAGGACACATTTCACTGAGCTGACAGCCAACCTCCTGTAGGAGCGGCACTTAAAGAAGAAAATATATTAATTGATTTCATTACAAAATAAATTACTCTGTAGTATTAATTAAAACAGATTTCTAGTTCCCTAGTAAGAATATAAATTGTATCTACTTACACAAAACATAAACAGCATTCTTTCCCTCGGTGCAGATAAATTTGCCAACAACATAAACGTCATCAGACCTCACAATTTTAGTCTTAGTAACCTTTGTTCGCTCCACATCACCCAACTCATCTCTCAACGCACAGTTTACAATCTCATATTCATCCTTAATGCTCTTTACAATATAACAAATGTGGTCCGTTTTATTTATAGTGTAGCACACAGATTCAATAATTGTATCCGTATCTTTAATTAATGCTTTATTCTCATAAGTCCTCCTGTTGTCAAGTGCATATGGTAAAGATGCACAGTTACCATTGCAGAATACTACAAGGGCTGATTGGTTCTCCCGTGGAATCACTTTCAAGATATTTATGGGAAACTAAAACATAAAAATAAGTGTTGCAAACAGATATAAATAAGATTAACAATATTATAGCTGCCAATATTACTATTGTTTTATATACCTTGTATTTCTTTACTTTATCCAAATTGTCTGAATCTTCTTTCCATGTTTTAATTGTATTTTGATTGAAAACGCTTACATAGCTTTCCTGCTCTTTGTCGAATACTACTGCTGACGTTATGTGATCCTTAGATGTCCATCCGCCCACTTGCTTCTGATCTGAAAGCTGAAAAACACAATCATAAACATAACCTATAAAACCTGAAGTGTTTTGATTAAAATTACATCATTGCAAACAAGTTTAAATATGACTTGTAACAATATTTGATGAATAGCATAGTCAATTAGTATTAAATAATACTTACTTGATATTTATGAACAACATTGCGCCCTAAAGTTACAATAACGTGTTCATTCTCCTTGTCTTCGGCGACGCCTAGAAAGCTTTTCTGATCTATTAAAGGACATAATACATAATAATTGTGTAACTTTGCCATTATTTATAGTATGGCCATAGGACTACAACTTATAAAAACTCTTAACTGAATTAGCTTGGTCAAATTCCACGCTTTTTACCACAACATTCGCTGTCTCGTTGAAATAACCAGTGACAGGTGACAGTAGCAGCTGTCATACAAATAAACTGGCAGGTAATTGACATGTAGGACTGCACAGATTATCCACAAACTACAAAGGCCTTTAGATTAATTAAACTTCTAAACTAAATGGATTGGAAAACAGAAATATAAAAACCTAAGAAATGTAAGTAGTGAACAGAACTTCTACAGTAATATATTATCTTATTTAATATATTAAAAAAATTTAATTTCTTCTTTATTTTGTTTGATTTACGATGTAGAATGTAGAAAACGAATGCACATACTTTAGGTCAGATAAGTTCAAGTTGCACAAAACATTTAAATACATTTCAATTTAAAAAATTAGCGAGATCTGAAATCTGGCAGAGATATCTTCGCTTTCGAGAGATAAATAGAAAAAGCATAATAATCAGTATACTTGCCGAAATGAAAAATTCGTATCCAAAGTTCAAGGTTATTGAATGAAGTGACTTTTGCTTATCGTCCACCAAATTTATTATTACATCATCGCTTCACTCAGCGCATGTTATCTTACTAGAGCGGCCTGTGACTGTGAGAAGACTTTATTTATTTGCTCACTTCATTTGTGGCAGTCTTCCAGTGCGCACTATCATGTCGACAGCCGGAAAAGTTATTAAGTGTCAAGCGGCGGTTGCATGGGAGGCAGGTAAACCTTTTTCTATCGAAGAAATCGAAGTCGACCCTCCAAAAGCCGGTGAAGTGCGCGTTAAAATTACCGCATCCGGAGTTTGCCATACAGATGCCTACACACTTTCTGGAAAAGACCCTGAAGGAGTATTTCCCGTCGTTTTGGGTCACGAAGGTGGCGGTATCGTTGAAAGCGTTGGCGAGGGAGTAACTTCAGTCAAGCCTGGAGATCACGTTGTACCTTTATACGTTCCTCAATGCAACACATGCAAGTTCTGTCTGAACCCCAAAACAAACTTGTGCCAGAAGGTGCGTATTACTCAAGGCCAGGGTGTTATGCCCGATGGCACCAAAAGGTTCCGTTGCAAGGGACAAGAGCTATACCATTTCATGGGATGCTCCACATTCAGTGAATACACAGTTGTTGCAGAAATTTCTATTTGCAAAGTGAATGAAGCTGCTGCCTTAGATAAAGTATGTTTGTTGGGCTGTGGTGTACCAACAGGTTATGGGGCTGCTCTGAATACCGCCAACGTTGAAGCTGGCTCTAACTGTGCTATCTTTGGCCTTGGAGCTGTTGGTCTTGCTGTTGCCCTGGGATGCAAAGCTGCAGGAGCTAAACGCATCATTGGTGTTGACATAAACCCTGACAAATTTGAAGTTGCTAAGAAGTTCGGAGTAAATGAATTTGTCAACCCTAAGGACTATGAGAAGCCCATACAGCAAGTACTTGTAGACCTTACTGATGGTGGTTTAGACTACACTTTTGAATGTATCGGAAATGTTAACACTATGCGTGCTGCTCTTGAAGCCTGCCACAAGGGTTGGGGTGTTTCTGTGATCATTGGTGTAGCTGCTTCTGGTGAAGAGATCAGCACTCGGCCATTCCAACTTGTTACTGGGCGTACCTGGAAGGGAACAGCTTTTGGAGGCTACAAGAGCAGGGATAATGTACCAAAGCTTGTAGAAGAGTATTTGGCTAACAAGTTACCCTTGGACGATTTTGTAACCCACACTCTACCTCTGAAGGAAATCAATGAAGCATTCCATCTCATGCACACTGGGAAATCCATCCGTGCTGTACTCCAGTTCTAGATTTTAAAAAATATTATATTTTTGTAAGCCTGTACCAGTCTATATGTTAAACCGCATTTAAAAAGTTTTTATATGTCAAACATATTGAGCAATATATTTATATAAAACATTTGTTGACAGTAACCTGCATTATCATTTAGAGACTCTGCTAAGTTATCTTTACATATTTCTCTCGAGGTCAATATTTTAATTTTGTCTATATTATTGATCAGACAGATAACTTATATGCTTGCCCAAATTACTACATAGCTAGTTACCTGTTTATCGCTTTTTAAAACTTCTGGTGATACCTCTGCTTGTTGCCTGCCTATACCAAATTAAAAAAAAACACATTTTCTACTATGAAATATTGAACTATACTATACATACTTAGACCATAGTAAGTATTGATAGGTAGAAACGCGCTGTCTAAACTATGAGGCAAGTGGAATTAAATCCGTTTAAATAATCTATTTGGTATGCAAAACACCCATTGTTAAAGGCGATTTGACAAGTTAACAACCAACGTATATGAAGTGGTCATCCGTCCGGAGCAGGGGGGGAATTGACAAAGAGTTATGACAACTTTCGAAAATTAGCGCGCCAGGTGCCAAAGAAGAAGTGTCGAAAAAAGCCCTGGGCATATATATTTTCTTGGTAGGTACCTACTTAGTCTAAGCGGCTTGAGGGTGACGAAGTTACGAAACGACATATGTAACAATACATAAATTACCTTACCGATTTGTGCATAATTGAACATGTTGTTGTTAAATAGATAAGTAAATTAGGCTTAGTGTGAGTTTATTTTACACCAATTCGCTCCTCTAATGAAGATTTTATACTGGTCCATCGCAATAGAACCTACATTGTTACAATTAAATGATTTTAATTACATAAACATACTTCCTGAAATACATATATCGTGTTGAAAATACAAGCCTCGATGGCCTTAACTCGAATCTTGCGGAAGCACTTAAGTAAATAAAAAAAAAATAACTCTAGCATTGCACTGTCCACCACTTTGAGCTTTTTAGGAAAGTAGACGCGAATAATCTTAAGAATAAATTGTCCTTTTCCATTATTTTGTTAAGTTGCTCGAAAATGCAGATAACAATGAAATCTTCTTAAGTACCCAAACAAAGCTGAAAAAGGAGTGGCTCTTCTACCTCGAAAGGAACTCTTATGATCGTTTTACATATTTGATGTACCTAAAGATGGATTGTAGTAAAATATTTATATCAGAGGCTATATTTCTACAATTTATGAATATTTATATATTTAGAATAGCTTATAGAGGCTTCCAATATTTTCTCAAAGAACTTTAGTCGACCTTGTTGCTCTTGAAAGGAAAATAAATGCCGTCAACTCAGGTCAACGTGCTGATAATACACACACGTTATATATAACGATAAGTGGTAGGTATAACAAAAAATAAATTACTTTCATTCAGCAAGTAACTGTTAAGTTTGAAAAGCTTTAAGCAGTCATGAGGACTATAGTAGTTTTCATCCCATTTTGTTCATCTACAACGGTATAGAGTCCTAGAAGTGGGGAGGGTAGAGGGGTTAGGTCTCAGGTCTTTAGTAATCGTACGCAAAAACACGAAATAATTGCTTCAAACCAGTTTTCTGTGAGGTCTTGTTATCATTCCTATTGAGCAGCCCCAAAGTAGAGGCGCTGCCTAGTTTTTTGGATCGGACGACCGTATTTAAGTCTGTCAGATAATTTTTATTCAAAGGAACTTGAAATAATAAGAAAAAATAAACAACCATAAAGTACAGAAAATAACATTAGTCTTTATTCATAACAAATATACAATGAATTCATTACGTAACTAATCAACAGTTTTACACAAAATATTTACAATTTACTTAATTTGTTCAACTAATTACACAGATATCAAGATAATACATTTTATTGATGTCAATTATACAGCAATAAAAAAATTAAGTGTAAAGATTAAAGTCATTGTAATTTTATATCAATAATTAGGTATAAGGACTTTTTATTATTCCTAGGTTCTATTTATTTTATGTACATCAATTATTATTAATATTTTTGAATATTTAGAATTTTTTAATCTACATTTAATCACAGAAATACATTCAGCTATAAGTTTGGGTTCCCGCCACAACAAACATCAAACGATTTCAAAGACAATATACATCCTCTCCATATTTTTTAAAAATATATTAATAAATAATATCATCGAAAGTTGTCTAGTTTTAGAAGTTACTTTATTACGATTAGATCATAATTGAAAAAGTATCTCTTAACAACTGGCCAATATTAAAAAAAAAAAAAAATTGGCTAGTTGTTAAAATATTTTTTGTTTTATGCAGTACCAATTCAATAAAAATGTAAATGACTCCATATTTAAAGGTTTAATTATAATTCATGTCTATGGAGGCATCCAATAATTACGTGCACTTAAACTGGAAGGTACAAGTGGTCCATTGGTCTAATTTATATATATAAAAACGGAAGGTGACTGACTGACATACCCAGAGATCAACGCACAGCCCAAATCGCTGAACCTAGTAAAAACGGAAGGTGACTGACTGACATACCCAGAGATCAACGCACAGCCCAAACCGCTGAACCTAGAATCCTGAAATTTTGCACGTAGGTTCTTTATGTAACGTAAGTGAGCACTAAGAAAGGAATTTTGGAAATTCCACTCCTAAAGGGGTAAATCAGGGGATGAAAGTCTGCGTGAGCGAAGCCGCGTGTAAAAGCTAGTTTAATATAATTTCAATTGTGGAGCGTCAAATTTAAAATCTCACATTCATTATTACATATTTAAATTGATACAAATTTTTATACTTGCGCGTTCTATGACATACTAATGCGGTTGTCATGACCTGGTTGAAACCTAAGTTAATTTAAAAGATCGCGTAAATTTTGTTTAAGTTTGATTCCACAAAAACATACGGTTTTAATCATGTCTGCATTTCGGAGGTGCTCGACTAGTCATGGCGTCACACTTTCGTCAAGTCATAATGATTCAAGCCTTGAAAAAGAGTCATCTTCAGGTCCGAAACCAACCAACCACCAGGCGTCTCAGAAATACACACACAAGTAAAACGTCATATCTATTTAAAGAAATTATTTAAATCTTAACGTCGTAGTATTTCGAATTCAACGATATTTAACGTACAAAACTCCAGAAAATAGGGGGCAAGCTAGGTTTACATCAAATTCTCTAGAATAGTTCACATAATTAATGGATGCTCCCTATTCGAAATGTCTACTTACAGTGACCGTAATGCATTTGGTTGTTATGCCTTCTAGTAACCGCTATTGTCAAGTTTGGTTCCCGCTATTGTTCCTCAGTGATCTGTTTGTAGTATTCCACGTAAATGTCGCATTGTTCACCTGTAATATTGTGAAAAAATAGTAAATTTAGTTGATACAATAATCTAAAATCCAGCTTATAAGCTAAGACTGACTGACTGCACGAATGGCGTAGTGGTTTGAGCAATCAACACATTTATGTATGGCCCTGCCAAAATGACTCTATTCTGCCTGATGGAAAGCATAATCAGAATCCAAGAGTAGTGGTCACCATACTGCGAATGCAGACAATGCAACAATGCAGCATGGCGACCCACACCATGGCGGGCTAGTGATGCTTCTGCATCATTGGGCCTCCGGTCTCGCACTCACCAACGAAACACGACAGCACGTTACGTTGATTTTTCTGTGCGAGTGTAGTACCGCCCCGGTCGAGGCGGCGCAACCTTGCTGAAATCAGCGTGGCTCTACTACCTTGAAAACTTCACTGCGCAAAATGTTCTGGGTTCAAATCCCACATGGAACGACACTTTGTGTGACCCACAAATTGTGTTTTTTAACCCTGGGTGTTCTTTGCATCAGTTTCATTTATGTTTGTAAAGTCCCACGCATGTAATAGATAATTTGGCAATTAGCATATGCGGTTGGATGGATTTTGTTCTTAGAAGTGTAGTAGTGTAGTTATAGTGAGAGTGGACTAGGGTATATTAAAATCGCCGGTTCGTAAATTTTGAGTACACATTTTCAAGCAGTCGGGTTGTTTTGTATTTTTTAAATGATGAGCTTGTTTTATTAATTTACTTTATGAAGGACGAAGTTTTAATATGACTGATATGTGTGTGTATAATAAAAAATATATTGCATAATGTTTTCGTAATACATAAACTTATTTGTTTTTTATACTTGTATAAAAAAAAAGAAAAAGTTTATGTTAAAGTTATTTTCAATAACCTATCTCTAGTTGAAACTGGAGAGTCTATTTATTTTTTAATATAATTGATTCAATTCAATTCTTTCAGTAGTATTTTTGTATTAATAGGTATTATACTGTTTGATTCAAATAAACTTTTTCTAGAATGTTTAAAATCAAAAGTCACGGTTCATTTTCGGATCACTAAGCAATGACAGAAACTATAATTTGTATTTATCAAATGATAACCACATAACACGTTATCTTAAATGTTAAGCTTATCATGTTTTTATTCCATGGCACCACATAACATTAACATACATAATAATTATGTCGATAACTTATCAAAAGAATTAAATAAAATACAAAGTCGGGTCTCAATACCTATTAACGTACCTAATTGTGTTCTGGACATTATGAAATAAATGAATGAAGTTGCTAAATTATTTGTAATTGAAGAAAATAGTATTTTTTTATATGTAGTACTAGCTGTCCCAGCAAACGTCGTTTTGCCATAACTACTAATACATTAAAAATTAATTAAAAAAACATTGTCCAGCGGACAAAATTGTGAATCTAAACCATTCCCAGATCCCATTGAACACACACAAAAAATTTCATCAAAATCGGTCCAGTCGTTTGAGAGTAGTTCAGTGACATACACACTCACAGAAGAATTATATATATAAAGATAGGGGGCAAACGAGCAAACGTATCACCTAATTGTAAGCGATTAGGTCCGCCCATAGACACCTGCAACACTAGAGTCTTCACAAGTGCGTTGCCAACCTTTTGGGGGATGGGGAAAGGGATGTAGGGAGGGGTTGGGATATGGCCCTCCGGTATCCTCACTCACTCGGTGAAACACAGCGCAAGCGCTATTTCACATCGGTTTTCTGTGTTATATAATATAAATAGCACAGACTGTATCGCATATTATCATACCTATAGCCTTTAATAGTCTACAGGTAGAAATTGGTTACTCCACTCAAGGGCAGATTATACCAGGGGCGATTATATCTTTTTTTTATATTTTAGCTGCCAAAGTGACTGCTCTGTCTGATAGAAAGTGTAAGCAGAATCCAAGAGTAGTGTTCACCATCTTCAATGCGAATAAGAACAATGCAGCATGGTGGTCAGTACTGTGGCGGACTAGTAAGATGCTTTTTCATTGGCCGGACGCGTGGTATAAGATTTGTTTGTATCAAGTTTTTTTTTCTTTTTGCATTGCAGTCCTTTAGTAGTTTGCTCCCTTTAGGTATCTCTTCCATGGGTATGGTTGGAATGGAAAGGTGACGATTCGTATTCTTTATTAGCATACGGTTAATAAATACTGGATATTGTAGTTATATGTTTAGTTGTTCTTTTATTGTCATTGTTTTGATGAGATTATTAGCTGACCCACGCAACTTGGTTTACGTCTCCTATTGCCCGTAGCTTAATAATGTCTCCCGTTTTCGCAATATTCTTCATTGATGCTTCGCTCCTATTGGTCTAAGCGTGATGATATATAGTTTATAGCCTTTCTCGATAAATGGACTATCTAACACTGAAAGAATTTTTCACATCGGACCAGTACTTCCTGAGATTAGCGCATTCAAACAAACAAACAAACTCTTCAGCATTATATATTAGTATAGATTTTCCCGAACTTCTTATTTAAAATCCTCTCTTGTAAGATTTCGTTTTTTTCAATGTCATTAGAAAAAGGACAAGTACGTTACAATTTTAGAAAATAATGTAGTTATTACGTAAATTTTTTGTTGTCCATAGGGTTTAAGTGTAGAATCAAGTAATTATGTGACAATACTTTGTGTGATTTACAAATTGTTGTTTTGAGTCTTCGTAATTTTTGTGTCAGTTTCATGCATATTTATAAAGTCCTTGCTACAGAAGATTTATACGGAACGCGGGTGTCGTTTTTTAAATTGATCCATCAATCGATTGGATCGAAATGGTGTCAGATTGCAATCTCTAATCGGAATCATCATCACTTAACGTTTTTATTAAGTTGTAATTCTATCATTTGTATTCTGTTTAAATGAAATGAATTTAGTAGCGGGATTAGAAAAGTCAAGACAAATATTCGTTGTTAGTTAACACAGTTAATATAATAATAATTATTTTAACGGGAATTAACACGATCACTCATTTACTGGTATTACATACCTCTGATTCGCCTGACATTTCGATCAGGTCGCACTGGCCGCGATCATAGGCCGACTCCTAAACATAGTTAATGGTCGATCCCTTACTGTCTGTGTGTGAGGTTGCGCTGGCGCAGCGCGTGGTAGAGCGCGCTGAAGGCGGTGGGGCGGTGGGGCGGTGGGGCGGTGGGGCGGTACACTTACTGTGGAGGAAGTGCGGCGCGCCGCGCGTGCTGAGGTTGCGCTGGCGCAGCGCGTGGTAGAGCGCGCTGAAGGCGGTGGGGCGGTGGGGCGGTGGGGCGGTGGGGCGGTACACTTACTGTGGAGGAAGTGCGGCGCGCCGCGCGTGCTGAGGTTGCGCTGGCGCAGCGCGTGGTAGAGCGCGCTGAAGGCGGTGGGGCGGTGGGGCGGTACACTTACTGTGGAGGAAGTGCGGCGCGCCGCGCGTGCTGAGGTTGCGCTGGCGCAGCGCGTGGTAGAGCGCGCTGAAGGCGGTGGGGCGGTGGGGCGGTACACTTACTGTGGAGGAAGTGTGGCGCGCCGCGCGTGCTGAGGTTGCGCT
The DNA here is from genome assembly GCA_905220595.1 of Spilosoma lubricipeda. NCBI lineage: Eukaryota > Metazoa > Arthropoda > Insecta > Lepidoptera > Erebidae > Spilosoma > Spilosoma lubricipeda. The sequence goes on from HG992290.1 coordinate 1,161,642, forward strand.
GGCGCAGCGCGTGGTAGAGCGCGCTGAAGGCGGTGGGGCGGTGGGGCGGTGGGGCGGTGGGGCGGTACACTTACTGTGGAGGAAGTGCGGCGCGCCGCGCGTGCTGAGGTTGCGCTGGCGCAGCGCGTGGTAGAGCGCGCTGAAGGCGGTGGGGCGGTGGGGCGGTGGGGCGGTACACTTACTGTGGAGGAAGTGCGGCGCGCCGCGCGTGCTGAGGTTGCGCTGGCGCAGCGCGTGGTAGAGCGCGCTGAAGGCGGTGGGGCGGTGGGGCGGTGGGGCGGTACACTTACTGTGGAGGAAGTGCGGCGCGCCGCGCGTGCTGAGGTTGCGCTGGCGCAGCGCGTGGTAGAGCGCGCTGAAGGCGGTGGGGCGGTGGGGCGGTGGGGCGGTGGGGCGGTGGGGCGGTACACTTACTGTGGAGGAAGTGCGGAGCGCCGCGCGTGCTGAGGTTGCGCTGGCGCAGCGCGTGGTAGAGCGCGCTGAAGGCGGGGGGGCGGTGGGGCGGTGGGGCGGTACACTTACTGTGGAGGAAGTGCGGCGCGCCGCGCGTGCTGAGGTTGCGCTGGCGCAGCGCGTGGTAGAGCGCGCTGAAGGCGGTGGGGCGGTGGGGCGGTGGGGCGGTACACTTACTGTGGAGGAAGTGCGGCGCGCCGCGCGTGCTGAGGTTGCGCTGGCGCAGCGCGTGGTAGAGCGCGCTGAAGGCGGTGGGGCGGTGGGGCGGTGGGGCGGTGGGGCGGTACACTTACTGTGGAGGAAGTGCGGCGCGCCGCGCGTGCTGAGGTTGCGCTGGCGCAGCGCGTGGTAGAGCGCGCTGAAGGCGGTGGGGCGGTGGGGCGGTGGGGCGGTACACTTACTGTGGAGGAAGTGCGGCGCGCCGCGCGTGCTGAGGTTGCGCTGGCGCAGCGCGTGGTAGAGCGCGCTGAAGGCGGTGGGGCGGTGGGGCGGTGGGGCGGTACACTTACTGTGGAGGAAGTGCGGCGCGCCGCGCGTGCTGAGGTTGCGCTGGCGCAGCGCGTGGTAGAGCGCGCTGAAGGCGGTGGGGCGGTGGGGCGGTGGGGCGGTGGGGCGGTACACTTACTGTGGAGGAAGTGCGGCGCGCCGCGCGTGCTGAGGTTGCGCTGGCGCAGCGCGTGGTAGAGCGCGCTGAAGGCGGTGGGGCGGTGGGGCGGTGGGGCGGTGGGGCGGTACACTTACTGTGGAGGAAGTGCGGCGCGCCGCGCGTGCTGAGGTTGCGCTGGCGCAGCGCGTGGTAGAGCGCGCTGAAGGCGGTGGGGCGGTGGGGCGGTGGGGCGGTTGGGCGGTACACTTACTGTGGAGGAAGTGCGGCGCGCCGCGCGTGCTGAGGTTGCGCTGGCGCAGCGCGTGGTAGAGCGCGCTGAAGGCGGTGGGGCGGTGGGGCGGTGGGGCGGTACACTTACTGTGGAGGAAGTGCGGCGCGCCGCGCGTGCTGAGGTTGCGCTGGCGCAGCGCGTGGTAGAGCGCGCTGAAGGCGGTGGGGCGGTGGGGCGGTGGGGCGGTACACTTACTGTGGAGGAAGTGCGGCGCGCCGCGCGTGCTGAGGTTGCGCTGGCGCAGCGCGTGGTAGAGCGCGCTGAAGGCGGTGGGGCGGTGGGGCGGTGGGGCGGTACACTTACTGTGGAGGAAGTGCGGCGCGCCGCGCGTGCTGAGGTTGCGCTGGCGCAGCGCGTGGTAGAGCGCGCTGAAGGCGGTGGGGCGGTGGGGCGGTGGGGCGGTGGGGCGGTACACTTACTGTGGAGGAAGTGCGGCGCGCCGCGCGTGCTGAGGTTGCGCTGGCGCAGCGCGTGGTAGAGCGCGCTGAAGGCGGTGGGGCGGTGGGGCGGTGGGGCGGTACACTTACTGTGGAGGAAGTGCGGCGCGCCGCGCGTGCTGAGGTTGCGCTGGCGCAGCGCGTGGTAGAGCGCGCTGAAGGCGGTGGGGCGGTGGGGCGGTGGGGCGGTGGGGCGGTACACTTACTGTGGAGGAAGTGCGGCGCGCCGCGCGTGCTGAGGTTGCGCTGGCGCAGCGCGTGGTAGAGCGCGCTGAAGGCGGTGGGGCGGTGGGGCGGTGGGGCGGTGGGGCGGTACACTTACTGTGGAGGAAGTGCGGCGCGCCGCGCGTGCTGAGGTTGCGCTGGCGCAGCGCGTGGTAGAGCGCGCTGAAGGCGGTGGGGCGGTGGTGGCGCGTGGCGTGCGCGTGCGCGGCGGCGAGCAGCTTGCGCGCCGGCAGCGCCCCGGCCGCGCCCGCCTGCCGCGCCGCGCCCAGCGCCGCCACGGGCTCCTGCCAGCCCAGCAGCACCTCCACCACCTCCTGGAAACTCCATTCGTTCAGATCCTACACCACCCTACACCCACAACCGCACGCAATTCTATCACTATAGGCTATTGTTGCCAAATACGAATATATTAATACATACGAGTTGGGTGCTTGCCTTCATAATGAAGACATTACATGAAAAATAAAAACATCTCATCCTTATTAAAACCTTTTCAGTTTACAAGTTAAAGGAGTCAACAAACATGACGATTCACAACACTGCTTCGGCGTAAAATGTCAAATCATATTTTACTTGTGGGTGTACGCGGCAGACGGCTCCTTTGACAAAGTCAACTTTAACGACAACGTGCGACGGCGACGCGATCAAAACGACGGTATCTAAACGAATGGATTATATATACCAACTAATTCGTTCCAGCTCGTTCCCACTTAACGAGTGTCGAATCCGTATATTAATCGGAGGTTTCAGTGGTAGAGCATTTTATATATAACTATTCACACTTATCGGAAACCGATTTTATATCGGCGACGACAATAAATGTCGGGTGTTTTGCCAACCCTCTACGCACGGAAAATAATCGTGTCGGATCTCGCTCGCCTATAAGTAAGAATTGTTCACATTTGTGTCGGGTGTCGGGGCCAACTGTCCTCCCCCACTACCCCTTGTTCCGTCCGTGCTTACGTCACTGCGATTGCACACACATACACACACACACACATCACAGCACGCCGTGAACAAAGGCGCCGACTTCCGATAAATCTACGGACCCGATAACCGACAAGTGGAAACGAGCTCTTAACTTAACGCTATATTACAGTTGGCATTGTGTGTCAGATATTCGTCAGCCCTGCATGACGAATCGCACCCTAATATTGTTACCGGCTAGTGCCAGCTCAGCAGGACTTCTATCACTTCCTGTATCATCACACATTTCACACTTTAGTTTACAAAGCGGTATGACGTAATAACATGGCGGCTACTATCTCATAGTGTTAAAGAACAGATAAAAAATATTTTATTATGTTTTGAACTAAAATTAAAATTTTCCGACTGCTTTTTGCATAAGGTATCTCAATAACATTTTGTTTTTTTCAGATACCGTAAAATACTCTATTATACTGTTACATATATGGCAGCCTTTAAGATTCTTCAAAAAGGAATAACCTTGTCGATGATTACACAAGATCTTTGAGTAAACTCTTCAGTATCAAAATATAGGTTACCTCGTATCCCTTGAGTCGCCACAGCATGTCAAGCGCGAGTTGCGCCGCAGCCGGGTCGAGGTGTCCCAGCGAGAGTAATGCACAGGCGAGTGGTCGAGCATCTCCCAGAGCTCCTCGTCTCAGGGCAGCTCTGAGGCGGGATGCTGCGCCGCGAGTGACTAGTGCACGCACCGTGACTTCGGCTGTGGCCGGCTGCACCACCAGCGACCGACGACACAGCGACGCGAGGTACGCCGTCACTACCTGCCCATCAACCCACTTCTTAAAAACCCACCGTTCACAAAATGCCTAAAAAATAATAGAAATCCATAGCATAGTTCGCCATCGAGAGATACGTTACTAAGGACATCACGTCTTTATCGTATTATAGAGTTTATTCTAATATACCACAGTAATCTCTTCCTTGACAGCACTGATAGGAGAAGGAAGACTTGTCCTACGTCCTTTGTTCTCACAAGATCACAGAATACATCATAGGTGTGGTTCCACTCCATATTTTTAATAAACAGTTAAAAACTGGTAAACGAAGACTGTTGTACATACCTGCACTAAGTACTTGTCTTCTGAATGATGTTGCAGCACATGAGTGCACATATCAGGCTGAGATATTAACACTTTGAAGTTGTGCGGAGGCTGTGATGGTTCTATCCCCTGCCCGGCTGTGTTGCGAGCCATTTCTAGGTCCGCCCACTTTCTGTTCAGAGAATGCATATACATACATAAGTAATATAAGCAAACATGAAAACAACAGTTAAAATCGTAGATATGTGTGTCAGACTCTTGGTTTTATGGTTATAAGGGAACAAACGAACACACAAATCCTAAGGATTCTCACTGATATTCGCAACTTAACAATTGCATTGCTAACTTTTCCACAAAAAGAAAATAAATTTCTTTTTATTGTTAAGAAACGTCACGCGGATTCGAAAAAGAAAGTGACAGTCGATTCGTCCATACGATTTTAGATTAAGTTCTAAAAATAATGTATTGTGGCATAGAACAATGAACTTTACTAAAACGTACATAAGGTCGAATATAGATAATTGTCAAATTTTCTGTGAACGATTGGAACATTCCGGAATGAGCCTGAGGTGCGTTATATAAGCAAACGCCGTTTCGTCCGCGAGTCAATTGGAAGCTTTTAAGGAAATTTTGCAATAAATCGTCTTTTGTTCGTAAAAAGGTCTCTTTTTCAAACTAAACGAACCCTAATAAGTAACATTATTTTTAGACTATTAAGCTTAGTTTTAAAAGTCAAAGATTTGTCTATGGCTGGGTTTGACGTCATAATCCATTATTACATAGATATTTCTACAAAATAAGTAATTTTGACGGTTCGTATTGTGGCACTGATTTGACTTGACAGTCAAATACTTTTTACTTGACAAGTTCTTATATTTTTGTTTCCATTCTTCTCTATCATTCATAATTTCATCACCTACCCACATCTCCTTTAAAATCACCTGAACAGCCAATACTGCTTACCTGTAGACTCCGTTGATCTCATCAAACGCTTTGGTCAGCTCGACAAGGTATGTCCCCGCGTCAGTCACAAGTTGGTTCAGCATTTTGTATATTGTCTCCTTGCCATGGGTTCGCCTGAGAAGTACAGCCACTATTTTTGATATTTCGTCCTTGGGTATCTGCAAATTGAAAAAGATCCTTAATGTACTAAAGTTTAAATAAATCTTTAATATTAATTACTTTGATAAGACGAGAATGAAAGTGTCATCAAGAACAACTTAATAGACTAGATTTGGACAACATAAATATTTTGGACATCTACATCTGACATACAATGCCATCTAGCTACAAATTGAGCAGAGCTTGTACTATGAAAACTAAAATACTGTTTTTGTAAATACATACATATTATACACAGAAAACATCCTAATTACTAAACTAATATATTCGGTGCAGGAATCGCATACGCCACCACTTCGCCACCGAGGCAGTCAAAATAAAACCACTTTTTTTATCTCTGCCCTATACAGTAGACAGAATAAAAATAAATTAATGTTAAATATAATTACCGAATGAGTCAATCCCGAGGGCACCAGATTAACTCGCCATAGACACCCTAGACGCGCGTCGATGATGTAGTCAGGTTGGAACACGACCCACGTGTCCGAATCTGTTCGTCCATAGACAAGGATGCGATGATGTATGGAATATAATAATATAAATTTATAACTTTGCATTAGAAGTGGACCGAAAGTGGCGAAGGTCGCAGTCGATGAGATGATGAACTTTGCATTTAAATTATAATAACAAGTGTATCATAATCTCATTATTTTTTTTACAAGTAAACTCTCCTGCCTTAATGATTCTACGCCGCCTTATGGAAAGCCTGAGTAGAATCCAAGAGCAGTGGTCACCATACTCATTGCGAAAGTGGACAATACACCAGTGGTTTTTCACGCCCCGCTTAAAGGACCCGGGTTCGTAGTAGGAGGGAAAAAAGTGGTTGGTAGTGAGTTTTAGGTATTGACTGATTGGCACAGAAACGAAGAGCGCAACCGTTTATTTTGGGAGTGTAGGTCTATCACCCTAAAATTGTAACTTCCAACGCAGCAGCCCTTGGTCCGCATATGATGTGTAACGTTTCTTAATCACCCTGGTTCCGCTTCCTGTAACGGATTTCCGCCCCTTTCCACAAAACCATTCCCACATATGATATAACCACAAAGGGAGTGTCATATAAGTATAGATGTGGGTATCGTTGTTTGTGACAAGTAATTCAGTCTGTAATTATTATGTTGTCATCATAACTTGGTGTGTTTTTTATCCCGTAACCAGACTTCACAGAGTTCCCGAATAAATTACAGAGAGTAGTAACACTTAAATAATAATAAAGGATACACATGGGACAAAAGTTGTCTCCAACGAGCGCCGGCTTCATGGACTCCCCCGTCACCACGGGGATGTGGATCACTGTGTTGTTCTCCGGCTTCGATTCCTCCATTATATCGAACAGCTGGGACGTTTGACTGGACTGGAATGGGAGAATGCATTAGCTAACTGTCAATAAGCATCAGTTAGTTCGTTCGATTAAAGTTCAATATTAAAATAGCGAACCGACCCAACTCAGCTTCGCACGGGTGTTTATTTCTAGATATACGAGGTATTAAATTTAAAATCCTACTAATTTATAAATTTTAAAGTTTGTGATTATGTATGTGTGTTACTACACATGTAGATATACAATTTTTGTTACTTTTCCACGCAAAAAATACTGAACGGATGTTAACTTATCAGTAATCTAATACCTTTAAGCCTTTATTATATATACACATATGTAATCATGTGTTTTGATAAATAATATATTATAATCAGTGTAAATAGGAATCCAGGTTGTTATTATATTTACCTGATGATGTACCACGACCAAGTCGTCCACCACGTTGACTGCGAACCTGCCGACCAAACCTGTCTTCAACACGTGAGTAAAGTGAAAGCCGTTGGGACCCATGATCGGCATCAGCCATACCTGTAATTAATAAGCAGTCGTTATTTTATTAAAAGACTATTTAGCAGTTCAGATTATCTCATCATATCCTTTGGAACATGGTACAATCAACGTAACACAATGCTAAATAGCTTACAGACGGGCGGAGGGGCGGTATACTATGAGGATCTCGTGTCAACTGCGTTGAATTTACGTGCGTTTAGGCGATTCTGCCATACATACTATAGTAATCAAATATAGCTCACTTAGGACCCATAATATTTTGTCCGTGGCACTTCCCGGTTTGAAAAATTTGTCTGCCTATTTTGACTTCATTTTGTCTCCCGCTTTGCTAAGGAGGGAAGTGAACTTTTTATATTTCCAACTCAGGAAAAATTGTAAAATTCCCAAAGAAATTTCCGCGGCGGAGGTAGTCCCGGTAGTCCCATTAAAAAAAAACAGATTTTCTTATGGTATAGAAGGTCAAACGTCGTATGGTAAGAAGGTCAAAAAAGATGAACGGTGTCGCACGAGGGTCTGCAATACACTTCCTCTATCCCAGAACTGGAATGTATCTACACAGGATCATAACTATACCTAGCAATTAAACACAATAAACTGTAATTATAACAGAATTCGTGTTAAAAAAATTATGACGTATGATTTAGTCCTACACGCAGACCAAACAAGAGCCAAGAGTTCGTACGAAACAATAATTTCTTGGAATCTGATTGGTCAAGGGGTGGGGCTTGAGTGGTGGGTCACAATTTTTCTAACAAAATAGTTTCTACTGTTCGCAATTCTTCTTACATGTATACTCTCTGTATCGCGAAACTGGATCTCACGATGGATAGATAAATATATAGCACAACTAGCTGAACCCCGCGGTGTTACCCGCGGTTATTGTTGTACCGCGAGTAACGCCGCGGGACAAAGTTAGTCTAAAAAAAGTAGCCTAAATTACTCCCTGGATCATCAGCTACCTGCCAGTGAACGTCCCGTCAAAATCGGTCCAGCCGTTCCAGAGATTACCCGGAACAAACAGACAGACAACAATTTTTTTTAACTACATTTTATTTATTTGTATAGATAATCATGAATGAAAACTATACCTCTGTTGGTCCGGGAGCAGCTGAAGTAGCCGAATGTCCATGCCTGAACACAGCGCACCACGTAGCGTCGCACAGCCGAAGTATGAATACGTCACGTTCTAATACGGGCTTCGATGAGTCCACTGAAGTAAATAACCCAGTTTATAAAAAAAAGTTAACTAATGAATAGATAAACTCACGCCTGTACTGTCCAAGGGGTAGGCAAAGGCGTATTACACATCTATATTCTGTTTATGATTAAATTTCAGTAATTTACGGTTTTTACTGCACTGGTTTAAGCGGTCGCCACGCAGTTTTCTACTGCGACAAGTTGTTGTGGGTTCATATTGTGTCCGTTTCATGTATGTTTGTAAAGTACCCGCGACACAGTATATTCTTCTAATATTGGACACATTAATAATGATATGCATATATTTACTTAGGACCATTCAGCATCTTATATATCACTAGCTGAACCCCGCGGTGTTACCCGCGACTACAGTCGTACCGCGAGTAACGCCGCGGGACAAGTTAGTCTAAAAAAAGTAGCCTAAGTTACTTCCTGGATCATCAGCTACCTGCCAGTGAAAGTCCCGTCAAAATCCGTCCAGTCGTTCCAGAGATTACCCGGAACAAACAGACAAAATTTTTTTTAACTTCATTTTTGGTATATGTACCGTATATGCATTTAGTAAAAAGCGGTTATTTTAATATTACAAACAGACACTCCAATTTTATTTATTTGTATAGATTAAATAAACCATACAATGTTTAAATTTTTTCACGCTGTATAAAATTAACCAACATGCATTAAGCATATCACTACCTCAGAACAACAATTTGTGGATCTTTTTTTTAAAATTAAAATTTTAAATAAATAATTTAGAATAGTGGGCAAACGAGCAGACATATCGCCTGATAGTAAGCGAGTACCGTTGCCCATGGACACCCGCAATACCAGAGGTGTCACAAGTGCTTTGCTGGCCTTTGCGGGATGGGGGAGGTGTTGGGGGTTATGGGATTCCAATATCCTCACTCACTTGGAGAAACACAGCGCAAGCACTGTTTTACACCGGTTTTCTGTGAGGCCTTTGTATCACTGCGATCGAGCCAGGCCATGCATGTCAAAGCGTAACTCTCCCACGGATCACACAAAATGTTATCATACAGAATATAACCCACAAAACTCAGTGCACTATGTTTCGGCAAGATGTCCATGTCATCCACGATACTATACTAACCTTCTAACTTTTGCAGTTTAGCAATAGTAGAATTGTTCAGGGAGAATGGCTGCAGCAGTACTCCATTGTTGCCGGCCAGTAACACAATATTACTCTGAGAGCACCACGCAAACCACGCACAGCTGGAAAACATAATAAAAGAAGATTATTGAACATACTACAAGAACAACATCACCAATTGTTTTTTTTTATTGAATAGGGCGCTAACGAGCAGACGCTCGTTTCTTGAAGGTTTGAAGATCGTATATAGGGAGGTTTTATATAGAACTAGCCAACCCACGCAACCTCGTTGCTTCTCTATCCGTATCGTGTTAATTTTCCCCCATTTTTGTAACATTCTTCATTGTTGCTTCGCCCCTGTAGGTCATACCGTGATGATATATAGCCTATAGCCTTCCTCGATAATTGGGCTATCTAACACTGAAATAATTTTTCTAATCGGTCCAGCAGTTCCTGAGATTAGCGTGTTCAAACAAACAAACAAACTCTTCAGCTTTATATATTAGTATAGATGTAAGACAGACATTATCAGTTTAACATCTATATCTCAATACTTTATTGCGTTCCATAAGTGCACAAGGTCTTACAATATGCATCGGTAAGGTTTTATCACTGACTATTTAAGCCTTAACTATTAAAGAGGGACCAATATAATTAAAAACAGAACCCAAGAAATAATTTTTGTATTAAAGTTATTTATTTAACATCAATAAGAATATATGTATTTTGTAAGCATATTTTGATCTCCATGAGAGAACTCGGTAAATTTTAAACCAGTTGTAAGCTTTTATTTTAATTTTTAGGGTTCCGTGCCAAAGGCAAAAAGCTGAACCCTTATAGTTTCGTCTTGTCTGTCTGTCCGTATGTATGTCACAGACATTTTATTCCGAAACTATAATGTTGAAACTTGGTAAGTAATATGTATTCTCTGAACCGCATTAAGATCTGAATTTTTCAGGATCCCCATATTTAGAACAGAAACTCAAAATTTCTTTTTCATCAAACCCACACCTGTGGGATATCTATGGATAGGTCTTCGAAAATGATATTGAGGTTTTTAATTTTATTTATTTCTAAACTGAATAGTTTGCGCGAGAGACACTTCCAAAGTGGTAAAATGTGTCCCCCCCACTGTAACTTCTAAAATAAAAGAATGATTAAACTAAAAAAACATATGATGTACCATGTAAACTTCCACCGAAAATTGGTTTAAACAAAATCTAGTAAGTAGTTTTTTTTAATATGTCATAAATCGTAAACTGAAATTTACCTTTCATTCAATCAATACAAATATAAAAATAAAATAAAATAAATTTGTTACTTGCTGCTGCGGAACCCTTCATGGGCGAGTCCGGCTTGCACTAGGCCGATTTTTTTTATTTATGGCCCTGCCAAAATGGCTCTACTCGCCTGATGGAAAGCATAAGTAGAATCCAATAGTGGTGGTCACCATATGATCACTTTCAATGAATTAAAAATAAAAATAGAATTACCTGAAAGAAGTATTTTTCAAGCTTTTTAATATCTTTTTCTCTGGCAATACTTGCAATAATTCAATACCATGGTCAGTAATAAATGCTATTTCATTGATCTTAGGCCACACAAAACCCAATATCTTTGCATTCTTCCATTTACAGCTGTGAGTATACTCTATATTTGTTGGAGCCAAGTCTTTAAAATTCACAAACTCAACGGTACCATTTTGATTATCCAGATTTCTTTGTATAGCCAATATTCTCAGATCTGGTGAGAATTTTATCGAAATTATAGGACCGCGGTCTTCCATTCTGAAAGACGTACACCTTGATTCGTCCATACCATTAACTGTTACGCCTGTGACGCCCCCTGACCTTACTGTGAATACCTAAAAAAATTAAAAAGGAAATTGCAGGACATAAAAAATGAGGATTATTGTGTTCACGAAAGACCGTTGACTACCTATAGTTGGGTAGAAACATTTAATAGAATATGTTCTATAGAAATTAGTTTGTTACTACGAGATATAGATGAAGGACAAGTGTTTATAACATAAAGTAAATAAGCACAATTACCTGCCCATTTGTGTCGTCAAAAAATACATTTGTCACAGGACTGTCGGCGTCGAAACGCTTTGGTTGCTCGGAGAGTGCCAAGTAGAATTCATCACTGTCTTTTAAATGGAATCTAGCCATGTTTTGATCAAGTAAATTTATAATTTGAAAACATGAAACACTTTCGCCTTTGTTATGACCACAGAACACATTTACTCAGAGAGTTATGACACTCATTTGACAAAGAGTCAGTGTTACCAGCCGGGTGTTGTCAGAAGTTACCTGAATTAGAGTTATTTACAAAAGGAACCTTTTGGGTAAAAAGGAACCATATTTTATCTACTGACAAAAAAAGAATTTTGATGTTTTATGTCGAAAAGCTAATGAAAAGTTTACTTTTAGGTAAAGTAACCTTTTCATTAGCGTAACCTAAAAGTAACCAACAGAGTTGAAAAATCTCCAAATGGTTACAAAAGTAACCTTCATGCAACACTGCAAAGAGTTGTCAAATTTGGTGCAGGGTGTTACCATAGTTTAACAATACCTACATTATTTTTATATTTTTTTTTTATTTACAGTATTTTTCTTTTCTTTCTTTCTATCTTTCTGTTTTGTGGTATTTTTATACCATGGGTGTTACCATTTTAAGCTACCGCAGTATAAGTACATTCCACTTAAAAACAGAGTAAATTTAAATTCAGGTAATGCATGTCTTTCTTTTATTCTTATCTTCTCTAACCAGCTGACCCACGCAATCTCGTTTGCGTTTCCTATTGCCCGTAGCGTGATAATTTTCCCCGTTTTTGTAACATTCTTCATTTGTAATGATAATAAAATAAACTATTAAAGTACTTGTAAGTATGTATGCTTTTCATAAAAAAAAACTGTAAATGTCCTACAGAGGACTGTGATAGACTGATGAATGATGATGATTGACATGGACTGGCACTTTCAAACTTTTATTATTTTATTAACTTACAGGGCAATTATAGTAAACACTCTTCAATGTGAGTTTTTTCTTAAATTGACCATGTAATTACGAGAAAACCTTATATAACAAAAATAAATAAATAGTGTTATTTTTTATCTGAGACAAATAGTTACTCAAAATCTAGTAACTATAGCAACCACCGACGCAACAATAAACAATTATTTATTAGGCGCTATCCCTATTGAGGGAGTTATTTGTTAAGTTCTTCGACAAAGAATCATGAATGAAAATATAGAATTGAAGACTTTTACAGTAGGTGATTCAATAGAGGATGACATACAAGAGTATCATGAAATAAAGCAAGACACGACATTAGATGATGTAGACACATCATTTTCGTCCAAACAATCTACAATACCGGTCGACGACTTTGAGTTTTTTACTCAATACGACGTAAAAGTTGAACCTAAAAAATGTTTGAAGAAGAAAAAGACAAAAAAAAAGATTAAACCCTCTAATTTAATGGATATTATAAGCTCTGAGATCGCTGCAGCAAGGGTACCGATAGCTAAAAATGTAATAACGCGAGTAGACAGCTCAAAAGAACAACAAAGTAGTTATTTACAGACAAATTTTGGGAGAAATAAGTTTTTACATAAGACGAGATCATTCTTCTCCGATGCTGAAAGCGGGTAAGAAGGTATTTAATTTATCAAACAATTTAAATAATTAACATGATTAAACTACTTATTTTAATTACCAAGATTTGGACCCGTTTTTGTTTAGTTTTATGTGTTTTTTTTAAATAAGAGGCAAACGAGCAGGTTTATCGCCTGATGGTAAGCGATTACTGCCGCCCATAGACACGCAACACCACAAGTGCGTTGCCGGCCTTTTAAGAAGGAGTACGCTCTTGCCCTTGCGTTATTTCACTTGCCTAAAGTCAAAGTGGTTGTGTGTGTGATGTGTAATGAAAGTAATATCATTCTATCTACCAATCTATTACATGGCAACATAATCTTATATATAAAAATCAACTGCTGTTCGTTTGTCTCACTAAAACTCGAGAACGGCTGGGCTGATTTAGCCGATTTTGGTTTTGAAATGTTTGTCGTAGTTCAGGGAAGGTTTAAACGGTGAAAAATTAAAAATAACTTGAACTTCCAAATGTCACGCGTACGAAGTAGCGTGCACAGCTAATAATAATAATAGGTACCAACACACATCTCACTATCTACATACCACCGATTGAATTATTTGTCCAAGTGGGAATCGAACCCACGACCTCTGACTTAGCAGTCAAGGTTACTAACCATACTACATACTATATACACATACCTACCAGACCAATAAGGCAGGAAAGATACTGCAAATTCATTTGATTTTGGGTATATTATTAGGTACCTATAAAATATGTAAGAAATTAGTTCACTTAGGTTTTATTTTAACAATTAAATGTTTTTAGGTGGAATCGACAATCCCAGGCTATTCATATAAGTCCAATATTTCCAAGGGTCCTTGAAAATGCTGTTGTTGAACACAATTTTATTCCCGTAGAATATGTTCACCCATCTTCCTATGACAATATGATTGCAGAACAGTCAGTAAAAGATAAAGACATTACTACTACTTTCTTGGACGTGACCATTCAGAACATTATATTCAAACACCATCATAATTTTACTTTGGAAAAATTACTATGTACAAAGGTAATCCAAATTTATAAGCAGTACGAAGTTGTTCGAAAAACATTAAAAAATTTGTCCAACAATATTAAGGTAAATAGGGACACCAAAGATAATCTTAAGAAAGATCTAGCCAAAGTAAGCCCAAGTAAGAAGGAAAGTTTAAGATTTGATGAAACTATCAGAAAATATACAGAAAAACTTATAAAACTTAAAGAAGAACAAAAAGACTTAATCAAACATAAGAAAGAACTTGCTCATAAAATAATCTCACTCTGGTCAGACATAGAAATGGTAAGAGAAAAGAATGAGTGCATAGAAACACCGTACAAAATAGAACTTAATAAAAAGAAGTTGGATTCGAAAGATTTTGAAATAGAATGGAAGGAAACTTTCAATACTGAATTTACTGATAAACTTGATACAATTGAATATGAGTATGTTAGTAAATATCTAGAATATAAAAAGGCGAAACATGAACACAAAGTAAATACTCACAATAAAGTGATGAAACCACAATTGTGTGTTGACGAAGATGCGATTAAAATGGAAGTTGAGGAGCTAGCAGACATTATAATACAGAAAGATGAAATAGAACTGACATTACTAAAAGACGAAAGCATTATTACTGACTCTGTAAATATAGGCTTACGTTTATTCAAGAACTCGTATAATTTTGAAGTCTATGTAGACGATGTCTTTGTATGCGAATCTGAACATTACCAGGGCAATGACATGTTTTGTGTAGAATTCACTGAAAGTTTTTCTGTGCAAATTTTACCTAGGAACACATGTATAAAATTGGTATTGCTAGAAAATTCTAATATAATCTCAGATCTGAAAATATACTTAGATGAGGTTAAGAGAAACAATGCCACAAGTGTCTTTAATGTTGAAAACTTTGTGTCTGGTAATAATATAGAGCCAAATGTTAAACATGTTGGTAGTGGATGCAGTATTAAGGAAATAGCTGTTGCAAATAAAGTAAGGCTAAGAAGCTGCAGTATTTTTAAGGAAAAAATATTTACTTCCTGCGAAGTAAACGTAAAGATTGGATGGAATGACAAAATAGATCTGAGCCAATCTGAAGCTATAAAATCTTCAATGGAAGTTGGTAAACAGTTAAAAAGATTGCGAGGAGGAATCAGTAAACCTGACTTAAATATGTTGATAGATTTAATAAGTAAAATTTTTGAGAAAGACGTTGAAGACGAGAACATGATAGAAACTTTACAAAAACTAAGTAAATTAGGAATCAAAGATGATGATTGTTTTCCTGTAGATCAGAGTAATCCTGATCTCGTAAGGCTGAAGTTACTTCATTTAAGAAATATCGGAGGATTTAGTAACATAGATAATAAGCTTGTGCCTCTCCATGCGAGTCAAATTTCAACGGATCAGCTTAACAGTTTACAAAATACTAACAAAAAAGAATTTGACATGGATTATTTGAATGATAGAGAAATGGAGATGGACCCAATTGAGATTCAAAGGTTTATAGGAGCGAAGTACGTTCAGAAGTTAAACAGAAATATGATGAGAAACTTGAATGAATTTTTGCTTCAGAAGACTCATAAAGATGTTGTTAAAGATTCTAATTTAAGCTTAAGGTTTGTTTCTAATTTGTATATGGGTTTGTGTATTTTGGGGATGTTTTGCAGTTGTCCACGTCCATAATCTCAAATCGTTTTCGTCGTTCGTCAATAACAGTTCAGTTCTTGATAAACGGCACTTTAATCGGCGGTTTAATCAAATAGCAATACATCAAGTTTTAAGTCGTGCGCATGTTCTTGAGGTTTTTTTGCCTCCTTAGTGATAGCAGTATAAATTACAGAAATGTATTCTCCAACCAATCTAACGTATCGAGCGTATCAACAATGTCGAATTCAGTCAAGCAACAGATGCTGTCTAGATCCCTCTGCAACGAGCAAGAAATACGTATGACCATACTTCGTGCTTTTAACTTACCGGATAGAGGGTCTACAATTTCAGAAGAAGATGATGACAACGACGACGATAAGATTGCGGGTAAGTTTAGTTCTTCTTACTAATGTAAGGACTTAACAATAATGGCGATTTTTTCCAGATTTACGAATCTATAGTATAGGTATGTATAATGGCAAATGTTTATAAACTTGTCGCGACTTCCACATTTAACGCAAAGATAAAAACACACTACAGCGCCATCTACCGAAGATACGTCGAACTACGGAGTAACGAAGGAAACTGCCAATCCTTAATAGCGCAGTAAAAGTTCTCGCACTGACTATCATATTTACAACACTAGGTGACCCGTCTCCGCTTCATTGGGCGGTGAACATTTTTTTCTCCTACTTACTTTGCAAATTCAGCTGTCACGAAAAAATCTTTCCACTTTTCGAGTTATTATATAGCCTATGTCACTCACAAATAATTAGCCTTCTATTGGTAAAAGAATTTTCAAAATTGGTTTAGTAGATCCAGACATTACCCACTACAACGTCATAAACTCACAAACTTTACCTCTTTATGTATTAGTATAGAAGTATAGATAACAACATCAATCGTACGGCCGTGGCCCGCCAGGCGTGATTATCTAGCCTGGTCAGAGGATCCTCTCATTGTGTTGGAGACATGATACCAGTTCCTTTACATACTATTCTGTAAAATTTTTGAACAAAATATTTATGGAAGTGTCTTAGAAATGTAATCTTTCTTCGAACATGGTTTGAAAAGAAAGATATTCTTAATTTCCAAGGTTTCTCTTTTTTAGACATCATATAAGACTTCTACAAGATATTAACTAAGGTAATTCAATTACAGGTTTTAAAGTACGACCGTTGCGGCCTTTTGTTCGGTTAAGCTATCGGGGAGTATCAGCCCAGACTGTAACATCAATTGGCTGTCACCCCTCATGGAGCCATACTTTAAACATTAAGGCCAAGTAAGTTAGTAGGTAATGCCTGCTTCCTGTTGTTTCATCCGTGCATTTTGAATTGTTGTAATTTCAATATTTTCAGATTGGAACCACTTTCATCCATTCAAATCAATGTCTTTGATGAATATAAAGCAAATATTCTTGATGGATTCTCTGAGGAGGACCGCTCTAGCAAGACTGTGCACTACAGATATTACAATAGATGGCTAGGGACCTTACAAATACCGCTTTACGCTGTACTGTCTTTGGGTACTGTAAGTATATAAAAACTTATAACCCTTCGAAATGGGTAAGTATATGTACCTATATGAAAGCCTATCACTTGCTTTTAACTTTATACTTCTCGTTTTCTCTTGTTTCATTCACTTCGTACAAGCTCGCTGATTGGCGTAACTTTTGAGGTAACTTACCTATTTGAAATGTTTTTCATGAGCGAAACACGCCTTTCCACTAGTATTCCGGCACCTAAACTTGTTGTTTTATTTATTACGCACTTATTCGTGCGTGTGTAATGTGATCTGAACATGAGAAACTTTAATTAAAGAAGTATAAAATTTGTAATAATTCTGAGATCGAAATTCCTATTTCTAATTTTTTTATACATTACCTAAATATTTTAGTAAATTAATGTTCCGCTCTTTCGTTCTGGATTTCAGATTCGGGGCACATTCAAAATATCAAGTCCACCACTCTTATTTGGATACGGGTGCCTTCAAACAAAAGAATCTTCTTCGTTAATCCCAGAAATAACACAGCTGATGAAAAAGGACGCCTCGTTCATTACGCTGGAAGTAACTACGGGCCTTTCTCACTTAGGAGGATTACATGCTTACAGCCAACCCTTACCTTGTTCTATAGAAGACGATTATTTAATCAAACACCTGAATAATTTCGTCACAGAATACTTAAATGAGTTTCCGATGAGAAATTTTCTACTGACCTTCATAGACAGTGCTGGTAGAAACAAGTGTGCGACACAATTTCTGCAGCCAATACCACTACCAGATAAAAACTTCTTCCCGAAAGCCCAAAGATGTGAGTCTGCAGTTTCAAAGTCTTCAGGGCTATCGAAGAGCTCGTCTTCAAGTGGAAGAAGGAGAGAGTTGGATTTGGAGAGAGTTGGACAAGAGGAGAGGGAGTCATTATACAGTGGTAGTGCACGCGATGGAGATAATTTGTCACAGATGATCAATACGTGTTTGCGATACGTCGCTTTAATTCCTACTTATGAGTTGACTGAATCTCACGTGGTTACGTTACTGGGACTTGTAAGTATTCTCGTACTTATTTAAATATAATTGACTAGAAAGAAACGATTTTAATCTACCTACATTAAAACATCATGATGAACTCTGTTATTCAATTCTCAATTTTACCGTACCAATATTTAAGTTTACTGGCGTTTTGTGTTTCACTTTACTATTTTACAGGAACTACTTAAAATTCTCCATGGTTCGCCTCTAGACCACACAGTACTTTTAGCCAGTTTCTTTGTCTACCTTGGAATTAAGTGTTGGGTAGCCATCGGCCTTGGTCTGCCCCGAGGAAGGAGCAGCTACGTACTTATAAAGTACGACCTTACAATAAGAAGAATTGTGTTGGATACCGATCAGCTGTTCAGAAGTAAAGGGTTCTTGAATAAAAGTGATGGGTACACTTGGTACGTGTGTGACGCAAGTACCGGGCAAAGACATGAGCTTAGAGACGTCGGATGTCCGTTGAAAACCGTTGATTATGTGTTTGACAACGAAAATGTAAGTGTGCGATGACCATTATATTTGCTTAAGTTTTAATTATTGTTAAGTGTTTAAAACGTTATTCGCAAAACGATATCTTTAGCGAGGATTTAAAGGCATGATACTATTTACCTGCGTTCTGTTCCTATATGAACAATATTTTACAATATACATAGCAAGTTGTAATACAACAAAAAAACAGCACCTAATTAATAAATAGAGCTCATTTTTCTTTCTGCGATGGTCTATTTACAGCTGTTAAGTTTCCATTCCTATTTGTCTGTTAGATCAAATTTCCAAAACTTTTGGATATAAACCACACAAGAACTAAAATAGCTCTAATAAATAAATAAAATAAAAATGCGTTTATTTGATCCTGCTGCATTACTTCTTAATTTACTATTTATTACTATAACACTATGATTAATTATTAGCAAGGTCCCCAGGTTGGGTAAAGGCCTCCTTCGATTACACCTGTATAATAGAGATTAAGAAGCCTTGAATGTTCAATAGCTTTAATAGCTCGACAAAATCGTAAAGATAAATGGTATTTTAAACATTTTTATTTTCCAGATATGGGTCAACAGACAGGTATCACAAGATTGTGAGAGTATATCGTTTGATTTCTCTAAATCCTCAGAGTGGCAACCGGTAAGAATATATAAAATACCTCCTTAGTCAAACACCTAGCTTTTTTATATGTTTGGCCTGCCAAAATGACTCTACTCTGCCTGATGGAAACCATAAGCAGAATCCAAGAGTGGTGGTCACCATACTCATTGCGGATACAGACAATGCGACATGGTGACCGACACCATGGCGGCCCAGTGATGCTTCTACATCATTGGGCCTCCGGTCTCACTCTCACCGACGAAACAGGACAGCACGAACGCTGTCATTTTACGTTGATTTTCTATGCGAGGGTAGTACCGCCCCGGTCGAGCCGGCCCAACCGTGCTGAAATCTCTTGGCTCTACTACCTATAAAAAATTATACATAAGATCAGGTAGGTATACCTACTCCAGCTTGGTATAATATAGCTTACCTACTTTGTCAAAGTACGCATGCCAATATGGTTAACCATTATGACTTATTCTTATATTAACCAGGTGTTCGACAAGGGTGTTTTCGTGATGAAGCAGCCAGTAGTGACGGATCTTTCACTATATTCCCCTCCACCCAACGTGGAAGGGTTAAGAGCTGCACTCGAAACTAAAATCAGAGCCAAGATACAGAAGTGGCGATCGCATATGAAGACCATATGGAATAGGTGAGGTACAAAGTGTGGAGGAACGAGTGTCATATCCCTCCAACACAAAGGGAGGATTCTCCGACTAGGCGAGATCATCATGTATACAACGGCCCAACAGTAAGTTGATGTTGGGCTGTTTTATACGTGCTAAGCGGATCGAAAATTATTCATATCGCGATATAGGATTATCAGTTACTACGTAGTTTAGTATGATTTCGGTAGATGGCGCTGTAGTGTGTTTCTCACTGAAAATAAAAACTCTTTAAATGTATGTTCATAACCTACCACAACGTAACATTTATTTAAAAGGCATCTGATACGTGTTCCACATCCAAAGTGACTCTCCTTCTGGTAACACCCCCTACAAATGTGAAAAATGCATGTGGGTTAAATACCAAAAAAACCATTTTAGACGAAATGACGCAAGCATTTGCTTGCTTATTACTATTTATGCCATCTAATACTGTTTTATTTTTGTAGGTATTGCAGTACGCTTCTTAAAGAGATGTTACAGCAGTGGGAGTACTGGTCTTTTAATCCAACGACACCAAAGCCAGGGTTCAGCAATAAGTTAAAACAGTTAATGGTCACATACAAGGTATTCCGACAAACTGTCCATTTAAATTTTTCTAATGGGGTAAATGGGAGAATGAATATTATTTAAAATCAAAACCCTCCCCTAATTGGTTCGTAGCTTTAATACGAAATAATAATTTCTGGGAACCTGATTGGTCAGGAGACGGCGTTTGTTCGCTGTGTCACTATTATTTTAACGTGAATAGGTTATTGATGTATTGTTTGTGACATCCTATTGTTGTACAACAAAGTCTGCATGGTGACGGATAACAGTACTGGAATAGAAGGAAAGCCTGAAACAAACCCAAACCAACCTCGTTTCAATATACTAGGCAAATATCTACTTTTTTTATGGTATGGGGGCAAACGAGCAGAAAAAAGAAAAGTATCATCTAATGGTATGCGATTACCCATGGACACCTGCAATACAAAAGGCGTCACAAGTTCGTTGCCGACCTTTGGGAGAGGAAAGGGATATGGGCCTCCGGTATCCTCACTCACTCGGTGAAACACAAAGCAAGCGCTATTTCACACCGGTTTTCTGTAAGGCCGACTCAGGCCGTAGTATCACTCTGGTCAAGCCGGCCCATTCTTGCCGAAGCGTGGCTCTACCACGGTTAATTCTAGACACTTTCTTAGACACTCATGAGTAATTAGATATAGGCCATTACCTATGTCCATCAATTGACTATGTAAGCTGATTGATAGAAATTGGCATTCAAATTTCAGATATTCGGATTCCCACTCAACATGCCATATTCAAACACCAAGTCAGTGATATCAACGGTAAAGGCGACCGGCTTGCATGTGACCGACGACCCTAAGGTCGAGTTCGCGCTCGGCGTGGAAGTGTACGCCTACCCTAACAACGTTATAAGTGTGTGGGTGTTTCTCGCCACGATCACTAGGACATAAATAAACAGTATATTATTTATATTGTGGTTTTCTTTCCAATACATAGTTGGCAGGCTCCATCTGTCAACAGCCTGGTTCGAGTTACAGGTAAAAGGTCCTGGTCTACTAAAACTATTGTTTTCACTCCTCAATCTATTTTTATGAGTAATATAAACAAAAAATATTTCGGACACAACGTCATCTAGTCCCAAGCTAAGCAGAGCTTGTGTAATGAGTACTAGACAACTGATATAAATACAATTTTTCTATTCTTTCAACATAATTCCTGATTTACTATCTAATCCAAAGTAGGGTGGATGCCTCTAAATTTTTCATTGTAGTGTAGATGTCTTCTGACTAGCCCGTGCGAGGCATGAGCGTGAGTATGTATGTACAGTCTTGTTAGTTTAACGACAATCGGGTGACGCAACTTGGCACCCAACAGATGAAGTTAGATTACCGAATACGTCATCGAAAACTTGCTAAAATAAGCATGTGCTAATGGGAATCCGAAATGTTCAAACAGGTAAATATTTGGGTTAACACCACCACCAAACAAAAACTTTACAGAAGAGCAATATAAAATTTTTATTTTTAAAACTCATCTCTCTGGATACTATAAAATCAAGTTTCTTTTTATAATTTAAATAAAAAATAGAGCTTGTATGTCTTTTCGTTTTAATGCTAACAAAATAAAATTAACATTTATTCCATCGTAGTATAAAAATATACGTAAAAATAGAAAAAAGGAGATGCTTACACGTGTTTTAGCGATCGTTACGATATTTGAAGCCCTAAGCGCGGGTGGACGCTGTCCGGTCGCGAGTATCATTCAGTTCCGGGCTGACTTAACCTAAGCGCAGTGGTGGCGGGGCGAGTGGGAGGGGGAGTGGGAGGGGGAGGGGGAGAGCCGCTTAGCTGCCCGGGTCGTCGGTCTTGTTTAGTTTGGAGCGGCGCAGCTGCTGGATGTAGTGGCGCTGGATGGGCTTGTGCAGCGCCAGTTGCGCGAGCGCGTCGTCGATGGAGAACCACTGGCGCTTGCGGCCCATGAGCCGCGAGTCCTCCCACTCCGCCAGCTCTTGGGTCACCGTCATCACGTACACTTCTGTTCGGTGTTTGTGCTCTCGGTTCTGGAATACAATCACAAAATATCTTTCATTACATTATTTTATTACTACTTTGAAGGATTAGTGAGAAAACTTGTCGCATCAATGGTCCATCTCTTAACAATAATTGTAAATTGTCTGGAAAGTCAAGTTCTCGTAATGAATTAGAATATCGTAATACGTTTTAATAGTAACATAGTACTGTATGAACTTGACATTTCGCAAATAGGAGATCTCATTAGGTGGTCGTATGTAGAATACTAGATCTCTATATTGGGGCTTGAACATATACAAGCGGTCCGACAAGTATGCTAGTAATTAAACCTATATGTAATACTAGCTGAACCCCGCGGTGTTACCCGCGGTTATTGTTGTAACGCCGCGGGACAAGTTAGTCTAAAAAAGCCTAAGTTACTCCCTGGATCATCAGCTACCTGCCAGTGAAAGTCCCGTCAAAATCGGTCCAGCCGTTCCAGATATTACCCGAACAAACAGACAGACAATTTTTTTTTAAATACATTTTTGGTATATGTACCGTGTATAATACATATGCATTTAGTAAAAAGCGGTTATTTTAATATTACAAAGAGACACTCCAATTTTAATTATTTGTATAGATATATTTTTTTGTGTACGCCATTTGTACATTGTGGTTACGTTGGTAATCTTCTGAATGTAAACTGTTTAACTGGTGTACAATAAAGTTTATTCTATTCTAATAGAAATATTTTTAGTGTTTCTCTATTTATTTGATCGTCAAGCAAATATCAATCAACAATCTATGTTTGGTCATTTGTAACTGGACCAGATATGCGATAATTCATTAAATATTCTGGCAATGTAAGTTAAGTTTAACATCGAAAACTATCATTCAAGTTGTAGAAACTATACCTAGTATTATAAAAGTAATTTATTCGTTAATTTAAAAGTATAAAGGTCTAACAAATGAATATAAATGAGCTGTGATTTGGGACAACACTATACGCCAGACTTTAAGTTGACGAAACTTAATTGTATCTATACTAATATTAATATATAAAGCTGAAGAGTTTGTTTGTTTAACCGCTCTAATCTCAGGAACTATTGGTCCGATTTGAAATTCAAAATTCTTTACGTGTTAGATAGTCCATTTATCGAGGAAGGCTATTAGTCCGAGAGCTGGCACGAATTTTAGGGTAGGTATTTGAGGCAAGCTGAAAACTTGTCAGATACCTCTCCTATTATATCCCAACTCGGGATTGCAGACCTGCCTGGTGAGTAGCGGGACTAAATCAACCCCTACATTTTTAAAAATATTTTTTTTTTGTCCCCAAAAATATATTTGAGGCAATACGCAATTTATATATGTTGCAGTGTAATGCTTTATAAATACGAAAAAAAATAAGCCAGATCATTTAAGCAGGGTTTTAACATTGCCAGACGCGTGCAAAAATATTTTGCAAAAAATTATAAAAAATGTTTTTGAGGCAACTTGAAATTTTAATGGAGTGTTATTTATAACTAAAAAATAAGATTCCCAAAAAGACAGATCATTTCGGTGGGGCTTTCTACCTGCCAGTTGATCAAACAAATAATGAATGGGTACGAGCCTGCAGTGCTATAGACAAGCTGTAGTGTGAGAGAGAGCGCATAACAACAGCTGTCTTCGTTCTTACTTACGCGTTAAATTAAAATTTTCTGAATTTGTACTAAAAACATTTTGCTTAAAAGTGATTGTATTGATTTTAAACGTAATAAATTGTTTAAATATTCGATATTTCCGCAGAAATTTTTGTACAGGATTCATATTATTACCCCTACATTCAAAACTAAAAATTGATTTTAAATAAAAATGTATACGGAAGTTAAAAATTGTTTTATCTTAAAATTATTAAGGGTTACGTATTAAAAAAAGCAATAATTAAAATAAAAAATCGCAAAACCAGGTTTATAAAAATATAATAATTCTCCAGTAGTACAATTATTTTAAGTATAAAAAAAATTAGAAATAAATTCAATTCAATTCATATCCGATATAAATTAACATTCTTCATCTTTGGATTCTTCATCAGAAGTAATAAGTAGAGGGATCACAAGCTTTCAGTTTTTTTTAAAGGTTCATCTTCAGTGTAAGTCAGGCAGGCCTTGTAAGTCGCACAAAATTTAAGGAATCGTGCTCCATTTATATTTGATGTATTTTTAAATCCATAAATTTCGCATACGAATTGTTCTAAGACTGGCAAAATTTCATCACGCGAACCGGTAACATGCGCAACTCGAAGATCTGCTAATGCTTTCTGATAATTTTTGTTTTTAATCAATATTTTGTATGGTCTTATTTTGTCTTTTTGAAAAAATGATGGATTGTAATCGCATCCTCGTACCCATTCTTTATTTGTTTGATCACCTGGCAAGTAGAAAGCCCCACCGAAATGATCTGTCTTTTTGGGAATCTTATTTTTTAGTTATAAATAACACTCCATTAAAATTTCAAGTTGCCTCAAAAACATTTTTATAATTTTTTGCAAAATATTTTTGCACGCGTCTGGCATTGTTAAAACCCCGCTTAAATGATCTGGCTTATTTTTTTTCGTATTTATAAAGCATGACACTGCAACATATATTAATTGCGTATTGCCTCAAATATATTTTTGGGGACAAAAAAAAAATATTTTTAAAAATGTAGGGGTTGATTTCGCCCCGCTACTCACCAGCCAGGTCTGCAATCCCGAGTTGGGATATAATAGGAGAGGTATCTGACAAGTTTTCAGCTTGCCTCAAATACCTACCCAAAAATTCGTGCCAGCTCTCCTACTATATAGGCTATATAAATCATCACGTTTGGACCAAAGGGAGCGGAGCACCAATGAAGAATGTTGCGAAAACGGGGGGAAATTATTACGCTACGGGCAATAGGAGACGTAAACGAAGTTGCGTGGGTCAGCTAATTGTTGTATAAAGGTAGTAGTATAATAAATAAATATTTCGGACATCTATCACACAACGCCATCTAGTCCCAAGCTAAGCAGAGTTTGTGTTATGGGTTTTTTTTGTAAATACATACATATTATACATAGAAAACACCCAAACTCCGAAACAAATATTTGTAGATTATTCAAAACTATGTTCAAAACAGGAATTAATGTAATTATGTAAGAGACATTACATCTACCTGACATACTACTGAGTATGTCAGCTTATGACCACGGTCAGAGGATTTGATTCGATATAAAATCTCCAAATTAACGACGAATACTAAGCAGGGAATTTAGAAATTGAACTCGCCTGTCGTCGTGTTGAAGTAATTATGATAACTACACTATAAACTCCTGGAGTACGTATTAATCAACTCTACGTGGTAGAACCTAATATATATCACCAGGTAGCAATAGACAATGACTAGTAAGTACAGGTAAAACCTTATTGTTACCTTTTTTACCTCAATCAATCATTTAAGAGTATTTGACCAAAACGTCTAAGTCTAATAACAGTAATATTAGCATACTAACAATCAACGTAGTGAGTCTTATGTAAAGCAAAGTGACAATACTAAGTTGATATTCTGTAAATTTATTTACTGTGCAACAAGATTAAAAACAATATTATTATATCAAATAGAGAATGCTTGAGAAAATGACAAATCAAATTGATGATTGATATGGAGAAAATAGTGTACAGAGAACTCATTACCTAAATTACCTAGAAATGAAGGCAGTCTTTATTTTCCCTGACGTTCTCAGGAGCTTAAAGTGTACCAAGGGCAGTATTATGTGTTAATTGCAAAATAAATATAATAAGCAACTAATAATTATACTCTGAGCAGCTAAATTAGTTTTTGATAATTTTCTAACTAGTTCAAACCACTAGCATTGAAATGATAACCATCCAATGAACTCGTGCTTACTAATCTACTTAAAAACACAAGTTGTAACGGCTTTTAACCACGAAAGCAAACCCTGACTCTTATAGGCGATAAGAGCGGTAATATTTGAGAAAGGCCAAGCTAAGTATACACAAACACATACACTTTGTACAGGGATTGGCAGTATTAACTAGTGTGACGTCCATTATTTTAGGTTTCTGCATAATCCAGTTTCTTGGAATTAAAACCCTCTTTGAAGTAAAATTTCTAGAAATCCTTTCTAAGCACTTTCTACACTTAAAATAACAGCTGCCAATAAAATGCCAAGCGGTTCGGGCTCTGTTTTGATGAATCAGTATAGTTGTGGAAATAAATTTTATGTAAATAAGCAGCATAAAATCTCATAACATATTCCAGGGCGGACGAAAATGACTTGTAACCAGGTCAAGAATAGCAAGTCCACGAAATTTATAGTAATAGGTAAAATTCTCAGCATAGCAAAAAATACTAACACGAGCGAGAAGTTTTTAAGATTCGTAACATTCAATTTCTGAATCCAGATTTAGACTTGCCAATTTCGTCAATTTAGTACGACTAGTGTCGATCGATGTTGAAAACATTTTTACAGACATTACAAATAATAATCTAAAAGAAATATTTCTGAAAGAGGTATTAAAACTTGATGGTGACCTAATATGATCTGAATCATAGCAGAAACAAATGTATTAGATCTGATTTTAAGAAGAATATTTATATTGACAGCAGAAGCATCAACAAACCTGATACAATTGGATCGCCAGGCATGATCACCTTGCCTAGTCGGAGGACACTCTATTGTGTTCAATGCAAGGATTAAAAACCTATTTTCCACAGTTTATGCAGTTGAACATCACTGACATTAAGTGCTTAACCCTAAGAAAACAATAGATTTACCACTAACTTGTATTAGGCTTAAAATCCCATAGACAAGGCATGTTCTTACGAGACAAAGTTTCTTTCAATACAAATTACAAGCCATGTTTCTAATTAGCAATAGTTATTACTACTTTTATTACTATATAAGACATAAAACTGTAATAAAATAAGAGATTTATGTGTGGATCACAAAATTATTCCTAACCACCGAGTTATAAGTTTTATAATACGACGCAGACGATTCTAAATATTTGAAGCAAGTCTATAATAAATGTCTATTGGTGACATTTTTTGTACATTTTATAACATAATTTATCCAGGCTTTAATTTGATTTTTTTTTTAATCCAAATAGAATGTTGCTTGGATTTCAAAAACTTAGTTGAAATTTTTAATTAAACTGCTAACAATGAAATAGGTTTATAATTCGATTTATTTAATACTTATTGCCTCAGAATTCCTAAACCGTTTATATCTATACTTATAAAATAGTAAGTCCTGACTGACTGACTGACTGATTCATCATCGCCGAGCGTTTAGGGCTATGAAATTTGGTGAGTAGGATCCTTTTATTGAGTAGACACCCACTAAGAAAGGAATTCCGGAATTTCTACCCCTAAAGGGGTGAAATAGGGGTTGAAAGTTTGTATGAAAGTCCGTCATTTTTTAAGTTAGAAATCTGAAACTTTACTTTTGGGCTTCTGATTAAAAATGAGTAAACACGTATTTCAGCGTTTCTGAATATTCTACCCCTAAGGGGTATACATTTCGTACATAGGGGTTGACATTTCGTACATAGGTAAGTCTAGAAGTTCGTCATTTTTGAAGTTCGAAACATTAAACTTTATTTAGGTGTTACTGATTTAAAAAGAGTAGAGACGTATTTGAGCGTTTATGGGTATTCTACCCCTAAGGGAGTGAAATAGGGGTTGGAAGTTTGTATGGAAGTTTGTCATTTTTAAGTTAGAACCATGAAACTTTATTCATGTACTACTGATTAAAAAAAAATAAAGACGTATTTAAGCAGTTCTGGATATTTTACCCATAAAGGGGTGAAATAGGGGTTGAAAGTTTGTATGGAAGTCCGTTATTTTTTAATTTAGTACCATGAAACTTTATGCATTATCAGCATTTATGGGAATTCTGTTCCTAAAGGGAATGAAATATGGGTCGAATATTTGTATGATAGTTCTTTTAAATGGGCTTTTGATCAAAAATAAATAAATACGACAAAAAACATGAATAAATTACTGATACATACTTTTACACAGTTTTAATTAAATACATATAATAAACTTCCACGCGAGCAAAGCCGCGGGCAACAGCTAGTTAAGTTATAAAAGGTTCCGAAAAAAAAATCCGATCAGAATGAAATCTATTAACAGTAACATTGTGGTTTGTGTACAATGTACGTCGTAACACTTATATAAAGCGATCAGAATACGTTAATTAGCTCTAAGACAGTGTAATTGCTAACGTGATTATGTCCCTAACTGGTCGTGACAAATATATCGCAGTAAATATTAGCCTATAATTTTCCTCGTGAATCAAAACATTTCCATGCTTAATTTTACTAACTTCTATTTGATAGTTTAGCCGTGAAAGCTAACTGACAGACAAACATGGTTACTTTACTACCGTATTTATAATATTAGTACGGATGAAGAACGGATTGAAGTTCCGGCCTATTTTAATGTAAATTACGTGTTGTAATATAATTTCGTAGGAGTTGTTTTTAGTCAAAGCAAACATACAAATATGGACAGAATAAATGAAGATCCTATCATGGGACAATAATATGGAGGAGATATATTATCCTATTGGAATAAAATCGTGACTATAGAGATTCAACATAGAGGCTTGTTTAAGTTGGTGCCGCACTGAAATTAGATACCATCAAACAGGAATTAAATTGTTGAACAGAGTCAAATTGAAAACATCCTGCGTGAGGATAAACTCAACTAGAAAATCTATACACAGATGCAGATATTACAATATGCAAATTTCGAAAGCGAGATAGATGGTTCATTTTTTTTACATAGGCAAGTGCCTCCCAATGTGAGTCTACTCTGTCTGATAGAAAGCATGACCATAAGCCAAGAGTAGTGATCACCATACTCGTTATGAATGCAGACAACACAACAATGCAGCATGGTGATCAGCACTATAGCTTATAATCCCATAGACAAAGCATGTTCTTACGAGACAAAGTTTCTTTCAATACAGATTACTGCCATGTTTCTAATTAGCAATAGTTATTACTACTTTTATTACTATATAAGACATAAAACTGTAATAAAATAAGAGATTTATGTGTGGATCACAAAATTATTCCTAACCATTGAGTTATAAGTTTTATAATGATTACGACCCAGACGATTCTAAATATTTGAAGCAAGTCTATATTAACGTCTATTGGTGACATTTTTCGTACATTTTATATATTATATATTATTATAGCGGCCTATTGAGATGCTTTTGAATCACTGGGCCTCCGATCTTGCACTCACAAACGAAATACGACAGCGCAAATACCCTCATTTTAGGTTGGTGGTTATGAGAGCTGGCAAATTAGTGTTGAAATCAGCGTTGCTCTAGAACCTTGTCCTACGAGGTATTTAGCTTTGGGAGAATTAGTAGATCTTTATACCAATAAACTTCTGATATGTGATAATACTAATATACTACCGGCTCTTGTGTCCCAAAGGAGTCGGAGATTTAAATCGATGTTCCACCTGCCCCCTAGCCAAGTTGCAAGCTTTCTTCGTTCTGCAATCGTTAACGCCTAAATTCTGGTGTCATTGGCTAATACTTTGTCTAAGATTAGCCAATGACACTAGAATGTAGGCGTTAACGATTGCAGAAAAAAGAACGCTTGTAACTTGTTAGAGTGACTGGACTCAACATTTACGTTTCACGTACAAATACATCAAACACATACATTGACTAGCACAGGGACTGGTTACTTTGGATTCAGATTTCCGTGTGTGGATTATTAGGTACTATTACGATGTAATCAATTAATCGTCCAGAATTATCTATTGTAATAATTATAATAAACAATATTTTTCTATAAATATGATAATTACGTTATCAACTTTATCAAGTTAAGGATTAATACCTTAGTTTTAGCTACTGTGTGGATTTGATTTATTATTTGAAGGTAGAGGTGGTCAATCTATACATTAAATTACTTCTCCGGACTAATTCATTAACGGAGTCTAAAACTACTGTAAGTTTCAGACATAACTTGTTCTAGACTAACTTTAAACTACTAGAATTTGACAGTTAATGCTTTATAGTTTTCCTCCAAGGGTCTAAGTAAAGTAAGAGATGTACGGGAGTTTGAAAGTTAGTCATTTTCAGAATCAAACACCTGATATCAATACCAATATTAAAAAGTGGGTGAGTTTGTGAAGGGGGGGGGGGAGGGAATAGGTTATATCCGTATATTAACGTGAAAAATAATTACTGCGATCGCAACATACGCGCGGGATAGCTATCAAGACATAATCACGCACGCAAAACCGCGAGCAGTAGCTAGTCTATACAAATAAATAAAATTGTAATAACCGCTTTTAAATAAATGCATATGTATGTATACACGATACATGTAACAATTTTTTTTTTTAATTTTTGTCTGTTTATCTGTTGGTTTCGGGTAATCTCTGAAAGGACTGGACCGATTTTGACGGGAGTTTCACTAGCAGGTAGTTGATGATCCAGGGAGTAAGTTAGGCTACTTTTTTAGACTAGCTTTGTCCCGCGGTACAACAGTAACCGCGGGTAACACCGCAGGGTTGAGCTAGTATTACATGTTTTCGTAGTTTAGCCTATTATAGTACTAAATGAAAAGATCTATTGCCACGTAACAAAGTTGTGAGTAATTTGCACGAGTTCTTATCTATAATAAGAAACTGCAACACTAGTCATTTCCGCGATTGTTTCTAGAAAATAAACAGTACGGTATTGTGAGATCGTTGAAAAACAATTATTTCAGACATAACTGTACTGCGCTGACATTGTAATCCAATGCTCGCAGTAACTGGTGTGACGGGCCTGTTAGTTTAATGGATAGTGGCTCTAACTGCTTAGTTGGGGGTCCTGGCGCCCTAGCCAAGTCGCAAGCGTTCTTCGATTGCAATCGTTAACGCCTAAATTCTCGTGTGTCATTGGCTAATACTTTGTCTAAGATTACTTTGTTTAAGATTAGCCAATGACACACGAGAATGTAGGCGTTACCGATTGCAGAACGAAGAACGCTTGCAACTTAGCTAGGGGGGCTGGTTTCTTTTCCTGTCCAGGACGAATAGTTTTATGATGAGCATGATGGCTAGTGTAAGTAAGTTGGTCTCGGGAAAGGTGCTTCCACACAGCAGTTAGGTATATAATGTTAGAGAATGTTATTTCTTTACAAATTATAACAAAAGTTATAAAATGTTAGTGATGTTATACAACATCATATTACAACATATAACATGTTGCAGCAAATGTTATAAAATGTTATCGCTTTAAACAATGGTTTATAACATTATATGTACAACTGCTGTGTGGGAGCACCTGAAGACATCTATAATCATCATCAGCCTATCGCAGTCCACTGCTGGACATTGGACTCTCCACTTGCACGCTACTTAGTTCGATCCTCGGCTTCTACTGCTCCTGCCCGCCGTCTTGCACAAATCATCACTCCACCTGGCCCGTGGACGTCCTACACTACGTTTGCCAAGACGCGGTCACGACTCAAAAAACCGTCAGCAGAATCCAACAGTGTTGGGAACTCGTTGCGAATGCGGAACAATACAACAATGTAGCATGATGACCCACACTATGGCGGCCTACTAAGATGCTTCTGCATTATTGGGCCTCCGGTCTCGCTCTCACCAACGAAACACGACAGCACAAATGCTGTCATTTTAAGTAGGTCTCAGTGCGAGGATAGTATCGTCCCGGTCGAGTCAGCGCGTTTGTGCTAAATTAAGTTAGGCTCTACTATCTTAAAAGCACATACGTCCATCTTAACATTCGCATTTTAGCCACGTGTAGGCTACGTCACATCCGTTTCTTTCCAGCATTTGGATCCATTTAGGACTTTTCGCTTAGGAATGAAATGGTGTCGGATAAATGATACGATGTGTCATCGCTACTATTCATTCTCTGGATGTAGTAAGGGCCGACTAAGGGAGAACAATATCACAGCAAAGAGACGGGAAACTTAAAACAAACTATACCAACCCGTCTGGCCCGCGAGGTATTCCAAAATCTTCTTAAGACCAACTGCAGTGAACTGATAAACGATGTTTATGAACACTTTTTACTTGTACTTACAATAACAGAGGCTAATCGAAGATTACATAATTTGGGTATAAAATTAGACAAACAAAAAAGTAATCTAAGGTCAAGTACCATACACATTCTTATTGCCATAAATATGTCATAACTTAGTTATTACTTACAAGAAAGGTTTGAGTTTTTATTAGATTCGGTGTTTTTGGATTTAGTGCTACTTCAATGACGAGGAGACATCGTAAAAAGGTACCGTACTTTGCCTATATTCAGTTTATATTCTAAAGACTTTTAGTTTCGAACTAAGCTAAGGAAAAATTACCCTTGACACAAATTAGGGCCACACAACTTGGGTTGCAGCTGTCCATCAGCATGAGCAACATCAGCTGACCCGATAAAAAGAACTGCTCAAGAATGAGCAGTTATTGTCTTTAATTAGCTCAAGAGACAGGCGCAGACACCGATGAAAAGTCGCGAAATATTCAGGCAATGAATGGTCTTCAGTGCCCTTGAACATGAAGCCTTTCGCAAGCGGAATTCCAAAGATAGATGTCAAGTAGGAAGGTTCAGACAAAAACTGAAGTTGGTATCGAATTAGTTATGCCAAACAATTGGTTTTAGTAGCCAGTATTTATTCTAAGATCGCTAATTAAACTGTCTTAAGGTTACCCGTGCTAACAATTTTCCGAATATTGTATGTTTTTGTTACGTACGGGTTTTGAGAGCACCTACTGGTACGTCAAGACCTTCTAGGGGACCACAGTTGAACTACCGTTTTTGTGTTGACTTCAAAGTTTTAATTAAAACACATACACACATGGACACAAAATATAGAATAGGAAAACACGAAACCCTTTATAGGCTCACTTTGTTTTCCGTCTGTCAAGACACTTTTTCTCGGATACGCGGTGAGGTATTAAGCTGAAATTTATATCAAATACTCAGGTCTGGTGTTTCTTGTAGCGTGAAAAATCTAACTTCTAAGTCAACGCAATCAAAAGACACCAGCCGTTTATGCTACAAATTTCGACACTCGCAAGGGAATCAAAAGCTACAGGGTACTTCGAAAAACACTATTAAGTTTAGATGACACCACAGCCACAGGCCCTGACGAATTGCCTTCGATTGTCTTAAAAAAGTGTTCAACAGTACTGGTGAAGAACATAACGATGTTGATGAACGGGTCCTTGAATGATGGGGTGGTGCCTGCTGACTGGAAAGTAGCCTACATTGTGCCAATATATAAAAAGGGAAATAAACTTGAACCAGCAAACTACAGACCTATTAGTCTGACGAGCGTGCTGTGTAAAACAATGGAAAAAATCATTACCAATCAAATCAGAGACTTTTTACTGCAAGAAGGAATCATTTTAGAGGAACAACATGGATTTGTACCCAAACGATCAGTAACCACCAACCTACTTAAATGTTTGCATGAATGGACTAAAAGTCATGATGAAAGAAACCCTACAGATGTTATTTACCTGGACTATGAGAGGGCGTTTGACTGCGTGCCTACACAACGTTTAATCCATAAAATAGAACACCTAGGTATCCGCGGTAATCTGCTAGCCTGGATTAGGGACTTTCTCTCAAACAGAACTTTCCGTGTGCGTATCGGTGAAGCCTTATCTGAACCTCGAAATGTACTCAGCGGTGTCCCACAAGGTTCGGTCCTGGGACCACTACTCTTTATCCTTTACCTGACAGATCTTAAAGGTGTCCTCAAACTGCCTTTTTGCTTATTTGCTGATGACACAAAATTCTTTGGAAACCCCTGTAGCCAGTCACAGGATATACAAAAAGATTTAGACGCCATTTACAACTGGACCCAAGAATGGTTGCTGACATTAAACGCTAACAAGTGCACAGTATTACATATTGGAAACAACAATCCTCATAAAATGTATTACCTTGGACACCAACAATTGATGCCCGTTGAGTCGCAGAAAGATCTAGGCGTCATTATATCAAACGATCTCAAGTGGGAAGCTCATATATCTGGCTTAGTCAAGAAAACAAATTCGATGCTGTACATCATACGCAAGGCCTTTAAATGCCTTACGGCTAAGACTTTCTTGAAACTGTACAAGACCTATGTTAGACCGCTGCTTGAATATGCGTATGTCATCTGGGACCCATATCTCAAAAAAGACATTTTTTTGCTGGAGGCAGTGCAGAGAAGGGCAACTAAGATGGTTAACACGATTCGTAATAGCACCTACGAGCAGCGGCTAAAATATTTAGGGTTAACCACACTGGAAGAACGCCGACAGAGAGGCAGTCTTATTGAAACTTATAAAATACTCAAAGAGCAATATGACGTACCCAGCTTACCGGAAATCTACATCTTGGATGATAACATGCACTTACGAGGGCATCCCCTGAGACTATGGCGAAATTAGAAAAACCCAAAGACGCATTTTCTGCCTAACCGAGTTGTGACAGCCTGGAACAGACTCCCAGAGGACGTGGTTATGGCTCCCTCACTGAACTGCTTCAAAAACAGACTTGACAGACTCGATATCTCCAAGCTATTTCAAACACACGCATCAGCTTTCTAGCTGCTAGTGTGTCATACCAAATAATAATAATAATAATAGGCGGTAACAAGGTGCGAGCCTTCAATGGTTGGGTCATGCCGGTTCTGATGTATTCCTTTGGTATACTTAGATGGACTCAGACCGAATTAGATGCCATAGACAGGAGAGTCCGTACACTGCTGACTGCATTTCGAATGCATCACCCACGTTCATCGGTTATGAGATTGTATATCCCGCGAAAGCTTGGGGGTCGTGGTCTATTAAATGCCAAGACCCTACACAATCGCGAGATATACAATCTTAGAGAATATTTCCTTCATACTGATGTGGGAATGAATCGCAGTGTAGTTACAGTGGATATCGGACTCACTCCGCTCGCTTTGGCTAAAGAGAATTGGCGCAAACCTGTAGTACTTAGTACTAATGATCGCAGGGAGGTATGGAAGGGCAAAGAACTTCATGGTCGATTTTATCGGACCCTTAATGGGCCTGATATAGATTTTAAAGCATCTACGTCCTGGCTACGGTATGGTGATCTCTTCGGAGAAACCGAAGGTTTTGTTTGTGCGATTATGGACGAAGTTATCATGACGAATAACTATCGGAAATATATCCTGAAGGATGGTACGGTCGACATCTGTCGGGCATGTCACCGTCCTGGAGAATCTATCAGGCATATTATTTCTGGTTGTTCTCGTCTTGCTAACGGCGAATATTTGCACAGACACAACCAAGTAGCCAGGATTGTACATCAACAACTTGCCCTTAAATACCATCTTGTGAGTTCAGAGGTGCCATACTATAGATATGTGCCCGACCCAGTTCTCGAGAATGGTCGTGCTACGTTATATTGGGATCGATCTATTATCACAGATAGGACTATTGTTGCCAATAAGCCTGATATTGTGGTGATAGATCGATTGGAGCGCCGCGCAATGATTGTCGATATCGCCGTTCCTCATGACGAGAATCTCGTGAAAGTCGAAAAAGAAAAACAAATAAAATATTTGGATTTATCTCACGAGATTGTCGATATGTGGAATGTGGATTCGGCGATCATTGTTCCGATAGTCGTTTCTGCTCACGGATTGATAGCCAAGAGCCTCGACCAACACCTTAAGAGGCTCACGTTAGAGGGCTGGATCAAGGGTCTGATACAGAAGGCAGTCCTCCTTGACACGGCACGTATAGTGAGGAGGTTCCTGTCTTTGGAGCCCTAACCACCGGTTTCTTGGTCCCTGTACCCGAAGTCGGTGGTCTACTATTTTTTATATTTTTAAATGTATTTGTTTTTATATTTATATTTAAAAATGTAATTAATATGTATTTATAATGTTAATAAAGAGAATAATAATAGTACTTCCCGTGAACTCAGCATCTTGAAATTTTGTTACGAAGCAACGTCTTACAACACACATAAAGAAAAATTACGAAAAGCTTTTTTAAATATAAACCCTGCCACTCAACTCAGTGCTCTGCATGATGGAAAACGTGAAAGCTTAAATTCCCATTTCTATAAAAAAGAGCCCTAATAAACTTATTACCTATCATCTGGACATCAATCTTTCATAATTTCTTTTCATATTTTTTTTTTGTTTATGTATGGCCTGTCAAAATCACTATACTCTGCCTGATGAAAAGCATAAGCAGAGTCCAAGAGTTGTGGTCACCATACTCATTGCTCATAAAAACAATGCAGCATGGTGATCCACACAATGGTGGGCTAGTGATGCTTCTGCATCATTAGGCGGTCTCACACTCACCAACGAAACATGACAGCATGATCGCTGTCATTTAACGCTGATCTTCTGTGCGAGGTCATTACTGGCCCGTTCATGCTCAAATCAGAGTGGCTCTACTACCTTTTTACATCATCATCGGTCTCTAACTATCTATACGATAGATGCGTCCATCATCTGTCTACATGTAGAGCAGACATTACATGAAGGAGGTTTTGTACATAGTGTTGTGGTTGCACAACAGTATGTTAATGGGTATAAAATGCATAGTATTTGCATATAACATCCCTAAGGTTTATATTGACAACTACTGCTACTGCGGGGCGAAGCTAGTCTAAAAAAAGTTGCCTAAGTTACTCCTCATATCATCAGTGAAAGTCCTGTCAAAATCGGTCTAGCCGTTCCAGAGATTACCCGGAACAATAAGACAGACAAACATTTTTTTAACTTCATTTTTGGTATATGTGCAATGTATACATACATATGAATTTAGTAAAAAGCGGTTATTTTAATATTACAAACATACACCCCAATTTTATTTATTTGTATAGATGATGCTTAATAGTTACAAAATAATTACAATACATTAGTTTGTTTGACTGTGGTAGTACAGTAGTAGGTCGATATTAATTAATATTAGGTATGTATTAAAGTCTAACTATTTCTTACAAATAAATAAAATCAAAGTGTCTGACATTTCAAATGAACAGCTTTCCACCAAATGCTTATAAAAGTTTATACAATGTTGACATCAAAATTTCAATTTATAAAATTTTTGTCCGTCTGTTTGTAATGGCTAATCAGGAATAACTGGCTCTTTAGTCTGTAACTTTCACTGGCAGATAGCTGATGACATAAGAAGTAACTAGGCTACTTTTATTTCAAACCAGGTGCAGCCCACAGAGTTACAGATGCCCTCAAATATCATCTTAATTCTAAGATTAGTCATGACACAAAAGTTTTTTGATTCTTAATCTTTGTAATCATTGTTTATTGCCATCTTTTTTGAAACCATATGTCAGATTATCTATACTAATATTATAATGAGGTAAAGTTTCTAACGTGGTTTATATGGTTGTAGGGGGTAACCTTCAGAAGTACTGATCCCATCCTGAAAATTCTAGCACTAACAAATAGCGACACTATTCAGAAGTGACACAGGCCCTATTTTTTTACGATTAAACAAAAAATTCAGTCAAAAGTAACAGTATTTGTAAATCAAGTTGGTTAATTTGTAATGGGCATATGTGGGCTAGTGTATATATGTGTCAATGTATACACTAGCCCAAATAATTAATAAAATCCTCATTTATAAGCACAACAAGTCAAATTTTAACAAAATAAAAGACTGGACTTCAGGAACAACTAAATCAATCAATTTCTCTTGGTGTCTTCAGATTTTAGTGTCTTTGTCATGGTACCACTGTTGGTATATCTCCTGTCTATTAAAAAAGAATTATCCAAATTGGTTGATAAATGACAAATGTATCCACGAACAGACAAAAACAACATATGTAGTTGAATTTTTATGGTGTCCTCTAAATAGAGCAACCAGTAATCTTAGCAGTTTTAAAAACCAGGTTTAACATCTGAATAAAATATTATATCTGTTTTTTGTGGCTGTTTCTTTACAAACAAATAGTAACAACCTCATTCCATATTTGTTAATGGCATGATAGTGCAAAAACACAACATTTTTTGTTGTGTCAAACATATGTACTCAAAATCGCCGTGAATAAGCCTGTTTACTAGGTGTGATGACAGCTTACCTCGAAAACACCGAGACATCTGCCCAGCTTGCCGATGACGCCGGCTTCTTCGAGTACCTCACGCATAGCAGTCACTGAAGGCTCTTCTTCAGGCTCGACGCCGCCGCCTGGCACGATCCAGTTGTCAGGACGTCGCGACGAAGTCACCAGGAGAACCTACGCAACACAACGTCACGCTAAAACCTCTCCACGCTATCCCACACCCTCACTGTCACTCTAAAAACACCATTCAACACTAACCTCTGTTTCGGCATCAGAACGAACGCAGATACACGCCGCGCGACGTCTAAATCCTTCGTCGTCATAAATCCGAATCGAATTAGGCTTCTCCTTCACCATTTTTTCATTTAACACGTAAACACGAACTAAACAGACGATCACAAACGAAAAGCTGACATCAAATATAAAGAAAAACTATGAACCGAACGTAATTTTTTAATGATCAACAAACGCCATAACTGAAGTATCCTATATTGAACGTATCCATTTTCTACTAATAAAGTTACACAACGTACATGTAAAACGAAACTATAATAACAATAACGCTACAATTAGAGCAATATTTCAGCTAAAACTAGCTTTTGATCGCGTATTTTA
The DNA here is from genome assembly GCA_905220595.1 of Spilosoma lubricipeda. Lineage (NCBI taxonomy): Eukaryota > Metazoa > Arthropoda > Insecta > Lepidoptera > Erebidae > Spilosoma > Spilosoma lubricipeda. The sequence goes on from HG992290.1 coordinate 1,200,735, forward strand.
AGCCCATGTTGAATGGTGCCTGACGTTTTATTTCTATGCGAAAATCGAAATAGGTTTTTTGGAAAGCAATAGGGAGTCTATCAGCTGACAGCCGGAAATCGGAAATTGTATTGCCGTGTAAGTACATTTTATTTTTCAATGTTGCTATAGTTTGTTTATTTGTTGGTTTCTTTGACCTTCAAAATGGTCGATTCTATCAAGCAAAGAAACATGTGATACACTTTGAAAATAACAGGAATTACTTTTGAGTAAAAACTTCCGATATTAAATGTAATTACTAAATTAGAAGCATTAACACAGGTTCTCCGAAAATATTTTAAACAATTCACAAATTTTGAATATTGGCATAAATTCCCGCCGAATAAAAATGTTTTTTTCCAAGATATTATTGGTGGTGCACATTAAAGGCAGCAATGTGAAATATTAACCACATTTTTTGTTTAATCTACTCTTCCGTACCTCCGGTGCGGAACGAAGACGAAGTTTGTTTAAAATTTCACTTTTAATTAAAATAATTTTAGAGACAGCATTTTCTTTGGTCAGTGCATAATTATATGCACGACCAAAAATAAATGCATGAAAAAAGACAGTCTCCAAATTGGATTTTTTTTAAGTCATTTAATAAATGCTGACATTGCTAGAAACATTATTATTTTAATATTAACGTAAATTTTCCGATGTCACTGACTCTGACTCCTAAGTCCAGACTGAGATCGTTTTTTGTTTTTTCGGAAGACGGTCCCCATTTCATCTCATCCACATTTTTTATATTTTATATCATTAATTACATCACGACGAAGACTTATTGACTTGAAGACTTAAAATTTGAAGAATAAAAACACTTGACATTGGCAGAAATAGCTGATCCGAGAGGTCCGGCTGGTTGCCATTTCATCAAAGAAGAAGAAGAAGTCCAGACTAAGAGTTTAATTCTTTGTGACTTAGAACCCAACGAAATGCCTAAGAACCCGCATGCTGAGAAAGCATACATACAGACATACGCGAATGACAACAGTTTTAAAACTTCGGTTCCATGGCTAGCCATAGACAAATATTGGTTAAAAAGTTTCTTTAATCTGTGCCGTGCCAGAGTTTGTTTTGTTTATGACAGTTAGTTACGTTATTTCAAATTGCGTGCTTGCATTTTCAGTGTGAAACATAATTTATTGTTTTTAATTTTTTTCAGGTGTCATGGGTAGGTAGAATTAATTATTACCTTCATTTTTTAATAAAATGTTTTATGAATTTTACTTAAACCTTGTTGTTCATGGATTACGTGTATTTATGCACAAATTTTTAGTCCGGAAGATTTTTAGGTAACTAGAGCGGTAATTTATATAATTAGTATTGTTTCTATTTCAGAGGAAAGCTTCGACTTGGGAAAACTGTTGAGGAATCATCAGAAAGTACACAAAAGTAAACCTTCGCAGTTCGGAAGCGTAGCAGGCGGGGTTTGTGTTTACCATTAAATTACTAGTGATAAAAACTTCATTTCACCATGTTTGAGGCATCTGAGTCTTTTAATTTAAATAATGTAGGTATAGTCTGGTGTATTCATGTAGATCTACTTTGCATGTAATGTTAAATGCGTCTACTTTATGATTAAATATGCAACAAGTTTTATTAGTGTGGGAACTTATACAACTACATAGTTTTAGAGTTTTCTCATGCATGTAATATATTTTTTAATAAGTGTACTTGGAACCAACTGAATCATGCATCTGGCAGTTTCATTACCTACATATTCATTTATCGAGTTGCGTTCTTTTTAATACATGTGTTTGGCTTACGCTTTGGAGTCTGTTGATTTTCATATATATATACAAAAAAAATAAAAAAATTTAAGAGTCTATTTGTAATTTTAAATTGACAGCTTTTAATATAAAAGTATATATGGATATTACATCAAAATTGACTATTGTCTCCCAATAAAACATTGTTAAAATTATAGTTAGATAGTGATACATCAGATGAAACTAGTGATGCCATCTGTTGACGGTATTGTGCACTGATGTAGTAATCAATCATTCTCTATTTAATGTCTTATGTTCTATGGAGGATCCGTTTCCTGTAGCTTGTGAATGAATACATTAAAAGATATACTCCTCGGTAAGCCGTTGTTGAAGTGACTTGTTTTACTTTATTATAAATTAATTCTAATAAACATGTTTGTTTTGGTTACTCTCTGGAATGGCTCAACCAATTTTGACTGGACTTTAGCTGGCAGATAACAGATGTTATAAAAGCAACAAAAACAGGACACAGCTATTGACTTATAAAGATTCGCTACCAATGATTCCATAGATAGTCTCAAAAATCTAGACTTATTTAAATTCATGTCTTCACTTACATTTGAATGGTATCATGAAAACACATGAATATAATGCATAAAACCGGTCCAACGTGCATCAAACCATCTTATTACTTAAGTACTTTAGCAAATTGAAATGTCCATACTAAAGTGTATGTTAATATATGTTAGTTTTGTCAGTTCACGTGTTTTCTCTCCGTTACTATAACAACAGGATTTTATAGTTCTTGGGAGCATTTAAATAGAGGATGTTAAATAGAGTTACCCTCAATCGAACAAGTTCGGTTCTATGATATTCGTGCAGTAGAATTAAGTGGGTTAATTATTTGGAAAAATCATGTATACTTATTCTGCTGTTGTAATAGAGAGGGCAATAAGTAAAGAAAGGCAGTTTTGAGAAGGGAACGAAGGGAAGATTTTTCTTACCATACTTTATCTTGCAAGAGAATTACTCCTAATTTATGTACATACATGAAACATAGATACGAAGAAAAATACAAATCTATGGAATTAAATAAATATGAAGTGTCTGTTTCTAATTTCAAATTAACACTTTTTTTGGTCTGTTTGTTCTGAATTCTGGAATGCCTAGACTGATTTTGACCACACAGATGTTGTATAATACCAACTAACAAAAGGTACAATAACCACTGCGGGACCCAGCTAGACAGAAATTAAAAAAATGGCCTCCTTTGACTTAATCTCTCTCTATTCCCTCGGCAGCATTGTGTACATGACTTCTCACATGTATAAGTATTGACATTTTTGCAAAGTATATTGTCATGAGTACACCAATGTAAATATAAAACATAGATTCTAACTTAAATTGACAGACCAAATGTACCTTTCAGGTGAAGAAGAGACTTGAGAATAATCTAAAGTACCGCAAGAGCAACCGCCTGTCATACTTCGATAATGTAAGAGACTTGTCAAAAGGTGAGAGCCCAGCTCCACTTCCCAAGGTACAGTCAAAAGAAGAACACAGAAGACAGCAATTAGAAAAATGGAAAGAGCAAAAAGAAAAGCAAAAGAAAGAAGCGGCTGCAAAAAAGAAGAAACCGTTTGTTGCAGGAGTAGCCCACGCTCCACTGAAGTTCATACCTCCACCGCCTATTCAAAAACCAAAACCCAGCACATCAGGCAGAGTGACACGATCTCAAAGTGCTAAAAATGATACCAAATCTAGAGATACTAAAGCCACAAGCACAAGTCAAACTGCATCAAAGTCTTTTGCTCCAAAAAATGCTTCTTTCCGACCTCCAGAGATTAAAAATGTGACAACATTACCAAAGTTAGCTCCTGTAAAAACTAGAAAAGATAAAAAACAGAATATTACATTTGATCCAGTTTTGCCCAACGTACAAAAAGAAAATAAACAAAGTCGAACTAGGGCTTTAAGACATGTAGCTGTAGAAACTGTAACCGCACAAAAACAAGTTGAAAGAAAAACCAAAGCAAAAGTTACCAAACCAAGTCCAAAAAAGACAAAATTAGGAAAGGTTACTCTACAAAATGATAGCATTTCTCCGATTCTGAGTAGTCGAGGCTCAAGAAAGTCACTGGCAGCCCCGAAGTCACCTATCATTACCAATAAAACACCTAGGAAGTCCATGCAAATAGAACCTCAACTATTTACTCCTAAAAATCCAGTACCGAAAAGTGAGTCAAGCTCAGAAGAGAAATTACGGTCTCCAAAATTAATTGACAATGCAGCAATGACTCCAGAACATATTGCAGAAGAGGCAAAGAAAATAAGCCCTTGTGTCACTGTGTCGAGAGGAAAAGATAATGCTAGGAAAGAAATGAAAAAGAAACTTGATGAAGGTAATTTTACATTTACAATTTTAATTCTATTGGCTTGTTCAACATGGGTTTTTTTTTAGACCTAGTAATATGATAGAATTTGAGCGAAATAATGGTGGTGATTCTCTAGTTGTCACTAAACTAAAATTCACTAAAATTTTATATTAGATAATATACTCTAATCTCATTCATTTACAGTCCATTTTTCTATATCTCGCATGTCAGCTGTCACTTTAGTTTTGTACCAAATAAACACACGCTTGTTTATTACTTAAAAAAGCAAAATTTACTTTGGCATCACCAAAATTAGTTAAATCACTCAACTTAGAATACCTATATTTTTCTTTATTCTGGTGTTGAACCTTTGTAACGTGTGACGTAAACCTTGACATGCCGACTTACGCCTACGTAATTATTTGTAATAATTTTTACATTTAAAGTTTAGTTTTTTTTTCACTAATAAACAGGCGGGCAGCTCTGATCAACTTTTAGTTGGTACTGAACTAAATATAGTGAAAGCTGAGATATTGAAAAAAGAACTGTAAGCCAATGAGATTAAAGTATATAATCCAACAACAAATTTTAGTGAATTTTGGTTTAGTGATGACAACAAGAGAATCACCGCCAATGTTATTATATTTTTTGAACTACAGATATACTTCATCCATAATTTACGAATACATACTTCATACAAAATGAACACAAGTTAAATCGTAATGATTATTTTATGTTAAGACACTATGATGCAGTATGGCTAGATAATGAATGAATTCCTTGAGTAAAATACTATCAAACTTATTATATATCTATACAAATAAATAAAATTGGAGTGTCTGTTTGTAACATTAAAATAACAGTTTTTTAATCAATGCATATGTATGTATACACGATACACATACCAAAAATGTGGTTAAAAAATTTTTTGTCTGTCTGTCTGTCTGTCTGTCTGTCTGTCTGTCTGTCTGTCTGTCTGTCTGTCTGTCTGTCTGTCTGTTTGTTCCGGGTAATCTCTGGAACGGCTGGACGGATTTGGACGGGACTTTCACTGGCAGGTAGCTGATGATCCAGGGAGTAACTTAGGCTACTTTTTTAGACTAACTTTGTCCCGCGGCGTTACTCGCGGTACAACAATAATCGCGGGTAACACCGCGGGGTTCAGCTAGTATATTATATTTATACTAGCTATTTTGAAATCTAGGAGTTACACATATAAACCTTCCTCTTGAATCCTTGACTTGAGTTGTTGAAAACTATTGAAACTGTTGAGTAATTTAAAAAATCTAGACAGGGGAATCGATTTCATTTTTAACAGACTTCAAAAAAGAGGTGGTACTAATTCTATTGTATTTTTTTAATACTATGTAAAGATATATTCAACTGCCTCGTTGGTCTAGTGGTTAGCGTAAGCGACTGCAGATCAAGAGGTCTCGGGTTCGATTCCTGGGTCGGACTGCTGTTGGGTTTTTCTTACAAGAATTTCTTAATAGCAGCCTGGAGTATGGAAGATGGCGGTAATTCCCGCCCGTGCCTTGGGGAGCAGGTTAAGCCGTCGGTCCCGGTTGTCATGAACATCTATGGCAATCGTTATTGGGAAGTCAATGCCCTCAAATATATTGACAACTAGTTCAGCCTTCGAATTCAGTTCACCCTTAGGGTTGCGGAGGTCCGATGAGAGTCGCTCCGTGTAAAAACTGATATTCAGTTAAAAACCGGTTGAACTATTATCCGACCCCAAATCTTGGGAATAATAAAGGCTAGGAAGAAGAAGATGTAAAGATATATTCAAAATACTTCCTACCCATTCAAAGTTCGTTTTTTCGTCCAATCATTGCACTATAATAATCTTCATGCAATACCTTATTGTCGCCGACTAAAATTTCTATCAAATTATAAATAGTTCTTGTAGTATCCTTATTAGAATGTATTATTTTATCTAAAAATTTAAATAATTCAGTGATAAAATTAACTATTACTACACTGATTGATGAGATCTCATCTTTGACCCATTTTTTAATAGAATTATCTGTTAAATCAAACTTAGTAAGGATAGGTTTTGCATCTTCCTTTTCATACAATTTGTCTATTACATCAAGAAGCATTCGCAGTGCTGCTGCTTTTATTTTGTCTCCATTCTTAGGGTTGTGTATAATTTCAAATTTCAAGGTAAGTGTTTCTTTCAATCCATTGAAAAACTTTTTGATGTTATCGGTATTAACTATTTCCTTTAACACATGTTCAACGGCATCCTTATCTTTTTTTATATCAACAACCATGTTCATGAAATTGTCATTGTGACTTACAACCATACCGAGCAGTTTCTGGAATATTATCAGCTTGTCCTTTGGCATCTCTAGTATTTCTGTCACAAAATGGCCACAATGATCCGTGAAAGTGGGATAATGTCTACATACTCTATATTTCATGCAAATGTGTTGCATTTCTTCTGACTTTATGTATGTACTGTTTTCTTTGATAGTATCCATTATATGTTTAGTCATATTCGTTAGGAAGCCAAAGGATTTTTTTACAGTACTATGACTGTGCTGAGTGAGTGTATCGTTTAGAAGTTTCAATTGACTTTGGTAGAGGAGTCTGCAGGCCACCTCAGCGGTATCAATCATTATTATATCTTCACTGTAAACTAGTTCTTGTTCATTTGGCACCGTTTTGTCAAAGTATATTTGAACTTGCTTAGTATAATTGTGTATCAGAGTTCTTACATCTACAATTTTACTTTTTAATTGCAATTTTTTTGTTATATATGTGTCCATAGTTTTTAATACCTGTTCACCTCTGTGTTTGACATGGTCAACGTATTCTATTAGTTCACTGACTTTATCTGTTTGATCTAAGTTTTCTTCCAGAATTGAGGAAAAAGTGTTTCGTTTGTCTTGTGACTTTCGTGAATGTTTGAATAAATCGTTTACTCTCTGACGATATTCAGTGTTATCTTCGATTAATGGCAGGGTGGAAGAAAGCACTGTAAGAATAATTTACATTAATGTTGTTTAGTCAGTCATCGTCATCACCAGTAGAATAGAAATACCTATTTTTAGGGGTTGGCCCAATGTGTTTGCATTGGTTGATTTTATAGACGGTCGGTTGTGTGTGATATCGCTCCAGTCGAGTTGGGCGCAAAATTAGCGGATATTTGGCTCTAGCAGACAGTCTCCAAGTGTGGCATTGGTAGTGGGGTGCAGTTGCCTCCTCTTTTTTGTATTTTGGTTTTAAAAAGAACTCCCGCCCTAGGAATGTGTGTCGCGGGGGACTTTAAAAACAGACATAAAAATGGACACAAAAACTCCTAAACTCAGAATTTGTAGACCACACAAGTGTTTTCCATGTGAATTTTACGAACGAAACGGTAAGGTGGCGCCACTGTGGCATCCGTGTAGTTAGTGTTTATCAGTGCTGAGTGCACAGTGCAAAGAGATTTTAGACACAGGTACCACAATGAACCCTTGTGGGAAGGTTGGCTAGGTGAATCAACCCAGCTTTTTCGAGAAGCGGTTTTGTATCTAAGCTCGTATCAAAATCACACGTTAAAATATCATACCTTGTAATATAATAAAAAAATGAAATAAATACATTTTGATATACAACAACACGAATTTCTCAAATACAACACTGAATCACTCAAAACATAAAAAAGGCATATCACATAATTCGTCATGGTAATTTTAGTTTAATTGCCTTAATAATCACTTTAGTAACCATAATACATTTACGAAGATATAATTATGCACATAGAAAGTATTATATTGCCTATGTGTAGAACCTACTTTTTAAGGAGTGACCTATGTCTAGTGGACTGTTAAAGCCTGTTGAGAATCAGTAGTATCTCTTTCTCTAGAAACAGTGCTTCTCAGTGAAAAATAATGAAAGAACCACAGAAGATCACCGTAAAATGACAGCGTCCGTGCTTTTCGCGTTTCGTTGGTGAGTGCGAGACCGGAGGCCTCATGATGCAGAAGCATCACTAGCCCACCATGGTGTGGGTCACCATGCTGCATTGTTGCATTTTCTGCAACCAATGAGTATGATGACCACCACTCTTGGATTCTGCTTATGCCTTCCATCAGGGACAGTTATTTTAGTAGAGCCATACATACAAAAAATATCTGCTTCGCACTGCCTAATTGGTTCCCTGTGAGTAGGCTTTGTTATTACCTCAGTGGAATCTAACCTATACTTGTGTGATTCGACACGAATTTACCAGTTATCAATAGCGAAAGTACTGACTAATCCAAAATAGGAATCTGCGAGATTGCTACCATGTACCTTTTTGTTTGTGAGTATCCGATATTTCCGTATCCGATATTTCGGCGCTGTTGCAAGCGCCATGATCACGGAGTAAGCGCTGTTGCAAGCGCCATGATCACGGAGTAACTCCGTGATCATGGCGTTTGCAACAGCGCCGAAATATCGGATACTCACAAACAAAAAGGTACATGGTAGCAATCCCGCAGATTCCTATTTTAATGTTACTGACCATGAAAGTTTAAAACAATATATGACTAATCTAAGCAGTAAATTTAAAATTAAGACATGTGTTTCATCTTGTAGGCTTATTGGATGAGGATGCGAGTGATATCGACAGCGTGGACCATTTCAGGAAGCAATTGGCGTCTGAAATCAAGCGCATGACGGAGATGTGCGAGACTTGGGAGAAGATCTCTCAGCAGAATATTCTGCCTGAGACTGTCCAGGTAAACAAGCAGATGTGCTTATTGCAGGCTTCAATTTTGATCCTGTTTTTAAGTTTTTTACTGGAAAGATTTACATTGCTAACAGTTGACGCTGTCACTCTCTGCTGTGCCACGATAAGTTTGAATTTTTATGCATATTATAGACGGATGTCATATTTTCGAAGAAATTCGCGTCATCGTCACTGAACGCTTTCCAAGGGCAATTTTTTTTTATTCTTTTTATTTTGCATTTTATTTAAAAAGTAAAGATTCATTTCAGGTGAGTTTAAATTACTGCTTGTTTATAGTTTTGAGTTTTTACTTCTGTGGGCAGTACTCAGGACTATTTTGTAAAAAGAAATCATAAAAGTCAATTTCCGCATTAGGGATGTGTCTAGTGTCGCAGGAGACTTTACTAACGTTTATTCAAACGTATATATTGAACCTTTAGTGTAACTTGAGTATTGATAGAGTAGGTAATTTCCCCGCGAGTTGAGTAAAGCTGAGTTTTTACCTAACAAAAGTTGGCAACTTTCATGTCAACACGCGTCGGTGACAAAAGTTTCTGTAATTGCAACAAAATTAGTTAAAAACCGTGTTTCTGTTTTTGGCAGTAAACATCATAAGAATATGTTCTTTGCAAATATTTATCGACACTGTGGAGACGCTCGGTTGAAATGTTTTTGAAATCGTTGGCGACTCGGTGTAGACACGACGGAATCAAGAGGTGACACTTTCAGTGGCAGCAATGTATGTGTGTGAGTGTGTGTGTGTGTGTGTGCAGGAGGCGGCGCTGTCGGCGGTGGGGCAGGCGCGGCTGCTGATGTCGCAGAAGCTGCAGCAGTTCGCGGCGCTGCTGGACGCCAGCGCGCGCCCGCAGCCCGGCGCCGCGCTCGTCACGCCCGCGGACCTGCACGGCTTCTGGGACATGGTCTTCATGCAGGTCGGTGCACACCCACCCCACCCCACCCCTCCCTCCCCACGCTCACGTCACCGGCGATCATCTCTCTACCCACTTCGTTCCTTGCTAGCTCCAATGTTCTCGCGCTTCTCACACTGTACTATGATAATTAAGCTGTTGAATCTTTACTCATCCCATGAAAACATATTTTTTTTTAGAAAAATACGATAAACAAGTATCTATACGAACTTTCATATAGTAGCTTTTTCCCACAGGAAATTGTATACGATGACTACTTTTATTGTTTTTTCTATGTACGGCCCTGCCAAAATGATTTTACTCGTATGTGATGGAAAGCATAAGCAAAATCAAAGAGTGTAGAATTGCGAATGCATCCTACCGTACGAGAGCCACGCTTCGGCACAAATGGGCCGACTCGATCGCAGTGATACCACAGCCTCACAGAAAACCGGTGTGAAACAGCGCTTGAGCTGTGTTTCACGGAGTGAAGATACCGGAGGTCCATGCACACCCCCTCCCCTCATCAACTTCCCTATCCCCTCATCAACTTCCCTATCCCCTCATCAACTTCCCTATCCCCTCATCAACTTCCCTATCCCCTCATCAACTTCCCTATCCCCTAAAGGTTGACAACGTAGTTGTGACGTCTCTAGTGTTGCGGGTGTCCATGAACAGCGGTAATCGCTTACCATGAAAAAAAAAAACAATGCAGCATGGTGACCCATAACATGGCAGTATTAAATATCATCTCGCTATCGGTTATCGCGGTAAAAAGTAGCCGATGTCTTTCCTCAAGAATTGAAATATACCAATTGAAATTGATGTACTGGTTTACCCGTGTAAGCGTATCAGACAGAAAAACATATAAAGTTACTTCCTAATTTATAAAACTTGTATGGATTTTAATAATATGACATTTTCCTCCGTTTAGATTGAAAATGTGGACGTACGCTTCAAGAAATTGGAGGAACTGCGCGCCCGAGGCTGGGTGGAGCTGGAGCCGGTCGTAATCAAGAAGAAAGTGGTGAAGGCTCAAGTGAAGAAGGTGGCCAAACCCTCGAGAGGACCTAGCCAGTTGAGAGACCTTATTGCAGGTGATTACTATCTTAATATTTCAACTTGTGCACTCTAATTTGCCTCTGTCTCGCTGGCCCAGTGGTAGCGTATTCGACTTCTGTGCTTAAAGTCTCGGGTTTGATTCCCGGGTCGGACCAAATGTTTGTATGATCTGCAAATATTTGTTTCAGAGTTTGCGTGTTTTCTATATATAATATTTATGTACTTAGAAAGAAAAAAAAAATCTGTTGTCTAGTTCTAGTAGTCCCCATAGTACAAGCTCTGCTTTGTTTGGAACTAGATGGCATTGTATGTAATATGTAAATATTATTATTACTAATGTAAGTATTTATTTTACAGCTGCCAGGAAAGCCAAGAAAGAGCAGCAAGGCGATAGTTGTTCAGCGCCTGCCTCTCAGGGTGCAGGCGACAACAAGACGTTCGACGCCGGTTTCTTCTGCGTACAATCGCCGGTCAAATCGCCGGCTGTGAACTCCCCTGGACAGGGAACTCCAGGCAGAAAGAGCTCTCTGCTGAAAGCTGTTCTATCTAATGAAGCTAAAAAGTCGGCCAACAAAGTAAGTAGAGTTTAAATAATCATACATTGCCGCATAGGGTGTTTTTAGAATAAAAAATTAAATAAACCCCTACGCAGGTTTAGGTCGAAGTTATCAATTAATTGTCATTTAACGAATATACTGGCACGCATGATTTATTTATTCGAGTAATCATACGCCAAAAATGCCTTGCATCATTTTAAAAACATCTGATACTCTTATACTGCTGGACCCATAATAACCAAACATAGCTAACAACCATCACAAAGAAAACTGGCTTTCAAATGAAAAAACCGCATCGAAATCGGTCCATCCGTTTGAGAGCTACGATGCAACGGACAGACTCATAGCCAGACATCGACGTTAAACTTATAACAGCCCTCTGTTAGCGTCAGGGGTTAAAAACACAATGTGACCTCGCTTTGTGTCGTTGTGAGGGACATGACAGCCGTTCCTCTACACTATATACATCTGTTTTTTTTACATATAACGTGTTAAATTTTAATTTTTCATGTTTTTCTACAGAACTCCTCGTCTTTCGCCATGTTACGTGCTTCGGTACTTGGCAAGAATATAGACTGCGACGGAATAGCACCCATACCGGTTAGTACTTTTCTTTGATACGTTTTTTTTATGTTATATGAAGTAAAGGTATAGATGGATGTTTTTTTTCTTTTATGTAATATTTGGGCAAACGAGCAGGCAGATGTATCGCCTGATGGTAAGCGATTAACGCCGCCCATAGACACCTGCAACACCTGAGGCGTCACAAGTGCGTTGCCTACTTTTGGGGGATAGGAGGGAGATAGGAGGAAGGGGGAGATAAGGGAGGGGGATTGGGTATGGGTCTCCTGTATCCTCACTCTGTCGGTGAAACACAGCCAAGCACTATTTCACACCGGTTTTCTATGAGATGAGGCCGTGGTGTCATTCCGGTCGAGCCGACCCATTCCTTCCGATGCGTGGCTCTCCCACTGTATACGGTATGCTTGCTTTTTGTATACCTCAAGGATAAATTACCTGAGTATATAGAAAATCCATACTAATATTATAAATTCGAGAGTGTGTCTAACTGTTACGCTTTCACGATTAAACTACTGCACCGCTTTCAATTAAATTTGGTATGTTATACTTTGATTCTTGAGAACGGATATGATGTAGTCAACGCGGGCGGAGCCACAGGAAAAACCTTGTATATTTACAAATAATATTAAAGAGTTTTAGCAAACATTAGTTCTGCTATAAAAGAATAAACCACAAACCTTCTAATTTTGTTTATCTTTACAGCAAACACCGATGACACCGGTGAATATTTACGCCACTCCAGGTCGTAGCATACTCAAGCCATCAAACACTGACAAGAAATCCACCAGGAAATCCATCAAAGTGGTTCTTTTTGACCACTCTGATACTGAGTCACACGACACTTCGTACCTGACTCCAGACAGCGAGATAAATGACGTTGTACCCGATGAAAACCTTGATAGCGGCATCTCACTCATGGATCAGGAGAAGGTGGACAATAAAGAAAATTCTAGAAGGAAATCTACACTCGTAAGGCAAGATGCTGAAGATAGGAGTCCAGTGTTAACGAGAAGTAGAAGAAAGAGTTATCAAGAGGATGCTGTCACACCGCGAAGGTCTTCAAGAAAGAAGGTGCTGCAGGAATCAGAAGAGAATTTGGAAGAGAAGGTACCTCAACGATCTTCGAGGAGGAGAAAGAGTCAAACAGCTAAATGATGTTGATGATGATGAAGATGTAATTTTTATAGTTAGTTAGATAGTATAATTTGTAGTGTATGTTTTACATATTCAGGATTGGTTTGTGTAATTTTTGAGCAATTGATTACAAATGTTGCTATATATTTGTTTAATATATAGATATTGTAAATTAGAAATGGACTCTTTCGGTCGACTTCACAAAAACCAATATTAACGAACTATTTTGTCAGTTTATGTATGTTTGTTTGTTCCACCGTAGCGCCTGTACTGCTTATTCGATTTTAATGAATGAGGTGTTAAGTAGTCGTGTTATTTTTTAAACTTTTTCTTCTATTGTATCACAACCGCTAAGGGTTTTTTAACTTTTCTAAAGGAGTAGAATAATAAATAAATCTAGTTTAAAAATATTAAAAAACATGCTTACAAACAGATGTGCAGGTGAAACTTAATATAAAACATTCAAAATACTCGTTCTGTACGTCAAGAATACGCATCTGTTCAGTGTTGCCATAGATATAATAATAATACCATTTAAGTATTGTTTAAAAGACGATGTTTATGTTTGAGGCAAGTTTAGATAATAATGTTAGATTATTTAATGTTACTACTATTTTTTATAGAATGTTTTGGAGATTGAGAAAATATTGTTAAAAAACTAAATAAAACAAACTCCTTTTACAAATTTATAGTGTGCTAGATATTTGTCTAAGAAACAACAAATATGTAATGCTAGCTTTTCACGGCTATTTTGCTTGCGTTACTTTGCTTTATATCCAGCCCAGGTAATTCTCAGGAATGTATATATGAATATCACTGACAATGTATATTAAACTGTCTGACAATCTAATTTACCGTATTAATACCATAATGTAGTCTCGCATTCCAGTCTTTCGATATCATTATGGAACACCTCACCCTCGATGGATACAGGCTTTGTAGACACTGTGAACTTCTTCATGCTTTGATAACGAACTTATAATATGCTAGCTGTGATCCGCGATCTTACCCGCTGTTATAAAGCTACTACAACGACCGCGGGGCACAGAGTTGGACATATAATCCTTTCTCTTGACTATCTACTGTATTGAAACCCGTTTAGTAATTAAAAGATCTAAGCAACATACGGCGAAGCGGCTTCATTTTATACTCAACTGGATGACGCATCAATCCAACCCCGCCAGGTTTCAGCATTGACGAATCAATTACAAAAGTTTTCGTACGAAATAATTTCTTTAAACTTGCCACCTAGTTAAGTTAGCATACATACGTAAACGGTAATAAATATAACAAGTGTATGGGAATGACTCTCAACGCCTAACTTCGTGGTCATAACAAAATAATACCGAGAGAAAAGAGGCATTCGCGATTGATTTAGGTCAAGGGGCAGATCTATCACAGGCGATGTCGGACCTGCCATAAGTGACTGACTACTCTGCCTGATGAAAAGCAGTGCAGATTCCATTCTCTGGTCTGCCTATTGATATGCTTCTGCATAATTGTGTTTCCGGTCTCGCAATAACCAACGAAACATGACAGCACTGCTGCTGTCACTTTACGCAGTTCTTCAGTGCTCAGGTAGTACCGGCCCGGTCAAGCCGGCCGTACCGAGCTGAAATCAGCGCGGCTCTGCTACCACCATTTCCTTCACGTGAATGTTTTCTAAGTAAATAAAGTGTGCCTTATCCTGACTCTTATGTACATAGCTTCCTTCATTCTCTTTAATTTCCTGTTATTATTTAAGTTCCCAATCATGATCTTCTATTTGTTTGTCAAGTTAAGGAGTGTTTGACTGTTTCTTTTATTGTGTTATGTAGATGTAATCATGTGTTTTTAATTTTTATTGGGGGCAGTCTTGGGTCTAGTACCTTATAACCGAGCTGATAGCCAAGCCTTATGACCATACAAACTACCCACATTTTTTTAAAAAGAGAAAACTCTCTCATTAGGAATAAACATCCTGTGTCGCGGGGACTTTACAAACATACAAGAAACGGACACAAAGAACACCCAGACTCGGGACAACAACTAGTGGATCACACAAAGTTTTGTACCGCGTGGGACTTGAACCCACGACACATGGCACAGTGGCAAGAGGCGTGGCGAACACGTATCGATTCCTTTATGTAAACTACTGTACGCCATTGGCATCTATATGCGACATATCAAATTTGTTTCTTACCCTAACAATTTAGTGTTATTCTGTGCAAAAACAAATATTGTATTTGTCAAATACGTAAAAGTGACCATTAAAATGTTTAACATTTATTTGTTTATTAACTTATTCCTAGCGTCTGAACAATACAACTGGCTCGGTTTCCTTCCAAAACAAAAGTGTCTTGAGTGTTATCCCTGGGACTGCCTGCCTAGGCTATGATAGTAAATGTCTATTGGACTGTTTATTAATGTAGTGTATGTTTGTATGTCTTGATTATTGTATGTACATTACCTAATAATAATATACAAAAGTTTTACACAACAGTTTTTTATTTTTAACCAAATTTAACCATATCTCGTGAGTTTGATTCCTGCCCGAGGCAAGTAATTCTGTGATGAGCACTATCATTTATTGTCTGGAACTCTGGGGCGAGCAGACGGATCGCCTGATGGTAAGCGATTACCGCCACCGCCGATTAGAAGTGTGTTGCCGGCGTTTTAAAGATAAAAATAATAACTTCGCACACTAAAGACTAAACTATACATTATCTGTGCCTGTGTGATATTAACAAAACATAGCTAGAAACTAGTTTTAAAATGGAAAATACCGCATCACCACCCGTTTGAGAGTTACGATGCCACAAACACACACACAAACATCGACGTCAAACTTATAACACCCCTCTTTTTGGGTCGGAGGTTGAAAAAGAACGCCGACGCTCAGAACCGTCAGTTAATATTTGTCATAAACACTATTATTGTCAGAATACAGAGTTACAGCCTTGTAAAATCTTACGTAACACCAAACGTATTTATCCAAACGTGAGTCTTTGCCAAATGCAGAGAATAACTAACAATAATCCTCTGGCCCAGTACACTGACACATTAAGCACTGTGCCAAGTCGTTATCTTTGCACGACCGGCAATAGAACGCAAGCACAGGCTTTAGGATAAAAACCTTTGACGCTTGAGGGTAGTTTCGAGCTTTTGAATGGCATGCTTATGTTTATTGTTAGTACTAGATTTGGACTGGTTAGCTAAGTTATACAAATGAACGGAACAGAATGGTGATAGCTTAATACTAAGCGATGGTATTATAGAAGCATTGATTATATAAGTTCTTTATGGGACAAACTAGCAAATGGTGCACCATGGCACCTAGAACTTAAAAGTGTTGTGTTGCCGCTCTTTTAGTTCTTCCCTAGAATTGGGGAGAGCGAGGTTTTGGACTTCGATAACTAAACTCACACGGTGAAACGAACGAAAGAATTGCTTTATAGCGGTAAGGTTGTGAGGCCTTGATATAACTCCGGTTGAGCCAGCCACCTTGGACTGAATTATGGCTCTCTCAAGTTCCACTGGTAATCTATACCTACAAATAAATAAAATTGGAGTGTCTGTTTGTAATATTAAAATAAACGTTTTTTAAAAGAAGCATCTGTATTGTATGTGCATATACACGACACATGTACCATTTTTTTTTTAATTTTTGTCTCTCTGTTTGTTTCGGGTAAATTCTGGAACGGCTGTACCAATTTTGACGGGACTTTCACTGCCAGGTAGCTGATGATCCAGGGACTAACTTAGGCTACTTTTTTTGACTAGCTTTGTCCTGTGGTGTTACCCGCAGTTATTGTTGTACCGCGGATACAACTAGTGTAAGCTATAAGTACCTACCTCTTACTGCAGGAAACTCGGAAGCTGCCAGTTGTTAAATAACACTCCAAGCTCATAAAATTGATTAAAAATCTATTTTGATGAAAATTGGAACATAGTTGGATCATAAATTTCCGAATAACGATATCCGTGTGACGTCAGATTAAGAAAACAATGTCAACAGCACTCGTCCCGTGAGTGTCTTATGAACCACAACCTACGAGGACCAACATCACTACTTACGCCTATATACATCTACGTTACAAGTCACAAATGCGTTGCCGTCTTCTAATCATCATCATCATCATCATAACAGCCGTAAGAAGTCCACTGCTGAACGTAGGCTTCCCCATTGACTTCGACATTGCGACCGGTCGGTAGCGTCCAGCATGCAACGAGTCCCTGCGATCCTAACTAGGTCATCCGTCCACCTTGCGGGAGGCCTTCCTACGTTGCGTTTGCCGTCACGTTGTCTCCACTCAAGAACCTTTCTGCCCCATCGGCCATCGGGTTTCCGAGCTATGTGCCCTGCCCACTGCCACTTCAGCTTGCTGACTCTCTCTGCTATGTCGGTAACTTTAGTTCGTCTACGGATCTCCTCATTTCTAATTCGATCTCGTAGAGAGATCCCAAGCATAGCCCGTTCCATAGCTCACTGTGTGACGTCGTCGTCTTTTAATATTAACTCAGAAATGGGGAAGGGGTTTTTGAGCTCCGATAACTTCGCTTACTCGCCGAATAGCAATTAAACAAATTCTGAAGACCGGTTGTTTGTAAGTGTAGCAATCTGTGGCTACATAAAACTAATTTATTGGTCTGGCAATAATTCCTCAGCCAGCCAGTCTTGTCCAATTTAAGCTGTAAGATATCACCTTGTGTGTGTCAAATTAAAATTTACAATAAAACTGCATTCTCAAGCAAATATTAGTACTTTCACTCATCATCAGCATCCAACCAGAAGCAACCTCCAAAGAAATACAGTCCACAAACAAACATTCAACATGGTCCTTCGAGCCTAAGAAGAAATTGCCATTACGTGCGTGAGTGTGTTCTAATTTATTTGTACAAATTTGGATGCCTATTCAGCTGACAAGCAGCGATCATTTGATGTGCAGTACGTACAAAGTAAAAACAAACGCCATCAAATCAATTATCGCCAAAACAAGTTTCGCCAAATCATCATTTAAATACTTGGACTTTGAAGTAGTACTCAAGTAACCTTTTGGTCTTCGGGTGTTGTCGGCGCGTCGTCGGTACTGCACATAGTTGTCATCGCCGGTGAAGCGCCCGAGAACAAGCGAGATAGCAGGCTATCGCGAAGAACGACGAACAGCGACGAACGAAGCTAACCGACCTATGCGCATACGACAGTTTTTAAACTGGATCCGTGCAGAATTATAGGACAAAATTATTTATTCGAGTTCGAACTTCGAACGATTTGTATACGTCCGCCATTACGTTTTGCTTTGCTACTATACTTGAGTCTGTCTTCTTTGTTCGCATTTTAATTTACCGGTAAACTTTTGTTTATTTCAGTTTATCGTATAACAAAAAAATCTTTTTGTGTGTTTACATTAATTGTAATTTGGTTAAAAAAGTGTAAGTTTTTGTTAAAAACTAACCATGGCTGAAGATGCATTAAAGCCCCTCATTCGCAAGCGCGGCCATATTAAGGGAAGTCTCACAAGGCTTATAAATTCCACGATTCCAGATAGAAACGCCGTTGCATCTTTCAAGCGGGGAGGAGCTAGCGGTAAAGGAAAATCGCTTAATTGCTTTGTTTGCAAGCTACGAGGCGATCTGTTATGATATCTGCCCCCCTAGCCAAGTCACAAGCTTTCGCTTTTCTGCAATCGTTAACGCTCTTTCTCAAGTAATTTTAGAAAACGATAACTTGGTAGCCAAGTTGACACAAATGGTTCGATCGCTCGTTCTACAATTTACGTGGAAAAAACCTAAAATATAGTCTATGGTCTATCCATCTAAGAAACGTTAAAGTAGGTAGTCATGGTAACGTTGACATTGTTCATCAACAATTTTTATTGTCGATTTTAGTTGGCTGAATTATAAAGTGATAAAATGTATATAAAGTAAAGAACAATCTATTTGTAAATAGTTTATTATAATATCACAGTGCGAAATGTCGTTTTAACATTATTGTGACTTGGAAACATGAAGATCCTGCTTAAGGATTAACTATAATAAATGACGTGATACCTCTTACATAATGAATTTATAGATAGAGCCAGACAGAACAAGTCCTCGTCTTATTGGAATTCATGGAAAGGTATGTAAATTATTAGTTATTCTTTGTTGTTTAAAAGTATCTCACTTCATCTCTTGAAAGTATGAAACAAATAGTGACATGGATAAGCGACAAACATGCAATAATTATTGCCTATTTAATATTAAAAATATAATGTAATGGTTTCCTATTATGACATTTAGTTTTCTAAAAGACAAAGCACATACAACAACTTTCTTCATAGACACACACTATAAAAATTAATCTATCAAATATCTATAACTTCTGTGTACTGATGATACCTATGTAATATATAATGTTGATAAAATTCATTTTAAAATTGACAGAATGAGTCACATATTTTCATTGACTCATCTTCGACAGCTTTTAATAGTCTACTGTTGGACATAAGCCTCTCCTGTGAAAGGAGACATTGTTCTAGTAATGAATGCTTAATAGATAGATATGTTCTAATATGTGGTCTCTCATCTCTCACTGCCTTGTTGGTCTCGCGGTTGGCGTGTGCGACTGCTGATCGTGAGGTCTCGGGTTCGATTCCCGGGTTGAACCAAATGTTTGTATGATCTACAAATATTTGTTTCGGAGTTTGGGTGTTTTCTATGTATAATATGTATGTATTTACAAAAAAAAAAGTATATATGTATTTGTATCAGTTGTCTAGTACCCATAACACAAGCTCTGCTTAGCTTGGGACTAGATGGCGTTGTGTAATAGATGTCCGAAATATTTATTATTATTATTTATTATGTGTGGGCAAACTAAAAGTCTGAAACCAAAAAAAAGCCCTAGCAATAAGCGGTAAGGACTGGACTGGTGATGGTCCTAGCAGCAGGCAAATGCTTACTGCTCTAGAAGAGAGGGTGTTGGCCTTAACGGGTTTGACTGTTGAAGTAGGACTGTACAACCACACTGTCCATTCTCTGTCCCAGATTATGTTTACTTATAGTCTCTTTGTTGTGACTAATCTACAGAATGAGTGGACCGATTATCACAAAAAATTTAATAGCAGGGAGGAAGTTATAGTTTAATTAATTATAATATAATTGTTTTTTTCAGCAACATCAGCCCCACTCCCTCTGGAGAAGTTCCATGCACAACCCTCACATCTCAAAGGGGAGCGCCAGTGACGTCAAGCAAGTTCACGACCATAGAAACTCACCGGCTGTAACTAAAGGCAGACTGGCAAAAAACCTGGATGTGAGGAAACTGGAAAGGAGGCGAATAACATAGTAGACAATTGAAGCGAAGGACTGTTTAATGTAATGATAGTTGCGGGTTACTAATCTTTTCCTTCACCTACATTAAAAATAGTGGTAATATAAATTTTTTGTCAATGACATAATTTATACATTGTTTTGTAATGTTTCTACTAGGTAAATAAACAAACACTGTAATAATAAAGCCTTTTAATGATTGTTTTAACATCTGAGTACATTATCAAATATATTTATAGAAAATATAAAAAGTATTATTTATAATAAAAAAAATATCTATCCAACACAAAAAAAAATCTATATCACGGGGGAAAATAACCCACATAGGAAAGACAATATGTTTAATAACGAAGCCATTAACAATTAACGTTGTTTTAATCTATTTAATAAAGAATTTGGCATGGCTCTTCCTTCGATGACTTCACTTTGATTAGGCATATTCATAGCAGGTATGGGATCTTGCAAATTTATATTGTCTTCATTGTCATGTGTAGCAGAAAGTGGTTGTGGTAGTGGTATGCCAGCTTGTAACGCTAAATTGTGTAATACACAACATGCAGCTATAATATTGCTAGCTACATAGGCATGATGATGAAGAAACCTGTCTCTGAGAAAACATCTCCTCTGTGCTTTGAGTAATCCAAAACAGCCCTCAATGCAGTTACGGGCTCACACATACTTTACAGTATAAAGTTCTTCCCTAGAACCTTGAACTACATTGAGAATAGGTGTCATTAGCCAAGGATGTTGTGAATATCCAGAGTCACCTGAAAAAAATAGTTTAAAAATTAGTTACCCACAGGAAAACTACTGAACTTTAAGGTAATAGAGCCATGCTGATTTTAGTATGAATGGGCCGGTTCGAAAATGATGCCATGCTGAGTTGTTGCATTGTCTGTATTTGCAACGAGTATAATGACCACTGCTCTAGGATTGTGTGTATGCTTTCCATTAGGCTGAGTAGAGTCACTTTATAAGGCTGATACATAAAAATAATAGTAAATATTTTTATTGTTACACAACAACCTAACAGCCATAATTGTTCACTATTTTGATGAAGTTCACTCATAAATGATTCAGCTCTACTAGAAGACCATATATGTGAATCATGTGTAGCTCCACCGAACTTTGGATTCACATTTATAATCAGCATATTACTATCACAAATCTGAAAACCAAATCAACATTAAGAAGTGACATAATAGTCTCATACATGCTGTTCTATAAATAAAAATAAGAATAAATCTACCATTTGAACTTTCAGTGAATGATACCCTTTTCTATTGAAATATACATGCTCTTCAGTAATGGGCTTTACCAAAGCTACATGCGTACAATTTATGCAACCAATTACATAAGGAAAGCCAAATCTTCTTTGGAACCTTGTAAAATAAAATTATGTTTAACACATGGTACATATTCAATTAAATATAGTTAAGTTTGTTTGTTAAGTAGGTATACACTCTTGTTTTATAGCTTTTATAGCTGTTTTCTCTTGTTGTGTTATTGGAAACCTAAGCCATTTTGCAACGACAGCAGGGTTTCTCAAAGCATCAACAACTTGTCTGATGCACCAACAAGCTGTCCGTTGGGCAATGCTGAAGGACACCAACAATTCGCTGATAGGATCCTGTGGCTAGGAAACTAAGAACATCAAAGAGCAAGAGCATGCCTCAAAACCTATAAATACACAAACATTAAGGAAAAGTTAAAATAGTCAATGGTACAAAAAAGACAGATTATTAACTTACCTTAACTTTTAAGGGAATCTCGTTGGTTCCCTTTAACGATGTCTTGTTTTGGAGTTCTTGACAAAGGGCTTCGAAAGACAACTTGTCTAGCCGGAATTGCTCCACAAATAAATTGTCCGGCATTTCGCGGATTGTCTCGTTGCACTGACGATTTATGTGTCTTTTTCCACGTCTAAGCCATACTTCCTCATTATGAGCGCACCACAACATATTTACAGTATGCATTTTAATTATTTTAAATGTTCAAAATTATATTATGCAAATAAAATGGGTCTCGGTGGTCCTATTAGACTGTGTTTATCTGTCTTATAGACGCCATTTTTAAAGCGATAACTCCAAATATTTTTGATCGCTTAGTGAACGTTCGATCGCATCGATATCGTTTCGCTTGCGTTTGTCAAAAGTGTAACTTGGCTAGCTTTTGAGAGCTTTTGTATGGAGTTTGGCATCGAATTTGTAGAAACGATCGCTTTCCATTCCATCACTACGAACAAACGTCAACTTGGCTAAGACTTTCTAAATGGAATCAAGTCACGTGATCAAAACAAAATATTAGCCAATGACACACGAGAACGCGATTCGTTAACGATTGCAGAAAAGCGAAAGCTTGTGACTTGGCTAGGGGGGCTGCACTCTAACAGAAGAGGATAGTGAGCCTTTCACGGAAATTGAAGACAAATACATGTCGGTCTTAGCTAACCTTCGAGAATTCATTGCCAAGATGAAACAAACAAATTCTCGCGATAATGTTAAAACTAAGCTACCGGTCATTAATATTCCAAATTTTACTGGTAAGTCCTCAGATTACAAAACCTTTATAGCTATGTTTAATTCCTTGATTCATAAGGTCAATAATTTGGATAGTATTCAAAAATTGTATTATTTACGTAACTTCTTGAAAGATGAGCCTTATGAATTAATAAAAAGCTTACCTTTATTAGAAGAAAGTTATGAAGAATCGTTAAGCATTTTAAAAGATAGGTATGATAATAAATACAGAATCATCAATGAACACATAAATTTGTTATTAGACCTCGAACCATTACAAAAATCAACTTCAGAAAATATTAGAAGCTTTGTATGTGTAATTAAGCAACAATTGGCTGCTCTGAAAAATCTAGATCAGTCTGTGGACCAATGGGATCCAATTATTGTTTGTATTCTGACTAGGAAGCTAGATTTATATTCTAATAGGGAATACCAAATAGCTAGAGTGGCCGACGATATCCTCACTATTAAAAATTTACTTAACTTCTTAGAAAAACGTGCCCTAGCGCTTGAGAACTCGGATATGGCAAGACAAAATGCTTCAAACCAGGGACAAGCTCTACTCCATCCAACTCGCTCACCAAAGGTGGTTGGTATGGCTACAAGTGCAAGTAATCCAGCCAGGCTTGACGTAGCGTCCTGCATGTTCTGTAAGTCTAATCACAAGCTTTATTCTTGTCCAAAATTTAAACTCCTGCATTTCTCAGATCGAATTAAATTTGCAAATTATAATAAAATCTGCAAAATATGTTTAAACAAGCATACTAACAGGTGTCGCTTTCACTTTAAGTGTGATGTCTGCAAAAAGTCACACAACACGCTTATGCATGAAGAAGAGCCAGCTCAGCTTCCTATAACCATGGTGTCAAAAACAACAACCACGAATGTGCTCTTGCCTACTGTACAAGTTAAATTAATTGCAAGCAATGGCACACAAATATTGGCTATAGCCTTGCTGGATAGCGGCTCTCAAGCTTCATTTGTGACTGCAGAGCTGGTTAGGCAACTGGGCTTAAGCACTAAGACTGTGAACCAGGGAATGATTGGCATAGGGAATGCTTATAAAAACATAAACCAATGTACTCAATTGGAGGTTCACTCAACAGTATCTTCATACAAGCTTAGCATGAATTGCTATGTAATTGATAAAATAACATCACAGCTTCCGCAGTACAAAATTGATACTGCTGCAATTAAAATCCCTCCGCACATAACATTGGCAAATCCCAAATTTAATACTCCTAGCAATATTCACATTCTTATGGCAGCGGATGTGTTCTTCCAGGTGCTGGGTCATGAAGAACCTAGCATCCAACCATCTGTGCAAAGCAGTCCAGACAACTCAGCCGGTCAGCCTTCATCACACTTCGTATACACAAAGTTTGGATATGTAGTCGCAGGCACTCTTCCAAATCAAGCTCACTCACAACTCAAACAAAAGCAAGTATCTTTATTTTGTAAAACATGTGATTCAAATATAAATGATATTGTTAAAAACTTTTGGAGGGCCGAGAGTGTGCCTGAAATGTTCCCAGAAAAAAGTCCAGAGTTTGAGCAGGCAGAAAATTTCTTTCAGAAAACAGTACACTTTAAAGATAACAAATTTGAAGTTAGCTTACCACTTAAAGTTCCTCTGGAACAAGTTAATGATTTACTTGGTGACTCATTTCATTTAACTTTAAGAAGGTTCCATAACACAGAAAAAAAGTTATTAAGGGAACCAGAACTTTATAAGCAGTATAAGGCCTTTTTAGATGATTATGTTGCTCAAGGTCATGGGACCTACATAGACATTGATAAATACAACCTCACTAAAGATCCTATCTATTTCTTGCCACATCATGCTGTGTTGAGGCCTGACAAAAAGACAACAAAGTGTAGAGTAGTATTCGATGCATCAATGTTAACAAATTTGTTAAGATCTCTAAACGATTTACAATTGAATGGCCCCACTGTACAAAAAGAGCTTTTTGACATATTACTTATGTTCCGTTTAGGTTCACATGTGTTCAGCACAGAATTAAAAAGTATGTTTCGCTGTGTCAAGTTAAATCCAAAATACCGGTCTCTTCAACTCATCCTGTGGAGAGATTCACCTCAAGAGAACATTAAATGTATTGAGCTAAATACAGTTACATATGGATTCAAGTCCTCAACTTACCTTGCCACTAGATGCCTTGTAGAGTTAGCTATAATGTATCAGGAACAGTTTCCTGCTGCATCCTTTATTTTAAAAAATCAAACCTACTGTGATGATATATTGGTTGCAAGCCATTCACTAGAATCACTTATTGAAATGAAAAGTCAACTAATTGCACTGTTGGAGCTGGGTGGATTTCAGGCGCACAAGTGGTCATCCAATTGTGATGAGGTTTTGCAAGGTATACCACAACACAAAAAACACTTTGATGAACTGGACATGCAAAAAGAAAATTATTATTTAAAAACACTAGGTGTCACATACAACACAAAAACTGACACTTTCAATATTTCAAGCCCTAATTCAGATGAAAAGCAACCCCAAACTAAGAGAGAAATATTAAGTTATGTTTCAAGGTTTTATGACCCACTGGGTTTAGCCGGTCCTATCACTGTACTTGCCAAAGCATTTGTACAAAAGCTGTGGAAAGAAAAATTAGGTTGGGATTCTTGTTTGCCATCTGAATTACAAGATGACTGGTTACAGTTTTACAAAAAAATAACAAACATGACACCTATAAATATTAATAGAAACATTACTTTACAAAATGCAGAAACAATTCAGTTGATTGGTTTTGCCGACGCTGCAAGCTCTACAGCATATGGCTGCTGTATATACATGCGTACAATCGACACCAAAGGTAGTGTGAAACTTGCTTTGCTGTGCTCTAAGTCTAGACTAGTCCCTATTAAACATAAAGTCACAACACCCAGATTAGAGCTCAACGCTGCATTGTTATTAGCCAAGCTAGTACACCGAAGTCATGATGTGTTGTCTATGAAGATAAAAATAAATAAAGTGTACCTGTATTCAGATTCACAGATTGTGCTGGCCTGGTTGAAAACAGATATTACTAAACTCAACGTTTATGTAGCTAATAGAGTTAAGGAGGTTTCACAATACACGAAAGGTTTTTCATGGGCTTATGTAAACACTGCAGACAACCCGGCTGATTGTCTTAGTCGTGGTCTCAGTCCTCTCGAGCTGGAGGGATTCAAGCTGTGGTGGCGTGGTCCACTATTTCTGCATAACAAAGAATATATTTTTTCCGAAATTACTAACTTACCTGTCATCCTACCTGAAATAAGGGCTGACCGTGCTGATTGTGTACTGTCTAGTGTATGTGTGAATACAAATGCAGACAAGTCTTTATGTCTTGATTTTCTTAACAAGTTTTCTAGTATTACAAAAATGCAGCGAGTCCTGGCTTACGTCACACGATTTTGTAATAATTTAAAAACGGTCAACAAAAATTTAGTCAACTATGTTACTAGTAATGAGTTAACTTTTTCTCTTTTAATGATTGTAAAATGGGAACAACAAAAACATTTTTGTGAGGAAATAAATTTGCTTAAACAAAATAAAGGGATACAAGGTGCTTTAAAATCATTAAATGTGTTTATTGATGGAGCTGGTCTATTAAGGGTAGGCGGCAGATTAGATTGTGCAATTATCCCTAATTCGCAAAGAAACCCTATAATATTGCCTAGTAAATCTTATGTGACAGAGTTAATTGTTTATAACGAACATGTCAAAAACTTGCATGCAGGCCAAAAACTTGTACTGTCTTCACTTAATCAGAAATTTTGGTTAATAAATGGTATCAAAGAAATTAAAAGAATACTACATTCTTGTACAATTTGTTTTCGCTTAAAAGCACAAGTGGCCAAACAATTAATGGGCACACTTCCTCGCGACAGAGTAAATGCAAGTAGACCTTTTCAAAAAATAGGCATTGACTTTGCCGGACCGATTTCAATAAAACAATCGCGCATCAGGCGTCCGTTGGTCACAAAAGGTTACATATGTGTATATGTCTGTTTTGTGACTAAAGCTGTTCATTTAGAATTAGTTTCAAGCCTCACTACGGCGGCATTCTTGGCGTCGTTGAAACGTTTCCTGTCGCGGCGAGGACTGCCCTCAGATATTTATTGTGATAATGCCGCCACATTTAAAGGTGCAAAAAACCAACTTTTAGAACTTTATAACCTGCAGAATTCCGCAGATAACCAACAGCAGGTGCAGTCATTTGCAGCGGAAAAAGGAATAAATTTTCATTACATACCGAGCTACTCACCTGTTTTTGGGGGTCTGTGGGAGGCTGCAGTGAAAAGTACGAAGTACCACCTAAAAAGGGCAGTTCAAAGGGCATTGCTTACATATGAAGAAATGAGCACAGTTTTGTCTCAAATTGAATCTATTTTAAATAGTAGGCCATTGACTCCCATGTCTAGTGATATTAATGATTATACTTATTTGACCCCTGGGCATTTTCTTATTGGTTCTGCATTGAATAGTTTGCCTGAAAGAGATTTAACAAATGTACCTTTAAATAGATTAAACTTTTGGAATATTTGTTGCAATATGTACCAACAGTTCTGGAAGGTATGGAGAAAGCATTATCTTAACACTTTACAGTCCAGACCCAAGTGGAGAGACAGTTTTCCTAATGTGAAGGTGGGCTCATTAGTTATTTTAAAAGATGACAATGTTCAACCCCTATATTGGCCGATGGCCAGGGTAGTAAATGTTTTCCCAGGGCCTGATAACAGGGTTAGAACTGTAGAAGTAAAAACCCAAAATGGAAATACTCATAAACGGTCCATCACTAAAATATGCTTATTACCAATTGAATGCCCAGATTAAGTTTATTCACTTGCCTAAATAATAAGTCATACTTACCTATTCTTAGTTTATTTACTTGTCTAGATAGTAAATAAGTCATACTTGTTCTTTATTTTCAATATTGTAACTTGTTTCTAAGCGAGTATTTATGTAAAATTGCTATCTTAGGAAGTCGTTTACTTTAACATACACCATTTATATGTTTTATTATATACTATGTAAGTAATAGTACTATAATATGTAAGTAATATTTTATTTTAGAGGATTTTTTATAAAAACACTGTTTGGTATATATATTAATAGTCCTTTTAATAGATGTTGCTTTAGTACCTATATTTAACTACATAGATTGAAATATTTAAATCGAGTTTATAAATAAACAGTTTTTTATACATTATTTATAGCTAGCAATGTTCATGATTTAGATCTTTGTAGATTTGGTACATATAGTAAATACCTAGTATATAAGTATCTTTTCCCGCTGGGACCATGTAGCAATCTGTGGCTACACAAAACTAATTTATTGGTCTGGCAATAATTCCTCAGCCAGCCAGTCTTGTCCAATTTAAGCTGTGAGATATCACCTTGTGTGTGTCAAATTAAAATTTACAATAAAACTGCATTCTCAAGCAAATATTAGTACTTTCACTCATCATCGGCATCCAACCAGAAGCAACCTCCAAAGAAATACAGTCCACAAACAAACATTCAACATGGTCCTTCGAGCCGGATGGATTCAAGCTGTGGTGGCGTGGTCCACTATTTCTGCATAACAAAGAATATATTTTTTCCGAAATTACTAACTTACCTGTCATCCTACCTGAAATAAGGGCTGACCGTGCTGATTGTGTACTGTCTAGTGTATGTGTGAATACAAATGCAGACAAGTCTTTATGTCTTGATTTTCTTAACAAGTTTTCTAGTATTACAAAAATGCAGCGAGTCCTGGCTTACGCTTTGGTATTACTCTAGTCTGAGCATGACTTTCCTATAGTTATGAGTCATTAAGGTTATAAGATTTGGCGGCAAAAGATTACAAAAATAAATATAAAGAAAGTTATTATTATATGAATCCTAAAGTAGTAGAATCGTAATAGGCATAGAAATGACTTCTATGTTCATAATCTACCTACTGTCGCTCGTATTTTACTAACTCCTACTAATCAACCTCCATGAATTCCATGAATATTATGAATATTTATTGAAGCTGCTAGTGTCCTTTGACTGTCATGTAGTTTTCTTTATGGCGGTATAATCATCTATTAGTATTAAGAAGGCAATTAAGATCCCTATTGCTAAGTATCATGATGACTATGATGATGGAATAGTTAGTAGAAAACTTGTGAATTTGTCATTAAGAGCGCCTGCTGAAAAGATCTGAGCAATTTACTTACCACATTTTCTTTAGGGTGAAATATTGAACTGCAGTTCAATTGCATCTACTCATACAGAAGACGCTCTAAAACCGTCATATAGAATATTGCTTAATTAGATTTTTCATGTGATTATCATTTTAAGTCTTTAGGGGAAACTATCTACCTATTTTTATCTTATATTCATTATCATATTTAGCGTCTTAATTATCATCGTATAACTTTCTACCATTTAAAATTGAATAATTATAAAATCGTGTCCTAAGATAACGTTTAAAATTAATTGATAGCGCTTCATCAGCACTGAGTGTTCATTAACCTATCTCCGATCTAAAGAAAATTTATATCAAGCGATTTTCCCTCTCTGGACATCTCTAGAGACTCATAATTTAAAGGGGGCAATTAAAAATGTCAGTGGAGGCTGCGATAATAATAACAATTAAGAAAGTCCTCCGAACAGCGAGATTAAGTAAATCTATGCAAATTCAGAACGGAAGTGAAACGGTAATAACGGGTAATTTGGGTTTTCTAGCTGGCAACATCGTGAGCGCGGGTCATGTCGTAATTGTCATGACGTATGTAATGAGCCTAAAGTTTTTGGTAAAAATGGTAAGTTAAATATTCAATTCATAAGAATTATTTAGGATATGATCTACGGTTTTTTTTTGAGGTGCAAACTGTGCTCGTGCAAATTCGTCTGCGCCTTGGTCACAGCGTGATGACAGCTGTAGCATGAACGAATTTTGATTTTCATTTAGAACCAAACAGCTTAAGAGGTCGACAATAGGTAACGCATGTTGTCACGGACCCTTTAGGACTTTTAAATGAAAACAATTCTGTCATACAAGACATTTGCTAAATTTATCTAGTTATTCAATGCACGAAAAAGAAGCTCTCAAAAGGAATGATTTCTAATTTCGTTTCGTTTTTATAACATTTTTCACTGATATTACGCTCCTATCCGTCGTCGTCGGTCATTTTCCGGGTCGGATCAAATGTTTGTATGTATATTTGTTTTGTAGTTTGGGTGTTTTCTATGTATAATATGTATCTATTTACAAAAAACTATGTATGTATTTACATCAGTTGTTCAGTACCCATAACACAAGCTCTGCTTAGCTTGGGATTAGATGACGTCGCGTTGTGTGTAATGCTGCCTCTACATTATCGGCCAGCGCTGGCCTAACGAAATGGCCATGCGATGGTTGAGGCGCAACTACACGATGGCGCCATTCGGTTGTGTTCTTTATATTTTTTGAGATGGACGTGGAAGCATTAGGCGCTGTGGTAATATACGAATATCTATACAGTTCGAGCACGCACTGTGGAATGGGGCAACGTGCCGACTACCTACTAAAAGCCGACACCGATGCCATCCCATGACTATCGCACGCGCCATAAGCCATTTGACACCACTATGCCCTCCGATGAGAGGAGCCAATCTATGTCCAAAATACTTATTTATTTAATATAGACGATAAATGGGCTATCCAGCAGTGGTTTTTTTTTATTACGGATCCGATCCTGAGATTAGCGCGTTCAAACAAACAAACAAACAATAATATTAGTAAATGTAGATTCAATTAACACACACGTCGTTAAACAGATCCAGTGAAGGCAAAATATTTAAGAATTTTAACACTTTGCATAGTATGTATTCCATACCACGTTAAAAACATCACAAAACGATATGGTTTTAAGTTATATTATCGAGTGGTAAATAAATTATGCCACCTGACTTGAACAGTTGAATACATTTCAGAATAGGAACACATCGATTTAATACAGAATCAAATCCTTGTGTTGTGTATATCTAGTTGTGATGGCATGGCACGGTATATTAAAGCATGAGTTTCTTTGCCAGTATTCTTCTCATAAGGCTCTATGCAATTTGGAAACTGGAAGTTACAGATCGACACAAGCATGCAGTAGATTTTGGTGTTTTCATCCAATTTACCTTAGCAATTCAGCACATGCTGTGGCGTCTATTTGTGTCTATCTATGATTTTTAACTGTAGCTTCAATTGAACATTTATAAATGTCACTTTAGTGTCATTGAATAAATGAATTTTAATAAGAAATCAGAATTTGATTGATAAAAATGTGTTAATGTATTTCTCGATTTAAGGTAAGCCTTGGAGAAACTGGATATGGCCACGTGACTTCGTTTTATTGCTATTATTATTTTTATATTATTGCTTTTTTTACACAGTTAATTTAATAAACAGAACATTTAAATTAAATTAATTAATGTTGTCTATTTCCAGCTTTTTCATACCCAAATAAACTTATCATGTTTTTAAAATTGATATGCAAATACCGTCGTCTCGAAATAACCGCCCGCCATTTGTTATACTGTATTGTAATTACTCCAGGGACACAAAGTTACAAACGTGCTTAAAAACCGTTAAAATTTGTTACATGTCAAGGCTTAAAGACGCGCGGACATTTCCCCGTAATAAAGTCGCGTGCATTTCTCATGTGCACAGATTAATGTCGATGTACGTTATGATAGTGATGTGTCTGAGTTCGTTTCGTTATCGATAAGGTATATTTTATTACCTGTTGGCTGATCTCTGATGTGTTAGGTGTAGTACGGCACATGTGATTTACTCGGTTCGGTTTTGATATACAACTTGATTGAAAATATCGATTGTTTTACGCTTCGCCGAAGTCTTCGCATACAAAAAGAAGGTATATTTTATTAGGAATGTAATATGTAATGTAATATGGAATGTAATACGGAATGTAATGTCTTTACTTTCTTTTGAACCTAAGTAAGTTAAATAGCAATCCATACTTCCATACTTCCGTACAATACAATTCCGTACAATACTTCTCTTCCATAATAATATTATAAATTCGAGAGTAACTCTGTCTGTTATACTTATGGTGTTCACACACAGCAGTTATATAACGTTAGAGAATGTTGCTTAACATTTATTGTCTAACTTTTTTTAAGAAATTGTAAAAAAAGTTATATATTGTTAGTGATACTATACAACTTCATATAACAAAATGTTACAAATAGTTATAACATTATATAACAAATTATAACTTTTATTGTATAACATCATCTGAGTCTCAGCGGGACGTTAGTGGAGGAGGTGCAATTCTCTTTCTGATTAGGTTCAGGAGATATTCAAGCAGACCCAAACTGATTTTTACAGAATGTTTTATGATGTTATATTTTATGATGTTACATTTTATGATGTTATATAACGAATTTAATCAGTGTGGGAGAGTTTGAAACAATAATATTCTTGACATATTGTAGCGTATGTTAAAAATTGTTTCACAATGTTTTATAGCGTTATGTAACTGCAGCGTGGGAGCTTCTTTACGCTTTCACGTCTAAACCACTGAACCTATTAGGATGAATTTCGGTATAGAGACAGGTTTGATCTTGGAAAAGAACACATGCTACTTTTATCGCGATAACCGACATAATTAATAGCAGAAATGATGACAAAAAACAAAAAAAATTGCTTAGTTTATGGACTATTAAACCATTTAAACCAAATTTATTGTGAGTGATATGGATTCTTGATTCGATTTTACTTTTTTAGAACGAATTGGGGAAGAGGAGGCAGGGATTGATAATGGAATAATTTATTTATTTATTTTAAACTTATTGCACATGTTTTACTAAAGCGGACTTTGTACCTTGGGTCATACTCTCCCAGTCAACCTTCAGCTAATATATAAATATAATACCGTGGTTATTGTGATTTTACAAAAATAACAAAGGTAAATAATAGCCATTAGGTTTTTAACTAATGTCTTTTTAAAATGCGAAGGTTTTCCTGCAATAAAATTATCGATAATTATTTTCACGTTTTTGTACCCATCACTGCCTGTCGTTAGTCTCCTGGCGGCAGGAATTTTATGTTACTTCATTTTGTGGCGCGTCGCTTGCCGCGTATACTAGGGGTTACGTAACCACAGATTACGCAGTCACATATTAAAAAAAATTTTTTCGAAAAGAACTAGCGAGATAGAAAAGCGTTAATTTTTCGAATATAAGTATGTTAATTTAAATACATTGTCGCCAAGACGAGCCAAGTGAAGCGCAAGAGCATGGACGTTTGTATGAGACATTCACAAACTTTTATGCTAGAGCAATTTTTTTTTTTTTTTTTTTTTTTATGTTTGACCCTGCCATAATGACTCTACTCTGCCTGATGGAAAGCATAAGCAGAATCCAAGAGTGATGGTCACCATACTGCGAACGCAGACAATGCAACAATGCAGCATGGTGACCCACGCTTCTGCATCTTTGGGCCTCCGGTCTCGCACTCACCAACGAAACACGACAGCATGATCGCTGTCATTTTACGTTGATTTTCTATGCTCAGGTAGTACCGCCCCGGTCGAGCCGGCCCATTCGTGCTGAAATCAGCGTGGCTCTACTACCTTGTTATTTTTGGTATACGGATCTTTTGGAAAGAAGAAAGAAGATGTACAAAAAATATACCCAAAAAAAGAAAAAAAAAGAAAAAACAATAAAAATACTGCCTTAATAAGCAACTTAGAAAAAAAAAATCCCACCAAACACATTTTCATGTGAAATGTTGCCAAGACGACTGCATTTGGCTTACCCTGTGAAAAAGATATTAGATCTCATGTAGAGCCAAGCTTCTGAATCTACACGCCCTAACTCTACCAACCCTAACTTCACAAACTCTACATCTCAGTAAAAATGTATGGCTTGGCTGTTTCGCTACCGTCACGAAGGCGAAACGCTGCAATGTCCTTAATCGCATTAAGGATGGTGACCACCACTCTTGGAATCTGCTCATGCTTTCCATCAGGCGAGCAGTCATTTTGGCGCAGCTAAAATATATATAAAAAAAGATCACAAATTTTTTTCACTACATACTATTTGAAGGAGAAATTTAATTAAGATGTAAACGTAAACCAACTAACAGTTGTTGTCTGAATGAACTCCATGACCTCTGAGGGCTGACAGGCTGAATACACATTGTTTATGCCCTGAGCCTTGTAGGGTGAAAAAAGTAAGCAAGTAGTTGTCTATGGCAAAAGGACGGCAACGCGATGCGAATAACTAGTGCCACTAGTAATAAAAACAGTGTCTCTTAGCGTTTGGTTAGGGGAAAGGTAGGGTCACAATGAGTTCCAATATTATGGGACAATTTTCTGACTTTTTAGACTTTATATTATGTTGTTGTAGTGATTAGAACGATTTTCGAGATGATAACACATACTATCCAGATTTTCCTCAGCGGAGGCCCTCCAAGGCCGTCTGTCGATGTAGTTTTGAGTAGGAATTATCCCATACTCTTGACTCCAAAACTCCTGACTGAAAAGATGCGATGTATTCAAAGTCAGAGATCCAATCGAACTTTTTCTGGCATGTTACTAAAATAGGCTATATAGACAGGAGTAGTGACCGTAACCGTGATGAATCTGCAGGGAATGGTTACTGTACAAACAAAACTTATATTTATGTTGTTTGATTACTTCTGTTTACTTCAACGCACAATTCTTCGAACTATCATTTGTATTAAAAATACTCAATCGATAGTTAATTCGATTGCACAGTTGGCCTATTGGTTTAAGCGGCCGCCACGCCCCTTTCTACTGACCTGAGTGTTGTGTGTTCAAATGAGACACAGGATTTTTTAAAAAGAAAGAAGGAATTCTTTCCTGTTGCCTGATTCTGTATTATGACATGACTCTAAGTAATGAGGACGTGGTAACATAATAAACAACATTACATTTCCATTCATTATATAAAGATTTGTAAAACTTCTGTGTCCCGAATAATCTTGCTGTAAGATGGAGTACCTCCTCCGCCCGCAAAGAGAGAGAGTTTATTAAAAATTGGATTTGCTCGACATGGCGCGCCACGCGACGTCTCCCTCTCATTCCTTACACGGACACATTATTATTTTTTATTATTACTCCAAAAGCGAGCACTATTGGCTGACAAAAGAAAAGTATTTTTACTTTATTAAGTACTAGTTGTTGCCCGCGGCTCCGCCCGCGTATATGTCGGTTATCGCAGCAAATAGTAGCCTATGTGTTATTCTGATGTATAAGCTATATTACTGTAAAGTTTCATCCAAATCCGTTCAGTAGTTTTTGCGTGAAAGAGTAACAAACATCCATCCAAACATCCATCCATCCTTACAAACTTTCGCGTTTATAATATTAGTAGGATTTCGTGAGTGATATATTCTATCTATAATATGTATGTATATAGAAATATATTGTTAGCGGTAATTCTAATAATAAAATACAGTTGTGATTGTGCAGTTGACTTCCGGAATATGTCTTTCGAAGATTAAGTGCGAGTAACCAAGCTGTAATAATAATGCAGATAATTCCGAAAGTCAATAACAATTCGTGTCTTAAATATCTAATTCCTGTCACGTATACCATTCTCTTGGATTGTCTTAATTATTAAATAAGAGACTCATTTGATGTCTGGCTTATTGTATTGTATGAATTATGGAGGGGAAAAGTCCACTTCACAATGGATGCCAGGGAATCAAGTAGTCTTGGACGAGGAGTGAAAGAGTAAATAAGTGTTTAATACAAGATAACTAAGTGTTTTATTTTGTTAAAACCCAAGAAGATTTTAGTTCAGAAGTGGGATATAAAATAAATTAAACATAAGTAAAAAAAAAAAAAAAAAAAAACTACCTTCAAGATGAATATTAAAAATAAATGTGCTAAAAGTAATAGTGATAGTGTGAATTGTGCTGCAAAACGTCGCCGCAGTCCATCTCGCCATCGCAGCGCGACACGAAAATTCGTTGCGCCGCCGCCGCAGTTCTTTGCGCCACCGCAGGTCAACGCGTAGCCGTAGTGCGATACGTAGGCGCAGTTTGTCGCGTCGCCGCAGCATGACTTATCGCCATAGTTCGCCGCCGCCGTAGTACGGCGCGTCGTCATAACGAGACACCTCATCGCAGCTTATCGAGTAGCAAACGGAAGAGGAATGGCAGACACCGTTCCAGCGGTTTGCAAGGTCCTTCAAGCAAAAGGTACCGTGATTCTTTGAATAACGACGAACAGCAACGAGTCGAAAATCAGGTGAGGCCAATAACAGATTCGTAGTAGTAGTAGTTGGTAGTAGTAATCAATTAATAGACTTTAAAACATTTTTACAAGAGGTTAAATAAGCCAAATAATCGAGAAAAAAAAATCTATGATTCATAACACTATACCAGAATTCGATCCAGCCATGAAAAATCAAACTATGGATGTGTGGCTTTCTAAAATTAATGAAACCGCCAGTCCATATACTTGAACTGACAGAGAAACCATTCATTAATATCTACCTAAATTAGCAGGTATAGCTCAAAAGTGGTATCAAGGGTTATCAACTGTGTTGTTTTCTTGGGAAGAGTGGCAAATAAAGTTACGTATCGCTTTTCCGGGGGACGAAAATTATGGTATAATGTTAACGGATATGTTAAATAAACGCGCAAAATACGGAGAACTACTCGAGGATTATTACTATGAGAAAGTGGCGTTGTTAAGTAGATGCGAAATTTATGGTAAGCGTGCAGTAGAATGTATTATATTAGGTATTGATGACCGAACTATTAGAATGGGAGCTGAGGCAAGCCGGTATACTGACCCAGATAAATTATTAAACTACTTAAGAAATGCTAGAGCCCCTAATAATAAAAAAAGGATTTAAAAAAAAAATGATAATAATATTAACATCAATACTAATAAATTTCCAAAGACTTTAAAGCTTCGCCCAAGATGTTTTAATTGTGGTGAAGTAGGTCATGCATATCATAAATGTTCTCAACCAGTAAAAAGATGCACCGAATGTAATCGATTGGGTCATTTAGCGATAGATCGTTTTCGTAAAAAAAAAGACAAATGAGAACAAAGTTATGATCACGATAAAAGAAGATACTGCAGATGCAAAATATTATAAAACTATATTTGTTAATGATGTAAGGATGAAATGTTTTATTGACATGGGTAGTCACTTTACTCTACTACGAGAGTCTATGGCAAATTTAGTTTCTCATCATTGGGATACTAGCACCAACGAGTTCATAGGAGCTTTCGGTCATAATACGGGCACAATTTCAAAGGGTAAGACTACTCTTTGAATCATTGTTGATGGAGTAAAAGCATAAGTTGAAACACATCTGGTGTCTGATGAATGACTACCTGTAGATATTTTAATAGGTCAAAGTTTTACGGAACAAAATCACATTTTTATATAAAAAAACAGCATATGAATTAGTAATTAATAGGTCTATTATTGAAATGTAGAATGATAAAATAAATTTATTTTATTAAGAAAATACAAGCATTGTAGGTATAACTGAAATTCCAATTTATTCAAATATTTTGTACACTGGCGAAGTCGTTGTTGACACGGGAATCAGATCTAGAATAGGTGCGGAATATACGGTTTTAGCGGGTTATTTTCGAATAAATAATGGGAATGGTTTTATGTTGATCCAAAATGATTCTGGGAGTAAATTATTATTGGTGAAGGAAACGTTACTAATAAGAGCCCAGTGTACCTGGCGTATAATAGGCACGGATGTTAATACAACAAAGAAATGTAATTTAGTAAATACAGTTAGTTGCACGAATATCTCAAGAAATGAAATAGAAATAGGGAAAAATGTAGATGATGAAGATCAACAAAGACTCGTGAAACTTTTAAATGAATATCGTGATTGATTTGCCTTCATATGAATTGGAAACATTAGCAGTGGTATCTTCCTTAATTAAGTTCAAAGTATATTTGATAGGTGAGGAATTAAAACTTATAACTGATTGCAATTCATTAAGAGCTACTTTTAACAAAAAAGATATGATACCACGTGTCGCTCGATGGTGGAGTCTCATGCAAGAGTTTGATTACGACATCGACTATAGACCGGGGCATCTTATGGCACATGTTGAGGCATTAAGTCGAAATCCAATTCCAGGTAGTCAATCTGGTATCGATTCACTTTTCGATAAATGTGTATTAAGTATTACGTCTGATGGGGATTGGATTGCGACGGTGCAAATAGTAGACGATGACATCAATCGCATAAAAGACGTTTTATAAAATTCTATCCCTGTTGCTGTTGAACATATACACGATAGTTTCGTAATTAAGAAAAACTCACTCTACCGGAAAACTAATAACGGTGATAAACTTGTGATATCTAAAGGTGTAAAATGACAAATATTGAAACAATCCCATGATGATATAGGACATTTTGCTTACGAGAAAACTTTAGCTAAAATCAAAGAGCGCGTTATTGGTTTAAAAAAATGAATAAATTTATTAAAAAGTACGTTAACTCGTGTCTTGAGTGTGCGTACGATAAAAACCCCAAGTGGAAAGAAACAAGGAATGTTACATTCAATCCCAAAAATTTATCGACCATTCCACACCATTCGCATCGACCATCTGGGCCCCTTCGTGAAAAGTAAGACAAGAAATTGCTATTTATTAGTTATTATAGATGCCTTTACTAAATTTATTTATGTTAAACCCGTTAAAAATACTAAAACTGTGTCGACTATTAAAACATTAAAAGAATACTTCAGTATATTTGGCGTACCACAAACACCAGTTTCAGATCAGGGCTCCGTTTTTACAAGTCTTGCGTTCAAGGAATTCATTAATGATATAAATATTAAACACATTTTAAACGCTGTTGCGACTCCCAGGGCAAATGGTCAGGTGGAACGTTATAATAGGACAATTTTGGCAGCTGTTGCTGTATCCTCACATAATAAATCAGAAAACTTATGGAATGGATGGACAGGGGATAAAGTACAGGAAAATCCTATTTGGTTTCTACTTAACTAGCCAACCAGAAGCACGTATTGTGAATGCGGTAAACAATGAAGCCGAGTTAAGAGACGGAAATGAAATACGCGCCGAGGTTGTAGGTTGTATAGATAAAAATCGAAAAGACCAACAGGAACGATATAATAATAAAAAAAAAAAAAAAACGGAAGATTGCTCATAAATGTAAAATAGGAGACTTAGTTAGGATACGAGTCGTAAGCTACTACCTAAATTTAGTGGACCTTACAAAATTACGGCAGTACTTGATTATGATCGATACGAGGTTGAAGACACCACTTTAACAAAGAAAGATAAAAGTTCTTATAAAAATATCATTGCAGCGGATAAAATTATGCCATGGTTAAGCTTCGAACAAAATAACAGTGATGACACTGACAATGACAATGAAAATGCCCATGACGATAGTAGTTTATCAGATGCAAGTAATGACAATAAATGATATTTCACGAGGGAAATTAAACAACTGGTTTCCTACTTATCTAGTACTTACTTAATCTATTTATGATTGAGTATATGTATATATATGATTAAGTTGATTTCTATTTCAAGTTTTAGCGAGTTTTAATTAGCTCGATTATTGTAGAGTGAAATTACACTATAAGTAAATCACATTGGGTTGTAACTAGCCCTAAAGTATGTAGTTATTGTAATAAATAATAATTACGAGTTGAAATTAGCTCAAATTATGTGTGAAATTACACGTAAAATTATAATATCATGTGGCTGAAATTCACTACGAGTTGAAATTAACTCAAATTAAGTGTGAAATTACACGTAAAATTATAATCTCATGTGGCTGAAATTAGCTACGAGTTGAAATTAACTCAAATTATGTGTGAAATTACACGTAAAATTATAATCTCATGTAGCTGAAATTAGCTACGAGTTGAAATTAACTCAAATTAAGTGTGAAATTACACGTAAAATTAGATAATCTGAGGCTGAAATTAGCCCAATAAAGCTTTAATACTAATTGAAATTAGCTCAAAATCGGTGTGAAATTACACCTACAAATGAAAAAAAAGGGTTGAAATTAGCCCAATATAACATATTAAAATGATATAGTTTAAGTTGAAATTAGCTCAAATTATGTGTGAAATTACACGTAAAATTATAATCTCATGTGGCTGAAATTAGCTACGAGTTGAAATTAACTCAAATTAAGTGTGAAATTACACGTAAAATTATAATCTCATGTGGCTGAAATTAGCTACGAGTTGAAATTAACTCAAATTAAGTGTGAAATTACACGTAAAATTAGATAATCTGAGGCTGAAATTAGCCCAATAAAGCTTTAATACTAATTGAAATTAGCTCAAAATCGGTGTGAAATTACACCTACAAAAAAAGGGCTGAAATTAGCCCAATACAACATATTAAAATGATATAGTTTAAGTTAAAATTAGCTCAAATTATGTGTGATATTACACGTAAAATTATAATCTTATGTGGCTGAAATTAGCTACGAGTTGAAATTAACTCAAATTAAGTGTGAAATTACACGTAAAATTAGATAATCTGAGGCTGAAATTAGCCCAATAAAGCTTTAATACTAATTGAAGTTAGCTCAAAATCGGTGTGAAATTACACCTACAAATGAAAAAAAAGGGTTGAAATTAGCCCAATATACCATATTAAAATGATATAGTTTAAGTTGAAATTAGCTCAAATTATGTGAAATTACACGTCAAATTATAATCTCATGTGGCTGAAATTAGCTACGAGTTGAAATTAACTCAAACTAAGTGTGAAATTACACGTAAAGTTAGATAATGTGTGGCTGAAATTAGCCCAATAAAGCTTTAATAGGAATTCAAATTAGCTCAAAATCGGTGTGAAATTACACCTACAAATGAAAAAAAAAAGGGCTGAAATTAGCCCAATATAACATATTAAAATGATATAGTCTCAGTTGAAATTTGCTCAAATTATGTGTGAAATTACACGTAAAATTATAATCTTGTGATTGAAATTAGCTATGAATTGAAATTAACTTAAATTAAGTGTGAAATTACATGTAAAATTAGATATTGTGAGGCTGAAATTAGCCCAATAAAGCTTTAATAGGAATTCAAATTAGCTCAAAATCGGTGTGAAATTACACCTACAAATGAAAAAAAAAAAGGGCTGAAATTAGCCCAATATAACATATTAAAATGATATAGTTTAAGTTAAAATTAGCTCAAATTATGTGTGAAATTACACGTAAAATTATAATCTTATGTGGCTGAAATCAGCTACGAGTTGAAATTAACTCAAATTAAGTGTGAAATTACACGTAAAGTTAGATAATGTGTGGCTGAAATTAGCCCAATAAAGCTTTAATAGGACTTCAAATTAGCTCAAAATCGGTGTGAAATTACACTGCAAAAAAAAAAAAAGGGTTGAAATTAGCCCAATACAACACATTAAAATTATATAGTATAAGTTAAATTAACTCAAATTCGGTGTGAAATTGCACCAAGATTAAATCATGAGTGGTTTTAAAATTAGCTCCATAATGTTCTTTTATTTACAATCTGGTTTGAAATATTGTAATTAACTTAAAATAATGTGGAATTACACCAAGTATAATTAGTGTTTAAATTGTTATAAATCTAATGAATATTATATTTTTTTTTTTGATGTTATTTCAATCTAACTTGTAACTTTGTAAAATTTATATTAAATCATAAATGTACTTTAGTAAAATGAGATAGGTTGCGTAATACAATTATGTCATGTATAATTTAATTGATGAATAATAGACTGCAAGATTGTTGTAAAATTACATGGCAAATACAAATTGCAAACACGAGGACGTGTTGATAGCAGGATAGCCGAATCTGTTAGCGGTAATTCTAATAATAAAATACAGTTGTGATTGTGCAGTTGACTTCCGGAATATGTCTTTCGAAGATTAAGTGCGAGTAACCAAGCTGTAATAATAATGCAGATAATTCCGAAAGTCAATAACAATTCGTGTCTTAAATATCTAATTCCTGTCACGTATACCATTCTCTTGGATTGTCTTAATTATTAAATAAGAGACTCATTTGATGTCTGGCTTATTGTATTGTATGAATTATGGAGGGGAAAAGTCCACTTCACAATGGATGCCAGGGAATCAAGTAGTCTTGGACGAGGAGTGAAAGAGTAAATAAGTGTTTAATACAAGATAACTAAGTGTTTTATTTTGTTAAAACCCAAGAAGATTTTAATATTAGCATGTTTTATTAACACTTTGGTGATAGTACAAGGCTCTACCTACTTAGAAAGTCCAGTCGTTAAAATTTTGAACTCAGAACAATTTTTTAAGTTTCTGACTTCTGCTGCTGACTTCAAACAGGAGTCTGTAATATGTCAGTTAAAAACATTTTTCTAAAGTTATTCCTTAATATCAAATGAAAAACTACCTACATACGAGTATACATGTCATGCCTATATACATGTAATACCCGTGCAAAGCCGAGGCAGGTAACTAGTCCAAACCAATTTCTTATCGAACGGTCCCCATACATTTATCTGTGACGCATCTTTCTGAATCAGATCCTAACTTCTATAATCCAGTTGCGACCCTCTACCCTTAGGCACGTGTAAAATATTACTGACATTTTTCAGGGATTTAAGTTTGTTCACCCTATGGGAGATAGTTACACTCTCCCGGGTTTGTTTGCTGTGCGGAGGGGATGTGAATTAATTTTGTTGGAATTATCCACTTGATATATATTTAGTGAAAATTTTCATGACATTTGTTTGAGCTATATCTCAACGGTTATTAAAGATAGGGTAGTTTGATGGATGTAAATTTTAGTTTCGGGTTGCCGGTTTTGATATTAATTTGGTGATAAAACTGGGGTGAAATATTGTTTCATTCAATTCCGTATCTTACTTAAAGCTTCGGAATAGAAATTTTTTTACAAGAATAGTGACATGGAAATACTACGTGAATGGAAATGTTTTCATGATATTTTTTCAACATCCGCTCTCATACCGCGGTCTGTTACCTACAGAGTTTTGTAATTTTAGAAAAACCGATACTTAATGTGTTGTAATTGGTTGTAATGTTATAAATGAGTGCACGGTTGGCACGTTTTTTTTATGGAATAGTTGGGCAAACGAGCAGACGTATCGCCTGATGGTAAGCGATTACCGCCACCCATGGACACCTGGTTATGGGCCTCCGATATCCTCACTCACTCGGTGAAACACAGCGGTGAAGCAAGCACTATTTCACACCGGTTTTCTGTGAGGCGGTTCATGCCGAAGCGTGGCTCTCCCACCAACCACCAACACTTTAGGTGATCCACAAATTGTTGTTCTGAGTCCGGGTGTTCTTAGTGTCTGCTTCAAGTACGTTTTTTATATATATGACCCTGCCAAAATGACTCTACTCTCTCTCTGCAGAATTCAAGAGTGGTGGTCACCATATTCATTGCGAAAGCAGACAATGCAGCATAGTGACCCACACCATGGCGGCCCAGTGATGCTTCTGCATAATTGGGCCTTGCACTCACCAACGTAACACGACAGCACGAACGTTCTCATTTTACGTCGATCTTCTGTGCGAGGGTAGTGGTAGTACTGCCCCGGTCAGTAGCGGCGTTAGGGTAGGGCGCGCCTGGGCGATCGCCCAGGGCGCCGGATAAAAAGGGGCGCCGCAGGCGCCCCTTTGCTTCCCATCGCTCATAGTTTGAGGTCTACTTACTCGTTAACTCAGTAAATTAAGCGAAAAAATATTTATGTTTGCAACACTTGAATAGAACGCAGTATTAAATTTGTTCGAACGGAGCACTGCATGCTGTTCCTTTTAGAATCCCCAATCATACAGAAACACACTGTCTTTCTCTTTTTAACATTTAAGTTAAAAATAGTTAGCGTTATTTTTAGCGAAGCGGAACAAACTCAGCTTATTCATAAAATCGGCGCATGTACATAACAATTATTCCAATTATTTTAAAACAAACAGACGCGACTTAGTAATCAGATGTCCATGCTAGGTTGCAATGCTAATGTTCGTGACTTTTTGTTTCTACTACCGAGTGACAGTAGTTCCACTTATTGTATTTTTTGGAACGAAGTTCGAGAGTTCGAGAACGAAGAAGAAAAAAATAAGACCAAAAGTTGTAACGACAGTTTTTGCTATAGTTGTATATCGTGCGGCGTGCGCGTGTTTCTCTGTCTGTCTCTCTCTTATAGAAAGCAAACCAGTTATTTTCGTTAAAATGTTAAAGACATAGTTTAGCTACTTTTTAATGCGGGAATATGTCTAATTCCCATTCCCGTTTATCCCATTCATACGGTGATTATCGTCAATCTAATCAAATCTAAGCACTATCACGAAACACAAATATACTTTGCTGCCATATCAACGTTACCTAGATTTTTCAACGCTAATTTTATACACCGGAAATAAGTTCGAAAAATCTAGGTAACTATTGCTACACTCGTTCAATAGCGTTCGAATGAAATTTTAATGTAATTTATTTTTTCACATGCACAACATTAAGAGTAAAACAATACAATAAATTAATACAACGGAATAAACCCAATAAAAATGTCACAGTATGTTAAAATGTAAAAGTAATGTCATATAAACAGAAAAATAACAATGATTCAATAATTAATACATGGTCAAAAATAATACAAATTGAAAATAAGAGAAGTCTCGATACAGCATGTAAATTAA
Organism: Spilosoma lubricipeda; assembly: GCA_905220595.1. Taxonomy (NCBI): domain Eukaryota; kingdom Metazoa; phylum Arthropoda; class Insecta; order Lepidoptera; family Erebidae; genus Spilosoma; species Spilosoma lubricipeda. The sequence continues at coordinate 1,245,295 of HG992290.1, forward strand.
GACAACATACAATTACTAATTATATCTCATCGATAGAATAATAACAGCCCTCCAGCAGATAGCGCCTCAGTTTCTTTTTAAAGTATTTTTTGTACAGTGATAGCTTTATATCGTCTGAATACCTGAATACCACGACTGCGATGGCCAGACCGTGGACATGGCGCTCCACACGCTAGCAGAATGTCCTGCTGATCATGCCACGTGATCTTGTGGCGGCCATCGGGGTTCTCTAGCTCGGTATTATGATTGCGGCCATGTCGCAGAGCGAGAACGCGTGAAACTCTGCTGTCTCTTTAGGGTAGCAAGTTATGTTTGCGAAGGAGACGGCGAAGCGGGACCGAGAGAGGTTTAGAACTTTCCCTATTAGGTCCGGGCCGGGTACTGCAGACAACTTAGGCGCTGGAGATCGTAAAACGATCTCTGTCCTTCATAAGTGCAAGCCTCGGGTGACAGGTGAGGTCATTTGTCATACTAGCAGAATTGGCCTTCTGGAGACAGCAACGAGAACATCGGAGTTCCCACACAGGAGTGGGCCATCTACAAACCGTAGGTGGCCCAAAGTACGTCGGGGATCTAGGGTTTTCCTTTGTAAGATGCACCTGGTCCCCCGGCTTCCAGTACCTGACATAGCGTGCGGTTTTGCCGGTTCGAGTCCGACATGCCAGCACCGACCAGCAAGGCGGTATCCGCGGGATTTCCGCAAAGGAAAAATATACGAGGATGACTCCATTGATGATGTAAAACAAATACAATGTTCATCGATGGAAAATTCTAACCGATCACTTGGGATTATAAACTATAAAAAAGCTCAGTGACCACGTTAAGAAGCAAAAATAAGCAGTGTTAAAGCAGTCCGTCATCAAATTACTGCCATTCATGATGTTTACATTACTTGGCTATTGAAACTCAGAAAACTGATATTCAAGTGTCTCATGAGACTACTACTCCAGCCGAACAGCTAAAGGATTTCAGAATTTGAATTTTTCAACCGTCTTTTGGACACTATATTAATTTCAGGCAGTGAAAGGTTCGAACAGTTAAATGAGTACTCGGAATCTTAGTCTTTTTTGTACAATATTAAATAGATTCACTAAAAATCCGACCTTGTCAAACTCTGTGGTGATCTCCAATTAAAATTGAGTGTAGTGAGTCTCAGGTTATATGTTATGTGATAAATTCGTAAGTCTGAAACCCTTTTTGATCAGAATGTTTCCTATTTTTGTTAAAATTTTATCAAAGATCGCAATTTGCAAGAAAGGTATTCAAATGTATGGATAGCATTGCGGATATTATTGACTATACCTTAATAGTTGCTATTGGGGAAAGGACTTTGTCATAGGTGATACTAATAAAACCTATCTTCGATCAATAATATCTTAATCTAGATTGACAAATTTAGCAACTTGTCAATTGAAAAATAAATTGCTGAAAACATCGACTTTGATAACCTTATAAAACAGTTCACTGATAGAAAGGCCAGAAAAGTAAAATTTGATTAGATTTTTTTCTGATAAACGGTTTTTTTTATAATAAATACTTGTATAATTTCCCTTTTTTCGTATGGGTTTTAATTACAGTTAGGGGGCGCCGTAGGAATCTCGCCCAGGGCGCTGGTAGTGTTAAAACCGGCACTGGCCCCGGTCGAATCGGCTCTCCGTTCTGTGAGCCGGCCCAACCGTGCTGTAATCAGCGTGGCTCTGCTACCTGTTTAAAAACTCTGTTAGTAAAGTTTTACGCGACACAGAAAGTTTATTCCAAATACAGGACCTGTATTTTAAAAAAGAAAAGTCTGTAATATGACATATTGAAGAAGCTTAATAAAAAAAACAGACATTCAGAAGGTTGTTGGCAGGTAATCTCTTATACAAGTAAAAGGACGAATAAAAAGAAAAGTTAAAAGAATATAACCCGACTACCTAAAATTTTTTAACAAAATTTATGTAGCTTATGTTAACCGGGCCATTATTACGAACCTATTGACACCTCATCATAAAATCTGTTCAGTAATTTAGGCTTTATGGAGGTTCATACAACATACATAGACTCTGAAAATCATTACACTGCTTTTTGCCTACCGTAGTTGGATAAAAATAGAAATGGATAGAAAATGTATATGCTGAGTATAATAACTATACTAATATTATAAACGCGAAAGTTTGTAAGTATGCATGGATGTTTGTTACTCTTTCACGCAAAAAGTACTGAACGGATTTGGATGAAAAATTTACAGTAATATAGCTTATACATCAGAATAACACATAGGTTACTATTAACCGCGATAACTGATATATATGCAGGCGCAGCCGCGAGCAACATCTAGTCTAAAATAAAATAACTTCAACAGAAGTACCCCTTGTCACGTATATAAATATCAGTACAATCAAGCTATATTTCAATTGTGAGTACAGTTTTATCGGTGTATGCGCCGGGTGGTCCAGTAATGGCCAGTCATCGTGCGCTTGCGCAGCGTCGCCAATCGCTTGGACGCGCCAACGAAGATGTTATTGTATTGGTCTCCTGGGTTTGATTTTTTTTGTGTCGATCTGAGACTGGTAGCCATCTGTGTTAATTCAGAAAATATTTTTGTGGTGATTTTATTTGTTTTGTTGAGAAATGAGTCTTACGGTTTATTGAACTTGAAATTAATATTACGGATTAACTCGCTGGGAATTTACTACCTTTAACTTTATTACCGTGAAAGTAATTTGTCTACAGCAATTTCGTTACTCATTTATTTTCATAGAATAAAGGGTTTTCGTTTTTCGTTCCATCAAACAAATTTTAAGACTTGCACAGTCACATATAACAATACTAGCCGACCCACGCAACCTCGTTTGCGTCTTCTATTGCCCGTAGCGTGATAATTTTCCCCCGTTTTCGAAACATTTTTCATTGCTGCTCCGCTCCTATTGGTCCTAGCGTGATGGTATATAGCCTATAGCCTTCCTCGACAAATGGGCTTTCTAAAACTGAAAGAATTTTTCAAATCGGACCAGCGGTTCCTGAGATTAGCGTGTTCAAACAAACAAACAAACAAACAAACTCTTCAGCTTTATATATTAGTATAGATTATTGTCAATAAACTACATATATTGAGAACTAGCTGAACCCCGCGATGTTACTCGCGGTTATTGTTGTACCGCTAGTAACGCCACGGGATAAAGTTAGTCTAAAAAAAGTAAGTAACTCCCTTGATCATCAGCTACCTGCCAGTGAAAGTCCCGTCAAAATCCATCCAACCGCCCCAGAGATAACCGGAACAAACAGACAAACAGACATACAGACAAAATTTTTTTTAATTACATTTTTGATATATGTATCGTGTATACATACATATGCATTGATTAAAAAGATTTAAGTATAGATTTATAATTCATTAGCTATTTTTACCATTTCAAAACAAGTTACAGGTCAGGAAATTATGTTGACTAACGTGGCAGACGAGTACTTACATATGCATTGATTAAAAAGCTGTTATTTTAATATTACAAACAGACACCTCAATTTTAATTATTTTTATAAATAGTAGATTATAAAATAAGTAGGTATCATAGAGTATATGATAAGCATCACTCTTACTTACATTTCGCAATTTCTATTTATAAGTTATCTCTTGTATAATTATTTGTTGTTATATTACAATAAGCGCGTCTTTGTGCGCAGTAGATCGATAGCTTCTTTATAATGATTGTGGAAAATATATCGCTCCGCAAAAATATCATCATAGATTGAGGAGACAGAGAGTATATCAACGTCGAATAATGTAGCTATTTCAATGATTGAACAAGTTAACTACGAGTTATAGATTGTGAGCGATTGGCTACAATATCTCAATATCTAGAAACATTCGGAAAGGAGATATTACTCATATACTACACGTACATGTAAAGACAAAGCCATTTTCTTTATTTTTTTGAAGACTACGTCCCTCGGGAACCTGTTGTTTTGAACCCACAACACTGAGCGCAGTAGAGAGCGGCTTGGCGACCGTTTAAATCACTATGCTACTCGTGCAGTCATTCTATTAGGATACGTCGAGTAGCCAAGTACCTTCATTAGATGTATACATACTACATCATACTAATAAATAAAATTGGAGTGTCTGTTTGTAATATTAAAATAACCGTTTTTAGTAAATACATGTGTATGTGTGTATACACGATACATATACCTACCAAAAATATCTTTTTTACAATTTTTGTCTGTCTGTCTGTCTTTTTATTCTGGGTAATCTCTGGAACAGCTTTACCGATTTTGATGGGACTTTCACTGATAGGTAGCTGATGATATTGAAAGTAACTTAGGCTACTATTTTTAGACTAGCTTCACCCCGCGGCGTCACCCGCTATAACCGCGGATAACACCGCGAGACTCGGCTAGTAATAAATAAATATTCCGGACATCTTACACACATCGACATCTAGTTCCAAGCTAAGCAGAGCTTGTGTTATTTCTATTAGACAACTGATATAAATAATTGTATCCTTTTTTTAAACATATACGACTGATTCGTTGGTCTCGCGGTTGGCGTGTGCGACTGCTGATCATGAGGTCTCGGGTTCAATTTCCGGGTCGGACCAAATGTTTGTATGATCTACAAACATTTGTTTCGGAGTTTGGGTGTTTTCTTTTATGGAATAAAACATCATACTATCATTACAGTAAAAAACTATCGTTTTTCTAAGTCGTTCACAAAGTCTTTCTCTTTCGGAAGAAATTCTATGAGTATGTGTTTGTTATTTAAAACAGGAGTAGTTTATATTGTTATTTAAACACAGAAAGACATAATGACACAAACAAAGTAATAACAGTCAGAAAATAACAACAAATATTTTGGATAGGAACGTCACTAGAACCGAGAAATGTAAACGTTTTAATTTTAGGCTGTTATTAGCAATTACAGCTCTGACAGGAATACACATACTCACGACTGAATGTACTGAGGCTTATTATACCCACATTATGTCAACTATTTAGACTAATTTTTTTAGACTAACTTTGTCCCGCGGCGTTACTCGCGGTAGAGTATATAATAAGCATCACTCTTACTTACATTTCGCAGTTTCTATTTATAAGTTATCTCTTGTATAATTATTTGTTGTTACTTTACATTTGCGGTAAAGAATTTGCGGAGGTATAATTGTAGTTACGAAAGGAATGCATAGATGGGAAAGATCATAGAATGTCATACTGTAATGATGTTTTATAATAGAATCCTCTCAAGGCAGCAGCGATAGGACACCTGATGGATTACATCTACTATGGTCCATGAATGCTGATAACTCTAGCCACGAACGAATTGCCGACATTTGAGGTAGTAGTGTGGAGTACAATCTCTTTTGTTGAAATTTACTTCAGAACAGTGAATTCAACATCCAATCATCCGGTTATTCGTTAGCGCTAAGAATTTTGAATTCCTGGAAAATCCATATAGTTAGTTCCCGAGTCATTGTTATGTCTGGTTGTCCAGACTTCTAATCCTCGTGTAGTCTGAGAGTTGATATAAATGAGATTGGCGACGGAATCAGCGTATTATTATCGAGTGGTGACAAATACGGTCGGAGTGCTTCCCAGAAACTGCGGCGCCATGCCAGTCGTGATGCTATAAGCGACTGCTGGCGGTTTATTGATTTACACATCTATACTATATTATTTTTCAAGGTAGTAGAGCCACGCTGATTTCAGCACGAACGGGCCGGCTCGAACGGGGCGGTACTACCCTCGCACAGAAAATCAACGTAAAATGACAGTGATCATGCTGTCGTGTTTCGTTGGTGAGTGCGAGACCGGAGGCCCAATGATGCGAAATCATCACTAGCCCGCCATGGTGTGGGTCACCATGTTGCATTGTTGCATTGTCTGCGTTCGCAGTATGGTGACCATCACTCTTGGATTCTGCTTATGCTTTCCATCAGGCAGAGTAGAGTCAACATGGCAGGGTCAAACATAAAAAAAAAAAAAAAAAAAAAAAAAAATTGGTTTGAACAAATCTTTCAATTTTAAATAGTCCCGTTATCGTAAAAAATATAGTAAAAAAAATGTTGCAAATAACGGGGGAAAATGATTCCTTTTTAGAGCTTAAATTTCGTGCGTTACGTAAACGGTTTAATTTTCGCAAAAGAATGTTTGAAAGAATTGTTCCCCTATAAAAGTTGTTGTAGGGGATGGATCTACTGAACCAATTTTGAAAATTATTTTACCGATAGTAAGCCACATTATTTGTGAGTGACAGGCTATGTATTAACTCGAAAACTGAAAAGACTTTTACGTGGTGGTCGCATTTGCCAGAAAAGGTTAGCATTTTTTTAGTGTATGGGGTACATAATTAGGTAGGTATACATATTGCCAAATTTATTGTTTTCAATTGGATACAGATATTTATTATTAAATATACTTAACATTTCTGTACAAATACTGATTGCTCTTTTACTCGTTCGTACCCTTGACACACGAGCAGAAGCTAACTCATGATAAGCGGCTACACCATCTGTCACATAGAATTCAAAAGTTGGATGCGTCGACTCAAGTCTCCAACTCAAGAGGGCTTCTAGAACCAAGGTTGCTTCGTGATCTCGCTTATCCATTGAACAGTAACCAGAGAATGTTATCAATATGTATATTAAATCCCTGGCACCTCTCTACCCACAATGGTGGATATTCGGATAAACGAAGTTTCGGTAAGATAATAGAAGAATTACTTTTATCAGTTTGGCTAACGTGTGTCAGTTTTGAGAAGGGCTGCGAAAGAGATTGATATCCCTAAAATGTATCGGCAAACTTTTCCGAATCACGATTACAACTTTTTGTCCTATGTTTTAGAGGAGCTACAAGAGTGAACATGTTGAATTGTGAGATGTTAATTTTAGCATTCATATCAGAAGATTTTATAAGGTCAAAAGCTTGTATTACCAAGTAATTTGTTTAGTCCAATCACCAGGGTAGCGTTCCCCTTGAAGGCAGGAAACCTTGATGTCACTAGTCTTTACGGGCCCATGTAGATATAAACATATATATGTATATATATATATAACTAAACAACCGCAGTCAATCACACCTGGTGAAAGGATTTCAACGGAGGCGCTTCACCTCCTTTACAATAATAAATATACAAGCTTGACTGACCTTATGTATGCGGCGTCGATTTTCCATGCGGTGAGGGCCGCCCCTGTAACCGTTGTCCACGCCGATCCTTTCATACGCAAGATTCCGATTTACAATTCAAACACACTATCACACGTGGGTGCCGTGACGGCCGGCCTCAAACCACCTCGGTAACTATGACAGCTCATCAAAAACTCGGTGGCCAACCATATCACACCGGGAGCTTCAATTCTTGTGTTGATAAGCCTTTTCAGGCTACAAAACTATCTCAGCCACACGAAACAATCTCAAATTGCACGCGGCGCCAATACATCTAATAAGTATTTCCAACTACACGAGGAACCGTCGTACAATACGGTTTCAAAATCTTACTAAATAAACAAAACAACACGAGGCAAAACATATCAACCCAGAGCTTCGATAAATTATTATGATGATCATATACCACATTGATGATTTGGTATCGAACAAAATTAATAATTTATTAATTCTATACGTGTAAATCTAATACCTTGAAAAGAGCAATTCTTGTAATACTTAATAATCTGAATGTCGGCAACGACTCCAACGAATTTGACGACGACGTCGACGAAGAAACAACCCAAACCCCCTCCCCTATCTCCACTCCCCATACCCCAAAGGCCGGCAACGCATTTGTGACGCCTCTGGTATTGCAGGTGCTTATGGGCGGCGGTAATCGCTTACCATCAGGCGATACGTCTGCCCGCCTCGTTTGCTCGCCTACCACATAAAAAAATTAAAAAATCGTGAAATTTAGTACACACAAGTTATCGGGGGCGATAAATCGATCTAACTAGGATTCATTTTTAGAAAATTTCCCATAATCAAAATACCGAGTAAGACCTTGACCTTAGGTACCAGGTATCCAGGTACTCTACAAGTCCATACTAATAACATAAAGCTGAAAAGTTTCTTTGTTTTCTTGGTGGACCACTTTAACTCTCAGAAACGACTAATTTAAACTGAAAAATTGTTTAGTGTTGGATAGTTAATTCATCGAGAAAGGTTATAAGCTACATTTTAACTGCCTCTTTGGTCTCGCGGTTGGCGTATGCGACTGCTGATCATGAGGTCTCGGGTTCGATTCCCGGGTCGGACCAAATGTTTGTATGATCTACAAATATTTGTTTCGGAGTTTGGGTGTGTTCTATCTATAATATGTATGTATTTACAAAAAAAAAAAAAAGTATATATGTATTTGTATCAGTTGTCTGGTACCCCATAACACAAGCTCTGCTTATCTTGGGACTAGATGGCGTTGTGTGTTTAGATGTCCGAAAAAATATTTATTACATAATATCACGTTAACATCTATCACAGTTTAGCATTAACGAAAAAGTTTTGAAAACAAGTAAAATTATTTAAGAAAAAAACCCGACTACGTCAATATCTTAATGAAATTCTGTTTTTTTAATTTTGTTTTATTTTAATTTTGATGTACCCAGTGTCATTCTCACGACTAAGACGAATCTATTGACACCACTCACATAAAAATACGACAAGCGGTTTAAGCTCTAGGGCGTGCCAAAGAAATATACATACGATACATATGATTTCAGCACGAACGGGCCGGCTCGACCGGGGCGGTACTACCCTCGCACAGAAAAACAACGTAAAATGACAGCGATCATGCTGTCGTGTTTCGTTGGTGAGTGCGAGACCGGAGGCCCAATGATGCGAAAGCATCACTAGCCCGCCATGGTGTGGGTCACCATGCTGCATTGTTGCATTGTCTGCGTTCGCAGTATGGTGACCATCACTCTTGGATTCTGCTTATGCTTTCCATCAGGCAGAGTAGAGTCATTATGGCAGGGTCAAACATAAAAAAAAAAAAAAAAAAAAAACATACATACTTACATACTTTTTTTGATTGTATAAAAAACATAACCCTCCTTCTTTCGCAGGCGTAAACGATACGTATTAGACTACATGAATGGCGAAGTAGTTTAAGCGGTTACCTCGTTTTCCTATACCGCTAAAAGATATGGGTTCGAACTTCGATCTCACATGGGACAACATTTTATGTGGTCTATAAATTATCGTTTTGAGCCCCTCATGAGTATTTATTGCTAATCTGGGAGTTGTCATTTAAATAGAAAAGTTTTGCCAGTTATAACGTTAGTCCGCTTTTCTTTCGGCTGGTGACTATGTTGAACTCGAAGCCACTAAATGCGCACGCCGCCTCGGGTACTAGGAGTCGGGGAACCTAGAAAACCTTAGACCACTTATATGATATTACATATACAGTGAAACCTAGTTAATAGGAATCTCAAGGGACCAAGAATTTTGTACTATCTAAAGAGGTTTTATTTATCCAATTTTCCAATTAGACAGGTATAAAATGAGTGTTGTATCATTTACAGAAGCCCCCAGCTTAGAGGTCGAAATGTATTGCTATTCCATTTAAAGAGGTGGAAATGACAAAAAAGGAGTAATTTGGTATTATGAATTAAGTCTAAGTATGTATTTACCATTAAAAACAAAGGACGTGCAAAACGTTGTAAACAAACGTGTCGAAACCTGTCCCAAACTGTAAAATTATCCCACTTATACAGGGAATTGAGCTACAGACTCCTAATTCTAGAGGTAAATATCGAAAAAATCCTGGAAATCAAATCTCATTTAACCAGGTTGAAAAATGCCGTTAACAGAGATAATTCGATGAGAAAGTGCCAGGACCTCATAAGAATTCTCAATAATAGAGGTTTCTCAATTATCCAGGTACTATTTACCCAGGTTTCACTGTATATATATATATTTAGATATGATTCTTATTTTTGTCTAAAGAACACTTAGGTTATATTGAATGGAAATGTTACTAAATGTACATACCTTTCTATATGTTTAATTATTTATACTTAAATTAATTTACAATTAAGGCCGCTATCGCTACGTAGGTTCTTGGCAGTGAGTGGCGTTACCGATGCACTCCGAGCTCCCCACAATGGATTAGTTGAGTCTGTATCACACACCCAGTTGAGACACACTACACAACAGACAAATTAATATCACCGATCTAAAGTGAAGACCCTACTGTATTGGCCCTAATGACGAGTGAAAGTAGTAACTTACAGGACCTCCCTTTAGTTTGCAGACTATAAGCAGTAACTAAACTCGATTTTGATCCACTAACTTGAACACTGAACAACTTTAAATAATTTAATTTTCTCTCTCCATAGTGTCTTTTTCATGTGAAAAAGTTGAATTATTATTAGAGTAAAACTCAACGGCGGCCAGTTTCAACGGACACCAGCCAACTACGCAGGAGTTATTATGGTGCACAAATGTGTGCGCAAACACAGCTGCACTCTCTGTTCCCACAATCTCTTAATTCGATGGGACGGTTATTATACGCAACCAGGAGAGATCAAGAGCAGGCCTGACGGCTTTAAATGCTCAACACTTTTTGCCCAGACGCGGAAGTCCACTTGTTCGGCAATCGTTTACGCTGACCGCAAGATCAATGAGGCAGTCGTTGGCATGACATGTTTAGCATATATAGTATTGGCATATATATCAAAAGAGGTAAATTTTATTGTAGTTGGTTAATTTCATCGTAACTTATCAAGTAATATAGCATCGATATCTTAAAGCTAAGTGTGGAGTGCGGGTGTAAGCAGTTCTTGTCACATCACGGTGTTGTAATTAATTGTATCCAGCTTGTTCTTAATAGCGCTAATGCGAGCAATAGCTTACAACCTTCTCAGATAGGTACGTGTATTGGTACTGCTTGGGAGGTACATATATATGAGGATAGAATATTCCCAGGATGTGTGTAAGTGGTAGTAGTGTAAGTAGTGTAGTCTGGAACCTTCTAGTTCATTTGAGAAAGTATTTCGAGACTCGTTTGTTTTGACACCGACAATTGTCCTTTTTTTTAAAATACGTGCCTGTCACAGTGGCTCTAATCTGCCTGATGCAAAGAATGAGCAGAACTCATGAGTAGTGGCCCTGTTGCACGGCCCATTCTATGAAGGCCGGTGCCTCGCATTGACAGCACAAATGCTTTCATTTTGGGTTGGTCTTCGGTTTGTATTGGTTTATAAATTCGGGTCATATTGAGTCTACTTCCCTTACCCAAAAACTGGAATGATTTTTTTTTGTTTACCCATAAGTGTGAGGTGTAAATCCAACTTGTGTTTCAAAAGTCCGATTAATAATTGCGGTGATTCGATTGAACTTTGAAAAGCTCTACCGTAAAATGTAAACTGCTTTTATAACATCAAAATAATCAGATATAACAATATAAGAAGGTAAAGTTTTACTGCTCAGTTAACTCTAAGTTTGAAAGTTCAACGAAGTTATAAGGACTTAGGAAATTACGTACAAAATACATCATTCTTAGGTACTCGTTTTAACTTAGTAATAATATACTTAATATAGTAAACTACGGAGTCTGCCAAATCACATCACTCCACACTCGCTTATTCGTTTTTCATGGAATACGGTGCCAAAAAATTTAGGAAAATGCATCCTGTGCCGCGGGGACTTTACAAACATACATGAAACGGATACAAAGAACATCTAGCCTCAGGATAACAATGATCACACTATGTGTTGTCCTATGTGGGATTTGTATACATAATACCTGGCGCGGTAAAAACAGGCGTGGCGACCACCAATCTCAAACCATTAGGCCAACCATGCAGTCAGTATGGCCTTTGAGTGGCTACCAAAATAAGGACAGACGGGAAGGGGAACTTCAGGTGTTTGGTAACTGCTTCAGATGGATCTAGGAGAATGAAGAATGAATTGCCTATAATGGCTTTCCAGCCGTGGTATTGCTTTGGACAAGTATAGCTCACTTGCTTTAGAAATATTATTTAGAACTCGATTTAATTCTTATTTCGTCTTTCACGGTGCTCCTTATATTTCGTTTTACAACAATTCAAACATCATTTATGTTTTACCTAACCTCAAAAACATACACAGAGAGAAATGTAAATCATTGTAAATATGGCCATCTGATGCACAGTCGCACAACGCAATAAATATTATTAGCATTTGTATAAATTCATTGCCAGTGTACAGGAGAGAGCAAATTCTTTTAATTTATCGAGGGTCGGCTCAGCGGCAACGGCAATAACTTGTAGTGTGCCCGCTTACATTGTCTAGCTGTGGTTTAACTTTCCATTATTTTAGATGGAGACAAAATGTTCTAGATCTACTAGAGTATGTAGTAATTAAGTAATATATTATTTTGTATTTCAGAATTACATTCCTTAAATATAGCTTGATTGAAAATTGATCTTAAATTTACTTTCAACAAGCGATTTTATTTTGTACTAGCTGAACCCCGCGGTGTTACCCGCGGTTTTGTCGTACCGCAGGTAACACCACGGGTCGAAGTTAGTCTAACAAAAGTAGCCTAAGTTACTCCTTAGATCATCAGCTACCTGCCAGAGAAAGTCCCGTCAAAATCGGTCGAGCCGTTCCAGAGATTAACTGGAACAACAGAGTAACCGACAGAGTAACAAAAATTGTAAAAAAAAATATTTTGGTGCAGGTATCGTGTATACATAGATATGCATTTATTAAAAAGTGGTTATTTTAATATTACAAATACACTCCAATTTTAGTTATTTCTATAGATCACCTAAATTTTTTTATGCGTCAATTTAAACACCAACAGTGCAATACATTAGGTTTATAAGATAAGATTAAGCTTTAGATTAAGATTAAGCTGATACTTACTCTCGAACCTAAATACACTAATTGTTTACAGTTAAATCGTGGGCTGTATCACTCCTGTCGTGCCGAAGCATGCCTCCTGCCTAGTGGCATCACGCCCGTGGGAATTTTTCCTCGTTAAAAACGATTAAAATTGTAATCGACTTTACGTTTATAAGACAATAATTCACTAAATTTACTTTGTTGATTGGTGTGTTTGTATTTATATCATCTCTTCACACTCAAAAGACCGTCATTCAGAACTAAATGAATGAAAATATTTAGGCTAACTTTTGATTCCGAAAGCAAGCAATGAATTAAAAATCTGCAGGGGACACCACGGGGCGCAGCTTAATCAGAATTATTTGAAAACCTAATCACAGTGTGCTGTGCATGCGTAAGCGCATATAAACACATTCAAACCGTAAGCAGTAAATCTAAGTTCTGAAAACAATAGGCACGGCACAGCTTTAAGATTTCGCCGGAATAATAACGAGCTCTGCGAACCTTGGGATTCGGAGTAAATTTAAAAATAGGACTGGATTTAAATCTACATTATTATATATTTCCGTGTTCGGTCATCTTGTCGCGACTTTTGTTTCTGCATGAAGTTATAAGTTTTATAAACGTTTAACACGTGGCCAACGGACACTAAAAATACCCAGGTTTATAACAAGAATTTGTGTATCACGCAAATTGTGTTCCCTTGTGAGCGTCGAAGTCACAACACTCAGTGCCGTAAAAGTGCTTCGAGGTAACCACTTTAACCACTACACCGTCCGTGCATTCGCTATAATAATTTGGTTGTCTGGTTTCTGGTCTACATTCAAGGCCGACTGTATGGTCTATCTTTTTTATTCAATTCCTTATATATACAAAGAATGACATTTAGTTAATTAATCCTGTAAACCTTATGATTTGTCTGTGAGGCTTTTGTACAAAATGTTCGGTTTCGGCCACGATATAAAGTTTCGGCCTCAGTTTTGACTGATACCGAGCCAAAAGTTCGGTTTCGGCTGAAAAACCTGTTTCAGTCGGACACTTCTTACATTTAAGTTACATTTTCCTTTCAAATTACAATTTAGAAATATTTTTTAAAATAGAGTATTTGTTAATGAGTGACATATAATAATAATATTTATTTAGTTAAAAAGGGTACAATAATTTACAATGAAATTCTTAATTTATTTTTTTATAAATAAAGTACATAACACGGAACCACATTGTTTGCGCCAATCAGCTCTTTATAGAAATAGGACAATTGACAATTGAAGCCAGCGGTAATCAGGACCTACATAATACATTCCTCACTGCTGTGTTGGTCGTATTTGATGTTCCGTGCATGAGCCCTGGGATCAATTCCAAGAATGATATAATGTTCTTTTCTGGATGTAATTTATTATTGATTGATGGCATTTCAACTGCCTCGGTGGCACGGTGGTAGCGTATGCGACTGCTGAGCTTGAGGTCTCGGCATCGATTCCCGGGTGGGACCAAATGCTTGTATGATCTGCAAATATTTGTTTCGGAGTTTGGGTGGTTTCTATGTATATATTTATAGAAAAAAAATTATTTTTGTATGTATATCAGTTGTCTGGTACCCATAATGCAAACTCTGCTTAGCTTAGGACTAGATGGCGTTGTGTGTTAGACGTCCGAAATATTATAAATAATATTTTATTATTTTATATAAGTACTAGCCTTACCCCGCAGCTACGCCCGCTTATTTAAATATTTATCGACTTTTCCAACATTCAATCTATCTCTATTTCAAAATTCATCCAAATCAGTTATTGGTTAAGCCGTCAAGTTGTTACAAACAGATAGAGATACTTTCGAATTTATAATGTTACTAGCTGAACCCCGCGGGTAACAACCCGCGGTCATTGTTCTACCGCAAGTAACGCCGCGGGACAAACTAAGTCTAAGTTACTCCCTGGATCATAAGCTACCTGCCGGTGAAAGTCCCGTAAAAATCGGTCCAGCCGTTCCGGAGATTACGGAACAAACAGACAGACAGACAGCCAGCCAGACAGACAAACATTTTTTAACTACATATTTGGTGTACAGTGTATACATACATATGCATTTAGTTAAAAGCGGTTACTTTAATATTACAAACAGACACACCAATTTTATTTATAAGTAAAGATAAGTATGGATATGATCGATTTGCCTATTTTGAGATCAGACAGCCGTGTCATGTGTCAAGTTCTTATCACGTTCTTATCACCAACAGCCTTAAATAGTCCATAGCTGGGTATACCTAAGCCTCTCATATTTCTTATAAAACTAATAAAATATTTTATTAAATGGAAATAACTCTGAATAAACAATATAATCAAGTTCAACAACAAATTCCGATAGTTTAGATCAGCGCGCACCCCTTTGCAAGATTAGGTACGTCACAACCCAGTACCCTCTCCCCTATAGATAATAACTTACGAACCCACCCTTGCCCATGACTAATTAAATAAATAACTCGATATAATTAATATAATTAAAGTAAAACTGAGATAATTAAAGTGGAGGGTTACTAATAACTGACTTTAAAAATATATTTTGTGTTTAACTTTGATTCGATTTCAATTGTATACATATTCAACTAGCTTTTGCCTGCGGCTCCGCCTGCGTATAGGTCGGTAATCGCGGTGATTCTTCAAACATGTATAACTTTATTTTATGAATCGGTTGAAAAAAAAACAAACACTAAATGTTAAGGAGAGCAGTCGCAACGCAGCAATGAAAATACCATTCAAATAAGTTAAGCCGTTTCTGAAATAAGCGTGCACAAACGAACAGATATACAGACAAACTCATTGTTTTAGGTTTTATTGCGTTCATAAATAAACGTGACATTCATAGGTTTTTTTTTCTTTTAGGGGGCAAACCAGCAAAAGTGTCACCTGATGGTAAGCGATTACCGCCGCCCATGGACACCCGCAACACCTAAGGGGGTCATAAGTGCGTTGCCGACCTTTGGGGGATGGGGTAAAGGATGTGGGGAGGGGTTGGGGTATGCTATTTCACACCGGTTTTCTCTGAGGCCGCGGTATCACTCCGGTCGAACTGGCCCATTCATGCCAAAGCGTGGCCATCCCAGGGTCTATTCAATTCCTTTAAAAAAACTTAAATAATTTGCATGTATGATATTTCATAATAATTGAGTTTAAAACTCATCTAAAGTTCGAAACTATACTTACCAGACAATATTCCAACAAAGCCATAACAAAAATATAAACAACAATAAGCAACGAGACTGAAATTCCTCGTCGAGTATCTCTAAACATCCAAGTCACGTTTTCCTGATGCACTGGAAATATGTCCCCAAATTCACTCTAGTTATGTACTGTGTATTATTGTGTACTGTGTATTATGTGAATTGAAATATTCTGACTGTACACAAATTCACTTGATGTGGGAAGATACGTTTTGTGTCGCGGTATTGACTAAGTTTTTCCTTGTGTAGTTCGTTATCTAAAGAGGTTTTGTTGGTTTCGGCCTTCAGATGCTGCAAAAATATACTCTAATTACATTTACTGATGACGAGCGAACTACGTAGTACTAATACTGTAAAGCGTTGTGGAAATTTATTATTTATTTTATTAGTAGTTTTTGTATAAAAGAGTACCAATCATCCATACATCCCCCACAAAATTTAGTATTTACATCATATTACTAGCGACCCGGCCTGGATATGCTCGGAAGTCTTTTAAATCCTAAGATTTCCTCCACTATAATACCCTAGGGTTACAAACTTCTGATTATAGCAGTTTACACTTCGTATGTTAAACTTAAACAGTCAGTCAGAAAGGTTTTTTGGATATTACACCCCTAAAAGTAAATGATGAACGGTTGAATGAACGTAAATCATTTTTAAAGCTAGAAACATAATATCAGAAATGCCTTGGAGAAGAGTTATTCATACTATAAAATTGGACACAATTGTGTCTTTTAGATGATTTTTTGTGTCTTTTGTATGAACCCTTCCGGATGGATGGCTTTCGTGCCATTTTCTATACATTTCAAGTGTCACCAGTTGCCATAATAATAATTAATATCGAGCAAGAAACGACATAAAATCATATTTTCTGTATGGTAGCCACCCTTAAATATTTATTTTATTCTGTTTTTAGTATATTTGTAATGTTTAACTATCGCGGTACATGATATACAGCCTGCTGATAGGCGGGTATAGAAACCTAAAAATTAACCTACAATCTATTGCATAATTACTCGCAAGGCAAGTCAGATTTTAACCTGAAGTAAATCCACATTTCAGAGATATAGTCGCGGCTAATCTGATCTACCAACATCTAAATCCTATCATAAATGTAACCCAAATCAAGGTAATCCTTATGAGAGGACAGATATGTGTATTTAATACAAATTGTTTACGTCTTTCCGCATCTTCAAATCAAAAAGAGATTTCTTTCTTCCGAGACATAAACAAAAGATATTATGTAAAGTGAATCGCAGACAGATGCCATCCTTTTGCGATATGAATAATTCATCGCACTGCGATCAACGGTAGTCCATTTGGGTGGTTGGCTGGTGTCTCGAGAAAAATTGGTGGCGCTACGTGAAGGCTTTGAAATTTAATTTGTATTATGCGATTGTTTGTGACATGTGGAATTATATTTTAGCGGGAAAGAGGGAAAGGAGCAGGTTTTTGTACATTTTTGTGTGAAATTACAAGGTTCTTTTGCTTGCTCCGTCCGCGTGTGTGTCGGCTATTACGGTAAGTAGTAGCCTATGTCCTTCATCAAGATGTGAAGAATCTCCGTTGTAAATTTCACCCATATCGGTTCAGCATGGATTATGTCATGTCATGAGGTCTTGAGATTTAGTTTTTAATAGGTATTAAAATATATACTTGGAAAGAAAATTTTCATTCTCATACTTCTTTCATGGAGTAAAGCATCGTACATCGTGTTAGACTTGTTAAACTTCACAGATTTTCACCAGAAATATTTAGTTTATTTTTCATTTTGACCACGAACTTTGAAATAAATATACTTGATAAATAACGATTTAGTCTACAAAAATCAGTACGTTGCAGTCCAATGATGGATATGTAACGTCTCTCCCAAGAAACACCACAGAGTTGTTGTCTGTTGTCTATTGCTTTTATAAATGATTTGTATAAAAAGTAAATAAAGAAATCTTTTGGACATCTAACACACAATTCTAGCTATTTTCAAACTAAATTAAAACTTGTACTAAGAAAACTAGATTGAATGAAAGAATACTTACTTACCTAGTTTTACTTAGTATCTAACTTTTTTGTAAAAACATTCGTATTATTAATAAAACATCCGAATTCTTAAACAAATATGTAATTTTGTCGGCACTTGATGGAACTCGTCTTAAACAAATATTTTCCGACTACACTAAATATTAGTCCCACTCGGGAAAACCCCAGACCACAGCACAAGTTGCATTATTATATTATTATACCATCGAGGCAGTTGGCAGAGTACGACTCTTAATAAGAATTCAAACAGCCGTTCAAATTACAGAAGATATAATTTCCTATCTAATTTCACGCCTCAGCCCCGAGCCATCTTCTTCTCCACACTACCAACGTTACGAGTGGAACTCCTCACACGCTCCAAGTACGACCACACGCAATTTCCGGCCGTCCCTCGCAGCTTCACAATTAAACTATTAATTTAGAATTATACGCCCCATGTTATTAAGGCTGCGGTCTCGCAGTCAGCGGGCGCGGGGCGTCGGTGAGCGGCGCGGAAGTGTCAGCTCGTCACCCGCTTCTCGCGCCGCTACCTTCGAGGCCAGTTACATTTTAGTCTAAGCATTAGAAGAACGCGCCGCACTGCGCCACCTCCTTGCTTCCGCTGACTGTGTCTCCGTGGCCTAAGGAAGGAATGAGGCTCTGTCAGTACGACAGGGACAGAGGCCCAACGATGCAGAAGCATTTTAAAAGGATGCCATAGTGTTGGTCACGATGCTACATTGCTTGCATTCACTTTAAATAATGTGACCACTACTCTTGGATTCTTCTTATACTAACAGGTAGAGTCACTTTGGCAGACACGTATTTAAAATGATCCTCTATGTGGTGTACAGTCATTAGCAGATATGAGTATAGGGGAATCCCTTTCATAAAGAATGAACATATGATCTACCAGTAAATTAATCCAACAAATAGTTGCAAACAAATTCAAATAGCTCACGTAACAAAGAATGTTCAATTTGCGCGTAAAACAACGGGGTAGCGACCCCCGTTCACCCCTGTTAATTAAATGTTTTCAATAGGCTGCCGAGGGGTGCGGGGTTTGTTTTAATCCTTTACAATTTGTCACGATATTTGATACTGTATTTATTACTTTAAGAGTTTTAGTATTGGGGTGGAGTTTTAGAATTTCTGAACCGGGAATATAAACTACTATTAGTAATATTCTGATGTTCCGATTATATAAAGGTATTTAGTTATTTTATCTTCTACATGAGTATTTCGTAATTTCATTTTGTATTTGCTTACATAATAACTATGGTTAACATATCTAATTCTACAAAAATAATATATAAAAACTATATTCTTGTTTTGATCACATAAATAACCACATTTTAAATTTGAAAATAGTAATTTGGTTTTAATTAACGAAATTTTGAAACTTTTTACTAAACAAAAACGAATACGTATTTCGTCACTTACACTTTCAATTCCTTTTCAAAAGATTTTTTGGCATTTTTTATGGTATATGGGGCAAAAGAGCAGATTTATCACCTGATGATGGTAAGCGATTACCGCCGCCCATGGATACCCGCAACACACTCACTCGGTCAAACAGCGCAAGCGCTATTTCACACCGGTTTCCTGTGAGGCCGTGGTATCACTCCGGTCGAGCCGGCCCATTCATTCAGAAGCGTCACTCTCCCACGCACTTTCTTTCAGATTTCGTTTGTTTCTTGATTTTGGTATGGGACAAAATAAGCGAGAATTTTAGTCTTTAATTAAAAACAGTAACAGATTATTCTCAGACACTTTTGAAGCTTCACGAGCAAAACTAATTGTAACTAACGTGTTTATGTCATCTTACGCGAATACAATTTTGCAAAAAAACGTTATGTCATTCGCGTCAACCATTGTCTGGTTTAAAAATAGAACGTACGTCTGTTGTTTGTGGAGGATACGGCTGTCTTATTTTTTTTTATATTTAAGAGACGAAATATGTTCAGTCATCCTATTAAGATTATTAAGAGAAAAACCAGACTATAACTAAACCAGCTTACTTACAAATTGCACTTCATTGGATTCCGTTTACACACATTTGCTCCTTTTCAAGAAGTCACTCCCAGAGATTGCAGGAAAGCGTGAAGAAAGATGTTATACATCTTAAAGTAGTCTATACTTATAAAATAGTAAGTCCTGACTGACTGATTCATCATCGCCGAGCGTAAACTATGATAGTTACGACTATGAAATTTGGTGAGTAGGATCCTTTTATTGAGTAGACACCCACTAAGAAAGGAATTTTGGAATTTCTACCCCTAAGGGGGTGAAATAAGGGTTGAAAGTTTGTATGGAAGTCCGTCATTTTTTAAGTTAGAGACCTGAAACTTTATTTTTGGGCTACTGATTAAAAATAATTAAACACGTATTTCACCGTTTTTGAATATTCTACCCCTAAGGGGTGAAATAGGGGTTGACATTTCGCGTATAGGTTAGTCTGGAAGTACGACATTTTTTAAGTTAGAAGCATGAAACTTTATTTTTGGGCTACTAATTAAAAATGAGTAAATACGTATTTCAGCGTTTCTGAATTTTCTACCCCTAAGGGGTGAAATAGGGGTTGAAAGTTTGTATGGAAGTTCGTTATTTTTTAAGTTAGTAACATGTAACTTTACTCATGTGCTAATGATTAAAAAAGAGTAAATACGTATTAAAGCGTTTCTGGATTTTCTACCCCTGAGGGGGTGAAATAGGGGTTGACATTTCACATATAGATTAGTCTGGAAGTCCGCCATTTTTGAAGTTACAAACATGAAACTTTGTTTTTGGGATACTGACTAAAATAGAGTTAATACGTATTTAAGCGTTTCTTGATATTCTACCCCTAAGGGGATGAAATAGGGGTTGAAAGTTTGAATGCAAGTTCGTTATGTTTGAAGTAGCAAACATGAAACTTTGTTTTTGGGCTACTAATTAAAAATGAGTAAATACGTATTTCAGCGTTTCTGAATATTCTACCCCTAAGGGGTGAAATAGGGGTTGAAAGTTTGTATGGAAGTTCGTTATTTTTTAAGTTAGTAACATGTAACTTTACTCATGTGCTAATGATTAAAAAAGACTAAATACGTATTAAAGCGTTTCTGGATATTCTACCCCTAAGGGGGTAAAATGGGGTTGACATTTCGCATATAGATTAGTCTGGAAGTCCGCCATTTTTGAAGTTACAAACATGAAACTTTGTTTTTGGGCTACTGATTAAAAGTGAGTAAATACGTATTTAAGCGTTTCTTGATATTCTACCCCTAAGGGGTGAAATAGGGGTTGAAAGTTTGTATGGAATTCGTCATTTTTTAAGTTAGAAACATGTAATTTTATTCATGTGCTAATGATTAAAAAAGAGTAGATATGTATTTAAGCGTTACTTGGTATTCTACCCCTAAGAGGGTGAAATAGGGGTTGGAAGTTTGTATGGCAGTTCGTAATTTTTTAAGTTAGAATCATGAAACTTTATTGGTGTACTACTGATTAAAAAAGAGTAAAGACGTATTTAAGCGTTTCTAGATATTCTACTCCTCAGGGGTGAAATAGGGGTTGACATTTCGTATATGGGTTAGTCTGGAAGTCCGTAATGTTTGAAGTTCGAAACATGACAGTTTATTTATGTGTTACTGATTTAAAAAGAGTAGAGACGTATTTGAGCGTTTCTGGGTATTCTACCCCTAAGGGGGTGAAATAGGGTTTGAAAGTTTGTATGGAAGTTCGTAATTTTTTAAGTTAGATACAGGAAACTTTATTTTTGGGCTACTGATTAAAAATGAGTAGACACCTATTTAAGCGTTTCTGGATATTCTACCCCTAAGGGGATGAAAAAGGGGTTGAAAGTTTGTAAGTAAGTTCGCCATTTTTGAAGTTACAAACATGAAACTTTATTTTTGGGCTACTGATTAAAAGTGAGCGGATACGTATTTAAGAGTTTCTGGATAGTCTACCCCTAAGGGGTGAAATAGGGGTTGAAAGTTTGTATGGAAGTTCGCTATTTTTGAAGTAGCAAACATGAAACTTTATTTTTGGGCTACTGATTAAAAGTGAGTGGATACGTATTTAAGCGTTTCTGGATATTCTACCCCTAAGGGGGTGAAATAGGGGTTGAAAGTTTGTATTGAAGTTCGTTATTTTTGAAGTAGCAAACATGAAACTTTATTTTTGGGCTACTGATTAAAAGTGAGTAAATAAGTATTAAAGCGTTTCTGGATATTCTACCCCTAAGGGGTGAAATAGGGGTTGAAAGTTTGTATGGAAGTTTGTCATTTTTTAAGTTAGAACCATTAAACTTTATTCATGTACATTGATTGATGTGCATTGATTAAAAAAATGTAAAGACGTATTTAAGCAGTTCTGGATATTTTACCCCTAAAGGGGTGAAATAGGGGTTGAAAGTTTGTATGGTAGTCCGTTATTTTTTAAATTAGTACCATGTAACTTTATGCATTATCAGCATTAATGCGAATTCTGTTCCTAAAAGGGATGAAATATGGGTCGAATGTTTGTATGATAGTTCTTTTAAATGGGCTATTGATCAAAAATAAATAAATACGTTCAGAAATATGAATAAATTACTGATACATACTTTTATACAGTTTTAATTAAATACATAAAACCAACTTCCACGCGAGCAAAGCCGCGGGCAACAGCTAGTATAGAATAAAGTCGTTTCTCGTTCTTATAAACTACTCAACAGATTTAAAATCAATCTCCATAAGAGAGAGAGAGAGAGTGGTTGTAGATTATAGCAGAGAAAAACGGAGAATATCGAAGCTTACCAGGCGAAGCTTACATTTTTACACGCTTCTTATTAGCTTCACCTGTATGTTTATTAGTTTGTAACCGACTCCTTTGGACTTTATTTTGATTCACTTCAAACGGTCGCTTCTCATTTAAACTTAGAAGACTTATCGAGGACCGATGACAATGCAATCATTTAAAAAAAATGTTTAAAAACAAAACAATACGCTTTTATAAATAAGCCAAACTGAAAGATATAAAATATTTTTTATAATTCAAATTAAGAATAGAGTGATAAATGAAAGAAATTATTTTAATTTAAAAAAGCGTGTTACGAAATTATCGGAAAATATTTTCAGAAAGCAACCCACGCTTTTTTACAGATGGAGTGACTCTAGAGGACGGTTTAAATATGTAATACATGCAAATTTTATAATAGACGAATCCTTGAATTTCAAAGATTTCAGCGCGAAGTCCGCCCGGATTGCTAGTTAAATTTAACATTCAAGAATTCTTTTAAATTGAAGAGTTAAATGAAACGTTGACCATTCCTGAAGGAAATAAATAAAGAACTTTCAACTTAACATATCTTTTCTCAATTTGCCGAGGTTTGTTTCAAAATGTACGTTGTATGTTACAATCTGTTTCTCATCTTCATTATCTAGTATTATCTGTAATTGGACGGTTGGCTGGTAACCTGTAGGAAACCGACAACTGTACGAGAGCAGTAAAAACTCAATCTGAGACACACCTAATGTCATGACATTACATTTATAGTTACCGACACGATTACAACTCTTATGTATTTGTTTTAATCGAGATATCATCGCTGTAGGTTACATGTTGCTGTATTTACGAAGGATTAATAATTGTACGTACGTGTTTAAATGAAATAAATAAATAAAAATCTTTATGGATACAAAAATAAGGATACTTAACTTGGTTAAACTAAAGATTATATGAATGAACTAGGTAAACCTGTGACTGAGGAGTCAGTGTTCTGTTGTCATTGTGATACAAAACCATGTTTTTATTGAGGATTTCTGTCTTTTCGTAGACTCGATATTAGATCTTGCCACAATGACATGAGCCATAAATATTGTTTCTGTATTTTATTTGAAAAAAAAAATGCAAAATTTTATCTTTTCCGATATCAAATTCTCGCTTAGATATGTTTGCTACGAAAAAAACTTTTAATCAGGCGATCAAGGTTAAACTTTAAAAAGTTATCAAAAGAAATTATAAAAATTGGTAGTCATAAGGACTGCTGATAGAAGTGAAAACTTATAACATAGAATGTTATTTTTAAAATTAATGTGTTAAATTAGAAATTTCATAATATTTAAATAAAAATTGTCAACATTAAACATTAGCGTGTCGGTGACGCGAACCCATAAGATTTTCTCCTACCGAAAAGTGCTCAACGCGGCCAAAGAAGTTTTGTGACGACAGCATGTCGGTGACGCGGTGACGCGACCTCATAAGATTTTCTCTTAACAAAAAGTGCTCAACGCGGCTACAGAAGTTTTCACTTCGAACCCGAAACTAAGCACTTACTTACGCAGTTTGTCTGAGTTTGTTATTGATGACACATGGGACATACTGTTTATGTTTATGATATTTACAAGTTCTATCATATCCGAAGCATCTTTAATCATATATATTGCGATCTTAAGAAGATCTTATATTCTTACTTTGTTCTGATACCGGTGCTGAACAGTTATCACATTAAAATATAAGAATAATCCTATAATGCAGATTAATTTTGTTTGGAGCATGAAGTATTTTAATATATTAAAACAAACTAACGTGCCATCTATACAAATAAATAAAATTGGAGTGTCTGTTTGTAATATTAAAATAAGCGCTTTTTACTTAATGCATATGTATGTATACACGATACATATACCAAAAATGTAGTTAAAAAAGTTTTTGTCTGTCTGTCTGTCTGTCTGTTTGTTCCGGGTAATCTCTGGAACGGCTGGACGGATTTTGACGGGACTTTCACTGGTAGGTAGCTGATGACCCGGGGAGTAACTTAGGCTACTTTTTTTAGACTAACTTTGTCCCGCGGCGTTACTCGCGGTACAACAATGACCGCGGGTAACACCGCGGGGTTCAGCTAGTATCATATAAAATTAATATATATGCAAGAAAAAAAGGTTTCATATCGTACAATCACAAAATAATAAAAATTGTCAAAGAAAATTAATTGATGAAGAAATACATACTTACATATTGGAGAAATCATGTGATATATTTATAGGTCACGATTTTTTTTACTTCTTTTTATCGCGCTTTTTATTTAAAAAGCAAGAAGGTTCATTTCAGGTGAGCTTAAACAACTGTTTGTTTGTAGTTTTGAATTTTGCATTGCATTCCCCTTGCATACCATCGACTGGTGGTTATGTCGTACTAAAAACCGCACACCGTCTCGGGTACTAGAAGCCGGGGAACCAGGTGCACCCTCGAGAGGACATCCCTGGAACCCCGACATAAGTTTTTCTTTACCTGAGTGTTATCTAGCTAAGATATGGAAGTATTTAGAAATATATATACAAATTAGAATGTTAATTAATAGTCTGATCACCAAAGCATAGGCTCTACATAGTTATGCATCAAACGTGTATGTATCAGATGTGTGAAGTTATTAAGAATGTTAAAAGCCAATTACGGTCACGACTGTCAGACTCAACGGAGACCAGCCAACTACACCAAATATATGAAACCAGCCGACCCACGCAACCTCGTTTGTGTCTCCTTTGCGTATTATTACGTTAATATACACTATAATTTTCGTTCGTTTTTGTAACACTATTCATTGGTGCTCCGCTCCTGTAGGTCTTAGCGTAATTATATATAGCTTATAACCTTCCTCGATAAATGGGCTATCTAACACTGAAAGAATTTTTGAAATCGGACCAGTAGTTCCTGAGATTAGCGTGTTCAAACACACAAATAAACTCTTCAGCTTTATATATTAGTATATATAAGTGTCAAACTATTACTGTCTAAATAAATGTAATGTAGTATTTCTCAACAAACCTTGTGGCTTTGTCAGAAAACATTATGAGTGACATTATATAATCTAAACTTAGACGTGTAGTGTACATTATTCAAGCTCCAAAACCGCCGGTAACAGAGACGGCCGGCTTAGCGCTCTCTCCCGGGATCATGAGATTCTGCCCGGATATTACGAATGTAACATTTATGTTATGAAAATAACTCCTCGTATATATGTTACTTGACTTAATTATGTTGTTTTGCTTATGTTTTGAACTGGCAAATATCACAAAACAAAAGTAAATAAGAAAAGTATTTACCTTAATCCATTTCACCATTGTCATTATCTCAGTCAATAAACGTCTACTGGTAGATAGATAGGCCTTCTTAAGGTTCTACATAACAACCGGTCTGCAAGTTCTTAAAGACGTTAAACTGCAATTCACTATAAATTTCAACAAATAAAATGTTTTATTCTTATAATACCGGTTTTTTTCTACTTACCTCACAATCGAGATGTAAAGCAGAATAGCTCGGCTGTAAGCACCAATTGCACCCTCGAACTATCTCGGGCTGCAATTGATGCCTTATAGCCGTTGGCTACTAATCTACTATTTCTGAGTTTGGGTGTTTTCTATGTACCTATAAGTTTTTACAAAAAAAAATGTATCTTAGCTATCTAGTAATCATGGAATAAGCTCTGCTTAGATTGGGACTTGAAGGCGTTGTGTGAATGTAGTAGAATATTATTATCTGGTTAAGAAAATTTATAGTATCACTGTTATGTGCTTTTATTTTCATAGACTGCAAATATAGCTATAAATCCTCGATCTTATTACTTAATAGAGAGTTTTACTCGAGAATTCTTGCGATACTGAATAAAAATACTCGCGGACTCGGTGACAATTCGCTTTTAATAGAATTACCCCAATTTTAAATATATACACTACCAGAGAATATGAACATTTACTCAAAATGTTCATAGTTACAACCAGCGAGGGCTGCCATTCGTCCGGATTTTCCCAGAATTGTCTTAGTTTTGAGAGCGTCCGGGGAGCGTCCGTCCGGGCGGAAATTTCCCAACAAAGTTGTAACTTTGATTCTTTTTCTTTATTAACGGAGGTTAGCAACATCTATAACCAGATCGCTTTAAATAATAATAATTTAAGATTGTCAAAAATATACTGCTATTTTTATTAGTTTTCTCAGAACTGAATTAAGATTAATTTTGTCACTGTCTATAATGAATCTAAAATGAATAGTTTAGGGTCATTTCAACAATTTTTTTTATTTTGACTAAATTAAAAGAACCTTAACGTATCCGGGCTTTGAATTTCAAAATCCAGGGAAATTGCAAGTGCTGTACTGGTTTCCAAATTTTAGAGATAGCAGCTCCACAACCAGGTACCTAACAAAAGAGCTATTTTAAAACTATCGATCCGATACGATAATCGTCAATATCGTATCGTATAAATGTATCCTACTTTACTCTACCACTTTATTTCAAGTTTGTTTTAAGGCCCATAAAATTTACAACGTGGCCCGATAAGGGACACCTCTCCCCGCCTGGTGTGTGTTTGTTCGAATTTATCATCTCATAAATAAATATAACATGTTACAAATTATATGTCTCCCGTACAATGATGTCTCTGGCCGACAAATTAGTTTTGAGATGTGAGTCTCATTCTTAGAAAAGTGTAAGCTGAGTTAGTTACAAAGTAAGTTATGTTATGTCATAGTTGCTAAATAGGGATTGTTCTTTACTCTCACAAATAACCACTGGAGACTTGGTCCATATAATTAAAAAAAAAAAGACAACTGCCGCTCTTGGAACATAATGAAATGAAAATGAAATGAAAAATATTTATTTTGGCACACACTATAGAAATAACAATGAAAATACATTACAAAAAACTGTACCAAATAACCACTGGAGACTTGGTCCTAATATTTTTAAAAAAAAAGACAACTGCCGCTCTTGGAACATAATGAAATGAAAATGAAATGAAAAATATTTATTTTGGCACACACTATAGAAATAACAATAAAAATACATAACAAAAAACTGTACCAAAAAACAGAAGAACATACAAATACATAAGTTATTGTGTCGCGGGGAACTTTACAAACATACATAAGATGGACTCAAAGAACACCCAGACTCGGAAGAACGATTTGTTGATCACATAAAGTGTTGTCTCATGTGGTGTTTGTCCCTTAAACAGTCAGTGTAGAATAGTATAGAAAGCGACGAGGAGCCATCAATGCAGTGTCTTAATCCCCTTTTCTCTCTTACTCTCTCTCCTGCTACTACGGAAAGATGTTTATTCGTCCCCTTTTACTATGAAATAGAGACAACTAGGATAGAAATACATAAGATATTTATTAATAACAGTAGAACATTAATATTTAGAATGTACTTGTTTAAAAAAAATCTTACACGGCTCAAAAACTGACGCATTTCTTCTGAGTGGACATGCAACCATTTTTTTCAACAGTCCTTTTTTGTCCATACATATCATTAACCCAGATTTGCTCAATTATTTGAAGAATGGTCGTGAGTTTGTGTTGTTTTGTCACATTTATATTTAAGAGGCGCTGAGAGCGTGGCGCATGCTTGCATTAATCCGTCTCTTCCCGTTGATTCGCGACACAAATATTTAGATTTGTTCAACTGTACATCTGTATTATTATATATTTATTCTTTTTTAAATACCCGTAACCTACCTGTCGAAGAAGTGTATTCTTCGACTATACAGTTGGGAACAATGTAAATGGGTCGGGTTGTGAATATGTTTAACATGACGAATTAAGAATAGGTAAGTTTATTTGGCACTAAGGAATCAAGCTATACAGGATGACAGCACTCCAAAAAGAAAAATATATCACTGAACTGACAACCGCTGGAGTAACCGTGTTCTGGAGTGCAGACCGCGTCTTGATAAATGTAGTGTGAGGCGCCCTCTAACTGGATGTACGACTTGTGTAAGAAGACCGGTGGCAACTGGATACAAAAAGCAGCAAATCGGGCTCTGTGCAGTTCCTCAGGAGAGACCTATACCCAAAACTGGTTTACAACAAATTTTTTTTTTTTTTTTCGGACGTCTAAACACACAACGCCATCTAGCCCCAAGATAAGCAGAGCTTGTGTTATGGGGTACTAGACAACTGATACAAATACATATATACTTTTTTTTTTGTAAATACATACATATTATAGATAGAACACACCCAAACTCCGAAACAAATATTTGAAGATCATACAAACATTTGGTCCGACCCGGGAATCGAACCCGAGACCTCATGATCAGCAGTCGCTCACGCCAACCGCGAGACCAACGAGGCAGTCATCTAGGCAGTCAGACAACGGGCTGATGATGATGGCCAGAGAGGTATAGTAGTCTAAAACTTCCTGTCAAAGGAGATGCCTGATCAAATGGTGATTGGAGTATTTAGTAATGGTTTTTCGTATCGACGCAGTTCTCTATCATAACCTTACAAAGAAGTCATTAAGATTTCGGCAGACCTCGGCGTCTTCTTGACTCTCTTTGAGGGTCTGTGGGAGGAAGCTCCTCAGGCGCCGCTATGTTACAACCAGTTTTAGTGGAATCCCAAATATTTTCAAGGTAATTTATGTTAATAACTTATTCAATATGCAAATTGGTCTGTAAACATGCGCACTGGGAACCATTTTTTACTATCGTTTAAGTGAAAGTGTGGATAACTTGACTTTACCAGCATTCAACGTAACTTTGACTAGTTTCTGTGGAATTAGTAAGTGAAATACAGATAATAAAAAGGGTGTTTATGTTGATAAGTTCTTATACGAGTTTACGACTTGTCTTTTAGAAATGAAGGAGGAATTTTACCAGAGGAGAATCATCTTTCTGCATACAAAAGATATATATCACTATTTTTCACTCATTTTCTTTAAGTTTCATTCAAATCCTTTTAGTAGTTCTTGCGTGAAAGAGTAACGAACATCCATCCGTATTTACAAACTTTCGCGTTTATAAAATTAGTAGATTCGTTTCGTAAACAAGCATGGGGTGCTTTTCAAGATACTTTATTATATAACTTTAGCTTTCGATACCTCCCCATATAGGTATAACAACTGACATCTGCACCACAATCATTTTTAGAAAAAAAAAAAAATTTTGAACTTAAAGAAAATTGCCGATTGCAAAAACTAGACCAAATTAAAATGAGACCACACGGGAAGCACTAATTTTCAAACAAAAAAAGAATCATTAAAATCGGTTCACCCAGTTGCAAGTTGCGAGGTAACAAACACAAAAAAAAACAGTTTTGAATTATGAATTTTTTGAATTCAATTCAATTTCAGTTTTGAATTGAGAACCTCTTTCTTTTTTGAAGTCGGTTAATTAAAAGAATCCAAGAGTGGATAATTTGGTTAAGGTGGTACAAAATCGTGTCTTTACACAAATTTTTAAATCAAAATTAAAATCCTACAAACAGAAAGAAGAAAGTCTGTCAACTCCGTTAGTACATAGTTCGAAATCGTTTTTCACTTTTATAAATTTATTCTCGTTTTACTCTATTTATAATATCCATTACAAACCCCATAATTTTCCCTATACTTAACCACATAGAGAGCTTCAATAAATCTTACATGTCTACATACAATTACGGTAACCATCAACACACCATTTATTTATATCCACCGCCATCAGAAACACCTACAAATTTAATGAGACTCTTACATCTTAAGTATTGGTATATCAACGCTCAAAGTGCCGATCGTAGACAGACAGACAAACACACATCTCATACACACATAACAACTTCCATTGAAACTTAAGGCCAAAGAAATAAAGTTCCACTTCGAATGTCATATCCAATTTTGACAGCAAACGTCAGCTGGTACGTCAAACCGCGGTTGTACAGACGTCAAATCAGTGATTGTTGAGTTGATGTGCTTGATTCGATGACCCTACATTTGTTTTGTTGACGGTACTTTAATCTTTGTTGGGTATTAAGCTTGTGGTTACGTAAAGAGTCGGCTCAATTATGTTTCACAGCATCTCGGTAGTATCCTGGTAATTTTAGAGCCTTAAGAGTTTGTCTAACTTTACATGACTGGTTGTACTGCCTCGGTGGTCTAGCGACCATGTGTGCAACTACCGATAAATGTGTCGGGTTCGATTACTGACAGAAATTATTAATATTGGCCCGGAGTATGGAAGATGGCCGTGTTTCACGTGCCCCTGAGAGTAACGTTTAGACATCGGTCCCGGTTGTTATGAACACCTATGGCAATCGTTATTGGGAAGTTAGTGCCCTCAAAAATACTGACCACTTGAAGGTTGAACTACCTTCAAATTTAGTTTACCTTCATGTTTGCGAAGGCCAATGCCAGTCGCTCAGTTTAAAGACTGATATTAAGGTAAATCTGTTTCAACTAGTAGCCGACAATTTTGGCTAGGAAGATGATAACATGATTGGTTATAGTAGGTCTATAGCTACTCGAATTTATAGCATCTTGATCCAACACAGTTCTAGAAATCTAGAGACCGTTTTGCGTTTTTTCTGTAACAGGAATATGTACATGGCAGCAGTGAGGACTACCAATTTTTATTTGAACCTTATTCCTACGTCATATGCCAGATTACAGATATCAGTATATTACCGAGCACGACGTATAAAGACATGTCTTATCTCATCGAGGATAATACGTGATTAAAAGCATTGTAACGAATTATTTTAGTATATATATAATGAACTGTTAGTGAGTAAGAACACAGACGCCACCATGTAACAATTAGAGTATTATGAAGCCGTGGCTCCTGCATAATAAATACTGCTCACAAATTTGCTCATCGCCGTTATAATTCCTCGTACCAACAAGTTCGCTATAAACCTACTCGAACATTTAAAATAAGCAGTAAGTAAAAGAAATAGTGAGAGTTGCGTAGGTTGGTAACTAGTGCATCTCTCTCATCTCAATCTCGGAAACGGCTTCTTAGCTAGGATTCGTTTTTAGAAACTTTACCAAAACAAAATAGCGACATAAAGCTCGGTCATCCACGTATTCTTATTAAAATGAAAAAAAAAATTAAGAATAAATGTTTTCATTCAATTTAACTCATTAGAATTTGGTAGAAAGATAGATTTAAATTTGGAACAGCCCATAAGCTAGCTAACTTTCAGTTCTGGAGTGAAGCAAATGACGCTAAATGACACTACTAATTCTAACAGTGAACATGAGTAGTGATGTCAACAGCATTGCTTGCCATATACAAAAAATAAAAAACTAATAACACGGCAACACAGTTTTCTTTCACAGCTACGTCTTCTGGACCGCCGTCGTATTTTGGTCACCCACCTGATTGGAGGGTTGGCAGACTGCCAGCTCAACGGCCGCTGCTAATAGCCAATTATATGTTTCCGTGAGGGCCGATCAGTATGTCAATAACGAGTAAAAAACTAGAGATGTTATGGAGTTCTGAAACCAAGACCGAAACTGTCGGATATTTCAAATGAAAATCTTTATATACAACCGTATCTGAATCTGATATACGAGTACGTTTACCTGTGTGTGTGTGTGTGTGTGTGTGTGTGTTTACGGGTGTGTACCTGTCTACAATGCTACAATCGCACCGACTAAAATTACTCTCTGATATTTGTTTTTAATTCAAGAAACTCGAGTATAGCCAAAAAACGAAGCACCAAAAAAGGGACTAAGCGAAGGCACAGCTAAGGCTAAGGCATATTTAGATAGGTTATTAATATTTTTATAGAACTAAAGTGATTATATAAATATGGTTTTGTTTACATTTGTGCTTTTACGTGGGTAAGGTTAAACTGCCTCGTAGGTCTAGTGGTTAGCGTAAGCAACTGCTGATCAAGAGGTCTCGGGTTCGATTCCCGGGTCGGGCTGCTATTGGGTTTTTCTTCAAAGAAATTCTTAATAGCAGCCCGGAGTGTGCAAGAGTATTTCCTGACGTGCCTCGGAGGTCAGAACCTACTCCCTTTTTAAAGTCGATTAAAATCAGTAGATATTATAATGACCTATAAGCATAGCAGTATGATTTAAGATGACTGAATTCAATCACACGCATTTCAAAATAAGGTTTCCTAAAAGAAGACGAAATCTTCAAATTTCTAAGCTTTTTTTGGCAAAGTAAGTCTACTCCGCCTGATGTAAAGCAGAATCAGAATCTAAGAGTGGTGGTCACCATACTCATTGCGAGTGCAGAAAATGCAGCATAGCGACCAATTAATCATCATTAGGCCTCCGATCTCGCACTTACTAACGAAACAAGACAGCACAAATGCTGTCATTTTACGTTGATCTTCTGTGCGAGGGTAGCACCGCCCAGGTAGAGCCGGCCCTATCGTGCTGAAATCACCTTGGCTCTACTATCTATAAAGCTTGAGTAAAAATTAAACTCCAAACTGACGCCATATTATTACCTACATTGCACCCATGCGAAGCCGGGGTGGGACGCTAGTTATCTATTACACAATTCTCGATGATTATTAGTAAATTATGCTTTTTAATAAATACCTATTAAAAATTAAAAATATAAATATCCGAAACTATGAAATGATACGAAACAATATGTATTATAGCCGTATACGTAAAAATATCCGTTATTACGCAGGTGTACGTAATATCTAAGGCGGGTCGGTGTTCCGACTCTTTCTGTGTAGAACGGTGAGAGGCGCGACAGCGACTCGCCCCGGGGGTGACTCTGGTTACCCCGGGATGTTCCTCAGACATGAGGTACGGCAGTGAGGATTCCAGAAGCCCCTGATGCTCTCCTGGAGCTTCTTCTAACTGCCGAGGTTGGCCGCCGCGGGTGTTAGTGAGTAGACCAATTCATCGGTAGTCTCACAAACGCCTTTCGTGTGTGTATCCCACGGAAGGTATGGTGCAAAAAGCAATACCCGCGCAGAAAAAAAAGGTATGCGTAACATCCCTATTCCAGATTTATTAAAAAAATATCTTCCCAATTTATAGCATGTTTGAATAATTTGTGGATCTTTTTAATTGTGTATCGTCTGCTCACTTTTTGTTAACGATGCGATATGATAAATTTATAAGACGTTTTAATCGAATTGCTCTCTTTAAACGGGCATCCAGGGTAGTGAGTGTGGCGACCTCCACATACAGCGCAGCAGCAACATGCTACAGCGTCATCGTCCAGAAATACACCGAACTACGGTGTGACGTCACGACACGGAGTACACAACAGTACCAATCCTGAATCGCGCAATAACATTTCTCGCGCCGATTAACATATATACAACTTCCTAACATCAATCGTTGCGCAGTAGCCCGCCAGACATGATCACCTCGCCTGGGCGGAGGATCCTCCCTTTCTGTTGGTGGGACATGACACTCGTTCCTCCACATGAGTAATAAAACAATGCTCATTAATCTTCTTTATTTTATTTATAATTTTAATTATAATAATAATAACTGTTATTGGTAGTAGAGCCACGTTTAGTGGTTTAAGCGGTCGCCACATCGCTTTCTACTACGCCAACTGTTGTGGCTTCAAATCCCACATGGGACAACACTTTGCTTAATCCACAAATTGTTGTTCTGTATTTAGGTGTTCTTTGTGTCCTTTTCATGTATTTTTGTAAAGTTCGACTACATGAGATCACACAAAGTGTCATGTAGTCGAACCCACAAGACTCACCGCAGTACATACCTGCGATATTACCACTTTAATCACTACACCATTCGTGCAGTTGTATTTAAAACATTTTGCTGCAATCCAACGGCTAGAATATCATTCAAACCACCAGTGCTTTGATTCAAAGGTGAGGCAATATTATAATACACATTTGATAAGCCCCGCAATTTATTGACAGTAAATATTTAATGGTTAGCGATAAGATTGTTACTCTGTGGTCTTATATTGTTAGAGGAGGATAGCGGTAGTGCTATCTTGCTCTGGTAATGAACAAAGATATATAAGGAAATAGTCGTGTTTGAAACCAAACGTAATATAAATGTTATTTAAATAAATATTTCGGACATCTAACACACAACGCCATCCAGTCCCAAGCTAAGCAGAGCTTGTGTTATGGGTACTAGACAACTGATACAAATACATATATACTTTTTTTTTGTAAATATATACATATTGTACAAAGAAAACACCCAAACTCCGAAAGAAATATTTGTGGATTATACAAACATTTGTTCCGACCCGAGAATCGAACCCGAAATCTCATGATCATCAGTCGTACACGCCAACCGCGAGACCAACAAGGCAGTCAATTGTATCATTGTACAACGGGCCATCACCACCGCTTCGGACGTCAATGAAGCCATGGTGAGATTTTATTGTCATAATATTTAAAGGGTGAATACGCCCTGGTTTGAACTGTACATCGGTGATCGGTCTGTGAGTGCTTAGCTTGTCTCTATGGGCCGGATATGGATATTCACTAAGGTATCCCTCCACTCCAAAGGTCCAGCACTGGTATACAGGATTAAACAGGTAAGATAATCAGAAGCGATTTTCTTTTTTGTTTGAACGTAATTAGATTTTCTTGTTTTTGAAAGAGAAAAGAAAAACTAAACATATTAACTCTGAGAGTGAAAATTAAGGTTTAATGTAGTTTGTCTCGACTTAGTAGCCTTTTCCAGGTATTACAATCTCCGAAATATATTTATTACTAGCTGTCCCGGCAAACGTCGTTTTGCCATAACTACTAATAAATTAAAAATTAATTAAAAAAAGCATTGTCCAGAGGACAAAATTGTGAATCTAAACCATTCCCAGATCCCCTTGAACACACACAAAAAATTTCATCAAAATCGGTCCAGTCGTTTGAGAGTAGTTCAGTGACATACACACTCACAGAAGAATTATATATATATATAGATTTATTACTTTTATTGTCTACCAATCGTAAGTGTGTCGACGGCCTAAACTTGCAGTGGGCAGTTTCATTCATCATGTACCGTTAACGTACATACGTTGGGATTAGAACACATTGTGATATCGGTACGCGCTGTTTGAGCAATACAATAATTATAATTAACTTGTATGTTACTCGACAAAAGGGATGCCAAAAGGAAGGGTTGTAATTTTGACAGTCTGTAGATAGAAAACTCTTTATTTGTACACCGTATTATAGTTTTACAAGAAAGTACAGAAAATGACAAATATATAATGTATAAAGACCGGCCTAATTGCCGAAAGTAAACTATTCCAGGCAATTCTATGTATGTTTGTATGTTCCACCGTAGTGCGTAAACTACCAAACACTAACTAAGAAGGCTTATGCGCTTCTGGAAGCAGCTGGGTTGGCTAGCCAATCTTATCATGATGCATCAATTAGAGACGGTACGTCTCTAAGTCTAAAGAGGATAATCGGAACCTACTACCAATACTTATACCTTTTTAGGGTTGAAATTTCCAAAAATCAACTGCCGAAGTTTCCAATTAGTAGCTTCAGTGGTTTAGGATCTGCGTTTGTAAATTGGTCAGGAAGAAGATGGTAGTAGAGCCACGCTGATTTCAACGCGAACGTGTAGACTTGGCTGGGGTGGTATTACCTTCGCACAGAAAATCAACGTAAAATGACAGTGATCGTGCATAACAGTGTCGTGTTTCGTTGGTGAGTGCGAGACCGCAGGCCCAATGATGCAGAAGTATCACTAGCCCGCCATGGTGTGGGTCACCATGCTGTATTGTTCCATTGTAAGCATTCGCAATGAGTATGCTGACCGCAACTCTTAGATTCTGCTTATGCTTTCCATCAGACAGAGTAGAACGGATGTACATATAGATTATGCTATCTTATAAAACATAACTATA
The DNA here is from genome assembly GCA_905220595.1 of Spilosoma lubricipeda. NCBI lineage: Eukaryota > Metazoa > Arthropoda > Insecta > Lepidoptera > Erebidae > Spilosoma > Spilosoma lubricipeda. Next base: position 1,281,880 of record HG992290.1, read on the forward strand.
GATTGATTATTTCACTATCTATTGTTTTAAAAGTCCTTTTATAAGTTATCTTTCATCAATTTAAGGATTTGCGGGTGAAATGTGTCCACAGATAAATAAAAATACAGACTACTCGACCGTGGGAGAGCCACGCTTAGGCATGAATTGGCCGGCTCGACCGGAATGATACCACGGCCTTACAGAAAACCGGTGTGAAATAGCGCTTGCGCTGTTTTTCGCTGTTTTCGCTGTGAGTAAGGATACCAGAGGCCCAACCCCAAACCCCTCCCCACATCCCTTTCCCCACCCCCATTTGGGTGTCCATGGGCGGCGGTAATAAGTGATATGTCTGCTCGTTTGCCCCATATACCATAAAAAACTTAACCTCAGATTATTGCACAAAATAAATAATTATAATATGTGCAGTAATTACATTCGAAGAGTGCAAGGAGGGAGTTGTCAGCTCCTACCGGAATATGTCCACGTAGACCGCTACAGCTTACAGAACATGCTTTCAAGGAAGCCACGATATGGTTATACATTCCACCATCAGAGTCGTCTGCCCATAACACCGACATCATTATCATATTGTACACCAGTATACAAATGCACTCCTGGATTGGAGACTCGGCGCGACTTCCGCGATCACTTACGTTCTGTTTTTTGCCACATTTCGTGCTCATAAGATTGCATCAACACCGCGGGATATGGAAGCCGACAGATACTTATTCTGGAAAAGAGAAATCGTTTTAACTTTTATTACTTAAATATTATTTTCTATCTGTTAGGTTTTCATTACACCAAAAATTAACATGATATTAATATTTTTGTCCGCAGAAACCGGGTTTGGTTTAAGTCCCCGCATCCCAAAGGACGGCAACGCACTTGTGACGCCTCTGGTGTTGCGGGTGTCCATGGGTTACCATCAGGTGATAGGTCTGCTCGTTTACCCCTATTCCATAAAAAAATACAGATCATTTTTTAATAAGTGGGTATCATAAGTAAGAAATCCTCTAGCCCACTATTGAACCCGTAGGGCTTTGCGACTTACTATTTTCTAAAACTCAACTAATTAAGCAGTACAATTAGTCAGTGGGGAAAAAGCGTATAAATACATGATCTATTAAGTTGTTTCTTTTCAATCTACACTGTTTAAAACCATTCCGTGGTCTTTCAAAATGAGTTGAGATTTCAAGCGGTTTAAGGACGCAGTCTGTAATTTTAGCCACAAATGTCCAGTGCATCTATTCACTAGAATGTTTTCTATTTTAGATGAAACGTGATGACCTATGTCATTTTTAACCTTATGTTGTGTTGAGTTGAGTTACTTAGTAAGGGAAATTTTATTAAAATGAATCAGTTCAGTAGTCTTACAATTTTGTATTTAACTATGTTTGACATAACGAACTTTTATTGGACGTATGTAATAGACCAACATATTATTTAATCTTTAAAATATACTTTCACGTATTTGTTAATTCTTATAGATTAAACGTTTTAGAATGATTTAATAAACAAGAAAATGTTTCAAAAGCTATAGCCCGATTACGTAAAAACTTTTGATTCAATATTTATCGGTTATCGCGGCAAATAGTAGCCTATGTGTTATTCTGATGTATAAGCTATATTATTGTACAGTTTCATCCAAATCTGTTCAGTAGTTTTTGCGTGAAAACCATCCATCCATCTAAACTTACAAACTTTCGCGTTTATAATATTAGTATAGATATCACATGGACTATTTTTGTTAAGCTATTGGTATCTCATTTATTAAAATCGGTTCAGTACTTTAGATGCTTCAGTGGAACATACAATGCAAAAAATGATATCTTTACCTTTAGCTTCGACGTTGTCGGTTTAAAAACTAGAAAACAATTAAGCAAATGAGCAATAGATAAGTTGTTAGAAACGGTTTTACCATAATTTATTCCGAAATTAGTTTCTGATATTTCCACACGGATGAACTGAATGACTTGAATCAACTCAATTCCTCGCACAGAAAATCAACGTAAAATGACAGCGATCATGCTGTCGTGTTTCGTTGGTGAGTGCGAGACCGGAGGCCCAATGATGCAGAAGCATCACTAGCCCGCCATGGTGTGGGTCGCCATGCTGCATTGTTGCATTGTCTGCATTCGCAGTATGGTGACCACCACTCTTGGATTCTACTCATGCTTTCCATCAGGCAGAGTAGAGTCATTTTGGCAGGGTCAAACATAAAAAAAAAAAAAAAAAAAAAAATTACACAAATATCTAACAGCCAAAGAATTCCCCTACTTTTTTGTTCAACCCCAAAAGAGCAATACGTGCTCAGTGTTTACAAAGCCCGACAAATCAATACTCAAAGTAGTTGTGTAATCAAGATCTTAGATATGAGGTAGTAACTACCTCGCATTGCCTCGCTAGAATCGGCAGTGAAGTGACACAAGATGGACATGTCCCCGGCGTCGATAAGTAATTGTCCACTAAACAGGCAGCGACTGGTCACCGCTTTTTATCCACGTTCCAATGCACCCTTAAAAGTATTGCGGTGTATACAGAGTAATATAGAAGAACAGAGACTATGTTGCATATATTTTTATTTACATTTTATTACGAAATTTTGTGGTTTATATGGTGGAAAAGAACAATCATCTAGAAATACCTGTTCTTGATAGCACTCGATATATATTCGCTAAAGAAATTCGTATTTTAAGTATGCAATGAAAATAACAACCATTTTATTTTTTATTTTTTTAAGAAAGCCATATTTTAGTCTGTAGTAATGTAATTTATTCGCCTTAAAACGCCTTAATCTAATAATAATACTTAGAGTTTCTTAGTTTTTAAACTAAGGGTGGCCCAGCGGCCGTAAAGGCGTCCATTGATTTAACTGTTTTTTTTTTGGATTTTTGCACTTATCCTCCATATAAACTTCAACGGTGTCAAATTTCGTACTCCACCGTTTTTATGATTTTCCTTCACGTATTTGAATAGATATTTCACTGGCAATTAGCTGATGATCTAAGGAGTAACTTAGGCCACTACTTTTTTAGACTAGCTTTATCCCGCGGCGTAACCCGCGGTACGACTTTAACCGCGGGTAACACCGCGGGGTTCTGCCAGTTAAATATAAAATTCGCAATATAATAACTGTTTATCTACTTCAATCACCTACTCTACACCAAAGTCCATAGAGAGATAATAGCGGTGATTAGTCGGCATTGGGCCGTGGCTTTTTGTCCAACTACCCACAACCGCCGTGTTCTTCACCAGTTATGTTATTACACTTGCTTAACTTGTATTTTTTCACATACAAAATGATAGCAGCAAGCCTGCCTCATCAAGTATACTGTGTAAGTGGAATGGTGTAAGTTATGGGGATCAATTGGAAATCGATTGGCGATACACGCTTGGAGGAAGAATTGCATGACTTTATTAGTAGTGTTGTCCTGATGTACACTTAGAATGTGATATTAAACGTGTTTCTTTTTATTAGTAATTGCAAAAATGACTCTACTCAGCTGGATGGAAAGCTAGAGTAGGGTCCAAAATTGGTGGTCACCGTAGTCATTGTGACAATGCAGAATGGTGATCCACACTATGCCGTATTCATTTTTGGTTTTAGAATTTTTTGTTTTGTTGTATGTATTTAATTTTGACTGCTTCGTTGGTCTCGCGGTTGGCGTGTGCGGCTGCTGATCATGAGGTCTCGGGTTCGATTCCCGGGTCGGACCAAATATTTGTTTCGGAGTTTGGGTGTTTTCTATGTATAATAAGTATGTATTTACAAAAAAAAAGTATAAATGTATTTGTATCAGTTGTCTAGTACCCATAACACAAGCTCTGCTTAGCTTGGGACTAGATGGCGTTGTGTGATAGATGTCCGAAATATTTATTTATTATTTTATTTTAAGTCATGTATTCTGGATACATAAGATTTCTTAAGCGCCTTAACTTATCACCTCTCCACTCTACTAAGTTTCTATAACTTGGTATAATCACTGCAGTGTATCTGTTTCCTGGCACAGATGGCGTTAGTAGAGCAGCTGTAATTAAAACATCAAACAATAGTTGCACGTTTATTCTGAAAGATTAGTTCACTTCTAGGAGATAATTCTTCGGGTTAAAGGACGAACTTGCAATATAAATAATAATACTAATTTTATTAATAAATATTTTTAAATAGTTTTTATTTTGTGACATTTAAATTTTCTCTATCAACGCACTAAGGTCTTTTTATTTTCTTTAAATTTTATTTCTCAGTCCTAAACACACGATGAAGGCTATCTTCCTACTAAATTTTATTAAAATAGGGTATTTGATACCTTAGTCAAATAACTTTTTATCATCTGTCAAAACGATAACTTAGTGTGTAAAAATGTACTAAGACCTGGCTTGTGACGTCACTATTTTTCACTACTCAATTGAGCAATATATCACAATGTTTAATTGATTAAAACTTGTAATAGAAATGAAAAGCCGTAATAAATGTATTTTTCCAAACGTTTTGTTATAATCGTTTTAATGAAGGAGACGGTATTCATTTACGATACAGTCGTTCGCGTTCGAGCGCGGAGAAGCAACATGTGATACTTAATCTAAATATTAGTATGATACTCGTATTGCACTAGGTATTTTAGTATATATACATCTAGTCATTTATACAATCCCACAACAATACAATGCACTCTACTTAAAAGTAGTGTAACAACAAAGCAAAGAGTTGAAACATATGATTACGAACGCAAATGCTACATGATGTGTTGGGAACAATGCCGACTGTGGTGCGTGAACTGTCTATTATATGCTTCAGAACATCATATAAATATGTGTTGTAAAAGCTTCTAGAAATATTGAAACAGATCTAAGAGTTTTTTTAAATACAACTCCTGAATTAGTAATATACATCCTGTGTGGTGGGGGACTTAACAAACATACATGAAACGGACACGGAGATCACCCAGACTCAAATCAACAATTTGTGGATCACACAAAGTGTTGTTCCATGTGGGATTTGAACCCTCAACGCTTGGCGCAATAGAATGAGACTGGGATGACCGAGTCAGTAGAAAGAGCAGATGGGACAACGATGCTGTAACTCAAAAATCTCTTTTACATTGCTGCCTTTATTTCCCCTTTAACCTTAGAAATGGAGGTTTTAAGTTCTGGTAAACTCTCACCGGCGAAAAGCAGTGAAAGAAAAACTTAAAACTGGTTTTTAAGAGGTCATGGTATGCTTCTGGTTGAGCAGACGTACAGAAACACTCTTCCCAGGCTCTCTCACTCTTCTGCACTGTTGAGAAGACAGAAATATACATATTGTGTAGACCTTCAAGGCAAGGTATCAAACTAACAACCTCAAATGTAAGACGAACTTATTTTCATACAATTTTAAAACGTGAAAATTCATCGCCACACCGTGACAATCGAACCAAAACCAACATAAAACAAAGCTAAAGCTGGTTAAACTCTAAATGTTGACCACAGGTGGTACATCAGAACATTTAATACCTACTAGCTAGTCTCATTCGCAGTAAGCGTAATACCCACGAGGCATGTAAGTACATTTCACTGGGTTTAGATTAGTGTTCAACAAAGTAATACTGAATTGGTTTAGGTTTGAGTGCGCACACAACATGTATAGATAATTTAAAATTTATCTATACAAAAAAATTAAATTGGAGTGTCTGTTTGTAATATTAAAATAACAGCTTTTTAATCAATGCATATGTATGTATACACGATACATATACCAAAAATGTAGTTAAAAATTTTTTTGTCTGTCTCTCTGTCTGTTTTTTCCGGGTAATCTATGGAACGGCTGGACGGATTTTGACGGGACTTTCACTGGCAGGTAGCTGATGATCCAGGGAGTAACTTAGGCAACTTTTTTTTAGACTAACTTTGCCCCGCGGCGTTACTCGCGGTACAACAATAACCGCGGGTAACACCGCGGGGTTCAGCTAGTTAAATAATAAACCTCCGCTGTTTCAGAGCAGTAATAAAATGAAAGTCATACTTATATGAGTTCCAATAAAAAGTTTTCAACACACGCACGCTAGATGGAGTTGACATTTCAAAAAATAAAATGATAATAAGCCAACCAATCACCATCTTTATTCCGCCATCACTGTAAAGAGAAATTTTAAAAACAAACCTTCCACCAAGCTGTCTTGTCAGTGTAATATGGTAGGCCAAAACTTCATTTATAAAGGCAAGGAATATAAAGTGCTCTCGAGATAGATTCTACAGAAGAGCAAGCTAAAATTACAGCATTCTTGCTGTCGTGTTTCATTAATGAGTGCGAGACCAGAGGCACAATGATGAGGAAGCATTTTAATATTCCGCCATAGTGTGGGTCATCATGCTGCATTGTCTACACTCGCAATGAGTATGGTGACCACCACACTTGCCTTCTGCTCATGCTTTCCATCAAGCAAAGTAGTGTCACTATGGCAGGCTTATACATAAAAAAAACTTTATATAGATAATTTGACTGCCTCGGTGGCGCAGTGGTAGCGTACGCGACTGCTGTTCTTGAGGTCTCGGCTTCGATTCCCGGGTCGGATCAAATGTTTGTATGATCTGCAAATATTTTATTTAATATCAGTTGTCTAGTACCCATAATACAAGCTCTGCTTAGTTTGGGACTAGATGGCGTTGTGTGTTAGATGTCCGAAATATTTATTATTTTATTTATTTATTTATTAATTTACACACAGACACAGTATGAAATATCGGCCTTACCTTATCAATCATAAAACAGGTAAAAGTATGACCCGCCGATTTCATTAATTTTTACACTTAAATAAATAGATGAAAATTAAAAAAGCGGCCAAGTGCGAGTCGGACTCGACCATGAAGGGTTCCGTAGCAGCAAATAACATATTTTCTTTTTTTGTTTTTGAGTTGATTGAATGAAAGAATGAAATTGTGGTTAACGATTAATGACGTATTAAAAAAAACTACTTACTAGATCTCGTTCAAACGAAGTTTGCATGGTAAAACATCATATATTTTTTTTAGTTTTATCACTCTCTTATTTTAGAAGTTACAGGGTGGGGGGGGGGGGGGAGGACACACACACATTTTACACCTTTGGAAGTGTCTCTCGCGCAAACTATTCAGTTTAGAAAAAAATTATATCAGAAATGTCAATATCATTTTTGAAGACCTATCCATAGATACCCAACACAAGTTTCAACATTATAGTTCTTATAGTTTCGGAAAAAAGTGGCTGTGACATACGCACGGATAGACAGGCATGACGAATCCATAAGGGTTCCGTTTTTTGCCATTTGTATACGGAACCCTAAAAAGACATTTATGCATTTACTACTTCTCGTCTTCCGTAGGCCATATAACCCCCACTGATAATCATAGCAGTGGAATATTAAAGGTTGTTGTAAACCTCACCTTGGAACAGAGATTTCGGCTTAAGTCAAGTTTTCTTTCCTTCCTTAAAGTAAGTACTATAACTACACGATTGGCCTAGAGGTTTGAACAACTGTTTGCTTATAGTTTTGAGTTTTCACTTCTGTTGACTCTCCTCATAACTGCTTTGTGTTTTTATTTAATACAGGCTGAACCCCGCCGCGGTGTTACCCGCGGTTATCGTCGTACCGCGAGTAACGCCGCGGGACAAAGTTAGTCTAAAAAAAAATAGCCTAAGTTACTCACTGGATCACCAGCTACCTGCCAGTGAAAGTCCCGTCAAAATTCGTCCAGTCGTTCTAGAGATTACCCGGAACAAACAGACAGACAGACTGACAGACAAAAAATTTTTTAACTACATTTTTGGTGTATATAGCGTGTATACATACATTTGCATTTAGTAAAAAGCAGTTATTTTAATATTAAAAACAGACACTCCAATTTTATTTATTTGTATGGATGTATGGATAAGATAAACTCCAAGCCCTAAATGTTAATTCTTCAAGGTTTATACTCACAAATATACATATTTTAAATGGCTGAACTCGTTGAGGTGGTCGACATGAATCACTCATTGACTGGACAAGCTGGACAACCAGTCGCCTTGTGTGTATTATCTGTTCTGATTGCCCATAAACCTGTCACATGGATCTGTCCGATAATATATTGCAACGACGCACAGACAGACGTATTGATATACGCTAATAAAGTTAATAGGGTAATTTTAAAATTTGTTTTCGTGCAATTTAAGAAGAATATCGAAGACGTTAAGAATGACTGGATCGTATAACCTTTGATCGGAAAATAATGGAAGTTTAAATTGTTTTTTAGGGTTCCGTACCTCAAAAGGAAAAAACAGGATCATTTTGTTGTCCATCTGTTTGTCAAGACCCTTTTTCTCAGGACAGCGTTGACGTAGAGGTATCACTGAAATTAATATCAAATACTCAGGTCTTCTTCTCATTGAGCTCTTAAAAATTAAAACTTCTTAGCCAAAGCAATCAAAAGATACAGCCGTTTATGCTGCATATTTTCGACACTCGTAAGGGACTTCCGTGAACTCAGAATTTTGAAATTTGGTACGAAGCAACGTCTTATAGCACAGATATAGGAAAAATTGCGAAAAGCAAAATTTTTAGTTACATCATATAATATACCTTGTACAGAACCCTTGGTGCACGAGTCCGACTCGCACTTGGCCGGTTTTTTTACTGTTCATATCAACGACAATCTGCTCTTTTGTATGGCTTCGTTTGTATAAAGCTTTTTTTTTTAAGTCTGACTGTTGGTAAATTCCCTTCGTCACAGGGGACCTTATAAACATTTTGATACGTATACAAAGAACACCCAGAGTCAGTACAACAATTGGTGGATCACACAAAGTGTTGTCCCATGTGCTGATCGAACCCATTACACTTAGCGTAGTAGGAAGCCGCAAGGCGACAGCTCAAATCTCTGGGTATGCCATTTGTAGAGTCAAATTTACAAGAAAGATACATTTTGTATGGTCTGTAAATAATTGTTTCGGAGTTTGGGTGTTTTCTATATTTGTTATGGTCAAATCGTAAAAGTGTATGTCAAATATATTTTGGAACTCGATTTTGTTTTCTAAGTATTGATGATGTTCAAAGAATAATTAAAGTAAAGTATGATTGTGATTAAAACAATCGTTGGTCAAAGTAATAATAATAATAAATATTTCTAAACAGAGCTTGTGTTATTGGTAGTAGGTAACTGATATAAAATACATAAGAATATCCTTTTTTTTAGGTAATACATACACATTATACACAGAAAACACCCAAACTCCGAAACAAATATTTGCAGAACATGCAAACATTTGGTCCGTCCTGGGAATGGAACCAGAGACCTCACGCACAGCAGTCGCAAACGCTACCACTGCGCCACCGAGGCAGTTAAGTAGACATCATATTTATTTCTAACGCGAGAGATGTCTTTATTTAAAAAAAAAAAATGACCCACGATTACTATCATTTCAATAGTTTCAATACAAGTACAAATTTAACAAAAATAAAACCGACTTCTAGGTTCGACTCGATTTCTCTTGGATGCCATCATCAGATATTAATGTCCTTATCATGGTAACACCGTTGGGACATCCCATTTCCATTAAAAAAAGAATCATCAAAATCGGTTCATAAACAACGAAGTTATCCATGAACACACATGAAAAAAAAAATATATATATATAAGGTCGAATTGAGAAACCTCCTCCTTTTTTTGAAGTCGGTTAAAAATGAGATGTTGTTATTCAACAGCTTATACTCGACCAACCCCAACAACAAAGTAAATAGGTATATATTTGGTTAGTTAGATTGCTTACCGAAATTATTAGGTACTAGCTGAATCCCGCGGTGTTACCCGCGATTATTGTCGTACCGCATGTAACGCCGCAGGACGAGGCTAGTCTAAAAAAAGTAGCCTAAGTTACTCCTCAGATCATCAGCTACCTGCCTGCTGTGAAAGTCCCGTCAAAATCGGTACAGCCATTCCCCGGAAATTTCCCGGAGATTACCCGGAACAAACAGACAGACAGACTGGCAAAATTTAAAAAAAATGTTGTTTTGGTACCTGTGCCGTGTATACATGCATATGCATTTATTAAAAAGCGGTAATTTTAATATTCACATCATGATGATGATGATGTGAATTTTAATATTACAAGCGGACACTCCAATTTTATTTATTTGTAGAGTTATAGAGAAATTAATTAATTAAATAGATAGGTTCAGATTACTTCAAATTATTTTGCAAATATGTAACTTGAAGGACTGAAGAAGCTGAAGATGACCGTTATTAGGTTTTATTTTTCTTTAATTTCTTTTAATTCTAGATTTCACATATGGTCCTTTAAATTGGTTGAAAATATTTATTTATATTTTAAACTGAAATTGTCTTTTCTAAGTATGCAGTAATAGAAGCCGGTACCACAAATCATTATTTTTTTACACTAAATAGATAAACACAAAGATTAAAACACAAAAGCACAATAAATTCGTTATACACAAATAGTTGTATAATTGTGTCTTAAACACAAACAGTTCCATAAAACACGCCACTCGCCACAACATATAAAAAAAACTCAAACATCATAAAAACGTCGAAAAACAACAATCTTTTCCAATTGAGCCATAGGGAACCCTAAATATACGAACGAGTGAACGACACAGCGAAAGCTCAGAGGGTTAAGTTATGAATTAGTCTCAGGTATGTACGATGGGTGCGTGCCATTCTTCCACAGACGAATAAAAGCGTCTGACGATCACCCGTGTCCCTATTGCGAGACCACACACCCTAAAACACTATAAATAACTTATTGAAAAGAAATACTGTACAAACAATTAAAATTCACGAACGTTCAAATAGATCCTAAACTGTAACCTGCTTTCATAATGACAGCTATTTATTTAAGTATGCACAACTATTGGCTAAGGCTTTCAATCATGGAAATAAAGCAGTTGTTCAACAAACAAAGACAGGCTCGTTGGTGATGATATCGCTGCAACAATGCGCTGTAATTTATACCAATCTAATATCTAATCAAATCTTTCACGATATTAAAAATACAAAACTTTCACTGGAAGCGCGATAGTCGCTCATTGCGCGCGGCCGCCGAACGCCGAAGCTGTGAAGCTCCGCCGCCCCGCCAGTCCGCCGCCGGCTTTCAACCGGTGCGCACGTGTCGCTGTACGCGCCCTTACACGGAAACTTTACGCGAGTGATTGTGACAGTGAGTGAACATGCCCGCCCGCGCCGTGGCCCTGCTTGCCACCGCGGCCCTCGCGCTCGCTGCCACCCCGCCCGATACCTGCTACGAGGACGGCCGCCCGCGCCGCTGCATCCCCGACTTCGTTAACGCGGCTTTCGGAGCCCCCGTCATCGCATCCTCCATCTGCGGAAGACGAGGCCCCGAACGCCTTTGTGACCCACCTGGAGACCAACCAGCCGAGAATGCTTGCAGAGTCTGCGATGCCGCCAGATCCGACCGACGACACCCTCCGACCCACCTAACCGATTTGAACAACCCTCACGATGTTACCTGCTGGAGATCCGCACCGATCCCTCCGACTGCTTATGATTCCCCTCCTGATAATGTCTCTCTTACTCTTTCTCTCGGAAAGAAGTATGAGTTGACTTATGTGAGTCTACAATTCTGCCCGAAAGCGGCTCGACCCGACTCCGTTGCGATTTACAAGAGCGCAGACTACGGCGTGACTTGGCAGCCCTTCCAGTTCTATTCCAGCCAATGCAGACGGGTTTATGGCAGACCGAATAAAGCTACTGTTACCGCTGCAAATGAACAAGAGGCTAGATGTTCAGACAGTCATAGATTAACTGGCGAAAGCTCCGGAGGCGCAAGACTGGCGTTTAGCACTCTCGAAGGGCGTCCGAGCGCTGCTAACTTTGATATATCTCCAGTTCTCCAAGATTGGGTTACCGCTACTGATGTGCGGGTGGTGTTCAACCGCCTACACATGGTTAGCGAAGGTGACGAGGTCGACAACAAGAAGCAAGCGGCTCCGGGCAGTCAGCACTACGCGGTTTCGGACTTTGCCGTTGGCGGGCGGTGCAAGTGTAACGGTCATGCTTCGAGGTGCATTCCTATGAAGGGCAGCGAGGCGGGTAGTGGTGGTGTGCAGCAGCTGACCTGCGACTGTAAGCACAACACTGCCGGGAGGGACTGCGAGCGCTGTAAGCCGTTCCACTTCGACCGGCCGTGGGGACGAGCAACGGCTAGAGACGCCAATGAATGCAAAGGTAAGTTAGTCTATCACTTCCTTATATGATCCATATTTTATAATTAAACTGAGTCTTCGAATAACTTAGTTATGGTAAGCATAAAATTAATATACCCGAATTTATAAATGTAAATATAGCATTTATACTGCAATAAATGACAATCTTGAATGTTAAAGAATATGTTTTTTTATTGTCGGATCCATTTTCTAAATCGATCAATGAAATATCACGGTGTGTAGGATTGAATAAGCTATTATTATAATGTGTACACTATTATAGAGAGTCAGATTGTGAATATTTTTATGAATAGAAGAATGCTTCGAACTTCGAAGCAGATAAACTCTACTTTAAACCGTTCTCTAAATAAATAATGTGCCTTGTTATTAGAGGTGCGAACTTTTTAAAATATTACCAAATAAATTGCCTATTAGTATTCCGTTTCGTTATTTTTAATATATGGATGACATTTTCTATGAGTTATGTGTCGGCTCTAAAATTTAGTTATCTAACGAGCGTTTAGTAGTATTTTAAATAAATTGTATGAGAGTTTTGATATGCAAATTTCAGTTGATTGACTTGGATACTTTTATCGTAAACAAAGTTAACAAACACAAATTAAAAATGTAAATTAAAGAAAAATAAATGGTCTTTTTTATTAAGTTTTTTGAAGCTTCATTATCGACCTTGCAGTAATTTAGAATCAACACTAGATTCAGCTCTAGGCTATAAAGAACAATTGAAATAAATTAGTGGTGTCGATATTAGAGAAATACGTTATCAAGAAGTATCACCGGCTATAATAATGTCAAATTGTAAACTGTACTATTCGTTCCTTGATTTTCCTCAGCATTATTTTTTCAATTTTTTAAGGAGGGTTTGGTATATACCCTATATTTCAAATTTAAAATGAATTTTCTAAAGCGATGTCGTATGAAGCTCAATCTGTTTCATTTTCAAAGTCAGTTACAATGTGAGTTGGTACATTCGTTTATCAAATACGTAGACGTCTCTACGTATTTGATTAATTAATACAAAATCTGATTGTTTCCGTCTCTACCTCTAACGCTAGTTGTTTGATTAGGTAACTAAATAATTCTATGTTATTCAAACCGATTTTTTTAATACCAGCGACCCGTCCCGTCTTCGCACGGAAGTCTTTGAAATTCTCGAATCCTCTACTATAATATGTATGTATTACATATATTATATATATATATATATTTATATATTATATATTTATATATAATATACATATATAAAGCTGAAGAGTTTGTTTGTTTGGACACGCTAATCTCAGGAATCGCTGGTCCGATTTGAAAAATTCTTTCGGTGTTGGATAGTCCATTTATCTAGGAAGGCTATAGGGTATATATCATCACGCTAATACTAATAGGAGCGGAGCAACAATGAAGAATGTTTCAAAATCGGGGGAAATTTTCACGCTACGGGCAATGTAAGGCGCAAACGACGTTGCGTGGGTCAGCTAGTTACATATATAAATCTTCCCCTTGAACCACTTTATCTATTGCTGAAGACTGCATTGAAATGTATTAAAATAATTCCCTATTTGCCTTGGTCACGACATCACGCTTGAACGGCTGAACCGATTTTGCTAATTATTTTTTTGTTGGATAGTCCATTTAGCGAGGAAGGTTTTGGGCTATGTAACATCAGTCTACGACTAATAGGAGCCGGGTATCGACCGAAAATGTTGGGAAATGGGAAAAAAATATTTCTTATGAAAAGACGCAAACGAAGTTGAGCGGGTCAGCTAGTGCTATCTAAAGAAGACAAATCCTCCCCTTCACTAAATGTTGGTTGTCGTAGTTAAACCTACTAAAAGCCAATAGTGTTTTCAATGTAAAGTTTTTATCGTGGGAGAGCCACGCTTCGGCATGAATGAATGGCCGACCGGAGTGATATCACGGCCTCACAGAAAACCGGTGAGAAATAGCGCTTGCGCTGTGTTTCACTGAGTGAGTGAGGATATCGGAGACCTATACCCCACCCCAACCCCTTCGTATTAGTTTAAATTTAACTTTGGGTTGGTTTGCTTCTTAACCAGGACAAATAATTATGTAACGAGATTCATCTTTTCGTACAGGTGTAATTTTTCTATAATATGCTTGTGTATAAAAATATGTGTGTATAGTTAATTGATGAGAACAGATTTGCTGACTAACGTAAGATACACTAAAATTATTCACGTCTCTGTCTATCCCTATGGTGTTAAAGAGGCCTTTGGCGTGAATATACAACGTATATTATGATTTTAATCCATCAATCGACGTGTCGCCATCCACTGCTGAACGAAACTCTCCCAAGGAGCGCCAACTATCCCAGTGTTAGGCAGTCCACATACATTCGCTGCCAGCCACTCTCTTCAAATCGTTGGTCTATCATGTCGCAAGGCGTTATACTACTTTTGATGCGTGATTTGCTGACGTGCACCAAATTTATTAAAAAAAACTTTTAATCCAAAGATCTTTTCACATAATATTAAAAAGAAATTTATAGAGTTGAGTTCTGTCGCAAGAACATGACAGATATATATATATATAACTAAAAAACGATCAAACTTTTTATTTCATTAAATAAATTAAAACTGATTTAAAATTCTGAAACCCGTTCTCTATTCACACTTCGACTTCCTCGCTTCTGTTAACCCTAACTTGCTGGCAGATATTATTATAACCACTAGTTAAACTAATTGATTTATGACACGACATCGCTGTCCGTTAATTATCATTTATGACTTATAAAGTTTTACGCTCCGGCCGAAGCATATCCATCATGCATTGATGAGTGGGGCAAGTGAAATTGTGAAGATTACTTTAATTTTTTTTATTTTTTGACGTTAGATAAGTAATGGTATTGCTTGAACAACAAATGATATTACTAAAAATATCGCAGGAATTAAAACTAAACGACGTAAGATGTTATTTTATTTTGTTTCATGTGAAAAATATGGATGCAAAAAAAACAGACAAGGCACTTTTTATAGCATTACTAGCTCAGCCCATCATCCCAACATCAATGTAACGCTGCGAATCGAAGCTAGTATAAAAAAGTAGTCTAAGTTCCTCCTTATATCGTCAGCTATCTCCCAGTGAAAGTCATGTCAAAATTGGCCCTGCCATTCCCGAGATTAGCCGTAATATATTTTAAATAATTACTAGCCGACCCACGCAACCTCGTTTGCGTCTCTTATTGCCTGTAGCGTGATAAATTTCCCCCTTTTTGAAACATTTTTCATTGGTGCTCCGCTCCTATTGATCTTAGCGTGATGATATATAGCCTATAGCCTTCCTCGATAAATGTACTATCCAACACTGAAAGAATTCTTGAAACAAAAAAATTGGAATTTTTGAAATAGGACCAGCAGTTCCTGAGATTAGTGCGTTCAAACAAACAAACTCTTCAACTTTATATATTAGTATAGATATTATATTAATATTATTATATCAATGGTAATAACCAACAGATACTCCAAATAGATAGATTATGTTATAGGCAGGTATAGCGTAAAACCCAGTTAGATTTTTGTATAAAAGTTGTATCAGTACCTTGTAAGTGACCGCAACAGATATAAATAAATCATCATTATAGTGAGAAGTACTTTTTTGTATGTATTTACAGTATGACTATGTTATGACTGATTCCTATAAGTCTTGCCACTTTTCTAACCCTAACGCGACTCGGATAGCGAGATTCAAAGCTCAAATCACTATAAGGTTCATATTTAAACACACATCGTAATCTTTCAATAAACAATTAACTACAACAATGACCCAACTCACAGAGAATAAAACAAAACCTAAAAGTTATTAATAATGATTTGGTACAACTGTCAATCATTTTTTTCTTTAATATTCTCGAAAAATAAACAACCGAGAGCATTCCAATGGGTTATTTACTTAAGATTTTGTCTACACAATTATCTCGAAATTCCATATCTCAGGACCTAACAAACTCAGAGCGATAATAGGGCTGCGCCCACGCATCGCGGGTATATGATTTGTAGCCACAAACGTTTTATTATCATAAATTTACAAACTATACTTTAAAGATGTTTCAAGGACCCTTATTTTCTTTAATTGTTGTCTCCCAAAGTAATAGTAAAGATTTTATGTTCGTTTTTATGATTCTCGTAAAAATTGATATTTTTTTTCGTAATATTATAAATTTATGGGTTATGGCATTTTATTTTGTTGCATAAGTTTTATTGATAGATATCTAAAATTATTTCACACTGTTCTAGTCATGCACTGCACCTGTGCCACATAGGCAATGATATATAAATATCATAAAAGTGATAGATAAGTGTGTTGGTTAAAAAAGATTTAATAGAAAATAGAAAAGTAGCTGAATCCTGCGGTATTACGCGCGGTTATTGTCGTACCGTGGGTAACGCTGTGGGACGATGCTAGTCTAAAAAAAGTAGCCCAAGTTACTCCTCCTATCGTCAGCTACGTATCAGTGACAGTTCCGTCAAAATCGATTCAGCCGTTATAAAGTTTAGCCGGAACAAACAGACAGACCAACAGATAGACAAAAATTAAAAAAAATTTGATTTTGATATATGTACAGTGTATACATCCATATGCATTTAGTAAAAAGCGGTTATTTTAATATTACAAACAGACACTCCAATTTTATTTATTTCAATACATAGTACTTCTCATTAGTGGTAAACTCCACGAAGCAAATACGAAGTAACCCCATATAGTGGTAGTCGTGACAAAATGTGTGAACCACCATTTTGCAGCGGCGGCCATCTTGGATTTAATTTATGTTTTCATAGTGAACTGTGTCCTACTAGGGAAACTCTTTTATTTGATACCCATATTGAGGAAGCCGTGACAAAATTTGTAAACCGCCATTTTGTATTTACAATGGAACAGAATTTATTTAATTGTATTGTCACTGGATCCGGTGGTCAAATTTTAATTACTAGATTTGACCCAAACAAATAAGGCAAGCTAAATAAAACCGTTTAACAAAAAACTTGCGACGGCAGCCTTACTGGCAATTACGATCAAAGTTGTACGAATAGGTTTTGCTAATGAGATGCGACACCAGCTTCAGGGGTTATATTCGCTTCACGGGGGGTGTCTGCTAGCATTATCTCTTACTTTGAAATACTTAACGGAAACATACCTAAAAGTCTAAAAAGTCTCATTGATAGGATAATTTGTTTCTAGTGTACTGGGTTCAGAAAAATCTCCTTTATAAGTTCTACTAGCTTTTGAGCGCGGATTCGTCCACGTGTATATCGGTTTTCGCGGCAAATAGTAGTCTATGTGTTAATCCAGCGTGTCAGCTTCCTGCATACCAAATTTTATCAAAATTGGTCCAGTCGTTTGTGCGTGAAGAAGTAACAAACATACACACTCACAAACTTTCACCTAATCATAGTGTAGTGTAGATAGTGTGATATGAAACCTCTATAATACGCTTTTGAGATAAAGGGGAAGGATATGGTTTATGGTGTTACAAGTCCGCAATATACATATCTACTCTTCCTTATACACACGGTACACTAGAAAAATGGCGTCTAATAACGATGATGGACAGTTTTTTACGGTTTACGAGAATGCATTTAATGTGCTTGCTATAGAAATCAATACAATAAGTCTATAGTAGAGTAGAATATATGTATATGTAGAAGTTTGATGCGAAAACTGTAATGCAAGTACCAAAGATCATCATCATCAAAGATCAAAAGCGGTTTTTAACTATACAGAGCTATTTTAACAGTTTTTACAATCAACTAGCTGACCCACGCAACCTTGTTTGCGTCTCCTACTGCCCGTAGCGTGATAATTTTACCCCGTTTTTGTAACATTCTTCATTGGTGCTCCGCTCTTGTATGTCTTTGCGTGATGATGTATAGCCTATAGCCTTTCTCGATAAAGGAAGGATTGCTAATAGGCTAACCTGGATCGCCGGCGTCGAATTGGGTCCGAGTGGAGGTCGTCCTCCCGGGCCTTCTCCACCGCCTCCTTCTGCGAAATTACGTCTTCGCAGAAGGCTGCGACCGCGGTAAAACTGCTGTCGCTACCGGCCATGGTCCGATTCCTCACTGCAGTCGCAGTGGTGGTAGGCGGAACTCAGTTCCGACCGAGTGCAGCTACTTCCCGAAGCAACCGTGCCCGCAAAAGACCTGCGTCAGTCGGAATGAAAGGGTCCAGTGCTGCCGCCCTGCCGACTCGAGGATGACCGGCTGGAAGGCCTCAACGGCGGATGCTTATCGAACGCCTACGCTAGCTAACCGGTAGTGTATAGGGAGTTTTATATTATTTGTATTTCCATTTTACTACTAAAAATAGTGCTTCTCGAGGTAAATTGTGCCATAAAGAAATATTACCTATATATTACTATTCCTATAAAAAATATTATCATCCAAATCACTAAGTTTGTCTACAGTAATATCGATACACTGCTGGAATCGTAGAAGAACTTGTTTAGATACATTTTATCGACAAAAATCGAGATAAAAATCGAATGTTATCTGAACAAAACGGGTCTTTTCGCACCATAACCTCAGTCCATAAATATAATTTACACGCACCATTTTAGTTGAATACATTTCGATACAAAATAAATAAAAATGAAGCCATAAAAATGATTATTCGGTAATAAAACACATTCCGTTGTATCCGTAGCGGGTGTCGGTTCAAAATCTTGAAATTCCACGTTTGCGATGCATACCTCTTTACATCGCCGCTTCCGATATCTCTTCGCTTAAATCCATTAAACTATTCAACGAATTTCAATGCTGTTTTCTGCAATTGAGAGAGTGATTCAACAGAAAGGTTTATATCTATACTAGCTGCGCCCCACGGTTTTACCCGCGGTTGTTTTTGTCTGAAACTATATCTGTTAAGTACATATAAAAGTGTAATACAACTGCCTTGCATAGTTATTAATCAATATAATGCAATACGCTATTGAATATGGATATGCCTCTATTGGACGCGTTTTAAGCTGTTTCTTTGTCGGATACCAGATATCCGAACAAACTCTATACTTGAACCTAAATAGTTGAATATGTGGTCGCTAAATATCCGAGTGAACCATTTATGGATTGCGTTTTCAATGTATATTGTGTACCGTTTTGGTAGTATAAGTATAAGTTCTATGACCCATCCTCAATTTATCTGGCTTTTTATAAGTTTCATCATCACGACCGCCCATTGCTGAACGATGGCCTCCTCCAAGGAGCGTCTGGTCTTGGGCCGTCCACATCCATCTTCTGCCAGCCGTTGTGTGTAAGCCATTATTATACATTTATTTGTTATGTAAAAACAGAACACCCGAATACTGCAGGATTATAAAATACCGGTATGTATGTAAAAAACAGGGTGCTCGAGCAAGCAATAAACACATTGCAATTTCTTCACTTGCTTAAAATACATTTTAAAAAGTGATCACATCTTCTTCTACTATTTCGCAATGAAAATAAGTGAAGTTTTTGAGTGCATTGTTCCCGCCACATTGAGCGACAAATACGCGCCTTTAATTGATATTTCACAAATTTTGTAACTTTGTTCTGGATTATTTAGAAGCTTGATATTCAGTCCATTTGTGACTTTCAGCACCAAGAGTGTATGATGCATACCTCTACAAACAAACTTACGAACTAGATTTTTAAGTTAGGTTTGCGAACTGGGTTTTTGAATTGCACCCATTCCTTGTTCAGAAGCAAACGATATAAAATATGTAAGTAGAAATATCTGCCCGAGACTTTTAATACCTACTTCAATAAAACGGTATCTTGTACGTCACAGGGAGCTCGATAAATAGATTCTATACAATACGACCAGCGTAAGTAGAGCTCTCAGTGATGATATTTCTGAACACTTTACTTGGGGTTTGCGGATCTTTATAGTATAGTTTGTGAAACGTAATATATACATACTAGCTTTTGCACGCGGCTTCGCTCACGCAGACTTTCAGCCCCTGATTTACCCCCTTAGGGGTGGAATTTCCAAAATTCCTTTCTTAGTGCTCACTTACATTATATAAAGAACCTACTGACCGCTGAACCTACAAGTATTCCAGGTTCAGCGGTTTGGGATGTGCGTTGATCAGTCAGTCAGTCACCTTCCTCTTTTATATAATATAATTATATATAAAGTATATTAAACCAGCTTTTTACTTGTGATTTCAGACCTACAACCCTACAATCCCCTACAAATATACAAACAAAGTTACAAACTTTACCTCTTTTTAATATTAGTACCTATTGATAAAATTAATTAAGACTATTCCTCAGTCTTTCTACAGAACTTAATTATGCCCTAGGGCTAAGGTTCTGGGGGTCTGATGGTAGTCGTTTTACGTAAAAAAATGTACTTCAGTAGTATTTATAGTAGTCGACTTAAAGACGGCCGAAGTGTATATCATAGCATATTCTAAATCGATTTATAAATGACATAATTTAGAATATGCAAAAATACAGTTCGATTGAGAAACTACCCTTATTTTCGGAGTTGATTAATGAATAAAGAAAAAGGCCCAATGATGCAGAAGCATCACTAGGCCGCCATGGTGTGGGTCACCATGCTGCATTGTTGCATTGTCTGCATTCGCAGTATGGTGACCACCACTATTGGATTCTGCTTATGCTTTCCATCAGGCAGAGTAGAGTCATTTTCGCAGGTTATACCCATAAAATAAAATATTATTATTTGTGAATAACTAAATGTTATAAATTGTTTAGTCTTAACATGTGTAGTTTCAGGTGCCTATATATTTGGAGTAAGTGTCAGGTATCGATCTGTATCTGATCCAGATAATTTAATTTTATTGTGTTACTTGTGCGCTAAACGTGCTGTTTGTGTCTCGAGCCTTGGTTTATTGCTTGTCACACTACGCAGGGTTGTCAGATTAAAAAAAAATGTATTCCTTTTTTTCAAATTTATGTTTTTTAAAAAGTATTCGTATGGGGATACTCAATTTTTTTTTTCATCAATTGGCTGTGACAAAGGATTAAACCATTTCAGTAAATATTATTTGTGGGATATAAATCTATAGAAAATAGTTTTCTAATATTGTTTTTAAAATGTATAATGTCTGAAATTTTAGTTTTTTGTTGACGATCTTATCAATAGAAGAACCGCTGACAATAGTTTAGCCATTATCACAAATGGAGTGTGGATAGTTTATGGCTTCTTTGCAAAAGGGTCTGATAATGATTATCTAGGAATTTGCTTTAAATAGACAAAAAATCTGTAGATTCTGACATTCTCTAGATATCACGAGGACAGGGTTGTTTTAATTGGGATGTTTTGGTAGCATTTTTAGGTTGTGAACATAAATATTACGGATCTTGAAGTAGGGTAGGCTGAGAGGGGAAGCCATCTATATATATAAGTTGTAACTACCTATCTTAAACGTCGTCGCTTCTAAATAAAAGTCGATAAAGGTGAAAAAAAAAATGCAATTCGAAAGTCGTCCTACATTTTTTTAAAGGATTATAGAAGGACAGGTTTCTAAACATGGGAGTATAGAAAAAGTTGAATCTACATTTCAATAATACGTTTTAGATTTATTTTTAAAACCAGTTTTTATGTATGTCACACACAACCCTACAATTTCAAGTGATTGATAATATCAGGTTATTTGTCGAGATATGTCTGTACAGCTTGTTTTATGGCCCGAGGAAGTGATAAAAACCGTGTATTTGATTACCAATGTCTTATTTCCTTTACGACACATCAAATTGATATTTATTTTAGAACAATAGCTTGGTAAATAGGTTATGGCGGACGAACGTAAGTTTGGAGGTGATAAATTTTGGAGGTTGCGGTCGAGCGTTGTATATTTTTGAATTTAGAATAGATTTAATTTTCTTCATAAAAATGAATAGGGCGTTAGACCGCAAGTTGTTATCTGTGCTATACAGTTATAATGGTTCGTGCTTTTTTAATCTAATTGCTTTTTTTTTAATCTACGTGTGTCGCACATTATTTGTACATGTTTTTATGAACTGCTCCAGCTAAGCTAAATATTTTGGTGAGGATTGGGTTCATTTCAATAGAATAGGGGTCCAAACCCCTCTGAAACGAATTTTCCAAGCTGTTTGTTTTTGACATAAATCGGAACAGTGGCTGTATTTTTTTTATATATTTGTATATTTGCCTGTCAATGTGACTCTACTCTTCCTGATGGAAAGCATGGGCAAAATCCAAGAATGGTGGTCAACGACAATCCTTTGTTCTATTCGATTTTGATTACTTAGTATATAATTAAGTTAGGTTGCAAAACATAGCCTGGATGTCATATAACAGCAGTTCCCAGATCCCTCACAGACACACCACCCGCCGCACCCGGTTGGGTGATGGCTCGTGGCGGTTTCCATAGGTTAAAAAAACAGAAATTTTCGAAGACAATTTATACAACAATTAAACAATTGTTAGATTCTCACCTCAAGTAAATAGGCATTTTGAGGTGGAATTTGTTTAAATTAAATAACGAAAACAAAACTACTAAGGTAAAGATTTTTTAAATGTTGTAGCTGTTGACAAGCTTAGATGTCATTAGCACTTAACCTCGTTAATGGTTAAAAAAAAAAAAAACATTAAACGATACTCTTTTGTTTCTGAACGTTTTTACATTCGTTCCTTTTTTTTAATTTTTAAACTGTGGTCTGAGCTTTGCTGCTTTTATAATAACAATTTGATTTTCGATGCTTAAATTTGTTTCTAATAATGATTACGTGTGATTCCGTATCTCAGAAGTGGCTTTTTATTATGCGGGTTTGTTTTATGTAATGTGCGAAATGTGTCACAGTTCACTTGAACATTTGTTTTTTTTTTCAATCAGTCGACAAACAAAACAGTTTTTAACATCAACTGCAATAAATGAAATTGAATTGCTTTCCAACACATATATCTAAGCAATCCAAAGTTCCGAAGAGATGAGTTTGTAAAAAGTAATTAACTATTTTGCAAAGTATTTCCTGTAGAAATTACAAGAGAAAATAATATTTTCGCTTCAATTGTGAAGTCAAATTACACTGGTGGTCCTGGGGTATTCATAGCCTATTCTTTGGCCGCCATTATGCGGGCATAGACACAACACATGACGTTTAGTACTTACAACTTACGTAAATACGCCATATTGATAATAATATACATATAATAATAATAAACTATTATTTACTCGCCACAATATTTTTTTTTAAATTACAGCTCACACTTAAATATTATGATTAGGTTTTATACTGTGGTGTGTGGTGTACTGTGGAGACTGGTGCCTAAGCTATTCTTGAAGCCTGTATTTCAGGATACCAGGATCCCCTCCTTAAAGTTTAGCTTAAGTTTAAGTTACTTACGATGATCAGTTGTGGTCGAACAATTCGAGAGTATAAAGAAGGACCTGTCTATACTAATATATAAAGCTGAAAATTTTGTTTATTTGAACGCGCTAATCTTAGGAACTACTGGTCCGATTGGAAAAAATCTTTCAGTGTTAGATAGCCCATTTATTGATGAAGGCTATAGGCTAAATATCATCACGCTAGAAGCTACAGGAGCGAAGCACTAATGAAGAATGTTACAAAAACGGGGGATTTTTTTTATGATCCAAAAATTGCTTCAGTCAAGAACCCTCCTACGATTCCCACGGCGGCTATAAACCAGCCAAGTCGTTACTTATGTCCAATTTTATATCAGCCTCCAATGAATGATTTACACAAGTAATAAGTCTATTTTTCTCTGCCCTACCTGCGTGTGGTTGAGCGAAATTATCAGGGATGTGGGAGGCAGTCCACCTACATACGTTGTTTTATCATCTGGGTGCGATCACTGGACCGACTGTTTTATTTGTATGGGACACTGCTATATTATTAGTTACTAGCTGACCCACGCAACCTCGTTTGCGTCTCCTATTGTACGTAGCGTGATCATTTTACCCCGTTTTTGTAATATTCTCCATTGGTGCTCCGCTCCTATTGGTCTTAGCGTAATGATTATAGCCTATAGCCTTCCTCAATAAATGTTCTATCCAACACAGAAAGATTTTTTCAAATCGGACCGGTGGTTCCTGAGATTAACGCGTTAAAACAAACAAATAAACAAACTCTTCAGCTTTATATATTAGTTGTATTGATAAATAAATAAAAATGAACCGCGTTCTGCAAGTGTGTAGTTAAAAGTAGCGTTGTATATATAGTCTATAGACTGGTACTAGCTTTGCCCTCGGCTCTGCCTGCGTGTATGTCGGTTATCGCGGTAGAGTTATTAATAGTAACTACTAACTACGTCTAAACTCAAGTAAGATTAACAATAAAAGAGCAGTTTTCGATTTCAATTGTACGAATATCAGAAAGTCATTTTTTTCTATGAAAAGTCGCCCATGGTTTTTCTTTTTAACCGACTTAAAAAAAAAGGAGGTTTCTCAATTCGACCGTAAATATCTTTTTTTTTTCGTGTTCGTGGATAACTTCGTCGTTTATTAACCGATTTCGATGATTCTTTTTTTAATGGAAAGGAGATGTCCCGACGGTGGTACCATGATAAGGACATTAATATCTGATGATGGCATCCACGACAAATCGAGTTGAATCTTGAAATCGGTTTTATTTTTGTTAAAATTGTACTTGTTAATTAGGAATACATACGTTTCTTTTTTTCCACCTTAATACTAGGCACTGATAGCATAGTTAATATTAACGTGCTGACAGTTTATAATTTACACGGCATTACAATAAATTAACTCCTTTAATTTAATAATAAATAGTTGAGATCTTATATCCAACTACCTAAGATAAATCCGTATGCAGTAATGAACATTTCACCGCATCGTTAACGAATCTCCTTGCCGAGACTTACAGCATTACTCGTCCATTAGGCAAAGACAACAACGTGTCTTAACTAATTTTGTCATGAGAAAAAAAAAACTTGGTACAGATAAGCTAATATTTATGGCGGGCTGTTCATGTTGCTATCTGTGATGTTGGCAGCGCTGCTATCGAGCTACTGGCGCGAGTTACTAGCGTCGGCGATAAACAGAATTAGTATTTTATGATTTTATGTTGAATTTGCTCCGTTTAGTGTTCTGAGATCTAGAAATGAATTATTTAGGTTAGACTTTATTAGTTAGGTAATGAATAGATCTTATTCGTATTTTATAGCGTTGTTTTACCTGTTTTACTTTTGAAGTATGGTAATAAAATTGTTGTTGCATTATATAAAGGTTCCACAATTTCACATTTCGTTTTTATACATCAGAAATGGTG
This sequence comes from Spilosoma lubricipeda, assembly GCA_905220595.1. Classification (NCBI taxonomy): domain Eukaryota; kingdom Metazoa; phylum Arthropoda; class Insecta; order Lepidoptera; family Erebidae; genus Spilosoma; species Spilosoma lubricipeda. The sequence goes on from HG992290.1 coordinate 1,307,285, forward strand.
TCATTTTTGCATAAACCTCGTCTTAGTTCGTTTAGGTCTTTCTATAGTTGCATATTATATGTAATACTTGACGATTTGACATCTGATAGCCAGCTCTAGCACCGCGGGAAGATTGCATTGGCTACTAGTTACACAAATCTATCATTTACAGAAAAGCTTTCCCACCAATTGCGGGAAAGGAAGATAATATAAATCACACATCAAAGAAACTTATTATCAAACCTTCTGGGTGGGGTGGATTTCTTTCTAAGGCGAGGCAATCCAGCAATGAATTATTTGACTTTGTTGATGATGATTATAAATCTTAGAACCTAGAAAAAAATAAATTAGAACCAGTTTGCAAATTAAACAAGATGAATGTCAAATCAGGATACGAACACGGCTGTTAAGCAAGTTAAAAAGTATGCGATTATCGATCGTGTACAGCGTTTGGAAGACAGCTGACGTGTACGTGAACAGTGACATATGGCTAGTGACCACTTATAACTGGTCATCTTACCAACTGTCGCACGCCAGTGACTGCACTAATGGAGGTTCATTATTGAATATGTAAAATCAAGTTATCTATCAATTTATACAAATAAATAAAATAGAATTTTCTGTTTATATTTTCAAATTAGCTGCTTTTTAGTAAATGCGTGTGATAGGGTATTTACAGCAAAAAACTAAAATTATTTAAAAGAAAATAAAATCCGACTCAATATGTGCAATTTTTAATGACAGGCCGTTAAGGCTCTAGGGCGTGTCAAAGAAATATACATACTTACAAATACTCGACAAATATAACCCTCCTTCATTCGCAGTCGGATTAAAAAAATAATTGTTGAATTTTTCTCTCTCTGTTCCGGCTCATCTTTTGAATTTTTACAGAACTCCACTGACATATAGCTAAGATTATAAAGAGTAACTTAGCCTAACTTTATTCTAGACTAGCCTTGCCCCGCGACGTCACTCGTGATAATTTGTGTGGTTGTAAAAGTACAATATCAACAGTGGGTAACACTGCGGGGCATACACAGTTAGTTACTATCTATAATTCCTCGTGTCATGTCGTTGTTCACGTTTATTTTCGGAATTATGTTACCGATTTTTACGATTTTTAAATGTGTGTTTTGCTGGCGTGCCTAATATAAGATAGTTATCATCACGCTTAAACTAATAGGAGCCGAGCATAATTCAAAAGAGACACAGACAGAGAGTATATCTACATATACGAGTACTTATATAACCTTTAAGACAGTCTCAACTATATAATGTGACCTGGTCGAATAATCGGTTAAGCATCAAACCGTAACAAGTTGGTATCTATTTTAAAACAATTACTTATAAATTACACACTCCATAAGTTTATCTTACAATAGGCACTTTAAGAAAAGAGAATCAAACCGCAATTGGCAAGAGTCCAACTCTCATAAAGAGGGACATTCATGTGTCTAGTAAACTAGCTGATGGTAAATTGACTAATTAAAAAGAGTTAGATAAGAATTGTCTATAGTCTGGTAGATAGTTTAGTTTTTTTTAATAGATATTATTAATTAAAATTTGTTCTAGACTTAGTTTCGATCTCACAAATGTCATAAAAGAAGGTTCGCTTAATTCAAATATTGAAAAAATATTTTATTGTTAGATGGCCTATTGATCTAGGAAGACTATTGGCAATCTCTATCACACTACGACCATTAGGAACATTTAAAATTTTCGTAGTGTAATGTAACTTATAGTATTTCTAGATCAATGGGCTGTCTAACCCACGCTACCGAAATTGCAAGAGGTAGTTAGAAGCTTTTGTTTGAGACTCCGCCGGATTCATTACTTTTTCTCCAATATCTTTAATGTACAGACATCGACCTCTTAAGATTTCATACAGGTATTAAAATCAATAGATTTCTACAAAAGACTTATGCACTGTTTTGAATTTAGAACAGACAGTTGTTTTTTTTTATTTATCTATCAATCTCTATGGTGGTCTTTCAAGCGCCAAGAAAAACATTATCGACACACTAAAGACGCCTACTAAAATATAATGTAAAGAACTATTGACAAATAGCTTCCATAAATTATCAACATAATCTCCTGTCAAAATTAGTATTGTCAATTTGACATTATTGTGTTTTTAATCTATAAAGCTGTATTGGTTTATTATCTGTGGGCTGTTTTGTTTCGAAATATTTATTAATGGATCACACTACATTTATTATGCTTCGAAAGTTTGAATGAATGTTTGTTTCTCCGTTACAGCGGCACGGCTGAATGATACTGAATGAAAATTTAAACAGAGCTAGAATATAGTTTTATCTAACAAAATGTTAACGAGAGCGAAGCCTTGGGTAGTATTGCTTCTATATTAGTGTTGAAGTTAATTCTTATTCTTGTACTATAAGTTTTTTAGCCAACGCAACGGGTTTTAACATGTTTTTTTATTAATAGAGAGAGAGAGAGATTAATTCAAGAGGAAGGTTTAATTTATCCTATCATCAGCGTCAACGGCCTACTGCTCCACACTGCTGGATAGAGGCCTCTCCTTGCAAAGGAGGTTTTCAGCTATCTAATATATTACATGTCGGTTAGAGAGTTCGAGATTTTCAAAAAGACACCCGTCAAGCAAAACCGGTACAGGTCGCTAGTATGTAATAAGTCAGTCTATCTTGTGGGCTTAAAGTAGATTCTCAGAAGAGCACCATTACTTACTGCGTTTATGAACTTTGCCTTTTCACATGAAAATGGATGACTCAGAGTGCAAATAGGTTTTGTGATTCTCGTGGAGCCTTTGGAGCCATTAAAGATTTCCAGAATCATTTATAATATGTACAGGATCATGTAAGAGGTCGTCTTGATTTCTTTACATACACTAGCCATTGCCCGCGGGTTCGCTCTCGTGATTATTTATTATTACGTGTCCAATTTTGTAAATTACGAACTTTCGCCCAATTCAATCGTTTATTCTTTATTTCTCTTTTATGGATGAAAATTCAAAACGTCTTTCTTAGTTTGTGGTTTAAACTTAAAAATCTTGCTACAGGTAATATTGTTCGCTATCGAACGAGATTATAATACTAATTACATCGCTCGTACTGCTCTTACCGTCAAGCATATGTGGTACTACTGGTAACCGCTTACCGTCAGGCGCTACGTCTGCTCGTCGTACAACTTCCATTAAAAAAGGATTATAGGTTCACTGTACTTGGCTGAGTATTAAAGTGTTACCCGTGCCATGTGACTATTTAAAAAGAAACAAATGACTCCACCTAATGATTGTAATATCTTACAGTAATGATGATTACAAAACAAATTACCAAATACAAGGACACTGGGATTAATGATCTTTTACATCAAATTACGGAAGTAATAATTTTAAAGGCATATACTATATTTCAGTGAGTTTTATTCAACTGAGAGTGTGTCCTGACGAAACTATCTTCAAAAAACTATTACATAAATACCTATTCCCTTTTATATTTAACGATATAAGGCTTAAATTCGAGTAATTTAAATTCTTAAAGTTGTATTATAAAAAGTTGTCAGCTGACAAAAGTAATTGATGTATCTGTCAAAGTTTTCCCGCCCACATCGCAACGAAACTTTTTTTGACTTATAAAAAGAAAGAATGAAACTGTGCGAATTGGGCCACCTACCTACCTGTGTAAGTAAGGCTTTGTGGTTATCTTTACATGAATTTTTATTATATTTTAGTGACTTCTGGTTTCCAGAGATTTTTTTTAGCTGTAAATTTCGCCTTTTCCAAACATCTGCGGTATTCTTATAGTGCACGTGTAGACTGTAGGTATACTTTGAAACTATTTTATGATATTATTTTGAATAAGTTTAAGAATAACTTTCGAGAATGGATTTAAAACAAAAATTGAAAAAATTATAACGCAAAAATAATATGGTGTCACAATTACAGAGATACTTTCTCACCTGTTCTCACATTGCAATAAATCGCTTTTTAATTTACAGACTCCGTGGGTTGCCAGCTCGTAAAATTACTTTCTTCACATTCTTTAGTAAGCCTATAAATTTACTTCGCACACTCATTACCATAAAAAAACAAGTTTTCCATAAAAACAAACATTACTTATTTCACTTTTCCAACAGTACAGCACTTAACTCATTTCCTTAAAGATTATACGTATGGTCACGCGATGAATCTATTACTATAAAACCACCATAACTTGAGCCATCTTTGCACTACATTTGTTCTCAAATTTGAATCATTCTTATTTGGTTACTTTGGTGATTATGTCCAATATAGCGTGATACATAATTTGTTTCAGTCTCTTCTGTAAATCTAGTAACGAATATCGCTGTTGTAGATCTTTGTAAGTTGGTTGTTGTCATGATAATCTTTTAAAATTATTAAAATAGTTAAGCTATTTGTCTAGTGACTCTAGTGAGTATGCACCCTTATTAGGGTCCTATTATCTGCAGTTAAGATGTAAGCACAGGTATTTGTAGCTTGTTTACAATTTTTTGTGATAGTAATCATGGGCCTATTTATGTTATTAGAAAGCTGAGTTTATGGGAATTTTCTTGCCAACAAATTAAAGTAAATATTTGAGATATTTTTTAATTTTAAATTATGATTTTTAATGCGAAAGGCTGCATGAAGGTATGTTACTTAATCATGAGAGAGTCATGCATCAGTGAAACGGGCCGGCTCGACTGTAGTGAGACCATGACTTCGCAGAAAACCGGTGTTAAAACCTTCTTTAAATAGTATAAAACACAATATTAAAAGAAATAAAGCGACACAATTATTAATAAATGTGGACCAAAATTTATCGTTACGAACTATTTAGAAGTAAAATTTTGATTCTGCTTTAATTTGACGTACTAATTATTTCTACATTATATAACAATAAGTTTAGGTCATAAAGTAAATCAAAGTTCTCATCTACTCATAAATAATATAATAACTAGTAGTGCTATACGTCCATACGTAGAGATATTAAAACGTCAAGATAATTTAAAAATGTTGCGCTTAGAAGCCGCCGATAGATTTAAGCGTCTATGATTGATGATTGCCGATGACACTAATGACAGTTAAATGTGCGTTCGGAAAACTTATAAAACTAATTGTCTATGTCGTTATATAAACTTTAGGCTGTATTAGGTTACCGTAGACATGAAAGATTAGTTTATACAGATGATAAATCTTAATTTCAATTGACAATATTTGTACTATTAAATAAGCGCTAACGAGCACTCAATTAATTGCAACAATGGAAGCTTAGAAACCCATTTGTGGTCCACTGTTGTTCGACTCGAATAAAATAACACTTTTCCTATCGCCGAGTTTTTTTCCGAAACTAGATTGGGGTCAATTTAAGTATACCACGACACGGCTGAACTTTTTTACCCGTTGCGACTGTCATTAGACCTACACAATCCAAGGCCTAGGCCTAGGCCATAGACATTTTTTATGAAAATGAAAATGACTCTACTCAGTTTGATGCAAAGAATGAGTAGAATTCAAGAGTGGTGCTCACCATCCTCAATGCTAATGTGGACAATGCAGCATGGTGACCCCACACTATTACCGCTATTACTACTACCGCCGTCTAGTGAGATGATTTTTCACGTCCCGCTTAAAGGACCCTGACTATAAAGGAAGTTCTGAAGATAGGCTCTGTTCTCAGACTTTTTAGGATTGCCAAAGATGTTCACAAGCCAAGACTCCAAACTATAAAATGTCTTCTGCTTTCACAAAGGAGAAACGACTTTGGCAAGTGACTTTTAAATAAGTATAATATGTATTATATGATCTGTTACATAAGTGAAGCGTGCGCAGGACGTTCGAGGAAGTCGTGAAAGGTCCAGTTATTTTTTAACGTCACATTTGTTTAAAATAACGATACCTCCAGTTCAAATATCACTCATAAAACTGTCGTTGTAATAATAACTCTAGTAACTATAGGAATGAGTAGTGTTGCCATGGCTTAACTGATTTTCATGGACACTATTTAAATTTAATTTAAAAAAAAGTGGCTGCGTTCTTTGTTAATAAACTATTGTTGTTGGTAGATGCCACTAACATCGAAGGCTTTCATAAAGTTAAAAGATCTGTTATATTTGTAGACTAATCTGTTTTCTAGTTTTTATTGTTCCCGAGGTTATACGAAGTCGGCTACTAGTTCAACCGGTTTTACCTGAATATCAGTTTTTCCACTGAGTGGCAGGCATCGGACCTACTCAACCCTGAGGACGAACTGAATTCGATGCAGTATATTTGCGGGCACTGACTTCACAAAACGATTTCTATAGATGTTCATGACAACCGGGACCGATGACGCGGCTTAACTTGCCCTCCTTTTTTGAAATGATAGTTTTAGTAATTAGCATATTGTAAGTCTTTGTAGTATAGTGAATTCATATATGTATCAATAAAGTATCTATTTTAGAATAAAGAGAAACATATGTTAGCTTTTCTAGGAATGTAGTTCGTTTTTTTTTTTTTTTTTTATGTTTTCATTCAAACACATTTGAGATATGATTTTTATCACAAGCCTACAAGAACTTCAACTAATCATAACAAAGAGTTCATTATCATCATGGGGTCATCTTCAAAAAGTAGGAAGTTTGGAGATCAGCAGACGTATATATATACGAACGCCATCAAAAGAGTAACAAAGAGTTAAGATTAGTCAATGGACTTAGCATATGAAATTTTGCCATATTAACCATCCATCCATCTTGCAGAAACCGAACAAAAATAAAATTCTACTCTTTAACTTTATCTTTACGATAACCTTGACAATTACTAGCTATTTTCATGTAACGATAAAGTCCCAGAAATAGTTGCAGCTTGGTCCCCCTACTGGCTAGTCTATTTCGATCGGCGTTAACCGCGCGGTTAGCTCTAGATTTATGGCTCTACATGTAACTCTACCGTGTGTACTCTTTGTTTTTTTAATTCACAGCCGTCAATGGACGCATTTGTTGCGACACACTCGTTACATAATGGAAACCTGAGAGATTAATACTTAAAGTGCTCCTTATGACTTATGAGTTATTACTAATGTGTAGTGGTAATACTTCAACAAAACACGTATACAATAATGGTGTTTTTTTACGTTGATTAGTATATATAGAACATTCATATTTTTTTTTGCATGAATAATGAAGTTTCGTGAGGTAACCATGTTTATTCAAGTTTTTTTTTTTATATTTGATCCTTTTTTTTTTAACATGTGGAAACCCCCTCGGGCCGTCACCCCGCCGGGGTTTGCGGCGGGGCGGTGTGTCGGAATCGAACCGACTAAAACCACACGGTGTGCCACTCTGCGCCTGAGACGGGAGGGATACGGGAACTGCTGTTATTAACACATCCGGCCTGCCAAAATGACTCTACTCTGCCTGATGGAAAGCAAAAGCAGAATCCAAGAGTGATGGTCACCATACTGCGACTGCAGACAATACAACAATGCAGCATGGTGACCCACACCATGGCTGGCTAGTGATGCTTCCGCATCATTGGGCCTCCGGACTCGCACTCACTAACGAAACACGACAGCATGGTCGCGTATGTGTTTAAAAAAAACATAAAATGTTTTGTGAAACATTTGCCGAAGTCGTGCCTTTACACCACATTTGAAGTATTGTGTATTTGTATATTGGCGTTCTCTCAGTAAAACAGGTGGTTAGGAAATAATCTTTTAAGCTTCCTTTCTTTTCTGTTCAACTGTTTGGTACCATTATCGAAAGTGCTGACGAGCAAGAAATTGTTTGTTTCATACCGTCAATATTTATAAACGGTCTCTATTTGTTTTAAAGAATTAACCAACTTAACTACGCGGCTCTCCTATTAATACGGAGCCTGTTTTACTCGCTGATAATGTCACTTTCCATTGGTGAAATATTTTTTTACTTAATAATATTTAATTTATAAATAACTAGTTACATATTTATATACTAATACTGTTTTTATTAAATTTTTTTTAGTGCCGTTCTAATATTAATTTCTTTGAAAAGTATATTTAAAATACGATAGAAATTTCACAATCACACTAATATATAAAGGCGAAAGTTTGTGAGTGTTTATGTTTGTTACTTCTTCACGCAAAAAGTACTGAACGGATTTGGATGAAGCTTTACAGTAATATAGCTTAAACATCAGAATAACACACAGGCTACTATTTGCAAAACCGACATAAACGCGGGCGGAGCCGCGGGCAACAGCTAGTTATTAAATAAATACGGAAACAGTCGCGAGCAAAAGCTAATAATAAATATGTTTTTGTACAAGTGATGCCCTTTCCAATGATACCAAACACGGCACATTTATCTTAAATCGTTTGTTTGAACGCGCTAATCTCAGGAACCGCTGGACCGATTTGAAAAATTCTTTCAGTGTTATATAGCCCATTTATCGAGGAAGGCTATATATCATCACGCTTAGACTTACAAGAGCGGAGCACCAATGAAGAATGTTACAAAAACGGGGGATAATTATCACGCTACGGGCAATAGGAGACGTAAACGAGGTTACGTGGGTCTGCTAGTAACCTTTAACCAGCGGACGATCAAGACGCTTCTAACGATACCTCATTTCTACAGCTCTAATTAGTAGTTGGGGAGCTATAAGGGAACAGATGAAAATACGTACATACAACCATAGCCTGTCAAAATCATAACCCTTCTTTGGCTTTGCCGTATGCGGGTAAAAACAGTTGCCTGACACTACGAACTCACACATGAAAAAAAAAACATTCAGAATTTCACACACACAAATACATTCTGTGTCATAACTGTCTGTGTAACGCGTAGGCCCGTTTGAGCTTATACATTGACAGAAGAGAATGCCTCCGTATGGCTACTCTACCGTGATGCTCTATGACCATGACCTAACTGCTTCTTAAATACCTACACGTTAAGTTCCACAAATAACAACAGGTTGTTCCATTTCCAGCACAAAGGTGGTATCAAGTTGTTTTCAAACTACGCCGGTAGGTATAAGTCCGGCTTACGTTGGCTCATAGCCAAAATAAGTTTAGTATTACTCAATATATGTTACAAAATGGCAGAAATACTGCATTAAGAAAGTTTTTGATTTAATTATTTGTGAGAATAGGTTATAAAAGTGTTTATAAAGAGCTTCGTGTTCTGCGATTAATGGCTTACTAATTATAAGATACTAGCTGACTCGCTCAAAAGCGAAATAAAAAAAGATTTTTTTGTAAAACAATTATGTCCCTATAAAGTACGCCGTATTTTAAAACTACCTTCAACAGATGTGTCGAATTAGCAATTGGATTACAATAAATAACATTATTATTCGCATTTACGCAGATGTTTGCCACGTCACATCCGCTCTGTAACATTCGCCATTGACCTCCGCCATTTTCAGACAAACGATACAAAATGTCGGCCCCGCTGTCATTTGAATCGAATTCGCGAACTCTCTACAGGTTGTTCTAAATTGAACATAGATTAAAATGTATCTATTTAGAGGTTATATAGATAAGGATTGCCAGAGCGAAAAAGACGCCAGACATTTTTTAAACATATTTTTAAATCATTTATTTAATTAATAACAAACTTCTTAAATTTATGAGAAGCAATGACAAAAGTAACACACAAAAAGGAAAAAAAATCCTTGAAGCAGGTTGTGTATTGTATAAAAATTTGATCTTAATCAGTGCAGGCTTTACGTACACAAACTAATTTAATGTTTAAATACTTTTATTACCTACATTGCTTTTGCAAATGTGTAGAAAACCATATCTTGTAATTGACAACCTCTTTCTTGACTAGACCAAATCCAGTTAGTTAATAGATCTTGATTGCAAAGCCAGACATATTAGTCACAATCATTTGTCCTGACGGATAAATAATCATCTAATGAATACCTCGCTTTGTTCTGTTTGCTTACATAATTATAAATATATAGGAATATTTTTCAATTGTAACGAGACTATTGAAAAGCTCTGCCTAGTTTAAGATCGGGTCGCCGTAAGTCGTATTGTCAGAGACACTAACTCTACATTCTGTCAATAACACTTCATCCAGCTGTGAAGATCATATTTATCTTCAGTAATAGAAGAAGCACGAATTGTAGGTGTAAAAGGATTGTATTATCTTTGCCTAAGTCCAATTTGAGTCCTACTCTTGGTTCCACAAGCAATCACAAAGCGACTAATGGCTATCATCTTTTTAATTATTTTTTAATTTAATTGCTGTTTTTTGAGCTATTTTTCAAATTAAATTATATTATAATTTTCGAAACACACTGTATAGTTTTCGTACAAAACTGAATGACTTCATTGTACCCATTTTGGGGATAAATAAATAAATACAACTGATAATTTGATGTATGAGTAGACTTAATTACGCCATTTATTTATTGTATCCGTTACAATACGCGGGGGTGGTAACTGCCCCTATTTTTATTAGCAATATGCGCCCTAAACTTTACGGTTTCCAGTGGGGTGATTTGAGCCATGTCGATTTATTTCTTTTATGACGCATGGCAACATTATTTTTTGTCTATATCCCGTACAAAGTAGGTTGCCGAAAAAAGGTTGGATATTATTGAGTTTATGTTAAAATTGGCGGAAAACATATTATTTATTTTTGTATTGAATTGTATGATTGTGAATGCGTGGTACAATTTTGTTGGAATCAAAAGGGGGATTAGGCTTTTAACAGAAATAAAGCGAATTCTTTTCTAAAACGAGATTAACTTGAGTTAAGGCGAAGTATACATTAACTGATTTGTAACAAAATTTGCTTTTAAAAGGCTCATCTGTCAGGAGTACGTTTATTTATTAAATAAATCAGTTTGGATGATGGCGGACCTGTCATTAGTCAAACCGAGTACTCTAAGATTCAATACAGGGATTGCTCGAGGCAGCCAAAGCGGGAGAAGTATAAATGATGGTGCATGACTGAGATGGATGGTCTCTGCCGTTGTCATGGGACCGGTTAACTTAATATAACGATATGACTCTAAGTACTTGCTATAAGAACACTTGTGGGTATAAATTGTTTTATTTACGAGTAAACTTAACTTAGGAAGGATAGCAGATAGTTTTGCAAAAGATGTTACTAGTAACGAGTTTTTTTCTCTCGTAATATTTTTAAAACCCGCAAAAGGATACAATTATTACAATAATTTCCATTTGACATCAAACCTTAAATAAATGAATCTCACACGCAGACAGAGAATCCGAATCACTAAATAATTTGATAACTACATAGTTCCTCGAAATCTACATTGATATCACATCTCCAGGACAGAGTTCAGTCAAGATCCTATTTGTAGCGTAATTTAGAACCTTTTCTAGCTATTTAGTAATGTAAACAGAAGGACAAGCAGTGACAAATCATCCTAAAACCGTTACTAATATTAGCGTTAAGTAGTTTAGTTTCTGAATTTGTGTCCAAAATGTTCCAACAATCTACCGAAATATACAAAACATCATTATCAGTCAGTAATTTCTGATGTCCCCTAAGTAAATCTTGTAAAAACAAAAACATTTCACTCAAAATGTGATTAAATTCAGAGAAATTTTGGAAGCGAACGTTTTCGTTTTTCGAGTCGTAGTAACAATCTTTTGCTTAAGTTTCTAACAAGTTGTAATGAGATGAAAAAAGTTTCCTGCTTTCTTGATCAGTGGAGGAACTCAGTTGGGATAAAATGTATCTATTATGATCACACAGCCTTCGTGAAAGTAACATCTTGATAACTTATGATGTGTCTAACTTTTTTATTTGAAATAATGTGTTGAGTTTTGCAGCCAGTTTTATTTAATGTCGGCGAATTTGCTGCCGCCAAGAGTATGGGTCTGAATCGTGAGCGGAATATTTTATAAGTTTGGAAGTTTTATGTATAAACTGTGAGCTCAAATATCTCGTTTTGATATACTTAACGGACATGATTAGAATAACACATTATGAGTAGATCAAATACGATGTTTTCATTTAATTGATTAATAATATTTATTGTTATAATATCTTCATTTTAGTTATTAGTGCTATATGTCTTGTAAATCTATTAACATGTAAATCTCAGTAATTGTACAAATATATCTTTTTATCTCTTAGTCTCATCCATGATTCTAGGATGATTTTTATTGAACCGTCGTACCGCAGGTAACGCCGCTGGGCGAATCTAGTCTGAAAAAGCTTAAGTTATTCCTTATATCATCAGCTATCTATCAGTGGAAGTGACCTCAAAATCGGTAAAGCCGTTCCAATGATTAGCCGGAACAAACAGACAGACGGACAAAAATTTTGGTATTTGAACCGAGTATAATATTACAAACAGACATTCCAATTTTATTTATTTGTATAGGTTTTACTATTTTACGTTGTAGTCGCGCATACATGAATAATAATGTACGTATGTAAACGTCTCGAAAGTACCTGAAAAGACCTATTTGAAATTAAAACTTTTTTAATTTGGGCTCTATCGTTTGTTCTGTATCTTAACCATAATTGGAATATCTTATGTATTTTAACCTTTTTTCCAATCAGAGGTCATTGTACAGCAGTGAGATGATAATGATGAGATGTGATGAATGTATGTCATCATCGTCATTATCATTTACCTTTATTATTTAGGTTCTTTATATATTTGGGGTCAGCTACTAGTTCAACCGGTTTTACCTGAATATACGTTTTTCCACGGAGCGACTGGCATCGGACCTCCGCAACGCTGAGGGTGGACCGAATTCGAAGATTGAACTAGTTGTCAGTATATTTGAGGATACTGACTTCCCGATAACGATTCCCATAGATGTTCATGACAACCGGGACCGAAGACGGTGTAACTTGCTCATCGAGGCACGGGCGGGAAACAACAATACATTTAGAAATATACTAGCTGACCCGCTTAACTTCGTTTGCGTCTCTCCATAAGAAATTATTTTTCCCATTTTCCCAACATTTTCGGTCGATACCCGGCTCCTATTAGTTGTAGAGTAATGTTACATAGTCTAAAACCTTCCTCGCTAAATGGGCTATCGTGATGTTCACGCTTGTTGTCGTGACCAACACAAATAGGGATTGATTTTTATATAATAGGTAACCTATAAAAAATGCCGTTTTGTATGCAATAAGTGAAAGTACTTATTTTTTCAAGCTTTTTTATTTCTGTTATTCGAAGTAATGTAATCACCCATGCAATCGACGCATCTTTGCCAACGCATTGGCAGTTTATTGATGCCCTTCTTGTAAAAATCAGCTGGACGGAAGGCAACAAACTCTTCAAAGGCATTTTGTACTGCCTCTCGGGACTTGAATTATTTACCTAATATAACTGAACTATTATATAGTTTATAACTGTTTACTATAGCACAGATTTTGTCTCATTTTAGGTTAGACTTGTGAGATGTGATAAGTTATTGAGTATCAAATAATTTTATTTCTGAAAATCTGTCCATAGTACTATAGCACGGTAGCTTATGAAATTTGTCACGAAATATTTATGGATTTCTTAACTATGTACAAAATACATGTAACCATAAAATGGCTGACATCACGACAGTTTTCAAAGCCACCGCTATTTGATCTCCTGTCTTGGTTATTATGGTTACGACACTAATAAAATCACAAAGGAAACATTTTACGAACCTTTTACACACATATAACTTTCATCGGCCATTTTATATTAATAAATATACATTTTTTTAATCCTCCACACGACGCCTTAAGCTAACGTCACCGCTTCGCGTTCACGCATACTCTTTGCGGATTATCAAAACATAATACCCCGGAACTTCTACCAAAAGTATTTCTACTAACAAGCAACCGCACAATATAATTACGACTTTATAACTTAACATTAAAGCTTAAATTTAATTGTTACGCGTACGATGAGTTTTGGAAAAAAATTACTGTTGGTTGGTGTAAGAGAAAATCAATCTTATCGATGTGGAATATGGTTGTGTTTTGTTTGTTATGTGTAGATCAAACATAGTGGATGCGACCGAGCATCGTGTCTGCGCATAATATCATTGGCACACACTCTTATTGGTGATGATTTGTCAACTTTTGGGGTCTCATTAGATTAGAGACTCTATTGCGTATATAATTATGGTTGAAAATGTGTATATTTATTGGTTGAACTATGTTTTGTTTGAACACAACGTTGTAAGAAGTCTATTCACGCTGTGCTGATGCTAGTATGGGCAGGAAATTATTATAATTTTGCTTCAGGTGGACGTTTGTTGAATTTTAAGTTGCATTAAATATGTCTGCTAACTAGACTGTCATGTTTTCTTTGCTGGTTTTTCCTCGATGTCGTAACTCAGCATTTTATGTTTGAAATTGTGGGCGCGTGAGTTGTAAAACTTTGAGAAACTGTAAATTAACTTGATTGAGGTAGTTTTACTTCAACAGGTTTATTTACGGCTCGTTATATAGGGAAATATTTATTTGAAACCTATTTAAAGGAGAGAAGAATTTAAGTAAAGCCCTTAACTGAGACTTCCTTAAGTCGCCAATGTGTTCCATTTTTAAATGTTTGCAAAAAAAGCAGGTTACATTTAACTCTACCTAAAATGTACCTCGTCATCATCTTCCTAGCTTTATTATTCCCAAGATTTGGGGTCGACTACTTTTTTTTTTTTTTTTTTTTTTTTTTTTTTGACGGGGGGAAATCCTCTTGGATGTCCTTCGCCCTGGGGAAAGGGCGAAGGGGTCTGTCAGACTTCTACTGACTAAAACCCCCCGGTGTTCCTTCTCACACTTACGCCGGGGATCGCGGGAACTTGAGAGACAACCGCAATCCCCGACTGGTGCCGGCCCGCCTTTGCGGGCCACTTCTCGTCAGCGAGGGAAAGACTCCCCTCGCGACTTCTAAGAGGGGCGCACGGGGACACTACGCGCCGCCACCTCGGGTCCAGTTGATTAGGGGGGCGACGAACATCCCCAAGTCCGTCGCCCCTGGACCCTGTTACGGAGGCCGGTGGAGGGCAGCGTATGCCCTCCTCCGACGCCCGGTGCGTCTGCTGCGGGCCGAGAGAGAGGTCAGGATCTCCCTTTCCCTTTCCGCAGCCTCCTTCTGCGAGATGACTGCTTCGCAGAAGGACACCACCGCGTCCCAGGACTCCTCGCCGTCGACCATAGAACGAACTACGGCCGGCAGCGAGAGGTCACTGCCCACTACAGAGACGAGGGCACGGCGTGGCCCCTCCCAAGCGGCACACTCTGCCAGCGTATGCCACGCCGTGTCCTCCCGACAGTCGACGCAGTGGTGACACCGAGCGTCCGGCTCCCTGCCTATGCGACACAGGAACCTCCCGAAGCAGCCATGCCCCGAGAGGACCTGCGTCACACGGAACGAGAGGGAGCCGTGCCTTCTCCCGAGCCACAGGTCGAGCACTGGCCGGATGGCCTCGATGGTGACGAGGCCGGCGGAAGGACTTGAAAGCCTGTCCCGCCATTCCGCCACAAGGACCTCTCGCAGCTGTGACCGACGCAGCTCGACAGTTCGATGCGTCAGTCCCTCGCCGCGAGCCCGCGCGTCCTCACGCCACCAATGTAATGACGCGAGGACTTTTGCCTCCAGGTCCCAGGGCGGAGATCCGGCCAGTACGCAAGCCGCCTCGTAGGAGATCGTGCGATAACCCCTAATGACTCTGACGGCCATCACCCTCTGCGGCCTCCGCAGAACGGTGATTGAACCGGCCGTCAGGTCAGCCGCCCAAATCGGGGCCCCATATAGAGCCATCGATCGCACGACCCCCTCGTACAACCGCCTGCAGGCGGCGCTCGGGTCCGTCCCGTTGGGAAGCAACGTTGACAGCGCTCCCGCCGCGCCCATCAACTTGGGCTCCAGCCGCCGGAAGTGAGGGCCAAAATCCCACCGGCTGTCGAGCACCAGTCCCAGATATTTTAAGGTGGGCTCGACAGCGATACTAGCCCCCCCAACCACCATGTGCAAACCCGGCGGCGGCGCCCGTCGGGGACCATGAAAAGCTATGGCCTCCGACTTGTTGAGGGCTACCTCCAGGCCAAGGCGCCGTATGCGGCTCACCACCTGTGAGACCGCCGCCGTGGGGTCGACTACTAGTTCAACCGGTTTTACCTGAATATCATTTTTTACACTGAACGACTTCACCGCCATCTTCCAAGGTCCGGGCTGCTATTAAGAATTTCTTATAAGATAAACCCAACAGCAGTACGACCCGGGAATCGAACCTGAGACCTCTTGATCTGCAGTCATTTGCGCTAACCACTAGACAAACGAGGCAATTCTAAAATGTACCTCGTAAATTCTAAAATAACACTAGTGTCGGTGTGAACTATACCAGAAGTCAGGCTATATTATAAGGGATGTAGTTAGCGTTACTCTTTTCAGACATTTTTGTGAAAAAAGAAACTGGATTCCTTTGCCGACAGCGGGACAAAGCCAAAAAAAATATACGATAAGGGACCAAAAAAAGGTTATTCGCAATATTTTTGTTTTTCTGCTACATCATCCCTAATTCGTGAAAGAACTAATGTCATTTTCAATTTGCTAACTTCACTTTGGGCATTTGGCCTGTTATCCCCAAAAAGCGAGACAAAACCTGTACCGCGCAGAACTGTCAAAAAAAAGGGAAGTCCCGTGAAAATCGGAACGTCTGGCAACGCTTAATGTAGTTGACTCACGGCACTGGCAACACTTCATATCGACTACACGGTTAGTCTGTTGTGGGTTCAAATCCCACATGGGAAAAAACATTGTGTGATCCACAAATTGTTATCCTAAGTCTGGGTGTTGTGTGTGTCCTTTTGATTTATGTTTGTAAAGTCCCCGCGACACAGTATGACCAGGCAATATGTGTATCAAAAAGAATCAATTATTACCTTTGTAACATTTTTCGTTGATGCTCGGCTTTTATTGCTCAAAGCGTGATGCTATTTAACCTGATAAATAAGCTATCCACCACTTAAAAAACTTTTCAATTCGAATGAAAAGTTGCTGAAATTTGATTAACTAAACAATCAAACAAATTCGACTTTATAACATTACTAGCTGCATCGCGGATATTTTTGTTGTTTTTGAATCGTATATTGTTTCATTTAAACTTGTTTTGAAACTATCCCAGTTTTCTAATATAAAAGTACCGTTAGTTACTCCTTATAACATCAGGTTTCTACTAATGAAAGTTCTGTCAAAATCGGTCCAGTCGTTTCAGAGATTAGCCTGAACGAACGAAAAAAAATATTTTGGGAGTGGTAAAAAATGTTAAACTCGCGTCAGGAATCGTCGCGTGACCTGATCCTAAGATACACACAGCTGTAGGCTCGACTGTCTAATATGACATGACTGGTAATGTTTATAATTTATACTGTACTGTACAGCATTAACCTATATTTTAATAAAATCACAATAAGCATTTTTTTAACTTCTATTTATCGCGCATTTTATTTAAAGAGCAGAGAGGTTTTGTTTACAATTTTGAGTTTTCACTTCTGTCGACAGTCCTCATGACTGCTTTGTGTTTTTTTTATATAAGTATCGTACGTGCTATCATATGTGTTTGTTAAAAGCTGTTATTTGAAATTACTAACACACCCTTCAGCCTTGTATTAGTTGTATTAGTTTAGATAAGTATTGATGAATTACTCAATCGATTAATTAATTCAATTGATACTACAAAGTTTCTTGTACATGTCAGAGTATATTAGCATAATGTTTTAATAATCGCTAAGCTGTTTGATTTGCATGTTTAGACCAAAGTAAGTTAGTTAGAAAGCCTTTATATTGGCTATGCTGCATAACTCAGATACTCAGAATTGAGTCAGACTCGGATAATTTGCGTGATTAGATAATTTAGGGGCCACGGCTAATATGCTAATAGACTTTAAAGTTATGTAAGTTGGTGAAGTAATGAATAGTAATCTATTATACATAATAATTTTATAAATTCAAAAGTAACTATCTGCCTGCCTGCTAGCTTTTACGGCTAAGCCACTGTACCGATTTTATTGAAATTTGCCATGGAGATAATTTTATTCTTGAAGAAAGACATAGGGTACTCTGTAACATGATAACCGACATAAACAGGGGCGGAGCCGCATGCAACATCTAGTGTCTATATAAATACGTGTGAGTTGCGTGTGGTTCAACCATGAAAGCGAAACAGAAATATAAAGTTACTAGTAAATATGTAATGTTACTAGCTTTTGCACGCGCCTTCGCTCACGTAAATTTGAACCCCCCTTACGTTATATAAACAACCTACATGCAAAATTTCAGGATTCTAGGTTCAGTGGTTTGGGCTGTGCGTTGATCTCTGGGTATGTCAGTCAGTCACCTTCCTCTTTTATATATATACATTATTTGTCCATTTGATGACGATTAAGAATATAGATAAAGAAGGAGTATCTTCACTCCTATTCATCTCATGGGTGTCGTAAGAGCCGACTTAGGGAGGAAGCTACCAGGACAACATCACCACAAAGAGACGGAAACCTTGAAACAAATTCTGTACCAACCCGTGGTCTGGTCTGCTCGATATAATAGTACAAAATGTGGTTTCCAATGAGAAGCCTGTGATCGGCAGTGGACTGTTATGTGCTGTTGGTTAAGTTAAAACAACTTTGTATCATGTTTTCTTATTTTTTTATGTTATAGTAGGCAAACGAGCAGACGAATCACCTGATGGTAAGCGATTACCACCGCCCATGGACACCCGGGCAACAGCAGATGCGTCACAAGTGCGTTGCCGACCTTTGGGGGTGTGGAAAGGGATGTGGGGAGAGTTTGGGGTATGGGCTTCCGGTATCCTTACTCAGTCGACGACACTATTTCACACCGGTTTTCTGTGAGGTCGGTAGCGTGGCTCTCCCACGATTGTGTTTCATAATCCAGAAACTAAAAGTAAAACGTTTTTACTAGGTATTATACTTCATTCCATAATCTTCTTACGGCTCTGCTTATGTCCAATCCATTATTTCCAACTCATATTATTGTTGCAATTCACAGTAAACATTTATTTATAGATATCTAATAGTGGTATACCATAAGTCGTAAAATATATCCTGAATGGTAAGGTTCTATTATAAGCTGGTTTAGCTGTACGAGGATTAGAAAACAATTTGTTTGAATGGCTTGTTCCATTCTTGTGGGAAAATATCCGTGCAATAAGTTACTTCAGTGTCTTAATTAACTCGTAAGTTTGTTAACAGTATTAAGGGTATATTTTTTAATCATGACTGTATACTTTTATTTTATTTAGATTTATAACTTTGTGAGTTTACTATCTTTATCCCATATTTTATTGCTTTAATACCTGTCTGATATATTACTAGCGTTTGCGCGCGGCTTGCTTGCGTTTTTATCCAATATCGCGGTATAAAATCTAGTCTATTGGTTATTCAGATGTGTAAGCTATATTACTGTAAAGTTTTATATAAATACGTTTAGTAGTTTTTGCGTTAAAAAGTAATGATCTCTAGATCTTCACAAATAAGGATATGTCATAGAGAGTATATATATATTACATAGGATACCGTCTATTGACCTCCAAACTTTATTTTGAAAATGGCACTCCATGATGATGATAGGGAGTGCTTCAAAGATATCCCACATGGCAAAATTTTAATGCCCATCGCTTAGATTCGGCACCATTGTCATTTTAAAGACACTTTTCTGGAGCTATAAGTGCAAGCGAGTGTAGTCCTTCCTCAAAAATTGGTATCGAAATATGTAGTCGTAATTAAATCTAGCAAAAATGTACTGCTTTAATGGTCTCCTATCTTCTTTGCCTTTGAATTGAGCTCGTCTATACACATTGTCAATATAGTGACGGATTAAGAAGACGGAGCTTCACCACGCTACTCATCCCATGGGTGTCAGAAGAGGCTATTTATAGAGAAATCTACGCAGGACAACATGACTGTTAAGAGACGGAACATTTGAAACAAACCCTACACCAACAAGTTTGGCCCGCGTGGAATATTAAGCCAGTGTCTCCACCAAACAAAAGTTGGCAGCTTTTGTATTGTCAGCCCGTATTGGTGACAAGTTTCTGTAATTTCCTTGTGTTGGCAACAAAATTGTCAACAAATGTTGGACACCGTGTTTCTGTTTTTGGCGGTAAACATCACAAGAATAATCATCAAAATCGGTTCATAAACGACGAAGTTATCCGCGAACACACATAAAAAAAAAATATATATATACGGTCGAATTAAGAAACTTCCTTCTTTTTTTTGAAGTCGGTTAAAAATAGTCTATTGGTTATCCAGACGTATGAGCTTTATTACTGTAAAGTTTTATATAAATACGTTCAGTAGTTTTTGCTTTCAAAAGTAATAACAATCTCTAGATCCTCATAAACTATCGTATTACAAATTAAATATACCATTGGTAGCGAATAGGATATGTCATAGAGAGTATATATATACATGTATATACATAGGATACTGTCTACTGACCTTCAAACTTCATTTTGAAAATGGCTAGTTGCAGATATTTATTGACTCTGTGGAGAGGCTTAGTTCGAAGGCTTTTAAATTGTTGGCGACTCGATGTAAACACAATGGAAACAAAAGTTGTAGATTTTCTTCAAAGTTGCGGTTGAGTGGATATTGTCCTTTAGACTAAAATCTCCTTTCTAAGGAGGGGCTTGTACCCAGCAGTGGAGTGTTAGAGGCTGTTAATCTGATGTAATGCATATTAAGATCGTAATATGTCCATAATATTAACCCGTTGATAGTGAAGAGTCAGCGCACTGTACTGTATGCGGGCTTCATTGATTAGAGTGGAAGCCCCACCCATTAGCGGATAATCCTGAAAAAATCCGCATCCGTATGTACGTCCCCTAAGGCCTCGCAGCACCTGACGAGTATTTATTGTCAGTTGACAATGACAGGATGTAGTGCAACCGGTAGTATCGTTATTTAAGGAAAAAAGTGAAATTTACCTACCTATTCAGAGATTACCGGATCCGGGTAATCTTTAACGGGACTTTCACTGGTAGGTAGCTGATGATCCAGGAAGTAACTTAGTTAAGTAATGTTTTTGATAAATGAGGTTCAGCTCGTTAATAAAATAATGTCGATCGATCTTTCATGATCGATTTTGGGGTTCACATAATTTCCTGAATATTTCATATTCCATGTTATAGGATATACTCTGAAATGGAGTAAACGAAATAAGTAAATAGCTTCATAATCTGGCATTATCACAGCTACACTACAGTATTCATTTTAAAAGCAATAAATCGAAAATAACATCTCCACCACCACAATGCAAATATATAGTAGAAACATTTCATCTATTCAAATAAATAAAATTGGAGTGTCTGTTTGTAATATTAAAATAACCGCTTTTTAATAACTGCTTATGTATGTATACACAAATAACATTTTTTACAATTTCTGTCTGTCGGTCTGTCTGTCTGTCTGTTTGTTCCGGGTAATCTCTGGAACGGCTGAACCTATTGTGACGGGACTTTCAATGACAGATAGCAGATGACAGATAACTTTGGCTACTTTTTTAGACTAAGTTTGTCCTGCGTCCTTACTCGCGGTACAACAATAACCGCGAGTAACACTGCAGGGTTCAGCTAATAAAGAATAATACACAAACTAAATTCATATCGTAATATGCTTGGGTAATAAACTAACACACAGATTATGTGTGCGACATACAATTGTGGCAGGTTAGCAATAATACTGGCTGTTATTATTAATTTATTCATGAGATGCAGAGAGTGGCACTAACTAGGCACATTTTAGTAGCATTCGCTAAAGTACTTGGGGTTTACTGATTCACGGACGGTAAGGATAGCTAACATATAATAAAATAATAAATAAATATTTCGGACCTCAACACACAACGGCGTACCAAGTAGTAGTACCAAGCTAAGCAGAGCTTGTATTATTAGTAACACTTTTATAACAGTAAAATTGAGATCTCAATCAGACTGTTATAAAATAATTACATTTACTGAAAACGTAATGAGAATATCATACTACAAGTAATATGCATATTTGAAGAATTGGATATACTTAAAAGTATAAAACCATTTATATGTTGAATAATAAAACTAAAACTTAAGGAAGTGACTCTTAAATGAATGTTTACGGACAATTTAAAGTGTTCCGGTCTATTTCTATTCTTATTAACACGTAGAACAAATAGTGTAGTAAAGGTTCTCTGGTTTGGGACCCACAAATATTTACAAATATTTTGAAATCCATAATATTAGATGCATTTAAATGGATACTTTTAGTTTCACAAGAGAATTTGATTCTATATCTTTTATGCCAAAATATTAAGATGTGGAAGAGCCATGCTTCGGCATGAATGTGCCTGCTCGACCGGAATGATACCACGGCCCCATAGAAAACCGGTTTGAAATAGCGCTCGCGCTGTGTTTCACCGAGTGAATGAGGATACCGGAGGCCCATATCCCAACCCACATCCTTCTCTCCCATCCCCGAAAGGCCGGCAACGCACTTGTTACGTCTCTGATGTGCGGATGTCCACGCATGGCGGTAATCGCCTACCATCAGGTGATACGTTTCCTCCTTTGCCCCCTATTAGACAAAAAGAGCTATTTTATATACATATACATCGACTAGCTGACCCACGCAACCTCGTTTGCGCCTTATATTGCCCGTAAGGTGAAAATTTCCCCCGTTTTTGAAACATTCTTCATTGTTGCTCCGCTCATATTAGTAGTAGCATGATGATATATACCCTATAGCCTTCCTCGATAAATGGACTATCCAACACCGAAATAATTTTTCAAATCGGACCAGCGGTTCCTGAGATTTGCGTGTTCAAACAAACAAACAAACTCTTCAGCTTTATATATTAGTATAGATGAAGCCGCAGACAGAAACTAGTAATAAATAAACTTATAAACTGGATGTTATATTTGTCCGTATGTCATAATCAGCATGGTGTCTTCAACGCGCCATCATAGCAAAGCCATACTCTTTGCTACTAGCAATCATTTCTGTGCCCAGTTTTGTGGTTACAGAGTTGATAACCTTTTGTGGGCAAAATGACAATCGTGGATGATAGGCTCTAGCGGTAGTTTTTATTTCTATGGTTGGTTACTTTATGTCTTTATTACGGGTATTTTTCTGATGCAGAATGAGTTTTGTTGTAGGCGATTTTTGTTGAAAGAATTTCGAGTTTATAGTTTAACTAGCCGACCCACGCAACCTCGTTTGCGCCTTATATTGCCCGTAGCGTAAAATTTTCCCCCGTTTTTGAATCATTCTTCATTGTTGCTCCGCTCCTATTAGTAGTAGCGTGATGATATATACCCTATAGCCTTCCTCGATAAATGGTCTATCCAACACCGAAAGAATTTTTCAAATCGGACCAGCGGTTCCTGAGATTAGCGTGTTCAAACAAACAAACAAACAAACACACAAACAAACTCTTCAGCTTTATATATTAGTATAGATTAAAAAGTTTTTAATAAGTGTCATAGAATAGGGGTTCAAAGTCTTATGGGAATGAGAATTCATGAGATTTTGTAATATTAGGGCTCCAGTTCAAGGCAGGTGTAGGAGCACTAACATTTTCAAACGGTGACTGTTTGAAGGAGACTTTGGTGATATACTTGATGATTGATTAGAGCAAAATGACAAAATAAAAAACCGACTTTAAAACGACCAAATCGATCGATTTCTCTTGGACGCCATCATCAGGTCTTAATCATGGTACCACTGCTGGGATGTCCCAAAAGAATTATCAAAATCGGTTCTTAAACGAAGAAGTTATCTGCGAACACACACAAAAAAACATGTAAATGGTCGAATTGAGGACCTTCTCCTTTTTTGAAGTCGGTTAATAAGTCAATCTTATAAACCAAACAGTACATACTACATGATAAGACATTTATTACATAATATAGAAACCAATGTACATAACCATTATTAAAAAGTATAATAACAGTATTTACATACAAGCGTCAAAAAACTCCACATCTTCGCCTACTGGTAGCGTTCCCAAAAGACTGGCAGCATTGGAATGGCAATGCTGATTCTCTGTGCTAGAAAAAGGCCGGCCTTCTGGTTGCCAGAAGGGTCAATCAGTTGCTTAGCTAGTTTTTTAAATATACTACATTGAGTTAAACACCTGAAGGTAAAGCATATATGTCGCTACTACGTGTATGTCGGTTATCGCGGCAAATAGTAGCCTATGTGTTATTCTGATGTATAAGCTATACTACTGTAAAGTTTCATCGAAATCCGTTCAGAAGTTTTTGTGTGAACAAGTAAAATTTTAACAAAAATAAAACCGACTTCAAGGTTTGACTCGATTTCTCTTGGATGCCATCATCAGATCCAAGTGTCCTTATCATGATACCACCGTTGGGATATCTCTTTTCCATTAAAAAAAAAGAATCATCGAAATCGGTTCATAAACGACGAAGTTATCCGCGAACACACATAAAAAAAATACGGTCGAAATGAGAAACCTCCTTTTTTTGAAGTCGGTTAAAAAGTAACAAACATCCATCCATCCATCCATTCATACTTACAAACTGTCGCGTATATAATATTAGTAAGATAACTTTTTTGTGACATACGTAGTGGGCATGAGAAAGAAACCGCTATAAACTTTCTTATTATTCCCCATAGAGTAATCTTCAATTCTCAAACGGCACTTCACACTTAGCATATGGCGTTTGCGATATAAGGGAAAAAAATACTTCCTATTATTTTTTCGTTTCCTGAAAATAATACGAGAAGCAGTTATGTCACTAACATGCTGTATGCAACTATACTTATTGATACTATTAAAATTATTAATGTACGTCTGTCTGTTATAATTGACATCTTAACTGCTCATCAGCGTGAAATTTTGCATACAATTTGTCAGAGTTGACTTATCAGATAGTACGCAAGAATTAGAACATCAACATGTACAGTATTTACGCGAATTTAATTGCCTTCAACCATAGTAATTTTTATATAAAACTAGCTGAACCCCGCGGTGTTACCTGCAGTTATTGCTGTATCGCGAGTAACACCGCGGGACAAAGTTAGTCTAAAAAAACTAGCCTAAGTTACTCCCTGATTCATCAGCTACTTGCCAGTGAGGGTCCGGTTAAAATCGGTCCAGCCGTTCCAGAGATTACCCGGAACAAACAGACAGACAGATGGACAAAATGTTTAAAACTACATTTTTGGTATATGTACCGTGTATACATACGTATGCATTTAGTAAAAAGCGGTTATTTGAATATTACAAACAGACATTCCAATTTTATTTATTTGTATTGATATATCTACCAACATCTTTTAATTCTGAAGGTACTTGAGTATATTCGAAGTATGCCAATCACTACAAGCTCCTAAATCCCGTATCCCCTATTATTCTTGGGGGTTCTTAAAAAAACAGACTTCAAAGAAGGAGAAGGTTATATGTTCCACTGTATGTATTTTTTTCGTCGTAGATTTGCGTAGCGTTGGTAATCACTCATCATTACTCCATCTATACAAATAAATAAAATTGAAGTGTTTATTTGTAATTTCAAATTAATTCATTATATTAAATGCAAATAAAGTATTGGTAGGTACTTAAAAAAACAAGGTATTTAAAAAAATGACTCTTTTTCTGGCTTATCTCTGGAACGGCTGGACTGAGATAGCTGAGAATGATATATGGAGTAACTTAGGCTTCTTTAATTTTAAAATAGCTTCGCCCCGCGGTGCTACTCGGGATTGTTGTTATAAAGGTACAAAAAAACTCCCTCATCATCTTCCTAGCCTATATCATTCCCAAGGTCGGCTACTAGTGCAACCGGTTTTACCTGAATATCAGTTTTTACACGGAGCGAATGGCATCGGAACTCCGCAATCCTGAGTTTGAACTCAATTCGAAAGTTGAACTAGTTGTCAGTATATTTGAGGGTACTGCCTTCCCAATAACGATTGCCATAGATGTTCATGACAACCGGGACCGACTGCTTAACGTGCTCTCCGAGACACAAAGAAACTCACTCCCTGTACTAATATATAAATAAATAAATAAATATTTCAGACATCTAACACACAACGCGATCTAGTCCCAAGCTAAGCAGAGCTTGTGTTATGGGTACTAGACAACTGATATGAATACATATATACTTTTTTTTTTGTAAATACATACATATTATACATAGAAAACACCCAAACTCCGAAACAAATATTTGTAGATCGTACAAACATTTGGTTCGACCCGGGAATCGAACCCGAGACCTCATGATCAGCAGTCGCACACGCCAACCGCTAGACCAACGAGGCAGTCTAAAATACTTAACTCCATACTCTCTTCATTAAGGTACAAATGTTTCAAGATCTGAACAATAAACATCAAGTGAGCTGTATCTACTCATGTTTGTTTGTTTGTGCGTCAATCAGTGTGTTGACTTTACGACGAATGTGTTGAATAAACAGAACTGTGACGTCACCCGCCTGAGTTAACAACCCACTCGACTGAGAAGACCAAATTAAATTAAGGAAATAGAAGCTTAAAGTAAAAACAAAATTTTTTTTTTTTGTCGAATTATTTTAACGTACCTAGTATTAAATGAATTCGCTTTCGATGTCTCATAGCTTAGATTTTTTAAATTAATCAACGGATTTTAATGAAGTTTTCAGCAATAGATAAAGTGATTCAAGAGGATTATTTATAATAAACTAGCTGAACCCCGCGGTGTTACCCACGGTTATTGTTCTACCGCGAGTATCTGCCAGTGAGAGTCCCGTCATAATCAGTCCAGCCGTTCCAGAGTTTACCCGGAACAAACAGACAGACAGATAGGCAAAAATTTTTTTAGCTACAATTTTGGTATATGTACCGTGTATACATACATATGCATTTAGTAAATAAGTAAATACACATACATATGCATTGAGTAAAAAGCGGTTATTTAAATATTACAAACAGACACTCCTATTTTATTTAGCCGTAGTAGTAGTATCACTCAAAAAAAAATTTCAAATGCTTAATTTTCCCTCCATATAAGTTTCAACCGCAAATGAATTCCTTAAGTAACTAGAGCAAACATCTGATCCATGTTAATCTGGTCCCACAAAAAAGAATAATACTACCTTGCATCCAAAAAAAAAAAAAAAATTGCTTTATTAATGCACGCTTCATGTCAGCTAAAACTGTAGTACAAGATTTGGTCACATAACTTCTTCTGATGAAATGGCAACCAGCCGGATCTCTCGGATCAGCTATTTCTGCCAATGTCAAATGTTCAAATCATAAGTCTTCAAGACTTTAAGTTTTCATCGTGATGAAATTAATGTTAAAAAATATATAAAACTAGCTGAACCCCGCGGTGTTACCCGCGGTTATTGTCGTACCGTGAGTAACACCGCGGGACGAAGTTAGTCTAAACAAAGTAGCCTAAGTTACTCCCTGAATCATCAGCTACTTGGCAGTGAAAGTCCCGTCAAAATCGGTCCATCCGTTCCAGAGATTACCCGGAACAAACAGACAGACAGACAATTTTTTTTTTAAATACATTTTCAGTATATGTACCGTGTATACATACATATGCATTTAGTAAAAAGCGGTTATTTTAATGTTACAAACACACACTCCAATTTTATTTATTTGTATAGAGATGGATGAGATGAAATGGGGACCGTTTTTTTCAAAAAAATGAAAAACGATCTGGTCACATAACTGTTTACTAGATAATGCATATGAATATTCATAACGAAGGTACTGTCAAGAAAGCTTTACCTTTTGTACTTTGACAAAGACGACCTTTTTATTCATCTTGTGTACTTTTACATAAGGTAGGATAATGAAAAATTTTATGCGCCTGGGTGAGTCAATTCTAAACTGAAACAAGTACAATTTTAACAAAAATAAAACCGACTTCAAGGTTCAACTCGATTTCTCTGGGATGCCATCATCAGATCCTAGTTTCCTTATCATGGTACCACCGTCGGGACATCTCCTTTCCAACAAAAGAAAAATCATCAAAATCGGTTCATAAACGACGAAGTTATGCCCGAAAGCACATAAAAAAAAAAAAAAAAAAAAAAATACGGTCGAATTGAGAAACCTCCTCCTTTTTTTGAAGTCGGTTAAAAAGGCCATCGCAAAGTCGAATAATTTCACCTGGGTGATTTCCCCCTAGGTGGAATACCTCCAAGGAGAAATAAGGAAACCCTAAAGTCCTAGGTAAACAAAGTGGAATAAAATAAACCCCAGTTTTCGATGAGGCCGTGGTATCTTGCCTGTCCAGACGGAATGATTGATGACTCTCCCGAGTACGTCCCGATTTATCTATACTAATATATTAAACTGAAGAGTTTGTTTGTTTGTTTGAACGCGATAATCTCAGTAACTACTGGTCCGATTTGAAAAATTATTCCAGTGTTAGCTAATTTTTCGAAGTAGGCTATATATCATCACGCCAAGGCCAATAGAAGCTGTGTACCAATAAAGAATGTTTCAAAAACTGCGGAAAATTATCACGCTACGGGTAACAGGAGATGCAAACGAGGTTTGCTTGAGTCAGCTAGTTTAGAAATATACGTGTCGTCTTAAGTGTGTGCGTATTTACTCAGACGATGCAAATTGCGGTGCATCTACTCTGCCACATAGAAATTACCACACCTAGTATTAATTATATTCTTATACGTATCACAGTTCCTAGAACATCAGAACCAGGCCTATAAATTGATAATATTTATTGCCCTAGTTATAAATAATTTATCTGTTTATTTACTCGTAAGTTTTCCAGTGAAATTGCATAAGAAATACCCTATGCTAGAGCAAGCTTGTTCTTTGGCTGGACCGCAAACTGAGTAATTCGGTCTAAAATGCCCTAATTTTGCTTATTATACTTTATGTATGATATGTATGTTAATGGATTATTTTATTCCTTAACAATACTCAAAAACACAAATATACACGCAGACGGCCAGACCAAAGTTACCGGGCGCGGGTTCTATCAGAAAACCAGCGCTGCATCCTTTCAAGCCGCAGCAATATGCTGAAAATTGCTAGGTAGCAGAGCCACGCTGATTTTAGCGTGGTTGTGCCGGCTCGTCCGGGGTGTTACTACCCTCGCACAGAATATCATCTTAAAATGACAGCGTTCGTGCTGTCATGTTTCGTTGGTGAGTGCGAGTGGTGAGTGACCGGAGGCTTAATTATGCAGAAGCATCACTAGGTCGCCATAGTTTGGGTCACTATGCTGCATTGTTGCATCTATACTAATATATAAAGCTGAAGAGTTTGTTTGTTTGTTTGTTTGAACACGCTAATCTCAGGATCCGCTGGTCCGATTTGAAAAATTCTTTCGGTGTTGGATAGTCCATTTATCGAGGAAGGCTATAGGGTATATATCATCACGCTACTACTAATAGCAGCGGAGCAACAATGAAGAATGTTTCAAAAGGAAATTTTCACGCTACGGGCAATATAAGGCGCAAACGAGGTTGCGTGGGACAGCTAGTTATCTATATTCGCAATGAGTATTGTGACCACAACTCTTGCATTATGCTTATACTTTCCGTCAGGCAGAGGGGAGTCGTTTTGGCAGAGCCATACATAAATATAAGAGTAGGCGCCTTTTCGGGGACTGCACAGGGCACTGTAATTACTTTTATATTGTATCTTAACTATGTATTGTTATGTGAATGTTAATATTTATGATTTTCTTTCTTTCAGTTTTTATTAGCCTTAAGTGACTGACTGTATTGTGGAATGTGATATATAAGTGCATTTCCCGTATGATGTTAATACATCCCGTTCCATCCTAAGCAAAGCGGAAATTAAAATTGGAATAAAAATAGACACACAACCTAATTAACAGGGAACAATATAGAAATAATTAATTTTAAAAATTTTACTAGCTGACCCACGTAACTTCGTCTATTTCCAAAGGTGCTCGGCTCCCATTCGTCTAAGCGTGATGTTAACTATCAATTCTTAGGCAAGCCTGCAAAACACGCATTAAAAAAACGTGATAATCTGTTAGATGTTTTCGGAGTTCATCTCGAGCATAATGACACGAGCATTTATGTACGAGTATAATAGGTTTTATACTGTTTGTTTGATTAATTTATCAAGGGTTTAAAGTTAATGTCGGTAGGCTGTATAGCTCCCACAGGCTTAAAACATTTAATAAAAGTACTAAGCTACAACTTACAGCCCGGTGCCTGGTCATTCATAGAGAAAATAAAATAATAATTTCTATAATTTATGGTCAGTGTAGATCTCTATCGTTTACGATTTCTCTAAAAGATATTATCTGTGTTTCATATTTCATACGTAACGTCTTTCGTAATGAATACTTTTATAATTGTAATAATCAGTAACATTTAATAATTTACCTAGGTTTAGATGCCAATCTGTCTTTATATAAGCATGATATATAAGTTTTTATCTAAGTAAAAGAGTTTTTAAACTTTTCACACTGGCATCTGGTCCCAATTAAGCAGACCCTGTGATAAGGCACCTCTAACTTTTCTGTCTCAGATGGGAATCACTCGTGACCTTTAGGATATTAAGCACGCTGGATCTATAGGCTTCTTTATTTACTGATTGTAAAATTGGTAGAAAATTAAAGTTAAGATTTCTTATTATGACTCCTTTGGAGGTGGGAGGTATGAGGGAATATAGAGGCACAGCATTCAGAAGAAAATTCGGCTGCACGGCTGACCTATTGATTTTGGGGTCGCCACGCAGCCTTCTACTGCCACAAGTATTGTGGGTTCAAATCCCACATGGGACAACATTTTATGGTTTTTTTTTATGGAAAAGGGGTCAAACGAGCAGACGTACCACCTGATAGCAACACCAGAGGCGTCACAAGTGCGTTGCCGGCCTTTGGGGGATGGGGATAGGGATATGGGGAGGGGTTGGGATATGACCCTCAGGTATCCTTAGTTACTCGGTGAAACACAGCGCAAGCGCTATTTCACGCCGGTTTTCTGTGAGGCCGTGGTCACTCCGGTCGAGCCGGCCCATTAATGCCGAAGCGTGGCTCTCCCACGTGATCTACTAATTGTTGTTCTGTGTCTGGGTATTCTTTGTGTCCGTTTAATGATGTTTGTTAAGTCCCCTGTCCCCGACACAGGATATGCTCCTTATGAGGGAGTTAAAAAAGTGATTGTCAAGGAATACCAAAGTTGCAAGTGTAGACACTTGCCAAGTCACGCCACACGAATATTTTGTGGTGGCAACAAGATGACATAAATATTTCCTAGTAAAAATAGAGTTTATGAGGAAAATTAGTGTTGTGTGTCACTTAAATAAGTTTTAAAGTTTTATGTTACGATTTGAGTAGACAGTCATGATAATCTCAGTGTCAGAATCAGCTTGTTATACCTTTCTATGATATATTTATCCTAGAGTCATACAATAATGATTAGATAGTAAGTCCACTGGAGTTTTAAAATAGCACGTCAATAAAATAGTCAATTAAATATAAATATGTAGTTAAAGCGTTAAAATTATATTTAAAGTCACGATTTAGTAACATTTTTTAAACGATTTATCCCATTTATAATAGGTATTTCATAGCAAATAATCCATAGGTACTATATAAATATATGTATATATATTTAAAAAAATATAAATTAAGAAAAAAGTACGGATGTACTTTTATATGTATTTAGTGAAAATCTGTTAATTTGAAATTACAAACTGACATTCCTATTTTAGTTATTTCTATCGATTCAGTTTAGTTTGTTTGATAAATATGTTTATGTAACTTCTACTTACATGACTCTAGGTTACTATTCACTTCTACACAAATATATTTACCCAATTCCACTACGAGTGTTTTCCTCAGTAGTTCTCCCCACATCTTCGTATAAGACCTTTGATGTAATAAACCTTTAATGAAGTATCCTTGCGAAAGTGGAACAAATGGCAAGGCGACGTGTCTGCCATAGTTGGTGTTATTACAAGAATATGCCACAAACATAATATGGTTCTAGATTTGCGAGAGATTATAACATATGTTGGAGAAAAAAATGGTTATATTACAACATAAATGTATCTTTATATCTATACGTTCAAAGGATCTTGTTTTGAGCTTAAATATGCGTATATATAAATCGGTATGTTTGGATATGTATGAGATAGTTAATGTGGATTAATCCCTCCCTCAAACCTGTAACTCCTGAACACCAGAGACAACAGTGACCCACGAACACACCGAGTTATGATACTCGTGAAGGCCCAGGAAAAATAACTCTCTTGAAATCCCACAACGAAATTAATCAGTAGTAAATTGGAGGATTTGGACCTTCAGGAGAGTTTAATCTTCAGCTCGCCTTCAGGGTTGCGGAGGTCCGATGTAGGTCACTCAGTTTTATTATGGGATAGGGGGCAAACGAGCAGCCGTTTCGGCTATTGGTATGCGATTACCACCGCCAATAGACACCCGCAACACCAGAGGCGTCACAAATGCGTTGCCGGCCTTTGGTGGATGAGGAGGGGGACGGGGGTAAAACACAGCGCAGGCGCTTTGTCTCACCGGTTTTCTGTGAGTTGTAATAAATGCCAATTTTTGCTTACTTAATTAAATACTATCGATACGGAATGTTGGTAAAAGGGTATTTAATTGAATTTGGGCAAGACGTAACTTTTTGTAAAACCCCCTATTTCTTTACTTCAATTTAAATTGAATGATCAAAGACAATTCCCATCTTTCCATTGTCACATAAATACCTACCTACTTGCAATTAGTTGCGACTAAGGTTAACATTTATCAGCTTTAGATTAATGATCTCTCAATTTATGAGGTCCTCTCAAGCTAACCGTGGATCAAAGGGGCATTTCAAGTCACCTAAAAGCGTATACTCCATACACTTCCTATGCACTGCATATTAGTCTTATATAAATAAAATATGATAACAAGTTCTTAGTAGCTACTAACGATTACTCAGAAGCTACTAAATTAGTCTGTAGTATTAGACTATCAGTGTGCGACATTTTTATCGCAAACACGCGTGCTGGAACCCAGTCGCTGTAATATCAAGCTGTCACATGTATTCAAATGTGATTGCTCTGTTTGCAAGAACGGCATACGTTTTATTTTAGTTTTAAACGTCTATACGATAGTTTTGCTACTAAGTTATAAGAGATATGATAAAAAAAGTTTTGGCTAAAAAGTAGATTTGTTGAGAATATTTTAAGTTTTCAGTTAAACTGATTAAAGTATCGGTCCTTTGGTTAATCTATACAGACATACGTTAATAATATTTAGTCATGGAAAGACTAACCTAACTGATAAAAGCCTGGAGTAGTGGATACAAACCATTTTTTTCTGGCTCCAGATTTAATTCATCTCTAATATACACAAATTTATAAATTCATTTAGAAAATATATGCGCCTACTAAAAAAAACTAGCCTTTGGTCGCGGCTCCGCCCGCGAGTCTGTATTACAATTATCGCGTTAAGGAGTAGCCTATGTCCTTCTTCAAGAATCGAAGTATCAGTCAAATCAGTGCAGCGGTTAAGTGGTGAAAGCATAACATAATACTTTCGAATTTATAGTATGGATTAAATGGATTTATATTGTTGACTAGGAATGCATTGTGTATTTACACAAAATGATTTCTCTATAATTTGGAGCACACTCGGCAGGTTCTGTAATAGCATTTTCTGAGGTAGTAGGCGTAAAAACATTGGAACGACCGGATGTAGGCGTGTGAGTAAAGAGATTTAAGTTTTTTGCTTCAACTATGTAGTTGTAAGTAGAATTTGGTGTATTTTATGTACCTGTACATGTTAATATATTTCTTTGGCACGCTTCGTAGTCTAAATAGGTTGTTGGGTTGTTGGTAAATATCCAAGAATTGCTTGTTTAAAGGTATTAGATTTACCAAGTTTCATTTTCACAATTATTGGTAAATCTAATACCTTTAAACAAGCAATTCTTGGATATTTATTTATTTATTCATAGAAAACTTACAGATAGAATGATTAGTACAATAAAGTAAATTAGTCATTAGAGAGCAAATTACAAGTTTTCACTTCTAGTTTTAGATTAATATGAAATACTAGGTGTGCCCGCTACTTCGTGTTCTCAATTTATTTTAATTTTTCACCGTTTAAACCTTCCCTGGACTATGGCAAACATTTCAAAACCAAAATCAGCTAAATCGGCCTAGCTATTCTCGAGTTTTTGCGAGACAAACGAACAGCAATTGATTTTTATATATAAAGACTAGCTGAACCCCGCGGTGTTACCCGCGGTTATTGTTGTACCGCGAGTAACGCCGCGGGACAAAGTTAGTCTAAAAAAAGTAGCCTAAGTTACTCCCCGGATCATCAGCTACCTGCCAGTGAAAGTCCCGTCAAAATCCGTCCAGCCGTTCCAGAGATTACCCGGAACAAACAAACAGACAGACAGACAGACAGACAAAAAATTTTTTAACTACATTTTTGGTATATGTATCGTGTATACATACATATGCATTAAGTAAAAAGCGGTTATTTTAATATTACAAACAGACACGCCAATTTTATTTATTTGTATAGATAGATTGTCAGCAAATAGGTTAGAAACAAAACAAAAACCGAACATAAAACAAAGATAGTATTGCAGACTACCTTCAAAGTCAAGTCAATGATGATGAGACCTAGTTTTCAGATAACCCCTATCCCGTATTAACGAACATAACAAAACTGGTGAGATATACCAACGATTAAACGATTGATGAATCGTTCGAGATCATACCACCATGAACACAAATGTACCTCTCTCACGTGAAGTTATTGGGGCTGAACAAGCTATAAAGTTGGCCGCCCACTCGATAGACCATGCGCCTGCGCACCTATTGCTACTAAACTGTCGCGACTGTCTGATTTGCACAATAAATGCGACATAAAATTGAAAATAAATGTTTTGTAATTTGTGGCGTGAAGGAAAAGTGTTTATGGTAAATATTTTATAATGAGTTTGATAAATAAAACAATTAAATTTGTAAATTAAATATTTATATTTTGTTTAAATGGTAACTTGATCTGTTGACTCTGAATACGACACGCAAATAATCTTAACTAAAACTAATAAATTGTCATAAAAGTGCATTCATTTCAATTTTCATTTTCAAGTGCAGACATTTTATAAAGCAGTGAGAGATAGGTATTTATACGTAGATAAGGAGGAAATACAGCCTCCTCCCCAAAGGTCGGCAACGCACTTGTGATGCCTCTGGTGTTACGGATGTGTATGGGCGGCGCGAAGGGAATTGCTTACCATCAGGTGATACGTCTGCTTGTTTGCCCACTATTCTTTAAAAAAAAGATAAGAGTTTCGCCATCCAGCTTAACAGCTAGGCGAGTATTTAATTTATTATAATTTGTAAAATGTTAGTAAAAATTAAGAAAAGGTAGTAGAGTCACGCTAATTTCAGCACGGTAGGGCCTGCTCGACCGGGGCAGTACTACCTGAGCACAGAAGATCAACTTAAAATAAAATGACAGCGTTCGTTCTGTCGTGTTTCGTTGGTGAGTGCGAGACCGGAGGCCCAATGATGCAGGAGCATCACTAACCCGCCATGGTGTGGGTTGCCATGCTGCATTGTTGCATTGTCTGCCTTCGCTATGAGCATGGTGACCACCACTCCTGGATTCTGCTTATGCTTTTCATCAGGCAGAGTAAAGTCATTTTGGTGGGCCATACATAAAAAAAAACGCAGGCAACGTAGCTGTGTAAAAATGCGATCTGTTTCTCTTTTTAGTTACTCTTTACGTATGACGTATAAATGGCGGCTACTATTTTTTTTTTTCATATACTTTGAGTTTTCCTGTTCAAAATTCGTCAGTTCTTTTCTAGTTTTTAAATGCTTTCTAAGGCAGATGATGCTATGCACTTGACATTAGACAAAATATTATCAAAATAATTTCATTTCATCCAATGCCAAATATACAAAATAAAATTTCGCAAAATTACTCCATGCGGACTATTTATTTTTGTTGCCTAACAAAGTTAAACGACATGTAACAATACAAAACATATTCTTAGCTATTTTGTAATAACGATCACGACTGTAAATCTGGACATGTTTTAGTTTTACATAATTCATGTTTATTCCAAGAATACAAACATGAATTCCGATCACATCTCAACTAAATATATATCGTTTCTCGTTACAGGTAATTAAGATTCCCCGACAGCGTGTGGTAAGAATATTAATATAATTAAACTTAATACACTGTTATAGTCTATGGTTTTTTATTACTAAACTAATTTGAGACTTTGGAAGTCGACATACGGCCAATGAACGTCTAGTAAAGACTTAAAGAACTTTTAAGAGAATTAAAAAAAAAAAATATGTCATTTTAATGTAGGTATACATGAAGTGTCTTACTGAAACTTCAGAACCAACTTAATTAGACTAAACTAACCTTGATAGTTTTCGTTTTAGAGTAGATACACACTTTCCAACTAAAAGGTTCGGGTCTTCCTTCCTGTGTCGAGCGGTTAAAACCTGGAACTCACATATTATATAATAATACTAGCCGACCCACGCAACCTCGTTTGCGTCTTCTATTGCCCGTAGCGTGATAATTTTCCCCCGTTTTTGAAACATTTTTCATTGGTGCTCCTCTCCTATTGGCCTTAGCGTGATGATATATAACCTATAGCCTTCCTCGATAAATGGGCTATCTAACACTGAAATAATTTTTCAAATCGGACCAGTAGTTCCTGAGATTAGCGTGTTCAAACAAACAAACAAACAAACTCTTCAGCTTTATATATTAGTATAGATATAGATAGAAAACACCCAAACTCTGAAACAAATATTTGCAGATCATACAAACATTTGGTACGACCCCGGAATCGAACCCGAGAC
This sequence comes from Spilosoma lubricipeda, assembly GCA_905220595.1. Taxonomy (NCBI): domain Eukaryota; kingdom Metazoa; phylum Arthropoda; class Insecta; order Lepidoptera; family Erebidae; genus Spilosoma; species Spilosoma lubricipeda. The sequence goes on from HG992290.1 coordinate 1,344,033, forward strand.
CTCAAGAACAGCAGTCGCGTACGCTATCACTGCGCCTCCACACATGACATACAAAAAAAGAAATAAGCTTGATATTCTTTATCTTGTGATTTCTGAATTGCATATATATATATACATGTTACCATTAGGCTTAACTGAGGACTGAGATCGTGATTCCATCAGATCAACAGCCTTTAATAGTCCACTGCTAAAATTAGACTTGGAATGGAGATTGGTCTTCTATCTATATCAGGCTGGACACCCAAGGAATGGATAAGGGTGGCACCCCGTTTTCATCACCATAAGGTTAAAAACTAGTAACTTGTATCTATTGATAGTTCACCCATATTGATGTAGAGTTTATAACTGTTTGTACATATTGGAGTTTATAACTCATTACTTTTTTATGTGTTTTTATAAAACCGGTAAAGTAAACATTATACAGACTATAATCATTTTGTTTAATGATAGAAGTTAATAAAAATTTAGTATAGATAATGAATGGTGTTATTAGTGCAAAAAGTGTTTTTTTTTTAAACAGCGCATTAAGAATATACATCCTGTATCGCTGGTAAGTGATAACCACCGCCTATGGAGACTTATCCTATGAAGACGTAGGAGAGCCACGCTTCGGCATGAATGGGCCGGCTCGACCGGAGTGATACCACGGACTCTCAGCAAACCGGAGTGAAATAGCGCTTGCGCTGTGTTTCACCGAGTAAGTGAGGATACTGGAGGCCCATACTCCAACCCTTCCCCACATCTCCTTCCCCATCCCTCAAAGGTCGGTAACGCATTTGTGACGCCTCTGGTGTTGCGGGTGTCCATGGGCGGCGGTAATCGCTTACCATTAGATGATACGTCTGCTTGTTTACCTCCTATACCTGAAAAAAGGTATGGTATGAAGTAAATTACTAATAGCAATATATCAGACATCTAAAACATAATGCCATCTAGTCCTAAACTAAGCATACCTTCAACTATGGGTACTAGACCCTGATGTAAATTTCAAGGTAGTAGAGCCACGCTGATTTCAGCACGAACGGGCCGGCTCGACCGGGGCGGTACTACCCTCGCACAGAATATCAACGTAAAATGACAGCGATCATGCTGTCGTGTTTCGTTGGTGAGTGCGAGACCGGAGGCCCAATGATGCAGAAGCATCACTAGCCCGCCATGGTGTGGGTCACCATGCTGCATTGTTGCATTGTCTGCATTCGCAGTATGGTGACCACCACTCTTGGATTCTACTCATGCTTTCCATCAGGCAGAGTAGAGTCATTTTGGCAGGGTCAAACATAAAAAAAAAAAAAAAACATCTTTTTTTGTAAAAACATACTATACTATACATAGAAAACATCGAAACTTGTAAACAAATATTTACAAAGCATTCAAACCGAATCGAACTTGAGATCTAAAGCACAGCAGTCGCATACGCTTATTTAAACTTTTAAAACATTTCTAATCAAACTTTACGTAAAAAGATGTATATAACTATAATAACGAACACAATTATCGCACTTTAAATTAACCAAAACGACCTACAGAACAAACAAACAGTATATATCTTAATAACTTACCGAATAATTTCAATCTTGCCCTTTATTTACTAAAAAAAGTTAATGTACAACATTCAATAATAGTGTGGTTACAACACTAATATCGATAATAATTAGTCGACTCCTACGACGAACTCTTGCGGAACCACCGATGTACCGTCACTAATTATTCACAAAAATCTTCGACATTACTTACTTCAATTATTTAACCAATAATAAACCGTATACCTTTAAAATACGTGTAAAAATAAGTTGTTCGATAGTGACTTTTAAGACGTTTTTTACAAGAAAAGTTTATACACATAGGTTATGCGTTTTGGTAACATAATTATGGTATATTTCATCGAATAAATATGAACCTTGACTTGTGTTGTGCTGTAATAACGCGTTTTATATTGTTAAGACATTCTTAAATTACTCTATGGATGTCTAATATCGTTTTGTACTTGTTACTGGCTGACCCGCGCAACCTCGTGTGTCTCCTATTGCCCGTAGTCTGTTGTTATATAGCGTGAACAAATTTGTTTACCTTAAAAAAGGTTATAATGAGCCAACCTTAAAATAAAGACATTATCTCGAGGCGCGCTCATTTAGGAATTTTATAGAGAAATATTTCTTTCATACAATATTTTTGTTTTAGGATGTAAGTGCCATCATTTTAGACCATGTAAAGATTACTTTAGCAGCGTGCTCATCGAGGCACTAAGATCAATGATATCTTACAAATTATAGCCATGTATACAGATCTTTTCATATACACGAATTACTTCACATTGTAAGCCCTTCGCTAGCCTTGAACACAATCGTGTATTGAAATAAGTGAATGATGTAGGCATGTTCTACACTATACAATATTCGCTATATTATATAAAGGTATCACACACGTGACTGTCTGATCCCAAACTGTGTACCTACAACCAGTACTTCGGCAATCAGACTTCTTATAAACACGCTTATCTATTACTGTCACGCTCTTACGGCAAAACCGTTGCACCGATTTAATGAAATTTGGCATGGAGCTACTTTGATTCTTAAGGAAGGACATAGGCTATTCCTTACTGTGATAACCGACTAAAGCTATATATATAGATCAATTAAGGGAAGCAAAAAATGTTTACAGAGGTGTATGAAATTTCTTTTTTTTTTTTTTTTTTTTTTTTTTAATGTTTTAGCTGCGCCAAAATGACTCTGCTCTGCCTGATGGAAAGCATGAGCAGATTCCAAGTTGAAGTTTATATGAAGAAGTAGTGTAGAAAGTTTAAAAAAAAAAGATTAAATACATGTAACAATATGTATATTGTAGAAGAATTGCAATCAGACTATAATATATATATATATATATATATAATCCTACAGGTAGTGAAGCCACGCTGATTTCAGCACGGTTGGGCCGGTTCGACCGGGCCAGTACTACCCTCGCACAGAAGATCAACGTAAAATGACAGCGTTCGCGCTCTCGTGTTTCGTTGGTGAGTGCGAGACCGGAGACCCAATGATGCACGAGCATCACTAGGCCGCCATGGTGTGGGTCACCATGCTGCAATAATGTATTGTCAGCATTCGCAATGAGTATGGTGACCACCACTCTTGGATTCTGCTTATGCTTTCTATCAGGCAAAGTAGAGTCATTTTGGCAGGCCATACATAAAAAAAAGACCAAGAACAATCGATAGTGTTCAGAATAATCTCTTAAGAAAATAAGATATTTAAATTCAAATGCGCTTCATTAGTGATTTAATATTAACAGAGTAAAAAGTGTCCAAAACAAAGTCGCCATTACCATTAAAGTTAATAAATAACTAAGAAGTAACTACGTATGCAAACAAGCGCCATTTTTCACAGCTAAAGTACGTTGTCGTAAAAAGTTGTAGGTATTCTAAAAAATATATCGATAACTTTTGCCAGCACTAAGGATATATAATTGGTATAAAAATTTAAATAAGTAAAAATATACTCGATTATGCAGGCAAAAAATAATATAAAACTAGTTTTTAGTTAGTTTTTTCACAACCAAAATTAGCAAATCGATGCAGCCATTTCTAGGTTTTAGTAAGATTAGCAGTAATTCGTTTTTATATATTATATGAGGTGATAAGGTGAAAATTTCAATGAAAGTTTGTCAATGACGCCAGAAAACCTGAATCGATCTAGATTAATATGACACGTCTTTTCAGACAGCCGGTCGCGGTTTTATTTTGTGTTCAAACTTCACGTGAGATAAAACTCTGCGTAATCCCTAAATTGGTATTAAACTGTTGGAGAGTTACGGAGCAATACCACTGCCTCACCGATGCTGGTGTGTAACAACTCCTGCGCTGTGTTGCACCGAGTGAGTGAGGATACCGGAGGCCCATACCCCAATCCCTATCACTCATCATCCCCTAAAGGCCGGCAACACATTTGTGATGCCTCTGGTTTTGCCAGTGTCCATGGGCGGCGATAATCGCTTACCATCGGGTGTGGTTTGCATCTTATTAATAAAAAAAACTGAGTGTACTTTGTGTTGTTTCATATATGTGTGTAAAACCCTCAACATTGATATATTCCTAGTACGGTATTTGTCTTTTAAAAAAGATAGGAAGATGTTCCTAGCCTTTATTACTCCCAAGATTTGGGGTCGGCTACTAGTTCAACTGCTTTTACCTGAATATCAGTTTTTACACGGTGCGACTGACATCGGATCTCCGCAACCCTGAGGACGAACTGAATTCGGAATTTGAACTAGCTGTCAGTATATTTGAGGGCACTGACTTCCCAATAACGATAGGTGTTCATGACAACCGGGACCGACGGCTTAACGTGCTCTCCGAGGCACGGGCGGGAAACACCGTCATCTTCCATACTCTGCTATTAAAAAAGATAAATAAACATTTTTAAAATCGCTATATTCTCTAACTGAGACCACACCCGCACCGCAGGGGTCCTCTAATTTATTTGAAGGCTCTATTACCGACGCCGGTTGGTCTGATAAACTTAATTTAAACATAAACGTTGAATTTGTACATGTATTGCTAATCCATTTTGCATTTTGCTGTATAGAAAATACTACATTCGATTTCTACAACGATTTATACTGAATATATTTATGAGTCAACATAATATACATTATTTATGTTGCATACAAAGTAGTGTTTATAAGACGTGGTCTTAGTTTAGTAGTTAGCGATTGTGACTGTTCACCTAGAGGTCGCCACTTCGATTCCCACACAAGGCAAATGTCAGGGCACACAACGCCATTTAGTCCCAAACTAAGCAGAGCTTGTGTTATGGGTACTAGACAACTGATATAAATACATATAGACTTTGATGTTTGTAATTACATATGTATGTAATTTTTTGAGGAGTTTGGATGTTTTTTATGTATATTATGTAATATACATAAAAAACAGCCAAACTCCGAAAGAAATATTTGCTGTTTGGTAACGTTTGGTCCGACCCGGGAATCGAATCCGAGACCTCATACACAGCAGTCGAACGGTTGTTGTTTATCTGTTTAGATATGTATAATCAGTCAGTCTATCGCTAAAGATTATGCATAGTTTTGGTAAGACGACCGCGTGTTAGATGAAAAAAAAAAAATTGAATAACCGTTAGAAAGAGGAAGGGAACACCCTGGTCCCGACATGGGGATCCATAAGCTATAGATGAACCGAGATCTGTCAGGGTACCGAGATTGTCTTCTATATGTATGTATATAAAGCGTGGGGTGCTTTCTGAAAACATTTTATTAATGTCGCCCCACGCTTTTTACAATAAAATTATTTTCAACTTTTAGTTCGATTGCTATTAAAGCGTGTTTTTTAGTTTTTTAAACTATATTTTTATGTTTGTTACCTTAAAACTTTCGACTGGGTGAACCGATATTGATGATTCTTTTTTTATTTGAAAGCTGGTGCTTCCCGTGTGGTCCCATTTCAATTTAGTTCAGTTCTTGAAGTCGTTTTTTTTTTAATTTTCTTAACAGAGCTGTGGTCTTGCGTAGTTTTCTTAGCGGAATCTTACTACACCCACGAGATAAATAGGGCCACCTACTTTAAACCAAAAGACGATGTGTTTAGGTGGTCAACTTGTGTGGGTCTCACCACACCTACTTGTCAATGGTACGTCCCACGTTTGTATGTTTATTATATTTCTAACACGACCTACTGATCGTTATAATGAATTTTATTGATCATATATTAATGTTTTGATTTATACATATGTCTATGTGTATTTATAATCGTCGTAAATGGTTGATGGCCCTTTATTAAGGTTACTATTTGACTGGTGTGTTAACCTACTGGTTAAACTCATTCCTTATGCGATGTGCACTACCTGCTTTGTGCCATGTGGTTTTTTTATATGTTTTACCCTGCCAAAATGACTCTACTCTGCCTGATGGAAAGCAGAAGCAGAATCCAAGAGTGGTGATCACCATACTGCGAATGCAGGCAATGCAACAATGCAGGATGGTGACCCGCACTATGGCGGGCTAGTCATGCTTCTGCATCTATGAGCCTTCGGTCTCGCACTCACCAACGAAACATGACACCACGAATGCTGTCATTTTACGTTGATTTTCTGTGCGACGGTAGTAGAACAACCCCGGTCGAACCGGCCCGTTCGTGCTGAAATCAGCGTGGCTCTACTACCTTTTGAATTTGTCTATTATAGTAGCGAACCGACCCATCTTCGCATGGAAGTCTTTGAAATTCTAGGATTTCCTGAATCACTCTGCCTATTGCTAAAGACTGCATTAGAATCCGTTAAGTGTTTTAAAAGATCTAAGCGAACAAATAACGAATTTAACTTCACTTTACACTAAGTAAATATATATGTATTTAGAAATATATAACTCCTAGCTGTGCCCGCTATTTCGTACACGTGAAATTTGGATTTTCAATTTTTTTTTTATTTTTTACCATTTAAACCTTCCCTGGACACAATGGATGACAAACATTTCAAAATCAAAATCAGCTAAATCGGCCCAGCCGTTCTCGAGTTTTAGCGAGACGAACAGCAATTGATTTTTATATATAAGAAGATGTGGTTAAGCAGTTTCCATAGTACGGGCTCTTTCTAGTTTAGTGCCAGACGGTAGTGTATGATTTGTGTAAGATTTTTTTTATTACTATTTCAGTGTATTAAGATAATTGATAAATTCTATTCAGAAATAGTGAGTAGAACCTACCTCGTTTGAATAAAATCGTCTGAAACGGAGCTGGGAACCTTTGTCAAGGGATTAGGGGTCCTGTCACCCTTTTGATTAAAGTAGGTCTGCAAATCGGTGGTCGGACCTGAAAAACTCACGTGGGTAAAACCCGTATATCTATCTATATTAATAAAAGTAAACCGCTGAAATATATGTACGCCCATAGCTTCCGATCGACTGCACCAAATTAATATATATTTTTTTTGTATGTGTTCGTTATTGTTAGGACAAGGTTTGTGTAATTTGCTGTAATTGTATTTTTTTTAATCGCGATTGTACACTACCTATGGTAAGCTGAGGCGGGTAAAATTACTTAAACAAGTTTATCAGAAATTTTGAAAACATTTACGAAAAAATATATAACCGCTTGATTTATTACGCCATTCGTATAATATTTAAATATTTTCGTAATTTTTGTAAAAAAATTAACACTAATCTATACAAATTAATAAAATTGAAGTTCCGTTTGTAATTTCCACTTAACAGTTTTTCACTAAAAACATATGAAAGTATAAACTATACTTTTACATCCTTCTGTCTGTCTGTTTATTCCGATTAATCTCTGGAAGTGCTGGGTCGATTTTGATGGGACGTTGAGTGACAGATAACTGATGATTTGAGGAGTAAGCAACTTAGGCTTTTTTTCGAGCAGCTTCGCCTGTCAGCTTGTTATATATATAAATAGATCTAACGATTTCCTGGTTGGCTAGTATGAACTAGAATGTAAAAGCTCAAAATGTGTGTCGACATGGAGCCAGCGATATCCCTCCATTTAAATGTGCAATTAAGTGCAATTGTTGCAATTCCGTTAATTAACACGTACCCGGTATTATCGCTCCTATATCTTACATTTATATCTATTTCGCTTTAAGCGGATAGAGATATTCATTTATTAAATTCGTATTGAATCCATACTAATATTTATTCACTGCATTGATTTCATTTTGGTAAGGAGATACTGTGGTTCTTGAGGAAGGATATAGTGTTGCCCGTAGCGTGATAATTTTACCCCGTTTTTAAAACATTCTTCACTGGTGCTAATCTACGAATGGTCTTAGCGTGGTGATATATAGCCTATAGCCTTCCTCGATAAATGTTAATGTCAAAACACTGAAAAAAATTGTCAAGTCGGATTTTTCAAAGATTCAGCGGTTCCTGAGATAAGCGCGTTCAACATATTTGTTAAAACATACATATTATACATAGAAAACACATCGAAACAAATATTTGCAGATCATACAAACATTTGGTTCGATCTGGGAATCGAACCCGAGACCTCAAACACAGCAGTCGCATACACTACCACTGCGCCACATAGGTAGTCGTATTATAAACTGGACTTATTAAAAAAAAATATCATCACCCTACCCTTTTTTTTAATTTATTTGTAGTCGGTGCAATGAGTTTTCCTCCTCCATTCTCCTCTATCACTCGTTAGTTCACTGCTTACTCCTTTCCTGACCATATCCTCCTTCACGCAGTCCATCCATTTTTTCTTTGGTCGTCCACTACTCTTATATTCATCTACAATGTTAACAACTTGCTACAAAAAAAAAATAATGAAAATAAATTACCATCTTACAATAATTCTAGATTGCATAGTTAATCTTCTATAGTACCAAACAAGTATGCGGTTAAACAACATAATCAATACCATCCCACAGAATGTACCATCGGTATAACTCTATAACGATAGCAAGACCTCCATTATTATAAGAACGATCACCTCTCAAATGACGATCGACGAAATTATCATAAGTTATCAGCTGTGGTCTCACCGTACGCATACGGCGAGTAATTGAATTAAAATGCTACATCTTTACTTAGTGTAAAATGAAGTCGTTTTCGCTGTCTGTTCTCTAAGATCTTTTTAACTTCTCAACGGATTTCAATTCAGTTTTCAGCAAGAGATAGAGTGATACAAAAGGAGGGCGGTTACCTAAATTGACAGCAGCAACCGATGACACCGCGGGGCACAGCTAGTTGTTACACGTTTTCCGCACTTGAGACTACGTTTTTGATTTCTAATCCGGTCCTAAATGTCGTAACGTGATGTTTTATAGACTAATTTAATCTTCAATCATTATTATTTCTAATAAAAACAAAATCATTAAAATCTGATACGTAATTTTAGAGATTAAGCCATTTAAACAAACAAATAACTATTGACCTTTATTACATTAGGAGAAGCCCAGGATCGAACAAGTTGACGTGCAAATATAATGTAATGGGGTGATCATAGTTACATTAATGAGTGAAGAACGTTTTATTTATTTGAAAATATATTCATTTGAACTTTTGACTTTCATCTCATTTATTATTCTTTTTTAAATGTTCTCTTTCCATTTCTGCTACTAATATGTATCGTATCTATGTATCGTATGCATCACATTATATCAACAGACTTTAACAATTCACTGACGGATGTAAACCTTTCCTTAAAGATGAGGTTTTGGTCTACCATGCCACGCGGGCCAAATGGGTTTGTTTCAAGTTTTCCTTCTATTTGCAGTGATGTTGTCTTGTATTATTTGCTCTCTTAGTTCTTTTTACTACACCCGTGCTATGAACAAGAGTAGTTATAATCCGTATTCTTAATATAGCTCCATACAGACTGATTATATATAAATCAATAATAAATAATATTTCGGACATCTAACACACAACGCTATCTAGTCCCACGCTAAGCAGAGCTTGTGTTATGGGTACTAGACAACTGATATAAATAGATATATACTTTTTTTGGTAAATACCTATATATTATACATAGAAACACCCATATATCTTTAACATTATCAATAATTCAATATGGCTGCACGGTTGACTTAGTCGTTTCTATAATTGCCACGACACTGTTCAAATTCCGTAACACTTTGTGTTATGCACAAATTGTTGTCCCGAGTCTGGGTGTTCTTTATGTCCGTTTACATACTGTGATGCAAATATAAGCATTAACATATCACTATCTTTTTAGGTGTTTTTAAGATTCTAAATAAGTTTTCTTTTCTTGGGAGAAAACGCTCGCAGTAAGACCTAAACCTAACTGGCGTAAAATATAACGACCTAGCATTCACCACAGACATTATCTTAAACATAAACACTCATTCTTGTTACAGTAATTTGTATCAGTTATTGTTGTTTATTGGCGACTTATATACGTAAGCTGATCTTAACCTTATTCCTTCAGCAGGTATTTGAAAAGCAGAAGAAGTATAGTAAATTATTCTCGACTTTGAATTTAATATCTTTAAACGATCAATTCTTGTTTATTTTTAATCTGAATCTCGGTAACGGCTCCTATGATTTTCATGAAGTTTGGTATGCAGGGAGTTTCGAGGGTTGATAAATCGATCTAGCAGGATTCATTTCTAGAAAATTTACCAAAGAAAAATCGAGCTAAGCTCAGTCGTCCAGGTACTAATTTATTTAAGAGAATTGGTAGGGTTTTACCAAGGCGGTTTTAAGAGGGAGTGTGAACTTTATTTCGCGATGTTAATAATCCATTCTGACTGATGTGGTTGTTTTGGAGAAGCAGTGAAGATTCTATTCCCGACCGGGTCGGTTCCGTAAAATGTTTGTATGTACTGAAAGTATTTGTTTCGAAATTTGTGTGTTTCCTATATATATATATATATATATATATATATATATATATTTATGGAATAAGGGCAAACGGGCAGTTGATACGCCTGATGGTAAACGATACGCCGATCACAAGTGCGTTGCCGACCTTTTAGGGATGGGGGGAGGGGGGATATGGGTCCCCGATGTCCTCACTCACTCTGTAAAAACAGCGGAAGCGCTGTATTATACCAGTTTTCTGTGAGGCCTCCTCTATGACTCCGGTCGAGCCTTTAGATTTTATTACAAATTTACTTTAGTTTCATTAAAAATATCAAAGAACTTAAAGATGGTTGCCTAATAGAGTTCGCCTTGAGCGGTAAGGCTGCCACTTATAACTCCTAGTATTAAATATCGATAAAAATATTTCGGTTAGCTTACACACAACGCCACCTAGTCCCAAGCTAAGCAGAGCTTGTGTTATGGGTACTAAAGAACTGATATAATTACATATATATTGTTTTTTTTACATACATATTATACATAGAAAACATCCAAACTCCGAAACAAAGATTTGCAGATCATACATTACATACATTTGGTTCGACCCGGGATTCGAACCCAAGACCAAACGCATACGCTACCACTGTGCCACCGAGGCAGTTGATGTAATTAATGTGGTGTACAATAAAGCGATATATTATTATTATTAAATACTGGTGGTCCTATTTAATCCCAGTTCAGTGACATTAAACACCTCTTTCAAATAGCTAAAGATTGAAAATTGAAATAAATTATAAGTGAACTGCAGTAATTGAATGTGTTATAACGTTATCTGCCGCCATCGGTCCAGATCTCTGATAAGGTTGTATGAGGCTGTATAAACGGCCGCCATTGTCCCACTGACTTAATAAACGACTTAGATAAGTCGATTAGATTTATTGGTATATTTAAATTGTAAATCGATACTTGCTATTAAGCGGTGTAACAATTGTTGGTAGTAGCGGGTTCTTTACCTGTTTATTTTTTTAATACTTGTTTCTATGATTGCACGGATAGCTTAGTGGTTTGAGAGGTCACCTTGCAGTTTTCTTCTGCACTGAGCGTCATGGATTCGATCCTCACATACGAATCTGGGTGTACTTTGTGGAAGTTTCACGTGTGTTCGTAAAGTCTCCATGATATATTCCTAGTGCGTTAGTTGTCTTAAAAATCCAAAACCGTTAACTGGCATATTCATTTCTAAACATATTGAGGAAATTCCGAATGTACCTATGTAGTAGATACACAGATATGTACATCTAGATACATAACAAATGACCGTATTCATTACAGAATATTTGTCTTGAATGGGAATCCAAGCCACAACCTCTAGTTTAGCAATCAAGACCTTTAACCACTATGCTACCAACCCCCAATTTCTTTTTTTAAGGTGGGCCTGCCAAAGTATTTTTACTCTGCCTCTGAATTCAAGAGTGGTTGTTACCATGCTCATTGCTAATGCAGACAATAAAACAATGAGCATGGCCTATGGTAAAATATAAATATTATGAACAAACAGATCTATACTTAATATATAAAGCTGAAGAGTTTGTTTGTTTGTTTGAACACGCTAATCTCAGGAACCGCTGGTCCGACTTGAAAACTTCTTTCAGTGTTAGATAGCCTATTTATCGAGGCTATATATCATCACGCTAAGACCTACAGGAGCGGAACAAGAATGAAGAATGTTACAAAAACGGGGGAAAATTATCACGCTACGGGCAATAGGAGACGCAAGCGACGTTGCGTGGGTCGGCTAGTTATTTAATAAAGCTTACTATACTAACATGTTGTTTAGCACATTATTATGGTTTCTTCTCATACCAATATAAAATGACGGAGATCAATATAATAATATCAAAAACAGACGCATTAAGAGCAGGCCGCTGATCCGATCAAGGTATGACCAGTCATCGTTCGTGACTCCATCCGACGAATTATGCATTTGACGTGTAGTGCAAGCGATGAGCGAAAGAGTTTTTGGAACTATATTCTATGAAACGTCAGAAATAGTTGGAATATAAGTTCCGCTGTTGAACGAAAACTAGTATATAACTAAGAAGACAATGCCCTGGTCATTAAAACCGCCTATTTAACACCAAATTTAACGAATAAACTTTTATAAATAAATATTAAAAAGAATCTATTTAGAGAACGGGTTCGGTCCTGAATTTAGTAATCTTCATCTACGGTTTAATTTGTTCCATTAAACAGAATAATTATTGAAAGATAGAATCTTTAGGTCTTCTATATTTGTAGAGCTGAGAAATGAAATTTTAGAATTATGATAAGCCATAATTTTCTTTCGCTTCATTTATCCAAATTCATATGTGTGTAGACATTTGTTGTTAGTTTTTAATTAGACACATTCTGCTGATAATTATATAATGTTTGTTAAAATAACCGACTTTCAGTTACGGCATATCATATTTAAATTGCACGTATACTGCAGAATGCTTGCTGACTTTCAGGACGTCTTGGAGACAGTCTAAAAACTGCTTGATAATATTTATATATATATATTATTTTTCAATTATTTATTCAAAATCATATACACATTCTACATGCTCAAGTCTGCCAAACTGCAAGACAGTTTGTCGGCAGAAGCTCTCACTTAAATATACATAATATAGTTGTATTGAGATACAAAATTGGTTTTAATTTAAAAAACTGTGCCAAGAACATTGGTTAACCATGTTTACAAAGTCAGTAAAAAAAGAAATAGTAGGTTTCATTATCGCTGTCGCTACATCCTATGCCTTTCAACATCACTCAGTAATTCCAGGCGGTGTAACACCTCACCGGTCAACATTATCACGTGTTATATTATCGATGCGAGGGGCCTTCTCGTTCTCATTGAAAATTATATATAATTATTATGTGGGAAAATCATTTTTGATATTGGCAACACATCATTTTTTGTGCCCTATCCTTATTATAAATTTTTCGTGGAACTAAAGACGCTACTGCAATTTACTGAATAAAAACTAATCTTATAATCCCAAATCGTGATTCCAAAGTCAACAAAAAAAACAATCTCAAACCACAAACCGACTAATCAAACTAATTAAACCCACAACACGACAATTATAAAACAAACATTAATATCCGCAACAGATTATACTAATAAAAATATACCACATAACAAAATACGTTACATTCCACGCTGCGCCCACAATTATAATTGCCTTTACCGCTCACGTTATAAATCTTTCACCAACCAAGATTAGACTGAGGAATAAAAATAAACAGTCTCTCGCGTTGATAGTATGACAAATTAATAGGAACGCGCTTTGTAATAATTTGAAAATAGAATGTCGCGGCTGAATAACGTCTACTGTAGGGTTGCCGCAAAAAAATACATTAAACATATATGGAATTTCAAAAGTATGAATGACAGTTTGACTATCTATTTTTGTATTTTTTTTAATTTCCTCATTGTCGTCATTTATTTGTATGTACTCCACAAAGAAAAACCACAGAAAAAATGAATAAAAATTATCTGTGTATCTGTGTGAGAAACGGATGTTTTTATATATTTTTATCTTTATTGCAATTTTCTAAAGTCACACTGTCTAGTATGAACTATTAATGTACTAGTATTATCTTTATAAATTCCTAAACTTGCCGAAAACCAGTTATAAAACAGGTTTCCGATTCCCGGTTAAAAAGCTTTTAAAAATTAATGCCGTTCCAATTTCGAAATTGCCTTACTAATGTGCTAAGTAGTAGAACAAGTATGTCAACCCTAATTGTGTCTGACGTAACATGGAGTTTTAATAAATTAGTGTTTTCTAAGTAAAAAATAATCATTCAACATGTTACTGTAAGAAATGATAAGATTAAAGAGACATTTTGTTGATCCAGGGATACATTCTGATATATTTCTGTAAACTAGTGGCCGAAATTCGACCATAATTCACTTATTTTTTTAGAAAATCATACTCCTCCGTTAGCAAAGAGGGGAAAAGTTTTTGGGTTGTGATTAAAATGTTTGTCTATGACTAGATACTATTACTCTTAAAAACTTAACTAAACTTAAAAGCTTAAGTTCAATTTAACTTTGTGGTTCACACTTTATAGAATAAATAATTTTCATTTATAAAAATACCAATGCCACAAGACCAAAAGGCAAGACCAACCGGTTGTCGGCAAGCTTTGTGACTTAAAAACCACACTTTCACCAATAAACGCATTATCCATTGTTTAAGAGTAATGACAGTACAATACAAACGGACACTCGTATTCCACTTGATTTATCGAGCGTGGGTGCGACGCAGACAGCCTGCGATAAATAATTAGATCTTCCAATAATTCCAATTTAGATAACAAGGTCTCTTTTATTTTTAAACTGGCAACTGTAGAAGCGGCCATTTTGAGTCAATTAGGATATTAAACAGAAAAAAAGAACATTCTAATTTCGATTTCGTGTCCTTATTTACAAATTGCTTTTTGAAATTTGAATAGATTTAAACGCGACAAGGGCCTTTTGCGCGGGTTTATAAAATCAGAAGTGAGTGAGGTCGCCATGTTTGAATAATCTTCAGTAATTTATTTCTTTCTTCGCATTTTGCTTCCCTTTGTAGTTAATAGATTCGCATTCATAGTTATTCAATTTTCATTTTGTTTATTTTAAATTATAAGACGAAGAAGATCGATGTAATACACACTTATATGCAATGTTGTTTAAAATAATCTATAAAACACTTTTAACAGTATACCTGGCATCCATATTTTCTTTTTACCTTTTTATAAATTGAAAAGGTGTTATAAACGTGATATTGCTAAACACACAGCCAAGCTAAATTTGCACCTCGCGGTAATTACGTCACACTTACGCGTAAGGCCCGTATTCACTTTGATTTGTGCGAGTGCAGGTAATCGATGATTGGTAGAAAATATATGTGGACAGCGAATTCACGGTCTACACGTATTTTCTACCATTGATTGATCACATGCACTATGCACTTGCACTCGCAATTGTCAAAGTGAATACAGGCCTTTAGGTACGGTAAGCAAAAACTTTAGAAATTAAACGAATGCTTGGTACTAAATGCGGGCCAAGTCAATTTTCTGTAAGAATTTGAATGATGTACTTTGCAATAATGCTTATTTAAATATTGCCGTATTTCAGCGAGAGGTAACCAGTCTGCTGTTAAACACATTTTTTTTATGATCAAGCTACCAAAATGACTCTACTCTGCCAGGTGGAAAGCATAAGTAGAATCCAAAAGTGGTGGTCACTATCCTCTATGTGAACGTGGACAGAGCAGCATAGTGACCCACACTATGGCGGCCTAGTAAGATGCTTTTTCACGCCCCGCTTAAATGGACCCGGGATCATAATGAGATGGGAACATCGTTGCGTTCGAGAGCGTATGTCTTCTACTCTAAAAGGGTGACTGCGAAGGCTAGTACGTGTTGTCTTGTAGAGGAATGGAGAAGGGGGGGTAAGAGCTCTTCACACTTTCATTATTAACAGCAGTTTTCTACTGCAGATAGGCCTCTCCTTAGGAGATTTGGCATACAATACCACGTTCTCCAGACTGTTTGGTATATACTGGTTTGTGTTAAGTTTTCCTTCTGTTTGCAGTGCTGTTGTCTTGCGTACTGTGAGCCATTAGCCGCCTCTTATGACACCCATGGGGTGAATAAGAGGCGGCTACTGTCATTATTCGTAATCCGTGACCATATGGACATATCTATGCAAATAAATAAAATTGGAGTGTCTGTGTGTAATACAAAAATAACCGCTTTTTAATAAATGCATATGTATGTATACACGGTACATATAACAAAAATGTAGTTAAAAATATTTTGTCTGTCTGTCTCTTTGTTCCGGGTAATCTTTGGAACGGCTGGACCGATTTCGACGGGACTTTCACTGGTAGGTAGTTTATAATACAGGGAGTAGCTTAGGCTACTTTTATTAGACTAGCTTTGCCATGCGGCTTCACCCGCGGTACGACAATAAGCGCGCTATAACACCGCGGGGTTCAGCTAGTCTATTATAGAAATAAATAAAATTTGAGTGTCTGTTTGTAATATTCAATAACCGCTTTTTACAAAAGGCATATTATGTAAAAACACGGTACATATAAATAATAAATAAATAAATAAAGCCTTTATTACTGACAACAATTATAAAGCTCTCTTAATCTATGGTACACTACTATTACTACTATGATACTTGACTATTTATAAATGTAAAATGCTTTTATAGTTTTGTGTCAGCTTGCCCTCTGGCAAAGGCCTCCCCTAGTAGAGACCATAATTTTCTATCTCTAGCTTTCCTTCTCCATGTTGCTCCAGCCATATTTTTAATTTCATCCTCCCATCTCTTACGCTGCCTTCCTTTCCTTCTTTTTCCGTCGCGAGGGTACCACATGGTGATTTCTTTAGACCATTTATTTTTCTTGCTGCGGATTGTGTGAACGATCCATTTCCATTTTAATTTATTTATTGTATATGTAACATCTGCTACTCCCGTTTTGTTTCTTATAGTTGTTAATTTGATTTTGTCTTTTAATTTGATGTTAAGCATACTTCTCTCCATTCTATTTTGGCATACTTTTAGCGCTTCTCTCTGCTTTCCTGTTAAGGCCCATGTTTGGCAGCCATAAGACATGCATGGCAATATGCAGGTATTAAAAACTTTTTTTTTGTCCATCATTGAGCGATATATAAAGATATTCAGTTGCTTTTACCTTTTTTGAAATAAAATCTGGAACTGGGTCAGCTCTTTCTAGGGGGTGGTGATCTAATGTCCCACGGAGACCAGCCGGATTGGGACATAGTTTAGTTGTTCTTGTTTGTATATGTCTTGGTTTTTCTGCCCGGGTTGGGAAATGTAGTTTCTTGTTGTCCATTTTACGTGTTGAATGTTCTTTTTTGTTTATTTCCTGAAGGCTGTCGTGTGTTGATTGCTATAGGTTACTAGGTCCAGGGAGAGAGTTGGTTCTAGGCCGGTTCATATATTCAAAGGCGTTAGTTTTATTGATTTTGTTTGGAGCCTTTTGTCTTAATCCGGTATTAAGGTTTGATTTTGTTGGCGTTGTTGACGGAGACCGTTTTCTTTTATCATTGCCTTTTTCTTGATTTGTTTTACTTTTAACTACAAGTTTATCATATCTTATGAATGCTATATTGCCTTTCTTTATTTCTTCTTGCTGTGTCTGTCTTAATTCCTTCCTAATTTGTAGAACTTCTTGTGGGAAGTCTTCTGTGACATAAGTATTTTCTGCGAAATTCTTTCTGATTCTTAGGATTTCGATTTTTCTCCAGGACAGTGTCAGTTTTATTAATATAGGCCTAATTTTCTTATTCTGATGTCTCCCTAGTCTTTGAACGCTGCTGATCTCCCATTTATCAAATTCTGCCATTGTGTTATCTTTCCTCGCAGTGTTAAGGGTTTTTAATACAAGTTCCAACAACTCTGTGTTGTTTTCCTCAGATTCTTCTATTCCGTGTAATATAATGTTGTTTTTCCTCATTTCTTTTTCAAGGTTCTCAACCTTTTTCTTCAATGTTTTTACTTCGATATTGAGTTTTTTGTTTTCTTCCACCAATGGTTTGAGTTTTTCTTCAATTGTACTTATCATATTCGTGGTTAAGTTAGTTGTTTGCGTCTTGAAATCTTCTTTTATTTCCTTCATGTTCTCTTCCATTTTCCGTATAAGTATTTCCATTTGTTTATCCATTTTCTTGAAAAAGCAGGCCTTCTAACACTAATGTTGTCGAAATCGGCGACAATGAAGGTCGAGTACCTGACAACACTGAGATGGTTTCTGCTGTCAGACGTCAGTATCAAAAATGAAATGTCAGTTGTCAATGTCGACCGACAAATAGTTCAACTTATACTGTGGGTATATGTAGATATTTGTATGTACTTTATTCTGTTTTAGTGAATTTTTCTATTGAATTTCACGATAATTAGTCTATATTTTATTTTAATTCAATTATCCACTCTTTATTACACTACAAAATGTAAGTTTTGTGGTTTAAAAACAGTTTTTAGCACTCAATTCGATTAAAAACTTCCGGAGTAAAAAACAACGCGTGTTTCGTGACAGCTCTTCAAATGACAGACATAGTACATATACTATATAAAAATGTATTTTTAATTTTTTTTATTATCTATCTGTTTGTTCCGGCTAATCTCTGAAATGGGTGGACCGATTTTGATGGGACTTTCATTGATAGGTAGCTGATGATACAAGAAGTAACTTATATTACTTTTCTTACGGTTAACAACAAACGCAGGTATAGTATAAAATACACATCGACACAGATTAATATAATAATAATAAATTAAAATTATATGAATTGTATATTTAAAAATTTCATCAATATGTTATGTTTATAAAATAAAGAGAATAATAATAAATGTTTATTGTATAATTATAATAAATAATATGTAATCGTGACCTCACACTACAGTAGTAAAACCTAACTTTCTATACGCAATGTAGTTTTCAACTTGCCTCTATATATAATGGGTGGTCCTAACTCCTAGATACATAATTTATGGGACAGTTTCATTGCCCACCATAACAGGCGATGTCTCTGTTATAAAACTACAATTGGTCACCCTCCGGCTTCGAACTCGAACCTCCTTGGTTGTCGTCCTTTTTCTATTATTTGAGAGTTGTAAGGAGGTTTTTTGTACGTGTTAAAAATCTATTTATTTGATATATTTTATGATTTACCTTCTGATTCGAAAGTAATGAAATATCCGAAGAGATAGCTTAGCATATTAATATTATGTGTACAAATAGTTAGAGTTTAACAGAGACCTGTTAGTAATTTAACACAAAACAAATTAACATCTTCTCACTAAATATGTATATGAAAGTATAACGCTAACATTAAAAAATCAGTTCTTAAAATGTATGTTTCGTGTTCCAGCTAATCTCTGAACCGATTTTGACGGAGCTTTCACTGGCATATATAAGTTTAAATTCAAATTTAAAATAATTTATTCAATTAGGACACTAAGTGACATTTATTAACGTTAAATTGAAGCTACAGTTAAAAATCATAGATCGACACAAACAGACGCCACATCATGTGCTGGATTGTCGAGGTAAATTAGGTGAAAACACCAAAATCTATTGCTTGCCTGTATCGATCCATAACTTTCAGTTTCCAAAATGCGTAGGGCCTTATGAGAAGAATACTGGCAAAGAAACTCTAACTAAGGATATAAGGAATAACTTAGGATATCTTTTTAGACTACTTTCTTCTCGCGGCTTTGTTTTAAAGGTACAACAGAAGCGGGTAAAACAGCCTTTCATAGGCTACTTCTCTTTTTTATTGAATAAGCAGACGTATCGCCCGATGGTAAGCCCATGGACACCCGCAACACCAGAGGCGTCACAAGTGCGTTGCCGGCTTTTTAAAAAGGAGTACGCTCTTTTTTGAGGGTCGTATTAGTCCGGGAATATCGCAGGCGACAGTTCATTCCACAGTTTTCACAGAAAATATCTAGAAAACCGCACAGTTCTGGACATAAACCTGTCCGTAGAAAGCAGGTTTTGACCCCTGACACACTGACCAGATGCAAACTCCGCAGAACAAGCTCTGTAAGGAGATGAAAAAATTCATACAAACCCTTGACCACTTTACTATTATTAATGACCTACACGACGTACCACTCTTCGCCTTAAACAGGAGGGATCCGGGAACAGTTTTTATTAACACATCCGGACCTCTCCTAGCGCCTGCACACAATAAATGATAACAATACAGGCAGTTACTTTTTTATGAATGGAAATGCCAAAATGACTCCACTCTGCCTGGTGGTAAGCAAAAGTAGAATCCAAGAGTGGTGGTCACCATACTCATTGCGAATGCAACGATGCAGCATGGTCACCCACGCCATGGCGGCCTTGTGATGCTTTCGCATCGTTGGGCTTCCGGTCTCGCACTCACCAACGAAACACGACAGCATGAACGCTGTCATTTTACGTTGATTTTCTGTGCGAGGGTAGTACCGCCCCGGTCGAGCCGGCCCGTTCGTGTTGAAATCAGCGTGGCTCTACTACCTGGATCTAAGCAAACAGTCAGCGGAAGCGACTGTATTTTATATATCAGACTTGGACTAGTCTGAGACCCGACTGCTGTGTTTAAGATGAGTAAAGTCGTTAATATTATATAAAATACAAAGTTACAAGCAGTTAATATAATCCCAGTTCTCGTTGATGCGACTAAGCAACGAGGCATTAATCTTGCAATAATTGTTTCCAAGTTGTTCTTTCACTAAGTTCACAACTTAATTATATACAACTCGAACATTTACCTTGTGCAGAAATTATTTCCGTGCTGGTTTAAATTATTAATATTGTTTTGTCGTTGTTAAAACGCGCCGTGTATGTAATGAATTACGCATTGTGTATTGGCACAATGGGTTTGAAGCTTGGCAAATATGATGAAGAATTCCTGTTTTATGTATTACTGCATTCTTTAGCTTGTTTACTAGTGTATTAGCTGAACCGTCTTCTTCGTCAGCGTCTCTCAAAAGTTCTTTGTTTTTGAGTAGTGTTTTATTAGCATCTATTGGTCGTGGCTCACCTTCTATTGGTCGTGGCGTGATTTGATATAGCCTAGTCTTTCTCGATACATAGTCTATCCAATATAAAAATAATGTTTCATTTGGAATAAGTAGTTTCTGAGGTAAACTCATTCAATCAAAGATCAAGCTTTTAAAATATCTAAATTACCGTACCCTTTGTTCTTGGGAAAGAGTGACCTTCAAGTTATTTATTATTATACTTAACTATTATTTTTAGCTTTTTATATTCAGATAAATTGTCACTAGAGGCAATGTTAAAGAATTGAAACGTCAGGTAGATAAATGACATACGACCTCCACTTAACATCTAGTCTTGGCACTTAGATCGATAGGATACCTTACAATGGTGACAAAAGTCTAGAAAATGATAGAGTTAGCACAGGTATTATAGATATTCTATGTAGTTCTAGATATAACTGACAATTTACAGACAGATTAGATCAGTAACAACTTTAAAAGCTTTAAGACAATCCAGTGGCAAAAAAACCGTTTAAACGTGTCTTGACGGATTGAAAATATGAAGTGTTACCACTTCTATTAACCCTATGGGTCTCGTAAGAACCGACTAAGGAGACAACGGCTTTCACAAAGAAGGCAATCTTTACGTAATCCCAAAAACCCGTTTGCCCAGCATTGTCTATACAATGCTGGGCAAACGGGTTGTAAGTTTTTTTAAACTAAAAGCTTATTTCTAAAGACGACTTTTTTATGGTACTGGTGGCAAAGAACAGACGTATCGCCTGATGGTAAGCGATTACCGCCACCAATGGACACCCGCAACACCAGAGGCGTCACAAGTGCGTTGCCGACCTTTGGGGGATGGGGAAAGGGATGTGGGGAGGGCTTGGGCTATGGGCCTCCGGTATCCTCACTCACTCACTCAACAAAGCGCAAGCGCTATTTTACACCGGTTTTTTGTGAGGCCGTGGTATCATTCCGGTCGAGCCGCCGGCCCATTCATGTCGAAGTGTGGCTTTATAGGCTTTATATAAAACTGTTGATGAACCGTGGTAAGATGATTTTCCCTTCATGTGACTCTTACGTAACAGGAGTACGTGTGTGGGGTTAGTGACTTAGGTATTATCAAATCAGGTAACCTATCGTACGTATCCGTTTGATTTTCTTAAATATGGAATTCGACCTGTGTATATATATATGATATGTAATTCTATCTCCATCATAAATTAAAAAAATAGTAAATCAATTTAAACTCAGGGCAATTACTACAATTTATTCTACCACTAGCGAAATGGCGTCATGAACAATAAGCAACATGACATCTAGCAGATTCTTTTTTTTACGCGCCAAAATGTAAATTTCTAATGTCACGTATTGATTGACCGGTTGACTATGGTTTGAGAAAATGTTCTTTGAGACTCCGAGTCTTTTAAGGTTTAATTAAATAAGTGTGTCAGTTACCCGCAGTGATATGAAATCATAGCGATGAGACTTCATTATTTTGCATCAGCAGCCGACGCATCCAATAAAATGGCCATTTGTCCTGCTTATATTGGTCTGATCAATTCAATTTATGTGCATTGTGTCACCATGTCTAAGAAATATATTGGGTTATGCGTTAAATAGATCAGGTTTCGGCCTACTGCAAAGATATTTGATATTTGGTAGAATCTATGAGAAATAAACTCTACCAAATAGTATTATTAGTAGTAATTGCATAAAGTTGCTCAGGCCTTGTACCGTGGCGTTTTATCTTACAAATCATTAAACAGTATATTCTTTAAGTACATGTTTTTTTTTTGGTTTGTGAAGACTGACCTATTCTCGATAGCCCGAGAGTATTATATTTACAACTCCTCAAGTTTTCTTCTGAATAACTGCGTTGTGGGTTCCGATATAGTTTATTTTTTCTTGAGACTTCCCGAGTGTCAAAACTCAGCGTGTTCGTAGGTCACTGCTGTTGATTCTGGTGTACAGGAGTTACAGTGGTGGACACGTGGGATTAGTTCCATAGATGTCTGAAATATTTTATTATTCTCTTTATTTTATATACATAACATATAGATTACATTTTTAAATATACAAATAAAAAAAAATACATTTAAAAATATAAAAAATTGTAGACCACCGACTTCGGGTACAGGGACCAATAAACCGGTGGTTAGGGCTCCAGAGACAGGAACCTCCAGGAAATTATTATTATTATTATTAGGTATACATGTCCAGTTCTTCTATACAAATAAATAAAATTGGAGTGACTGTTTGTAATATTAAAATAACCACTTTTTACCAAATGCATATGTATATATACACGGTACATATAACAAATATGTAGTTAAAAAAAATTTTGTCTGTCTGTCTGTCTGTTTGTTCCGGGTAATCTCTGGAACGGCTGGACGGATATTGACGGGACTTTCACAGGCAGGTAGCTGATGATCCTGGGAGTAACTTAGGCTACTTTTTTTAGACTAACTTTGTCCCGCGGCGTTACTCGCGGTAAAACAATAGCCGCGGATAACACCGCGGGGTTCAGCAAGTTCGATACTATATTACTTGACTCGGTGGTGACGGTTTCTCCATGATTTTAGCAGAACATATTTCTTCACTTTGAGTGTATTAAAAATAAAAGAGACGGCAATAGTTAAGAAGGACAATTTCATTTTAATCTCAATTGAAAGTTATCCGTGTTGAACTTAGACCTCTGACTGATGATTCTAAGCCGTAGCTGTTATGTTATCAGCTCATCAACGTTGAGTGTTGCTCATACAGCTAGAAAGTAATTGTTCTGTATAGGTACATAGTGTAATACGAAGTTATCTATCACCTTGAGGCTCTCAGAATCACTTTAGTTAAATGTTCAATTATCTTTTTCTTTGATCAACCTACAGTGAATATATGATTCCAGACGATGGTGATATATCATATATAAAGAGATGCTAATAAGACTTCTGTTTCACATTCTTATTATTTAACTAGCTGAACCCCGCGGTGTTACCCGCGGTTATTGTTGTACCGCGTGTAACGCCGCGGGACAAAGTTAGCCTAAGTTACTCCCCGGATCATCAGCTACCTGCCAGTGAAAGTCCCGTGAAAATCCGTCCAGCCGTTCCAGAGATTACCCGGAACAAACAGACAGACAGACAGACAGACAAAATTTTTTTTAACTACATTTTTATTATATGTATCGTGTATACATACATATGCATTGATTAAAAAGCTGTTATTTTAATGTTACAAACAGACACTCCAATTTTAATTATTTGTATAGATTAAGTCACATATATTTTAGAAAAAAAAACCAGCCGTAAAACAGCATTATTCATTATAAAGTTATTTCTCCTTAATTGGAATCGAATCCACGACCTTCTGCCCAATAATCACGGTCAATAATTCATTCATATTATCTCTCATTTCCCAAAGAATTTATAATCATTCATTGACTTTCAGCAATCTACTTACAAATTGTATTCAACACTTAAAATAGGGCCTATTTAGTTCAACGATTTACAAGTATCTACCGCTCTAGTCGTGCATTAAACATTCTCTATCGATTCCCGAGCCCCTTATTATATCGATTACTAGCTGAACCCCGCGGTGTTACCCGCGGTTATTGTTGTACCGCGAGTAACGCCGCGCGACAAAGTTAGTCTAAATAAAGTAGCCTAAGTTACTCCCCGGATCATCAGCTACCTGCCAGTGAAAGTCCCGTCAAAATCCGTCCAGCCGTTCCAGAGATTACCCGGAACAAACAGACAGACAGACAGACAGACAGACAGACAGACCGACAGACAGACAGACAGACAAAAATTTTTTTAACTACATTTTTGGTGTATGTACCGTGTAAACATACATATGTATTTAGTAAAAAGCGGTTATTTTAATATTACAAACAGACACTCCAATTTTATTTATTTGTATAGATTGTGTACTTAGTCGATTGAAAACGTCTCTACGTTTCGCAATGCGCTGGTATGCTCACGATTCCTGAATGTGTCGATGCTTTGATGTAGACGAATCCACTTGGATTTGGGTCAGTCTTGATTCGAGGTTGAGGCTTATGCAGTCTTAGTTTGATCATGATTTATACAGTAAATACATGCTCAAACTCACGTCTTTGTTATTCCTGAGGATGCAGGGAGCAAATTACGCAGGACATCATCACTGCAGAGAAGGAAAATTTGGCTTAGGACCCGCAGTAAAAACAAGCCAATCAAATACATCTATAAGTAAAATAAACATATACTTATATATTTCATACATTAACTAAATTTAAAGCCTCATAAACAACTTTAAACTAGAAAATGTAATAAACCCCTAATTTGAGCGTGTGTTTATGTTTACCAACAAATCAGTGCACAGTGTGCCAAAATCAAAGGCCGTCGGACATTATTGGCTGCAGGGTTCCACCCTAAACTTTACACTAAGCTCAACTTAAATGAATTTAAGCTTAAACGCAATGTACACTCGCTACCAACAGTGTTCGTTTGCTTTATTTTCTAGTTAATTCGTTTGAGGTTCACTCTTAGATTAGACGACAACAAATTGAATTTTATTTGTGAATGAAATTTACCGAAAGGTTTAAATGTTTTAATTAGGTTTAATTTCTTATCCGGAGTCAGGTTTTTGCTGTTTATCAGTTTAAAGAAAGTTATTAAAAATATTAATGTTTAAAAATGATATTAGTTAATGTGAAATTACGCTAAAGAATTTACGATTTAATTCATATGTGCATTAAGAGGATAATCAGTCAGTTACAGACACAAAAAAGGTTGGTCAGGGATGAATCTTCCTGCCATGATAGTTTTCAGCTTCATTCTGTGCTTTTGTTCTTAATTTTCTTAAATAATTAAGGATATATAAAAGAGATTACAAACATTATGTACCCGACTGTACGTACTGTTAATGCACATTGCTCGGGGCATCCACTGATCCAGACATTTCATTACTAGCCCAAGGCCCTCAACCAATATCACTAGACCTGTTACCACTCAGTACACAACCCCTTTTAACCCCACCACCTAAAACAACGCGGGGGGATCGGAAGCTCAAATAATTTGGGCAATATTTGTAACTCCGTACTACTAGATGTTTCTGTCAGTTTGTTTGACGGAATTTGCATAGTTATTAGCCCTGGTATTGTTTGCTTTATACACTCTATTTGCTATTTGTTTTAGTTTTGATTCAGAGGGTACTTTTTAATCATTACTGGATTAAAAAGGATTTAATTTAGAACCATTGAATTTTGGTCACGAAATTTTAATACTTAAAGGTTATTGACCTTGCTTGGAGCTGTAATAAGTTTGCCCACTGGGCTGCAATATGGTGTTTGGTTTTCAAGTGAAATCCCAGTCAAAATGGAGAATGCACGGTTTTAATATTTTTTATAATTCAACAATTTTGTGTCCTAAAAAAATGATTTTTTTTTTACAAAATCAATTCATCGTATTATTTTATTTACAACTAGCTGAACCCCGCGGTTATTGTTGTACCGCGAGTAACGCCGGGGGACAAAGTTAGTCTAAAAATGTAGCCTAAGTTACTCCCTTAATCATTAGCTACCTACTTGTGAAAGTCCCGTCAAAATCGGGCCAGCCGTTCTAGAGATTACCCGGAACAAACAGACAGGCAGACAGACAAAAACTTTTTTAACTATATTTTTGGTATATGTACCGTGTATACACACATATGATTTTTTTTTTAATATTAAAAACAGACACTCCAATTTTATTTATTTGATTCTCAGTACAAAATTTTAATGTACACCAAAAAAGTATTAATGCAATTACCAAATGATGTCTGAGCGCTAAAGTAACTCTTTTATGTTCTTAAAAATAAATAAAACATCGAACGATTTAGCCGTCGTAATCAAACTCACTACTTTGTGATCAAATTCCAACATTAATTTTCCTATTCGAATCTTATTTTAAAATCCCGATCATACCTTTCCACAATAAATGGCGGTTTCAAGCCAAGATATAAATCTGCGGTTAGATAGACATAGGACCTGCATGTGGGCCTGTTTGTCATTGCGGCCATTGTTCTGTCTATGTCCAAGTCTAGAGTCTATGCGCAACTATACAATGCGCATGCGCCTCTGAATGCACGCGCGCTACCTTTTTGTTATTATTTATTGTAGCTGTTGTGTAATGTTTTAAACATGGAATTGTGGATTCAAGGAGTCGCGTGGTCGTTTTATTCTTGTAACCTGAGTTTGTAACTGTGAGGATATTTTAAATCTATTGCAAACTCACTAACCCACCCTATTTCAAAGGAAATGAGATTTATCCGGCTCCTAATGATTGTGGCGTTATGTTATGTAGCCTTCCGCGATAAATTTGCATAATTAGTGAAGCCGTTTACGCGTGATATCGTATCAAAGGGAAATAGGAATTCATTTTTATTTTATACTTATGTATAAATGTTAATTTGTTTGTGTACACTACTAAAACTGAATAATATGTATATATTTACAAAAAAAAAAGTTTATATGTATTTATATCAGTTGTCTAGTACCCACAACACAAGCTCTGCTTAGCTTGGGACTAGATGGCGTTGTGTGTTAGATATCCGAAATATTTATTATTATTAAAAGTCCTTCACAAATTCAGCTCAAATTTTGATACGATATACAACTCGCTTTAAATATGGTTTTTATCTATTTTTCACATCAGTTCTACACAATCATACGCCACAGTGTAAGGAGGCAGGGTTCATTTCTATATGTATAAATATTTGAAGAATGAATTAAATTATTTTCATTAATGGTTTTTGTGTTAAAATGTACAGTAACTATTGTACCAACGATGATTGCGGTTAATTGAGTGAGTGTTGAGTGTATTTTTTTGCTATAATTTCTAAACAAAATACTTTTATTTTCCGGTACACACGAATTTTGGACTGCTTTAAAACCAGAATGGTAAAGTAATATGTTTAGTTGCTGAATGACCGCCACTTCTACTTTTTTTTTATTATATAGGGGGCAAACGGGCAGACGTATCGCTTGATATTAAGCGCTTACCACCGCCCATGGGCACCCGCAATAACGGTGACGTCACAAAATATATATTTTAAGAAATACAAAAACGTTAATATTTTATTGTTTGTGTGCTTAAAGTTGCCCTTGTTGGTTGATACACTTGACCGGTATATAAAAGTTACTAAACAATTTTTTTACTCGTAACATTATCAAACAGCTTTTACCAGTCCATTGCTGAACATAGGCCTCTCCTTTGAAGGGAAGTTTTAGCCTACTCCACCAAACTGGTCAGACGGTTTAATTATAGTACCTGGATCGCATATGGTCAGCCGGAAAATATGGCTACACATGATTGACTAGCTGACCCACGTAACCTGGTTTGCGTCTTATATTGCTCGTAGCCTGAAATTTTCCCCCGTTTTTGAAACATTCTTCATTGTTGCTCCGCTCCTATTAGTAGTAGCGTGATGATATATACCCTATAGCCTTGCTCGATAAATGGACTATCCAACACCGAAAGAATTTTTCAAATCGGACCAGCTGTTCCTGAGATTAGCGTGTTCAAACAAACAAACAAACAAACTCTTCAGCTTTATATATTAGTATAGATAGATTCCAAACACCAAAATTTTTAAAAACCTAAATTCGATCATAAATTATCGCTAGTGTCGCGTGTTACCGAATGGTGTGCCTGTCAATCTTCCCGCGCGCCTGCTAGTCCCCAGCGTCCATTAAAGTAAAACATATACTATTGAGGTTATTAAAAAAAGTCTTGGTAGATAATGACATCATGAAGAAATCGGAACGCATTATTTAATATTGACGAAAATGGTTGCCAGCTTGATTTGCACAAATCACCTTGTTAACGAGCGTATTTAGTAGCAGCTGAACGTGGCGAAACTGTCACAATAGTTTCACATATGGCCATATTTACCTCCCCCGTCGGAAATATAAATAAATATTTCGGACATCTAACACAATGTCATCTAGTCCCAAACTAAGCAGAGCTTGCACTGGTACTAGACAACTGATATAAATACTTTTTTTTTTGTAAATACATATTTATGGCCAATTTCTATTCTTTTTAAACTGTTTCGGTACTGTAACTATTGTTTGGTTGTTACAAACAATTTTGATAATTTTCTTTATTTAAAAAAGATTACAGTTAGTGATTTTTTTAAAATTTCTTCTAATGTTAATTCTAATATCGAAATAATCGGGACACAGTTACGCGATACAAATGCTACAATACTATGGTAGGTAGTCGTCATTGTTTAGCTTTGTCTTTGTATTTTGCCTTTATTATAAAGATAAATAGCCATACTTCATTGATAAGTACTAAAACTTTTTGTTTTAGCTTTATTATTATAAAAAAAGGGTGACAAACCTTGAGGTGGTCATATTCGACCCAGGTACCTTATATAAAGTTTTGTATCAAGGTTTCCTTCTCTTTGCAATGAATGCTCTGTGTAGTTTGCTCCTTTGATCGGATCTTAGATACCCATGGGGTGAATAGGGGTGGAAAGCTATATAAAGCTAAAGAGTTTGTTTGTTTAAACGCACTTATCTCAGGGCTTACTGGTCCGATTTAAAAAATTATTTCAGTGTTAGATAGCCCATTTATCGAGGACGGCTATAGGCTATATATCATCACGCTAAGACCTACAGGAGCGGAGCACCAATGAAGAATGTTACAAAAACGGGGGAAAATTATCACGCTACGGGCAATAGGATACGCAAACGAGGTTGCGTGGGTCTGCTAGTTTTTGATAAAATATCATTCTAGTATTACTAAGTGAATTCTTTAGTACATAGACGTATAAATACACAAAGTAAGCATCGTAGTAACTCGACACCGGTTCGAACCCACTGGCTGTATGTTCCGCGACATGAACACGCTTCCTCGAACGAGGGGACACCGTCCCTTTTATGTGCGAACATGGCCAATTTTGTCGCTCTCCAATGTAACAGGAACAGGAATGAAAGTATGTATTAACTTTGAAAAAAGTTAATTATTTAAAAATCTGTCAACTTGAACTTAACTTATAATTTTTGTTACCTTCTCCTTTTGATTTTACACATTTCTTACTCTTGTGTCGACAGTTAGTTAATATTTTCCGTCGTCCGTACGTCTTACTTACGTCAGCGAACCGTCCGTAAAAAAAATGTGTGAACTCCAACGCACGACAAGAGTTTACGCCAGGCCTACTTTCCGTAATAATAAGCGTTCTAGCGCTATTTGTTTTATCAGGTTGGTAGACGACAGAAGTAATGATAAAGCGCTGTAGCGTAACGCCTCACTTTTATTTAACGATCGATTTTATTGTTCTCAAAATTTTCACACCGCTGGACAAATATCGCAATCGTTCTTAAAGAGTAGAGTCAAAAAAATATTTCATACACTGCTAAAGTTAATAAAATATATACATTGTAGAAAAATTTACCCAGGCACATAATAAATAAGTGAACGTGCTTGTCATGTGGTAATTTCTCCAGGTTGGGCATCGAACCGATCTAACCTCGGCGTTCAAGATCACTTACCACTACATCAATAGGCCATAACCCATAACGTTGAATTACTGTAACATTCAAAAGAGTTTGGTATACCTATCTCAAAATTATCACAACAAGAAAATGTTTAAAAACTAAAACCGGACTAAAAACTTTCGATAGCCCTTATCACCCGGGCCACACTTATGAATCTTGACACCTCATTCATTAAAATTGATTCAGTAGTATAGACGCCACCATGGAACATTCAAACTTACATGTACTGCTTAATCTATCACCGTTTCTGTGGGTTTAGCTGTAGTCGGGTTCAAATGAAAATTACCCTCCACATTTATATGTGTATTATTTACTATACTTACTATAAAGAAATCAGAGTTTCTTATGTAGTTAGACGACCATTAAATCGATTCGTGCTCTCTATCGATAATTTAGCCGTTACAAAATTACCATCATAACTATCGACTAAAGGGTAATCGATTGACTTATGATAACCTCTTTCTTGACCCCATTTTGTAAGGTATTGAAACCTTTTAGGAATATTTAAAAATATTATTACGTACTCTGTTGAATGTGTTTTGGGTAATATGGATTTTTATAATTTGAGTTTTTAAATTGTATATCTAAGAGCTTTAATTGTCGTGTAGAAGTAAGTTTTATCAACAAACTTTTGTTAGTTGAAAGTAATGCGTGACTATTATTATGGTAATTTGATTAGTAGTGATTTTTAATGGACTTTGGTTCGTCATGCTCACTAAAATGTCATTGCTTGCGAAGTCGTTGTAAGGCGGATCGTTTCTTTCCTTCTAGGTGACGAAGGAGATAATGGCTGGTTCATGCGTTATACTAGTAAACGGGTGCTGCTTGGGGTGACTCGTTGGCCTAGTCAGCGATGGTTTAGCCAATACTATTATTTTGGTTCGTTCAGCTGCTTAATCCAGTCATCTATAATGATTTCTATGTTTAATAGGCTCAAATATTCAACAGTATCATTATAACATTTTTTTGTTGTTTTGTTGTTTCGTTATCTTGTAGAGCATTTCAATAAAATGAATTGAGGTAGCAACAGCTGGCATAATGTTTACATTTCATGTAAAATTAACACTGTTGTTCTTGAATATCTGACTTTCAAAAAGAGCGGCCATTAGTTTCTTTGCTAGTATTTTACTCATAAAGCTCTACGTACTTTGGAAACTGGAAGTTATTACACGCTGAACCTCCCTCAAAAACCGCGTAAGAATTGTTTTTCACCTGTTCTTTATAAAGCCCTGGAATTCACTTCACAGAAAGCATGTTCGGTCGAGTCTACCGTAGCTCTCTGTTAAACCATATAGTTTACTACTAATCATACTAGAAGCTTTAATTATAACACTTCTGACGTAATTGAGCCATAACACTTTACAGCTATATCACTATTTATGGCTCACGCATCTTTCAAACAAAATAAAACAATCTCAAATAACCATAAAACAGTGAGATTGAACTGACGTGTTTAGTAACGAAAATTACATATTCCCGTCAGCATCATCACTAAACTTTCATAACCATATTTTCCACCATCATGTACCTACTTACCCTTCTAATATAACTGGGGCTATAATAGGGCAATAAGTTAATTAAGTGGAGATTTCCGGGCCCGTCATGCTGCCGCTCTAGATGGACCACGATCCCCATTAAATTAATTATGTTCAAGTAATATATTTCGTTAATTTATGACCCACTCACGGTTGAAAGAATCTCTAGGGTCAGTTGAAGTTATTTGCAATTGGGCTGTTTTGATATGAGGAGGCAGGAACGGGGTCACTTCAATCAATGTTTTGTTAAATAATTAGCTATTTAAAACAGGTTTGCTCGCGTTATGTTCGTCAATGTTCGTTTATATAGCAATTACTAGATAAGTGTAGTATTTCTTGATGTTTGATTACATAGGTTAGGTGTCAAAGCGTACAAAAGAAATATACTTGCTTTCACATTTATATTATTAGTTAGAAAAATGGTAGGACATATTAGAGAGCGCTTTACATTTTGAGTTCTTGAATATGGAAAAAAAAATTAAGTAATTTATTTTTAAGAAAATTGACGTGAAATGACGGCGACCGTGCTGTCGTGTTTCGTTGGTGAGTGCGAGACAAGAAGCCCAATGATGCAGAAGCATCACTAGCCCACCATGGTGTGGGGACCATGCTGCATTGTCCTATTGTCTGCATTCGCAGTATGGTGATCACCAATCTTAGATTCTGCTAATGCTTTCCATCAGGCAGAGTACAGTCACACACACACTCATATTATAAGTTGAAATAGCTACTCAAGCATTTAGAGATATTCTTACACACCAATATGCACTCAAAGTATGAGAAAAAGAACGAGTGAACGGTCGATCCAGAGTGATTGCCACCACCATTTCAGTAATAACCTTTCATAGTAAGTCCGCTATTATACATAGGGTATTTTTTTCGGGGACAACCGAGCACACTTATCGCCTGATGGTAAGCGATTAACGCCGCCCATGGACACACGCAACACCAGATGCATCATAAGTGCGTTGCAGGCCTTTGGGGGATGGGGAGAAGACTGGGGCGAGAGGTTGGGATATGGGCCTCCGGTATACTAACTCACTCGGTTTCTGTGATACCACTCCGGTCGGGCTGGCCCATTTATACCGAAGCGTGGTTCTCGAACGCATGACTTCTCATGACTTCTTGCTTAATAAGAAGGTTTTGGCCGACTATATCACACTGAACTGCTACTACGTGTTTACCGTGGGAGAGCCACGCTTCTGGAGTTGCAGGTGTCCAAAAAATAGTAATCCGATTGGCCTGGTAGGTTTGAGGCAACACACAGCCTCTAAACAAGAAACATATACAACCAAATTGAGAACTTTCTTAATGTCTGAAGTCTGCCTAGGTATATTTAATACTAAGAGATTCTCAATACCTATCCTATTGTAATAATTAATACGGAGGCGATCAATAAATGTAACCCTCTGGCATTTAATCTTAGCATTCTCGTATATTCTCCAAGTAATTGATTAATTCAGTGAGAATATCAAGTGGTTGATACATTTATATAATGTATAAACGATTATGTTTGTATTAATTACTTGTTGTTGTCTATATATTAATACGTAAAGCAAAAACTTTGTAACCCTTTTTCACCGACTTCAAAAAAAAGAGATCCTCAATTCAATTGTATTTTTTTCATGTCACCTCAGAGCTTTCGGCTGGGTAAACCGATTTGATGATTATTTTTTATTTCCAAGCTGGTTCTTCCCGTCTAGTCCCATTTCACATTGGTTCAGTTCTTTAAGCCATTTTTTTGCTAAAATTTAAGTTATTACGAAAATTATACGAACGGAGCTATATAAAATATGAAACAATTAAAGTTTATACTGCGAAGGAATGCAGAACCCCTCTCCTCCATCCTCCAAAGGCCGGCAACGCACTTGTGACGCCTCTGGTGATACGTCTGCCTTTTCCATAAAAAAAAAACTCGTCGGTCCATCATGCTTAAGCGTGGTCTCTTCCGCCTGGAGACATGACCGGCCCACTTCCACTTCAGCGTGCTGATCCTCCGTGCGATACAGTTACTACATATCGCTATCGAATTTTCTCGTTACGAATTCTATCGACTAGAGAAACCCGAATAAGTACAACCCTACATCATCTATAACTACATCACTAGTAATTTAAAAGCATTGCGAAATTCAACCTTTTAATATGAACCATAAAATTGATTTTTCTATGGGGAATGAGCATAAAATAGTCGGTGTAATTAATCGGACTCGGCGGTTAGCTTCTGAACTAACATTACACGCTGTGATAATGTTCGGCCATATATCTTATGGCTAAAGAACCGTGTAATAATGGCCGAATTTGCTATACTACCCACACGCAATCTTGGCAGAATTTATTAATTTACCCTGTAGCGAAATATGGAAGCTCGCAGTCGTTATTTTCTAATTAATTATTAATTTATGATATTACTTTCGAATTAATCGGGAAGGATATTATTATATATTTGAATGGGGTTAAACAGGAAGAAGAAGAGCTTTTAAACATAATTATTCAACTCGAACAAACGAATGAACAAGCATAAAAATTATGTAGCTTAAAATAATACTGATAGAGGTGTGTCATCTGTCTATATTTACTAACTAGCCGACCCACGCAACCTCAATTGCGTCTTCTATTGCCATGCATATAGCGTGATAATTTCCCCCCGTTTTTGTAACATTTTTCATTGTTGCTCCGCTCCTGTAGGTCTTAGCGTGATGATATATAGCCTATAGCCTTCCTCGATAAATGGGCTACCTAACACTGAAATAATTTTTCAAATCGGACCAGCGGTTCCTGAGATTAGCGTGTTCAAACAAACAAACAAACTCTTCAGCATATTAGTATAGATAGATATACTAGCTGAAGTTATTGTTGTACCGCGAGTAACGCCGCGGGACAAAGTTAGTCTCAAAAAAAGTAGCCTAAGTTACTTCCTGGATCATCAGCTGACTGCCAGAGAAAGTCCCGTCAAAATCGGTTCAGCCGTTCCAGAGATTTCCCAGCATACACAGACAGACAGACAGACAGACAAAAAAAGTTTTAACAACATTTTTGTTATATGTACCGTGTATACATACATATGCATTTAATAAAAAGCGGTTATTTTAATATTACAAAGAGACACTCCAATTTTATTGATTTGTATAGTTTTTGTAACTTTTTCTTAACTTAATTCTTCATTGGTGCTCCGCTCCTCTAGGTCTTAGCGTGATGATGTATACCTTCCTCGATAAATGGGATATCTAACACTGAAAAAAGTTTACAAATCGGACCAGTATTTCTTGAGAGTAGCACGTTCAAACAAACAAACTCTTTAGCTTTATAATATTAGTATAGATAGAAGAGGAAATTTTAGAATATTAAAAGCTTCCTTGCAAAATCTATGAAATTCTAAATAATAAAAAAGTATCTATTTATTAATACCTGCGTGAAGCAAGAACTTTATACCCCTTTTTACGAAAACTATATGAACAAAGGAGTATAAAATTTGACAGAGTTAAAGTTTATACCGAAGAGAAGTTCAGAAAGTTAAAATTTGAATATAAAAAAAAAGTGAAAACACGGGATATTTCTCTCAAATTTATTTTTTAATACAGTACTTTACGTCGACTAGAGGACGCCCAAATGAGATTTAGTGACACGTCATATAGCCTGTAACCAGAAGACAATCATGACGCTTCTAATGACACCTCATTTGTCCAGTTCTAATGAGAAGTTAAGGAGCTATGAGGGAACAAATGTACATACATACATACATAGCCTGTCAAAATCATAACCCTCCTTTCCCTTCCCTCGGCTTTGCCGTAGTCGGGTAAAAATATGGTCGAATTTCGACTTTCGCTGGACGACCACTAGTCTATACAAATAAATAAAATTAGAGTGTCTGTTTGTATAAAAATAACCGCGTTTTACTAAATGCATATGTATGTATACAACTGCCTCGTTGGTCTAGCGGTTGATGTATGCGACTGCTGATCAAGAGGTCTCGGGTTCGAATCCCGGGTCGGGCCAAAAGTGTTATTGAGTTTTTCTGATTCTATAAATACTTAATAACAGCTCGGAGTTTGGAAGTTGGGGTCTAAACCCCCGTGCCTCGGAGAGCACGTTAAGCTGTCGGTCCTGCGCCTGATCTCTCCCCGATCGTGTCGGTTCACCGTCCCATCGGATTATGAGAGTGAGGGAACAGAGAGTGCACCTGTGTTTGCGCACACACTTGTGCACTATAATATCTCCTGCGTAGTTGGTTGGTCTCTGTTGAGACTGGCCGCCGTGGCCGTAATCGGCTAGGAGAACATCATCACATATACCAAAAATGTAGTTAAAAAATTTTGTCTGTCTGTCTGTCTGTTCGTTCCGGGTAATCTCTGAAACGACGGGACCGATTTTGACGGAACTTTCACTGGCAGGTAGCTGATGATCCAGGGAGTAACTTAGGCTACTTTTGTTGACTAGCATTGTCCCGCGGCATTACTCACAAACGCGGGTAACACCGCGGGGTTCAGCTAGTATAGGAATAAAGTAATCCGTATTTCCCTTGGTCTTGGTATCACGCGTGAACCGCTGGACCAATTTCAACAATTCTGCTAGTATTATAATATAACCTATTGATTGAGGAAGGCAATACCTACATTTTTTTTTATTTTTTTTTATTTATTTATATACACAATGACATCTTACACATTACAATAAATTAAAATACTCGCCAAGCTGTTACGCTTGTTGGCGAGAAGCGCTCTTAATAACATATTACAATATACAGTACTACAAAATAAAAATAAAATTTCCTCACACATCACTAACCCTGATCCCCGATCGACAACATAAAAGCCCTTAGCTGTATCTTCAGTTCACATGAACTCAGCTTAGGTAACTGTCGCAGTAGGCTGATTTCATTAAAAATACGAGGAACTATATATGAAGACATTCTTTCACCATAATAATTATTTACCTTAGGTTTACTCAATTTATGTTCTCTTACACTTCTTGTGTTGTATTTATTTTCGGCAACTTTTTTGTATTCATCTTTAAAATAGTGTTCTTACATATTCGAGGATCAATGAAAAGAGACGAAATTATATGAATCAGCTAGTCTATACAAATAAATAAAATTGGAGTGCCTGTTTGTAATATTAAAATAACAGCTTTTTACTCAATGCATATTTATGTATACACGGTACATATGCCAAAAATGTAGTTAAAACATTTTTTGTCTGTCTGTCTGTCTGTCTGTCTGTTTGTTCCGGGTAATCTCTGGAACGGCTGGACCGATTTTGACGGGACTTTCACTGGCAGGTAGCTGATGATCCGTGGAGTAACTTAGGCTACTTTTTTTAGACTAACTTTGTGCCGCGGCGTTACTCGCGGTACCTCAAAATCCGCGGGTAACACCGCGGGGTTCAGCTAGTAATAATATAAAAAAATTGTATTAAGCCTCAACACAAAGTGTGAGGGGTATTATAAGTTTGAAGTGTGGATCTATCGTAGGTCCCAAACGGATGATTTTGATTTACTGTTTTGTCAAAAGCAGTCTTGATCATAAGCATAAGAGGTCGGCCAAGAGTGTTTTATCTATACAAATAAATAAAATTGGAGTGTCTGTTTGTAATATTAAAATAACCGCTTTTTAATAAATGCATATGTATGTATACACGTTACATATACCGAAAATGTAGTTAAAAAAAATTTTGTCTGTCTGTCTGTCTGTCTGTCTGTTTGTTCCGGGTAATCTCTGGAACGGCTGGACGGATTTTGACGGGACTTTCACTGGCAGGTAGCTGATGATCCGGGGAGTAACTTAGGCTACTTTTTTTAGACTAACTTTGTCCCGCGGCATTACTCGCGGTACAATATTAACCGCGGGTAACACCGCGGGGTTCAGCTAGTATAATATAATTATTGAATAGCAGGTCTGTATGCGACTGCGCTGATTCGCGTAATTATTTTACTACCGCTACTAAAACATCGAGGTCACTAAATTTCAAATGTATGTAATTGCTTGACTGTTTTGTTAAACTTTATGAGAAAATAATTTCTGTTTCATTTACTACAACACTGAATAGTGGTTTAAACGATCATCTCGCCTTTCTACCACTCTGTGTTGGGTTCAAACCCTATGTAATAACATCTTTTTGTCTATTGCGTGTATGTTTATAAAGTTCTCCGAGAGACAGAATTATTCCTCGTGCAGGAGTTGTCGTTTTATGAGATAGAAAAGTGAGGCGAGGAATATTGTCAATACTTTTTTGTAAGTGAATTAATGAGTTAAAAATAAACCACCCCTAGTACGCTCTTTCACTCGGAGAAAAGAAAACGAAGGAATCACTTTAAACACTGAATTCTGTTATGAAATCTCCTCGGTGGAGCCGGCCTTGCACGTACTAACTGAAAATAGTTACACCCTCAATCAGGCTTGACGTCATTCATACGATCGATCATATAAGTAATCATCCTGAACCGTATGCCGTGTCACAAATTAGCCTAATACCAAATAGAATTCGAAAAAATTATATATTATGATAATATCTATACGACAACACGTGTTAGCTTTGGAAGTCACCGTTTTAGAGAGACTCTCGAACATTTTGGTAGTCGGTTAAAAACGGTTCGGCTCACTGCCAGCGCACGTCTTTTCTTCCCACTATGATCCAGGGTCCTTTAAGCGTGGGATCTCATCATCTTGGGAGTGGGAGTTTGGGTGTTTTCTATGTATAATATGTATGTATTTACAAAAAGAAAAGTATATATGTATTTGTATCAGTTGTCTAGTACCCATAAGACAAGCTCTGCTTAGCTTGGGACTAGATGGCGTTGTGTGATAGATGTCCGATATATTTATTTATTTATTTATCTGACTAGACCGCCATAGTGTGGGTCAGCATCACCATGCTGCAATGTCCTCATTCGCAATGATTCTTAAATTCTACTCATGCTTTCCATAGGCTAGAATTTATTTCAAAAGAAATATATAATGACTAGAAATGTTAATTGATTCTGATATTGTTTTGAAACTTCCGTACTCAAAACCTAGTATAGAAACGAATGAGGTTTAGTATAGCAGTAGTTTGTCTATTAAAATAGCTCTCTGTAATAGCTAAGCAGTTTGTGATCAGGCGCTCCGTGTGAAGTCATTAAAGACATAATTGCACCAAGTGTGAAAAGCCATAAAGTGTTAAACACCACTAAAACTGTTTATACATTTTGAAATTAGCCACAAAGATAGACTATGCTCGCTATCTCTGACGGATGGCATAAGCGTCAGACGAAGCTCGTCAATGTATAATAATATGTAATTACTTTTGATGTTTGACGTGTGGTAACTTGATGTAAAATGACTATCGATATCCATAGATCTTGGTGGCAAATTTAGAAGTGTGTGGCCGGCCTTTGTCACTCAGAACTATAGAAGGTTGAGCCTTCGGTTATCAACTATCATCAACTTCATCACCAGCAGAAAGCTGGATTTTACTCCAAAAAAAAAACTTTTTAAATTGTAATGTTCGAAATCGAAATTGTTTTTTTTTTTAATCTGATGTATCTAGTAGAACAGAACCCATAATTGGCGAAATGAAGGCCGTTAATTTGCCTATCTTTACACTTTCGGGATAAAAAATGACAGTGAATGTAGGTATGTAATCTAGATCTTTTTTAAAAACGTACCGAATAACCTTTTGTGAATACTTAAATAAAATATGTAATTATTCTTTCCTTTTATCTTAAAGCCGGTGAAATATGATAGGATTAAGTCTCTTGAGATCCGTAAATTGTACTGTATCAATTTTTAATGGTTGTTTTTCTTTTATGGTGGTAGTCTTTAATACAGGTAGTAGTGCTGGTAACACTTGCCGTAAATTATATAGTCAAAAGATTTATTAATATGCTACAAAACAAAAATGACGCTGGCAAATCCTTTTTTTAATAATAACGACTGTCGCTCAAGTCACATCGTAGTTCCTAAAGCATCTACTATTACTAAATCCACTTAAAAAAACATGTAAATGTTTTTTTTTTAAATTGTATTGATAATACTTTGTTTTGCCGGGCTATTTTGGCACTTAGCCTCTTTATAGGGCCGTTGTACGTAGGTATACCATATTATTAATAATACTTACTTCGGCAATAGCTACGTGCCCAAATAAAGAAACAATGATGGGTTATTAAATATACATACTAAGATTTATACCTACTTTTATCGACTAGAAATGAATTGTCATCAATGAGTTTGAAATCATAGAAACTTCAATCAGAAACGGAAGTCTACCTACGACATTCTTGGATTTTAAAACATCAATATTTAGGAATGGATCCCACAAAAAACTCCACGACAAAAATATTACAACTCACTCACTATTTAATAGCAGGTAGTTAACCGCCATTTTGAGATGTTATTTTTTTTACTTCTTCTTCGCCGGTTCTCAATGGAGGACGATTTACGGCAGACATCGTGGCAACAAAACGAACCTTTTTTTTTGAAATCCGAATGCGAGTGTGACCGGTCATTCATAAAGATGGTCTTACAAAATGTTTATGGTTAAAACTTTTATTTAAAACATTTTGAACATTCTTCAACTGGGGACTAAGTTCAATTTGCTTTGCAAAAGTTGTGTTTTTTTTTTAAGTTCGGGTAATGGTTTATTTAAGACGATTTAGTTCGATGTATCGATGCGTTAATTTTATTTCATGGGCTGATAAAATTATTTGCGGTTAAGTGACAATTCTTATTTTCAAACTGAGATATATTGGAGATTAAGGTTATAACTTTAATTGAATTACTTTCTTTGTTGCCTGTTGTGCTACAGTCAGATAAAATGTAGTTATGCACCAGAACAAATTTTTTTTTTCTTATACCAGCTTCCTTTTATAAATACTGTATGAAATATGGTCATATTTTTTTAAGATTTCTTCATGTGATCAAATAACATACATATTATAGCAAGAATAGATTCTGTTAATTTCGTATTGTTAGTAGCTAGATGCCATTTACTCTATAATTATAATTTTATATACATAGGTGTTTATACTCTATAATGGTTGTTTGCATTGGTTTGTCCTCCGACCAGGTTACACTGATCTTCGATCAGTGTAACCTGGTCGGAGGTCAGGCAATTCAAAGCTAATTTTCGTATGTATACATAATTATAATCAATTTCATCATGGAATGTGAAAGTTTAAAGTAAGTTTTTATATGTACTATCTTATCTCGATATATTTGTGTTGTTGATATCGCTTCAGAAAATTGGATATTTATCTAAACGACGAATATAATTTAAATCGTTTCGATATACTAAAGATACCAACATTCCAGAAGAAGGGAAATTTTCTGTTTTAATAGGCAATGGTAACGCAATACACGGTCAAATAACTATGCTGTTAAGTTAAAAGTAGTCATGTTTTTTTCATATTGTTAACACTAATACAATGTCATAGTTACCAAAATTCAGGAAATAAAGAAGATGACCATTTCCATATGCAAAGGTAACGCAATACACGGTCTAAATTACTATAGTGTAATAAATGTCATACTTTTTAATTTTCTTGTTGGTAGCATTGCTTGAGAAAAGAGTATACATAGGTATTACTATAGCTAACAATATTCCAAAAGCAAATATGTTCATAGGCGCCCGTAACGCCTTACAGATTTATAAATTGTTCTATCGTATTTTGCATTATTGGTAGCACTGTTTCAGTAAAGTTTATGTTATTTTAGTTACCAACATTACGGAAAAAAAGAACTTAACGGAAACACCTCACGTAGCCTAACTTACTATGTTATTTCGCCGGTTCACCCAAGTTCAGTTAAAAATAACATGGCCTGTACAATGAAACAAGTTAATTACAAACTAACAGAATTTTACGATTGTGATACGTAAACATTTGTGTAGCAGCCATAACAGTGTAACATTGTTAATATGTGTAAATATTTGTGTGTCTGTTTGTCCGACGGTCTATGCTCCCGCTTTGTTTGAAAGAGTCATTAAGTAAATATGGTCACTACCGTTATTAAGCTAAGGTAATGTGTAGCGAGTGAGCAAACCGACTCTACTTTGGTTTTTAGTTAAATTTGCGTTTTCTTTTTTTTATTGTCATGGCCATCTGGACTTGCCTGGAAAAACTTTTGAAAGAGTAACAACAAAAGACTAATATCAAATTTCTGTACAAAGCTGTAGCTTAATTTGGCAAAAAACCTACTCGGTTGTTAACTACCACTTAGCGATGATCCTCTCTATAAAATATAACAAAAATAAAATCATTTACTATTTTTGCAAGTCACCGCGCACGTGTCTTGTCGCTAAATATAATTATTGCAAAATTTCTCTTGTTCAATATTTCAATAGCAATAAAACAAAATATAATA
This sequence comes from Spilosoma lubricipeda, assembly GCA_905220595.1. Taxonomy (NCBI): domain Eukaryota; kingdom Metazoa; phylum Arthropoda; class Insecta; order Lepidoptera; family Erebidae; genus Spilosoma; species Spilosoma lubricipeda. Next base: position 1,386,287 of record HG992290.1, read on the forward strand.
AAATTTCGAAATGGCAGCTGCAGAGATGACAATAGTTAATAACTATTGTTGTGTTCAATAGTTGATGACAGTAATGTATCCGCATTTTTTAATTACGAAATAGTGTACCAAAAAGCAATGCTCAATTGATAAAATCACTATTATCGTCCTTGATTACAACTCCAGAGTTACCAACCCCTACCCTATAAATTCCCCCCCCCCCCCCCCACAGGTAGAGAGATGGGAGTAATTTGTAACTGAGGTAAACTCGGTGAAAAATAATGGGAAGAAATCGTCTGTAAAACCTTGATTTCATTTCAGTCGAGTCCTTTCCTAGTGACTATATATGTGTGATCTTAAAACACAAGAATAGACCGTTATCACTAAATAATATTATTGCATTCCGCGTGTTGCACAAAGGGTTTGAACTCGTTATGAAGATACTCTAAATCTAGAGGTTCTTTCTCCATAATAATAATAAACTCACAACATGAATATAAATCAGCAAAATAAATCTACAAGCTAAAGCCCGCCAAAAAGTAACGAAATTGAGCCACCTCACATAACCTCAAATATACAAATTGAAGCAGACTTTTAAAAATGAAATTGGACAAGGAAAAGATCTTTATACGTTCTTTATTCAAAATCCATTACAGAGCCGACGACTGAAAATTTGAAAATGGAACGGTAGATGAGCACAAACAATGGTTGACAAGATGGCGATGCTTTATGGCTCTTTGTTAAGTCAACCGTGCTATAAACTGATTACTCTTCGTTCGTCTTCAGGAAATAGCACTTGTCATGAGTTTGGTATGCAGTTTTGAGATTAGTAATGACAATATTAAAATGTAATGAATTGTATTATTCATTAAATATTTTTGATCAGAGTACATTTAATAATCTTAAATGTACTCTGATCAAAATTGGCGATTGGTCTACAAAGAAATCCTTTTTTACGAATCGACATCTGATAGATAATTTCAATATCAAATTATAATTTATTTTTTCATTTTACTACTAACCAATTTAATAATTGAAAACCATCCTTTAATTTTTAATACAATATGTTGGTGGTTCTCTGATGGTCATGTATTTTTCTTTACCAATTTAGTAATAAATTCAAAAATCTTGTAACTTGTAACAAAAGTGCCTTATATTCTTACTTAATTTCTCAAATACATACAGAATTACTTGCCCTTGCCATGTAGAATTACTGACAGATTCATAAATGCGAACCTTGTTAGGACTACAAACTTGAAATTTTGACTGTTGATCTCCACCCAAAAAGGATTTTAAAGTGTAACCCCCTTAGTGTGAAGCTAAATTAAGGGATAGGGAAGTTCGTCATTTTAGAAACTAGAAAATATTGCACGAGTGAAGACACAGGCATTAACTATTCAGGTAATAAACTAATAACTTATAACAAAGCATCCATATACTCCTATTCAATTTGTAACTGTTTACGAACCATATGGTTCCTTTACAATACAAGTCCATTTGTGAGCGAACACTCATCGAAGCGTTAATTTTGCACAAATTGCAACGCATAAATGCATTAGCTGACCAAATATTTACGGAAACCTCCACTTTAAAATGTTGCCAATATTTAACTTGTAAAATGTTAGTTTTACCTATATTTAATGTATTTGTTTAAGTTGTCTCAAAGGTGTAGGTAAGGAGGTGGGAACAAATTTTGCTATAGCGTATTTTATTTGAACTAGCGAACCGTTTCAGCTTTGCTCTCAAATGTTTAATTTTCTCTAATCGTTTGATGAAAACCGCATTTAAATCTGTTGGGTATATTGGAAGATCTAAGCAATATACAAGAACAAAAAATTACTTAATTTATATTATGTAAAGATTATTAAGTATTAAGTGGGGGAGAGCCAGAGTTCTTGAATTACTTACTTATGTGCTATCAGATGACGCGTATGCTCGTTTCATTCATATGTTAAAAAATATAAATAGTCTAGTAAAAAAGGAATATAAAAAAATTGCAGTTGTAATATTATCACTTTATTTACTACTAGCTGACCTGGCGAACTTCGTACCGCCATATTTACATATCTGTCTCGGCTTCCCAGAGGCAGTGTACAGTAGTGGATAAACAAAATGACTTTTCCGTTATCTTTTAGTTTATCTTGCACACAAACCTTCTCCTAACAATAACGAACACATAAAAAAAAGAATTATTGAATTTGGTGCATCCGATCGGAAGTTATTCGCGTACATACATTTCGGCGATTCATTTTATATATAATATATACTAGCTGTCCCGGCAAACGTCGTTTTGCCATAACTACTAATAAATTAAAAATTAATTAAAAAAACATTGTCCAACGGACAAAATTGTGAATCTAAACCATTCCCAGATCCCCTTGAACACACAAAAAATTTCATCAAAATCGGTCCAGTCGTTTGAGAGAATTTCAGTGACATACACACTCACAGAAGAATTAAATATATAAAGATATTAGCTAAACAACGCTGCGTTTCCCGCGGTACAAAAACAACCGTAGATAACGCCACGGGGCGAAACTAGTTTAAAAAAGCAAGTTCTCCTTATAACGCCAGTTACCAGTCAGTGAAATTTTCGTCAAAATTGACCCAGTCGAACAAACAAACAGACAAGGATTAAAAAAAAGTGCTTTTTATGTAAGTACCGTAGTTACTTTCATATGCATATAGTGAAAAGCTCTCAATTTAAAATTACATACAGATTTACAGACAAATTAATTACATTTATTTGTGTAAAACTTTTTTTTATTTTTGTTAACCTAACATCGAATACCGGCCACCAGCGCTTCAACCATAACTTCTAACAATTGCTTTCTGATCAAGTAATTGAGATCTAAACCACAAGTAATGCGTTTCCATCGTGAGTCATGGGAATATTTGCAGGCTGTAAACGCACTTTGATGAGTGGCAGATAATTGCGTATAAACATTGTACTCAAGTAATGATTATTTGCTACCAAATGGCCATTAATATCTTAACGGGGTGCTTGAAAATGTTACAGAACGGTTTGATTCAGTTGTTTAGACATTATATAAATACATACTAACAAGTATGTATTTTGTACAGCAGATTGGATTATGGTGGGTAAACTCTGAAAATTATTTCGATTTGTCAAGCGATTTTTTTGTCGGAGAAGGCTATACGCTATTTATCATCGCGATACAAAAAATGGTGCGGTACACAAAAAAATGGATAAAAAATGTCCTAAAACGGATAAAATTATTCTTTTTGAGAGCTTCGATTGCGTGTGCTACGTAAACTTTATTTTTTTACAAAAACAATGAATTGTTTCCCTTCAAAAGTTCTGAAAAAACCCTCTACCGCATATGTTAATCTTTTATAGTAACCTCACTTTAACCTGTTTTACAGTAAACAAATTTCTTCACGCTATTATTACATCACACTACAGGCAATACGAGAAGCAGACGAGGATGTGTGGGTCAGCTAGTATTTTATATAGGCAGTACTGATCGTTTTCATTGAAAAGGTTTAAAGCTTAGAATACAATTTTGTCTTAAAAAGAAATACAAGAATATGCAAAAATCTGTGGCGCTTGGGCCAGTAAGATAAAAAAGTAATGAAATAATTGATAAAAATCGATTTTACGGAAAGATTGTGTTGAACTGATATACTCGGGTTCAACTGACTTATTTGTGATTAAAGTATGGCTATCTTTAAGGGGTTTGTTTGTGTTTAAAGCGGCTGATAATCACAGCAGTCGAATACGCTATCCCTGCGCTACCTAGGCAGTCAATTAGTAACTTATCAGTCAGCATTTTACATGTATATTAACCTACCTACTAAGATAATATTAATTTGAACATACGGCATAATTTGAACTTATGCCAGGTTTAAATTATGCCATTGGTTTGATAGGGTATTAACATTTACAACAGCTTTAACGCAGTTTCTTACTTCAGGAAGTGTTGTAACACGTTGAATGAAAGCGAAACTTATTTATATAGTTACCTGGAAAGCTCGTAAACTGTCAGCCGAGGGACTGTTATGTCAAGCTGGTATGCTACGGATAAATATAGAATTACAATACTAATATAGTACAAGAGTTGTACTGTAATAAACCTGCACCTTTTTGGTCAATCCTAATTATTATAAACTTGTTGTTGCCCGCGGCTCCGACCGCGTATATGTCGGTTATCGCGCCAAATAGTATCCCATATGTTGTTCTGATGTATAAGCTATATTACTGTAAAGTTTCATCCAAATCCGTTCAGTAGTTTTTGCGTGAAAGAGTAACAAACATCCATCAATACTTACAAACTTTCGCGTTTATAATAGTAGTAGAATGTGAATTTTAGTTTATTTATTACGCTTTCACGCGAAAACTACTTAACCGATCATCATGAAACTTTTTACACATAATCTTGGAGGTTTTAGAAGTAACATAAGTTACTTTTTATTAAATGTGAGCGAAGCCGCCGGTAAAAGCTGGTATATACATATTTTTTTATTTATTCTCTATGTATGATTTCAACTGGACATGTACTTTTATTTTCATCACCAATTAAATACCTTTTTACCCACTGCGACAAAAGGAGGGTTTTATTATTATTTTCTTTGTAATTAAAGTGAAGTGTCGGTTTTCTAATTTGTGTGAAGTATGTGATAGCTAAATTTTATTTTTATCGTGTCTACAAGACCTTTAATAGTAAAAATATTATTAGTCCGAACATGGTTATCCTTGTCAGGAAAATAATGACCTGTTTTTGATCACACTCGACATAAAAACTTTCTTGAACAAAATTACTAACTGTTACTACAAATTCTGAAGCAACAACCAATAAATAATCAAACAAATTTACATCAAAATATAATTACTATAAACTTCCGTGTATAAATCCTGTAATGACACTGGCATCAACTGTCCCAAATAATATTTTACCTGTAATAAAAACTATACTGTCGTGTCCATAAGTCACAATATCAATTGACATGGAATTGCGATGTCACGGATGACAGCCAAATGACAGATGAACAAATAATAATGGCGGCAGATTGCGCTGTCCGGACTGTGGATTATTGTTAAGTAATTAAGGCGGTCATAATGCCGTTTTGATTGTGAATGAGTCTCTGGACAGCTAATATTGTTTGTTTATGGATCAACTGGTTTATGTGTCAGAGGGAATGGCGAAGATAAGTGCTTAGGTTGGGTATTGTATGGTCGTGGGTCGTGAATGGAAATTAATGTTGAATTGTGAAAATGTAGAATAGAAAGCATTATAAAGGTTAGATTGGTAGAAGAATCGTAATTGATTTTTAAAAATTGGTTTTCTTTATTCAATATCATCGTGAATATGTTTCGTTCTATTAAGCACACACATGTTAAATGAGAGCTTATGACATCTGATGTCTACTGTCAAAATCGATTTAATCGAGTTTATTTCTAGAATGTATTGCATACGTATCTTAATTTTATTGAGGGTAGTTAAACATTTTGTATGAGTCAAACATGTGTAGATTTACGTATGTGACTTAGTAATGGACCTTTCTTGTGATTTCTAATGGACTTGGAATAAATTGGCCCAATGATGCAGAAGCATCTCTAAGCCGCCATAGTGTAGGTCACCATGTTGCATTGTCTGCATTCGCAATGAGTATGGCAACCACCACTCTTGGATTCTGCTTATGATTTCCATCAGTCAGAGTAGAGTCATTTTGGCAGGATCATACATAAAAAATATAAATCTTTTTAACACGCTTTTATTAGCTTCACATATATCTTTGTTCATAATAGTGTGTATTTTAGTTTTTTTTTAATTATATTTATTTTAATTTGAATAGGCGAACCTACCCTCTATACATATCTAAAACAAACACAGCCCAAGTGTAAAACAATAGGAATCTATATTAATATTATAAAACTGAAGAGTTTGTTTGTTTGAATAGCTAATCACAGAAATCGCAGGTCCGATTTGAAAAATTCTTTCAGTATTGGATAGTAAATTTATCGAGGCAGTCTAAATATTATCAAGTTAAGACCAATAGAAGCGGAGAACGAATGAATGAACAAATGAATGTTACAACAAGTACAATTTTAACAAAAATAAAACCGACTTCAAGGTTCGAATCGATTTCTCTTGGATGCCATCATCAGATATTAATGTCCTTTACCATCATTGGGACATCTCCTTTCCATTAAAAAAGAATCATCAAAATCGGTTCATAAACGACGAAGTTATCCGCGAACACTCATAAAAACAAATATGTATATACGGTCGAATTGAGAAAACTCCTCCTTTTTTTGAAGTCGGTTAAAAACGGGGTAAAAATACCACGCTACGGGCAATAGGAGACGCAAACGAGATCAGCTAGTATAGAATAAAGTTATTCTAATCCGCAACAATTAAGAGCATTGTAATTTTACATTGTTTTTTAAGTAAATAATGTCTATTTTTGTTTCAGGTAACGTCAATGGTCTCATTTGTGTAGGTGACGTTAAAAATACAAGACAGGTTCGTAAACAATTCTCTGTGTAACGGTAGCAAAGCAACCGAAATTGTTACGACTTAGTTTTACTTAAAATAGATATGAGACCTATTTGAGAAGCTGTCATTTTCTCGGCAGTACTAAAACTGTAGTATTAAAACAGTACATTTTTATTTATATCGATTGCGCTGTGTTTCATCGCGTGAGTGAGGATATACCAACCCCTCCCCGCATCCCCCCTATCCCCCAAAGGTCAGCAACGCACATGTGACACCTCTGGTGCTGCTTACCATCAGGTGATGCGTCTGTTCGTTTGCCCCCCTACATTGAGTGTTATTCTATTCAAAACACACACGTGCAGCAACTTTTAAGTGTCATGTGCAGAAGTAACGTTATATGTATATTGTAAATTTAGCCGTAAGCTCCCCGAATATAATAAGTTCATATCATTTTCTTTACTGGACAGTCTCTTGTGAAAACTACAAGCAATGATGTAAAACGCGCAAAATATGTAAAATTTTATTTTCCGTATTCACTTTGATTAGTGCGAGTGCAAATGCGTAGTGCAGGTCATCAGCCATTGGTAGAAAATACGTAATATAATAGCGGTCCGCTAATTCGCTGTCCACACGTACTTTTACCAATCATCGATTACCTGCACTTCACACCTGCACTCGCACTAATCAAAGTGAATACGAGCCTCAATATTCACATCACATCAACAGCCTTTAAAACTCCACTGCTGATCATAGGTCACTCCTTAGAAGGTGATACGCGCGCCAGACGAGTCGCCACCCTTTTCATGTCGTAAGGGTCTATTGAGGGAGCAAACTAAGTAGGACATTACTACAAAGACAAAGGAAATGAAACAAAACCTACACCAATCCTAGAGTCCAGCATAGAGTTAGATTAACGGAGTTCAGTCCTGTGACTCAGTGAGGGTACTCAAAGAGTGTTGACACTTGGAACTCACAGATGTCCGTGAGGCGACACAGTCAACTATCAGGTGAATTTGATCTCCTACGCTATAAAAAAGGTTGAATAACCTCTGCCGTCGCAAACATCTTGCGAAACGGTATCACAGAAATGCCATAGCGTTCTTAACCCTAAATTATCTCCGGATAAATGACAGTTGGGCGAAAAAATCCGATTACTGTGCGCCGAAGCGGCGCATTTGTTCACAAAACAATAGGTTAATTTTGTTTTTTTAGCCGGTGTCGGGTTGGTCATCACATTCAGCGACCGAAAAGTACCGGCTTCAAATTAGTGAGCTTTATTTGGCAGATTGGATTTTAATATGCGTGGTTGCTTTTGCTTATGCTCTGTCCGCTTGTTAACTAAGAATTTATGTTATTAAAAAATAAAAGATACAAATTTATATTGTTAATTGCAATTTTTGTTTTGTTTGCTTTGTAATATTTTATTTCGAGATGTGTATAATGATAACTTGAAATACGTATTTATATTTACACAAGGCGTTACAGAATCTTTATTATACCCAACAAGACCTCTGATTAACTCTATACTTTTAAATGCGTACATAACTACTAGTGAAATGTTGAGTCAGCAATCAGAATTAAGAACCAATACAGTAGCAGGTCCTTTAAAATAGATAACATAGTCTATGGTGGCATGTGGGTCTGATCTCTACTTAGGGAGCAGGTTATCTATACAAATAAATAAAATTAGAGTCTGTTTGTAATATTAAAATAACGGCTTTTTAATAAATGCGTTTGTATGTATACACGGTACATATATCAAAATAACATTTTTTTAAATTTTTGTCTGTCTGTCTATCTGTCTGTTTGTTCCGGGTAATCTTTGGAAAGGCTGGACCGATTTTGACTGGCAGATAGCTGATGATCTAAGAGTAATTTAGGCTCCTTTTTTAGATTATCTTTGTCCCGCGGCGTTACCCGCATTAACTGCGAGTAACACCGCGGGGTTCAGCTAGTAATAGATATAATTAAGGGTAGATTTAATTTCGATAAAATAAATAACCAGCCAATGCACCAATAAATCTACGATGTTATTCCCATAGGACGTGAAGTCAGCAAGCTCTCGTAACGTAATAAACCTCTCTAAAACCTTTCTGATACTCATTTGGGAAATACACGATGAGTGTCTTCTTGAAGACAAGTATTCCTTCCGGAGGAAATTAGTCCGTTTTCCGGATTCTGTAAGCGGTGAAAAGGTTAGGTTCAAGAGCTGGTGAAGCGGGTTTTTGCCCTTGGCCCGCGTTTGATGGACAGCAGACACACGCCAAAAACGCGCCCTCTGAGGGACGAGCGAAGGATGTACAGTGTGGTACAAGTGTTAAGTGAATAGCGATTTTTTTGGTATATTCTTGGCATTTGTTTTTATTTATTTATTTACAAACATGCGCTATCCTCACAGGCTCTCAGGCCATTGCGATAGCATAGTTACACATATTAATACACTTACATACAATCAATAAAAAACAAACATGCCAGTAAAATACTAACAAACAAAAAAAAACATTAAAAATCTTATGTTTTCTAAAGGTATCATATAGACCAATTCGAAACTCTTGTGGGTTCGCTCAGTGAACCTGTAAACAGATCAGTATAGTCTGCCATTGTGTTAAGCGTATTTAGAGCCCTAGTTATTGGGGCGTGGTGCAAAAGATTAGGGCGTGCGTCCGGCACCGCAAACAGCGCTGGGCGCATCTCCGGCCCCGATATCCATCTGGGACACAAAATCCAATCTCTTGCATGATGGCTGGATTATTTATTTTACCATGTAATACTTTATAATAAGTAAGTAACCAAGGCTATTTCTCTACCCTACCATCCCGAGTGTAAACAGGGTAGGATACAGTAGAGTATACCGCAGGTAAACTCCATACGATTTTAGATACAAAAATCTTATAAACTTATTCTGCATAAGTATCATCATTATCATCAGCCTATCGCAGTCCACTGCTGGACATAGGTCTCTCTAATTTGGAGAGGCCATATAAATATATAATAAATTTATTATCGGATAGATATTTGTTAACGGTTTTTCTCAAATGGTGCTGTTCGAAAATAATCGTAAATGAATCCGCATGTGACTAAGGCTAGTGAAACAAGACTTAACGTAACTGAGAACTAGGGGATTAATCTAAATAAAGATGAAACTCGATGTGGTTTAGTCTTTCGTCTCCTAATCTTTAGTATGAATTAACAAATTAGTAAACTAGCCGGTATATAAATTGCTATATCCTTTTGCCATTTCTTACTTGAGAGTTGCGTACTCTTATTACGTTAGTTACTCTTGAGTATTAGCGACATAACAGCATAAAAACAGCAAACCTCAAGTGGGACTGAACTTGTAATTGTGGTCTTAGGTTTCTGTATTTGGAAAAACAAGGTATTACTTTTGCTGTTCTGTTTTAAACTCCGCACTGAAAACAGTAGTTGTAGATGTCATTAGTATTAAAACAAAATATCAATTAAAAATTCAAACTAATAAATCGCTGCGCTCATAACTTGAACCACACCATAACCTGTCTTATTTGACAGGTGTCATTTCACCCATGCGCCAAATTCCCTTCTCAACTTTTTTGTATACGTGTTCCCTCTTTGAAAATACCCATTTTATTGTGACTTAAATATTGAAGTGTGCTCATTTTGCTTACATTTGTGTGTGTCTGTGTGTTTACAAGTGTTTCGATTCATATCTTAATATGAATCGAAACACAATATAATCGACTTTGAATTCTGCCGATTTTGGCACTGATATTTATAAAGTGTATGAAGTTCATTAATCTCATCTTTCAGCCCCTTTTCCATTTTTTTGTCATGACAACACACATAGGGACTGTTTTGTAGCGAATGCAAGTCTTATTAATTACTACCCGAACCCCGCGGTGTTATCCGCGATTATAGTGGTGCTGCGAGTAAGGCCGCGGGACAAAGTTAGTCTAAAAAAAGTAGCCTTAGCTACTCCCTGGATCATCAACTACCTGCCAGTGAAAGTCTCGTCAAAATCGGCTCAGTCGTTCCAGAGATTACCAGATTGCCCGGAACAAACAGACAGACAGACAAACAATTTTTTTTTTAACTACACTTTTGGTATATGTACCGTGTACATAAACCAAATACATACATATGCACATATATATGCATTTAGTAAAAAGCGGTTATTTTAATTTTACAAAAAGACACTCCAATTTTATTTATTTGTTTGGATAAGGTATGCGGCAAAGCAATCTGACTGAATCATCATTATCAATAGTTTTTATAAAAGTCCACTGCTCGACATAGTATTTTATAGTAGTCCAAAAACATCCTCTTAAAGAAAGCTTTAAAATGATGGTAAATTTAAACAATACTATGGATGATATCTAAATAAAACTACTAACCTTTAAAACGTATAAACTATTCACATTATAAATAGATATAATCCTCATCGCAAGAGTGTTGCCACACTCGAAGCTTCTCCCAATAAAGTCTCGCCATAAATCTTGGTATAAAATTCCTGTCCATCGTTTCACAGGAGACAAAATTAAACTCCGTTCGTATTTAGATCTGTGTTTACACTCAGCACTTTATAGGGTGCTAATGACACGTCGCACGCGCAGGACACCGGTGTAATTTATAAAGTGAAAATTTAAGTGAACCGCCTGTGTGTGACTAAATGGTGTTTTTTTTTGTTTTAGTCACTTTTGTGTGTGTGTGCTTGATTTATATGTATGGGGTGAATAGGGTGTGTTCTTGTGTGGTACGAACGTGGACTGCTTATTAGAATAGTTATGAAGCTGTTCTTTTTGTCCTGTGACGGTTATATTTTATACGGAATTTTTTTTTCGCGGATTTTATATTGATTTAATGTCATACGGGATGTCGGATAGAAATAGCAACCTAAAGAAAGGTTTTAGGTATATACTATCTGAGCCCCGCGGTGTTACCCGCGATTGTTTTTGTAAAGCATGTACGATTGTTGTTGAGAAACTAGTCTAAAAAAAATACCCAAGGTACTCATAATCATCAGCTACCCGCAGTCAAATTCTCTTAAATCAGTACAGCCGTTTAAAAGAATAGCCGAACAGAAAGTCGGACAAACATTTCTTAATATAAGTACCTTATATACGTTCATGTGAATTTAGTGAAAAGCTGTTAATTTGAAATTACAAAGAGATACAGAAAGCTTCGAACCTTTTCCTTTTTAGGCAAATAGAGTATTAATAATTTCAAGATGTACCGAATAATTATAAGTACCTAAAACGACATTGAAATTGTAGCCGTGTTGTCAGACTACGTGTGGCAGCATGCTCCCACAAGCCTGACCGGTGACAGATTTAGTGGAGTCGAGTGGAGAAAACGAGACGACAGTGTATCAGTTCCCAAGGGAAAGTGCTGTTAGTTACATACAATTTAATTTATGAGTTCATGAAATAATCATTTTTGATAGGATTTGTTTATGTGGCCTCCCACGTCTATTCTATATTTTGTTTGTTTTACTCGATTACGACGAAGCCAAAATGCCGTCTATGTATGTATGTTCTACAGTAAAGCATAAATTACTTAACCGATTTTACGAGTAAAGTGGATATATCAAAATCAAATACCTTTTATTTCAAGTAGACGTTTCCGGGCACTTTCAAAGCGTTATATTACTGACTAGCTTTTACACTCGGCTTCGCTCACGCAGACTTTCATCCTCTGATTTATGCCCTTAGGGGTGGAATTTCCTACATTCCTTTATTAGTGCTCACTTACGTTATATAAAGAACCTAAATGAAAAATTTCAGGATTCTAGGTTTAGCGGTTTGGACTGTGCGTTGATCTCTGGGTATTTCAGCCAGTCAGTCACCTTCCTCTTATATATATAGATTCGTTGCTGCTCGGTTTCAAATAGTCATTCCCATGGCGAAGTCTATGTATATATGTTATACAATAGCGCTAAAATTACTGATCCAACTTTAATTAATAGGTGTCAATAGATTTTAAATAATGGTCCGTGGTAAGTTTTTTAGACTTTTCACTTTCTTTACGAATGAATTTAGCTTTTTACTGGCCTCTATTCACTGGTAACAGTCCATTCGAGAATATTATATTTCTATTATTTATGGTATAGTGGTACAAAAAGCAGGCGGGGTCACCTGTCAGTGACTGTCGACGTCCATGGATACCTGCGATCCATTTATTTCTCGTTTCCCCTGTTGTGTGTCATCACCATCATCATCAACCCGTTGAAGTCCAGTGACATAGGCCTCACTCAAGGTTCACCACAGAGCTGTCCACTGTTTTTGCATCCAGTCGCTGCCGGCTGTCTTACAAAAGTCATCCCGCCATCTGACCGCGGACACTACGTTTGCAACAGTGTTTACTAAGAAATAAAATTTTTGCAAAAATTATTATTATTATACTATGACTACTATTTGTGGATGTAAGCCTGCATGTTGTATGTAAAAATGGAAGTTTATTTATTACTAGCTGACCCAGGCAACCTCGTTTGCTTCTCCTAATGCCCATAGCGTGACAATTTTACCCCGATTTTGTAACATTCTCCATTGGTGCTCCGCTCCTATTGGTTTTAGCGTGATGATATATAGCCTATAGCCTTCCTAGATAAATGTACTATCCAACACTGAAATAATTTTTCAAATCGCACCACCGATTCCTGAGATTAGCGCGATCAAATAAACAAACAAACGATTAGTTTAGATTTCAAGCAGTTTAAGAGCCTCATTATGTTTCTTTCAGGAAGAGTTTTTCGTTATCAAATTGCTTTAGTTCATTTTTAATTTTAGATAATTATAATAATGTGAATGCAATAAATGCAGACGAATTTTATTGTCAAGGCGACACATCGATTTATGTATACAATTTAACTTATAGTCAAACAAAAAAAGCAAAACAAGACTATCTACCTACTTATAAATATGTAATAAGTAGAACACGTATAAATAAAAACCAATTCACACGCTTCGCTCAATCCAAAAGTAATACACGAATATACATCAAACTTTCGGTCAATTAAACAATATTTTCGATATCAAATGACACGAAACAAAAATCACGAACGGTAAACATTCGTTAACTGACATAACATACTCGATTACTTTACCCGCGTAATTTAAAAAAGGAACCGGTAAAATTCGCGCTTGTTTTGTTGATTTTTTAAAGGATTCTCTTTCGTTCCATGATGGATGAGGCACGGGCCGCGCGGAAAGGATGCACGCTGCAAAAAAGTTGCTGTATTAAATATCAATATTTCATTTTGATTAATTTTTGGCTGCGTTTTAATACTTACCTTTTTCTTTTTTGTGTTTTATAAATATTTTTAAATAAGTTGTTCTGGTAGACGTTTAATTTTATTGTTTATCCTATAACTACATAATTTTCGTGCTAGTTTTTTAACTGACTTCAAAAAAAGGAGAAGGTTCTCAATTCGACCGAATATATATATATATATATATATATATAGACATAGTTCAAGATGTATATATATATATATATATATATATATATATATATATATGTATACATTTTATGTGCTTCAACATATGTGCTGCAACAACTTCGTCGTTTATGAACCGATTTTGATGATTCTTTTTTTAATGGAAAGGAAATGTCCCAATGGTGGTAAAGGACATTAAGATCTGATGATGGCATCCTAGAGAGAGAGTCGAACCTTGAAGTCGGTTTTTTTTATTTAATATTTTTTATGTTGTTTACGAAGTTGAGTATTTTTGTTTACTACTATCAAAGAGTACAAATAATGCTTTTTCACATAAAATTCAATCCACAAAAATTCTAAAAGAAGTTTTATCATGAATCTGTTACAGTTTGTTTTTTAAATTAACGTATTCACTGAGCCACAAATTAAAGCTGTGTTGTAGATACTCCCTGAACAGTTTTTTGTAAAAAAATCACAAAGCCTTTTTAACGTTGTCTATGATTTTTTATTTCTAAACACTACGTCCACTTGCTTATTCTTGAAATTGCGTAAACGAGTAACGCCGTAGGTCTGAAGTTCCTTCAATCTCGGAATCAATCAATTGATAATTTTATAAATAGTTTCTCTTTGATGTGTCGACGGAGATTTGATCAAAGCATTATATATTAGTGTCTGTTTGTCCGCAGGTTCGACAAGACATGTTTTATTGACTTTCTTAGTTAATTTATTGATGTAAATTGAACTAGTAGCGGTGTTATTTGAGAGATAAAATGGTGTGATAGAATTTGTAGGCAAAAACATGTTGTGAAAGGAAACTGTAGAGGTAAAATAATCGGTTTTGAGATTAATTTCATCCTGTTCCGCCACGCTATGAAATAAAGAAGTCTAATATAAGTACTGGCTGTTGCCCACGGCTCTGCCCGCGTGTATGTCGGTTATCGTAGCAAATGGTACCCTATGTGTTATTATGATGTATAAACTATATTACTGTAAAGTTTCATCCAAATCCGTCTAGTAGTTTTTGCGTGAAGAAGTAACAAACATACATACTCACAAACTTTCGCTTTATATTAGTGTGATTATAATCACAGTTGAAGCCGATGACTGTGGATATATCAACATCGTGATGTCCACCTTACTGCAGTTCTAATACAGAGTAATCTGACGCAATGTTGACTATGACGTCACCTAAGTGTCAACTGTCATTTTAACATTGACGTGATCGCTTACTTGAGTGACGATCGCCGCCTAGTATAAAAAATTATAAAGCCTGTTTAATTATGCAATGTGAAACACGTAGACAGAATGGTGCATTGGTTTGGCAATAAAACTACATTTTCAATGCATTTTATACCTCCCGCTATTAAAATATATGGGGAAGATTAAAATCAGTCTAAAACTGTTATAACCAAATGAATAAAAAAGAGTACAGTATGAATAACAAATTTATCTTTATAAGAACGACACTTTTGCGGTTCAAATTAGTTCTTCTTATCAGAGTAAGTCGTAGGGAATGCCGACTTGTTACTGTAAAGTCCGACTTACAATGTACAAATAACAAAAACAACACAACAACAAAAATACATACGGAAATAATAAATAAATATTAATTTTATACCGTGGAAGAGCCACGCTTCGGCATGAATGGCACGGCTCGACCGGAGTGATACCACGGCCTCACAGAAAACCGGTGTGAAATAGCACTTGTGCTGTGTTTCTCCAAGTGAGTGAGGATACCGGAGGCCCATACCCCAAGACCTCCCCACATCCCTCTCTCCATCCCCCAAAGGCCGGCAACGCACTTGTGACGCCTCTAGTGATGCGGGTGTCCATGGGCGGCGGTAATTGCTTCCCATCAGGTGATACGTCTGCTCGTTTGCCACCTATTCCATAAAAATAAATAAATAAACATCATTTGTCGTTAAAAACTATTGCCTAATACTTTTATAATACTATATATACATACTTATATTTTAAGTCTCATATATTTTAAAAAAATATCGTCGCTCGTATATATAATGCGCGTGCGTCCGTTATCGCTACAAAAATATTTTCGACTGTCATACAATCAAAACGAATATGACATAAAAGTGAAAAAATCACAAAAACACTTTAAGGCGAGCGTTTGCCGCGTAGTCGCGCGTTATCGCGGCAATTAATCGCCCGCGACCGCACGCCTATCGAGCGGACCATCTAGGGATGTCACATGCTTGAACCTATCTATTTTAATATTAAACCTTTATAGTTTGTGCAAATAGACTTTGTATTAAATAGTAGTAAAATGGTGTCTCCATACCGACTATTTGGCACATGAGTTTTTCCTATTAATTAGTGGATTAATTTTCATAGTCGAACTGGAAATAGCTATAATGTCAGGAAGGACAAAAATTACTTCAAATGGTACAGTGGAAGCCATCAAAATGATATAAAAATACTATGGGTTTAAAATCCGCACAGTATAAAATTGACTGTTGAATTCTACGATATTTACATTCTTCTGTACATTCATAAAACAGATAATAATTAGATTAAGGACAATATTAATTGCTTAAGTTCTTATATATTACAACACAACAGACAACCCTAGTGGTAAAATGCCCACCGCGGCAACGCGTTTTATGATTTCATTTTGTCGATGTGATGTCATTTGACACTTTCTGTATACGTGCCTGCCTTTGGGGTTATCCTTTATGTGGAGGGTAGTCGGATATCTCCGCGTCATTACTATAGTAGGATTTAAGAATTATTTTGTTATTTTCTTGTAAGGTGAATATATACTGAACGATTATATCAATTCATAGGTAACAGAGCATATTAAGCCGTCGCCCGGTCCCGGTTGGTTTATGAACTTTTATGACAATTGTTATGGGCAGTTGAACCCTGAAAAGTCCAAGAACTGTCGTTCTACAGAACTCGACTAGTACTTAGTTTGTGGGGTTCCACACTCCAAATGACAGATGAGTGAATGGTAGACGTTTAATCATGTCGTAGATGACCGTATGGTAACAGATTAAGAAATCAGAATATCACCAACCCTATTCATTCCATGGGTGTCGCAAGAGGCGACCAAGGTAGCAGATCATGGTGGTAGAGCCACGCTGATTCAGCACCAATGAATCTGTTCGACCTGGGCGGTGATACCCTCGCACAGACGATCAACCTAAAATGACAGCATTCGTGCTGTCGGGTTTCGTTGGTGAGTCCGAGACCGGAGGCCCAATGATCCGGAGCATCACTAGGCCATCATGGTTTGGGTCACGATGCTGTATTGTTGCATTCGCAATGAGTGTGGTGACTACCATTCTTGGATTCGGAGTAGAGTTATTTTGGCAGGGCCATACATAAAAAAGGATAAACTACGCAAGATAACATCAGTGCAAAGAGAAGGAAAACTTGAAGCAAACCCTATACCTACCCGTCTGATCAGCGTGGTATAGAAGACCAAATCCTCCTTCTTAAGGAGCGGCTTAGGTCCAGCAGTAAAAGTGCAGTTCCGTTAGCATCAAAAACACTAGCGTACTGGAGCTAGCGTCTTCTCGAACAACTTAAATATCAAAATATCAACCACTCTAGACAAACTAACCACAATCTACCAAGCAGAATTTGTTGGCATAATCAAAGCAGCACAAGCAGTTACAGCCAGAGATGTTAGAGACTCAAACATAAAAATTGTCTCTGACAGTGCATCCGTGCTTCACGCCTTGCAAAACAACAAGTCAAGGAAAGTCACGACAATCTCCAGTCTGTTGCATGCACAAATTATCTTGCAATGAACAAAAAGGCATAGTAACTCAGTGGATAACGACGAATTGGCCAAAAGGGGATCAGAAATTGCTGGAACGAAACCACCACTACCCTTGCCCCAAGCCCAAATAAAAACATGGCTGCGCGCCAATACCGAAGAAAAACACAAAACCGAATGGGAAAACAATGAAGGATAAACAGACTAGCCCGCAACTAGATTAGACTAAAAAGGGACGATCTCAGGAAGGTCACAGGTATCCCGACAGGGCATTGTTCCCTGAACAAGCACCTATTCACTATAGGCGCAATAGTCAGCCCTCTGTGCAAGGGATGCATGGAGGCAGAAGAAACGCCGCAGCACGTTCTCACAGAATGTAGAAGTGTGGCAGATCAACAGGCGGACATCCTCCAATCAACATCGCTCCCGCAATGTAGTGACCTGAAAAGGCTGCTAAGCTTCTGGGATTATCTAGGATGGTTGAAGTAGGAAGATGACAAACTCACGTACAACCGGAGCGGCCCAATCAAGAGGTGCGGAAAGGGCCCGGTAAAACAAACAAACAAACAAATGTCCAGCAGTAGACTTTTAAAGTCTGTTGATGTAGTGGAACAGCTCCATCGAAGTTCCTATGCTCTGAATGAGTTAGCCCACTAATTTACTCCTCCCCTCTTCTTCAGAGAGGGCATCAGTAATATATTTATAGTATGTGATGATAAAGTCATCAAAATAAAACCGCAAAACTGTTAAAATTGATATGACTATAAAAGTGCAGTTATAAGTTTATCATTCAGATAGTCTGTTTAACGACGTCATAAAAAAAATAATGTAACAGTTACTAAATGGCTGGGCAAGTGTGAGTCGTATTGAGAGACTATAGGTTCCGTATCAGTTTACAATATTTGACATTTAACTAGGTATGTTTATTTTCACAACGCCTTTGCTGCGATGCTTCAAAACCATCTTTTTGACCAATGGGACCTACATGGAAACACCAATAGTGCTGAGGCGTGTGACTTACAGTGGGACTAAACTTCAAAGAATCACGCAGCGCGCAGCTATGGAGCCAGTAATATTGGAAGTTTTTTAATAGATTAAATTCGTAATGACGTCTTCTAACAAAGAGCGAGGTTTGTAAAATAAAATTTAAAAACAGGTTTTGAAAAATACATTTTCTATTTAGTTTGTAAATATTGTTTTTAGTCACTGTAGTTGATTAGAATATTTCAATATAAACGTTGCACTTGTTATAACTCAAAAAGACAGGCTGGTGTTGAGTAGGTATGGGTCTCCGGTATCTCAAGAGTCATTTCACACTGGTTTTCTGTGAGGCCGTGGTATCGCTCCGGTCGACCCGGCCAATTCATGCCGAAGCGTGATTTAAAAGATTGAGATGCAGTTCTTTTATTTTGAGCTTTTGCTTTCTATTATGATCTCATAGCAATGGTTTCTTGGGTTACTGAACCCAAATGCTGCATACAGAACCGGTACATTGCATTTTTATGACCGTGACGTCCATTTCAATGACTGTTCACATTTGATTTTGTTTTTAAAGTATTATCCACAGGTAAATTTAGAATAGAGTTATCACAGCTTGTATGAAAACAACAATGGGGTTATAGGCGTGAGTATAGTGCATATTGGTTTAGTGGTTGTTGATCCTGACTACTAAATCGGAGGTAATTGGTTCAATTCCCACGTCAGGAATAATTGTGCGATAAATACGATCATTTAATTTGTCTGTGTATTTTATAGCGCCACGTAAATTCGACAATATATTAATAACTAAGTGCTAAAATATCTCTGTTCATTTATGCGCCCACATGAATGAAACAAACCACTATAATTAGCGTTACTAAAATAATCTTCTTTAAAATAAAATAACATTGTGTGGCAGTAATAAACTTAAAAATAAATTACCAAAATAAACATCACTAATCGTGGATAAATATGGACACAGGAGTCAAAGACCGTCTACATAAATAATATAGTAATTTTTACATAATATAAAATGAAGTTTCTTTCGCTTTCTGGCGCTTAGATTTTTTAAACTTCTCAACGGATTTGAATATAGTTTTCAGCATTGATTGATTTTTTTTGGTAAATGTAACATGCGATGAGACGACACCTGGTTCTAAGTGGTTATCACCGCTAATGAATAACTGTAACTAAGAAGAAATACGTTTCCACTTTTCGAGTCCAACTATATAAGAATTGGCTATGATTTATATATTTACATAAACTTTATGCACTAAGTTTGTACGTCGGCGGACTTAATGCCCATATTATCTTCAAGTCAAGCCTTTGGGTAATGCAGAAATCTTAAAAGGTAATCGAATCTAATCTATATAATCTCACTCGCAAGTATTGAGGATTTTTGTTTTGTATGTTTGTATTATTATAATTACTGTATAGATACAGCCTGAAACTGGTTTACAAATACACAACTTTGTTATATTGACGAACAACGCTGAAAACGTCAGAATATTTGATAATATGCGTGAAATATCTTAAGAAGCCATGTTCCTAATCAGACGGTTCTAAAGAGTTGCTGACACAATGATAAGGCCTTGTAGCGAGTTACTTTGATCTTTGACGAGCAAACGAAGAGAGTATTATACTTGTTTATGGTGCGTAAACTGACATATTTATTAGTAACCTATTTTGACAGTATTTGATAGGGAGAGACGGAGATTTGTATGTGGGTATGGAAATCATTTTTATTATTAACCGGTTTTATTTAGCTTGACCGGTTGTTGTTTGGTTCAAATCTTGTAATTGAAATTTTACCCCCTTCCAGTTGATAGATTGATCTGAAATTTGGTACACACCCTCAGTATTGATGACAATACAATTGAATGAATTCGTTTTTGTTGTAAATCCGAGATGGCCGTTTACAAATTTTGTCACGACCACCTCAATATGGCTATCAAATGAAAGAGTCTGACTAGTAGAACACAGTTCACTATGAAAAATTAAAATCCAAGATGGTCACCGCTACAAAATGGTGGTTTACACATTTTGTCAAAGACTGTCACTATATTGGTATCAAATGAAAGGGCTTGAATAGTAAAATAGCAATGTAGAAGTACTAAGAAATAAAATTAAAAACTAAAAACTTATAAATAAAAAATATGTAAAGTTATCAATTTTGTTCCTAGTTCCTCCTTAATAGAACCACAATTTCAAATATAGCTAGTACCTAATCTAGAGTTTTAATTGCGTCAATAATTTAAAGATATGTAGAAGGTAATACTGGAAACCATGAAAGCAATGCCTGGACAAATTTAATGGCAAGATGTAACAAAGTTGCAACGATTGTGGTCAGTATTATGGTAGCTTTAACATCATTGGGCTACTAGTAAAAATAACAATTTATCTCACTGGACTTTTACGAGCAGACGCGACGTTGACTTCAAGATGGCTACTTGAGCCAACTTGTACATCGTCTCTTTTCTTCTCGTCTGAATAGAAAAGGATAGAAAATTGCAACTATCAAATAGGTAATTTTATTGGAGATGCTGATTTTAAGACTTTAAGTATTTTAAAGGTAATCTGTTTGATTTAAGTAACGAAGAACAAAGCTCTTTCAATCGCGGGATTGTAAATTCTAAGTACCTATCATTTTTTGGAGCTGAATTAATGTTTTATCAATTATTGATTATTAGAATTCTAAAGAAACTAGCTGAACCCCGCGGTGTTACCCGCGGTTATTGTTGTACTGCGACTAACGCCGCGAGACAAAGTTAGTCTAAAAAAAGTAGCCTAAGTTACTCCCCGGATCATCAGCTACCTGCCAGTGAAAGTCCCGTCAAAATCCGTCCAGCCGTTCCAGAGATTACCCGGAACAAACAGACAGACAGACAGACAGACAGACAAAAATTTTTTTAACTACATTTTTGGTATATGTATCGTGCATGCATACATATGCATTAAGTAAAAAGCGGTTATTTTAATATTACAAACAGACACTCCAATTTTATTTATTTGTATAGATGACGATCAGAACTGAAAAATAGGTAAGAACAACGTAGTAAAATCTGAGTTTAATTGGTGCAGATTCTTTTTAGTTTCTGAAGTTTTAAGCTTTTGCTTACGGCTTGTATGTCGCATAGTAAAAAGCAACCTGGCCGTTCTCAAGAATCAAATTATCTTTATGGCAAATTTCATTGGAATCGTTTAACCGTGAGAGCGTAGCAGACAGACAGACAAACAGAGCTACTTTCGAATATATACTATAAGTCTGGACATGTTAAGATTTTATTTCATTTGTGGACAATACAAAGGCAATATTAAAATAGCTCTGTTCCTATTTATAACACAACACCACACATCATCTATCAAAATGATAGATTACAATATTCCCATGACATTTGTAAAGAAAAGAACGAAGAACAAAACATTAGAAAAAAGGTTCCTAACAATTAGATGCTCATTATTGCCGCGCAATTTAACAAAACAAGATGGCGACCGTATTATGCATATAGCTTGTCATTTTCGGATTGTGGTTGTTTTGTGATTTATTTACGTCATATTTTATGCAATTGTGAAAGATATTATTCGGTTATGTAAAGGTTATTTGCATTTAAGTTTTAAATTCGTTTAATATGAGTGATGTATTAAATAAAATGCGATTTAACTGATACGTGCTTCAAAAGGCGGGAACGCATTGGGCATTGCCGCCTTATGAATGTTCCCTGCAAAACCATGGGAAGAGATTGATCCTTCTATAATCTCAGTAATTCCATGAAAAGTGACGAAAAAATTTTTATCACTGGTTTTTTGAGAGGGATTGGCATTACCTACTCCGAGCGAGCCGGCCTATCCTGGCATTCCCGCTGTCATATAAAAGAATCGTCAGGAAAAACTTTGCAAAGAAGGTACCTACCTGGTGGACCTCAATATAGTAAGTACCCTCATTAATCATATATCCTATTCCTTTTTCCGTATTTGATTGGGAACGTTGAAGTCATCAGTAGGGCAGTGTCCGTTCGATAGCGGTCAGCGAGGGTTCGCTGCTAATGCGCGACACGCGCGCCTACACCTATAAATTTATCATACTGTCAACGATTTTGTATAATAGGTTTTAAGTGATACGCGTAAGCGACAAGCGGAGCGCTTATGATATTCATTTAGGGAGTGACTGTCTAATAATTATTTTTCTTTTGTAGTAGTACGATGGAACAACGTAATGCTATCAAAAACAAAAAATAAGGGTGTATTCGAATAATGAAGTGGTCAAAGTTTTATGTAACTGTTAACTGCATCGAAATGAGACTCATTCATTTCCCTCATATTAGGTATTACAAAAAATAAATTTAAGTAAAAAAAAAAAAATTGGTGGTCTGTAAAGTCGGTTCTCGGGTGCATCACAAGCCGAATGCTTAGGCCGATCGTGTTTCTCTATCGCTTGTTCCGCGTTCTCGCTTACACGCTCGGCTGAGGCGAAACGTTATAATGAGTCATGCATTTTCGTGTGCGCAGCCGGCGGCATCCAACGATTTATAAGACGTGTGGCGACTTCCACATACAGCGCAGCAAGAAAAACATATGACAGCGCCATCTACCGATGATACACTGAACTACGGAGTAACATACAATGCGAAGTAACTACCAATCCTGCATCGCGCAATAGAAGTGCTTGCGCCGATAATCATATATACAACATCCCAACATCAACCGTTGGGTAGTGGCCCGCCAGGCATGATCACCTCGCCTGGTCGGAGGATCCTCCCTTTGTGTTGGAGGGACAGTGACACCACCTGTTCCCCCACAGTGGTGACCCCGACGTGATTGGAAGCAGCCTTCGAAGGAGCAGATTCAGCAGCAGCATTACCACGCCACCATCTTGTTCACTCCCACAGCAAGTCTCAGCCAGCCAGCAACCTCGGCCTCAAGAGGGATACACCACACGCAGGAACCGACCGCTCCAGCCTGGTTTACCCCTTCGGCCTCATCAGCGTCTAGGCACAGCACACTGCAGCTACGGTTCTTGTAAGCAGAGCATATCTCTCCCGTCTATGCAGCAGCCAGCCACTACGCAGCAACCGCCCCGACTCACTGGGGACCTCACCGCAGCACCGCGCACCGCACGCCATCCCGACTCACTACACTACAGTCCCGACTCACTGGGACTAGCGGCATTCAGTTCCGACTCACTGGAACTTGCGGCACTCAGTTCCGACTCACTGGAACTACACCTGGCACTGGCAAGCTCCGCAACAGAGCACAGACAGCTGACTCATCATATATCGACCTTCGGTCTTGGAGGGGAGTGATGTGGCGACTTCCACATACAGCGCAGCAAGAAAAACATATGACAGCGCCATCTACCGATGATACACTGAACTACGGAGTAACATACAATGCGAAGTAACTACCAATCCTGCATCGCGCAATAGAAGTGCTTGCGCCGATAATCATATATACAACATCCCAACATCAACCGTTGGGTAGTGGCCCGCCAGGCATGATCACCTCGCCTGGTCGGAGGATCCTCCCTTTGTGTTGGAGGGACAGTGACACCACCTGTTCCCCCACAGACGTTATCATGTTAAAAACATGTTTGTAGTGTGTCAACCACATACACAACTATTTTTTTAATAATAACTAGTAAATCCAAGTAAAATATATTGACATCGCGACCTCTTATACCTTACACCACGCCAGAATACCTGCACCACGTGTTACCAACAATAATAATGACAGGTAGTATGTCCGTGGTGACAACTGTCGTGCTGCGGACACCATCACATCAATATTATACCGACTTTATACATTGTTACCTACTTGCAGGTAGAATTAATGGTGTAACTTTGGTATTTTAAACAAATAACATACGTGGATTAAATTGTAATGCATTAGCGTGTATTTTCGTTGTAACTTGACTAGCTATCTATACCTGTGACTTCGTCTGAAGGTGCAGCTAGTCAACCATCGTCATCATCATCAGTCTATTGTAATCCACTGCTGAAAGAGGGTATCCTCTACTCACTCCTGCAAGTCAAGTCACATGTGTTATTTTTTTTATGATATAGGGGACAAACGAGCAGACGTATCACCTGATGGTAAACGATTACCGCCGCCCATGGACACCCGCAACACCAGAGGCGTCACAAGTGCGTTGCCGACCTTTGGGGAATAGGGAAAGGGATGTGGGGACGGGTTGGGAAGTGGGCCCCTCGGTATCCTCACTCACTCGGTGAAACCCAGCGCAAGCGCTGTTTCACACCGGTTTTCTGTGAGGCCGTGGTATCACTCCGGTTGAGCCGGCCCATTCATGCGCAAGTGTGGCTATCCCACGGTATGTGTTACTGTCATTTCAAAATTCTTCACTTCGCCACCCCACCCCCCGGAATTAGGGGGACTAAAATAACTTGAATGTCCTCCTCTGTCCTGTAACCTAATCTATACTAATATATAAAGCTGAAGAGTTTGTTTGTTTGTTTGTTTGAACACGCTAATCTCAGGAACCGCTGGTCCGATTTGAAAAATTATTTCAGTGTTAGATAGCCCATTTATCGAGGAAGGCTATATATCATCACGCTAGGACCAATAGGAGCGGAGCACCAATGAAAAATGTTTCCAAAACTGGGGAAAATTATCACGCTACGGGCAATAGAAGACGCAAACGAGGTTGCGTGGGTCGGCTAGTGTAAATACATATGTAATCGTCCTTTTGTTGATCGCTTAAACCTCGAAGTTCGTATCATAACCTCAAAATTTAAAAAGAAACTGCAAAAATTTTTTTGAGAGAAATTTTCCCGCGGTTAGCGATAATCAGTAAAGTGAATAAGTAGCAGTCTACATTTAGTATTTGGCTTTAATTACCGAGATGGAGTTAACCTAGTTTGAACCGTCGTGAATTATTAATTTGAACTTTTTAATTTTATAACTACCCTCACTTCAATCATACGCTCGTTCGTTAACTATGTACATTGAAGGAAAAAGAGGACACTATTTACTTCGTTACAGAGTACTAGCTGACCCACGCAACTTCGTTTACGTCTCTTATTGCCCGTAGCGTGATAATTTTCCCCCGTTTTTGAAACATTTTTCATTGGTGCTGCGCTCCTATTGGTCTTAGCGTGATAATATATAACCTATAGCCTTCCTCGATAAATGGGCTATCTAACAGTGAAAGAATTTTTCTAATCGGACCAGCGGTTCCTGAGATTAGCGTGTTCAAACAAACAAACAAACTCTTCAGCTTTATATATTAGTATAGATAAAAAAGAAACTTTTAGTGATTGAATGCGACAATTACAACGTCCTTGGCGATATATAATAATCAAGAGGAAGGTTTATATATTCAATTCATATCGTTTATTTGCAGTACACAATGTTATAAACAGATAGTACCTATGCTTACAAGCTAGGGATTCCCTAGCTTGTAAGCATAGGTACTAGGGAAAATCGTGGACCCTTTAGGGCACAGTAAATTACAAATCACACAGTATTCAATCATTATTATAAAATCTATTTAGATACTAAACAGTTTTAACAGAGTTAATTTGAGAATTTCCAAAACTTCATTCTGTACGAAGCCGGAGCTGATCGCTAGTTATTGTTACCTACTATTTGGCGGACTGCGCCTGACTGATTAGAAGGAGGGTTATGTTTTTCCTGTGTATGTGTGTATGTACATACATATATTTCTTAGGCACACGCTGTAGTCTAAACGGCGTAGTGGCTTTAGGTTTATGTGGTCTTACTAAATGTGTATTAATTGTAGGTAAAAATGTAATAAATAAAAACGCCAGTCTGCAAACATTGAGCAATAATTTCCAAACAGTTCGACTATTTAGCCTAACTTTCTACTGACACCTTATTATCTGTGCCCTTCTCTAGCACTACATAAGATCGTTACAAAAAGCTAATGGCCTTATTACATAATCACGTCTGATAAAATCATTAAGGCAAACCTTCACTACAAATTGATCTCCGTACCCATTTATCTTAAACCCCAGGGGCATTACATCGCCCAATAAAATGTTCATCGTTCCTATATTTTAAGTCCTCATCAAGAGTCATTTAAGATAACAGATTTTAAATTCACCGCCATCCTTGGCGATTACCCGAAATGCCCGTTCGGTTATTAAGTGTCGGACAATGTGCGTAACGAGCTGAATATTAATGAACTTAATGCACTTCAATTTGTGATGTTATCGGGAATAATGGATGTTTGTAGTAACGAGGATGTGCTTGTCGGGAATTATTGGAAGAATTTTGGTATTATCGTGGTTCGTTTTGTAGTGTGAAGGATGAGTAGATTATAGGAAACTATTAAGTAGATAGGAAGTATTTTGAGCACGTTTTGGGTGAACAAAAAGCTTGAAACTCGCGTTATCGTCACCGCACGTGTTACTTGTTTTTCACCTTTTTAGTATAGTTAACATAGCAGCCTTGCCATGTAAATATATAAATATCTACTTAAAACTTTCGAATGGTTGTAATCTTTACTCACAATTAAGATAAATTCAACGACAACTCAAATGCCACAGCCGTGTAGTACTTACATCACCCTTTTTCTGGCATAGTCTGGCATTAGATAGAACCTAGAAAAGATAAATCTTTTTTCTACAAGTGTTGTGAACTTGGAGTAAAAAAGTTAAGTTAAATTAATGCACAAATTGTTGTTTTGTGCCTGTTTGTTCTTTCTTTGTGTCCCCGTTTCCCTTGTTGCAGGATACATTCCGAGTGTGTAAGTTGTAATTTTTATTAAGAGAAACATCCTTACTCAAATCTCCCAAAAAAAAAGTACTAAATCAAAAGCTCACGTCCAATTTAATAAACATTTGAAACCTTCCTGAAGTTCACAAAACAAGGAGTTGCAACACAGTATCCTATTCGGTAACCAATCAAAGTGCTCTCAATCCAATCCGCTCAGAGCCCGGTCTGTTGCAATGGAAGCAACAAAAATGTTGGCCTGTGTACATACTATTATGGGTTTACGTTTTGCGAGTATTATTAATCCTCTATAATACTGGAAAATCAAGTTTTGATCCAATCGCATCCTTCGCACTAATGATATAAATGTGAAATGAATTTGTGAGATGGATGATGCTACACTGTTAAGTAAATAAGCTATGTTACTGTAAAATGTAAAAATGTAATGTAATGTGTGCATAAAAATCCATTCAGTAACAGATATTACAATAACACATAGTCTAATTTTTACTGTGATATCCAACAAATGCACGAGTGGAGCCGCGGGTAAAAACTATTCAGTCATAATAACAATGACGATCTTAAACCTACTAATTATAAAGCTGAAGAGTTTTTCAACATTTATCGAGGAAGGCTATAGGCTATATATCATCACGCTAAGACTAATAGCAGCGGAGCACCAACGAAAAATGTTTCAAAAACGAGATAAAACTATCACGCTAATGGCAATAGGAGACGTAGCTTTATATAAGTTCTAAGGTAACGAACATAAAAGAAAGGCTTAATTGAGAAAAGCTTAGTTTTTTAAAGTTGGTTTAAAGATAGACAAAAATCTTGGCATGTATTATACACATTTTTTTTTATTTTGCACTTAGTTCCATGAACTAAGTTCTTTTAGTGAGACTGTTTTATTAGTTAAGTTTTTTACTACTCGTAGTTTCGATGGTTAGAATCAGTAACTTACAGTTCTAATCAAGTGCGTCCCAATCCCTATCCCTTAAGTGTAGTATTTTTCTTCAATTTTGACCGAAAATCAAAAGCAGATACCCTTTAAAAATAAAAAAATCCGAATAAGTATATTGCATTCGGTTCAGTTCTTAAATGACGGAGCTGTCGAAGCAAACATTTAAAATAATAGAATCAAAACCATTCAGTATTTTGGAAAAATCATATGACTACCTAAAATCACTTTTACACGTTGCAATTTGTAACTCGATATTAACAGTTTGGAGAGGAATCAATTTTCGCTTTGAACGCGAAAATGGCGTTTATCCATGAATTGTTATCGGACAGACAGACAGAAAGCCATTTGTTATTAGTGTTGCAATGTGTATGTGCACAACAGATTGTTTGAACTGTTGATTGCAGATACATAGACGATGTTTCTATTTGATATAGTTTTTAGTATGAGATTCTCCTAGCCGATTACGTCCACGGCGGCCAGTTTCAATGAAGACCAGCCAACTACGCAATAGGTATGTCTTCCACAAGTGTGCGCTCAAATACTGGTGCGCTCTATGTTCCCTTACTTTCACAATCCGCTAGGACGGTTAACCAGGCAGACGCAGGACCGACGCCTTTACATGCTCTCCATGCTTATTTAGTATCTATACTATAATATTATTAACCTGAAGAGTTTGTTTGTTTGTTTCTTTGTATGTTTGACCGCGCTAATCTCAGGAACCGCTGGTTCGATTTGAAAAATTATTTGAGTGTTAGATAGCCCATTTATTGAGGAAGGCTATATTCATCACGTTAAGACCAATATGAGCGTAGCACCAATGAAGGATGTTACAAAAACTTAGTAGTAGTAGTAGTAGAGAAATAGATTATTTATGCCTTACTCACTCGGTGAAATGCAGCAAACATCAAGAGTTCAAAAACTAAGTAATCAATCGACTCGTCAAAAAATCACTTTAATGGTTTAAGTGAATAATAAGTGCTTGTTTTTGTTACAGGTAACATACATATATAAATGGGCTGATAAAGAGTGGCTTGGCTGTAATTAGGTATGTGGCTAACGTAGGAGCAAAGTTAAGCAGACCCAATTGAATTTAAGAAACAAAATTAGAAGCTGAATCACAAAGAACGTATGTTAATATCTAATATATACTCAAAACCTAATCTCTCGAAGTTAGTAAGAGGCGCTCATAGCCCAGTTGCACTCGGTGATTAAAAACAATCACCGAGGGTAAGTAACGACGGCACGGTCAATACCTGGATGGGTGACCGCTAGTGGCATGTTACCATTAGCGTCTCCGTGATTCGGAGGTCACGTTAAGCAGCCGGTGCGGCTGTTATCGTATGTCGTGTCGGTCAGTCGTGAAGCTTAGTTGGAGGCTTTTGGGCGGCTTAAAAACATCCAACGGCAAAATGACGTAGCCACAACGTTGTGTTGCCAGTCCCCAACCCGCACTTGGCCAGCGTGAGGACGTATGGCCTTAACCCTCTCCTGAGAGAATACCCGAGACCAGCAGTGGGACGTTATGGGTTGTTGATACAAAAACTAATATACAATCGAATTAAGAGCAACCTTCTTTTTGAAACCGGTTTAAATGAAAATAATTAGCTTTTGCCTGTGACTCCGTTCGCGTGTATATTGGCTGTTGTGGTGAAAAGTAGCTCATGTCCTTCTTCAGGAATCAGAGCATCTCCATGTCAGATTTAATTAAAATCGATCAAGTGGTTCGCATTTACTTTCAAATAATTAATCTATAAATATAAAACGAAAATCGTGCTAGTTACACCATTTATAACTCAAGAACGGCTGGACCTATTTTTATGATTTTGGATTTGTTTTAGTCCGTAATAGGATAATAAATGACTTCACGGTTGACCTAGTGGTTTAAGCAATCGCCACGGCGCCGCTCTCTACTGCGCCAAGTGTTGTGGGTTCAAATCCCACATGGGACTACACTTTGTGTGATCCACAAATTGTTGTTCTGAGTCTGTGCGTTCTTTGTGTCCGTTTCATGTATGTTTGTAAACTCCTCCGCGACACAGGATGTATATTTCTAATGCGAGAGTTGTCTTTTTAAAGCGACAGTTAAAGTATTAAAATATTTATTCCCCAATAAAAAAACATCATTAAAACAAAAGTAAAAAAAATATTTCGGACATCTAACACACAACGCCATCTAGTCCCAAACTAAGCAAAGCTTGTATAATGGGTACTTGACAACTGATATTAATACTTATATATTTTATTTTTGTAAATACATACTTATTATAGATAGAAAACACCCAAACTCCAAAACAAAATATTTGCAGATCATACAAACATTTGATCCGACCCGGGAATCCAACCTGAGACCTCAAGAACAGCAGTCGCGTACGCTACCACTGCGCCACCGATTCAGTCTATCAATCATTAAAAAACAATTATGACTATTGACTGTTAGGCGAAACGAAGTTCGCCGGGTCAGCTAGTATTGGTATAGATAACCAAATGGTGGTATAGACAAATCAGTACCTAACTTTTCAACCAATAATTTAATTCTCCCGACCTTACCCCGCTACCATTCCTGTGTGATATACACCTTCAAATCTGGTGAACTGGTACAGACGTATCGGCTTTCACGTTTCTCGCGGCTCGGAGCGCGGCTCGACAGCGATCCTAATTCAATAACATTCAATTAAAGCCCTCCTGGCAATTAGAAACCC
This sequence comes from Spilosoma lubricipeda, assembly GCA_905220595.1. Classification (NCBI taxonomy): domain Eukaryota; kingdom Metazoa; phylum Arthropoda; class Insecta; order Lepidoptera; family Erebidae; genus Spilosoma; species Spilosoma lubricipeda. The sequence continues at coordinate 1,417,212 of HG992290.1, forward strand.
GCCTTGGAGGTGAGTACCCAGGATTTTTAGAGATGGATAGGTAAACCTTGCTTTCTTTTTTGACTGCATTGTTGGGTTTGTGGGAGTGAGTTTGACTGGTGAGTCGTATGTTATGGGTTCGAAGCTCTACTAGGATTAAAAATTTGTTTGATGAGTTCGATTATTTGTTTTCTGGTTGTTATTTATCCGTAATAGATGAGCAAGAAAAATATATGTTTGTAAATTTTAGCGATCTGATCATCATAGTAGAAGTTATGCTAGCAGAAGACCTATAGGTACTTAGTTTTAGGGTTTTTACATTATTTTGAAAACAATGGTTTAGGAAAGTACCATGAAATAAATCTTTTTTTTTAACCACTAATCGGACATGCTAATATGTCCTATCTGTTTATAAAAAGTAATTGCAGCCTTTAAAAACTGACTGTAGCAGGAGTGTTAAGAACGCACGACAAAAAAATAGTTTAAAAGTAACTTACAAAATCAAACAATTTTGTCCTAAGATTATAATTATATTGAAACTAGTTACGCCCCATGGTTTTATCCATGACTGTTATTGTACCTTTACAACAACAACCACGAGCAGCACTACGGAGTGCAGCTAGTAAAATAAAAGTAGCTTAAGTTACTCTTTATATCATCAGCTATGAGCCAGTGAAAGTCCCGTTAAAATCAGTTAAGTCGGTCCAGAGATTATTTGGAACAGACAGACAAATATTTCAAAAAAATGTTTTTTTTATGTAATTAATTTATGTACAGTATTTAGTGGAAAACGGTTGATTTAAATTTATAATTTGACGCTTCAATTTATTTATTTGTATAGGTGTAGCGCCTTCTTTAAGTTTGGCGTGAAGTGAGTCTGCCAAGAATGCCTATCCAGTACCTGTGTGTTCTGAGTACGGCGGGTAGTAAGATCTCCATAACAAATTGTGCTGTCATGTTTTCTTGTAATTTAAGAGTTATCTCCACGCAATGGTCACAACTTGTGTACTTAGTTGCTTATGTAGATCGTATGCGATTGGACGATACTGTTGCTTCAATGCGATCTTTTATGTAATTAGAAAGAATAATTTCTGACCCGCTGTTTCCGAATCGGACAAAAATAATATACACAAATCGGTTACAAACAAGTGTATAGGTGAAGCTAATTAAAAACAGTACGGATAAACTTCATTTCTTTATAAAATATTTTTTTTTTTAGAAAAATATTTTAAAAAGTATTTTTTTAATATAAATAGGTACAGACTTAGTCTGTAGTTCCTAGGTTGAGATTTGATAGGAAAATAGAGCCTATGTTTTTTTTAAACTAAAACTTCTGTGTTATTTTCAACTTTAAACTTACAGTCTTAGGTCCTTTTTCACCGGTGAGAGTGTCACATTGTGGGCTAGTGTTACCGCATCACGGAGATAAGTTACGGATAACTAAATGACAGACAATTCGACGTTGTGTTAAACCATCAGTCAGATAAGCTATTCAGTCTGTAACCAATCTGGTGAAACAGGACCTTAAAGTTGAAAATGACCCTAAGGCGCTTCTTAAACCTAAAGTACCTGGATGAAGGTATTTTTTTTTGATAAATTTTCTAAAAACTAATCCTAGCTAGATCAATTTATCGTCCCCGAATCCTTCTACATTCTAAATTTCTTAAAAACGTTTGAACCGTTTTCTAGATAAAGATTATATAATATATATAAGAATGGCTCGTTCAAAGGTATTGAATTAGATATAAATGTAGATATTTTTTTATGAATAAGGCTGTAAATTGATAATAAAGAACTATTCAGGTGTTGTTTAAGATGTTTCATTGATGATCTAAACAAGGTAGTAGAGCCAGGCTGATTCCAGCACGAACGGGCCGGCTCGACGGGGGCGGTACTATCCTCGCACAGAAAATCAACGTAAAATGACAGCGTTCGTGTTTGGTTGGTGACTGCGAGACTGGAGGCCCAATAATGCAGAAGCATCACTAGGCACTAGGCTGCACTGTTGCAATGTCTGCATTCTCAATGAGTATGGTGATCACCACTCTTGGATTCTGCTTATACTTTCCATCAGGCAGAGTAATTATTATGGCAGGGCCACACATAAAAAAAAACCTCTAAGTTTATGACTAACTGAAGATTTCATCATCATCGTCATAAGATGACTGCCATTAAAATTAAATCTGATGTGCTAGTTTTAAAAGCCCTGAAGCTTATCTACCCAGCGAGTACATATCTTTCGTTTTTTATAAAAGATCGTGTACTCAGATATAAAAGCGGTTTATTACAAAAATTTCCAACATATCCATATTAATCTGGTCTGTCATCTTTGAGCATAAATGTCACGCTGATTTCAAGGTATTTTATTTTAAAATTTGATCTTCTTATATGCCTGTTTCTTGGCAGTTTTGTGGGCTTATTTTGCCCTTATTTTTTATTCTTATTAGTAGTGTAGCAGCCGAAATAATTCTACTCTGCCTGATGGCAGTCATAAGAAGAATTCAATGGAGCATGGTGACCCACACTATGGCGGCTTAATGACATGCTTTTTCATAGGATTATTATTCGCCAACATCCCAATTTTCCAATAGATTATTTCTGAACTATAACAAAAACTCATTTCAATATTTATTGTCAGAGAGTCTTCATGTAGAATCGTAAACATTACACAAAATTGATGTTAGGCAATACTTTGTTTCTTGAGTGACTACCTTCATTCTGAGAGAAGGGATGGTCTTATTTGATTATGGAAGCGAGAGTTGATGACTTCCATGTCATCATACGTAAGCGTTACTGTATCTTAAAAAGAAGGAGGTTTCTCAATTTGACCGTATATATATTTTTTTATGTGTGTTCGCGGATAACTTCGTCGTTTATGAACCGACTTTGATGATTATTTTTTTAATGGAAAGGAGATGTCCCAGCGGTGGTACCATGATAAGGACACTAAGATCTGATGATGGCATCCAAGGGAAATCGAGTCAAACCTTAAAGTCGGTTTTATTTTTGTTAATTGCTAAGAAGTATAGGTATACCTAGTCTCAAAAACAGTTTAAACTAATTGTTTTTTTCTTAATTAGCGGCAAATCTTCAAAGTAATATCCGAATCATTAATTAAGATAATGACTAGCTGAAATTAAAAAACCATGTTAATGGTCATTAGCGTTACTTTGTGATCTAATTAATTGAGATGATTTCAAGGTATTTAAATCGCTTTTGCTCGCGGCTCCGTCTGCGTGTATGTGGGTTATCGCGACAAAAGAAGTCTGTATCCTCCTCCAAGGTCCAATTTATCTTTTTACTGAAATCTATCCAAATCGTTACAGCGGTTTAACCGTGAAGGCGTTACAGACAGAGAGAGTTACTTTACAATGATAGTATAGATACTAAACTGTAACTATTTTCATCGTATCCTTAATACTTATAAAACGATTTACAAATAATAAGATCTGGTAACTATATTCTAGGAATAAAACAAAATAATGTAACGATAGGTAATCGTAAACCAATGGCCGTCACGATTTGTGGTCAGGTTCCGTTGCCTCCATAAAGTATTGGAAGTAAATCTATTAAATCTATACTAATATATAAAGCTGAAGAGTTTGTTTGTTTGTTTGAACACGCTAATCTCAGGAACCGCTGGTCCGATTTGAAAATTTTTTTCGATGTTGGATAGTCCATTTATCGAGGAAGGCTATAGGGTATATATCATTACGCTACTACTAATAGGAGCGGAGAAACAATGAAGAATGTTTCAAAAACGGGCGAAATTTTCACGCTACGGGCAATATAAGGAGCAAACGAGGTTGCGTGGGTCAGCTAGTAAAAGATAAAATACTCTGAAGTCTAACACTATGTGTCAGTAATATCTCTAATTTAGTTATTTTATCTTGGTTTGTGGTTTTAACTGCTGAACCAGTTGTTGGTTCAATATTTCTCTAATAAATATAACTTTAAGTTTTAAATAATTATCACATTTCTTGCTAGGAACTGTAAATATTTCCTGTGTATACACGTGAATAGGACACAAAAAACACTCAGACTTAGAACAACGATTAGTTCGGTCCTATGTAAGTAGAATCCATAACGCTCAACATATTTGAAAGTGGCGAAGTACCTAATACCACTACACTACCAATGCGGTCAATTAAATAGCAGGTTTACAACAAAAACTCTTAATTCTAACTTTCTATGCGTTTAGGTGGTAAGTGGTTCCGTAAGGTGACGGAACATTGCCCCTATTAATGAGATAAGTGTCGTTAGGAGCCGACTGAAATCATTGCAAACACAAGGAAAACTTGAAACAATTCCTATTTCTACCGGTCTGGCTGGCCACCACCTTTTTAAGGAAATGCCAATGTCAAGCAATGATCTGCGATAAACAAATGATGAAGATGATCTATCTATACTAATATATAAAGCTGAAGAGTTTGTTTGTTTGTTTGAAGACGCTAATCTCAGGAACCGCTGGTTCGATTTGAAAAATTCTTTCGGTGTTAGATAGTTCATTTATCGAGGAAGGCTATAGGGTATAGATCATCACGCTACTACTAATAGGAGCGGAGCAACAATGAAGAATGTTTCAAAAACGGGGGAAATTTTCACGCTACGGGCAACATAAGGCGCAAACGAGGTTGCGTGGGTCGGCTAGTCGTCTATATAAGAGGAAGTATTTTTATTGATACGCAGAGATCAACGCACAACCTAAACCGCTGAACCAAGAATCCTGAAATTTTGCATGTAGGTTTTTTATGTAACGTAAGATAGCATTATAAAAGAAAACTTTGAAATTCCAGCGCTAACGGGGTAAATTAGGGGATGAAAGTCTGCATGAGCGTAGCCGCGTGCAAAAGATAGTTTTATATACCATAAAAAATACATAATCTTTTTAAGTCTGATAAATAAATTCCCTAGTCACTTATTTGTTGCCAAATAAGTCGGAACTACTAAGAAGAACTATAAAGCTAACTTCATCCTTTAACAAGAATCACAGAGATTAAAATCTTTCTTAAAAACATTGTCTTTAAATCAAGCTTGTTCCTGGATCTGAACGCGTTTGCATGCGAATGATAACGGGACAACTGTCTTTATGTGAGGTTGCGCAAGCGCCGGTGGCAGAGATCGATGTTTGTGACTGTAATACACGAACCCTTCGTACGTGTTTCTTTTGTTAGGGTTCCGCTCAAGCTTTCTGTCAAGCAGGCGGTCACTTTCGAATACTCGTTCATGAAAAAGATAGATTTAAGGATATATTGAGTAAACTCACGTGTGAGATCAAAGACTTTAAAAAAAAATTATGAAGTTGAAACTTTTTGAAATGAGTGTTAACTAAAATATAATAACTTATCAGGTATATAACTTACCATATCTTAGAAAAAATAATATTACTTAGGTATTCCATGTCGGTCTTTCTGCCATTTATTGAGTCGGTCAGATTGTTGGCACTAGGAATATGTAAATACCTTATGTATATCTTACCAATTTTATTACACCTAGCCTTGCTATAAATAGCTTAACATAGCAATAAAATATATTTATAAAGCTCTTTCAAATTGATCTCCATTGGCTTTAATATACTCTTTTAAACGTTGAGACGAGTTACAATCCTGCCTTTGCGTGCGAAATACACTTTTTGTTTTTTTTTTCACAAAATGTATACGACTTGACTTATGTATTGGTGTTTACGAATAAGTGAAAGTGTCCTAGCCGTGGTAGTCTCAACGGAGACCAGCCAACTACGCAGGAGATATTATAGTGCACTAGTGTGTGCGCAAACACAGGTGCACTCTCTGTTCCCTTACTCTCATAATCCGACGGGACGGTTAACCGACACGATCGGGGAGAGAGGCGCAGGACCGACAGCTTTACGTGCTCTCCGAGGCAGGGTTCAGACCCCAACTTCCAAACTCCGAGCTGTTATTAAGAATTTATAGAATCAGCAAAACTCAATAACACTTTTGGCCAGACCCGGGATTCGAACCCGAAACCTCTTGTTCAGCAGTCGCATACGTCAACCGCTAGACCAACGAGGCAGGTACGAATAAGTACACCCTATTAGGAATAGATAATATTTTTAGTTTTTTTAATGGAGTAGGGCGGCAGCGTAGAGCAGACGTATCGCCTGATGGTAAGCGATTACCGCCGGACACCAGTAACATCAGAGGCGTCACAAGTGCGTTGCCGACCTTTGAAGGATGGGGAGAGGGATTGGGCTATGGGCCACCGGTATTCTCACTCACTCGGTGAAACACCGTGACAAGTTGTTCACAGTCACAAGTCACAGAAAACCGGTTCACAGCTTGTTGTTGTTTGTTTTATATGAGGCCGTGGTATCACTTCGGTTGAGCCGAGCCCCATGCATGCCGAAGCGTGGCTCTCCACGGTAGATTGGCTCTCCCACGATATAATAAACTGCAGAACACGTGCCGGGCCCTTTCCCTTAGGATTAGGGGTGTGCTTTAGATCTCCGAACGCTTGAAGAAAAGATAAAAAAAAATGCTAAAATTTGGGAACACTCGTTTCCTGAGTAATTTATCGAAAATCAGGTTAGTACTTTATTAAAACAAAACTTGTTCTTTTCAATAACATTAAAACTTTTCCAAGTTCCATTGAAGCTCTCTCAATCAGAAATTCATTCAAGCGTCCGATGAAGTTTTTATTTCAAAAGAAATAAACAAAAAAAAACAGTAAAAACAATGTTGCCATCCGGTTACGGCGGAATATTTACAACGAGTCGATGCTCGTCTCGTTCGATTGTCTCGATTCTCGATTTATTTTTATTCGATTCTTGTCTCCAGATCAGCGAACGGGAATGCGTGAAACATTCTCCGAGTTCAATTTAATGTTTATTTGGAAAGCAAATTACTCTTGCGTTGCTAAATTAAGACGTCCATTTATAAATTTATTAAATATTCATTCTTTGTATGTCATTTATGCCTATCATCAGATTATTTATTTATCTTTAATAGAATTACTTTTTAAAATAATAACGAATTTAATAAGCTTGAATATTGCATTCATTCAAATTTCTTTAAAATGCTTGACTATCAGATGTTACTGAATACATAATAATGCTCTTCCTTGGAGCATTTTATTTGTATTGTACCATCCGTCGGATAGAGCAATAGTAAGTCTTATCTCTTTTGTCTTATCTCTTTGAAGAAGACTGTAGAGTATGGTAAGTAAGTATACATGATTCAAATCAGCATCTACCTATCGCAGTTCACTGCTAGATATAAGCCTCGCCTATAGTACGCCACTTGGTTCGGTCCTCGGCTTCTCGAATCCAACTTCTGCTAGCCTTCTTGCGCAAATCATCACTCCGTTTAGCCTGTGGACTTGCTTCACTATTTACTACATAATTTAAATACTCATTAAAAACTTAGGTCCCTTTACCTCAGATTATTTAGACCAAAGTAAAAAAAACGGAACTATTCAGACTAAAGGCTATTTTACACGTTATTCGACCATACACATTAAGTGTTGTACTCGATACTCAACTTTCACGGAAATCTGTACTTTCATTGTTATAAAGCACCACCTTATTCGAGTTTCCCATTCAACATACATTTAATTACCAACTTTATTACAAAACAATAGAGTACAAACTTGTAATCAAAATGTTTTCTAATTGAATGCTTAAAATGTCCTATGTTCCTTAGTACTGGACATTATCCATTTTTACGACAGCACCTTAATAGAACCGGCGTGTTTTATCCGAGTTCAAATTCAGTTACATTTATACAATTTTAAACTCTTTCTCTCAGGCATTGGAATTGAAACTTAGTTTAAAATACAATTTGTAAGTCGGCCTTTTTGATTAGCAACCTCTATAGTGAGAATTATTTTAATCTGTGGAGCTTACTTACGTCTGTGTCTTTAAAAACGAATGTTAAAGCAGGCCTTTAATCTTAAAACTCATTAAAACAGCAATTAACTCTTGAAATCTGATTTGTTTAATTTATTTTACGTATAATTGTAATGTCAGTAGCAAAGTTTACTGTTTGATCAACAGTAAATCTACCTAATCATTGAAGTTTCATTACCCAAAAATATAGCTTTCTCATTAACTTCTTTTATCGATTTTGAAGTCGTTACAATCGAAAGTGGTTGTGACGATTTCAAAATCAATGAAAAAAGTACTTCGATTAAGTTTATTCAAATCAATAATTATTATAGTAAGGTTTTTTGTAAAATATGTAAAGTTGTAACATTTGATCTAACATCTACACAAAAACACACCGATATTATTAAGTAACAGAATCTTAAGCGAATCAGTCAAGCTTGAAAAGAAAGTGTATTTTGAGGATTTTTTATTTAAAACAATAATCCTACTATATAAAAACTTTCGATATTTTATGTTATATTATTTTATAGTCTATATCAATTGGACTATTATTACGAATCGAAAGTTTAGACGCGACGGGGCAACACAGATAGACTGCCAAAAATATTACCCTTCTTTAACCGACTTCAAAAAAGAAGGAGGTTCTCAATACGAAAGTATATAATTTTTTTTATGTGTGTTCGCGGGTAACTTCGTTTATGAACTGATTATGATGATTATTTTTTTATTGGAAAGGAGATATCCCAATTGTGGTACCATGATAAGGACACTTAGATCTGATGATGGCATCCAAGAGAAATCGAGTCGAACATTGCAGTTGGTTTAATTTTTCTTAAAATGTAACTTTTTTAGCTTCGCAATAGTCGGGTAAAAAGACTATGTCATGTGTCATCATGTGATCAAGAATGAGTGTAAAATTACGGAGAAACTTCAATACTAAGTAAGAAAGAGGATTAATACGACTACTGGGGGCACAATGATACAAAAGCATCACTAGACAGCTTTAGTGCGGTCACCATGTTGCGTTGTCTGCGCTCATATGTTGTAGTATGTTGATCATTTTACTTATGCTTTTAATCAGGCAGAATAGAGACACTTTAGCAGATCAATACAGAAAAAATAAGTTTCTTTATCTTCATCCTAAGGTTCTCTGGTAGAGATCTCTTTTATCGACAGACTCAGATTGGTTTTACTCAAAACTGTAAGGTTTTGACAATTATATTTTACATATCAATAGTAAATAACTTTAACTTATCTATACTAATATTATAAAGCTGATGCCTTTTATTTGAAAAAAAACTTACTTTTTCATTCAGTCACTTTAATCACTTAATGTATATCTTTTACTGTTCACAACTAAATTTCTGAAACAGTTATAACAACATTTTATTAATCAGTCTCAAAATCTGAAAAGTTTCCACTATTAAGAAACGAATGCCAATAAATTTTTGATGACACATTTTCCGCCCATTCTCTAATTAGGCCCTTCGTAAATCATAGAAATTGGTTAAAAACATATGTGAAAACATGTCTATTTATTAATACGTGACGCAAGAACTTTGTACCCCTTTTTACGAAAATTATGTGAATGGGGAGGAGTATGAAATTTGGCACAATTAAAGTTTATGTAAATAGAGGATGAGAAATTTAACTAAAATCACAAATTTTAACAACAAATAACGACTGATAAAGAACTGGACCAAATTGAAATGGGACCACACGGGAAGCACAAGCTTTCAAATAAAAATGAATCATCAAAATCGATTCACCCATTCAAAAGTTATGAGGTAGCTAACATAAAAAGAAACAGTCGAATTTAGTTTCAATAAATAGATGTCATTAAAAATACTTTAAACAAATACAGATACCACAAAACTAATAGCATTATAAATAACTGGTTGTTGCCCGCGGCACCGCCCTCGTATATGTCGGTTATCGCGGCAAATAGTAGCCTATGTGTTATTCTGATGTATAAGCTATATTACTGTAAAGTTTCATCCAAATCCATTCAGTAGTTTTTGCGTGAAAGAGTAACAAACATCCATCCATCCTTACAAAATTTCGCATTTATAATATTAGTAGGATTAAAATAACTGCAACACTTTCACTTCAAGATTGCAACTATTTTAAACATAAAACCGCATGTGGTGATCACGGTTACATAAATGTTTTTAGATGCTCGTGTTATTGGAATATTAAAAATATTTAACATGATCTTCAATATTTTTTTTTTCATGCTAATATTATAAATTCGAAAGTAACTCTGTCTGTCTGTCATTCTTTCGGAGATTAGCCGGAACAAACAGACAGAAAATTTTAGAAAATTGATGTTTTGGTGTAAGTTTCTTAAATGCTCTCTACTCATGCTTTCCATCAGGCAGAGTAGAGTCATTTTGGCAGGGTAAACATAAAAAAAAAAAAAAAAAAAAAAATACTTTCATGTCCGTTTGGTGAAAACTGTTAACTTGACATTACAAATAAACACTTTAATTTTATTTATTAGTATAGACGTTCACTTCGTTCGGCGAACAAACTATATCTCCCTTGACAAAATAATCTTTATCACTTTTAATTCAAAGGGAATTCTATCACATGTAAGGTTTTTATTCTGCTTCAATGCTCGTTTCCTTTAGAAAGATCTCGATGCCTGTATGATGTTTTATGTTAATGGACTTTTGTAGTTTCGTACTTAAACCTGACTTGTTTTATTTCTGCGATAATGTGCAATGTAGCCTGTTCTATCGATATCAACCAGAGCTTTTTCTTAGTACTAAGTTTCTATCAGTTTTAATTAACTTGTTAAAAATCCACGGCATCTGCTGCACCCGTTTTTTTTGCACACAACCTTTGTGGATCAGCTTGTCGCATTCAATGCTTAAATCTAAAGAACCTTTTTGTAATGTAAATTAAAATAATTGTAGAAAATGAATAACTCCTTTTATACTTTTTGAAACATCTGTATTTTTTACCGAATTTGTATCGATATGTAGTAAGTAAACTCCCAGCAGTCTTACTTGACCATTATAGACTTTCATTAAACATTCAGAGGCCTTCAACAAACAACATCATACCTACATATAACTTAACCTGCATGCATAAAAGTTAACTGAACTATATTATTCGAAGGCATGTTACTTATAAAGCCTTATCCCTTATAACTTTCCATACCAACCGCAAGATAGGAGTCTCGGGTAAAGTTTTCAAACGGGGAGTGCCCCAAGGCTTCGCACTAGGTCCGTGTCCGTAGCTCATGCAATCATATCATCTGCGGCCGGCAATCAACAGTCGTTTTGTTTGCTTGCCCCGGGGTGGTTGGTGCGCGCCAAATTATCTGCAACTATATTCTGTTCTTGGATGTTCATGTTTTTATTTGAGATTAAGATTTTAGTTAAGTGAAGTTCGTGGTGAAATATTTGTATCAAAATTTTATAAAGTTGATGATTAAATTTGTGTCCGGTAAACAAGTAATAATAACAAGAATAATAATAAATCGCTTTATTGTACACCAGATAACTAAGTACATAACTTAAAGCTAAACAAAACAAAAAGTATATCAATACAAACAACCCGCCATAGTTTTATTTATTGCAAGTAGGCTTCGCTTGCGTTATTATTTCTTATTTCATGTTTCTAGTTAGTTTTGGACCTCTCTGTTCATATTTATACTTCCATTTTTCCTCAGTCGGTCTTTTATAACATCAAAAGTATAGGCTGCCAAAATTTCAAGTCAGTCCCATGGCAACTTATTTGATGTATCTAATAATATTCAGATAACGAATCAGTGTTCCCATAGCTTCTTCTATTTGCTTACAATTTTCAATAGTTTACAAACCACTAACAATCTTGAGATGGCCTCGGGTCAGTTCGTCCAACGATCAGGGAAACAACCCACACAGTAATCACGCCAGTCTACATGTCAGAAAAACTTACAGAGGATATGATAAATGTGTGAAACTGTAGATGTGAGCAGGGTTTGTTCTCAAGTCACGATTTTGAGGTTATGTTGTTAATATTAAGTGGAAAACTGAGAGTATTATTCGAAGGGATGTGATGTGATGTCGCGACAGAATGATTGAAAAAATACCTTGTTTGTATCCGAAAGTAGTCCTGCAATTTTGAAATGTCACGTGAGTAAAATCGGTAAAAAAAACGATGGTTTTATTTAGAAAACAAAGAAAAATTGATGCCTACTAATTAATACTACTGGATTATTAATCCTGGCTGCCACAAGTTTGGTTTCGAATTGTGCTCAGCACGAATAATATATAGTGTGATGAACTCTATCATTTGTTCTGATTCACGGTGTAATATTATATAATACGTGTTTGTATATAAAAATACATGTATGTAAAAGTATGTTTATCGACAGCCATAGCAAAGGCTTTGAGATCAGACGAACGTGTGCAAGATATATTAAAATATATACATTTAAAAAGTGTAAAGGTAGCAGAGTCACGCTGATTTCAGCTCGAACGGGGCGTGACTACATAAGATCAATCTAATTTGACAGCATACGTGCCGTCGTGTTTCGTTGAGTGTGTCGGAGGCCCAATGATACAGAAGCAACACTAGGCCGCCATGGGGTGTGTCACCATGCTACAGTGTGACATTGTCTGCATTCGCAATGAGTATGGTGACCGCCAATCTTGTATTCTGCTTATGCTTTCCACCAGGCAGAGTAGTCAATTTGACAGGCTCATACATAAAAAAAACCTGAAGCTTCAATCAGGAGGCCACAGGATCACGATGACCGATGACAGTCTGCTATCTAAGTAAATTCAAACCAAATTCAAAATACGAAAGAAACAAAAACTACGAAATTCTGAACAGTTCAGATAAAGTACTTTTCACAGTTTTCTTCCGAATAGATACGGCAGGTTCTTATTGCGTCGGTAGCTTCGAAACAGCAAACTTTTATAAGGATGCAACCCCGTCGTTGCAGTTCTTTGTTAAAACTTCCATCGTCTTCTCGAAGTTTTTCCGTCAGTATTGCTGTGTTCACAATTCGTAAGTTATCAAGTTTTCTAAAATATTTTTCACATAACAGGTGCACGACGACTATCAGTAAGGGGTTGAGTAGATGAACTCGATACATTTTTGTATGAAATACCAAACAATTTAATATTTCTAAAAAAACGAATAGAAAAAAAAAATTGAAGTGTCTGTTTGTAATTTGAAATTAACAGCTTTTCACCAAATACATAATGAAAGTATATACGGTACTTCATAAAAGAAAGAAATTTTTCAAATTTTTATATGTCTGTCTGTTAGTTCCGGTTAATCTCTGGAATGGCTAAACCAAATTTGATGGAACTTTCACTGGCAGATAGCTGATGATATAAGAAGTAATTTGGGTACTTTTTTAAGACTCTCTTCTCTGTTGTAAAGGTACAACAACAGTACAGAAAAAAAACTAGTCTATACAAATAAATAAAATTGGAGTGTCTGTTTGTAATATTAAAATAACCGCTTTTTACTAAATGCATATGTATGTATACACGGTACATACGGCATAAATGTAGTTAAAAAAATGTTTGTCTGTCTGTCTGTCGGTCTGTCTGTCTGTCTGTCTGTTTGTTCCGGGTAATCTCTGGAACGGCTGGACCGATTTTGACGGGACTTTCACTGGCAGGTAGCTGATGATCCGGGGAGTAACTTAGGGTACTTTTTTAAGACTAACTTTGTCCCGCGGCGTTACTCGCGGTACAACAATAGCCGCGGGTAATACCGCGGGGTTCAGCTAGTATTAAATAAAATTAAACATAATAAACTGTAAATGAAAACTATTAATACTGTAAATTAAAACGTGTACCTATATCTATACAAATAAATAAAATTGGAGTGTCTGTTTGTAATATTAAAATAACCACTTTTTACTAAGTGTACATGTACATGCACACGGTACATATAACAAAAATGTAGCAAAAAAAATTTTTGTCTGTCTGTCTGTCGGTCTGTCTGTCTGTCTGTCTGTCTGTTTGTTCCGGGTAATCTCTGGAACGGCTGGACGGATTTTGACGGGACTTTCACTGGCAGGTAGCTGATGATTCAGGGAGTAACTTAGGCTACTTTTTTTAGACTAACTTTGTCCCGCGGCGTAACTCGCGGTGCAACATTCACCGCGGGTAACACCGCGGGGTTCAGCTATTATCTATACATCTATACAAATAAATAAAATTGGAGTGTCTGTTTGTAATATTAAAATAACCACTTTTTATAAAATGCATATGTATGTATACACGGTATATATACCAAAAATGTGGTTAAAAAAATTTTTGTCTGTCTGTCCGTCTGTCTGTCTGTCTGTCTGTCTGTCTGTCTGTTTGTTCCGGGTAATCTCTGGAACGGCTGGACCGATTTTGACGGGACTTTCACTGGCAGGTAGCTGATGATCCAGGGAGTAACTTAGGCTACTTTTTTTAGACTAACTTTATCCCGCGGCGTTACTCGCCGTACGACAATAACCGCGGGTAACACCGCGGGATTCAGCTAGTATTAAAAATAAAAATCTATCTAATTAATAAATATACCAAAAATTAATTAAGAAACCATAAACAGTAAAAATAACTACAGTTGTACTGGCAATAATTCTACTAACATAAAGTACGATGTTTCAATTTAAATAACGCACATACATGCACAAATCGACCATCTGTGATTGTAAAATATGGCCGGGATCGATATCGTGCCTTTAATTACCGACGCCTCAGGTCAAAAATTTGTTAAATAAAGGTATGATTACTCAGATGGTTATGGATTATTAATTGGCGTGTAAAATACCCCTGACAGGTTGTGAAGACACGTTTTTTTATTATTTTTATAAAAGTAAGCTAATGAATGCAAGTTTAAACATGGCCACTTTTTGAAATCTTGAGAGGTAATTTTGTATTTTATATTAATTCAACTTTTCATCGTCATGGTTGTCTTCATAACGATAAAACTGAACGTATTAGGTATTGTAATTATTATAAAGTTATATATATATATAATTTAACTATTTATAAATTCTCTAATTTATTTTACATATTGTATGTTTAAATTTATGGTTATAAAATACGAACAAAAATATTGTTTTTCATTCAACACTTTTAAAGATGGCGTGTGCACAAGCAATAAATAAATAAATGATATACATGCACCCATTTTTCATGCAATCAATTATAATTAAATGCAATATCATGTTTCTGCAAAACAGGGAGCGATCTATTTCGTCTTTATTTAATATAAAATTTATTATAACTTATTACTCAGTGCCCTGGGCTTCCCCATTTCCATCCATCAGTTTTGCAATCTTAAATCTGCCCGGGTACACTGTAAGCGGGACTCAATATATCATGAAACACCCACACTCTATGAAATATGAACGATATTTTTAATACTCGGCTTTTAAAAAGCATAAAATTATCTCTGAGTGCATTTGTTTGCGTGCAACTTTAGCTTTTTTTGGCGCCAAATGCTTTGTAGATTGGTTTTAATTTTTATTATCTGTTCTGTAAATGTTAATGTTTTTTTTGTCATAAGTTTTCGTGTTCTCATTTTTATTAGCCATCTGAAATTTGAAACTTAACTTTTTATTTTAAATCACAGTAGATATTGTGATTGTATTCCCCAAGACAACGCTTTTAAAGCTTGTAGACGACAGATTTTATGTTGTTATTTTACAGTTTTACATGCATTTAAAACATAAAATACAAGACTTCATCGAAGCAAGGAGACTGAATATGCAATTACAGTTAGAACGGGCTGTCTGTTGCTTGTAAAATACACAATAATCTGTTTTAGTATGAAGTTTGTCGTAAAGATAGTAAAAGGTGAGTTTTAGTAACAAGATAAATACTTAGGTATTGCATAAAATACATAATGGTTGACAAACACAGTGTGTATTATGTTGAGTTTTAGCATAGGTATGCTAAACGAACATAATAGATAAATTATTTAGAACCTATGTTTTACGATTGAATACATGCGAATGGCATATTATTAATACTAATATATAAAGCTGAAGAGTTTGTATGTTTGTTTGTTTAAACGCGCTAATCTCAGGAACCGCTGGTCCGATTTGAAAAATTCTTTCACTGTTGGATACTACATTTATCGAGGAAAGCTATAGGCTATATATCATCACGGTAAGACCAATAGGAGCGGAGCACCAATGAAAAAAGTTTCAAAAACGTTTACGTCTCCTATTACCCGTAGCGTGATAATTTTCCCCCGTTTTTGTAACATTCTTCATTGTTTCTCCGCTCCTGTAGGTCTTAACGTGATGATATATAGCCTATAGCCTTCCTTGATAAATGGGCTATCTAGCTAATTTTTCAAATCGGACCAGCGGTTCCTGAGATTAACGTGTTCAAACAAACAAACAAACTTTTCAGCTTCATATATTAGTATGAATAGATATAGATAAATGTGTAAAAAACTAAGAAGAACCCCTCCTCTCGAAAGTGAAGGCCTCCTCTAGTAGCGTGTTCAAACAAACAAACAAACGAACTCTTCAGCTTTACCTATATATTAGTATAGATAGATATAGATAAATGTGTATAAAACTAAGAAGAACCCCTTCTCTAGAGCTTGCCATTTCTTCCTATTGTTAGCTGTACTCAACCGTTGCTTACCAGCTTCCTGCACTATGCTGTCTGCCCATCATATCACTGGCCTCCCTCTTTTTCTTATGCCTGGTGATCCCGCCCAAGAAGTCAATGTTTTTGTCCATCTATTGTCAGTCAACCAGGCTATGAGGCCAGCCCATCTGCACTTTTGTTGCTATGAGTGATACAACGCATCGATAACTTTCTTTTTAACCGACTTCAAAAAAGGAGGAGGTTCTCAATTCGACCGTATATATATTTTTTATATGTGTTTGCGGATAACTTCGTCGTTTATGAACTGATTTTGATGATTATTTTTTTTAATGGATAGGAGATATCCCAACGGTGGTACTATGATAAGGACACTAATATCTGAAGATGGCATCCAGAATAGGAAGAGAAATCGAATCGAAACTTGAAGTCGGTTAAAATTTAACTTGTTTTAATAGAAATTAATTACATTATTATCTAAAATCGTCCTATCCTAAGGGCCCCCACACATAACTGCGAATTCGCAACCATATCAAAACTATCTGCGAGCAAGCTCGAATACACCGCAAGAACTTCACGCCGCATCCCATCGCAGTTATGTGTGGGAGCCCTAATTCCTACTCTATGTTATAAATGCGAAAGTTTTTCAGGATGTTTGAACGACAAAAACTAGTGAACGGATTTAGATAAAACTTATTAAAGTTTCTTTTAAATACATCAGAATATATAAAATAAGCGACCATTCTCCGCGATAGCCGACATAAACACGGGCAGACGCGCCGGCAAAAGCTAGTATTAAAAAAGTTAGTTATTATTTCTATAAAAAGCTCATTCGTGGGTGATAAAAAACCAAGCTCATTCCCTCATCACCAAGCAAGCGATTCATAATTAACCCTATAGGTACTTCATCTGTGTTATTAATGGAACCTGGAGTCGTGATTAATATCATTATCCTTAAAAGTATTATAACAGTTTTAAAAACATTGAGATGAAATGTATTGCATGTCACGACTTTAGTAATACGAAAACATAACATGTAACATTCGTTACTCATTATTTTTATATTTAGACGCTGCTTTTTATTTAAAAAGTCACCAACAGTAACTCAAAATATTCAAAGCAAGACAGATTTCAGAAGGGATTTTCAATATAATTTTCTACCAAGTAGTACATTTTGTAACAAAAGTGGCAACCCTCATTCATCTGACTCATAATAGGCCATGACATCTGGCAGTCCACCAACGCAATCGACCATTACATTTTCTCAACGAGATTTTCACGCTTCATTCATGCGGACCGTACCCACCTACAATAAAAAAAAATGTCAAGAGATCGAGGCATCGCACCATTCATCCCAACCTAATTTCGTTTGCGACGGTCAACGGTCAAATAAAACCTATTTTTTATTGTTACTAGTTCATAACTTGTTAATAGACTTTGTTTAATTTATTTTCTCTTGAGCATATTTAATTTTATTACAGTAATTTATCAGAGCTTTGCTCAGCATCTATTAAATGTGAGTAAACATTTAAAGACGGGTTTATTTAAGATACAGTTGAGTTTATGTCCTCTGTTTTATAAAGTTACTTCTATAAATGTATTTTGTCTACTAAAATAATTCGACATTGTGTAGGGGTAGTTTATTATTGCAAAAGTCAAAAGCAAGTTTTTATGTGTGGAACATTATCAGGATAAATGAAAATCCATTCACGTTTTATTATGAACCAAGTCATTTGTCAGACTTCAAATTGCATTTGTAGATATAATAAGACCTATATTATGAAGTAAGATGTGGTTCTTCTACGACAACTGTTACGAAGGAAATCGTGTCACTAATTAAACTTTCGGGAATGGCAATAGGCGGTTAGCGAAATTCGACATATAGTGCAGCTTAGCACAGAGCTCAATCATGCTCTGCTCTTAGCAGATTCAAATCATGAGAATTTATATAAAGGTGTAGATTTATTTATAGAGAAGTAAGATCTGTAGTAAAAGCTTAAAAGGACTACTTTGATAAAAAATTACGACGAGCCAAGTGAAGCGCAAGGACACTACCTAGCTTAACTCGGAGTGTTTCGTCGTTTTTTGAAACCCTCATAGCTTGGTTGCCGATATACCAGATAGTTCAAATTCTCAGGATATGATGACAATAACAGAATA
Source organism: Spilosoma lubricipeda (assembly GCA_905220595.1). NCBI lineage: Eukaryota > Metazoa > Arthropoda > Insecta > Lepidoptera > Erebidae > Spilosoma > Spilosoma lubricipeda. The sequence goes on from HG992290.1 coordinate 1,435,776, forward strand.
ATTAAAAATATAAAGTTTCGATTGTATAGTTCTGATATTTTAGATTTTATTTATATCTAAAATAAACCGATTTCGTCACTGAAAACTATTAGGGTACTTCCTGTACTGCTAGAAAGCTGAAATTTGATATGGAAACTAAGTGAAGTATACAAACAACAAAAAAATCATAAGCCCTTAACTTTTGCTCCACAACTTCCACAACTAGGGGGTGAAAGTTTGCATGAGACTTTCACAATTTTTTATGCTAAAGGTTTTATTTTTGGTATTTTTGGGTAGTTCTCGAAAGAAGAAAGATGATGGACAAGAAATACACCCCAAAAAAAACATTTTTACTGAGATTTAGAGTTTGTGCAGTCAGGGTTGGTAGAGTTAGGACATGTGGATTCAGAAGCTTGGCTGAGATCTATTATATTGTTCACAGGGTAAGCCATATGCAGTGGGACTTGTCAACATTTTACATGAAAATGTTTTTGGTGGGATTTATTTTAAAATCAGGGTTGTTTGTTGTTGGCGTAAAAATACAACATTACTAACTTACTTTTTTATCCACCACAAACAGGAGATACTAAATTAAATACATAAATAATATTTACAAACGGAACTAATTAATTTAGAAAAAATATGCCATCTTTGAATACATTATAGTAGAAAATATATTTTCCTGTCGTACACACAAACGGGCACTTAAAAGATGACAGCTCAAATTACGCGACGCGCCTGCATAAAGCAATTAATGAGCTTGTTTCGCGCGCTTTTTATTTATCGTTCGAATGTCATTATGAAGCAAAGGAACTTGCGTCATAATTCCTCTTTGCTTGTGCGTACGTCATTTTTATTTTGTTTCGTGTTGCGAGATTTTCTTAGAAGTTGTGTTTAATTTGGATGTCTGCGTGATAACGGATAAGTATAGAAGCGAGGTTTTGTGTCATAAAACTCGTTGTTACAAATTGCTCCTTCAAAATTACTAAACATATTTTTCAGTAATATAATACTAATTATTCTCCAAATCATTTTATAAAAATAAAAAAAACAAGTATGCAGCAGATACACGGGAAAAGCGCGGTATTGGATTAGACCAATCAATGTACAAGTTGGCTGTCAGATATGTGTATGTATGTAGATGAGATGTCAAATGTTAATCATGTGTTTACTATAGATTCGCATTTTTTCTTTATTTTACTTTACAAGCACTCATGACATATTTATTTGTTGCAGGTACTTTCTTCGAAAGCCAAGACTGATAAATCTACATGTAAAGTAAGCCGTAACTCTATCTGTACAAAATATTGATGTTTTGTATTAAATCTATCTTCTTATCTACCTGCGGACGATTCTCTCCAAATATTGGCTTTATTTTTGCAACTTATATGCATATATGTATATGCACGAAAAATAACAATGTTGTAACAAGAACAGCGGCCCACGAACGAGGAAAAATCCTATCTAAACAAGAAACTTTCAATAGCCGTATGAAAATTACGCTACGTTTCGTTTCACTGAACTTTTTCGCAGATTTTTTATTGCAAATTTTGATTCGATTTAGGAACGCGATCATTTTTTCAGTTTTTATTTTTAAAGCTTTTAAAGGCGCGTTCGAAAAGTCGGATTGCGAAGCGTAGCGAATGGGAGCGAGACGGAACAAGACGGAACGAATAAAACAATGACCGCTAAAACCTTGCAACCAGGGCTATCAATATTTAATGTAAATTTGCTTTTTGTCGGGGGTGCCTAGCCTAATGCGGTTATATAAATAAAACTTCCGTTATGAATTACACTCCGTTATAATAAGCAAGCTAGGACAATGCCCTCGTACAATTACTATTCTATACAATGCTATGAAGGTGCGAACGACGGAGGTCGGACAGGGCGCGGCGTGGCGTGTAACGCGGCGTCGAGGAGAGAGAGCGGGCGGCGTGCGGTCGGCGCGAGTGCGTTCGGCCGACTGACGCTGCAGGCCTACGGCGTCACCGAAGCGCCGGGCGCCGTGGATGCGCCGGCGAATCGCGCGTGGCGCGCGGCAGTGGCGCACAGCGGCGGCGCGCCGAACTAGGGTGCTTTGTGGTATACACCACATCACCCCCCTGGGAGAGTTATGCTCCTGGGGAAAAGAAACAAGGTGGCTTTACAATGCGACCAAATCGAGTGGTCTTAGTAGGACGTAGCTCGGTCGGTCTTGAGGCAGGAGCGTCGCTAACGAGGTCGTCTTCGTTCGTCTCGTAAGCAGGTTTGGCTCGATCCAATGAGACAGTAACTGGCCCTCTTGGCATTTCTACTGTTATAGTTTTATCCGTTCTACTAACTACTTTTAATGGGCCAATATAAGGTGGTTCGAGTGATCCACGTAGTGCATCCTTTCTGAGGAAAATATAGTCTGATGTACTCAAATCCTTATGAACGAAAACAGACTTGCTTCCATGTCGGGCTACGGGTACTGGCTTAATTTTAGCAAAATGGCTTCTAAGATCCGTAACGAAATTGTCTGGCCTCACAAATTGTGGAGTAATTGCTTGTAAGAACTCACCGGGGATTCTCAGGGGCTCACCGTACACTAATTCTGCTGGGGAGCTCTGCAGGTCGGCTTTCCAGGCGGTGCGTAGTCCGAGCAGTACCGTAGGTAGAGTGTCGGACCACCGAGTGTCTCCATGTGCCATCAGAGCTGCCTTTAGTGTTCGGTGAAACCGTTCCACCATGCCGTTTGCCTGTGGGTGATAAGCAGTGGTGTGTCTGATTTCTGTGCCACAAAATTTTGCTAGCTCCTTAAAAAGACTAGAGATGAACTGCCGGCCTTGGTCCGTTATTATTACTTGAGGACAACCAAACCTAGTTATCCATGTCCTATAAAATGCTTTAGCAACGCTCTCAGCAGATATATCATATAGAGGTGTGACCTCAGGCCATCTGGAAAAGCGGTCAATAGCAGTAAGGCAATATTTAAAATCATCTGATATAGGTAGCGGTCCAATCAGATCTATATGTACGTGCAAGAATCTAGATTGTGTTAGTTGAAAGCTTTGTATTGGGGTAGCAGTGTGGCGGTGCACTTTAGTTCGCTGGCAGGCATAGCAGGTTTTTACCCATCCCCGCACATCTTGGCGGATGGATGGCCATACGAAACGGTCAGTCATAAGCTTTATAGTGGCTTTAGCACCTGGGTGACTCAAGCCGTGAATGCTGTCGAAGTATTGCTTGCGTAGCTGCTTCGAAATGAATGGGCGAGTCTTCCCTGGTTGTGAAGTATCACAATAAACAGAAAAGGTAGTACCTGGTATTGAGATTTGTTGTAGTTTCAGTGCAGATGTTGCAGTTGATAGAATTTCCTTTAATTCTGTGTCGTGTTGTTGATACTTGCATAGCTCCTCATAGTCAGGGGACTTTTTGATAGCTTCTATCCTACTCAGCGCATCGGCAGTCACGTTTTTCAAACCTGAGATGTGTCGAATGTCTGTGGAGAATTGAGAAATTAAGTCAAGATGGTTGAATTGACGAGGAGTGCATGTACGATCCTTCTTCTGGAACGCATATGTTAGAGGCTTATGATCTGTGTATATTACAAAATGTCGTCCCTCGATCATGTGACGAAAGTGTTTGATGCTCTCATAAATTGCTAATAGCTCCCTGTCGTAAGCGCTATATTGTGTTTGAGCTTTGTTCATTTTCTTTGAAAAGAACGCGAGAGGTTGCCAGTTATCACCAATTTGTTGCTGCAAGACTGCTCCGACTGCTGTATTGGAGGCATCGCAAGCTAAAGTCAGCGCTGCACTGTGTATTGGATGAGCAAGCAGTGTCATTCTAGAAAGGCTAGACTTACATTTGTTGAAGGTTTCCAGAAGTTGTGGGGTCCAGGTTAAGGTTGTAGAACCTTTAACAGATGGGCCGGTAAGCATTTGGTTAAGTGGAGCTTGCTCCTCCGAAGCATGAGGCAGGAAACGCCTGTAAAAGTTCATCATCCCTAGGAAACGGCGTAGGCCCTTAACGGTTTTTGGAGGTGTATACTCCTGGATGATCTTCACTTTGTCTTCTAATGGGAAAGTACCTTCTGAGGATATTTTATAACCAAGGAAAGTTACCTGGTTTACTCCAAAAGAGCACTTGTTGACGTTAAGTAAAAGTCCATACTGGCTGAGTCTTTCAAATACCTGTTTTAGGTGATCCAGGTGTAACTTGGGGTCCAATGAGCTCACCAAAATGTCGTCCAAGTAAGAATGACAGAAATCCAGTCCTCGCAGTACCTCATCGAGAAAACGTTGAAATGTTTGTGCGGCGTTCCGTAGTCCGAATGACATATAGGGAAATTCGAAGAGTCCGAAGGGTGTAGTGATGCTAGTCTTGTGTATATCAGCTGGAAAGACAGGAATTTGATTATAAGCCTTGACCAGGTCTAGCTTTGAAAAGATGGTGCAGCCAGACAGCTTATGTGCGTAATCTTCAATGTGCCTGATTGGGTAGCGGTCTGGGATGGTGCGTGCATTTAGTGCACGGTAGTCACCGCAGGGTCTCCAATTATTCTCGCCCTTCGGCGCCAGGTGTAGTGCGGAAGACCAAGGTGAATCGGACCGACGGGCTGTCCCATCCTGTATCATTTCCTCAAACTGCTGTTTGGCTACCAAAAATCGGTCTGGTGCCAATCTGCGTGGTCGACAGAACACCGGTGGTCCAGGCGTGGTTTTAATATAATGCACAGTGTTGTGCTTAATCTCACGGTGTATACCGGAAGGTTTAGTTAAGTTCGGGTACTCTTCTAATAATTTGTGGTACTCACTGTTACCGGAAATGGCTTTGATGCTTGGCACGTGGCAGTTAGTAGGCCTGGCAGGCGTGTGCAGTGATGTCACGCTGTCCATGAGTCGATGATTCCTGCAATCGACCAGAAGTCCATAAAAAGTCATGAAGTCAACACCTATTATTGGTCTGTCCACGTCAGCAATCAGAAAATTCCATGAGAAATCTCGTCTCAATCCCAGGTCTAAGTGTAGTTTTAGAGTGCCATACGTATGAATAAGGCTTCCGTTAGCAGCAGTAAGTACATAGTTCGTTGGATGTCTGCGTTCACGAAGGAAACGACGTGGCAACACGCAGACGTCCGAGCCTGTATCGATTAAAAATTGGACTTTAGTTTTTTTGTCAGTCACAAAAATGCGGCTAGCGGGAGACGGGCAGTCATTCACCGCGTTCACTGACTGCCGTTTATGTTTTCCGATTTAAATTTGCAGGGTTGAACACACTTACGAGCTCTCTCCGCGAACGTATCGTGGTACCAACACACACCCGGCGTCGCGTTCCTCGTGGGGCGGCGCCGGCTATTGCTTCTAGCCCGAGGCCTTCCTTGGTATGTAGTTCCAGCGCGATCGCGTCTTAGATTCAGTTGTGCAATCTGTCGAGAAATTTCGGATTTAATATGAGTGGTTATATTATTTTCAAAACCTTTAAACATAACCTCAAGCGATGCGGTCGATGTGCTTGTCACGTGGTGTGCAGAAGGGTGTGACACGTCGAATATCCGGTCTGCCAAATCCGCAACGTCATCCAGGTCAGTGTCTGACTGACGGGATGCTATTATAGGCTGGAGGTGTCTAGGTAGTCGGTCCATCCAAATACTGCGTAAAAATTCATCATTAACGTATTTTCCACCTAAAGATCGCAGATGGCGTAAAAATTGGGATGGTTTCCGGTCGCCCATTTCCTCGTGAATCATTAACTGGCGCAGGCGATGCTGATGAGAAACTGATAGTCGCTTTATTAGCTCCTGTTTCAACTTCTCATATTTGCCCTCGTTCGGGGGGTTAATAATAATATCACGTACCTCTGTCATTGTTTTATGTTCCAGTTGTTGCAGGATGGTGTAATATTTTGTACCATCAGCCTTTATGCCAGCCGTCTCAAACTGCGCCTCCACCTGGGTGAACCAAAGGTCGGGATCGTCGCTCCAAAATGGTGGCAATCGTACTGCCACGCGGTTAACGGTAACCGCGGCTCCGCCATCTTCAATGGCGTCCGTGTAAAACTCTCTCTCCGTCATTGTTATACGCTTGTTCTACACTGGAATCACTAATAAAAGTAACCGTCGTTATTATGTTTGTTCTACTTCGGGGTCACCAATGTCGGGGGTGCCTAGCCTAATGCGGTTATATAAATAAAACTTCCGTTATGAATTACACTCCGTTATAATAAGCAAGCTAGGACAATGCCCTCGTACAATTACTATTCTATACAATGCTATGAAGGTGCGAACGACGGAGGTCGGACAGGGCGCGGCGTGGCGTGTAACGCGGCGTCGAGGAGAGAGAGCGGGCGGCGTGCGGTCGGCGCGAGTGCGTTCGGCCGACTGACGCTGCAGGCCTACGGCGTCACCGAAGCGCCGGGCGCCGTGGATGCGCCGGCGAATCGCGCGTGGCGCGCGGCAGTGGCGCACAGCGGCGGCGCGCCGAACTAGGGTGCTTTGTGGTATACACCACACTTTTAAATAATATAAAATTGTTTTGCTGCTTATTGAAGTATTATACTATAAAATAATATACGTTTTAAGAATAAGACTTGATGAATAGTTTTATCATCGTCATCACGTTTAACAGTCCACTGTAATGTTTGTTCTCCTTTGATATAAGTAGTTAGTTTTTATCTACCCATCACATGATGTAACTCAAGATATACAAGAGCTTTTGCTGTCTTTTTGAGGTTTCCTACGCCCCCTTCTCCCTCCCTATATGAGAAAAAGAGAGGAAGAGGCGTCAAGTAAAGTAATTTTGGCGCCAATAAAATAGCTCCGCGTGAAATTTACAAACCTGTTGCGAACACGAGATTAACAACATTTCGTTTATAGCTTTAAATGTATTTCGTGGTATGGATATATTGTTGTAAAATAATTGACGGATCGAGAATGTTATGACAACTTTGACAGAAGAAATAAATTCTCATTGTTTATGCTGCGGAGTGTTTACTTTTTAAAAACAATCCGTTATTTTTGGAATTGATTTGAAAGCAAAACACGTTTACTTACCTCCAAATGACTGTTATTTTTATTCTTAAATAACTACAATATTGTTTAAAATGATTCATATGTGAGTGTACCTAAATACTTATTTTAAAAATTATACCACTGTGAAGTCAAGGTTAAACGATACCATCTACCGTGGTAGAGCCACGCTTCGGCATAAAAGGGCCGGCTCGACTGGAGTGATACTACGGCCTCGCAGAAAACCGCACTTGTGACGCCTCTGGTGTTGCAGGTGTCCATGAACGGCGGGAATCGCTTACCACCAAGTGATACGTCTGCTCGTTTGCCCCCTATCCAATAAAAAAAAACGCAGAAAAGCTGGAAACATTAAAGTCATACTGGCAACATTGTAACTGGGGGATAAGAATGTTTCAAACACGCGCCAATCAATCATTGAAAGGATTGCTTTCTTTTTTTATTAAGTAAAACTCTAGTATAGACTTATAGTTTTCTATAGGAGGTATATTTTACCTTTACACATCTCACACATGGCCATCTGATAACTAGCCAGCTAAAACCAAAGGTATGGTAATAAAATTGCAGATAAACAACAAGATTTTTTTGTTTTAATAAGTTCAGTTTCAAGTCTAGTTTATCTTATATACCTACAACAGCTGTCTGTTGTGAAAAAAAATAGGTATATTTGTATTTATGTCAGATATCTAGTACCCATAACACAAGCTCTACTTAGCTTGGTACTAGATGGCGTTGTGTGTTGGATGTCCGAAATATTAAAAAAAGTTTTATAAATAATTCACAGAAGAAAATAGGTATATGAAAGGAAAAGAAAAGTTCTCATTTCGAATTCGAGAAAAAAATTGTTTTAGTCTTAAAAAAATAGAAATAAAACAAGAAATATAGTGTTGTATGTTTACACTTGAAAAAACCTCTACAGAGCGACTTCAAAACGTTCAGAACGTATAGATGGCTCAAGTTACTTCCACAGGTTATACAAAGTAACAATCACGTAAATTAGAGTCTATTAAATACCATATAAAGACTTTACGCAGTAAATTTCGTAACTTGAGCACTTAACAAGATAACCAAACAGAATTTATAGTGCGTTTTACTGCCAAAACTGATGACAACAAAATGGCGACAGCGTCGTTTAGGCGGGAACTTGCAACAGATGTCTATCGTCTCTTCATACGGCGAATGAAGGCAAATCACAGCATTAACACAATTATTACAACATTTATTTAGTTCTTTACTTTCTAAGCTAAGTTTAAATTTTGTATTTCATTTAAGTACTAAACAATTTATGGTGTAGTTAATGGTTAGTTTGTTTTTCGTCTAGAGGGCTCAGACTTTCCGACGACAGCCCATGTTGCCATGATGTTTACGACCAAGACCGCATGAATTATAGCCTATATTCTTCAATATATGTATATATAAACAAATTATTGTGTTATCAGCATTTGTACTCTATTGCTAGACCTGGGCCTCTCCTTAAAAATGAGGTTTTGGACTACTATTGGTACAAAGTTCCTATAACATGTTTCGCTTCTCTTTACATTGCTGTTTTCCTACGTACTTTACTCACTTAAGTCGACTCTTATGTCACCCAGGCAATGGATAGGAATAGTGACACTCTGCATTTTTAATCCGTTCGGAAAATGATCGTATGTTGAACATGGTTTTATTCTTTTTTATTCATGAGTCTACCGAAGTGACGAAACGGACTGATGGAAAGTATGAGCAGAATCCAAAAGTAGTGGATACCAATGCAAGAATGTAGCATGGTGACGGTAACCCACAGTATACATCCTACTGATATACTGCTGTATCATTGGGCCTCAAATCTCGCACTCGCCAAAGTAAAACGACAGCACGAATGCCGTCTTCTACGAATTTGAATTATTTTGTCTTAGTGTAATTTATCTATAATATGTATTTAATAAAATATAAGTATTTTTATCAGCAATTTGGTCAACAAAGCACAGATTTTGCTTATTTTGGGTTCAGACGTTATTGTATTGTCAAGTTAAATACTATACGTAAAATGCACATAACATCGGAAAGAGGCGACACATAGAGTTCATCCCTCGTGGTAAATAACTGCCGTGGGATTCTCCAGTGCTCCCACCCCGGGCAATTGTAAATAGGGTACATTTCATCTGAAATATCTTTAAAATAAAAACCGTGTACCGCCGCTGGCTAGTCTGCCGTACATACCTTCAATTTACTATTGAATAAAATCCTTTTTTCGTATTAAGCTTTTGCATTTAAGCTTTCATATTTGTTGACATGTCGTTTCTTGCAGACAATATTCAGTCAAAAACGAATGTTTAAATAATTAGGCATAGTATTAAGGTAGCCATACACGATAGGGTATACTGACAGGTTTGCCTGTATAGTTGAACTTTACAGGTAAATCGGAGCGTGTATGTTACACAACAGAACTGTGCAGGTTTCCACACCTGTTCAGGGAACCGAAAATCTATGAATTTTTGTATTTTTTGCCGGTTTTCTGCGAGTCTGTGGTATCACTACGGTCGATCCGGCCCATTCATGCCGAAGCGTGGTTCTCCCACTGATAATGATCCCAATACTGAGCGGAGGCCTCCCTGAAATAAGAATTTAAATATATCATAATATAGAAAAACCTAGAAATAAATATATTTAAATAATGTTATCGTTGCTCAACGATTTATGTTCATGATCGAGGTTTTACCCATATTTGGTCCTAAAATGAATGAAACATTTCCTTGTTTAAAGGTATAAAATTTATAATTTACCTTTGTTCTGAGTTCGTATTATTTCCATAAATCACCCTTAAAGAAACTCGATATTGAACTTACCCACAGATTTTCATTGTTTATAAGCCTTTGTTTTAATTTTTCTTAGATTTATACATTTATAAGTAATTATTAATTAGACTTCAAGACACTTGGCAGAAGTTATTACTGAAGAAAAAACCTGTAGAAAAAGAAGAATGCCTGGTTTATAAGTGAAGAGACTAGACATGATTAGAAGAACTGAGTGAATGATAACCCAACACGAAACTCTTGTCTCGATTTTATTTTCTCAACTGTATTGATATTCTAGTAAGAGTATTGATATTCTGCTCAAATTTAAACACATAGACAGTACAGACAGAGCTGACCCGCTCAACTTCGTTTGCGTCTCTCCATGAGAAATATATTTTTCCCATTTCCCACCATTTTCGGTCGATACCCGGCTCCTATTGGTAGTAGAGTGATGTTACATAGCCTAAAACTTTCCTCGCTAAATGCGCTACCCAACAACAAAAGAAATAGGAAAATCGGTTCAGCCGTTGACGCTTGGTGTCGTGACCAAGGCAAATAGGGATTCATTTTTAAATATATTTAGATATCTAATAATCGCAGTCTCAATTTATAATAATTTAACATATTTATTTTGTTTAATACCTGTGTTATTTTATTAGAACACATTGTAACGCATTTTTTCCTCCAGTCTTTTCCTGCCCCTCTCTGTGTTTAAATGTGTCCCTGTGTATGTTTGCAAGTGCGTTTGTTTGTATGTCTTTTCAACATTGTAGCTGTAAAATAACAGTCAGTAATTTCATCTTAAATACCAATACGGTCTCTGAGGAAGTCTAAATATGGACATTCTCTGAATAAGTCATATTTTCAATTACTGTTTTGAAAAGCTAATTATATTAATTGGTTATAACAAGTGTGGCACGAACGGACTGAAAACATTGAACTTTGAATATTAATGTTGGGTAGAAACGTGACGAGAACTGATAACAACGAAGCACGGAACGGAATTGTGGATGCGAAAGTCTTTGGAAGGTAGTTACGTTCAGTAAGATTTTTTAATGATGACTGGCTTGGTGTTTATACCCCTTATATCATGGTAAAAATCTTTTGTCATAATAAGTCATGACGTCGGTTTGATAAATCTGTTTTCGCTTACGTAAATGTTTAACTCAAAATTTATACCGAAACTAGCTGAAACCCGCGGGGCTACCTGCGGTTATTGTTGTACAGCGAGTAACGCCGCGGGACAAAGTTAGTCTAAAAAAAAGTGGTCTAACTTACTCCCTGGATCATCAACTACCTGCCAGTGAAAGTCCCGTCAAAATCGGTCCAGTCGTTTCAGAGATTACCGTTTAGAGACGGACAGACAACATTTTTTTAACTACATTTTTTTTGGTTTATGTACCGTGTATACATACATATGCATTTAGTAAAAAGCGGTTATTTTGATATTACAAACAGACACTCCAATTTTATTTATTTGTATAGATAACATTGATATGTTTTTATATCAAACCGTAATAATGTTAGTTGTCTATAATATGTATTTGTTTTTTTACCTATAGTAGGTATGAATTGCCTAGAAATACTCTTAAAAATCTTTTTACCAAAAAAAAATGCTAACTCGAGTTAGTTTGGTTAGTTATTTATAACGTGGTTTGATACATATTTACATGTTATATGGAACTAAATTGATCTTCAAAATGATTTCATTACCTAGGCTCAGGTGTTTCTTTTATTTCCATTTTCCGGTTCCATAAGAAGAAAAAATCTTTTTCACAACAGTTGAAAATCAAAACAACCAACTCGCGCCAATTTAAGTCCAGCAATTTGTCAGGATTACTGCCAACATGATAAATTATTGCCAACTTACAAATTCACTGCTAATTTTGGCGGGAAAGAAAGGAGATGTCAACTGCTTATCTTGTAAAGGACATGGCAAGGCGAAAAGGCTTATAAGTACTTAAGCTGATGGAACATTGACGTAATTTATTTTACAGCTGTTTTTGCTCGTGACCTTAATCGAGTAACTATAAAGTTCTTGAAATATAGTTTGATTTCTGTGACAGATGTCACTAGCGTCATTTTGGAGCTTACGACGTGTATTTATTTTTGATTTCTATCTATACTAATATATGAAGCTGAAGAGTTTGTTTGTTTGTTTGAACATGCTAATCTCAGGAACTACTGGTCCGATTTGAAAAATTCTTTCAGTGTTGGATAGTACATTTATCGAGGAAGGCTATAGGCTATATATCATCACGCTAGGACCAATAGGAGCGGATCACCAATGAAAAATGTTTCGAAAACGGGGGAAAATGATCACGCTACGGGCAATAGAAGACGCAAACGAGGTTGCGTGGGTCGGCTAGTAAATTTATAAAGTACTAGTTGTTGCCTGCGCCTCCGCCCGCGTGTATGTCGGTTATCGCGGCAAATAGTAGCATATGTGTTATTCTGATGTATAAGTTATATTACTGTAATGTTTCATTCAAATCCTTTCTGTATTTTTTGCGTGAAAGGGTTTGTTACCCTTTCACGCAAAAAATACAGGTTGGAGGTTTGTTACCTCCATCCATACTTACAAACTTTCGTATTCCTCATCATCTATACAAATAAATAAAATTGGAGTGTCTGTTTGTAATATTAAAATAAGCCCTTTTTATTAAATGCATATGCATTTATACACGGTACATATACCAAAAATGTAGTTATAATTTTTTTTGTCGGTCTGTCTGTTTGTTCCGGGTAAAAATAATAAAATAATAGACGGATTTTGACGGGACTTTCACTGGCAGGTAGTTGATAATCCAGGGAGTAACTTAGGCTACTTTTTTTAGACTAACTTGGTCCCGCGGCGTTTCTCGTGGTACAACAATAACCGCGGGTAACACCGCGGGGTTCAGCTAGTATGTAATACATGTTAAAAACAATGTTAAGAATTGGCACCTTAAGAGAAAATATAGGTGATACAAAATAAAATCACTTATTCAAAGTTAATGTGTAATACGTTATGTTTTTCTTTTTATGTAGTACAAGCTTTTGCCGTCCCTCCATTCGGTCTATGAAGCTTGTGTCCTGCCTGAAATCGGTTCAGCATTTTAACCGTGAAAGTATGCTTTCACGGTTAAAATGCTGAACCGACAGACAGACTGAGTTACTTCCGAATTTATAATATTAGCATAGACCTTAGAAGGTAACCTTCTTCGATTTCCAAGAATGTCAGTACAGAGAACAATATTAATGCCAAACAAAACTACACTACGCAAGACGCATGCGCATCGACTCTGAAGTTTTATCAAGATTACAGTGTCCATGAGTAATTCTCACAGATAGTGTTGAGACGTTGATCAATCGATGTACTCGAATCGATATCGAGAAATCGAATTTTATCCGATTTTTTGTTCGAACATCCTGATTTATTCGAATAAAATTTTGCACAGTTTTATATCGCATTAAGGTTAATCGGTTTTCTTTTATTCATTCATCGGTTTATCTTGACGAATGACAGATTTTGATAAATCTCGTTTCGTAAATTCTTTAACATTTTAATTATAGCCGACTTTTAGAAAATATCAATTCGGTGGTTTTTACATACGTTTCCTTAGAACTCCGTCTTTTGTGAATAGATTTTGAATACTATTGTTTTTATTTGTAAGGATGTACTTCTTGTCTAGGTCTATCTGAATTAAAGGCAGAAATACCTACGCTAAGAGGTTAAGAAATAATAAATAAAGACTGTAGTTTATAACAATTCATCATAAGGTACTATTTTAATTGTTAAACCATCAATATCACCATGATAATTTGTAATTAACCCCCGATGCAAAAAGAGAGGTGTTACCTATAGGTTTGACGTCGATGTCTGTCTGTGTGTGTGTGTGTCTGTCTGTGGCATTGTAACTCTCAAACGGATAGACCGATGTTGATGCGGTTTTTTCATTTGAAAGCCAGTTTTCTTGTGGTAGTTCTTAGTCATGTTTGGTTAATATCGGTCCAGCAGAGTAAGGCATTTTGGCGTATGATTACTCGATTAAGTGCTTCACGCGTGCCACTATAATCGTTAAACGTTAACAATTAATTGATGACTTCGACCTGATGCTGCGAAGGGGATTTTTTAATTTTTTAATTTATGATTATTTTATCTTGTAACTTTATTTTAAAGACAACTACCGCTCTAGGAATACATATCCTGTGTCGGCGGAGACTTCACAAATATTCGGGAAAACGATATGAAGAACATTTAGGCTATATAACAAATACATATGTATATGTATTTGTATCACGACCTACTCACTTCTTATAGGTATTCTTTATTGTACACCATAAAATGAATTATACATTGAAGACAATAACAATCAAAAACAGTGGTACAATGGGAGGCCTTATCGCAGACTGCGATTTCTTCCAGGCAACCTTAAGATGGACTATACTAGTGATTTGTAGTTTGTGGTGCACATTTACAGTTTGCGTATAAAAGTAATATTACCTAACACAATTACACAGATACAACATGCATATATCCCCCCTCACACATATATTCATGTACTTACAGACATATAAATAAGCATAAATAAGAATACATAGATAGACATACATATATAAAGCATATAATTATTACAGAGATAGGTAGTGATCCTTGACGAGTTTCTTCAAATATACTATTTGCCATAAAACTCCTGTACAACTTTTTCCGATATCCAGGCGGATCTCTTCAAGGAGAAGATGCACGATCAGGTGACCGGTACATCTCAAAAATTGCAAGTGCCTTTAAACCCTTCCAGAGAGTGAGGAGTACTGAGGAGAATAGGGTGTCTGGTTCCGGTAACTTCATTCTTACAAAACCTATATTGCAATTCTTTCTCTGGATTCCACTGAGTGAGGTTTTCACTTCAAAAACACGTACATTTTATACATTTAAATGCAATTTCCCCGAATAGTAAACAAAATAAAAAGCAACGCGAGATACAAGGGTGAAACGCAAACATTCATTTAATCCACAACACGAGTATGTAATTAATAATTAAATAATTAATTATTATTAAATGTGTACGTATCCGATTTCGGAACACGCTGAAAGTGAACCCTGAAGAACCCGAGTTTCAACTTATGGGGGTTGAAGGGTTATTGGATCCACTCAAGAGAGTTAAACATGGAATGATTGTGTGGTGTATTTATTTATAATTGGCTTTGAGTATAATTTTATTTGTTGTTAAATTTCGTAACATTTGAGTTGAATTCTCGAAGGTTTTAATTGATTGGTTAACAGGGAGATGTAGTTCTTTAAAAAGACTTTGGAAGTAAATCTTAGTTTGTGGCGTTTATGGAGCTGTGACTGTAGCTTCAAACTCGAATATTTACTAGATTTTAACCTGAGCCTTAAGTAGATTTGATTTCATTTCGTGTCGTAAGAGAAAATACTAGAAAGTGCTCAACGAGGCAAAATGAGTTTTGTGACGTCAGCATGTCGGTGATGCGGTGACGCGAACTCATAAGATTTTCCCCTACCAAAAAGTGTTCAACGCGGCTTAAAAAGTTTTCACTTCAAAACAAAACCCTACAGTTATCCGTTTGGCCAGCGCAGCGTGGTATACCAGACCTCGTGGTATATAAAACCTTCTTTCTAAGGAGCATCCAAGCTCTCTCAGGACATGCTAAAATCGACTTAATACATAATTACACAGACGTTATTTTGCAAAATAATGTCTGTCAAATTGTTTTCTATCAGTTCTCCGCTAAAATTAATCGTACCATTACTTATATTGAATTCAAATCTAATTAAGTCATAGTCCCCTCAGACGGGAAGCACTCACCGTTAACGGAGGCTGAAGTACATCTGTGTTCTACCTACGGCTATCGAAGTATACTAATCTGATCAACGTCTTCGCATTAGCAGTCTTAGTGCTGAGGGACACGGTCGATCTTTTAGTTTAGAACTGTGCACAGATAAATTTTTACGTAATTAACTGCTCTCATCGTGGAGCTAGATGCTGGCTGGTTTGACTTTTAACAACAAAATTATTTTTCAATCGACTTCAAAAAAGGAGGGCGTTATCAATTCGACTGTATTTTTTTATATTTATTACCTCATAAATTTCGATTGGGTAAACTGATTTTGATGATTATTTTTTTATTTGAAAGCTGGTGCTTCCTGTCTAGTCTCATTTCAAGAAGCTTTAGGAGGAATCATATATTTTTTTAAACTTAGACCCTATTTCACTGTGTACAAAACAGTTTTAAATATTTTTTCTGTCAAACAATTTGACATATCTTGTATATGAATTGTGACAAACCATCTGTCAGATATGTTATTCGGAACTTATCTGTAACCAGTGAAACCGCGTCTTAAAGTGTATAAAGTGTACAGGATTTATTAAAATAATTTTATTCGGTTTTTTTTTTATTTCCACTGATTATGTTCTGTTGAGGCATTATTCCATAAAACAAACAATAAGGATCGCATTTTTAAAGATTGCTTATTTATATATTTTTAATGTTCTAACTGAAAATGTTTTCCTTAAATTTAACGGATAAAACATTTCTAAAATCGTAACATTTAACTTAAATTTGTAACCTTTGAGTCGTGAATTGTGGCTCTAACATCGCCAAACCGCAGGTCTGCATTTGGCCCCTAGGGGGCACTGGGGCCCCTCTTGCTTTGAGTTCGCACCTCGCTGCACCGATTATATTACGGACGGGAATAATTCGACGAACAGTAATGAGGGAAATACGAATACCGTCTTGTAATGTTCAAAATATGGTATACACTCGCATGTTATGCAATATTACACCTAAAGTAGGATTAAATAAAGATAATATTAGCTTGACTTAAGTTACACTGGACCGTCTGATCCGAAACTGTGGTCTAAATAACGCAGAATTCTCAGTCTTTATTGTTTCTAAGATAATGTGGGATCCTACTACGAGCTACGAGTTTAACTGTATACTACATATGGCTACACACCGACGAAGTAACTTTAAACAGCGATTTTATTTTTTTATTTATTTATTTTATTTTATTTATATTAACGCATATTTTCATTCTTTCATGCAAATTTTTATCACAAACTAGCTGTGCCCGCTACTTCGTACACGTAATACTAGAATTTTCAAGTTATTTTTAATTTTCCACCGTTCAAACCTTCCCTTGACTACGACAAACACTAAATCGGTCCAGTCGTTTTCGAATTATAGCGAACAAACGAACTGCAGTTATATATATAAGAGATATATATATATATATATAAGATATACCTCGTAAGTTGTAAAATGATACTAGTAACGGTTGTCACAGAGATCACGTTATAATAAGAACTCAAATCGTTTCAGACGGATTAATATTTGTTAAAGTACCTTTAACTATCATCATTGACATACTTTTATCAACATTGCCTTGGGAAATTATCCTGTTACAATATTGTAAAAGTTTCTAAATGAAATAAATAAGTTGTTAGTGGTTTCAGCTAATTTGTATCATATCTGGTGTTCAGATAATATTAGACTTTCTGTCTAGACTGTTTCGATCCTACGCGTGTAAGTCCTCCCTTGAGTCTCTATACCAATTATTATTGTCGCAATTTTGGGTGATCTGGAGCCGCTTCTTTGCTTGTATTATAAATAGATTAATATCGCATCTCTAACTCAATTCAGAAGGGCACAATTCCAGTAGAAAAAAATACTGTGTAATCAAACTTTTGTTAAAGAACATTCTAGAAACATATTGGATTACCGAATAAACATGCTATATAGTCTCTGTAACGAACGATGCAAAATAATCACAGTTGTAACTGGTATGTACCGGGAAGATTTCCTATCTTGAAGATCTATAGGCGAATTTACCCAATTAATTAGTTACATCTTTATTTGTAAGTGCAAACATCCGACTACCGAGGCAAATACATACTATTGCAAGCAAACATTCGAACTGGCGACCTCCAACGTAGCAGCAACGTAGTACACAATCGTTCTGTTTTGTACAATTAAGATTAGGTACTTTTTTATAAATTTATATATTAGTTAGGCAAAGCTAGACTTAAATATTTCTAAACAGATAATATCTATACTAATATATAAAGCTAAAGAGTTTGTTTGAACGCGCTAATCTCAGGAACTACTGGTCCGATTTGAAAAATTATTTCAGTGTTAGATAGCCCATTTATCGAGGAAGGCTATAGGCTATATATCATCACGCTTAGACCAATAGGAGTGGAGCACCAATGAAAAATGTTATGAAAAATGGGGGAAATTGTTACGCCACGGGCAATTAGGAGACGTAAACGAAGTTGTGTGGGTCAGTTAGTTATAGATAAATCGATAAATTATAACCAGACAGTACAAATTTATCATACTCATAGCACAATTATTTGTTCTTTGTGGAAATTGAACCCACGATATTCGGCTAAGCAGTCGGGGTCACTAACAAGTAGTATAACATTTCCCTAAAATATTTCGCATACTTCAAACCAACTTTTTTACCCTCGTAATTGAGCTACCAGGCTTTGATAAAATCTGCCTTCATAACCATGAAAAATAACTGCATAAAAATGCTACATCATTTTTTATCTGTGCCATTCCACGCATGCCTTTAGAGGCACCTGGATATTCACGGCGGCACTCATTAGAGGGTTAAGTAATTTATTTCGATGGTCCCACAGACTGTTGGCAGGCGAGGGGTTGGAAGTAGAGATACGAGGAATAGTAATTTAGAAGCATGTTTATCCGAAATATTCTGATATCCGTACAAAACTTTTTTTCAAAGATTTTGAAATATTTAAGTTTTTGTAAGTTTTATGTGTTTTACCGTATGTGTAATTTAAACTAGGTAATGATTGTAAGTGGCGTGTTCTTCTTACATTATTATTTAATAATAACGATTTGACTTGCCATACATACATTTAGTTAGTCTGCCTTAGAATTAGATACAGCCTGTACTGACTTTTTCATCACCAAATTATTTTATTGAGGAAACCAAACCTACATTATTCAGGATCAAAATAAAAGGCATATAAAATATTTTTCATTCACAATATCTATCAGATAAAATAACTTAGTGCTACTTGACGTGCTAGTCTGACGTAAAATAATACGTTTGTTCGGATATCCGAAAATTCCGACATCACTACATAAAATGATTGAATTAAGTTTTCATGTTTAGTATGTGATTGTAGTTATAATGATTTGTAGTCTGTGTACTGTGTACTGTAGAGGGTTAGTTTTGTGTGTTACAACATGTCATGTGCTTTAGGGGGTGAGGGTAGGTGCTAGTAGTAGCTTCCATATATATATATAACTAGTTGTAGCCCGCGGCTCCGCCCGCGTATATGTCGGCTATCGTGGCAAATAGTAGCCTATGTGTTATTCTGATGTATAAGCTATATTACTGTAAAGTTTCATCCAAATCCGTTCAGTAGTTTTTGCGTGAAAGAGTAACAAACATCCAAACATCCATCCATCCTTACAAACTTTCGCATTTATAATATTAGTAGCACTATGACATGTTCATTAACAGAACATGTCTCCATAATTAAGGAAGGGAATTCTATTTCATTTACTAGATTTTTCCCGCGGATTTTAATGACGATTTTTACCCAACTACCACGAAGATAAATGTAAGGGTACCTTATCTTATTTTCAGTCTATGGATGGATCTTATTAATATTATATTATACTAGCTGACCCGTTGGGTGTTTCTCTGTCTGATAGAATTCGAAACGAGGTTATTCGACAGAAAACTAGAGTAACCGACATCGCACGGAGAATCAGCACGCTGAAGTGGAAATGGGCTGGTCATGTCTCTAGACGTACCGACGGTCGGTGGAGCCGAAATGAGCTTGAGTGGAGACCGCGATTAGGCAAACGTAGTGTAGGGACTAGACGGTGGACTGACGATTTAAAGAAGGAGGCTGGCAGCGGACTGCCCAAGACTGGGATGATCGGCGCTCCTTGGGGGAGACCTACGTTCAGCAGTGGACGGCGATTGGTTGAGGAGGAGCTGACCCGTACCCACTTCGTTGGGCGGTAAACATATTTACTTTGCAAAACCGGCTACAACGAAAAAGTTTTTCCACTTTTCGTGTTATTATATAGCCTATGTCACTCACAAATAACGTAGCCCTCTATTGGTAAAAGAATTTTCAAAATCGGTTCAGTAGATCCAGAGATTACCCACTACAACGTCACAAACTCACAAACTTTACCTTTTTATATAATAAAATAATAATAAAATATAAAATAAAAGTATAGGAAAAAAGTACATAGATAGTATGTAGATATAGATAATAGTATAGATAGTATAATAAAAAGTATAAAGATATAATCAAACTCGGAAAAGGCTCAAACGAATTTCATGAAATTTAGTATACAGAGGGTTTCGGGGGTGATAAATCGATCTAACCAGGATTCAGTCTTAGAAAAGTTTTCAGAAAGAAGAATACCTGTTTAATAAAAATGAGAAGCGAATCCACAGCCAAAAGTTAACTTCTCACATAAGTAAATAGTAATAATTAATTGAATATTTATAGTAAACTGTCAAACATTACAATATACATTTATCATTAACAGAAACTAAGAAAGGTAAGCGAACACCTACACTTTTGGCTACTGATAAGTCAGTATTTCAAAGTTTTAATTAATTACACATCAAAACGAATTAAATAAAAATGATGTGCGTAATAAATGTCAGTTTGTCAGATAATCCCTTATCAGTAACGCAGCGGGATTTCATGTGCAATACTTAGTCTGAGAGCTTACGGCACATGTTGTGCCGCGTCCGCACGTTTGTCATACCTCAACAAGCCGTAGCAAACTCAAACATGTGGTTTATTCAGAGTGTTTGCCTTGGTTTGTGCTGACTTGCAAGCGTTTGTAGCCGATCCGATCGGATCGAGTGTCGGTTTTTCGGGAATTTGCCGTCTTCTTTGTAGTATTTTTCGTTTTCTTTTGCTTATATTCTTGTTTTTATAATATAAATAACTCAAGCTAAATATTATGGCTGATACAACTCTATGTCCATCACGTCTGTACTGCTTGCCTCTTTAAAACAGACCAGCTCACTCGCAAGCTTGTGAGTGGCTATGTTTGATTCCCAAATTCAAACTAAACATTTGTAGAAGTTTGGAGTTTGCGGCAAATGCCAAGCGTGCGGATGAGGCATTCAAGAAACATAATAACTGAGAAATGTGTTGTGGATAATATAGATAGTTTTAAGTAGAGAAGAAATGATACACACATTCAGGTGAAGAATGCTATGCAATTGACATGTTAAAAATCTACAATGTAATAAATAGACACGCCATCTACTATTAAACCTATAATATAAAAAGGTAATCTTTAAAAATCAAAAGTAATATTACTAGTATATATATTGTAATGTAGTTGCAAGAAAGCAGTTTTTGCTTGTTATTTATTGTCCTCTATACATATGACTCTGCCTATATAGGCGTCTTGCAATGAACACCACTGAGCTCATTCGCATGGTGTTATATTTAAACCAATTTCACACAATGTAAAATTTAAGGCATATACTGAGGAAGAAATAAAACGAGCCAGTCGAAAATCAACCGGCGGGCTATCTAGTTATATATAATTAACTGTGCTGCTATCCATACCAAGTATATTATGAGTTCTGAATTAATTCTGTCTTTCCGTCTATCTGTCCGTTTGTTTCTGACGCTTTCACGGCTACACAGCTGCAGCAATTATCAAGAAACTTGCCATCAACATACTTTAATTCTAGAAGAAGGGCCTATACTCGTAACCGCGATAAACGACATATACGCGGGCGGAGCCGCGGACATTAGCTAGTAACCTCATAAAACTTTTTACTCTAACTCAAAAACTTTTATACTTTAACTGTCACATTTTTCTCTAAACTTGTAGACGACAAGCTCCTAGACTACAATAGCGTCAAAGCTGCGCTCGCGCAACCGCGAGTCGGAAGCGATCCGTCAATGTGCGCGAGAGTGGGTGCGCTAGCTTTAATCACATTAATGTTACTTTATTATAGATTGGTAGCCCCAGGGCATGATGAGGCGGTACCGCCTATAACGCTTATATAGCCTACCAGTTCGCCGCAAACTAAAATATTGAAGGTAATGGTTTGAAAGCGAGATAATGGCGGTGTGTCGAAAGTCAGACGAAACTCAATAGTCTATTATATTAAGTTGTGGTATTAACAATTGTACTGTTTATGGATTTTTTTAGTAAACTGTAATTTTCTCTTAAGTCCCTCGTCACAAATAGTTCACTGCAATTCAGCATATCATAAAAGATATGTTTTGAAAAATCAAGCAACCAGTGGTTACCATACCATACCGTGGATTCATAAATTGCTGAATTGACCATTGATTATATCAATAAATAAATAAGCATTATTTCTACTAAAGTCTTTAATGCTTCTAAGATCCATCATTATAGTAAACACTTATCATCTATCTGGTATTATTTGAAACCAACTCTAACATTTATATTATTTACTAGCCGAACTCCGCAGTGTTACCCGCGGGTATTGTTGTACCGCGGTTAACGCCGCGGGTCAAAGCTAATCTAAAAAAGCCTAAGTTACTCCATGGATCATCAGCTACCTGGATCATCAACTCCCGTCAAAATCGGTCCAGCCGTTCCAGAGATTACCCGAAACAAACAGACAGACAAACAAAAAATTTAAACTACATTTTTGGTATATGTACCGTGTATATATACATGTGCATTTATTAAAAAGCGGTTATTTTAATATAACAAACATACACTCCAATTTCATTTATTTGTATAGATTATAAACAAAATAGTACGAAAAACAAATCTAAAACTATTTCTTCATTTGGTTTACTGTAATCCATAGATACAACTTGCAATATAAATCCCTGTATTAAGTTTCTTTGAAATCAGTTCACCCATTTAAGTACGCAATGACCTGAGGGATCAATTACATTACAGACATACATAATTATGATATACGTATAGGGGACGAGTTAAAAGTTACTTAGTATATATCTGCCTGCTTGAACTATCATGTTTAAACCATCTTTTTACACGACTGCTTACAAAAGTGAGTAAAGTTTGAGGGTTTGTTACCGTGGGAATGTCATGCTCCTGGTCAAATGGGATGACTTGACGACTGATGTCACGGCCTAACAGTGTTTTCGTTGCTGTTTTTCAACGAGAGAGTAGTGTTACTGGAGCCTCGACTTCTCTGATTCTGTGACAAAGTCAAAAATACATTCTTTTTTCAAAAAAGACACCTTTATGTAATAGGCGGGCAAACGAGATGACGTATCGCCTAATGGTAAGCGATTAGTGCCGCCCATGGACTGGACCTTTGGGGAGATGGGGGGGGGGGGGTATGGGCCTCTTGTATCCTCACTCACTCGGTGAAACACAGCGCAAGCACTATTTCACACCGGTTTTCTGTGAGGCCGTGGTATCACTCCGGTCGAGCCGACCCATTCATGCCGAAGTGTGGCTCTCCCACGTAATATACATCCTGTGTTGCGGGGGACTTTACAAACATACATGAAACGGACACAAAGAACACCCAGACTCGGAACAACAATTTGTGTATCACACAAAATGTTGTCCCGTGTGGGACTCGAAACCGCAATACTTGGCGCAGTAGAAAGCGGTGGGGCGATCTTTTTAACCACTTAGCCAACCGTGCAGTAATACTATATACATAAATCTTGACTGACAAACAGACGGCTGTAGTCACTGTTAGGCGAATTGTCTACTCATTACTGCCTATGCCTTAAAAGAATGAGATACTTAATTTTACAGTAACTTCTAAATTGAATTCCATATTAAGGTTTTTTGCGAAAATAAAAAGGGAACCTTTTGGCGCCATACTCATATGTAATATCGGAAATCTATGGGTCTTTTGATACGGATATAGGTTTATTGAATCAGCACGTAACTTGTTTAAAAGTAAATCGTAGTATTTGCTATATTATTCGTAGTATTTGCTTATAAGTATTTGCCAAAAAAATAAGCCTTTGTTTAGCGAAAAAGCTGTAGACTTTGCACTAGAGCTTAGAACTTTAGAGTTTAGATCAAATTTAACTTGTTTATTTTTCATTTGAAGTAACGGTACATCAACTAAATAGCTATTATCGACTGCAAACTATTTATTAAATTTGAATATAATAACCGCTGAGAACATAATCGAACTAACTCGTAATTACTATCCAGGGCTGCCCCACGATCTTTTACAAGAATATTTCATATTTTTGCCGGATCATGACTGTCTTAAAGACCTCTCCAATCACACCTAAGAAATATGGCTCCAGGCTCTTACAGCTGATGCTATTTTAGTTCCCTTTTTCTATTCAAGACTTGCTGTATTTTCTACCCTAATTTTACGCACGTTAGATGACTAAAATCGGGACATAATGCCGGTTATACAGTACTTACTGATCAAATACGAAAATCAATGCAATTTGACCCTTATTTCTTACCCTCCCTTCCCCTATCCCCCGAATCAGAGAGAAAAGGTTCCTCTTCTGGTGATTTCACTCACTGTTGAAGTAATGAAAGTATTTCTTAAACCTGTTTCCTGTGGAGCCTTGATGACATTAATTGACCTAAAGCACTACACTCTCTGGTATAATTAAATTTTAATAGAAATTGTAATTGTGCCACCCCTAATGACGGTGTCGATCGCAAAGTTGATTACAAGTTAATTGGCCGGCACAGGCCGCTCACACACGTGCAACTGCGATCGTGCGATCGTCCTGCTAATGACGTCACACATGTACGTCACCGCCGCAAGCGCTGCGATTAATTGAAATCGTGTTGTTTGATCTGTGTTTAATTTGTTTGTTTGTTGTATTAATTAATTGAAATTATTAATTGTGGTTATTGTATTTATCCGACATCAAAATTCAAACAGGAGGTTTTGTAAACGATGTTTACATTTAATGTTAACAAAGAATAATGTCAACGATTAATTTTTGTTATATTATTCAGAGTATTATTGTTATATGTTATATAAGGTAGTTTGGAGGTATTTTCACAATATGTTTTATGAATTAAGTTTACAGTTTGAGGTAAGTTACCTGATTGTTCTAGCGATAACTTGAAGATATATTTTAATTCCTTGCTCATGTTATGGGAAAACTTAAGATTTTTCGGTAGCATACCAGTTAGACAAATTTTAGTCTTATTCACCATCAAACAGTTAGACTAATTGCCTGAGGGTTTGTTTGAGGGTGAATAAAACATTTAAAAACACACACAAACTTTTGCCTTCGTAATATTAGTGAGATTTTAAAAAAATCCATTTCGCACAGCTTGATGCTGCACACTATAGGAAAATGGCAAATTGATTAAGAGTTGTTTGGAGGAATTAACAGAAAGATTTAAGCATTGACCTAATGACGAGGTATTAAACGTATAATCTGCTATATAATTACAGTATAAATACTGTAATTATGAACCAACTCTCAGTTGAATCAGAGTGACTTGTAAATTAGTTACTGAAGTACAGTTTTGGAGGACAACTGAGAAAGCACTTTTGAGTTGTCATGTAAATTTGTTAACCTCGTTCAACGGATGAAATGCAAAGAAAGTGTAGCTCAATACTAGTTTGCTGCGATGTCGTGGTATCACTCTGGTCGATTTAGTTGCTGGTCATCCATCGACGGGCCTTTTACTCTAGCTTTAGTGGTAAACGCAGACTATAATATGTATGTATTTAGAAATTTGAGTATGTTTATCAGCAGTGTACAGTACCATAACACAGATTCTGCGTAATTTGGAATCAGAAAGCCATGTGTAAGATGTTTGAAGTTAATATTATCACTTGCTTTTGCTCACGGCTCTACCCGCGTGTATGTCGATTATCGCAGTACAGATTAGCCTATGTCCTTGCTCAAGAATCAAAGTATCTCCATGACAAATTTCATTCGGTGCAGCGGTTTAGCCGTAAAAGTATAACAGACAGCTGACAAAGTTACTTAATATCCTGAATTATATCTTTGAAGGAAGGAATTGATGTCTAATATAGTGAAGAGGAAAGTGGCCTTCTTTAGACACATACAAAGGGGCCCTCAACATGAATTCCTGAGACTTCTTTTAAAAGGAAAAATATCTGGCAGGAAGAGACCAGGTCGACCACGAAGAAAGTGGATACATGACGTCACCGAACTGCCTCGTTGGTCTTGCGGTTGGCGTATGCGACTGCTGATCGTGAGGTCTCGGGTTCGATTCCCGGGTCGGATCAAATGTTTGTATGATCTACAAATATTTGTTTCGGAGTTTGGGTGTTTTCTATGTATAATATGTAAGTATTTACAAAAAAAAAGTATATATGTATTTATATCAGTTGTCTAGTACCCATAACACAAGCTCTGCTTAGCTTGGGACTAGATGGCGTTGTGTGATAGATGTCTGAAATATTTATTTATTATTATTTAGTTATTTATAATTAAAAAAGGTCACTCATGATTGCGAGGGATACCGTCTGCTGACCACAAAATCTCATTTTGAGGATGGCATCCCATGATGGTGATATTTTTGAAAATAAATACTTTGATTCCACGTCCCTATTTTCGTTGTTAGACACTTTATCATATATCAATAACTAAGTACAAATGAGAATGCTGTACCGCAATAAACGGTGTATTTATTCAAATAAAGTAAATAAACATAACTAATAATAATTGTTCAATTTGAATAATCGCTGTGGCGAATAATCTGACGTGTGTAATTGCTTAATAATGTTTCTAGGGCTGTCCCAAATGAAATTTGGATATCTATACAAATAAATAAAATTGGAGAGTCTGTTTATAATTTTAAATTAACAGCTTTTCAATGATTGTATACGAAAATATAATAAGGAACTTTTGCATTGAAAAACTATTTTTAAAATTCTTGTCTGTTTGATCCGTCTAATCTCTGGAATGGCTGGACCCATTTTGACGTGACTTACTGGCAGATAGCTGATGATATAAGGAGTAACTTAAGCTACTTTTATTAGACTAGCTAGAGCTTAGACTAACTAGCCTGCGATTGTTGTTTTAAATGGTATAAAGTACAAGCAAGTATAATTATGCATTTGCAATGAGTATGGTGACCATTACTCTTATATTCTGCTCATGCTTTCCATCAGACACAGTGGTCATTTTGCCAGGGTACATAAATAAGACTAAGTTTTGACTGTCTTGGTGGCGCAGTGGTAGCGTAGGCGATTGCTGTACTGATTCCCGGGTCGGACCAAATCTTTGTATGATCTGTAAATATTTGTTTCGGTCTTATCTTTGTATAATAAATATATGTATTTACAGAAAAAGTATATATGTATTAAAATCAGTGGTCTAATGTAGTGTATGTGTATATTGTCAGTCACTTCACTTAGTAACGCATTTATTCATTCGCTCACTTATTGTACTATGTGTAAACGAATGAGAAGGAAGCATTATGTCATCTCTAGTGCACGTGCGGTAGTGACATAGTTCAGTCAACTGTGAGCGACGGAGATGAGAGGGCACGTGCGTCTAAGAGCCGACAATATATATGAATATACCACATATAGTACCCATAGTACAAACGCTGCTTAGTTTGCGACTAAATGGCGTTGTGTGCTAGATGTCCGAAATATTTATTATTATTATTATTGTATTATGTTAAACCTGCAGCCTCAGTATTCTGTTTTGGAAATCACAAAAATAACTTACAAATCAAAAGCAGACTGGTAATAAAAGCATCAAGACGACAGGAATAAATATAAATGTTAAAATACTGTGAAAAACCGCGGGAACACGCCGTCGCCATTGTTATACTGCGTGAACTCAATTAGAGCTTTTACGATATATTTCAGTTTATTTCAGTAAGACCACACACGGTTGTGCTGTAAAGTTATTTAAATATACATACTGCCGTTGAAACGAGAGACGACTGGTAAGTGACGACTGTTGGTCATGGCATATGAAGACCTCTCCTTAGAAAGGGAGTTCTGGCTTACTACCTACCTACTACCTCTACCGTGGGAAAACCACGCTTCGGCATGAATGGGCCGGCTCGACCGGAGTGATACCACGGCCTCACAGAAAATCAGTGTGAAATAGTGCTTGCGCTGTGTTTCACCGAGTGAGTGAGGATACCAGAGGCCTATAACTCAAACCCTCTCCCCCTATCTCCCCTACCTATCCCCCAGAGTTCTGCAACGCATTTGTGATGCCTCTGATGTTTGCAGGTGTCCATGGGCGGCAGTAATCGCTTGCCATCAGGGGATACGTCTGCACGTTTGCCCGACTATTCCATAAAAAAAAGAACTACCTATACCATTCTGGCCAGATGGGTTGGTATAAGATTTCTTTCAAGTTTCCCTACTCTTTCCAGTGATGTTGTTCTGCGTAGTTTTCTCCACAAGCGGCTGTAACGATACCCATGATGAACAGGCGTACCTTCATATTCTTAATCGTCATCACACAGATACAATTCTCAAGTGTATTGGGCAACTGGAGTGCGAAAAATTTTGTGACGTTTAATCAGACAAGAATGGGTTCTTGTCTGATTAAACGTCACAAAATTTTAAGGACTCAATTCTAACATGCTTTTTATCTTCTTACAAGCATACTCAATAACGTATTGAACCATTTCACATAAAGATTTCACAAAATTCAGTAAATATTCTTACTGTATCTTTATTAAAATCTAAAAGCACTCAAAGCTTTCACTTGAATTGGAAACTCCCCAAGTAGCCGACACTGACGCTGTGACGTCACATTTGATATAAATCTATATATTACTTATAGCTTAAACGAACAAAAATTGCTCTACCATATAAAGGCAGCTTTCAAGACCTGCCTCCCTAGCCAACTTGTATTCTATAAATGTTAACTTTGAACTTTGTTAACTTAGAGAATTTGTAATAGAAAAGTAACAAATATATTAATGACGTCTCAAAAGAATATATTAGCCAATAATACAAGACAATAGACCCCTTAGCGACTGTAGAAACAGAATCGCGGCGAAACACTAGCATTTTGACTAAGGAGGCTGGTTATATATACCTACGTAGATTAGAAGACAAATTACAACAAACCGTTCAAGGAAATCGCTTATTAGCAGAAGCCTTGTTCGGAACAGCCGTACCTGATTGGTCGTTTGATAACTTCATAAGGAAATATAGGAATAGAAACCAATTGTAAGAATAATTGTCTGGGAACAAGTATTAATTAATAAATAATTGGTATGGCTTTTATTGGAAAGTTCGAATGAATACCGACCTGAGACTTGAAACGAAGAACTGAAGCACAGCTGTCGCACACCCTACCAGTGCGACACAGAAGTAATTATTATTATTATTTTTTTCAATCGTAGTATTTTCTCTGTGTTTCATGGTGGCCTATATGAAGTCAGGATCAATAACCACTGTAATAATGGCCCGACATGTACATACGAACTACTGAACCCATTTCGATGTAATTGCCAACAATATCAGGTTGAACAAACAATAAAACTGTATCCAAACAATAACGTGAAAATGAAACTGTTATTGCTCATACCTGTAACGTTATACAACAAACGTTAAAGTCAGGGTTGTCAAAAATATATTTTAAAAATTAAATTAAAAAATCCGTACAATGTCTTTGCTAATGAGATACCTCGTCCCTACCGCATTCATTCCATTCATCCTATTTTTATCTTCTTGTCTTTTATAGCTTATGGTACGACTATTTAAGTCTTTTCATTACCCATAAAAAGCTTTATAACTATAGCATTAAAATCTACCGTGACATTTCCTAAATTTTTAGCTTCTGTGAGCTTTTCGTCGATAGTTTACTTAGAACACATTAAAAACAAGTTTAAAAAAGTATTGTGGTCGTTTATCTTAGGATTCTATCATAAATTCATATGTTCTTACACTTTTTTTTATTAGAACAAAGGAGCAGACGATTCGCCTAATGTTAAGTGGTTACCACTGCCCATGGACATATGCTACTCAAGAGACGCATGTGCAAAGTGCAATGAATATCTAATATATAAAATTCTTGTGTCACAGTTTTAGTTGCCAAACTCCTCCGAAACGGCTTGACTGATTCTCATGAAATTTTGTGGGCATATTGAGTAGGTCTGAGAATCGAACAACATCTATTTTTCATCCCCCTAAATGGTAAGGGTCACCCATCCTTAAAAAAAATTATGGCTAAACGACGTTTGCCGGGGCAGCTAGTTTTTTTTTATAACAATTCAATTAAGAACACTGCGTATTAACTATTGGTTTTAGCTTAAGATTAAAGTTAAGTATTTTTGAGTAAGCAGATAATTAATATATTTATTAGTGATAATAGCTTAACACACAATCTCCATTTTCTTGTACAGTAAACATTGTACATAGCAATGCTAATGGCCTACATCAAAATATGTACAAAGTCTGAAATGAACATTATCGGACAAGAAAACATTTGTGACAGCCCTTTCTAATGCCAAAGTAACCGTTCGTAGACAATAGAGTTATCGACATAACGCGTTATCGTTTCGTTATAAAACCCGTTATAGCGTTATTGTTATATCTTTGCAAATGCGTTACGCTTCCGAATTAACGACTCCCAAGGCTAGGTTAACATTGTACCGGTGTTATTATTGTCTACGTTATTGTTTACTTGTCGCAATGGGCAAAAGATAAAATTGTATGTAATTTTATATATGGTTATCGTTACTGAGTTGGGAAAACTATTTCCAATATCGAATACAGTTGTAAGTATAGTGTGAAGTGTATAGTCATTTTTATTGCGTAAGCAATTTATTATGGGCCTTGAATAGTTGCCAGAAGGTTTTACTGATATCACTTAAATGGTTTGGTTAATAATTAGGCTCTTGTTAGAGAATTAACCGTCTTGTAGGGGTCGGGTATATGTTTTAGAAGGATATGCCTGGCCTCAAATGGCTCTGATAAGGAGGATTGGGTAATCGTGATCAGTTTAAATCTTAAAACCAAGTCGAGCTTCTACTTAGTTGGAAAAATTTGAGGGAAAAAAGAATCAAAATGCATGAATAGTTGCACAGTCTAGTCAGTCACAGTCAACATTATCTGCACATGTGAGTTTTAAGTGGCCTTGTCGATAAGGCTGTATATAATCTTGATTAATTCAGGAAAATAGTCCACTTTTTCTCTCGTCTTCTTCTTCTTCGTAGTCTCAATTATTCCCAAGATTTGGGGTCGGCTACTAGTTCAACCGGTTTTACCTGAATATCAGTTATTTCACGGAGCGACTGGCATCGGACCTCCGCAACTTTGAGGGTAAACTGAATTTGAAGTTTGAACTAGTTGTCAGTATATTTGAGGACACTAACTTCCCTGTAACGATTGCCATAGAACTGAGACCGACGGCTTGACGTATTCTCCGAAGCGCGGGCGGGAAACACCGCCATCTTCCATACTCCAGGCTGCTATTAAGAATTTCCTGTAAGAAAAATCCAACAGCAGTCCGACCCGGGAATCGAACCAGGACCTCTTGATCAGCAGTCACTTACGCTAACCAGTAGACCACTCTCTGAAATATACATATTTTACATTTTTACATAAATATGAAGCCACTTTCTTTTATTGACTACACTGATGGTGTAGTTGTTGATACTTCTCATTACTTTCGACTGTATCGAAGTAGTTCTGACCCAAGAGTTGTTGTTCTAAGTCTGAATGTTTTTTGTGTCTGTGTCATGTATTTTTCTTACCAAGTCTTCCGCGACAAAGAGTGTCTAGTACTGGAGTTGTCTTTAAAAAAAAACCTAGGTATCATTTAATAGAGGCTAAAGGCAAACCGATGTATATAAGAATCAAAATGACTAAAATGAGACTGTTGTTTTGCTACAAAGTTACAGGGGCGGGGTCCCAGGTGTACCGTATAAATCGTATAAACCCACAACATTTGGCCACCTGTTCACTATGAAGTGTGGTGGCCTTGTCCTCTCTAATCCAGATATACAAAATGCACAGGATCAGCCTCGAACCCGCTTTTAATTTATTGACATATAATTATCGCACCCATTATTGTATGTATCAGGAGTTTATTTATAAACTTTATAGCAAGAACATCCAATTAACGAATTGATTGAAACTGTAACTACGCTTAAAAAAACTAAGGACAACGAATTATAATGTTACGATGTATACGTTTAAAATAATCGCTTTAAATAAGATGTATAGTAAGCTGTGCAATATCTTTACGTACTCATAAATTTAATATCACAAAATATGTTTTAATAAATAGTTTTTACAACATGTCAGTCAAGACATCAAAACTGCTTAACTACTCAATTATCATCACATGAATGCTTCGACAATATTTTCAAATGCGATTCATCTTTATCTAACATCAAATCTTGTTATAAATCTATCTCTTTTACACATTCTGACTTAAAAGGTTTAATTCAGGCACTTTCACCGTGACCTAAGGCTGTCACTCATTTGTCAAATGTCTAGACGAGTATATCTTTATTACGGGTTCATTGTTGAATAGCAGTTTTTATGAGGTATCGTTATTATAAACAGTTAATGTTATTAGTGTTGTCTTGTTAGTTTATGGATCTTATAAAAATCGACTGTGAATTGGAAAGTGTGGTTGGCATTTGAACAGGATAACTTTCTATTTTTGTATTTCTTTGAATTTGTATTATATACCTTTTATTGCATTAGGTATGGCAGATAACAACTTATCTTGTATATCTATATACGAATTCCGTTCTTGAATCGGAATAGGACTGCCGGAAAACTCATTCACTCGTTTCTCTTTCTAAACGAACTAAATTTAGTTGTAACATTAAAGAATGTAATTTTTGTGTTAATTGAGATGGCAACCTTCTTACACTGACTGTTATTTTACAGACGCTCTTTAATTATCTAAGTAAAAAAGAATTTAACGATGTTTTTCTTCTAGACATGATAATTTATGCATTCGATCTTTGACATATCATGTTTATTTTATAATATTTTTTTTGTTAATTTAATTATAAAAATCGGTGACAGCCCTATACTACAAAAGATCAACGAACTACGAAAAGCCAAATCA
The DNA here is from genome assembly GCA_905220595.1 of Spilosoma lubricipeda. Taxonomy (NCBI): domain Eukaryota; kingdom Metazoa; phylum Arthropoda; class Insecta; order Lepidoptera; family Erebidae; genus Spilosoma; species Spilosoma lubricipeda. Next base: position 1,468,517 of record HG992290.1, read on the forward strand.
GCTGAGTGCAATCAGTCGAAACAATTTGAGCATTAAATACGACAGCGCGCTCGTGGTTCGCGGTAAGCCGGCCACCACGCTGATTGATAGCAGTACGGTGGAAAACCAATCTATTCAAATAAAACGCGGATTCCACGACTGCGGTTTTGAGATAGGGAAATTGGGGTGAGATTTATTTTATTATAGAATTTAGGGTTATTGGATAAAAGCTCAGTTTTATATAGAGCAGTGCATGAGTGATTTTAATAAAAGACAGTTGTTAATACTGTTATTGAAAAAAGTAGGTGTAAGTGATTTTGATGAAGAGGCGTTTATAGCCCAGTTGCTCTCGGTGGTTAGAAACAATCGCGGAGGGTAAGCAATGACGGCGCGGTCAATACTTGGATGGGTGACCACTGGTATCATGATACCACGAGCGTCTCCGTGATTCGGAGGTCACGTTAAGCAATCGGTCCCGGTTGTTATTGTAGGATAACAGTCGTGAAGCTTAGTTGGAGGCCTTTGGGCGGCTTACAAACATCCAACTTCAAGATTACGTAGCCACAATGTTGTCTTGCCAGTCCCCAACCAGCACTCCGCCAGCGTGGGGACGTATGGCCTTAACCCTCTCCTGAGAGGAAGCCCGAGCCCATTATAACTTATATTTCAAGGTTCCAACTTTGAAAATGACTGACTTCCGTGTAATTGTTTGATTCTTTAATTTACACCCTAAGTGGTGAAATTACTAAGACCTCTTAGTGTTTTCAATATAAAAATATCAACTGCTAAAAATTGCAAGTTTTAACAGTTTATGAGGTGAATGTACACACTGTCCCTAAAATGCCTCAGAAGTTAAAAAAAAATGTAAAGTGTTTAAGTAGATAGGTATTCCATAAAGCTTCTGATTGATAGATTTGTTGCTGTCAATAATATTAAATGCATAGACAATTTTAATAAATAATCAACCTCAAAACCAAAAAGTATTAATAGCAAAACATACATGACAAACAAAACCGCACTTACCTCGTACCAGCCATATTATTATATCTTTTAATTAGAAATTAAATTTATCTTCTAAACCAAAAACCAATATAATTAAAGTCATTCAATTATAAGTCTTCTCTTATCATCATTAAGTTTTGATGGAAAGCAATAAAAATGTCAATTTCCTGTGGTCCATTCAGCATCCTGTACAAGGCACTTAGATTAAAAGCCATTTAGAGCTCACGATGTCTAAGGCAATGTCGTGTCGTTTCGTTACAAGGTACGTGTAAAAGTTCCCATTAAATGATTTGAGTTCAATTCTTTTTTCAAATATTTTGAAGGCGGTGCTATGTAAAGTATTGTTATCAGACACTAATAAGTGCAACAGGAAAATCTTCATCCCTTTTTTCTAAACATTTGAAGTAGGTGCAACAGAATTTTTTTATCCTTTTTTTTAAATCTTCATCCCTTTTTTCTAAACACTTGAAGTCGGTGCAACAGAATTTTTTTATCCTTTTTTTTCTAACTATGTGAAGTCGGTGCAACGTAGAACATTCTTATTGGGCGCTCGCAATAGTGGAAGGAACATCTCCACCTTTATTCCAATCATATGGAATCGCGCAATGTACTTGCAGCAAAGGACATTGCCTCCTAAAATACTGGTGTTAAGCTTTTCTTTCCTTGCTTTTACTGAAGGTTACCGAAGTGCCTAATTCTGCGGAAGGCGTGACTGAAAAGCTTTCAACGCCCTTGTAGGTTTTCATGGGCGGTGGTCAGTCATGGTAAGCACTTACCATTACGTGAATCATCTACTCGTTTGACAATACCTCAATTATACTTACCTACTCCTAAAGAAACCTGTTAACGATAGTCGATAGTCTTAGGATACTTAACTAACATATTTAGGTGTATGGGCTGGATCTGACTGTGTTTCTTCCATTTTCAACTGGCCTTTTTTTCTATCGGTTTTATTTTCCACACTCAACCGATCAACAAATACCACGTTCGACCAGCAACTCAAAGAGAAATAGAAGGACGTTCCCTTAGAAGACTATAAATGATGACTCATTTTTTCCTATTTAGAATTTCATCTTCAGAGTATTAAAAACGGTGTGTAACATTCTCAAAAATATATTATAATTAAAGTCACAGCCCTACTGTAAACTGAAAACCAGCCACCGCTGCAATTAGTCAACCGCAAAGTAAATTCGTACACCGCATTATAATAAAATATGCGCTAAATCAGACCTAAACAAATATTATCCGGTTGGCAAAACTACAAACGAACGCATAATTACACGAAACATATGAAATACAAGCTCAAAGGATGTTTATTTTGTAGTTTACTAGGATATGCAATATAGATTGTGAAACAACTCGGAAAATAGTGATGTTTTAGGTTAAATTAGCTTTTGAATATAACTCCATCTGCGTGTATATCGCAGTAAATAATAGCCATATTACCGGTCACCTATCTGTACATTTACCCTTCTGATAACCAAAAGAAAACTATTCCTAGATTCGCTTGATTATAGTTTGATGCCTGACACCTTTCAAGCAGAATACTGTATCCCTTAAGAAAGGACCCGTATGGTCGTTTTTTTGGGAAAAGGAGAAGAGTTACTGATAGATCAGTATCTAAACAGCATCTCACTAGGCGGCCATAGTGTGGGTCACCATGCTGCAATGTCCTTATTCGCATTGAGGATGGTGACCACCACTCTTGGAATCTGCTTATGCTTTCCATCAGGCCCAGCAGAGTCATTTTTGCGCAGCTAAAACTTAAACAAAAAATATCTGATATTTCAATAGGTAAATTTACTATAGACTTTAAGAGCCGTCATCTTGAACCTGAAAAAAGAATTGTTTGACACCGCTGCGCTTTGAATATATAATGTATCGCGAGGATTTTACAAACATTTATGAAACGAGCACAAGGAACTCATCCAGTAACAGAAAATCAATTTGTAGATCACCTAAAGTAGTTCGAATCCCACGTCTCTGCGATGTAGTAATCGGCGAGTTCATTCATAAGGCAATAATCCTATAAACCTGAAGTAGGTTCTCTATTCTGTTCTGTGCTGAACCTCACAGCTAGTTCAACCCTAGCACTCCATAACTCTCAACTGACAGATTAGGTCTTGCCGGAGACAGCGGAGTCCGCCTGTACACTGATAACATCTGACTGCTAAATAATTGTAGCAGTGCTGATCATTTGTGTTCTAGATTGTTTATTTTACTGTTGCAAGTCTAGCTTGACATAATAGGTCAAAACGTCCCTTTTTAAGAAGAAGCTTATATCCAACAGTGGACTGTTAAAGGCTGCTGCAACAGTTTATTAGAAACATTGTTACAATAAAATAGTCTGCAGTTACTTCCGAGATTTCTTCCATAGGTGTAGTTTAAATATGACAAAACACGGTGTTTGTGATCGCACTCCTTCGAAACTGTTAATCCGATTTTGATGGAATTTATCTTCGATTCTTGCTATCATAGAGCACTTTAAATCCACCCCTTTTTAAATGCGAACTTATTGCTTTGATGATTTTAAATTAGGCGAGCCCACAGTAGTGCAGTAGCGCGAAGCCAAAACACTGTCTAACATGTCTCTGTCAATCCCTTTAGAGAAAAAGGCGTGAATTTATGTATTTGAAATTGTATAAATGTATTTATATGACAGAATCACGTCTACGGGGTCAGCCACTACCTTATATCATCGCGATTAAATCTCCGATTTACATCTAAACTGTAGAAACTGTTTCGGCACGTCCATTTAAACGCCATTTTCCTTTTTGTAACACTTTCTCGGCTACCCTATATCCATTAAATTATTTTCTGTTGCATGTCAAAGGTACATTTTTGTCGAACCAATCCGGCAGCAAGTAAGTCACCGTGCGCCGTCTATTTTGAGCTTTCCCGCGCGCTTTATGTGATCGTAAAGTCGCGCGCTCACCTGCGCCTGCGCTTCTGAAAGTACTGATGATAACAAAAGTGTTTTCTTTTTCTTTTTTTCACTATGAATATATCCTGCGTCCCGGGGGACTTTACCGATATATATGAAACGTACACAGAGAACACCCAAACTCAGAACAATAATTTGTGGATATCACACAAACTTAAACTGTTTAGCGTTGGTCTATACAAATAAATAAAATTGGAGTGTCTGTTTGTAATATTTAAATAACCGCTTTTTACTAAATGCATATGTATACATACACGGTACATATACCAAAAATGATTTTTTTACCATTTTCGTCGTCTGTCTGTTTGTACCGGCTATTCTCTGAAACAGCTGGACCGATTTCGACGGGACTTTCACTGATAGGTAGCTGATGATATTTGGAGTAACTTAGGCTATCATATTTTTTTAGACTATCTCGCCCCGTGACGTCACCCGCGGTACGACAATAACTGCGGGTAACACCGCGGGGCTTAGCTACTGTGGAATACGTTCTGGCAAGTGACAATGGCATTACGTTCAATTGAAGTTGGCAAAAATCTCCTTGCTAAGGAGATGCCTACATCCAGGAACGTGTTAAAGGCTATTGATATAATAAAGAAAATGAACATTAGTATGGATTTACTGAAATACAAATGTCAACAGTGTTCCTGTTACACGTTTTCGTCTATTTTCAAAACCACATATTGCAAGAAACGGAGAAGAAATCAAAAAGTCATATCAAAATCTAAGAATATCGCAGATGTACTCAATAAACCAAATATTCCATTTAAACAACATCTCGAATCGATTATCGCCATGATATAAAGTAATTAACACTTGCGCGCGCGCCTGTCCGTTAGCACCTGCCCACGCGCCGGCGACGGTTTAACTTGCGCCGACAAATAAACACTAGCCAACCCAAGGTGTGGTCTTAGTGTAACGCCGGCCCTTAAATGGAAACTGTTAGGAATTTTCAATTTGCTCGCCATTACGTTGTGATTTATACATCAAACGGAAGTCGGCTTATCTCTAAAACGTTTTGCAGAAAGATGGAGAGAAGTTTTATATGCTGGTGTTGTGGGTAGATTTTATAGGTATTAGTTTCAAATTGCCTTACAACAGTCTTGTTAGTCATTTTAATGAATTGAATGAATGAGGATTGTTTTAAATCTTACGATCTCTTAGCTTAATGACATGGCTTTCTTAAAAGTCTGTATACTTCTTTCTTACATATATTTAATAAATACATATTTTAAGCTACTTTTATCATAATCCCTGAAAAGTTGAAAAAGTTTTTGTACAGTTATTATAAACGTTTATAATGCAAACTTAATTCTTCGAAATTAAAGCACTAAATTATGATTTGACTAAGACTTTTGCACTTAATGGATTTATCAGTTATCACCTTGTTCACCGCCAGAGCTATTGGATGAAACTACTTATATCAAAACTTCACCTTGACTTTAAATCATTATCAGCCTATCGCCATCCACTCTAAACGAGACTATTACACATGACACGACGAAAGAACGTTAACTATTAAGGTCTTGGGGTGTCCAAATCCATTTATATCACATCAACATCAATAGTCTTCACATCGCTTTTAAATAATGAATTCAATCAATTTTGATTCCAATCGTAATTGGATTCGTGGAAATTAATTACAAAACATTAATAGCGATTTTTTCTTTCTTATTTTACTTATACATCCCGCTAGCACTGACACCCTACCCATTTTTTTAGTGTTGTACGATGTCGGACGACACGCTCCGAATAGTAACGGTGTAAACTATTCTGTTACACGCCGACAACAGCTCACATCTACCTCCCAGAATGATCTCACTCATCTCCTACTCTCTCTCCCATTTTGCAGGTTTTTTTTGTTATAATAAAGGTCAGAGGTGAGTTTGAGCTTTGCCTACCTCTGTGGCGTAGTGGTAGTGTATTTGCTGCTTGAAATCTCGGGTTCTATTCCCAGGTCCAAATGTTTGGATGATTTGCAAACATGTGTTTCGGAATTTGAATGTTTTCTATTTATATTTATGTATGTATATACAAAATAAGGTTATAAGGTTTTATTTGACTCTTTTTTAAATAGAAAACGAGTTTCAAGATACTTTTTCTCTGTCCATGCAAAAAGTACATGAACGTAACTGCGGGAACTTGTAGACACATCTAACGAAGCGCGTCGTGACTCGATTTCCTGGCACTGAACACATAATGTAGTTATCGACTGATTTCAGAAGGAAACTCACTATTTTCCGAAATGACTACGTTCCAGACGATTGGAGACGTTTACAAAGTTATTTAATTTAAACTTTATTTTTAAACTTGTGTATTTTTTCGTTATTCATAATTTCTTGCTTCTATTACAGAGGGGCTTGATCTGATTCTCAAGCAGAAAATTTATTGTGTGATGAGTACCATCATTTGATTTGTTTCTGGGTGTAATATATACATTTCTGTGATTTTTTGTGTATCCATCAACCAAATTGCTTTCTTTTGACATTGGTAGTCGCACTCAAATGATACCTAATTACCCAATAGTGTCTATGACCTCAGCATCGGTCCGTCACTTAAATCTCAGCGGAAATCCGCAATACAGAGGTATAATTTTGCCACAAAAAGCGCTCCTGTTCTGCATGCAAACAACATACAGTTGAGAGACATCCATATTCAGCACCATCTATCGAAGACACACAGAACTACGGAATAACTACTAATTTTGTATCGCGATATAGAAATTCTCGGACCAATGCACATATACAATATTTATGGTTTCTTGCCGAATTGCTGCAACTAGTGTCATTCATATTAAGTTTCGAAAGTGCTTGAATTGTTTGATTACTTACAATGAAAGATCTTTAGTTTTGAAAATTTCACAACATCAACCGCTGGGATATGACCTCCCAGGCATGATCACCATCTCTAGTCGGAGCATCCTCCCTTTGCGTTATATGGTCATAACACCTAGTAATTTATTTGTGTGACTACACATATACTCGTATTAGGTACTAAAGGGGTATCAAATCTCCGGTAGAGTTCTCCACCGCAGACTCATAAAGGTTGTCAAATAAATAGTGCCGCTGCCGTAGCCATATTTGCCAACTCCCTGATGGCTTTAATGTCGGCAGGGGTGCAGTCGGCGATCACCCTCAGGAAAACAGAGGGTGCCGGAGGGCAGGACTGGGGATTATTTTGCACCGTTAACTTTAACGATTGATGGGTAGATGTTATTTGTATGTGAGGGTATTGGCCCTTGAGATAATATTTTTACGATAATAATAGCTTGGGACAACTCACACAAGGAGGTCTGATCTGATCCCAATAAAATAAATAAATATTTCGGAAATTTAACACACAACGCTATCAAGTCTCAAGCTATACAGAGCTTGTGTTATGGGTACTAGACAACTGATATAAATCTGGTATACTTTTTTTTTGTAAATATATACATGTTATATATAGAAAACACCCGAATTCTGAAACAGATATTTGCAGATCACACAAACATTTGATCCGACCCGGGAATCCAACCAGAGTCCTCAAACACAGCAATCGCATACGCTACCACTGCGCCACCGAGGCAGTCTAATGTGGACGGAATCAGACTGCTGATGAGCATCCTTATCTATATCTTAATACACACCCGCACATACGAGTATTATATAACTTCGGACTTAAAAAGGACACCTCAAGAGTAAGTCTTAGAAAATGCTGACCTCTTCTAGTTGCAATAGTAAACGTGTCGAAATATCTGTTAAAGATTTATTTACGAAAACTAGCTGAACCCCGCGGTGTTACCCGCGGTTATTGTTGTACCGCGAGTAACGCCGCGGGACAAAGTTAGTCTAAAAAAAGTAGCCTAAGTTACTCCCCGGATCATCAGCTACCTGCCAGTGAAAGTCCCGTCAAAATCCGTCCAGCCGTTCCAGAGATTACCCGGAACAAACAGACAGACAGACAGACAGACAGACAAATTTTTTTTTAACTACATTTTTGTTATATGTATCGTGTATACATACATATGCATTGATTAAAAAGCTGTTATTTTAATGTTACAAACAGACACTCCAATTTTATTTATTGGTATAGATAAATATCATTTATCTTACAGAAAAATTTACTGCCACAGCACCCAATAATGTGATAGTTACTATAAGGTGAAAATGAATAGGTATTTTAGGTGAAGTGTACTTTGGTTGGAGTATTTGGCAAGTCTGTTACAATATGATAAAAAATAAAATGTCTATAGTATGTAGCGAATGACTTGTTGCCCCTGTAAAATATACTCAAATTCTGTGAAGACGTCTTATAATGTTCTTTTTAACATCTTTTCAGGTAATTGAAGATTAGTTTTTCCTGTAGCTTTCGGAGAGAAGTGATCCAGTTTGGTATGTTTAAACGTATATATTTTGAATGAATCTGGGCAAATTTCGGTACATTTGAGAGTGATGCTCCATTACAAATATATTAGATCTACGTGTATGGTCTAAAAAGTTTCCAACCTAACGATATTACTAGACATTTTCTTTTTCTGTATCCTTGAAATGTACAGATTTTTACCAGCGATGCGCAATACGAATGTAAAGATGCACAACGACATTCGCTAGTTAACCGACTTCAAAAAAAAGAGGTGGTTCTCAATTTGACTGCTTCTTTTTATGTTTGACAAATCATTCAGGTGTTGTGCGGTAAAAGTCCTAATTAGAATTTTCGAAGCAATCGGAAACGGGTATGTGAATGAAATAATATTATCTGTTTAAAGCGTTTGGTACAAGTGTTAAGCTGATAGATGGTAACAGAGTCTCGAATAATGTGAATCTATAGTACGTAAGAAAGTCTAAATTGAAACCGTAAAAGGTTTAATGGTGCAAGAATCATGTTTCTGTGCGAATTATTCTCCCACAGCTATTTTTACATGTGTACCTATGTACTTTTGTACAAAGACTGCTTTGATTCCCAATTTTGTAGATTTGGGTTTACAGAGGTTATATATTATGTAATCTATATAAAATATGTTTCCGGAAGATATTTATTATTAATGGTATAAAAACTTTCGTACCTGAATATCAGTGTGTAAACAGAACGATTGAAATCGCGCCTTCACAACCGGCCGGACGCAGACTGAATTCAAAGTGTCCGGTGTCGGTAACTGGAAAGTAAAATTCGTCAGTTGAAGACACTAGCAACATTATCAAATTTCCTTACAATTTGTACTGAGCTGCGCAAATGGAGAAGTTACATTCGGTGTCCTTCTCCTGTGTGAGACACAAACCATACACGACATCCATCGTGAGACTGACGGAAAATAAGCGCCGAATAGTGACCAGAATTAGTGACCGGTAACTATGTCTGATTGACCAGTAATAGCAACGGACCACACCGTCCGATCACCGCTACATGACAAAACAACTACGGTTCCCTGTGATGGGGTGCCGTGTCGGCAACAAAAAGTGTCTACGTTTGCGCAGGGTCTTAGTTCTTGAAAACAACTGACGACATTTAATTTTCGTCCACTTCGTATTTCTAGTAATATAATTCCTCGCCCGTCGCTCGTACCTTGTCCAACGCTCGTAGTTAATTTCTGTTTGGGAGTCTCTCTTTGAAGTCCGGAGGTTGCATATTAAATTCTCTTAGTCGACGTGTTCCGATCAAAGCGAATAATTATTTTAATATAAATTACACACATAATTTCGACAAAATTCGTATATTTACGCCATTTGGATATATTTTAGATAATATATTCGCGAATTATGTATTTAATGAACTTGGTTTTCGTTGAACAAATGACATATTTTATTAGTTTTGGAGTGTTATATAGGACGTGTTTCAAGAAAATATGATGAGTCAAATACAGTATTCTTAAAATAAAGAAAGTGAATGGAGTAAAGTGGTTTAGATATTTCATAAATTGGTGACATTAATGGCAGAGCGGCGCCTGCGATCGATGCGGTAGGTCTTTTAATAAATAAATCTTTAAATTAACACGAGAAGCAAAAACCTTGTACAAGTTTTCATGAAAATTATGAAATTTGTCACAGTTAAAGTTTATATGGAGCAGAAAGAAAAAATAAATGGTCGAAATATGTCCACTGGGTGAATATTTAACTTTTTTTAAGAGTGACTGCTCGCTACCGGCCATGGAGCGTATAACGACCGGTAGCGAGACATCTCCTCCGATGACTCCAGTGAGGGCCCGACGCTGCGACGCCCAAGCGGGGCAAATCGCCAGCGTGTGCTGGGCCGAGTCCTCATTGTAGTCGCAGTGGTGGCAGGCGGGACTCAATTTCCTCCTAGCGACCGAGTGCAGGTACTTCCCGAGCAACCGTGTCCGGAAAGACCTACGTTAGTCAGAAGGAAAGGGTCCCGTGCTGCCGCCCTGCCTACTCGAGGATGACCGGCTAGAGAGCCTTCACGGCGGCAAAGCCAGCGCGTGGAATCTCCAGCCGTGACGACCATCGAGCCATCGTGACTCGATGGGCGGCTTTACGCCGCTCGCGCACCTCTTTGGGAGGAGGGCGAATGCCTCTCTCCGCCCGGAATTCAGCGACCCGTCGATAAACTTCGGCAAGCACTTTAGCCTCCCCACCCTACAACCCCATCACCCAAAGTCTGGCAACGCAATTGGACGGCGATAATCGCTTATCGTCTGCTCGTTTGTCCCCTATTTTATAAAAAAAGAGTGAAGGAATGAGTGTCATGTGCCTCAAACCCAAAGGGAGGATCCTCCGACCAGGCGGGGTGATCATGCCTGGTGAATCGCTTCTTAACGGTTGATGTTGGAAAGACCTGTATGCTAATGGGCCCAAGAATTTCCATATTGCGATACAGATTAGCAGTTACTTTGTAGTTCGGTGCGTCTGCGGTTTATGGCGCTTTATTATGTTTTTGTTATCAAATGTGGAAGTAAAAACCCGCACTCGGCCAGCTGGGGACGTATGGCCTTAACCCTCTCCTGGATGGAGACGCAAGCCCAGCCGGGGGACATTATGCATTGTTGATGATGATGTGGAAGTCGCCACACTCTTCAGATTTATCGATTAAACAAAACGATTATCGATAAGGTATCGATTCTGTATCGGTATTTTAAGGTTTGCTTGTGTTAATAAAATTTATTTCAAGACTTGCTGTTTAATTTCATTGTAATATTCTCACATTTTCGAAGGTAATGTGCTACAACAGATATCGGACGAAGTTAATGTAAGTAGGGTGGCCATGAAACGGAAATAAAGGCGGGACATTTTTGATTCCTTAAAATTTCTAGAAGCTTACGTTTATAAAGTAAATCAATCAGTAAGGTTATTTAGCAATTAAAAGGACAGCGGTAGCAGTTGTGGTTAATGTACATATAACGCCAGTAATCACTTACCATTAAAAAACTGTTCAAGAAAAAACTGTTCATGTAAAAAATACTTTTTGACCATCATTTGTTATTTTGTTAAGCCACACTTTTGTTAAGGCGAGGGGTAAACCTGATTTTTGGCGTATCGAAAATTTTGTTTTTAGTTGTTTTTTAATTGTATTTTATTTGTATTTGGATTTTGTATTTAATAAAAATGAAAATTAATGTAAAAAAATAGTAATTTTATTTTATACAAAACAATTTTGGTGTTTCACATCTGCCAGGCGCCGTGACGGCTCACGCTTTTTAGTAATAAACAAAAAAAAATCGGCTCAAGAAATAAAATGGGACCACACGGGAAGCATTAACTTATAAATAAGAAAAGAATCATTGAAGTTGTTTTACCCAGTCGAAAATTCTGAGGACTTCTTCGCGTCGTTTTTTGTCATAGGTAGGTTTTAGTTATTGCTTTTTTTATTTAAACTGTTTTAGTGCCGTTGTAATTTAAATTACACAAGTATGGCATAAATACGGACAAAGTCGCGAGCAAATGCTAATAATATATATATATTTGAAATTCACAAGTAACGCCCTTTCCGATGATACCAAACACGGCATATTTATCTTAAATTTATTTTATAAAACACTGCTTTATGACCGCTAGAGGGCGCCACATTATGTTCTTCACACGTCATACAGCCTATAACTAGCGGACGATCAATACGCTTCTAACGATACCTCATTTGCCCAGTTCTAATAAGTAGTTGAGGAGGTATGAGGGAACAGGGGAATTGAGAACCTCCTTTTCCGAAGTCGATTAAAAACAATTCAACATATCCATATTTTAAACCTTCCTCACACTCATAAACTTCCCTCTTTGTGATGTTAGTGTTATTACAATGATAGATTGTTAAATACTTCTCTTTGTGATAACCAAAATGTTTCATTAAATTTAATGAGAAAAGTTTCACATACATATTTCATCTTGTGGTCACCGCACGACGCAAATTAGTGCTTTCAATATTCACAGCCTAAAAGCAACTGGTCTTTGTGCTCCAATCTGGTATACTCGTGAACAAAATCAGTATTCAAACTGTTTATTACTCGATTTTTTTTCATTATAACAAAAAAAACTCTCGCACTAGGAATATACATCCTGTGTCGCGGGGGACTTTACAAACATACATGAAACGGACACAAAGAACACCCAGACTCAGAACAACAATTTTTGGATCACACAAAGTGTTCTTATTATGCTTAAACCACAACTTTTTTTTTATAGTGTGAAAACCCCCTCGGGCCGTCACGTCACGTTTGCGATGGGGTGGTGTGTCGGAATCGAACCGACTAAAACCACACGGTGTGCCACTCTGCGCCTGAGACGGGAGGGATCCGGGAACTGCTGTTATTAACACATCCGGACCACTTAAACCACTACTAGGCCAACCGTACAATGTCTGGCCCTATTATTAGCTGGGGTCAATGATTTTTATAATAAAGGATGTTTTTTGTTAGTTATGTCTCTTTTTTTTTGTATAGGGGGGCAAACGAGCCGACGTAACAACCTGATGGTAAGCGATTACTGCCGCCCATGGACACCTGCAACACCAGAGGCGTCACAAGTGCGTTGCCAAACTTTGGGGGATAGAGAGGGGAGATAAGGGGAGAGGGTTTAAGATATGGGCCGCTGGTATCCTCACTCACTCGGTGAAACACAGCGCAAGCGCTATTTCACACCGGTTTTCTGTGAGGCCGTGGTATCACTCCGGTCGAGCCGGTCCATTCATGCCGAAGAGTGGCTCTGCCATGGTAATTGTTGTTGCTTGATTGTTTTAGATAAAAATGTACACACATTTAGATTTAAAATTTAATTTGTAAGTTGATTTGTACTAGTCTTACTATTATGCATTGAGTTGATCAACGAGTAAATAAACTAAAAAAAAATACTCTATGACATCATACGACTATTGGTACAATTTAAAAAAAATCGTTACAAATTTTATATCAACCTTCAAATAACATGTTGTAGCAGGTATCAGGAGAGTTTTTCCATGTTTTGACTATTCCATTCGCTAGGTATACTATTAAGAATCAAACCTAGAACTTTTCACCTTTAGTACATGATCAGAAAATCTCCATAACCACAATACCGTTAAATTTACTTACCCCATATGTTAAACCAACATAACCTGTTTGGAATTCTGCCCAAATGAATTACTCATGAAAATAATGGGAAATCGATTTACTAATGAGAAATCGATTATCACTTACGTGCACGAGTGTACGTACCAATCATGATCATGAATTAACATTTTACGAGATAAAGTGCCTCGTAAACAGTTTAACGTTTTAAAAAATTAAGCTCGCCTGTACTTAGTAATGATCATCAATGCGAGTATTGAAGGGAAATGAACCTTAAAATTATGAGTGAAAGTTGAAATTACATTATTATATTGATTCACCCCACTAAAACATCCACGGCCGCCGCTTCACTTATGTGTAAGCTGTTTTTTCAAAGGCACCTTAATTTTTATTCCTAAGTAAAAACAATAGGTACATCCTAAAAAATCACAGCTACCGGTTTTGAACATTAGCCGGAACAAACATACAGGCAAACAGACCAAAGATTTAAAACATTGTTTTTTTTTCTAAACATTTAGGTCTCTTTACTAAAAATCTGTTACTAACTCGCTGTCATTAGCTTTCTCTGTATGTATGTAGTGGCATCTCGATTGTTACCCACTTGAAGCAATCAGATTACGGGCAGTATACCCACCTAAGTAAACAAAGAAATTTCCAAATCGGGTCATAAATAACAGAGTTATGATCTAACAAACATTTAAAAATACAACATAATCGACAACCCCCTTTTACAAAATAATTTAAAAAGGGAATCCCCTAAAAGAACAGTATAACACGGACACTCCGACGCTGCCAACTTCAGCGCAATTTTCACAACAAAAAACCCTTTGAAGCGTGACAAATATCCTGAATAGGCCATTGTGCTGGGACGGCTGTCTCCGGACCACTCCTCATGCAATATTTATATCTTCAGATAATCAGTGTATTGCTCAGAAATCAATGCATTCCTTAACACTACGAGGACACAGTCATAAGCGCAGCGGGAGCGTGAGCGATGACGATAAATTCAAATTCAAATTCAAAATCATTTATTCAATTAAGACACTAAGTGACATTTATGAACGTTAAATTGAAGCTGTAGTTAAGAATCATAGATCGACACAAACAGACGCCACAGCATGTGCTGTATTGTCGAGGTAAATTAGGTGAAAACACCAAAATCTACTGCCTGCCTGTGTCGATCTATAACTTCCAGTTTCCAAAATGCGTAGAGCCTCATGAGAAGAATACTGGCAAAGAAACTCATGGCCACTCTTTTCAAAGTCAGATTTTCAGGTACAATAATGTTAGTATTACATGTAAGGTAAACAGTATGCAAGCTGTTGCCACCTGAATTTCCTTTTATTAAAATGCTCCAAAATCTAACGCTCAAACAAAAAAAAAAGAAAAGAAAAATCACTCATTGGTAACGTTAAAGGTTTTAGTCTATTAAACATAGAAATCATTCAAGGTGCACATCTACTTACAATCAGTTGCAAAATCTGCTGTTGAAAATAATTCGTGACTAGATTAAAAGGCTACAGTTGCAGTTGAACGAACCAAAATAATAGTATGTCTAAAGCATCGCTGACTAGGCCGACCAATCACCCCAAGCAGCACCCGTTCACGAGTATGACGCATGGACCAGCCATCATCTCCTTCGCCATATCAGAGGGAAAGAAACGACCCGCCCCACGACGACACCGCAAGCAATGATATTTTAGTGAGCATGACAGACCATAGTCGAGATACTGATAAAAATCACTACTAATTAAATTACCATGATAATCGCCACGCCTTACCCTCAACTAACAATTGTTTGTTAATATTTAGCTTAGTTATATAACAAAGAAGTTTGTGTGTATCTATCTAATGACACCTTAAGCCCATGACTGATTGTCGTTTAGATAGTCGTTGATCGTATAGTAGGCTTTCCTAATAAGGTGATTTTTTATAGTTAGCTTGAATTTATTTATAGGAAGGTCGATTACATGTATAGGAATTCTATTATAAAAACGTATACCAAGACCTTCGAATGAGTTGTGTACCTTATGTAAACGATGATAGGTACCAACGAGTTTAGATTTGATTCTTGTATTAATATTGTGTACATCACTGTTTTTCTTATAGTCATTAATGTTGTGCCTAACAAACATAATATTTGCAAATATATACTGTGATGCAACAGTTAAAATACCTATTTCTTTAAACAACTCTCGAAGAGAGACTCTAGCACCTAAATTGTATATTGAGCGGATGGCTCGTTTTTGTAGAATAAAAATCGTTTCAATTTCAGCCGCCTTGCCCCAGAGTAATATGCCATAGGACATGACGCTGTGAAAGTAGCTAAAATAAACTAACCTAGCTGTGTCCGTATCAGTGAGCTGACGTACCTTCCAAACCGCATAAGCTGCCGAACTAAGTCTACCCGCAAGGCTATCTATCTGGGCTCCCCATTGAAGTTTACTGTCTAATGTAATTCCTAAGAATACTGTCGAGTCTACAATACTTATGATTTCATTATTTATTGTTAGATGAGTGCCTAGTTGTTTTACATTTGGCATAGTAAATCTCACACACTTTGTTTTATTTGAATTTAGTAGGAGATTATTCGTTGTAAACCAATTCAATACATCATCTAGTGCCCTATTCACATCGTCAAAAACTGTTTTCTTACGATCGACTTTAAAAATAAGTGACGTATCATCAGCAAATAGAACTATATTACAGAGATCTTTTAAATAATACGGTAAGTCGTTAATATAAATGAGAAAAAGTAAAGGACCCAGTATAGACCCCTGCGGGACGCCCATAGTAGCGGGTAATCCAGAAGACCTCGCACCATTGACATCTACATGTTGAATTCTATCCTTCAAGTAGGAAACGATTAGTTCCTAAGCAATACCATTTACACCATAATGCCTAAGTTTGAGAAAAAGCGTGTTGTGTTCTACGCAGTCAAAAGCTTTTGAGAGATCGCAAAATACACCTATCGCATCTTGCGAATTCTCCCATGCATTAAATTAAATAAGGTTTTTTAATTTTGACCAACTGCCAATTGCCGTATGAATACAAAACTTTTTATATACAAAAACGGTATGGTAAGAGTAGGAAACATTTCACACAAGACCCTGTAATTTGTGTAAAATTATCTTTTTTTTCTACTTGCCAATTCTATTTTTCAATTACGACACGACTACAGTCTCATCATACTACTGTTGTCTCAGTCCCTTTTTTATAACCCTGACGTGAATAATATTCTTCTTATTAATTTTCTTCACGTCAGTACCTAGTCCCTTTGTTCTTTCTGTGAATGATCACATTCACAATTTGTTTCTTCAGGTAATCAATGTTTACCATTCCTCAAAAGTACGCAGACAGTAATTAGCGTAGCGGAAGAGTAAGCGTTAGCGATTTACATTTGTTTATCTTTTATTATGTACACAAATCCTGAAAATTGATTTTAACTCACTTTTATTTGTCATATCGTAATGAAACTTTGTATGTATAATTTAGTTTGAATAACAAATTTGTAATATGAAGTTAAAAGTTGATCGGCTAATAAAGCCACGAAATGGATTGTGTATCTTTCAGCGGTTATTGATAATCTATATAAGAGTAGGGACTCATATGATTTGGTTTCATGAGTCCAATTGACAAAACCCTTTTTGCTCTTTGAGGAGATTGGTTAAATATTATTCACTTGATAAATTATATTTATGAAAAGAACGAATTTTGGTTAACCTTCTAAGCATTCATATAACTACATCCTCACATCTGTGTATTTAGAAGAGGCAAGTAGAACAGTTTTTTTTGTCGTTTCCAGAAAAAACTATTATTGCCAAACAATACAAAACGACTTCTGAATAAGTCAGAAGTTTCAGACTTCTGACTTATTTAGAAGTCATTTTTCAGATTTTTCGAGCAGACACGATTTTTTGTACATTATTACTAGCAACCCGCCCCGGATTCGCACGGGTTCATTAGGAAACATATAATATATCCTATGTTACTCTGAGATCTTCAGAACATGTAATTTTTTTTCCGACGTCTTCAACAAATAGATTATTATTATTCCGCCAATATACTCAAAACGAAAACCTTCCTCAACAATCACTCTATTTATAAGCAGAAACTGTATAAAATCCGTGTAGTTTTTGAGTTTATCGCGTACAGACAGACGCGGCGGAGGACTTTGTTTTACAATATGTAGTGATGCAGTCATCTTTTATCTCGATATAAACTATCCGCTCTTCGACCCCTACTTTGATCTCACCCGTAGCCACTCGCGACAGTCTTCGATTGCTGTATGTATTATTCATCACCCCCCTCTGGGATTTGCCCGTCACCACCACCGGTAGCTTCAAGATTGCCAATTTGACCAGCTAACTAGATACATTATTTAATTTGAATACCTGTTTGGCTATATCGTTACTTTGTTTATGTTTTATGCTGTCGTGAGATTTTTAGTTAGCCTGGTTTAAGTGAGTTAATATTCTATTATGCTGGAGGGAAATTGTCTACAATAACAAACGTAAACGATAATAGAAAACTATCTTGTTTTTTTAAAGACAACTTCCGCATAAGGAATAAACATCCTGTGTCCCGGGGGACTTCACAAGCAGACATGAAACGTAAGAACACCCAGACTCAGAACCACAATATGTTTTAACAATTATTTTTACGGGAATTAACGCGATCACGTATTACACTGCCCGGCTCAGTCAGCCTGTGACCACGGCCAGTGCAACCTGGTCGAAACGTCAGGCAAATCAGAGGTATGTAATACCTTTTTATAAGTGATCGCTTTAATTCCCGTAAAAATAATTGTTAATATATCATGGAACGCGAAATTTTAAAAGTTAGTTTACAAAGTGTTGTCCCACATGGGATTTGACCCACAACATGGCGACCGCTTAAATTACTAGGCCAAAAGTACAGTAAAAAGGTGCAACAAATGTGAAAGAACCTTTTTAACGCTAAGTCGCGTGTTCAAAGCAAAATATTAGCTAATAATTATGTTCTCTTAGCCGATAACGGCCGCGGCGGCCAGTCTCAACAGGCCCTACGCAGGAGATATTACAGTGCACAAGTGTTTGCGCAAATACAGGTGCAGGCTCTGTTCCTTCTCTCTGATAATCCGATGGGACGGTTAACCGGCACGATCGGGGAGAGATTAGGCGCAGGACCGACAGCGGCTGCTGTCGGTCCAATCGGGTTCTCGGCTGAGAAAAGCTCAATAACACTTTTTGGCCCGATCCGGAATTCGAACCCGAGACTTCTTAATCGGCAGTCGTATACGACAACCGCAAGACAACAAGGCAGTTGCCAATATCGGGCTAATCACTAGAAAAGCTGAACCAATTTTGACGGGACTTTAACAAATAGCTGATGTCTTAAGAAGTAACTTTAGTTAGGCTAACTTCGTTCCGCAGCGACCTTTACGACTCCAACCGCGTGTAACACCGCGAAGCGCAGCTAGTCTATACAAAGACATAAAATTGGAGTGTCTGTTCGTAATATTAAAATAACCGCTTTTTACTAAATGCATATGTATGTATATACGGTACATTTACCAACATAATTTATTCTTTTCATTTCTTTTCACTGCCTCATTGGTCTCGCGGTCGGCGTGTGCGACTGCTGATCGTGAGGTCTCGGGTTCGATTCCCGGGTCGGACCAAATGTTTGTATGATCTACAAATATTTGTTTCGGAGTTTGGGTGTTTTCTATGTATAATATGTATGTATTTACAAAAAAAAAGTATAATTTGTATTTGTATCAGTTGTCTAGTACCCATAACACAAGCTCTGCTTAGCTTGGGTCTAGATGGCGTTGTGTGTTAGATGTCCGAAATATTTATATTTCTTTATATTTTTGTCTGTTTGTCCTTCTGTCTGTTTGTTGTTCTATTCTCTCTCTGTTTGCCTGGACCGATGTTGACGGGACTTTCATTGGCCGATAGCTGATGGACTTTAGACTAGCTTTGAGCCGCGGCTTTGCCCGTGGTTGCGGTAGAACAACAAACGCGGGTAACACCGCGGGACTCAGCTAGTTGTAAATAAAATAAAATTGTTTCCTGGGAATCGAATCCATCCTCTCCAACTCAGCTCAATATCGTACTGACCAATAGACTAACCAATAGATGAACATCCTTTGCTTGTTTACAAAACTGGATTAAAGAACCTGTTTGTCTTGGATCGGTCTATAACCGCACATAATACTTCTAATGAACCTAAGTCTAGACTATACCCAGACACCAATTATTATCTGACCACATAATAAATTACTTCAAACTCTGTGTAGCGAAGTGAAAGCGAAAAAATAGTGAAATGCCGTAAGTTTGATTTCTATTCACTATAAAATATTAAAATCGAGCATAGTCCATTCGCTTAGATACGGTCACCTTGATCGTGCCGCCATCACACGTGCAGCAAGTCGCCACATAATCAAGGGCTCGCCTGCCGCGTACACGCATAAGCAAGTATAAATAAATAAATATTTTCCGACATCTTACACACAACGCCATAAATACATACATATTATACATAGAAAACACCCAAACTCCGAAACAAATATTTGTAGATCATACAAACATTTGGTCCGACCCGGGAATCGAACCCGAGACCTCATGATCAGCAGTCGCACACGCCAACCGCTAGACCAACGAGGCAGTTAAAGTATGACTTGTATGTGTTAATATGTTCGTATTTCACAACAATAACCACAATTGCTTGCGGGTGCACTGACACTAACTAAACGAATGGACTATATATGCATTTGGTATGGTATAGTATCCGTGTGATGACGAATCAAGAATATGGAGTATGACCCCTACTCATCGGATGAGTGTGACCCCTTACTCATAGGATGAGTGTGACCCCTACTCATCGGATGAGTGTTGTAAGAGGCGGCTATGGGAAAAACCAAACAGGAAAACATCATTGAAAGGAAAATGAAAACTTGACCAAAATCACCCGATATCTTCACCAAGCCCCCGTATGCCAGCATTGTACAGTAAGCCAAAGACCTCTTAGTTCATAAAAGGCCTATGTCCAACAACCCGAGTCCAGTCTTACCGTGGGAGAGTCACACTTCAGCATGAATGGGTCGGCTCGAACGACACCACGGCCCCACAGAAAATCAGTGTGAAATAGCGCTTGCGCTGTGTTTCACCGAGTGACTGAGGATACCGGAGGCCCATTTTTTTTTACGCGTGGAAACCCCCTTTGGGCCGTCACCCCGGGTTTGCGGTGGGGCGGTGTGTCGGAATCGAACCGACTAAACCACACGGTGTGCCACTCTGCGCCTGAGACGGGAGGGATCCGGGAATTGCTGTTATTAATACATCCGGAGGATACCGGAGGCCCATATCCCAACCCCGTCCCACATCCCTTTACCCATCCTCCAAGGGTCGGCAACGCACTTGTGACGCAATCAGTTAATACGTCAGCCCGTTTGCCCCCTTTACCATAAAAAAATGGACAAACTTACTATACGAATTACTTAAGCGACTTTAATATTATTATTCCATAAATCAATGGTCAGTAATTGCCTTAATATCAATACGACTAATAAATCTAGCTAATCTGGGTGTATGACTAAACGGCGTCTTGCCAACTGGGTGCCCCTACGATTACACACTCCATCCATCTTTGCTTGGATCGACGCCAGCTCACAGCGAGTATTGCATTGCTACGGGCACTATTTGTGAAAATTAGCGGTGATTTACATGCATATTTGTTAGTTGTGGCTTATATGTGACAATGTTATACTTGTCTGCACAAAGTTAAGCATAACTTTGCAATTTAGCTTGAAGATATGAGTAAGAAGCGGTCCCGGGTCAGTTATAGATCTGGCGTACATGTGATCTGTCCTAAAAACATAACAATTTAAATGTTTTCTGTTACATTATTGACCAGTATAAATAAAACTGTTATTGAATGGGCTTTTTATATAAATAAATAAATATTTCGGACATCAAACACACAACGCCATCTAGTCCCAAGCTAAGCAGAGCTTGTGTTATGGGTACTGGACAACTGATACTTATATACTTTTTTTTTGTAAATACATACATATTATACATAGAAAACACCCAAACTCCTAAACAAACATTTGGTCCGACCCGGGAATCGAACCCGAGACCTCAAGCACAGCAGTCGCATACGCAACCACTACGCCACCGAGGCAGTTATAGTTATATCATGATATAGTCATCTTTTAGCAATCATTTATGGTTGAGTTGAAATGTTTGTATGGAATTTCAAATTAACAGCATTGCACTAAATGCATATAAAAGTATATACGGTAGGTACTTACAATAAAAAAAAACAATGTTTAAAATATTTATGTGTTTGTCTGTCTGTTTGAGCTAATCTCTAAAACGGCTGGACCGATTTAGATGGGACTTTTACGTTCATATAGCTGATAATATAAAGAATAACTAAGGCTACTTCCATTTTAGACAAATAAATATTTTTTCATACAGACTGACATAATCGACTAGTCTTACTGTCATTACAATCGTCAAATAGGTTTAGCCGTTGCTAAGAAAACATCTAAAATATAGTTTAAAAATATATTCGCGATCAAAATAGTACCTTCTTTGAAGCAGTAGTAAAAATATACTCTGCAATGAATATACATCTGTAAATAACGCTCTTTGAAGTCTCGTTTCAAAGGTTAAGTGTCATAAGAAAGATAAATTAGTAATTACATACGCTAAAGTAACTTACCATTTTCTTATTTTAGGCTTAAATAATAAATACAGCGTCCTTTATACGACTAGCCATCCTTCTAAGGCGTTTATCTGAACATCACTGCCTCGCACGTAAGTGTAATGTTAAATACCTCAAAAACTGATCAATGAATTAGGCTATGAAATGGAAATGGGAAATAAAAAAAATAAAAAGTAAAACCCAACTACGACAAAAAACGACGCTGAAAAAGCATAAAACAAGCCGTAGTCACGCGTTGTTAAAGTATTATGGAGTATGGTACATTACTAAGTTTCAAAAGCCGTAGTTCATGTAGTGTAATGTACCATAGTCCATAACACATTTACAATGCGTGACTACGGCTTTTGAAACTTGTTTTATGCTTTTTCAGCGTCGTTTTTTGTCGTAGTTGGGTTTTAGTTTTTACTTTTTTTTATTGACAATGTTTTGGTGCCTCTATAATATTAATTCTTTTGCAAAGTATATTTTAAATAGGTACCATAGAAATATTACAACTATCGAATAAATACGGACAAAGTCACGAAAAATGCTAATAACACATATATTTTTGAAATGTACAATAAAAAGAGAAATATATCGTGTTTGGTATCATACGAAAGATAACAATCTTTCGTATGATACCAAACACGATATATTTCTCTCAAATCTATTTTTTAATACAGTACTTTACGCCGGCTAGAGGGCGCCACATTAGATTCAGTGACACATCATATACCCTATAACTAGCAGACAATCAAGACGCTTCTATCCATACTTCATTTGTCTTATTTTGACTAGTAGTTTAGAAAGAGGGAAGGGAAAAAACAAGCATACCATAGAAATACCACACTTATCGAATAAATACGTACAAAGTCACGAGCAAATGCTAATGATACATGTATTTTTGAAATGTACAAGTTACGCCCTTTCCAATGATACCAAACACGACATATTTAATAAAAACAAATTTTTTAATACTGTACTTTATATCGGCTAGAGGGCGCCACATTAGATTCAGAGACACGTTATATAGCCTATAACTAGCAGACAATCATGACGCTTCTAACGACACCTCATTTGTTCAATTCTAATGAGTAGTTAAGGAGCTATGAGGGAACAAATTAACATACATACATACATACATACATACATAGCCTGTCAAAATCATAATCCTCCTTTGGCTTTGCCGTAGTCGGGTAATTAAGGTAACCTAGAATACAGTTGTTTTTACATCGGTTGTTGTTCCCTGGGCTGGTTGATAGATTTTCCTATAGCAAACCCAGATTTTGGAACCTGTCTAGAAGAGAAAACGAGAGAGTTGTCATTTAATAAGAAAAAAGAAGCTGAGAAAAGCTTTTCATTCGATCGATTAAAGACACATTTGAAGTTAAAAGAGATATACATGATCAAACAAAAAAGTTAATTAAATTAAACGTAACCTTATAATACGTTATGGAGCTTTGAAACATAATATTGCTACTTGATCAAATTGAAACGGCTTGTACCTCGAACCGTAAAGTTATATTACCGAAACCCTCTTCCACTTAGTAGGGTAACAATTAATTGACATGAACATCCCTTGTCAGCGTCTTGTATCTAAGTCGTGTTAAATTTCTTACCAGAAAACTTGTAATGTAGAATCTGTGTAAGTACTTTACAGAGTTGTACGTAATAGGATGAAAATTGGGTTTAGAGTCGGACTTATTCTCGGTGAGAAATCTTTAATGTTGAAAGGGTTTACTTTTTAACCGACTTCAAAAAAGGGAGGAGATTTCTCAATTCGACCGTATATATATTTTTTTATGTGTATTCGCGGATAACGTCGTCGTTTATGAATCGATTTCGATGATTCTTTTTTTAATTGAAAGGAGATATTCCAACGGTGGTACCATGATAAGGACACTAAGATCTGATCATGGCATCTAAGAGAAATCGAGTCAAACCTTGAAGTCGGTTTTATTTTTGTTAATATACAAATTTATTTAAGTTTAAAGTTTTGCGATATCTTTTCTATGTTCTGACAATATCCATTACATTTTTACAAGCTTTTTAATAACTTGCAATGAATGTGCGTTAGGGTGGAATCTTGCAACTCAATTTCGAAGCTGATGTCTTAATCCGATTTTTCTAAAATTTTGCAAGCATATGTATACAGCGTGACAATACAATACTATGATGACATGGAGCTGATCTGATGCTCTAGCTGGAAGATGGGTGGAGGAACTCTGTAAAGAAACTTGCAGCACCATCATGTTTGGACTCTTGAAATCTGCATTTCAATGAGAGTCGGGAATATACCGGGAATTATCCCAAAAACCCCGTGACACTCAAGCAATGTTTATTAGGGGTTTCCTCTTGACGAGTACTTTATGAAGGCATTTCAATAAAAGATTGTTTATAAAAAGATATTTAATTTATTAAAGTTACCGTTGTGGAAGTCCGTTCAAATGTATGTCTGTTTAATTTTATCATTTTTATTTTCTTTTATGTATAATTTGACTAAATTATATCAATATTTTCAAAAGACATGACAGAACAAACATATTCCTACGTCATATATTATTAAATAAATGGAAATTATACATAGATAAGAACAAGCAGCTAGGAAATAGTATTTAGATATCAGTAGATTATTTATCACCTAGTAAAACAGAGTTTTAGTATTACAAAATTAGAGTATTACGGAGCCGTGGTTCCGGCGTAATAAATACTGCTCCCAAAGTTACTATCGCCTTTGTTAATTCTACGAAACCAGAGGTCCGCTATAACATGACTAAGTTTAAAAAGTAAAAAGTTTTATTTACTTATACCCGTTTCTTTTATCTATAATATGCTGTTTTCTTTTATTCTCATAAATTTATGAAAAATCTACTACATTCCCTTAGTTTTATATCTTTTTCTTGAAAAGTAATTTATTCGGTCGGCAACACAATTGTGACGCCTCTGGTGCTGTTCATGGGCGGCGCTAATCGCTTACCGTCAGGTTATACGTCTGCTCGTTTGCCATCTATACACTTTAAACTATATACTATTATACTAAACTAGCTGACCCACGCAACCTCGTTTGCGCCTTATATTGCCCGTAGTGTGAAAATTTCCCCCTTTTTTGAAACATTCTTCATTGTTGCTCCGCTCCTATTAGTAGTAGCGTGATGATATATGCCCTATAGCCTTCCTCGATAAATGGACTATCCAACACCGAAAGAATTTTTCAAATCGGACCAGCGGTTCCTGAGATTAGCGTGTTCAAACAAACAAACTCTTAAGCTTTCTATATTAGTATAGATGTAAAAAATAAAACAGTGAAAGAAAAAAGAAGTAAGAAACATTTTCCACATAAACTTCTAAAAAACCTGATGCGCAAAACTACAGTTTAAAAATAAGCCCATCAGTGCCTTTACATAGCTACCTGTCTTTCAATATCAATGATGAGTAATGGTGGCTGGTGGAAAATTTCTGCAAATAACATCTGTTTGAGATATTAATTTACAATTTTCCTGTTTTTCTCAATATTTTCATTAGGCTCTGCCCTCAGCCCTCGCCAAATTACTTTTAAGAGCAACATAGGATTTTTGCGTTTTGTGATAGTTATCTGTCACGATTTTAGTGAAATTTAGTTTGTAGAGGATTACGGGAGCGATAAATCTATCTATTTAGGCAGATATTCAAGGTAGTAGAGCCACGCTGATTTCAGCACGAACGGGCCGGCTCGACCGGGGCGGTACTACCCTCGCACAGAAAATCAACGTAAAATGACAGCGATCATGCTGTCGTGTTTCGTTGGTGAGTGCGAGACCGGAGGCCCAATGATGCGGAAGCAACACTAGCCCGCCATGGTGTGGGTCACCATGCTGCATTGTTGCACTGTCTGCATTCGCAGTATGGTGACCACCACTCTTGGATTCTACTCATGCTTTCCATCAGGCAGAGTAGAGTCATTTTGGCAGGGTCAAATATAAAAAAAAAAAAAAAAAAAGATATACACCTACATACGCTATTATTATTAGCAAGAAGTGAACCAAGATGTTCAAGAAGATTTCTCCAGCCATAGAGATAGTCTCTCGTAAAATAGAAGGTTATACAATTACCCCGTGAGTGTAGGGGTGCCTACCACTAGTTATTAAGCCGATATGTCTATGAGCGAGATTAATCGAATTAATAAAGACGAGTGTGGCAATTTGGCACCCCTGTCTTGGGCTAATATGATTAAGAAGGGAAGGTACTTTCAGCAAGGCGTGATGGTATCTAATTGTGTTAATAATATGCGCTGTGTTAAGCTCTTTACTGCTTTATGAAGCGCTTTAGGGTGATAATTTTTGGCACGATTTGTTATTAGCTAATGGGTGAACGGGTTGGATAATATGTAGCAGATTTGTGTTATTGAAGAGGCAACTGGGGGTTAATGATTAATAACCTTCTTTAATTGATTTTCTATATTCAAATTAATTTGTTTACTTACAATTTTGATGATATCTCTTATCTTTATTATTACATCTATACAAATAAATAAAATTTGAGTGTCTGTTTGTAATATTGAAATAACCGCTTTTTACTAAATGCATTTATATGTCTGTCTGTTTGTTCCGGGTAATCTGTGGAACGGTTGAACCGATTTTGACGAGACTTTCACTGATAGGTAGCTGATGATCCAGGGAGTTACATATGCTACTTTTTAAAACTAACTTTGTCCAGCGGCGTTACTCGCGGCACGACGACAACCGCGGGGTTCAGCTGGTTAGATATAAAAATAATGAAATCAGTGAGTATTTTGTTGGATACTAGTCAAATTCAAAAACATAGTTTTAATTTCAGAGATAATATCGATGAAAAGAGATTCAATGTATAAAGTTGTAAGTACTTTCAGAATATTATTGAAACTAACCGAAACTTACCAAACTATTGGAAGGTTTTAGGAGCATAGGCTTTAGAGCAGATGCGAAACAGACATTGAAAAAATGTGTAATGATTTTAAAACGGTTTAATTTAGCGTTACTTGATTGTTTATTTATTTGTTTGCTTGGGTCAAATCTTGTAATTATAATTTGACCCCTTCCTATTGACAAATTGATATGGAATTTGATACACACCCTCAGTTCTGGTAGCAATACAATATGTTGCTTACGCAAAGCTAATCTTAGTGGGCACCACCGAACTATAACATAAACAGATTAGCGCGGTAAACTTTTAAAGTTTCATTAATTATATATTTTTATTAATTTACATATTATTATTAAAATGGATAATAATTATGGACGTGTAACTATTTCGGAATTAAAAAAGCTGCGCACATCCCTCAAAAGAAAAAAAGTTGTGGAGAAATAGAGTATTTGTTTTATTGGTTTTGTTATAATAAGAACAAATTACACACAATTTTAGGAATAATTAGTAATAAAATAAACATTTAATTTTACACTTACCGGTCGCAAATTCTTCAATAACATTCTCTTCTGCTTTAAAATGACAGTCTTGAGTGCATATTAGCCTTGAAGTTTTTACGACGCATAGCTATCTCCCATTGCTTACGCATCTTTTGATTTTTAAGAAACGAAATGTATTCCGATGTTTTTTCACCAAAAAGCACAATATTTATGCATTTTAATTGTTTTAAAAAACATTAATAGCTTTGATACAAAAAATACTAAACATCAATATGAACTTTCTAATTTGTTTACGTTGTTGTTCGGTGGCGCCTCTATCGGGATAATTTGGCAGTATTATTCCATATTAAATGAACTCTGTTTCATTGTAAATCCAAGATGGCCACCGCTACAAAATAGCGGTTTAATTTATTGAGGTATTCGTGACAAAATTTGTAAACCGCTATTTTGTAGCGGCGGCCATCTTGGATTTTATTTTTTCATAGTTAGTGAGAACACAGATGATAAGTACTATGTCATGGAATTAAAAACTGTGAACCTAAAAGTAAAAAAAAAATAATTACGGTTTTATTGAAAATAGGCCCGTGTTTCCATCCAATCATCTCAGTTTACGGTACGCCCAACGATTTTATACTGAAAATTTTCTACCAAATTATTTTTTAGCTTTTTAGTACATTATTTTCAATAAAACCGTTTAACTAACTTTTTTACATATTTTTAAATTACAGATAGAACGTAATACATGGTACACACACACAAAACGTTCATTAAAATTTGTTTTAATTTTGGCGCCAACAATTTACGCCACACAAAAAAATTAAAAAAGGAATTTCGAAATTCAAAAATCTGGTTTGCAATATAATTCCGCACTTTTTTATCTGTAAGTAGTAGTCTAAGAACCATAAACAAACCATATATTTTTCCTTCTCATAACAAGATGACGACCACATTCACCGTTCATTTACCGGGATCGTTATGGACGACAAAAGAACAAGTGGAAACCGTCGCTCCCGGAGCTACGTGATTTATGTAGTATAATGACTGTAGAATGTCGCAAATTATGTTACTGACAGACACAGTACGTTATATTAAGAGATTATGAATGATAATATTTGTTATTTCATATGAAATGTTAAGTTGGTTATGAATGTTTTAGAAAAACAAAACACTTTGCACAGATTTAAGTCTAATTATGGCACGATATACAACACACTTAAAGGATGGCTTTTTTTTTGCCATCACAATGGGCCACAGCGAAGGGACTTTTTATATCTATATAACTAGCTGAACCCCGCAGTGCTACCCGCGGTTATTGTTGTACCGCGAGTAACGCCGCGGGACAAAGTTAGTTTAAAAAAAGTAGCCTAAGTTACTCCCCGGATCATCAGCTACCTGTCAGTGAAAGTCCCGTCAAAATCCGTCCAGCCGTTCCAGAGATTACCCGGAACAAACAGACAGACAGACAAAATTTTTTTTAACTACATTTTTGGTATATGTATTGTGTATACATACATATGCATTTAGTGAAAAGCGGTTATTTTAATATTACAAACAGACACTCCAATTTTATTTATTTGTATAGATATAATTCTCGTGTCACATTGTTGCTCTAGCTAGATTAATGAACTCCGAAACTATCTAACCGACTATCAAGTTTCTGAGGAGAAACTTCTTTAAGCGCGTTAAGCACTGTTTCGATGAACAAAAATCGTGGAACTCGCGCCATCGTAACGGAACGCTTTTCATTTATTTTTTAATCGACTTCAAAAAAAGGAGGTTTCTCAATTCGACCGTATATATATATATATTTTATGTGTGTTCCCGGATAACTTCGTCGTTTATGAACCGATTTTGATGTTTCTTTATTTAATGGAAAGGAGATGTCCCAACGGTGGCACCGGTACCGGTGGTAGTGATAAGGACATTAATATCTGACGATGGCATCCAAGAGAAATCGAGTCGAACCTTGAAGTCGGTCAAGTCAAGTTTGGACTCGTTTGATTCTTCTTTTTTTTTCTTTTTAGAGCATTCCGATAATAGCTTGCTTTTTATCGCGCATTTTATTTAAAGAGCAAAGAGGTTGATTTCAGGTAACCTTAAAAAACTTTAGTTTTGAGTTTTAACTTCTGTCGGCAGTCCTCAAGAATGCTTTGTGATTTTTTTAATGTGTGTTTTGCTGGCGTTCCTAACATAGAATACATAAAAATATTATACACAAACCAATTGAACATTGTTATTAAAATTGTTTCATTGGTTTGTGTCAGCTTCAAGAACCCAAGCAGTTCTGCACCGTTTAAACTCAAATTCTGACATAATATACACACTTCAAGGATAGTTTTATCCATTTTTAGAACCATAAAGTTAAGAGTGAAACGTAAGGTTTACAAGTTTCTTATATAAAATGCCTTATTTGTAGATGTCGATGCTTTCTTTATGATTAATTTTTGTTTTCATTTTAAGTTACGGTACAGAGAACATGGCAATTTGTAATTAAGTTATCGTGATAGAGAAAAGTCGTTGTTTATTGTAGAAACCTACGTAGGTCATCACCTCATTAAGGCCGATGGTGACGTGAACAAACTAAGGGTAACTCCAGATTGAGTGATGCGAGCATGAACGAGCCATGTTCTTTTTCTTAACATAGTAAAAAAATATATTATAACAACAAAATACCCGACTGCGCAGTAAAATGTGTACATATTTTCACGATCTTACATTTGATACCCAAGTTGCTGAGGTATGAAAATACTACCCAATAACAAGGAAATACTAACTTACTCCCCCCTTTTTTCCATTTGCGGGAGCCATTTCGAAAATTTATATTGCCTACCTAATTCACCAAAACCATGGTAGTGACTACCATGGTTTTGGTGAATTCAACGACACCTCATATGTCTATAACCGCCCAGACGTTTGGGCTGTAGAGCTGTAGAAATGAACATGCAAGGTAGTAGAGCCATGCTGATTTCAGCACGGTAGGGCCGGGTCGACCGGAGGCCAAGAGAACAACAAGCCCAACTGCAACTGTATCAACTCAAAATACCATTGATACAGTTACCAAAAAAAGTTTAAAAACCACATGGGCTAACATTACGAATTTATTGACACCTTATTAAAGTTGGTTCATCGCTTTAGGCGCTACCTTAGAAAAAACAAACATACATTAGACTGTGAAAACTCTTAACCTTCCTTTTGGCTTCGCTGTATTTGTATAATAAAAAACTTAGTTTTCAGCCGGCCCTAATGTATTCGATAACAAAACAGAGAGATAGGTAGTGAAAGCTCGCTTATTCGATTCAGGCTCAACTCGATTGAGCACCTGCTCCTGTGAGATTGTCGAACAGAACCTTAGAGGTTTCGTAGAAAAACACACGAATACCGAACACATTAGGTCTCAACAGCAAGTACTTTACTCGAGTACATAGCAAATACAGTTTCGCGGAGGAAATTGGTCTGTAGAAAATAACCAACGCTAATCTGAGTTCGAACGGTTCCATCGATGATTGGGCACGTACCTCCCAATAAGAAAGCTCGAAAGTAAATTAATTAGAGAGGCAACTGATTGGCGTCCGGCCGGACACGTGGGCCGGATACGTGCGGAGTCCGGACGTGAGCCGGCGCATCCGACCCTACTTGCGGGACAATACGGACGTGCCGCCGAATACTGGTGAAATGAAAAAGTTTTAATTTCTTTTCGTTTTCTTTTTCGTTCGGAAACTGTGCTGTCATTTGTGCAGTGAAAGGTTATGTTAATGTTGTGTTAAATAAAAAAAACCTTGTTGGTCTTTGTTGGCGGTTCAGATGTTAGGTAAGAGATAATGGGTTTAAAGTTCTAAATAAAATTTCCATATCAAACTAGTCATACTTTCTCTAAATAATAAACCACATCACATTTCAAAAAAGACCGTAAGTTACGCCGCGTGCGCCCGCCCTATCGCATAAAGCTGTCATCGATCGTGATCTGTTAAATGTTCTCTATTACGTTCAACAGATGGCGTTGTTACAAAAATATTCTACATCCCTTTGTACCGCGTGATTTGTATCCCGGCTATGACAGCTCACTGACAGATGACATAAATTGTAGTTTTTTATTAGACTCTATTAGTTACGGAAGCTTTGTTGTGGTTGGGAGACGAATAATATTATGGTATGTAGATAGCTAATTTAAGTACACGGTATATAATACGATTTTGTAGAAAGTTCTGGCTCTACTATATTATTATTTTAGATTTATTATTATATATTTTGCAAAATTCCAAAACAACTGAACGAATTAGGATGAAACTTTACAGTGGTATAACATATACATCAGAAATTCTGATGTATATGTTGTATAGACTACTATTTACCGCGATAAACAACATACAGATAGGAGGAGCCGCGAGCAAAGGCTAGTATATATTTAATTACCTCGGTGGCGCAGTGGTAGCGTATGGGATTGCTGTGCTTGAGGTCTCGGGTTCGATGCCCGGCTTGGACCAGTGATGTGATGTGATAATACCTATCTCATTAAATTTTATGATACAAAAAAAATTAAGCCACGTCCAAGAATTGACAGCATCTATCTATTTTAATCCAGCTACCCTCCGTTAAATAAAAAAAATGATTTTAATGAACACATTTGCCTTCTACCCTACGCTTCTTATAAATGCAATAAGTAACTCAGTAAATAAAATAAACGGCTTTCCAGGTGGCAGGTTGTATCCAATAAGTTATGGCCGTGCATTTCCTACCACGGGTACCCATTTGCGAAATAATGACTGCATCTGTCTGTTCCACTAATGCTTAATATACGCTCACCTTAAAGTTCATGTTTGTTTACTTATAGTAAATCCGTGAATTATTAACTGACATTAAATATTAATTGAATATTAATTTCTTTCCTTTGAATTATATATAGCATAGATATTCTTTTAATTCTGCGCCATCTAACGAAAATAAACTGGATTATTTTAAGTATTGCTCTGATTCCATATCGTGCAAGTATGATGCTCGAATTATTTATTTAAGACTAGCTTTTCTAGCTTTACACGCGGCTTCGCTCACGCAGACTTTCATCACCTGATTTACCCCCTTAGGGGTGGAATTTCCAAAATTCCTTTCTTAGTGCTCACTTACGTTACATAAAGAACCTACATGCAAAATTTCAGGATTCTAGGTTCAGCGGTTTGGGCTGTGCGTTGATCTCTGGGTATGTCAGTCAGTGATTCACTTTCCTCTTTTATATATATAGATATACATTCTTTAGGTAAAGTAACTGTACATACATCGCTTAGTTGGTTCTTACGACATCCATGAGATGAATAGGGGTGATGAATTCCGTATTCTTAATCATTCATACAGAAATATTAATTAGTCTAGAATTTAAGTTTTGTCTATTTCACATTCCACAAATTGTATTCATAGATTTTTCCGTTGTTGTAGAATGCAACTGTAACGGGCACGCTCGTCGCTGCCGGTTCAACATGGAGCTTTACAAGCTGTCAGGGCGCGCCAGTGGGGGTGTCTGCCTCAAGTGCAGGCACTACACTGCTGGCAGGCACTGCCACTACTGCCGGGAGGGGTACTACAGGGATCCAACCAAACCCATCACTCATAAGAAGGCTTGCAAACGTGAGTATCTTAAGTAACTTTAAGGCATATTTTACTGCCTCGTTGGTCTCGCGGTTGGCGTGAGCGACTGCTGATCATGAGGTCTCGGGTTCGATTCCCGGGTCGGACCAAACGTTTTGTATGATCTACAAATATTTGTTTCGGAGTTTGGGTGTGTTCTATCTATAATATGTATGTATTTACAAAAAAAAAAAGTATATATGTATTTGTATCAGTTGTCTAGTACCCCATAACACAAGCTCTGCTTATCTTGGGACTAGATGGCGTTGTGTGCTTAGACGTCAAAAAAAATATATATATATTTGCAGGTATTTCTCGTAACATATAGGCTGCTTAGTACCTTTGCTCGATATTTCTTTTGTAAATTTTCTTAAATGAAACCTAGCTAGATCGATTTATCGCCTCCGAAACTCCCTGCATACAAAATTTCATTAAAACCATTGAAGCTCTTTTAGAGATATTACATAAAATATATATATGCTCGTTTATAGGTCTTAGTTGTCGCCCATTGGTCTGAAATTCAACCATTTTTTTAGCACTCCTTCTCCATATAAACTTCAACTTCCTTATTATATATAGCATAGCATTATTATATAGCTATATAGCATTATTTTTGTAAAAAAGGCTACAACGTTTATGCTTCACATATTAATATTGTATACATATACGATAGATATACAACTAAGTTAGGTGTAAAAATTAGTCCCGGCTTTAATCTGTCAAAGTGTTTAACTAAAAACGTTTACCATTTCAATTTGCAAACTTTTCTTTAAATATTTATGAGGCCTATCTGTAACGTTACTTATCCAATTAAAAAAGAATACATTAAATACGTTTGCGATAATATTGTTTTTACTCAAAGCTTCCTTCTTGTGAAATTACTGTGGTTGAAAGATCGGGGAAATCATAGACATACCACGAATAAGATGAATTTCTTGTACGTAAACATTTATAAGGCATTGTAGACTTTTATACCGTTAAAGTTAACATGCTTATGCATACACTGAATATGAGCTTAGCTATAAAAATCAATGTAAATATTTAAAAAAGAAATCGCTCACTTAACAATAAAATACTCTGGATGAACTTACTACTACTGTCTTGTCTAATCTATTTTGATCCATCTAAGGTTGCCTGGAAGAGATTGCTCTTGGCATTAAGGTCGCCCTTTGTACATTACATTATATATTATTACATCTTATGTACACTCTTGTAAATATCTCAAGGTAGTAGAGCCACGCTGATTTCAGCAGGAACGGGCCGGCTCGACCGGGGCGGTACTACCCTCGCACAGAAAATCAACGTAAAATGACAGCGATCATGCTGTCGTGTTTCGTTGGTGAGTGCGAGACCGGAGGCCCAATGATGCGGAAGCATCACTAGCCCGCCATGGTGTGGGTCACCATGCTGCATTGTTGCATTGTCTGCAGTCGCAGTATGGTGACCACCACTCTTGGATTCTACTCATGCTTTCCATCAGGCAGAGTAGAGTCATTTTGGCAGGGCCAAACATAAAAAAAAAAAAAAAAAAAAAAAAAAAATATGTAAAACGGTGTACAAATAAGTAAGTTTTCTATCTTACCAAAACGGCTAAAACCATGTGACCACAGTTTTCGTAAAACCTTTAGGTTACTTTTCGACCTAAACAGCTTTACAACAAAAAAAAACTTTATCATCTACGAGTAATAAAAAAATACAAATAAAATTTCTAACTCCATTAAGTTTAGTCATTTTATTTGTAAAACGACACGTTTAAATACAGAGATTAAGTTATGGAGCAATAAACTCTAAGCACCTGTTTAAAGAACAAATATTCCGATACCGATCTGATGTTATCGTAATGCAAATATACTTGAGCTTTATTTTATAAACACCTTCGCCGCGAACAAACCTTTGACTTATTAAATAAATATAACTTTTAAATAAGAAATACCGCTTTGAATGAGGCTTTCATAAAGGAGTCCCAATTACTTATGTACATATATTTAACTGCCTCGGTGGCGCAGTGGTAGCGTACGCGACTGCTGTTCTTGAGGTCTCGGGTTCGATTCCCGGGTCGGAACAAATGTTAGTATGATCTGCAAATATTTGTTTCGGAGTTTGGGTGTTTTCTATGTATAATATGTATGTATTTACAAAAAAATAAGTATATAAGTATTCATATCAGTTGTCTAGTACCCATAATACAAGCTCTGCTTAGTTTGGGACTAGATGGCGTTGTGTGTTAGATGTCCGAAATATTTATTTATTTATTTATTTTTATATCAGCTGCTTGACTGTTTATTAGTTAGCGTATACGACTGCCAAGAGGTCTCGGAATCGATTCTCGAGTAAGCCAAAAAATCTTCTTAGGTTTATCTTACAAGAAATTCTGAAATAACGATCCGGAGTATAGAAGTTCGAAGTTCCGGTCCCGGTTGTCAATCGTTATTGCATCTACACATCTGCATATCTATCTATTGTGTTCATCTTCGGACTTAAGTCGGTTCGGTGGTGTAGGAATCGTATAAACTAGGTGCATAGATGTTATGTATTATTCGTGTTTAGTGTTTCTAACTTTCTAAATAACAGTTTCATATAACTAAGTCAAAATAACTAAGGTCAAACTAAGGGTGAAATTTTAGTAAAATACTTAATTATTATTATCTATCTGTATTTAAAAATGAACCGCCGAAATATATGTACGCATTGTACGCGCATAACTTCAGATAGGCTGCACCAATTTTTTTTCTTTTATGTGTTCGTTATGATTAGGACAAGTTTTGTGTACGAGAAAATCAAAAGACAATGGCATTTTTTTATCCGCAACTGTACACTACCTGTGGGCAGCTGAAACAGATATGTAAATATGGCAGTACGAAGTTCGCAGGGTCAGCTAGTACTTATATATAAAGCTGAAGAGTTTGTTTGTTTGAACGCGCTAATCTCAGGAACCGCTGGTCCGATTTGAAAAATTCTTTCGGTGTTAGATAGTCCATTTATCGAGGAAGGCTATAGGGCATATATCATCAGGCTACTACTAATAGGAGCGGAGCAACAATGAAGAATGTTTCAAAAACGGGGGAAATTTTCACGCTACGGGCAATATAAGGCACAAACGAGGTTGCGTGGGTCAGCTAGTAATTTATACAATCGATAAACTACATAATGAAAAAAATCGTGTGGTCGCGTTCATCACAAAATTTGGAAGCGTAGTTTTGCCACAGTTTATTTAATAGTTTTAACAAAGTAGTATCAATACTAATAAATTATTCGATGTACTTATCTATACAAATAAATAAAATTGGAGTGTATGTTCGTAATATTCAAATTACCGCTTTTTACTAAATGCATATTTATGTACGTCCGTCTCTCGGTCTGTCTGTTTGTTCTGGCTAATCTCTAGAACGGCTAGACAGATTTTGACGGGACTTTCAATGATAGGTAGCTGATGATATAAGGAGTAACTTAGGCTACGCCCCACGGTGTTACCCGCGGTAAGACATCAACCGCGGGTAACACCGCGGGACTCAGCTAGTCTTATACAAATATGTTTATGTAAAATTTTGCAAACCTATCTTATCTCAGTGTTGACATATTATTAACTTTTACGTTGTCCTTTTTACCCCAGGGGAAAAATAGCCCACATAGACGTAACTTGTCAACCGTTTGAAGTCCCTAACAAAACAACCCTCCATTCCGAAATCCCAAAAAGAAATGGAATTTGCAAAACAAAGGGGTGTCGGTCGTAAAAAGTAGAATAGGACCATGCGGTCATCTGAATGGCCTCAAGGGCCTCAAGACAATAGTTTGCTTACGAAAATGGCAAAATAGGGTTGGCCTCACTTGACCGCAATTGACGCTGTGGGACCCTTCGGTTTTATTTGACGACAACGTTAGGCTTTTCGCTGATTGAGTCAAGATTGGGATAGTGTAGAGAAAGAAAATGATGTGCGAATGGAGTTGGTTTGATAAAGCCATGGGAATTGAAAACTGTACGAATCCTCCGCTACGTAAAATAACAACCAACCTTCATAGCTTATCCATTATTGGATATAGGCTTCCTAATGGGTGAAAATATCCTCATCGAGTAATGTCATCTATATTCTTAGTTTTTTTATTTAACTTTGTTTGTGATTTCTATATTATGAATTTTCGTTTATATATCATTTATCATCTGTTTGTGTCTCTTACGCTTTTCGAATTGAGTAATGCTCGTCCAGAGGTTAAAAATGGAACATCTATACAAATAAATAAAATTGGAGTGTCTGTTTGTAATATTAAAATAACCGCTTTTTACTAAATGCATATCTATGTATACACGGTACATATATCAAAAACGTAGTTAAAAAATTTTTTGTCTGTCTGTCTGTCTGTTTGTTCCGGGTAATCTCTGGAACGACTGAACGGATTTTGACGGGAGTTTCACTGGCAGGTAGCTCATGATCCGGGGAGTAACTTAGGCTACTTTTTGTTAGACTAACTTTGTCCCGCGGCGTTACTCGCGGTACAATAATAACCGCGGGTAACACCGCGGGGTTCAGCTAGTAATTAATATATTTTTTCTTTTTTTCCTCGTCCATATAAACTTTGATTGTACTAAATTTCATACTATTCCGATTGCATAGTATCGGAAAAAGGTGAACAAAGTTTTACTTTAAGTAATAAGATATCTATATATATGTGTATATTAAATATGCAATACAGTAGCAGTATTCCGAGAACGATTGTCACATAATGCCAACCAAAGAAAACATCCCACAAATATCGATACACAATTCGATTACACACATTATTTTGATCACAACTCCTTATAATATTGCCGACAGCCTCGAGACCGCAATAAAAATGGAGTTCACCCTACTCAACACTTTCCCGCTACTTCCTTCTTTCCTATAATTGAGTCAGTCCCCTGTCATAACAAAGGGGACAATACGATTATCGAATGAGCTGAACTATCTCGATATACTTTTGATAACAAATGATAGGGTGTAACGTTTGAGAAAACTGTGGTTTGGAATTGTTTCGATTATCGATTATATAGTTCGATGTGATAGTTTTCTTGGATATTTATGTATTTCTTTATTTTGTGATCTTATTTATGACGAGTATGTGATTGTTCACAGTATAAAGTGTATATTTATATGAAAATGAGTGTCTATAGATGACTATAGAATCCAAATCTATGCAAAAACATTGCAGTATCAATTCTGTGGATGGACAGGGGAATCACTTTTATTTGGCTTCAAAACTTCAAATAAAATCCTTTTATACAACAGCAAATGAATTGAATATTAACTATGTTGTTTAAAGACTATGTACCGTTGGAAATTGTGTAAGACATTGCATTACAGCCAGGTGATTAATGACCTGTTCTATAAAACAAGTTATAGCTCAAGTTAGGCGACTTACAGTCTGGTACATGGACCTTTAGACTGAAGTAGATACTTAATATTAAGCCATTTCGTCTTTCTACTTAACTTTTACTTAGCTAATTACTTTTAGCAGTAGGTTTTTATTCTTTATTATTTCTTGCAAATCAATCTGCGATAAAACAAATACGAATTAAGCGTTTTTTATTTTTTTATATAGATGTAGCAGTTCAAGACCTCCTTTCTAGGGGGAGCTTATGACCAACAGTGGACTGTTAAAGGCTGTTGATGCAATGTGATCCTTTTCTTGAATATTTTCAGAACCTCTGTTGAAAGTTTCTTGCTTAGACGTCGGTAGTCGGTAGAATATTTAGAATTCCATTCTC
This sequence comes from Spilosoma lubricipeda, assembly GCA_905220595.1. NCBI lineage: Eukaryota > Metazoa > Arthropoda > Insecta > Lepidoptera > Erebidae > Spilosoma > Spilosoma lubricipeda. The sequence goes on from HG992290.1 coordinate 1,507,336, forward strand.
ATACTTATCTATACTAATCTATAAAGCTGAAGAGTTTGTTTGTTTGAACGCGCTAATCTCTGGAACCGCTGACCCTATATTATAGGGTGCTATAGGCTGTGTATCCTTACGCTAAAACCTATAGGAGCGGAGCACTAACGTGGAAAGTTTAAAAAACGGGAGAAAATTATCACGCTTCGGGCAATAGAAGACGCAAACGAGGTTGCGTGGGTCAGCTAGTTACGATAGTTTATATCGTACTGAAGAAATGTTTTCTTTTCGTTGTTAAATTGCTAAGTAGCCTTCATTAATTATGTTTAAATGGGAATGTGCTATTGTTCGCTGAAGTCGTACATTACTATAAATGGCAACTCTATCGCTGTTTGATTACGATATTGTTCGTGAACTGGAACGAAGTCTACCTATATTTAACTCCGAACTTATCACGGAAAACCATGTTTCGACTGCCTCGTTGGTCTAGCGGTTGGCGTGTGCGACTGCTGATCATGAGGTCTCGGGTTCGATTCCCGGGTCGGACCAAATGTTTGTACGATCTATAAATATTTGTTTCGTAGTTTCCTATGAATAATAAGTATGTATTAACAAAAAAAAAGTATATATGTATTTATATCAGTTGTCTAGTACCAATAACACAAGCTCTGCTTAGCTTGGGACTAGATGGCGTTGTGTGTTAGATGTCCGAAATATTTATTATTATTATTTATTTCTTTATGGAAAACAAATATTAAGTAATACTTTCTTGCGATGATGGAATTGATGGATTAACAATACTGAGTGTAATCGTTCTTACTCATCCCTTGGGTCTCGTAGAGCCAATTAAGGAAGCAAACTACGGAAGACAACAGAACTGCAAAGGGAAGGAAAAATTGAAACCAATCTTATAGTAACACATCTGGCCAGCGTGGTACAGTAGACCAAACCCTCCTTTTTAGGGTTCCGTGCCAAAGGCAAAAAACGGAACCCTTATAGATTCGTCATGTCCGTTTGTCTGTCTGTCCGTCCGTATGTCAGAGCCACTTTTTTCCGAAACTATAAGAACTATAAGATTTTAACTTGGTAAATAGATGTATTCTATGAACCGCATTAAGATTTTCACAAAAAACCAATTAATTTGGGGGTCTCTATACTTAGAACTGAAACAAAAAATATTTTTTTATCAGACTCTTACGGGTGTATGGATAGGCCTTCAAAAATGATATTGAGGTTTCTAATATCATTTTTTTCAAAACTGAATGGTTTGCGCTAGAGACACATCCAAAGTGGTAAAATGTCCCGTAACACTGTAACTTCTAAAATAAGAGAATGATAAAACTAAAAAAAATATATGATGTACATTACTATCTATTTTGTAATACTATCGTAAACTGCAATTTACCTTTCATTCAATCAACACAAATCTATACTAATACTAGCTGTCCCGGCAAACGTCGTTTTGCCATAACTACTAATAAATTAAAAATTAATTAAAAAGATATTGTCCAGCGGACAAAATTGTGAATCTAAACCATTCCCAGATCCCCTTGAACACACACAAAAATTTCATCAAAATCGGTCCAGTCGTTTGAGAGTAGTTCAGTGACATACACACTCACAGAAGAATTATATATATAAAGCTGAAGAGTTTGTTTGTTTGTTTGTTTGAACACGCTAATCTCAGGAACCGCTGGTCCGATTTGAAAAACTCTTTCGGTGTTGGATAGTCCATTTATCGAGGAAGGCTATAGGGTATATATCATCACGCTACTACTAATAGGAGCGGAGCAACAATGAAGAATGTTTCAAAAACGGGGGAAATTTTCACGCTACGGGCAATATAAGGCGCAAACGAGGTTGCGTGGGTCAGCTAGTATAAAAATAAAATTATATTATGCACCAAGTAGGTGCTGCGGAACCCTTCATGGGCGAGTCCGGACTCGCACTTTGCTGCTTTTTTTAGAGACAGGCTTATGCCCAACAGTGAACTCTTAAAGCTGTTACTATCTACTAGATACTGCTAAATTTTGTACCACCTGAGTTCTGTGCAAAATAAAAGTTTATTTATACTTAAGCCGGTGTCTTAAATCCACCTAAATCCTATTAAATTAACAACGCAATTGTCGAAGTGCAGATTGTGAAGTTACTACAACTCCCTGGATAAACACTAGTTGGTAAAGTTAGGTCTCTGAGCACGAAGTAATTCGAAGGAGTGCTTGTAATATGGTGCTAACTAAGTTAGTTCATGAAGAAACCGAATAAGACTGTCTAACTCTTTGCGAACTGTATTAAGAAAACGTTTTAGGGTTCTGTGTTTTTAATGAAAAACTTTAAGATTAAAAGGATTAAATATTTAACTTTAAAAATTATAAATAAGGTGAATATACTTGCATTATAATTATTTGTAATAGAATGTTTATTACTATGCAATGGTTTTCTTGATTATGAATGCGAAAGTTTGTGAGCATGTATGAATATTTTTTACACTTCCTCGCGAAAACTGCTGAACAGATTTATATGAAACCTTGCCATAAAATAGCTCTAATACTTAGGTTACTTTACTTTTTATTTTTACTTTTTACTGCGGTATTCGACATACACGAGGGTGAAGCTGAATCAAAAGCTACTAGTTTCAGTATTTAAAAAAAAAGTGTTTGTCACGGGACGCCCGACAGAAGTGATAACTTAAACTAATCTAAGTTGCAATATTTACGGCTGCCCTGTGGGTTAGAGTGAGAGAGGAGGAACCTGCCTATCGCTGCCGTATGCGTGATAGAAAGGGAAGCCAGACAGACTGGCGCCGTAACGCGTTACGTAACGAAGCGGTTTATTTTTTTATTTAAACTTTATGCACACATGTACAACGGCGGACTTAATGCCCAAGGCATTCTCTACCAGCCAACCTTTGGGTGATATAGAAATTTTGTGAGGTAGGTGCATCGTGGTGGAAGTCAGTACAAATATACATTATAATACAATTATATACACATAAATACACATACACATCAATTTCTAAACCTAACATACGTTCACGGTGCCTAGGTACTATATTGTGCCTTAACTAATGTTTTCCTGCCATTTCGTCACGTCATGTCACGCCAGGTTTACCCTCTCATAAAAAGTTATCACTTCAAAATACTTTTTCTTGTTGACCTAGAGTGTATATATTAATAGGAATCGCACTTATACTTGTTTTTTTATTAATTAAAATATAAAAAAATATGTTTTGTAATCAACTATAATTTGGGAACAGAGGACTATTAGAATATATTAATATTATAAATTAATTTATAAATAAACAAGAAAATAAAAAAACTGTAAGGAAACGTAACGTCCGACAAAAAAATATTATAATACGGAACATACTTCATTAATTCAGTGAGAAATTCACTGTTTCCTTTCCCGTTTAGAGACACTTGGATTCCAATAATTGGCTGGCAATTTGATAGACAAAGGAAATCTGATTATTTTGTATTTTACTTTTTTAGAACCGATTGGGAAATACAATTCTGTTCTAAGGAAGGAAGGAATATAAAAATATTTTATTATATTTCAGTTTCAAAAGTATATTTAAAAGAGTATAGCTTTTTTTTCAAATACTTTACATAGCTAGTTAGTCACAAGTGCACTACACTACCCAAAGGTTGAGGGAGAAGAAGGGAGTTTGTTAGAGAATGCCCTGGATATAAGTCCACATACATAAGTACATATAGTTCTTAAAAAAAGTCTACTATTTAAAAATCTGGCAACTTTCAACAAAGTGTTCTTTTCCCGCCAGCCTGCGACTGCCATCCAGTGGGTGCCAGCGGGAAGACCTGCAACCAGACGAGTGGACAATGCCCCTGCAAGGATGGCGTCACCGGCACCACTTGCAACCGTTGCGCCAAAGGGTATCAACAGTCCAGGAGTCATATTGCACCTTGTATACGTAAGACATTGCTATATTTTTCTTAATTTTTTAGTTACATAGGGAACAGTTCTGGTGTTCAGAAGTGTTCTGGAGTGGAGATCTCGTCTCCGAAAACGTAGAGTAGGACGCCTACACGCCAGGTCGAGTAACTTGCGCAAGATGGCTGGCAGGAGTTGGATGCGAGGGGCTCAAAATCACTCAGAGTGGCGTGCAATGGGTGAGGCCTCTGTGGAATGCAATAGGCTGATAATGTAGTAGATTCTTGGAACAAATCTCATTATACCAACTGGGTACCAAGCCTCTAGGGTTTTATCAAAGAGGTTACGAAATTTCAAGCGTAGAGAATTACCTCTTTCGTACTTGTTACCAGTGGAAAAGCATTGATCTTCATAGGAGAAGGTCTTAACATCTTTTCAGATGATTCTGTGACCATGTTTAGTATGGCTACTGAGTCCAATATGAGGGACACTTCAGTAGAGGATCGTACGGTGTTTGTCTAAGTGAAGTGATCCTCTAGTTTTTATATCCCCTCTCAAGTTCGTTGGTTAGAGACTGGAACCAACTCATGCCCTCAACGAAAGAGTCCATCCACTTGCTGCAAACTAACTGCTGCCCAAAGGAGTGTCGATTAGGGGAACCCCTAGTAGTAACTAGTTCAAAATTGCAATGTACGTACCTGACTATGGCAGGGGCTAGATACTTTTCTTAAGAACCCTCATAATTTGACACTACCAGCTTAGTCTGAATCTTAATTGTAATGGCGTGTAATGGACTGTAGCAGTAGGCAGAAGATGATGCTTGTGATGTCAGTCGTGCTTCCACATCCACATTCATGCTTAGCACAGCCATACTAAATCTTGCTTCTCTTCTTATAAACTAACCAGTGCTGATGGTGTCCAGGTATCCCCCGCGTGGTGACGGCCGTGCAGGCGATGGAGGCGGTGGACGGCGAGCCGGGCCGCGGTAAGTAGTAAGTGTAACATCATGCACTCTCGCCTCATACACACTTGCATCCGTGCAGACATTAAATCTGAACCCTGAACCTTTTCTAGAACCTTCCGAAGAGTATTTAGCCATGGTGTATCCAGCAAGACGTGCAGACTCCTGATATATTAAAAAAAAAGCAAATAAACTAAATATCTTCGTGTTTTTATCACATTTATTGTCTCCATTAAAAAAATAAAGTATAAATAAATAATTTGGTATTCACTTACCTGAGGTAGCTAACGTTATGACAATGTTAACAGCTAGCGATCGTTATCGATTTAAGTACTGGTACGGAAGAATATTTAGGCCCTTTAAAGCTATCCGTAAGTGATACCCGGTACTGTATAAATATATAGTATCGATTCATCAATCTAAAGTTGTCTTAAAGAGATGGCTTTTTAGTGATAAGACCACTGATACTTTCTTGTCTATAAAAACCATACCTGTAAAGTCCTTCATATAAAGAGGCAGTGAGAAAAAAAGAAAGATATAGTAACGCTTTTTGTAACTGACTACAGGAAGGACTTTGTTTGTTTTACCAATTTGCTGGGTACACTATGTCGGAGTTTCTTAAGAAGTATAGAATTTTTTCTTAAATGTCTTGATTCAGTGTCTGTATAAAGGAGTAAACTGTACTTTTTTAATGAAAGTTTATTTTTGAACCAAACAATATCGTATGTCTTCAAAAGGAAAAACCTTGGTTTTTGCATCATTTTTCATCAATGCTTTGCTCATATTGTTCTTAGCGTGATATTTGATAACCTTTCTCGATAAATAGTCTATCTTATACTAAAATCATTGTTGAAATTGGTTCAACCGCTTAAACGTAGTGAAGTGACCAAGAGAAATAAGTAGGTACCTATTATGAATAGGTATTCATTTTTAAATTACGTATTTTTTGAAATTGATTTTAAAATAGATAAGTTTTTAGAATTTGGTATTTGTTTGTTACGTCTAAAATACGAACATCGTTGTACTACGTTACGTATAACTGAATATGTTTAGACATGTAGTAATAAGAGTTTCTTAACTTACAAATAAAAAGTACAGTATCTCCAACTTGTTATTAATTTGCACTTTAATTTTATTTATAAATATGTACTACATTTCGACAACACAAGCAACTTATTAATACGTAAGTTAAAGGACTTGTCAACCATTCTACATTAAGAGACCCCGCAAACTGCAGAGTTGAGTTTGGATCTGCCGATTTGGTTGGTTTCTTAAATCAGTATGAAGATGTATGGGAGTGCGCACATTATAAAGACTCAGTATCGGCCGATAAAATAGTTTTAATAGCCTACACGATTTTCTTTTAACTGAATTTAGACTTTGGCGCGTTGTATGAATATAAATATGCGCACTCACCACAAAGCCGACCGTTTAGTCGAGCCGGTGTGCGACAAACGGTCAAACTCGACCAAACTATCGGCCGAATTATTCTCTACTGTTTACGGGGTCCTTAAGGATTATGGGAGACATCTAAAACTGAATCTTATGTTAAAATTTGAATATTAAATATTATAGTTGGTTATTGTTATCGAAAAGTGGTATTGTCTACAACTATTCTCACATCACATGATAATTATCAGCATAAAATACTTAAAAAAAAACCAATTTATTACAATATAAATTAAAAAAAAAATAGAAAATATTGGTACTATTTACAAGTAAAAATATATAATACATGAAGCAACTTACAAGAAGTTAACCATTAACAATGTAGAAAGAGGTGCACAATAACCCTAGACAAATTAACATCCTACAAAGATAAATGATAATAGAAAACTAAATATATATGGGAATGACGTCATCTCAACGCTAAGTCACGTGGTGAAAACAAAGTGTTATCCAACAGGTTAGTTAGTTACACAAGAGGATAGAAGCGTTTCAGTTGTAGAAGTAAGATATTCGACACGAAACACCTGTAACATGGACAGGGGTGCTGATGTGACAGCTCGGCTTCTATCTGACAGACAACACAAGAAAAGCGCGCGAATACTGATTAAAATCAAAAAGCGACCCTTTTCTTGACTTACTGCTACTCACTTTCGCCCCTTTACAGAAAATGACTCTCACAGAAGAGTAAAGATGTTATACGTTATAAAATAGTTTAGGTGTCTTACCTAGGAAACATGCCAAAGGATTTTAGCCTTTATGGTCAACTGTGATGATATTTTGATCTTGTTCTCACTCGCTTCACTCTTAGCAGAGCGATCGCGATCACGTAGAGTCCACACTGGTTGTAGAGGCAAACAAAGTCCCTCGCAAAATTTTAGTATTTGGATAATGAGGAGTAATTTGCTTAGTTATCATGTCGTGTGAGAATATAAGATTTAATACAGTTTAAGAGTGTTTATCGAATGAATAAGTAATAAATTTAGATGAAATAAGTTAGATAAATGCTCTCAAGCGTACAATTAATTTGCTTATCGTTCATTGTTGTACTCATAAATATGTTTTGTTTTGTTTTGTTTTATCAGTGACGACTGAAAGGTAACACATTCATATTAACAGTTTTTCTTCACATAATTACAAGATTTTATTTTAAAAAAATCACAGCAATTCCATGCTCCATTTTAGCGTCTTGTAATGTTTAAAATAACAATACTTTTTGCATGCAACTATTTTTATTTTCTTAACCATGATAAGTAAATTGAATCACATATAATTATGATATCACGGTTGTGATGTATTATGATGTGTGTGATGATGACTTATTTGAGTGATGTGTGATACAGCAGCGGAGCAGTGCGGCCGGTGTCGCGCCGCCGCTCGCACGCTAAATCTCAACAAGTTCTGCAGCCGAGACTACGGTGAGTTGAGAGACCCTAAAGTTTAAAAATTCTAATCGTTTGATTTACTATGTCGCTTATTATCTTTTGCTTTTAGTTATTTAGTATATATTTACGATACGACGACATCTTAAGGGATAGACAGAGACCATGGTCACACACTGACCTGGTGAAAACGACAGGCAGATTAAAAAATGGTACTTAGATTTAATTTGGCGCCAAGTTATCCGCCATTTTATTTTAACATTCCAACACAATTTAACATGTTCAAACCATATAAAACATAGCTCATTCAACTAAACAATGACTGAATAAATTCTATATTTGAGTTTAGAAAGGATCTATAAATCCGTATCTTTGTTTTGCGGTACAATTTCCCGTATAATGGCCGACCCATTGTATCGCGGCAAATAAGATATACTTTACGCTTTTGTGCTATATTACCCTTTCATTATAGTGTTATATATAATCAAACCTATTAATTAACTTTTCGTCGTTTAGTAGTTATTCGATTAAGTATCGTGATATTCTACATTAGTGTTAAGCTTTCGAGTGAATGAAAGAGCCTAATAAGGGAGGAAACAGCGCCGCAAACAGAAGGGAAATAAACCCTGTAGGGTTTTATAACTTGTTGGTATACCATGGTATACCTGGCCAGTGTGATAATATGACAAGAGCTCGTTTCTAAGGAAAGCGTTATGGACGCAATGGACTTAACGGATGATGATGATGAAGTGTCTTGCACTATTAGCTTTCCGTCTTCACCTTGTTCACTTAAAAATACAGTTACTAGTTTTCCGACTGTAAGTCGGGACTTAATCGCGATAATATCCACAAGGTACAATACTGATCGTGGTCACGGGTAGAGTTGAGTGCATTTCAATCGAAACGTCAGGCAACCAAAAACGGTATTATACCTTGTAGATATTCGCGATTAAGTCCCGATTTAAAGTCGAATTCTACCATTCCATTTCTTCTGAGATACTCCTGATTTTGCCATCGCTAATTGCATTCCGCTGATATTGGCGCTTGCCAAAATACAAATTCCATACCAACCTATCTGGCCAGAATAGGCCAAAACCCACATTTCAAGGAGGTTTCTTATGAGCATTAAAGGGTATTGATGATATAAGTATGTAGATATAGTATGTTTACTATTTTCTTTTGTTGTGTACAGTCATAATGGGCAAGGTGGTGGGTCGCGAGGCCAGCACGGCGGGCGAGGCGTGGGTGCGGCTGGCGCTGAGCGTGCAGGCCGTGTACAAGCGCGCGCCGCGCAGCCGCCTGCGCAGAGGCGCCACCGCCCTGCACGTGCGCGCCACGGACCTCGCCTGCAAGTGCCCTAAAATCAAGATCAACAAGTAAGCATTTCTTGTCCGTTGTATCGAATACCCGAGCATCCAATACAAGAGAACCTGGAGTCAAGGATACCGTACCGTATAAGTATTAGTAGGCCTAATAGCGTAGTAATCGGATAGATCAGGATGGTACCCGTTCATCTTTCCAGTGATAGGATATGTTAGCAAGACAGTCAGGGATTCAGTACGGCTCAAAAGACACTGGTGACCAGTCAGGTGAGTGATTGCCGCAACCCTTGAACACCAAGAGCAAGTCACAGAGTGCGTTGCCGCGGTTTGAGTAACCGGTGTAGGGTTTGTCCATGATGGTTATTGGTGCAATAAAGCTCATTTATCTGCCACTCTAACGCTAGTTAGAGCATTAAATTTTTGCCAAAAGACATTTCAATATATGATTACATGTTACTATCTAGGCCTGACTGGCAACTGTCTACTTGTAAAAATTTTTTTTCTCAGATTGACTTATATTCCGGTACTTTGAACAACATAAACTTGCGTCTCTTAATTCTGTTCCTCAAAATTGAAAGAATAAAGTTCTGTACTAAAATTAGTACAAAATCAGTGTGCCATCCGTTCCAAGACTGCAAAACAATTATTTAAGGCATTAGTAGTCAACGAAGCGTCACTAAGCTAGTCTGAGTGTATTCGCAATGAAATTACTGTTCAAATTAATTTTAAATTACTGTTGGCTTCTGGAAAATACATAAGTATTTATGTCGCGGGTGAAGTTTGATTTTGTTTAATACCACTGGAATTACAAATTATAAATTACAAGTTTATTGATCAGACAGAATTAAACTTTCCAAATCCACTTAGTATTTTACAATGAAGCTGATATATCGAGGGTCTTATGTCTTGGTTTGAAAAAGTTCAAGTATTCCTGGGTTACCTGAATGTCATAATTCGGTGTGTTCGTGGATCACTGCCATAGTCCCGTATAAAATAAATGACGACCCATTTGATCGTCTTGACATTGGAAGTACGTGTGTATATAATACAGTAAATATGTAACAGTAAATTCATAAGCAGCATAAATAGTAAAAAATATATTTTGTTACCAGGTCATACCTAATCCTAGGAGTGGAAAAAGAGGGCGTTTCAGCCGGTTTGCCAGGACTGGCAGTCGGCGAGAGGACACTACTGTTGGAATGGCGCGACGATTGGCACCGACGCATCCGCAGGCTTCAACGGCGCGCGATCAACTGCCACTAGCCGACCGCCATCTTGTAAATGGTGGGGATAAAGCAACCACTGAGAGCATTTGGTTCTCGTCATAATCCGTCGTTGCAAAACATACGTGAATTTTTAACGTATTGGTTTAACTGTTACTGCCATATACGTGCTGTCTATATATAAAATCATAATACAATCGTCAGGAATGAATGTTAGATATATTGTAAGACTGATTGTTCGTCCTTCAGTTGCTTCGAAGACTATTTAGTACAATATGTTTTGTTATTTATTCTGTGTATTATTTTATACTAACATTGGTTCCACTATCTTAGAATCCTTCTCCTTATACTAATGGTTTAAACTGTTTCCTCTGTAAGCAATAGTTTTCATAAAATTACATTAGAATTCATAATATTTTTTCGTCTGTGTAGGCTATGCCTTTATATTCATGAAGAAGACGACTGTTTAATTTATCTCCCAATTTAGTAGGAAAACTGCTGCTCTGGCAACACATCAGTATTTACTAGGTATTTTTTCTGTACTTTACTCTTTTTCTAAATTCAAAATCATTTCCAATATTACCCACAAAACTTAGATTTAACAATTGTTCTGAATTAGAAAAATAATTTTGTAATGTGTACGTAACTAATACAATTTTTTATATACAATTGTATCTGTCCATATTAATGTCAAAGATTCATTCCTGACGCTTCCAGCCAACGTTTACCTAGTCCGTTTAAGGAATAACGTTATAATAATCGTAGTTCTCAACTGTTATAAATAAACCAGTATTATGCCAAAAATGCAAGAGAAAGAGGACACACGACGCCATATTGTGTAATATGTGCTAAAATCGCCTGACTATCTACCTTCCAAAGTTTCCAAATATACTGGACCCTATGGTTATATGTGACAGTTTTTTTTTTATAATTTTCAACTTGCTCATAATTTTTACTTCATATTGTTTAAACATTTTAGTTTTTGCAGTTTTTAGTTTATGTGAAAACTTTAATTATTTCAAATGTGTATCTACGTTTCAAAAATGTTTAAAAGTCCATAAAAATCTGGTTTTTTTATTTTAGTTAGTTGGCAAATCAAGTCAAAATAAAAGACGTTTAATTTATTTGTACTATTTGGCGGCCGCTTGGGGCCCTATCTAATAATGGCTTAATACCCACGGGGCCCAGGGCTATTGCCCAATCTTACTATTTGATCTGCTAGTGTGCAAATGTCATTGGATTTTTGAATAAGGTTTTTTTAATAATCGTTAATTTAAATTAAAAAAGGTATGATAAATAATAAATAATTTAACTATATCATATTTGTCGTGTGTCTGACTCTTGACAATCTGCATAAATTTTCCCTTCCTAGGATTTTGTTGAAATGTACATTAATATTATTTATTTTGAATAATTTAATTTTATAAGGTAACGTACTGTAGCGTTCCATTTCTTGCATTTTTTGTATAATTGTTATTTTATATTGAAAATGCCAATGTTGATATTGTTTTATGTGCATTTAATGTGTGACGTTACGATACCTGTCAAAATTTGACACTTAAACTTTCAAAGTAATTTATATTAATCATAATTATTAATAATTAACATTTTTAAGTACAATAAAAAAGAAAAAAGCTTGCCATAAACGTTAACGTCAGTCACTCACCTTAATGTCAACTGTCAAAGTGACAGCTGCCTGACAATTTTGACAGCTATCGTGGGTTGTGCACGTGACTGCACGGTAGTTATAGGACTTAATCGGAGGAGAATCACCACATAGTCACAATGGTTTAACGTACCTCATTTATTATAAAACTTATACTAAGATAAGTGTTTAATTTATATCGTTAGCGCTTAGATTTTATACATTATAAGCTAAAGTATCAACTTCATTCTTATGTGTTCGTTTCCTTTTAATTTCTGTAAATTAATTCATTTAAATATTAGATCTTGCCAAAGTAACATTTTTATTTTATTTTGTATAGAGTACTTAGTATTCCCTGTTTAATGTTTTCGAGAAATAACTTTTGAACAAATGCGTTGCCTAACTAAGGTATGTACAGTATTACTAGCTTTACTAAGAATAATAATAATAAGAAACTTAGTGGTTTTGGCAAAAGTACAACCTAAGAAAATATAAGTTAAAAAAACTAATGATATCGGCCGACCTGTTGTACTAGTAATCTAGTGGTTCGTAAATCTAACTATTCATCCTGAGGTAATGAGTTTCATTCCCGTCCAATACAAATCATTCTCTGATGTGCATGGCCATTCTGTTCTGTATCTGGTTGTCATTTGTCTGACATGGTCGGTTACCGTAATACAAGCTATGACCAATTTGAGATCAGACAGCTGTATGTGAAGTCTCAAAAATTTAAGTTACTCTCATCTATTCCACTTCGTCATAATCATAATCTCTGCTGAAGAAGGTCCACTGCTGGACATAGGTCTCCGACTGGTCCTATACTGTCGGCATCCAACGATAAATAATAACTCAGGTACAGCATTATCTCCTTCTATTCATTTCATGAGATGGCAACCAGCTAATCAGCTATTTCTGCCAATGTCAAATATTTAAAGTCTTCAAATCTAAAGTCGTTGAGTCTTCAAGTGAAATTAATGAAAAAGAAATGTAGATGAGATGAAATGGGGACCGTCTTTCGAAAAATAAAAACGATTCCCCTACATAATTATAATTGTAATTATTCAACTTACAATAGACAATACGCATTAATATCGTAATAACATCAAAGCCCTATAAATCATCTTTACAGAAAAAAAAATCTTGTCTCTGGGATATCGAACGACTCAATTGAGTATTAAACTTAAAAAGTATGCGATCGCTTACAATTGAGCTGTCAGAGTTTATTTATGGTATCTGGCCGTGCCCTAAGTACACAATGGCATAAATCAACATGCCGGTCGGTGCGTTTACGATAATCAATGTTGCTGACCGTGCCGGCGTGGTATGAACCTCCTCGAAATGGCGGCTTGTCAAAAAAAAGGCTCTATATTTAGGTATACTAGGTATACTTCACTTATTTGTATAGACTTATAAAAGTTTTCTTATTCAAAAAACTGGCTGAATTTCAATTGCAGTCATCTCGGGAATCAATTGTCGTTGATTTTTGGACTCCTCAATTTTTTCGATAAAAAAATTCTCTTCTACGTCCATAACATCACATCACAGGTAATTTTTGTAGCGTGAAACATGACTTCGTATTTGTGGTATTTCCTCATAAGATTCTGTACTCTATCTATTTATTTACTGACAATGAAGAATGCATAATGATATTAGGGATATTAACTAATCAACTAATAAGTTCTTAAAAATAATTTGGTTTATAGCAGCATGACCCTTTTAAGTTAAGTAACCGTACTATTTTTAATACTACCTTTTTGGTAAATATTTTTCGAGGTTGTACTCTTTCAAGGCCAAATTAACGTAATCATAGATAAAATAAATATTTAAAAATGACTTAGAGGTTTCGCTTGATCGTTCTACGGATTGTAAAAAGTGTATTTAGTTGTAGATGAAACAATTAATCCGTTTCTAGATATGCATATCCTTAGATTTCATAATTTGTGTACATTTTAAATTATATCTTATCGCACTATTTTAAAAATACAAAAAAATAAATGTCATAAAAAGTCCAATGTCAATTTCGTAACTTTACCTATTTTAATTGTCTATGGAAGAAAAGTGCGCCAAAATATAATTTAAAAATAAAAACTACTGATAAAATACTGATATTAATAATGAAAGAATGTAATTATACCCTATAGTAATACTTACTTTATTTTTTAATAATATATGTGAATATTGTTTTATTTTCCAAATAATTTATTATAAATAACATCTTATTAAAAACTGTTTTATTTTTAATAGAAGAAAAAACAGTGATGGTATTTATTTCTATTCCCAACACTTAAAAAAATAAACTGGTTAAATTTAATTTTGAATGTTTATTTGAAATGAAATTATTTCGAAATGAATCATTTCGAAATAATCTGAACATTTGTGTCAAGAAAAACAGAACGAAAATTTCTGATATTTTTTTGGGTAAAGAAAGTGTTAATGATCCGTCAACACTTTCATTTCGAAGAAACGTACTTTTATGTCACAAAATGAATTACATGTTTTATTGATTCAGCTATGTAATACTAAACTAAATATTATATATGTATGTATACGTACTATTATTGCTATAATATAACGCACAACTAAGGCCTATTATGCTTCCCCTCGTAAAAGATAATGAAAATTGACAAACAGTACATTTTGCGACTTACACTGTTAATTACTAGTATAAATATAATATCGTTTAGTTATACTTATTTATATGTTAAGGGATATCAATTGATTAAGGAAAGCGCGCGAATGTTCCCCTAACACATAGATTCAAAATGGCCGATTTTTAGTCTATGGTTTGTGAAGCGTTTGCCGCGCAATTGAATAGTGTTTTCGAGATACCCTGCTCCTGTGATGTAATAAATGTTATTGGTTATATTTATTTAAAAATAAAAGTACATTAATATACGGATTTGTTGTTTTTTTTTAATAAAATGATACCTTCTTCACTAACTTGCACGATAATTTAAAGTAGGATAGAAGATTAGGTACATACCAGCCACTAATACTAACAGTATTAACAGTAGATTCCATCCTTGTCTACACTTTTCAAGAATCTGAACATCCTTGCTCTCTAAGATAGATTTATAGACACTACTAGCTGTTGCCCGCGACTCCGCCCGCGTGATGTCGATTATCGCAGCAAATAGTAGCCTACGTGTTATTCTGATATAAGCTATAGAGGCAAATAGTAGCCTATGTGTTATTTTGATGTATAAGCTATATTACTGTAAAGTTTTATCTAAATCCGTTCAGTAGTATTTGCGTGAAAAAACAGAGTACAGAGAGTAACAAACATCCATTCATACTTACAAATTTTCGCGTTTATAATACTAGTAGAATATACCTTAAGCTTTACATAAGCAAGGCCGTAAACATCTATTTATATAAGTAAATATTTATTTGTATAGTTAGGTTTATCTCAAATATATCTTATACTCACTCGTTTCACTCTTGGCAGAGCGGTCGTGGCCACGTAGAGTTGTCTACATGTTGGTAGAGGCGATTTTGTATAAATTAATCTCTCATGAAACCCACACCTAAATTAATGACAAGTAAATTGTAAGTGTTACAAATGTAATAATTCCAATTTTTATTATGCAAAACGAAAACACAAAAACAGGTAAGCACTAGTATGGACACAAAAAACAAACAGTGCCTTTTATTTTTATTGAGTTTAAGGGTTAAATAAGCGGATGGCCACCTGATGATAAGTGGATATCGCTGCCCATAGACAACTATAAAACTCGAGACAAAAGGTCTAATCTTTACGGCTATGGCAGCACTGAGGACCAGCCGCGCGATATTGGCTTTCGTACAAAATAATGAATAAAAAGTAAGGTTCCTATACATAAATAATACATATAACAATAAACACCGTCTTCACAACTAACTCCCGTTACCTTTAAGCTGCCATTACTCATCATTATCAAATTCGTTTACAAATTAACTGAACATCCTAAGTTAATCAATCATCGAAGTTACGGCATCACATCAACACTTGACTCACTGGGGACTGAAATTTTCTAATTCAATTGAAAACAGGGGTCAAATTAAAACGTAACACAAGACCCCTGGTATCCCTCCATACCTTGAACCTCCCCCCCTCGCCTGTCGGCTATAAATCAGTTACAGCGCCTATACACAACACGGCTAAGGGAGCTAAAGGCAGTTCTACACTCAAGTGATTTCCCCAGAGACCCCGTTCTACGTCGTACTCTTTGATGGGCCGTAAGATACTATTTTTCGATATTAATATCAATGTTTAAAGAGATTTACTGTTGATTTATACTGTCAGGGAGTTTGGGTAACATAAAAACAGAGTTATGTGAATATTTACTTTTGCTTAAAAGTATTTTTTTTTCGCAAATACCATACAGTCTGTTTGATGATAAACATATATATATAATATATATCGATTGGTCGCTGTGTATTATGAAGGGAATATTAAATTTCGGTAAAAGATTTGTAATATTTTAACTTAAAACGGCTGTTTTTTATCTAGCTGTACCTAAACACAGACGTGGGAGAGCCACGCTTCGGCATGCATGGGTCGGCTCGACCGGAGTGACCACGGCCTCACAGAAAACCGGCGTGACACAGCGCTTGCGCTGTGTTTCCCCGAGTGAGTGAGGATGCCGGGGGCCCATATCCCAACCCCTCCCCCCATTCCCATGCCCATCACCCAAAGGCCTGCAACGCACTTGCGACACCTCTGTTGTTGCGGGTGTACATGTCCGCCGTTATTCGCTTCCCATTTGGCGACACGTCTGCTCGTTTGCCCCCTATTACATAAAAAAAACATCGCAATGGGTGCACAAAATAAATAATAACTATCTCTAAATACATAAAAACGAACCCAATTCGTGCAGAAACCTTTTTAAGGTTTTGAACCCTACACAAACTAACTTAACATTTATAAATATATAGATAAAAGAAAAACAATATAATGTATATTATGCTGTATATACAAATTTAACAAAAGATTATCATTAAAGGCAACACAAAGCACCACAGAAATTTATATATTCGACCTTTGAAAACTATTTCGTCAAATATTACATTGGTATTTACACGATACGCGAAAAGGTTCCCCTGTCTACCTGTAACGATTCATTGGATACATCCCCCTCAGACGGACATACTGTGTAGTTAATGAGGTGACCACCGCCTCTAGCTATCTCGAGGATTTGTTACATAGTTGCAACCCTAGTAAGTTCCTAATTAGCTGAATTATGTCCACCCCATTATCTGTATCCACGTACATATTATACATACGTATATCTCGTGTCACCTTGTTGCTCACAATGAACTCCGACTAAATGATTTTCAGGTTTTTTTAAATGTTTTTTCCTGGTGTATTAACATAGGTTAGTTAACATCACGCTTAGACCAATAGGAGTTTAATATGATTGAAAAGAGACGCAGAGTAAGTTTCGTGACTAGTATACAATAAAACATGGCGATTTCATAAAAACAACTTATATATATTTCATAAAACATCAAACAAGATATTGGATACGCCATTTTTTTTTACGGCGGCCATTTTGGGATAATAATAATACTGATTATATAAAATTGCATTGTCATCAGAATTAAATTTTCATTTCAAATTTCAGCTCAATCGTAAATCGGGACGTGGATCAAATTTAATTTGGCAACATTTGATTACAGACAAACATCGGGACAGGTGAAACTAAAATATAAGCTTGTAACAATTGTATTTTTATTGTAAAGGGGCAACCGAGCAGACCAAGAAAATCGAGGAAAACGTTCGGAATAATAAAAAGATTTCGAATTATTTTCCCGCGAATCCTTAGAGGGATTTCAAACAAACAGACCCGACTCCTTTGCGTGTCTTTTTTCGATCAACGAATAAAAAGTAGGTATAATTTTCTTGCTCTGTTCCAAATTTCCTTTTCCAAGTTTTATTTAGACTTCTCATGACTGGTCGCCTACTTGATTTCAATTCTTGGGATTGTTCTTTAAAAAGGTAAGTTGCAGTATGAAAATTGGTGTGTTCAGAGTACTGAGATGCTGCAAAACTGTCATAGAACATTAAAACTACGTACAGTAGAGCCATGCTGATTTCAGCACGAACGGGCAGGCTCGGCTGGGCGGTACTATTGTTGCACAGAAGATAAACCCAAAATGACATCAGTCTTGCTGTCGTGCTTCGTTGATGAGTGCGAGTCCAGAATGATGCAGAAGCATCACTAGACTGCCATGGTGTGGGTCACCATGCTGCATTGTTGCAATGTCTGCATTCGTAATGAGTATGGTGACCACCACTCCTTGTGCTTTCCATCAGGTAGAGTGGAGTCACTTTGGCAGGCCTCCATACGTTAAAAAAAATGTCTCCACAACAACAAGCTTTTATTTACCAACCAAAATTTACAAAGCGTCTCTGGTAAAACCGAGCATTTACTGAAATGTTATGGTAAAAGCCCGAAAAAAAACGTTCTCTTTTTATAAATTCTCACATTTACCAGTTCTTATTTGCGAATACAAAGATTTACTGGTATAACCTTCTATTTGGGCTGTTACATATACATCCTAACTTTCATTACAATTTCTTTTATAAAAAGAAAACTGCCGAACTAGGTATTAATACCTACCCTTGTCTCTGCATGGATTTTATACTCAGCCGCTGAACAACAATTTATAAATCACACAAAATTTGGCCCCATGTGGAATCGAATCCACAACACTCATCGTTTAAACCAGTACGCTACGCTATTCAGGCAATTTACATTACCTGCATGCTGCAGGTAGCATTCAGAATATAATAAAACTTCATTGTACACCAATTGATACAGTTATATAAAGGAGCTTAACAATATAATGACCATGTACAAATGGCGGATACAATGGTACGCATTTATTATGTGACTTTTATATAAACAAACGCAAACTTACAGTTAAAACCTAAATATTAGTATTAGCATTCCCTTTTATCGAGTACACTACTGTACCTAATATAAATACCAAGTATTTACTTAATCAGTGCGCATTCGTTCGAAGCAACGTCGAACAATTGAGTATTTCACTCAAACGCATTCTCCAGACACTTGGTTGAATACTTTAGTAGATAAACTTTTGAATGCACTGGAGGTATTGGAATTGCGACTGGATCGCATTGTGTGGATCGAGATCAGACCAATGCGAACATTTCCCTGAGCTAATGCCCGATCACGATGCACAATTGCGCGATTGTGCTTCGATTCAGTTAAGACTGTTACACGCTTGCGACTACCACTACGACATTACTAAATGAATATTAGAGACTTATTAACAATTATTGTTACTGGCTCAGCGGCGCACGCCCTCCGTCGTCGAATCAGCGAAGTAGAAGGTTCTTCGAAGAACGAAGAACGAAGAACCTTCTACTTCGCTGAGCTAGTCAACCTGTGACCACGGCCAGTGCAACCTAGTCGAAACGTCAGGCAAATCAGAGGTATGTAATATACCTTTTAATAAGTGATCGCGTTGATTCCCGTTAAAATAATTGTTAATATATCATGGCACGCGAAAGTTTAAAAGTTAGTATTGGAGACTTGTTGGTCACTGGTTGAAGTTTAATGCAATGGTCAAAACTTCTATGGCAATAAAATTAATTATATCACACTTTTAGGGAGCGTGTAAATCCAAAAATCACAAGAATACAAACCACGTTTACAGAAGAAGAATTATGTCACTGCAAGAATTCATTTTGAATCCGTGTCTACTGACAGACAAAGTGACAGACAGTCCGCACTTAACCTGTGGTGTCATACAACAGGCACGTATTTCATTCCACGGCTAGAGACCTGTTGTGGAGGAACAGGTCTCATGTACCTTCAACACAAAGGGAGGATCCTCCGACCACGGCCCATATTTGTGCTAATCGGCGCGATAATTTCTATATCGCGATTTAGGATAAGTAGTTGCTCCGTAGTTCGTAACTCCATAGCTCGGTGTGTCTCTTGGTAGATGGCGCTGGCATATGTTTTTGTTGCCGCTGTATGTGGAAGTCACTACATTGTTAACTCCCCAGAAAGATTTTGTGCTTCTGCAAAAAGCTAGGCAGTTACAATACGTTATGTGCTCACCTTATGTATCGTCTACAATTGTACTTTTTTTTACTTTGATATGATCAGTTCGTCTGATTTTATATAATTTTTAATTTTAATAGTCCTAGCAACTCCTATAAGTCGTAGAACTGCAGGCGGCCTAACGAAAGCACGAACTCTTATCCAACAATAGCCAGTAATAACTTTCTTTGTGTTGAAATACAAACTCAGTACGCACATTTTAATAACGCATTGTTGTTCTACTATGAACATACATAGAACAAATGCATAACAAGCTACCGATATATTACCGTTAAGCCCACAGAAGTTAATTTTTAGAAGTTGTTTTTTTTGCCATACTGATATTATAAATTCGGAAGTAACTGTAGTCTTTTCCTTACGTTTTCAGGATTAAATTTCATTTCAAAATATATTGGTACTTGAAGAAGGACATGAGCTACTTTTAAACGCGTTAACTGAAACACACGCGGGTGGAGCCGCGGGCAAAGCTAGTGTTATAGGACATCAGGAAACCTTTCGTTTTGTTATGTATGGGCCTGTCAGAATTACTCTACTCTGCCTGATTGAAAGCATAAACAGAATCCAAGAGTGGTGGTCACCATACTCATTGCGAACGCAGACAATGCAACAATGCAGCATGGTGACCCACACCATGGCAACCTAGTGATGCTCCTGCATCATTGGGCCTTCAGTCTCGCATTCACCAATGAAACACGACAGCACGAACGCTGTCATTTTACGTTGAATTTCTGTGCGAGGGTAGTACTGCCCCGGTCGAGCCGGCCCTACCGTGCTATAATCAGCGTGGCTCTACCACCTACTTTGTTTCTTTCAAATTAATATTTTTTTATCAACAGGCAATAATCACCAGTCTTTGTGGATAACAAAATATAGAATGAATTCTTGCTGTTTTTTGGATGTGATGAATTTTCTCTCGATTGCCTATAACCAGTAGGAGTCACATCTTTTCATTAACAGTCTTTACTAGTTCACTGCTAAAGGTCCCTCTTTAGTAAGGAGTTTTTGGCTTAGGTACTTTACCACGATGATCAAATGGGTTGGTATAAGATTTGTTTCATCTTTTTCTGTCTCTTTGCAGTGATATTGCCTTACGCATACGCAGACGGCTTTTACGGGATAAATAGGAGTGACACTCTGCTTCCTTTTTCTTTGATTTCTGAATATTTCTGTTACGATATACGATGATGACATGTCTCTTCATCTTTTTTCATTAAATCATCAGTATGTAGACTTAAAAATTTTAGGGATTGAGTATTAAATATACAAATATATACTACTCCAGGGAAAATTACATTTCAGCGATGAATTGTGTTTCTTGCAAGAGATTAATGATACAAGGAATGTTATAGCTAAAGCGTTCTAATGGTAAAATGAAAAAAAAACGCTATGCGTCATTTTTCTTATTATGAGTCAAGGCAAATGTTATAATTTGAATCAATAACGCGGATATCGCGGTTATCATTTATCGGATTAAAACAAGCCTATGACAGTCACAAATAACATCTCTTAATATTGGAAAAAGAATTTTCTTAATTGGTTCAGGAGATCCAGGTATTATTCCTTACTAAAACTTCCCTTTAATGTTAAAAAAAATATTAATTTACGAAAGAAATCTTACTTTTAATGTAAATATATTCTAGAATCTTAAAGATTATGTTAAAAACACGTTTGTTCTGTGATCTGTACCAGGTGCAATTGTCCCAGTATGTACGTGCCCCTTAAGATTTGGTTGGTCCGTTACAGCGTGGGCGAAATTTTCCGGGTCCATTGTTCGATACCCACTTGAAAGAATCGTAAATCGAGTTTGTTCTCCTTAAGTAAATTGCGCATAACATAATATTTAATTGTTAATAAATCTGTTCTAGTGCGGGTAAGGCAGTTTTAATTAAGTTCCTTTGTTTCATGTACTGTAAGCTTCCAGTAAAATATTAATGGTTTGGAATTAATATTTATTATTATTTTTATAAATAGCTAGTCTTCTCACCCGCACGTTTGCCGGTTATTGCGGTAATGAGTCGCAAAGTAAGAATCAAATCATCTTCATACCAAATTTCATTGAAATCCCAGCCGTGGTTCAGCCGTGAAAGTTACAGATTTACCTTTGAACTTGTAATATTAAGTATGGATATTTATCAACACTACTAATAAAGTATCCACACACTGGTACATGCTGCTGAATTTTGCACCAAACGGCCTTGTATGTATTTATTATGTGTCGTTCGAAGTAACTATAATAGGTTGAAATTGATTCCAACACTTGTTTACACAGTCATAAATGAAGGCAATAAAAACACATTAACAACTCTACCGTTCTTCACCATTTTAACTCGTTTTCTTCAAAAGAAAATCACCACAAACGTGCATAATTCTGATGGCACGTTTACAAACAGTTCACAGTGTCAATACAAGATGTCATCGCTCCATGTTCAAGAGTGAAATACCATAACATGCCAACTCCAATAATATTAGCTCAACACACAGCGAGCAATCTCTTATGACTGGTTTATATTTCATACTAGCTGCACCCCGCAGTGTTACCCGCGGTTATCGTCGTATCGCGAGTAACGCCGCGGGACAAAGTTAGACTAAAAAAGTAGCCTAAGTTACTCCCTGGATCATCAGCTTCCTGTCAGTGAAAGTCCCGTTAAAATCCGTCCAGCCGTTCCAGAGATTACCCGGAACAAACAGACAGACAGACAACATTTTTTTTAACTACATTTTTGGTATATGTACCGTGTATACATACATATGCATTTAATAAAAAGCGGTTATTTTAATATTACAAACAGACACTCCAATTTTATTTATTTGTATACTATCATTGAATAGTGTCGGAATATGTTGAAGCTGTTTGTTCGACTGCGGAAGTGAGGGTAATTTTAATTTTATAATTTATTTAAGCTTAATGACTTTTTGTACTTAGGCGGACTTGATGCCATAAGGCATTCGATGCCAGTCGACCTTTGGGTCATGTAAAATGTGATGCGGTAGGTGCAATAGTAGAATTTAAGTAGTATTTAACTTGGTACATAAAAAACAGATGTACACAAATATAATCTAAATATAATAGATACAAACATAGATGTCAAGATACATAAATAATACATGCACAATACATAAACATACATATAAATGAATTTAGTATAAATATAATCTATAAGCACTGAGTCTGATACCATTTTTGAGACCCTTCTGCCAATTCGATGATGACGCAGACGCAGAGGTGATGTGTTTGACGTGTGTTTGTTTCCTTGTAACTACTACTATTGTCCGTGTGTATATAGATTAAGATGTTATTAACTCAAATCACAAAGTGGGTTCAAGGTTATCAGCACTACAGAATGTTCTTTTCCTAGCCTTCGCAACCCTGAGGACGGTTATCAGTATAACACTAACACAATAACGATTGCTATAGCTGTTAATGACAACCGCGACCGACGGGCTTAATGTGCTCGTTGAGGGACTGGCGTGAAACACCGCCAACTATATACTAAGGGCTGCCATTAAGAATTTCCTATAAAGTAAACTCAACAACAGACCGACGCGGGAATCGAATCTAACCTCTAAACTAACCAGGCAATTACTTTCGAATGTCGACTTATTTTCTATACCAATTTCAGTACATTTTAATATACATACGTAATAATAAGCGTCTATTATCCTATTTTAAACAATATTTTAATAATGACTCGCTGTAGGTACGTGTTTGGCAAACTGTAAGTGCAGTGAGCAGTTGATTAATTAAATACTTAAATAAAATGTTGAAAAACCCATCAACATGTTTCGCAAACGAACAAAATATTTTTTACTGTAATTGTAATGGATTTTTAATCTGTAATAAAAACCTAATTTTCTCCTAAAACTACCAAAAACCCCAATATTGGCAACACTTCCGGAAGCAGCATAGATGCAGGACAAGTTACCATGAGAGTATTACAACGAATTGATATCAATTGCAAAACTCAATCATTTTCATAACACAATATTAAATGTTATTTGTTATTAATTTATGTGACAAACAAGAACAGGTGTTACTTACAAGAGTTTTATTAACAATGGCCGCCATTACGCTTATCGTTGTATTGCGAAATGGCGCGCAGAAGTAATTTAAATGTACCTCCGGGACAAATGGCCGCTATTTATAACCGGGAGCTGAGGAATAAAAAAAATTAGTCATTGAATGTAAAAAGGTAATTATCGAAAAAAATAAAAAACCGATAGCGTGAAAATGTATGAATATTTAAAATATGACGCCTCATGTGTTGCATGTCCATGGGCGACGATAATCGCTTACTATAGTAGATCCGTCTGCTAGTTTGCCCATACCTTATCCCATAAAAAATGGTAATTTTTAAATAGTCTAATGTCACTCTCATAATTAAGGGGTTCAGCTGTAGTATAGTAGTAATAAATAGTTTAAAGCGATTCGCTGCTACCCAGATAGACCCTGCGAGGTCTTGGTGGTGCAGTTTTCATCACTGTACCTGTAAATGTATGTGTATTAGAAACAAAGAAAAAAAAAGTCTGGGGACACCATAAACTCCAAAATACATCAAGCCGTTTAGGCTACGAAGCGTCCAAAAAAATAGGTAAATATGCTCAAGCATAACCTTTTTCTGGCAAACTCGTGTATATAAGCAGTTTTTAAGCGGATGATTTTCTGTAAAAAAAATTAGGTCAGCCAGGCATTAACAGAAATACAAAACCCTGTAATCTGATGAAACAAATGTATGTTCACGTACACACAGTAACACACATACATATCATATACACAAACACATATCGCACACACACAAAGTATGCTTGGCAGAATTAATAATAATAATAAATAATAAATAAATATTTCGGAGATCTAACACACAACGCCATCTAGTCCCAAGCTAAGCAGAGCTTGTGTTATGGGTACTAGACAACTGATACAAATACATATATACTTTTTTTTTTTTAAATACATACATATTATACATAGAAAACACCCAAACTCCGAAACACATATTTGTAGATCATACAAACATGTGGTCCGACCCGGGAATCGAACCCGAGACCTCATGATCAGCAGTCGCACACGCCAACCGCGAGACCAACGAGGCAGTCAGAATTGTAGATTTATTGCAAATCACGGAAAGAAGCAACAACCAACAACTTAGACACAATTATTTTCAGTTATTACTTACTAGGATAGTCCTATTTCTATATTATAGTAGCTGTTCCCGCTACTTCGTACACGTGACACTTAGTTTTTTAATTTTTCACCGTTTAAACCTTCCCTGGACTAAGAAAAGATTTCAAAACCAAAATCGGCTCAGCTGTTAACGAGTTTTAACGGACCAACTAACAGCAATTGATTTTTATATGTAAGATTATAAGTTAAGTTTTTGTTTTGACCAACTGACGTAGTGTTGAGATGACGTAATTTTCATACAGTTGTTGGTTTTCTATTAATCTATAGGTTTGTAGGGTGCAACTTGAGTAGAGAGCAGGTTCCAGTAAGCCCGTGGGATCACTCCGCTCTATCTGCTCTAATATGCCGAAACATGTTTATGTTCAAGCACACATCTCGTATACTGCTTTAAGACTCGTTTGCTCTTTTTATCTGACTGCCAAGAAACAGGCTGAATAATCTAGACTTCATTCTATCCAATTGACTACAACAGTCGGAACCATGTCCCGACTGTTGTAGTCAATATGTCTTGCACGGAACTTATTTTTTGTCCTTTTCCGGTTTTATTTAAAGTTATTTTTAGCGAAGTATTGATAAGAAATGTTAAAAAACGGGGGATAATTATTCCTAATGAGAGCGTTCAATGCGTGCGATGCTCAAACGGCTAAAGTTATACAAACAAAAATTATGTATGAGAGAAGTGATCCCATTGCAAAGTTCTGAAAAAAGTCCGCGACAGCATATATCTACATTTCAGGGTTAGCTAACTATATATTTTATGATAAACCAATTTGTTCCCGCTGTATAAGATTACTCCACGGCCAGTAGGAGACGCAGAGGAGGATGCGCGTGTCAGCTTATATGTTATATTTTATTATCCAGCTCAAAACTTGCATTATGATAGACAACTTCGTATTTGTACAAGATCAATTCCTTTTCGTTGCGGGTTCCAAGACAGTTTAATTTTTCCTGGGACACACCGAGTGTCATAACCCGGTGTGTTCGTGGGTCACTGCTGTTGATCCTGGTGTACAGGGGGTAGAGTGGTGGGCGTGAGATCAGGATTAGTCCCACAAATAAAAAAAAAGATCAATCCCTGTCACATCTTCTAAGCTTTAGATGTTATCAAAAACTTTACCATTGGCTCTACAATGACCTTTTTTTCTTTGCGGAATTCTCCTCGGATGCCCCCTCCACAATAACCTAACATGAAAATAGTCTAAATAATATGTGTGGATAAATAGATTCGTCAATTCTCTCGTTCTGAGATAGCTCTACCCATTCTTTTACCTATGTTTTACGATTGTCCTCAAAAAACATAATAAAAGGCTGTGTTTGAAAGCATTTAGAAGCGACGATACGGTCACGATACGATTAGTAATTGAACAAATTGCATCGGAATCGGCATTACATCAACAAAAACCTACTGCTGGACTCAGGTCTCCTCTCAAGAGAGGGTTAAGGCCATACGTCCACACGCTGGCCTATTTTGCGTGATGGGTCGGCATAATTCATGCCAACCTCGCAGTTCCTCCATGAAGCCTAGCAGACCTTTAACGTTGACGACTACTTCTGGAAGTCACCTCGGCGATACGAGGTCTCTCGCCCAGTATTCTGCCACCCCAGGACATGCCATTCTCCATGCCATTGCCAGGGTTATGAACTGTCAAGATAACGTTGTGGCTACGTTATCTTGCTGTGGGGTGTTTTATACCGAGGGACCGACTGCTCAACGTGACCTCCGGGATTTGCCCAACCACACAGCAGGGACGAAACCAGACTGTACGAGATCAACATCGTCCATGAACCTACAATATAGCCTCCTGTTGGTTTCCGACC
This sequence comes from Spilosoma lubricipeda, assembly GCA_905220595.1. Lineage (NCBI taxonomy): Eukaryota > Metazoa > Arthropoda > Insecta > Lepidoptera > Erebidae > Spilosoma > Spilosoma lubricipeda. The sequence goes on from HG992290.1 coordinate 1,534,257, forward strand.
TCTGTGATAGAAGTACAAGAGTCTTGAAGTACGAGTTTATCTATTGTATATACGACGATTTCTTTCTAAGACTGTTCAAGTTCAAACGTTTCTTGACTTGAATTGCAGTTGCAGTGAGCAGTCAGTATCCATCCAATAATTCGCTTATTTGAAATTCCGGTGTTTAATTCATCTCTGCCTAAGTCATTTTTAGATGGAGTCGTTTATCGATACCTGAATTGAATAGAATAATAATCATTATATTGTTGTAAACTTTCATGGTCTGTAACACAATAGAAATCTGCGGGATTGCTACCGCCGAAATATCGGATACTCACAAACAAAATGGTACATGGTAGAAATCCCACAGATTTCTATTGTAATAATAATCATTGTTTAAAATTGTCTGTTAATTTGCTAATCTCTGGAACGACTTCGAATACTTTTACTGCAGTTAGCTGGTGTTATAAGGAGTAACTTTGGCTACTTTAGTTTAGACTATCTGCACCTCAAGGGTGTTGTTGCTGTTCATTTAAACATACAATAACCGCGAGTAACACCGCAGGGCACAGCTAGTATTAACATATAACCTTACCTCAAATCGGCAATCTCTGAAAAACTAAACTCAGAAACTAGTGATTGAATTCTCTCAGCAAGTTTTACAGCCAGTTTCTGTATATGACAAAACATAAAACGGAAATACATCTATCACCATAAAAACTCCGTAACTTGTAAAGAGTCTCCGAAAGGCCAACTAACCCATCTTCCTGAAGATTCAATTTGCAAGGGCGAGATTCTCTCGGAATAAAAAGTATTATCCATTTAGTTAGTAGGTCGTGTGGAGCGTGTGGGATTTTCTTTGTGTGGATTTTTGCATGAGATCTTTCTAGTTTGTGATAATTTGAATAACTGTGTATGTAAGTCAGTCTAAGGAGACTTTATAATCGGTACTGGTATTATAAACTAAAGTGTTTGTATGTATATTTTATCGTGGAAGAGCCACGCTTCGGCATGCATGGGCCGGTTCAAAAGAAGTGATACCACAACCTCAGAGAAAACCGGTGTGAGGATACAGAAGGAACATACCCTAACCCCTTCCCCATCCCCATTCCCTTTGGGCCTTTATTGGGGTATTGCGTGTGTCCAAGGGCAGCGGTAATTGCTTACCATCAGGTGATACGTCTACTCGTTTGCCCAATGCTCATTAGTGAAAAAAAATGTTTTCTTTTGCACTGAGTGTTGTGGGTTGAAGCCGCATAAGGGACAAAAATTTGTGTGATTCACAAATTGTTGTTCTAAGTCTGGGAGTTCTTTGTCTGTGTTGTATGTTTGTAAATTTTCCCGCAACACAGGATTTATTCACAAGCCTAAATCACTCAATTTAATCATGAGATATTATACTAGTGTGGTAAAACATTTTCAAGCTGTCAAATTTGGTACTGTATTTTACGTAATTGAATTCATTTATCTCACGTATGGTGCCTCTATATCATATTAAGTTAATTAACTCATCAATAGGGTGCATTAGTTATTCAAGCAGTACGCTCACGGGGTAAGCAGGGAGACTGATGTTTGCACTTATTAGGCACGTATTGTCGTCCATTATTTGGATGGGGCATCTAATTAATGGGGGATGGATAAGAAAATGGCTGTTTATGAATATTTTACGTCTTATTTTTCGGACATTTTGGACGTCTAACACACAACGCCATCTACTCCCAAACTAAGCAGAGCTTGTGTTATAATGGGTACTAGACAACTGACATAAATACATATTATTATTTTTTGTAAATACATGCATATCTATACAAATAAATAAAATTGAAGTGCCTGTTTGCAATATTAAAATAATCGCTTTTTAGTATATGCATATTTGTATGTATACACGGTATATATGTCAAAAATGTTTTTTTTTTTTTGTCTTTCTGATTGGCTGTTTATTCCGAGTAATCTCTGGAACCGCTGGACCGATTTTGACGGGACTTTCACCGGCAGGTACCTGATGACCCAGGGAGTAACTTAAGCTACTTTTTTAGACTAACTTTTTACCGCGGCGTTCCTCGCGTTACGACGATAACCGCGGGTAACACCGCGGGGTTCAGCTAGTTTAATTATATATGACGTAGGAATATGTAACTGCGGGGGTTCTAAAGGCACAACAGAAACCGCGGGTCACAGCTTGTGCATATATCCTCCTGCTGAATCAATCTGTCTATTGCTGAACATTTTCGAGCAAGATTTCCCTTTGTAGATAAGGAAGTAAATTTAATAAGTTGATTTGACTGTATACAATTTGTTTCAAATTCAAATCTGGCTCGCAAATTCGGTATTAAATAAATTGAGTAATGACATTGTAACGTGATCGTAAAAGTTTTCAAATAATCTTTATTTTCTTCTCTTTAGCGCATTTCAATGAAAGCTTGTTCTTAAAGAAGTTTTCTTTTTTGTTTTAATATAAGATACGCTGAGGTCATTTATAATTTGTATGAACCGTCTGAGAGGAAGGAGTTTGGTTCTAGCCACAATCACAATAACATGAACGCTTAAACCAGTCCACCATCCAGACAAACATTTTCGTTTTTAAGTGATAACGTTTGAGAATAGTCCATAAAACGATTTAACATCACCAATTACTTCAGAGGATAAGAGGCGGTCGGTGATGAGTGCGAGAGTGCCAAAACAAAGAAAGAACTGATGAGGGCGGTCTTAATATCTCATTAGTGAACGATTTGTATTGTGTGTCTGCCTACCTACACTTAGGGCTGGCAAACGCTGGACATCGGGCAAATAAACATTTCAGTCACGAAATTTTTGGAAGTGAAATCTGCTTAAGGCGCGTTGAGCACTTTTTGGGTACAGAAATCATGGAACTCGCATCATCGTCACCTTTCGAACGCTTTCCATGAGTTTTATTTTTAACCGATTAAAAAAAGGGAGGAGGTTTCTCAATTCGACCGTAAATATATCTATTTTTTTTTTTTTATGTGTGTTCGCGTATAACTTCGTCGTTTATGAACCGATTTTGATGATTCTTTTTTTAATGGAATAAAGATGTCCCAACGGTAGTACCATGATAAAAAACATTAATATCTGATGATGGCATCCAAGAGAAATCGAGTCGAACCTTGAAGTCGGTTTTATTTTTGTTAAAATTGTACGTGTTTACATCTTTTTATAGCGCATTTTATTTAAAGCATGATTAAAGAGTAAAGAGGTTCATTTCATGTGAGCTTAAATAGCTGTTTGTTTATTGTTTTGAGTTATCACTTCTGTGCATCATCATGGTTACTTACTGATTTTTTTCTGTATTAGTGGATATAACTACTAACTATTACATTAAAGTAAAGGTACCTAGACAACCGAAGCTCGATTATACAGACACTCGGTATTTTTTGTTGGTAAATTTTCTAAAACATGAATCCTAAACAGATCGATTTATCGCCACCGAAATCTCTTGCGTACTAAATTTCATGAAAATCATTGAATTGGTTTCCGAGATTTAGATAATTTATACAATGATTTATCGTTTAAAGGTATTAGATAGACAAATAGATTATATATAAGGTGTGACCCTGCTACAAAAGTGACTACAAAAATCGATAATAACCATATTTAAATCGTGTTAAAGTTTGAACTTAATTAGCGGAAAACTTGACGTTTTGAAACGTTTTACATATTTGAAATAGAAGATAGGTTATATCACTTAAAATATTTTAACATAAATATTTTTTTTAAATCACCCAATTACAGTTTACCAGTATGCTCGCAGCTTTGATACGTGGAGTGAAAATGCTAGTTCACATGTTGCCCTGGCCTGTTTCACAGGCTAATACTTTATACAAAACGGGGAAAACGCAAAAAAAAACTATTGAACTAATACCTGCAAGGTCTACGTCGGTCAAAAATAACCTTTCAGCCAAAACTGAACTTGAAATATCTAAAGAATGTCTTCCGATAAACGATATCGGCAAATTTTTTGGTCCCACATTCTTCAAATAGGTACATTTTTATATGATATCAAGCGGTTCCCATTTCACAGCAATCTGAATTTGCTCTCTTCCGTGTGATGATACTGAGAATACACATTCTGGTGTCCTTCGGTGTTTGAGGTGCTTTCGCTTAAAACTTTCCTACCCACACACATACACATACATTCACATACACCTTACAGGTTTGTTCGGACTTTTTTTCTTGTTCGTTCGACTAATCTGACAATTTCGACTTTTTTGCTGGTTCGACTGATCGGATGACATGGACTTTTCTCGTCTTGGTCCGACGTTCCGTGACATAGGATTTTCATATTGATTCCGTAGACTATAACTATATTGACTATACGTAATCGGTCTAAAGATCCTTTAAACTAAAACTTCTCATCTTTCTTAACGAATCTGTATTGTTCCTCCTACACATAAGTAATCGAATGATTAGAGAACATTAATTGTGGATATCAGTAATGCTGTTAATTTTTTTTGTTTGTGGGCCTTTCAAAATGACCCTATTCGGCTTGATGGAAAGCATAAGCAGAATCCAAGAGTGGTGGTCACCATACTCTTTGCAAATGCAGACAATGCAATTAAGCAGCATGGTGATGCACACCATGGTGGTCTAGTGATGGGTAATGTTTAAAAGAAACTCATTTTACATTTTCCGATTTATAAAAATGGGAAAACCAACAGGAAAAAAAGTAAGAGTCGATCTCAGAGAATAACACAATACAGTTTCATAGAAAATACATACGTCCGATTAGTGTATCTCGAATATTTTTTATATTATTTTGCATCGATTTAACGGGCAAAAAGTGCTACACCAGAAACGTTATGTTTTTCAAGTGTGGGTATCTATTTACTTAATAGATTCTAACTAACATTTGATTCATACTTTATTATTTAATACATCTTAAAATAAAAGTGGCAGCCCTATCCACGTGCCCGTGGGACGATATCTCCACTAATTCTATCCGTGATTTATATGTTCACGCGAAGGCGAAGGCTAGCGGATTATTCAGCGGGATTACGGGTTCGACGCCCGGGTAGATAATGGCAGATTTAAACCAACGATCCCCGGAAAGAAGTAATGGATTGGACTCTGATTGTTTCGAAGAATTGTAAATATTGTCTCAATAAATAAGATAAGATTTGTTTTTGCACTTTCGAAGCTTAGTTGCGAATGGTTTTTATTCTTTAAATCTTTTTAAATATCGTGTAAATGATGATTGGGCTTTTTAAAATACAATGCTGTTTTGGCGTAGGGTCATTTACACCACAAAAAAAGTGTTGTGATGACTAATGAATATTGTTTGAACACTAAATCTATTAATATTTGACAGTAAAGAGGTTTTTTTTACTTTTGTTTGTTTTAACGATAATGCTAAGCATTTGCTCAGCTTGAGCTAAGCATAATGACTATAAATCTCAACGCACACTTAACTCGTGAGGTAAGTCTAAGCAAAGACTAAGTACGCTTTATAAATTTCAGCCTTAGAGCCGCCGCAAACTACCGACTTTCGATCGGCCGATTGTTTGATTGGTTTCTTAATCAGTATAAATATCTATGGGAGTGCGTACTGTTATCAAGTGGAACATTATAACTATTGGGTATCGACCACACATAAGCCAAAAGCAAACCAGATCAAACTATCTGCCGATTAAAAGTTTTTAATGTGCGGGGGCTCTTAATCTATAGAAATACGATATGGAAATAGTTAGATTTGCTGTTATGTTTTATTATTAAATTACTAGCTTCTGCACGCGGCTTCGCTCACGCAGACTTTCGTCCCCTGATTTACCTCCTTAGGGGTGGAATATTTCAAAATTTATATCTAGCATCATTATTTAAGAAACTATAAGAATTTATCTTTTCCTTCGGTTTTAATAGTTCGATTTCTGAGGCATGCTATTCAACCTCATGCCATGACTCATAGAAGCTAAGTAGCTGTCATAAACGTACTGCAAGAAGAAGGTTTCGATTGTAACACACACAGCAAGAAATATTTTGTAAAAATATTTTTTCCTAAATCTAAATCTGGCATACCTAAATTAATGAAACATTTTAATTAACCTCAATAGCTCCCACGAGGTGGTTGACTTAAAGTTTTTTTTTAATTGTTTTTCTTTTTTTCCTGAAACCTTAAATCGCGGAGGACTTTACAAATATACAAGAAACGGAGACAAAGAACATTCAGGCTCAGAAAAATAAGAATTTTGAAGTTTAAACACACAACCCTTGGCTAGCTAGCTAGCTAGCTAGGTACACACTTGTGACTTTTGCTTTTAAGATGTCCAGGTTTTACGGCGGGGAGGTGTGTCGACCATTGGGACGCGGTCTGCCAGGAAGCGCGCCAGGTCTATGAATCCTTGCTATGTTAGAGGAGAATAACACGGGCTCCTCCACAGCAGTAGCATCTAGATATCAGCTAACGCGTCAGCTCATTTGCCCTTATCCTGCCTTAAAAGAACACTAACTGTAGATCAATGATCTTATTTTCGCGTTGAAAATATTTTCACATTTCACAAACCATTACGCAAAATACAAACAGAAAATCAATCAATGCCCAATTTCGTTGATTGTAGATATAAATAATAGTTAAATAAACACATTTGAAATGTATCTAAATGGTATGACGTCTTAGTACAATCATTTATAAATAATTTCAGCTGTGAATGATAGCACTTCACACTGTTAATACATAGTGTTGAAAGATATGGAAATGTTTAAGTGTTTTACAATGTGGGTAGTTTGCAACTCTTCTAGTTATTTATAGTATAGTTTATTTTTAGCCGACTGTGGCAAAGTCATAAGAAAGGGAAAAAAGCTATGGTACATTACACTCCGACATAGTCCATAACACTTTAACAACGCGTGACTACGGCTTTTGAAATTTGTTTCATGCTTTTTCAGCGTCGTTTTCTGTCGTAGTTGAGTTTTAGTTTTTACTTCTTTTTATTTAAAATGTTTTTGTGTCTTTATAATATTAATTTCTTTGCAAAGTATATTTTAAATAGGTACCATAGAAATATAACAATTATCGAATAAATATGGACATAGCCAAAATGCTAATAATAATAATAATAATAATAATAATAATAAGAATCGACCATCAGATTCACGTAGGGGGCGGACACGTGATATAAAATTACTGGCACGGCTAACATGGCTCTGGCAACCCATTAAATATGGAGACACGTCTAAAAAGTAAACGTATATGGCCGCTGCCCGGGGGTGATCGCCGGGGCACACCTGGAGCTGACGCTGGGTGTGACAGCATACGAACCGTCGGCGGAGTGGAGCTGAGTAGGCGGGCTCCCTCCGGGTCACCCGAAAATACTACAGCCAACTTGACTCTCGACAGACAGACTGACAATATGGATAGGATTAGCTCACCATGCCCCTCAACAGAAGAACCATATAGCCCGTCAACCGTATCATATACACCATCAGAAGTTTCTACAAGAACACCAACACCTATAGACACACCGGCCTTAGATGTTGCGCAGGGGGTGAATACCCTTTTACCTGCGTCCACTAAGACTGGTAAACCACGTGTACGCATGAGATGGACAGAAGATGTAAACATATTCATCATGCGTACCTACTACCGCATTACTAAATTAGAAACAGACATGACAACATACAGAAAATTACTTCATGAACACTTTTTAAAACAGTACCCTCACGTTACAGTTTCCGAACAACGAGTTTCCGATCAAAGGCGAGTTATCATCAGAAATAAAATGCTTACTAATGAAAAGTTAGAGCAAATTAAAGAAGAAGTTAGGGTAGAATTAGAACAGGAAAATATTTCTCTTCAATCACAACCATTACTTAGAGAGCCACAAACAATCAATACTACAAGCCCAACTACACAACAAACAATACTGACAAATACACAATCATCCCACAACTACCTAAATACTACTGAATATGGCATATACAACACACAAACACCACTTAGTACTAATATATCAACACAAACTGAAACTGCACTGCTATTGATGGAAACAGAAATAGAAACTGTGCAGTCTAATGACCTCCTAGATCCGTCAGAAAAGAAACTGAAAGAACACTTACAGACAGCGATAATTGAATTTTCAGGCTTAGACCCTACACTCAGGCCACGACTCCCTAAACTTAAATATAGTTTGTATCTTTCCAAATTAACCCATTTTTTTAACAATACCTTACTGCATGAGTTCTTCTCTGATGAGTCACAACTAACCGACATTCATACACTCATATATTGTAGTGCCCTAGTAATTTCACGAGAACTTGGATATAACACAGAACCACTAGCCAGACCCCAACACATTTATAAAAAACCAGCCTGGCAAGATAGACTAGAGAGAGATATAACGCAACTTAGATCTAATATAGGTAGACTAACACAATTTTTGAATAATAACAGGTCAAAAAAGGTAGTTGATACAGCAAATAAAATAATATCTAACAATAGAATACACAGCAGTCATGAAAATAATAATAAAAGACCCGAAGACGTTCTAGACACATTAAAGCAGAAATTAGCATTAAAATCACATAGACTAGCCAGATATAAAAAAGCACTTCAAAGAAAAAACGATAATAAACTCTTCCATACCAATGAGAAAACATTCTATAGAAATTTAAATAAAAATAAAGAAAAGCCAACAAACAATATTATAGAAACCCCAGCAGTACACGACTTAGAAGAATTCTGGGCAGGTATCTGGGAGACAGAAATACATCATAACGGGGAAACACAATGGATAGCCGAAGAAGAAAGAAAATGGGCAGACTTAGATGAAATGGAATTTAAAGAGATATCAGAATCGGATATAAAATATGTCACAAGCAGACTACATAACTGGAAATCACCAGGTATAGATAAGATACACAATTACTGGTACAAAAAATTTACTACCCTCCATAAAATCATAGCTAAAAATTTAACTAGCATTATTCACGGACAACAAAACACACCACCATTTATAGCTAAGGGTATAACATACATGCTTCCTAAAGGCCAATACACACCACAACCATCACAATACAGACCCATAACTTGCTTACCGACTATATACAAAATTCTCACATCAGCCATAACACAAAAACTCACCACTCATATAGAACAGCACAATATACTTGCAGAAGAACAAAAAGGGTGCAGAAGAGGCCATATGGGATGTAAGGAGCAGCTTATTATTGATTCTCTTATTCATAAACACGCAACTACAAATAAAAGAAATTTACACTGTACATATATAGATTACAAAAAAGCATTTGATAGCATTCCACACTCCTGGTTATTACACATTTTGAAAATATACAAGATCAGTCCTGTCCTAATAGAGTTCTTAAAAAACATAATGCCACTATGGAAAACCACACTTCATCTAAACAATATTACTAGCAGAGAAATAGCAATAAAAAAAGGCATATATCAAGGTGACTCCCTAAGTCCTCTATGGTTTTGTCTCGCCCTAAACCCTATATCACAGATACTGCAGAGTTGCAAGGCTGGATATCGATTAAAGAATAATAGCACTGAAACTAGTATATCACACTTAATTTACATGGATGACATAAAGCTTTACTCAAAAACAGCAAAAGAAATGAAAGCTCTCATAGACGCTACAACGAAATTTAGTAAAGATATCAGCATGCAATTTGGATTAGATAAATGCAAAACAATTCACATAATAAAAGGAAAAATCCAGCCAGGCGATTACGCAGTATCTCATGATGAAACAATTACAGCCATGGAACCAAATGAGTTATATAAATATTTAGGATACCAGCAATCAAAAGGAATAGACCATAGTAAATTAAAAATGGCCTTAAAAGATGAGTATAAGCATAGGGTAAATATTTTAAGTAAAAGTAATTTAGCTAGCAAAAACTTAGTAAAAGCAATAAACACTTACGCTATACCCATACTGACCTATTCTTTTGGTATCATAAAATGGACTAAAACAGACATTCAAAACATACAAATAACAACAAGAACCACTCTCACCAAACACAACTGTCTACATCCAAAATCTGCAATAGAAAGAATCACAATCAAAAGACAGGAAGGCGGAAGGGGCCTTATCGACATATCTACCTTATGGACGACGCAAATATCAAAATTAAAATCATTTTTCTTTGAAAAAGCTAACAGTAGTGAAATCCATAAAGTAATAGTTAGTAATGATCTGAACCACACACCATTAAACCTAACCCAAGAGATCGAAATAGATAACGTAGAAACTAACTCCCAAACTTGTAAAATAGAACAATGGAAAAAGAAAGCACTCCATGGTCGACATCCACATGATCTTGAACAACCACATATAGACAAAACAGCATCAAACAAATGGCTTACTCTTGGATCCCTATTTCCAGAAACTGAAGGCTTCATCATAGCAATCCAAGACCAAATTATAAATACAAAAAACCATAGAAAGCATATTATCAGAGACCCTACAGTAACAGACGATAGATGTAGAAAATGTCATAATCAATCAGAAACTATTCAACATATTACTGGAGCATGCCCCAACCTTGCACAAACCGACTACACACATAGACACAACCAAATTGCAAACATCATACACCAAAGACTAGCTGTCAAACACAAACTCATTCCAGATACACATACGCCATACTACCAATATACACCTAAAGCAGTTTTAGAAAGCAATACTCACAAAATTTACTATGACCGTGCAATACTGACCGATAGGACCATACACTACAACCGCCCTGATATAACCGTACAAGACAAAATAAATAAAACTACTTACCTGATTGATATAGCTGTCCCAAACACTCACAACATACAAAAAACAATAGCAGAAAAAGTACATAAGTACACAGACCTTAAGGATGAAGTTTTAAGGATCTGGAAACAACAAAAAGTATACATTGTCCCTATAGTGTTGTCCACCACTGGTATTATCCCGAAACACATACACCACAGCCTGAAACTCCTTGATCTGAAACCCAATACCTATATACTCCTACAAAAAGCTGCTATACTGAACACCTGCAGAATCGTCAGAAAGTTTCTGCAAATAGACGAGCAGACACACAATGCAATAGACTCACACACTTAATTCACTTGTACATAAAACCGTGACATTTACTTGACTTAGTCCGTAAATGCCACTTACATACTACCAGCGAAAGCTGAGAAAAAATAAATCACCAAAATAATAATAATAATAATAATGTCTTTATTGTACACCAGGTAAATTTTTAAAGTACATAGTATAAGGTATTAAAGTACAATTGGCGGCCTTATCGCCCGGAGGCAATCTCTTACAGGCAACCTTAGGATGGAGACAAAACGAAGTAGGGAAACTAGAGGGTTATGTCTGGTGTATTATTATTATAAAAGAAGGGGAAATTAAAGCAGTATACTTGATATATAAGGTGGAAGTTAGACAAAAGTTGGTTAATAAATGAAATATTAGAAGAGAGTGAGTGGAATGTCTATAAAATATTATAAACATAATTCTATGAGATAAAGTGACTTGTGTAGTCACACAAGAGAAGTACATAAGTTATGGGACCTAGATGTCTCCCAGGTAATGCTCTTTTACTAGTCGCTTGAAGGCAGTTATTGTTGGTGCACGTCTTATTGCGACTGGTAGGGCGTTCCAGAGTCGAGCTGCTTGGACAGTAAAAGAGTGGTCGGAAAATTTTGTAGAATGTAGCGGTATTATTAGTTTCAAGTTCTCAGACGATCTCAGCAACTTGGGATGTGTATCATGTAGGAAAGTGAACCGTGATTTAAGATAAAGTGGGGTAAAAGGACTAAAGAGAATGTTGTATAGAAGAGAAAGAATGTGTGCATTCCGGCGAAGGCGGATTGGTAACCACTTAAGCTTTTTACGATAATCAGAGATGTGATCATATTTACGCAATCCGAATATGAATCTTATACAGAGATTTTGGAGTCTTTCTAGCTTATTTCGTTGGTCTTCAGTGAGATGTAAATAGCTGGCATCAGCATAATCAAGGATGGGGAAAAGAAGGGATTGTGTGAGAGCAATCTTGGTAGAGATAGGTAACAAATTGCGTAGTCTGCGCAAAGACCCTGCAGCGGCAAACATTTTGCGACTCAGCTCCTGCAGCTGAGGACGCCAGGTTAAGGTGCTGTCAATATAAATACCCAAGTTCTTCACCTTATCACTAAAGGGAATAGGTGTGTTACCGCAAGAGACTTGAGGCAGTATAGTCCAATCGATTTTGGAAATCAGTCTAGAACTCCCTACCACTATGACTTGAGTCTTGGTTGGGTTAATCTTGAGACCGTAGGAAATGCTCCACTTGCATATTTTATCCAAGTCAGCGTTTATTGTATTAATAGCATCAGCCAGTTCAGAAGGTGGTGCTTTAGAATAAATCTGGAGATCATCTGCATATAGGTGGTAGGAAGAAGTGAGATCATTAGTGATGGTGTTAATAAAAACGGAGAAAAGTAAAGGAGATAGCACGCCGCCCTGAGGAACACCAGCTTTTGTACTACACCAAGAAGAGACAGTGTTTTCAATACTAATGCGCTGCCGGCGATCAAACAGGTAGTTGTGAAACCAGTCAATCACGGTTGGAGATATGTTAAGAGAGCGTAATATGCATAGCAGTATGTCAAAGTCAACGGTATTGAATGCGTTACTGAAATCGAGGAGTGTAAGGACCGTAAGTTTACCGTTCTCCATGGCATCTCTGATGTCCTCAGTAATCTGAATTAGAGTAGTGGTGGTGCTGTGGCCGGGTCGGAAACCAGACTGAAGAGGGTTAAGGAGTAGGTTTTTGGAGAGGAAATTGGAAAATTGAGCATGGACCAAACGCTCAAGGACTTTAGATAGGAAGGGGAGGATAGAAATGGGGCGGTAATCGGAAAAGGATTCGGGGTTCTTCCTTTTAGGGATAGGTATAATTTCTGCATCTTTCCAGGACTTAGGAAAAACGCTGAAGGAGATCGAGTAATTAAGGATATGGCAGATGACAGGAAGAACTTCATCAAGGATTGGAAGGATCATGTTGCGACTTAGACAATCAGAGCCCACTGCATTTGAAGTAATAGATACTATGCTCTTCTTAACATCACAATCAGAGAATTGACTAAAGAAAAAGGGAGAGCAGTCAGGAGTCGAGGCAGAAGTAAGATGTTTCAGAGTAGCATCTTTTGTCGTTGTATCGAAACTTGTTGAAGCAGAGAAATGTTGATTAAGTAGGCTTAAGTCTATATTTTTTGGAGAAGAGTCATGAACAGATTTGCCTACTCCCAATGACCTTAAAAATTTCCAGACCTTAGCTGGATCTCCGTTTTCGACGGAGTTGTGAATGTATCGGCGCTGTGCATTCCTACACACCTTGCTGCAATGATTCCGGATGGACACATATCGATCACGGTTGGATTCAGTTGGGTTCTTCCTAAATCTTGATTTAGCAATCACTTTCTTCCTGATTAGTGCCCTGATATCTTCAGTCAACCATGGTGACGGAAGACGTTTGACCTTAATTTCCTGAATGGGTGCATGTTTGTCGTAAAGAGACAAAATTTTGTTGTTGAAGAAATTAACTTTGTTATCTATGTTATCAGCAGTGTAGAGAGATGTCCAGTCGATATTATAGGCATCCCTAGTTAAGACATTAACATCCATGGCCTTCAAATTCCGCTGCAGGATGATCTTAGATTTGGGTTTAGGAGGACGAAGACGATAAGAAAGGTACAGTAAGTCGTGATAAGAAAACTCATCAGCAGAGCACTGACCGTGTTTTACTGCGAGCTCGGGTGAAGAAACAAGGATAAGGTCCAGCAGAGAAGGAGTAGAGTGTGGGAAATGGTGCGTAGCTTTGGAAGGAAGAATGGAAAGGTTGCAGGATTTGATGATGGATTGGAGGGATGACGAACGGGAATCGTTTTTGAGGAGGCAGGTATTGAAATCACCCATGATTATGGCATGACTGTACGATGGAGTGAATTGTTCTAAGAGCAGTTCGAAAGAAGAAAAGAAGTCGATGCGTAAGGAGGGGCAATAAAATACAGCAAGCAGGATTTTAAAGTGAAGGAGTTGAACTTCCAGGAAAAGATGTTCACCTGCATTAGATGGGGGGGGCTGTGGCGACAAACTAATAATGGAGTAACGAATGTTGGAGCGTAGATAAATTGCAACGCCACCGCCGCCACCCACCGCACGATCGTTCCTGATTAAGTTGAATCCTGGTAGGGTATATGCAAGAGAGGGTAAGCAAGGCTTAAGCCAGGACTCAGAGACAAGTATAGCGTGTAGGTTCGTACAGCCAAAACAAGCCAGCATTTCAGGGAAGTGTGCCGGAATACTTTGAGCGTTGATGTGTACAAGATTGAAGTTTCTAGAAACGTCGGAGAACTGAGTGGAGAGAGTTTCAGTGATAGTTGGATCACCCTGAGAACTAAAACTGCTGCAAGCAGACAAAAAATCTTCACTATCATCGTTGTAGTTAAGTGAAGACATTTCAATCAACCAAGTCAGAGATTTAGAAGTTAGTGTTAGAAGTAATCAAGTAAATCTATTAGAAAGTGGATAGAATAAATATAATATCAGAAAGTACTAAAAAAAAAAAAAAACTAAATTAATTAAATACAATTTAAAACTTATATACCAATATATTTATCAAATGTATCCGTTGTCATTCATTCCATCTGCCGGTTGCCAGTTACAAAATAACCAGTTGTATAAATTAAATTACAATTTTGAAATAAACATAAACTAATAAACAATTTAAAAATAAAAACAAAAGGAGAAAAAACAGAGAATAATAAGAAACAAGGAACAATGATTAAATACGTTCACAGTCTAAGTACCAAAGATAAAAAGTCCCATATCCAGACATAGTATTAACATGCTTTGTAGTTGTTATTGTATCGTACAACGAAACGCAATCAACCAACAATGACATGTGACATGTGTAACATTTGTTTACATTTATGGTCAACTGTCTAAAATTTTAGCAGTAAATATAAATGTGGGTTGTTAACATCAAAAGAAAATACGAGTATTATAAAAGTAACAACAAGAAGGTAAAAAAAGAAAAAAAAAAAAAAGCAACTGAACACACAACCAATTACGAGCTGCAATGTTGAGTGCGCTGTTGCAGTACCTTCTATATGAGATGAGTAGGTCGATTACCTACTTCTTTGCAGCAGCAGCTCGTTTAGGCTTGGTCCCAGCAGCTTTTGGCACCGTGATAGACGCTTTTGGTGGTAATGCGAGAACCATGTCAAGGTCGGCCATGAACGTCACCCTGTGACGGGCATCATCTGGACCCAAGACGTAGACAATGCCCTCTCTAGTCCAACACCTTGCAATCCCTGCCCTTTCACGGGCCGACATGAATATCTCATGCCTAGGTTTGGTCAGGAACTCGGACAGTGTGAGGCCAGACCCCTTCAGCTTCGTCTTACCAAACCACATTCGGTCACGGACAGTCACATCGGCAAACTTGATAAGTATGGGCCTTGGTTTCTTGTTCGAAGTGGCGCGGCCCAGCCTTTGACAGCGTTTGATGTCATCCACAGTGAGGTCCCGGCTATTGATGCACTGAGTCAATGTTGCTACGGTGGTGTGAACAGTGTCTTCATCCCCTGTCTCCTCAACACCATGCAAGAGAAGAATCTTTCGCCGTCCCTGCATTTCCATTCTGTCAATGGAGTGTGATACAGCCTCCACCTGCTGCTGCAGAAGTTGTAAGGCCTGTGTAACAAAGGCTCTGAAGGCAGCAAATTCTGAAGACAAGCTGGTCACACTTACAGAGGGGCTTGATGTCTTCATCAGCTGGGCCTCAAATTCCTCCATCTTCCTATTAAACATGTTGGTTAAGTTGCTGAGAGTGGCCTGCATAGTGCTCATATTGTATAAATAATTTCAAGTGATAGGAGCTTATTAAATCTGTGGTTTTGCTGAAAGGAATTTAATAAGATCCGGCAGTTGGACACTTTAGTACTGGATTAATAACATATAAGTCCACAAATAACTACTAAATTAATTAAAAACTAATTAAATATGCAGATCAAATATTTTGCTTCTGTTTAGGTTGACTACCCTCCTATTATCATAATATATATATTTTGGAAATTTACAAGTAACGCCCTTTCCAGTAATACCAAACACGGTGTATTTTTTAAAACAGTACTTTATGTCAGCTAGAGAGCGCCACATTAGATTCAGTGACACGTCATATAGCCTATAACCAGCAAACGATCATGACGCTTCTAACGACACCTCATTTGTTCAGTTCTAATGAGTAGTTAAGGAGCTATGAGGGAACAAATGAACATACATACATACATACAGAGCCTGTCAAAATCATAAACCTCCTTTGCTTTGGCTTTGCCGTAGTCCGGTGTGCTTACCGTAGCGCCCTAAACTACTGAACCGGTTTTAATGGATGGGGCGTCAATAGACTGGTAATAATAACTCGGGTAACATAGACAATACAAATTTTGTCAAAAAAAAAATGTAGAAAATGTTCTTTGCTTCTAGCAATCGAATAGACAGGTTCCCTGAAGGTCTGTCGCCGACCATAGATAGATGCAGCTCAAGAAACGCAAGTACATTTTCATAATTTTTGACAAGGATCAGAAAATAATCGCTACTTAGGTAAATCCTTACTCCCGTTCAAACGAACTCAGGGTTCTAGCCCCGGATTGACTATCTTTTGAGGTATACGGTTTCCCTAAAAAACAATGTTAAGCTGTACTTTAGTAACAGCTTAACATTGGTTTTTAGTAGTGACATTTAGTCGCAAAAAAAACAACTAAACAGTTTACTTCTTTTTTTATGGAATAGCCGGGCAAACGAGCAGACGTATCGTCTGATGATAAGCGATTACCGCCGCCTATGGACACCTGCAACACCAGAGGCGTCACAAGTGCGTTGCCGGCCTATGGAGGATGGGGAAAGGGATGTAGGGAGGGGTTGGGGTATGGGCCTCTGGTATCCTCACTCACTAGGTGAAAGATAGCGCAAGCGCTATATCACACCGGTTTTCTGTGATGCCGTGGTATCACTCCGGTCGAGCCGGCCCATTCATGCCGAAGCGTGGCTCTTCCACGGTAAAAATAAAGTTTAAAACAAAACCAATCATATTAAAACCGCTATTTATTTATCAGAGGTAGTGACACTCCAAATAGGTGATACTCTTCAAGCAAACTCACTCAAATGCGGTGACTGGCGCGTCTGCTGGTTATATTAAGGAAATAGGGTAATTTCCTCCTCGTTTAGAGCTCGTACAACGCTTTTATTTGTTATGTAAAATGTACCTTAGCTGTGGAAATCTACGTATTATGTGGTATTTTGACTTATCTAAGGTTTTCTTCGTGATACATCGACGAAGAGTCACAGGTTCCATGGAGGAAATGGAGAGGGGAGGCGACAGAGTAGAGCTCGAGCCACCTTATCTACTTAAGTCACTTTCTTTATTTAAAAAGTAACAAAAAAAATGCTAACACTTCCTTTTCATGAGGCAGTTCATTTTATTTTGTCTCCCGTTTTACTAAGAGAGGAACTGGCCTTGTTATATTTGCAACTCCTTCAGTTTTTCTTCTGATTAATTTCGATGCGGGTTCCATGACAGTTTAATTTTACCTGGGACTTCCCGAATGCCATAGTTCATTGCTGTTACCCCTGGTATACGGGAGTTACAGAGCTGGGCGTTTGGGGGCGAATCACCCCAACAAAAAGGCCGTACTATCCGTTCAGTCAAGCTGGCCATTATAAGATGATGAGAAAAGTATAAAAAACATTAGTTGTTGCCCGTGGCTCCACCCACGTGTATATCGGTGATCGCGGAAAATAGTAGCCTATGTGTTATTTTGACGTATAAGCTATATTACTGAATCCGTTCAGTACTTTTTCGTGTAAGAGTAACAAACATCCATTCATCCATCCATCCATCCATACTTACAAACTTTCGCGTTTATAATATTAGTAGGATAAAACTTAAACTCAAGCCCATGCCTGACAAAGGATAAACAGAGGCATATAAAAGTTAACTTTTTGACTATATATACTATACTATATAGACTATATATAGTTCTTTTCTACTTATGTAATAACGGGCCCTACACACCACACGCTGTCGTGTGGTGTGTAGTGCTCGTTATTACAAAAGTACAACAATACATTTCTAATACCTAACTGATCTCCACGCTACTAACCAACTAACCTAGTTTGAAGGTATAGCCTTAAGGCGTAGACATCATACCTCATACACCATTAAGACACTCTTGTTCCAATCACGTCCGAACTACTAAGCTGAAGTAAGCATTGTGTTTTCGACACTGTAAATCAAAAGCAAATGTAAATTTTGTGTCCACTGTTACTAGATAAACTAGGTTTACGGTCAGTTTCACCAGTTCCTAATATTGTCGGATAGTTATCTGCCTTGTAAGACTACTTTTTAATGGTAACCTTTGTTCAAGCTTCATAACAACACGCTTCGGGCAATATCATTATTTTATTTCTGTAAATTAATATATATCGTTTAAATGGAAAACATAAAGAGAATCCAATAGTGGTGGTCACCATACTCATTACTCGTGCAGACAATGTAATAATGCAGCATGGTGACCTACATATGGTGGCCTTGTGATGCTTCTGCATCATTGGGTTATGTGAAGCTATTAGATTCACATGACATTAGCAGCCTTTAATGGTCAACAGCTGGACATAGACTTCTTAGAATGAGGTAAGAGGCTTTTTTAAGTAGTAGAGCCACGCTGCCTTCAGCACGAACGGGCCGGCTCGACCGGGGCGGTACTACCTTCTCACAGTAGATCAACGTAAAATGACAGCGTTCGTGCTGTCGTGTTTTGTTGGTGAGTGCGAGACCGGAGGCCCAATGATATTAATAGCTTATAATTTATTATATTACAATTAAATAATCTAGTATTAATACCATGTACTTAATATAATATATGAATGTCACATTATCTCTCTAGTATCAAAGACCTATTCTACCACAAATCAAAACCAACATTGTCTTGGTTGCGCATGTTTCGCGTCGTAAATAAACTGGCACAATTGTCCACTCAGGGTCGCTTTTGTGTCCCGACATTGGACTTAGTATATTAGTAGATACTAAATCTAATTTGAATGTCATAGATTCAAATAGAAGTGATTTAGCACTTTATTTAGTGCTAGACTATTTAAAGTGCTACTTTGTATCAAAACAAAACGTAAAAGTAAACACTATAAGGTATTTAATTAGAACTACATATATTTATTTTACGTTTTTTTTTCTCTTTTTTCTGTTATCTGCTTTTTTTAGGTAAATGCTTAATTTTATAAAATACCTCCAATAAAATATTTACGGACATTTAAAACACAATGCCATCTAGTTACAAACTAAGCAGAGCTTATACTATGGGTACTAAACGACTGATATTAATATACTTTTTTTTTGTAAATGATACTTATTATATTTTACATAGAAAACACTGAAACTCCGGAACAAATATTAGCAGATCTTACAAACATTTGGTCCAACTCTCGAATCGAACCCGAAACCTCAAGAAGAGCAGTCGCTCACGCTACTACTATGCCACTGAGGCCTTCAAATATAAATAAAACATTGTCTATTTTTAAAAGAGTAACTTATATAGAGTTTCTTCTCCAAAGGCATGACGTTTTGAAACCGCGCAACTAGTGACGGTCATGATGGTCACCTCACTGTTTTCTACTGAGCTTAGTTTCGTGGGTTGAAATTCCACATGGAGCAACACTTTATTATTGTGATCCACAAATTGTTGTTCTGAGTCTAGGAAGGTGTTTAAGGTGTTCTTTGTGTTCGTTTCATGAATTTTAGTAAGTCCCGCGTCAAAAGACCATTCCTTGCGCGGTAGTTGTCTTAAAAAATATTTATGAACTTAAATCCGTTAAAGTGAGGTTAGTTGTAAGTTTCAAAGGCCTTACTTTGTAATTAACGTATTACCCGTTCATTTTGAATAATAAGTTTTATCTTACAGTATAAAACTTGTCAAGTGCACATCAAGCATGAGCAATTTTAGATTTCCTTGGTATTTAATAAAATACATACAATTTCATCAAAACTACAGCTTGCTGATACCATAAATCTCTAAGAACCTATTGTTCCCATCGCTATTCATGTACTAAGATGTCTCATCACTAATGTCTATGCTATTTTTTGTTTGATCTGTGGCTATTCAAAATGTCGTCTGTCTGTGTTACTGTTTTGTACTTGCCCTAAAAACACAATAAACGAATCATAAGTTTCAAGTCTCACAATCAAGAACATGACAACTATAAATTTCTATGTACTATGTATCGTATAGTATCTACCAAAAAAAAAAGTACACCTCTATATAATCTGTATTTTAAGAAATAATTAAAGTAACGAGGGTGTAAAAAGGTCATCTATAATTAAAACTATTTTCTTCAAACAAATTCCCATCTATTAAAACTGCAATCTCGGTTAATATTTATCTTTAAATGATAAATGACTAAATTCAACATGGCCGCTCGAATTCGCGCCGGCTTGCTGTAATGGCGGGCATAAATTATAATTACAAACAATTATCGCACATAATAACTCCTAATTTTACCCATGCTCAAGCAGGATTCTTTAGGTGTCATATTCTCGTGTGAAAGCACTTGGATGTTTTAATTTTTAGCTATTTTGTAAGTTTTTAGACGGCTAGTAATAATTGTTTTTTAATTACTTATCTGCACCTAAATACACTTCGTACTAACTATACTAGAAGACATTTTTAAGAGAACGTTTAATATTCTGATGTATTGAGGGCAAATTAGTTTCAGAAAAAAATTAAATGTCTTGGGACCTACAAGGAATTGGTAATATAACATGTTCACTTTCCTCCTAAGCAAAGACAACTAAATGAAATAAAAAAGATACACTTTTAAAACAGTAAAAAACAAAACAAAGTAATCATTTTTTGAATTTTTAGGGTTCCGTATGAACAAATGGAACCCTTATAGGGCACTTTGTTGTCCGTCTGTCTGTCTCTTAAGATCTTTTTCTCAGGAACGCGTGGAGGTATATCAAGCTGAAATTCATATCAAATACTCAGATTTACTGTCCCTTGGAGGTGTGAAAAAATTAAACTTCTAAGCCAACGCAATCAAAAGTTACAGCCGTTTATACTGCTAACTTTCGACACTCGCAAGGGAATCAAACCTACAGAGAGTACAGGGTAACAGGGTTGTTACCCTGTAGATTCTGTGTTCACAGGAAGTATCCCGTGAACGATTAAAGTTAAAGCACAGTTAAAGGAAAAATTTCGAAAAGCATACATTTTTAGTTACATCATATAATAATAATATATCTATAGGTGTACGGAACCCTCGGTGAGCGAGTCCGATTCGCTCTTGACCGGTTTTTATTGTTTTTCTTTAGATTTCTGCACTTGCAAACTCGAACTGTGCCTTAATTTTCGTAAAGAGGGGGTACAAAGTTTTGCTTCACTTAATAATTTAAGATCCCAACCAGACTGCACTGCAATTAAATATACTAATATATCATAAAATATATAAAACAAAAATTAAAAAATATATTATTGCAATTTATAAATAATTTAGCTGTCAAGAGAAGAAGTTATAACCACTTCTCCACCCGCGAAAATCTGGTATTTTACCAACATTTATTCTTCGAACCTATGTTTACGGTTAAAAGGCACACGGGGGGTAAGCAAACATTGATCAGCGTAGTATTGACAAATGTACCCCGAGACCAATATAAGGGTAGTGATATTTGCCCGTCTGTGCACACCGTATACCGAACATGGGACTGGATTAGATGAGAGATTCTGTTTCGTGGACATTGACTTCTTGTTGTTTGTTATTCTCGGATTGTTCTTATTGTTTAAGTGAATCCCGTCAGGTGTAATCTTTAGCTTTTAAAGTTTTGAAAGGTCATAGGTTTTTGGTTACGTTCGTTGGGGATGTTTGGTTAATGGTTTGTTTCTCATAACCTCCAGAACGAAGGAATCTAAAATTTGCTAATTAAATATTTCATGAAATAAGAAGTAACGTAAGCTATTTTAAATTTATTTAAATAATTGTCTGTTTGTCATTTCAAATTTTGATGGGGATTTCATTCGCAGTAGCTTTTATTTTATAAAACACTAGCTGACCCAGCAAACGTTATTTTGCCATAAATAATATTTAAGGATGGGTCACCCTTACTATTTAGGGGGGTGAAAAATAGATGTTGTCCGATTCTCAGACATACCCAATATGCACACAAAATTTCATAAGAATCGGTCAAGCCGTTTCGGAGGAGTTTAACTACAAACACCGCGTCACGAGAATTTTATATATTAGACTAGCTGTCCCGGCAAACGTCGTTTTGCCATAACTACTAATAAATTTAAAATTAATTAAAAAAACATTGTCCAGCGGACAAAATTGTGAATCTAAACCATTCCCAGATCCCCTTCAACACACACAAAAAATTTCATCAAAATCGGTCCAGTCGTTTGAGAGTAGTTCAGTGACATACACACTCACAGAAGAATTATATATATAAAAATAGGGTCGCGTGAAAGAAATTAAAATAGTGAAAAATATCCGAATCAAAGGCAACAAAACCGGCCGGTAATACCACGCGGCGCAGTTAGTTATAATATAAAATCCTTTTTTATTGGGCAAAAGACGAAAATTCAAATTGATGGCCTCGTTTCGTTGGTCTAGTGGTTAGCGTAAGCGACTGCGGAACAATAAGTCTTGGGTTCGATTCCCGGGTCGGACTGCTGTTGGGTTTTTCTTACAAGAAATTCTTAATAGCAGCCCGGAGTATGGAAGATGGCGGTATTTGCCGCCCGTGCCTCGGAGAGCACGTTAAGCCGTCGGTCCCGGTTGTCATGAACATCTATGGCAACCGTTATTTGGAAGTCAGTGCTCTCAAATATACTGACAACTTTTTTTTTTTGTGCTTATGGAAACCCCCCCCCCCCCGGGCCGTCACCCCGCCGGGGTTTTGCGGCGGGGCGGTATGTCGGTATCAAACCGACTAAAACCACACGGTGTTCCACTCTGCGCCTGAGACGGGAGGGATCCGGGAACTGCTGTTATTAACACATCCGGACCCCTCCCAGCGCCTGCCCGCACCGGCATTTCGGCATTTGACTCCGGGCATGTTTTCTACATTAAACTTACCAGCTGATTGACATACTTTTCAAAAAGTTTGTGATGTGAACTGTGGAGTGTTTCCAGAGAACTGTTGGGTCCGGACTAATCGTTTCGTAGTTCATAAGTACTAGAAATATTTTTTAGTGATAAGGAGATTTAATATGATTGTAGAATTAAGTTTAATTTTCTTGTTTGTTCATGGGACATGATATTTTTCTAAAACATTGATTATTACAATGGACATATTTAAAATTATTTTGCCACCGGTTTCAGTTCAGCTGCAGAAGCGGGCACCGTCTCCTGATAACTATACTGACTATATATAAAAACTATACATAAAATATACTGACAACTAGTTCAACCTTCGACTTCAGTTCACCCTCAGGGTTACGGAGGTCAGATGCCAGTCGCTCCGTGTAAAAGCTGATATTCAGGTAAAACTGGTTGAACTAGTACCGGACCCCAACCACTCCTGTGGAACGTGGGATACGACTGGGTCCTAAGAGGTCGTCTCCCCCCCGGGCTGGGCGTAATTTGTTACGCCGATGACACTCTTGTCACAGCCCGGGGGGCGAACTTCCAGGAGGCGGCGCGCCTGGCCACCATTGGTGTTTCTCTGGTGGTCGGGCGCATCGAGGCGCTGGGCTTACGGGTGGCCCTGGACAAGACGGAGGCCCTACTGTTCCATGGGCCCCGTCGTGGGCCGCCCCCCTGCGCCTCCATAGTGGTCAACTCGGTCCTCGTACCGGTTCGGGCCCAGATGAGGTATCTGGGCCTGATCCTCGACGGTAGGTGGCTCTTCGACGAGCACTTCCGACAGCTTGGTCCCAGGCTGGTCGACGCTGCCTCTGCCCTTGGGCGACTTTTGCCCAACTTGGGCGGAGCCAGCGTCGCAACGCGACTCCTCTACACGGGGGTGGTCCGGTCGATGGCGCTGTATGGGGCACCGGTGTGCGTGGCGGCTCTGACCGCCCTCAATAAGGCCCGCCTCTGGCGGCCTCAGAGGGTATTGGCGGTCAGAGCCATACGCGGATACCGCACGGTGTCCACCGAGGCGGCGTGCGCCTTGGCCGGAACACCTCCGTGGGATTTGGAGGCGGAAGTGCTCGCCGAAGTTTATCGACGGGTGGCTGAATTCCGGGCGGAGAGAGGCATTCGCCCTCCGCCCGAAGAGGTACGCGAGTGGCGTGAAGCCGCCCGTCGAGCCACGATGGCTCGCTGGTCGTTCCGGCTGGAGACTCCACGCGCTGGCTTTGCCGCCGTGGAGGCTCTCCAGCCGGTCATCCTCGAGTGGGGAGGGCGGCAGCACGGGACCCTTTCCTTCCGACTGACGCAGGTTCTTTCCGGGCACGGATGCTTCGGAAAGTACTGCAGGTACTTTCCGAAGCATCCGTGCTTCGGTCGCCAGGAGGGAACTGAGTCCCGCCTGCCACCACTGCGACTGCAGTGAGGACTCGGCCCAGCACACGCTGGCGATCTGCCCCGCATGGGCGTCGCAGCGTCGGGCCCTCACTGCAGTCATTGGAGGAGATCTGTCGCTACCGGCCGTCATATGCTCCATGGCCGGTAGCGACAGCAGTTTTACCGCGGTCGCAGCCTTCTGCGAAGACGTAATTTCGCAGAAGGAGGCGGCGGAGAAGGCCCGGGAGGATGATATCCACTCGGACCCGATCCGTCGCCGGCGAACCGGGCGGCGTAGGCGCGCCTATCAGCGCCTCATGCCGCCCTGAGTGTGGCCGCGGATGGTCGGGATGGGTTTTCCCTTCCATCCGCTCTAGTGGTCACACGCGAGGGGGCGACGTTACGCGTGTGCCGTACGTCACCTAAACGGAGAGGTTAAAGAGGAGGGTGCCCGCTTCTGTGCGGGCTGGCGCCGGGAGGGATCCGGAGGTCCTACTACAGCAGTTCCCGGATCTCTCCCTCTCTCAGGCGCAGAGTGGCACACCGTGTGGTTTTAGTCGGTTCGATTCCGACACACCGCCCCGCCGCAAACCCCGGCTGGGTGACGGCCCGAGGGGGTTTCCATACGTTAAAAAAAAAAAAAAAAAGTACCGGACCCCAAACCTTGGGAATACTAAAGGCTAGGAAGAAGAAGAAAAGACGAAAATTCAAAGTAGTTAATTTTGAAAGTCCAAAGACACCATCATTACTTGGGTCGATACATTCGCGAAAGCATTTAAATATAAAAAAAAATCTCATCACAATCAACATTATGGTAAAATTTCCATAAAATTGCCAGACTACATGAAATTAAGCCATTTGCCTCCATTGTCGGAAGCGCGGAGAAAAATTAGAATTTCGTAATCCCTAAGGTGGTGGTAAAAGGGTTGAATCGTTTTGCTAGGGTGGGTCACTATTATCATAATGAGAGGGTCAGACGGGAGAAATAACAAGCTAGAACATTTTTCATAATTCCCTGGCGTTACCACCGAGAGTTTACACGGCGTTTGAAACATACGTCCCTTTAGTATGAAATCACCCGACATTATTTTGGTTCAAAATATATACAAATAGTTAAATAGTACCTGGATGATGACGACTTTTTTTATTGGTAATATTTTTTAAAGTGAATCGTAGCTTGATCAATTTATCACCTACGAAACCTATATTTTATAAAAATTGTTGAACCTGTTTTCCAAGACAAAAATAAAACACTTAAAATTTTCACCTACCTGTCCGACTCTCTGTTTGTTCCGGCTAATCTTTGGAATGGCTGGACTGAATTTGACGGGACTTTCACTGGCAAATGACTGATGTTGCAAGAAGTAACTTAAGCTACTTTTATTATAGATAATCTGCGCCCTAACTTTCTAACTTTGATTTTGTTCCTTTGATATTTCGAATGTGTATAGTATAATATTTGAATGAATGAATGAATGAAACATAGTAGATAGATTAACCCAAAACTTAATCTCACTTTGCCTTCATAAATATATTTTTGAGTTTTAAATTTATTTACGTACGCACATTCAATGAACGCTTTAGTTGTTATTAAAAGAATGAAAGTAGCGTGCCCGTTCACAATACAGTCCCGTGTGTATCGCCTCTAGGGGGCACCAAATATAATCGGTTTACAGAGGGCGTATTTTTATCAAATAAAGGTTGAATGCAGTCTCCGATTTACGGCACCGGATTACAGCCCCCTGAACGCGTCTTTGAACAAGTGATATTTTTATATTTCTCGTTTTATTTCCTAGTTATTTTAGTAAAATATCAAGGAAGAAAAAGCCTTGAACACTATCGAAGGAGTGTTTATGGTGGAAGTTCTCTTTTTATCGTCTTCATTTCTTGTCGAAGATGAAAAACTATTAAAATCAATATTTCATGTAAAAATATCAATAAAAATGTCAAGTATTTAAAGTCTTCAAATCTTATGTCTTCGAGTCTTCAAGTCTTCGTCGTGATGAAATTAATGATGAGAATATAAATTATTTTCGTTACGGAATTTCTGGATTCGGTCTCCACGCTCAAGGCCCGCGATGGAAGCTATGCAATAGCTTAAAAGCGGCCAAGTGCGAGACGGACTCGCACATGAATGGTTCCATTGCAGCAATTAACATAATATAAAAGTTCTTGTAGTTCGTTGTAACTTTGATCGATGTTTTAATAATAGTGTATTTTTTTGCGTTTTTCGATTTTTGAGTTACAAAAAAAAACTTAGTTGATCTCGTTTAAACCAATTTTCTGTGGAATTTGCATGGTAATGTATATCATATATTTTTTTACTTATGTTACAGGGGGGGGGCACATTTTACCACTTTGGAAGTGTCTCTCGCGCTAACTATTCAGTTTAGAAGAAAATGATATTAAAAACCTGATAAATAGATGTATTCTGGTTCACAGAATACATCTATTTACCAAGTTTCAACATATATAGTCAAGTTCTTATAGTTTCGGAAAAAAGTGGCTGTGACATACGGACTGACACACAGACAGATATGATGAATCTATAAGGGTTCCGTTTTTTGCCATCTGGAAATGGGGACCATCTTTCAAAAAAACAAAATGCTATCAATCAATATGTCAATAAAATATTTCCAAAATTTGACACCTAGCACCTCACGCTGTTTACATTAAAATAAGTTTTTCTTTTCTTAATCATAGACAATTTGAATTTATTGGTTCGGCTGGCTACAACAGTATGTTTTCTTTAATTATTGTTCATTTACTTTTTAATGTAGTTCTTCGTTTTTGTTAGACTGCCTAAACTAAAACTTTCTTTCTACTTATAACTATCTACTCTTTACACTCTTCTGCACATGATATACGCTCTATTATTATACTTTTAAGCCATGTATCTAACTAATTTCAGTATGAAACCATCCAATCACCTCACAGGTCCTCTCATAAGGAGGGTTATCGCTTCAGAGGCAGATGTTCTGTGATTGATTGCTGCTAATGTCCGTTTTCCTACATTATATACCACACTATACCTACACGACTACACATGAACGATACGGGTGCAATTTGTCAATTTGACATATTCTGTTACGTGGATTTGTTACTAGGTATGGTATCCCTTTTCTGAGTTTAAATGACGAATGTGAAAAAAAGTTTAATATTGATGTATTTTCAATGATTATAGAATAATGAATTACATTTTAATAAAATGATTTAATGTGATTCAATTGAAAACCTATATAATTTTCAATATTCTTTTCTCGTTTATTAAAAATACATTAAACCTCCAAAGAGGTAGCCGTGCATTCTCTATGGGCGCATGCGGCTATTGTTTTCCCGCGTCTTTTGTCATCATCTATGACCAGCTATATTGGAACCGTGTTTTAATTATTTTTTTTGTAATTTATTTGAATTATTTTTACTATTATCGACGTTAATTTGGATTCGTAACCCTCATTGTGATAAGTAAATTAAGTTTTGTTTTCAGATGATCTGTTATTTTTTTTTTATGTTTTTTGAATTTGAAGAATAAATTCATACTAGGTAATTCAAAAGTTTTTTCTCAACTGTTGAAATGGCGGTTTAATGATTTATATTATAAAACAACTAGCGACCCACCCGCTTCATACGGGTGGATTTCAGATGCACTCACTGACGATAATTCGTGCATTTTAAATCTATACTAATATTATAAACGCGAAAGTTTGTAAGTATGGATGGATGGATGTTTCCTACTCTTTCACGCAAAAGCTACTGGGAGGATTTGGATGAAACTTTACAGTAATATAGCTTATACATCAGAATAATACGCAGGCTACTATTTGCCGCGATAATCGACATACACGCGGGCGGAGCCGCGGGCTACGATGGATGGATGGATGGATGGATTCAATCCGCTGTCAAATAAATAAGTTATATTAAAAAATCACCGCAATAACATATAGTCAAACGGAGCCGCAGACAAAATCTAGTAATTTAATCAAATTAATAACGCCAATACAGGTTACGATAATATAATCACAAATTTTAACAACACTAACTACTGACTTCAAGAACAGGACCAAACGGGAAGCACCAGCGTTTAAATAAAAAAAGAATCATTAAAATAGCCCAGTCGAAAGTTTGAGGTACCAAACATTAAAAAATACAGTTGAATTGATAACCTTTTAATTTTTTGAAGTCGGTTAAAAACTGCCTCGAATCTCACATTTTAGGCATCTTTAAGGCTTACACTAGGCAGATCATCTTAAACTGGTCGCCATAACCACTTTCCCGCCCTCTCTAGTCAAGTGGCCAGAAGAGCACGCTTACCAAAAGCTATCGCTAGCTACAAGCTACGTCGAGATATTTCCAATAAATTCCAACTCCATCCAACGTTTTAATAACGATATACTTAGTTGAATATTTTCGTGAATAACTTTGGTATTATGTGAATACTGTGGTAGAATAGAATTTTGTCAAGTACAATGTATAATATTTCCTAGAAAATCCCTAGAATTTCCCAGGGCTTTTTAGGTTTTAACTAAGGATATTGGATATTTTTTCTTTTGGCTCTTTAATAAGGAGGACTTTTTTTTAGGGTTCCATAGCCAAATGGTAAAAACGGAACCTTTATGGATTCGTCATGTCTGTCTGTCCGTCCTTATGTCCCAGCCACTTTTTGCCGAAACTAAACGAACTATACTGTTGAAACATGATAAGTAGATGTATTCTGTAAACAGCATTAAGATTTTCACACAAAAATAGAAATAAATATCAATAAATTTTGGGGGCTCCCCAAACTTAGAACTGAACTTGAAACCCGAAATTTTTTAACAAACCCTTACGTGTGGGATATGTATGGATAGGTCTTCAAAAATGCTATTGAGGTTTCTAATATCATTAAATCTTATATAGTACAAATCGGACCAGTAGTTCCCGACATTAGCGCTTTCAAACAAACAAACAAACTCTTCAGCTTTATATATTACTAGCAGACCCACGCAACCTCGTTTGCGTCTCCTATTGCCCGTAGCGTGATAATTTTCCCCCGTTTTTGAAACATTTTTCATTGGTGCTCCGCTCCTATTGGTCTTAGTGTGATGATATATAGCATATAGACTGCCTCGATAAATGTACTATCCAACACTGAAAGAACTTTTTAAATCGGACCAGCCTTTAACTATTCAAAACTATAGGGATATCGAAAACGACCGTTAGTCAAGACGGTTACAATAAGTATGAAATGTGAATTCTGACATGGCAGTCTACAACTCTTGCAAGAGATACAGAACAAAATACAAATACATATGCCTGTATATCTCGTAATACTTTTAATAAACACCATCCCCGCCATTATAACAGGCTGTGATGTGATCCATTGTTTCGAACAAATGGGTCAACACCACAATGTAACGTTCTCAATTAACGCCATCTGTGTTTTTCTTGCGACAACAGTTCGAGAGGGTCCCTCACAATGTGTATTAATATTAGCTGGTATGTTTGATTAAGGTATGTGCCCACTAGATCACAATTAATATCGGTAGTTTTACTGGTCAATTTGAAATCAATTCAATGAAACAGTAAGCTTTAAATATTTGATTTCGACGCCTTTCTTGTTTTAATTTTAACTAGTTTTCTCCCGCGTCTCCGCCGGTGTGTATTTCAGTTACCGCGTTAAAGAGTTGCCTATGTCCTTCCTCAAGGATCTAAGTATCTCCATGCCAAAGTTCATTGAAATCGGTTCAGAGGTTTAGCTGTGAAAACGTAACAGATAGACAGGATATAGACTGTCAGACAGAGTCACTTTCGTATTTATAATGTAAACTAGCCGACCCATGCAACCTCATCTGCGTCTCCTATTGCCCGTAGCCTGATAATTTTCCCCCGTTTTCAAATAATTTTTCATTGGTGCTCCGCTCCTATTAGTCCAAGCGTAATGATATATAGCAATATAGAATTGATGCCTTTCTTGTAGAAATCAACTGGACGGGAGACAACAAACTCTTCAAAGGCATTTTGTACTGCCTCTCGGGAATTGAACTTTTTACCCACTAAAAAGTTGTCTAAATTTTGAAAAAGTGAAAGTGCAAGTGCAAAGATGCGTCGATTGCATGGGTGATTACTTCGAATAACAGAAATAAAAAAGTTTTAAAAACTAAGTACTTTCACTTATTGCATACAAAACGGCAATTTCATAGGTAAAGACCTATTATTAGTATAGATGAGATACTGCACAATAACTGATGCAAGAGCAATAAAACTATGGATAACACCATGGGACTTAGCTAGTCTGCTAGATATGTAAACCTACTCTTCTTTCGCCATCGCCTAAGAGGTGGCTTCAAAGACTGCAAGGTTTAAATTTTAACATCCGATACCACAACTAACGTTCGACAAACGCTATAGTGGGTACAGATCCTTATAATCTATGATAACTTGGGAAGTCTTATCATGGCTATTGTTCTGTTATCTCATTGACCCGCCTTTTGTGCGGAACTAGTTATTTCGTATTGTTCGACATCGCAGTGCCAGCTAGGTACAAAGTTTTAATTAAATTATGTGAGTGTACTGCGCGATCTCCTTGAGGGTAGATAGTAATAATAAGTTGAAAACAAAGTATAATATACCACATAAATAGAGAATAGACCCCCTCTGGACATAACCCTTTCTTTAGGAAGGAGGTTTTACTAAACCAAACTGGGTTCTATAGAGTATCGGTTCGAGCAGTTCTATCCTAGCACAGAAAACCAACCTAAAATGTCAGCTTTCGTGCTGTCGTGTATTTACTTTATTTATTTTTAATGGTGGCAAACGAGCAGACGTATCACCTGATGATAAGAGATTATATAACTGCCTCGAGATAACTGCCTCGTTGGTCTAGCGGTTGGCGTGTGCGTGTGTGCTACAAATATTTGTTTCGGAGTTTGGGTGTTTTCTATGTATAATATGTATGTATTTACAAAAAAAAAAAGTATATATGTATTCATATCAGTTGTCTAGTACCCATAACACAAGCTCTGCTTAGCTTGGGACTAGATCGCGTTGTGTGTTAGATGTCTGAAATTTAAATATTTATTAACGCCGCCCATGGACACTCGCAACACCAGAGGCGTCACAAGTGCGTTGCCGGCCTTTGAGGGATGGAGAGGAGGATGGGGAGAGGTGGTAGGGTATGGGCCTCTGGTATCCTCACTCACTTGGTGAAACACAACGCAAGCGCTGTTTCACACCTGTTTTCTGTGAGGCCGTGGTGTCACTCCGGTCGAGGCTTTCCTAAGGTATCGTTGGTTACTGTAAGACGGGAGGCACAATGATGCAGAACAAACGCTGGACCAACGCTCAATACTGTGGGTCAACATACTGCATTGTATGCATCCGCAATGAGTATGGTAGCATCCACTCTTGGATTCTGCTTGTGCGGGCTAGAGTCACTGTTTCAGTCATATAAATAAAAGTAGCTTTCTCCTTAGAAAGAAGGTTTTGGTCTATGATACTGCAGCTACTACAGGGGAAAAAGATGCGTTAATTAACAAGTACAATTTTAACAAAAATAAAATCGACATCAAGGTTCGACTCGATTTCTCGTGGATGCCATCATCAGATATTAATGTCCTTATCATGGTACCACCGTCGGGACATCTCCTTTTCATTAAAAAAAGAATCATCAAAATCGGTACATAAACGAAGAAGTTATCCACGAAGACACATTAAATATATATATATGTCGGAGACACAGTGTGGCGATCGGTCAAAGCGGTTATTGAGAAACGGTGACGTCAGTTTCGCCGACGTCACTTGGATATTTTGTCAAGTGGCACTCATGATTTAAAGCAATAGAAATTGCTCTTAATCAAGTCTAGTCTAGTCTAGTAATCAATCTTCATTATTACACAAGTTGGTAGGTAGGGTTTATTTGCACAGCCAAAGACAATATAGAATTCCAATAGTTTATTGAATCAATGAAGCTACAGTTAAAATCATAGATCGGCACAACATTGTCAAAGTGAATTAGGTGAGAACACCAAAATCCACTGAACGTCCGTGTCGACCTATAACCTCCAGTTTCCAAATGCGTAGGGCCTTATGAGAAGAAACCGGCAAAGAAACTCATGGCCACTCTTTTGAAAGTTACATCTTAACTTATTAGTTACAAACTATCAATAGTCAATTACAACAATTAAGAAGACTATGTACTTAGCTTATTTACAGCTTGTCCTTCCTCGTACAATGCCCGTACTAAACTGATCTGTTGATTCTATTTTTCCTCAATACGAAACGGTGGGTAGTTAGTTTAAGAGCCAATAGGTTAGTAGACTCGCAACTCGTGCGGCCGCTCTCTTTTATACCGGCTGCTTTAACTAGTGGTGACACCTACCACTCTATTCGGTGTTACCCGCACACGTTTTAGTAACATTTAATTTAATATTGCTTACAGAATCGACTAAAACTAAACCAACATTATTAAATCAAGCTGTAAGTAAACTAAGACGTAATAATCACATCGTTAACAACAAATAATCAGTTTCTTCCTTTACATACACCGTCCACAGATTCCATCCAAACTGCCATGTTCCTCGATGTACAGTTTGATATTTCGAATAATCGATTGAAATAAACACTAATTCAAATTAAAACTTAAGAAAACTACTCGTTCTCCGACACGGCCATCCTGATGCATCACACGTCCTCGTGTGAGTCATCTGTAAACAAAAAAGCAACCACAGTAGCTCAATTTATTCGGCCGGTATTGCCTTGCAGACAGGCATTCTGATGGACTTACACGTCTACGTTTTTGTTAACTGAGGAAACATCTGGACAGTGAATTCGTCCTCTCGGCTATTCCTGACCAAGTTAAAGATTCATAGAGACCAATTTCAAAGATAACAAATTATTTTGCTTTCATGATTTTAATTTTAAATTAGATTTTTCTTTTCACGTCAGTATCACGATAAGGTTCTGACCATGCTCATTTATGTCTCTACCAGCATAATCACATAAATCTTAGTACAAACAATAATGATTGTTAACCTAAGTTCAGCACCTCTGTTTAAACAGCCAGTAACAGCGTTAAGACGTTTTGACTTAGTCGCTTAACCAGCAACTGCGTATCACCACTTTACCAGCAGTTTTTTGCTCAACTCTTAGCCAGAGATCGAGATCTTTTTATTGTCACTTAACCAGCGACTGACATTCGCATAGCCACATGCGCACCGCGCACTCTCTACAGATAAGTACTGCACGAGCTACGGCTACAAATGACCAGCGAGACCTAAGTAGGTAGTGAAACCAGGCTACCAACACTACATATCTTTTAATCAAATAACTTTGTTTATTAATTAAAGCAAACTTAAAGAGTGTAATCCTATCTCTATCAACAATTAACAATGGTCTGGTTAAACGTCACAAAATACATTCCAAATAATTGTTCACGAACAAAATAATCAAAACAGAAATAAAACCTTCGATTAATTTAATAAACTATTCAAGGATCATTGTTTTCTACATCATGTTCATCGGACAAATCAATAGAGACTTCACTAGTTGGTATCTGACGGCTTGTATTCACTTTGATTACTGTGAGTGTAGATGATCAATGGTCGGTAGAAAATATGTGTGTACAGCAAATTCGCGGTCTCCCTCTAGTTTATTGGCGACCACGTAAGGACCTTAATACTGTGGGTCTAATTTCATTTGATTGCGATCCTCATTTTATAAGAGAATGTAGGCACCAATAGAAACGACCTTATTATTTTAAGAACTTTTCGAAAATTACAACTGAAAAGCGTAAAGCAAGCAGATTTTCATTCTTTTCTTTAAATAATTATGTCATTTGAAATACAGTAATCGTGTACCTACTACAGGAAATACTATTCAGTGCATTTCTTCAACCCGGATATCTTGACAGAATTTCTTGTTTTTATTGTTTAATTAAAAAGTCAACTCTCCCATTAGGAATAAACATCCTGTGTCACGGGGGACCTTACAAACGTACACAAAGATCACCCAGACTCAGAGCAACAATTCGTGGACCACACAATACTATGTTACAATAAAGGCGGGCGTTACCTACCCTCAATAATATTACTGCACTATATTGTCGTTGGCCCAGAAATCTATCTGACAGAATTTGTCTTATTAAAGAGCATTTAAAACAAAATGAAAACTTCTCACCAAATCTTTCTTGGAGCTGAACTAGAGCTGGTTGGATGGAGCTGACATTCACTGGTTACTCGGTTTGTAAATCGTTTGCCTTGGCATTCATATTGGAACTGCATCTATGACGCCACACTTTTCAAGGTTCAAGTAATCGTCTTCAGCGTTTTGGTTTCCTTCAACTGTCGGGCGAGGTAGTATCTGAAATCTCAGAATATGTGTTAGCAATATTGTCACGGCTAACATTGTCCTAATCTTTACTGGATTACGTAACCTTTTGATTTTGCCACAACTGTGACAGCGCTTGTATTTTTCACTCATCACTTCTTTACTTTTACAGTCGGAGTAGTTCTCTCACTAGTTGGCGGTTCTCGTATAGCACAAAATAATTCCGTATCGAAAAGATTTTTTTTAACGTAGGGTAAACGTAAAATAAAATAATAACAATCTGCCCTGTATTTTGTGCCTGATCTGTTATGGGTAACCCATATGGGTAATCCATAGGGGTAGTACATAGGAGTAATCCTCAGGTAATCTCTAGGGGTAGTCCACAGGGGTAATTCACAGGTAATCCATAGGTCAATCCACAGGGGTAATTCACAGGTAATCTATAGGGGTAGTCCACAGGGGTAATTCACAGGTAATCCATAGGGTAATTCACAGGTAATCTCTAGGGGTATCACAGGTAATCCCACTTCTGATGTCGGAGTCGCAGTGTGGGGCGATCGGTCAAAGCGGTTATTGAGAAACGGTGACGTCAGTTTCGCCGACGTCACTTGGATATTTTGTCAAGTGGCACTCATGATTTAAAGCAATAGAAATTGCTCTTAATCAAGTCTAGTCTAGTCTAGTAATCAATCTTCATTATTACACAAGTTGGTAGGTAGGGTTTATTTGCACAGCCAAAGACAATATAGAATTCCAATAGTTTATTGAATCAATGAAGCTACAGTTAAAATCATAGATCGGCACAACATTGTCAAAGTGAATTAGGTGAGAACACCAAAATCCACTGAACGTCCGTGTCGACCTATAACCTCCAGTTTCCAAATGCGTAGGGCCTTATGAGAAGAAACCGGCAAAGAAACTCATGGCCACTCTTTTGAAAGTTACATCTTAACTTATTAGTTACAAACTATCAATAGTCAATTACAACAATTAAGAAGACTATGTACTTAGCTTATTTACAGCTTGTCCTTCCTCGTACAATGCCCGTACTAAACTGATCTGTTGATTCTATTTTTCCTCAATACGAAACGGTGGGTAGTTAGTTTAAGAGCCAATAGGTTAGTAGACTCGCAACTCGTGCGGCCGCTCTCTTTTATACCGGCTGCTTTAACTAGTGGTGACACCTACCACTCTATTCGGTGTTACCCGCACACGTTTTAGTAACATTTAATTTAATATTGCTTACAGAATCGACTAAAACTAAACCAACATTATTAAATCAAGCTGTAAGTAAACTAAGACGTAATAATCACATCGTTAACAACAAATAATCAGTTTCTTCCTTTACATACACCGTCCACAGATTCCATCCAAACTGCCATGTTCCTCGATGTACAGTTTGATATTTCGAATAATCGATTGAAATAAACACTAATTCAAATTAAAACTTAAGAAAACTACTCGTTCTCCGACATATATATATATATATATATATATATATATATATATATATATACGGTCGAATTGAGAAACCTCCTCCTTTTTTTGAAGTCGGTTAATAAATTAAAAGAGACCCAAAAATCTTAAAAAATATATTGCTAAAATAGCTTTTGCCTACAGCCCCGCCCGAGTATACGCCGGTCAAAATCAGGCCAGCAATTTCAGAAATTATCCGGAACAAATAGATATGCAAACATTTTACAATTGTTTTATTAGTATAAATACCGTACAAGCATACTTTCATATACATTTAAGTAGTTGATAATTTAAAATTACACACAGACACTTTAATTTTATTTATTTGTATAGCTATAGATGTAGGTAGATGAAAAAGACCACAATGAAAGCCTTCTCCTTTGTATAAACAACAACCAACATTCATCAAGTCTAAGCTTCTTTGTCTATATTAAAAGTTGTACAAAGTTAATTTAAACGCCTGCATCTTTTATTATTAACTAAACTTAATCTCAAGTTTGTCCAGAAACAATACTTAAATTACGACAACAAAACAATGAAAACATGATTTGTAATGCCAAACAACGTGTTAGAGAAAATAAAGACACGGATAGTGGAGTGGTTAAATCGGTTGCTCCGCCGCCTTCTACTGCGTTGAAAGTGGTAGGTTCGATCCACACACGGTAAAACACTTTATGGGCTACAAATTGTTGTTCCGAGTCTGGGTGTTCTATGTGTCCGTTTCATGTATGTTTGTAAAGTCCTCCGCGACCCAGTATGTAGGTACATTCCTAATGCATTTCTCGATCTCTTTCTCACATTTGCCTAGTTGGTCTCGCGGTTGACTTGTGCGACTGCTGATCGTGAGGTCTCGGGTTCGATTCCCGGGTCGGACCAAATGTTTGTATGATCTACAAATATTTGTTACTGAGTTTGGGTGTTTTCTATGTATAATATGTATGTATTTACAAAAAAAAAGTATTTATCTATTTGTATCAGTTGTCTAGTACCCATAACACAAGCTCTGCTTAGCTTGGAACTAGACGGCGTCAAAAAAAAAAATTGGGGATGGCGAAATGTTTCCTTTATGACCTTGGGAATGTAGACACTTTCAGGCGACACAAAGGAACTAATATTATAAAGTAGGTGATAGACTTTGTAGATAAATAACGAATGATACTAAAATAACTGTGACTTAGATATTGTCTACTGGTAATTGGCACTTACGTGAAACAAGTAAACCACCGACCCGGTAAAAGCTTTAAAGACGAACAATGGAACTCCTTATCGGATGATAGCTGATACGATTTATGATATTTAACTGGCAATACTTGGCCTTTCGTAATTTCTAAAGTAAATAAATCAATGTTTTAACGACAATATTGGACTGACTGTTGGTCTAGTGATCCTGACTGCTAAGACGGAGATACTGGGTTCAACTCCAACCCAGGACAAATAATCGTGTGATGAGCACGGACATTTGTTCTGTTTCTGGATGTATTTTATGTGTATGTATAAATGTGTATGATGTATGAATAATGTGTATGTGCCTAAAATATGTGTATTTAGAAATACTTGAGCGTATTAATTGACAGTCTGATGACTTTTTCAACCAACAAATATTTCCCTCCTTTACAGAGCATGCCGCACTTAGGGCCTTTTAAATATTAAGTAAGCTACGTCATTACAGGTCGGAGATCTATGCAATTTTTACCTATACCATCACTGCAGCAGATAATATATTATATAAGCTACAAATTGAGAACCTCCTCGTTTGACTCGTCATGCATTCAATAATAATGATGATTTTAGTAGACTAGCCATCACCCGCAACTCTGCCCGCGTGTATGTCAGATATCACGAGAAAAAGTAGCCTATGTCCTTCTCCAAGGTTCATTTTATCTCTATACCGAAATTCATCCAATTAAAAGAAGACATACAGACACACATTAGAATTGATAATATTAATATGAAAGTATGGATAACCAGCCAAATAAACCTGCTACTTGCATAAAACATTCTTGCTTCTTACAAGAAATCCATAGACTACTCCCCCATAATTCTATCCAGCATTGCACTTTTGTCCAATGGCATAATTTTCGTCTACGTGCTCCCTGATCTGGTAATTTAGCTCACGTATCGCTGGCGTGGTGCTACGTGCGATGCGATAGAAA
Organism: Spilosoma lubricipeda; assembly: GCA_905220595.1. NCBI lineage: Eukaryota > Metazoa > Arthropoda > Insecta > Lepidoptera > Erebidae > Spilosoma > Spilosoma lubricipeda. Next base: position 1,572,688 of record HG992290.1, read on the forward strand.
CGACCATACCGATACTACGATTATAACTCGACCAAAACTCACTTGGATTTCTAACCGACTGGGAAGAAGCCAAAAGGAAGGGTCTATATTATGGCAGTCTATGTATATATGTTTCACCATAGCGTCTAAATTACTGAACCGATTTTAATGTCAACAGATGCATTATAATTTCCCGAGTGACATAGGCTATATAAATTTTATCAAAAGTTTTACGTAATAAAATTTTAGTAATAGGGAAAATGCATAATTTTTTTATTTCCTTCAAAGATATTTTTCTTTATTTAAGCCCAGAAAATATTTAATAAAAAGTGAAATTTAACGGACGAAAATTCAAACTCACAAAATGCGCACTATTGGCCGAAACGAAATGTGACATCGAAATTAACGGCGTTAGAATTCACACCGTGTTAATAGTGTTTGCAGGGCCGGATTTAAACTTAGTGCCGCCCCTGGGCATCGGATAAAACCCGCCTTAAGGCGGGTTTTTATCCGGCATTTTACTTAAACTTATAGTTCACATATTTTATTTGTCAAAATTAAATAACTAATTTGTTGAAGAAACTATATTTATTACATGTTACATATTCCAAAAACATAAACAAATATTTGTTTCTTTTCTAACAATTATAAATTTAGCACTAAAGGTGAGTCTTAATTATATTATATCAATTTTATAGCAGGCAAATTCGTCTGACTTTTTGAATTGAGAATTCTTTGATTAAATCTTCGCAATCTAAACGTTGAAGTACGTTGGATTCGATGCATAGAATAGCTAAGCTATTGAGCCTATTAGCAGTCATTTTAGAACGTAAGTAGTTTTCAACTCTCTTCAAACATGAAAACGAGCGTTCTGTACAGTTTGTTACAACAGCTAATGTCATAAATATTCAGTAGGCGATTTCCACGTTTGGAAAATGAGTACAGGTCATTTGCATGCAACAATTTCAAAAGATCGGAAAGCGAATTCTGTTCCATAATTTTTTCAATGCAATAATTTCCTTTTGCGTATTCGCAACAATTTTGATCAATTGTTTATAATTTAACAATGAAGTATGTTTCATCCACTTTATAATGTTATAATACTTTATCATATTATAGTGTAGATGAAACATAGAAGAGTTTGTTTGTTTGTTTGAACGCGCTAATCTCAGGATCCGCTGATCCGATTTAAAAAAATCTTACAGGTGGATAGTGCATTTATCGAGGAAGGCTATAGGCTATATATCATCACGCTAAGACCAATAGGAGCGGAGCACCAATAAAGAATGTGTTAAAAACAGGGGATAATTATCACGCTACGGGCAATAAGAGATGCAAACGGTGTTACGTGGGTCTGCTAGTAAATCATAAATCAATAAGGTAAAAGATTTTTTTATGATCATGAATGACAATGGCCATATTAGCCGCAGAAGTGATTACCGTTGGGGTAAACGGGTTCTTGAGTAGAGACCGCGTCTCGGCAAACATAGTGCAGGACGTCCACAAGAAAGGTGGAGTGATATCTGCGCAAGACAGCTGGCAGGAGCTGAATGCGAGACGCCGAGGATCGAACCAAGTGGCGGGCAATTGGAGAGGCCTATGTCCAGCTGTGGACTGCGATAGGCTGAAGATGATGATGATCATGAATGAACAATACTGCTATAAGCGTCATTGTCATAAATAAATTAAATTAAAGAAAGAGTTGTTTTACTTCTTAATATTATTTTTGAAAATGTTTTGGCACCAATTTTGAAAATAACTTGCCGCTTAAGATGTTCAAAGTTTTAGCCAAACCAATGACCCTTTCGTGTATCCAAAGATATTTTTTTTGTTCTTCACAGGTAAAAGGTCTATCCATTTTTTTAGGTTTTTATCTACAGTAAGGAACTTATGCCTGCCCGTTTTATTTGCCCACATAGGTACTGCACAACACTGCGGCATTTTAGAAAACAATATTTGTATAAGAATGTTTATAAAAATAAATAAATCAAAATAATTTAGAAAAAAAAACAAATATCGTACTTGACAGTTCATTGGACCTGACGCCAAAGTGCCGCCATCTGGAGTAGACCATTCCAAAAAACCACAAAACCCCCACATATAATCGATTAATTGAATTTCTTGAATTATCAATTAAACATTAAATTATTAATTAACGGAATTTATTAATTATAATATATTGAGCAATCTTGGTTAGCTAAACAATGTTTTTCACTTACCAAAGTTTGGCGCCCTAAAAAATTTGCCGCCCTGGGCACGTGCCCCGACTGCCCCTATTGTAAATCCACCGCTGAGTGTTTGTGAGTAAAATTAACTTCTTCCATGATTTTTATAGCAATTAAAACTGTAACTATGTATAAAGTAACTGAAACACTGAATAAACAAACATGAAATGACAATGTCGTCATTGGTCATGTCAATAGCGCGCGTCACTTTGAAAATTAGTTTGACTATTTTCAAGCCTATTTATATTTTTTCTATGTTATAGACACTTATATGATCAGATTATGATATTTAAAAAAAACATACATATCCCTTATTTGTGTTGACCGTTCCCTCACCATTACTTACAGAAGGATGATTCTTCTATGACACAATGAATTATTATTAGAACTTACCTAGAATTTGTAACGCCAAACTATCTATCGCTGCTTTCTCTCGAATATTCTTATCTATTCGTTTCGTAACAAAGATCTTTAATTTCGGGTTACAAATGTAAGAATCCGCACCACTAGTAAGGGAAAATTATTAATTTCCTCATTGAGCTGAATTCGCCACCTTTGTGGAGTATATTTGAGTAGTTAACATAATTATATTTCAGTTTTAACGTATACAAGGAACTATTCTTGTAATAAGTTACGCAGTTTTATTTTAACGTAAGAGCGTACTCCATCTTAAAAGGCCGCAACGCACTTGTGATGCCTCTGGTGTTGCGGGTGTCTATTGGCGGCGATAATCGCTTACCATCAGGCCATCCATCTGCTCATTTGTCCCCTGTTCCCCGGATTTTGAACCGCATTTCACAATGTGGTGATGAGAATCTGATCGAGTTCTACGCTAAGAAAACACGGTATGCGTGTTCTCTACCAAAAAGCCTCCGTTTCTTCCCCTCCCCACTTTTCAGAGCACTCAACTGCCACTACGGGATAAGTTCGGAGTACTGGACATAGATATCTGCCGGGACCTCAACTCCTGGGAGTACATTGAGAGCATCACTAAGGCGACCTCGCGGAAACTTGGCGTACTGAACAAGGTGAGACGGTTCTTCGCGCCCGAGCATTTGTGTCTTCTTTATAAGACCCAGATTCGCTCGTGCGTGGATTACTGTTCTCATCTTTGTGATGGTTCCACGCAGTATTTGCTTAATGTTCTCTACCGGCTGCAGCGGCGAGCAGTCCTTATTATCAACAGTCTCGTTGCCACCGAGTCCCTTGAGCCTTTGCAGTTGTGGAGAGATATCGCCTCTATGGTAGTCCTCTACAGCCTTTACCATGGAGAGTGCTCTGAGGAGCTATTTCAATTGATCCCACCTTCTCCCTTCCTCTACAGAAACACTCTTGCTAGCCTTGGAAGTCACCGCCATAGAGACATAGAAATACGTTCTGGAACCAAACGGTTTGGGTCTTTCTTCGTATGCCGAGCAGACAAAACTGGAATTCACTACTAGCGCACGTGTTTCCCTCCCACTATGATCCATGATGATGATGATATATGAAATAGTATCTCGCTTAGCTGCGATAGTGAGGGACGATATACTGCATTGTCTGCTTTCATAGTGAGTATGATGGCCCCCACTGCTGTATTCTGCTTTAGCTTACCATCATGCCGAGCAGAGTAACTTTTGAAGGTTATTTATAAAAAAAAGAAAAAGTTCAGGTGAATCCTGCCGGAAGTAGGTACTTTAGATAAATCTATACAAATAAATAAAATTGGAGTGTCTGTTTGTAATATTTAAAATAACCGCTTTTTACTAAATGCATATGTATGTATACACGATACATATACCAAAAATGTAGTTAAAAAAATTTTTGTCTGTCTGTCTGTCTGTCTGTCTGTTTGTTCCGGGTAATCTCTAGAACGGCTGGACCGATTTTGACGGGACTTTCACTGGCAGGTAGCTGATGATCCGGGGAGTAACTTAGGCTACTTTTTTTAGACTAACTTTGTCGCGCGGCGTTACTCGCGGTACAACAATAACCGCGGGTAACGCCGCGGGGTTCAGCTAGTCTTTCATAAAAATGTAGTTGAAAAAATTTTTGGCTGTCTGTCTGTCTGTATGTTTGTTCCGGGTAATCTCTGGAACGGCTGGACCGATTTTGACTGGACTTTCACTGGCAGGTAGCTGATGATCCAGGGAGTAACTTAGGCTACTTTTTTTTAGATTAACTTTGTCCCGCGGCGTTACTCGCGGAACGACGATAACCGCGGGTAACACCGCGGGGTTCAGCTAGTTTATATGATAAAGATATACAAGAATTGGTCGTTTGAAGATATTAGAATTAGATGTACGAATATGTATTTAGAAATATATGTGTGGCTTTATCTGCTGTCTATAATAGTACAGTACAGTAACTTTACTGTAGGTTTAGAAATGTGGCAAGTTATAAAAAGGTACTTTAAAAATAAACTTGCCTATATCCAACGTCGGGTTCAGACAGATTATAATTACCATAATACAATGTATTTAACAGTGTTGTATTTATTTAGATTAAACACACATAAGGAACGATTTGCAAGCTTTGAGCTCAACGTTTTGCCACTCAGCCTCGAGGCTGTGCTGTCCCGAACACAGCTACAAATACACGTTATGCACAAAATAATTATTTTCATGTTTATGGTAACACTAACTTCTGCCCCCGGCTCTGGCAGCGTGTATTACATGTCTGATATCGCGGTAATCCTTTTTTCGGGTTAATATTTACCTCACGACACTCACAAATAATTTGGTGTTCTATTTGTAAAAGAATTTTCGAAATCGATTCTGTAGAGCCACAGATTACTATTGTTATGTTATTGATAAGCAGTTGTATTTTTAACCGACTTCAAAAAAAAGAGGAGGTTTCTCAATTCGACCGTTTATATATTTTTTTTTTTTTATGTGTGTTCGGGCATAACTTCGTCGTTTATGAACCGATTTTGATGATTTTTCTTTTGTTGGAAAGGAGATGTCCCGACGGTGGTACCATGATAAGGAAACTAGGATCTGATGATGGCATCCCAGAGAAATCGAGGGAAACCTTCGAAATTTGTAGGGGCGACAAGTGCATTTGTAATTTTTTTAATAAAGTATTTGAAAGCACTACAATTTAATAGAGGTCTGGAGTCGATCTGATGATGGAGCCGAAAGATAGTCGAGGGAACTCCTCTACGATTTATAGCAGTTACCTTGTGTTTGGGCTTGTTTAATTTGTATTGATGAGAACTTCACACCTAGAATAGTTGTAACTATCATTAGCGGTCTAATAATGAAGACGAAGAACAGTTAAGGGAACTTCTCAACGATTTAGAGTAACCACATTGTGTTTCGACTTTATTCAATTATATTGATGAAAACATAATGTTTATCACAAATTTTCAAAGGTATTTCAATATTTGCATATGTTTGTCATCATTTCATGATGATGAGCCGATGATGGAAGATACATTTCCTTAACAGTTAGAAGTTGGAGAATAATTCTTTAAATATCAAATGTTTGCGTGTTACCTATATTATTGCGTGGTAGTCGTATTCTTTTAATTTATTTAGGTGAGCTGATAATGGAAGGTACAATTCCTCAATGGTTAGGGGTTAGAGGATAATTCTTTCACTTTCATACGTATGTATAAACCTGTATAAATTGTTCATCTCAATATGAGTTGTTGGCTTGTTGCTTAAGCTCAGTTTTAATACGTGCTTCCAACTCCTACAGTTATTCGCATCAGCGGGAGTAAAGTTTGTAGGTGGTCACTTACGTAGGTTGGCTCACGCGATTTGTATTAAATAATTAGTTTAACTCACTACTTACCTATGATTATTTACACTAAAAATGTAAAAATAAAAACTTTTTATAAAAAAAAAAACCGACTTCCAAAAAACAAAACTACCTGCCAAAAAACACTAAAAAGCTCAAAATAAACTGGCTCTTCATAAATTGCAATGTGCCAATTCTTGTCTATACCTAACTCTTTATTCATTTAAATAGTATTATTATTATGTGTGCTAGGTGCCTAAAATCTGATTGAAGTCGGTGCCAAGCCAAAATGTAATAGTAGGTACTAAGGTATCGCACTCGCCGCTGCCGGATAGCAGCTCTTCGTGTAGAACAAAACAACCCAAGCAGGCAGAACCGCGCGGGCTGCCTATGGTTGTCTCGAAATATAGCGAGTGTGTTCCTACTATTACATTTGGCTTGGCACCGACTTCAAACAGATTTTAGGTACCTAGCACACATAATAATAATACTATTTAAATGAATAAAGAGTTAGGTATAGACAAGAATTGGCACATTGCAATTTATGAAGAGCCACTTTATTTTGAGCTTTTTAGTGTTTTTTGGCAGGGAGTTTTGTTTTTTGGAAGTCGGTTTTTTTTTTATAAAAAGTTTTGAATTAATGTTGTTTGTATTAAGTACTAGCTGAAGCCCGCGGTTATTGTTTTACCGCGTGTAACGCCACGTTACTCCCTGGATCATCAGCTACCTGTCTGTGAAAGTCCCGTCAAAATCCGTCCGTCCAGAGATTACCCGGAACAAACAGACAGACAGACAGACAGACCGTCAGACAGACAAAAAAAAATTTAACTACATTTTTGGTATATGTACCGTGTATGCATACATATGCATTTAATAAAAAGCGTTTATTTTAATATTACAAACAGACATTTTAATTTTATTTTTGTATAGATTTGATACAGAATATGGATTTTTGTGGTAGAGTACCTAACTCTTTACAGGTATTTAGTTTTAAATTACATAATCATATAATAATTTTAATTTTGAAAGATTTATTTTAACATGAACATACCGAACGACTCATTTTGTCATGTGACAGAAGTGTGTGTGTGTGCAAAAAAAACTTTGTAGTTTTTTCGAAAGACAATCCCCATTTCATCTAATCCACATTTTTAATATTTTTAACCGACTTCAAAAAAGGAGGAGGTTATCAATTCGACTGTATTTTTTTATGTTTGTTACCTCATAACTTTCGACCGGGTGAACCGATTTTGATAATTCATTTTTTATTTGAAAGCTGGAATTGAAATGAAATGGGATTAGATGAAGAGTGTGGTCCCATTTCAATTTGGTCCAGTTCTTGAAGTCAGGTTTTGTGTTAAAATTTGATAGCATTAATTTTATCACTAAGACTAGAAGACTTTAGAATCGGAGACTTTAAATATTTGACATTGGCAGAAATAGCTGATGCGGCTGTTTGGCATCTCATCAAAAGAACATAATAAGAACCCAAGTAAACGCACTTTATTTCCTATTAAATCCAATCTTTCCTTCCAAATTCTACTACCCACCTTACCTACTTCCTTATTTTTATGTTAAATGATTACACATAAAAGGGGGAAAAGAAATCGACAAAAATAACACAAGTCCCATATAAAAAAATTACGTTATCAATCACAAGTACATAATTTAGGCAAATACACCGAGAATTCCATCAAAAAGAAAATTGGTACGTAGTTGGCGGGAAGTCTTCCCGCCAAATCCGCCATATTGATCAAACGTTACGTTTGAAAACGGCACCAAATCAACACCCGCGAGATTGGAACGCGTGCTCTGAATACACAGTTTAATGTTATGCCACTAGTCGTCGTAAGAACGCTTTACAAAAGAATGTGAATTCACGAACCACTGAGTTGGATAATAGTGAGTGCCGTAGTGAATTTTGGAGGATCACTTCCTCCAGAGTGGGTATCATTGCCTTTTACAACTTTAAAAAAAGGTAACGACCGGAAAATCGAGTTATTCTATGCTTATAACCGTAGAATGTTGATGTGACGGTATCAAAGACACGTAAGAAGAATATTTTACGACTAGGCGAATTTCAAGGAGGCATTTCATGGTACTTTAAAATCGGTTCAGAAAGGATAAATGACAGGTTGAATATTACTCAAAATACGTCATTGTAATAAAGTCCTTTAATGTACTCGTATTCGCATTACTTATTAACAAATATTATATTAAAACATACACAATTCCCTTCTTTTTGCACATTTGCTAAGGAATAACAATTTTTGACACGATCATTTTTGTTTCGTGGTCGTAACGCCGCGTCCTTCCTATTGCGTTAAGTATTGTGGGTTCATATTCCTCATTGGACAACACTTACTGTTATCTACTGTTTGTTATCCCTCGTCACTTAAGATATATATTGTCTAATGTGGAATTTGTCTTTAATATAAAAGAAAGTATTTTTGTTACCCAACATCGAGTTAAAAATTTTTGTTCAAGTGTCCGATCGAATCGCGTTATCGTGAAAAAATTAAATTGAAAACTTATAACTTTCGATTAAAATCGCAGAAATCGGTTAAGCAGAACGATTTTAAAACGTAGGCAACTTAAACTTCTTATATCTCAAGCTTGTTATTTCCGTTCGGGCGAAGTAACCGTTCGAAAACCTACGAATCAAAAGGATTCATCCTTGTCGATCGCAATGAATTTCCCGCGCAACCTCGGGCCACTAAAACGGAGTGGTCTTGATACTGACAGTTTACCTTCTACACTCCTATACGACCGACGCACGGTTACTATCCTCTTTATTTGACTTAACATGTTACTATGTCTAGATGAAATTCTACATAGACTAAAAGGGAACATGGTAGGGGGTAGCTACAGGCAAGTGTTTCCTTCCGTCATTTCTGTCAATGTATAAGCCCAAATGGGGTACGCTTTACACTGTTATGAGTTTATGACACAAATTCTGAATGTTTTGTTTCAATTATTATGTATCAGTTCGAAGTTCGAAGTCTAAAATGTGTGTGTGAAGGTTAACACCTTCTCCCCCTCCCTCCTCCCCGGATTTCTTTAATATGTATATAATTAGTTATATTTCAGTATGTATATCGGCAGTATGGCAACTCATAGAAAATACTATCATTTGTAACATTTGCTAAGTAAAAAAATGTTAATACCAGCTTGATTGAGATTTTTATCAGCTTAAATTAGGTAATGTTAGTGAGAATTCTACACCCTTATCCCGCTAACAAAGTAGGAATATCGCTGACCGCTCACGGCGCTCACGGAGTCTCTTATGGCCCCAACTACTTAGTATCCGCTTCTCACGACGCGACGATCGGATATTTGTCTGTCTGCAATCCTGTCTCGAAACTAAACCACTACTAAATGAAAATAGTACCACAAAGAGTTCCAAAATAGGAAGTAACTTGACGTTTTTCGCAAGAAATTTTGAGCCATAATGAAAATCAAAGATCATCACTAAGCCAATCATTCTGTTATTCAACCTATCGCCGTCCACTACTGTAGGCCCCCTAAGGAGCGCCAAATGACGCGGTCTTGGGCAGTCAGTACCATAGAAGGAAGGAAGTCATAAAGGTATTATAGATACAAGGAGAGAGACGATCGCGGTACCCATTTGTATCTCTCTACTCGCGCATGCGCACAGCAGAACGATTTGACGGTTAATTGTTGTGATTGGATTACCATTATTAGTCCTTTACTGCGCGTGCGTCAGTAGAGAAAGACAGATGGGGTACCGCGATCCTTTCTCTCTTTCCAACCTTTGGACGTTTCCGCTTACACATTTTAGACTTGCATACAAAAACAAACGCCTGTCACTACGAACTCACACATGAAAATCATAAAATTGGATTTTTTTACAATGTTTGTCTGTCTGTCTGTCGGTCGATTTGTTTCGGGTGATTTCTGGAACGGTTGGACCGATTTCGATGGGACTTTCACTGGCAGATCGCTGATGATACAGGGAGTAACTTAGGCTACTTTTTTAGACTAGCTGCACCAGGCACCGTTGACTGTGCTTATAACAACAAACGCGGGTAACACCGCGGGGCTCATTTTTACTCAAATTCTGTGGCATAACAATGTAACGCGTAAACCCATTTATGCTTTGACAGAGATAAATTCCTGCCTATAGTTACACCCTACCGTGTTATCCAATGATGTTATTGTCATTTCGTGTTTGTTTACTATTGAGTGTTTTAATTATTTTATATATACTTATTTACAGTTTTAATTACTATAAATATCATGGAAGAAGTTATTTTTTTCTCGCAAACACTACTATAGAGTAGAAATTTTGACGCCGATAATTTCGATAATGTGACAATCGACGTCACATTTCGTTTCGACCAATAGGACGCGTTTTGTAGGTTTCAATTTCCCTCCCTTAATTTTCACTTTTCATTTAATATGTTCTGCATTTAAATAATCACTAAATAAAAGAAATACCTTTTAAGTATATTGTAAAAACAATAAAGAATCTAGAAAAAAAAATTGAGAAAATAAAAGTTTTATGCATATTCCCTATTAGCCCGTGACCACGGCAAAGGCAACCTGATAAAACATTAAGAAATTAAAAGGTATGTATTTCCTTTCAATCGTGTTAATACCTACCTGAATACAGACGGTAAGTAAATTCCACTACAATGGTTGCAACTCAAAATTCTCCTTCTCTAGCACAACCTCCTCTTGGAATCCTCCCCTTCGAAAAAGAGGTAGATTTTGGTAAAATTTGACAAGGAGATATACATTCTAAAATAATACTTACATGCACCCATCCCACTATTTATGGCGGTTTAATTCTAGAATGTATCCTAACAAGTTCCATCAAATGCTGACAATAGAGAATATAAATTATGATATGGAATACGTTTATTTTAGGGTATGACATAGGCTATGTTTTCTCACAACAACCGAAGTACACACAGGTGGAGCTGTGAACAAAAGCTAATTTATAATATTAACGGTATTCTATTTTATTCTAAAATGGTGTACCATAGTAAGGAGTCAATAAAGTGAAATTAAATACAACACAAAACGAAGGCACGAGAAACAAATAAATTGTGTCTGTCTCTGTGAAATACGTCCTTTTTGCGGAAGCGGGTATATTTCGATTTGACTTTATTTTAGGGGATAAGGTTTGGTGGAAAATGTTAATATCTTGACTACTTAGTTTTTTTCTTAAAGTTTCTAGAGCCAAATACAGCAATGAAGTTAATTTGGAGTATTAAAGACCGTCTAAAGATATAGTCTACATAGCACCGCAACGAGAAGGAAAATTTGACACAAGCTATATCAATACGAACCCGTCGAGTCAGCGTGGTATCATAGGCCAAAATCTGTTATACTATACTAGCTGACCCGTGTCCACTTCGTTGGGCTGTAAACATTTTTTTCTCACTTTGTAAATCCGGCTACCACGAAAAAGTCTTTGCACTTCTCAGGTTATTATATAGCCTCTATCTATATATAGCCTATGTCAGTCACAAACAACGTAGCCTTCTATCGGTAAAGGAATTTTCAAAATCGGTGCAGTAGATCCAGAGATTACCCCCTACAACATCACAAACTCACAAACTTTACCTCTTTATACAATAGCATAGAAGTATAGATTAGCTTCATTCGTATATATGAAATGGAAGCTTTGAACATGATTTTCCTCCTTCAAAGCTTCGGATTACCTCGGAAATTGGCGTCCTTTCAAGGATCGATGACAATTCAATATTTTATACAGTTAGGTTATCCTTACTAGGATAATCAGTATTGGCGATTTTTTGTTTTCCTAAAACTGCTAGTGTCTTTGCGCCGATAAAGCATATTTTTTAGCTTTTTATACAACTTTTCTAAGGCGAGGAGATTCAAGAATCAGAATCTTGTAATTTGCGGGTCTCCGTATATTTGTATTGGTTTTCTCTGAACTTGTATGGTAATGTGCTTACTTTACTCACAATTATTTGTTCCGATGAACCAAAAACTCTAGTCTAGACGCCATGATAACAAACCGTTATCCCAACAAGCCATAATCAAGAGACACATGTAGTATCATCTAATCTATCCAACTATAATTCAAATGCACGTTACTTACCTTCTACTTTAAATAAAAACAGCGCAGTTTGTTCAAGAACATAAATAAACGAAATACTCAAGTTTTCTCATCACGTCTGAGGGCCGAGGGACACCCTGGGCCCTTATTTGCATACCGAATGGTTATGCTGACGTGATTACGAGCCCGATCAACATTCTATTGATAAAGATAGGACGAGGGATGCATTGAGATATTGGAGTTTATAAATAGACTCTTCAATGGAAAGAACCCTTCCCAATTTTTCGATACCGTTTAGTAGCTGAAGCCTATCCTTTGGAGTTAAGCGTGATTATAACTTTACTTGGTTGTTTTTTTTTTTATTTATTTAAATAGGGGGCAAACGAGCAGACGTATCACCTGATGGTAAGTGATTACCGCCGCCCATGGACACCCGCAACACCAGAGGCGTCACAGGTGCGTTGCCGGCCTTTTAAGAAGGAGTACGCTCGTTTCTTGAAGGTTTGAAGGTCGTATTGGTCCGGGAATACCGCAGGCGACAGTTCATTCCACATTTTTGCTGTGCGAGGCAGAAAGTTTCTTGAAAAGCGCACCGTTGTAGACTGCCAACCATCTACATGATGGGGATGAAAGTTTTGTCGCGTAGGACGATGGCGGAAAGAGGCGGCAGGGATCAATCCGAACAATTCCTCGGAGCACTCCCCATAGTAGATGCGGTAGAAGATGCACAGCGAGGCAACATCTTTACGCAGCGCCAAAGAGTCTAGCTGAATCGAAAGTTCTTGGCAGTCGACGATTCTTTTGTTGTAAGTTTTATAAGAATTTTTCGCTCCTGTAACCCCCTGCGTACTAAATTTCATGAAAATCGTTAGACTAGTTGCCGAGAATCAGATTATACATACCTATATGTACATGTATTTAAGAACTGCTCGTTTAAAGGTATAAGACAAGGTAGTATTAGGTAACTATCTGGGAAGGGTGGTATACTAGGCCAAAATCTAAGTTAAGGAGAGAGCTATGTCCAACAGTGGACTTGTAAAGGTTGTTTACGTGCGTGTGTTAATGTTAACACCTTTTCATGACCCAGTTTTTAATGTTTCTGCGGTGATTCAGCGATTAAATAGAGTCTCTTTCCAATTATAATTAACTTCCATCTTGTGGCAATGTAAACCAATATTTTTTTTGCAATTTCAGATGCCTTTTCAGTGAGTATCGTTTAAAAAATAACCGACGGATAAACAAGATCTTAAGAGACGATTCTGATTATAATATACTACACTACTACTATAATATAATCCATACTAATATTATAAATTCGAAAGTAACTATCTCTGTCTGTTTGTCACGCTTTCACGGCTAAAGCGTTACACCGATTTTAAAGAAATTTTGCATGGAAATACTTTGATTCTTGGTAGGTACTTCTGACCACGATTATACACATGGGTGGAGCCGCAGGCAAATGCTAGTACTATAATATAATCCATACTAATATTATAAATTCGAAAGTAACTATCTCGGTCTGTTTGTCACGCTTTCACGGCTAAAGCGTTACACCGATTTTAAAGAAATTTTGCATGAAAATACTTTGATTCTTGATACTTTTCACCACGATTACACACGGGTGGAGCCGCAGGCAAATGTTAGTACTATAATATAATACTCACTAACTCATAATACTAATGAAAGTCTGAATTCACTGTTTTCTTTGTTCTAAAGTAGCTGTTTAAGTCTTTTTTGGATACGATTGACTGGCATAGTGGCTTAAACAGACACCTTGTGACGTTCTAATAAGCTGAATGTTGTGGTTCGATCCCAACGTAAGGCAACACTTTGTATGGTCCACAAATAATTCTGGGTATCTGTTTTATGTATCTTTGTAAAATTGCAACACAGGATATATTCCTAGTTCCTCTGTGCAGGGGATGCATGGAGGAAGAAGAAACGCCGCGGCACGTTCTCACAGAATGTACAGTACACAGAAGTATAAGAGATCAACGGGCGGACATCCTCCAATCAACATCACTCCCGGAAACATGTAGTGACCTTAAAAGGCTGATGTGCTTCTGGGATGATCTGGAATAGTTGGAGTGGGAAGATTACCAACCGAGGTGCAACGGCCCAATCAAGAGCTTAAGTGCGGAAACAACAAAATAAAAAAATGTTAATGTAAGAAAACAAAAACAATAACTTTCCAACCGTGACAGGTCGTTTTTAACTAATTGCCGAATTCACTTACACTAATAAAATTAGCATTTGGAACAATTCGGGCCACCCCAGACTGTTTATTTTCACACTTAACTCTGACGCTACCTAAACCAATTAGCTTAATTATAGGATTAAGGTGACTTCTAGTTTTATTTTAGTTAATTGTTTTCGTACACATTTTCTTTGTGTTAGTACAATTTAGTCTTTTCTGAAAGTCTAGTGTCTATGTTACAAATTATTCGTGTTCCGAAGGATTTTCTCTTTTTCGTAACTATCCATTCAACAGGGTTGACTGTTTGTAAAAGATTGTTAGCAATATGGCCGCCCATTATATATTTCTGTTTGTAATATCCGTCTTATTGTAAAATAAAGCATATTATTATTTTTAACAAGGAAACGACTGATAATAAAATACGAAAATTCTACGATCTTTTGAACAGACATTTGTAGGGTATTTTTTTCATAAACCTCTTGTATATTATTTTCTTTAAATACTTAATTAATCATTCATAAATACTTACTTAATGAGCAAGACGTAAAAGGTCGAATAATAAAGGCAACTGCAGTCTTAGAAATAACGAAAATAATTCTTAAGTTCAAATAACAGAGATAGGAACATTTAAATCAAACTTATGAGATGTTATATTAATAAACTAGTGGAAGAATTTCTGTTTATTAATATTAAATAACTTATAATCCTACTAAACTTAAAGCCAAAGCTTCTTAAATACATTTCTATTTCAGTAGCTGTGCGTACACAATCACACTAAACACAGATTGAAAACCAATAAAATGCTGTCCAATATCCTATAAAACTCCACGCAAAAGTTTCAAGTAAGTAGGTTTCATTTAAAATTCTTACTGCGTGCAGAGGCAATCAGAGTTGTAAAAAGTAAATGTTGAATTGAAAAACTCTATCGTCGGGGGAGGCATAGACTAAAGATCATCGGATTGTGGAGCTATACTTTGTATGAAGAGGGTAAAATTGGCTATATCACATCTTTACATAGTTTTACTTAAATTATATTATATATTCTGTGGACAAGTGACAAGTACCTAGGTTGACTTCTATTTCTAGTTTGTAGAGCTCAAAATATGTTTTTTTTGTGACTCGTAAAACTGAAGGGATTTAACTACATTGTAGTCGTTTGTGTACAACGACTATAATCAACTATAATCTACCTATACGGATAATATAATCTATGCCAATATGAAAGCTGATCAATCCTTTTTGGTTTAACGCTTTAATCTCAAGAACTACTAGTTAGAATTGAAAAATTATGTTAGTGTTGAATAGCCCGTTTATCTAGGACCGTTGTCGGCTATATACAATCACGCAACGACAAATACGAGGCAAGCATCAATGAAATATGTTTAAAAAAACGGAAGCCTTTTGGAAAGAGGCATACTACGAAGTTAACAGGAAATATAATTTCCTAAATTCATTTAAGTATACCTACCATAATTAGACTATCATCAACAACCCATAAAGTCCCACTGCTGGGCACGGGACTCCTCTCAGGGTTAACCTTAGACTATGTGCAATATTAATTAATAGATACACACATCAGTTTCCAAATTACAAATCGAAAAACCCGTTAGTCTGTAAGAGTTTTTAGTCCCAAGTTAGGACTTCAAACGTTCAGAATGTCCAAACTTACACAGTGAGAGGAAAAGTGGACTTATTTATAGCTCAAGCTGAATGTTACCCTGCAATTTATCTTCAAACACCTAACAAATGGGTCTAGAAGTTGGAACTTATTGCTATCGAAACCTAGCCAGGTACTAAGCCGTGAAGTAGACTTTTTTAAATGACGTGGTACAGGTTTTCGAAAACATTGTCTTTAGGGATATTTACATACATGATGTCTACACAAATAAAATAATAATATAGACAAGTGAAAAAAAGTGTTTTTTTAATAGTTTATTAATTTAAATAGTTTGTTAGACGACATAACTAATAATAAAGCGCTGCAGCGTAACGCCTCACTTTTAGTTAACGCTGGATTTCACTCTTCAAAAACCTAAAACCGCGGGATAAATATGAAAATCGTTTTTAAGGAGTAAACTCCAAATATTCGAATCAAATTTTTATTTAAACTACTCTTAGCACTAATTAAAATTAAATTAACTGGTGGACTTCAGAACAAATAATAATTATAATTGATCAGTAAACTATAACCATAATTTTTGTTTATCATTGTAATACACATTTAACATTTAAACTACCCTTGTATTAAACTACAACCTTCTCGAAATAAAGAAACAAAGCTACCAAAATAATTAAAAGAAAAAAAGAAAAATACTTTCTCTCGTTGTTGATTCTCATCAACTCTCTCACGTATAAAAACTGTGTAGTGAAAATTTAAATTTACAAGTATTAAACTTGTATAGCAAAAACTCTCTATCAGATTTTTTAAAATGAATACTATCTTTCGTGGTTTGGAAATGCACAGACAACGCCGTCTGTTCAAAATTAAAAAAGAATTCAATTCAAATTTAGAACTCTTACAAGGACGCTGAGTTGCCACCTCTCGTTGAACTTTACTCATAACATGCAAATGGGAAAAGTTTCGCCTAATTACTGGCAAGACTGTCGCCAGACGCCGGCGGCATCATCTCACTTAATTAAACGTACAATCTCTGCTTCAGATTTGATATAAATTTCCAATTAATAACCTATTCTATGAAGTATCGTAAGACTTGTTGTAAATTACTTATACATTAGGTACATTAAAAGGGTATAATGGTGATTGCAACTATATTAACGATTAATTAATATTTTAGTATTTAGCAATACTAGTTGCTCGCCACGGTTTTACCTACGGTTATTGTTGAACATTTAGGTACATCAACAACAGCAAGTAACATCGCCGGAAGTAGCTAGTCTAAATTAAAAAAAAACATCAGCTGACAAAATCGGACAGACAAAAATTTAAAAAAATGATGGTTTAATGAAGTACCGTATATACTTCCATGTATGCATTTACTGGTAAACTGTTAATTTGAAATTACAAACACGCGCGCCAATTTAATTTATTTAATACGAGAAACTTTAAGAATTAAAACTTCCTCCTTTTTTTGAAGTCGGTTAAAAAAATGCAATGCTAAGCTGGACCGGGTCGCTAGTTTTAATAAACCTGAATGACAAACTACAAAATAATTAATCTCATTGTTTATTCAGTTATAACAAAATGAGAAATTATGAATTTTAACCATAGAAAACTACCCTACTGGCAAAAGTTCGCTAATGATATTCTACCTTAAACCCACAAAACGATTTCAGGGCCCCAATCAAAAACACAAACAAAAATCTCCCCACGGCCATAAAGTGAATCAAGAAACTTTATAACTCTGCCTGCCTACCTACTATTGCTTTTGGAAAATCAATAAACGGTAAACTAAGGATGAAACACAATCACCTGTGATTAATCTACATAATCACTGCGATTGTGAGTTATTCATATGATTGCTAGCGCTAGTTTCGTGTTATCTTCGACTATGACATGGTAGTCTACTATTTATAATCATTGTCACAATAATAAACTGTGATTTATCGTAGTGACTAAACTCAAAAAAATAAAGCAAACACATTTATTAATATGATAATTATTTAAAGCTATAACTCACATCACTGTGTAGGTACCATAGACAAGCTTATTAAAAACTCTCCCTCAGGTCGTTTAACCAACAAGATGGCGGGAAAATGTTTTTTTTTAAAAGACATTTTTATGGCAATTACTCTTCAATTAGGGGTTTTTGTAAGGTTAGGGGAATAAAACGAAATCCACTTGTTTTATGTTATGGGTTTTTAGTAAAACAAATACATTTATGCAAAAAAGTCTAGGGAAGGTTCATATTTAGAACAGGTTGACTCTGTTTTTATAATGCCGCCACCAGTTTTATGAATAGGGGTGTGGTAAAACAGATTAATTTTTAACAAACTTTTCAAGGAGGCTCGTAATTTGGGTGTATTTTTTTTTTCTTTTTGGGTTTGTTGCCTCAGAACTCCGACATTTCAATAGAGTACTCCCGCCTCAAAAGGCTGGTAATGTTAGTCAGTGTTTGGAAGCCGGTAAGCACACAAAAATATGTTTTTTTTTTATGAAATCACAGAAGAAATCTTGAAAATTTTCGGATTATCTTTACTTCTATATTGTTTATAAATATTCCTCTTGAATCACTCACTCATAAAATCTGTTGCGTAGTTTAAAAAAATCTAGCAATACAAGAACACGAAGCGACTTTATTTTAAACCACTGACAAAATAATATTTATATTATCTTTATATATATAATTCTTCTGTGAGTGTGTATGTCACTGAACTACTCTCAAACGACTGGACCGATTTTGATGAAATTTTTTGTGTGTGTTCAAGGGGATCTGGGAATGGTTTAGATTCACAAATTTGTCCGCTTTACAATGTTTTTTTAATTAATTTTTAATTTATTTGTAGTTATGGCAAAACGACGTTTGCCGGGACAGCTAGTCTTTTATATATATAATTCTTCTGTGAGTGTGTATGTCACTGAACTACTCTCAAACGACTGGACCGATTTTGATGAAATTTTTTGTGTATGTTCAAGGGGATCTGGGAATGGTTTAGATTCACAATTTTGTCCGCTGGACAATGTTTTTTTAAATAATTTTTAATTTATTAGTAGTTATGGCAAAACGACGTTTGCCGGGACAGCTAGTATTAGTATATTTCGTCACGTGTTTTATTCTATGTAAAGGCTGAGATCAAATAAAAAAAGGTAGATAACTCACGTAGAATTAGAAAGTGAAGCCATTTTTTAAATTAAATATGTGTGAGTGACTGAAGTGTTACAATCACAATTAGATTTTACATATTTAACACTATAAAAGTACGTGATTAAACAAAATAAAGTAATACTCATGTATCACTCTATACTTCATAATTACACTATGAATTTACCTAAAAAATAACTTGAAAAATGAAATGAAAAATATATATTTTGGCAACATTAAAAAAATACATATTTCTTGGCTATTAGGAATACAAACTCCTGGCAACACTCTCCCAATGCGTCTTTTGTGTGTATTAACGTGTGAAATGTTACTCTTTCAGACTTTGTTCACTTTTGTGTAGTTTTCCATTTAATTGCACACGATGACATTTTGTAGGTAAACTTATTGCAAGACAACTTGTACGATACTAAAGAAAAGTAGCATAGTTTCTTGCATATACGTGTGCGTTAAGGCGTATGTTTGCTTGGAAGTAGCTGAGCTTTTGAATTCCGTAAAAACGAAGGCCTTGCTTTATCTACCTTTTTATATTTGATCTGAGTGTAAAGATAACATTTAACTGCACGGATGGCGTAATGGCTGTACTAAATTGTGTTAACTAACTATTTTCCTATTGTTACACACGTTTTTTCTATTTTTTTATTTACTTTAATTTTATTAACTTTAAAATATTAAGGAGGAAGCCAAAAGGAAGGGAAAGAATATTTGGCCCATGTATGTTTCTATGTCCCACCATAGAACCTATCCTACTGAACCAATTGATGAGTGATTTGCGGTCGACGACTAGTTAATCCGGTTTTACCAGAATATCTGTTTTCAAGCGACTGGATCGGACCTCCAAAACCCTGAGTTTACTATGTTTGAATTCACTGATTTCCCAAAATCGATTGCCATTGATTTTAATGACAACGGGACCGACGGCTGCATTTCAGAATGTCATATGAGGAAAATCCAACAACACTGTGACCCGACCCAGGTATCAAACCCGAGACCTCATAATTGGCAGTCGCATACACTGACCGCAAGACTAACGAGGCACTCTAATATCAATATAATTGTAATATAATTAAAACTTTAAAATATTAAATAACATAGAACCTCTTCCTTTTTGGAAGTCAGTTAAAAATCAAACAAATCATTATTAACGTTAAATCAAAGAAAATAACTATAGGACAAATATTACAGATCATTTAACTTATCCCTGAAACCCTTCGGTGGAGAGTTGCCCATTCTATTTGTAGCATTGCCGCGTTGAATGGCAATGAACAACATTTGCACCAAGAACGGTCTACGGCCCCACAAACCTCAAAGTGTTGGCTCTCCAGCTTCCCATGGGCTCCACCGCCACCGGAACGAAATAAAAACTTGAGAGGTGTCAAGGGACACCCGGATGGAACGAAGTTCACTGGCAGGATGCATTATTGTTTTTATTTTTTATTATTTATTATCTACAAAAAAAACTGTATATACTCAACAAAAATAATCGTCGCGATATCACGCTGTTCAATGCGAAATAGAAATGATAATATCTGGCTTGCTTGCTGTAAGATATAGAGAGAGAGAGAGACAGACAGAGAAACATGCGCACGCCGCACGGCTTACAATAGCTCACTATAGCAAAAAGTGTCGTTACAACTTTTCGTGACATTTTTTTCCGTCTAGCCCCCTTTGACAACGCGCTATTAGGAACTTCGTTCCAATAATAATACTAAAGCCGCATACTCATTAAATTGGATTACTATAATATAATGTTAAATAAAATAATGTAATAAGCTTGATATATTTTCTACTCTTTGAAGATTGTTATTTTCCACTCCAACTCTTCGCATGACAGCTGTTGTAACGGCACCTACATTTACGATAAAAAACCTTAGACATGTGTTAGGGCCACAGCACACAAGACACCTTCAACAATCAGACAATTTAGTGGCATTGTTGTTTTTTTTTTTTAATTGACAATATAGCTTAAATGCCATGTTTTATACTGGATTGTTATGAACTTTGTTGAGTTTTCCAGCTGCACAAAGCCATATAGTTCAGCCAATACCTCTGTCAGGACATCAGCAAATGATAGGTATTATTTTTACACAAACTTTTTATTTTTAACCGACTTCACAAAAGGAGGAGGTTTTCAATTCGTCTGTATTTTCTCTTATATTAGTTACCTCAAAACTTTCGACTGGGTGATCCGATTTTAATCATTCTATTACCCAATTTCCCCGTGTGGTCCCATTTTAATTTCAGTTCTTAGAGACGTTTTCTTTTGTTAATCATTAAATGAAAATTTCATTTATGACCAATTAAATTATTATTACGTATTTAATTACTGCGAATCATTATAGAGTAAACCGCAATATACTGAACACATCTGCATACCCCTTTAGACAGACTTGCTTGATGCAGTAATGTTGGATTGCTGTGTCATTTCTTGAACAGTTCCATTGTATGTCTCCGAAGAACTTCATCAGAACATCACAGCTGCTGCTTTTCTAAACTATCGTATTTAGTTTTTTATTCGTTTTCAACTAGTGAAAAATAGAAAACATCACCAATGTAGTGCATGTTAATTAAACGGATTATTACGGATAACTTATAAACCATTTGTCCTATCGCATTAAAATTTTAGATAAAACTATATGACTTCTGCCCTGTCCTGCTGGTCCATCTGTGACGTCAAAAGTAGCACGTGTACACAGGCCCTTATTCGCTGAGTTCCAAACAGTAGTTGCCATTCGCTACTCCATCTGGATGGATTACTTCAAATCCCAACCAAATTGAAGATTTCTCGAGCATTGAGGAAAAATACTACCCTTTGTGGGGTAACCCCCTTCTCCCCTTGAATAATGTCGTTAAAGTATTTTATTTCCAAAATCCGCATATTTTTCAATCCGAATCACATGTTTGATCACATAATCAGATCCGAATATTTATTTATTATTTGTTTCGGAGTTTGTGTGTTTTCTATGTGTAATAAGTATATCTTTAAAAAAAAGTACATATGTATTTATATCAGTTGTCTAGTACCCATAACACAAGCTCTGTTTAGCTTGCGACTAGACGGCGTTTGTGGTAAATGTCCGACATTATATATGTATATTTATTTATGCATTCATCTTAATGTGCTGAGTCGTAAATTGTAAAGAGCTTCTTACTTTTCTTTGGCTTCTTCTTGCTACCATCGTAAAGGCGTTAAAGATGGTGATTTGACCCTTCTTTTGGTCAAATGGTTAGTGATCCTAACTGCTAGGCCAGAGGTTGTAGGTTCGATTCCCGCCTAGGACAAATAATTGTGTGATGAATACGATAGTTTGTTCTGGATTTAATTTATCTATTATATATTATGTACCAACATATTTATATATGGTTGTAAGATCATAACGGAGTGGCAGTAAAAGGAAAAGTGGCAGGCAGGCAAAAATATGGATAGATAATATAAGAATAGTCGGAGACGCTAGCTTATCGAGGAAAGTTAGAGACAGAAATAAGTGGAAACAGCTGGAAGAAGCCTATGTGTCACAGGACACGCTGATCACTAAACCGAAGAAATAGATGTGTTAGTTTATTAGTTTGCTTAGTATTATTTATGTTGAGTTTCAGCAGTAAATGCTTAATAATAATGTATGTTTGTCAGTAGTTTTGTATACCATTGCACAGTGATTTACTAGTTTGGAAACAGACCGTTCGTTCTGTATAAGATGCGCGAGGTGATGTTATTCCCAAAACAAATTAAACACAAGAAAATTCAGTGCAATCGAAAACATTCTTTCTCCCGTTTCTTTAAAAAATATGTTAGCGAAACGAAACGAGGACCAAAAAAACAGATTTCTTAAGTTGCGCTTTATTTTATGTATTTTAGCGCCATCTATTGATGTCAAGCTACACTGTTTAGAAACTACAAATCCTACATATTGTTATTGTTTCACTACGAGCGCAACACTGTTTAAAGAATCTACACTATACATAAGTCATAAAGGATATTTAATTTAGAAAATAAAATGTATCAATGGAAGCGTTGAAACCTTGTTAAAAAAAATATTTTTGACGAGTCTAAGCTTTAAGGCATGTTTAGTATTAGAAAGTTTAAAAAATAATGTTGATGGTACTATTCCTCTTATCTAGTACTTAACAGACTGATTTGTTTTTGTAAAGACAGGGCTCAACATATAATATGTATGTGCTTCAATTGAAAAATTATATAGTTTAGCGCCTGCCAAAGTATAAGTATAGTAACAACGCTAATATAAATCTGATTTTTCACAGGCGTTACACATTTTGTAAAACAAATAATAATAAATAAATATTTCGAACATCTACCACACAACGCCATCTAGCCCCCAGCTAAGCAGAGCTTGAGTTATGGGTACTAGACAACAAAACCAAATACTCTTCTTTTTTGTCAATAGATACATATTATACATAGAAATCACCCAAACTCTGAAACAAATATTTATAGATCATACAAATATTTGGTCCGACCCGGGACTCGAACCCGAGACATGATCAGCAGTCGTACACACCGAGCACGAGACCAACAAGGCAGTTAGGTAGTTGATTGTAGAAAAATAAAGGTTTGTTCGTTCTTCTTAGCTCAAAAAAGCTCAGTTAAGTGCTGTTATATCTATATCTATCTATACTAATATATAAAGCTGAAGAGTTTGTTTGTTTTTTTGTTTGTTTGTTTGTTTGTTTGTTTGAACACGCTAATCTCAGGAACCGCTGGTCCGATTTGAAAAATTCTTTCGGTGTTGGATAGTCCATTTATCGAGGAAGGCTATAGGGTATATATCATCACGCTACTACTAATAGGAGCGGAGCAATAACGAAGAATGTTTAAAAAACGGGGGAAATTTTCACGCTACGGGCAATATAAGGCGCAAACGAGGTTGCGTGGGTCAGCTAGTACTAGTATCTATACTAATATATAAAGCTGAAGAGTTTGTTTGTTTGTTTGTTTGTTTGTTTGTTTGTTTGTTTGTTTGAACACGCTAATCTCAGGAACCGCTGGTCCGATTTGAAAAATTCTTTCGGTGTTGGATAGTCCATTTATCGAGGAAGGCTATAGGGTATACATCATCACGCTACTACTAATAGGAGCGGAGCAACAACGAAGAATGTTTAAAAAACGGGGGAAATTTTCACGCTACGGGCAATATAAGGCGTAAACGAGGTTGCGTGGGTCAGCTAGTAATATATAAAGCTGAAGAGTTTGTTTGTTTGTTTGAACACGCTAATCTCAGGAATCGCTGGTCCGATTTGAAAAATTCTTTCAGTGTTAGATAGCCCATTTATCGAGGAAGGCTATAGGATATATATCATCACGCTACTACTAATAGGAGCGGAGCAACAATGAAGAATGTTTCAAAAACGGGGGAAATTTTCACGCTACGGGCAATATAAGGCGCAAACGAGGTTGCGTGGGTCAGCTAGTACTAATGTATAAAGCTGAAGAGTTTGTTTGTTTGTTTGTTTGAACATGCTAATCTCAGGAACCGCTTGTACGATTTAAAAAAATCTTTCAGTGTTAGATAGCCCATTTATTGAGGAAGGCTATAGGCTATATATCATCGCGCTAAGACCAATAGGAGCGGAACACCAATGAATAATGTTGCCAAAACGGAGGGAAATTATTACGCTACGGGCAACAAGAGACGTAAACGAAGTTGCGTGGGTCAGCTAGTTGTATTATAATAAAATATTTTCTGCTTTTCTGATATCAGTAGAGCATAAAGCAGCAACAACGTGAGAAAAGTACACTTAGAAATAGAAGGTATAAGTAAAAACTACTTGAAAAGCAGCTTAACAACAGAAAATTTAATAACCTTTCTATATTTCTATACAGAAAACGTGTAAAGCCAAAAATAAATTAAATGATCACTTTGAAAAATATTGATTTTACACGACAATAATTCTATGCGTAACGGAACTTACGGAACATTCGCAAACGTTTGGAAATAATAGATAATTTTAAACAAAATTTATATTTTTTAGTTTATTAAAAAAATAAGGTATGAAATGCGGCGCTTTCTTGTTATTTTTCTCTATCTATATTTGCAAACTAAAAGTAACAATATCAAATTGTTCATGATAAGGACTGACAGCCTCCATTTTGACAAGAAGCAACTTTACGACGAAGACGCAAGTCGGGTGTGACGTAGTTTCAGAACGTACTAATGTCAATTGTCAACTGAACACTGAGCTACTCTCGCCACTGCTACACTTGCGTGTGCATACAAGTCAAGTTGTGAATTTTACTGAAGTGTTACAGTTTTTTTTGTGAAAAAATAACAGTGCGCGTGACTTCGAGTGATGGCTGGGAAACTGAACAAATTCGAAACCCCCAGCTCCGCCAGTTCAGATAGGTAAAGCGAGTGTAATAACCTTCTGTAATGTTTATTTGGACAGCTGGCTGAAGTAATAAAAAATGCGTTGTTGAAGAATTATTTTTCAGTGTTAGCTTAGTCATCGTGCAGCTTGCAAGCCGTATTCGCGTGTCGTGTTTTGTGTTAAACATTATACACTGTAGTTTTGTGGAAGCAACGCTGCATTATAACCTCTGCAAGTTTTGTGGTATTTTTAGAAAATCGTAGAGTTCGTTGGCAGCTAGCTTCTTGGTGTATAGGCGCGGTGTGACTACACGTGGTCGGAAAGATCAATCATATGAGGATAGCCTATCCAACAAGGACATGGAGACAGGTTCATTGATCTTCGCAAACCCGTAAGATTTTCTTTCATTACGATATTAGGAGGTTTATGTGAATAGCTGCCGGCTTTACTTTTGCTTTTGTGTAGTACGAACAGGCAGTCATGTTATTTTGCATAGTATTTAATTAATTTTAATTTGGCACCCCTTAAATACCCCTGTGGCTGATTTACCGTCCTATACTTTTATTTTTCACATATAAACATGAGATTATAGAAATGTTGCCTAAACAATATATATAAACATAGTTGGTTGACCTGACAGTTAACCATATAATTAACATAAATTATATTATTGACCTGTAATGTAATTAAAAATGTTGCTAAAGTGTTTTCTAATGTTTACAATCTTAGATAAATAATCAGACTGCTTACTGCTTAATTCTTATCTAAAATAACAGAATTATCAGCAAAACAGATATTTTCTACTGAGTCACCTAAAGACATACATTTGTTTATTTATTTATTATGCCAAAGCATATAATGTACATATTACGTAGGCAGACATAAGTAATATTGAAAATGTTCTCACAAGTATCATTGAATTAAAAAAGAAAACATTGTGCTCTTTGCAATATTATTCAGTTGTAATGAAGTTCCGAAAAAAAAACCAAGTGGTGTCGTGGGACACCAGATAGAAATGAAGTTCCTTAATATGCAAATATTAATTTCAATTTCTTTTCAAGGTACAAAGAAAATAAGTTCATAAAAAAAACACTCATCACTAATAAATAAAAATCTTACGTTTTTTTTATGGATATTTTTTGTCGGCTAAGGTACCTCTCTGCAATGCCCTACAAGGAACTTCGCTCCAAAAATAACCTTATTTTTTTAAATTATTTATTACGTAACTAGTGGCCAGAGTCAATGGAGACCAACAACCTTGCAGGAGATATTATATTATAGTGCACAAACATATGTGCAAAACCAGATGCACTCTCTGTTCCCTCACTCTCACAATGCGATGGGATGTGCACAAGCACAGAATCAACAGCTTTATGTGCTCTCCAAGGCACAGGGGTTAAGATCCCAAACTCCAGGCTATTGAACTAATTTTATCCTACTAATATTATAAATGCGAAAGTTTGTAAGAATGGATGGATGTTTGTTACTCTTTCACGCAAAAACTACTAAACGGATTTGGATGAAACTTTACAGTAATATAGCTTATACATCAGAATAACACATAGACTACTATTTGCCGCGATAACCGACATTAACGCGGGCGGAGCCGCGGGCAACAACTAGTATTAAATAAATTTCTATGATCAAATCACCTCTACATATTTTAGCTCTACTTGGGAATTGAACCCAAGACCTCTTGTTTACATTAACTGCAAAACCAATGAGACAGTCCAGTCCTTATATTATTAGAAGCAATATTGTTGCGAGTAAAATAGGTCTTACATCTCATTCAAAACCCTGAGAGATTTTTTATTAGCCGAAATTGTGAATGAGAATTATTTGTCGTAGTTGTTGATATATAATATTATTCCTGACCTTTACATACATATTCATTGTATGTCACATTCAGTTATCTTTGTATGTCACAGACGTCTCGTGTGTTTACTGACAGTAGCACGGACTGATAATTTAAATGTCAAATTGAAAGTGAATTAAACTGCCCTTGTACTGATTTTATTTGCAGTTATATCAATTTTTAACCTTGTAAAGGCTTTTTCATTGTTTCTTTTATAACTGGTTGTGTTCTTAATGTCAGCCTTATATGAGAATGTAATCATTTAAAGATGTCTGCATGGATTGTGTGTGTAGTGGTCTTTCTACTGTGCTGAAAGTTGTCACAAGCTGTTAGTAAGTTTTCTAAAAATGAACCTAGATAGATTGATTTATCACCCCTGAAACCCGCTGTATACTAAACTTCATACAAATCTTTGGAGCTGTTTTTCAAACGAGAATTGATTGTTTAAAGGTATTCAATTAAATACACTCAATAAAATTGACATCTTACTTCTGTAGTGACATGTCCACTTTATTGATTCAATGCCACAGTGTAAAAACAATACAGTTGGACAATTAATATGTTATATAAAAACAAAAGTCATACTGCTATTGTTCTACTGAATGTTTATTGGTGTATGGTTAATTATAAGTTTTATATAATAGTATAATTATGTATAAAGGTGGCATGAATGGAAGGGATAAACAAACTTAGTATTGAATTAGTTATGTAATTAATTATAGTTAATGTGTATGTTTTCTATTTGTAGTATGTAGTAATAAATTTTACCTACTTTACTGCCACCATGGACGGTGGCATTGTGGTAGCTTATGCGTCTGCTGTGCTTGAGGTCGCAGGTTTGATTTCGGGTCTCACCATATGTTTGTATGATCTGCAAATATTTGACATTAATGAATGGATTGGTAAACAGTTTGATACCTGCGGGAATCCCCTTTAACTCAACTCAGTTGGAGCAATGCCGTATCTATATGTGTGCTAGTGTAACCCAAACAGGCACAGAGCAAATTAGCTATGTTGCGATACTGCCCATGAGTGCCATGAGAGGGAATATGAAGACTTACTGCGGAATCACACTTCACACTAATATATAAAGGTGAAAGTTTGTTAGTGTGTATGTTTGTTACTTCTTCACGCAAAAACTACTAGACGGATTTGATGAAACTTTACAGTAATATAGCTTATACACACATAGGCTACTATTTGCCGCGATAACCGACATAAACGCGATAGAAGCCGCAGGCAACTACTAGTATACTTTTTTTTTTATATGAGAATGGAAAAAATAATGTATGAATTTGTGACCCCACTTGTTGGTTTGCCCCAATCTTACCTTAAAAATGTAAAGTCGAAAGTTTGTATGAATGCTTGTTACTCTTTCACCCAAAAACGGTTGAATGGATCTGGATGAAATGTGACACAGAGTTAGACTAAAGTCTGTAGGTCAATTTTGATACCGAAAAAATGTAAATGCATTGCTGGGCGTAGTATAAGTCTAAGGGTAGTAGAGCCACGCTGATTTCAGCACGAACGGGTGGACTCGACCGGAATGGTCCTGATCTGACACAGAACACCAACCTAAAATTACAGCATTCATGCTGTCGTTTCTCGTTGATGAGTGCAAGACTGATGTAGAAGCATCATTAGGCCGCCAAGGTGAAGGTCACCTTGCTGCATTGTCTGCATTCGCAATGAATATGGTGACCACCACTCTTGAATTCTTCTTATGCTTTCCATCAGGCAGAGTTTCCACATATCACACATTATACACCAATAAGTTTTCGAGATACACGAAATACGTATACATAACATGTACCTATGTTTAAACATAGCTCTCTCAAATATATAAGATGAACCCCGCGGTGGTACCCGCGGTTATCGTCGTAACGCGAGTAACGCCGCAGGGTAATCAGGATAAAAAGCATCAGCTACCTGCCAGTAAAAGTCCCGTCAAAATCGGCCCAGCCGTTCCAGAGATTACCTGGAACAAACAGACAGACAGACAGATAGACAGACGGACCGACAGAGAGACATTTTTTTTTTAAATACATTTTTGGCATATGTACCGTGTATACATACATACGCATTTAGTAAAAAGCGGTTATTTTAATATTACAAACAGACACTCCAATTTTATTTATTTGTATAGATGTATAGATAACTTTTATAGCCTATCCCTTGTCTGTTTCATACCGCATGGAGAATTACCTAGTCTAAATTTATCCGTGAGTAACTGTTAAATATCTTTAACTATCGTGAATTAAATTGTGTGAGTTCTCAATTAATGAGTCACCGGTTATACGCGTGTATATGTGTTGTATTAACTGAATTGTTTTGACGAGATTTATTTATAGAAATACTGGAATATACATAGTCTTTAAAGTATCGTGACAAGTGTGACAGATGGATAAAAAACTGAACAAGTAACTTTGAACAAGCGATTTTATTTTGTACTAGCTGAACCCCGCGGTGTTACCCGCGGTTATTGTTATACCGCGAGTAACGCCGCGGGATAAAGTTAGTCTAAAAAAAGTAGCCTAAGTTACTCCCTGGAACATCAGCTACCTGCCAGTGAAAGTCCCGTCAAAATCCGTCCAGCCATTCCAGAGATTACCCGGAACAAACAGACAGACAGACAGACACAAAAAATTTTTTAACTACATTTTTGGTATATGTACCGTGTATACATACATATGCATTTAGTAAAAAGCGGTTATTTTAATATTACAAACAGACACTCCAATTTTATTTATTTGTATAGACTATCTGAACCCCGCGGTGTTACCCGCGGTTATTGTTATACCGCGAGTAACGCCGCGGGACAAAGTTAGTCTAAAAAAAAGTAGCCTAAGTTATTCCCTGGATCAACAGCCACCTGCCAGTGAAAGTCCCGTCAAAATCGGTCCAGTCGTTCCAGAGATTACCCGGAACAAACAGACAGACAGACAGACAAAAAATTTTTTAAATACATTTTTGGTATATGTATCGTGTATACATACATATGCATTGATTAAAAAGCAGTTATTTTAATATTACAAACAGACACTCCAATTTTATTTATTTGTATAGATCACCTATGTTTTCATTGTTTACTTTCCAGTTAAATAACAAATTAAGTGCATTACATTAGGTATATATATACCTAATGTAATGCACCTAATTTATACATATGTATGTATAAAAATTCACACTTCTTCTTTTGATGAAATGGCAACCAGCCGATGTCTCGGAGCAGCTATTTCTGCCAAAGTCAAGTGTTTAGTCTTTAAGACTGCGTTGTGATGAAATTAATGATAAAAAATACAAAAAATGTGGATGAGATGAAATAGGGGAGCGTCTTACGAAAAAACAAAAAACCTCCAAATTCGCACATAAACATTTTACATTTTAGTACGTCAAGTTTGTATTTTACGTACGTACGTACGAGGATGTACCTCGTACGTACTAAAATGACACTAGTGACAGCTGTCACAGAAATCAAGCTATAGGTATGCATAAGTTTAAGGCCGAGCTTTGAATCCCCTCCCTATAGGATCAGGGGTAGAGGGCTGGGGTACCGAAACCTCACTCCTTAGGTGAAAAGCAACACAAAATGAATACCGATTTCTTGTGAGGCCGTGGTAACGCTTCGATCGGGCCAATTCATTTGGATCGAAGCATGATAGCGTAAACATACTTTAATGTCATCTATCAATTATACACTGAATTAGGGATTTACTAATCCTGAATCGCGCAATGAAAGTTTTCGTGGCAATTATTTTAATTACAACTTCCTAACGTCGAATGATCTGCGATCTTCGTTCGAACTATTGATAGAGTCGCGTAGTAATCACTTTTCGTTAGAAGGATATGTCTCCATTATTTTAAAGTGCATCAAGGTTAATTTTTATATTGATATTAACCAAGTCACATGTTTCATACAAATTATAAATTGCACTTCAGACGCCTTTTTGTTATCACCTATTATCGGACATAATCCAACGAAAACTACGCTCGCTTTTATCTGACAGTTTGTTTGCCAATAATGAATGATCTCACATTAGTTTGATAGGCACTGAGGTAGATAAAGATCAGCAGTAATGTAATAAAACTAGAGATTTCCTTTTTGTGGGGGGAAAGGAAAGGCAAAGTTATAAGAGTACCTGGTAATGAACACCTGCATTTTAATAGTTATTTATGCAACTGTTATATAATAAGGGATAATAAAATACGATTGTGGGTTATTCACAATGAAGTAAAGCCGAGTGTGATTATAGTATCACATGAGTGTTTTAATACCTACTTGTGTACAGTTGCATACAAGACTTTATCTACACCTATGATACAAATCCTCTATAAAAAGTTCTGAAACAGCTAGCTAAATGGCAATTAAAATGGCGGGAAACGACGTGAATTCGAACAGTTATTTTTTTTTTATAAATACGGCGTTGTGGTAGTGAAAGGTGCGTGCCTGACAGTGTTCTTTTTTTGAAAAAAGGTTGAAAGTTGCATTATGAAATTTAGTAGAACAATATAAAGGCTCACAGGCGCGCCCGTCTCGTCACTGGCGACAAGTCCGTAGAGACAAATTTGCGTGTGTTGGTCCTCAGTTTGGTGCGCAGCTCACGGCTAAACCCCAGCTGCGCCGGACAGGTGCGTCCATGTGTATGCTTGCACGGATTTATCGGTGAACTTGTCAGTTCAAATATGTATATTTTTCTCGTTGCTTTAGCCATTTCTTTTGTCCACACCACCTTCTTATTATTTCTCCGTTAAAAGTATTGCACAGTCTACTAAAGCGACTTCTGTGTGCATTGAAAGCACCGGTACCGTAGCAGGCAACCAACAACGACGTACAAGGCTTACCAAAGTACACAAGCGAATGGACTGCAACTCGGCGATTGTGTAGTGTGTGGACGATGACGTATTTGTCCACGAACAAGGTACGGCTCGTGGCTTGGCTCACAGTGCGTGTAGTGAATGCTAGGCTTAACACACGTTTGGGTGATATAACGAATATTATGACACAGGATGTTTCAATGTTGGCAATAAGCTAGCTGTTTCAGAAACTTTATTACAGGACTAGCTGACCCACGCAACTTCGTTTACGTCTCCTATTGCCCGTAGCATAATAATTTCCCCCCGTTTTCGTAACATTCTTCATTGGTGCTCCGCTCCTATTGGTCTAAGCGTGGTGATACATAGCCTATAGCCTTCCACGATAAATGGGCATTCTAACACTGAAAATTTTAAATAGGACTAGTATAGTAGTTCCTGAGATTAAAGCGTTCTAACAAACAAACAAACTCTTCAGCTTTATATATTAGTATAGATACTTAATATTACTGTTACAGTTTACTTAATATTTCTTTATGTTTTATCAATTGTGCAATCTTCGACTAAATTATATACAAGAAAAGTTTAAAACACTTCAGTTCAGACGCTACGGTGAAACGTACAAACAAATACTTTCTGCCAAAATTATTACCTTTCCTTTTGACTTTGCCGTGGTCGGTTAAATATTGTTGAATAACAAAACATGAGTGTTTTAAAAATAAAAATATTGTTTCTTTGATAAAAAGTGTCTTTAAACTCTTCCATCGGACATTCACCTGTTACATTTGGCAATGTGTCAGAAAAACCATGCTACAATGTCCCTAAACATATCATCATTAACTTAACAGCTACGCTCTTGTCGATGCAGCTTTATCCAGCTCTCGCTATCAAGGAACCTACCCCCCTCCTCACCCCCTCCCTCCCTTATACGTCGCAACAGCCACTTTTTCCTTAATCTGGTCTATATAACTGTGTATCGGTCTTCCCCTTCCTCTCTTTCCTTGTATGATATTACTCAAAAATGTGGATTACCATCTTACTTCTTCTAATTTCTATTGTAGATATCAACAACCTTTTCTCTTTCACTCTTTGTAGGACTTCTTCGTTGTTAATTTTTTCCGTCCAGCTGATTGCTTCCATACTTCTCTATCACATTTCAAAGGCTTCCAGTCTTTTCTTATCCTGATTGGTTATTATCCAAGTTTTTCCTATTTCGCTTAGGGGGTAGACAGACGCGGATTAAGACTTCATACCTTTGAGGTATCTTAGTCCTAAGTCCTGAGGAGTCTTAATCCTAAATATTTAAAAAGCTATGTGTATAGTTGACTATACACATAGCTTTTTAAATATACATACTTATATTTTTAAATATATAAACAAACTTCTTAACTTACTTTATAGAGTATCTTTATCTGTATGTTACACTTTCACACTTACACCGCTGCACCGATTTTATCCAGGGTTGGATTTTAACCCACGACTTCTGGCTAGCCATATTCCTGAGTATTGGACGATAGTCGATAAGTCACCAGTTTTCTGTGACGCGTTTGTATTAATCTGACGTTAGCGGCCCATATCTGACGAAGCATGGCTCTGCTCCACTACAAGCAAAGCCCAAAGACCAGAACCATCATGACGTTAAAGCTCTTCACTTTTCCATTTTTGTTACATTTTCTAAATATTTATATGTATTAGACAAAAGCATGATTAGTGGGACATTAGTACATTCTTCAGCACGCCATGATCATCAGCTAACCGTTAAACACCAGGCATGACACCGCGAATCCCATAGAATTATTGTCTTAGAAGAATCCCATTTAATAGTATTTTTACTATTTTTAGACGGGCAAACGAGCAGACGTACCTGATGGTAAACGATTACCGCCGCCCATGGACACCCGTAACACCAGAGGCGTCACAATGGCGTTACCGGCCTTTGGGGGATGGCGGGCGGGAGATAGAGGGAAGGTTTAGGGCCTCCGGTATTTTGAAAGATCATCAACAAGCCTTAAACAGTCGATTTCTGGACATGGGCATATTCTTATAAAGGAGTTTCAGGCTTACTAAATCACGCTGACCAGGTGCATTGGTGTATATTTTCGGTTGAGGTCGGGAGGAAGTGAGGGTCTAGGCGGGAATTATTCCTTCAGGGTACTCAATAAAAAACCTGATAGGTTAATTTGGATCAAGTTACCTCTTAACTTAAGATCTACATAATCAAAAACAATTGCCGAGGTTATTCACCTGCGGCGACTCTTAACGCCGAGTTTTATTAATGTTCTCATTTACACAGCGCCATCTATTGACATTATAGGAACTAAACTTACTTGAACAATTGGTATAGGGTTTGTTTCTCTTTACAGATATGTTGTCCTGATGTAGTTTGCATTGGAGGATGGTTGTGACTAATATGGTTCTTTATGTTCAGTGACACGGAGTTGGCGCTGGAATTGAGTGAGCAAGTGTTCCTGGATGAAGATGAGTACTCCACACGTGCACCAGCGTCTCCCACCACAGTACCCAATGTGAGGCCTTACCGGCCGCCTTCTACAGGTGAAATTTTGTTTATTATTTTCATGATAATTGCCTTTCAAATCTTACACACGGCTGACGGTTGAGTTCAGTACGAACAGAGGATCCACGTAAAATGACAGTGTTAGTGCTGTCGTGTTTTGTTGGTGACTGCAAGACCGGAGGCCCAATGATGCAGAAGCATCTCAATAAACCGCCGTAGTTTGAGTCACCTAACTGCTTTTTTAGACTAGCTTTGTCCCGCGGCGTTACCCGCGGTACAGCAATAACCGCGGGGTTCAGCTAGTATAAGAAAATGATAGAGCCTGTACAATGATAATCAGATTGTTGATAGACATATTTCTGAGTCTTGTGTTCTGTTATTTTCTATACTTATAAGACATCAGTCCATACATTCAGTACGGTGCTTTGGAATGGCATCGCATTTTTACCGCCTCCGGTCACGTGTAATATGATATCCGCTCCATTCTCGGAAGAAATGCAAATATCTTAGTAATCCAGTGTACCGTTTAATACCAAACAGTCTTTTTTTTTTGATTTCCCGACCACAGAGTTGATGATGGTTTTAAACAAACAAATAAATAAAATTGGAGTGTCTGTTTGTAATATTGAAACAACCGCTTTTTAATAAATGCATATGGTAATGTATACACGGTACATGTACCAAATTTTTTTTTTTTACTATTTTTGTCTGTATGTCTGTCGGTCTGTCTGTCTGTCTGTTTGTTCCGGATAATCTCTGGAACGGCTGGATTGTCTAAATAAAGTCTGAACATATGGAAATAGATGATCATTGAATTATCTGACCTGAATAATCATCACCTGACCTTACAATATTCAATAAGCCAGGTTATCAGCTAAGATATTTTTGACAAGGTCAAGGCCTGTCTGTTGGTAAGCGGTTACGAATATTCGTACATATTTTAAGTAACAATAACATCACAATTACTAATTCCCCCCCATGAGAAGAAGAATAATGTAAAAGAAAGATTGGCTTTTAGCAGACCCCATAATACGAACCTTGATTCTGGAAGACCAAAGCTCAAGAGACGGCAACGCATTTGTGAGTCTTTAGTGGCATCGGTAGTAACTTACCATCAGGGGATCTTAAATTTGCCGTTTTGGCTAATTAGCGCCTATTAGTAACAATTTTATTGACCCTATATCTATACAAATAAATAAAAGTGGAGTGTCTGTTTGTAATATTAAAATAACCGCTTTTTACTAATTGCATAAGTATGTGTACATGGTGCATATACCAAAAATGTGGTTCAACAATTTTTGTCTGTCTGTCTGTCTGTTTGTTCCGGGTAATCTCTGGAACGACTGGACCGATTTTGACGGGACTTTCACTGGCAGGTGGCTGATGATCCAGGGAATAACTTAGGCTACTTTTTTTAGACTAACTTTGTCCCGCGGCGTTACTCGCGGTATAACAATAACCGCGGGTAACACCGCGGGGTTCAGATAGTCTATAATAATAAAGAAATACTCATACATTAACAAATTTAACATTAGGTATGTAGTATGTACTATCAAGTTTTATAAATAAAATTGCGAATGTGTGGGTTGACTTTTATACAATTGAAAGGTCAATTGTTAGGAACTATGATAATCGAATTTGATACTTTAGGTCTTGGTATAAGGTTTATTTTCAAGTGTATTGGTGGAATGTTATGATTCATTATTCGATAACGACACGGATCATTACGTTTGTGGAGACCACACATAGCTGGGTACAATTCAGAATCCTCTTTGGAATAAATTTTATTTAGAATAGACCACGAGTATAATAAAAATTCAAAATTCTTTAATTTATTGCCAAAAAATTGCAGTTTTAAACTGACTGTTTAAGCTTCGGGCGAAGACGGCGCCCAATTTCGATGACGTCATCTTCGTATGTCACTGGCCGTGTTTGTTCGTCGACTGTTCGTGCTAGGTAATCTATACTAATATATAAAGCTGAAGAGTTTGTTTGTTTGTTTGAACACGCTAATCTCAGGAACCGCTGGTCCGATTTGAAAAATTCTTTCGGTGTTGGATAGTCCATTTATCGAGGAAGGCTATAGGGTATATATCATCACGCTACTACTAATAGGAGCGGAGCAACAATGAAGAATGTTTCAAAAACGGGAGAAATTTTCACGCTACGGGCAATATAAGGCGCAAACGAGGTTGCGTGGGTCAGCTAGTACCTTTAAATAAGTGATCGCGTTAATCCCCGTAAAAATAATTATTATATGTTCGTGATGGCTTTCGTAGTTGCTTAAAGTTAGGAATCTCTTGATATCTTTTCATCAGTTAAAGATGTCACTAACAATACAAAAAAATGCGACCCTAGCAATAGGGCAGCGGCATTTTTACAACCTCCTGCATACAGTTTTCAATTGTAATTAGCTTTAACTCGCAGTCATACAGAATACCGGTAGACAGACAGAGATTTACTTTCGAATCTATACAAATAAATAAAATTAGAGTGTCTGTTTGTAATATTGAAATAACCGCTTTTAACTAAATGCTTATCTATGCTATTATATAAAGCTGAAGAGTTTGTTTGTTTGTTTGAACACGCTAATCTCAGGAACTACTGGTCCGATTTGAAAAATTCTTCCAGTGTTAGATAGCCCATTTATCGAGGAAGGCTATAGGCTATATATCATCACGCTAAGACCAATAGGAGAGGAGCACCAATGAAAGATGTTTCAAAAACGGGGGAAAATTATCACGCGACGGGCAATAGAAGACGCAAACGAGGTTGCGTGGGTCTGCTAGTGTATGTATACACGGAACATATACCAAAAACGTAGTTAAAAAAATTATTGTCTGTCCGTTTGTTCCGGGTAGTCTCTGGAACGGTTGGACGGATTTTGACGGGACTTTCACGCAGGTAGCTAATGATCCAGGGAGTAACCTAGGCTAATTTTTTAGACTAACTTTATCCCGCGGCGTTACTCGCGGTACGACGATAACCGCGGGTAACACCGCGGGGTTCAGCTAGTTTATAATATTGGTATAGAAGAACGGCTAGATGGATATTTTGATTGTGATGTTTTAACAGATTATATTTAACTTTATTGATGACTGAGACTGAGTATGTATTTGACTGACTGAGTATTTGGACAGGCTCGAGTATATAAAAACATAACCTATATACCATTTTGACTGCCTCGGTGGCGCAGTGGTAGCGTACGCGACTGCTGTTCTTGAGGTTTCGGGTTCGATTCCCGGGTCGGGTCAAATGTTTGTATGATCTGCAAATATTTGTTTCGGAGTTTGGGTGTTTTCTATCTATGTATTTACTATCTATATCTATCTATTTATGTATGTATTTACAAAAAAAAGTATATAAGTAATTATATCAGTTGTCTAATACCCATGACACAAGCTCTGCTTAGTTTGGGACTAAATGGCGTTGTGTCTTAGATGTCCGAAATATTTATTTATTACTAGCTGAACCCCGCGGTGTTACCCGCGGCTATTGTTGTACCGCGAGTAACGCCTTGGGACAAAGTTAGTCTAAAAAAAGTAGCCTAAGTTACTTCCCGGATCATCAGCTACCTGCCAGTGAAAGTCCCGTCAAAATCCGTCCAGCCGTTCCAGAGATTACCCGGAACAAACAGACAGACAGACAAAAAAATTTTAACTACATTTTTGGCATATGTAACGTGTATACATACATATGCACTTAGTAAAATGCGGTTATTTTAATATTACAAACAGACACTCCAATTTTATTTATTTGTATAGATTTATTATTTACTGAACCCCGCGGTGTTACCCGCGGTTATTGTTGTACCGCTAGTAACGCCGCGAGACAAAGTTAGTCTAAAAAAGTAGCCTAAGTTACCCCCCGGGTCATCAGCTATCTACCAGTGAAAGTCCCGTCAAAATCCGTTCAGCCGTTCCAGAGATTACCCGGAACAAACAGACAGACAGACAGACAGACAGACAGACCGACAGACAGACAGACAGACAGACAAAAATTTTTTTAACTACATTTTTGGTATATGTACCGTGTATACATACATATGCATTTAATAAAAAGCGGTTATTTTAATATTACAAACAGACACTCCAATTTTATTTATTTGTATAGATTTATTATTTATTTATTAGTTCTAGAACAATATTAAGTTGCATTCTTTATATGAAAGTAGTATTATATTTTAAAGAAACACACGTAAGTTTGTGCTAAATTCGTCTGTAATCCAATATTTAACCGTAAGTGATTTATCAACGTTATCAGCTGGATTTGTTATCGCACCGCAAGATTATATGACACGCTCCAAATCACTGGCGCTTACCGTCTTAAGCATAAGCCGTGTATTTATTGATAAATATTAGAAAAAAAAATCGTTTTGACTTATTTTATATATGAGTAGTTTAGAATTAAGATTAGTTGATTAGATTATATTAGTTGTGCGAACAGAGGAGTACCTATGTAATTTGGCACAGTTATCTATACAAATAAATAAAATTTGATTGTCTGTTTGTAATATTAGAATAACCGCTTTTTACTAAATCCATATGTATGTTTACACGGTACATATGCCAGAAATGTATTTAAAAATGTTTTTGTCTGTCTGTTTTTTCTGGGTAATCTCTGGAACGGCTAGACCGATTTTAACGGGATTTTCACTGGCAGGTAGCTGATGATTCATGGAGTAACTTAGGCTACTTTTTTAGACTAACTTTGTCCCGCGGCGTTACTCGCGGTACGACGATAACCGCGGGTAACACCGGGCGGTACAGCTAGTAGTTTACATAAAGGAGAAGTGAAAAAAGTTAAAAAAAAAAAATTTGATGTGGTCGAATTTTGACCATTGGGCGACCACTAATTTATTTAGATTTGCCAACAATTGAGTACATTTTTTTCCAGGTCCGTTGCCTAAAACTATAAGAGCCTCCTCTCAAAGCCAATATGCTTCTGTACATGGAGTTTCAGGTTCCCCTTACCATCTTGTGTGGGTCACGATTGAGATGCTGAGGGTGTTATTTTACTAAAAGTGTTTATCTCCAATGTAACCAATGCTTAAAAATGGCTTTTAAGTATAAGATTTGTGAAATTCTGTGACTGTTCTGTGGAATGAATATGTTTCACATTCATTAATGTTTAATCTATGTCATGATTTTACTTTCACTCGTGTCCTTCGGTTCTGACGTCAGAATAGCCTCGGTTCGATGTGTGTGTGTGTGTGTGTGTGTATTTATTTAAAGAATAGACGAAAAGGGTAGAATTCCAAATCTGCTGGTAATGGAATGAATTCTACAGTTATGTATAGGTACTAGCTGACCCCGCAACCTCGTTTGCGTCTCCTATTGCCCGTAGCGTAAATTCATTGTGGCTCCGCTCCTATTGATCTTAGCGTGATGGTATATAGCCTATAGCCTCCTTGATTACTGGGCTATCCAACACTGAAATAATTTTTCAAATCGCCGCAGCGGTTCCTGCGATTAGAGCGTTCAACAAACAAACTCTTCAGCTTTATAATTTTTGTATACATATAATAGTTACTTCATCAACAAACCATAACGTCTCACTGCTGGGCTCGGGTCTCCTCTCAAGAGAGGGTTAAGGTCATACGACCCCACGCTGACCGAGTGCTAAGTGTTAGTTGTTGTAGTGTGTCGGATTATATGCTGGTTGTATTATGTGAACATATATGTATTATTATGTAACAGCACAATACATATCGTTATCATAATATCGATATCTGGTATTGTTATTGTTTTGTGAATCGATTGATAATAATCAATTCTAGAAATAAACTATGACGTCCGAATAATGCAGTATACGTTTTATAATAATTTTCATGGCGATTAGTTTTGTTTGATCTTTGTTAATTGCTTTGCCAGCTATCATGGAATCCTTCCGGATTAATAGCGTGTAATCTACCTATATATATACATTATACATAAAAGATCTAAAAGAAGCCTGCGACAGCATATGTCTCTTTTGACGTTGGCTCAGTGTAACTTTTTATGGTAAACGAAATTTAAACAAACGTATGATACTTTATATCCTACTAATATTATAAACGCGAAAGTATGTAAGTATGAATGGATAGAACTACTGAACGGATTTGTATGAAACTTTACAGTAATATAGCTTATACATCAGAATAAAACAAAGGCTACTATTTGCCGCGATAACCGACGTACACGCGGGCGGAGCCGCGGGTAACAATTAGTATACCATATACCATTTGGTCATAATACTTTAACATCTAAGATATAATAAATGTTGCACAGTGTGGCATTTTGTATACGTTCAAATCAAATATCGATTTATGTTAAGGTTATAATTAGCCAATCAGTTCCACCCGGATATCAATTTGTAACCTTGAGTTGCACAGTTAGATCTAGCATCTAATGTCTAGATTGTTAAACTGAAATATCAAAATCAAAGGTAGACAAACGCTCTCGAAAAAACGGATTGGCTCGTCCTTCCTGTGCTAATCAATAGGGTAGTTGACACCTTAGTCAAATCAGTTACTTTGTATCATCTGTCAAAACGATAACTTTGTATGAAAAATGTACTAAATACACACTTGTGACGTCACTGCTTTTGATCACTCAATTTAGCAATATATTTAAATGTTTATGATTAAAATTTGTAATAGAAGTTAAAAACTGTAATAATTATATTTTCCGAGATGGTTTGTAATCTTTGTTTTAATGAAGGAGACGATACAATCAACTACCCTATTAAAACCTGAAGTGTATTACCAGCGCACAGTTTCTCTCAGGCCTCTCTGGTTCGATTCCTGGGTCGGTTCAAATGTTTGTATGATCTTCAAATATTTGTTTCGGAGTTTAGGTGTTTCTATGTATAATATACTCGTATATGTATTTATGTATTTGCGGAAAGCAACAGACCGGGCTCTGTGGTGTTCCTTGGGAGAGGCCTACGTCCAGCAGTGGACTGCTACGGGCTGATGATGATGATGATGATGATGATGATGATGTAGTATTTATAACAAAAAAATATAAATATCAGTACTTAGTACCTACTTAGTAACTAGTACCCAAAGTACAATCTCTGTTTAGTTTGGGACTAGATGGCGTTGTGTGTCAGATGTCCGAAATATCATTATTATTCTTTCTAAGTCTGTTGATGATATGCAAGTTTTCCCTCCTCAGGGTTTTATCTAGCCCCGGTATCGAAACTGGCAGGAAATATATAATTATTACACGAACTATGGGTGATTCAAGCGGCATCCTCATTTCCATGAATCGTGTGCTTTGTTACAAATATATTGAAGCGTTGCCAAGTTTGCCCATACAAGTGGGGGCTTACCGGTCCATTATATTGTAATGCGACTTTTGACCAGGATAATGGAAATATGAACTGTACTATCTATTTATTAGTGTGTAAAGAGCAAGATATTAGTTCTGTGTGTGGGTGTAATCTTCTTTATGTATCTGTATATATAAAAATGAATCTCTATTTGCTTTGGTCACGACATCACTCGTGAACGGCTGAACCGATTTTGCTAATTCTTTTTTTGTTGCATAGCCCATTTAGCGAGGAAGGTTTTAGGCTATGTAACATCACTTTACGACCCATAGGAGCCGGGTATCGACCGAAAAGTTTGGAAATGGGAAAAAATATTTATTATAGAGAGACGCAAACGAAGTTGAGCGGGTCAGCTGGTATATGTATAAAAATTAGCTTTTGCCCGCGTGTATAATTACCGGATATTGCGCTTATCATTTTTCATTTTGGTATATGTACCGTGTACCTATACATACATATGCATTTATTAAAAAGTGGTTATTTTAATATTACAAACAGACACTCCAATTTTATTTATTTGTATAGATTTCGAAAGTAAATCGGTCTGTTACGCTTTTACGCCTAAACCGCTGTATTGCGTGTTTACCCTTGGAGACAATTTGACGACACGTTGATTGTAATATTTAATTATGACTCATTAATTAAACTTAAACTAAAGTTTATATACAAGATTTATGGATAGGTTTAGGTGGGGGTAACTAGTAACTATTGTTTACTGAAATTGCTAAATTGACAATATCTTAGTTCTACTTCCTATTATAATATTGTTATTAATATTGTTATTTGACGGCACGTAGAAAACAATTAATGTAGCACGTTGCGGCGTACAGATTTAAACTACTATAATCCTATGGCTTCGCCATAGATATTCCCCCTCTGAAGAGAAAAAAAATATCATTATAATTGGAATCTAACCGTCTGGTGGGAGACTCTACCAGAACGTGTCCTTGTTTCTGTTTGCTTATCTGCTTGTGAAGATTCTGTTATCTTGTCTCCGATTGTTTGTTCGCTTAACTTGCTATTGTTTAAAATAAATGCTGGTTTAAGTCTATCGATAGCTACACTTTTTTGTTGTCCGTTTATCAAGATCGTGAAGATCTTATCATTTCGACTGATGACAAGATAAGGTCCCTCGTACGGTGGTGTGAGGCTTGGCCGTAGTCGGTCACAACGTAAGAAAACGTGCCTACATTCCGCTAACTGTGGGTGTATGAATATCTTGTCGTTCTTGCTTTGTCTTTGTGGACACGAAATCATGTGTTCTAAGTTATCCTTAATTTCTCTGACAAAATCTGCGTACGTTGAGTTATTTTGTGTCTCGAAAAATGCTCCAGGCAGTCTAATTGTTGAACCGTATACTAGTTCAGCTGCCGAGAATCCTGTGTCTTGCCGTAAACTCGTACGTATGCCCAATAAAACGGTAGCTAACTCTTTTGTCCAATTAATTGTGTTTCCTCTCGCTATCAATGCAGTTTTTAATGTCCTGTGCAATCGTTCTACTTTAGCATTTGACTGTGGATGATATGGGGTGGTTCGAATTTTTTTAACCCCCAGTAAGTTTGCTAAATTTTTGAATATTTCAGATTCAAATTGGCGTCCCTGGTCTGTGGTAATGTATTCAGGGCATCCAAATCGGGCTATCCAGCCTTCGTATACCGTTCTGGCTACGGTTTCTGCAGTTATATCAGCTATTGGGAATGCCTCTGGCCATGAAGTACAACGATCTATCATTGTGATTATGTATCGTTTGTTTTGAGAAGTGGGTAGAGGTCCTACTAAATCAATATGCAGATGGGAAAATCTTCCCGTTGGCATGAATTCTCCGAATTGTGACTTTG
This sequence comes from Spilosoma lubricipeda, assembly GCA_905220595.1. Taxonomy (NCBI): domain Eukaryota; kingdom Metazoa; phylum Arthropoda; class Insecta; order Lepidoptera; family Erebidae; genus Spilosoma; species Spilosoma lubricipeda. The sequence goes on from HG992290.1 coordinate 1,616,309, forward strand.
TATGACGATGTATTTTTGATCGTTGACATTGTAAACATGTCTCAGACATCTCATTTACGTCTTTATTCATATTTTCCCATATATAGTTAGCTGAAATCAGTTTCCTCGTAGTATTCTTACCAGGATGGCTAATGTTATGAAAACTTTCGAAAATAATTTTCCTGAATTTGAGTGGTATAAAAGGGCGTTGTCTTCCTGTTGATATATCGCAATAAATCTTAATATTTTTATTTGGAAAATGTATTAATTCTATTTTTAATGATTTATTGGCTTTTAATCGTTTTAACTCGCTATCGTTCTTTTGATATTTTTCTACCTCGTGCCAATCGATTGCAGAGGGTAAGGTTATCGTCTCGATAACTCGAGATAAGGCATCGGCTACCACATTCTTGTGGCCACTGATGTGCTGGATATCCGTACTGAATTGTGATATATAATCCAGATATCTGATACGTCTTGGGGTATCATCCAATGATGGCTTCTTGTCGAAAGCATGCATTAATGGTTTGTGATCCGTGTAGACTGTAAATTCTCGTCCTTCGATGAGTCTTCTGAAGTGTTTTATAGCCATATAGATTCCTAGCAGTTCTCTATCATAGGTAGAGTATTTTGTTTGGGCTTCACTAAATGATTTGGAGAAAAAAGCTATTGGTTCCCATTTTGTGTTTCTTCGCTGCTGTCGTACAGCGCCTGCGCATTTGAGACTAGCATCTGTCATTATAGCTATTTGCGCGTTGCTGTCCGGGTATGCCAATGTAGTTAATTGTCGAATGTCCTGCTTGCAGCGTTCAAACGCGTGGTTTGATTCAGTATTCCACTGGATAACCGTCTTATCATTTTTCTTACAGTTAATTAAATATTTATTTAACGGTGCTTGATGCTTTGCTGCATGTGGAATACTGCTTCTGTAGAAATTAATCATACCCAAAAAACGTCGTAACTCATTTATCGTTTGTGGTTTAGGGTAATTGTTTATAGCTTGAATCTTTTCTATAGTAGGAGTCAACCCTTGGCTCGTTATATGATAACCGAGGAAATCAATCTCCGACTTGGCGAATTCGCATTTGTTTGTATTTATTGTTATGCCGTTTTTATGTAGGCGCTTAAACACCTCCTCTAAGTGTTCATAATGCTCCTTAATATTATTCTTCTTGTCCGAGATTAATATGTCGTCCACATATATGAATACGTAGTCCAAGTCTCTGAATATAGAGTCCATAAATTTTTGGAAGGACTGTGCTGCATTTCGCAACCCGAATGGCATTCTGATGAATTCAAAAAGTCCAAAAGGGGTTATTATCGCTGTTTTCTCTGGTTCAGCAACTGGCAGAATGTGAAAAGCTTTTTTTATGTCTATTTTGCTGAATATTCCTTTTCCGCTTGCTACATACGTGAAATCGAGTAGCCTTGGAAGCGGGTACCTGTCTGGTACTGTTATTTTATTTAGTGCGCGGTAATCTCCGCATGCTCTCCATTCGCCATTCTTCTTCTTGACTAAATGGAGTGGCGATGCCCATTGACTGCTTGAAGGACGGCATATTCCCATGTCCATCATCTCTTGGAATTCTCGTTTTGCAATCCTGTATTTGTCAGGAGGTAATGGACGCGCTCGAGTAAATACTGGGAAACCCTTTGTTATTATTTGATGCTGTACTCGGTGCTTAGTATGTAGATTCATTGATCTAGGCTTTGTAATATCTTCATATTTCTCTAATAATCCCTTTATTGGTTCCTGTAGAGAAGCGTTTAACGATCGAACGGATGCAATTGCTCTCACTATTTCGGCAGGCGTTTCCAAACCTGTTTTTTTATCGATCAGTTTTTTTCTGTGTATATCCACTAATAATTGATAATGCTCCAAAAAATCAGCTCCCAGGATTGGCATCTTGACGTCGGCAATGGTAAATGTCCATTTAAAGCTTCGGCGCAGTCCTAGGTTAAGCGTTAAAACGCGTTCCCCGTATGTATTTATAGGGGTCCCGTTCGCGGCGAATAATTGGTATTCGCATGCTGGGCTCTTATTATTTGTGCTATTTATGACCGAAATGTTAGCACCCGTGTCGACTAAAAATCTATAACCACTGTTTGAGTCAGTTATAGTTAGACGGTTTGCTGGGTGGATAGCACAGAGGCCCGTCGTATTCTGTGCTAAATTTAGTTTTCCGATAGCCTGTTATTTTTATTTATATTCCCTGAACAAGGCTTATTGCATTTATATGCATCCTGCTTGAAACGATTATGGAAATAACATAATCCATTATGTGAGTTTCTGTGGCGCGACCTTGACCGTGAATGTGACGTATGTCGTGTTTGGTATTTGCTGCGTTGCATAGGTTGTTTCTCGCGTATGCTGCGTAATGCATTTATTTCTATTCGCATGGCTTCAAGTTGTGGCGATATGTTTGTAACTAGGTTAATGTCAACCGCTGTCTTTTGAGTATTTTTCTTGTTGTAGGTCAAGTTTTCGTATATTTTATCGGCTAACTCGCTCAAGTTTTCTAACGATATATTGTTTGTAACTGATAATATCGCTGTTAGCGACGCGGGGAGTTGCCTTAGCCACAGCAGGCGAATAGTGTCGTCGTTTATTTTTCCACATCCAGCTTCCTTCATTTTTCTCCAGAGCTGGGAAGGCTTCTGGTCTCCAAGGTCCATTTCTGATAGTAGTCTGTGGAAACGTCGGTGTTCGCTCTCTTCGTAGCAGTTTATTAGACGTTCCTTGATGGTGGAGTACTTATTTTCGCTGGGCGGGTTAGTTAAAATGTCACTAACTTGATGGACGACCTCTTTTGGTAGTTTGGATATTACCATGTTATATTTGTAATCTTCGCCCTGTTTTTGTGGTGCTATTATTGCTTCAAACTGGGCGAACCATAAACGTGGGGAGTCTGTCCAAAATTGAGGTAGTTTGTCTGTGACCGTGATAGCAGCAACTGATTCGCACCCAGTGTCGCCTCTTGAAGAAGTTGTTGTTGGAGCCATTTTTGGGATGTGATAATTTCGTAATGCTATTGTTCTCTAGATTCACTGCTGAAAACCTAATAGGGTTCCGGTCGTCCCGGTATTATATCAGCACTAGAAACCAATAGATCACGTCGGGGTCACCAATTATTGCGTGTTTACCCTTGGAGACAATTTGACGACACGTTGATTGTAATATTTAATTATGACTCATTAATTAAACTTAAACTAAAGTTTATATACAAGATTTATGGATAGGTTTAGGTGGGGGTAACTAGTAACTATTGTTTACTGAAATTGCTAAATTGACAATATCTTAGTTCTACTTCCTATTATAATATTGTTATTAATATTGTTATTTGACGGCACGTAGAAAACAATTAATGTAGCACGTTGCGGCGTACAGATTTAAACTACTATAATCCTATGTCTTCGCCATACGCTGCACCGATTTCAATGAAATTAGGCATGGAAATTGCCTAGGCTACTCATTGCCAAAATGCCAATGTGGTAACCAAGGGTGTCAGCTTCCGTCATACCAAATTTTATCAAGATTGATCCAGTCGTCAGAGCTTGCAAAAGCAACTAACATACCAGCACACATCAAACTTTAGTTCTTTTAATATCTTCAAATTAAAATGATCTGACAATAGCCATGACGTCACACCTTAGTACCTCACGCTGATATCTTCGCAGTCATCAACCTTATACCCGTTACTATAACGGATTAATACACAAAAGCATTTGACGCGCGAATACTTTTGTGATGGCTGTAAATGTGCCCACGTCCCATTGTAAACAATATCATCATTCTCTTCGACCTTGCGACGTATTTCATGGACCTTCAACTTGTATAAAAAACGACGGCAATTAATCATGATTTGTTTCACCACTACGAGCTCAATAAGGCAAAAGTATTTTTAGTAATGTTAGTAGAAGCAGGAAGCTAAACTTTTCATCTACATATCTGGATAACTCGACTAGCAGCTAAATACCTGTTTACCTAGTGAAAGCCTAAATATATAATGTATTTAAACATACATTTTGTCATCTTTTTATTCCCGAAAGGGACTGACAGAAGCGTCTTGAAGCCATATTCCCAAGAAATCGATGTTAAACAATTCATTCGTTGGCCTTTTTTAACGTATGGAAACTTTCTCGGGTCGTCACCCCATCGGGGTTTACGGTGGGGTGGTGTGCCGCGATCTGACCTATTAAAACTATTTGCTTCTTTAATATTGCAGAACTTCAAGACGCTTCTGTCATGTATGGGTTTCCCATAGTAACTGTGTTTGATATAACTTTTAAACTTATAGGCTTACATTTAAGAATGAATTCGTAACACTGCAACGCCACACGCAAGGCTTGATTATGCCTTGTTAGAACTCTTAAGTGGGTCGTAATTACAATAGGCTATTTAACTACATGAAGAACAATAGTCGCTTATCACAACCGACCTGGAATTTGGCCTTTATTATTGATCTAGTCACTAGACCAGACTCAGTGGGTGATGATCCTGACTGTCAAAGTCCCTGGTTTCTATTTTTTTTATGGTTTAGATGGCAAACGAGCAGACGTATCACCTGATGGTAAACGATTACTGCCGCCCATAGGCACTCGCAACACCAGAGGCGTCTTAAGTGCGTTGCCGACCTTAGGTAGATGGGGAAAAGGATATGCCTCCCCATATCCTTTTCCCCGTTGTGGTATGGGCTTCTCGTATCCTCAATCACTCGGTGAAAGACAGCGCATGCGCTATTTCGCACCGGTTTTCTGTGAGGCCGTGGTATCACTCCAGTCGAGCCGGTCAGTAGAATACAACATAGCAATCACGGTGTACGAATGTAAAGTTTATATATGTTGATTAGTAGAGAATGCCTTGGGCATTAAGCGCGCCGATGTACATGTGTGTATGAAGTTATGAAAAAAAAAATGTTTCAAGAAACTTCTTTACTTGACAAATAAATCTTGAATGCCAATGCCACTATTAAACAAATGCCACTGGTACCTTTATTGAAAAGCAGTGACTGTACGGTTGGCCTGGTGGTTTTAAGCGGTTGCTGCGCCGCTTTCTACTGCGCAAAGTGTTGTGGATTCGAATCCCACGTGGGACAACACTTTGTGTGATCCACAAATTGTTATCCTGAGTCTGGGTGTTATTTGTGTCCGTTTCTTGTATGTTTGTAAACTCCCCCGCGACACAGGATGTTTATTCCTAATGCGGGAGTTTTATTTACAGAGTAAAATAAAACAGTAAAAAAAACAGCATTCGTGAAAGACTAAGATCTAAAAGCTAACTGGATTTATAAATAATGAATCCCGCGGTGTTACCTGCGGTTATTGTTGTACCGCGAGTAACGCCGCGGGACAAAGTTAGTCTAAAAAAGTAGCCTAAGTTACTCCCCGGATCATCAGCTACCTGCCAGTGAAAGTCCCGTCAAAATCCGTCCAGCCGTTCCAGAGATTACCCGGAACAAACAGACAGACAGACAGACAGACAAACATTTTTTTAACTACATTTTTGGTATGTATATCGTGTATACATACATATACATTGATTAAAAAGCTTTTATTTTAATATTACAAACAGAGACTCCAATTTTATTTATTTGTATAGATGAATCCCGCGGTGCTACCTGCGGTTATTGTTGTACCGCGAGTAACGCCGCGGGACAAAGTTAGTCTAAAAAAGTAGCCTAAGTTACTCCCCGGATCATCAGCTACCTGCCAGTGAAAGTCCCGTCAAAATCCGTCCAGCCGTTCCAGTGATTACCTGGAACAAACAGACAGACAGACAAAATTTTTTTTAACAAAAATTTTTTGGTAGGTTTATGTATCGTGTAAACGTACATATGCATTAAGTAAAAAGCGGTTATTTTAATATTACAAACAGACTCTCCAATTTTATTTATTTGTAAAGATGATATCTTCTAGATGATAGTTTCTCATATCTGTTATTTGATTTTAAAGATTAAAGTCCAAAGTGATTTTAATGATGTTTTTGTTCTAGGATCAAATATTATGAAGTCGCCCCGAGCACGGCGCGTGCGCACCGCATCAATGTCACAATCAAACAAAAGGACCACAGCAGAAAGTATACTGCACGCGGACAGAAGAACTATATACACAGCCGGTAGACCACCCTGGTACAATTGTACGGGTGGACAGGAGGTGGAACCTTTTCTTATAGGTGAGTAGACCAGCAGACCTTAGTAGTCGGATACTTTGACAAGCATTTTATTGGTGCTTTTTGCCAGTGAGTCAGCTAACCGAAGCCCGAGAGCCCGGGAAGGATTCTTGATCCTATTTCTGGGGGAGGGAAAACTAAAGGTTTTTGGGACCATGACCTTGAGTTGCAGGTGTTCATGAGCGGCGGTAGTCACTTACCGTCAGGTTAGGTTAAGTAGATAAAACTTTGTAAACACCTTAAAACTTCCTTAGAGAAAATTATTTGATGCTAAAACAATTATGGTGAGTAGACCAGTAGAGAGATAGAGGTTACGAAACCATTTAAAACTATTAACTTGACTGTACGTAGACAAGATTATGAGTGCATGTGTACCTAGTGTACGGACATAAGTTACACACACAAGGAAGATGCGCCGTATGTTGACCTCCCCCCGCACCCCTGACACCTAAAATTGTATGCTGCGCATCGACGCGCACGATGTTCCGAGCCGCCATAAAATTTAGTTCGGACTATACCGCGATTAAGTTACTTTTTTCGACGATAATCGACATAAGGTGTTATGTCAATTATCGATCTAATTTTCTTTTTTTAGAATTCTATCAAAACAAATTTTACATGTAAATTTATTTATAAAGGTATATGCGGCGCCAGCGCTTCAGGCAAGACAACAGTGGCAGCCAAGATCATTGAATCTCTGAACATACCCTGGGTCACTATTGTCAGTATGGACTCGTTCTACAAAGTGAGTATTTGCCATATTTCTGCTATAAGACCTTGGACAATCTTAACTACTATCTATACTTCTATACTAATATATAAAGCTAAAGAGTTTGTTTGTTTGTTTGTTTGTTTGAACACGCTAATCTCAGGAACTACTGGTCCGATTTGAAAAATTCTTTCACTGTTAGATAGCCCATTTATCGAGGAAGGCTATAGGCTATATATATCATCACGCTAAGACCAATGGGAGGGGAGCACCAATGAAAAATGTTTCAAAAACGGGGGAAACTTAACACGCGACGGGCAATAAGAGACGCAAACGAAGTTGCGTGGGTCGGCTAGTCCATTATATAAGACTCCAATACTTAGTAGAATAATGTACTACCCCTTTTAGGAATAAGTATGCCTGAAGAGGTAGTTAGGTGAAATATAGATCGAATAGCAAAATAAACACGATTATAATTATATCCTAATACTATCTAAGTTTCGCGGCAGTTTGCACTTATGATGATATACGCAAGATGCGTCAGGCCACTCGTGAAGCCATGAGGATTCGTTGGTTGCCCAGGGCGTCAGCACGAGATCCTTTACCGTTAGTTGGTAAAGGCCTGGCCTTAAGTCCATTATAGAAAACCCTTTCTTGAAGTTTAGTGACTTTAAGACGGTCTGCCTTTATAGGGCAGAAATACCTGAATTCCATCTACCATACATCTATACAAATAAATAAAATTGGAGTGTCTGTTTGTAATATTAAAATAACTGCTTTTAAATATAAATGTATATGTATGTATACACGATACATGTACCAAAATTTTTTATTTTTGTCTGTCTGTCTGTTTTACTCCGGGTAATCTCTGGAACGGGTTTACCAATTTTGACGGGACTTTCACTGGAGGTAGCTGATGATCCAGAGAGTAACTTAGGCTACTCTTGAGGTCTTGGGTTGGACCAAATGTTTGTATGATCTACAAATATTTATTTCGGAGTACGACTGCTTTCTATGTATAAAATGTATGTATTTACAAAAAAAAAGTATAAATGTATTTATATCTTGTCTAGTAACCCACAACATAAGCTCTGCTTAGCTTGAGACTAGATGGCGTTGTGTGTTAGATGTCCGACAAATTTTAGTAAATAGTGTTTGATGTTATCGCAGGTGTTAAACGAGAAACAGCACATAGCGGCGAACCGCAACGAATACAACTTCGATCACCCGGACGCGTTCGACATCGAGTTGTTAATATCGGTGCTGCAGCGGCTGCGGGAGGGCAAGAAGGTTGAGGTCCCCATATACAACTATGTGACGCATTCAAGGGAAAATAGGACTGTAAGTATTTGAAATAAGTGCGCCTAAGGTCGAATTTCGTCTGCTTTGTATGTCTTGTTTTATTATTGACCAGTATTTCTTGACCTGTCGTTGTATAGAATTTTGTACCATCGCCATCATTAGCAACGTTGGTTTTCAGATGGCACCATCAAAATACTATAGTTTTATAAATGTGTACAGTGTAATACATATCTATACTAATATAATATATAAAACTGAGGAGTTTGTTTATTTGAATCCGCTAATATCAGGAACTACTGGCCCGATTTGAAAAATTATTTCAGTGTTGGATAGTCCATTTATCGAGGAAGGCTATAGGGTATATATCATCACGCTACTACTAATAGGAGCGGAGCAACAATGAAGAATGTTTCAAAAACGGAGTAAAATTATCACGCTGCGGGCAATAGGAGCCGCAAACGAGGTTGCGTGGGTCGGGAGTTATACATATGTATTATGTAGTGTAATAAATATCTATGGTTACAGTAAAAATTATTCACAGAAAACGATGTACGGCGCGAACGTGATCATCTTCGAGGGCATCCTGGCGTTCTACAACGCGGAGGTCACCAACTTGCTGGATATGAAGGTGTTTGTTGACACCGACGCCGATATACGACTCGCTAGAAGACTTCGGAGGTAAGTCTACTGTGTTCTTTATCTTCTTCTTCTTCTGCTGCTATTACTTCTTATATTTCCTCAGTTTTTAATAATAGGTAATTTAATAATATTTAATATTTTAATAAATTAGGTAGGAGCCACGATGAACCGGTTTTTTTATTGAATAAACGTTTGTTTGTAATATTAAAATAACAGCTTTTTAATCAATGCATATGTATGTATACACGATACACATACCAAAATGTAGTTAAAAAATTTTTTGTCTGTCTGTCTGTTTGTGCCGGGTAATCTCTGGAACGGCTGGACGGATTTTGACGGAACTTTCACTGGCAGGTAGCTGATAATCCAAGGAGTAACTTAGGCTTACTTTTTTAGACTAACTTTGTCCCGCGGCGTTACTCGCGGTACAATAATGACCGCGGGTAACACCGCGGGGTTCAGCTAGTACATTATATACACGGTACATATACCAAAATAACATTTTTACAATTTTTGTCTGTCTGTTTGTTCTGGCTAATCTCCAGAACGCCTGAACTGATTTTGAGGGAAATTCCACTGATGGGTAGCTGATGATATAAGCAAGAACTTCGGCTATTTTTTTAGACTAACTTCGCCCGCCGCGTTACCCGCGGTACGACAATAAGCGCGGGTAACACCGCGGGACTCAGTACTTAATATTTGGGAGTGTGATTGTGATTGTGACTCTATTCATACAATTCTCAAGGTAGTAGAGCTACACTGATTACAGCACAGTCAGGCCGGCTCCACCGGGGCGGTACCACATGAGCACAGAAGATCAGCGTAAAATGACAGCATTCGTGCTGTTGTGTTTCGTTAGTGAGTGCGAGACCGGAGGTCCAATGATGCAGAAGCATCACTAGCCCGCCATGGAGTGGGTCACCATGCTGCATTGTTGCATTCACAGTGAATATGGTGACCAACACTCTTGGATTCTGCTTATGCTGTCCACCAGACGGAGTAGTCATTTTGGCAGGGCCATACATAAAAAAGGGTGTTGTAAAAGGCGAGAACATCACTGCGATGTGAAGGAAAACTCGAAACAAACCAACCGATTACTAACCCTTCTAGCTAGCAGTGTACTGTCAAAAATTGTTTATAATGATTGATTGATTATTTAACCCAACCCAGTCGCATAAACGCTGAAGGTTATCATGCGAGAGAGTGATTAACCACAAATCACCGTCACCGTGGGAGAGCCACGCTTCGGTACGAATGGGCCGGCTCGACCGGAGTGATACCATGGCCTAACAGAAAACCGGTGTGAAATAGTGTTGCGCTGTTTCCCTACCCCAAAGCCTCTCCACATCCATTTCCCAATCCTCAAAGGTCGGCAAAGCACTTGTGACGCCTTTGGTGTTGCGGGTGTCCATGGGCGGCGGTAATCCTTACCATCAGGTGATACGTCTGCTCCTATGCTATCTATACCATAAAAAAACCTATGGGAGACCTGGATTTCAAGAGTCACAAAAAATGTAATACTGCCTTCTTGGCAACTCAGTGAAAAGCACCAAAAGAATGACCTAATAGCGGTTTTCCTTGAGGCCATGTATTAACTCCTATTCAGTCTCACCTTTTCTATTATATCATGACTTTTCCAACTACTGAACAGAAGACAGAAGATAGTATGTTCTCTTTACTTCTTATCAGCTGAAATGTCGCGCCGCGCACTTTATAGAGTGTCACCGCGGCCGTGAGATGGCGTTGGACACTTTATAGGTTAATTAAATTCACTTTTAACTAATTTTACTAAAAACTTTATATATTATTATTTAAATCTACCCACATATCCTGATAATCCCGGTAGTGTAATTATCGACAGTGTAAGCAATAGTTTACGTTATAAAGTTTTATGATCATAGTTTACAAATGACAGATAATTGGCAACGCGCCATTTTTCTTGCGTCCTCTACATAGATATAGTATCCTATAGATCGGCAAAGGTATATTGCAAGTTTTAAGTGCTAATGGTATATGCTTAAGAATAGTGTACTTTTGAAATGGATCTGATGATCTGATCTGATGATGATGTTCTCCTAGCCGAATATGGCCACGGCGGCCAGTCTCAATGGAGACCAGCCAACTACATCGGAGATATTATAGTGCACTAATGTGTGCGCAAATACAGGTGCACTCTCTGTTCCCTCACTCTCATAATCCGTTGAAACGGTGAGAAATCATGCGCTTTACGTGCTCTCTGAAGCACGAGGGACTCCAACTTCAAACTCCGAGCTTATTTCGATAATCAGAATAATTCTATAAAAAATCAGAAAACTTTTTAGCAAAAAAAATAACCGACTTCTAAAAGCATCCACGTAAACTCCCTGCATAGAAACTCTAAAAAGCGTAAAATAAACTGGTTTCAATTTGACTGGCTTAAATTACAACATGTCATTTCTTGTCTATACCTAATTCTATTAATTTAAAAAAAGTAGTATTATAATGTGTGCTAAGCGCCTAAAATCCGTTTGAAGTCGGTGCCAAGCCCAATAGGTATTTGATAAGCTACATACGTCCGTCTCCGTCACAACGATTACGTATTATAAAGGTTGTCTGTAAGAGATCGCCATGAGCGATAAGACCGCCAATTGTCACGTTCGTATGTTGTAATTCTCTTCTTATGTTCTATTATGTGTGTACAATAAAGATAAAATAAATAAAATAAAATAAATATATTTTAAAGAAAAGTATTTTAACAATTTTTGAGACAAGTACAGTTGATTCAGGTATGTTGAAGTGAAATTGATCGATCTAATGAAGAATTTATCTACTGACTTTTTAAGATATTAGATTATTTAACTATGTATGAAATACCTACGGAACGACTCGCTCACGGTTTATTAATTGTAATCTTGTAAGAATTAGGCAGAGTGTACATTTTGTTGCTAAAGGGGAAACTGGTTCACGCTAACTAAATATTTCTGATACGTTATAATGATGTTGGCAGGTTTTTTAATTTTGGTAGTCGCTTACATTTTTGTTATATTGTTCTTGTGAATTTTTTCTTGGCACCGACTTCAAACAGATTTAAGGTGTCACACATTATAATACTACTTTATTTAAATTAAAAGAATTGGGTATCCTCCTCCTCCTTTCTTTGAAGTCGGTTTAAAACTCAATAACACTTGAACCGAACCGGGATGCGAACTCGAGACCTCTTGATCGGCAGTCGCTTACTTCGTTCGCTAAACCAATGAGGTAGACAAGAGGAGACTGGAGTATGTTTCTGTTTCGTTGAACTGTCATTTTGAATGAGTATTTGTGTTAATTAATTAATAAAGAAGTTCAATTATCAAAAAAGAAAATTCCACACAATGTTTTTTTTTCTCGGCAATCCTACAATATGGTGTATAATATTTAATCAGATATCTCGAAAACACACAATATTTGTCAAAAATAAATAAAATAATAAATCTCTTATATATTCTCGTTATTTAGCCACGATAGATTAAATTGCGCCCTGTCTGACCCGTACTTGACCTATCTATTTACAGATATATCTATCCACTAAACATACAATAAGAGACGCAGGCGATTCCGTTGTACAATAATATAGTTTTATAAACCCCAATCCTCAGTTTTATTGACGACTATTGTCTCCCGTAATGTCGGCGGCGGATTAAATACTTTTTATGAGCTGAACTTGACCTAAATAACATTTATTATTAGCTGGTTACGCACTATGTATTTTTAAGGCGCGGTTCAAAACGGTTATAAGTTTAATATGTGTGTTTTCTTTGTACACGGCTTCCAAAGAGATAGGTAGGTATATAAGATAAATGAAGGATTTTTTTAGTTCTTTAATTTTATTGGTTACTAGCTGAACCCCGCGGTGTTACCCGCGGTTATCGTCATACCGCGGGTAACGCCGCGGCACAAAGTTAGTCTAAAAAGTAGCCTAAGTTACTCCCTGGATCATCAGCTACCTGCCAGTGAAACTCCCGTCAAAATCGATCCAGCCGTTCCAGAGATTATCCGGAACAAACAGACAGACAAACAGACAGACAGACAGACAGACAAAAATATTTTCAACTGCATTTTTATTATATGTACCGTGTAAACAAACATATGCATTTAGTTAAAAGCGGTTATTTTAATATTACAAACAGACACTCCAATTTTATTTATTTGTATAGACTAGGTCATTGTCACATCTCGGGTAACGCCGCGGGGCGAAGCTTGTCTAAAAAAAGTAGCCTAAGTTACTCCTTATACCATCAGCTGCCCATCAGTCCCGTCAAAATCAGTCCAGCCGTTCCAGAGATTAGCCGAACAGACAGATAGACAATATGCATTTAGTAAAAAGCGGTTATTTTAAAATTACAAACAGACACTCCAATTTTATTTATTTATATAGATAGTTTTAGATTTAGTTTTATTAAAAAAAAATACACAATACCGTACTGACACCTTGTCACGTAGTGGCTTTAGGAGCCATGTGGTGGTTAGGCCACGAGGTTCAGTTGAAGATAATTAGACACGTCGGAAAGAAGATTTTCACACTATTTATTATAGAATATGAATAGACTATTTATATATAGATATAGATAATAGATAGGTTTACAATTTAATACTATTCGTGAGCACAAAATTATATATTACACACTCGAAAGAAAATGTTCGAACAATAGCAATTAACGTGATTCTTTTTATGTGTGGATCTGCTAAGTGACTACTCTGTCTGCTGAAAAGCATAAGCAGAATCCAAGAGTGGTGGTCACCATACGCATTGCAAATGCAGACAATGCAACAATGCAGCATAGTGACCCACACTATGGCGGCTTATTGAGATGCTTCTGCATCATTCGGATGTCACATATTTTTATGTGTGGGCCTGTCGAAGTCACTCTACTCTGTCTGATGGAAAGCATGAGCAGAATCCAAGAAAGGTGGTCACCATAGTCATTGCGAATACAGACAATACAATAATGCAGCATGATGACCCCCACCATGGAAGCCTAGTAATGTTTCTGCATCATCGGGACTCCTGTTCGCACTCACCAACGAAACACGGCAACATGAATACTGTAATTTTACGTTCACCTTCTGAGTTAATCTCTCCATAAAGAGAAGTATAAAAAAGAATCTTCTAATTTGAAATGATTAGTTTTTCCCGCGGCTCCACCCGATTGTATGTCGGATATCGAAGTAAAAAGCAGTCAGGAGTAAAGTTTCACAAAAATTCGTTGAGTACATTTTGCTCGAAAGAGTAAAAGGCATTGGTATATCCTCACACATCTATGTATATAAAAGCGAAATACCACTCACTGATTAATCACGAAACCTCAGAAACTATATATAACACCTAGGAACTTGAAATTTGGCAGGTAAGTTCCCTATAGGATGTAGACATTCACTAAAAACGGATTTTACGGAATTGCACCAATAAAGGTGTTAAACGGAGGTTGAAAGTTTGTATGAAAGTACCTACTATGTTTTTGAAGTAGGACACTTGAAATCTGTAATGGTGTAAAAAATCTGTATGTATCTTTAGAAATTAACCCAACTATCGCGGGTAACACCGCGGGGCAAAGATAGTTTATAATATTAGTACGATGGTGAAATTCTTAAATAATAGTAAATATGTTATGATACTTTATACAGAGATATAGTCCAGCGTGGTCGGGACCTTGAAGGTGTTCTGAAGCAGTACATGACCCACGTGAAGCCAGCCTACCAGAGTTACATCGCTCCCTGCATGGCCCACGCGGACATCATCGTGCCCAGAGGTGGGGAAAACAAAGTGGCCATCCATCTGATAGTGCAGCATGTTCACAAGCAACTGCAGTTGGTGAGTTGTTGAAATAATTTAGATTTTTGTACTCGCTACCTGGAATATTCCCATATTCCATCCATATTACATATTCGCCAACGAGGCAGCATATTGTTACGTGTTAGGGTTCGATGGGTTTTGGAAATAAACCTTCTGACGTGTAAAAGAGACTTTATTAACAACACTTACAATCACAATGTCACTCCGAATAACAATCCTAAATGGTCGCCGAGTTTGCTAGGTTGATTACTGATATCACTTCGATGTTTATCGCACTGTAGCTCAAACTTAACTGACTGTGGCCCACGAGATTTCGTGTTAGAGTTTTTACATTTACTAGCGCTTTCGAGAAACGTCTCGAACGTGGGCGTTTCTCGTACCAAGAACACGCCCGCCGGAGAACTCCTTGTAAACAATCGCGCAACAACCTATCGATATTCGACGATATGGATATTGATATGAGGTTTGTTCTTCCGTGCCTCAAAAATCTTCTTTCTCGTTCGTTGTTCGCGAATAATCAAGAACATTCTTGATTGTTGTTCGCGAATCATCTTCGTAACAATATGTACATGTTTTTTTTGTTCCAGCGAGGATTCAAAGTCCGTGAGAAGTTAGCCATCGCACACATCGGCCAGCCCGTACCTGACTCGTTATATGTCCTAAAAGAAACACCTCAGGTAAGGTCCCGAATAAAGAAAGAAACAAACACACAGAGAACTCTTTAGTGTGAGCATTAGGAATACTTAGCCATAATCTAAACCTTTTTGAGGACTGCTTTGGGTTTACTACGATACGAATGAAGTTTGATTTTTACGCGGTGTCTAATCATAGTCGGACTATAGAAATAAATAAATATATTAGATATAGGACACACAACGCCATCTACCTACACTGTCAGACGTTAAATATTTGAATCCTCTATTTATATATTATATATATTTCAAACTACATCACGATTTCAACTAAAAGGTTGAAGTTAGAAACTTATCTAAGCTAATCGGCACGAGATTTTCGATTGCGCGATACAGAATTTTTAGTTTACCAAGTAATTTAGCGTACCTCCGCTAGGTGGCACTGTAGTCTAATGCTGGATTGGTTTTCCAGGTGGATGGTCTTCACACATTCATCAGGAATAAGGACACGCCTCGAGACGAGTTCGTGTTTTATTCCAAACGCTTGATGCGGCTCGTCATAGAGTTCGCTCTGTCACTGCTTCCGTACTCCGACCATACTGTTGACACTCCACAGGGATTCACGTATAAAGGTATGAGATTTCTCTAATTTAATGTTTATTTTATTAAGACAACTACTGTCTTAGAAATGTACCCTATAAACTTACTGTAGAAGGTGTACAACGACGGACTTAATGACATGAGGTATTTATTGTCTCTAAGTCAATTTTCAGATTACTTATATACTTTTTTTTGTAAATACATACATATTATACATAGAAAACACCCAAACTCCGTAACAATATTTGTAGATCATACAAACATTTGTTCCGACCCGGGAATCGAACCCGAGACCTCAAGAATAGCAGTCGCGTACGCTACCACTGCGTCACCGAGGCAGTTTAAAATATGATGCGGCATGTGCAAAGAAAAGAACAGGGAATGCTATAAATTTCGTAATAATAAATAAGATATAAACCTCTCATTGTACACAAATACAACAATAATACTTTTACTTATAGAAACATACAAGAAACTGACTCAAAGAACACCCAATACCAATTTGTGAATCATATCAGCTGTTGTCCCATGGATTTTGAACCCACACACTCGGCGCTGTAGAGTCAAACCTGCAGTCAAATTCTTTTACTATAATGAGTCTTACCCCTTTGTCATTAAGGTCGCAAATGTGATGTGGAGAAGATCTGTGGTGTGTCCATTTTACGAGCTGGAGAGACCATGGAGCAGGCCGTCTGTGACATCTGCAAGGACATACGCATCGGCAAGATACTCATACAGACCAACCAGGCCACTGGAGAACCTGAGGTAAACTATTCTAGAATATATTTACTCACTTAACAGTAATAATAATAGTGTTTATTTTGTAAAAGGTACAATTTTCCTTAAAAGTTTGATGTAAAAGAATAAAAATAACGATACAGAAAAAACAATTTTGGTTTGTGCATTGCTGGTTCTCAAGCTAAGTGGGGCCTGTGTTATGAGAACCAGTGTTTCGTCGTGCTGATCGCTGCTAGTGGTACAATTTGTTACCTATTTCTGTTACTTTGTTTTGCGTGTTAACAGCTGTATGAGCATGTGTGTGTGCGTGCGTGCGTGCATGTGTGTGTGAGTGCGTGCGTGCGTGCGTGTGTGCGTGCGTGTGTGTGTGTGTGAGTGTGACAGTGAAATGACCCAATACCCAAATAACCTGCATTTGGTGTCAGTGTTATTGAGTTACCGAGTGAGTCAGATAGCCGTTGCATTGGTTTATGAGAGTGAGGGAACAGAGAGTGCTCCCGTTTGTGCACACACTTGTACACTATAATATATCCTATATAGTTACAGTTAAATATTTTTTTTATATTTTATCTCCTGCATCCAGCGTTTGTCTAGAATAGATTGCATATCGCTATGAGGCCGACATTTGTACAACAATTTTTTTCTGATAATTAGTTTAACAAACTGATTTTTTTCTTTTTTTTTTGTGTTATTTTACTATAAAGAGTTATCTAACTAAATCAGATTATATATAAAAATAGTAAACAAGTTGTATTGTATTATTTGTCGGCAGTTGTACTACCTACGTCTGCCGAAGGACATAAAGGACTACCGCGTGATCCTGATGGACGCGACAGTGGCGACAGGAGCGGCCGCCATCATGGCCATCCGCGTGCTGCTCGACCACGACGTGCCCGAGCACAACATCAGCCTCGTGTCGCTGCTCATGGCCGAGATCGGCGTACACAGCATCGCCTACGCCTTCCCACAGGTAGCCCCTCTCACTGACACACGCCTTCCCGCAGGTAGCCCCCCTCACTTACACACGCCTTCCCGCAGGTAGCCCCCCTCACTTATACACGCCTTCCCGCAGGTAGCCCTCTTCACTTACACACGCCTTCCCGCAGGTAGCCCCCCTCACTTACACACGCCTTCCCGCAGGTAGCCCCCCTCACTTACACACGCCTTCCCGCAGGTAGCCCCCCTCACTTACACACGCCTTCCCGCAGGTAGCCCCCCTCACTTATACACGCCTTCCCGCAGGTAGCCCTCTTCACTTACACACGCCTTCCCGCAGGTAGCCCCCCTCACTTACACACGCCTTCCCGCAGGTAGCCCCCCTCACTTATACACGCCTTCCCGCAGGTAGCCCTCTTCACTTACACACGCCTTCCCGCAGGTAGCCCCCCTCACTTACACACGCCTTCCCGCAGGTAGCCCTCCTCACTTATACACGCCTTCCCGCAGGTAGCCCTCTTCACTTACACACGCCTTCCCGCAGGTAGCCCCCCTCACTTACACACGCCTTCCCGCAGGTAGCCCCCCTCACTTACACACGCCTTCCCGCAGGTAGCCCCCCTCACTTACACACGCCTTCCCGCAGGTAGCCCCCTCACTTACACACGCCTTCCCGCAGATAGCTCCCCTCACATACACACGCCTTCCCGCAGACCCCACGCCTTCCCCCTCCTGAGAGGTGCACCTTCACGCGTAGGTAATCACACACCACCATTTGTTTACTCATACAACACTGCTACAGACGCGCTGGCTTCCCAAATCCTAATCCACCCATTCGCGGCCGACCGCACAACAGTTACTTTAAGTTTATACAATTAAAGCTATATTACAATATTATGGCACTGGCCATTCAGGAGGGTCACTCGATAAGTACATTCAGTATAGAATTACGACGCGACGAACAAACACTCGGTAAATAATTATACGCCCGGCGCGGCGGGCAACTAACCATCAATACACTCCTAAATCCAACACGTTATACATGGCTACATTTCCCGAATTAACGCGGCCCGCCCGCCATTAACCGACGCTTCCAAAACGTTCCCTGAACTCAACTGCACGACATTTTGACATAACCTACAATGCCACAATGGCATGACTTAGTGTGGCCACTACAAATTACGTTTAGTGCGTTCGGTTTCGAACAGTTGAACTCAAAGAAAACTCATTATCTGCTTCCAGGTCAAAATAGTGACGTCAGCATTAGACCCGGAAATCAACGAGAAGTTCTACGTACTGCCCGGCATTGGGAACTTCGGTGACCGGTACTTCGGCACTGAACCCTCCGATGAAGACTGAGGACTGAGGGACACGGGAGTCCTTTCATGTATGCAAGATGCTGTATTTTTTTGCGAATCTGATATGCAGGTATTTTTAATCGTAGTTCGTTTTATGTGTAGCTCATTGTTGATTCAGTGACAAGATGCATTGCAATTATATACATATATGTATATATTAAGCTCAAAGACCGATCCAATCGCCTTTGACTTATAGTCAACGGCCTATGACAGTCCAGTGCTGAGCATAGGCATCTCTGTGAAAAAGGAATCAACTTTGACTTGTCACACGAATTCCACATTATAGATGTTTAACAGTGACCACAAAGCTTCAGGAGCTGTTATTCCGCTCAATAAGCGTTTTCGCTATTTAAACGTAATATACATTATATACACATATATGTATATACCTAAATTTTGTATACGACGCATCCTGAATGGCCGTCTATATAAAAAAAGGTCTGTTTCTTTGTATTTTCATGAAAATACTTAACTATTACTTTCTACTTAGCTTACGTGTTCGTACAAGAATTTATATTGAAATAAATACATAATTAATTATTATATTAATTTATGTATAATAATTTATATGACGCCAAAGTCTGCTTCACAAGTTTTTTTTTTTATTTGACTGAATTTCAAGGCATATACAAGGTGTTACAAAACTTTGTGTAAATATTTTACAATTGTATAATAGAAAAACATAATATGGATCATATGTAAAAGAAATTTTCTCATTTTCTGTGCTTCTGTGGCTGTGTAACTAATAAAAGAAACCTCAAGAAACGTATGTACTTTTAGGCTCTGCTCCATCGGTCACAGATAAGTTCGAGATACAAGATAGCTTATCCGACAGATAATTTGACGTAATTTGACGACGTCAGATAATCTTATGGAAATTATCTGTAACCAGTGAAATAGAGCCTTAATCACTTAATTATCATGTTCAGTACTTAATAAGTAATATAATTATCACAACAATGTTATACTTAAATCAGAAAAGAAGTCTATATACAAAGAAATATGTGCAGTTAACGGGAATTAAACCCGACTAACCCAGTCCAATGCTTAAATAATTTCTACCCTTATTTAATTAAAAAGTAAAATTGACCACATAATTTTGTAACACGCTGTATATGCCAATGAAACTGCCCAATGTTCCTGACATAACTAATTATTCTATTGTGTATATATATTAAAAAATTATAAAAAAAATTAATGATTATTATAGAATTTGTCCAACTGATTGTAATACTATTATTAAATGTAAATGTCGTAAAAATGAATGAAATTTTGGATAAAATATATTGTAATATGCTATGCATAAGTTATTACTACAAGTGTACTGTATACTGCTTACAAGCCTATTTAGCAGTGACTGGGAGATATAGGACTCTCATTAGAAAAGGTCTGACGAAGAAATATCTCTACCCTAACTTCTAGCAAATATTGACCATATTTCTTTTACTAAAAATTTCAACAAAATAAAAACCGACTTCTAGAACGATCAAATCGGTCGATTTCTCTTGAACGCCATCATCAAATCTTAGTGTCCATATCATGGTACCACCGTTGGGATATCTCCTTTCCATTAAAAAAAGAATCATCAAAATCGGTTCATAAACGACGAAGTTATCCGCGAACACAATTGAAAAATATATTCACGGTCGAATTGAGAAACTCCTCCATTTTTGAAGTCGGTTAAAAACAGAATCATGTCATATTTAATAGAAAAAATATGACTGTCTATTAAAAAAATCCCGTATGAATTTTAAAAAAACTTGATAGGTTTTTGAATAGAAAATACGTTTGTTTTTAAATAGGTTGGTATATAATCTATATTTTGTATGAATAAAAAACTTACTTCCATAGAAAATTGATATCTTTATCACGCGATACTAAATTTGTAAACTTTTTAAAAAATTTAACAGTATTTGGGGTTACTTGTGTAAAAAATAATAAATATTATTTATAATATATGTTATGAGAATTTTTCAAAGAGCTTTACATTTATTATAAAGTTAGTTTTTCAAAATAGAAATATCTTTAAATAATCTAAGTAAATATTCTTAGAAAACATCAGGGATTTATTAATTTTAAAGAAAACTATATTATACCCAAATATGGCTTCCATTCACATATTCCAATTTTCAGTGTCTACCATAATGTCTTATATATATTCGCTTAATTTCAATTGGATTTCTTTTCCTGTCATATGCAATTATTATTATTAGAAATGTATTAGCTTTTTTTTTATTTTTTTATTCGTTAGTTCTGTATGCACTGTACAAGTCACGCACACTTAATATTCCTAAGAAAGTTTATTACCCTAAGTAATATTATTAATACGATTTTTTATTACTTGTTTGTTAAATTTTTACGCCTTAACTACTTAACCGATCAGCATGAAATTTTGTATAAATGTTGCCAGGGTACAAAAATGCTGTCGCCGTTCCCGAGTACCTAATAATAGTGGTACCTAATACTTATATAATCTGACATGAATGTTACTTAATTTGTTTAATAATGTCTACATTAAGGTGGGCGAAGCCGTTAGCAAAAGTTAGTTAAATATGTTTTCTAATACCTCTAGTCCAGTGAACACTTAGGTCTCAGTTAGAAATATAAATTACCTTGGGTATTTTAGTTAGGAAAATGCTGGTTGTCCCATTTTTTTAAGTCATTTCCTATTTTTATCTAGGAGGGAAGTCAGTGCCCTCAGATATACTGACAACTAGTTCAACCGTCAAATTCAGTTCGCCCTCAGGCTTACGTAGATGCGATGCCAATCGCTTCGTGGAAAAACTGGGGTAAAACCGGGCGAACTAGTAGCCAACCCCAGATAATCTTGGGATTAATGAAGGCTATCAAAAATAAATTAATTAATGAAATGTGATCGGCAACGTTGACAAGGCGGGGTAACTTCAATATTTGGTAGATTTTTGACAATGATTTATGGCAACTTGCAAAACCTACCATTAATAATTTCATTTTTAGTAAATTGACTTTATGTGTATTATTTTTCTTGTTTTAAAGAGGATTACTTCTTTACAATAATTCAATGAAATCTTATATCAGTTTTGTTATTTGGAGATAAATACCGATTTTATGTCAGTGACGTTTATGAAAAAAATTACTTTTTAACATTTGGCTATGTTAACATACCAAAAAAAATGTTTTTTAAAAGTACTGTGCAATGCAATAGACTGGATGAAAATCATACTGATTTTCGGATGGATTTAAAACAGTTATTTCATTCCTAATAAAATGTACTGCCATTTTCTTTTTTTTTTCAGTATTAGTATATATGTATTCATTTTCGCGGTTTTTCTTAAACCATTTTGTATGTATATATTAGAGAAATTGGCATTTGATTTTTAAATAGGAAACCTCGCTTTTGTAAAAAAATACAATCATGATATTATTTAGCGTAATTTTAGTATTTATTGTACAGTATTTGTGTACTGTTTGTAATTTTAAGCTTAGAAATAATTTGCTACTTAATGATTGTGCTTAATTTATTTTTAATGCTAGCAATACTATTTTTAATTTTTTTGTTCATATATTACCTCTGGAATAGAGAGATGAACTGGACTTTTTAAAATATTTTTTGACTGAAGAGTCAAGTCTCTGTGAAATGTAATTTCGTAACTTTTATCCTAGATTGTTGAATTTGTTTGAAGATTTGACATGCAACTATGGTTGCGTGGTCAGTTTTATATGTGGTCGATTGTTCAGTACCGATATTCTGTTAGGTTCGTATCCAGTAATTTTTGTTTGTAACCAATAATTTGAACTGTAACCCTTTGAACGCTAAACTGTGCATTTTGCTATTTATTATTAATAATAATCTATTTAATAAAAGTTTGTGAAGGTTTATAAAAGGCTTACTTTGGAGACCTCTTCATAAGATAGATTTGAAAGATAGTAAAGAATAAAGACAACAAAACCCGCAAAATTGAACTAACACACACTAATTCTATAAAATACTTTACAAGGTAAATGAAAGCTTAATAGAATCGTATCAGTTAATAGAAACAGAATATTTTCTATTTATGTATATGGACAATTTAGAGTTCAAAGCGTTATTAAACTGCACAACTTTATGTACAATAATGGTACATAGCTGTATAGAATTAAGTCACTGTGAATATTAAATTGAAAAACTTAAAAAAATATGATACGAATACGAAATAAAAGATTTTGAATGAGATTATTTGTTTCATTATTTCTACCTATAGATTTTATTGATGAAGGAAAATGTTCATGTCCCTTGTGTAAAACAGCAAATCAATCTTTATTTAATTTAAACAGCGCACAATGGTGTTACATATCCCCTTGGCATAAGCTTATGTGTCAGTTGAAATGAATGTACGTTGAGTCACTTTAAGCTTGACTTCATAAAACACTTGATTTTTGCTTCTCTAGCTATCCTTGGATAAGGATGTGTATTGGGCTTAACTCTGAGCCAAAAGTATTTCTTATGTAATACCTGAACTTTTTAGAAATACAAGTATATTGTGTAGCTTTAGCTCTTGTTTTGATTACTTGTTTATGCTATTGGAAGCAAATTTGCAGATCACCTAATAGAAAATAATGTAAATAAAAATTTTAGTTAGGTAACTTTATACCAAAGTTATAAAACTCATTTTCAGTAAAAAAATAAATAAATCCCAAATTTAATGCCGCATTTTTTATTTAGTATAAAATCCATTGATATCACTTCTCGGTGCGTCAAATATGGTCGCAGGCGTCTAGGTGGCGCTGGAATACCACGTCCAGATGCTCGTGCTTTGACGTCAGTTCACCATGAGGACATTGATTCTTCCTGTAACAGCATAATATAACCACAATTAAACGAACATAAGATTGACTCACAGAAGCTAGCTGAAAACATCATCACCATTTAGTACATACCGTTATACATAAACATTGTTAGTTTTTTGTAGAAGGGAAGTATTTTTCAATATGAATCAGTAAAATATTTAAAAATGTAATCTTACTTATGGTACTCCTCGCATTCCTCCATCGTAATATCAGATCCGACGAGTCGTGAACCAAAGCCACTGTAGTAGGACGAGTAACGTTGCTGAAATTCCAAGAGAATTTTTATTTTAAAGATACTTTTATACTATACAATTATTATTCTTTAATGTGTTAGTTTGAAACACAATTAAAACACCGAAGTACTGTCGACTTGGAAACCAATCAAATAATAAAAACAAATGAAGATCAAAGAACACTGCGCTATTTAGACCCGCGCGCTGAGGGTTTCAGACCAGCGTTTCTTTTTGTGTGTATACAATGGTTTTAGCTTAGGCGCACGTTTTAGCCTTAGCTGTTAGTAAATCAATACTTTGTGTTACAAACCTGCAAATGCTTAGATATTATCTGATCGGAGATAACGCTGCACGCCAATCGAAGCGCCTTCGCAATTGCGTCGATGTATTTGACATATGTAGTTGTCAACTCCCGCAAGTCACTGTCCCTTCGAGGATACAGCTTCAAGTTTATACCACCAGCCGGTATCGTCCCCTAAATAAGAAATAAAAATATTTTATTACCCATTGGTAGATTCCGGTAAAGATGGCAACATTTTTGTATTAGGTACTCAAAATCGTATATTTTTGTAAAACCTATTGTGATGTAGATCATTTACTCAAGACTTAAGCGAAGTATTAAAGGCATCACACTATGCTACCATCGAAATAGTTTTCCGAGAACGAATAAGATACTGTATTGAGTGCTTAGGTTTCTTTAAACTCTGTGATGTTATTTTTATTACTGGTAACCTCAAATATCATGTCATCTCATACGTACCTATAGTTTCATCAACAAGTAATTAACTACAGTTTTGAGTTGTACGTATTGTATTTAAATCGGTACAGTTCTTACCTGATCAACCATACATTTCATCATTAGGGTAAGAGATTTGCTGTCGTAATGACTTATATTATTTGTCATCGATACACCGCCGAGCATATTGTACCTGCAACAGATACATTTATCATTAATTTTCTTAAATATTTCTGTAAAAATAATGAGTACGTCTTACTTAAGAGTTTAATTTTGATTTACAAACACAGGAGGTAGTAGAGCCACGCTGATTTTAGCACGAACGGGCCGGCACCACCCTCGCACAGAACATCAACATCAACGTAAAATGACAGCGTTCCTGCTGTCGGGTTTCGTAGTGAGTGCGAGACTGCAGGCCCAATGGTGTGGACGCCATGGTTGTGGGTCACCATGCTGCACTGACGCATTGTCTACATTCGCAATGAGTATGTTGACCACCACTTTTGGAATCTGCTTATGCTTTCCATCAGGCAGAATAGAGTCATTTTGACAGGGCCATACATAAAAAACAAATGAATTTGTACTTTGAATGAGCAGTTTTTCGGACAAGGCTTTACAAACTCTTTATTAAAACATTGTTTTGCTTTCTTACTAGGATAAATACCCACAGTTTGTAGCCTTCACTTTTTATGAAATAATTATAAACTTGTACCCGATTCTAAATTATTCATGTTTCATGTTAGAAGAAACTTACACATTCGCCATGTACATATGATGTCCAGGCGATACAAAAACCTTATAATATCGATCCAAGTTATAATTCTTCAATATATATAAACAACTCGTTACATCCCACATGTAAGTGTGAATCAAATCTCTTTCACAATGAGGCGAATGTTGCCAGTTACCATAACTATTTCTACTATGGTAGATATTATTATACGGCATTATCAACAACTGGCAACGATAATTAAGTCTCTCTTTATATTCAGCTGTTAATTTTAGCATTTTGGCAAATAATTTGATTTCTCTTGCGACGTCGGTTTGAAATAATGAATGATAGCCTTCTCTGTACGGCCATAATAAAAAGCATTCTGCATTTAATCTCTGTGCGACTTCTAGACATTTTTTTATCTGGGAGGCTGCTTGAATGAAAACAGAGGCGTCGTTGCTCGTAGAAGCACCAGAAACGTATCTGGAAATATAAAATAGAAACTATAATCTTACTTAAGATGTTTTGGATTATCATCTTTATATTTCGCCGTGCTAATTCACTATTTTAACAATATACTACTAGTGCACTTGCTGCTTTGTTGCAACGTGTGTTCCTCACTCTCTTCGTCTCTATCAAGAATTCTGGTCGCCATTTGCACAATTCATCCTTAACTAATAACAGCAGAGAAGCAGAGAAGCAAGACATACCTTGGGTGTGAGTGCAAGTCAGGAGCTATCCACAACAACTTAACATGGTATCTCGGCGACAGTTCTTGAATATATTCCACTATATCATCAAAGTGACTCTTGTTTTCTTCCCAAGTTTCAGAGTACGGTACCAAGTCAGAATCGAAGGCCGTCCAGTATTTTATACCAAGTTTGGAACAGAGGTCAAAGAGTGCCTTTATACAGCGCTTGTGATTGTCTATGGAGTCTGTGTTGTCATCCCAGGCGCGGGAGTACGTTGCACGGCCGTAAGAATCTGAACCTTAAATGCAAAGCTTATAGGTTAATATACCTACAGGTTTTGTTAATACAGAGGAGACAGAGGAGTGAAGATAAATATGAAATTTGTTTATATTGTCTGGAAAAAAAACAATCTGAAAGGGCAAACTAAAAATTTCTATTTTTTTCTAAAATTAATAACGCTTTACAAGGTATTTATGACCTTAAAACGCAACAGTTATGGGTAACATAAAACTAAGTGAGGTAGTAACGGTAAGTGCGTATCTTTTCCTAACGCAACACCAGACTTAATTCGAATAAGACATAGTTTACCAAACTGTGAGTCTAGCCCTAAAATTAAAGAATTATCCAAATCGGTTGATAACTGACAAGTTCTGAGATAACATATAGGTACAAAAACATCTAAACAATTTTTAAGTGGATCAAAAACAATTATGCCGAAGCACCTCAATAGGCCACCATATTGTGGGTCATCGTCATCATCCTGCTTTACCTACATTCGCAAAGAGAATGGTGACTACTACACTTTTTCTTGGATTCTGCTCCTGCTTTCCACCAGGCAGAGTAGAATCTTTTTGGCAGGCTAAGATTTAAATAAATTAGGTTTAAAAATATTATTAAAAATAAGCTTTTGTTGCAAAGCCCTTGTAAAGCAGTCGTCGAGACGAATCAAACGAGTCCAAACTTGATGGTGTTGCGACCTTTCTTTACTGAGTTTCTATGCCCCACCTTTCAACTTCAGTATCAGATCAGTTCCATGTCATCATAATATTGTATTTTCACACTGTATACATATGCTTGCCAAATTTCAGCAAAATCGGATGAAGATATCAGCTTCAAAATTGAGTAGCAAAATTCCACCCGAACATACATACATACATTGCAAGTTAATAAAAAGCTTGTAATAATAGTAGCAACATGACATCAACATCAATATTCTTGTAATCCCCTCCGAGTAAGCTAATTATGTAGTTATCAATCGATAGTAAGTTTCCCAAAGTCGATTAAAGTGGCGTGCGATGGTAGAAGCCTATGTCTAACAGTGAACTGCTACGATGATGATGCAGCTATCTTACTAACCGTTACTCCTGAATTCCGTTAGAGAGATGCTGTACTTCAACCATTCCTCCATGGAGCGAGAATGTATGCGCTCTGAACTGTTATAGTAACGGTAATTGGTTGATTCTGACGGTGACGCCATATTGTTGTACTCTATCTTGTCTATACCTGGAAAGACATCGAGTAAAACATACAACATATAATGAAAATATTGCCTTTTAAAAGCCTAAAAACTGTTCTTTAAATGAGTATGTTCATAATCCATACTGAGACCATTTTTCTCTGATTAGAAAGAAATTGTCTGTTAGAAAAGCTATCCGAAACTTATCTGTAACCAGTGAAATAGGGCCTTAACATTATAAATTCAAAAGCAACTATCTGTTACGCTGTCATGGCTAAACCGCTGCACCGATTTCAATGAAATTTGGCACAGATATACTTTGAGTACATAAGTCTTAACGGAGACCAGTCAACTACGCAGGAGATACTAAAGTGCACAAGTGTGTGTGCAAACACAGGTGAACTCTCTGTTCCCTCATTCCTATGATCCGATAACATTTTTTTGGCCCCACCCGGGGATCGAGTCCGAGACAGATTGATTGACAATCAGACGAACGAGGCAGTATCAGATAGGGATATTGATCTTCGTTCAGCAGTAGCACGACAATAGGTTAACGTGTTGGGCAAAATATAAATTTTGTGAACAGTTGATTCATTAAAAAATAAATAAGACTTTAACAAATAAAAGCGAAAAACTGCTTTGCCGAAATGGTGGCACTACCGACAATTTTATGAGGTGGCCAACCTATTTTCAAAACGCCTGGATTTTTTTATTAACTGATTGTTCTTATTTCCGAATATGTAAATTTTGTAAATATACATTGCACAGGTACTACTTACTATATCATCAGCAATACTTATTAGATTTTAAAATTGATTTATTTATTTGTATAGACTAGCTGATCCCCGCGGTGTTACCCGCGGTTATTGTTGTACCGCGAGTAACGCCGCGGGACAAAGTTAGTCTAAAAAAAGTAGCTTAAGTTACTCCCCGGATCATCAGCTACCTTCCAGTGAAAGTCCCGTCAAAATCCGTTCAGCCGTGCCAGAGATTACCCGGAACAAACAGACAGACAGACAGACAGACAAAAAATTTTTAACTACATTTTTGGTATATGTACCGTGTACATGTGCATTTAGTAAAAAAAAGTAAAAACTAAAACCCAACTACGACAAAAAACGACGTTGAAAAAGCATGAAACAAGTTTCAAAAGCCGTAGTCACGCGTTGTTAAAGTGTCATAGACTATGGTTCATTACTAAGTTTCAAAAACCGTAGCCCATGTAGTATAATGTACCATAGTTCATAACACTTTAACAACGCGTGACTACGCCTTTTGAAACTTGTTTCATGCTTTTTCAACGTCGTTTTTTGTCGTAGTTGGGTTTTAGTTTTTACTTTTTTTTATTTAAAATGTTTTGGTGCCTCTATAATATTAATTTCTTTGCATAATATATTTTAAATAGGTACTATAGAAATTTCACAATTATCGAATAAATACAGACAAAGTCACGAGAAAATGCTTTTAATATATATATTTTTGAAATGTACAAATAACGTCCTTTCGTATGATACTAAACACGGCATATTTCTCTCACATTTATTTTTTGAAACAGTACTTTACGTCGGCTAGAGGGCGCCACATAAGATTAAATGACACGTCGTATAGCCTATAACCAGCGGACAATTAAGACGCTTCTAACGATACCTCATTTGTCTTATTCTGACTAGTAGCTTAGAAAGGAGGAAACAAACGAGCATACCATAGAAATTCTACACTTATCGAATAAATACGGACAAAGTCACGAGCAAATGCTAATAATATATATATTTTTGAAATGTACAAGTAACGTCCTTTCCAATGATATCAAACACGACCTATTTATCTAAAATTTATTTTTAATGCAGTACTTTATGTCGGCTAGAGGGCGCCACATTAGATTCAGTGACATTTCATATAGCCTATAACCAGAAGACGATCATGACGCTTCTAACGACACCTCATTTGTCCAGTTCTAATGAGTAGTTAACGAGCTATGAGGGAACAAATGAACATACATACATACATAGCCTGTCAAAATCATAACCCTCCTTTGGCTTTGCCATAGTCGGGTAAAAAGCGGTTATTTTAATATTACAAACAGACACTCCAATTTTATTTATTTGTATAGATGTATAGATATGTGTTTAGAAATAAGTAGTAGTGAAAAGTTGGACCAGTGGTTTAAACAGTCGCTACGTCACTTTCTACTGCGTTTTGGGTTCAAATTCCACATGTGACAACACTTTGTGTGATCAACGAATTTATTCTAAGTCTGGGTTTTCTTTGTGTCGTCGTTCGTCGTTTCACGTATGTTTGAGAACTCCTCGCGACACAGGATCAGAGGTAGTAGAGCCACGCTGATTTCAGCACGACTGGGCCGGCTCGACCGGGGCGGTACTACCCTCGCACAGAAGACCAACCTAAAATGGCAGTTTTGGTGCTGTCGTATTTCGTTGGTGAGTGCGAGACCGGAGGCCCTAAGATGCAGGGGTGACAGTTATCGCGGTAAGTGTGTGAGCAGTGGAATGCTCGTAGAGTCATGTTGAGGGTGACGTGGATCGAACCGTCGGCCAGGGAGACCCGTAGAAACGGTGGTGCCGCTGGCCGCCCGCGGCATAGAGAGGGGCCCAACTGCGGCTAACCACCCTGGGAGGCTGCCCCGTCAGGTCGCGCATAATCCACGGAGTGGCTCGTCGTGCCGGTTGGTGACCGGACGGTGGGACCAGGCGACCACTTCCGGGAGGGTACGGGGGCCCTTCCGTCCGGCGGTTCGGTCACCGTCATGCCTCACCCTTGTATGACAATACAGCATTCCGAGTCTCAGTATTACACTGCCGCGATGACTGTCATGCCTTTTACGCTCCCATTCCCCTCCTCCTATATCTTATCATGGCAGCACAGAGAAAGTACACAGGATGCACAGCGGCACTTCATTCTCCCACCAACCCGCTTTTTGAGGTGGAGTTCACAAACATCCGTGGACTCCATGCAAACCTCAACGCCGTCCACCAGCATCTTGAGACGGCACGGCCGGCCATGCTTTTTCTGTCGGAGACTCAAATACGCCGCCCTGCCGACACGACATATCTTCATTACCCCGGTTACGTGCTTGAGGAGTGCTTCCTCGCGAAGGCTGGGGTATGTCTTTTTGTCAGGGCGGATGTTTGTTGTCGCCGATTGCGCTGCCTTGAGGACCCATCCTTCTCCACCCTATGGCTCCACGTAGATATTGGCTGTACGAGCCGAATCTACGTATGCCTATACAGGTCCCACTCTGGAGACTCTGAGACAACTCGACTTTTTGAATATCTCAGTCAGGCAGCGGACAAAGCGCAGGAGCAGTTCCCGACCGCTGAACTGGTGTTTCTGGGAGACTTTAACGCCCATAATGAGTCCTGGTTGGGATCTTCCAGAACTGACCACGCGGGTCGGACTGCCCATGCATTCGCTCTCACGCATGACCTCACCCAGCTGGTACTCCAGCCCACCAGGATACCAGACATATCGAGTCAAGCGCCTTCCTTGCTGGACCTACTGCTGACGAGCCACCCGGCGCAATACAGTGTATCGGTGCTCGCTCCTCTGGGATCCTCCGATCACTGCCTAGTTTCCACTACGGTGCCTCATGCTGCCCCTCCACGACCAGTGGCAGCAAAAAGACGTTTATGGCACTACTCGTCAGCAGACTGGGATGGAATGCGGGATTATTTTGCATCCATCCCGTGGGCTCAACGCTGCTTCAAAGACAAAGATCTGTCCCAAAGTGCGGCCGCCGTGGCTGGCGAAATCACTGTCGGAATGGTATACTATATTCCCTACAGTGAGGTCGCCAGCCATACTACCCGTCCCTGGTTCAATCGCGAGTGCGCCCATGCTGTTTCTCAAAAGCAATCGGCCCACCGCGCATGGACCAGGGCCCGCGCTAACGGCTCGCTTGACGTGGATCGACTAAAAGCAGCGTTTAACAAAGCCACTAGGGAATGCAAGAAGGCTTACAACAGAGCGGATGCCCGGCGCATCGCGCGGCTTGGTCAAGAACTCGCCGCATACCCTACGGGTAGCCGAAAGTTCTGGCGATTGGCTAAAGCCGTGCAGTCCAACTTCTGCCAGCCCTCGCTACCACCGCTGAAATATCCTGACGGATCGCTGGCCCATCAGCCGCAGGAGAAAGCGAAACTGCTTGTTGATCTCTTTGCGGCTAACTCCCGAATCGATGACCACGGCAAGCACCCGCCTACGATTCCGACCTGCGACTCTACAATGCGGGATATTCGCATCCGGCTGAATGATGTCCGTGCAGAGCTTCGGTCACTCGACGTCCGGAAAGCCAGTGGACCCGACGGTATCCCAGCGGTGGTTCTTAAGAACTGTGCACCAGAGTTGTCTCCGGTATTGACGCGTCTATATCGCCTGTCATATTCCTCGGGAGTTGTGCCGGAGGCTTGGAGAGAGGCAAATGTTCAACCTATCCCCAAAAAGGGCGACCGCTCTGACCCGACCAACTACCGTCCGATAGCCGTCACCTCCATTATCTGCAAAGTAATTGAGCGGATAATAAACAAACAACTGGTCCACTACCTAGAGGATCACTCCCTACTAAATGATCGACAGTATGGTTTTAGGCCGAACCGATCTACGGGTGATCTTCTAGCGTACGTCACACACCTTTGGGGTGAGGCTATTGACAGGCATGGGGAATCTTTGGCCATCAGCGTCGACATGGCCAAGGCCTTTGATAAGGTTTGGCACCATTCGCTTCTCTCCAAGCTACCGGCTTTTGGTTTGCCTCCCAAACTCTGCAACTGGACTGCCGCATTTCTGCACCAGCGCCGCATCAGAGTCCTTTGCGACGGTGCGGCCTCCGATTTTCAGCCGATTAATGCCGGAGTGCCGCAGGGCTCTGTCCTGTCGCCCACACTGTTTCTTCTGCATATCAATGATATGTTAGCCCTTGGCAACATTCATTGCTATGCAGACGATAGCACAGTTCATGGGCGATATTTCGGACACCCTGCGGCTAAACTTGCAGACATCGAGGAAAAACGACAGGAGCTTGTCGTTGAGCTCGACCATGTCCTGGACCGCATTTTTCATTGGGGCTGTGAGAATCTGGTCGAGTTCAACGCCAAGAAAACACAGGTGTGCGCGTTCTCTGCCAAAAAGTCTCCATTCCTACCCCTTCCCACTTTTCAGAACACTCAAATGCCATTACAAGGTAGGCTCGATATACTGGGCATGGATATCTGTCGAGATCTCAACCCACGAGAATACGTTGAGAGCGTCACTAAAGCGGCCTCGCGAAAGCTAGGTGTTTTAAACAAGGTGAGACGGTTCTTCTCGCCCGGGCATCTGTGTCTGCTTTACAAGACCCAGGTTCGTCCGTGCGTGGAGTACTGTTCTCATCTTTGCGATGGTGCCGCACAGTACCTGTTTGACGCTCTCGACCGGTTGCAGCGACGAGCAATCCGCATTATAAACAGTCCCGAAGCCACCGAGTCTCTTGAGCCCCTGCAGTTGCGTAGAGATATCGCCTCTATGGCAGTACTCTATCGCCTGTATCACGGAGAGTGTTCTGAAGAGCTCTTCCAACTGGTCCCCCCCTCCCCCTTCCTCTACAGAACAACACGTGCCGGCCTTGAAAGTCACCGCTTCAGAGTGGTAGACATTCGATCTCGTACTCATCGCTTCGGTTCCTCCTTTCTGTGCCGAGCGGTCAAAGCCTGGAACTCACTTCCAGCGCACGTGTTTCCCTCCCATTATGATCCCGGGTCCTTTAAGCGGGGCGTAAAAAAGCATCTCACTAGGCGGCCATAGTGTGGGTCACCATGCTGGAATGTTCTTATTCACATTGAGGATGGTGACCACCACTGTAGGAATCTGCTCATGCTTTCCATCAGGCAGAGCAGAGTCATTTTGGCTCAGCCAAAATATAAAAAAAAAAAAAAAAAAAATTTGTGTGTGTCAGCTCCGACGCACAACTGGAGTTTACTCCTTAAGTACGATTGTCTAAACATACGCAAAAAGAGTTTATCCAACTGAAAATAAGATTCATACCATATGAAAGGGTAAATTAACAAATTAATGAAAATAATATACATATGTAAATATATATTTATACATTTTATATACATTTATTATAACTAATCGGCGAAATATTTTACATTAAACTTTTCACAATAGTCAATTTCAGATGTGCACAAATATTTCATTAGGAATGTTGATAAATTATGTAATTATTATTATCTGACAATTATCATTTATTTTTTAAATATTATTTTTCAATATTAATTAGATCAACATTACTTTAATTTTTAATTACAGTGACAAGTGGTTTATGGTAACTAAAATAAGACACATGGACGTTGGTAGATACGTGGTTCACGAATCTCGAAAATACCGCATCAATGGTTGTACCATACCTCGTTGTCCCCATTGCTCTATCAGAAACAATATCTAAATTCAGTTCAGATTTTAAAAATTGTATTAATTTCAATCCGTCATCTTTGCTAAGATCGACATTAAAATGGCCGCTTAGTACGAGCGGCAGTAAATGGTATTATTTTCCAAGTAGTCTTGATCCACCTTCTGTATAAGACAATAATGCCTCAAAAATGAAATCTATTACAATATCGGCCCCAACACTTGTCCGCGACCACGGCCAGCTGGAAGCACCGGCATTCTCCAACCACGGCCTCATCTTTGTTTCTTATACGAGGTCATTCATCAGTAGATTTTACCTCTCATATTTTTCTCATACCGGGCGCCTTATATATGAAAATCGATTCTTAAGGAGTAAACTCCAATAATTAGCTACTATGAAGTAAATTTTAAAATTTTACTTCATAGTAGCTATAGTTAGCTACTATGAAGTAACCACCATCACCTCATAGCTCCTACAACCACTACGTGACAAAAATGTGCATACATGGTTGGGTGCACTTTTTTGGTGCGCACGTACCAAGAGCTAGTGCTCTTGGTACGTGCGCACCAAAAAAGTAACGAGGTCATTCATCAGTAGATTTTACATCTCATATTTTTCTCATACCGGGCGCCTTATATATGAAAATCGATTCTTAAGGAGTGAACTCCAATAATTAGCTACTATGAAGTAAATTTTAAAATTTTACTTCATAGTAGCTATAGTTAGCTACTATGAAGTAACCACCATCACCTCATGGCTCCTACAACCACTACGTGACAAAAATGTGCATACATGGTTGGGTGCACTTTTTTGGTGCGCACGTACCAAGAGCTAGTGCTCTTGGTACGTGCGCACCAAAAAAGTAACGAGGTCATTCATCAGTAGATTTTACATCTCATATTTTTCTCATACCGGGCGCCTTATATATGAAAATCGATTCTTAAGGAGTAAACTCCAATAAACTCCAAAAAAAAAAAAAAAAAATACATATTTCTATACAGGAGTTGTCTTTATAAAAAAAATGAGGTACTTGGCTGGACTCCGTTGATACTGGTCGCAACCTGGTTTGCGTCTCATATTGCCCGTGGCGTGATAATTTTCCCCCTTTTTTGTAACATTCTGCACTGGTGCTCCGATCCTATTTTAGCGTGATGATATATAGCCTTCCTCGATAAATGTACTATCTAACACTGAAAGAATTTTTCAAATCCGACCAGCGGTTCCTGAACTTTGCGCGTTCAAACAAACAAACAAACTCTTCAGCTTTATATATTAGTATAGATACGACTATCAGTACAGTTTCTGCTGAGTTTGGGATCTAACCCCGAGTGTCTGATATAAAGTTATTCATATTAGCCAAGTAATTAAAGTAAAGAATATAAATTAAACACAAATTCCATACATCTTACAATCAAATATACACCTAATTACCTTGAAAATAATCAACATTATCCTGTCTCGGCTCTCTAGTCTTCTGACGTTTCGCCCCGGGTTGAGTGTAGGCCGCCATTTTGCACTCGCTTCGTTATCCAACAGAAATTACACTACAGAGGGAAAAACAGACGTACGATCCTTTTATAAAGTAACGTGAATGGACGCACTAGGGCGTGATAGGCCTTTGTCAAACTGGATATTTAACGCATTGTTTCAAACCAGTATTTCGTTACTGTCGACATTTTGATTTCGTTTGGCTATTGTGTAAAATATTTGTAGGGATTATGTTCACTTTAGTTGTACCTGGTACATGGAGGAAAGGGAATACATACTGGATCATATAACCGCATACTTTTTCTAAAATGGTGGTGGTATTGAACGGTTTAGAGAGAAAGGCATCCTCGCTGAACCGTTTTCTAAATAAATATGTCAGTTAGCCTGTGACCACCGCTTTTATCGGAGTTTTTCTGAGTGAGGCGATCCACAGACGAACTAAGGTCACTGAAATTACTCGAAGAATTGCCAAACTTAAGTGGCACTGGCAGGGCACACTGCTAGCAGGGACTAAATATTTCTGGAGTAGCGACCACGTACTGAATGACGAAGTGTGTGTAGAGCCCCGAGATGTTCTGACGACCTGGAGGAAGTAGCGGGAAACCTTTAGATGTGGTCAGCACAGAGTCAGTAGCAGTGGGCGTTATTCTGCTCAGATGATTATGACGGCAAAACCTGGTCGAACTGTCAGGTCATTCCATGGTTTGTATTATTAATACCTATCGTAAATTAAATAATTCTCGTAATATTATTTTTTACAAATAATAAATTGATCAAGTTATCCATTCAATTTCGACTTCGAGATTTGTAAGGAACTCACGGAATACGATGTAGACTCGCGTGGGCCTGATTTTTGTATTGTGTAAACTACAACTACTTAGCGACAGACGACAATGATTTTAATATGAATTAATAGATATTAGAATAATTTTTCATGTACGATTTTCATGAATACTAATAATGTTAAGCTGAAAAGCTTATTTGGTTGAATTCTCTAATCTCAAGAACTACTTGGTCCGAATTGAAAATTATTTTAGTGTTGGATGTTCCATTTATCGAGGAAGATAATTAATAGCGTTACGTAACATCAAACTACGACCAGTAGGAGCCTAGCATCAATAGGTGGGTGCACACTAGACGATCCAAAATGGATCGGTGATCCAAGACCGTAATGGGTGGAGCGTGGATCGTGCTGGGCCGATACAGTTTGTTGAAACTGCGATCCTGAACTACGCTCCAGGCGATCCCCGATTAAGTCGAACGGTGGGAGAGTCACGCTTCGGCACGAACGGACCGGCTCGACCGGAGTGATACCATGGCCTCACAGAAAACCGGTGTGAAATAGCGATTGCGCTGTGTTTCACCGAGTGAGTGAGGATACTGGAGGCCCATCCCCAGCCCCTGCCCACATCCATTTCCCCATCCCCAAAGGTCGCCAACGCACTTGTGACGCCTCTGGTGTTGCGGTATTCCATGGCCGGCTATAATAGCTTACCATCCGGTGATACGTCTCTTATCTTTCTTTTTTTTTCGTCTCGCCTCTTGCTGGAGATGGAGTCACACGCACAGCGACTTTGCTTAAGTATTCAAATCTCTTTTTTTTGCGCACGTCCACACTGCTTGCAGATGTGGATCGCGCTCCAGCCGCGAGCGGAGCGCGATGGTTCGTTTAGTGTGGACCCAGCTAATGACATTGTTGCAAAAACCGTTTTTTTTTTCCTTTTTAGACACATCTCAGAATGAGTTGTTGTGATAAGCTAGTATAGAAACATTACAGAGAAGACACAAAATAAAAAAATAGTGTAAATTTCTTAAAAAGAATTTATTTCCTTATAATAAAAATATCCAGATCAATCTGAAAAACACTGCAGCGAACAAAACCACAATAGGCAAAGGCAGTTTGCTTCCTGTCCTTAAACTCTGAACACCAGACACTTCCCCTTTCTTCAAAGGTGCAGTCAGACCCATCATCTTTGGCTTGTCTATGGGCTCCCCCATCATAGAGAACTTAGAAGCGCTCGTTATCTTCACTGTCAACATCTTCCCCATGTACTTCTCCACTTTAGGAACCAACACTTGTTCGTAAAACTCGTTATGGGCCACGAAATAGTTTTTATCGTGTGATATATCTGTGACAAGGACGTCTTGTACTTCGCCGACTTTGTGGCCATACGGTTCGTACGAGCGGAATAGTTCTGATAACATTTTTGTGCGTTTTTTTACTTCTTTTGCAGGTACCTGTGGTAAGCAAATTAACAAACATTTTACCAAAAAAAAAATTTCAAGAGCTGGACCAAATTAAAGAAAGAGTCATCAAAATCGATTCACCCAGTTCAAAGTTCTAAGGTAACAAACATAAACTTAAAAATACAGTCGAATCGAGAACCTCCTCGTTTTTTGAAGCCGGTTAAAATTACAATATTTTTTATTAATACTTTCCAAAATAAAAAGTAGGAGTTTTAAAAGACAACAGAGTATATACTGAGTCGTTGGACTTTACAAATATTCAAAACGGACAACAAGAACACCCATACTCAGGACAACAATTTGTGGAACACACAAAGTCTTGTCCTGTGTGGCAATTGAACAAATAAAACTCAATGCAGTCGGAAGCGGCAAGATAACCGCATAAACCATTGCGTAATCGTATATGTAGCTAAATCTATTCCTGTATCATATAATGTGTATAAAAGGTACCTTGGTCATCTTAGCTGCAGGAGTACCAGGTCGGGCGAAGAACTGATTGATGAACAGCGACGGGAAACGGTACTTGTCGCACAGTTTCATCGTGTCTTCGAAGTCCGCATCAGTCTCGCCCGGGAACCCACATATTATATCTGTTGCTATTGTGATCCCGGGAACTCTGGAAATGGAGATTATTATTTAGACCTAATATACTATAAAATTAATGAAACTAGTATTTAGACCGGCCCGTTAGTCTATAGTCCATCTAGTCTAAGATGTACCGAGAGACAGTTGTAACCACAGAACAGGAGAATATAGAGGTAGAAATGCTATGTAGGCGGGGCAAGCACGTCGCGAAATAAGTCCAAATAGCACTATTTTATCTGCCGGCATTAACTGAATGGTCGCATTTGCGTTATACTTTCAACGGGAAAAAACAATAATAAATAATAAAATAATAAATATTTCGGACATCTAACACACAACGCCATCTAGTCCCAAGCTAAGCAGAGCTTGTGTTATGGGTACTAGACAACTGATACAAATACATATATACTTTTTTTTTGTAAATACATACATATTATACATAGAAAACACCCAAACTCCGAAACAAATATTTGTAGATCATACAAACATTTGGTCCGACCCGGGAATCGAACACGAGACCTCACGATCAGCAGTCGCACACGCCAACCGCTAGACCAACGAGGCAGTCTTTTCAGTCTTGGGGTGGTGCTGCTAAAACCAAAATGATACAACTAGAAAGAGCCCAACGAGCAGTTTTAAAAGTGATGCTACGAAAACCTTTCAGATTCCCAACAAACGACCTGTACAAAGAATGTAAAGTACTAAGAGTACGTCAAATCTTTATTTTGAAAATAATAAAATCTATGCATGAGGAAATTTTAAATACTTCTACTTTAATCAGTCTAAACCAGCACCGCGTATATCAAACTTCACTTCCAAACATTAATACCACCTTCATTAAAAGACAGCCTATCTACCTCCGCCCTAAGGTGTACAATAAAGTTTGTCAATTACACACACATATTATTAGGTTATCAACGAGAGAAGCAAAGCGACTGGTCACAGATTGGCTGCTGAATCTTTCTTATGATGAAACGGAACTGATTCTTCCAAATCTTAGGCAATAACGGCAAAACATAACACACTCACAAACACACACGCATACACTGACACACACGCAAACTCGCATCCAAACATATCCACTCTTACACACGAAAACACTCTCAACACAATGAACACAGTTATCCCACATAACTATGTGGTATTATTATTTTAACTTCTTTTTAATTTTTTATTAGTCTTAATTTGTCTGTTCTGAATTTATATTGTTTTTATATTATTTTCTATTACAACCAAATTCTGTCCTTGTCTTAGTGATGATATGGTGCTAATTTCTGATTAATTCTAACTACAAACAATTTTCAGTCTTTTGAACATCACAATTTTTTTAGTTTCATTTCTGGTTTTGTTTGGAGAGATTTTGGAACATCGGAATTAGCACCAATCATTATTGAATGATCTGCTCTTGGTTGCCGCGACACAAGCCTTGAGCTTAGTGCGGAAACCGCCGATAAGTTTAAATTGTAAATTGTTTCTGAACAAATAAATAAATAAATAAATAAATTATATTATTTAGTCATGTTATTATATAGGAAACTAGTATTTAGACGGGCCCGTTGGTGTAATGCTAATCTAAGAGGTAACGTGTGACAGTTTTGACAGATTGAAGAATAGGGAGGGTGTCAAAGAAATTGATCACTATTATATCCGATTATCGATATCATTTCTTTAGATGTTTAATTCGATTTCAGTTTCACAATTTATGTAACAGGCGTGAAGATCAAACTTATAACACTAGCTGTATTATGCATGTTATGTTGATGCAAGTGTTCAAAGCCATATGAATGAACTTACTTTTGTCTGAGAAAGTCGACGACCCGTTCAAAGTCAGCTCTGGTGTACTCCCTCTTCATGTCGGATAGCACCTGGTCACTCCCTGACTGTACTGGCACGTGGAGGAACCTGGACAAATAATTACATTCCTCATCATCAACAGCCTTTAGCCCACTGCTGGACTGGGTTTAGGCGGCTCGCCAAACATTGGATCTAGCGACTTCCACATACACTACAACAGCGCCATCTACCGAGATACACTGACGTGGCAACCAAAGAAGTTTTCACTTCGAAAATGTCATGTTAGCACGTCTATGACGTCAGCATGTCGGTGATGCGAACTCAAAGTTTTCCTCTACCAAAAAGTGCCCCATGAGGTTTACAAAGTTTTCACTTCAAAAATATTCTTATTAGATCCATCATGGACCTGATCAATGAAACTACTGAGAATGAACCGCTACCTCCTTTTAGTAGCTGCAACTCAATAATTACAAGGTAAGGCTATCTATCTTTTGTCTTCCGCCCAGAATTAATCATATACAAAAACTTCTAAAATATTAACACCTATATCTCAATTGAAAGAATATGTTGAGATTTAATCCTTAATTATAGAAATTAAACAGGAGCTAGTTTCAATACGTTATATTTTGGTGCTTGCCGGTACAGAAAGGGAAAGATAAAATAAAAATTATGACGACGTGTCATTAGAAACTTAAATCTAATTAAATCTAAGGACGAGCGGCACATTTGCTATTTAATAATAGAAGGCGCTCGAACAGAATATATTATCTATACACTTCATTATCAAACTTACTTGTAAACTCTTGGATGGTGCATAATCTTGGCCACTTCAGAAAGGTGTTCTAGAATATAAGGAGGGTTGGTCATACCCAGTCTGAGCCTGCATCCTTCAGGAATAACCTCTACTAACTTCCATAGTAGTTCCGGTAGTGAGCTGCCGATATCTCGACCATATGTCCCTGGATAATCAGAAAACACAATTATTATTTAAACCCCTTGGCTGGCCATTTCTTAGACTACTACTATAGTCAGCAATAGCAGGGAGGACAAGGGAATTTTCTCTAATAGGCATTGTTATCATATAACTGGGAATAGTGTAGCGGGATGACTACCTCGAAATACCCTCCATTTATTCAATTTAGGACTTTATTATTCATAACAATATTATAAATAAAAAGAGTCTATAAATATGTTTGTCTGGCTTTAACAGCTCAAAGACTGCACCAATTTCAATTTAATTTTGCAAGAAAATAATTTCATTCTTGAAGGACACAGACTACATATTAAGGTGTTAACCGATAGGTATTTATGCGAGCGGAGTCGCAGGCTTAGACTAGTTTAGTATGAGTTCTTTTCAAATGAGCATAGAGCATAGACTGTGCTTGGACTGAAGCCAAGTTTATAGACATTAACAAATGTTAAATACTCTTAGTTGACATGGTACTAATAAAAATATACCAACCAGTATCTTCACTTGTGAGCCAAATCTCCACAACACCTTCAGTAAAAGACTGTCTCGCTCTCTCCACAATCTCTTCAGGAGGGTAGCTCCCTAACTCCCCTCTGGCATGTTTAGTTTTACAATAAGTGCACTGATTTAAGCAACCCGTGTTGATGGGAATTATCTCTATAAGCGGGTTCTTGCGCACTTTGGGGAGAAGAAGTGATGCACCGCCTGCCTTCCGACCTTCACCGGTCTTTTTTTGGCCGAAAAGACGTACCGTGTGACCTGGAATAAACGTCTGGTTTAAAAATACAATTGTCTATTTCATGTATTATATAAGTGTTATGTCTGCTAAGTCTGTGTATAGAAATGACTCTGCTCTTTAACTGCTTCATTGTTGTTCCGAGTCTGGGTGTTCTTTGAGTCCGTTTCATGTATGTTCGTAAAGTCATCAGTGATACAGGATTTATTCCAAATATGTATAAGTATTAATAATTAAACTTAAAAAAAACGTTTTCATTTAATAAATAACTGACTTTGCAGTACTAAAGAAGACAAAAAAGTTAAAAAAAAAAAAACAAAAAAAAACTGATTTAAATCAAATTAATCCGATTATAATGTTTTTTTTTTAAATCATAATTTTTATCAACCCTGGTTAAACACATTCCAGATCAACACAAGAGCCCTTTACACATTAAGTTTGATAAATACAATCAAACTTAATATGTAAAGTGCTCTAATAAGTTAACTACAAAGAATGTTGGCGAGTCCAGAAACATACCTTTTAATGTCTCTTCCACTATCTCTACTATTCTATCTATCTGCTGCACTCCAACCACACTAAGACCAGTCAAGTAATTCGCACGGGGAGCTCCCTGTGGCACACATCCTGCCACCACCACATGTATACCACGACTCTGACCCAGTTCTATCTCATTCCTGAAAAGTCATTGTAAATGGTACATCTTTAAAAATGTTATCGTGTGAGTCGGATATTCATATATTAAATAATTAATTTATTATCTGCATAGCACAGATAATAAACGAAAAGAAATGTAAGAAACTATTTTTAACCAAACATAAAAGGAAGTTATCAATTCGACTATATTTTTTTGTGTTAGTTACCTCATAACTTTGGAATGGGAGAACCGATTTTGATGATTCTTTTTTTATTTGAAAACTGGTGCTACCCAAGTGGTCCCATTTTAATTGAGTCCAATTCTTGAAGTCGGCTTTTTTTAGTAAGTTTCATCCAAATAGGTGAAAGAATAACAAACATCCATCCATACTTTCATATTTATAATATTAGTATATTAAAATTATATTAAATACTGCATATCAATATTACAAATTTAAAAGTAACTCTGACTGTCTGTCTGTTATGCTTTCACGGTAAAATGTTGAACCAATTTTGGCATGGAAACACTTTGATTCTGGAGGAAGGACATCAGCAACTCTTTACCATAACCAACATACATATCTCCGAAGCCATGGGCAACGGCTAGTGCATATGTAATTCAATTAATAATTTGTAAAAACAAAAAATGAGCTTTTGTTTATGAAACAAAAATAAAAACTATGCATTAAACTTATAAGATTTAACAATCTTATAAGTTTGCATTTCTTAGTTGGAATCAAACACACTCACTTAAAATGATCTTCAGCAGGGCTTTTTACTGTGCAAGAGTTGAGTAGCCATAGCTGGGCGTCGAACTTATCCTCAGTGAGTTTGTAGCCATTGGCGGCTAACAGACCGGCCATATACTCCGAATCTGAGTTGTTGTGAGCGCATCCCCATGTCTTTACATAAATTGTTTGAGTACCTGGAGAGTAAGAATCAGACAGATTTATTGGAGGAGATACATTATATACTAACGCATCTAACCGGAATGATATAAAAGCCCAAATTCAAGCAGGGTTTGGCATACTATATCATTTTAGTTGTCTCAAGAGCGGTCTATGTCCAGCAGTGGACTATTAAAGGCTGTTGGTGATGTACGTATATTAGGAATATACTGAAATACATATTTATAAGAGGTTATTACCTGGTACAACACTCTCCAAAATAACCTTTTCAACTGGCTCTGAATCGTGTTTATTGTCACGTTTTTTTGACCTTACACTCACATTTTTTCTTGATGCGTACCTCTCTTTAGGTGTAATGTCCTGTGAGGATATTAAATCCTCTATATCGTCAATAATTTCATCAAAAGCACCTGGCATTTTGAAACGTTTGTCTTTGTTTTGACAGCCATTTGATATTTAGGTTGACATATTTTGACAGTTATAAATTTACAGATAAAATAATAATTCGTTCAGCTACTTCTAACTGAATTTCTACTCACGTTTATTCATCTTATATTACATAAGAAAATAATCT
The DNA here is from genome assembly GCA_905220595.1 of Spilosoma lubricipeda. Classification (NCBI taxonomy): domain Eukaryota; kingdom Metazoa; phylum Arthropoda; class Insecta; order Lepidoptera; family Erebidae; genus Spilosoma; species Spilosoma lubricipeda. The sequence goes on from HG992290.1 coordinate 1,660,159, forward strand.
TTTTTCATTACTTAAATAACATACCTATGTTAATTGCTTAAAAAGAAAGTCCTCCTTTTTATATTATACTTTCATAAGGGAATCTCTTTCAAAACGATAACTGGTCAGTGCATATTATGTTTGTAAGTCTTATAAGTCAAATTAATGAATTCTAAGTACATTTTGAACTCATTATAGGTTTTAAAATGAGGGAAACTTGCTTTGAAAATTAACACGGAAGTGCTAAATTAATTTGTATTACTTAATATGTAGTTGAAGCATATCACTATTATTGTCAAGCTGTTAAGCACACACGGATATGACGGATAAGTCTACAATGAATGAATAATCCATCATCACTTAGCTTAAAAGTAGCAGACTAGGTAGTTATTATATATACATGTCGGAGAACGAGTAGTTTTCTTAAGTTTTAATTTGAATTCGTGTTTATTTCAATCGATTATTCGAAACTTCAAACTGTCCATCGAGAAACATGGGAGTTTGGGTGGAATCTATGCAAAAGAAGGCGCACTGATTATTTGTTGTTAACGATGTGATTATTACGTCTTAGTTTACTTACAGCTTGATTTAATAACGTTGGTTTAGTTTTAGTAGATTCTGTAAGCAATATTAAATGTTACTAAAATGTGTGCGGGTAACACCGAATACAGTGGTAGGTGTCACCACTAGTTAAAGCGAGCAGCCGGTTTATAAGAGAGCGGCCGCACGAGTTGCGGGACTACTAACCTTTTGACTCTTAATCTAACTACCCACCGTTTCGTATTAAGTAAAATAGAATCAACAGATCAGTTTAGTACGGGCATTGTACGAGGAAAGACAAGCTGTAAATAAGCTAAGTACATAGTCTTCTTAATTGTTGTAATTGACTATTGATAGTTTGTAACTAATAAGTTAAGATGTAACTTTCAAAAGAGTGGCCATGAGTTTCTTTGCCGGTTTCTTCTCATAAGGCCCTACGCATTTGGAAACTGGAGGTTATGGGTCGTCACGGACGTTCAGTGGATTTTGGTGTTCTCACCTAATTCACTTTGACAGTGTTGTGCCGATCTATGATTTTAACTGTAGCTTCATCGATTCAATAAACTATTGGAATTCTATATTGTCTTTGACTGTGCGAATAAACCCTACCTACCAACGTGTGTAATAATGAAGATTGATTACTAGACTAGACGACTTGATTAAGAGCGATTTCTATTGCTTTAAATCATGAGTGCCACTTGACAAAATATCCAAGTGACGTCGGCGAAGCTGACGTCACCATTTCATAAAGACCGCTTCGACCGATCGCATCCACACTGTGACTCCGACATCAGAAGTGGGATTACCTGTGAATTACCCTATGGATTACCTGTGAATTACCCTATGGTTTACCGCTATGGATTACCTGTGGACTACCCATATGGATTACCCCTATGGGTTACCCATAACAGATCAGGCCCAAAATACAGGGCAGTTTGTTATTATTTTATTTTACGTTTACCCTACGTTAAAAAAAATCTTTTCGCTACGGAATTAATTTGTGTTAAACGAGAACCGCCAACTAGTGAGAGAACTACTCCGACTGTAAAAGTGAAAAAGTGATGTGTGAAAAATACAAGCGCTGTCACAGCTATGGCAAAATCAAAAGGTTACGTAATCCAGTAAAGATTAGGACAATTTTAGTCGTGACAATATTGCTAACACATATTCTGAGATTTCAGATACTACCTTTGCCTGACAGTCGAAGGAAACCAAAGTGCAGAAGACTATTACTTGAACCTTATTCAAGTGTGGTGTCATAGATGCCGTTCCAATATGAATGCCAAGGCAAACGATTTACAAACCGAGTAACCAGTGAATGTCAGCTCCATCCAACCAGCTCTAGTTCAGCTCTAAAAAAGATTTGGTGAGAAGTTTTCATTTTGTTTCAAATGCTCTTTAATAAGACAAATTCTGTCGGATAGATTTCTGGGCCAACGACAATATAGTGCAGTAATATTATTGAGGGTAGATAACGCCCGCCCTTATTGTAACATAGTATTGTGTGGTTCACGAATTGTTGCTATGAGTCTGGGTGATTTTTGTGTACGTTTTATATCCTTTTGTGAGGTCCTCCGTGACACAGGATGTTTATTCCTAATGGGAGGGTTGTCTTTTTAATAAAACAATAAATTCTGTCAAGAAATCCGGGTTGAAGAAATGCACTGATTAGTATTTCCTGTAGTAGGTACACGATTACTGTATTTCAAATGACATAATTATTTCAAGAAAAGAATGAAAATCTGCTTGCATTAGGCTTTTCGGTTGTAATTTTTGAAAAGTTCTTAAAAATAATAAGGTCGTTTCTATTGGTGCTTACGTTCTCTTAAAAAATGAGGACCGCAATCAAATTAAATTAAACCCAAAGTATTAAGGTCCTTACGTGGTCGCCGAAATATTAGCACACATATTTTCTACCCACACAAATTTTCTACCAACCATTGATCATCTACACTCGCAGTAATCAAAGTGAATACAGACCGTCAGATACCCACTAGTGAAGTCCCTATTCATTTGTCCGATGAACAATGATCCTTGAATAGTTTATTAAATTAATCCGAAGGCTTTATTTCTGTTTTGATTATTTTGTTGTGTACAATTATTTAGAATGTAGTGTTGGTAGCCTGGTTTCACTACCTCCTTAGGTCTCGCTGGTCATTTGTAGCCGTAGCTCGTGCAGTACTTATCTGTAGAGAGTGCGCGGTGCGCATCTGGCTATGCGAATGTTAGTCGCTGGTTAAGTGACAATAAAAAGATCTCGATCTCTGGTTAAGAGTTGAGCAAAAAGCTGCTGGTAAAGCGACTAAGTCAAAACGTCTTAACGCTGTTACTGGTGGTTTAAACAGAGGTGCTGAACCTGGGTTAACAATCATTATTGTTTGTACTAAGATTAATGTGATTATACTTGGTAGAGACGTAATGAGCATGGTCAGAACCTTATCGTGATATTGACGTGAATAGAAAAATCAAATTTAAAATTAAAACCATGAAGGCAAAATAATTTGTTATCTTTGAAATTGGTCTCTATGAATCTTTAATTTGGTCAGGAATAGCCGAGAGGACGGATTCACTGTCCAGATGATTCCTCAGTTAACAAACACGTAGACGTGTAAGTCCATCAGAATGCCTGTCTGCAAGGCAATACCGGCCGAATAAATTGAGCTACTGTGGTTGCTTTTTTCTTTGTTTACAGATGACCCACACGAGGACGTGTGATGCATCAGGACGGCCGTGTCGGAGAACGAGTAGTTTTCTTAAGTTTTAATTTGAATTCGTGTTTATTTCAATCGATTATTCGAAACTTCAAACTGTCCATCGAGAAACATGGGAGTTTGGGTGGAATCTATGCAAAAGAAGGCGCACTGATTATTTGTTGTTAACGATGTGATTATTACGTCTTAGTTTACTTACAGCTTGATTTAATAACGTTGGTTTAGTTTTAGTAGATTCTGTAAGCAATATTAAATGTTACTAAAATGTGTGCGGGTAACACCGAATACAGTGGTAGGTGTCACCACTAGTTAAAGCGAGCAGCCGGTATAAAAGAGAGCGGCCGCACGAGTTGCGGGACTACTAACCTTTTGACTCTTAATCTAACTACCCACCGTTTCGTATTAAGTAAAATAGAATCAACAGATCAGTTTAGTACGGGCATTGTACGAGGAAAGACAAGCTGTAAATAAGCTAAGTACATAGTCTTCTTAATTGTTGTAATTGACTATTGATAGTTTGTAACTAATAAGTTAAGATGTAACTTTCAAAAGAGTGGCCATGAGTTTCTTTGCCGGTTTCTTCTCATAAGGCCCTACGCATTTGGAAACTGGAGGTTATGGGTCGTCACGGACGTTCAGTGGATTTTGGTGTTCTCACCTAATTCACTTTGACAGTGTTGTGCCGATCTATGATTTTAACTGTAGCTTCATCGATTCAATAAACTATTGGAATTCTATATTGTCTTTGACTGTGCGAATAAACCCTACCTACCAACGTGTGTAATAATGAAGATTGATTACTAGACTAGACGACTTGATTAAGAGCGATTTCTATTGCTTTAAATCATGAGTGCCACTTGACAAAATATCCAAGTGACGTCGGCGAAGCTGACGTCACCATTTCATAAAGACCGCTTCGACCGATCGCATCCACACTGTGACTCCGACATACATATATATTCCACTTTTCGACTTCGAAAGAAGGTTTTGTTTAACCTCAACACTGGACAACCGGGTTGATGTACGGCATAAGTCAAGTTAACCTTCGCTTTGTAGTACTCTTTTGCCCTACATAGTTTTGATAGCTTGCACCCTTAGACGGCTCTTACGAGTCGTACGAGCCGACTTACGACACTCATTAAAATATTTAAGTAGAACATGCATAAATATTAGAATATAGTTCAATTATTCATTTTATTAATCTAATTAAAACAATCCACCCAAAGCTTCCTAAACCAAATTAATAATAAAACATAATCAGTGTAATGTGAACAGTACCTACCACATAAAGGTATATCAGATGGCTACTCGTCCATTTTATAATCTCAGTTCAAATAAAAAAAGGTAGATGAGGCATGGCCTTGTTCTTGTTGAAGCAAAAAAGTAGCGTAGTTCCAAGTAAACACACGCGTAAACGCACTAACTATGCTGTAAACTACACTACTTTTTCGCGTAGCGTGCGCTACTACTGTATGTGTGTGCGTTAACGTGTGTGTTTATTTTTCCTTTTTCTTATATGATCTGAGTTTATACCTGTTGCGCTTACAGCACAGTTGCACTTGGTGATTGGAAAAAAATCCAGGGACTTTCTTTCTAGGGTATCTGTAGGGTACCCGATTCTCCGTCAAAAGGTTACCGAAACGGCGGCGTGAGGTTTTTAGTCGGCTCGAGTTCGGTATGATTATACCACAGGTTATCTGGAGGGGGTTGGGGGGCTTTCAGAAACTGTGTGTGTGGTGTGTGATTATTGTGTGTACCTATTACATATTTGAACATAAATTTTAATGTATTACTTTAAAAAGAAGTATGGACGATTTTAAGACGCTTATTCTAGATAATTTCATATCACATCACACTGAATATCTCATAATTTCCCGCCACGAGAGGCAGAATAATAGTACGCAATAGTGGTGATATTGCGTAACTTAGGCACAAAATCAGTATAATTGAAAATTCTTCCTTTTTATGTTTGTTATATTTCTCTGACTGTAGTTTCTTCTTATAAGAAACTAGCTGACCCGGTGAACTTCTTATCGCCATCTGTCTGTTTCCCGTCGCTTAAAATAAAAAAATATATAAAATAAAAATATACTTTTCCCGTTTTTTTTGCGCATAACGAACGCATCAAAAGAATCGGTCCGACGAAAGATCGATCGGTCCGATTTGAAAAATTCTTTCCGTGTTAGATAGCCCATTTATCGAGGAAAGCTATATATCATCACGCTAAGACCAATAGGAGCGGAGCACCAATGAAGAATGTTACAAAAACGGAGGAATATAATAACACTACGGGCAGTGGGAGACGTAAATGAGGTTGCGTGGGTCGGTTAGTTAAATATACATTTCGGCGATTAATTTTTATAAATATATAGATAAGGACTGTCTTAAGGTCTTAACTCAGATTAAACTTATACCTACTTACTACTCAAGGCCAATATTATTTATTAAAAAAAAAAACATTAACGAATTCAAAATTGGGCTACGTTTGGATTTTCAATAGATACTACCGTAATGACATGAAGTGGTTTTGCTTTTGTATCATTTCAGATAAGTATTAACTACGGAATAGCAAGGTCGAATCTGAATCGAAACATATCAAAGATCATTGCGGTTCAACCACAAATCGCTTCAGAAGTTGCTTTGACGTCATAGCCATAGCGGAAAAGCTCTAAAAATATAGTTTAAAGTGTTTGCCTTGCGTAAGCTGAAGAAGGCCCCAACCTTGTTATTTTTATGATATCTTCATGGTGTTTTGAACCATGCTTATCAATTACTGATATTTTTTCTACGGCCAACATAAAATATTATTCGATAGAAATTATAAAATACTAGCTGACCCACGCAACCTCGTTTGCGCCTTACATTGCCCGTAGCGTGAAAATTTCCCCCGTTTTTGAAACATTCTTCATTGTTGCTCCGCTCCTATTAGAAGTAGCGTGACGATATATACCCTATAGCCTTCCTCGATAAATGGACTATCCAACACCGAAAGAATTTTTCAAATCGGACCAGCGGTTCCTGAGATTAGCGTGTTCAAACAAACAAACAAACTCTTCAGCTTTATATATTAGTACTAGCCGACCCACGCAACGTCGTTTGCGTCTCCTATTGCCCGTAGCGTGATAATTTTCCCCCGTTTTCGAAACGTTTTTCATTGCTACTCCGCTCCTTTTGGTCCGAGCGTGATGATATATAGCCTATAGCCTTCCTCGATAAATGTACTATCCAACACCGAAATAATTTTTCAACTCGGACCAGCGGTTCCTGAGATTAGCGTGTTCAAACAAACAAACAAACTCTTCAGCTTTATATATTAGTATAGATGACGTTAGGTGCCAAAGCCATAAATATAAAATGACGCTCTTAGCGTTCTATCATTTGTAGTATAGCCCGAAAGCGAGTAGCTTTTTTTAGTCTTAGAAATACTAAATGTCAAAAAGTAGTTAAAACCTTTATACGAAAATACAAAACTACTCTATACAAAAAAAATAACAAAAAAAAAACACGGGAAGCACCAGCTTTCAAATAAAAAAAAGAATCATCAAAATCGCTTCACCCAGTCGATAGGTATAAGTGTATTTTAGTAATTTTAAATTAACAGCTTTTCAATAAATGAATAGAAAAGTATTTACCGGACTTACGTATGTAAGTACCGTGAATACTTCAGTTACTTCTGTAATAATGATAGGCCTTTTATGGAGTATACTTTTATTTGTGATTTACACGGCTTCATATAATATAACTATTTTAATAACACATTTACGCATCGTGTGCGTCTAACAAAAAAGAGCGAGTGACGCCATGATTGATTTAGTTTTCTATACAGCAAGTTATGCTTTCTCAGCACGACCATAGATGGCGCCACATTTATTGAGAATATAAGAGTATAATATTTATTCTAAATTACAACAACTTCAAAAATGTTTTCAGTGTTGGATTGGATAGTACATTTATCGCGGCAGACCATATCAAGGTAAGACCAATAGGAGCGGAGCACCAATGGAATGGAAGGGACTTTCACTGATAGGTAGCTGATAATTAGAAGGAGTAACTTAGGCTACTTGTTTAGACTAGCTTCGCCCCGCGGCGTTACCCGCGGTACGACAATAATCACCGGTAACACCGCGGGGTTCATATAGTATAGTATAAAAATATTGCGCCTTGCGCCTTGCGCGCCCCATCGGTTTGTGAGACTGTGGGAACAGAGTGTGCACCTGTGTTTGCGCACACACTTGTGCACTAGATAAAATATCTCGTGAGTAGTTAGCCACGGAGCCCCGTTGAGACTAGATGCGGTGGCCGAAATTGGCTACTGCATCTTCATCATCATCATCAGTATAAAGAAGTCATTTCCTATTCTTGTGCGATTATACCTTCTTAACTACGCATAGGATTTCAACGAGATTTAAAAAAAATTAAAGGTGTCTATCCATATCAATATCATAAATTCGAAAATAGTTCTGTCTGTTTGTTTATTTGTTTGCTTTCACGTCTTATAAACTGCACCGATTACCATGAAATTTGGTATGGAGATACTTTTTAATGTTTTAACCGACATACATGCAGGCGCAACCGCGGACAAAAGCTATTTAATGTTTATTGCAAACAAGAAAAGAACCGAGAATTTCAAAGATATCCGTGTGAAGGGAGCGCGGATCGCTAGTATAATAATCATCATCATCATCATCATCATCAGCCTATCGCAGTCCACTGCTGGACATAGGCCTCTCCAATTGCACGCCACTTAGTTCGATCCTCGGCTTCTCGCATCCAGCTCCTGCCTGCCGTCTTGCGCAAATCATCACTCCACCTAGCCTGTGGACGTCCTACACTACGTTTGCCGAATCGCGGTCTCCACTCAAGAACCCGTTTACCCCAACGGTTATCGGTTCTACGGCTAATATGGCCAGCCCACTGCCACTAATAGTATAATAATGACAAACAAAAATAGTAATGAAATGTAATAATCTGTCAAATTCACCATCCCATAATGTTTACAAAATTAAAAGTGATTTTAAAGTTTGCATTAGACCAAACGGTTAGTACCATCATGAACTGTCTTGGTGAAGCAGTGTTAACGTGTGCGACTGCTGTACTCGAGGTCGGGCCAAATGTTTTTATAATCCGCAAATATTTGTTTCAAAGTTTGATAGTTTTCTATGTAAAATAATGTAGGTATGTATTTACAAAAAAAGAATATGTATTTTTATCAGTTGCCTAGTACCCATAACACAAGCTCTACTTAGCTTTATACTAGATGGCGTTGTGTGTTAAAAAAGAAGGTAAAAAAAAGAACAACACCAGAAGTGCGAGCCAAGTTCTCCTGCATAAGGGGGAAAGAAAAAAAAAAAGGACCAACACGGTGGCGCTATCGCTACCGAAAGAGGCTTAGATTTAATCGTTTGTTTGCAGACAACTTGATTATGTATTAACATCTTTTAATAGTCCCCTAACGAATATATAGACCTCTCCATAGAAGGAGGTAAATGGGAAGTAGATGCCTATAGGAAAATAAAAAAACGTACATATTACAAATCAGATATATTGAAGGCTTGTAAACTTTTAAAGATGGTATTGATGGTAAGTATAAGTAGTAAAAGAAGTAAATATATCGATCCTCAGATTACAAATAGAATAAATGTCTGTAATGATGCTAATAGCCTACTAACTTACTGAAAACATCAGCATAATGTTGACATGACAATTGATTACGTTTGAGTTTATTGCGTTTGCTGTGGCAACTCAACGTACTAGGAAGACCCAGACGATAATAATAAATATCGTGTCATTAATCACAGCGTATAATTGATGTTCATCGTCGTATTAAATTTTAATATCACCCCAAATAGGGTAGCGGCCATATACTTACTGCGATCTTAAAGAAATATAATTTCAATGAAACCCCAATAAAAATCTGTACTGCCGAATAATAATAGCACATTAGTACACCAGTGCTAAACATTAAATTGCATTGTTAATAATGATAATAGCTCTTATGTCGTTCCCATACGGATTAAAATGTGTTGTAATAAACACAAAAATAAGCATCACAATTCACAATGGTGACAATGGGTCGTAGAACCAGCAGCTGTCGCTGTCCTAATGGCGGTAACCAAGGTACATACCTAGTTTTGGCGCCATTTGCAGCTGAACAGATAATAAAATTCGTTTAAAAAAAGAATTCGTCTCTAGTCATAAACGTGAGATAAAAGTATTCAAACCTACACACTACTGTAAAGCGGTAACAAGCTTTTTACTAGCTACTTTTACTGTCATTAGACAATTTTCGTGTTCATAACCCGTGTGAGTAATAAAAGCGATTATAATTTCCACATATCTTGTTATTTCGCATTTTATTGTCGATTAATTTGTTGATTAGATCATAGTTACGGTGTATGAATACGAATGTTATAGAGAACAATAAGAGTTGCACAGTTAGTAGAGAAAATAGAATATGAATCTTTTTCTTAATAATTATACAATTTGCATTTCTTAAGATGGATGATGGGTTGATTAATAGATCTCCTTTTAAAGTTTGGCTGTGTGCTGTGAAGCGATTAAAAATTCACCTTTCTCCAGTGGTCGAGTACCAACTACAAATTAGCCGAGTTGAGCGCGTATTGGTTTAATGGGTTTATGCTTATATGCGTATAGCACTCACGCTCGACACGCTCTTGTACGACTTGTACTCTGTGCGCTCAGTGGCCTGGCCTCAGTGCACTCAGTGGCCGAATGAGCTCGGAGAAGAGCGCGCGCGCTTCTTGTTCCAGTTGTGCACGGCATTTTGTGTTGGATATCTGTGCGTGGTGATATTTTGTGAAACTTTTAGCGTGTTTGTGGACTTTGTGGGAACATTATTTAATTTGATTTAAAAAGGTACGTGTAAAAAGGTTTTATGAACATTTATATTATAATGTAAATATTAAGTGAATGTTTATTTACTATTGGTAAATATAGGTTTATATTATACAAATAATTCACTTGTTTATTCCTAAACAAACTGATAGACTTAATGCAGGCGAAAATATTAAAGCTTTAGTTGCTTTTATTTATGAAGGATTATGATGATAGATGTAGATAATGCGTCGTGCATTCTACTAGTTAACTAAACAAATTATTTATGACAATCTGACATTGTAAGAAATGGCAATGACAACTTTTTTAACTTTAATGTTATCACAAATATAAAATGTCAACAGTAGAAGACCTCTTGTTTATGATGGGGGTAGAAAAAAGATAAGAAAACCACATACACCTGGGAATTGTGTAAATCGAAAAAGGTCCTAATTCCTCTATTCTTCATTGATTTACTTTAATACGTGTGAGAGTAATATTCCCATATTAAAGACATCTAAATGCACACCTAATTAAATTATATTAAAAAAATAAATCTACCAAGAAACAAACAAATTCTTATGTGAAACTTTAAAAAACAAAACTTAAAAAAATAAGACGCATCCGTCTTATTATGGTAACGGTACGAAGTTCACCTTCCAAATCTAATATTAAAAAGAACGAACGCTTTGAATCTTTAGACGTCATAGATATCCAACTATCAAACTTTTTGCCAGTGTAGTAAAATGTTTCTAATTCAATTAAACAATCAGAACCTTAGCTGTTAACGCAAAATGTTATGCTAAAAGCAAGCTGACTTAACATTATCCACACTTCTACATCTAAACGTTCCGCCAAACAATTTAAATTCTATTTTCATTTCAAACGAATAACACTAACTCTTGATCATTGAAATTAATGGTTTATTTACGTCTACATTTTTGCGGGGTAATTTTTTTTACGAACGACCGACGGAATAATCGTTTCTTTTTCCAATAACCAAATAGGTAATAGTAACATGTATACAAGGCCGTTACGGACTCCTGAACAGCGTAAGGATGCACACGAGGCAACTAAAATGCATGGTTGGCACGTGCTAGGCCCACCTGTCGGTTACCTTTGCTTACACCACACCAGTTGCGGTATAAAAAACATTGAGTTTTTTCGAAATTCAATAAAAGTAGAAGCTACAGAAGAGAGAAAGAAGAAAGAAAAAAACGACAAGTACGTGTTTATTAGCTTAAAATTTAATTTTGAAAACTCAAATCTGTGATATAAAACAAATCGAGAAGGTAATTAACTACACTATTTATTTTATTTATTTATTCTGGATCTGTACTACTTTACTTGCCAGTTTTATTACAAAAAATAAATCTTTATGTCTTGTGCTTCCTCAATTATGGGAGATCATAATATGAACATTACATAAAAAAAAGTAAAAACTACGACAAAAAACGACGCTGAAAAAGCATGAAACAAGTTTCAAAAGCCGTAGTCACGCGTTGTTAAAGTGTTATGGACTATGGTACATTGCCAAGTTTTAAAAGCCGTAGTCCATGTAGTGACCAGAAAACAATCATGACGCTTTAAACACACCTCATTTGTTCAGTTCTAATGAGTAGTTAAGGAGCTATGAGGGAACAAATGAACATACATACATACATACATAGCCTGTCAAAATCATAACCACCCTCCTTTGGTTTTGCCGTAGTCGGGTAAAAAATAACAAAAATAAAAATTACTACAAGCTAAGGCGAAGTGAAAACAATGATATGTGCAAAAAATTAAAAAAAAAACAATACACACGTACACACAAATATTTATTTTTATTTTAAATTGTTTTTATTTTATTTTCTTATTAGCGGTTGCTAATTAGAAAAAATCTATTTTATTGTAGAGGTATTGGTAGAATAATATAATGTAATTATTTTCTCCGCGTCGAATAAGAACATTGATTGATACCGCCAACATTAAGACGTTTTTTGAATATTCTGATCCAAGTAATCTATTGAAATACTCATGTCTATTATTTTACGGTTTTCGTAAAGTAGCCATAAATTGAAAAGATGTGGTATGAAAATACAAATATATTAAACGTAACATCAGTCTTTTTAAAAAAAAATTCAATCATATTTCAAACTAGCTGAACCCCGCGGTATTACCCGCGTTTGTTGTTATACCGCGAGTATACGAGTAGACAAAGTTAGTCTTAAAAAAAAGTATCCTAAGTTACTAAAAGAGGTTATTTTAATATTACAAACAGACACTCCAATTTTATTTATTTGAATAGATATTAAACGGCAATGACTAGTAATGTATTGAATCGGAGATGAAATTGTTCTTTTTTTACTTTCTTACTTAAATCACGTTCTTTCAATTCTCATTATGTAATATTTTCCATTATGGTAAAAGAAATTTGCTGTACGAAATGCATCATACATAACCGCAGTAAAAGAGATTCAACACAGCGTAATATCTATACATATCTATACAAATAAATAAAATTGGAGTGTCTGTGTGTAATATTAAAATAACCGCTTTTTACTGAATGCATATGTATGTATACACGATACATATACCAAAAATGTAGTTAAAAAATTTTTTGTCTGTCTGTCTGTTTGTTCCGGGTAATCTCTGGAACGACAGGACGTATTTTGACGGGACTTTCACTGGCAGGTAGCTGATGATCCGGGGAGTAATTTAGGTTACTTTTTTTAGACTAACTTTGTCCCGCGGCGTTACTCGCGGTACAACAATAACCGCGGGTAACACCGCGGGGTTCAGCTAGTAGGTATATAAAAGTTAACTAATTCTGATAACTGAGCGAATAAAGTGAGTATTGAAAACCTGGCTTTTAACATTAACCTGAATTTTTTTAGTAAAACACATCATATTATCTCTACAAAGTATTCGAGGAGTCCTTATCAATACTAGCTGCCATTCGCAAGGCAACAGGCCCGCTTCACAAACCATTTCGTGTAATAGCATAGATAACATTCAATTATTCGCATAAATCTAATGATAAAACTATACCGGCTTGTCTATGACTTCATTTCGCATATTGCCGACCCTTCTTATAATATAGGTTTTGATGTTTTATATATATACTAGCTAAGTAAGCGCAGTGTTACCCGCGGTTATCCTCGTACCGCGAGTAATGCCACGGGACAAAGTTAGTCTAGAAAAACTAGCCTAAGTTACTCCCTGGATCATCAGCTACCTGCCAGTGAAAGTCCCGTCAAAAGCGGTCCAGCTGTTCCAGACATTACCTGGAATAAACAGACAGATAGAGAAACAGACAAAAAAAATGAAATACATTTTTGGTATATGTACCTACCGTGTATACATACATATGCATTTAGTGAAAAGTGGTTATTTTAATATTACAAACAGACACTCCAATTTTATTTATTCTTTACTCCGTTTTCGCAACATTTTTCATTGCTGCTTTATCGTTATTGTTCGTACCTTGATGTTAAATTAAATAGCTCCAAACCTTCCTCGATAAATGAGCTATAAAACTAAAGGAGAATTATCGAATTTAGACCAACTGGTCACGCGTGATGCTGTGCCTTAGGGAAACAGGGGTTAATTTATAGGGTTCCGTAGCCAATTGGCAAAAAACAAAACTTTTATGAATTCGTCATGTCACAGCCACTTTTTCCGAAACTATAGTGTTGAAACTTGGTAAGTAGATGTATTCTGTGAACCGCATAAATATTTTCAAAGAAAAATAGAAAAAAAAACAATTAATTTTGGGGGTTCCCAATACTTAGAATAAAACTCAAAAAAATTTGTTCATCATACCCATATGTGTCTATGGATAGGTCTTCAAAAATGATATTGAAGTTTCTAACATTTATTTTTTCTAAACTGAATAGTTTGCGCGAGAGACACTTCCAAAGTAGTAAAATGTACCCCCCTCCCCCTCTGTAACTAAAAATGTACATATATGACGTACATTACCATGTAAACTTATACCGAAAATTGGGTACCGTTTATTCAATTAACACAAAATAAAAAAATATATATATGTTGCTGCTACGGTACTCTTCATGGGCGAGTCCGACTCACACTTAGCCGCTTTTTAAAGTATATTATATACATACAGATATATGTATGACGAAGTCGTCCAGTGAATGTGGATATTTAAAATGATTCAATTCTTAAGCAGGACTTTCACTGATAGGTAGCTGATGATATAAGGAGTAACTTAGGCTACTTTTTTAGACTAGCTTCGACCCGCAGCGTTACCCGCGGTTGTAACAAACACAGGTAACACCGCGGGGCTGAGCTACTCATAAATAAACACACAAATCTATACTAATATATAAAGCTGAAGAGTTTGTTTGTTTGTTTGAACACGCTAATCTCAGGAACCGCTGGTCCGATTTGAAAAATTCTTTCACTGTTAGATAGCCCATTTATCGAGGAAGGCTATAGGCTATATATCATCACGCTAAGACCAATAGGAGCGGAGCACCAATGAAAAATGTTTCAGAAACGGGGGAAAATTATCACGCCACAGGCAATAAGAGACGTAAACGAAGTTGCGTGGGTCAGCTAGTACAGTATATAATCAAAATAATTCAAATATATTCGGACGTCCGACCACACGCCTATTCAGCGACGACATGACACTCATTTAAATATCCGATGTATTTCACAAATTAGCATACAATAAACGAAGATAAATATCTTAGTAGGTACATGACATTATGCAATAGAAACTTCCGTAAGTGATTAAAGAGAAAGGATTTATGACCAGCAAAGATAGAAAATACCTGCACTTAGGTCTTTAATGGCTGTCATCACGATTAAGGCTTTGGTAGCGCTGTTTCGGAATTAAAATTGTAATTTATATTTACGACTAGCTAAACCCCGCGGTTATTGTTGTACCGCGAGTAACGCCACGGGGCAAAGTTAGTCTAAAGAAAGTAGCCTACGTTACTCCCTGGATCATCAGCTACCTGCCAGAGAAAGTCCCGTCAAAATCCGTCCAGCCGTTCTAGAGATTACCCGGAACAGACAGACAGACAGACAAAAAAATGTTAACCACATTTTTGGTATATGTATCGTGTATATACATATGCATTAATTAAAAAGCTGTTATTTTAATATTACAAACAGACACTCCAATTTTATTTATTTGTATAGACTACTTAGCTCAATGCCGCGGTGTTACCCGCGGTTATTGTCGTACCGCGGTTTAAGTCGCGGGCCGAAGCTAGTCTAAAAAAGTAGCCTAAGTTACTCCATCACTAATCAAAATGAATACGGGCCCATAAACTACGCTACTTTTCGTCAGTATCTTACAAGTATCGATAACTTGTAAGATAATGTTGAAGCAGAACAAAGTAGCGTGTAACTACGCTACTTTTTTCTGTTTCAACAAGAAATAGGCGGTGCGTTATCTACCTTTTTTATTTGATCTGAGACTAGCATCTAAATTATTACAAATTAAAAAAGTGACGCAAGTATTAAACTTTCTCTAAATGCAATTTGACATTACAAATATATTGGTATTTTAGCTTAAAAGTTTACCTAATCCATTGCAACATGGCCGGACGGTTGCGGTTTTAGTATTTAGTCAATAGTTTAGTAATATGCACGTAAAAAAATATTTAGGTGATGGCTGGCTAGTAACACGTTTGCATCACTATTCAGTTTTAAAAAAAGAACACTTGTAATTCTAATTTTCTGTTTTCATTTTCTTTTAAGTGAAACCTTCTTGGTTTTAGCCGCGTTGAGTACGTTTTGGTAAGGGAAAATCTTATGAGTTCGCATAACCGACATGTGACGTCACAAAACTTATTTGACCTCGTTGATCACTTTGTGGAAGGGGACAATCTTGTGAATTCGCGTCACCGCGTCACCGACATGGTGATTTAATTTAAACATTGTGAAATTTTACAAAAAACATTCTAAGTTTTCACTTCTATCGACAGTCTTTATGACTGGCAGTTGTTTTTTTTTTATTGTCTTAATAATTTTTACCAATGTTATACATCACTTTTGAGTTTATCTTTCGTTCACAGCGAAACTGTGAACCAAATTCCCGCCTCCGCTATTTCTGGACTGACTCCACCTTCAAAGATTTCAATAGAAGCAAACCCTATACCTAGAAAGTAAATCAGTAGGCCAAAACCTTCTTTCGTTAATAGTAGTGGACACTGGGTTATGACTATTTATGACACAAGTCGAAATACGGTGATTTCTTAACCCATAGTGATGTCATTCAAACGAAATAAATCACGCACATAAACACATTTGCACAAATAGTATTATTTATTAACCACCGACTCATACAGCCAGGTCATCCATCTTGAACCGCGATATGCCAGTGTTATTGATATAAATTAAACAACAGCTAGTATTGATAGTGTATCAGTAATTATGTACACAGGACAGTGAATGCAGAAGTACCACTGGATATGGACGGTATGGAGGTAAAATCAAATAGCTTTTATTTCAAGTAAGCCTTTTCAGGTACTTTAGAAATATTACATTCTTCTTGTTTTGATGAAATGGCAACCAGACGGATTTCTGCCAATGTCATGTGTCTTACTTCTCTACCCCCTTCTCTTTCTGTCGTTATTCTCAACTCTGAGGGTCGTGATCCTACTTAGAGGCATTCTGCGAGTGATAGCGAGTGTTCCTATTTTGAGCAGTGTGGAGGACATCATAGATCGTAATGCCAAGAGTAGAGCAAACTTGGTCTGTCAGACTACCTGACTGGCTATCCGCTGGCTAACTGCCGGTTTCCATGGATGGTGGTTAATATTTCGCACATTTGACACAAAACCTATCATCTAGTCCCAATTTGATGTCCTGTACAGATCTAGCCTTCTGCATGTTACCTATACAATATCACAGTCTATTGTGTATTCTAGATATCTAGGGCACTTATCCGTACGTTATAATTAGTGTGGCGGCTGGTGGCGTCTTCAAACGAACTCTCGTTATTGTGTGCTTACTGCTAGTGCTAATTAGGTTAGAGGGTGACGTGATAATTATGACGTCACTCATACACTGCGGTAATGCAGTTATGTGATGTGGCACTTAAAATGTTTAATACACGCACTTCATAACTAAATGAGTTGGCTGCATTATGAGGTAGGTAAAAAATAAGATTATTGCGGTTTCAGTATTGAATGTAAAATTCAATTTATTGCAATATTTAAGGGTTTTTCGCTGGAAAACCATACTTACGCATAAATGGGTCAATTTAACCATTACTTCACATAAAACTTTCTTTGCTTATCACCAAGTGACGAAGGTTACCGGAGTCCCAACCTCTCTCCCTCAAAAGAGAAATTTAAGAGACAACACACGAAAGTACCGTGGGAGACCCACGCTTCGAGCATGAATGGGCCGGCTCGACCGGACTGATACCACGGTCTCGCAGAAAACCAGTGTGAAATAGTGCTTGTGCTGTGTTTCACCGTGCGTGAGGATACCGAAGGCCCATACCCCAACCCCCCTCCCCCTATCTCCCCCCTTCCCCTCAAAGGTCGGCAACGCATTTGTGGCGCATCTGGTGTTGCAAGTGTCTGCTCGTTTGCCCTCCAATTACATAAAAAAAGAAAAAGTAAACAATCCTTTAATTTCTTAAAGAATTTTATATTAACCTCGCCGAGATAGTGCGGGATGACAAGGAAAGTAAAGTAAGAAAAAACCCATTTGTTAATGTACTTAGTCATTCGTCACGTCATTACATGACAGATCACAGGAAAACCGGTAAAGTTAGGTACACTTCCTATCAAATCTGTTGCGGCTTGGGAACCGGAAACCGGGAAACTAAACATCGAATTCATAATAGGTAATTTTGGTTCTAAGTCATCGCCACGACAACTTAAAATGAATTGGTATATTATTCGAACAGATTCGAATTATCATATTTTTTTGACAGTTAACCTTCTTTTAATACGGAGCTAGCTGACTATTGTTGTACACGAGGTTGTAGATTTCAGCAGCCACGCTGATTTCAGCACGAACGGGCCGGTTCAACCAGGGCGGTACTACCTTCGCACAGAAAATCAGAGTAAAATGGCAACGATCATGCTGTCGTGTTTCCTTGGTGAGTGCGAGACCGGAGGCCCAATGATGCAAAAGCATCACTAGCCCGCCATGGTGTGGGTCACCATACTGCATTGATGTATTGTCCGCAGTATGGTGACCACCACTTTTGGATTCTGTTTATGCTTTCCATCAGGCAGAGTAGTCATTTTGGCAGGGCCCAATATAAAAAAAAGGAAATAACCACGGGCAACGCCCCAGGGCCTAGTCTAAGTTACTCCCAAAATCTTTTGCTATTTGCCAGTGAAATTCAGCAGCCGTAACAATTTACGTATTGGAACAGCAGACGACAACATCAGCCTGTTAAAATTTGATACGTCACTGACACTTCAGAAATACATGTTCACAACAAAAAGTTTAATTGTTTGTTGATGTTGACAATCTGACGACGTAAGGAATGCATTCGGAATACTTTCTTCTACTTTATAAACAAAAAACTTCGATTGAATTTGAAATCATAAAGTATAGGTAAAAAATATGGCTATGGTTTACATTGCTTTCGTTATGTCTAAAATATGTGTACGGAGTAAATAATTCTTCGTAATCTATACTAATCTATAATCTATACTAATATATAAAGCTGAAGAGTTTGTTTGTTTGTTTGTTTGAACACGCTAATCTCAGGAACTACTGGTCCGATTTGAAAAATTCTTTCAGTGTTAGATAGCCCATTTATCGAGGAAGGCTATAGGCTATATATCATCACGCTATGACCAATAGGAGAGGAGCACGAATAAAAAATGTTTCAAAAACGGGTGAAAATTATCACGCGACGGGCAATAGGAGACGCAAACGAGGTTGCGTGGGTCTGCTAGTTTTATTATAAAATCCTGCGATTTTGCAACACCCAATGTGTGTATGAATGATGGCTCCTAAGCCTCGTTAGCATACAAACCTTCTCACGAATACCCGATACAGAAAGGCATTCAAGAAAGAAAATCACGAAAAAAAATTTTTTTTGGAATGGAATACTGGACTGAATTAATTTATTTATTAAGTAGCTTTTCCCCGCGGCTCCGCCCGTGTGTAGCAGTTTAGCTGTAAGTAACTTTCAAATTTATAAAATTAGTATAGTATTTATTCTTCTTGATTGTTCTCTATTGTCATCAACCGACCATCTCTTAATGAATTCTGAAAAGTAGGTACTATAGGAAGCAGCTGAACCTAATTTTCTTTTTAGCAGTACATCCATATTTTTTATTAAACTTCTACTCTAGTATTCGTCAACTTCCATATTTATATATGGAAGTTGACGGTATATCATTGCTTTATATAAGGTAACTAGCTGACCCACGCAACCTCGTTTGCGCCTTATATTGCCCGTAGCGTGAAAATTTCCCCCGTTTTTGAAACATTCTTCATTGTTGCTCCGCTCCTATTAGTAGTAGCGTGATGATATATACCCTATAGCCTTCCTCGATAAATGGGCTATCTAACACTGAAAGAATTTTTCAAATCGGACCAGCGGTTTCTGAGATTAGCGTGTTCAAACAAACAAACAAACAAACAAACAAACAAACTCTTCAGCTTTATATATTAGTATAGATTATATTTTTAATAACCAATATCCGCATATCATAAACCATCGACAATGTTTAAGAAACTTTGAAACAATACAAAGTACTTAGTACTACTACTCATTGCGTCGAGCATAGACTAAAAATAATTCACCCATACTGGCCGAAAATATTTCCGGTTTTATTCTTTGTGTTATATTATATACTAGCAGACCCACGCAACCTTGTTTGCGTCTTCTATTGCCCGTCGCGTGATAATTTTCGCCCGTTTTTTAAACATTTTTCATTGGTGCTCCTCTCTTATTGGTCTTAGCGTGATGATATATAACCTATAGCCTTCCTCGGTAAATGGGCTATCTAACGCTGAAAGAATTTTTCAAATCGGACCAGTAATTCCTAAGATTAGCGTGTTCAAACAAACAAACAAACAAACTCTTCAGCTTTATATATTAGTATAGATTATATATTTAATAACCAATATCCGCATATCATAAACCATCGACAATGTTTAAGAAACTTCGAAACAATACAAACTACTTAGTTACTACTCATTGCGTCGAGCATAGACTAAAAATAATTCACCCATACTGGCCGAAAATATTTCCGGTTTTATTCTTTGTGTTATATTATATATGAACCACGAAAACCAGTACATATTTCTGTTTATCGATCTTCAAGTCAATGGAGTAAAATAAGCATTGGTAAATTTTACGGGCATTGTGTTAAGACAAAATAAATCAAACGGCAGTCATTAACAGTCAACTAAAGACGCAATTATACTGCCCCATCCTAATCCGAAATTACCATTTTGTTGGGTATTTGAAGTGGGAATAAGATCAATGTACGACTTTAAAGTAGTATTTCACCTACAAACAAAACTATCTTCAAACGAACGCCCAACCACAGCATCAAACCAACTGGATACCATACATATGTTGTAACTCTTCATCGAAATACTACTTGTATCGATTGAGCTGGAAATATACCACTTGGCCAGCACAAGCGTCCAGCTGTCTACCTTCTTACGTCATGATGTAAGGAGTTTCACAATTCTTCACAAATAAACCTTCTTGGAAACTAAATGGTATAAAATTAAACTAATCTTTATAAATAAAGTTTCCCGGAACATTAATAACAGTGTTGCCATTGCTTTATGTAGATTTCCCTATTGTGATTCTGGTAATTACCGCCTACGTCTCGAGATATATATCGATTTATTTAACAAGTTAGGTTAACTGATTCTATATTAGACACAATGACTATTAAGTTTTAAATGTGAAACGATTTTTGGGATGTTAGCCTTTTTCCTCACCAATAATACTGTGTTCTATTTTGTATTTAGAATACAAAAAAAAAGTCTAGTTAAAAAAATAAACAGACATTCTATGTAAAATGTAAATATATAAAGATGAGCTTTTTAATTACTTTTTTACTTCTATATCACTAAAAATGTAATAGATGAGGCCACCAGTGTCGTTGCGGTAAGAGGTCCATGTGTGCAAGTTGGCTTTGGGTATCACCCATAACCGGGGTTTATGACAATAGGTTAAATTTGAATATGCTGTAACTTTAACGTTGATTTAGAACTTTTCAGTTTATTTTTTAAGAAATGTACTAACCACAGCACACATGGATCTCTCATAAACATACAATGACGTACAATGAACGTTACGGGACAATGAACGTAATGGGACAACGAGCGTAACAGGACAATAAGTCATCCTTTTACGTGCATGCAGCCGGCGTTCATTATTTACTAGATGTTGTCACGTCAAAAGCAGCTTAAATAATTATATACGCAGGCTGTAGTGCAGCTCTACCATTTATGACATTTATAAATCAGTCAAATACACTTTGAAACTTATCATGACAAGTGGTCTCCGAGATGAAACACTTAGAAGTTCTCTGTTCTACACTTATTTTGTAAAGTCCTTAATGTGCTTATGTTAAAGTAGCCCTAAGTTCCGCTCAGCTTTATAATTTTAAACAAAAAAACCTAACTTAGTAACTTAAATAAAACTGAGTCAGCTACAGCGAAACTTTGAGTCATCAAGTTCGTATGTGACTCAGAGAGTGTGGGCTTCGATGTCTAGATTTTGATGCAAGATATTTTATAACAAGTTTGAAACTTTTTATAGTAAGGAGATGTCGCCTAAATTTGGAATCAGTAACATTAATAAAATGATAAATAAACTATTAAAACACGTCAATTTGAATGAATTTATGTTTGTTACTCTTCATGATTCGAGAAAGGACGACAAAACAGATTCAGATCAATTGAAGAAAAGAAAGAAGAAGTAGGTAGTGTATTGAACTTTGGTTACTTTACTGTTATCTTGGAAACATTGATTGGCTGCTGTTGGGGAGCCACGCTTAGGCATGCCGGCTCGACCCGAGTAATACCACAGCCTCACAGAAAATCGGTGCGAAACAGCGCTTGCGTGGACACCGGAGGCACATATCCCCCCACCCCTCCCACTTCCCCCCTCATCATATTGTAATGTGTAAGATGTCATTGTTTACATAAATAAAAAAATATAAAAAAAACCCAAAGGCCGGCAACGGATTTATGACGCCTCTTGCGTTGCGGGTCTCCATGGGTGGCGGTAATTGCTTATCATCAGGCGATACGTCTGCTATTTCTCAAAAAAACGTTATTAATAAAACTAACACCCGGATAGGAAAACAGGTGTAAAGCAACTATTTCGTTGCTTGTTACAGTTTTACCGATATGATTTACCGGTTTTCTACATCCAAAGGCATAGGCATTTTGTATCTCCTGAATTGCAAACGTCATCGGGCGGTAGTAATTCGTCTGATTGTTTGTATTAACGTTATCTTCCGTTCCAGTTAAAAAATAACAGTTCTTAAAATAGTTCAAAGAAATTGACAAATATCCGAGATATTTTTGTGAAATTCCAAACATACTTATCAAAACACATCTAAGAAAAGCAACAGTCAACAATGAAAATACGCGTTCCAGCAATATTAGGTGCGCTATATATTAATAAAATACTCGTAAACGTTATTCATAGGCTGATTCAGCGATTAGATTGGAATGCTATCTATTGAATTAGAAGTTATCCAGAAGTTTTTCCTGCTATTTTATCTTTCTAATTCGAGTGTATTTATTACGGGGGAAAGCCACTCTTCGCCAAATATGGATACGTCTCACTTTACCGATTTAAAGCATTTTTGGCAAGAGTCAAGTTTACAACATTCTAATTCCTTCTTTCCTAATGATAACGCTGTTGATCGCCAGCCTTGGAGAATCCACCCCTATTGTTTAAGCGTAGAAACTGTGTTCTATGCTAGAAGTTCGGTAGGCATCTTGAATTGTTAGAACAATTTATTGAGATATCTGAGATATCTGCTCTGTATAAAC
Organism: Spilosoma lubricipeda; assembly: GCA_905220595.1. Lineage (NCBI taxonomy): Eukaryota > Metazoa > Arthropoda > Insecta > Lepidoptera > Erebidae > Spilosoma > Spilosoma lubricipeda. Next base: position 1,683,204 of record HG992290.1, read on the forward strand.
ATAAAAAAACTGCACAAAATGCGTCCCTCACATCGCGCGAGAAGGTACAGTTTTACAAAACACAAACAACTCACTTCCTTATTTGACACAAAAAAATAAATCAGTACACAATTCTACCGAGTGACATTTATAAATAATTCTTCTATTCCGAGAAAAAAAAATCAACATTGATCAGAATAATTGAAATCTCCGTTTTCTATTTTATATCTCTCTTTTACTCGTATTTCGTTGCTCTATTTTCCATTATTACTAGTCGACCCACGCAACCTCGTTTGCGCCTTATATTGCCCGTAGCGTGAAAATTTCCCCCGTTTTTGAAACATTTTTCATTGTTGCTCCGCTCCTATTAGTACTAGCGTGATAATATATACCCTATAGCCTTCCCCGATAAATGGACTATCCAACACCGAAGAATTTTTCAAATCGGACCAGCGGTTCCTGAGATTAGCGTGTTCAAACAAACAAACTCTTCAGCTTTATATATTAGTATAGATAGATTTTTAAATCACGAGAAAAAGTATAGAGAAAAGATAAACCGTTTTAATTTTTAATTACTTCTTAACAAAAAGTAATAGTACATGGGAGAGCCACGCTTCGGCATGCATGGGCCGGCTCGACCGGAGTGATAACACGGCCTCACAGAAAACCGGTGTGAAACAGCGCCTGGGCTGTGTTTCACCGAGTGAGTGAGGATACCGGAGGCCCATACCCCAACCCCTCCCCCTTTCCCTCACCCCATCCGCCAAAGGCAGGCAATGCACTTGTGAAGCCTCTGGTGCCGGTGCGTGTGTCCATGGGGGGCGGTAACGCTTACCATCAGGCGATACGTCTGCTTGTTTGCCTCCAATTTCATAAAGAAAAAAAGAGTAACTTATGAAGTTTCTTGTCGGGTCTTCTCCATATGAATGACATTTTGGAACCGCGTAACTAGTCACTTTCAAAAGTACCTGCGTCTGCTCGTTTGCACCTTTTTATTACATAAAAAAAGTCTAAGCTTAAACATCAATCATTTTTAGCAGAAATATATCCATACCACGAAACTCAAACATACTTGACAGTCGATACGACGATAATTATTATCGCCGCGATTCCCTCGCCCGTGGAGACAGCCACCCCTAGAAATTAAACGTTTCATATGTGACTACACATCGGAAGTTAGTAATACAATAAGTTATCTATCCTGTTATTCATAAAAGTGATATAAATATTAGTCATAAGCTTTAAAGTGTTACATTATTGTTAACTTTGAGATAATACTGTATACATATCGCAAACGTTGGATTATTTTGTTGATTCATGGTATTTTCTTACGGTAACAAAGTAGGACGAATCTCGCATCAGTATTTGTAACGGCATTTAGATATAAGTACTGATTTTTGGTTTTAACTCTTCTATTCGGAGGGACTCTTTATCCCTCCAGAGTAATATATAGGTTTTCAAGATGGTTTTTTAGTAAAAATACCAAATACTTCTGTTCGTGCCTGCATATCTGCGATAGCCTCCTTTGAGAACACGATATCCGAAAGGATTTTCTAGCCCGTCACAGCCCGTTATAAAAAACAAAAGAGGTGATTTTTAAATAGAATTGTGGGTAGGAATACCTAAGTCTTTTTTTAAGATATAGGTGGCAAACGAGCAGACGTATCACCTGATGGTAAGCGATTACCGCCGCCCATGGACACCTGCAACACCAGAGGCGTCACAAGTGCGTTTTCGACCTTTGGGGGATGGGGAAAGGGATGTGGGGGGGGGTTTGGGTTATGGGCCTCCGGTATCCTCACTCACTCGGTCAAACACAGCGCCAGCGCTATTTCACATCGGTTTTCTGTGAGGCCGTGGTATCACTCCGTTCGAGCCGGCCCATTCATGCCGAAGCGTGGCTCTCCCACGGCATGTCTATACCAATAAATGAAATTGAAGTGTCTGTTTGTAATTTTAAATTCATAACTTTTTACTGAATGCTTATGAAAGTGTAAACAGTAGGTACTTACATCAAAACATTTTTGTGTCTGTCTGTTTGATCCGGCTTATCTCCGAAACCACTGGACCTATTTTGACGAGATTTTCACTGACCGATAGCTGATGTAATAAGGGGTAAGTAAGCCTACTTTTTTAGACTAGCTTCACCCCGCGGCTTTAACTGTGTAGTTGTTGTTGTAAAGATACAATAATAAATGAAGTAAATATTTGTCACTGAATTACACTCAAACTGCTTAACGAAACATCAACTTTACTAAATATAAACCACAGCAAATAAAAGCTCCAGAAGTCAAGGCCTACCATATTTTGCAGCAATTTGATGACCCTTCAACTTGCCACGTAGAGCAAACAAAATGGTAGGGACGATCGTTGGCACAGCACTCCCATCGATTTAGAGTGTTGCCAACAAACATTACGTAATTGGAGATACTACTGGCAATTTTTTTCGGAACTCCTTTATAATTTGTGACATTTGTTTATGGCCAAAAACTTTAGTAACTATTTTATGTAGGTACTATTTATTTTTGTTACAGACAAATCTATAATATTAAATGAATAATTAAAATCAATTCCTTATTAATAATAATAAATTAATATTTCGGACAACTAAGACACATCGTACTCTAGTCCCAAGCTAAGCAGAGCTTGTATCATGGGTACTAGACAACTGATATAAATACACATACACCTTTTTGTAAAGGTGTATGTGTATGTAAAGAAAAACACCCAAACTCCGAAACAAATATATGTAGATCATACAAACATTTGGTTCGACCCGGGAATCGAACTTAAGACCTCATGGTCAGCAATCGCACACGCCAACCGCTGAACCAACGGGGCAGTCAATTAGAGATATGCTTAACTCGAATGTTTTATTATTTAGGGGGCAAATAAGTTCATGAGTCACCTGATGTCAAGTCACTACCGCCGCTCATGGACACTCGAAAGTTAAGAGTTCTTGTTTTGCATTTGTGGGGGCCTCCAGAGACTCAACTTACTCTGTAAAATATACAAAGACAATTGCTCTACACTGGTTTGTGGGAGCCCGTGATATTACTCCGGTAGACCCAGGTCAATTGTGTCGAAGCATGTCAATAAAGCCATGGCTTTCCTACACAAGAACAATTTTAACAAAAATCAACCCGACTTCAAGGTTCGACTCGATTTCTCTTAGATGCCATCATCAGATATTAATGTCCTTATCATGGTACTACCGTTGGGACATCTCCTTTCCATTAAAAAAGAATCATCAAAATCGGTTCATAAATGACGAAGTTATCCGCGAACACACATAAAAAAAAAAAAAAAGAACTCGAGAGGTGTCAAGGGACACCCGGATGGAACGAAGTTCACTGTCAGGATTCATTATTTTTATTATTTATTATATACAAAAAACCTGTATATACTCAACAAAAATAATCGTCGCGACACCACACTGTTTAATGCGAAATAGAAATGAAAATGTCGTTACAGAAGTAAGAGAGAGAGAGAGAGAAACATGCGCACGCCGCACGGCTTACAATCGCTTACTGTAGCAAAAAGTGTCGTGACAACCTTCGTAAGAATTTTTGTGTCGTGACAACTTTTCGTTTTTTTTTTCCGTCTAGCCCCCTTTCACAACGCGCGATAAGGAACTTCGTTCCAAAATATATATACGGTTGAATTGAGAAACCTCCTCCTTTTTTTTGCAGTCGGTTAAAAAATAGAACATTTGAAGTTAATATGCACGAATAGCGATGTGGTTGCGGTCACACACATGGCACATCTACAACTCTGAATGTTGTGGGTTCAAATCCTACACCGGTCTTAGTCATACTCAAATTATTTTTTCAGTCTGCGTGTTCTTTGTATCCATTTCGTCTATGTTTATAAAGTCCCTCGCGACACAAAAATATGCCGAGAGCGGGAACTGTCTTTAAAAAAAACCTTACATGTTGATCTGTTTACTGAACGTCTATTACTTGGATTGTGGAGACCTGGTGTTAGTCGCTTCACGTAAAAAAACCGAAGTCCAGTCATGTCAAAATAGACTAAGAGTCGACCCTAAGTTAGTCGTAGAAAAAGTCTCGAAGGGGTAATGTTTTCCAAATACATATGATATATTATTACTTTGATCCTAGAAATACGTAACAAAACACCACTGTCGTGTCACCAAAGATTAATCAATTAAAACGTCAAACAATCGACCTCTTATCAAACTAGTGACGTCACCTGCCCAATTATGGCGCGCGGCGATCGCGTCTAGTGATGGGCGCGTATCGATTCGAGCTCTTAGTAAATTAGTGACGAGTGCAAAAACCACTCGATGAAATTAGATTGACATCTGTCATTAACCGTTTTATGTTTGTTGATTGAAAATATTGCTACACAGCAATATTTGCAATCAACTACTATATATAAAATTATCTATTACTGCTTACTTGCCTTACCAATAAGCTTATGACACGCTACCTGTTTCGAATTATGGATTTTAATATTTTTAATATATTTCTTACTTTAAAAATGACTACGTGCCATACTTATTTCTCCATTCTTATTTTGCGTCCTTCGGTTTAAAATGTTGCAAAAATCCTTATCTAACTGTGAAAATTTTAAGTTTGTAGCGTCGGTTTTCACTTCCCAAAGCATTTGTATTAGCAATTTCTCTTTCCTAGCATTACCATTTCTTTTTATCTATTTTCTTCACTCACATTTTAACATTTTTCTCTCTCCTCTTTCCTCGGTGACGTTAAGACCCCTTCTTCATCCTAAGTTTTCATGTGACAATTCATAAATATGGCCTTAAAACATTCTTGCGTAACTTATTAATACATCGCTTATTAAAATATATAGATAGTTCAAAAGGGCGCGAATTTCCCTGACAACTGACGAAAACTTAGTCCTCTCCTCTGTCCGTACGGAAATGTCACGCGGCGAGAAGCAAGAAAACTTTGTTTGTCTTATGTATAGTTAACAGAGCTTAACATTATTGAGTATTGCCGCCTTTTTATCCGCCATATAAATAGAACATAACACATTACTCATAGTTACTCTACATCCAAGTAGGTTACATGCAACTTCGAATTGCCAGCACAAAAAAAACATGCAACGTTAATCATAGTTAACTGGTGAAATAGACATAAAATGCGCCAAAGAAAAATGCGTTCCATCACACAGAGAACCGTATTTATTGCATACAACATACTTAATTATGTGTGAGACAGAGCATAATTACATTCCAGACATTGAACGCGAAATATATTAAGTCGTTTATGATGGGTAGAGGATGGATATGCACACGCACAGTTTTTATAGTCGCACCACAAAATAGATAGGTATTTTGTGGTCGCACTCCTCCGAAAGATTCGATTGATTTTACGATTTTTTAAATGGTTGATAACAGAACGGGTAGTAAATAAAGTATTTTCACCTTCCCATCCCCAACCCCCATATTTTTATGAGTTATTGAATTGGTAACTTTAGTGATAAAAATATTACCGATTGTTTAATATTATTTATTTATATAAAATAACTATTTTAGTTCAAAACTACTTTTTATTTCAAGTTAATTCTACATAGTTGTAACAAAAGGTAGTAGAGCCTCTCTGTTTTAAGCATGAACGGGCCGGCTCGACCGGGGCGGTAGTGCGCTTAGTACCGCCGGTTCGGTTCGTGCTGTCGTGTTTCGTTGGTGAGTGCGAGACCGGAGACCCAACGATGCCGAAGTTTCACTGCGTCGCCATAGTGTGGGTCACCATGCTGCATTGTCTGCATTCGCAATGAGTATGGTGACCACCACTCTTGGATTCTGCCCCTGTTTTCCAATTACAAAGCATAGTGCGACTCTTTGGCGCACAATGCTGAATTATGCTGAAGCTTAATTGGAACGTGAATTAGTTTTCAAATGCACCAGCAGAGTGCGCTAAGTTCAGTGTTGAAAAAAAAAAATATTCAGAGTTAGCAATAACCTCATTAATTTGTAAGCAAAGTGGTATACATAAAAATTGGTTGAAAACTATTTACGGTTATTTTAAGTAATTTGGATTTTGATAATTACATTAACATTTGTTTGTTTTGAGTATTTTTTTTAAATGAGTTCTACCTTCATCCATACTTATATTTATTTTTTTAACACAGTTTGAATTAACTTTGATTATTTCGAAAAAACTGCAACGAAACGAAAGCTTTAAAAATTTTTTCATAATATTACTAACGATAATATATAAATAAAACATTTTGATCAATGCCACCTTAAAGAAAAAACACTTGTTAATTTTTGTCGCGTTGGTATCGATTGCACGCATCACGCAAAAACACTACTTTTGAGAGTGCTCGATTGTGCGAAGCGTTGCTATAGTTGAATCATTCAAAGTTAAGCATTATGCCGCATAATGCGCTCTAGTGCTGTAATTGGAAAACAGGGTGCTTATGCTTTCCATTAGGCATAGTAGATTCACTTTGGCAGGGTCATAGTTCATACATAAAATAAATGAAAATTTACAAATTTTTCTTCATAGAATGTTTTCGGTGTCGATAATACCTCTCACAAACGCATTCGTTGTCTGTATAATGAATAAAATATATTGGAGTTTGACTCCTGCTTAACTATTAGAATTTGAAATAACGCGACTGCAATAATAGGTGTCCAGTTTTTAAATTTTAATCCATCCTTGAATAGGCTGTTTACTCTTCCAATGGCGCTCCTGGCATAAAAAAATCAGACGGTCCAGTCATGAAGCATCCTACGGCTGGCTTCGAATTGGGTAAAAAAGCTAGTGCTATGCAATAAATAAATTCCTAAATTGGTTACTGACAGGCCACTGCATAAATTTTAAATTGAATGGTGGCGTCTAAGTTAAAATCGTATAATGGTCATTACTCAACTTTAAGTGTAAATAAATTTCCCGCGAAAATTTAATATTCGAACATTACAATTCATAAACAAACATTTGAACTTCGAATGAAGAATGTTAAAAAATGGCCACACAGACAATAATGTTATAACGTTATTGCGTTTTTAGTGGCCAGTTTGCTCTGTACTTCCAGCTACATTTGCGTACTTATTCACGTTATGAAATCAAATAGCTTCCCACATACTAGGCAGCTACTACTAGACGGCGCCAGCAGCAGAGTACGAAATTTGTGCAAACAATATTGCAGACTAAAATAAGAATTCTATCATTGGCCAAGCAGATCCGCTTCAACACACGATTCGGCTGTCTTTCGCAAGTGTTCTTAATTCAAATGTTCAATAAAATAATCATAGATTACAAAAGTGCATTTTTACAATAATGATTCTGATTTTTGATTTTAAACAATTTTCATTAGAAGTAATATTTCATTCAAAGAAAATAAAAAAACGTAGATAGAAAAGAAGACTAAATATTTACAATATGTGAAGAATAAATATTGTTCTAATATCTACGTAACGTAACCGACAGGAATGAATGGAACCAAAGATTTTCTTAGCACGAGTTGCAAAGTTTCAAGAAGCCAAGACAGTGGTCAGTTTAAGAAATCTATACAAAAAAATAAAATTGGAGTGTCTGTTGGTAATATTGAAATAACCACTTTTTACTAAATGCATATGTATGTATACACGGTACATATACAAAAACCGTAGAACGTAGTTAAACAAAATTTTGTCTGTATGTCTGTCTGTCTGTCTGTTTGCTCCGGGTAATCTCTGGAACGGCTGGACGGATTTTGACGGGACTTTCTCTGGCAGGTAGCTGATGATCCAAGGAGTAACTTAGGCTACTTTTTTTAGACTAACTTTGCCCCGCGGTGTTACTCGCGGTACAACAATAACCGCGGGTAACACCGCAGGGTTCAGCTAGTAAAATAATAAAAGTACCAGTGTCATTTTATTTGTAGATATTAGAAATTAAACATTTGCTAATTGTAGATGGCACAATATTAGTATTATAACTAGAGATTAAAGGGATATCCGGTAAAAATCCAGCATCCGGTATTATTGTTTTTAACAAATAGAGAAAAAAGAATACTTCACATTTTGAAATTCACCATTAAACAGTGGGTAAAAAGTAAAAATAGCAGTTAGTGAAAATAAACAAATGTCAAATTTTCGAATTTCCATTTCGAAACCTGCATTTTTATCATTCAGGCAACGGTATGCAATCGTAAGTCCAACATACTGTCTGTCGTTCCAAGGACTCTTTTGTTTACTGTTCAGAACGTTGGTCAGTCGTCCCTCCCGTGCGTCGATTTGAATACAAACAGCTGTTAATTCATCGGATAATGAGCGGTGCCCTCTTAAGTGGCAAGTACAAACCGATGACTTCTCATCCTTATAAAGAGAATGTTCTTAGTAAGGAACATGATAGTACTTTAAGATACACTCATAATATGATGTTTAGTTAACCGTTAATTCGTTTCTGAGAATTAAATTGGCTTTTTAACATTTAGGAGTGAGAATTGATTGGTTTAGTAAAGGGACAATGGTTCCCTGTTATTTATAAGGTTTTTCAGTGCCGTTTGAGAAAGTGATGGAAGTAATGTGAATGGGATTCGATGAATAAGCTTGCGATTCTGAAATCAAAGAGGTGGAGGTTCGTTTTTTTTTAGTTTGTTACGTTGTGTGTGATTTGAAACTTCTTTTTTTATTTCAGTAAATGCATGGAATTGTCTGACACTATACAGAAAGACGCAAAGTGTCCCTTGTGTAATAGTGGTCCCTCTTTGAAGTGGAATAGGAAAATCAGTTATTTTCTCAAATCGTTAAGGTACTTGAAATCTTCGAGAATTCTCGAAAAAAAAAAAATTATGCCGCTTTCTGTATAGTCTAAGATTTAAAGGACTGAGAATTTGACTGCACGGATAGCGCAATGGTTTAAGTTTTTTCTATTGGGCTATTTAAACGCCATATGGAACAACACTTTCTTGGTGTCCGGTTCATGTATATTTGTAAAGTCCCATGCGACGCAGGAATATTGTACGAGGGCTATCTTTGAAAGCAAGCAAAGTAAAAGAGGTAAGTTAAATAATGAAAAAATATAGTTTTTAGTGGTAGGTAACATTAGATTTATTAGAAAATGACTTATTTCTTTGTTCCTGTTCAAAAAAACGTGATCGCAACTAGTTGCGACTATCTGAATTGAGTCAAACGGTTCCGTTACGTAAATCCACTTTATAGTCAGTATTCAGTATTCCCGCTCCATTTACAGCGGTTAGTTCATTGTGATTTTTTTTTTTCTGATGTGTACATAAGGTAAACTGTTTTTATGATATATATGAAATAATCGATGAAACCGCCTAAACATCGTCTTGCACATGTGTATGTGCACTATCTTGCACATGTAAATTGGTCAAGTGTTTGACCAATTTTTTAAACATCTAAGATTTAAATTTCAGAATTTTTCAGAAGCCCTTTGTAGCCAATGATAGTAGGTACTTAAAAAGAAACATTTTCGTTACTGAACGAAATATAATGAACTATTTTAGAACGGAACGAACTGGTGTATCATTGTTTATGTTTTGAGTCATAAAGTTTTTGTATATGATTCAATGTGGCATATTCGGCCTCCCACAGTGAATTATTAGCAAGGCAATAAATATATATATTTAGGTTTCGTTTCATAATGAGGGCACAATAAAACTTGGAGGGAGAGTAAAGGTTGGGGCAGACAACCGGTGACGTAGTTTTTTGTTTTATATATGGGCCTGCTAAAATGACTCTACTCTGCCTGATGGAAAGCATAAGCAGAATCCAAGAGTGGTGGTCATCATATTTATTATGAATGCAGACAATGCAACGATGCAGAGACCTATGTTGGGAGGTCGCATCCCTATATTACTAATTGAAATCAGCGTGGCTCTACTACCTGTAGAGTGAAAAGTTTAGCGAAATATACCAACTAAAACATACTGGGTCGTTCAAAAGGTGTTTAAGAGTATGAACTAGTAATTGTATAGATCTGCATTTTTTAAGTTAGTGTCTAGATAAAACAACTTACCTTGAAACATTTAGGTTGAGGACTAAATATAATAAAACTTTGACAATCTATTATGTATATTTCAATTGACACAGCGCTGGAGTTATTATTAAATTACAATAAACAGATCAATAAAATTTAGAATTTGGTATTGATATAAATATAGATAGGTAACTGAACGCAACGACTAGTTAAAATATACAACTCTAGAATCGCGTCGCGCTCGCGTCACGTCGTTGTGACGCGTCGCCCGTCTCGCCTAACCTTTACAGAAGCGTGTCTTCTGCGTATATGAGGTTTACTCACATGCTTCCGTTATTCTTATAGTATTAAATCATACCAGTACAAATAAACAAAACAATCCCTTTTAGTTTTTTGAACTCTTTAAACATGGAAACATATTTGGATGATTTAATTATAACTTGTTATTTAATATTATCGTTTATACAGTTCATAAAACAGTGCCTAGATACAACTCTGAAATTTAATGCAGTGTTTTATAGCGTTTAATATAAATACACCAACGTATTTCTTAGATCCCCACGATTTATTGTTAATGTATTCTTTTTCAACTTTCTAGCTGTTGTCTGTTGCACATTGTGATGCATTGATGAACAAACATAATGCGAAAAATAGATATAATGGAAATTTGAAGCGATTTCTTTATTGTGTCAAAATTTGATTGATTTGTTTATCTTTATTGCATACATATCACAGCATAAAAGATAAAAAGACTTTCAAAAAGAGTTCAAAGAGTTTTTTAGCGTACACAAACTAACAGCACACAAAAAACTGCAACAGCACCGAAAAATCAAGGAATAGTTAACACAGATCCTATACCAAAGCTCCTAGGCTAGTATAAGTAGTCATAAACCTTATGATTAAGAAAGGTCAACACAATACAATACATTAATTCGCATAAATCTATACTAATATATAAAGCTGAAGAGTTTGTTTGTTTGTTTGAACACGCTAATCTCAGGAACTACTGGTCCGATTTGAAAAATTATTTCAGTGTTAGATAGCCCATTTATCGAGGAAGACTATAGGCAATATATCATCACGCTAAGACCAATAGGAGAAGAGCACCAATGAAAAATGTTTCAAAAACGGGGGAAAATTATCACGCGACGGGCAATAAGAGACGCAAACGAGGTTGCATGGATCTGCTAGAATGGTACAAAGTTCTTCAAACATACATTAGGAATCACTACATATTCTGCCACAAGTAACGTACAATACAAATCACACTAATATATAAAGGCGAAAGTTTGTGAGTGTGTATGTTTGTTACTTCTTCACGCGATTAGTAGTATTGCGTGAAGAAGTAACGGATACGGGATAACGTAGACGGATTTGGATAAAACTTTACAGTAATATAGCTTATACATCAGAATAACTTACAGGCTACTATTTACCGCGATAACCGACAAAAACGCGGGCAGAGCCGCGGGAAACAGCTAGTCTTAAAATAAAAAATCCATTGGCTTAAAGTTAGAGGCTGTTATCTAAATAATCATTGATATCGTAATAACATTTCTCAGAAAGAAGTTTTTTACGTCAGGTTATACAATATAGAGATACAAGTCCATGACTGAAGGTAATTGAGATATGCAGTTCATTTGGTCTAACTAATCAATTTATTGGGGGCATTCATTTTAAGACTTAATGGTGCTCATGGGTGTGAATCCAATTAGGGTATTTTTAGGGTAGATATTGATTTTTATTACACATACAACCATATTATGTACCTATACTAACTTTTAAACTTTCGCGTTCCATGATATATTAACAACTATTTTCACGAGAAATAACGCGATCACTTATTAAAAGGTATTACATACCTCTGATTTGCCTGACGTTTCGACCAGGTTGCACTGGCCGTGGTCACAGGCTGACTGGCTCAGCGGCGCACGTTTAATAAGTGATCGCGTTAATTCCCGTGAAAATAGTTGTTAATATTATGTACCTTAATATGCCTATTGCAAACTATCATATTCACACTAAAGTAAAATAAAAATAATTAAAAAGATATATCTGAGTCGGAACGAAAGCCGATATTTTTTATTTGATCAAAGAATTGAAGATTAATTTTATTTTATCAAAGATGGAGGGCAAGAGTTGGATGCGAAGACCCAAAATCGATCAGAGTGGAGGGCAATGAGAGATGCCTATGTCCAGCCGTGGACTGGTAATAGGCTGATGATTATGATGACATCGATAAATATGTACGATGATGATGCTAAAATTTATGTTTGTACTTTAGAAAGTAATTGCTAATTAGAGGTACTTAAACCTGTAGAATTCAAAACAACGGACTAGAATATACTTATTAAACAAGTTCTGTTTAATATTATGTAAAAGGATCTTATTTTGAGTAACATCACGTGCGCAATTTCATTTTGTGTAAAATGATTCCTATTTTGTTACAGATTAAAAATAGTGCTTGTGACTACAAAGCATCAACAAAATGGCGGGAAGGACATTTAAAGAATGATGGTTTATGGAATAGGATGACAACAAAAAAGTTCAAAATTCAATTTTAAGTCAGTGAAGTGCTAGTGTTGTGTTCAAAAATGGAATCGTTCGACTCTTTTGAGAACATTTCGAAAATGGAACTAACAGAGAATGGCACATATTATCCACAAGAGGCTACAATACTGGCTGCAGCGTGTGCTATCATTTTTAGTATCGTCGGAGTCGTTGGTAAGTCTGTTTTCCTAGTGATGTTTGTATACAGAATGATATTATGGTGTTTACAGTATCGAATTATGAGTGATCGAGTTTTGCATTCAACACAACTATTCGAGGAAAGCGTTGATATTCTGTTTGTTTACGACGGGTTTGATACGACTCGTTAGACAAACAGCTTGTCATCGTGTCATGTCCTAATGAACTATTTCAAAGTATAATATCAGTGATACATATTTTACTGAGCTGTTTGCAAAATAACTTGACTCTATTATGATGAATATCAAAGCATAAAACATTATTGACATTTTCTAAAATCATTAAAGCTCGTTAATTTAAATTAATACACATATGTAACATAAGGCTGTGACATATACTTCACATACATACACACATGCATTTAATTGAACACAATGTAGTAAGTATGTAATTTCTGTAAGTAATCATCTGTACAAATAAATAAAATTGGAATGTCTGTTTGTAATATTAAAATAACCACTTTTTAATAAATGCATATGTATGTATACACGATACATGCACCTACCAAAATAACATTTTTTACAATTGTTGTCTGTCGGTCTGTCTGTCTGTCTGTTTGTTTCGGGTAATATCTGGAACGGTTGAACCGATTTTGACGGGACTTACACTGGCAGATAGCTGATGATCTAAGGAGTTACATAGGCTAGACCTTTTCTTTAGACTAATTTCGCCCCGCGGCGTTATTCGCGATACGACAATAACCGCAGGTAACACCGCTGCGTTCAGATATTATATCTTACAAAAGGAAACGATATAATCATATAGCATACGACATTGAAATTAACACCTTAACACTAAAGGAATACGGTAAATTTCAGATTGCACTTTTTTTGAGAACGCATTTGTTTACTGCTGGATGTACTCGCTATCTCTAGAAAGCGTTCAATAATCGGTCACTTAACACGAACGCAACATAAAATGTTAAGTGCCGGTCGTAATCGGACATCAAACGGTTTGTTACACGACTCGATACCCGCTCTCGGACATCGGCTGCGTAAACAAACGTACTGTGCACATCCCTAGTTGCGTTCGATATTTGAATTATTATTTTTTAAATTTAGAACAAGATGTTGATCCATAACGGATACAGAAATATTCATACGAAGATTGTCTATTATTAGAATCTTAGAACTTCAATAAACGTTTACTGTAAGATATATTAAGATTGTTGAGGTGTTTCGCTATCAAAGGACTTAGGTGCCTATTGCATAGTAAACGATTATTTTAATAATGTACCACCTTTTTAAAATTATAGGATTTACGAGTATATTAATTATATTTTAAAAAGCCAGCAAACGTCAAACATCTATAGAAAGAAAATAAAATTGGAGTATCTGTTTGTAATATTAAAAGAAATAAAAAAATTGTATAGATTAAACTGATATCTTATAAATCTTTTAACTTTTGCTTTCGGTTTTCCTCAATTCCTTTCATTGTGTCTGTACCTGTTCGAAGCTTGTTGCAATATGTAGGTAATATCTATACAAATAAATAAAATTGGAGTGTCTGTTTGTAATATTAAAATAACCGCTTTTTACTTAATGCATATGTGTATACACGGTACATATACCAAATGTGTGACTAAAAAAAATTTTGTCTGTCTGTCTGTTTGTTCCGGGTAATCTCTGGAACGGCTGGACGGATTTTGACGGGACTTTCACTGGCAGGTAGCTGAAGATCCAGGGAGTAACTTAGGCTACTTTTTTTAGACTAACTTTGCCCTGCGGCGTTACTCGCGGTACAAGAATAACCGCGGGTAACACCGCAGGGTTCAGCTAGTCTATACATCTATACAAATAAATAAAATTGGAGTGTCTGTTTGTAATATTAAAATAACCGTTTTTTACTAAATGCATATGTATATATACACGGTAGCTATACCAAAAACGTAGTTAAAAAAATTTTTGTCTGTCTGTCTGTCTGTCTGTCTGTCTGTCTGTTTGTTCCGGGTAATCTCTGGAACGGCTGGACGGATTTTGACGGGACTTTCACTGGCAGGTAGCTGAAGATCCATGGAGTAACTTAGGCTACTTTTTTTAGACTAACGTTGCCCTGCGGCGTTACTCGCGGTACAAGAATAACCGCGGGTAACACCGCGGGGTTCAGCTAGTAACTAATATAATTATATTCGTTACGGTACGGTACCAACTAATTATAGAGTCAAAACAGCAATAGAATACAGTAAAGTAGAGATTTAGATAACTTGAAAGCTCTGATCATATATCGAAATATTTCGGCGCAAATATAGATATACTAATATTATAAAGCAAAAAAATTTGTTTGTTTGTTTGAACGCACTAATAGTGGGAACCGCTGGTCATTTATCGATGAAGGCATGTTTATAGGTTATATATCATCGCGCTAAGACCGAAAGGAGCGGATCACCAATGGAGAACGTTTCAAAAACGGGTGAAATTTATCACGCTACGGGCAATAGGAGACGCAAACGAGGTTGCTTGGGTCAGCTAGTGTATTAATAAAATTAATAACATTCCATATTTGAATTTCTTCACCATAGACAATATAGATATTTTTAATACTACAAGGGGTATTAATGCCATAACTCAAGTACTTATATTCATCTCACATGACATAAAACAGTAATAAAATCTGTTAAGGGCAGTTGCCCTTATGAATGGGGCTTTGACGACGGACGTGACTAAGCGCTCGGCCCTACGCACCACTGCATGTTAGCTGGAATTAATTACAACTTCAAGCTTTCCATAGCGTAAAGACGTTTGTCAAATAATTCAAATGAATCGGACCGGAAATTCTCTGAGAATTGGTCTGTTTCTTTTTGGGGTTGCCAGCACAAACTTAAAAATCAAAACGATGTGTGTATGTAATTAATTTGTTATTTTAGGAACGAGGGATACCTACTTATTTTTAATTGAATGAGAAAATGTGTAATAAGAGATTTTTAATTGCATGCATACAGACAGACCAGTTGTTAATTCTGCTGGTTTAAGTAGAGACCGGCATTAAGAACGCTCCATGTTTGAAATGAACCTTTCAAAGTGTCAATTCTACCTGACGGCAAGCGTGAACAGAACCCAGGAGTAGTGGTTGGTGACCACTCTCTACTCATTGCGAATGCAGACAATGCATCAATCCAGCATGGTGATCTACACTATAGTGGCCTATTAAGATGGTTCAGCATCATCTTTTTTTGCCGACCGTAATTTTAGTCACACCTACTTCGAGGCAATCCTATTGTCTTAAATCAGGCACTTAAAGTATAATAAGATGAAGAATTAGGAACACAGTGATAAGAATGAAAGGGAAGAATATATTTTACCAATACATCCTGTTGGTAACAAAATATTGTTGTTACGAATGGATGGGAATGTGTTAATTAAACTTTAAAATCGGCAATATTAAAAAATTCCGTAATTCTAATACGGGAGTTATTCCTCTGATTCTGAGTAAAATCGCTTATTCTACTAACAGTAGATAATCTTATTTTTGTCAACCAATCAGCATTATTATCATTTTCGTACATTTTACATTTTTTACTAAATACTCTGTGGTGACGCGGGACTTTTTAAAACGTAATAAGTTCACTAGATGTTCAACAGGTGGGACTAACCAGCTGTTTAAATGTGTGTGTATGTGTGTGTGTGTGTGTGTATAAGTGAATAAGCAACATCATTCGGCGAAATCGGAGATTTAAACATGAATAAATAACAATGATAATAACTGACATAAAACGACGCGTAGAGAATAATGTAAAGCGTCGCGTGATCCCAGGTCATGTGGAGTCCGTAGTATGTTAATCCAGCCGGATTGCGGATGTTGAGAAGTCGCTCATAGACAATACGTTAATATAAACATTTTAAATGTTCCGTTAGAAACAGCACACTGCACTAGAGACCACTACAGTAATTACAGTATAAATGTAAATTTTCATCAACTTTTAAACATCATCATCATCATTTTCATCATTAACAGCCCTTAACAGTCCACTACTGGACATATCCTCTTCTTAACAACATATGTATAGTATATATACACATAAGAAAAAAAAAAAGAATACATTACTATAATTCTTATTTGTATCACATAAACGTATGTATCTTGATAGCCATGAAGCCCTCCGCGGACGGTATCATTTTATCACGTGATCTATTAGCGAAAGCAATTAGCCTCACTAGGGGACATCCGCACATAATCCACCCCCTATGTACACCATAGGCAATGCTATTATTAGAAAGCAATAAATATACTCTATGGTTATTGTTGTTCCGTGGCTGGCGTTTATAGTTGACTAATTTTGAAAATAGAACGAATGTAATAAACTGTACTGTGTGTAAGGAAACCGAAAAAGTTGTTATTCTTCTTTTTAGGCTGGTAAATTTTAGTCTTATACGTAATGAAATAAAATGTAACAGTTTTCGAAGCCAAAAAAGTATTGAGCTGGTTTTTAACGGACTTTTAAAAAAAGGAGATTATCAATTCGAATGTTTTTTTTATGTTTCTTACTTACTGGTACTTTCGACTGGGTGAACCGATTTTGATTATATATTTTTTTATTTAAAAGCTGGTGCTTCCCATGTGGTTTTTTTTAGACGGAAGCTGTTGCCTACTCGTCACCCGTGTTATTAATATTGCACCTACACTTTTTATCTCTCCGTAATAATATTGAATAATATATTGCTATTCGTACGATAAGGGCTGGCAAGTTATTATTACCACTACTCTTAAAAAAAAAGAATAGCGATCAGCGCTTTAGTGCGCCTAACAACATAGCTTCTAAGTCCTAGTTGCTCTAGCTATATACATGTATAACTAGCTGAAACCCGCGGTTATTGTCGTACCGCGGGAAACGCCGCGTGACAAATTTAGTCTAAAAAAGGTAGCGTAAGTTACTCCCTGGATCATCCCTGCCAGTGAAAGTCCCGTCAAAATCGGTCCAGCCGTTCTAGAGATTACCCGGAACAAACAGCCGACTGACTGACTAACCGGTGCCGGTTAACGACACCTCATTTGTTTAGTTCTAATGAGTACTTAAGGAGCTATGAGAGAATAAATGAACATACATACATACATACATAGTCATGTATGTACACAGTACATGTCAAAATCATAACCCTCCTTTGGCTTTGCCGTAGTCGGGTAAAAACTACGTGATAACTCAAGAAACCTTATGTCGTCCTTTCTTCTCAGGTCTAGTGCGGTTGAGCAAGATCGAATTCTTCTGCTCTAAAAAGTTTGACGTGCAAAAGTGTTTTTGTAACTTATTTAGGGAATAAACGATTTCAATTCACCAAAATCATCACCCGCTTGTAGTAATTCATTCTTGGATGAAAGCCTCTCCTTAGAAAGATACTTTTCGCCCTCTGTACCACGCTAGTCAGAATAACGAACAGTTGACAGTTGACAGACGACATTACACCGAGCGCTGGGGAGGCGGCCATGACCATAGTGAATTTAGTGGTGAGAGAGCGCGCACGCACCCACGTGTTCTGGCGGAATGTTTTAGATCAGATCAGAGTAATCTTTTATAACTAAGAGTGTTGAAGATTGATTTGGTAATTAATTAAACGAGTTTCGATTATATTTTAAAGTATTTTAGTGATTAACACATCCTGGTTTCCTCGCCCAACTACCCACGTTTGATTGGTGATATTTGATGAACAGGGGTGGTGATGGCATTAATCCATTACATATTATCAATTTCAATTCGTCAATCATTATAATTCATACTTCTATACTAATATTATAAATTTGCAAGTAACTTTCGCGGCTAATCCGATGAACCGATTTGAATGAATTGCGGTATAGTGATTGATTGGACTTCGGAGAAGTACGCAGGTGGAGCCGCAGCCAAAAGCTGGTAGTTATTATATTATATATAGAGATAAGGTCAATAAAACAAAGGAAGATATTAAATTTAATACGAGATTCTAACGCTAGGCAAACTTTAATAATATAATAATAATAACAATAAACATTTCAGATCAAAGGTAATTAGCACTCTTAACTTATATTACAATTCATAAAATGATACTAAGGAAACTGCTTATGGCCGAGGCGTTAAAACTAAATTGCACAACCGCTAACTAAGGATGACTAACTACTAAGATATACTAACACGCACATGCAATCAAAAGCCTGTCGGAAACACTACTGATCTGGTCTCCATAACATTTGGTGCAGAGGTGTATTATAATCTAAATCGGTTATTTATTCCCGCAAAGACGATTGACAAAAGTGACAAAAACGCGCCAAAACTTGCAGTAAATAAATTGTTTTTTAAAAAAAGATCTTATTAACAAGTAGCTGAACCCCGCGGTGTTACCCGCGGTTAATGTTGTACCGCGAGTAACGCCGCGGGACAAAGTTAGTCAAAAAAGTAGCCTAAGTTACTCCCTGGATCATCAGCTACCTACCTGTGAAAGTCCCGTCAAAATCGGACTAGCCGTTCCAAAGATTATCCGGAACAAACAGACAGACAGACAGACCGACAGACAGACTAAAATTTTTTTAACTACATTTTTGGTATATATCGTGTATACATACCTACATATGCATTAAGTAAAAAGCGGTTATTTTAATATTACAAACAGACACTCCAATTTTATTTATTTGTATAGATTATTGTCTAATATACTTTCATTATCAGTATTATGTGGCACAATTATTGCTATCGTACAATATAAATAAACCTGCCAATGGGTATACTGATTAATTGCAAAGATTTACTGCACGCAGAGGCACAGCCGAGGGTTGCCAGATCAATCAAGCTGTCATTGTAATGACAGGCGGTTGACCGACGACTCGCCTGGGGAGCATTTTGCCGCGAAAATAAACATGTGTGCTAAGCGTTTATTGATAATTTTGACATTTGTTTTATATAAGGGCGCATAAGAATAACAAAAACAGTCATCAACATTTAGGAAATACTTTTGGGAATTGTAGCTCCATCAGTATTGGCTTTACACACATGGACCGTGGGAGAGCCACGCTTCGGCATGAATGGGTTGGCTCGACCGGAGTGATACCACGGCCTCACAGAAAACCGGTGTGAAATAGCGCTTGCGCTGTGTTTCATCGAGTGAGTGAGGATTCCGGAGACCCATTACCTACCCCTCCCCACATCTCTTTTCCCATCCCCAAAGGTCGGCAACGCACTTGTGACGCCTCTGGTGTTGTGAATGTCCATGGGCGGCGGTAATCGCTTAGCATCTGGTGATGCGCCTGCTCGTTTGGCCCCAATAGAAAAAAAAAAATCTACATGAAGATTCTATAGATACCTGTCTCGTACACATGACACTCACACGCAGAGACTATAGAGGAGTCGATAGCTTCTCGGTAGAAAGGCGGGGAAAAGATATTATGACGCGTGTGTGTGGGCGAGCCAGGGTAGGGAATGAAACAAATACACAACGAGTACATTAAAGGAATCAATTTAACTTGTAAGATTTTTATTGTGATTGTACGAGCGTCAATGATATAGATAGATTCTTTATGACTATGATTATATAATGATGACATAAACATTTCTAAAGTAGACTTAGTTTATGAACTTGCTTGATAACCCAAGTTTGAATTACTACTGTCACATAACCTCACTAGCCTATAACACTCAATTGGAGGACATGGGCATCTACTTAGCAAGAAGGTTTTGGTCCATATACCACGCTGGCCCAACGGGTTTATATCTATACTAATCTATACTAATATATAAAGCTGAAGAGTTTGTTTGTTTGTTTGAACACGCTAATCTCAGGAACCGCTGGTCCGATTTGAAAAATTCTTTAGGTGTTGGATAGTCCATTTATCGAGGAAGGCTATAGGGTATATACCATCACGCTACTACTAATAGGAGCGGAGCAACAATGAAGAATGTTTCAAAAACGGGGGAAATTTTCACGCTACGGGCAATATAAGGCGCAAACGAGGTTGCGTGGATCAGCTAGTACTAATATATAAAGCTGAAGAGTTTGTTTGTTTGTTTGTTTGAACACGCTAATCTCAGGAACCGCTGGTCCGATTTGAAAAATTCTTTAGGTGTTGGATAGTCCATTTATCGAGGAAGGCTATAGGGTATATATCATCACGCTACTACTAATAGGAGCGGAGCAACAATGAAGAATGTTTCAAAAACGGGGGAAATTTTCTCGCTACGGGCAATATAAGGCGCAAAACGACGTTGCGTGGGTCAGCTAGTAGAAATATACAGTTCGCTTTTAGTTTTCCTTTTTTTTAGAGTGCTGTTCCTACAGAGCTTGCTTCCTTAGTCGGCTCTTACCACACCCACGGGGTGAATAGGGGTGGTGTGTTGAGACAGCGTATTCTTAATTAGTCTCCATACGGACTTTTACTATTTATTGTATATACTGTAAGGGTTCGTTCACACAGACCGGCTCGGAGAGGAGAGCAGATTTTTATCACATTGGAAACAGAGGTTTGAGTAATTGTAGTGGAGTTCATTTTTGCATGTGCGCTTCTTTTGTCATTAAGAATGGTTGAACGCGCTTAGTGTGAAATTAGAAGAGGAGCCGACGTCTTTCTCACTCGCGCAGCCGGCTCCAATTCTCTTCCACATCCGGTCTATGTGAAATTTTTATTTTTATTTTCGGATATCACACAACGCCATCTAGTCCCAATCTAAGCAGAGCTTGTGTTATGGGTACTAGATAACTGATACAAATACATATATATATTTATTTATATTTCTAAATAAATACATATTATACATAGAAAACACCCAAACTCCGAAACAAATATTTGTAGATCATACAAACATTTGGTCCGACCCGGGATTCGAACCCGAGACCTCACCAGAGCCACCAGACCAAACTCCATAAACCTTTTCACGTCATATATTTGTTGTTAGCAAGTCGTAAAGGATATTTTTAATCCATTAGTTTAGCGGAATTGTACGTTTCACGATAATACTCGTCATATTTGTTTTGTGACGTGGGTTATGGCCGTGGATTTATAATAAATGTGTACATAACTGTGTACGAAAACCGTTTGTGAAATCAATTTGATTAATGGATTACGAAAAAAGGCTTGTTGAAATCTGTACAAATATTATAAAGCTGAAGAGTGAAGAGTTTGTTTGGTTGAACTTGCTAATTTCAGGAAATACTGTTGCGAAGTGAAAAATTATTAAGTGTTAAATAGGCTTAATATCAATTTTTCTACGGGACGACTGACAACCCTGAGGATGAATTGAATGCGAAGGTTGTAGGGTTAGCTCGCATCGCACACGCACACACATACGCACACACGCGCACACACACACACACACGCACACGCACGCACACACGCACACACACACATACACACACACTCCTGTATATCAGGATCAACAGCAGTGACCCACGAAGTCACCAATAATGAAATTGAAACTAATGTATTTTCCTGTGCACCAAGCGGTAATTAGTACATAAACAGATGAGCCTGACTTAAAAAAAACACAGTAATATATTCTATTAGCAGCATTGTATTATTTTATATTGTTATTGTTTAGTTTATAAATATAACTGTATCAATTAGTGTACAATAAAGTTTATTCTATTCTATATTATCACAGATAGCGTTGAAAATTGTTTTCTATAGATTAATGATTCTAAACATGTCACGTTTCGAGTTTTATCCAGGTTAAAACATGTCCTTTGGAATTATTTCAAGGGAATCTCATAACTCATTAATAAATTATCTATTCATAATACATTTTCCACTAGTTTATGGTAATTCGCCTTAATGACTATTATTTTCGATTGACTTGATTCGTTTGTAAATTATAAGTATACTAATTGTTACCCGCGGCTCCGCCTTTGTATATATGGGTTAATGCGGTAAATAGTAGCCTATGTGTTATTCTAATGTATAAGCTATATTACTGTAAAGTTTCATCCAAATCCGTTCTGTACTTTTTGCGAAAAGAGTAACAAACATCCATCCATCCATCCATTCATCCATACTTACAAACTTTCGCGTTTATAATATTAGTATAGATTCTTAGTCTGATTTTTTTCTCTTTAATTAGCTTGTAATTATTATCTTTTGTTTTCGTTATTTTCAACATATCTTTCACATCACATTAAAAGCCTTTAGGGTTTCAGCCTACTATATTACTGTTTGTTTCAAGTTTTTTTTCTCTTAAAACTGACGTTATCCTGCATAGTTGGCTCCTTTAATGAGCTAATACGACACCAATGAGGCCATGGGATGTTTATATTTGTTTTTTATTGTAAAGGAGGAAAACGAGCAGACGTATCCCACCAGAGGCGTCACAAGTACATTGCCGACCTTTGGGGCATGGGGAACGGGTGGGGGTGTGAAAGACAGCGCAAGCGCTATTTCATACCGGTTTTCTGTGAGGCCGTGGTATCACTCCGGTCGAGCCGGCCCATTCATGCCGAAGCGTGGCTCACCCACGGGAAGAAGAGGGGTGATATCATTTCAGATTCTTAATTCGTTACCATACTGATAAGAACACTTTCCCTATAAAGAAAACTAACTGTAATGTTCTATAAGTGTACAATATGCCCTAAATAATACATAACTAGAGCCATATAAACTATATATATATTTATCGCGAAAGTTGCAATAAAAAAACTAAATGAGTGAAACTAAAATTTATGACTCGAAAAAGTATGATAATGGCCACTTAAAATTACATTAACATTCTAATGTCATGTTTACGAGAAAACACTGACTGGAATTGAGTTCTGCTAGAATGTTTACAGGTAGACAACAATAAACAGACGGGTCACTTGATGGTAAGCGACAACCGCCGCCCTTTGGGATTGGGTTTTCTGTGAAGCCGCAGTATAATGTCGAAATAAGGCTAGGATGGCTTGAAATGCTTGATGACAAATTGCCTCTTCTTAATTTTACAAAAGATTATAAAGAAAAAACATCCAACGGCAAGATTTCGTAGCCATAAACCCGCACTCGGCCAGCGTGGGGACGTATGGCCTTAACCCTCTGTTGAGAGGAGACCCAAGTCCAGCAGTGGGACGTTATCGGTTGTTGATGATAAAGTAAAAATGGATCGGGTATTAATAATGTGTTTTTTAAACGCATCCCTATATTTGCTACTGTATCGTTGTATATTGTTATCTAGTACTTGTAAATACAGTATTTTTACAAAATATAATTGTGTCAACATGAGTTACACCTTCCGGAGTGACGAACTACGCGATGTAGATACTTATGTCACTTAACTGATAAAAAATGTTACTTATTTGCGCTTGAATAGGACCGATGACAGCTCTAGTCTGATATTACAGGCTATAAATTACAAAAAAAAAAGTATGTATAAATAATGTTTTCGTATTTTATGCTTGTTGTTCATGTAATGCCTGACTCATTTTTACATAAACATACTCCAACTACTGAAGATCCAGATTAATGATATTAAATTACTGCATCGTCATTGGTCTAAAAAATGTGCTAAGATGAAAATCACGCTCAAAGAAACCGTTAGATTCACATACAAACTGTGATGCTTTCTGTTTTAAAAAGGTGTCTGCCTATTTTGACTTCATTTTGTCTCCCGCTTTGCTAAGGAGGGCAAAGGGAAGTGGACATATTACATTTCCATCTAGGTACTCCAGTTTTTCTTCAGATTAATTTCGTTGCGGGTTCCAAGACAGTTAATTTTTTCCTGGGATTTGCCGAGTGTCATAACTCGGTGTGTTCGTGGGTCACTGCTGTTGATCCTGGTGTACAGGAGTTACAATGGTAAGCGGGACTAATCCAACAAAAAAATATCACATATAGTTAAAGCTAATAAAAGGACCAAAACGAATCCTTAATTATCCTTTAAGTAAAGTATCAAATATCAAAATATGATCCCGGGACCTTTAAGCGGGGCGTGAAAAAGCATCTTACTAGGCCGGCATATTGATAGTCGCCATACTGCATTGTCTGCATTCGCAGTGAGTATGGTGGCTCCCACTCTTGGATTCCACTGAAGCTTGCCATTAGACTGAGTAAAGCCACTTTGGCAGACCTTCAAATGAAACAGTTCTCACACCTATGGGAACTAGTTATTCTACAAATCCCACTTGACAGTTTTATCATACTTTTTAAACTTAAGTGACTCATGCTAACAAATTGTAAATTATGACTAAACCTGTAAACATTATATGGTTCTTATCAAATACTGTCATCCTTACCTACCGGGGGATGTTGTCATAACATATGATTAAGTATTTACTTTATGATTAAGTTTTTGACTGGCCTGTTGTGTTTTTTTATGTATGGCCCTGCCAAAATGACTCTACTCTGCCTGATGGAAAACATACTCAGAACCCAAGAGAAATGGTCACCGTACTCATTGCGAATGCAGATAATGCAACAAAGCAGCATGGTGACCCACACTATAGCGGCCTAGTGATGCTTCTGCATCATTAGGCCTCCGGTCTCGCACTCATCAACGAAACACGACAGCTGTCTGTCATTTTACGTTGATATTCTAATCTAGTGGTTAGCAATCTTAACGGGGTTTTGAATAACAAACGGATTTTGCAGAGGATTGTTTTTGTTTACTATTTAGGTACTTTACAATTTCACTTCAAGTGATAGCCTAAGTTTTTGTCTATCTGTGAGGTGATGGGGTTAAGAATTTTAAAGGCTGGCAAGGCATTGGTTGCAATGTTACGGATGTCCATGGGCGGCGGTAATCGCTTACAATCAGGCGATTCGTATGCTCGTTTGCACCTATCTATACAAATAAATAAAATTGGAGTGTCTGTTTGTAATATTAAAATAACAGCTTTTTAATCAATGCATGTGTATGTATACACGATACATATACCGAAAATGGAGTTAAAAATTTTTTTGTCTGTCTGTCTGTCTGTCTGTCTGTTTGTTCCGGGTAATCTCTGGAACGGCTGGACGGATTTTGACGGGACTTTCACTGGCAGGTAGCTGATGATCCGGGGAGTAACTTAGGCTACTTTTTTTAGACTAACTTTGTCCCGCGGCGTTACTCGCGGTACAACAATAACCGCGGGTAACACCGCGGAGTTCAGCTATCTCTTAATAAAAAGAATACGAAATGTCACCACCCTTAAATATCCCGTTTGACTGCCTCGGTGGCGCAGTAGTAGTGAACACGACTGCTGTGCTTGAGGTCTCGGGTTCAAATCCTGGGTCGGACCAAATGTTTGTGTGATCTACAAATATTTGTTTCGGAGTTTAGGTTTTTTCTATGTATAATATGTATTTCCAAAAAAAAAAAAGTATAAATGTATTTATATCAGTTGTCCAGTACCCATAACACAAGCTCTGCTTAGCTTAGGACTAGATGGCGTTGTGTGAGATGTCTGAAATATTAATTTACTTATTATTATTTATTTTTTGTGTCGTAAGAGCCCTTTAAAGGAGGACAGGCACTCCAAAGAGTTAAAAACTTGAAATAAACCCTATACTAAGCCGTCGGGCGAGCTTAGAATAGCCAAAACCTCCTTTCTTAGCAGACTCTCAAGCAATTCGGGCTATTAATCACTGTTGACGATGATGTGTCCAAAGTTCCCAAATGACGTATGATTGACGTATTCTGTCAAATCATAAGATTACCCTCAGAGAGATTAGCCCATCAATTTCTAAACGTGTCTCTCGAAACACTTTACATTGGCGGTATCTCTGCGTTGACTCTACACGCGAGATAGAGTCCATAGACAACTAATAATAATAAAGAGATTACCATTCCTCTAACGTTCACTGTCAATGCGCGTCTTCAAACACGTAATTCGACTGTCAAATGACGTACTTATTTAATTTACATTAATTTTATATGTGAGTCATTGGAGGCATACAAATCTATGAACATTAATGTAATACATCGTGTGAAATAAGTAGAAGTGTAACTGATGCCTGTTATCTACTTTGCCCTGGAGTTGCGTTAGAGAGGCGCTTGTGTATCACCGACTGCTTTATTGGTTAGCGTATCCAATCAAGAAGTCTCCGGTTCGATTTCCGGGTCAGATTTTTCTTTCTGACTGTTTCTTCTTGTAATGTTAGTCCTTTAAAACATACTTAAGATTCTCATGAATGAATTGAAAACTGACAGGGACTTAGAACGTTCCACCCTCAACATTTTTTTCTCTGACTTACTTTGCAAATCCGGCTACCACAAAAGCATTCTTTCCACTTTTCGGGTTATTGTATATCCTATGTTGCTCACAAAAAACGTACCCTTCTATTATTAAAATAAATATCAAAATCGGTTCAGTAGATCCGGAGATTACCCCTACAACGACACAAAGTCACAAACTTTACCTCTTTATATAATAGTATAGATATTATATAGATACAAAAATAAAAGAAAGTATAAAAATAAAACCCAACTAAACTAAACTACGACAAAAACGACGCTGAAAAATATGAAACAGGGTTGAAAGGCCATAGTCACGCGTTGTTAAAGTCTTATGGTACGTTTCTGCAAGTTTGAAAAGCCGTAGTCGGGTAAAAACTATGATTCAATATTGTCGTTAATATGCAGGATTAATAATTTTTTATATACGACCAGTTTTAGTTGTCAAGTAAAGAACAAATACTATTTTTGAGGTAATTTCAGACAGTTTTCAATAACCTGTCTAAACTTGATTTTTTTTATTTGAAAGGCTGTATTTTAAGGGTTTGGTCCCATTTAAAGAAAAAACAAAAAAACGAAAAAATTCAGATCTAAATAAAATCTAATTCTACCACTTTGACAACGCAGACGGCGTTGTTGGTCTAAAATTGGCATTCGTTTTCATTTAGTAAAGTACTGCACTTGACTGTATTGGTAATGCGAGTGCATTTTAGGTACAACAGAATATATTCTAAAATATGTTAATGTTATTAAATGTTTTTTCCTCTCGTGGTGCCGTATCATCACTAAGTAAGTGAAATTAACATCTGAAAGCACATTTATTTTGTTATTTTTAGCCCTACCAAAATGACTCTACTCTGCCTAATGGAAAGCATAATCAGAATTCAAGAGTGGTTGTCACCATACTGCGAATGCAGACAAAGCAACAATGCAGCATGGTGACCCACACCATGGCGGGCTAGTGATGCTCCTGCATCATTGGGCCTCCGGTCTCGCACTCACCAACAAAACACGACAACACGAACGCTGTCATTTTACGTTGATTTTCTATACGAGGGTAGTACCGCCCCGGTCGAGCCGGCCCGTTCGTGCTGAAATCATCGTGTCTCTACTACCTTAAAAACAAAACTATGGTTTTTCTTAATTTAAATTATTTATAATTAAATGACTGAACGAATATTAACAAAGTTCATTTTTTCCAGGAAACCTAGTAACAACAGTGGCACTCCTCATGCATCCAAAGCTCCGTGGTCACGTGACGACGATGTTCGTCCTCTCCCTCTGCGTGTCAGATCTGCTGTTCTGCTCCATCAATCTGCCTCTCACTGCGAACCGCTACATCCAACAACACTGGGGCCTGGGGCCCTGCTTGTGTCAGATGTTCGCTTTCATCTTCTACGGGAATGAAGCTGTCAGTCTTTTGTCCATGGTTGCTATCACTATTAACAGGTCAGTTAAATTTATATTCTATTCTGTACTAGCTGTACCCCGTGGTGTTACCCGCTGCGGGACAAAGCTAGTTTAAAAAGAGTAGCCTAAGTTACTCCCTAGATCATCAGTTATCTGCCAGTGGAAGTCCCGTCAAAATCGGTCCAGCCGTTCTAGAGATTACCCGGAACAAACAAACAGACAGACAGACAAAAATTGTAAAAAAAAAAAATTTTGGTACATGTATCGTGTATACATACATATGCATTTATTAAAAAGCGGTTGTTTTAATAAAAAGACACTTCAATTTTTTTCATTTGTATAGATTAGTTAAATAGTTTTTGACCTGTTCTGAACGTAAAATACACGCAGGGCTACAAGATAATTCAAATAGGTATTTCCAGGAAAAAATATATTTTAGCTTTCTATTTATGTAAGTTCTTATGTGAAATAAATATTCCAGTTTTATTTATAACCCACCTAAAGTTGTTTACGAACACATCGATAGACACTCGACCTTTTTCGAATTTTCCTCTGTAGTTAAAATAAGCCATATATCATTGCCAATGAGGTTTTTATATACAAATTAAATGGCTCCTCTTAGGTTATTTTTAATGTACTAAAAGCATGTAATTTGTGCGTCGTCAGCGTTCATCGCATTAAATTAAAATAGTGCTATAAATGTTCAATAGTCAGTATTTTCGTATTCTTAGGAAAAACGAAAATGTTGAATGAACCTCAAAAATAAATGGAAACTTTAACCGTCATCATGACCAGCCTGTAGCAGTCCACTGATGGATATTAGCCTCTTACCCACGGCGTGAAAAGAGATGGTATCGCTTCGTATAAGGGTAATAACTAACAATAAAAATAAAATTTTAACAAAAATAAAACTGACTTCAAAGTTTGACTCGATTTCTCTTGGATTCCATCATCAGATCTTAGTGTCCTTATCATGGTACCACCGTTGGGATATCTCCTTTCCATTAAAAAAAGAATAATCAAAATCGGTTCTTAAACGACGAAGTTATCCGCGAACACACATAAAAATAAAAAAATATAAAATATATATATGTCGGAGAACGAGTAGTTTTTTTAAGTTTTAATTTGAATTAGTGTTTATTTCAATCGATTATTCGAAACGTCAAACTGTGCATCGAGAAACATGGCAGTTTGGGTGGAATCTGTGGACGGTGTATGCAAAAGAAGGCGCACTGATTATTTGTTATTAACGATGTGATTATTACGTCTTAGTTTACTTACAGCTTGACTTAATAATGTTGGTTTAGTTTTAGTCGATTCTGTAAGCAATATTAAATGTTACTAAAATGTGTGCGGGTAACACCGAATATAGTGATAGGTGTCACCACTAGTTAAGCAAGCAGCCGGTATAAAAGAGAGCGGCCGCACGAGTTGCGGGACTACTAACCTATTGGCTCTTAAACTAACTACCCACCGTTTCGTATTGAAGAAAAATAGAATCAACAGATCAGTTTAGTTCGAGCATTGTACCAGGAAGGACAAGCTGTAAATAAGCTAAGTACATAGGTTTCTTAATTATTGTAATTAACTGTCAAACGTTTGTAACTAATAAGTTAAGATTTAAAAGAGTGGCCATGAGTTTCTTTGCCAGTATTCTTCTCATAAGGCTCTACGCATTTTGGAAACTGGAGGTTATGGGTCGTCACGGACGTTCAGTGGATTTTGGTGTTCTCACCTAATTCACTTTGACAATGTTGTGCCGATCTATGATTTTAACTGTAGCTTCATTGATTCAATAAACTATTGGAATTCTATATTGTCTTTGGCTGTGCAAATAAACCCTACCTACCAACGTGTGTAATAATGAAGATTGATTACTAGACTAGACTAGACTTGATTCAGAGCGATTTCTATTGCTTTAAATCATGAGTGCCACTTGACAAAATATGCAAGTGACGGCGGCAAAGCTGACGTCACCATTTCTTAAAAACCGCTTCGACCGATCATCCACACTGTGACTCCGACATCAGAAGTGGGATTACCTGTGAATTACCCCTGTGGACTACCCCTAGAGATTACCTGTGGATTGCCCTATGGATTACCTGTGAATTACCCCTGTGGACTACCCCTAGGGATTACCCCCATGAACTACCCCTATGGATTATCCCTATAGATAACCCATAACGGATCAGGAACAAAATACAGGGCAGATTGCTATTATTTTATTTTACGTTTACCCTACGTTAAAATAAAATCTTTTCGATACGGAATTAATTTGTGCTATACGAGAACCGCCAACTAGTGAGAGAACTACTCCGACTGTAAAAGTGAAGTGATGTGTGAAAAATACAAGCGCTGTCAAACCTGTGGCAAAATCAAGTTTACGTAATCCAGTAAAGATTAGGACAATGTTAGCCGTGACAATATTGCTAATTCATTAATTTCAGATACTACCTTTGCCTGACAGTCGAAGGAAACCAAAGTGCAGAAGACTATTACTTGAACCTTATTCAAGTGTGGTGTCATAGATGCAGTTCCAATATGAATGCCAAGGCAAACGATTTACAAACCGAGTAACCAGTGAAAGTCAGCTCCATCCAACCAGCTCTAGTTCAGCTCTAAGAAAGATTTGGTGAGAAGTTTTCATTTTGTTTCAAATGCTCTTTAATAAGACAAATTCTGTCAGATAGATTTCTGGGCCAACGACAATATAGTGCAGTAATATTATTGAGGGTAGGTAACGCCCGCCCTTATTGTAACATAGTATTGTGTGATCCACAAATTCTTGCCCTGAGTCTGGGTGATTTTTGTGTACGTTTTATATCCTTTTGTGAGGTCCCCCGTGACACAGGATGTTTATTCCTAATGGGAGGGTTGTCTTTTTAAGAAAAGAATAAATTCTTTTAACAATTATTTTTACGGGAATTAAGGCAATCACTTATTAAAAGGTATTACATACCTCTGATTTGCCTGGCGTTTCGACCAGGTTGCACTGGCTGTGGTCACAGGCTGACTGTAAAAATAATTGTTAATATATCATGGAACGCGAAAGTTTAAAAGTTAGTAGAATAAATTGTCAAGAAATCCGGGTTGAAGAAATGCACTGAATAGTATTTCCTGTAGTAGGTACACGATTACTGTATTTCAAATGACATAAGTATTTAAAGAAAAGAATGAAAATCTGCTTTCATTAGGCTTCTTTTCAGTTGTAATTTTCGAAAAGTTCTTAAAAATAATAAGGTCGTTTCTATTGATGCCTACGTTCTCTTATAAAACGAGGATCGCAATCAAATTAAATTAAACCCACAGTATAAAGGTCCTTACGTGGTCGCCGATATACTAGAGGGAGACCGCGAATTTGCTGCCCACACGTATTTTCTACCAACCACTGATCATCTACACTCGCAGTAATCAGGGTGAATACAAGCCGTCGGATACCCACTAGTGAAGTCCCTATTCATTTGTCCGATGAACAATGATCCTTGAATAGTTTATTAAATTAATCCGAAGGCTTTATTTCTGTTTTGATTATTTTGTTGTATACAATTATTTAGAATGTAGTGTTGGTAGCCTGGTTTCACTACCTCCTTAGGTCTCGCTGGTCATTTGTAGCCGTAGCTCGTGCAGTACTTATCTGTAGAGAGTGCGCGGTGCGCATCTGGCTATGCGAATGTCAGTCGCTGGTTAAGTGACAATAAAAAGATCTCAAACTCTGGTTAAGAGTTGAGCAAAATGCCGCTGGTGAAGTGGTTATTCGCAGTCGCTGGTTAAGTGACTACGATATGTTGCTGGTTAAGTGACAATAAAAAGATCTCGATCTCTGGATAAGAGTTGAGCAAAAAGCCGCTGGTTAAGTGGTTACACGCAGTTGCTGGTTAAGCGACTAAGTCAAAACGTCTTACTGGCGATTTAGACAGAGGTGCTGAACTTAGGTTAACAATCATTATTGTTTGTACTAAGATTTATGTGATTATGCTGGTAGATATAAATGAGCATGGTCAGAACCTTATCGTGATACTGACGTGAATAGAAACATCAAATTTAAAATCATGAAGGCAAAATAATTTGTTATAATTGAAATTGGTTTCTATGAATCTTTAATTTGGTCAGGAATAGCCGAGAGGACGGATTCACTGTCCAGATGTTTCCTCAGTTAACAAACACGTAGACGTGTAAGTCCATCAGAATGCCTGTGGGCCAGGCAATACCGGCCGAATAAATTGAGCTACTGTGGTTGCTTTTTTTCTTTGTTTACAGATGACTCGCACGAGGACGTGTGATGCATCAGGATGGCCGTGTCGGAGAACGAGTAGTTTTTTTAAGTTTTAATTTGAATTAGTGTTTATTTCAATCGATTATTCGAAACGTCAAACTGTGCATCGAGAAACATGGCAGTTTGGGTGGAATCTGTGGACGGTGTATGCAAAAGAAGGCGCACTGATTATTTGTTATTAACGATGTGATTATTACGTCTTAGTTTACTTACAGCTTGACTTAATAATGTTGGTTTAGTTTTAGTCGATTCTGTAAGCAATATTAAATGTTACTAAAATGTGTGCGGGTAACACCGAATATAGTGATAGGTGTCACCACTAGTTAAGCAAGCAGCCGGTATAAAAGAGAGCGGCCGCACGAGTTGCGGGACTACTAACCTATTGGCTCTTAAACTAACTACCCACCGTTTCGTATTGAAGAAAAATAGAATCAACAGATCAGTTTAGTTCGAGCATTGTACCAGGAAGGACAAGCTGTAAATAAGCTAAGTACATAGGTTTCTTAATTATTGTAATTAACTGTCAAACGTTTGTAACTAATAAGTTAAGATTTAAAAGAGTGGCCATGAGTTTCTTTGCCAGTATTCTTCTCATAAGGCTCTACGCATTTTGGAAACTGGAGGTTATGGGTCGTCACGGACGTTCAGTGGATTTTGGTGTTCTCACCTAATTCACTTTGACAATGTTGTGCCGATCTATGATTTTAACTGTAGCTTCATTGATTCAATAAACTATTGGAATTCTATATTGTCTTTGGCTGTGCAAATAAACCCTACCTACCAACGTGTGTAATAATGAAGATTGATTACTAGACTAGACTAGACTTGATTCAGAGCGATTTCTATTGCTTTAAATCATGAGTGCCACTTGACAAAATATGCAAGTGACGGCGGCAAAGCTGACGTCACCATTTCTTAAAAACCGCTTCGACCGATCATCCACACTGTGACTCCGACATATATATATATATATATACGGTCGAATTGAGAAACCTCCTCCTTTTTTTGAACGACATTTTGAAGTCGGTTAAAAATAATAAACTTTATTTAACACAGCACACAAACCAAAATGCAGTAGGTAAAGTCCGAATCTCTCTCTCTCTCTCTCTCTCTCTCTCTCTCTCTCTCTCTCTCTCTCTCTCTCTCTCTCTCTCTCTCTCTCTCTCTCTCTCTCTCTCTCACTCACTCTCAGCTTCCAGAAAATATTACTTGCATAGCTAATACTTATTGTTAGTTTCTACTAGTCAATATTATAGAACTTGTGATTCGGCCCGGCTTTTTCAAAGTCATTGAAATTCTCGCATTTCCTTTACTATATGCATCAAGAGGAAGGTCTATAAATGTATTATAGACCTTCCTCTTGAATCACTCTATCTATTACTGAAAATTGCATTATAATTCATTTAGTAGTTTAAACGATCTAAGCAAATGCGACTTCATTTTATACTATGTAAATATACTCATATGTAAGAGGATCTGGATAGCAACTGCAACGCCTCAAGTCTACTATTAGTGTCTATAATAAATGTATCGCATAAAACACGAACTCTCAACCTATAAAACAAGATTAAGTGAAAAGGAACATACTAAAAAACTTCCACTTAAAATTACTGTTTGTAATCTGTACCTTGATGTTTCAAAAACAATTTTACCATAGACACAAAAAAACTTCTAGCGGTGGTGTATAACAGATTATAAATGTCGACAAGTTATTTATCACATCCCACTCAGCGAAGCTTTAAAACAAACCTCTTTGCTGACGCCAACAAAAAAAAACTTTATGTAAATCCTATTTATAGAAACTTGTTAGAATGATAGCCGGCTCGGTAGTGACCTAGTACAGTTACTGGTAAACCAATAAAAATGTTTTCTGATGCCGTTTTATTTACTTTCTTAGTTTGAGACTAGCTGAACCCCGCGGCGTTAGTCGCGGTACGACAAAAAGCTAGTATGAAAAAGTAGCCTAAGGTACTCCTCGGATCATAAGCTATCTGCCACTGAAAAACCCGTCAAAATTAGTCCAGCCGTTCCAGAGATTACCCGGGACGAACAAATAGACAGACAAAAATTGTAAAAAAAAATATTTTGGTACATGTATCGTGTATACATACATATGCATTTAATAAAAAGCCGTTATTTTAATATTACACACAGACACTCCAATTTTATTTATTTGTATAGATTATTTTAGCAAGATAATTTTTTCCTCAAAAAAGTATTTAATTTCGTGAATTTTACTGTAATTGAAGTTTGAAGGCTATATTTCTCAATATTTCTAGTACATACCATAGATAAAGCACGGTTCAGGTTGGTGACAGTTGATTGTTATTTGTTGTCCTTTGTTTTAAGAAGTTAAGTTAAATTAAAAAAATGTAAACCAACAACCTTTCCACGAAATCTCGAACCTACCTTAATTTACACGTGCACAATACTTCCAATTTAAAAAAGTAATCTCCATAACATCTTCAGAACAAACCATTCATCAACCAACCTCCCCATAACACTAGTGACAATAGTAATTGTCACTCCACATCCAGGGTCACCGAACTCCCCCAGATTACCCATTACCATAATACTGGCACATTAATATTAATGCCTTGTAACCAATTTAAAGTGTCCCCAACTAAGCGAGTTGCCCGATCGTGCGCACCTTCAATAAACAGTGGATTAATTTTATTGCTTTTCTTTTCACGTCATAGTTACCATAGACTATAAATGGCCAGTGTTAAGTTGTGTAAACTAATTAAGTCTTATAATTTATGAGTGACATGGGATGTTTTTTTTATATAGTGGGACTTATTAAACATTTTTATTTTTAACCGACTTCCAAAAGGAGGAGCTTCTCAATTTGATATTTTAATGAAGTATTGCTTGCAATATGAATATTAAGACACCAAGGACACGAATAAACATTGTTTTACCCGAAAAGGATGGGTAATCTATATGTTTGTATATTCCACCGTGGCGCCTAAACTATTAAACCGATTTTAATGAATGAGATGTCAATAGATTCGTAATAATAAACCAGGTGACCGGGATGACTTAAATAAAAATTTGTCAACCTGTGTTGTACTGGCTGTGCGCTCACCAGAGATATTTTCTACCTATACCTTCACTCAAGCGTCACATGACCATGTCGATGACTAACAGGAATTTATTGACCATCCAAACCTGCGTATAGAAGTTTTTTTTTTTTAAAGACAACTTTCGCATTAGGAATAAACATCCTGTGTCGCGGGGACTTAACAAACATACATGAAACGGACACAAAGTACATCTAGACTCAGGACAACAATTTGTGGATTACACAAAGTGTTGTACCGCGTGGGATTTGAACCCTCGACACTTGGCGCAGTAGCAAGCGGCGTGGCGACCACTGAAACCACTAGGCCAATTGTGCAGTTGTAGTTTTCATTTAATTAATCTAACGTTAGCCCTATAAAGTGTCCAACGCCATCTCACGGCCGCGGTAACACTCTAGCAAGAGCGACATTTCAGCTGTTAATATAAATTTAAATAGTATAACATAAGCTCAGAACACACGGCGCTATCTTTCGACCTACTGAAATTCGCGTAGGTACCGCCCCGCTAGAACTCCACAGATAAGGGTCGCCATAATAATCAATAACCGTGATATTTACAGGGCGAGTGATAAGCTGTACCTCATTACCTTATCACCGCAGCATCATGTTGTGATAACGTTACTTTGACACTTTTATGGGTGATGAGACACGTGAGTTCAACGGTGTCAAGTCACGGTTTTAGGAAATGTGGGAATATCACTATCACTACTTACTATAAAATAAAATCCTCGGCCGCGTCTGTCTGTCTGTTCGCGATAAACTCAAAAGCTACTGCACGGATTTTAAAGCGGTTTTTACAAATACATATAGCTGACCCGGCGAACTTCGTACCGCCACATTTTTTTTTTGTAAATATTTTCTACAATAAAAACAAATGTTGTAGTAACTATGCTCACCTCGGCTTCCCATAGGTAGGTTACAATCGCAACCAAAAAAAAAATTTCGCGCCATCTGCCGGATATCTGTGCAACTTAGATATCAAATCGCCATCTATTAGGATTTTATAGAACTAACCTATAAATACACACTAAAGTCGTATAATAAACAATATTGAAATCAATAATTGTAAAAAAAGTACTCTATCTCCCAAGTTGGACCAAATTACAGATACTTACAAAATTTTATAAAAATTGGTTCAGTAGTTTCGGAGTTTATCGCGAACATACATCGTGACACGAAATTTTTATACATATAGATTTTCCGTAAAGAGCCCGTGTGAAGCCAGGGCAGGTTGCTAGTAAATTTATATTAACTAGCTGAACCTCCCGGTGTTACCCGCGGTTATTGTTGTATCGCGAGTTTAAAGGGAACTCAGATTATTGTGTCAGGGGTTTTTGTTTAATTTTTTTTTATACTTTTTATAGGTACATACTTATTATAATGTAGATTTTGTTACGTTGTTAATACATAGATTCTTGTCAAAATTTTTCAAATTTAAATATATAAGGTAAAGATTACATTTAATAATAATAATAATAAATATTTCTGACATTTAACACACAACGCCATCTAGTCCCAAACTAAGCAGAGCTTGTATTATGGGTACTAGACAACTGATATGAATACTTATATACTTTTTTTTTGTAAATACATACATATTATACATAGAAAACACCCAAACTCCGAAACAAATATTTGTAGATGAAACAAACATTTGTTCCGACCCGGGAATCGAACCCGAGACCTCAAAAACAACAGTCGCGTATGCTACCACTGCGCCACCGAGGCAGTCTTTAAAGTGTTGTTAGAATATAAAAACTCATCTAAAATTCAAATTTAAGGCGACTGTCAACTAATACCTAATAAAGCTTTAATGATATTGAAGTCAATTGAAATAGTAAAAAGGCTGTAATAAAAATGATAAAAATATGTATGAATAAATAGAACAGGGGCGACAGAGTGTTGATTAAAGTTAATTGCTATGCGTTATTGATACGGGTCCTAACACCTCTTTATTTGTATTTAAACTATGAAGCACTATATTAAATTGTCACTCACCCCATGTCCACAATATTAAGGGAATTTATACTTTATTATCTCCGGACTTAAGAGCTTTTATTGCACTTTACCAATTAAGATGACGAATAAATTAATATCATACGTGATTGATATTACGACACGTCCAATAACCAAGAATAGACCTTTCAGCGAGACTCGGCGCCGGGTCATAAAGCTCTACCCACCCAATCTTGGTTAGAAACGAACTTTCGGACTTCATCTAGTCCTGATCATAATCCACTGGATTATGATTGAATTTGGAGTCCCTAAAAGATATATACAATCGTATGCCAATCGGCAGTGAAGAATTTTCCCATAGAAAGAGTAGTGCTTCCAGCGCTGCTCACTTTATACCATTTAAAGAATAAATAAATATATTATTTGTTTACATTTTAGCTTAAAATCAACAAATATTTGAAGGTTGCGTTTTAAGTTTAGTTTTCTACGTTTTTTTTCTTTCGCCTGAAAGTTTTATCAGTTATTTTGCCCAGGATAAATTGTACCCACAAATCACTAAACTCGACATGTCGTCGCTAAATTAAATAATAAAAACGTTTCTTGTCTAAAATTTCCTAGTCTAAAATCGGGAACTTATGTAATAAACACCCATTTAGAGGTTCGCAACATTGGAGCAAATCAAAAACTATACTTTTGGAATGATTTCTTGTTGCAAATAGAGATCGATCTCCAGAAGGGTACTTTATGCTATTTTTCTAAAACACTACTCCGGAATTAGTAATATATACATTCTGTGTCGCAGGGACTGTCCAAACAACAACACAAAGAACATCCAGACTCTGTACAACAATTTGTGAATTGAACCCACTACACTTTGCGCAGTGGAAAGCGGCGTGGCGACCGCTTCAACCTTAAACACTAGGCCAATCGTGCAGTCAAGATTGATTGATTGACTAAATTAAAATCCAGAACCATTTTTCTAAGGTGTGGCATATGCCCAGTGGACTCCTAAAGGCTGAAGACGATGAAAGACTTTAGTTATATTCACACACACGTCTAATTACAAGTTCTAATTCTAAACATTGAGTCAGAGCCCTACAAAGTTTGAAGCACACACCAGCTAAATTACCTACAAGATTACAGTAACTAATTTTACCCGTGAGCGCACCCATTTACTATTAAATCGATATAAACACATTTCCATACAATGTACTTAA
Source organism: Spilosoma lubricipeda (assembly GCA_905220595.1). Taxonomy (NCBI): domain Eukaryota; kingdom Metazoa; phylum Arthropoda; class Insecta; order Lepidoptera; family Erebidae; genus Spilosoma; species Spilosoma lubricipeda. The sequence goes on from HG992290.1 coordinate 1,721,852, forward strand.
TGCCTCGAATTCAAATCTACACAGAAGATCAATCTAAAATGACAGGGTTCGTGTTGTCTTATTTCGTTGGTGAATGAGTGCGGGTCAGTCTCTGACCCAATGATGCAAAAGCATCTCAATAGGCCACCATAGTGTGGGTCACCATGCTGCATTTGTCGCTTTATCTGCATTCGCAATGAGAACGGTGACCACTACTCTTGGATTCTGCTCATGCTTTCGATCAGGGAGAGTCACTTTGGCAGGCCCATATAAACAAAAATATGTGAGAAAGCACTTATGTAAATCAACTCACGTATTAATCAAGTAACCAGGCACTGTTTAGAGTCGTTCCACTTTAAATCCTAGATAATACTTTGCTTCCATAATGTAATCGGCACTTCAGTTCACTCCGCTTATCGCACGGGTGTGGGAAAGCAAGCAGACTCCATGATTAGATAATGATTAACTTGTTTTTGTGTGTTTAGAGTTTGTCAACGGTTGATTAAGTAGAAAGTTGCAAGCGCTGCTTAGTTTGGTAATATTCTAGGTATTAATTTTATCCTTGCTTAGGAGAAGCCTATGTCCAGCTGTGGACTATTGAAGGCTGTTAATGTGATTTGTGGATTTTAATCTCTGTAATAAAGATGGCTACGTCAACATAGCACAAAACTCTGTTAAAAACTGTTTGATATAATTGATGTGCTCTAGTTTTTTCTTTTCGTAGGTAAAAATTACGAATCCATTTTCTTTTCTTCTTTTGTATACAATTAAGTGGGGCGACTTCCACAGGCCTAGTCGGGTCGGAGGATCCTCCCTTTGTGTTGGAGGGACATGACAGTTCGTTCCTCCAAACTAAGTACGTAAATAACTATACGGCGAGCCCTTTGAACCCCCAAAATCAAGGAGAGGAGGAGAAATTATTATTTTTGTTTAAGTAAGACGAGTCAGTACTTACGCTGTATTAGTAATATAACAAAATATATCGCAAATTTTTCCTTGTCACCTTCCTGACCGCTCGAAAGTAATCTCATGATCTTTCTCCATCAATTTGATATTAAAACAGAAAGAAGTAGGTACTTCACTAACAGTATTAAATTTCCCGCCACTAAACATACAACATTGATATCAGTTATAAATCCAGAGCGACCACAGGCAGCACTCAAGCCTCTGACACAGAGCCCTTTGTGCCTCGGGTACTGACCCGCCAAGAGCGATGCGTTTGTTTTTGTTGCATTCGAGCCCTTTGCACGAGCCATAGATGACAGATGCACCGCCAGATGGAGTTTGACAGATAAAACATGTTTGATGGCAAAGAAAGAGACTGTTGAATTGAAAAAAAAAACAGGCTAGCTTGTCAATTGGATTTCGTTCTTTATTTAAATGTTGACAACTCGTTTGCTTTTTTGGCGGGTGTGTTGATTTTTTTCATACATTTGTGTGCACTAAATGTATGGTCTGTACTTCATAAATAGAATAACAGTGGCTCTGAATTAATATAATTATGTAAACGGGTGTACCAGAATATGAATTAAATGTAAATTATGTTAGTATGGTTACAAACAACTGTTGCTTTTTCTAAAAATACTTCGTAATTAGAGTATGTCAGTTTTTTAAACTAATTAGTTTTATTATTCTTAATTATCTACACACTCTTTGGTAGTTGGCGAAAACATAAAATGCTTTCTATACGACACATTAACTGAGTGTTCCTAGTTTCTTACGTATAAATTAAAGAAAATCTATTCAGTTGAAGATAAATAGCTTTTCTAACAGTTAAAATCATTTTAGAGTCAGGGGGTTTCGCATTTTTCATATCAATTATGTACATCGTTTATTTTGCTAAAATAACAACCTCTAAATGTCTTTAAAGAAATTGGAACCTACAAACTACAAACAAAGGTTCGTTAGTATTGTGTTCCTGCTCATCAATGGAAACCTCGTCTGCAGAGGGTGAGTGGGACTGTTCTCGAATCTCGACATTACGTGAACTTTGAACTAGTGGTTCATAGTTCAAAGTGCTTGTTTGTTGTGAATATAAGGATTTAAATAAAACCATAGACCATAACAAATTCTGTTCGAGTCTGATAGTTATTTGTTAGTTTCTTTTATAAATTGGTCGATAACGAAACCATACCGTGATCGTCATAACGGTATCTATCGAGCTTTAAACATTTCTACACAATATTTCATATTCACAGAAACATATAAATTATGTTGAATATTATAATAATAATAATGATTTCTGCTCACGGATTGATAGCCAAGAGCCTCGACCAACACCTTAAGAGGCTCACGTTAGATGGCTGGATCAAGGGTCTGATGCAGAAGGCAGTCCTTCTTGACACGGCACGTATAGTGAGGAGGTTCCTGTCTTTGGAGCCCTAACCACCGGTTTCTTGGTCCCTGTACCCGAAGTCGGTGGTTTACTATTTTTTATATTTTTAAATGTATTTGTTTTTTATATTTATATTTAAAAATGTAATTAATATGTATTTATAATTGTAATAAAGAGAATAATAATAATATATTTCGGACATCTATCACACAAAATAAATATAAATAAATAAATATTGAAAAGGGATGGATCTTGAATATCACTACTTAATAATTAGTTATCTATTTTTAACCGACTTCAAAAAAGGAGGAGGTTCACAATTCGACCATATATTTTTTTTTTATATGTGTTTGCGGATAACTTTGTTATTTATGAACTGATTTTGATGTTTCTTTTTTTAAAGGAAAAGGAATATCCCAACTGTGGTACCATGATAAGGACACTAAGATCTGATGATGGCATCCAAGAGAAATCGATCGATTTGGTCGTTCTTGAAGTCGGTTTTTTATCTTGTTATAATTTTATATAAGCTATTTAGTAACAGTAGGTAGGTAGCGAACAAAATTAATTAAGAACTACAAACTTGTGTAGGTTTTCAGTTCTATAATTCCATGTATTTATTTGTATTTAAACTACGGTAAACGGTTTCGCAATTGCCATAAATAAACACGCTTTTGATTGCTCGAACATAAGTTTACGTGAGGCGGTGAAAAAACATTAATTTGCTTTCATATCTCCGATGCTATTTTAAAATTAATACTAAGTCTTGTGCAAGGTCGACTTTAGTAAGAAATCGAACTTTTTTTAAAATATCAATGAACCATGATAGGTACATAAACTGTCAAATTTAATTTTCGAATTCACGTTTCACACGTTTTTATTGGCTTTATTTGTTACTAACTGTAGAAAAACTAAAATTGGTAGGTACGTGACAAAAGCAATTGCAAATCTCATGTTTTGCAATTTGTGTGAAACAATCATTAGATAGCCCTAATATATTCCAGGCTATTATTTCCATTTTAAAACTAAATATTTTAGCAAAAAAAACCTTGTTGTCGTCTTTTAATCAAAGAATGACAAAGATACCCGTTTCTATCGTGTTCTCAAGGGAGTAAATACAATGCTACCCACGCCTCTCAATTTTTCTTACTCTAACATGAAAAAAATAATATTTCTACAATACGTTTGTATTTCTTTTACTAAAGCTACTATTCCCAGTAGAAACAAACAAGACATACAGACATAAAACAAGCAGAAGTCTGCTCACGCGCATAGGAAAGCGATAGAGATGATTTATTTTTATACTTTATCAATAACGGCACAATAGCCTTGCAACGCGGAACTGTTTGGTACATAAAAGCATTTTTATAAACACAATAACTGCTATACAAACCAACGTTTTGTTTTAGTACATAGTTTTACGAGAAAATTGCGTAGGAACGACGGTAACCTAACAGTTTATATATCAACAGATGTTATGTGAAAATACCGAAATCAGCTTTGACGACGAACCGAATTAAAGAAAAAGGTGCCTACTCTCTTACTGTGAGTGAGTTATGCTCAAGCTCGTTTCAACCAGGGTGACCGTAGAGATTAGGGAATCTCGCTCCCGTGAGATCTCGAGCCATTTTACGAGATCAATCCTGAAGCATAACATGACGAGATTAAAAAGAGATGGTTCTAAACCAGTGTTTGAACAAGGGGTTACTTTTTACAGTAGCTTACTCATGCTGGTGCCGAGAACTTTCGATTTTATAATTCACACGAGATCTCGAATTAACGATCTCGAGATTGCATTCCCTAGTAGTGATACCACTTTAAACACTCGGTTTCGCAGAAAGGCACAGTTTTAGAGTTGGCTTGTCCACATTATCTTATCAATACTTTCAATGTGTACAATGTGTGAGTTAACGGACACTCTTCAAGAAACGTCCAGGACCATTGCAGTAACCAGTTGTTCTGTAACCAACTTTAGTCTATAGTTTAGTCTTCAAATTCCTTGTGGTGACGGATTAAGCATACGCCCCTACCTAACCCATGGGTGACGTAAGAGTGGACTAAGGGAGGAGCAAACTATGCAGGAGAACAATGCTGCAAAGACAATGAAAACTCATAAACATCACAGCAACACCAAACCTCCTTTCTAAGGAGAAGCCTATTTCCAGCAGTGGACTGTTGGTGATGATCAGAATTCGACCGAAACCGACTGATAACCTTCTAATTCTAGAAACGCCCGTCCATTGCGTTGAACTCAAAATTTTTAACAACCATAATTTAAAAACACACGCATACCTAGTCAGTTATATGTATATCGTATGATTGTGTTTACCTGCGTGTTTTTAACTAAAAATACTTCCACGTGCGTAAATATAACCTACTTAGAAGTACACCAGCGTGTAAGCGAACATCGACCACTAAATATTTTAAAGGCTCCCGGTATTCGTACGTAGGAGTATTTAAAAATAGTAACTGTTGACTATAGTAAGTAAACAAGGGTATTTTGGAGACATTTCGCTGATGAAAAAAAACTCGTATTATCTATACTTCCATACTAATATCATAAATTCAAGAGCAACTCTGGCTAAATCGCTACACCAATTTGGCATAGCGATACTTTGATTCTTGAGAAAGGATATAGGCTACTTTTTACCACGATAACGGACATACATGCGGGTTAGGAGCTAGTTATATATATTTCCAAATCCCTTCATATATCCCATTCATCGCAAATTCTCCATCGTTTTCAATCTTGAGCTTCGCACTTGATCTCAGTGGACTGAAATCCTCCAATTTACGTTTTAATTTTGTTGCTGGTTTCAAAACAGATTTACTTTTCCTCGTGCTTTCCAAGTTTTTAGGTCACGATGGGGCCCTCAATCCTGGAGAGAATGTAACCTCAGGCATCAGACCCTTACTCGAAACTCTCTAGTTGCAGGTGTGTGATGGGTGGCGGCACTTCATTCGGACCTGCCTATTCATACTGCTAAAATCATACAGTGGAATGTAGAGCCTACTTCGACTTTTGAAGTCGGATCCGATTTAGTATTGTTATACCTAATCCAATAAACAAAAAAAAAACAAAAAAACCGACTTCAAGAACTAGATCAAATTGAAAACTGGTGCGTCCCGTGTGGACCACACGGCTTTCAAATAAAAAAAGAATCATCAAAATCGGTTCACCCAGTCGAAAGTTCTGATGTAACAAACATCAAAAAAAGTAAAACTAAAACCCAACTATGACAAACTGACAAATGACTTTATGTCGGCTAGAGGGCGCCACATTAGATTCAGTGACACGTCATATATCCTATAACCAGCGGACGATCAAGACGCTTCTAACGATACCTCATTTGTCCAGTTCCAATACGTAGTTCAGGAGCTATGAGGGAACAGATAAAAATACATACACACATACAAAGCCTGTCAAAATCATAACCCTCCTTTCGCTTTGCCGTAGTCGGGTAAAAAATACAGTCGAATTAAGAAGAGAAGAATTAAGAAGGAAAACTTGAAATCAATCTTACACCAGCCCGTCTGGTCACCGTACTATAGTAGGCATTACGCTAATCTCAGGAACCACTGGCCCGATTTGAAAAATTGTTTCAGTGTTAGATAACCCATTTATCGAGGAAGGCTATAGGCTATATATCATCACGCTAGGACCAATAGGAGCGGAGCATCAATAAAAAAAGTTTCGAAAACGGGGGAAAATTATCACGCTACGGGCAATAGAAGACGCAAACGAGGTTGCGTGGGTCGGCTAGTCATCTATATCCGTGTAAGCAGTGGACTGTTATGAGTTGTTGTTGATGATGAGAAAATATTACATGGTAGTAGAGCCACGCTGATTTCAGTACGAACGGGCTGGTTCAACCGGGGCGGTACTACCCTCGCACAGAAAATCAACGTAAAATGACAGCGATCGTGCTGTCGTGTTTCGTTGGTGAGTGCGAGACCAGAGGCCCAATGATGCAGAAGCATCACTAGCCCGCTATGGTGTGGGTCACCATGCTGCATTGTTGCTTTGTCTGCATTCGCAGTATACTGACCACCACTCTTGGGTTTTACTTATGCTTTTCATCAGGCAGAGTAGAGTCATTTTGGTAGGGCCAAAAATAAAAATTATTTACACGCTGCAGCTGTAAGAATTTTCCTGATCATGTAATATTTCGTTTCAGATACATATTGATCGCCTACTACGACATGTACTCCCAAATCTACACGACGACCAAGATCTGGATCCAGCTTATAATGATATGGGTGGTCTCCTTTGGGCTCATGGTAAGTTCGTAGATTTATGATGTTAAAGATGCTTTATGTAACGCCGCGGGGCGAAGTTAGTCTAAAATAAAATAGGCCAAGTTACTCCTTATATCATCAGCTGTAGGCTAGTGAAAGTCCTGTCAAGATCGGTACAGCCGTTCCGGAGATTAGCCGTATACATACATATGTATTTATTAAAACGCGGTTATTTTAATACTAATACATTGCGGGTTTAGCTAGTATAGATATAATACCGATCAATAACTTTGAATTAGGTTTAACCCAATCAGTTTGACCAGCGTGATATATAAAGTCAACACCTCTTTTCTAATAAGAGACTATGTCTAACAACGGACTAAGGTTGGTGATGCTAATATTGATGAAGATCATTGTGACAGTTGTCACTAATGTCATTTTAATACTTTTTTTTGGAACGAAAGGGGCGTTGCGGAGAGGTAACCTAGCCGGCAAAAATGTCCGTAACGTAAAATAAAAAAAGCGTAAGATTTTAATAAAATTGTATAGCGCCATCTGTAAATTGCATATATTATTACATTTTACGATAAGGAACTTCGTTCCTATCTGGTGTCCCATGACACCATACGACTTTTTTTCTTCCCTGGCTCCGCACAGTTTGTGCATTCAGCCAATGTCGAGTGTTTTAATACTTGTAAAGTACATTTAACGTACGATTTTTATATTTAGAATGTAGTAGCTTTTACCCGTAGCGCCGCCTGCTTATATGTCAGTTATAGCGACGAAAAATTATCTATTTTCTTCTCCAAAATCCAATGTATCATATACCGAAATTCATTCAAATCGGTTCAGAGGTTTAGCCGTAAAAGCGTAACAGTCAACAGATAGATAGACTTACTTTCAAATTTATAGCATTAGAATGAATTGCACGTCATTTGTGATTAACGCAAATAATGTAAACTTTGGTTTAATCTATACATCTATACAAATAAATAAAATTGGAGTGTCTGTTTGTAATATTAAAATAACCGCTTTTTACTAAATGCATATGTATGTATACACGACACATATACCAAAAATGTAGCTAAAAAAATTTTTGTCTGTCTGTCTGTCTGTCTGTTTGTTCTGGGTAATCTCTGGAACGGTTGGACGGATTTTGACGGGACTTTCACTGGCAGGTAGCTGATGATCCAGGTAGTAACTTAGGCTACTTTTCTTAGACTAACTTTGTCCCGCGGCGTTACTCGCGGTACAACAATAACCGCGGGTAACACCGCGGGGTTCAGCTAGTATGTATATATATTTTAGCGAGGCAACAACGGCCAAAAAAAAGAACCTCGCACAAGAATATGTAACAAATTGTTACTATCAATCATTGGCGCGAACGCGAAACTTTTCCCGCTATTTTGATAACTAAAACAATTGCATCACATTTTGCATCACATCACAAATGAAAACAGAAGTCAGGGGAACAATCAACACTTGTTTTCAACAAATACGAGATTCGCAGCTTGGATATGTTTAAAAAACTTTAGGGTTCCGTAGTCTTAAAACAAAACACTTGTAGCTTAGACACGCCATGGGTATAAAATTAATAATAATCAAGCTCACAAAATGGTAAATATCGCTTTATGGCTGTTCCTGTCTGTCTGTTTGTAATATTAAAATAACCGCTTTTTAATAAATGTATTATGTATGTATACACGATACATGTACCAAAATAACACTTCTTGAATTTTTTGTCTGTCTGTTTGTTCCGGGTAATCTCTGGAACGGCTTGTCCGATTTTGACGTGACTTTCTCTGGCAGGTAGCTGATGATCCAGGGAGTAACTTAGGCTACTTTTTTAGACTAGCTTTATCCCGCGGCGTTACTTGCGGTACAACAATAACCGCGGGTAACACCGCGGGGTTCAGCTAGTATAAACATAAAGTTGTCTCTTGAATCACCCTATCTATTGCTGAATACTGCTTTAAAATCTGTTGAGTAGTTTAAACGATCTAAGCGAACTACTATTTTAATCTTTACAAATAAATGAAATTGGAGTATCTGTTTGTAATATATAAAAATTAAATAACCGCTTTTTACTAAATGCATATGTATGTATACACGGTACATACACCGAAATAACAGTTTTTAAAATTTTTGTCTGTCTGTTTGTTCCGGGTAATTTATGGAACGGCTGGACCGATTTTGACGAGAATTTCACTGATAGATAGCTGATATAAGGAGTATTTAAAGCCACATTTTTGGACTAGGTTCGCCCAGCGGTGTTACCCGCGGTACGACAGTGTTCTTATAAATACTTGGCAGTTTCCTACGTTGATGCTAGAATTAATAGAAATCAACAATATTCTCTTTGTAATTTAAAATATTTAATGTTAATAATTTGGCCCGTAGACAAACTAGAGTATGATGGGTACTCTACGGAATGTTGGAATGTGTTAAGAAAACACTATAAAAAGTATAAGAATGTGAACGAAGAAATTAACTTTTTAAATATGTACTACACATGGACAATGTCGATACACAGTACTATCATTTAATTCAGCTTAAAGCCAAAAACCTTTATATCAACTTTTAAAAGAACGAATTTTTTTTATCTATACATACATACATTCAAATAAATAAAATTAATGTGTCTATTTGTAATATTAAAATAAACGCTTTCTACTAAATGCATATGTATGTATACACGGTACATAACATATATCAAAATATTTTTTTTACAATTTTTGTCTGTATGTCCGTCCGTCTGTCTGTTTTTTCCGGTTACTGTCTGAAACAGCTGGACCGATTTTGACAAAACATTCAATGGCAAATAGCTGTTGCTAGAAGGAGTAACATATGCCATTTTTTTTTCGACACGCGACGTTAACTGAGGTTGATATTGTAGCGCGGATAACACCGCGGGGTTCAGCTAGTTAAGAATAAAACCCCCCGGCCCCGGCCCCGGCCCCGGCCCCGGCCCCGGCCCCGGCCCCGGCCCCGGCCCCGTCTACATCCCGGCCGGCCCCGACTGCGCCCCAACCAGCCCCGTCTGCATCCCAGACGGCCCCGTCTTTGTCCCGGCCGGCCCCGTCTGCGTCCAGACCAGCCCCGTCTGCGTCCCGGCCGGCTCCGTCTGCCTCCCAGCCGGCCCTGTCTACGTCCCAGCCGGCCCCTACCATCCCCGGGGTACCGGACGCCGTCCTGCAGCTGATGCTGCAGCAGATCCTCACCTCGGTGGGGAATCTGGTGGACGGTCGTCTGGCCGGCCTGGAGGCGAGGCTGCCTCCCGAACCTATTCTTCGGCCGCCTCTTGCGGCGCCGAGGCCGAAAGTCGCGTCGGCACCGACCCCGCTCCCCGTGGTGGGGGGTCGCGTGTCGTACGCGGCAGCGACGACGGCGCCGGGCCCTACCGCTGCTCGACAGACGCAGCAGCGGATGACAAAGGCCAAGACGGCTGCGCCGAAGAAGACGGGGCCCAAGACGGCGGCGAGGGCAGGAGCGGAGCATCCTCCGCTCCCCACTCCAACACCTCTGCCAGGCCCCCCCACATCTACTGCCCCATCAAATGATGGTTGGCAGCTAGTAGGGGGGGCTAAGTCGAAAAAGTCCCGACAGCGGGCCAATAAGGCTGCCCGAAAGGCGGCCTCTGGCCCGCAATCGTCGTCGGTGTCCCGGGCCGCTCCGGGGGGGCCGCGGAAGCTGCAGCCGCCAAAGACCGCGGCTGTGGTAGTCACGGTCTCGCCGGAGGCGGCAAGGGGCGGACTGTCCTACGCGGCCGTCTTTAAGACGGCCCGGGACAGTCTCGCCCCAGATTTTGGAGCGTCAGGTGTACGCTTGCGCCTCGCCCAGACGGGAGCTCGAATCCTCGAGTTCCCTGGGGCCGATGGCGCAAAGACGGCGGACACCTTCGCCGAGAAGCTTAAAGAAGTCTTCGCAGCCACGGATGGTGTGAGGATCTCCAGGCCCACTAAGTGCGCGGAGCTGCGCATTTCGGGCCTGGACGACTCCGTCACTGCTGATGATGTCCGCGTTGCAGTCCAAGAAAGGACGAGGTGCAACGTGGGCAACATCAAGGTCGGCACCATCCGCCCCGGTCCAGGAGGACTTGGCGCGGTGTGGGTCAGCTGTCCCGTGGCGTCGGCCAAAGTTTTGGGCGACGCTGGCAGGCTCCTCATCGGCTTCGTCAGCGCCAGGATTACAATCCTGGCGGCGAGGCCGATGAGGTGTTTCAAATGCCTGTCAGCGGGGCACACACGCGCCAAGTGCGTGAACTGTTTTGACTGCAGCGGTCTCTGTTTCCGCTGCGGTCGACCGGGGCACAAGGCGGCAGAATGTTCTGCCGCCCCTCACTGCCCTATGTGTGCGGCGGGCAACAAGCCCGCCAATCACCAGATGGGGCAGGGGGGCTGCAAGCCTTCCCGAGCTTCTCGGCAGACTTCGGGGGCTAGCCTGGCGACCCAGGCTGCCTCCGAAGTCATTAGTGCGTCTACATCGTCGCCCATGGAGGAGGTTGTAGAGACGGTTCAGTAATGGACCACGTCTCCAACCTCCTTGTCCAGACGAACCTCAACCACTGCGCCGCGGCGCAGGATCTCTTCCTGCAAAGCATGGCGCAGTGGTCGATCGGTGTTGCCGTAGTCGCGGAGCCCTATTACGTTCCTCCCCGTCCAAACTGGATGGGTGACTGGGACGGCTCCGTGGCAGTCGTCGGTTCCGGGGCGGCTCATTCCCCGCCCTTGTCGCTTAGAGACAAGGGCTCGGGATATGTTGCCGCCGAGTGGGGGGGGATCACCGTTTACGGTGTATACTTCTCCCCCAACCGGAGTTTGAGCGATTTCGAGGTCTTCCTTAACAGCTTGGAGACCTCGATGCGGCGTTTAGCGTCTGGGCACGTCCTCGTGCTGGGGGACTTCAACGCAAAGTCCATTGCGTGGGGGTCCCCCGGGACGGACGCCAAGGGCGAAGCCGTAGAGGAGTGGGCGGCTTCGGTGGGCCTCTGTTTGCTGAACAGAGGCGCCACCAACACGTGCGTGCGACGGCAGGGGGGGTCGATAGTGGACCTTTCGTTCGCTACCCCTGCTGTCGCCGCACGAGTAAGGAACTGGTGTGTCCTGGAAGAGGTCGAGACGCTCTCGGATCATCTCTATATCCGATTTGAGCTCTCCCGGTCCCAGGGCCCCAGTAGGGGTCACACGGCGCGGCATACATCCCGCTTTCCGCGGTGGGCTGTCGCCAAGCTCGATAGGGACCTACTAGAGGAGGCGGCCATTATTCACTCTTGGCTGTCTCCGCAGGCCCCGGCCGGGGAGGTCGGCGTGGACGTTGGGGCTGGCCGTTTTCGCGATGCGCTTGCGCAGATTTGCGATACGGCCATGCCCCGCATCCGGACTCGTCGGCCTCCTCGGAAGGAGGTCTACTGGTGGTCCCGGGAGTTGGCGGACCTCCGTGCGGCTTGTACTCGTGCCCGGAGGTCTTACACCCGCAGCCGGCGACGTCACCGCGGAGACGGTGGCGGGGACCAGCTTCATGAGGAGTACCGCGAAGCGCGGAAAACTCTGAAGCTGGCCATTTGCCGCGCCAAGGAGGTAAAGAGAAAGGAGATGCTGGAGAGTCTCGATCGTGACCCCTGGGGTCGCCCATATCGTGCGGTGCGTCAAAAGCTCCGCACGGCGGGCCCCCCCCTTACCGAGACTCTCCAGCCCAGCTTCCTGCAGGAAGTGGTCGAGGGACTTTTCCCGCAGCGGGCGGAGCATACGCCCCCGTCGATGGCCTACCCGGCCAGAGACGACGGGGGCGAGGTTCCGCCCGTTAGGGAATCGGAGGTAGGGGCGGCGGTTCTGAGAATCCGTTCGAAGAACACCGCCCCCGGGCCGGACGGGGTTCCTGCCCGAGTTCTGGCCCGAGCCCTCGACCATATGTCGGACCGCCTCAGGGAAGTGCTGGACGCCAGCCTGGCGTCCGGTCGCTTTCCTGAGTGCTGGAAAGGCGGGAAGCTGGTCCTGTTGAGGAAGCCGGGACGGCCTGCCGATTCGGTCGCGGCCTATAGGCCCATCGTGTTGCTGGACGAGGCGGGCAAACTTTTTGAGAGGATACTCTCTGCCCGCATCGTCCAGCATCTCAGCGAGGTGGGGCCCGACCTGTCGGACGCCCAATTCGGGTTCCGAGAGGGGCGTTCGACGGTCGATGCCGTGATGCGCCTTAGGGCCGTGACCGAAGAGGCGGTGAGCTGTGGCGGCGTGCTGTTGGCGGTGTCGTTAGACATCGCCAACGCATTCAATAGTCTGCCATTCAGCTGCATCGGGGAAGCACTCCAGTATCACGGGGTGCCAGAGTACCTGAGGCGGCTGGTGGCAGACTATTTGAGGGAGCGTACCGTCATGTACGAGGACCGAGAGGGCGTCTTGAGACGGCGGCCCATGTCGTGCGGCGTTCCACAGGGGTCTGTCCTTGGACCGCTCCTGTGGAACGTGGGGTACGACTGGGTCCTGCGAGAACGTCTCCCCCCCGGGCTGGGCGTAATTTGTTACGCCGATGACACTTTGGTCACGGCTCGGGGGGCAAACTTCCAGGAGGCGGCGCGCCTGGCCACCGGGGGTGTTTCTCTGGTGGTCGGGCGCATCGAGGCGCTGGGCTTGCGGGTGGCCCTGGACAAGACGGAGGCCCTGTTGTTCCATGGGCCCCGTCGTGGTCCACCCCCCGGCGCCTCAATAGAGGTCAACTCGGTCCTCGTACCGGTTCGGGCCCAGATGAAGTATCTGGGTCTGATCCTCGACGGTAGGTGGCTCTTCGACGAGCACTTCCGACAGCTTGGTCCGAAGCTGGTCGACGCTGCCTCCGCCCTTGGGCGACTATTGCCCAACTTGGGCGGAGCCAGCGTCGCAACGCGACTCCTGTACACGGGGGTGGTCCGGTCGATGGCGCTGTACGGCGCACCGGTGTGGGTGGCGGCTCTGACCGCCCTCAACAAGGCTCGCCTCTGGCGGCCTCAGAGGGTATTGGCGGTCAGAGCCATACGCGGATACCGCACGGTGTCGACCGAGGCGGCGTGCGCGTTGGCCGGAACACCCCCGTGGGATTTGGAGGCGGAAGTGCTCGCCGAAGTTTATCGACGGGTGGCTTCTTTCCGGGCGGAGTGTGGCAGTCGCCCCCCGCCCGAGGAGGTACGCGAGTGGCGTGAAGCCGCCCGTCGAGCCACGATGGCTCGCTGGTCGTTCCGGCTGGAGACTCCACGCGCTGGCTTTGCCGCCGTGGAGGCTCTCCAGCCGGTCATCCACGAGTGGGCAGGGCGGCAGCACGGGACTCTTTCCTTCCGACTGACGCAGGTGCTTTCCGGGCATGGATGCTTCGGGAAGTACCTGCACTCGGTCGCTCGGAGGGAACTGAGTCCCGCCTGCCACCACTGCGACTGCAGTGAGGACTCGGCCCAGCACACGCTGGCGGCATGCCCCGCATGGGCGTCGCAGCGCCGGGCCCTCACTGCAGTCATCGGAGGAGATCTCTCGCTACCGGCCGTCATCCGCTCCATGGCCGGTAGCGACAGCAGTTTTACCGCGGTCGCAGCCTTCTGCGAAGACGTAATTTCGCAGAAGGAGGCGGCGGAGAAGGCCCGGGAGGATGATATCCACTCGGACCCGATCCGTCGCCGGCGAACCGGGCGGCGGAGGCGCGCCTATCAGCGCCTCATGCCGCCCTGAGTGTGGCCGCGGATGGTCGGGATGGGTTTTCCCTTCCATCCGCTCTAGTGGTCACCCGCGAGGGGGCGACGTTACGCGTGTGCCGTACGTCGCCTAAACGGAGAGGTTAAAGAGGAGGGTGCCCGCTTCTGTGCGGGCTGGCGCCGGGAGGGGTCCGGAGGTCCTACTACAGCAGTTCCCGGATCTCTCCCTCTCTCAGGCGCAGAGTGGCACACCGTGTGGTTTTAGTCGGTTCGATTCCGACACACCGCCCCGCCGCAAACCCCGGCGGGGTGACGGCCCGAGGGGGTTTCCACACGTTAAAAAAAAAAAAAAAAAAAAAAGTTAAGAATAAAACCGGATGTTCCCTGTTTGAAGGAAGAAATTGACGTTTACATTAAAAGCGCGCGAACGTCATAACTTCACGAGTGTTTGGCCTTTATTACGTCATATGCTACTAAAGACGACATACCGATAGTAATCTATATATATACTAGCTGTCCCGGCAAACGTCGTTTTGCCATAACTACTAATAAATTAAAAATTAATTAAAAAAACATTGTCCAGCGGACAAAATTGTGAATCTAAACCATTCCCAGATCCCCTTGAACACACACAAAAAAATTCATCAAAATCGGTCCAGTCGTTTGAGAGTAGTTCAGTGACATACACACTCACAGAAGAATTATATATATAAAGACTAGCTGTCCCGGCAAACGTTGTTTTGCCATAACTACTAATAAATTAAAAATTAATTAAAAAAACATTGTCCACCGGACAAAATTGTGAATCTAAACCATTCCCAGATCCCCTTGAACACACAAAAAATTTCATCAAAATTGGTCCAGTCGTTTGAGAGTAGTTCAGTGACATACACACTCAAAGAAGAATTATATATATAATGATATATATAAAAAGATAAAAGAGTAAGGTGACTGACTGACATACCCAGAAATCAACGCACAACCCAAACCGCTGAACCTAGAACCCTGAAATTTTGCATGTAGGTTCTTTATATAACGTAAGCGAGCACTAAGAAAGGAATTTTGGAAATTCCACCCCTAAGGGGGTAAATCAGGGGATGAAAGTCTGCGTGAGCGAAGCCGCGTGCAAAAGCTAGTCAGAGATAAATTAGATTTTCTATTCTATCAGACCCAAAATATACCTGAAAATGTATTTTGCAACAATAATACTTCGATCCGTGATGTCCTCTGAAATCTTCTTTGAGAGGTTAACTCTTTTTCTGTCAAAAAATAATAATGCTATATTAAAAAGCTATGATTATTACTGGATAAACAAAATATTTACTGGAATTACAATGATAATAATCAAATTCAAGGAAAATGCACAACTGTGTCCTTATGCCTTGTGACTACTGTGTTGCAATTCTAGTAAGTAAGCTGACTAGCCCAAGGGATTGCAGCTGAAATTTTGCTCTCAAATTGCAATGGCATAATAACCAAGATTTTGAACGGCTTAGTTTTAGGTTAGGCTTACGGTTTATTGATACAAAAACTTTTGAAATTGATTAAAAACTAGGATACGTAACATAACTTGGTTAACTAAAGATCATTCATACGGACAAGGTAAACCTAAAATACAAATTAGGCGATCCTGTGACTTGGGAGTCAGTGTTCTGCTGTCATTGTGATACTAAAACCTTATGCTGTGTTTAAATATTAAAAAAGACGTCGTTGACATTCCAGACTATAGAGCTACAATATTAAATCAACAACGAGGGAACACTAAGGGAATTCTCTACTCTGCTAGTTATGCTATATAGAATGAGGTTTTACTGCAATAATATCCTTCAAAAATTTTGAAAATACAAGACAACTCTAGTTATCTTTATGACCGCTTATTTCTCGCCGATAATAACTGAATATATATCTATCTAAAGGTAATATTTGGGGATACAAATTTTAACAGGTTCTATATTACTATATTGTGAATAGCCCAATTACAATAGCGCTTGGATTGTAACAAACTTTCTGCTGGATATAATCACGCCCTTAATTATAAAACGAGCGTAAATCGACTAAATAGTGCTATAGGTCGGTAGCAGTGGAATTAGTTCGTTGCACTTCCATGATGATTCTCGTTTAATTGTCCTGAATTGAGTAACATCCTCCACAGTTTGTTATAGCAGTTTTATTAACAGTATTATGTACGCTAGAAATAGATACTTTAGATTATAATAATAGGTATTTTTCTTTTAAAATACACTGCAGCACATTCTGTCGCGTCGGCTTTTCAAACATTCATGAAGGTAGTAGAGCCACCCTGATTTCAGCACGAACGGGCCGTCTCCATCGGGGCGGTACTACCCTCGCACAGAAAATCAACGTAAAATGAGAGCGTTCGTGCTGTCGTGTTTCGTTGGTGAGTGCGAGACCGAAGGTCCAATGATGCAGAAGCATCACTAGGCTGGCATAGTGTTAGTCGCCATGCTGCATTGTTGCATTATCTGCAATGAGTATGGTGACCACCATTCTTGGATTCTGCTTATGCTTACAAAAAACGAACACAAAAAACACCCAGACTCCAACAATTTGTGTATACACACAATGTGTTGGCCAATGTGTGATTTGAACCCATAATGCTTAGGGCAGGAGGACATGACGAGGTGACTTTTTAAACCACAACGTCATCTGCACTCAATATAAGATTAAATTATGTTATGTTAATTATGTATGTAAACTGTAACTAAAATTCAATAAAAACCCGGCTTTCGATGGTCGTATTCCTCAACCAAACATTAAATAATAATTCTTTTTTTCTCTTTCTCTTATTAGGTGCCACCTCTTCTAGGAATCTGGGGTCAGTTGGGATTAGACCCCAACACATTCTCCTGTACAATCCTCCCAAAAGACGGCAAGTCCCCAAAGAAGTATCTCTTCGTGCTGGCCTTCGCTCTCCCGTGCGTTGTGATCATCATCTCTTACTCTTGCATCTACTGGAAAGTGAGGCAGAGTAAGAGGAAGCTGGAGGGCCGCAGGTGTGTATGTGGGTGAGATATCATTGTCACTAAATGTGTGACTAATGGTGGTGGTATTTGTGTTATAGAGTTAAGTTATGGAGGATTTCTATCAAATGGATCGCATCGTACCGGATCTTGCAGTATTTAAACGATTTTAAATCGTGTACACAGTAATTAAAGTCTACAATACCAAGCAGATTATCGCGGGCGCCAACCGCGACATATGATCGTAACCCAATTTCGTAATATAGACCTTAAGTCTTGTGAACACGGTTTAATATCATTTAGAGGTCGTAAAATTCCTCTCTATTCGGTGAAAATCATTCCTTAGAGTTATGTTAATAATAAGGCACCTCATCTGCAAAGTTTTTACATTATATCGTGATGGCTCCGTAAATCAGTTAAGGGATTTCTGTAACTAAATATTACTTATGAATAAAAAATAACATAGAAATTAACGTTGAATCATCATTGCCATCTACCACATTCTAGGGTTGATAATGCACTCGTTTTATATTATGTTGGGCAAACGGATAGACTTCATTAAATTATACAGAATAATTATTTCAAGTAACTATCTAATAATTAAAAATTATTAAAATATATACATTACTCATTTCCACAGTAAACTAAGCGGTCAAACAGCCAAAGAGAAAGAAGAAGACTCCCGCCTGACAACACTGATGCTCACCATCTTCTTGTGCTTCCTCGCGTGCTTCCTCCCCCTCATGATCATGAACGTAGCTGACGACGGCATCACCTACCCTTGGCTGCACATCATTGCCTCCATCCTCGCCTGGGCCTCCAGCGTCATCAACCCCTTAATATACGCTGCAACCAACAGACAATACAGAGCAGCATACGCTAATTTACTAAAATTTTGTAGAAACAGCGCAGTAACTAAACGAACGACATGGGGAAGCAGAACTATGGGGCATTCTTCAAATTCGCCACATTACGTGGAGAAGAGAAATCATATGAAAGATAAACCGACTAACTTATGAATGAGTGCGACAATTAGCGGAGAATAGTGTAACATTTAAATATTAAACGCCAATGCTCTATGTAAAATGTTGACTATAGATTGTAATTTTTATATGACGCTACACGCAACGCCTTTTAAATTAAAAAAAGAAACTTTATTTCTTTATACCTACATTAACGATGCTGGTGCAAACTTACGAGTTTTTGGTTGGTTAACTTACCTCAAAAACTACTAACCGAAATAAAAATGAGTGATTAAAGGTTTGCTTAAATTACACAATATTATGTTATCCACAATTAATTGTATCTTTGTATCTTATAGATATCGCTATACCCGTGTCTATGATTATGAATCTCATTACTTCTAAACAAATGCGCGGCAAACGTTCTGTCAAAACAAAATGGAGGGCCATCTTACATAAGTTGCATTTAATTAGCAATTATATTTACACAATCTTGCGAAGCTTAAAAAAATATGGTTAACTGTATTCACAGCTGGAAAAATTACCGGATTCTGCCGATGCAAGTACAGACTTCTAAAACATATTTGTAAATATTAATAGAATTAAGGAAAATTGTAAATAAAAGCAATGGTAACTATATTATGTTAAGTCTGCTTACCAATTAACTTAACCAAAGTAAATATTACCTTTTTTATTTTTATAGAAGTATTATGTTTTAAGATAGTTTTAAGTAAACGCTTTATGATTTTGTAATAATTATTATTTAAAAAAAATGAGAATTGCATTCCTTTAGTTTTAAATTACGGTTAGCTGATGTGGTCAGAGTGGTAAAGATTGGGTTCAGACTAGAGATGATTTTAACATTCGTCTGCATCCGCCTTTAATTAAAAGTGATTATTTGGTATGAGTTAATATATAATAGTGAAAAAATAAATACTTGTCTAGCAATAGCAACAAATTACGGTTTTTTTGTATTTACTTTTATTTAGATATTATCTAAGTAGGTATATTAATACGTGGTAAGAATTTTTGTCCGCATTTTTATGGAACCGCGTACAGATAGAAATGTAAAAATCTTAATACTTTTTTTATGTAGATGTGCAGAATGAGCCAACAAATTAAAAAATCATACAGAATCAACAATATAAAGCTATTTAAGTGTCTATTATATTTTGACCTGTCATGGTACAAACGTTTATACAGTGGTAGTTCAATTTTTACTGGACATTGAAATATAACAACAAATTCAAAATTGCTTATTAATAATACAAGGGCCGATATTTCCAGATGATTCCAGTAAAATAAATATGTCTGCACATTTTCGAAATCGAGTAATAATGAACGGAAAAATAATAATAAATATTGAATCATATCTAAAAAGGCACAGGCGTAACATGCATTTTATAGGGCTAGGTGCAAGCCCGTCCTATGTAAAGCACTCAGTACACCTGAGGGCCTAGTGTGAGCTGATTTCACGTCTACCTAATCGTAACGGTGACTGCGTTCGGTGTTGTGATTGGCCAGTAATAGGGAATATGCATGTTTCTTTTATATCATAATCTAATCATTTACGTCTCTATAACATAGAAAAATATATAAATAGGCTTGACTGACTAAATTTGATATATTGAAAATTTGCCATTTTGCGCGCGCTATTTACATGACCAATGACGTCATTGTCATTTCGTGTTTGTTTATTCGTTTTCCGTATTTCAGTTATTTTAAACATATTAACAGTTTTAATTGCTATAAAAATCACGGAAGAAATACTAACAAACACTACTAACACAGTGTGAATTTCGACGCCGATAATTTCGATGAAGTGACCATCGACGACGTCATATCTCGTTTCGACCAACAGTGCGCGTTTTGTATTTTTAATTTCTCTCCTTTTATTTTAAATTTTTATATAATATTTATGGGTGTAAATATAATCACTAAATAAAAAAAATACCTTTTAGGTATATTTTAAAGACAATAAAGAATCTAGAAAAAAATATTTATGATAAATAAAAACTTTATGCATATTCCTTATTAGTCCTTACCAATCGTAACGTCGAACGCGCTCTCCGTCGAAAGCGAGTTAATGTGATAAACTCACTAAACCCTTAGTTATACTCAAGTTTGATAATTTTACGTCCTTCGCCAGTTACGGTTAAAATGCACACCAATTTATTACAGTGAAATATAAAAATACTAGTAAAATGTTAAACAAAAAGAGCTATAGGTTCTTGCAAAGACTGATTTTTAAAAGTCAATTAGGATTAATAGCCCCCAATCCAGCAAAGCTAACAATTGAATTTATTCATATTATTGTAGTATAACACATTTATCTAATACAAATCATATTTATTGATCCAAGTTCTCTACATCTATGTTATTTATATCGAACATTGTTAAAGTAATTTATTGTATTAAATTAGATTAATATTATTTAATAAGTCAACCAAAGCTAAATAAATGTATTTATATTAAACAGCGATGATTTTTTATCAATAATAAATCACAGCCCTCTCATTCAATAAACCCTTTTTTGTATAAAGGTGAGTGTACGAGCAAACGAGTTACTCGATTGTAAGGGATTTACCTGACAAGCAATGAATACGAAACATCTATATACCTACATCTAGTACCTACCTAACCACTTTTATGATTTAAACAAGTACAAATTGCTTCATGCCGGTTTCTCGTAAGGTCATGCGATCACTCCCGTCGAACATCCCTTTTATTACTTATAAAGTAAAAAAACTTAACCGTGTTAGTAGTAAAGCTACGCTGATTTCAGCACAGTTGGGCCCGCTCGACCGGGGCGGTAATACCAACCTAATATGACTGCATTCGTGGTGTCGTGTTCCATTGATAAGTACGAAACCTAGGGCCCAATGATGTAAAAGTATCTTAATAGGCCGTCATAGTGTGGGTCACCAATTCATCATTGCTGTATCGTTACTTTATCTGCATTCGCAGTAATTATGATGACCTCTTATCTTGGATTCTGCTCAAGCTTTGCATCAGGCAGAGAAGAGTGAGGCAGGCTTCAGATTCAAACATTATGAGGGCGGCATAATCACTTTCACGTGACTAAGCTCTTATTAAATAAATAAAGAAAAAAAAGTAAAAACTAAAACCCAACTACGACAAAAACGACGCTTAAAAAGTATGAAACAAGTTTCAAAAGCCGTAGTCACGCGTTGTTAAAGTGTTATGGACACGTCATATAACCTCTAAGCAGCGGACAATCAAGACACTTTTAACAATACGTCATTTGTCTTATTTTGACTAGTTTAGAAAGAATGAGGGAACAAATAAGCATAACATAGAAATATCACACTTATCGAATAAATACGGACAAAGTCACGAACAAATGCTAATAATATATGTATTTTTGAAATGTACAAGTAACGCTCTTTCCAATGATACCAAACACGGCATATTTATCTCAAATTTATTTTTTAATACAGTACTTTATGTCGGCTAGAGGGCGCCACATTAGATTTAGTGACACGTCATATAGCCTAATAGCCAGTAGACGATCATGACGCTTCTAGAGACACCTCATTTGTCCAAATCTAATGAGTAGTTAGGGAGCTAGGAGGGAACAAATGAACATACATACATACATACAAAGCCTGTCAAAATCATTATAATCAACCCTTCTTTGACTTTGCCGTAGTCGGGTAAAAAAGATTCAAACTTATCATTTGAGTAGTCTCTGCAATAAAAATTACCAATTGTAGAGCTTTCTAGAGTAATCTAGCATACCTGAAATCTGAAATACGTGAAAATATAAATGCCACTCATGATATTTGTACGCAAAAGTTGATCTTCTAGGTTCATAAATAGCCTAAGCAAGATCAGCAAGATGAGATGCTCTCATCTTATCACCGCACTAGGCTCACTATCTACAATAACCACAATAGGAATAGGAGTAAAAGGAAAGACAGTTTTCACTATCAATATACTATTATTAAAAACTGAAGGTTGATCGTTTGAATGAACGCGCTAGTGTCAGAGGGTGCTGGTCCGATTTGAAAAGTTATCGATTAAGCCTTCAGGCTATTATCATCACGTATTTATGATGAATGGAAGCGGAGTATCAATAAAAAATGTTCCAAAATAATATTTCCTTTAAAACACAGATTACAATCGGAGGTAAATCATAATTAGGAGGTACATTTGGTACATAATCTGTATTTTAAAAGTTCCTATTGCGTGCGCTGCGTCCACGGTTGAAATGTCGCATAATATATGATAGATATAAATAATGTAGGAAAGGATCATTTTTCTTTAGATGTTTTAAAAAAAAACCGTGATAGTTTCATCATATTTTTCTATAGTGAATTGGTAAACTAACTTGGTTCACGCTGTATAAATCTCGCTACGGGCAATAGGAGATACAGACGATGTTGCGCCTTAGAGTATTAAACATTTGGTTTAATGCTCTGCTCTGCTAATGTAAGCGCATGGAGTATAGAGGTAAGGAGTACAATCTCTTATGGGCGGATAAGTGAAAAGTGTCCGCTAAAAAGCATTAAATAGACGACGCTACTGTAGCAAGAGTATACATTTTAAAGAATTAGAAATGATAATTTAATCAAATGAGAAAAAGGCTTCCGCTTTGCAATGGCGCGCTTAATAAAGATGTTACTACGCAAAGTTTTTAATTTAATAAAAATAATTAAAGCAATAAATATGAGAAAGGGCTTCCACTTTGCAATAAAGATGAGTGGTTTAAAATTTTTAAAAAATGCGTGTGTATATAGTTGCTTTATTAAGAGTGCTTTTGCAAAGCGGAAGCCTTTTTCTCATTTGATTATCTTTTCTGATTCTTTAAAATTAATACTTTTGCTACAGCGGCGTCGCCTATTTATTGCTTTTTAGCGGATACTTTTCTATCCTAGAGATGGTACTCCTAGAAATGGTCAAAAGATTGATGTGCAATGACTGAGTGAATGAATGAATTTATGAAAAATAAAAATTAGCAAGTTGTCACACTCTGGTCGGTTGACTATGACTACTTCCTTACTGACAGTATTGTTATAAATCTTGTAAAAATCGCCGAAAAATGGCGAAAAGGATTGCGCAAAGTTCCGTAAACTGGGCCTCCTTGGCCGAGAGGGTCCCAGCAGAGCAGAAGGCGCACCTTGCTGCTTTCAAGATCAGATCAGACTCGTATCTCAGAAGGTTAGTTTTGATTGATTAGTTGGTTACATAATTTTAGTTGGGTTTGTTGGTTATTTTTCAAACCTATTTCAGGGTCTTGGCTAACCCACCTGAGGCACCGAAGATCAACTGGACTGTTTACAAAAATGTTGTCCCCGTCGCAGGAATGGTTGACAAGTTCCAGAAACAGTATGAGGCGCTGACTATCCCATACCCAGCTGACACTCAGACAGCTCAGGTTGAGGCCCAGGCGGCTGAAGTCAAGAAGGCCATCGAGGCCTTCGTTAGCGAATCTAACAAGAACATTGCAAGGTATTTTAAAAGCACATATTTCACATAATTTAATTGTAGTAGAATTGAGTAAGCTAACTTCCGTTTAAGTTTGATAATAGCACTATTCCGAATTCTATTTAAAAATATTATTTTTTAACAGAAATGACAATTGTCTTGTAAATGGACTCTTCTTATCTACTGACATTTTTCTCCTTTCAAAGGTTGGCTGTATTGCATTAACAAAACAAAAGTTTATTTAAATGCTGTTTTAAATTCCATACATAGTAATAGCTATCTATTTTCTTACTACTGAGTTTTCCAATAGGAACCCCCCTTTTTCACAAGCTCTCATAGAAAAGTTATATCAGCAATTATCAGCTTTTTAATAAATGTGCAATATACAATATACTTTATCAGAAAGGAACTAGTAATTCTGTTTGTTCTGCATCCTTAAATTAGTCCTATCCATTATAGTAATTCAGTAGAATGTGTTGTGCGTTTTGTTCAACTTTCTCAAGAGTACCTTGAATGTAATTGTCATCAGCTAAACAAATTGTTTCTATATCAATTTCAGCTATGAAAAGCAAATAAACGAGATCAAGGCTCTGCTGCCATACAGCCAAATGACCATGGAGGACTATCGTGATGCCCACCCAGAGAACGCCTTGGACCCGATCAACAAACCTACCTTCTGGCCACACACCCCTGATGAGCAACTGGACTATGTTGACCCTGACAAGCCAGCTCACTCTGGTCACTAAGAAGTCATCAAATACCTTACCATCACTTCAAATTGTCTTCATATATCAAGTTGCTCTGGTAGATGACTTTTTGTCAAGTTTTTCTAAGGTTATAGCAAGTTGCAATCATCTGTTTATTTATGTAGGAATAAAGTGAAATATTTACTACCATTATATTTTTCTTTTTCTTCCTCAATGATCAATCCAAATTGGATCATATTTTCTAATAGCTTCCTAAGGCACTTAGGATTTTTATTAATTACTACATTACATTACACAATTACTTTTCATAATTCTTTAGAAGACCAAATTGACAAGTACTCGGTCGGGTATATGGCGTCATTTAGTTCTATAGCTAAATGACGCCATATACTGACCCGACTGAGTCTATTAGTAAACTTGAGTGACCAATAAAGAACCAGAGTTCTATGTTTAAGATAACTTAGAGCCTTTTTCTTCGAGAAGAGTAAAGAAACGGGATTGGGGTCATTTAATGTCTACTATGATAGGGCTGAATCAGAATCGCTGATCAGCGATCAGACCTGAGTGCTCGGCAAATCGAAGTTCTGTAAATAGACCTATAGTGATAACCAAGATGTAATGACAACCGGGACCCATGAACTACGATAATTGTGTTAAGAACAGTCACCGATTAAAAGACTGAATTGGTAAGGATATATAACTTTTACTGTAACTAACAAGAGGTAATATTCAGAGATCATTGATTCTAAATTGGAATGAGAACTAAAAGATCCTGTTGTAGGCAGAGGTATATTAAACGCCCATTTCTCACCAGTGTTTTGGTCCCACGTTATAGGAAGCGAGCTTACTGCCGCTATCGGGATGTTTTGTTTGTCAAAGCCTCGTCTGTCGATCAGCAGGTGCACCGCTTGCAGGTGAGGTGGCCTTAGGCCCTAACTTGTCGGTAGGAACTCTATACACACTATTTTTAAAGTCATAGGTCTCTTACATCTTAGTTATTCAAGTTCATGAATAACATGAACCTTTGAAAGCAAAAGTTTACCTATATTGCTATGTTCCGATTGATTTTCATTTTTAAAATATTTAAACTTTTTAAATACGAGTACTGAATCTCGCGACAAGCTTTTATGTCATACTAGCTTTTATCAGCAACTATTGCTGTCCTATGTTATTGTTACTCCTAAATACCTCCAAAAATATGTGTACAAAGATTCATGACGATCGGTTAAGTTGTTTTCATAACAAACAAACTTACAATAACAATAAATTACAAAATTAGTATAATAAATTGTATAATGACTTTACAATTTGATAGTAAAAATTAATATATTTTATTTTTAGCCCATTGAAGAGGCCGAAGAATATGTTTTTAGAATACAATAAAATAAGATACAATGTATTGTGAAATAAAACAAAAATGATTTGATTAAAATTTATTTTCTGTGGATTGCACATTTCATACGTCACCAGTACGACGCTGACAAAGTTACACAAAATAGGAATGTTACAAATTCAGTTGAAGTTGATCCAAGAGTGCGGTTTTGCGAAGTGCAGTGGTTACAATACTACAGAGATACTACATGCACAGACATTTTGATAAACAGATAAATTTCTATTCAGATATATTGAGAGCAAAATATCTTTATGAGAACTATGGCTATTTAAAATATTTATTTTATGAGGGTCCGCCATTATGACGCTCCGAGACCGTCGATGTGTTAAATATTAAAAAAATACACTAAAGAGTTTACGAATAAGGTGCCGTACTTGATATAATGGTGTACATGCAGGTTTTTTTAATACCTTTGAAAAAGTCTAAGACAATTCCTTAAATTGAACGTTTAAAAAAATTGACAAACATCCAAACTCTTTAGTTGATAAAGTTTTTTACATAACACCCTATTAAAAGAATAGAAATACCTACATGTAACCGCAAGCAAGAAAACCATTCGTATGTACTTTTTAAACCTATAACTTTAAAAGATGGCGCGACCCCATAAAATGTAACTACTGTTCTGACGTGTACCAACAGATTCTGTTCCAATAACGTTTATCATCAGAATTTACAGTAATTACTCAGCTAACTACCTCAGTGTTCCCTAAATAGTCTAAATACATGTATATAAATATGTTGGTGACAATTACATATAAAATACGATATGGACAGGTTTATAAACCTTCAATTTGGTGAACCTATTTTGTAATTCACTTCCATTAAACCCTTTGGGTCTGTTTTGCACCCTTATAATATACATTTTAAACTCATCCATTTCGGGTTTGATAAATAAAATCTTTACTATTGAAGAATTTTTCTTACAGGTGAAAAAGTCCTGTGATTTGTTACCGAAATGGTAGAGACATTTATTTAGTTTGTGAAGTTCTAACAGTGGATAAGATATGCGTTTTCATATTTTTGGTATCATTCGCAGAAAGCTAATGTATTCCTGAATCAGGTCTTACGGAACAGTAAGCTAACCAGTAGCATTCTATTTAGTTGCATATATAATTATTGATATTGACATCAAAAATAATGGAGACAGACTTTCTTGTACAGTCATGCAGCAAAATTGTTTTCTCTTTAGGTACGATTCAAAAGATCTAAACAATTATTAAACTAGTGTATACCAAATCATCCATAAGATTAGTTGAAGCTTTCAGCTGAGGAACAATAAATACTTTAATATTATATTATGAAGAACTGTAAACTTTCCCTATCTTCAGTAGAACTATAACAATTATTTCGTTCACAAGTTTTGTACTTCACATTTTTGACTCATCCAATGTTAGAACTACACAGGGAGAAATAAAAAAAAAACTAAATTTAGTTGTCACAATGACATTTTTTTTAGATAAAAACTTCACTCAATATCAAGATCATTAGTATAGCTATTTTTTTTTGACGAATCCCAGAATACACTGGGCGATTTAGGACACGAATAGATTCATCACAGAAATATAATATATATACGCCCAATTCATTCTGCGGTTCAAAATTATACCTATTTAACTAAACATGATTGAAATGACGAAAAAGAACTGTGTGTGAAAGGGAATAAAGTTCATTTCGGTGTTCAATATCAGATAGAATATGGCTATAAATGAACTAAGAGGTGTTATGTAGAAACAATAAAGTGCCAAATCTAAATTAACTGAACAATTTTTATTACATTGTGAAAATACCTTAAATACCTAAAATACAATACGAATTAGTTCATTTTTTTCTTTGAACCTGCTAAAGTAGTTAATTTAGCAGGTTCAGAGCAGAGTGAACTCTCTCAGTGCAGAGAGTTCTCTGCCTGATGGAAAGCATAAAAGTCCAATAGTGGTGGTCACCATACTCACTACGAATGCAGACAATGCAACAATGCAGCATGGTGACCCACACCATGGCGGGCTAGTGATGCTTCTGCATCACTGTGTAGATTATATAAATACTTCTTCTCGATAGTTTGGCATTATTCTTATCTGATTGGTGTATCGAATCATTTCTACAAAACACCTTCCAATAAACTAACTATTTATGAGAATAATTGGAACTTGTCCAGTATTAGAGATACTGGATTCAAAATTCAACAAGTTATAAATTAAAAACAATTTTGTTATTAATTTCTGTATAATTAGTCTAATTTTAAAAACTTAGGCGACTATTTATGACATCTTGAGTGATGGTTTTTAGTCGAAAAATTACACATAATTTTCTCTAATTCTTTTAGTGAGTCTAAAAAAGACTTAGTTCATACTATTACAAATATTTATTTGTAAGTATCTGTAGGTACATTATTAACTCGTTGAAAAAAAAATGTATGTCAAATACACACATAGCCAAGCGACGCATAACTAGTATACATGTTGACCTATTGTTGCAGTAAATAACTACTCAATGATAGATCAACTTACACTGGCTATAGAAATAAATCACACTTAAAACTGATGTTGAATTTTGACCATACTTTATGAACAATTACGGTCATACCAGCTTCATAAGGACCTTTTCTTACGGTATTTAAGAAGAATTAAGTCTAAATTTGACCATGGTATAAAGTTACAGTACATATTTTGAAATGTGTCTTAGATGAAATCATCACATTGATATTGAGCTCATCATTTCACCACATTTAGTCTTTTCAATACTAATTAATCTACTTAGCACCAAACTTGGTGGCCGGAGGTGGTGGTGGTTGGGAATACATATTATAATAACTTGTTGGAGGGGGGACGTTGAAACCACCAGTGGGGGCGGTAAAACCTTGGCTCTGGTTATTGTAACCTTGGTTCTGGTTGTTGTAACCTTGGTTGTTGTAGCCCTGTCCATCGGAGTTGCCCCTACCCCGGCCACGACCTCTGAAGCCGTTGTCCTGCCTGAACCCTGAGTCTCTGTTGCCACTGTCACGGTTGCCGAAGCTTGAAGAGCGTGTGTTGTATGTGGAGGTCTGGTTTTCGAAGCCGTTTTTCGAGTCGTCCCATCTTGAACCTTAAGAAATATTAAATTTTGAGTTAAAAATAATGAGATATATTGAACACCTTTATTTTGACTGCACAGGTGGCCTAGTGGTTTAAGTGATTGCATCGTCGCTTTCTAGTGCGCCAAGTTTTGTGTGGGTTCAAATCCTACATGTTCATCTGAGTTTGGTGCTGAATAGGTACAGCCGTTCCAGAGATTACCCGGAACAAACAGACAGTAACAAAAATTTAAATACAATTTTGGTATATGTACCGTGTATACATACATATGCATTTAGTAAAAAGTGGTTATTTTAATATTACAAACAGACACTTCAACTTTATTTATTTGTATAGATATGTATATGGCTTTAGTGGTTTAATGGTGTGTAAGAGTGTAGGTGATAGTGTGTACAGACCCCGGTCAGCTCCGAAGCGTCCTCGTCCCCCGCGCGGAGTGTCGCGGCCGCGTCCACGAGAACCTCCGAAACGTCCAGAGGAATCGTCACGATCACGATAACGGTTGCGGTCTGCAATAAAAAGTATTGTGTTATTCATTTCTGTACAATAAAGAAATATTTCGATTATACAGCACCGCCAAAAAAAGATGGAAAATTGGAAATAAACCCTATACCGCTCCGTCTGGCCAGTTTAAACAAAAATAAATAAAAAGAAACATTATTTATTGATGCATCGCTCCTATTGGTATTAGCGTGATGATGTATAGCTTTCCTCGATAAATGGGCTATCACCAGCGGTTCCTGAGATCAGCGCGTTCAAACAACATAGATATGGTATACCAACAGCTCACATACGTATGCGTGCCGTTACAAGTACACACAATATTCACTATATGTGATAACACCTAACTAGTTAACAACGCAGTGTTAGGAGTATGGTAATACATAGTTACAAATAGTGAAGCAGACTTCACATCACACATCATCAGCCTATCGCAGTCCACTGCTGGACATAGGACTCTCCAATTGCACGCCACTTAGTTCGACTTAATACTATTTAATTATAGATTACAAGCTACGCTGTACGCTACTTCGTACAAACATTTTTTTTTTCACCATTTAAACCTTCCCTACTACGATAAATATTTCAAAACCAAAATCAGCTAAATCGGCCCAGCCGTTCTCGAGTTTTAGTGAGACAAACGAACAGCAATTGATTTTTATATACAAGACAAGAAGATAATACCCTAATCAATGTAATGTAAAAAAAGTGTAATACATTACTTCATGATCAATTTTATTTGAAAAAAAAAATACTTACTGAACTTTCCTTTGAATCCCATACCGCACTGCGCTAGCTCCATGAGTTTGGGGTTGATAACCTGATTAGCTTCTTGCAATACCTGCATGAGATCTCTAGCCTGTAAACAAAATGAATGATTAGCTTTACTCCTTTAGAACTAAAGATTGATTTCATTCGTTACTGAATCCCGTGGTGTTACCCGCGGTTATTGTAGCACCGCGGGACATAGTTAGTAAAAAAAAGTAACTTAAGCTACTCCTTAGCTCATCAGCTATCTGCCAGTGAAAGTCCCGTCAAAATCTGTCCAGCCGTTCCTAAGATTACTAGGAACAAACAGACACTGTCCACTTCGGCAATTGTAATGGAGGAATATAAACAAATGAAAAAATTGTTTGGGCCAGGAATTTTTAGTAAACCCACCTGCGACATATTATTTAATATATAAAATACTTTTAATCCAATAAATTGATTGGTGAAGGTCGTTTCGATTCGGATCTTAGACCATAGATTAGTCGTTCTTCTGTGAGAGGGCAGTGCCGTCATGGTCGTACTGAAGTAAGCGTGACTCTACTATCTTGGAAATTATAAATCTATATATAAAAGAGGAAGGTGACTGACTGACTGACATACCCAGAGATCAATGCACAGCCCAAACCACTAAACCTAGAATCCTGAAATTTTGCATGCAGGTTCTTTATATAACGTAAGTGAGCATTAAGGGAATTTTTTAAATTCCACCCCTAAGGGGGTAAATCAAGGGATGAAAGTCTGCGTGAGCGAAGCCGCGTGTAAAAGCTAGTCTATACAAATAAATAAAATTGAAGTGTCTGTTTGTAATATTAAAATAACAGCTTTTTAATCAATGCATATCTATATAGACACGATACATATACCAAAAATATAGTTAAAATATTTTTTGTCCGTCTGTCTGTTTGTTGTGGGTAATCTCTGGAACGGCTGGACGGATTTGGACGGGACTTTCACTAGCAGGTTGCTGATGATCCAAGGAGTAACAGGCTACTTTTTTTAGACTAACTTTGTCCCGCGGCGTTACTCGCGGTACAACAATAGCCGCGGGTAACACCGCGGGGTTCAGCTAGTCATAAATAAAAACGAATAAGTTTGTATACCTTAGCAGAGTTGTTGGGTGTGAAGAGCGTGTACGCAGTCCCGGTGTTGTGAGAACGGCCCGTCCGTCCGATGCGGTGCACATAATCCTCAGAGTTGTTCGGATAATCATAGTTTATCACAAACTTCACGTCCTCCACATCTGCACCCCAAGCGAATATGTCAATTTACACATATTACATTTACTTTCATCACAAAAAAAAAACATTTTAGTAAAACAATTTTGTTTGAGAGGAGTCTTCGAATGTTAAAAAAATTTACACAACGTTCATACACACAAACCACAAATACTATAGTATTTCAGGTATGTTCAGCTAAGTTCGCTTAACGAAGAAATGAAATGCGTGGGTATCAGATGCCACGTTCGTCTGTCGATCAGGGTTGTCCAAATACTATCAAAAGTCAATGAAATCGACTAACTAAATGGATTGGGGGGCTGCAAAATATGTTAGAAAAATACAGATAGTTATCTAACTTTTACAATTATATGCTATGACTATAGGCCTTTTTTTTTGACTAATCCCACCCACACCACCACTAACTCCTGTACACCAGGATCAACAGCAGTGACCCACGAACACACCGAGTTATGACACTCGGGAAGTCCCAGGAAAAAATTAACTGTCTTGGAACCCGCAACGAAATTAATCAGAAGAAAAACAGGAGGAGTTGGAAATATGATAAGGCCTGACTATAGGCCTGTATTCACTTTGATTAGCGCTAGTGCAAGGTCACCCATTGGTAGATACAATTTTAACAAAAATAAAACCGACTTCAAGTTTTGACTCGATTTCTCTTGGATGCCATCATCAGATATTAATGTCCTTATCATGGTACCACCGTTGGGACATCTTCTTTCTTTTAAAAAAAGAATCATCAATATCGGTTCATAAACGACGAAGTTAAAAATAATATATATACGGTCGAATAGAGAAACCTCCTTCTTTTTTTGAAGTCGGTTAAAAATACGAATTCGCTGTCCACACGTATTTTCTACCAATCATCGATTACCTGCACTCCACACTTGCACTCGCACTAATCAAAGTGAATACAGGCCTTACATAATATTTGTATGTTGAAAAGGCAAAACATGATTGTTTCAATACTTAATCCAACATCTTGCCTGCTTTGTGTTTTGGACAATAATGTTCTTTTACATTTTTAATCTGCTGCTGTATTATTGCTGAAAGGGGATATTTTCGTATTTAAAAGGAGATGAGAAACATTTTGTGCCTTGACTTGGACAACCCTGGTCCACAGGTTAAAGCGTGGCAGTCCGCTGTTCATGTAACATTAAAAATAACACATTCAAAATCATGCATACTTGAATTGTAGATACTCAGAGCGAATTACTAATTTATAAATTATTATCTCTATTAAACATTAATAAATTCTTTTTATGTTGTGTAAAAATCGATATAAAGCTATTTTTGATAATTTAAACCGTTATTAAATACCAAAATTATGCTCAAATATTCTATTTTAGTCAGTAAAAAAAAAATGGCTTGAAATATCTAAAAGTTTCATGGTGGTACCATACAACTATGTTTAAAAAGGAAAAATATTACAATTAAGTTAACTTTGTTGGAATATTAATTCCATGGTATAGAATAGTAATTATTTTCTCTTATAAAATGTACCTGTATTTTTTCCCCAACAAC
This sequence comes from Spilosoma lubricipeda, assembly GCA_905220595.1. Taxonomy (NCBI): domain Eukaryota; kingdom Metazoa; phylum Arthropoda; class Insecta; order Lepidoptera; family Erebidae; genus Spilosoma; species Spilosoma lubricipeda. Next base: position 1,754,646 of record HG992290.1, read on the forward strand.
GAAGCCAAAAGTTTCACCGTAGCAGCTAATTTATTGAACCGATTTTAATAAATGAGGTGTCAATAGATTCATAATAATATCCCGGGTGACATAACCATATAAAGTTTTCACGTAGTCGGGTTATACTTTTCAAAAGTTTCTTGTTTATCCCATAGATACTGGTTTTATACTTTTTTAATGATGTATATAAATAATTCTTCTATTACTCAATTGTATTATACTCTTATTAAATTGTTTGCTGGGTCTACATTATACAACCTAACACATCACACAATCCAGAACACTCATCTCAAACATTTATAAGACAAAAAATACGTGCTGATTCTGTTGTAAACCATAAACGATAACTGCCTGATAAAGTGGTCTTTAAATAAAAACAATGTTTCAGAAATCTCTGTTTGTACCAAAATTGTTCACTCAAGATAATTGACCAAGATTAAGGGAACTCTGCCATGCAGTATTTCTGCATCAGATCATTTTAGTAATGTTAGCTTAATTTTTTTTTTTCTAAATCTTCGTATTACTAAAACTCACGACTAATAAAAAAAAGAACACACTCTGAAATTTACTAGTCTGTTGCAAACAACAATATTGTCTTGGCAATTATTTCATTAAATTTAAGAATAACAACAGGAATCTATCAGGGTGTAGGCTTTCATCAATTGTTTCCATTGTCTAAATAATTAAAATGAAGTTATTGAACCACGCAAAAGGGGATTTAAGAAATTTCTACAATTACTTGTAAGAGACCAAGTGGTATGAATTTAATAAAAAAAAGGTGTGTATATAAGCGAGTAAGGTATACAACAAGACCAGCACATAATATTTACCTTGTAGGAGTCAGCTCGGCGCCACAAACCAGCTGGAAATAACTGTATTAAGCCCGTCAGTGCCGGAGTGTTAGGCCAAGAGTTGGTGTGCTGACTTATCTCGCCCTCTTTACAAGTACACTTGTCAGGTTGCGTAGGGCTATTTTAAATCTCTCATGACATATAACCAAGCATGTATTGCTCCAAATAGCTGTTATCAGGGCCTGTACACACGGGCTTAGGACTGTTAACATTCGCTCATGTAAAACACGAGTATTTGTAGAATCTGAGAAGCGTATGTTAGCAGCGTCATTAAAAGTCGTGTATATAGGGCCTTCGCTCTCGAAATTTGTATTAAACCCCCCCTTGAATTACTTCACTGTGGTTTTAAAGATATTCCCAAAAAGTTAGAGGCAGCATGCTCTTATTAAAACAGTGTGCGCTGACAATTTTATGCTGTCTGTTGCTGTGGATATATAGTGTAAGTCAGCAACACACCTATATTAGCCGTAAACACTGCACGCATGCGCCTCTGAAAGCAAAAACAATAAGAGAATAATGCCGAGTCAGTCATGGAAATTTACATTATTATTATCGGGCTAAGATCTACAGCTGTCATAGATTTTTATTACATGATATTTTGAAATATATATGCTGTGATGAGGCAGCAATGAGATTTTCAGCAATTCACAATTGGACGATAATTAAACACATATAAAAGTCTAAGTAATAAAGATCTATCATCAGCATACAATTATAACATCGTGGCCCGAGAATATTATTGTGTGGTATCACAGTACCATTGCTTTCGTTTAATGTGGTGATCGTGTTCCAATATTCACTTTTTAACACCACACATCCAGAACACCACACAAGTGTTATTCTTTATGTATACACCAATATTCCAACACCTATACATACAATATAGCAGTATTTTTTCGAAATTTTGAATGAAAACCGTGAATACTGGAACCTATACTCCATAGTTGCAAACAAGCAACAAGTTTTTAGTTCTAGCAATGGCATCGTACCTCCTCTACGCCCCTGACATCTCTTAGAGCTTTCTAACACCCCGGAGAAACAGTGCGAGTGACACAACTGAATCCACAAATCATTTGTTTGATGCCTCGTCAACCAGGCGGGAAAGATCACCACCATTGCAGGAAATATTAATTTCAAACTATATTACTTCGGTGGCACAAACAAAGGATAGTTACTTCTGGGCAAGTTACAGTGAAATTACACTCTTATTCGCAAACAACTAAAGCACAAAATCTTGTAATATTGAATCTATCGGTTTCTCCTAACGTTTATTTAAGAATTATCGGGCTGCGATCAAGGTCTACTTACCGAGACCCCGGGCTGCAACGTCTGTGGCAACGAGAATGCCTCCTGAGGACATGCGGAACTGGTTCAGAACGTAGTCTCGGTCTTGTTGGTTCTTGTCTCCATGTATGGCGAGAGCACGCCAGCCTGCTCTGCTGATTGCTTTTTGTATTTCATCAACCTAGATACATAGGTAATCTAGTAATCTTGATTTTATGAGGAAAGGAACAAATTGATGGAGACAAATGACACCCAGACATGGAATAATTTATTATTTGGTCTTCAACACAAATATAGGTAGGTGGTTGGTGGATAATAGAGAAAACTACTTACCCTCCTTTTAGTTTCAGCAAAAACAATAGTTTTAGTTTCTTCTTCCGATGATATCTCGGTGAGTAGTGTGACAAGTTTTTCATTCTTTTCATACTCTTCGCACACATCCACTATCTGCAGAATGTTGTGGTTGGCAGAAAGAGACAGAGAGCCTATGTTGATCTGGATGTAGTCGTGGAGGAACTCTTCTGCTAAGTTCTGGACTTCTTTGGGCCATGTTGCTGACCACATAAGGACCTGTTGACATAATCATGACATGACAAGCTGAAGTTCGATATCTTCACTTGACTTGAAAATAGGGTCTTAAGTGCATGAGAATGTAGAAATTTTGAGATGCTAACTTCAAGAACGCCACCCATTGTTTATGAACTTGCAATTAAATTACCGAAAATCAACATGATAAACACATCTCATTTGTGGCAACTTACTAAGTGATAATGAGCATGTTAGTTTAAAAACACTCATCATAAGCTACATCCTTAAGTTGGAGGGGTTATAGGGAACATCTGGTACAAGTGACGAGTATTCTTTATATAAACAAAAAAAAAATGTCCAAAGAATTATTTCACAATACAATATGACAAGAATTTTTTTATTCCATTTATGTGTTTAAAAAATCGTTTGGAAGTTATTTGGACGTTAACAATTTGACTACTATATTTTTCTGTGTTTACATACCTGTCTGTCTGGGCGAATCTGCTCAATAATTTTACGAATCTGGGGTTCGAAACCCATATCAAGCATCCGGTCAGCCTCATCTAGAACTAAGTATGTGCAACGACGGAGATTTGTAGTTTCTGTGGACAAAAGGAATATTTTATCTCAAAAATAGTCAGATTATTTTTGATCTGGATTTTGCTTATTTCTGTTTAAAGGATTCACATTATTAATCAATTATTATGATGAAATCAACCAAAAAAACTAAATAACAGCTGGTAAAAAACAAATGACAATGTTAATAACATCAGAACATTCCTTTTTAGGAGGGTAGATCCATATAAAGTTTCACATGTGATTATAAATATGCACCCACATAGGATAAATAAATATTAAATATTTTGGACATATTTTAATAAATATTTCGAACATCTAACACACAACGCCATCTAGTCCCAAGCTAAGCAGAGCTTGTATTATAGGTACTAGACAACTTATACAAATACATATCTACTTCTAAATCATGTGAACCATCTTAGTTGCCCTTCTGTGCACTGCTCCAACAACAAATTGTCTTTTTTTAAAATAGGGGTCCCATATCACATATGCATATTCAAGCAGCGGTCTAACATAAGTCTTGTACAGTTTCAAGAAAGTCTTAGCCATAGGGTATTTAAAAGCCTTGCGTATGATGTTCAGCATCGAATTTGTTTTTTTGACTAAACCAGAAATATGAGCTTCCGACTTGAAATCGTTTGATATAATGACGCCTAGATCTTTCTGACTTAACGGGCTTGAAAAAGTTTGCATGGAAATGTTTAAAAATATGCAAAGTTTATATACCTTTCTCCAAGAAGTCGATTAGTCTTCCTGGTGTTGCGATGACAATCTCAACACCTCTCTCCAAACACCTGCCCTGTGGTCCCTTTGGCGCTCCTCCGAATATGCATGTGTTCCGTACTTGTACACTTTGGCCAAAGTCATTAGCCACCTGAAGAGTTAAAACATAACGGTTAGAGACGAATCAGAATCAATTATGCTGTAGATAAATGCAAGAGCAAATAAAGGAGAAAATGTATTGCAAACTTTTGTGATATTTATTTTTTTATATACCATATCTTAAACGAACGGGAAAGGGGAATCGAACCCGAGACCTCAAGCACAGCAGTTGAATGTTATCACTGCGCCACCGAGGCAGACAATGCCTTGAGAGATGAGCAGTTTATACTGTTAAGGTCACAGCTTAACCCCTAAACGACTTTGCATGATGTTTCCACCTAAGAACTGTTAGAGCTAAGTCACAGTGCGCTGCCACCTTCCGATTCTGTTCTAGAGGAATCCCGTCTGTATGTTTAACATTGTCAGAGTTTAATATGGCTGTGGGAACACTGATAGGAATAAATTCAACATCCCTAAATGACACATAAAAATTGTTGAATAACAATGCATCCTCCAAAATCTGCACTTGCATTACAGAAAATCAGCAAAATAAACTTCAATAGTAACATAAGAATGGAAGAAAAATAAAAATGAATCTAAGGGGTGCTATACAAAATATTAATATTGAGGCTTTAGAACCTAGCTACTTTTTCCATCAAAAAATTTTTGCACTTTGTTTTTTTTTATTGTACAAAGGATAAGTTTTTTCTTATAAAGCAAAATTTTGTGATGGAGTACTAATTTAATAACAAAAATACATTAGTGAATACATTGATAAAGGTGAGGTGAACAATATTCTTAAAGATAACTACAGAATATGGTGAAGCTGTCCGTAAGTAAAGCATAGTCTAAGAGAAAGAACCAAACAAAAGTATACAAAATCCAGCTAAAAAAGGTTACGTTCAGAAACCTCACCTATAGACATAATTTTGAATTCGGAACACAGAAATTATTTCTAAACAAATTCATCAAATATATTTTTACAGGTTTTCGAACATAGCCTGCCTGCCATAAGCTAAGTTCTACAAATGAAATGTAATTTAATAAATTTACTATGTCCAAGCTGCTTGGATTGTCCGACATCTCTGCAGCGATTCCATTCATTGAGATCAACGCCTGGAGTAGCACAATGAAAAATAAACTCATCTTATATTTTTATAACAATTAATTGAATTTAAGTCTTTAACTAACCTCAGGCAGTTCTATGTTATCAGTCATCTTAAAAATAGAATGTATAAAATAATTATAACCTGTTGAATTTGTTGAGCTAATTCCCTCGTTGGAGCTAATACTAGTACTATTGGTCCTTCGTCTCTAAGCAGTCTCGGCTGGTTGATTATGTGGACGATAGCAGGCAGGATATAAGCAAGTGTCTTTCCAGACCCTGTTTGAGCAATGCCTACTAAATCTCGACCCGATAGAGCGATTGGCCACCCCTGAGCTTGAATAGGCGTGGGATGAGGAAAACCTTGTTTCAAAATTTCCTTCATGGCATAATCAGGGAAGCCTCCTTCTTCAAAATACATACTCGGTGATGGGACATCGCGGCCTTTCACAGTGATCTGATGTTGACTGCGATAAGCCTCTACTTCAGTTTGACTCCGTGACTGCACGTTCGAATGAGGAACGTAAAAGTTTTTCTGGAACGGAGTCAACGTAATTGTATCCCAACGAATCTTTCTGAGGTTACCGCCCGGCTGATCGTTTTTGAAATTTCCACCTCGGAAATCGTCCCGTCCACCACGACCCCCAAAGCCTCTTCCACCATCACGGCTGCCACGACCGCTGTCTCTGCCCCCGCGACTGCTACCAAAACGGCTACTGCCTCTCTCTTGTGAACGATCACTCGAGCGACCCCCTCGCGTACCACCTCTGCCACCGCCTCCACGACCACCACGGCTTCCCCCACGTCCACCGCCACGACCACCACGCCTGTCGTCGTACCTGAGTCATGTATAACATGTACATAAAACAATAATACAAACTGCGTAACTATAATTAGGTCGAATGAAAACGGCAACTTACATTTTCACTTTTCACAACTGTTAATCTACTAACAAATAACAATATAATAGCTAATGAATAGCTTTCTGTGCTTAATTATAAGAAACACTTTCCTTATCACAATTTGAACTTAATGAAAGAAGTCGTGAACAAACATGTACACCGACCGACCGACTTCACAATTCACAAATGCCAACTATCCGCCATTTTGCTATTATTTTATTAATGTTCTTCTGACGACTGACGTTTACGTCATTTCCTGTTCCATAGCAAAAAATAAAAATCTCATTTAATAATAATTATGTAATTCAAAACATAGTTGTAATTTAAACGCTAAAACATTTATTATTGTAAGTTTTGATAGTTATTGGGGAATTTTATTCATTTATTAATTAAAAAGTGTTTTTTGCAAACAGTTGGAACTTCCGTTGTCAGGGTTTTCTATTAAATTTATTATTGTCTATGGACAAGATCTAAAGAATATTGTTATTTTCTGAAATGGATTCCCCCCCCCCCCCCTAAATAATCCGCTGTTTTTGACAGGAATTCTCTATATATTTTTAGATAGGACATAGGAGGATAGACAAGTAAAATTTCGACTCGATTTCTCTAGAATGCCATCATCAGATCTTAGTGTCCTTAACATGATACCACCGTTAGGATATCTTCTTTCCATAAAAAAAAGAATCATCAAAATCGTTTAACGACGAAGTTATCCGCGAACACACATGAAAAAAACATATACAGTCGAATTGAGCACTTTCTTCTTTATTTGAAATCGGTTAAAAATAGTCATTACATTACCCTTGGTAATAAATTATTTTTTACTTAGTTTAAAATCTAAAACTGACTGACACTGAAACCATGTCAGCAAAGAATTTCATAAATTTTGTACAAATAAAATTACTTAGCATCAAATTGTTTCAATACTTTTCGCGTTTAACAATGTGTGTACCAAACTACCAACGCCTAAAGTCAACACTCAATCGTCTAGTCTTAGATGTCCGTAAATATTATTCAATGCCGATTCCAATAGGTAAATTCTTTATCCTGCATGGTCTTCTTTTTAAATGATATGGAGCAAACAAGCAGTCAAATCCCCTGATGGTAACTATGGAAAGCGTATATGGCCACCCTATTTCTTCCTTATTCGTCTTCTCTAAAATAAAATTTTGTTCACCAACTTGTAAAATACATCTATCTCAGGAACTACTGGTCCGATTTGAAAAATTCTTTCAGTGTTAGATAGCCCATTTATCGAGGAAGGCTATAGGCTATATATCATCATGCTAAGACCAATAGGAGAAGAGCACCAATGAAAAATGTTTCAAAAACGGGGGAAAATTATCACGCGACGGACAATAGAAGACGCAAACAAGGTTGCATGGGTCTGCTAGTATTAATATATAAAGCTGAAGAGTTTGTTTGTTTGTATGTTTGAACACGCTAATCTCAGGAACCGCTGGTCCGATTTGAAAAATTATTTTGGTGTTGGATAGTCCATTTATCGAGGAAGGCTATAGGGTATATATCATCACGTTACTACTAATAGGAGCGGAGCAAAAATGAAGAATGTTTCAAAAACGGGGGAAATTTTCACGCTACGGGCAATATAAGGCGCAAACGAGGTTGCGTGGGTCGGCTAGTAATTTTATAAATATATTACCTACTAGCTGAGTCCCGCGATGTTACCCGCGGTTATTGTCGTACCGTGGGTGACGCCGGGTAGCCTAATTTACTCTTTATATCATCAGCTACCTATCAATGCAAGTCCCATTAAAATCGGTCCAGCCGTTCCAGAGATTAACCAGAACAAACAGACTGACAGACAGACAAGCAGACGAAAATTGTAAAAAATGTTATTTTGGTATATGTACCATGTATATATACATATGCATTTAGTAAAAAGTGGTTATTTTAATATTACAAACAGACACTCCATTTTATTTATTTGTATTGATTGTATAGATAATTGTATACGATTGGAAAATATAATCAAGAAATTATAGGTAGGTAATCTAATTTTATAAAGCTCCTTCTACTTCTATAACAAATATCGAAAAGAGTATTACCCATTTAAACTATTATTCGTAAAATCATCTTCGTCATCATCATCATCATCATCATCTGCAGCCTATCGCAGTCCACTGCTGGCCATAGGGCTCCCCCCAATTGCACGCCACTTGGTTAATTCCTCGTAAGAAATGACAAATAAAAAAATCATATTGACAAAGAAACATCTATACAAATAAATAAAATTGGAGTGTCTGTTTGTAATATTAAAATAACTGCTTTTTAATAAATGCACATGTATGTATACACGGTACATATACTTACAAAAACTAGCTAAACCCCGCGGTGTTACCCGCGGTTATCGTTATACCGCGAGTAACGCCGCGGGACAAAGTTAGTATAAAAAAGTAGCCTAAGTTCTTCCCTGGATCATCAGCTACCTGCCAGTGAAAGTTCCGTCAAAATCGGTCCAGCCGTTCCAGAGATTACCCGGAACAAATTCACAGACAGACGACAAAAAAAAACCTTTTTGGTATATGTACCGTGTATACATACGTATGCATTTAGTAAAAAGCGGTTATTTTAATATTACAAACAGACACTCTAATTTTATTTATTTGTATAGATTGTTGCTTTTAAGTACCTAGGTAGGTACAGCACACAAGCGTAGCGTTTCCAATTCAACTTAATTTGGAGCTTAAATTTTAAAGCTTAGGTAATGTTGTAGTCACAGAAAGTACTCATAAATAAGAAATATGTAGAACTTAACTGAGTACTTATATTGTACATATAGGTACTTATAGCTTATGATGTTTCTGACCTAATTTTCATATCTAAGGATAGGGAAAATATCGATCAAACTGAAAAACATCTACATATTGCAGTTACGCAGTAATCAAAGCGCATTCCTAGTCCGTCATGGACGCATCGATACCCGTCTTTGAAAAGCCTCATCCACGTTTGTCAGTCCAGGACTGGACAAGAAACATTCAAAGGTTACAGAATGAGGCTCGGTACCGTCGTTTTGAGTCATACGAGTTAAGGCAACGGGCTAATCAACTACGGAATGAATCTGATGTAACTACTAGATGGGATACTTACGTTAACAATGAACTGTTACGGGATAGGTAAGTTTTATTTGACAGAATAAATGTTTATTTTAGAATAAGAAAAATAAACTCAGAACAGAAATAATTTTCCAGAATGTTCGAAGTTCACACTTGGCGTGAGAAACAAAGATTCACCAGGGAATGTGTCAGAGATGAAATAAGAGCATTAAAAGAGGAGAAGAATGCTTCAGAACTTCATCTGGAGTCTCTTCAAGTGCCGTTGATGGTCATATCCTCATGTCTGTCCAATAGAGATCAGAGATTACCACCGGAGTTGACCAGAGACCAGCTAGGAGAAGAACTGAATAAGGTTCGAAAACTAACTGAGCACATATTTTTAGAGATTTGGATTTTTAGTGTCTTTGATGTATATAGAGATCTAAATTGGGTGTATACCCAAGGGTGAAGTTCACCGTGTGGTGGTGAATTACGGGATGTCGAAAAATAAATAACTTATCCGTGTTTAAACAGGTTCTAAAGCTGTTTGTTAACATATTATTCAACAGGAACTCCATATCACAGAGAATAGCAAACGTGTGTTAACAGACGTATGTCATATGGGCTGGGAAAAGATCAAGGAGCTCACCAACGTACTCTGCCGACTGGAGCGAGAAATTAAAAATAAAGACGAAACCTTACAATTAGAGCAACAGGTGAAGGAGCTGTCAAGGGACAGCTCTGATATAAGCTACAAGTTGGACCCAACTCGTGTGCCTCCGGAGTAAGTTCTTACTAAGCCACGTCTTTAGTGAGTCTAGAGTAAGTGGTTACCATTTAAGTTATTTAAGTTTCTTATGCTGTAAGTAATTCGGTAAGGGTTTTTTTTATGTTTGGCCCTGCCATATTGGCACGTCTCTACTCTGCCTGATGGAAAGCATGAGCAGAATCCAAGAGTGGTGGTCACCATACTGCGAATGCAGACAATGCAGCATGGTGACCCACACCATGGCGGGCTAGTGATGCTTCTTCATCATTGAATATAATGAACAGAACAAACAGAATGAATTTTGAATGAACAGACAAAAAATATACGTTTGTTGTATGGTTCGTTGTCGATCAATATTTTTAGATCCATGTCGGAAGAAAGTTACATCCATTGCATAGAGAACACGATCAAAATTGCCGAACAATTGATGTCTGAGTCTAAGACCCTTCGAGAGACGATGTTCAGGTCTAGAGAGACTGCCAGAAATCAGATGCACGCGCAGTGCCAGCAAGTGGAGCTGGTTATGCGGAGAAGAGTATTTGACATACAAAGGGCTCGGAATGAAATGGAGTGGCAAAAATATAAGGTTCAGTATTGTAGTGGTAATTTTGACTTTGTGTTTACAGAAACCTTAACTCAAAGGTTGATTAGATAAAACATTAATAATAATAATGATTGATACGGCACTTCTGAGACTCAGCAATCAATCTGAATCCTAAAATATGAATTATAAATAATTTAGCATCTTTTCCTATATAGTCTTGAAAGTTATTAATTTATACTTATTTAACAAACGTTTAACAGCTGGAACAAAATCTTGCCAAAGTTGACAAGGAGATTCAGTATTTACGAGCAGCGGTCGCAGATAAAATAAACCCAACGAAGTGTGTGGAAACACGGCTGGAGATGAGAACTAGACGACCAGTACTTGAAAGGGTTACGGTAAGTGTCTTTTGGGTTCTCTACGGGTTACGGTAAGTGTCTCTTAAACTGTCTTTATAGATATTTCTTTGAGTTCAGTTCAGATGATATCCTATCCACTAACACATATAGTGCTGAAGACTTCGTAACTGGCAACGGTCGCTTGAGGATCTTGATCTCCTGAATTACCTTTTTGAAATCCAAAAACCCTCAAGTTAATATTACAAGTCTCTCATCGTTACAGTTATCGACGCCTTGTACTTTATTCACTCACGAACTGCTATATTGCCTATTTCCAATGCAGTCGATCAGTAATTCTCTAGTTATTTATTATCTTCTAAATCTGTGCAGGATAAGCCCATGCGTGGCCTCATTGAAGAGTTTGAGAGGGTTCACACAAGTCATAATTTATTGGAGAAGAAGTTAGAAGAAGCTATGTGAGTTGTATTTTTTTTAATTATCCCATTTTTTTAAATTTTATGCCGATTTAATTTCATGCTTCTAAATCCTAACATCTTAATGCTTTAGGATTACCTATCATGGTATGTACAACCATCATCAGCGCGTGACCAAAGACCTTCAGTACAAAAACCAGGCCCTGGAGACAGATCGGAGACTGGTAGAGATCCGCAAACCTCTCCACTCGCCTGAAGAGACCGAATTCAAAAGGAACGTAGGTTATTGTCATTTGAGTGAGGAGTTAGTACCCACATAAGGTGGTAAAATTTTGTAGTACTAAATAATAGTGTTGCTATACTTGCTAGTTGCTATTGTTTAGTAATTAGTATAAAGCATTAATTTATGCATTGCTAGTATCTTGTTGACATACTGAATATTAAGTTATTTAAATTATATGTAATCACACTAATCACATACTTAAATCAATTAAGTTAATTATACGTACGGTATTAGAAATTATAGGTAGGTGAGAAACCAGCCGCGTACGCGTCATCGCCTAATATTGTCATCTAGAGTTCAGTAGAAAATTTTACGTTGTCCGTTGGTGTTGGATAAACTATTGTACCAAAAATCGCTCATCATTTCATTTAAATAAAATTTGAATACATTCTGGACACTCCCTTGACATCAACAGCTTATACCAGTGGTAGTGGGAACTTTTAAAAACCTACCTACTTCTTACACTATCCGGGACCGTTCGTGCCGAAGAATGGCTCTCCCGCGGTTAATAAACTTTTCCATTTTATTTTAATCTCTTTCAAGACTATCACCACCACTGAACGTGTTCAAACAAATCGTTGAGATAAAACTCATTTATAATACTCTATTTATTTAAGTAACTAATTAACTAACGTTGTGCTAAAAATTGCTACAACAATAACTGCAACAATACTACAGTTTACACATTAGTTCAATTACATTACAAATTTACTTTTGTTTAATATAATATTTTAAGATAATATTTGTAATGTCGCATGTAATTATTCAACCCGCACCATGTAAAAGGAGGGTTCGTTTTCGACTGTACGTGTGTATTATTTATTTCTTTGGTACACTCTGTGAAATGGGTTATTAATGTGTCTAGCTAGCTGGGTTAATGGCATTCTGTGTCACGGCGGCTTTACAAATATATACATGTAACGGACACAAGGAGCATTTCTCATAATCTATGGAAGTGATTTCCTGAAAGAGACGGAAATGTGTAACAGGAAACCAAAAAACGCGCGCTATTTGATTTGACCAATGATCGCGTGGTGCTAAAGTTGTCCGTTCGAAGGTAGTTCAGATGCTACACGAGGTCTACTATAGTCCGTAAACAGCTTGATCTCTGTGCCAGTTGTCACTAGTGTCATTTTAGAACTTCTAGATACATAAAATAAGTGTAGATTAAAGATACTTTTATATCTATATACATTAAAATGAATCGCCGTAATGTATGTACGTGCATAACTTCCGATCGGCTGTACCAAATTTAATAATTCCTTTTTTTATGTTTTTGTTATTGTTAGGACAAGGTTTCTGTACAAGAACAATTAATAAATAACGGGAAGTCATTTGTTTTGTTTGCAACTGTACTTTGCCTGTGTGAAACTGAGACATGTAAATATGGCGGTACGAAGTTCACTGTACGATCTAGTGAAATGTATGTACGCGCATATCTTCCGATCGGCTGCCACCAAATAAAAAAAAAAGTGTTCTTTATTGTTAGGACAATGTTTGTGTACAAGAAAAATTCAAAGATGACGTGAAAAGTAATTTGTTTTGTCCGCGATTGTACACTGCCTGTGGAAAGCTGAGACAGATGAGTAAGTATAGCGGTACGGGTCAGCTAGTTTATAACACTTTACTAGTGATGAAATTGGCACTTAAAGAATAAAAATATAGTTGATACTTAGTTGTTCAAAGTTATTACAGATATCAATTTTAAATTTAAGGACTGTATCTGTAAGGGCTCGCTTGTTTTAATTACTCACTGTTGATTTTGAAAACATCACATTTTTATCACTCATAATGTACTTACAAAGAAGCATTGATAACATTTTCACGTATTTTTAAATAGATAATTGCGATATGGTACGACAAATACATGTATAAGTAGAACAGTCGTTAAATAAAAATGTAATTATAACACTTAGCGAAATAAATAAAAATGATGATAAAGTCTATTTATTATTGGCCAATTAAAGGCCGACTTCAAGTGTTTTACTTGTGACTGTGGTTGCACGTGTCATGTCCATGGGCTGCGACGTTGTGACAATCACAGATGTGACAATCCACTTACATTGGGAGATTGATAAGCATCTACTGGAGATCGTTTTTTGTTTTTTCGAAAGACATTCCTCATTTCATCTCATCCATATTTTATAACATTAATTTCATCACGACGAAGTCTTATGATTTGAAGACTATAAACACTTGACATTGGCAGACATAGCTGATCCGAGAGATCCGGCTGGTTGCCATTTCATCAAAGAAGAAGAAGACTGATCTACTTGATTTATAACCAGTTCAAACGAGAACTTTTGCAACCCACTGGTTCCATACTTAGATAGCTTTTTTTAAATTGGTTACTAAATGGATGTTTAGTTTTAAGGAAACTTTTATCCCAATATATAATTTCTTTAGTTTTTATCTAGAACAACTTACTTTCCCCATCAAGGAGAGGGACTTTGGTAGCTGTGATACTGTTTCATAGTTTTGCAGCTCTCAACATTGTCATTTTGTTTTAGTCTTACTTACCAGCGTTCTTCTGCCCAAATTGAATAAATAAAAACAGCCATTTTAAATTTTTTAATTAAATATTTAATATTTTAGAAAAATAACAAAACAAAAACGATTTAATGACCGATAAATCATAAATATGAATCAATCTATCTAATAATAGGAATAATTTTGTTTAAACATAAGATTTAGTGTTGCAAGTACATTTACTTACTAAACCTTAGAAGTATAATACAATTTTAAAAGTTTTTTGTTTATAATACATGTCTTATGTTTTAATACTTTCTAATGTGACCCTTATGAACATGTCATCGAATCTTACATTTTGCTAAACCCTTCGCACCGTGAAATGTATTAATTTGTGCCTGACGTTGTTAATAAATCGAGTTTTACATCTACATTGAAAACTTTTAGAGCACATAGTTACTTAATATAACTACAATAAAAGACAACTTAAGAATTATTTGTATTTAATTTTTTTGAAAAAAAAAAAAAACATGTAAATAATCTTTTCCTACTTTGTTTAGCTAAAAGAAATAAATACCAAAAATGGTAAAATTACTCTAACATACGTGTACATATTCATTACAACAAAACCACAACAGATAAAAGAATTGTACTTTCCCGCCAAAACAAAAACCATAGCCAATTTTTTTTCTTTCTATATTGCCTGCAACTCGGGCTTAGGGCCTACATTTTCGTAGGCCTCGTCCAATAAAGTACATATTAAGGTTATATTTTCGTCTGTTAGTTTTCTGCTCGCAGCTAAGCGAATAGAGGGTTCTGGGCAATTGACCTCTACATCTCTGAGATAAGCAGCCACAGCTAGTGCAACACCCTTTTCTAAACAATAGTTGGCAATGTTACGGAGATATGAATGCTTCAGTCTGTCTGTCAGGTCCTCCTTATTGAGATATATATGCTTGATCGGTGAAATCTCATCCCCTCGGAATCTGAAGTGCTTGAGTTTAGTTAACGCTCTGAAAATAAAGAAATGTTTTTTTAAGTTATTTATTTTTTATCCGTTAAATAAAGACTTTTGGTATCATATGAGGTGCATATACTGGACTCCTATAGTGTAATGCATTATTTCCTAAATGTAGATAAAATGAAACATATGGGCGTTATGGTTTTATCGCAATAGTGATATTTACCAGGAAAAAGGCGTCCTGGATGGACATACGGGCGGAGTCGCGTCCAAAAGCTAGTCGCCTATAAATAGGTATTATATACTGTATAAATATTTTTCTATAATTATGCATTTAATCAGTGCATCAGTCATACGGTCCTTGAAATTATTTATATGTACAGATACCTATTTCGTTAGCATACAATCGTTATCAAATCATAAAATTTTATCGTACATTATGATGTTCGACACGTTTTTTTTCTACACGAAGGAAGCCAGCAAGCATACGAAATACATGATGGTAATAGAATTTTATTATTTTTTAAGTAAATAAACTACTTATTAGAGATCTTGTTTGTTTGATTTAAAGTGTTTTTTTTAGATGGCAAGCGGTTACCTCCTAATAGTTGTAACGAGAATCCATACTGACATTATCATGGCTGAACCTTTTAATCGCTTTCAAAGTTATGGAGATACTTTGTTTCTTGAAGCAAGACATAGGCTACTTTGTACCGCGAAAACCAACATATATGCGGTCGGGTAAAGGCTAGTACCTAAAACCTAAGTTCTTAGGGATAGAGCAAGACACATGCTTTATTAATTTTTTTGTCTGTCTGTCTGTCTGTTTGTTCCGGGTAATCTTTGGAACGGCTGGACGGATTTTGACGGGGCTTTCACTGGCAGGTAGCTGATGATCCAAGGAGTAACTTAGGCTACTTTTTTTAGACTAACTGTGTCCCGCGGCGTTACACGCGGTACAACAATAACCGCGGGTAACACCACGGGGTTCAGTAAAAATAATTATGAACATGTTCGAGAGCCTCACCCGTTGAGTTTCTTTGATACAACATTAAGTTCTTCGATGATGTTTGGTCTCTCTTCTATAATGTCCAACGCATTGATAGCAGCTTGAGTTAACATCGGAGGTAAGGAGGCACTGAAGCAATAACCTAAGGAAAAAAATAAATGTTTATTACAGTCACTGCTACACACATGCAGACACCAGTCATGCAAACATGCACGCACGCACACACACACACACACACACACACACACACACGCACGCACGCACGCACGCACGCACACACGTAGTATAGTACTAGTAGGGTTCAATAAAATAACAATTCACGACGCATTTTAATATTAACTTTCGATTGAAATTGGGATATATTATTAGGCTCCTTGAGAGAGCTTGTATTATGGGTACTAGATAACTGATATGAATACATATATACTTATTTTTTTTGTAAATACATACACATTATTCATGGAGACACCCAAACTCCGAAAATCAAATATTTGCACTCCGAAAATCGATTGCAATTTGAACAGGCACAGCCCGCCACGCACACTGTCACACGAACATGGGCGTAGCTAGGGGAGTTTTAAACCCCCTTCGAAATGTTTCTACAGTATTGATATTTATTGCACTTCTCATTTTTTTTTCATAATAATATTACGAATGCAGTGCCTCAGTTATGTCTTGGCGAGAGTTCCGTCCGACTTCCTCTACGTCCATGGTTCCTCGTCGAAAATTTCAGTGCTATAAACAATAAATAGATAAAATATCTTACCAAGACCAGAAAGTCTCTGATGTTCCACGATGAAGTTCGTGCCAGCGCAGAACCCACCGATGGTCGCGAATGAATGCTCTAACGAACCGACAATCAGGTCGATTTCTCCGCGAGGAATATCTAGCAGCTCGGTTATACCACGACCGTTTTTACCGACAACCTGTAGTAGCAAAATAAGAAACAGATTAAAAAATCGATAAAAAAAATGTACAAAAAAAACGACTTCAAATACGAAAGGACCACAGGGAAAGTATCAGCTTTCAAATAAAAAAATAATCATCAAAAACGGTTCGCCCAGCCGAAAGTTCTGAGATAACAAACATTTAAAAAAACAGTCGAATTGAGAACCTCCTCCTTTTTAAAAAAAAATGTATATAGACTATGTCACCCAGGCCGTCATTACCAATCTACGGTTCAGTAGTTTAGGCTCTACGGTACAACATACATAGACTGCCAAAACTATTATTCTTCCTTTTGCCTTCGCCATAATCGGGTCGAAAGAAGAATCAGCACTTGCTTATTACTAATTTTTTTTCTTTAACTCTCAAAAGGCCACAATAAACTGATTTTAGATAATGTTCTACTAACTTTTGTCGCCCAAAAAGAGTAAATTTAAAACTTTAAATTTACTCTTTGTGGGCGACAAAAGTTGTAGCAGCTATACTGACAAAAAAAAGATTTCAAGAAAAAAGAACCTTATTAGTTCACTGAAAATGACCATTCAACCTTGTTTCGTCATGGTCATCGCAAATATTTTGCTTTGTTAAATAGTCATTCAGTTCTAAAATCAAAATGCTAACTGTTATTCACAAAAAGTGTCATTTTTAAACTTACAGCTTTAAAGTTAAAAATAAAACTGAAATTTCATAAGTTAAATAACGTTTATGAATAAGGGGGTTACTTTTTAAATAAACCATATTATTCTGTCAGTTGGGCTGAATAAATAGGCAGCACGAATGAACTACATTGCTTTCGTTGTCACTTGGAATGCTATTGGCCGAATTAAAAAAATAGCAAGTCAATTGAACTGAGGAATAGGCACATGCTCCTACACCAATAACTATCATTGTTCGTTAATTCGAACTCAACATTTAGGTCACAACTTTAACCCTTCAGTAAGACAAATCGATTGGTATTAAAATAATAATTCTTTATTTTTCTTTTTTAAAAAAAAAGACAACTCCCATGTTAGGAGCATTCATTCTGTATCAAACATATATATGGAACATAGGATTTGAACTCTTGGTGTACCACTTAACCCCTTTTTTTATGTTTACGTGTGAAAACCCACTCGGACCATTAACCCATCGGGTTTGCGACGGAGCGTTGTGTCGGAATCGAACCGACTAAAACCACACGGTGTGCCACTCTGCGCCTGTGACGGGAGGGATCCGGGAACTGTTGTTATTAACACATGCGGAGACCACTTAAACTACACTTTTTTTTTTTTTTTTAACGTGTGGAAACTCCCTCGGGCCGTCACCCCGCCGGGGTTTGCGGCGGGGCGGTGTGTCGGAATCGAACCGACTAAAACCACACGGTGTGCCACTCTGCGCCTGAGACGGGAGGGATCCGGGAACTGCTGTTATTAACACATCCGGACACTTAAAGTACACTAGGCCAACCGTGAAGTCAAAAATCCATACTTATAAATACAAAATTAACACTGTCCGTCTGTCACCGTTTCACGGCCAAACCGCTGCACTGATTTCAATGAAACTTGGCATGGAGATACTTTGACTCTGTAGGAAGGACATAGGCTAATATTTACTGCGATAACCGACTTTCACTGACAGGTAGTTCATGATATAAGGAGTAACTTCGGCTACTTTTTTTTAAGACTAGCTTTGCAGCGCGGCGTTACTCACGGTTGTTGTTGTTGTACTGCGGGTGACACCACAGGGCTCAGCTAGTCAATCCTAAGATTGCAGAGGCCATTAGGTTACAGACCTGTTATCAACATTTGCACTTATTTCATTAAAACCATAAGCAATTCAGGTTAAAAAGATTTTACTTACGCCAATTGTCAAGCTCTCATCCAAAAGTATTCTTAGCTTATATTTCCTTGCTAGCTGCACCAGCCGTTTTAACGGACACATTTCTCCAGTGTTGTAATAAATTGATTCTATCACTAAGAAGGCTCTTCGGCGAGGGTTTAGTTCCTTTTTGCTCGCTGCTTCAGCTAGCATTCTCTCTAGATCATCAGCATTATTGTGTTTGAAGTAACGGACAGTGCTCCGCGAGGCATCTAATCCTTTTTGGATGGCAAACCAGACGCATTCATCACTGGAATGTAAAACTTATATTAACAATTATTGTTGTACCCTTACAGCGATTTGGTAAAGATAGTCTAAAAAGAGTAGACAAAGTTACTCTTTATATCATCAGCTATCTGTTAGTGAAAGTCTTGTCTAAGTTGGTCTAACCATCCAGAGATTAACCAGAACAGACAGACAAAAACATTCTAAACTGTTTTTGATGTAAGTACCGGATATACTTTCATATGCATTTAGTGTAAAACTGTTAATTTGGAGTTCCAAAGAGGCACATAAATTTTATTTATTTGTATAGATAAATATCAGTAGAACTAGGTTTGTTAATATGCAATGAATATTTTATTAGTAATTAACTATGTAGTTTCTACATATAAGATAATTTTTCAATCAATTTGTTAATGACAAAAATAGTGTGTGCGCTATTCCAGGCTGTAATCTTCCTTTACATCAAAAATTTGACCCGAAACAATAGTTATTGGTGACCCCATTTTTAAGACATTAGAATTTTATCTGTTATATATTACTAGCACGTCCGCACAACCTCGTTTGAGTCTTCTATTGCCCGTAGCGTGATAATTTTCCCCCGTTTTTGTAACATTCTTCTTTGATGCTCCGTTCCTATTGAACTTAGCGTGATGATATATAGCCTATAGCCTTCCTCAATGAATGTACTATCCAACAGGGTGTCAGCTTATATACAAAATTTTATCAGAATTAGTCCATCAGTTTGCGCATGAAGAAGTAACAAACACACTTATAATATTAGTGTTATAGCAGAATGTCCATCACTTGCATGTAACATCAAAAAGACATAGTATTTCCTAAGCGATATTTTCCTTAATTCCATTATGTGTGATTACTTGTCCTTAAAGGAAAATAAGTTTCCTATTTAGTGGGTATTAGCTTTTGTCTGCGGCGGCGCCCATGTGTATGTCAGTAGCGTACACTCTTCCTCAAGATAAAAGTATTTCCATGCCAAATTTTAATGAAATCTGTGCAATGGTTTGGCAGTGACAGTGTAATTTATTATTAATATTATAAAATCAAAATAAAGTCTGTTTCTACTGTAAATGATCATTGAATACGTAAAAGTCTTTATTGGAATGTGTTTCTTTTAATTTTTCAAATCTCTGTAACTACCTGTCCGGTTTCAATATTTTTTTCTGTATATTGAAAAAGTAATGGGGTATGTAATTAATGTGATGGTATCACATTAATTACAGATATTTTTGTATGGTGTGCAAAAAAAAAGAGAATTTACAATTACAATGCGTTTAAAAGAAGAATTAGACTGGATTTTGTGACTGGTAATTGTAAATTCTCGTTTTTTTGGGCCTCCTATTTCCGATCCTATTCTTCTTTGAAAGGCATTGTACTCAGTATTCTACTTTCTAAGGAGAGATAGATGTCTAGAAGTAGACCATTACAGACTATTCATAATGATGACAATTCTACAGAACTTTTGTAAAATACTATGCTTTAATTTATTACACTGAAATATAACATCCTATCTGAGATCTGCAAGGCAAACCATTTAAATAATGAAAAAAACTTACGCAAATACTATGTCCCCTCTTTTAGCATAAGAGGGTATTGCACTTGCAATAGTTGAGAAACCGTATGAGTACACACAGGTCTCATCTACTTCCAGAAATTTTGCCAGACGCTCTTCTAGGTCTAAATGCACGTCAATCGTGCCATAAAACCCTCGGGGCCCACAGGATCCCACACCATATTCATCTAAAGCTTTTAAAGCACCATTCATTATAGATTCCTCTTTGTGAAGGCAAAGGAAACTCGTAGCGCCGACGTTCAAGGTATTCTCGTCAATTTTACCCATCAAAGGAGGTTCTTCAACAGTCACATCGTACTCTACGAGTGGCAGAGGCTTCCAATTATTTGGAACTCCTTTACTTAGAGGATCGTCGTCTTTGGACTTCTTTTTGTTCCAAAAGTAATGAGCTGATATAATTATAACCTGTAAACTAACTATCAATGTCCACCAGCCCGCCTGAAAGGCAATTACTCATTACAATTAGGTAAATAGGTTGATAGGAACAAGGTAGATGTAAAATTAAATAAAACGAAACATACCACATCCAACATATCAAGTAAGATCATTTTGCACTACTAATTCTACGTTTTGAATTAATAATGAATTATTTATTTTTTCAGAATTTCATCTGATCAGTGAACTTAATTAGAAAAAGCGAGTGAAGACCAATTCTATTGGAACGGTTGACCGTTGAATGGTTCTTCTCCAAAGTAAACGTTTTCGTCGGTTTTGCAGACAAGTAAAAACGTCACTGCCTGACAAGTGACAGTTGACAAGCCTCACGATGTTGCCTTTTAAAAAAATGAAGAATAGATTTTTGCCGCGCTATGATTGGTTAGCTTCTAGAGGTTAAATTCTAGGGACACGTCTCTAGAATTTCGTAAAATCTTGAGTGGTTTTGTGAAATGACTATATTTGGAGAGAGAGAAGACTGACTTAAGAACAGTCAAACCGATTTCACTAGCAATGAGAGTGTGTTCTCATCATTTTCAAGCTTCAAATTATTTTCCATACTAAGATTTTTTTAAGACAACTTCTGCCCTAAGGATACATCCTGCGTCGCGGAGGACTTTACAAACATAGAACACTCAGATTCAGAACAATAATTTGTGGATAACGCAAACATCACATTATGTTGGTCAATTTAAGTGGGATTTCAAGTTTTGAACAAATTACACTTAGCGCAGTAGAAAGCGACGCAAATGACGACCGCTTAAACTGATACCGCTAACCGGGCAGTTTGTATAATAATTTACTTTTTTGTACTCAGATTTTATTCACCTATATTTTTACAACTTATTTAGTTTGTTACTTTTTAGTTCAGGTTAGGGTGAGTTTCTCGTTAGATAGCGAGATTATGTTTATTGTTGTAGATTCTAAAAGACAGCAGTTGTTTTCTATTGTTCTACCGTTTCAAATACCTACTCCTAAAAGAAGCTATGACGTAGAAGAACACTTAGCTTAAAAAAAAAAAATTGCTCGATCTGTTTATTTTAATACATTTTTTTATATAAAATGCACCTACTTCTTGAATTCTCTGCATCACCCGATGGTTGACTGGTAGAGAATGCCTTAGGCATTAAGTCCGCTAATGCACCTAAAGTGCATGCAAGTATTTATTATCTTATACATCATGTATAAAATAATAATAATAATAAATAGGACGCTGGTACAGTGTAAGTAGTTGTATGTTCAACTTCGAATCCTTTGACTTGGGTGCAAGAAATCGATAACAAATGGAATTTGCCCGAGGTGAGCCAAGGTTGTACGAAGTAAGACGAAGAGCCTCTCACACTATCTTATTCGTTTAACCTCGTTCGACTTTGCGAGCAGTGTGGAGTCGGGTGTTTGTTCAATGTGATGATTGTGATGTGACTCCTGGGTTGTAGGTGTGACCAATGACTGTGGTAGGCACTTACCATCAATGTACCCGACGCACCTGTCTGCTTGTTTGTCCTCTTTAATATATAATAAAATTTATTTCAATTCTTTTTCTTTGATACTGCTAAGAAATCGCACAATTTGAATTAATTGGAAATAAAATTTTAAATAATCTTCCCAAGTGCATAAATAAAAACAGCAGATTTAAAAACTTTGAATGAAATATTTAATAAACTGGAAAAATAACAAAACAAAAACTTAATAAATTATAACAATGGTAACTATTTTTGTACTTTAATGCTATAACCCCTCAGGTGGTTACAAAACTTTCTAGTGGTGGTTAAAAAAAATCTAATAAGAAGGAGAGTTGCCAATTACGGCCTGCAACAGACCACAGACAGAAAATTCAGAATCGTTAAAATTCAAGTGACTTTCTTTTTAAGTCCATCTATGGTTTTCGTTTCTTGATTGAACTTGGCTGAAAGATTTCAGTATAAGACATTAATCATTTCAATCACAGGTTACAGTAATGGCAGATTACTGTTTTATGTTGTGAGCATCTTCACATGCATTAGTAGGTATAAAGTGGAGTCGTTTTCGCTATCAATGCAGTTTTTAGCAATGATAGCGTGATTCAAGAGGAAAGTCAAGGAGAAATGCGTTTCAAATAATAGTCCAAGATCCCAGTCAGCCCAGACGTACGTCATTTTATTTTAGGAGATGGAAGTTTTAGGGTCGGTAGTATCACATATACTCAGAAAGGAATTAATACTCACTAGGCTGAAAGTGGGGCCGTTTTATACTCGTAGTTAGCAGGTATAAAAGATGGAAAAATCCATGCTAACTTACGTCATTTTAGAAAGCCTGAATTTTATATAATATCATAAGTGAAATATTTTACAATATTTTCCAATCAGCCAGACACAGTCTGAGGGGCCTTAGACATCCCCAGACAGTGAAAGTGTATAGGAACATAACGCATGTGATACATTAACGCAGACTTACGCGACATGTGTATTGATTGCTATATAAGTTAGCGTAGGCGTTCATACTTCTCAACAAAATAGACTAAAAACTAACACATTTTATGTGTAATACATGCAGATTTCCTCCACACTTGAATTGGTCTCTTGTTAAAAATAAAATGGTGTGGTATGGTAGATAGAAATTGTTTGATAAATAAAGTATCTTTGGTACTTTATTAGTTATCACAGAACAGTATTTTTAAGTAACGTTGCAATTATAATTGTAAAAGTTACAAAAACATTTTTGAATATATTTATGGTAATAATGTACAGCCTTGTTTATAGTACTCATTTTAAAACACCCATTGTTTTATGTATGTTCTTTCTGGGCCCAAAATGTTTGGACAAATGGCACATCTCTTTTTCGAATTTGTTAAAAATGTAGACCCCCTCATTGAAACGTAATTCATTGTCATCCCATCATATAGTTCATTTTATAATCAAATCTAAAGTCTTTTTTATCATTACTTGATTAGCAGACAACTTTAAACTTACTTGTCATTTACTTTTTAGAGAAAATAAAAAAAAGATTAAAAAAAAGCAATTTCTTTTTGAATGCAAATAATTAATGCATGTGTGTCAATACAAGAAAACCGTAACAGATATAAAGGTTGTACTTTCCCACCAAAACAAACACCATAGCAATTTTTTTCCTTTATAAATGGCCTGCAACTCAGGCTTTAGGTTCTACTTTTTCGTATGCCTCGTCTAATAAGGTACATATTAATGTTATATTTTCGTCTGTTAGTTTCCTGCTCGCAGCTAAGCGAATAGAGGGTTCTGGGCAATTGACTTCTACATCTCTGAGATAAGCAGCCACAGCCAGTGCAACGCCCTTTTCTAAACAATAGTTGGCAATGTTACGGAGATATGAATTCTTCAGTCTGTCTGTCAGGTCCTCCTTATTGAGATATATATGCTTGATCGGTGAAATCTCATCCCCTCGGAATCTGAAGTGCTTGAGTTTTGATAATGCTCTGAAAATTAAGAAATTGTTTTTAGATTATTCAAGACAGACTTTTGGTATTACATGAGGTGTAAAAACTGGATCCGTCTAGTTTTAGAGCTCCCGCAAACTGAACACTTTCGATAGGCTAGTTTGGTTGGTTTCTTAATCAGTATGAAGATTCATGGGTCTGCGCACATTATAACGATTCGGTATCAGCCGACAAATAAGCCAAAGTCAACCCGATCAAACTATCAGCCGATTAAAAAGTTTTTAGTTTGCGGTGCTCTTGTGCAGTAATTTATATACTTTAAAAATTTTATATGCAGTTGTGCGCCATATTTGTATAAATAGTTTATTGTTGAAGTGCAAAAAATAATATAGGCGATATCTTCTTTTATAGGCTGTGGTCCCACCGCCGACAGTGAACGAGAAACGAGTAGAACTAGAAACTATAAACGTGTTGGCGATTAGCGGGAAGCGAGTGTGTAGTTTCGATAGTTTTGTCGCTGGACTACAAGCGAGTGTACATGTGCGATGAGCGATTATTAGCACTACTGTGCTACTATGAAAATATTCAAACTCATCTATTGTCATTCTAAAATATGAAAGAAATTGATTATCTCGTAGTTCATTAAAAAGTCTGAACTCAGTCTGAAATCGTCTTTTTTCCCTCTCATTTAACGCCACTATACAAACACTGCCGTAAAATACATCATTGTCGTAATCTGAACTAGACAACAATGAGAGTTGCAATGATTTGTTGATATCCATACGTATACCTACTTTCAAAGCCGCACTGTATATTTATTTATTATTTATTAATACATGCATCTCTTTCTTTTGCACGGAGTGTACATTTATTGTACGTTTCTCGAGCGAGAAAATCGTCGATAGTTAGCCGTTTTCTCGCTGGCTTTGGGACCACTGCCTAAAAATAGATTTTATATACGGTATATTTGTTCTTTACATTTTCATATATAGGTAATGGCTTATACTGATTCATGTGGTTCTAGAATTTATTTTAATATAACAATGCCAATTTAGTTAAGATGCAAACGTTATCAGATCATAAAATTTTGTCGTAAAATCGTACGTATAATGTTTTAGTCGTTTATTTTATCTTATTTTTCTACACGAAGGATGGCAACACACATGAATAGTAAATTTAGGTTTTATTTCATTTCTTTAATTCCTATAACGGGAATTCTTACTTATATTATACATTCGAAAGTAACTCCGTCTGTTTGCTATGCTTTCATGGCTAACCTGGTGCACCAATTTCAACGAAATTTTCATATAGATACTTTGATTCTTGACAAAGGATATTGACTACCCTTTACCGCGATAATCGATATACACGCGGGCAAAAGATAGTACTCCATATGCAACTAGCTTTTTCCCGCAGCTCCGCTCACGTTACCGCAACTAAAAGTAACCTATGTCTTTCTCCAAGGTTAAATATATCTATATATTAGCAAAATTCATCCAGACAGGGTTACTTTCGAATGATGGATGTATTATTATACGACATAGAACTAGTGAGCCAGGCTTTGGTGCAAATGGGCTCAGTTCGATTAATGTGATATACTCTAATAGGACACCAGTGTTAGTTTTCTCCGAGGGAGGAAGGCTACTTGAGGACCCTAACTCTGAAAGGGGGGGGACGCAAAGGGTGACAACTCCCTCTGACTGAGGGGAGGGATCCCTGTAATCCATTGGGTTACAGGGATCTATCTGAACCAATAATATGTTTGAGAGCCTCACCCGTTGAGTTTCTTTGATACAACATTAAGTTCTTCAATGATGTTTGGTCTCTCTTCTATAATGTCCAATGCGTTGATGGCGCCTTGAGCCAACATCGGAGGCAAGGAAGCGCTGAAGCAATAACCTAAAACAAAAAATGATTTATTATGGTCACGTACATACACGCACGGACACGCACGCATTTACATTACATTTTGTTATGTTTTAGATACCAAAATGACTCTGCTCAGACAGATGAAAGCATGAGCAGAATCTAAGAGTGGTGGTCACCATCCTCAATGCGAATGTGGACAATGCAGCAATGTGACCCACACTATGGTGTCCAAGTGAGATGCTTTTTTACGCCCGCTTAGATGCAATTCATTTTCTTAGGTAGTCTATTTTGGATTATCTATCAACTTATGAGAAAACAGTACATGTTCGATATTAGTGGAGGGTAGAAGTAAATATATTTCGATTGTTAGAACGATCTACACGAAAGATAGCAAAAATAATATATAAATTATTATATATCGGATTCGTCTGCTACTATCTACGTGTTGAAGAGGCATTAGAAAATGCCTACGTAATTAAGTTCGTCTCTGTACATTTAACTTGTGCGTACAGAATAAAAAAAACATCGTTGCATTTGAATAAAGTTAATTATCAATTGAAACAGTTGCATCAGATTTCTTGTTTAAAATTTCAGCGGTCTAAACACATCCCCATCATTTAGATGGTTGGTAGCCCACAACTGTGCGGTTTTCTAGAAACTTTCAGCCTCGCACAACAATACTGTGGAATGAACTATCGCCTGGGGTATTTCCAGACCAATACGGTTTCAAGAAAACTGTTTAAAAGGCCGGAAACGCACTTGTGACGTCTCTGGCGTTGGTAATCGCTTGCAATCAGGCGATCAGTCTGCTCGTTTGCATCCTACACCCACAGGCCACACACGTCACATCCACAGCCTTTAAAAGTCCATTGCAGGACATAGGCCTTTCCTTAAAAAAGAGGTTTTGGCCTACCGTAAATAAAACACATAATATATCTTACCAAGACCAGAAAGTCTCTGATGTTCCACGATAAAGTTCGTGCCAGCGCAGAACCCTCCAGTGGTTGCGAATGAATGCTCCAACGAGCCCACAATGAGGTCGATTTCTCCGCGAGGAATATCTAGCAACTCTGTTATACCACGACCGTGTTTACCGACGACCTGTAGTAGCAAAAATTATATAACAATACATTGAACTGATATAAGTAGTTTATAAATAGAAATTAAAAAAACAGTTCGGTACTAAGTATCAATCATGTTTAGCGAGGGACTTAACAAACACACATGAAACGGACACAAGTAACACCCAGACTCATAGACTCATAAGAACAATTTATCCCGCAAAACAACAATTAAGAGAAGCAAGTGTCGTGGCGTACGATTAAATGACTGAGCTATTCGCGCAGTCAATAATAACTTGACTACAGTACGTGAGATGTGGCAGAACCTGTACCCTACTTAAAATATGTATTACTAAATACATCCACATTATACATAGCAGCAAAACTAGTGAATTCAGTTCTGCATCTTTGCATTTTATATTCTGCATTGCTGGGAGAAGTGTTTAGAGGAGTGTGTAGATAAATAATAACAAAATTTTACCAAAAGAACGACGACTTTAAACAAAATATTGTAAAACAAAAAAAACGTTGAGCGTACGTGCGTTTTCCAGACAAAACATTTTCAGTTGCTGCTCCCTAGACCTGTAAGACAGGAGTGATTGACACGGGTGCTATGTTCAACCAACACAAAGATAGGATCATACGATGATAAGATGCGCTCAAGTATTTTCGAATAGTCGATAAGATTAAGATTGGTCTGTAATTGTTGATATCGTCTCGTGCCCAGGCTTATAGACAGGAAGAACTAATTCCTTTGTAAACACATCTGGGAAGACACCAGACGAGATCGACAGGTTACCTAAATATGTAATAATAGGAAACATCACAAGTGCTTATAAGGATATTAGTAGGGATGTTGTCCCAATCTGTTGTAGTCTATTCTGATACCTGTAATTACGGACGTAACTATCAGTAATTTTTTGTTAACTAGCGTAGCGAGTGGACGTACGAATGCTTACAGGTCACGTAGTGGCGGCGCAGTGGAACACTCCCCTTCAAGCGAAGCGTCTCGGGGGTAGCGTAGTTTCGTGGTTGGCTCATCTATGTTGCTTTACGTTGCGGCGGCTGAGCTCGTTGTGTTGATACTCGAAGTTGACGATGTCTGCATTGTTGTATTACAAAATGTTTGAAATTTAATGTACATTGCTCGTTGCTATATATACATATATAGGTCTGTCTATTGCTATCTATTATTATTACTGCGCAGTATTAATTGTAGTTGAATGGTGAATTGTTTGTCGTTGTATTACTTTGCAAGGATCTTCGTGTGGTGACGTAAGTGGACGGCAACCGCTATCATTTCGATTTGTTCTGTTCAAAACGTGTGCAAGTTCGATGTATGCGATCTTTTTGTAGGTGTTAATGATGACATTGTTTCAGCAAGCTGACGAACGATCTCTGCGTCGTTGATATTCAGCTTTGTAGGCACGAAGAAATCCGACGAGATGCGCGGTGTAGAACCATAAGTCATTAAGGCAGGCATTAGTGCTAGTACCACAGTAGGTAATTTATTGTTTCATCTATAACTCGCGGCTCTTGCCATTATTGCTGCTTTTAAAATACGATGCCATCGTTCTATCTGTCCGTTTGCTTGTGGGTGGAATGCAGTGGTACTTATGAAGCCGAGTTTCTCGATTAATGTGTGGAATAGTGATGACTCAAATTGTGTCGGTGTGGATCTATAGCATATCCATATATATATATATATATTGTCGGCTCTTAGACGCAAACGCCCGCTCATCTCCGCCGCTCACAGCTGACTGAATTTTGTCACGACTGCACGTGCACTAGAGATGACATAATGCTTCTTTCTCCTTCATTCACAGATAGTACAATGTGCGACCGAATGAATGGATGCGTTACTGAGTAAAGTGACTGCATAGACGCATACACTATAGGGTCGGTAGTGATTCGTAAAGGACAACCGAATCGTGTTATCCATCCTTTTTAAACAGCTTTCGCTGTCACGACGTTTCTAGTAACATTGGGAGTGGAATAAAGAGTCGGGAATCCGCATTCGAACTTTAGTGGCATGGCATTAAAAGCGGTACCTCTCCTCATCTGCGCAGCGAACACACCAAAAGACCACATGAAGGACACTCCTGAGTACCTTGTGATCTATAATGTTATTTTAACGGGTGCAAACGCCCTAAGTTAAATTCCTTATCAGAAGGATAGATTTTCGAGTGATCTGGCTTCTGCCTCATGGGCCCGTAAAAGCTAGATCAAGGGCTTCCTTACTTCAAGGATCGAAGCCTGATAAGGAAATTATACAATGCATATATTATTTGTTATAAAACGACAAGTAACTGACATGTCGTTTTTAAAGAGTGGGTTTTTATGGCTACCATCTAACTATAGGTGTATCAGGAAGACTGCACTTTTTTTATTTTAAAATAAAAGCATGTATTTATTGAGAGAGTTGTGATTTTTTTATTAGATTGAAAAAAGATCTGTTCCGATTAAGTACGGAATAAAATATCCGTTAAAACCCCACACGGCTTTGATGACAGGGAATTCCCCTTTTCATTAAAGCTTCCTTGACTATTTCTGGATGTGACTGTATTTCACCGATGACGCGTTGGATCTTGGATTTGGGCTCAGGAATTCTTTCTAGTTTATTCGCATAAACCCGAGATTTCACAATATCCCAAAGAAAAAATATGCACCGACACGATTGAAAATTCTTCGAAGTGTGCGAACGGTCTCAGTATAACAATCCATATTTTTGTAATAAACTAGCTGACCCGGCGAACTTTGTACCGCCATATTTACATATGTCTCAGCTTCCCACAGGCAGTGTACGGACGAAAAAAATTACGTTTCCCGTTACCTTTTAATTTTTCTTGAACACAAACCTTGCCCTAAGAATAACGACCACTTAAAAAAAAATTGGTGCAGCCGATAGGAAGTTATGCGCATACAGTAATTTATTTTTAAATATGTATAGATTTTGACAATTATAACGCGTTATTCTTTCGTAAAGGGCTCTATTCTAAATATTCGGAATATACATAATTATGTTACATGCACAGAGAAAAATGACACTAAATTTAAAAATTGCACTTCTAACTAACTTCCTGTTTCAGAAATGGAATGCACTTGGAAGAATTTTTAAAATTAGTGTTAATTGAAGTGACAAATACATCATCAACAATCAATGTTCGTAGTATTGAATTCAAATTTAGGCTTAGACAAAGAAATCCTAAATTTAGGTCACAACTTTGCAATCTAAATATCTGTAGCAGTCGTTGTAGCACCCGTAGTTGGAGCCCCAAAAATCAAACAACAGTCTTTCTGTAGAACTACGATATTGCCTAGTACCCGTGGAGGTCAGTAAGAAGTAATGTAAAAAAAAAGTTACTCTGCATCTTAGTATATAGTCCATCCGTATAGATAGCGTCGGTATACCCGCACGCAATTGTGGTTATTGTTGTGAAATAGGAATATATTAATTCATACAACAGCTTAAATTGCTAAATGATATTTGCTTGTATGCATACGCCTCAGGCAGGCCCTTTGATTTTGCGTCTGCTTGACGCACGTGCGGCGACGGCGCGGTCTATGTGACTGTATCTAAGCGAATGGATTTTACTTAAAGACGATAACAACCTAGTTTGGGATAAACAGTCGGAAGAACAGGTGGAACAAAAGAGGTAGATAAATTGGAGTAACGAAATGGTACAGGGTTAGGAAACGAAGGCAGACTCTGATGTAAAATGGGGCTATACAGATATCAACCGTCAACGTGTTTTACTTACGCCAATTGTCAAGCTCTCATCCAAAAGAATTCTTAGCTTATATTTCCTTGCTAGCTGCACCAGCCGTTTCAACGGACACATTTCTCCAGTGTTGTAATAAATCGATTCTATCACTAAGAAGGCTCTTCGGCGAGGGTTTAATTCCCTTTTACTCGCTGCTTCCGCTAGCATTCTCTCTAGATCATCAGCATTATTGTGTTTAAAATAACGGATAGTGCTCCGTGAGGCATCTAATCCTTTTTGGATGGCAAACCAGACGCATTCATCACTGGAATATAACGTTTATTGATTATAATAGATGTTAGTAGAACTAGGTTCGTTAAAGTACAGTGAATATTTTATTAAAAATACTTTTAGTTATTAATGTAATTTTTCAACCATTTTTTTGTGACAAAAATACCGTGTGAATTATTGCAGACTATTATCTCCATTTGCGTCATAAAGTTATCGCCAAATGATAGATATTGGTGACCTCTGTGATGTGACATTAGAACTTTATCTACGTTAAGTATGTTGCACAACATATTATTCTCATGTCACGTTGTTAAACATGACAAACTCGGAAACTATCAAATCGATTTTCAAGATATTTTACATGTGCTTTTTGCTGGCGTACTTAACATAGGGCAGATAACACCACGCTTATAGCAATAGGAGCCGAGCATGACTGAATAGAGATGCATACGATGTTCAGTTAGTAGTTAGAATACTCATCACTTCCACCTAACAAAGTGAGCAAGACAATAATATATTTCCTAATTTTATTTGGTTTGAGTTCATCATGAATAAACCGACAGACAGACGCGGTGGAATACTTTGTTTTCAACCGACTTCAAAAAAGGAGGAGGTTTCTCAATTCGACCGTATATATATAATGTCCCAACGGTGGTACCATGATAAGGACATTAATATCTCATTATGGCATCCAAGAGAAATCGAGTCGAACCTTGAAGTTGGTTTTATTTTTATTAAAATTGTACTTGTATAATATGTAGTGATAAATAAAATAGTAAGTGTGCAACTTTATAATGAGAGATTGATGTGGAATAATAAAACAATGATGATGTTACACAACTTCTTCATTTAGTGCCGAGTTCTGCACTCGTAGAACTCGGCACTATGTATCTAAACTGTTAGGTTTAAATAATAAAAAATTACATTATAATAAAAAAACTTACGCAAATACTATGTCTCCTCTCTTAACATAGGAAGGTATTGCACTTGCAATAGTTGAGAAACCGTATGAGTACACACAGGTCTCATCTACTTCCAGAAATTTTGCCAGACGCTCTTCCAGGTCTACATGCACGTCGATCGTGCCTAAAAAAAATCGCGGCCCGCAGGAACCCACCCCATATTTGCCTAAACTTTTCAAAGCACCATTCATAATAGATTCCTCTTTATGAAGGCAAAGAAAACTCGTAGCACCCACATTCAAGGTACTCTCATCAATTTTACCCATCAAAGGAGGTTCTTCAACAGTAACATCGTACTCTGCGATTGGCAAAGGCTTCCAGTTATTTGGAACTCCTTTACTTAGAGGATCGTAGTCTTTAGACTTCTTTTGGCTCCAAAAGTAATAAACTGATATAATTATTAACTGCAAACTAACTATCAATGTCCACCAGCCCGCCTGAAAGGCAATTACTTATTACAATAAACAAAAATAAATTGATGAAAAAAAGGTAGATACAAATTAAAATAAATGAAACATACCATATCGAATATATCAATTAAGATCATTTTGCACTACTTATTGTACGTATTGAATTAATAATAATTTATTTAATAATTTAAAATCTCCATAAATTTCAATTAACAATGTACTCTGTGCTATGTCTGTGCTAGTGAGCTTACAAAAAGCGAGTGCTGAGAATAACACAGATTAGTAGTAATAAAGATTTCCGGGTGTACATGACTTAAATTTAATGTGTCACCGATCCGATTTGCAATAGAAAACATGTCCGGGTGCCGGGTGTACAGTAGTGTACACATGACATAAATATCACACTTTCTGTATGTACAATGTACTCTGTGTATCACACTAGTTGGATGGAACTGACCTACCTCTATGGTAGGTCAGTTCCATAGAGGTTATTCATAGGTCAGTTCACAGAATAATAGTAGGTAAGGTAAGGGTAATAGTAGGGTCAGTATTTGTGATTCCGCTTCCGCTAGTGTCACTGACTAATTGACATTACTGACAAGTGACAGTTGACAAACCACACGATGTTGCCTTGTGTAGTTTGGTTAGCGTCTGTCTCTCTCACGCAAGTTTCTGATTATTTGGTGTATTTTCCGCAAAATCAGTCATTCTAATTGATATGCGCATCCACCAATCAGAACCTTGAGAGAGAGACAGACACTACCCAAAATCAGTCTCTCTCTCTCTCTCCACTCCAGTCACGCTTTTCACCGTTTGGATGTCACTCTAGGTATATATGTTCTAAGGGTAGTGTTGCTATTGGCTCCCTTGGATGGGTGTGAACCCCAATCCCTCAATCTGTCTACGAACGATCAACGACTGCGTATGGGAATTTGGGAATGGCATTTCCTTGGCGTGTTGCTCTATCTATCTGAACTAATCTGAAGAACCAATCAAAGAGACAGAAAGAAATTGTAGCACTTTTTTTCTTTTAGCATTTAATTATTTTTAACTCAGATAATTCTTTATCTGAGATTTTTTTCTTTTCTTTCTTCTTTGATGAAATGGCAATCAGCCGGATCTCTCGGATCAGCTATTTCTGCCCATGTCAAGTGTTTTAATCACTGGTAATGTTTTACCAGGCTTTAAAATTACAAAAAAAAAAAAAACACTGGGACCTATTTGACAGGGTAATGTCAATAATGTCAATTACCATTCCACAACGTCAAATCAAAAAACAAAAGTTGGTTGTCAATACTTCATCACAACAAAACCTCATTTTAAAGAGTACTAAATCGCAACGCAACCACAATGAACCTCGGTGGAACTTTAAGAGTGAATAAGTTTGCATGCTTTACGTTAGCTTTTATATTATTTTTGTTTATTTATTGGCGCTCAGGCGGTTCCAGTTATCCTGTTGAAAAAAGTGATCTCGTCAACTTAAAAAGTTTACTAAAAGCTTCTATATACGCCGCTGAATTAGGTGGGAAAAAAGTAGTGGAAGGTAAAAAACATGAATTGAACATTAAGAGTAAAGGGAAGACCCTGGAAGGGGCTAACGACCCGGTAACAGATGCGGATTACGCTTCGCACTGCGTCATGTATTATGGATTAAAAAATACATTTCCGAAACTGAACGTCGTGTCGGAAGAACATTCAAAAGGCGACTCCTCCTGTGAAAATCAGCCAGTGATAGATTTTGGTAAAAATAATCAACTGGATTCGATTGATTTTATGAACGATGAACTTGTGTATGCACGAGATGTAACAATGTGGATTGATCCTTTAGATGCTACCCAAGAGTATACAGGTAAAGAAATAATTCTATACTATATGACCATGCTGCTGCTACACTTGAATAAATATTCTGTGTTGTCAAACTGGTTTGTTTAGATTTCTTATTGGATACAATAGAACTATTATAAGTGAAAACTTTTTGGAACTTGGAAACTAAAGCAAAAGGGTTTTTTTTATTCTTAACCTACATAATAGTAGTGCATCATAGTAAAGGGTAGGGTTTCTATTCTAAAGGCCAAAAGTGGCTAGGAGAACAAACTACCACAAATCTTTTTTTAAGTACATATTAGGCATGTAAAACAGACCGATCAGTATAACAGGCCAAAACCTTTTTTTTAGGAGAGTCCTATGACCAGCAGTGTACGAGTAAAGGCTGTTGATGTGGTGTGATTCAGATACCATAAGACAAGTATCATTATCATCAACATAGTTTCAGTCGATAACTTAAGTGCTGTGTTAATGTCCTTAATACAGATACTGTTATTTTACTTCATTGAATAGTAGGAACTTTACTATATATTTATTTCTTTGAGCATAATTCAAAGTGGGCACAGCGGACTTTCCTCTTGATGACAGCACATTTAAGAATACAGAAATAGAAGAGTGGAAATGTACCTGAATATATAAAGCTGAAGAGTTTGTTTGTTTGTTTGAATATGCTAATCTCAGGAACTACTGGTACGATTAAAAAATTTTTTCAGTGTTAGATAGCCCATTTATCGAGGAAGGCTATAGGCTATATATCATCACGCTAAGACCAATAGGAGCGGAGCACCAATGAAAAATGTTTCAAAAACGGGGGAAAATTATCAAGCGACTGGCAATAAAAGTCTGCTAGTTCTTTATATTCTAACAGTAGCTTTCTGCTATTGGATGAATTTAATAGATCTCATGATCATTAGGTTTCTATAACTGTTTTCCTTAGTTACAACCCACCGCAGATGTGTTGCAATGTTTGCCACATCATCATTTTACTGTCCACTGACATAGGCCTCTCCTTAGACATGAGGCTCTGGCCTATTATACCAGAAAGCTCAGTTTTTTTTTTATTTTTGAGCTTGCCGAAATTACTCTACTCTGCCTGATGGAAAGTATGAGTAGAATCCAAGAGTGGTGGTCACCATACTCATTGTGAATGCAGACAATGCTACAATGCAGCATGGTGACTAAAATATTGAGATGCTTCTGCATCATTGGGCCTTCTGATGCAGTAGAAAGTATTTTTCTAAGTTTTCCTTCTCTCTGATGTTGATCTGTGTTGTGTGCTTCCTTAGCATGAATGTGGTGATGAACCCACCATATTATGATTTCAAACCCTCACTTAACTGTTTTACCATTGATCCTGTTTGGTCTGGAAGAAAATGCCTATGGCATTAAGTCCGCCTTGTATAATATGTTTGCAGGAAGTTTCAGTAAATGAATAAATCTTGTTGCCAGCTAGGAATCTGGAAATATTGATGATAATTTATTAAACTTTGGTTTTCAGAGGCCTTGTACCAATATGTGACAACAATGGTATGTGTTGCCATTAGAGGGGTGCCTATTATTGGAGTGATTCACTATCCATTCTCCTCTCGAACATACTGGGGATGGTTTACTAAACGATACTCCATAAATATGCCTGTCGTAGATCATGTAAGTAATATGCTTTTAATTATTGTTGAGGCCAATCGCAGAGCCCAATGTTGCTCAGTGACAGTCGAGTTTTGTGAAAGAAGTTCGCACTAAGCCCTCTTGGTAATCTGTAGGAGTGAATTCATGAAAAGGAACAAAATTATGTAATAAGAAACGGGGGAAGTTTGCGCTATTTTATTTGAACAATGACCATATACAATGCTTAACTTAGGTCAAAGGATGTTGCGCCTTATTAGGTGGTTATGAGGTGGTTTCCACATCATATACAACTGCTGTACTGCACACACACACAAGTTTTTGTAAATACTGAAAAGGTTTTTTCAAAGGAGATAAACGTCCGAATGAACAATGAGACCTTGCTAGAATCACCTGTGCGCTGTCTATCGCAGACAAATTGCTGCGAATATTTTGATTCGACTTTTAAATTCAATACTTAAAATTACACACACATTTATTATTCCTATTCTTAACTACCGAACATCGAATGTTTTGCTAACGTCATTCCTCTCGCTTTTCTACAATCTGAGATATTTCATTAAGAGTTTGAATTGATTTATCTAATTCTTGACCAAAGATTAGGTACTTAATTGACACATAATATGCGAGTTCTCGCACACACAACACTCGCATATTTATTTATAATTAGCCGACCCACGCAACCTCGTTTGGGTGTCCAATTGCCCGTAGCGTGATAATTTTCCCCCGTTTTTGTAACACTCTTCATTGGTGCTTCGCTCCTGTAGGTCTTAGCGTGATCATATATAGCCTATAGGCTGCCTCGATAAATGGGCTATCTAACATTGAAAGAATTTTTCAAATCTTCAAATCGGACCAGTAGTGCCTAAGATTAGCGCGTTCAAACAAACAAACTCTTCTGCTTTATATATTAGTATAGATTAAAATAAAATATAAAGTTTTTTTAGAGAATTTAGGGAACAACATAAACAGTGTAACATTCGACATCGGCCTCTTTATAGAAAACATAGGTTTTGGCGTACTCACACTGATTAGACAGATTGGTACAGGCTTTATTTGATTTTTAACACGCTTTTATTAGCTTAACCTGTTATGTATCATGTATGTAACGGAATCTTATAACTTAATTTTCATCTACCTACCTACTTCTTGGAGTCTGATTAATTTAAAAATTTAAACAGTGTTCAAGAGCCGAAGCCGATGACAATACAATAATTTCAATAATTTTGTAGTTTTTTTTAGTATTTTTTTTAAGCTCAGAGTGTTTTCTGAACATATTTCAATTATGTTACCCCACGCTTTTTACATTAAAATTATTTTCTACGTTTTAGTTCGCTTGCTAATAAAGCGTTTTTTTTAGTTTTTAAACTATAATTTATTTCTTCTGTATTTTGGAAATAATGGTTCAAAATTCAATTAAACTGCTTTTCCTATGGGTGTGCAAAAACTTAATACCGGAAACGTATTATCATTTGTGATATCTTTTAATGGACATTACAACACATGTACCTTTAATGGTTTTTAAAACTAATATTAGCAGATTATCTAAAGACAAGAATGTTTTTAACTTTCCTTGTTTGAAGGTAATACTACTAGCTAACTACATATAAATAAAGCTATGTAAACAAATCTTAGATGTTAATTTGACATACTTTTAATGTTCGTAATCTATACTAATATTATAAAGCCGAAGAGTTTGTTTGAAAGCGCTAAGCTCAGTAACCGCTGGTCCGATTTGAAAAATTATATCGATGTTAGATAGCCGATTTATCAGGAAGGCTATAGGCTATATATCATCACGCTTAGGCCAAAATGGGAAGAAGCATCAATGAACAAAATTTTCACGCTCCGGACTATATAAGACGCAAACGAGGTTGCGTGGGTCATAAATTAATAGAGTTAATTATAAACTTAATCTAGAAAGAAGAAAAAATTAAAAGACAATAGATAAGCTCAAAATAACTAATAGGGGCGAGCATTAATAAGAAATGGGGAACATATAAACTAATTCTAATTTGAGCTTCCTTGTAACCTTACGCCTTACCTATATTTTTTATTGAATAGGGGCAAACGAGCAGACGTATCGCCTGATGGTAAGCGATTACCGCCGCCCATGGACACCCGCAATAACAGAGGCGTAACAAACGCGTTGCCGGCCTTTTAAGAAGGAGTACCCTCGTTTCTTGAAGGTTTAAAGGTCTTATTCCACAGTTTTGTTGTGCGAGGCAGAAAATTCCGAGAAAACCGCACAGTACTGGACTGCCAGCCATATATTTTCCGAAGGTCTAGTTTGCATTAAAAGGTTGGAGGGCCTGATTTATGACTTATTTTATCACAAATTTTAAAATTACCCTCATATTTTCAGAAAGAAGAAAACAAAGAACATCCAACAGTTATTGTGTCTCGCTCGCACGCAGGCAAAGTTATTAACTTGGCCAAAGAAGCCTTTGGAGAGAAAACGACAGTAGAATCAGCAGCTGGCGCCGGCTACAAAGTCATGGCAGTAGTGAACGGTACTGCTGACGTGTACCTTCACGCCACGGCTATTAAGAAGTGGGATATATGTGCTGGTGATGCGATAATAAAGTCTGTAGGTGGTAAAATGACAACCACACACGGTGATTTAATTAATTACTCCAGTGATAGTGAAGTGAAAGTAACTGATGGTATCGTAGTGACTAGGTATGATCATGAATATTATTTGAGTAAAATACCTAAAGTTGTAGAGTCTATGCACTAGCTAATATTGATTTTATGGAGAGTAGAAATAAGGAGCAGTGTTATCATAATAATCAGGTTTTAACAGTCCACCCAAATCCATTTTGGGTCTTGGGCATCGGAGGTTAAGAACCGAGATGAAACTTCTGCGGATAACACAAGGCTTGCTGGTTAAATCAAACCTAGTTTCCTTCAGAAACAGGAGCCTTATAGGAAGGAGTTGTATCTGGAGCAAACTAGCAGACGTATCACTTGATGGTAAGTGATTACCGCCGCCCATAGACACTCGCAACACCAGAAACATCACAAGTGGTACTCTTTACTTCTACCCTTCATAATGAGATTGCCTAGAATTTCCTATTTACGTTGTGTTGTTAGTATTATTTAATGGTTGTTATCAAAACTATTGTGGGCAGACTTCTATACATAATGAGTAGGTAATCAATATGAGTATGAATGTAATGTAATTATGTATGTGTGAAATGTATTTATTTATGTTTGTGGGTGCGACTGTACTTGAGACCAATTTGATGGCAACCTGCCGTAGAATGGAGTTAATTTGTAAAAAAACAATCATCGTCATCATAGCGAACTTATGGGTACGTAGAATTAACAATGGCGATGAATAACTTTAGGAGCAGTATTTATTATGCTGGAGCCGCGGCTCCATAATACTCTAATTGTTACCTGGTGGTGTCTGGTTTCCTACTTTCTTACAGATACTATAATATATCGATACACTGCATTTAATCACGTCTTATTCTCGACGAGATAAAGCTTATCTGAAATATGCTGAAATAGTTGATCAGGCTTAGATATGTATTAATTCTAGTAATTTAACAATATATAGGAATAATCATCGTCTCAGCCGAATGATGTCTAATGCAGGACATATGCCTCCAAGGCTCTGTCCAATAACTGGTCTGGTGCTGCCCTCATACGGCTTTTCCCGACCTTCACTAAGTAGTCGGACCCACTTTAAAGGCAAATAAAAATTTAGTACCTACATCTAATGAGATCAGTTAATTGTCACCATGTGCCACGACAAAATGGCAGAGAGAAGTAAAAGTTGCGTTCACGATTTGCAAAAATATTACAGATGCATTCTTATACATATTGCTTTTGTCTCAAGTTGCCCCTTGTTCTTCAAAGAAACCCCATTCTACAGTATAAAATATACTCAAATTGTTCGATTTAAAACATGTATATATGTCATTTTAAAATGTTTTTTTTTGTTATTTCTTAATATTTATTTTTAAAGTGATATCTATTTTTATTAATCTGTTTAACGTAAAGAATAAATCAGTATTTTTATGTTACCAAATTTTTTTTATCTATACTAATATTCAAATCATTATCAACCACAAAAATCAATAACTTAAAATATAGAGGATCATTTGTTTTATTTTATAAGCTAGTAATATTTTTGGTTTTGGAAAATATGTGTGATATGTGAGGTATGTGAAATTAAATTTAGTACCTAAATAGATAATTTCACATTCAATAGTCTCAGTTCACTTTTAGTCTCAATACACTTTTAGTCTAATTAAGTAAGGAGGACTTAGAGAGTCTCCCTTACTTAATTAGAGAGCGGGACTAAAATTTTACTGCCTTTATTTGACTCTGTAGACCGCAATAACGACGTGAGATGTAATTTATATAATAGTTACTTTACAAAAAGTGTACCTATATAATGCAATACACTTTTTACTGTAATGGTTAAAAAACTATGGGCCAGTTTGACCACTAGTTGAAATCCCTGATAGACTAATGTTAAAATTACAGATTTCTATTTCTTTCGATAGGGCAGGTATGTCAGATACAATTATATATATGAGTATCTTTTATCTGTTAAATAGTGTTATATGGCAGATAATTATCTGAAACTTTGAAAGGAACTGGTGAAGATGGCGCTAAAACTTTCAATATTATTTTAAGACTAAATGATGTGTAATGCTCATACTGTGGGGGAACGGGGTGTCATGTCCCACCAACACAAAGGAGGATCCTCCGACCAGGCGAGGTGATCATGCCTGGCGGGCCACTGCCCTACGGTTGACGTTGGGATTTTTCTATATATGTTAATCGGCGCTAGAACTCTTATTGCGCGATGCAGGATTGGTAATTTCTTCGTATTGTATATTACTTCGTAGTTCAGTGTATCTTCGGTAGATGGCACTGTCATATGTTTTTGTTGTCGCTGTATGTGGAAGTCGCCACATCGAGAACTAGAAGTTAATTTATTTTTAATGTTTTTTTTATCTTAGAATTCTATCCTCAGAACCAATGTGAAAAATTATTTTGTTATTAGGAAGGTTTAAATTACCTTTGACCCCCCCCCCACCCTTTATAATTAGTAAAATAATTTGTACGTATTGAAAAATAATGTTGTACATTTTAAATGATTTGGGTTGGTGTGTAACTGATTCATGTAAATATTTTTTAACTCAAAGCACTGTAATATTTGTTTTTAACTTTGTTTGTTTGAACAGCTAATCTTAGGAACTACCTTTTCTACTTTAAGTGTGGGCGAGACGGCAGTATCCTAGTGTTGCACACGCGCACATGCACGCGTTAAACACGATAAGCGCCTCTAAATAGCCAAGTTTCGATGATTAACTTCGGCAGTTCTTAAACATGTTTACCAAAAAAAAAACCTGTATACACTCAACAAAAATAATCGTCGCGTCACCACACTGTTCAATGCGAAATAAAAAGACGAAACTGAAATAACTGGCTTGTTTTCTATGAGAGAGAGAGAGAGAGAGAGAGACAGACAGAGAAACACGTGTACGCCGCACGGCTTACAACTATAGCAAAAAGTGTCGTTACAACTTTTGGTCTTAATTTTTTCCGTCTAGCCCCCATTTGCAACGCGCGATAAGGAACTTCTTTCCAATTATCATTGTGCAAGATGCCAATTGTGTTTAATCTTTTATAACGCATTTAGTATGTCCTAAATGTATTTAAGCTATGTCGTGCAAGTGGCCCTTAGCCATCCTAGCCTAGGCCATTAATCCCAAGATTATTTGGGGTCGGCTATTAGTTCAATCGATGTTACCTGAATATCAGGTATCAGGGTGAAGTGAAGGCAAGTGCCCTCAGTGTTGTAAATTTTGCATAAACGGAGAAAAAATATTCGATTTGGTAGGTGCATCAGTTAGCAATAATAGGATATTAAATATCTATTTATAAACGTTGGATATCTAAGAATAACGCAGCTAGAAATCAATTGCCTTTTATTTTTTAGTGTTCTAACTGTTATAATGTTTGCAGTATAGTTGTAAAGAAAATAAATATATACCTCAGGTGTCGTTAACTAGAATGTTATTTTTATTTTTTTGATGCACTCGTTATATTTGGTTTGTCAACTCTTACTAACGCAGACTCGAAGCGTCAAATTCTCCACAAGTAAAGAGCGAAGTTTGACGAAAGCGCACGTAACCGAAAGAATTCGACATAGAGCAATTTCTGATGCTGACTGACGATTGACGACACTTTGACGCTTAAGCATCGTGGTCTAAAAACAAGTATATTATTTGTTAGAGGTATATTTGCAAGTAAACAGGCAATCCCAATAGTGAACACTAGTTTTATTTAGAATTAATACAAATTACATTTGTTGTTTGCTACACCATAAACAGAACAAGCAAAAAATGAAAAACGATCGTCATGTTTATCTTGACGTGATCTTCTACAATATTCAAAAATAGAAACCGCCTGTCCGTGCTCGCTGGTACGACCATCGACATTATTATACCATGGTAAGCACTTAGGTTTACGCAGTAATCACCGTTGATTACGCTTCAGCGCCTCAGTACAACGCATGAATTCTGTCGAATGCGCGCGAAGTCGTCTGTATTTCTATCTCGGAAGAAATATGTTTATTATGTTGTGAGATATAGAGTGAAATCGCTACGCTAATTCAAATTGACGTTCCGTTGCGCTTCGACTGTGCTCTACTATAAATTGACTCTTACTCGACTGTGGCAGAAGGAGGGTTATGGTTTTCGAATGTATATTATATCTTTGACATGCTCTTTAGTCTAAACGGCTTGAAGGATATTGGCGTTTGACGTGTCGTTAAATTCGTCCTATTTGTGAGAGTGACAAGGAGTGTATGTGAAATATGTATATTTAACAAGTAAAATTTTAACAAAAATAAAACCGACTTCAAGATTTGACTCGATTTCTCTTGGATGCCATCATCAGATCTTAGTGTTCTTAAGATGGTAACACCGTTGGGATATCTCCTTTGCATTCAAAAAAGAATCACCAAAATCGGTTCATAAATGACGAAGTTATCAGCGAACACACATAAAATATATATATATATATATATATTTACGGTCGAATTGAGAAACCTTCTCCTTTTTTTGAAGTCGGTTAAACATTAAACTCACGGATTTAGTCATATTAAATATCCTATTTTTATGTTGTGGATTCTTTTAAAAGTTTGTTTAATTATTCATGCTTAAGGTGTTAATTAATACATTAGTTATATTTTGGCGAATAGGGTGTTATATTGTATAAAATATTTTAGCGTTAAAGATTTCTAAATATATATTAAGAATGACGCGGTTTGTTTTATTTCAGCGACAAACTAAATAAAAAAAAATGATGATGAATTGCCAATGGAGATGAGAGGTAATAATAATAAACATTTATTGCCTTCCACATACATTAACAAGTAAAATTTAACATAAA
This sequence comes from Spilosoma lubricipeda, assembly GCA_905220595.1. Classification (NCBI taxonomy): domain Eukaryota; kingdom Metazoa; phylum Arthropoda; class Insecta; order Lepidoptera; family Erebidae; genus Spilosoma; species Spilosoma lubricipeda. Next base: position 1,798,190 of record HG992290.1, read on the forward strand.
CAAAAATTAAACCGACTTCAAGTTTCGACTCGATTTCTCTTGGATGCCATCATCAGATCTTAATGTCCTTATCATGGTATCACCTTTGGGATATCTCCTTTCCACTAAAAAAAGAATCATCAAAATCAGTTCTTATACGACGTAGTTATATGCGAACACACAAAAAAAATGCGCTCGAATTGAGAAACCTCCTCCTTTTTTTGAAGTCGGTTAAATAGAAACCTCCATCCATAAGATATTTAGTAAGATCGCAAAGAGATTTGAGAGAAGAGATTACTTACACTATTTTCTTGCGGGTACATAAGCACACATATGAACAATTACAATAATGTGAGAAAGAAACAGCTTTTTTCTACCAACTTTGATAAAACTGGTAGATTGCTGACTGGCCGGAGGTAGTTATGTGCCACAATTGTGCTACTTTTTTGTAGAGGTTTGACTTTTGCTAGTTACCATTATCCGGAAAAAAATTGTCTATTAACGATTTGTTATAATATAGAGCTTATCTAGAATAGCACATGGACTACTCCATAACAAAACAATTTACAAAAACGCTACAGAAACGGGTATCTATACAAATAAATAAAATTGGAGTGTCTGTTTGTAATATTAAAATAATCGCTGTTTACTTAATGCATATGTATGTATACAGGGTACATATACCGAAAATGTAGTTAAAAATATTGGTCTGTCTGTTTGTTCCGGGTAATCTCTGGAACGGCTGGACGGATTTTGACGGGACTTTCACTGGCAGGTAGCTGATGATCCTGGGAGTAAATTAGGCTACTTTCTTCTAGACACCGAGGGGTTCAGCTAGTTTAGGAATAAAAATACATAGAGATGTTTAACTATATTTTTATTTTAATAAATTAAGCAGGTTGTTTCATAATACACAATTATAATGCATTTCAGTAAATCAAATGTACACATCACCCAATAATTTTCATCTAATAATACAGGAATGTGTCGCTAGCCTAGTGTAAAATGTTGCCATAAACAAATTATAAACATCATCCGTTGACAATTTCACATGGATTTTCGCAATAGCACCGGTAATTGCTGAGTTTCACATATTTTATATCTATAATGATATAATTAAAGAATTTATTGCACCATAACATAATACTCTGAAATAAATTTGTCACGCAAATTAAATTTCTTGTTAAGATGTCATTTTAGTATTGAAATATACAAAATCAGAACCCAGACTTGTGTGGGAAGCAGAATGTGTAAAATGACTTTCAACTATATGGTTAATGCTACAATACTCAAGGAATATATTGTAAATAATATAATATTTCATATAAAAATGACGTACATTTATCACACAGTATAATTATAATAATTTACCTCAAACAATCTAGAAATCATATTGACATTTTATTTAATCATAAAAATATAGACTGGTTTATTTATTTCATGAAATAAATAAACGTTTTTGGTTAAAGCAATATTTGAGATAGAGTTTCTTGAAATTCATTTGTCTATTGGCCGACAAGCTTCAGAGTAAAATGTTCGTTTTTAAAAAAATATATATAAAACAATATGCGAAGCCTCTGCCATATTCAAGAGATTTCAGAAAAAATCTATAATCCAGCACAATATAGACATAAGTGAAAAAAACATTGCAGTCGGCTTGGTAAAATCACAATAAAAATAAAAATTATATACAACTAAACAAACGATGACTGATGTGAGAACAGAATCCACGGTACATTACCATTTCATATCCTATTACTCTACTTAAATTATATTTTTAATTTAGCACTGATAATAAACCTTTCTCATCTGTTTACAGTTAGCACTTTACGAAACTACGAGACGCGGTCTTAGTACTTCATGACTAGCGTCAGCGCTACGAATATCGCCTGTAGCGTGACTCTGGGTAGCAATATCACTCGTAGCATGCTCGTCTGCTACGAGTATCATACGCAGCACTACGAATATTACATTTAGCGCAAATATAGCGTATTGTAGCACTACAAATACATATTATGTGAAATGAGCGTGAATATAAATGCAGCGTCGTATTGTAGCGCTACAAATATTACATGTGAAGAGCGTGACGCTATGCAACGAAACAATGTTTTCGGAGAGAACAAGTTAACAGTTGTATACATTTACCCGTGTAATGAACAAATGGAATTTTCTTTGTTGACTGACGTGTGCGATAATAATTTTCAAGCAACGAATTTTGAATATATCTTATAGGAAATATAAATTAATAGGATGAAGTACACAGCGATCAGTCTCTAGCCACAAATCCTCACACTTAGCTATATAATTGAACAATCGGGTAAACTACACAGTTTGTAACGTGAGAACATTGCGTCGATCGACAACAGTATACAATAAAATTAAGTGCTGTTTTAAACCCTATACACGCCCGTAACTACTGGATAATTTGTTGAACTAAAATTGTACTTTTTACCCAAATCTTCAACAGGATAGCGTTATAAATGTACTCGTGAATTTCCACCGCCAACAGTTGCTGTGTCCACACTCTCGGACTGGAGTCGGCCCGTCACAGTCGCGCACACCACGCCATATGTACATAACATTTTACATTAACATACCATATAGTTATAACACTTAACACATACTGAGATTTATCGTCCATGCTCGATACAGCGACGCGATGTTTTGTTAGACGGAGTCATCTGAAACATAAGGATCCATGTTACTGACACATATTTGTAGTTTTTTTTCTCTCTTTGGCTTGTTTATAGGCTTCAATAAACAAATGTTACTTTCAGTACAGGGATAGTGCATTGATAACTTGGCTATAATACTATGGTATAATGTATGCAGTATTAAACGGTTCGATGAACGATTAGTTGAAATGGATGCCAGGAGCTAAATAGTCAAACTGTCCAGGAGGCTACTAGATAATGGAGATTGGATTTAGTGTCAATTGTTAGATGATAGATAGCGAAACAGTAAAGAAATTTTCAATTACTTGCAAAGACCATCTGAAAATGGTTACGTTCCCAACGAGGGCCATAGAATAATCCATTCTAAAACTCTTTGAATAGGCCAGGAAAATGATTACACTCTCAATCAGATTGTTCGGATATTCTCTAAACTTAATGGACCCATTCGCACAGGAATTTGTCTGTGAGATATTTAATGCTGTTTGGGATACTTAGATTTTTTTTCGAAAGGCTTTTACGCAATAAATTTAAATATTTTTACGCATATACTCTTGCTGGTTACAGTTACCATAGCAATACATTTATATACTAATAGCTGACCCACGCAACCTCATTTTCGTCTCCGATTGCCCGTAGCGTGATTACTTTCCGCCGTTTTGTGATGTTATGTTGTTTGTTATGCTGAAAGTTCTAAAGAAGCTTCCTAATTAGTCAACGTGTTTTGGAGGGGTGTTAGCTATGAAAGAGTGACTGAGCCATATTTTTGTGAAAAAGGTATCAAAACATCGGCACAATTGTATCAAGATAACATTCTTGAGTAGTTAGTCAAGCCCCATAGCAATACCATGTTCAATAATCATGAACCAGAATGGTCCTTTCAGGAAGACTCGGCGCCGTCTCATAAAACTCGATCCATTCAATCTTGGTTAGGTAACCAAAATCAGAGCTGAAGACTGGCCGTCATTTATTCCTGATCTTCTGCCCTGATCCACTGGATTATGATTTATGGTCAGTGTTAGAGAGTAAGGCTTGCTCAAATCGTCATGATAATTTGGAGTCCCTAAAACAATCCATACGATTGGCAGTGAAGAATTTTCCCATAGAAACCGCGGGAGAACCACTCTTCGGCATGAATAGGCTCAGTGTGTCACCGAGTGAGTGAGGATACCGGAGGCCCATACCCCAACCCGTCTCCTAAAGGGCAGCAGCGCAAATGTGCGGTGTTGCGGGTGTCCATGAGCGACGGTAATCGCTTACCATCAGGCGATACGACAGCTTGTTTGCCGCATATGCCATAAAAAAGAAAAATAATGTAAGAAAAGAAGATAGTGCGATAGTGATACGTATTGATTGATATGATAACTGGCGTCAACGTTTAATGGACTGTATTGCAGCCAATAGAGACCCGTTCGAATAAGCTTTATATATTTCAATGGTTATGTATTAAACTAACACACTGTAATAATAATAAATAAATAAATAATTTCGGACATCTAACACACAACGCCATCTAGTCCCAAGCTAAGCAGAACTTGTGTTATGGGTACTAGACAACTGATATAAATATATATATACATTCTTTTTTCTTTTGCAAATACATATTATATATAGAACTTTCTATATATAATATGTTTGTATATATATATATGTATTGCATATTATATATAGAATCTTCTATATATAATATGTATGTATTATATATAGAAAACACCTTTCACATTAAACTCCGAAACAAATATTTGTAGATCATACAAACATTTGGTCCGACCTGGGAATCGAACCCGACACCTCATGATCAGCAGTCGCACACGCCAACCGCGAAACCAACGAGGCAGTCAGTCAATAATAAATGTTACGTACAATGATTACGTGCAAGACTAAGTTTACCACGAGTTTTATCATTCAATGAAACTTAACCTGCGCTATAAAACATACGTCATTGATACTTCAGATATCGATTGAAAATTTTTACTATCTTTACCCATATCAGTTCAGATAAGATAATGTTCAGTGAAGTTTATATTAATATATAATATTAATCCGCTCTTTATTTAAAAAGTTTATGTATACGCGGGAGTTACTTTAACAAGTACAATTTTAACAAAAATAAAACCGACTTCAAGGTTCGACTCGATTCCTCTTGGATACCATCATCAGATATTGACGTCCTTATCATGGTACCACCCGTTGGAACATCTCCTTTCCATAAAATAATTATCAAAATCGGTTCATAAACGACGAAGTTATCCGCGAACACACGTAAAAAAATATATTTACATACGGTCGAATTGAGAAACCTCTTCCTTTTTTGAAGTCGGTTAAAAAAAAATGAACTCCCGCATTAGGAATAAACATCCTGTGTCGCGGGGGAGATTACAAACATACATGAAACAGATACAAAGAACACCCAGACTCGGGACAACAATTTGTGGATCACACAAGGTGTTGTACCACGTGGGATTTGAACCCACAACACTTGACGCAGTAGAAAGCGGCGTGGCGACCTCTTAAACCACCAGGTCTCAACCGTGCAGTCAAATTAGTACGTGCTTATTTTGCAAAAAAAAAAATTGTATAAGGTACAACTTTCTAAAGACATCACCCACTTTATCCTGACACTTAACAGTCGAAGGGCCTATTGTGAGTTTATATAACATCAACTTGCTAAGGAGAGACCATGTGGACTCTTGATGTGATCTATACAAAAAAAACTCGAGAGGTGTCAAGGGACACCCGGATGGAACGAAGTTCACGGTCAGGATTCTTTTTTTTTATTATTTTTTATGTACAAAAAACCTGTATATACTCAACAAAAATAATCGTCGCGACACCACACTGTTCAATGCGAAATAGAAATGAAAATGTCTGGCATGCTTTCTGTAAGAGAGAGAGAGAGAGAAACATGCGCACGTCGCACGGCTTACAATCGCTTACTGTAGCAAAAAGTGTCGTGACAACTTTTCGTAACTATTTTTGTGTCGTGACAACTTTCCGTAAGATTTTTTTCCGTCCAGCCCCCTTTCACAACCTGCGATAAGGAACTTCGTTCCAATAAATAAAATTGAAGTGTCTGTTTATAATTTCAAATTAATAATAATCATAATAGTCACAATTAACAACTTTTCACTAAATGCATATGAAAGTAATATACAGTACTTCAAAATACAACTTTTAAATTTTTTGTCTGTTTGTTCCGGCTAATCTCTGGAACGGCTATACCGATATTGACCGGAGTTTCACTGCCACATAGCTGATGATATAAGGAGTAACTCAAGCTATTTAGCTCATATAGCGTCAATAAATCAATAGTACGTAATCATTCAAACAGACATAGCTATTGTGTTTATCTCAATTAACATATTTAAATTTAACTGCGGCATTTCAAAGGTGAGTTTCTCAGATTATGTTTAATTTATTTATTTTAGCTACTGTGTTGTGAATCTGGCTGTGAAAAACAATGAACAAGGCAAATTTAGGTTATCATAGATAAATGTTTATACATATATATGTATTCTTAAAAGAAGTACTTTATTTTTCTATCCCGCGGTGAAGAGAAGTTTCCTTCTAGAATAATCGTTCCTTACTAATATTATAAATGCGAAAGTAACATTTTGTTTTATTTATGGCCCAGTCAAAATGACTACTCTGCCTGATGGAAAGCATAACAATTCAAGATTGGTGGTCACCATTCTCACTGCGAATGCAGACAATGCAACAATGCAGCATGGTGACCCACACTATGGCGGGCTAGTGATGCTTCTGCATCATTGGGCCTCCGGTCCCGCACTCACCAACGAAAAACGGCAGCACGATCACCGTCATTTTACGTAGATCTTCTCTGTGAGGGTAGTACCGCCCCGGTAGACATGCTGAAATCAGCGTGTCTACCCGGTCTATCGCGCTTTCATGGTTACACCGATGCACTGATTTCAGTGAAATTTCACATAGATATATTTCGATTCTTAAGAAAGGGCTTCTCTTTACCGCGATTTCCGACATATAACCGCGGGCAAAACCAAGTTATAGATAAACCGTTTAATTGATACTTCCACGGTAGAGTATAAGGGTGTAGATGAAGGGAGAGAAGGGGGACCTGGAGAGATGTGGGCGTTGGGCGCTCGTAGCCTTATAAGAACGCGGTTTATCTACAGAATCTGATGTGAAGTAGATGAATACGAATGCTGGCCTTAGATTTGTTTCTCAATACAAATATAAATAAAACACTCACCATGGTACCACCATTTCGTTTTTTTAGGATTTTTGTTGCATGTTTTAACGTAAAATGAATTGTCCGGTGGCCGTTTCTGAAATGTTAAAATAACATTAAATTATTATCTACTAGTAGTTTAAAGTGAAGATATTATACACAAAACTGAGATATTAACGGCTCCCACACATAACTGAGATGCGATGCGGCGTGAAGTCTTGTGATGCATTCGTGCGCGATGCGTTGCGAATTCGCAGTTATGTGTGGAAGCCCATATTCCCTAAACACTGGGCGGTGGTGGAGCGGCTATAGACCGAGTGATAGAGATGGACGTTTCGCCGCATTCAACCATAGAAGTCCGTGTAATAGTAATAAATATACACATTATATATCTCACACAATGGCGGTTTAATCCCAAACTATGCAGATTTATATTTCTAAATATAATACCGTAGATAACCCAGACACAGAATGAATCAACCCAGGACTTTCGGTTTAGCAGTTAGGGGTCACTAACAGCCCTTCATAAGTTCTAACAACTCCTCAGAGCACATTACATAATACAACCGATACAGAATTTATTTATCACTAGCTGAACCCCGCGGTTATTATCGTACCGCGGGTAACGTTGCGGGGCAAAGTTAGTCTAGAAAAAAGTAGCCTAAGTTACTCCCTGGATCATCAGCCACCTGCCAGTGAAAGTCCCGTCAAAATCAGTCCAGCCGTTCCAGAGATTACTCGAAACAAATACAGACACACAAAAAAAAATTAACTACATTTTTGGTATATATACCGTGTATACATATAAGTGCATTTATTAAAAAGCGGTTATTTTAATATTACAAACAGACACTCCAATTATATTTATTTGAATAGATTATTAAATAAACATAAATCGGTGGATAAATACTAAAAACAAAACTGCTTCTAACAATTCTGAAGCATTCAAGATAAATGTAATTCGCGATTACTACACCGGTATTTCGCAATGAATCAGTTAACATTTTTATCACACTATGTTTTAATGCTTCTGTATGGAAGTTTTTAGAAGTTAGTAACGTGGGAGATCTAATTTTGCCTGCCTCGCTGGTCTCGCGGTTGGCGTGTGCGACTGCTGATCACGAGGTCTCGGGTTCGATTCCCGGGTCGGATCAAATGTTTGTATGATCTAAGAATATTTCTTTCGGAGTTTGGGTGTTTTCTATGTATAATATGTATGTATTTACAAAAAAAAAAAGTATATATGTATTTTTATCAGTTGTTTAGTACCCATAACACAAGCTCTGCTTAGCTTGGGACTAGATGGCGTTGTGTGTTAGATGTCCGAAATATAAAAAAAAATTACGCTATATCTTTTGATGAGGTGCCCACCTTACAATTTTTTTTTTAAGTAATTAATAACGTTACATTTAACAGCCACATTGTCGTACAAATTGCGTGGAGCGTTATCCAGGTCCTACGCTCAAGTTTTTTGTCTCTGCAATTCTGTTAGCTACGACAATCGAAGGTTTTTGTAAAGTGAAATGTGAGCCCCTCATAAAAATTAAGCCACTAACGAAAAAATTGCTTGATATTATTTATTAATTGTAAAATTTGTGCCGCGAATTTTTTCTCAAATGGAATTAAAATACAATATATTTTATTGTACACTAATTATAGCTCCATATTTCAAGAAGATTTCTAAAATGGGCGGCCTTATTGCTTAACGCAGTCTCTGTCAGACAACCTTTGGATCTACAAATCAACAGGAGAAAAAATAAGTACTAAGCTTTCTTTTAAATAAAATATAACATATAATCGGCATATAATTACTTCTCTTATTTTGCCGCTTCGGGGTGAATTTACCAAGATTTTTTTTTTCAAGTTTTCATCCTGAGTGTTTGCATTTTGCTTTTCTTTGCATTGATGAATCAGTCAGTAATAATTATGTTAATCTATACTAATATATGTAGAATTTGATTGTTTGAACGCGCTAATCTCAGGAATCACTGGTCCGATTTGAAAATTTTTTTCAGTGTTAGATAGCCCATTTATAGAGGAGGGCTATAGGATACATATCACCAAGCTAAGACCTACAGGAGCGGAGCACCAAGGAAGAAGGTTACAAAAACGCGGGAAAATTATCACGCTACGGGCAATAGGAGACGCTAACGAGGTTACGTGGGTCGGCTAGTAAATAATAATAAATAGTCGTTACATACCTTCTCCTTACAGCTACTGAGCATGGACACGATAGACAAACAGACCGACTGCACTGACAACGCTGGTGACCAGTCGTCCGTCAGTATAGACAGGCAGATGTGACCGTTGGAGTACACGTGAGGATGTATTGGTATGTTACTGCCTATGAACGTTACCTGCAAACATAAAATAAATAACATATTTATTTACGTACTAGCTGAATCCCGCGGTGTTACCCGCGGTTATTGTTGTACCGCGAAGAACGCCGCGGGACAAAGTTAGTCTAAAAAAAAGTAGCCTAAGTTATTCCCCGGATCATCAGCTACCTGCCAGTGAAAGTCCCGTCAAAATCCGTCCAGCCGTTCCAGAGATTACCCGGAACAAACAGACAGACAGACAAAAATTTTTTCAACTATACTTTCGGTATATGTACCGTGTATACATATATATGCATTTAGTAAAAAGCGGTTATTTTAATATTACAAACAGACACTCCAATTTTATTTATTTGTATAGATCATCCAAGGCTTTTAAAAGTCCACTAGCCCTTAGGGACATAAGCCTTTCCTATGAAAGGAGACTATGGCCTATTATAGCACGCTGGAAAGACGGGGAACTTAGATATTTTTTTATGTTTGGCTTTGCCCAAATGACTCTACACTGCCTGATGGAAAGCATAAGCAGAATTCAAGAGTGGTGGTCACAGCATGGTGACCCACACCATGGCGGGCTAGTGATGCTTCTGCATCATTGCGCCTCCGGTCTCGCACTCCCTAACAAAAAACGACAGCACGAACGAGGTCATTTTACGTTGATTTTCCGTGCGAGGGTAGTACCGCCCCGTTCGTGTTGAAATCAGCGTAGCTCTACTACCTTGAGATTTATGGCTTAAATACGGAAACGTATTTCTCTTTATTAAAAAACAACTCTCGCACTAGGAACAGATGAGGTATGTCTTACAGGGCAATAATTTCACATTCATTTACACATAAGGCCGACATTCACTTTGATTAGTGTGAGTACAGGTGATCAATGATTAGTAGAAAACACGTGTGGGCAGCGACTCCTTAGTGCAAGTTGGCTGCGTAGTAATGTGATTAAGGCGATTAACACACGGCACCGCGCACCGCCGTGGTAAGCGGTGAAGCGGATCTCATGTCGCATTGGTGTCTATTAAATCCGTTGATGCCTAATACACGTACTGACCGACCGCGCGGGGCACCACCACGAAATCCGCTTTACCGCCACCGCCCTCCGCGGTGCCGTGTGTTAATCGCCTAAAAGCGTTTTTATTTTTTTGCAAGTGAACTGCGAGTAGCCACGTCCCTCGCGCCCTTCCTTTCCCCTCACTCTCACATACTTGATGATGGACGGTCACCGACGGCTAACAAATGAATTCACTTAACAGAACCACTACAAAATAATTGGACACTACTCGCACTTTACACCTACACTACACACCCTTATTCACTTATCACCTGCACTCGCACTAATCAAAGTGAATATGGGCCCATAGACACAATCATCATCACCTTCAACAGTCTTTAAAAGTCCACTTCTGGGCAGAGGCCTCTCCTTAGACAGGAGGTTAAAACTTTTTTAACCGACTTCAAAACAGGAGGTTCTCAATTCGACTGTATATTTTTTTATGTTTTTTACCTCAGAACTTTCGACTGGGTGAACCGATTTTGCAGATTCTTTTTCATTTCAAAGCTGGTGCTTCCCGTGTGGTCCTATTTCATTTGGTCCGGTTTTTGAAATGGGTTTTATTTTGTTAAAATTTTAGTTTATTATATTGACGGGGAGGAAAATTCGATCTTCGGATCTCCGGATCCTCGGGGTTTGAGGAGTCATGGATATGTGATGTTTCCACTAAAATCCTCAGGCTCTATCCTAGAGAAAGCCCCAGAGAGCCCTGCCTATCGCCCAATTTAATCGCAAGCTCTTGAAAAGTTTATAATTTAACTAGTCAATTTCTAAATTGACTCGTGGTCTTGGGAAGAACGGCCTTAACCATGTATTATACAAGGGTCTACCCTTGTAAAATACATGGTTAAGGCCGTTCATTATTGTGCGTCAATCAATGATATTATCATTGGCGTCAATGTATTAGTAATACGTGTCTAATCTATACAAATAAATAAAATTGGAGTGTCTGTTTGTAATATTAAAATAACAGCTTTTTAATCAATGCATATGTATATATACACGATACATGTACCAAAACTGTAGTTAAAAAAAATTTTGTCTGTCTGTCTGTCTGTTTGTTCCGGGTAATCTCTGGAACGGCTGGACGGATTTTGACGGGACTTTCACTGGCAGGTAGCTGATGATCCGGGGAGTAACTTAGGCTACTTTTTTTAGACTAACTTTGTCGCGCGGCGTGATTCGCGGTACAACAATAACCGCGGGTAACACCGCGGGGTTCAGCTAGTCTTGTATAAGATTTAAATTTTAATAGGACTAGACATAGTTATGGAAATTCTTTTAAAAACTTTCTAAAAAGTCTAATTTATTTTAGGAATAGTTGAAATATCTCTTCTTTGTACTATAAACAGTTATATGCTATTCTACAACTGTGAAATTTAATCCTAGATAGCTTTGACGTCACAGTTCGGCGACTCGGTGACCTAAGAGGATTAAAAGACTTAAACTGTTAGAAATAGTATAATCTTTGTGTTATTAAATAGAAATCTAAGCAAAAATATCTCTTTTAGCAATTCTGCATGTTTGACATGACCTCAATGCGTCCACAGTCACACAGAGAAACGTATCTAAGTATTTGTTGTGTTAGTAAGTATTATGGGACTAATCCCGCCCACCACTGTAACTCCCGTACACCAGGATCAATAGAGCCGTGACCCACGAACACACCGAGTTATGACACTCGGGAAGTCCCAGGAAAAAAACAAAACTGTTTTGGAACCCGCAACGAAATTAGTCAGAAGAAAAACCCAGAGGAGTTGGGAATATGATAAGTCCACTTCCCTCCTTAGCAAAGCGGGAGACAGTATGAACAATTTTCAAACCGGGAAGCACCACGGATAAAATATTATCGGTCCTAAGTGGGATATATCTATACAAATAAATATAATTGGAGTGTTTGTTTGTAATATTAAAATAACCGCTTTTAAATGAATGCATATGTATGTATACACGATACATGTACCAAAAAAAACATTTTTTTTTTATTTTTGTCTGTCTGTTTGTTCCGGGTAATCTCTGGAACGGGTGGACGGATTTTGACGGGACTTTCACTGGCAGGTAGCTGATGATCTAGGGAGTATTAGAGACTTTGGCTACTTTTTTTTAGACTAACTTTGTCCCGCGGCGTTACTCGCGATACAATAATAACCGCGGGGTTCAGCTAGTTTGATTGCAATAGTATGTTGCAGTTGATACAAGATCTCCCTAGTATGACGCCCCAGACGTCATTTGTAAGCTATTTAGCATTGTGATACGTTCATTGTACCAAAGACTACACTTCCAGAGGACATGATGAGCAAACTGTTGACAGCTTACTAGCTATCAGGTGTTGAGCATTGACACAATAGTGAATCGACTAATTTAAATGAGTGTAGTTTGCTCTTAAAGTTACCGTCCCATCGTTGTTGCCATTCATCCATTAGATCGTTATAGACATTGGACTGCTGTTGAAACAATCTTATGATTTTATCGCAGTCTCGTACGCCCAAAAAATCGCTTTCCATGTTTTGTAGTGTGGAATAGTACATGGCTGCACGTCTTTGCACCTTGAGATCGACTTTAAGAACACCCGCCTACACCAGTAAAGACTCAGCACTAACCGTCCTATATGCTTTGCACACAAGAAAATCAATGCAAGTCGTTGGCCTTGTAACAGTTTGCGACGGACAGCACCTGCAGACGCTCTATCGGCCTATACGGGAGCACCATAGCAAATAGAACCTAAATAAGTAGCTTCATATATGACTTTTAATGTATTAAATGAAACACCCCATGTGGCAGTTGATATCCTCGTTAGAGCAAAGAAACTTTATTTAGACTCTTCATTAACTGTTCTAATATGTTCGATAAATGAAAAATTTATTTCCAAAACCAATGCCAAAAAACAAACCGAGGTTTTATTTTTTATAGTAGCATTAGCTGAACCCTGCGGTGTTTCCCGGAATAAACACACAGACAGACAAAAAATTTTTGAACTACATTTTTGGTATATGTGCCGTGTATACATACATATGCATTTAGTAAAAACCGGTTATTTTAATATTACATACAGACACTCCAATTTTATTTATTTGTATAGATTTTGATATTTAATACACGGCGGTGATTTGAGGTTACCTTCCAGATGGAGCTGGAAGGTTTTGTTTGATGCAAGAGTCAAGCGATTACGTACACCCCAAAGAGATACTAAGTTCAAACATCTGTTAGCCAGACTCAAGCCCCGCTCTAGTATCAGATTCCACCAGTAACAAATTGTCGTCCGCCAAAAAATAAATATTTTTAAAGTATCCTCTTGATTTTAATTTTAGCAATAGCATGGGTCACCACGCGATGTCGAAGGCGCCAGATATATCTAAGAAGATACCCAAGACGTATTGAAACCTCGAGTATTAGTATTATTATTGAAATGTCTTCATTACCTAAAGGTCGAACAGAGGAGAAGCTAAACCGAACTTGTAAGAGTCTTTTTGTTATAAAAGAGAGATCACCCAAATTGGGAATATACATCATGTGTCGCGAGACAAATATACACGAAATGGACACCAAGAACACACAGACTAAACAATTATTTGTGGATCACTCCAAGTGTTGTCCCATGTGGGATTTGAACCCAAAACACTTGGCGCAGTAGAGAGCGGCGTGGCGATCGCTTAATCCACTAGGTATGCCAACCGTGCAGCAAACAGATTTAAAACCATTTACCGAATACCTATTTAAATAATTACTATCGTTTGCTTTTCACCTAATAAGTTTTACGTTAGTTTTGGTAGATATTTGATAAGCTATTTTAGTAATCCGAAAAATGTAAGATTATGCAATTACTGTACATACTTCGTCCTACATTAATTAAATCCGTCATGAAACTTTCTAAACACACTGCATGTCTTTTACTAGCTGACCCAAGCAACCTCGTTTGCGTCTTCTATTGCCCGTAGGCGTGATAATTTTCCGTTTTTGAAACATTCTCCATTGATGCTCCGCTCCTATTGGTCTTAGCGTGATGATATATAACCTATAGCCTTCCTCGATAAATGTACTATCCAACACTGAAATAATTTTTCAAATCGGACCAGCGGTCCCTGAGATTAAGCGTTCAAACAAACAAACAAACTCTTCAGCTTTATAATATTGGTATAGATGTATCGCATGTATACTAGACTAATAACAATTAAAAAACCGGCCAAGTGCGAGTCGGACTTGCGCACCGATACCGTACCGTACCAACCGTACAAACCTGTAGTTATATTACATGAGGTAAAAAAATATGCTTTTCGCAATTTTTCCTTTATCTGTGCTATAAGAGGTTGCTTCGTACCAAATTTCAATATTCTGAGTTCACGGGAAGTACTGTACTGTAGGTTTTGATTCCCTTACGAATGTCGAAAATTTGCAGCATTAACGGCTGTATCTTTTGATTGCGTTGGCTTAGAAGTTTAATTTTTCACAGTTCCAAGGAACAGTAGACCTGAGTATCTGAGTACGAATTTCACTTTGAAATCTCCACGCGTTCCTGAGAAAAAGGGTCTTGGCAGACAGACGAACAACAAAGTGATCCTCTAAGGGTTCGGTTTTTTCCTTTTAAGGTGCGGAACCCTAAAAATGAGTTCTGTTTTACATTTCGTGTACTCGTAGTTAAGTTTTAGCGTATGATATACTTACACCTGATGTACAGACAGTAAAACAACAGCTATATGACTCATGTGTCTAGGTTCCCATTGTATGTACGAGTATATATGTGTCTGGCTGTTAGCACTAGCATTAATTAGTATTGAGAATACAGTACTGGGAAATAATGAATGAGTATGACCTCGCTGGTGAAATACATTTCAATTGTTGCTGTTTAGAATGTGAAATCAATAATGTAATTTTATTTCTGTGTGTTGGAGGTATAAACTGATTGCCTCGGTGGCTCAGTGCTATCGTCTGCGACTGCTGTGTTGGAGGACTCGGATTCGATTCCTGGGTCGGACCAAATGTTTGCCATGATTGTTTTGTAGTTGACTGTACTTCTGTAATGAGTGTGAAGGAGAAGAACATATTCTGTGAAAAGCAGAATAAGCATATTAAAAAGAACCAGATGTCCCTTTCAAAATCGGTCCCGAGGAGTCCTGTTGACAGTTAAGACTACTTTAGACAAACCATCAGAGGTGACAGTTTTTTCAGGAGTTATTCTTTATTACGCCAATAACCAATCGAGAGCCTTGTAGACCTAAAATGTGTAACATTTGACGTCTCACCTATTATACGACAGCGAATTCTAACACTTTATAGTCTGATCAAACACAAAAAAAAATACATTCAAATTTAGAACCTACTCCTTTTTTGAAGTCGTTTAAAAAAAGGCGCGTTCTTCTGTATCCTTGTTACGCCCTTTTCACGAAATCCCTATTCTTAGAAATTGCAGATTGCTGGTAAGCGAAATATTTGTATGTCACAGGTCAAACTGTCATTGTAATAAATCAAGAGCAATCTTTGTAATTAACCTCGGGCAACATTTCAAGGGTTCTTGCAAATGGACAACAATAAAATTAATATTATCTGTTACATTACATATTTACATAGTACGATCGCATGTCATGTTAAGTTCACGTTCTAAATTAATCTATACTAATATTATAAAGCTGAAGAGTTTGTTTGTTTAAACGCGCTAGTCTCAGGAACTACTGGTCCATCATCCATATTTGAAAAATTCTTTCAGTGTTTAGCCTATTTATCGAGGAAGGCTATTGTCTATATATCATCACGCTAAGACCTACAGGAGCGGAGCACCAATGAAGAATGATACAAAAACGGGGGGAAAATATCACGCTACGGGCAATAGGAGAAGCAAACGAGGTTGCGTGGGTCGGCTAGTTATAAAATACATAGAAATTTATTCGGAACTAAAAAATCGGAATAAAATCAGCAAATATACAAATCATTATAATTTTGTATGGGTTTGGACGAAGTTTTAATTCAGATTTTCAAGTCATTACGTGTATTTCAAGGCCTGTTTTGAAACAAAGACTAATTATATGTCTTTAGTGGTACAAAGCGGTGTGTGTAAATGGTACCTCGGTAGGATAGGGTTTCCACACATACAAAAAAAGAAAAGCAAAGGGAAGAGGCACGGGGCACCTCACGTCTCTGTGGTTAATCAACTTCTTACGGTAAGGATGAAAAGGTAGGAATGAAGTTTGAAGATGGTCACGTACGTCATACTATCAACTTCGAAGAACTGCATTTTACAAGTACGGTCACGTTTTGTATGACCTTGAGACCACGCGTAAGAAGATAAATGCTAGGAAAATTGGTTGTAAACTGATACAAAGATGACTCTAAGGTTAAGGTTGAAAATCAAAGAGAGACAAAGGGAGAATAAGTTCCTTTGTCTTAGAAGTATATCGATAACGTTATGAATAAAGTAACTTTTTAATAGTCTTGGCAATATGATCAACTGTCGAGTTTTCATTGTTCTACTATTGCGACGTTCGCCACAAAGATAGATCAGGAAATAACACCCAGAATAAATTTGCCATCGATGTCGTTTTTAGATACGTCATCAGTTTATGATTACTACGATGCTATTAATTCATGGTGATTGAAACTTTAGAGGTGAATTAACATGTAAAATGATCAAATCCATAAATCTTTACTACTTTAGTCTATACAAATAAATGAAATTGGAGTGTCTGTTTGTAATATTGAAATAACCAATTTTTAATAAATGCATATGTATGTATACACGCAAAATGTATGTAATGTTTACAATTTTTGTCTGTATGTCTGTTTGTTCCGGGTAATCTCTGGAACGGCTGGACCGATTTTGATGGGAATTTCACTGAGAGGTAGCTGTTGATCTAAGGAGTAACTTAGGATACGTTTTTTAGTCTAGCTTCGCCATGCAGCGTTGCCCGCAGTACGACAATTACCGCGGGATTCAGCTAGTTATCGATAAAGTTGACCAGATTGATAACTTGGAAAACTTGGCCAGACGGGATATAGCTTGATAACCACCATTTTAGGACTATACAGCCGTGTGAGATGCGTCTTTATTATTGTTATAAACAACCTCAAAAGAATTTTGAAGTTGATAATCTATACCGTTTGTTTGATGTAAAAAAGGTCGGTAGTAGATAGCATTGTTTCTAGCAGCTGATAAGACAACAGTCCAGACTGAACTAAATAGGTTTTATTAATCTATACAAATAAATAAAATTGGAGTGTATGTTTGTAATATTAAAATAACCGCTTTTTACAAAATGCATATGTATGTATGTATGTATACACATAAAAGTTTGAAGTTAAATAAAATATTTTTGTCTGTCTGTTTGTTCCGGATATTCTCTAGAACGGCTGGACGGATTTTGACCGGACTTTCACTGACAGGTAGCTGATGATCCAGGGAGTAACTTATGCTACTTTTTTAGACTAACTTTGTCCCGCGGCGTTATTCGCGAGTAACACCGCGGGGTTCAGCTAGTATAGGATATGTTAATTTCCGTAAAAATCCCGTGCGAAGCCAGGACTGGTTGCTAGTCTCTAATATAATACTCCCATAAAAACATTTTGATCTGGTCGAGGTCAAGTACAGTCAAGTAGGTTGCTGTACAGACAAATACGATAGAACAAGTTACCGATATCTTGATCACATAGAACAAAAGATTGTCATATGTATATATATATATATCTTTATATATATAATTCTTCTGTGAGTGTGTATGTCACTGAACTACTCTCAAACGACTGGACCAATTTTGATGAAATTTTTTGTGTGTGTTCAAGGGGATCTGGGAATGGTTTAGATTCACAATTTTGTCCGCTGGACAATGTTTTTTTAATTAATTTTTAATTTATTGGTAGTTATGGCAAAACGACGTTTGCCGGGACAGCTAGTATATTTATATATATATATATATATATATATATATATATATATATTTGTAACTTTTTCCTCAGGGAAGGAATAAAATACATGTTTCTTTTACTTGACTGGTCTACAAATACATATATGTGTGACTAGCGAAAATCATACGTACGCTTTTAATATACTAGTAGTATCTATACATCAATACAAATAAATAAAATTGGAGTGTCTGTTTCTAATATTAAAATAACCGATTTTTTCTAAAAGCATGAATATGTTACATACACATTCATGCTTTTAGAGAAAAGCGATTACTTCACGGCACATATATCAAAACAACATTTTTAAAATTTTTGTTTGTCTGTTTGTCTGAACGGCTGAACCGATTTTGACTTTCACTGGCAGATAGATGATTTAATAAGGAGTAACTTAGGCTTTTTTGATGATCCATGGAGTAACTTAGGCTACTTTTTTAGGCTAGCTTTGTCCCACAGCAATTGATACTTATATAAACGGTATCTTGCTCTTCCTAATTTCAAAATACTAATAAATTTTTAGACTTTAGAATACATTCGGTACAAAGAGTTTTCTTGAAACGAAATTACTACTACCTACAAATTTTTCTTTCTTACCACCCAAAAAAGATAGGTAGGTAAAGTTAACAAAACAACTAATTCACAACGCATTTACGATTACTCATTTAAGATTAATCAGGATAAATACACAAAACACACAAACAAGCCGCGGGAAAACCACATGTTTCTATTTTCTACTAATCGCTTTGGAAAATTGATGTACGATTTTGTTTCCTATGTAGATAAAATTTGACAGAGAAATATTTATAAGACCAGATTTACAAACCACCCCTGTTACTATTCACTTATTAAAATAAATGTAAGAACTTACCTCGGGAGAGTCGAATGGGTACTTATTTGTGAATTTGAATTGCAATACGAATTTTTCGCCTTCATATAATGTGCCAGGAACGCCTTCCATATGTACTGTCCACCTAGAACAAACAAAAATTATAATTAAAAGATGACGCCGAGTGTCACTCACATGTATTTATTAGTAGCTGAGCCCCGCGATGCTACCCGCGGTACAACCACAACTGCAGGTGACGCCGGGGGGCAAAAATAGTCTAAAAAATAATACCCTAAATTACAAAGCAACGTTTATTATACTTCATTTTATTGCTAACATGCTGAACCGTGGCGCTGCCCGCGGTTGTTATCATACCGCGGGGCGTAGCTAGTCTAAAAAAGCCTAATTTACTCCTTATATCATCAGCTATGTGCCAGTGAAAGTCCCGTGAAAATAGGTTCAGGCGTTCTAGAGATTAGCCGGAACAAACAATCAGACAGATAGACAGACGAAAACTGAAAAAAAAATTGTTATATGTACCGTGTATACATAAATATGCATTAAGTAAAAAGTGGTTATTTTAATATTACAAACAGACACTCCAATTTTATTTATTTGTTTAGACAACTGATGGCCTTCTTTTTGGCGAGGTGGAAAATCCCTTCGGATCTCAGTCCCCGAGGAGCCGGGTATGTGGTAATTCCACTAATTACCACCTCAGCAGCCGGTTCCTGGCGCCCTGCTCTGAGGAGGACCCAGACCATGTTATTTCAGGTCCCCCCCGGAACGACGCCGCGTCTAGAAAGACTCAATCCTGGGAGAAGTCTCGACTTCACCCTGCCTGTCGGCCCAACCGTTATATGTTGCGGCCTGACCGCAGTTTTGCGACCAGGCCGCCCCCTATCGCTGACCTCATCAATTAATCAGCTACTAGAGGTCCCCACTCTCTGGCAGCTTGCGGTCCTGGCGGCGGCTTGTGTCGCCGGCGACGTCGCCTACGCTCGGGAGCGGCCCCCTCCCGATCCCAATCACCTTCTAAAGCATTACAGCCTCACAGAAAGAGACCACTGCGTCCCAGGCCTCCTCACCCGCTAATGCTAGCGGGTGAGGAGGCCATTGCTACCATGCGGTAGCAATGATTGCTTGCGACAACTGATGGCCTAGTGTTAGTTTATTACATTTCTACTCAATCATCGTTACGGGCGGCGCGGCGGTATAGAACTCTTCACGACTCGCAACGCAGAACGTAGTTGCTACCAGAGAGAGTTATTGTTAAATAAACTCTCACTAGGAGCCGGAACTACTTTTATACTCGTAGTATTTAAGTGTTTTTATAATCTAATATATAAAATTCTCGTGTCACAGTTTTCGTTGCCATACTCCTTCGAAACGGCTAGACCGATTCTCATGAAACTTTGTGAGCATATTGAGTAGGTCTGAGAATCGGCCACCATCTATTTTTCATCCCCCTAAATGGTAAGGGTCACCCATCCTTAAAAAAAAATTATGGCAAATGACGTTTGCCGGGGCAGCTAGTAAGGTTATAATACTAGGTTTTAGCACTACTGGATACGTTTTAAAAAGTAAATGAGTTTTCTAAATCAGAACATACAAACTTTACCCTTTAATAGTATTGGTATGGATTAAGGTAAATTTAGTTTACGCTTTTTAGGTCCTAAAACAATATTTTATCATTTGTTGTATATGTTATATTTTGTTTAGCTAGCATTTATTCTAGAAACCTACTTCTTGTAACAGATTGCAATCTATACATCTATACAAATAAATAAAATTGGAGTGTCTGTTTGTAATATTAAAATAACCGCTTTTTACTTAATGCATATGTATGTACACACGATACATATACCAAAAATGTAGTTAAAAAATTTTTTGTCTGTCTGTCTGTTTGTTCCGGGTAATCTCTGGAACGGCTGGACGGATTTTGACGGGACTTTCACTGGCAGGTAGCTGATGATCCGGGGAGTAACTTAGGCTACTTTTTTAGACTAACTTTGTCTCGCGGCGTTACTCGCGGTAAAACATTAACCGCGGGTAACACCGCGGGGTTCAGCTAGTAAAACATAAATATGTAGACACAATTTGTTATGATTGTCATGTGAGGATATTTTTTCAATCGCCGCCAATCTTATCAATATCAGTGCAGTGTCCAATTGAAAGAATTCATTGATGACTAATAACTCAGAGCTTGACATAACAATGACTAAAATAAGAATATATGAATATACACAAACATACATCCCCATAATTGCCGCCAAATTAAACGCCTACTATGTTTGAACTATGACATTGTCTTCTTTTGAAATTGAGGGAAATTAATATATTTTAAGGATATATCCTGTCATGAGAGACGACACAAAAAGACATAAAATAGACACATGATTTAGAACAATCATTATGTTTCATGCTATGTGTTTTCATGTGGGATTCCAACTCACAACACTCAGCACAGTAGAAAACGGAATGGTGACCGTTTAAATCAATATTATGCAGTACCACAAACGGAAAAAGTATATGAGAAAGGTGGATTAAAACAAGGCCAGCCATGGTAGAAAAGTGATGATTATTTAAATGGATTGAGTAATGAAAGCAATCTGTACTAATATATAAAGCTGAACAGTTTGTTTGTTTGAACACGCTAATCTCAGGAACCGCTAGTCCGATTTGAAAAATTCTTTCAGTTTTAGATAGCCCATTTATCGAGGAAGGCTATAGGCTATATATCATCACGCTAAGACCTACAGGAGCGGAGCAACAATGAAGAAAATTATCACGCTACGTGCAATAGATGCAAACGGAGTTGCGTGGGTCGGCTAGTAGTTCACTATAATTTAATTGGTTGCTGTTGATAGTCCAGACAATCGGGAATCCGTATAACTGAGGGCCGAACTAACAAGTTTTTACTGTATCTGTAATTCAAAGTTCCTACTCCTCAGATAGAAACCAAAACAGAAAGACAGGTTGTGTTTCGGTCAACAATAACAAGCAACTATTTAATAAGCTACAAAACACTATAATTATTATCTATCAAAGTTCAGCCCCATCTTAGTACACTAAAAAGCCAATCAAAATCTGGTTTGGGAAAAAAAACTTGGATGGAAAACAAGCAATGATTCCATGGAATTAATAGTTATTCTTACATAATTATATTAACTTGGTCATACACTCAATTTTATCCAAGAGTCTGGCTCTACTACTAAGCTAGTTAGCAAGGTGCAGCAGTACAAATACAAAATAAATTTACATCATGATACAGAATTAATGAAAAAGATTGTCCAACAATTAAAAAAAAATATTGTTTACAAACAAAAGAACACAGAAAAAAATAAGGAGATGCATATTCCTTACTTTGTTACATATTGTATGTGTGTGTGTGTGTGTGATGATTGAAGATAGTTGCAAGCTACAGGGCCTAAATTCCATTTTTTTTAAAACCAAGTCATTAGGAATATACATCCTGTGATGAGGAGGACTTTCCCAACTCCCAAACTCAGAACAACAATTTGCAGATCACACATAGTGGTGTTCCATTCATTAGAAGCCACAAGACTGAAAGTGGCGTGATGAAAGCTTAAACGACGGCCAACCATAGAGTTAAACTTCTACTATAACCGACTCAATTATCAGGGATATTACTGAATTAACAAATGTTAAAATATGTCTTGTACATATTTTAACATTTGTTAATTCAGTACATGCATACTAATATTATTAATTCGAAAGTAGCTCCGTTTGTTCCGCTTTCACTGCTAAACTGTTATACTAAGAGATATTTTGATTGTTGAGGAAGGACATGGGTTTCTCTATACTTTGATAACCAACATACATGCAGG
Organism: Spilosoma lubricipeda; assembly: GCA_905220595.1. Lineage (NCBI taxonomy): Eukaryota > Metazoa > Arthropoda > Insecta > Lepidoptera > Erebidae > Spilosoma > Spilosoma lubricipeda. The sequence goes on from HG992290.1 coordinate 1,820,999, forward strand.
CAGAGCCGCAGGCAAAAGCCACTATTTTACATATTTATATAAAATATATAAACATTAAAAAATAATAGTAAACAAATTGACAAAATATATTTCAAGTCTATTAATGAAACCAAATTATTATACTAAAGGTGGTGTTTAATTTTACCACATTTCAATGCACATATCACAGATAATTAAGAGGCATAAAATTTACATCACAAGATTACTTTTTGGATGACAGATAAATAATACTACAATACATAATAGAAATAAATTTATTCATAATTTAAATGCAAGAAGGTTTTAATAAACATGCAAACAAAGTGAACAATAGCAAGGTATTTAAAAATTACTCTTTAAGTCAACACCATAATTCTATGCATTCAAATGTATTGCAAAATAAAAAAGAACTATAAATTTCTTTATAGCATTTCAATGTATGTCACTGTTTACAATATCATAAAACGTAAAATTTTAGAAGTACTTACATCGATTTTAACTGATAAAACAAAAGTTTATAAACTGTCGCTACAAATCCAAATATTTTCGAGGAAATCGACGCAAATAATCAGATATGCATGACTTGTGTAGTGTGTGCCTGTTAGGTCGCTAGGTTTTATTGTAACACAATAATTAAATGGTATATTAGTAAACTACTTACAGTGTTAGATTTTGGCTGGCCTGATCTCCGTCTACGGTGACTCCTGGTGGCGGTTCCTTCATCAGGGACATAAGTTCTTTCTGTAATCTCCGCTAAAACATAAACCATTTCCTGCATGTTTACAAATGTTTAGTTATAATATTATTTATCTAATTTGCGAAATTTGCGCAATCTTGAATTTACTTCAACTTTGAACTACAACTCAATTTTATTTGATTTTGATACACTCGAAATTTAGACAAACTAACAGTTAAACTGTCATACTAAAATGTCTCTAAAATTGTAATTTCAGGAATATGTGCTTTAAGGTATTAGTTTTAACACTATAAAACTCGAAAGTGTATCAAATAATAATGGTTACTAGCATATGTATCACGTAAAATTTTAATTATTTTTACATACCTCGGACGGGGACATAGCCGCCATTGTAATCCAATTAGACGTTTGATGTTACTAGTACATAAAAATAATTCTTTACATCTGTAGGACAGATTGTAAATTAACAAGATAACGCGTCTTTCATTTTTCATTCATTTTCAATATATTTTTATAAATATTGAAGTTTAATAATGCAACGGAATTAGATATCAAGAACTAAATCAGCAGTTTGGTAGAGTAACACCACAAACAGATGTCACCGCGGCACCGACCATTAAAAAAGAAATCATTGTATTTACGGTTTTAATAATTTTATTTATTTAACAACAACAAAAAATTGATTGCAAAATTTTCAAACGTGGAGGTTACTTTATTATTTTCTTTTAAACTTAACATACATGTAACTATAGAAGAGTCGGATGTCTAAAGATCTAACTCAAATCAATGTTCTTTAAATGGAACTAAAACCAAGTTTTAATAATTTTGTACAGCAATTTGATTGTTTTCGATATTGTTTCCTACTTTGTATCCATTATATACTTAAATAAATTGTATCATATACATTAGTTTGTCGTCTGGAGTATTGTCAACGAGTGTTGTGACCTGACCGCTTTGTGATCTTTCTTCTCTTAGCGAATACGTAGCTTATGTATAATCTAAGTTTCCTCTGCTCTTTTTCTTAAATTCTAAAATTTCAGTAGAAATATCTCAAATTGGCAGCACCAAAACTTAATGTCATGCTCTTGTCATACGTCTGTCATTCCTAATTGTACTGTGGTTACTGGTTGGTCATAGTTTACTGTTTAAAAAATATAGTTAGTTACCATCTTTCTCTATTTACTTTGTTAGCTTGTAATAGTTTTTGTTTGCGTTTTTGCGAAGTGAACGAAATATAATTTATATTTTCATTTATCATTAGAAAATAACGTTTTTCTTTTTCTATGGTGAATCGAATTTGAATGTTTATGTTTTTACATTCAATGTATTGAACAAATTTTCGTTTTTGCTTTAAATTATTAGCTGCGATGGGCTCACACAGTAAAAAGTCTACTGCGGAAAGGTTTATAGACCAGTTAAATGTAGAAAATGCTAAACTATTAGCGTTAGTTTTAGTCATCGGATTTATTGGCTATCATGGAGTACTGCACTTAAGATATGGTGAGTATGTCTCCGAATTTAAGTTAACAAAACTTACTGTTTGTTTTTCATCTTTTAAAACAACAAGAAGCTCCTACATTTCATACATAACAGTCTGATCCCAAACTAGGCACAGTCTGTTCTATGTCACCCATACTAATATCAAACATTAATTATGCTTAACATATAAAAGCGAAAGTTTGTGTGTGTATGTTTGTTACTCCTTCACGCAAAAACTATGGAACGGATTTGGATAAAATTTTAGAGTAATAAAGCTTATACATCAGAATAACGCATAGGCTACTATTTGCTGCGATGATCGACATACACGCGGGCGGAGCCACGGCAACAGCTAGTATTATTAATAAATTATACTTATACACAGAGTCATTATTTGTCTGATCAGGGAATCAAATCTACAACCCTTGGCTGGCCAGCCTCTAGGTTAATAATACTCATCAACTATTTGACCATATTAGTTCAGATATAATTTGTACTTTGTTTCAGTCAACTTTATTCTTAGTTTATATTTACTTTTAGGTTCAGATTCCTGTACATGGCTATTGACATCAGGAAGATACAAAGGTGACCATGAATGGCAACCATATGGATGTATGCTGCACAGATACTCAAAAACGTGAGCTTTTTATACAGTATACTATGTTTTTAAAAAAGAGTTAAGCCATGACATATCTAACAAACAAAAACAACACGATACACTATGATCCCGGGTCCTTTAAGCAGGAAGGGAAAAAGCATCTCACTAGGTCACCATAGTGTGGGTCATCATGCTGCATTGTCCATATTCTCAATGAGGATGCACACAAACACATGTCTAACTTCATAAATCAGGCAAAGCAGTAGTAGTATACGCACACACAAGTGCGGTGCTGGCCTTTGGGGATGGGGAGGGGGATGATGGGAACGGGTTTGGGTATGGACCTCCGGTATCATCATTCACTTGCAGGCCGGCTTAACCGCGGCAGTACTGCCGTCGCACAGAAAGTCAATGTAAAATGACAGTATTTGTGCTTATGATAGAGTAGCTGAACCCCGCAGTGTTACCCGCGGTTATTGTTATACCGCGAGTAACGCCACGGGACAAAGTTAGTCTAAAAAAAGTAGCCTGAGTTACTCCCCGGATCATCAGCTACTTGCCAGTGAAAGTCCGATCAAAATCCGTCCAGCCATTCCAGAGATTACCCGGAACAAACAGACAGACAGACAGACAGACAAGAAAAATTTTAACTACACTTTTGGTATATGTATTGTGTATATATACATATGCATTTAGTAAAAAGCGGTTATTTTCATATTACAAACAGACACTCCAATTATATTTATTTGTATAGATGTACTTAATGGTATGCATGTGCTGTGTATGTGTCCCCACTTATCCTCATCTACTTTACCCTTTAAACTGTATCTGACCTTTCAATATTGTTCTGCTAAAAAAAAGATGCCAAGGAATTGACAACTCCCTTTTTTTGAAGTAGGTAAATTTCATGTTAATAAGAAACTACTTAACAGTTTTTAAATCTTTCGATTAATCATTAGATGAGGAAATGAGTATTTATCTGGATGTACATTAGCTTAAACAATTGACTGATTCATCTTAAGACCTCTAAATCTATATGCTTCAATGACTTGAAATGTACCGTAATTCCTTAAAATAGTTTTGTTCAAAACTAACTGAATTCCGCGGTGTTACCCGCGCTTATTGTCGTACCGCGGGTGAAGCCGCAGGGCGATGCTAGTCTAAAAAAAAGTAGCCTAAGTTACTCCCTGTATCATCAGCTACCTATCAGTGGAAGTCCCTTCGAAATCGCCGTTCCAGAGATTACCCGGAACAGACAGACAAAAACGCGCTAATCTCAGGAACTACTGGTCTGATTTGAAAAATTCTTTCAGTATTAGATAGCCCATTTATCGAGGAAGGCTATAGGATATATATCATCACGCTAAGACCTACAGGAGCGGAGCACCAAAAGAGAATGTTTCAATAACGGGGGAAAATTATCACGCTACGGGCAATAGGAGACGCAAACGAGGTTGCGTGGGTCGGCTAGTGTACATATAATCTGAATCAGCTCCAACGATTTTAATGAAACTTAATATGCAGAGGGTTTCGGGGGCGATAAATCGATCTAGCTATGATTCATATTTAGAAAAATTACCAAAAACAAAATACATATGAAAGCGCAGTCATCCAGGTACTTGGTCTCAGTGTGATGTTATATGGCCTACTAGCTTTCGCCTGCGGATCCGCCTGCAAGTATCTCGGTTATCTATATTTATTAAAATTAATCACCGAAATGTATGTACGCGCATAACTTCCGATCGGCTGCATCAAATTGAATAATTCCTCTTTTGTGTGTTTGTTACTGTTAGGACAAGGTTCGTGTATAAGAAAAATTCAAAGATAATGGTAACAGTCAATTTATTTTTGTCCGCGACGGTAACCAGTAGTTATTTAGATTACGGTGTAAAACACGTGATTTTAAATGTATTAAGGAAAAATTGGTATAAAAATGTTGTTTATTGAAAATGGAAATTGTTATCAGTAAATGGTAACATAGTATTTTTATTTATTACATTAACTCTTTTAGTAATACTATTACGTAAATGATATTACCTTGTTGTGTAAGTACATAAATATATAAAACTCTCAGATTTTATTACTTTTTTATTGTTTTACTCTCACATATGGCCTACTTTCCTTAAATCTTAAAAATAATTGATATCATGCAGCTGAAACTACATTAAACACGAATTATTTGTTTCATCGTAATCAATACAGCTTCTGATCACTTACACTAATTAAGAGAGTAATGTAACAAAATAAACTATATATACAAATAAATAAAATTGGAGTGTCTGTTTGTAATATTGAAATAACCGCTTTTTACTAAATGCATATGTATGTATACACGGTACATATACCAAAAATGTAGTTAAATTTTTTTTGCATGTCTGTCTGTTTGTTCCGGGTAATCTCTGGAACATCTGGACCGAATTTGACAGGACTTTCACTGGCAGATGATCCTGTGAATAACTTAGGCTACTCTTTTTAGACTAGCTTTGTCCCGCGGCGTTATCTGCGGTACGACAATAAACGCGAGTAACACAGCGGGGTTCAGCTAGTACTGTATAAAAACTTTATCTATTCTTAAAAAATATACTGCCCTGACTCCCTTACTGATTCTTCAATCATAAACGCAGAGCGTAAGCTGTTGAGGCTACAAACTTGGAGTTTAGCGCACCAACCTAGATATATTTTTTAATTATCAATTTCTCTTTCTTCCTATCCTTTATTATTCCCAAGATTTGGGATTGGCTACTAGTTCAACCGGTTTAACCTGAATATCAGTTCTTACACGGAGCGACTGCCATCGGACCTCGGCAGCCCTGAAGGTGAACTGAATTCGCAGGTTGAAATTGTTGTCAGTTTATTTGAGGGCACTGACTTCCCAATAACGATTGCCATAGATGTTCATGACAACCGGGACCGACGGCTAAACGTGCTCTCCGAGCTGCTATTAAGAATTTCTTGTAAGAAAAACCTAACAGCAGACCGACCCGGGAATCTAACTTTATCGAACCCAAGACCTCGTGATCTGCAGTCGCTTACTCTAACCACTAGACTAACGAGGCGAAATTTAAATTTTCACCCTATGGTGATAAAATAAGGGTTTTAAATATACCAAAATAATCGTCGAAGAGGCGGGTAACAGCTAATCTATACTTCCATACTTATATTAAGCGAAAGTAACTCTGTCTGTCTGTCACGCTATCACGGCCAAACCAGGTTTTATCCAGGTAGTAAAGCCACGCTGATTTCAGCACGAACGGGCCGACTCGACCGGGCGTTACTACCCTCGCACAGAAGATTAGCGTAAAATGACAGCGTTCATGCTGTCGTGTTTCGTTGGTAAGTGCGAGACCGGAGGCCCAATGATGCAGAAGCATCACTAGGCCGCCATAGTGTGGGTCACCATACTGCATTGCTGCATTGTTTGTACGAGCAATGAATATGGTGACCACCACTTTTGGACTCTGCTTATGCTTTCCATCAGGCAGAGTAGAGTCATTTTGGCAGGCCATACACAAAAACAAAACCGCTGCATCGATAAAGCATAAAAGTACATCTCTAGCTAAACGATTTTGTCTTGTGTATATTGTGTGTTGTCTTGTGTACATAATGTATTTTCTCTTGGTTCACAAGACAAAATAATTTAAAAGTCTTTCGAATTAAATGTGTATTATAAGAAGCGAAAATTTTACAAAAAAAATAAAACTAACTTCAAGGATCGACTCGATTTCTCTTGGATGCCATCTCTCTTCTCCATTAAAAAAAGATCGATTCATAAATGACGAAGTTATCCGCGAACACGCATAAAAATATATATATATATATATGTCGGAGTCACAGTGTGGAGATCGGTGCGGCGCGGTTTTTATGAAACGGTGACGTCAGTTTCGCCGACGTCACTTGCATATTTTGTCAAGTGGCACTCATGATTTAAAGCAATAGAAATCGCTCTTAATCAAGTCTAGTCTAGTCTAGTAATCAATCTTCATTATTACACACGTTGGTAGGTAGGGTTTATTTGCACAGCCAAAGACAATATAGAATTCCAATAGTTTATTGAATCAATGAAGCTACAGTTAAAATCATAGATCGGCACAACCTTGTCAAAGTGAATTAGGTGAGAACACCAAAATCCACTTAACGTCCGTGACGACCCATAACCTCCAGTTTCCAAATGCGTAGGGCCTTATGAGAAGAAACCGGCAAAGAAACTCATGGCCACTCTTTTGAAAGTTACATCTTAACTTATTAGTTACAAACTATCAATAGTCAATTACAACAATTAAGAAGACTATGTACTTAGCTTATTTACAGCTTGTCTTTCCTCGTACAACGCCCGTACTAAACTGATCTGTTGATTCTATTTTACTTCAATACGAAACGGTGGGTAGTTAGATTAAGAGCCAAAAGGTTAGTAGTCTGTATTAACAATGTACTCTGTGTTAGTAGCCTCGCAACTCGTGCGGCCGCTCCTTTATACCGGCTGCTCGTTTTAACTAGTGGTGACACCTACCACTGAATTCGGTGTTACCCGCACACATTTTAGTAACATTTAATATTGCTTACAGAATCGACTAAAACTAAACCAACATTATTAAATCAAGCTGTAAGTAAACTAAGACGTAATAATCACATTGTTAATAACAAATAATCAGTGCGCCTTCTTTTGCATAGATTCCACCCAAACTGCCATGTTTCTCGATGGACAGTTTGAAGTTTCGAATAATCGATTGAAATAAACACTAATTCAAATTAAAACTTAAGAAAACTACTCGTTCTCCGACACGGCCGTCCTGATGCATCACACGTCCTCGTGTGAGTCATCTGTAAACAAAGAAAAAAGCAACCACAGTAGCTCAATTTATTCGGCCGGTATTGCCTGGCCGACACAGGCATTCTGATGGACTTACACGTCTACGTGTTTGTTAACTGAGGAAACACCTGGACAGTGAATTCGTCCTCTCGGCTATTCCTGACCAAATTAAAGGTTCATAGAAACCAATTTCAATTATAACAAATTATTTTGCCTTCATGATTTTAAATTTGATGTTTCTATTCACGTCAGTATCACGATAAGGTTCTGACCATGCTCATTTATGTCTACCAGCATAATCACAAATGTTAGTACAAACAATAATGATTGTTAAGCTAGGTTCAGCACCTCTGTCTAAATCGCCAAGAACAGCGTTTAGACGTTTTGAATTAGTCGCTTAACCAGCAACTGAGTATAACCACTTCACCAGCGGTTTTTTGCTCAACTCTAAACCAAAGATAGAGATCTTTTTATTGTCACTTAACCAGCGACTAACATTCGCATAGCCAGATGCGCACCGCGCACTCTCTACAGATAAGTACTGCACGAGCTACGGCTACAAATGACCAGCGAGACCTAAGGAGGTAGTGAAACCAGGTTACCAACACTACATCCCTTGTAATTCAATAACTTTGTTTATTAATTAAAATAAACTTAAAGAGTGTAATCCTATCTCTATCAACAATTAACAATAGTGTGGTTAAACGTCACAAAATACATTCCAGATAATTGTTCACGAACAAAATAAAGACTTCGATTAATCTAATAAACTATTCAAGGATCATTGTTTTCTACATCATGTTCATCGGACATATCAATAGGGACTTCACTAGTGGGTATCTGACGGTCTGTATTCACTTTGATTACCGCGGGTGTAGATGATCAGTGGTCGGTAGAAAATATGTGCGAGTAGAAAACATGTGTGGACAGCAAATTCGCGGTCTCCCTCTAGTATTTCGGTGACCACGTAAGGACCTTTATACTGTGGGTCTAATGTCATTTGATTGCGATCCTCATTTTAAAAGAGAATGTAGGCACCAATAGAAACGACCTCATTATTTTTAAGAACTTTTCGAAAAATACAACTGAAAAGCGTAAAGCAAGCAGATTTTCATTCTTTTCTTTAAATAATTATGTCATTTGAAATACAGTAATCGTGTACCTACTACAGGAAATACTATTCAGTGCATTTCTTCAACCCGGATTTCTTGACAGAATTTATTGTTTTATTAAAAAGACAACACTTCCAATAGGAATAAACATCCTGTGTCACGGGGGACCTCACAAAAGGATATAAAACGTACACAAAAATCACCCAGACTCAGGGCAAGAATTCGTAGACCACTGAATACTATGTTACAATAAGGGCGGACGTTACCTACCCTCAATAATATCACTGCACTATATTGTCGTTGACCCAGAAATCTATCTGACAGAATTTGTCTTATTAAAGAGCATTTTAAACAAAATGAAAACTTCTCACCAAATCTTTCTTAGAGCTGAACTAGAGCTGGCTGGATGGAGCTGACATTCACTGGTTACTCGGTTTGTAAATAGTTTGCCTTGGCATTCATACTGGAACGGCATCTATGACACCATACTTGAATAAGGTTCAAGCAATCGTCTTCTGCGCTTTGGTTTCCTTCGACTGTCAGGCGAGGTAGTATCTGAAATCTCAGAATATGTGTTAGCAATATTGTCACGACTAAAATTGTCCTAATCTTTACTGGATTACGTAACCTTTTGATTTTGGCACAGCTGTGACAGCGTTTGTATTTTCACACATCACTTCTACAGTCGGAGTACTTCTCTCACTAGTTAGCGGTTCTCCTATAGCACAAATTAATTCCGTATCGAAAAGATTTTTTTTATCGTAGGGTAAACGTAAAATAAAATAATACAATCTGCCCTGTTTTCTGTTCCTGATCCGTTATGGGTAATCCATAGGGGTATTTCATAGGGGTAGTTCATAGGGATAATCTCTAGAGGTAGTCCACAGGGGTAATTCACAGGTAATCCATAGGGCAATCCACGGGTAATCCATGGGGGAATCCATAGGTAATCACTAGGGGTATTCCACAGGCGTAATTCACAGGTAATCCCACTTCTGATGTCGGAGTCACAGTGTGGAGATCGGTGCGGCGCGGTTTTTATGAAACGGTGACGTCAGTTTCGCCGACGTCACTTGCATATTTTGTCAAGTGGCACTCATGATTTAAAGCAATAGAAATCGCTCTTAATCAAGTCTAGTCTAGTCTAGTAATCAATCTTCATTATTACACACGTTGGTAGGTAGGGTTTATTTGCACAGCCAAAGACAATATAGAATTCCAATAGTTTATTGAATCAATGAAGCTACAGTTAAAATCATAGATCGGCACAACCTTGTCAAAGTGAATTAGGTGAGAACACCAAAATCCACTTAACGTCCGTGACGACCCATAACCTCCAGTTTCCAAATGCGTAGGGCCTTATGAGAAGAAACCGGCAAAGAAACTCATGGCCACTCTTTTGAAAGTTACATCTTAACTTATTAGTTACAAACTATCAATAGTCAATTACAACAATTAAGAAGACTATGTACTTAGCTTATTTACAGCTTGTCTTTCCTCGTACAACGCCCGTACTAAACTGATCTGTTGATTCTATTTTACTTCAATACGAAACGGTGGGTAGTTAGATTAAGAGCCAAAAGGTTAGTAGTCTGTATTAACAATGTACTCTGTGTTAGTAGCCTCGCAACTCGTGCGGCCGCTCCTTTATACCGGCTGCTCGTTTTAACTAGTGGTGACACCTACCACTGAATTCGGTGTTACCCGCACACATTTTAGTAACATTTAATATTGCTTACAGAATCGACTAAAACTAAACCAACATTATTAAATCAAGCTGTAAGTAAACTAAGACGTAATAATCACATTGTTAATAACAAATAATCAGTGCGCCTTCTTTTGCATAGATTCCACCCAAACTGCCATGTTTCTCGATGGACAGTTTGAAGTTTCGAATAATCGATTGAAATAAACACTAATTCAAATTAAAACTTAAGAAAACTACTCGTTCTCCGACATATATATATATATATATATATATATATATACGGTCGAATTGAAAACCTTTTGAAGTGTGTTAAAAACCACGGAGTTGATGGTATTGGCAAAACATTACTCTCCAGATTTCATGGAATACTATGAAATCTGGAGAGAAAGATAATAGACAACATGCAAAATATTGCATGTTGTCTATTATCTGCATATACAGGAAGGAATGTTGAAATTTGGTATGTGTCATGCACCTTTATTAGTATTTATAATTTATCATACTGTACCTATCCTTATTACTCTTATCATTATTACAAATACTGATAAGAATAGTGCGAATCATTAACTCTTGAGATTAGTCACTTACGACAGTTAAAATATGGCTTTGGTTTTATCGTCCGTTGTTGTTGGTGGTTGAAAATCATACATATTCCATTAGAATTAGAATTCATATTTCATGAATAAAATTTCACAGGGGGTCATCATATGTGAATTGATTGTATATACAAAAAATTTGTTAGGATTTATGATGTTACACCTGTTAGTTTGCATCGTCTGCGTTTGCAAGTTCTGAAAAGTCCTTTAAGTCTCGGAAAACAGATTTCCAGTATACCTGTTATTCCTCTCTGGCTTCCCCAGCGGTACATATGTGTAAATTTGGACTTCTTCGGCCTTCTTAGAGGCTTCATGGACAACAGGCCATCTAGTAGAGCCACACTGATTTCAGCGCGAACTCGACTGGGCTTATGTCTTTTTCCTCTTATTTCTTCTCGAACTGTCTCATGTCGTTGATGAGTTAATGATGCAGTAGCATCACAATAGGAAGCCATCGTGTGGGACATCATACTGAATTATTGCATTGTCTGTATTCGCAATGAGTATATGACAACCACTTTTGAATTCTGTTCATGCTTTCCATCCAGGCAGAGTATAGCCACTTTGGCAGACAAAAATATGAAAAAGGCTTCTTATGTATTTTGTTATTTGTATTTATATGGACTTATTATGTACTAGTTGAACCCCGCGGTGTTACTCGCGTTTGTTGTTGTAACCGCGAGCAACGCCGCGGTCTAAAAAAAGTAGCCTTAGTTACTCCCTATATCATCAGCGCTCTGCCAGTGAAAGTCCCGTTGAAATGGGCCGAGCCGTTCCAGAGATTACCCGGAACAAACAAACAGACCGACCGACAGACAGACGAAAATGGTAAAAAGTGTGATTTTGGTATATGTACCATGTATGCATAAATATACATTTAGTAAAAAGCGGTTATTTTAATATTACAAACAGACACTCAAATTTTTATTGATTTGTATAGATGTAATGGTTTGTAATGCATTTTTAGCTGTTTAAGTATGTAGTTCATGAACCTCACAAGATTTCAACACCACCCAAAGGTTGACTGGTAGAGAATGCCTTGGGCATTAAGTCCGCCGTTATACAATAGTGCATAAAGTTATAAATAAATAATGATTCAGTCAGTCACATCACAATGGCATGATTGTTAATCGAATTTATCGTGGTTAATTGTACAGGGGATTTATGTAGGTCACAAAATACGTATTATTCAGCTGCGCTTAAACAATCTAACTTCGTTGTCCGTGTGGAGACGGTATAAGAATATGTATTAAGAATACAACTGTCACCAGTCCTACTCATACCGTGGGTGTTGTGAGGACAAATAACACGTAAAGAGAAGGAAAATATCAAACAAACACAATTTCGACTCGTTTGGTCAGAAGGCCAAAACCTCATTTGTGCCTAGCAGTGGCATGGTTAAAATTGAAATTAAAGATCTTTTAATGTGGGATGGCTTATTTATCCAGGATGGCTATAGACTACTAGCCGACCCACGCAACCTCGTTTGCGTCTTCTATTGCCCGTTGAGTGATAATTTTCTCCCGTTTTCGTAACATTTTTAGTTGGTGCTCCGCTCCTATTGGTCCTAGCGTGATGATATATAGCCTATAGCCTTCCTTGATAAATTTACTATCCAACACTGAAAGAATTTTTCAAATCGGACCAGTAGTTCCTGAGATTAGCGTGTTCAAACAAACAAACAAACTCTTCAGCTTTATATATTAGTATAGATTTAACTTCACGATACCATCAATAGAAACCAAGCAACAATGAAAAATGTGACGAAAATCGGGGGAAAATTATTTGTCTTGAGAGGTCAGGTTAATTTGGCTCCATACACACACCAAACACACATTTGCTAACGACTTGACGTTTGTGTGTGCGTCCATCTGTGCCAAGACCTTGTCTGAATTGCATAGTTCCATGCATATATCAAAGCCGTGTTCACTGTGTCTCAGTGTGTCACACGTACAGTGAGGATGATTGCATTAATTAAAACTATTAAAGCATTTTACAGATTAATTAATCTTCTCAATTTGTAATTCCCATTAATATTTTAGTCGTGAACTCTGAACTTTCGACACACTTTTTAACCGTGGGAGTGCCAGGCTCGTATGGTACTACTCTTGTGTTGAGTTGCAGTTGTATGAGGGTCCGTACTCATTTTCTATAGTGCTAAATTGTCTTATTTATCTTTAATTAAGAGAATTTTCTGTTACGTAAAGTTATAAGCTGAGATTGTTGTTGCAGAGACGCACGCCGATGTCTCAGGTACTTAGCGTTCTGGGGTAAATACAACAGCTTCGCCTTCATAGGTGATTCAAGACTTGAACAGCTCTATGGATATTTTATTGGTAAGTTCTTGGGTGAAAAACTTAATAAGTCGGTCCTTATGGCGTTTGTCACAAAATGGAAATTTATAGTTTTTAATGGAAAATCTCGTCAACAACCTTCGGCAACTCCAACAATCCAATTTAGGTCTCACATGTCACGTCATTAATTCTTATGTATATCAAAATTACCTCTTCCCGCTTATCTAAGGTCACGGCATCACGCGTAAACGGCTTGACCGATTCAGATGAAATTTGACATAGAGATAGTTTGAGTCCCGGGAAAGGAAATAGGATATTTTTTTAATTCTATACATCATCCCTTAAGGGCGCGTTTATATGACATACTAGCTGAACCCCGCGGTGTTACCCGCGGTTATTGTTGTACTGCGAGTAACGCCGCGGGACAAAATTAGTCTAAAAAAAGTAACCTAAGTTACCCCCCGGGTCATCAGCTACCTGCCAGTGAAAGTCCCGTCAAAATCCGTCCAGCCGTTCCAGAGATTACCAGGAACAAACAGACAGACAGACAGACAAAAAATTTTTTAACTACATTTTTGGCATATGTACCGTGTATACATACATATGCATTTAGTAAAAAGCGGTTATTTAAATATTACAGACAGACACTCCAATTTTATTTATTTGTATAGATAAATTATATGATCACGTATCCGCGCGGCGGCTGCGTGATCTACCGGGAGGGGTCCTCCTACCGGGGGAATGTGCAGGCGCGCAGCGGATCAGGTGCAAATTCACACGTATCATCATGCATAATCTGGCTAAAAGGAAGAAAATTGTGATTGTATATTATTTGTACCGACAACACAAAGAAAATTCAAGCAAGATTGATATGTAGGGTATGATATGAGACTGAAATAACTGCTAAGAATTTGTACGTTGTCAACTAACAATAAAGGTTAAATTGCTTTAAAAAGAAATAAGTACATGACCAACACGCGGTTATTGCGCGGCGATCGCAAGAAAATTATCGCGTCGTCTAACTGGGCCCTTAGTGGCTGAAAATGAGGATAGAAGGTTGAATGACATATCTAAAACTGAACCGATTTATATGGAGCGATATTCGACATCCACGCGGGCAAAACCGCGGGCAAAGCTAGTATGTAATAAAAATGTTTGTTCCAGGTGTTCTAAAAACGAGGTTGGATTTGGACACCTCATATTCGACGGTGGACCACAAGATGCCTAACTACACATATGTGGATAACAAACTGCGTCTATCTGTCACATTCATATACAGTGATGACGTATCTAAGAATATGGTGGAGCAGTTCAGAACCTGGTGAGTTTTTAGAAGAAGAAGCTTTTAACAAAGAACTGCAATATAGATTTAAGTAAAGGGATTTTGTATAATAACACAGAGTGTCGTCACCACATTAGTCATCCCGTGGGTGTCCAAAAAGCTGACTATGGGAGAAAATTTTGCAGGAACATCAAAGACCAGGTTTTTTATGAAATAGGTGGGCAAACGGGCAGACGTATCGTCTGATGGTAAGCGATTATCGCCGCCCATGGACACCTGCAACACCAGAGGCGTCATAAGTGCGTTGCTGGCCTTTGAGGGAGGGGAGATAGGGGAGGCGGTTTTTGTTATGGGCCTCCGGTATCCTCACTCACTCGGTGAATCACAGCGCAAGCACTATTTCACACCAGTTTTCTGTGAGAACGTGGTATCACTCCGATCGAGCCGGCCCTTTCATGCCGAAGCGTGGTTCTTCCACGGTAGGCTTTGACACAAACCCTATATCATATTTGCAAAGAGTAATATATAACGCCAAAACCTTATTTCTAAGGAAATAATTATGTCCAGTGATTCTAAGTCTGTTGGTGACGATGAAAGGGATATTACCTATCTAATAAGCAGTATTCAGATGGAAAGAAAAGGTTTCACAGAGCCACACTCTTCCATATATTTGGGAAATGCTTCCCCAGAATAGAAAATGTGATAATGAAATTGTAACTTTATTTCTTTAATTTAAGGTTGAATTTGTTACAGGCAGCGTTCAGATCAACCTCCGTCAGTTATAGTATCATCCACAGGCCTGCAACTACTCAAAACTCGCAACACAACCGAATTAGTGCTGGAAGAATACAAAAGGAACCTTACACAGTTGGTACAAGCCATAGATTCGCTTGCAGCGAGGAACACTCAGGTTTTGTGGAAGCTTATTGAGTCTGTGGATATGTCGAAGTTAAAAGACGAGAATAAGAAGATCAATAATTATGATATTGATTCATATAATAGAGCTGCTATTGAAGTAAGTTACATTTCTGTAAAGTCGTGTAAATATTTAATACCTACATTTGCCCGCTGCAGCGCTCGCATTCGTTATCGCTGTAAAATATTTTTTAAATCGGTTTATCAGTTTAGTAGAGGCGTTAAAGTGCAACAAACAAACTCCCATTCGAGATGTTGTCATATTGCTATAAATTTGAAGGAGCGGGAAAGGGATTAACAGATATAATAAATAGAAAAGTAATTACATACATATTATACATAGAAAACACCCAGACTTTCGTGGGAGAGCCAGAGAGTGAATAGGCCGGCTCCACCGGAGTGATACCAGGGCCTCACTGAAAACCGGTGTGAAATAGTGTTTGCACTGTGTTTCACCGAGTGAGTGAGGATGCCGATGGCCCATACCCCACCCCTCCCCTATCTCTCCTCCCCATCCCCCAAACGGCAACGCACTTGTGACGCCTCTGGTGTTGCAGGTGTCCATGAGCGGCGGTATTCGCTTAACATCAGGCGATACGTCTGCTCGTTTGCCCACCTATTCCATAAAGAAAAAATTCTTGAAACAAGTATTTGTAGATCATATAAACATTTGGTACGACTCGGGAATCGAACCCGACACCTCATGATTAGCAGTCGCCAATCGCGAGAACTAAGATCTTATCAAATCGGCTTCCTTGTCGGTAGAAAGATTATGAAGATGCCTTTGGTGATACACCTGCATCACGCCATACTAATAATATCAAGATCATTATGACATGTTTTCATAGTAAATAAGTTTATAATTCGGTGATGTCCAGATACTAACTCACAGTGCAGCCAAGATCTGGAACTCAGCTCGGCTGGTGTCTGAGGGGAGTGGTGAAGGTAGTGGGGACTTGACGCTGACTCCCACAGCATTGAGACATGCCGCACAACTCTTGCTGAACATGTTCTGCAACGACCACATGAACTTCAACGATGGTTCGTGTTGCGCAGAACCTGAACCGTACACCCAGCTTCAAATATTAACCTTCGCACTGTTTTTATTATGGTGAGTCAACATTATTCATAATAAACTAGTTTACTCCCGAGGCTCCTCCCGTGTTTATGTCGAAAATAGATCCAAATGTAATTTTATCTAAACCAGTTAAGCCATTTTATGATTTTGTATAAATATAGACTAGATAAGTTACAGATGTACACTACGATTCACAGTGGCACTTTATGATTACGTTGAATAGAAATGATAAATCTGACGAGTCAATTATATAAAAATAATCTCTGAACTGCAGAACTGAACTGCCTATCCGTGCAGAAGTTCCGTGCAAGAAGTAGTTCTTGTAACGTACACAAACTAATTTAATATTTTTAGATGTGAACCGAATTAAAATATATAATAACTACAATCCTTAAAATTAGGACATCGAATATTCTTAGCTACCACTACTGACATCTTAACAAGCTGCCGGTAACCATTGCAACGTATTTTGTTTGAAGTTAAAGCATATTTAGGAACTATTAAGTATCAAATTAACAAGCATGCCATCTTTTCCCTCGTTCTCCACTTAAAAACCTACAGAATCACGTAGTTAAGCTCTTTCATTTTGCCTTTTGTGTTATGTATGAGCCTGCCTGACTCTACTCTGCCTGATGGAAAGCATGAGCAGAATCCAAGAGTGGTGGACACCATACTCATTGCATGCAGACAATGCAGCATGGTGACCCACAGAATGACGGCCTTTTGAGGTGCTTCTGCATCATTTGGCATCAACGAAACATGACAGCCGAATGCTGTTATTTGTTCTGCTGCTGTTAGGTTCTTCTGTGTGAGGGTAGTGCTGGCCCGTTCGTGCTGTCTTCTTTAAAAACAATAACCTTGTTCCAGCGCAGTGGTAGCTTGTGCCCGGATACTCTGGTCGTGGTACGACATAGTCCAGAACCGCTCCCAGGGATACTCAGCAGTTGGAATCCAGAATCCCAAACCACCCTCGGCCCTGGTGGCTCTAGCCAAGTTGGGAATCATCATGTCCTATTTCTACCTCTGTGATAGAACCAATTTCTTTATGAAGGAGAATAAATATTATTCGGAATGGAGTTTTTGGTTGCCAGTGGGTTATGTCTTCGTGTTGGGGCTGTTCTTTACTG
Organism: Spilosoma lubricipeda; assembly: GCA_905220595.1. Taxonomy (NCBI): domain Eukaryota; kingdom Metazoa; phylum Arthropoda; class Insecta; order Lepidoptera; family Erebidae; genus Spilosoma; species Spilosoma lubricipeda. The sequence continues at coordinate 1,838,671 of HG992290.1, forward strand.
ATCAGAGCAGGTCTAATAGGTAAGTGAAGTAGTAGAATAATGAGTTGAATATTAGTATGACTACTAAGTAAGTTTATTCTGATGGTTTTGTAATACGAATATATATGTTTAGACACAATTTTTATAAATAAGTATATAGATTTAGTGATACTATCTGCTATGTCAGAAAATTAAGAGTTCAATTAATTAGGACTAACGATTACTTATTTTGTCTGTATGTATATATATTATATGGAATAGGCGGGCAAACGAGCAGACGTATCGCCTGATGGTAAGCGATTTCCGCCGCCCATGGACACCTGCAACACTAGAAGCGTCACAAGTGCGTTGCCGGTCTTTGGGGGATGGTTTGAAGTCGGTTGGGGAGATGGGGAGGGGGGGGGGGAGATAATAAATAAAATGAAAAAACCTTTATTTGATCCTGCTACATTACTTCTTAATTTACTATTTATTACTATAACAATATATTTATGATTAATTATTAGCAAGGTCGAGGTTGGGTAAAGTCCTCCTCCAATGATGTTCACTTCTCTCTATCCTGTGCTATTTGCCACCACAATGGGCCACCAATGGAGGGGGAGATATTGAGATTTAAATAAAATACAAATGGTGGAAGGTATTACACTGTAGTGACTTCCACATACAGCGCAACAGAAATATACTACAGCGCCATCTACCGAAGATACACTGAACTACGAAGAATCCCACTACAGGGAGTAACTACCAATCCTGAATCGCGCAATAGAAGTTCTCGCGCCGATTAACATGTACACAACATCTCAACATCAACGGGGCATGGACAGGGATGGGCAGGGGCCCGCATGAAAATCCGTTCCCCCATAATACTAACATCATGAATTATATATTCCAGAGTCCTTCACCGTGAACAAACAGACGAATGGAAGGGCTGGATGCAGCTGGTGATCCTGGTCTACCAAGTGACCGGGGCTAGTAAAGTCCTGCCCATATACATGCTGGTTCGGGCTCTAGTGTCAGCCTACCTGTTCCTCACCGGTTATGGGCACTTCTACTTCACGTGGAAGACGGGAGACACTGGCCTTGTGAGATACTTCAGGGTTATATTCCGGCTGAACTTCCTGACGGTGGTGCTGTGTTTAACTATGAATAGGCCTTACCAGTTCTATAGCTTCATACCCCTGGTGTCGTTCTGGTATACTCTGGTGAGTGTGTTTAAACTTGATATATTTCTATGATTTCATTTTTGAATAAATATATTTATAGCTTTGACGTTTCCAATTCCATTACCACACTACACATATGGCTTGGTAGTTAAATTGGTCACCACGCCGTTTCCTTCTACGCCAAATGTTGTGGTCTCAAATCCCACATGGGACAACATTATGTGGTTCGAAAATTATTGTTCTGTCCGTTTTACGTCTCGTAAGTCTCCCACTACACTACACAGGATATACTTCTAGAGCGGGAGTGATTTATTAATTAAACAGAAGAAAAAGAGTCTTTGACTAATGATCATTTATCATTATGTTTGTCTGTTTGTTCGCTATCAGCTCAAAAGCTACTGAATAGATTTTGATGCGGTTTTTACCAAGAGATACAGTAATTCTTGAGGAAGGTTTTTAAATAAAATTTGTTAAATTTTCGAATATAAATTAGCTAAATTTTTTTAAACAAATATATTTGTTAAATTTTGGAAAAAATAAGCCGCGCGGAGTAGCGTAGACTATATTGTATTCTCCGTAAAGTGCCCGTGCGAAGCCGGGGTGGGTTGCTAGTTACACACAATTTTGTAGTTAAACTTGATAAGCCAAACAGAAAAATATTTGTTATGTATGCCATATACATAACAAATATTTTCGAGGATGTGATTTGGTTTTTAATGAATAAACAACTCTTTTTTAAATATTTTATTTTGTCGTTTGGCTCATTTCGAATTAAATGCAAGGGAATTAACGGGAGATTTTTGTTTCTCAGTAGTTCAACTGTTGAACTAATAAATAACACGTACTAATTAGAAATTTTGCAGGTAGGTTCCTTATAGGGTGTAGACATTCGCTTAGAACGGGTTCTACGCAACTCCACTTCTAAGCGGGTAAAACGTGGGTTGGAAGTTTGTATGAAAGTCCTATGTTTTTGAAGTAAGATACTTGCAATTCAAAATGTATGCTTTATACATAGTGTGGAGGTGAACTAATAATGTATCTATAGAAATCAATCCCCTTTTGGGGTTAAAACAAGGGGGATGCTAGTCTATATATATATATATTATATAAATAAAGAAAGTCTTGTTAGTCACACTATTTATAACTCAAGAACGGCTGAACCGATTTTGCTGAAAATTGTTGTGGAGGTAGCTTAGAACCAGGGGATGGACATAGGATACCTTTTAGATTTTTTTAAATTAAATGTTTTTCATTCCAGATGTTCGCAATTTTCGCTCTCCCACCCCACATCACACCTTCATCCAGTCATACGGTGGAATCAAAACCCTACCAGTACTTGTACATAGCCGTGAAGGTGATAGGCCTGCTGGTGATAGTCACAGTCCTGTACATGAGCGAAGTGTTCTTCCAGAAGATCTTCGTCACCAGGCCTTGGAAGGCGCTGTTCGTGAATTCTGATGATGATATACACCAGTGGTGGTTGCAATGGAAGCAAGACCGGTGAGTAAAATATATTTTGATGTGAAGCTACTTTCTCCTTGTTTTTATGAGATAATTCGGAGTGATTTGGTGAAAAGGGACGGAATCGTGTATCAGGAAGTGATATTAGAGTTGTCCGTCAGATGGTAGTGGAGATGTCAGAAATTGACTATTGAAAACCTCGATATATCTATGTTATTAAATAGTGAAATTACTGCACGGTTGGTGTCGTAGTCAGCGGTCTCCACGCCGCTTTCTACTGCGTCAAGTGTGGTGGGTTCAAATCCCACGCGGTACAACCCTTTGTGTGATCCAGAAATTGTTGTCCCGAGTTTGGGTGGTCTCTGTGTCCGTTTCATGTATTTCTGTAAAGTTCCCCGCGACATAGGATGTTTATTGCTACTGCGGAAGTTGTTTATAGAAAAAAAATTGTCCATGATACAAAATTCCGATTCCAGGTACTCAATGGCATACGGCATCATGTTCGCCTTAGCTTACCTCCTCGCCCAGCGCTACAACCTGTTAGACGACAATAACCACAGCAACTTGTTCACCCCTGGGGTGTCCCTGAGCGCCACACTCCTCGCCTTCATCGGACTCGGCAGCTACGTCACATACACTTTCTTTTGCACCAACACCTTCGACTGCAACGAGATCCATAGCTACGTAGCATTCTTACCTATAGTCAGCTATATCATCCTCAGGAACGTGTCCGGAGCCCTACGCATGAGACACTCCTCCATGTTCGCCTGGTTCGGAACAATCACCTTAGAACTATTCGCCAGCCAGTCCCATATCTGGCTAGCGGCAGACACCCACGGTGTCTTAGTACTGATACCCAGTGCTCCCATACTCAATCTCATTCTCACTTCGTATATCTTCGTGTGTACTGCGCATGAGATACATAAGTTAACAGCGATCATACTGCCCTACGCTGTTCCTGATGATTGGAAGTCGGTGTTGAGAAATTTTGGCATATTCCTGGCGATTTTAGTCCCTATTGGCATACATGATGGTATGTTTTAGCTTGGCAATTGAATCCTCCGGGTTTTTTGGAGGTGATGCGAGGAAATGACTGGTTGGAACCAGTGCGGCGTTAATGAGAGCGCGAACTTTAGAGCACGGAGTTACGGATCGATTGGAAGTATGTACAGATTGATAAAATTATTTAATTTGTATATAATGGAAAATGTTATAAATCTTTTGTTTTTCTTGTAATATTGTCGAATGAAAAGCAATTGTGTACAATAAATTGTAAACGAGCAATAATATCAAGTAAATTTATTGTTTGCAAAAGCGCAGGTATTCAGTTGGTTTACTTGTTTTTGAGACGTGACAGTAAAAGTTTGAATAAGAAATCTTAAAAGCAATATTATGCAATCAATTCTTGAAAAGACGATTTTAGGCGATATTACCGCGCTGGAAAAGGTACGTTTCTGTTATTATTTTTTAAAGCAGATGCGACTATAAAAACGACCATCAGTCTCTTTATTTTTCGACCCGTTGACCGCCAGACTTTGCAGATTAGACTGTCTCATTGTTTAAATGCTTAATTATAAGAGTTAAACATTATGAATTGTTGTAATTTTCCTGATTCTAAAAATCTGTATTACCCAAGTTTTGTTCTTAATTAAATTGTGAATTGCGGTAGACGCTTTAATACGTCGCGTCCTTGGCGTCTTGAGCAAATGTTTGAATGACGTCCTTAGCGGTCAAAGCGTTAAGCATTCATTTTTTAAGGGCTGCTTTAAAAAAAATTAAAAACAATATTTTCTTCTATTTCTTATCATCTTTTATACTTTGCTAAAAGAATGAAAACCGAGATCGTCTGTAGAATAAACTAAATAACGATCTCTACTCATTGTATTGTGAACCTTATGTTGTATAGAAAAGAATTATTTTTGTTCCTTAACTGTGATCTAAAGGAAATAACAAATAAATCTCGAATCAATCTCAAATGGTAAATGAAAATGTTACAATGTTCAATTTTAGTATAGAAGTAAACTTCAGTATGTTTTTTAGAACACTTTTTACAACTGACAATATACAAATAAGTACAGTCAAACTTTATTTAAAATGATACCATGTTCAATAAAGACCATGTTCTATTTTCTTGAAGTGTGCATAATATAATGAACAATATTCATACATAAAATGTACAATTAGTTAATAAGATGTGTAGATAAGTATGTACATAATAGAAATCTAGTCTATAAACACAACAAGAGTTGTTTTCAAGTACATATACAGCGTGAAATAAGCAATAGAATACATAATTTCATCACATTTACACATGCCTAAGTATTTTTAAAATAGTTTTCTTCCAATAACAATCCTTCTGCTAACATCTGATTGCTATTGTTTTAATTCAAGTGTTTAATTACTTTTTCTTAAAAAAAGACTGTTCTTCTTTAATATATAATGTAGGTTTTATGTTAGTCGTTTTGTAAAGATTGACTTGTTTAACTATTTAAGTTGCCGACTGTACATAATTTTTAAAAGTATTTATTTATTTTATGTGATTATTAAATTTGTTTATCCCTATTTCAAGGAGTGAAATTTATTATTTTTGTTAAATTGGATATGATCAGTATCTTGGTTTTTATAAACCTTAATTTTTTATACTCTTTATTGAATACTGAAAACTCACGGCAAACGAAATACCTGTTCTGTAGTAAGAAATACCTATTAATTTTTGAGACCTATTTGTTATTCAAACAGGTCATCTATCATCTAGACGAATCTAAACAAAATGGTTTGAAAAATTATGAGTCACAATTGTGCGAGTGAAAAAAGTTTTTAAAGAGGTAGTAGAGCCACGCAAAGCTAATTTCAGAACGAACGGACCGGGCCGGTTCGACCGGGGCGGTACTACCCTCGCACAGAAGATCTACCTAAAGTAAAAAGACAGCGATCATGTTGTCGCGTTTCGTTGGTGAGTGCGAGACCTGAGGCCCAATGATGCAGAAGCATCACTAGCCCGCCATGGTGTTTGGCACCGTTTCTAGTATGAGTATATAAGCGTATTATGCATTCCATTAGGCAGAGTAGATTCACTTTGGCAGGCCCATACATAAAAAACCTATACACAATTAAACGTAAAATAATGTAGGTACTTATCAGAATAACTTACCTAAATATGCTCAGGTGTTTATTGGTTTGCCGTGTGTTTATTTTTACTTGATTCACAAAGAAGAAAAATTTTTGTTTTTGTATTATTTATAAATGGGAATCCAATTGTTTTTTTATTGTGTTTTTTTGGTATGGAAAAAGTTGATATAAGGCTTACATAAAATATAGCTCAAATAATAATAAATTTATTATTAATGTTTCATTTTCAGTACTAAAAGCAAAAGTTATAGTAGAAGATCCGATACCAGATCTACCTCCATCGAGCTGATAATAGAATAAAACTTGTTAAAAAATTTCGTATATTAAAAAATAGTATCCTTCTTAATATTATAAACTATCTGAACCCCGCGGTGTTACCCGCGGTTATTGTTTTACCGCGAGTAACGCCGCGGGACTAAGTTAGTCGAAAAAAAAGTAGCCTAAGTTACTCCCTGATTACCCTCCTATACCTCCAGAGATTACCCGGAACAAACAGACAGACAAACATTTTTTTAACTACATTTTGGTATAGGTACCGTGTATACATACATATGCATTTAGTAAAAAGCGGTTATTTTAATATTACAAACAGACACTCCAATCATTCCTTCCGATCGGCTGCACCAAATTAAATAATTCTTTTTTTATGTGTTCGCTATTGCTAGGACAAGGTTTATGTACAAGAAAAAATTAAAGATAACGAGAAAGGTAATTTATTTTGTCCGTAATTGTACACTGCCTGTGGGAAGCTGAGACATATATGTAAATATGGCGGTACGAAGTTCGCCGGGTCAGCTAGTTTATTATAAAATAAGTTTTATTCTATTATCAGCTCGGTGAAGCTCGATCTAGGTTCAGATCTTAGACCATTAGTTGAAAGTTTGGTATTATCAATAACAGTTTGAAATTGTTTGCAAATGAAATTTGTATCTGCATATGCATTTATACAATGTTATAAAAGTTAATACAAAAATTGTATTGTGCTCGACATATTGTATAAAATAAAAAGAGTTTTTGAAATTTATTTTACGTTTTATTTTGACACCTAGCTACGCGTCTTTGACACTTCGACTATTGGCGGTATTCGTCTCTTTTTTGTATACTTGAATCTCACCGGATACCACCAAAAACCGCACGCCATCTCGGGTACCAGTAACCAGGAACTAGGTTCAGTTAAAAAATAAATCTCTGGAACTAGCAGTGTTACTCCTGCGTTAATTAAATTAATAAAAAAAAATATGGACGGAAAAACAAAAGGACTAGAGATAAGGGCTGGCAGATGATGATATTCTTTTGTTTTTATTTTTGTTAGTCATAGAGAACCACAAGCCGGCGGACAGGAGAGAAGTAGGAACAGCGTCTTTTGCTGATACTAAATAGTTATCTTCACCACACAGTTTAGACTCGCATACAAAAACAATAGCCTGTCACTACGAACATGCATTTAACCATTGAAACAAAACATTCAGAATTTCATACACACATAAACACATTCTGTGTTATGACATCTATGTCACACGTAGGTCCATGTGGGCTTATGACAGAGGGGAACGTCTGCGTATAGTTACTCCCTACCATGTAGCACTATGTTTTTAATAGATACAATTACAAGATATCTTTATATATATAATTCTTATGTGAGTGTGTATGTCACTGAACTTCTCTCAAACGACTTGACCGATTTTGATGAAATTTTTTGTTCGAAGGGATCTGGAAATGGTTCAGATTCACAATTTTGTCCGCTGGACAATGTTTTTTTAATTAATTTTTAATTTATTAGTAGTTATGGCAAAACGACGTTTGCCGGGACAGCTAGTAGTTATATAAATATTCCCGTGTTGCGAGGGATTTTATAAACATAATTACATGAAACGGACACAAAGAGCAACCAATACCCGATGTTCCTATAGATCTGTCCTGTCCGAAATCAGACGCGTCTCTAGCTTGTGAAAGGCCGTGTATTATCATTCCTTTAGAGTCCTTTAGTAAGCATAGCGCTCTCTAGTAAGCATAGCGCTCTCTAGTAAGCAAAGCGCCCTTTCGTAAGCGAAGCGCCCTTTAGAAAGCATAGTGCCGGCGCCCCTAACTCTGCTCACCCGTGTGTACCCACATATCCTGCACTATAAGTAAAGACGCTCCTGGCTGCATTAGCTAACATGTGAATTCAGGAGTGTAAGTAGTTTTAATAATACACAGTTTTTTTAACAAGCAAAATTTATTTACCGTTATAATTTACATTGTGAATAAGACGATAATATATTGAATATACACCTTAAATTATTATGCGTATTGTGTAAAACATATATATACATTATTCAATTAGTGTTAAAAATATTCAACCAGTAATGAAAACATTACGAATGATGTGACTTCTCATTAAAACTAAATAAAAATAAATAAAGCAAGCAATGTTGACATTCGCTAATTAGTGTTGCTATCGCATTAAAGTTAATTAGAAAACCGTTATTTCGTCATTCTATGTCAGAAACTTAGACTAGTAAGGTAACTGTTATACTTTTTATTCTTTTGTTTGAAAGAAATAATATTTAACAAAGGAGGTACAATCAAACAAATCAGAACCGCAAATTAACATACATTTACATAGTTCAACAAAATATTTACCATTTTTTTTTAAAATGGTTGTTGACATTTTTGTTTTGCAGAAGGTCACACTCAAACCGTCGATTTGTATTAATGTATTTTTAAGGGTAAATATAGCTGATCCAACAAAAAAATAAGTTACAACAATGTTAGTAAGAAAAAATTTAAAAAAGATTTCGCATCTTTATTAGATACGAAATCGAGCACAAAATATTGTGTTGCGATTTTATTTTACAAGGATGTCTGATGACGATCCTTTTCAAAAGTCAACTTCTAAAAAAAAAGTAAAAACTGTGTGGTGAAGATAACTAAACTTCAAAACGACGTAGCCAGTTTGTTCACTATATGATGGAGAGAATAAAGGACTGACTAGCACCAATTATTTTCATTAAATTAATTAAACCATCGGACCACACCAGTAATTGTCATGCTTGCTACTCTTTGATCAACAATGACCGATGTTGCAACTTTATAAAAAAAAGGACAAAATAAAATTAAAATATATTAACCAATTTCAATAAACTATACATTTTAAGTGCTGTTTCAACACTTAACATAGTAATGATTAACAATACAATTATTTATGTTGAGTTACATCAAAAGAATTTTTAAATTCTGTAGATAATTTAAGATGTAAATTGTATAACAATTTTATGTAGCGGTGTTAGTGTTAAAACTGTAAAACAGAGAAAAATCATACACATAAAACGTGTTTTATTTAAGCATTTTTAATTAATTTCTTAATAAATATAATCACCCAAAACTTGTATTAGATAATCAAATTTTAGTTGAATAATATAAAATAATGATGAAATGATTTTTTATGTTTTTTACTTCGACGACATCTAACTCGGATTTGAGCTGCACTTTTTCAATCACAGATTTTTTTTTTATTTTAATTTTAATATTACAAAATTTTATATTACTAGTTATCATAACGTATTGCTTATAATAATTGGGTGCTCTCACGAAGATCTAAACTCAATATTCCTATTTAGATTATTATGATGCATGTATCGTGAAAATTAAACGATGACAAAATATCTAGGCATATATAGTTAATTATTTGTTTATGGAATAGGGGGCAAACGAGCAGACGTATCGCTTGGCGGTGAGTGATTACCACCGCCCATGGACACCTGCAACACCAGAGGCGTCACAAGTGCGTTGCCGGCCTTTGAGGGATGGGAAGGAGGAAGAGGTTGGGGTATGGACCTCCGGTATCCTCACTCACTCGGTGAAACACAGCGCAAGCACTGTTTCAGACCGGCTTTCTTTACGGCCTTGGTATCACTCCGGTCCAGCTGGCCCATTCAGCCAAAGCATGGCTCTCCCACGATAAACGTAGCTCTCCCACGGCATTCTTTGAAATGTCAATATTTTGATATTGACGGCATTATATGGCAATAGTAGAAGTAGTGATTTATGCTTACAAAAAGTATGACCATGCTTCCATACCTACATTCTTTAAAATTCGAAGGCACGGAACGTAGATCTTGTCTAAAGATCTCTGGATTTCGAGTGATAAACCATAGATAGTCAAAAAAAAAAGACACATTCATACTCCGATCGAGCGAGAAACAAATAGGCAACATTTTAAGAGTTAAGTTTTAGAAAATCAGTCTCAATGAACAGGCCATTATTTTTCATAAATTTTAGTTATACTATTTTACATTAAGACGCGTTCTAAACAATAAATAGATAATAATTATAACAAGGACAGAATTACAATTAATCTTTTAGCGTTCTGAACGTTATGAAGGTACTTCAGTGTCTCGGGAAATTTCTCATTACAACTAAGACCATGGTTCATTATCAGTTATCTATCACATTTGTAACACGTTTCACGAGAAATACCCTATACGTTGATGTTGACGTTGAGATACGTTGACGATACGTTAAATTGAAATCATTAAACCAGAACTAATTTATTTTACCTATGGCCACATATGAAACTGATGTTAGAAGTACTAAGAGTTGCTACTCATAAAAAAAAAGAAAATAATGTCGAATACGAAAACTTACTTGCGTAGGTAAATATAAACTATTAAATAATTTATTATACACAGTAAATACGATAGACACAGAAACATAAATACACAGACGTCTAAGTTTTGTTAGTGCACGAACAATGTCAGTCTTTGTACAGTCGAATCACATAAAATTATTGCTGGAACTGTATCTAAGCATCTAGTGAATTTGTACTAATCACTAAATACCTCGAAATTAAATAGCTAATGGGAGGGAAAGTTGAATACGAATAAGATAGATACTTCGATTATCACTAAGGCTTGTTTTAATTTTGTTTTTTTTTTTTCACTATTTTTAGGATAATTGAACTAGGTAACTACTGACTATAGGTAACATTACTATGTTGGCCTCAAATAAAGTGTGCGTTAAATTAATGGAGGCAAAGACACTACGTGAGCCTTTCTTGAAGATTTGTCTAGATTATAATGCGATCATCTAATCTATTGGTGCTTCAGATATATATTTGTACACGATATCATGTATATCTTAGAGTATGAGTGCATAAGTTCATATATATTTAATATAGTTTATTTATGTAGTAATTGTGCATTTGGTATACAGATTTTTTTGGGCCTTTCATTTTGTTTTATACTTACATACTAGAAAAAATTATAAGTATTTACTTTTGTCAAGAAAAGAAAAAGAGTTCTCTCGAATCCCAATATTTACAATAACAAATAAGTTACATATTATATATTTACAATATAGCAAAAAGTGCGCAAAAAACGATTTCACAAAATATGCATTTGAGCAATACGTTTAATATATTTACAACAAGATATATATACATAGCATTTTATAACGAAATCTACAAATGAAGCGAAATGAATTATATATAAAACGTAATAGATACTCGGAGGAATCTATAGGTACAATGTAATAAATTGATTGCGGTGACATATAGTTTTGTCACATTACAGTATTCTAATATTACTTACAGTAAAATATTTTTTTCTACATAAATTTCTACAAATAAGTTATTGCTATCGAGAAAGTTATGTACAACAAGAAGCTATCGTTTAGAATTATTATAAACATCTAAAGTAATCAAAATCAAACTTTTTAACATTAGGTACATCTAAAAGAACTCACTACAGTTCGTGTTACTTAGTTTATATATCACATTAGATTAGAATCTTGTATACTTAAGTCAATTTGACAGCTGTTAGATTAAGGAAACGCTTCGTTATGTCTATAAACACAAAAATGTACTTATTAGTGGTCTGTTATCACGCTGTCGTAGAATGACGAAGAATTCTTTGAAAATGTGTTGGTTATAATGTCACTGCCCTAACAATAAATAGGTTTAAAAATTCAGTCAGAATTGTCTTGGGCCGCAGCTGTGTTCAAAGTCCTCGTGTCTTCACTTATCAACGATCTATCGTATCGTCTTTGTCTAGTAATTTTAGGTCTAACTGCACTAAGTAAAGGTGCTGATATTGCATGGCTGGGAAGTAGCCCTACATCTTTTCGACCCTGGAGTAAAGGTGAAGTGACGCTTGAAGACTCGTCGCCCTCGTCATCAGATAGGGCAGGATAGCTTTCTTTCATTTTCAAACTGCGCTCTAGGCGTCGCAAAAATCTGCAAATCGAGAAAAAAGTTATGAAACGAATGAATTCTAGTTAAATAGAAATGATGATCAATTGAACCTAATCAGTATAATAATTTATTTAGGATACCTACGGCACATACCTAATCTGGTTACTAATGGTCCTTAATTTATTAACTTTAACTGGTTTTCTTGAGTCTTCGGTTAAGTCTAAACTTGAAGATATTTTGGACGACGTATCCTGAAAATTAAAAATACAATAAATGTACTAAATAATTTTTATCCTTAAATAATCCAGCTTTGCATACCATGCCTCTATAATTGTATTTGTCGTTATGAAGTAGTATAATTCATGATATATTCCTCTACGTAACGTAAACGTAAGTTTACCTACATTTCTAAGATGATACCCGAACTAACTATAATTATAATCAATACCATGTAAAAACTAATAATGGGTAGTACATACATTCCTTTGATATAACAACAGTCCAGATACACACTTAGAAGACAACAAATAAAATAAAACGGTGTCTCAATTCAATACTAGCCTACGTGCAGTTCATGGATCCAATATTATTTTTTTAGAAAAAGACTGTAAGCAGTAGATAAACAAACTTATGTTTATAAAAGAAAAATACATTTCATAACCTCATAAGCAATAACAGATAAAATAAGGTAATTGCGTCGATACTACAATCACCTCTGAGCTACGGCATTTTTGTCTCCGGAGCAGTTTTCGCGAGCGCATCGACTCACTCAGCTGAAAATAACCAACACATAGCATCTAGTCGAACATAAATTGTCATAAAAAGCTGAACACAGTATAATGCTGGAAAATAAAATGTATTATTTAACTTATAATACAGCGTGAGTAATATAGAAAGGAAAATAAATATTTATTCTTTTTTATGTGCAGAGACATGGTGTAACTATTAATTGGAAGAGTGTAAAAAAGTTTCGTGGATCTAATATTGCATTTCGGTGTCGTAGATAAGAACAAGAAAAGTGTGATCTTGTAAAATTCAATGTGCATTTTAATTAACTTGCTAATTTGACCACAAAAGTACATTGATTGATTTAATATAAGAAGAGATTAACAAGTAACTTTTGAACGTTCTCCTTGGAGAGGAGGTGAGATAGATAATATTTTGGAGTATTTCTGCTACCTTTTTTCAGAAAGAGCAAGACCGCATTTAGTGACGGAAAACCGACGGATTCACCGTGTCATTTAGACACGGTGAATCCGTCGGTTCGAAACTAAGAACAATGGAACCGTACAACAGGTGTTCCAAACGTCTAAATACAGCAACTAGGTTAACTTCTCTAGAGTGAAAAAGGTTTTAGAATAATTGTATAATTTAAAATCAAATTAGCAATATTCGTGATTTTCCAATAAAAGCATTCGACGTCATAAATGAACTTAACATCGTGTGATACATAAAAACTTTCTAGACACTTTTACAAAACACAGATGCTGTACAGTGACTACAACATGATGTATTATTACTATCGTATTTCGCACCTGCACCTGTAACTCCATATCCGGTAGCCTTAGTTCTCTTGCGGAGGCTATGCTGGCAACACTGGCGTTAGACACAGAGTCCTCCGACGACGAGGAGGAAGCTGGCGCCGGGGCCTGTGAGCGAGAACGGCGCCGCCCCCCCTTCCGTCCACGCACACCCCCTTCGCGACTGCCTGGTACCTGCGGCATAGTTTTAATTAAAACATGCTAAAATTACAAATGTTCTTATTATTCTTGTTTATAAGTATTTTAAAAGTTATCAATTTTTATGTCCAAGGAAAAAAGTTTGTCCAATGTGCTGTCATCGTACTGACCTCTAACAAGTTGTGCATGGAATGAGGCATGTGTGGCAGCGTCGATTTGACCTGTCCCGCGGTGCCACCCGTTACGTCATGCGACGCCGTCCGCGAAGTCCGCCTATCACGCTTCCGCCCACTTTTCTTCTGACAGTTTCCGCCCGACTTGTTTGCGCCTTTGACGCATTCAGAACTCGGGAAGTCGTACAACCCGTCGGAATCTGTAAACGGCAGTTGTCGACCGTAAAATTGAGGTGAGAATCTTCCCAAACCGGTCTTGTCACTCAGCGGACTCTCACTCCTCGAACTTACAGGACTCAAGGGTCTACTACCCTCTGATAATAAAGTCGGTGGCCTCAGACAAGCCTTCTCATCTAATCCTCTCTCTACACTTATACATTTAACTATAGAGCATTTGGTAACTCCGCTAGGGGAGCAGAGGGTCGCTTGCGGCACTTCCAAAGTCTCTTTCAACGCGACTAGTTCCATCTCTTTCGCACTAGAAGGTACGTCGTCCACTCTCTCATCTGTGCCTATGCCTTCGTCGTTGGATTCTAACAAGGGATCATCGGAGAGCGTCTCAGAGTCAGAGCGGCCGCGCCTACGTTCCTTACTGTCGTCGTTGGAAGCGGCAGGGCTGGAGTTGGTCTTCATGAGTGGGCGCCGTCTGGACATGAAGCAGGAAGGGCCGCCACCGGAGCCAGGGTCTTCCATCTCCGACGGGCAGAGAGGGTTGCTAGAGCCGCAGCGTGAGGGTCCCGGGCTGGCCATGGAGCTGTACCCTGACGACGAGAGGTTGGACTCTGATGGAGCTCGTTCTCCTCGCGCAGACATGGAGAAAGGGCTGAGGTAACACATGTTGGCTGAGGGCGGAGGTGGCCGGGGAGATAGCGGTTCATCGGATTCCTCGCTGGCGTTGTATGTTACGGTGATAAGGGGAGGTGGTTGGAACTCTAGGTGCGGAGGAGTGCGACGGGGTGGCGGGGAGCCTGGTGAAGGCCGCTCTATCATAAGCACGGGGACGCTGAGACCAGCTGGTGGTATAGAAGGGGAGGACAGCTCTCGCTCGGAGTCCTGGCTGTGAGTGAAGCTAGGGCTGGGAGAGTCTGTTACATGCGTGGATGGTGTCGGCGTATCTGTGCTGATATGCTGTTGGCGTAACTGTAATATAAATAATGTTTATTTAAAATGGTGTGTTTCGAGAGTATATTTGTTCGATATGTAAGAATTATAATCTTACACTTGCAAGTTTTATTTAGAAAAACGTGTAATGATGAGGGCTAATTTTAATTCAGGTATATAGGGTTATTTTAATAGAACATGGTTTCATACAATTTTTTTAATCGGCTGAAAATAATGTACCTTCAACATTAACCCAGATGTCGGTCGCTCCATCTTCGATTCACTCCTAATTTCGTCCAATTCATCCTCACTGGGGGAAACACAAGTACCCGTGGACTCACACTTTGCGTCAAGTTCTATACTGGCCCTGGGCATACGAGGCGAGGGCAATGGAGTAGGCAAAGGTGTGGGAAGAGGAGTTGGCAAAGGTGTAGGTAATTCGCGAATTGGTGAAAGGCATTTGTTGATGCCGCTAGGGACTTCTAAGAGGATAGAAGGAGGATGAAGTAAATTACTGCCTGATGAAGATGATTTGTGTGCGCTTAGCGGATCCAGAACCTGAGGAAAAGAGAGGGACTTTGCAAAATCTATTTCTTCAGGAAGGCTGGGATGAAACAAATAACACTTTTGATTATATTATGAGAATAATTACCTGAATCTCAATAGTATTGTGCGGCCTATAATTGACTGGCGAGTCTGGTGCCAGTGAAGGGATATGGGATGAAGCGAGTGATATATCATCGGCGTCTACTGAGTCATCTTGTGGCGATGAGGCCGAAGGTGTGCTAGACACAGAAACACCGCCTGACGATGCCCGAGATACTATTGCTGCAGAAGATGACGAAAAGTTGCGGAACATAGCCAAGATAGAGTCCGCACTTGAAATCTTTGGAGTCCTGAAAAAATAGTCATCAATTTATTGAAAATTTCATTTGTAAGTATGACTTTATTGTGTCACTATTTTCACAAACCTCGAATATTTCTTTAGAGCAGCATTAGCCAGTGTCAGGTCTAAACTGGACATTGAGTCACTTCCTTGATTACTTGACGTGCTGTGAGGTGATCGCATTTCGACTCCCGGTGATGGTGGAGTACTAGATGCCTTAGCTCTCATTCCTTTGTCAGCTATAACTGCCATCGGTATTGTTATAGTATTTACCATATCGACATCGGAACTTGAGCTCATTTCTGCTGATACTTTATTCAGTAATCTGGCGAAAGTAACTTTCTTCTCTAACTTAGGATCCGAAATATGTCTCATGGAAGGAGATGTTGATGGCGTCGACGCTTCGCTTGCAAACGATGTTTCTTTATTCTCAATTCCGTAATCAACAAATGCTGGTGCACTTTCAACTGTACTCAAAGTTCTCTTCTCAGACATCTGTATAAGTTCTCCCATTGTAATTTTCTTTGAATGATCGTTTGTGTTTGCCGGACTTATGAGTTGTTGTAAAATTTGCTTTTTTTCAGCAGCATTTTTCTTAGTTGGTGTAGAATTATTTCTTTTTTTACGCGGTGATGGCGTTCCTACATGGAAAGATTTGCATTAAGTAAATTATTGCGTGAAATAGAACGATGAAAAGCGACGACATTTAATGTTTATGACAAAAGCAACACAATATTTAGAATTTTCGAAAAAGGGGATTGAACAATGAATTACAACTTTAATTATCTGAAAGATCATCATCATGCATCGGGCCGTAGCCAGTGCATACTAAGAAAGCCAATTCTTAACTGTAAGTGCTATTTATTACTTTCAGGTGCCAATTGTATTCGTTACTTGAAGTGTATAACTTTATGTTTATTAAGTTTAAATGTAGATGTTGATCTGACAATTTGTGTAGAAGAACGTCATTTAAAAGCTACATTGAAAGCTACAGAAAAGAATATTAAAACACTTAGGTTTTAATGTATATACGATAATAACGCAGTGTTTTGTAAGAATATTTGAAAACGGTAATACTCTTAAATTGATATGTTTTCGAAACAAAACAATGTCTATAAAAGCATGCTAGCAACATTCACATACATAAAAGTGCCTTTGAATTGTCAATAATATTGATGAATATAATGATGTTTAAAAATATAATATGAGATATGAGAGTCAGGTATGATCAATGACCAATATTATTGACAATACAGAGGCAGATTAGTTGGACGATCTAAAAAGGTGTCAACGAAGGAAGGAGCGGCTACATTAGAAAAGGTGTATGTGCTATCAGGGGTGCACACATTGACATTTGAAGTAGAAGTAAGAACGAGAGTAGCGGGGCCAAATTATATTGGTCGTTTAGCATTCCACATAGAAATTTCATTCACAGCGGGGGACACATCCAGTGCAAATCCGAGCTCCGATTTCCGCGCGCTCCGCAAAATGTTCGATACATGTACGATTCTGTATGATAGAGCAAATAATATACAACAAATAACTTTTTGGTAAAGCCCTGTATCTTACAACAAAAAATTACAATGTTGGATTTTTTTTTCGTTTACGAGACACTAAGACTAAGAAAATGTCTGAGAAAAGTAATGAACTTGGATTTCTTTTTGCCAATCTAAAAATAAATATGACATGATTCTCCTTATTTCTCTCAAGTAAAGTGGCATAGTATGTTATGAAAAAAAAACACTTTAAGACAAAAAAACTTTTAGTGTCAACATTAAATATTTAATACTACACATAAATACAAATTCTTCTGAAATTAAAGAAATTCAAAGTCTGCAATGAGGTCTAACGATCAATACCTAATCCAACATAAATTGTTATTAAGAAAATGTATGACATGTTTAGTATTAATCTAAATGGAAGTGTACAAATAATAGTGGTGAGAGTCAGTATGATATCGCGTCGATGCGGTGCGGAGCGCGCGGAACGGTCGCGGTCGCTCCTTACGTCCGGGCGGCGGCTTTAACAGATCGTCCAAGCTAAAGGTGCGCGCGGCCCGCGGGTGCGCGAGCCCCGCCACCGACGGCTTGCGGATACCGCGCGTGAGCCGCGTGAGCAGCGTGCGGTGCGGCGCGTCGTGCGGCGCTGTGGACAAGCGCAGCGTCAGTCCCGCGCTCGCGTCACTCCCGCGCTGACGTCACGCGCCGTCCGTCGGCACCGCCGCGTAGCGCCGCGAGCCCCCGACCCCCACTCGAGGAGCTAGCCCCCACACATATAGGATTGCCAGACATTCTTTTGACACCGGTCGTCTACTGAATTTGAATGATCATATAATGACAGTCTTTTCCGTCGGTTGGTCCCGGTCAGATATGAGATAAACTATGCTATAATTTCACATTGTCTCGTTGGGATTTTTTTCGAGCATTTATGAATTTAATTTATTTCCGGCTGGATAATAACTTCTGGCAATCCTTTCGACATCACTATGACACGGTTACTTTAACTTTATGATCCAGTGAACGATAATGACGGCTCTACACATTGAACACTTAGACGACAAACAAATTGCAAAGTGATTGGATAAAGTTAAAAGAACCGTATCTCGACAGACTCCAGAAACACGGCAATATAATGCATCTATCGATACGCAATCATCTAGATCAATACATGCATCAGTCTCGATAATATTTACAGTCTATAACAACGCACAGTTTCTGGAGCCGCCACAAAACACAGAAGAGAAGAAGTCAAAAGATAGAAAATGTAAAATTACGCAAAACGTGTCCTTACCATCCCAGAGACAGTGCGTTTATCGAAAAAATACATGAGTATAGCGGAAACAATCTGACAAAATGTTAAAACAAAGCGTTACTGTACTGTGATTTACAAGTATGCTATCTTATTCAGGTCCAATAGTCAAAGGCCTATTATACCATCCAATAAACGGGGTTCTCTTGCCAGATTTTTTTTTCGAGATCATTCTAAAACATTTACTTTCTTAAATGGTAGTGAGTTGTTGATCTAATTATTTATTCCTACTCTCGATGTACACAGAACTGACTCACTCCAACTAGAATCCTCCGTGTTCTAAGTCCACGGTATTCTTGAGACATTCTCGTACTGTTATCTCATCTACGCTTGTAAATCTGGTAAAACATTATCAACGACTATGACCATCTAATATGACACGGTGGTCATCTGCCCATATCTATGTATTATTACCTGTTTGGGACTATTATAATGTGCTTTCCAGAAATCAGCATCTTTTGGCACAATCAAGCTTCTTACCAAGGAGGACACAAACTTTGCTAGGTACATATACACCATAAAATATAATATATAAGCGCTGTTTTATAAAAAAATTAACCTCGGGATGTATTCATCTTAACTGGAGAAATTAAAAGTGATTGAAAAAGTAGTTTCCTTCATAGAAATAAGACAAAAAGAAGAAATTTATTTTCATATACAGAATTCATGACATGTAATAACGAGAATCAAATTAACAATTATAAGAAACCTCTGTACAAGTTAAAAATGAGTTTACAAACTCATCTGTATTCTGCCAACACTTAGCCTTTTGCCTTTCTCTCTAAAGATTTTATCTTACACCACCTCGTCCATTAATCCCTCATTACTACACCAAGTTGTTCACATTCCAGAAAATATTTATTTCCTAGATCAAATCAATTTCCAGATTACGTATTGGATGGTATAATAAGTCTTCAATAGACCCGCGTCCATTATTTGTGATAGTAGCAAGCTGGTTTAAAGATATTGGAAGTGTGCGTATTGAGGAAAACATTTTTACTTTTCGAAGAATCTGTTAATGTGGCTTATTCAAAAATAATATAGCTTTCATTTACTGATTAAGGTTGAGTTACAAATCAAATCTTGTAAGTAAATTATGAAGAAGGTTGTCAATAACGCACAGTAAACAGTATGTGTATAATTTTTCTATGAGAATTGTTTTTACTTTCATGACTAAAATGTACTTAACTCTATAAACATAACTCTGGAGTTGATTACGACCGTTTATGTGATCCGATCGATTTATGGGCCAACAAAAAAGGTAGTTATAGTTAGGTAATAGTAATAGGTATATAAAAGGTAGTTCGTTTACAACTTTTAGAATGATTTAGTGACTGGGCCATGTTGTTTTTTAAGTAAAATTTTTGTTGTAAACTTTCCCATTAGCCTAGGAAGGCGTATTTACTAATGTATTTCGTTTCTAAGTCAACAACAAATAAGAATCTGGAGCTTAACCTTTCTAAAGAATTAGGTTCACGCAAAAATAATCACGTTTAATGACAGCAGTCTTGAAAGTTGAAAACAATTATTGTCGCACACATTTTCTAAATCGAATATTATTTATTCCAATGCTACGGTAATTTGTTATATTTGACGTCGTCATAAAGAAGACAGGTAAAGGACCTAAACATTCGTAGTCCGTTCTTATGATGTAGGTACTTACGTCTCGCGCAACGATCAGCTTCCTCAGCCAGCAGTTTTTCGATCTTTTCCGGGAAGTGGCGCTTCGCACACCACACCAGCCCGATCATACCGAGCACTAAAAAGACTGTGATCAGACCCAGCCAGAAGGGCTCCTGGAGCATGCGTTGACCGAGCCCGATGATATTCGGTGTCGGATTCGGCATTTCACATCTGGTGATGAATTTAGAATATACAATTTATAGCGATTTGAAAAGTTTTTATAATAGATAACGCGACGATATTCGCGTTCCATGATATATTAACAATTATTTCACACCGTGGTCACAGGCTGACCACGGTCAGTGCAATCTGGTCGAAACGTCAGGCAAATCAGATTTATGTAATACCTTTTAATAAGTGATCGCGTTAATTCCCGTAAAAATAATTGTTAATACAATTCATTCAGGTTAAGTTTTTTTTAAGAAGATAACTCCCGCATAAGGAATCAACATTCTGTGTCGCGGGGGACTGTACAAACATACATAAAATAGACACAAAGAACACCCAGACTCGGGGCAACAATTTGTGAATCACATAAAGTATTGCACCACGTGGGATTTAAACCCACGACAATTGGCGTAGTAGTAATCGGCGTGGCGACCGCTGAAACCATTAGGTCAATCGTGCAGTAGTCAGGTTAAATGAATTTGGAGATTCGAAAATACCTTTTTCCTTTCCAGGAGGGGTTGCACTGGCAAAGAAAGGCGCCGTCCCTCTCGGAGCAAGCGCCGCGGTTGTTGCAGGGCTTCGAGGCGCAGGCGCGCACGCGCTCCGTGCAGCGGCGGCCGCGCCACCCGCGCGCGCACGCGCACTGGAACCCCTCGCCCCCGCCCCTCTCGCCCGCCTCGCCCACCGCGCCCCCCTCGCCCGCCGCGCCCCCCTCATTCGACACCAGCGAACAGTTCCCGTACACGCACGGAGAACGCTCGCATGCCGTCACCAGACAGAATATACCTGGAGTTTACACATACATCTAGTCACATACATAAGTGAAATTCAAGTGTCTATTTGTAATTTCAAAGTTAAAGAAGCATGACTGAAGCATTACTTTAGAAAAAACAAGCTAAACAAGAATTAAAACAAATAAAATAGTTAACAATATCCGATTCAAAAGCAACAAAACACGCGGGTAATATTAGAAAAATAATAATAGACAACAAGTCTTCAACCGAAACAAACATTTTAAAACATTTAAAATGGCCTCACAGAAAACCGGTGTGAAACGCGCCTGCGCTGTGTTTCACCGAGTGACTCTAAAACCTTCCCCATCCTTCTCCCATTTTCTCCATCAGGCGATACGTCTACTCGTTTGCTCCCCATTTCATAAAAAATACTATGATTGTTATTGTACCAAGTTCACGTGAGTCACCTTTCATTTCGATTATTCCTGTGGAAACTTTTTACTTAACATTAGAAAATGGATAGTAAATAACAACAATTTGTGATTAAAAATAAAATGTCAGGTTATGTTAATGTTGGCCACGAAACATGGAAATTGAGATCGAAGGGAGACAAAATGTATAAGAAATGTATCAGTAGACGTTTAAGATAATAAAATCGTCAAAAATTACAAAACAGAAAAGAAGGAAACAGAAGATAACTGTTACATCTTATCAACGGGCGTGGCTACACCTTACAACAGATAGCGATAAAACATGGTAAGAAATAATATATGAAGTCATACCGGTATAATATCCAGCACAATGGCAAAAGTTTTTCGAATCAGCCTTAGTACATCGTCCATTGTGAAGGCATGGATTTGGATAGCAAGACTCTAAGTTCGTCTCTTCAGATAACATTAGTACCTTACTATGATAGTCGGGATCTGAAATATATTTTAAAAGTCAGTATTGGCATTGTGATGAAATGAAGCATATATTTTTTATCACAATTTAAGTGGATGATAACTTTTGTTTAATCAATGAAGGATTTGTGTGTGAAGTGGCTAAAAGGTAACCTAACTGAGTAATCCAATCTAACCTTATATGAACGATAAAATGATGAGTATTATCTTAAGTCTTATTATTAATAACACACTACGGTTATAGAAAGTGACTTAAAAAAGTGATAAACCTGTTATTTTGAATATCGAAATCTTATTTTGAAACTGACAACTGTCTGACAAACTTGAGCCGAATATAATATTTGAGTTTTAAGATACCGTGATGAACTATAAGAAGTACGTCCATATTGACACCGTTCTGTCCAGTGTGTTGTGTGACAGTCAGTGAATGCAAGTAGGAGTTGATGACCAGCGGGGCTCGGGGCTCCACCTTGCGCTTATGCCTCTCTAAGCCACACAAAGTCCATTCTGTGCCGTTGTTGTCTGTGTAGCTGTCTTTCACCTGTATATGAAAAATTAAGGTTTGCAAATGACGAGGGTAGAAATGAATACATAGTAAGAAGTTGAGACAAGATATCTGAAGAGTCTGAATTTTCCAATTCCATGTTTCGGCAAATGGGCCAAGCAAAATACAAACATAACCACAGCCCCAAAAGAGGAAGCTTCTGAAGAAGGTGCATGAAGGTGAAATGCGGTGCCGCTTTTATGCACCTTCTCCAAAAGTTCTTGACTTTTGAGGTGCAGTTTTAAATGCAGCAGAGATGGTAGTCGGAATATCACCTATATAGCTTAACGAATATAATTAGCAACTTACTTCTATCCACCCATTGTCCTGCCCGCAAGGCCAGTCGTGGTCGTTGGTAGCGAGGGTCGTGGCAGTAAAGGCGAGCGAGAGAGTATTGTGATGCGGGGCCACGAGGCGGGTTCGGAGCGCTGAGCGAGGAGGCGCGCGCTGCGGCCAGTTCGGCGCCGCCAGACGCCCTGACCCTCCCGCTGACACTTCCACCACGTGCGACGCGTTCAGGTAGCTTACTGGACAGTATGGCATATTATTACATAGTTCAATTTCAATTTCCTCTTTTATCGAACACCTAACTACAAACAATAAGGAAATAAACTTTTTAAAGTGTTAAACCATGTAAATTCTTAGTCTTAATGTACCTAAGTTCAATTGTTTATTATTGGCTCACAGGGTCTTATTAATACAACTCGACCTTTAATTTTTTTTCCAAAATAGTAATAACTTCAAACAGTTTTTTTTCAAACAAGCTTTCATTACTTGTAATATAAAAATAACTTTAAGCCTTTTCATTGGATGGGTTGTTCAGAAATATGTACACCGCCATTTTGTTTGGCGGCCATTTTGAATAAAATATAACACCGATTTTTATTATTATTAAAGGTATTCATCAAATTTCAGCTCAATCGGAAATCGAGAAGTGGATCAAATTTAACTTACAATATTTGATGACAGATAAAGATCGGGACACGTGAAACTAACAACCTTGTAAAAACACTCACTTGTTTTATAATGCGCCAAAAATCCTTGTCCTGTCACATTCTCTCCAGTTTTGATTCTGAGCCTTAATACCTCTGATTGGGAGACAAACAGTCCATTTGTTAATATGTTTGGGTTCAGAAAGGGTCTTATGGGAAGATTCTGCAAGTCTATTTGTACGTCAATAAAGGAGTCTTCGGGAATGGAATCCGTGACGTTGATGGGAACACCCTTATCGAACACACCATAGCCGAAATCGAAGTGACTGATGTTTAGAAATACTCGTTTACCTGTGGAATAGAAAAAACATTTTTGAGAATAATGTTCATATATTTCTTACAGACTTACCACAAACATGAAAACGCTGGTCGATCCTTTATACATCTCAAATACTTTTTCAAGGCAAGTAAGGAAAATACTTCTTCTAATATATGAAGATCGTTGATGCCTTTGTCCTTTTGAGTAGGGTTACTTAGGCCCGTTGGAGTAAAAGAAAGATTACCACTATTTAGGTAGTGGAGCAAGTGTTTATGTCATTATATTTTGCCATGGGGTACGGCAGGGGGGACTCCACAGCCACCGATGCATTGCTGGAGCTCCTCCCGACTGCCGAGGTAGACCGCCGCGGGGTTTTGGTAGGTAAACTGGTTCTCCAGGAGTCCCACACACGCCCTTCGACTCCCCACGTAGGGTATGGTGCGAAAAGCATTCCCCTCGTAAAAAAAATGTAGTAAGTGATCACCTATCAAATGTCGACTGTTTGCTGGTTACCATTGAAGTCCTTCAGAAATTCTTGATTTATACAAATACAGTATAACTGTATTTTACATAGACGTCATATTATTATTAACTTTTAATGTTTGGGCCTGCCAAAATGACTCTACTCTGCCTGATGGAAAGCAAATACAGAATCCAAGAGTGGTGGTCACTATACTCATTGTGAATGCAGACAATGCAGCTTGGTGACCCACACCATGGCGGCCTTGTGTTGCTTTTGCGTCGTTGGGCCTCCGGTCTTGCACTTATCAACGAAACACGACAGCACGAACGCTATCATTTTACGTTGATATTTTGTGCGAGGGTAGTACCGCCCCGGTCGAGCCGGCCCTACCGTGCTGAAATCAGCGTGACTCTACGACCTACAGGGTCTATTAGGCCAACACGACCAATAATAGGAAAATTTGAAAACTAAATGCACTCTGCACACTCACCGGCAGGAGCGAGTACATCAATGGTGCAATCCAGATTCGGCAGCAGAAAATGAGGGTAGTTGGGACTCCGGAGAATTCCTTCCTTAGATGTGAACGTCTGTGAAGGGCATCCTGTCAGCTCTACTGCACGCCACGTTACAGAGAAGCCAGTACCTTGTGTGCTGAGAATATAAAACATTTGTTTAAAATTTATTCGTAGTTACTTTACTGTCGAAATTTTTTTAAAGCGGTTTTTATAATGAGCAAGACAATTATTTAAGAAAGCAGATTCACTTGAATGTACATATTAGAAAATCTGGTTAATTTACTCTATATACAAAACATATCATAAATGCTCAAAAATGGCCGAACCAATTTTTATGATTTTTGTATTTGTCTTCGTTCTGAATATAATAATAAGTATTAAATATGATAGTCATCTGTGCCGTAGGCAAATAATATACCTAATTATTGGTACTTACTCTATCTAAACGTAAAACAGTTACGTCATGTCTCTACAATATTTATTCTATGTCACAGATATAATAATGTACCTATATTTAATCACTATGTAATAACTTCAGTGTATCTTTGGCCTTTAAAATAAATGGTCGTTTGTGTTATTGAAAACTATTTCTTGACTTGATCGCCCTTAGATAGGTACATATCAATAAAAAAATACCACTCAAAATTTCAGTTTAGATGTTTATAAGTACCTACTAATATAAGTATATAAGTACTCTGTCTGTCTGTTTTTCTACCGATAACACTCGGGCGGAGTTAGGGTAAAAGAATGCAGGTAAATATATCAATGTTATCCGTTTTGAATATAAAGTTTTTATTTATAATAAATAATAAATAAATAAATATTTCGGACATCTAAACACACAACGCCATCTAGTCCCAAGATAAGCAGAGCTTGTGTTATGGGGTACTAGACAACTGATACAAATACATATATACTTTTTTTTTTTTGTAAATACATACATATTATAGATAGAACACACCCAAACTCCGAAACAAATATTTGTAGATCATACAAACATTTGGTCCGACCCGGGAATCGAACCCGAGACCTCATGATCAGCAGTCGCTCACGCCAACCGCTAGACCAACAAGGCAGTTAAATTTATGTAGTAGAACTTTGAGAACCGACTTTTAGCTTTACTTACACGAGAGTGAAACCTGAGCAGATCGCTAGTTCTTATAGTACATTCTGTACTGGCTGTGCCCGCTACTTCGCACAAGTGACATTTAGATTTTCAGGTTATTTTTAATTATTTACCGTTTAAACCTTCTTTGGACAACGATAAACATTTTAAACCAAAATCAACCAAATCGGCCTAGCCGTTCTCGAACTTTAGCGAGAAAAACGAATGGCAGTTGAAGTTTATATATAAGAAGGTTGATTTTTATAAATAAAAAGATACACGGAGTCCTTTGAAAAAACAAAGTTTGACTGGCGATTTAATATTCATATTATTGAGCGCGTTCCCGAATAGAGTAGTAATGACTAATGACCGAACAGTAGGTAGTAAAATAAAATACAAACTTGTAGTCAGAATGAAAGTAGAGAGCGGCTTTGTTGCTGGAGGCGACCCAGCGAGCCTCGCCCACGGAGCCACAGTACCGCGAGGACTTCATACTTCGCACGTCTCGAAGCTGAAATATTTTAATATCAGAAAATATTTGATACGACCTCAACATTTTTCAGTTGCTCTAAACTTATTATATACCCTATATTTACTGTTATAGGGTTCTCTTTCAATTGTAGATCTATATTTTCTGTAATTTTAACATAAACAATGAGAGACATTTACCATTGTTTGTACGCTGTCAACGGTTATTGTAATTTTTATTTGAAAAAAAGTATTCGGGAAAGAAATTCTGTAAGTTGTGTCACGTACAGGATTTTTTTAAAGGATGCATCGATATTAAATAAATAAATAAATATTTCGGACATCTAACACACAACGCCATCTAGTCCCAAGCTAAGCAGAGCTTATGTTATGGGTACTAGACAACTGATACAAATACAAATTATACTTTTTTTTGTAAATAGATGCATATATTTAGAAAACACCCAAACTCCGAAACAAATATTTGTAGATTCTACAAACATTTGGTCCGACCCGGGAATCGAACCCAAGACCTCATGATCAGCAGTCGCACACGCCAACCGCGAGACCAACGAGGCAGTCAAAAATTTAAAATTGTTAGCTAGAATCTGATGATAATGATGAAACTGAAATCTATTTTAAATACTTGTGTGAGCAGATTCACGTTGGGTTTGTTGTTTACAAGCACACAAGTACACAAGCTTATTGTGTCGAACTAACACTCCATTCATCACAAGCTATCAGCTTTATCCGATTCTAAAACCTTGATTAAAAATAGTACTAGCCACCAATCTCTTGAAATAAAACTCTTTTCGGACAATCACTATCAATCCGTCAAGACAATTTCGGCTACAAGAAATGCCAAAATGAAAATTAAATTGTAATTTGAGCGATACTCGTTAGAATTATTCATTTCTTAAATGGTAAGGTATTTTCAAAAGGCGAGGGCCAACATCTTGTAATGGAATTTTATTAAAGAAAAACAAAAGCTATATTTTTAAATTTCAAATTACACACTAATGTGTTCGTTTATTATTTTGCCCAAAGTGATTTTTATAAATACTATTCAATTCAGATTTTATTAAAATGGATGAGAAATAGAAATAATGATTGTACAGTTTTTTAATTATTCACACATCTCAAGCACTCAATTAAGAATAGGCAGAAGCGATGCTCTATGAACCTCAATGAACCTAACCAAACGTGCTGGAAATTTATACAGTATATTCCTAAATAAATACATGTTAGAGATAAATTAATAACATTGTTATTTGTCAACTGAAAATTGGATTTCGCAATAAACTAATATCGTTACTTTATTGTACATTAAGCAGTTCTTTTTCTGCTCTGCCTGATGGAAAGCATAAGCGGAATCCGAAAGTGGTAGTCACCATACTCATTGCGAAAGCAGACAAATAAACAATGCAGCATGGTGACCCACACCACGTCGGCCTAGTGATGCTACTTCATCATTGGGCCTCCGGTCTCGCACTCATCACCGAAACGCGACAGCAAGAACGTTGTCATTTTACGTTGATTTTCTATGTGAGGCTAGTACCGCCTCGGTAGAGCCGACCCAACCATGCTGAATCAGCGTGGCTCTACTATCTTTGAAATGGATGTCTATGAAGTAATTAGATTCTTTATATATTTTGTACTGTGGAAGTATGTGTGCATATAGTTTTGGTAAAAAGCTGTTTTTACTTTTTAACTTACTTCTACAAAATCATAAAGACAGTCTTTCTGATACTCCAAGTCGACAGTTTGAAAGATGAATATCAGCCTAGTGTCAGGAGGTCCAGAGACGTGAACCCAGTAGTCCAAGTCGTTGTCGTAAATCCCTGGATGGTTTGGGCTCGTGAGGATTCCTGAGGGAAATTTATTAACGTTTAAAGTCAGTTTTTTGTATGAAAGATAAGATATAGCTTGCGTCGGTTAGGATCGTAAAAATGGTAAAAAAACAATATAATAGAAAACTCGAGTAGTCCCATGTTGGGCGCCAATAGCTTCTCAAAATATCAAGCATATGATATCTTAGTACTGTGCAAATCTAAAATAGATTACTAGCCGACCCACGCAACCTCGTTTGCGTCTCCTATTACCCGTAGCGTGATAATTGTCCCCCGTTTTTGTAACATTCTTCATTGGTGCTCCACTCCTGTACGTCCTAGCGTGATGATATATAACCTATAGCCTTCCTCGATAAATGGGCTATCTAACACTGAAAGATTTTTTCAAATCGGACTAGTAGTTCCTGAGATTAGCACGTTCAAACAAACAAACAAACTTTTCAGCTTTATAATATTAGTATAAATGATAGGAGGGGTAAACGAGTACTGAGTAGTAAAAGATTAAAACCGGCGCTGTGCTTTTTTTGAGATAGAACCACACCACCGTGAACACCGTGAAGGCGTGAAAAAATCGACATTCAAAGATTTATCGCTCAGGATATATCACAGGTTTGTATTATCGACTTCCATGCACTTGGATATTGTAATAAACTAGCCGACCCACGCAACCTTGTTTGCGCCTTATATTGCCCGTAGCGTGAAAATTTCCCCAGTTTTTGAAACATTCTTCATTGTTGCTCCGCTCCTATTAGTAGTAGCGTGATGATATATACCCTATAGCCTTCCTCGATAAGTGGACTATCCAACACCGAAATAATTTTTCAAATCGGACCAGCGGTTCCTGAGATTAGCGTGTTCAAACAAACAAACTCTTCAGCTTTTATATTAAGTATAGATAAGAAAACCACGTGTCACTTACCAGATGTGCCTTCAACAGTGATATTGTTAATGATATGTTCAGGGTTCAAGCGTCTTTTGCACACGTAGCCTCCCGTCACCGAACACTTATGCAGTGTCCAGTATAAGCCACTCGGTTGCGATTGTATTAGTGATGATTTCCACTGAAAAGCAATGTTTGAATAAATGTTTGTTTTATGTAGATGATGTATTAGTTGTGAATGCAATCAATAAATATTAGTCTTATAGTCCAACGTCCTTCCAACTTATATCAGATTTAACCCATGTTCAGATGACGAGCGCTCAATGCGCGTTTTGCTAATAGTTTAACAGTTTACAACTACATGTAATTTCGTTCTAGGAGTACACATGGTAACGCGCGTTTTTATATGTAGTTGTTAACGCGCGTTGAGCGCTCGTCATCTTAACATGGTCATAATGTTTAGTGATATAGGAAGTCATCATATTTATCAAAGTAAGGATAAAAGTGAGTATGATAAAAAAAACATACAGTGAAACACAGAACCTCATCCTTTTTGAAGTCGATTAAAAATAAAACTACACATTATAAATTAGCACAATATAAAAACAGGTCCGTAATTTCAAACTGATATATTTATTGATTGAATACGGAGAGTTGAAACAGTTCTTTGTTTTACCAAAAATATCTTCAACCGATGGTATGTCGTTAGTAAAGCTGAGATGTCATTACTTTTAATAATGTATCATTTAAAACTGTTTCCTAAAGTATAAATATTATAATATTCATTCACACTAATATATAAAGGGGAAAGTTTGTGAGTGTGTATGTTTGTTACTTCTTCACGCAAAAACCACTGAACGTATTTGTATGAAATTTTACAGTAATATATCTTATACATCATAATAACAAATAGGCTACTATTTGCTGCGATAACCGACATACACGCGGGTGGAGCCGCAGGCAACAGCTAGTTAGAAAATATTATCAAAAGAATGGCACAATTTAAAGTTGTAACAAAGAATGTTTTAGCAACCAGAAGTATTTTATTATCAACTCGCAAGTTTGGTGAAACTCCAATTTGACTATCTATAAGAACAAAGTATGCATCAAGGACGACCAGGATAGCACGTCGAATAATGATATGAGTTTGGTGATAAAGAGGCATATAATGTTTTTCTTAATGCTTTTTATGGTATAAAGATAAACGAGTTAACGGTCATCTAATGGTATGTGACTATAGTATCTTATCCAGAGTTTCTTCAGTTACTCAATGAAATGCAATGAAGAATTTCTTGATATTGGTTTTATGTAAAGATCTGGTACCACATCGGTTAAACTGGTCCATATGTGGTCCATAGGTCCATTTGTGAACCACGGCTCTCCCACTTTTGCAGTTTCAAAAGTCTGTCACTTTTGTATTAAGAATCATTACGTACTTTCAATAAAAAAGCTGTAAAACATAGATGTATTTGTACTGAGATTGATTTACCTGGACACCTAAACACGTAGCGTCAACATCTTCAGTATCATTATACGGAGGCCATCCTTGGTACCCCATAGCGCTTCCATCAATCCAAGACAGAACGTCTCCGTCTTCACCAGCTAGACGTGCTCCTAGCCAGTAGACGGATCCAGCGCTGTAATCGCTGCTTTGTCGGATACCTGATACTATGAAGCGTTCTTCGTCGGCGGAGTGTATTGATGATAGATGCATGTTGAGACCTTCGCAGACCTGTGAACGAATGAACGAATAAAGAAGTAAAATATATAGTTTTGAAGACATGAGTTCTACTCCCAGTAAAACGTTAGTGGTTGCTATTCTATAACCAGTATTTGGCCAAGTTACAACTAATGACATAATGTAATTGACAATGTAATTGTGTGTAACAACGTAACTAATAGATAATAGTTTCGTGAAAAAAAAACAGTACCATAGTAGTACCATTTATTCCTGAGATCTGTTTGCATTTGATTATGCTATTTAGAATCATTTACAAACATTGTAATACTGTGTCTTACTTTTCCCTTTTAATTTAACTGTTATATTTCTTTAATGTACCTATATTACGATTTGTCATTTGATTACAAATGTTGTTTTTAATACTACAAAAAAGTTACGAAATGGTAAAATTGTAACCCTAACATAAGTACGAAACCAGTAAACACAAATAGTATCAACTAAAACGATCTCAAAGATACTTTAATATCAGCAATAACGGTGGGCAGGATTACTTACTGGTTTTTATTAAAATAAAACAATGAAGTGTAGGCCATAAATTTCATCATCCCGTCACGTTTTTATATAAAAATAAAGCGGAAAATCGTGGAGCTGTCACAAAAAAAAAGTAAAAAAGACGATGGAGCGTCGCCGCTAAGTATAACAGACAATATAATGGCGCTGCGGAGCTCTGTTCGTCTAGAATGTTCCAAAAGGATTATGCCTAAAGCCCCTCATTATTTCTAAGAAAATTATAATTTAACAACCAACCGAACTGTAGTTAAAGTTTTTCTTACTTTGTTGTTTGAATGAGTTTGTGAAATATATATTTTCTATTGATATAATATAATCTATAGGTACTAATATAATAAAGTTTAAGAGTCTTTTATTACTTTACTAGCCGACCCACGTAACCTGGTTTACGTCTCCTTTTGCCCGTAGCGTGATAATTTTCCCCCGTTTTTAAAATATGCTTCATTGGTGCTCCGCTCCTATTGGTCTTAGCGTAATGATGTATAGCCAATAACCTTCCTCGATAAATGGGCTATCTGTCTGGCAAGTAATTCCTGAGATGAGCACGTTCAGCAAACAAACTCTTCAGCTTTATATATTAGTATTAGAATAGATTTTTTAAGTTACTAACAAGTACAGGTTTGAGGTGGGAGAGCCACGCTTTGGCATGAATGGGTTGGCTTGCTTGCGCTGTTTTTCACCGAGTGAGTGAGGATACCGGAGACCCAAAACCCCTTCCCCTCCTCTTATCGCCCAAAGGCCGGCACGCACTTGTGATGCTTCTGGTTGCGAGTGTCTATTTGCGGCGGTCATCGCTTACCATCAGGCGATACGTTTGCCACCCTAGTCCATAAAAAAAGGTAATACGCCATACCTATTACCCCCTCTATCAGGTCACCCCCAAAATTACGCGAATTGACCTTCTGGGCATTATCTTTCAGATAACCCTTGGGTGGTGTTAAAATCTTGTAAGGTAGGTGCACAGTGGTTACATAATATGTAAACAATCCAAATTGACAATTAATAATTACTCACGTGTTAACCTGTAAGTAGGTTAAATAGCTGTTGAAGCCAAGTTTATGACAAAGTCACTACGCTATAGTTTTGACACAAGAGTCGTCCTGAGGCAATAACAACTATAAGTGACCTGTCAATAACAGGTAACTATACCGTGAGCGCGTACAAAATAACAAACGATATATTTATTGTCCTGGTTCGTTTATATATCATGATTTTACTATATGTAACCTATTTTATTTTAAAAGCCAGGTTGGATGTCAATAATAATTATAAAAACCGCTTAAATGACCCAATCGTATTCTATACTAATATATAAAGCTGAAGAGTTTGTTTGTTTGTTTGTTTGAACACGCTAATCTCAGGAACCGCTGGTCCGATTTGAAAAATTCTTTCAGTGTTAGAAAGCCCATTTATCGAGGAAGGCTATAGGCTATATATCATCACGGTAGGACCAATAGGAGCGGAGCACCAATGAAAAATGTTTCGAAAACGGGGGAAAATTATCACGCTATGGGCAATAGAAGACGCAAACGAGGTTGCGTGGGTCGGCTAGTAAAATCTAAAAAAGATTTTCACTTTCATATTAGTAGTTTCATCTTCAAGATGCCATATTCAAACTATTTATTGTTTTGTTATTTAAAGTACATATCTATGCAAAGTTAATCGAATTTTTATTTTGATATTTCAATTTATAGTTTAAAATTGATCTCCGAGATTAATTTTAACACCTAATCAAAACATAAACAAGCATAATAACTGTTTTTCTTAATTGCCTAATGTACCATTTTAGGAGTTGTATTTTATCCAAATCGATTAATAAATAACATAAAAAATCTAAATGAAAATCTTCTTGTTATGTAGAATTTGTTTTTTTTTTAAAGTAACAGTTCTTTAAAACACTTATCTAAGCTTGGTTTCTGTAATCTATACTAATATATAAAGCTGAAGAGTTTGTTTGTTTGTTTGTTTGAACACGCTAATCTCAGGAACCACTGGTCCGATTTGAAAAATTCTTTCTGTGTTGGATAGTCCATTTATCGGGGAAGGCTATAGAGCATATATCATCACGCTGCTACTAATAGGATCGGAACAACAATGAAGAATGTTTCAAAAACGGGGGAAATTTTCACGCTTCGGGCAATATAAGGCGCAAACGAGGTTGCGTGGTATGTAGTCGAATGAAAGAAGAGCTTGAAGATCATAGAGTCATAGTTTTGGACACGTTGCCAACTAAGTCATTCCAAAACAGTAGATATAGTGTATAAAAGTATTGAGAACGGAGTTATATAATGTATAATAAGTACACTTACTTGTTTGGCAGTAGGCCAGGAAGCTTTTGGATACCCGGAGAATAGATAGCAGTGACCGTTGAATAGCACTTGTTTGGTGTCCATGCACGATTGAGCTGCGAATGAAGTACACATTTATTTATTTTATCGCCCCACTCGCATTTAATAAAAGTATCCTATGCTACTTCTAACCTCCAAGAATATGTTTACAAAGTTACATAATGATCGGTTAAGTAGTTTTCGAGTGAAACCGTAACAAAGAAACTTACATTGACATTTATATTAGTACTAGCTTTTGCACGCGGCTTCGCTCTAATTTAATAAAAAGTATCATATGTTACGTATAATACCACCAAGAATATGTACCTCTAAATACAAAGTTTCATGACTATCGGTTAAGCAGATTTCGCGTGAGAGCGTAACAAGCAAACTTACTTTCATCTTCATAATATAGGGTGAAGTTTGATTATGATACATATACCTAATATGATTGCACGAATAACACACTGGTTTAAGCGGTTACAACGTCGTTTCTTATTGCAAGTGTTGTGAGATGAAACCTCAAAATCTGCTACCACTTTGTGTGACGTCACAATCCATATATGTTTGTAAACTCCCCCACGTCATAGAGTTTATTCCTAAGGCGGGTATTGTCTTTAAAAAAACTAATATATATGAAAGGTAAACTTAATGTCATAGACGTTTTTAATACTACAAACCTTAAAAAAATTAAATATGTAACTTCAATCTTACATATAAAATTCTCGTGTCACAGTTTTCGTTCCCATACTCCTCCGAAACGGTTTGTCCGATTCTCATGAAATTTTGTGAGCATATTGAGGAGGTCTGAGAATCGGCCAACATCTATTTTTCATCCCCCTAAATGGTAAGGGTCACCCATCCTTAAAATTTTTGTATGGCAAAACGACGTTTGCTGGGGTCAGCTAGTAATCTATAATATTCCACTCCTCTCAGGAGTAAGTTTCAAAAGACGCGTTTTATTTCAATATTTTATTTTATGTAACTTCTTTTTAAATATTTCCAAATTATGTCACAGAAAATTCTTGGAACACTTACTAAAATTATGAACGTCAAGTATTTTAAAATTACACATTATTGTCTATGCACCATTTTTGAAACAAGAATATCGTCCTTCTGTATACTTAGTTTAGTATTCTAGTGTAGTGTCTAGCTAAATATAGTAGCCCAGTAGTTATAACTTAGAGCCTAACTTTAACTGCTTAAAGTTAGTCAGAGTATGCTTGTTGCACAAGTTACTTGTAGCATAGGATACATAATAAGACCCAACTTTATAGCAAGGTCCATTAAACAAAAATATTTGAACGTTAATTGTAGCTTATGGAATAATGAAGATAAAATGCTAAGGTCCTGTTTCACCAGCTACAGATAGGTTTCGGATAGCTTCTCTGATAGATAATTTGACGTATCTTTCATATTGACTGCCTAGGTGGCGCAGTGGTAGCGTATGCGACTGTTGTGCTTGAGGTCTCGGGTTCGATTTCTGGGTCGGATCAAAAGTTTGTAAGATCTGCACATTTCGGAGTTTGGATGTTTACATTATACAATGTGTATGTATTTACAAAAAAAAGCATGAACGAATACTATTATACTCTAACTTTTAATTCAATTCCAGATTTGACAATTTCAGTGTTGCAACGTTATGACAAGTACTAAATAGTGACGTTGCGAAATTATTCGATACGGAAATGGACGATTTCCGGATCGATTTATCTGGTTTATAGTAGTATATCTAAACAACTACTACTTTAATAAAAACTAAGTATACTAGGAAATTAAACACTTCTGAACTGATAATTTAGTTATGACGATTAATTTTATTAAGGCTCTGAGAGTTTTCTTTAATAATTGTGTGTGAAATGAATAAAAAAATGTGATCATGAAAGAACATGAGAAATAAAACCAATAGATGTAGGTAATATTTTGTTTTGTAAATCATCGCCGTCATCGCTATCGCTGTCGCTGTCATTTTCTGTAACATTATATTCCCGATGTGTCTGTGATATTGTCAATTAACATATCTAGCCTACTAATTTTTTCCTCTTATTTGACAACATGGGATACGCATTTAGACCATTCCGTAGCCGTAATTTTTTGAATGCCTTCCTCAAATAAATTTCGCACGTCTGTTAATTTGAAAGTTTTATTATTTTGAGCTACATGCCCCTTTACCTGCGCCCATATCAATCCGATAGGGTTTAGCTCGCAATGGTAAGGGGGGTAAAACCGGGATCCCATGTTGTGCTACCATTTCGTCTACAGCGTACTTATTAAAAGACTCGTTATGTGGAATCAGTTCTAAAAGCGTAGCTTTAACCATATATGGTTCGTAATGAATATTTTTATTTAAAAGCCAGTCTTGAATCGCAGCTTTTTTTCCAGTTCATTTTTGGTGCCGTTTCCAATTTTCGGGAGTGGTAAGGTTGTTATAAGTTTTGTTTTTAGTATAAAATACAAAAATACTAACTTTTTATAAAATAAAACAGCGGTTACTAATTAATAGATAATTATTATGAACTAGCTGAACCCCGCGGTATTACCCGCGGCTATTGTTGTAACGCCGCGGGACAAAGTTAGTTTTAAAAAAAGTAGCCTAAGTTACTCCCCGGATCATCAGCTCCCTGCCAGTGAAAATCCCGTCAAAATCCGTCCAGCCGTTCCAGAGCTTACCCGGAACAAACAGACAGACAGACAGACAAAAAATTTTTTATCTACATTTTTGGTATATGTATCGTGTATACATACATATGCATTGATTAAAAAGCTGTTATTTTAATATTACAAACAGACACTCCAATTTTATTTATTTGTATAGATAATTATGTATTTGTTTAAATAAAAATCAATAATTTAGTCTTTAATTGGCACACCAATATTATGATTACATAAACAAAAATCGCGATTGTTCATGAATTTTTGTGTTCATCACTACACTATTATATGTGGTATCATTATTTAACAAAATGACAGTAGCTAATGTCAAATGTGGAATCGAATTAAAAGTCGTGGTATAGTCAACCTAGCTTTCGTGTCCAAATATCCGAAATATATATAAATTGTGTCGAACCATATGTCGCATAAGGTATCCGGTACTTATCTGTAACTGGTGAAATTGGGTCTAAACCTATTTTTCCTTACACAAATGATAAAAAAACAAAAATTACGGTTTAATTAAATTAAGTTTACAAACTGAACCTGTTGTTATTATATTATGTACATTAACTATAAATACTGATTAAGTTAAAGTACCGCCCTCTAAGTAACCGACGCTCCAGCCCAGTGGGGTGGTTATCAACTGTACTTAATTGCTCTAGTTATCTTAAATTGCATTGTGCTTAGAAAGTCTAGAAGTTTATGCCTTCTTTATAAAACTAAATTAACAAGTAAACATCGGAATAGAATTAAACGTCTTCGAGATGTATTTTTACCCGACTGTATCGAAGCTAATCAGAAGGGTAATCATTTTGACAGCTGATGTATGCATGTTTGTTCAACCGGTTTTGATGAATGAGGTTTTAGTGAATGATTGATGTTAGTAAGTTTTAATGTAATAGATATTGGCCAGTTTCAACAAAAGATAGGTTATTGAAAAGGGACCTTAAATGACTGGCCTGCGACTCTAATCAATTGTGAGTCACTAAAAAAATGCTTATCACACGTTTAACTTTGGCCGAAGAGAATGCAACCATCTTCGGCCAAAGTGGTACCATAGCTATTTTTTACCATGGCTATTTGCTATAGATAAAAGCATAATGCACCCCTAGATAGGTTAGGTACAAACATTGGAGTAAATATGTTTAAAAAAAATTTTTTGGTATTCTATATTCCAGTCTCCTGAATCATGCTGCAGATTATTATTTAATTTACAGTTTGGTTCCATCTGTAAACAATAACACTACCAAAGGGAATTTCTTCTGATAGCCAGCCATAATAAATAACCCCTTATACAATC
The DNA here is from genome assembly GCA_905220595.1 of Spilosoma lubricipeda. Classification (NCBI taxonomy): domain Eukaryota; kingdom Metazoa; phylum Arthropoda; class Insecta; order Lepidoptera; family Erebidae; genus Spilosoma; species Spilosoma lubricipeda. Next base: position 1,876,315 of record HG992290.1, read on the forward strand.
TCTTTGCGCGAACCTCGAGTTCAGGTTCGAAGAAAAAGAAAAACTAGCAGGAAAAAGTAGCAAATTAAAAAGTTATTTCAAATATTTAAATGTGTTCTAAAAAGTAAATTCGAGCACAGTTTAAAAATACTATTTAAAGTTGTGCATAGTCATATCAAAAGCTCAGTGAAAAAGGCATGAACCGTCTCTTAATTAGTTTACCGAGAATTTAATAAAATTTAAATAGCAATATGCATTCGCATTCGCCAGAAATGATTAAAATAATAATTAAGACTGTGGATTTGTTGCTGTATTACGTTCAATGTGCAAAGTTAAAAAACCCTAGCGGGGTCAACCTACGGATAGGTGAGCATTTTCTAAACACATTGATTTCCGTGACTCCGTCTTTTGAAAGACACGTTAACCTGTCGGTCCCAAGTTGTCATACAAACGAATCTTTGACAGTAAACAATCGAAGTTTGGCGGTACCATAGTAGATTTTAAGCTTATTCTAATCTAGTTTGGGCAAAAGAACTGGACGGAGAATAATGAACACATTACCTTGAGTTGAATTGAAAATTAATAATCTGGTTTTTTTTTTATAAAGAGGTAAAGTTTGTAAGTGTGTGAGGTTGTTGGGGATAATCAGGAAGTTAGATGGCCCCGTTTTTAAGCAAGGCTATAGGCTGATATCAATGAAATGTTGAAAAACGGGGAAAATTAATGGCCTTTAAAAGCTACCAATGCTTTCGCTTTATATATTTACTTGCTGTTACCCGCGTCACCGTCCGCGTGTTTGTCGATTATTGCGGCAAATAGTAGCCTATGTGTTATTCCGATGTATAAGCTATATTATTGTAAAGTTTCATCCAAATTCGTTCACTAGATTTGGCGTGAAGAAGTGACAAACATACACACTCACAAACTTTCGCCTTTATATATTAGTGTGAAGTGTGATGTGATAATCTGAATCTCGAAAACGGCTATAACGATTTTCGTGAATTTTTGTATGCAGAGGGTAGCGATATCGATGTAGCTAGGATTCATTTTCAGAAAATGTCCTTTGATTCGTGTTTTCAACAATAAATAAATAAATAACTAAATATTTCGGAAATCTAACACACAACGCCATCTAGTCCCAAACTAAGCAGAGCTTGTATTATGGGTACTAGACAACGGATATGAATACTTATATACTTTTTTTTTGTAAATACATACATATTATACATAGAAAACACCCAAACTCCGAAACAAATATTTACAGATCATAAACACATTTGTTCCGACCCGGTAATCGAACCCGAGACCTCAAGAACAGCAGTCGCGTACGCTACCACAATCAAATATAATCAATGTAAATTTAGCGCCATCGTAACTTGAGCGAACTACATTAAACTAAAAAGGCGTACCGAGAGAGGGCGCTAATAAACTTATTAAAAAAAAAAACCAAGCACAGCGGTGAGCTCGGTTATACAGGTAGTTTATTTAATCTGTATAGCATCACGCAACGGGCAATAGGAAAAGCAGGCCGGTTGTGTGGGTTAGCTATTTTAAATATTGGTGGAAAACTATAGCGTGGTCAGCACGGATCCATGTCTTTTTGTAATTACCTTAGTGCATGCATGTAGTAAATAATATATGTACTGGACAAATCAATACATATTGGTGCCAGCCATTTCTATATATTGCAGATTCTGAAAATTTCCAATAAACTTCCGAAGGTGTCAATACCAATCTTATTATAACAATATATTATTATGTTGGCACCTGAATGTTTACCACAGCTTTGTTAAGATTAAATTCGTGTTTGAATTTATAATTGGGAGATGGGAACATGGCGCTGATTAGTTTCCACATTTGACCTGTTTTCCAAACAGGTGACGTTTCTTGAAACAACATGTAGCTAGAGGAAGCATTTATTTAAGCTGTATGCTTTTATTTCAGGAAATTGAAATTATAATGCATATAGTTTAAGGTATATAATGTATTTAAGTCGCTCAGCGTGCTATGTTCGATGTTTCTTTGAAGGATCGTATCAGGAATGAGGTGATCCGTTAAGTGAACTAAGATCATAGGCATAGCCCACCGGATTACCAAGCTGGAATGGCAGTAGACCAAGGTAGTAGAGCCACGCTGATTTCAGCACGAACGGGCCGGCTCGACCGGGGTGGTACTACCCTCGCACAGAATATCAACGTAAAATGACAGCGATCACGCTGTCGTGTTTCGTTGGTGAGTGCGAGACCGGAGGCCCAATGATGCAGAAGCATCACTAGCCCGCCATGGTGTGGGTCACCATACTGATTGTTGCATTGTCTGCATTCGCAGTATGGTGACCAACACTCTTGGATTCTACTCATGCTTTCCATCAGGCAGAGTAGAGTCATTTTGGCAGGGTCAAACATAAAAAAAAAAAAAAAAAAAATGCCGCGTCTCGGCAAACGGGGACGACATGCGACAGATGGCTGTCAGAAGCTGGATGCAAGAAGCCCAAAATCGATCATGTGCAATGGGAGCGGCCTATGTCCAGCAGTGGACTACAATGGGATGATGATCATGACGATGAATGTATTTAATGTCAAATACTCAAGTTTATGGATACTTGCTATGCTGCCCATGATTTTTTTTAAATTGTGTGATTTTATATATTGAAGTTTGAATATTATTTGAACTAAGTAGGTGTTACATATTATGTAATTTTGTACTGTACTGATAAACGAGGAGGTTATTAATCAGACTACTTTTTTTATTTGACTACGGACCTCTGTTATTTTAAAAAGTTGACATTTTCTTAATGGTAGTTACGTTTTATCGGTTTAATTAGTACAACACAAGTAGACTTTTAAACTTTCGCGTTCCATTATATATTAACAATTATTTTTACGGGAATTAACGCGATCACTTATTAAAAGATATTACATACCTCTGATTTGCCTGACGTTTCATCCAGGTTGCACTGGCCGTGGTCACAGGCTGTGGTAAATCTTAGGTATGTAATACCTTTTAATAAGTTAAGTCCCGTAATAAATATTCTTAATATATCATAAGTAGATACAATGACAATAATATTTCTCAGTAAATCCCAAGTTTTATATTGTATAGTCACAGAACTGACAAGGATGTGGAGAACCAATTGATAGGCGGGCAATTTCCTTTCTTTTATGCTGTCAATTGGCTGTCCCGAACTTCCGACAAAATTTGTCTGGCTAATATTTTTATAATTTCATTGCCCGTCTTCCCCATTTCACGGGCAATTTTTACATAGCTTGCATGTAAACTACATACATTATCATATCAGTCCAGATAGATATACAATACGTTGTTTGTACACCTGGGTTTTAAAGACATCGTTTTGAATCATCTATTATTGGTAATAAGTACGTACATAGAATGTATACATAAGGCATAGTTTAGGGCTTATGAGTACTTATCAGTCAGAAAATAATTATTGCGTGATGCAGATTAAGTTACGGAATTGTTCGGTTCTCCGTCGCTAGATGGAGTCGAATTATACTCTTTTGTTGAATGGAAAAAATATAATAACATACAAACTCGATGGCGTAGTGATAGTGTATGCGACTGCTGTGCTTGAGGTCTCGGGTTCGATTCCCGGGTCGGACCAAAACGTTTGTATGATCTGCAATAATAGTATCGGAGTTTGGGTGTTTTCTATGTATAATTTGTATGATTTAGAAAAAACAGTATAAATGTATGTACATATTTATATCAGCTGTGTAGTACCCATAACACAAGCTCTGCTTAGCTTGGGACAACGTTGTGTGTTCGATGTCTAATATATTTATTTATTTATATTATAAAAGAGTGACACAATAGGTGATATGATTATTTAAAGTAAATGTGACCATTAAATTAAAAAAATGAGTCGTTAGTCTCGTCTAGACAGAACGTTCACCCAACAATAAAACAAATTTTAAATTTATTTCTTATTATAAACCATCATCATTACAGTTCTTTTTAAAGCAACCTATTTCAAAACCTACGTTTAAAAGCACTGAATTATACAAAAAAGAATTTCATACACCGCAATTTCTGTTACATACGTCCCGACTAGCTTAGCTAGATATATCAAACGCTCGTTATACTAAATTATGTCTGCAGGTAAAAACGTGCCTCAACGCTAACTAGTTTCATTCATCCATTCATTCGTTCGCGAATGAAAAGGATTCCATTCGTTCACAACTGTAGAAATCACCGTGAAATCTCATTCAATATCTATGGAAATTTGCTGTAAAATATTTCGAAATTTAAAAGACATTTGAATTTTAAAGGAACTTGGACATTCGATTAAAGTAGAGAGGAAAACTTGGCACCTCTTTGTTATGCTTGGCAAGTTTTATCTTTGGTGAAAACTTGGACTAAAGTATCGTTATGAGTTTGATTTTAGAATTTAATATTTCGTCAAGGTATTTTAATACCGTTGCGAGCAGAAATAAATACAATGGACAGTAGCAATATGAACTATATATCAGTCTTCCTATTTATGTAGTCTCACTAGGCCCCCCATTCCTGGGTATCGATATTACGCACTCTCGATCGTTTACTGTTATAAATTACAAACTTATCTACAATGAGTATGAAGGAAGCATTAAAATTTTATTATTCTCTTATTTGTTTCCATCAATGATATGTTTTATATGGCATTGTTGTTAAATAACCATAGGCGACCATGGACAATTCAAATGCCAGAAGTGAGTGACTTTCTTGTTAAGTGTCCCACTCTACTACTAAGCGAGAGAGTAGGGATCTTTATAGTCGGTGAATAGGAACGAATGAATTACTTTACGCCGGCAATCTATGAGGTCGCGGAGTCATAATAAAATGTCACTTTGAAGTCGTATATTATCTACGCGACTTACAAAAAATATCGTCAGCAATTTTGCACTGTTTGTACATTTTTTTGTGATGTAGAGGGCAAACGAATAGACGTATTGCTGAATTATAAACTCAGAATGAAAAAGTGACCAAGTCAGCTCAAAATCAGAAAGAAACTAATAGAGAATCTTCTTAGATTACATGAAATAGTGTGCTACATGATAGAGTGCTTGACAAAAAAACCCCGCTTACTACAAGCGTATATAGCACTCTTCTAATCAGTCCAGCTGACGTGTCTAGTAAGACAAATGGCTTCCGCTGAGTCCCTAGTCCTCGCAAATTGTACGTCGCACAGTGTCGTTACCTTCAAGGCCCGTTGTTACTTATATAGACATGGCTTTGGTACACAATATGATTGTGTGAGGGTTACCTTGGCAGAATGTTTTTGTGTCTTAAAGTGAAGGCGGCATATCAAACACTCGTTATGTTGTACGATACAAATAAGGCAAGAGCTTAGTAAATAATGTTTTATCTATACATCTAAATATAAATAAAATTGGAGTATCTGTTGTAATATTAAAATAACCGCTTTTTAATAAATGCATATGTATGTACATGATATATGTACCAAAGTATCATTTTTTACAATTTTCGGAACGTCTGGACCGATTTTGACGGGACTTTCCCTGGCAGATAGCTGATGGCTACTTTTTTAGACTAGCTTTGTACCGCGGCGTTACCCGCGGTACGTCAATTACCGCGGGTAACACCGCGGGGTTCAGCTAGTTATAACTACAAATATACAACATGTGATTATGTCTGCGTGGCAATGGATTAAGAAGATTGAGTGTCACCAAATCTGTTCATTCCGTAGATGTTGCTCAACTACTATGTGACTGAGAGAGCAATCTCCGCAACTCACTGCTCTGTAAAAAAAATCCCGACACAATAACCTGAGTACCCTTTAAAAAGTAAAAATTATGAAAGAAACTTAATCTTAAAGTACTCAGGTTATTGTGTGGGGGTTTTTTTTAAATTTATAATAAAATTATTATTTTATACTTTTTATAGTTACACACCTATTATAATGTGGATTTTGTTAAGTTGTTAATACATATATTCTAGGTGAAATTTTTCAAATCTATATTTAGTTCAAGATTGCATTTAAGGTCAAACTTGTTCGCTTTTATTTTACTTCTTACTGATTACTATTTTTTGTTTCTAAAAGTAATATTGTTACTTAATGGTTAGATTACTTGGGTAAATTTGTTGACATTCAAATTTCCATCCTCATTTTCTCCCCACCACATATATTTGTAGATGTTGGGTATTTTCCCCACTTTTATCCCCCTAGTTTTTTCACCGATTTTCATCAAACATGTCTAAAACACTCGTACATAACTCACTTTTCATACAAAAAAACTAAATTGAAATCGCTTCATCCGTTCGCGAGCTACGAAGCCACAGACAGGCAGACAGACAGACACGTCAAACTTATAACACCCCTCTTTTTGCGATGGGTGTTAATAAATCGTAAGTCGCAATTTACCTTTCATTCAAGTTATATAAGGAGCTACTTATTAGGGTGCTATTGGCTATGGTGCTCCCGTATGGGGCGATAGTAGGTGCTGTGCGTCGCAAACTGTTATAAGGTCCACGACTTGCATTGATTTTCTTGTGCAAAGCATATAGGACGGTTTGTACTGAAGCTGTTGGCAGCTGTTCTTCGAGGTGCAAAGACGTGTAGCCATGTACTAACAGCAGTCCAATGTCTATAACGACCTAATGGATGAATGGCAACAACGATGGGACGAATCATCTAAGGGGCGCCACCTCTACCAGTTCTTTCCATCTGTTCGCGAACGGTTATCGAGGACATGGCTCGAGGTAGATCACTGTGTCGCACAATTACTTACAGGCAACGGTAACTATAAGAGAAAACCACACTCATTTAAATTAGTCGATTCACCATTGTGTCAATGCTCAACACCTAATACTAGCTGTGAACAGTCGGCTCATCATGTCCTCTAGGAGTGTAGTCTTTGGTACAATGAAGGTAATACAATACTAAATAGCTTACAAATGACATCTGGGGCGGTATACTATGGGGATCTTGTGTCAACTGCGGTGAATTTCCGCGCGTTTAGACGATTCTGCCATACTTACTATAGTAATCAAATATAGCTGTAGGACCCATAATATTTTATCCGTGGTGCTTCTCGGTTTGAAAAAGGTGTCTGCCTATTTTGACTTCATTTTGTCTCCAGCTTTGCTAAGGAGGGAGGTGGACTTATCATATTTCCAACTCCTGCTTTTTTTCTTTTGATTAATTTCGTTGCAGGTTCCGAGACAGGTAATTTTTCCTGGGACTTCCCGAGTGTAGTTCTGGGTGTGTGGTCGACCCGGTGTGCTCGTGGGTCACTGCTTTTGATCCTGGTGTCTGCACACCAGGATCAAAAGCAGTTACAGTGGTGGGCGTGCGGGCGGGATTAGCCCCATTACTACGGAACCTTTCATGGGCGAGTCCGACTCGCACTAGGCCGCTTTTTTATATTAGTTACCTCATAACTTTCGACTGGGAGCTTCCTGGTGGTGGTGCATCCCATGTGGTCCCATTTCCAGTTCTTGAAGTCGGTTGTTTTTGTTGAAAATTTGTGATTATTATCAAAATAAGTTTGAAATGGATATTTCGCATTCAGAACTATAAGTTTTTTTTCATTTTAAATTGTTTTATTTTTGTTTTGTAGGCATTAGAATGGATTTTGGGTTATGAGTTAATTGATAGTGACTATAGTCTTTCATGGATATGGCCCAGTTAGCGACAAACATAACTATCCCACAAATATAACGTTGTAAATATACTATTTGTGTCAAATAAAGCGAAGCCATGTCGAGACGGTTTAATAAATTTGCTCAGGAAACCAAATTCTACAAATCCCAATTATTGTGTCTAGCATATTAAACAGCTTCAAGACAGAACTAATTTCATAATTGTTTAAGTACGCGAACCGAGCTAGTTATGGTTTCATTGTTGGCTAATGAACTGGCAGACATTTTGAAATTCACTGTCGGAATTTATGCTTTCAGTTCATGCAAACGGAAACTGTAGAACACTTAAACGAAAATAAGTATATGTGAATGTGTACGATGAGAAACGAGCAGTTCAAATCTGGATCTCGTGTTTTGATTCCCAACCAGGACAAATAAAGCTGTGAAAGGCACCATCATTTTTTCTATGTCTGGGTTTTATTTATCATCACACTAATATAAAAAGGCGAAAGTTTGTGAGTGTGTGTTTGTTACTTCTTCACGCAAAAACTACTGAACGGATTTGGATGACACTTTACAGTAATATAGCTTATACATCAGAATAACACATACTATTTGCCGCGATAATCGACATACACGCGGGCGGAGCCACGGGCAACAGCTAGTTTTGTTTTTTCTCGGTAGCGCCCAATCAGTCGACTGGCAGGATATGACTTTAGCATTAAGTAAACCGATGCATGTATTTGCGTATGAAGTCATTTAATAAAAAAAAATGTTTTTGTTAATATAAAAACATGTCAATCAACAGTTTCGCTATGTATGTATATATGTAAAGGCTATGATTCAGACTTTATTGATAGGTGTAACAGGGGGCCCTATATAAGGGCCCACTGAACATATCACTCTAGGTAGGAAAGTATAAAAGCATCTCTGAAATACGTACATGAAACTGTAAACGGGAATTCTTGAATTTACAACACGCTCAGTTAAAAATATTACTGTTGTTGTCTTATTATTGGGTTAGGAGTACAAAAAAATATTGTATTAAATTGTAAATGAATCACTCCAAAGTAAATAAACTTCATATCATGTCTCTTATTATAAAACTGCATACAAAATCTAATACATCGGACTACCTACATCGGTAGATTTAGTGCTCAGGGCATTTACTTTCAGTCAACCATTTTATAGCTTCTCAAGCTTCTTTTAAAAAAACTATGAAAAACTCCTTTTCTTCATAAAAATTAAAAATATTATATGATTAAAGAATATATTACGGCCATTTTATCCTACTGATATTATAAACGCGAAAGTTTGTAAGTATGGATAGGTGGGTGGGTGGATGGATGGATGTTTGTTACTCTCTCATGCAAGAACTACTGAACGGATTTGAATGAAACTTTACAGTAATATTGCTTATACATTAGAATAACACTATTTGGTATGATAACTGACAAAATACATACACGCGGGCGGAGCCGCGGGCAACAACTAGTACAGAATAAAGTAAAGAGAAAATTGCTCAGAAAGGCATTATGCTCACGTCGCGTCGTCAACATTTAACGTAATATGGAAGAACAAGGTTTTAAATTAAAATCAAGCGGACCGAATACACGAGCCACGTGTTCGCTTGTGTTGTGAATAAATTATTTTAATATTTCAAGCGCTTTATTCTTCTCATAGTACGCACGCTTCACGCTTTAGACAGCATAAATAAGCTCGGATTAGGCTGCGGTGAATATAATATTAAAATTTATGACATTTGACATATGGTCTTGGCGGGAAGCGCGCAGTTGACAATTAGTTGGTGTTGCTTTTTACAAAAAGTTAAAAAAAAAAAATAATAATAATAATATTTTAATTTAAGCCTAAAATTTCGTTTTTATAGCGTCTAGAATAAAGATGAATTAGGAAAACGCCAAAGTCTTGTACAAAGCATGAGACTTTGGCGATTTCCTAATTCATCTTTATTTTCAGATATTTTAATAACTAATCCCATTTTGTAAAATGCCTATACCCGCCTATGCCTAATTTGCCTATAGGAAAATGATTAACGAAGATGGAGACAGAGTAAATACTACAATTGCATTGAAATTAAAGATAGACTTTTAAACTTGTCCCTAGGATAGGGTCTGGAAAGGTGAACCCCCATTGGAATCGAAAGAAAATCCGAAGAAACCATCGTAACGACTTAAGCATTGTTTTTTTTAATTATATTTTATCTTATGATTTTAACATTAATTCGTAATCTACCGACCTTAAAACCTAGGGATAAAACATTTTTCCTCTGATTAAGCTAATCCGATTTTCTATACTATTATATATAAGGCTGTGTAGTATAGAGGATAACTTACAACGCTAGCAACATTAGACAAAAGAATCCCGATTTCAAAACTAAATTCCTATTTTAAACTAACGTATTGAATTCAGAATTTGATTATTGAAGTTAATATTTGATCTGACATCAGTAAAATTTTGTTTTTTTTTAAATGGAACGATTTGAATTTTCTGAAACTGTCAGAATTATTGAACCAGTATATCACAATTAATATCAGCAGACAGTTTACTTTACAAAACATTTAAATAAATTTCAACTGTCACTGCGAATTAATACAGTTCAAAGCCGATACAGGATAAATGCTGGCTAGAGGTTACACGTACAATTTATAAACGGTTTAATCGCTACGCTCGGGACAGCTTCCAACTGCCACTGTCACCGATTAATCTAACAATTGCGAATATGTTGCAGTCAAAACTCTTAACTTGACACATATGTATATAAAATCTATACATCTATACAAATGAATAAAATCGGAGTGTCTGTTTGTAATATTAAAATAAGTTTTTTACTAAATGCATATTTATGTATACACGGTACATATACCAAAAATGTATTTAGAAAATTTTTGTCTGTCTGTTTGTTCCCGGTAATATCTGGAACGGCTGGACCGATTGTGACGGGATTTTCACTGGCAGGTAGCTGATGATCCAGGGAGTAATTTAGGCTACTTTTGTTAGACTAACTTGGTTCCGCGGCGACACGCGCGGTTCGACAATAACCGCGGGAAACATCGCGGGACTCAGCTAGTCCGATAAGATAGTTTTGTAAAGGTAACGTACGCTTACGTTTTTACTTATTTTACACTTTTGTGAGCGATAAAAGGTGCATCACGCTAACGTTAAGTGTAATACACTTATCCACTTATTACTTGTAAAAATCAGCACACCAATGACAATGATTATATTATTTTCGAGATATCTTTGCACCGACTGCATTAACTCATTGCACCGACAACTACCACTGTCTCTCCTGTACATTTTAATCCATCCTAAGGTTGCCTGGAAGAGATTGCTTTTGGCAATAAGGCCGCCCTTTGTATACTACATCTCACATTTCATGTACTTTTAAAACTATGTACTATAATGGTGTACAAATAAAGAGTTTTCTATCTATCGATCTATCTATCCATCGAAGACTGTCGGGCAGACTCTGTCTTATGACATGAAAATCTCATCTTATTTTCGTATCTTTGCCCCTTATCAGAGTATCTATATGAAAATCAATTCAATTGAAAATTAAAATGAATTTAAGAACGCCTACTTGCGAAGTCTGAACAAAAACCTGAAAAGGAACGGACTCCAAGTAAGTCTTACACACAGAGGTTAATTAAAACTATTCCACGTTTATTCGACTCCGGACTTTCTCCACTAACTTCAAATACAACCCGAACATTGAATTAGAAACTCTGCGTGCACGTAAGAAGGTCAATTTAACTATGACAATAAGTTTGTTTCCATTGTTGTTTGTGTCAAGGGAATTTGAACTTTATTTTAACTTACTAAAGGTGTTCAGAAAAGCACAATGGGGACGTTGCAAAGTTTATTTTGTAGCTTGTACTTTCCGTTGTACTGGCTCGTCTAAATGGAACATGGCGGAAAGTTAGGATTAAAAAATGAAACAGTGTGATTTTAGCTATGAATATTTTTTTTATTTATGATGTTTTGCTTAGATTGATATCCCAATGTTTTCGGAGGGATAATTAGTCATACTACGGGTAAAATGGCTGTTTATAAAATAGCCTATTTGCTAAGGTTTAAATAGTTCAAGATTAATTTAGTAAGGTGGGCTTTAGATGTTTTAAAAGAGTCTCGTAGTCTATGGTATAGCTAGACTATATAGTAGTCTTATTCTTTATAGAACAATCATCTAAGCATTGTCCAAGCTTTATTTTCTGTGTTGAAAATGTCGCTTTATTGATTAACTAGCTTTTGGGCGCGGTTCCGCTCGCGTTTATGCCAAGCATCGTAGAAAAGAGCAGCCCTCTCTCAAGAATTAAAGTATTTTCATGCCAAATTTCATTGAAACACACAGACAGACAGAGTTACTTTTGAATTCATAATATTAGTATGTGTTTAGACCAATCACCAGGAGCTACTTGCCCCGTTTGGAACCCAGTACTAGTCTATATGACTCATAGTACCAGCCAGACAATCGTAGGCCCTTCACCTGGTGAAAGGATTTTAACTTAGGGTGCTTACACCCGTTGCATTTTATTGTTGTTATTATTGACATTTTCCAAAGCCAAGAACCTAATGTTGCCTAATACAAAAATAATAAACAATTGTTTAGTCGTTGTTAATTTATAAATAGTATAAATTCGTAAATATAGTCTAAATTTCTGAAAAACTTGTTTTCAGTAGTTATACCCGCCTTAGCTACCTAGGGTGCAGTCGTAGACTAAAAAAGTCCCGTTAACTTTTGATTTTGTTCTATGAATTTTTTTTATATCCTGTGTCGCGGGTCTTTACAGAAATACACAAAACGGACTCAAAGAACACCCAGACTTCGAACAACAATTTATGGATATCACGAAGTATTATCCCAAGTGGAACTTGTACCCTCAACACTTTAGCGCACTGGAAGTAGGCATAGGTACTGTTTAAACCACTACTCAACCTGGGCAGTCAATTTTTATACTCATAATAAAACGAAATTTAACATTTTTCTACTCACAATCAGTAACAGTAATCTTCGCTCTGAACCCCGCATAGTGTCTTGAGTGGTCAGCTCTGAACCGCAATCGCAGCACATTCCCTCTGGACTGGTATCGTAGAAGCTTCAACTTATCACTCCAGTCACCGCAGAGTCGTCTCGCTCGTGTCGCGTGAACGTCGCGAAGCCAGCCCGAGCTGATTGCGTCAGATTCGGGAAGTTGAGTTTCGGTTTCCTCCCATATCTGAATGAAAAATATATAATATATTTTGCTGTTTTGGGCTTTGGCTTAGGACAACCCTTTGGAGCCCGAGGGTTGTATTTAAGAAGAGTGTATATTTAAAGACGACATAAATTTACTTTTATATTTCCTAATATATACAAATAGATTCACTAAATTTGATGAGGTAAATCCGTACTGAGAGAGCTCCAAAAGCTTTTTAACGCTGTCCTGTTCGAAGGGAGAACTCCGGTGGCGTGGAGTAGAAGTTTGGTCATTTTGTTCTTCAAAAAGGATGACAAGACCAGGTCCCCAAAGAACTATCGACCCATTTCTCTTCCAAGTAACGTCTGCAAGCTGTTCTCAAGAGCCATCACGAACCGTCTTGCGCGACGTCTCAACGAATTCCAACTACCAGAGCAAGCTTGATTTCGGAGCAGATACGGCACATACGGACAATAGACCACATTTACATAGTGCGGCAGATTATACAGAAGGTAGGAGAGTATAATCAGCTCCTGTGTCTAGCATTCGTGGACTATAAGAAGGCCTTTGACTCAATCGAGATCTTGTCTGTTCTGGAGTCCCTGCAGCGTTGCCAAGTGGACTGGCGATACATCCAAGTGCTGATGATTCTACGAAGCCGCCACCATGTCCGTCAAAGTACAGAATCAGCAAACCAAGCCCATCCCATTACATCGAGGAGTGAGACAAGGGAATGTTATTTCACCGAAATTGTTTACAAATGCAATGGAAGACTTGTTAAAGACGCTACACTGGAAAGGACTGGCATAAATATCAATGGCAAATACGTCTCTTACTTGCGATTTCCGGACGACGTCGTCATCATGGCGGAGACGATGAAGTACCTATAATGGATGCTTAACGACCTGGTTGACTCTTCTGTGGGCATCAGCCTATGGATGAACTTGGACAAAATCAAGGCCATGTTCAATGAAACATGTAGTGTCGGAATCGATCGCGGAGCACAGTGCTGTTCTCGAAGTTGTTCAAAAATATGGGTACCTCGGTCAAACTTTGCAGTTAGGTGGAAACAACTTCAAGGACGAGTTGAACAGGAGAATTCAGCTGGGTTGGGCAGCGTTTTGGGAAACTTATATTTGCGTCCCTAAAATACACACAGTAAATAAGTCGACTCTTTTCGGTCAAATCAGCAGAATAGTAAGTGAGGTTAGTTCCCACCTCGGTGTCTGCCGAGTAAGAGTCGTGATGTTCCTGCAGTAACCAGTCTTGGGCGTGGTCACTGCCGTTCTCCACTCCAGCTTCGATGATTTCCAGGTAGTCGTAGCTGCAACTGCAACAAGTGAATTGTCATTTGAATGAAAATAATAAGAAAATCGGACTCGGACAAAAGTAGTTAAAAAACATAGTAGATAGAAGCTCATGAAATAATTTGTAAAAAACTGTCATTAAGAAAAAAGTAAAAGCTAAACTAAAATCTAATTAGTTGTTCTTACATAATGGGAATTTCTTTTAATAGCTTCTGACATATAGATGAGCCGATCAATCTTAGCCGCTGTCTAAAGTTTGTAATGAAAACGTATCGGTTAGCGGTGACGAAAGTAGTCAACTAGATTACTCACACCTCATTAATTAGCATTATTTTAGTATTTCAGTAACGCTTTAGTGTAAAAAACATAGTAATAGTACTGAATAAATTCTGCACCCAGTCGCCACGTCGGCCCTCCTACCCACTCCAACGGGCTCACACTACGTTCCAAGACATGGTCTCCACTCTACTCGACTAACAGGTCAGTCAAATTATATAGACAGAATGATGCTTGGTAAGTTTATAAGTTTGCAATAACTTTCTTCAAATTATTTACTCCAATGTAATGTTATCCAACCTCAATAATGTGACAATAAGTCATTGTTGTTATCAATAAATAAATGTAATGAAAATATAATCTTATTTTCCTATCCATGGCGAGATTAATTTGAGGGTCACCGATATCTACAATATTTACCAAAATATGACAGAATACATATTCTTTCAGCAAATAATAAACGTCGAACTCGCAGAATAACCTTTTCAACAAAAATGAATAGCTTTGTACGTAGGTATTCATACGAATAACTTTGAATAGATAACATTATTCCGTCTATTTGAAAAGAGTACAAATATTGTATTTAATTAAGTAGATTGAAGAAAATTCTTTAAGTAAACCCAAAAATATTATTTAAAGAAATTGACTGAGTTTTCTCGCTGAAGAAGGATCAACATTCGTTTCTAGCTTTATTTGATTTAAGTACGTGACTTGTGCCTATAGAAATAAATCACTGATAATAATTCGCAATAAATATTTATATTAATTGGCTTAGAAGAACGGCCATTAGCTTCTAAACTTCAAGTACTTAGAAGCATCTCAATCATGGCAATTAAAAGTTTATTAATTAATTATTATAGCATGTGAAGTATTCACATATTTCACTAGCTTTTTACCCATTATTCGCCCATTGTAATAAAGGCTTTTAAGAGTATTGGTGTAGTGACGGATTTAGAGTAAGGATTATCACAACCCCTATTCATCCCGTGACGTAAAAGTCGACTAAAAAAGCAAACTCTACAGGACAACAGCATTGTAATTTTTTTTTTCACGGCTGTTATCGCGATCAGGTTTCGATCAGGTTGCACTGGCCGTGGTCACAGGCTGACTACACCTGACTCTGGCTGTCAGCCTGTGACCACGGCCAGCGCAACACGGTTGAAACGTAAGGCAAATCAGAGGTATGTAATACTCGTACCTTTTAGTAAGTGATCGCGTAAGTTTCCGTAAAAATAATTATTATTATATCATGGAACGCGAAAGTTTAAAAGTATGGCAATGAAAAGATTATGAAGGCTTGGAACAAACTCTATCCATCTCCTCTGGGAAGCGTAGTATAGTATCATCTTCATCAGCCTAATGCAGTCCACTGTTGTATATAGGACTCTGTCAAATGACTCTACATTGACTGATGGATGTATAAGCAGAGTTCAAGAGTGGTGGTCACAATACTTATTGCTCGTTGGATATTCCACTGCTGGATCTTGACTCACGCCACTCTGCTTAGAGTGTGAGCGGAGTAGGCCTAAAACTTCCTTTCTAAGGAGAAGTCTATGCCCAGGAGTGGACTATTACACGTTGTGGATGATAAGGGTTATCAATAACTTTACCGTTGTGAAATTTTGGTTTTATTGTTCCTTCAGTATGCGAATCTCATACATTAAATGTAGGAGCGATTCTCTCTGAAACGGTTCTAACGATTTTCATGACATTTAGGATCCCCTGCGATTTCACAACAACCCATAGTGTCCCACTTCTGGGCTCGGGTTTCCTCTCAGGAGAGGATTAAAACTATACGTCCACACCCTGGCCAAGTTCAGGTTGGGGACTGGCAAGTCAATGATGTGGCTACGTAATCTTTCAGTTGAATGTTTTTAAGCCGCCCAAAGGCCTCCTGCCAAGCTTCACGACTGTTATCCTATGATAACAACCGGGACCGACTGCTTTACGTGACCTGCGAATCACGGAGACGCTCATGGCTCGTGCCACCAGTGGTCACCCATCTAGGTACTGTCCGCGTGTCGTTACTTACTGGGCTATGAGCGCCCCTTGTTTGCCTAGGATTCATTTTTAGAAAATTTACCAAAAAAAAAATCGAGAAAACTTATTTACAGGTACTTATGTTACAAATCTTTCTTAAACACAACCGTATTTCGAGCCTTTACTTTATTTTAAATCGGTCGAAAACCAAGATCACTCAAAATAATCGGACGTTATCGAGCTCAGTCAAGTAGAAAAGTTGGAAAGGTCGTATTTTACCCTCCACTGGTTATTTTAGTCTCACACCTGTTCGGCCCTTAGCACTGACCTTCATGGACTCAGGAAAACTGATATGTAAGGTCGAATATAAGCAGCTGTTGCAAAATATTAGATTTCGGAATGCTTAAAGATTTTGTTGGCAATAATATCAGAGACCGCTTTGCGAGCATTGAATACTATCGTTATCTATATTTATTTATTAAACCTAAGTAATCTATACTAATATATAAAGCTGAAGTGTTTGTTTGTTTGAACACGCTAATCTCAGGAACCGCTGGTCCGATTGGAAAAATCCTTTAAGTGTTAGATAGCCCATTTATCGAGGAAGGCTATAGGCTATATATCATCACGCTAAGACCTACAGGAGCGGAGCAACAATGAAGAATGTTACAAAAACGGGGGAAAATTATCACGCTACGGGCAATAGGAGACGCAAACGAGATTGCGTGGGACGGCTAGTATTTATATATATGCCTACGTTTGCATATTAGAAATGCTGGAAGGATAGAACCGCAGCATAAGCTGAGCTATGGCCCTTTAGTCACATACTCACACAGCCAGATTATTATACTTTCTTTTTTTTCTCTTATGTTTTCTGTTTTGTATTGTTAAAATGTACCTCATTTTTCTCGTGTCCTCTGTGAATGTGGCTTATAAATGTATTCTTTCTTTCTTCTTTCTTTATTTGCTATTTTTTGTTATTTTTTTTTCTTTAAAAAGACGAAGCCCGCATTAGGAATAGATCCTGTGTCGCGGGAGACTTTGCATGAAATGAATTGCTTTGGTATATATGAAACTGTCACAAAGAACACCCAGACTCAGAACAACAGTTTGTGGATCACACAAAGTGTATGTTGTGGGTTTGAATCCACAGCACACACTTTTGCTCAAACCACTGGGCCCACCGTGCGGCGTGCAGTCCGTGCACTGCAACAGTTATGTTGTGTTTTGTTTTTAAATTTTGAAAGTCATGCAATTTTTATCTCGTTTATTTAATCTATACTAATATATAAAGCTGAAGAGTTTGTTTGTTTGTTTGAACACGCTAATCTCAGGAACCACTGGTCCGATTTGAAAAATTCTTTCAGTGTTAGATAGTACATTTATCGAGGAAGGCTATAGGCTATATATCACTACGCTCGGATCAATAGGAGCGGAGCAGCAATGAAAAACGTTTCGAAAACGGGGGAAAATTATTACGCTACCGGCAATAAGAGACGCAAACGAGGTTGCGTGGGTCAGCTAGTTGTTTATATTTTGAGTTAGATTCTACTTTCTTGGTACATTTTAAATCTTTCATTTGTTCTTGCTGTTGTCAGTTTGTTCGTTTAGTTGATGTGTGCAGGTAATTTTTCATTTGTTCTTGCTGTTGTCAGTTTGTTCGTTTAGTTGATGTGTGAAGGTAATTATATATTACAAAAAAACAGATTTATGGTAGTAAGGTTATGACTCTCTGACTCTCCAAGTGATTGGAAGAAACTACGCAATACAAACTAAAATAGTGTACTAATTGGAATTCATTCCTAAAACTAATATTTGACTTCGTTGAACAAGCTAACGAGAGTGCTACTTGCATAACCTAATTAGACTAGGTTTTCCAAGTGGTTTGGTAGTTATATCCAACTGACTGCATAACTTGCCTCAGTATTGAAGTTAACTTGTTGTCTTTGTGCAGAGTTGTATTAAAAACTAATAAAATTTTCGCGATGCATGATCCATACAATCTATCTGTCTGTAACGATTTCACGGCTAAACCTCTGAACCAATTGAACCTTAGGGAAGAATAACCGACATAATCACGGGCGGAGTCACGCGTAAAAGCTAGTATACCCATAAAAGTAAAAGAAGTAAACGTGGCGCATGATGGTGTGTGAGTAAAAAATGAGCATCTTTTGAGACAACTCCAGCCATCAGAATATATCCTGCAGCATGAAAGACTTTACAAATATACATGAAATAGACTTACATGGTGAATTAAATAAACTGTTGTGCCATGAATAGGCTCAACCTACTCCGTAGTAGTACACGCAGTAGGAAGCAGGGGCCTTTTAGTAAACGTAGCACCCTTTAGTAAACGTAGCGCCCTTTAGTAGGTGTAGCGCCCTTTAGTAAGCATAACGCCCCTTAGTAAGCGTAGCGCTCTAACATCGTTGCGCCTGTGAGCACCGAACACCTTACACCATAGAAAAAGACGGTTCTGTTCAAACCGTTATGCCATTACACTCAAAACAATTTTTCTAGAACATTTTCATTAAAATACCGCGTGTCTAGGAAAATTGACAGTGATTGAAAATGGCAACATTTGTAATACACCGCTGACATTAATTAAATAAGTCGCAAGATAAGACTCTTAACATCATCACAAATTGGATTACAGTTATAACGACATTATTATAAAAATCCAATAAAAGTAGAAATGTCAGACGGAGTTGGATTAATAAATTTCTTTTGACAAATGAAGGGACCTAAAATCCTTGGATTAATTCTCTAAGGCGTTATACACACTGGGTCTCTACGCATAATGATGAGAAATGTTACCAGTAGAAATGAAACACTGATTCGGTTAAGACAAATTGATACTAACTCCTAAATAAGTCAGTGTGACAACATAAATTTGTGAATGTTCTATCTATGGATATAGTGTTACTGTTACACTAACTCTTAAATGAGTTAGAAACAATAATATGCTTTCGTCCAATTCGAATGGAACTAAGTGTAAAGCAAAACTTCTTCGCCTTGAAACAAAGATTTCTTCTAATCTGTTTATAAGTTTTAGGATAGTAAATACAAAACAAAAAACAATAGGATAGAGAACCTAATGCTTTTTATG
Organism: Spilosoma lubricipeda; assembly: GCA_905220595.1. NCBI lineage: Eukaryota > Metazoa > Arthropoda > Insecta > Lepidoptera > Erebidae > Spilosoma > Spilosoma lubricipeda. The sequence goes on from HG992290.1 coordinate 1,895,766, forward strand.
ACAAGTGATTAAACAAAGTGTACAAGTGTTGATAGCACGGTGAGATAAATAAATTGCCTAAAAAGTGTCTAGCATTTAAAATAACCTTAATAGGGTATTAGAATAGAATAGAATATGCTTTATTGTACACCAATTACAAATGGTTACACTTATAAAATTCAAGAAGATGTGTACTATGGGCGGCCTTATTGCCAAAAGCAATCTCTTCCAGGCAACCTTTGGATGGATATATTAACCGGAGAAAGATATAAACGAAAATAAAGGGTAGTGTAGGTGTTTTCAAGCTATGATGGTGTTCAACTATTAAATACATAGATAAACATACATACACATATACACAAACGCATACAACAATACAAATAAACAGAATACACTTTTTTTATAGAATAGGCGGGCAAACGAACAGACGTATCGCCTGATGGTAAGCGATTAACGCCGCCCATGGACATCTGCAAACACCAGAGGCGTCACAAGTGCGTTGCCGGCTTTTGGGGGATAGGGAGAGGAGATAGGGGGAGGGGGTTTGGGTTATGGGCCTCCGGTATCCTCACTCACTCGGTGAAACACAGCGCAAGCACTATGTCACACCGGTTTTCTGTGAGACCGTGGTATCACCGGTCGGTCGAGCCGGCCCATTCATGTAAATAATCCTTGGTAAATATCTATATCTATATATATAGATATTTACCAAGGATACCATTAGCTCCAAAGTTACCGACAACCTTAAGGATCTCAGATGTGTGTCACCGAGGAATACAAAACGTCCCTTTAAGTAAGGTGGAGTAAAGGGATTGAATAAATACTATAAAGTATAGAAAGAATATGAGAATTCCGTCGAAGTCGAATTGGGAGCTACTTGAGCTATTTGCGAAATTCAGACACATGATCATATTTGCGTAAACTAAATATAAATCTAATACAGAAATTTGGAAGGCGCTCAAGTTTATCAAGCTGCTACTCAGTGATATCGAGATAACTGACATCAGCATAATCAAGTATAGCAAGGAGCAAGGATTCTGCTAGCGCAATTGTAGTAACTGAGGGTAGAAAGTTGCGAAGTCTTCGCAGTGAACCCGCCGATGCAAACACTTTTCTACTAACTTCACGTATTTGGGGTATTTTAATATATCTGAGAAAAAAACTAAAATTATGTTATTGAGATACCTTAGGAAAAATAGTAGGAAAATGTTAGTTTTAATTCTTAAAATTATAAAATATTTTGACTATTAATTTAAAAGTTTTCAGTTATTTTAACATGTTCTTTAACACCATGAAATAGTTACCGCCATGTTATTACGTCAAACGAATACGCGCAAAATTTGAAAATGTAAAATTTAAATGCATGTTTAGTGCACTTATCGATTTAATAAAATTTTTGTGCTTTTTAGTGGTTTAATAACACTTTAAAATCTAATTAAGACATTTTTCAAAAATGGGTGTTATACTCTAATGACATTATTTTGTGCAATAAAGAAGCAATGTGTCAACAGCCTTAGGTAAATCTTACACGAATTTCCTTTTAGAAAGTCGTAAATTTTAAATTTTGGTTATAACTCAGTGTGTTATGCAATAATGGAAGTCATAACGGCCAGAAGGCTGGCGACTCGATAACTACAGCCAGGGTTACCATGATAAATGTCTATTTGACGAGAATATCAATTAATGGTCCTTCGAGCTTAGATGCTAGTTTTTCTATTTGTATATAAGATTTATTGCGAAATTCTCGACAGAGATTTATTGTTACTTAGGTAAACTTATTACTTCATTTGAATTATGGTTAGAGGCAAGTTTTTCTTAGGTTTGTTTTACTAAAAATATTCCTATGAGAAAGAGTTAAAACAATTCGATCTGCAAATTTAGACTTAATAAGGGTAATATTTTTGTTTTTTTCTTGCTTGTTTTCGACTAAGTTCTTGTTGATTATTTGTTTGTACACAATATTATGTTTGTGATAGTTTAATAAATATTTTTTTCATGTGATCGTGCACAGCGAACTCAATTCATCAGTTTTCCATTTCTAAACATGTATGTCATACTCTTATGATTTGTTGTCCATTAAATTCTTCTGATTAACTTTTATTTCAATAAATAAGCTATATTTCTCCAGATTATCACGACGAAATAAACGATCAATCACACATAAATATCAACAGCTATACTAAATTAATATTACACCTCGACAGTAGATGAACACAAATTGGCAAAAGCGCTAAGTGACAATTAAGAAAACGATCAAATCTCAGTCAGTTGGAGTGTTGTGGTGAGACCACTTCTCACTGGAGTGCCTTCAGCTTAATTGGAGGGGCTAACAGACTAACCGCTGGCAGTAGGCCGGCTTTCCACGACACTCTTGCAGATACACGTTATTTTAAATGTTTGTGTAGATAGATGATTATGTTAGGAAATGATTACTGAAGGAATGATAATACATTTCAATTGAGTTCGAATTAAAATGAATTGAGTAACGTTTGTTAACTAAAGATATTTATATATTTGGGATACAATTATTTATTACAATGGTGTTAGTGATGAATGTTATTATAAAACTCATCAGTACGGTACATAGCAATCCAAATATTTATGGGTACTTATCAGTTAGACAATTGTTACTTTCCGCGCGTTATTGGCTTTAAAAATGTTTGTTTTTTTTGTATTTGTGTTTTGTAAAATAAAATTTATGTATTTTCTTTTGTTTTACTTTATCTTCTCTCCTAATATAAAGACATTAGTTTATACAGCCTTTAAGACAACTCATGGTTTCTCATGAATCGTTTGAGAATATATTTCATTCTGTCTGAATGCAGATTGCAATATGACGACAAAGTACACAGCATCACAGCTAAATTCCAAACACAGAATATAACTATTATTTATGAGCAATGTTTTGTGGCTACAATTCAGAATACTCTGTATCGTATCATAAAGCTTTCTAAGCTAAACGATTAGGTCATATAGCTTTTCTCAAATGTGTTCTTAAACATCAATAAAGCCATTCAGAAACAAATACAGTTACAATTAAAGTTGCTGAAAAAACAATAACTACTTTAAAATTTATGAGCATTTGACAAAACTTGATATGTACTTTGTTTTTACCGTTCTGTTATACGTTCATCTTAACTTTTATGTTAATTTCTTGTAAATTTCTCTCCCTTAAACCGCAATAAACAGACAAAATATAAGCCGATTTTACCACACCTCTGTTTTACCTCTTCCACGAAAAAGGTGAAAGCATAGATAAATAAAATTAGTATGTTACTAAGGCATACTATGAAAACATTGACACATTAATATGTCGACCGGTGACCGGGTGATTTCACCAAAGGGTTTGATGTATTTGGATACGAGTTCAGTAAATATTTGAACATCAATTTAGACTTCCTACGGTTCGGTAATGGATTGTATTTAAAGCTTCTGTCCCGGTTCGACGTATATAGGGAATAATTTAACGTGACTGTCATTGTGGTGAAAAGATTATAAAAGGAATTATTTTTTTGATAGAAACATTATAAATAACTAAATAAGAGCTTCATAGAATTAGGTTTTGGTAAAAATAAGTTTTGAAGTTCGATAAACACAACTTTCACATACATACATATATATGTAGGTATGTACTGAGAGGAACTGCCTCGTTGGTCTCGCGGTTGGCGTGTGCGACGGCTGATCGTGAGGTCTTGGGTTCGATTCCCGGGTCGGACCAAATGATTGTATGATCTACAAATATTTGTTTCGGAGTTTGGGTGTTTTCTATGTATAATATGTATGTATTTACAAAAAAAAGTATATATGTATTGGTATCAGTTGTCTAGTACCCATAACACAAGCTCTGCTTAGCTTAGGACTAGATGGCGTTGTGTGATAGATGTCCGAAATATTTAGTAAAATGTCCGAAATATTTATATCCTGTCAAAATCATAACCCTCCTTTGGCTTTGTCGCAGTCGGGTAAAAATAGTTATTCTTACAACAAGAGCAGGAACAAATTCGGGTATATTGATTGAAGTCCAATTAATATTCTCCAGTAGAGGAAATTTCCCAATATCTGTGTTTGTTCTACTTGTCCTAAATTACTTTTATAATTTTGACACTTAGTACTTATAGAGTAGAGTTGATTACATAATGAAAAATGAATTGGAAAAAGAAAAACAAGTATCACAATCTATATATATAAAAGAGGAAGGTGACTGACTGACATACCCAGAGATCAACGCACAGTCCACACCGCTGAACCTAGTATCCAGAAATTTTGCATGTAGGTTCTTTATATAATGTAAATAAGCACTTAGAACGGAATTTTTGAAATTCTACCCCTAAGGGGCTAATCACGGTACGAAAATCTGCGTGAGCGAAGCCGCGTACAAAAGCTAGTGTCTTATAAAATTCAACTCAATCACAAAATTCTATTCTTCTTTTGATGAAATGGCAACCAGCCGAAACTCTTGGATCAGCTACTTCTGCCAATGTCAAGTGTTTACAGTCTTTAAATCATAAGTCTTCGTCGTGATGAAATTGAGGTTAAAAATATATAAAATATGGATAAGACGAAATGGCGACTTTCGAAAAAAACTAAAAACGATCTACCTCAATCACATAATTCAATGACTATATATTTAAATTCAAATAAGTCATACCAAATACCTTATGGGTACCATAAGCGGTGACAAATGTAGTTTAAGTATATCCTTCTGCGTCTGTGTTTTTTCTCCTTAGAAAGGTTTAGTAAATAAATTGGCAATAATAAATTCAAGTAAATAATGAATTGGCCGTGTGAAAAATAAAGTACCTATATTACGTCAATTCTTGGTGGTATTACATTTAATGAACCTGGATTAAGCTGATCCGAAATTTCGCGTCACGCAGGCCTTTATGCTGTCAAAAGTAACATTTTTCATTCACTCTCTAGATTATATTCAAACAAGGTAACATGAATTTCTTTTTAATTGGAAAAAAAGCTTGTTGTTTATTTTTACTCGCTTTACTGCCCCGGTGGCACAGTGGTAGCCTACGCGAAGGCTGTGCGTAAGACTTGGGTTCGATTGCCGAGTCGGACCAAATGTTTGTATGATCTGCAAATATTTGTTTCGGAGTTTGGGTGTTTTCTATGTATAATATTACATAACAATATATGGTATTTAAAAAAACAAGTGTATATGTCAGTTGTCTAGTATCCATAAAAAAGCTCTGCTTAGTTTGGGACTAGATGGTGTTGTGTGTTCGAAATATTTATTTATTTACGAATAACTATTTCAGCCTCGCGGTGTTGCCCGCGATACGACAACAGCCAAAGGTAACGGCGCGGGGCTATGCTAGTCTTAAAAAAAGGTTAGTTACGTCGTATATGCTACTTGCTAGTTAATGTCTTGTCTAAATCGGTCCGGCCGTTCCAAAGTTTAGTCGGAACAAACAGAGAAACAGACAATTTAAAAAAAAAATAGCTTTTTTGATGACAATACTTATATACTTTCAAATTCATTAAGTGAAAAGCTGTTAATTTGAAATCACAAACAAACACTTAAATTTTATTTATTCATACTAGCTGACCCATCAAATGTTGTTTTGCCATTAATATAAAAAAAATAGGGGTGGGTCACCCTTATAATTTAGGGGTATGAAAAGTAGATGTTGGCCGATTCTCAGACCTATCCGATATGCACACAAAATTTCATAAAAATCGGTCCAGCGGTTTCGGAGGAGTTTGGTAACACACGATAATTTATATTTTAGACTAGCTGAACCCCGCGGTGTTACCGGCGGTTATCGTCGTACCGCGAGTAACGCCGCGGAACAAAGTTAGTCTAAAAAAGTAGCCTAAGTTACTCCCTGGGTCATCAGCTACCTATCAGTGACAGTCCCGTCAAAATCCGTCCAGCCGTTCCAGAGATTACCCGGAACAAACAGACAGACAGACAGACACACAGACAGACAAAAAATTTTTTAACTACATTTTCGGTATATGTATCATGTATACATACATATGCACTGATTAAAAAGCTGTTATTTTAATATTACAAACAGACACTCCAATTTTATTTATTTGTATAGATGTATATATAGACTAGCTGAGTCCCGCGGTGCTACCCATGGTTATTGTCGTAGCGCGAGTAACGCAGCGGGGCAAAGCTAGTCTACAATAAGTAGCCGAAGTTACTTCTTACATCATCAGTTATCTATCAGTGAAACTCCCGTCAAAATCGGTCCAGCTTTTCCAGAGATTAGCCGGAACAAACAAACAGACAGACCGACCGACTAACAGACAGACAAAAATTGTAAAAAAAAATATTTTGGTACCTGTACCGTGTATACGTACATATGATGTATTTATTAAAAAGCGGTTATTTTTTTAATATTACGAACAGGCAGTCTAATCTTTACAAATAAATAAAATTGAAGCGTCTGTTTGTAATATTAAAATAACCGCTTTTTACTTAATGCATATGTATGTATACACGATACATATACCAAAAATGTAGTTAAAAAAAAATTGTCTGTCTGTCTGTCTGTTTGTTCCGGGTAATCTCTGGAACGGCTGGACGGATTTTGAGGGGACTTTCACTGACAGGTAGCTGATGATCCGGGGAGTAACTTAGGCTACTTTTTTTAGACTAACTTTGTCCCGCGGCGTTACTCGCGATACGACGATGACCGCGGGTAACACCGCGGGGTTCAGCTAGTTTTAATTATTTGTATAGATAGATGGTATAGAAATCTTCGTGCGCGAGTCCGACTCGCACTTTGCCGGTTTTTTTATTAAGAAATTAGTTGATTTAAGTCAGCAGTTTATTTATTTTTGAGCAAGATTCGATGTCATTTTATTGTTGTGAAATCTTTATTTCTTTTCAAAATAAAAACATAAAAAGAAGTAAAAGCGACAAATGAAAATTCCGTTAAAATTTTTGTATTCACGCCATTCACGATTTCACGATTTCAAATTGAAGTGTGATAACGCGCTTTTAACACCAAAACACTGAACGCTTTGTGAAAACTATAAATATTGAACCGATATTTGCCGCGAGGCCAATTCTCTTCAAATAAAAATATTCTGATAGTTTATTTTTATGGTATTTTGAAAACATTAGTAAACTTGACACCTTATGGCAATTATTTTTCGCTTTCTCTTTGTACCCGTAACTCGAGGGTCCTATCGGTCGCAAGTTCTAACAAAACAAGTGATTAATTTCATTTAATTAATTAAAACAAATTTTTAATACTTATTAATAAAAAAAACTTGAGAGGTGTCAAGGGACATCCGGATAGTTTCGATATTACGAATATTTTTTTTTTACGCATACGTCAATAGAGAAAGAAAGATGGGGTACCGCGATCTTCTCTCTCTTTCAAACCACTGGGCGTTTCCGCTTAAAGTCAGCCATATGTCTGCCCCACTCTATCTATAATAGTTCTATAAAAGAGTGTCGTTACACTTTTTCCGTCTTTCCCCCTATCGCAACGCGCCATAAGGAACTTCGTTCCTTTAAACTTTAAGCCCTACCAGTTGATACCCATATTGGATTGGTTGTTCAGAAATATGTAGGCCGCCATTTTGTTATGGCAGCCATTTTGGATTAATAATAATACCGATTATATATAATTGCATTGACATTAGAACTAAAGTTATATTTTAAATGTCAGCTCAATCTGAATTCGGAAAGTGGATCAAATTTAACTTGCAATGTTTGATTACAGACAAAAATCGGGACAGGTGAAACTAAATAAAATCTTGTAAAAGCTGTGTAAAATGAGGGTTGAACCACTTCTAGTCTACAGGGTTTAGATAAACATAATATCCAGCTCAACAATCTCGACCATTAACTATTAGTATCTATCTATTTCAGCCTCTTTCTATCCAGTTTTGGACGTAGGCCTCTTCCATACTTTTCCACCTCTGACGGTCTTGAGCTGCCCGACATCCAGTCTTGTCCAGTCCAGTCAGCTATTAGTATAGCTGTCACAAATGAATTCCAATATTGAATTACTTAAAGACCAGTTCACACAAACGACACTCCATTGGGATGTAATAATGTTTCGGTCGTATTACAGCTGCATGGAACTGCAATCCGTCGACTGATTAAACAGCGCTTTGAAACGCAAACCCGTATTCGACTGTCAATGAATTGGATGCCTTAGAAATAGCCTTTTTGGTTTGATAAAACAGCAATTTACCTTTCAATATTATAAAACATTTCAAGTTGAAGGATTTCTTTGGTCGAACTTTGGATTAATGCACTAAGGGTTGAAGGTGCTAATTTCAGGAGCTACTAGAACGTATTGAGCGATCCTTTAAACGTTGGATAGACCGTTTATCGAGGAAGGCTACAAGCTATAAATCATCACGCCACGGCCAGTAAGAGTCGAGTGTCAACGAAAAATGTTGCAAAAACGGGGAAATTTATTCCTTTTGTGAAACTCGGAATATGTTGTGCGGGACAGCAAGTTCTCTATTTAAAATAGTTAGAAAAGGTTCCTCTAACTCGAAACTCTAATTCGCCATTGACGGGAGGTCCGGTGAGGGATTTAAGAATAAAGAGTTTCACCATTTCTATTCATCCCTTGAGTATAGTAAAAGGCGAACAAGAAAAATTTCGCAGGAAAACATGACTGCAATGAGAAGAAGAACTTGAAAAAAATTCTATGCCAGCCTGTCAACTTCATCTTCATCTATATAAATAAATATGAATCGCTGATATGTATGTACGCGCAAAACTTCCGATTGACCACCAAATGGGATAATTCCTTTTAATATGTGTTTGCTATTGTTAGGACAAGGTTTGTATTACAGAAAAATATAAGAAATCCAGAAAAGTAATTTTTTTTAGTCTACGACTGTACTACCCGTGGGTAACTGACGCGGGCATAAATAATAAAAACAAGGGTGTCGGAAATTTAGAAAATAATTGTATTATACAAAATGGCGGTACGAAGTTCGCCGGGACAGCTAGTTTGTGATAAAACTGGCACAACCAGAATAAAAATATAGGTGAACAAAAAGCACTTATATACAAAGTTACTTCTACTCCATCGTTTTCTTAACAGTCAGTCACAGAGATCAACCCATATTTTAAGGACTGTAGATCAATCAGTTCCAAGTGCTACTCTTAAACAAATCAATCTACTCGAAAGTCTAGAAACTTGTTACCATATATCCCGTACCTGTTATTCATCCGTTGAACTATGTACTTTACTATAACGTATTAAGAAACAAAATAAATATCTCAATACGGAACAGATAAATCACTCAGTTCTATCTCGATGATACTATCACGTAAGGCTAACATTTCTCACATAACAAACCGAATAAAATCAGACAAACAAACTCCAAACTTTGTTGAAATAAAATGCTTTGCTGTTGTTATCCTACTCACTCGTATGAGGTTAGTTGAGATGAAGTATGTAGAAGGAATTCTTTTGGATAGATTTATCAAAGGCAACCGTTGTTAGAGATGTCTAGTTTGCTCTAGTTATTGGCTGATCGGGACTTATCCGTTAAGTTCGAGACTTATTCTGTATCTTAAATAACATTGTAAATGAGATGGCGTGTTTATTTCTGATACTTTCAAACATTAAGTGCTTGACTGTTAGTTTTGCAATTATACGTTACAAGCTTTTGCCTGCGGTTCCGCCTTTTTGTATTTCGGTTATCGCGATAAAGAGTAGCTTACTTACGTGGCGAATTACTTCCTCAAGATCACCTTCGTAAATTTCATTGAAATCGGTGTATCTAGCCGTAAAAGCGTTACAAACAGACATAGTTAGTTTCGAATTTTTAATATTAGTATGGATTTAATAACAACCTTAAATAAAACCGGCTACTCCATAACCAGGGATACGTACGACCTATAGCGTAACTTTTACGATACAGTTAAAAAAGAATTTTGCAAGACCGTAAACATGTTTCGTTACATATCATAAAATCCAAGTCCTACCTGTTTTATTCTTTATTGCGTTCTTCTAAACACTCCTTTTTCTAAAACATCACTACAGTTTCTCTTTCAGAATCCAATCAGATCTTTACGCGAAATCTATGAGGATGTCAACGATACCTATCTGTACAACAATAGCGCGAAATACTTTACGTCAATATGGCCGCTTCAGAATACGGCTACGGGTTCCGGATGTGATTTATTACCGGCCGTATCTTGACAAAGATACTTCGTGTCGACGAACAGTCTCCGGGCCACGATTTACTAGGGCTTTGAACTTTCAGGCTGATGTATTTCACGTCTTATATATTTACTTGAAACCCAATAACTTTTACTTAATATAAAGTGGCAGAAACCTCCTTTATGCTGATAATCCTATGTGAAATATTATTGTGATGTAAATATTAGGTATAAATATGAGTGATAAAATATTAGGTAGGAAGAATAAGGTAGTTCACAGACGATTAATAATATTAGGTAGTTATGATGTAAAAAAAAAAACAACACAAAGCAGTCATGAGGACTGACAACAGAAGTGAAAACTCAAACAAACAGTTGTTTAAGCTCACCTAAAATGAATCTCTTTAAATAAAATGCGCGACAAACAGAAATAAAAAAAATGGTTATTGTAAAGTTATGTTACTTGTTTTATTGGTTATGTTATCATCATCGTCATCATCATCAGCCTATTGCAGTCCACTGCTGGACATAGGCCTCTCCAATCGCACGCCAGTTAGTTCGATCCTCGGCTTGTCGCATCCAGCTCTTGCCAGCCGTCTTGCGCAAATCTTTAATCAATAATATATCAATACTTTACATCAATATGGCCGCTTCAGAATACGGCTACGGGTTATGTTATATTGTGAACAAATGACACACAATTATAGGAATAAAAAGTAAAAAAATATTTAATTTTACATTTACCGGCCGCAAATATTTATTATTAATCAATAAACAAATATAGTTTTGATGCAAAAAGTACTATTATGTCAAATGTACGGTGGCGTTTCTATCGGGAAAGTTAGGCAGCTATATTCCCTATTATTTTATGTGAAGTCAAGTTTTGTCTACTTTTTATATGGCTGAATGCCATCCCAACACGAACAAAATCAACATTAAAATGGTTATTAATATGCAATAATATACAAAAAGATAATTGAAACCAATTACACTAACTTAATCGTCTCGTAATGGTTTCTGTACGTCGACCTTAATTCTCTGCCGAGTCGTCCTGGTGGTTTCAATGGACGTAATCGAGTTCCCGAACTCGGATATAAGGTTGCTCGATGTGGGTATAATTTATAACTGGGTCGTACCCGACCAATATGTCGGTTGCGCCTGTTTCTGCTAAAGGCGATACTTGGAATAATTACAGTAATTTGTCAAATGTTACAATTTGGCTTTCGGTGAATCAACTTCGGTCTAGTTTCGTTTGAAGTGAGTTGGCAATAATTACACGATGTTCATTACTTCTGATTTCGTTAGACAGGAATTAATTTTCCTTTTGAAAGTTGGCGTTGATGTCATCAGTGACACGCCTGCTGCAGATCAGGTGTCTTCTAAATGTATGTACGTGCATAACTTCCGATCGGCTGCATCAAATTAAATAATTCTTTTTATGTGTTCGTTATTGTTAGGACAAGGTTTGTGAACAAGAAAAATTATAAGATAACGGGAAACGTCAATTTTTTTAGTCCGCTACTGTACACTGCCTGTGGAAAGCTGAGACAAATAGTAAATATGGCGGTACGAAGTTCGCCGGGTCAGCTAGTAGTCTATAAAATAAGGCATGATCATTGTGACAGTTTTCACTGGTGTAATTTTTGAACTTTTTTTTTCTCTGGCTTCACACGATTTATACATTCAGCCAATGTCAATGTTCAAACTGGCACGCCCTGAAGATCACTGTAAAATGATAGCATTCGTGCCGTCGTGTTTCGTTGGAGAGTACGAGACCGGAGACCCAATGATGCAGAGGCATCACTAGGCCGCCATAGTGTGGGTCACTATGCTGCATTGTTGCATTGTCTGTATCCCAAAGAGTATGGTCACCGCCACTCTTGGATTCTGCTTATGATTTCTAATAAATAGATTAGAGTCATTTTGGCAGATCCAAACATAAAAAAATGTGTGGTAAAATGTAAGTGATATAAAATCAAATAGTTTAAACAAAGTTACGTCGTCAATTACGTAACCATTTAGCACAGAGATCATGCTGGACTGTAGAATGAACAGGGGTTATGATACTCCGTATACTTAATATCTCACCACACGGACACAACATACATCGTTAAAGTAAAAATTATTCGATACGCAGTATCGATAATATACCTATACGTTTAGCTGTATATCACTAGAAATAGAGATTCGTTAACAACCGTAGAAATATAAGGCCAAATGAAGATAATTTATTACTATTACCTAATTATGTTAATTAAAGGTCTCCTAGTGGCTGAATTATGGCTATAATTCGTTTTTGATATATTTAACGGCCAGTATAACTTGAGCCTTCCTTATGCGGTATTTCCCAGCTGTGTAAGGTCTACTATACTAGATGCTTATTGCTTGATATTGCCGTTAGTTATGGTAATTTATTTTGTGACAAGTACATGGGTAAATGTAATACTCTTAATTCTAACAATAAAGAAATTTTATTGTTTATGATATACAAAGAATTGAGAAACCTCCTCCTTTTTTTGAAGTCGGTTAAAAATCTTTCTACAGAACTTCGATATCGTCTATTACTTAAGTTGTGGAGGCCTGATGGTAGTCGTTTCTCGTAAAAAATTGTGACTAAGTAGACCTAAAGTACCAGCAGAGTATGGGTCGGTATCTCTTTTCCAATTTTATACCCTGAGAGGTGGTATTTCGTCTCTAAATTTCAATGGAAAAAATCATTTTTTTTAAAAGACATCTTCCCCATTAGGAATAATCATCCTGTGTCGCGGGGGACTTTACAAACATACATGAAACGGACACAAAGAACATCCAGACTCAGAATAACAATTTGTGGATCACACAAAGTGTTGTCCTGTGTGGGGTTTGACCCCACAACACTTGACGTAGTAGGAAGCGGCGTGATGACGCTTAAGCCACAATGCCAACCGTGCAGTCATTTTAAAAGCATCTTATCTATATTTATAAAAGCATTTTATCTATATTTATAAAAATGAATCCCTATTTGCCTTGGTCACGACATCACGCGTAAACGGCTGAATCTATTTTGTTAATTCTTTTTTTCTTTTAGCGAGGAAGGTTCTAGGTTATATAACATCACGCTACGGCCAACAGGAACCGGGTATCAACCGGAAATGTTGGGGAAATGGAAAAAAACATATATTTCTTTATTTCTTTTGGAGAGACGCAGACGAAGTTGCGCGGTCAGCTAGTTCAGTTTATACATTAAAATCTCCTTTCTAGGAAGTAAAGAAAAAAGACAAGATATCTCATGTTTTCATGATTTTTATGGAAAGCATGTTTAGAATCCAAGAGATTAGTTAGTGAAAACTTTTATGCTTCTAATTATATTTTTAAACAAAAGCAAGCTAGTTATTGAGTCTCTGTCTGAGTCCATCCAATATGACGATATGTACAGCCTTCTACACATATACATAAAGATAGATTGTGCATACAGCCAGAATATATCGACCGTTTCGAAACGTATTGTTCAGCCGTGTCGAAACCCGCTGTTAACTCTTAGTAATCCGGTATCGAATGCTGGTGTCTATTTCTAATGGCTGGCTATTTTGGATATCGTGAGAGAATGAATTTAGGATGCTATACATAAAATATCAAGTTGAAATATGATCGGAAATGTACATCCACACTTCCATACTATATTATAAATCCGAAATAGACTCCGTCTGTTAACTACGCATTCACTTTTAAACCGTTAAACTGATTTCTATTAAATTTCCAATGCCTTTGATTCTTGAAAAAGGATATAGGCTACTATTTACCGCGATAGTATAGCTAGCTAATAAATTAATTAAACTATTTTCTTTTTACTAAGTTGTGGTATGGTGTGGTAAATACTCATCGTCACCATAAGCCTTAACGACCTAATGTCGTCCACTGTCTTATTTTAATGTCCCTTATATAACTGTTCGAGAAAAGTGGTAAACCTCAAACGCCGATTCCCACAAATTACGATTTTTGAGTTACATCTTTTTTTTTTACTAAGAGTGCGATATGATGAATAAAAGAATAAAAACATTATTCTACACTCGGGCCATTATTAAGAATTTTTTGATACCTAATTCGTTAAAATCAGTTTAGTACTACGGCGGTACATACATACATTGAATGCTAAAACAATAACTCTTCCCTTTGGCATCGTCGTAATTGGGTAAAAAGTGATAAGTAATAAATAAATAATAATAATAAATAAATATTTCGGACCTCAAACACACAACGCCAACTAGTCCCAAGCTAAGCAGAGCTTGTGTTATGGGTACTAGACAACTGATATAAATACATATACAGGGTGTAAAAAGACTACTCCCGAAAACTTTGGGGTTGCATTCAGACCATGGTACTGAATAGGTTTGGCGAAAAAAAAACGCAAAAAATATGTTAACTTATCTAAGTTCTTTTTTGTTTATTTCTGGTTACATACACATAGTACAGCATAATAGGACCCAAACTACCTAATTATCTCATTTAGAAAACCAAAAAACAAATAAAGTCAAAAAAACTTCAATGTATTTCAAAATAAAAACAGATGGCCGGGGGGTCATTAACTCATTACACAACGCGCCAGCGCGCGGTTCAAAGACCGCGGCGGCGGCGAGCGCGCTGGCGCGTCCCACCCCGCTCGCCTCAGTTGCTCTATCTAACTGATAGTAACCTAGTACCTAGACAGTACAGCCTGCCTTCTGCCTTCATTTTACAAACAGAACTTCTAAGAAAACTATGTTCTAAACAAAATGCAAAATATTAAAGTAGGTAGATACCTATTACAAATTAATGTAAGACCCTAACTTTATGAAGCGTGCATATGCATAAACAATTTATTGTCTATGTAGATAAATTTGTATTAGGTTGGTACAAAACTTTATTTTCCTACGTTATTAAATTCAGGTACTAAAGTAGGTACCTACTCACTTACTTGAAAATGCTGGAAAACTTTAACGAAATCACTTACTAATCTGGCTTTCTGATGGATTATGTTATCAACCAATGCTAAATAATAATGAATAGGTATCCTGGACACTTGTGTTATTTTTTGGGTTGGTCTAATGAAATCATTCATCATCATTTTCAATAAAATTCAAGTGAGAGATTTATCCTGGGAATCGAACCCATAACACCGTGCGGCTGAAGTCTTAAACAAATAAAGCCTAGACGTGTGGGCCGCACCGCCCTCCGATCGACGAACTGGGTAATCTTTAGGTCCAGTGCACACCTACGGTTTCCTGGTTAGCAATCCCCATTCGGCAATCTGAATGCTCTTCTTACATACCGTGGGAGAGCCACGCTTCTGCATGAATGGGCTGGCTCAACCGGAGTGATACCACGGCCTCACAGAAAACCGGTGTGTTTCATCGAGTGATTGAGGATACCGGAGGCCCATACCCCAAACCCTTCCCCCATCCCCCAAAGGCCGGCATCCTACTTGTGACGCCTCTAGTATTGCGGATGTCCATGAACGGTGGTAATCGCTTACCATCAGGCGATACGTCAGTTCGATTGCTCCCTATTCCATAAAAAATACAAAATTTCAACTATGCACACATGTTTTAATTTTTGCCGGAACGGAAAAAACTAACATTGATTTCGTGGTGGTCGTATAAAATTTCGAATAAAAAACGCGAAATTTAACCAGAAAACCCTACATGTGCATCTAGCCCTAGAACTTTGAAACTTCCGTCATTTTATTAATTACCTAAAGTCAGAGGATTCGCGCGATAGCGGCGCGTTTGGTGCGCGCACTAGTTGCCTTTGATTTTAGCCGACAAAAGCTTACCGATGTCGCGTCGTAGATATTTACCTACGACTCGACCGAAACTCCTTTTGGCGGCGCGTGTCACAGAACATTAATTTATCTAGTACATATTCAAAATAGGGACACGGTACCGAATAGAAAGTATTGTACTCATGAATTAATGTAAAAAGCGTGCGGCGACATTAAATTAATTTCTACTTTATAGTTAGATTGCTTTTAAAGCGTGTTTATTAGTTTTTAAACTATTATTTATTTTCTACTTTTTAGTTTGGTATGTTTACCAAAGTGTGTTTGTTTACTTTTTAAAAACATTTTTTTTAGAAAAAAAACTATTTGTTTTTTTCACATTATTGTATTGTCATCGGACTTTGGCTCTGTGAAATATTTCAAGTTAATCATACTCCTAGAAGTAGGTGAAAACGAAGTTAAAAGATTCCGTTACATACATACAGTGAGTAAAAGTGTACGCGTACTTTTCTTATTGAGGCCTAATGGAGACCTTCTTTTTTAGTTTACGGGTAGGAATTGCCGTAAGATCGCAAGTTTTGAAGATTACCCATTTAGAACTTAATTTCTAAATCGATACGATAGTCTGTCCTGTCCTGTCCAAAAGTACTCATTGAGTAAAAGTATCTAGTACTTTTCTTACCGAGGCCTAATGGCGATCTCTTTCTTTGTTAACGGGTTGTAATTGTCGTAAGGTCGCAAGTTTTAAAGATTATTTAATCGATACGATACCAGTCCAAAATGTAAAGTACTCCATACCAAAAAGTATCGATACTTTTTTCGTGTCTCTAATTATACATTTATTGGTTACTGACCACGGCTAGTTGGTCTTCAATTTTCGTACTGGCTGAACGCTTGCGTGGTGCATTATAATTTGCAATTCGGTACTTGCCTTGCGCGAAAGTTAATTTGTGTTCTAATTTTCCTTTTTTTAGTAGGTGTAGTAAGTTAATTAAGTACTTTTTTATCGTTTTTTATTCTCTTTTTACCTAATTTTAGTGTTAAGTTATTTTTAGAATAAAGAAATGAATAAAATTCTTGACACATTGTTTTTTCCGGCTACAATTTTTTTTAAGGGCAACTGTTTGTTGTTTTTAATAGGTTTTGGGGTGCTGAAGCTACCTCTTTCGTTTTCGGTAGACGTCTGGTTACACCCTGTATACTTCTTTTTTGTAAATACCTACATATTATACATAGAAAACACCCAAACTCCGAAACAAATATTTGTAGATCATACAAACATTTAATCCGACCCGGGAATCGAAGTTGAGACCTCATGATCAGCAGTCGCACACGCCAACCGCGAGACCAACGAGGCAGTCAAATAAAAGAAGAAGCAAATAGAAACATGAAATAAATTCAATATCAACCTGTCTGCACAGGTGGTCTAATTGCTCAAAATCTCCTTTCTAAATAACCCAAAAATCACTAAAAAAACCATAACAAATAAATAATAATTTAAAATTTTAACAAAAAAGAACCGACTTCAAAAGTTGGACCAAATTTTAATGGGACCACAAGGGAAGCACCTTTGAAATAACAAAAGAAGTTAGCAGGTAGTAGAGCCACGCTGATTTCAGCATGAATGGGCCGGCTCGACCGGGGCGGTACTACCCTCGCATAGAAAATCAACGTAAAATGGCAGTTTTGGTGCTGTCGTATTTCGTTGGTGAGTGCGAGACCGGAGGCCCTAAGATGCAGGGATGACAGTTATCGCGGTAAGTGTGTGAGCAGTGGAATGCTCGTAGAGTCATGTTGAGGGTGACGTGGATCGAACCGTCGGCCAGGGAGACCCGTAGAAACGGTGGTGCCGCTGGCCGCCCGCGGCATAGAGAGGGGCCCAACCGCGGCTAACCACCCTGGGAGGCTGCCCCGTCAGGTCGCGCATAATCCACGGAGTGGCTCGTCGTGCCGGTTGGTGACCGGACGGTGGGACCAGGCGACCACTTCCGGGAGGGTATGGGGGCCCTTCCGTCCGGCGGTTCGGTCACCGTCATGCCTCACCCTTGTATGACGATACAGCATTCCGAGTCTCAGTATTACACTGCCGCGATGACTGTCATGCCTTTTACGCTCCCAATTCCCCTCCTCCTATATCTTTTCATGGCAGCACAAAGAAAGTACAAAGGATGCACAGCGGCACTTCATTCTCCCACCAACCCGCTTTTTGAGGTGGAGTTCACAAACATCCGTGGACTCCATGCAAACCTCAACGCCGTCCACCAGCATCCAGCAGGTAAATTTTTGTACTTATGACTGAGTGGACGTGTTTTGACAATGAAGAAGTAATATTTATAATAAATAATATCACAATTTTATTTGCCGCCGCAAGCGGAAACGCAAAGTGTGTCATCGTCGCGTATAACAACTTCACGTACGTGTTATAATGAACTAAATACACATCTAAATCAGTGATTAATTTGTGTAGCAATGTCCCAAGCAGGGTCTAGCCCATTTGACCGTAGTCGAATTGTACGACGAACCCCTCCACCATCGCCATCGCAACAATCAGAGCCGATAGACCAACAACCGTATACACCCATGGAAGATGATCTGGTCAGTGAATTATTACCTACGACGGAAATTCAAAAATGGGCCGCTAGCTTTGACACTATAATGAAGGAAGTGTCTGCTATAGTAGCAGATGGAAAAATGAACATGGACCAAAAGTTACGTGTCACTACACTTTGTCGCAAGGCCATATCTGCAACGTCACAAATGGCGATATTGTACCAGTCCTTAAAGCAAAAAACAATCCAGGCGTATACTACTATCCAGCACTTACAGGCCCAACAGGATGTAGCTAGTAGTCTTAAAAGCTTTAAGAAGGTCGTCGAAGATAAATTTAAACCAGAAGAAAAAAGTACTTTTGCTGACATGGTCAAAAAAAGTGCCGACAACTTCGTTCGCCCATCCAATCTGAGCTCTATCGCAATATACCCTAGCAATAAGACACAATCGAGTGATGAGACCAAGTCCCTAGTACAAAAAATCATTTCGCCAGGTGAACTTAAACTTCACGTACGAGGCCTAAGAAAGGTAAGAAATGGAGGTGTTGTAATCAGCACAGAAGATAAAGGAGACGTTGAAAAACTTAAGAAGTTGGAAAAACTAGCCTCCTCAGGTCTGACAATTGAAGAACCGACTAAGCGCCGTCCAAGGATAACCATTGTTGGCGTTCCCTTAGCCCTTCCGGAAGAAGAAGTATATAACTGCATATACGAACAAAATATCGCTGATAAGTTCCCTACCTCTACGCGCGAGTCCTTCTTGGCAGCCATTAAGCTAAGCCACAAGTCGGGCAAAAGAAACCCCTCAACGTGCAATTACATTTTAGAAGTTCCTGCAGGTATCAGAAAAGCCCTAATAAACCAAGGTCGAATATTTATACAATGGACCTCATGCCCAGTCAGGGACTTCACAATTGTCACGAGGTGCTTTAACTGCCAACAGTTTGGGCACTCAGCCAAACACTGTCGGGAAACCAGCCCTACGTGCAGCCACTGCGGTGAACCTGGACATGCGTTCAAAGAATGCGTTAACAAATCTGCATCCCCAAATTGTGCAACTTGCAAGCGTTTCAAGAAAAAAAGTGACCACGAAACGGGAGATGTAAGTTGCCCAGCACGTAAGTTTGCCGAGGACAGATACATTAACTCAATAGATTATGAGGGCGCCTAAGAGCGCTACCTATAAGTTATATATTAAGGCACTACTTAAGTTACTTATATTTATTTTAACTATGAATAATGAATTACTTTATAGTATAGATAATTTCTCAGTGTCTGAATCAAAAGTTTGTGAGATAGAGGAGTGTAAAAAGTTAATAACCTCTGACAACAAAACATTGACCATACTTACCCAAAACATCCGCAGTATAAACCGTAATATGAGCGGGTTTGAGGTTTTGTTGCGGAGGCTTGATATGAGCTGTGATATAATTGTATTAACAGAATGTTGGCTTTCAAACCAGACCGCATACATACCATCTTTAAACGGGTACACTTCTTACAAAACGGATATAAACATTAACAAAAGCGACGGACTAGTTATCTTTGTAAAAAATAATTTAAAAATAAAAGTAGAAGAACTAATTCTGTTAGATAGTAATTGTTTAGCACTCACAATTAACTCAAACATAGTGATTGTGGCTATTTACAGACCCCCATCCCAAAATATCGATACCTTTTTAGACTCCCTCGATTC
This sequence comes from Spilosoma lubricipeda, assembly GCA_905220595.1. Taxonomy (NCBI): domain Eukaryota; kingdom Metazoa; phylum Arthropoda; class Insecta; order Lepidoptera; family Erebidae; genus Spilosoma; species Spilosoma lubricipeda. Next base: position 1,915,838 of record HG992290.1, read on the forward strand.
AAATTTGAACAAATATACATCATACAACACTGTTATTCTTACAGGTGATATAAATATCAATATTGCATCGAAACATACTAACACTCATACCCACAAATACCTAAACATTTGTGCTTATCATGGGCTTCTACCTGCACACTACTTCCCTACTCACCAAAGTGGTTCATGCTTGGATCATTTTATTATAAAGGCAAATAAACCATGTATAACATTAGTTACTAATACCAGTCTTACAGACCATCAGGCGATATTTTTATCACTACAATTATATGTACCAAGAAAAAACTGCTCGCGTACGTACAAAAGAATTAATATGAACAACCTCGAAAGCGACATATGTAAAATTAATTTTGACCCAGTTTACTCCTCACATGATGCAGATTTTTCGTTAAATTACCTCATAAGTAGTTTACAATATTCAATAGCACATAATACTAATATAACAAATGTACCATCGAGATTAAAAAGTATTAAACCATGGATCACACCAGGCCTCGTTCGTTGTATACGACACAGAGATAAATTGCACTTAAAAGCGAAATTAGCACCCGATAACCAGACACTTTCCATTATTTACAAAAGATACCGCAACTTTTGCAATAAACTGTTAAAGAACCTTAAGATTCAGTACGAAAAAAGTGAACTGCAAAAAGCCGGAAAAAATAACAAATTACTTTGGAAATGTATTAAAAATAACATTTTTAAATCCAAAACTACCGAACCCCCCCTCGACTTATTGTCAAGAGAAACAAACTCATCCAATGCATTAAATAAAATAAACTCATACTTCGTCAACGTCGGTAAAACATTGGCTGAAACACATTTGCACTCAAAACTTTCCTCCCATCACCCCAGTACGAATTTACCCTCTTTACTACATTCATTTGTGTTATTAGACACAGATGTTGATGAAATATTAACAACAATAAACGACTTAAAGGATGACTGTGCAGTTGGGTACGACAATATAAGTAATAGTATACTCAAACGATTTAGACACATACTTGCCCCCCCATTGACACATATCTTTCAATTGTGTCTATCAAAAGGAGTGTTTCCGAAAATGCTTAAAAAGGCTGTTATCACGCCGGTTTACAAAACAGGAGACAAAAGTTGTATTAGTAATTATAGACCGATTTCCGTCCTCACAGGCATATCTAAAATATTCGAGAAAATCATAAATTCCAGGTTGATAAAATATCTTGAAGTCAACAATCTGATTTCTGATAACCAGTTTGGGTTTAGGTCAAACAGATCCACTGATAACGCAGTACATCGAGTAACTAATTATATCGTTGATAATCTGGACAAGAATTTGCACTCTATAGGTATTTTCCTTGACCTGGCCAAGGCATATGATACCATTTCCCGTACATTGCTACTACACAAGCTGGAAAAACTTGGAATAAGGGGAACGCAGTTGGCCCTTTTCGAAGACTATCTCAGAGACCGACAACAATGTGTAAAAATTGGACCATACACTAGTTCTTACCAAAAAAATAAAGATTATGCTATTCCTCAAGGTAGTGTTTTGGGATGTACCTTATTCCTGGTTTATATTAATGATTTATGCAGCTTAAAACTGGAAAATGGTATCATTGTAACGTATGCGGACGACACGGCTATAGTATTTTCAGCCAAATCGCGCGCTGAATTATATAAATACGCACAGGAAGGGTTAAATATAGTTACTAACTGGCTTCATAAAAATTTACTAACATTGAACTCTGACAAAACAAAATACATTTTATTTACGATGAGTAACATTAACGCCCCCGCACCTGACCTTGACATTTACGCTCATACTTGTGGTTCTAGTGCTAACAATGCATGCAACTGCCCTGCTTTGACAAAAACTGATGATGTGAAATATCTAGGCGTCACGATTGACACACATTTGAATTTCCGTAGGCACATCGAATTATTATGTACTAGAATTCGTAAATTAATGTTTATATTTAAAAACGTAAGAAATATCGCCGACTACGAGTTAATAAAACTAGTTTATTTGGCTATGTGTCAGTCTGTCCTTACATATTGCATATCATCGTGGGGTGGTGCAGCTAAAACAATTTTACTGCCGTTAGAACGTGCTCAGAGAGCTATTTTAAAAGTATCCACATTTCGCCCTTTTAGGTTTCCTACACACCAGCTTTATTCCGACTGCAAAGTACTAACAGTTCGACAACTGTTCATCTTAAATACGACTCTAAAACAGCACAGAGAGCTTCAGTACAACCCAACAGCAACAGACAAAAGACGAAAAGACCTAGTCTGTGAAACCCCGCAAACGAGGCATGCTTATGTAGACAGATTTTACTTATTTTTAGGACCGTTTATATATAATAAACTAAACAAATTATTAAACATATATAGTGTTAATAATACGATATGTAAAAAAAGGGTATCAGAATATTTAGGTACATTAAACTATTCAGACACTGAAAACATCCTAACAATTTTAAAGTAAAATATAGTATTGTTATATGTACACTTAGTCATAACCTATGTTTTAAGAAAAATATATTTTTTTATTATTTAAAAAAGTAATTGTAAGACCAGAAATTGCCTGAAACACAGGTCTTACCTAGATCAGGCAGATCACTAATTTTAAATGTTGATATTACTTAATTATGAATTTAAGCAGTGTAATTTGATAGTAAGAAATAGTAGAAAAGTAAGAAATAATAAAAACTTGGCTCTAATCGCACAAGTTCTTCAGAAATTAAGTTAAGTCTACTCTTAAGAAAAACACCCAAAATCTTGTACATTGAATATGGAATAAAATTTATTATTATTATTATTATTATCTAGAGACGGCACGGCCCGCCATGCTTTTTCTGTCGGAGACTCAAATACGCCGCCCTGTCGACACGACATATCTTCATTACCCCGGTTACGTGCTTGAGGAGTGCTTCCTCGCGAAGGCTGGGGTATGTCTTTTTGTCAGGGCGGATGTTTGTTGTCGCCGATTGCGCTGCCTTGAGGACCCATCCTTCTCCACCCTATGGCTCCACGTAGATATTGGCTGTACGAGCCGAATCTACGTATGCCTATACAGGTCCCACTCTGGAGACTCTGAGACAACTCGACTTTTTGAATATCTCAGCCAGGCAGCGGACAAAGCGCAGGAGCAGTTCCCGACCGCTGAACTGGTGTTTCTGGGAGACTTTAACGCCCATAATGAGTCCTGGTTGGGATCTTCCAGAACTGACCACGCGGGTCGGACTGCCCATGCATTCGCTCTCACGCATGACCTCACCCAGCTGGTACTCCAGCCCACCAGGATACCAGACATATCGAGTCAAGCGCCTTCCTTGCTGGACCTACTGCTGACGAGCCACCCGGCGCAATACAGTGTATCGGTGCTCGCTCCTCTGGGATCCTCCGATCACTGCCTAGTTTCCACTACGGTGCCTCATGCTGCCCCTCCACGACCAGTGGCAGCAAAAAGACGCTTATGGCACTACTCGTCAGCAGACTGGGATGGAATGCGGGATTATTTTGCATCCATCCCGTGGGCTCAACGCTGCTTCAAAGACAAAGATCTGTCTCAAAGTGCGGCCGCCGTGGCTGGCGAGATCACTGTTGGAATGGAATACTATATTCCCTACAGTGAGGTCGCCAGCCAGACTACCCGTCCCTGGTTCAATCGCGAGTGCGCCCATGCTGTTTTTCAAAAGCAATCGGCCCACCGCGCATGGACCAGGGCCCGCGCTAACGGTTCGCTTGACGTGGATCGACTAAAAGCAGCGTTTAACAAAGCCACTAGGGAATGCAAGAAGGCTTACAACAGAGCGGATGCCCAGCGCATCGCGCGGCTTGGTCAAGAACTCGTCGCATACCCTACGGGTAGCCGAAAGTTCTGGCGATTGGCTAAAGCCGTGCAGTCCAACTTCTGCCAGCCCTCGCTACCACCGCTGAAATATCCTGACGGATCGCTGGCCCATCAGCCGCAGGAGAAAGCGAAACTGCTTGTTGATCTCTTTGCGGCTAACTCCCGAATCGATGACCACGGCAAGCACCCGCCTACGATTCCGACCTGCGACTCTACAATGCGGGATATTTGCATCCGGCTGAATGATGTCCGTGCGGAGCTTCGGTCACTCGACGTCCGGAAAGCCAGTGGACCCGACGGTATCCCAGCGGTGGTTCTTAAGAACTGTGCACCAGAGTTGTCTCCGGTATTGACGCGTCTATATCGCCTGTCATATTCCTCAGGAGTTGTGCCGGAGGCTTGGAGAGAAGCAAATGTTCAACCTATCCCCAAAAAGGGCGACCGCTCTGACCCGACCAACTACCGTCCGATAGCCGTCACCTCCGTTATCTGCAAAGTAATTGAGCGGATAATAAACAAACAACTGGTCCACTACCTAGAGGATCACTCCCTACTAAATGATCGACAGTATGGTTTTAGGCCGAACCGATCTACGGGTGATCTTCTAGCGTACGTCACACACCTTTGGGGTGAGGCTATTGACAGGCATGGGGAATCTTTGGCCATCAGCGTCGACATGGCCAAGGCCTTTGATAGGGTTTGGCACCATTCGCTTCTCTCCAAGCTACCGGCTTTTGGTTTGCCCCCCAAACTCTGCAACTGGACTGCCGCATTTCTACACCAGCGCCGCATCAGAGTCCTTTGCGACGGTGCGGCCTCCGATTTTCAGCCGATTAATGCCGGAGTGCCGCAAGGCTCTGTCCTGTCGCCCACACTGTTTCTTCTGCATATCAATGATATGTTAGCCCTTGGCAACATTCATTGCTATGCAGACGATAGCACAGTTCATGGGCGCTATTTCGGACACCCTGCGGCTAAACTTGCAGATATCGAGGAAAAACGACAGGAGCTTGTCGTTGAGCTCGACCATGTCCTGGGCCGCATTTTTCATTGGGGCTGTGAGAATCTGGTCGAGTTCAACGCCAAGAAAACACAGGTGTGCGCGTTCTCTGCCAAAAAGTCTCCATTCCTACCCCTTCCCACTTTTCAGAACACTCAAATGCCATTACAAGGTAGGCTCGATATACTGGGCATGGATATCTGTCGAGATCTCAACCCACGAGAATACGTTGAGAGCGTCACTAAAGCGGCCTCGCGAAAGCTAGGTGTTCTAAACAAGGTGAGACGGTTCTTCTCGCCCGGGCATCTGTGTCTTCTTTACAAGACCCAGGTCCGTCCGTGCGTGGAGTACTGTTCTCATCTTTGCGATGGTGCCGCACAGTACCTGTTTGACGCTCTCGACCGGTTGCAGCGACGAGCAATCCGCATTATAAACAGTCCCGAAGCCACCGAGTCTCTTGAGCCCCTGCAGTTGCGTAGAGATGTCGCCTCTATGGCAGTACTCTATCGCCTGTATCACGGAGAGTGTTCTGAAGAGCTCTTCCAACTGGTCCCCCCCTCCCCCTTCCTCTACAGAACAACACGTGCCGGCCTTGGAAGTCACCGCTTCAGAGTGGTAGACATTCGATCTCGTACTCATCGCTTCGGTTCCTCCTTTCTGTGCCGAGCGGTCAAAGCCTGGAACTCACTTCCAGCGCACGTGTTTCCCTCCCACTATGATCCCGGGTCCTTTAAGCGGGGCGTAAAAAAGCATCTCACTAGGCGGCCATAGTGTGGGTCACCATGCTGCAATGTTCTTATTCACATTGAGGATGGTGACCACCACTCTAGGAATCTGCTCATGCTTTCCATCAGGCAGAGCAGAGTCATTTTGGCACAGCCAAAATATAAAAAAAAAAAAAAAAAAAAATAAAAAAAAAAAAAAGAATCATCAAAATCATTTACCCGATCGAAAGTTATGAGGTTACAAACATAATAAAAAATAACGTCGAATTGATAACCTACTCCCTGTTTGAAGTCGGTTTAAAAAGAATGTCATCTTTCGTCCATAGCTTTAGTAGGTTAACACTATGATTCTTATTCACGTATATATGCAAAATTCAATAAAACTTTGAATAAAACCAGCTACCTCCGTAAACAGGAACTATAAGATAACTTTTATGACACAGATATAAAAGAATTTTGCAACTTTATATCTAGAAGAGTTCTCTTGTGGAATATAGAGGAAAAATGTAGCTATGTCTATGTAGTAATGTCGATGGCTTCGCTTCAGCATAAATGGCCTGGTTCGACTGATGTGATAACATGGCCATAGAGAACCAGCGTTATTGTATTCTTTCCACAATTTTCACTGATGTAGTGAGATGAGGGACCTGATTAGACTGTCTCCGTGGCGCAGTGGTAGCGTACGACTGCTATGCTTGAGGTCTCGGGTTCGATTCCCGGGTCGGACCAAATATTTGTATGATCTGCAAATCTTTGTTTCGGAGTTTGGGTGTTTTCTATCTATAATATGTGTGTATTTATAAAAAAAAAGTATATAAGTACTTGTATCAGTTGTCTAGTACACATAAGCTATGCTTAGTTTGGGACTAAATGACGTTTTGTGTTAGTTGTCCGAATAAAAAAATATTCCGAAATTTTTAATTGCTTAGTGACTACCACTATAGACCACTAAGAAGTTGTGGATTCGATTCCCACAAAGAAGAAATCGTGTGAAGAATCAGTTGTTCTGTATTCTGTGTGTAATTTATAGGTGTATGGTTTTAGAAATTTATAAATATAAATAAAATAAATATTCCGGACATTTAACACACAGCGCTATCTAGTCTTAAGTTAAGCAGAGCTTGCGTTATGGGTACTAGACAACTGATATAAATACATGTTAATGTTTAGTTGTAAATACGTACAATATTATATATACCCGTAGAAAAATAATACATTTTAGAAATATTGATAGCTAGATTAGAAGGAATCCTGTATAGTGTGAACGACTGAGTGATAGGCAGATAAGGAATGAGAATTAAAAGTACGAGCGGTAGCATTAGCGAGATCTTGTATGGATGATAACAGTAGGAAATAGGCTCCAAAGAACATTATTGGATTATACATACAATATTATTGGAGTTATATATGGGGGCGTATTTAAAAATATATTTTGTGTTGTTTTAACCGACTTCAAAAAAAGGAGGTTTCTCATTTCGACTATATATATATATATATATATTTATGAGCGTTCCGGGATAACTTCGTCGTTTATGAACTGATTTTGATGATTCTTTATTTAATGGAAAGGAGATGTCCCAACGGTGGCACCAAGATAAGGACATCAATATCTGACGATGGCATTCAAGAGAAATCGAGTCGAAGCTTGAAGTCGGTTTTATTTTTGTTAAAATTGCACTTGTTTTATATATAGGCCTTCGCCAAAGTGAGTCTACTCTGTCTGATGGAAAGAAAAAATACTAACAGATTTGTATCACTCGAGTTACTAATATCTATGGTTGGTGGTTATCATATAATCCTATTAAATAATCTATAAGAAATAACCTAGAAAGAGCTATATAGAGTGTTTCGAATTATGAGCTAAGCTAGATATTTTTGTATTTAGGTTAACAAAAACAGTTTTTGGATACATTTATTCGTGCTATTTAAGCTGCATCCACACTACAGAGATCGATAAGGGCATTTGAAGGTATCGGGAAAATTCATCGGTGTTTATATTTCGTACAAAAATAAAACTAACAATACCCCTTTGTTTTATTTATGTTATCATTTGAAACTTAATTACGCTCTCGAAATATAAAACTTTTTAGTTTCGCATAAGTTTGTTTTTATTTACAAAGTTTTTAATTTTTAGATTTATATGAATGTTTTTCCAAAAGTAGATAAGTGTCTCAAATATAAAAAGTAATTTAATGCCAATATTCTTGTTTTTCTTAATCTTTATAGTTAAATTTAAGGTAAACACACAAAGAAGTTAAGAAAACTAATTCTTGGATTGGCTTTGAAAATTTGTACATGCGATGATGTTCCCGAACGATAACTGCTTTGTTTCCAAGTTTTTTTAGATGTATTTTTATTTATTGAGGATAATATATAAAAAAACTGCTAAAAACACGAACATTTGTTATAAGTGTTTGTTTAAAAACAGTTATCATGGGTACAAAAATGTGTACAAAAACAAAAAGTATATGTAGGCAATTTTAGTACCTATACAAGAAAAATACATTTTTAAGAAACGAATTAATAATACTTTTAGGGAGTCATTTATTTCGAAACTTATTTCATTCAAAAGCTTCCTGCATTCTAGTCGAGCACACCTTTGCAAAGTGTGGAGTCGCCTTTAGCCAGGGACGCTGAAGTATTTTACAATGAAGACTTTATTCCACAGGAGGTTTCATTGAGAATGCGTAGTTCTCTTCGAGTAGAAACTCGGAGTTAAGCTGTTTTGTATAATAACTTCTCTGGGGCGGAATTATACGGGGCTGTGCAATATTCAATTCATGCACAAATTATAATGTTCGTAATGGAATGTTTGTTCCATCTTCTTTGTGTGAACGTGGAGAATTATTTACTTTGTGTTTCTTTTGTTTACAGAGAAGATTTTTTGTTATACTGTTGTTTTTATTGTGTATGTTTGGTATATGAATGTTGCTAAACCACAGATGTGGTGCAAGCCGTTTTTTATGTGTGTGGGGCAAACAAGTAGATATATTAGTGACTACTGATACTGATTGGTTAGCTCATGGCGGTGCAGCAATGACTCCAAACTTTTTGTTTTGTTTTCTTTGGTCGACTTCGTTCTCATTCAAGTCTCATAGTTAAGAGAAAGAAAATTGTAAATGCTATTTTTTTTTAAAGGAGCATCAGTGGAGTTTCTTGCCAGATTCTTCTCCATTAAGAGTAGGCTGCACTTGGAACTGGCGACTAGAATCACTCGATTTATTAATATTGACTATTCATAAGTGCCTGTAAAAAAAGTGCCTATTTGAATAAAATATTTTTGACTTTGACTATCATCGTCACAAATATCGACGTACGTCTTAGTTATCGTAATGGATGATGACCTTACTCAACTTAAGTGAAGGTTTTTGCTCCAGGTAATATGTTTGTGTGATAACAAGCAAAAGTTTAAAAACTATAACTAACCCGACTTCATGAAAACTTTTGATAAAATTTATATAGTCTTTTTCACTTGGGCTCTAATTACAAATCTATTGACATCTCATTCATTACAATCGATTCAATAATTTATGCGCTGAGGTAAATATACAAACATACAATGCCCTAACTTTTGGCATCGCCATATTCGAAGAAAAAAAACTGTCTCAAAATAATATCCAACAGTTTTTATATATCTTTACTAGCTGAACTCCACGGTGTTACCCGCGGTTATTGTCTTACCGCGGGTAACGCTGCGAGACAGAGCTAGTCTAATAAAAGTAGCCTATGTTACTTCCTGTATCATCAGCTACCTGCCAGTGAAAGTCCCGTCAAAATCAGTTCAGCTGTTCCAGAGATTTCCCGGAACAAACAGACAGACAGACAAAAATGATTTAAAAAAATGATTTTTTGGTACATATACGTTGGTACGTACATATGCATTTATTTAAAAGCGGTTGTTTTAATATTACAAACAGACACTACAATTATATTTATTTGTATAGATGTAAATCTATACATCTGTACTCAAAATTATTATATACAATTTAATTCTTCCCAAAAAGACACTCATCTGGATGAATTCCAGAAGTACTTTCAGAAGTAGTTACATAACCAAACGTATTTACTAATACATCTACAGCATTTCACGTGACGTTGAAATATAATCTACATTCAGACAAGAACTCGAATGTTTCGTTTGATTGTAAAACTGTGGTCCAAAAGATAGCGAGATGGAGTAAGCGCTTTAATATTTTGACTCTATTTTAAGTCAGTAAGTCTTGTCCGTGTAATAACGGTTTCAAAAAAAGGAGCGTCGAGGGCCCTCACCACCCTTATTCATTCATTCACTAAGGGAGTAAATTACGCAGGCTGACATCACGTCAAGGCGAAGGTCAAGGTAGTAGAGCCACGCTGATTTCAGCACGAACGGGCTGGCTCGACCGGGGCGGTACTACCCTCGCACAGAAAATCAACGTAAAATGACAGCGATCATGCTGTCGTGTTACGTTGGTGAGTGCGAGACCGGAGGCCCAATGATGCGGAAGCATCACTAGCCCGCCATGGTGTGGGTCACCATGCTGCATTGTTGCATTGTCTGCATTCGCAGTATGGTGACCACCACTCTTGGATACTACTCATGCTTTCCATCAGGCAGAGTAGAGTCATTTTGGCAGGGTCAAACATAAAAAAAAAAAAAAAAAAACATAAAAAAAAACCCTACTCCAACCCGTGTAGCTTACGTGGTTTAGTAGGCCTAAACCTTTATTCGAAGTTGAGGCTAATGCCCAGCTATGAACTATTAAAGGCTGTTGATGAAGTCAGTAAGTATCGTGATGTCTCTATTATAAAAAAAAATGGGAAGTATTTTTTTTGCTCTCATAGTTCATTCGTTTAGATAGTGTCGGTGCACCCGCATGGATATTTTCATTATATTGTTGTGAAATACGAATACATTAAGTCATAGGACAGAGTAAACTGACGAATCATGCCTGTGGGTGGGTGTACAGGCAGGCCTTTTGATTTTGTAGCGGTTTACCGCACGTGCGATGGCGGCGCGATCAAGGTGACCGTATCTAAGCGCATATATATATATAGGAGCATATAGGAGCGGAGCACCAATGAATAATATTTAAAAAACGGGTGAAAATTATCACGCTACGGGTAAAATGGAGACGCAAACGAGGTTGTCAGCTAGTGTACCCATAATAGAAAAAATACTAAACCTTGATCTATAACTGCGTATATAATCGCTCTCGGTGGGAGCGTGTACAAATGTGGCGTGAATGTAGTATCTTTGTTTAAAGCTTTGCGAAAATTTTAAATAAAGCTTTGTGCGGAGTATAGTTTTAATACAAATTTTACAATTTAAAATCTGTTCACTGTTTTTACTGAGACTATAAATTGATCACGTTCTGCATTTATGATATACTGTGAATACATTATATAATGGTGTGTTTGTATTATGTCAGTGTGTATGGCATATAGTATTATGCTGATGTATAAGCTATATTATTGTAAAGTTTTATCCGAATTGGTAGAGCCGTTTACGCGTGAAGAAGTGACAAACAAACTCACAAACTTTCGCCTTTATAATGTTAGTGTGATGATGTGATGTGATTAATAGGATTAAGAATATTATTCATTACAATTTTCATAATTAAAACATGACTTTTATTAAACTTAATTTCGTTATTTTGAAAGTAAGATAAAAAATAAACCTATTAGATAAACAGACCTCTATAAACCCTTATATCGTGAGATACGTGCGTAACTAGAACGTGACAATAGTGTAAGTTCTAGCAATAAATCCATCATGTCACGCTGTATCTCAGGGCGTGACAGCGTGTCAACGGCCGACAAATGAGATCTCACCGCAACCTTTCTCAGATGTACAATACTTATGTGGTATTAAAGCCCGCCGCACAAATACGGCCGACTTATTACTGGTAGTTTAATGTTCGTTGGGATTGTCCTTATCTATACAAATAAATAAAATTGGAGTGTCTGTTTGTAATATTAAAATAACCGCTTTTTACGAAATGCATATGTATGTATACACGGTACATATACCAAAAATGTAGTTAAAAAAATTTTTGTCTGTCTGTCTGTTTGTTCCGGGTAATCTCTGGAACGGCCGGACGGATTTTGACGGGACTTTCACTGACAGGTAGCTGATGATCCGGGGAGTAACTTAGGCTACTTTTTTTAGACTAACTTTGTCCCGCGGCGTTACTCGCGGTACAACAATAGCCGCGGGTAACACCGCAGGGTTCAGCTAGTTATAATATAAGGATCTTTACTTAAGGGTTGTTTTTCCACGTGAAGTGTGACCACTGTATAAAAAATAATGGCTTTGATATATCCAGTCTACTAATTAATTCCGAAAAGGTTATATTTTAAATTACTGACAGTTGTTTGAATTTTAAAGTTTATTTTACGCCATTAGGGACCTTTTTTCTCTGATTAAAAGGTTTTTTATTTCTTCCCATTTTTTGTACTCTCGCTATTACTGTTGCAGATGCAGGTGCTGTTCATCAAGTGACAAAGGTCGGTTGACTAACCACGGTCTCCACTCTAGCCTCGGTGGCACAGTGGTAGCGTATGCGACTTCTGTACTTGAGGTCTCGGGTTCGATTCTCGGGTCAGACCAAATGTTTGTATGATCTGCAAATATTTGTTTCGGAGTTTGGGTGTTTTCTATTCATATTCTTCTCTTCAAGGTATTAGGGTCCCGACCGGGGCGTTACTACCCTCGCACAAAACGTCAACGTAAAATGAGAGCGATCGTGCTGTCGTGTTTCGTTGGTGAGTGCGAGACTGGAGGCCCCATGATGCAGAAATATCACTAGCCCGTCATGGTGTGGGTCACCATGCTGTATTGTTGCATTGTCTGCATTCGCAGTATGGGCCACCCCACTTTTGGATTCTACTTATATTTTCCATCAGGCAGAGTAGAGTCATTATGGCAGGGCCAAACATAAAAAAAAACAGTTGTCTAGTACCCATAGTAGAAGCTCTAGCTTAGTTTGGGTCTGGGTGGCGTTATGTGTCAGATGTCCGAAATATTTATTTTTATTATTATTTCAGCTAAAGTGACTATCGGTTCGTCTGGACGTCTGGACTCTTTGGCTTAGGCTTATGTTTTCTAAATAGGAGTGAAATATAATTGTTAGAATTAACTACACAAGACAAAATATCCTGCATTAAAACCTCTTTCTGTGTCTGTGGAAGTAAAAGAAGACGTGGAAAGAAATCATATTCAGATTCGAAACATCCAAAACGTTCAGGATTTCACGCACACATAAATATATTCTGCGTCATAACAGTGAAACACGTAGGCCCATTTGAGCCTACACTTTGGTAGATTGTAACGTATGGCCACCATGTTATTCTGTGTAATCGAGAATAAAAAAAACAAAAGAGGTTGCTTCATTGTTTTGCGCACATGTCTTAGTTTATTCATATCTTCTCGTTTATAAAATTCTATGTAGTTACGTCACGTAGGCATTTTACTTTTTAATAAACCCACACCTCCAACGGCAGCATTGTACCACACACCCGCATTTTACTGCCTATTTAACTGGTATCTAGATTCTGTTCACACGTTAAGGATTTCTGAAATATTCCAACTACAGTCATTTTCTTAGCCCTTGTTATTCCCAAGATTATTTGGATTCGGCTAATAGTTCAACCGGTTTTACATAAATATCAGTTTTTCTTCAAATCAACTGATATCAGACTTTCACAACCCTGAGAGCTAACTGAATTTGGAGATTGAACTAGTCGTCAGTATAATTAGGGGCACTGACTTCACAATAACGATTGACATAGACGTTCATGACCACTGGGACCGACGGCTTAACCGGCTTTCGGAGACACGGGCGTGAATCGCTAAACTTCTACGCTTCAGTCTGTTATTAAGTATTTCATGTAAGAAAAATTCAACAATATTTTAGGCCTGACTTGGGATTAAAACTTCTGATCGGTAGTCGCGTACGCTAACCGTTAGACCAACGAGGCAGCCCAAATATTCCAACTATAGTCATGGCAGAATTTTATTACAATTTTAAATGTATTTCATAAAACTTACGTACTGAAAAGTTATCGTTCTTTGTTCGGCGTAGGTTCAAATTACACGAGTGTTCATTGTTACATTGTGTTCTTAGAGTTCCAAATTATATACACATATGTATAAATATCAGCTTTATTGAAGAAAACAAAAAGAAACACTGGTTTTTTATTTTTACCTAATTATGATCATACATTAAGTATTCAAATAACGTTGCTTGTCTTTTTGCAATACAGATTAATATACATAGCATAAATTTTATTAAATTGAATTTGCCGCGCTTCGCGCGTGTCTTAGGTTATCTGCGGGAGTGAGCAGAGGGCATTTCAATGGCGGTTTTAACGTTCAGTTTATTGTGTGAATTTATTGTTATAGAAAAACTTGTAGAAAGATAAATGGAAGGATATAATTGAGGAGGCGATATTAGTGAACTTTATTGTCGTGTCTTTATATTTTCAGGTGAGATAAAAGTCTAATTCTCTTAATTTGTAATATTGTAAAAGAAAGTGTGTCAAATAAAGCTTTGTATTTTCTGAGAAACAATTTGTGTTTAATAGCGAAAATCCTCAATAATATACTGCCTCGTTGGTCTCGCGGTTGGCGTGTGCGACTGCTGATCGTGAGGTCTCGGGTTCGATTCCCGGGTCGGACCAAATGTTTGTATGATCTACAAATCTTTGTTTCGGAGTTTGGGTGTTTTCTATGTATAATACGCATGTATTTACAAAAAGAAAGTATATATGTATTTGTATCAGTTGTCTAGTGCCCATAACACAAGCTCTGCTTAGCTAGGGATTAGATGGCGTTGTGTGATAGATGTCCGAAATATGTATGTATGTATGTATAATATATCTTATGTATGTACTACCACAATATGCACTAATAATTTATTAAAGGTTATTCGACTTATGCAAAACTTCCTACCACTGCCTTGTAATCAATCGCGTTTTGGCTGCGTTTAAGGGAAGGCTGTAATCGATACACCACTTAAATATGCGTCATAATTTATGGCAGTAACTGTTTCGTGTTTGCTTTGCAGACAAGCTATTGCGACCTTCAAACACATATCCTCAAGGGAATCACATTTGAAGGTTGTCTGCCGTATCGTTTTGATTGGAAATTATATTTTGTGTAGGATTAGAAATTATTGCATCTTTGTCCGTAGCTTCTAGACCTCGACTAGGTAAATATTAATAACTACCTGAACCCTGCGGTATTACCCGCGGTTATTGTGATACCGCGAGTAATGCCGTGGGACAAAATTAGTCTAAAAAAAATAGCCTAAGTTACTCCCTGGATCATCATGGTAATCTCTGGAAAGGCTACATCGATTTTGACGGGGTTCAGTTAGTGTAAGAATAGATTTCATATATTGAATGCAGAGTTATTATCTATCCAAGCATAAAATAACGTATTGTCTCAATTCTTACTCTTTTCACTGTAAATAATTTCTTTTCATTATCATCCCAAATATTTAGACACGCGTAATATGAAAGTTAGACGTTGACGAATCGACACCACCTGCGTTGACAAATAAGTACTTCATTAATTATCTAGCAATCTCCTGAGTAGGGATTAATTAATCGTGTTCTGGCGAAACACAGGCTATCGTTAATTACTAAAGAGAATAAGCGACTTTATGATAGAGAACATGTTTGACCTACTTTTTACGTGATTGTTCAAGAAGAAGGTCGAATATCATCATCATCAGTCTATCGCAATCTTACCAATAGCACGCCACTTGTTTTTTTTATATATATATTAGCTGCGCCAAAATGACTCTGCTCTGCCTGATGGAAAGCATGAGCAGATTCCAAGAGTCGTGGTCACCATCCTCAATGCGAATAAGGACACTGCAGCATGGTGAGCCACACTATGGCCGCCTAGTGAGAGGATCATAGTGAGAGTGAAACACGTGCGCTGGAATTGAGTTCCAGTGCTGGAAGTATGATTCGGTCCTCGGCTTCTCGCATCCATCTCCTGTCAACCGTTTTCGTATTCCAATATATGTATGTACTTATATATTCCTTTGGTAACTCTACACATTTAGCTTAAGCGGTTTGATGAAATTGAAGCATTTAAAATTTCATTAGATTCGTTTTAATTGTGATAGTAACACTTAGTTATCATCAACACACTGATGCAGCCCACTACTGGGTAGAGGCCTCTCCAATACGCCACTGAAAATCGGTCATGCAGTTGGTTAGTTTATTATTCATTAATCGATTAACAAATTTCGCGAAACCATACTGAATATCATAAAGGAGGTACTTTATTTGAGTGCCATCTGTTTTTGATAAAACTTATCTAGTATTTTTGTATACAATTATGATTATATTGTTGTTTATTGTGCACGTGGTGCTTACCTATAAGTAATTGTAACACTATGCCACTTCATATTTATTGAAAAAAAAAACTGTTTAACGGTGTATACAATTGTTGGTGAGCCTA
The DNA here is from genome assembly GCA_905220595.1 of Spilosoma lubricipeda. Classification (NCBI taxonomy): domain Eukaryota; kingdom Metazoa; phylum Arthropoda; class Insecta; order Lepidoptera; family Erebidae; genus Spilosoma; species Spilosoma lubricipeda. The sequence continues at coordinate 1,931,863 of HG992290.1, forward strand.
GTAAATAAATAAATAAATTGGCTTGTGAAGTTTTTGTAAATAATGTAGTATATTTCTTTTAAGTATGAGTTTGTTCAACTATTGTTATTTTTAAATAGTAATTTAGTCTATGCTGGTTGTCTTTAAGAGACCGCAGACTGCGCTGAGACGGTTAATTGTATAATTCTTTATTACCCGATCACAGTTATGTTTTGGCAGTCTATGTACGTATGTTTGTATGTTCGACCATATCGCCTAAACTGAACAGATTTTTAGGTGTCAATAGATTCGTTGCAATATAGCCCGAGTTTAAAGTTTTTTAACTTCTTGTTGTTTATTACTGTATAGTGTATAATAAAGAGTACCTACATTATTGAATGAGACCACAGATTATCGATACCTCTGCCCTAATTTAGAAGATTCTACCCACTTTTCATGAATCCAGCTAGGATTTTGATTAATACCGACGAAGGGCCAACATTAATCAACATGGAATTTAGTTATTAACTATTCAAAAGTGGGTTATGAATTATTTAGTGCAACCTTTTTGCCTTTACGAGATATGGCGGGTTAGAAGGGAGTGCTTATTGTGTATTAAGCTTGATTTGAAATGAAACAAGAACACCTTTAGACTGGTTTGTAAGCGGCCAGAATCTGTGAAGTTATACAACTTATGTATTTATGTTTTTAGAAAAGATTGATTCAAGAAATGTGATTGTGAATTAACGCGAGAAGCGTCAATCAGTTGCTTAGCTAGCTGTTTAAACATAGCGCGAGCACTCGGACCCCATGAACCTAGCGTTTCTACTCAAAACGGTTCAAAAATGTAATTACCTATTAAATGTTGGTACTTACGCCGTTTGAGACTTTCTGCTGAAGCAGCAGCAGCGCCGGTATAACCAGCTGTACTTGGAAGATGAGATGGCGCGAGGGTGTCAACGTAAGTTGCGTCGCATACCAAAGACTTACACATCTTGCATGGCAGTAACGACATACCATCTGGTCTCTTGCCATCGTCCCGTACTAGACCATTTGGTTTACGTACACCTGGAACGCCGGCGGTAACAAGAGTACGAGGGATAATGTCGTTAATATTAGCATGTCGAGATATTCAGCCAGCGCTTCTGCTACGAGAAAGGCGATGATGTCGGAAATTGTCAACAGCTTCTCCACAGTGACAAAAATGCGGAGAAACACAAGGCGCTCCTAGACGCAGGCAAGTGGCAAAGTGAAAAGTAGTATTATTCATCCTGGTATCTATGTTGGGTGATGGAAGTGCCTGAATCCATATACCTGATTCCCACTCTCCCACAGATAACAAACGAGCTCATTCAGCAAGACTGGTTGATGTATCTAAAAGTGTCTTTTGCTTTAAAAAAAAATATATAACGGCGAGTCCCATTGCCGCTGAGCAAAAAGGATTAACAGGAAATGCAGTACTGGGACAAGCTATCGGCCAAACATCTATGGCAATACAGTATAGTTTAAAAAATAAGGCGAGAGGAGTCGAACAATGAGGGATTACCCTTCTCCCTGATTCCCAAGCTACTGACCGACTTGTAGTTTATGTTGGTTCGAGTCCGACAAAACCAACAGAGTGGTAGAAAACAGGGAAACCGTCGGCAAAATCTTGTCCTATTTCAGGAAAAAATCCCATTCCAACGGGCTGTTACATAAATGCCCTAGAGATGACACAAAACAGAATAGCTATTATAAAACATACCACATTATCTAGAAGACAAATAGGTGCCAAAGTGACTGTCAAGTTTTGAGACTAGTTGTAAGCCAAAGCCAGCTAATGGCTTGGAGCGATTTGTCATGTATACAAGTTGGTTCTGGATAGTATATGAATATATAAATGGGCCGAGGGAACATCAAAAATCGATTTGCTGACAAGATACGCGGTGTCTTGGTTGCTACAAGGAATATGTGATTCAGTATTTTATCTCAATACTAGTACTAGTAGAATTTGGATATTTTATAGTTGGTTAAGTGAAAGTGAACATAAAACTTATCTTTTTAAACCCCGACGCAAAAAGAGGGTATTGTAAGTTTGACGTCGATGTTGTCTGTCTGTCTGTCTCTCTCTATCTCTCTCTCTGTCAGCTATATTTGGTTTTCCAAAATGATGTAAGGCATTTACGGCGTAGGGGTTTTTTTTAAATTTTGTTTTGTTTCCTTTATTTGTACTTGAGTAAAGTACCCACTTTGAATTTGGATAGACAACATTGAACTAATAATGTTGACAACAAAAATTTGTTTTCTTAAAACGTGGGAGTGCACACTTACAGTTTTATTTTGTTTTTCACATAATATGAGATATAACTTGAAAATACAAACGATCAGTCGCTTTGAATATAACCATAACATTTCAAAAAAATAAAAGCTTTGGGCAAAAGACTGGCGATTAGCGATACGAGTCAAATGTTTAATTAATCAGAATTATAACAACTACCGAAAAATGATATTAATAATGCTAGATATAAACATACAAGCTGAAGAACCTTTCATATAAAAACGACGAAATTATCCGCGAACACACATAAAACCTTGAGAAACCTCCTCCTTTTTTTGAAGTCGGTTAAAAAACAACATGTTTTAAGCGAAATCTGAATTAATTAACAAATCCACAGAATTACATGCAGATCTGCAGGTGAAAGTTTATACATCAAGAAGTGTGGTTGATTGATGCCTTCACTCCTCTCAAAGCCAATTAACCGTATCAGATATGTAATTAACGTGTTGACTGGCAGTTTCTATCCCTCGAAAGCGTAGTAATCAGTTCAGTAAACAACACAATGTCAAAAGCACATCACTCAATATTAACTTGTGCGGATGTCGGGTTTGAAGCAGCTAAGCTAAGTTTTAGAGCAAACACACGCGATACTAACTAGTATACGTGTTATAGTGTCAAACTAATCTATGGTTTTAGTTGCAAGAGAGAGCGAGAGATGTAATGAGGCTGGGTCATAATCATTATAAGCCACAGTCCATTGCTAGACATAATAGTAGCTTATTATTTTTTGTTTAGATTATTAGAAGAGTGTCGAAATTTACGGGCTAAGTGCATTCGGGAAAATATAACTGAAATGAGCTAAATGTGCTCGGTTTTAAAGAGGACTTTTAAATGATGTTTATTGAATTATCGCCATGTTTAAATAAGACATGTTTTAAGAACGTAGTACTAAAAAAGAATGTTGTCTTAGTGTTTATTGTTATGTAATACTGTGGCGATCGAGGCCTATATGGTGAAGAGGCATACAACCTCCTGTTCAATATGTACAACTGGCTGATGAAATCTCCTGTTTGAAGCGAATGTTCTAAAATTTATTTATATAATTTGAAACCTTGATTTTTGAAATGCTGAAGAAGAGATTCGCTGCAAGGGTCGCGGAGTCAAGACCTCCTAGCAGTGGAATATAAATAAATGTATTCCTGTATTGTAAGACTCTTATCTTGCAGTAAAAATGTGTAATCCATTTAGTCGTCCTATTTCCTAAATTTCAGGTACATTGATCCCCTGACTACAGAAACCCCAAGGCGTCGTACTTGTGAAAGTACGGGCGCCGCAATACCTGATGTTATTGTATTGTGTAATACTGCACGTGTGTGCATTAATGTTTCTGAACAGCTGAAGCACGGTTTTCATTTGTTGTTTTTAGTGCAAAGTAGCTTTTTCAGGTCTGATGATCATGGGCAAAGTGTGTTGCTAGTCACCACCACTTTGATTAAATCAATTCACCAAAATCTCTTTAACGTTTCAGCAACCTTTAAATATACTCTACTTCTTATAACTTAAAATTAAATTATTCAAAACCTTATGAATACATATTCCGCTTAACTAACTTCGCTAAATTGACTTTGTCAAGCCAAATTATTCCATAATTCTATGAGCACAAGGTGTACGCGGGTGGTTGAGTTAAGTTCTTTAGTTAATAGGATAAATCCAGATTATATGGAGTTAGTCAAAATTCGCGGCGCGGTGTGCGGTTTGGCTAAATTAAAGGTATGCTATAAAAGAGATTAATAGCTATACGCGATTGGAATTAGTGCCTGGTAGATTGATAGCTGTCATGGTTGAATAACAATGCGGTATGCTTTTGCAAAAAATATATATATACACTGACGCTCTTATCAGTAGTTTTGATCAATCATTACTCATATCTTGGGTCCGTACGGTGACGCATTAGGAACGCGGAGCATCAACACCCTTGTTCATCCCATGGGTGTGTAAGAGGCAATTAAAGAATCGAGCTGCGCAGGTTAACATCACTGTAAGAGCCCTTGCAGACTACAAACTTTTTAGTCGGCCAATAGTTTGATCAGGTTGGCTTTTGTCTTATTTGTCGGCAGATACTAAATTGATGTAGTGTGCACACTGTCATACATGTTCATAATGATTAACAGCCCGATTAAAAGTAGTTAAAGGTAGTAAGTAAGTCAGCACGAATGGGCTGGCTCGACCGGGACGGTACTACCCTCGCATAGAAAATCAACGTAAAATGACAGTGTTCGTACTGTCGTATTTCGTAGGTGAGTGCGAGATCGGAGGCCCAATGATGCAGAAGCATCACTAGGCTGCCATGGTGTGGGTCATCATGTTGCATAGTCTGCATTCGCAATGAGTATTGTGACCACCACTCTTGGATTCTGCTTATGCTTTCCATAGTTTAGTCATTTTGTAGAGTAGAGTCATTTTGGCAGGCCATAAATAAAAAAAAAGTCTGTAGTCTGTGGGGGCTTTAAAGTGAAGGAAAATTCGAAACAAATCCTAGTTGAACCCGTCTGGTTAGTAGTAATCCCCCGTCTGGGATAGTAATTCAAAACCTCCTCCCTAAGGAGAGGCCTATATCCAGCAATGTGTGTGTGATGGGATGTTACTAGTCATATTAAGTACTACTTACTCCATTTCTGGAATTCTTTTAGAGTGTCCGTCCATCTTTTCCTTAAATTCCTTTTACTTTCTTGTTTTTCGGACAAAACTTTCTTCCTCACAAACGCATCACAGTTCCGTACATCCGAAAGTTTCTAAACTTTTTAACCACGGGCGTTACTCTCAAGTTGTTTTTCGGAATTCATTACTTATTCTGTTCATTCTAGTTACACCATACGCGATTAACATTAATGAACAGATAAAACACCTATATTTTCAGAGGCCAATAGAATTGAAGTTAGTTATAGTACTAGATATACGTAACTTTCATTAATAAGGCGAAAGCGGTTTCTAGTTTATCGGTTTAAATAATATTGTTTTATTCTATTATAATGTCATTTCACACTTTTGCTACTATAATATCCATTAGTTACACCCTTATCTCCTAAAATATTAGTAGAAGATTTTTATCTTTAAAAAAATTAGTGTCTCGTTAGCTTCTGTTTACCCCTACAGGGTAACAACCATTTATATATTTATTCATACATACATAAGAGTAAATTAACAGCCTTAAAAACATACATTAATAGTCTCATATGTTCAGCCTCATAAACGTAAACACATTCTATTGTCTATGATTTATGTGTATAATCTGTGGCCTAGCTCTTTTGCCGCCAAATTTTGTCAGCAGAATTTAAATCGTTCCATATTTAAGTCCCTGTATCGCGGCACGGAGATTTACATAATGTATTTCCACACTTAAAATGGAAAACTTTGTAAAGGGAATTTATAAATTCTAATATTAATAATATTCTTAGTGTCTTTACAGTAGCTTCTCGTAGCAAAATTGTTTTAGTTAAAAGAATCGTTTTCTTTACCTAGGAATGACCTGCATTTGGCATAGAACAAAGAACTTTAAATTAACTTCGTATCTTAGAACGTTTGAAGTTTTTTTCTGCGAATTGCTTACGGTTTTCTCAAATCGAATTGATGTCATATGTTATTCAAAACAGTTAAATATAGTGATATGCATACTTTGTAATAAATGGACAGAGTTGACTGGAATCATACCAAGTCCGCAAACAGAAAACCACACTGATTTTCTGCGCCGTAAGCAGTAGTTTCGTTACAATCATGGGCTGAGTGAGGTATTTGAGCCTAACCATCCATTTTCCCTAACTCTGGAGGAAGTGGGGAGGGCGCACGATGCAGATAATAGTTTTATTATATAACAAATAGGGTAGATTGCCAACAAAGAAAATATATTTTCTTACATGATTTATGACAAATATATGTAAAATATACACGGCTACCATCACGACACGGATCACAAATCTGTCTTGAATAATCGCTGTAATATATTGCCTCAGAATTTCCTTATAAAAATGTCTCAGTAGACATTGTAGTTCTGCGTTTTATCACCAAACTGTTGCTGAAAACTGCTATTACTTGGACCTAACTTGTATATATTACCGTTAGAAGTTATAAACCACATTTTTTAAATAAAGAAATATGATTATTCGCATAGAGAGGTACAGTTTTAATACAATTAATACAATTGCTAACGAAACTTTTCCCTATTACACTTTTCTAACGCTGCCTATCCTTTCATATCTGTCTTTACTCTTGAAATGTTTGTATTTATCTTTCCTTTCAAAGTACTCCTAATGGTTCTGTCTAATTCATAAATTATCACTGACAGTAACTTAACGTAACTAACATACGTTCATTCCTCAACCTCAAGTTAGTGAAACTCTGTGACACATAAATGATAGTATCGTTATCATCAGCCTACCACAGTCCACTGCTGGACATAGGCCTCTCCAATTGCTTGCCACTTAGTTCGATCCTCGGCTTCACGCATCCAGCTCCTGCAAGCCGTCTTGCGCAGATCGTCACTTCACCGGCCTCGTGGACGTCCCACACTTCGTTTGCCAATAAAATAATGATAGTATATCATAATAATAAATAAATAGTTTAATAATATAAATAATAATAAGGTAGTAGAGCCACGCTGATTTCAGCACGAACGGGCCGGCTCTACCGGGGCGGTACTACCCTAGCACAGAAAATCAACGTAAAATGACAGCGATCATGCTGTCGTGTTTCGTTGGTGAGTGCGAGACCGGAGGCCCAATGATGCGGAAGCATCACTAGCCCGCCATGGTGTGGGTCACCATGCTGCATTGTTGCATTATCTACATTCGCAGTATGGTGACCATCACTATTGGATTCTGCTTATGCTTTCCATCAGGCAGAGTAGATTACTATTATATGCCCCATCCTTAATTTAACTTAAGTTCGAAACAAATTATCGTTCTAATCACAGAACTATTTGTCATAACTGTGAATCGAACCGGAAACTTCTGGCTTAAAAGTCACGACCATTAAACACCAAACCATTACATTATATTTGACATGGCACAACATCAGTAAAATCTTCCCAACTCTAACAAAACATATGTTAAACATTTTTCTCAAAAATTATACGGCATCCCTAAGGTCCCGAAGATGCCAGCACTGGTCATAACAATAAATAACAGAGGTCCAAAGAGGTTCATGATATGTAGACCTGTTTTCTGTGAAATAAACCTTAGACAATATACTGCCTTCAGAGAAATATATATCTCGATGTAAGCCAGGAAGCTAAATTAAGAAAGCTAATAGAAAATGTTGCCGGGATTGTTTATGGTAGACAACGAACTTTCTTGTGTTGCTAGAGGAAAATATAATTCGAAAATGTGTAATTTTAGAAATATGTGCAACGGTGTCTGATAATGAATTTGTGAGAGAACGCGTGAAATGTATGCAAATAATGTTGTACAAAAAGGAATTTAAAATCTGTATACTTTTTTAATTTGTATATGTTTAGCGTTTTAAAAATAAAATGCTTTATGATAAAAGGTATATATGTATGTAAATAAATAAATTTGTAGTGTCAGTTTTCACTAAATGCTGTTGTCTTGTCTGTCTGTTTCTTCAGTTCAGGACCTATTTTGATAGAACTTTTATTGACAGATAGATAATGAAATAGGGCGTAACTTTAGCTACTTTCTTTCAGACCTCCCCGCGGCGTTAAGCTCAGTCGTTGTTATGAAGCTACAAGAATACCTAGTACCAATTTACTTAAAGGATTCATTTTGTTTTTAAAATGATTTGATTTCGTCTCTCGTCTTACTTGTCCAAATATACAACTGCCACAAAGCTGTTTCGCAATACCCAAAAGTTTGCCTGGATGAAAATGCCTGTGGCATTAAGTCCCCCTTGTGCAACAACCGCGGGTAACATCGCGAGGTTCAGCTAGTGTATATATAAAGTCAGACGGTGCCCGCTTCAGTGCGGGCAGGCGCTGGGAGGGGTCCGGATGTGTTAATAACAGCAGTTCCCGGATCCCTCCCGTCTCAGGCGCAGAGTTGGCACACCGTGTGGTTTTAGTCGGTTCGATTCCGACACACCGCCCCGCCGCAAACCCCGGCGGGGTGACGGCCCGAGGGGGTTTCCACAGGTAAAAAAAAAAAAAAAAAGTGTATATATAAAGTAGCTTTGTAAAATATTATTAATAGTTTACAAAGTGTATTTTAAGTAACGGTTTTGTACGTTATTGTTTGTAATCTATAGAAGTGAATTGACTAATACATGGCAGGATGGGACATTGCTCTAGTATTTACGTGACTAAATTTAGTATTAATTTTATTGTGTTAGATGTAAGTATTCTGTATTATATTCTCAAATGTATATCTAAATCGTGTACAGCTTGAAAGTAAATTGCTCTTGATAAGAATCTTTTGCGGCAACACCTGCTTAGATTGACACGCACGAAAAATTATGAATTCATTAAGAATTTCACGCTACGAATTAAAACTTTTCCAAGATTAAAGAAAGTATTCAGTCATTCACATGTTAAAATGTTTTATTCGTTGGCTTATTTTATGTTTAAGACATCTTAAAGGTCCTAAAATAGAATTTTCAATGAACAAAAAAAACATAGCACGAATCCGATGTTGCTATTTAAAAAAAATATTTTAATCAATCATAAGTTGTTAAATCACTGTTTTTTGCATTACTACAATATAACAAGTAATTTTGAGACATGTTACCAGTTTATATGATTTAGTCGAGACACTGTCAAAAAACAGCAATTGGTATTTAAATACAACCATAAAATAGATAGAGCCAAATCTTTTATAAATCACACCCAATCACATAACAACCAATTTGTTTAAAAGAACTACTTATATTAAACTTAATTAGTATAACAGTCTATATAAATAAATACAAGTCGCCTAAAATGTTGCTAGGCGCAAAACTCGAAACGGCTCGACTAATTTTGTTTTTTTATTTTATAATGTCGCAAGGCTCAAGTAAGGTAGCCTATGGAGAAAAAACTGTGAAGAAAATAGTGAAAACAACACTTTTCTTCATTAATGGCCCTGGCCGTGGTCATAGGCTGACCACGGCCTGTGCAACCTGGTCGAAACGTCAGGCAAATCAGAGGTATATAATACCCTATAATATAATAAGTGATCGCGTTAATTCCCGTAAAAATAATTGTGAATAAAACACTTTTCTTTTCCCATACCAACCATAGAGTAAAATAAAACACCTGTCGACAATTTCAACAGAACGTAGTCAGTCGGAAGCTTAAAATAAAAGCACTTATTAAAAATATGGACTTCAATCTGTTACTCACTGTGGTTCATGTTCAGTCAATAACTCTTCGAAATGTAGTCTCAGCGTATGCGCGGGCGGTGCTCTTATCTCGCTCACACACTCCACGTCATCAGGATACGGCCGGGGAAAACCAGGACTAGAGACCACAGCATGCGGGTGCGAATGAGACAGCTGGATGGTCTCGTTGCACTGAATTTTTGATGCTATATATGGGTCTGTAACAAAGAAATAACTAGAATAAATAAGAAGACCGAAGCACTTCAAAAGAAATGATTTATTTGCAAGAATCAGATTAGAGAACAGGTGAAAATATATTTTAAAATCATCGAGTACATTATCACATAATAATTATGTAGCAAATATGGCGAATGACGAACGGTTATTGGTAGTTATAAATTAGAATAGGAATAGGAAAAAATATAAATAGGAATATATTACGTGTCGCGGGGGACGCACAAACATACATGAAACGGACTCAAAGAACACCCAGACTCAGGACAATAATTTGTGAATCACACAAAGCGACGTCCCGTATTGGATTTGAACCCACGACACTCAACTCAGTAGAAAACGACCATCTAAACCACGAAGTCGAATTTGCAGTCAAAGCATTTAAATAATTAACTCAATTTAGTTACGAGCTTCATTCCTTTGTATTTTATATCGATCGAATTACTTCATTCAGGCCAAGAGCGGGCTAAACTTTTAATAATGAAATCAAATGGAACTACGTGCACCTTTTTCTATAAAATGTTCACAAGGCCTTCTTTTAAGGTTCATTTGGAAGCAAGTTTATGAATGCTATTCGTAGTTTTACCTGACTGTATTTTCTTGGAGTTATTTCCTCAAAGTTGTATACGTATTACACTTTTCGCTATTATGTATTGCAGGAATACAATTATAGAGTAAATTTGCGAGTAAAACGCGATTACCGCTGCCCATGGATACTTGCAACACCAGAGGCGTCACAAGTGAGTTGCCAGCCTTTGGGGGATGAGGAGGGGGGATGAGGATTGACTGGGGTATGGGCCTCCGGTGTCCTCACTCACTCGGTGAAACACAGCGCAAGCGCTATTTCACACTGGTTTTCTGTGAGGCCGTGGTATCACTTAGGCCGAGCCGGTCCATTCATGCCGAAGCGTGGCTCTCCCATGATTAAATATGGTACGGTATGTAAATAATATTATTTATGCGATTTGAAATAGTATATATATACCTATGTATATGTCTGTATTAATATTCGATATATATAGATACTAGTTGTTGCCCGCGGCTCCACCCACGTATATGTCGGTTATCGTGGCAAATATTAGCCTATTTGCTATTCTGATGTATAAGCTATATTACTGTAAGGTCAAATCCGTTCAGCAGTTTTTGTGTGAAAGAGTAACAAACATCCATCCATCCGTCCATACTTACAAACTTTCGCGTTTATAATATTAGTAGGATCTTTGTGGATATCTATATTTAGAATTTTTATAATTGTTTATCATTATTGCAATACGCAACAGCAAGTTATCTTTAGACATTCCGTTTCCTCAAAGAAAATTTCCCATGCTTTTCTCAATAGCCTTCAAACAAATCAGTCTAGAGAACTAACATGCAGTAGGTGATAAACGGGAGTGAAACTATTCTTGCTAGACAAACAAACTGAAACCGGACGTTTAAAACAATAGTACTGTTTGTCCGTGCGTCCGTTACTAACAATGGAAGGTATCGGTGACAACGGAGCTTTATTTGCACAAGTTTTTATAAGTACAACAACGTAATGTAAAAAAATAAAAGTCCGTTATATTGTTAATGAGTTCTTAGACCTGTAAATAAATACTAACTTTACATTTTACATACGACTGTTTAATCTTATGATGCAGAAGCATCACTAGGCCACCATGGTGTTGGTCACCATGCTGCATTGTTGCATTGTCTGCATTCGCAATGAGGAAGGTGACCACCACTCTCGGATTCTACTTATGCTTTCCATCAGGTAGAGTAAAGTCATTTTGGGAGTAAAGCAGGCTCGTACATAAAAAAAAACTGACTGCTGATAAATGTACTTAGATATTAATAAATAAATACTGACTGCACAGATGGTGTAGTCTCAAAAGACGTCGTCACGCAACTTTTTTCTGCGCTGATTGTTGTGGATATGTGGTTCACAGATTGTGGTTCTGAATCTAGGTGTTCTTTGGAACCATTTCATGAATGTACATAAAGTTTCTACGTCACAAGATATTTTCATAGAGCAAGGGTTGTCTTTAAAACAAATCAAAGATGAATTTGAGTCATTTAAAAGACCTAGGGCACTCTTGCCTCCTTTAATATGAAGAGTAAAGCGTAAAGCGCAGAACACGTCGCGCCGTAACGGGACTGTGTGACGTATGTATGTACACGTAAATGACCTAACTTTGTAAAATTACATAAGAGAACTAAAAGAACATGAAACGTGCTTTATCCAGAAGAAAGGAATTACTCCCCAAGGACACCTGAATTAAATGGCATAACTTAAATTCAAGAGATGAAGCCGAAAGTTATGCGTATGAGGAAAAGGTAATGAATAAAGTTTTATGTAATGTAGTTGACGGATACAAAAGAGTACAGGATGACCAAGATGACCAAATGACCAAGATGTTCCAGATGATTATGCAAAATAAACCAAAAAACAATACAAAAATAATTAACGTTGTTCTTGCAAAATTGAATTGTATTTAGATTACTACACGAATTGATATTGTATTGCAACAACACAAAGAAACGTCTGTTGAAATTTATACCGTTGCGGTAACAGTACTTGGTACATGTGTGTGTGTTATTGCGAACATTATGGCGTTTGTGATCGAGAAATAGAATCGGTTTTTTAATTTTGCAATTTCAGACTTAGAATATTTTATCTCTAATGATGTAGGTTTTATTATTAGTTTGGAAATAAACATATTTCACACAACATACATCGGGCAAACGAGCAGACGCATCGCCTGATGGTAAGCTAAAACCGCCGCCCATGGACACTTGCAACACCAGAGGCGTAACAAGTGCATTGCCGGCCTTTGGGCGATGAGGAGGGGAGATAGGGGGAGGGTTGTTGGGGTATGGGCTTCCCGTATCCTCACCACTCGGTGAAACACAGCGTAAGCACTATTTCACACCGGTTTTCTGTGAGGCCGTGGTATTACTCCGGTCGAGCCGGCCCATCAATGCCGAATCGTGGCTCTCCCAGGGGTAAATTACGGGTTATTCCACTGATAGGTGGATGCAGAAGTAGGAATCTTCTTTTTCATGTATGTTCCTACCAAAATGACTCTACTCTGCCTGATGAAAAGCAAAAGCAGAATTCAAAAGTGGTGGTCACTATTCTCATTGCAAATGCAGACACTGCAACAATGCAGCATGGTGACCCACACCGTACCGGCCTTGTGATGCTTTTGCATCGTTGGGCCTCCGGTCTTGCACTCACCGACGAAACACAACAGCACGAATGCTATTATTTTACATTGATCTTCTGTGCGAGGGTAATACCGCCCCGGTCGAGCCGGCCCGTTCGTGTTGAAATGAGCGTGGCTCTACTACCTTTAATCTAATAACTCTTCTTGCAATATGAAACTCATTCATACATTCAATTCAATGGTTTGTAATTATACATTTTATAGAGCGAATGTGTGTGGAAGTGTCGGAAGAGGTCGTTCGCGGCGAACATTTAATGACCAAATTGGGAGTCTGAAAAAGGTTTACATGAAAAGCACCAGAAACCGACGATGTATGTATGTACCGACATGCACATTGATGAATGTGAACAAAGTAAAAAAGGAACGTCAGGAGTGTAGTAAGTGGAGATCAGTTGTCTCTCTGCCCCCCCCCTCTGGGAAATAGGCTTGACTCTATGTACGTATGTATAACTTTATAATTTAACTTGCGATGTGCTGTTGATCCACGAATAAGTTTGGTAGTGGGCAATGGTACCAGCTATAATCTCTGAGGTTACTTTGAAGGATAAAAATCCTAATGACGTCAGGCAATAGAAAACCTGATTGTACAGATGGCGTAGTGGTTCAAGGTTGTGAAGCTTGAAGGTTAATGTTGTTGTGTTGAAGGTTCGATCCTCACATAAGACAATTGTTAAGAAAACATTGGTTATTCTTTGAGTCTGTTTTATATATTTTTATGAAATCTGCCACTATTCAGTATATATTCCTAGTGTGGGAGTTGTTTTTTCAGTTCTATCTCTTAAGTAGTTTCAGCATTTTCAGAGATTTATCTAATATGTTCAACAAATTAAAGTCCTTCTAAATTTATCAGCATAATACCTTATTTTCGTGTTTATTTAATACCTCTAAAATATGACACACTTTTCTGGAACAACCTGTATAAACGATACTTCCAAACATCGCTTTAGCACAAACCCAAACAAACAAAAATACTTTAAATCCTCTCTTCAACTTGAACGCCGTTTACATAATCCTGTCTTCTCTCTCCCTCTATCTACAACATTAGAACGAGACAGGTGGTAAATATTGCTGGTTACAAGTCAATGGAGGTGGAACGCGTTCAGAATACGAAATTGTTCAACTGATGGAGTAGCACCAAGGTTTTATCTTTATCTTTCGTGATGTATTAGACAAGGACGGAGAGTAATCTCTAGATTGAAGGCATATTTTGTCATGTTTTGTGTAGGTTGCTAAAACTGATTGCTTATTAGTGGTGGTGAAATAATATTATATGAATTGATTGATTACTTATGCGTAAGATTTCGATGAGATTTACTTAGAAATCAGCTCAAAAGCTAAGACTGAGAAAGTTGATATTATTTTTACATTGCGTTAACCCTGAATAATATCAGGTTCGAGCATCAAAACAATGACAACAATTCTTTTTAAATAAGGCAAATACTTGTTGGTCTTTTAATACCTTAATCAAGAAAAAAAAAACATTTTTTTGTCTATCTGTACATATTAATTTTCTTACAAAAACAAGTATGGATCCAGTTGATATCAATTTAATTTAAGTCTGTGAACTTTAATAGCAATATTTACAAAGAAATTCAGAAAATAATATTCAGTAGAAATATTAATACTTTTTTCGCACGAACAATGCTAAAGCGACCTGCAGTGCAGCTATACAATACATCTATTTCATTCGCATCCGGGGCACCGAACTTTGATCTTTACAGCGCTTTTAGCGGTCGTTAACACCCGCTGAGCAAATCCGGCGCCCTGGAGTCATCGATTACATTAAGTAATGGGCAAGAATTGGTTATATACCTCATTACATGGCATTTATTAATACATGAAATGTTTTATTTGGTTTTTGGATTTCAAATTTTGAAGTTCTTGTGGCAATCCTAAGCGATAAACCTGATTGAAATGTTCGCTACGCGTGTAGCGCGTATCACGTTAGGTGATACAACTGTAGCGTGCTACAACATGCTTGTAGAATGCCTCGACCATAGCATGCTACGCATAAGCTAGTAGCACATCTCGCTCGTAGCACTAATAGGATCGTTGCTTGTAGCATATCTCGCTCGTAGCACTAAAAATATGGTAGCCTGTTGAGTATCTCGCTCGTAGCACTAAAAGGATCGTTGCTTGTAGCGTAGACGTAAAAATGTTTGTTTATGATTTTTTCATATTAAACAGGGAGAAATGAGCAGACGAGTCCTGCTGGTATTTTACTACCACTACTCGTGGATATCTGTAACTCAAGACGAAATCACAAGAAGAACATATATCTTAAACGGCTCTGTCAATAGACTTCAGTATAAGGTCCACTTAAGACTTTTAAGACTTGCAATGTACTCTTACGTTAAAGTTCTTATCTTTTCTGCTTTCCGTACCCTCCTTCTTTTGTCGTCAGGCAGGCAGCCACAGCAGTTTCATCGGAAAAGAGCCATCATCATCAACAACCCATAACGCCCCACTGCTAGGCTCGGGTATAAGATCCATGCATATGCTCTATTCGACAGTTGCTCGCTCGCTCCCGCGAAGCCAGCATGGGTAGTAGAGAATACACAAATACTAAACTAATTATACACCCAAATCTTCCTCGTGAAGCATTGCTCTCAATAGTAAAACCACAGTATTTTTCAGTAATATTTGAGTTTGATGAAACAGAGATATGCAGCGGGGAATTTTATTTTATAGTTTTTTTTTTGTTTTTTTGCCTGTGTGTATGTCAGTTTGCACGGTAAATATTAGCCTATGTATTGCTCTGATGCATGTGGTATATTAATGTATTTGACTACCTTGTTGGTCTAGTGGTTAGCGTAAGCGACTGCAGATCAATAGGTCTCGGGTTCGGTTCCAGGGTTGGATTGCTGTTGGGTTTTTCTTACAAGAAATTTTTAATAGCAGCCCGGAGTACGGAAGATGGCGATGTTTCTCGCCCGTGCCTCGGAGAGCGCATTAAGCTATCGGATCCGGTTGTCATGAATATCTATATGCGCCTCCGGTATCCTCACTCACTCGGTGAAACACAGCGCAAGCGCTATTTAACATCGGTTTTATGTGAGGCCGTGGTATCACTCCGGTCGAACGGGCCCATTCATACCGAAGTCTGGCTCTTCCACGGTAGATCTGTTTCGGAGACTGGATGTTTCCTATATTCAATATGTACGTATTTACAAAAAAAAATAAGAATATATGTATTTATATCAGTTGTCTAGTACCCATAACAAAAGCTCTGCTTAGCTTGGGACTAGATGGCGTTGTGTGTTAGTTGTCAGAAGTGTTTATTTATTTAATACTCTCCCCTTGCAACAAGTCATATCTAGCTACATTTCACACAAGTATGCACAATATCTTTGGATTTATCTCTAGTGTTAACCCACACTACACTTAAAGATTGCAATTCCCTCCGTCGAGAGCCCTGAGCTGACGCAATACGAGTATTGCACTTAACTTTATCAAATCAAGGAGTGGATGCAAGATAGCTTTTATTTATTCAAGAACTAGAGCAAATATTTTAGCTTAATACAATTATTTTTAATAGAAAGAAGATTCTATTAATGGCATGTGGATTGTGTTTCCCGCGCCTGATTTTTTTCTAATTACAAATTTTTGAAAAGAAAAATCTTCATGGATGCGTTACGATTCCATATTTTACTTTCTTAGGGGTAGAATTAACAAAAATCCTTTCTAAATGGATGTTTGCAATATACTCGTAAAAGCAGTAGGCGTCCGGCAGTAGTAAATTTCAATTTGTAGCACCAGCAGTTTAGGTTCTCCGTTGGTTTATTCAGTCAATCAATTTACAACATATGGTTATTACCAGCTAAGCCCTGCGGTGTTACTCGCGGTAACGCCGCGGGGAGAAGCTAGTCTAAAAAAGTAGTATTAGTTTTCCTTATATTATCGATTGATTTTCACGATCTACCAGTGAAAGCCCCGTCAAAATTAAGTCAGGAGCTTCAGAGATTAGGTTGAAATAACAGACGGACAAATTAAAAAAGTTGTTTTGATGTAAGTAGCTCAAATATTTTCATATGGATTTAGTAAAAAGCTGTTCATTTCAAATTACAAACAAACCCATAAATTTTATTTTATTATATATGAGTATTTCTCTTCAGCTTACTGTTATATTTCTATAACGAACTAGCTGACCCGCTCAACTTCGTTTGCGTCACTCCATAAGAAATATTTTTTTCCCATTTTCCCAAACCTTTCGGTCGATACCCGGCTCTTATTAGACGTAGAGTGATATTACATAGCCTAAAACCAACCTCGCTAACTGGACTATCTAACAAAAAAATAATTAGCAAAATCGGTTCAGCCGTTCATGCGTGATGGCGTGACCAAGATAAACAGGGATGCATTTTTATATTAATATCCTGAAAGCCTAAAATTACTTTCCATAATAATTCATACCAATATGTTCAAAAGATCTCGAAAGTTGAGTACCCAATAAGTTTGAATGGAGATTTTAGGATTTGAGATCAGACTTCGTAATAGGCACTTAAAGGCTCTCAGACCCGATAAAATTGACATCTAATGGCCTAATATTAATAATACTTAAAATTCAAAATCTTCGAGCTTAAGAATGAGATGTTATTATTACGTAGATAGACGATTACTCAATCATTTAACAAATTAGATAATTTGAACGGTTTATTTGATATCGTTTGCATTGTATTGTAGTGCAGTTCTAAACATGTACGGTGTACGCTAATTTCAATGAAATTTAGGATTTAGATACTCTTGAGGAAGGAAGAAGGCTACTTTTTAATACGACAACTTTTTTTATATTATAGGTGGCAAACGAGCAGACGTATCACCTGATGGTAAGCGATTACCGTCGCCCGTAGATACCCGCAACACCAGAAGTATCACAAGTGCGTTGTCGACCTTTGGGTGATGGGGAAAAGGATACGGGGAGGGGTTGGAGTGGAGTGAAACACAGCGCAAGCACTATTTCACACCGGTTTTCTGTGAAGCCGTGGTATTATTCTAGTCAAGCCGGCCCATTCATGCCGAAGCGTGGCTCTACCACGTGAACTGACAAAAACGTGGGTAAATAAAGTAAGTAAGGGAAAATAAAGTACAATTAGTTAAACTATCTAGTCAGACTAATTTGTCTAAGAGTTAGTAAAGTAAATTCTTGATTGATAGATTTTACAAGTGACTTTGTTTACTTTTCAGTTACGTACGTTCAAGTTCTTTTTAAGAAATAGAAATCAGTCAGTACCTATAATTGGACAAGTGGGAGTTAATAGAAAAAAGACTGCAAAACAATCACGAAATAATTAACGTCCTCAAGGTTTTGCTTTTGATGAACTCTGATACTATGGAATTCATTTTCACGTTTTTTTTTTAAATGTTTGCTTTGCTGGCATTACTAAGGCAGGGTAGTAACAGTACAATTTTAACAAAAATGAAACCGACTTCAAGGTTTGACTCGATTTCTCTTGGATGCCAACATCAGATACTAATGTCCTTATCATGGTACCACCGTTGGGACATCTTCTTTCCATTAAAAAAAGAATCATCGAAATCGGTTCATAAACGACGAAGTTATCCCCAAACACACATAAAAAAAATGTATACGGTTGAATTGAGAAACCTCCTCCTTTTTTTGAAATCGGTTAAAAATTACTCTAATAGCAATAGGAGCTGAGTATGATTGAATAGGAACGCAGACGAAGTTGCGTGGGTCAGCTAATCAACTTTGTAAAAGATTCTACACCTGGAGTGAGATACCAAAGAAGTTCGTTCACATTACATAAAACTTTTTATGTTTGAATAAAATCTAAGGGAGGTTTTTTACTATCCTAAAAATAAGTATGCATTGTTTATTCATGTAGCCTCCAACCTGGAGTTCGACATTTTATGGACCTGTTTCCGGATGTGGTAATATAATTTTGCTATGCTTCTTAAATTTTACCTTTCTCTGCTAAAGGTTATCCTGCAAAGGTCCTGAAGTATTAAAATGTTAAAAATTCATGTTTTCAAAAAACTGAACGTGGAACAACATTTGTTGTTGGTCCCACAAACAACAACGTTGTTCCACGTGCTTCGGACAAGAATAGGCCGACTTGATTGAAGTGATACCTTGGGCTCATAAAATCAAATTAAAAAGCTTTTATTTCAAATAGGCTTTTTCTGGCACTTTCGAAATGTTACATCGACGAATTCAGTTACGCGGATCCAAAATGAGTGTCGTGGATTCAAACATCACATGGGACATCACTTGGTCATGATCATCATCATCATATCAGCCGTAAGCAGTCCACTGCTGAACGTAGACCTCCCCCATTGACTTCCATTGCGACCGGTCGGTAGCAGCCTGCGTCCAACGAGTCCCTGCGATCCTAACTAGGTCGTCCGTCCACCTTGTGGGAGGCCTTCCTACGCTGCGTTTCCACTCAAGAACCTTTCTGCCCCATCGGCCATCGGTTCTCCGAGCTATGTGTCACTTTGTGTGATCCACAAATTATGGTTTTGCGTCTGGGTATTCTGTGAGTCTGTCTCTGTGTTATTGAAACGTAGTCATTTAATTGCTTTCGATACAGATACTGTCAAGAATTAAGATGTGTAACCCTAATAAAAAGGTGACATATTTATGATCTATGTAAACGATGGGTATGATATAAAGGGACCCATCGAATTCTGACATTTATTTAGACAGAAAATTGATGATGAAAAACGATATTATCTTTGTAATTTACATTTATTGCAAATACGCGTACCATTTAGTGGGTTAAAATAATTTTATAAATCGAAAAAAAATATATATAACAGTTATTTTGTGTGATTTTTTATACATTTTCCACTTATATAGACTTTGGTTTACTCTGTAAAATTACTGAACGATAATCTCTATAATTCATTCCCTATCACCATTATCATTTCTCCCAAGAACGGGAAAGTTTTGCCTCCAAGGCCTCACTGGACGGACGACAGTTAGTTGCCTGACTTGACCACTATTGGAATTTGCTCAATTTTTCCATCAGGCAGAGTCGAGACACTTCGGGAGGCCCCTACTCATAAAAAAAAACTTATCATTAGGGGGCCATAACTTTGGGCCAGAAACGGGCCAGGTACGGTAGACTACTCGGTCGTTGGAGATCGCTAAACCATCTCCGTCTTCCATAAGTGCAAGCCTAGGGTGACAGGTGAGGCCACCAGTCACCCTAGCAGAAATAGGCCGGGTGGTGGCGCAAGCCCTATAAAGTGCTTGTTCCCCTTTTCTAAATTTTTTTTTTTTTTTTTATAGTGAGCTGCCAAAATGACTCTGCCCTGCCTGATGGAAAGCATGGGCAGAATCCAAGAGTGGTGGTCACCATCCTCATTGCGAATAAGCACAAAGCAGCATGGTGACCCGCACTATAAATAGAAAAGAAGCAATAGGATTCCTACACAAGATTTCCTTTCGAGGGTGCACCTGGTTCTACGGCTTTCAGTACCCGAGATGGTGTGCGGTTTTTAGTCGGTTCGAGTCCGACATAGCCACTAGCTGGTGGTATCCGAGGGGATGCCGCACTATAAAAAAAGGGGGGGGGGTCATAACCCTCAGGCCTCGGGTAAAGATTACCTAAGACACACTTCATAAATACGATGGCCATTTCCAAAAAGATCCCTTTCTTTCCTTTCCTTTGTTTGAAACCTTTTACCCAACCTCATTAAGGTTCACAATAACATGCTGGAACTTTTTTTTTTTTTTTTTTTTTTTTTTTAACGTGTGGAAACCCCCTCGGGCCGTCACCCCACCGGGGTTTGCGGCGGGGCGGTGTGTCGGAATCGAACCGACTAAAACCACACGGTGTGCCACTCTGCGCCTGAGACGGGAGGGATCCGGGAACTGCTGTTATTAACACATCCGGACCCCTCCCAGCGCCTGCCCGCACTGAAGCGGGCACCGTCTGCTGGTTAACTCTCTACATAGGCGACGTACGGCACACGCGTAACGTCGCCCCCTCGCGGGTGACCACTAGAGCGGATGGAAGGGAAAACCCATCCCGACCATCCGCGGCCACACTCAGGGCGGCATGAGGCGCTGATAGGCGCGCCTCCGCCGCCCGGTTCGCCGGCGGCGGATCGGGTCCGAGTGGAGGTCGTCCTCTCGGGCCCTCTCCGCCGCCTCCTTCTGCGAAATTACGTCTTCGCAGAAGGCTGCGACCGCGGTAAAACTGCTGTCGCTACCGGCCATGGAGCGTATGACGGCCGGTAGCGAGAGATCTCCTCCGATGACTGCAGTGAGGGCCCGACGCTGCGACGCCCATGCGGGGCAAACCGCCAGCGTGTGCTGGGCCGAGTCCTCACTGCAGTCGCAGTGGTGGCAGGCGGGACTCAGTTCCCTCCTGGCGACCGAGTGCAGGTACTTCCCGAAGCATCCGTGCCCGGAAAGCACCTGCGTCAGTCGGAAGGAAAGAGTCCCGTGCTGCCGCCCTGCCCACTCGAGGATGACCGGCTGGAGAGCCTCCACGGCGGCAAAGCCAGCGCGTGGAGTCTCCAGTCGGAACGACCAGCGAGCCATCGTGGCTCGACGGGCGGCTTCACGCCACTCGCGTACCTCTTCGGGCGGAGGGCGAATGCCTCTCTCCGCCCGGAATTCAGCCACCCGTCGATAAACTTCGGCGAGCACTTCCGCCTCCAAATCCCACGGGGGTGTCCCGGCCAACGCGCACGCCGCCTCGGTCGACACCGTGCGGTATCCGCGTATGGCTCTGACCGCCAATATCCTCTGAGGCCGCCAGAGGCGAGCCTTATTGAGGGCGGTCAGAGCCGCCACCCACACCGGTGCGCCGTACAGCGCCATCGACCGGACCACCCCCGTGTAGAGGAGTCGCGTTGCGACGCTGGCTCCGCCCAAGTTTGGCAAAAGTCGCCCAAGGGCAGAGGCAGCGCCGACCAGCTTCGGACCAAGCTGTCGGAAGTGCTCGTCGAAGAGCCACCTACCGTCGAGGATCAGGCCCAGATACCTCATCTGGGCCCGAACCGGTACGAGGACCGAGTTGACCACTATGGAGGCGCCGGGGGGCGGCCCCTGCTGCTGCTGCTGCTGCTGCTGGAACTACTTCAAGTAAGGAGTGTCAAACGGCCGTTATTAGTTCGCTCTTTGTATTAGTTCTGCGAGGCGTCGTTGAGGTGACGTAATGAACCTCTTTGGTGATCACCGGCGCGGCATAGTTTGGCACGGCATTTGTACGGGGTTGCCAGATTTATTCTCTGAAATACCCGTTTATGTGTTAATGTCTCTGTTTTAAACGTGCAGTTTCTTTTAAGTTTGAAGAATTATTCAGAATTGTTTTGTGCATATTTGAGGGTAATACCACCCCGGTTGAGCTAGCCTGTTCGTGCTTAGCAGCCTGGCTTGTTGATCAAATCAAATAGTTAAAGTTAAGTATCATCTATACAAATAAATAAAATTGGAGTGTCTGTTTGTAATATTAAAATAACCGCTTTTTACTTAATGCGTATGTATGTATATACGATACATATACCAAAAATGTAGTTAAAAAAATTTTTGTCTGTCTGTCTGTCTGTCTGTTTGTTCCGGGTAATCTCTGGAACGGCTGGACGGATTTTGACAGGACTTTCACTAGCAGGTAGCTGATGATCCGGGGAGTAACTTAGGCTACTTTTTTTTAGACTAACTTTGTCCCGCGGCGTTACTCGCGGTACAACAATAACCGCCGGTAACACCGCGGGGTTCAGCTAGTTTAAAGATAAAACTTATGCTGAATGGCAGATTTGGCGGCAACACACTTGAGTTTAGTTGCCACCATAAAATCATCGTATGCTAAGTGATTTAATGAACTAGGTAAACCCAAGCATTAATATGTCAGTCAGTTAAGTTCTAGCCAAAGCTTAATAAATTAGTAAAGTAAGTTACTCAAAATGTTAAGTAAAATACGTCTTCATAAACTAAATAATAAACTATCAACAATCTATAAATGTCAGCTATGAAATAAGATACATAAAATGTAGCCAGCTTAAATTAAATATTTCTAAACACGTTACATAATAATGATATCCAGAAGCCCGGAATTTTTTATCTGGCAACTTCAAAACCGAGTACGATACCACGATCGCGTGTGTAAGTTCCAACCGCTATATAGGTCGTCGCTTCACTAATACCCCTGCTTTAAATTTAGAACACGATTAGGAGAAGTTCACTTTTAAATTCTTTCGTTTTAAAGCGTTCATGTTTCCTTTCTATTTAAATGAAGAGGCCGTTTCTAAATTATCTATTGTTGAGTTTGAATTTCGAATCAGCTTCATTTGTTTATCTTATTAGTTTACTTAGTCATCAATTTCGAAGTTTATGAGATTTATTAACGTATTGTAAGTATATTTAGTTTGAATATTTACAAATATCTTTATAACTTAGTGAAGCGAAAGTTATTGTGATTCGACAATTATTATTCCTTTAGGGGGCCTGTTATAAAGATATCTTTTTGTTTATTAAATGAAAACATGTTTAACGAATCTTAAAGCGAAAATTTTGTTATTCTGATATTAGGAGAAATAATAGTGTTGTGCCATTTATATGTACCTTTAGTCAGTTTTTAAGTAAATTCGTTTATGTGACTTCGGATTGCTGTTCTGCCGTATATATAGGTTTATTCAGTCGAATCCAGTTAACCATGTTTATTAATAAACAGCCGAAACTAGTAAAAGTGCTATTTATTGTAATCTGAATATATCACTGAACGCTTAACGCCCATTTATAGCTAAATCAATGCTAAAACATGACCGCCGTAAAATTGCAGATTTCAGTAATAACTTCGAGAAGATAAAACTCATTTTGATATTAATTAAATTAGTTTAGATAGGAGCGAAATAAAATGAAATCACTTGAAACAATCTTGTAGTTTATTAGAAAATGAGGTTTTCTAGTAATTACTGTGCCTTCTCGAGATCGAGAATCTTAATTATTTAATTTAATGGAAGACTAAAGGTCGGGTAAGCATAGGTGAAGCTTGGATCGATTCTCGTCTTTTATTAAATTCAGTACTTGGATGACCGAGCTTTGGTCGGTATTTATTTTGATTAACTTACTAAAAAGAAATCTTAGCTAGATCGATATATCGAATATACCTCGAAACATCCTGCATATTTAATTTTATGAGTAATTTGAGATGTTTTATTTTTACATTGACCACAGTATTTTGAGTTGAAACTGAAATCATTTACCTACTACGTTACGGCGAGTAGGCTCTATAATAATTTTCATAGAGCAACAATTTTTATTAACATCTCTGGAATTCGCAACTAAATGAAAACTAGTAAAATTTTGAAAAAAAATAATAGCTGTAATGTTTCTTTAAATATAAGTAGCAGTGAGAAACATTAATCCATATTCCATACTGATATTCTTAATTTGAAAGTAACTTTCTCTGTCTGGCAACACCGATTTAAAAGGAAATTTGACATTTAGATATTTTTACTCTTGAAGAAGTACATAGGTTACTCTGTACCGCGATAACCGAAAGACACACGGGCGCTACCGCGAGCAAAAGCTAGTTGCATATAAAACTATAAACACTAAGAATGGAAAAGTCTAAGTAATCTACACTCCATTAATTGTTTACGTTTCAGGGTTTCATAGTGTATAAACAAATATAGTATTTATGTATATGTTAATCTATAAAATCTTTAATTGTATATATAACTGCCTCGGTGGCGCAGTGGTAGCGTACGCGACTGTTGTTCTTGAGGTCTCGGGTTCGATTCCCGGGTCGGAACAAATGTTTGTATGATCTGCCAATATTTGTTTCGGAGTTTGGGTGTTTTCTATGTATAATATGTTTGTATTTACAAAAAAAAAAGTATGTAAGTATTCATATCAGTTGTCTAGTACCCATAATACAAGCTCTGCTTAGTTTGGGACTAGATGGCGTTGTGTGTTAGATGTCCGAAATATTTATTTATTTATTTATATATGTATGTTATATTTAGGACTATGTGTGTATGTATACGTTTAAATATATTGAGAACTGTATACGTCTTACAGGTATGTAACATCTGTGCACCTTACAAAATATCTACATCACCCGAAGGTTGACTGGAATAGAATGTTCTGGGTATTAAGTACGCCGATGTACAAATGTAGTGCATACAGTTCTTAAGGACGCGTTTGCAAAATTGATAGGTACAGAATCGAATTACTACGTTGACACAAGTTACACAAACAAGTGCAAATCGGATAGCGGCAGGTATAAATGTCAACTTGCCTAAATTGATATTTTGAAAGTTTTTTATATTTTCTCATTTCTATGTAATAGGTACTTACCTCCGGACTTGCTGGAGTGACCTGAAGGTGTACTTCGGTGACTGCTTATGGAACTCCTAGACGAGTTGACAGTCTCACCGAGTTTGGGCTCGTTTTGTTAGTTATGACTAGACCTTACCTCCGGACTACATGGAGTGACCTGAAGGTGTACTTCGGTGACTGCTAGTGGAACTCCTAGACGAGTTGACATAGTCTTACCGATTTTGAGCTTATTTTGTTAGTTATGATGAGACCTTACCTCCGGCTTAGATGGAGTGACCTGAAGGTGTACTTCGGTGACTGCTAGTGGAACTCCTAGACGAGTTGACATAGTCTTACCGATTTTGAGCTTATTTTGTTAGTTATGATGAGACCTTACCTCCGGCTTAGGTGGAGTGACCTGAAGGTGTACTTCGGTGACTGCTTTTGTATCTCATAGACGAGTTGACATAGTCTTACCGAGTTTAGGCTCGTTTTGTTAGTTATGATGAGATCTTACCTTCGGACTACACGGAGTGACCTGAAGGTGTACTTCGGTGACTGCTAATGGAACTCCTCGACGAGTAGAACTAGGTGTGCCGAGTTTGGGCTCATTTTGTTAGTTCTGATGAGACATTACCTCCAGACTAGATGGAGTGACCTGAAGGTGTACTTCGGTAACTGCTAATGGAACTGAAGTACACCTTCAGGTCACTCCATCTAGTCTGGAGGTAAGGTCTCATCATAACTAACAAAACAAGCCCAAACTCGGCACACCTAGTTCTACTCGTCGAGGAGTTCCATTAGCAGTTACCGAAGTACACCTTCAGATCACTCCACCTAAGCCGGAGGTAAGGTCTCATCATAACTAACAAAATGAGCCCAGACTCGGTAACACTATGTCAACTCGTCTAGGAGTTCCACTAGCAGTCACCGAAGTACACCTTCAAGTCACTCCATGTAGTCCGGAGGTAAGGTCTCATCATAACTAACAAAATAAGCTCAAAATCGGTAAGACTATGTCAACTCGTCTAGGAGTTCCACTAGTAGTCACCGAAGTACACCTTTAGGTCACTCCATATAGTCCGGAGGTAAGGTCTCATCATAACTAACAAAATAAGCTCAAAATCGGTAAGACTATGTCAACTCGTCTAGGAGTTCCACTAGTAGTCACCGAAGTACACCTTTAGGTCACTCCATATAGTCCGGAGGTAAGGTCTCATCATAACTAACAAAATGAGCCCAAACTCGGTAAGACTATGTCAACTCGTCTAGGAGTTCCACAAGCAGTCACCGAAGTACACCTTCAAGTCACTCCATGTAGTCCGGAGGTAAGGTCTCATCATAACTAACAAAATGAACCCAAACTTGGTAAGACTATGTCAACTCGTCTAGGAGTTCCAGAAGCAGTCACCAAAGCACACCTTCAGGTCACTCCACCTAAGCCGCAGGTAAGGTCTCATCATAACTAACAAAATGAGCCCAAACTCGGTAAGACTGTGTCAACTCGTCTAGAAGTTCCAAAAGCAGTTACCGAAGTACACCTTCAGATCACTCCACCTAAGCCGGAGGTAAGGTCTCATCATAACTAACAAAATGAGCCCAGACTCGGTAACACTATGTCAACTCGTCTAGGAGTTCCACTAGCAGTCACCGAAGTACACCTTCAAGTCACTCCATGTAGTCCGGAGGTAAGGTCTCATCATAACTAACAAAATGAGCCCAAACTCGATTAGACTATGTCAACTCGTCTAGAAGTTAGAAAAGCAGTCACCGTAGTACACCTTCAGGTCACTCCACCTAAGTAGGAGGTAATGTCTCATCAATCGAGCCCGAACTCGCACAATACTACTTAGTTTTAGCAAACTAAAATATTGTTATAAAAATCTGTAAATAGAAGAAACCTCCTCCTTTTTTTGAAGTCTGTTAAAAATAATCTAACGTTGTCAAGTATCAACCTATTCTGGTTTATCGAATATATTGAATTCGAAGAGCGATCTTTTCAACAAGAGCTAATGCAAACAGGCGACACAGTGTCCACTCATGATGGCGGCTGAGCGCAGACTGAGATTACGAAATTTTTACGCGATAAATCAAAGGAGGTTCAAAAAAATAAAATAACCCTTATTGCAATCGACTACGATTCATCCGTAATAGCAAAATATGAGAAAATATAAGCTCCGGTTGTTATTTTTTCTGCGACTTTCTGTGACACTTTTATACTATTTTTTTCCTCGGATTTATAATTGACTATATATGCCTTCTTACATTATTTTTAGAAATTCTAAAATAGGTTGATTGTAGAACAAAAATGTACCAAAACTCAACCCGATATCGTAAATACTGTGGAAAATGGTTACGGAAGATCGTTTTTACAATATAAAAAAATACAATTTCCAAAAAAGTTGTCCCTCGGATTTGAAGATGAAGAACTAATCTATAAGTGTTAGTACTTTGTTATATTCAATTTGTTTAGTTTAGTTACAAATTGCACCGAAAAAAAGCATAATTTTGTACGAATCGTAAACGCGCCCTTAAATAAATAAAAATAAAATAAATAATGCCCATATTCACAATATGATAAAAAGCTACAAACCTCTTTGGTTCTGAACTATTGCCTGAATTCTTTTTTTAAACTTTAATATCGTAATGACGCTGGCGGTTTAAAATCTCAATACATCGTTATCCAAAAATTTAGGTACTTTCCCAACTGCTATCAACATTTGAATCTAGAATTCATTCAATCCCATATACATGTACACATGATGTATGAACAAAAATGCCCGCCACAAAAGCGGTGCATCACCGTAGTCATTTGGCTGACAATGGCGACGTTAACGTCGAGTGCGTTCCGTTCTACAACTGGGTCATACCGTGTCGCGCGTTAAGGCGGATGAACCACCCTGACTTGAACCTCCCTTCCCCTCTGAATGCTTTACAAATGGATGTTTCAAGAGCACTTAAAAGGGTCATAGAGTTCTAGTGATTGTGGTTGGGTGTGTAAAAAAATAAAGTTCGAATTTAGAATAAAATGGTTCAATGTTTTGTTACTGGCTGAATATTTACTTTCAAATATTTGGTTGTTTTAAAAAAATGATGACAGTTTTTTTTAACATTTCATTGGCGAATCTCTCTTGAGAATTTTATAATATGTTATAATATCATTGTGGTGAGTTTTAATATCTAATTATCTGAATCTTAGACACGGCTCCAATGATTTTGATGAAATTTTGTACACAGAGGGAGGGCATAAATCGATCCAGCTAGGATTCTTTATAGAAAATTTATCATAAAAAATACCGATCAAAGGTCGGTCGTTCAGGTACTGATAAACTTAACTAGACAACTTAACATACTAGTCTTATTTTGATTAATTCAACAACAAGTTAAAATATGACCATTGTCAAAATCATTTTTATACCTTTTTGTACTTCATATAGGATAATTTTATCATCCTTTTGTACATACGCGAGAATTTGTCAATGGCTGGCTGTTTTTTTGTTTGATGATTTGATTTAGTAGATGATGATGATCATTGATAAACAATAGTTTGAAAAAAAAAATAGACTAAGTTAACTTTTAAACTTTCGCGTTCCATGATATATTAATAATTATTTTTACGGGAATTAACGCGATCATTTATCAAAAGGTATTACATACCTCTGATTTGCCTGACGTTTCAATTAATGATCGCTTTAATTCCCGTAAAAATAATCTATACAAATAAATAAAATTGGAGTGTCTGTTTGTAATATTAAAATAACCGATTTTTACTAAATGCATATGTATGTATGCATGGTACATACACCAAAAATGTAATTAAAAAATTTTTTGTCTGTCTGTCTGTCTGTCTGTTTGTTCCGGGTAATCTCTGGAACGGCTGGACGGATTTTGACGGGACTTTCACTGGCTGATGATCCGGGGAGTAACTTAGGCTACTTTTTTTCGACTAACTTTGTCCCGCGGCGTTACTCGCGGTACAACAATAGCCGCGGGTAACATCGCGGGGTTCAGCTAGTTGTTAATATCTCAGACTAAGATTTTTCAATATGATCACAACAAAATTTATCGACCTTATTACTATTATACATACGGATTATGATTGCTTGGGGTGCTAGATCTTGAAAACTATAAACGACCAATGAAGCTTGCACAATTGCAGTCACGCAATTGCAATTTCCTAACGATTGCAACACAAGATTGTAATGGTTATCGCACAATTCTCGAAGCGATTGCTTTCTATCACACCAACTTGGTTACAGACTCGTCAAACTTATATTGTTACGACTTTGGACTAACTTCAAATGTTGTTTTTTGTTTGATTGTTACATAAATTTTAGGTTATGGGCCTCAGGTATGCTCACACACTCCGTGAAATACAGCGCGAGCACTGTTTCACATCGGTTTTCTGTGAGGCCGTGGTAACACTCCGGTCGAGCCAGCCCATTCATGCCGAAACGTGGCTCTCCACGGTTTCCTAGAGAGAGGAGATGAAAGTCAAATTATGTACTTAGTTGTAATTCAATAAGACATAGTCCGATTTCATTCATTATTTTTTTGGTAGAAAGCAAGTACTTTAAATATTTTTCCGTGATCTATTTATTTGTTTATTATACGACTTTAGTGTGTATTTATCGGTTGCTTCTATAAATTCCTAAAATATAGTGGTTTGGGATCTAAGTTCCACAGATATCCGGTAGATTATTTTTATTTTCGTATTTGCTGGTATACGGTATTTCTATTTCTAGAATTTTCAGAAATGTAGATAATATTATCAAAAAAAAATGTGGCGGTACGAAGTACGCCTAGTATTTATATAAAAAATGAATCGCCGAAATGAATGTGCTCGTATAACTTCCGATCGGCTGCACCAAATTAAATAATTCTTTTTTTATGTGTTCTTTATTGATAGGACAAGGTTTGTGTCCAATAAAAATTAAAAGGTAACGGGAAAAGTCTTTTTTTTCCACGACTGTACACTGCCTGTGGGAAGCTGAGACAGACATGAGAATATGGCGGTATGAAGTTCGCCGGGTCAGCTATCAGCTTTATATAGAACACGTGGCAAAAATTCTGTAGCAGGTAGTATTATTCAATGCGTAGCAAAATCATGGACCAACGAAGCAGTTATATTACACTAACTGACCCACGCAATCTTGTTTGCGTCTCCTAGCGTAGCCTGATAATTTTCCGCCGTTTTTGTAACACGCTGTAGATCTTAGCGTGTTGATATTTAGCCTATAGGCTTCCTCGATAAATATACTATCCAACATTGAAAGATTTTTTTAATTTGGACCAGCGGTTCCCTAGATTAGCGCGCTCAAACAAACAAACAAACAAACTCTTCAGCTTTATAATATTAGTATAGATTTTGGGATATTCATATTTAAGTAGCAGTCATTTAAGTTTTTATTGTTATTTATACTTAACTAAAATTATTTATTTCTTTCTTTTTAAAAAGATGACTCCAGCATTAGGAATATACATCCTGTGTCGCGGGGACTTTACAAACATACATGAAAAGGACACAAAGAACACCTAAACTCAGAACAACAATTTGTGAATCACACAAAGTGTTGTTCCATGTGGGATTTGAACCCACAACACTTGACGCAGTAGAAAGCGGCGTGGCGAACGCTTTAACCACTAAGCCAACCGTGCAATCAATGATGCTCTTAAAAAAATAACATAAAAATAAAAATACTCCGGAAACATATCCAGAAAAAAAATGTTTCATCGTTATTAAAATGAACAAAACTACTTTTAAAATGCGCTGTAAATTTCCAATTTGTTTAACAGTGTAATGCTCAAGTTAATGTGTTATAACTTGTAACATTTATTAGTACAGTGAAAATGCTTAAAAGTTTACTTTAAATCCAGTTATTCTGTCTGTTGTTTTAATTGTTATGCTGATTGATGAAAGAGGTCTTACCTCGTGGCCCAAAATTCCTCCTCCAAATTTTTCTTGCCTGATGGAGCTGCGGAGGGGGGGGGGGGGGAATTTCCTTTGAGTTGTACCATTTAGTTAATTACTTATCCCGTGGGAAACGGTAGTTACATACCATCAAATAATCCGCCAGTTCGTTTATAATCATTTCCATGCTTATTTTTTAATTTGAAAGTTACTCCGTCTGTGTCTCATGGCTAAATCACTGCACCGATTTCAATGAAACTTGGCATGGAGATACTTTGAGGACTCTTGAGAAAGAACATAGGCTACTTTTTGCAGTGACAACCGAAATACGGACGGGCGGAACCGTGGGCAAAACTAGTCTATGCTATAAAGAATATTTATCTAGTCTAAAATAGTCTAGTTACTTTAGTATCTTTGTCTAGTTTAGAATCAAACAGCCTTGTTTAAGATGTCTCAAGTTATTTATAGTACATTCGTTTAGATAGTGTCGGTGCACCCACACGCGACTGTGGCTATTGTTGTGAAATACGAATTTAGCAACTCAAACAACGGTGTAAAATGATAAATCATACTTTCTTATGGGTGTACGCCGAAGGTGGGTCCTTTGATTTTATTGCGACGGCGCGGCACGATCAAGGTGACTATACGGTGATCTAAGCCAATGGACTACATATTATTATACGTACACAACCTCCCAAAGGTCATTGACATTACGTGTTATATCAAGTACAACGTTTAATAAACAGAACTTGTACCAATTCCGGACAATAGACCCTTACTTCAGCAATGGCTATAACAGTTGCATCCTAAGTAATAATATTGTGGCGCAAATGGCAGCCGTTACTGCAATTGCTACTATCCTTGACTCGAACAGAAAATGTCCAATAAACGCTTTACGTAACGGCTTATGGCTAGACATTCTAAATGTATATTATGTATGTGTCAATCTAGCTGTCATAAAAAAAAACTTTACTTAGTTTGTACTAGATGACGGAGATCGTATTTTGTTTTTTTGAAAGATGGTCCCCGTTTAATTTCATCCACATTTTTTATATTTTAATCACGACGAAGACTAAGACTTGAAGACTTTAAACACTTCATATTGGCAGAAATAGCTGATCCGAGTGATTCAGTTGCCATTTCATCAAAAGAGGAAGCTAGATGACGTTGTTTGTCAGATGTCTAAAGTAATTATTTTTATATTTTACTTACTATTTAATTCACAATAAAAGTACAAATTATATTGCTTCCATATACTGGGTCAATTTACTTCTTGATTAATTACGGACCATATATTTTTTAATGAAGTTAGATTTTACATCTGTATCGTACTCACTTTGATTACAGATATCTGTCATTAAAGTATAAGGAATCATCGTTGGTTTAGGGATATGTCTATTAGTATATAGGTGTGTATATTTAGCTGTATTCCTTTCAAAACAGACGAATTTTCGACACTGTAAGGCCTGGTTTATTCTAAGACAGCCTGCCTCTCGAGTAAACTAATGAAATGGTATCAAAATTTGTAGTCTCAAAACAGTTGTTTTAAAAACAAATTTGACAAGTAAAAGCGTAAAACAGCATATTAAATTATCTCACCAGCACCCGAACTATCAGGATAATGCAAAAATATAACATAGAATGCAATGAATATTTTTTTTAAAATAAAATATCCGTATATGAACTTACGGTATTTTGCACCTATGGTTTTAAGAAATGTTTTTTTAAATGGGACTAATCCCACCCACACGCCCACCGCTGTAACTCCTGTACACCAGGATCAACAGCAGTGACCCACGAACACACCGAGTTAAGACACTCGGGAAGTCCCAGGAAAAAAAATAACTGTCTTGGAACCCGCAACGAAATTAATCAGAAGAAAAACAGGAGTTGGAAATATGATAAGTCCACTTCGTAAGAAATTATCTGTCAAACCTCTATGATATAAGTACCTACCTTCAACACTGGGCTTCTCGCAGACGAAGTAGTTATGCTCTCTGCAGCCTCTGTCGTTCCACATAAAAGTTGGCGATGCCGGAGGAGGTCTTGGAGGGAACTCTCTTCTAGCTTCGACGCAATCTTGGCCTGAAGTGCCATCATCGTTCGGCTGGCTGCTGTGTTTGCGCCAACCAGGAAACCAGTCTGCAGGCAAATGAGAATCAGCATTTAGACTAAATTAACAATAGATATGCATACCTTCGACCCAAGTTCTCAACCCGATATATACAACGGTTTAAAAACAAGTGCTTAAAAATTCTGTCAAACCTGTAAACTCCCACCCTGCCTTAATTTTAGAGTGGACATAAAGGTTATGAAGGCCAGCACCGCTCTTGTGATCCATAAGCTGTAGATATCCATGCACGGCGGTTGTCACTTACCATCAGAAGAAAATCTGCCCATTTGCCCCCTTTACAATATACAGGGATTTTAAATGACAGGACAACTTTGAATGAAGGTTCAGGTTTTAATAACTTCTTATCTCAGATTCAATAAGGGTTAAATGTCGATAAAAAATGCAGGTTCGTTAAAGAAGCAAAATGTTTGGAATCTATAAGCACAATGAAACACTCATTTACATAATTTAATCTAGAACACCATCACCAGACTTTCCTCCGCTTGTTTTAAATATTCTAGAGAAATCGGAATGTAAATATACAGACGTCTAACTATAGTTTTACTATTCTGCTCTAAGTGAACCATAAAAATCGTAATGGAAGCCTAGAACGAGAGCTAATCGGTAAGATTACAAGTAGAATTGTGGTTTCAATCGGTGGAAAATGTTATGTTAAATTTTGAATAGTAAGTTTACATCTGTTTGTAAGTTTTTACCGTGGGAGAGCCACGCTTCGGCATGCATGGGCTGCTTAACCGGAGTGATATGCATATACGGCCTTATAGAAAACCGAAGTGAAACAGGGCCTTCGATGTGTTTTACCAAGTGACTGAGGATACCGGATTATTTTAGATCTTCATATACAGTGTGGTATTGTAGGCTTAAATCTCTTTCCTAAGGAGATGCCTAGGTCCAGTAGTGAAGTATTCAAGGTCATTGATGTGATGCACAAATAAGAATTGTGCAATGACGGTTTGATACAGGTATTTTCTCTCAGTTTACTTTAGAGTGGTACAAAAATGAATGACTAAACGCATTATAATAGTACGTTTTACACACACGTTTGAAACACATATGTTCGTATTAAAATACACAACAAATAAATCCTTCAATATACAATAACCTCCAGGCATCTGTAAAATATTTCGCCACTCCCTGAGATCGTAACAACTAGTAGTCTGAGATAAGTAGTTTCCTTAAAGCAAAATAAACTTCTTGCGAATAATGTCACAACACTTTACAGGTTACAAGTGCCAAATATTATGATAGCAAAACTGTTATACGAGTATAGAGTGTTCTTCTACGTAGGAATAATGTGTGACTAATACTGAACTTTATTACCGTGGTTTAAGAGTTATTCAACATTTATAAAATTCTTCTATGCGTGAACCTTTTGTACGTTAGAGAGAAGAATGAAAGATGTAGGTATAGTTTACCTTTTAGAGAATTTTGTTTCTTTTATGTATGGCCATGCCACAATGACTCTACTTTGCCTGATGGAAAACATAAGCAGAATCCAAGAGTGGTCACCATACTGCGAATGCAGACAATACAACAATTCAGTATGATGACCCACACTATGGCCGGCTAGTGATGCTTCTGCATATTTCATGTTTCATGTTAATTGTTTCTTGTTGAAATTGGAAGAATATTATTAGGTTCGTCACAAAACTGGTGTGAAGCTCTTCGTTAGGTGATGGATAAGAGACTTTAAGAACATACATCAATATTGACAGAAAACAACTTGACATCTTAATACCCATCATCATCTTCCAAACCGTTAATATTCCTGAGATTATGTGAGTTACAGGTTCAACCGGTTTACCTAAATATCAGTTTTTGAACGGAGCGACTGGCATCGGACTTCCATAACATTTCATATCGAATGTTGAATTAGTTGTCAGTATATTAAAGGGCACTGATTTTCCAATAACGATTACCATAGATGTTTATGACAACCGGGACCGACAGCTTAGCTTGCTCTCCGAGGCGCGGGCGTGTAACATTGCTAAACTTCGGGTAAAACCTAAACCTAACCTAAACCTAAACTACTACGGGCTGTTATTAAGTTTTTTTTGCAAAAAAAACCCTCTTGATCGGCAGTCGCAAACGCTAAATCAACCAACCACCTTTATTTTTTCATTTATTTACACATACATATAAATACGTCTACACGCGTGAAAGTTATCACAATCGTGAGCTTCCATTTTAATAACTTTTGAACTAAAATGTAGGCAAAGACAGACGTAATCGTATATCATTCATTTTAACATGAGTAGGCATAATGCCTAAATGAGTATATAAATATGTAATTAGTATTTTAATATTCTTATAAACCACTCACACTAATTAAATTTACAGTTCACAGAAACAAATGCGTGATATATTTCACTTGTAACACCACCTCGTCCAATTACAAGTTAATTTGGTATTAACCTATTATGTACTGCGCCTTTTTTAAGCGAGTGACGTACTTTGTCATTAAAAAAAATAGTAAGTTACAAGGCTAAAATTATTTCGACTTTCTAAATGTAATAGGCAACATTATGTAGATACTTTCTAGTCCTTGCGAAGCCTGAAAATGATAAATATGTTAGCGTGATGATATATAGCCTATAGCCTTCCTCGATAAATAGACTATCTAATACCACTGACGAAATCGGGCCTGCAGTTCCTGAGATTAGCGCGTTCAAACAAACAAAACTCTTCAGCTTTATAATGTTAGTATAGATTGTATTAGTATAGATATTGGTTAGTGTGACATAACAATCAATGTTTACACAAATATAACCAATATCAAACCAGTACACGATACAGTCGCTACAAAGTTTGATAACTATTTGAATAAAACTGCATACAATACTGTGAAAAACATAGAGTGCAACAAAAACTAAATGGCCTTTTCATATGAACTGAACTCTATAAAGGGATGGTCATTTTGCAGCATAAATTTTTTGCTGTGTTAAAAAATCTATAGCTAAAATATTGTGTTAAAACTCTTTATTCAAACTTAAAATTGTTAACTAATCGCAATAAAGGAAGCAAGCTTCGGTAAAATTGGGTTTATAGCAAGAAAATAGTGGGAATTAATATCATAATTCGATGTATCCCCAAATAGGTGGACAGATGTACATTAAACTATACTTCTCCTTACCGTTTCTATGTTGATAGAACTATTCTGTTAAAATAATATATTCCTTTTTTAACCGACTTCATAAGGAGGAGGTTTCTCAATTCGACTGTATATATTTTTTCCTTTTTTTTATGAATGTTCGCGGATAACTTCGTCGTTTATAAACCGATTTTGATGATTTTTTTTTAAATGAAAAGGAGATATTCCAACAGTAGTACCATGATAAGAACACTAAGATCTGATGATGGTATTCAAGAGAAATCGAGTCGAACATTGAAGTCGGTTTTAATTTTACTGAAACTTTACTTGTTATAAAAGCAAACATAAATTCTCAGTAACACTACAGAAATTCATTAAAATAATAGCTCTCTAAAGTATTATAAAGTGAGTTTAGAATACCTGTTACTCTAGTCGAGTATTTGTAACTAAACGCGTGCGGTCAGATTTGTAAGTGAAATGAGTTGTTAATTCAGTAAAACAATTGTGTTCGGTTAACCGATTCACGCACAGAGCGAGTAAATTATCGTATTACCTATATAGTTGGAGTAAGTGGTATACTTTTACGTGAACTTTAAAGTTCAATGCTCCGTGTGGTGACAGAGAAGGAAGACTTCTAACACGTCCAACCCGTCTAGATTTGTGATATATCATTGTAAAGTTAAGGAACGAAAACTTAAAATGAATTATTGTCATTTTTGTTGAAAATTTAAGAATCGAAACTTAAATTAAAAAAGACAATTCTAATGTGTTAATTAAAGATTTGCCTACAGTTTGACTAATAAAGAAACGACAATTGAGTTGTGATTTTTGCCTAGTTATGAAGTATATAACACAATTAATGATTTTCATTTTCATTGTAAAGTTAAGGAAAGAAAACTTAAATTGAAACATACCAATTCTTGTGTTTTAATTAATGAATTGTGTAGAGTGTGTGAGAGATAACCAATATCCAACCAGTACCCGACACAGTCGCTACAAAGTTTGAAAACTATTTGAATAAAACTGCATACAAT
Source organism: Spilosoma lubricipeda (assembly GCA_905220595.1). Taxonomy (NCBI): domain Eukaryota; kingdom Metazoa; phylum Arthropoda; class Insecta; order Lepidoptera; family Erebidae; genus Spilosoma; species Spilosoma lubricipeda. Next base: position 1,969,237 of record HG992290.1, read on the forward strand.
ACTGTGAAATAAATAGGTTGCAACAAAAACTAAATGGCCTTTTCATATGAACTGAACTCTCAACGGGGATGGTCATTTTGCAGCATAAAATTTTTTGCTGTGGTAAAAATTCTATCGCTAAAATATTGTGTTAAACCTCTTTATTGAAACTTAAAACAAATAATTAATCGCAACAAAGGAAGCAAGCTTCGGTAAAATTAATAAATAATAATAATAATAAATAAATATTTCGGACATCTAACACACAACGCCATCTAGTCCCAAACTAAGCAGAGCTTGTATTATGATATGAATACTTATATACTATTTTTGCTTTTAAATACATACATAGAAAACACCCAAAATCCAAAACAAATATTTGCAGATCATACAAACATTTGTTCCGACCCGTGAATCCAACCCTGCGCCACCGAGGCAGTTTGGGTTTATGGCATTGGGTTTATAGCAAGAAATTAGTGGGAACTAATATCATAATTCGATGTATCCCCAAATAGGTGGACTGATGTACATTAAACTATACTTCTCCTTACCGTTTCTATGTTGATAGAACTATTCTGTTAAAGTAATATATTCCTTTTTAACCGACTTCATAAAAAGGAGGAGGTTTCTCAATTCGACCGTATATATTTTTTCCTTTTTTAATGAATGTTCGCGGATAACTTCGTCGTTTATAAACCGATTTTGATGATTATTTTTTAAATGAAAAGGAGATATTCCAACAGTAGTACCATGATAAGAACACTAAGATCTGATGATGGCGTCCAAGAGAAATCGAGGCAAACCTTGAAGTCGGTTTTAATTTTACTAAAATTTTACTTGTTATAAAAGCAAACATAAATTCTCAGTAACACTACAGAAATTCATTAAAATAATAGCTCTCTAAAGTATTATAAAGTGAGTTTAGAATACCTGTTACTTTAGTCGAGTATTTGTAACTAAACGCGTGCGGTCAGATTTTTAAGTGAAATGAGTTGTTAATTCAGTAAAACAATTGTGTTCGGTTAACCGATTCACGCACAGAGCGAGTAAATTATCGTATTACCTATAATATAAGTTGGAGTAAGTGGTATACTTTTACGTGAACTTTAAAGTTCAATGCTCCGTGTGGTGACAGAGAAGGAAGACTTCTAGCACGTCCAACCCGTCTAGATTTGTGATATATCATTGTAAAGTTAAGGAACGAAGACTTAAGTTGAAACATAAAAATTCTCGTGTTTTAATTAAAGACTTGCGTAGAATTTGGCTTATAAAGAAATGTCAATTGAATTGTGATGCCTAGTTGTAAAGTACGAGTATACAATACAATTAATTATAGTTTTTTTTTTATATCTGACCCTGCCAAAATGACTCTACTCTGCCTAATAGAAAGCATAAGCAGAATCCAAGAGTGGTGGTCACCATACTGCGAATGCAGACAATGCAACAATGCAGCATGGTGACCCACACCATGGCGGGCTAGTGATGTTTCTACATCATTGGGCCTCCGGTCTCGCATTCACCAACGAAACACGACAGCACGATCGCTGTCATTTTACGTTGATTTTCTGTGCGAGCCGGCCCGTTCGTGCTGAAATCAGCGTGGCTCTACTACCTTGAGTCTATTGTCATTTTCGTTGAAAAGTTAAAGATCGAAACTTAAACTTAAAGAAACCAATTCAATTAAAGAATTGCGTGGAGTTCGGCTTGTAAAGAAACGGCAATTTAATTGTGATCTTAGCGTAGTTGTAAAGTTTATAACACAATGAATGATTGTCACAAATCTGGAGAAAGTATTAAATATGTAAAAATAAATATTATGCTAATCCTTCGGGAGAGAGATAGTCGTGTGCAGAGAAAAAAAAATTAATATATATGTATATCAAGGGACCTTTTGGAGCAGCATCAAATGCCGAAGCGGCAAAATTTATTATTGAAAACATGATTCTTTTACGACAGTCCTGTATCTGTTTTTAGATAGTTTTTTTTTAATTTAACTAGCTGACCAGCTAAACTTCGTTTGCGTCTCTCCATAAGAAATATTTTTTTCCGATTTTCCCAACATTTTCGGCCGATACCCGGCTCCTATTGGTCGTAGAGTTATGTTACAATCGTGTGAGTGCTTAAAACCTTCCTCGCTAAATGGGTAACCCAACAAAAAAAGAATTAGCAAAATTGGTTTAGCAGTTCCCGCGTGATGGCCAAGGCAAATAGGGATTCATTTTTATAAATACAGATAATGTAGCGTAAATCTCTTGATGTTTTTAATAAATTCAAGAGTTTTAGTGATTTATGTTATCATGGTGATGATATCGTTGAAGATTAAGTCCTCCACCACGAATGTCTAATGCGAACTTTGACATGAACTTCTGTCATAAGCAGAGATATCTGACGTACACAAATTATACTTAATTTGTATGTCACACTACAAAATATTTGTAATGTATGTAATTTAAACTTAAGATTAACTCAAAATTAAATAATAAACTTAATTAAAAAATAAATGAGAAATTTCAAATTTCAGTTTTTAGCAGAATTATATTATTGTCTAGTATTTCCGATTATGTTACGTTTTAAATAAATAAATATTTCAGACATCTAACACACAACGCGATCTAGTCCCAAGCTAAGCAGAGCTTGTGTTATGGGTACTAGACAACTGATATGAATACATATATACCTTTTTTTTGTAAATACATACATATTATACATAGAAAACACCCAAACTCCGAAACAAATATTTGTAGATCGTACAAACATTTGGTTCGACCCGGGAATCGAACCCGAGACCTCATGATCAGCAGTCGCACACGCCAACCGCTAGACCAACGAGGCAGTTTTATATTGCTTATATTATATATGATGGATACAATGTTTATTAAGTATTTAATATTCATTTTGATGAGGACCTAGTCGATTCTCTATATATCACATCTCCCTAAGTACAAATTCCTTGTTGTTTAGTCCAATTTGTGTTATATGTGTGTATATATAGTGTTATTTTTAACCGCCTGGCTGCAGCATCAGAGATCTACAACAAGGATAATGTTTCCTTAGAAACCTCGAAACACTAACTAGGTCCCTTATACTTGTATCTTCTAGTTCCATAATTAAATCAACTCCAATTTGACCAATTATAAAATTGACATTCAAACGTAGTTTAAAAAATGACTTTTTAAATTTTTTACAAAGTTAAAGTAACAAGTGAAGTTGATAAAAGGTCATAAATAAAAACCGGTGGCTTAAATTGCCAGACCCAGATAAAAATTGCAAGTCATTTTGCATGATAAATGATCAAGAACATTGTAAATATCTCATTCTTTAAATGACTCATCAGTGTTGCCCCATTTGAGACTTACTAAGCGGCGTGTTCGTTGACATATTTTGCGTGTCATGTTTTTATTATATGTAATATGTATAGTCCATTCGTTTAGATAGTGTCGGTACACCCGCACGTAATTATGGTTATTATTGTGAAATGCGAATATATTAATTCATGCAAGTTAGGTGCTTGCTTAGACAGTGAAGGCAAGTTTTTCCTAGCCTTTATTAAAACATTTTAAGTTTATACGTTAGAAGAGTCAACAAACAAAACTATTAACAGTACTGCTTTGGCATAAACTGACAAATTATATTTTACTTGTGGGTGTACGCCGCAGTCGGCTACTTTGATTTTGCATTGACAAAAAACCGCACGTGCGGCAGCGGCGCGATTAAAACGACCGTATCGAAGCGATTGGACTATGTTGTACAATTTCTTGTGTCTTATACGTAGAGATATGCTATGAGTAAATCACAAATTTAGACCATGTTGCTATTAAGTATATAAAAGTAAAAGTACAGCATCAGCCTGTCTTTAGAACTTTGATATCGTTTAGTACTTAGATTGTGAAGATCTGACGGTATTGGCAATCGCTCTACGTGTAAAAAACTAAAGTTCATCTGTCGCGACTGGAAACCGACATCAATCTAATTTGAGGAATAAATCTATCAAATGAAAAATACTCTTCTAAAGAATCATTTGATTATTCTAAGTAGGAACGAATATCAGATTAATTAACAACGACAAACACAATTCCGTTAAGTTATATACAATTTTGTTATTTCATAAAGACTGTTGAATAATTTATTCCCACCACACTATCGCACATCGATTTACGCAACTTGCTTAAGTATATGGTATTCAGTACAAAATAACTCTATCTTTCGATGGTCCCTATATCTATATCTATACTAATATATAAAGCTGAAGAGTTTGTTTGTTTGTTTGTTTGAACACGCTAATCTCAGGAACCGCTGGTCCGATTTGAAAAATTCTTTCGGTGTTGGATAGTCCATTTATCGAGGAAGGCTATAGGGTATATATTATCACGCTACTACTAATAGGAGCGGAGCAACAATGAAGAATGTTTCAAAAACGGAGGAAATTTTCACGCTACGGGCAATATAAGGCGCAAACGAAGTCATGTGGGTCAGCTAGTACTAATATATAAAGCTAAAGAGTTTGTTTGTTTGTTTGAAAACGCTAATCTCAGGAACCGCTGGTCCGATTTGAAAAATTTTTTCGCTGTTAGATAGCCCATTTATCGAGGAAGGCTATAGGCTATATAGTATCACGCTAAAACCTATAGGAGCGGAGCACCAATGAAAAATGTTTCAAAAACGAGGGAAAATTATCACGCTACGGGCAATAAGAGACGCAAACGAGGTTGCGTGGGTCTAGTCCTATATGTTGGATCTGAAAAAATACTAATTTTCAGTACAGCAGTTCAAATGTTGTTTTAACGATACTACGATTTCACTGACATAAAAAACAGTCCGTGAAAATTTGAACATCCACAGTTCTTTGATTGTTTTTTATGGTTAACATAATATTTGAACTACTCTATTCAAAAATTGACTTTTTGCATATTCGATATTATTAATAGGGGACCATCCCTATTGATGAGTTATCAAAGTTTGTTTTGCAGCGTCAAGACTAGTAGAAATAAGGCCGTTTTCATAAAGCACTATGTGTACTCCGTTCTCTGCTCTGATACACCTTGGTCGGTTTAATGAGAAGTAAGTTAAAAAAAAAACACAAAGCAGTCATGTGGACTGCCGAAAACAGTTGTTTATGCTCACTTAAAATTAACCTCTTTGCTCTTTAAATATAATGCGCGATAAAAAGAAAGAAAATATTAATTCAGAACCGATAACTATAAAGACAAGAAATGCTCATTGTGATATTATAAAAATATAGGTAAATGCTATACAGTATAGACATGTTACCCGAGTGCCGGCTTTTAATTAAGTATTTGTATAAAGTAGTCACTCATTTGCTTTTGCTATTACTTCATCACTTTTTTCATTTATAGATGCAATTTGTTCAATTTCCATATTTAAACGCTTATTTATATTAAAAATATATTGAACATACAAAACGGATTAATTATTATCTAATTTACGTCTTCGTTAAAAAAAAATATTTTATTAAAAGTGACGGCATTATTGACTCGTCGTCAAGTTGCCAAAAAAATTGTGTGGTTCTACATGTCAAAATTTTCAGTTTCAGTGCAGAGTTTTTGAGATGCCATTAGATGTGTTTTCTAATGTCAGCAATACTTAATAAGAAACATTTAGAAAGAAAATAATAAAATGAATGAATGGCTCTATGAACATTTGTCACTTTCTAGGTTGGGAACATAAAATAGTTTACTATATCCTTAATAAATACTCTAATTCAATAAAAAATATATAATAGATGAAATAGTTGCAAAGATTGTGGAACTAAAACAACCAAAACGAAATACTCTTCAGCATTATTATATTCCAAAAGATTATAATTAATGAACTTGTCTGTTTCGAACTGAGAAGAGTTTTGGCGTTCGCCATTTGTACAAAATGGCTTCCAGTATGATTTATTGTGGTATATATTGCATGTCCAGATTAAACGACGAGAAATATTATTGAGTATTTCAACGTAATGGAGGAATATATGTTGCCAGTTAATGGATCTGACAGAGAAATATTAATATGTGTTATCTCAAGCTAGTCAGTGATGCGATAATAACATTACCTGGATATAAATAGCTGTTTTTATATCTTTCTTATTGTGGTAATCATTTCGGGTACTCGAAGCCTTAAAAGTCCGACTACTAGTATATATACAGACGTTTGCTATCTAATACTTGGGGTGTGGAGATTTGATGCCAGTCGCTCCACATCAGATAGGAGTTCAGCCTTGTCGTTGTCGACTGCATCACGGAGAATCAGTATATTAAAATGGTAGTGCGCGGGTCATGTCTCAGGGCAGACGTATGATTAATGTTCCGCAAACATACCCTAGAATACACTTTATTCAACAACAACCCTTTACGTCCCCACGCTGTTCAAGTGCAGGTTGGGGACTGGCAAGACAACGTTGTGGCTACGTAATCTTGCCGTTGAATGTTTTCAAGCCGCTTAAAGGCTTCCAACTAAGCTTCACGATTGTTATTCTACGATAGTAGTCGGGACGGACTGCTGACCTTGACCTCCGAATCACGGCGACGCTCATGGTATTATGCCACCAGCGGTCATCCATCCAGGTACTGACCGCGCCGTCGTTGCTTACCTTAGGTGATTGTTTCTAGTCACCGAATGCAACTGGGCTATGAGCGCCTCTATATGAATACACTTTATTGTACACAATTTAATACAGTTAAATGTAAGAGCGTATTAATTTATTAACCATGTAGGAAACGTAATTTCTTTTAGGCAACCTTTGGATGTACATTTTTTTTTAATTTATTTATTAAGACAATTACAACAGGTAACAAACAAGGCTACATTTTTTAAAGGATACATGTAGGTTCAGTACTGATTGGTATCCTAGCGTAATCAGACTACATGAAATTGAAAGTAAAATTAACAGGAGATTTTTTTTTTTGCCAATTACACCCAAACATATACAATGATAAATGGGGTAACTATATCTCAAGCGATAGACTGAGAATATTTCTTTTAAAAACAGTAGCTCGTGAGTCGAAAATGTCGACTCTACCATCATTCATTTCTGTTATTTCATTATAAAGACGACACATTCTGACGATAGGGTTATAGTAAGAGGTTACTTTTAAAAATGTTTAGTAAGAAAGTTCTAGGTGATCTGGTATTATATCGATTGTTTATATCGATGAGGGAAAGCAAAGTGGAAGAGTCAAGCGTACCATGAAGAATCTAATGAAGATAAAATAGGTCCCGTTGCTTACCACGCACAAGTAAGGGCGCAATTTTGAATTTAACCAAACGTTTGGTATAACTGATAATTTCCCTTGAGAGGCCATGTCTATATGAAATCCATTTCAAACACTTTTTCTGTACACTCTCAATTATATCAGAATGTACTGCATAGCAGGGTGACCATATTACTGAACAGTACTCCAAGGTCCTTCTGACCAGGCTGTTATACAAAAATACAAAACTGTGCGGATTTTTAATACCTTTCGTGGTTCTGACTATAAAGCCCAGGCTTTTCAAAGCTCTGTTTGTTATCTATATATATAAAAGAGGAAGGTGACTGACTGACATACCCAGAGATCAACGCACAGCCCAAACCGCGGAACCTAGAATCCTGAAATTTTGCATGTAGGTTCTTTATATAACGTAAGTGAGCACTAAGAAAGGATTTTATTAAATTCCACCCCTAAGGGGGTAAATCCGGGAGTGAAAGTCTGTGTGAGCGAAGCCACGTGCAAAAGCTAGTGTTAGTATAAAGCTGACGAAAAGATAGTTGGTCATTGAATAAAACTCCAAGATCCCTAGCAACAGTTTTACGGGTAAGTGTTTGATTCTCAAGCTTATACTCACAGGTGATCCTGACACGTTTCTTAGTGAATGTTATGACGTATTTTTGTTGAAGTACATACAATTATAATTGCACCATCTTGATGCAGATAGAAGATCCTGTTGTAAGGATTCACAATCGGCAGTACTTTCTATGGACGTAAAGATTTTTAAATCGTCAGCGTAAAATAAGCATGGGCATTTTGATATTTTTTCTAGACCGTTGATGAATATTAAGAAGAATACAGATTGACTGTAGAAAGACGAATTCATGGAGACATATTGTTATCTGTAGGACATTCTTTTTTATCCTTTTAAACCCCCTCGGGCCGTCACTACACCGGGGTTTGCGGCAGGGCGGAATCAAACCGACTAAAACCATACGGTGTGCCACTCTGCAATTGAGACGGGAGGGATCCTGGAACTGCTGTTATTAACACACCGAGACCCCTCCCAGCGCCTGCCCACACTGAAGTGGATACCGTCTGCTGGTACACTCTCTAATTAGGCGACGTACGGCATACGCGAATCGTCGCCCCCTCGGATCGATCGAAAGCGGATGGAGGGGAAAACATTTGTGGGACACCTCATGCCAACCCGTCTGGCAATCCTGGTAGGAGAAAACCTATTTGTTAAGGATAACCCTTTGTCCAGCAGTGAACTCTTAAAATCTGTTGATGACGATGATGATAAAATCCTACTAATATTATAAGCGCGAAAGTTTGTAAGTATGGATGGATGTGTGTTACTCTTTCGCGGAAAAACTACTGAACGGATTTGGATGAAACTTAACAGTAATATAGCTTAAACATCAGAATAACACTTGGCTACTATTAGCCGCGATAACCGATATATACGCGGGCGGAGCCGCTGGCTACAACTAATACTTCATATTTTTAATACTCTGAGTTAAGATGAGTAAATGCTTTAATAATCACACATTTAACAAAAAAGGGACTTCAAGAACTGGACCAAATTGATAAGAATCATCAAAATCGATTCACCCAGTCAAAAGTTATTAGGTAACAAACATAAAAAACTAGTTGTTACCCGCGCCTCCGCCCGCGTATATGTCGATTATCGCGGCAAATGGTAGCCTATGTGTTATTCTAATGTATAAGCTATATAACTGTAAAGTTTCATCCAAATCCGTTGAGTAGTTTTTGCGTGAAAGAGTAACAAACATCCATCCATCCTTACAAACTTTCGCATTTATAATATTAGTAGGATATACAGTCAAATTGATAACCTCCTCCTTTTTTTAAGTCGATTAATAAATCAAATAAAAATCAAGAAATATTATTATTTTTGGTAGCGTTGCGATGGCAAACGCTTCGTATCGGTGTAATTAGATTTATAAATAGTAGTAATGTACCAAAAAAACTATTAACATTTTTATGAAGATTAATTTTTGAACCCCCCGGGCAGCCGTCGTATTTTAATCAAATTATTTTAGTTTCTAAAAAAACTTGTTATCCAGTACTTTGTATTACAATAAATCACCTATTTCTTATTAAATTATTTTAATTAAAATAAATTTAAGGTAAATTTTTCAGTATTCTTCGTGAAACTTGAGAAAATTAGTTTTTAAAACTTTCTATGTCACCTCGGAGCGTCTTGGTTTCGTAGAATTTAAGATACATTAATCTTTAAAACAATCTCACACAAATCACACAACGTTATCTTGTTCCAATGTAAGCAGATCCTATGCTTCTTTTTTTAACTTGTAGGATCCCCTCGGGCCGTCACCCCGCCGGGGTGTGCGGCGGGGCGGTGTGTCGGAATCGAACCGACTAAAACCACACGGTGTGCCACTCTGCACCTGAGTCGGGAGGGATCCAGGAACTGCTGTTATTAACACATCCGGAAGCAGATCCTATGCTGTGGTAACCATATATTAATTTCCAAAAAACACACATTTTCCGAGTCTCCGACACAAGAGTCCGACGGTCTCTTTATTTCATCAGCTATCTGCCAGTAAAAGTCCGATTAACCGGATCAAACAGAGAGTCAGGCATATTTTTTTTTTTAACGTAAGTACTGTATATACTTTCATGTACCTTTAGTGAAAAGCGGGTAATATGAAGTTACAAACAAATACTTCAATGATGATGACACTTCCCAGAACAAATGATCGTACTCATTATACAAACATTAGTCCTACTTGGGAATCGAGCCCACGACCTATGGCATAGCCCCTGTGCTCTCAAGACAGTCGTCAGTCACATATGTATGTCAGTGATGAATTAACTTATTTTATCAATATTTTAACAGTTGAATTTCCTTCGCTTGAAAAGCTATACAGAATACAATACGATACTACATCCTCACAACACCGTTGTTGATCGTCCTCGTGTATGTTAGTCATCGTCATCATCACCATAAGGTCCGATTGCTGGGCTCCGGACTTTTTGACTCCTCTCAGAAGAGGATTAAGGCCATACATCTCCACGCTGGCTAAATGCGGGTTGGGGACTGAAAAAACAACATTCTACTGCATTTACTGTGGGGAGTGCTCCTCATAGTAAATGTAGTAGAATTATTCAGACTGATCCCTGTCAACTCTTTCCACCATGGTCCCGAACGACAGGAGTTTCATCCCCATCATCTAAATGGTTGGCAGTCCACAACTGTGCGCTTTTCCAGAAACTTTCTGCCTCAGACAACAAAACTGTGGAATGAACTGTCTTCTGTGGTGTTCCCAGACCAGTACGACATTCAAACCTTCAAGAAAAGAGTGTAATCCTTCTTAAAATGATGGCAACGCACTTGTGATGCCTCTGGTGTTTTGAGTGTCTATGGGCGGTGGTAATCGCTTACCATCAGGCGATTTGTCTGCTCATTTGCCCCCTATTGCATTAAAAAGATAAACTTACGTTTTTTCAAGTAAAAGAACTTCATAAAGAAACTCTCTCTCTTTGCCTTATCCCATTTCAATTGGGGCCAGCTTTTCTCATCATTCAGCTAGCTAGTTTTATTCTGCTAGGTTCGAGGTTCGTTAAAATATTGATTTGAGCTTTCCTTAAAACCAAAACATAACTTAACTTTAAACTTCATAAAAACCTAATAATTTTAAAATAATTATCATACAATACAAAGATATTAACTTAAATGGTTGTCTATTAACATTGTCGACGTGTGCATTCAACAAGTACGAAACCGCAGTGGACCACAGCCTCCACCAACCACCCCTAGCCGGGCCGGCGATGACGCAACGAAATATACAATAATATAACACACTTACCTGAGAATTTACGTAATTTTGTTCACAAATATGACAATAGTGAAGGTTTTAATAAACTATTTTGAAAATGTAAGTATTCCACGTTTTATCATGTCATACAACAGCTACTCTGGCACGTTACGGTACGCTTTGGGAAATAGTACTTGTGTGACCGAGGTTTGCTTATTTTGCGGTAAATTATCTAAAATGAATCCTAGGTAGATCGCTATATCGCCCCCCAAATTGTTGGAAACGTTTCCCAGCTTCAAATTATAAATCTATACAAGAATAGCTCGTTTAAAAGTATAAGATAGATTTAAGATTAATCTTTTTCATTTCGGAAATAACTAATTTCTAAAAAAAGTATTACTGATATTCGTTCTCTCGTCGTTTTGGAGTAAAACTATCGAGTAATACTGAGTGTGGGTACGGACCATTTAACTATCTTATTGATAGTAACTGAGCTAAACAGCGTAGATCAAGATAGATGTTTAACACACCGAGTCGCTCGACTGTAGATATAGTCTATTAAGTTCACTCGAAGTATGGTCATAAATTTTCTTAACTAATGTGTTTACAGTTCAGTTTAATTACTGCAGGTGAAATATATTTAGTTAGTGAAAAGGTAATGTACACAGATTACTTCAGAGTGTTGTGGTTTGGAAACTACACTTACATATAATGTGTATGGGAGGTAAGTATTGATTTCTGCGGTTTCTACGTAACCCAGTATATTTTGAACAATTAGGACAACGTGCCGGACTACGTACTACCCTACTAGTTTCAGAAACATATATAAGTATATGTTTATCTATACATAGTATATATTAAAGAACTATGAACGTGTATAATTTACATAGTATTTAACAGGTAAATATGTTCGTGTTTATTTTAATACGTAGCATTTTTGTTCAAGGTGACTGTGGTTCTATACTGATATAAATGCATACTATACTTTCTTTTTTGTAAATACATACATATTATACTTAGAAAACACCCAAACTACGAAACAAAAGTGGTAGAGCCACGCTGATTTCAGCACGAACGGGAAGGTGTAAAACACATACCACTGTATGAGTTAAATGTAGGTTTAATATGCTATTTGTACTTAGTTTAGGGCATCTACACAAAACTGCGAATTCGCAATACTAAAATTTCACTTAAATTTGTGCAGCGTTTTACCCGTGTAAGCGTTACTGACAGGGAGACAGAGTTATTTTCGAATTTGTAATATTAGTAAGTGTGGATATAAAAGTATTACAATCAAGAAGTTTAATCTACAATTCTCCAATACAATAAATATCAAAACTCAACCAAAACAATATCAGTTACCAAACCAACTATACATACATGCTTCAATACATACTGATTTAAAGTTAAACAATATGATAATTAAAAATTCGTATTCTATATTTCATCACAATTTATTATATTTATTTGCCAAATAACGAATGTTTAATTAAAAGTGGTAACTGAAGCGGAAATCGCAATAAAGAGATAGCAACCGAGCAAATAATGCGTGCGGTCTGTTTTATAAATATGTTATCGATATCTGAGTATAGTGTTTTATTTGACTGGTTTCGATTTGGATATGGTATCATTGCATTGTATAATATTAAATAATAAAATAAATATTTCGAACATCTAACACACAACGCCACATAGTCCCAAGCTAAGTAGAGCTTATGTTAAATGTGTTATGTTATTACAAGTCATATGAATACATATTTACTTTTTTTGCAAATATATACATATTATACATAGAAACCTTCAAACTTCGAAGTTTAGTATCGATACTTATAGGTATTTGCAGGTCATACATACATTTGGTCCGACCCGGGTATTGAACACGAGACCGACCGAGACCGAGAAGGCACAAGGTACCACGCTACCGAAGCAGTTTAATTGTTGGTGTTGTGATGGATTTAATATGGTGTGTCATTACCATTAAATAAAAAGAATATATGTATTTATATAAGTTGTCTAGTACCCATAACACAAGTTCTGCAAAACGATACCTCAAAGCAAACCCCGTGCCTATCCGTCTGGCGAGCTGACTACAGTAGGCCAAAACCTTTTTAAGGAAAGGCCTATGTTCAGCAGGGGATGGTTTAAAACTGTCGATGATAATTGTAGTATATCCTTCTTTCGACTCTTAGCCGTACGCGCCCACTCACCTCCGCCGGTTACAGTTGACTGAATTGTGTAACGACTACAATTATTTTTTTCATGTTTGGCCCTGCCAAAATGACTCTAGTCTGCCTAATGGAAACCATGAGCAGAATCCAAGAGTGGTGGTCACCGTACTGCGAATGCAGAAAATGCAACAATACAGCATGGTGACCCACACCATTTCGGGCTAGTGATGCTTCTGCATCATTAGGCCTCCGGTCTCGCACTGACCCACGATACACGATAGCATGATCGTTGTCATTTTACGTTGTTTTTCTGTGCGAGGTCAGCGTGGCTCTACTACCTTGGAGTAGTAGTACCTTCCACGTACACTAGAGATAACATAATGCTTCCTTCTCATTGAATGAATGAAGCATACACTACAAGAATGTTTTGGTTTTCTGTGCTATGCAAACTCTATTACACTTTGCACGAAGGAGTCGGTTTACAGGAGTAAACCGACTCCTTTGTGCAACAACATGGTTTTCCCACAGTTCTAGAATGGTGCACATGTTTGCGATGAAACCTTTAGAAGTATTTAAAATTCCAACGTTTATTTCAAATCATTAATGTAGATTTTCAGTACAGTAACAAAATAAAAAAGACTTCAAGAACTAGACCAAAGTGAATCGAATTGATAACCTCCTGCTTTTTTGAAGTCGGTTAAAAAAATAAAGCCCATGTAAAGTTGAATAAGCATATCTGGAAATGTATCAAGCCCTTGAAATTCAGAAATATGCTCAAATCAAAAATAAATCTGTTGTCTAGAAATTATGACCAAAAAAGGGCCATTTTCTCTTGTTGTAAGCTGTAAAATTAGACACCAATAAGTTGAAATCTGTTGACACTTTAGCGTTTAAACGCATTAGCTTAAAGTCTAAGCGTTAAATAATAATCCCGTTGTCTTCGGAGGATTACAGGCGTTATGCTTGTTTTATTTAAACGTGAAAGATTTGCGCAAGTCAGTAGAAAGCCGGATGAAAACTTCTGAAAGGCTAAACAGCTAGAGTTTGCAGATTACGAACGTGGTTCGACTTGAATACATCAACCTATCCCAAACAATGATTAATGTATTTTAAATTTTACTTGAATGTCTATAAAGTTCAGTTTACTGTACTGAACTGAATGATGCTTCTGATTAACAGGATGAACTGGAACCACCCATAGATATCTGGATCTTAATAGTGAAGAGCCTTTTCGGTTCTCAAGCTAATAATTAGGGGAAGGGTTGGTTTGGGGTCTGGTAACTTGACTAATTTGATGAAAAGAAATTAATTAATGTTTTAATGTATGTTTTTAATTATAACATACATCTTTTAATTGCTGAAACTGTTCATGAGGTACAATGTTGGGCTTCATCTGAAAATCAGTCCTCTTATCACTTTTAGGCTGAGTTGTAGCCGTTTAGACACATAGCTAGATTATTTCACTGTTTTTATATTGTTTGTTTTGTATTACGTTTGTTCGTAGTTTAGTCTTGTTAAATGCTATATTTTTATTTCTTTTATGTTTATTTTGTGTGAGTGTGACGACTAAATATATTACCGTCTTTCTAATTACCTGCTTAAAAACCGGTACTCTGTGAATCTTGGAATACTAGTTGTTAGTAATTCATAGAATCAATTCCGGAGTAATAATTCCAGTCTAGCGTGCCCATTTCTGTCAAAGCATGCTTCTGATACGATAGTTATAGTTACTAGTTTAATCCTAGAACACAAAGTATGAAGATGTATTCACGCTGTGGAAAATTGTAGCTGGCTTACGTCTTTGTTGTGAGATGAAAGTGTATTGTGTAAACTTTACATTATGTACTAGACTTGGGCGATCAACGAACCGTAAAAAATGTCTTAAGTATAAAAATTGTGGTAACATTTTACGCAAAGCGCTAAAAGTTTTATAAAAATATGAGATTTTTGGTAAAGAAAAGTATTTAAACTATGAAATATTTCTACTAAGTATGGCTTTGTGAGACAAAAGAATGCAGTTCCCTTGGCTTAATTCGACTCTTAGAATGAAGTAGAGGAATGGACAGTGTTTTTAATATTGGCTTTGGCTTGGTTTCTCGTTTTGAAATATCCTGATAAATTATGATAATGTAATTGTCATTATCATAATTCATCATTGTGATGTGCACTCAAGGACGCACACTGATAATGGAATTATCGGTGTGCGTCCTTGAGAATCGATATAAATGAAATAGGTAATATTCATATTTACATTTCTTTGCACTTGTCATTAGAATTTAAAAGCATATCACGTCTTTGAGCTCATTAAACATATAAATATTTTTTCGGACATTTAACACACAACGCCATCTTGTGTGCCAAACTAAGCAGAGGTTGTATTATGAATACTAGACAACTGTTATAAATACATAAAAACTTTATTTTTGTAAAAACGTACATATTATACTTAAAAAACCTCCAAACTCCTAACTGAATATTTGTAGATCACACAAAGATTTTGTCCGGGAATCGAACCCGATACGTCCAGCACAGCAGTCGCATACGCTACCACGGCGCCACCGAGGCAGTGAATATATATGTTGTTTTGGAAATAAGAAGTGTTTAAAGTATTTTGTTTTATTATGTTTACATTAATTACCCTTTTTAATTTTCAGAGTACATAGCAATTAAAATTAAAATGTGTATTAAATTGAAAGCTGTGAGTGCAGACCAAGTCAAACAATATTTCAAGGTAGTAGAGCCACGCTGATTTCAGCACTAACGGGCCGGCTCGACTGGGGCGGTACTACCCTCGCACAGAAAATCAACGTAAATTGACAGCGATCATGCTGTCGTGTTTCGTTGGTGAGTGCGAGACCGGAGGCCCAATGACGCAGAACCATCACTAGCCCGCCATGGTGTAGGTCACCATGCTGCATTGTTGCATTGTCTACATTCGCAGTATGGTGACCACCAGTCTTGGATTCTGCTTATGCTTTCCATCAGGCAGAGTAGAGTCATTTTGGCAGGGCCAAACAAAATACACCATTCGCTCAAGTAAAACTGAGAGAAATAACTTGCGAATTTATATGTAGTTAAGATATGGTGATGTACATAAGTATCATTGTAATAAAAATCCGAAAGTTCTGTAAAATGGTAGCATAATGGCTACTTACAACGGTAGAATGAATAATTTATTTTATCGCCGCATCAACTTGCAACAAATTGCACCCGATATCGTCATACTAATCATGTCTAGACGGTCTAAACGCTGAGTATTGTGAGGAGTGAGTTTAATCGGGTTGGCTTTTTTGTCTTATTTCTCGGCCGATACCGAATCGTTATAATGCGCGCGTTATACATCTTCATACTGATTAAGAAATCAATCAAACTATCGGCCGATTGAAAGTCTGCAGTTTGCGGGGCTCTAACCAGATATTATTCCCGACAAATTGTGCCAATCGACTTAAATCCGGAAAATATGGTAATATCACTATCACTCTTAATAGGGTATTTTACTGTATACGAGAAAAAAACTAAAAATATATTATTGAGATACCTTAGGCAAAAACTAGACGGAAAAGGTTAGTTTTAGATCATAAAATAATAAAATATTTTTATTATTTATTGCAAAGTTTTTGTTTCTTTTAATCTGTTCTATAACACCGTGAAATAGTAGCCGCCATGTTATTACGTCACAACGCTTTGTAAATACACTAAAGTATCAACTGATCAGCGTATGCTTTAGATTCTTTGTTGAAATTATATTCATGTCATCTTTATCCATATTTTACAAAGCGAACTGACGTCATTACCACAGAGCAATATGGCGTCCACTGCGTTTAGTGTTTTTGACAAATTACGCGCGAAATTTGAAAATGTAAAATATAAATACAGTTTTATGGCACTTATCGGTTTAATAAAAAAGTTGTGTCTTTTTCTGTGTTTTAGGAGCACTATAGAATCTAATTAAAACACTTTTCAAAAATGGGTGTATTACCCTATTATAAAAATAAGTCCTTAGCCGCGTCTGTCTGTCTATTCGTGATAAACTCAAAAGCTACTGCACGGATTTTATGCGGTTTTTACTAATAGATAGAATGATTCTTGAGGAATGTTTTCGTATATAATTTTTTACATTTTTGGGTATATTGGTTAAAATATAATAGTATTTGTTGAAGACGTCGGAAGAAAATAAGACGCACAACTTTACAGAGTATCATCTTAGAATATATTATATTTTCCGTAAAAATCCGTGAAGCCGGGGCGGGTAGATAGTAGTACATAAATCGATAAGTTTATTTGTGTTAAATTAGGCAAATTGATTGTAACAACTGTAATTATGTACATAATTTTGAAGTAGGTATGATAAATAAATGAGGTCGTCGTACGTAATAGCACTACTGTCCCGGTCCTGGGTTCAGTCCCTAGTCCCGGGTGCTTTTCAACTATACATAAGTCCCAAAAGACCCTTGCTAAGAGGTAAGTCATCCTTTTTTAATACCACAACATCTCCGATACTTGTTTTAATCCGTTGATACAACCACTTATATTATACCAATGGAAAAACGCTACAAAATACTAATGCAACCAACTTACGAAAACGAGAATGGCATCATTTTTTTGGGTTAAATTAGACATGGCAGAAGTTTCTTAATAGATTTGACCAATTATAAAAACGATGGTGGATTTTTCATCCAAACACAATTAGTTTATAACTATATCCTTTATACATAACCACATTGTAAGTGATAGGATTGAAACCAAACCGTCAGTATAATGATTACAAACCTGGACTCAAGATTGTTATGGAAATTTCGTCCCTACGACAAAGTATCTGTGTGTTTGAATTAACTGATTGTGTTCATAACAGCAGGAATGCTAACGAACCCACTCGGCTATTGAAACATGCATAAACAAGTTGCAATTAGTATGAAACTGCAGTCCGTTTTGTTTCATTTAGAATTCAAATGAAACCTTTTTCTTTGTTACAATTTTACTTCGTTACTTTAATTAGGAAAATCGATAATAATGTAAGATATAGAGTGGTTAGGAATAGAGTGATCTTTTAAAAGTTGATTTACTTTGAAAAATAAAGGAATTTTGATAGGTCTGTTTTGAATGTTTTTAATCCTAAGTATTCAGTCCGAAATCGTAGATTTGGTGTCCTATTGAGGACAAATAATTTTATTATTCTTACCATACACCAGGACATTTCACTCCTAGACTCTGTGTAAACGAACAATTCTTTGAATATACATCAAGTATAACAATATAGATGATTAGCTGACCAACGTGACCTCGTTTGAGTCTTCTATTGCCCGTGGCGTGAAAATTTTCCCCCGTTTTCGAAACATTGTTCATTGGTGCTCTGCTCCTATATACTTTAGCGTAAAGATATATAGTTTATAGCCTTCCTCAATAAATGGGCTATCTAACACAGAAATAATTTTTCGAATCGGACCAGCAGTTCCTGAGATTAGCGCGTTCAAACAAACAAACAAACTCTTCAGCTTTGCAATATTATAGTATAGAAGTATAAATTTGAATCTCAGCACTCTAATAATTTTCATAAAATTGAGTATATATGGGTTTCCGGGCACGATAAATCGATCTAGTTAGGATTAATTTTAGAAATTTTATCAAAAAAAACACCGTTTATGCAGGTACTTTATTCAATACTAACAAGACCCAAGCAAGTTCTACTGCACCTTCTTTCAATCATGCTCGGTTTCTATTGGCCTAAGCGTTATATTAATTATGTTAGGCACGCCAGCAAAATACAAATTTAAAAAAGTGAATATCGGTAATATAGCTTCGGAGTTCATAATTTATCATTAAAGTGTCATGGGAATTATTTATAATAGACTAATTTTTGCCACTCCGTTCTCTTGTATGTCCGTTATCTTGGTATAAAGTATCCTTGTTCAAGAAACAAAGTATCTCCGTGACAAGTACTATTAAAATCAGTGCAAAAGTGTAACAGACAGACAGAATTACTTTCACCTTTATAATATTTTCTTTATAATAGTTCTTAACCAAATTTCAATAAACCAACGTGTGACTATAATCATAACTGACAAGATGGTATTTTGATTAGAGTAATTGAAATTAAACTTCTGAGAAGCCATTAGTGTTATTAGATAAGCAAATATTGATTTTCAAGACGTATGATCAAGTTATTGTAGTTGAGTAAGCAATTGGTTTTGGCTGGAAAAGCATATAATTAATGAAATGGATTTGATTGTTGCATATCTTAGCTAGGTAAATAACTTGAGAATCGTTGTTAGTAACGCATGTTTTTCGAGTGTATGTATATGTGTTCGTAGTATGTATATTTCTTTGGCACCCCTCAGAGCCTAAAAGTCTTAGTCGTGAGAGTGACATTGGGTATTTTTTTTTTGGGACTAATCCCACCCACACGCCCACCGCTGTAACTCCTGTACACCTGGATCAACAGCAGTGACCCACGAACACACCGAGTTATGACACTCGGGAAGTCCCAGGAAAAAATATTAACTGTCTTGGAACCCGCAACGAAATTAATCAGAAGAAAAACAGGAGGAGTTGGAAATATGATAAGTCCACTTCCCTCCTTAGCAAAGCGGGAGACAAAATGAAGTCAAAATAGGCAGACACCTTTTTTTAAACCGGGAAGCACCACGGATAAAGTATTAGGGGTCCTAAGTGAGCTATATTTGATTACTATAGTATGTATGGCAGAATCGCCTAAACGCACGGAAATTCACCGCAGTTGACACAAGATCCCCATAGTATACCGCCCCAGATGTCATTTGTAAGCTATTTAGCATTGTGTTACGTTCATTGTACCAAAGACTACACTCCCAGAGAACATGATGAGCCGACTGTTCACAGCTAGTATCGGGTGTTGAGCATTGACACAATGGTGAATCGACTAATTTAAATGAGTGTAGCTTGCTCTTAAAGTTACCGTGGCCCGTAAGGAATTGAGCGACACAGTGATCTACCTCGAGCCATGTCCTCGACATCCGTTCGCGAACAGATGGAAAGAACTGGTAGAGGTGGCGCCCCTTAGATGATTCGTCCCATCGTTGTTGCCATTCATCCATTAGGTCGTCATAGACATTGGATTGCTGTTGAAACAATCTTATGATTTTATCGCGGTCTCGTACGCCCAAAAAATCGCATTCCATGTTTTGTTTTGTAGAATAGTACATGGCTGCACGTCTCTGCACCTCGAGATCGACCGGAAGAACACCCGCCAACACCGGTAAAGCCTCAGTACTAACCGTCCTATATGCTTTGCATAAGAAGATTAATGCAAGTCGTTGGCCTTGTAGCAGTTTGCGACGGACAGCACCTACAGTCGCTCTATCGGCCCATACGGGAGCACCATAGCAAACAGCACCCAAATAAGTAGCTCCATACATGATTTTTAATGTATTAAATGAAAGACCCCATGTGGCAGTTGATATTCTCGTCAGAGCAAAGAAACTTTTTTTAGACTTTTCATTAACTGTTCTAATATGTTCGATAAATGAAAAATTTCTTTCTAAAACTAATCCCAAATAGCAAACCGAGGTTTTATTTTTAACAGTAACATTTTGAAATTTAATACACGGCGGTGATTTGAGGTTACCTTTCAGAAGTAGCTGGAAGGTTTTGTTTGGTGCAAAAGTCAAGCGATTACGTACACCCCATAGAGATACTAAGTTCAAACATCTATTAGCCAGACTCTCAAGCCCCGCTCTAGTATCAGATTCCACCAGTAATAAACCGTCGTCCGCATACGCGTTTAGAGTACATCCGGGTGGTATAGGTATTGTAAGAAAATCGTCGAAGCCTATATTCCACAAGTATGGACCTAGCACCGAGCCCTGAGGACACCCCATCGTAAGCGCCTTCGACACAGAATGATGCCCAAGTCTTAATTTTGTTGTGCCTTGTGTGAAGTATGAGGAGATAAGGGAATAAATATTTTTAAAGCATCCTCTTGATTTTAATTTTAGCAATAACATGGGCCACCACGCGTTGTCGAAGGCGCCAGATATATCTAAGAAGATACCTAAGACGTATTGAAACCTTGACTCGGTGACAGTTTTCCTTACAGATATGACCGCATCTGTTGTTGATTTTCCCAACGTAAATCCGAATTGTCTATCATGAAATTTAACTCCACCCGGTAGAAGACGAGGCACTACAAGACGTTCTAAAAGCTTTCCCAGCGATGGCAACAGTGTTATAGGTCGACAGGACCCAGGACCGTCCGGCGGCTTATCGCCGTGTTTTGGTATTATACGAATATTACCGCACCGCCAAACACTAGGAAATACTCCTTCCGCAATGCAACGTTTAAAAACTGTTAAAATCGTATCACCCGAGAGTTTACAAGCTTCTTTTATCATTTTATTTGATATTTTATCGGGTTTATCGACATTGGGTATATCAATATTAAATAAATTTACTGCGGGTCCGACCAGGACTCCACATAGCACACGCTGGAGGACTGCCCGAGTCCGAGCGTCGAGTCCTGGTTGGTTGAACAGATCCTACCTAAACCTATCACCACCAGCAATGCGCGGCACGCGGTAATGCTGGCGAGTAGTAAGGGATGGGAGGCCGCGCTCTCCTTCTATGAGTATGTTACGCTCCAGAAGGAGTCCGCAGAGCGGGATCGGGAAAGGGCAGGCCCCACTCACAGACGGTGATGAAGTGATGAAGGAGACGCGGTAGAGAGGGAGTAGGTAGAGTAAGAGTCGTTGTGGCCACAGCTACGGGAGATGTGGCCACTGCAAACGACTCGAGACCGTTGACACTCCGGTGCCGCCGAAGGAGAATGGATCAGACTCCAGAAGCCACTGATGCATTCCTGGAGCTCCCGAGTGCCGAGGTAGGCCGCCGCGAGGTTTAGTTGAGAGACCAATTCCACCTCGGCAGTCGGTAGGAGCTCCAGTAACGCATCAGTGGCTTCTGAAGTCTCCCCTGAACATGATAGCATTGGCCTAATGATGCGGAAGCATCACTAGGCCGTCATGAGCTAGGTCACCATACTGTAATGTTGCATTATCTGTATTCTCAATGAGTATAGTGACCACCACTCTTAGATTCTGGGTAAGCTTTCCATCAGCCAGAGTGGAGTTACTTTGGCAGATCCATACGTTATAAAAAACAGTGTCTTGATGTCCTGCATTTTGGATTTAAACTGGAAACTATTCAAAAAAATCATTCAGACAATCGAATAGGTATAAAAGTTCCTTATTAAACACTAGCCGACCCACGCAACCTCGTTTGCGTCTCATATTGCCCGTGGCGTCATAATTTCCCCCGCAAAAGCGGACCAATAGGAGCAGCAATGAAGAATGTTACAAAAGTAACATTGTTCATTGCTGCTCCTATTGGTCTTAGCGTGATCATATATATCCTATAGCCTTCCTGGATAAATGGACTATCCAACACCGAAAGAATTTTTCAAATCAGACCAGTGTTTCCTGAGATTAGCGCGTTCAAACAAACAAATAAACAAACTCTTCAGCTTTATATATTAGTATAGAAGTATAGATTTCAATTTTAATCAAAATTTAATCACTAAACATTAATTGTAAAGCTTAAATGTTTCATTAAGACTCCAAAAACCGTTATAATGACCAACGTAAAACAAGAAGCTCTCAAATGAAGAGCACTCGGGCTTAAGACCCACTCAATACGAGTCTGAACACTTTCGTCTGCTCAGTTCAACGTGGTTATGAAGTCACTTCCTTATCTTGAGAGATCACTAACCTGACTTTATGAGATCTGTAGTCAAAGACATATCTACGGAAGGGTAAGCTTGGCCACTTGCCTACAAACCGTAATCGGTAACTTATGTACACAGTTTATTAAATTACCAAAATATACATTTGGGTGTTTTCCATGTATAATATGTATGAATTTACAAAAAAAAAAAATTATATAAGTATTCATATCAGTTGTCTAGTACCCATGATACAAGCTCTGCTTAGTTTGGGACTAGATGGCGTTGTGTGTTAGATGTCCGAAATATTTATTATTGTTATTTATTATTTAAGATTAGTCGCCCTGAATGACTATCTTCTGAATTACTTTTTGAATTCTGATTCTTTTTATATTGTAAATACTCACTAAGTAGGGATTATTGAAAATTCCTATCCACCTATGGGAGTTTGTAATTTTTTCCTTATTCAAAAACACGAACTAATAAATAATAACGCTAGGGAAAACTTGAGTTAGTCACAGTTTAAACAAATAGTGAGAAAATAGAATCACGTTTAGTTTATTTATACATTGCGCACCGCCTTACTTCATATAGCAGTTTCGTCGTTCTTTTGCCGTTCAAATACACCTCAAACACTTATTAGATATTGACTTCTGTAATACTGACTGACAGAAAATTTGGAAAGTCAAGTTTTGAATAGATGTAGCTCAGAGAGATTTCCACAGACTTTTGCTAAAACATTGTAGATACTATTTTCTTAATAATCATGGATTAAAAGTAGTTTTTATAATTAAGTAGAAAAAAAAAACTACAAATTTATACAGCCTATGTCAACTAGGGCTATTATTACGAATCTCTTGACACCTCATTCATTAAAATTAGTTCAGTAGTTTAAGCGCTGCGGTGAAACATACAAAGTTACATAGACTTTTTTATTTTTTAACCTGTGGAAACCCCCTCGGGCCGTCACCCCGCCGGGGTTTGCGGCGGGGCGGTGTGTCGGAATCGAACCGACTAAAACCATACGGTGTGCTACTCTGCGCCTGAGACGGGAGGGATCCGGGAACTGCTGTTATTAACACATCCGGACCCCAAAGTTACATAGACTGCCAGAACATAAACAGAGTCAGAACCTTTTGGCTTCATCATAGTCGGGTAAAAAGATAAATCCAATGCAGTTCAACGGTTCATTCAACAGTTTATTATTTTATATACATGTGGAATAACTAATAATTAAAATACTCACGTGCATAAGAGAAAGGTAGTCCGTCAGACCATCGGAACTCCCCTTCATGGACGGCGTCGGTTGCTCCGATCCAGTACACATCATCTACACCACCACCAGGTCTGTGGAGCAGAGAAGATTTGCTATTTTTACTGCCTCGTTGGTCTCACGGTTGGCGTGTGCGACTGCTGGTGTACAGGAGTTACAGTGGTGGGAATGTGGGCGGGATTAGTCCCAATTAAAAAAAATACATTATTATTATTAGTTTCAAACAGATTGCATTAAAGGTCCCACTATATAGTAGTGCCTTAAAATTAGTGTACATTTTAGTGGCACCGAAACTATGCTGGCAAGGGGCAACGATGATGGCTTATAGGGGTTACGAGGCAGAAAATTTCCATAGAAATCACCCTTTTGACCTAGTAAGGTAACCCCGATTCAAGATTAATGGGGCAGAAAAGGCAGTACGTTTATTAAAGAGAGAGGGGCATTGTTCGCCGCCGTGTTCTCGTGCCAAGAGAACCGATGGACCTGTTAGTGATCCTGACTGCTAAGCTAGAGTTTGTGAGTTTGATTTCCATCAGTGATAAATAATGAAATGATGGAATGGAATGATAAGCATGGTTTTTTTATGGAATAGGGGGCTATCGAGTAGAGGTATCGCCTGTTGGTAAGCGATTTCCGCCGGCCATGGATACCCAACACCAGAAAGAGGGTGCGTTGCCGGCCTTTGGGGGATGGGGGAGGCGTTGGGACATGGGCCTCCGGTATTCTTACTCACTCGGTGAAACATAGCGTAAGCGCTATTTCAAACCGGTTTTCTGTGGTATCACTCCGGTCGAGCTAGCCAATTCATGCCGAAGCGTGGCTCTCCCACGGTTAAAGTATGGTATGGTATGATAAGCATGGTCATTTGTCCCATGTGTTCGTGCTATTTATATATAACTAGCTGACCCACGCAACCTTGTTTGCGTCCCGTGTTGTTTGCGTGTTGCCCGTAGCGTGATAATTTTCCCCCGTCTTTAAAACGTTCTTCATTGGTGCTCCGCTCCCATTAGTCTTAACGTTATGATATATAGCCTTTCTCGATAAATGCACTATCCAACTCTGAAAGATTTTTTCAACAAACAAACAAACTCTTTAGCTTTATAATATTAGTATAGCTTGGCTACGATTATATCTATGTCGCTCCATCATAGCCACTTTTAATTTTACATAAGTCTTAAATATTCAGCATATAAAGCCTTAGGTGTATCTGTCAAAGGACTGGCCAGAACGCTGTTACATCTCCCAACATCAATCAA
Organism: Spilosoma lubricipeda; assembly: GCA_905220595.1. Lineage (NCBI taxonomy): Eukaryota > Metazoa > Arthropoda > Insecta > Lepidoptera > Erebidae > Spilosoma > Spilosoma lubricipeda. Next base: position 1,994,600 of record HG992290.1, read on the forward strand.
CTTATCACTAAGCAAGCGATCTCTAAGTTTTTGTTTCGTGTACTTTCCATCAACGTATGTACATATTTCATATTAACCGATTGCCGTCCACTGACTAGCGAAGACCTATCCCAAGAGGCGCTAACTATTCCAGTATTTAGAAGTATATAAATATACTAGCTGACCTACGCAACCTCGTTTGCGTCTCTTATTGCCCGCAGCGTGATAATTTTATCCCGTTTTTGAAACAATTTCCATTGGTGCTCCGCTCCTACTGGTCTTAGTGGGATAATATATAGCCTTCCTCGATAAATGTACCATCCAACACTGAAAGAATTTTTCAAATCGGACCAGCGGTTCTTTAGATTAGCGCGTTCAAACAAACAAGCTCTTCAGCTTTATATATTAGTATAGATTGATCAGCAGACAGATTTGCGTAGATTTACCGATCTTGTGTATTACAATAATATACAACGGTTTCCCATACACACGTTCGATAAATGTATACGCAAATCAGTCTGTACAGATTTTCGCTACGTTTTACCATTACGTGTGTAGCAGGCATTAGTTTCAGATCGGAGGAGCGTGTCGCGTGTCGAGATTTTGTAACATAGTCATGAATAAATAAGCCTAATATCACTTTTCATAAAATTTGTATACACTATAATATGAGGAGTATGCATTTAAAGTTGCTGTTTTTAAACCTTTATTAAATAACTAGCTGAATCCCGGGGTGTTACCCGCGGTTATTGTTGTACCGCGAGTCACGCTGCGGGACAAAGTTAGTCTTAAAAAAAAGTAGTTACTCCCTAGATCATCAGCTATCTGTCAGTGAAAGTCCCGTCAAGATCGCTTCAGTTGTTCCAGAGATAGCCCGGAACAAACAGACAGACAGACAGACAAAAAAAAATTGTGCTACATTTTTGGTATATGTACCTATAGTGTGTGTGTGTGTATGCATTTACTTCAAAGCGGTTAATTTAATATTACAAACAGACACTCCATTTTTTTTTATTTGTCTGTAAAATAAATATCAAGAAAAAGCCCTAAATATATGTGTTGAAGTTAGAACCAAACAACTTGTTTATCGAAAAAATATGTATTTACAGAATATTGAATAGATGGTGTCTACTTACCATTGATACAGAGAAAAAGATAAAGTTCTAAATTCCAACAACATAATTTTTTTTTGAAAAAAAATTAATAGCTTATACCTATCACCCGGGCCATTACTTTAAATTTATCGATGCCTTGTTCCTGTAAATCGGTTGGATAAACTATCCAACCGATTTATATGAACAATGCATCGATAAATTTAATTAAACGCTACGGTGGTACATACAAATATACGTAGACTGTAGAACAAGTAAAATTTTAACAAAAATAAAACCGACTTCAAGGTTTGACTCGAATTCTCTTAGATACCCTCAGATCTTAGTGTCCTTATCATGGTAACACCGTTGGGATATCTCCTTTCCATTGAAGAAAAGAATCATCAAAATCGGTACATAAACGACGTAGTTATCCGCGAACACACATAAAATATATATATATATATATATACACGGTCGAATTGAGAAACCTCCTCCTTTTTTTTAAGTCGGTTATAAACAATCACCCCTTCCTTCCTTTTGACTTCGCTGCAGTCAGGTGAAAATACTCGATGTAATTTTACGAGACCCGTGTAGATATCACTTGACGTTAGTACTAAGTCATCTCACAGTTTAAGTGCTCTTTTGATTGTTCCCAGTGACTTGTTGAACTCAAACGTACTTAAAATGGATATTAAATGTTGGATTTTAGTTTCTAGAGATGAAAATAATCTCGTTATGTTCCGAGACTGTTGCATCATCTTGTTGCATTCGTACTTTTGTCGTTTGTTTCCGTTTATGATTTATTTGGAGACATGAGGACATAATTATTAGGTATGCATTTTTTACTGTCTCGTTAAAAAAATAGTTTATTTAGAGCCAATAACTGTTATTGTTTTAACTGAGGTAGGAGAGACATTTGTATTGTATCTACTTCTTGAAATTTTAAATTGTAAAGAAAGAACTTCCACACAAAAAATATGCATATCCCTAATCAAGAAGGACTTCACTAATATTTATTATAATCTATACAAATAAATAAAATTGGTTTGTCTGTTTGTAATATTAAAATAACCACTTTTTACTAAATGCATAGGTATGTACATACACGGTACATATACCAAAAATGTAGTTAATTTTTTTTTGTCTGTCTGTCTGTTTGTCGGTCTGTCTGTCTGTTTGTTCCGGGTAATATCTGGAACGGCTGCACCGATTTCGACAGGACTTTTACTGGCAGGTAGCTGTTGATCCAGGGAGTAACTTAGGCTACTTTTTTAGACTAACTTTATCCCGCGGCGTTACTCGCGGTAAAACAATAACCGCGGGTAAAACCGCGGGGTTCAGCTAGTACAACATAAAGAACGTCCAAACTCAAAAGAACAATTTGTAGATCATGATGTCAGTTTGGGATTGTCAACACTCGGTACTAATCGTACTAATTAATCAATACCTTTTGTCTTATTGACTTCACAGTCATAATAAAATATTTGACCAGGATTTCGAGTAACACAGAAATTAAATGCCTATAGTTTCAGAGAAATGCCAGCTAAAAATGATTTCTCTTCGTGAAAATTAAATGACTTTAGTTTCAGAAGGGAAATATTCTTGGCGCAGCATGTGAGCTGCAACAGTTTGAATAATAGCATGTTGCAACTAAATTTTCGTTGAGTCCAAGCGTCCAACTTGTAACAAATTTTACAGATACGATAACATTTTATTTCTTTTAAACTTGAACTGATGTTTCAACAAGTTGTCAGTATATTTAAATTAATAATAAATAAATATTTCGGACATTTAACACACAATGCCATCTAGTCCCAAGCTAAGCAGAGCTTGTGTAATGGGTACTAGACAACTGATAAATATACATATTTTATTTTGTTTTTGTAAATAGTATGTAACATATTATACATAAAAAACACCCAACCTCCAAAACAAATATTTGCAGATCATATAAACATCTGAACCGACCCAGGAATTGAACCCGAGACGTCAAGCACAGCGCTATCACTGCGCCATGGCAGTCCTTACTAGGGTCTCTCAATAACGATTGGTATATGCTAGATGCACAACTAATTGATACAACATACGCCAACAAATGAATATTTCAGAAAACAAAAGAGAGACATAAAGATATACTCACGCGTGTATCAGCATTTGGTCCATAATTTGCTGCTGCCTCTCATTAAGCACACTAGCGAGATGTCCACCTAACCTCGCACACTCCGCCTCAGCCTGCCTCCACGCCTTCTTGGCTTCTCTCACCGCTGATATGCAAAAATCCCCAGATAAAACCCACCCATAGTCACAATGACCAACAGTCTCTTCAACAGCCTTATCCATCCACCAGACTTTCAGCCACATAGCTGACGTATTTTTCTTCGCTGCTATACTAATATTCAACCGAACAGAATTCTTTTCAGATACTATCTGTACACTTCTCAAAGGGTCCCCAGGTTGGGAGCAATGTCTCCATCTCGACTCCCCATCTTCAAGACTTAGTTCCATTCCTCTACATAAAGCTTGAACATCCTCGTGGATGATATTCGAAAGATCATTCTCTTTCGTATTCTTTGGACCCGTGCCCATTTGTAGCCGCAGAGCGACGCGGTTTCCATAAGGAAGGTGGATTTCATAGGAACACATCAGCTTAACTGTTGGGCCCACTTCGAACGAGCCGTTTCTAGCCGTCAGAAGAACATTGTGACAATGGTCTACTAGACGGTATACCGCGGCGAACGTGGGTCGGCCATGTAATTCTATAACTGGATTTTTGGATGATGAAGAGTACAGGAATTTCTTGTTTGGAAGTGGTATTTGGTCCAATTTGCCACATAATGTGGGTGTGTTCGGTGCGAAGCGGATGAAGCCGTTGGCGCAAGGTACATTGAGTTTGTGTAGCTCTACGAGTAAGGCGTTGCGGGAAGGGGGTGGAGGGATAAGCAGGCGACAGCCACGGGTGCGTGGCAAATGCCCGGAGTGAACGCGTCCGGTGCGCGTTGCACGCAATCGTATAGCACAATCTGTAACAAAGAAAATAAGTTGTTTGTACATGCTTTGAAGGTAATTTACGCCAGCTTGATAAGGGTAACAGAGTATTTGAAAGTAACAATGTGTACGTTTTTACTTTTCCATATCTATACTAATATTATAAAGAACATTTATCGAGTAACGTTATAGGCCATATATTATCACGCCAAGACCAATAGGAGCGGAGTACCAATGAAGAATGCTACAAAAACGGGGGAAAATTATCGCGCTACGGGCAATAGGAGACTCAAACGTAGTTTATATGGGAGAAAGCACATGACTTGCTCGAAAACAAAATATTATTGGAATAACTGCTACACATCTATACAAATAAATAAAATTGGAGTGTTTGTTTGTAATATTAAAATAACAGATTTTTAATCAGTGCATATGTATGTGTACATGATACATATACCAAAAATGTAGTTAAATTTTTTTTTGTCTGTCTGTCTGTCTATTTGTTCCGGGTAATCTTTGGAACGGCTGGACGAATTTTGACAGGACTTTCATTGGCATGTAGCTGATGATCTGGGGAGTAACTTAGGCTTCTTTTTTAGACTAACTTTGTCGCGCGGCGTTACTCGCGGTACAACAATAACCGCGGGTAACACCACGGGGTTCAGCTAGTTACTAACTAAAAACACTGACAGTGATTCACAGATTGTTGTTTGCTGAGTTTGCATGCTTTTCACGAGTGTTTCTTGTTGTATGTCATGTAAAGTCACACAGAATATAATCCTAGAATGTGCACAACGTTACAATATATCATGTTATCTATGTAATGTGTTCTTATTTTAATTTACGTTATGCTTTTTTTAAATTACAAAATATAGAAAATAACAAAATTAGTTCTCTACGTGAGAATGACCGTTCTTAAATTAAAGAAAAGGTACGTAGGGAAAGATACTGATAAATTGTCAGATTTTAACTGATTTAAAATTTTATAGCAATACTAGCTGACCGGGTAAACGTCATTTTGCCATAAAAAATATTTAAGGATGGGTCACCCTTACCATTTAGAGGGATGAAAAGTAGATGTTGTCCGATTCTTAGACATACCCAATATGCACACAAAATTTAATAACAATCGGTCGAGCCGTTTCGGAGGAGTTTAACTACAAACACCGCGACACGAGAATTTTATATATTAGAAGTTTGTTAAAGAGAACTGTCACGTGTATAACTATTCTAACAACGTTAACACCTTAAGCTATCTACGATTACAAAGACACTGTGGGCATTATAACTACATGTATATTTATCCCAAATTCCAGAACAACCTCGACCCTTACACATTGTTTCGTATCCAACAGCGTCTTTAAGATCTTGTCACATACAATCTGCCCTTTGTGCACCGCTTACACATCTTTAGATAAGTCGTAAACCTAAGTTTATCCTAACACAGAATTAAAGGTGTGTGTTATCTGTGTGTTTTTGCTTATCTAAACATTAATGTTATTTCATCAACAGCTTTTAATAAGTCCCTTCTGGAAATAGGCCTCTCCTTAGGGCTCCTGCACTTAACTGCGAATTCGCAACACATCGTAAATATCTGCGAACACGCACGAATGCACCGCAAGAACTTCACGCTGCATCGCATCGCAGTTATGTGTGGGAGCCCTTAGAAAGGAGGTTTTCTAACACTATATTACGCTGTTTTTTATGGAAAAGGGGCCAACGAGTCGACGTATCGCCTGATGGTAAGTGATTACCGCCGTCCATAGATACCCGCAATACCAGAGGCGCACAAGGTGGTGTATGGGCCTACGGAATCCTCACTCACTCGGTGAAACACAGCGTAAGCGATTTCACGACGGTTTCCTGTGAGGCCGTGGTATCACTATGGTCAAGCCGGCCCATTCATGCCGAAGTGTGTCTGTCCCACGGTTGGCCGCTTCGTTACGTAACGCGTTACGGCGGCAGTCTATCTAGCTTCCCTTTCTCTCACGCATACGGCAATGGTAGGCAGGCTTCTCCTCTCTCACTCTAACCCACGGCGTAACCGTAAATAGTTCAACTTAGATTAGTTTAAGTTATCACTTCAGTCGGACGTCCCGAGACGTAGATGTTTTTTTTTAATGTCATTGTGTGTAATACAATTTGTTTCTTCATTCATTTGTTTATTGATTATTTGATTAAGAGAGCGGGAGTGTAATCACACCCTTATCTTGTAAGTGGCTACTAAGCAAACAACGAAGTACAATGGCATTCTAAGAGAAGCAAAACTTTAAACGAGCCCTAAACTAAATTCGTGGTATTACTATACTACGCTGATCCGACGAATTAGTATAGGGTGACCAAAAACCTCCTTTCTGAAGAACAAACAAATTAAAAAACAAACCCTATACTAACTCGTCTGGTCAGCGTGGTATCACTATAATCCGCTGGCCAGACGAATTAGTATAGGGTGGCCAAAACCTCCTTTCTTAAGAACAAACAAATTAAAAAACAAACCCTATACTAACTCGTTTGGTCAGCGTGGTATTGCTATACTCCGCTGACCAGATGTATTAGTATAGGGTGACCAAAACCTCCTTTCTGAAGAACAAACAAATTAAAAAACAAACCCTATACTAACTCGTTTGGTCAGCGTGGTATTACTATACTCCGCTGACTAGATGTATTAGTATAGGGTGACCAAAACCTCCTTTCTGAAGAACAAACAAATTAAAAAACAAACCCTATACTAACTCGTTTGGTCAGCGTGGTATTGCTATACTCCGCTGACCAGATGTATTAGTATAGGGTGACCAAAACCTCCTTTCTGAAGAACAAACAAATTAAAAAACAAACCCTATACTAACTCGTTTGGTCAGCGTGGTATTACTATACTCCGTTGACCAGATGTATTAGTATAGGGTGGCCAAAACCTCCTTTCTGAATAGAGGCTTATTTCCAAGAATGGAATATGTTGACAGTTGTGTTGACTTCAAATTGTGATGATGAAATGTCATGACGTCATATTACAGTTTATAATGAAACTCCTTTGTCAGAGTTATTATCTAACGTAACAATGTTAGAGATAAAATATTGGACATATTTTGCTACTTAGTACATAACAATGTTTTAGACAAAATAAGCCATATAAACCTTTCGGAGCGTTAACATATTACAGAAAATTGCATCAAATACTTTTATCTCACGTGAAAGGCCAATTTGGCTGTAAAACGATGCAGAGCCTACATTGTACTGGAATCGCTGAAGCGAGGTGTTCAAGCTTGCATAGGCGCTATTATAAGCTATTGCGTTCAACAATAGCGATAGAACGTAACTGTCGTACGTAAAACACGTTTATGTCATATGCAAGGAAAAGCCCATCCATATCGCAATAAATAATAGCTTATGTATCATTCTGGTGCATAAGCTATATTACTGTAACATTTCATCTGAATCTGTTAAGTACTTTTTGCGTGAAAGAGTAACAAACATTTATATATTCAAACATCCACCTTCACAAGCATTTAAATATAATAAATAAAATATTTGCATTTATTATATTACTAGTTGTTGCCCGCGGCTCCGCCTGCGTGTATATCGGTTTTCACGGCAATTAGTAGCCTACATGTTATTCTGATATATAAGCTATATGGCGGTAAAGTTTCATCCAAATCCGTTCAGTAGTTTTTACGTGAAATAGTAACAAACATCCATCCATTCATCCATACTTACAAACTTTAAAATATTAGGATAGATATTACTGTAAAGTTTCTTTCAAATCCGTTCAGTAGTTCTTTGTGTGAAAGAGTAACAAACATACACACTCCAAACTTAGTGTACGAGTATATAAACGACGTAGTTCTGAGGCAACAAACACAAAAAAATTACAACCGAATATTGAAAACCTATTTCATTCGCGATAAATTCAAAAAAAAGTTTCACCCAATTTATTCTACTTATTTTTTTAAAAGTGGCAATACTGATTTTTAACGTCATTCTATTTTAAATTTGGAACACGTTCCGTCGTAATTGGTCAGATAGATACAAGCGTCTGTACCGTGCGGACGTTGCTATAATCGCTAAAGTTCAAGAGGTAATGCCAAGTACACTACCTACGTGCACGTGCTATTAACGCAATCGCTTAACAGGAGGGGCTGACGTTAACGGAAAACGATTTACGAGTAATGTGTACTAACTACCGACATTTTTGTATTTATCTGTTCTAGTTATAACTTTACAAGCACATCTCATACATGGACGTTTGATACCAAACTGTGCAGCGTCTGCACTATGGTAGCTAGTCTTCTGTAATATCTATACTAATATATAAAGCTTAAGAGTTTGTTTGTTTGTTTGAACACGCTAATCTCTGCAACCGCTGGTCCGATTTGAAAATTTCTTTCATTGTTAGATTGCTTATTTATTGAGGAAGGCTATAGGCTATACATCATCACGCTAAGACCAATAGGAGCGGAGCACCAATGAAGAATGTTTCTAAAACGGGGGACAATTATCACGCTACGGGCAATAAGAGACGTAAACGAAGTTGCGTGGGTCAGCTAGTACTAATATATAAAGTTGAAGAGTTTGTTTGTTTGTTTGTTTGAACACGCTAATCTCTGGAACCTCTGGTCCGATTTCAAAAATTCTTTCAGTGTTAGATAGCCTTTTTATTGAGGAAGGCTATAGGCTACACATCATCACGCTAAGACCAATAGGAGCGGAGCACCAATGAAGAATGTTTCAAAAACGGGGGAAAATTATCACGCTACTGGCAATAGGAGACGCAAACGAGGTTGCGTGGGTCTGCTAGTATACTTATATATTTTAAATACATACATATATTTATGATCAGACACAAAAAAAATATTGTTTTCATCACATAATAATTTGCCCTGGGAGAATCAGATCGACGACCTCGACCGACAACCGGTTTAGCAGTCAGGGTCACTAAGTAACCAAAGTTTTTTTTAAAACAATGATACGGTAAAGAATAAAAAAAATCACAAAGCAGTCATGAGGAGTGCCAACAGAAGTGAAAACTCAAAACTATAAGCCAACAGTTGTTTAAGCTCATCTGAAATGAAAATCTTTGCTCTTTAAATAATATGAGCGATGAAAAGAAGTAAAAAAATGCTTATTGTGATGTTATAAAAATATATTATGTTATAAAAACATAGGTTAATGTTATGCAGTTTAGACATATTACCAGTCATGTCATATTAGACAGTCGAGCCATCAGCTGTCATAATGTAAACTCGCGCAAGCACCCTGTGCCGTCTTAGGTCAGGTCACGTGTCCTGTCGCAAGTTTAACATTTTTGTCCCATCCCAAAATTTATTTTGCTACAGGACACAACTCTACTTAAAAATCTTTCACTTCAATAAATAAAATAATATATATATATATATATATATATATATATATTTCTTATAAAAACGTAACAGATCTTTAAAAATGAAAACTTACAAAGCAACATATTTAATACAGATATTGCAACAGCAACAAAATAACGTAACCCATTCTGCAGGGACGGCCTCCCACTAAAATAAATTGTCTCGTAAACTCAGAAATTGGTTATACTTCGAAAGCTTATCGTACAGGCTTCAGATGCAATATAATTATGCATAACAACTTAAAAAAACTTTCTCGGGATAACTGTTGAAAAGATTTTACCCAGTTTCTGATATCATTAAATATTTCAAGCAGTTTTATTTCTGTTTATGGATACTGCTTCACTTTTAAGAGTCATATGGAGATGCTTTATCCATATATATATAAAAATGAATCGCCGAAATGTATGTACGCGCATAACTTCCGATCGACTTCGGTCGGAACAAACAGATAAAAAAATTTCAACATTCAATTGTATTTAGTGAAAAGCTGTTAATCTGTAATTACAAAGAGACACTTCAATTTTATTCATTTGTATAGATCATGCTATAAGTAAAAGTTATCACAAAAAAGTTCTACTCAAAATAAAAGCATTACTGAACATAGTATGAGATAAAACATTTAGTCCATTGTCTACCTTCATTACTTTAAAACTCCTAAGCTCCTGTGAGTTGTAACGTGAATCCTTACAATTGCAACTCCTGGTATCAAGTTACCCTACGTTCATAAACTGCTAAATCTTTTAATTTATTTGTATGGCTTTCTTACTACGACAAAGGTCATTCCTGAATTTTAGCTTAGGATACAGTTTGAGTACATTTTTCAAACTACAGACAATGGAACAACTAACTAAACTAACAACAATAGAGTACAATAGACAGATAAACCTTAACGTAAAATAGTATTAATGTTAATTGAATTTTTTACTCTGTGTCCTAGGCAGAGCTTATAATAATCAGACATACTTATGTATTTCAAAATACAAATACATAACATAAATAAATTATACCTGGAAGTCAGACAGAGAACAGTGTACACGTTCATCATAAGGATATTTTGTCTTGGGTGAGAATTAAACCCGTGACCTCTGGCTTGGCAGGCAAGTGTAAAATAATGAAAGTGAATTCCATGTTACAATCTTTGACCTATCAAGGCTTATTAAGTGGCTCATCAGGTCATTTCTTAGCAGTAAAATTTACTAATACACTTTAAAACAAGTTTTCCCAGGCCAAGTCCACATTAGACACGTTTCGTGCGGAAAGACACAAATAAATACGCACGAAATATCTTCACTTTTCAAAAACTATGAGAGCGTGAAGACTGTGCAAGTTACTCGTGTGTGTAGTTACGAGTTATGGCTTTTAAACTATTAGGATCTTATTGGGTTTTTACTCGACTATAACGAAACCAAAAAGAACGGTATTTTTTTGGCAATCTATGCATGTTTATATTCCACTGTAGCACTTAAACTACTGAACCGATTTTAACGAATGAGCTGTCAATAGATTCATAAAAATGACTCTATAAGTATTTTTTTTTAAATTCTCTTGTCAGTAACCGTACTTTTTTGTGTTTAACATATTTCTTAGAGTATTAACTAACTTTTTCACTGACTACTAGTACATAAGGATAATCAAAAACCATATATTACTAGCAAACCCGGCGAACTTCGTACCGCCATATTAACTTATCTGTCTCAGATTCCCGTCGCGGACACAAAACGTTGACTTTACTCGTTATCATTTAAGTTTTCTTGTACACAAACCTTATCCTAACAATAACGGACACATAAAAAAATAATTATTTAATTTGATGCAGCCGGTCGAAAGTTATGCGCGTACATGCATTTCGGCAATTCATTATTATATATATAGACTAGCTGTTGCCCCGCGGCTCCGTCCGCGTTTATGTCGCTTATCGCAGCAAATAGTAGCTGTGTGTGTGTGTGTGTGTAGAATATGTGTTATTCTGATGCATAAGCTTTATTAAATTGTATGTAAAGTTTCATACAAATCCTTTCAGTAGTTTTTGCGTGAAGAAGTAACAAACATGTGTGATATAAAGTAAACGATAAACAAATCGTTCATATATTTGTTCATACAAAATAAAATAAATAACCGAATGCTATAAAGTCTAATTAAAAGTTTGTCAATTAATTTCGGTATATTATTACCAGTTCGTTAATTTATCTTTGTTTGTATTCGGTATGCAGCACAGATAATTCATGAAATGTTTCATAAATTTTAATGTGTAATAATGCAGTTAATAAATACACATTAAAAACACAAAGGATTATTGATTTAAGCGGTCGCCACGCCGCTTTACACTGCGTCAAGCGTTATGGGTTCAAATTCCACATGTGGTGAGATCCACAAATTGTTGTTCCGAGTCGGGGTGTTCTTTATGTTCATTTCGTGTATGTCTGTAAAGTCCCCGCAACTCAGGATGTATTCCTTATGCGGGAATTGTATTAAAAAAACTTAAATAGATTGTGTGCTGTTAGATCTATATGCAACTTGTAACTGACTTACATAATTTAGTCTGTGTCTCTTTACAATCATGCTCAGCTTCTATTGATCTAAGTGTGATGTTACCTATCCTATCTTAGACACGGCAGCAAAACACACATTAAAAAACCGTGAAAATAGGTCAGATGGTTGGTCGATCATCGAAATAAAGAGTAGTCTATGCCCTTCCTCAGGAATCAAAGTATTTCTATGCCCAATTTCATTGAAATCGATGCAGCGGTTTAGTTTAAAGGTTGTATGTGATGACAACTAGAATCATTACTCTCTCTCATTACTCACTAATGTGTTACCTCAGCAACTAATCTTCTCTGTTTACATTTCCAACATTTTATCAAAAATTCGGCAACTACATATCAAGAGTTTATCAAAAATTCAGCAACTACAAAATTGCAAAGATTTCTCGTGTCCTTCGAATGTACCTCGCTTCATCTTGAATAATGCAACGGCCTGGGATGAGCACTCCAATCTGTAAATCTGGTGCAGTTTGGACTACGCTTGTACGGAAATGAGACAGATGTAACACTGTATGCGCTGATAAAGATTCTTGTCCTCTTTTTGAAATATCCAAAAATTTTGGGATGCTTTTTTAGAATTTAAGCATTAGTGTATAGTTTTGCTATTGACATTTTCAATTTTGTTTAGTTAAAATTCCATAGAAAAATAGAAGGGTGAACTTTTGTAGTTAAGCATAGCAAGTCTGACAGGTGGCTTTGCAGTCAGTATTACATCCGTGGTTCGACCGCTAGGTGAGACTCAGGATAAACATGATTCTCTTTCCAAGTTGCGTTTGTGACCTGACATACGCGTCCAATTTATTGAATTGACTTATTTCATCAGTTTGTCTAGCTTTTTAGTCCCGGAGTTATTTAATCATAAAAAATCGACTATCTAATATATGATGTAACCGAACAGTGAATTAAATTTCCTAGCAGTTGTAATTAGTCGATAAACAAAACAGAATGTACATTTTGTTTGTATTAAAACAGCAAATATTTGTGTACATTAGTAAATTAAATTCACTATCTCCACAGGGACACATAAAACAACGAAAAATGCAAACATTACAACAGTTTTAGCGTTAAATTAAGTACACAATAGTACACTTTACTGAACACACATTGGGTTTGCGTAATGAAATGTAAAGTTTACATTTATGTGTTTTATGACCGTTGTACGACACATAGAATTGTATTTTTAATAAGAACTGCATATGGGGCACTTATTTCTGGTAATTTAGAATGTGTCAAAAATCAGATTTTGAATTGCTTTATGTAATCGTTACATAAGACTTTGGCATTCAGTTAGAGTATTAAAAAAATATACTTTTCCTAAGTGGTATCTTTTAATATCCGTATGAGTACATAATCATCAATTTTTTTTTGAAAAAATGGAAGAGAGAAATAAAGAAATTTCTATATTGTAATGGTTCGCTACAGCAGTTCAGTGGTAGCGTACGTGACTGCTGTTCTTGAGGTCTCGGGTTCGATTTCCGAGTCGGATCAAATGTTTGTATGATCTACAAATATTTGTTTCGGAGTTTGGGTGTTTCCTATCTATAATATGTGTATTTACAAAAAAAAGAATATGAGTATTTATATCAGTTGTCTAGTACCCATAATACAAGCTCTGATTAGTTTGGGACTAGATGGCGTTGTGTGTTAGATGTCCGAAATATTTAATCATTTATTTATATACAAAAATATAAATGTTGCTTAAATATTGCTTTGATATAATGGGAACCTCAGAAGTAAGACGACTTGGCCGTGAAATAGAAGAACACGAGTCCTTTATCTATACTAATATATAAAGCTGAAGAGTTTGTTTGTTTGTTTGTTTGAACACGCCAATCTCAGGAACTACTGGTCCGATTTGAAAAATTCAGTGTTGGATAGTTCATTTATCGAGGAAGGCTATAGGCTATATATCATCACGCTAGGACCAATAGGAGCGGAGCACCAATGAAAAATGTTTAGAAAACGGGGGAAAATTATCACGCTACGGGCAATAGAAGACGCAAACGAGGTTGCGTGGGTCAGCTAGTACTGCTATAAAAGGCAGACTGCGAGACATTAGTTGCTGGGAAGACGACCTCAGGAGAACAATTGGCCCTGATTGAAGAGGTTTAGCGAAGGACTGAGATACATGGGTATTTTTTACAGGGATGACTTTACCCAAACCGGGGTTCTTGCTTACTAAAGAACAATGGTTCGTTTTAGGTGTTAGAAAAACTGTAAGTGCAGTGAGCGGTTGATTGATCAAATAAATAAATTTTAAAGTATTTGATTGTTTGTATGAGAAGAAACCGCTTGGCCGCTTGGGCCGCCACCTCACAGAGCTTTTGAGTGAAGCGGTGTACCGTTATAGACTAAAATATGAATACTATTCGATAGTCACTTAAAAACTATTCAGTGATTAATATTAACAGTTGTCAATAACATGTTACATTGTATAAATCAACTAGCTGACCCGCTCAACTTTGTTTGCGTTTCTCAATAAGAAATATTTTTGTCCCATTTCCTAACATTTTCGGTCGATACCCGGCTCCTATAGGTCGTAGAGTAATGTTACATACCCGAAAACCTTCCTCGCTAAATGGGCTATCCAACAAAAAGAGAATTAGCAAAATCGGTTCAGCTGTTTACGCGTGATGGCGTGACCAAGGCAAATAGGGATTCATTTTTATATATATAGATATTTTATAAGTATAGATATGGTGTATAATTTCCTATATTTTACCGTAAGCTTCGATATTCAAAAGCATTGACATGGTTCATAAATTATCACCTTACACAATTTGTATGCCCATTGTGTGCCGACGATAATATATCGCTCGTATTATGTACTACAATACACGTTATAATATTTCATTCTGAATACAAAACTGTGCTGAAAGCGAAGCTTTTTAAATATGAATGGTATTATTAATTGTGTCGAATTATTTTGAGAACGTTATTTTCATGGTATGTGATTTATTGAACGGCTTTGCTCGCGCATATATTTTGATAATCATGGCTGTACCATATCGAGGAACAGACGACCCATTACAAGCTGTTTTCAACAATTATCAGGAAACATCTGCCGCGAATTTCAGCCGCCGGAGTAAGCTGATAGAAGAATATAATCAGCCCCTGCGTCTAGCATTCATGGACTATGGGAAGGCCTTTGACTAGATCGAGAACAGATCTGTTATGGAGTCCCGGAAACATATTAACGTATTGGAATGTCATGGCTCTATAAAAAAAGAAATAGAAAATTTCCATTTCATTGGTCGTATTATTTGTGACCTTCACAGTCAGGTAAGTTCTATGAACTTTTACCTTTTTCTTTATAACACTTAAGTAAATAACTACGCCACATATGAAGAGCGGTTCTTGGAAGTTGGCCAAATTTCCCTAACAAAGCTTTATAGAACTTATTGTATTGATGGACAAAGCAGAAAAATCATTTTTTTCCTCTTGCCTGTAAGTAACATACATACACTCACGCTTCATTACCATTCAGGGTAGGTAGAGATGATTGAATGCAATTTACCATGATCGTGACGTAGACAACTCTGTAACATACCCTAAGTCTTTTACACAAACTCACCGGTCACAGGTGTATTAACAAGGGTTCCGTGTACAGCTAAGTCGGTATTGTGTCAAATTCAATTTTACCATAACTATCATCATGGATTTCTAGTTTTTTTTAACTTTAATTAGAGTTAGTACAGTTCTTACCACTACAAAAGATTTTAGGTAGTTTCTTTTACAGCCTGCTCCTGAATGTATTCATTTCAAGATGTGTCTTGGAAAGGTGGACTGGGTAAAGATCATAGGTATGGCTGTTAAGTTATGGCAGGAGAACTAAAAATGGTCTCAATGTTACAATAACATTTGTTCTCAGATTTCTTCTTTAGGAAGTACATAATGGTATACCATGTGCTTTAGTATGTTCGATGCCGACACCAGCCCTACTATACACTGAGGTGAGATACTCCAAATGGATTTCTACACTTAAAGGAAAAGCTGGCACTGATTACTTATATTTTGCTAGATACTTTAAAACTGTGTGTCGGATTCGAGTAAACTTGTTATTTAATCCTCCCATAAATAAGGCTAGATAGATTGAATTGACATAGTAGCCATGATACAATGTTTAAATTCATTAGTACAAGTGCTAACGTTTCACATTTTTGATTGTTTCATATATATTATTATAACTATTATTGTTGAAGTTCTTGATTTAATGTGATAATTTTGTAAAACTTTATTAGTGGATTAAATATATGTCTTTCTATCTTAGCTGTGACGCTAGTAAATGCAAACCTATCACGGGCTTACGCCAAGTGGGTTGGTTCGTTAGTAACTATTGTTGGTGTTTGTGTAGTGCATGTGAGGAATCGTCGAACTATGGAACATGTGTCGATTATAACAGACCTTTGCAATGAGATGTATGAGTTCCTATATATTCCTATTTCTTTGAGTGAAGTGTGCAGTGATTTTGGAATGAGACCTGTAGATGAGATAATGATTGGTATGATTTTAACTGTGTGTTGATGCCACATCTGTCGGATTTCATGTTATTATATATTATTATTATTATTATTAACGGTCGGGCCCAGGAGACTATGGAGTCGCCCCCTTCTTTGACCACAAATTTTTGTACTATTTTCTATAGTTTAATAGAATCTAAACAGAATATTATTTTCTATTACAATACACTTGTTTTGTATATTATGTTTACAATTAAATATTTCTGTTTCTTTATTAGCATGAATTCCGGATTCAATATATTTTTTAAAGCTCAACAAATTCAAAGTAATTAATGAACTAATAAACATCTAATTAGGGCCTTTGAATGCACAGTTTTAATACAGCATTAAAGAGCAGTCATGCATACAACCTTTTTACATAATATTTGGGTAAAGCCAACAAAGAAAAAAAAATGAGGTCACTTCATTTTTCTTAAAAGCGAAATTTGTTGTGTTTGCAGCTTCGTTCCTATTGGTTAATATTTAAGAGGGTTCGCCATGGCGTTGTGTTGTTTTGCTGAGGTCATAAAATGTATTGTAATTTTTTTTTATTATTTAGTGTGATTTTTTTATTTGTAATTTCTTTCCACCTGCTTTTTTACGACTTATAAGAGATATTCTGGGAAAAGGTACGGAAATGCGTTATAAGCAGCCAGGGAAATGTTACTTGATCTTTTTTTATGTTTGGCCCTGCAAAAATGACTGCCTGATGGAAAGCATAAGTAGAATACAATAGTGGTGGTCACCATACTCACTGCGAATGTAGACAATACAAAAATGCAGCATAGTGACCCACACCATGGCTGCCTAGTGATGCTTTTGCATCTTTGGATCTTCGTTCTCGCACTCACCAACGAAACACGACAGCAGACCCAGCGAGCTTCATATCTTTCAACTTCATATCGTTCCTTTTTTCATTTTTTTTTCTGCTTTTCTGAAAAGCTTGTTTTACCCACGGATTGTACAGTACACACAAAAAAATGAATAACTATCCAATTTGGTGTACCCGATCGGAAATTATGCGCGTACATTACATACTTTGTTTATGTTTGGCTATGCTAAAATGATTCTATTCTGCAATTGCCGAACTGGTCGAGCCGATCCGTTCGTGCTGAAATTAGCGTGGCTTTACTACCTTGAAAACATTTATATATTGATTTAAAAAGTTGATTGAAGTTACTCTCATTAGGAAAATGGGGTATAATAGTAATACATTATTTTAATGTAACTTTCGATGTATAAAACAAGGTACCTTACTAAAAACTTGAAAAAATAGTTTTTGGTGTAATCTTTCCATTTCATCTTTGTACCTTTTCACGTAGTTTTGTGCAGTTTATCGTTACCATAAACGTGAACGAAATTACACATCCATGGGTTTTAGCATGTTTTATGGCTTATAACCTCTCCTAATAAACATAAGCTGTCAAGTAAAAACTCGAAATATATTTCTTTTCAAAACTTCGGACTTTCAGACTTCAGACAAACAGTTACTTCTAAATCTTAATGCTTTAATACCTTAAATACTTAACAGTATTGTTTTTTATTCACAATAAAATTTAAACAACAAAAAATATAAAAATATTTAATTATTTAGTTAGTTCAAGTTTTAGTGATTGTGTAACTGTTTCTCCCAATATGAGAAAATTCCTACTTCTGCCTCGGAGAACATGTTAAGCCGCTAAGATAAGATAAGATAAGATAACATCGCTACCGGCTGTCATGAATATCTATGGCAAGTATTATTAAGAAATCAGTCCTTAAATTTACTGACAACTAGTTCAACCTACGAATTCAAGTAGAGTTGCAGTGGTCCGATGCCAGCAGCTCCGTGGAAAAATGTATATTCAGGTAAAAGCGGTTGAACTAGAAGCCGACATCAAAAATATTGGAGGTAATATAGGCTAGGAAGATGAAAGCTTTAATCCTAGCTAATTTCAAGTATATATTCAAGTTTAAAATAAGTTTTAAGCTTGCAATTATCAAATCTGATAGCAGCGTCGAATAGAATTCAAAATCAACTTCTTGCATATACAGAATATACTCGAATATCCTTAGCTACTGACTTTTATTACAAACTCCGTCATAGTTTCGTAGTTTACGAAGCAATTTTACACATAATATTCAAATCACAACCATTGTTATACATCCAGATCACTAAAATTAGCACTGCAGACAAATAAATCACTTTTAAACAAATGTTTTAGAAGAAAATTTCATGCATGAAACAAAGACGAGTTCTAATGCACAGAGAACCCTGGGCTAATAATAAAGTCTGGTATAAAAGTAGCCAAAATTGACTTATTCTCCCGAAAGATTGGAATACTAAATTTCTTAATTAGTTTAGTTTGGACTCTTCAGGAAAATCTAGATTCAGAGCCAAATTCACTAGTTGTCTGATAGACTAGTATTTCGAAATTTTCTAACATAACATTTTGAAATTCAGTGTCACAAGTGTTGCATAGAGAAGTATATACACGTATATATTTACATATAAATATCAGTGTTATTTATCTGTTAATTAGTGTTATTTGGCAGATAACTATCGAACTTTATCAGTGGTGAACCTGTCCATTAGTCTCGAAAATTGAAGTTAGGAAGCTGTAACTTTGTAGCAAAATTCTGGACTATTTTTTCTTGTGGATCAATAATAGGTTTTTTTAGGACAGGATGGCCAACTACTGCCCACCTTCAATACACAAGCCACACAATTAGTTAACAGACACTCTGGTTGAGTCTGATTTGCTGAAACATGACCCATGGTCATTATCATAGACAGCTAAATCTAAATAATTAAGGCCTCAATCTGTTTATGTCGCAGAGAATTCGAAGTTTATCCAAAAAAAGATAGAGGTTTTCATTTCGTGAGTTTTTACCATACTTTCATTAACATCTCCGAATATTTCTTTGTTCGTAAAATCATAACCGATTTTTGTGCACATGTTATTTTAAACTATATTTATTTTCCCATCCACTGTGATCCCGGATCCTTTCGGACCGAGAGCCAGCGTTCCGCAGATTACGGTATAGTAGCATAGTCCATGTTAATGCTAGGTATACCATTTGACCTGCTGTAGGTGAAATGGGAATTCACTAGGTATTCCCAAGGGATCACTTGGACGTGCCAAGAAGTCGAAAACCATCAAAACTGGCTCAGAAAACGTGACTTTAGCATGTCTTCCGTTTTAATATCTTAAAATATATATATTTATGCATGCAAAGATTAAATTGCAGACAATTATTCCAGTTTCTAAACCCAATGCATTTAACATCAATAAATACCTATATCTAATATGCTGAGATGGGCGCCTTTTCTGGCATTGCACAAGGCACTATAATTGCTTGTCTTCCGTTCCCTCAATTTAGTATAAAACCATGTGTTGTCCTGTGTATGACAGAATAAATGATTTTTCTTATTTTCTTTCTATTTTCTTCGAGCCCTTTCAATGGTCAGTCAAGTGTAAGACCAATAAACGTACACCCACAATGATATAAGATTGTATTGTCGGCGTAGTTCATAGACGAACGTCTGTCGAAAAGTTTGTGTGTGTATAAGTATAAATCTATTTTATATACTAATATTTGTTGGATGAAAGAGGAATTGTTGGTTATCCGTGATCCGTGATAACAGGGAGTTAGTAACTTTTATTAGAACTTTGTATATGTACTTTTTCATGTAAAGGCTTGTCAATTCTATTCTGCCTGGTGGAAAGTATATATGCAGAATTTAGCAGTGGTAGTCACCATACTCATTGCGAATGCAGACAATGCGACAATGTAGCATGGTGACCCACACCATTGGAGCCTAATGATGCTTCTGCATCATGGGGCCTCCGGTCTTGCACTCACCAACGAAACACGACAGTACGAATTGTCATTTTAAAGGTATTAGATAGATTAGATTCTGTGGTCGTATCTACTTCATACAACAACATATGTTATTTCGTAATTTATAAACGCGTTTTAGTAAAGTTCACTGGAAAACTGTAACATATAAAGAACCCTACCGGTGATTCCGGGGGGAATTTATGAATGTTTATTGCTCACACAATATGTGTTACATCCACCTAAAGTTAGGGGCACTACGCTTTGATTATACTAGGGATTTTCCTAGTAATACTTATTCTGGCATGGCACAGGGGATTATTATTGCTTGTGGATCTCTTTCTTATGTTATTACCTTATTGTAGTAACTATGTGCTGCCTTACACAATATATTCTGTTGTTGTTTCTTTTTAACCGACTTTAAAAAAAAGGAGGAGGTTTCTGAATTCGACCGTATATTTGTTTATGTGTGTTCGCGGATAACCTCGTCGTTTATGAACCGATTTTGATGATTCTTTTTTTTGGAAAGAAGATGTCCCAACGGTGGTACCATGATAAGGACATTAATATCTGATGATGGCATCCAAGAGAAATCGAGCCGAACCTTGAAGTCGGTTTTATTTTTGTTAAAATTGTACTTGTTTTTTAATAAATGTTAGATTTTATCAAACCACAACTACAACATACAGACTTCGTTCTATTGACATTATCGACAGTTGTTTTAATTTACTCTATGGTTTGTATAGGTAAAGAAAACGGTTGTTTTTACTATTTTCCTAGTATTTTTTACGTTTTTCCTGTCCATAAGAACCTTTACTGTTCCTTAACGAAAAAAATAAATAAATAACGGAATTGGTTCAGCGGTTACCGATTTTTGCGCTTAGCAAGACTTTGGCGATGCATTTTTATTTAGTTATCTGTTCTTATAGGTTGATGTATAAACGTTTGTGTAAAATAGGATGTATGCTGATATTCCAGCGGCAATTAAAAAATATATTAATAGTAAGTGACAGAAAAAACATCTAACTACGCCGCCATAGTGTGAGGATGGTGACCACCACTCTTGGATTCTATTCATGCTTTCCTTCAAGTACAGTAACAATCCAACAAATAGCCCAAGATTCATTGTGGAGAAGAGACACAGTAGACGAAGGAAAAAATCGTGGCAAATATCTAAGAGTGGACTGGTATCACCTTCCTTGCACAACTATTTTTTTACAAGGAAGACTACAGGAAACAGACGACCATTCAAGATTGAAGAGGCACTTGAAGAAGAAAGGAAGAGTCACATTGGCAGGCCTATTTAAAAAAAATGCTGGCAGAAAACTAGAGTTAAGAATTTTTTTCGTTGCGAAGTAAATTAATTTGAATAGTGGATTTCTGGGTCTGGGATGATTCCCTCTTAGCAGCAGGGGATTCATTTGTCCATTTTCCCTCTATACTTTAAAAATAACTTAATCCATACTAATATTATAAATTTGATAGTGAACCTGTTGGTCTGTCGGTCTGTTACTCTTTCGCAGTTAAACCATTGCACCGATTTCAATGAAATTTGATAAGGAATAATTTCGTAGGAAACACCTACTCTTTACCGTGGTAATCAATATACACGCGGGTGGATCCGTGGTCAAAAGCTTATTATAAATCAATGTTACCCCTTATGGACTCTTTGAGATAGTGCAAATTGCAATTGTACAAACATGTTATCAAAAGCTACATTAGAAGAAATACTGTGTCAAAGCATGTATTATCTACTTCTACAGATAATAATTAAGAAGTTATAATGTAGAATAGTCTCATACAAAACATGGTAACCCTACAAAATAGACTCATATATCATTAGCGTTCAATACAATATGTATTTTATTGCTGTCTATTAAGGTTGGTATTGCGTCGCAGTTGTTTAGGTGAAAAATGGACAACTTTGGTGAATAGATTGGGGGTTGTCAAGAGACATGTTTATCTTTACGACTGTGTTTGAATGTGTATTGGCATTGACCCAGTTAGGGTGGCTATTACGAGTTCTTTATTGAGCCAGTACTTTAAGAATCCGAAGTATCTTACTGAATTTTATGAAAATAATGTTTGAATGAGGCTTTTAGTAAAGTGATCGCGTTAATTCCCGTAAAAATAATTGTTAAAATAATGTTTGTTCATTTGGGAATATAAATCTAGTCTTAGAAGTTTAATTTAAGTATCAGTCTGTTTGGATCTAGTTTTTCTATTACCCGTAGCGTGATAATTTTACCCCATTTTTGTAACATTCTTCATTGGTGCTCCGCTCCTGTAGGCCTTAGCGTGATGATATATAGCCTATATCCTTCCTCGATAAATTTACTATCCAACACAGAAAGATTTTTTAAATCGGAACACCGGGTTCTGAGATTAGCGCGTTCAAACACACAAACAAACTCTTCAGATTTATATATTTATCTAGAAATTCATCGTCGTGGGTTCAATTTAATCCCAGAACAAATTGCATGATAAGTGTTATCATTTGTTCTGTATCAAGGTATCGTTTATTTTTCATTTTCTTTCTTAAGATTTAAGATTCGATATTTGTAAGTTTCCTTTTACCCGACTACGATGTAACTAAGAGGAAAAGCAATAGATTTTGTAGACTATCTATATTTCGAGAGACACTCATAGCCCAGTTGCACTGCACAACGTAAGCAACGACGGCGTGGTCAGTACCTGGATGAATGACCGCTGGTGGTATGATACTAGGAGTGTCTCCGTGATTCGGAGGTCACGTTAAGCAGTTGATCCCGGTTATTATCCTAGGATAACAGTCGTGAAGCTTAGTTGGAGGCCTTTGGGCGGCTTAAAAACATTACAACTTTAAAAACAGCAAGATTACTTAGCCACAACGAAATCTTGCCCGTCCCCAATCCGCACTCAGCCCGCGTGGGGACATATGGCCTAAACCCTCGCCTAAGAGGAGACCCGAGCCCAGCAGTGGGATGTTATGGATTGTTGATGATTTATAAATATAATTTACCTCGATAATACAGAACATGCTGTGGCGTCTGTTTGTGTCGATCTATGATTTTTAACTGTTGCTTCAATTTAACGTTCATAAATGTTACTTAGTGACTTAATTGAATAAATGATTTTGAATTTGAATTTGTATATATATAAAATATCGTAAAAAGTACTTACCTAATCTTAAATTCTTAGTAAAGAACACTTGGTATATGGTGGCACTCGTTGTCTTCCTATATCGTAATCTGAAACAAAATAAAACATAATTTGAATAAGGAAACAATCATTCATTCAATTCAATCAGCTTTTAAAAGATAGGACAGTTAACATCATCAATAGGAGCCGCGTATACTTAAAATAGATGAAGTTGCGTGAGTCAATTAGTAACTTGAAAATTTTTAACCACAATTAACAGAGATTCAAGGTAGTAGAGCCACGCTGATTTGAGCACAAACGGGCCAGCTCAACCGGGGCGGTACTACACTCGCACAGAAAATCAACGTTAAAATGACAGCGCTCGTGCTGTCGTATTTCATTGGTGAGTGCGAGACCGGATGGCCAATGATGCAGAAGCATCACTAGCCCGCCATGGTGTGGGTCACCATGCTGCATTGTTGCGTTGTCTGCATTCCCAATGAGTATGGGTTTCTGCTTATGCTTTCCTTCAGTCAGAGCAGAGTTATTTTGACAGGGCCATAAATAAAAAAAAAGGTTGGCAGGCTAATTATTAAAAACAATTTAAAAAAATAAGTAAAAATGTAGACTTAAAAATACTTAAAATGTACAAACCAGCGATTGAAATTTACTACTCCTATACACTCAATGTCGAAGATAGGACGAAGCTGGCAATACATCAAACGGAAAAATAGTTCAGTCATCTTACAGAAAATTAGTTATCTCGGAATTTGAAATACCCAGCTATAAACTCAAATAATGGTCGCATACACCCTACCCTTTCTTAATGTATGTACCTGTCAAAGTGACTCTACTCTGTCCGGTTGAAATCATAAACAGAATCCAAGAATACCAATGCGTATGGTCACCATACTCAATGCGTATGCAGATAAAGCAACGATGCAGCAAGGTGATTCACACCACGGTGGTCTATTGATGCTTCTGCATCATTGGACCGCCGGTCTCACACTCACTAACGAAGCTCGATGAGTCAATTTTTAGAATATCATAGTGCAAGTTTATACGAGTTTATAGCTGAGTATTTTTATACATTAACTTATTCAGATGACTGGACTAAGGTGTATCAAGCTACTGAGCCCATAGAGCTTGTCCAAAAAATGTAGGTTCGTTCCTTACATTTTGAGATACAACTCTCTTTCTAATGCAGTTGGCTAAAAAGTAGATTTAATTATTAAAAAACAATATATATTCAAATTCTTTCTCATAACATCTCGTTATGATGTATAAATTCAAAGTTCACCAGAATTGGTAACTGCGCATTTGTGAATGTCAAAAGTTGTATAACTTTAACGAGTTTCGCCTCAAGATGGCCGTTTGATGGGCTGTTTATTTTCTGTCATACGATGTAACGTGGGTCGTGTAAGCTACGTAGTAATGTTCTTATAGAATTCTCATTCAGATATTTCGTCGAAAGGCAAAAATAACGAATATGAAAAATTATCTCGCAACCAGGCACGCGTATCTATAGTCTCTGGAAATAAATAAAATTGAAGTGTATGTTTGTAATTTCAAATTAACAGCTTTACACTAAATGCATATGAAAATATATTTGGTATTTACACGAAAAAAAATTGTCTTTCTGTCTATCTGTGGAACGATTGAACCAATTTTCACGGGCTTTTATAGGTAAATAGCTAATGTTATTAGAAGTAACTTAGGCTACTTTTTAAAACTATACTTTATATACTATATGTTTATAAACACAGACATATTATAGACTGGTCCCATCTACACACAGAACAAATAATTGTGCTTATAACACAACATTTATTCCTTTACAAAGTTTATAAGGGCTTTTCATTTATAAACCTGTTGAAATGACTCAACTCTGCCTGATGGAAAGCATGAATTAATCTAAGAGTGGTGGTCACCATCATCATTGCGAATGCAGATAATTTAGCATGGTGGCTCACACTATGGTAGCATATTGAGCTGTTTCACACCCCGGTGAAAGGACCAAGGACTATAGTGCAAGGCAAAGACGTGAGCTGGTACAGAGTTCCGGGTTTTTCTGGCTGGTACAGGGACGAAGAACCGAACCGTTTGGTTTGAGAGTAACATAATTTGATCATAATCTTTGTAACCTTGCCCGTCATTTTTCAGGTTTACGCAATGTTAGACACAAGATTCCAGTTGGTAACATTTGTGGCCTATTACGTGCCTGACTTGAACCTCCTTGAGAATATAAGAGGAACAGCTAGTGCGAGCCAGTTAACACGACAACTACTTAAATTAAATTAACTAATTAAAAAATTACAACACACTACAACTCGGCCGCATGTGTCCATGGGGAGTTGTGGTATTTTATTCTAATCGCAAGTCTGCTTATTTGCCACATTTACTATAAAAAATATTCATAAAACAAACTTTGCCATAATGGGATTCTTAAACCTGTTATTACCGATGGACTAAGATTTATCATTATCAATAGTTATTTGTTATACAAGAGTGCAAAGTTGCTTTTCAACCGTGTACTCAATTTTGATGACCGAGCAAGAGAAGGATTCTAAAATTGAATCACAAGCGCAGTGAGCGTTTCAAAAATTAGAATCCTGAGCGTTAGCGAGGGCATAAAAAGGCACGAGGTGAAAAATATTTGCACTCGAGTGCAACACGTGACTTTTCATTCCACCTCAGTATAAATGACTTAATGCAAGAGATTTTAACAATATGACGTGAAAAGAAAATGGCGCAGGAGAAGCAAATTAAAAAAAAGTACACCAAGAAGGTTCCGAATCTGAGTTTAAAAAAAATAAAAGAATGTTTTATGATAAATTCGACACAATGGAGATAGAAGTAAATAGGTTTAATGGTCTTTTGAATTCACAAGCTTAGTGCACATGATGTTCTAAATTCAATTTTATTTTATCCTCTAGCGGACAAAAACGGCTTCTGCATTCAGATATTGAAGGGCAAAAATACTCTTACCGAGATAGGGGGATCAAAACCCTTTAATAGTCTACTACTATAAATGGGTATATATTTAGAAAGAATGTTTCGACCGACTATATCACCCAGGCCCGAGTTGGAGGATTTCTGTCAAGTTTTTTTCTCTTTTCTATGCTGCTCCTGTAGTCGACTCTGACATCCATTAAATGAATAGGGGTAGAGATACTCTGTATTCATAATCTATCAATAGACGGAACACCCCAGTTATGTTACCTTAGTTACTCATGTTATTATAAAAAAGTTATAATTTTTACTACCAACGATATATTACGTGGACTAAAGTAACACACGCATGATACTTATAAAGTAATTTAAAGTGAATTAGTAATGGAACTGGGTATAGCTAGATACGCCCACTGCTATGCTGTTAAAGACCATGTTTTTGAAGGCTGGTATGAAGGCAATAGGTATCATTACAAACTCATCTACAACCCTTAATCGCTTATTTTTTAGGGTTCCATTTCTTAAACAGAAGAAATAGCCCATTTTGTCATAGCGTTGTATTTTTAAAATATAAAGCCTGTCAAACAAAGTGACTCTGCGTTTTTTTATTAAATAGGGACAAACGAGCCTGATGGTAAGCGATTACCGCCGTCTATGGACATTTGTAACACCAGAGGCGTCACAAGTGCTTTGCCAGCCTTTGGGGGATGGGGAGAGGAATGGTGATGTGTGATGGGAAGCAGTAATTTTTTATTCGCCACTTAGTTTGATCCTCGACTTCGAACTATCGACTGACCCTGGCACAGAAAACTGGCATTCAGTAACTCTCTCATTCGTTTTCACTAAGTGAGTGAGGTCATTGGATAAGAAAAGGACCCCTTCCATCTGGTTTTGGTGGAGAGACTCAAAATGTGGCTTCACACTGGTGACTCTTGGTTTGCAGCTCCCGTGACCCGTTAGCTCATTTCCATTCTATACCAGCAGAAAAGAAAAGAGGCCATAATATGAAATAGACAGGTATTATTCCTTAAGCTCAGTCTGTGTGTAAATATAGTGTGCCACAATTTTGTTTTAAACAAGTTGTGAGGTTTGGTCACGCAGCGTGAATACTAAGAGAGCTAATTCGAGTAAATGCTTAATTTTGATTACAGAAAGTTTAGTTTGAAACTGAAACTGGTCGAAAACTAAAGAGGGACGTGCGTGGAATTTTGGAATATTTAACTGAATAAGTAGGATTTTTATACTCTTGATTGTTGGTACTTGGTGGAAGTTGTCAGATACATTATTAGAATTAAACTCACTTATACTTGTAACATTATAATTCTACCTTTTGATAATGCCAAAGGGCTAAACCAGTCAGGATTTAAGTGGAATAAAATAGTGGGATAAATGTAGGTCCGTTTAATTCTAGATATAAATGGGCACCCATTGTAAAGTCCATTTGTTTTTTAAGTTTTGTATTGTATTTGGAAAGTTCTATCTCTAATACGAGTATCTAAAATTCGCGTGTCGCGGTGTTTGTTACCAAACTCCTCCGAAACGTCTTGACCGATTTTAAAGCAATTTTTTGTGCATTTGGGTAGGTCTGAAAATCGGCCAATATCTATTTTTCATACCCTAAATAACAAGAGTGACCCAACCCAAAGATTTTATTTTAATTCCAAAAAACTTTTGCCGGGTCAGGTAGTATACCTATACGTTTATGATTTCCCAACATCACTATCTAGCCTGCCCTCTTAACCAATATTCAAGTCCTCCGCATCTATTTCTACAATAGAAAATGCGAATATTTTCTTATGTTATTGGCAAGCATTTTGTTTTGATCACGTGATTAGGCTTTGAGATGACGTCATTTCTACATATTAGTTAGATGTCTAATAACGTTAATGTTTGTAGAATGTCAACTTCGTTAGAGAGGCTGATCGTGAGATCCCACATTAAATATATCTGACACAATGCCATATAGTCCCAAACTAAGCAGAGCTTGCACTATGGGTACTAGACAACTGATATAAATACATAATAATAAATGTTTTTTTGTAAATAACTACATCTTATATCTTCTTATCTTACAAACATTTGACCCGTCGCAGGCATCGAACTCGATATCTCAGAGACAGTAGGTATACGCTGCCACTGCGCCATCGAGGCAGTAATTTGAGCGGGAGAAACATAAATCCAATTCCACTTCCACAAAATCATTAAACATAAGACGTTCCACACTTAATATCACAATCTCAAGGCCTACTTCACAAAAGATTTTAACAAGCGACCCAATATATTCTTCAATTAAGAGCTTTACCTGTTCCCAACCCAACACAGCATGTGAATGTTTCACATTATCCAACATCCATCCAATAATGGGTATAATAAAGTATATTGTTATATTTTTCCTCGAGTGGAAAAATGGAAAAATAAATATCGAAGCTTCGGAACGCTGTAGGTAAACATCGCGTCAAAGAAAAATATTTTCTTAAATTATGTTGCTCTTATTCTCTTAATTTAAAATTAAAATTGTGTTCTACGTTTTTAAGATGAAAATTATGATCTATACTAACATATAAAGCTGAAGAGTTTGTTTGTTTGTTTGAACACGCTAATCTCAGGAACCGCTGGTCCGATTAGATTAGATTAAATTATTTCAGTGTTAGATAACCAATTTTTCGAGGAAGGCTATAAGCTATATATCATCACGCTAAGACCTACAGGAGCGGAGCAACAATGAAGAATGTTACAAAAACGGGGGAAAATTATCACACTACGGGCAATAAGATACGCAAACGAGGTTGCGTGTGTCGGCTAGTCATTATATATTAATGTGTAGTACTGTTACTATATTATGAAAAGAGATAAGTTAATATTATAGTGATGAGAGATTATGTACACTATTAGTAGAATACTAGCCGACCCCCGCCACCTCGTTTGCGCCTTATATTGCCCGCAGCGTGAAAATTCCCCCCGTTTTTGAAACATTCTTCATTGTTGCTCCGCTCCTATTAGTAGTAGCGTGATGATATATACCCTATAGCCTTCCTCGATAAATGGACTATCCAACACCGAAAGAATTTTTCAAATCGGACCAGCGGTTCCTGAGATTAGCGTGTTCAAACAAACAAACAAACAAACTCTTCAGCTTTATATATTAGTATAGATAAGAAAAAACTGCCTTTTCTCTGAATAATTATAATATAGACGAGTTAGCTGCACCATTTAAATCTCACGAAAGTCTATGTAATTTTACGATGTTTAGTTTTTTGGATTTATCTCCGAATCGAAGTAAAACTAAAAACTACAGGCAACTATTAGTAATATGACTGCCTCGTCAGTCTAGCGGTTTGCGTGTGCGACTGCTGATCATGAGGTCGCGGGTTCGATTCCCGGGTCGAACCAAATGTTTGTATGATCTACAAATATTTGTTTCGGAGTTTGGGTGTTTTCTATGTATAATATGTATGTATTTACAAAAAAAAAAGAAGTAAATACTTTTTTTTTTGTAAATACATACATGCCAAACGGACATCTAACACATAACGCCATCTAGTCCCAAGCTATGCAGAGCTTGTGTAATGGGTACTAGACAACTGATATAAATACATAATTTATGTAACTGATATAAATATATATTTATACCAGTTGTCTAATACCCATAACACAAGCTCTGCTTAGCTTGGGACTAGATGGCGTTGTGTGTTAGATGTCCGAAATATTATTATTATTATAATATCCCTATAAGCGGAATATTTAGATGCCACAAAAATTTATTAAATAATAAAACTCTCCAAGTAGTTTCAATCTAAAATATCGTCTGCTGGTGAATTATGGCGCTATTTTTGCAATCTTCTGAACAAAATTTGTTTTTATAATTTTATTTTGTAATTTATATTATAAATCTTGTTTAAATTATACTAATAAAAATCAGTCGAAATTATAATGGACAACTTGAGAGTTACAAATCTTTGAATGGGCCTGTAATCTGCAGGAGCATAGGAGGGTCTTCGGTAAAATGCCCTTCCTTAAGAAGAGGACAACAGACTTGCCCTGTTTAATAGGCCTGTTATGTGGGAAGCCGTTGGATGCCGGCAGCACGACTGGTTATCTTTGAGAGGAAGCCTTTGTCCAGCAATGCTCATCTTTCGAATAAGACGATGAATAAATACGCCTCTGACTACCCCCAGTACGTTTAAAGGCGCGAGTATATTTACGTAAGTGGTGATAATAATATAAATCTTGTATTTAATTTACTTTATTTGAAGTTCAGTGTCAAGAGGCTTTTGTTTACCCAAATCCCTAAATAATCCCTATAAAGCATTTTTCGGTCAATTGTTTTCTTTGATCTTCAAATATTTGTTCTAATTTTATTATTGTTTACATAAATATTGGAAGCTTGTTTTGTAGAAACTTTCTTTTTTTTACTTTTGAGTACTTGGAAGTTCTTTATTTGATATGAGTTTTACAAAAATTTCATGGGAATAAATTATCGTAAACGGCGATCAAAGCTTCTTGTTTCTAATTCTCTTTTTTGCCATCTCTAGCAAAATCTTGATTCACCTCACTCTTATACTAATTGGTTTCCTTCAAATATTTCTTAATCTATTCTCATTAAAGTCCATTTCATGAGAACTAACCACTTCTCAATTTTGTTTTTGATGTAAACAATTATTTTGCGAATTGTGCAATCCAATTGGGTAAAAAATGTTTAACTCGCGTCAGGACACGTGACCTGATCGAATATTCGTAAGATGGAGACGTGGCGTAGGAGAGGAAGTAATATCCCTCTCTCTTTCTATCTCTCTCTCTTTCTATCTCCCTCTCTTTCTACCGCGCGGTGAAAATGTATGTCTTGTGACAGCTGATGGCTCGACTGTCAGTACTTGTAAAATTCGTGTATATCAGTGTTTAAAATATGGAAATTGAATAAAGTGCATCTATTAATTAAAAAAGTGACGAAGAAATAGTGAAAGAAAATGAGTGAGTACTTTATTAAAATACTAGGTAAAAAACCCGGCTTCGCTCAGGTAATATGTTTATACAGTACAGCATTAACCTATGTTTTTATAACATCACAATAAGCATTTCTGTAGTTATTAGTTCTCAAGGAATATTAAAGGCAAAGCAAGGCATAGTTTCGTATAGCACCATTCATTGTGTTTGTACAAATAACTAAATAAATAAGAAATCACATATACAGGAAATTAAAAAAGAAAAAAACGAAGATTCCGAAAAAAGTTTACTTATATAAAGTTTTCACTTCTGCCGGCACTCCCAAAGTGCAACCCGTTTTTTAATTAATGGCGGACAGAGAGACGTATCTAATGATGGTAAGCGATTACCGCCGCCCATGGACAATGACTGGACTTTTAAGAAGGAGTACGCTCATTTCTTGAAGGTTTCAAGGTCGTATTGGTCCGGGAATACCGCAGGCGTCAGTTAATACCACTATATCACACAGAACATACTGTGAATAGATGCATTATGGGTCTTCAGGGTCCCCCAACGATATTCGATAGGTTTGGTGGGTTTAGATGAAATGTAAGACTCCACTATATATTAGAATCTAATTCTATATATAACTAGCTGTCCCGGCAAACGTCGTTTTGACATAACTACTAATAAATTAAAAATTAATTAAAAAAACATTGGCCAGCGGACAAAATTGTGAATCTAAACCATTCCCAGATCCCCTTGAACACACACAAAAAATTTCATCAAAATCGGTGCAGTTGTTTGAGAGTAGTTCAGTGACATACACACTCACAGAAGAATTATATATATAAAGATTTATCAGAATATACTCTAATTTATTTCTATATATTCTATAATTGTGGGCTGGCTGATAAACGTTGGGGTAAACGGGTTCTTGAGTGGAGACCGTGTCTCAGCAAGCGTAGTGTAGGACTGTAGGTGGAGTGATGATCAGCGCAAGCCGGCTGGCAGGAGCTGGATGCAAGAAGCCGAGGATCGAACCAAGTGGAGTGCAATTGGAGATGCCTATGTCAAAACTATGAACTAAAATCAATTGTATGACTTTCTTCTTATAATTCTATAGTATCTGGATGACCGAACTTGTCTAAGTATTTTTTTTCTAGAAAAAAAATCTAGCTAGATCGGTTTATCGCCCTTGAAGCGCCCTACATACTAATTTACATGAAATCGTTGAAGCCGTTTCCGAAGTTGACATTAAAATACAGAACTGCTTGCTTAAAAGTATCAAACAGATCAATCCAACTTACGAAAAACAATACATCTTATTGGTGAGAGTTCACCGAGTGAGTGAGGATATCGGGGGCCCATACCCCCGATATCCTCACTCACTCGGTCCTTGCCATAGCCTTTCACCCATCTTCCAAAGGTCGTCAATGCACTTGTGATGCCTCTGATGTTATGGGTGTCCATGGGCGGCGGTAATCGCTTACCATCGGGGGATACATCTGTTCGTTTGCCCCCAATACAATAAAAAAAGTACTACTTAGTAAATAATAAATTATTCATACTAAATGATATAGTGCGGTAGTGTAGGCGTTTTTTCATTTCATTGATAATAGTTTCGACCTAGAATCGCCAAGTATCTAATTCGAATTCTAGGTTAGGTCATGCCATACTTCATTTTAATCGTTTATAGAAGTGAGGGTGATCATTTTCCTCGTGTGTTTATGTATTTTATGTCAATATGTCCTAAATATCCGTGTAGTGTCGGATTAACATTTAAAATTATTAGAACAAAAAAATTTACTTCAAGAACTGGGCCAAATTGAAAGGGATCACATGGGAAGCACCAGCTTATAAATAAAACAATATTATCAAAATCGGTTGAAAGTTTTGAGGTAATAAACATAAAAAAAACAGTCGAACATACAGTCGAATTGAGAACATCCTCTTTTTTCAAATTCAGTTAAAACACGGAGCGCCACAATTTTTATTAATCCCGTGGATGTCGCAAGATGAGGCCAAAGGAGAGGAAACTACGTAGAACTGCAATGATAAGAAAAACTTGAAACATGAACCCAATAGCAAACCGTCTGACTAGTATGGTGCAGTGAGTCATAACCTCCTTGCTACGTATAGGCCTATGTTTTGTAATACACTATCCAAGGCTATTGATGAAACAGGTCACAATATTCCACATCTAAAGTCCTAGATCAAATAGCAAAAATGAAAAATAGTAGAAGATTTCAGAGTAGATTTCAGAACGAACAGGATGGCTCGACCGGGGCGGTACTACCCTCGTACTGATGATTAATATAAAATGACAGCATTCGTGGTGTTGTGTTTCCTTGGGGATAACGAGATCGGAAGCCCAATGATGCAGAAGCATCGCTGGGCCGCCATGGTGTTTGTCACCATGCTGCATTGTTGCAATGTCATTCGTAATGAGTAAAGTGACTACTACTCTTGAATTCTGTTTTTGCTTTCCATCAGGCAGAGTAGAGTTATTTTGTGTGTGAGAGTTATTTAGTGACAGGCCCATACATATGACAATAGTGAGAAAGTCTCTCTAAAATCGGCAAAATTCACCTAGTCTATCATATAATTAAACACTGTCCAATAGATATGGTACATAGCATGAACATAATATACTGTGTAGCAGATACAAAAGTTTTATCATTTTTAAAAGAAAAGTCAATAAGGTGTCAAAAGTACCATAAAAAGTCTGAAAGAATTCAAAAGCGTTTATGGAATTTTAAAAATTTCTCCTCAGATGTTAAATCATCTCTACAATGCCAACCTCTTTGGACAGCTTTTATATTTGTAATAAGGAAAAATGTGCTGCATTGTTATAAAAATAGGATTCAGTATCAAAAGTCAATAAAGAGCAGATGTTAAAAAAATGTTCTTGGCATATTTTATTGCAAAAATGAGTGCATTTGAAGCTTTAGAGCTTTATTAGACAGTAATTTAATTTATATTTTGTAGCTTGGGGCAAATTTAATCTATTGTTATTCCAAATACAAACATAACTATAAGACACTGTAAAATGGGAAAGATTCCTGAAATCGGGAGTTGAACAATAGTAGATACTAATGCTGGCCAATGACGAATCTTTTTATACGAGTATCATTTTATTGACTTTATTTACATCCTATCAAATTTCTGAAAGAGTTTTAATATTTTATCTCGTAAAAATAACAATTTCAATTATAATTGGAGGAAAACGTAGGGTAGGATCGGATAATCTAACTTACTCGATGAAAATCGGAGGGTAATTCAACTTACTCGATGGAAACCAGTCGAGACGGTTCTTTTTATGCCCAATCATGACACTCCCACAGTTTTTCTTCGAGTATCAACTCTTGAGATGAGCCAAGTATCGACAAACATACACATTTTTATGAACCAGATTGAATTCAGTTTATTCTATCTCTATCCATATGTGATTATTTTTAACCGACTTCAAAAAAAGGAGGAGGTTTCTCAATTCGACGGTATATATTTTTATATTGTTATTGATTTTTTCACTTGTTTCTATTGGTGCATGTTATGACACCTTGAAATGTTGTGCATTTGAACTATTGTTTAGTGAATTCACTGTTTCTATATACATAAGATTCAATGTAACAACAATTGGATGTCCAAATAAAAAAAAATCTCTAGGTACTAATATTATAGAATGATCGTAAACTTTACCAAGAAAGCCTGTTGATCGATACGTATCGCGCATTATTCAGGGTTCTCATAACAAATTATAAACTTGGCCATTTTACCATCAATTTAATGCAATATAAACGTATAACCGAAGTGTTTAAACGTCATCAATAACGGTGGCGCATTAATCACAAACTTTGTGTTGAAACTCATAACTTATATTGAGTGAACGTTGTTCACTTTAGGACTTGTTGCCAAGTTGGCGTTGTTGTTACAACACTGTTGTTGGATTGTCATCTATTGTGTTTCAAGTTTGATTCTTGTGAGGATCAAATAAATAATATACATGGTTACTCGCATCAATTTGGTATTATTTTATTTATTTTAAATATGAAGGTAACGTGCTTCACGTTAAGGAATTCAAAAATACTTTCTCAGAATTAACCGTGATTAGGTGCTTAGTTACACTAACAAAACATCAGGTAATTGAAAGATAAGGTAAGAATTTAGTAGACCGGGATAGTTGGCGCTCTTTACTAGAGATCTCCGTTGAGCAGTGAACTGCGACTGATTGATATAGATAAGTATTTAATGCCTATCGTAAGCAAGTAACAAAATGTGTTTATAGCTGTTCCAAGCCACGCCTCGATGTGGCACATTTTGTTTTTTTTCTAAAACAACTCCCGTATTAAGAATATACTGTGGCGACCGAGGCCTTCATGGTGAGTAGGCATACAACCTCCTGTTAAAAATGTATAACTGGCAGGTGAAATCTCCTGTTTGAAACAATTATTCTTAAATTTGATTTATATAATTCTAAACCTTGATTTTGAAATGCTGAAGAAGAGAGATTCGCTGCAGGAGTCGTGGAGACAAGACCTCCTAGCAGTGAATTATAATTATCTGTATTATTATATTGTAAAGTTCTGATATTATAGTAAAAGCGTATAGATACGTTCAGTCTTGTTATTCCCGCGGGGACTTTACAAACATATATGAAACGGACACAAAGAACACCCAGACTCGGGACCACAATTTGTGGATCACACAAAGTGTTGTCTTATGTGGGACTTGAACCCACAATACTTGACGTAGTAGCGAGCGGCGTGCTGAGCACTTAAACCACTAGGCCAATTGTGCAGTCAAAGTATGTGTTTGCATTGATGAGAAACAAGATCCAAACCTAACGCGAAGAGTAGATACAAACAGTCTTTAAATCAGTTAGCATATTATGGGTTTGGTAATTGGAAGTTATAGATCGACACAAGCAGGCAGTCGATTTTAGTGTTTTCATCTAATTTATCTTAACAATCCAGTATCTTCGGTGGCGTCTGTTTATCTATGATTTTTAACTGTAGCTAAAATTTAAAGTTCGTAAATGTCACTTAATGTCATAATCCCTCAGGTGTCACGTCACTTTGACATAAGCATAGCTTGAGTGTGACTAATAATTCCATTTTCCCTACAATTTCTCTCGATAATTTCCCGACTCGCGGTCATTGACCGGCCAGTGGCGGGCCGGTGACACAATAGACGATGTTTTTATACGGCCAATGAATGGCCGTGGACACCTTAGGGGATAATTGAATTAATGATTTTGAATTTGTCAAAATTTTAACTCAAACAGTGATAAACTTCCTCAGTTTTTAAAACGTGCACAAATCGACTTCATACTTATATTTAATTAGATGGATCTGTGTATATTTAAGTCGATTAACATTCTTATAAAAGTTAGTTCTCAACTGGCCTAAAAGACTTACCATAAATTTGTACCCAACAAAATAGTTTTATAGTATACTTGTATCATCGAACTATCGATCACCCTCGATATATTGTTTGTTCACATTTCAATATTGTTCTACAGTAATTATATGTACATTAATCCGGGAAGGGGACACACAAAAGGCTTGTGTGTCTAATATCAGTAGGGATTTGTTGGATGTGATGTTATAGCTTATCTTTATTTTCACTATCTAATTATGATGTATCAAAATGTGTCATATAAGACACACACGCTAGTGAACAAACGGGTTATCTAATAGTAACTCTATCGTCGTGAAACTGAGAGTTGCAAAGTGCGTTGCCAGTGTTTGAGGTCTCTCTGAAACGGTGGCAACTCAAAGCTACTCTTCAAAAATCATTTGGTAAATGCAACAAAAGAATGCACGTAACACTGGTTTTTTATGAGACCCTAGAATCACTTCGATCAAGATGTCTTATACTTGCTCGATTCTCCTAAAGTTATTTTAAACATGCATACGATACAAAATATGCTACACGATGAGTATATAATCTATCAAGACATAATATTTATCAAAACATTGTCTATGATACTAAAAATTCTTAATAAGGTCTTGCAGCCTACAATTTATATGATTACAATGTCCTAATGATTCTTCCAATATCAATTCAACATGCTATTCACATACGGTTGCCTAAACACATTGGCAATGTGTCACAGTGTGTATAAAAACGATCATTAGTCTTCGTCAAGCCGCTGTTTTAAACTATGTTCCCGCTTAGTATAATAAATGACGCACAACCTCATTGGTCTACCGCGGTATTTAGGGTACTAATACAAGGGATTTAGTTAAACTGCTATTAATGAGAAAATATCCGTGGGTGTCGAATTCAGAATACAGTACATCCCTATTTAACAGGGTGTCATAAAAGCTGACCAAGGGAGTAAATTACGCATGACAACACAGCACTGAACGAGAAGAAAACTTGACATAAGCTCCTTTGACCAGTGATGTATAGTGGGTCAAAATCTATTTTCCCAAAAGAGACCATGTCCAGCATTGGACTATTAGAGGCTATTGATGAATACGTCATACCAGCTTTGAATAGCGAAAGAATATTAGCTGGCACTAAATTAAATAATAACATAAGTATTATAATCAAAATTTCTTAAATCCACTATGCAAGCACTTAATCTGGTAATCATACGCCAAAAATGCCTTACATTCATTTGGAAAGAACTGATACTTTTACACTGCTGGACCGATATTAACCAAACATAACTAAAAACCATCGTAAGAAAAGTGGCTTTCAAATGAAAACTGAAATTACATACACACATACAGACAGATATCGACGTCAAACTTAGAACACCCCTCTTTTTGCCACGGGGGTTAAAAAGAAACCAAATTCTTGTAACACACGACCTTCTCAACTCATTAGCCAAACTATCTAAAATCGATGCCGTACAGTAGGTAAATATTCCCTAAATATCAC
This sequence comes from Spilosoma lubricipeda, assembly GCA_905220595.1. Lineage (NCBI taxonomy): Eukaryota > Metazoa > Arthropoda > Insecta > Lepidoptera > Erebidae > Spilosoma > Spilosoma lubricipeda. Next base: position 2,032,783 of record HG992290.1, read on the forward strand.
AAAAACCAGCAGGTGATTAGAACAGCGTCCTTAAACATAAATCACTGCGACTGTAACCCCCTCACACCCTCAGGGCAAAGATAAATCGGCACTCGTTCATAGTAAACGACAGTTATTATAATAAAATATTATAACACCAATCAAAAGGCAGCTGAAGTATCGGAGGGAAAGAGGGCGAGGTACAAAATTGTCGTAAAATCTGGCAGACATCTTCTGCCACCAAACTGCCATCACAGATTGGTTTTAAGTTTTATGTTCGTTATGTTAATGCGAATGATTTTAGTATAAACATATTGCTATATTCAAGGTGAATGGAAAGTGATTTTTAAATAGATAGATAGAAAACTCTTTAACTGTACACCGTAACACATATTTAAAAGAGAGTACAGAAAATTACAAATGTTTAAGTATAATGTACACAGACACAGGGCGGCTTAATTGCCAAAAACAATCTCTTCCAGGCAACCTTAGGATGGATCAAAATGTATCGGAGAGACAGTAGTTGACGGTGCAATGAGTTTTGGAGAATTATAACTTCATCTATATATATATTTATATATAAATGAATCCCTATTTGACTTGGTCATAACATCACGCGTGAACGGCTGAACCGATTTTGCTAATTCTTTTTATGTTCGATAGACCATTTAGCAAAGAAGGTTTTAAGCTATGTAACATCACTCTATGACCGAAATTGGACCGGGTATCGACTAAAAATGTTGGGAAAATGGGAAAAAATATTTCTTATGGAGAGACGCAAACGAAGTTGAGTGGGTCAGCTAGTAATCAATATATTTTAGTTGCATTTTGTTAAATAGGTTTTGTCGTTTCAATGTCTTGGCTTTGGTAGTGAGTGGTAAGTTCTGTTTGGAATAGAAATACTCTTAAATGAGACACATAATTAGAAGAGATCGATTGATCGATGACTGCTGGGTTTATCATCGGACTATTATAGTTGACTTCAATATGCTGTATTGCTAAAACGAAATTCGAAAGTTAACATAGACGATTGAAATGAAGTGATGAAGTTATATAGATACCCAACTATATCTTTATATATATAATTCTTCTGTGAGTGTTTATGTCACTGAACTACTCTCAAACGACTGGACCGATTTTGATGAATTTTTTTGTGTGTGTTCAAGGGGATCTGGGAATGGTTTAGATTCACAATTTTGTCCGCTGGACAATGTTTTTTTAATTAATTTTTAATTTATTAGTAGTTATGGCAAAACGACGTTTGCCGGGACAGCTAGTATACATACAAAGTTGACTGAAGAAGTAGGCTTATTAAAGTTTAAAATGAAGTAAATAATAATTATGTGAAATCCATGTTTTTTTACTGAAATGTTTTCTTAATTAAAATTTTGTGTAATAAAATCTTTAAAAGAGGAAAGTAACTCGACTCAACTCTCTCAACAAAAATTAAACGTTGTATCTAAATCGTTACAGTCTTTCCCAAGCATAATGTCCAAGGATTATCGTAACAACTTATATCAACATAAAAACTATATTGACAAAACTACATTCTGTCCGTATGTTTGCGATATAATGTCATCAAGTAAACAAGTTGGTTCAGGTTTTACGATGATAACACGTGATCGTAAACATATTGTGTGCGTACGTGTCACAAGGCAAATTAATAGTTACGGGGTAGGCTTTAGATGCCATATTTATTTGACAAGTTTACATCGTAGATTATTTGTTCCACCTTTGATAGGGAACTGCTGCCTCGTAGGTCTAGCGTCCATATGCTAGACCTACGTATACGTACGTAAGCGACAGAAGTTAAGCCTTCGGTCCGGTTCACTATCAGGGTTGCGGAAGTCCGATGCCAGTCGCTCCGAGGAAAATGCTGACACCGATTAATTTCGGAATTTAAATTCTTGGTTTTTAATACTTAAATAAGCCTGTCAAAGGGAATCTGTCTAATAGAAAATATGAACAGAATTCAAGAGTAGTCGTTACCGTCTCATTAGCACTGGCAATACAAAAATGCAGCGTGATCTTTACTATGGCGGTCTGTTTAAATGCTTCTGCACCACTGAGCCTCTCAGAAAATTATCATTTGATGGTATGTGACTGACGCCGTATGCAGACCTACAACTCAAGTGGTCTTTGTTCATAAGTAGGTTTTTGTCTATCGTGACGTTAAACCTAGTCAGTGACGTTACCGGAGGTCTAAACATCTCTCTCTTTCCATATATTTTTGTAAGTTTCAGTTTAGTTTAGGTAACGCAGACGATTTAACCGGAGATAGCATAACGATCTCCATCCGCTATAAGTACTCGCGCTATTTTCTAAATAAAATAGGAGTATCAGGGTTCCTACACAGGAGGTGGCCATCTACAAACAATAGATGGCCACGGGGGTAGTAATGTACGTTGGGGTTCCAGGGATTTCTTTTTGAGGGTGCACCTGGCTTCCCGGCTTCTAGTGCCCGAGGCAGTGTGCGGTTTTTAGTCGGTTCGAGTTCAACACAGCCACCAGTCAGCGATAGCCGACGGGATAGCCGCACAAAAAAGGGGGTTCTCTAAGTGCGGTTACCTGCTTATGACAGTGACGGATTCCATAGGTATGGGTATTTCCTTTCTATAGGGTAACCTATTTCCTTGTTTATCCACTGTACATGGACAGAAAAGCACTATTAGTGGTTTAGGTCTAGGTAGAAAATTAGTAAATTAGAGTTATATTACTGTAAAAATATTTCGCACTCTACATAAAATAAAAATGTTTGTGTTTTTTTTCCTTATACAGGGTGAAGCCCAGTGAATGTTAAGCCACAAAGGATCTGGGATCGTTCGCGGTCACAGTTCAACAATATAATGTTAAAAACTCAGCATTCTGTCCGTATAAACCATTTTATATATACTGACATTTATCTTCTTTAGCACAATGACTTTTGTTACGATACAGCTAAGTATGTTTTTAGATTGTTTTGTTATTTGTTTTGTGACTTGTAGCTATGTATTTTAAAGCTTATTTTTGTAAAATCTGTCTTAAATATGGAATTAAAGTTTAAGTAGGCGCCTAAATCGACAATACTTATCAGATTTTTCAATTTGCAAACGTATATGGCGTATACAAATATTATATACCACAATTTCGTTCACAATATAATAATAAGGAAAACATTTTATTTAATGTTACTTAAGTAATTTAATGTTTACTTGCAAAATTACGGCTAAGGTTAGCCATATTATTAGTAATATAACTGCGTGTTTTCCAGTAATTAGGACAGGAAAATGTATCGATACTTTATCTTTTCTATACTTCTATTGAAATTGATACTTTTCTAGCATTGGCATTTTTTCTTAACGCATTAGTTACTACACCATTCACCAGGTGTTTCTGGTTACTAACTCCCATGGCAAAACTTGGCTCTATGATATATGTTTCATAGCCTCTTTCATAGAATACATTAAATAGATTGTTAGAATCAATATTTGACAACAACCTGATATTTTATTTAATAAAGAATACAAGTTACAATAATCTGTGGCTGTAACTTTTAGCTGTAAAATGTCCACCTGTCAAAAGTTACAATATACTTAACACGCAAATATTAATGGTATTTTTAATCACACTAATATATAAAGGCGAAAGTTTGTTAGTGTGTATGTTTGTTACTTCTTCACGCAAAAACTGCCTCGTTGGTCTCGCGGTTGGCGTGAGCGACTGCTGATCGTGAGGTCTCGGGTTCGATTCCCGGGTCGGACCAAATGTTTGTATAATCTACAAATATTTGTTTCGGAGTTTGGGTGTGTTCTATCTATAATATGTATGTATTTACAAAAAAAAAAAAGTATATATGTATTTGTATCAGTTGTACCCATAACACAAGCTCTGCTTAGCTTGGGACTAGATGGCGTTGTGTGTTTAGATGTCCCCAAAAATATTTATTTATTTATTTTATTTAACTACTGAACAGATTTGGATGAAACTTTACAGTAACACAGCTTATACATCAGAATAACACATAGGCTACTATTTGCCGCGACAACCGAGATACACGCGAGTGGAGCCGCGAGTAACGGCTAGTTATTGATAAAACCACACATTTAACATAGAAATACCATACATGTAACGAGACCTTGAGATTCGAACATGGATCACTAGAAATAACGTTATCACAGAACGCTATAAAAACGAAGAGCGATGAAACCTGCTAAATTATGATGATAAAAGTCGGGTCCCTTGGATTAGGGCCATATAGGGAACGTGGTCAGAGATATCTCGTAAAGGTTTTGGATCAAATATTATTAAGTACCAAGGAAAATACAGTAGGGCAGAAAACTTAGCTGCGTATTTTTGGATTGTATTTTCTTGGGGCGAGGAAAAAGAACGGTTCTTACATTCGTCTATGAAATGAAGTGTGTTTATGTAGGGAAGATAAGAACGATCACGGTCTATTAAGGAAAATTAGGTCGGCGGGAAAATGTAGTAGATCTTTTAGGCGATGTTTGACAGGGTTTCTTTCCCTTATGCATTGCACGTCGGGGATTCTATCCTGTAATTATCACCACGTAATATGATTTGAGGGTTTGTGTTGTTAATTAGAGCTTGGCTTGAACATAGAATACAAAACAGTGGTTGTACAGCATTCCCAATATATTTTAATTAAATAGCTACTCTTGTTACGAAATGATAAAGTGCAATTCACGTTGTACGCTGAAACACTTACAGCTACATTCACTTAGATATAGATTTCATTCTATCGCTAGATTTTGTTATTTGACGATGTTAAGGTAGAATTACTTTTGACTTTCTTGGTTAGTGTGAAAATTGACTGTTCGAAATATTTCTTACTATTTAACCAACCAAATACGATGCCATGTCACTTTAGTACACCTAAATAATTTGCGACAAGTTAATGCCCCCATGAATTTTTAGTTTCATGCTGTAACTTCGGAGTGGCCCTTGCCAGGTCTTAAAAAATATTATGACCTGTTTAATCTGAGGTTACTAAATGTATTTATAAGCATAATTATTATCCCACGGTTTTGATATCAATTTAATAGCTGATTCTTACTTGTAACACTAACGTTGGTTCTTAACGTAGTCTTTGAATGGACTGGTCTTAATAGATTGGAAGACAAGTTTATAATGTTTTAAGAATGTTATATATTAAAACCATAGACTTACACTTGTTTAGGTGCAAGTGCTTTTAACGACTATTATTAAATATGATGTTTTCTTTTTAACCGACTTCAAAGAAAGGAGAAGGATTCTCAATTCGACCGTATATATACATTTTTTATTTTTTTATTTGCGTTCGTAGATAACTTCGTCGTTTATGAACCGATTTTGATGATTCTTTTTTTAATGGAAAGGAGATATCCCAACGTTGGTAACATGATAAGGACACTAAGATCTGATGATGGCATCTAAGAGAAATCAAGTCAAACCTCGAAGTCGGTTTTTTTTTTAATTTTACTTGCCTTTTTGTAGTTTAAGATCTTTATTTCCTCATAACAATTCACAATTCACTTACTGAGAAACAAATAATAATTATAATATAAGCTTAAAGAGTGTACAGAGAAGTAAATTAATTACTACTTATTTAAAGCAAAAAACAAATGACAAAAATAACACAACACGAAAGGTAACAATAAATGACTTAAGGTGGGTATACTGCAAACAAGTTGCAACCATATCGCTACTAGATGTGGCAAACACGACAAGCACTGGATTTCACACAATAATGTAATAAAATATATTACGTTTACATTCATTTTGTACCTATATAAGGGCTATATATACATATTCAAATTTCATTGATAAATAATCAAATACTTTGAATGTGTTTTTGAATTAGGTACTTTAACTCGGAATTTTATGTTCGGTCAAAGACAAATGATTTAAGCTTTTTTTTAAAAACAGCCGCAAAACCAGCCATACTAGCAGATTCTTTTATTTCCGTGGGCAGCGTATTATACATTTGAATCCCTTCGTATTCTAAGCTTTTTTTGCCGTAGTTAGTTCGGGGTGGACGTGTTACTAGGTAGTTGGAATTACGTAACTGATTTTTTTGGTAATCTTGTTTTTTTGTAAATGACATGGTTGTGTGTATGTCCTTATTTAATATTTTTCGTATAAGTATGCATGTATAGTATGTGTAAGTTTGTTTTATGTTTATTATCTTAGTGTCTTTGTATATTTTTTGTGTTGGAGTCCGGTATTCATAGTTAAATAGAACTTTTATCAACCTATTTTGTGCCGTTTGGATAGCTTCAAGATTCGTTTTAGCCGCCGTTCCCCAGACTTCTATCAAGTAGTCAATGTGGGGTTTTACTAATGAATTGTATATTAAAAATCGATCTTCTCGAGGGAGACAGTTTTTTATGTTGTGAACAGCCCCTGTGAGTGATATTAATCTAGACTTGATACTTTCTATGTGAGACATCCAGGTCAGGGAGCTATCTAAGATAAGACCCAGGTATTTTTCTTTAGTTTTCCTTTGGATTAATTGGTCATCAATTTTAATTTCAATGTTGTCGGGAATATGTTTGTTTTTTGCAGCAAATATAACATAATTTGTTTTTGTGGTGTTAATTGTAAGAAGATTTAATTTAAGCCAGTTATTTAATAAGTTTAAGTCTGTATTAACGTATTGTAGAATGTCTTGTACAGAACGCCCAAAGTAAAAAAGGCTTGTGTCGTCGGCATAAAGCGAAATGTCCCCTGTAAGACCTATTTGGTATATATTATTTATATAGATAAGGAACAATAACGGTCCTAAAATCAATCCCTGTGGAACCCCGAAAGTTATAAAACTGGAAGAACTTTGGTTTTTTCCTATTTTTTACTATTTGCTGCCTATTGGTTATGTACGATTTAAAAATGTCGAGAGCCCTAGGCATTTTTCTGGGTTTTGTCATATTGTTCTTGAAACGTTTCAGGTAATAATCATTTTTTGTTTGTTGTATATTTTATGATATGTTAGCTTTCATTTTTTCATATTTTTTTAATGGAATAGCGGGCAAACGAGCAGACGTATCACCTAATGGTAAACGATTACCGCCGCCCATGGACACTTGCAACAGCAGAGGCGTCACAAATGCGTTGCCGGCCTTATGGGGATGGGGAGGGGGATGAGGATGGAGGGATGAGGATGGAGGGATGGGAGTAGGGGAAGGGGTATGGGTCTCCGTTACCGGTACTCCGGTATGGGTACGGTTCACGTTTTTAAAGTTATTTTAAGTATCAGCAGCAACATCCTGAGCCATGGCTTTAGTCCTCGGAGCAAATAGTTATATCTAGTCTTGAGTTCTTTTTTTTAGTTTTATGAAATCATCTTAATAGGCCGCCATGGTCACCATGCTGCATTGTTGCATTGTCTCCATTCGCAATGCGTATGGTGATCACTACTCTTGGGTTTTGATTATGCTTTCAGGCAGGGAAGCATTACCTTAGCTCTGGTATTGGCTGGCTCATACATAAGAAAAATCTAAGGCATAAAAATATATCCCGTTTCGCGGAGGATGGCCAAACCTCTACGCCACTCAACTTTTTTGGCAAAATAAGTACTAATTGACATTATTTGTTTCGACGTCCTAATTATCTATACAAATAAATAAAATTTAAATGTCTGTTTGTAATATTAAAATAACTGCTTTTTACCAATAAATGCAAAGTACATATACCAAAATATCATTTTTACAATTTTTGTCTGCCTGTTTGTTCCGGTTAATCTATGGAACGGCTGGACCGATTTGGACGGGAATTTTACTGACAGGTAGCTGATATAAGGATGATATAAGGAGTAACTTAGGTTACTTTTCTTTAGACTAGCTTCACCCCGCGACCTTGCCTGTGGTTATTGTCGTACCGCCGGTAACACCGCGGATTTCACCTTTCACGCAAAAATTACTTAAGCGATCATCATGAAACTTTGTATACATATTGTTGGAGGTATTAGCAGTAACATAGGACTCTTTTTATTTAATTCGAGCGAAGCTGCGGGTGAAAGCTAGTAGTATATTATAATCATTTTGATTTATTTCGAAATCAAAACTTCCTCGTGAACTACTGGCAATTGGTGAAAATCATGTAAAATAGTATGTTCAATAACTTTAGAATTTAACGTGTAAATTAAGTAAATTTTCTATTTCAAAGCAGTACTTACAGTCAATACTAAATGCATCAAATAAATATCACTTACCTAAAAACAACACTAGTGGCCTCACTATCTAAATGCACACCGTCACTGAGAGACCACTGCAGCAGCACCGCGGTCCGGCTGGCCAGCGGCCCACTCACGACTCTCGCAGGCAAGAACCTCCTTCTCATCCGCAAACTCTTCGCAAACCTTCTATACACAGACCTTTCATCCCTACTAAATCTACGATACTTTGGTCTGAAATAGAATCCATCTACATCTAAATTATCATAAATTCTGTACGAGTCTCCATATTTCTTGGATTTCTTAACGTGTTTTGACCTTTCTGGTCTGGTGTGCTTAGGGAGGAAGTACGGGAGGGCCTCATCTCTGCAAGGCCGTTCGGTGAAGGTGGTCGGAGTGAAGTTCCCTCTTATGAAGTTATCCACTATTGAATATAACACGTAGTCTCTTAATGTTAGCTCCTCGAACTGAAGATGTACTGGAACAAAAGAGAATTGTTGTTAGTTTTTATATAAATTTTAATGTTTTACGGTGTACTTAATGGTAAGAGAATACCGCCTTCCAATAACCGTGCTACTAAAAGACATTTTTGCATTGCCGTCCTTCGATACCAGATCCCTTCCTAACTGCAACTCTCAGGCAAACACTATCAATTTTTTTTAAAACATGCAAGGTGATTTCCAAAAGTTTAAGACTAATGAGGTCGGACTGTTACAATACTACTATCGCGTTTTCCTGTGGACATCAATTAACCTTAGCAAATTGAGTTCAATTTTAAAATGGGAATCTGCGGGATTGCTACCATGTACCTTTTTGTTTGTGAGTATCCGATATTTCGGCGCTGTTGCAAGCGCCATGATCACGGAGTAACTGAAGATCTTGCGGGTGGGCTGTTATTGGCAGACATATCGGTCTACCCTCTTTCGTAGTCTTTTATTACGATTGTCCCCGGTACCACTGTTCACTAACTCACTATTTACTCGTAACTGTTCTCGACACACAACACTAACAGTATCCGATCGCGAAACTATGTTTTGTTGATTACGCCGGTTTTTGCACATTCGAATTACTGGATTCCAGACATTTGACAATTTAAACCCATCCTCACGATTGAAATTTTTGTGTTTCGTAATTTCAATCGCTTCCCTGACCAATCTAGGTATGTAGTGACACCCCCAAGATCTTCAGTTACTCCGTGATCATGGCGCTTGCAACAGCGCCGAAATATCGGATACTCACAAACAAAAAGGTACATGGTAGCAATCCCGCAGATTCCCATTTTAATGTTACTGACCATGAAAGTTTAAAACAATATATTCAATTTTAAAGTCAAAATCCTTTATCGGCGTTGCAGGTCATGATTTAACTAATTAATTTTATCCACGGAGACTTACGTCATTATAGTTTATTTAGGAATAATTCATTTACAAGATAACGTAAACAGTTTTGGACACGAGGAAATACCTTTATCAGAGGTTAAAGCAACTTTCCGCATCGATTTCAGGCGGACTGAAACTAGTACGTCGACCCCGATACTTATACGAGCATATAACCACTCTCAATGTACTATTTATACTCGAAACTTTTATTCGCCTGAGTGCTCAAGAAACTACATCAAACACTAATATATATTATTTCATAAGAAAAGAGTTACTAGAGATCAATGTATAATCATTATCCGTAAATGAAAAGTAATAATATTTTCGAAGATATCTGATAATCATGACGCTGCGATCTCTAGTTTTAAACTAAGCAGAGCTTTTATTAGATTGATTGATATTATACTATATACTTTTTCGTGAATAAAATTATATTGGACATAATAACACCCAAACTCCTAGTTGTTTTTCTTTGAATTGAAAACAATTTTACAGTCGAAACTAAAACTACAAAATAAGAAACTGACTTACAAAACCAGTGTTTTATCAAGCTAATTGGTCTATACAGTAAACCTGCAAGTTTCAACACTTTAACCAATCGATATTAAATATTTTGTTACCACCTTCCTTCGTGTTGGTACCATAATATTGCCACCCCTAATTAACGCCTTGCTTCGTTAGCAGAAGGTGGTGGCTTCGAAAGGAAAATTGTTATTGATTAATGGTGTAACATTTGCAAGTGGCTTTTAGAAATGTTTTCATTGTGTAAGACGTACGTTTGTTCATCTGAGAACTACGTATGTTCAACGATTGCATTTTTGTTTTTATCATTTCTTTGCATCTTTTTTTGTCATTTGCTGAGGAAAGATATCAATGTATTATAATTCTGATACCTCCAATTTCATGTCATATCGGTATTTAACATTAACAGGACTTTTGCTTAGCTAAAGAGGTTTTGGCCAGTCTTAGATCAGTGGTTACCATCAATTTACTTCTGAATAATTTCGATGTGATTTAAGTTTCATACAGTTTTAACTTTTACTAAGACTTTTTTTTATGTTGTGAACGAGCAGACGTATGACCTGATGGTAAGCGATTACCGCCGCCCATGGACACCCGCAACACCAGAGGCGTCACAAGTACATTGTCGCCTTTGGAGAATTGGGAAAGGGATGTAGGGAGGGGTTGTTGAGGGTCACAGGTTTTCTGCGAGGTCATGGTATCACTCCGGTCGAGCCGGCCCATTCATGCCGAAGCGTGGCTCTCCCACGGTTAACTTTCCGAGTATTATTCCCTGTGTTCACTACTGTTGATTCTGTTTAGAAGTTATAATAGTGGGTGTTAGTCCCAACTTTTTTATCATATTACATAACCAGCTGAGCCCCGCGGCGCAAAACTAGTCTAACAAAGGTAGCCTAAGTTACCCCACATATCATCAGCTATCTACCAGTGAAAGTCCCGTCAAAATCGGTCTGACTCAGGGTATTCATTGTATCCCTTTCATGTATGTTTGTAAAATTCCCCGCAACTCAGGATGTATATTTCTAATGATGGAGTTGCCTTTTAAAAATAGAAAGTAAAGAAAAGATATTACACAAAGTGTTCTCCCAAGAGGAATTGAACCTCCAACACTCAGCTCAGTAAAAAACGACTAGATAACCGCTTAACTAGTCATTCTGCAAGGGGCTTAGGTTTTGCATATCTAAATGCACTAGTTATTTTATCGTTCCTCAAATATTTGTTACTAGCCGACCCACGCAACCTTGTTTGCGTCTCCGTAGCGTGATAATTTTCCCCGTTTTTGTAACATTCTTCATTGGTGTTCCGCTTCTCTAGATCTTAGTGTTATGTTATATAACCTACAGCCTTCCTCGATAAATGGGCTATTTAACACTGAAAGATTTTTTCAAATCGGGGCAGTAGTTCCTGAGATTAGCGCATTCAAACAAACAAACTCATCAGCTTTATAACATTAGTATAGATGGTCGTCCAATCCTATAACCCTTTCCATTAAATATTAATCTATAAAATATCATAAAACGGAATCAAATTACGCACAAATTTTTACTCAAATTAATAGCCCAACAGGGATTCAGTTACACAAGAAAAGGGTCGATATTAATTAATTAAAGGCCTCAGTATCCTTATTTGTTTAATTTAACAGTAGATTTTTTAGTACATCCCGTGTATTTTAAAGTAATTAAGATTAACTTGAAGTAGGTTAAGGATTAAAAAAGTAAATTAAAAAAATGTTTATCTACTTCAAAAGAGATTCTTTATCTGATCAAATATTATTTTAGAAGAACCTATGTAATGAGAAATATTCACCGTTTCAGACACAGTGAATCCACCATTTTTCGCCGTTTCAGTTTATTGAGTACTAGCCGACCCGTTCTCACTTCGTTGGGCGTTAATTTTTTGTGATGTGATTTTTTTGTTTAATCATATTAAAATATGACCTATATCAGTCCTGAATAGTATCGCTTTCTGTTAGTAAAAAAAATTTCAGGATCGGATCAATACTTTCGAAGATTACCCCCTACAAACAGACAAACAAAGTTAGAAACTTTAACCCTTTATAATAATACTACTATTACCTTTAAAATTATAATAATATAGCTTTGCACCGCGGTGTTACCCGCGGTACAAAGCTAGTATTTATGTAATTTATAGTTTAATATGTGTTTGAATAAATGATCTCTTTTTTTATTATTATTGTTTCTGAATAAAAAAAAATACACTATTTTGCCTTAGCCAGGGAACTCACCAGACATGAATCCCATAGAAAACATGTAGGAATTCACCAAACAGGCGGTTGCGAAAAAAGTGATTACCACTAACGACAGTTGATTAAAACTCTTATCAGAGAATCGCATCACAGATCCAATCTCCAGGAATATGCAAGAACATGGATTGAGAGCATGCATACACAAAAGGTGGCATCACTAAATATTAAAATTTAATTAATAATTTTCACCAATATTCACATTATTCATACCAAAAATAAAAAAAAAGGTTGTGAGCCTAATAAAACACAAATAGAAATAAAAAATATATGAAAGGCCTACAACTTATCATTTGTTACAGAAATCTAATTTAAATAGAAAATACAAGAATCTCAATATTATCCATAACAATTTGGCCACCTACGGTATATTAAGTATAATGGTGTTTCTATGTTATTTGTTTCAGTAGGCTCTTTGATAATCGAGTTTTTATGCCAGGTACCTTAGATTTTATTTCGTCAGCAATTTCTTTTTTGTTAATAGTATTACATATTTTACATCACATTACTATATAGAGAATTCACGTCTATCGAAGGTACCGGTAGGTCTACAGGTGGCATTAAGAAAAACAGACTTTATACTTCTGCACTTTTCTCTTTAGAAGAAGCGAAGGAACAGTTGTGTGTTTTCTTAGAACAAGACGGAGTACATGAAGCTGGGAATAGGTGAACCGTTAGTATTTTGGTATCTAAGTAGAATTTAATTTTAGGATATTTATACGGTTTTTTTATTAACGCTTTCAACACGGCTCGCTGCGCACTCTCCAAGCCCATAAGATGGGTATTGACTGCATCGCTCCTAGCAGAAAAGCTACGCCAGGATGGACTGACCCAATGCTACGTATATCACTTAAATTTTTCTAGTGGTGCAATGTCTCCCAAAGATTTATACAAATGTATCAGCCTTCTTATACGTATCGTTGTCATAGAAAAAGGCACATAGTCGGTGTTGGATAAGTTGAGAGATAGGAGGTTCGCATTCAACCAGTTCATTACCATCGCAAGATAATATTCTGCTCTATCTTTAATTTGCTGCCAGTTTGATCTTGATTGAAATTTCTGTGTTGTTTGCATAAGTAAAAATACTAGTGTTTGCTAGAAATAGTGTGCAGAGGTCGTTTATATATATATTTGAAAGCGCGTGAGACCCAGTATACTTCCCTGCAAAAACCCATAAGAAATCGGAGCCTCTTCACTCGCATATCCCTATGTTTTCACCAACTGTTTCCAGCTTTAGGGAAATTTTATGCTGAACACCACACACCCCGAATCTTTCCAATTTAGCTAAAAGAAAGAGACTGAGACTGTGTCAAACGCTTTGGAGTGGTCTAGAATAATGTAGAGACACTTTGTTTTGATATCTAAATTATTTTTTATGTTAATACTTTAATGCTTATTATTTACGGATCAGTGTCGAATGGTTTCCATGGACGTTCATCATAATATTCTGGATCAAATACCATTTTTCGATCATATTCTAATCTTGTCAGATAATTAATAAGATCATTGACATCAATATCGTATCTTATCATACTTTCAAACATTTTAAGGAAATGGGTATACGTTATGAAGACAGCGAAATTATCAAAAGAACGGTACATAACATTAAACAGCCATTGCATCTGTTCCATAATTGTTCTAATGTTAGCAAATATGTAGCCAATTCTGTATCTATAAGATTCGACGTATTTATTTCTGATGGCTTGCGGGAAAGGTAACTTAGCACGAGTATAGTAAATGAAAGCTTGCATTAATGCATAAACTTGGGGTTTCTGAGCATGCAGATATTTCCAAGGGTACCATGGCCAAAACCTTCTGGAAGCATTCACTTGTGGCTGATTTACACCTTGAAATGATCTTCTTGTGGCTTTTGTTTTTTCTTGTAATGTATTAAATCTTCGTGTTGTCTCCTCAATGTGATCAACCTCTGGATCCAATTTATGTTGCTTTTCGCTCTGTTCCCGTAAAATCGATTCCAATTCTAATGCGATACGTCGAAACTGACGTTCATTTTCAGTAATGTTAGATGGGGTGGCAAGAATTTGGCCTGTTTCATTGTCACTGAAAATAGGCATATCACGAATTTCCGACATGTTCCTAGAAAATGGGACTTGGGTACTGCGTAACTTTGCTTTTGCTTGGTATATGTCGAAACCCATGATGTTTTCCATAATCCTGTCTGGATTAGTTTCAAATGGGTCTTCAAATGCCTTTGATGGTCTCACATGTAGTACTGTAAATATTAATGAAAAGTCAGAATTACAGACAGAACGATAAACTGCATTTGATATAAATATTCTTGAATATACTTATACTAAATAGATTCTTCTACAGTATGAGTGCTTTTTATTTTTAGTATCACCTGGTTGAGGACGGGTTGAGGTATGGACCTCCGGTATCCTCACTCACTCGGTGAAACACAGCGAAAGTGCTGTTTGACACCGGTTTTCTGTGAGGCCGTGGTATCACTCCGGTCGAGCCGACCCGTTCATGCCGAAGCATGGTTCTACCCCGGTCTCCCACGGTGCTACTTTATAGTAGTTAAATCGTCGAAATATTCACTCAAAACCATGTGAAAAGATTTGATTTACAAAAAATAAACTTAGCCTGTGTCTGTTTATCATACTCGGATCCTATTGTGCTGATCGTGATGTTAACTGTCCTATCTTCATCGTGAATAACAACGTGAATTATATGAAAAACCAGAATTATACTTAATAGATTTATAGATATCTAAAATAATCTGTATTTTTAGTCCATCATGATCGGGACTCGGCGCTAGGTTGGTCCAAAATATTATTATTATCAAGAATAACATTCTTCTACTTACTTAATAAAAACAGAAATATTTTAAGTAATATTATCATTTTTTCATGAAAGAACATGAACCTCAACGCAAACTGAACTATGATTATATAACTAATGGTTTTCCAATAGTTTATTGAATTACTTTTTTATTGTAATTTTATGATGAATTATGTGGATTTCGTATTTTTATTTACTTTTTTATGTTTAACACACAAAACAATTTTTTTATTATACATGAATAATCGTGGTTAAATGACAATACCCGGTGATCAATAAAATAATGGATAGTAGGATAAGGGTTAGTCCAGACGCATGGAGTGACGGTGAAGAGACTAATTATTCAGTAAGAAATTTAATTCAACCTAGAGTTCTTCAGAATACAACTGTATTTTGTGCATAAAAACAATGATTTCTCAAGTCATTCACCGTCATTTTGAATTCTGAAGTCCCAGTTGTATTCTTTAGAATACAACTGGGACTGGGAAGTTCTTTAGAACTTCTTGCCATTTTGCATTTTAAATGACAGGAAGGTTAAAACTTACATACAAAATTCGATTACTTCGTTAATTATTTAAAACTAATTTTTGCTCGCTGCTCCACCCGCGTGTGTGTCGGTTATCGTGGCAAATAGTAGCGTATGTGTTATTCTGATATATATGCTACTAGCTGCCCCGGCAAACGTCGTTTTGCCATAATTTTTTTTAAGGATGGTTGACCCTTACCATTTAGGGGGATGAAAAATAGATGTTGTTCGATTCTCAGACCTACTCAATATGCTCACAAAATTTCATGAGAGTCGGTCAAGCCGTTTCGGAGGAGTTTGGCAACTAAAACTGTGACACGAGAATTTTATATATTAGATATTACTGTAAAGTTTCATCCAAATCCGTGCAGTATTTTTCCGTGAAAGAGTAACAAGCATCTATCCATACTTACAAACTTTCACGTTTATAATATTAGTCGGATGAAGGTACCGTCATCATCTTAGCCGATAATGTCCACTGCTGGACATAGCACCGCCCCAAACCTCTCAATAACAATAAACTTTGTTCGTCTACCATACGATCACTGCTTGTATTCGCGGATCAAATGATAAGAGAAAATAGGCAGAAATAACGAGCTATTGATTGACCTAAAAACTGAATAGTTAAGTTTACACGGACTTTGTACATAATGACAAGCACATTGACGATCATAAGCCTTTAACGCAAATCCTTTTTTTTAAGTTTTTGTATTTAAAATGCCAAAAACGGAACCCATAGTTCCACCATGTCCGTTTGCACGTCCGTTCTTCAGTATGTCCACGCTACGTGTACAGGCTATTGGTCTCCAAAATCGGCACATACCTCTAAAAGCCGCTCAATGTATACATATAAATACAATTGGAGTGTCTGTTTGTAATATTAAAATAAATGCTTTTTAATAAATGCGTATGTATGTATACATGGTAAGTGTACCAAAACAACATTTTTTATTTTTTTTGTCTGTCTGTCTGTCTGTTTGTTCCGTAAAATCTCTGGAATGGCTGGACCGATTTTGACGGGACTTTCACTGGCGGTTGCTGATGATCTTAATAATAACTTAGGCTACTTTTTTTAGACTAGCTTCGTCCCGCGCCGTTACCCGCCATACGACAATAACCGCGGGTAACACCGCGGGGTTCAGCTAGTACAAAAGTATAATTTGAACGGTGAAGCGAATTGACGCCGGCTGACTGCTTAACCTGCTGGCTCCCTGCGCTAGTTTTCACGGCAAGATCGACAGCACAATCACCCGTCGGCATGGTGTGTAGGTCTTGAGAACATTCATATAAAGAAAATTTAATATAAATCAAACGTTTTCTTCAAAATTTTATTCGACTAGAATTAGAGTCAAGTATCTAAAATTAAGTTAGTGAAATCTTGGGAAACACTTCTGAGAGTAATAATCAGATCTTTATACCTTTTAAAACAACATTTTGAAATAAAGTGCCTTGAATATTCAAGGAATCATTTATGACTTTGACTGTGACATACTTTGGCCTGTACAACAGCGCTTGCGCTGTGTTTCTCCGAGTGAGTGAGGATACCGGAAGTCCTTACCCCAACCCCTTACCATATCCCTTTCCCCATCCCCCAAAGGTTGGCAACGCACTTGTGACGCCTCAGGTGTCCATGGGCAGCGGTAATCGCTTACCATCAGGTGATTCGCCTGCTCCTTTGCTCCCTATACAATAAAAAATGTCTCAGTAAAAGTTAAACTGTATGATACTGAAATCGCAGCAAAATTATTCAGAAGTAAATTGGTGGTAACCACTGGTCAAAACCTGTTCAGCGTATTGAAGGCCAAAACCTGTTTAGCTAAGAAAAGGCCCCCTATACCATAAAAAAAAACAATTTCTTTTCTCAATTTATAAGCAGTTCAAAGAGTTCAATTTGTATGCAACTACGTGTTAAAAATATTATCATTACACTATTAACCTAACTTTAAAATCAAAACAGCTTGTAAAGTGCAACTATGATTCTGTACGTTGCAAAAACATCTGGATATGTTCCAACATGAATAAATCATGTTCCGACATGCCTTCAATAAAGTAGAACACGTATAGATAGTCAATATTCACATTTTTTCTGTTACACAATCTGTCTGCAAACAAATTAACATATGGAAAGGTGGAGCTCTTCTTTTGTGAATAATGGAATATGTATTTGTCTTGCAATTCACCTGACATGGAAGAATTGATGTGGGAGGAAATGATAATACTCCTATCTTAGAGAAGATTCTTCACTCCATTCTTTCTCAAAATGCCTCGAAAATAATTGTCAAAAAAAAGATAGGGACATGTTGTTTTCAGCATCCTGGAGTGGAAGTGTGCCAGTTATGTTTCCAGGCGAAGTGATGGTCGCTAGAGCCGAAAGCGTTAGAATGGAGATCGCGGTTAGACAAACCAAATGTAGGGTGCCCTGCGACATGATGGGCCGACGACTTGACGTAAATGCCCCCCAGTGGATTGATACGGACGAAGACCGGCATGGTTGATGCTCTTTGGGGGAGGCATTTAAATATTTTGACTTGGCAAATCTTCGCAGAGTGTGAAACGATAATTATACGTAAAAACCTAAAAAAACAGCAACGGAATTGGACAAATTAAGCATTCCGCATCTCATGACACAGTGAGTAGCCAATTACAGTACAATAAATGTTGCGTATCTAAGCATAATTGCAACATAAGTGCGTATTTACGTGAAACTTCCCTTTGTTTTTATTCTTCCATGCTTATCACCATAAAGTTGTTTTCATTTCTGAAAGGCGTGTGCTACTGCCCTATTTCTTAGTATGCCACTCAATTGCGTGTTTTTTGGTATTAGAAAATGAATAAAAATATCGTAAATACTTTAGTTAATAAATTTGATACAGATTCGGCCCACGCGAGTTCTGGTTCGCTATCAAAACAGTTGTAATTAAAACCAATTAGTTCAAATTATTTAGATTAAAAATTTATCCTTATATTTTTTACTAATTTGTGTTGTTTTTAAATATAATTTAAGTTGCCTAAAATGTATATTTGAAATTCTTTATTTTAAAAGTGTTCAATATTGGTTTCAAAATATATGTTCAGTGCTACTTGATACAATATCAGCGGGGAAAAGAAAGGTGAGATAGCTGAAGGTATTACATACATCGCTCAAAGAACCCTAAAAAATACAAACCCCTTTCTAGTCTGGCTTTTGAGCTACATTAATACGCTGTTTCTGTGTATCTTATATATAATATATAAATACGTACTGTAAAGTAGTCTTTGACTTGATCCAAACAAATTCGGTAAATATTTAATTATCATCAAAGTCTTTTGAAAGTCTCCTGCTGGAAACAGGCGTCTCCACAGAAATATAGTTTTGGCGTAAGATACCACCCTGACCAAACGCATTGGTATAAAGTCTGTTTTAAGTTTTCCTTCTCTCTCCGATGCTATTCCCTTTCGTAGTTTACTCTCAAAACTGACTCCAATGGGTTTTTTTTTTTTTTTTTTTTTTTTTTTATTTAAATAGGGGGCAAACGAGCAGACGTATCACCTGATGGTAAGTGATTACCGCCGCCCATGGACACCCGCAACACCAGAGGCGTCACAGGTGCGTTGCCGGCCTTTTAAGAAGGAGTACGCTCGTTTCTTGAAGGTTTGAAGGTCGTATTGGTCCGGGAATACCGCAGGCGACAGTTCATTCCACAGTTTTGCTGTGCGAGGCAGAAAGTTTCTTGAAAAGCGCACCGTTGTGGACTGCCAACCATCTACATGATGGGGATGAAAGTTTTGTCGCGTAGGACGATGGCGGAAAGAGGCGGCAGGGATCAATCCGAACAATTCCTCGGAGCACTCCCCATAGTAGATGCGGTAGAAGATGCACAGCGAGGCAACATCTCTACGCAGCGCCAAAGAGTCTAGCTGAATTGAAAGTTCTTGGCAGTCGACGATTCGAGCCGCCCTCCGTTGAATGCGATCCAGAGGGAGGAGCTGGTACTGGGGTGCACCCGCCCAAAGATGAGGACAGTATTCCACATGAGGCCGAACCTGCGCTTTATAAAGCATGAGGCGGTGAGCCGGTGTGAAATACTGTCTCGATCTGTTGAGCACGCCAAGCTTCTTTGAGGCCAATTTGGCCTTATCCTCCAAATGGTCACAGAACTGGACTCCACTCGAAATGTCGACTCCAAGTATCTCAATGTTGGCTGAGGCAGATAGGGGAGTGTCTTCAAAGCGAGGACATACGACCCACGGCAGTTTTTTAGCGGTGAACGCGCAAATTTGTGTCTTTGTGGGGTTAAAGTGGACTAAATTGAGTCTACCCCAATTTGAGATCTTTTCCAAGGAGGTCTCAACTTCAGACACAAGTTTGTTTCGACTCTCAATGACGTTTTCCCGAGAAATATTAGCGCGGCCGGTGTAGAGAGCATCGCCCGTGCAGAGAGCATCGCCCGTGCTGTCATCCGCATAACAATGAATGCCACTAATTTGCAGCATGTCATTGATATGGAGGAGGAACAAAGTAGGCGATAGCACACAGCCTTGCGGGACACCAGCATTCACAGATATGGAGTCAGAGCATTCACTGTCGACTACGACCTTAATGCATCTATCTGCTAGAAAGCTAGTGACCCATTCGCATAATTTCTCGGGAAGCCCATAGGAAGGGAGCTTCGAAAGAAGCGCTTTGTGCCAAACTCGATCGAAGGCCTTCGCGATATCCAAACTAGCTGCCAAGGCTTCCCCCTTAGTCTCAATCGGCTGTGCCCAGCGATGTGTCAGGTATACTAGAAGATCACCAGCTGATCGACCCTTACGGAAACCGTACTGCTGGTCACTGAGCAGATGGTGATCCTCTAGGTACCGCAGGAGTTGATGGTTAATAATGGACTCCATTATTTTCGAGAAGAGGGAAGTTATGGCTATCGGCCTGTAGTTGGATGGATTTGAGCGGTCGCCTTTTTTAGGGATCGGGTGGACCAATGCTTTCCATGATGTCGGGACTACACCAGAAGAGTAGGAGAGCCGAAAAAGACGCGTTAAGACCGGTGCCAACTCTGGAGCGCACATCTTCAACACAATAGGAGGGATTCCATCCGGGCCACTCGACTTATGGATATCAAGGGATAAAAGTGCTAAGCGTACTGAGCGTTGGTGGAACTGGATATCCAGCATACGGGTCTCGCACCGCGGTATGGTAGGTGGCTCCTGTTCCCCATCATCCAAGGTCGAGTTCGACGCAAAGTGTTTTGCCAGAAGATCGGCTTTCTCCTTTGCGTCATAGGTCAACGGGTTATCTCCTATGTGCAGAGGTGGAAAGGATGGCTTACAGAAGTTCCCTTCAATAGCCTTGGCAAGAGACCAGAATGCCCGTGTTCCCGAAGGAAGACGCTCAAGCCTCTCGCCAATCCTAGAGATGTGCTCAGACTTCGCCCTTGCAATGTCTCTTTTGAAGGACCTGGAGGCAAAGTTGTACTTCTTTTTCAGAGCGCTGGTATTTTGATCCCGTACCGCCACCGCGCCAGCCCAGGCTTGGTAAGCCTCCTGCTTCATGCGAGAAGCTTTTCTGGAAGATGGACCAAACCAGGGCCGACACTTGCCACCAATGGGGACCACAGAGGATGGAATGTAAAGGTCCATACCCTGCAGCACAACATCAGCAACAGAATCAGCGGCGGTGTTGGGATTATCCGGCGAGAAGCACAACTGTCTCCAAGGGTAGGACGCAAAGAAGGACCGCATTCCATCCCAATCTGCTAACCTGTAGTGCCACACACGACGGTTGCGTGCAACTCGCGCTCGCGGTGAGCGTGTGATAGGCACTGTACTCCGAACAAGGCAATGGTCTGAGGAGCCAAGTGGGGCGTTAACGAATACGCGGTTACCGTCCGGATGAGAAGTCAGCAGAAGGTCCAACAGTGAAGGATTCCGACCCTCCACATCTGGGACTCGCGTGGGCGTGGTAACCAGTTGTGTCAGGCCATATGCCAGGGCGAAGTCATGAACAGATCTCCCCGCATGATCAGTTTTACTGGAACTGAGCCAGTCGGCGTGGTGGGCATTAAAATCGCCAAGTACGACGATCTCTGCGGAGGGGATCTGCTGCTGCACGAAGTCTGTAGCCATCTGGATGTGCTCAATGAGTCGGTCAGTTTCGGCATCACCGCTATGGGACCTATAGAGGCACGCATAGACGCGAGGGTGGTCGTCGCTGTCTACACGAAGCCATAAGATGGAGAGGTCCCTACCTTCAAGGTTGCTGAGGCGACGAGAGCTGATATCGTCTCTGACGTACACACACACTCCGGCCTTAGTTATGAAGGAGTGTTCAAGTCCGTACCCAGGGTATGTGAGGTAGGATGTGTCCGCTGGAGACGATATCTGCGTCTCTGTCAAAAAGAGCAAGGCTGGCTTTGCTGTCTCGAGGTGGTGATGGACAGCATCCAGATTACTATGCAATCCCCTGATGTTGCAAAAGTCCACGACCAGCGTGTTAGGGGGTGCCATGATCTTACTGCTCTTACCCCGAGCATAATTGAGCGTAGTTTTGCCCCCCCCCAGAATACGAGGGGCAGCCTGGGCATCCCCGCTCAGGCGTGTTGTGTTCTGAGTGCGGACGCCCAGAGAGGGATTCTCCAACGCTAGCGCAGTTGGTACCTTCCTGGGGTAGCATTTGTTTCAACTGCGCCATCATAGGGGGATTGGGGGGTGGGCCTCCGGTAACCTCACTCACTCGGTGAAACACAGCGAAAGCGCTATTTCACACCGGTTTCCTGTGAGGCCGTGGTATCACTCCGGTCGAGCCGGCCCATTCATGCCGAAGCTCTCCCACGGTTGGGTTGAATAAGGACGACGAAACTACATATTTTTATTCCTTCAGAACATGTATACTTCAAAGTTACTAAAGAACATTTAAATTGTTTCAAATTTTCAATAATGACTAATCATAGAAAGCTATAACAACAATCGAATTTCTACGCGATGTCATTAGAGTAGAGCCTCAGTGCAAGTTGCCACGCAACCCTAATGAATGGTTGATTATAATTGATTCAAGTCACGTGAGACAGAGAGAGAGATACCTAAATATGTTGACAATGATAGTTACCTGTTTTATTTATTTATCTCCTTGCAGGTACCAAGTTACTTCATTGCCGGACACAGAGGTGGAGGTTTAAACAGCAATGTTATAGACTGCGAGGCACATATAAGGGCTTTTCAAAAGACAGCTTTGAAAAGCATCAATCAAAGTCAGTTTAGAATTGGCTTTGGATGTTGTCAATTATTATTGACGGTACAATCAAACCGAGAAGAAACGCAGGTTCAAAATCAAATAACTTTTATTTCAAGTAGCTCTTTTCATTAATAGCTGGTTTCCAAAGCTGGAAAGTAATCGGCAAGAAACTCCATAAGTTAAGGTGCTTAATTTAACTAACATCTATCTATATAAACCAAAATGAATTGCCGAAATATATTACGCGTATAACTGAACGCGCATAAAGAAGCATGGTTTTCTCATGTCACTTTCCCTATAATTAAATTCAATTAAATATCGATATCGTATTTTCAATGCAGATTGAATCTCCGTTCAATTGCATAACGATTGCAATTGAAACGGTAGTGTTACCAAAAATAATGTTTCAATTTCAACATCTGTGCACCTGTTCACGGTGGACTTCAATTAATTGCGAGCTTGTTTATTCAATGTGCTGAACCCGAACTCTGAATTACATGAGGTTTTGGATCACTTATTTGGTCGTATTTTCTTTAATTTATATTACAAACTAGTTGTGTCTACACTTCGCTGTGGCACACTTTAGTTGCGTGGACGAGAATTGAAGAACAAAACTACCTAAACTTCTGTATATATAAAAATGAATCGACGAAATGTATGTACGCGCTTAGCTTCTGATCGGCTGCACCAAATTATATAATAATTTTTTTATGTGTTCGTTATTGTTAGGACAAAGTTTATGTACAAGAAAAATTAAAAGATAATAGGAAAAGTATTTTGTCTACGAATGTACACTGCCTGGTGAAAGCTGAGACAGGTATGCAAATATGGCGGTGCAAAAGTTCACCGGAACAGCTAGTAGATAGACAGAAATATTTTTTAAGTTAGCTATAAACTGTGTTTACATTTGAGATTAATTACAATCCTCTATAACATATTTGTGTATACAGAAATATTATAAATTTGTTTCTTAGAAATCTGACTATAGTACAAGGCTCTGTGTAGTATTTTTAACACAAAACGCCATCTAGCCCCAAGCTAAGCAGAGCTCGTGTTATAGGTACTAGACCACTGATATAAATACTAATATACTTTTTTGTGTAAATACATAATTATTGTACATAAAAAACACCCAGACTCCGAAAGAAATATTTGAAGATCATACAAACATTTGGTCCGACCCGGGAATCAAACCCGAGACCTCAAGCACAGCAGTCGCATACGCTACCATTGCGCCCCCGAGACAGCTTTTACAAAAGAAACAGTATATCAAATATCGATACATCCCAAGATTATACAAAGGTGTGTTTCAATTGCGCGTAAGTAGAAGCCCCGGTTTACCTTGACCTTTTAGCTGTGACCTTTATCTGTATACATTGTATAACTATATTTAAGGTAGGCACCAACTGCTAAAAAGGTTTTCTGTTTGCTACATTTTGTTTGACTTCTGCTAAAGGTCATTGGACATTGTAGTTTATGGGAACATTGCAGTATGGTCGTCTGAAAGAATAATAAGGTTTTTGGTGACTTTTTATTTCATTATCAGCTGACCCATCCAGCTTCTTCTGCATCACTACGCCTGGAAACATAACTGGCACACTTCCACTCCAGGCTGCTGAAAAAAACATGCCTCCATCTTTTTTTTAAACAATTATGTTCTAGGCATTTTGAAAAAGTATGGAGTGAAAAATCTTCTCTAAAATAGGAGTATTGTCATTTTCTCTCACATCAATTCTTCCATGTCAGGTGAATTGCAAGACATATACATGTTCCATTATTCACAAAAGAAGAGCTCCACCTTTCCATATGTTAATTTGTTCGCAGACAGATTGTGTAACAGAAAAATGTGAATATTGACTATCTTTACGTGTTCTACTTTATTGAAGGCATGTCGGAACATGATTTATTCATGTTGGAACATATCCAGATGTTTTTGCAACGTACAGAATCATAGTTGCACTATACAAGCATGTTTTGATTATAAAGTTAGGTTACTAGTGTTATGATAATTTTAAATACGTAGTTGCATACGCGTAAACTTTTTGAACTGCTTAAAAATTAGGAAAAGAAATTGGTTATATAATTGTATGATCTTTTGATGTGCTGGTAAAAAATAACGGTTTTGGAAACACAATGCATGTATTTCTGTCAAGATGGTACGTATACAGTGAGTAAAAAAAATTGTTTATATTACATCACTAGAAAAAAGTAGGTGTGATTGTGCAGCGAGAGTAAGGATACCGGCGGCCCAACTCCAACCAACAAAAGGAGGGAGGGATGCGGGGAGGCCCCATCCCAAAAAGGCTAGCAATACACTTGTAACGTCTCTGGTGTTGCAGATGTCCATGGGCGGCATAATCACTTTCTGCTCGTTTGCCCCCTATTCCATAAAAAAATATCTAGAAGGGTATATTTTTCCGTTTTGGCAATGTCTTTCATTAATACTCGTTTCTTATTGGTCGTACTGTAATGTTAAATAGTTTAAAGCCTACTTTTGGAAAGAAACTATTCGAAACTTAAATAATTTTTCAATTTGAATAAATAATTCCAAAGATAAATAAAAAAAAATCATCAGAACAAAACCGCAGACAATAGCATCACATCATGGCGTTCACTGGGCTAGTAAGCCTTATCAATAAAAACATGGTACAGGCCTCAGAACTATTTCTGTACTCAATCGAGACTACCATCGATTGATGACCAGCGGGAGTGAGTACATCATTAATTCACCAATGCGATCCAGAAAATCGATCGAACAGAAGTACGTGTGAAAGGGTAGATTGAAGTGAATTTCTAGCCGTCGATATAACTCTTTGTAAAGTTTGAAAACATGCGGTGGTTTTGTAACAAGTAAAATTTTATCAAAAATAAAACCGACTTCAGGGTTTGACTCGATTTCTCTTTGATGCCATCATCAGATCTTAATTTTCTTATCATGGTACCACCGTTGGGATACCTCCTTTCCTATAAAAAAGAATCATCAAAATCGGTTCATAAACGACGAAGTTACCCGCGAACTTACCTAAAAAAAAAATAAATAAAAAAATATATGCGGTCAAATTGAGAAACCTTCTCCTTTTCTTGAAGTTGGTTTAAAAATAGTTTTAGTGAAGTGTTTTTCTCTATGGTTTTTGTTTAAGGTTTTCAAGACACGGATCACCTGATAGTAGTCGGCTGGCGACCATGGAAACTTGCAACTTATGAATCACAAGTGCAATTGCATGAGCGTCGAGCCCAGTTCAACTACGGGTTGAAAAATTCAAATTTCATTTTTGTTTTTTTTTATTTATGGGCCTATCAAAGACACCTCTACTCTATCTGATAGATAGCAAAAGCAGAATTCAAAAGTGGAGGTCACCATACTCATTGCGAATGCAGACCAACATCATGGCGGCCTAGTGATGCTTGTGCATCATTGGGCCTCCGGTCTCGTCATCTCACCACCGTGGAAACATGACTGCATGAATTCTGTCATTTTGGGTTCACCTTCTGATCACCTTCTGAGCTAGGGTAATACTGCTTTGGTGGAGCCGGCTCGTTCGTGCTGAAATCAGCTTCTTACATTTTGATAAAATATCTCCTCTGGAGAATTTCTTGGATTTGCATGTCAACTTTTTAGATAAAAAAATACGTAAGAAAGTTTAGTCATGTTCATTTATATTCTACTAGATGACCCAGGCAACCTCGTTTGCGTCTTCTATTGCCCGTAGCATTATAATTTTGGTCCTTTTGGTCTTAGCGTGATGATATATAGCCTGTAACCTTCCTCGATAAATGGGCTATCTAACACTGAAAGAAATTTTCAATACGGACCCGCGGTTCCTGAGATTAGCGCGTTCAAACAAACAAACAAACTCTTCAGCTTTATATATTACTAGCCGACCCTTGCAACCTCGTTTGCGTCTCCTATTGCCCGTAGCGTGATAATTTTCCCCCGTTTTTGTAACATTCTTCATTGGTGCTCCACTCCTGTAGATTTTAGCGTGATGATATATAACCTATAGCCTTCCTCGATAAATGGGCTCTCTAACACCGAAAGAATTTTTCAAATCAGACCAGCGGTTCCTGAGATTAGCGCGTTCAAAGAAACAAACAAACAAACTCTTCAGCTTTATATATTACTAGCCGACCCACGCAACCTCGTTTGCGCCTTATATTGCCCGTAGCGTGAAAATTGCCCCCGTTTTTGAAACATTCTTCATTGTTGCTCCACTCCTGTAGATTTTAGCGTGATGATATATAGCCTATAGCCTTCCTCGATAAATGGGCTCTCTAACACCGAAAGAATTTTTCAAATCAGACCAGCGGTTCCTGAGATTAGCGCGTTCAAAGAAACAAACAAATAAACTCTTCAGCTTTATATATTATTTATTTATATACTATCATGAAGCATTCATTCAAAAGTTACCAATGAATTCCTTATTAGTTTCACCTTTTTTAAAAACATATTTCGTTGGAATATACGCCGGACTCAGTTTGAAAGGTGTAAAGTTTCCACTTCAGTGGTTGATGTTGCGGTTAAAAGTATTAACCTCACTTAGGGTAGTTCGATGACAAGTTTATAGACCCTTACGAAATATTTCGTTTCATTTATTTCGTATTTTTCATAGGTTCATAGGTACATATTTTTTATTTTATTTTATTTGTTTAGTACCCATGATACAAGATCTGCTTAGTTTGGGACTAGATGGCGTTGTGTGTTAGATGTCCGTAATATATATAATAGCTAGCCTAAAATTCGTCACTGTTAGCTACCGTGTAGTTGAGTAAAAGTAGTTTTGTTTTTTGAAATAAAATTACAGCTGGCTTTGTATTTATCCTGATGACAATATGTTAGATCACTAGAAAAAATGTCGAAGTATTGTTCCAACAGTCGACTAAATAACGAAACATACTCTACCCCATTTGGCACAGAATTCTGGCAGTCCTCCAAATGTTACGTCGTAATGATACCAAGTAGGCCAATAAGTGAACAATCCTTCTTGTTGGTCGCGACAATTAAGATACAGAACCACCATTAAAACATAAACGACTTGTACTTAACGAGATGATGATTTGATTGCGTTTCTTGTTAGGAAGTAATCTACATAAGTACAAATGAATATTTACAACGTTCAGACGCCCATTTTTATTTTCTGATGAACTTTTATTTTTACTAAAATAGGCATCTGCGGGATTGCTACCATGTACCTTTTTGTTTGTGAGTATCCGATATTTTATATATATATAGAATAACAGTTACTCCGTGATCATGGCGCTTGCAACAGCGCCAAAATATCGGATACTCACAAACAAAAAGGTACATGGTAGCAATCCCGCAGATTCCTATTTTAATGTTACTGACCATGAAAGTTTTACTTTTATGTTATAAGAGCAAATGAAAAGGTAGCTCAGTTAACCGATGATAAGTGGTTGCTTTAGTCATCTGTAACTTGAAAGGTATAACGTTGTCAGTTATTGATTATCATCGCCAGAGACAGGAGTCTTACCTAAAGTCCTTTTTTTAAAGACAATTCCCGCATTAGGAATGTACATCCAGTGTCACGGGGGACTGTACAAACATACATGAAGCGGATACAAACAACACCCAGACTCAGAACAACAATTTGTGAGTCACACAAAGCGCTGTCTCAAGTAGGATTTGAACCCACAACTTGGCGCAGTAAAAAGCGGCGTAGCGAGCACTTAAACCACTAACCTATCCGTGCAGTTTTACATTTACTATGAATTCGTATTATCAGTTTGTTTGATACCCCGCCCGTATAGGTCTGAACATCATGAAAGCCAAGGGAGAGCCACGCTTCCACCACCAGAGATACCACGGTCTCACGGGAAACAGGTGTGAAACAGCACTTGCGCTGTGTTTCACCGAGTGAGTGAGGATACTGGAGATCCATACCCTCCCCCCATCCCAAACTCCGGCAACGCACTTGTGACGCTTCTGGTGTTGCGGGTGTCCACGGGCGATGGTAATCGCTTACCATCAGATGATACATCTGCTCGCTTGCCTCCTACTCAATAAAAAATGACTTGCCTGTATGTTTACCTCGTACACTAATAAAAACATACCACGATGCGTGATATAAGAATATAAGAAAGGTGGAGGATCTAAGCCATTTAGTAGAGCCATGTGAATTTCGATACGAACCGGTCGGCTTACTTACTACCATTTCACAGAAGATCAACCTAAAATGACAGCATTAATGCTGTCATATTTCGTGAGTGAGATCGAGGGCTCAATGATGCAGAAGCATCTCATCGTCATAGTGTGGGTTACTATGCTACATTGTCTGCATTCGCAATGAGTACCACTACTATTGGATACTTCTCATGTATTCCATCAGACAGAGAGTCACTTTGACAGGTATATGAAAAAAAAAACATTATAGAACACTGCTGTAAAAAGAAAATTAAGACACAGACGTGATATTGAAATGTATTTACTTGACAGGAGTTTGATAGGATATTTAATTTTCGGAGTGTACTAATTTCGCCAATTAGTTTTCCTTGAATATATAGCCACATGAGTCTGTATGTAAAACTGGTTTTGAGTTAGCACAGCATAAGAACCTAATACCACTTGAAGTCCATCAATTTGACTGCACTCGCGTAATAATACCGCAATCAAATTGCTAAAGTTCCTTATGGCTACATCTGAGCCCGATAAAAAGCTTTTCAAATAATAATCACCTCATCCAGTATAAATATGTGCATAAACTACTTAGGCTGCAAGTTTCAAAGCGTTCGCTGCCGGCTTATTGGAATATGCTAATACGGTAGAGATAAGCTAAGTTGGTCAACTTTGCGACGTCTCATTGACTTTCCACCTCATATTACTGCTTCTGATATTATTGGAGTTTCACTACCGAACTACTTTATAGACGGCTATTGGTAAAATCGATCAATATCTCAATTTTATCTGAACCTTTCACAAACGAACAACCCTCAGCGACTTCCAAAACTAACGATTAATATGAAGATTATTTGAATCTGATAGGTTGAACCTCTTTCTTTCTTTCTTTGATGAAATGGCAACCAGCCGGATCTCTCGGATCAGCCATTTCTGCCAATGTCAAGTGTTTATAGTCTTCAAGTCGTTAAGTCTTCGTCGTGATGAAATTAATGATATAAAATATAAAAAATGTGGATGAGATGAAATGGGGACCGTCCGACCGAGACTGACCAAAAAGTCACCCTCGTCTTTGATGATTTCTCTGTCAAATGATTTAATTAAAGAAATGGTACTGAAATAACTTCAATATTTGGATGCCTAAAAAATTAACGCTTTTATCGGCTTTACTTGTGTTTATCTAGAACCGATAATTTATTTCCTACCTTGAATTTTATTAAGAATATTAGGTTGATTAATCCAATCAAATAAAAAAAATATCCGGATGAATTAAGTATAAGATGCCTTACATTCCAAATAAACCTTACAACTATATTACCATTTAAACGTATTCAGAAACGCTTTTCCTCTACATTAAGATAGATAAATATACCGTAAACTAAGCAATAAAACGGGTTCCAATAAACAATGAGATAGTTACACAGTAATTGCAAATGCTTAATTTAATCGGATTTTGCTGTAAATCTTGAGAACTTACAGGATTTTGAGGGTATTAATGTCGTAGCCTATTTGTTTTACTATATTTTGAAGTTGTTTTCGAAAGCTAACATTGTGAGATGAAATTAGAATAATTGCTGTATTAGAAATCTAAAGATACATTGCTTGCTTTTCTCTTTGGATACAGATTTATCACGTATAAAATATTTTATCCAGAAATTAGGGAATCATTTATTCTTAGAAAGACTTACAAACATTTAACAATGATATCTAATTATAATTAAATCGTCCTATTGCTAATTACAAGTCTCTGCTTATAGATACTCTGAGGAGAACTATCGACTTTAGTTAAAGTTGAAATACAATTTACATGGATATTACATATCAAATGTGTTTGACCGATCTCGAAAGATAAGAGATACTTCTTCCATCATAGACTTTAGATATAAATATTTGCTAACTGTTAAATTCTTCACAAAACAAACGTAAAAACTAAACTATAAAACAGTTTACGAAGTGGATTAAACCATTAATAAAAGTTAAGTCACTTTGAAGATATAAAAACTGGGAAAAGTTTAACTTAGAAACTGCTAACTAACCTATACAAATAAATAAAATTGGAGTATCTGTTTGTAATATTAAAATAACCGCTTTTTAATAAATGCATATGTATGTATACGCGGTACATATACCAAAATATCATTTTTTACAATTTTTGTCCGTCTGTCTGTCTGTTTGTTCCTGGTAATCTCTGGAACGGCTGGACCGATTTCAGCGGAATTTTCACTAACAGATAGCTGATGATCTAAGAAGTAACTTAGGCCACTTTTTTTAGACTAGCTTTGTCTCGCGGCGTTACCCGCGGTACGACAATAACCGTGGGAAAAGCCGCGGGGTTTAGCTAATCTTGAACATTTCCCATATTTATCATTTTTGAAGTTAAACAATGCTGCTTTGTAAACTCCTGAGAGATGATTAACGATACTTATACTTTTACTTTGAAACTTCAGGCCTTTTGAATACTTATAACTAAAAGTCATACTTCCCTAATAACAAAATCCTGACTAATTTCATTGTGGAGTTCGCGACTGTTTGACTTTCCCTGATCCTGATTGATTTCTGATGATTCTGCGACGTATGCATAACTTAAACGAAGTTTATTTAGTATGTTGCTTTAGTGGACGCATATGAAAGATAGATCTTAAACGAAAAACAGTGTAATAGTACCTAGCTGTAATAGTAACATACTTGGAAAGAAAGGTGGAGACCTTCTCCACCTAGCCAAGTTGCATTCAATAAACATTATCGTTAAATGAAATGATATATATTTGTAAGTAAAACTTTTCAGATATATTTACACGTCGGACTTTACAGCTAGAAGAGGCAGGCGTTTCCTAAGACTTACTCTGGGAAGAAATGCCGTAACAAACCACAGAGATGTCCTTTTTTTTAAGTTCGAGAACATTGATTACTAAACAAAAAAATTAATGTGTGCGAGTACAGTATTTGATCTCGGTTGGCCTTTTGAACAAAGTACATAGTTTTGATTCAGCCTGTCCATACAGACGGCATACGAGCCCCAGCCATCGTGTTACGACCCGAAGCGTGACATTATCGCCAGCAGGATATTTGGGTAGGCCGAGGTAATACTCAAAGCCACCAGAAAGATACTAAATATGAACTTATATTACAAGTCTAGACTATACTCACACTTACATACACAAAAGGAATTCAGTTGGTATAAAAACAACATACAATAAAAATAGAAATGTCTATCACTTTCACACAAAATACGCAAGTAAATGCTGGAGCGAGCATCATCAATCCCAGACAAATTTGTCCTCTAAATAATCCAAAACTGTGAAAGAAACCTTTTCACATAGTTTCTGTTTTATTGTGGACTTAAATTTGGTAATACTTAATTCTTGATATTTGCTTGGAATTTTATTGTAAAATCGTAAACCCTGACATCGGAAACACTTGCTTACTCTTTGTAATCTAGTGGTTAGCAACACGAGTTTATCTTTATTTCTAGTGTTGATATCATGAACGTCACAAAACTTTGTAGATAAAAAAATAATTTTCTCAACATAAACTAAATTTTCATAGATGAATTGAGATCCAACTGTCATGATACTAATTTCTTTAAATTTGTCCCTCAGTGACTGCCTATAACCAAGATTTTAAATTGCACGAATAGCTCTCTTCTGCAACACAAAGATACTTTGAATATCGATAGTATTCCCCTTATAACGAAATACTATATGACATTACACTATGGAAATAACTTCGTATGCTGCCGAGCTGAGTCTTTTCGACAATCCATCAATGTGTGGGAACCACTGCAATTTTGAGTCCAGAGTTACAAGCAAACCCTTGGTGGTGTCCACACCACACGTCCAATGTATGGCAAGGATGTCTCTTAACACTAGTTCACGTTTTCAAATAAAATTATTAGCCAATATTATCTTTATACATTGTCAATAATTAGCAATGTATAAAGATAATCGTCGCGAAACACTCGCAACTTGGCTTATGGGGCTGGAATTATACACACGATCGGCATGCAATCGTAGAGCCAATTGCAGTAGTCGATTTGTCACCGGGTAATTTTTAAAAGAAAGTTCTTATAATGTTACATTTAAATACTTTATTCAGAAATACACTCAAATCATTTAGTTCATTGTAATGATGAATATTCTTGTTAAGTGTGTGGGAGAGTTGCCGAAGAAACTACGAGTCAAAATCGAGGAACCAAAGCCATCGCCGATGACGCTCTGACGGAAAAAAGAGAAAAGTGTTAGGTACAATGCTATTACTTTCAATTGATCATTTATTAGAACCTACTATGATTGGCAGTCTTGGGTTTAGGTTGCTAAAACTTCCAAATGACAATAAAGTACTTCTAGAATAGGGAACTTGCATTTTTTTTTGGCTCAAATATTTTTTCTAAATTCTTTATTGTCTTTACAATATACTTAATTAAAAGTTATTTTTAGTGACTATTTAAACCCAGAAAATATTAAATAAAAAGTGAAAATTAAGGGAGGGAAATTTAAACTTACAAAACGCGTCACTATTGGTCAAAACGAAATGTGACGTCACTTCATCGAAATTATTAGCGTGGAAATTGATACTGCGTTGGTAGTGTTTGTGAAAAAAATAAAATTCTTTCATGATTTTCATAGCAATTAAAACTGTAAATAAGTATAAAGTAACTGAAACACAGAATAGTAAGAAACACGAAATGACAATGACGTCATAGGCCGTGTCAGAAGCGCGCGCAAAATGGCGGCGTTTGAATGGCTCACTTTTAGTCAGTGTTATAAATTTCACTGAAAATTATTTAGACTATTTTTAAGCCTATTTAGATTTTTTTCTTATAGAGACGTAAATGATCAGATTTAGAAATATAGAAAAAAAACATGCATTTGCTTATTCCCTATAACTATTATCTCTTAGCCCCTAAGGTGTCCACGGCCTTTCATTGGCCGTATTAAAACATGGTCTATTGTGTCACCGGCCAGCCACTGGCCGGTCACTGGCCGGGAGTCGGGAATTATTAATAATAATAATGGAATTATCCCACAAACCACGTGACACTCAAGCTATGCTTATGTCAAAGTGACGTGACACCTGAGGGATTAGAATATATTTGAAATGACGTAAAACGTCACGGAAGATATTGTAGGATATTTCCCCGGATCTTTTCCATGTATTCTTCCAAATTGGCTTCGCTTAACAAAACAAAACTGTGTTTCGGTGTTGGAATATATCCAAACTGCTAGTCGGAACTTAACTATCTGTGTAACCTATAAATACCATTTCACTATATGCTCCATAAACAAAGATGTGGGTTTTCCAACATTGAATGCAAACCAATAAAAATAGAAGCCAACTTAGCATTTGTAAAACTTTACCGCGCTTTAGGATGCCATCTACGTAGAAACGAAGGGAAGTGAGAAAACTTCCAAAGAAACTCTATACTAGATATCTCATATATTGTGCAAGGTTTTGGACAGAAAACGACGGCTATTATGCTATTTTTGAATTATATTCACAGACATCAGCATGGACTACTTGCAAAAAAAAATTGACGAATAAGTCAAAAGTTACTATGTTCTGAATATCATAAGGACATGTGCATTTTTTATCTAAATAATTGGGTCCAAAGGCCACCATCACTTGATCATCTCAGTCGAAAGATATTCACAAAGACGATTCTTAGGGGAGCTCAAGGTTCGCTACAACAATCGAGCTAGTGCTGCCACACGCATCCAAACACCTTCCGACAACTTACACAAAGTAATCAGGCCGCCTGTTACCGGAAGCTCCACTTTTTGGTACGTGGTCAACACTCCTGTACTTTGGACTCATCTGCTATCTATTCTACGAAAAATATACTCCGTGAACTTAAGTTTGACAATTCTCTGGGCAATGAAGTGACCTTGCTTTGTCTGTGAACCTCCTCATTCGATTAGACAAAAAATTTAATTGCTTTTTAGGTAACATTAAATTCGGTAAAAGGGAGGGTGAAACCAAAGCCATCGCCGATGACGCTCTGACGGAAAAAAGAGAAAAGTGTTAGGTACAATACTATTACTTTCAATTGATCATTTATTAGAACCTACTATGATTGGCAGTCTTGGGTTTAGGTTGCTAAAACTTCCAAATGACAATAACGTACTTCTAATATAGGGAAAATGCATTTTACAACATTAAATGCGGTAAAAGGGAGACCTTAAAGAAAAAAAAAGAAGCGGGAAACGATAAAAAAGGCAACAAAAATAGTTTGTTGTCGTTTAATTAAGAAATAACTGTACAATAAATAGTATTTATAATAGCATATTTAGGGAGTTGAACTTCTTTCCTAGAAGAGGTAATCCACTGTTGTCTAAATTCTTTCTTACAACGTGATGGTTGGGTAGAAATTTTGGATCGAGATCCAGGTCTTCACTGATAGGTATATAGCCAAAATTTTTAAAATTTCTTCTGGAAACCAATCTAGGGGTACTAGAGTAAGGTCTTATTTCATGATCACCTTTAAGAATAGTTATTTTAATAGTTTTAAATTTTGTTGCATCTATTTTCCTTTGACCTTTGCTTTTAGTCATGGATAATTTTATGTTACCTTCAGGGTCAGCCGCTGCCATGTATTCTTGATCGTTGTATGATGGGACCGTAGAGAACTCCAGGTCATTATCATCTATGAACGCTAAAGATATTTCTGGATAAATACTTGCGATGATAAGAGCAATGTATACAACGTGTAACACACACATTTTGATTCAAAAATCTTACCGTTTATCAGGCGACTTGCGTGGAGAACTGTCATGGTAGTATAATTGGAAATTTCACGTTCGTTCACGAACTATAGTTGGAACAAATCACTTAAATTAAAAATGCCTTACTGTGCATTGAACAGCTGCGAGTAATGCGAAATGCTTCTGAGATATATATGTATGGTTATGCTATCCACATGGGCCTTGGATATTCTTTTTATTCGATAATTCTTCAACAACATGTTTGTTGAAGAATTAAGATGACTTTGGCTGAACTGAAAAATCAATTTTTAAAATGCAGTGTTATCTATGGGGTGTTTCGTTCTCTAGTCACTTTTTAGATAATTTATTTCAGACGTTATTTCATTATATCTTTAAATAATAAAAATAGTAAAATTATAAAAATAGTATCTAGAATAGTATTTTAAAGATGAAGAGTTAGGCTTGTCTGTTTGAAAAAATCTTTTAGTATTGGATAGTTCACATAGCGAGGGTGGTGAAAGATTTTATAAGATTACGCTATGACCCATAGGAGTTGAGCGTCAATGAAAAGTTTTGCAAAAACAGGGAAAATTCTTTACTTTGTAAGATGCAGACGAACTTGTGCGGGTCAGTGACTAATATGTTCAGCAAACTTTTGATACCTGTATAACTTATCTACTTAACTTTTTGTTATTAGACGTTTTAGCCTGTCGTGGTACCGAAGAAACTACTGAAAAAAAATACCGTGGAAGAGCCATGCTTCGGCATGAATGGCCCGGTTTGACCGGATCACTCCGGTCCATAGGCGGAGGTGATACTACAATCTCACTGAAAACCGGCTGTTTCACCGAGTGAGTGAGGATACCGGAGGCCCATACCCCAACCCCTCCCCCCATCCCCCTCTCTATCCCTCAAAGGCCGGCAACGCACTTGTGATGTTGCGGCTGTCTATGAGTAATCACTTACCATCAGGCGATACGTCTGCTCGTTTGCCTCCCTTTTTCCATAAAAAACTATAAAAATTTAGCTTAAGAAATAATATGAAATAAATTTTGCTAATCTTTACTTGTAGGTAGGACTTACACTACTGTCTTAGCTTAAAATGGCGATGGGCTGGTCACATAGCACGCTACAGCGACAGACGATGGACAGCAGAAGTAACGAGATGGAAAGGACCCAGCGGAAGAAGACGGAAAGGACGACCTATGAAGCGATGGAGTGATAAGATATTGGCTACAGCCAGCAAGGAGTGGACTGAGCAAGCTAAAAATAGAGAAAAATGGGCTAATCTGGAGGAGGCCTATACCCAAGAAGGGGTTCCTGTCAAAGAAAACAATGAGAAGGAGGATCATAGTAGTGGTCCAGGCGATAGTAAATAAGCATAAAATGAAAATAGGGTTAAGAGAATATGTAAAACTAGGTGATGGGAAATATAATAAAGGCTTTATTATTATTATTATTAACCTTTACTTGTAGTCTAAAACATTTGTGTACAACGACAAAATAAATATAATAACAAAAAATAACCTTTCCCTAATGTATCTACTATGAAATTATATAAATATTTCATTACCGCCGTCTGGAGGCTGTCAAAAGAAGATGAAGCGTTCACGGATGATGTATGAACAATACTGCCACACAAAATTATCTAAGTCAATAAAGTATGCGCGAAATATTGAAACAATAACCAGTCTCGTAAATAACTCTAAATGCTACTTTTATAATATTTACAAAAAAAAGAAATTGGTTGGCGAATGTACGAAATAAGAATAGGAAAATATTTATTTGTCTTTTACATTTCATACTTAAAATTAACTACGGTACTTGAACATAAACATTGTAAAGACAAAATGTGGGATTACGAGTAACGTCCTTCGTTCATGGTTTTTCCAATAAACTAATAAAACAGCTTTCTTAGCACAAAGATAATACCAGTTCTAGGAAAACAAAAAATCGTTTATCCCGATTATCCGAGTAAGGATAATGATCGATTCGAGTTAATTCGACGTTTTTAAAGGGAGTCAGAATCATGTTCATACTTTTCGTTACATACATATGAATGAAGCTAATAAAAGCGTGGTAATATAGTCATAAAGACAAGCTTTTATTGCAATGCCCTAAAAAGAATAGTATTCGTGAGACGAATCAAACGAGTCCAAACTCGATGGTGTTGCGTCGTTTCTTAACAGAGTTCCTATGGCCACCTTCCAGCTCCACTATCAGATCAGATCCATGTCAAATTTTAGCAAAATCGGTTGAAGATATCTGCTTCAAAATTGAGTTGAAAGATTCCACCCAAACAATAAATACATACATAAATTCGCAAGTTAATTAAAAGCTTGTAACTTAACCGAAGTTTATTTTGTATTTTATACCTTTTTACCTCTGACTTGGTCTCGCGGTTGGCGTGTGCGACTGCTGATCATGAGGTATCGGGTTCGATTCCCAGGTCGGACCAAATGGTTGTATGATCAACAAATATTTATTTCGGAGTTTGGGTGTTTTCTATGTATAATATGTATGTATTTATAAAAAAAGTAGATGTGTATTTATAATAAAAAAAGTATATATACGTATTCACACAAGCTCTGCTTAGCTTGAGACTAAATGGCGTTATGTGTTAGATGTCTGAAATGTTTATTTATTGTTATTATTATATATATTATAAATAAGGCGAGTGTTACTCTTATGTATATTAATAGAGCTAACTTATTTATATAACGGGACTTATTCGCAACAAAAATACCCGCAGGCAGTCTTCCTTTGATCACTAGCGGTATAAACTGTTCTAAGCGTTAGGATATAGAAGGTACTGTATCCTTTTAAATAATTTTATAGCGAATAAGTTCCACTATTCAACGAAAAATATGTGTAAAAGTGGCGAAAGTATAAAAACAGTTATCCATGGTAGTTTTTATTCAAAATACTTCTCGATGTCATAAATTACCATAATAAATGTGTGTACTGGGATACTCTTAATTTACATTTTATGCAATTATTCTTCTATTCAGACATTGCCATATTAACAAGTGTAAAATTAGAGCATTGCAGTTTTACAGTCTTTAAATTAAGAACAGATAGTGATGTCTATAAGGCGAGCCATGCTTAGACATAAGGCTTACCTTTATAATGTAGAATGTCGCGAATTTACAGAAATCGGTGTTAAGCAATATTTCAAGAGGAGAAAACGGAGAAGAACGAAAGAAGAAAACTCATTACGCGTCTCCAAATACATTAGAATTTGGGATATAAAGAAGAATAGAGTTATAAACCACTGAACTTGCTATTAGCTTGTATAACTGATCATCCTATATAATCTATACAAATTAATAAAATTGGAGTGTTTGTTTGTAATATTAAAATAACTGTTGTTAAATAAATGCATATGTATGTTTACACGATACATGTACATAAATAACATTATTTAAAGAAATTGTCTGTCTGTTTGTTATCGCTTAGGCTACTTTTTTTAAACTAGGTTTGTCCCGCGGTACAACAATAAC
Source organism: Spilosoma lubricipeda (assembly GCA_905220595.1). Lineage (NCBI taxonomy): Eukaryota > Metazoa > Arthropoda > Insecta > Lepidoptera > Erebidae > Spilosoma > Spilosoma lubricipeda. The sequence goes on from HG992290.1 coordinate 2,071,944, forward strand.
CGCGGGTAACACCGCGGGGATCAGCTAAATGTTTTTGTACTTTTGCAACCTATAATTTACTGGAAATAAACTTTCGCAAAAAAAACCGATACACAAATAAATATATCACAGTCTATAATCCCCAGTCTTTGGAAATTGGAATTATAAAAAGTTCATTTGAATTATTTGTATATTCTTATCATTTTTTAACACACTTTTATTAGCTTGACCTGTGTTAGCTTGACATGTGTATAACGGAATCTTTGAACTTCATTTTCACCTACTTCTAGGAGCCTGATTAACTTGAAAATTTGCACAGGGGTCAAGAGCCGCTGACAATACAATAGCTTAAAAAAATTGTTTTTTAAAAAAGTAAAAATCACGCTTTTATAAATATACCAAACTAAAAAATGGAAAAGAAATTATAGTTTCAAAAACTAAACAAATACGCTGTCATATAAAAAGCGTGGGGTACTTTAAGAAAATATTTCAATAATGTCGCCCAACGCTTTTTATATTAAAATTATTTTCTACTTTTTACTTCAATTGCCATTACCGCATGTTTTTTTACTTTTGCAACCTATAATTTACTTGAAATAAACTTTCAAAAACAAACCGATACACAAATAAATATTTCACATTCTGCAATCCCTAGTCTTTGTAAATTGGAATTATATTGACAGACCAAATAATTACAATCGTCAAATAATAACATATGTAACATTTAATCCGTTCGTATTCGAAGCTGACACGTTGAATAAAGGGGAAATATGTCATGGTGCGACACACCCAATTTCCGAACATTTGGACCAGCTCCGCATGTTCGAATTCCTAGTTCAATTTCCGAATTCGTTTACCGTTTAGGGTATCGAAATGTAGGCATTGCTTTTGAATAGGTCATGGAACGAGACGTTTTGTGCAAAGAGAAACTTACCATGAAGGACTAAAAAAGTATGAGTCAAAATTGTATTTTTACCCGACTGATGTAAAGTCAAAAGGAAAGGTAAAATTTTTGACAGTCTATTATATATTTGTTTGTTCCATCGAAGCGCCAAAACTACTGAACAGATTTTTATGAATGAGGTGTTAATGTATTCATAATAATGGTCAAGGTAAAATAAGTTATGTAAATTACAGGTAAAAAAGTTATATTTAAATAACTTTTTCACCTGGACCATATAAATTAAAAAAAAAAGTAGTTCAATAACTACTGGAACGATACCATAAAAAGATTAAGTTCACGAAACTGAAATGAAACTTCTAAAAGCATTAAATATGTAAATACTTTTAAATTTACTTCAGTTGATAAACAACAACTTGAGTCTTCTAAACTCGTTTTCAAATGAAATATGTATTTTGATGATCCTATTGAATTTGTAACAGAGCTTTCCATTTAAAGAGAATACATTTATTATACTCTGAATTTGATACGAAATTAAGTGTGGAAAATGCTGCTTAATAAACAATAGCAGTATATCATATGTATCTATGCTAATATTATAAGGCTGAAGAGTTTGTTTCTTTGTTTGTTTGAACGCGCTAATCTCAGGACCTACTGGTCCGAATTGAAAATTCTTTCAGTGTTAGATAACCCATATATCTAGAAAGGCTATAGGTTATATCATCACGTTAAGACCAATAGGAGCGGAGCAGCAATGAAGAATGTTACAAAAACGGGGGAAAATTATCACGCTACGAGCAATAGGAGACACAAACGAGGTTGCGTGGGTCAGTGAGGTTAGTTCTTAGTTGGTTTCTTGAACACGCTAATCTCAGGAACTACTGGTCCGATTTGAAAAATCTTGCAGTGTTAGTAAGCCCAGTTATCGAGAAAGGTTATAGATTATAGCTACATATCATTACGTTACGATCAATAAGAGCGGAGTATCCATGTAAAATATTGCAGAAACGAGTGAAAATTATTCCTTTTGAGAGTCTCCATTGCGTTCACTGCGTAAGGTTAAAAACTCATGTATGACAGAATTGTTCCCCTTTAAAAATTTAAAAAAAAGTCTGCAACAGCATAATTAAATCTATCTTTAAGATTAGGCTCATAATAACCGTATTTGTTCCAAAGAAATTTGTTCGCACTGTTAAATAATTACGCTATAGGAAAATCAGACAAGGTTGCGCGATTCAGCTACTATCTAAAATGTGAATAATATTACGCGAGTCCGTGTTAGGAAGGATTAAAAATACAAAATGTCAGCACCCCTATTCATACCGTGACCATCGTAAGAGCCGATATAAGAAAGCTGGCAAACTAAGTAAGATAAATCAGCACTGCGTAGATGAGGAAAACTTAAGAAAAGCCCTACACCATCTTCTGCCCAGCGTGGCATTATAAGCCAAGACCTGGTTTATAAGGAGAGTTCTTTGTTAAGCAGATGACTGTTAAAAGCTGGTTCATCCATCTCATCTTCCTAACTTTGATTATTCCCAAGATTAATTACGGCTACTAGTTCAACCAGTTTTATGAATGTTAAATATAAGTTTTCCCACGGAGCTACTGGCATCGTACCTCCATAACTAAGAGCGCGAAGTGAATTACAAATTGAAATTGAAACTTCCCAATAATGACTGACATAGATGTTCATGACCACCGGGATCGACGGCTTAACGTACTCTCGGAGGCACAGGCGTGAAACATCGTCAAACTTCCATACTCCAGGCTGCTATTAATTCTTTTAAGAAAAAACGTCGTATATGCTAACCGCTAGACCAATGCGGCAGTCCGTGTGGACTGTTAAATGCTGATTGAGGTTCATAAATCAAAATCTAAGCATAGAAACAAAACCGCAATTTGGAGAACAACAAATATTCATCTGACAGTTCACTTCAGGACATATGCATCTCGCTAGAAAGGAGATTTTGGCCCACGGCCAGAGGCCACTGGCCAGACGGGTTGGTATCGGGTCTGTTTCAAGTTTGGGTCCGGATGTGTTAATAATAACAGTTCCCGGATCCCTTCTACCTCAACTGCAGAGTGGCACACCGTGTGGTTTTAGACGGTTCGATTTCGACACACCGCTCCGCCGCAAACCCCGGTGGGGTGGCGGCCCTTGGGAGTTTTCACACGTAAAAAAAAAGTATTTGGTTCATGTTTACCTTCTCTTTATCACTGGATGTTGTCCTGCGTAATTTCCTCCCTTATTTGGCTCTTAAGACACCCATGAGCTGAATAGGAGTAATAACTGATGGCATTTGTATTATATAATTAATATAATTAATATAATTGTCTTTCACGAACAACAACGCCCAAAACGAACAAAGATTACAGCGCAATAATGCTGTTTTATCAGCACTATTAGACGGAATATGAAATACATTTTTAATGTGGGTAGGCGCATGGCAATTTGTGTGAAAAATATATGTTACCCAGACTTAGGAGCGGTACACGTGTATCGTGACGTCATAGACGTGGCGCCATGTTGTTTTAGGAATTATATAGCTTCGCCGTTACCGATACGTTTTCTTTTGTTTCGATTTGAATATTTTATGTATGTACTACAAGATGACGCTGCAAAAATAAAAATGTTTTGTACTTTTTTGAGTTATTGGGAGGGGGAGGGTAGTAGTTACTTAATGGTAAGCAACTACCAGCGCTCATTGACCCACCAAATCATGAGTTCAATTGTCGTCGTCAGACTTTTGAACTTTCAACCGTCGCCATAGATTAAAGTAAACGTCGGTTAAACTCCAATAGCAGAAATGAATAGTTATTAACTGGTTTAATTAAGACTCACGGTTGGCTTAGTAGTGGTTTAAGCTTCGCCAAGCCGCTTTTTACTGCGCCAAGTATCGTGGGTTCAAATGGATGGAACAATAATTTGTGTGATTTACAAATTGTTGTTATGAGTCTGGATGTTCTTTGTGCCCGTTTCATGTATGTTTATAAAGTCCCCCGTGACACAGGGTGTAAATTCCTAATGCGAAAGTTGTCATTTTTTCAAATAAGAAGAAAGAAAAAAAAAGAATTATCCTATGTTTCATTTACCTACCGATGTAGTACCTTTGTACGAGAAATACTTATACATATATTGTTTGCAAGTTTAATGGGCACCTTTCCGCCGGAGGCGATCAGGAATGGGTTAAATATACCTATAACATTTGTTACCTGTTCTTTTTGTTAAATGTAATTATAATTTTAATAAATGTAATATTGGTAATAAATAATTTTAGTTGTCCATATATTCAAACAAGATTTGTTAAATAAAATGAAAAAAGTACATCTTTTTTTATATATATAATTCTTCTGTGAGTGTGTATGTCACTGAACTACTCTCAAACGACTGGACCGATTTTGATGAAATTTTTTGTGTGTGTTCAAGGGGATCTGGGAATGGTTTAGATTCACAATTTTGTCCGCTGGACAATGTTTTTTTAATTAATTTTTAATTTATTAGTAGTTATGGCAAAACGACGTTTGCCGGGACAGCTAGTATATTTATATAAATATATATCATCTGAAGCTCGGGAATGACTTCAACGAGTTTTATAAAAATTTAGTTCCTATGCAGGGAGTTCGATAAATCAATCTAGCTAATAATCATTTTTAGAAAATTAATCAAAAAAGAAATACCGTGATACTATTGTATAAGTTACCAATGATATGAGTGAGTAAAATAAAAACACAAAAAATGCAACAAAATAACCACGCCTAAAAAAGCGATGCGACCAAAAACAATAGACATGTATTGTTCACGAAATTGGTTCATCCCATTTGAATAGGGATGGCCGCATCACTGTTAAAACTGGGATCCGTCAACGTTACGGACATTAATATTTAAGTGGCGTATCGATCCAGGCCCGGACTTCACTACCGATGAAGTTCACTTTAAGTTGAGAATCTATCTGGATAACTTTTAAGCTTTTCATGATATTTTATCGAACTTTCGAAATTAGTTCCAAATGGGATTTTATAATCTTTTTCAGCTTCGATTATATGAGACTAGCTTTAGCCCGTGTCTCCGCTTGCGAGACCAACATACACATGTTGGTTCTCGCGGTGAAGAGTATCCTATGTAAAAATGCTATTCAGCATTTCTATAATCAGAAAAACTTAGTAACACTGGCCCGACCCGGGATACTAACCCGAGATCTCATGATCAGCAGTCGCATACGCCAACCGCTAGACTAACAAGGCCGTTGATTTAAATAGGTCGATTCTCATAAGAACTATCTAAATAACTTCGTATCAGTACTACAGTACATAGGTATACGCATACCACAATACAGCAGGTATACCTAGTAAAGGATGAAAATACACATGACTAGCCGCAGGTATCCATGGATAATAAGGCGATAAGCAGTCACTGTTAGGTAATCCTCACCACTATTTATTATTAAAAAATAATAATAATAAACCAAATCCAATTTGTCTACAAAATTACACAACTAACATCAATTTCCGTTTTCAGAAACCTAAGTAAAATAAGCTATTCATTACAAAAGAATCATTATTTATCTTCAACGCTTGTGAAACGGTTTTATGACTTACATTGTGATATAAACGCCTTTGTGAATAATATTTTACGTCCCGTCTTGACACATCCCGGGACGGGTCAAACAGGTACGCAATTAGGTCGTCCCGGGCAGGATGATAACAGTGTACAACACTATTGTTCGTTTGCTAAAAGAAAAAAAAATAGGTAGAGTTTATTAAAAATATTTCTGAGGTGGAATTTTTAATCGCACTTCAAGTCGTGGTTTTGAATTCGTAACGAAGGTATTGAATAACTGGAGTATACGTTCGAATTTTAAAAATGGAACAATAGATTTGAATTTTATTTTTTAGAGCAATGAATCGAAAGGAAATATAACCAAAAAGTCTGATAGCTCAACTGCTGTAGTCACTACTAAATTTTTTATTCATATTTGAAAAAAAACAGTTGTTTAGTTAAACAAGCTTTGTAAATGTTTATTGGGCTCAGTCCATTTGTATTTTTGTCCCTTAAGTCTTTACATATTACTAGCTCTTGCACGCGGTTTCGCTCACGCAGACTTTTATCACCTGATTTACCCCCTTAGGGATGGAATTTCAAAAATTCCTTTCTTAGTGCTCACTTACGTTATATAAAGAACCTACATGCAAAAATTCAGGATTGTAGATTCAGTGGTTTGGGCTGTGCGTTGATCTCTGGGTATGTCAGTCAGTCACCTTCCTCTTTTATATATAGAAGATAGATGTCAAGTGAATACAACAACAAGTAGGAGACAACAAGCACTGCAACAGCAAAAACGAGAAAAAAAATACTGAAACTCAATACCAACCGTCTGGTCAGCCGAAACCTCCATTCTGAAGGAGATGCCTTGTATCCAGATGTGGGTTATAAAAAGCTATTGTTGATGATGGTAATCTATATATGTGAAAGAGGAAGGTGACTTGACTGACATACTCAGAGATCAACGCACAGCCCAAACCGCTGAACCTATAATCCTGAAATTTTGCATGTAGGTTCTTTATATAACTTAAGTGAGCATTAAGAAAGGAATTTTTAAAATTCCGCTCCCAAGGGGGTAAATCAGGGGATGAAAGTCTGCGTGAGCGAAGTCTCGTGCAAAAACTAGTATTATATATAATTCAAAAAAAAACTATTTTGCCGTTAGAGCGTCAGGCTTCCGCACATAAGGTCATCACCACATGGTCTGTTTTTTACGTGAAACCCGTGTACCTGGAAACCCCCACTGGAAGTCACCCCTCCGGGGTTTGCGGCGGGGCGGTATATCGGAATCGAACTGACTAAAATCACACGGTGTGCCACTCTGTGCCTGAGACGGGAGGGATCCGGGAACTGCTGACCTGACCTGCCGCCTGGCTGACCGCCCAGCGCTCTCTTCCAGTAGACTCTGAATTTAGGTGACGAACGGCACAAGCATAATGTCGCTCCATCGCGGCTGGCCTCGAAATCCGACCATCCGCAGCTACACTCAGTTCATCTTCACAGAAGGTTGCGACTGCGGTAAACCTGCTATTGCTACCGGCCATAGAGCCTATGACGGCCGGTAGGGAGAGGTCTCCTTCGATGACTACAGTGAAGACCCGACGCTACGATGCCCAGGCTGGGCAAATTGCAAACGTGTGCTGGGCCGAGTCCTCACTGCAGTCGCAGTGGTGGCAGGCGGGACTCAATACCCTCCTGGTGGCCGAGTGCAGGTACTTCCCGAAGCAACCGTGCCCGGAAAGGACTTGCATCAATCGGAAGGAAAGGGTCTCGTGCTGCCGCTCTGCCCACTCTAGGATGACCACTTGGAGAGCCTCCACGGCGGCAAAATTTTTTAGTGACAAATGTCTAACCTCAGTCAATCTTCGACATTTATGTAGAAGCAAACTCAAAATGAACCACCATGCTGCATTATATGCATTCACAATGGGTACGATGACCCCTACTCTTGGATTCTGCTCATTCTTTCTATCAGACACATTAGAATCAATTTGGTAGACTCTCACAATATCACTCTTGGTAATGATCTCACGTTTTGACGGAACTAACTTCTATAAACTCTAACTTCTTTTAATGATTTCAATTTAATTCAAAGAATTTTCTAACAACAGAACTGGCACTAACCTCTCTCTCTCTCTTATTCCTCTAATTCAGGGAGAGGGAGAGACAAATCTGTCAGGTGACCCGTCTATCCGTTTGTCCACTATATCATAGAAAAGGGTAAGTTTTGAAAGAATTATTGCCTTTTATGTAATTAATTTCACGAGTACTGTCAACCATACTTTTGACATTTAAGTTATATTTTAATGTCCCCAGACATCAGTAACAAATGTACTTTGTTATTTTTTAATTAAACGGAGTGTTTTAATTAGTGAAAAATGTTTTTGTAATTGTGTTTCATATTGGTAAATTTACCAACTTGTAATTTTTTAGTACATTTTTAGGGTTCCGTACCTAAAGAGTAAAACGGTAACCTATTGCTCAGACTCCGCCTGTCCGTCCGTCTGTCTGTCTATCACCAGGCTGTATCTCACGAACCGTAATAGTTAGGCGCTATTCAGTGCGACGCGAACAGTCCGCGCGGATGTCTGTCATGGATGGTACAATGTATGAAGCCTATACAGCGTTTTCAGTGCTACACGGAGTTATCCGCGACACTGACATCTCCACGCGCGGACCTCATTGCACGGTCCGCCCAGCACTGAGCGACGAAGTCATCCGCAGCGGAAGCTCCTCGCGCGGACGGTCCGCATCGCACTGAAATAGCGCTTAAAGAGAGTTGATATTTACATAGATGATGTATTTCTATTGCCGCTTTAACAACAAATACTAATAAACAGAATAAAATAAGCCACAAAGAACTCCGCATGGCAGAGTAAATTTAAATCATTATGAAATACTTAGATGAATGAGTTTTGTCCGTTTTTTTTTTGATAATTTTTCTAAAAATGAATCTTAGCTCCATCGAATTATCACTTTTGAAATCCTCTGCATAATAAACTTTATAAAAATCGTTAGAGCTGTTTTTGAGACTCAGATTATACATTATCATTCATCTCGGTCATTGTCGTACCGTGGGTAACGCCGCAGGGCGAAGCTAGTCCAAAAAAGTAGCCTAAGTAACTCCTTATATCATCAGCTACCTATCAGTGAAAGTCCCGCCAAAATCGGTCCAGCTGTTCCAGAGATTAGCTGGAACAAACAGACAGACAGACAAAAATTGAAAACAATGCTATCTTTGTATTTATATCGTGTAAACATACATATGCATTTAGTAAAAAGCGGTTATTTTAATATTTTAAACAGACACTCCAATTTTATTTATTTGTATAGATAGGTATACAAGTATTGCTTGTTTAAAAGTATTAGGTAGCAGCTATGAATAAGCAGCACTACTTAAAGTAACTACTTAATTAAAACAATCCCCTCTCTCCCTCCCCCTCCCCATCTCCATCCCTTGAAGGCCGGCAACGCCGTCTATGGGCGTCGGTAATTACTTATCATCAGGTGATACGTCTGCTCCTTTACTCCATAAAAAAAGAGAGAGCGAAACGTGTAACTTGGAAGCTAGCAGGGAGTTTCAGGTTTTAACTGCTTGATATTGGAAGGAAGAGCCGAACCATTTAGTTCGAGAGCATACGTTTCATACATGTATACATTATACATACAAATATGTATAAAAATTGCATTGTTACAACCATAAAATATTCAGATTTATTTGGTCCTTTTATATGTTTGGTTTTATATCTATATTTTTTAAAACAAAAAGTATTTTAATAAAAGAGCAGGCATGTTTAAAATAACTTTGAATCCAATGAGGTCAAACAGGGACATTAATGTAACCTGGATCGGCCGTATGCCGCATTTCCTGTGCCCCGACTGTCGACCTCACACAAAAATAGAACGCGAACAAATCGTAAAGGACGCTAATTTAGAACAAGAGTGAATACGATACATTGTAGTAGTGTTGACCTCTTTAGTATATGTATTACGATTAGTACTTAACACTGCCATGTGAGAGCAAATTCATCTATGCAAATAAATAAAATTGAGGTATCTGTCTGTAATTTCATTTCCTTTTTTGGCAGGCATTGGCAAACGAGCAGACGTATCACCTGATGGAAAGCGATTACCGCCGCCCATGGACACCCGCAACACCAGAGGCGACACAAGTGCATTGCCGGCCTTTGGGAGATGGGGAGAGGTATGTGGGGAAGGGTTGGGGTATGGGCCTCCGGTATCCTCACTCACTCGGTGAAACATAGCGCAGGCGCTATTTCACACCGGTTTTCTGTGAGGCCGTGGTATCATTCCGCTCTAGCCGGCCCATTTATACCAAAGCGTAGCTCTCCGACGTTTTGCTCTGCGTGGTCGTTTGCCACCTATTCCATAAAAAAAAAGTATAGGGATCATTCTAAGGCTTCCAGAGACAGAAACCTGCTTCTCCTAAATCCAGATATCTAACATTAGCCTCTCAAACTGATGGGGAGTTCATCAATCATCATCATCCAAAGCCTTTAACATGTTGTGCATAAGCCTCTCCGTAGAAAGTAGGTTTTAGACTACTTAACCACGCTGGCCACGTGGATTGGTATAGGGCTTGTTTCAAGATTTCCTTTCTCTTTGCAGTGATGTCGTCCAGTTAGTTGTTCCCTTAGTCGGATCTTACGACACGATCAGAAGTTAGTTTCTTATTATTAATAGTTTTATTATCAAATCACGGCATCAAATTACGGCACGCTTCTTCTGTATTCTACGTACCTACAGTCATATACTCTGTATTATTGTTTCACAAACATTCCATTTTCAAATTTGAAAATTCTAAATTCAATTTAAAAGTTTTGCTGTATTCAGCCAGTCGCGGTCCCCAGAGGTTCAGTTTGCATTCAATACCGCTTATTGAAAAATATTGGTCTTTGATTTTTCGTTTCATTATTTTTTTTATATCGTAGTAGTATTTTAAAGAAATAATACATTTTGTGTCAGTCATCAGTTTCCATATTTTACTTCGTTTAAGGAATAAAAAGTTTCAGCTGATTTATTTTATGACTGGTTGCTTACATGACGTCAAATGTCGTTGAAAATATAATTGCTTCCAGCGGAAACGGGAAGACCAAAATAAACTAGGCGAAGAACCTAAAACCCTAACTACTAGTCTTGGATAGGAAATGGGACTAACGCTACATTAACCTGAGATTGCGTATCGGAATATATATTAACTAACTTCTGCCTGCAGCTCTACCCAAGTCTATGTCGGTTATCGCGTTAAAAAGTAGCCTATGTCCTTACTTAAGAATCATAGTATCTCCATGCCAAAATTTAATTGAAATCGGTGCCACGATGTTTAGCCGTAAAAGTGTAACAGATGGACAGACAGAGCACAAAAGAAAAACGCTTTCAATTTATAATAGTTAATATTAATATGGTTGGCCTCTTCAACTATAGACAGTATGGTTGGATAGCTCATTAGAATATGGACATGAAAATAAGTAAAAAAATGCCATATTTATTTCAAATTCAAAAAAAGAATACACATAAATTGTCAAAACAGCAATCGAACTGATTGAATTCTTTATTTAAAACACATTCAAACAACAAGTGTCGCGTCGACAACTGCAGTGGCTAGTTCTAAATTTAAATGAAGGAAATGCAACCCGCTGAACTGCGAGACGTTGAACCTGTATCGATGATCGGCGAGGCCATTCACCTGTATGACGTAAGCGGAAACCTCCATAATCTGTTCTAACTTTTTTATTAGTCTCAACTTTTTATTAGTCTCTTTGGGTTAGGATAAAGGAGATGTTTTCCAGGAAAGAATTCGCTCGGTTTTCTACGGAGAATATTTGTTGGGAATACTTCAACGGTTTTTTGCGGAAATTTGTTCCTATCGTTCTTTATTCAAATAAAACTGTGGAGTTTATTTTGTTTTTCTAGCTTCATTTACAGTTGCTGACTCTATTTAATGCAATAAAAAAGATTGACTGCATTAAAAACGATCTTAACAGGTATACTTTATTTTTTATTGAGATACGAGTTTTTATTTTCTGTTGTTGCTGCCAAAATGACTCTGCTCTGCTTGATGGAAAGCATGAGCAGAATCCAGAAGTGGTAGTCACCATCAACCACCACCCCTGTATACCTAACTTTTCGCTTTTCATTCATTCTAATACTATTTAGATACTAACACCTCAAGTGAAACGATTTAGTAAGTTACTCATAGCAACAGCCGGTGGCAGCACTGTAGCGTGAGAGAAAACTAAAAATTATTGATTTTAGAGGATGGCCATAAATTTGTAATCAACGCCAGATTGTTTCGTGTTAAGTAAATAATGATAACATCTCTTTCTAACATCTTTCTTTATTCAGTAGTTCATCGCTGGACAAGGCCTCTCATTAGAAAAGAGATTGTTATATAATCTATTTAATAGTTTCAATACCATCTTTAAAAAAAATGTGTACATTTAAAAATAAATACTTATGGTTTTATATAAATCAGAATCAGAAAAAATGTAAATAGAGAACTGTTTATATTTTTGATAGTAATTTAGATAAACATATATGTTTATCCCACCATCTCGGAAAGAGTATTCTTCGCTCTTCGATATCTGAGTGTAAAAGTCGTTTTTATCCGGTAGAGGATAAAGTAAAATTGAATTTAGAACGTGCGCGTGCACTAAGGTTGTGAGTTCAAAACATCATTTAACCTTTTTACTTTTAACTCCATGGTGCCGAATTTAGCATTTTTTAATTTGTCAAGAACTCAGACTCGAAACCTTCTTGGGATACTTCTTTTTTATTTGCTTTCTCCGCGCCATTTTCTTTTCACGTCATTTAATCATTTCCTCAATGAGGTGGAAGGAAAAGTTACGTGTTGCACTCGAGTGCAAAGATTTTTCACCTTGTGCTCTTTTGATTCCCTCGCTGACGCTCAGGATTCTACTTTTTAAATCACTCGCTGCGTTCGTGATTCAATTTTAAAATCCTTCGCTTGCTCGGTCATCAAAATTAAGCACTCTGTTAAAAAGCAACTTTGCACTCTTGTGTAACAAATAACTATTATTGTATAAGATCCGTTGCCACACATAAGGCTTTCCTATAATAACTGATACTGTGATGTCTGAATACTTATATATATATATACATATATATAATGTATTTGGGTCTTAATTTCCTTTTATAAATTAATAACTATCATACAAACTAGTTATTGGAACAAAAATTAAGTTTCAAGATATGCCCTAGCTAAACATATAAAGACTTGTAAAAACATTAACATTCTCATATTAGTATACATAGGACAAAAAGAGGTCGATAAACAAAAACATCTTATTATCAAAAGAAACTAGTACAAATAAAGATGTGTGCCTCCTAAACCTACATTCTCGAACTGTTATTCCTGTAATTGCGTCAGAAAATCGTAAATATACGACCTCCTAACCTATCTGGAAACCCCATCGAATGTCCCATAGACCTCTATTGAAACTAGGTAAACGGTTACATAACTCCCATGGGATGTAACTAATCAATACAGGTTGGAAATATGCCAGAGTTGTCATGGAACACTTACTGGTAACAGTGGGCCTGCCAAATGTATCATTGGCGAATTTCTTATTTGGAAAATTGTTCTGCCTTAGACGTTTTATGATTTCTTGTATCATAGACTATATTATATATTGATGCCTACATGATTAAAAGGGTAGACAGAGGCATATTCGACTGCCTCGTTGGTCTAGTGGTTGGCGTGTGCGACTGCTGACCATGAGGTCTCGGGTTCGATTCCCGGGTCGAACCAAATGTTTGTATGATCTACAAATATTTGTTTCGGAGTTTGGGTGTTTTCTATGTATAATAACAATATTTTGTTTGGGCGTATTTACAAACAAAAAAAGTATTTATGTATTTATATCAGTTGTCTAGTACCCATAACACAAGCTCTGCTTAGCTTGGGACTAGATGGCGTTGTGTGTTAGATGTCCGAAATATTTATTATTATTTATATTATACTTCCATTTTATGTAACTATTATTTTAGGTATAGTTATATAGTAGGGATCAAGCCTGTCAATGAGGCACTTTTAAATTTGGATTCGAAAAATTGAAATTGTTTACTGCATATTTCACTGTACCTACAGTGAGTTTACTGGACATTTACTAGGTCGTCTGGTTATCTATAAGTAAGTAATGGTCGGTAAGTAATGGTAATGGTTGTGAAATAAACCTGTACTTGGCCCTCTGCGCCATGTATAAACTGATGTCGAAAATTCTTCATTCAATGACTGGTGTAAGACTTGACTCGCGGGCGGCAAAAAGATATTTCCTCATTACATATTTGCCCCGATGATTACAGTAACCTTATAACATTAAGGAATACAAAAACGTTACTCTGTTGAAATGAAATAATCATAACATTAAAATTTTGTAATTTAACCATTATACTGGCACGCTAAAGCACTTAAAACGCCTAAAATGCCTCACATCACTTTGGAAAAGAGCTGATACTCTTACAATGCTAGACCGATATTTACCAAACATAGCTAAGAACCACCGCCAGGAAACAGGCTTTCAAATGAAAAAAACCGCATTGAAATTGGTCCATCCGTTTGAGAGCTACGATGCACAGACACACACACAAACACACACACAGACAAACAGACAGACATCGACGTCAAATTTATAAGACCCTTCTTTTTGCGTCGGGGGTTAATAAATAATGTACGTTCTCTTATAAACTTTAAAACCTTCAATCTTATCGTAAACCACAATACGTGAAACACTAAGTCTAAAACGTGAGTACGGTCAGCAAATGCAGTGTGATCCCAAATACTTCCTACTAATATTATAAATGCGAAAGTTTGTAAGGATGGATGGATGTTTGGATGTTTGTTACTCTTTCACGCAAAAACTACTGAACGGATTTGGATGAAACTTTACAGTAATATAGCTTATACATCAGAATAACACATAGGCTACTATTTGCCGCGACAGCCGACATATACGCGGGCGGAGCCGCGGGCAACAACTAGTAAGCTATAACATGCATGCATGAGCATGACACAAAGTGAGCTCGCAGCTGCAGTTCCACCGTCACCAGGCCACGTCACGCTCAGTAATCCGCCGTAAAGAGCATACAAAAATATAATACAGCTACAGTTTCCTGAAAACAGCATTTTCCAATGTATTTTAGGTTTTAGTTTTTAGTTTCACATTTCACTAGCTGAACCCTGCGGTGTTACCCGCGGTTATTGTTTTACCGCGAGTAACGCCGGACAAAGTTAGTCTATAAAAAAGTATCCTTAGTTACTCCCTTGATCTTCTGCTACCTGCCATGAAAGTCCCGTCAAAATTGGTCCAGCCGTTCCAGAAATTACCCGGAACATACAGGCAGACACACAGATAAAAAAAATTTTGACTACTTTTTGGTATATGTACTGTGTATATATACATATGCATTAAGTAAAAAACGGTTGTTTTAATCTGACAAACCGACACTCCAATTTTATTAGCGCCTAAGTGTAGACATGAAAACTCAGCTGCTGCATAGAAAGTCTTTTTTTTAATAGCTGAATCACTGCCAAATTATAATGCAGTCCTATTTTCAGTATTGCAAATTAATTACACTTTTAATGGTCTGATCTTCTGAAAACTTGGTAAGAAGTACGTCAATCTGATTATTTTGAATATATTACGAACTTTGTAATTACTGTAGAGAGTAAGTTGAAATTAAGGCATTAATTATTAATAACCACGGTGACAAGACTTGCTTAGCTAAGAAACACATTGACGGTGACATATCGAACCAAGCTCTGGAGGATTTATTGTTACCCACAATCATAAGCTGTGTCTGAAAGATGGAGAATAGAGTACTTTTTCCGCATCAATATTCGGCAAACGTTGTTATTTCAGATTATGAAAAAGTGGGGTGTTTGAAATTTTATCAAAGACTAGCGCTTGTACGCGGCTTCTCTCACGTATATGTCGATTTCGTCCCCTGATTTACCACCTTAGGTGTGGAATTTCAAAAAATCCTTTCTTGGTGCTCACTTACGTTATATAAAGAACCTACATGCAAAATTTCAGGATTTTAGATTCATCGGTTTTGACTGTGCGTTGATCTCTGGGTATGTCAATCACCTTCCTCTTTTATATATATGGAAGACTAGCTTTTATCCGCAGCTCCACTCACATGCATGTCGGTTATCGCAATACAGAGTAGTCTAAATACTTCTTCAAGAACTAAAGTATATCTATGCCAAATCCGTGCAGCGTTTTAGCTACGAAATCGTTCCGAACAAATGGAGTTACTTTCGAATATGTAATAATAGTTTAGATTTAATTTTAAATAAGAAGAAATTAATATCCTAGAATAGACTGCAATAAGAATTACTACTTTAAATGTTTCCGTAACCTTACTCATTTGCTAAACAACAACAAAGAAATCCATTATAGAATCAAACACGCTTTTACTTATTTCAGTATTTTTATTAAGTTTACATCTGACCAGTTTCGCCTTATGCCATGTATTGCAATAAGTTCCATCGAGTGCATCAATTGAGAAGATAAATTACTTAACGAAGAAATTGCTCAACACTGACTTTCGGTGAAGTCATGGTACCACTCCGGTTGAACTAACCTATTAGAGTCCCTTTACCCCATGAATCCTGTTCTTAGTTCCAAAGGTAAGAATTATAGATTCCTTTAATTCAGTATCTATTATATTAAAACAGCCACCTTTGTCGCTACTTGTATCATGAATATTTTAACCAAAAACAATTCCGGTTATTTACGTGTTCAATAGCCCAAAATCGTCAATTTCATTTTCCTTATGGACAAAATGACAAACTTTTTAAATCTACCTGTTACCTACAATTTGCCCCTGCCAAACGAATCGCAAAATCGCCATCCCTTATTCATGAATCGGAATGAAATCATGGTGTCTCCATCGTCCGCTTCGAAAACCAATTCCACGGCAAAGTGATTATCAACTGCTTTATACAAAAGTAGTATTAGGTGTCCTAATTGTATATCTATTTCTTTACTATTTGTATCTGCAATATGTACCTCATTGACATGTTTATACGTGGCATCGAAAATCAACTGACGAATGTTTTATAAATTTTTGGACTTGAATGCCTTCTTACATGAAAATCAGACCTAATCTTACTGTAGTTTAAAAATAATAAGTTGGAACAAGAAAGAATACTTGCACTTAGTATCCTTTAAAAGGTGAGAAATTGTAACCTTACTCACAAACATGGAAAAAGAATTCTCAAAAATTTATTCATAGATAACTTGAGATATCTCACACTTGACTGTTTGATGTCAGAGTACTATGCTTACAAATCTGTTCGTAAACAAACGGTTATTTCGAGTATAATAAAATAACGTTCCACCTAAACAGATTATTCCGACTTCAAAAACAATTTTAAGTACTTACAAAAGAAACAATTCATACCAGACGTTTGATACAATAACAGACATGAAGAAAATAAAAAATAATATTTTCAGAAAATAAATATTCAAAGAAACAACGTAAAACCTATTAAGCCGGTCCACTGGTCATGTGACGTCACAGAATAAAGATTTATGCTCCGCAGAGGATAATATCCTTGGTCATTATCCTGTTTCGTAATGTCCCTGGCGAAGTACCAACGAAAGAGCAGGCTGCGACTCCTAAATATTTCATTGCTACTTGTTATCCATAATTACATCATTATTGGGTCAAAAAACATAACAGTTATTTGCTTTGTTCAATGTATTCTAATTTCGATCTTCAAAGATTATTTTTCCTTTATAATTCTAATCTGGATCTTTGCATTCATTTATTTTTTTCTTTATAATAAACTGAAGGAGATACAAAGACCTGTTTAAATAACAAAGGACGACTAGACGGGTCATTAAATTAAAATCTACAACCAATTTGTTGTTAGTCGAGGTACTCTGCAACATCATTATCATCAATGGCCAAGAGTGGATTATTTTATACTCCATTGTTGGAATTAGACTCTTTGTTGCACAGGATATTTTGGATCAACTATGATCCGTTGGCCAGATAGATTGGACAGATTTTTTTTCTCTTTGCAGCGCTGTAATCTTGGGCAGTTAACTCTTTAAGTTAAGTCAAGCTATAACGATACCCGTGCCGACCCGTGGGATATATAAGGGTGCTAAAAATCCATTTTTCTTAACTTGTCACCACACGAACGCTCCAAACAGCACACATGGGTAAATCCATACTTCTTAAATCGACTGGTTTCTTTATCTACTGGAATGGCTGGTGACCCTACTGAAACTGTCGCATAACATGTTAGTATTTTTATATTTAACAGCAGTTTGTCTACCATGCGGGAACTCAATATAATATTTTTCAATAGGTTTTTTTCAAGTATGGCAATGTTTTACTAACTTGGGAAGAACACTGCCTGTTTTCTGTTTAATTCTATTACAGAAAACATCTGTAACACTATTTAAGTCTAAGGTCAGATCGATAGATATCTGTCCATAATCTGCCAAACTTCAGGTAAGTACTAAAGACACTTTATCAGTGAACCACCCGTGAAACTACGTAAATTCTCCAGACAAACCATTTTTTAATTTGCCAACATTACAAAGGAAGTAATTTAATCAAGTTTCTTTCACAACCCCAAATATTATTCTCAAAGCATTAAAAATTAACGTCTGCTACCACATTTGGCAAACAAGAAGCTGGCGGTTTACGAGGCGACCGCAGTTAAAGCGTGGTTACTGCGGTCAGTGTTTTATTTCTGTCTAATGCATAAAGATAAAACGAGATAAATGCGGCTGAGTTTTGATTACATCTTGACGTCTTAATACAGGGAAATTTAAAAAATCTAGAAAAGGAACTTTTTTTTGTAACTAACAGCTCCACTGCAGTAGCGTTTCACAATAATATTATGTTAACCTCGCACATTTCACACACAGCTGTCTTGTTACAAACCGGCCGGGAATGCCTATAATATAAAAGTTTAATGTCCCCTATGGGCAAATGGCACAGGGCGTTCACATTATTATTATTATTCTTTATGTTCGATTTTAAGCTTCGCACTTGACCTTACTCCGTGTATTGCTGAATTTCTTTACCTGATCTGCGGGAGTCTGCCATCAAGTTTGCTTTGGGCAGCCACGCGATGTTGCAACTATTGAGTGGACACGCAGTAGATTGGAAAAAAATGTCTAGTAGTTTAGTATTAACTAAACCATTCGAACGTAATCTTAACTTATCTGTATATTATTACAATTTCCTATCTTCTCCGAACTGAACATCGCGAAATAACAAGAAACCAACGTTATCGACATGTCAATAAGCTTAATAACTTTCTGCTAAGTTGTGTGGCAGGAAATTGAGTTTGGAACAACATTATAAACCACATGTAGGTTTCTCAGTATCGTGTTTGTGATTGAGAAGATTATAGACATTTTAATTAACAGCAAGAAAGTTTAGATTAGATTTCACTGGGTTTAAAAATCACATGTAATTTATCTATTTATGTAAATGGTTTTGTTTACATAACAAGCAATACATATTATAAATTAGGTAACTAAACTGACCACACCAGAGTCATCATGGCTTACTGGGAAATGCACTGTTTGTGATGGTGAGGTATTTTCAAACTTATGCCTTCAAGAATCTCCAAAGTGAATAGTACTCAACTGAAGAATAACGCTTACCAGTACTCATGGGTTGCGGTGGTCACTTACTTTCAGAAGACTCATCAACAACCTATCGCAGTTTTACCAGAAGACTTGCTTGTCCACGATGTCATAAAAAACCGAAAGAAGTTGAAACAACAGAGATTATATTAAGTAGTACAATTTAACAGAAAAGTATAGAAAATATGCCAATGAATTTTTTCCCATGTTGTTTCCAAAATGCACTGGATTTTGGAAAGAACATGGGAAAAATTTTGGATTGAGGAGAATTGTGTGTTCGGTAAGTAAAAGTAGGTACATAGTTTTCAAGTATTTAAATATTCCAGAAAATTACTACCAAGGTTTAGGTTACATCATTCAAAGTAAGCAAATTTCTCTCAGCTATAACTTATCACAAGACTAATTTTAATCATCCAATAAATAAAGTCTAGATAAGAATATTGCCTAAAAGGGCTACACAATTATAGCAAATCGTCCCACAAATTCCGATGTAATTACCGGCCAGGTTAATGGTGCACTTAATCAAGCACAGCTTCCAATTTATTATGATACTGATTTGTGATCGAATGGAGAGCCTCTTTTGGTAATGTCGTTAAAGAATTGTAGAGCTGAGGTGGTTTTATAATTGATTTCTTTACGGATGAAGTGCTTTTGATGAGATGAGGGAAGTAAAAGCTGGAATTATTGGATTATTTGTTGCTTTAATACTTTCGTGTTTTGAGAGTAAATTGTATTAAAATTTGACATGTGCTTTGTGACTATATTTTTTCTCTTCGGTTTTTAATTTGGCGGTTTTTATGTTTGTCACCTCAGTATTCCATAATTTCCGAACATAGTTTTTACTTTATTTTGAAGACTATCTTTTGTATAGTCCTAGAAAAATGCCAGACCTAGGACTAAAATGATTAAAAATACAAATCATCATACTAATTATATGTGTGTTGAAGTCAGTGACGGTGTTTTTTAAATAATTTAATTTAATTTCTAAACAGAGGTTTATTTCAAATTAGCTTTTGCCAGTAGCTCCATCCGCGTCTATGCTATTATTGCGGCAAAGGGTAGAATATATCTTTTCTCGAGAATCAAAATATCTTCATGCCCTATTTAATTAAAATTGGTGCCGCGGTTGAGTGAAGAAAAAGTTACAGACAGGCAGAGTTACTTTCGAATTTGTAATATTATTATGGACAAAGAAAATAAATAAGATAAGTAGATTTCTATACTGTGGATGTAATACATCTAAATCTTATCATCACATTTGCATTCTAACTCTGTATATACTAAACATAAACTTTGATGAAGTTCTAAAACTAACAAAGTTAGATACGAGATGCTAAACACTTCCAAACTTCTAAGTTTCAGGTTTAGCATAATTTATCACCCGGTCGAAGAGTCGGGTTCAACGACAAAATTGCAGCAGATACTTAATTCCTTGGACTACAGTGAGGTTTTGGAACACAAAAGTGATTATTTGACTAAGTCATGGTTTTTGAACATTATTTAATAAGCAGCAACAATCATCTGCTAAAGAACAAAGATTTCTCTTAAACTTCAGTTTTATGTGTTTCACGATTTATCGGTAATTTGACTTTAGTTTTCTAAAATACAAGCCCTTATAAGAGACATTTTAAATTACCCCGGTCAAAGAAATGACACAAGACCATAACCACAAACATATCAAAACATGGGAAGTAATCTCTGGATCTACTGAATCGAATTTGAAAAATAATTTACCAATAGAAGGCTACATATTTTAGTGTCATATATATTAACCCGAATATTATTATTACTATTTTTGGAATACGGCGGTGTCTCCAACCGGGCCTTGATAAGCGGTCGATCCCGGTCGTCATGAACTCCTATGACAATCGTTATTGGGAAGTCAGTGCCCTCAAACATACTAACAAATAGTTCAACCTTCGAATTCAGTTCACCCTCAGGGTTGCCGAGGTCCGATGCCAGTCGCTCCGTGTAAAAACTGATATTCAGATAAAACCGGTTGAACTAGTAGCCGACCCCAATTAATCTTGGGAATGATAAAGGCTAGGAAGGTGATTTTCTATTAACCCGAAAAACGATTTACGCGATACCTGCGGGCTAAAGCTAGTTAAAATATATGAACTACTTGCCTTGAATAACTTAATGAATGAGTACTATTCAATGTAGAACCAAAACCCCAAGGGCTATAAAGATGAAAGTTTGACATTTAGTGCATTTAATGTTGTAAGTAAGAAAGAACTTTAGTGAGAATAGAATACATGAGTTTTGCCTAAATAAAAAGTATCACTAACTATTACTACTACACTGACAGATCAGCTGAAATAAAAAAGAAAGCAAAAATTTTAAAAGAGAAAGCATTTTATTTTCCAACACTTGTCCCAGCATCTTTTCTAACCTTTTATAAACCGATTTGCAACAATCTAGTCACTTATGTTGGCGCAACCGTCTTCTAAGCTGCACTCTTGCCGCTGTTAGTTCCTAAGTTAAGTCGTCTCTTGACGATATAGAAACTTCTAGGAAAAGATTTGTAATATTGTACTTTTCATTTTGTATATTTGTAAGAGGTTGGAGAGAAAATAAGTTTTGTATTTTTTCAGGTAAAAACAATAGTCATCGCTTATTCATTAATAACCGTAACGTCCCACTTTTGGGCTCGGATTTCGTCTCAGAAGAGGGTTAAAGGCCATACATCCCTACGCTGTTATATAAACTAAATTACTGATGTATATTAATGATTGTTATAACTGCAAAATTAATTACCCCATAACTTTCTAAAAGAAATAAAGCAAATATTTATCATGCCTGCTATGTGTTCCTGCCATTCATCTAATTCTCTTTAGATTTTGCGCATTTCATGACATTGCAAATGGTTCTTAACTCTTTTAGAAAATTTGAGGCCAGCGAGGATTTGTTCTGTACATCGCAAATATATAATAGGCAGTTAGGCAGGTATAATAATAAATAAATAAATATTTCGGACATCTAACATTCTAGTCCCAAGCTATGCAGAGCTTGTGTTATGGGTACTAGATAACTGATACAAATACATACAAATACTTTTTTTTTATAAATATATACATATTATACATAGCAAACATCCAAACTCCGAAACAAATATTTGTAGATCATACAAACATTTGGTCCCATCCGGGAATCGAACCCGAGAACTCATGATCAGTAGACGCACACGCCAACCGCGAGAGCAACGAGACAGTCAATCAGTCAAAGTACCAATATATTATTCTATCTCTGTTGTTCTACCAGTATTCTAACACTTTTTTTTTATTTGTGTAGAAGGAGATGGAACGTGCTGGATACGTACAATGCAATATATGAGACATAAATGTAACGTGGCCGTGGCCTATTGCTCTCTCTCACTCTCTCTCTCTCTGATTGTCATGGCAGAACCTGTAACTGTATGTAAAAATCTGTCTTAGTAAAATACAAGTTTATTACAATATTGTATATATTCTTTTCCAAATATCCATCAATTTGACAGCCTGCCAAAGTAGCTTTGCTTATACTGATGGAAAGCTTGAGTAGAATCCAACAGCAGCAATTAAGCAGACAATGCAGTATGGCTTCATACACTATGTCGCCCTAGTGAAATGCTTTATCACGTCTCGCTTAAAGGACCCGGAATTATAATGGGAGGGAAACATTGCGCTGATAGTGAGTTCCAGTTTTAACTGCTCGGCACAGAAAGGAAGGACCAAACCGTTTAGTTTTAAGAGCGTATTTCTACGACTCAGAGGCGGAGGCTTGGTAGGTTTCAGACAGTATTAGGTGTTAATACTCCAATATCTTTCAAATTTTATTATTAGTAGTAGTAGTAGGAACTACTTGATAATAGACAAACAAAATTTGTTTACCAAAGCTTTTAGAGACTGAGATGGTATCACTATAATCGAGCTAGTGCATTTGTATTGAGGTATTAGTCTCTTAGGGCTGTTATACATATTTTATTTCCTGTTCTAGACTATAACCTATCTCTATACTGTTGATGGAAAGGTTTCGTCGGCAATGCAATTGAGAACTGGAATTGGTTTAATAAGGTTTTTATTTATCACACAATATTACAGCGTCTTACCTTTATTACAGCCAACCAGAAAGAGAGAGAGAGTTTAATTGTAGTTGCAATACAAAAAAGATTTCTTAACAAATAGATTGTTGCCATTTAACACATACCAGACAACATTCAATTTCACGTAACCTTTCTTGAGTTATCAAATGGCAAACATCCACCCATCCATAAAATTTGTGTGCAATACACTTTTTTATATAATTTGCCTAAAGTGTCACCGTAGAATTTCCTTCACAGAAATACCTACCTTAAGCAAACAAACTCCTTATTTACAATTAGCATTCGTATTTTCGGTTACAAACAACTTACCCAATCGCCTCTTAACCTAATTGCTCCGATGTCTCATTCCGTAACACATTAATATTCTTGTTTGTCTCATAAATCTTACATTTCTGCTTTTCATATTCTATGAAAGCGGGTGCTGTCTAACACAAGTGCCTATTCAGTTGATTGTGGCTTTCATGAAGCTATTCGTAAAAAAAATATTTTTTGGCAAATATTCGTGTATTATGTTGTTACGTTTTGGTATTTAATGAGCCACTTATTTAACTAGACTGCCTAATAGCGTATTAATTATCTCGTGGCAATTAAAGTATTGATTCTGTGTACCAAATTTAACTCAAAAAAGGGTCGGCGAGACTTGTGTTTAGTGTTTTACAACAGTCTAAGTACTAACGGTACCTGCTTGTCAAATAATGATGATATCAATCTGAGAGGGAGTCCCATGATACAGACAGTTGTGTAAGGTAATAAGATACACCTTTGAAATACCTGAAATTTGATCAGTTAATAGTAATATCAATTTTTTTTATGTATGGCCCTACCGGAGAGACTCTAATTTACTTGATAGAAAGTATAAGCAGAATCCAAGAGTGGTGTCACCATACTCATTGCGAATGCAGACATCGGGTCGGACATCATTGGGCCACCGATTTTGCACTCACCAATGAAACACGACAACACGAATACTGTGTGAGGGTAGTACCGCCCCGGTCAAGCAGATCCGTAGGTTCTGAAATCAGGGTGGCTCCTCTACCTTTATACTCTCTTCGAAATACAATCTATGTATGTTTAAACAGCTAGCTAATCAATTGTATGACGCTTCTCGCGACCAGAAGGCCGGTCTTTTCTAGAATAGAGAATCAGCATTGCCATTCAACGTGATAATGCTGTCAGTCTTTTAGGAACGCTACCAGTAGGCGAAGATGTGGAATTTTTTGACGCTTGTATGTAAATATTGTTTCTGTTCTTTTTAATTAAGGTTATGTACATAGGTTTTTATATTATACTAGCTGAACCGCGCGGTGTTACCCGCGGTTATCGTCGTACCGCGAGTAACGCCGCGGCACAAAGTTAGTATAAAAAAGTAGCCCAAGTTACTCCCGGGATCATCAGCTACCTACCAGTGAAAGTCCCGTCAAAATCGGTGCAGCCGTTCCAGAGATTACCCGGAACAAACAGACAGACAGACAGACAGACAAAAAAATTTTTAACTACATTTTTTTTTCGTGTATAGATGTATATTAATAATGCTTGTATTGTACTTCGATTATATGTTAAATCTATGTGAAACAATATGAACATATAGTACCACAATCGCGTTTCTGGTGACCCCTGGTATAGCGTGCACAAATAAAAGGAAAATGAACAGAAAGCGATCAGATTACCCCACGCTAACTTCGGAAATGTGGGACCAGAATGGCACGCGATACCGCACTGTTATTTCAATCGAAGTTATATCAAAACAATCTTCTATAGCAAATGATTTATAAAATTTATGTCAAGGTTAAATGAATTTCAACTAGGAAGTAAGAATTATACATTATCTTTATTATTTTCCTGCTTTGTTTAACATTAATTTAGTTTTTGTGTAAAGAAAGAGTAACTTCACGAAGGTTTTGACAGAATTCTTTTGTAACTACTCCCTCAAGCGACTCTTATTCCCTTTGGGAATAAACCGTTCCCAGATCAAGCAAAAGAAGAAGGTAATTAGACATAGGCCAAGCTAATAATATGAGTGAGTCAGGGTAAGAGATATCATAAATCAAAGATGGCGAAAGGGGCTGAAACAACAGAAGCTTATAGAAGTCAGTGTTGCGTACACCTACATATGTCCGGTAAATGAAAGCATACGTAGGGTAGTGTTTACTAAACCCTTCGAAAACAGAGGAATTTCCTAAACTAGCGAATCTCAAAATTCTAACAACCATAAAAAGTACATCTTCTTTTTTAGCTACGACGAAGCCAAAAGGAAGGGTTTTGCAGTCTGTTTAGGTAACGCAAAAACTACTGAACCGATTTTATTGAAGGAAGTGTTAATAGATTCGTAGCTAATAATAGTCAAGGTAACATAGGCTACATACATTTATTCAAGTGTTATGTAGTCGGATTATACTTTGATTTTTTTTCTTGTATCCTTCGTAAACGTCAGAGTTGTAACGCAACAAAAACAACAGATTTTTTTTTTTTTTTTTATGTTTGACCCTGCCATAATGACTCTACTCTGCCTGATGGAAAGCATAAGCAGAATCCAAGAGTGATGATCACCATACTGCGAACGCAACAATGCAACAATGCAGCATGGTGACCCACACCATGGCGGGCTAGTGATGCTTTCGCATCATTGGGCCTCCGGTCTCGCACTCACCAACGAAACACGACAGCATGATCGCTGTCATTTTACGTTGATTTTCTGTGCGAGGGTAGTACCGCCCCGGTCGAGCCGGCCCGTTCGTGCTGAAAGCGTGGCTCTACTACCTTGAAAACTGCGATATCGCAACGCTTCGCAAATATCTGCGAGTTCGCACGAATGCTCTACAAGAACTTCACTCCGCATCGCATCGCAGATAAGGCCTAAGTCAGTTAATTTTTAATATTCATAAATATTCAATTTCTCAACTATTTCATAAATGATTGTTTTCTTTTTGTAAAAAAACAACTCTCGCGTTAGGAATATACATCCTATGACGTGAGGGACTTTACAATCATACATGAAACTCTCCTACTCCTGAACACAAGTAACACCCAGATTCAGAACAACAACTAGATAACACAAAGAGCTAAATTATGTAGGATTTGAACTCACAACACTTGGTGTAATACAAACCGGCGTGGCAACCACTTAAATCACTTTTTTTTTTACCTGTGGAAACCCCCTCGGTCCGTCACCCCGCCGGGGTTTGCGGCGGCGGGGCGGTGTGTCGGAATCGGACCGACTAAAACCACATGGTGTGCCACTCTGCGCCTAAGAAGGGAGAGATCCGGGAACTGCTGTTGTTATGACCTCCGTACCAACCGCTTAAATCACTAGGCCAACCGTACTGTCATTTGTAGAAGTTCTTCTTAATTACATGCCTCGTTGGTCTCGCGGTTGGCGTATGCGACTGCTGATCATGAGGTCTCGGGTTCGATTCCCGGGTCAGGCCAAATTTTGTATGATCTACAAATATTTGTTTCGGAGTTTGAGTGTTTTCTATATAAAATATGCATAGAAATGTAGTTACAAAAAAAAAGGATTTATATTTTTGTATCACTTGTCGAGTACCCATAACACAAGCTCTGCTTAGTTTGGGACTAGATGGCGTTGTGTGTTACATATCCGAAAGATATTTATTATTATTTATTTATTACATCACAAATATTTAGATAATTTATTTCACACATAGTCATGGATGTCATATTCTACTATTGTTAGATATAATTATGAACTGTAATCGTGAAACTGATCTACGGATCTTCTGATCTAATCCCTCAAGTTTGGCGTAGTGATAATGACGTCGGTCAAAGTTTGCCATTCAGAAACCATGTAAGAAGACCCATCCATATATTATGTCATCGATAAAATATCGGCTGACATGGTAAGAATAGTGATTATTGAAAAGTAACTTTAAATTGGAAAGTTCTAGGCTAATGATAATGATTTGCCTTTAGTATTTCATAATTCATTAAATCGTTGACGACATTTATTCACAAAGGGGTTAACGGTGACGTCCTTAAATTTGCTACTCCAGATTTTGCTGACAATTTTTTTCAATTCCATTTGTTTAGTCACGAATGATGTTATTGGCATCAATTGAGCATTTAAACGTCTATGTAATTACACTTAAGTATGTATTTGTACATCTATACTAATATTATAAAGCTACAGAGTTTGTTTGTTTCTTTGAACGCATTAATCTCAGCAACTACTGATCCAATTTTAATAATTCTTTCAGTATTAGATAGCCCATTTATCGAAAGAAGGCTATAGCCTTCTTAGCCTATAGGCTACGCATGCTAAGACCAATAGGAGCGGAGCATCAATGAAGACTGTTACAAAACGGGGGAAAATTATTACGCTACAGTCAATAGAAGACGTAAACGAGGTTGCATGGGTAGCTAGTTTGTTAATAAAAATAAAGATCTAAATACATAAATTTTAATTAGCCTTTTATTTCCCTGAAGGTTACACATAAACTAGGCTAAACACATATAGGATACAGCTAGGTTTAAAAGAAATACCTAATCTATTTTCTAAGTCATAATATCTCTAAAACCCACAATGATATGATTGTAGATATCTAAACAGGGCCTCTCGTAAGTGAAGCTTGTAAATGGTAATAAAATTACCCTCGAAAGGGTTGCTCCCAAACCAATTACAACAATAGTTTACACATTCGAAAGGTCAAATTGTTAAAGATAATGTAACCGTAATGTAATCATGGTTACTTGTTAAATTTTGAGACTAATTTGCCCTATGGCAGAAAATTAACAATAATTAAGACTGGTCTGTCTAGGGGTGTTTTATGTTCGTTTTGTGTATATTTGTGAAGTCCTCCACACCCCAGTCTCCCCACAGGATTGGATTCCCCAATCGGAAAGACTGATGGAGCAAAGGGAAGTATTCTTTGTCTGATTGTAAGGAACACCTGCATCTCATGAATTATTAGTGCGCTTCCGACCTTTGAGTCAGCAATGGAATCGGCAATCGAGCCACGTGTTCTGACAATTTTCTAACACAACTTGCCAGACGGAAAAAAAAATTCGTAATGACTTTTTTATTACATTCTTATCCTGCAAGTATTTCCTAATATACGCTTTAATATTAGTTTTATTTAGTTAGATTGTTGTTTGTCGGAGTGACCGTGTTTCTGTTTGTTCCTGATACCCTTTACGAGTCGATCTAAAATCGTTAAAACAAATTACTTAGCTTAATTTTATAAGGAAGCAAATCATACGTAGTGTCATAAGTCATGGAAAGAAAAGCAAGTTTTAACATAAAATAACTTATTTGTCATTTTATATATATTTCTTTACCAAAATATTGTCATATTTTACGTAAAAACCTTTAGTATTAGTCCTCAATATTCGGACGAACTAGGCGAGGTACAATAGAATCAATTTGCGCTTCGAACCCTGAAGCACAACCATTCATATTGTCCGGTGATAGATCAGTATGACCCTTGTAACTAGAAATGAGAAATTGGACTATGATTTATTAGGATAGCATACCTTTCTGTATATATTTTACTCATATATATTATTTACTAGTATATATGTATATATTAATACGTAAAGCAGCAACTTTATACCCCTTTTTACCTAAATTATGCGAACGGTGGAGTATGAAATTTGGCACAGTTAACGTTTATATGGAGGAAGAGTGCAGAAAGCTAGAATATAAATAAATAGATTATGATCAAATTTCGATCCCTAGTTACAAGTAACAAGTCGATACATTTCACACTCGAACATCTTACAATTACTTATGTATATGTTTAGCAATAATACTCGTATTACCAACGATAGTTTGAATGAAGTTGAAGTTGTCGCCGTAGCCGATATCGATCGACTATGTTACATTGCATACGATACAATTACTGTCATAGAAAAAAGACCGCTGTGGAACAAAAAAAATATCAGTTCACTACTGGACATAGCCTATGCCCTCTTCATTAACACGCTGATTGGTTTAAATGACTTTTTCATCCCCCCATCTCGGAAAGAGTATTTTTGCCCTTCGATATGTGAGACCCGTTTTTATCCGCTAGAGGATAAAGTAAATTGAATTTAGAACATCGTGTGCACTAAGTTTGTGAACTCAAGAGATCATTAAACCTATTTACTTTTACCTCCATGGTGCCGAATTTATCATACAACTTTTTTAATTTGATAAAGACTCAGACTCGGAACCTTCTTAGTGGTTTTTTTTTTAATTTTCTTTTTCCGCGCCCTTTTCTTTTCACGTCATATTGTTACAACCTTAAGTTAAAAACAAAAAAAGGATGAAAAGTTACATGTTGCACTCGTGAGCAAAGATTTTTCACGCGGTTAAAAAGCAAATTTGTACTCTTGTATAACAAATAACTATACTTTATGATATCATGACATCTGTGGATTAAAATAATGCCTGCACAGTTCATATTGTTTCTCGGAGTGATTAATAATGAAACTGTAGAAAACTAGGTCGATTTTAAAAAGGTAGATAGATGGTATAAGTCGACCTAGTTTAGTTATAATAAATGAATTACTAGACGAAGCTACTGAGCCGTTGATAATGATGAATAATGAACGAATTTCAGTACTATAGGACGGACAATGTAATGTTTTTTAATACTAACTTCCGATTTTTCTTTGTCAGAGCTGTAAGGCCTATTATTTCGCAAAATATTATGTTAAGTGATAGTAGAACGGTGAGTTTTTTTATGGAATAGGGGGCAAACGAGGAGACTGGTGGTAAGAGATTATCTCCGCTCATGGACACTCGCAACACCAGAGACGTCACAAGAGCGTTGCCAGCCTTTAAGGAGTGCACTCTTTTCTTGAAGGTTTTAAGGTCGTACTTGTCCGTGAATGCCACAGGTGACAGTTCATTCCACAGATTATGGAATTCATATAAGTGATAAATTGTTTGTTTGTGTGTTTGCCTGGAGTACTTAAGTTTGAAGGTATTTCTTGTCCATACGTCGGAGAACACGTTACGCTAAACCGATCGATTCTATTGCAATCATTATTGGCAAGTCAGTGCAGTTCAATCTACGCAAAATTTACGCTTTTTATTCCACTCTGTCTACCATTGAATACATCATCTTTTACCACCCAAGCTGACTTAACCGACTATACTGGATGTTTATTTTTTTAAAGACAATTCCTGCGTTAGTAATATATTCTGTGTCGCGGGGGCTTTAATAAATACATGAAACGGACACAAAGAACACCCAGACTCAGAACAACAATTTGTGGATCACACAGAGTGTTGTCCCGTGTGGGATTTGAATCCACAACACTTGGAGGAGTAGAAAGCAGCGTGGCGCCACTTAGACCACTAGACCAACTGTGCAGTCAAAATTATAATTCAACTAGCCGACCCGACGAACTTTGTACCGCCGTATTTACTTATGTCTCAGCTTCCCGTCGCGGACAAGAAAAATACTATTCCTATTATCTTTTAATTTTTGTTGTCCACAAACCTTGTCCTAACAATAACGAACACATAAAAAAATATTTTTTAATTTGGTGCAACCGATCGGAAATTATGCGCGTACACATATTATGGCGATTCATTATATATATAAGATAAGATAAGATATACTCATACATGTCACACATGGCCGCCTGAACCCAAACTAAGCTGTATGTACTATAGCAACCAAATTGCTGATAAAAATACTTATATATTTCTAAATACATACATATTATATATAAATTACACCCAGACTCAGCACAAATGATCGTGCTCATCACAAAAATATTTGTTCTGGTTGGAAATCGAACTCTCTACCTCCCGCTTAGCTGACAGGATCACTACCCACTAAGCCAACAGGCCCGTCAAGACGTCAATGACCCCACAGGCACTCGCTAGAAAGCCATACCACGCTTTATATACTTTGACAAGTATTTTTAATATTTTTACAGGAGCAATTCTTGTCTATACAAATAAATAAAATTGGAGTGTCTGTTTGTAATATTAAAATAACTGCTTTTTACTAAATGCATATGTATGTATACACGGTACATATACCAAAATTGTATTTGATCTGTCGGTCTGTCTGTCTGTCTCTCTGTTTGTTCTCTGGAACGGCTGGACGGATTTTGACGGGATTTTCACTGGCAGGTAGCTGATGATCCAGTTAGAGTAACTTAGGCTACTTTTTATTTAGACTCACTTTGTTCCGCGGCGTTACTCGCGGTACAACAATAACCGCGGGTAACACCGCGGGGTTCAGCTAGTTATACATATAATCTGAATCTCGGTAATAGCTTAAACGACTTTCATGAACTCTATTACGCAGGGTGTTTTCGGGTAAATCGATCTAGTTAGGATTCACTTCTAGAAAATTTACCAAAAAAAATAAATTAAAATTACGGTCATTCAAGTATTAAATTACGTTACAAACTAACTTTAATAGTATTATCTACCTAAACTCGTATACGAGTGTACTAAATTAAGGTAAATATTCATCTCGACAACATTAGAATAGAAATCTATCATATATACCTTCTTCTTATATATAAAAATCAATTGCTGTTCGTTTGTCTCGCTAAAACTCGAGAACGGCTAGGCGGATTTAGATGATTTTGGTTTTGTAATGTTTATCGTAGTACAAGGAAGGTTTAAACGGTGAAAAATTTAAAATTACTTGAAAATATAAATATCATGTAGCGGGCACATTTAGTACATAATTAAATTGTAAGAGATCAATGACTGTATATTAAAGACATTAAAAAAAACTAATAAAGTCACTTTTGAGATGAGAAGTATCTAAATCTACTTATTCTCTTATGTAGTGTGATAAACTTCACTTAACATTTAATTTCATTTTAATTATTTTATTTCAATCGGTTAACAAATAAAAAAGTTATATCAGTTCTCACCGCGATAGCCGACATATAGGCGGGCGGAGCTGCAGGTAAAAGTTAGTACGACTAATCTAATACCTATGAACGAGTAATTCCATATCCCACTAATATTATAAACGCGAAAGTTTATGAGTATGGATGGATGGATGGATTTTTGTTACTCTTTCACGCAAAAACTACTGAATTTGAATGCAACTTTACAGTTATATAGCTTATATATCAGAGTTACATATAGGCTACTATTTGCCGCGATAACCGACATATACGCGCGCGGAGCCGCGGGCAACGACTATTTATTTATTTATTTATTTGGACAACCAGTTATTGTTACATTGAATCTTATGTATATAAAAACAGTAAATTAACTAAAACCTAGTTTAAATGCACAACATTTCAAGGTGTCACAGCATGCACCAATAGAAACAAGTGAAAATATAAAATAGATAAAAATGAAATAAAAACAAGTAAAAGAAAGCAACAAATAGAAATTTAAAAAAAAAAAAACAGACATTCTTATCAAGGAAGACTATACTATTGATACTCAAACCAATTCTTCAACAATCTCATTTAAATATATAATCTAACTAATCTAAATCTAACTATTAAATATATAATCTGAATTTCGGAAACGTCTCCTATGATTTTCAAGTTTAGTATGCATGGGAGTTTTGTTGGCGATAAATTGATCTAGCTAGGATAAGTTTTTAGAAAATTAACTAAAAAAAAATTTTTATTTGATTCTAAAAATTACAAGATACTGTCTTAATAGTAGGAACATCGTTTACATAGCTAAGATAGTGTATGTACTAGTACTGATTCCCAAACAAAGCCCAAGCCTGTATCTTGGGAAACAGTGTACTGAAAAAGAAATACCGAGTAAAGCGCGGTCATCCAGGTATTATCTATACTAATATATAAAGCTGAAGAGTTTGTTTGTTTGTTTGAACACGCTAATCTCAGGAACCACTAGTCCGATTTGAAAAATTCTTTCGGTGTTGGATAGTCCATTTATCGAGGAAGGCTATAGGGTATATATCATCACGCTACTATTAATAAGAGCGGAGCAACAATAAAGAATGTTTCAAAAACGGGGAAAATTATCACGCTACGGGCAATATAAGGCGCAAACGAGGTTGCGTGGGTCAAAAATTTTCGTAAGTAATTTTTGTCTGTTGTATTCGTACTTTCTTTTATTGAAAAAACCTAAACATAAAGTGGAAATATGAACTATACCGTTCTACTCCATTTTGTATCGTTGCCTTGACTTAATTTTAGCGGACAGTAAATTTGGCGAACACACAAAGCCGAGTTCTGTCATAACAGGCAATCCATTCAAAGGGCTCGCCTCAAACAAAGGAATGATGGATCGAGGAACGCTAAAATTCAATTGAAAGGAGAAATATAATAAAATATCTTGCAAATAACAACAAAGGGTGTTGGAAGTGAGTACTTACTCGCAAATATTTCATTGTGATTTTCTTTCTAAAAATTCTGTTCAAGGCGTACTTAAGTAGAAGCTTGAAGTGTCATAGTCTATTGTAATATTTAACTCTGCACTACAAACGATTGCTTCTTGGGTATTTCGATCTTATTTCTTGTTTCAAAGATAAAGCTAAACTAGTTCTTTTATTTATATAACACAATTGTAATATCTGTCAACTGTCTTCAGGTTTTGCTTAAGTCATATCGATAACAGCTACTGAAAATGTGAATAGTCGCTATTCATATTTTCATATTCAGTCATATACTTTTTTCCAATGAAGTTTACCTATTTTCCTGGAATTTCTTCTGATTTAGGTAGACTAATTTATTTTCGCAAGTCACATGACTCAAACTGCTAAACATCATCCAGATTGAAGTACATTTACAGATATACGACCTTTATTTAAACCACACGCTGTCTCTGGTACTAGTTGCGGAATCGGTGTACCCTAGAAACGAAATGCCTGAAGCCACGACGTACTTCAGGCGATCAACCTACGGCTTGCAGATGATCCCCTCAGGAGGTGAATATCCGACGTTCCCTTACTTCTCCAGAAATAAGTGCGCTAAAAAACCCTCTCAGTCGGGACGGAGGTTTTTTTTTTTTTTTTTTTTTTTTTTTTTTTTTGTTTTTTTTTTATGTTTGACCCTGCCATAATGACTCTACTCTGCCTGATGGAAAGCATAAGCAGACTCCAAGAGTGATGGTCACCATACTGCGAACGCAGACAATGCAACAATGCAGCATGGTGACCCACACCATGGCGGGCTAGTGATGCTTTCGCATCATTGGGCCTGTTTTTGGGTAGGTTTGAGACCTGTAACTATTCCGAACTGTAACTATCATAAAATAGAAGCAATATCACTTTACAATTATTCCCTTTTCTTCCCACCTACTCTTCTTTTAGAATACTTTCAATTTACTCATTTGATCCTGAAAATACCTGGTTAAAGATATTATGATTGCTACTTAGAGCAATTTTAAAATGGTTATTTAATACTCCTGTGATTACGCTCTTCGACAAAACAGTAAAATTTTTGTTCGTATAGTTTTTCCACATTATTTTTCTTTGATAAATTTTATCCGGACAATTAGTAGTCGTCAAAAAAATCATTAAATTTATTTAAGCTCTCATCACCAGAAATAGCTTCACCAAAGGGATAAAATAACTTGCTAACAAGATAAGTAAATATAACGACACTGCTTTGTTATCTTGGGTTGGCCATTAATTTACTGCCCGTCGCCTTTCACATAAATTGTGGTCTCCAATTGCAAGAAATTTGTCGCTTCTTCGACCTTGAATAAGATTGAAAAGGTCACTATCCTTTGTGCGAAATTGAGAATAATTTTATTTATTTTAAGACAGAGATGCTTGATACTGTTAAATCCAGATCAGTAGGTATTTCACGAAATCGGTATTTCAAAATTAATTTCGAGCAATATCACCGGAGATAGTGCTATGAATATTCAATGTTTCAACAAAATATTCCGACGGTATTTCTTAGATATTTTTTTATACTGCTTCCGTCTAGTTTTACTGATTAAATATTAAACTTATTTTGTATTAATGTATGAAAGATAAATAGATAAGATTATTAGAACTTTTATTTATACATTTACGTTCGAAACTATGAAATTTCTACCAATCGTCTTTAGAATTTATAATGACGACGTGGAATATGTGGTTTCTCGTTTCCAGTAAGGAAAGTAATAGGAAAGGATAGAAATAAAAAATTTAAAAAAATAATAAAGGTCACAAAGGTTACCAGGGCCACTCAAACCATAAAAAGAAGCCACATTTGAGTACAAACAAATATGAATGAAAGGTAAGTTATGCTTGATGTTAATTTTCGCGTCATCACATTCTATTTAAACTCTTTTAGAAAGAATGGCACAGCGGACTCGGGAAGACTTTGCTTTATACTTGCCACATTTTGATGGGGAGAGATTGGTGGAGAGCGACGCTTCGGCATGAATGGACCGGCTCGACCGGAGTGATACCACAGTCTCACAGAAAACCGGTGTGAAATAATGCTTGGGCTGTGTTACACCGAGTGAGTCAGGATACCGGAGGCCCATACCCCAACCCCTCTCCTATCCCTCGCCCAATTCCCCAGAGATGTAACGCCTTCGGTGTTGCGAGTGTCCATGGGCGGCGCTTACTATCAGGCGACAGGCGATATGTCTGCTCGTTTGACTCCCTCATCCATGAAAAAAAAGTAATTTCCCATTCACACATAAATTACACCCAGATACGGAAAAATGCACATCTTATAACTATTTATCCGGACGAAACCATGACCTCTAGCTTAGCAATTAAGATCACTTACCAATAAGGACCAATCGTTAAGTAGTAATTAAAAAAGTTTACCATATCAAGTGTCGTCATCAGCCTAATGCAGTTCACTGCTTTATATAGGCTCAAAGGCCACATGGTGCCCAAGAGACAATAAGACACCCAGTGTACAGGCTACGAACATTAATCCTGAGAAATTCCAATAATTAAAGAATTCTGGCATTTCTCCAACTATCTACTTATAAGTTTAAAACAAAAAGCATACCCATTTTTATTTCATTCTACTTCAGTAGGTAGAATTTTATTTTATACGTTTTAGCGTAGGATTAATGCACTGCACTCGGTTTAATGGACAGAGACAGTGCGATACATGCACTTTATTGCCCTCTATGTTCATTCTATTTTAGGTGCAGTCTCCTAAATAGCAGCATATATTTCACTGTCCTTCTGAACGAATGATGGACGGCAATCGTTAATCTAACACGTGTGTCGTTGAAGACAAATTGTTACCATAGATTTTACGCTTGTCAGTACTAAACATTTCTATAACATACTAGCTGAACCCCGCGATGTTACCCGCGGTCATTGTTGTACCGCAAGTAACGCCGCGGGACAATGTTAGTCTAAAAAAGTAGCCTAAGTTACTCCCTGGCTCATCAGCTACCTGCCGGTGAAAGTCCCGTCAAAATCCGTCCCGCCGTTCCAGAGATTACCCGGAACAAACAGAAAGACAGACAGACAGACAGACCAACAAAAATTTTTTAGCTACATTTTTGGTATATGTACCGTGTATACATACATATGCATTTAGTAAAAAGTGGTTATTTTAATATTACAAACAGACACTCCAATTTTATTTATTTGTATAGATAATACATATAAGTACATACAAGTACATATAAGTAGATCAAAACCTTTTTCCTAAAGAAAGGTTTAGGTACAAAAGTGTAATATTAAAGACTGCTATTGGTAAAAAAAATGCGAACAGTGTTGTGTAAAACTAAGTAACTTGTATATTTTATGTATCTGCACAGTATACATATACTCGTAGCTCATGGGAAGCTTGCGGTAACAATGACATGAGTTTCAAGCTTTTTGTTCACCCAAAAAGTGTTCAAAGCAACTAAAGAAGTTTTTACTTCAAAAACGGTTTTAAAAGACAGAAAATCTAAAAGGCATCCTTTTTTATACCCACTTCAAAAACAGGAGGAGGTTTCTCAATTCGACCGTATGTATTTTTTTTTTTGTGTGTTCCCGGATAACTTCGTCGTTTATGAACCGATTTTGATGATTCTTTTTTTAATTGAAAGAAGATATCCCAGCGGTGGTATCATGATTAGGACATTAATATCTGATGATGGCATCCAAGACAAATCGAGTCGAACCTTGAAGTCGGTTTTATTTTTGTTTAAATTGTACTTGTCTCAGAGTTGTAAGCGGAATGGTTTTTTTTTAATTTTATTTATGGGTCTGCCACAATGGCCTGATCAGAAGCATAAGTAGAATCTAAAAGTGGTACTCATTGCGAATGCAGACATTGCAACAATGCAGCATGGTGACCCACACTATAGCGGCCTAGTGATGCTTCTGCGCGAACGCTGTCAGTTTACGTTGATCTTCTGTTCTAGAGTAGTACCGCCCCGGTCGAGCCGGCCCAACCGTGCTGAAATCAGCGTGATTGTACTAGCTTTAAATATTAAAGTTTGATATTTACAATTGGCTATCTCAAATTAAGTCCAGTGTGAAAGTGGGGTTCCTTGTTGTATAGTATTCTACACTTTAGGGTTTCTTCTCAAAAATAAATCCAAGACACTTAATGTTACTTGAGTATAAAACGCATGTTTTTTTTTCAAATGGTAGGAGTATACCCTTCACCAAATTGTAAGTAAAAGATACAGAGGATTAGTTCGATGACAACCCATTTTAATTGACTTCAAAATAAAGACGAAGATTTTAATATTTAGATATATTTATACTACTAGTTGTTTTTTGCGGCCTTGTTCGCGTGATTATTTCTTACTTCGTATTTCTTACTTTGTAAAAGAAGAATTAAAACCGGACTTGTGTTTATATCCCCATAATATTGTCACAGGCTTTTTACGAGGTGACATTTCTGTTTGCAATGTCTTAAATTGCGTCTGAAATGTCGCGAATATCAATCCTATTTAGTATCAGTGTGTAAAATCGAGAATGACCTGAACAAAAAAACATTTTAGGTAAGATGGTTTTTTAGCAAGCATTATTAAAGTTTTAGAATGCGTTTTTTTATATATGGGCATGCCTAAGTGGCTCTACTCTGCCTGATAGAAAGAATAAGCAGAATCCGAGAGTGGTGGTCACCATACTCATAGGGAATGCAGACAATGAAGTATGGGTACCCACACCATGGCGGCCTAGTGGTGCTTCTGCATCATGGGCTACCACGATGTGGGTCAGTCACCAATGAAACACGACAGCAGACAGATCCCGGTCGAGCCAGCCCGTTCTACTACCTTTAAAATATTTATCTTATATCTTACGCATACATAGAAACAAAACTACTATTTCAACATGAATAGCCTCAAAATTGACCCAAAATCGGTATAAAAGTACAAATTGTACATATTGCGTACAATTTCCTAATGGTTCACTATACACATAGATATTATAATAATATACTGTTTAAGTAGGTATAGTTCACAGGGTTATTAATTAATTATATTAGCACAAAGTCAAATTTACCCTTGTGAACAGAATAGTACCTAAGTAAATATATAGGTACTTATATTAAATAACAAGTTCTATTACAAAGAGAATAAGACAAAAATTATCAATAATTAATACATATTCCATTTTAACTCTCAATTGTTCTATTTTGCTGTTGATTTATCAAAGGTTTTGCTCTGAACTCGTGTTATATATTATTAATATTTAAGGTAACCCCGTCTGTTTTGTTCGGGAGTGAAACGAAACCTCGTCTGTAGGGATAACTCGTATTTGTAAATACCTTTCGCAATCTACGTAATCTCGTTTTGTGGCATCTTGAAAGGCGGATGAATCTTTATAATAGCCAAGGTATGCGAGAAGCCTAAGATCGAACTAAGTGGCGTGTAATAAGACAGGCCTGTATCCAGCAGTGGACTGCGATAGGCTTATGATGATGATGATGATAGCTAGTGAGAAAAAAGCAGCTCCAATATGAATCATCATCACCCGTCTTTAAAAGTCGACTTGCTTTTTTTGTTTTTTTTTGGAACGAATTTCCTTATCGCACGTTGTGAAAGGGGGCTAGACGGAAAAAAATCTTACGAAAAGTTGTCACGACCAGTAAGCCGTGCGGCGTGCGCATGTTTCTCCGTGGACTTCTTACGGCTGATGTAATGATGATGAATAAAAATAATGAATCCTGACAGTTAACTTCGTTCCATCCGGATGTCCTTTGACAACTCTCGAGTTTTTTTTTTGTGTAGAATAGAATAGAATAGAATAATCGTTTATTTGGCCCACCGCCGAGACATAAAAACTATTACAAAAATAATATAAACAAGAAACTTAACAGTAGGAACAGAAGAGAGAAAGTAACATAAATAGGTTATACAGACAAAAAAATAAAAAATAAAAGTTCGTCTTTATGCATGTTAAAATTTTACTTATTATGTGTCTCGAAGCTGCGGCCAAAAGGGTGTCCAGTTCAGGTAAATGCTGACACAAAGCGCTCAGCCCTGATTTTCAACTGGCACCGGTCGACCTACCGATGTCGCCAAACGCAGACAGTAATTATAGATAGAATAAGGTGATTTAATAAAAGTAAAGTGGAGAATGAAAGTACAATAAAGGATAACCGTAGTTAAAACAAATACAACAACAAACAGATTAAATATTCTAAGAAAATTATAAAAAGGTGTAAATTACCTGTGTAGGTGGCAAACAAGCAGAAGTATCATCTGATGGCAACATCAGAGTCATCACAAGTGTGTTGCTGACATTAGGGGGGTGGGGAAAGGGTTGTTGTAAGAGGTTTGGGGCATGGGCCTCCGGTATCCTCACTCACTCGGTGAAACACAGCGCAAACGCTATTTCACACTGGTTTTCTGTGAAGCCGTGATATTACTCCGGTCGAGCCGGCTCATTCATGACGATGCGTGGCTCTCCCACGGTACACAAAAAATCCTTCAATATACACATACAAAGACAGGTGTCTCATTACCTCATCACCATCACTCTATTGCAGTCCACTCTAGACTCCTTTCATTACTTGCTTATAATCGCTCTTTACTTCTTTCAAGAACGCTTTTCACCGAACAACCAAATGTCGTGTTTGACTTTGAAAATTCAATCAAAAACCGCTTATATCGAGTTGTCAAACAAGTTAAAACATGTCTTGATAATAAACAAGGCTTTGTCGTAAATTAAATTATTTCGGTATTCAACTAAACTTGCAACGTGGTAACTCTATTGTTATTATGTTGTCTCAGTGAATTTTAGACTATTTTATGCATCTTAGTGTAGAAAATCACATCACGTTCTTGTGTTTTCTATAATATAATTGAGTTTATTATTTATTCTGAACATTTTCTCAAAATAAAGAACCCATAGATAATACTTGCTTATTAAATATTAAAAGTATGAAATGATAAACTTCAAATGCTGCAAATTTTGTTGTTATATTTGTCGTTATCTAATTACATTATGACGAAACTTGAAACAAGGTTTCCTGGCTCAAAAATCTCAGTACTTAAAAATATTTGGAATAATAAACAGATGACTTAAAAAAATTAATTTTACACTTCCATGCCGAACTGTATGTATGTATGTATGAAAAATGTATCTTATACACAAACAGAATGTAGCTTCTCATTTTGCGTATAAAATCAATGTATTTATGAAGATATTTCTTCTGTCTAATAAGATATTTAAGTGAAATGATTACTTCTATAAATAGTTTATCTGAGTTACTCGCATATGTCAAATAACTCGCTGACATTTCAAAATAAAACAAATTTGGGATATCTACAGCAGAAATATACGGTACTGGCTGTAATGTGTTGAAAAGTTAAACATAAGAATTTCGATAGCACTTGAATTTTCTACTGAAAATCAATAAAAATGAACAAAGAATTCAAGAGGAGCGAATTCTGAAGACATTGACGAATACGTCTGTAAAATAAATATTGATAGGCACTTTGAGGAGTCTCTAAGTGCCAAGACTTGAAGAGCACAAAGAAAAATAAAAGCTAAAATAACTTTTTGATTTTTTAAGAAGCTTATGAAAATTTAAACACGTTGCTTTTGTTTTTGCTAAGCGAATCTCTGAGGAAATATTTAAATTTGTTTGAAATTTTGATACATTGAAAGACTTTTTATTTTGTCTTTTCTGAGAACAGTCGAAGAAAAAACATTTATTACTCCTTTCGGAACCGGCCTAATGCGTAACGCAGTCACCGTGTAGAATTCCGTAGTTAAAATAAAAAACAAGCTCATTTAAGTATTTTTTAAATATTTTGTGAAATTGTTCCAATCAAATTAAATTTTACAAGTGAGGTGACTAATGGAGCAAATATAATTATCATAATCCTTTTAACAGCCTCTGACAAAAAGCTCTTTAACATTTAAAATGTAAAGTAATCGAAACAAGCTGCTGAAAATTCTTGTCTAATGATGCCCCACGCTATGAAAGTGGGGTTGCTTGTTGTATATTATTCTACACTTTAGGGTTGCTTCTCGGAAATAAATCCAAGACACTTAATGTTACTTGAGTATAAAACGCATGTTTTTTTTTCAAATGGTAGGAGTATACCCTTCACCAAATTGTAAGTAAAAGATACAGAGGATTAGTTCGATGACAACCCATTTTAATTGACTTCAAAATAAAGACGAAGATTTCAATATTTAGATATATTTATACTACTAGTTGTTTTTTGCGGCCTTGTTCGCGTGATTATTTCTTACTTCGTATTTCTTACTTTGTAAAAGAAGAATTAAAACCGGACTTGTGTTTATATCCCCATAATATTGTCACAGGCTTTTTACGAGGTGACATTTCTGTTTGCAATGTCTTAAATTGCGTCTGAAATGTCGCGAATATCAATCCTATTTAGTATCAGTGTGTAAAATCGAGAATGACCTGAACAAAAAAACATTTTAGGTAAGATGGTTTTTTAGCAAACATTATTAAAGTTTTAGAATGCGTTTTTTTTATATATGGGCCTGCCTAAGTGGCTCTACTCTGCCTGATAGAAAGAATACGCAGAATCCGAGAGTGGTGGTCACCATACTCATAGGGAATGCAGACAATGAAGTATGGGTACCCACACCATGGCGGCCTAGTGGTGCTTCTGCATCATGGGCTACCACGATGTGGGTCAGTCACCAATGAAACACTACAGCAGACAGATCCCGGTCGAGCCAGCCCGTTCTACTACCTTTAAAATATTTAACTTATATCTTACGCATACATAGAAACAAAACTACTATTTCAACATGAATAGCCTCAAAATTGACCCAAAATCGGTATAAAAGTACAAATTGTACATATTGCGTACAATTTCCTAATGGTTCACTATACACATAGATATTATAATAATATACTGTTTAATTAGGTATAGTTCGCAGAGTTATTAATTAATTATATTAGCACAAAGTCAAATTTTACCCTTGTGAACAGAATAGTACCTAAGTAAATATATAGGTACTTATATTAAATAACAAGTTCTATTACAAAGAGAATAAGACGAAAATTATCAATAATTAATACATATTCCATTTTAACTCTCAATTGTTATATTTTGCTGTTGATTTATCAAAGGTTTTGCTCTGAACTCGTGTTATAAATTATTAATATTTAAGGTAACCCCGTCTGTTTTGTTCGGGAGTGAAACGAAACCTCGTCTGTAGGGATAACTCGTATTTGTAAATACTTTTCGCAATCTACGTAATCTCGTTTTGTGACATCTTGAAAGGCGGATGAATCTTTATAATAGCCAAGGTATGCGAGAAGCCTAAGATCGAACTAAGTGGCGTGTAATTAGACAGGCCTGTATCCAGCCGTGGACTGCGATAGGCTTATAATGATGATGATGATAGCTAGTGAGAAAAAAGCAGCTCCAATATGAATCATTATTACCCGTCTTTAATAGTCGACTTGCTTTTTTTGTTTTTTTTGGAACGAATTTCCTTATCGCACCTTGTGAAAGGGGGCTAGACGGAAAAAAATCTTACGAAAAGTTGTCACGACACAAAAATTCTTACGAAAAGTTGTCACGACAAGTAAGCCGTGCGGCGTGCGCATGTTTCTCCGTGGACTTCTTACGGCTGATGTAATGATGATGAATAAAAATAATGAATCCTGACAGTTAACTTCGTTCCATCCGGATGTCCTTTGACAACTCTCGAGTTTTTTTTTTTGTGTAGAATAGAATAGAATAGAATAATCGTTTATTTGGCCCACCGCCGAGACATAAAAACTATTACAAAAATAATATAAACAAGAAACTTAACAGTAGGAACAGAAGAGAGAAAGTAATATAAATAGGTTATACAGACAAAAAAATAAAAAATAAAAGTTCGTCTTTATGCATGTTAAAATTTTACTTATTATGTGTCTCGAAGCTGCGGCCAAAAGGGTGTCCAGTTCAGGTAAATGCTGACACAAAGCGCTCAGCCCTGATTTTCAACTGGCACCGGTCGACCTACCGATGTCGCCAAACGCAGACAGTAATTATAGATAGAATAAGGTGATTTAATAAAAGTAAAGTGGAGAATGAAAGTACAATAAAGGATAACCGTAGTTAAAACAAATACAACAACAAACAGATTAAATATTCTAAGAAAATTATAAAAAGGTGTAAATTACCTGTGTAGGTGGCAAACAAGCAGAAGTATCATCTGATGGCAACATCAGAGTCATCACAAGT
Organism: Spilosoma lubricipeda; assembly: GCA_905220595.1. NCBI lineage: Eukaryota > Metazoa > Arthropoda > Insecta > Lepidoptera > Erebidae > Spilosoma > Spilosoma lubricipeda. Next base: position 2,115,627 of record HG992290.1, read on the forward strand.
GTGTTGCTGACATTAGGGGGGTGGGGAAAGGGTTGTTGTAAGAGGTTTGGGGCATGGGCCTCCGGTATCCTCACTCACTCGGTGAAACACAGCGCAAGCGCTATTTCACACTGGTTTTCTGTGAAACCGTGATATCACTCCGGTCGAGCCGGCCCATTGAAGTCGAAGCGTGGCTCTCCCACGGTACACACAAAATCCTTCAATATACACATACAAAGACAGGTGTCTCATTACCTCATGACCATCACTCTATTGCAGTCCACTCTAGACTCCTTTCATTACTTGCTTATAATCGCTCTGTACTTCGTTCAAGAACGCTTTTCACCGGATAATCAAATGTCGTGTTTGACTTTGAAAATTCAATCAAAAACCGCTTATATCGAGTTGTCAAACAAGTTAAAACATGTCTTGATAATAAACAAGGCTTTGTCGTAAATTAAATTATTTCGGTATTCAACTAAACTTGCAACGTGGTAACTCTATTGTTATTATGTTGTCTCAGTGAATTTTAGACTGTTTTAATATGTATCTTAGTGTCGAAAATCACATCACGTTCTTGCGTTTTCTATAATGCAATTGAGCTAAACATTTATTCTGAACATTTTCTCAAAATAAAGAACCCATGGATAATACTTGCTCATTAAATATTAAAAGTGTGAAATGATAAACTTCAAATGCTGCAAATAAAATTTCGTTGTTATATTTATCGTTGGTTAATTACATTATGATGAAAATTGAAACGAGGTTTCCTGACTCAAAAATCTACATAAGTTTACAAGCTGTACTGAATGCGTTGCTATCCTAGCAACGCATTCAGTACAGCTTGTAAAGAGTTTTGTATATCAGTACTTAAAAATATTGTGCCGAATAAAATACATAAACAGAATGTAGCTTCTCATTTTGCATATAAAATCAATGTATTTATGTAGATATTTCTTCTGTCTAACAAGATATTCAAGTGAAATGATAACATCTATAAATAGTTTATCTGAGTTACTCGCACCTGTCAAATAACTCGCTAACATTTGAAAATAAAACAAAATTGGGATATCTACAGCAGAAATATACGGTACTGGCTGTAATGTATTGAAAAGTTAAACATAAGAATTTCGATAGCACTTGAATTTTCTACTGAAAATCAATAAAAATGAACAAAGAATTTAAGAGCATCGAATTCTGAAGACATTGACGAATACGTCTGTAAAATAAATATTGATAGGCACTTTGAGGAGTCTCTAAGTGCCAAGACTTGAAGAGCACAAAGAAAAATAAAAGCTAAAATAACTTTTTGATTTTTTAAGAAGCTTATGAAAATTTAAACACGTTGCTTTTGTTTTTGCTAAGCGAATCTCTGAGAAAATATTCAAATTTGTTTGAAATTTTGATACATTGAAAGTCCTTTTATTTTGTCTTTGCTGAGAACAGTCGAAGAAAAAAACATAACTCCTTTCGGAACCGGCCTAATGCGTAACGCAGTCACCGTGTAGAATTCGAATAAATAACAAGCTTATTTAAGTATTTTTTAAATATTTTGTGAAATTGTTCCAATCAAATCAAATTTTACAAGTGAGGTGACTAGTGGAGCAAATTAATTATCATAATCCTTTTGACAGCCTATTACAAAAAGCTCTTTGAAATGTAAAAATGTAAAGTAATCGAAACAAGCTGCTGAAAATTCTTGCCTAATGATACCCCACGCTATGGAATAGACAAATAATCACAAATTTAAAAAGGAAAACTGACTCTATGAACCGACAAAGAGCCATCAAGAAATGGGACCACACGGGAAGCAGCTTTCAAATAAAAAAGAATCATCAAAATCGGTTAACCCATTCCAAAGTTATGGGGTAACAAACGTAAAAAATAAGTTGGATCGATAATCTCCCCGATTTTTGAAGGTGGTTACAAAAAAACTTCCCGTAGAAGACATATTATAGCAGTAAATAATATTGATGACAAATTAAATGATGATTAGTCTTCAACCAACGTTACAATCAAACGAACAGAAAGACATGGTGAAACGATAAGGTTTCTATGTGAGGTCATCGGCTAGTATAGGTTTGATAAATGGACATGTACTACATGTGATAAATTGCAACATTTGTCTTGAAACGGAACTTTGACCTGGCAAGAAAACGTTATGATCGAATTTTTGCACACAATTTATGACTGCAAACAAGAGTCTAGAACAATTTAGAACTATTAGTTATCGGTAAACAGAAATAATCAACTCGTATGCAGATTTCGGCTATGGTGACTGTTTAATTCTGAGCATCTAAGTTTCAGGCATGTGCTCTGGTGTAACGTACAAGGATCCGTACAAGACAGGTCTTGGCACTGAAGGCACGTGTATATACGCATTGGGGACAAGAAAGCACTCCATTAAAGTAATTGTTCTTTATTTTAGGGGGTGATTTGTTTTCGAATTTGTCTCGTTTCACATTGAGACAAAACCAAAAAACAAATCATTTGTTTCCTTTGATCCTCAAAGTTGCAGACACTCTGGGGAAGCATCCGCCTTCATTCAAGTCTTTGCCTAGCGAAATCCTCCCATCGAGAAGTGTAATTACACAATAATAATAGTAAGAATTAAGATGCTCTTTCGTATTACTTTACGTTGAACTCTTTTTGCAGACCAAACTTTGGTCCCTATTTTCTTTAGGGAGGCGGTGTTTTGAGTTTCTGTAAATTCGCTCATTTGGTGTATAGTAACGAAAGAATTACTTGAAAAGGTTATCCCCCCAGATTATGTGCTGAAGAATGAAGATCTATATTCATTTAAAAGAATTGTACTGTGGATATGCTTCTATCTTGGTGACCTCTCCACTTTCTGGACACACATATAGTCTCACCGAGGATTTTGAGTCTCATCTTCCACCCAAGATTTGGAATATTCCTTACTTTACTTCCAAAAAGGAAAATAGATACATATTATTTTCATCAATATTCAATATTATTCTAATTTTGAGGGAAAATTTAACAGAAACATGTAACAGCTGCTCCGAGCACGTAACGAGATGGAAGAATAATATACGATTGCAATGGATCCATAATTGAAACAGCAATCTTGTAGAAAAGAATCAAAAGTGTGACTTTAAACTTGATTTATCCAGTACAGTAAAAAGTATTTGTATGTAATATAAGCTATATTATCCATACCTATTATATATTATAAATGCGAAAGTAGCTCTGTTTGTCTGTCCTGCTTTCACGGCCAAACCGTTGCACCGATTTCAATTAAATTCTTGTGAAACACATAGGCTACTCTTTGCTGCAATAAGCGACAAACACGCAAGCGAAGCCACGCGCATAAACTAGTTATCTGTGACAGGTTCATGAACACGGAATACGAAACATTAAACAGCCTAAATAATGATCGACTAATGGTATTATGCAAATCAAATTGAAGATAGACTATTTTGATTCAAGAACAACTACCAAACCCATAACTTAGCTAGTTAATACTCCTGCAGTTAATATTTAATAGGGTCCTCGAATGCTTGAATTCACAAACCCGCTTATTTCAACCGAAATTTATTCACGTAATATAATATACGTAAATTATACAATTTATACAGATTATGTTAGACAACCGTGTCTATTAAAGATAAATATAGTATCTAGGCTTTAGTATGGAATAAATTAGTTTATTTTATATACTTTGAATGAGTAGCGGAAGGTGGACTTGAAGGCTGTTGGAGTGGCGCCCAAGGCACACACTAGACTGCAGGGTAGACCATCAATGAGATGGAAGGACGACATCAAAGTAGATGCAGGTCAAGATTGGATGCCGGCGGCTCAAGACCATCAGAGGTGGCAAAGGCTTACGTTCAAAACCGGATAGAAAGAGGATGAGGTAGATAGACGAATAGACTTTATAAAACCATAGGATTTCGGCAATAATTTGAGATCCGTGGTACCTAATCGTTACGGGTAATCGAAGGCCTAAAAAGTTCAACACAGAAAGATAAACTTAGAGATCACTAGTCAGTCTAGTCTGGGCATTGTACGAGGAAGGTACGAGGAAGCTGGAAATAAGTTAAGTGCATAGGCTTCTTAATAATTGTAATTAACTATTTAACGTTTGTTACTAATAAGTTAAGACGTAACTTTAAAAGAGTGGTCATGAGTTTCTTTGCCAGTATTCTTCTCATAAGGCTCTACGCATCTTATAAACTGGAAGTTATAGATTGGCACGGACGGGTAGTGGATTTTGGTGTTTTCACCTAATTCACCTTGACCATGTTGTGCCGATCTATGATTTTAACTGTAGCTGCATTAATTCAATAAACTATTTGGAATTCTATATTGTCTTTGGCTGTGCAAATAAACCTTACCTACCAACGTGTGTAATAATGAATTGAGTGCCACTAATGAGATAAGCAGTGGAGTCGGCAAGGCTGACGTCACCATTCCTAAAAACTATTACTCGCCCTGCTCGCCGCGACCTCTACAGAATCTCGATATAGCCTAAGGGTACTTGGCTGTGAATGTCTGATGGCAGTAGTTTAACGTATAAAAGCGAAGTTCAGCCTAAACATACAAAAAAGCATAGAAGAAGATGCTAATGTTTTATTTAACGCATCAAACATTGTAAGCATTATGGCCCAATAAAGTATACTAAGTTCCTATTGTCTTGATCCTTTCTACAGTCGTTTTACTTCTTTATCTCATGTTTTGCTATGAATGGAAGGAATTATAATTATTATCAAATATATATAGATTTACAAATAAACAAAATTGGATTGTCTGTTTATAATATTAAAATAACCACTTTTTAATAAATTAATATGTATACACGATATAATACGACGAAAAATGTTTGTCGGTGTATCGGTTTGTTTCGGGTAATCTCTGGAACGGCTGAACCGATTTAGACGGGACTTTCACTGGCAGCTGATGATCTAAGGAGTAACTTAAGCTACTTTTTTTAGACTAGATTCACCCCGCGGCTTTACCCGCGGTACGACAATAACCGACAAAATTTAGAGATTCACCCGTTGACATGAAGAAATTAATAGTAAATTAAAAAAATACGGCAATCTAATGTTTAACAGAATACACTCCAAAGAATATGATCATAGTATTGCTTATGACTAGTACTTAGTACTCACCATCATAAACAACTCCTCGCACCAACTCATTGGTCTCGAACACCGGATGGCTAAGCGTCAAATTCACATCACTGTCTTCATCACTAACAGTAACAATCTCATCACTATCGCTCGGGATCCTCGCGAAGGCACAAGCATCACTGACATCCACCGTTTTATCACTCACTTCCACTTCACTCACTGTTGTAACTTCTATCACGTCTTCACTAGTGGTTGTCTCATCATATATTTCGGGGACTATTTTATCATCAGTTGCCTCTTTTTCTTCGATTGTAGGTGGCCCAGGGGACCTACCTGGTGCAGGATCCCCGCTAGGCAAGCTCAGAGTTGAGCTATAAGGCAACGATGCTAAAATAACTATCATCATCAAGATATTTATTGTGTATCCGTTCATTTTGAATTTGGTTGCTTTTTTTATGTTTTTCTTTATCGTCTGCCATTGGATCTGTTTTTTGTATTTAGACATCACTTGATTGTTCGATGACATTTTACGTTAATTGTTGGATTTGTTTTTGTACTGTCTTTGTCTTGTCCATTTTGTATTAGAAATACCTGTGAAAGAAAAAGAAACATTTAAGAACAATTGTTTTTATTGCATCTACTAATATATACTAATATATAAAGCTGAAGAGTTTGTTTGTTTGTTTGAACACGCTAATCTCAGGAACTACTGCTCTGATTTGAAACATTCTTTCAGTGTTAGATAGCCCATTTATCGAGGAAAGCTATAGGTTATATATCATCACCCTAAGACCAATAGGAGAAAAGCACCAATTAAAATTGTTTAAATAACGGGGGAAAATTATCACGCGACGGGCAATAGGAGACGCAAACGAGATTGCGTGGGTCTGCTATCTTTTATATTTAGACTTTCAACTTAGTCTTCTTTCAAAAAATTGACATTTCGTGGCTGCTTAGACTGTTTTAGAAATAAGTGTAATAAATTGAAATAGGTATTTTATTATTGTTAGATTGTTTTAGTTTAAGAACACATTCTCAACTGTAAACACCGGTTACCCATCCTATGACTTTCCAAGCTAACGTCACTTAACCACTTAAACTTAGTAATCCGGCCGTGTTATGACAGATTTTGTCATAACACTACAAAGCTCTACAAGAAATTACTGCCGAATCGAGTACCACTCGAAACCCAATTTGCTAATAAGTTCTGTTGCTCAAGTGCCATGAGCCGACATTACTCATTAATAATTCAATTCAGCCTCCACTTTAATCTTCATACTTTGCGATAACAATACCATCAATCTATATTCTTATCACAAACATGTTTTTATTCCCGGCACAAAATATTTTCAGGTCTCACAAAAGCAGGTAACAAATTATTCTTGGCGTGATCTCTATACACTTTGTGATAAAGGTCAAATTTGCTTATCATCAGTTCTATTATTTATAAAAAAGGAAAAGATTTTTATTAATGGCCAGTATTTGGCCGTGACTTTGCGTAGTTTAATTTTGATTTCGTGAATATTTGATTATGGGTAAATAAATATATTGGTAGACAATTTTCATAAAAAATCTTTTAAACATTTAGCGTTTTCCATAAACTATCTATGTAATATAATATATATACTAGTACCTGGCTGAACTAACTGACCTGACTGACATTTGTTTTTGGAAAATAATTTAAAATATCGCCCTAAAACCCTAATATAGAATATGAAGCCTAAATTTCATGATAATCGAGCCGTTTCTGAAATTCAGAATATATACTTTTATATATATTCAAGAATTGCTCGTTTAAGGTTAAATCTACATCTATCTATACTCTTTAAAAAGAAATAAAATTAGACTCTTTTTGTAATATTAAAATAACCGCTTTTTACTTAATGCATATGAATGTATACACGGTACATATGCCAAAAATGTAGTTAAAATTTTTTTGTCTGTCTGTCTGTTTGTTCCGGGTAATCTCTGGAACGGCTGGACCGATTTTGACGGGACTTTCACTGGCAGGTAACTAGATGATCCAGGAAATAACTTCCGCGGCGTTACTTGCGGTACAACAATAACCGCGGGTAACACCGCGGGATTCAGCTAGTTGATTAATATACATTCCTATGCAGAGAAAGTAAAGAACATTTATCAATGAAATTGCTTGCACAAATACCTTGTGCTTATGTTATACTGATAAATAACTATTATCTATTATAAATTATGTTTACGATAGATAAATATAAGACAGTATTTATTTAAATTATGAGAATTTATAAAATGCATTAATCAAAAGGTTCAGTATAAATTACATATACTGTATGCTACTGTTTTGTAAATCACGACTACCGGCCGGTTTCAATAACCTATCTTCAGTTTTTACTAGTAATAGAATATTAAAAACGGTCTTAATTTACCTTAAGAAGTATTTACGAGTATTCTTTTCGAGGCCACTCAAAATTTAAAAAAAAAGAAAGAAAATTTGTACATATCAATAAAAGGAGGCCCAATAAAGCAGAAGCATCACTAGCGCACCATAGTGTGGGTCGCCATGCTGCATTGTTGCATTGTCTACATTCGCAGTATGGTGACCACCACTATTGGATTCTGCATCTTACTACATCTACATCATACTTTCCATCAGGCAGAGTAGAGTCATTTTGGCAGGGGAAAACATAAAATAAAAAAAAGAAATCTAAATGGTCTATCTCCAGTTTTAACTGGAGATAATTTAGATGGATGGATTATTTATTGGAGATTATTGAAAGTAAGGTCGCAAGTTAACAAAATGCACAGAATAACGGCACCATAAACAGAAGAAAAACTTAGCACAAATCTTATACCAATACCTCTGACTGAAGAGGTACTGTAGTCGACTGAATGGGCCGGCTTGACCGGATTGATACCATGTCCTCACAGAAAACCGGTGTGAAATACGCTTGCGCTGAGTTTCTCGGAGTGAGTGAGTCAGGCCCATACCCCAACCCCTCCCTCCATCCCTTTCGTCATCCCCCAAAAGCCGACAACGCCTCTGGTATTGCGGATGTCCATGGGCGGCGGTAATCGCTTACCATCAGGTGATACGTCTGCTAGTTTGCCCTCTCTACTATAAAAAAGGCCAAAATCTTCTTTCTAATGATACATACATATGAATTTAGTAGAAAGTGGTTATTTTAATATTACAAACAGACACTCCAATTTTATTTATTTGTATGTATGTATGGATGGATTATTTCAGTTTTATAGTTCACTTTGTTCCAGTCACAAGGTAAAGAAGATTCAGCATCAACAAGTATTTATTCTTCATCTGCACGAAAATTGTACAAATTCTTTTCTGATAATTTAGAGAGGAGAGTATGACCCTTTTATTTAATCAATCTTATTGACTGACAAAATGTATTTTCACCTTTCAAGAATCCCTAAAAGTTTTATCATTTATAAATTTTCATGTTGCAGTAAAACGATAAACAGTGCAGTATGTACAAGCCATGCAGTATAATATGCAGTACTTTGGCTCAGATAATTTAATTATTCGTCATTCTTAATTTACAACAAAACATGTCAGAAAAATATTATTTCAATTTAAAAACATCAAGCGAAATTAAAAGATTTGATTACTCTGAAGTTGAAAAATGTGTTAATAACATAATCACGAATGAAGGTTTTGAAAATTATGACATTGAAGAAAATGTTCACCCTCCAGAGAGAGGTAGTTTTCTCGGCTCTTATGTGGACATAAACATCACAGGGAAAACTAAAACGAAGAAAAAAGAAATTAATTTGTTCCTTAAAGCTATCATCAAAGATGAAACTATGACATTGCTGTCTCTAACTGACGTCTATAAAAAGGAATTGTTTTTTTATCTTGAACTATCACAAATATACAAGAAACTTCAAGACGAAGTGTATATTCCAGAAGATAAAAGATTTAAAGTAATCAAAAGCTACAGAGAAAGTACTCCAAATGTTATTATAATGGAAAATATGGCAATTAAAGGATACAAGTCCAGCTTCAATATGGACGGTATGCCACTTGATTTCGTTGAGCTAGCAGTAAAAGAAATAGCAAAATTCCATGCATTGTCATTTGTTTTGGAAGTTAAAAGACCTGAATATTTTGAAAACAAAATAAAGCCATTAAAATCATCACTACAATTCAGTGATGATTATGAAAGTTACGTAAAAAACATGAGCGAATTAACAAGAGCTGTTTTGGACGGAGAGAGCCGAGACAAATTTGAAAAAGGTAGTACTAAGTTTATGAAGAAAATATTGAAATATTTGACTACTACGTGCGGAAGAGATGTTCTTTGCCATGGTGACTACAGACCAAACAACATTTTACAGAAAGAGATAGTAAGTAACTGGATAACTCTTTAGTGTAATTTAATTTTCAAAAATATCAGAACCTAGCTTTTGCCGGCGCAATGGTAGCCGTGATAGCCTAACAGACTGACAGACAGAGTTACTTTCAAATTTATTTATTTATATCAACTGCTCACTACACTCATAGTTACCCAACACGTGTAGCGAGGCATTATAACATTGGAGGTAATTAATAATAGGAATTCGCAGTCGTCCGACCCAAACCAGGCAAAGCCCGTACCAAGGCATCCAGACAACTGACAAACACATCTCCAAATACATACATATGATAGGTAAATTAGACCCAGACGTAGTATATATCGTGCTTATCACATAAAAGCTGGTGGTGTTGAACGCACGAAGCACGGGTGGGAATTGAACCCACGACCAGAGGCGCTCAGCAGTCAGACTAGAGCAACAGGCCCGTCATAATTAAAACTTATCATTTAAAAAAGCATATAAAATGTAACAAATGTACTTAATTTTTTAAAGAATAAATCAACATCTGGATACTGAGCAATCAGGGAGTTAAGCAGTCTAACTGCCTGACTAGTGGGAGCGTATTGTGCCGTAAACGTTCGCACTTGCGGCGCAGCGAAGAGACGGCAAGAGCGTAGCCGAGTGTACTGGTTCGGTACCCATAACAGACAACGAGATAATGAGTTTGCATTATCAATTTTATGGTTTAATAATAAATAATAGTGTACCATTAAAGCACACTTACGTCGCAATGCCAATGTGTTAGGACCAACCAGGCTGAGAACAAAAAGTGATGGATATAGATAAAGATAGTACCCGTACAGCATTTTATATAGGAGCCGTGCAAATTTTCGTTGGACGCGTTCTGTCGTCGTGTTGTACCTCGCCTCGTGCGAATCCCAGATTATGGACTTATACTCTCAAGCAATGCAAGCAAAAGAGAAGTACAACACGATGATAGTGTTCCTGTTTTGGAATTGTGCTGACATTCTTATCACGATTCCTGTGACTTAAAACTTTTTTCACAGATATTATTTATGTGTGTGTTGAAGGTGAGACGTGAATTCAAGGTCACGCTAAGGTCACGTATTTATATTAGAATAAGAATGGACCTATGAATATAGACCAGTATGAATACTTGCTCTATGTATTTTTAAATAGTAATCGCTAAACATACTTTGTCATTTAGAGCTAAATCCATATTCAAAATCAACATTAATGTGAGAAACTCGAATTATATTTTTCGATTTTTAAATATGGTGGGTTCTGCAAATTTTATTTGATGTTGAGTGAATTTAATTATTTACTGTAACAAATCTTTTGGCCCCAAGTTTGATGTGATGTAACTTCAAATTTCTTAGTGCGTTTATGTTATTGATTTTCCAAAATTAAATGTTTTTTTCAGGATGGAGAAATAAAAGACCTCATACCAATTGACTACCAGTTGATATACTACGGATGTCCTGTAATGGATCTTTTGTACTTGATTTTTATTACCACAAATCGGAGTATTAGAAAGTCCAATCTTCAATATTTGTATGACGTTTACTACGAGGCTTTAAAAACGTTCTTGACACATTTTGATCTCGATATTGTTGAAATTTATCCTAGGGAAGAATTTGAAAGGCACTTGACAGAAAGTTTGGACTACGGCTTAATCATGGCTGTAAATGCGCTGCCAGTGCTTATGTGTAACAAAGAAGAAATTCCTGATATTACTAAAGGGGCTATGGCAGAAATTAATTTAAACTTAAAGAGTGAAAAGTTTCGGGTCAGAATGAATGAACTCGTAGAAGATTTCATAGAATGGGGATATCTATAAGATGCAAAACTAATGCCTGCACTGTTTTTTACTTTCTAATATATATTAATCTATGTATATATACATATATAAATAAATATTTGTCTGTGTGTCCTTTATAGAATCTTAAACATTTGATCATGTCATGATCTTCAGCATAAGTGTTGTGCATGAGCCAACAAGGATTTCTGAGTTGGTTGGCTGGCATACCCGCGGGCGGAGAGGCGGAAAACAGCTAGTGTATAATAAACTTAAAATATATTAATATACAAGATATAATACTCGCACCTGTAGCGAGTAAGCCAGTTAAGTTGTTCATCTAAATGCTCGTCAAAATCATAGGATAGACGGCGTCCTCGCAACAGAGAGGGTTGTTGCACGGTTATTTTCGCACTTGTTACCTGTGTCCCTTCTCCATTATAGTAGTATCGGGTGCAAAACATCTGTATATATATAACTTCCAATCGGCTGTACCAAGTAATTTTTTTTTGTATGTTTTTGTTATTGTTAGGAAAAGAATAATTCAAAGGTAACGGGAAACGGTAACTTAGACAGGTATGCAAATATGGCTATATGAAGTTCGCCGGGTTAGCTAGTTTATTATAAATATCTTCGCAATCTAGTAATAAAAATACATTGATTTCTAACTTGTTGTTATCATTTTATTGTAAACAATATACGTGAACTTTCTGTCTGCTTACCAGCGAAATAAATACTCTCGCCATTCCCTTTGCCACCTTGCTTAGAACGCAATAGTAAGTGCCACAACCACAACAATAGCATTCACATTTCTGCACACCATGAACACACCAAATAATGAAACTCAGAAAGTCCCAATAAAATATATTATCTGTCTCGGAGCTCGCAATGACATTAATCAGAAGTAAATTAGAGTAGTTACTAAAACGCCTTGGCGTAACCTTTTTAAGTAATTGAGCATCCGGTAATTTCACTCACTGGGATAAAAACAATGAAAACATTGCTTTATCCGTTTATATGTGTGGCCGTGATATCTCTCTAGGCACTCCATGTATGCTACAACATAAGACTGAGCATACTTTAAATGGACCGTTTCAGTTTCAATCTTCATCAGCCTACCAGTCCATGGCAGCCTCTTCCATGGCACGCTACTCTGATCGATTTTAGGCTTCTCGCATCCAGCTTCTGCTTCTCGCATTCAATATTTATGGACTGATTTTACCACGGCCTACAGTAAACAGGTGCTAAAAAAAATCTACTATATAGTATAGTCTATTATTTATATTTACTTCTTACTTTATGTCAAATGTCCTGAACAAATAATAAGAGCAATGCATGAATGTGTGAGATATATTGAAATAAAAAGACAAGACGGAACTCATAAGAATCAGTTTAATTTGTACGAAGCTTATATATACACATGCACCTTTTCAAATAAGTAAACTTTTGAAAAAGCAATTTGCCCTGATTCAGCATTTGTGTTAAATATAACCCCATTGTATAAAATCATCTACAACACCACGAATTCGTGCAGTGAACTTATCATCAACCTTAAATTTCAAACTCGACAAGTCTTCTGTTGTCACATCAGGTGCTTCATCTTCAAGTGCAAACAAAAATGGAGCATAAAATAGATTAACCATGAGTCCAAAATCTAACTTTTCTCTAAAATCTCTCTCAAAGTCAGTGAAATTATAGTACTTCTCAATATTAATTTCAAATTTTGCCAGGAATTCTGCAATAGCATTAAAGTACAGGTTCTTGATATTTGTCATATGTTGTCTTCTGAATTCTTGGTCTGTTCCATGGAAAATGAAATAAATTAAATCCAAGACTGGACATCCGTAGTGAAGTATTTGATAATCTATCGCAATAACTTCAGTAACTTCCCCATTCTAGAACAAAAAACAACGTAAAATTTGAATCATAAAAGAGCTAACTAATTCCACAATAACAGTCAGTGAAAAGATTAAATTGATTTTAAAATTCGTTGTGATGATTGATAATGTGATGATGCATCTTAAAATATGTTTAATAAACATCATCGATTCATATGTCAAATATGTTTAATATTAAAATATGGTTCAATTACTTTTTGTAACTTTAAGACATAAACTATTGAATATGTAGTTCAAATAATGAAATAATATGCAATGCAATAATTCTCAGACATATGCAAAATTTCATCATGATGTTAACAATAATTTCATTGGTTTTTATTTATTTAAGGCACACCTACAGAATAAACACAAACATTCACATAAAATAAAATAAACCTTTAAGAAAAGAGCGTACTCCTTCTTATAAGACCGGCAAGGCATGTGTAACGCCACTGGTGTTGCGAGTGTCAATGGACGGCGGTAATCGATTACCATCAGGTGACGTCTAGTCATTTGCCTATCTCATAAAAAAATTAGAAATCAACTTAGTACATGTGCTACTCATCATTGTTACTACATTCAACTTAATTGTTGTCAAAAAGTTGTTAGGAACACAAATGACAATCGTTGTTGGGAAAGTCAGTGCCCTCAAATATAGTGTCAACTAGTTCAATTTTTGAATTGAATTTACCCTTAGGGTTGCGGAGGTCAACCTGATTTCAGGTAAAACCGGTTGAACTAGTAACCGATCCCAAATAATCTTGGGAATAATAAAACCTAGAAAGATGATAACGATGTTTAACATAATTGTGTCACCCCATTCCCTCAGTGATAATATAATTTATTATGTAATATATAAACCTATGTACCATAATTAAAATGAACAATAACAATATTTATTTACATACAAGCGTCAAAAAACTCCACATCTTCGCCTACTGGTAGCGTGCCCAAAAGACTGGCAGCTTTACCACGATGAATGGCAATGCTGATTCTCCGTGCTAGAAAAAGGCCGGCCTTCTGGTCGCGAGTAGCGTCAAGCAGTCGCTTAGCCAGTACCCCATGAACCTAGCGTCTCTACCCCAAACGATTCAAAAATGTAATTACCTATTAAATTCCCTCAATAGTGTTCAGTCTTTCGAATCGGTATTGATAAAAAAATCTTAAAAAAAAATACGAAAAGAACGAATATTTATCATTTCAAAATTTACAACTTACAACTTCCTTAGCCATAATATTGTTGAGTTTAAAATCTCCATGACACAAGGTGTGAACAGCAGTAGTGTCCGTCATATGTAGATGGTATTTGCCAACCACTTCTAATAACTTTTCTTTCTCCTTTTCCTTGACTTCAGGCTCCAAACAATTAATTGAAAAAGTGGTCATATTCTTTACAAATTCTTTCCACTCTTTTCCAAAATTGTACGGCTGTTTCTTAGTTAACACATGACTTTTAAAATATGCCGGCCTCTTTTCTTGTATAACGAATGACAAAGCATGGAACTTTGCAAGCTCTTTCGTACATTTTTCAGCATATTGATAGGGCATAACTCCCATTCTATTATATAATTTAAACCCTTTCTTACCCAAATGTTCAAGAATAATAGATTTCGGATTACATTCTTCATAACTGTAGGGCATTTTGTATCTTTCGTTTAAAGGAATGTTTGCCTCATCTTGTAGTTCTGTAAATATTGTACTAAGTTCATTATAAACCCAAGCCTCTCTTTCAAACACGCCTGGTACGGAGTATATAGGCATATCTACGTTTTCCACAATATTCTTAACAAATATATTTACTTCCTTTTCTTCATCACCGACTTTTCCTTTTAAATCAATTTCGTACAATATACCCATGTAACTACCGCCATCTGTTGACAGTTTTTTTACACACTTCTCGTATTTCTCAAAACCTTGATTTTTAGCAATACTTGCAATCGAATCTTCTAAACCTTTAGGCAGTTCATTGACATTTATTTGCTGTTTTTCCTCCATTACGTATCAGTTAGCAATGTACTTACCAATGTTATTTTAAAACTTAACTATCTATTTCACTTAATAATACGGAATGAATAGCACACAACAACACGCTAACGACACAGTTCAAAACAATATGAAGGAACAAATGTGAGTAACATAGACCGACGCGTGGCGGAGTCACAAACGAATGTTGTTACTTCGTTATGCAATCGCGATGTATAGCCGAACAGACCCGGAGATTGCCGAACAGTCCCGGAGATTACCGAACTCAACACGAGAACTCTTTCCACAATACAACCATTATATTGATTGTTTATACTGATAAATTGTAGATAAATATAATAATATAGATAAAGATATTTGGTAATTTCAAAAACCCAAAGAATTACCGATTGCCAAATCAAACAACTATTATTTTAATTACGTTTCAGGTTAAATATATATTTGAAATATTCTTATTATTAGTAACAAAGTGACATTTTATTTGGTTGCAATTTTTTACTTATCTATTTATTTGTCCTCAATAATCATGTTATTGTTATAATATAATACTTATTTTGAACGATAACGAGAGGCCTATATCCGATATTGAATATTGTCGCCCGTATTTACCATTAAAAAGTCATGATTTCTAAAAAACAATACACGTGCATTACAACAAATTAATATTTTTAAAACTTAAACTTTTAAACTTTTTTCCATCTATACTAATATATTAGCTGAAGAGTTTGTTTGTTTGTTCGTTTGTTTGAACACGCTAATCTCAGGAACCGCTGGTCCGATTTGAAAAATTCTTTCAGTGTTGGATTGTACATTTATTGAGAAAGGCTATAGGTTGTATATCATCACGCTCGGACCAATAGGAGCGGAGCAGCAATGAAAAACGTTTCGAAAACGGGGGAAAATTATCACGCTACGGGCAATAGGAGACGCAAACGAGGTTGCGTGGGTCGGCTAGTTTACTATATTTGTTATTCTAAAATATTACTAGGAAGTGAAAATTTTCCTTGTTATACAATTACTAGCTTTTATCCCCGGTTTCGTCCGCGTATTTGTCGGTTATCGCACTCGAGACTAGCCTGTCCTTCCTCAAGTATCACAATATCCCCATGCCAAATTTCATTGAAATCGTTGCAGCGGTTTGGCCGTAAAAGCTTGACAGACAGTTAGATAGACAGAGTTACTTTCGCATTTATAATATAAATATGGATCAATAGAAAATAAATAGAGTAATTGGGAATTCTTAGGAAATAACATTTATTTAGTTAATTAAAGTTATAGTCAAGACTTTAACTTTAAAAGACTAAAGAATTTATTGAAATGATTATTTGCAAGTTATTGTGTATATTGTTTAAGTTTCTAAAATTGGAATATTTCTGCCATATATAGGCATTATGGAATCTAGTGAGATTTCAGTAATTCTTTTCGTGTTGGATAGAATATTGGTTGATAAAGATAATGACGTACTTCGACGACTTTAGACTATGTACCATTACGCTAGGAACTTAAGCACCTGAGCAGTGATTGCAGTAGACTACAGCTTTTAATAAATAATAAATATTTTAATAAATATTTCGGACATCTAAACACACAACGCCATCTAGCCCCAAGCTAAGCAGAGCTTGTGTTATGGGTACTAGACAACTGATACAAATACTTATATACTTTTTTTTGTAAATACATACATATTATAGATAGAACACACCCAAACTCCGAAACAAATATTTGTAGATCATACTGTTACATAGCTGTTTTATAAAATGATGAAAAATATCAACATTCGTCGTGGTTCATGCTGTCCATTCTGCGTATCAATGACATGTTAGCCCTTGGCAACATATATTGCTACGTAGATGACAGCACAGTTCATGGGCAATATTTTGGATACCCTGCAGCCGTTAAGGAAAAATGACAGGAGCTTGTCGCTGAAATGGACACTGAGCCTCTGATGACTCACACTTGGCCGATTTTTTATACCAATGAAATAGTTTATTTTGTAGACAATAATTGGATTTATTGGTATTTCAAGTCTTCATCCTCATCATTTAATAAATTTAAAAACTTTTTGGAACATGTTTTAAGAGTCGACAAAACAGGTTTAATGTGATCATTGCCTTATTTTCACATTTCATATGCGCGTTTTTACTTCTAATAATTTAGTTACTCAGTCCTAAAACGTAATACATATAGATGGTAACAGATTTATTGCTCAAGTTGCTTTAGTGAATAAACAAAAATTCGAAAAGAAATTCAATTTTCTTCAGAAAACGATTTTCGCAACAAATTAAACTTGTCCTTGGAGCGCGTAATTGAAAACAGAAAGATTTATTATGAAAGAAATCCATAGTATTAATATAAATTTGAAGGTAACTCTATCGATTTATCTGTCTGTCCTATACGTTTTCACGGCTAAACCGCGAAACAGATTTAAATTAAATTTGGCATCAAGATACTTTGATGCTTGAAGAAGGATATAGACTATTATTTACCATCGAATTTACAATATTAGTAGTAATGTGTTCAAAATGTGATGTTCTAAAGAATAACAATAATAATAAATAAATAAATAAATAAATATTTTGGACATCTAAACACACAACGCCATCTGGTCCCAAGATAAGCAGAGCTTGTGTTATGGGGTACTAGATAACTGATACAAATACATATATACTTTTTTTTAGTAAATACATACATATTATAGATAGAACACACCCAAACTCCATTTGGTCCGACCCGGGAATCGAACCCGAGACCTCATGATCAGCAATCGCTCACGCCAACCGCGAGACCAACGAGAATAACGATTGAATATTAAACCTATGAACGATGGAGCCACAATTGTCCTCAGTATGGTAATATATTCAATATGCAACGTTTACACATTGTAGCATTGTTTATTGTAAATGCAGATTTAGACGAGTTGCAATCGCAAGCTTATGGGTTGGCACGGGACCAGAATTCACGTGTGAGCACGCTGTCTTGTGGTGTGTTGTTTGTCCCCATATGGGATTAAACTGCATATATCTATTCCCCATTTTTGTCCGATTCTAGGTGTGCTTTAAATTTGTAAAGATGTTATAAAGACTAACGTGATACAAGACAATTATGGCCCTGCATCGCCCTAAGGTCGACTGTTAGAAAATGCCTAAGGCATTAAGTCGGCCTCTACATTTGTGTATAAAGAAATAAATAAAACAAATACCTAGTGCCGGAATCGTCTAGCATGATTTTATTAAAATAATTATTGATATTTCCTACAGTTTTGTTTTTATTGAAGCCTCATGCCTCATCAGTCAGATGCTGCCTGATGGAAAGCATAAACAAAATCAAGAAGGAAAACAAAAGAAAGAAATAATACAGAAGTGGGCGCCACCACACTCATTGCAAATGCAGACAATTCAAAATGACTAACCACACTATGGCGATCTAGTGGCTTTTTCACGCCCCGCTTAAATGACCCGGAATCATAGTAGGAAGGAAAAACGTGCGTTGGTAGTAAGTTCCAGTTTTTGACTGCTCGGCACAAGAAGGAAGGGCCGAAACGTTTAGTTCGAGACCGTATTTCTATCACTATGTGGTTTGAGATGTGATTTTCTTCTCAAACATAAAAAATGACTTTTTCGTACGACAAAAAAGTTCAATATTTTATTTAATGACAAAACTGACACACTTTTTTGTCATTGCCAGCATATCAGTGATTCTCCAGAGAAATGTCTGGAAACCGTCGAAGTACAATTTTAATTTGATTATAAAATAGTCAAAAATACACAATAAAAAATCCTATTTATTTAATTGAAACAAATTCACAAAAAAACATCTGGGATCTAGAATAAATTTTAGATTTGGACGAAAAAATTGTAGATATGGTAAATATAGTCGCTTGTTAAAAAGTTATGTCTGGTAAATCTATGAATAGCCATCTGCAAGCCGTGAGATCATTCAGGTGTGTGCTGTGACCTTTACAAAGCGGTCGATCTTAAAACGCAACTACAAAGTCACCGGTTTCATACACAATAGAGGTATTCTCTGTAAAAGTAAATGTAAACTTTTTTTTTGTTTTTTATAACGTTATCAGCTTTAGTGAATGTTTTCTATTAGGCTTGTTTGTTTTTAAACATGCTTAGACCGCGATTGATGGTTAATGTGAACGATTGCCCTTGCTTTTGGCTACTGCGTAGCCAGGTAAAACTAAGACCAGTTCTGTTGTTTCTTTAGTGGATAAAGATAAGGAGAAGGCGGGTTACCTGCTTATTTATTTATTAACTTTATGCACTAAATATGTACATTGGCGGACTTAATGCCCAAGGCATTCTCTTCCAGTCAACTTCCGGGTGGTGTAGAAATCTTATAAGGAAGGTGCATAGAGGTTACCTTCTTATGAAGTCAGTTAAAATGTACAAAGTTTATAACTTACTCAAAAATATGACTGATTGGCTACTTTCCGGTAGCCAATCAGTCTTACAAGCCCTACAGAGTCATTCGACTACCTTAGGGCTGATTTACGAATGCTACAGAGCCCTGTCAATTCACTGACATTTGTATGCTGATTTTCCGCGTGTTAGTTTTATCCAACGATAGGGATAAAATCGTATCTTAAAACTAAACTATCTGTTTTACTTAATAATACAGATTAAATACATACCTAACACATATATTTTGTATAAATACTCTATAAGTTAGAACTGCTGTCCTTGTCATGGTGATGATATGGTGCTAATATCTGATTAATTTCTAACTACTAATTTCTAAAACCCGAAATGATATTTTTTAGTCAATCTTTTGAACGTCACAAATTTTTAGTTTGATTTCTGGTTTTGTTTGGAGAGATTTTGAAACATCAGAATTAGCACCAATCAATAATGAATGATCTGGTCTTGGTTGCCGCGACACAAGCCTCGAGCTTAGTGCGGAAACCGTCGATAAGTTTGAACCTGTAAATTGTTTATGTACAAATAAATAAATAAATACTATACAACAACAAGCTAACGACACAATTTAAGCACAAGTGAGTAACACAGACCGACTCGTGGTCTTCGACATGAACGTATGGTGCGAAGTCGTTGCGCAATCGCGTTCTCTCATCCGAACAGTTCCGAAGAATACCGAACCTGACACGAGAACTCTTTCAACAATACAACAATACCACCAACCATGCCACCAACAATGATGATTAACATGACGTGAACCGATAACATACGATGATTCAGAAAACTAATGTTTTAAAATATAAGTATGTTTACTTTTTATACATATTATTACAATTTTAAATATATTTTTTTATATTGAATAATCGACTCTAACCATAAGCCATAAATCTTTTAAATAAAGTCAAATTTTGCATAGAAGCACAGCTTGTTATTGCTTATAATTTGTTTTCTTGTTTAATTTATAGAATTTATACGTTGTGTGGCCCTCCCTATCCCGGAAGGCGAACATAATTCGAAGATTGAACTAGTTGTCAGAATATTCAAGTGCACTAACTTCTCAACATTCATTAACGAAAACCTTAAATGTTTATGAAAACCAGGAGCAATGGCTTAGCACGCCCTCTGAGATATTGTCGCTAGTTTCCGTACTCTAGCTGACTTTACCAATTTTTATAAGAATAACCCAATGACACTTTTTTGACCGACCTGGGAGTTGAACTCGAGACCTCTTGATTGGTAGTGCCAAACGCTAACCGCTGGACTATCAAGGCAGCCGATTGTATCAAAAGGCCTCTTGTGAACAAAATTTCTGATACATAATTCAATAACCATCCCTTCTGTGACATAATTTAGGTGTGTGCTGTAACCTTGGCGAGGCGGTCGATCGCAAGACGCACCTACAAAGTCACAGGCTTTCGTAATGTGGTGTAGTTTATTGTTTTTTTTTTTATGGTGTACCGGGCAAACGAGCAGACGTATCACCTGATGGTAAGCGATTACCGCCGCCCATGGACACCCGCAATACCTGAGGCGGCACAAGTCCGTTGCTGACCTTTAAAGGATGGGGAAAGGGATGTGGGGAGGGGTTCGGTATGGGCCTCCGGTATCCTCACTCCTTTGGCGAAACACAGCCCAAGCGCTATTTCACACCGGTTCTCTGTGAGGCATCACTCTTGTCGAGCCGGCCCATTATGCCGAAGCGTGGCTCTCCCACGGTTATTGGGATACTATTTGAAAGAACTTTTTGTAATCGTTTTTTATTGTTATTGATGTAAAAAAATTAAAGTACCGGCATACTTATACATTCTTTTTACTTTTCTTTTATTATTATCAATATTAACAAACGTTTTCTACTTTTAAAAACATAGATGTAACATATTCAAAATGCCAGAAAAAAAACTTATTCATTCAAAAAGTTCATTCGAACATATGAGAATATGTTCCAATTTTGAATCTAAGCGGGAACACAACAATATCTCACAACAAGAAAAAGACAAAAGGATTATTAAAAAAAGGAAGAATTAAAAATTGTCTACATCACCAAAAAGGTTTCACGAAATTTGTAACACGTAGGTACTTTACTCGTAAAATGAAATTGTTTAATTATGTGTACACGTTTTGCTGCGTAGTTTCGAAGAGGACCCTCCCTTAGGACCTATTCACACAAAATGTGAAATGGGGTACGTATGTAACATAAGGTGGCCTAGCTATAGTTTCTCGTACATAATAATATACGATATATATAATATATATTTATTTTCATTTAGATTTGCCAGTTGCTCCGTGGAAATATTTATATTCAGGTTGAAATAGTAGCCAACCCCAAATAATATTGGAAACAATAAAGGCTAGGACAATGATGGTTTATTTTCATTTAGGAGTTATATATTTTAATAAACTCTATTCTGATGTTATACAGCTGGAAAGTTTTTGTGATTTAACGAGTTTTATAGTTACAAGTCCGTATATCGAGTCTCAAATGAAGTTCTTTTTTTTTAACGGGCAACTTCGGGATATTTCCTGTGTCGCAATTGACTTTACAAACACTTACTAAATACTGGTATTTAACATCAGTCGCATCGCAATACATGTACACAGTTACTGATTTATGATGTATAAAAGCACGAACTCAGACCTATGCATACACACACACACACACACACACACACACACACACACACTCACTCACTCACTCACTCACTCACTCACTCACTCACTCACTCACTCACTCACTCACACCCAAACACAAAACACACACACATGTACACATACACACATACTTACTATTCTATGCTTTCTCTACCTATTTCTTTACCACTTACTTAAGCTCTGTCTTTTTTTTTCTTTTTTTGTATCCCTGTCTTTTAATTTAGTTGCATTTACATAAATGCATCCATTCTTATAATTTTTTAAAGCTTACGGAAGGGGCTGGACTCCTCCACGACACAGGGAATTCTAGTGTGGGGACCAGAATTTTTTTTTTGTTCAATAGTTATATCTACTGATAAATTATGTACAGTATTTTGTGAACAAACCTTTGTGTATAAATAAAGATTTCAGATTTCAAAAAAAAAAAAGAGCGAATCCTATGGTCACGCCTCTCTGTAATACGTTGTTTACTTCTAATTAACTGATAGTAAGAAACACGAGAATCAACTTTAGTATATGTATCAAAAGTACAATACTTGAGGGAGATCTAAATTGTACCCAAATTTGCTCCCTACGGCACATCGCTAGTAAATTCTAACCTTCCATTCAATTACAAACATCACTAACATATGATGTCACACACAAATGTCCTCATCATTGAGACTCCCATAAGGTAAGCCCATAAAATACTGAAGTTTCTACTTCACATACACAAGCCGGGTGTTTCAAATCATTTTTTAGCCACTTTGGGTAAGACACAACGAAGAAATGAAGGCATTGACCCGACAGAACTAAATATTAATCAACTCGTAGATTTTAAAATATGCACCTATTTAACACTAATACCATAAATTCCAAAATTAACTCCGGCGATTACCGTCGCCCATGGACACCCAGCAACACCAGAGGCATCCGAAGTACGGTGCCGGCCTTGGGGGTTAGGAGGAGGAGTTGGGATATGGGCCTCCGGTATCCTCACTCGGTGACACACAGAGCAAATGCTGTTTTACGCCGGTTTTCTGTGAGGTCGTAAGATCGCTCCGGTCGAGCCGGTCCATTCATGCCGAAGAGTGGCTCTCCCACGGTGCCACGGTGCCCAGGATGTACGCGGATGGAGCCGTGGACGAAAACGAGTCAATGTTTACTTTAATGTACTACCAAAAGGATATAAATTCAAGGCCAATCTGGCTTAAAATATTCAATAAAGTTTAGAATACCGTCACTTTTATTAGGTTTTCTGCGCATCAATCTGTCCTGTTTAAGGCGCTCTATAAAGGTCTGAGATTCTTGTTTAGGACTGGGGATTTTTCCAAATTGAACTATATTACCCCTATTTAATTCAATTAGTTTTATAACAAGGTCTTGTTTTATTTCAATTAGTTTTATAAGAATGAATGTACCAAGTAATAGCTGAACTATATTTACAGTTACAACCGCTGGAGAGCCACACTTAGGCATGAATAAGACGGCTCGACAGGATTGATTCCACGGCCTCACAGAAAACTGGTGTGAAATACCGATTCTGCTGTGTTTCATCGAGTGAGTGAGGATACCGGAAGCCCATACCCCAACGCATTCCCACATCCCTTTCCCCATCCCCAAAAGGTCGGCAACGCACTTGTGACACCTCTGGTTTTGCGGGTGTCGATTGGCGGCAGTAATCGCTTACCATCAGGTGATACGTCTGCTCGTTTGCCACCTATACCATTAAAAAAACCAGACTTCCAACACAACGCCAATTAGTGTTGAACTAAGCAGAGCTTGTACTATATAAACTATATTTACTAACTTAAAACAGTTAACGCTACTTGTATCAATACAAAACCAGTTTGTTCAAGTTTATTTATTTTATTTATTTATTTGTTCAAGTAAAATCAGTATGTCTATTTGTACATGTAATAATGTCCAAATTGATGCATTTCTGTAACTCTTCGTGTCAGGTAAGCGGCTTGGCGATGGTACGACCAGTGACGTATCTTGCCATAGACCTTCAAAGTTTATAGACGCAACAAATTATCGACACGAACCTTATTAAAACAGCCATTTTAATTATTAGCAGACGTTGCTTGATGGTCGAATTACGACTATAATTAATTGGGTTTTTCGCTGAAAGAAACCGCGGTGAAAAGACTAAATCATTATTTGATTTAAAAACCCTGCTTGTTAAGATCTTTCCAATTGTTTTTTCAAATAAATAAAATTGATGTGTCGCTTTGTTAATTTCATAATCTATATATATAAAAGAGGAAGGTGACTGACTGACATACCCACAGATCAACGCACAGCCCAAACCGCTGAACCTAGAATCCTGCAATTTAGCATGTACGTTCTTTATATAACGTAAATGAGCACTAAGAAAGGAATTTTGGAAATTCCACCCTTAAGGGAGTAAATCAGGGGATGAAAGTCTACGTGAGCGAAGCCGCGTGCAAAAGCTAGTCTATGTATATAAATATATATAAGAGAAAGGTGACAGACATACCCAGAAATCAACGCACAGCCCAAACCGCTGAACCTAGAATCCTGAAATTTAGCATGTAGGTTCTTTATATAACGTAAATAAGCACTAAGAAAGGAATTTATGAAATTCCAGCCCTAAATCAGGGGATGAAAGTCTGCGTAAGCGAAGCCGCGTGCAACAGCTAGTATATCATAATATGTAATAATTATTATATCATAGAACGCGAAAGTTTAAAAGTTAGTTGTTAATTTCAAATCTACAGCTTTTTAATAATGTATATGATAGTGTAAGGCGGCTACGACGTTCGTCAGGCTTATTACACGAGTGTGGAATAACAACCATCTTAGTACTAGAACCAAGATGATTGTCTACCAAAATTGGGTCCTACGTACACTCTTTTACGGAGCTGAAACTTGAACATCTTATGCAAAAGCAAGAAAGAAGACTAAACAGTTTCCATATGCGCTTTAAAGCATATTGAAGATAAGTTGGCGTGACAAAGTCAAAATCAAAATGAAAGAGTTTTACAAATTTCGCAGCTACCCAACATTACTGCAATGCTTAAACAGAAAAGACTGCGATGGCTAGACCTTTGTGTATCAAATGGATGCCACTCGACTACGAAGGCGTGCCCTGCTGAGTGAAGTTGCTTTCGCTGCGAGGAGGGTGACAAGGTTCTTGTTGGAGGAACCCTTTGGGGAAGGGCTGCAGAACACACGACAGGAGCTGGTTTCGGAATATAGCCAACAAGCGTGAATGGAGACAAAAGAAAAACAAAAGAATCTCACCTAATCAAATATAAAATGATCCTCTACTCAAGGGTTGTAATGTCCACACGATTGGTGCGGACATTACAGCCGCCTGGCCTGATACAGAGGCCTGTTTAAATCATGTGAAATATGGAAGGTCACATTACGATATAAAAGTATATACGGAACTTTTATCGTCAAAAATTTATTTTAAAGTATCTGTAACGACTGAACCGATTAAAATAAATCTGTATAATATCAGCTATTGGCCAATGCTAATAGCTGATATAGGCCTCACCAATTGCACTCCACTTGGTTTGATCCTCGGTTTCTCGCTTCTCTCAATCAATTTTGTAGCAGATTTCTTCAACCGATTTTGCAAGTATATGTATACAGCGTGACAATACAATATTATAATGACATGGACTGAGCTGATGATGGAGCTGAAAAGATGGCCATAGGAACTCTGTAAAGAAAAATCGCTACACTAACGAGTTTGGACTCGTTTGGTTGGTCTTTTTTTTCTTTTTAGGGCATTCCAATGTCAAAAGCTTGTTTTCTTAAGTTTTTTTGATTTAATTAATTACCATCAGAATAAATCATCTTTATATTTTCAATTACTTTTAAACAACGACGGTGAATATAAAGTATTTTGAATTTCTCGAATGTTCCTTAACCTCTTTATTTAAAAGCGTTCTGGGGAAAATTCCTAAAGATAACAAAGTTTTTTATCTTTTATTTTATGCGAAGAAACTCTGTTATCAGTAAATAAGCCTAAGTTTTAAATGAATTGTCTAAAAAATTTAAGGTCAAAAAACTTAGATATAAAGCTGATTTTATTTTTTCTATCGTTGTTTTATTAACCGCCTCGGTGGCAGTGGTATCGGTTGCGACTGCTGTGCTTCAGGTCTCGGGTTCGATTTCCGGATCGCACCAAATGTTTGACAGTTTTTTTATATAGTATTATATATTATATTAATTATATATATTAATTTATATTAATTAGCTAACCACTATGTTTTTAAATTTTCACTTATTTTCTATTTTAAAACAAATTTCCTCCATAATTTGGATCACCATGCTGTATTGTCCGCATTCAGTCCGCCATTGTACATTTTGTGAAACTTAACCATACTAATATTATGAATTCTAAAGCAACTTTATTCGTCTGTCTGACACACTTTAGCTGCACCGATTTCTATTAAATTTAGCCTTGAGATACTTTGGTTCTTAAGGTAGTAGAGCCTCGCTGATTTCAGCAGGAACGGGCCGGGCTGGCTCGACCGGGGTGGCACTACCCTCGCATAGAAAATCAACGTAAAATGTCAGCATTCATGCTGTCATGTTTCATTGGTGAGTGCGAGACCAGAGGCCCAATTATGCAGTAGCATCACTAGGCCGCCATGGTGTGAGACACCATGCTGCATTATCTGCATTCGCAATGAGTATGGTGACCACCACTCTTGGAATCTACTCATGCTTTCCATCAGGCAGAGTAGAGTCATTTTGGCAAGGCAATACATAAAAAAAAAAAATTAAGCAAAGACATAGACTACTCTTTACCGCGATCACCGACATACATGCAGGCGGAGCCGCGGACAAAAGTTAGTTTAGTAATAAAGAAATACTTATTAGTAATATTAGTTTTATTATTACCATTACGTTATTCGAGAAATTTACTCCCATTTAAAGTTGTTTCATGAGCAGATTGCATGCCACCACGTTGACATGCAAAATAGCAATTTGAGAGTCCGCTGTTATATGAAGTCATAATGTAATATATATTTTTTTACCATTTTTTTTTATGTTTTTGTTGACGGTAAAGATGTAATAATAATAATAATAATGTACCTTGAGTTCATAGACTTATGGTACAAATTTAAATGTACAATTGAGACTCAGATGTCAATTTTTGTTTATATTTTTTATATTTTGAGCTTTATTCGCATAGATGCGACTGATATATATACGACTGCCTCGTTGGTCTCGTGGTTGACGTGTACGACTGCTGATCATGAGGTCTCGGGTTCGATTCCCGGGTCGGACCAAATGTTTGTATGATCTACAAATATTTCTTTCGGAGTTTGGGTGTTTTCTATGTAAAAAGTGTATACATTTACAAAAATAAAGTATATATGTATTTGTATCAGTTGTCTAGCGCATTCTTTGTTGTGTAGACCCATAACACAAGCTCTGCTTAGCTTGGGATTAGATGGCGTTGTGTTTTAGATGTTCGAAAAAAATATTTATATATAATGAACCATAAAATAAATAGTACTTTGTTACCTTCGGACAAAGATAGATCTACTAAAGCAACATTTGTCATCGCGTGCGGCACCATAAAGTATTTAGTTTGACTAATTTAAATATACATACATATGTATATTGTTATACTTCTTTGTCTCCTTTCAGTTTATTACTTTTAAGCAGTCGGGTTTTAGTTTTTACAATAATATTTTTTTACAAGCTTTTATGTAGTTTTACCTGTTCACTTCTTGATTTACAATTGAGCTGAAATTTGAAATATATCCTAAATTCTTATGAAAATACAATTTATAATCCATAAATTGGTATCATTAATAATCCAAAATGGCCACCGTAACAAAATGGCGGCGTACATATTTTTGAATAACCTCCCAATTTAACTCGACATTGGCTGAATGCAGAAATCGTGCGCAGCCAGAGAAGAAAAAAACTACCCAATATCGGTATCAAATAAAAGGGCTTAAAGTAATTTTTTTATAAACAAGCAGTATAAGTTTATTTAAAAAAACTTTATAAATGAATCACTTGCCTTTTCAAATATTAAAGCAAATTTGAAATGACTTTTAATGAAATTAGTTTTCTATAATTTTAATAATAATAAATATTTAAATTTCAAAAGTTTTAATTAAGTTACAAAGGTAAATTAAAACTACAACTATTAGATTAAAACCGTAGTCGATTAAATTCAATTCTCTCGTAGACCGTCTACGATGTGCTACGTGCTACGAACCGTATCTGTGTCTACCCTTAAGTAGATGTAAGTTTCAATTGTTACCGTGGATAATTATGTAATTATTTTAATTAGAAATATCGTTACACAAATATAAAATAAATTTAATGGTTCGTTTACTTAAATTACAAATAAGTAAGTTTACAATTTTTTCCGCCCAAATCACTCAACCGATCCATATTAAATTTAGCTTATACCTTGAGAAAAAGTATTTGATACCTTTCATCCAGCAAATATCTATTCGCCAAATAGGTACATATCATCAAGTGACCTCCCAATAATAATAGAATAGAGTAGGGTAGGGTATGATAGAAAAGAGTAGGATAGGACTGGGTAGCGTAAAGTAGGATAGGATTAGGTAGGTTAGAGTAAAGTAGGATAGAATTAGGTAAGGTAGAGTAGAACAGAGTAATTCTTTTTTGTACTTAATGCAATTAATGTAGGTACGTTTTTGTCACTTCTGGACCAAGGTCCATGTACAACGGTCCAATCAAGAGGCTAGTGTGCAAGTGGCCCGGTAAAATAAACAAACCTCAGGACCAATACGACGTTCAAATCTTCAAGAAACGAGCGTATTCCTTCTTAAAGGGCCGGCAACACAGTTGTGACGCTTCTGGTATTGCGGGTGTCGGCAAGCGAGACCTCTTTGATCCCTATGCCATCAAAAAATATAGGGTAGGGTTTAGGGTAGAGTAGAGTAAACTATATTGTGCACCAATTAACACAATTTACAGACATGAGCATATTAACTTCACAATATATATATTGATTATATTTATATAACAGATATGATGTCATACAGCTCTCAAGGGGAGTCTTTGGCAATATCTTATATTTAGATTCAATTGTTACGGAAATAAATCCTTAAATAAGGTACAGAATAATATTACTGTAGAACATGATACCGTAACACCAAATGGCTGAAGATATCAAAATAATTCTTTCATTTTTTTTATATATGAAATACAAAATGACTCTACTTCGCCTGATGAAAATTATAAGCAGAATCTAGTCACCATACTCATTGCGAATACAGATAATGCAATAATGCAGCATGCGGCCTAGTGATGCTTCTACATCATTGGGTCTCCGGTCTCGCACTCACCAACGAAATACGACAGCACGAACGCTGTCATTTTACGTTGATCTTCTGTGCGAGGGTAGTACCGATTGAGCCGAACCGTTCGTGCTGAAAATTGCGTGGCTCTACTACCTGTGTTATATAACCTTAGTTTAATATAATCAAGAAAAGATAAGAATAATAACTGGAAACAAACCCCATAGGTACCAACTTGTCTGACCTTCTTTCTGAACCTTCTTTCTAAGGAGATGCTTATGTCTATGTATAATCGTGATAGAATAATAATAATGTAATCACACATTTCACACACGGCCGTCTGGTACTAAACTAGGCAAAGCATGTACTATGGTAACTCAGACTTACATATTTTCAAATACATACATATCCTAGATACGACTGTCTCGTTGGTCTAGTGGTTAGCGTAAGCGACTGCAGATCAAAAGGTCTCCGGTTCGATTCCTGGGTCGGACTGCTGTTGGGTTTTTCTTACAAGAAATTCTTAACAGTAGCCCGGAGTATGGAAGGTGGCGGTATTTCGCCCGTGCCTCGGAGAGCACGTTAAGCCGTCGGTCCCGGTTGTCATGAATATCTATGGCAATCGTTATTAGGAAGTCAGTGCCCTCAATTATAATGACAACTAGTTCAGCCTTCGAATTCAGTTTACCCTCAGATGAGATATCATATATCTCAAAATATAAAAATATCAAAACTGATATTCAGGTAAAACCGGTTGAATAGTAGTCGGCCCCAAAACTTGGGAATAATAAACGCTAGGAAGAAGACATACATATTCTAGATAAATTACTCCCAGAACCATTACACAAATATTAGCCTCGAGAAGGGATCGAACCCCAGACCTCTGGCTTAAAGTCAGGATAATTAACGAACAGGCCATTTACAAATAAAGTTGAAATCAAAAGATAACATAATGAACTAATACGTGAATGGAATTTTTACTTAATTTAAGTCCACATACAAGTAATAATGAACCGAACAAGTTCTGTTAAACATATTACCCTTTGGCATTCTAATAAGGGATGGAAAATTGGAAGGATAGCACGTTGGGATCTATAGGTAATTATACATACGTGAATAAAACATCTAACGAGTTGTAGAGGCGAGTGTTGAATAAATGATTAACTGAAAACATAATAAAGGGCGAATGATTAAATACTATTTTTGACCGTTGGCTTCGTTTAAGTTTCTTTATGCTACAGGTGATAAACAAACAAAGAAATTACCTTATGAATCATTTTCATTTTGTACATGACAGTTTTATCAAAATTTAGCTGACCTTTTACGGAATATTTACTAAATTTCCTGAAAGCAATGTGTTAGTTTTTATAGTCCGGGATCCCCGAAACAAATTTTATAAGTTATTACTATCAAGCAATTTTTTTGTGAGTGACTTCATTTTAATTAGGGGCCCACCATTCACCCTACAAAAAATTTCGATTGTGGTAGCTAACAGGGATAGCAGGGATAAAACCTTTTGAGCGTAGTTCTGGGATAACATACCACGCAATTTGTTGGACAATGTGGTTGTTGAGTTATATAAATGTTAAACAACATTACAACATAATGGAAACAAATATTTGTCCGACAAAATGTATGGTTTGATCCTTCCAATATTATATCGATAACGAGATCATCAAAAAAATTTAAGCGGGGAATGGGGAATGCTTTTCGCACCATACCCTTGTTGGGGAGACGAAGGGCGTGTGTGGGACTCCCGGAAAACCGGTCTACCCACTAAACCCTGCGGCGGCCTACCTCGGCAGTTGGGAGGAGCTCCAGGAACGCATCGGCGGCTTCTGGGGTCCCCCCTGCCATACCCCATGACTGAGGTACATCCCGGGGTGGCTGGAGTCACCCCCGGGGCAGGAAGCTATCACGCCTCACACCGTTCTAAACAGTACGAGGCGAGACAGCAACCCACCATAGACGACACGCCCCGGCCGCACCGGGGTGTCAACTGTCTCGGGTCGTTTGCAGCGGTCACATCCCCCCAAGATGTGGCCGCAGCGATCCTTAGGCGACGATTAGGGAACTAGTGACCTTGTCTTTGACCTTTCAGAATGCCATAAGGCGTAACCGGTCAGGTGTAAATTGAATTACAATAGTGGAATAAATACAAATGTGTTTAATTCTAGAATGAACTGTATCAAACTTTGTTGAAAATATTAATATTAGTTTATGTCCCTATACCTAAAGTTCAACTGCAAATCCGATACATACCGATACCGATACAAATATGTATAAACTGGATTGTTAATAAAGATTATTATTATTATTACATGTTTTTCGTTCTCAATTGACACTTGAACCGTTTTCTTCTAAAAGCTCTCACTTGACGTACGTACAGCCACATGCAGACGCAAGCAAATAAATAAGAATCACAGTTCAAAGCCGTTAGGGTTTAAAAATAAAAGGCACAAATAAACAAGAGTCGTATCTAGTATTCCCACTTCGACATAAAGGTTAAAACGGCAGACAGTAACGGAAATCCATTAGTGGTAACGGCGGAGTGGGACGTTCCGTTATCGTCACGTTATCATCCCGGATACGTATCGTGACGACCTCGAAACGATTTTCTTGATTATATAGGCTCGCTGTTGAATAAAAAAGTAGAAGTGTTTTGTAAAATGATTGGGTTTGAACTTAAAAAGTTGCGATTGGTTGCATAATTACCAAGGCATGGGATTTGATCAGGTAAAAGCTGTCCCTAGAACCCTCCTATGTCTGGCACAGAGTGGCACACGTTGTAATTTGAATCGTTTTAATTCCGACACACCACTAGTGAGGTAACGGCGTGACGAGGTTATCAGTTAGTTTAGTTCTTAGGTATCAACTGAACTGCCCCTAGCCCCCAAGACTCTTCATAAAAACCGGTTTTGGGCTTCCGTCATGTAACGGCTTCCTGCTAATTTCATCAGTCGTCGGACCACTTTGAAGAGGTCAACCCACGATCCATCTTCAGGTAAGCGACCGAACCTCCAAAACTTTTTGGCTCCATTGGCTACCTTGCAAGGTTTAGATCCACATAATAGTTAGCTAGCATATTATCTTGAACCGGACATATTTCTAAACCAGCTGAACCCCGCGGTGTTACCCGCGGTTATTGTAGTACCGCGAGTAACGCCGCGGAACAAAGTTAGTCTAAAAAAAGTAGCCTAAGTTACTCCCTGGATCATCAGCTACCTGCTAGTGAAAGTCCCGTAACATCCGTCCAGCCGTTCCAGAGATTACCCGGAACAAACAGACAGACAGACAGACAGACAAAAAAATTTTTAACTACGTTTTTGGTATATGTATCGTGTATACATACATATGCATTTATTAAAAAACGGTTATTTTAATATTACAAACAGACACTCCAATTTTATTTATTTGTAAGAAAGATACTTATGCCTGTGAGGGTAGCCTCGAACAGAAGACCAATATAAAATGACAGCATTTGTGCTATTGTGTTTTGTTGGAAAGTGCGAGTCCGGAGGCCCAATGATAAATAAATAAATAAATAAATATTTCGGACATCTAACACACATACTATACTATATGATATTAAATACTTATATACTTTTTTTTTTGTAAATACATACATATTATAGGTAGAAAACACCCAAACTCCGAAACAAATATTTGCAGATCATACTAACATTTGTTCCGACCCGGGAATCGAACCCGAGACCTCAAGAACAGCAGTCGCGTACGCTACCACTGCGCCACGGAGGCAATGATGCAGAAACATCTCAATAGGCCGTCATAGTGTGGGTCACCACGCTGCATTGTTGCTTTGTCCGCATTTGCAATGAGTATGGTGACCACCACTCTTGGATTATGTTTGCCATCATCAGATGGGTGATTTAGTGGGAAGTGACTACTGTGGAGAAAGGTTAGTTAAGTTTCCCAAAGCAGATAAACTCCCTTTGATTGCCACTCACCTCAGAATGTATTTAGACACAGCTAATCTTATTTTATTTTCACAAAACTCTAAAAACTAGATTAATTTAAAATTTATTTCAAACTTGCGGAAACACGTTTTGTATTCTAAAAACGTTGGACTAATCTTATTTAAGTTTGACAGAAGTGAAACGATGCGATTAGAATCAGAAACTTTAGAGAGTTGAATAACAGAATCAACATCATTGTCAAATCATTTGCATTTAATTATTGAATGAATAAATACCTATATATATTTCGTGATCTCTGTGACAGACTTTCGCCTATCCGTGTCGTGACGGACTAAGAATATAGAGTGAAATTTGGGATATCATTTTTTTTTTTTTTTATATATTTGGCCCTGCCAAAATGACTCTACTCTGCCTGATGGAAAGCATAAGCAGAATCCAAGAGTGGTGGTCACCATACTGGGAATGCAGACAATGCAACAATGCAGCATGGTGACCCACACCATGGCGGGCTAGTGATGCTTCTGCATCATTGGGCCTCCGGTCTCGCACTCA
Organism: Spilosoma lubricipeda; assembly: GCA_905220595.1. Taxonomy (NCBI): domain Eukaryota; kingdom Metazoa; phylum Arthropoda; class Insecta; order Lepidoptera; family Erebidae; genus Spilosoma; species Spilosoma lubricipeda. Next base: position 2,149,502 of record HG992290.1, read on the forward strand.
CCAACGAAACACGACAGCATGATCGCTGTCATTTTACGTTAATTTTCTGTGCGAGGGTAGTACCGCCCCGGTCGAGCCGGCCCGTTCTACCTAGAGTATCATTCCTTTGGTGTCGTAAGGCGCGACTAAGGGAGTTAACAACACAGGACAACATCAAAGAAACGGAAAAATTGAAATAAACCAGTCAATCGTCAGGCCAGCATGACATCGTAGGCCAAAACTGCCTTTATGACGAAAAGCCTATGGCCAGCAGTGGACTATGTAAAGGATGTTGATGCGGATGAGTTCATATTTGCATCCTTTCAATATTTGGCTGGTTTATTGGGTTAGTTATTGATGACCTTGTTAGCTACGCCAGAAGTCATTTGATTCCTAGCTAGGTTTAAATAATTTTGTTAGAAGCATTTGTCTTGTGTGGGTGTAGGTAATTTAAATAGAATTTTCATGTTGTAGGGTATGTAGTAGGCATGCTTAACATCTGTGAAGGCGGTCCGTTAGTGCTGAAATCACCGTGGCTCTTCTACCTTGACTTTGCTTCCTAATGCATAAAAATGAGATATTTATTTCTTACTAGCTGACCCGCTCAACTTCGTTTGCGTCTCTTCATAAGAAAAATTTTTTTACCATTTTTCCAACACTTTCGGTCGATACCTGGGTCGTGGAGTGATGTTACATAGCGTAAAACCTTCCTCGCTAAATGGGCTATCCAACAAAAAAGAATTAGCAAAATCGGTTCAGCCCTTCACGGTGATGATGGTGATTCAAATAGGGATTCATTTATATATATTTTTTTTTTAAATTAAAGGGCTTTGTCGCATTTTTATATATTTAGATTGATAAGAAATATGAACAAGCTTTACGGTAGATGTAAATCACATATCATCTTATCTACTATCTTACAGTCAATACAAGCACCTAGCACACTGATTGGTCAAATAAATATATAAATAAAATAATAAATAAATAAATATTTCGGACATCTGACACACAACGCCATCTGGTTCCAAGTTAAGCAGAGCTTGTGTTATGGGTACTAGACAACTGATACAAATACATTTATACTTTTTTTTTGTAAATACATATTTTGTAAATACAAAACATATTATACATAGAAAACACCCAAACTCCGAAACAAATATTTGATCATACAAACATTTGGTCCGACCCGGGAATCGAACCCGAGACCTCATGATCAGCAGTCGCACACGCCAACTGCGAGACCAACGAAGCAGTCTAAAAAATAAATATTATTATATTCGGACTTAATTAAATTGCTTCAACATATAGCAGGAAAACGAGAGAATTTTCTATGTGCTGATGAATTAAGAATACTTAGTACATAATATATACAAATAAATAAAATTGGAGTGTCTATTTGTAATATTAAAATAACAGCTTTTTAATCAATTCATATGTAATACATATAACAAAAATGTATTTAATTTTTTTTTTGTTTGTCTGTCTGTCTGTTTGTTCCGTGTAATCTCTGGAACGTCTGGAAGGATTTTGACGGGACTTTCACTGGCAGGTAGCTTATGATCCAGGAAGTAAGTTAGGCAACTTTTTTTAGACTAACTTTGTCAAAACGGCGCTACTCGCGGTACACCAATAACCGCGAGTAACACCGCGGGGTTCAGCTAGGATATAATAAATATCCTAGTAAGAGGTGCCTAGAGAGTAAACCCACGCAGTAAAACATTACTGCAAACAGATAGGTAAACTTGAATTAAACCCTATGAAACACCATTTAGCCAGAGTACCGTATAATAAGCCAAAACATCATTTCCAAGAAGACACTTTTATCTAATAGTATACTCTTAAGGCTTTTGATGATGGAAAGCGCGTTACACAATAAACTGAATACAAAAATTACGCCTCATAGAATTATTTATTAATAGACTATAAGTAATGTCCCATAGGAGCCTTATATTATAGGTCGCGTGACAACTCAAATTAGCATATCATTTTTATTAAATATCTCATGAAACGTGAGGTTCCATTTTGTATTACATACCAAGTTATACATGACATGATATTTTGCTTTGTAATAAATGGTTTGGCTCTTCCTTTCTGTGGCAATAATTCAGTATCTGGATTCACTATCAGCGCAAGTATTTTCCTCACGATCCCAAGTCCTGGCTTGAAAAAGCATGTGATTCTCACTAGGTCACCATATTATGTTCGCGATGAGTATGTTAAACAACACTATTGGGTTCTATTCATGATTTCGATGAGGTAAAATAAGGAAATTTTTCAGGTATTATATGAACAATCTAGCTGAGCCCTGTGATGTTTCTGGGTGTTCGCGGGTGAAGCCGCGGGGCAAAGCTAGTCTAAAGAAGCAGCCTAAGTTTTTTTTTTTTTTTTTTTTTTTACGTGGTGGAATGCATTTACGCACTTCGCTCGCCCCCCGCGGGGGCAGGGGGTTCGCTTCGTGTGGGACTCCTGACCACTTAAGCCTGGCCAGACTACCCACTAAACCACCACGGTGTTCCTCCTTCGCCTAATCCGAGCCACGGGATAGATTGCTCACCGCGACTCGGCTAGGGACGCCCTTGTTGTAGTCGGGCTCGCCTCTGTCGAGGCCCCACCCTCCGGGCCACGTGCCCAGATGGTGGGGCCTGTCCTCCTCGTATGAATGCACCCCAGGAACACAGAGGGGCGCATTCCGCCCCTTTAGCATGGGGCGGCAGGTCCCCCGACCCACCGCCCGTGGCCACTCTCATTCGGGGACGCGGGCGAATTGTGCTCGCCGGCGCCCCCTCGCCGCGGGTCTGCGGGGCGGGAGAGTGAGACCAGCTCGCTCCCGCTCCCGCAGAGCCTCTCTCTTGGCCGCCATCACCTCGTCAGCAAACGAGGCGACGGCAGCCCAACACTCTTCGCTGCCGGCCATAGCTGGTGCAACGGCCGACAGCGAGAGGTCCGCACCAACGGTGCTCATGAGGGCCGCCCTTTATCCGTCCCACGCCTCACACACAGCCAGGGTGTGGTAGGCAGTGTCAGGGTCGCCGCTGGTGCAGTTTCGGCACCGGGGCTCCGACTCGATCCCCACCACTTCCCACAGGTACTTGGCGAAACAGCCATGGCCCGTGAGAAGTTGGGTGAGGTGGTATGTCGGGGCCCCATGACCCCGCTCTACCCACTGACGCAAGACGGGCCGAACGGCCCCCACAAGCAGCGAGCCGCTGCGGGTCGCCCGCAGTCGTTCGGCCCATTCCCGGAAGAGATCATCGCGAGCTGACTGTCTCCAGCGATCGATCTCTTCCGGAGGCGGCCGACCTCCAAGAGCACGCCGCATCAGGGTGCCCTCGTCGTACACCCTCTTGAGGACGCAGGCCTCGAGATCCCAGGGGATGCTACCTGCAATCACGCACGCCGCCTCGTAAGAGACGGTGTGGTACGCCCGAGCAGCCCTCTGCGCGATGGCGCGCTGCGGACGTCGCAGCAACGCAATATTCGTCGGGCAGAGGGCCTCCGCCCATATGGGCGCTCCGTAGAGCGCCTTGGAGCGCACCACTCCGTCATAGAGGCGGCGGCAGGCTGACCCTGGGCCTCCGCTGTTGGGCAGCAACCGCGAGAGCATTCCGGCAAATGCCATCAGCTTCGGTGCCAGCTGCCGGAAATGCTCCGCGAACCGCCACCGACCGTCGAGAACGAGCCCGAGGTAATTCAGGCTCTTCCCGACAGCGATGGGGATGCCGCCCACCACGATCGACCTGTCTCGAGGCGGCGTCTGCCGAGGCCCGTGGAAGAAGAGGGCCTCGGACTTTTCGAGGGCGACTTTAAGGCCGAGCGCCCCGATGCGACGCACTACGTGCGCGACGCCTGCCGTCGCAAGGACGGCGGCGTCCCGAAATGTGGGGGCCCGCGCGGTGACTAGGGTGTCGTCAGCGTAACAAAGTACGCCGACTCCCCGAAGATTAGCACCGCGCAGGACCCAATCATACCCGACGTTCCACAGGAGCGGCCCGAGGACCGACCCCTGTGGAACGCCACAAGACATGCCCCTGCGGACCACCCCGTCTTGGACCGGGTAAACTATGACCCGGTCCACGAAGTAATCCGCAAGGACGCGCCTGAGGTACCACGGGACATTGTGGTACCTCAACGCCTCCGCAATAGTTTCCCAGGGGAGGGTGTTGAAGGCGTTCGCTATGTCCAACGATACCGCCAACAACACCTCACCCCTGGAGACCGCTTCATCGACGCCGTCCCGCAGTCGGGATATGGCGTCGAGAGTTGACCTCCCGCGACGGAAGCCGAACTGGCCGTCGCTTAAATTGGGCCCCGCCCCCTCCAGGTGGCCGACGAGACGCGCAGCGAGCACCCGCTCAAAAAGCTTGCACATCTCGTCGAGCAACACGATGGGGCGGTAGGCCGACGGCGATTCGGCTGGGCGCCCGTGCTTTTTGATCAGCACGAGCTTGCCGACTTTCCATCGCCGGGGGACCCTCCCCGACGCCAGGCACTCCGACATGAGGGACAGCGTCTCCTCCTCTAGTGCCGGCATGACTGTGGCAATAACCTTCCCAGGGACTCCGTCCGGGCCCGGGGCGCGATTCCTGGACCGAAGTGATAGTATCGCGGCCCCCAACTCGGCCTCGGACACGGGAGGTATTGCCCCTTCGTCTGCCGGCACCTGACTCGGTGCTGCCATCCGCGGCGGGACCCACTCTCCCCTCGCAGGGAAGAGGGAACTGACCACTCGGTCTAGAAGGCTCGGCTCGAGAGTTCTGGTGAGGGGAGGCGCCCAAGGCCGGAGTTTTTGACTCACAGTCTTGTACGGACGCCCCCACGGATCTCGGTCCAGGCTCGCGAGCCACTCCTTCCAGGCCTCGTCCTTGGCGGCTTTGATCGCCGAGCCGAGGGCCCGACGAGCGGCCAAGTACGCGGCATGCAATTCTTCCTCGCGGGCGAGATCTCTAACGGCCCGCCTTCGGCTGCCGGCGTACTGCCTCTGGGCCGCGTAACTCGCAGTACGCAGCCCGGCTAGGTGGGAACGCCACCAGTACACCTGCCTCCTGGGCGGGATTGGTCTCGCCCTCTGCATCGCCGCGTCGCAGACGCGAGTGAGTGCTCCAGCGAGCCGCTCGCATCTCGCGTCCACGTCCTGGTCGCTGTCGACAGCAGCCCAACGCTCGACGATAGCCGCCTCTTGAGCCAGTTCCCGGTTCAAAGAACCGAGGCGCCACCGCGGACCTTCTCCTGCTAGAGGGCGGTTATTTCCACCTACTTCTCGGGCGGCCGCTGAGTGAGAGACTACGTCGAACCGTATGTAACGATGGTCCGACGCGGTCTCCACATCCTCGACGACTCGCCAATTGCGAGTGCGGCTAGCCAGGGCAGGGCTAGCAAACGATAGGTCTACTATCGAGCTGCCCTGGGGCCGCACAAGCGTGGGAACCGCCCCCCTGTTGAGCAGCACCAAGCCGTGGGACACCGCCCATTCCTCCAAAATCTCCCCCCGGCAGTCGGTCCTCGGAGATCCCCACGCCCGTGAGTGGGCGTTGAAATCCCCGGCAACCACGACCGGAGTGGGGTGCGCATCTGCCAACAGAGCCCCGACCTCCGTGAGCCACTGCTCGAACTCGGCGAGGCTTCTATTGGGCGAGAAGTACACCCCGATCACTGCAGCGTCGCCCAGCGTGGCGAGGACGCACCCTCGGCCTCTCACTACTCTGTCGAGTTGGTGAGGGCCGGTTCGCTGGGCGACGATAGCCACCAAGCCGCCGCGGTCGCTGACCCAGTTGGGGGCGGTGCGAACGCAGTACGGCTCGGCGACTACCGCCACTGTCGTCTGCCACTGCATCACGGTCTGGGCGAGTAAGTCCTGGGCCGTGGCGCAGTGGTTGACGTTGGCCTGCAGAATGGAGATTTCGTGAGCCATTAAGTATGGGCGGTGTCCATCTCCTCCTCGTGTGACGGCGGCGACAGGGTGGTTGAGGTGGTTTTGGGTTCCACCCCCCCTGTCGCTTTGCGTTTCGCCTGGCCCCTTTTGCGGGAGGCTGCCTGGCACTTGGCAGAGCCAAGCCTGTGGCCGGAGTTTGCACCCTCCGCAGCACAGACGGGACACTTGGGCTCCGCAGAGCAGGTGGCCGCCTTATGCCCCTCCTGTCCGCAGCGGAAGCAGAGTGCGCTGCGGTCGACGTTCGCAGCGCACCTGACCCCTACGTGTCCCGGCTCCAGGCAGCGGAAGCACCGCGCCGGCCTTGGCTCCAAGGTGGTCAGCCTGGCCACCGACCACCCAATGACGATGCGGCGGCCGTCCGTCAGCTTCTTGGCCGCCGCAACCGGACAGCGCAGCCAGGCAGTGCCCTGTCGACCGGGAGGGCGATTTATATCGCCCACCTTGATAGAGGCGACAGGGCAACCTCCTTCGGTTGCCAGGCGCTCCGCCACCCCCTCCTTCGTCGCCGCATCGCCCAGGCCAGAGATGCGCAGCTCTACGCACCTCTCCGGCCTGGCGACACGGACTTCTTCTCCCAGCACCGTCTGGAGCTTGGCCGCCAGGTTGTCGGCCTTCACGGCCCTGTCGGTGCCACCCACCTCCAGGATCCGACCTCCGGTCACGGCAGTGCGGAACCGGAGGCCGTCAATGCCGAGAGTCTTGAGATCTATTGACCTCTCGGCACTAGCGATCACCTGGGTGTAGGTGACACCCTTCTCTACCGCGCCCGGCTGCAGTGTAAGGCACACTGCAGCGGTCGTCGGGGCGCGGATCCTGCGCCTCGCCTTCGCCTGCTTCGCAGGCTTGGCGGGCGCCTTGGCGCTCGGCGGTGCTGGGGTAGCTTGCGCCTTCTTTGGCCGCGCCGCCACCACGTTCCACGCCTCCTTCACAGGTGGAGGGGCGGCGGCGGGAGCCTGCTGGCGCGGCTGACGGGCGGCTTCGGCCTCTAGCGATGCGGCGCTCTTCTTCGTGGCCTTCTTCTTTTTGCCCTTATTTTTCCCCCCCAACTCCGCCGCCGGGACCGCCCCAGAGGGCAGGGACCCGGTTCCTTCTGCCCGTCTGTCACGACGGGCGAGAGGGGCAGAGCCGGAAGAGGGAGGGCAGAAGGCTTGGGCCTCCGGCTGGACTTGGAGGCCCTGGGTTCTGCATCGCGAGCAGCGCCAGCGGCTCTGGCGGCATTCCTCACGTCCGCCTGGAGAGGCGGACGGATACGCTCCTCTGGCAGCAGGCGGTCCTGAATCCCCGCGAATTTCGCCTCCACCATAAAGGCGATTTCTTCGCGGGTCATTGCAGGGGGAGCCGCTTCCGCCTGCCGCTTCAGGGCCTTCATCTCCGCCCGCATGGCGGCGAGCTCTGCCTGAAGATTGGCCACCTCCTCGTTTACTGTGCGGGCCTTGAGTTGGTGGGCGAGCTCCAAAATGGAGCTACAGGCCACCCGCAAGTCCCGCACATACTGGCCCTTCAGGTTTGAGCTCTTGGTGGCGATGGTTTGCACCACCGCCACCGCCGCCTCGATGCTGCCCGTCAGCTGCTCAGCGCTGACGGGCTCGGAGGAAGGTGTTAGGTCCGACCTCGGTTGTTGAGCGGGAGTCTTTCGGAGGAAAGACTCCCTTTGCTGTCGGACCTCCTCCGCCAGCTCCTTCTCGGCACGGAGCTCGAGCTCCCGTTCCTGTGCCTTAATTAGTTCGGCCTTGGCTTTCGCCAGGCCGACGTACTCGCCCGTCGTTGGAGGGCGTCCTCTCTTTTTTGCCTTGACCGGGCCAGAGCTGTCGTCTTCCGACGCAGGGTTCAGGCGTTTCCGCCACAGCCGGCCCGGCGAAGATGGACGCGAGTCTGCATCCAACATTGAGGCGTCACTCGACAGTGACGAGTCCCTACTACCGTAACGCGTCAGGGTCACGCGTGCCTCCTTTGTCACCAACGGGTGTGGTGACCGGGTTCGCAACTCCCCCGTCTCCTCTCTCATCAAGTTCTCCTTCTCTTCTTCTGGTTTTTTGTTTTGTTTTAAATTTAAATCTGCCATAACATTTCCCACGAGTGGGGGAGAAATATAAGTCCACCCGGGCAGAGATCCCCCAGTACCCGGGTAAGCGTAGATTTGTGTCCCAACCGAAGGGTCCGCAGGTGCCCCGGCTGGGGGTGTGCTTGCGACTGAACTACCCATCAGCCATGCATCCCCTGGCCACACACCAGAACACGGGATTCGGGGTAATTTTTTATAGAGGTTTTCTTCCTCGCGGTCCGGGCGGTTAAGCCAAGACCCACGTCCTCCGAGATCACGGCTTCCTGAATGTGGCCAGCACCCAGGTCAAAACGCCGATCACCCGGAGATTACGCGACGCGGGAGGGCAGCCATCTCTCCCATCTCCAACGGTGGCACAAGTGCCTGCCGGCCCCTGCGCGAGCAGTGGGCCGACCCGTCCCTCGTTCCCTGGCACCGTCTCATCCCTAGTCCCCTCTGCAAAACAGAGGGATACTGGGAGCGACGGCGAGCCCTGAAAAGGGCTGGGATCTCCTCGGCAGCCTGATCTTCGGCGCCGTCTTTCCCTTAGTCGCCTTTTACGACACCCACGGGATGAGATGGGGTGGGGCTATTCTATGCCGGCCCCACACGGCTTAAGCAGCCTAAGTTACTCCTTATATCATCAGCTATCTGCCAGTGAAAGTCGGTCCAGAGATTCAGAGACAGGCCGGGGCAAACAGACAGATTTTACTGTGGGAGAGCCATGCTTCGGCATGAATGGGCCGACTTGACCGGAGTGATACCACGGCCTCACAGAAAACTGGTGTGAAACAGCGCTGGCTGGTTTCGTCGAGTGAGTGAGGATTCCGAAGGCCCATACCTCCCATACCATACCAAACATATGGCAATCGTTATTAGGAAGTCTTTAGGAAGAGAAGTATTTCGAATTCAGTTTATCCTCAGGGTTGCGGAGATGCCCAATCGCTCCGTGTAAAAACTGATATTCAGGTAAAACTGGTTGAACTAAACCGGTTAAAAGGCTAGGAAAATGACGATGATGTAGTGTTATTACAAAAAATAAAAATAAATGAAAAATGTGTGATTAAAATATAATAGTAGGCAAAATTTTAGCTTTTAATGCGCCTGTAAACATCAAAAGAGTAGGGTACCTTTAGGGTTTATAGATGTGATAGTAACTAAATATGTACGACTAATAAAATAAGTAATACTATTAAAGAATTAAGACAACATTATATAAATATGTTCACTAAAAACGGGCAGTCAAGACAAGGTTTTATGTCTTCCTCCATTAAACAAAACGTAAATATTATTCTCTCGTTAATGGGATCAAAACAAAGAAAACGAAGAAAAATACTTTACTGGAAAAACAGCTTTGGTATTCCGGCTCTTAAAAGTAAGTATTCAAAAGAGATTAACCATTATAAAGAAGGGTGTTAACATTAATACTTATACAAAAACCGGAAAACATTCGCGCCATAATAGGACCCGCAAAAAGTTAATGGACGCATTCAACAACGGCCTGTATTTGGGCTCGGGGCTGTTCGGCATGAGTCGGCATGATTCGGCGGTAACGCTTGCGCATATAACATTTTATGTCGTATTTTGAATAAACTACCCAGTGGACCATATTTCATGTATACAGAGTGTGTTTTGTGGCGTGAAAGGTCGTTTCCTCTTTTTTCGATTTATCGACTGATACTGATATATAACAGACTTGTAGGACGATGTTTGAATCGATTTTTTGCAGAAATGTCGTAATGGTTTATACTGTCGTCACGCCGCTTTCTACTGCGCTGTGGGTTCAAATCTAACATGGGACCACACTTTATGTGATTCACTACTTATTGTTCTGAGTCTTGATGTATGGGCCTCCGGTATCCTTACTTACTCGGTGAAACACAGCGCAATTGGTAACACTCCGGTCGAGCCGGCCCATGTATTCCGAAGCATGGCTTCCACGGTGAGCGTAGTTTAGGGAGACTTTGTATGTTTCTATGTCCACAGTGACGCCTTGATGATTGATTTGATTTTAATAAAAGGTGTTTCATTAGATAATTTACACTTTCGATTGTCGGCACTTGATGGAACTTGTTGTAATACACTCTAGAAATAAACTCACTTGTACTTATTCCACTATTTAAATTCAATTTACAACTGACCGGTTTCGCTTTATGGCATTCTCCAAAGGTAGAAAAGAATGCCATAAGGCGGAACCGGTCAGGCGTAAATTGATTTAAAATAGTGGAATAAGTACAAGTGAGTTTATTTCTAGAGTGTTTCATTAGATTTGTATTAACGGCCCAGGTGATAGTCTATATAAATTTTACCAAAAGTTTTTACGTAGTCGGGTTATAGTTTTTTACTTTTGTTATTGTCTAACAAGATATCATAATGTTCATAGAAACAAATCACAAAGAACCGACTTCAAGAACTGGGCCAAATTTTAATGGAACCACACGGAAAGCCTCAGCTTTCAAATAAAAAAAAAATTATTAAAATTGGTTCACCCCGTTGAAAGTTATGAGGTAACTAACAAAAAATACATATTTAGTTGAATTGATAAACTCCTCCTTTTTTGAAGTCGGTTAAAAAATAAATATATTAAAGAAAAAACTTGTATGGCTACCATAATAACAGTATCTTCTTCATCTATTCACCTGCCTATCTACCTTATCTATTAAACTAATCATTTATATAATTATATTTAATAAATATTTCGGACATTTCACACACAACGGCATCTAATCCCAAACTAAGCAGTTTGTACTTTGGGTACTAGACAACTGCTATAATTTTTTTTTTTTTTTGTAAATACATATGCACCAAGGCAATCAAATATATAAAGTAGTTACACAATCTGTAAAGTAATTCGTTAACTACTGAAGGTTACTACCAGTTTGAAATGATTCCAGTCTATAATGCCCTATATATGCCCTATATATTATTTTGTTGAGGGCCTCGTGGTTCAATTGTATTCGAATAAGTTAATACATGCAAAGTTAAACAACCTCAGCCAGGTAAGTCTATGGATGGGTGACCATTTCTAACACATGAAACCCCTCCGTACCTCTGCTGTCAATCCTGGTTGCAGTACATTGTCGATGGTAATCTTTAGGGTCCGTCAGTACCCAAGCCGCACTCGGCCAGTGTGGGGACGTAGCCTTAACCCTCTTCTGAGAGGAAAACCGAGCACAGCAGTGGGACATTATGCATTCTTGATGATGAATCTTTACAGGTAGATGGAGCGTTGAAAACTCTGATTACACGCAAAAATTTAAGTTCAGCTTAGCGTATAGTAGACCCCAACTTTGTTTGGCAAAATGATATGATCTGGTGCTAGCTAACAAGCGCTCCTCAGGGTCCAAACCCTTAGGGGCTCGACCTCGGTAAGCGCAGGTCACCACACTGGACGAGACTCGGGCGGTACTAGCAGGTCAACTCGTTAATTACGCCTCTCCCATTGAACCAACCAGTGACCCACCTATAGTTGTCGGAAAATTACTTTAACACTCCGAAAACCTGAAGATAAAATTCCCCGAGACCCTACTACGAGAAGAACCAAGAGTTTGGGAAAATGGTTCGTAGAAACAAGGTTATTTTTATAAAATCCTGATTTACAAAGTAATGTTACCTTACCTATCTATCTAACAATAAAATTAATAATAATTCTATTAAACTAGTAATAAGAAATAAATTTGGCTCGTTTTCGCATCACATCGTGATATTGGCACCTTAAAACGAAGGGCTAGTTGGGTAAAAATAAACACCTTTTTATGTTGCAGTCAGCTTTCTGGCATAAGTTATCTTTAGAGATTCAGAATTCGAACGTCGATCTATTGTAACAAACTTACATACAATTCTAGGTGGCTGGCTGTTGCTTAGAAATGTAATGGGTAGCATAATTTTGACGCTTAAAATTAAATAATATACCGAATGTAAATTTAAAAAGAAATTAAAATTAAAATTTCTTGCCCCTCAGAAGATAGGTGTGTTTCTTAAAGGTAACCAAAATTTCTCGATTTACAGTTTTCAGTGAAGTTTTCAGTTAGAAACTCATTGATATTCTTTAAAAATCTCTCAAGGAAATACCACACTACTAAAAAAAAACAAAATAAAGCTAAACTCACCCAAAATACAGTCAAAAGCCGCACAGAGAACACGATAAAATAAATTATTACTCCGAACTATATTTACACAGATCACAACACAAAAACTTAAACTTTTCGATACTTTCGTCAATGAAATGAACACTCAAAAATTATAGCGTTTTGTCATTTCGTGCGTACATTTGCGTCGCAAGATTTTAATACTTAATTCTATTCAACCTACATTTTTTTCGTGTTTATTTTTGTAAGGGGCCACACGGCACGTCGGGTCAAAGAATCGCACCACGGTACACTGACTAGGGGGGTAGGAAACCCGTACGATCCGATACTACGTGCCAAAGATTATTTTTCGATCTTGTTTGTAGACAGGTCATTTCCCAGAGTATTTTTACTAACATTCATATTAATTAAGCTTTACTGGCACGATAACGTTACAAGGTATAAAGTACAACGCAGTATTATCATATAAATTAGTGGCAACCCTTTGGTTGCGTGTCAACTGTTTTACAAATGAGCCAGGGACCTTCAGGCGTCATGCTTCACCCAGGTAAAAAATCTTTAATAAATTCTATACAAATTTTCTTTCAAGATGTTAGTACTTTGTTTCCCATATTTACAATATATCTTGAAGGTAACTAATTACCAACGCTCATTTAATAGTTACAAAAAATCCTAAAAAAATATTTAATGAGAACCATTATTAGTAATTAATGGAGTTTCTTCCTGTTTCTTTTCCATAGAAATGTCTGTTTGGAACCGCGCAAATAAAGGCGTTAATGTAACGTTTCGAAAGTCATTGAAAAGGCATATTTGAAGTAAAAGTATTTTGTTTTTTATTTTAATTTAAAACAAACTTATGCTTTTCTTAAACTGTTGATATGCTGTAGGCACAAAACCAAACTATTCCTATTTAATCTTTGTCTTATTCTGGGACGCGTTAGAGCGAGAGAGCATGCGTTACGTCCCAGTGGGAGTGAAACAAGCAGCACATATCGACGGGCTTAGATCATGTTTGACCAAGTTTTCTTTCTATTCAAATAATACATGAGGTCTCGTTTGCATACAAACGTGTGACATTACTAAGTTTGACTGTACATTGAAGGATATGTATCAATAACAATTATAATAATACGATCGACGTAGTGACTTGAGGAGCAATGGTTGACTAGTATCGAAAATAAGTCTATATTACTTAAAGGTTTTCATTGTTTATTACCATGGATATTGTATCGCTTTAGTTACTGACTTTTGCCCTTTAGCTTTACTCGATAATATTTTTTTAAGTTAGGTTTAGTCAGTAAATTCAAATATATGCCTGGGGTACTATTTATTGAGGGACCAAAGGTACACAATTTCCACTTTTGTACACATGAGAAACAAAATACTTGCCCCCAGCTAAGTTTATATTCTACAAACATAAACGGTATTAGAAAACTACCGTACTAAACGTATGGATGAGACGCTATCTGAACCTTAAGTCACGCGGTCAAAACAAAATATTACTTAATAATACAAAAGAGGCGTTAGCGATTGTAGAAAGAGATTTAACGCGAAAACTTGCATCTTGGCAAAGAAAAGTAAGTATGCATGTAAATATGTTTATCAGTCACACAGAAAATAAATAAAACAAGACAATATAAAAACCACATATAAGGAAAAGAGAATAATACAAATAAAAATTAGACATTCAACTAAACCAAACCATAAAACAAACATTCTTAAAATAATAATTCTAGTTTTTTTGACAAATTCTGAGCTCTTTCAGTAAATTATCGTGGGATAAATGTTTACACCCCTTTTTTCCTTGTTTGGCTGGCTTCTGTTTTTCAAAATGCAAAATAATCCAATAAATACCGTAGCGTCATCTGATAATGTCATGGCGACGTACTTCGAGCGAAAAAAGATTACAACTGAAATAACTGAACAGTTCGACTGTTCAGTTAAAATGTACAGTTAAAACTGAAGGTCTGTAGTAGTTAAGTGTGATTTTAATGGAGTACTAGATGACCCCACAAAATATCTCGCAATTCATGTCTGCCTTTGTTATGGAATATGATATCTTTTTCCAAGTTTATTCACAAAATAAATTTCTGATCACACCTATAAATCCTTTTTTCTTCTATGGTATACAAACGCGGTGGCAAACGAGCAGACGTATCGTCTGATGGGAAGCGATTACCGCCGCTCATAGACACCCGCAACACCAGAGGCGTCACAAGTGCGTTGCCGACCTTTGGAGGATGGAGAATGGGATGTGGGGAGGGGTTGGAGTATGGGTTTCCGGTATCCTCACTCACTCGGTGAAACACAGCGCAAGCACTATTTCACACCGGTTTTCTGTGAAGCCGTGGTGTATCACTCAGGACGAGCTGGCCCATTCATGCCGAAGCGTGGCTCTCCCACGGTTGAATTTTAAACAATCAACAAATATGTCCATCTTTTGTCATTCAAAAACAGCCTTACCTTTATTTAGAAAGGAAGATTTGGCCTATTATATCATGCTCACCAGACGGGTTCGTACCGGTTCGGGCCCAGATGAGGTATCTGGGCCTGATCCTCGACGGTAGGTGGCTCTTCGACGAGCACTTCCGACAGCTTGGTCCGAAGCTGGTCGACGCTGCCTCTGCCCTTGGGCGACTTTTGCCCAATTTGGGCGGAGCCAGCGTCGCAACGCGACACCTCTACACGGGGGTGGTCCGGTCGATGGCGCTGTATGGGGCACCGGTGTGGGTGGCGGCTCTGACTGCCCTCAATAAGGCCCGCCTCTGGCGGCCTCAGAGGGTATTGGCAGTCAGAGCCATACGCGGATACCGCACGGTGTCCACCGAGGCGGCGTGCGCCTTGGCCGGAACACCTCCGTGGGATTTGGAGGCGGAAGTGCTCGCCGAAGTTTATCGACGGGTGGCTGAATTCCGGGCGGAGAGAGGCATTCGCCCTCCGCCCGAAGAGGTACGCGAGTGGCGTGAAGCCGCCCGTCGAGCCACGATGGCTAGTTGGTCTTTCCGGCTGGAGACTCCGCGCGCTGGCTTTGCCGCCGTGGAGGCTCTCCAGCCGGTCATCCTCGAGTGGGCAGGGCGGCAGCACGGGACCCTTTCCTTCCGACTGACGCAGGTTCTTTCCGGGCACGGATGCTTCGGAAAGTACCTGCACTCGGTCGCCAGGAGGGAATTGAGTCCCGCCTGCCACCACTGCGACTGCAGTGAGGACTCGGCCCAGCATACGCTGGCGATTTGCCCCGCTTGGGCGTCGCAGCGCCGGGCCCTCACTGCAGTCATCGGAGAAGATCTCTCGCTACCGGCCATCATTCGCTGCATGGCCGGTAGCGACAGCAGTTTTACCGCGGTCGCAGCCTTCTGCGAAGACGTAATTTCGCAGAAGGAGGCGGCGGAGAAGGCCCGGGAGGATGATATCCACTCGGACCCGATCCGCCGCCGGCGAACCGGGCGGCGGAGGCGCGCCTACCAGCGCCTCATGCCGCCCTGAGTGTGGCCGCGGATGGTCGGGATGGGTTTTCCCCACCATCCGCTTTAGTGGTCACCCGCGAGGGGGCGACGTTACGCGTGTGCCGTACGTCGCCTAAACGGAGAGGTCAAAGAGGAGGGTGCCCGCTTCTGTGCGGGCTGGCGCCGGGAGGGATCCGGAGGTCCTACTACAGCAGTTCCCGGATCTCTCCCTCTCTCAGGCGCAGAGTGGCACACCGTGTGGTTTTAGTCGGTTCGATTCCGACACACCGCCCCGCCGCAAACCCCGGCGGGGTGACGGCCCGAGGGGGTTTCCACACGTTAAAAAAAAAAAAAAAAAAAAAGAGGTTCGTTTTAAGTTTTCTTTCTCTTTGTAGTTATGTTATCCTCCCTTAGTCCCCTCTACAAAACACCCATTGGATGAATAGTGACACCCCGTATTACAATTAATAATTAATTAACATTAGACGCATCGACCAGAAAAGATGTTCAATTTAGTGATTTATTTGAGATCACAGCTAAGGCTCAACCAGGGTAAGACAGGGTAGGACAGGGAGAGCCACCTTTTCCAAAATATAATATACACACACATTATATTTTGGACGAAGTAATCTATAACGAACCATTATGATTTCCTTTATACTCTGAAAAACTATTTTTAAAAGATTTTGCCAAAATTCTCGCGAAAATTTCGCTGAAATAAATTTACTTCAAATATGTTCGTGTTAATATCTAGAATGTTATTTGCTTTCCTGATTTTGGCCTACGCTAAAACCAATCTTCACTAGGTATTAATCTCAACTAAGTTACAGATGATACTTTCAAAATACTAAAACTAATGAAAACAAAAATTAAAGCAAGATAAGCATAGATACTATAACGTTTATGGAACTCAAGCAATAATAATTAATGTGGCAATTAAATCACAATAAACTTAAAAGAACGATAAATAATAATGTATTTTTCTACACTAGTATTTCAAACAACTATTTCTCTATGCACGTGTAGTGTCAGTAACATAGAACAACATGACGGTAAATTATCGATTCGCATCACCCGAAGCTTTTCTATTAATAATACTAACTACATTCGTTAATTTTGTAGCCAGCAACGATACCGTAGTTAAATATGATATACCTAAAGAACAACTAGATCCTGATCATGAAAATTTCAATTTTAAGGAATATTTAAATAAATATAGTCCATCTAAAGTTTGGGAAGAAATTGACAAGAAAAGAAAACAAGAGGGAGTACAAATTTCAGACCAAGAGCAATTAGATATAATGTTCAATGCTCTGGACCAAACCGATGACGTTTATAATCTCCGTATAGGATCGCATGTTCCCAATTCTGATGAGCCAAAAGACGGCCGACGTTTCGGCTGGCAACCGCCTAAATATTTTAATACTTTTGTATATAATTTCGACGTACACTTCGACAGAAACCGAATATATGAGCTCATGAGACAAGCAATATATCAAGCAAGAAATCGGATGATTGTTATGCAAATCCATAGAGAGAAATATCGCAAATCATCCATATACAAAATGGGATTCTTAACGAATAAAGCCGATATTGCTGTGAAAACATTTGCTAAGGTTAGTTTCAGAGCTCTTCGAAGTTGTGTAGCCAGTAGAACCGTTTCCATGATGCGGTCGCCGGTGTCGGAGTTGATAGAGTATAACAGGAGACAACTAACTTTGTGGTTTGACGCACAAATATTAGGACAGTTGGTTTTGAGAAACCACGATATTGCATTGGACATTATAAGAAATGAGACAATACCTAATAAAGGAGCGTTTAATGAAATGTTTCTTGAATAATAGAAAAAATATTCATTTCAATTTGTTATGCTGCCGCACATTTTCATAAAAGTTGAATTTAGTCATTTAGAAATATCATCTATAAGTCGTAACCCAATGATAAACTTAATTTATTTGTTTCCGTTACTAACAAAAAAAATGCCATAATTGTAAAAACATGTAAAAATATAAATAGCGGTTAAAATGTACACTGACGGACTTATAAACTGCATCAAACTTCAGTATTACTTTGAAATTTTTTTTTTTAAAGTATGCAAACTTTTTAGATTAAATTAAATAAATATGGAGAGACTGGCCCTTAATCTTAAAAAAAGCCATATTTAAAAATGGAACTGCAGTCAAACAAATGAATATAGCCGGGAAAAGAAAATTTACTCGTAGTATCAGATTTGCGTGTTATTAATAGCAAATTTTTAAAATTGATTCTTATTGATTTTTTATTCTTTTGACAATTGAATTATTGCTACCAGCAGAATTGTTGGGTTAGCTTTTTAACTCATCGAGAGTTTCTGAACCATAATATGGATACTTCGTCCGAACAAGCTGCTCAAATTGTAGCATTGGTGCGGGAGGGCTTGGATCAACGAACGATTGGTAGAAATTTAAATAGTGCTTAATGAAGTGCTTGAAGTAAGCGTTAGTGCGCGAACAATAAGAAGAAGGTTAAAGAAAGCGCATAACACCCCTTTTAGACCAGCAAATGGTCCAAAGTTGTCTGTAGCTCACAGTTACACAGTAGTACACTGTAGTTGTGTGTTCACAGTATGACATGACATGTTTATAATACTACATATATACGTACAATGAATTGGCCAGCACGCAGCCCGGATCTTAATCCCATTGAGCATCTTTGGGACAATTTAAAAAGAGCTGTATATATGAGAAATCCTGTGCCTACGACAGCGGCACAACTAAGAACAACACAACACAAAGAATACAACGCAAGATGTTTTAATAACCCTAATCAAATCTATGTGGAACCGATTAGAATTCATAATAAGGGCACGTGGATGTAATACACTTTATTAAAACATAAAAAACCCTTGCATAAATAAGGCTTGTGTCTATTGTTAAAACCAATTTTCTTTAAATTTCTGTTTTTCTTCAAAAAACTTTTAAGGTCCTTTCCAGTACACAAACTTAAACTAAAGGATATGACCCTACGCTGTTTTAAAGTTAACGAACCAATCTAGACGTTTAAATTTAAATCTGTGTAGAAAGTTTGCATGCTTGGTTAAAATATTTATTTCAAAGTCGTTTTTTACTTTGATGCAGTTTATGAGTCCGTCAGTGTATTTTAATTAAAGGTGTAAGTAAAAGTTTACAATTTACATAAAATAGAGGTTAAATAATTATTAAAGTATGAATAAAAATAACTTTATTTTTCAACTACATTACAGATTTCAAATTATAGATACCATGAACACAGATCAACATATTACATTAATGAGTAGCCGCCTCGGATTTCTTCAGTAACAACCATCAACTGCAACGTAATTTAAAACCATCTCACGAAAATCATCACTACACCTATCTTGCGTCTCTCTATGTTTGCCTAATTTACCCTGGATCATCAGCTACCTGCCCCGTCCCGTCAAAATAGACCGACTATTACCTGGAATAAACAGACAGACAGACATTTTTTTTTAAATACATTTTTATTATGTGCCGTGTATACATACAAATGCATTTAGTACAAAAGCGGTTATTTTAATATTACAAACAGACACTCCAATTTTATTTATTTGTATAGATTACCTACTAAACCCTTTCCGATCGAAATTCAGGCCAGGGCTTTTTTCGAAGTGTTGCTGAACTTAGGCCTCGCCTTGGAACGATGTGTAGGTACCTTGATCCCTTAGTTGGTTCTACAGACTGTATAAAAAGCATTGTGACAGTCTATATTTTTAATCAGTAATGATTGCTTTTGCCCACACCATGGCAGCCTAGTGATGCTTTTGCATCATTAGGCCTCCGGTCTCGCACTCACCAACCAAACACGACAGCACGAATACTGTAATTTTATCTCAATAAAATGTATCATTTTTCAACCGCATAACGGTTCTACTTTTATAAAACGTTCATAGGTAGGTATACAACCAACACACATATGACCCATTGCATAAGTATTCAAATTAAGATTTAAGTTTTATAGCATACCTACTTTAAATCTTAATTAGCATTTCAATTAAATGCGTTTTCAACCAGAATAGTTATTTGATATGTGTATTTTGGTACTGTTTATTCTGAGTAAGTTTATAATTTACTAACCGACCCACGCAACCTCGTTTGCGTCTCCTATTGCCCGTAGCGTGATAATTTTCCCCCGTTTTTGGAACATTGTTGCTCCACTCCTGATATATAGCCTATAGCCTTCTTCGATAAATGGGCTGTCTAACACTGAAAGAATTTTTCAAATCGGACCAGCGGTTCCTGAGATTAGCGAGGTTAAACAAACAAACAAACAAACTCACAAGCACATCTATCATCATCATCATCAGCCTATCGCAGTCCACTGCTGGACATAGGCCTCTCCAATTGCAATATTATATAAAGATATTATTAGTTTTAGTATAGATGTGCTTGTCATTTCCTTAATAAAAAAGGAACCTAGATTTTTAAACTTAATATAAAAACGCGTCTGGGAACTGCTGTTGTGCGAATCAAATTCAAAATCGTGTCCAAATTCTTTAAAGTTACTTGCTTTTAGGCTAGTTAAACAAACAACCACGTTTCCCATTAGTAATTGGCCAACAGTGTGGATGAGGGATATACTTACTGTATAATGTACACATAAATTAATACTTATTTGACTGTCTCAAAGTGGCGTAGTGGTAGCGTATGCGATTGTTATGTTACGGTCTTACGTTCGATTTACGGGTAGGACCAAATGTTTGTATGAACTGCAAATATCTGTTTCGGAGTTTGGGCGTTTTCTGTGTGTAATGACATCATCACATTTCACACTAATATATAAAAGCGAAAGTTTGTGAGTGTGTATGTTTTTTACTTCTTCACGCAAAAAGTACTGAACGGATTTGGATGAAACTTTACAGTAATATAGCTTATACATCATAATAACACATAGGCTACTATTTACCACGATAATCGACATACACGCGGGCGGAGCCGCGGGCAACAGCTAATGTTGCCCGCTAAATGTAAATATTTACAAAAAAGTATGTTTGTACTTTGTATCAGTTGTCCAGTATATAACTTGTACTATACAAGTTCTGCTTCTACAAGAAAACTTCTGTAGCGGCGTTTAGCACTTTAGCACAATTTACGTCGTGGAATATTGTGGGGTGTACATGTATGCCGATGACACTTGTCTGATTATCGCTGGTAAAAATTTACAGCACATGATGTTGCAATTACAAAATGACTTTGACAGAATAACAAAATGGGCTCATGATAATGGGATTATACTTAACACCAATAAAACAAAAATTATGCATATATGTTCACCCTACAATAGAGTAGCGAGAGAGGGGGCTTGTGTGCGTATCATAGGGCACACATACGATTGTTTACATGACAAAAGCAAGAGCTGTCAGTGCAAGGAATTGGAGTTAGTGACCACCATTAAGTACTTGGGATTGATAATAGATAATGGATTTGGGTGGAAACCACACATAGAATTAGTATGTAATAGATTAAGGTCAGCTCTGAGTAAGTTTTACATCCTCAAAAGATTATTAGATAGACGCACTATGTTCATGGTGTATTATGCACTGGCGGACTCAGTTATTAGTTATGGGTTAAGTTGTTACGGACTAACATTTAAAACGTATATAGAGGAAATTAAAAAGATACAGTTGAGGTTTTTAAAAATAATTGTAGATAAAAGAATTAAAAATAAGCATAAAGAGGACTATAATAAGTTATTTTCCGAATGTGCCATCATGCCAGTAAGTGAAAAAGTTAAGTACTTAATAGCATTAGAATCATATCATAGCGAAGAACATAAAATAAAGAAAATATATAATTATAGTGTAAGACTTAGAAAGAAGGGAAAATTAGAGCAGTTAAAAGTAAATAATTATTATGGGGAAAGGACTAGGAAGTATGTAGTACCAAAGTTATGTAATAAATATCAACTATTGAGAGAGGAAAAAAGAATAAAATGTAAATTTAAATTGAAACTAAGACTAAAAGAAATGTTTGGATATGGTAATAGATTAAAACGTGTACTTAATTAAGGAAGTAGGTTCCCAAAAATAATGAGGTTGTACTGATTATGTATTGTTTATTTCTTAGATATAAGTATTTTGTTTTTTTGTTAGTTAATATAAAAAGTAGCATTTAAGTATTAAGTTTATTATACATTGAGCGGAACGCCTACAAACTGTTAGAAAAGTTTGGCGAATAGAGACACTGTAAAAAAAAATGTAACTTAAATGTGAATAAAGATTAAAAAAAAAAAAAAAAAAAAAAAAACTTTGGGATGGTTAAAAAATGTTAAACTCGCGTCAGGACACGTGACCTGATCGTAATACGGTGGCGCAGATCACTTGCGCGAGTATGCATGATGACAGCTGATGGCTCAACTGTTGAATATGACATGACTAGTAATACATATGTAAAGGTAAAAAAAAGATTCCGTCAAGTTGATAATCTACACTTTTTTAAAGATAAGCCTGAGAGGTTAAGTGTCAGAAATGGCCCATTTTTACCTCTTAACACATTCCTCTTGGCAGCCCCAGAACATATCCTGTTTGCATATAGTTAACTTCAGCTATATTCACAAGCCTCAACAATGTATGGACCCGTGACAATATTTGTTTTGTTAGCCTTTCCAATGCAATCTGATTTCACTCAAAAGTGACTTAATAAGCCTAATGTCAAGTAAGCATGGAAACATTTATCCATCCGACTACTTGTGATCCTATATTTATTTAGTTCGTCTTATTTTTTGGTGTTCATTTAATTGCAGACTTTTCTTATAAGAATGCAGAATCACTTAAATATTCTGATGAAGTCAATAAAACTATATTTGGTAACTTGGCATCTGTGCAGGAACTACTAATGGACGCTAAATATACGCTTGAATGGAACGGGAAAAGTGATCCGGATGACTTCGTGGATCCAGAAACAAATATTAACTTTAAAAAAAAAGTTCAGTTTACGGAGCCTGATGAGTTTCTAGTTAGCGAAGACAGCAGAGATCATGCTGATCAGATGTACACCAAATTATCAAAGGAAGTTAATCAAATAAAAAGACGATTGGCGTTCACGGAAGAAGACGAAGACGACCACGATCACAATTGGTTTGGTGTTGAAAAATGGAAAGAATCCCTTTTAAGACGAAATATCCTGCAATTTATAATACACACAAGACACGAGGTTGGTAAAGCTTTACGTCAAAGAGAACCGATAAGAAATGACAAGCGATACCAGTTGGGTTATCTATTTAACAGATTAAGGAGGATTAAAACTGAACAAGTGAAACTTCTTTATTATTTACATAATAGAATCCGTCATAGAAGCAAACCCTACGGCCACTGGTTTCGATATTACCATGTTTATTATGTTGACGACCCATTTTTAAACCATCTAATGATATATGAAAAACTAACAGCGTTTGATGTCGATATAAAAGATACCATAAATTATATAAAGGAAATTTACTCAAAGAAAGAAAGTTATGATTACGTTGATTATCCACCCAGTACAGGACCCCCCAGAACTACGACTGCAACAGTAAAGACAACTCCAGAGAATTACACTATTCCCGACCAAGCAGGCGCGATGACGCCTCCGGGAATGTCAATGCCCCCGGGAATGACAATGCCCCCGGGAATGCCAACGCCCCCGGGAATGCCAATGGCCCCGGGAATGCCAATGGCCCCGGGAATGCCAATGGGTTGAATGCAAGGTGCTCAACAATTTGGTTGATGGTTTATTATATTAAAAAAAAGGGTTTTTGACAATGTTCTAGAACATATTAAATGACGTCAATAAATACCGACTGAAGTTATTTCAATTTACATTCTGTTAATTAATTACCATTCACGACTTTCAAGGAGATAGATAGGAGTTTAGATTAATCAAGCTTCGTTAATCTTCTTTTAGAATAGTTATAAATTCTGCTGGATTCAATTTTTTTAATGGAAAGGAGATAGCAATAGCAATTTAGATTAATCAAGCTTCGTTAATCTTCCTTTAGAATCACAGAACAAAAAGATAAGTAGAAATGGCTAGTAAGCGTGATGCGCGTGTCACTAGTAAGCGTTGCAACGCGTACCTTTATGAGTTGTAGGTATTTTGTATCATAGTCGTATTACAACGCTGCGTCGAATAGGTCGTCCATTGAAAGTTCTTTTTTACGCCACAATGCCGTTCTGCTCTGTTTTACAGTGTAAAAATGATAGCAGAAGGAAAAACATTAATAATAGAGGTGTATCTTACCATCGGTAGGTACATTTTTATATATTTAATGAATAAATATTAAAATTTTATTTAACTGATAATTGACTAGAGATTTAAGCAAAACAGTTCCTTATCCCATTCACATAAATCTCAATCTGGTATGATCGGGTCTTATCAGCTTTCAACGTTATTCTCGAGTTTTCTATTCTATTCGGTTAGTGATGCGGTCAGGTAGTTTATAGGTTTTATCGATATGCATACATTTAAACGTGTTATTTGTACTTTACTATAACAATTACAAATATTAAATTAAGCTGGTTTGTTTACGTGGCCTTGAAAGAAAAACACTTGTTTTAACCATTGAATATCTATACGAATAAATAAAATTGGAGAGTCTGTTTGTAACGTTAAACATTTATTATATATTTTTAGATTTCCCAAAGACAATGTGATGTTTGTGTCGGAGCTTTAGTGACGCATCATTTTCAACACTTTCATAAGTTTACAATTGCAAGAGATCAGGGTGGCTTGCTTTATTCTTCACCAGACGTTGTCAAAATATGCTAAACGGCGGAAACGTTTTTAAAAAATGTTAGTGTAGAGAATTAAAAAAGAAAACGGTCATGACTCTTGTATTGAGAAAGTTTATAGGGACCTCCATATACAATGAAATTGCATCTCATCAATCCTAAGTGAATTTCCTGCATCCAATCACGTTACTGATTTAATGAAGGCAATAGTGGAAAAATGTATCAATATTCGTATACATCATTTGTTAAAATTAAAAACAAGGCTTTCAAATTGACAATTTTTAAATAAATATATTTTATTTCAGGGGCAGTAAAGGATCTTTTAATAGAGATTTATTATAAAATGCTATAAAGTTTCTTGATTCATTCAGCTGATTTTATTAAAAATTGTGGTCAATTTATGATTATTGATACTATGTATTTCCTAAAAAATAATAAGTAAAATTTTTAAGAAAAATAAAACCGACTTCAAGGTTTGACTCGATTTCTCTTGAACGCCATCATCAGATCTTAGTGTCCTTATCACAGTACCACCGTTGGGATATCTCCTTTCCATTAAAAAAAGAATCATCCAAATCGGTTCATAAACAACGAAGTCATCCGCGAACACACATAAGAAAAAAAGGAAAAAATATATGCGGTCGTTGTTGAAGTCGGTTAAAAATGAATGTAGTAATTTTTTTATCATTTTAAAATCTACTAATAATGGTACATACTATGCTAAATATTAATTATATAGGAACCACTGTTTTGAATTTTGTTAAGTGCCTAAACAGTATATATTATATATAATATTACTAGTTGTTGCCCGCGGCTCTGCCTGCTTTTATATCGGTTATCGTGGTTATTAACCTTTGTATTATTCCCATGTATAAGCTTATTATTGTAAAGTTTCCTCCAAATCCGCTCTGCAGTTTTTGCGTGAAAAAGTAACAAACATCCATCCATCCATACTTACAAACTTTTGCATTTATAATATTAGTAGAATTATGATTCTAATACAGGTTCTTAAAATTAATAAACATTATTAAGCAAGTACTTATTTTTTAGCTTCCTTACCTTTATAATGTTACCTCCTCAGAAATCCTTCATTTCATGTTTTTTATTCTGCTCTGTCCAAACAGAAGTTAGGTATCGATATTATTGATAACATTCTAACATGTGCTACAACGCTAATCGAATAGCAGTACATGCCGAAGAATGACACAAATATCGAATTTATTTCTATAAACATTAATGTTATAATTGCGTGCATTTGGAATAACGCCATCTTGATCCATCCATGATTCCATTGAATAGCTTGCAATGAAGTATTCTTACTTTCAAGATTACGAAACGTTGTAAGTTCTTCTTTCCTTACGGTAAAATAACTCTTAACATTACGCGAGAAGAAATATTATTAAACGTGCGACTTGATGTATTGTAGGCTAGTTTTGAGCAAAATAAAAACATCAAATGAAAGCAATTCGTTATTAGTGTGCAATAATAAATAGTCCTTTCATTTGTCTGAGTTTGGCGACAGTCGTTCCGCTGTAAATTATGACACACAACACTGCATAACACTTCTACCTATCTTTCTGTTTTGTGTTTAGAATAGTTTTAAATTCTTCTGGATTCCAACGTCAACAGATTATATTTTTAAGTAGTAGTTGGTATGATATTTTTTTAACTCTACCTTCTACTCAACATCTTACAACGCACTCGTCTTATCTTTTGAGATTTCAGTTTCTAACAGTATTCAGAAACCTTTGGGTGACTCGTTCACTAGTTTTTTTTTTTATATATTACCTGCGTAAATGACTCTACTCTGCCTGATGGAAAGCATAAGCAGAATCCAAGAATGGTGGTCACCATACTCATTGTGGATGCAGACAATGCAGCATGGTGACCCACACCATGGCAGCCTAGTGATGCTTCTGCATCATTGGGTCTCCGGTCTCGCACTCACCAACGAAACACGATAGCACGAACGCTGTCATTTCACGTTGATTTTCCGGTCGAGCCGGCCCGTTCGTGCTGAAATCAGCGTGGCTCTACTACCTATAACACCTTTGACACTTCTTTAAGATCTTTACATATAACGGTTACAGGTACGGTGTCTGTACATTAAAAGATAAAAGTAGGGGGTTTTTATAAAGTATCAGAACACTTGACTGCCTCGTTGGTCTTGCGGTTGGCGTATGCAACTGCTGATCGTGAGGTCTCGGGTTCGATTCCCGGGTCGGCCCAAATGTTTGTATAATCTGCAAATATATTTTGTTTCGAGTTTGGGTGTTTTCTATGTATAATATGTATGTATTTACAAAAGAAAAGTATATATGTATTCATATCAGTTGTCTAGTATCCATAATCTCATCTCTGCTTGGGTCTAGAAGCGTTGTGTTAGATGTGCGGAATATTTATTTATTTATACTAGCCGAACCACGCAACAACGTCTGCGTATCTCTTCAATCCTGCTCGGCTCAACGTTATACGAGAATTATATTTAAGAGATATAAAAACTTATACCAGTGTTATATTTCGTCTTATAATAATAACTAGCTGTGCCCGCTACTTCATACACGTGACATTTGGATTTTTCCCTTTAATCCTTCCATGGACCACGACAAACATTTCAGAACCAAAATCAGCTAAATCGGCGCAGCCATTCTGGAGTTTTAGCGAGACAAATGAACAGCCATTGATTTTTATATATAACATATAAATTTTTTTTTATTGAATAGGCGGGCCAACGAGCAGATGTATCGCCTGATGGTAAGCGATTACAGCCGCCCATGGACACCTGCAAATACCAGAGGCGTCACAAGTGCGTTGCCGGCCTTTGGGGGATAGGGAGGGGAGATAGGGGGAGGGGGTTTGGGTTATGGGCCTCCGGTATGCTCACTCACTCGGTGAAACACAGCGCAAGCACTATTTCACACCGGTTTTCTGTGAGGCCGTGTTATTACTCCGGTCGAGCCGGCCCATTCATGCCGAAGCATTGCTCTCCCCCGGTTTCATATTATGTATGTACGTACGTATAAATATTAATTATAAAACATGCTAACTATTAACCGAAAATTTTATTTTATTTTGCTAATTGTATATTATTTATATATATCAATTATTGTTTCTTTATTTAACCATGGAAGAAATAATTGAAAAACATGCGAAGAATAATCACATAACATACTGCTAAGTAGATAGGTACCTCAGTAAAGAAATTGTGGCCAAAACATAATAAAACAAAATATATTTTTTAAGATTCGTCATGTTTAATAAGTTGTCATCTATACAAAAAATCAAAACCGATAAATTTAAATAACACCAATTTCTAGAATTTATTCTTAGTATATAATCTTTACATAGTACAAAATTCCGGTGTCTTTTCGCTTAGATCTTTTAAGCTACTAAACCATTTTTAATGCAGTTTTTAGCAATATAGTGATTCAAGAGGAAGGTTTATATGTTCAATACATGCACATTACAGGTAGAGACAACCCGAGTATTTCAAAGACGAAGTACGAACGAACAAAGCCAGGCCGCTCAAGTTATATAAAATGTAAATGTTAATATTTTCTTTTACAAAGAAGTTAAAAAACTTATCTAATCTCAATTGTAATCGCAATCGTTAGCATTTATACGGCTTAGTTTCATTATTACTACGCCCTTAAAAGTTTCACATAATGGTCTAAAATGACACCTGCTATATGCAACTGCCAATTATTGGCTCCATTATCAATTCATCCATAAAAAAAAACACTCAAAATATCATCACTGTAATTTTTACATAAACAAACACAAGAGATAATTAAATCATATCTTCCAAATCACTGCTCATGGATAATATTTAAAAAAAAAGTTATAATTTAAAATTTAAAAACAAATAACATTTAAAATAAATTTAACAAAAATATCTATAACAAAATCATATTTATTAAAATTACATACATATTTGTTCATAAAGTAGCAATATTTTTTATAGTTGTTTTACGTACATAGATAATAGACTCAATACAAACACTACCTTAATAATTAAAAAGTAATTTGCACTGTTTGAATAGTTGTCGTTTTAACGAAAATCTTATGACAAGAATGAAACGAACATTTAATTATGAATAAATCTATTTATTTAGAAAAAATGTGCGATCGTTAATCGCTACAATTAATAATATTATAAATAAAAATATAATAATAATATTCTTTATTGATATAAATCGCATTAAATTATTTAAGATTATTTTCAAATTTGTTTGGCAGCTTTACTGCAAGCTGACATGTTAATAACAAGTGCATACAGTATTAAAATAACCGAGAACATTATTAATTATAAAAAAATATAGAATATAATTATGCTATTCATGTTTATTATTATTGTCGTTTAAACAGTTTTCCAAATTAATATTCTTTATGTAGTATTCCTATATGATTTTCGGCTCTATTGCAATGCAACTAGTCTTATATTTTATTGACATTGAATTGTATTTTCTTTAATTTCTCATAATGTTTTAGTTTAGCGTTTATCAATTAACAAAAGCTAATTTGACTGAACAAACAAATATCGTACTTTTAAATGTACATAGCGTTATACGATCACACATTTTTATAAAAATAATAAAATTATTACATAACAATTTTTGGGATATATCGGCAGTACAGCATAAAAACGAGCAATCTTTACATTAGTCACATATAATATGTAACACCCTTAGAGCATATATACCTTGAGGGGCAGCCTAACGGACGGAAAGCGTCATCGGATTAGACAGAGAGAGACTGAGTTTGGGTAGTGTCTGTCTCTCTTACGCAAGCTTCTGATTGGTGGACTCACATACCAATTTGTATGACTGATTTGGTGGGAAATACACCAACCAATCAGAAGCTTTCGTGAGAGAGACAGACACTACACAAACTTAGTCTCTCTCTACTCCGATTACGCTTTCCACTCCTCGGTGTCCCTCTAGTATATATGCTCTAAGGTAACACTTGAAATCAAACCTATCATCTGACGGACAACTATCACGTCCCTATTCACGTAGTTGATCCCACAGATGGCGGGAAAGCGAAACGAAAAATGTTACATTTTATAAATTACATAGTATAAATAGGTTCATGTACAGTTATATCTATTACAAGAAAATAACCACTATTGACTAATTATTATATTCACAATACTTTATTTTATACTGATTTATTTATACATATAAAAAATCTAGTAATCTACAGTAATAAATGGCGGTCCAAACCCCATAAAAAATTTAAAAAGCGAATTTTATTGGACTGTCAAATCTGGAAAAAGACAGTGTTGCCATCGTACTGGTTTAGAAAAATAGTAATCTCACTATGAAAGTACAAAATAAATAATAAGTGCATTTTTTTTTATATTTGCAATTCTTGTCAGATATGTCTGACGAAGATACCGGAAGGTAAACTCTTCAATTGGTTGTCTCTTAAGCTACACAAATACCCTAGAACATTAATATAGGAAATGGAAGAAGACTAAGGAACTTCCAATTTGTTTATGGTTAAACTTATAATAACTGAATTGTACAGTAAGTCAAAAATTAAAACATTTTTGTTTTAAGAAAAAGGTAAATATTTTTTCAAATTGCTTGAAACATCAGTTAGATTTATAAGTATACATTTTTCACTAAACTTAGGCCTTATTTCACTGGTTACAGCTGATTCCGTATAGCTTACCTGATAGATGGTTTGTCACAATTTATATGGAAGATTCGATAAATTATCTAGCAGATAAGTTATCCGATACCTATCTGTAACCGGTTAAACAATGCCTTATTATCCTGTTTCAGATACCTACACTTCTAAACTTCAAAGTAAAAAATGCCAATAATTGACTCATCCACGTTCTATAATCTATGGAATAACATTACGCTACGACTATTCACAAATAAATAAATTAAACTAGCTTTTTAATGAATAGCAACCACTATATGTCAATTAAACTTTTAGGCTAAGGACTATATAGACAACTTGGAACAGAAATTAATCACTTTTTGTATATTTCTAATAGTCTATTTACTTGGTGGTCATAGACTACGGTGGCAAAGCCTGGCAAGCTTTTTAAAGTGAAACAACTTGTGAAATTAATTTTGATACATTGTCGAATTGGCCACGAGTAATGCCAATAAATAAAAAAATACTTTTATTTTATTCTATCGGTCTTCGTACAAAAGCTTGCAACGATTTGAGGTTTTTTTTTGGGTTTTTTCTTGATACTTTTTATAAACAGCTCTAACATTAACTTTGACCAAATTAGAACTGAAAAGTTGCATGTTATTTGAAGACATTTTCACAATTATCGTAAGTATATCAAAGGCCTGCCTTGACAGTCGCTATTCACTACATAATTATACGAAATACTATATTATAATTATCTACAATCTAAATTCACATTCCCGAATCTGCAGTCTCAAAAATTCTTTTAATCTGATGAAAACGACTTTATGCCAAATAGAAATGTGAAATTATACTAAATATGTCAAAATTATGTCATTTTTAGGACACAATAAAGAAGAAAAAATCATTTTAGTTGGTATTTAAAAAACTAAATAATGATGAATCGATTTATAACAATTAATCGATTAAATAGATGGATGGATGGTCCGATGATAAACTGAAACTAAACTACCGGCACGCTATGATGGCCGTTTTGACATGTTAAAAAGATTTAATTTTATGACTAACTGCGTCACTATTGACAATATAGAACAGTAATTTGCTCCTTTAAATGCAATTACTATTATAAACGTTAAAACGGCTATCATAGCGTGCCGGTAGAGTAGTAGCTAAGAGGTGATAATCTCGTGTCTTCCTCATGATGGAACTCATTGAACGCTACCATCTCTATTTACTATGTGAAATAACCCAGCTATCTCCTTTTAACTCTTCTTCTTTGTACTCTCTTTACTCCTCCTTTATAGGTAAGTTGTTATCCCTATAGCGTCTGTTTCATCAGTAGAATCTCTCTCTAACGCACATTATTTCAATCCTATTAAAATGGGTCAAGCCTTTTAGTGCTACAAACACTCAAACAAAACTATTTTACTATTGTAAGTTGAGAAAGTCGTCTCATATAAAAATGGATTACCTGAAGTAATGAATATTTATTAAAACTTTATGGAAATGGATATAATTAAATGAGAAGTCCATTCCCTCAAAAAATAAATAGTTTGAGTTTTCAAATGGTTAGGATATTAGTCCAATAGATAATCTGGATATTTTAATAACAGCTGTTCTGGGATCCTTCCTATATCAGGCGAACAGTGGCTTCTCTATGTGGTTTTGTATACTTCGATCTCAGCCAGTTTTAATGAAGTTTCAAGTCAAGAAAAATAACAGTGATTATAACAAAAATTTTAACAACAAAAGGACTTCAAGAACTGGACTAAATCATAATGGGAAGCACCAACTTTCACCAAAATTGGTTTACCCATTGCAAAGTTTTGAAGTAAAATAAAAAAAATACAGTCGAAATGAGAACCTCCTTTTTTTGAAGTCGGTTAAAAATAAAATGGTTCACATTACTACAGGCATTTTCTCTGACCATCTGTATCATCTCCGATACTTCTAAGATGGTGTCTCTCAGGGTACTTGACTGCAGACAGTCGGGATGTGATGTGGCGACCCTCACTGCGCCTTTGGCTTCTGGTGCGTCGCGTCCGACGAAAATATGAATGAGTATTCGGCTTTCTTTTCGGCAAATGATATGAATTCATCTGAAATAGAAGATGATTATTTAGTAATAATAATATTATATTGTTTTAAACTTTCATGGTCAGTAACATTAAAATGGGAATCTGCGGGATTGCTACCATGTACATGATCATGGCGCTTGCAACAGCGCCGAAATATCGGATACTCACAAACAAAAAGGTACATGCTAGCAATCCCGCAGATTCCCATTTTAATAATAATATTGTTATAATATTAATTATATCATATCTATGTGGAGAAATTACATTTTATTGATGCATTTTGCGCATGATAGTTGGCAGTCGACTGATTAATGGGCATTTTATTTGTATTTTTCTGAACTAGTTTCTGAACTGGTTAGGAGGCAAAGCTGGTTGGAGAATAATGATAAGTCACTTTAATACAGAGCCACTTTTCAAGTTAAGCTGTGAGTTTATACCGTCAAGTGGGATCAACAATCGATTTTCGGGGGCAAAGATTGGGTGTAGATCGTTTACTGACAAATTTGTATTTTTTTTTATGTTGGCCCTGCCAAAATGACTCTACTCTGCCTGATGGAAAGCATAAGCAGAATCCAAGAGTGGTGGTCACCATACTGCGAATGCAGACAATGCAACAATGCAGCATGGTGACCCACACCATGGCGGGCTAGTGATGCTTCTGCATCATTGGGCCTCCGGTCTCGCACTCACGAAACACGACAGCACTGCTGCTGTCATTTTACGTTGATTTTCTGTGCGAGGGTAGTACCGCCCCAGTCGAGCCGGCCCGTCTAAGCTGAAATCAGCGTGGCTCTACTACCTTGAAAGTTTAATATGTTTGTTTTATTTTCAATATGTGTTTAAGTGGTCTTAAAGTTATTAGAGCCACGCTGATTTCAGCATGAGTCTGGCGGTCCTACCCTCTCAGAGAAGATCAACTTAAAACGAAAGCATTCTTGTTGTCGTGTTTCGTTGGTGAGTGCGAGTGCCTAATGATGTAGAAGAATATCAATAATCCGCCACAGCGTGGACCATGCTACATTTCTACCACCATTACACTTGGATTCTGCTCATTCTTTCCATTCATGCTTGAGGTCTCGGGTTCGGTTCCCGGGTCGGACCAAATGTTTGTATGATCTACAAAAATTTTTTTCGGAGTTTTCTGTGTATAATATGTATTTACACAAAAATAGTATATTTGTATTTATATCAGTTGTCTAGTAGGTACCCATAACACAAGCTCTGCTTAGCTCGGGACTAGACGGCGTTGTGTGTTAGTTGGCCAAAATATTTATTAATATCAGAGTAGTCACTTTGGCAAGTTCATATAAAAATAGAACTGCCTCGTTTGTCTAGTGATAAGCGTAAGCGACTGCAGATCAAGAGGTTTCGGGTTCGATTCCCGGGTCGGATCGCTGTAAGGTTTTTCTTACAAAATAATTCTAAAGAAATTCAGCCCGGAGTATGGAAGATCGCGGTGTTTCCCGCCCGTGCCTCGGTGAGCACGTTAAGCCGTCGGTCACGGTTGTCATGAACATCTATGGCAATCGTTATCGGGAAGACAGTGCCCTAAAATACACTGACAACTAGTTCAACCTTCGAATTCAGTTCACCCTCACTCCGTGTAAAAACTGACATTTTGGTGAAACTCGACCGCAAAACTTGGGAATAAATGCTAGAAAGACGCTGACGATAAAAATATATACGGTCGAATTGAGAAACCTCCTCCTTTTTTTGAAGTCGGTTAATAAAAAAGAAGAGTATAGAAGTGTGGTTAGTGGGTCACGGACCGTAGGTGAGGTGTCCCTTCTCGTCCAGGTCCGCGGCTTGGAAGGCGGCGAGAGCGTCGGGCCGCGCCAGCCCCAGGCAGCGCGCCGCCAGCTCCGCGAACTGCGCCGCGCTCACCCGCCGAGAGCTCCCGCCCCACACCTGACACACACACACAACTATTTGCATCTACATCTTTATTGCTAACTGAACATTTTGTGACCTTATAATATACTTTTCTCAAACATGCATGGAAATATTGTAATTATTTTCGAAAAAAGAACACGCGAAGTATCTTATTTACGGACAGCGAAAATAAATCCATTGCAGGAGCGTTTTTTGAATTTGGAACATTACAACGCTCCAGCAATTTTGTATGAAACAGCGTGCTGGGGTTATTAAATACTCTTTGATTGGATCTCTTTTATCATTCTTGACAAACCAAAATCTCTTTGCTTAGTACAAATTGCGTTCACGTGGCTGTATGCGTAAATGCGTTTGCCTT
The DNA here is from genome assembly GCA_905220595.1 of Spilosoma lubricipeda. Taxonomy (NCBI): domain Eukaryota; kingdom Metazoa; phylum Arthropoda; class Insecta; order Lepidoptera; family Erebidae; genus Spilosoma; species Spilosoma lubricipeda. The sequence goes on from HG992290.1 coordinate 2,183,673, forward strand.
TCGGCACAGATGATAAATAGTAAATCGGCGGCAAAGCTGAAAATTCGTCTTGATTTGTTATTTAAATATTTAGTAAATATAAATTGAATAATTAAAATGAGTTCCGACAGTTCAGAGATTGAAATGGAAATTGAATGTACTGCACCAGATTTAAGATCAAAAGCCAAATTGGCAATGGAAAACCTGCTTCCAGCGAAGTCAAAAGAAAAATATATGAAAGCATATGAAAATTTTATGATATGGGAAAAACGATAAAAAAGTGAACATTTTCTCCGAAACAGTATTTTTGGCGTATTTTAATGAGATTGCTAAAACTAAAAAGCCATCTACATTATGGACAATTTATTCCATGCTGAAATGTACAGTTCATGTTAAAAACGGCATTAACTTGAAAAATTATGGAAATTTAACTACTTTTATTTCCCTGCATTCTTTTGAGAAAAGCACTATATATGCCTCGGCGGAAATGGCAATTGCCTGTCTCGTATTAGTAAAGTCCTCGCCTAGGGCTCGGCCTTCAAACTCATACTCGACTGTCTCAACTTAGTAGCCTATTCCAGGCAAATGTGAGAGAAAAGAAAATTTTAAATAGCCACAGATTGTTACGTAAGTGGTACACTTAAAAAGATGAATGTTAAAGAATGTTATAATTTATATCAAGAAACCGAATTAATAACTATAATAATAAAAAAACAACAAACAATAAGAAAAATAAGAACCGTGGGAGAGCCACGCTTCGGCATGAATGGGCCCGTTTCGTCGAATGAGAGAGGATACCAGAGGCCCATACTGTATGTTATTCTAATCTACATTAGCTATATTATTGTAAAATTTTACCAAAAGACATTCAGCATTTTTTTCACTACAAGAAAACAAGAAAGTTCATTACCAACGTGAAAGTTCAGTACATTTTTGGTTTTTGTCATCAAAATCGAAATTTCGCTGGTAAAGTTTATATTAATTTACGTGGATTTATATTACCTTGAACGCATAGGAGAGTAATTGTGAGAGAGGCGTGTTCTGCAGTGACAGGAATGCAGCACATAGGAGGTAGTCTGGGAAGTATACCAGCCCACTTGACCTCTGAAATATAAACAAAAAATATATATATTCAAATTAACAAACTATCTTATATATATATATTTCAATACAAAATATTTTAAAATCTAAAATCGGGGCGGTACTACCCTCGCACAGAAAATCAACGTAAAATGACAGCGTTCGTGTTGTCGTGTTTCGTTGGTGAGTGCGAGACCGGAGGCCCAACGATGCGAAAGTATCACTAGCCCGCCATGGTGTGGGTCACCATACTGCATTGTTGCATTGTCTGCATTCGCAGTATGGTGACCACCACTCTTGGACTCTGCTTATGCTTTCCATCAGGCAGAGTAGAATCATTTTAGCAGGGTCAAACATAAAACAAAAAAAAAGTAACTTTGAAAATAGTAGATAATTTCAAATTTTAACAAAAAAAAGAACCGACTTCAAGAACTGGACCAAACTGAAATGGGACCACACGGGAAGCACCAGCTCTCAAATACGTTCTGAGGTAACAAGCATAAAAAAATACCGTCGAATTGATAACCTCCTCCTTTTTTGAAGTCTAGTGTCAACCGCGATGAATACTACACCACGATGAATTACAATCAATTATATTCTTCATTGCTCAACTTGTCACCGATAAAAGTGAGTGACTTTTTTTTTTATTGAATTGGACATAAACAAAGAGAATAATATACACACAGAAAAGATAGATTAAAAAAAACGATTCTTTAAAGTACTGTCTAAAATATAAAGATGATTTCACATTCGAACTTGGTACAAAAGACTTTTATTTGATTAATAAACACGATCAGCACAGTTTCAATAGAAAAAATGTTCCATATTTATGATACTATTTCAACAAGCAGTCATCTATAGTCCGTTCGTGTTAAGAAAATGATCATCGATAGATCAGGGTTGCCTCTTACGCAAACGGGAAGTAAGAACACTATCTAGCCGAGGGGTCACTATTATGAACATACTGGTGAGAGAATCACAGCGATATTATCGTCGTACCTCGTATTTTCATGTTGTTGTTTCGTAGCGACGATACGTTGAAGGAATATTCGCTCGTTCGTTGAGATTACCTGAGGGTAGAAATGCGGAACCCTGCGATTCTCTCGGTCATAGAGACGGTTCGATAAACAATAAAGACGGCTACATACCTTAACGAATATGTCAAACAGTCTCTGCGAACGAGTGTCGAGTGGTATGCCAAGACGACGCGTGAACTCTTCCACGTTAACCCATTGAGCTACAGCCCCTCCCGTCCCAAGCGTCCCTGCCGCCAGGTGCAGTTCTATCTGAGAGCGGGTCAGCCTGTAAACATTACATATAATATCTTTCATAATCCATTCGCTTAGATACGGTCACGCGTGCGGCAAGCCGCCACAAAATCACAAGATCCACTGGCGTACACCCATAAGCAATTATGATTTGTCAGTTGATGCCGTTGTATGAATATTCTTTTTCGTATTTAACAACAACAACCACAATTGCGTGCGGTAGGCCCAAACATAAAAAAGTACAAAAAGCTAACAGCCAAACTTCGCTAGTCGAGAGGCATTTAAAAAAGAAACCATCATTCAATGTGGTATAGGAAGGCAGACGGGTCACCAGATTAAGTGATTACCGCCGCTCATTGTATCTTGTAAGTCAAGTATCACATGTGCGTTGCCAACCTTATAGTAACCTCTAGGATCAAGAGAAGGGCTCCGGTTATCTCATTCGGTCCATTACCCACTTATCATTATCATGTAAGCTGAAAGACGTCCAATGTTGGACATAGACACCCCCTCCTCACCCCAAGACTTTTCACAACTTTGTTATTTAATGACAACTTCAGTATTACGGGAGACTTAACAAGTAACACCCTGACTCGGAACAATAATTCTCTCAGACTTAGATCGCACAAAGTGTTGTCCCTTTGCTCTCCGCTACCCGCATCTAACGGTTACTCACTTATACCAAAACTGTAAATCTATTATCTATACAAATAAATAAAATTGGAGTGACTGTTTATAATATTAAAATAACCGCTTTTTACTAATTGCTTAAATATGTAAACACGGTACATATACCAAAAATATGGTTAAAATTTTTTTTGTCTGTCTGTCTGTCTGTCGGTCTGTCTGTCTGTCTGTCTGTTTGTTCCGGGTAATCTCTGGAACGGCTGGACCGATTTAGACGGGACTTTCACTGGCAGGTAGCTGATGACCCAGGGAGTAACTTAGGCTACTTTTTTTAGACTAACTTTGTCCCGCGGCATTACTCGCGGCACAACAATAACCGCGGGTAACACCGCGGGGTTCAGCTAGTTATGTAATAAATGGCGTACCCAAGTTGAGATCTAATGTCGTTGACTTCTCTGGACAAAGCACCTCCGGGTATACCCAGTTGTTTAGCACGAGCGATGAGCCGGCAGTCATCGTACGTGTAATCTAGTACTGGAACGCCCAGAGCTCTGTAACAGGTTTCAGAACCTATTTCACACATATGAACATATATTTTACACATATGCACATGTATTTTACACATATGCACATGTATTTTACACATATGCACATATATTTTACACATATGCACATGTATTTTACACAGTAACATAATAAAAGTATATCTACACAAACATTTAAGTATTTTATAAAGATTAGAAGTATGTAAATGTTGTAACTATTTATATAATGATACTAGTTGACCCGACGAACTTCGTACTGCCATATTTTTCTTTCATAAATGTTTTCTAAATTTCTAAAAAACATGTTTTAGTAATTATGCCCGCTCGCCTCAGTTTCCCACGGAGCAGTCTTGGAAAAAAAATCCCGTTAACCTTTGATTTTCTTCTATACAAACCAAATCATTATCCAATTTAGTGCAGTCGATCGGAAGATATACGCGTACATACATTTCGGCGATTAAGTTTTATTTATATAGATATGTTTTTACAAAGTATAGATTGTAGATAAATTATACCCTTTTATAGAACAAACGAACGTGTATATATTGAATAGAAATCGGACCTGTGGCTAAAGACTCAGGAACACCACAAGATCAATCAAATAAAATAATTCATAGTGTGCGATTTTAAGAATAAAGAGAGTAACTAAAAATCATAAATAAAAAATAAAGTAATAAATAAAGTCAATCTCTTTGCATTTGATAAACCTTTAGAGAAGATAACGGCTATTTAATCACAGCAAAACAGTAATCATACAGATAAGTATACATATATGTATACACATAGGTAGTGAATATGCAAACTCACTTGGCCATGACATCCCTAACATTCCTGGCGAAGAGTTTCGGGTCCCGCTTCTCCTCTTCACTAGGGTAGTACACCGGCAGGAACTCAATCTCGCATGAGCTATGCACCTGGGTCAAGGTCAGCCATAACAGCTTCAAACTGGAAATAATAAGGGGAATAATATTAGGAAAAAATCTTTACAAACATTAATTCAGGACTGCCTCGTTGGGCTCGCGTTTGGCGTGTGCGACTGCTGATCATGAGGTCTCGGGTTCGATGCCCGGGTCGGACCAAATGTTTGTATGATCTACAATAATTGTTTTGGAATTCGGGTGTTTTCTATGTATCATAATATGTATGTATTTACAAACAAAAAGTATATATGTATTTGTATTAGTTGTCTTGTACCCATAACACAAGCTCTGCGTAGCTCGGGACTAGATGGCGTTGTGTGATAGATGAGTGTCATTCTTAAGTGTCATAGCTCGGTCTGTTCGTTGATCACTGCTGTTGATCCTGGTGTACAGGAGTTACAGTGGTGGGTGTGCGGGCGGGATTAGTCCCATTAAAAAAAAGTGCCACATTTTATATACTATACTCTCCAAGCAGCTATAACCATAATATAAATATACTCACGCGCCTGGTCCCTCCCACGTCCAAGTGACGGTATCCCTTGCGTTCGGATACCTGATGATGACCGGCTGTACGGGAACTCCCGGGTAAAAACCACCTGGCTTGAAGGTTATTAAGCATGAGCGGTTTGTGCAGGTGCCTTCGGGGAATATGAGCACCTAGAACAGATGAAAAGATAGATTGAACAAAAAGAATAAAAGATAATATTAAAAAATGAAAAGGTAAACTTGATTTACTTATTGCTAATTACAAAACTTTAAAATTTTTAGAGATCGTTTTGAAGTTTTTTACTTTGTATTCATATCTATACTAAAATATTTGTAAAGGAGAAGTTTGATTGCTTGGACGCGCAAATCTCGTAAAGTACTGGTACGATTTCAAAAATTATTTCAGAGACAGATAGCCCATTTATCGAGGAAGCCTATAGGCTATATATCATCACGCTAAGACCAATAGGAGCGGAGCACTAATGAAGAATGGAACAAAAACGGGGGAAATAATTACGCTACGGGTAAAAGGAGACGTAAACGAGGTTGCGTGGGTCAGATAGTATTTTTATTAAATAAAGGACTTGGTATGCATATAAAAATAACATACATATATTTGTGTTTCTTTGTTGTACATTCTGTTGCTAGGCATAGAGATAGATAAATTTTAGCACAACTAAAAAATAGGGAATTGAAACCGGTATGTAAAAATATTTTCCCTAAGCGAAGCCGCGGCTCCAAGCTAGTATAAATATTCCAAGCTTTGTAACGACTGCCACCCATAGGCACCTACGATTTAAGAGATAGGAAACACATGTAGGTTGCGACCCAACTGCTATGGCTAAATGACGGGGGAAATTTAGTGGGTAATGACTTTTGTACCGACTTTCTTGTTATGTCGACTTGTTGTTGAAATGTTTTACATATGTTCCCTTTATGCCGACTTTTAATGAATCGTTAAACTTAATGTTTTTATGCAGACTTTTACAGTACAGCCTTGCCTTACCCACTTGGTGAACAGCATGAATGGCCAAGCATGACCCTCTCAAGATTAAAACGGTCAAGATGAACGCAAATTAAACTGAGTAGAACAGTTTAAAACATTGCTTTTACAGTTGTTTAATGATCACAACCCGTGACGAACACACTAAGAAAACGTTGCGTACCAGATGCAAATCATCTAAATCTATACAAATAAATAAAATTGGAGTGTCTGTTTGTAATATTAAAATAACCGCTTTTTACTTAATGCATATGTATGTATTCACGATACATATACCAAAAATGAAGTTAAAAAAATTTTTGTCTGTGTCTGTCTGTCTGTCTGTTTGTTCCGGGTAATCTCTGGAACGGCTGGACGGATTTTGACGGGACTTTCACTGGCAGGTAGCTGATGACCCGGGGAGTAACTTAGGGTACTTTTTTTAGACTAACTTTGTCCCGCGGCGTTACTCGCGGTACAACAATAACCGCGGGCAACACCGCGGGGTCCAGCTAGTAGTTGATAAAATTCTTCAGTGCCGTATGTAGATCTTACATATCTGTGATTACTTATGTAAATTTCTATACCACGATGTTTTGAAAAATAAATTTGACTTTCAAACTTTTATGTAGCCGTCTTTACCTACATATTTTTCACAACTTTTTGACACATCACACTAATATGTAAAGCGGAAAGTTTGTGAGTGTGTATGTTTGTTCTTCTTCACGCAAAAACTACCGGATGGATTTGGATAAAACTTTACAGTAACATAGCTTATTCATCAGAATAACACATAAGCTACTATTTGCCGCGATAACCGACATACACGCGGGCAGAGCCGTGGGCAACAGCTAGTATTTGATAATTTAGGCATCTAAGGTACGTCAAAACTATTTCAGATAGGGAAACAAATATATGCGCATGAAAGCGTAAAATCAATTTACGCTTTCATGCGCATATATTTGTTTTCAAAAAATATTAACAAATGGTTTTCTTCTAGTACAGATCCTAAAGCGCTCGCCCAAAGATACTAACGCGCTGTAGTCGCGTTGGCAACGCGCTACATCATCGCGATTATATCGATGTAAAGCGTGTCGGACGACATCGGGGGAAGAATGGAAGTAGGGTGGCGTTTGCAGCGCGACTGAATCGTGGTTACGTCGGCGAGGGCACACAGCTTGCGACCGCATCGCGACTGTATTGATGCGAACGCGTGACAGTCTCACTGCTGCATCGCTGCAATAAGTCGCCGTGGGAAAGCGCTCTTACATGCTTGGGTGGGGTCACAGCTTAAGAATAAGGAGTGAAGTAAGTCACCATCTCTATTCATCCCGTAGGTTTTTATAATAACTTACTAAGGGAACAAACAACACACAATACTCCAATATTTAGCTATTTTTTCGGACTTCGAATAGGTCTCTGTGTAAATTTTCGGAAATTAAGATGCAATTTGATTCTCAATAATATTTTCACCCTTCAATATAGTATGTATTCGATGTACAACTTAAGAAAATACAGTTGGCTTTATGATTAAAAACAAAATTATTCATTACGTTAACTTACAACAGCATGCATAAGGGGCTCAATTGGACGGGCACTGACCAGCGACATAACGGGTTGTCCAATTAAATATAAAATTACATTTCTAATGAATACATACGTACATCTTAAGCTATTTTAAGATCATTATTTTGGAATAAATTTTCCATAGCGTGATACGATACGTCTTGAATATATGTATTAGTGTTAAATGGTAATAGTTTTCTGCAGTTTAACTTTTTATAGTACTAGCCGACCCACGCAACCTCGATTGCGCCTTTTATTGCCCGTAGCGTGAAAATTTCCCCCGTTTTTGAAACATTCTTCATTGTTGCTCCGCTCCTGTTAGTAGTAGCGTGATGATATATACCCTATAGCCTTCCTCGATAAATGGACTATCCAACACCGAAAGAATTTTTCAAATCGGACCAGCGGTTCCTGAGATTAGCGCGTTCAAACAAACAAACAAACTCTTCAGCTTTATATATTAGTATAGATGTGGGATAAAGGAACGTAGGGACACCAGATGATAAGTGATTATCGTCACACATGGACTCGTCAAGTTGTTTAATAATTGGGTCTTTCTGTGAATATATTATCACTGCCGTCGAGACGACCCATCTGTGCTAATACCATAATTTTACCCGACCACCGCGAAGCAAAAAGAAAGTACAATAGTTTTGGCAATCTATGCGTGTATGTTCCACCGTACCGAACTACCGTAAAATACTGAACCGATTTTAATGAATGAGTTGTAAATAAATTCGTAACATAATGGCCCTCGTGTATATCACGGCTATTACAAATTTTATTAAACGTTGTAACGTAGTTGTTAAATTTTTTATTTATTTGTTAAGTTACAATCTATTAAAGTGTAAACTTCAATTGTAAACTTTTAAGGTTAGGTTTTCTTTGTCTAAGACATACAATAAATACAATTGTTAAGAATAAATAATTATTCTAATCTATACTAATATATAAAGCTGAAGAGTTTGTTTGTTTGAACACGCTAATCTCAGGAACCGCTGGTCCGATTTGAAAAATTCTTTCACTGTTAGATAGCCCATTTATCGAGGAAGGCTATAGGCTATATATCATCACGCTAAGACCAATAGGAGCGGAGCACCAATGAAAAATGTTTCAAAAACGGGGGAAAATTATCACGCTACGGGCAATAAGAGACGTAAACGAAGTTGCATGGGTCAGCTAGTCTAATATATCTATGTCGGAAGGGCGGTTATTGTTTCAGTTCAAAATCTTTCGACAGTAGAAAACTCTCGCGGGATAGATTATAATCTAACGGCATTTACAATGTTACAGTGATACAAATACCGCAAACAAAGGTTCATAAAACATACTCAGTTATAAAAATACAGGAAAGATCAATACCAGCGTTGGTACGAAGCGGTACAAGGCTTAAGGATTACGTAAATACAACTTACTTGCGACTATGTTTACATACACCTAAGTACAATAGACAGAAATCTTTAGCAAACCCTCGTGTATAGAACTTAAGAACACATATATATATATACTAGCCGACCCACGCAACCTCGTTTGCGCCTTATATTGCCCGTAGCGTAAAAAATTTCCCCGTCTTTGACACATTCTTCATTGTTGCTCCGCTCCTATTAGTAGTAGCGTGATGATATATACCCTATAGCCTTCCTCGATAAATGGACTATCCAACACCGAAAGAATTTTCCAAATCGGACCAGCGGTTCCTGAGATTAGCGTGTTCAAACAAACAAACTAACAAACAAATTAACATTTATACATAAGTATAAAATAAAAATGAATTCCTATTTCCCTTTGATACGATATCACGCGTAAACGGCTTCACTATTGAAACTTATGCAAATTTATCGAGGAAGGCTACATAACATAACACCACAATCATTAGGAGCCGGATGAATCTCATTTTCTTTGAAATAGGGTGGGTTAGTGAGTTTGCAATAGATTTAAAATATCCTCACAGTTACAAACTCAGGTTACAAGAATAAAACGACCACGCGACTCCTTGAATCCACAATTCCATGTTTAAAACATTACACAACAGCTACAATAAAACAAACTCTTCAGCTTTATATATTAGTATAGATACTAGCCGACCCACGCAACGCCTATTGCCCGTACCGTGATAATTTCCCCCGTTTTTGTAACATTCTTCATTGGTGCTCCGCTCCTGTAAGTCTTAGCGTCATGATATATAGCTTATAGCCTTCCTCGATAAATGGGCTATCTAACACTGAAAGAATTTTTCAAATCGGACCAGTAGTTCCTGAGATTAGCACGTTCAAACAAACAAACAAACTCTTCAGCTTTATATATTAGTATAGATACAATTTTATACATTTGTATTTATCGCGTAAAGTTGACTAGTTGCCGATCCGATAGAGTTAAAGTATTCTGATATCAGATGCAACAATCAGGCAGGTTGACCCTTGATAGTGGTCCGTTTAGGTCTGAATATCCGACCGATTTCGAGGGGAGTTTCACTGGCAGATAGCTGATGTTATAAAAAGTAACTTAGGCTTGTTTTATTTTCGAAAAAAATAAATAAATGAAAAGCAGCAAATGCCGCGGGGCACAGCTAATCAAAAATAAATGTAACAATAAATATGGTTTAAAAACATCATCAAAATTGGTTTACCTACTCGAAACAAACTTAAAAAAATGTAGTCGAATTGAGAACCTCCTCTTTTTTGGAACTCGGTTAAAAACAGTTACAATAGTTAGTTCCATACAAACACACAAACACATAGGTGAAGCTAATAAAATCGTATTAATAATGCGTACCTGAGGCCAATCTTCCTTTGAAGTAGCTCTCTCAATGATTTCTTTGATGGTGTTCTGCCTGGAGTTGGGATCATCGCGCCACACGTACACCGGCTGTGTGTAGTTTATCAGCTCTGAAAACACAAATAATCTAATTACTTTTATTGCTACATCAGCATTTCTACATCATACCCGAGGTTAAATAATCTCCACCGGTCATTAAACAAAGCATTAAGGTCGCCTCTACACAATGATGCATAAATTTTTAAACAAATAAACATTCTAGAATTCAAGTCACTTGTAGTTAGTATCCCAAGCCTGGAAAGCAGAGATAGCCCCGAATAGATAGATGACCTCTTCAAAGTAACTGCACTCAAATTGCTCTAAATCTGTTCTGAATGTGTTCCGAGCGACTGCACAGAAAAAAAAGACTGCTCTGAGTCTTCTGGGTTCACTCCCCACCTAGAATAACACTTTGTGTGAACTGATATGTGTTGTACCGAGTTTGAATGTCTTTTATTTCTGTCTCAAGAACGTTTGCAAGTCATCCGCCACCCAGGATGATTATTCCTAGTAGTAGTCTATACAAATAAATAAAATTGGAGTGTCTGTTTGTAATATTAAAATAACAGCTTTTTAATCAGTGCATATGTATGTATACATGATACATACACCAAATCTGTAGTTAAAAAATGTTTTGTCTGTCTGTCTGTTTGTTCCGGGTAATCTCTGGAACGGCTGGACGGATTTTGACGGGACTTTCACTCGCAGGTAGCTGATGATCCGGGGAGTAACTTAGGCTACATTTTTTTAGACTAACTTTGTCCTGCGTCGTTACTCGCGGTACAACAATAACCGCGGGTAACACCGCGGGGTTCAGCTAGTAAATAAATAAAATTGGAGTCTCTGTTTGTAATATTAAAATAACAGCTTTTTAATCAGTGCATATGTATGTATACATGATACATATACCAAAAATGTAGTTAAAAAATTTTTTTCTGTCTGTCTGTTTGTTCCGGGTAATCTCTGGAACGGCTGGACGGATTTTGACGGGACTTTCACTTGCAGGTAGCTGATGATCCGGGGAGTAACTTAGGCTACTTTTTTTAGACTAAATTTGTCCCGCGGCGTTACTCGCGGTACAGCAATAACCGCGGGTAACACCGCGGTATTCAGCTAGTGGTAAATAATTTGATAGACAAGGAGCTACTCCATTGTGTAAGGGGGCCTCAGATCACACAGACATGATCTCTTTACGGAGGTCTTTCAGAGGCTGTTAACGTTTAACGGTTTATCCAGCCGAGATTTTATGATATGGCTAAGATGACACCAGAGTGTTAATAGATACCAGAATATCGTAAACATTTTACATCTGCCATTGATTACTGTAACGGTATATGTATATTACAGATTGTTTTTGTAACTCTAGGTATAAATAAATAAAGTAAAATTATCAATTAAAATCATAGGATTGAGCACATAAAGTACCTATATACAGTGGACCCTCGGTAATCCGACGTTTTGCATGGCAGTGTCATATGTATCGAATTTGTCGGGTTATAGAAATCCTGCCTAAGGCCTTCGTTTAAATGTAAATAAATAAAGAAAAAAATCCAGTTAAATTAAAGCCAGAAAATTATTCACAAGTATATACACATATACATACAGTGGACACCCGGTAATCGACGAACGTTTTGCAATGAGTATCTTGTATTCCGACAAATTACAGATTCAATGATAAGATTTTATGTTAATACTGGCTGAGCCCCGCCGTGTTACCCGCGGTACGACAACAACCGTGGGAACCCGCTGCAGGCGAACCTAGTCTAAAAAGAGTAGCCTAAGTTACTCCCTGGATCATCAGCTACCTGCCAGTGAAAGTCCCTTCAAAATCCGTCCAGCCGTTCCAAAGATTACCCGGAACAAACAGACAGAGAGACAGACAAAAATTGTTTTAACTACGTTTTTTGGTATATGTACCGTGTATACAGTATACATGTAGTTAGTAAAAAGCGGTTATTTTAATATTACAAACAGACACTCCAATTTTATTTACTTGTATAGATACTATAGATAAACGGAGCACACGCGATATGTACAGAGTACAAAGATCCAAGAAAGAAACAAGTAATGCTCACACGCCGTGAGCGAAAGAAATAGCGTCGGGCATTCGCAAGAACATTACATTACATTGTAATACCGAAGAATGATCTTGTCTATACTCACCTTTATACATATAACATGTTATAAATAGTTTTAGTCAAATCAGCTTAGTGTAATACCATGCAGGCATGCTCACGAATACAAGGTGATAAAGTTCCCGCATTGCGACACTTGGCCGTTCAACCGATTGAAAGAAAATTCAAGGTTAATGTTGTATTTTAATAATCCTCTCACTACAATCACTAAATTCATCTAAAGGTTTTTAATAATAATTTTTATTATATCAGTCTTATACAGTAGGTACAATATAGAGTTAGGGCGTCATCAACAACGCATAATGTCCCACTTCAGGGCTCGGGTCTTCTCTCTGGAGAAGATTAAGGCCATACTTCCCCACGCTGGCCGAGTGCTTGTTGGAGACTGGCAAGACAACGTTGTGGCTACGTAATGTTGCCGTTGGATGTTTTTAAGCCGCCTAACTAAGCTTCACGACTTTTATGCTCTGATAACAACCGGGACCGACTGCTTAACGCGACCTCCGACTAGCGGTCACACATCCCCCTATTGATCACGCCGTTCGTTGCTTTTTTATATATATAGACTTGCCAAAATTACTGTACTCTGCCTGATGGAAAGCATAAGCAGAATTCAAGAGTGGTGGTCACCATACTCATTGCAGACAATGCAACAATGCAGCATGGTGACCAACACTATGGCGACCTACTGATGCTTCTGCATCAATGGGCCTCCGGTCTCGCACTCACCAACGAAACACGACAGCACGAACGCTGTCATTTTACGTTGATCTTCTGTGCGAGGCTAGTAATGCCATGTCGAGTTACAGTTAGACCGTATTAAACGTTATTTAAAATACAATTTTACTTTATTGGCCATATCTTTACTATATTTTATTGGTCTCTTATAAGATTTATAGGGGCTAATTGATTGTTTCTATTATGAATTTCATCAGTAATAAATGTACCACTAGTTCTTAATCTAACCAGTTAATATTACTGTATTTAAGAGTTGATAATGACTACACGGGTAGCTTAGTGGTTAAAACGGTCGCCACGCCGCTTTATACTGCGCTAAGTGTTGTGGATTCAAATCATACCAGTGACAACACTTTGTGTAATCCACAAATTGATGTTCTGAGTCTGGGTTTTCTATGTTTTGTGTTGTTTAGGCACGGAAGATTGTGTTATATATATATACTAGTCGACCCACGCAACCTCGTTTGCGTCTTCCATTGCCCGTAGCATGATAATTTTCCCCCGTTTTAGTAACATTCTTCATTGCTGCTCCGCTCCTGTAAGTCTTAGCGAGATGATATACAGCCTTCCTCGATAAACGGGCTTTCTAACACTGAAATAATTTTTCAAATCGGACAAGCGGTTCCTGAGATTAGCGTGTTTAAACAAACAAACAAACTCTTCAGCTTTATATATTAGTATTTGCTCCGTGATTAGTATAGATAAGATTTTCAACATAGTCAGGTACCATTTACTACTTGTAAATTTCTCCAGATTTCCAATGCGTAAGTTTTATAATTTTATTAGTGAATCAAAATACGCATCAGTGACTTTACTGTGGCGGTGAGAGGCCAATTGTCTCGCTTTCTACACCAATTTCTTCTAACTTATGTTCTTATTAAAAGACAATTCCCGCATTAGGAATACACATTACAGTGTCGTAGGGGACTTTAAAAAGATACATGAAATGGACACAAAGAACACCTAGACTCAGAACAATGATTTGTGGATCACACAAAGTGTTGTCTCACGTGGGATTTGAATCCACAACACTTGATGCATTATAAAGCGGCGGCCGCTTAAGCCACTAGGCCACCGTGCAGTCAACAACTTCAGCCCTTGGATAGTTTAGAGTCGCAGTATGACAAGGGCAGTAATCTGAAATGGCTTTAAAGGTGAAATTACCTTATCAACCGACCTTGACCTTCTCTGCATAATAGCGGCATGAAGCCGTAAGATAGCATGTCTCACGTTAGCTTTAAATTATATTAAGTAAGTTAAATTTCTACCTATAAATTTAACAATAATTTATTCCGGAAATGACTAGAATGATAGTTCTGTGTAAATAAAAAGTAAAGTGAATATTAAATAGACTGCTATTCTAGATATGAATTTGTAACAACTATCCAGGAAATATAATAAACGTCACAATAATATTATCAGTCACTTGCAAAAACGAACTTAAAGTTTCTCATGATTTTAAATAGTCTTACTAAAAACAACTATCCTATGTAACATTTGTTGTAACCACTATTTTCCTTATTATTTTCTCATATGACTTGTTTAATAAAGTAACGTTTAAGGAACGAATACAAGAAACGAAACAATAAGACATTATCATCAGCTTGCCGTCAATTTAATCAACTTTTTTTCGAAACACACTTATTTAACACACGCAACGCCTCCAAATTCCTTTTCTTATTACAGCAAAAGCTACTTTTGTCTCCATTAATGGCCATCAGGTAATCATTCGAAATTAAATTTAAATAAAAGGCACTAATTAATATGTTTAATTGTGGATGTCAAAATTTTAACGGGCCAACTTTGGTTACATCTGTCACATTTCTCTTATGTCAATGGTACCGGTCACCGGTAATAATTGCACGCACAATGATAAAATGACAAGTGAAAAATTTTGATGATGAATTTAATGGTGAAGAAAGCGGGACTGAGTATTCATAAACAAAGAAGTAACGAGCGAAGCGGCTATTTTCCAAGAAGTACCGATGTGAATTTAAACAAGAACAGGTTTAAAAACTATAACCCGATTATAACTAACTTTGTCCCGTGGCGTTACTCGCGGTAAGACGATAACCGCGGGAAACACCGCGGGGATCAGCAAGTAATAAAAAAAAAATTAACTCACTACTATATAAATATTGTTTCTTTTGTTAAATGTTCTCATGAAGTGAAATTTGTTGTTAATTTCTTTTGAGGAAAAAATTAAATCTATAACCTCAAAATGAAGTCGTATTTTGTTCTTATACGTCTAGATCTTCCAAAGCATCCGATGTATTAGTGCGAATCAAGAAAGAGTGATTCAGGAGGAAAGTTCGTACTTCTGTATATTGCATGCATAATATAGTAGTGAAAACCTGAGAATTCCAAAGATTTTTTAAACCGGGGCGGGTCGGTAGTTTTACATAAAATATTTCTATACACGCAACACCGGTACATTAACACGCTTAGGTAGATGGCTAAACCGAAAACATTACGTTTTCCCCCCTTCGAGAATTTTGAATGTATTCATAAAGATATTGGTTCAGCTTGATACTCACCTTACTTAGCAATAATATTTATATAATCATAATAACCGTGTTCTTAATGTTCCGCTCTTCATCTGATCATGTTGACGTCACACGATGTGGCGCGTCATCAGTACTACCTTGTGACGCAGTATTTAGTGACGCATTAGCTTGCAACGTGATGTCTAGAGCGACCTTTATTCCAAACGTACAACTGACTTCAATGAGACTAAAACTCAGCAAATTATTATGTTAATTTTCCTGCTGTTCCTAAAATTAGCCGACTTCTTCCTCATTAATTTTCCACTCCTAAATGTAATATTTTCTTCATATTCAAGATAGAACAACCATTGATCTTGTAACATCATCAACATATTGTATACAGCAACCGACTTTAAAAGGAAATAATCAGATTTTTCTCACACGATGGCAAGTGCAAGTAATACTTAACATTGATACGAAACTAGACGAATATGCGGCTTATCTGAACTTGGGAGCTTCTAAGAATTCTCAAGATAGTAGAGCAAACCTGATTTCAGCACAAATGGGCCGGCTCGACCGGGGTGGTACTACCCTCTTACAGAAGACCAACGGAAAATGACTGCACTAATGCTGTCTTGTTCCGTTGGCGAGTGCGAGACCGGAGACTCAATGATACAGAAGCATCTCAATAGGCCACCAAAGTGTAGGTCGCCATGCTGCATTGTTGCATTGTCTGTATTCGCAATGAATATGGTGACCTGACTCTTGGATCCTGCTCATGCTTTCAATCAGTCATAGTAAAGTCACTTTAGCAGGTTCAAAGATAAAAACATAAACGTGACGTTGCATAAGTACAAACAAATATCTCATTGAAAACACACGTTTTAAAACATTTAAATGCTGTGTTAAACCATTGAACACAATGATAACGAACGGTGTCATAGACTTGAACACGTACAAAACATCTATGACAAAACAAACTCATAAAAGGTATTAGCACTCGATTTGACATGGCTGGTAAGTCTTTGAAGAGATTAAATGCATGAAGCATAGAAAACACGGTTCTTTTTCCGAGTCTTTTGTCCCAAACTAGGTTGGGATCGGCTTTAAGTCAAGCACGATACGGCTGAACTACGATTTCTTTTTTTTTTGAAGTGAAAACCTCTTCAGCCGTGTTGAGCACTTTTGGATAGAGGAAAATCTTGTGAGTTCTCGTCACCGCGTCACCGACATGCTGACGTCACAAAACTTCTTTGGCCTCGTTGAGCACTTTTTGGTAGGCGAAAGTCTTACGAGTTCGCGTCACTGTGTCACCGATATGATGATTTTAATTAAACATTATGAAATTACTAATTTTACATATTACTTTTACAAATAACATTCTAAATTGTAAGTTTTCACTTCTATCGGCAGTTCTTATGACTGCCAATATATTTTTTTTTTATGTATGGCCCTCTCAAAGTGACTCTACTCTGCCTAATGAAAAGCATAAGCAGAATCCAAGAGTGGTGGTAACCATCTTCATTGCGAATGCAGACAATGCAACAATGCAGTATGGTGACCCACACTATGGCGGGCTAGTAATGCTTCTGCATCATTGGGCCTCCGGTCTCGCCCTCACTAACGAAACACGGCAGCAGCCGTCCATGGACACCCGCCGGCCTTATAAGAAGGAGAAGGCACTTTTCTTTTTTCTTAATGGGGGCTAGTTATCACTTGGCGACGAGTTTGAAGTAGATACGCTATTAACTTTAAAACAAACATTAATGTACGGGCATGTACTAATGACTGGTAATAAAACTTTCCTTTAAACAGTTAAGTAATCAATTAGAGACTTTGATTACATATTTATAAGGCAGTAAAATAAATCATTATTAGAAAACTGTCTATCTTATATGCCATCGGTTCTTTGGCTGTCCGTCTTTTATTTATACGTAGGTTTTTATCTAATCTTTATCTACAAGGAAAATGAAATAATTTGTATATTTAGACCAATTAAGATTATATAAAAAGAAATGTGTATCGCGTAACCCGCACAACTTCGTCATTGGTGGTAATTATCTTGTTGTCATCACCAAAAATCGCAATCGCACAGAAAATCAACGTAAAATGACAGCGATCGTGCTGTGATGTTTCGTAGGTGAGTACAATACCGGAGGCCCAATGATGCGGAAGCTTCACTAGCCCACCATGGTGTGGGTCGCCATGCTGCATTGTTGCATTGTCTGCATTCGCAGTATGGTGACCACCACTCTAGGATTCTGCTTATGCTTTCCATCATGCAGAGTAGTCATTTTGGTAGGGTCAAACATAAAAAAACTAAAAATTACTAAAATTTGTTTTCGCATTACAGTCTTCAATATCTCACATCTCAGCTGTTACTGTGCTTAGTTCAGTGCCAAATACACGTTATTCAGAAACACTGTGGTCTAAGTTGTGTAACTCAACTAATGTTGGCTATACCAAACTAAATATGTTTACTTTTAAGTTTTTAGAATACCTACGCAAGGGAATTGGAGAGAAGTAACATTTTATTTAAGTTAATTAAACTTTAGTCATTTTATTTAACTTTAGCGTTACGAACAACAAGATTATCACCATTGTAAAATTTCAGTTTTAGTTAAAGTATCACATATATAATACTTATTGGACATTTAATATTTAATATTAGTAGTTCATGGATGAATGAATCAAACTGAAACGTCTCACTCCCACGAACTCCTCTTCCATCAGCATGCAAACTTTTAAAATTAAAATCCCTGTTAGAAGAAACGACAAAAACTTCAGTTTAACACCAACCACATTACTTATCCTAAACCACCACCAAAACCACATCACCACTACTTTCATAAACATCACCTTCCCCACCAAAACCCATCACCATAACCCAAAAACACATACTTCCAACATAATTGTCCATGCTCTCCTTTCTAACGATGACAGAAGACATCTTGGTGGCGTACACGATACAGCTGTCTAAGAATGAGGAGTGTGGGGCTATCACCAGTATGGGAGCCTCCTTCCGACTGGCCTGCTTCCCCCTAATCGTGATCGCCATCCCACCGGCCAAATATGACAATTTGCCGATGCAACATATAAGCGGCTTCAGAGCCCTAGAAAAATAAAAATAAAATTCAAATACGTTTTTTAAATTGTCTATGGTTTGGTTTATTTTGCTAAGACATATATTTCCAAAGACTACTAAAAAGTATTGTGTTAAAAATACTGTTATATCATTTTCGAAATTGTTTTTGCCAAATTCTTTAAAAATTATTATGCAGACATATAACTTAAAATGTATTATGTAGTAGGTAGATATGTAATATACTCAGTTTATTTACATATAATATTACAGACACGTTATGTAGATGTATTGCATTAATGTCCGTTACTTTTTTTGCTAAATATGGTAACACTGTAGTACTCCCTGGTAACAAAAACTGAAACGGTATTTTGCTACGACTTGGTTTTATTGTTTTGTGATATTGTGACATGAAAATCACTATTCGGAGGGTCATCAAGTAATAATAATACGCATATATTATAGGTGAAAGGCCCCATAAATTCCACATTTACTGCTGGGCAACTTTAGAATCCTACTAATTAATTCAAATCACATCTATACAAATAAATAAAATTGGAGTGTCTGTTTGTAATATTAAAATACCCGCTTTTTATTTAATGCATATGTATGTATACACGATACATATACCAAAAATGTAGTTAAAAAAATTTTTGTCTGTCTGTCTGTCTGTCTGTCTGTCTGTTTGTTCCGGGTAATCTCTCGAACGGCTGGACGGATTTTGACGGGACTTAATATATTTTCTTCATTTACATAAACATACATCTTTAAATCGTCCGCCTAACGAGACGATTTAGCGGTTACCAACGGGTTTAGCGGCTAGCGTATGCGATTGCCAATCAAGAGGTCTCCAGGTCCGATTTGCGGGTCAAGACAAAAATTCTTGTTGGGTGTTTCTAATTAGAAAATTCTAATAACAGCCCGCAAATTTAGTTCATGAGGGTCAACTGGCAATAACAATTTCCATAGATGTTCATGATAACCGAGACCGACAACCTAACATGCTCTCCGAGGCAAGGGCGTGAAACACCCCCAAACTTTCATACTCTGAGCTATATTATCGCACACGCTAACCGCTAGATTAACGAAGCAGTGTCATTAGATACTCAGTACTTTAAATATATGTAAAACTAGCTGAACCCCGCGGTGTTACCCGCGGTTATTGTTGTACCGCGAGTAACGCCGCGGGACAAAGTTAGTCTAAAAAAAGTAGCCTAAGTTACTCCCCGGATCATCAGCTACCTGCCAGTGAAAGTCCCGTCAAAATCCGTCCAGCCGTTCCAGAGATTACCCGGAACAAACAGACAGACAGACAGACAGACAGACAAAAAATTTTTTAACTACATTTTTGGTATATGTATCGTGTATACATACATATGCATTAAGTAAAAAGCGGTTATTTTAATATTACAAACAGACACTCCAATTTTATTTATTTGTATAGATGTATAGATTCACAGTACCACTCACTTATAAATAGGTAGGTACTTCTGAGGTCCTACTTGAATCACGCACTCTATCCACTTACGTATATTAAGTAGGGTAACTTGATGAGGTACATTCGCCATACTTTCACATCAGCTACATCGTAGAATGTTTAGATTTGTAAACTTTCACAAAGCTACATGTTTGTTTTTGATGGGAATATTACTATTGCTAAGAGAAGTTGAATTCCCACTAAGTTTATGTATGTATGTTCCATCGTAGGCCTAAATTACTGAACTAATTTTAATAAGTGAAATGTCAATACATTTGTACTAAGGGCCCGGGTAAAATAGGCTATATTAATTTCATCTAAAGTTAAGTAGGCTGCAATAAAGGCTATTGTTTGTCTCTTCGGGTGTTCATATGTTTGTGACGCAATTTCTTCTCCTGGTTGGGCATCCTTTCCCAGTGGTCACATGCTTCAGCCAATTTGAGAGCCAATCCTCCATAAGGGAGATAGTCTAGAACCTGAAAAAGGACATAGGCTACTTTTTTTGACATGGACATAGTTCTTGAGGAAGGACATAGGCTACTCTTTACACGCGGACGGAGTAGCGGGCAAAATGTAGTACATTTATAATAACTATTCTAATGACGTTCTATTTAATCGCTTATTACAGGAAATAAAAAATAAATGCTTTCGTTCAAAATAGAAAGAGGTCGGCCATCACTAACAAAAGGTATTTTTGTAATAACACTGAGGTTCCCATCTGTCATAGTGACACAATTAGAAGTCTAAAGGTCGAGCATTGAAGTGTTTCCTATTGACTGAATAACGGTGAACATTTCTTACTGACAGGCACAAGAACAAAATAAATCGTGTCGATTAGAGCAAAAAAGACGTTACATTTGAGTGTGTTGCTTTAGTCTACATACTGTTTGTTAATAGCGATAGTGATGTAAGCGAATAAGGCTTATGTCCGGTCACCGGATATCCGGATAGATAATGACGTATATTAACAGATAGCATTTATTTTACGTAAATATTACTTGCATGACTTAGAAATATGTTACACGACGAAGGACAAACGAAAAGATGGCTCATCTAATAGCAAGTAAATATATTCGCCCGTGGTCATCTGCAACTTCACGTTGTTATTCCCCGCCCCTTTAAGAATAATCTAACTAATACCATAAATGTAGATGTGAGTTTGTTTCCTACGCCTAAGCCATTGAAACGATTTAAAAAAAAAGAAAATGAAAAGTGTATAACATAGACTACTTTTTATCACGATAACTACACGATAACACGATAACTGTAATAATCTTTATATATATAATTTTTCTGTGAGTGTGTATGTCACTGAACTTCTCTCAAACGACTGGACCGATTTTGATGAAATTTTTTGTGTGTATTCAAGGGGATCTGGGAATGGTTTAGATTCACAATTTTGTCCGCTGGACAATGTTTTTTTAATTAATTTTTAATTTATTAGTAGTTAAGGCAAAACGACGTTTGCCGGGACAGCTAGTCTTACTATAAAACTAAATATTAACAAAATAAAACTGCTTCAAGAACTGGACCAAACTGAAATGGGTCCCGAGAAGCACTAGCTTTCAAATAAAAAAATAATCATCGAAATCGGTTGTCGTGATATTGAGTTATTCGTCAATTTGTCGCGCACATACATAATGCAAATTGAAGACATATACGGTCTTCTCATGGATAACATTGTCGGAACTGAACCAAATTGGACCACACGGGAAGCACCAGCTTTCAAATAAAAGAAGAATCATGAAAATCGGTTCACCCAGTCGAAAGTTGTGAAGTAACAAACATGAAAAAAAAAAACGTCGACGTGATAACCTCCAATGAGATGATGCACGGTATAGCGTCATTTCATTGCTTTCTACCATGACCCTGACTTCCAATGTCAGCTCATTTGGGCGCAACGTACACTCGTAGATGAAATCGATTGGTAACCTAAGGCCACCTACTATTTCGCAAACGTATCTAATTTAAATCCAAACAAGGCTAATCCCGGCTATAATTAAACAAATTTAAATATACCTAAGCTTTATTCCTAGCCGTTGCCCGCGGCTCCGCCCGCGTGTACGTCGATTATCGCAGCAAATAGTAGCCTATGTGTTTTCTGATGTATAAGCTATATTACTGTAAAGTTTCATCCAAAATCCGTTCAGTAGTTTTTGCGTGAAGAAGTAACAAACATACACACTCACAAACTTTCGCCTTTATATATCAGTGTGATAACTAGCTAACCCCACGCAACCTCGTTTACGTCTCCTATTGCCCGTAGCGTCATAATTTTCCCCTGTTTTTGAAACATTTTTCATTCGTACTCCTCTCCTATTGGTCTTAGCGTGATAATATACCTATGCCTATAGATTTTTTCAAATAGTTCAAGCGGTTCCTAAGATTAGCGCATTCAAACAAACAAACTCTTCAGCTTTATAATATTAGTATAGATAAAGAATCTTATTACTAGACAGAAACTACTTAAATAAAAAAATATGATTTATAACTTTACAAATAATGACATTATTAAAATCATTTTGAACCCAGTATACTTGAACGCGCTAAAACTCAACAACAAGATTTCTCATGAACATTTGCATTTGATCTGGGCCGTACAGTTGTCTGGCCGTAATGGCTTCTCACATTAACATGACATTTGTCAAGCGAACAGAACGTTTTTAACATCTCAATCGGCCAAACACAAATTATAACGCATTAGATGCATAAGTGATAGTGATAACTCTAACTGCGGGCTTTATTCATCAGCGTATTTAGTCTTTCTTTAATTCTATTCCAGTCTACTGTGTATAATATGAGACTTTTTGATTGTATAGCGAAAAACGAGTAAGCGAGTCACCTAATTCTGAGCGCCTACCGCCACCCATGGTCACATATTTTTTAGGGTTCCGTGCCCAAGGCAAAAAACGGAACCCTTATAGATTCGTCATATCTGTCTGTCTGTCTGTCCGTCCGTGTATGTCACAGCCACGTTTTTCCGAAACTATAAGAACTATAATGTTAAAACTTGGTAAGCCGATGTATTCTATTAACCGCATTAGGATTTTCACAGAAAAATAAATAAAAAAAAACAATAAATTTTTGGGGTCCCCACACTTAGAACTGAAACTCAAAAAGTTTTTTTATCAAACCCATACCTGGTACATATGGATAGGTCTTCAAAAATGATATTGAGGTTTCTAATATAATTTACATTACCATGCAAACTTTCACCGAAAATTGGTTGGAACGAAATTTTGTAAGTTTTTTTTTTTAATACGTCATAAATCGTAAACTGTAATTTACTTTTCATTCAATCAACACAAATATAAAAAAATATTATAAAGAAATTGTTACTTGCTGCTGCGGAACCCTTCATGGGCGAGTCTGACTCGCACTTGACCGCTTTTTATGTTATATGTTGTTACATGATGTTGTATAAAATCAGTAAGATTTTATAACTTTCTTACAATTTGTTAAAAATGTTATCCAACAAATCTTATCCAACATTCTCTAATATTATAAAACTACTGTGGGGAGCACAGCACCTTAGATAGCCTATTTATAAAGGAAGGCTATAGGCTATATATCATCACGTTAAGACCAAAAGGAGCGGAGCACCATCGAGGAATGTATCAAAACGGGGAAAAATTTACACGCTACGGGCAATTAATACGCAAACGTAATTGCGTGGGTCAGTGGGTCATAATTGTATAATTCTCGTGTCACGACGTACTCCGAAACTAACGTATTTTCATCTTTATTTTTAACTGTTTGTTTTACTGAATGAATAACAAAAATGACAAATAACAGATAAGACAGGAAAATTAACATCACGCTAAACCAATGGGACCACGGGATGATTGAAATAAGACGCAAACGAAGTTGCATGAGCCAGTTAGTACTTAATAAAAATAAACGTTCTAAACGTCTCTTATATAATTTAAAATACAATGTTGAACATTAACTGTGGGAGACCCGCGTTTTGGCATGAATGGGGCGGCGCGACCGGAGTAATATAACGGCCTCACAAAAAACCGGTCTGAAATAGCACTTGCGCTGGATACCGGAGGCCGATACGTCAACCCCTCCCCTCATCCCCCAAAGGCCGGCAACGCACTCGTGACGTCTCTGGTGTTGCGGGTGTTCAAGGCGGCAGTTATCACTTACCACCAGGTGATACGCCTGTTCGGGTTCCATAAAAAAAGAAAAGAAATAGTTTTGTGCCCTCTATTCCATAACAAAAAAAAAAAAAAAATTCTTTCGAAGTTGAAAGTTATGGTGATAACAACTGGTCATAAAACATTTATACGACTTTAATTGATAGCTCTCAACCGTTTCTCTTAATTTATCAATTAGATTTTTAATCATACAAATTTTGCCAATTGGATAGTCTCTCAATTAGATTGTGAAATCTTGGATTTTACTGGTTTCAAGTTATGCAATCAAACATTATAAAGATTTACCTTTCTTATCTTTAACACATCTTTTAATTTGGATGTTACTAAAGACAAGAAAAAATTTGGAAATATATAATCCGATGACGTAAATACTTTTGATGAATTTTATACAGCCCATGTCATCCAAGCTATTATTATTTATTACCAACCTTTTTGAAGCTTAATTCAAAGCTATTTAGTAGTTTTGGCGCTACGGTTGAAAATACATAGATTGAGAAAAATATTATTATAACTAGTTCATTAATATTATTTTAACAGAAATTAGTTTGTTCTGAGGGCGTCTAAATTTAAATGACAGCTCCAATATTTAGTTACTACCGTAATCTCAACTCTCCATCAATCAAAATGTTTGATAAACAAAACAAACCAATCTAAAATGACGAACAGTCAAATCAAATATTGATTATACGTCAAATTTATTTAAATACACCTTGCTCATTATTAGGGCTAGATAACTGACCAGACCTGGATTAAGAACATGTCAAGAGGGCACGCAAACATGAACTTCGGTACTATAAAACTATGTCGCGAATAATGAGACTATAATCAAAATAGACTATTTCAAGGTAGTAGAGCCACGCTGATTTCATCATGAACGGGCCGGTGGTGAGTACCCCCGCGGTATTACCCGCGGTTATTGTAGTACCGCGAGTAACGCCGCGGGACAAAGTTAGTCTAAAAAAAGTAGCCTAAGTTACTCCCCGGGTCATCAGCTACCTGCCAGTGAAAGTCCCGTCAAAATCCGTCCAGCCGTTCCAGAGATTACCCGGAAAAAACAGACAGACAGACAGACAAAAATTTTTTTAACTGCATTTTCTGTATATGTATCGTGTATACATACATATGCATTAAGTAAGAAGCGGTAATTTTAATGTTACAAACAGACACTCCAATTTTATTTATTTGTATAGATGTATAGATAAATAGTGACCACATGCTGGCCTTGATACCATTTCAGAGTGGTAGGCATAGGCTCTAGAGCTAAACGGTTTGGCTCTTCCTTTCTGTGTCAATCAGTTAAAACCGGGTAAAATCAGGTAAAAACTCAATACCCTGTGTGTTTCCCTGCAGTTACGAAGTCGCGGGTCCTTTATGCGAAGTTTGAAAAATCAACTCACTAGGTAGCCACATTATGCTGCATTTCATTCATGTTTTCTATCAGACGGATTGGTCACTTTGTCAGGCAATAAAGAAGCACCAGTTTTCTATAAGGACGTTGTATCTTCAGGTCGAGTCAACAAAAGTATAAATGTCAAAGTATAATTCTCACGGCCATTCAAATGTAGGAAATGCCATTTTTCAACTGTACGATAGTAATCTAACTTCATTAGGCAATAAAAAATTATTTCCTTAGTATAAAAGCGAAAACACAAAACGTGTATTCCATAACTAACCTCATAAATCTCGTGAGATAAAATTCTTGTCACACTACGCTTACATTTTTTTTTAAACTTTCGGTAAAATAGCGGTAATTACAACGATGGTAACAGTAAAAGTAGCGCGATAGAGGCAATTTAACACGAACTTGTAAAACAAACATGTTGGAACAGAGTACAGTACGTAGACTTTCTTGATTCTCTTCTATAAGACCTACGTCATGACCAACAGCTTTTAATTCATACTAATACTATAAATTCGAAAGTAAGTAACTCTGAATGCCAGTATTTTTATTTATTTGTCTGTCTTACGCTTTAACGGGCAAACCGTTGCTCCGATTTCAATAAAATTTTAGCATGGAGATACTTTAATTCTTGAAGAAGGATATATGCTACTCTTTAGCGCGGTAACGCGGTCGGAGCCTCGAGCAAAAACTAGTGTTTTACATAATGCTCTCCTTAGAAAAGGAGGTGGCCGACTATACTATACTGATCATACGACTAGATTTAGGGTTTGTGTACTTCCTTTGCTATGATTTTCGATTTTCTCATGCGTATTTTGCTCCTTTAGGTTGTGTATAGTCCATTCGTTTAGATAGCATCCGCACGCAATTGTGGTTATTGTTGTGAAATACGAATATACGGCGTAAACTGACAAATCATACTTGCTTGTGAGTCAACGCCGCAGACGGGCCCTTTGATTTTGAGGGGGGCTTGTAGCACGCGTGAC
The DNA here is from genome assembly GCA_905220595.1 of Spilosoma lubricipeda. NCBI lineage: Eukaryota > Metazoa > Arthropoda > Insecta > Lepidoptera > Erebidae > Spilosoma > Spilosoma lubricipeda. The sequence continues at coordinate 2,210,406 of HG992290.1, forward strand.
GGCGGCGAGATCAAGGTGACCGTATCTAAGCGAATTGACTTTAACACTCAGTATTCTTAATCCGTTACCACATGAACATACATAGAATCAGATGTTTTTACCTGACCAGCTTCACGTCAGCAATCAATCAGTCCTAAAGTTGGTTGCATCACGCAATATTTTGCCCTAGGTGAGAACTGAACCCCTACCTCTGGCACTCAGGATCACTAACTTTCACACCAACTGGCCTTTTATATCACCTCTCGCCATTTCAATACATTTATAATCATAAATAACAAGACAAAAAATTAGGTTATGATATGAATATACTCGTACATACCTACTTCCAAGCATCTATTGAATGCTTAGTTAGCTAGTACCGTAAGATGAGTCAGCACAATTTTATTTGTGTCATTCGCCACCTTATTAAGGCTTCAGAATTACACTGAGACGCACATGTCAGTTACGTTCGCTGGTATACTGCTAGGTTTCGTTGGTAAAAATACACTCTAAAATTCAATGTTATACAGGATGTTAGGGGTAAGAAATACATCATAAAATTGTAAGTCATACAGGGTGTTCGGGAAATACGTTTTACTGTGGGAGAGTCATAAATGTGTCATAAACAGGTTTAGAGTACGGAGCTCAAAACTCGCATTCGAAGCAGGCGACGTCCTGTCTGTCCATGTCCATCTAATGGGTGTCGTAAGGACCGCGGTCATAGTCAAGTTGGTACCATATAAAAACATCACATAACATTCCTTCTAGTCCAATCCCGTTCAACAAAAAAAAATCGACTTTAAAAACTGGACCAAATGAAATGGAACCACACGGGGAGTACCAGCTTTCAAATAAAAAAAGAGTCAATAAAATCGATCACCTCTGAGGTAACAAACATCGAAAAATACAGTCGAATTGATAACCTCCTCCTTTTTTGAAGTCGGATAAAATCAAAAGAACAATAACTATTACAGTGCTGGCTTTCCACAAATTCACATTATTATAAACAATTGCCATAGTAGCGTCTTAGGTAAGGATAGTCTTACATCAAGCGGTGGACTGTTAGAGACTGTAGAATATTCGATCAATAATGTCAAAGATACATAACAATGTATACTCTATCATCATTATCATCAGTCTATCGCAGTCCACTGCTGGACATAGGCCTCTCCAATTGCACGCCACTTAGTTCGATCCTCGGCTTCTCGCATCCAGCTCCTGCCTGCCGTCTTGCGCAAATCATCACTCCACCTGGCCTGCCTGTATGTATACTCTATACATACAAATAAATAAAATATGAGTTTCTGTTTGTAATATTAAAATAACCACTTTTTAATAAATGCATATGTATGTTTACATGGTAGGTACATATCCCAAAATAACATTTTTTACAATTTTGTCTGTCTGTCTGTTTGTTCCGGGTAATCTCTGGAACCGAATCCGGGTAACCTTTTGACGGAACTTTCACTGACAGATAGCTGATGATACAGGGAGTAACTTAGGCTACATTTTTTAGACTAACTTTGTCCCGCGGCTTACCCACGGCACGATAATAAACGAGCATAACACCGCGGGGTTCAGATAGTAAATATATAAAAACCGTCTAGCTCAAAAGTAATTAAGGCAAATAGCTTTTTAATAGTCATCCGCTATTCGTCCAATTAACTTTAGAGCAAAAAGTGTTAACATAATTCTTAACTTTCAAAGTGTATACGGATGTTTAATTGTTCGTCTTCTATATATGTATACATATAGAAAGTTTAAAGGTTGTATATGTCCAAAAATACGCTAGCAAGTTCCATAATATAAGACTTTATACTTCTTCTTTTGGTGAAATGGCAACCAGCCGGATCTCTCGGATCAGCTACTTCTGCCAATGCCAAGTGTTTATAGTCTTCTTAACATAAGTCTTCAAGTCTTTAAGTCTTCGTCGTGATGAAATTAATGATAAAAATAAAAAAAATGTAGATGAGAGGCGAGTATCTGTTAGGTAACTTTTAAAAAATAACATTTTATTCCTTAGGCATCCGCTAATGCAAACGAATTTTTGATGTGTGACATCTAAATTGTCACAGACATCTCTAGCGCACTTATTGGTAAAATGAAATAGTGCCTACATGCTTTGTGGCTTCCGGTTACACACATCCGTCTCACTTTGCGAATTCATGCAAAGCGAGTAGAAAAAAATATAAAAAATTAACGACTCATACAAAAAGTAAAAAACATAAAATTATAAGTACAGATATTCAAAAAAGTCATGCTCTAAATAACTTGAACTAAGAACATTCAATTTGCTGAAATTTCAGCAAAGAACAATCCATGCCAATAATCTCATAATCTAATTACAAAAAACAACAAGCTCTACGGGATGTGTAACATCTGACGTCTCACCTACCATACCAGCTGACGGCCAACTCTCGCCGCTCATTGGTCAAATCAAAAAGCGCGCGTCTAGTTACATACTTCGGTCCCTTTTCAAAAAAAACGAGAAAAGTGCGAAAGGAAAGATGTTACATATAAAAAACTTACAAAAACACAGGACCTTGTGTGAGTGCGTTCGGATTTGCTATTAGCTCGCATTGAAGGCTTCACCAATCGCAAATAAACTCACAATAAATAGGCCCAAATTACACACAACACAAAAAGCAACGAAACAAAACGAGCAACAAGCGTGACACTACGAGCACATATTACAAGCGAGATTTAGACCTAAGTGAACTTCACGACCATGCATCGACAATAGGGTTGCCACCAACGCTTTATAATAAAGTTCTCTGTCAAATTTAATATGTTAAGTTTTAAATATGATTTCATTGAACGCCATCTATGTTTTTCAAATCAAATTAACATGTGATGTTCAAAATGTAAATAATTACCAAAATTACAGGTAAGAATATATTTATGTTTGTAACCCGAACCCATTTTTGATTTATTTTGATTTTAATTATTGTCAGGTTACAATCCATATCTTTATATATATAATTCTTCTGTGAGTGTGTATGTCACTGAACTACTCTCAAAAGACTGGACCGATTTTGATGAAATTTTTTGTGTGTGTTCAAGGGGATCTGGGAATGGTTTAGATTCACAATTTTGTCCGCTGGACAATGTTTTTTTAATAATTTTTTTATTTATTAGTAGTTATGCCAAAACGACGTTTGCCGGGACAGCTAGTCTTTATATATATAATTCTTCTGTGTGTGTGTATGTCACTGAACTACTCTCAAACGACTGGACCGATTTTGATGAAATTTTTTGTGTGTGTTCAAGGGGATCTGGGAATGGTTTAGATTCACAATTTTGTCCGCTGGACAATGTTTTTTTAATATTTTTTTTATTTATTAGTAGTTATGCCAAAACGACGTTTGCCGGGACAGCTAGTTAATATTAAAAATTTCGAAAGGAACTGTTTCTGTCTGTCACATTTTCACGTCAAGACTGATTAATTTCAATGAAATTTGACAAGAAGTTGCTTTAATTATTGACGGAAGCAGCCCTGTTTATCATTATCGCCGTTCATTTTTAACCGACTTCAAAAAAATGATGAAGTCTCTTCTCAATTTTATGTGTGTTCGCGTATAACTTCGTTGTTTATGAACCGATTTTGATGATTCTTTTTTTAATAGAGAGAAGATATCCCAGCGGTGGTACCTTGATAAGGACACAAAGATCTGATGATGGCATCCAAGAGAAATGGGGTCGAACGTTCGGAATTCCTAGGGATGACTAGTGCATTTGTAATTTATTTTATTTTATTTGAAGGCTGCTTTCTTTGTGGTCGCATTTCAATTTGGTCGTTCTTGAAGTCGGTTTTTTTTGTTAAAATTTTACTTGTAACTTTATTAACTGATATTCGGTGGCAACCCTAAACTAGGACCTACGTCCAATAAACGGCAGCCGTGCAGTGTCTGCTTTAGCGACCACACTGGGCGCGCCGAGGCAAACGATGGCCATCGCATCGAAGAACGAGGAGTGAGGAGCCATGACCACCACCGGAGCGTCACGCGACTTGGACGGCAAGTGGTGCCGGCCCAAGACCTTCACGCGATGAAAGCCAGCAGCTACCACCACCAACCGCATTAGCGATAAGATTGAGAACCGCAGTTTGCTGTAAAATATACCTTATGTTATAATCAACAAGTATAAAAATGTTTTGTCAATTACTTTCATATTCAAAAAGTCGGCCAATTGCGAGTGACTCGCGCAGGACGGGTTCCGTACAATTATCTAAACATTTCAAGCGTCTACGTGTGGCCGTTATCAATATTGAGCAAAATCGAGCAAAGAAATCACGTTTGTCGTATGTAAGCCCCCTAATATTTATTTTACTTAGATTTTTAGTATTTGTTGTTATAGCGGCAACAGAAATACATCATCCCTAAAAATTTCAACTATCTCACTATCACGGTTCATGAGATACAGCCTGGTGACAGACGAACGGACAGACAGACAGACGGGCAGCTAAGTCTTAGTAATAGTGTTCTATTTTACCCTTTTGGTATGGAATCCTAAAAATGTAATAATCTATTCAAACAATTCTCATAGAAATACATGATTAGTGTATTGCATATTAACAATTATTTTTACGGAAATTAACGCGATCACTTATTAAAAGGTATTACATACCTCTGACCAGGTTGCACTGACCGTGGTCACAGGCCGTGGTCACAGTTCACAGTCAGCCTGTGACCACGGCCACCTTGTCGAAACGTCAGGCAAATCAGAGGTATGTAATACCTTTCAATAAGTGATCGCGTTAATTTCCGTAAAAATAATTGTTAATATGTCATGGAACGCGAAAGTTTAAAAGTTAGAATAGTGTATTATTCCGTACAAAAAAGTTTTTTGTATGACAAATGATAGTTTGACTGACAGAATACTTTGTTGTAAACAGAAAACAGCCAACCCCAAAACAAATTTTCAGAACCCAGGGTCCTAAGCACAGCAGTGGCGTACGCTATCACTCCGCCAACTGCGCAATCACTCAAATTCACACTATAGTAACACAAATAATATAAAGCCTATTATAGTCCATTCGTTTAGATAGTGTCGGTGCACCCCCGCACGCAGTTGTGGTTATTGTTGTGGAATACGAATATATTAATTCATACCACGGCGTAAACTGACAAATCTACTTGCTTGTTTGTGTACGCCGTAAGCAGGGGCTCTGTGATTTTGTAGCGGCTTGTCCGTTGTCCGTTACGGCAAAACTAGACAGACCTTGTGGTATAACTAAACTTCTGATATATTACATTATATTATAAATAAATGGCGGAAAGGAACATAGCGCGCATTACTTCCGATCGGCTGTACCAAATTAAACAATTCTTTTTTTATTGTTTGCTATATCAGGACAAGGTTTGTATTAAAGAAAACCGAAAGTGCAAAATATTACAGTAAATATTTCTAAATAGGTTTACACATTAGCCACATTACACACAGACACACAACAAATGATTGTACTCATAACGCAGTTATTTGACCTGGGTGGGAATCGAATTCAAGATCTTTGACTTAACGGTCATGGTCACTCACCAACCACTACACTAACAGCTTTCAAATATACGTTGCCGATATTTTCCGCGATTACGCAACTCTTCTAGAATATTAGTGAAGTTAATTCTAAGAGAAAGTTGTTGCCATCTTCAGCGATCATGTGCAAACAATCTCTATTCGTGTGTTATTGATATCAGAGTTATACGTCACATTTTGACGTAATATGACATTAATGACAGATATCGCAGGTGACAGCGCAGACTGGTATTCTATTCCACAAAAGAATCATCGATTTCAATGCGCCTCTGGCCATAAATACTAGTACAATAAAAAAGATAATGTTACATTTGAATTAAGAATGTAATGTTTTAATGAAACCCCGCAACAATAGAAGCGTCACAAGTGCGTTTCCATACTAACTTTTAAACTTTCGCGTTCCATGATATTAATAAATAAATATTTTTACGGGAATTAACGCGATCAATTATTTAAAAAGGTATCACATACCTCTGATTTGCCTGACGTTTCGACCAGGTTGCACTGGCCGTGGTCACAGGCTGACTGAATAAATAAGTATAAATATATATATATATATAAATAAGTATAGAAATAAGTGATCGCGTTAATTCCCGTAAAAATATTTATTTATTAAAGTGCGTTTCCAGTCTTTGGGGGATGGGGAGGGGGGAGATAGGGGGAGGGGTTGGTGTATGGGCCTCCGGTATCCTCACTCACTCGGTGAAACACAGCACAGGCGCTGTTTCACACCGGTTTTCTGTGAGGCCGTGGTATCACTCCGGTCGAGCCCGGCCCATGCAAGTCGAATCGTGGCTCTACCACGGTAAATTATTGAATCAAGTACACTTTCTACGTGAAAGTTAGAACTTTTGCAAAATAAATTATTGCACACATCGAGTTAATTTTTATATCTTAAAAAATGTGTGTGGAAAGTATTATTACACTAGCACAATACTTTCTAAAATAGTCAGCTGTCTATAACCACTCATGGAACCCTCGTCCTATAGTTAGTTATAGTTAAAATCGTAAATTTTGCAGACACCAAAAAGTTTGTACCATGACTATGACAGGTGTCTTTTTTTTTTAATTTAAAACAAACATTTGCATTGCGGTTAGCGCAGCGTGAACAAATTTGGTTACCATAGACACTGTTGTAGTTTTTTTTTTTTATAGTGAGCCAACCTTAAAAGATACACAGATGCCGTCGCGGATTTTTTTAGAACTTAAAGGGGTAATTATAAACAAAATATTTTTTGTAAAACTTTAGTCGTTTACTCTGCGCACCCCCAATGGAGCTCTCAAAAGGAATATTTTAAAGCCTTCCTCGATAACTGGGCTATGCTATTTTTCAAACCTCAACAGTACTTCCTGAAATTGGCGCATTCAACCAGACAAACTCACAAGTGTCAAAAAGAAGTAGAAACTAAAACCCAACTACGAGAAAACACGACGCTGAAAAGTAAGAAACAAGTTTCAAAAGCCGTAGTTACGTAGATATGTAGCATAACACGTTAACAACGCGTATCGGCCTAATCCTTACGCATATGCCCAGTTCTAATAAGTAACTAGGGAGCTATGAGGGAACAGATGAACATACATACATACATAAACTGTCAAAATCATAACCCTACTTTGGCTATGCCGTAGTCGGGTAAAAACAAATTAGATTTAACCCTAAGTTTGTTTTTACCCGACTACGGCATAGCCAAAGTAGGGTTATGATGTTGACATTCATTGCATCATGTTTTCAATTCAAATGTATGCAAGAAATAAAACACACTTATAAACACGTGAGTTTAACTCTTACCGGGGTACGTCTTTTATTTTAGTTACTACTAGCTGAGCCCAAACGGGCGCCGCGGGGCGAAGTTAGTCTAAAAAAGTAGTCTCCTTATATCTTCAACTATACTAGCATCAGTTGATCGTATAAGGTCCCATAAAAGTCGGTCCAGTCGTTCTAGAGATTAGCCAGCACAAACAGACAGACAAAACATTTAAAAATTGCTGTTTTGATGTGAGTATCGTATAAACTTTCATATGCATTTAGTGAAAAGCTGTCAATTTGAAATCACAAACAGACGCTTCAATTTTATTTATTTGTAATGTGCGTTGCATAATTTTTTTTCATAAGTATTTTTGTAGGTTTTTATTTATTTTACTAGCTACGCCCACTACTTAGTACACGTGACATTTGTATTTTCAAGTTATTTTTAATTTTTCACCGTTTAAACTTTCCCTGCACTACGACAAACATTTCAAAACCAAAATCAGCTAAATCCCAGCCGCCGAGACAAACGAACAGGAATTGATTTTCATATATAAGAAGACTGAAACCATAATATACATACATATAATAGTTTTAATGTAAACTTATTTGTTAGTTTTATTAGTATTTATTCTTATCAAAATGTTTTTGGTTAGTTTTAGTTTTTCCTTGTAGGGTCCCTTTTCGGATAGGCCCTCCCCAAATTTTGTAGGTAGCTTAAAATACAGAATAGATGTAAATGCAATCACGGCGTTTTTTCGAGCATCAAACCATAACGGCTTTGTCTGAGCAACTCTAGTCTAGTCACCTGTCAAACAAGTCGTTATGGCAACTCGTTAGGACAGGTATTGTAAACTAGCAACATTTATTTGACCGCTATCGCACAACAAATGAATTGAATTCCGAATAAAAAAACGAAAGTTGGTTCAAAATATGAATTCTTAATTTGAATCGTTACAAGAATTTTAACCTGTGTCCAATATATCATAATAGCGGAAGTGAGTGATTAAATTCTAAATTTAAATATTTTTTTTTATAGATACGAATGCCTTTCTTCTTAGATTGGTATTGTTATTATTTTATTGACATACTTGAGATGTGGAACTTCTTTACTAATTTGCAAAAGAAAGTGAAAAAGACGCAACGGCTGGATCGTATCGATCGAAATTGGCTGCTGGCAACGGGTTAGGCTGTCATCCGAACCTGTATTTTTTAAGGTTAAACTTTCGTCTTCTGTATAATTTAAAGGGAGTGTTTTCGTCGTATATACCACTATACCTTATTAAAACAAATGAAAAATTTTGCGCAGTGTAGAGGCTTTGCAAAAATTTGCTTACAAATATTTAATGTCAGATTGCCTGAGTAGCTTCTAGCTCCAATTGCTGAGATTTTAAATATTTAATTTACAGTAGTCTGTGAAAAGCACCTCAAGGCCAAAAGATTTCATTTCAGACGCTGTACAATTATTTAGATAAAAAACTGTTAGTAGGTCAAATTTCGAACATCATTTGTCCTATACATTTTTAAAGTGAAAATTTATTTAGCGGCGCTGTGCACTTTTTGGGATGGGTATAAAATGTTAAAATCGCGTCAGAACGTGAGATCTGATCGAATATTCATAAGACGGACGCGTGGTGTAAGAGAGGAAGTAATATCGCTTGCGCGAGTGTGCGTGTGTGTTTGTACTACAGCCTGCTATGCGCATGCACGGATGGTGACAGCTGATGGCTTTACTGTCTGTGTATACTTGTAAAATTCGTGCATATCAAGTGTTTAAAATATGGAAATTGAACAAAGTGCATATGTTAATGATGATGTATGTAATGATTGAGTACTTTATAAAAACCCGGTTTCGCTCGGGTAATATGTTTATACTGCCGGCACTCCCGGAGTGCAACCTGTTTTATGTTTTAAATTTCAGCCTTTTTTTTTTTTTTTTTTTTTTTTTTTTACGTGTGGAAACCCCCTCGGGCCGTCACCCCGCCGGGGTTTGCGGCGGGGCGGTGTGTCGGAATCGAACCGACTAAAACCACACGGTGTGCCACTCTGCGCCTGAGACGGGAGGGATCCGGGAACTGCTGTTATTAACACATCCGGACCCCTCCCAGCGCCTGCCCGCACTGAAGCGGGCACCGTCTGCTGATAAACTCTCTAAATAGGCGACGTACGGCACACGCGTAACGTCGCCCCCTCGCGGGTGACCACTAGAGCGGATGGAAGGGAAAACCCATCCCGACCATCCGCGGCCACACTCAGGGCGGCATGAGGCGCTGATAGGCGCGCCTCCGCCGCCCGGTTCGCCGGCGGCGGATCGGGTCCGAGTGGATATCATCCTCCCGGGCCTTCTCCGCCGCCTCCTTCTGCGAGATTACATCTTCACAGAAGGTTGCGACCGCGGTAAAACTGCTGTCGCTACCGGCCATGCAGCGAATGATGGCCGGTAGCGACAGATCTCCTCCGATGACTGCAGTGAGGGCCCGGCGCTGCGACGCCCAAGCGGGGCAGATCGCCAGCGTATGCTGGGCCGAGTCCTCACTGCAGTCGCAGTGGTGGCAGGCGGGACTCAGTTCCCTCCTGGCGACCGAGTGCAGGTACTTCCCGAAGCATCCATGCCCGGAAAGCACCTGCGTCAGTCGGAAGGAAAGAGTCCCGTGCTGCCGCCCTGCCCACTCGTGGATGACCGGCTGGAGAGCCTCCACGGCGGCAAAGCCAGCGCGTGGAGTCTCCAGCCGGAACGACCAGCGAGCCATCGTGGCTCGACGGGCGGCTTCACGCCACTCGCGTACCTCTTCGGGCGGAGGGCGAACGCCTCTCTCCGCCCGGAATTCAGCCACCCGTCGATAAACTTCGGCGAGCACTTCCGCCTCCAAATCCCACGGAGGTGTTCCGGCCAAGGCGCACGCCGCCGCGGTGGACACCGTGCGGTATCCGCGTATGGCTCTGACCGCCAATACCCTCTGAGGCCGCCAGAGGCGGGCCTTATTGAGGGCAGTCAGAGCCGCCACCCACACCGGTGCCCCATACAGCGCCATCGACCGGACCACCCCCGTGTAGAGGAGTCGCGTTGCGACGCTGGCTCCACCCAAGTTGGGCAAAAGTCGCCCAAGGGCAGAGGCAGCGTCGACCAGCCTGGGACCAAGCTGTCGGAAGTGCTCGTCGAAGAGCCACCTACCGTCGAGGATCAGGCCCAGATACCTCATCTGGGCCCGAACCGGTACGAGGACCGAGTTGACCACTATGGAGGCGCCGGGGGGCGGCCCGCGACGGGGCCCATGGAATAGCAGGGCCTCCGTCTTGTCCAGGGCCACCCGTAAGCCCAGCGCCTCGATGCGCCCGACCACCAGAGAAACACCAATGGTGGCCAGGCGCGCCGCCTCCTGGAAGTTCGCCCCCCGGGCTGTGACAAGAGTGTCATCAGCGTAACAAATTACGCCCAGCCCGGGGGGGAGACGACCTCTTAGGACCCAGTCGTATCCCACGTTCCACAGGAGTGGTCCTAGGACAGACCCCTGCGGAACGCCGCACGACATGGGTCGCCGTCTCAAGGCGCCATCTCGATCCTCGTACACGACGGTACGCTCCTGCAAATAGTCTGCCACCAGCCGCCTCAGGTACTCTGGCACTCCGTGGTATTGGAGTGCTTCCCCGATGCAGCTGAATGGCAGACTATTAAAGGCGTTGGCGATGTCCAGGGACACCGCCAACACCACGCCGCCACAGCTCACTGCCTCCTCGGTCACGGCCCTAAGGCGCATCACGGCATCGACCGTCGAACGCCCCTCTCGGAATCCGAATTGGGCGTCCGACAGGTCGGGCCCCACCTCGCAGAGGTGCTGGACGATGCGGGCAGAGAGTATTCTCTCAAAAAGTTTACCCGCCTCGTCCAGCAACACGATGGGCCTATAGGCCGCGACCGAATCGGCAGGCCGTCCCGGCTTCTGAAGCAGGACCAGCTTCCCGCATTTCCAGCACTCAGGGAAGCGTCCGGACGCCAGGCTAGCGTCCAACACTTCCCTGAGGCGGTCCGACATATGGTCGAGGGCTCGGGCCAGAACTCGGGCAGGAACCCCGTCCGGCCCTGGGGCGGTGTTCTTCGAACGAATTCGAAGAACCGCCGCCCCTACCTCCGATTCCCTCACGGGCGGAACCTCGCCCCCGTCGTCCCTGGCCGGGTAGGCCATCGACGGGGGCGTGTGCTCCGCCCGCTGCGGGAATAGGCCCTCGACCACTTCCTGCAGGAAGCTGGGCTGGAGAGTCTCGGTAAGGGGGGGGCCCGCCGTGCGGAGCTTCTGTCGCACCGCACGATATGGGCGACCCCAGGGGTCACGGTCGAGACTCTCCAGCATCTCCTTTCTCTTCACCTCTTTGGCGCGGCAAATGGCCAGCTTCAGAGTTTTCCGCGCTTCGCGGTACTCCTCATGAAGCTGGTCCCCGCCACCGTCTCCGCGATGACGTCGCCGGCTGCGGGTGTAAGACCTCCGGGCACGAGTACAAGCCGCACGGAGGTCCGCCAACTCCTGGGACCACCAGTAGACCTCTTTCCGAGGAGGCCGACGACCCTGGACGCGGGGCATGGCCGTATCACAAATCTGCGTAATCGCATCGCGAAAACGGCCAGCCCCCACGTCCACGCCGACCTCCTCGGTCGGGGCCTGCGGAGACAGCCAAGATTGGACAATGGCCGCCTCCTCTAGTAGGTCCCTGTCGAGCTTGGCGACAGCCCACCGCGGAAAGCGGGATGTATGCCGCGCCGTGTGACCCCTACTGGGGCCCTGGGACCGGGAGAGCTCAAATCGGATATAGCGGTGATCCGAGAGCGTCTCGACCTCTTCCAGGACACACCAGTTCCTTACTCGTGCGGCGACAGCAGGGGTAGCGAACGAAAGGTCCACTATCGACCCCCCCTGCCGTCGCACGCACGTATTGGTGGCGCCTCTGTTCAGCAAACAGAGGCCCACCGAAGCCGCCCACTCCTCGACGGCTTCGCCCTTGGCGTCCGTCCCGGGGGACCCCCACGCAATGGATTTTGCGTTGAAGTCCCCCAGCACGAGAACGTGCCCAGACGCTAATCGCCGCATCGAGGTCTCCAAGCTGTTAAGGAAGACCTCGAAGTCGCTCAAACTCCGGTTGGGGGAGAAGTATACACCGTAAACGGTGACCCCCCCCCACTCGGCGGCAACATATCCAGAGCCCTTGTCTCTAAGCGACAAGGGCGGGGAATGAGCCGCCCCGGAACCGACGACTGCCACGGAGCCGTCCCAGTCACCCATCCAGTTTGGACGGGGAGGAACGTAATAGGGCTCCGCGACTACGGCAACACCGATCGACCACTGCGCCATACTTTGCAGGAAGAGATCCTGCGCCGCGGCGCAGTGGTTGAGGTTCGTCTGGACAAGGAGGTTGGAGACGTGGTCCATTACTGGACCGTCTCTACAACCTCCTCCATGGGCGTCGACGCGGACGCGATTGCTACGCCGGAGGCAGCCTGGGTCGACTGGCTATCCCCCGACGTCTGCCGAGAAGCGCAGGGAGGCTTGCAGCCCCCCTGCCCCATCTGGTGATTGGCGGGCTTGTTGCCCGCCGCACACACGGGGCAGTGAGGGGCAGCAGAGCATTCCGCCGCCTTGTGCCCCGGTTGACCGCAGCGGAAACACAATCCGCTGCAGTCAAAGCAACTTTGACACTTAGTACGTGTGTGGCCCGCCGACAGGCATTTAAAACACCTCATCGGCCTCGCCGCCAGAACTGTTATCCTGGCGCTTACGAAGCCGATGAGCAGCCTGCCGGCATCACCCAGGACTTTGGCTGCCGTCACCGGGCAGCTGAGCCACACCGCACCAAGGCCCCCTGGACCGGGGCGGATGGTGCCGACCCTGATGCTTTCCGCGTTGCAGTTCGTCTTCTCCCGAACTGCAACGCGGACATCCTCGGCCGTCACGGAATCGTCCAGGCCTGATATGCGCAGTTCCGCGCACTTTACAGGCCTGGCGATCCTGACCCCATCCGTGGCTGCAAAAATGCCTCGCAGCTTCTCAGCAAACACGTCCGCGGTCGCTGCGCCTTCAGCCCCAGGGAACTCGAGTACTCGAGCTCCCGTCTGGGCGAGGCGCAACTTGACTCCTGCCGTCCCGAAATCGGCGGCGAGACTATCCCGGGCCTTCTTAAAGAGGGCCGCATAGGATAACCCGCCGCTTGCCGCTTCCGGCGACACGGTGACTACAACAGCCGCGGTTTTAGGCGGCTGCAACTTCCGCGGCTTCTTTTTGGCCGCTGTCACCGGCGATGACGGCGGGCCAGAGGCCGCCTTTTGGGCAGCCTTCTTGGCCCGCTTTCGGGACTTCTTGGACCCGCCAACCTTCTGCCAACCCTCATTGGAGGGGGCGGAAGTGGAGGGTCCAAGTGCAGTCGTTGGAGTGGGGAGCGGAGGAAACTCCGCTCCAGCCCTTACCGCTGTTTTGGGCCCAGGTTTCGGGGCAACCGTCTTGGGCCCAGGCTTCGGAGCAACCGTCTTGGGCTTAGCCCCCTGGCGCGGCTTGTGGGCCGCCGCAGGGGCCGGGCCCGACGTCGCCGAAGCGTAGTTCACCCGACCACCCGCCACGGGGAGCGGGGTTGGCGCCGAGGCGGTATAAGGCCTCGGGGTCGCGAGCGGCGGCCGCAAGATAGGGGCTGGAGGCAGCCTCGCCTCCAGGCCGGCCAGTCGACCGTCCACTAAGTTCCCCACCGCCATGAGGATCTGTTGCACGAGAGCATCAGATACCCCGGGGACAGTGGGGGCCGGCTGCGACGCAGACGGGGTCGACCGTGATGTAGATGGGGCCGGTCTCGACTCAGATGGGGCCGGCCGTGACGCCGACGGGGCCGGCCGCGACACAGACTGTGCCGGCCGCGATACAGACGGTGCCGGCCGCGATGCAGACGGGGCCGGGGCCTCTCGCTCCGGGCGCTCCGCCCGAAATTCAGCGAACTGAGCGCTAAGCTCAGCCACCTGCCCCGTAAGTGCATCGTTAGCCGCCTGGAGGCGAGCCACGTCCCCTATCAAGGCCTGGACGACTCCACCCAGTGCGGAGGAGGAGCCCTTAAGGGCCCTTACAAAAGAGCCCTTAAGGTTTACGGACTTAGTGGCCACCTTGTTAATGATGGCCACTGCCGCCTGCGCCCTCTCCTGCAGAGAGGCCGGTGTTTGGGGCACTGAGTCCCCATCCACCGGTTCCCCGATCTGCAGCAGGAGACCAGAGATCTCCTCCTCCGCCCGAATCTCGCCGTCCGCCCTGACACGCCGATATGATTCCGCCTTGCAAAAGGCGGAACCCGACGCGCCGGGGACTAGGTACCTCCCCCTGTGGCTGCTTGCTATTTTGGGCGGCGGCATCTCATGGCTGTCGCTCTCCCCGTCTTTGGAGCGCACGCGTTTGCGGCTGTCGCTCGCGTCCAAGTCCATGGACTCCAATGCTGAGGACGCATTAGAGCTCCCACCCGCGCCATCCGACGAGTGGGTGGACCTGGAACGCGTACGCTCCGAGGTTCTTCGGCTCCCAGGAGTCCGACTGACTACTGGGAGCCCCGCCGCCATAGGCGTCCCAGACGCGGACTCCTCCTCGGTAGAGGAGTCGTCCGCCCTCCGGAACTGCCCCTTGGCGTTCCTCCTGCCCTTCCGCTTTGCCTCATTTTCATTTTGTCCTTTTGACTTGCCAGTTTTTGTTAGAAGAGATCGGTCCGAGTTTTTAACGATTTTATTAAGTTCTGCCATAACATAACCCACGAGTAGGGGAGAACTAAAAGTCCACCCGGGCAGAGATCCCCAATACCCGGGCAAGCGTAAATTTGTGCCCAACCGAGGGGTCCGCAGGTCCCTGGCTGGGGGTGTGCTTGCGACTGAACTACCCATCAGCCATGCATCCCCTGGTCACACACCAGAACACGGGATTCGGGGTAATTTTTTATAGAGGTTTTCTTCCTCGCGGTCCGGGCGGTTAAGCCAAGACCCTCGTCCCCGATCTAATCGGGATTACGATATGCCAACGGTGGCAGGAACACAAGTCCACTGCCTGCTCGACGGTAGGGTGAGTACACGCCGAGCCCGTCCCTATGCGGCATGGCGTCTGAAGTCCACGCCTCCGCCTCGGCAGCCTGTAAATCGGCTGTCTTTCCCTTAGTCGCCTTTTACGACACCCACGGGATGAGATGGGGTGGGGCTATTCTATGCCGGCCCCACACGGCAAAACTTCAGCCTTATTCAAGGTGTTTATTAAATCAAAATGATAATTATTCAAGATGTTTAATCTGAAGTTTGACTGAATGTATTTTAAATAAGGAACTAGTGAGAAGACACAGATATATTATGTAAGTAGGTAGATAGTTATCATACCGTGTGACAGCCAAGGCTACCGTGTTTTATCACTTGTGACTTGAAACAAAAGAAAAAAACTATGTACCGCCATTTATAGACTTGACATATATTTGTAAGTTTATATATATAAATTTATATTAAACTAGCTTTTGCACGCAGCTTCGCTCACGTAGATTTACATCCCCTGATTTAGGGGTGGAATTTGAAAAAAAAAGTTGTTTCACACCTGTATTGTGCGAGACCGTGGTATCACTCCAGTCGAGCCGGTGTATAGCCGGTTCCTGGTCTGTATAGGCACTACGTAAAGAAATTTCTTGCTTTCCCTTTGAAACAAACATGGCGCAAGAAACTTTTTTTTATATTTCAAATACATACTTAAAGTTATATGAAGTAAAATTCTATCTATACTATATATGCATTTACAAAAAAAAAGTATGTAAGTATTAATATCAGTTGTCTAGTACCCACAATACAAGCTCTGTTTAGTTTGGGACTAGATGGCGTCGTGTGTTAGGTGTCCGAAATATTTATTTATTTATTATTTATTTAAAAGTACATAAGCTTATTCAAATAGCTACATTATACCTAAGTGGTTCCAGTATATGCTTAGATCTGTCATGGTACAAACGTCTATATAACAATAGTTCAAGTTATACTGGTCAGTGAAATAAAATAAAATATTCAAAAGATAAAAATTCGTCCGCCATCCGATCTTAAGTAACAGAAATTTCGCATTGACTCTTTTTTTGACTAAAAGTAGTATATATATAAATATTTCGGACATCGGACATCTATCACACAAAGCCATCTAGTCCCAAGCTAAGCAAAGCTTGTGTTATGGGTACTAGACAACTGATACAAATACATATATACTTTATTTTTTTTAAATACATACATATTATACATAGAAAAGACCCAAACTCCGAAACAAATATTTGTAGATCGTACAAACATTTGGTCCGACCCGGGAATCGAACCCGAGACCTCACGATCAGCAGTCGCACAAGCCAACCGCGAGACCAACGAGGCAGTCGATATAAGATATAAGAGGAATGTTGAAAGATGCATTATACTGGTGACAGTTAAGAACCATTGTTTGATCAGATAAAGAATTTGAGATAAGGATATCGTCAGTGGCTGGTTGGAAACACATGGAGTTTGCTTCATATGCTTTTATTTCGGAGTCTAACGTTTTTTTTTTCACGTAAAGGACTATCATAGTGATTTAACTCTGCCTGATGCTAAGTATGAGCAGAATTCAAGAGTAGTGGTCACCATACTCATTGCGAATGCAAACAATGTAATAATGCAGCATGGTGACCCACACTGTATTGGCCTATTGAGATGCTTCTGTATCATTGGGCCTCCGGTCACCAATGAAACGCAACAGCACGAATGCTGTCATTTCATGTCAATAAAATATCAAATTTTTCAACTGCATAGATATTGAGAGGTCCTAGTTGACATAAATATCTATGGCAATCATTATTGGGAAGTCAGTGTCCACAATTACACTAACGACTTTTTTTTTTTTTTTTTTTAACGTGTGGAAACCCCCTCGGGCCGTCACCCCGCCGGGGTTTGCGGCGGAGCGGTGTGTCGGAATCGAACCGACTAAAACCACACGGTGTGCCACTCTGCGCCTGAGACGGGAGGGATCCGGGAACTGCTGTTATTAACACATCCGGACCCCTCCCAGCGCCTGCCCGCACTGAAGCGGGCACCGTCTGCTGTTAAAAACTCTCAATTTAGGCGACGTACGGCACACGCGTAACGTCGCCCCCTCGCGGGTGACCACTAAAGCGGATGGTGGGGAAAACCCATCCCGACCATCCGCGGCCACACTCAGGGCGGCATGAGGCGCTTATAGGCGCGCCTCCGCCGCCCGGTTCGCCGGCGGCGGATCGGGTCCGAGTGGATATCATCCTCCCGGGCCTTCTCCGCCGCCTCCTTCTGCGAAATTACGTCTTCGCAGAAGGCTGCGACCGCGGTAAAACTGCTGTCGCTACCGGCCATGGAGCGAACGACGGCCGGTAGCGAGAGATCTCCTCCGATGACTGCCGTGAGGGCCCGACGCTGCGACGTCCATGCGGGGCAGATCGCCAGCGTGTGCTGGGCCGAGTCCTCACTGCAGTCGCAGTGGTGGCAGGCGGGACTCAGTTCCCTCCTGGCGACCGAGTGCAGGTACTTTCCGAAGCATCCGTGCCCGGAAAGAACCTGCGTCAGTCGGAAGGAAAGGGTCCCGTGCTGCCGCCCTGCCCACTCGAGGATGACCGGCTGGAGAGCCTCCACGGCGGCAAAGCCAGCGCGTGGAGTCTCCAGCCGGAACGACCAGCGAGCCATCGTGGCTCGACGGGCGGCTTCACGCCACTCGCGTACCTCTTCGGGCGGAGGGCGAATGCCTCTCTCCGCCCGGAATTCAGCCACCCGTCGATAAACTTCGGCGAGCACTTCCGCCTCCAAATCCCACGGAGGTGTTCCGGCCAAGGCGCACGCCGCCTCGGTGGACACCGTGCGGTATCCGCGGATGGCTCTGACCGCCAATACCCTCTGAGGCCGCCAGAGGCGGGCCTTATTGAGGGCAGTCAGAGCCGCCACCCACACCGGTGCCCCATACAGCGCCATCGACCGGACCACCCCCGTGTAGAGGAGTCGCGTTGCGACGCTGGCTCCACCCAAGTTGGGCAAAAGTCGACCAAGGGCAGAGGCAGCGTCGACCAGCTTCGGACCAAGCTGTCGGAAGTGCTCGTCGAAGAGCCACCTACCGTCGAGGATCAGGCCCAGATACCTCATCTGGGCCCGAACCGGTACGAGGACCGAGTTGACCACTATGGAGGCGCCGGGGGGCGGCCCACGACGGGGCCCATGAAATAACAGGGCCTCCGTCTTGTCCAGGGCCACCCGTAAGCCCAGCGCCTCGATGCGCCCGACCACCAGAGAGACACCAATGGTGGCCAGGCGCGCCGCCTCCTGGAAGTTCGCCCCCCGGGCCGTGACCAATGTGTCATCGGCGTAACAAATTACGCCCAGCCCGGGGGGGAGACGACCTCGTAGGACCCAGTCGTATCCCACGTTCCACAGGAGTGGTCCAAGGACAGACCCCTGCGGAACGCCGCACGACATGGGTCGCCGTCTCAAGGCGCCCTCTCGATCCTCGTACACGACGGTACGCTCCTCCAAATAGTCTGCCACTAGCCGCCTCAGGTACTCTGGCACCCCGTGGTATTGGAGTGCTTCCCTGATGCAGCTGAATGGCAGACTATTGAAGGCGTTGGCGATGTCCAGAGACACCGCCAACACCACGCCGCCACAGCTCACTGCCTCTTCGGTCACGGCCCTAAGGCGCATCATGGCATCGACCGTCGAACGCCCCTCTCGGAATCCGAATTGGGCGTCCGACAGGTCGGGCCCCACCTCGCAGAGGTGCCGGACGATGCGGGCAGAGAGTATCCTCTCAAACAACTTGCCCGCCTCGTCCAGCAACACGATGGGCCTATAGGCCGCGACCGAATCGGCAGGCCGTCCCGGTTTCCTCAATAGGACCAGCTTCCCGCATTTCCAGCACTCAGGGAAGCGTCCGGACGCCAGGCTAGCGTCCAACACTTCCCTGAGGCGGTCCGACATATGGTCGAGGGCTCGGGCCAGAACTCGGGCTGGAACCCCGTCCGGCCCGGGGGCGGTGTTCTTGGAACGAATCCGCAGAACAGCCGCCCACAATTACACTAACGACTAGTATAACCTTCGAATTCAGTTCGCTGTTAGGATAACGGAGGTTCGATGCCAGTCGCTCCGTGGAAAAATTGACATTCAGGTAAAACCGGTTGAAACCGATTATGGGCCAGCTACTACAGCTGGCCCATAATAATCTTTGGAGTAATAAAGGCTAGGGAGATAAAAAGATTCGATTTATGAATTTGACAATTTTAAACAACAGAAAAATAATAAATTCTAAAATCATTAATGATTCAATACTATCTTTCTATTTACATCAGAACTATCGTTAAATCGAATGCCATTATCGACGTCGATGTAATGATGTGAAAGTTGTTGTCTATCGTTAAATGACCATTAGGGATAATGATTACCTTTTTTAAATATGGAAACGTTTTGCATGGCTTCGGCTGAGCTTTGTAAGCGGTCACCTCGCCTCGCTTCTTAGGCTGAAATTTATAAAGCGTACTTTGTCTTTGCTTAGACTTACCTCACGAGTTAAGTGTGCGTTGAAATTTATAGTCATTATGCTTAGCTCAAGCTGAGCAAATGCTTAGCATTGTCTAAGTCACCGAAAACCTTGACTTAGCGATTACTTACGCGCTTGTAAAGATGGTTTGAGGGTCCAAGTAGAAAAGCCGTAATCTAGTTTGAAAGCGTTGTAACAAAAGTTCGTAAGGGCATGCCAGGGTCAAAGTAAAAATTATTTCTAGCAATTGGTAATTATATGCGATTGATCTCGAAACAATCTGAAATATTCAAATATATCGACTGGAGTGATACCACGGCCTCACAGAAAACCGGTGTGAAGCAGCGCTTGTGTTGTGTTTCACCGAGTGAGTGAGGATACCTGAGGCCCATAATTCCTCCCTCATCCCCTCTCCATTCTTCCCCCCGCCCCGCAAGGGTCGGCATCGCACTTGTGACGCCTCTGATGTCGAAACGAACGTCGGTTCGTTTGCCCTCTATTCCATAAAAAATGTTATGACATTTGACTGACAAGTCAAATATACATTCTCTTTTATTTGTACATGTGTTATTTTTGCCCTTTTTCACTTAAAATTAATAAAAATCAACGGTTTAAATTGATTGAAATACAATTATATAATAAAGTTTATTATTATAATAAAGTACTAATATTTTAGTTCATTATAGCTATTTTCAAATATGTAAAATGTTTTTAAAATATCTATATAATTCAAATAAATATGCTATGCTAATTGAAATGTTATACAAATTTCCCTGAGTTCATGCTTAGCATACACTCAGTACATTCTTAGCCCAAAGGACTATAAATTCGAATGCTGAGATTACACTGAGCAGGAACTTACGTAAGTTTAGCGTAAGCAAAGTCTGAGCAAAGTCTAAGCACGCTTTATAAATTTCAGCCTTACTGTAGTTTAGTTTTGGTTCGATTCCCTGATGAGGTAATATTTTATGTGATCCACAAGTCCGTGTTGTTTGTGCCCCTTTCATGTATGTTTATATAGTACCGCGTGACACAGGATATATTCCTAGTGAGGGAACTGACTTATTTTTCTTAAATAAATGTAAACTTAGCTCTTTTTACCCTACTACGAAAGAAGGAGGGTTATTTTTTCGAGTGTATGTATGTATATTTCTTTAACACGCCTAGAGCCTACACAAGTCATTTGGCAGCTGACTATAAAAAGAAAAAATAGACAATAAGACAAAATTGTGAAACATAATGATTGATTATAATAAATTATTTGATTTGATTTGGTATCTACATCTATTGCTGTTCGTTTGTCTCGCTAAAACTCGAGAACGGCTGTACCGATTTAGCTGATTTTGGTCTTCAAACGTTTGTCGTAGTCCAGGGAAAGTTTAAACGGTGGAAAAGTAAAAACAACTTGAAAGTTCACATGTCACGCGTACGAAGTAGAAGTAATATATAAAAGGAATTTTCCAAGAAAACCGGCACTAATTGAGGCAAAAAAAAACATTCTTAGAATAGATTTTGTTATGCCTACACACAAAATAATTACAACAATAATTCACCGTGAGTTGGTCTAAAAATAAAGGTATCTTCTTTGAATTAATTAGCGCTAATTAATTCGTTTATATTTACTTACTTAGTGATACCTACTAGACAACTGATATAAATACCTATATACTTTTTTTTGTAGATACATATTGTACATGTAAAACACCTTAACTCCGAAACAAATATTTGCAGATCATACAAACATTGGGTCCGACCTGGGAATCGAACCCGTAACCTTAAGAACAGCAGTCGCATACGCAAATAGTTATATTTAATCTATACAAATAAATAAAATTGGAGTGTCTGTTTGTAATATTACAATAACCGCTTTTTACTAAATGCATATGTATGTATACACAGTACATATACCAAAAATGTATTTTAAAAAACTTTTTCTGTATGTCTGTTTGTTCCGGGTTATCTCTGGAACGGCAGGACCGATTTTGACGGGACTTTCACTGGCAGGTAGCTGATGATCCAGGGGGTAACTCAGGCTACTTTTTGTAGACTAACTTTGTCCCGCTGCGTTACTCGCGGTACGTCGATAACCGCGGGTAACACCGCGGGGTTCAGCTAGTCATATATAAAATCGTTAAAATAACCGTGTCTTCATACTACTGACCAGGTATTTCGTTGGTCGTGTACATTCAATTAAACGTGAACTTCATCCGTTTTGGGGTTTAAGGATGCAGATAAATACTCAAGTCCAGATTATTATCATCATGACTTTGTTAATTGAGGAAAATTATACTTTATTATATAATTAACTTCCTGCTAGGCCTCTGAGGGCTTGTGTTGTGGAGGTTATCTCGAGGTTGTAAGAGTCTTACAATTCCATGACAGTTTTCGAGTAATCTTTTAGTGGCGTAGTGGTAGCGTATGCGACTGCTGTAATTCAGGTTTTGGGTTCGATTCCCGGGTCGGACCAAATGTTTGTATAATTTTTGTTTCTGAGTTTGGGTGTTTTCTATGTATATGTAAGTATTTACAAAAAAAAGATATTTATATATTTATATCAGCTGTCTAGTACCTATAACACAAGCTCTGCTTAGCTTGGGACTAGATGGCGTTGTGTGATAGATGTCCGAAAATATTACTTACTGGAAGATAAAGAGAAGGCGCATGATTTTTTTTACTGTCTTGCCGAAGAGAGAGTACAGGAGAGTACAGGTAGAAGATAAATAGAAGGCGTATGATTTTCCTTACTGTCTTGCCGAAGAGAGAGTACAGGTACTCTACGATCCTACGAGATAGACGTAAAGAAAAAGAGAAGAGAAGCCTGATTTCAGGTTGGGCCGGCTCGACCGGGGCGGTTCTACCCTCACACAAAAGATCTCCTTAAAATGACAGCGTTCGTGCTGTCGTCTTTCGTTGGTGTGTAAAAAATAACTTTTTTCTTAGCTTATACGAGACTGAAGGCCCAATGATGCAGAAGCATCGCTAGCATAGAGCTATTATAATAGAGTAGGGAAGACATACGGCTGCCTGTAAGCGGCAACGTACAACGGTTAAAACGAGAGGGAAGATCGCAGTACCCAATCTGTTTTTCTCTACTGACGCATGCGCGCGCAGTAAAGGACTAATAACGGTAATTCAATCACAACAAATAACTGTTTTTCCGCGCTAACTGCGCATACGTGACTAGAGAGAGAAAGATAGGTACAGCGATCGTCTCCCTCCTTTTAACCGAGGGATGACTGGAGGTCTGGCTCTCCTGCTCTATCTTTAATAACTCTATGATCGCTAGGCCGCCATGGTGTGTGTCACCATGCTGCAATGTTGCATTGTCTGCTTTCGAAATGAGTATGGTAACCATCACTCTTGGATTCTAATTATGCTTTCCATCAGGCAGCGTAGTCATTTTGGTAGGGCCATACATAAAAATATATTTATTAATACATGAAGCAAAATCTTAGTACCCATTTTTACGCAAACTATGCGAACGGTGGGGTATGAAATTTAACACAGTTAAGGTTTATATGGCGGAGTGCATTGCAGTGAAATAGTTATGGTCGAATCCTGACCAGTGGGCGCCACTAGTAAAAATATTCTTATTATATTTTGTTTGCCACTAAAAGAGTATTTTTGCTTTATGAGCACATCAATGCTATCTGTGTCTTTTGTTTACAACATCTCCGACTGTAATACCAAAATGTTGTTATATTATTACTTTTAAGAACCGCTTACGTCACGGTTTACGCAAATAGCTCCTAAATATAGAGTTTCACTTACTACTGGAATTTATATCATCTCAGATATGTTCACTCGGGAAGCAAAAGCGAACACGGTTGTTACTCCCACCGTGAGGTTACCAGGAATAAAAAAGACTACTAATTTAGACTAATTTAGACCAAAAACAAAACCATTTTTTTTTTAATCTATACTAATATATAAAGCTGAAGAGTTTGTTTGTTTGTTTGTTTGAACACGCTAATCTCAGGAACCGCTGGTCCGATTTGAAAAATTGTTTCAGTGTTGGATAGTCCATTTATCGAGGAAGGCTATGGGGTATATATCATCACGCTACTACTAATAGGAGCGGAGCAACAATGAAGAATGTTTCAAAAACGGGGGAAATTTTCACGTTACGGGCAATATTAACTTTAACTGCCTCGGTGGCGCAGTGGTAGCGTACGCGACTGCTGTTCTTGAGGTCTCGGGTTCGATTCCCGGGTCGGAACAAATGTTTGTATGATCTGCAAATATTTGTTTCAGAGTTTGGGTGTTTTCTATGTATAATATGTATGCATTTACAAAAAAAAGTATATAAGTATTCATATCAGTTGTCTAGTACCCATAATACAAGCTCTGCTTAGTTTGGGACTAGATGGCGTTGTGTGTTAGATGTCCGAAATATTTATTTAATATAAGGCGCAAACGAGGTTGCGTGGGTCAGCTAGTATTAACAAATAATGAACAAAATACGATTCAAAAGCAAAAAAAAAGTAACAACAACAAATATTGGATGTGGGATACTCGAAATTGCGAAAAGTAATTTTGAAACGGATATCGCCTTAGGAAGTTGCAGTTACCAAATGATTTCTTGTCATTGGCCATGACCTGTGTGCAGGCAGTGTTGCCAACTTAAAATAGTTTCGAGGCAATCAGGCGAAAAAAGAGGAAAATTTGTTTTGGAGGTTCAAGATTTTGAATTACGGCTCTGTAGTATGGCTTGGGAGAGGCCTTCACCCAGCATTGCTCCCTACGTGTTTCATCTATACAACTAAATAAAATTGGAGTGTCTGTTTGTAATATTAAAATAACCGCTTTTTACTAAATGCATATGTATGTATACGCGGTACATATACCAAAACTGTAGTTAAATTTTTTTTTGTCTGTCTGTCTGTCTGTCTGTTTGTTCTGGGTAATCTCTGGAACGGCTGGACGGATTTTGACGGGACTTTCACTGGCAGGTAGCTGATGATCCGGGGAGTAACTTAGGCTACTTTTTTTAGACTAACTTTGTCGCGCGGCGTTACTCGCGGTACAACAATAACCGCGGGTAACACCGCGGGATTCAGCTAGTTTCCACTATGATCCCGGGTCCTTTAAGCGGAGCGTGAAAGGCGTCTCACTAGGCCGCCATAGTGTGGGTCACCATGCTGCATTGTCCTTATTCGCACTGAGGATGGTGATCACCGCTCTTGGCTTCTGCTCATTCTTTCCATTAGGCAGGGCAGAGTCATTTTGGCAGCCAACACATAAAAAACAATTGAACTGCAGCGGGCGATTATGATGATTAATGAGATTAATTTATAATATTCGCTTCGATTCCCAAGTCGGACCAAAGGTTTGTAAGGTCTGCAAATATTTGGTTCGGAGTTTGGATGTTTTCTATCTATAACTAGCTGAACCCCGCGGTGTTACCCGCGGTTATTGTTGTACCGCGAGTAGCGCCGCGGGACAGTTAGTCTAAAAAAAGTAGTTAAGTTACTCCCCGGATCATCAGCTACCTGCCAGTGAAAGTCCCGTCAAAATCCGTCCAGCCGTTCCAGAGATTACCCGGAACAAACAGACAGACAAAAAAATTTTAAACTACATTTTCGTTATATGTATCGTGTATAAATACATATGCATTGATTAAAAAGCTGTTATTTTAATGTTACAAACAGACACTCCAATTTTATTTATTTGTATAGATATGTATGTGCTTACAAAAAAAGTGTGTATTTATATCAGTTGTCTAGTACCTATAGTACAAGTGCTACTTTGTTTGGGATTATATGGTCAATATTATTATTAGTATTTAGTCTTATCTTTCTTAAATTAATTAATTGACTGCCTCGTTGGTCTCGTGGTTGCAGTGTGCGACTGCTGATCATGAGGTCTCGGGTTCGATTCCCGGGTCGGACCAAATGTTTGTATGATCTACAAATATTTGTTTCGGAGTTTGGGTGTTTTTTATGTATATTATGTATGTATTTACAAAAAAAAAGTATATATGTATTTGTATCAGTTGTCTAGTACCCATAACACAAGCTCTGCTTAGCTTGGGACTAGATGGCTTTGTATGTTAGATGTCCGAAATATTTATTATTTATTTATTATTTAAATCTCTCAATTCGATTCTAGAATAAACTCACTTGTACTTATTCCACAATTTTCCTATCTTGTTTCTCTTTTCTTAGGACGTTGAATATTAAATAGTGGAATAAGTACAAGTGAGTTTAAATCTAGAATGTATTAAAATAAGTTCCAAGTTCAATCTAGAATATAAATTACTCCCCATTCGAGTTTACCGCAAAATATCGGCTAAGTGTGGCTAGAATACCGATTTATCCTGTATCACAAATTAAACCGACGTTTTACGTATCCACTAGCCGACCCACGCAACCTCGTTTGCGTCTCCTATTGCCCGTAGCGTGATAATTTTCCCCCGTTTTCGAAACGTTTTTCATTGCTGCTCCGCTCCTTTTGCTCGCCTTTCTCGATAAATGTACTATCCAACACTGAAAGAATTTTTCAAATCGGACCAGCGGTACCTAAACAAACAAACTCTTCAGCTTCATATACTAGTATAGATTCAAAAATTAAAATGCAAAATACTCTTGTGAGTAAACGTTTTTGGCAACTGATTACAGGCATGTAAAAGTTACGAAACGTTTCGTAAAGTTCAAGTTTCGTGTTTCTAATAAATGATAATAAGTATGTACAATAAAATTTCAACAAATAGTAGGCTTTGTTGCCACATAGCAATTTTGTGGCTAACCTAACTACGGAGGTCTGAAGTAACAATCTATCTTAATTTACATATAGCTGTAATGTATGTATATAAAAATGAATCGCCGAAATATACGTAAGCGCATAACTTCCGATCGGCTGCACCAAATTAAATAATTCTTTTTTTTGTGTTTGTTATTGTTAGGACAAGGTTTGTGTATAAGAAAAATGAAAAAATAACGGGGTTTTTTGTCCGCGACTGTACACCGCCTGTGGGAAGCTGAGACAGATATGTAAATATGGCGGTACGAATTCGCCGTCTTGAAAAGTGCAGTGTGTTAGTTTAAATGCCTGACTTTTAATATGGTTTTAATGAACGAAGCAAGGGTAACGAATCATAGATCCTTGGACTGAAATTGACAGAGCGTAACATAAACTACCGTATTTTTTACTCAAATAAAATGTAATGAGATAAAAAATAACATCTGTCGGAGAGCGTAATGTTCTCTTTATAGTTTGTTTGACGATATTTAGATATTTTTATACTGTCAAATATTGTATGCAGGTTCAATGCCACAATAGGGTATTTGACTGTATGGACTCGTATCTATACAAATAAATAAAATTGGAGTGTCCGTTTGTAATATTAAAACAACCGCTTTTTACTAAATGCATATGTACGTATACACGGTACATATACCAAAAATGTAGTTAAAAATGTTTTGTCTGTCTGTTTGTTTGTTAAGGGTAATCTCTGGAACGGCTGGTTCGATTTTGACGG
Source organism: Spilosoma lubricipeda (assembly GCA_905220595.1). NCBI lineage: Eukaryota > Metazoa > Arthropoda > Insecta > Lepidoptera > Erebidae > Spilosoma > Spilosoma lubricipeda. The sequence continues at coordinate 2,237,671 of HG992290.1, forward strand.
GACTTTCACTGGCTGATGATCGAGGGAGTAACTTAGGCTACTTTTTTTTAGACTAACTTTGTCCCGCGGCGTTACCCGCGGTACAATAATAAACGCGGGTAAATAAGTGTGGACAGCGAATTCGCGGTCCACACTTATTTTCTACCAATCATTGATCACCTGCACGTCACACCTGCACTCGCACTAATCAAAATAAATACGGACCTTATCGTAAATAAATATGTTTTAAGGAATGTCTCATTCCTTAAAACCAATGTTACAAAATAACTCGAAAATTATAATTATTATAGTTTTTCATTTTTTTTTACAAATTTTAATCAAATAAACATTGGCATATAATTGCTCAATTGAGTACTCTAAAACAGTGACGTCACAAGTTTGTATTTACTACATCTTGTAAATCGTAAAATAATAAAAATGAATAGCCGAAATGTAAGATATACGCGCATAACTTCCGATCGCCAAATTAAATCATTTTTTTTTATGTGTTCGTTATTGTTAGGACAAGGTTTATGCACAAGAAAAATTAAAAGGTAACGGGATGCAGGTTCAATGCCACAATAGGGTATTTGACTGTATAGACTCGTATCTATACAAATAAATAAAATTGGAGTGTCCGTTTGTAATATTAAAACAACCGCTTTTTACTAAATGCATATGTACGTATACACGGTACATATACCAAAAATGTAGTTAAAAATGTTTTGTCTGTCTGTTTGTTTGTTAAGGGTAATCTCTGGAACGGCTGGTTCGATTTTGACGGGACTTTCACTGGCTGATGATCGAGGGAGTAACTTAGGCTACTTTTTTTTAGACTAACTTTGTCCCGCGGCGTTACCCGCGGTACAATAATAAACGCGGGTAAATAAGTGTGGACAGCGAATTCGCGGTCCACACTTATTTTCTACCAATCATTGATCACCTGCACGTCACACCTGCACTCGCACTAATCAAAATAAATACGGACCTTATCGTAAATAAATATGTTTTAAGGAATGTCTCATTCCTTAAAACCAATGTTACAAAATAACTCGAAAATTATAATTATTATAGTTTTTCATTTTTTTTTACAAATTTTAATCAAATAAACATTGGCATATAATTGCTCAATTGAGTACTCTAAAACAGTGACGTCACAAGTTTGTATTTACTACATCTTGTAAATCGTAAAATAATAAAAATGAATAGCCGAAATGTAAGATATACGCGCATAACTTCCGATCGCCAAATTAAATCATTTTTTTTTATGTGTTCGTTATTGTTAGGCAAAGGTTTATGCACAAGAAAAATTAAAAGATAACGGGAATATTTATTTCCGCGACTGTACACTGCCTGTGGGAAGCTGACACAGATATATAAATACGTACGAAGTTCGCCGGGTAAGCTTGTTTTTCATACAAAGTTATCGTTTTGACAGATGAAAAAAGTAACTAATTTAAGTAAGGTATCAACTACCCTATTATATAGGTTCATAATCTAGCAAAAAAAAACACTTATATGTTAACATGATGATGAATAGAATAAAAATAATAAATAAAAATAGGTATTAATAATTTATGAATATAGATAAATAAGATATTGTTTTGTAAATGTTTTAAAAGAAAAAATGTTTTACATATAATTTGTTCATATTTTTCAGTATTTGAACCAAAATAAAATAACATCTCAGATCAATTATGCGTAGCGTATAGTTACCTAGTTAGGTAACTTTACACAAAATAATAATACATATTTAGGAAACCTAACACACAACGCTATCTACTGAAAGTAAAGTCAAGAAAAAAGAAAGAAAGAAAATAGTGCCATCTAGTAAAGTCTGGACAATATTTTTGGTCCAGAGTAGACCAAAATATTGTCAATAAGTGTTTTTTTTTATGTTTGGCCTTGCCAAAATGACTCTACTCTGCCTGATGGAAAGCATAAGCAGATTCCAAGAGTGGTGGTCACCATACTGCGAATGCAGACAATGCAACAATGCATGGATTTTCTGTGCGAGGGTGGTACCGCCCCGGTCGAGTCAGCCCGTAATTTAAAATTACAAACCGACATTTCAATTTTATTTATTTTTGTATAGATTATAAAGTTCAATCTACATGATATGGGGTCATAAGAGAAGATGCATCTGGTGCTAAGTGACTCCGTATGGACTACCCAACAGCTATGTAACTGTGACTATAGGTCATAAGTGCGTTTGCCTACCTTCAGTATTCCCTCTAGTTTTTTTTTTCTAAAAACAACGCCACATAACACACACACAACATTCATGAAACGGACACAAAGAACACCCAGACTCAGAACAACAATTTATGTATCACTCAAGGTGTTGTTCCGTGTGGGATTTGATCCCACAACACTTGGCGCAGTAGAAAGCAGCGTGGCGACCCCCTTAACCACATAGCCAGGATGTTTTCTGGTACCTCCTCACTTTTGGTTTCAGTTTTCTTCACTTTATTTTCTTGCAAATCACCAACACATCTCGTTTTATATGAACATAAATTCTAATTTATTCAATGTATACATAACTAGCTGACCCACGCATCGTCGTTTACGTCTCCTATTGCCCGCCGTAGCGTGAATATTTTGCCCAGATTTTGTGCCATTCTTCATAAGTGCTCCACTCCTATTGGTCTTAGCGTGATGATTTACAGCCTATAGCCTTCCTCGATAAATGGGCTATCTATCACTGAAATAATTTCCCAAATCGTACCATTAGTCAATGAAATTAACGCGTCCAAGCAAGCAAACAAACAGACGGACTCTTCAGCTTTATATAATATTAGTAGTAGATAGATTATCATTCTGCAAAATATTAAAAATACATTTAGCTTGTACAATGGACCATTGTTGCAATAACTTCTTACAAATATCATAATTTACATTAATATTAAAATAAATTATCAGATTAAGACCCTATTCTAGTGGTGTTTCTGATCACAGCATAAAAAATCTATACTATAATATTATAAACGCGAAAGTTTGTAAGTATGGATGGATGAATAGATGTTTGTTACTCTTTCACGCAAAAAGTACTTAACGGATTTGGATGAAACTTTACAGTAATATAGCTTATACATCAGAATAACACATAGGTTACAATTTGCCGCCATAACCGACATATACGCAAGCGGAGCCGCGGACAACAAATAGTAAATAAATATTTCAGACATCTGTCACACAACTCAATCTAGTCTCAAACTAAGCAGACCTTGTATTATGGATACTAGAAACTGATATAAATACATATATACTTTTTTTTCTAACTAAATACATATTGTACATAGAAAACACCCAAATTCTAAAACTAATATTTGCAGATCACATGCATTATGTTCGACCTGGGAATCGAACCTGAGACCTTTAGTATGGCAGTCGCGTACGCTACCAATGCTCCAACGAGGCATTCAAAATAAAACAGTTGCCAGTCACAGCTTCCAGCTTTGCTGGTTTATATAATCATATAAACCAGCAAAATTAAAACCAAAAATCAGTATGATACAAAAAAAAAATATTTATATGGATAGAGTAATCACTGAGGAAGGTTCATCACGCTACGACCCATAAGAGAGAAGCAGTGACCGTGACGTGGTAACGACTACGAGAAACGGCTTTTGAATACTGGTAATTCAAAATGCAAACACACTAACATTCTTTCGTATACATTCCAATATTTGTTTAGCGCAAATAAATTATGTGTCAATATTACACTTTCAGTAAAAATGTATAATTGTGATGAGAATTGACACAGACAGTTATTTCCTCAATGATTTGCTAATATTTTTTCAAATTTGCATCATCAGCTACTTGAATAGAAACTGGCACATTAACAACAACATGACGTCTGATGGTATCAATTTCCTAAAGCACTAAGTACATGTATTATACGTATTCGAATAGTGATCGAACACTAATTTATTTAAAGTCTAAAATTGAAATACGCGTTATTTCCGTGTGTATGGTCATGCAAATTGATTGAACGCTGAATAGTTTTTTTTTATTTGTGTTTTTCTCAACGCAGCAGTATTCCAGCTCTGTCGGCCTGATTTGTACCATACATTTTGTATTCAGGTGCCTTTTCATGAGTAGGTACTGTTACAATATCGTATACTGTTACAATATATACAAAATACAATATCGTCAGCGAAACGAATTGTTTTGATTTCATTTTTTCTTGAAGAACCGTTTCTTGTACTAATTTTGAATCTTTTAGCATAGTTGAAATAGTTTAAGTGTAACGTATGATGACCATGCAGATTTACTTGCACTGTTTCAAATTTTATAACATAAAGGTTGTTCTTCGTTAGCTATCAAGCTGATAGAAAATAAGTGCGAGTTTTTCTTTTTCTCAAAAAAATAGTGACAAAAAAAGACCGAGCGCTAAAATATTGTACAAACAATCTCTTTGTTCAGTAGTCAGAACAAATTAATAAAAGACCTAACACTAGAATCAAGCAGAGAGATAACCACAACTGTAAAAGTGGGAACCAGGTCGTAGCAGCCTTTTCTCCCCGCTATTGTAAAATATCCTGTCTTTAGGAATTTTTTTTTTCTTTAAGTTTGGCCCTGCCAAAATGACTCTACACTGCCTGATGGAAAGCATAAGCAGAATCCAATAGCGGTGGTCACCAAACTGCGAATGCAGACAATGTAACAATGTAGCGTGGTGACCCACACCATGGCGGCTTAGTGATGCTTCTGCATCATTGGGCCTCCAGTCTCGCACTCACCAACGAAACACTACAGCATGATCGCTGTCATTTTACGTTGATTTTCTGTGCGAGGATAGTACCGCCCCGGTCGAGCCGGCCCGTTCGTGCTGAAATCAGCGTGGCTCTACTACCTTCAAAACCTTTACAAACATACATGAAACAGACACAACAAATACCCAGACTTCGAAAACAATTTGTGGATCAAACAAAGCGTTGTCCCATACCTAACAAGGGACGAAGCTAGTCTAAATAATAAAATATTTTAATTAAAACTGTTTTATTGAAAACTAGCCGACCCACGCAACCTAGTTTGGGTCTCCTATTGCCCGTAGTGTGATAATTTTCCCCCGTTTTTGTAACACTATTCATTGTTGCTCCGCTCCTGTAGCTCTTAGCGTGATGATATATAGCCTATAGCCTTCCTCGATAAATGGACTATCTAACACTGTAATAATTTTTCAAATCGGACCAGCGGTTCCTGAGATTAGCGTGTTCAAACAAACAAACAAACTCTTCAGCTTTATATATTAGTATAGATAGACAATGTACCTACTAAAAGCTAAAAAAAACATTAGGTAGGTTTATTTTCAGGTTTTTAGTTTTTTATTTTTCATATCGAACTCTGTTCTACTAGTCAAGCCCTTTCATTTGATATCTATACACGTAGTTGTGACGTGACAAAATATGTAAACTGCCATTTTGTAGCGGCGCTATCTTGGATTTATAATATAACAGAATTTATTTAGCTGTATTGTCACCAATACAGAATTAAAGTTGTGTACCAAATTCTGTTTTATAGTCAGATCGATCTGACAAGAGAAAGGGGTCAAATTTCAATGACTAGATTTGACCCAAACAAATAAACCCTGTTTGTAAAACGGTTTTATTTATAAAACCGTTTAAAAGTAGCCTATAAATCTCCTTATATCATCAGTTATCTGACAGTGAAGGTTTTTTTTTGTTTTTTTATATATTTTAATGATTTAATGACTCCGCTCTGCCTGATGGAAAGCATGAGCAGATTTCAAGAGTGGTGGTCACCATTCTCAATGCGAATAAGGACATTGCAGCATGATGACCTACTTTTTGGCCACCTAGCGAGATGCTTTTTTACGCCCCGCTTAAAGGACCTGGGATCATAGTGGGAGGAAAACACGCGAGTTCCAGGTTTTGACCGCTCGGCACAGAAAGGAGGTACCCTCAAAATCGGTTCAGCTGTTCCTATGACAGACAGACATTAATAAAATATGATTATTTGATGTTATTACCGTATATATACATTCATATGAATTAATTGAAAAGCTGTCAATTTAAGATTAGAAACTGACACTTCAATTTTATTTACTTGGATGGATTATATAGTAAAGTTTAATATTTATGACATGGGGTCAAAAAACCAGACACATTTATTGCCTCGTGCTAGTTCACTCTTTCGGTTAAATAGCATAGCTTATCGCCAGTTTTTAAGAGATCGTGTTGGTCGCCCATTCGTACGGAACCCTGAGTGTTTCTACGTGAATTACCTTGCTTCGTCAAGTTTGGAAACGATTATATTTCCAAGGAGAATTTACTGGTGTGTAAGAAGTTAAGGAGCCCATAGCTTACTATAAGATTGAAATCATAATAATTATCACTAGGGACCGTCGTAGTAGACCGTTGTAGGGATTATCAAAGGTCATCCAAATTTATTGAACCAGCTCGACCGGAGTGATACCACGGCCTCACAGAAAACCGATGTGAAATAGCGCTTGCGCTGTGCTTCACCGAGTGAGTGAGAATACCGGAGGCCCATACCCCAACCCGTCCCGCGGCGGTAATCACTTACCATCAGGTGATGCGTCTGCTCGTTTGGCCCTATACCATAAAAAAAACACACATGAAACGGACACAAAAAACACCCAGACTTAGAACAACAATTTGTGGATCACTCAGAATACTCAGAAAGTTCTCGTTTAAAAGAACAAAACGAATAGCCAAGCTAGGCCACAGACTCATTCACATAATCTGGCACAATCTGCCCCTCCCACTATTCACAACAGAAAACAGAACACTCGATTGTAATCATTGTAATTAGTCTCAGCTGCGATATGACTAAGCACATTTCACTGCATTAACAACACTTTCTTTTACCCTACTACCCAACCGTACAATTATTATACTAAACTATCTGTCTCCGTTTCACACAGGCAGTGTACAGTAGCGGACAAAAAAAGACTTCCTGTAATCTTTTAACTTTTCTTGTACACAAACATTGTTCTTACAACAACAAACACATAAAAAAGAATTATTTAATTTGATGCAGCCGATCGGAAGTTATGCGCGTACATAGATTTGCCGCGTATTATTATTACTAGCGGGCACAGATTGTTACGTATAATTTTCTGTGAGCTCTTTGTGTCGCACCGGTGGTCTAGCCAGTCCATTGCGGCAAATAATGGTAATCAACTCTCATGCTAGAAATATATCCTGTATCCAGGAGACTTTACAAGCATGCATGAAACGGACACAAAGAACTCTCAGACTCAGAACAACAATAATATAACACAAAGTGTTGTCCCATGTGAAGACTTATCCCACTAAAAACATAAATGTGGAAAAGGAGAGCCAAGTTCATTTTAAAATTATGCTTGGCTGTGGGCTTCGCCTCAAGAAGAATGGAGATCTAAATGAGTGCTAAGTTCTATCCAAATATGTATTTATAGGAACAAAATAACATTGGGAACAAGTTTTAAAACTCTATTTCTTTGCTTTATTGGATACCTATAACAATTGTTGTTATTTAAAAATGTTAGATCTTAAAGTAGGTTAGATTTCACTTGGCCAGTTTTCATTACATCAGTCATTTTATTAAGTTACTAGCCGACCCACGCAACCTCGTTTGCGTCTCCTATTGCCCGTAGCGTGATAATTTTCCACCGTTTTTGAAACAGTCTTTATTGGTGCTCCGCTCCTCTTGGTCTTAGCGTGATGATATACAGCTTATAGCCTTCCTTGATAAATGGGCTATCTAACACTGAAAGAATTTTTAAAATCGGACCAGTAGTTTCTGAGATTAGCGCGTTCAAACAAACAAACAAACTTCAGCTTTATATATTAGTATAGATTCAACATTTATATATATATATATTTAAATTTTGATAATAATAATTATAATGATGAAGATGGTTCTAATTTACACAATAAGAAATTTGTAACCTTAAAGGAATTTTCTTAATTTATGTTACAACAATCACCGAGGGTAAGTAACGACGCCGCGGTCAGTACCTGGATGGGTGACCACTTGATGAGCGTTTCCGTGATTCGGAGGTCACGTTAAGCAGTTGGTCCCGGTTGTTATCATAGGATAACAGTCGTGAAGCTTAGTTGAAGGCCTTTGGGCGGCTTAAAACCATCCAACGGTAAGATTACGTAGCCACAACGATGTCTTGCCCGTCCCCAACCCGCACTCGGTCCGCCTGGGGACGTATGGCTTCAACCCTTTCCTGAGAGGAGACCCAGCAGTGGGACGTTATGGGTTGTTGATGATGATGTTATAAATATCATACCGCAAAATATTTTTAGTTTTCGCTATTAGATAAAAAATCGATTACTGTACTATCGATTGATATCGATCTATCAAGCCTATCATGTATCTTATCCTACAACATTTAAAAAGAATTTACTTTGGATTGCTGACTAATGCATAACTATGACTAATTGTGATAAGACAAATCACTTTTTGATGTCAACATTTTAAATCCATAGTTAGGGTGTTAGTCAAATTATTTACATTCAGAACTCTTTATCGCATGGTGCCACGATCCTAAATCCAAGGGACTGAGCTAGTGTCATCTCCAGTATAAATTAAAACATTCCATTCACCCATGTAATAAAACCAGTTGATTTCGGCCACGGTGGCCAGTCTCAACGGAGACCAGTCAACTACACATGTGATATTATTATAGTGCACAAGTGTGTGAAACATAGGTGCACACTCTGTTCCTTCACTCTCATATTCGATGGGACAGTTATCCAAAACGACCGGAGAGAGATCATGCGCAGGAACGATGACATTAAGTGATTTCCGAGGCACGGGGGTTAAGACACACAACTACCAAACTTAAAGATGTTATTTAGCATTCCTAAAAACAGAAAAACTCAATGCCACTTTTAACCGACCCGGAATTCGAACCCGAGACGTCTTGATAGGCAGTCAACCAACAAGGCAGCAAAATATTACCTTTTCGTTTGTAGTCGCCGTAGTCGTGTAAATATTATGAAATGACAGGCGGTATAATGTATCGTTCTTGGCTTCTGCTTTAACATAATTTATTAATGCTATCTATTACACTGTGATTGTGTTCTATAACATTACGCTTACTGTGAATAAACGCTGGCAGCACTACCAGTGTTGCAAGCCTTGTCATCGGTACTTGGATGATCACGTGTACTTTTCTTCAACAGACATCATATTCATATTCATATCATTTATTTGCATTCCACAATGTTATAATTAGATGGTTTACATATCACGCTTAAAAACTAGAAACAATCGTGGACCCTGTAGGGCACAGCAAATCACAAGTCATATAATATCAATTAATTATTAGCATTACTAAATACAACAATATTAAGTTCATGCAAACAAAAAATAAAATAAAAAATAAGAAAAATTGTTAATTATCAACTAATCAAAACCTAAAGTCAACCAAATCAAAACAAAAAAAAAGAAAAATAACACTTCAGACTTTTAAAATAGAATAACGATTTCAATAATAATTTTATATATTATATTATATATTAAGTACATCGGCGCGGCGTTGCAAAAGATTGAAAAAAAAAACAACAACAAACAACAACCATTTTATCCTACCTTTAGATTGTTAACAGAAAACATTATTTGATTATCACCAATAGCAACACTGAAACCTCTTGCCGTCAAAAGCGAGTTCATGTCAAATAGACTAACACTAATCCCTCTAATTCTCTCTGATTCACTTGTTACGTAGCAAAACTTTCATTCCATTACTCGTATAACAATAACTATACAACCTGTAATTGCCGTGTCCATTACAGATAAGATTCTAAAAAGTTCATTTTACGAGCTTAGACAGCAAGCAGTGGATTATGTAACGGCAATTGGAAAGTTCATTGACTGTTTTGTGGTAGTTTGGATGCAAAATTAAAGTGCGATTAGTGTCAAAGACTATGTTGATGGATGGTCTATGATTTACTTTAAACATCTACGAAATGTATTAAAAGTTAGTAAAGAAGTAATGATCCTGAATACCAGAGGTAATGGGTTCCATTGCTAAAGTTGACTGACAGTTTGACAGCTGGTTGGAGGTAAAAGGAGGCCCCCCATTACGTTACAATCGGAAAAATGGTATACATTTTATACTTCCCTGATTTCCCCTTGGGGTTACAGGCGTTTTTGTATGTATGTATTTATTTTATTTTTATTTTAATAATGTATGTATTAAGAAATAATATAAGTATGAAGGCGGAGAGACTCCTGCGCTATTGATAAATATTAGTGGTAAATGATTGTTTTCCATATTAGATCTTCGATTAATGCAAGTTATCGTTCATCGTTCGATAATATTAATTAGGTTAACTTTCTAGAATGTTCTTAGGAACTGACGTTTTTCTTCATTCATTTCCAGGTGCAAAATTACACACAATATACACAAACCACCCTCAAATTACCAACCGTCAGAAGTCCCATATGTTCGTTCGCCCTTCATCACACTGAAACCCATTTCCACGCTCATCACAAAGAACTCAAGGTTAACACACATACTGTCAATTTCTTATTTGACGTCTATGGTTCGATAAACCCCTTGTGCCTTTTGTTTTTTGTATCGTCTTTCAATATCGTAATTTAAAAACGGTTCTTTAATTTAAATTCAAAACGGCATAAAACAGTTTCGTTACATAATTTTCGTTCAACTTTTCGTTTTGTTAGTAATTACTTAAAAACGTCAAAAATTTATATTCTGAATAATATATTATGCCACATTTATATATGGCATCGTAGCACTCAAACTGATGGACCGTTTTTTTTCATTTGAAAGCCAGTTTCCTTGCGGTGGTTTTTAGCTATGTTTGGCTAATATCGGTCCAGTAGTATAAGAGTATCAGCTCTTTACCAAAACGGTGTGAGGAATTTTTTTAACGTGGCAGAGCCACGCTTCGGCATGAATGGTCCGGCTCGATCGGAGTGATACGGCTTCACAGAAAACCGGTGTGAAATAGCGCTTGCGCTGTGTTTCACCGAGTGAGTGAGGATACCGGAGGTCCATACCCCAACCCCTCCCCACATCCCTTTCTCTGTCCCCCAAAGGTCGGCAACGCACGTGTGACGCCTCTGGTGTTGCGGGTGGGTGTTCATGGGCGGCGATAATCGCTTACCATCAGGTGATACATCTGCTCGTTTGCCACCTATACCATAGAAAAAAACTCGATTAAGTGTTTGCGTAAGGGCTTTTTATTTTTTTCAATTTTAGCTTGTTCTCTGGATGTTATCATAACGTATTGAAAACCGGTTTGTACCGCAATTCCGGTTTATCACTGTTCTATAACATTCCGCTTATGACATACAAATAAATAAATTTATATTTAGATGCAAGTACAACTAACAACGATCATCATCATCAGCCTCTCGTAGCCCACTGTTGGACATACGACTCTTCAATTGCACGCCACTTCGTTCGATGGTCGGCTTCTCGCATCCAATTACTGCCAGCCGTCTAACATAAATCACATAAAACCGACTTCAATACGCCTATTTGGTAATACATTTTTAACCGACTTCAAAAAAGGAGGCGGTTCTCAATTCGCCTGTTATTTTTTTTATTTTTGTTACCTCAGAACTTTCGACTCAGTGAACCGATTTTGATCATTCTTTTTTTATTTGAAACTAGCTGACCCACGCAACATCGTTTGTGCCTTATATTGCCCGTAGCGTGAAAATTTCCCCCGTTTTTGAAACATTCTTCATTGTTGCTCCGCTCCTATTAGTAGTAGCGTGATGATATATACCCTATAGCCTTCCTCGATAAATGGACTATCCAACACCGAAAGAATTTTTCAAATCGGACCAGCGGTTCCTGAGATTAGCGTGTTCAAACAAACAAACTCTTCAGCTTTATATATTAGTATAGATTTGAAATAATGGGTCCAACTTTTATTAACTAGTTATGTTCGTTTTTTTGATTAAAAAAAAGGGTTTTGTCGAATTGGCTTAGACTATACGTAGTGCGGAGGTAGCAAAGTCATTTTTTTTATTTAAAAGATATAACCATATTGGAAAAATAATCATAAATTTTAACAAAATAAAAACCTACATCAATGGGACTAATCCCACCCACACGCCCACCGCTGTAACTCCTGTACACCAGGATCAACAGCAGTGACCCACGAACACACCGAGTTATGACACTCGGGAAGTCCCAGGAAAAAATATTAACTGTCTTGGAACCCGCAACGAAATTAATCAGAAGAAAAACAGGAGGAGTTGGAAATATGATAAGTCCACTTCCCTCCTTAGCAAAGCGGGAGACAAAATGAAGTCAAAATAGGCAGACACCTTTTTTTAAACCGGGAAGCACCACGGATAAAGTATTAGGGGTCCTAAGTGAGCTATATTTGATTACTATAGTATGTATGGCAGAATCGCCTAAACGCACGGAAATTCACCGCAGTTGACACAAGATCCCCATAGTATACCGCCCCAGATGTCATTTGTAAGCTATTTAGCATTGTGTTACGTTCATTGTACCAAAGACTACACTCCCAGAGAACATGATGAGCCGATTGTTCACAGCTAGTATCGGGTGTTGAGCATTGACACAATGGTGAATCGACTAATTTAAATGAGTGTAGTTTGCTCTTAAAGTTACCGTGGCCCGTAAGAAATTGAGCGACACAGTGATCTACCTCGAGCCATGTCCTCGACATCCGTTCGCGAACAGATGGAAAGAACTGGTAGAGGTGGCGCCCCTTAGATGATTTGTCCCATCGTTGTTGCCATTCATCCATTAGGTCGTCATAGACATTGGATTGCTGTTGAAACAATCTTATGATTTTATCGCGGTCTCGTACGCCCAAAAACCTACATCAGTGGTTTAAGCGATCGCCACGCCGCTTTTTACTGCGCCAAGTTGTGGGTTCAAATCATACATAGGACAATACTTTGTGTGATCCCCAAATTGTTGTCCTGAGTCTGGGTGTTCTTTGTGTCCGTTTCATGTATGTTTGTAAAGTTCCTCGCTATACAGGATGTATATTTCCAACGCGGATATTTTCTTTAAAAAAGAAAAAAAACCGTGTTTGTAAAAGTGCTTTTAAATTAACTATATCTATTTTATTTATCTATGTCAACATAGAAATGTATACTAAACAGAAATTAACACATAATTTTATTATGACAATTCATTTAAAGCTGAGTAAACTAAAACACGCATTCTGCAAACAGAAAACTGTTTATACGACACTTTATCAAGGTCATCAGTGTCGCGTAAAGACGAGTCTCCACCTCCACCTCAAAAGTCGGCAACTTTTTAACCGACTTCAAAAAAGGAGGTTCTCAATTCTATCGTATATATAGTACTAGCCAACCCACGCAACCTCGTTTGCGTCTTCTATTGGACGTAGCGTGATATTTTTTCCCCGTTTTTGAAACATTCTTTATTGTTGCTCCGCTCCGCGTTGCGCCTTCCTCGATAAATGGGCTATCTAACACTGAAAGAATTTTCCAAATCGGACCAGCGGTTCCTGAGATTAGCGTGTTCAAACAAACAAACTCTTCAGCTTTGTATATTAGTATAGATATAGATATGTTTTTTTACGTGTGTTCGCGGATAACTTCGTAGTTTATAAACCGATTTTGATGATTCTTTTTTAATGGAAAGTAGATATCCCAACGGTGGTACCATGATAAGGACACATAGATCTCATGATTTGAGGCTGGTTTTGTTATTTTGTTAAAATTTTACTTGCGTGTTGTCAACACGTGTTGGTGACAAAAGTTTCTGTAATTTCCTGGTGTTGGCAACAAAAATTGTCAACAAATGTTGGCAACCGTGTTTCTGTTTTGGGCGGTAAACATCAAAAGAATACGCTTGTTGCAGATATTTATTGGCTCTGTGGAGACGCTTAGTTGGAATGTTTTTCAAATTGTTGGCGACTCGGTGTAAACACAATGAAAACAAAAGTCGACTATTTTTGAAGAGTTGCCAACAGTTGGAAACACTGAAATTGCCATCAATTTCTGTGGAGACGCGCCTTAAGAAATCTTAAGACTCGACATTAATTTGACTAGAAGATCGTACATAGCAATTGACTCACATAACTATGAAAGTATATGTCAGAAATTCCTAGTAAAGATCATCATCTTCCTAGCCTTTATTATTCCCAAGGTTTGGGGTCGACTACTAGTATCAGTTTTTACACGGACCAACTGACATCGGACCTCCGCAACCCTGAGGGCGAACTGAATTCGAAGATTGAACTAGTTGTCAGTATATTTGAGGGCGCTGACTTCCCAATAACGATTGCCATAGATGTTCGTGACAACCGGGACCGACAGCTTAACGTGCTCTCCGAGGCACGGGCGGGAAACGCCGCCAACTTCCATACTCCGGACTGCTATTAAAAATTTCCTGTAAGAAAAACCCAACAGCAGTCCGACCCGGGAATCGAACTCGAGACCTCTTGATCTGCAGTCGCTTATGCTAACCACTAGACCTACTTATATACTGTCTTTGTAAATACCTAGGTACATATTTCTTTTTTTTTTTAAAGCAACTCCCACATTAGAAATTTACATCCTGTGTCGCGGGGGACTTTACAAACATACATGAAACGGACACAAAGAACACCCAGACTCAGAACAACAATTTTGTGGATCACACAGAGTGTTGTCTCATGTGGGATTTGAATCCACAACACTTGATGCAGCAGATAGCGGATTATGTGATTAATAACTTTAGAGTCTGCACACAGTATAAAAATTGTGAAATAATAATAAATAAATAAATAAATATTTCGGACATCAAATATTATTAATGTTATTTTTATTTTGAAGTTAAGTTTGGGTGTTTAACATAACTTATTAGTAAATATCGTACGAGAGCGGGGATCAGAGAGGTCACATCTTACTCGCCACTCAAATGGTAGACTAAGAAAATAAATATGAAAGATAGCCGACAAAACGTTAGGCCGAGTATTTGTTTAGCAAGCTTCAAGAGTACATTGATACTTGCCCCCTTTGGGCAAGTTGATTTTCTTTAATTGTGAATGTACATAACTTTATTCTTATACAAGTCCCTCAATTCAAACATAAATAACAACAAAACAATACTGAGTTACATATTTGTCCCCCAAAACCTGGTTGATGGTTTAACTGGGGGATCGGATCTCCGTACAATTATCAAATTATAAAATATTAATATTTAACAATATAGAAAGTTAACAATGTATAGCTACAACAAAACACCTCTTTACAACAAATACTGATTAAATATTGTCCAACAAATGTTTTTTTAGTTTCCTTTTAAAAATATTTTTATTTGGCTCATCCCTGATGTCCTTCGGCAGACTGTTGAGATTATAACGCACTCGTTTTTTTATACTTCTGTCACCATAGAAGTAACAAAACTTCACTAAACGTCTTATTAAATTTAGCTATTTAATTTTGTTTTCTCAAATCTTTCTAAACATAATTAGGTACTGTACAAATAATAGAACACTTACTTTATTGCCATGATCTATGATATCTGATGCCATGATATCTGTTGTATTTATATACAGACTAGCTGACCCACGCAACCTCGTTTGCGTCTCCTGTTGCCCGTAGCGTAATAATTTTCCCCCGTTTTTAAAACATTCTCCATTGGTGCTGCGCTCCTATTCATCTTAGCGTGATGATATATAGCCTGTAGCCTTCCTCGATAAATGGGCTATCTAACACTGAAAGACTTTTTAAAATCGGACCAGCGGTTCCTGAAATTAGCGCGTTCAAACAAACAAACTCTTCAGCTTTATATATTAGTATAGAAGTATAGATAATTTTACACGATCATGTGCTTACTCACTCATTTAGTAGTACTCGTTTAGTAGTCTTTGGGGATAAAGGCGTGTGCGTATGTCATGCACGTTAATCGCCAATCCAAAAAAAAACAATGACATAGACAAAAAAAACACTATGTAATTCAAAGTGTAATTATTACTTTTTGGCATTAGCATCATTATGCGCTCTAATGTACTTTATTTTTGTTTATTAAGCGACCTCACAAAGGAGAAAGTTATCAATGCAGTCGACTTTTGTTATACGTATAACACCTTAATATTTCTTCATGCAGTCTTGTTTTCATTATCTGTGCCTGAATTATTTTTGATCTAAGCTAATGAAACACTTTGACATTCGGTTACATTTAAAATTAGATTTTATCAGAAACAAATTAGAGACTGTAGTAGTAATTAGAGACTTTGTTATTGAGTAATTAGTAGATCAAAGTGAAAAAATATCATAGTTTTAGAAAGTCAATTTCAATGCAGCTTCTTAGTAATTAAACTTTTATTGGCAGTTTGGAGTAAAAAATGAAAAATGTACATTACTATCTAAGTGTTTCAGATTTACAAAGGGTCAAAAGATAGAGGATTGAGTCAAGCGCGCACTTAATTTTTTTCTGCCAAAAGTCTTCAAAATGGATTCAGACTTGTCCCGATCCCCTTAGGGGGTAGTCTACGAGACTTGTAATGAAGGTATGTGCAATATCATAAAAAGACTGAAAAGAATGTACGACCTTGTGGGTCAACGGTTTTTGCCGGACCGCGAATTCGCTGTCCACGCGTATTTTCTACCAATCATTGATCACCTGCACTTCACACCTGCACTCGCACTAATCAAAGTAATTACGGGCCTTAAGTCACTTCAAAGACAATAAATGTATATATAGAGATAATCTGGAAGATGTAACTAATAGAAACACAATTACAATACTGCGATACGAATTTAAACCGACGCGATTTTAAAATTTGTCTACGTAATACTGCTAGTTGTTTAAGGAAAAAAATCATAGCATATTGTATATTAATAAAGGGTAAAAGTACCTTCTCCATCCTGTCATAGGTTTCTTTCTGAGGTCTTCTTCGCTCAAACCATAGAGGCCGATACACGCGAGGAACCAGGCCGTCACTATCAGGTAACAGATGACTATCACTCGGAACGGTAACAGTATTACCGTAAATATCGCCGTCTGGAACAAAATAAAAAAAAGTGAATTTTGACCATTGCAATCTATACTAATATATAAAGCTGAAGAGTTTGTTTGTTTGAACACGCTAATCTCAGGAACCGCTGGTCCGATTTGAAAAATTATTTCGGTGTTGGTCCATTTATCAAGGAAGGCTATAGGGTATATATCATCACGCTACTACTAATAGGAGCGGAGCAACAATGAAGAATGTTTCAAATGCGGGGGAAATTTTCACGCTACGGGCAATATAAGGCGCAAACGAGGTTGCGTGGCTCAGCTGGTATATTTATAAAGTGACTAGCAGACCCACGCAACCTCGTTTGCGTCTTCTATTGCCCGTCGCGTGATAATTTTCCCCCGTTTTTGAAACATTTTTCATTGGTGCTCCTCTCCTGTTAGTCTTAGCGTGATGATATATAGCCTATAGCCTTCCTCGATAAATGGGCTATCTAACACTGAAAGAATTTTTCAAATCGGACCAGTAGTTCCTGAGATTAGCGTGTTCAAACAAACAAACAAACAAACTCTTCAGCTTTATATATTAGTATAGATGACGGATTAAAAATATAGAGTGCCATCACACTTTTTCATCCCATGGATCTCGTAAAAGCGACTAAGGAAACAAACTTCGCAGGACAACATCAATGCAAAGAGAAAGAGAACTTGAAACAAACGCTACCAGCCCTTTTGGCCAGCGTGGTATAGTTGCCTAAAACTTCCTTTCTAAGAAGAGACTTTTACTCAGCAGTGGATTATACGGGGCACCTAGTGGCATACGGTCACATTGATCGCACCGCCCGCCGTCCCACGTGCGATAAGCCGGCACAAGGTTGTATGAATTAGGGTCCGTTCACACAGACCGGTTCGAAGAGAGCATATTTTTATCACGTTGAAAACAGAGTTTTGAATAATTATGCAGGTGCACTTCTTTTGTCACTAAAAATGCTTGAACACGCTTCGTGTAAAATGATAAGAGCAGCCGACCGGCTCCGATTGCGTACTCTTTCTCGCTCGCACTCGCGCAGATCTCTTCTAGCCAGTCTATGTGAAATAGTTGACGGCTCCACTCCGATCCGGCCTGTGTGAAAAGAGAAAAGCGGGCCGATGCTCTCCGAGCCGGTCTGTGTGAACAGACCCATCACCCAGAATATATATATTGGTATTTCATAACAATAACCACAATTGCGTGACGGTGCGCCGACACTATCTAAACGAATGGACTTTAAGCTTGCTCAATTAAGTAGTCTAAAACAGTGACGTCACAAGATTGTGTTTAGTACATTTTGCATACAAAGTTATCGTTTTGACAGATGATAAAAAGTAACTCATTTGACTAAGGTGTCATCTATCCTATTATTTTTTGTTGCATTTGTTACAAATGAGAAGGATCTTATGAAGGAAAAAAATAAGACAGTTGTGCGGAACATTAACAGTCGTTTACTTTTCTTAATATTTATACTTAAAACAGGACATCGTCTGTGGGATCAGTACATTGTGTACGATAGAATATGTATTTGGCACAACTGAAAAGCTTGTTGAATCTTGTTATTAGAGTTTTTTTGATTCGACTTAAAATTAAATTAAGTTGGAATTGCATTCAAGGTAATTGTTTTTTTTGTTTCTTCAAGAACCGATTTCTATCCGGCTGTTACTAGCAACAAGTTTTAACGAAATAAAGAGAAATGTAAAAAATCCTACTTAATATAAACACGAAAGTTTATAAGCATGGATGTTTGTTACTCTTTCACGCAAAAGCTACTGAACGGGTTAGGATAAAACTTTACAGTTATATGGCTTAACGTCAGTATAACACAAACGCTACTATTTGCCGCGATAACCGACAAAGGCGCGGGCGGAGCCGCGGACAACAACTAGTAATAAATAAAACAAAGACCAAATAAGCTCTAAATATTCCTCAATATTAATGTTATCATTAAAAAATCAAATAACGAATCGAGTTATGGCTACAGCACTAAGTCGTATGTTTTTTTTTAATTTCATCCATAGACCATGTTCAACACTATACTCATTAAAACCAATTAGACTCGTGGCGTATAACACTATCCTAATTTAAATGACTTAGGTATTACAAGGCAAAAATAAAATGATTCCTTTTTTTGGTATTTATAAGTTACCTAGTTGACTTTCTCTTTAAACTTGACCATGAATAAACAGTCTAATACTGCATAAAATATACTTTATTTACCCTTTTGCATGGGAAAATCACGTAGAAAGCCCGCTCTTCACCCTTCCCCCAGCGATCAATGACCGGTGGTATGATCATGTCGGGCTTGAACCGATGAAAACCGCAAGTCATTTCGGGTATCCAGGTGTACTTGTAACGTTTGCTTTTTTTCATTTAGAATATTTTTTTTATTTTTTCGTGCAGAAGTATGTTTTCAGCGCCCTCTCTAATCCAAATATTAAATCTATGGCTTATATGTACATGAGCTCCTCGTCTGTGAATACTCAAGTATCAGGGTATCTAGGGTGACAGATAAACTCTACTCTCATGTCACCCCATGCCTGCGCTCAAGGAGGACGGAGGTCATTCAGCGACATCTAGTACTTGCAATCCTAACTACTTCCCAAAATTCAATAATTATAGTTTACGTATTTCCGTCATAAATGCGTAATTTAAATAAACAATAATATATTACTATACCTAATAATATCAAATTATCTAACCTTATAACTATGTAATACACGTATTTAGAAACAAAACGCGTCAAATTCGTCAGCCACCGGCGATGGTCAATGCCAATTGTTTTGCGAAACAAGTATTCTACGCATCTTTTCTTTAATTCAATAAGTATAGTAGTCATGACCTGTTTTTTTTTTTTACGCTACTGCACAAGTACGCATGATGCTTATCAGTAAACGATTTTACGTCATTTTCGCAGGTAATTTCGGAAATAATGTAAATGGAAGTAATGCATTTTGTTTAAAAAAAAGGAGCTAACTAAAATAAATACACAATTATCAAGTTTAATGATACTGATGTATAATTGTTGAAGAGCCATGCTTTAGCAAAGGCTCGACCGGAGTGTTATCACGGCCTCACAGAAAACCAGTGATGAGCAATTTTGACTGATGAACTGACTCTTGGGGAGGGTACAGTGAGTCAAATAATGCAGAAGCATCACTAGGCGGCCATGTTGCGTTGTTGCATCTATACTAATATATAAAGCTGAAGAGTTTGTTTGTTTGTTTGAACACGCTAATCTCAGGAACCGCTGGTCCGATTTGAAAAATTCTTTCGGTGTTGGATAGTCCATTTATCGAGGAAGGCTATAGGGTATATATCATCACGCTACTACTAATAGGAGCGGAGCAACAATGAAGAATGTTTCAAAAACGGGGGAAATTTTCACGCTACGGGCAATATAAGGCGCAAACGACGTTGCGTGGGTCAGCTAGTTGTCTACATTCGCAATGAGTATGGGGACCACCAATCTTTGATTCTGCTTATGCCTTACACCAGGCAGAGTAGAGTCATTTTGGCAGGGCCAGACATTAAAAAAATGGCGTCAACACGCTTGACACCCTTGAGTTGCAGATGTTGATAGTCATTATCAGAAGAACCGTCTGCTGATGATGATACTTGATGTAACATTGATGAAATTAAATATTAAAGACATACCTTATCATATACCAGACATAGCACTAAAGTACTGTAGTCCGTCAGTAAACGAGATGTCAAAGGTTACAAGTAACACGTTATTTTATGTAAGACTAGCTGAACCCCGCGGTGTTACCCGCGGTTATTGTTGTACCGCGAGTAACGACGCGGCACAAAGTTAGTCTAAAAAAGTAGCCTAAGTTGCTCCCTGGATTATCAGCTACCTGCCAGTGAAAGTCCCGTCCAAATCCGTCCAGCCGTTCCAGAGATTACCCGGAACAAACAGACAGACAGACAGACAAAAAAATTTTTAAAAACGTTTTTAGTATATGTATCGTGTATACATACATATGCATTGATTAAAAAGCTGTTATTTTAATATTACAAACAGACACTCCAATTTTATTTATTTGTATGTAGTATGTATGTATAGACGTGCGATAACTCTAAAGTACTCGTAGGTGGATAGTAATGTAAGGTATTTCAAGGTAGTAGAGCCACGCTGATTTCAGCACGAACGGGCCGGCTCGACCGGGGCGGTACTACCCTCGCACAGAAAATCAACGTAAAATGACAGCGATCATGCTGTCGTGTTTCGTTGGTGAGTGCGAGACCGGAGGCCCAATGATGCGAAAGCATCACTAGCCCGCCATGGTGTGGGTCACCATGCTGCATTGTTGCATTGTCTGCATTCGCAGTATGGTGACCACCACTCTTGGATTCTACTCATGCTTTCCATCAGGCAGAGTAGAGTCATTTTGGCAGGGTCAAACATAAAAAAAAAAAAAAAAAGGTTCGTTTTTAATTTTTTATTTTTTAACTATCTTTGAAGAAATGCCATGATATTCAAAGTATTTCTGTTGAACAAGTAACATTTTAACACAAATAAAACCGACTTCAAGGTTTGACTCGATTTCTCTTGGATGACATCATCAGATCTTAGTGTCCTTATCATGGTACCAACGTTAGGATATCTTCATTCTATTAAAAAAAGAATCATCAAAATCGCTTCATAAACGAAGAAGCTATCCGCGAACACACATAAAAAAAATATATTGTATTTAGGATCGAATTGAGAAACCTCCTCCTTTTTTTTAAGTCGGTTACTAGCTAAAAGTAAATAGTAAAACTAGCTGAACCCCGCGGTGTTACCAGCGGTCATCGTCGTACCGCGAGTAAACAAAGTTAGACTAAAAAAAGTAGTATATGTTACTCCCTGGATTATCAGCTACCTGCCATTGGAAGCCCCGTCAAAATCGGTCCAGCCGTTCCAGAGAATACCCGGAAAAATACGTTCTTGGTATATGTACCGTGTATACATAAATATGCATTTAGTAAAAAGCGGTTATTTTAATATTTTAAACAGACACTCCAATTTTATATTTTTGTATAGATGCATAGATATTTTTAAATATCTACCCCTCTAATTTTGATATCGTTAAAGCGCATATAGCAATCGTATTAACCGTTGCGATTAATTAGAATAACCGAAATCAGATCGAACGAAACTCCTTAGTGAGTGTAGTAAACATCCCCGAACGGGCGGAAAGCGATCCGATCACGCTTTCCGCCCGTTCAGCAGACTCTCTGTGTAAATATGCTCTAAGGGCTTGCTTGCTCCTCCCTTGCTTCGGCGCCTATACCATGTGACCAGACTGCTTATACGGTATAGGTTTGTTAGTTTTCAATCTTCTAGTATTTGTTAATATTATTTCTTTTGCATCCAACTTCCAACGTCACAATATTTAAATGAAGCATTCGGAGCGTTAGCATAACGTAGATTTCTTGCATATTTTTGTTACTATTACCGCGTAAATTGGTAAAATAAATCTATTTATTTAGTTTTTTATCTTAGTCACCATTTAAATTGTTGCTAGGTAACTTAATAAATATAAATTATATTTCTTTACTTTTTGGTCGCCAAAACTTGTCATTTTTATTATAATTTAATGTATATTTTTGATGAGATCTAATTTTCTTACAAATAGTTTATTACCAGTTACGTATCTGTCTACTTTGATAGTGTATTTATAAAAACATTAGGTCAAACTTCACTCACTCGATAAAAAGCAAGAAAACTATTTATTTACACCGGTTTTTAGTGAGACCGCGATATCACGCCGGTTAAGCCTATAATAAGTCAAAACCTTCTTTTTACGGAGAAGTCTATGTTCAGTCAAGGAGTATTAAAGGCTGTAGATGATTGCTGATTATATTTTTAAAACATTAATATTTATAACTTTTTTTGTGTAGATTTGCCCATTGTCTAACGTAAATTATTTCCGACTTATAACTTTCAACCATTAAAACCAAAGACAATTCTTTATGAACCTCTGCCGCTGCGAAGAAATGTCGTCTCTATGGCATTCCTCTATCGTCTTTCTCTTTAACATATTGTTCTGATCAGCTATTACAACTAGTGCCACCATCTTTCCTCTACGATGACTATACTCATCCTAAGGTTGCCTGGAAGAGATTGCTTATGGCAATAAGGCCGCCCTTTGTACACTACACTTCGGATATTTTATGCATTATGTACTTATTTAGCTCTGTAATAAGGTGTGCAAATAAAGAGTTTTCTATTCTATTCTATTCTATACGTGCCGGCCTTGAAATTTACCGTTTTAGAGTGGTAGTCATACCTCTCGAACTAAACAGATCGACTCTTCCTTCCTGTGGCAATCAGTTAAAACCAGAATTCGCTACCAGCGCACGTGATTCCGCTCCACAAAGATGCCGGGTCCTTTAAAAAATTCACTCTAGGCTGTCATAGTGTGGATCACCGTGCTGCATTGTCCACATTTGTAATGAGGATGATGGTGAGCATCATCACTTTTGGATTCTACTCATGCTTTCTGTCAAGCAGAGTAGTCATTTTACCTAATACATAAGTAAAAAGGCAGGTAAACACATCTCTATATTTAACTATAAAAAGGTTTGTTACGTACACGAACCAGCCATGATTATATCATCAAAGTACCTACTTTCACTAAACATTAAGTAGGTACACTTTGTTTTCTTTAGCACAGTTACATAATAAAATGAGGGATAGGAAATGGCAGGCTGTTACCTGGCGGTTTGTCTACCTTATTCAATACGAATAGAAATGTATCGGCGTAAGGTTATTTCTTTAAACGATGTCACGGATTTACAACTTTCCCTCGAATATGACCTGAAGAATGTGTAACGGGGAACCATTTCATTTAAGATAGGTGCTAAAAATTCTACTTTGCTAATTACACTCAATTTAATATAAAAAAAAAACTCAAAGCAGTCATGAGGACTGCCGACAGAAGTGAACACTCAAAACTATGAACATACTGTTGTTTAAGCTCATCTGAAATGAACTTTTTTGCTCTTTAAATAAAATGCGCTGTTATAAAAATATAAGTTAATGCTATATAGTATAAACAAAGTACCAAGCGTAGCCGGGTTTTCATCTTCATATATACACAACGGATTTATTGTTATCTAATTTACGTCTTCGCTAAGAAACCTTAATGTTTTTAATGAAAGTGACGGCCTTGTTGACTAGTCATCAAGACGCCCTGCGCCGCTGTATTCGCGCAAGCGCAATGCGCCGCCGTCCTAGGTCTGGTCACGTGTCTTGACGCCCAACGCGTCAGGTTTCTTGACGCGGGTTTAACACATTGTACCCAAACCAATGTGCCTGCAATGTGCACAATGCCGTTAGGGAAGTTTTCACTTTAAAAATAAAGTAACTAGAGGAACAGTGTCCTTATTTATCGTAAAAATAATAATTTCGCCCCCTACAGACAAAGATCATGCCAATCGATAAATAATTTATATCAAAACTACGATTTTATTGATAATAACCGTAACGTTTGTGTGTGCCCGATGCCGTTACTAGTAAATTAGTTAACCGTTTGGTTTCGCATCTCTCTTTCTCTCAAAAATATCTCTACCATAGGGTTTTACAATTTAAAAACATTAACGTTCAAAATATTATTACACCTAATAGTAATTTTAATTAGCTCAGTTTTTAAACACAGAAATCAGAAACTATTTAAATCTGCAATTAAATTTCCAAAAATGTTTTCAGTTACAATTCGTCATTCAGCACAAAAATGAAACCTAAAATAAATATCAATCAAAGCCTCGAACCGATCCCCGATTTGTATGCAGTCAGATAATAAATATCAAGGTCATAAACATCTAAATGTTTGCTGGTAAACATATTGGGCAATCCCAGGTAATTTAATTGTTCCATATTCAATGTTAGAATAATTTTAAATAAATTATATTCATTAACAATTTACTGAAGGTTATGGGAATGATTGTCTATATCTGATTACTTCTTATGTTTTTTATTCTCATCTTGGACCAGACAGATGCAATTTCAGTAGATACGAAGTAGTTATACGACAGGCATGCGCAGAATACAGGAAAAATTGGAAGCGTTTACTGCAAAGGAAAATATACAGTCGCAAAAATCTGTTATGCAACGCATTAGTGGCTTCTCGTACCTTTATTTTGTCATATGTATTATCTAGCTCCAACTTATGAACGAAAGGGTTTAATATTTCGGCGCGCATGTCGTCAGATGAGAAAGCGCCGGTTTCACTATGCAGTTTGCCATTCATTTTCACCACAGCAAAAAAAAAACACTGTACTGTTTTGTAACCTTAGATTAGATCACACTGTAAGCACTCATCTTAGGTAACTTGACACAGCAGATAAATAATCACAAATCACTTTTTTTTGTTGAATCTCGAACGTGTTTTCATTTAAAAAAACGCGACGAAAACAGACATTCTCCAACTTCCGAAGCAAAATCAAGACTGATGTTTTCGAGGCCAGTGAGCGGAGCTCGTTATTGGCTGACTAGTGGTTTGACAGATGCGATCAAACTCTCAACAAAAATAAAACCAAATTATTTGGTCATCATTGATTTAAAAAATAATTGTATTTATCATTAAACTAAAAAAAACTGTTTTTTTTAAGGTTTGATACTGCCGAGACAACTAATCTACTACATCACTTTAAAAACTTTGTAATGATAATGGTTTTCAAAAATGACGGCTTACATTATTTCACAATAACGGAAAAAAGACAATATTTTTTAAATACATTATGTGAAATAAAGAAATAAGACTATACCTACTAATAACATTAAACTAATTTAAACTTCACGTTTTATGAACAACATATTTCAAAAGTGCCTTCTGTCAAAAAAGTAACGCCTACATAGCTAGCTGAGTAAGTCATAGATAATACACTATAGTAGGAGTAAGTATCTAACTTCATAATTTAAAGTTACTTTTAACAAATAGAAACATTACTTAAGTTTAAAGTATGTATAGATTAAACTTTCTAGTTTACCTTTATATCAACTCCATAATGCCGCTTTAGTTTGGTAACTTAAGGTTTGGTTAGTTATTGGTTATATTATGGTTAAGAGGAGGACTAAGGTTATTTTATTGCTCTGTGTGCCGTCAGTTCGGTCGGTTGTTCTTCGATTTTTTCAACAACACATGTGTGATTTTGTGTGAATTATTTTACAAACAATATTACTCAGTTATGGTTGTTTATGAATATCATGGAAGTGAAAACACAGAAATTTATAAAAGAATATTTTTCTTATTTTGACGAATTCAATACTACGTCAAAAAGTAGTTTGAGTGAGTGCCAAAACTACGCAGCTGCTATTAATAAATTGATAAGATGTTGTAACAACATAATACAGTAAGTGAATACATTGGATTTTTATTGTTTACTTTTTACGACATTGTTCGTAATCGCATTGTATATTTCAGAGCTCAAGTGTCGCGTTCACCACTTGCGAAATTCGAAGATTTACAGGGCAAGTTGTGTGCTTCTCAACATAAGAAAATTACGAATAAAATCAAACTAATAGAGAGTAAAAAGTGAGTATTCTATTTTTTTTATCTAAATATTTACTTATATGCTTTGCTCACAAATTGTGTTAATCTTTTAGGATGACACATTGTTTTATCGTTTGTAGAACTTCATGTAGGTACCTAATAGCTTAGCCATGATTCTTTTATGTTTAGATTGCTTTATTATTAAATTAATTGTTATATAAAAGGTATTCATAATCATTACACCTCTAAGTATCAGCTATTTTTCAAATCGATAACATCAGTAATAAACAATAATACACACATAGGTGTCTGGTCTGATCTACAATTAAGCATAGCATGTGGTATTTTTTACTAAAGTGCTGATACACAATTAAATATTCTAAAACATGAATTTGGTTAATAAATGGCACCCAAATCCATATCAAATAATAATATTTCACATGCAGTTATTTAATTTTGTCCTAATTGTAAATCAAAACTGTATTATGAGGCTTACTTACTTGCAGCTTAGGCAATCAAGACAGTACCAGCAAATGCAAACACTGCACACCTCTTTCTCAGTAATCGAGTAGTGTAAAACTGGAACCTACTTCACAATATACCACAGTCCCTCAGGCTTCAGTATTATGCTGTGATAGGCACCTTTTGTGCCATTGCACTTGGCATTTATAATTACACTAGCTGACCCACGCAACCTCGTTTGCGTCTCCTATTGCATAGCCTATAGCCTTCCTTGATAAATGGGCTTTCTAACACTGAAAGAATTGTTCAAATCGCACCAGCGGTCCCTGAGATTAGCGTGTTCAAACAAACAAACGAACTCTTCAGCTTTATATATTAGTTGTAACGTCGTAGTATCGACTTATACACTAGAAATTATAACCTATTCGTTTTGCTAACATTTCATTGTTGTGAGTTTAGTTTTGACAGATGTCAAATTGATGTTTTGCAAATTAGTAGGGATGACACCCTCTTTTCGGATTTTTAATCGATTATTTAAGAGTTATCTGTCAGATTGGTGCTCTGAGGTAGTTTTGTGGCTGGTAACATTCTACGAGATTATCATTCTTTTTTTCGGTCGCCTTGTCAGAGAGCGATCGATCTGATTTCGAAAAATTGTTAATTTTTGTTGAATCGTTCTTAATTTGGCTAATCACCACGGTCCATGGCCAGATAAATGCGGCGGAAGACGTCCCGCTGTTAGTTATCGTGAATTAATGGTTATTTCGACTTTTTCTGGTAAGTAAAATGGTGGATGCCACGTTCGACAAGAATGTTTGGTATTTTGAAGCGAATTCTGCTAAAATAGGTGATTTCACTTACAGAACATAACATCGAAAGATTCGCCAATGGATTCGTTGGATTTTCTAAGGATTTGACACGTTATTTTGTTACTTGCTATTGTTTGGAGCTTTGAAGAATTTTCGAAATATTGTTGATAAAAGAAACTCTGGTAAGTACTGAATAGTTACTATTGAGATTAGGATTGATAACCAAAGTGATAAAGTACCTAATTAACCAGTGAATTATCTTTGTTTTAGCCGGAAGCGCGGGGTTTCTTTTTCTTTATTTCTTTTTTTTTGCTTTTCTTTCTTTTTTCTTATATTTTTATACTGGAATTTTTCTGGGATATTAGTATTATCCTCATTAGAACATTACATTTTTTTATAACCTATTTTTACAAAGGTTTGTTGTGTAAAGTTGCTCCCCACTTACATTAAATTAACCATGAACCTACCTATGGCATTAGTATAATAGCCATAGAAGCAAGAGGCTGCCTTAACTTCAACGGGTGAAGAAGCCAAAGAGAAGGACAGCCAGACATCTCCTGTCTGGCTCATGTAACGTAGAATTTTAACTTTAAGGATTGCAATGACAACAGAAACAGTAACCAGTGTAGCGCTACTATAAGCATAGGTTATCCGTTTATAAGACCTTACCCTTCAGATACTACGGGTTAATAAATCTGCTTTTAAACTATTTGTTCATCAGTCAGTACTCCCCGCCCTAGATTAAGGGTTCAATGTTGGCCGAGTTATCCACGGCATTGGTTTGTTATTTTTAGGATTTGTTTGTAAGTTACCATCGGGGGAAAATTATTGGTTAAGACCCAAGCCTGGCGCCCGAGATATTTGTTTTTAATTTGTTTATTTGTTCTATTCTGGCGAGGGTCAGTTGGTTTGTTCGTTGGTATTGACTTCCGATGGTAGCAAGCAAAGACACTTTTAGTTTTCATTCATTTATTTAGTTCTCATTCATTTATTATTCATTTATTAGTTCACAACACAATTAACTAAATTTTTTTTATTTTTTTATATTACAATTTGTCGCCAGCGCACAGGGACTGAAGTGGTTTCTGAAGGTTAAATTGGATACTGTTGTTATTGCATCCTACTTTTTTTAACACTATTCTATGTTTTTGTGTTTTATTTGTGTTATTTTTATTAATTGTTAACATTAAGTACGGTTTTATTTGCAATTTTGCAACAATTGTTTTACACCATTGTGACCTTTACACACAATGTTTATTTTTACTTTAACAAAACAACAATAATTAAGGTTATTCTACTGCTTATTGTATTCTCTATTAAGGGTATAGATTACTTCAACATTGTGTTTTGCAATTTAATAATTTTGGATGTGTTTATATAAAGTCTACTCGGCAAAGCTTTTGCTTTGACTATTGTCAATCATAGCTTGATATTGTTCATCTTTAAAATAATGCTTCACTTTGATAAACATTAGTATTGGAAATATTATATTTTAACTTTTTGTAAATTGAACTTAAAACAGCCTAGCTTAACTTTGTATTACCTAGCTTTTACAATAATTGTGAGTGGTTATTGCAATCTACAGATGTTCTTTAATTTAAAAAATTAGACATTTATATTAAAACTTAACATTTGCTATAATTTCACTTTTAAATAAATTTAAACTTATCTCTTCACAAGGCTTCACTTTTGAATGAACTTGAATTTGGCTATGCTTTAAATAACTTGGCTTTTCTTAACATTTTGCTTATAAATAAATTTAAACTCATCGTTTCACAACATTCACTTTTGAACGAACTCGGGATTGACATTGCTTTAAATAAAATTAACTTTTCTTATCATTTTGCTTATAAATAAATTAAAACTTATCTTTCCACAACATTCACTTTTAAATGAACTCGGGATAGACTTTGCTTTAAAAAATTTAACTTCTCTTATCATTTTGCTTATAAATAAATTAAAACTCATCCTTTTGGAACATTCACTTTTAAATGAACTCGGTATTGACTTTGCTTTGAAAAATTAACTTTTCCTATCATTTCACATTGAAATAAATTTAAACTTCTCTTTTCATGACGTTTCACTTTGGATAGATTTGGATTTGACTTTTCTTTAAAAAATTTAACATTTCTTATCATTTCACTTTGGAATGAATTTAACTTATCCTTTCATAACATTTCGCTTTTGGATGAATTTGGATTTGACGTTGCTTTGGAATACTTAACGCTTGACTTCTATTTTAGAGTTTTGTGGTTATCGTCGGTTTTCATTATGGACAAGGGAGTTCAATGTCCACCGTTTGCCAGCGGAGATTAATTGCATACCGGATTCGTCGGATGTTCATTGTTCTACTGCTCATGCACCAGGATTGCCTTTGTTCAGCACCATGAATGAGCACATTAGGAGGAACTTGCCTATTTCTACTTCGAGGCCGCCTGATTTGACTAAAAGCAAGATTGTTTTTGACGGTACTACCTGTGTTAGAGAATTTATTGCTCGGGTTGAGGAGTACTTCTTGTCTAGGAACTTCAATGAATTTGTGTTGGTCGCTTCGTTCCCTGATCTTCTTGCAGGTATCGCAGTCAAATGGTTCCGGGTTACTCGTAGAAACATCTCTTCGTGGTATGAGCTTAGGGTTGCTTTACTCAAACGTTTTGATAGGCCTGATTATGATTACCTTATGGGGCATGACCTTCGTAACCGCAAACAGAAGCCTGGTGAGTCACTTCCGGATTTCATTTCAGAACTTATTGATATTACTAGTGTAATATAAAAAAATAAAAAAATATTGTGAATTGTTGTGTAACTAATAAATTAATGATAAATGAATGAAAACTAAAATGTGTCTTTGCTACCACTGGAAGTTAACCAACAAACAAACAAACAAAAAAACCTGATCTGTCACCAGAATTAAAACTAATAAAAAATTGAACAAATTAAGATCTCGGGCGCCAGGTGCAGATCTGATCTGATATTACTCCCAATGGTAACTTACAGATCACTTAAAAAATAACAAACTAATGCCGTGGATAACTCGGCCAACATTGAACCCTTAATCTAGGGCGGGGAGTACTGACTAATGAACAATTAGTTTAAAAGCAGATTTATTAACCCGTAGTGTCTGAAGGGTAAGGTCTTACAGGTGGATATACTATGCTAAGAGTATCGCTACACTGGTTACTGTTTCTGTTGTCATTGCAATCCTTTAAGTTAAAATTCTACGTTACATGAGCCAGACAGGAGATGTCTGGCTGTCCTTCTCTTTGGCTTCTTCACCCGTTGATGTTAAGGCAGCCTCTTGCTTCTATGGCCATTATACTAATGCCATAGGTAGGTTCATGGTTAATTTAATGTAAGTGGGGAGCAACTTTACACAACAAACCTTTGTAAAAATAGGTTATAAAAAAATGTAATGTTCTAATGAGGATAATACTAATATCCCAGAAAAATTCCAGTATAAAAATATAAGAAAAAAAGAAAGGAAAGTAAAAAAGAAAAAACGGAAAGAAATAAAGAAAAAGAAAAAGAACCCCGCGCTTCTTGCTAAAACAAAGATAATTCACGGGTTAATTACTTTATCACCTTGGTTATCAATCCTAATCTCAATAGTAATTATTCAAGGACTTACCAGAGTTCTTTTTTAGTAACAATATTTCAAAAATCCTTCAAAGCTCCAAACAATAGCAAGTAACAAAATAACGTGTCAAATCCTTAGAAAATCCAACGAATCCCTTGGCGAATCTTTCGATGTTAGTTTCTGTAAGTGAAATCACCTATTTATACCAAAATTCGCTTCAAAATACCAAACATTCTTGTCGAACGTGGCAGCTATATCTCACTTACCAGAAAATGTCGAAATAACCATTAATTCACGATAACTAACAGCGGGACGTCTTCCGCCGCATTTATCGGGCCATGGACCGTGGTGATTAGCCAAATTAAGAACGATTCAACAAAAATTAACAATTTTTCGAAATCAGATCGATCGCTCTCTGACAAGGCGACCGGAAAAAGAATGATAATCTCGTAGAATGTTACCAGCCACAAAACTACCTCAGAGCACCAATCTGACAGATAACTCTTAAATAATCGATTAAAAATCCGAAAAGAGGGTGTCATCCCTACTAATTTGCAAAACATCAATTTGACATCTGTCAAAACTAAACTAACAACAATGAAATGTTAGCAAAACGAATAGGTTATAATTTCTAGTGTATAAGTCGATACTACGACGTTACATTACATACCAACCCAAAAAAAAGATTAAAAGAAAGGACTCTTTCTTTTAAGCTGCAAAGTAATAACCAAACAGAACTAAAAACATTCGGGAACATCTAAAATTTTGACTCTGACTCTACAAAAAGAACTCTAAACAAATCTCTACAAAAACTCTATAAATGACTAATAGAACAATATCAAACTTTACTAAATCAAACATCCGTTAGGAATTGAATTCCAACAAAGACAGCAATAACCAAGTAGTGCGGCTGAACACCTTCGTCACCGACTCTAATAGAATAACAATAACTTTACAAAATAAACCTTCAACAAATATCCATTAGGAATTGAATATCTAACAAAGATAACAATATCCAAGAAGTGCGGTTGGACACCTTCGTCACCGACTCTAATAGAATAATATTAACTTTAGAAAATAAATCTTAAACAAATATCCATTAGGAATTGAATATCTAACAAAGATAACAATATCCAAGAAGTGCGGTTGGACACCTACGTCGCCGACTCTAATAGAATAATATTAACTTTAGAAAATAAACTTTAAACAAACATCCATTAGGAATTGAATATCTAACAAAGATAACAATATCCAAGAAGTACGGTTGGACACCTTCGTCACCGACTCTAATAGAATAATATTAACTTTAGAAAATAAATCTTAAACAAACATCCATTAGGAATTGAATATCTAACAAAGATAACAATATCCAAGAAGTGCGGTTGGACACCTTCGTCACCGACTCTAATAGAATAATATTAACTTTAGAAAATAAATCTCAAACAAAATATCCATTAGGAATTGAATATCTAACAAAGATAACAATATCCAAGAAGTACGGTTGGACACCTTCGTCACCGACTCTAATAGAATAATATTAACTTTAGAAAATAAATCTTAAACAAACATCCATTAGGAATTGAATATCTAACAAAGATAACAATATCCAAGAAGTGCGGTTGGACACCTTCGTCACCGACTCTAATAGAATAATGTATAAAAAGATTTGTGTATTGTGATCGGCTCAACACCACCGAACTACCGGGCACAATACAACAAAAGGCAAACAAAATGTTCCACACCTTGAAAGAGTGTGAACATAATAACAAACAAACAAAATATTCTACACTTGGAAAGAGTGTGAATATAATAATAATAAACAAAATATTCCACACTTGGAAAAAGTGTGAATATAATAACAAACAAACAAAATATTCTACACTTGGAAAGAGTGTGAATATAATAATAATAAACAAAATATTCTACACTTGGAAAGAGTGTGAATATAATAACAAATAAACAAAATATTCTACACTTGGAAAGAGTGTGAATATAATAACAAATAAACAAAATATTCTACACTTGGAAAGAGTGTGAATATAATAACAAATAAACAAAATATTCTACCCACAAAAAGGGCTCAAATACAACCTATCTAGACACTGAAACAAAAACAAATTTGCGGAACCGCGTAAAGGTCCGTCTTGATGCAAATATATAAAGTGTTCTATATAATCCAAGGGTAGTCACCATGTCGACCTGTTTCTGCAATAATTAACGAACATCCCTTAGGACCCACAACATCCGACATGACGACGCCTGACAGTAGCTATCTTGCGATAGCTTCCACCACAAATAAACATAATACTAATGTAGCTATAAGCCAATAAAAAAGGTCCTAAATAGACTACCTAACAATAAAAGGATAGGAGACACTAAACAAGGACTCCTAACAAATTTACAAAATAATACTAAATATCCCTTTAGTCGCCTTCTACGACACCCATGGAAAAAAATGGGGATGAGCTATTCTTCACCGACCCAACACGGCTAGGTTCCAGCTGATGATGTTGCTGTTCATCCTTCCTCATATCCTTTAGTCGCCTTTTACGACACCCACGGAAAGAAATGGGGATGAGCTATTCTTAACCGGACTCAACACGGCTTATTCCTTTAGTCGCCTTTTACGACACCCACAGGAAGAAATGGGGATGAGCTATTCTCAACCGGACTCAACACGGCTCATTCCTTTAGTCGCCTTTTACGACACCCACAGGAAGAAATGGGGATGAGCTATTCTCAACCGGACTCAACACGGCTCATTCCTTTAGTCGCCTTTTACGACACCCACAGGAAGAAATGGGGATGAGCTATTCTCAACCGGACTCAACACGGCTCCACTAAATAGTAAAACTTCCAAAAATTAAATAGAACAAAATACCTAATGGCGTAACAAACAATGATGCTCTTGAGAGGCCCTGTAAAAGGCAAACGCCATCTGAACTCCTCTCAAGAACACAAAATCTAACAAATTCAACAAACAAAAGGCTCTTGCTACTAAACAAAAGAAAAGTAAATACTAAAACCGTAGCAAGACTCACACTGCCATTCAAAACGAATTGGCTGTGAGGAACAAATGTAGACCAAGTACGATGATCTTCTTTAACAAAACGTGTATTACCAGTCTCCACCGTCTTATTACATTTCTCTACTGGGCTAATTTGGGGAGTATACAACTCGCTATAAGATAATTTTGTAATGTTGTAACTCTTCATGAAATCTACAGAATATTTAGAAATGAATTGAGTACCATTATCACAAGCTACAATTTTAGGGCAATCAATTTTAAGAAATTTTTCTTTTTCCAGGGCTCTAAAACCAAACAATGTTGTTTCTTTTACTAATGGGAAAATCCGGTAAAACTTTGTGGAAATATCTACAACCGAAAGAATAAATTTATGTTCAGAGTAAATTTTAGGCAAAATTCCAACTAAATCAACCAAAAACACTACCCTAGGGCGGTCCAACTTTTCAGGATCAACCACAACACTTGAAGACGGAGACATGCTGTGTTTAAAGGCCTTACGAATGTTACCAGATTTAATATTTTTGTGGACTTCATTAAACATACCGTTCCAAAAATAATGTTGTTTTAATTTCTCAATAGTTTTATGAAACTGAAGGTCAGAACTAATTTCATCATGTTTTACTTTAATGGTATCAAAAATGGGTTCTTTAGGACTCACTACTTTAGAATTTAATTTACTAATCTGTAAACCCGAAAATTTATTTTTAACAATGGGAAATTCTTTACCACAAGTGACCTCGTCAGGGCGTTTAGTGTGTCTAACAATTTTTTTAAACATCGAGTCATCCCTAGTTTTCTCAGGAACCGGAGCTCGATGGGGCCTAAACAGTTCTTTGGACTCTTGCGAGTTTTTCTGGGTCGAATTGCACACATCACAAAACTTTGTGACAACTCCCAACTTCTGGCACTTGAAACAAATCATACCCGGAATTGAAGGACAATTTTTATAAGTGTGTCCGATTGACTTACACTTCAAACAAGTAATTTTAGTATCATCTGACCTGACAGCGTTAGACTCTACTTTTAAAATATCAAAAGGTTGGGAAAAATCTTTAAGAGACTCCCGGTTAACAAAAACTTCCAACTCCTTACCTAAATTCACAAAATCATCAAGCGTAGAAATCTGTCTACCAAAAACATAAGGACCATAAATTGGCAACATGTTGTGCTTAATTATAGTTATGATCACCGACTCTGGAACAGGGGTGCCAAGGTGACTAGTAATATCAATAAGTTCTGAAATGAAATCCGGAAGTGACTCACCAGGCTTCTGTTTGCGGGTACGAAGGTCATGCCCCATAAGGTAATCATAATCAGGCCTATCAAAACGTTTGAGTAAAGCAACCCTAAGCTCATACCACGAAGAGATGTTTCTACGAGTAACCCGGAACCATTTGACTGCGATACCTGCAAGAAGATCAGGGAACGAAGCGACCAACACAAATTCATTGAAGTTCCTAGACAAGAAGTACTCCTCAACCCGAGCAATAAATTCTCTAACACAGGTAGTACCGTCAAAAACAATCTTGCTTTTAGTCAAATCAGGCGGCCTCGAAGTAGAAATAGGCAAGTTCCTCCTAATGTGTTCATTCATGGTGCTGAACAAAGGCAATCCTGGTGCATGAGCAGTAGAACAATGAACATCCGACGAATCCGGTATGCAATTAATCTCCGCTGGCAAACGGTGGACATTGAACTCCCTTGTCCATAATGAAAACCGACGATAACCACAAAACTCTAAAATAGAAGTCAAGCGTTAAGTATTCCAAAGCAACGTCAAATCCAAATTCATCCAAAAGCGAAATGTTATGAAAGGATAAGTTAAATTTATTCCAAAGTGAAATGATAAGAAATGTTAAAAATTTTTTTTTAAAGCAAAGTCAAATCCAAATCTATCCAAAAGTGAAACGTCATGAAAAGAGAAGTTTAAATTTATTTCAATGTGAAATGATAAGAAAGGTTAATTTTTTAAAGCAAAGTCAAATCCAAATCTATCCAAAAGTGAATGTTGTGAAACGATGAGTTTAAATTTATTTATAAGCAAAATGTTAAGAAAAGCCAAGTTATTTAAAGCATAGCCAAATTCAAGTTCATTCAAAAGTGAAGCCTTGTGAAGAGATAAGTTTAAATTTATTTAAAAGTGAAATTATAGCAAATGTTAAGTTTTAATATAAATGTCTAATTTTTTAAATTAAAGAACATCTGTAGATTGCAATAACCACTCACAATTATTGTAAAAGCTAGGTAATACAAAGTTAAGCTAGGCTGTTTTAAGTTCAATTTACAAAAAGTTAAAATATAATATTTCCAATACTAATGTTTATCAAAGTGAAGCATTATTTTAAAGATGAACAATATCAAGCTATGATTGACAATAGTCAAAGCAAAAGCTTTGCCGAGTAGACTTTATATAAACACATTCAACATTAATAGATTGCAAAATACAATGTTGAAGTAAATTATACCCTTAATAGAGAATACAATAAGCAGCAGAATAACCTTAATTATTGTTGTTTTGTTAAAGCAAAAATAAACATTGTGTGTAAAAGTCACAATGCTGTAAAACAATTGTTGCAAAATTGCAAATAAAACCGTACTTAATGTTAACAATTAATAAAAATAACACAAATAAAACACAAAAACATAGAATAGTGTTTAAAAAAGTAGGATGCAATAACAACAGTATCCAATTTAACCTTCAGAAACTACTTCAGTCCCTGTGCGCTGGCGACAAATTGTAATATAAAAAAATAAAAAAATATTGTGAATTGTTGTGTAACTAATAAATTAATGATAAATGAATGAAAACTAAAATGTGTCTTTGCTACCACTGGAAGTTAACCAACAAACAAACAAACAAAAAAACCTGATCTGTCACCAGAATTAAAACTAATAAAAAATTGAACAAATTAAGATCTCGGGCGCCAGGTGCAGATCTGATCTGATATTACTCCCAATGGTAACTTACAGATCACTTAAAAAATAACAAACTAATGCCGTGGATAACTCGGCCAACATTGAACCCTTAATCTAGGGCGGGGAGTACTGACTAATGAACAATTAGTTTAAAAGCAGATTTATTAACCCGTAGTGTCTGAAGGGTAAGGTCTTACAGGTGGATATACTATGCTAAGAGTATCGCTACACTGGTTACTGTTTCTGTTGTCATTGCAATCCTTTAAGTTAAAATTCTACGTTACATGAGCCAGACAGGAGATGTCTGGCTGTCCTTCTCTTTGGCTTCTTCACCCGTTGATGTTAAGGCAGCCTCTTGCTTCTATGGCCATTATACTAATGCCATAGGTAGGTTCATGGTTAATTTAATGTAAGTGGGGAGCAACTTTACACAACCAACCTTTGTAAAAATAGGTTATAAAAAATGAAATGTTCTAATGAGGATAATACTAATATCCCAGAAAAATTCCAGTATAAAAATATAAGAAAAAAAGAAAGGAAAGTAAAAAAGAAAAAACGGAAAGAAATAAAGAAAAAGAAAAAGAACCCCGCGCTTCTTGCTAAAACAAAGATAATTCACGGGTTAATTACTTTATCACCTTGGTTATCAATCCTAATCTCAATAGTAATTATTCAAGGACTTACCAGAGTTCTTTTTTAGTAACAATATTTCAAAAATCCTTCAAAGCTCCAAACAATAGCAAGTAACAAAATAACGTGTCAAATCCTTAGAAAATCCAACGAATCCCTTGGCGAATCTTTCGATGTTAGTTTCTGTAAGTGAAATCACCTATTTATACCAAAATTCGCTTCAAAATACCAAACATTCTTGTCGAACGTGGCAGCTATATCTCACTTACCAGAAAATGTCGAAATAACCATTAATTCACGATAACTAACAGCGGGACGTCTTCCGCCGCATTTATCTGGCCATGGACCGTGGTGATTAGCCAAATTAAGAACGATTCAACAAAAATTAACAATTTTTCGAAATCAGATCGATCGCTCTCTGACAAGGCGACCGGAAAAAGAATGATAATCTCGTAGAATGTTACCAGCCACAAAACTACCTCAGAGCACCAATCTGACAGATAACTCTTAAATAATCGATTAAAAATCCGAAAAGAGGGTGTCATCCCTACTAATTTGCAAAACATCAATTTGACATCTGTCAAAACTAAACTAACAACAATGAAATGTTAGCAAAACGAATAGGTTATAATTTCTAGTGTATAAGTCGATACTACGACGTTACACTAGTCACCTTGGCACCCCTATTCCAGAGTCGGTGATCATAACTATAATTAAACACAACATGTTGCCAATTTATGGTCCTTATGTTTTTGGTAAACAGATTTCTACGCTTGATGATTTTGTGAGTTTGGGTAAGGAGTTGGAAGTTTTTGTTAACCGGGAGTCTCTTAAAGATTTTTCCCAACCTTTTGATATTTTAAAAGTAGAGTCTAACGCTGTTAGGTCAGATGATACTAAAATTACTTGTTTGAAGTGTAAGTCAATCGGACACACTTATAAAAATTGTCTTTCAATTCAGGGTATGATTTGTTTCAAGTGCCAGAAGTTGGGAGTTGTCACCAAGTTTTGTGATGTGTGCAATTCGACCCAGAAAAACTCGCAAGAGTCCAAAGAACTGTTTAGGCCCCATCGAGCTCCGGTTCCTGAGAAAACTAGGGATGACTCGATGTTTAAAAAAATTGTTAGACACACTAAACGCCCTGACGGGGTCACTTGTAGTAAAGAATTTCCCATTGTTAAAAATAAATTTTCGGGTTTACAGATTAGTAAATTTAATTCTAAAGTAGTGAGTCCTAAAGAACCCATTTTTGATACTATTAAATTAAAACATGATGAAATTAATTCTGACCTTCAAATTCATAAAACTGTTGAGAAATTAAAGCAACATTATTTTTGGAACGGCATGTTTAATGAAGTCCACAAAAATATTCAATCTGGTAACATTCGTAAGGCCTTTAAACACAGCATGTCTCCGTCTTCAAGTGTTGTGGTTAATCCTGAAAAGTTGGACCGCCCTAGGGTAGTGCTTTTGGTTGATTTAATTGGAATTTTGCCTGAAATTTACTCTGAACATAAAATTATTCTTTCGGTTGTAGATATTTCCACAAAGTTTTACCGGATTTTCCCATTAGTAAAAGAAACAACATTGTTTGATTTTAGAGCCCGGGAAAAAGAAAATAATTTTAAAATTGATTGCCCTAAGATTGTAGTTTGTGATAACGGTACTCAATTCATTTCTAAATATTCTGTAGATTTCATGAAGAGTTACAACATTACAAAATTATCTTATAGCGCGTTGTATACTCCCCAAATTAGCCCAGTAGAGAAATGTAATAAGACGGTGGAGACTGGTAATACACGTTTTGTTAAAGAGGATCATCGTACTTGGTCTGAATTTGTTCCTCACAGCCAATTCGTTTTGAATGGCAGTGTGAGTCTTGCTACGGTTTTAGTATT
Organism: Spilosoma lubricipeda; assembly: GCA_905220595.1. Classification (NCBI taxonomy): domain Eukaryota; kingdom Metazoa; phylum Arthropoda; class Insecta; order Lepidoptera; family Erebidae; genus Spilosoma; species Spilosoma lubricipeda. The sequence continues at coordinate 2,277,408 of HG992290.1, forward strand.
TACTTTTCTTTTGTTTAGTAGCAAGAGCCTTTTGTTTGTTGAATTTGTTAGATTTTGTGTTCTTGAGAGGAGTTCAGATGGCGTTTGCCTTTTACAGGGCCTCTCAAGAGCATCATTGTTTGTTACGCCATTAGGTATTTTGTCATTTTTAATTTTTGGAAGTTTTACTATTTAGCGGAGCCGTGTTGAGTCCGGTTGAGAATAGCTCATCCCCATTTCTTCCTATGGGTGTCGTAAAAGGCGACTAAAGGAATAAGCCGTGTTGAGTCCGGTTGAGAATAGCTCATCCCCATTTCTTCCTATGGGTGTCGTAAAAGGCGACTAAAGGAATAAGCCGTGTTGAGTCCGGTTAAGAATAGCTCATCCCCATTTCTTTCCGTGGGTGTCGTAAAAGGCGACTAAAGGAATGAGCCGTGTTGAGTCCGGTTGAGAATAGCTCATCCCCATTTCTTCCTATGGGTGTCGTAAAAGGCGACTAAAGGAATAAGCCGTGTTGAGTCCGGTTAAGAATAGCTCATCCCCATTTCTTTCCGTGGGTGTCGTAAAAGGCGACTAAAGGATATGAGGAAGGATGAACAGCAACATCACCAGCTGGAACCTAGCCGTGTTGGGTCGGTGAAGAATAGCTCATCCCCATTTTTTCCATGGGTGTCGTAGAAGGCGACTAAAGGGATATTTAGTATTATTTTGTAAATTTGTTAGGAGTCCTTGTTTAGTGTCTCCGATCCTTTTATTGTTAGGTAGTCTATTTAGGACACCTTTTTATTGGCTTATAGCTACATTAGTATTATGTTTATTTGTGGTGGAAGCTATCGCAAGATAGCTACTGTCAGGCGTCGTCATGTCGGATGTTGTGGGTCCTAAGGGATGTTCATTAATTATTGCAGTAACAGGTCGACATGGTGACTACCCTTAGATTATATAGAACACTTTATATATTTGCATCAAGACGGACCTTTACGCGGTTCCGCAAATTTGTTTTTGTTTCAGTGCCTAGATAGGTTATGTTCGAGCCTTTTTTTTGGGGAAGAATATTTTGTTTATTTGTTATTATATTCACACTCTTTCCAAGTGTAGAATATTTTGGTTGTTTATTATTATATTCACACTCTTTCCAAGTGTAGAATATTTTGTTTGTTGGTTATTATATTCACACTCTTTCCAAGTGTAGAATATTTTGTTTGTTTGTTATTATATTCACACTCTTTCCAAGTGTAGAATATTTTGTTTGTTGGTTATTATATTCACACTCTTTCCAAGTGTAGAATATTTTGTTTGTTTGTTATTATATTCACACTCTTTCCAAGTGTAGAATATTTTGTTTGTTGGTTATTATATTCACACTCTTTCCAAGTGTAGAATATTTTGTTTATTATTATTATATTCACACTCTTTCCAAGTGTAGAATATTTTGTTTGTTTGTTATTATATTCACACTCTTTCCAAGTGTGGAATATTTTGTTTATTATTATTATATTCACACTCTTTCCAAGTGTAGAATATTTTGTTTATTATTATTATATTCACACTCTTTCCAAGTGTAGAGTATTTTGTTTGTTTGTTATTATGTTCACACTCTTTCAAAGTGTAGAATATTTTGTTTGTTTGTTGTTATGTTCACACTCTTTCAAGGTGTGGAACATTTTGTTTGCCTTTTGTTGTATTGTGCCCGGTAGTTCGGTGGTGTTGAGCCGATCACAATACACAAATCTTTTTATACATTATTCTATTAGAGTCGGTGACGAAGGTGTCCAACCGCACTTCTTGGATATTGTTATATTTGTTAGATATTCAATTCCTAATGGATATTTGTTTAAGATTTATTTTCTAAAGTTGATATTATTCTATTAGAGTCGGTGACGAAGGTGTCCAACCGCACTTCTTGGATATTGTTATCTTTGTTAGATATTCAATTCCTAATGGATGTTTGTTGAAGATTTATTTTCTAAAGTTGTTATTATTCTATTAGAGTCGGTGACGAAGGTGTTCAGCCGCACTACTTGGTTATTGCTGTCTTTGTTGGAATTACATTCCTAACAGATATTTGCTTTAGTAAAGTTTGATATTGTTCTATTAGTCATTTATAGAGTTTTTGTAGAGATTTGTTTAGGGTTCTTTTTGTAGAGTCTGAGTCGAAATTTTAGATGTTCCCAATGTTTATTTTTTGAAAGTTCTGTTTGGTTATTACTTTGCAGCTTAAAAGAAAGAGTCCTTTCTTTTAATCTTTTTTTTTGGGTTGGTATGTAATGTAACGTCGTAGTATCGACTTATACACTAGAAATTATAACCTATTCGTTTTGCTAACATTTCATTGTTGTGAGTTTAGTTTTGACAGATGTCAAATTGATGTTTTGCAAATTAGTAGGGATGACACCCTCTTTTCGGATTTTTAATCGATTATTTAAGAGTTATCTGTCAGATTGGTGCTCTGAGGTAGTTTTGTGGCTGGTAACATTCTACGAGATTATCATTCTTTTTTTCGGTCGCCTTGTCAGAGAGCGATCGATCTGATTTCGAAAAATTGTTAATTTTTGTTGAATCGTTCTTAATTTGGCTAATCACCACGGTCCATGGCCAGATAAATGCGGCGGAAGACGTCCCGCTGTTAGTTATCGTGAATTAATGGTTATTTCGACTTTTTCTGGTAAGTAAAATGGTGGATGCCACGTTCGACAAGAATGTTTGGTATTTTGAAGCGAATTCTGCTAAAATAGGTGATTTCACTTACAGAACATAACATCGAAAGATTCGCCAATGGATTCGTTGGATTTTCTAAGGATTTGACACGTTATTTTGTTACTTGCTATTGTTTGGAGCTTTGAAGAATTTTCGAAATATTGTTGATAAAAGAAACTCTGGTAAGTACTGAATAGTTACTATTGAGATTAGGATTGATAACCAAAGTGATAAAGTACCTAATTAACCAGTGAATTATCTTTGTTTTAGCCGGAAGCGCGGGGTTTCTTTTTCTTTATTTCTTTTTTTTTGCTTTTCTTTCTTTTTTCTTATATTTTTATACTGGAATTTTTCTGGGATATTAGTATTATCCTCATTAGAACATTACATTTTTTTATAACCTATTTTTACAAAGGTTTGTTGTGTAAAGTTGCTCCCCACTTACATTAAATTAACCATGAACCTACCTATGGCATTAGTATAATAGCCATAGAAGCAAGAGGCTGCCTTAACTTCAACGGGTGAAGAAGCCAAAGAGAAGGACAGCCAGACATCTCCTGTCTGGCTCATGTAACGTAGAATTTTAACTTTAAGGATTGCAATGACAACAGAAACAGTAACCAGTGTAGCGCTACTATAAGCATAGGTTATCCGTTTATAAGACCTTACCCTTCAGATACTACGGGTTAATAAATCTGCTTTTAAACTATTTGTTCATCAGTCAGTACTCCCCGCCCTAGATTAAGGGTTCAATGTTGGCCGAGTTATCCACGGCATTGGTTTGTTATTTTTAGGATTTGTTTGTAAGTTACCATCGGGGGAAAATTATTGGTTAAGACCCAAGCCTGGCGCCCGAGATATTTGTTTTTAATTTGTTTATTTGTTCTATTCTGGCGAGGGTCAGTTGGTTTGTTCGTTGGTATTGACTTCCGATGGTAGCAAGCAAAGACACTTTTAGTTTTCATTCATTTATTTAGTTCTCATTCATTTATTATTCATTTATTAGTTCACAACACAATTAACTAAATTTTTTTTATTTTTTTATATTACATAGTATAGATTTATATTGTACTAGTGACCCGGCTTCACTAGGAAGTCTTTGAAATTCCCTTTTTTTTCTGCTTTAATAATATGCATATACTAGCTGCACGCAACCTCGTTTGCGTCTCCTTTTACCCATAGCGTGATAATTTTCCCCGTGTTTTTGAAACAGTCTCCATTGGTGCTCTGCACCTATTGATCTTAGCGTGATGATACATAGCCTATAGCCTTCCTCGGTAAATGTACTATCCAACACTGAAAGAAAACTTCTCATTACAACAAAGAGTTTTGTTCTGTGTCTATGTGTAATTTTGTCTATGATATGTATATGTATTTAGAAATTTAATTATGTTTATCCAAGCCAATATGTTTGTGTGTAATTTGTAACAGTTTATTATTATTATTATTACTATATCCACCTTGCTACTAGACATATCTGGATGGATGGTGATTATCCATCCAGATAAAACCAGCTATCACATGCTATTATATTCCCTTCTCTAAAAAATCTTCTTGAAGGTGATGATGCATGTTGTAAGGGCCATGTATGAGCAATCTGAGCAGGACAACAGTGTGCATCCAGCCAGTGTCCTAATCTATGTCCATCATTATTATTTTTTTGTATTAAATTTGTTTTAAAATTCAATAATTAATTTCCATATACCATTCTTTCAGGTGTTTTCTAGAAAATTTTTCTGAAGCCCTATACTATAGAAGCCGAGACCTCAGGGAGAGTGTCAAAGAAATTAATCTTGACGAAAATTCAACACTGGTTAAGGGGAGTCCTACCCAACCATCACTGAAGCAGTTACTGGAATTTACCGATGATACAATCACATTTGCCGGTGATGTATGTGCTCAAATTGATTCAGCTTTAAAAATTTTATCTTACACCAAACTTAAAACAGAACTGTTCCGAGATCATTTCAGTTACCCTGATAAGTGGGTCAAACGCATTTCAGAAATTATTCAATATACATCATTTATATCTTAAACACCCATACAAAAATGGATTTACTAGATTCTATACTCAACTCCATGCAAAAGCCACCATCAGCTAGTGAAGCTCAAAAAGATGCTATGCGGAAACAAAAGGAGGCTATAGAACGCAGGCAGAAAGAAGAAAAGAACATGATTAATAGATTCAGAAAGCGAGTTGAAGAGAAGATAAGTGACTTTGTGAGGAATATTAATAAACCACACATCCAGTTTGAGCCTATGGAACAAATGTATAGATCTATCATAAGAGAAATAGCTGAAACTGCTGGGTTACAAGTATTCTCCTTTGGGCAAGAAGGTATTGACCGCTATGCTGTTGTTTACTCCAAAGACAATCCACCTTCAGAAGACGAGTTGACTGTACGTAGGTCTGGTGGCATTTGGGATGAAGAAAAAGCAGCTGAAATGGCATTGAAACATATCGAGGATAAAAGACAAGCAGCTTTCGATTTAGAATTGGAAAAGAATAGAAAAAGGAAACGTGGGAAGGAGGAATTGAGTGGTACGTTCTATAAACAGAAGTATGCTCATTTGATTGGTGAAGATGCAGCCTTAAATGCAGCTCAAAAGACGAATATGAACAAAAGTTATGGAGAAGTGCCGAGTGAAAATAAGAAAGATCAACGTTCCATTGAACAGACAATGGCTGATATAAAGGCAAAGAAACTAAAGAAAGCCGAGACGGAGAGAAGTGAAGCAGATAGTAGTAATCATGCTTAGTTCATTTTACAGCCGAATATTCATGCAATGCTTAGTTGAAAAATGTCATTTCGACTCATTCTGTCTCTACAAAAATGATAGAGGCAGATATATTTGGCAGTGTTTGCAAGTTTGTCATTTGAAGATTTCGGCTGAAAAACTGTTCTTTAGTAGTCTGACTGTGGTACCTGTCCAGAATATTTTGTATTGTATTCTGCTTATGTAAGTTTTTTTTTTGTTATTGTCAAAGGACCTATGATGACCAATTTTAACTAAAATTTTAGTTCCTATCAGCTCAGGTCTTAGAGCATGTATACCTAGAGGGGCTGCTGAGCGGGCGGAAAGCGTGATCGGAGTAAAAAGACAGACCGAATAAGTTAGAGTATGTCTCTCTTGGTTAAGCTTCTGGTTGGGGGCTAAGCTAAGCTTGCGGTTGGGGGCTAAGCTAAGCTTTTGGTTGGGGGATGCAAATACCAATTTGTGTGACTGATTTGGCTGGAAATACACCAACCAACCAGAAGCTTGCGTAAGAGACACAGACTCTAACTAAACACTGTCTCTCTCTCTGCTGATCACGCTTTCCGTCCTTTCAGCTAGCCCGCCATATATATATAATCTTAAGCTCAGGTAGCCTTTCTCCTACCCGGACTGATAGGATTAAAAATAAAAGTTCCTAGGAGTCACTTGATCATTGATTTGACTTTTTAAATTAAAACTAGAATTAGGACATATTTTAGTTTTTTATTTTGTAAATACTTGTTATTATTCATACTCCAAAGTTTTTAAGGTTGATGCCATAGATAATTCTGCTCACTATCATTTTTTAAACTCTGAGTTTGACACTACTACCTCCAAGAAAATTGGTCTTTTGGTAATAATCTATTTTTAAGTTAGTAACATTATATGTAAAAGTTAGCGTAAAATTATTTTAAATAAATATGAAAAGGTGTTTTAATGTTGGCAGGTTTAGTGCACACACCTCTTTCAAGTTTTTAGATAGTGTAGCTATATGTGTATTAATATACAAAAATTTAGAGAAAAAACATACTATTCAAAGCATGTTTATTTAAATTGATAGTCAATTTTAGAATTAATTTCTCGCTTAATTTTAATGTCTTAAATAACGGAAAATAAAGAACATTCACAAAAATTGTGTGATGTTATATCCCGACAGAATACTCTCAGATTTAGGTATTTAACACTTTGTCTAGCCTTGTTTAGTTTGAAACTATATGGCATTGTATGTCAGATGCCCATAACAGTTATTTAACAATTAAAAAAAAATCTTAGAAATCGTCTTGTCAAGGTACATAAAATATATTCATAAATATGCGTCTTCAAGTTACTTAATAAAATCATGTGTATTACAGAGAAAGGCTTAAGTAACTTTATAGTTAAATTAAAATGGTTGTATGTTTTCCAAAGCCAGCTTAAATCAAAGTAAGATCTATCACTAGCTGAAATGTAAACACTATTTATTAAAAAAAGGCAATATCTATAAAGTGAAAAGCTTAAAATTATTGTGCTTAAAATGATTCGTAGAGTTACTACATTATGCATTTACAGAATATTTTATTGTAACAAATATTGTATCTAAATAATTTATTATTATTAAAAAAAAATAAAGATAAATTTTAAAACAATAGAACTACCACTAAGAACTTAAATAGACTTATAATAAGAATATCTGATGGCTTTTAAAACCCATAAAACAATATTTTAAATTGTTTGATTTCTGATTCTGGTCTCTTACTGTTAGATATAGGCTCCGGCACGTAACTTGGCCAGATTGCGGCGTAGTGGGTAAGTTCGTACATAGTACACTTATAAGGAAATCAAAACAAACAAAATCGAAGTGTAGTCGACTGACCGTCAATCGCTTGCTCGGAACAGTGTTACTATAATCCCCGCGGCCCTCTATTAACCAAAAGGACCTAAAAAAAAGGACTACGCATGTAACGAATCTGGCCAAGTTACGCGCCGGTCTCTATACTATTGTTTACTGTTCTCATTCTTCGATCTTGTTTATTATCATGTAAAAAAATATCGTCAAAAACCCGACTGTGTTAAAAATGCCTACTTATAACCATGTCCATTTATAATATTAGAGGAGAATATAAAATTGTGTAGTGAAAATATTTCGGCGCCAAAATCGGCCATTTTGAATTTCACTATTTGAAGGCAATGATAAAATTTACATTTTAATAAAGTTCTGATAGTTTAAATTAAATGAGATAGTCAAAATCATAATCCTTCTCTTCTGGAACATTCGAGTACATAAAAAATTATGATAGTCGATAAATTAGAAATAAAAATTCTTCCCGTGTAAGATTCTTTGTTGCTTGTGCACCAATCTAATAACCCACATAATTTATATTTTTCTACCCAGAAAACTGTAATAAGACTGGTTTGAGTTTGATTAGATAGCAATACTGTGTAGTTAGGTAAATATATAATGTGACTTTTTAAGTTTAAATAAACTTTATTTAATGCCAGTTTGTTTTTTATTTATGTTGAACTCTCGGGCTGGGTTTCCGCAACTCGACGACTTTGTTGCGCCTTTTTTGCGTAATGGATCGGCACTATTTGTGCGAACCCAGTTCCTCCAGAAAGCCTAGCAGACCCTTTGCGTTGCCGACGACTTCTTGAAGTGACCTCGGCGATCCGAAGTGCTCTTGTCTCCGATCCACTTCTTGCTAGGGTATCAGCTGCGTCGTTTCCGCGTGATCCTTTGATCCACTGGAGGGTTTTACTATTTGTAGTACTTATCTTCGTCAGGGCTCTGTAGCATTCGTAGATCAGTCTTGAGGTAGTCGTATGACCATAGGGCTTATAGAACTGATCGGTTGACGAAAAGTATGCGGATGAGGTATTCCTTTACCTTTCTGGAGACGATCGCATATGCTGCCGTTATTATACCCATGCACTCTGCCTGTTAGACTGTATTGTGGGATCCTAATGGTGTCGCGATGAGTATGTTTAGGTCCTCATAAAATACTCCCGAACCAGTGCCTGACCTTGTTTTGGATCCGTCCGTGAAGATTCTTAACTCTCTCGGTTACGTCCTTCTTGGGGATTCTCCTACAGTTGTATCTTGTACTTCTTATCGAAGACGAATTGCCTGGATATCGTGTCAGTTACCGCTTCCATGAGCGGTTCCTTACCTATGGCCTCATATAGAGGATTTCGGTGTGTGGTACCAGATTTTGTTTCTTTAGACGCGCTGCTGCGGCTAGAGCCTCCTGCCTTATAAACAGGTGGAGTGGTGGTAGACCTATGATGGCTTCCAGAGCAGCAGTCGGCGTAGTCCTCATACAGCTCGTGGCCGCCAGACAGGCCAATCTCTGGAGTCGTTGTAGTTTAGCTTCAGCTGTGTATGGTTTGGTCCGTGGCCACCATACTATCGCGCCGTAATTTATCATTGGTCAAATTACTGCCTCGTAAAGCCATAGAGTGGTCTTGGGGTTTAGTCCCCAGGTTTTACCTACCATTCTGCGGCAATGCCAGAATACGATTGTTGCCTTTTTAAATTTTTTATTTATATTACCAGGTATAGTAATTCCAAAAAAATTTTAGCGGCTTAAATGATCGCCATGCTGCTTTCTACTGCGCCAAGTGTTATGGGTTCAAATCCTACATGGGACAACACTTTGTGTGATCCGCAAATTGTATTTCAGTATGGGTGTTCTTTGTGTACGTCTCATGTATGTTACTAGTTACTCGCGACATTGGATATATATGTCTAATACATTTATTAAATAAATAAATAGTCTTTTTTGAAAAATGAATAAAAGAGTGAGAGCCGATATGAATACAACCTAACTAAAGGAAAGCAGAGAGCAAACTAACCAATAGAATTGGGATACATTAAGTACCTAAGATAGCCTTAGGTACTTTAATAGAAATGAAGTAAAAATGAAATGCGATTATCCCAAAATCAATCCAGAGTGGCGTGCAATGCGAGGTGCCTATGTACATTGTGCTGCTGTACAGCAGTGCACCTCAATAAGCTGATGTTGAAGACTTAGCATTCTAACGATACGCTCTAATCCAACATAGGGACCGAAACTCTTAACTACACTGTGTTCGAAACGTTATTCTGTCGATCCTCAACACTGTCTCAAAGAAATCTTCAAAATGTACTGGAGATCAATTTCTTAACCGTAATTTAATAATTATTAGGTAGGTACTGCTCTCAAAATCGACGTCATAAAATTAGAAACTTCATGTAGGTACTAACTTGTTACTAGTTTATTTAACTAGTAGGCGCTCATAAATTGAAAAATTTTATGTATTTAATACATAAAATTTTTCAAGAAATAAAAAGAAGATATTTTTTTTAGAACGTTTATTTACCATCAACACGTTATTAGGCATATGTACTTAGACAGAAACAACAATATTATCGATAGAAATTATAGTTTACAATCGTATCGCAACACTAGCTATAAGTATTCTATTTTGAGCTAACTTACGCTCGCACCCATTTACAAGTTCCCGAGTCTGAAATGCGATAAAAAAAGTTGCTAAGCAAAGTATTTTAGAACAGGCAACCGTCAATTACTATATTTTATCATCTTTAAGGCAATTGTATCTTGGCGAACGTATCCAATACAAAACAAAAATAATTAATTAATTAAACTTATTATAAAGTGTTCTATAACTAAAATTCTATTTAGTTAGGCATGCACTAAAAATAAACCTTCAGTGAGTTAAGAATAAGTAGTATTATTAACTAAGAATCATAATTTACTTAAGTTAGCTCTGCGCTAAAATAACTTGGTAAATAAACAATAAATTAAATTGCATAATAATACTGAGAATTTACAGTTCCATAAAAAAAATGTTTCAGCAACATTTGCCCAGTAAAACAAAATGTCGAGCCGCTTATATATGATATATGCTGGAAGTAAATTTATATAAAAGCATATTTAAATAGGTACTTAGAGCATATGTACGTACGTACTTAGAGCTAAGTAAAGGAACATATATGCTCTAACTTTAAATAAATAAACTAAAAAATATTGAGTGACAATTACAAAACATTTAATTCATAAACACATGGAATAGACTGAGAGCCACTGTTCGGCAGACTTACGGTATAATAGCAAAGTCCGTAATAATACTAGGTATACTATTTGACCTGCTGTAGGTGAAATGGGGATTCAATATCACGTTATTTTAACAGTGGCTCTTAGTTCAGAAGTAATACTACTTGGTTACATTTTTTATGTGCCAAAATTACTCTACTCTGCCTGGTGGAAAGTTTAAGTAGAATCCAAGAGTGGTGGTCACCATACTCATTGCAAATGCGGACAATGCAACAATGCAGCACGGTGACCCACACCATGGCGAACAAGTGATGCTACTGCATCATTACATATTTTACAACACCTATGTGGAATACGGTGAATTATTCTTATAACTTGCTGTGTTCGAACGTTCGAAGTAATTTATTAAATATACGAGATGCGACATTTCCATTTACAATGTTCAAAGTAATTGGACTTTCGTCGAATTCAAATAGAGCCCCATTTAATGGAATAGATTTTTATATTCGGGTAGGTATAAGCGGACGGTAGAGGTAATATTGAACAGACCTCGATGTACAAGAACATGATAAATACTTCAGAATATGGCACGCATGTAATCAATTTTCTATGGCGCTATTTGCAGCTATACGATATTTGCTATCTGCATCGCTATCTTAATTCTCGCAACAACGTAAAACTTCTACAAATTAACAAACAGACCTACCTAACAAAAACACCTTGATAAACTTACAGGAGATGAATATTATGATAGTTATAAGTAATAATAGTAATAAATAAAACTAAAAACGAGAAAAGACCTAAGTTGCCGTACGTCTTTTTGCAATAAATTAGTTATGAAGCTGATCTAAGTCCGTGATTGTGACAAGCAATGAAGTACAAGAACTAATACCAAACAAAATCACACACACATCAGATCTATGACCGTAAACTGTTGACTAGTTTCACGAAACATAAAGATTTAAGAAACATTGAAGATGATGTAACTAGTTTGCGTCAGTTTTTTACTAAAATGATATGTATTTGCGAGATATTGAAGTTGAAACTTGATATGATGAGTTTCTTAAATCTACGGTAACAATAAGTTTTATTAAGAAGAGTACGATATTCGTTTATATAGGTACATGTACACGGCGCAATATTTAATTGACTTTAATGAAATGCGTTTAATTAAGAGAGTGAATCTTAAGGGTTTTCTTACTTATCATTATGATAAATTGCTACACCATTACTTACTGGTAGTAGTTAGGTAAGATATAGAACTGTAACTGGTTTATAAGGTTTTGCTATAGAATTTTAAGAATAAAAAAGATCTTTTTTCTTCCAGTACAAAAGATTACTGATTTTGCTGTTAAGACTTATCTGTGTTGAAGTGAAGTATAGTGATTGCCTATTAGTAGAAGAGTACTTAATGTATATATTTTGTGTTTTCTGAGAGCATAGCATAGCTTCATGTTATTATTTATTAAACTGTACATCAAGCTATTATTTTCCTCTGTGCGGCTAATCAAATGCTATTAAAATAAGTGAGCACTTATTTCTCTAGGTAATATGAAATCAGTTGTAACATTTTTAATATGAAATATAAATATGGACTCTTAGAGCCCTCCCAGACTGCAGATCGGCCGATAGTTTGATTGGTTTCTTAATCAGTATAAAGATGTTTGGGAGTGCGCACATTATATCGATTGATACCGAATCGTTATAATGGCCTACAAATAAGCTAAAAGCCAACCCGATCAATCTATAGGCTGATTAAAAAGTTTGTATACTGCGGGGGCTCAAGTGTGTCTAGATATAGCACTAATGGTTAACTATACAACTGAAACAAATTTGAACTATATTTATAACTTACATTAGTAGTTTAAGGTATAATAACATCAATTGGCGTTATTTTTGTGCATATATGAAATCCTAACTCATTTTCATATATTCATCTATTAATTTTCTAGATATATTTACAATAACAGCAAGTGAATTAACTGTTTTCAATAAATAACAAAATGTTAGCAATCTAGGTATTTGATTTTGGAAGATCGTTGTATAGCTTTACAATATTTTTTGTAGTTTTCCACAATATTAAAAATGCTGTCACTTCTTAGATTCAAGGATTGAATAAAAATGGTGTATAGTCTTAAATCGAAACAAATAAACAAAGCAGTCATGAGGACTGCCGACAGAAGAGAAAACCTGAAATGAACCTTTTGCTCTTAAAATAAAATGTGCGATAAAAATAAGTAAAATAATATAGGTTAATTCTATACAGTATAAACATCCAGCCATTAGTTGTCACTATCCGTACACACACGTAGCACGTTGTAGTTTAAACACAAAGCAAACTCGCGCAAGCGCCCTACGCTGCCGTCTTACGATCAGGTCAAGTGTGACGTGTCCTGACGTGACGTGTCCTGACGCGAGTTTAACATTTTCATTTTTTACCCATCAGTTTAACACATTTTTTACAAGGCTGTCAGATTTTATACTAGGCAGAGCCTACGGATGCAAAAGGCAACAGACCGGGCTGTGTCGTGTTCCTTGGGAGAGGCCTTTGTCCAGCAGTGGACTGCAACGGGCTGATGATGATGAGCCTACGGTAACCAGACTGCTGACAAACATATTTCTTTGTTTCCAAATACCTACATATTATAAATAAATTACCTAGACTCTTTGCGGTCAGGATCACCAACCACTAAACCAACAGGCATAAAATATTTTTATTAAGTAGTTTCATGAGAGTCATCGAGTTTTGACTGTACGCTGTGTACCATACATTTTTTGCTTTATAAAATACAATTTCCAAAGTCAGGATGGCACTTAAGTACGAGAACAAAAATTATTATTGCATATAATTTCTAATTAACACCTATTATGTGCGCAGTTACTAAACTATGTATCTAATTAGTGCATATTATAACAAGTACATTATGATAAATATATGACAATTTAATGAGCTGTAAAACAGTAATTGTATATAGATAAAAAGATAATTTAGAAAATTTAGTCAAATAACAACATAATACTTATTATATCAAATCTTACATTTATTGTCATAGTATTAACCAGGTATACAGTTTCACAGTTATTCATAATAATTTATTGATGAACTAATGAAAAAAATTAGTCCAACAAATATTCAATATGCCTGACTAAAATTATACACTTAGTTTAAGTATACACATTTATCGCATTTATTACTTTTGTTGGTGTGGTAAGCGGTATGCATGACACATATGTTCTTGAAGTCATTTTAATGCGAGTTCATTAATTTTGGCAATGTGATGACGTTATAAATATTTTTAATTCAACTTGTACGTTAAATATGTAAGTTAAACTAAAAATGCTTGTTTTGCAATTTAAGTAATATCTGTGTGATATGAACTTAAAATTATTATTATTTCATAATTTACATAATACCTGTGGACTATAAAACAAAAATTATTCTTTTCTAATTTATATAATAGATGTGCGATATAAACTAAAAGCGGTTGCCTCCTTAACAGTAAACTCTCATACTCGATCAAGGTAAATTCAAATTAACTACATTTTATGCGTATGTAAATTGTATTGTCATTTTGTACCTACTTTTAAAACTTTATTGTCGTATATAACTGCCAATATGCAATGCGTACACACTCAGGTAGGTAATATAACACTCTATTATTAGGATTTAAATATTATATAAAATATCTACGATTATAATTTACAAGCGATTAATCATTATTGTCATACGTCGACTAAGTTTTATTGTCATAGTCATACGTTGTAAATACTGGAGGAATGCGATTCGAACCATTTAGTTCTAAAAAATACGTTACTAAATATTAAATGTTTATAAAAAAATAACCAAAGCCTAGACTTTCAACATCATTACTTTCATTTATTATTAAAACGAAAATATAAAAATAGCAGTCTTCCATAATAATTTAAAAAAGGTGTAAAGAAAACTTACTAAATTGCTTTTATTGTCCAAATATTTTATATTTTTAGTCGATTTTTCAATCGTATTTCACATAAACCGTTTACCGGCTGTTTTTATTTAATAAATTAATACGAAGTTATATGGAATACTAGCTTTTTAATAAAATTATCAAAATTCAACAATCAACAATAAATTGATACAAAAGACAAGTTATTCCAACTAACTATCAAAGTTTTATAAACTACATAAAATATATCGGAAATGTCTCAAACGATATAAACACACAATGTGCTTCAGATATGTCTATATAGTACACTATATTTTAGTGATGTCAACAGTAATAATTTGGCGCCAACATTACTCATTATTGGTTATCAGAACTTAAACTGAACATCTCTATCATGTGCTCATTTTGAAACCTACATTGATACCAGGGCTTTTCTCTTAGTATAAATTACAACTCTTTTGATTCAATAGTGAAACGGTCGCATGAATCACATGATATGCGAGTCTTACTAAAATTAAAGGAATTATATTACTATTATTATTTTTAAATACACATTTTACTATTCTACACGTTAACAGCCATCCAGAAACCGTTTTACTTTCGTAAACAATGCTAAGTTATAACATCTTAACTTTATTTGATCGAAGTCTTCTGAAAACGGTGAAACTAAACGTGAAGCAAGACCGTTCAAATATAGAACGGTCACTTCATAAATAACGGAGTTCTGAAGCTACAAAGGAAACAAATATACAGCCAAAATGAGAAACTTCTTCTTTTATGTCGTTTATAAACGAAAAAGTTTGAAAACGCACTCGTTTTTAACATTGCTAAGTTTAATAATATAATTTTATCTATCACCAATTCGATCGAAATGGTGGGCGATCAAAGATATTTTTTTACAAATATGTATTGGACGCGATTAAAGTTTCTAAATATTGTCTTTATATTATTTATGATACTCGTCTTCTGAAATCTTAAATCCCTTTCCATGTTATATACATGGAAAGGGATTTAAGATAAGCTAACTTCAGAATTATTGTCCTACTTCTCTTCTTCTACTGTTTTTTCGTTCTATTCTTCATCATCGGTCTCACAGCAGCCGGGCCAACAGCATCCTTCAGTCCCATCTGGTCTGGTACAGAACAAAAGAGTTTCGGTGGTAGAAACTGGTCTCGGTTCTATGCCGTGGAAGTCGCGGAGTTCTTCTGCAGGGAACCACGCTCGTTCTTCGTCGTCTATGATTGGGATCCCGAAGTATCTGGAATTGAAAATAAAGATTATGATATTACTTTTTTTAAGACAACTCCCGCGGTGCGAACATTCCTATGCCACGGGACACTTTATAAACATACATGAAACGTACACAAAGAACACCCAGACTCAGAACAACAATTAATGGATAACACAAAGTGTTGTTCCATGTGAGGTTTGAACTCATGACAAATAACGCAGTAGAAAGCTGAAAGGTAATTGCGTGCACTAGACGTCATCCGTGTAAATTCAAATTAAAAATCATTTATTCAATTAAAACACTAAGTGACATTTATGAACGTTAAATTGAAGCTGCAGTTAAAAATCAGAGATCGACAAAAACAGACGCCTCATAATGTACTGTATTGTCGAGGTAAATTAGGCGAAAACACCAAATCTACTGCCTGCCTGTGTCGATCCATAACTTCCAGTTTCCAAAACGCGTAGAGCCTCATGAGAAGAATACTAGTAAAGAAACTCATGGCCACTCTTTTCAAAGTCAGGGTACACTTGCAGTCGCAGTTTATACTATATACTATACTCATCATTATAGTCTACCGTTTTCAAAGTAGTCCATTCAAATGTAATATTTTTTACCTCGTATTATGTACATAAAAAAATGATTGATTATCGTAAACCATTCAAGTATATATGTAAACTTGTGAATACAAAAAAATGAATGCTGTATAACCTTAAAAAATGAATGAAATTAAAAAAAAAATTATAAATTATTCCTTAGAAACGATAACTATAATAAAATTTTGATATAATTTTTTTGTATACATTATTATTATCATAAAATAAGTTATAGCGACCAATAGAAAATGTTGCCAAAAATTTTCATAGGTTTTCGCTTATAACGTTGGTATTATTGGTTCTACGACTAAAATGTGAAGAAGTTGTAGATAATATGATTGGCAACAAAAAATGATTATTTTTTTTGTCAGACCTGTTTTTTGGCACATAAACCATAAAAACCATTTGCACCCCTTTTTCCAAGATGGCGGCCGGGAGACAAGAGTTGCAACCCCACAAACTTGAATTTAACTTTACACTAACATTTCCTCATATCTAAAAAATAAAATTTCGTCCTTTAAGAAACACAACCTCAAATGTAACTATTGGACTAAATACAGTTTCAAAGTACCTACTATTTTTCTATAAACGAACACCCGTCGGGGATCCTTTGTATGTACGGGCAAAAGAGAAGGTCATTTACTAAGTTTTAATTTCAAGAGATATTGAGATTTAGAGGGGACTTATGGAAATTAGTTCGTGTTCAAAATAAACCTTGAAACGGCAATTATTAGTTGTACTAATGTTTCTTTACTATCAAAAAGTTACGTGTAATACTAAAAGCAGTTAGAGAAAACTTATTCTACGAAAAAATAGTTTCGACGCCAAATATGCACTACGAAATGATTTTCTACACAATTATTGCATGATTACTACAATAGTGAGCAACTTATAATAACGCTCTTCCAACTGATCTACAGGACAACACGTGCCGGCCTTGGAAGTCACCGCTTTCTGAAGCGGTGACTTCCAAGGCCAAGCGTATGTATGCAACTCTGGTTGTAGACATACGCTCTCGTACTCAACGCTCTGGAACTCATTACCAGCACACATGTGAGTAACACGTGCGCTGGTAGTGATATGTCCCAGGTCCCACCATGATCCCGAATCATTTAACGGGGCTTGAAAAGCATCTCACTAGTCCGCCTAGTGTAAGTCTCCAAATTGCACTGTCATTGCAAAATTGAGGATGATGAAAACCACACTTTTATTCTACTCACGCTTTAGGCAGGCAGAGTAGATTTTTCGTAGAGAGTAGAGTAGTGTCTTTGGCAGCTAAATTAAAAAAAACGCTTTGACTAACCTACAAATAGCCAATCCTGGAATCCAAAGTACTGACGCCATCACCAGTACCAGCACTAACAGAACTGCCCATATTGGCCAGGGTTTCTTTTCTGTGTCTCCTATTGACTTGATCCATGCTTCGTAACTAGAACCTTCAGTAGCCAGCTCCCAGAAAGAAGACACAAGTATGGCAAGCATGGCTAATGGTGATAGATATTTCCAGCAAATGAGCCAGTATATACCCGGGCGTTGGCCTGTCATCAATTGGATGTCATCAGCAAATCTGTAACATGAAAAAGATAGATTTTGAATATTCTTTAAACCTATTTAATTAAACAAATGCTTTTATTGTAAGTTTGTTTTGGGTGTGCACCAATAAAGTTAAGAAATTAATCTTTCAACTTCTTGATCGCTAATCACGATAATTGTTTTGTTTATCCAAAGTTACGATCAAATTCAAACGTTGGTTACATAACAATCAGAATCACTTCGTTCCGCGGTTTCATTTGCGTTTGTTGTTGTATCTTGTTCATCCAACGGGAACTTTCCACAACCCTGAGGGCGAACTGAATTCGATGATTGAACTATCATATCAGTATATTTGACTGAATTCCCAATAACGTTTGCCATAGATGTTTATGACAACCAGACGGCTTAACGTGCTCTTCAAAGTACGGGCGTGAAACACCGCCAAAGTTTCAAACTCCGGGCTGTTAGTAAGAATTTTTAAGAAGAAAAACTCAAAACATTTTTGGGCTGACCCAGGAATCAAACTATGCCAATCGCTGGACCAACAAGGAGTTTATATTATATCAAGATTATTAAATATTATTCCACACATCTTATGTATAATACAAGTTATCTAAAACATACTATAAAATGATTATTACGACCGATTACTATAAGAATGCTGGGATTAAGTCGTAATTCTCCCCTTGCCTTCGCCTTAAGAATCCAATTTCACACCTCATTATTCCTTAATACAATGTCAGTGATACCGTAGGAAAACGATTAGAATTACAATAAAGTTTCAAGATCAACGGGAAGTACCGATAAAAGAAACGACAAAGAAAAATGAATCGACCTTGGAAGGATCTGTGGAAATAAAAATTTAAGAACTTTTGCGTAGGCAATTTGTCAAAGTTTGTTTGATTCAATAAAATAAGTGACGTGACCTTGAAGTTTTAGTTAAGTGTGACGATTATGTTTTCATACGATTTTTTGGCGAAATACCCACGCTCCGTCCCCGCGACGGAGCGTGGGTATGACCGGTCTTTGCGACTATACCGGTACCTACCAAGTAATTTTGACCAATTGCCTGCATGATTGACCTTGTGACTTAAGTGGTCACCAGGCCACTACTACACCACGAGTTGTGGGTTCAACTCCCACACGGAACAACACTCACGCACGCAAGGAGTCAAAGCCACCACTGCGATGGCCCCAGACCGTGGACATGGCTCTCCACACATTTGCAGAATGACCACCGTGGAGGGAACCGAGGCTTGACTTCGTGGTGGCCATCAGGGTAGGGATTCTCTAGCTTGATAATATGATTGAGAGCATGATACGGAATAATTCAAAACGATATCCGTCTTATAAAAGCGTAAACCTGAGGTGACAGACGAGGTATATCGGCCGAGGATCCTACTCATTCTCTTTTGAGGGACAAAAAGGAAATATCGAGCTTCGGACCGTGGAGGGGGACATCTACAAACCGTAGGTAGCATGAGCCATCAGGGTTTCAGGGATTTCATTTTTAGGGTGCACCTGGTTCCCCGGCTACTAGTTCCTGAGACGGCGTGCGATTTTTGCTCAATTCGAATCCGACATAACCACCAGCGGGTGGTATCCGGGGGCTTACCGCACGGAAAAAAAAAGTTCATTAGGGCATTAGGTTACCGTACAGTTCTTGACAGTAATATTTTTTATTTAATGTTTTTATCTATTCTTATAAATTCTGTAATCTGTTCTTAAATAGATCAATGTCAAAATGCCTTACAAATTAAATCCTTTCCCAAACAATGCCTTTCTCCGGTACCACGAATTCCTCAATACATACCTTTTAGATAACTTGCAGTAAAAACACTACGAGAATTCCATCTTAGATAAACACCAAAATACTTCAGTGAGGATAAATACAAAAAGAAAATAAAGACGTATTTTCTTGTACCAATCCATAATTCCATTTTGAATACATATGGTGTTAAATTTTCCCCCGTACATTGGTATTTCTGCTATTACACGATGTTGCTGCCTAAATTTTATACTTCTAGTCAACGAAGGTGTCGAAATATGCGTTTCTACGGTCTAAGGGGTCCTACACATAACTGCGATGCGATGCGGCGTGAAGTACTCACGGTGCATTGGTGCGAGCTCACAGATATTAGCGATGCGTTGCCAATTCGCAGTATACTTGTTTTTATTAGTTATCTGTGGGAGCCCCAAAGGTCTGTATCATTTTTCCTAGAAATCCTAAAAAACAGTCTTGATAAAATCTAATTATTATTAAGGCAATTTAAAACTGTGGAAAAATCTAATTTCTAAGTAGATGTCTTTCACAGTTTCGAGGGACTGCAGACATAACTACCCTACCATATACCCATAACTAACTACAGACTACATTATAGATAAAGGATTTTGGCTGACAGACGGATTACAAAGTGATCCTATAACTTGATGATTATTGATAAAACTTATCATTTTATAAGGTCTTAAGACGATGATCTGATCTGTGGTCTAGTCTCAATTTAAGTAATTCAATAAGTTTTATTGAGAAGTTATAGTAGTTTCCAGAATTCTTAATAAATATAATAAATTAATCTAAATCCTTACTAATATACACCGCGCTTTCACACCAAACTAATGAACCGATTTAAATGAAATTCGGTGCGCAGATAGGACATATGCTACTTAGTAATGCGAAAAAAGGGTTGTAAGGGGTTAAAGGGGGCGATGAAAGGTGGTATTAATGCTACCCAGAGTTATTCCACGCGGACGAAGTCGTGGGCACAGCTAGTAATATATATTCTTAATCCACATCGCTTTTAACAAATCAGAGATTTTTATTTTAGAGGAAAAAATAACTCATAATAAACTTTAGTATTCCAACACCGATCTTAAGTTAAGTGGAGCATTTAGAGCCACTTTACATAAAAAAAATCGCTTATTGTGAATTTAATTCTTATAATCATTTTTTCTTTCGCCGCTAGAGTACGTTTTTTAATTTTTACTTAAAAAATAATCCCCTTGACTTGCTGACTAAAAGGGCTCGAAATTCCTCGGCTTACTAAGCGTTCCTTTTACAAACCAGTCCGAGTAAATGCTGGCAACTAAAAATAAAAGTCGAGAAAGGGATAAAAGGAAAGAGGTCGAGACGTGTATTACAATCTCGTTCGTATGTAGCTTTACGTAACAGTTGCCTTTGCCTCACAGTTATATAACGTGGGCGTTGGAAAACAAGGCCGAAATGGAATACTCATTTTGGCACAACAAGATATGATTAATTAGAGTGTATAATGCTATATGGATATTTTACTCACCCTCTGACACACACTCATTTATCCCAGTGCTTAACACAGCCAGAAGACCACTAGCTACATTATCGTAGTTTTAAATAATTGTCTTGTTTTGTTGTGGTATTTTCTGATTGCCAAATTAATTTAAAGTTAACACAATAGCATAAAATAAATAGAGCTATTAATCCGGGATCCTCGGAACAAATTTTACAAGTTAATATTAATTTCGTAAGTGGTTTCATTTTTATGAATGGGCTCACATTTCATTTTCCAAAAATTTTCGATTGTGGTAGCTAACAGAGTTAGCAGGGACACAAAACTTTTGAGCGTAGGACCGGGATAACGGACCACACAATTTGTAGGACAACGTGGCTGTTAAATTATATAAATATTAACTAACATTATAACTTACTGGCAAAAAATATTTGTCCTAAAAATGTATGGTTTGATCTTTCCAGGTCATCAAAAATGATACTAACTAACTGATTTTCTTTACAGTTGCTTAGTTAATATTTAGAAATTTAAGCTAAGTAGAGCTTGTGTTATGGGTACTAGACAACTAATATAAATACATATATACTTTTTTTCCGAAACAAATATTTGCAGATCATAAAAATCATTTGGTCCGACCCGGTCATCAAACCCGAGACCTCAAGTAGAGCAGTCGCATATGCTACCACTACGCCACCGAGGCAGTCAAATTTATAGATAACTAGCTGAACCCCGCGGTGTTACCCGCGGTTATTTTTGTACCGCGAGCAACGCCGCGGGGCAAAGTTAGTCTAAAAAAAGAAGCCTAAGTTACTCCCTGGATCATCAGCTACCTGCCAGTGAAATTCCCGTCAAAATCTGACCAGCCGTTCCAGAGATTACCCGGAACAAACAGACAGACAGACAAAAATTTTTTTAACTACATTTTTGGTATATGTATCGTGTATACATACATATGCATTGATTAAAAAGCTGTTATTTTGATATTACATACAGACACTCCATTTTTTTTTATTTGTATAGATATCACTTTCAATTTAAAAATACTTATAGAATAATCATTGATCATAACGCTTCAACACGTTTCGCCACTTGTGTATGACATCTAGTGTAAATGGATTGGTAAAGCAACCTTTCTTTTCATCCACAATTGCTACAATTAATATCAAGGTTTATTGAACAAGAGTTCCATCTAATATCGTACCACAGACGGTTATTATTAGTCCTTTTGTTTGAAGGTGCCTGAATTGCCGGTCATTACCCCAAATAGTTTCTTGCATGAACCTTATTTTACACAATAGTGGCCTTAATAACAACCATTATTAGTTTAATGGTGATGAACACCCTTATTTGACTAATGATCGCATGGGGTGTTATGTGTCGGACATTTTTCATAAATAACTAGCTGACCCGGCGAACTTCGTACCGCCATATTTACGTATCGGCCATAGCTTCCCGTCCCAGAAAAAAAAGACTTTTCACGTTATCTTTTAATTTTTCTTGTACACAAACATTGCCCTAACAATAACGTACACATAAAAAAAGGATTATTTAATTTAATGCAGCCGATCGGAAGTTATGCGCGTACATACATTTCGGCGATTCATTTTTATATATATAGACTAGCTGAACCCCGCGATGTTACCCGCGGTTATCGTCGTACCGCAAGTAACGCCGGGGGACAAATATAGTCTAAAAAAAGTAGCCTAAGTTACTTCCTGGATCATCAGCTACCTACCAGTGAAAGTCCCGTCAAAATCGGTCCAGCCGTTCCAGAGATTACCCGGAACAAACAGACAGACAGACAGACAGACAGACCGACAGACAGACAGACCGACAGACAGACAGACAGACAAAAATTTTTTTAACTACATTTTTGGTATATGTATCGTGTATACATACATATGCATTGATTAAAAAGCTGTTATTTTGATATTACATACAGACACTCCAATTTTATTTATTTGTATAGATAACTAGCAGACCCACGCAACCTCGTTTGCGTCTGCTATTGCCCGTCGCGTGATAATTTTTCCACGTTTTTGAAACATTTTTCATTGGTGATCCGCTCCTATTAGACCGAGCGTGATGATATATAGCCTATAGCCTTCTTCAATAAATGTACTATCCAACACTGAAAGAATTTTTCAAATCGGACCAGCGGTTCCTGAGATTAGCGTGCTCAAACAAACAAACAAACAAACTCTTCAGCTTTATATATTAGTATAGATAATATGTGACTACTGCTAGGGTGATTCGTTTTCTTTCAATTTTCTGAACATTAATTTTTATTAATGAACCTGCCAAAGTGACTCTACTGTGCCTGATAGAAAGCATGAACAGAATCCAAGAGTGGTGGCCACCAAAATTATTGCGAATGCATACAATGCCACAATGCTGCATGATAACGCTCACTATGGCAACCCAGTGAGATGCTTCTGCATCTTTAGGCCCTCGATCTTGCATTCATCACTGAAATAAGACAGCACTAATTCTGTCATTTTAGGTTGGTGGAGCCGACCCGTTCGTCATTAAACACACAACGCAACGCCATCTTGCTTTAAATTAAGTAGACACTGATGACAGGACAGCTAGATTTACAAATAGAATACTGAAAAGATGACTTATAAATCTTCCTTTTTGTAAATAAACATAAATTATACATGAAAACACCCAAACTCCGATACAAATATTTGTTGATCATAAAAAACATTTCAATTATAAAAAGAAACATACATTTAAACAGTTTATTTAAATGTACGTAAACAGGCACTAAATGTCACATTTGGTGCCTAAATAAAAAATAAAACGTTTATATTCCTTGATATCCCCAAAGGACCTATACTATAAGTTAGTAGTGAATCTTCACGCCTCGCCGACACCGTTCTCAACCCTTTACACGTCTGACTGACTCCACACTGGCTGACCCGATAATATCGACATTTAGGCTTGAATAAAATGAACTTTATGCTATACGATTTAGAGCTAAGATTGATAAAAGGCAAGAAAAAGGACCGGTCAAGAACATCAATACAATCATCCGTCTGAGAGAGGTGAAAGTTTATATTTATTGTATATTTTACTCTTAAATGATAAACCTTTAGGGGTTTAATTTAGTCTTCCTAAAAGCCTTTTTCCCAAACTAGATCGAGATCTTAAGTCTACTACGTTATGGATGAATTTAGATTTTTACGTAGAATGACAGCGATTAGACTTAGGCAAAGGTGTAATTGGTAAAAATCCTTTCTTAGTGCGTTGACAACTTAAAAATATCAGCTGTCAAAGTTTCGGGTTTATAACCAAGTGGTTTGGGCTCTGCAATGATAAATTAGGCAGTCAGGACAAATTATGTCATATGATAAAAAATCACTTATGAAATTATAAAATGTCCTTGCCAGATTTTGTACGTAACACAAGATTCTAAAAATTATTTATTAATAAATAGTTAACGTTTATTCACAGAATAAAAACCTAAACTGACAAGATTTATACTGTCATGTTTCATTGGGGAATGGAGACCAGAGATGCAGAAGCATTTCAATAGACCGCCATAGCGTGGGTGACCATGCTGCATAATTGCATTGTCTGCATTCCCAAATGAGTATGGTGACCACTACTCTAGGATTGGGCTCATGATTTTCACCAAGCAGAGTATAGTTCTATCGACAGTGCTTATGACTGCCAAGTTTTTTAGACTAGCTTCGCCCCGCAGTGTGTTACCCGTGGTTGTAAAAGTACTCAGCTAGTAGGCACAAGTATAAAAAGTTAAAGTTACTGAACACTGGTAAACATAATCACCACTTTAGATAAGTATTTCTTGAAATGTCAATCTCATTTAAAACTAAGTTTAACAACTCAACGTGGAAAATACAAACAGTAGCATTAATAGACATGTCAGTCACCTTTGTTGGCCCTATCCCTCGTCAAGGAACTTAAGCGACCCTATTTACTATCAGGATTATAATTATAAGAGGTTAAAAGACAAGGGGTTCTTGTAAAGGAGTCTAATTTGAACACAAACTTTTATTTACTCAATACATCAATTTACGAAAATTGGTTTTTAAAAAAAAACGAAAAAAAAACGCATGTTCGTTTCAAATCCAGCGAATAATTTATTCAGCGGAAGCGGTAGTCAGCTTTTTACGAGCATGCTTTGTATTTCTTAGATATAGAAATTATACTGAAATAATGAACTTTATTCGGGAATCGAGAGTTCATTTAATATTGGCAAATGATTTTTAAATACCTTTACCTGTTTTTCAAGCATGTTTGAAACACAAACCTTACCGTTCTAGAAATATATCTTTGCCACGATTTTTATCATCTTCTTCTTAACGTTTCGACGGCAATTTTTTTTCGTATGAAATTGTAACAATTTAACGACTTTCAGATTTCACAGTCACAACAGTTAATCAAAAGCTTTGCTTTAGCCCATGGTCTAAGAAAACAAGGTCTCACATTCCGAGAGTTATACAAGCTGACGTCACTATCCACTTACCACTTTATAGCAACATAACACGAAATGAACCAACCAGAAGCAGTGATAGCGGTGATGACGTCAGCTTGTGTCTCGGAATAATTGTCATATGACAATTATTTGGTCTCTGGTCTGTCTAGCTTTGGCTGCACGGTTGGCCTAGTGGTTTAAAAGGACTCCATTCCGCTTTCTACATTGTGTGGGTTCAAATTCCACATGGGGCAACACTTTGTGTGATCCACAACTTGTTGTTCTTAGTCTGGGTGTTCTTTGTATCCGTTTCAGGAATGTTTGTAAAGTCCCCGCTTCACAGGATATTTCCAGCTCCTGTTTTTTCTTCTGATTAATTTCGTTGCGGGTTCCAATACAGTTATTTTTTTTCCAGGGACTTCCCAAGTGTTATAACTCGGTGTGTTCGTGGGTCACTGCTGTTGATCCTGGTGTACAGGAGTTGCAGTGGTGGGCGTGTGGGTGGGATTAGTCCCATTTAAAAAATACACAGAATGTTTGTTCCTAATACGGGAGTTATCTTCTATAAAAGAGAATAAAAAGAGTTTTAATTTTGAAAGCGCGGCGTAAAAATCTAATATTATAAACATTTCATCATCTTCCTAGCCTTTATTATTCCAAAGATTTGGGGTCGGCTACTAGTTCAACTGGTTTTACCTGAATATCAGTTTTAATATTATAATCATATAAAAATTATATTTTTTACACAAGATTGTTTTGAAATATCATTGATAAAAAGCTAAATTTTCGAAGTTTTAAACTTTAATCACCACCAATCATAAATTATTGGTTCTAATATCAAGTTGACATCCCAAAGCGGTCTCTATAAAAATACTCGCAAAATAATTGGCTTGCCCGTTTACCCTAAGCTGTGAATTAAAGATCAAAATTCAATAAATCGGTCGTTTAAGCTACTCTTGATTTAGTAAAATGCTGCAAAACGCTATTAGGTTTATATTTACAGTTCCTATTCGATCGGATTTCATAGCTTTAAAAATAAACCAAAAAGGAAATTGACTCTAGGTTTTAATATATATAAAAATGGCTTGGAATTTTAGAAGATATTAAACTTTTTGAGAGAACGCTCTATTGCTAGAATGGTTAAGTTCTGTTTCAATAACAGCACAAGTTACGATCAGCGTGGATGGTTAGATGTGAAATAAAATAACGACAAAGAAAAATTTGCGACGGAAGAGAAATGTTCATGAATAGTACTTTTTTTTTTTAAAAACACCTGTCTAGAGATATTCATTAGCATCCTTTACTGGCCACTGCTGCATTTTAGCTTTAGAAAGGTTTTTTAGACTTTGTTTCAAGTTTTTTGTGGAATTGGTGTAGTCGAACTGGGGGAGGAACGAGGTGAACGCATTGACCTCAGTTAATCAGTAACCACTTCATCTCTAATATCTGATGCTTTTTTTATAGAATAGGGGGCAAACGAGCAGACCTATCAATTGATGGTAAGCGATTACCGCC
Organism: Spilosoma lubricipeda; assembly: GCA_905220595.1. NCBI lineage: Eukaryota > Metazoa > Arthropoda > Insecta > Lepidoptera > Erebidae > Spilosoma > Spilosoma lubricipeda. The sequence continues at coordinate 2,304,382 of HG992290.1, forward strand.
GCCAATGGACACCTGCAACACCTAAGGCGTCACAAGTGCGTTGCCGGCCTTTGGGGGATGGGGACGGAGATGGGGAAGGGGTTGGGGTATGGGCCTCCGTTATCCTCACTCACTAGGTGAAACACAACGCAAGCGCCGTTTCACATCGGTTTTCAGTGAGGCCCTGTTATCACTCCGGTCCGGCCCTACTGACATTAAGCTAACATTGCTCAAATTTTGTGAAACTAAATATTCTATACAAAATAATAAAATGGAAATCTCACCTTTTAACTCCATAGACGTATGCAATCCCAACACATTCGAAGAAAGCAATAATCAAAAGCGGGAAATTCCCGCTGTACATGTCGAACAACAGAAATATGTAACTTCCGGACCCGTGCGCAAAGCCCATCGACAATAAACAGCAGATCAGACAGATCCCTCCAGTTAAGTACTCCTTTCGTAAATTCGGGAACAGCTTAATGTCGACTATAGATGTGACGACTCCTTCGAGAGTTCCGAATTGCGAGTCTATCCCGAGTGTGAAGAGCATTAAGAAGAAAAGGACGGACCAGAATTGGGCGCCAGGGAACTGGTTGATGGCTTCTGTGAATATGATGAACGCTAGCCCCGTGCCCGAGGCTGTCTGTAAAAGAAAGATTATGTAAGTTTTTTCGTACATTTTTATTTAATCAGGACGTGAATTTTATGATTCGGATTTAATTTATTGGCTTTCTTGACTAGTCAATCTTTGGATGATATAAATATGTAAGCAGGAGAAGGATTGTTAAGTTAAGAAAATCTTCAATTAACCATAAAAAAAAATTATTTTTTGTAATACACAAAACTAACAAATCCACGTGTAAATACACTATAATATTTTACCAATATGTTTAATTATACTTTTAACTAGCTGAGCCCCGCGGTGTTACCCGCGGTTATTGTTGTACCGCGAGTAACGCCGCGGGACAAAGTAAGTCTAAAAAAAGTAGCCTAAGTTACTCCCTGGATCATCAGCTACCTGCCAGTGAAAGTCCCGTCAAAATCGGTTCAGCCGTTCCAGAGATTACCCGGAACAAACAGACCACAGAAAAAGAGAGTATATATTCTTTTGTTCTGTGAAACAGACAGACAGACAAAAAATTATTTAATCACATTTTTGTATTTGTACCATGTATACATACATATGCGTTTAGTAAAAAGTGGTTATTTTGATATTACAAACGGACACTCCAATTTTATTTATATGTATAGATGTAAAGCTTTAATTTGGTAGACGTAGCTTTTTGCATCAAATCAGTCAATGCTTATGTTTGTGCTTGAAATAACGTATAAGTATATATTATTCAAAATATGGGATTAAAGATAAACTTATACATTGGGTCGGTAACAGTCATTCTTATTTGAAGAACACACAAGAAACTTCAATTTAAACAGAGATCTTGTAGGCAATTAAAAGGTGCTTTATCAATCAGATTGCTTCAATTCCTTTGTCTAACAGCAATTTAGATAGTTATCTACCTAAACACTAACAAAATTAGAACTAAATTGAAGTGCTGTAAAGCCGACCTCGCAATCTCTAAGAAGTTTCATTTTAAAGGCTTTTCGAATTACAATGCTTTCACTGAATTTCTTTTTAATTAGATCTTGGTAAGTTTTTATTTAAACGTTTTAATTAATTTAGTATAAGAGAACATTATGAAACGGTGGTATATAAAAAAAAAAACATCCTCAAAGGCTTCGGTAATTTAAAAAAACTAAAATATGTGATCCCAAATTAGGGAGAGCAATAACTAAGGCAACTAGACCGCTGAGAGGCATTCATTCTAACTATATTAATATTTCATCGACTACATACAACGAATATTCGTGATCATAGCACAATTATATATTGTCCTGTTTGAAAACTCACGATCCCTAGTATATCACCATCAAGATTACAAACAACTAATTAACCAGCATAAAGATAACTAATCATAATAAATATTCAAATTCAAAATCATCTTTTCAATTAAGACACTAAGGGACATTTATGCAACAGACATCACAGAATGTGCTGGATTGTCAAGGTACTTTAATTAGACTAAAACACCAAAAACTATAGTCAGCTGTTGTCGGTCTGTAACTTCCACTTTCCAAAATGCGTAGGGCCTTATGAGAAGTATACTGGCAAAGAAACTCATTGATTCTCTTTTATTATTATCAAAATAATTAGTGAGTAAGTAAAGTCGGTTACAAACAAACAAACATGAAGCTTATAAGAACATGTTAAAAAGAAAATTCAGCTCGTCAATACATAAATCTTTTGGTAAAAATATAAACAGAGATACGTTTAATCTGGTCATACTTACATTATCCAGTTCTTGTTGCAAATCACAAATGGGCAGATGTGGCATAATAACTTTTGTCAAATTCCCATGAAGCTCCATCATAACAGTCTGCCCAGCCTCAGGCAGATCCATAGACCGATACGCCGGCCCAAACACCTCCAACAAAGTCTCATTCCTCACATCCAAACATTTCTCATACACCATCGTAGCCTTAAAACCAATAATGGAAAAAACAACAATCCCCGCAAACATAGACGTTAAACAATTCGTCATAGAGACCATAATCGCATCTCTGTAACAGTTATTATCCACTGGATTGTAGGATGAAAAAGCAATCAAACCTCCAAAAGCGAGGCCAAGCGAAAAGAAAATTTGGGTGCCTGCTTCTAACCAGACAACAGGGTCTAGAATCCTGTGCCATTTCGGAGTGAATAAATGAATTAATCCATCACCCATGCCCTTCAAAGTTATGCCTCTAAAGAAAAATATTACAAGGACAATATAGGGGAAAGTGGCCGTTACGTAAACGACTTTGCCGGAGGAAGCGATGCCTTTGATCATGCATAAGTAGACGAGGATCCAGGCGATGACAAGGGCCAAAGCGATTTTGTAGTTGAACGATTCTGGATAATTTATGTCTTCGGATATTTGGAGTGTCGTGCGATACCAGAAGTACTGTGTTGGACTGCTTACCTGCAAAAAATAAAATAGTGTTAGAACTGAATAGTTCACAGTTCCCTATACTTTGAGCGAATTGTTTAGCTGAATTTAAGTACACTTGACTAAAATGCAATTTCGTTATTGCTTTCTAGTGCAAGTTAATAAATCGAGAAATTATAAGGCAGAAGACAAGCTTAAAGTCATAACATATTTAATGCAAATTACGTTACATTTTATATTTTATTTTCATAGAACCTTGCCATTGAATAAAGAGACTTGCTTTGTCTGCGTAGTCAAAATTTAAATGTTCATTTGCCTATTATTGATCTTGTCTTTTTTTTAAGAACGTTCATCTTGATTTCAAGTATCCATGGGCCAGGAACCACTCACAATCAAGTTTTCCGTCTGTTCGTTTGCTTACTTTATTGCAATGTAAATTACAACTTGTAAAACAACATGCTGATGTATGATGTGAAGTTGAAACGAAACAAACTTGTTTTTACATTTAAAATAATACTAGCTCATATATACACACAGTCCCCTCTTTCTCAGAGGAGTAGGCAGAGACAATTGATCCCCACTTACTACGGTCCAGACACACCTCTTTTGCTTCATCCGCTTTCATAAATCGCTGCATGCTAGTTGGGTCCTGGTTCTACTACACTAGTTCTACTAAATTATGAGATAAATAGTAGTTTATGTGCTATTCTAGATTATAATATAAATTTATACTTAGTTCAATCCACTAAAGCCAATTAGTTTCGCTTCGAAATAGACGTATAGAGCGCAGAATTATAATATAGAACGGAATAAATCCCAAAGCATCGGAGCTCTGGGACTCTGTGATTGTACAGCGCCAGATAACACAGGACGTAATGGAAACAGTGATCACTATCTCTAATGGAGTGTGTTGGAGATTAACTGTCGTTTGTTTATATTATGGAGAAGATAGATAAATTGAAGAGACGTTTGATGAAAGGACAATATATTGTCAATATATTGTAAAAGACGCTGACAAATTTGTTTAAAATATAAATATTTCGTCTAAAATATAAGTAGTCATCCCACCTCCTCCGAAACAGCTTGACCGAACTTTGTTTATCGGAGTTTGAAATGTGTAAGTTTCGCATCCCCACCGTACCGTATATCGGTTTTTGCTATACAAAGTAGCCCATGTCCTTCCTAAATAATCAAAGTATCTAATCTATCATGGCCTAATCGAAATCATGCTCAGGTCGCGAAATAGTATTATACAATGGAACAATGGAAACTTTCTTGGTTTTATTATCATTCACAAATCAAAGTATCTCCATACCAAACATTGAAACCAGCGTAGCGGTTTAGCTGTGAAAGCATGACTGCATGGTTGGCGGAGTGGTTAAAGCGGTCGCCACGCCGCTCTGTACAGCGCCAAGTGTTGTGGGTTCAAATTCCACATGGGACAACACTTTGTGTGCCACTCCATCCACAAATTGGTTTTCTAAGTCTGGGTGTTCTTTGTGTCTATTTCATGTAAATTTGTAAAATCCCCCGCGACACAGGATATAAATAATAAATAAATAAATATTACGGACATCTAACACACAACGCCATCTAGTCCCAAGCTAAGCGGAGCTTGTGTTATTGGTACTAGACAACTGATACAAATACATATATACTTTTTTTTGTAAATACATACATATTATACATAGAAAACACCCAATATACACGAATATATATTCCTACTGCGGGAGTTGTCTATAAAAAAACACAAAGCAGTCATGAGGACTGCCGATAGAAGTGAAAACTCAAAACTATAAACAAAAGTTATAGAGCATTCAGTATTTTAAGAAACACTGTATATAAATTTGGCGTATTAATTTTACAAATATATTGAACATGCAAAACTGATTTATTATTATCTAATTTACGTTTTCGCTAAGAAACAATAATGTTTTAATGAAAGTGACGGCCTTGTTGATTCCTCATCAAGGCGACCTGCGCCGCCGTGCTAGGCCTGGTCAAGTGTCCTGACGCGAGTTTAACACTTTTTATCCGTCCCAAAAAGTGTACTACGCCGCGAAATAAATTGTCACTTCAAAAAAGCGTAACAGACAAACAGAGTTACTTTCGACTTATATAGATTTATAACACCTATATATTAATAGAGTAGATTTAGATTTATCACATGTACAAGTATATCTTAATAGAGAGGATTTTGCAGATATTGAAAGTAGCTGGTTTTTAGGTCATTTAATTTATAAATATTTTAAGGCATGACCAGTGACCACTAAACTAAGTTTTGAAATAAAAAGTAGTAGTTGTAACAGTATTGTTCGTATGTTCCACCTCAGCACCAAAACTACTGAACCAATTTTAACGAATAGATAAATAAAATAGAAATACAGATTGGTAAAAATGGCTTGGGTGACATAGTCTATAGATATTTTTCTTATTCGACTGTCTCTATGGTGCATTTATGGGTTTGATTCCCGGGTCGGACCAAATGTTTGTATGATCTGCAAATACTTGTTTCGGTGTTTGGGTGTTTTCTATGTATATATATAATATATATATTAACAAAAAAAAGTATAAATGTATTTAAATCATTTGTCCAGTACCCATAATACAAGCTCTGTTTAGCTTGGAACTGGATTGCGTTGTATGTTAGATGTGATATTTATATAAATTTCTTCCAAGTTTTTTACTTAATCGGGTTACGGTTTCTAGAACTCTTTCTAGTAGTTTATTCAGCGTAGCAATATTTTATTACAGTGACCAGCCGAAATAATCATGTAATTGGAAGAAAATGTCTGAAAAGAACAACAATACATCTAAAAGCTCCTCAGTATCGTGATTAACGGCGTCCAGATGCGAATCTTTATTAAAACGAAACTCTCGTAAATTATACAGGGACTCATTAATATGGCGGTTCTTTTATAAAGTTTTAAAACGTTTTTACATTTATATCTATCTATATATACATTGGAATATTTTTATATTCAACAATTTTTAGAATAACATGATCACGTCAACAACTGTCATAAGTCGTCTAATCTAATATGTTTGTATTACAGAGTAAAATGGACTAACTGGACTTAATTAACTATTATTAGTTCACTATACTATGTATTATTTCAAAGAATAGTGCACTTTTAATTGTTTAAATTGATTTAAACGAATTATAATTTACTTTGGTTTAATAAAAAAAAACAACCTAACTCAAGTTTCGAACGCCATTTTGTTTTTCTTTTTTTTTAAAGGAGAAATCACAAAGCAAAGAAAACTTTTGATAGGTAACACTGTTCACAGGAGTAGATAAAATATTTCTAAATGATGATTGTAACTTAAACAAAAGCCAAAATTAACCACTCTCCCTATCTACAATATCTCAAATATTCCAAAAGTAATAATACTTGCGGCAAAGCAAAAAAGATAATCAAATAGGGTTTATTAATAACTGGGCTCTGAGGTTACACAAGAAAAATTTTAAAAATTATAACCTGAATACTTAAGATCTTTTGATAAAATTTGTATAGCCTATATATTAAGGGCCATTATTACAAATCTATTGACACCTCATTTATTAAAATCGGTTCGGTACTTAACACAGTTTATAGTTGTAGAACATGCATAGACTGAGAATACTACTGCAGTTCATTTTGATTTTGCCGTCGCGTAATCAGGTTAACATGAAATAAGTGCAGTCGAATTGAGAATAACCCTTTTTTATGTCGGTTTAATATGACAACTGTTAAACCGAAAGTTTTTTTTTTTTTTGTAATTTTATGGCCTGGTAACAAGACCTTTAAGCCAAGTCTTCATTTTTGAATTAAACCGAAAGACAGCTTGCGTTCAAGTTGGCAGTCTAATCTTGATTCAAAGAAGTAGTGTCTTTTACAAATGAAGCTGATGATTACTTTTTAAGATAGTGTCAAAAGTAACTTCTTAATATCAAGGAAGTCAATATCTGAGCCTTCCTGTTTTATATGAAAGCAGTATTTATTAAGTCGGAGCTAAAGTTACCCGTTCAGTGGTAAAAATAGACTTATTCAACGCGGTGTAAAGTTGGGCGGGAAATGCGACATTTCATAGACAAGTTTCTAGATTTTAATTTATCTTCAGAGTTTTAACGTTTTTAAGCAAACTAAAAGGAGGTTACTTGTTTCACTAAGATTATTAAATTGATGGAATTATATATTTTTTTAATATCTTATTAAATATTATATAGAAGCAAAACGGTATGTTTGTTTCTTGTTAATGTGATTTATGAACCATATGATATTATCGTATATCAAGGTGACGAATGGCGAAGTGGTTTGTGGGGGAACGGTCTCCTACTGCGCTGAATTTTGTGAGTTCAATATCTACTTTTGTGATGATAAAACCACAGGTGACGCAAACTTTTCTTCCTTATGGATTTGAACCCACTACATTTCGCGCAGTAGAAAGCGCCCGTCCGCAGTAAAGTTAGTCAGCATTGACCTGATGACCTCTGGCTAAGCATTCAGTATCGCTAATAATAGACCAGTCATTAAAGACAGACATAAACTAGAACAGTGGTCAGTTGATATCCCTACTTTAATAGCCTCTTTAATCACCGAGACGTACTTGGATTTACGAGACTAGAGCTCATTAAGTGTAAGTATTTGTATGCCAATAACGGATTTAGAAACTAAAGTAACATAAATTAGTTCTGTTAGTTTGAAGAGAGAGCATACTAACTATTGGCCGTGGCTCCACTCGCGGTTATATATGTCGGTTATGACGGTATAGTAGCTTATGTTTTTTCTCAAGAATCAAAGTATCACCATGCTAAGTTTGATTGAAATCGGTGCAGCGACTTAGCCGTTAACTTAGCACTACAGACGGAATTAAATTCTAATTTATAGTATTGGTATGAAAGTATGGATACCTTCTTGGTTTTATTCGTTCATTCTTTATCCTTCAGTGTTCAATTTTAAATAAAAGCAACACTTTTCTATTTAACTCTTAGTATTGTCAGATTCGAGTTTAATTCTGTGGAGGACTTTTTGATTAGAAAAATCTCCCAAAATACAATATTCTTAGAAGAATTTACTTAAAGAGTTGTTACTTCTTCAAAATGGGTTTAAAAACTAAATAACAATGATCATTCATTATTGTTTTTAATTTAACTTTATAACCAGTTAATTAAGATGGAGAAAGTTGGTCTCTTTTCAGTTACTGCAGGCAACATTTATCTTGCCATTTAGTATATTAAATAAATACAATTTATAACGATTTTCTCCCTGCCTTATTATTAAGAAACTTAGTCACTATGGCCTATAGAATACCTAGTTTGGAAGTAATGGTTAGTCTAATTGTGTGACCTTTGCCTTAAACCTTGTAATCTTTAGCTCTAAGGCAATTTTAAAAGGTTATTTAAAACAATAAAGATTATTGTTTTTATTATAACTTAACCAATATAATATGGTTTGTATACATAACTATACAGAAAACCCCGCATTGTCTCAGATAGACCTTAAGGTGCCAACCAGTCTCAAAAAAATGGGTTATTTTTTTCATAAAGTTTTAAAAGTCATATTCACTTTATCTACGTATTTTTTCTTTGACAATTGGCCTTTGGATTTGTATTAATCTTTTTCTTCTCTCCAAGATGCAGAAGCAAGCACACAAATAAGACCCAATGATGCAAAAGCACTCTATGATCCGCCGTAGTATGAGTCACCATGTTGCTTTGTAGGTGTTTTCGCATTCACAATGAGTATGGTGACCACTACTCTTGGATTCTACTCATGCTTTTCATCAGGCAGAGTAGAGACACTTCAGTAGGCTCATAAATTTAAAAAAACCTATACCAACCCGTCTGGTTATCGCGCTATAGGCCAAAACCTCCTTGCTAAATAGAGGCTATGCCCATCTGTGGAATGTTAAAGGCTGTTGATTTGTTAATGTGATTGAGCTTTCTCCTAAATTGAAACCATTTTTCCAATTGTTAGTTGTAGTTAACATGTAAAGTACTTATGTAAATACCCAGACAGCATATCATAAAATAAAACGAAAGAATTTCCATACAAAATAACAGTTTCCTAGTACTAACAATCTCTAACAGGCAGATGGACTTATTTTACAAAGCTAATAGTTTAATAGCAGTACGGAACCTAAAAGTAATATAGAAAGAAAGAAAAATATTTATGTTGGCAACAAAATAGAGTTATAGAAAATAAAAAGGTAGCATATAACAATTTTGCAAGGCCAAAAATAGACGCAATTCAGCATTGTGTCAGACAAAACGTCTGTCGCTAGTTTTCAATTGGGCTCAGGTGACGCCGTGTCTAAAGTTATTTTACATATCCGTGCAATGAAACATAGAATAACAAACTAACAACACAAAAATAATAATTACATAATCATGCACAATATAAGTGTAGTATTTGCGTCTAGAAATAACCATTGGAAATAGTTTCACGATATCCATTAGCCTCTGAAATGGAGAACCCATCCATTTAAAGTGTTCTTCGTTTAATAATATTAATGGTCTGGAGTTCTCGACATTGATGGAAACAGTCTCTAGAAGAAAATATTTTTCTTATAGCTTTTGTAAGGTTTGGCGTTTCTACGTATTTTCTCTTCTACAATGCAGTACTATAGAAATATAGAATGCTTGAAAGTGTATTTAGAAAAAAAATACTGGCTTGAAAAAATTAAATGTTTTTTTTTACTGTAGAACCGGTTTAATAGACATAGGCTTATTTATCGTTAGTTTCATGTTCATTGTGAAAGTGACGTTACACACGAAAATTATAAAAAATATAATAACGGGTTGTTAATTGTATTGTGTTGGTAAAAATATAAGTATGGTAAAAATGGTTAAATTTAATTCGCGGTGGGTCCGGTGGTGGCAGGGTCTGTATTTGGTTTATACACAATTGGAGCTAGATGAGGCTGTACCATTTTCCAGGATTGTTATTTAAACTCAACACGACAGATTTACCTTTTGTATAAGTATTTTGAAACTTTAAATAATGTGACCCACTTACGGGTTTTGATGATAATTGCTTTTTGTTATTATTGACTGGCGTTCCTTAGTCAAGATGCAAGTGTTTCGCGTCGAATCTCTTTCTACAATCGCTGACGTCTCTCTATTATCTGGTGTTATGGCTTATATTTTGTTTTGACCACGTGACTTAGCGTTGAGCTGATGTCATTCCTATACATTTGTTAGTTTTCTACTAACCTTTCAGTTTGTAGCATTCGACTAAGCTAGGATGGTTGTTGATAAAGTAGTCGGTACCCAGACAATTGAGCCTGGGGTTCGATTTCCGGTTCAAAATTAAGCCACGGAAATTACTAAAAAACCGGTGTTTACCAATACTTTTTTTGTTTTTCCTGTATAAGTGTGCCAAAGAGACTCTACTCTGCCTGATGGAAAGAGAATACAAGAGTGTTGGTCACCATACTCCTTGTTTCTCAATGAATGTGTGAAGTTATCGAAAGCTCAACTCAAGCCACTGCCTGCATCAAAGAGGGGAGGGGAGGGGAATCTTTGGTAAATAGTCGGTAGCCGCTTATCATCAGGTCAGATTATATCATTATATAACCGTTTGTTATCTATCACTACCTACGCCTTTTTGCATTTCATTGCGCATAACTACTGACTTCAGGGGCCGTTTCCAGGGACGAGAGTATCAGGGCGATATTACCGTCGAGCCACGTATTTCTATACCTATACACTTAAAGATTTCGTTACAAGTCGCGACGATGCGCTGAAGGAAAAATCCTTTGTTCGTTGAGATCAGACGATAAAAGCGGGGTTCATGGAAACGTTCCCTTAGACAGTAGCTAGTTTTATCTGTTTATTACAAAAATCTGAGTGTGCACTTTGAATCATTATATTGAGTTATTGGTTCAAGGCGTAACGTCCATTTGTGATCAGATCAGAGCTCTCACCATCTATCTATACTTATAAAATAGTAAGTCCTGACTGACTGACTGACTGATTCATCATCGCCGAGCGTAAACTATGATAGTTAGGGCTATGAAATTTGGTGAGTAGGATCCTTTTATTGAGTAGACACGCACTAAGAAAGGAATTTTGGAATTTCTACCCCTAAAGGGGTGAAATAGGGGTTGAAAGTTTGTATGGAAGTCCGTCATTTTTTAAGTTAGAAACCTGAAACTTTACTTTTGGGCTGCTGATTAAAAATGAGTAAACACGTATTTCAGCGTTTTTGAATATTCAACCCCTAAGGGGTGAAATAGGGGTTGAAATTTCGTACATAGGTTAGTCTGGAAGTCCGTCATTTTTGAAGTCTGAAACATGAAACTTTATTTATGTGTTACTAATTTAAAAAGAGTAGAGACGTATTTGAGCGTTTCTGAATATTCTACCTCTAAGGGGTGAAATAGGGGTTGAAAATTTGTATGGAAGTTCGTCATTTTTTAAGTTAGAAACATGTAACTTTATTCATATGCTAAGGACTAAAAATGAGTTAATACGTGTTTAAGCGTTTCTTGGTATTCTGCCCCTAAGGGGGTGAAATAGGGGTTGAAAGTTTGTATGGAAGTTCGGCATTTTTGAAGTAAGAAGCATGAAACTTTATTTTTGGGCTACTGATTAAAAATGAGTAGATACCTATTTAAGCGTTTATGAATATTCTACCCCTAAGGGGTGAAATAGGGGTTGACATTTCGGATATAGGTTAGTCTGGAAGTCTGTCATTTTTGAAGTTCGAAACATGAAACTTTGTGTTCGGGCTACTGACTAAAAATGAGTTAATACGTATTAAAGCGTTTCTTGATATTCTACCCCTAAGGGGTGAAATAGGGGTTAAAAGTTTATATGGAAGTTCGCCATTTTTTAAGTTAGAAACATGTTACTTTATTCACATGCTAGGGACTAAAATGAGTTAATACGTATTTAAGCGTTTCTTGGTATTCTACCCCTAAGGGGGTGAAATAGGGGTTGAAAGTTTGTATGGAAGTTCGTCATTTGTTAAGTTACAAAAATGTCCTGTATTCATGTGCTAAGGACTAAAAATGAGGTAATACTATTTAAGCGTTTCTTGGTATTCTACCCCTAAGGGGGTGAAATAGGGGTTAAAAGTTTATATGGAAGTTCGCCATTTTTTAAGTCAGAAACATGTTACTTTATTCACGTGCTAGGGACTAAAAATGAGTTAATACGTATTTAAGAGTTTCTTGGTATTCTACCCCTAAGGGGGTGAAATAGGGGTTGAAAGTTTGTATGGAAGTTCGTCATTTTTTAAGTAAGAAGCATGAAACTTTATTTTTGGGCTACTGATTAAAAATGAGTAGATACCTATTTAAGCGTTTATGAATATTCTACCCCTAAGGGGTGAAATAGGGGTTGACATTTCGCATATAGGTTAGTCTGGAAGTCTGTCATTTTTGAAGTTCGAAACATGAAACTTTGTGTTTGGGCTACTGATTAAAAAAGACTAGATACGTATTTAAGCGTTTCTGGATATTCTACCCCTAAGGGATGAAATAGGGGTTGAAAGTTTGTATGGAATTTTGTCATTTTTTAAGTTATATTATATATGAAATAAATATATTATATATGAAAATAAAAAAAAATAACCCCTATTTCACCCTCTTATTGGTAAAATATGCAGAAACGCTAAATAGATATCTAGTTACTTTAATCAGTAGCCCAAAATTAAATTTTCATGGTATTAATTAAAAAAATAACGGACTTCCATACAAACTTTCAACCCCTATTTCACCCCTTTAGGGGTAGAATATCCAGAAACGCTTAAATACGTCTTTACTCTTTTTTAATCAGTAGTACATGAATAAAGTTTCATGTTATGGTTGCTGATTGAAAATGAGTAAATACGTATTTCAGCGTGTCTGAATATTCTATCCCTAAGGGGTGAAATAGGGGTTGACATTTCGTGCATAGGTTAGTCTGGAATTCCGTCATTTTTGAAGTTTGAAACATAAAACTTTATTTATATGCTACTGATTAAAAAAGTGTAGAGACGTATTTATTGGTAATTCTACCCTTAAGCGGGTGAAATTGGGATTGAAAGTTTGTATGGAAGTTCATAATTTTTTAAGTTAGAAACATTAAACTATATTTTTGGGCTACTGATTAAAAATGAGTAGATACCTGTTAAAGGTTTCTGGATATTCTACCCTTACGGGGTGAAATAGGGGTTGCAAGATTGCATGGAAGTCTGTCATTTTTTGAGTTAAAAACATAAAATATTATTTTTGGGTTACTAATTAAAAACGAGAATGTGCATATTTAAGCGTTTCTGGATATTCTACCCTTAAGGGGAGAAATAGTCATTGACATTTCATGTATTGGTTAGTTTGGAAATCCGTCATTTTTTTAAATTTAGCAGCCTAACAACTTTCGTTTTCATGTTTCTGATTACAAATAGATGAATACTTATATCAGTATTTATGCGAATTCTGCTCCTAAAGGGGTTGAAATATGGGTCGAATGTTTGTGTGAAAGTTCTTTTAAATGGAATAATGATCAAAAATAAATAAATAAATACGTTTAAAACATGAATAAATTACTGATACATTCTTTTACACAGTTTTAATTAAATGCATATGATCAACTTCCACGCGAGCAAAGCCGCGGGCAACAGCTAGTCTATTATATATAATTCTCGTGTCACGTTGTAGCTCACGATAGACTCCGAAGCTATCTAACCGATTAATTAATTATTTTTTTTAATGTTTGTTTTGCAGGCGTTATGCATCTTCGTCTATTACACTACAAAATATTATTATTATTTATGAAAAACATTTACAGTATCTTTTCAGAATTGTTATCCCAATATGGTTCTTAAAACTAAGCATCTCGTCAGTTATATACACACACAGTTTTCTTTATATTATTATACTCTTATGTAATCAAGGGTAAAGGAGCCACCTGATAGCAAAAGTACTTTGACGTCTTTTAAGTGCTTTCAACCCTTAATTAGGGGACGAAGGGAGGGAGAGGGTTAATATCGGTAGCCTCACTTAACGCGAAAATCAATCGAAAAATTGATTACGAAATAAGGTTCGTTATCAGTTTTTACTCCCATCGAGCCTGTCAATAACAACCCATACAAATTTAATAATTAATTAGTCAAATGGGAATCATTTCAACCTGGGGATTTATTCATTAACATCGTACCTCGGAGAGCACGTTATGCCATCAGTCCCGGTTGTCATGAACACCTATGACAATCGTTATTGGGAAGTTAATGTTTCATTTCGAATTCAGTTCACCCTCAGAGTTGCGGAGGTCAGTTGCCAGTCGCTCCGCGAGGAAAACCTGATATTCAGGTAAAACGGCTTGAACTAGTAGCCGACCCCAATTAAACTTGGGAATAATTAAGGCTAGGAAGATAATTTGTTCATTAACATAGTAATTATTTTTTGTAACCTGCAAATGAGCAAACTGATATGGTAAGCAATTATCACCGCATATGGACGCCCGCAACACCAGAGGCGTCACAAGTGCGTTGGCGGCCTTTTAAAAAGGAGTATGCTGTTTTCTTGAAAGTTTGAAGGTATTGGTCCGGGAATACCGCAGGCTACAACCAACCAAACTTACGGCCTATAACCCATTGCTAGTAAAACCAGGGATAGCTGTATATTTTTGGAACGAAGTTCTTCATGGTGCGCTGCGAAAGGTGGCTAGACGGAAAAAGTGTAACGACACTCTTTCATAGAGCTATTATGAAAGAGTGTGGGGCAGAAATATGGCTGCCTGTAGGCGGAAACGCCCAACGGTTAGAAACACAAAGCAAATAGAAAGAATGAGATAATCTATCTATAATACCTCTATGCACTTTTTGCTATATTAACGTTGAGCTGACGTCATAGTGTTAATGTAGATGAAAATCCTCGTTGTGTGTTCATCGAGAGGAATTGAAGTTAATCACGAAGATTTTTAGAAACTCGACCAGGCAGTGTTCCTAGCCAACAAATATTTAGTAGCGTGGATTTAACCAACTAACCTCTGCGTAACTCCGCCTTGAATTGTAAATTATATTACTCTTTATTAAGTATAAATGCTCCTATTTTTAACTGCACTTAATACTATGAAAATTAGTAAGTGAAGTTAAAAAAATAGGACCATTAAACTTAACAAAAATTGTATTTATATTACTTTATCATTGTTTTAATTCTTTACTCAATGACTGTATTTACGTATAATTTTAAACATTCGCATCCGCATCTGCATCCGCGGATGTGAGCCTTCAAAAATCCGCTGTGAAAAAAGTGGCATCTGCAACATCCCTGGTGTGTATGTTTGTTACTTCTTCACGCAAAAACTACTAGACGGATTTGGATGAAACTTTACAGTAATATAGCTTATACATCAGAGTAACACATAGGCTACTATTTGCCGCGATAACCGACATATACGTGGGCGGAGCCGCAGGCTCAACAGCTAGTAATACTATAAATATAACTTAAACTAAACACCACTGAAGATTTGCTTAAAGTACAAGTATGTTTTACAATACAACTATACCGAGATACAGCGGATTCCAATTACATAAGGTTTACTTTCAAGTATAGACAAACCAGTTTCTTAGGGTGATAGTTTATGGTATTACGTAAAGATGTTGCTCATTTGAGCGTGACGATATTGACAGGATGACTTACGACCGGGTCTAGATACGCATGAATTCTTGTGTTATAATTCCTTGAAATATGTTACAATTGGACATGAATAATGTAACGGATGAGGAAAAAACACGCCTAAATAGATTACAGGATATTCTTATACAAATCTTTACAAATAAATAAAATTGGAGTGTCTGTTTGAAATAATAAAATAACCGCTTTTTACTAAATGCATATGTATGTATATACGGTACATACACCAAAAACGTAGTTAAAAATTTTTTGTCTGTCTGTCTGTCGGTCTGTCTGTCTGTCTGTCTGTTTGTTCCGGGTAAACTCTGGAAAGGTTGGACGGATGTTGACGGGACTTTCACTGGCAGGTAGCTGATGATACGGGGAGTAACTTAACTTATTTTTTTAGACTAACTTTGTCCCGCGGCGTTACTCGCGGTACAACAATAACCGCGGGTAACACCGCGGGGTTCAGCTAGTATATACTAGCTGAACCCCGCTATATATATATAAAAGTATACACCGTACTTACATCAGAAAAGCATCATTTTACCGTTGGAGAGCCACGCTTCGGCATGCATGGGCTGGATCGACCAGAGTGATACTACAGCCACACAGAAAACCGGTGTTAAATATCCCTTGCGCTGTGTTTCACCGAGTGAGTAAGGATACCGGAGGACCATATTTCTGGGTAATCTCTGGAACGGCTAAACCAATTTTGATGGGATTTTCAATTTCAGATAGTTGATGCTACAGAGTGTAACTTAGGCTACTTGTCGTTGCCGTGCCACGGGTAACACCGCGGCGCATGGATAGTAAGAGTAAGTATGAACTCTATAGATCTAGATTTTAAGTTAACTGTATACATCCTGTGTTATATAACGAACTTATGGGTATGGTAAATAACTTTGATAGCAGTATTTATTATGCAGGAGCCACGGCTCCATAATACTCTAATTGTTACATGGTGGCGTCTGATAACTGTACCAAATTACATCTAATTATATATACTAAAATGATTCGTTATAATACATTTAATCACGTCTTATTCTCGATGAGATAAGCCGTGTCTTTATACGACGTGCTGGGTAATAATACTGATATCTGTAATCTGCTGATCTGATGATATCTGTGTATAAATTCTATTAATTTAATAATATATGACGACTAATTTTTGACATATACCTACTTTATGGTAACCAGAGCAGCCAGCGTGGTATAATAATACAAAATTTACTAAGAAAAATCCTACTAATACTAATAATGGTGACGGTTTTCATGGTTGACATCAAACAACATGCTGTAGAAGATCTCTCCTTAAATATAACCTTCTTAATATAAAGTCTATGTTTACGTACACATTAACTACGAGAATCCTATTGCGAGCTTTAGTCCTCACGTTTCAATTAAGAGCAAAGTACGTACACAAACAAATATATCGATCACTCATGTCCCATGTCTAAGTGAGTTCACCCCTATTTGTATAGAGGTCTATCGTTTGTCGAGAACCTACTACACAAATAACTTTACTTTTTATTCTGTGTTCCGTTGAGAATTTAAATTTAGAATTCGGTACGATGGAACTCAGTATCGTCACTTTGTTACAGCCTGTTTTTTTTATTACTCAGTGTTCGTACAGAAATGGGAATAGAGAATTGTACATTCAAATAAAGTCTGTGCCGCCAGCTTCGAATACTGTTGAGTTTTTTTTTTCTTAACCGAGTTTGTGGCCAGGAATTGAAAAAGCTTTGGCAACGAGAATAGAGTGGGTTTCCAATACTTTTTCGTGTTATTTTTTTATATTGAAAGATAAAATGAAAAATACGTTGTACAACAAAGTAGTAGATATAAAGGTTTGAGGTTTAATATTTTTCTTTCAATTCTTATAGTGTTAATCATTGTATTTTTAGATTATCCAAAATTATTATTATTATAAAATAAAAGAGGAAATAATTTACGTTTAACATGTACAGTCAGCTTAAGAGATTTACCAGAGACAATAGAGGAATTAGAGCAAATCCTAATATAATTACTTTAACCGAGGAAAGATGGTGTCATTGTTCAACGAATGAATGCTTTTTGTATGATTTACTTCTCCAGGCGGCTAAATATAGCCATTTCTAATTATCTATTTACTTGCTCATAGTTATCATGAGTCGCAATCGTGTGCGAGAACTTTCTTAGAAGAATGAAAAGTAGAAATTAATTTGTTAATTTTTATTAATTGTATAATTGCATTAGCATTGATTTGTTAGAACTTGTTATTAAGACTTAATCGTTCAAGAATAATCTTAAAGTTTATTAGTGCTAAAGTTTTCATTGAAGACTACAAGCATTATTTTTCAAATACAACCAAATATTAATAAATAAATTTTACTTACTAATATAAAATTAAATTATATTCTTATTGCTTTCAGGCTTATTTCAAATAATTCTGTAAGAATAAAAATTCTTCTAAATAGTATAATTTATTAATAAAAACTGTTTAAATTAAATACCTACCAATTTTCGTTGAGAAATACTCGTACACCGAGTTCTCGCCTACACAACGCCTACGAACTGTAAACCACCTACGCGCTCTAAACGACCTACGCCGTAGCCTTTATGGCTTTCAATATTTCGTAGCTCTTGATCATTTAAGCTAGATAAATAATGTATGTAGCTTAAAATGAAACTGTACTTAAATACTTTGATACTATTAAAGAATATTATCTAATGTGAATTGTATACTTTGTCTGATTTTTATAACAGACAATACAATAGAAATACAACAGACAATAGAAACAGATAGTTTTTATAATACTTATAATCGATTTAACAAATATATTTTTATTGTTATTAGTTCACAAAGGTGATTATGAGGAGTTCATCATCCTAACCTTTGTTAAAAAGTAACATAGGAAACAGTGTTGACCTGTTTCTATATAATATGCGACCGTCTGCTTGATTCAAACCCTTTTTATTAAGAATGTAATTCAGACGGTCTTACGACGGTCTAAGAAGAGGGTAAATCGATCTAAAAAAAGTCATAGAAATAGGGTAAATTGAGCTGAGCGCTATTATTATAAAAAGAAGGTAAATTGAGACAAAAATAGATGAGGTGCGTCGGCCCTAATCTTTTTCAAATCAAGTAGCTGTACTTATAAATGTATATGATAATTTTCTTCGTTAAATAATTAGCCTCAAATGTAAATTTTATCTAAATTTCAAATATTCGGGTTAAAACGAGCAATAAGTAAAACTCCTTAAACACAACAACCTCTGAGAACTCACAACTGGTTAAATCTTCCAACTTTTAGCATTATCTCAAATTCTTAACGAGTATTTAATGCAAATTATTTCAAAATTGTCGGCACTGAACATTGTCCAAATGGTTACTCAACGTGTGAGTTGAATAAATTATTTTTTTAATACAACAAGTGAGATATAGGGAGTTTTGCCTATATAATCTCGTTAAAATAATTTTCTCCCATCACTAGATCCTTAGAATAGAGTTTTCCCCGTCATTAAAAGCCATCGTTAGTACTATCGTTTTTTATTGACGTTTATTTTATTTTTGGGAGCATTTCCCTAACTTCTTGCATAGGTTCTAGCAAAAAAAAAAATTTTTGTGCGACGCGGACCGTCCGCAACGGATGGTACAATTTACGAAGCCTTTACAGCGTGTTCAGTGCTACGCGGACCATTCGTGACGCGGACAGCTCCGCGGGCGGACGTCATTGTATGGTCCGCGTAGCACTGAACGACAATTCATCGGCGACGGACGTTCCGCATGCGGATCGTATTTTATTATTTTATTAGATTTAAGTTTGTTTGTGATTGTTTGAGTTAACGAGAGGTGATGCGGAAAACAGATAAATACCATCCACCATTGAAGCAGTTTGTATGTCGTGTCCAAATTTGAGGTTATCAATGCAGAATCTTTTGAGTTTTTGAATCGTAAGCAAACTAACTTATTGTGCCTCGCTGATTTCAGCACGAACGCGCCGACTCGGCCGGGACGGCACTACCCTTAAAGAAGCCCAACTTAAAGTTACGATATTCGTGCAGTCGTATTCTTAATTGAGTGACGAACCGGAGGCCCAATGATGTAAAAGCATCTCAATGGACCGCCATAGTGTGGGTCACCAGGCTACATTGTTTGTATTCGCAATTAGTATGGTGACCACAACTCTTGGATTCTGCTCATGCTTTCCATCAGGGAGAGCTGATATACTTTGGCAAGCTCATACATAAAAAAAACTTAGTATTTTGATAAATATTGATTACTTCGTAGTTAACCCTCTGAATGACAAAGCAATACAAAACAATACTTTACTTATCAAAAATGTGATTGTTGCTCAAGCATTAAGTCGAAAGTAGTTAAAGTAAAAAAAAGTTAAAATGTTCAATAACTGTTTCTCATAAATCTTTCAGATACTACTTCACTTAGGTCCATGCAAACAAACAAAATTCTTCAGTTTTATAACATTAGATAAGACATCAAAAAACTTCAGAACATCCAAATAACTAACATCATTATATAATTGAGCAACAAAAACTCTTTGTTCGTCGACTCCCTATAAACTACATCAAAGGATAAATTCGGTATAAAAATATGGTACTATTAAACAGCCCTACTCTATTTTATGGATGTATAAAATGCTGACAAAAGCAAGAACATACAATAAATTCCACATTTGCTATTCAATTTACTGTGAATGAAAGCCAGTTTGAGTGCTTGCTGTTTTTAGGAGGCACAGTACCGCGTCTGTAGTTGACTGCAAAAGTCGCTTTATAAAACACCAAATGAATTGTTTATGTATGTGATTTATGTAAAACTCTGAGCTATAAAATTAGGACTTTGTGTTTTATTTTTATCTATATATTCTACGTTTGTCTTATATAAAACAAAGAAAAAATGTATAACATTTTATCTGACGGACAACTCCAATGCTTTCCATATTCAAATAGAAGAACGCGCATTTTTCCCGCCTTTCTGCAACAATCTCAATTTAGAGTCCGTAGACAACTAATAATAATAACAATCTCAGTTCTTTTTGTGAAATTGCACAAATTGCGCTAAAGCAAATACATTTGAAAGATGGTATTGGATTTTTTTGAATAGTGCGATAGTCTTAATTAATAAAAAACTCATTCAAACTTACACGTAAATCACAATATTACGAAGTTATTTTTCTTGCTTTGCTTTAATTTATAAAGTCATCAAATGAGATATTTATAATAATAATATCCATTTATTTCAGACAATTTATAACCATATTTGAAGCATGCATACTATTGCAAATTCGAATGACATTAAATATTTATATTCTAAATTCAAATAAAAAAAAGGAAAATTCTAAATTTAAACCGTACTTTTTTCTCATCATTTTCGCGGCTATTTCTTAACTTTTTACTGCAAAAAGTTCAAATATTACTTATTCATTGTTTAAGTAACATTCGAAAATTATAAAACATGGCGTTGTTCACTGGGTCGTCCGGCACTTTCGAAGGGCTCAAAGGGTCGTAAGGGAACGATATACATACATATAAAGACAGGCATGAATTATTACGGGATTTTACTGAGTAATGAATTGATTATTGAACTGTTTTAACAATGTGACAGTTTAATCTGAGATCTTTTTTAGGGTTCATTAGTCCTAACAAATACCCTTATAATTAATATCGTTTTGCCCGTCTGTCTATCCTCTCGCCCAAGATTTAGCTTCGAAACATTTAGTATATAAATATAATAGTATTATTTTTATATTTGTTACTATTAATGATGCAGACCTACTTGAATGAAATAGAATTTATGAGTCAAATTATAATAATAATAATAAATAATAAATATTTCGGACGTCTAACACACAACGCCATCTAATCCCAAGCTAAGCAGAGCTTGTGTTATGGGTACTAGACAACTGATATAAATACACATTTACTTTTTTTTTTTGTAAATACATACATATTATACATAGAAAAACACCCAAACTCCGAAACAAATATTTGTAGATCATACAAACATTTGATTTGACCCGGGAATCGAACCCGAGACCGAATTATTGTATAAAATAATGTAAAATGGATTTAGAAGGAGTAGTATGGCACGTCTGAGTTTACTCTGTTGGTTTAAAATTAACTAGGCATTCAATTGATAAAAAATAATTTGAACAAAATACAAAATCGTCACTAAAAATCAATTCGGAATCCTTCCACAATAAACCACTATATATATACTTTATTATTATTATTATTTATAATATAAAGAGGTAAAGTTTGTGACGTTGTAGGGGGTGATCTCTGGATGAACCGATTTTGATAATTCTTTTACCAATAGAAGGCTACGTTTTTTGTAACACAGGATATATATAACCCGAAAAGTGGTAAGACTTTTTCGTGGTAGCTGAATTCGCAAAGTAAGAAAAAAATGTTTCCCGATCAACGAAGTGGGCAAGGGTCAGCTAGTAATTATATATAGTAACTAGCTGAACCCCGCGGTGTTACCCGCGGCTATTGTTGTACCGCGAGTAACGCCGCGGGACAAAGTTAGTCTAAAAAAAGTAGCCTAAGTTACTCCACGCATCATCAGCTACCTGCCAGTGAAAGTCCCGTCAAAATCCGTCCAGCCGTTCCAGAGATTACCCGGAACAAACAGACAGACAGACAGACAGACAGACAGACAGACAGACAGACCGACAGACAGACAGACAGACAAAATTTTTTTTAACTACATTTTTGCTATATGTACATACATATGCATTAAGTAAACAGCGGCTATTTTAATATTACAAACAGACACTCCAATTTTATTTATTTGTATAGATGTATAGATTATAGGTAGATGGAATAGACCAGCTCACTTCACTCCAAAACGGTATATTAACAAAGTGTTTTCGAAATAATACCTTATCGACATAAGTAATGTTTAAAAACTACTTCGCAGGTATATTTCGCAGACATTCTGCTACAGTTCAACTTACATTCGAGAACTTTTAAGAAGTCTCAACTATTTTTTTTACAGAATAGGTGGCAAACGAGCAGACGTATCGCCTGATGTTAAACGATTACCGCAACCTATGGACACCCGCAACACCAGAAGCGTCAAAAGTGCGTTGCCGGCCTTTGGAGGACGGGGAGGGCTGTTTAATATTGGTTTTCTGTGAGGCCGTGTTATCACTCCGGTCGAGCCGTCCCATTCATGCCAAAGCGTGGCTCTCCCACGGAGCCAAATACTATGTAAGAATTCTAACTTAATTCATAAATGTACTCAGTAAATGTAATTACAAATCAAGTAACTAGTTATTACCAACTAAT
Organism: Spilosoma lubricipeda; assembly: GCA_905220595.1. Taxonomy (NCBI): domain Eukaryota; kingdom Metazoa; phylum Arthropoda; class Insecta; order Lepidoptera; family Erebidae; genus Spilosoma; species Spilosoma lubricipeda. The sequence continues at coordinate 2,327,235 of HG992290.1, forward strand.
GTTCGCCCTGTGGTCTAAATTTTTTTTTTGACCATAATTATTTTCTTTATCAGCTTTCGGCAATCTTCCTCCATTTAAAACTTAACTGTGCCAAATTTTACACTTCTCCGTTAGCATAATTTTCGTAAAATAAAAATTGTTTTGGCTTCATACATTAATATATATGATCAGAATCAAATTATATTTCGTGTTTTATATAATGATATTAGGTGATTTGAAAGTAATTTACCGAATCATTATAACCCTTTCTGATCATTAAAATCTCGATTACATTCATCGGTGGATCAACCTTTGGGCTGAATAGGCTTTAGTCCAGGGCTTCCAGTGCCTATTAAAAATAATAACCCGTGTATTCATAAACGATCGGTTTATATTGTTAAGCGACGTTTCTGTGGTTTTTAAATTTGTAAGACCGTACTTTTAAAGTGTAATTTAAAGCATTAAGCGCCAATCTAAGTGTTATTCAAACACGGAACAAAATGTTAATAAAGAAAAGAAGTCCTCTAATAATAATTATAGTTCCCAAAGCTTTATAACAAATTTATTATAACAACCTTTTGTTTTCTTTAAAATACTAAGAAGTTTTCATTAAAACACTTTCACATACTTTGTTTAAGGAATTAATTAAAAAAGTCATGTTCAGTGCTGAAAATTATTGAATCCCATTTTTTCTGGGACGGATCCTTATATCGAATGGGATATCTGGAGTTCTTTGTATTATCGATATCAATGTTAAAATATTCTCTGATGCAGATATCATTCTGAAAATCCTATGTAAAAATAGCGGCCAAGTGCGAGTCGGACTCGCACGTGAGGAACCCTTCAATAGCAGCAAGTTTCTTTTAGTAGCAGCAAGTAACATAATATAACAGTTCTTGTAGTTCGTTGTAACTTTGATCCATAAATTGAGGCCCAAGCTAAGCAGGGCTTGTGTTATAAGTACTAGACAACTGATACAAATGCAGTATATATTTTTTGTAAATACATACATTTTATACATAGAAAATAACCAAACTCCGAAACAAATATTTGTAGATCATACAAACATTTGGTCCGATCCAGATTTGAACCCACAACACTTGACGCAGTAGAAAGCGGCGTGGCGACCTCTTAAACCACTGTGCCATCTGTGAAATATTAACTACGGCCAAATTGTGGTTGCACCACAAACCATTAATCAAAGTTAAAGTTAAAAAATCATTTCAAAAGATCTTAGACTTATCAAAGTCGAAAAAAAATTACTCCCAGCATTTTCGAGACGGCTTTAGAAGCGAAATTATCTTCGTTCTACTCTGTAGGGGTAATATATATAAAATCACTCCGTATTAAAGCTCTCTATCACACCTCCCTCATTGTCAATGAAATTGGGATTTATTCAGAAAAAATATATTAGAGACGCCTTATAAGACGTTCATAAGCAATATGAGCTGAAATATTGATTTTAAATGATTGACAATCGCTTTAAAAAAGAAAGGTATTTTAATAATCTGAATATAATATTTACTAATTTAGTAAATCTGCAATTACTTTAAAAAAACACCACAAAAAACAATAACCCCGTTATTCAAAAACGTTACTTTACGTTCTGTGTTACTTTTTACTTTAAGTATGTAAGTTTAATATTGAAAATAACGCAGAACCGTCGACTAAAGTTGAATAACGTTTATAAATAAGGGATAAATAAAAAAATTAAAAGTACTCCAGATAAACTTAGATTATTGACATATTATGCGGCCTCTTTTGATATAACAAAGAGATATGGAACCATAATTTAAACAAAAAACGAAATAAAGTAGGCACTATTAATAACTGTCAAGTTAGCAAAGTTTTGCGAAAACATTTGCAAGAAACATTTTCCACGGTTTATAAGCTGCAAAATATTACCCTGGCTGATAGAAGACTGTCTCTGCAGTTTCAATCCATTCTTCCTAGTCTTATTTGGGGTTGGCTACTAGTTCAAACGGTTTTATCTAAATATCAGTTTTATCATGGAGTGACTGGCATCGGACCTCCGCATTCCTAAGGGCGAAGCGAACTGAGTTCGATGATCTGTAGTTACAATCCAAATATTAAAAATCATTTTCTTATATTACAAAGTTACTTATAATAAATTATTAACAGTATTTAAACAATATGACTAAAAAGACGAAAAGGTCTTGGACTCAGCAGAGATGTCGATGCAGAGCATGCCAGTCGCTGTCATTCTGTCCAAGACTATCATGATTAACATAACCTTAGAATAAGCACACTGACACCATCCCGACCACGAATACATGTGATAGAGGAGAATGGAGAAGGAAAAGTCATTGCACCGACTCAAATAAATTTGAGAAAAGGATAGGGAGATGATGGTTTTTAAATGTTTGTCGTACTCCAGAGAAGGTTTAAACAGTGTAAATTTTAAAAATAACTTGAAAATCCAAATTTCACGTGTATGAAGTAGCGGGCACATCTAGTACTATATAGTTATCTGTGTATGTATGTATACGATATACTCAGACGTGTATGTGTGTAAGTACGTATGTTAAAAGCAGCCCTCGACCCCACTAATGGGTTGACGAGGGTGACGTTATATCGCTAGTATCTCGTTGATGTCGTACCCGGCTGTTCTATACCAGGAAAATGGGATTTCAGATTTCACATTTCCAAATACATATAAGGAATTAAATTTTAATATATTTGGAATTACAGAAGAGCCTAGATTTAATGACTGTTAATTATATTGTCAATAGAAAGCCACATTATGTGTGAGAGTCATAGGAAATGTATTAAGCCGAATAATTATTACTGCGATATTATGGTAGTACGTAGGAGGCGCGTTGCGCGCTTTTTTAATCAAAATTATAATGTCTCGCGGGACAGGTCTTGTATGACTTTTTGGGGATAATTGCCGGACTTCCAAAGTGAACTTAGTTAGTTTTTTAAACTTTTTTTGAGCAGATGCGTAGTAGTAGCTTAATGGAGTAGCATAAATATGGTTATAATCATCATCATAATCAGAATGATAATAGTTATTTGTTAAACAAGAGTGCGAAATTGCTTTTTAACCACGTGCTTAGTTTTGATGGCGGTACAAGCACAGGATTCTAAAATTAGAAAATAGAAAAATAGAAATAGAAAAAAGAAAGAAAATAGAATCCTGTGCGTTAGCGAGGGAAACAAAAGAGCACGAAGTGAAAAATCTTTGCACTCGAGTGCAACACGTAACTTTTCATCTCACCTCACCGAAGAAATTACTAAATGCAAAGCAAATAAAAAAAAAATACACCAAGAAGGTTTTGAGTCTCCGTTTTTAATAAATTAAAAAAGGTTGTATGATAAATTCGGCACCATGGAGTTTGAAGGATGATTTGAATTCACAAACTTAGCGCACACGATGTTCTAAATTTAATTTACTTTATCCTCTAGCGGATAAAAACGGCTTTTGCACTCAGATATCGAAGGGCAAAAATACTCTTTTCGAGATGGGGGAATGAAACTCGAAACTATAAATTAATACTTTTCAAAGCAGCTTTTATGTCATTAGAATGGCGTTTCGTGATAAACAACAATCATAAGGTACTAGTTGTTGCCCGCGGCTCCACCCGTGTACATGTCGGTTATCGCGGCAAATAGTAGTCTATGTGTTATTCTGACGTATAAGCTATATTGTACTGTAAAGTTCCATCCATTCAGTAGTTTTTGCGTGAAAGAGTAACAAACATCTATCCATCTATCCATCCATACTTACAAACTTTCGCGTTTATAATATGAGTAGGATTGAAACAAATATATAAAGTAATCATCATTATTAAAATTCACTCAATTAAGAATATTTAAATCAATGTACGCTTTCCCGCGTATCATCCCGTTACAGTGACATTTTAAAAAATGCACATGCAATCTGTGACAGTGATATGCAAAATATCAAATATATGTTTGTCTCACTCGCTCATACTGAAAATAACACGGTCATGAAAACATCGTTTGTATTCGTCCGTCATGACAAATTTTCCGGGGGAAATAATTTAATGGTTCAATATTTTTCACGCAGAAATCGGCGTTAACCGTATCGGAGAATAAATTTGTATTATTTGTAAAAACTTGAGATTTCTGTGAAGCACGTCATATAAAGAAACTTTTAAAAGCGATTGGCATCTGACAAGAACTGTACCGAACTATATATAAGAACAAATCTTATCGTTTTGTACAGAAATAAACTAATGTGTTGCTTCTGAAAATAAAGATTTATTTTCTTAATTTTTTATCAAAGAAAACATCTACTTTAGTGCACTATTGTAAAAACCTCACCTGAAAACAAAGAAACGACATTCAAAGTTTACTTCTTCACTATTTCTAATTGTTTTATCACAAAATATATCTTAATAAAAGTTTACTTTTCGGTTATTTTCATAACACGCCATTTACATTACTCCTAACCTCTTGACAAACTATAGACTATCAAGTTTGACATTTATAAAGACACCAAAATGAAAATTAAAGAATTTTCTTTTTTTACATATTACAAAGCTTGCATATATATACCAAAAGTTAAAATAGAAGCACAAATCTACTATTTAACTTACTTCTTTTTTAGGAATTAGGAGAAAAAAGGTATATACTATCTGCTGCTATGTTATGGCAATATTACACATTTTAGACTCCCAAAAACAATCGCCTGACACTACAAACTCACACATAGTAATTAAAACAAAATATTCCGAATTTCACGCACACAAATACATTCACTGTCATACCAGTATAATGCAAGCCCATTTGCGCTTATATCTTGACAGAAGAGGACGCTTGTGTATTTCTGCGTATGGGTAGCTACTCCCTACCGTGTTCATTTATGGAAACAGCTATCATTGGATTGTTCTGTGGTTGTAGGTGGTATTCTCCGTGTATTGAATCGTTATAAAATTATATTGTCAATAGAAATACACATTATGTATTAAGCCGAAAAATAATTATTGCAATATATGATAGTGTAAAGGAGGCAGTGTTGCCCGCTTTTTAAATCATAATTATAAAGTCCCGCGCGGGACAGGTCTTGTCCCGCTTTTTGGGGATAACTGGCAAGACTCCCAAAGTGAAGTTAGTTAGCCGTAGTGCTTTATCGTCAATAAAATTGGCAGGCAATTCACGAGTAAGGGATGATGCAGCATGTAGTAGATAACCAAAATTGATACCAATATTGCGTATGAGCTTTTTTTAGGTCACTGGTACTCATGTGTTCTAATTTGAAATTAGATACGATATATTTTTTTTACTTTTTGTCCCGCTTCAAGGAAAGAATCCCGCTTTTTTTTTCACTTAAAAGCATTAAAAATCACTATTTGACCTAAAAAAAATTGAGAGGTTTCAAGGGCACCCAGATGGACGAATTATAGTTATAGTTTGTACCTCAATAGTCGATGCTTTAGTTGATTTGCTATTAAAATAAAAAAAAGCAAAAACATTGTACATATACATACATAATACAGCAAAAAGTGTCGTTACAACTTTTGGTCTTAATTTTTTCCGTCTAGTCCCCTTTCGCAACGCGCCATAAGGAACTTCGTTCCAAACAATCTGACAACACTGGTAGAAGGCCTAAAAGTCCATTTCTTAGATCTAAAAAGAACTACTTTTAACGGGTTCTTTCACGGTAAATCGAATCCTTCTAATCAAAACGCGCCGTGGCGTGATGAGATCAATAAATGAAAGCGTCATAATGAATGAAAATTTGATTTTCGAAATATATTCAGTGGAGTTCATTTCAGTTCATTATGAAAGGACAAAGAGTCACAGGTGCGTTGCCACTTGTAAGTATGCACTTTCTTTCAAAATCTGGAGACCGTATCGTGAATTGTTATGATTCCAAATTAATGCAATGAAGATAAAGAGCTTTTTTGCTTACTTAAATAATCTTTGAAACCATCAGTCAGATTTGAATAATTCCTTCTTTTGTAGAAAGGGCCTACATCATCTTCCTAGTTTTGCCTTTATTAAACTCAAGATAATTTGGGGTCGGCTTCTTGTTCAGGCGGTTTTAACTGAATATCAGTTCTTCCATGGAGCAGCTGGCATCCCCTGAGAGCGAACTATATTCGATGGTTGATCCAGTTGTTTTTTAAGGGTACTGACTTCCCAATAACTATAGCCATAGTGTTAATGACAACCGGAACCGACGGCTTAACGTGCTCACCGAGGTATGGGCATTAAAGACGGCAATCTTCCATACCCCGGGCTGCTATTACGAATTTCTTGTAAGAATTATCCAACAGTAACCCGACCCGGGAATCACACCCGAGATCCTCTTGATCGGCAGTCGCTTACTCTAACCGCTAAACCAAAGAGGCAATGGAAAGGTTCTACTTAATATTATAAATTTAAAAATAAATTTAGCATGGATATACTTTAATTATTGAGGAAAGACATAGGCTACATTTTACCTTGGTAACTGACATTCAAGCGGGCGGAGCCGCGAGCAAAAGCTAGTAGGTAGTTACATTAACATAATAGTTGCTATGAAGTTGCCTAAGTCTCAGTGCACGTGTCGTTAAACCATCGGGAAATTCAACGGTTTATACAATACATATAACATACTTGCGTCAGTAACCGCAAACACCATTATATAACAGTTGATTAACTACAAAAGGTATTCAATAAATAATAAAGTAAAAATAGATACCCAACAAGCCAACTTTATGAGCCTTCCAATAAATTTCTCGAACCATTACGAAACGACAAAGGAATATCTTTAAAGCTTTTTTAACGACACAGCCAAAAAATCGAGACAAGAGAGAAAACTTCGTGCATTTATTACTAAAATGAATGAAGGAAATAAAAGTATTTTTCTTTTTAAATTTTATACAGTTTTATTACCTATTTGTACTATTTATAAAGGTGTATTTTGCTTGAAGCTTTCATGTTTTGTTGTAGCGTTCATAATAGCTCTTAAAGCAAAAGCGATACAACTAACTTTATGGTATGTAGGTTGTCAAGTAATTATATGGCCTTCATTAGAACGTACTTAGCCGTCTAAACTAAGTATTAAGTTAAATTCTACTGTATAAGTATTCTACTGCTTAAGATTTTTGACAAATATTGATTAATGAACTTAATCTGTGGGTAGGAGAAGAGACAGATAGAACCTCTGATGGTACCGGCCCCTATCGGCGTCAAATCAACTGCTATGGTGGTCTCTGAAAATCAGTACTGTGATAGGCTGTGCAATCTATGGGCTGTGCCCATCGCAGTGTATGCTGAGAGTCCGCCTTTTTGTGATGCACGGCGTACAGCCCTCGTTGCCATAATTTTTTGTGTGCGATGTTCATTTGTTACGTACGAGTTATGAGCTTTATTGTTGATGAGAAGTTTATTGTTTTTGTTCGTATGGCGTGTAATTCGGTGTTGTGTTAAGCACGCTATTACACGTCATTAAACTCAAGAATGCCACGTAACATCAGATTTTGATTGACAGCTTTGACATTTTAAAATGCTACCAGCATAAAAAAAAATTAACCTTAGTTTTTAGATAATTTTTTACTGTGTTTGAAAAATTGTATTTTGGTTGTATGCTGTGTTTTGCAAATAAAGTTTATTATTATTTATATATATAGATAAAGATATTATATAGATATAAGTAGTTTTTCACTTGATCAAAATATAGTCACACAAGATTCCTTACACCGTGAAGTGTAGTCCCATAACAAAAACTTTTATAGACGAAATATTTTAATTTCAAAAACATTTCAATCTGTTTTCAACAAGTCAACAAAAATATAGGGTGAAAATTGTCTAAGAAATCATACAGCAATAGTCATATAACTTATTAAGCTGGCAACATTGATTGCATGTGTTAATAGACATTGGTTATCGTTTTGCTTCATCGAATCATGGTATTACACTATTAGAACATTTCGGGTCGAACAAGCTGAGTAGAGTAACAGTTTTCGGGTAAGGGCAGAGTGGCCAACGCGAAAAGACCCTTAACTCGTTAACTAAATACCCTTAGGTCCGTAAACACAGATTATTAATAATTCATTTTGCGGCATTTTTAAGAGACTTTGCTATGTTTTGGACTGAGAATAATGGCACTTAAATTCTTAAACAAAACTTCGCCTCTAGACGTGTTACTTAGACGACTTTAGGACTTTGAATAATAATGTTTGGGATGGCAAAGCTTGAGTGAATATTGACTTCGACGACTTTGAAGAGGGCCGACTGAGACCATGAGTATGAAACGGACGACTTTTATTGATAAAACTAGCTGAACCACGAGGCTTTACCCGCGTTTAATGTCGTACCGCGGGACAAAGATTGTCCAGAAAAGTAGCCTAAGTTACTCCTTAGGTTATCAGCTATTTGCCAGTGAAAGTCCCGTCAAAATCGATACAGACGTTCCAGAGATTACCCAGAACTAACAGACAGACAGACAGACAAAAATTGTAAAAATGTTATTTTGATACATGTATCGTGTATACATACATTTGCATTTATTAAAAAGCGGTTATTTTAATATTACAAACAGACACTACAATTTAATTTGTTTGTTTAGATGAAATGTAAATATATTTATTTAATAATATAGAAACCTATATACATCACATTAATAAAAAAAAACAATAAAAATATTTACATACAAGCGTCAAAAAGCTCCTCCGCAACAACTGGTAGCGTTCCCATGAGGCTGGCAGTATTACCGCGTTGATGGCAATACTAATTATCTGTGCCAGAAAAAGGTCGGCCTTCTAGTTCTGAGAAGTGTCTATAATATTTATTCATAGAAGAGTTTATTACCTAAAAGTGAAATGTTTCGTACTTCTAGTTGAACATGCAGCTATGTGTGATACAAAACTGTTTTCTAGCTCAGTTTCATACACCGCCATTTCTGCATGCATGCGAAACTTAAGATAATCTATACTAATTTGTAGGAGATAATCAGTAGATTTACTGAACCGTTATTTTAATTAGTTAAATTATTTTACCAATAGAAAGTCATATTATTTGTGAGGGTCGTAGGTTATATTTACCCGGAAATGATTACCTAAATAAGTAAGCTCTATGCTCTATATCGGCGTCACGACATGTACCTATGTTTTGCATAGCGCTTTTCAAACGATAAAATTACAGTCCTCGGTTTTGTGGGGGTAAAAGTGGCCTTATATGTGTGCATAAATGAGAGGCAATTAATTCTCAGAATTCTAATTTAATTTATTGGTACACGAGAGTGGTTCTCGATGTTTCTATTTATATACTAAGAGTATTTGCATCTGGATTGTTCGATTTGAGTGACTGAGAACTCTAGTTTGTATCTAGTTTCAAGACGATTTACGGTTTAAAGAACGTTTTAATAAATCGAATACGATATTGAATCGAATCATTCCAATATGATTCGATTAAACCGTTCCTATTCATAATTACTTTGTTATTGAGTAGCTTAAGCTTTCCGGGGGTTCATTTTGAATTAATTACAAAGAATTGGAACTTATAATATTTTAATAGATTTTGTATCCTACTTAATATTATAAACGCGAATGTTTGTAAGTATGGATGGATATCGTTTGTTACTCTTTCACGCAAAAACTACTGAACGGATTTGGATGAAACTTTACAGTACTGTAGCTTATACATCATAATAATACATGTGCTACTATTTGCCGCGTAAACCGATATATACACGGGCGGAGCCGCGGGCAACAACAAAAAGGACCCTATTTTATAAAGTTTGTATGAAGAACAATAATATTTTGACTGACCTTATACGAATAATTAAAATGAACATTCATTTTAAAACATTAATTTTAATACCAACGCCATTTTGTAGTTGAATTCGGCCTTTGCGTAACCGAACTTCGGTGCAAAATGGCGTCAGTTGGTTGGCAATGGTGATACGATTAAATCACTAGAAAATTACAACTTACTTTTCAGTTATTCTCACTCAGTAAAATGTAAAATAATACACTTAAATATAAATCTAGTGGTAAGCGATCTTGAGCGCTGAACTAGAAGTTGCGGGTTCGATTCCATCAAGGAAAAATATTGTGTTATGGGCATGATTTTTACCTTAATTTAGAAATATTATAACTTTTTTTACTGTTTTACTATTATTTAAAGGACAACTCCCGCATTAGGAATATACATCTTGTTTCGCGGAGGACTTTACAAACATACATAAAACGGACCCAAAGAATTTCAAGACTCAGAACAACAATTTGTAGGTCACATATACCCACCGTATACATACCCACAACACTTGGCTAAGTAGAAAACCGCAGCGTAGCGACCACTGAAATCACTTTTTTTTTTTTTTCTTTTTTACCTTTGTAAGCCCCCTCGAGCCTTCACCCCGCTGGGGTTTGCGGCGGGACGGTGTCGAATCGAACCGACTAAAACCACACGGTGTGCCACTCTGCGCCTGAGAGAGGGAGAGATCCGGGAACTGCTGTGTTACAATGTCCGGACCCCGCTGAAACCACTAAAGCCAACCATGCAGTCAAATAGGTAATGGGATGTATAAGTTGACGGCATTATTATTTGTAACGATAAAAAGCAGCCAAGTGCGAGTCGGACTCGTCCATGAAGGGTTCCGCAGCAAATAACATAATATAATTTTTATTTTATTTGTATGTTTGTGTTGATTGAATGAAAGGTAAATTGCAGTTTACTATTTATGACGTATTAAAAAAAACTACTTACTGAATTTCGTTCAAACCAATTTTCGTTGGAAGTTTGCATGATAATATCATATTTTTTATAGTTTTATCCTTCTTTTAGTTTAGAAGTTACAGGGGGGGGGACACATTTTACTACTTTGGAAGTGTCTCTCGCACAAACGATTCAGTTTAGAAAAAAATGATGTTAGAAACCTCAATATCATTTTTGAAGAACAATCCATAGAAACCGCAAAAGCCGAAAAAAAATTTTTGAGTTGAGTTTGAGTTTCAATTCTAAGTATGGGGACGACCCCCAAAATTTATTGCTTTTTTTCTATTTTTGTCTGAAAATCTTAATGTTGTTGACAGAATACATCTTTTACAACAACTTACCAACTTCAACATTATAGTTCTTATAGTTTCGGAAAAAAGTGGCTGTGACATACGGACGGCCAGACAGACAGACAGACAGACATGACAAATCTTTAAGGGTTCCGTTTTTTGCCTTTAGCACGGAACCCTAAAAAAGTATGTGCCTACCCATACTTTTTTTTTACATGTGGATATTGCCTATCCGGCCTATCCCTACTGGGTTAAGGAAATCAGTGTATACGATGTGTTAAATGTAGTATGCTACATTAAACACATCTGTATTTAAATGTGTGCAAATGTAAATGTGTGGAAGTATACACACATAAATAATGGTCACAAGAAGACGTTCGCAAATAAGTGAATTATTCGGGTAGGTGCTTATTAGTGACGAAAAGTTAGAAATGTATTTACACTACTCGTAGTTGTAACTAAACAAAGTAACTATTATGAATATTGAGGTAAACAGAAATTCATAACACTTTTATTTTTTTTAAATAAACCAATCACCAAAACGTATGTACGCGCATAACTTCCGATCTTGCGAATGACACCACAAAATTGGATATTTTTTTGGAAGAAATTTAAAAGGAAACCTGTATAGTTATATTTTGTTAGTCCCCGACTGTATATTAAGTACTAATGGGCAGCTATAGCAGATATAAATATAAAAAAAGAAATTTCAACAATTTATTAAATATCCATGAAAACAAAACACGAACAACGAACTTACTCAGCTAGTTTCTATAAAATCCTTGGTCTTAAATATAGTTTTAATCCATTACAAAGTACATTTTCAAGTTTCTCATTAAAATATAATAATGAGAAGCTAATAAATAGTCCTTGTATAGCATTACTCGTACCGTAGTGTTGTTCATGTTACTGCGATTCACATTTACAGTAAATTTCCTACACGAACATACAAGAGAAAGTAAAACCAACAGCTCTCAGCTTCGGTTATATTCCAAGGATACGACAAGAGTAATTAATCACTTCTGCTAAATATACGAAAAAATACTACGTAACATATCTAGTCGTCGCTGACATCAGGGTTGGGCACGTTTTTTTTCAATATGATCCTGCCAAAGTGACTCTACTTTGCCTGATGGAAAACATGAGCAGAATCCAAGAGTAGTTGTCACCATACACACTATTAATGCAGGAAAAGCAAAAATAAAACGTGATGACTTAAACTATAGCGGCCTATTGAACCTCCCTCAACACAAAAAATAAGTGTATTTTGTTTATATGATCTGTGGGACCTCAGGTCTCGTACTCACCAACGAAACACGACAGCACACTTCTGTGCTTTTAATCAAACAGCCAGTACAAAAACAACCAGCCCCTCTAGCCAAGTTCTCATTCTACAAACGTAAATTGTAATAGAAAACTAACAAATGCATGGAAATGACATCATTTCAACGCTTAGTTACGTTGTCAAAACAATATATTAGCCAGACACATACAAGAAAATAATGGTGCTAGCGATTGTAGGCAAAGAATCAACTCGAAACACTTGCATCTTGACTAAGAGGGCAGAACCGAGGGCTTAACAATATTTTTTATGAGTGGCCCTGCTAATGTGACTCTAGTCTGCCTGGTGGAAAGCATAAGCAGAATTCAAGAATGGCGGTCACCATACTCATTGTGAATGCAGACAATGCAATAATGCAGATGGTGACCCACACTATGGCGGCCTAGTGATCCTTCTGCATCATTGGGCCTCCGTGCTCTCCGAAATGTTTATATACTTTGAATTTGTTTCTGGCTGGCAGACAGTGCCAGTGCTAATCTTTAAGTAACTTCATTATAATCGCCAAATTATATCTCATCTTGCTTGGAGATACAAGATGAAATATTACTTTGAACACGTGATAAGAAATTTCGTTTTGAATATCTCATTTCATTGATTCAGGATATGTCTTTTCGTTTGCCCTTTTATATTACTACGTCATGAGCCATAAAATATATGAAAGTAATAAAATATCGGTTTTCATATAATAATAGCAAGCGAACCAACTTTATCGATATTTCAAGCTAAACTCCAATAACAATAGCTCTTTCTAATGGACGTGGTCGAGTTAGTATTGATCCTAAGTATTTAACCTATTTTTAGGAGCAGAGGAGTTTTTAGTAACATCGTCATTCATCACTGTTCTGTCATTTTTCCAATTTTAAGTGGGTCGTTGTAATAATGTGATGTTGCAAAAGGTTCTGATTCTTGACTCTTTAAGCCAAGAGGCATGGCTGTGCCCTCGCCACCTCGTCTCCTTATGTTGCGAATTCCATTTCCATATGGGACAAAACTTGTGTGGTTCTCAAATTATCGTTGAAAATCTGAGTGTTCTTGTGTCTGTTTCATACGTTTGAAAAGTCTTCCGCGAAACAGAAAATACTCGTAATGCATAACTGGTTTTCAAATAAAAAGTAACTTGACGGGACCAGGGTCTTAGAGAGTCACTTAGACTGTCCAGTGATTAAAGCAGCCGTTACGACAGGGACATCTATTTCATAAAGAAATGTTAGGTTATGAAATAACGAGAGTCATTTTACGGGACATATGGCTCAAGCAAAGTATTAACACGGCCTTACTAGAAACCGGTGTTTATTTTACACTTGGTTTTTTTAACGAAAGTTAATTTTAGAGTTAGATTTATTCAAGTTAACATCAACAGCATTTTATTGGTCTACTGCTGAATATCACGAACTGAGCTGTGAGCTCTCTATTGAAAGGAGGTTTAATCAAATTGTGACGTTTTAATTAGTTATCAATTTTTTTGTTAATTTATTGTTACCGAGCTATTCGCAATGCCGCAAAAAGAAACGACTGGAGTTTACGTCATACACCACAAGCTTCTTCACTTTTTACGTTCACGTACTTTTCACGTTGCGCAGTTATACTACGTAAAATAAAACTCGTATTACGAGTTTAATTTTACGCCATTACATTCTCGGTGCTTACGTCATTTTTATCGCGAGAAATCTATGCCTAATAAGAAGCGTTCTAGTACTGTTTTTGTTAATAGTTTGCCAGACTACTTAACTAATAAGAAAGCGCTGCAGCGTAACACCTCATTTTTAGCAAACGTTACATTTTTCTGTACGTAAAATTTTCGTACCGCCGCGCGCCGGCTTTAAGCTTTTTTGGGTTTTTGGAGTTCACTTGGACGCAGCTGAACTTAGAATTTTTAGATGGTCGGCTATAAGACCTTCACAATCCAAGTACTACCGTTATCAGAATTCTGTAGAAAAACTGTTCTCGAACTTATTAGGGCTTCAACTACCTGTAACGATTGGCAAAGATGTTCGTATGCCAACCGAAACCGACGGCTCAACGTGCTCCCTGAGGGCCTGAGGCATGGGGTCGCAATATGTTAAGAATGGTCACCTATCATACACTGGCTAACTTTTGCAATGTGTTATCTTACGAGGCTACCACTGAACGAATCTTGAGCCATTGAATTAAGTAAACAGTTTTTTTTTTCATTTACTGTAATCCGTCACCCTATCGAAGTCCGCTGCTAGGCACTGAATTCTTCCATTCCACGCTACTTTTAGTATAGTGTACTATCAAGTAGTTCAAAAATTTGTTGTGGACGTAATAGGAAGTTTATTTTCGACCTGGTTATGTCGAAATCAGAACGTAATTCCAACGCTAGACCACATAAGACCGAAAGTAATTTTCCATAGGTAACATTTCGTTATTTAGGTGTGAAACTCTTTGTTAAAATGTAACCGCGTTCTGAATGTTTAAAGTCCTTCACTTTGAACATCCAGGAAGCTTTGTGGAGAGTTACTAAAGGGTTAAATTACGGCGTAATTTAAAATTATTAAGTTACTAGTTGTTGCCCGCGGCTCCGCCCGCCTGTATGTCTGTTATCGCGGTAAATAGTAGCCTATGTGTTATTCTGATATTTAAGCTATATTACTGTAAAGTTTCATCTAAATCTGTTCAGTAATTTTTGCGTAAAAGAGTAACAAACATCCATCCTCCATCCATCCATACTTACAAACTTTCGCGTTTATAACATTAGTAGGATAAATAGATAATGAGGTCCTCCAGTTTTATTTTACTATTCTTATACTGTCGTATTTGATTTTTCAGTGATCAACACAACCAATAACTACATGGGTACTTTATGTACATATCTTGATGTATTGACTACGTTACAATAAACGTGCTCACACGTATGATCACGTTAATGCCGTAATTATTATCTATGAACCGCGTTAATTCTTGAATTCAAAAAGTAACTCTTTTATTCAACATTGGCATAAATATTTTATGTAAAAAAGATTCTACGCAGACAAAGGTAACAGGCATTTTTATATACCAAACTAGAAATCTCTTTTCATAATTACTAAATTTCAGGGTATTGAAAATTCAAAATGAATATACAATCACTTACAGCACATTCAGGTTCCCTGGTGTAAGATCCGTTGATGAAGTACTTCTTCGGGCATTCGGCCCACGGCAACTCAGCTTGGAAACTTTGGGCGAAGTAGAAGAGACACCACGCGATAATAGAGTTGTAGTACAACGCCACATTGAAAGACACCACAGCTGAACTGATTCCTATACCACCAAGGTACGGAGACACCTGATGCCATACACCAATAGCCCCTTTCCTCAAACGCTGGCCAATAGCCAACTCCAAATAAAATATCGGAATTCCTTCGATCGCCAACATCACGAAATACGGTATCAAGAAAGCGCCTCCTCCATTTTTTTGCGCTAAGTAAGGAAATCTCCACACGTTACCTAACCCTACAGCGTACCCGACAGTTGCTAGGAGGAAGGTTAGTTTACTATCCCAGGACTCTCGCTGGACTCCACCTTCTTCAGGCTTTGGACCCCCGTGCTCTTCAACAGAACTAGCTTTACTGGTTGGGGTTTCTGATGAACGTCTGTTAGGACTGGTATCTTCGAATGCTTCGTTTGTTGCACCATACATGACGTGGCTACGGTGTGATGAATGTCCGTTCTCCATCGTCACCAACCTTCCCCGTAACTCCTTCATTTCCATCCGATCTAATGAGCGCTGAGCGTATAAGTCCCGCGAACTCTGTCGCCTCATCAAATGTGCTGTGTTAGCCATTATTGATATGTTATTTCAAATAATTACTAATTATATTATTGTCGTGATATCATAGTATTTAAAATGATTCGTTTTCTGTGTCATGGCACATAATGAGAACTAATAAATTACATGAAATTGTAACCAACACTGTTATAGACACATCTATTGATTTGTAACCGAACATCATTACTTTCATCAAATTTAATTTAAAAAATCACTTGAGTAAATAATTTAAGTAAGACTAACACAAAACAGAATAGGTTAACATATTTTACAGTTTTTTTGGTTGGTTTCTTTGTGACAAAAACGTCCGCGCAACACCCGCCTCGGGCGGGAAACTCACCCGTTGTGGAGGTGAGGGACGCGTTTCACTTATATACGCATGCGCGAGACTAATGCCCTTTCAAGGGACGTACACCGACATGAAATTTTTTCAATGAAAATTGCTTAGCTTTTGATCGTTTGGGTATTTAAATAAACCTTATTGTTAGTAAACTACTGTGCTTGTAAAGACAGAGAAATTATAGAATTAAATATTGATGACCGGACGAGAGGAATTGATTTATTTTAATCAAAAATTTGAGTGTACGAAGTACACGTAATTTTGTGAATGAACAAAAGGCTTACAAAAACAGAAGTAACTTCTGTGAATAGTGTCCCCTTTGAATAAGAAAGATAATGTGTTTATCTTTCGCTAAATCTACATAGCATAATACTAATAACAGAGGCGGGGCCTTCGCTCTCGACGGAGATTTATGACCTAAACTTTATGTGTAAAAGTAATTTAAGCAATCGGAGAAGTGCGGGTCTGACTCACACACCGAGGGTTCCGTAACTAAACAAACTTGTTATATATACTTTGTCCATCTTAGGTATACGTCCATCCTAGATTTGGGTCTTTACTTTAAAGACAATTTAACTTTGTACTCGGTGGCGCAGAGGTAGCGTATAAGACTGCTGTGCTCGGTGTCTCGGGTTCGATTCCCGGGTCGGACCAAATGTTTGTATGTCTGTATGTGTGTGTATGTCTGCGAATATTTGTTTTGGAATTTGGGTGTTTTCTATGTATATCACCATCATCGTCTTAGCGTTGTTTCCAGTTGTTTCCATTCTGGTGCCCAGGGACCGCTTTCCTACTTTTCTTCTCCACTTTGCTCAGTCTTTGGCATCCTTGGTAGTGAAATCAAGGATTGTTACCCCTTACGACGCCAAGCCAGCAGTTCTTGGGTCTACCCCTTCTACCTTCTAAGGTACTCGGTCTTCGCCACATTGAGCTTCAGACCGCCGTTCTCAAGTGCCCCCTTCTACGCCTTCACACGTTGCACCAATCTACCCTAGCTCGCATCTGCCAGCGCGATATCGTCAGCATACATGAGCAACCATGAGGGTTGCTCATGTGTGTCTCGGATGCTGTCCGACAAAACGTCCCGCAAAACAGAAACGGACTAAGGACTGTGTGTGAGTGACTGGAAAAGGTTTCGTGTCCCCAACAGCGGTCCGAACTATGGCTTTTTTTTATAGTGAGCTGCCAAAATGACTCTGCCCTGCCTGATGTAAAGCATGGGTAGAATCCAAGAGTGGTGGTCACCATCCTCATTGCGAATAAGCACAAAGCAGCATGGTGACCCGCACTATGGCGGCTTGGTGAGATGCTTTTTCACGCCCCGCTTAAAGGACCCGGGATCATAGTGGGATCATAAATGGTGTAGTATTCGTGAAATATATCCCGGATCATGTCATTATAGATCTCTGGAACCCCTTTAAACAGGATCCATGGTCCATGGTAACTCATAATAACATTCCGAGAGTGTGCGGTCCTGTCGGATCCCGGCTTCAATTATCCGGTGTTTTCTTTGTATAATATGTATGTATTTACACAAAAAAGTATAAACGTATTTATATCAGTTGTCCAGTACCTATCCAACACAAGTTCTCTTTAGCTTTTGACTAGATGTCGTTGTGTGTTAGATGTAGATGATCCCTAAAATATTCGAATACATTTTGAAGCGTCATTGCTATCATCAACAGCCCTTATTAGACCATTGCCTATATTCAAGAGGGGATTCCCTTTAGAAATGAGGTATCGGTTTGGGTTAAACCACACTGGCTAGTTGGGTAGGTATTGGATTTCAAATTTTCGTTCTCTTTGCCGTGCTATTGCCGTCTCTTACGACACCCACGGGGTAAATAGGGGTAGTCACAGTACCTGTTCTTAGTACGTTACCACACATCAACGTATGTGACCAGGTAATTATTTCAATCTTACATCTATACAAATAAATAAAACTGGAGTGTCTGTTTGAATATTAAAATAACCACTTTTTAATATATGCATATGTATCTATACACGATACATATACCATAATAACATTTTTTTAATGTTTGTCTGTCTATCTGTCTGTTTGTTCCGTGTAATCTGTAGAACGGTTCGACCGACTTTGACGTGACTTTCACCTGCAGATGATGATCTGAAGCACTATGTTACAATAACTTTGGCTACTTTTTTAGACTAACTTCGCCCCACGGCATTACCCGCGGTACGACAATAACCGCAGGTAACACCGCGGGGTTCAGTTAGTATAATAATATACTTAAACGGTTACTACACAGTTAATTTTCCAACCACAAACTATGACATGTTATGCGGTTGGTTTGTTTTTTCTAGATTCTACACATTATGTTTCTGATAAAAAAAATGTGTAATAGAAAAAATAATTACTTACTTAACTTATTAGCTTTACTTATCCTATGAGTCCTTATTTTTTCCTAGCAAAAAGGTTTGAACTTTTAAGTGTATGTGTGGTTTATCATTATCGGCCTAATATTTTGTTTCTGTTTACTTTGAAGCTTGATTTTTACAGGTTCAAGGCATCTATATGAATTCATCAGAGATTAAAACATTTACGTCTAAAGGCCTCGACAGATAGACATACCTACAGACATACTAACAAAAACGAAATCTTTTATACCTATTTAAATTTACGGAACCCTGAAAAGAGTAATTAATCAAATCAATCCTCGTATAACAGTTCACTTCTAGATCTAGACCTTTACTGATTTATAATATAGAAAGACCTTAAAATATAATTTTAAAGTAATATTACTTTGCTTACGAATTAAAACAAAAGTACCTGGATGACTGAGCTTGGCTCGGTTGTTCATAAATTTTCTAAAATTTTAATCCTAGCTAGATAGAATTACAGAACCTGAAACCCTCTGCATACAAAATTAAATTTTATGAACATCGTGGGAGTCTTATCTTAGATTAAAATTAAATACATACATGAATTGCTCATTTAAATACCAGTTAAATAAATTGTATATTTGAAGTGTCGTACCGAGAGCAGCGCCACCTGCCGTGTCCAATTATGTTTTCAAACCATCCACGAACGTACTGATATAAAGGTATACACAAAATGTCATACTAACTGGTTCAGTCATTTATGAAGACTTAGTTGATGAACATACGTACAGAAGAGAATAATTATAATTATTATCTATTACTTGCTGACCTGACGAACTTCGTACCGCCATATTAACATACCTTTTTTTTTTTTTTTTTTTGACGGGGGGAAATCCTCATGGATGTCCTTCGCCCTGGGGAAAAGGACGAAGGGGTCTGTCAGACTCCTACTGACTAAAACCCCCCGGTGTTCCTTCTCTCACCTACGCCGGGGATCGCGGGAACTTGCGAGACAACCGCAATCCCCGACTGGTGCCGGCCCGCCTCTGCGGGCCACTTCTCGTCAGCGAGGGAAATTACTCCCCTCGCGACTTCAAAGAGGGGCGCACGGGAACACTACGCGCCGCCACCTCGGGTCCATTAGGGGGGGGGGGCGACGAACATCCCCAAGTCCGCCGCCCCTGGACCCAATTACGGAGGCCGGTGGAGAGCAGCGTATGCCCTCCCCCGACGCCCGGTGCGCCTGCTGCGGGCCGGGAGAGAGGTCAGGATCTCCCTTTCCCTTTCCGCAGCCTCCTTCCGCGAGATGACTGTATCGCAGAAGGATACCACCGCGTCCCAGGACTCCTCGCCGTCGACCATAGAACGAACCACGGCCGGCAGCGAGAGGTCACTGCCCACTACTGAGACGAGGGCACGGCGCGGCCCCTTTCAAGCGGCACACTCTGCCAGCGTATGCCACGCCGTGTCCTCCCGACAGTCGACGCAGTGGTGACACCGAGCGTCCGGCTCCCTGCCTATGCGACACAGGAACCTCCCGAAACAGCCATGCCCCGAGAGGATCTGCGTCACACGGAACGAGAGGGAGCCGTGCCTTCTCCCGAGCCACAGGTCGAGCACTGGCCGGATGGCCTCGATAGTGACGAGGCCGGCGGAAGGACTTGAAAGTCTGTCCCGCCATTCCGCCACCAGGACCTCTCGCAGCTGTGACCGACGCAGCTCGACAATTCGATGCGTCAGTCCCTCGCCGCGAGCCCG
This sequence comes from Spilosoma lubricipeda, assembly GCA_905220595.1. Lineage (NCBI taxonomy): Eukaryota > Metazoa > Arthropoda > Insecta > Lepidoptera > Erebidae > Spilosoma > Spilosoma lubricipeda. Next base: position 2,347,748 of record HG992290.1, read on the forward strand.
CGCGTCCTCACGCCACCAATGTAGCGACGCGAGGACTTTTGCCTCCAGGTCCCAGGGCGGAGATCCGGCCAGCACGCAAGCCGCCTCGAAGGAGATCGTGCGATAACCCCTAACGACTCTGACGGCCATCACCCTCTGCGGCTTCCGCAGAACGGCGATTGAGCCGGCCGTCAGGTCAGCCGCCCAAATCGGGGCCCCATATAGGGCCATCGATCGCACGACCCCCTCGTACAACCGCCTGCAGGCGGCGCTCGGGTCCGTCCCGTTGGGAAGCAACGTTGACAGCGCTCCCGCCGCGCCCATCAACTTGGGCGCCAGCCGCCGGAAGTGGGGGCCAAAATCCCACCGGCTATCGAGCACCAGTCCCAGATATTTTAAGGTGGGCTCGACAGCGATACGAGCCCCCCCAACCACCATGTGCAATTCCGGCGGCGGTGCCCGTCGGGGGCCATGAAAAGCTATGGCCTCCGACTTGTTGAGGGCCACCTCCAGGCCAAGGCGCCGTATGCGGCTCACCACCTGGGAGACCGCCGCCGTCGCTAACAACGTTGCTTCCCTATATTAACATACATACAGGTATATTAGCATACCTGTCTCAGCTGCCCGTCGCGGACAAAAATAAAAGAGTTTTTCCGTTGTCTTTTAATTTTTCTTGTACACAAACCTTGTCCGAACGAAGTACCGAACACATAAAAAAAAGACGTGTGGCACTCGGGGACTGCCGCGATAAAGCTATTGCATAGCATTTTGTATCAGCTTATGCAATTATAGTTATTTATTTATTTATGCAGTATGTATAATATTGTGAATGAAAAAAATAAACTATTTTTCAAATTAGTACCATACTGACAACAATCAAATGTATGTTTGGAATTACCGGACCGTTTGAATTTATCAAGTAGCATAAGAACAACAATTTTAACATTAATTAGTAATGAGTTATTGGCTGAAAGGCGTAGGTGAATAATTTCAGACGAAGGTGCCTCGAGTTTAAAACTCATCTGGGCGTCGTCGTCTTTTTGTGAATGTTTCCTGGATATTGTGGTAAAAGGTATTCATGAAATAAGTAATACAAAATTACACCAAGCAAAAAAGATATGATAAAAGTTCTGCTATTCATCGATAGATGGCAAAACTAAAAAGTATCACCGCTGTGCCGGTCGGAGTGGGGGTGTTAGGTTATTTTTGTTACGGAATTTCTGGATTCGGTCTCCACACTCAAGGGCCGCGATAGAAACTATGGAATAGCTTAAAAACGATGATTGAATTTGGTGCAGCCAATCGGGACTTATACGCGTACATACATTTCAGCGATTCGTTTATATATATACGAGTATATATACAGATTAAGAATAATTATAAAAAGGTGAATAAACGGTAACCTAATATGATGATGTCTAAGGAGGCTACGTATCAATCATGTTCACGACACCGGCAGAGCGATCCATTGCAGATCTGTATCGTATTCATTACGAATTTTTGTACTATTTTACTTTATTAGACGTTTTGATGGATGGCCATACAATATATATAATAATATATATATAATAATAGTAATCCATACCCATACTAATATTAAAAATTCAAAAGTACCTAAGTATCTGTCTCTCGGCCTGGAACGCTTTCACGGCTAAGTCGTGTTTTTTATAGATTTCGGCATAGAGATAGATTGGACTTAGAGAAGGATATGGCTACTTTTTGCCGCGATTACCGACATACACGCGGGTGGAGTTGTAAGCTAAAAGTACAATACTACCAATTTATTTTCATAAGCTTTTATCCGCTTTTATCTATACATCTAATATTTCTATATTCTATACAAATAAATAAAATTGGAATGTCTGTTTGTAAAATCATAGTATATATAGCTGGCAGATAGCTGATGTAATAAGGAGTAAAACGCACTAGCCAGTATTAAACCTGAAAATATTTACGTCAATAACTGCCTATTGAAAAAACGGCAGGAAAATCATAAATAAAATACAACCTAATACTTACAGTGTACGTTTGTTGAGTTAATGCATTAGTGGGTATATATAAATATACATTTGAGTATATTGTGTTTATATTATTACAGTTCTATGAATTTCATAAAGAAAATTATAACCTCGACTACCACCACAGTGCTCCTATCTTACTAAATTTTAACATTGCCCATAGGCTGGCTGGTAGAGAATACCTTGGGCATTAAGCCCGCTGATGTACCTACATGTGCTATGAGAGAGCAAAATTAAATAAATAAAACTTTTTTTCGTCCCCCCGTCTCGGAAAGAGTATTTTTGAATTTAGAACATCGTGTGCACTAAGTTTGTTAATTCAAAACATCATTAAACCTATTTACTTTTACCTCCATAGTGCCGAATTTATCATACAACTTTTTTTATTTATTAAAAACAGACTCGGAGCCTTATAGTGAACTTTTTTTTATTTGCTTTACCCGCCCCATTTTAAGTCACACACTAACATAAGTCATTTGCCTTTGCCTCGCTGAGGTAGGATGAAAAGTTGCACTCGAGTGAAAAAAAATTTCACCTTGTGCTCTTTTGATTCCCTCGCTGAAGCTCAGGATTCTACGATACGCTTGCTCGGTCTTCAAAATTGAGCACGCGGTTAAAAAGCAACTTTGCACTCTTGTATAACAGATAACTATTTTATGATAAAAGAAGATAAAATACTTTTATATAATCAGCATGAAAATTATGCCTAATTTAAATGTTTAGCTCAAGTTCAAGCTCTGTTTAGCACGGCTGTAAACATGTTATGGTATTTGTTATTTTTTGGTTTCAAAATAAACTTTACTTTACTAAACTTTACTTCATTAAGTATTATTAAGTTATTTTCTTCTTTGTAATCATTCAAGTTGATATCTTTTCTATATAAAATCAGAGTATTGCATAATATTTAAGTATGCGGATTCTGTTAAAAAAATGTAGATTAGGTATTGAAAGAAATTTAATAAGTTTTCAACTTCAGAGTAAAGTCGCGTTGGCGTTCGGCCAATAACCAACCACTTTGCGACTGGTTGGTCGGTTGGCGTGAGCGACTGCTGATCATGAGGTCTCGGGTTCGATTCCCGGGTCGGACCAAATGTTTGTATGATCTACAAATATTTGTTTCGGAGTTTGGGTGTGTTCTATCTATAATATGTATGTATTTACAAAAAAAAAAAAAAAAAGTATATATATATTTGTATCAGTTATCTAGTACCCCATAACACAAGCTCTGCTTATCTTGGGACTAGATGGCGTTGTGTGTAGATGTCCGAAATATTTATTATTATTATTATTTATTACTTTAAAGAAAAGAGATATTAACTTTTTTTACTGAAAAACCAAACATTAAAACTCGAGTGCAAAATTCAGGTCAAATATCCATCCAGCTATACGAGGGAGAGCCACGCTTCGGTATGAATGGGCCGACTCGACCAGAGTGATACCACGGCCTCACAGAAAACCGGTGTGAAACAGCGCTTGCGCTGTATTTCGCCGAGTAATTGAAGATACCGTAGGCCCATATCCCAATCCCTCCTCCCATCCCCCTCTCCATTCCCTAAAGGCCGGTAACGCAGTTATCACGTCTCTGGTGTTGCGGGTGTCCATGGGCGGCGGTAGTCGCTGACCATCAGGCGATACGTCAGCTCGGTTCCATAAAAAAAAATTGAGACAGCTCAATATTGCGAACCACTGACGAACTTACTTAGTATATTGTTGTCTTTGTTGTAGTGTATCATTGTTGCGAACCAAAAAAAAACAAGCAAAAAATATATCTACACAAATTAATAAAATTGGAGTGTCTGTTTGTAATATTAAAATAACCGCTATTTAATAAATGCATATGTATGTATACACGCTACATATGCCAAAAATGTAGTTAAAAAAAAATTTGTCTGTCTGTCTGTTTGTTCCGGGTAATCTCTGGAACGGCTGGACGGATTTTGACGGGACTTTCACTGGCAGGTAGCTGATGATCCAGTGAGTAACTTAGGCTACTTTTTTTAGACTAACTTTGTCCCGCAGCGTTACTCGCGGTACAACAATAATCGATCTATACAAACAAATAAAATTGGAGTGTGTGTTTGTAATATTGAAATAACCGATTTTTATTAAATAATTTTATTAAAAAACGCCCGTAGCGTGATCAGAATGAAAAACATCATAGTGATCCAACCATAAAAAGTAGACATAGTAAGTTTATGCTGTCGCTAACTTTTTTAAGAACTTTAAAGAGTAGTTATTTCCTACATTATTTTTGCAAAACTTTTACCGGTTACGCAACGCACGCAGTGAAAGTACTCAAAGGGAAGAATTTTTTCTCGTTTTACATCATTTATCATTGATACTCTTTTTGGTCGCAGCGTGGGGTATACAGCCTTCCTCAGATTAACTGAAACTCTTCAGCTTAATGATATATGTATAGAATAGATTATCAAACTTCAAATAATTAATTGAATTACTTATATACCTTAATAAACGCTGTGTTACTTCCATGTGGTTGCCTTTTGGTCGCCTTGACGGGATAATAACACGAATGTCATCAATTAAAACTAGAAAGTCAGATAAAAATTAATCAAGCTCAGTGCAAAATCTAGTTTTTATCGTTGCATCGCGTACAACAACAACAAACGTAATAAAAATTAAATATATAATGCACATCACCAACTAACTTACTCTCAAAATAATTAACTATGAACCATACAATAATGAAGATCAAGGCTAAATTTAGTTTTTTATTGTTTGTCTACTACTAAATACGAAATAAATGTGTATTTTTGAACAACTCCCTACTAAAATTTATTAAGCACGCTGGCAACTATCTTACTGTCAAATAAGAAACTATGAAATGAAGTTGAAGTATGATCTATCAATTAAACGCAAAATAGGAAAACCGATCTGTATCTACGTTTTGTCTAAAGTAAAATATGCATTTATCGTCTCAGTCATGTCTATTGCGATATATTTTACTCATTGACGACAGTGTGACGGGATAGTGTTCACCATTCGCACCCGCACCCGGCGACATGTATTGTTTGCAATGGCTAATCCCCGTGCTGCTAATTCCGAAGCCCGTGAACCCGGCGTTAGTGAACACGCATGTTATGTTCATGGTGCTATATTTAATAGGATTTTTCTTGGAGAGGAAACCATGTACAGTGTGCAGTGTTGTCTTCCTTGCAGCCGTGATACTAATTTGTTATAGCGGTATCGGAAACTGTCTGTTTTGGGCCAGCCAATGTGATAGTGAGAAATATGACACCTAGCCTCGCTAGTAAATCTTCCAGAGTTACCTTCCAAAGTGCTCAAAGTGCAACACTATTTTTCTATCAAAGAGCAGCAGAAAAATGAACACCAATATCTTTGCCTTGGTCGTTGAAAAAAAAAAGTTTTTGTAAATGTATATTTTTGTAAATAGAATATTTTACTTTTGTTATTAGATCTTGTTCTGTAATATGGAAATGTTTCAAAAAAGGAATAACAATGGAGGTCAATGAAAATAATGTGCCGATCTGTACTTAGTATTGCTATTGTTATGTTTATTAAAATGTGATGATATTGTACAGTTATTATTAGTGACGATTATTGATAATATGAATTACAATTTGGGGATAATTTATTGTTTTATTCAATCAATCTACCCTAAAATAAAAATTCTTGATTGAAAATACAGTTTATCATGCCAGACGTGTAATATGTTAACCTTGTTATACAATGCTTGCATTATGTGATAATAGTTTGTGCAACTTAGTTGAAAAATGAGGCAATTCAAACAGTGTATTCTATTGATTACATTAAGTCTTGTGTAAGTAATACTGATAAATGTGACAAAAGTAGGGCTAAATACCTAACAGTAATTTCTTACAATAGTAACTCTTATCAAATGAAAATAGAATCTTATCTTAAACCAAATGAATGATAGACACACATACAGTGTGGGTACTAATTATGTACATCCATGAGACAATATTCATCTTTTTCTTCAGAGTTAGATTCTATGTAGATTTATGAGCCAGGATTGGGTATAACTTTAAAAAAAATTGCAGGTATTTCGTTTGGTACTTAATACAGTACAATAACATGAACTACCCTTCTCTCCTGAATTGCAAACTGCTTGTCATATATTCTGATCTAAACTTTTTATTTTATTAACAGTCTTTTGAAAGATTGTCATAATTTTTATTTAAAATTAACTGAACACTGCAGCACTCGCAGTATGACTAACGACGGGTAACGACGGGGCGAAACTAGTTAAAAAAAGTAGCCTAAGTTATTCCTTACATCATCAGCTACCTAGCAGTGAAAGTCCCGTCAAAACCTGTCCAACTGTTCCAGAGATTAGCTGAAATAAACCGAAACAAAAATTTTATAAATTGATTTTTGTATTTCATTTGCATTTAGTCAAAAGCTTATAATTTGAAAAAACAAACAGGCACAAATGTATTTATTTGTATAGATTGGAACACTACAAATCTGCTTAAATTACTTACCATATTGCAGAGGACTACAAATAATAATAAATTATTGAATTTTTGTAATGTTTACAGGTTTTGCATTGATTAACACAATAGCCAAGAAGCACTGAATAGTCATCACTGTAGTGAGGAAATTTCTCAATGAAAATGTACATATTATTCAAATTTTTCGATTGAAGTTTCACAGCAGTTGCAATATCAAATAGTGCTCAATTAAGCTGTGGTAGTCTACCTCTAAATATATAGGTCTCCCTTAGATATATCAGCCATCCTCTCTAAATGAGTAACACAATTATCATTTTTTTTAAGTTAACTCCGGCGTTAGGAATATATCCTGTGTTGCATGCAAGGAATACACACAAAGAACACCCAGACTCAGAATAACTATTTGTTGATCACACAAAGTGATTCTACTTCTTATTATTGGTTGTGTGCCTTAGACCTAAGATCAAATGAAAAAGTCCTTTTTTTATTTGATCTGAGTCTCGGATATTTAAAATAACTCAGGCAGCTGGCTGACACATGCTGAACATGGTGATTTTTAATAACAAAATTCGATTTTTGTCAGTAATTGCTGCAGATTGATTTTATGAGTATGTCTAACAGTTGCAATACAAATGTCTTTGGCAATTGTTACTGGGGAGTCGGAGTCTTTTAAAAAAGTCCGACAATAGTCAGTCCAGAATTGCGATATCGCCTGTGTGGTGGAGGTTTGACGGCAGTCACTCCTCGTAAAAAGTCATATCAGGTTACCCTAACCTATAACGTGGGAGAGCCATGCTTCGGCATGCATGGGTCGGCTCGACCGGAGTGACACCACGGCCTCACAGAAAACCGGTGTGAAAAACCGCCTGCGCGGAGGCCCGTACCCCAACCCCCTTCCCATCCCACAAATGTTGCGGGTATCCATAGGCGGCGGTAATCGCTCACCATCAGGTGATACGTCTGCTTGTTTGTGCCCTTAATCATAAAAAAAAATATACGAAAGAAGTCTCGGAGGGAAGTCGGTGAATACGGGTTCAGGGTGACCGATCTGGTAGGTCATAGGTCTAGGGTAGTATGATGATATTCAAACACTGTTAGCCAGAAAACAATTTATGTAATTAAAACAAATCATAGAGAAAGTTTATCACACTACAGCCATTAGATTAACAATCTTTATCTGCTCCCTGCTGTACATATAATTAACATTGTTTGTACATAACCTTCTCATTATTGTAGTCGTTTAAGATAATTTAAGAGCAATAATTGAAATAGTAACTCAACGTCAATAATAAGAACGACGTGCCATCGCACCGCTCTTGTTTGTGATTAATATTAATTGTGGTTATGGCTAAACTTAAGCATTATCCAAAATTATGAAAAGAAATGGGGTTCAGACCTCAAAATGTGAAGTAAAATTTGATCAGGCTCATGGTATAACAATAAACTTCTGTTTTTTTTTAGACCATGATCAAGGTCACTGTTGTAAATGTCAGTTTAAATTTACGCGCGCGTACAAGTACGCGCTCGCTAAAATGGCATTGACAGATTTGAAATTCCTTGTGGCACCAATTTACACACACATTTTCCTACCTCTATGGTGCCACATCTTAGAGCAAGGACTACAGCAACGAGTCGAGGAAGTAAATACATGGAGTCCCCCTATTCTATTAAACGAACAATGCACACAAAAAAGCATTTACTTTAGCCTCAAAGTGTCCAACGCCATCTCACAGCCGCGGTTACACTCTAGCAAGTGCGCAGCGCGACATTTCAGCGATTTCTATTTACCCTTAAAGCATATATAACTCGAGGGGCAGCCGAACGGACGGAAAGCGTGATCGGAGTAAAGAGATAGAGACTTTGAGTTTGAGCTTGAGTTTGGGTAATGTATATCTCTATCACCTCATGCAATCAGAAGCTTGCGTGAGAGAGACAGACTAACCAAACTCAGTCTCTCTCTCTACTCCAATCACGTCTAAAACCTGAAATCATCAGTTCTCCACAATACTTTATTTTAAGAGAAAATTGGTTTTGAACTTTTGATAGGAGAATATTTTGTAGGGTATAATAATATTTCGGACTTCTAACACACAACGCCATCTAACTAGTCCCAAACTGAGCAGAGCTTGTATTATGGGTACCTACTAGACAATTGATATACAATAAATACAAATATACTATTTTTGTGTAAATACATACATATTATACATAGAAAACACCCAAACTCCGAAACAAATATTTGCAGATCATACAAACATAGTATAAATGAGTTTTTCGTTTTTTAGGTTGTGTAATTCACTAATTTTCGTTCTGAGCCTGGGTGTTCTTGGCGTCCGTTTCGTGTATGTATCTAAAGTATACAAACATACCCCACATACACATGAAGTATATTCCTAATGTGGGAATTGTTTTTAAAATATTTTTTTTTATCATAATTGAGATGTAATTGTATATTATTGACTAATCTGAATAGTTTAAACAAAAATAAACAATCATGTTTAAATTACAGTATAATTTAACCATTAAAAATGATAGTTTATTATACAAGGGAAAATAAACTATCATGCGCTGGCGCTGTGTTTCACCGCGTGAGTGAGGATACCCGAGACCCATACCCCAATCCATCAAAGGTCAGTAACGCACTTTCAACGCCTCTGGTGTTGCGGGTGTCTATCCTTGGGCAGCGGTAATCGCTTACCATCAGGTGATACGTCTGCTAGTTTGCCCCCTATATCATAAAAAAAACTTTCATGATCAACAATGGTTCATTTGCAACAGAGGACTTTACAAACATGCACATAACACAAAGATCACTTTCTGTCTGAAACATCAATGTTTTTAAAATCCGCGTGATACATTACTATTGGAGTTGTCTTTTAAATGAATCTGTTTCAAACATTCAGCATTGCAAAGAAAACTTGTAACACTGCCTATATACCAACATATTTGACCACCTTGGTATTACTATACCACGCCAAAACCTTTCTACAGAGTGGATAATGTTCAGCAATAGACTGTTGCAGGCAATGATAATGATCATATTTTCATGGCAGCTCAGATGCAGAATAAATATACACACTAAATCTAAAGAGTTTGTTTGCTTGCTTGAACACATTAATTTCACGAAGTACTGGTGCGATTAGAAACATTGTTTCAGTATTAGATGGCCCATTTATCGAGGAAAGCTGCTATGGGCTATATATTTTCATGTTCAAACTAATAGAAGCAAATCATCAATGAATGTTAGAAACACGGGAGATAATTATCACAGGCTACAGGTAATAGGACATGTAAAGAAGAAATAAAACAATTAGATACACAGAAAAGTTGTTTATTATGTGTGAGTACATGAGATGGTCATCTTTGACGGTTTTAAAGTTAACACATACTGGATAGTTGGTAAATAACAAGCCTTAACCTAATGTGCTGCTACATTAATCTGCAACAATAGAAAAAAACAAATTAAAATTTGACAATTCCATTTGAAATTTATCCCCTCAGGTGTCCGAAGATGTCACTGATATGTGAAATAAACAGAGTCAGTGCAAGATGAGTGATATGACTAATCAAAATACAGAGTAAAATCTATATACAGAACTTTTATTTAAACAAAAACTCTATAAAATGTAGAATTTGCTAAGGTTTGTTTGGTTTATATTGTAACTCTTGCATTAAAAACTGTATGGCGTAGCAACCACTCTCAATAGAGAAAACACATAATACTAATACAGAGTGGTAAATATTTCATACGATAGAACTCTTAGAAATGTGTTTATTTATTTGTTGTAATGGCTTAGCACTTGTTCAGTTACTGGACTCTGTACTATTGTCATATTGATGTTTTGTTTGTTACACATGGCAAAAAAATTTAACAAAATAAAAAACCAAATGGATCAATTTCTCTTGGATACCATCATCAGATCTTGGTGTCCTTATCATGGTTACCATTGTTGGGACATCTCCTTTCCATTAAAAAAAGAATCATCAAAATTGGTTCATAAATGACGTTGTTATCCTCAAACACACATTAAAAAAAAGACATTATATATGGTTGAATTTAGAGACCTCCTCCTTTTTTGAAGTTGGTTAATAAAAAGGGCTATATTGATGAAAAAGTATCATTGTTTTGTGCTATTTTTTTATCCCTGTATAACAATAATCTTTAATGTTAGTGTATAGAGTTTACACTGTAAATAAATACAAGTTAGTGTATGGCTCAAAACTCAAGTCCTACACAGATTGAGCTCTAAGGTTAGATACATGTACAACATGCTTTAATGATTAATTTACTCTATTTTTTGCAACTACTATGTAATAAAAGACAAGTGTGTAATAAAATAATAAAGCTATCAAACTTTAACAACATTCAGTTTTATAAGGAGCTGTTAAAAAAGTATACTACATTAGAATTTGAGGTTCATAGAGCAACATGTTACCGACTTACCATATGCAAGCAATCCCCTCTGGCAAAGTATAAGCCCAAATAGGCCTATACTTGAAAAAAGACCATGACAACTACCTTTCGTTCCACTCAGAGTAACTCTATGAATGGTAACATATAGAAATAACATGTACCATCTTTAATATTACTATCAAATTAAGTGTAGTCTGAAACGATGATTATTATTGTTCAATGTGTTTACTCATTATTCTTGAAAATAAAACATGAAAATGAGTGTTGATGGCATTCAAAACTTGAAAATATAACTTACATAATTAAAATACGATTGCTTACAGATATTAAGTCAATTGTGATGATTTATGTTGTTTTTAATAGAAAAATCAGTGCCATTACAATCACTCAACTTTTTTGATAAACAATGCACAGTTTGTAGTTCCTGCAATGATAACAGTTAATGATTTATTCTAAATATGTATCACTTAAACATGTAAATTTTAACTCATGCACAATTATAATCAGTTCGCTGAACGATTCATAACCTATATACTTAACATGGTAATTTTCTTTAGAATTTCCTCTGCCTAGTGTAATTTTATTAAAGAAAATATGTTTACCGCTTATCGCAGTCTTCTGGCTTCACGTTCAGACTCCAGAAGAGTAAGGATGTCACCATCACGGACTGGCCCCTTCACGTTTCTGATGATCTGACGGCTAGTTTCTCCGATGAACTCTACTTTGACCTGAGTACACTGTCCTTGGGAGCCGGTACGGCCCAGGACCTTGACGACGCGAGCAAGAACGTTTGGCTTATCCATTTTGGCTTAGATATCGAGCAATTCGTGAATTATACACGTGCACCTCGAGCGGCGTGCGTAGAAAAGAACTTGACAAGTAAAGTGACGTTCCAAGTTACAATAATCTGTAAGAAGCATAGACAAAAAAACTAGAACCGTAGTGAGGCTTGAATTCAACTAATAAGCTACTATGAGTTAGTAGTTTACTGGTTAAAAGAAAAATAAAAACAGTTAGGTTTACCTTTATCTATTTTTCAATCTAGTACAAAATAACCAATATATTTGCACATAAATTTAAATTGTTTTAAAAAAATTATAAGAAACAAAAAAACTTTTTAATAAATTGTTGGTTTGTATTAAAAAATATCTATTAAATTACTAAGATGTGATTAATTTCATTAATAAAATATACTGAATAATCGCTTTGGCTAGTTATATCACTGTATGCTCCAAAAAAAACTAGTTTTAACGGGAATAATTGTTCTTGTTAAATTTCATGTCTCCTACAAATTAAAATAACTTTTTGTTATATTATCATTTAAAGTACTTTATTTTTAACAAAAATTTCTTAATAACCTCATTTACAAAAATGGTTTTAGAAAAATATCTCGATGACCGTATTGTTAAATAGATGGTTTGTAAACAAGATAAAAATATTTTTTAAATCTAATATGATCTCAGAACTCAGAATTATTCACTTTCTAATAAACAGTGAACCAAAAGACCGTAACACAAGTTCAAAAATCTTTCCGGTTTACAAAGTGCCACATCACTAGTGACATAATATTCCACGTCAATCGAGTTGGAAAGAAAATTGGCATTTTGCCTCAAGTTTCTTGCACCGTTGTGCCGACTGTTACCAAAGTGAATGGCCTACTATCTCATTGAGCAGTCGCTGTGGAGTTTATAGTAATAAAACAGTTAATTTACAAATTAAATTAAAATGAAGTTAATATATTTAACTTTGTTGGTCCTGCCGGCGGCTCTCTTGTGTTTCCAGAGCGGTAAGTAAAACAAATATTTGTTAAAAATGTTTGATTTTTAAAGCTCCAAGTACGTGGCACCATATATCTTCTATTTTGTAAGAGAAAGTTATCGTTTAATTGTGTAACACAATGGTCATATGACTTCAGCCATATCTAATATAAGTTTGATTCTTATTTCATTAATAAAATATACTGAATAATCGCTTTGGCTAGTTATATCACTGTATGCTCGAAAGGTTCTTCTTTATATGTTTCTGTCCGTCTGTAGATAATTTAAAGTAATATACTCACTAAAATATTACTTAGTAGATATATATTTCATGTTAGATGAATATACAGTGCTGTATTATTTGTTTTAAATCATTTAACTCTATTTGGTAGTAACTGTATACCACACCTTTCAATGGCAATTAAATTATGCATAAAATACATAAGACTGAAGGTTTTCCAGTGACCATATGCTAGCTATAAGATTTCTTTCATACTTTACATAATAGTAAGTGAAATATAATGTAGACTATGATACAATATGTTGCAGATGAAGTCAACCATGTTAATATTTGTTGATGTTATCTAAATACTGATCTGTAATTTCATAAATTGAATAGTTATGGTAACATGATATTCTACTAACTTGGTTTCCTCAACATATGCTCCTGTATTTTGCCTTGTGACTAACTCTTAACTCGTAATGGACTAATAATGCAAAACATGAGAAAACCAACAAATATTTATGAACAAAGTTTATGGAACACATCATATTCTCAATTAAAAAAAAGACAATTTATCCTATTAGGAATCAAATTCACTACATCTAGTTTGCAGTGCAGTATAACTCACAGGTCCATCAACACATTATATATTACACATTATAATAAAGCGTAACATACATAACATTATTATAATATAACATACTAGCTTTGTACCATGGCATTACCCTGGGTGACACCACGGAGCTCAGCTAGTATACATATATGATAATTCTTATACTTAAGTACCATTTGACATCCTGCCATAATTATTTTAACTTCACATTGGAATTTCATACAAACTAACAAGCCCCGTTCTAACCCCAAAAGGAGGTTGATTTATATTGAGTACACCACCACAGCATCTGTAGAGCATACATTTTAAATTTCAAGTCTTTTAATTCAAAAACATAGGACTTTCATACAAACTTTCAACCACAGTTTTACCCCCTTAGGTGTGGAGTTACTTAAAATCTGTTCTTAGCAGATGTCTACACCCTATAAGGAACCTACCTGCCAAATTTCAAGTTTGTAGGAGTTATAGTTTCAAAGATTTCGTGATTAACCAATGAGTGGTATTTCACTTTTGTAAATAAAGGTTACACATACTTCTAACATAATACACTCCAAAGTAGTGCAAATATTAGTACCATACAATTTCTATTATCAAACAATAAGTTCTGTACATAGATAAAGCAATTACGTAATCAATTTGTATATTTATTGGACAATTCTCATTGCAATTTTAAGTCACATCAATGTAACTCAACATATTGTTTTAAAAGACAGCTTCCATTTACAAACATACATGAAACGGACACAGAACACCCAGACTCAGAACAACAATTTGTAAATTACACAGTGTTGTTCCATCTGGGATTTGATCCTACTTTGCGCAGTAGAAAGTGGCGTGGCGGTCGCTTAAACCACTAGGCCAACCTGCTCTAAGCTCTTGGCACTAGACTTAAAAAGATTTTTACCTTTTTAACACGCTTTTATTAGCTTGACCTGTATATATGTAACGGAATCTGTGAACTTTATTTTCACCTACTTCTAGAAATCTGATGAATTTGAAAATTTGCACAGGAATCGAGGGCCTTAGTTTGATTGCTATTAAAGCATTTTTTTAATCTCACTATTACTGTAGAAAATTACACCCAGACAAAAACATCATGACATCAACATTTGGCTCAACAGTTGGAATCTCTAACCAAGGCCAGTGAAGTAAAATAATATATTATTTCTCATCTATCTATCTATTTTTAATCTCAAATTAACAGATTTTCAATGAAAAAAATATCTAAAATGTGTTCTGTCTATTTATTCTGGCTAATCTCTGGAATGGTTGAACTGATTTTGATGGGACTTTCACTGGCTGATGTTCAAAGAAGTAACTTAGACTGTTTGTTTCCGAATACAATACGGTTATGAGAAAACAAAATTAAAACATAAAACCGGGTGCAGATGGTTTTATTATAAAACATTTGTTTAATATTATTATTGTCTTTAATTACAGCAAACACAATCCTAGTGAGAGCAGAAGAAGATGAGCTGGACGATGTGGTAGATATTGAAGGTGAAGACAGCCAAGTGGTTGGTGAAGATGCATTAGGAGATGATGATGAGTCTGTGGTGAAATCATCACAAGATGTTGATACTACGATACTGTTTACCAAGCCTGTAACTATCTATGGAGACACTGCTTTTGGTAAGATCATTGTAAACATAACATAGAGAAACACGGTAGGGAATAGCCATATGCTGGCATTTTCCTCTGTCAAAGTACAAGCCTACATGGGCCGCGCATTATAATACTTTTGATATACCTAACATCATCAACAACCCATAACGTCCCACTGCCAGGCTCGGGTCTGCTCTCAGGATAGGGGTTAAGACCATACGTCCCCACGCTGGCCGAGTGCGGGTCGGGGACTGGCAAGACAACGTAGTGACTGCGTAATCTTGCCGTTGATTTTTTTTAAGCCGCCTAAAGGCCTCCAACTACTTTTCACGACTTTTATCCTATGATAACAACCGGGACCGACTGCTTAACGTAATCTCCGAATCATGGAGACGCTCATGGACCGCGCCGTCGTTACTTACTTAATAAAACAAACAAATTAAATACATAATTAAAAATATCTGTTACAAAACAACAAATAATTGAAAGTTTAGTTATTTTTCTTTTTAGCTCAGTAAACATTCAAGCAGTTCATAACTTAACACCATCACACCATTCTACTCAATGTTTTTATTTATATTCCTAGTCATAAATCACATAACGTAATGGATACAATTTTGTACAGGCCAACACCACCGTACATTTGCCGCTGTCAGCATTTTACACGATTTTATTACGCTTACGAATCAGTGTTCTTTCAGCAAGCACAGGCTGTACTTGCTAGGGTTAATCATTCATCATTTTATATCATTACTTAATCAGTATGTGTGCAATAAATAAATTACGTGCTTAAAATTACTAGACGTAACTATCATATAGCAAGCTATAAACGCGAACTAAACAAATTCTAAGAGCAGATTCTTTCCACAGACCTTCAAGCCGGATTCCCAGTGGAATTCTTTGTCGGTTTCACCAACAAAGGTGCTGAGGATTACTTAGTAGAATCCATGGAAGCCTCATTCAGATATCCCATGGACTATACATACTACATCCAGAACTTCACCGCATTGCCTTACAACAAAGAAGTGAAACCCAAACAGGAAGCCACATTCGCGTACTCATTCATCCCCAATGAAGGGTTCGCTGGCAGGCCTTTTGGATTGAACATTCAGCTTAACTACAGGGACGCCAGTGGCAATTACTATCAAGTAAGTAAAAGTTTACCTTATGGTCGAAATTATTCGTATTTTGATTACTTATTGGCTGCTTTTCTCATCTACAGAGGTAGACTCTAGATCTAATAATTCTGTCTATATCTGTTCTGTGTATACAAATAATTCTGTCTATGTATGTCCGTCTGCCTGAGACCAAAGAAAGAAGGATATATATTCTGATAGGAATATGTTCAGTATACAGTTCCGGTTTACTCTCGATTTCATAAACATAAAATATATTCTCGTCTAAGAGACAAATACCGTTCAAAATACTAATTCAAATCTGATTACAGTCAACATTACGATTATTATCATGATACTTGTTAGATGTGGATGTATTGTAATAGGTTTTTTAACTAAATTTATCAAGAACATTTACTTTTAGGTCTTAAAATAAGTACCTTAATAAGTAATACCAGAGATGTAATCCTATTCTATGGATGATGTTATTTATTTGTTTCAATTCCTTGCTGTTACCCTATAAAGGAAGGAGTACCAACTTAATAGTCCTTTAGTCAATTATTGTTTCATCAGCCTATCGCAGTTCACTGCTTGACATCATTATTATTTCACGCTAATCGAGTTACAGCAATGTACATCCATCACAAATGTATACAATCGCATATCTATACTATACTAGCAGACCCACGCAACATCGTTTGCGTCTCTTATTGCGCGTAGCGTGATAATTTTCCCCCGTTTTTGAAACATTTTTCATTGGTGTTTCGCTCCTAATAGCGCGCTCCGCGTTAGCATGATGATATATAGCCTATAGCCTTTCTCGATAAATGTACTATCCAACACTGAAAGATTTTTTCAAATCGGACCAGCGGTTCCTGAGATTACCGTGTTCAAACAAACAATCAAACTCTTCAGCTTTATATATTAGTATAGATTATAAAGAGGTAAAGTCTCTTAATTTGTTTGTATGGTTGTAGGGGGTAATCTTCAGAAGTCCTGATCCGATCCTGAAGATTCTTTCACTAACAGAAAGCGATACTATTGATACTATTCAGGAAGGACATAGGCTATATTTAATTATAATTGAACAAACAAACCAGTTAAACATAACAGTACTAGTAAATCAAGACGAAGAAAAGCAGTCGGTTAACGCCCAACGAAGTAGGCACGGGTTGGCTAATTGTCAATAATTTTGCATCTTTCGTCTGAAGCTAGTTCAATAAATACTTGTAATGTTGTAAATTCGAAAGTAACTCTGTTTACTAAACTTTAACTAAAGCAAAACCGCTACACTGATTTCAATAAAATTGTCTAGGAGATAATTTGACTACTACCCTCGGGCAAAAGCTAAAAATGAATATATTATATGAAATGCTTATATTGATAGAAATATAACACTGTTATTATTGATCTCCAGGAGGCCGTATACAACCAGACAGTGAACATCGTGGAGGTGTCAGAAGGTCTGGACGGTGAGACGTTCTTCCTGTACGTGTTCCTGGGCGCGGCTGTGGTGCTGGCGCTGGTGCTGGGCCAGCAGGCTCTGGCCACGTTGGCGCGTCGTCGCTCTCCCCGCTCAGCTCCCCGCCCACTAGAGCGTGGTACGGCCACTGATGTAGACTACGACTGGCTGCCCAAGGAAGTCGTTAACCAGCTCAGTAAGTATTGAACATTATGTATTGGGAATACTCACCCTATGTCCCGGGAAAAATACATGAAATGGACACAAAGAACACTCAGAATCAGAATAACAATTTGTGAATCACACAAAGTGTCGTCCTATATGGCATTTGAACCCACAACACTTCGTATAGTGGAAAATAACGACCGCTTATACCACTTTTTTACCTGTGGAAACCCCGTCGGTGTTTGCTATGGGGCGGTGTGTCGGAATCGAACCGACTAAAACCACACGGTGTGCCACTCTGTGTCTGAGACGGGAGGGATCCGGGAACTGCTGTAATTAACACATCCGGACCCCTCCCAGCCGCTTATACCACTAGGCCAATCTTGCAGTCAAACTTTCATCATACATTATTTATTGATAGGGTTTTGGCTAGAATATAATGACTTTGATTTCCATCCGAAACACCCAATGATGTAGAAGTATCTCAATAGGCTGCCATAGTGTGGGTCACTTGCATTGTTGAATTGTCTGCATTCTCAATGAGTATGGTGGTCACCATTCTTGGATTCTGCTCATGCTTTCCATTAGGCAGAGTAGTCCCTTTAATAAATAAGCAGGCTCATATATTTAAAAAAAAAATGGTAATTTTTTCTACGGGTGTTAAGTCATTTTGGTAGGGGGGCATAGAACAACTACCGATCCAACTCAGCTTCACATGGAAATTATTGATATTCTAGGTTTTTTTTCTATTGTTATGGTACATGGTATTAATTTAAATTTTCCTCTTCAATCACTCAATCTGTTTCTGAAAACCGAATTAAAAGCTATTGCATACTTTGAAAAATCAATGCAAACTTGTATGCAAACTTTATATATTCATTTTATACAAAACTCGATACATTTTTTTTTATTACGAACTAGGTGAACCCCGCGGCTGTCGTCGTACCGCGAGTAACGCCGCGGGACAAAGCTAGTCTAAGAAAGTAGCCTAAGTTAGAATCGGTCCACCCGTTCGAGATTACCCGGAACAAACAGACAGACAGGCAGACAACCAAAAAAATGTTTTGTCTCCCGCTTTGCTAAGGAGGGAAGTGGATTTATCATTTCCAACTCCTCCTGTTTTTCTTCTGATTAACTTCGTTGCGGGTTCCAAGACAGTTAATTTTCTTCCTGGGACTTCCCGAGTGTCATAACTCGGTGTGTTCGTGGGTCACTGCTGTTGATCCTGGTGCACAGGAGTTACAGTGGTGGGAATGTGGGCGGGATTAGTCCCATACAAACCAAAAAAATGTAAAAAAAACATTTTTCGTATATGTACCGTGTATACATGCATATGCATTTAGTAAAATCGGTTATTTCAATATTACAAACAGACACTCCAATTTTATTTGTATACGAATAGATATGCACAGTTAATTATTTATACTTCTTTAAACCTTATTCATAATTTATTCTTTTCTTTACAGAAAAATCGCCCAAATCGCCTAAACAGTCTCCTCGCCTGAGGAAAGCCAAGAGATCCGCCGGAGACGACTAACTCAACCTTCGGGGAGCGTCAGAGTACACGGAGCATAGCGTGGGGTGCTGATCGATCTCCCGCGATACGATTAAAATAAAAATAGGTCCTATCTAAGAAATAACAAATAAATGTTTCATAAATAATTTAGTAAGTTATAGTGAGGAGACTATTTTTATTTTAGTCGATTTTTTATACAGACTGTGGTTCGTAGTTACTAAGTTGAGTGTTTAGTGAGTGTAAATTATGGAACAAACTGTGTGGGAGGTTTTTAACAACGTGAGCGTAATGAGAATTTTATTTAATAAAAACGTTAAATTTTTATGTGTGTTTTTATTTTATTGAATAGAGAAACTTGTGGTTAAATCTGAAAAGTTCAAGTTAAAAGTTTAAATGTGCCGATCTTTTGTCTTTGTCTATTCCGGGTAGTCTCTGGAACGGCTGGAATGATTTTGACAGGACTTTGACTGGCATATAGCTGATAATAAGAGTAACTTGGCGATTTTGGCTCCCCGCGGCTATCGTTGTAAAGGTACAACAACAACCGCGAGTAATATCGCGGTGCGCAGCTAGTGTGGCATAAATACAAAATGTCATCCTAAGCTAATTAGCGTTAATTATCGCGATGTTGAACGTTTGACGTTGGTGTAGCCACGACTTATTGCGATAATTTTACAACTGCATTCACATTGCCGTTTCCCGTTTGGCGATTACTCGAGTGGCGGTACATCAAAAAGATTAAGGAAGCGGCAGCACTACAACCACCATAAAATTTTTCTTTGTGTACTTTTTTTCATTCGGTAATGATAAACTATAGTCCTATAATGAAAAAATACACTCGTGTAGCAGCGTCAACGTCCACCTTGCTTGAAATTCAAGGAACATTTTTATTGCCAAGAACGGACACATGGCCACTCAATATCGCGTTAAAATGATCGCCATTGAAGGTTCCCAGTTGTGTGGCTCCAGCGTGAATGAAGATACAAGATAAAGTAATATTTTTTAATTTAAAGAACAAATATTTATTTCTGTGAAAGATAATGACAGAAATATTTATATATATATATATATAAAATATAAATATTATAAATATATATATAAAGGAATACAATATGAATTTTTAAGAAGAGCCAAGTTTAATACTGCACAGATATCTCGTCCTTCATCATCAATTCCCCATAACGGGCCTCCTCTCAGGAGAGGGTTAAGGCCATACGTCCCCACGCTTGCCGAGTGCGGTTAGGGTAAGTACTTAAACTTCCTGTTGGATGATGATGATGATTTTAAGCCGCCCAAAGGCTTCTAACTAAGCTTCACGACTGTTATCCTATGATAACACCCGAAACCGCCTGCTAAACGTGACCTCCGAATCACGGAGACGCTCATGGTAACATGCCACCAGCGGTCACCCATCCAGGTAATGGCCGCACCGTCGTTACTTACCCTTGGTGATTGTTGCAACTGGGCTATGAGCGCCTCAAAACATAGAAAGCCCATCCAGCTGTCACCTAAGTTTGGTGTTTCTTACTAAAATGTGGTGCTAGATCTGTGTTATTAAACAGGTGGTATTTAGTTCCTAGTCGAAACACATTCTACCAACGAACTTCCAAGAACACACACTAAAACAAACTCTTTCATATGACCAGTTGTCCATTTAAATTGGTTTAGTGAGGAAGTTCACTGTGAAAATTGTGAAACGGAATCTTATGTTATAATTTATCGATTCAAAGTATCTATCTAGGCACAAAAGTAGACACAAAGACTAAAAATTTAAAGTATCTACCTACATACATTATATTATGTTATGTTCAATCAAATTAGTAAAAAATGTGAATACACTTTTAGGTTTTTTTTAAACAATGCCAAGTAGCTTTAAACTAAACAGAGCTGGTACTGGCATTAAAATCCATTGCATACTTTGAAAAATCTATGCAAACTTGTATGGGTGGAAACTTCATTATATACAAAATTCGATACATTTTTTATTTAAACTAAACAGAGCTGGTACTATGAAAGCTAGATTGACCGGTAGGTATTATACTTAAAAACTCTGAAACAAATATTTGCAAATCATACAAACATTTGGTCTATCCCGGGAATCGTACCCGCAATTGCACCAACAAGGCAGGCAGACATATACCTATATAGGTAGGTACCTAGAAGTTATAAATAGAGAGCATTTGATAAAGTTATTATAAACATAATCTAAGTTATCACACTAGTCACATCACACTTCACACTAATATATAAAGGCGAAAGTTTGTATGTTTGTTACTTCTTCACACAAAAACTACGGAACGGATTTGGATGAAACTTTATAGTAATGTAGCTTATACATCAGAATAACACGTAATATAATTGCCGCGATAACCGACAAACAAGCGGCGGAGCCGCGGGTAACAACTAGTTATAAATAAAATTTAAGTGTCTGTTTGTAAATTCTAATTACAAGCTTTTCGCTGCATATGACAGAAAAATCTCTGTAACGGCTCTACCGATGTTGAGCGGACTTTCACTGATAGCTGATGTTATAAGGAGTAACTTGGATACCTTTACTTTAGAAATCAAATACACCCCGCCGTGCTACCCGCGATTATTGTTTTGCCTTTAACTTTACTACTCCTGCGTACCTGCGTCTTAACGCTCTAATTAGTGCGTTAATTTAAGCATTACGTAGATGTGGCCAACTTTTTAATGCGTTAAATTGAAATGGCTTTAAACGTTAAGCGATAACTCGGGTGTCGGTTTTTTGGACACATCAAAGGATTTTAGTGCGTAGTTTAGCGCGCGAATTGATGTTGGCTACATTAACGCCGTCTTATTCTATCTAGAACGCGGGCGCATAGAAAGGCTGACTTTGTTTTAGGCGGGAACTGCTTTAGAGCGATACTGGAGTGGTCGAATGAGAAAACTTTTAAGAGTTTTTAGAGCTATAAGTAAGTAAGTAGGCACTCTCGACTCCGATTGTATCAGAGCCAAGGTGCTTACCGAGTTCTTCGATGATGCATTAGAATCATCCACCATTTTTTGTCCATTTTTTCTCTCTTTTTAAATTGCTCATTGTCGCAACTAGTTTAGCTGCTTCAAGCTCCAGTGAGTGTATTATGTTTTAACACGTTACTTCATGAGGAATTAAATCTTACGGCATTGTAACCTTATAGCCAACGCGTAGTTTACCATTGCCATTAACCCTAACGCAGGTAGAGCAGTAGCATTACAAGAACAACTACGGGTAACATTACGGGGCTTAGTTAGTATAAACGTAGATATCTGAGTTTTAGGCTATCACGCTCTTACGTAACGTGTAGGTACTTACGATGACGTCACTACTTATCAGTAATATTTATTTTCGTATGTAGGTACCTAAATCTTAAAAAAAGGTACCTAACTCTTGTCAGTTATTTTTATATGTCGATAATAATTAGAATCTGGGTAGATTGGACATTATATTTTATTTTTTATAATCTTTGTTTGTACTCCACAATACTGTACTTTGTCTTAAATGTCAGATAGGTATGGTACATAAATCGAATCAAACACGAGGACATCACAAGATGCCATCACTTCGCACTGGACAGGGACTAGCCACGCTCTGCATATGTTCCGTGTGGACATTTGAATAGAGGTCCTGGTTGATCGAATCGAACGAGACCTGTCCCCGCCTACAATTATCACTGTCATAATGGTGGCTACTCTTTCTATACAGTTTAACGTTAAAAATGGTTTAGGACCCCTTCAGGTTTTAAGGTGAAGCCTTTATGTTGAGATAGGAAGATAGAAATTAGACTCGATCAAGATAATTCACAGTTTTAATTGTTACATAACAAAACTAGTTTAGATTAAATGAAGTAAATAGATAACGCGTACATATGAAAAACAGAATCAATTAAAACCAGATCATTTGGCTGGAAAATGTCCCAAATGATCTGGCTACCGTGTTGGCAAGTAACGGCTACACTAAACGACTGAAACGTCATGATATCCAAAGCCTTGGTGACAGATGGTGGAGGATTAGGGATCTCCTGCTTAGGAGTCGCCTAGATATGACACAATGAATAGAAACAAATCTGCACTACAACTGCGTAGTAGTTGCAGGTGAGGGACGCTGGGCTGGAGGCCCAAGCGTCGGTCTGGTGACCCTGGCGAAAGCTACTGAGGGTCACAGCTGGACTCGCACCTTGCAGAAGCGCTGGGCTCGACGTTAGTGGCTGAGCCCCGTAGAGGCGGGCGCCTGGCGTGATAGACGCGAAGCAAAAGAGTCTTCGATGCGCTCGTCCTTTTATGTGTTCACAGCGATCCACAGGCTAAGCTAAAAACTAGTATACTGTATATAACAACGCTTAACGTCATTGAAAATATGGTCTGTTGTGGACGCGCCCCACAATAGTTATTTGTGCAGATTTATACACACGAGGTCATAGGTTACTGTACGTAATAAAGCCAACGTCAATGTTTAAAATCTGCATCAGTCTACTGTTTAACGTTCAACGCGATGGCGGAAAGAGGTACTTAACTTATAAATTGTTTTAGTTTTTAAAAAGTAATTATTTAACTGAAATAATTCATTGTTCATAAATTGTGATTTGGGTAATGTTATAATGTCTTTTGAAATTTATTTTATTTATCTCTTATCATACTTTTATTATTTTCATCTGTATCTTTGTTTAGAAACTGACGTTTGTAAACATGTTTATTAAGCTATATTTATTATTAGGGTCACGTACTTGCTCAAAGACAGTCTCGACTCGATGGCCTAGCAGTTAACGCATGCGACTGCCGATCAAAAGGTCTCGGGTTC
Organism: Spilosoma lubricipeda; assembly: GCA_905220595.1. NCBI lineage: Eukaryota > Metazoa > Arthropoda > Insecta > Lepidoptera > Erebidae > Spilosoma > Spilosoma lubricipeda. The sequence continues at coordinate 2,371,867 of HG992290.1, forward strand.
ACTTCCGGGATCGGGCCTAAAGAATTATTGGTTTATTCTTACCACAAATTATTAATAACAGCCCGAAGTATGGAAGTTAGTTATTGTTTTACGATCGTGTTTGGCAGAGCTCGATAAGCCGTGCGTCGGTCCCAGTTGGCATGAATATCTATAGCAATCTTTATTGGGAAGTCAGTGCCTTCAAATATACTGGCAACTCTTTTTAATGTGTGGAAACCCTCTCGGACCGACTAAAATCATATGGTGTCTCCTTGCGATTGACCACTCTAGCGGATTAAGAAGAAAACCCGTCCCGTCTATCGGCGACCACGCTCAGGGCGGCCTTCTTCTGCGAAATAACGTATTCGCAAGTCGGACAAGTGAGTCGAGTCCTTATTGTAGTCGCAGTGTAGCTCAATTTCCACCTCGTAACAGAATGCAGGTACTTTCTGAAGCAGCTATGCCTGGAAAGGATCTGAGACAACCGGAAAGAAAGAGCTCGTGATGGCATCCTCCCACTCAACGCCGATCGCCACCATCACCATCACCTAAGTGTGGTAACCGCGTATGGCTCTGACCGACCACCAATACCCTCTGAGAACACCAGAGGTGTGTCCTGTTTTGGGCTCATCAGAACCTTTGCCTATGCCGGTGCACCAAATTGGCCGGACAACCCCCGTGTACAAGCCATCTTGTTGCCACGCTTCACCTAGATTGGGCGAAAGTCGCCCAAGGGCAAAAACTGCACTGAACTACTTTGGAACCAGCTGTCGGAACTGCTCGTCAAAGAACCATCTTCTGTCAAGGATAAGGCCCCTCATGCTCCAATCTGATGATACTTCAACTTTAATGACTTTTGACATTTGTAAACTAATTATTGCTATTTAGATGATGTCTTCTCATAGAGTTATTTCTTTGCCAACGTCCTATAAACAGGGGTCGTCACGAGACTGCGGTGATAACGATTATATGTCGATTCATTGTTTATCGTAACCGGTCAGTCAAGATCACAGATAAATATTATATAAATACCTACATACACATACAAAAATCTCCTTTTGAGGGGAGATTTATGAGCAGAAGTGAAAAATACTAGTTTACAATTAGAACTGCTTGACAGCACATTTTGTTTTCAGTTGTCCTTCTTTGCTCCAAGAGTTTTGTCCGGCGCTGCTTGACTGGCAATGCCAGGCACGCCAGTACTTTTACTCCTGGAGAATATAAGGTAAGAGCGCTATAATTTTTCAATCTTGTAAATACAGGTTTCTAACACTGATAATCTGTGAAATATAGCGTGGACAGATGAACGGACGGACAAGACGGAACCATAGTTGATCCCTGTTTCCCATTTTGGCTACAGAACCCTAATAAAAGACACAGGGATTATACTTAGTGCTATTTTATTTGCGGAACATATTTTTCTTAAACAATTTATCGCGGAAAGTCAATTGGTTGATATTAGGTGAATAATGTATCCATATTACGTTTATGAATAACCGAGGTTTCATACCTGTATATAAATAAATATTTCGGACATCAAACACACAACGCCATCTAGTCCCAAGCTAAATGAAGCTTATGAAAACATACTATGAAAACTTTAACCAAACCCAAACCAACCCATAAGGCCAAGGTCGTCAAATCTCCTTCCTAAGGTCAATTTCCAGCAGTAGACTTTTGAAGGCCGTTGATGATTTAATTTAATTATTATTTTTACAGGGTCCGTCGTACGAAAAGACCGAACAGCTTAAGGCAGAACACTTTCCTCCAGCCGTGGCTAATATGTATAAACGGCCTCTGCTAATACACCAGGGTCACATGCAATGGCTTTACGATCATGATAATAAGAAGTACCTGGATTTATTCGCGGGAATCGTCACAGTTTCCGTCGGCCATTGTCACCCGTAAGTACGATATTATATCGTAATAAAAAAAATAAGTCAGCAAATCTCAGAGATCCTTACAATGTCAGTTGCCAAACTTTAATTATGTATTCACACAAGAAATTCGGAAAACACAAACACACAAAATTTTAAAATGTTTAGAACCAATTAGATAGCTATTTGTATATAACTTTACATAGGTACAACGAATTATTTACATAGAGATAATCTAAAAGTATAATTCTTTCAAATTAAAATATAAACTAAAGCAACACGTCATGCGTTTACATTTTCAGTCGATTGAGTACCTAAACCCCTATTTATGTGTTTTTTTATTTAAAAACTGCCAAGAACTAACCACGGCGCACTTGCCCTAGCTCATCTGTCAAATCAAAAAGCGCGCGATTTCCCATGGTTTTCTTCTTCTTCTTCTTTTTGATGAAATGGCAACCAGCCGGATCTCTCAGATCAGCTATTTCTACCAATATTTATTTATAGTCTTTAAATCATTAGTCTTCAAATCTTTAAGTCTTTGTCGTGATAACATTTTTGTTATTTTTTTTTTAAATACGGATGAGATGAGATGGGGACCGTCTTTCGAAAAAACAAAAAACGCTCTCATCTGTCAAACCAAAAAGCGCGCGTTTTCCCATGGTTTTCCCCTCAGATAAATTCTTTATTCTTTCTGAGGTTTTCCTAACGTTCATTTTCATTTCCGCTCCATTTCACGAAATCACTCTGACAGGTTGTTAAAAGCAAGATAATAATTAAGTACCGGGTTATTTTTTATATATTTCAGCAAAGTTGTAGGAGCGTTACAGAATCAAATCAATACATTATGGCATACCACGGCCATTTACAAGCAACCCAGAATTTACGAGTACATCGAGAAATTAGTATCCAAATTCCCCGGTGATTTAAAGGTAAGTGACCTCCGATTTCCGTAGTATTAAATGACTCACCAATTTGAAGTTCACTAACACATATTAACTACCTAGTTAAATAAATTATGTAGAGTACAATAAAGTTTTAAAAATATTACAGATGCAAAACCATTAGTTACATCCTAAAGGAAAAATGCCCGCCAATTCTTATCCAAGCGTGACAACACTGGTATAACTTACTATAATAATGTATTTTACCAATCATAGTAAACATTGATTCAATCCTGCATTGTTTCTTAATTTTTAGTACGAAATCCAGAAGAAAGAGAATTTGATATAAAATAAATAAGATTTTTTTCAACACTATCTCTCTTCTATATCTATTTCTTTAACTTGAATAACCATATTATTATAGAGACTCAAAGACTGCAAGATAGCGGTTTCAGCTGTCGCCACGGCGTTTTCTAGCATGTCAACTGTTGTGCGTTCAAACATGGTTCAAACCCACCAGGGACAACACTTTGTGTAACACACAAAGTGTTATTCTGAGTCTGTGTGTTTCTTACGTCTGTTTCATGTATGTTTGTAAAGTCCTATACGACACAGGATTTATTCATCATCACTGTTTCAAAAGGATAGAAGATATTTTCTTTTTCTTTTTTATGGTATTGGGGGCAAACGAGCAGACGTATTATCTGATGATAAGCGATTACCGCCACCCATGGACACCCACAACACCAGAGGCGTCACAAGTGCGTTGGCGGCCTTTGGGGGATGGGGATGGGGATGAGGGGAGAGGTTGGGGTATGGGCCTCCGGTGTCCCCACTCACTCGGTGAAAGCGCTATTTCACACCGGTTTTCTGTGAGGCCGTGGTATCACTCCGGTCGAGCCAGCCCATTCATGCCGAAGCGTGACTCTCCCACGGTGATATTTTCCACGATTGTACATGAACTCTGTTATTTGCTTATTCTTTTTAGGTGGTGTACTTAGTCAATAGTGGTTCAGAAGCCAACGATTTGGCAGTTTTGCTGGCGAAAGCGTACACAGGCAACCATGACATCATATCTCTGCAGAACAGTTATCACGGCTATTCCACTGGGCTCATGGGGCTGACTGCCACGCAGAGCTATAGGATGCCCGTGCCCGTTCCCCCTGGCTTCTATCATGTAAGTCTTCTTCTTGCATTTAGATGATCTATGATCAGTCGAGTAATTAGAGCGGAAATACTAAACAATCAAATAGACAGACAATGGCCAGATCACTTTAGAATTGATTTATTTTCGCAATCCAATGGCCAATCCTGAGGCCCTGATTACTACCTTCACTGTTAAAAGTGCACTAATGAAAGTATAAAATTAAATCCTTTAAAATGTATGTAAGTGTCGTGAAATTGGAGAGGCGTATGTCCAGCAGTAGACTGTGATAGGCTGATGATGATGATAATATATATACCTATTCATATTTTATAAAACACATTTAACAATATCTTACAGACACCATTACCAGATCCGCTCAGGGGATACTGGGGCGGTGTGCGAGATTCAATCTCTCAGGTGCCAGGAGCATCTAACAATTCTGGCCAAGACTGTGATTCAGCAGACAAGTATATTCATCAGCTTAATGAGGTAAGTACTCTATTGCTTGCGCCACACGATACGGTCTGTTAGACCGAGTAGGACCTTTTTATCTGTAGTAAGGAATAGAAATACAATTTCAGAGATTTCGTTGAGAAATAAAATTTGTGTTTGGAAACTATATTTTGGTAGCAAAACAGGAACCACTTTCCGTATACATTTTTTTACTGTTCAAAACCTACTCTCTCTTGAAATTTAAAAAAAAACAGCGTCGAAATCGGTCCACCCATTTAAAAGCTACGATGCCACTTCGTGGATGCCACAGACAGACACACACACAGACAGACATCGACGTCAAACTTATAACACCTCTCTTTCGCGTCGGGGGTTAAAAATTACCTTATTCTAGTTATTTCAGAAAAAATAAATTGACATGCTACAGGTTCTAGAAACTTCCATCCCATCGGGACGTCTAGCAGCAATGTTCGCAGAGTCAATACAAGGAGTGAACGGAACTGTTCAATTTCCTAAAGGATACATAAGGAAGGCTCAACAGTTGGTTAAAAAGCACGGTGGACTATTTGTTTCGGATGAAGTAAGTTAAGCACCATTTAAAAACATCAACTGCTGTAACAAAGAATCACTTGATTCTTCGCTGGCGTCTATCTGAAGTCTGACTTCTGACTTATGATGCTACAATCATCCGCTACCAGCACCCTCCCGGTCCCCCTTCTTGTCCCACTTTTGCGAGTGCCAAACCCCGCTAGCGAGGCCTCTTAATTTATAGTCTTTTATTTATCATTTAAATTCGAGGAAACGTCGGGCCATTATCAAAGAGATAAAAAAAGCATTAAGACTCTATACAGTGTATACAGTGGCTGGAAATTTCTACCTCTGCGACTATCGATCCTTCTATCTCACTATCAGTGTTCTTTTCAGGTACAATCTGGCTTTGGACGTACCGGAGATCACTTCTGGGGCTTTCAAGGGCACGGAATAATTCCAGATATAGTGACAATGGCCAAGGGTATTGGCAATGGCTTCCCTATGGCTGCTGTAGTCACCACCAAAGAAATAGCAGCTGCTCACGCTAAAGCAGCTTATTTCAACACTTTTGGAGGGAACCCAATGGCATCGGCTGTTGGATCGGCAGTTTTAGACGTAATACCTATGACAATAACGCTTTTACAATTCAGTCAGTTGTCCTCACTATTTTTGAGAGGCACAACCGGAATTGATTTTTGTTGGCTCATGTATTAGTGAAGTAATGCAAATGTTTAAACTCATAAATCCCCTGAAGTTTATAGGACCATTTTAATGCTCAACGCTTCTTTGCTTCGTTTCCACGTAGGTACTAAATAAACCTTTTTAATCCAGGTCATTGAAGAAGAACAACTACAAAATAACTGTAAAGAAGTTGGCACCTACTTCGTTGAACAACTGCAACAACTGCAGAAACACCAACCAATTATCGGTGACGTCAGGGGAAAGGGCTTAATGTTGGGTGTAGAACTAGTCGTCCCAGGAACAAAAACAGCTTTGCCGGCTGCTGATGTGGCCGAGATACTTGAAATAACTAAAGATAATGGTGTTTTATTTGGACGGGGAGGAAGATGGGCTAATGTAAGAATACTGCTGTTTCTAAAGTTATTTATTAGGGTTAAACATTAGTGGATGGTTATGCGTTTAGACTTACGTATCAGGAATCATTGCAGTTTTGACCTAAGATGTATTCACAATCAATGAACTTCAATTTGAAAATCCGCCATCTCCTTTGCAAGCATAACTTGCTCGCAGAAAGAGACGGCAGAGTTCCACGCGCTCTCGGTCTGCAATATGGCCGCAATCTTGTTACCGAGCGAGAGAACAAGAGCTCCTATGGCCGCCACGAGATCACGCCTCGGCTCGTCCCACGCCGGACATTCCGCCAGCGTGTGGAATGCCGTGTCCACGGTCTGGCCATTGCAATGGTGGCACTCAGGCGTTGGCTCCTTGCGGATCAGACACAGGTGCTCTCCGAAGCTTCCTTTCCCAGTAAGCACCTGCGTCAGCCGGTCGTGGTGGAGGCTCCCGTGCTGCCTCTCGAGCCAATCCTCCATAACGGGTCTTACGGCCGCAATAACGGCATGCCCAATGCAACCCCCCACCCTATCCTCCAACCTGGGGAGGGATCAAGGGGCTACCAATAAATAACTTCGCTATATTACCCGCTCTTGCTACATCTCACTATAAAAAATCAATACAGTTTACAATTTTTTAATATTTAAAATAAAAAAACATGTCAACCGTAGCTGTAAAAAGAAGGTTATATGGAGAACAGGTGTGTTAGGTTATGTTCCACCAACTCAAAGGGAAAATCCTCCGACCAGGTGAGGTGATCACGGTCCAACGGTTGATGTTGGGATGTTGTATTTATGCTAATCGGTGCTAGAACTTCTATTGCGCGATTCAGGATTGGTAGTTTCTTCATTCCCTTTGTTACTCCGTAGTTCGACATATCTTCGGTGGATTTTGCTGTAGTAAACATACTACAGTAGTATGTTTTCCTGTTTTTGCGTTGTTTGTGGAAGTTGCCACAGGTTCTTACTGTGTACATCATTAATTAAAATACAATTTGATATTTTCACAGGTACTGAGGATAAAACCTCCTATGTGCATCAACAAGGAGAACGTCGATTTTGGCATAGATGTACTAGATAAAGCAATAAAACAACATTTATCTGTAAAAGCTAAATAATATATCAGAGAGTTGTAATTATGATATAAAATGTGAAATAAATAAATTTACTGATATATTTGAGTTTGATCTTGCACTACGTTTGCATCTCTCCATAAGAAATATTTTTTCCCCATTTTCCCAACATTTTCGGTCTATACCCGGCTCCTTTTAGTCCTAGAGTGATATTACATAGCCTAAAACCTTTCTCGCTAAATGGGCTATCAAACAAAAAAAGAATTAGCAAAATCGGTTCAGCTGTTTACGCGTGATATCGTGACCAAGGCAAATAGGTATTCATTTATATGTAGATATGTAACGTCATCATCAACCTCTCAGTAGAAAGGAATCTTCTGTGTGTCTAATCTTATATCTGTGGGAATAATTTTGCACAAAGGGATAAAAGTGTTTGCGCTACTTGATTTGATCAACGAATGAGTGCGATGTTCTTGACGCGTATGTCTGCTGTAAATATAGCAGAGGCAGTACCGGCGTTAGGGTAGGGCGCGGGTGGGCGATCGCCCCGGGCGCCAGATAAAAAGGGGGCGCCGCAGGCGCCCCTTTAAAACCCATCGCTCATAGTTCGAGGTCTACTTACTCGTAAATTCCCTAAATTAAGCGAAAAAATCTTTGTTTGCAACACTTGAATCACATCATAATCAAACACTTCGAACTGAGCACTGCATGCAGTTAATTTTATCCGGAATCCCCAATCATAGAGAAACACATTGTCTTTCTCTTTTTAATATTTAAGTTAATAAAATTTAACAAAAATAAAACCGACTTCAAGGTTCGATTCTCTTGGATGCCATCATCAGATCTTATGATACCACCGTTGGAATATCTTCTTTCCATTAAAAATAAAACATCATAATCGGTTTATACACGACGAAGTTATTCGCGAACAAACTCCAGACGCTGGCAGAATGTCCGGCATGTGGGGAGTCGAGGCGTGATCTTGTGACGGCCATCGGGGTGCTCTCTCTCGGTATCATGATTGCAGCCAAGTTATGTTTGCGAAGGTGACGGCGAAGCGGGGCTGGGAGAGGTTTAGAACTTTCTCGGTTCGCCAGGCCCGGGCCAGGTACCGCAGACAACTCAAGCGCTGGAGATCGTAAAACTATCTCCGTCCTCCATAAGCGCAAGCCTGGGCGTGACAGGTGAGGCCAATTGTCACACTAGCAGAAGCAGGCCAGGTTGAGAGCCTTTTGGGGACAGCAACGGTAACATCGGAGTTTCCACACAGGAGGGGGCCATCTACACACCGTAGGTGGCCCGAGGTACATCGGGGTTCCAGGGTTTTTCTTTCTAGAGTGCACCTGGTTTCCGGGTTCCAGTAGCCGAGACAGCGTGCGGTTTTAGCCGGTTCGAGTCCGACATGCCACCAGCAAGTCGGTATCCAGAGGGATTTCCGCAAAGGAAAAATATACAAGGATGACTCCATTGATGATGTAAAACAAATACAATGTTCATCCATGGAAAATTCTAACTGATCACATCACTCAGGGCTATAAACTATAAAAAACTCAGTGACCACGTTGGGAAGCAAGAATAAGCAGTGTTAAAGCAGTCCGTTATCAAATTACCGCCATCCATGATGCTTTATCATTTCCAACTCCTCCTGTTTTTCTTCTGATTAATTTCGTTGCGAGTTCCAAGACAGTTAATTTTCTTCCTGGGACTTCCCGAGTGTCATCACTCGGTGTGTTCGTGGGTCACTGCTGTTGATCCTGGTGTACAGGAGTTACAGTGGTGGGAATGTGGGCGGGATTAGTCCCACATCCATGATGCTTACATAACTTTACTATTGAAATCCAGACAACTGATGTTCAAGTGTCTCATGAAACTATTACTCCAGCTGAACATCTAAAAGATTTCAGAATTTGAACTTTTCAACTGTCTTCTGGACACTATATTAATTTCAGTCAATGAAAGGTTCGAACAGTTAACTTAGAACGAAATCTTGGTCTTTTTTGTAAAATAATAAACAGATTCAGGAAAGAGAAAAAGTTTTTTTCAGCGTCTTTTTTTGTCGTAGTTGGGTTTTAGTTTTTACTTTTTTTATTTAAAATGTTTTGGTGCCTCTATAATAGTAATTTCTTTGCAAAGTATATTTTAAATAGATACCACAGAAATATCACAATTATCCAATAAATACGGACAAAGTCACGAGAAAATGCCAATCTAATACATAAAATTCTCGTGTCACAGTTTTCGTTGCCATACTCCTCCGAAACGGCTTGACCGATTCTCATGAAACTTTGTGAGCATATTGAGTAGGTCTGAGAATCGGCCAACATCTATTTTTCATCCCCCTAAATGGTAAGGGTCACCCATCCTTAAAAAAAATTATGGCAAAACGACGTTTGCCGGGGCAGCTAGTAATATATATATTTTTGAAATGTTCAAGTAACGCCCTTTTGTATGATACCAAACACGGCATATTTCTCTCATATTAATTTTTAATACACTACTTTGCGTCGGCTTGAGGGAGCCACAGATTTAGTGACACGTCATATAGCCTATTATCAGCGAGCAATCAAGACGCTTCTAACGATACCTCATTTGTCTTATTCTGACTAGTATTTTCAGAAATAAGGATGGAACAAACAAGCATGCCATAGAAATACCACATTTATCGAATAAACACGGACAAAGTCACGAGAAAATGCTAATAATATATGTATTTTTGAAATGTACAAATAACGCCCTTTCCAATGATACCAAACACGACATATTTATCAAAAAAAAAAAATTTAAAACAGTACTTTATGTCGGCTAGAGGGGCGCCACATTAGATTCAGTGACACGTCATATAGCCTACAACCAGAAGACGATCATGACGCTTCTAGTGACACCTCATTTGTACAGTTCTAATGAGTAGTTAAGGAGCTAAGAGGGAACAAATGAACATACATACATACATAGCCTGTCCAAATCATAACCCTTCTTTGGCTTTGCCGTAGTCGGGTAAAAATTCGACTTTGTCAAAGTCTGTGGGGATCTCCAATTAAAATTGACTCTAAATCAAACATAGATGGTTATATGTTATGTACTAAACTCATAAGTCTGAAATATTTTGTGCCTGATCAGAACGTTTCCTATTTTTATTTTAAATTTTATCAAAAATCACAACCTACAAGACCTACCTCCAAAGTATCCAAATGTGTGGATAGCATTTCGCATATTTTTGACTATACCTTAATAGTTGCTAGTGGGGAGAGGAGTTTTTCATACAAAAACTATCTTCGATCAATAATATCTAAACCTATATTGACAAACTTAGCAACTTAGTCAATTGAAAAATAAATTGCTAAAAAAACGTCGACTTTGATAACCTTATAAAAGAGTTCACTTATGGAAAGGCCAGAAAGGTATTTTTTATGAAAAATAATTGTTTTTTTTTTATAAATGCATATTGAATTATATCATTTACCTTTTTTCGTATGGGTTTTAATTGCAGTTGGGGGGCGCCGTAGAAATCTCGCCCAGGGTGCTGGTAGTGTTGAATTGAATTTGAATTGAAACTCGCGGGCTTAGTTTCCGCAACTCGACGTCTTATTGCGCCTATTTTGCGTAGTGGGTCGGCACTAGTGGTGCCAACCCAATTCTTCCAGGAAGCCTAGCAGACCCCTTGCGTTGCCGACGACTTCCTGAAGTGACCTCGGCGATCCGAGGTGTCTCGCCCGGTATTTCGCCACCTCTGGACATGTCAAGATGACATGGGCGGCTGTTTCATCTTCCTCCATGCACGCTCTGCATAGAGGGCTGTCCGTTACACCTAGGGTAAAGAGATGTTTGTTTAATAGTGCATGACCAGTTATTGCTCCGATTAGGAGTCGAAGCGGCGGCCTCTTCAGTTGTTTCAGCTTCCGTGACAATCCGGGGTTGATCGTCGGGAGGGCCTCTTTGGTCTGCCTGCAGGTACAAAGGTTGGACCAATATATTTGGTGTTCTACTTCGGTGTTCTGTTGCAGTGTCCGTCGCAGCCAGGCAGTCGGCAATGGCAGTATTGGTTCTGGGCCGATTGCCCTTGTCTCCGATCCGCCTCTTGCCAGTGCGTCAGCTGAGTCGTTCCCGCGTGAGTTGCTATGACCTTTGATCCACTGGAGAGTTATACTATTTATAGTGCTTACCTCTGTCAGGGCTCTGTGGCATTCGTAGATTAGCCCTGAGGTAGTCACATGACTTTGTAGAGCTTGTAAGACTGATCGGCTGTCGGAAAGTATGCGGATGGGGTATTCCGTTACCTTTCTGGAGATGATCGCATGTGCTGCCGTTATTATGCCCATACACTCTGCCTGGAAGACTGTGTTGTGGGCTCCTAATGGTGTCGAGATTTGTATGTTTAGGTCCTCAGAGAATACTCCCGAGCCAGTGCCTGACCTTGTTTTGGATCCGTCCGTGAAGATTCTTAACTCCTTTGGGTTAAGCCCTTCTTGGGGGTCCTCGTGCAGTTGTATCTTGTATTTTTTGTCAAAGACGAATTGCCTGGGTATCGTGTCAGTTACCGCTTCCATGAGCGGTTCCTTACCTATAGCCTCATAGAGGATTTCGGTGTGTGGTACCCTAGGCAGCCTCCAGAGATTTTGTTTCTTTAGCCGCGCTGCTGCAGCTAAAGCCTCCTGCCTTATGAAAAGGTGGAGTGGTGGTAGACCTAAGATGGCTTCCAGAGCTGCAGTCGGTGTAGTCCTCATACAGCCTGTAGCCGCCAGACAGGCCAATCTCTGGAGTCGTTGTAGTTTAGTTTCGGCAGTGGATAGTTTGGTCCGTGGCCACCAGACTATCGCGCCGTAACTTACCATTGGTCGGATGACTGTCTCGTAGAGCCACAAAGTGGTCTTGGGGTTTAGTCCCCAAGTTTTACCTACCATTCTGCGGCACTGCCAGAATACGACTGTTGCTTTTTCAATTTTGTTGTTGAGGTGGGCGCTCCAGTTAAGTCTGTGGTCGAATATTACCCCTAGATACTTTACCTCAGACGAGAGTTGGAGCTCTGTATTGAACAGCTTGGGAAGTCGGTAATTTCCCAGGTTCCGTTTGTTGGTGAACATTACCATTTCAGTCTTCCTTGGGTTGACTGACAGTTCATTATCCACGCACCAGCGTTCCACTATTGCCAGTGCTGAGCGTGTTACATCGCATACTGTACCTGTGTGCATGCCGCTTGTTAATATCACTATATCATCAGCGTATCCGATGGTATAATGGTGATTGTTGTTCAATGTGGTGATAAGGTCGTTTACCACTAGGTTCCATAGGATTGGTGAGAGAACGCCACCTTGGGGGCAGCCCTTCGCCACCAGTGCTTGTTTAGTAGCGTCTGCCTCGAGTCTGATGACTCTCTGGCTCAGCATCTTGTTTATCCACTCTATCATGACAGCATGCACTCCATGTTTTACCAGTGCTGCTGTTATGCTGGTGAATTTCGTTTTGTCGAAGGCTCCCTCGATATCTATGAAGGTGCCTAAGCACATCATCTTGTTTTTTATTGCAACCTCAATTTTGGTTGTGACCGCATGAAGTGCTGACTCTGTCGATTTACCTGGACTGTAGGCATGCTGGTTCGGATGTAGTGGTGCTTGTGTCAGCGCCGTTTCCCTCAGATGCCTGTCGCATAACCTCTCTAGTGTCTTTAGGAGGAAAGAGGTGAGGCTTATTGGTCTGAAGGATTTTGGATCCGAGTAGTCGGTTTTACCTGGCTTTGGTATGAAGATTGCTCTGACGTCTCTCCACTGTCTTGGCACATATCTGTGTGCCAGACAGGCTCCCAGGACGTAGGTCAACCGTTGAGTAAGTGTCTTCCCTCCCCATTTAAGCAGGGCTGGGAAGATCCCGTCCGGGCCTGGAGATTTAAATGAGTCGAAACTGTCAATTGCCCATTGTGTTTTATATGGGTCGATTACCTTGTGGGCCTGCTGCCATTCCTCCTCCGTTGGGATGGTTTCTTCTTCTGGCCATCCGCCTGGACTGATTATTTCACAGTCCGGGAAGTGTGTTGTTACCAGAATACATTCTGCCTCTTCCACCGAGGTGGTAAAGGAGTTGTCTGGCTTTCGTAAAGACCCCAGTGATATGGCTGAGTTATTGGAGAGAACTTTCCTTACCCTGTTGGCCTGTGCAGCAGTCTCAATGTTTGTGCAGAAGTTCCGCCATGAGTTGGTACTCCTGTATCTGAGTCGTTTTTTGTACCTGGACTTGGTGACCTTATATTTATCCAAGTCCTGGTCTGTACCGGTGTTCATCGCCCTGTTGAGTTGCTTCCTCATCTCGCTCCTGAGTCTCTCCAGCTCAGGCCCCCACCAGCTCTTTGTTTTTGTTTGGCCTGCTGGTGGGGTGGATAGGGGGCATGTCTGATGGTAACAGTCCATCATAGTGTCTGTGAGAAACTTTATCTGTTTTTCAATTTCTACGGTACCTTGGATTCTAGTCGGGTTACTTCCCTGTGCCAGGGACTGACCGATCCGCAGTGAGTATTGGGTGCGATCGGTTTTTCTTGGGTTCCGCCTAGGTGGTGCCGTGAGTGTGTTTACCTGAAGGTCGAAACGAATCCATCTGTGGTCCGAACATGACAGTTCGTTGGACACGTGCCAGTTTGAGATGTGTTTCGCTGCCTCTTCAGTTGCCAAGGTCAAGTCAATGATTGTCTTGCTACGTCTGTTGACGAATGTTGGTACAAAACCTGTGTTTACTATGTTAAGGTTTGTCGTAAATAGGTATTCAACGAGTTTCCTACCTCTGTCGTTACCTGTAGACATGCCCCATAAGGCATGGTGCGCGTTGGAGTCGGTTCCCACGATGAGCTCGAGTCCCACCTCCTCGCAGTAGTGGACCAGCCGCGACAGGTCGTGCGGTGGTGGGTCGTCGGCTTCCGGCATGTAGACGGATGCCAATACCACCTGCACGAGGCCGGTGTCTTGGGCTACCTGCACCTTCATGGCACATAGGTCTCTGGAACAGAAACTGGTTAGGGCCTGCATGTTTATATCAGCCGTAGTGTATATGCATGTGCGGGGATTCTCTGGTCCCGCGTGAACTGTTAGCTTACCTTCCATGTTGCGGAGTCCGCAGACAGTGCCGTCTCTGACCCACGGCTCTTGGATCAGTATGACGGCTGTTTTGTTGTCCTCCAACCACTTCCTGATCTGAGCCGTCGCAGTTATGCTGTGGTGGAGGTTAGCCTGGAGGATGCTACATGCCGAGGAAGGAGACAGCGCCATCGGAATCTGATTCCTCCGTTGCCAAGTCCTCGACCTCGGCTCCATCCTCCTTTTGGATGGCCAGCTTGCGAAGCTCCTCCACGCAATCACCCCCGCTGTCCGTGCGGTCTCGAAGAAGGTCATCTTCCACATCGGATTCGAGGGCGGACCGCGCCGGAGCCTGGGGCTCAGATGTCGCGACTGCGTCAGCAGCATCCTTTGCCCCATCCGCAGTGTCCATCGGAAGGGTGCAAGCACTGTTTACTGCATCCCTGGAGTCGGTTTCGGCTGGTGGATACTCCACAAACTTGCCGCGGGGCCCTAAGAACTTGACGTACACCGTGCCCAGCATAAAGCTGAGCCGGCGCCCGTGCTCGACCAGGGGCCCCACCACCGTTTCCGGGATGCTGACAATGGCGAACGTGTCCGTCGCTTGCCTGTCCATTTTCAGTAGGAGCCATCTTTCGATGTCTGCCCACCGGTTTTGGAAGCGCAGCATGTGTGCTACCCTTCTGTGGTCCTCGTGGACCCCAGGGAGCAAGATGCCGCAGCGGACTCGCTTCGTCATCTCGCCTGGGCGCTTTACCACCAACTTCTCTCCCGTGGGAAGAGTGATGGTGGCCACGCTGCGCTTCAGCCATTCCAGCGTGGGCTGGTTTTCGCACCATAGTTTTAGGTAGCCGTCGGTCAATACCGGCCTTCCCCGAAACGATGGGCCCTCTGAGTTACTGCTGCCCGGCTTCATCGATTCCTCGAACAGCAGCTCCTCAATCCGCTTTTGGACCTCATCAGACTGACTCTGGCTGAGGTTTTCCATAGTGGCAGTGGTTACCGCTGCCACCAGGTCCGCCTTGACCGCGCTTGCATAGTCAGTCTGAGTGGCCTCCCCTGGTGGTCCGGTCCTCCGCCTCTTTGGCTCGCCTCTCGGAGATATTGTCTCGTCAAGGCGTGCCCTTTTGGCAGAGTGCCGGCCCCCCTGGGTACTACCACCCTGAGGTCCTGTTTGCGTCCCCTTGCCCTTGGGAGGTGTGCGTCGTGTTGCTGAGGGTTCAGCAGGCGCATTATTCCCTCTCCGCAGACTGGTACCCTGCCCTTGGGTTGGTACCGGGGTCGCGTCTGTTGTAGCAGCTTGTCGCTTCTCTCTCTCCCTGCGACGCTGCTTTTTGTTTTTCTTGCGTGTCTTTAGTTCCACACAAGAGGAAGAAGCTGGGGGTTGGGGCGCCGACACTATGTTCTTTGCCTTTTTCCCCTTCCTCTTCCTGGACATGGCGACTTGCCAACCGGACAAGCTAGGGTCCGTGGCTGGGTCGCCTTGTTGGGACCTCCTCCCCGTTGTCTGCTCCAGGTTTGTAGGCCGAGCCACGCCCGGAACGACTTCAGGGGCTGGCCGGGTACGGCCAAAGCTCGTGGAGCTCGCCTGTACCTGTCCAGCGGGTGCTTTCGCGTTAGGCTTCCTGGTCACCGGCTTGCCGGCGACCTTTCTGCCCTCCGCGGTAGATTTTGTCTTCGGTGTCGGTACCGTGGAGGTGCCGACACGAGACTGCGTGTTCTTGTCTACTTGGGTCGCCAAGGCTTCCCTGTAGACTCGTGTTAAGGAGGGAGGTCCTACTGGACCCCTTCCTTGGGTGTCCGGTCCAGCTATTGCCGTACCTTCCACCTTTGGGGTTTGGGATTTGTTTTCATCCATTATTTTGGTGTTGTTATTTTCGCCTCTCGAGCTTCCCACCCTCCATGGAGCCCGCACCTTTGGGGATGTCCCTAAGGACACCAGGAATACCCGAGAGGTATAGGGTCGTTGGGTTGGGACTCATGCGCGACATCGGGAACTGCAGACATGCGGCCCCCAGTTGTGCCTTATGTCCTCGCTCCGTCAGCATGGCCGGGCCCCAGTGTTCTCCCAGAGAACACCCCCCCCGAACCTCGCCTGCGGACCGTACCACCTCATCCGTACGGGACGCGTGTCCATTACCTTGTAATGGCTAGCTACAAGGCTACCGTTTTGCCTGAAATCCGGACTAAAGAGGGCGTGTTGCTTCACGGAGGTAACTAACCCCGACCCCGTTCAGCTCAACCCCCCAGGACTCCTTCATCCTGGCTTACGGCGCTCGACTGCACAGGACTAGTGCAGGCAGGCATGATAGTCCTCCGAGGTCGCCTGCTGGCCTTGGTGGACCCGTGTAATGAAGTGAGTAAATGAATGAATGGGTGAGTGTATGGGTGAGTGAATGAGTGACTGAGTGATTGAAGTGTGTGATTGGATTAGGAGTTAGGACATTAGATGGGAATACTAGGTAGGTTTCGGAAGGATGGGTAGTAAGGGGGTGGTGTGGAACACAGGATTAGGGTAGTGGGTTATACCTGACTGGTGGTAATGTCCAGCCGGGCAATGGCCCTCCTCAACTTGGCTACTGGAGATATGGGCTAGGTGTTGCGGCTCCCCTCGCATATTGCGGATCTCCAGCATTTCCAGGGTGCACGACCCGCTCCGAAAGGAGCAGGTTCCTCCCTGCCCGTATGTCGACGGATACAGGTCGGACGTGGACGTGTGAGAAGCACTTGAGCGTACATGCCGATAACTCAGCGCCGTTACTGAATGTACATGTACGCCCCGACGCACCCCCGCTGGTAGTGTTAAAACCGGCACTGATCAGAGGCGTTAGTTCTTATAAACTTTAAACGAGTCTGGGACGGTGATTGGCTCGTCAGATTTGTCTGGCTCATTGGAAAATATTTTAAAATATTACACTTAATGATTTGTGTAAAATTCGGGGTTCCTAAAATGACGTAAGTTTGCATGTTTTTTTCCATCGTTGATACCTGCTAACTATAAATCGCTTTCAGCTTATCGAGTATCCATTCCTTGCTGAATAGGTATATGGTAGACCACCGATCCTAAAAAAATCATCTCTCTCTTAAAATGACATAAGTCTGAGTTGACTGGGATCTTGTACTCTAAATTGAGATTAATATCTCGCAATGTTGCTGCTTAATTTAGGTGTGATAAAAATTGTATTGACGGTTTTTTGACAACCATTTAGGTTTTTGGAAGCTACGATAACTTTGCTAAGCATTTTGTTTTTGGCAATTCAAATTGAATGTTAATTTTATTTTGAAGATATTTCTAAAACTTTCGATGTTGACCTTATTTTCTATCTTTAAATTGTATACGGATTTTTTTAGCAGCATGTTGTTTAACATACTACTAAAAAACTTCGCTGGCATAGCATGATGGCGATGGCGACTCTAATTTCGAAATTGTCAAGCTATGTTCTGTTCTTTCATATTTGTCAAGCATAGAGTTTTTATAGATAGAGTGGGATAGACATACGGCTGCCTGTAAGCGGAAACGTGCAACGATTAGAGAGAGAGAAAAGATCGCGGTACCCCATTAGTCTTACTTAACTGACGCATGCGTAGTAAAGGACTGACGTAGTGACGTTACACTGTATCGCTCTCTGAATGCGAGATCTTGCCTTTTTACCATGGTTCTGCTATGCTGCTTTTCCGCACAAACTGTGCAAACGCGAGTAAAGTGAGACAGATACGTACCGCGATTGTCTCTCTCTTTCCAGCCGATGGACAGCTGGAGGCCTGGCTCCCCTGCTCTATCTATAATAACTCTATGCTGTCAACTTCCGTCTGATCTATCATCTGTCTGTGTGTGTGTCATCCCTACTTCAGTGGTGTCATCACTGTCATCATGTGAGTGACATAAGGAAAAGGAACTGAGGAGTAGTGAGCAGTAGTGAGGACAAATGTGTGCTGAATTGCGCCGGTTTGTGCGATTGAATGAATAAAAATTATGCAACAATATAATAATATAAAGCTTTTTATGTAACTAAGAGTAAACTTAAAGTGACGGCATTAAGTAATATCTACTCAGAAATTAAAATTTACTCACTCCAAAAACCTGAAAAATAAAATAATAGAAAAATGGTTTTTAAATGCCAAGAAGATAGCTTCTTAAAAGAGGTAAGATTTAATTTAAAAAGTTATTTTTACCGTACTCAGAAACCTTACGAATGAATTATCATTTCTTTTTATTATTGTTTTATGATCAAGATAAATATATATAAACTGTCTCAAAACCTATGGTAGATTTTTGGTGGCACAACCGAATAGACACAGTACATGCTGGTACAAAATATAATAACTGATAACACTTGATAAACTTGTAATAAATAGTAATACACATATAAATACACCTTAAATGGCTGTCATTTAACTATAATGTGTATGGTAGTTATTATAATAAATATCAGTGGTACTTTTATATACTACTAGCTGAACCCCACGGTGTTACCCGCGGTCATTGTTGTACCGCGGGACAAAGTTAGTCTAAAAAGAGTAGCCTAAGTTACTCCCCGGATCATCAGCTACCTGCCAGTGAAAGTCCCTTCAAAATCCGTCCAGCCGTTCCAGAGATTACCCGGAACAAACAGACAGACAGACAGACCGACAGACAGACAGACCGACAGACAGACAGACCGACAGACAGACAGACCGACAGACAGACAGACAGACCGACAGACAGACAGACAGACAAAAAAAATTTTAACTACAGTTTTGGCATATGTACTGTGTATACATACATATCCATTTAGTAAAAAGCGGTTATTTTAATATTACAAACAGACACTCCAATTTTATTTATTTGTATAGATGTATAGATATCACCTTCTTTGGTGTGCCTATACTATGATGAATCGTAATGAAGTATATTCAAATTAGTCTCATAAAACGGGCAGCATATCTTGGTAACAGGACAGAAAATATTTTAATTCAAATCGGCGTATAAATGGCAAAGTTTTTGCGTACAAAGTTGCACTGCAAAAATTATTCCATACTCCACAAGTTGCAGGTTCTCAGGTCTTACCAGAGGTTTTACATAGCGTTGAGTGCGTGTCTTATGAAATTCAATCGAGTCAGGGGCTTACTCCATTTGCTGGCGAATTGTGTCTGCTCTCAGAACTTCGGAATAAATTTTAATTTGGTTCAAAGAGATAATTGCCATGAATGGGTGAAATAAATTTGTCTAGTACCCATAGTACAAGCTCTGCTTTATTTGGAATTAAATAGCGTGGTGTGTCAGATTCGAAATATTTTTATTTTGTGTTATTAATATTTTATTTTAATATTTTATATTTAAAACCTCAATCTCAGTCTGCAAGTCATCAAATTTTGTCGATAAACCTTCAAACTTACTTAATTTTAAATTTAACTCAGCTATTTGAACAGTTGAAAGTTCAAATAATTCGCTTATTTGGTGTAAATAGTTTTTAAATTTCGTAATTTGTCCTTTGATGGAACTACGTTTTGCAACTAAAGCCTTTAAAAAAGATTTATCGCTACCTTCCGTTGTCATGATGAATTAATAACTTGTCTAAAAGTAATTGTAAATACACTTAATTCGTTAATACTTTTAGTTCCAAGTAAATGTTTCTAAAATAATTTGTTTCAATACAAACATAAAGGCATCGACAATGTTTTAATGATTTAGAAAAGGAATAAAAAATGATTTTTGCTCACGCTCACCTTCTCGGTGAAATCTGCAGAAAACCGGTCACGTTCAGCTGAACTGGCTGGTGACACTCGTTCACGCTGACTCAGCGGAGTAGCACTGTACTTCATACAGCAATGGCTGAAAAGTTCGGCAAATTCGCTTAAATATACTTGTAAATATTATAACGCTTGCATCCCCGAGGGGGTGGACAGAGGCGCACCAACACTTACACTTTGAAAACAACGATTCCTATTTTAAACAGAAAATTTTAAATAAATAAATAAATATTTCGGACATCTAAACACACAACGCCAAGCTAACATATGTGTCCCGAAACTCCAACCAGCGGAAATGTGAACCGTCAAATTTCGAAATTTGTATTTGAGGTAACTTGAATCCAACGCTCCGGTAATCAAAATCTGAACAGACAATGACAGAATCACGCCGCTTACTATCATCATCAATATTGAATTTCTGTAACTCAGTTCTAGCCTTAGCAATACTCTGTATAATATCTTGTTCAAAGCGTTCTCGCTCATCAAGCTCCTCTTGAATATTAGTAAAATTTAAAACCTCAATCTCAGTCTGCAAGTCATCAAATTTTGTCGATAAACCTTCAAACTTACTTAATTTTAAATTTAACTCAGCTATTTGAACAGTTGAAAGTTCAAATAATTCGCTTATTTGGTGTAAATAGTTTTTAAATTTCGTAATTTGTCCTTTGATGGAACTACGTTTTGCAACTAAAGCCTTTAAAAAAGATTTATCGCTACCTTCCGTTGTCATGATTAATTAATAACTTGTCTAAAAGTAATTGAATTGTAAATACGCTTAATTCGTTAATACTTTTAGTTCCAAGTAAATGTTTCTAAAATAATTTGTTTCAATACAAACATAAAGGCATCGACAATGTTTTAATGATTTAGAAAAGGAATAAAAAATGATTTTTGCTCACGCTCACCTTCTCGGTGAAATCTGCAGAAAGCCGGTCACGTTCAGCTGAACTGGCTGGTGACACTCGTTCACGCTGACTCAGCGGAGTAGCACTGTACTTCATACAGCAATGGCTGAAAAGTTCGGCAAATTCGCTTAAATATACTTGTAAATATTATAACGCTTGCATCCCCGAGGGGGTGGACAGAGGCGCACCAACACTTACACTTTGAAAACAACGATTCCTATTTTAAACAGAAAATTTTAAATAAATAAATAAATATTTCGGACATCTAAACACACAACGCCAAGCTAACATATGTGTCCCGAAACTCCAACCAGCGGAAATGTGAACCGTCAAATTTCGAAATTTGTATTTGAGGTAACTTGAATCCAACGCTCCGGTAATCAAAATCTGAACAGACAATGACAGAATCACGCCGCTTACTATCATCATCAATATTGAATTTCTGTAACTCAGTTCTAGCCTTAGCAATACTCTGTATAATATCTTGTTCAAAGCGTTCTCGCTCATCAAGCTCCTCTTGAATATTAGTAAAATTTAAAACCTCAATCTCAGTCTGCAAGTCATCAAATTTTGTCGATAAACCTTCAAACTTACTTAATTTTAAATTTAACTCAGCTATTTGAACAGTTGAAAGTTCAAATAATTCGCTTATTTGGTGTAAATAGTTTTTAAATTTCGTAATTTGTCCTTTGATGGAACTACGTTTTGCAACTAAAGCCTTTAAAAAAGATTTATCGCTACCTTCCGTTGTCATGATTAATTAATAACTTGTCTAAAAGTAATTGTAAATACACTTAATTCGTTAATACTTTTAGTTCCAAGTAAATGTTTCTAAAATAATTTGCTTCAATACAAACATAAAGGCATCGACAATGTTTTAATGATTTAGAAAAGGAATAAAAAATGATTTTTGCTCACGCTCACCTTCTCGGTGAAATCTGCAGAAAGCCGGTCACGTTCAGCTGAACTGGCTGGTGACACTCGTTCACGCTGACTCAGCGGAGTAGCACTGTACTTCATACAGCAATGGCTGAAAAGTTCGGCAAATTCGCTTAAATATACTTGTAAATATTATAACGCTTGCATCCCCGAGGGGGTGGACAGAGGCGCACCAACACTTACACTTTGAAAACAACGATTCCTATTTTAAACAGAAAATTTTAAATAAATAAATAAATATTTCGGACATCTAAACACACAACGCCAAGCTAACATATGTGTCCCGAAACTCCAACCAGCGGAAATGTGAACCGTCAAATTTCGAAATTTGTATTTGAGGTAACTTGAATCCAACGCTCCGGTAATCAAAATCTGAACAGACAATGACAGAATCACGCCGCTTACTATCATCATCAATATTGAATTTCTGTAACTCAGTTCTAGCCTTAGCACTACTCTGTATAATATCTTGTTCAAAGCGTTCTCGCTCATCAAGCTCCTCTTGAATATTAGTAAAATTTAAAACCTCAATCTCAGTCTGCAAGTCATCAAATTTTGTCGATAAACCTTCAAACTTACTTAATTTTAAATTTAACTCAGCTATTTGAACAGTTGAAAGTTCAAATAATTCGCTTATTTGGTGTAAATAGTTTTTAAATTTCGTAATTTGTCCTTTGATGGAACTACGTTTTGCAACTAAAGCCTTTAAAAAAGATTTATCGCTACCTTCCGTTGTCATGATTAATTAATAACTTGTCTAAAAGTAATTGTAAATACACTTAATTCGTTAATACTTTTAGTTCCAAGTAAATGTTTCTAAAATAATTTGTTTCAATACAAACATAAAGGCATCGACAATGTTTTAATGATTTAGAAAAGGAATAAAAAATGATTTTTGCTCACGCTCACCTTCTCGGTGAAATCTGCAGAAAGCCGGTCACGTTCAGCTGAACTGGCTGGTGACACTCGTTTACGCTGACTCAGCGGAGTAGCACTGTACTTCATACAGCAATGGCTGAAAAGTTCGGCAAATTCGCTTAAACATACTTGTAAATATTATAACGCTTGCATCCCCGAGGGGGTGGACAGAGGCGCACCAACACTTACACTTTGAAAACAACGATTCCTATTTTAAACAGAAAATTTTAAATAAATAAATAAATGTTTCGGACATCTAAACACACAACGCCAAGCTAACATATGTGTCCCGAAACTCCAACCAGCGGAAATGTGAACCGTCAAATTTCGAAATTTGTATTTGAGGTAACTTGAATCCAACGCTCCGGTAATCAAAATCTGAACAGACAATGACAGAATCACGCCGCTTACTATCATCATCAATATTGAATTTCTGTAACTCAGTTCTAGCCTTAGCAATACTCTGTATAATATCTTGTTCAAAGCGTTCTCGCTCATCAAGCTCCTCTTGAATATTAGTAAAATTTAAAACCTCAATCTCAGTCTGCAAGTCATCAAATTTTGTCGATAAACCTTCAAACTTACTTAATTTTAAATTTAACTCAGCTATTTGAACAGTTGAAAGTTCAAATAATTCGCTTATTTGGTGTAAATAGTTTTTAAATTTCGTAATTTGTCCTTTGATGGAACTACGTTTTGCAACTAAAGCCTTTAAAAAAGATTTATCGCTACCTTCCGTTGTCATGATTAATTAATAACTTGTCTAAAAGTAATTGTAAATACACTTAATTCGTTAATACTTTTAGTTCCAAGTAAATGTTTCTAAAATAATTTGTTTCACTACAAACATAAAGGCATCGACAATGTTTTAATGATTTAGAAAAGGAATAAAAAATGATTTTTGCTCACGCTCACCTTCTCGGTGAAATCTGCAGAAAGCCGGTCACGTTCAGCTGAACTGGCTGGTGACACTCGTTCACGCTGACTCAGCGGAGTAGCACTGTACTTCATACAGCAATGGCTGAAAAGTTCGGCAAATTCGCTTAAACATACTTGTAAATATTATAACGCTTGCATCCCCGAGGGGGTGGACAGAGGCGCACCAACACTTACACTTTGAAAACAACGATTCCTATTTTAAACAGAAAATTTTAAATAAATAAATAAATATTTCGGACATCTAAACACACAACGCCAAGCTAACATATGTGTCCCGAAACTCCAACCAGCGGAAATGTGAACCGTCAAATTTCGAAATTTGTATTTGAGGTAACTTGAATCCAACGCTCCGGTAATCAAAATCTGAACAGACAATGACAGAATCACGCCGCTTACTATCATCATCAATATTGAATTTCTGTAACTCAGTTCTAGCCTTAGCAATACTCTGTATAATATCTTGTTCAAAGCGTTCTCGCTCATCAAGCTCCTCTTGAATATTAGTAAAATTTAAAACCTCAATCTCAGTCTGCAAGTCATCAAATTTTGTCGATAAACCTTCAAACTTACTTAATTTTAAATTTAACTCAGCTATTTGAACAGTTGAAAGTTCAAATAATTCGCTTATTTGGTGTAAATAGTTTTTAAATTTCGTAATTTGTCCTTTGATGGAACTACGTTTTGCAACTAAAGCCTTTAAAAAAGATTTATCGCTACCTTCCGTTGTCATGATGAATTAATAACTTGTCTAAAAGTAATTGTAAATACACTTAATTCGTTAATACTTTTAGTTCCAAGTAAATGTTTCTAAAATAATTTGTTTCAATACAAACATAAAGGCATCGACAATGTTTTAATGATTTAGAAAAGGAATAAAAAATGATTTTTGCTCACGCTCACCTTCTCGGTGAAATCTGCAGAAAGCCGGTCACGTTCAGCTGAACTGGCTGGTGACACTCGTTCACGCTGACTCAGCGGAGTAGCACTGTACTTCATACAGCAATGGCTGAAAAGTTCGGCAAATTCGCTTAAACATACTTGTAAATATTATAACGCTTGCATCCCCGAGGGGGTGGACAGAGGCGCACCAACACTTACACTTTGAAAACAACGATTCCTATTTTAAACAGAAAATTTTAAATAAATAAATAAATATTTCGGACATCTAAACACACAACGCCAAGCTAACATATGTGTCCCGAAACTCCAACCAGCGGAAATGTGAACCGTCAAATTTCGAAATTTGTATTTGAGGTAACTTGAATCCAACGCTCCGGTAATCAAAATCTGAACAGACAATGACAGAATCACGCCGCTTACTATCATCATCAATATTGAATTTCTGTAACTCAGTTCTAGCCTTAGCAATACTCTGTATAATATCTTGTTCAAAGCGTTCTCGCTCATCAAGCTCCTCTTGAATATTAGTAAAATTTAAAACCTCAATCTCAGTCTGCAAGTCATCAAATTTTGTCGATAAACCTTCAAACTTACTTAATTTTAAATTTAACTCAGCTATTTGAACAGTTGAAAGTTCAAATAATTCGCTTATTTGGTGTAAATAGTTTTTAAATTTCGTAATTTGTCCTTTGATGGAACTACGTTTTGCAACTAAAGCCTTTAAAAAAGATTTATCGCTACCTTCCGTTGTCATGATGAATTAATAACTTGTCTAAAAGTAATTGTAAATACACTTAATTCGTTAATACTTTTAGTTCCAAGTAAATGTTTCTAAAATAATTTGTTTCAATACAAACATAAAGGCATCGACAATGTTTTAATGATTTAGAAAAGGAATAAAAAATGATTTTTGCTCACGCTCACCTTCTCGGTGAAATCTGCAGAAAGCCGGTCACGTTCAGCTGAACTGGCTGGTGACACTCGTTCACGCTGACTCAGCGGAGTAGCACTGTACTTCATACAGCAATGGCTGAAAAGTTCGGCAAATTCGCTTAAACATACTTGTAAATATTATAACGCTTGCATCCCCGAGGGGGTGGACAGAGGCGCACCAACACTTACACTTTGAAAACAACGATTCCTATTTTAAACAGAAAATTTTAAATAAATAAATAAATATTTCGGACATCTAAACACACAACGCCAAGCTAACATATGTGTCCCGAAACTCCAACCAGCGGAAATGTGAACCGTCAAATTTCGAAATTTGTATTTGAGGTAACTTGAATCCAACGCTCCGGTAATCAAAATCTGAACAGACAATGACAGAATCACGCCGCTTACTATCATCATCAATATTGAATTTCTGTAACTCAGTTCTAGCCTTAGCAATACTCTGTATAATATCTTGTTCAAAGCGTTCTCGCTCATCAAGCTCCTCTTGAATATTAGTAAAATTTAAAACCTCAATCTCAGTCTGCAAGTCATCAAATTTTGTCGATAAACCTTCAAACTTACTTAATTTTAAATTTAACTCAGCTATTTGAACAGTTGAAAGTTCAAATAATTCGCTTATTTGGTGTAAATAGTTTTTAAATTTCGTAATTTGTCCTTTGATGGAACTACGTTTTGCAACTAAAGCCTTTAAAAAAGATTTATCGCTACCTTCCGTTGTCATGATTAATTAATAACTTGTCTAAAAGTAATTGTAAATACACTTAATTCGTTAATACTTTTAGTTCCAAGTAAATGTTTCTAAAATAATTTGTTTCACTACAAACATAAAGGCATCGACAATGTTTTAATGATTTAGAAAAGGAATAAAAAATGATTTTTGCTCACGCTCACCTTCTCGGTGAAATCTGCAGAAAGCCGGTCACGTTCAGCTGAACTGGCTGGTGACACTCGTTCACGCTGACTCAGCGGAGTAGCACTGTACTTCATACAGCAATGGCTGAAAAGTTCGGCAAATTCGCTTAAATATACTTGTAAATATTATAACGCTTGCATCCCCGAGGGGGTGGACAGAGGCGCACCAACACTTACACTTTGAAAACAACGATTCCTATTTTAAACAGAAAATTTTAAATAAATAAATAAATATTTCGGACATCTAAACACACAACGCCAAGCTAACATATGTGTCCCGAAACTCCAACCAGCGGAAATGTGAACCGTCAAATTTCGAAATTTGTATTTGAGGTAACTTGAATCCAACGCTCCGGTAATCAAAATCTGAACAGACAATGACAGAATCACGCCGCTTACTATCATCATCAATATTGAATTTCTGTAACTCAGTTCTAGCCTTAGCAATACTCTGTATAATATCTTGTTCAAAGCGTTCTCGCTCATCAAGCTCCTCTTGAATATTAGTAAAATTTAAAACCTCAATCTCAGTCTGCAAGTCATCAAATTTTGTCGATAAACCTTCAAACTTACTTAATTTTAAATTTAACTCAGCTATTTGAACAGTTGAAAGTTCAAATAATTCGCTTATTTGGTGTAAATAGTTTTTAAATTTCGTAATTTGTCCTTTGATGGAACTACGTTTTGCAACTAAAGCCTTTAAAAAAGATTTATCGCTACCTTCCGTTGTCATGATTAATTAATAACTTGTCTAAAAGTAATTGTAAATACACTTAATTCGTTAATACTTTTAGTTCCAAGTAAATGTTTCTAAAATAATTTGTTTCAATACAAACATAAAGGCATCGACAATGTTTTAATGATTTAGAAAAGGAATAAAAAATGATTTTTGCTCACGCTCACCTTCTCGGTGAAATCTGCAGAAAGCCGGTCACGTTCAGCTGAACTGGCTGGTGACACTCGTTCACGCTGACTCAGCGGAGTAGCACTGTACTTCATACAGCAATGGCTGAAAAGTTCGGCAAATTCGCTTAAACATACTTGTAAATATTATAACGATTGCATCCCCGAGGGGGTGGACAGAGGCGCACCAACACTTACACTTTGAAAACAACGATTCCTATTTTAAACAGAAAATTTTAAATAAATAAATAAATATTTCGGACATCTAAACACACAACGCCAAGCTAACATATGTGTCCCGAAACTCCAACCAGCGGAAATGTGAACCGTCAAATTTCGAAATTTGTATTTGAGGTAACTTGAATCCAACGCTCCGGTAATCAAAATCTGAACAGACAATGACAGAATCACGCCGCTTACTATCATCATCAATATTGAATTTCTGTAACTCAGTTCTAGCCTTAGCAATACTCTGTATAATATCTTGTTCAAAGCGTTCTCGCTCATCAAGCTCCTCTTGAATATTAGTAAAATTTAAAACCTCAATCTCAGTCTGCAAGTCATCAAATTTTGTCGATAAACCTTCAAACTTACTTAATTTTAAATTTAACTCAGCTATTTGAACAGTTGAAAGTTCAAATAATTCGCTTATTTGGTGTAAATAGTTTTTAAATTTCGTAATTTGTCCTTTGATGGAACTACGTTTTGCAACTAAAGCCTTTAAAAAAGATTTATCGCTACCTTCCGTTGTCATGATGAATTAATAACTTGTCTAAAAGTAATTGTAAATACACTTAATTCGTTAATACTTTTAGTTCCAAGTAAATGTTTCTAAAATAATTTGTTTCAATACAAACATAAAGGCATCGACAATGTTTTAATGATTTAGAAAAGGAATAAAAAATGATTTTTGCTCACGCTCACCTTCTCGGTGAAATCTGCAGAAAGCCGGTCACGTTCAGCTGAACTGGCTGGTGACACTCGTTCACGCTGACTCAGCGGAGTAGCACTGTACTTCATACAGCAATGGCTGAAAAGTTCGGCAAATTCGCTTAAATATACTTGTAAATATTATAACGCTTGCATCCCCGAGGGGGTGGACAGAGGCGCACCAACACTTACACTTTGAAAACAACGATTCCTATTTTAAACAGAAAATTTTAAATAAATAAATAAATATTTCGGACATCTAAACACACAACGCCAAGCTAACATATGTGTCCCGAAACTCCAACCAGCGGAAATGTGAACCGTCAAATTTCGAAATTTGTATTTGAGGTAACTTGAATCCAACGCTCCGGTAATCAAAATCTGAACAGACAATGACAGAATCACGCCGCTTACTATCATCATCAATATTGAATTTCTGTAACTCAGTTCTAGCCTTAGCAATACTCTGTATAATATCTTGTTCAAAGCGTTCTCGCTCATCAAGCTCCTCTTGAATATTAGTAAAATTTAAAACCTCAATCTCAGTCTGCAAGTCATCAAATTTTGTCGATAAACCTTCAAACTTACTTAATTTTAAATTTAACTCAGCTATTTGAACAGTTGAAAGTTCAAATAATTCGCTTATTTGGTGTAAATAGTTTTTAAATTTCGTAATTTGTCCTTTGATGGAACTACGTTTTGCAACTAAAGCCTTTAAAAAAGATTTATCGCTACCTTCCGTTGTCATGATGAATTAATAACTTGTCTAAAAGTAATTGTAAATACACTTAATTCGTTAATACTTTTAGTTCCAAGTAAATGTTTCTAAAATAATTTGTTTCAATACAAACATAAAGGCATCGACAATGTTTTAATGATTTAGAAAAGGAATAAAAAATGATTTTTGCTCACGCTCACCTTCTCGGTGAAATCTGCAGAAAGCCGGTCACGTTCAGCTGAACTGGCTGGTGACACTCGTTCACGCTGACTCAGCGGAGTAGCACTGTACTTCATACAGCAATGGCTGAAAAGTTCGGCAAATTCGCTTAAACATACTTGTAAATATTATAACGCTTGTATCCCCGAGGGGGTGGACAGAGGCGCACCAACACTTACACTTTGAAAACAACGATTCCTATTTTAAACAGAAAATTTTAAATAAATAAATAAATATTTCGGACATCTAAACACACAACGCCAAGCTAACATATGTGTCCCGAAACTCCAACCAGCGGAAATGTGAACCGTCAAATTTCGAAATTTGTATTTGAGGTAACTTGAATCCAACGCTCCGGTAATCAAAATCTGAACAGACAATGACAGAATCACGCCGCTTACTATCATCATCAATATTGAATTTCTGTAACTCAGTTCTAGCCTTAGCAATACTCTGTATAATATCTTGTTCAAAGCGTTCTCGCTCATCAAGCTCCTCTTGAATATTAGTAAAATTTAAAACCTCAATCTCAGTCTGCAAGTCATCAAATTTTGTCGATAAACCTTCAAACTTACTTAATTTTAAATTTAACTCAGCTATTTGAACAGTTGAAAGTTCAAATAATTCGCTTATTTGGTGTAAATAGTTTTTAAATTTCGTAATTTGTCCTTTGATGGAACTACGTTTTGCAACTAAAGCCTTTAAAAAAGATTTATCGCTACCTTCCGTTGTCATGATTAATTAATAACTTGTCTAAAAGTAATTGTAAATACACTTAATTCGTTAATACTTTTAGTTCCAAGTAAATGTTTCTAAAATAATTTGTTTCAATACAAACATAAAGGCATCGACAATGTTTTAATGATTTAGAAAAGGAATAAAAAATGATTTTTGCTCACGCTCACCTTCTCGGTGAAATCTGCAGAAAGCCGGTCACGTTCAGCTGAACTGGCTGGTGACACTCGTTCACGCTGACTCAGCGGAGTAGCACTGTACTTCATACAGCAATGGCTGAAAAGTTCGGCAAATTCGCTTAAACATACTTGTAAATATTATAACGCTTGCATCCCCGAGGGGGTGGACAGAGGCGCACCAACACTTACACTTTGAAAACAACGATTCCTATTTTAAACAGAAAATTTTAAATAAATAAATAAATATTTCGGACATCTAAACACACAACGCCAAGCTAACATATGTGTCCCGAAACTCCAACCAGCGGAAATGTGAACCGTCAAATTTCGAAATTTGTATTTGAGGTAACTTGAATCCAACGCTCCGGTAATCAAAATCTGAACAGACAATGACAGAATCACGCCGCTTACTATCATCATCAATATTGAATTTCTGTAACTCAGTTCTAGCCTTAGCAATACTCTGTATAATATCTTGTTCAAAGCGTTCTCGCTCATCAAGCTCCTCTTGAATATTAGTAAAATTTAAAACCTCAATCTCAGTCTGCAAGTCATCAAATTTTGTCGATAAACCTTCAAACTTACTTAATTTTAAATTTAACTCAGCTATTTGAACAGTTGAAAGTTCAAATAATTCGCTTATTTGGTGTAAATAGTTTTTAAATTTCGTAATTTGTCCTTTGATGGAACTACGTTTTGCAACTAAAGCCTTTAAAAAAGATTTATCGCTACCTTCCGTTGTCATGATGAATTAATAACTTGTCTAAAAGTAATTGTAAATACACTTAATTCGTTAATACTTTTAGTTCCAAGTAAATGTTTCTAAAATAATTTGTTTCAATACAAACATAAAGGCATCGACAATGTTTTAATGATTTAGAAAAGGAATAAAAAATGATTTTTGCTCACGCTCACCTTCTCGGTGAAATCTGCAGAAAGCCGGTCACGTTCAGCTGAACTGGCTGGTGACACTCGTTCACGCTGACTCAGCGGAGTAGCACTGTACTTCATACAGCAATGGCTGAAAAGTTCGGCAAATTCGCTTAAATATACTTGTAAATATTATAACGCTTGCATCCCCGAGGGGGTGGACAGAGGCGCACCAACACTTACACTTTGAAAACAACGATTCCTATTTTAAACAGAAAATTTTAAATAAATAAATAAATATTTCGGACATCTAAACACACAACGCCAAGCTAACATATGTGTCCCGAAACTCCAACCAGCGGAAATGTGAACCGTCAAATTTCGAAATTTGTATTTGAGGTAACTTGAATCCAACGCTCCGGTAATCAAAATCTGAACAGACAATGACAGAATCACGCCGCTTACTATCATCATCAATATTGAATTTCTGTAACTCAGTTCTAGCCTTAGCAATACTCTGTATAATATCTTGTTCAAAGCGTTCTCGCTCATCAAGCTCCTCTTGAATATTAGTAAAATTTAAAACCTCAATCTCAGTCTGCAAGTCATCAAATTTTGTCGATAAACCTTCAAACTTACTTAATTTTAAATTTAACTCAGCTATTTGAACAGTTGAAAGTTCAAATAATTCGCTTATTTGGTGTAAATAGTTTTTAAATTTCGTAATTTGTCCTTTGATGGAACTACGTTTTGCAACTAAAGCCTTTAAAAAAGATTTATCGCTACCTTCCGTTGTCATGATTAATTAATAACTTGTCTAAAAGTAATTGTAAATACACTTAATTCGTTAATACTTTTAGTTCCAAGTAAATGTTTCTAAAATAATTTGTTTCAATACAAACATAAAGGCATCGACAATGTTTTAATGATTTAGAAAAGGAATAAAAAATGATTTTTGCTCACGCTCACCTTCTCGGTGAAATCTGCAGAAAGCCGGTCACGTTCAGCTGAACTGGCTGGTGACACTCGTTCACGCTGACTCAGCGGAGTAGCACTGTACTTCATACAGCAATGGCTGAAAAGTTCGGCAAATTCGCTTAAACATACTTGTAAATATTATAACGCTTGCATCCCCGAGGGGGTGGACAGAGGCGCACCAACACTTACACTTTGAAAACAACGATTCCTATTTTAAACAGAAAATTTTAAATAAATAAATAAATATTTCGGACATCTAAACACACAACGCCAAGCTAACATATGTGTCCCGAAACTCCAACCAGCGGAAATGTGAACCGTCAAATTTCGAAATTTGTATTTGAGGTAACTTGAATCCAACGCTCCGGTAATCAAAATCTGAACAGACAATGACAGAATCACGCCGCTTACTATCATCATCAATATTGAATTTCTGTAACTCAGTTCTAGCCTTAGCAATACTCTGTATAATATCTTGTTCAAAGCGTTCTCGCTCATCAAGCTCCTCTTGAATATTAGTAAAATTTAAAACCTCAATCTCAGTCTGCAAGTCATCAAATTTTGTCGATAAACCTTCAAACTTACTTAATTTTAAATTTAACTCAGCTATTTGAACAGTTGAAAGTTCAAATAATTCGCTTATTTGGTGTAAATAGTTTTTAAATTTCGTAATTTGTCCTTTGATGGAACTACGTTTTGCAACTAAAGCCTTTAAAAAAGATTTATCGCTACCTTCCGTTGTCATGATTAATTAATAACTTGTCTAAAAGTAATTGTAAATACACTTAATTCGTTAATACTTTTAGTTCCAAGTAAATGTTTCTAAAATAATTTGTTTCAATACAAACATAAAGGCATCGACAATGTTTTAATGATTTAGAAAAGGAATAAAAAATGATTTTTGCTCACGCTCACCTTCTCGGTGAAATCTGCAGAAAGCCGGTCACGTTCAGCTGAACTGGCTGGTGACACTCGTTCACGCTGACTCAGCGGAGTAGCACTGTACTTCATACAGCAATGGCTGAAAAGTTCGGCAAATTCGCTTAAACATACTTGTAAATATTATAACGCTTGCATCCCCGAGGGGGTGGACAGAGGCGCACCAACACTTACACTTTGAAAACAACGATTCCTATTTTAAACAGAAAATTTTAAATAAATAAATAAATATTTCGGACATCTAAACACACAACGCCAAGCTAACATATGTGTCCCGAAACTCCAACCAGCGGAAATGTGAACCGTCAAATTTCGAAATTTGTATTTGAGGTAACTTGAATCCAACGCTCCGGTAATCAAAATCTGAACAGACAATGACAGAATCACGCCGCTTACTATCATCATCAATATTGAATTTCTGTAACTCAGTTCTAGCCTTAGCAATACTCTGTATAATATCTTGTTCAAAGCGTTCTCGCTCATCAAGCTCCTCTTGAATATTAGTAAAATTTAAAACCTCAATCTCAGTCTGCAAGTCATCAAATTTTGTCGATAAACCTTCAAACTTACTTAATTTTAAATTTAACTCAGCTATTTGAACAGTTGAAAGTTCAAATAATTCGCTTATTTGGTGTAAATAGTTTTTAAATTTCGTAATTTGTCCTTTGATGGAACTACGTTTTGCAACTAAAGCCTTTAAAAAAGATTTATCGCTACCTTCCGTTGTCATGATGAATTAATAACTTGTCTAAAAGTAATTGTAAATACACTTAATTCGTTAATACTTTTAGTTCCAAGTAAATGTTTCTAAAATAATTTGTTTCAATACAAACATAAAGGCATCGACAATGTTTTAATGATTTAGAAAAGGAATAAAAAATGATTTTTGCTCACGCTCACCTTCTCGGTGAAATCTGCAGAAAGCCGGTCACGTTCAGCTGAACTGGCTGGTGACACTCGTTCACGCTGACTCAGCGGAGTAGCACTGTACTTCATACAGCAATGGCTGAAAAGTTCGGCAAATTCGCTTAAACATACTTGTAAATATTATAACGCTTGCATCCCCGAGGGGGTGCACAGAGGCGCACCAACACTTACACTTTGAAAACAACGATTCCTATTTTAAACAGAAAATTTTAAATAAATAAATAAATATTTCGGACATCTAAACACACAACGCCAAGCTAACATATGTGTCCCGAAACTCCAACCAGCGGAAATGTGAACCGTCAAATTTCGAAATTTGTATTTGAGGTAACTTGAATCCAACGCTCCGGTAATCAAAATCTGAACAGACAATGACAGAATCACGCCGCTTACTATCATCATCAATATTGAATTTCTGTAACTCAGTTCTAGCCTTAGCAATACTCTGTATAATATCTTGTTCAAAGCGTTCTCGCTCATCAAGCTCCTCTTGAATATTAGTAAAATTTAAAACCTCAATCTCAGTCTGCAAGTCATCAAATTTTGTCGATAAACCTTCAAACTTACTTAATTTTAAATTTAACTCAGCTATTTGAACAGTTGAAAGTTCAAATAATTCGCTTATTTGGTGTAAATAGTTTTTAAATTTCGTAATTTGTCCTTTGATGGAACTACGTTTTGCAACTAAAGCCTTTAAAAAAGATTTATCGCTACCTTCCGTTGTCATGATTAATTAATAACTTGTCTAAAAGTAATTGTAAATACACTTAATTCGTTAATACTTTTAGTTCCAAGTAAATGTTTCTAAAATAATTTGCTTCAATACAAACATAAAGGCATCGACAATGTTTTAATGATTTAGAAAAGGAATAAAAAATGATTTTTGCTCACGCTCACCTTCTCGGTGAAATCTGCAGAAAGCCGGTCACGTTCAGCTGAACTGGCTGGTGACACTCGTTCACGCTGACTCAGCGGAGTAGCACTGTACTTCATACAGCAATGGCTGAAAAGTTCGGCAAATTCGCTTAAACATACTTGTAAATATTATAACGCTTGCATCCCCGAGGGGGTGGACAGAGGCGCACCAACACTTACACTTTGAAAACAACGATTCCTATTTTAAACAGAAAATTTTAAATAAATAAATAAATATTTCGGACATCTAAACACACAACGCCAAGCTAACATATGTGTCCCGAAACTCCAACCAGCGGAAATGTGAACCGTCAAATTTCGAAATTTGTATTTGAGGTAACTTGAATCCAACGCTCCGGTAATCAAAATCTGAACAGACAATGACAGAATCACGCCGCTTACTATCATCATCAATATTGAATTTCTGTAACTCAGTTCTAGCCTTAGCAATACTCTGTATAATATCTTGTTCAAAGCGTTCTCGCTCATCAAGCTCCTCTTGAATATTAGTAAAATTTAAAACCTCAATCTCAGTCTGCAAGTCATCAAATTTTGTCGATAAACCTTCAAACTTACTTAATTTTAAATTTAACTCAGCTATTTGAACAGTTGAAAGTTCAAATAATTCGCTTATTTGGTGTAAATAGTTTTTAAATTTCGTAATTTGTCCTTTGATGGAACTACGTTTTGCAACTAAAGCCTTTAAAAAAGATTTATCGCTACCTTCCGTTGTCATGATTAATTAATAACTTGTCTAAAAGTAATTGTAAATACACTTAATTCGTTAATACTTTTAGTTCCAAGTAAATGTTTCTAAAATAATTTGTTTCAATACAAACATAAAGGCATCGACAATGTTTTAATGATTTAGAAAAGGAATAAAAAATGATTTTTGCTCACGCTCACCTCCTCGGTGAAATCTGCAGAAAGCCGGTCACGTTCAGCTGAACTGGCTGGTGACACTCGTTCACGCTGACTCAGCGGAGTAGCACTGTACTTCATACAGCAATGGCTGAAAAGTTCGGCAAATTCGCTTAAATATACTTGTAAATATTATAACGCTTGCATCCCCGAGGGGGTGGACAGAGGCGCACCAACACTTACACTTTGAAAACAACGATTCCTATTTTAAACAGAAAATTTTAAATAAATAAATAAATATTTCGGACATCTAAACACACAACGCCAAGCTAACATATGTGTCCCGAAACTCCAACCAGCGGAAATGTGAACCGTCAAATTTCGAAATTTGTATTTGAGGTAACTTGAATCCAACGCTCCGGTAATCAAAATCTGAACAGACAATGACAGAATCACGCCGCTTACTATCATCATCAATATTGAATTTCTGTAACTCAGTTCTAGCCTTAACAATACTCTGTATAATATCTTGTTCAAAGCGTTCTCGCTCATCAAGCTCCTCTTGAATATTAGTAAAATTTAAAACCTCAATCTCAGTCTGCAAGTCATCAAATTTTGTCGATAAACCTTCAAACTTACTTAATTTTAAATTTAACTCAGCTATTTGAACAGTTGAAAGTTCAAATAATTCGCTTATTTGGTGTAAATAGTTTTTAAATTTCGTAATTTGTCCTTTGATGGAACTACGTTTTGCAACTAAAGCCTTTAAAAAAGATTTATCGCTACCTTCCGTTGTCATGATTAATTAATAACTTGTCTAAAAGTAATTGTAAATACACTTAATTCGTTAATACTTTTAGTTCCAAGTAAATGTTTCTAAAATAATTTGTTTCAATACAAACATAAAGGCATCGGCAATGTTTTAATGATTTAGAAAAGGAATAAAAAATGATTTTTGCTCACGCTCACCTTCTCGGTGAAATCTGCAGAAAGCCGGTCACGTTCAGCTGAACTGGCTGGTGACACTCGTTCACGCTGACTCAGCGGAGTAGCACTGTACTTCATACAGCAATGGCTGAAAAGTTCGGCAAATTCGCTTAAATATACTTGTAAATATTATAACGCTTGCATCCCCGAGGGGGTGGACAG
This sequence comes from Spilosoma lubricipeda, assembly GCA_905220595.1. NCBI lineage: Eukaryota > Metazoa > Arthropoda > Insecta > Lepidoptera > Erebidae > Spilosoma > Spilosoma lubricipeda. The sequence goes on from HG992290.1 coordinate 2,408,456, forward strand.
AGGCGCACCAACACTTACACTTTGAAAACAACGATTCCTATTTTAAACAGAAAATTTTAAATAAATAAATAAATATTTCGGACATCTAAACACACAACGCCAAGCTAACATATGTGTCCCGAAACTCCAACCAGCGGAAATGTGAACCGTCAAATTTCGAAATTTGTATTTGAGGTAACTTGAATCCAACGCTCCGGTAATCAAAATCTGAACAGACAATGACAGAATCACGCCGCTTACTATCATCATCAATATTGAATTTCTGTAACTCAGTTCTAGCCTTAGCAATACTCTGTATAATATCTTGTTCAAAGCGTTCTCGCTCATCAAGCTCCTCTTGAATATTAGTAAAATTTAAAACCTCAATCTCAGTCTGCAAGTCATCAAATTTTGTCGATAAACCTTCAAACTTACTTAATTTTAAATTTAACTCAGCTATTTGAACAGTTGAAAGTTCAAATAATTCGCTTATTTGGTGTAAATAGTTTTTAAATTTCGTAATTTGTCCTTTGATGGAACTACGTTTTGCAACTAAAGCCTTTAAAAAAGATTTATCGCTACCTTCCGTTGTCATGATTAATTAATAACTTGTCTAAAAGTAATTGTAAATACACTTAATTCGTTAATACTTTTAGTTCCAAGTAAATGTTTCTAAAATAATTTGTTTCACTACAAACATAAAGGCATCGACAATGTTTTAATGATTTAGAAAAGGAATAAAAAATGATTTTTGCTCACGCTCACCTTCTCGGTGAAATCTGCAGAAAGCCGGTCACGTTCAGCTGAACTGGCTGGTGACACTCGTTCACGCTGACTCAGCGGAGTAGCACTGTACTTCATACAGCAATGGCTGAAAAGTTCGGCAAATTCGCTTAAATATACTTGTAAATATTATAACGCTTGCATCCCCGAGGGGGTGGACAGAGGCGCACCAACACTTACACTTTGAAAACAACGATTCCTATTTTAAACAGAAAATTTTAAATAAATAAATAAATATTTCGGACATCTAAACACACAACGCCATCTAGTCCCAAGATAAGCAGAGCTTGTGTTATGGGGTACTAGACAACTGATACAAATACATATATACTTTTTTTTTTTTGTAAAAACATACATATTATAGATAGAAAACACCCAAACTCCGAAACAAATATTTGCAGATCATACAAACATTTGATCGGACCCGGGAATCGAACCCGAGACCTCAAGAACAGCAGTCGCGTACGCTACCACTGCGCCATCGAGGCAGTCATTTTATTTGTTGTATGTAGTATATAGGTACTTACAACAGTTTTTAAATGCTAAAAGATATGAAATTTACACAAATAAAGGCCGTACTATATTAGAAAATAATGAAATGCTAGGAATATATAGGAATACTTATGTATTTTGTATAATTAAGGAATTAGAACTGGAAAGGAAGTATTGTAGGTACAAAGGATGGCACTTATCTTGGTAATCACGACGAGGCTGGCTGTTTTCTGGTGCGCTCTTTAGCTGAATCGCTGGCCAGGAGTACAAAACTGGCTTCTAGTGTCGAAATCTATTCGAGTGTCCTCGTATCCTTGAACGGAGTTTGCCGCTTCTTGTAAACATCGATATCCGTAAATTTTTGTTTATTTGTCCTGTCACGGTCACCAATTTTCTTGTTTTGGCACAAGATTGGAGCTTTTTTAAGTAAAACTCGGTTAATATGTTGATAGTAGTGTAATTGCTTAATAATACATGTTCGGTGCAGCCGAGAGCAGATAATAATTAGTAACGTCAAATGAAAAGAAATCTACCGACACTCTGTTAATTGTCGACAGAATATAAAATTACTTGACGGTAGGCTGGTACTCAATAGCGTGATGTAGGCGCTTGTACACCCGTCAAAATCGGTACGGCCGTTCCAGAGATTAGCAACAGCCTTAACAAACAGACAGACAAAAATTGAAGTAAATGTTATTTTGGTATGTGTACCGTGTATACATGTGCTTTTAGTAAAAAGCGGTTATTTTAATTTTACAAACAGACAATCCAATTTTATTTCATTGTATGTAAGTATGTATAGATAGGTTCATAAAGTGAGTATGACAAATGCATCTCTAATTTAGACTTATTTCAAAAAAGCAGGTTTTCCAATTCATATACGAACTAATATTATAAACTCAAAAGTAACTCTGTCGGTCTGTCTGTTATGCTTTCACGGCTATACCGCTGCCCCGACTTCAACGAAATTTGAGAGGGAGAATTCATGGAGATACTTTGATTCTTGAGGAATAACATGGCCTACGTTTTACCGCGATAATAAACTTGAATTCTCTTCTAAAATCATAATTATCTACAGAGACCTTATGGAGCAAGAGTTATTAGCCTAAAAAGTTCACAATTTTTATTTTAAACTAGCTGAACCCCGCAGTGTTACCCGCGGTTATTGTTGTACCGCGAGTAACGCCGCGGGACAAAGTTAGTCTTAAAAAAGTAGCCTAAGTTACTCCCCGGATCATCAGCTACCTGCCAGTGAAAGTCCCGTCAAAATCGGTCCAGCCGTTCCAGAGATTACCCGGAACAAACAGACAGACAGACAGACAGACCGACAGACAGACAGACAGACAGACAAAAAAAATTTTAACTACAGTTTTGGCATATGTACTGTGTATACATACATATCCATTTAGTAAAAAGCGGTTATTTTAATATTACAAACAGACACTCCAATTTTATTTATTTGTATAGATTTTATTACATGTACCGTGCATACTTACATATGCATTTAGTAAAAAGCGGTTGTTTTAATATTACAAACAGACACTCCAATTTTATTTATTTGTATAGACTAGCAACTGGGCCTGGCCACACACAAGTCTTTAAAATTATAATATAAACCTTCCTCTTAAAACTACATTCAAATCTATAAGTAGTTTAAAAGATCTAAGCAAACAGAGAGCGGAGGCAACTTTATAATATTATGTACAAGAACTGCTCAGTTTGGGACTACATGGCTTGTGGGTGAGGTCTTTCAAGCTATTATATATATATTTATAATACTAGCTCTTGCCAGCATCTTCAAATCCTCACAAAATTTTGCATTTATAGTATTATAGTAGGAAATATGATATATAATTCCGTCTGCAAAAATATGGACATCAATATTTTTTAATTAAGCTTACCACATTTTAAGAAAAAATTGTCATCGCTAAGCTGGGGCAAACGAATTTTGATATCCTTATGTATTGAGTCTGTTAGTTATGTATTTTATTGTGTATTGTGATCTTCTTGGAATTTCCGTATTGTATTTACTTACTCGTTATTCTCGAGTTCTAATTATGTACTTTTCTTTTTTAAGTTAAGGGAAGCCTTATGCTCCCAACTATCTGCTTTCATATATTTATGCTTTCCGTGGCAACCTGTAATTAAGGCAGCACCAATGATTGTATATTACTGTTAAGTGCCTCTTAGCTTTTAAGATGTATGTTCTTGTTGGTTGTCCAAATAAAGTAAATAAAATAAATAAAAATAAATAAATATATAATACTGGTTTTTAAATAAATATATGTGAAAACTCTAATTTTGTTGTTGTCCACAGTTCTCTTCGAAAGTGTTAAAGTGTGAGCCGACAAAAGAACCTGTTGTTGAATATGGGAAGACCTCTAAGTTTGAAGGATATCAGGTCACGTTGGAGAACACAATACTGTTTCCTGCAGGAGGTGGACAGGTAATTTCATGACAGATGGAATGTTCATCTCACCCGAAAGACATCCACGCTGGATGAAAATATGCTTTCCAGCACTGTACTGAAATCATCCTTTCTTTTTGTTAATGGTGGGAACATCTCTTCGGATCTCCGGCTCCCCGGGGACTGAGGAGCTTGGTAGTGACTCCATTAAAAACCATCCTGACAGCCGGTCTCAGGTCCTGATCTGAGGTGGATATATACCCGGACAATATTATTTAAGGCCCCCCCAGTAACGACGGCAGGTCTATACTGACGCTATACTGGAAGCCAACATCAACTGAACCTGGGCTGCCCCATTGCAGCAGCTTCCTTATTTTATTGAAACTCTTACATCGAAAATTCTTACAAATACAGGTAGCCTTACCAACAATGCGTTTAGCAAAAAGCTGAAGAGTTAGTTTGTTTGTTTGACCGCGCTACTCTCAGGAACTGCTGGTCCGATTTCTAAAATTCTTTCAGTGTTGGATAGTACATTTATCGAGAAAGGCTATATGCTATATATCATCACGCTAAGACCAACAGGGGCGGAGCACCAATGAAAAATGTTTCAAAAACGGTAAACGAGGTTGCATGGATCAGCTAGTATTTCATATATTTTTATTTAGTGTATGACGTAAATGAAGTGTCACTACCCTTGTTCATGTTATGGGTGTCGTGTAAGACAATTAAGGGAGCAAACTATGCGGGCTTTAGCAAAGTAAAGCGGAGTTTTCCTCCTCTTAACGTAAACTCTCTACCAACCTATCTGGCCAGTATGGCAGGCCAACAGATTCTTTCTAAGGAGACTCCTATACTGCTGTACAGTGAAATTAGTCTCGAGAAAATTTTGCATATGTAGTGGTGTGTATATTACTCAGATCTTAGAGCGCGTTTCCACTATATCGTTCTGGCCTATACAAAAATGTTTCGATATCCTAACATAACTATTTAATTTTATACTTATCCCTAGCAACACTCTGATTTTTGTTTTCAATAAAAACAAGTTTTTATTTTAAAGAAAAAGGTTTTGATTTTATAAAAAAAAAAGGTGTGTGTGCGATTCACACACGATAGAAGTCAAACTTCAAAGAGGAGAGACCGATATATAATATTTTTATTTTTTCCTTTCATCTAGGTTTTTAAAACTCCGGGGTCTACAGGGGTCAAAATTTTTGTTATTTTTGGCCTAGGATAGTGGAAAGTGGAAACACGCACAAAACCAGAATAAACCAGTTTACGCTGTCCGCAGGTGCCACGGACCATACACTACTACAAACGCAAAAATTTCTCCAAGCTAATTTACCTGTAGGCTATTTAAGATGACTGATAATATTTTACATACTATGAAATCTATACTAATATGTAAAGCTGAAGAGTTTGTTTGTTTGAACACGCTAATCTCAGGAACCGCTGGTCCGATTTGAAAAATTCTTTCAGTGTTAGAAAGCCCATTTATCAAGGAAGGCTATAGGCTATATATCATCACGATAGGACCAATAGGAGCGAAGCACCAATGAAAAATGTTTCGAAAACGGGGGAAAATTATCACGCTACGGGCAATAGAAGACGCAAACGAGGTTGCGTGGGTCGGATAGTGAAGGATATGCATGTACTTATTTTCAAAATGATTTACGTTGCAGCCCCATGATACTGGGTATCTAAACAATGTAGAAGTTGTTCAAGTTCTCCGTAAAGGAGATGAGGCGCTCCATTTTACTAAGGAGCCTATTGAAGTGGGCACGGTTGTAACACAAAAAGTCAACTGGGATAGAAGATTTGACCATATGCAGCAACATTCAGGTATAAAAGACATTATTCATCTTCATCATTATATTCTTAGCCTTTTCTCAAATATATTAGATGTTGGTGACTAAGTAATTGTCTTGGACTAAGAAGTGTGGGGGACAGGTGTGTCATGTCCCACCAACACAAAGGGAGGATCCTCCGACCAGGTGAGGTGATCATGCCTGGCGGGCCACTACCCATCGGTTGATGTTGGGATGTTGTATATATGATAAATGGCGCGCGAACTTCTATTGCGCAAATTCAAATTCAAAATTCAAAATCATTTATTCAATTAAGACACTAAGTGACATTTATGAACGTTAAATTGAAGCTGTAGTTAAGAATCATAGATCGATACAAACAGACGCCACAGCATGTGCTGTATTGTCGAGTTAAATTAGGTGAAAACACCAAAATCTACTGCCTGCCTGTGTCGATCCATAACTTCCAGTTTCCAAAATGCGTAGAGCCTCATGAGAAGAATACTGGCAAAGAAACTCATGGCCACTCTTTTCAAAGTCAGATTTTCAGGTACAATAGTGTTAGTATTACATGTAAGGTAAACAGTATGCAAGCTGTTGCCACCTGAATTTCCTTTTATTAAAATGCTCCAAAATGTAACGCTCAAACAACAAAAAGAAAAGAAAAATCACTCATTGATAATCTTAAAGGTTTTAGTCTATTCTTTCGCGATTAGCGCGATTCAGGATTAGGTAGTTTCTTCATTTTATTCGTTGCACCGTTGTAGTTCGACGTATATTCGGTAGATGGCGCTGTAGTATATTTCTGTTGCGCCGCATGTGAAAGTCGCCACAGAAGCACCAATTAAACAAGTTTTTTCTAAAAACTGACCTCACTGTAACAACTTGATAAAATGGAAATAATCTATGTCACCCGGGCCATTATTATGAATTTATTGACACCTCATTCATTAAAATCAGTTCAGTAGTTTAGATTTTAGCTTTCCTTGAGCTTCATAGCTTCGACAAAGATGCGTCAAAATAAAGCACTTTTAGGAACTGAAATAGATACAATATACGTTTTTTTGTCTGATGAATAATTGATTAAGAATATTCTTCACTGTCTGTGATTCAATTCAAAAACTATCTGTACTAATAAATAAAGCTGAAGAGTTTGCTTGTTTGTTCGAACGAGCTAATCTTAGGAACCGCTGGTCCGATTTAAAAAAATATTTTAGTGTTAGATAGTACATTTATCGAGGAAGGATATAGGCTATATTTCATCACGCTAAGACCAATAGGAGCGGAGCACCAATGGAGAATGTTTCAAAAAATGGGGTTAAATTATCACGCTACGGGCAATAGGAGACGCAAACGATGTTGCGTGGGTCAGCTATCCTATGTTTTGATTGTAGCTGTGTCGTTGCCGTTGCCAACAAATATGGTTCATTAAGACAGGTATACCATGTGGTATGAAATATAATTATATGTCCCATACCAACGTATCAAATATATATGTCATATTATACTATATTCTGTTGCGCACCTACCACTTCATAATTCCACATCACCTTAAGGTTGACTGGCAGAGAATGCCCCATGGCATTAAGTCCGCCTTTGTGCAAAATGTGCATCAAGTTTAAATAAATAAATAAATATGTACACTTCTTCATAGGGCAGCACTTACTATCGGCATTATTAGACAAAGAGAATATTTTCACAACTAGTTGGTGGCTTGGTGCAGACGAGAGCTATGTTGAACTGGACTCCACAAAGGTCACAAACGAAATCATAAAAGCCACAGAAGACAAATGCAATGAGCTAATCAGGGCAGCTATACCAGTTAATGTGAAATTCTGCAAGAGTAATGACCCTGAGCTGGATGAAGCTCACACCCGGGGTCTACCGAAAGACTGCATGGAAACAATAAGAATCATATGTATTGGAGATATTGATGAAAACATGTGTTGTGGCACCCATGTTTCTAACTTAAGGTGAGTGTTGTTCAAAATTAGTATCTATCTATACTAATATATAAAGCTGAAGAGTTTGTTTGTTTGAACACGCTAATCTCAGGAACCGCTGGTCCGATTTGAAAAATTCTTTCACTGTTAGATAGCCCATTTATCGAGGAAGGCTATAGGCTGTATATCATCACGCTAAGACCAATAGGAGCGGAGCACCAATGAAAAATGTTTCAAAAGCGAGGGAAAATTATCACGCTACGGGCAATAAGAGACGTAAACGAAGTTCACGCAACTTCGGTCAGCTAGTAGCGTATATACATAGGGCATCTAATTCCCTTACTGAAGAACCCTTACCAGACTCAAGTTTGAACAGTGTATGCTTAGAACGGAAGTCCCATTTAGTAAAACTATTTACATAAAAAGCATCTCTAGTTGAGTTACAATAAAGTGTAAATTTGATTGCACATCAAACTTAATCCTAAATTAACCTAGGAATTATCTTTCTATTGCGTAACTAGCTTAGTAGGTGCTCTGTAAAGGCGTTCTTTAACACACGTTTTAAATGTCAAAGTGAACTTTATTTCAAGTACATAAAACTGTGTTTCAACACTCTTCCCTGAGCAACTTGTCCCGTCTTTGTTTAAGTAAACAGACCCTTAACTTCCTCGCATACGTATTCCGCCGCGTACATGTAACTTCATGCTTTTATTGTCGAGTATATCTGGTCTAGTTGGAGAGACTCTGGAGAGGTTTTACCATCTAATATCTATACTTACTAATATATAAAGCTGAAGAGTTTGTTTGTTTGTTTGAACGCGCTCATCTCAGGAACCGCTGGTCCGATTTAAAAAATTCTTTCAGTGTTGGATAGTACATTTATCGAGGAAGGCTATAGGCTATATATCATCACGCTTAGACCAATAGGAGCGGAGCACCAAGGAAAAATGATTCAAAAACAGAGGAAAATTATCACGCTACGGGCAATAGGAGACGCAAACGAGGTTGCGTGGGTCTGCTAGTGTGATAATAACTATAGAAAGAAACTTAAATTGAATGTATTAACTCATTCTCAGAGGAGAGGATACAAAGCACATTTTTTTTTATTCCAGCCAACTACAAGTGATTCAATTGATTGGAGCAGAACCTGGTAAAAAGGGCAAAACGAACCTCAAGTTTTTAGTGGGAAACAGAGTGACAAGAAGTATGCAACAAATGTTGGACAGGGAGAAAGCTTTGACTGGACTACTTAAGTAAGACAACTCCTTTATTAAATTGAAATAAATCTTCCGATCTGCTATACGTACGTAACGTATGTCTGAATGTTAAGGGGACTTAATTATCTGTGGAAATTATAAGCGCACAGTATAATGAAACACGTCTTCGTTTGGGGGGTTTCAACAGTTTGATTGACTGTGATCACGACAGTTTCATTAACAGGCTTTTATTAGCTTGACCTGTATATATGTATGTAACGGAATCTTTGAACTTCATTTTCACCTACTTCTAGGAGTCTGTGTAACTTACAACTGCAACGGAGTCGAGGGCCGACAATACAATAATAATAATCTATACAAATAAATAAAATTGGAGTGTCTCTTTGTAATATTAAAATAACAGCTTTTTACTCAATGCATATGTATGTATACACAATACATATACCAAAAATGTAGCTAAAAAAATTTTTGTCTGTCTGTTTGTTCCGGGTAATCTCTGCAACGGCTGGACGGATTTTGACGGGACTTTCACTGGCAGGTAGCTGATGATCCAGGGAGTAACTTAGGCTACTTTTTTTAGACTAACTTTGTCCCGCGGCGTTACTCGCGGTACAACAATAACCGCGGGTAACACCGCGGGGTTCAGCTAGTTAAAAAATAAAATAAAAAAAAGGATTTTAAAAATAAAATAGTTTTAAAAAACTAACTAAACTACCTAAAACCTTCTAGAGACATTGTATGGTAGAAAATATTATAAACAAAGGGGACTTTTTACTTTCTTAAGAACAGTCTCTTATTACATTAATTTGTTATCTACTTTTTATGATATAATCCTAAGCAATCATTTAGATAGCAAAATTATCAACGCACACGTCTGAATTATATATTTACTAGTTGATACGCGCATCTAGACTTCATATGCTTCTCTCAAAAACAATAAAGAGTTTAAACTCTCTAAATATTTTAGGATCAAAATTATCCAAATTGATCCAGCCGTTTCCGAGTTTTCGACAACGAAATCACGAACAAGCAAATCGGTTTTAAAATATATGACTCGCTTATTTATGCCGGCTCCGCTTGCATATATGATGATGATGATATGATGACTTTCCTCAAGAAAGAAAGTATGACCATGCCATTTACTGCCTCGTTGGTCTTGCGGTTGTTGTATGCGACTGCTGAAGTGAGGTCTCGGGTTCGATTCCCGGGTCGGGCCGAATGTTTGTATGATCTACAAATATTTGTTTCGGAGTTTGGGTGTTTTCTATGAATGTATATGTATCTCTATATATCTATAAATGTATTTGTATCAGTTGTCTAGTACCCTTAACACAAGCTCTGCTTAGCTTGGGACTAGATGGCGTTGTGTTATAGATGTCCGAAAAAATATTTATTTAAATTTCATTGAAATTAGTGCAGCGGTTTAGGTGTGAAAGCGTAACTGACAGACAGAATTACTTTCGAATTCATAGTATTAATATATGTATTTATTTTTAGAAATGAACCCAGCAGACACGAAGAACTCATTCAAAAGTTGCAAAAGAATCTGAAAATAACTACCAAAAATTTACAAAACGTTTTGTTAGAACTAGCACAATGTGAAGTGGACAAAATAAAGAGTTCTGTGCCTAAACCAAAATATATATTCATGTTTAAAAAGGAATCTACTCCTGAATTCAACCGGGCTATAACGAAAGGATTGGAAGGCGAAGGGCTGTTTATGTTCTTGGCTTCGGAGGAACCGGATAAACCAAAGGAGGGTCAAATCATTATACAAGGCCCTGAAGAACATTGCAATGCATTGGGACAACAGTAAGCAATTTTACAAATTATATTGTTGACTAGCTGAACCCCGCAGTGTTACTCGCGGTTATCGTTGTACCGCGAGTAACGCCGCAGGACAAAGTTAGTCTAAAAAAGTAGCCTAAGTTACTCCCCGGATCATCAGCTACCTGCCAGTGAAAGTCCCGTCAAAATCCGTCCAGCCGTTCCAGAGATTACCCGGAACAAACAGACAGACAGACAAAAATTTTTTTAGCTTCATTTTTGGTATATGTACCGTGTATACATACATATGCATTTAGTAAAAAGCGGTTATTTTAATATTACAAACAGACACTCCAATTTTATTTATTTGTATAGATGAGGTTCATTTACTAAATAGACACAATTAATTTAAATTAACGGCAATTAACACAATGATGTTATATGCTGTTTGTAATGTTGGGGAGGCACTTTTGTTATGAATTCAAATTTCTCGGAAAACTTCTAGAGTGTTCCAACTTATTCTACAATATTCGAATAGTTTTGTATGGCTTGTTTTGATAACATTTATGTTTTCAATCGTATATATACTTTTTGGCAAGCTATACAAACTGAATTAAAGGATTTTAGTGTCTAAGGTTTCGTTAGATAGAATCTATATATAAATAAATATTTCGGATGTCTAACACACAACACCATCTAGTCTCAAACTAAGCAGAGTTTGTGTTATGAGTACTACACAACTGATACAAATACATATCTACTTTTTTTTTTGTAAATATTTACACTTTGGTCCAAGACCTCATGATCAGCAGTCGCACACGCCAACCGCGAGACCAACGAGGCAGTATAATAGATCTATAATAGATATGTCATATATAATAGATCTATAGAATCTAATAGATCCTCTGCTTCGATGAAGATCTCTTGAGGTATTCATTTGGATTTTTCACACTGATCCTCTAGAGTATCTTTTTCTTTTCTATTTTGATCCCTTTGCACCAGGGGATCTAATCAGCGAATCCTAGTCGACGGAGATTTAATTATGACAGTAAATAATGAACTAAATACTTGAAAATTTTAGTATATAATTTTTAGCCGTTTTTTTTTTAATAATTACTTTTCTAATAATATTAAATTGCAGAATAACAGATTTACTCAAAGGCAAGGGTGCCTTCAAGAATGGTAAATTTCAAGGCAAAGCAGGAGACATGGGAGGTATAAACAAATGCAAGAAATTAATTGAAGACTATTTTAATAATATAGAATAACATAACAGTAAATAAATTAGATTTTTTTGTTGGTATATTTGTTTAAATAATTTGATTAAATGCTCACAGTGTTGGATTAAATTCACTTAAAAGTAAAGATTGGGTCAGACAGCCGGCGAGGTGACGCGATGTGTGTGTGACTTCTGCTCACCCCCCCCCCCCCCCCCTAACCACGTTGTTTCTTTCTGCAATCGTTAACGTCTAAATTCTCGTGTGTCATTGGCTAATACTTTGTCTATAGGGGACTCCCATAACTGAGATGCGATGCGGCGTGAAGTTTTTGCGGTGCATTCGTGCGAGCTCGCACATATTTGCGATGCGTTGCCAAAACGCAATGTTTGCCTATGATTAGCCAATGACACAAGAAAAGTTTGGTGTTAACGGTTGCAGAAAGAAGAACGCTTGCTACTTGGAAGGGGGGTCTGGTCACGTTATCGACTCGTCTCGCGCCCTGTCCGACTCAACTTTAAGGAATGAATGAATATTATTTTAATACTAACTCTAGTACAAGTATTTGGTTACTTAAACTAAAATGTTTTTTTTTATACTTTTTTATTGCAATGAGATTGCAAGTTGTGATTCAAATGTACTGAAAGTACCATGTAAAGAGTGTAATAAATGAATTCAGTTCAACCCTTATGGTATATCATTAATTCATTACCCATAAAACATTACAAAATACCCTAAACAACCCACAACATTATGTTATGCCTGAAAGTAAAAATTTCACATACATTCTTCTGAACATTATCTGAATTTTTTCTCTTCTTCATCAGCATCTTCATCATCTTCATCGTCGTCGTCTTCTTCATCTTTGCTATCATCTATAGTGTTGGAAGCATTGATGCTGGCGATCAGCTTCTCAATGCCGAGGTTGGTCCAGTCTTGCGATTGGTCATCTAAGTAGTTATCAAAGTCAACGAGGTCTTTTTGAACACCCTGTTCGAGGAGATTTGATACCGTCTCTAAAACATATGACGATTCTGAAAAATAAAAAATATTGAACATATTTGTAATTGACAATATGTACAGTATATGTTTACTAGAAGTAATGTTGATTGATTTGGCATGTTGTCCTAGCGATTAGTGATTCTGACTGCTGAAGAGTGTAGATTCGATTCAGTCTCATACCTATTATTAACAAACTTCAAAAAAGGAGAAGGTTCTTAATTTGACTGCTAAACTTTTTTTTATTTGTATTTGCGGATAACTGCTTCATTTATGAGCCAATTTTGATGATCCTTTTTTAATAGAAAGGAGATATGCAGGCGGAGCCCAGGCATCAGCTAGTACTATAATATATAACAGTAGTGGCATTTAGAGCACCCATCTATAGTTTGTTCAAATATATAATTGCATTATTACTTACGGAACATAACTTTGGTAGCATCCTTGGCTTTCCACTTTCCATCACTATACTTGTGAAGCTTGATTGCCGGGGAGTCAAGTTGTTGCATCATTCTTCTATTGTCCACCTGCAAGAAAAAGATTCAAATAAGATTATAGGGTCCATTTAGAAAGCTTTTACAAAAAACTAGGTGTTATCTAATACTATGTAGTTTCAAGTTTTAAAGAGAAAATAAAGATACAAAATTTTAAATTTATACAAAAATATAAGAGATCTTTCCTTGAGAAGAATATCTCTTATAAAATGTATTAATGCAAAGATAAAGCAATAATTTTGTGATAGAGATGTTTTAAAGATTACCCATATAACTAGCTCAGCTGACACTCCACTATATGACGATTTGCTGTTTTATATGAACAGCTTCCCTTCTAAGGAGAGGCCTATGCCCAGCAGTGGACTAATTAAGGCTGTTGATAGGTGATAATACTAAATATATAAAGTTGATCCCATTTAAGGTGTACTTTGGACAGTAATGTACATGGAAGTCATACCACAACAAATACAGCAGAAGGAAAATGTTCAACAATCTTCTCGGCAATTTTCTGTCCAGGACATTTCTCAACTGTGTTGTCTTTGAAGTTCTCGCAAGCTGCATAGTAACCTGCTATAATACGGTTTTCTGTTTGTGCAACTGTTTCTATCTGTAATAGACAATTACATTAATTATACCAGAAAATACTGCACACAATGATGTATTTTCTGGACGTCCCCTTAATTTTTTAGGCCCTTGTTTGTTTATTATGTCACAAAACAGTAAACCCAATGCCTAAAATCAATTCAATAGTGAGAACTTAACCAACATAATTTTCAAAACAAAAAGTACCTGTGTCAATGCGATCTCTGCCATTGGCGATACGTAATGGCTGTGATGAAATAGCGGGATAGTGTCTACAATATCCAGGTCCTGATTCTTAGCTCCATCTCTGATCTTAGTAGCATCGGCTAAAAGCACCCCGTTTACTGCACAGTGAGGATATTTAGCTGCGTGTAAAATAATCTTGGCATATGCCACCGTTTCTAATGATACCTCTGCCATGATTTAATTAAAACACTAAAGTTAATAATTAACAAGCAAAAAGGGAATCAATCTAATCCAGTCTCAGTCAAGGGAATACCAAAAGCCAAAACTATTTTAGCTGATTTGACAAGTGACCAAAAGATCAAAAGTGACAAGCGATCAAAATTCTAATGTCATTAAATGTCATGCGTGATCAGAGGGAAGAGGGAACACTAGAATCGACATCTTTTGACATCATCAATGTTTGTTTCGTTTTTTTTTATTTAAATATGCGTTCTGAGATATTAGAGCATATATACTTCAAGGGGCAGGCGAACGCGCAGAAAGCGTGATCGGAGTAGAGAGACAGACAGTTTGGGTACCGTACAGTGGGGTCACGCCTCAGCTTTTGATTGGTTGGTTTTGATTTCCTGCCAAATCTGTCATGCAAGTTGGTATGTGCTTCCACCAATCAGAGGATTGCGTGAGAGAGACAGACACTACCCAAACTCAGTCTCTCCACCCGTTCAGCTGCCCCTCTTACTAAATATGCTCTAAGGTTAAATAACGACAGACAGTTTTAGTTCAAAAGAAAAAAGAAATGTTTTGTTTAGTCTGTCTTATGTTCTGACATAAATTTGACGCGTAGTCTTTATGACAGCTGATTCTGACAGCTTTGCTTTATAGTAAATATTTTTGATTTTCCAATCCAATGTTTATTCACAAAGAAACAGTAGTTATCTCTTGATTATGGATAAGTATGATACATCCCAGATTACAGAATTTCCCCGCTTCGAAAACGAGTCCACTCAAAGCGGGGTATCAACATTTTTTAATAAATTATGGAGGTTTCCGATATTTTCATCTAGTGAAAATAGTGACAGTATGCAAAACAAAGTACAAAATAGCAAAGACGCCCCTGAAAGTGAAAATGAGAAACAAGAATACGATGATGGCACTACGGAAACAGCCTCGTATGCTGTTGAATTGGAGGGAAGGAGCTTGCCTAATGTTTTGAGAAGGATTAGCAGTCTTGTTGCTTTAGGCTCGGGTGTAAGTAAAAAAAAAATACTATATTAAAAAAAATGTATATCGTATAGCTTACTACTTATTAAATATTAAACTTAATATTTACAAATACTCATGCAAACCAAGAGTTTTGTATGAGTATTTTCCAATTAGATGAATTCATCACTTATTATTTGCAGTTCTGATTATTTATAATGAAACCTCTGAACAAAGAAATTCTGTTACTTGGGGTATTATTTCTCTTTTTGAAAACACAACTCCCACATTAGGAATTAACATTTTGTGTCGCTGGGGTCGTCACAAACATAGTAATACATGAAAGGGACCCAAAAATCACCCAGAATCTGGGTCACACAAAGTGTTGTCCAATGTGGGATTTGAACTCAAATTTTACATTGAAGCTAAGTGCAATAATAAATATTTTTATAAACCTTGTACCAGATGACCCACTGAACTTTGTATCACCTATATAATTATATTTGCTTTTATTTTAAAAGACAAAAAATATCAAATGTCGCATAGCTAATCAAATTTAATCAAATTGGTCCACCCAGTCGTCAGTTTTAGGTAGAAAAATGAACAGCTATTAATTTTATTTTTTAGCGTAATTAAACAATTCAACTAATTAGAGTAGGATCACACTTTTAGTTTTAAATTTTTAATGAACATTTACATAGTGTAACAATAGCTCAAATTTAGAAATAACAGTTGCAGTTTATGAATGGTGTTAGTCATTTACCATTGCGACCCACATGCAATGCGTGCTCATCTGGTCTAAACAAATGCCCGTTGTAGAAAAGTAGAAATCTACGTCATATTAAAAAAAAAAAAATCTGCTCTGACAGTTACGGTCAAAAGTTATTGGTTTGTTGCAGTCCAATAGAGAAGATAAATAACTGTTGTTTTTACTATTCTACTTGCAATTGTCACGTTTTTTTCTTTCTATAAGAATCTCGGTTGTACCTTAACGAAAATATTTAAAAAAAAGTAACTGCATTATTTGAGCGGTTTTCGAGTTTTACGCTTAGCAACACATTTTTATACATAGACAAAGAGTTGATTAAGTCTAAGGTATGGCTGCTATATGGAAGACTTCCTAAAGCTGTGCTTTTGGAAGAGGAACTGATTGTGAGAGCTGCTGCCTCCATCAATGTTCTCTTGAAAAAAATCCATGACAACAAAAATTGTAATTAGAAAGCATGTTAGTAATATGTTTTCCTTACAGAGTGGTACAAGATATGCAGACACAGAATTGGCACGCTACTGGATGCCAGATGATATATCGCGAGAGTGTTACGAGTGTGCAACTCGGTTCAGCACTTTACGCAGACGCCACCATTGTCGCGTGTGCGGCCAGATATTTTGTTCCAGATGTTGCAGCCAGAGAGTACCAGGTCAGTGAATAAGTTAATTACTGAAAAACAAGACAAATCTCAACTGCTTATTCTGAAAATTACATACTGGCGGCTTCTTTATTTATTTATTTATTAAAAACTTCATGCACTTATGTACATCGGCGGACTTAATGCCCAAGGCATTCTCTACCAGCCAACCTTTGGGGGTGTAGAGATCTGGTAAGGTAGGTGCATCGAGGTTAAAGTTGATATCAGCAACAGGTATAGATGCAATTGACATAAAATTATAAAAATACATATAAATATATAAATACATATGTAAAAAAAAATATAAATACATATACTTAATAATCGTACACTGATGAAAGTAGACTATAAGTAGGAGTACTGTTGAATAAGTTATTCCGCCATCTGAAGAAGGTGACTGTGCACGCTCTTTTTAAACGTGTAACGGGTAGTGGACATCCTGATTTCGAGTGGGAGCGCGTTCCAAAGCAACACTGCTTGCACAAAAAATGAGGCGTTTACGAAATCGGAGTTGTGGGACTTTATCGCAGTTGAAAGACATTCATTGTTGGATAGCAGTAAACATCTTCGGCTCTATCCAAAACTTGGTTGAGGCCCATGAATGCTGTCAGAATATGTACTAGTAAACTATATCTGAGATCATAAAAATATGTTTATTATATCTTCAGGTCACATATTTGGTTGCGCTGATGGGCTGCGCGTCTGCAACTACTGTTGCAATGTCGTACTTAGCTACTTAAAGGAAAATGACATGACCAGTGAAATACCGCCCGATTTGAGGACCTTGCAAGAGAATCTACAGGTTTGTGTGGATATTTTAGCTTTATAATTCATCAACACCACTTAAAAATCAACTGCTGCATACAGGTCTTTTCTTAGAAAGAAGGTCTTGAATACTACATCTTACTGACCAGACAGGTTGTAACAGGATTTATTTCAAGTTTGCATTCTCCTTGCAGTGCTATTGTCCTGGTCAGTTTGCCTTCAATCTTTTCTTACCACACCCACGGGATAAATAGGGATTGTGGAGTGTATGCATCTATTCACTCAATAACGCATTCATTCATTCGCTCACTGTCTATCTGTGAATGAATGAGAATGAATTGTCATCTCTAGTGCAGGTGCGATCGTGACACAATTCGGCCAACTGTGAGCGTGTGTATCGGAGGTGAGTGGGCGTATGCGTCTAAGAGCCGACAACATAATTATATGGATGTACTATAGATAGTAACAGTCCATACTCTTAAACCTTCACTATTTAAACTGATGAAGAAATATTTTTATCAGGTGAAATTCCCTGAGAACAAGTCATCACCGACTCCAAACAAGTTGCGAGACAACTTCATGTTCGCGCGCGAACAGGAGGAGCGCTGTGAGCCACGCACCACGCACAAGGAGGTTCTTCATGATGTGTTTAGACAACTCAGTTTTACTCTGCCCACACAGCAGCACAGGTGACCTTTTAACTCTATGACTCTTTATCTTTCATGATTTACATTTCTTCCATAAATTCCTGACGCAAAAAGACAGTGTTTCAAATGTTAAGATGTGTGAATATAAAAACAAAATCATAGTTGTTGAATAACTGCAATAATATTTCTTGTTGTAACAGGTACCGTCTGGTGAGGTATAATGGTGTTTGGCGTGGATGTGACATATTACAATGGGTTATGGACAATACCAATAATAAAACTAGGTAAGAACTTCTATCCAAGATATTCAACAGCCTTTATTAGGCCGCAGCTGGAAAAGGTTTTAGTAGACCAAATCCTGTTTTTAGAAAGCAGGATTTGGTCTACTATTTCACGCTGGCTAGACTAGACTAGGGTTAGTATAGGGATCCGGGAGGGGTCCGGAGGTCTTAATAACAGCAGTTCCCGGATATCTCCCTTCTCAGGCGCAGAGTGGTTTTAGTCGGTTCGATTACGACACACCCGGCGGGGTGACGGCCCCAGGGGGGTTTCCACACGTTAAAAAAAATAGGGGTTTCTGACAAACTTCTCTTTGCAGTGCCATATCCTGCAGGATAATTTGTTTATTTGTCACGTCAGTCAAATTGCCTCGTTGGTCTCGGGTTCGATTCCCGAGTCTGTTGGGTTTTTCTTACAAGAAATTCTTAATAGCTGCCCGGAGTATGGAAGATGGTGGTGTTTCCAGCCCGTGCCTCAAAGAGCATGTTAAGCCGTCGGTCCCGTTTGTCATAAACATCTATGGCAATCGTTATTGGTAAGTTAGTGCCCCCAAATATACTGACAACTAGTTCAACCTTCGAATTCAGTTGACCCTCAGGTCCGATGCCTATTGCTAGGAAGATGATGATGATAATGTCACGTCAGTGTTCCTCAGAGAAAATACAAGATTAAAGTCTCGAATTTATTCGGTAAGAAATTTCTGACGAAGAGAATAAATGTAATTGAATTTTGCTGTAGAAGAATCTGAACATTTTATAAAATATTTTCCTATAATATCAACATTTCATCATATTGTATGTATATATCATATTATCCCAATTCCCATCATCAAATTAAATCACAGTTATTCAGTATAAGATGTTGAAAAATTAAACTGGTTTCTTCCCAGGGTACAAGCTATGATGGTGTGCCAGAACCTCGTCAGTGCTGGTTACATGGACTGCGTGACAGAATTGCCTCACTTCGCAGACTACGCGCTCTATAAACCTATTGTGTTGCCTCCCAGGACTATTGAGGAGGAAAATTCCCGTAATAAGTTTATATAACTCCATTCAAGCATATTTACTAAAGGCTACATTATCAAAAGCCTATACCAGTACACTGCTAGACATTGGCATCTCTAAAAACAAAACAAAATCGGAATAAAAAAAAAGAAAATTTATAAATCATTCGAGTTAAGAAAATAGTGATGCAAGGAACAAGCCCCGCCCCCCTAACCAATGAGATCCCAGGGAATTTGTTGTTCCGTACGAAAGCTTTGATACTGATTGATCAGAGGGCTGTAATGCAGAATTCTTACTCTGCAAAATTCATATAAATATTATAAGTTCGAAAGTAACTGTCTGTTTGTCTGTCAAACCGCTGACTTCATTTATAACAACAACAACAACAACATTTATGACAAAAATACAACGGAGAGAGGTCCTTTGATTCTTGAGGAAGGACATAGGGTCCTAATTACCGCCGTTACTAACAAGCACGCGGGCTGAGCGGCGAAAGCTAGTCATTTAAATATTTAAATAAATAGGGAATCTTGACAGCTGAATCGTGCCGTGCGTGAGGGTAACATTATCCTTGGGCGATTTTAGATAGTTTATAATAATTTTCCATTTTAATCCAATATTTCTGTTATTCTACCTTATATGAGTACTTGTTGTACATTTCAAGATATTTACGTAATTTCCGTATGTGATTGTATTCACTACTAGTTGGTTAAAATTTTCAATCTTTACTTTATAAAACCTTTTGTTGTATTTGCAGCTGAGGAATCCACCAGGCTCTGTGAAAGTGTGTCTTCGTACTGCTTAGATCTGAACCTTGGGAACAATTCTGCACGGCTGATTAAAACTCCCAAACCAGGTATGTTATTTTCTTCATGCAATCAAATCAAGATGAGCAATATGAAATATAATATTGTCTTTGGTCGTATCCCCTGAATAGTGTTATGACATGATATTGAATGTTTGTGGCAACACCTAATTTAGTTTAACGACATCTAACGGAAGCGAATTGAATTATTTAACTACATATGTAGTGTTCTACCACTGATGCTTCATCGCGCAATTAAAGTTTTTACATTTGTGCCAAGCAGTGAAAATGCTACTTAGTTGTCTAACATAGCTTTAGCATGGAACTTTCTTTATTTGTTTATTTTTGATATTTGTTTACTATAAATTCTTCGCATTGTTCACTGTTGATGCTTCAGTTTCGTACTCCATTGGTTTTAATATAATAATTATGGCATAAACTCTTTTATGTATTGGTTTAAATCAAAAGCAACTTTCTCACATACCACATAAAGTTTAGTTTATATTTAATTATGTAAATATGAACTCATAATCAAGTCTTTTATCATTATAGTAGAGAAACAGTCTACCTCCAGCGAAGAAGAAACACCAGTTTTAGAGCAGACTGAAGGTAAAGTACAAAAAAACATTTTATATGAATGAACATTTACAAAATTAGATAAGTCATTTAGTATTTTAACCGCTTGTTCTTATGGTGCAAATTTCTGTAGTTTGAAGTTCAGATATAAAACACCAAACCACATGACCAGCGTTTCATAGTTCACTGCTTGACAGATCTCTTCTTCTGGAGATTTTGCACTACTAAACTACGCTGCTTAGAGGGTTTGTTTCAACTTTTTTTTTATGGTATAGGTGACAAACGAGCAGTCGTATCACCTGATGGTAAGCGATTACCGCTGCCCATGGACACCAGCTACAGTGTGTCGTCGGCCTATGGAGGATGGGGAGGGGGATGGAGGGGGGTTTGTTATGGGCCTCCGGTATACTCACTCACTCGGTGAAACACAGCGCTGTGGCTGTCTAACACCGGTTTTCTGTGAGGCCGTGGTATCACTCCGGTCGTGCCGGCCGAAGCGTGGGTCTCCCACGGTTTTTGTTTTCTGTACGTACAATATCCTTCTCAAAGACGATATATTGTACCAGTGTACACAGAATCCCGGGACATATGCAAGGCCATAGTGGTGTCCGGCGAGGAGCACCTGCGGCTGCTGATGCGGCAGTGCCTGGCGCGGCACGGGCTGGCGGCCGCCTGGCTCGACGTGCTGTACCCGCTGTGCCAACACGCCGCTGACACTATCGTCTTGGGTGCGTACAACACTTCAGAAACTGCCCTGATGTTCTCGAGGTCCCGGGTTCGATTCCCGGGTCGGACCAAATGTTTGTATGATCTGCAAACATTTGTTTCGAAGTTTGGGTGTTTTCTATATATAATAGGAATGTATTTATATCAGTTGTCTTACCTATAATACAAGCCCCGCTTAGTTTGTGACTAGATGGCGTTATGTGTTAGGTGTCGGAAATATATGATTTATTTCCTTTAAATAATCTGACCATCATCATTACCAACAGTCTGTAATAATAATAATCCTAAACTGGGTAAAGGCATTTCTTTAGAAAACAAGCTTTGTTTTCTAAAGAATACTACTAAAGAAGAATACTACTAATACAGAGTGTATATATCACTGTGAGATTGTAAAAACTATTAGATTATAATCTACCTAGCGAGATTGTGAACTGACGAAAGATTGTCAACTGTCCCTGATTGGTCGGTCTTGCAGTATACCGTTCTATGACCATAGAGTTAGGTTAGAGCTTCTTGAATTAATCAAAAATTCATTTTATTTTCAATCAAAAAACAAATATTGCTGCGCGGGACATATACTGTTCCACCAATCAGCGCGCGAGATACGATCCGGCGCTTACCATATTATAATTTGACGGTTTCACTTCGCTACATAATAATCTAACTAAAAATAATACGTTAAATTGTAATTAGTATGTTACGGTTCACAATCTTTTGACAATTTACAATCTCGCGAGATATAGGTATTACAATTTAAAAGTAAAATAAAACTATTCTACGAGAGAGCCATTTGCTAACTACATGCCCTGCGAGCTCAAAATCGTGCACATTTGACAACTTCAATCAAGAAAGGACTAACACCAGACGTGCATCACGAAGCACTGGATCAAAACCGTGTTGCCATGCCGTGTTACTTGCCCGCTCATTATTCACTTATTGTAAAGATAGCTGTGAACGTGATATTCTTACTATCCCACTATTAATCTCGTATTATTTTTATCTTTAAACCATATGTAAGTTTTTGTGTGTTTGCCTGCACAGCTTAGTTACTGATTATCATTCTATTGTCACAGATGTAAGCACGAATGACATAGATGTGCGCAATTACGTCCAGGTGAAGAAGGTCCCGGGAGGAAATATGCGCGATAGTCGCGTCATCCAAGGTGTCGTGTTAACGAAGAATGTAGCTCACAGGTATATTATTTTAGCGTTAAAAGCATACACTTCACGTACAAGCACATAAAGGTGGTAGAGTCACGTTGATTTCAGCACAGTTGGGTCGCCACGATCGGGGCGGTACTACCCTCGCACAGAAGATCAACCTAAAGTGACAGCATTCGTGCTGTCTGATGAATGATCCAGAAACATCACTAGATCACCATGTTGTGGGTCACCATGGTGTGGATCACCATGCTGCATTGACTGCATTCGCAATGAGTGTGACTACCACGCTTGGATTCTATTTATGCTTTTCATCAGGCAGAGGAGAGTCACATTGACAAGAAAAAAAAACACTATTCTTAAGGAGGTTGAAAATAGTTTTAAATCAAGCTTTTGATAGTGTCCATCACATTTTACTTAAAGCCAAAAGTTCATTTAAATATTACAAGCTATTTTCAAAAATATGCCTAAATCAAATAAAATTGCAAAGCATTTACATTTGCAATCAGAGTATCAGAAATTTCAAATATTAAGATAATATACATATGCCTATAACACGGATTTCCCAGGGTACTATTCTTGGTCCACCCTATTTGTCAATATGTATGATGATACTAGTTTAGTTCGAATTATTTGAGATTTATTATCAGAAGTAATAAAAGCTACGTCAAAATCTTATGTATTTAGGGGGATGCCGCAGCAGATCACAAATCCTACAGTATTACTTCTAGACTGTTCTATTGCATACCAAAGAGTGGAAGGAAAGCTTACTTCGTTAGAACCAGTACTGCTGCAGGTATTTTGCTTGTTTAAATAATTTTTAATAGTTATGAAGTTTTTTTTTCACACAATAGTATTTCTACTTCTATTATCTATTGTGACAAAAAAAAGACGTTCGTAGCTATTATAATTATTCAATTAATTGACATAGTTCGAATTAATTGATTCTTTTAGTATTTAAAAGCCCATTTGTCTGGAAAGGCGATGATGATGTATCTATTGAATAGGTTATAACGTCATACTCTTAGGGAAGATTTATATTAATCTGAGCCGTGTGCCCGTGACCGAATCCGTCCGGGGCCGCCGTCGCATGTTAGCAGACGGATCATGCATTGTGTAAAATAAACTGCTGCATACAAAGTTTATGGGGGCTTCCATTAATTACGTAAGATGTTTTTTTGCGATCATGCCTGTGTGTTTTAGTGAGATTTGCCTCGACTTAATGCCTCCTCTTAAACAAATGACGATACCTATGTATCGTTTTATATTTATGCCCCGTCCAGGTTACGTACACTGCATGCCCCGGACACTTCTCGGCTTAATATAAGTATCTGAATGAGTGAGCTTTGCTTTTTATTTTCTTGTAGTAAAGTTTAGGTTCTAAAACTGAACGCTAGTCAGATTGATTTATCATATATATAATATATATCACATTAAAAGGGACATTACAAAAGTCCTCATAAAATGTAATGATTACAGTTTTTCATTTCTATTACAAAATTTTAATCAAACATTGAAATATATTGCTCAATCGAGTAGTCCAAAACAGTGACGTCACAAGCTAGTATTTAGTACACTTTTCATACAAAGTGATCGTTTTGACGGCTAACTAAAAGTAAGTAATTTGACTAAAGTGTCAACGACCCTATTGGTCGTTTAAAAGTGGTATTAGATAGTTCCCAAGATTGTAAATAGTGAGGTTGAGGTGTTGAGTACCAGGTTTGTGGTGGTAGGAGCAAGAGTACCTGGTGCGGTGCGCGGCGCGCGTGCTGGCGCTGCGGCCGCACGTGGTGCTGGTGCGCGGCGGCGCGGCGCGGCCCGTGCAGGACGAGCTGCGGCGCGGGGGCGTGGCGCTGGCCGCGCACGTGCGCCCGCGCGCGCTGCGCCGCGCCGCGCGCGCCACGAGCGCCGACCTGCTCGCCTCCATCGACGCTCGCGTCGGGACGCCGCGCCTCGGCACCTGCGCAAACTTCTACGTCAAAACCTGTTAGCTTCCTATTTCCTCCTCTCTCTATCTATCTTCTCCTCTTTAACGTTCCGTCCCGGCTCTACATACTCTTCCTTTATAACCGACTTCAAAAATGGAGGAGATTCTTAATTCGACTGTATTTTTTTATGTTAAATATTTTCTTGATTCTTTTTTTATTTGAAAGCTGGTGCTTTCCGTGTAGGCCCATTTCAATTTGGTCCAATTTTTTGCAATGTAATGTAATAACTTTTTAATAAGTGATCGTGTTAATTCCCGTAAAAAGAATCGTTAATACAGTCACTTAAAATTGATAACTAAATTATACCAACCATGCAAGTCCACCTGCTCACCTCTGTATACATAAATATTTTTATTAGTACTTTACTTACCATAGTACGAGCTCTTACTAATTTGAGATTATGTGTTAAATGTGTGAAGATATTATTGGTAATAACGACTACTAGTAAACAGAGATTTCTTACAACCCCTATTTTTCAAATTTCCAATAAAGAAAAGATATTATTCTTAACTAAAAAAATCCAAAATCGATAACAAAATATTTTTTATCACAGATGCAAGCAAAACTTTAATGGTATTAGAAGGGTGCGCAGAACCGAATCTCGGATGCTGTATATTACTGCGTGGTGCATCTCTACCCGAATTAATCAAAGTGAAGAAAGTTGTCAAGTTCATGTTACTAGCGTGCTACAATTGGAAACTAGAGAAAGCATTCCTAGGAGATATAGAAGCGATCCTACCTGAACCTGGAATGACTTTTGAAGACGATGTCAATAACGAAAACGACGGCACTAAAAATGGCATAGAATTCAGTAACCATGAGAGTCAAAGTATCGTGAATATAATGCGCAACGATTCGTTTAACGACGATACGAGAAAGAGCAACGAAACTGACAGCAATGAATCTTCAAGATCTGACAATATATTTACAAACTCGAATGTAAAAGATGTGAAAAGTGATGATACAGAAACTACTACTAGTGAACACTCTACCGAAAAAGTTGGTACAAATGAAGAACCTATAAAAGACGAATCAACTGAAGAAGATCCATTACATATATCGAAGTCTTATGTTAGAAAGACGGATAGTGATAAAACATTAAGTTGTGGTGTACCGATCAGGGATTTCAGTGATCCATTGCGTGCTACCATATCGGTAGATGATGACGTATTTTTACCTAAAGAAGAAGCTAAATTGAAAGCTGATTCACACAGTGATAGGTGAGTACTTCAAGACGAAGGTCAATTAAATAATTTTCATAAAAGCGTTTAATATTACAAGTGTAAACGTGAATAACGACTAAACAGCGGAACCAATTTTAATAAAATTTAACATAGAGACACTTTGGTTCTTGAGAAAGCACATAGGCTATTTCTTACCACGATATCTAACCGATGTAAAAACGGGTGGAGCCGCAGGCAATGGCTAGTAAGATAATCTTTCTATTGTTTTGTTTCTAATAATTCATATGATGTCCTTAGATGGTCGACAGATGATGCTGTCCTCTCAATGTCTCCTAACATAACAATCCCAGCGCCGTACTTGGAAACAGAAGCAGGTCGCCGATGTCCATTGCGCGTTTACTTCCCGTGTCCATTAACGCCTGCACCAGCTCCGCATACTCCACGAGCTCATCACAGACTGCCGTCCCGACAGAAGAGTAGTCACACTTTAATAAAGGTAATTTTATTGTACCCATGACTTTTGCTACCATGCTTGCACGTACGCTTATAAAATAATCTCAAATTTTAACAAAAAAAGAACCAACTTCAAGATCTGGACAACATTGAAATGGGACCACACGGGAAGCACCAGGTCTCAAATAAAAAAGAATCATCAAAATCGGTTCAGTCGAAAGTTATGAGGTAACAAATATAATAAAAAATACAGTCGAATTAATATCCTCCTCCTTTTTTGAAGTTTAGCTTTTATCATGTATGAAAAACTATAAAATTGTTTACTGATAAAAATTCATAACGATTAACCAAATGTGACCAAGAAAGATCATTGCTTTTTTTTTAATCGTGTGCCTTATACGATTGTCATTTGTTTATTAGTATTATGGGTTTAAAAAAACTACAATGAAATAGTGCAATAGTTTTACATCAAGCTTTCGATTGAACTGTGCAATGGAAGATGTGTTTTAATTTACTTGTTCGGATTTTTTTGGCATTGCGTTCTATTAAGAATATATACCGGGGTTAATAAGACTTATTTGTAATCATACAAACTTTAAGCGTGTTCATCTCATACGTGTTTTACTATTACGTCTTAAAGGTGTACAAGAGGGATCTATACTAGGGCTCATTCAAATAAATTGTTTGAGTTTTTTTTTTTTAATTACGTACAACGGATAGCAATGGTTTTTTTATTTGACAGGAAGTACACCCGTTCGTAAAAATGGCCATATCATCACCAGCAGATGATCCGGCTTTGAAAGCAGCACTTGCAAATTACAGGGCTACGGGTTGTCGGCTTGTCAATGATAAACATAAACGTGAGTGTTGTTATAGCAAACGTTTTACTGTCATTTTTACCGCTTCAAATCGAAGTAACATTTAATTGCTATAGACATGCCGCTCCATCCCTAAGTCTTATGTACAAACTTACGTACATCCTTACACTTCAGAGTCTTGCATATTGTGATGAGAGTCAATGATACTAGCAAAAGTATTACTAGTGTTAGTCACTCTTAAAAAGTAAAAATAAAACTCCTACTTTTTGAAAGCCGATCTTCATTTAGCTGCCGATTCCCATGAGTATGTTATATCTCATGTGTCCTCTGACTGGTTCAGAATTAGACAGTTGTGCTGAGAAATCAAGAATCGTCTTACTGGTAGCGCCATCTTGACGAGTCATCATCAAGAATTTTGTATTTCTAATACTTTTCTCTATATATATAAATTCTTTTTTACCATACTTTTAGCTGAATGCCCAATGCACAAACCGACTGTCATAAAGAAAACCAAGGAGCCTGAACATCCAGAGTCGAATGAAAAGCAGGCAGACAACGAACCGCTTGATCCTCTTGCACCAGAAAACCATCAGCAATTGAGTCTATTGCTGTATAGCTACAGCAATAAGTCGGCCAATGTTCCTGACTTCTGCGTTAACCCATGGTGAGTTTTGTTAATGATAGCTGACCCACGCAACCTCGTTTGCGTCTCCTATTGCCCGTAGCGTAATAATTTTCCCCCGTTTTCGTAACATTCTTCAGTGGTGCTCCGCTCCTATTAGTCTGAGCGTGATGATATATAGCCTATAGTGCCCTATAGCATTCCTCGATAAATGTACTATCCAACACTGAAAGAATTTTTCAGCGGTTCCTGAGATTAGCGCGTTCAAACAAACAAACTCTTCAGCTTTATATATTTGTATAGATATTGTATAGGTACATTTTTGACTACGGTTTTGACAAACTCGATTATGTAGCAAGCTTAACAAACGGTTTATCGCCGAAGGCTTCAAAAATACAGCTATGGCCTGGGTCGGTAATCTAAATTACTCATCCGGTTCTGATAATCTTTTTACTTGTAGAGCAAACAACTGACACAACTGGTAAATATACCACTATACTATTGTTAGTTGAAATTTTAAATATTAGCTTCGTCCTCTAATTTACAAATGTTAAAATCTTCAATAAATTTATTATAAAGAAAATGGAATAAATTAATTAGATATTTTCTTACTAGAAGTCGAAATAAAGTAAAAAAATAGTGTATCGCTCAGAAACTATTATTTTTACCCGACTGTCAGGAAAGAGTTATATCTTTTTTCCATTTATTTTGTAGGGTTGTGACGATGGAAATGTACGGCCGCCATGATATATCACTGGGGGCCTTCCTCGAGAAGTACTGCTTCAACAGCGAATACAAATGCACTTCGCACAATTGTTCCGTGCCTATGAACCAGCACGTAAGAAGGTAAGTTTTCTTAATTACAGTTTATTGTAACTCCGACATTAAAACGCAAATAATGTAGTACAGCGCCATCTAACGAAAACACATTGAACTACGGAGTTCCTGCCAATACTACATCACGATATGAATAATTAATGTATATACAACTTCCCAACATGTCTAAGGATGGTATTTTTATCTGTGCATTTACATATTTCGTTTCATTTTTGTTTGTATTTTTATTACTTGTAACAATGGTTTTTAAATATTACATAAAGTTTGGTTAAATGCCATAGCAATAAGTTCGTTTTTATTTTTGTTAGGTTCGTGCATGGCGACGTGTGCATAACTATTACGTGTAACACGATTGGGCACAGTAATATGGATAAAGTTAAAGAGGAACGGAACAAACAGGTATGGTTTAGTACTTAATAATCTTGTTTTTGCGTTTTTTGTTAAAAGTTTTATTTATATATATATTATGCCGGCGGGTTTATATTGAGCGAGTGTTGCTGTTATAAGCTATAGAGCATTATTTCAATCATGATTAATTTAAGGAATAAATAAACATACGAATTGTTTTTGGAAAGGTTGGTGATGTAGTCACCAAGTCGGCATGATGTGTAGGATATCAAAGGTTTATATGAAACCTTGATATCAAGGACGATTCTACTCTTTGAGGTTATAGGTTCAATTCGTGGGTCGGACTTAATATTTGTTTCGGAGCTTGGATGTTTTCTATGTATTTATAAAAAAATAATGTAAGACTTAGTATTTTATCAGTCAATTTATCTGTCACAGTACAAGGTCAGCTCAGTTTGAAGCTGGATGACGAGACGAGAGATAAGCATTCGTGTGGTTCCATAATCCGCCGGCTCCTTAGAGCATAGTCAGTGTATCTCTGTACTCCGATCGTCACCTCCTTGTACATGTGGTGTGAGGGTGTGAGGGTGTGAGGTGTGAGGTGTGAGGTGCGAGGGTGTGAGGGCGGGTGTGTCGCAGGTGATGTTCTGGTCGCGCTGCGAGTGGTGCGGCTGCAGCGGCGGCGCGCGCGTGGTGTCGGCGCGCGCGCTGGGCGTGTCGCTGGGCACGTACGTGCGCTGGCGCGCGCACGCCACGCGCTACGTGCGCGCGCGCACCTGCCCGCACCCGCTGCACGCGCACGCGCACGCCTTCGTCCGCGACCTCACCACCGCCTGCTTCCGGTCTGTACTTCACGCTACGCCCACCTATCTCTCTAACTCGCCCCAATCTTGTGGGTTCGAACACCACATAGAACGACACCTTGTGTGATCCACTCATTGTTGTCCTGAGTCTGGATGCCCTTTGTATCCGTTTCTTGTATATTTTTAATTTCCCCTAATACAAATCTTGTCTTTTTGAAAACATAAATATACTACTACTTTTTTTTAATAAACTTATAACAATGTATGTAATTATGTAATGTAATTGTGTGTTATAACACAATTTTAAACCTTATTACGATGGTATAAAGAAGTTTTAGAATTAATCACCGTTCTTGCCCCATAATCTAAGTTGAAATTTGTACACAAATAACAATACGAGACGTCTTATTTATTGTATTGTAGAATCTTTAATGAATTATATTATTTTCTTATTTTCAAAAGAAACTTATAAAATAATCTATAAAATATGACAGATACAGTAAAATAACCCCGTACGACATCCAACTGCCGCCGGAGACGATATCTATCAACTACGACACCAAACAGATGAGAGACACACTCATCACACAACTCAACGAACTTGTACAAAAAGGTACGCATTATTAATTTACAACTATGCTTAGTAAATTCGTACCTGTATGACTGAACTTAGTTCGGTATTTTTTTGGTAAATTTTCTAAAAAGTATCCTAACTTGATCGAATTATCGCCCCCGAACGTATATGCTAAATTTCATGAAAATAGTTGAAACCATTTACAAGACTTATTATATGTATACATACATACAAGAATTGCTCATTTAAAGGCATATATATTAATAACCCATAACGTCCCACTGCTGGGCTCGGGTCTCCTCTCTAGAGAGGGTTTAGGCCATACGTCCCCACGCCGGCCAAGTGCGGGTTTGGGGACTGGCAACACAACGTTCCGGCTACGTCATCTTGCCGTTTGATGTTCTTAAGCCGCCCAAAGGCCTCCAACTAAGCTTCACAACTGTTACCCTATGATAACAATCGAGACCGACTGCTTAACGTGACCTCCGAATCACGGAGACGCTCATGGTATTGTGCCACCAGCGGTCACCCATCTAAGTACTGACCGCGTCGTAGTTGCTTACCCTCGACGATTTTTTCTAATCACCGAGTGCAACTGGGCTATGAGCACCAGTAATTGACATCTAGATAGATATGTCTAAGTAGCGGAGAAAATCTACTTACACATATCTGAGATATGTCTAAGTAGCTTTTCTGAGCCAGACGATAATACAAAAAAAGAACATTCGTTTTGACATACACACAAGACGACATAACATGGTAATGATAGTTTGAGTGAGTAATTTGAAAAAAAAAACATCTATTCCGATTGTAAAATCTTTTAACGACATTTTATTAAAGTTATTCATGCTCTGTCAACCTCTCGATCAGTATTTTAGTTTTATTACTAAATCATTGTAGTTTTAATGAAATTATTGCGTGAGTTAGTTGTGACTATGTTAGTCACAACTACATGACACGATAGCCTCATAATGTCACATCACTTTTGTTGAAGAAAAAACAAAAACACTTGGATTGACTTTTTTGATCCATCATCAAAATCACCAATAGTACTAACGTCAGTTTCCAATTGTCAAAGCAATTTCCTGGCTCTTATCGACTGAGTATGTTTCGCCAACGATCTAGGGTCTTAAAAAAGAGAATGTTCATAGGTCACGAAATATTCAGCGGTTTGTCAGACGGCGACGCTGACAAAGACTACCAGACGTTCAAGCAGCACATGGAACAAATACACCTGGCACTCACATCGGCCAACTTGCAAGAGAATAACACCCTCGCTGGTAAATACAACCTTGTTCAGTTCGAATAGAGATCGTTTTAGATTGTTTAAGTGTTTGTATTAGAAAACGTGACAACAGTTTTTTTTATTTTAAACTAGCTGAACCCCGCGGTGTTACCCGCAGTTATTGTTGTACCGCGAGTAACGCCGCGGGACAAAGTTAGTCTAAAAAAGTAGCATAAGTTACTCCCCGTATCATCAGCTACCTGCCAGTGAAAGTCCCGTCAAAATCCGTCCAGCCGTTCCAGAGATTACCCGGAACAAACAGACAGACATACAAAATTTTTTTTAACTACATTTTCGGTATATGTATCATGTATACATACATACGCACTGATGAAAAAGCTGTTATTTTAATATTACAAACAGACACTCCAATTTTATTTATTTGTATAGATAAATCTTCAAAACATAATATAACACTCATAGTAGAAAATATCTTAAAACTGTTTTGTAAAGTTTCGATATGTAAGAAGAATATGTTTTCTAATTGTAATAGTATGACTAAGTTTTCTAATAATATGACTGCCTCGTTGGTCTCGCGGTTTGCGTGTGCGACTACTGATCGTGAGGTCTCGGGTTCGATTCCCGGGTCGGACCAAATGTTTGTATAATCTACAAATATTTGTTTCGGAGTTTGGGTGTTTTTATGTATAATATGTATGCATTTACAAAAAAAAACAAAATGTATATGTATTTGTATCGGTTGTCTAGTACCCCATAACACAAGCTCTACTAAGCTTGGGACTAGATGGCGTTGTGTGATAGATGTCCGAAATATTTATTTATTTATTTACTTTTACATATCTCTAACGAGGGTATATAATAAATCTTTAAAAATAATTTTGTTTTTAATTTGCTTAAATTAAGTGATGGTGATTACAGCTGTGGTCCGCAACCTATGGATGGTGTCAGATCGTATAATATCTGGTGAGAAGATGCTGCGTGATGCCCAGGACAAGTGGTCCAGCCCTCCGGCCAAGCCCACTAAGAACCAACAAGATACTCCTGGTATGCGATACTTTTTGTACACTAAAAGCAAAAAATATAATAGAATGGGGCTGATAAAACGAACTGACAACGTTGGAATATCAGAAACATAATTTCTAGTTTGATTATTTCTCATGTTTGCCATTGGTGGCGCCAGCTATTTTATATATGTGTCGTTTATTTCTTGTCTCATATTTTTTTTTTCTTTATCAAGTAATATTGTTGGCTAATTTTATTTTAGTACTAGCTGACCCACGCAACCTCGTTTGCGTCTCCTATTGCCCGTAGCGTAATAATTTTTCCCTGTTTAACATTCTTAATTGGTGCTCCTTTCCTGTAGGTTTAGCGTGATTATATATAGCCTCTCTCGATAAATGGGCTATCTAACACTAAAACAATTTTTCAAATCGGACCGGTGGTTCCTAAGATTAACGCGTTCAAAAAAACAAACTCTTCAGCTTAATAATATTAGGATAGATAATTTCTACTGAGAATCATTGTATAATTGAAAGTAAATAGATTTGTAGTGCGTCATATACCTCCAACTGGCTCCAACACAAAAGAAGGACCCTTCGACCAGGCGAGGTGATCATGCCTGGCGGGCCACTGCCCAACCTTTGATGTTGAGCAGTTTTATACAATGCTAATCGGCGCGAGAATTTCTATGCCACGATATAAGATTAACATTTTGTCCATAGTTCGGTGTGTCTTCGGTAGATGGCGCTGTAGTATGTTTTTGTTGCGCTGTGTGTGGAAGTCGTTAGAGATGAAATGAAATGAGGTTTTTGTGTACAGCACATTCTAATTCTATCTAAACTTCGTCTGTAAATTATGCAACTATTTGCCTGCACAAGTGACGTAGTTGTTTAAGCTATCGCCGAGCCGCTTCCTGCTGTACTCCGTATTGTGGGTTCAATAAATTGTTGTTCTCTCATCACTAATTAAGTTGAGAAGAATTATATTATGAAAAATAATTGGCCTTAATGTAAACTACAGTATGTTCTTGTTCTACATAAACTGTATATGCAACAGTCACACATAGGGTTTAAGCGTGGTCACTTTGCCTAATTGAAGGTGTTCCTCTCTATATTTTATCTTCTATATAAATAAAAATGAATCGTCAAAATATATGTACGCGCATAACTTCCGATCGGCTGCACCAAATTAATATTTTTTTATGTTTCGTTATTGTTAGGACAAGGTTTGTATACAAGAAAAATTAAAAGATAAGGGGAAAAGTCAAAAGTCAATTTTTTTGTCCGCGACTGTACACTGCCTGTGGCAAGCTGAGACAGATATGTAAATATGGCGGTACGAAGATCGCCAGGTCGGCTAGTATAATATAACAACAAACGTTTCATAAAAAAAAAAAAATATTTATTTTATTATTGTTTGTTACAGTTGACGAAAAATCTGATTTAGACGATTCATCCGGCGATGATGTCAGCAAAGAAAATGCAGGTAACACAATCAAAACGTAATAAAAATAAATAAATTAATGTACTAAAATAACATCATTAACCATTACTAATATTCTAGGCACCACATACGTGTTTGCGACAGATAATAACAAAGATGGCGAGAAAGAACATACAGGTAACAATACATTCTCATTTGTATATTACTTCTAACTAATGAGCATCTTAATATTAATACGTGAAGCAAAAACTTTGTACCTGTAATTATGTGAACGGAGGCGTATGAAATATGGCACGGTTAAAGTTTATATCGATGAAGAGTGTATTTCACAAGCAAATTATATCGCCTTTAAATTTAATTCTATAAGGGACGTCCATTAATTACGTAAGGTGTTCTAGGGGGAGCGGGGATAATAAATCTTTTCTTAGTTTTTATTAGATATTCAAATTTGATGATTGTGATTTTTAAACTACGATAATATTCACAAATACTAGTGTTTACTAGTTTTCAATAAAAGTATATGAACTTTGCTCAGAAAATAATGTTTTTTTTTCTCAATAATCCAACACGTTTACAACCAAAACCAAAATTTTGAAGAATCTCGCTTGCGTTTACGGTGTTGGGGGGGGGGTCGTTGAGGAAAGTCTTACAAATTTGCAAATTGAAAATTATTTTTTTTTAAATTATCTATATTTAGTATATAGTTATTATTAATTAAAATATACTTCGTAGGACTTGAAGAAGACGAAGAAAAAGGCGATAAGAAGACAGTGAGGCAAATATTGTCTCAACTTTTGTCCAACAACCAGCCCGCGAACCAGGTACCGTCATTTCCAGAAAGCTCTTTTAATTGCTACAATATATTATATAAGTAACTGAGCCCCTCGGTACGAAAATAACCGCGGGACAATGCTAGTCTAGTCTAAACCAGTAGCATTAGTTATAGCTATATGCCAGTGAAAGATCCGTTAAAATCGGTCCAGTCATTCCAGAGATTAGCCCGAACAAACCGGTGTGTGTTCGATAGATGGCGCCGTAGCATGCTTTGTGGAAGTCACCATACTATAAATAGGTATGTTTCAGAACGGCATGATAGTGTCAAGCGGGGTGGTGCCGGTGGTGGTCCGCGCGGGGGAGGTGGGGTCGGTGATCGCCGCCACCCTCGCCTCCGTCACGTACCGCCGCACCAGGGCTGCTCATCGACACAGGTCTGTCATGTAGGAAACACTTAGCGAAATTTCGTGTATATTTTATGTTGCCAGAGTTAAAAAATTGTGTGGTTTTGGTACAACTACAGAAGTGGTTTTAAATCCCGTTTCAATATTAGTTACTTTCTCCTACACTACTCTACTGTATTCTTAGCCTAGTGACAGTTTATAACGATAATATTTTCACATAATTCACACATGGCTTTCTTTGAACATACATATATAATAAATAAATCAATATTTCGGACATCTAACACAACGCTATCTAGTCCCAAAGTAAGCAAAGCTTGTATTATGGGTACCAAGACAACTGATATACATACTTATATACTTTTTTGTAAAAACATACTTATTATACATAGAAAATAACCAAACGGAAACAAATATTTGCAAATCATACAAATTTGGTCTGACCCTGGAATCGAACCCGAGAACTCAAGCACGGCAGACGCATAAGCTACCACTGCGCCATCAATGCAGGCACTCATATATTTCAAAATATATACATATTGGAAATAAGTTACACCCAGATACAGAACAAATGATCTTGTTCAACACATCTAAAACTTATTCTAGGTTAGAATTGAACTCACGACCTCTGGCCAATCACAATCACTAACTATTAGATCATCATCATCATCAACCTACTACAGTCCTAGCTACTTAGAGAAATGCCGAGCATAGCCCTCTATTGCATGCTGAGTGACTTTGTACTTGTGAACCAGCCGGACCAACAAGCCCGTCTTTATTTCACATCTACTCGATTGTATGACGTCAGCGTTACATAAAGCCAAATGTCGCCAACGTCGTGAACTCATACTGGGCCGTCTAAAAGTAATATAAGTATAAATAAATAATTATCAATGTTTTCTTTTAGAAGTTCCTCACATTTGATGACTTTTCGTCAATTTAGTGATATTATTATCAGCTTTAACTAGATCACTAATGGGTTTATGCCTCTCCTTGAAAATGCGGTTTTGCTTACTATATCGCTCTGGCCGGATGCTGGTTTGTATACGGTCTATTTCAAGATTTAGCTCTCTTTACACTGCTGTAGCCCTCCAGAGTCTGCTCCCTTAGTCAGTTCTCAACCTGACCTCCACGGAATGAATGAGGGTGTGCTCACCTCCATATTCTCCATCTTTTGTTACATATCACCGTCCATTTTTTCCACTGCCGCCTTTTGAGTCTTCTAAGATACAATGAAAGTAACGCTTCGAATATCGCCTACCGTCAAATTCTTTATTCTGTATAGCTATTTTAAATGTTGACAGTACGCAAACGGAACAGGAAGAAAACGAGGCAACCAACTCGACAGGCAAAGATAAAGCGGACGGAGACAAGTCTAAACCGGCGAAGAATAACGACCATGTTGAAGTCTTATTAAAAGTATGTCTTCTATACAAATAAATAAAATTGGAGTGTCTGTTTGTAATATTAAAAGAACCGCTTTTTACTTAATGCATATGTATGTATACACGATACATATACCAAAAATGTAGTTAAAAAAAATTTTGTCTGTCTGTCTGTCTGTCTGTTTGTTCCGGGTAATCTCTGGAACGGCTGGACGGATTTTGACAGGACTTTCACTGGCAGGTAGCTGATGACCCGGGGCGTAACTTAGGCTACTTTTTTTAGACTAACTTTGTCTCGCGGCGTTACTCGCGGTACAACAATAACCGCGGGTAACACTGCGGGGTTCAGCTAGTAGAAAATAAATGAAAATATTCAATCTCCAATACTATATTACTTGACAAAAACTAGCTAAAACAATAATTAAAGAAAAACAATTTAATCTGCGTTAAAAATTACTTTGAAATTGTATTTTAAATCAAAAAGAGCATACATATTTATCTTTTATTGCTTTTTACTAAGAGAATGATACTACTAGAGTCTCTCTTTCTGACTTCAGTCGTCTACTATCAGCTGCACCTTAACACCTAACCCCATAGACCATAAAAAAAGTATTTGAAGCTACTTAAAATAAAAGTGAACAAAAGTATTTTGTTGTATTTTCGCAGGATGGTCTGGTATGTCGCGTGTACTACGCGTCTCAGTTCCAGCGACTGCGGCACATGTTACTGGCACCGCTCACGCCCCCTCCGCCTGAAGACTGCCGCTCTGACACTGAACCTAAGTGTATCTGCTTCGAGAATGACAGTAAGATTCTTGTCTTGACCAAAACTTTTCCAGCTTTTCCCAAACCAAGTTTCCCTTTAGTAAGGTAGTAGAGCCACGCTGATTTCAGCACGAACGGGGAGTGGGAGTGGGTGGTGTGGGTCACCATCCTGAATTGTTGCATTGTCTGCAAGAGCAATGGGTATGGTGACCACCACGCTTGGATTCTGCTTATGTTTTCCACTAGGCAGAGTAGAGTCATTTTGGAAGGGCCATAAAAATAAAATAAAAAAATTTGGCCACTAACTGAGCTTCGTTTTTCTTTCGTAGAGTTACTCCCAGCAGACCTTCAAAACCCAAGTATTAAATGTTATCGAAGTTCTATAGACAAACTACTGCCTGACTCTTAGGAACAATTTTGAAACTGAAGTCTCTGTTTTTAATTTCAAATTAACAACTTTTCACTAAATACATATGAAAGTATATAAGTTACTTACATCCAGCTACTGCAATGATACTTATACAGATCTACTACTGATATTTAATTGTCATGTATCGTAGAGGAGCTGTGCGAGATCGAGGAAGGGTTCATCAGGTCCTTGGCGCACTGCGTCCCTTGGGCGGCTCGCGGCGGGAAGTCGGGCTCCACCTTCTGTAAAACTAAAGGTGATGCTTCACTTGTTTACTTCCTTTTTTTATCTGTCTTATAAATTTATATCTTTATCACCGTCTACATTCGTTTTAAAGGCTTTCAAGTCAGAATCTTCATTCAAGACAATACATTTTTAATTATTCTGTTTAAAATTAACGTTTCTCAAAGTGTTTGCTATGTAATTGTTTTTTTTTCTATTAAAATGTAACTAAATACTTTTGTTATATTTTAATGTTTTTTTTTAGATACATTAATAACACGATCTAAAATCGACGTTTCGTTTTCTAAACTCTAAAATCACAGTATACCTACTAATGAGCAGAAAAGCATGAAACTGTAATAAAATAATTTACAGATGATAGATACGTGTTAAAAGAGATGACAAAACCGGAATGGCAACAGTTTCTGGAATTCGCTCCTCATTATTTTGGATACGTCACACAATGCAAGCAGAACAACAGTCCCAGCCTATTAGGTAAACATTCTGTTACTTTTCATTGCTTTAACTGTCACCTGTCTAACTGGTTCTAACAAACATAATTATTACTTGTGTGTATTAACCATTCCAGAATATATTTTATACATTTAACCTAAAACAATATAGGACCTAGCATAGGACCCTGTAGAACTCCAATGTTTATTATTTGCAAATCCGATTAAATTCTAACTGAACGCTAGATTTTTATGTGGCTGCTGTAAAAACCCTAAACATACTTATTTTGTTCATTATTTTCCTTCAGTTTTTCCTATTTAATTTTAGTATTCATGTAAGGCTTACATGTATACTTGGTCGAAGGCTAGACTCAGATCAACTATATTTCTGTTACTTAGATGATTGTAAATAATCTTAAATATTTTTCCACAGCTCGCATTCTAGGCGTTTTCAGCGTAGGTGGTGCAGGAAATGGAGTGTTGGTCATGGAGAACGTCTGGTATGGGTGTTCAGCTAAAACTAAGCGCTTTGATCTGAAGGGATCGTCCCGACATCGTCTGACTCCTGACACGCAACCACTAGCTGTACTTATGGATGAAAATCTGCTCAACCGTAAGAATATATTTTTGAATGCGCAAGCGGTCTTAATCCTCTAGTTCATAATATTTTAATAGACTGAGATAGAAACATAGCTAAATCCATCTGCTAAGAAGAGTATCAGCACAATGAATATAAGTATATAAGTACTTGTGTTGTGTGTGTCAGTGCGGTGGGAGCGGCCGCTGTTCGTGTGGTGGCACGTGGGCGCGGTGCTGTGGCGCGGGCTGGAGCGCGACGCGCGCTTCCTGGCCGCGCTGCACGTCATGGACTACTCGCTGCTGCTCGGCGTGGACGGCGACCGCCTCGTGCTCGGCATCATCGGTAACTTCACCTGCCTCGTCCACCTCTCCCACCTCCCCCACCTCCGCCACCTCCGCCACCTCCCAATCTGCACATCCCCTACCTCCCCCACCTCCTAATCTGCATCTCTCCCCTCTCCCCACCTCTTAATCCGCAACTCCCTCTACCTCCAAAATTGCACCTCGCTCTAGTCTCCTCCTAATCTGTACCTTAATTAAACTTCATTCCATGCCATAATATTATTGAATTATCAAATTATTAATGAAAACATGTTTATAAAACTAATTATTAAAACAATTCTTACTTATCTTCAGATTATATCAGAACATTTACATGGGACAAGAAATTGGAACATTTGGTGAAGAAAAACTTAGGCTCCGGTCAGCCCACAGTCGTGTCCCCTGAGGAATACAAACGCAGGTTCTGCAACGCCACCAGGAAGTACTTCCTGCAGTGTCCATCTCACTGGGACCATTTATATAACACAAATCACTTATAACTGACACTATAGACTTTGGTGAAAGACACAGATATCACAGTGTTGCCAGACTTATTAATTGAAATATTACTAAAAACAATTGGTTGTCCGTAACAATACATTGATGAAATGATGAGAGGAAGTTGCGAATAAACATCGATGTACTATACAACGACATACAATTAACGTAACGGGACAATGAGTCATCCTTTTTCGTGCATGCCGCCGGCGTTCATCAATTTATTAGACGTTGTCACCTAATAAAATAATAATTAGTTCTTCAAAAAAATAATGCCATTACTTATATACCTTAATGTTATAGGTAGGTAGGTAAGGTTTTTTTTTCTATATTTAAAAATGGTTATTTTTAAAGAAGTTTCAGTGAACTATCTGGCAACTCTGATCCAATCAGAAGACCTTTGACTAGGGTGTGATAAAGTCTTATCCATAACTTTTAAAAGCTAGCAATGATTTTATATTCCACATTAGATTAAGTTAAATATAGAATATTACTTTATGCGGCTTAATGCATACGAATAACTTATCTTCCTAGTCTATAATATCCCAAGATTATCTGAGGTCGGCTACTAGTTCAACCCGTTGTACTAGAATATCCTTTTTCCACGGAGCGACTGGCATCGGACCTCCACAACCCTGAGGGCTAACTGAATTCGAAAGTTGAACTAGTCGTCAGTATATTTGAGGGCACTGACTTCTCAATAACAATTGCCATAGATGTTCATGGCAACCGCGATCCACGACTTAGCGTGCTCTATTAATCACGGGCGGAAAACACCGCCAAACTTCCATACTCCAAGCTGTTATTAAGAATTTCTCATAAGAAAAACTCATAACACTTTCGCCCGTCCCGGGAACCGAACCCGATACCTCTTGATCGGCAGTCGCATTAGCTAACCGCTAGGCCAACGTGGCAGTTTTCACATGAAACTGTTAGGTATTAATTATATTCCAGTATTTACTACGCACGCGCTAATTGCTTATGTTTTTATTTTTGAAAGTTTAAATGTTAAAGCACATAACACATACTTGTATATATATATAAATATCATCACTATACCTTGATCTGACTCATTACAATTGTGCAATATCCTTGTTTACTGGCAGACAGTAACTAGCTGTATGATATAATAAATAATAAAGTAATTTCTACATTCCTTTATTGTTGAGATTTACAAATAAAGTAAAATTATAGTTATTACTTGTTTTACTGTGTTTATTTCACACTAAATTCATTTTGCTTCATATTCGACCATATTTTTAGACGTCGGATTTTACAGCTATAAGGCGTTGGCATTTCCTAAGACACTCTGTGAATACCGAAACACGGTGTCTTTTTTTTAAGTCACTGAACATGGACAATAACTTATAATTGGTCGATTACTTCATTAAGCGTACGTAAGGTAATTGTCGAGTTGCTAGGTACAACACTATTTGGGTGGCGGGCTCCCTATAAAGGCTATTGCCTAATTTAGGGGGTCCGCGGGAAGAAGTTCGCCGCCTCTACCGTGGGGTAATACGCTCATATCGGCGCTCCATATATGGAGCCAAGTGCCTATCAGCCTACGCCTGGTCGCAAAACTAACTAACGGTTAGGCCGACAGGCAGAGGGAAGCCGAGGCTTCTCCTAGGATTGAGTCTCTCAAGACCACGGTTTCCCAAACTTATTTTGCCTACTGCCCACTTTGAGAATAAGTTATTTTTTAGGGCCCCCATTTTGTCACCTACTTAAAAACCACTATAACTTCAAATTTAGTTAACCAATTATTGTGAGCTATATTAGCGGAGATAAACATTAATTCTAAACGAGACTTTTACTACAACTCGCAAGAGTTAACTTGAAACCTGAGCGAAGTAGGTAATACACAACGGCTCTCAGGTCTCAAGTTAACTCTTACAACCTGCAAATGAGAATGATTATTGAAACGCAACTTTATAGTATTCAAACAGAGTATCTTTTATTCAAAATAAAACAAACATAATCGATTCTTATATAAAAACTAATGTGAAGGATGAACCTGATGCTGTTTAATAAGTTTGTTGATATCAAGTTCCAATTTACTCAAGAAAGTCACAAGTCGCCACGTTCGGTAACATGCAAACGATTTCTCTTAAGCAGTGTTGCCACAGCACTACATCCACGTTGACACAAATATGACGATGGGAATGCTATCAAGAATCGTTGAACGGTTGATCACAATCCAGGGTACAATTGCGGGATTGGTTTTTGTAGCCAAAATTCTTGGTAACCATTTTTGAACTTGATTTTTATTTCCTCGTTTGTTGTCAATTCTATAAGTTCTTCCAGCTGAGGTGACATTGCTGTGTTGACATTTGAAAACGGATCCAACACCCAGTCTGGTATTTCCAAGTTCAAAATGTCCTGGTATCGTTCGGTGAAGTCAATGTGGAGGTTTTCCAAACGTTGGCAGTAGGCAAACAAATCGTCGTTGCTGCAGGATACTGATAAATTCGGAAAATTGCGAAACTCACGTCTGCTCATATTCTTTTTGTGTAGAAGTAGTTTGGCTGCGAAAGCAGCAACGACGTTTTTTGTTTTAATTAAATTTAGTTCATCGCCTTGCAGTTGGAGATTCATGACGTTGAACAATTTATATAGGTCTGTCATGTTAGTTATATCATTCTTAGATGTAATGAGCTTGTTGTGCAATTCTGTATCTTTAATTTCCAATAACCCTATCACAGAGTTAAACAGGTTGTAAAATCGAGGCAGACAATTGCCTCTTGATAGCCAATGAACTTCAGTATGAAACAACAAACGGTTAAAATCCTCGTCATTAGTAACACAAAGCTGATGAAATAATCTATCATTCAAAGAGCTGTTGCGGATTTTATTGACTGCTTTGATGACATATTGCAGTGATTGAAATAGTCGTTCACTTAAGTTTCTAGCAACCAGATGTTGTCTATGAATAAAGCAATGTACAGCAAGGCCGCAAGGACACCTGGAATTTTATTTTTTAAGTACGCTACGCCTCTACGGCACCCTGTCATAGCTGGAGCGCCATCATCCGTAGCAACTGATATAATATTTTTCAAGGGAATCTCTTTCTCATCACAAAACTTTTCCAATGTATTGAATATGCTTTCGCCTTTTGTATCGGTCTCTAAATTTTTAGCAAACAATAGTTCTTCACATATTTTCTGATCTTTAATAAACCTCACGTAAGACAGCAACAATGCTTCATTAGTTGGTAAAGTTTACTCATCGAGCTGAAGTGAGAATTGGCTTGTCCTCAGGTGATCGCACAATGATCCTTCAATATCTTTAGCCATTTCATCCGTCCGATTTGAAAAATTATTTCGGTGTTGGATAGTCCATTTATTATAGGGTATATATCATCACGCTAATACTAATAGGAGCGGAGCAACAATGAAGAATGTTTCAAAAACAGGGGAAATTTTCACGCTACGGGCAATATAAGGCGCAAACGAGATTGCGTCGATTGTGATTCAATAAAACAGGACAGATATATGAACTACGCGGAGAGAAATATCGAACCGAGTTTGAGCAATCTCTTAACTAATATTAATTGATGTTCACAAATTGTAGTTGAGAGTCGAGAGCTCATGCAGTCGGTGTCTAAGAGGCCTCCTAGCTAAATGAAATTACAAATCACCCCCCAAGTCTCTACGCAACACCCCCTTTTTTTTCTGGG
The DNA here is from genome assembly GCA_905220595.1 of Spilosoma lubricipeda. Classification (NCBI taxonomy): domain Eukaryota; kingdom Metazoa; phylum Arthropoda; class Insecta; order Lepidoptera; family Erebidae; genus Spilosoma; species Spilosoma lubricipeda. The sequence goes on from HG992290.1 coordinate 2,451,698, forward strand.
TCTCTTAACCGCCCCCTTTAGGCTTGCAGCGCTCACAAGGGGGCGTTATCGCCCACTTTGGGAAAGGCTGCTCTAGACGCTCCTGGGAGGGACCTGAAATAACATGGTCCGGGTCCTCCCCAAAGCAGGCGCTTGAGACCGGCCGCCGGGATGGTTTTTAATTTAATCATCGCATACCTGGCTACTCAGTCGCCGAGGAGCCGGAGATTCGAAGGGATTTTCCACATGGTCAAAAAAAATCTTATGTTATGTGTATGTTTTGGAAATAGAAGGCTCTAGGAAATAGGCCACCGAGTTATCAATTCAAATACATTTAGCACACGATGCATCAAAAGTCTAGTTTGAGCATTGTACGAGGAAGGACAAGCTGTAAATAAGTTAAGTAGATAGGCTCCGTATGTACGAGGAAGGACAAACTGTGAATAAGTTAAGTACATAGGCTCCGTTATTATTGTTATTGATTATTAAACTTTTGTAAGTAATAAGTTAAGATGTAACTTTTAAAAGAGTGGCCATGAGTTTCTTTGCCAGTATTCTTCTCATAAGGTCCTACGCATTTTGGAAACTGGAAGTTATGGATCGACACGAACGGCCAGTGGATTTTAGTGTTTTCACCTAATTTACCTTGACCATGTAGTGTCTATCTATGATTTTAAGAGTAGCTTCAATTTAACGTTCATTAAATACATGATTCAAGTTTGAACCTAAGTTATGTTGTTTTAATTAATCCTAGTGTACCGACGGGTATGATAATGAATTGATTGAGAACGGTCTAAATCATGTGAGTGATATTAATAAGTTGAGGAGTGACGTAATCGAAGCTGATGTCACTCTTTCTAAAAATCATATCTCCCTTTAAAATCTAACAGAGAGAGGAGTATGAACAGCAACCTGGAACATCCCAGCGTACAATTCCAGGACACTGTCTTGTGAATGACTGATAGCTTTGGTGAGTTCTATCCGTTAACTCCTTCCTCCTTCCTCGTACAACTGTTTTTTTAGTCGGAGTCAAAACTCCGACTAAAAAAAAAACTAACGGGTTGCACTCCGAGAGTGCCGGCAGAAGTGAAAACTTAACATTAACGTTGTGCATTTTTGATTTATTAAACTTCATATTTTTAATTTCCTATACTTATGAAACACAATGAACGATGCTATACGAATCTATGCCTTGCTTTGTCTCTAATATATGTCTTGAGAACCGATAACTACAGAAAAGCTTATTACGATGTTATAAAAATATAGGTTAATGCTATACGGTATAAACATATTAGCCGAGCGAAGCCGGGTTTACGTACACTCGCGCAAGCACTCTGCGCCGCTAAAATGAAACAGCAGGAGCAGGCATGCATTTTCGCCGCCCGGTAGAAAGGAGAATATTACTTCCTCTCCTATGCCACGCCTCCGTCTTACGAATATTCAATCAGGTCACGTGTCCTGAGTTTAACATTTTTTACCCATCCCAAAAAGTGCAAAACGCCGCTAAATAAGTTTTCACTTCATAATAGTCGAAAACCATTTGCGATTTCGTCGTAGATTCAATTCCCAGAAAACAAATACTGTGTAACGAGTAGCTATATATTATACTAGTAGACCCACGCAACCTCGTTTGCGTCTGCTATTGCCCGTAGCGTGTTAATTTTCCTCCGTTTTTTGAAACATTGGTGCTCCACTCCTATTGGTCTTAGCGTGATGATATATAGTCTATAGCCTTCCTCGATAAATGGGCCATTTAACACTGAAATAATTTTTCAAATCGGACCAGTAGTTCCTGAGATTAGCGCGTTCGAACAAACAAACAAACTTTTCAGCTTTATATATTAGTATAGATTTATCGGCAGACTGGTTGCATTAGCACAATTTGAGATCAGATAGGGATTTTTATTTTACTGAATACTCTAAAAGGTTTAAAATAAAATAGGCAAAGTAAAAAAAACAGTTATGTTTCATTAATATAATGGTTAATGTACAATGCACAATTCAACAAATAAGGGCTATATTTAAATAACTTACACAGAATTGGAAATTGTATTATACTATACACGTTTTTTATTCGATGATGTTTATTATCGCTATTCCGAGAGAGCTAAATAGTCGTATATACATATTTATGTGGTATATAAGTTGACACACAAGATGATGTCATCACTAATAGATATTCACTAAAACATTCCAACACTCGTTCGGGTGTAGGGATGGATGTAAGTGGGGTTATGAAACCTTCTGGGCTGAATCTACTACACATACGATTTCAAGTAGGTAATGAAAAGGTACTGACTAAAAAAATAACACCTTAAATCCGCTCCTGTTCGAGTGAATATTCGTTCTCTTCATTTCTTATTTAAGCTGCATTCTTCTGCAGATATTAAGAAGTAAGAACGTGTTGTATAGAAATGGAGAAAACTACATACGCGTTTGAATCAATATATTTATGATAAACTGTTAAAATTTATCTGTATTTATAATCTGTTTTACTTGACACTTTTTTTCGCAATAAAAAAACATAATTTTGAACAATCAATTCACATTATTAACATAACCTATTTGTGGATTAAATCGTTTTTTGTCCTAAACCGATCAATTGTTCTGAAATACCTTATAAAACAAGTACCAAACACCAATATATTTTCTATACAATGACATGTATATCTAGATATAAAATAAATTTTGTGAACATTTGTTTAAATAACATACAACCAAGAACTAAAGCTACACACTTGCTAAAAATTATAAGAAATAAAAAGAACGATGCATTACAAAAGCATAGACAAGAGCAACGCTGCAATTATTGTTTTTTCATTTTGATGGAAGTAGATATTATTTTTATTTTATTAAATGGTGCAACGAAAACATTTTCATTATAGACTAGCTGTACTCCGCGGTGTTACCCGCGGTTATCGTGGTACCGCAAGTAACGCCGCGGGACAAAGTTAGCCTGAAAAAAGTTACTCCCTGGATCATCAGCTACCTGCCTGTGAAAGTCCCGTCAAAATCGGTCCAGCCGTTCCTGAAATTACCCAAAACAGACAGACAAAAAAAATATAAAGTACATTTTTGGTATATGTACCGTGTGTACATACCGTATGCATTTAGTAAAATGCTGTTATTTTAATATTACAAACGGACACTCCAATTTTATTTATTTGTAAAGATACGCAATGTTGTAATTATAATAACGGCCATATATAACTATATTATATCGTTGCTTTTACAAAAGAAATAAATAATCACATTGCGTGGGTTCTCCATAAGAAAATTATTTATTTCACAATAAACAAGAGCAATAAATAATATTATTATAACACTGTAATATAGTGTATACAATAATAGGAATATATTTTAAAATGCATTTTGAATGGAAAACCTAGTGATGTCCTTATCGTCACCATATTGTAAGGAAAAATTACAAACAAACCTTGGTCAATCAATGATCTAAGGCTGTGAATTTAGAGATGGATAGTTCGATCAAACTCAGATTACACGTCCGAGTGGAAATTATCAACAATATCTTGTCCTATCGACAAAACGCCCTAAGTGTGGCACGCACTGTAAACTAGAGAAATATTTCTTTTTTTTTGACGGATTCCAACGATATATCGGCAAAGTGGGTCATGATACAAGTTTGTCGTTCACGCTATTGTAAAGATGTATTACACATTTTTATATCTCAAATACATTGTTATTCATTCAAATTTCATCACCATTTATCAGTCGATAATTAAAAATATTTATTTTCATTATGTTGCCGTAATGCTGTCTCTTTCTTAACACAATGGTATAACCCAAGTAAGACAAACAGAGTAGTATTTCTAAAACAACTGTTAAAATTGTAAACTTTACATATAAGCTTTCAATTTTATTTCAGAATAATATTACAATGTACTATCGAAAAGTTTCAATCATGACCCAAAGCTTATATTCTAAGAGACATTCAAACACAATTAGGTCAAAATTCCCGTAAATATTCATTTCACTCATTTAATTACACAGAGAACGCTTGCTTAATTAATATAATAATAATACATTTATTGTTTTCATAATTTAAAGTTTACAACCGTATAATATACACTGAGCCCCATACTAGGATGTCCTGTGTCGTGGGGATTAGTATCTTTCTTACAATTAAAAAAAACATAAGAAAACAAAGCGGGTACATGTGTTATGAGTGTGTATGTGAGATTGTGTGAGTATATGTGTGTGAGTGTGTGTGTGCCTGTGGGTGTGTATATTAAAACTTCTTAACTGCAGCATGCACTGTAAAGGAGGGAAATCGTTGTTGTTCTGACGGTTTCAAACGTGTTATCGGCAAAGTGGGCCATGATTTAAGTTTGTCGATAGTACTTTCACGAGATATTAAAATTATATATTTTGAATTGTAATTTTTTTATTTTATGTAGATGCGTGTTCATTTAAGCTTAGTTGTGTTACAATAATGGGAGAATAGTTATTTTTTTATCGTTCTTTCTATTTATCAGTGACCAAAGACAATAATTACACAGATAATATTCAAACGATTTGTCTCACTCAGTTTAGCGTCACGAACGAACTTTTACTACAAATAAATACATAGATATGAAACTAAATAGGTCTCGGTGGAATAGAGCGATGGAGTCGAGCCTCGTTAGAGACAAGCCGGGAGAGATAAGGGGAGGATAGGACGCTCGCATCATGTCGGGTCCAGGGTCGTGCTCAACACTTTCAGTTGCTCTAACCCTGCCAGAAGCTCCCTGTAAAAAAATAATAAAATTAATAAAACAAAATACAGGGTTTCGATCAAATGCTTTCCAAATTATTTCTTACATCAATTTATAATATCAAGAAATCCCACCTTTTTTTTTTTCTTGGTTAAGGGTACTATTCAATTTTTGAACAAAAAAATCCTTTAACGGGTCCGCCACATGTTTGCCGAACAGTATAAACATCACTCAGCTAACTACCTACTGCTGTTCGGAATGCAGCGCTTAAATAATACTTTTATAGATACATGCAACTTTTCAATACAAATTCCGAATAATAAAAAAATGTGTTTTTATAATCCTAAGAACGAATGAGCGAACCTATAGCATTTGTGTATTATGGTGTGTTTGTGTTTACCATTTGATTACCAGTAATCTACCGTCTGTGAGTCAATTCTAGCACCGCGGGATTTTAGTGCTAAAATTAAATACTGTACATTTTTCTGGCTTCCTGTTACCCTAACAGATTGCAGGAAAGTGAAAGGAAATATGTATGAAATATAAAGAGACAGATGTTGTTTACAAATTAATATTATGTCTTGGACTCAGTAAAGTTGTGTTCCAAAGCCGAGGACATTAAGGCACGGTGTTAGATTCTAAAGTAGTCCTTGATAGATTATTTTGAACTTATTTGAGAGATAAATTACAGATGTCTGTTTCACAAGTCTTAGAGATATTCTTAGATATTATGTCTAATATACATATTTAAATATCAGCAACTTTATGGCGATTTTCACATAGGGCGCAACAAAAACATACAAAAGCGCCATCTACCGAAGACATAGCGAATTACGGTGTAATTGTTAATCCTATAGCACGATATAGATAAATGCTCCGTTGATTAGCAAGGGCTTGCCAGGTATGATCACCTGTTCAGAGGACCTTTTTTTATGTTGGAGACTCGGACTTGATACTCGTTTCTCCAGTTTAATATTATCAAGACCTTCAACAGTCTACTGCTGATCTAGGTTATTTCTTAAAAAAACTACTCGGGTTACTATATTATACTGTGGCCAGACTGGTTGGTATATTGCGCGTCGTGAGTGATCTTGATCTTCGCATTTTGCCCATATATATGACATTTATGTTAAAGTCAAAAAGATTTTATTCAAAAATAGATATTTATGAATAGTTAATATTTAAAAATCGAGTAATTCTAGTCGCCAGTTCCAAGTGCAGCCTACTATTCATGGAGAAGAATCTGGGTGGAAATTCCATAGTTGCTCCTTTTAAAAAAAGTAATGTTTACATTTTTTTTTACTATTGCTACTTGATTGAGAATGAAGTCGACTAAGGAAATCAAAACAAAAAGTTTGGAGTCGCCGTTTGTACCGTTTGCACCGCTATGAGCTAACTATGGGTCTATATGGGATGGGTAGTGATACAACGTACTTTTAATTGACTTTAAAAAAGGAGGAGTTTATCAAACCGACTGTATTTTTGTTTGTAATCTCATAACTTTCGATTGGGTGAACGGATTTTGATGATTCTTTCTTTTATTTGAAAGCTGGTCGTTCAGTAATCGGTGATTATAATCGGGCACAGCATTATGCCAGTTAGTCATCTGCAAGTAGATGAGCAAGTGAAGTGGTGAAGTCGTCGACAAAGAGAGGTGGTGAGTCGTGAGATGCGTTACCGTAGCGAGGCCTCGGCGACGTCGGTGGCGCGGCGCAGCCCCGCGGCCGCCGCGCCCTGCGCCCCGCGCCGCGCCAGAGCCGCCGCGCGCGCGCCCGACAGCGCCGCCTGCAACACGCCACACGCGCCACACTCACTACACACACACTTCCTCCTTGTTTAGGAAGTGTGTGTGTCACTCATACTAACTTTAACCTACCATTCACTTTTTAGAGCATTACCATTATTCAATCAGATACAATTTTATTAATTTTTTTTTTTTAAACCTATGCAAACCCCCTCGGGCCCTCACCCCGCCGGGGTTTACTATGGGGCGGTGTGTCGGAATCGAACCGACTAAAACCACACGGTGTGCCACTCTGCGCCTGAGACGAGAGAGATCCGGGAACTGCTGTTATTGAGACCTCCGGACCACGATTTTATTAAACCTCACGTAACCTTTACACGTTTACGCTTAATACGATGACATAACATAGTAATATTAAAAAAAAATACGGGAATTACATATGATATAAAATAAAAATAATTGTTAATTTATCATAGAACGCGAAAGTTTAAAGATTTGTATAATATAGTGAAATAGCTCTTAACGCGTAACCTGAGACACACACAGAGAAAGAGAGAAAGAAAGAGAGAGAGAGAGAGATAAGTATTATCTCTATCTGCTCTGTTATCTGTTACACAAAGCACTAATAATTTTTATGCTTTATAACTTTATCACATTAAAACTGCATGTTATTTGACAGAAACTACGACTACTAAAAATACACTTCAAAATGAACAAAAACTTACCTTTAATTGTTGAATTTCATTCTTCAATTGAACTATTGTCGCTTCAGCCTCTGATGCCCGCGTCTGTTTACAAATGATTCGACATTATTTTACTATGTAATAACTAACTTTTGCCTTCGGGACTGCCCGCGTGTACATATATCAGTTAGCAGCCCATTTCCTTCTTCAGGAATCAAAACACCTCCATGCAGAAGTTCATTAAAATCGAGGCAGCGGTTTAACCATGAAAGCTTAACAGACAGACTGAACTGTTACTTCCTATATTATAATATTATATAAGATTAACATTATTATTTAGGGGCAAATCGATAATCGAAGCTTAATATCTCAGTCAATGACTTCCTTCCTAGGTTTACGACATATTGTAATTTAAATAAATATTTAAAGTGTCTGCGTTTCAATTGGCTCACCCAAAAACCAGTATTTAACATATAGTACCTGAGCTTCAACTAGGTTGACCTCAGATCGTGCGGAGGCCACGTCGACGGCTCCCACGAACTCATCCCGGCGCCGCGCTCGACGAGACGTCTCTGCTCGAAGCGCGCTCAGAGCTGAACGAGCCATAGACAGTTCTTCTTCCAGCCGCGACCGCAGGGACCGCTCCGCAAACAGCTCCGACCTGACACACCAAGAGCATCACACACATACACACACACACATTCACAATAGACTAGGTTGAAGAGCCACGCTGATTTTAGCACAACAGGCCAGGGCGATATTACCCTCTCACAGGAGACTAACCAGTGTTTCGTTAGTAAGTGCGAGACCGGAGGCAATCAATCAATAGACCGCCGTAGTGTGGTCACCATGCTGAATTGTTGCATTGTCTGCATTCGCAAGGAATATGGTGACCACTGCTCTTGCTCTTGGGTTCTGCTCATGCTTGCAGAGTAGGGTAATTATGGCAGGTTCATATATATAAATAATAATAATAAGATACGAACATTGAGAGGCATCTCAGCTATAAAATAAATCACACATACAAATCTAAAACTGTCTTAGACAGTGTCGTTCTACAGCAGTCATTTTAACTTTTACTCCAGCAATACAGGAAACCTTATATTTCTTTAAAATATGGGGGAACGGACGTAACCGAGCAGATAAATCAACCAGAGGTAAAACTATGGTTATGTATGGCTGAAACTCAAAAGACAACACACTAAGTTTCTTTAGTTTGAGGGTCCTCGCCAGAATCAGAGCGAGGAGTTGACTCTCGGATAACGTAACTCACTCGGTTACACGAAAAAAATATTCACACGAATTGACTAGATTTAGATACCTTAATTTTCAATTCAGTTCAAATTACACATCTATTAAACAACGCGACAGCAAAAAAAAAACTGTTTACCGGAATTGTAGAAGGTCAAAGTCAGTTTAGAAACTTAAGTAAAGGATTCACGCATTGGTGGAGAGTAGAATATTCACTTGCCACATTGCGACATATTTGATTGCTTAATTACATTGTTTCATTTTGTTTGTAATGGGCACTAATGGTCTATCGGCAATAGGTACATCTATTGTAATAGTGAAGTTAAAAATATTTTTTGACTAATTTGGTTTTAGGCAGTGCCAGAATCTTAGGACTGTCAGAGAAAATGTATTTAATACCGTCCTGAGCGTAGACACGGGTGAAACGGAAAGGTTTTCGATTCCACCGTTCACATGCAACAAATCTAATTGATATTCGCCTTTAGGGGCTACCCAAGTGCCTAGGCGTCTCTTATAAATTAGGGGCTCGACCATCCACCATGTTGACCAACAAACCAACCCCTAACAAGGTAATAAAGAAACTTGACGTACATTTTGTTTAAAATTATTGAAATGGAGGAGTTATGGGATTTTTTCAATACTGTGGAGACTTTACAGATAAGAAATAATCCCATATAATTTATAATCTCGATTGTCGGCACTTGATGGAACTTGTTGTGATACCTCAAAACCGAAACCTCAAAATGACCGGCTTCGTATGCCACCTTCGAGAATGCCATAAGACGAAACCGGTCAGGTGTAAATTTGATTAAAATAGTGGAATAAGTACAAGTGACTTTATTTCTAGAATGTAATAAATAATCCCACTTTATTCAATACATCGAGAATTTATAACCTCAATGATTCGCAGTCGATATATCACAAGGTATAAATTTTTGGCAGTTGTCAGTTTGACATTTAGAAAGTAAGATAGAAATTACAAAAAAGTGATTAAATCTTTAAATTTTACAAAAACATATTATATTTCGTATTATATGTTTATTACTTAGTAATAATAATATTAATAATCAGTTTAATAATTGCGCTAATCTCAGGAATCGCTGGTTCGATTTGTTTGAAATTTCTTTCAGTGTTAGATAGCCTATTTATCGAGGAAGGTCATAAATCATCACGCTAAGGCCAATAGGAGCGGTGCACCAATGGAGAATGATTCAAAATCGGGGGAAAATTTTCACGCTACGGGCAATAGAAGACGCAAACGAGGTTGCGTGGGTCAGCTAGTATACAAATATTTTTGTTACATTGATATCGTGCGATTGTTGTTTTTCATTGTCATCACTACATACATATTAACTAAAAATTAATACGCAACATTTGGATCTATATCAGTAAATATATCGTGAAGGTTTAGTGGTACGTAATCCAAACTAATATATAAAGCTGAAGAGTTTGTCTGTTTGCTTGAACGCGCATCTCAGCTACTACTGGTCCGATTTGAAAAATGATTTCAGTGTTAGATAATCCATTTATCGAGGAAGGCTATAGACTATATCATCACATTAATTTCAATAGGGTCGGAGCACGAAGAATGTTACAAAAACGGGGGAAAATTATTAATCTACGGCCAATAGGTAACGCAAACGAGGTATCGTGTGTCAGCTTGTGTCTATAGAAAAGGGCAAAACTGTTCTACTCAAAGTGGAGACTTCTTGTGGCTGTGAAGATCACAGAAAACTGGTGTGCAGCAATTCTTGCGTTGCTTTCCAGGGTGAGATGAGGTTACTGGAACCCAAACGTCCTCCCTCATTCAGTGGAAGGGTGAACTAATTCGGCAATTCGGCAGTAGTACACTCGTTCCTCTTGGGTTACAAGTGTCAATAGGTGGAGGTTATCCCTTACCCTCAAGACGCTTTCTTTCTATACCCTAGCAATATTCACTATTTTTTTGGTTTTTATTTTGTTTTCGCGTAACCCTATTTTTTCGAAAATAAAAGTAGACAAAGTACTCCTTCTAAAATGAAGTGCCAGAGAAAATGCCGCCAAAATCGGTCCAGCCGTTCCAGAGCTTAGTCGGAACGAAAAGACAGATAAAAAAAAACAGTATCATATTATACTTTGATATGCATTTAGTGAAAAGATGTAAAGAAATTACAAACAGACACTTAACTTTATTCTTTGTATAAATCTCGATGCCCACTACCTACACCCGAAATGTTTTTTTTAACAATAACTGGAGTACCTCGTGACCAATCTCAGTTCCCAAAGTTGATCAAGCGCCCAATCTATTAAAAATCTTATGTTAAACAGTTAAGGTAATTATTTAATCGAAAGTAACCAAACCTGGTTCGCTCCAGTTCAGCCATAATTTGTTGCATTTGCTCATCCTGATGCTCAGGCTCGGGCGAGGTTCTTCCAGGGTGAACAGGAAGGAAGTCTGGAAGGCACATCGATTCCGCACCTGCAATGGGAACACTAGAAGCTGGATAAAAGAAATACGAGAAAGCTGGACTTAATAGTCACATAATTTTTGTGCTTTGGTCTGTTTTATGGAGGATCTTTCTTTTCATCTAACACAAAGGGAGGATTCCTCCGACTAGACGAGGTGATCATGCCAGTCAGCCGGTAGAGATGGGTATTAATCTGCGTCAGAACTTTTCATACCGCGATGCAGGATTAGCAGTTACTTCGTAGTTCAGCATGGCTTCATAAGATGGCACTGTTGTCATACATTTTTACCATGAAAACGTTCTCTAGGTAGGTAATTTTTACGAAGCCGTAAGTAAGAAAAAGATATTATAGAGAAGTAACAGGAGTAAAAATAACCCTGTGGAGAGTCAGTTTACTCTGCAATAGGTACAAATACTAGCAGCTTTGATAAAGTATAAAGTATTCCAATAGTTTAAACAATGTATCATAAGATAATTTAGAAACGTAAAAAAACGTAAGTAAATCCGAAACAACTTAATATATTTTTCAAACCCAAATACGCATTCAGGTTTTTCGTTTTTTTTAAATATCGATAGATAGAAACACCGAACATCGTAGCAAAAACCCCTCTAAAGTATGATTTATTATTAAACTAGCTGAACCCGGCGGTGTTACCCGCACGGTTATTGTCGTACTGCGGGCAACGCCGCGGGACGAAGCTAGTTTAAAAAAGTAGCCAAAGTCCTCCTTAGATCATCAGCTATCTGCCAGTAAAAGTCCTGTCAAAATCGGTTCAGCCGTTCCAGAGATTACTCGGAACAAACAGACAGACAAAAATTGTAAAAAAGAATATTTTGGTACATGCTTTGTGTATACATACATATGCATTTATTAAAAAACGGTTATTTTTAATATTATAAATATTACAAACGGACAATCCAATTTTATTTATTTGTTTAGATGTATAGATAATTCTTTTACTAAATTATGTATAATAAAAAAAAATACATTCGCAAGCATTTCAGACAGTTTCTTTCTAGTACATCTATCTTTAATTAACTTAAAATGGAATAGATTCATCATATAGTATAATTAACTTTCTTAAGGAAGTGAACAGTAATTGTCCTGTCATAATAAATCAATTTAATATGTACCCTATGTCGCAGTGACGTCATATAAAAGGGAAGAGTGACGTCACAAAGGGCATATTAAGATGTCGTTAATGCTGTAGGATAGCATATTTAATGAATGAAGTATGTATTTTCTATTCCTAACAAGACGAGCTTAGATACGACGGCAACAAGATACGCGAAAATGAACTTTAATGTGAGCTTTATAGACTTAATTATAAATCTATGCCTAAATCTTAATTTCGTACCCCTTAATTAACAGCCATGTTAATTATGAAAACTATTTGTTAAAAAAGGGTAAATGTGAATACACATACTCTCTTATCATTAAGTCGAACCTTCATGTTGTATTGGTCTTGAAAAACTTAAGCTGAAGGGGTTCTCCTATGATTATAATGAGGGTGAAGAATAATATTCATATTAAAAAAAAAACTATATTCAAAATAATATCTCTATTATCAAGTCTTTTAAAATTGGAATTCAATGGATAATAATATTTTCTCTCGTCTCTGACACAACCGCCTGGTTTCAAACTAAACAGAGCCCGTTCAATGTAACCTGTGCTGATAAATCTATACTAATATATAAAGCTGAAGAGTTTGTTTGTTTGTTTAAACGCGCTAATCTCAGGAACTGGTGTGATTTGAAAAACGGGGGAAAATTATCACGCTACGGGCAATAGGAGACGCAAAGGAGGTTGCGTGGGTCGGCTAGTATAGTTATATATTCCTAATTCATATATTTTTAGGATAAATTACACCCAATTTGTTTCCACTTTCATTGGATCCAAATATTGGACTTTTGTTTCAGTTTAATTATAATTTATTGACCGAATTTAAGTTCAACACCAGTTCAAGTAAAATTAATCAGCTAATGAATAAATATAGGACCATTGTTTTCCTTACTAACAATCTTGTTTATTTTAGTGGAAATCTTGAAAATGTGCATATCATTTATGAATATGTATTGATGTAGACACTGTCCCTGTGGTAGTGGAATGAGAATGGAAGTGTTACCACATGTATTCATATTGCTGGTGTTGTAAGAGCCAAATAAGGGAGCAAACTATAATAATAATAATTTGACAGGCTCACGTTGGACGGTTGGATCATGGGTCTGATGCAGAAGGCAGTCCTCCTAGACACGGCACGTATAGTGAGGAGGTTCCTGTCTCTGGAGCTCTAACCATCGGTTTCTTGGTTCCTGTACCCGAAGTCGGTAGTCTACTATTTTTATATTTTTAAATGTATTTTTTTTTATTTGTATATTTAAAAATGTAATCAATATGTTATGTATATAAAATAAAGAGAATAATAATAAATTAATATTTCCGACATCTCATATAACTAGATCTAATCCCAAGCTAAGCAGAGCTTGTGTTGTGGGTACTAGACAACTGATACAGATATACTTTTTGGTACGAAGTCCCTTATGGAGCGTTGCGAAAGGGGGTTAGATAGAAAAAATTAAGACCAAAAGTTGTAATGACCTAAAAGTTGTAACAACACATGTGTGTATGTGTAGGTATAATTTTTGCTTTTTTTATATCAATAGCGAATCAACTAAAGCATCGACTACTAACTTGACACCACTCAAGTTTTTTTTTGTAAATACATAGAAAACACCCAAACTCCGAAAAAAATATTTGTAGATCATACAAATATTTCATCCGACCCTGGAATCGAACCTAAGACCTCATGATCAGCAGTCACACATGCCAACTGCAAGACCAACGAGGCAGTCAAACTATCAGTCACTAAAACTTCACACAAACCCTTCACCAACCCTGGTTACCTGGCACCAAAGGGCATGCCCTTTATATAAATGATACTGAAACTATAGACAAGCAATTTACTACTAATTATTACTAATCTATTGGCACCTCATTCAATAAAGTTAGTTTGTGTTAAGATGACCTAACTTCCATTCATTTAACAGTTTTCTAATAATGTCTACGTTTGTAAAATGTCAACAAGGCTAGGGAGGCAGCTTGGAAGGATAGCTTGGGGGAGAAATTACTCCACTATGTTCAAGAATTTTTTACATATTTTGTTACTTTCAAGTAATTACTTCCAATCAACTACAGGAATTGTTGGGAACATGTATTTAGTACTTTTAAAACTATTTTAATAATTAAAGTAACTCACCAGCATTCGTAGGCAGATCTAAAGGGAAAGTACTTCTTGGAGACACATTTCTCCTGTCAGCTGTATTCACAGATTCAGTCAGGTCCAGATTCAGATGAGGGGGCAGATCTAACGGCAATGGTGCAGCTGCCTCAGCACCAGCTGGCAAATCCAGTGGCATACCACTGCTTCCAGCTTGTCCAGATTCGTTTGATGTAGACGCAGCACCCATGTATGCTTCATAATCATAACTCCTACCATCATAATTTTCATATTGCAAATTATTGTGCATCCTCTTCTTTCGACCCAAGGAAGAGGATGAACCCGCATTGAAACTAGTATTAAATGTAAAGTCCGGTAAGTTATCCAAGTCCACCGATATTGGCCCATTAAAGTTCAAATATGCCTGTTCAACTAGAATGTGGTCTTGCACAAAATCTGGTAACGAAGGTATCCCTAGAGGCTCCGAAGCCAAATTTGGTCTGTGATAAAACGGCACATCAACATTGTCCGCGTATAAGTTATGCTTAGATTCAGAGTTATCCACTACACTAAAAGGTATTTCTACAGAACTACTTGAGGAGGTGTTGTCACTTGTACGATGGCTGCTGCCCTCGTTGGTCTTTTCTTTGGCTTGGGAGTCAGTGGAGCGCGACAGTGACTTGTCCCTTCGCGCATCAGCGTGCACGTCTATCTTGGTCGGTGAGTGCTGCACAGTGTTTGCATACACTTTCGGACGAGCGCCAGTGTTTTCGTATGTCGAGTTACCCGGCAGAGACAGATCCCGCTTCAAGAAATGTCGAAACGAAAACGGATTCTCATCCTTCCGCGTCGCCCCTGTAGACTCTGTAAGAAAAACTAAAAGTCAACGAGGAATGCCTTTATATTTAGGACAAAAAACAACTTCGTAAACTTACTGGAAGAAGAACATTTCGCCTCAGTAGACGATGTTTCACCGTTTTCATTGCTATTGTATTTTGTTTCTTCGATACCTAAATCTGGCTTCGCATCATTTTGTTCGTTTTCCTGAGAGGATCCTGGGTTACTCGATTTTTCAGGTGAATTCCTATTTGAAACACCGTCTTCGTCCTCCGCCATGATAATGAAAAATGACAGTTGTAAAAGGTGTTCAGAAACAGTGCTGTAATTTGTTGTTAAGTGTTGTGTTCAGTAACTTTAGTAATCACATAAAAAAAAATAACATTCTTGCCAAATTCATGAACGACGCACATTTCTCATGAAATTTTATTAATATCTAAATACATTTTATATTTTTTAACTGTTTTAGTTTAATTAAACATTTAAACAAAAAGTTCCTTTGGTAATTGCAGATAAAAAATTTTTTTTTCAAGTATTCAGAATTAAAGTAAATAAAAATATTCACTGCTTGTTTTTTTTATTTTTATACATTTATAGAATACGTAACCTGTAACCTTGAACCTTAACGTTGTATTTTTGCAGAATGTCTAATCCAAGTAGAAACATAATTACACAATTCGTATAGAACAACAGTTTTGGGTACCAAACAACATTGAACCTAGACTACTACCTACAATATTAATTAAATAGGTCGATGACCCTCTTGGTCGAACAAACTTCTCGGCCTAGATGATCATTGAACCTTTCAGTAACTTTGTATTATCTACTCATGTATAGTAGGGTTCACCATCAAGAAATTAACATAATTCTGTTCAAAACAACACAGCTAATTCTGTTCAAAACAAACGATTTATTGGATCATTTTCGTATTACTTAGTAAATTAATATTTTGACTGCGATTGTTTGTGAGTTTATTTGTGTGTATTGATTTCACGCTTTAGGCTCTCAAACAATCCGGCCATCTGTCTAGCAAAAGCAGGCCCTGCTGTTCTTCTTTTCTTCCTCTAGGGTGCACCTGTTTCCCCGGCTCCTAGTATCCTCACGGAGTGCGGTTTTAGTCGGTTCGAGTCCGACATGCCACCAAAAGGTGGTATCCGAGGGGATTTCAGCATGGAAAAAAGGTATAATTCGAGGATAAAAATGTCAGCTCCTTTAATGAATAAATGAAACGGTTACTGTAATAGAGTTTTTATTACATATATTATAAGGCTCCTTTTATTATTCCATATTGTACAATATCGAAGTGTCTCGCTACGTACTTTACAACAAGTATTAAAAATAACAGTAGTTTATTTTAACACAAAATAAATTCGTTAACAATAAATGCATTAATTACTAGATTTCTTTATTAAGTTATTTTTACAAAAATAGTGAAATAATTTTAAAGAGTATGAGCATAGAGTATAGTTTAAGCGTCACACATTTTTTAAAGTATTAGAAAGATTCTATACATAAATCGAAATTGGCGCCAGGCGCTTGCCATTCTCACTTTTTTCTTTTATTATAAAGGAAGACCGCTCAAAGAAACACGATATACACGATGATATAAATGAACTTTGGAACCTATCACATAACAACAAATCATGTATAAATAAGGATATTTTAATTCTAATGACATGATCAATGGGAATATTTATTAGATAATAAGTTGCATAATGTTTTTCAAACAGAAATTAGCAACGAAATTTATTTAATTTGACAAAAATATAACTACAAATTAAATTTGTGTAATGAATTATTTTAAAAATAAATTTGGCACAGTTTAATACCAATAATTAATGACAGGATCTTGTATAAGACTGGACTTTAGCTTGTTTCGCAAAAATGAGCGAACTCAATATCATGATTATAAAGTGTAATTAATATCTGACATTTCATCTACCAAGTCTAGCACCACGCGCGCTCACTGGTTGAATCAAATATCGAGCGTTTTTCTGGCTTCCTGTTACACATTTCCGTTTCTTTTCACGTGATGACTTTCACACACTGCAGGAAAAGACCAGGAATATTTTTACGTACACATTAAAATTTTTGTACGCGTTGTTTCGTGGTGAATACAACACTATTTTATTTTCTTAAGTATAATCGGTGAAACAAACATATTATGCAACAAGGGAATTTTTTTCCATTATTAATGGACGTATTTATTATTCATAACATTCGTAACAATGTTATTAAAAATAAAAATATTTAGGTAATGTAAAAGAACGGATCTAGATTTTATATTAAACAAAGGATATTATGGCACAAATCGTTGTAATGTTAAATACATATTTAGTCATTAAACACAATGGTGGTGATTCTGTTGTTGTCATCACTTAACTTTGTTGTTGGATTATATACTTTAATATCATCTTATTACAACACATTTTTCGATATCACACATTTCAGCTTTCACTACTATATTTAGGTCAATGCCAACTAAGGCCCGTATTTTAAAAGTCGTCTCAGTCGTGAATCTAGTTTCAAACTAGTTTTAAGAAGAGATTTTATTATTGAACGTCTCTTGAAACAAGATTCATTGATCGTTTATCAAGTGAGTAAAGATCACCGAATCTCTGTCTATCGCTTATTTTAGAACGGTGTTTATGTAAAAATCTCCTCTCAGGAATAGATTTTGACAGATGTGATCTCTGCTCACCTAAAACAAGCTCAATCTATTCTCAAGTGGTAATTTCTAAGGCATTTTAGGGAAAAT
Organism: Spilosoma lubricipeda; assembly: GCA_905220595.1. NCBI lineage: Eukaryota > Metazoa > Arthropoda > Insecta > Lepidoptera > Erebidae > Spilosoma > Spilosoma lubricipeda. The sequence continues at coordinate 2,469,330 of HG992290.1, forward strand.
GAATGTATTTTATGATGATGTTCCTGAATAAAAACGAAAAAGAAATATTTTAAGCAGATCAGATTAAATTATATAATCCCACAGCAAATTTGAGTGAATTTTAGTTGAGTGATGACAGAATCATCACCAATATTTATACAAAATAATACATTTGAAAGCAATTATTTTGAAAGAATTAATTAAATTAGTTTGACTAAAAACTCTTAGAAAAAATACAGCTGATCCAATGAAATGTATAATAATGTACATATTAACGATAATTCCTTCAAAAAATAATATTTACAAAATGTAACATTCCTGTCTTCGCTAAATTATACATCATTATAAAACTTATATCGGTTTTAAATTTTCCAAAAAAAAAAGATTCTACCTAAAAAAATTTGCTAAAAACATCTAATAATCTATTCTGTAGTGCAAACAGAAATACAAACATAGATTTATCAGTCTTTAGGTCGTGAAGGAAGAATGATTTCATGGAGACGAAGATGCATTGGCTCAAAGTTTTGGACATGATTACAATACAAACAGAAGGAAATAATTTTGTTTTTGTAGAGCATAGAGTAAAAAAGTTTTTTAATTAGTAAGATTACGGAGAGTACACATTCAATGAATTATTTGTAAACAGGTAGATGTTATTATTACAATTATTTGTTATATTATTATTAATTAATGGTAAAACTTATCATCCCGCTAGGGCAGTGTGAGAGTGCAGAGCAAGTGGGGAGTTAATTTATTTTAATTTTCATTTGTGTTTAAAAAATAACAAAAACAAAAAAAACTGAACAAAACAAACATATTTCGTGAACTCTCTTCGATTTAGATGTCAGGAAAACATTTGAAGTGAGTACGAACGATACCTCGATTTAAAAAAAAACATTTAGTCAATATGTAATTGCAAAGCACTAAGTTAATTAAAAACGTTAGGAGTTTAGAGATCATTCTCTCGATTATTGCACTTAAAACAACAAATGTAAATAATGTAATACGATTTTTGTTACCCTAATATAAAACAACTGTGAACAAGACATATAAATTATGCCGGGAACTCAGATTAAATAAAAAAAGGTAGATAACGCACGGCCTTGTTGTTGTTGAAGCAAAAAAAGTAGCATAGTTCCAAGAAAACACACGCGTTAACGCACAAACTATGCTATAAACTACGCTACTTTTCGTCAGTATTGTACAAGTTGACGATACGATGTACGATTATGGGGAAAAGTAGTTAGCTTTTTTATTTGATCTGAGGCCGGGACGTTTAAATTTCAAAAACAATTAGCTCGTCGCTCGAGATCGTTCGAAGATGACTGGTAATAAAATAAAAATTTGATCATTACTTTACATACAAAGTATCCACGCTTTCAACTATGTACAATACAACGTAATATGTAACAATACATATTATTCTAATATTAGCTACACATTTTCAATAAATAATCGCTAGTCGCGATGGTGTTTAGTCTCCATTTCATAAGAATAAATGCCATTTACTTTTCTTTTTCTTGTTTAATAATATTTTGCATTGGCATCAAAAGAATGCGTACTGTTAACAAATGATTCTAACATATTTTTATTGAATTTGTGATCATAAACAAAATTGACTTTTTAAATATAGAACAGTAGAGACTATTTTTCGAGAAAAGAGGATTGTGAAGTGAGTGTGTGTGTGTGAGATTGTGTGGAACCCATGTAGTTCATATAGCTCGTATATATGTATATACGAGCTTTTCCTTCATTGCATTTAGTTTCACTTTTCACACATTAAATAAATATAACATAATGAAACTCATAAACATAATCAAATAAATACAACCATATAACAAAACAAATTATTATGCAGTAAAATAACGGCCATTATTATACGAAAGGAGTAAAACTCACGCTAATAGATCGACGAAATTGATTATTAAATTTTCTTGTATGTTCAAACTTCTAACAATTGGCTAAAGTTAACTATTAACAATTATCTATGCAAATTTTCTATACACTGTCAAGGATCACAGTTTAAAAAAAAGAAAAGAAGGTTTCATGTAAATATGTTAAACTCATTTGTACGTGACAAAATTTGGCAACAATTTTAATACTAAACACTACCAAATACGAGCTCCGAAAAGTATTTTAGTTTTGCTGAATAAATCGTTGAAAAATAATTTGCCTACATCTCCACTCGTTCTGGAAAATCTACCAACTATATACATTTCATACATTTATTACATTTTCCATAAGCTAATATAGGATACATGTGACGAAAACTCACTTCACTTGATTCGAAAATCGAACAGAATTTAAATGTTAGAATATCCTATTTAAATACCAAAGACAAAAGTTAGGTTTTTATTACAATTTAAATACATGAATAGGAAGTGAGCTTTCTCCACTTATCCAGGTTTAACTAGCGTTTTACTTGTGTCCAGGTAAACTAAACTCTATATGCACACGATAAAGAGCACAATTAAATGTGCATACTTCTTAAGCTATTTGGTTCTGTCGTGCTTCGTGGACCATCATCACGCTTCATACACATAACTATAACAGATAATATACTAGTAATTAATTATATGTTATCTCATAAACTGTAACTATACAATAATTGTGGATAAAAATAAATATTATTGAGCATTTTTTTAGAATTTAATGTTGCAGGTTTAAATTACAATTGTACTCAAAATATTAATTAATCTTGTTTAATCAATAAATGATAGTTTGATAAACTCGAAAGGTAATGGTGACAACTGAAAAGACCCACAGGCCGTACCCTTTTGTTCTTCTACTAAATATTTTTAAATATTTCGGATATCTATCACACAACGACATCTAGCCCCAAGCTAAGCAGAGCTTGTGTTATGGATACTAGACAACTGATACATAGAAAACACCCAAACTCCGAAACAAATATTTGTAGATCATACAAACATTTGGTCCGATCCGGGAATCGAACCCGACAGTCGCACACGCCAACCGCGATACCAACGAGGCAGTCTCTTATAGAGTACTTATATGTGAGGTAATATAACGTAAAAAAAATATTTTAATGGAGATCGTTATTCCAGAAAAGAAACCACATCAAGTATCTCGAGGATATTTATGTCTAATATTTTACTCAGTAATTTGTGTTAGCCAATATTAAATTAATATTTTTAATATTTCGGACAATCAATAATGTTAACCAAAATATCAAAAAACGACTTCAAAAACTAGACCAACACAGGAAGCTTCAGCTTTCAAATAAGAAAAGAATTATTAAAATTTGTTCACCCATTAAAGTCGAATTGCGAACCTCCTCCTTTTTTGAAGTCGGTTAAAAAGTGATTTCCTATAGAATAATATTAAACAACCATTATCCTCGTCTGGCCATTATGGTATAAAATCCACAGTCCAAAACTTCCTTTTAAAATTGAGGTTAAATATATAGAGATATATTTACTTAATAAATTATGTGGGGAAATCCAACAAGTGCATTGGAGACTTGTTATCTACTACTAATATTAGCGTGTTGTATGACCGAGTGACGTAATACCCACACCACATAAACGACAACTATTTGTAACGCAACTTGTTAAAAGGAAAGTAAATTTAATTAACATTTTATACAAGCACTTGGAAATAAGTGCATTAGAGTTTTTACGACTAGAAGATCGTTATTATAACTGGTTGGTAATTTAATTTTGGAAGGTACAGTTCGAAGTTTAAACCACATGTAACGCATAGAGGTCTCAGAGTGTCTGTGTCCAAATCCAAAGACAATTTAGATAGATTTATCAGAGAGAGGATATATACATAGTTTTACTTTGTATTCTGTATCTGAAAATATCTAATGGTGTTTCCAGGAATTGTTTGGACTAAGACTAATCAGCTTTCCGCCATTGTTCAACGAAGGGAAATCTGCCATCATCATTTAGATAGTTGGCAATTTTTGCTTTACTTCAAGAAACTTTTTCAGAGCCAATCTCTGAAACAAACCACACATGCGCAGTAAAAAACGGTGTGGCGATCGCTTAAATCGCTAAGCCGTCCGTGCAGTCGATTATAGTCGAACTATTTGTCAATACTGATATACTGTCAGTGATACTGTCAATGATACTGTATGATCCCGAAACGCTGGTCGACGGCTTAACATGCTCTCCGAGACACGGGAGTGAAATAACGCCAAACTTTTATACTCCGGGCTATTATTAAAAGTTTCTTATAAGATTAGTAAAAGAAAAACTGTAGTAAAATGAAATGTAGAAAATCAGGTAGGCCGACTGTAACTAAAAATAAAGAAGGAATTTGGGTAAATTCTATTCTATTCAAATTCCTTCTAAGACCAACATTTTTTTATACACAAATTGCTTTTATATGTCCAGTATTAACAAGGACTTCGGACACATACATACCTCCTTATCAGGAAAAAGTATATCCGAATTCCGATGTCTATAATGTAGGTAGAAAATTTCTAAGCCGAAATCATTTTGAGTACAATTGTGTCAAAACAGCCACAATATAATACTAATTTTAAACGTGTATCTTGAAGCGTGTAGTGTATGAAACAATTCAGTCAGTGCTTACTGAGCGAGATGTAACCAACATCGGTGAGAAAGAAACAATTTCCTTTCCCAATCGCAATCCTCTTGGAGGTAACATGGCGAATAGTATTAATTTTAATATCACAGGGTGGTCACCCTTCAAACGTAAGTTTCTTCAGCCTCGGACGTCCTTATGCAGTGTCTGAAGCATGGGTGGGTTGTGCCCTAGCTGGACCGTTCTTCGGAGACGCTGTCCACGTCAGTGGAAGCACGGGGCGTTGGCTAGCTGATGGAAGAGCTGCTCGATGTGGATAGCGTCTCTCGGCCTAACTCTGCCTGCATGATGGCTATCGTGAGCTCCTTCCGCGCTTTCTGCACCACCCACACCATGAGGGTTATGCCGATTAGTATCTGAAAGTGATAAAATTCATATTTAGCTTTTGAAGTTTAGTTTACCTGTAATAAATGTTCTAGGTGGACGTTTTAGACACATTGGGACAGATGAATGGAAAAAATCCTATCATATTTTTTTATTAAATCAATATTCTGTGTAATGTTTTCTCGTTTGCTCTAAAATTGGAGGTTAATAATATCATATACACATTTCAATGACTTCATCGTCAGGTTTTAAAGCTATAAATTAAAAAACACACGGCCAGATCCATTAAACAGTGCAATTTTTAGTTGAGGTAGCAAAACGCTGAAATTAAATTGTCATTAATAGAGTGTCATACTTTGCTATTATAGCTCAATCATCCTTGTTTCTTTATTAAATAAAAAAATGCTGAAAATATCCATCACTAGTACTCTTGTCATGGTTTTTAACCGATTTCAATCTATACTAATATATAAAGCTGAAGAGTTTGTTTGTTTGTTTGTTTGTTTGAACACGCTAATCTCAGGAACCGCTGGTCCGATTTGAAAAATTCTTTCGGTGTTGGATAGTCCATTTATCGAGGAAGGCTATAGGGTATATATCATCACGCTACTATTAATAGGAGCGGAGCAACAATGAAGAATGTTTCAAAAACGGGGGAAATTTTCACGCTACGGGCAATATAAGGCGCAAACGACGTTGCGTGGGTCAGCTAGTTCAACTATATTTTTTTATGTTTGTTACCTCAGAACTTTCGACAACCGATTGATGATTATTTTTTTATTTGAAAGCTGGTGTTTCCCTTGTGGTCCCATTTCAATTACGATCAGTTTATGACTCGTGTTTTTTTTTGTTATGTTATGATGCCATAACAGTTATCTTTATGTTAAACTAGCCGACCCACGCAACCTCGTTTGCGTTTTCTATTGCCCGTAGCGTGATAATTTTACCCCGTTTTCGAAACATTTTTCATTGGTGCTCCGCTCCTATTGTGCTTCCGCGATTAATGGGCTTTCTAACACTGGAAGAATTTTTCAAATCGGACCAGCGTTTCCTGAGATTAGCGTGTTCAAACAAACAAACAAACTCTTCAGCTTTATATATTAGTATAGATATGGTTTCAAATCGATATTGCATTGGCTGGGGTCGAACATGCACACACTTGACAGAATGTGATACTTAATAGATAAGATGTATTACTTTAATATAGTTACTAACTATGGCTCTTATAGTCCATCTCTTTAATTACCATCACCTCAAGAGCTATGGGTATTTAATTTATTTTTTCTGTAAAAACCAAATGAAGTATTTTCCTTATGTAAGATTTGTGCTTTTAATGAAGAAATAAATGTATGCAAATTAATGCTATACCGAACTAAATTGTATTTTTTTTTCTATGCAGCGAAGACCCTTCATGATTTGAACGGTGTCGTGGTACGGTGGAATCGAACCCAAAAAAATAAAAACTGTTCCGTCAAGTATGGGTGTATTGCAAGGGAGTAGGGGATGCCATAGGAAGCCCCCAAGAACCATTATTTAAACTATTAGAGCATAAATAATCTATACTAATATATAAAGCTGAAGAGTTAGTTTGTTTGTTTGAACACGCTAATCTCAGGAACTACTGGTCCGATTTGGAACGAGCGACGGGCAATATAAAGCGCAAACGAGGTTGCGTGGGTCAGCTAGTATCTATACTAATATATAAAGCTGAAGAGTTTGTTTGTTTGAACACGCTAATCTCAGGAACCGCTTGTCCGATTTGAAAAATTCTTTCGGTGTTGGATAGTCCATTTATCGAGGAAGGCTATAGGGTATATATCATCACGCTAGGACCAATAGGAGCGGAGCAACAATGAAGAATGTTTCAAAAACGGGGGAAATTTTCACGCTACGGGCAATATAAGGTGCAAACGAGGTTGCGTGGGTCAGCTAGTGTAATATAAAATGACACCGTGGTACTTTAATTACTTTTCTTAATGAATCATGAACACTTTCGCAAGTTAATAAATAGAATCTTTATAATATAATCTTTATCTATATATATCCTACTAATATTATAAATGCGAAAGTTTGTAAGGATGGATGGATGTTTGGATGGATGTTTGTTACTCTTTCACGCAAAAACTACTGAAAGGATTTGGATGAAACTTTACAGTAATATAGCTTACTAGCCGACCCACGCAACCTCGTTTGCGTCTCATAATGCCCGTAGCGTGATAATTTCCCCCCGTTTTTGTAACATTTTTCATTGTTGCTCCGCTCCTGTAGGTCTTAGCGTGATGATATATAGCCTATAGCCTTCCTCGATAAATGGGCTATCTAACACTGAAAGAATTTTTCAAATCGGACCAGCGGTTCCTGAGATTAGCGTGTTCAAACAAACAAACAAACAAACAAACAAACAAACTCTTCAGCTTTATATATTAGTATAGACTAGTATAGATACATCAGAATAACACATGGACTAATATTTGCAGCGATAGCCGACATACACGCGGGCGGAGTCGCGGGCAACAACTAGTATATATATAAAAATGAATTACCGAAATATATGTACCGATCGGCTGCACCAAAATAAATAATTCTCTTTTTTATGTGTTCGTTTTTGTTAGGACAAGGTTTGTGTACAAGAAAAATTAAAAGGTAACAGGAAAAGTTGTTTTTTGTGAGACAGATATGTAAATATGTATGACGTTAAACAGATATTTATTATTTACTAGCTGAACCGGTGTTACGCGCGGTTATTGTTGTACCGCGAGTAACGCCGCGCGACAAAGTTAGTCTAAAAAAAGTAGCCTAAGCTACTCCCCGGATCATTAGCTACCTGCCAGTGAAAGTCCCGTCAAAATCCGTCCAGCCGTTCCAGAGATTACCCGGAACAAACAGACAGACAGACAACATTTTTTTTAACTACATTTTTCGTATATGTACCGTGTATATATACATATGCATTTAGTAAAAAGCGGTTATTTTAATATTACAAACAGACACTCCAATTTTATTTATTTGTATAGATTTAGAATGGTAAGCAAAACTACAAAGAACGTCTATTTCGTGTTATTCTCTCTCTCTCTCTCTCTATGTATATATATATATTATTAGGTAGGTATGTATGTATGCAAAATCATTATCATTTTCCTGTAGTTTTTCCTGTTTTATTTGTGGTCGGTGCAAACTTGCTTGGTTTTTATAACCATGATTAAGAATGTATTCGTTTTGAGACCTAAGACAGGAAGACAACAATTAGATAATTAAATTGAATATAGCTAAAGTTTTTTTTTTTATGTTTGGCCCTGCCAAAATGACTATCCTCTGCCTGGTGGAAAGCATAAGCATTATCCAAGAGTGGTGGTCACCATACGGCGAATGCAGACAATGCAACAATGCAGTATGGTGACCCACACTATGGCGGGCTAGTGATGCTTCTGCATCATTGGGCCTCCGGTCTCGCACTCACCAACGAAACACGACAGCATGATTGCTGTCATTTTACGTTGATTTTCGGTCGAGCCGGCCCATTCGTGCTGAAATCAGCGTGGCTCTACTACCTACTGGGACTGAGACTGCAGTAGGCCGGAGAGGTATGCCGGCAGGGCAGAGAAAACCACTGGCCATAAATTTCTGAAATCTAACGAATATATTTTAGAATTCAGACTCAACTAGTCTTTACAGAGTAAGCCCTTGTTACAGTGAACCTTCAAACGTTAAGTACCTGGATGACCAAGCTTTGTTCGGTTTTTGTAAATTTTCTAATAATTAATTCTTGCTAGATCGACTCATCGCCCCGAAACCCCCTGCTTACTAAATTTCATGAATATCGTTCGAACAGTTTCCGAGAATTGCTCGTTTAAAGGTATTAGATATTCAATCTGAACAACAAAACAAGACTAAAACACAAAAATAACATTGACAAAATTATCCTGACAATCAAGTGAAAGATCATAAAAGAAACACAAATACATTAATGCAAGGCATAACATAGACCAGTCTAGAATCACCAGACGAACTTATAGCTAAAGCTATGCAGGTTCGTAACGCGACCCACCAGAGAAGACTAAAGCAATAACAACTGATGGGTTATATATTTAAACTAGCTGAACCCCGCGGTGTTACCCGCGGTTATTGTTGTACCGCGAGTTAGGCCGCGGGACAAAGTTAGTCTAAAAAAAGTAGCCTAAGTTACTCCCCGGGTCATCAGCTACCTGCCAGTGAAAGTCCCGTCAAAATCCGTCCAGCCGTTCCAGAGATTACCCGGAACAAACAGACAGACAGACAGACAGACAAAAAAATTTTTAACTTCATTTTTGGTATATGTATCGTGTATACATACATATGCATTAAGTAAAAAGCGGTTATTTTAATATTACAAACAGACACTCCAATTTTATTTATTTGTATAGATGCCTACTGCGTTCGCAGTTGCATGGAACCCTAAAACAAATGGTGTAGTTAGAACGTAGTGTTTGTACTTTAACATTTCGTGCGAGCAAAGCCCTGAGGATATTTACGTGCTCCATACATATTTAAATCCATGGGAAGTCATCGTGAACTGAGGGCGACTCGACTCGATTGTAAAATATAATTGAGCTCAAGATCGCACGCAAGGCTTTAATCACCTTTAACTTCTACCGAATAGTATTACAGTTTTCATGTTAAAATAACGTTTCTAAGGATTTACATGTGAAATATCTCGTGACCTTGACCTTATGAGATTGGTATTTCGTAGGATTGTTATTATTTAAATTGGAAAGTTATTTTTAAATATATTTTAATGTCGTTCTATGTTGTCCCTTCTTCATAAATGTCAACTTTGTTATTAAGTTTTAATCTAAGTTAAGCTAAACAGTCTAAAGCAGTTCTCTGCTGAATATATAGAGGCTTCTCCGAATTTACATCATTGCTTCCTTTCATCTGCCCAACTACATTCAAACTAAGCTGGATAAGCTATAAAAGTTCTATAAAAATCTAAAATTTTGTAAATTTAATAATATTTAATTATGTAATACATCCGTTCATGATCCGCCTGTTATATATTATGTAGCAGCTAAGGACAGCTTTTCTTGTCCGGATATCCGTAGATACGGATCATCATCACTAGTGTGTTTATAAATCGTTGTTCCATGACTTGTCCGGCATGTACTAGATTAGATAAGACAGTACATTTTATCATAATTGACACCGACAGTTGACACAATTTGTTATAATCAATTTGACTACCTTTACTGTGTCCTTTAAATTAATACATAAATAAAGGCTTTGGTAATTTAATAAACGTATTACAGCATGAAATAACTTCTTTGACTGAATAAGTTAATGAACTTTAAAATTAACATCATCTATCATTCCATTTTTTTTTCTAAACTTAGAGGTCCATTTCCAGGACGTAGCTAGTTTTTTTTTAATGTACGACTGAATTGACAACCTCTTTTGTTTTGGCCATGAGTTTCTTTGCCAGTATTCTTCTCATTAGGCTCTACGCATTTTGGAAATGAATAGATACAGGCAGATAGTAGATTTTGATGTTTTCGCCTAATTTATTTTGACAATACAGCACATGCTGTGGCGTCTGTTTGTGTCGAGCTATGATTTTTAACTGTAGCTTCAATTTAACGTTCATAAATGTCACTTAAGATCGCAGGGACTCGTTGGATGCAGGTCGCTACCGACCGGTCGCAATGGAAGTCAATGGGGGAGACCTACTTTCAGCAGTAGACTTCTTACGGCTGATATGATGATGATGATGATGATGAAATGTCACTTAGTGTCTTAATTGAATAAATGATTTTGAATTAGAATTTGTTGATATCGGAAAAAAATTAAGATATATACCGCCAAATCAAGTATCGGCTACAATTTAAACTAACCATTAGTTACCAACTATAAGTTGTACGATTATTAGGAAGACACGCACATTGAAATTGTATATTATGTAAAGAGAGTAAGCGCCATGTTTTATAATAACAGATTAAAATATCACGATTTCACGATAAAAATGCCTTTTTGTGTCATTGAAACGTCATCTATACAAATAAATAAAATTGGAGTGTCTGTTTGTAATATTAAAATAACCGGTTTTTACTAAATGCGTATGAATGTATACACGGCACATATAATAAAAATGTATTTAAAAAAAAAATGTCTGTCTGTCTGTTTATTCCGGGTAATGGACCGATTTTGACGGGACTTTCACTGGCAGGTAGCTGATGATCCAGGGTAAATTAGGCTACTTTTTTTAGACTAACTTTGTCCCGCGGCGCTACTCGCGGTACAACAGTAACCGCCGGTAACACCGCGGGGTTCAGCTAGTCGAACATAAAATATCTACACAGGTTTCCACCAAGTATGTTCACAGGTAATTTTCAACCAGAAAAAGTTCAAGAGAAGAATTGTCATCATCAGTGGCATTCATCGTTTTATAGTAGTTAAGATGCTACGGTAAAATAGACTACCAAAACTTTATCCTTATTTTTATCTCCGTAGTCGGGTAGAAGAAAAATAAATGAATACTAGTTGTTGCCCGCGGCTCCGCCCGCGTATATGTCGGTTATCGCGGCAAATAGTAGCCTATGTATTATTCTGATGTATAAGCTATATTACTGTAAAGTTTCATCCAAATCCGTTCAGTAGTTTTTGCGTGAAAGTGTAACAAACATCCATCCATCATTACAAACTTTCGCATTTATAATATTAGTAGGATAATAAAGTCTAAATTACTGGTGATGATATATTCGTAGCAGTTTATTAATCAAAGCTCTAGTTTAAAAATACATTTAGACTGTACAGGAACCATTCAAGACTGGAAAGCAATTAGCTGCATGATTAAAAAGCTTCCTCCTTCTAAACATCCAACCATCGCCACTAATCAGATTGATTGATTGATAAGGAGTGACGTACACTCCCTCCCAACTAAAATACCAAGTAATTTCTGTAATGGTCGATTACTTTATCACTCATATAAAAGACTTGATCGAATTGTTGGCCCATGATAGCACTATGGAGCGCCTGGACTGGAGTGATACCACAGCCCACAGCAGTAAGCTTTTGGAACATGTTGGAACCATGAAAGTAGTAGGTATCCGTATTTTATTGTATGTTTCGAAAGTGTTTGAAAAAGCCTACACAAAATTTAAAATTGTAACAAAAATAAACCAATTTCATGAACTGGACCAAATTGAAACGCGACCACACGGGAAGCACCAGCTTTCAAATAAAAATAGAATCATCAAAATCGGTTAACCCAGCCAAAAGTTCTGAGGTAACAAACATAAAAAAAAAACAGACGAATTGAGAACCTCCCTTTTTTGAAGTCAGTTAAAAAGCATTTGATTTGAATCCAAGACCTCGAGCTTAGCAATCAGGGTTCCTTAACACCGTCAACACCGAAACTCAATCTACAGTTGAGCTAGCAGCAGCTTTTAATGTAAGCATAAAAATAATATTGATCCATTTGCGACAAATGGCAAGGTAAAAAAGCTTGATAGAACGATCGCCAGCGCAACGTACGCGTCGAGACCTGCCTTGCGCTGCTCAACATGCAAAGAAATGAAGGAATTTTGAAACGAACTGTTACGTGCGACAAAAAATGGATTGACGGAAATACCCCTGTATCACTTCATGCAAAATTGTTATATACCTTTCAAAATACAGGTAATTTCCAGGACGCGTATAGATTGGGTAAGTACAGTTGTCTGCGATAAAATTCAATGGAAAACAGAGTCATGTTGTTAACAAACCATCTCCATGGCTCGCGACTTCCTGGCGACAGCGTTTTACGTAAGTTGTTTTGCTTGTGATGTAATCGTACAACTCAGTTGAATAAGGTTCGCATTTACAAAATACTAGCCGACCCACTCAACCTCGTTTGCGTCTCCTATTGCCCGTAGCGTAATACTTTCCCCCCGTTTTCGCAACATTCTTCATCGGTGCACCACTCCTATTGGTCTAAGCGTGATGATGTATAGCCTATAGCCTTTCTTGATTAATAGACTATCCAACACTGAAATATTTTTTTAAATCGGACCAGTAGTTCCTGAGATTAGCGCGTTCACAGAAACAAACTCTTCAGCTTTATATATTAGTATAGATAAAAGCTAGTATCGGAATGACCGAACTTTGCTTGGTATTTTTTTTCTTTAAAACATTAATCCTAGCAAGATCGATTTATCGACCCTGAACCCTGCATACTAAATTTCAAGAAAATCGTTGGAACCATTTCCCAGATTCAGATTATGAATATATATGTATACTGGCTGACCCGGCGAACTTCGTACCGCCATATTTACATATCTGTCTCAGTTTCCCACAGGCAGTGTACAGTCGCGGACAAAAAAAAAATTTCACGTTATCTTTTAATTTTTCTTGTATTTATGTATGGCCCTGCCAAAATGACTCTACTCTGCCTGATGAAAAACATAAGCAGAATCCAAGAGTTTTGATCACCATAGTCATTGCGATGCAGACAATGCAACAATGCAGCATGGTGACCCAAACCATGGCGGGCTAGTGATGCTTCTACATCATTGGGCATCTGGTCTCGCACTCAAAGTATCTAAATAGGAGAAATGAGGAATCTAAGAAGCTTTTACTAAGTCATCCCGATTCCTACTAGTGGTTTTGCGCAAACAACAACAAAATGCGAAAAAACTCCGAGTGAGTTATCCTTTTCCTGGGCTTTTTGTCTCTTTCTGCGAGATGAAGAATTCGCAGAGAGATGACACCACAGTAACGATTATTCTCTCCTAGGACTAGTATTTAGTTAAGAAAAATCTAGTAACGGAGCTACCAGTAATGGTAAGAATAGGGAAAAGTTTATCACATTACTAAAGTCGTATTGATAATAATTTAATTCGTACGATAAACTTTGTGTCTGTCGAATGACCTACAAGTGACAAGAACAAATATAAGTTTAAGTTAATACTTATCTAGTCTGATATATGGGACGTCCCTCGTTGTGTTAATATAATAAATTATATTATCGATAATCTAATTTCAGTATCGATTTTGTTATATTGAATTAACTCTAATATGTCAATGTGTTAAACAAACACAATAACACGATTGAACACCCTGAAATGTTGAGTAAACCAATTTAGTTGTTTTCATTTTTTTCTCCTTTTTTAATTTATTTCATAGTTGATACGATGTGTAATGTTACAAAGGATATTTGCTTAATTTATTTTATGAAAAAAAATTGAATTGAGAACCTCCTCCTTTTTTGAAATCGGTAAAATAATCGTTTGCGTGGAGCCAAACCACTTTAGTAATGTTAATGTTTTGAGATGGGATGAAGTTAAAAGCTAAGACGACAGTAAAGCAGATAAGTTAATGGAAATAAATGAAATAATATAGTTTATAAAACATCATGATACGACCCTTAGGAGTTCAGTAGGCACCATTGACGGGTAGCTTAATTATTTTATTGATTCAACACTATAGAATATACGAATGTACACCAATATGCAATGTGTCGATATGTGTTCCATTAAACCCGGCGGATGGAGGGGGAATTTTATTAACCCCTCTTCACAGATCCCTTGGATTTCACGAGTGTAATTTGACAGGCCATCAAGTAGGATTTATTATAAGTAGATATTATCTACAAGTGTTTATAATCAGTGCGTACCGATAAAATAATCTGAGAGGTTTTGTTTTCTTATTGTATCGAGACTGGTACGGGGTTTCACAACTGTTATAAATGTTTAAAGTGTAAGAGACAAAGCTAAGAAAGCTGGTCTGTACTACTATTGTCTAAAACTTCATATTTTTTATCTTATCGAAACTGATACGGATTTCATCTCACTGGGGTTTATATTAAAACTAGTTGTTGCCCGCGGCTCCGCCCCCGTATATAACGGTTATCGTGGCAAATAGTAGCATATGTGTTATTCTGATGTATATATATTACTGTAAAGTTTCATCCAAATCCGTTCAGTAGTGTTTGCGTGAAAGAGTAACAAACATTAATCCATCCATGCATCCGTACTTACAAACTTTCAGGTTTATAATATTAGTAGGACAGAAACGTATAAACCATAAGGATCCCCTTAAACATGAGTCATTTCTAAGGGGTTATTATCATTATCAGTATACCGCAGTCCACTGCCAGGCCATAGGCCTCTCCTCTCTTCTCTTTTTTTACAAGCTTTTTATTAAATTGCAATGTATGTATGTTCGGATGGAATCTTGCAACTCAATTTTGAAGCAGATATCTTCAAGCTATTTGCTGAAATTTTGCAAGCATAAGTATACAGCGTGACAATACAATACTATAATGACATGGAGCTGATCTGATGCTGGAGCTGGAAGGTTGCCATAGGAACTCTAAAAAGAAACGTCGCAACACCATCGAGTTTGGACTCGTTTGATTCGTCTTTTTTTTCTGTGCATTCCAATAAAAGTTTGTCTTTAATTTTTTTTTAATTTAATTTATTAAAGGGTTATAACGGCTCAAAAGTTCCGGAAAGGCAAATTCCCGCTTTAGAAGCGAGTCAGAAAGTCCCAAACTAGAAACGAGTCAGTAAAAAAATATACAAAACTACCCGTTAATAGTCACTGCTGTACTTCTAAGGGTCGTATCGTGATATTTTAATTTTTGGTACAGTTTTTGTTACGTGGATTCTTATTTTTTCCTATTTACAAGTTATAATATTAATCTATACTAATATATAAAGCTGAAGAGTTTGTTTGTCTGTTTGTTTGAACATGCTAATCTCAGGAACCGCTGGTCCGATTTGAAAAATTCTTTCGGTGTTGGATAGTCCATTTATCGAGGAAGGCTATAGGGTATATATCATCACGCTACTACTAATAGGAGCGGAGCAACAATGAAGAATGTTTCAAAAACGGGGGAAATTTTCACGCTACGGGCAATATAAGGCGCAAACGAGGTTGCGTGGGTCGGCTTGTGTGATTCTATAAAAAGCTGAGTATTGTAACATTTTATCAAGTTTCTGGCACTAGTTTTCACGTCACCAAAGGTTTCGAAAAAGAAGATTACTGAATTGGGATACAGTAAAACAAAAGTGGACCCTTTAGTACATGGGTAAATTTCAAGAACCTGGCGATAACGGATTAGAAAGTTTCCGAGAACTTTGGCAGACCTTGGCCGTCACAATGAGAAATGGGAAATTATTTTCAGAACGTAAATCGAGCAAACTTTGGCACAGCAGTCGTCACGATTCATAACACATAATGTCTTATGTTAATTTTTTTTACCTTGATAATATTTATTAGATCATCTAGACAAGCTATGGTTATATAGACTATGTATGTATATTTTACTAGTGATATAGAAGGGCAAACGACCTGGCGGGTTTCCTGGTAAATCATTTTTATTTTAACCATTATTCGCGCTTCGGCATATGGCGACTCTACTCTGCCTGATGGAAAGCATAAGTAGAATCCAAGAGCGGTGGTCACCATACTGCGAATGCAGATAATGCAACAATGCAGCATGGTGACCCACACCATGGCGGGCTAGTGATGCTTCTGCATCATTGGGCCTCCGGTCTCGTACTCACCGACGAAACACGACAGCATGAACGCTGTCAATTTACGTTGATTTTCTGTGCGAGGGTAGTACCGCCCCGGTCGAGCCGGCCCGTTTGTGCTGAAATCAGCGTGGATCTACTACCTACTACCTCCTTACTAAGGAGAGGTTTGAATAGCAATGAATGGAATGAAATAATTGAGCCTGCAATTAGGTTACATGAACACTTTTGCTAGTTTTTTTTTTTAATGGTATAGATGGCAAATGGGCTGAGGTATCCCCTGATGGTAAGCGATTAATGCCACCCGTAACACCAGAGGCATCACAAGTGCGTTACCGACCTTTAGGGGATGGGAAAGGGATATGGGAAGGGGTTGTGGTATGGGCCTCCGGAATCCTCACTCACTCGGTGAAAGACAGCGCTATTTCCTACCGGTTGTCTGTGAGGTCGTGGTATCACTCCGGTCGAGCCGGCCCATTCATGCCAAAGCGTGGCTCTCCTACGGGAAAAACTTTTTTGAGCAGATGAGTTCAGCCTTTCCTAACTGGACTATCCCTGTGAAGAAAGGAGGAAACAAGTTCAGAGATCGCCGTCTCTTTTTTCAGACTGCTAGAGACTGCTGATGTGATAAATAATTTATTCTTTGCTTTTCGTTAAGTGAGTGAGGTTATTGAAGACCATCTTCCCTTGATGGTTTGAGGGAATGTGGGTCTTAAAAAAGCAGTTTGTGACTCTTGATTTGTATGTAATACATGGCAGTGATTTATTGACATTGTGTCTACGATACGAAAATTATTTTATTGTTTGTATTTATCTCTGAAACTATCAGTTAGAGATGAATAGTGCTTTTTATACATGAAAAATTGTTGATTGATGCAGGTTATGTTGTATCACGACATGACCTTTGAGGGCGGGTAGTGACCACAATGTTAACAAAGGTGAAACTGGGTACGCCTATTACATTTAATGTTTAACTCTATGTACAAATTAAATTTCACAACAAATGTAAATTGCTACATCACGCGTGCTATACATACAAATATATATTTACTTCTGCCGTGGACAAGCAATACATAAGCCGGCAATTCTGGTTACTGGTAAATGAATAAAAAAATTACCTGTAATGTCACGATTCATTAATTTACTTCAGTACTCAACAGATAAAAACTAATGACTTACCGAATACTTTATTTCATGAGAAGATTGAACTTTTTTACCTTAGACAATAACTCTATTGTTTCATGATTTATCTGACTTTGAAAAAAGTGGCCATGAGTTTCTTTGCCAGTATTCTCCTCATAAGGCTCCACGTATTTTGGAAACTGGAAGTTATGGATCGACACAGGCAGGTGTTTTCGCCTAATTTACCTCGACAATACAGCACATGCTGTGGCGTCTGTTTGTGTCGATCATAATATTTTTAACTGCAGCTTCAATTTAACGATCATAAATATCACTTAGTGTCTCAATTGAATAAATGATTTTGAATTTGAATATACAACTTACAATACTATTGTCGTTTCACCGGTTACAGATTAGTTTCCGATAGCTTATTGGACAAATAATGTGACGTATCTTCCATATAAATTGTTCAAACCATTTGTCTAACTAGCTATCGGGAACCAATCTATAATTAAAATAAAATAAAAATAAAATAAATAAATATTTCGGACATCTAACACATAACGCCATCTAGTCCCAAGCTAAGCAGAGCTTGTGTTATGGGTACTAGACAAGTGATATAAATACATATATACTTTTTTTTTGTAAATACATACATATTATACATAATTGATGAAACGGGGCGTATATATTTTCTAGATTAAACTTAGAACTTTTAAAATAATGTACAAAATTACGTGTCCGTCCGTCAGTTCTGTTTTCAAAGCACCGGCGTTTCTTACGTAGGCGAGCTATAAAATATCAGTGTCACAGAGCCGCTGCAATCCACTTTACACGATCATAATAGCCACTTGACGGATGGCCATGAGAGCACCCAATAGTATTTTCACACATCAGCTGTATTCGTTCAACAATCCTTCAGACACTTTAATCGAATCTGAAAACCTTACAAGTAGAATCGTTTCTCGTTTGATGTCTACGTTAAATTTGGCGCGTTCTTTCTTTTATTTTATTGTTTTTGGTGGCATTTCTTTTATTCTGTGGTTATCATGAATATCTATGGCAATTGTTAATTCGAACGTTAAATGCGTATTCAAACTTTAAATTAAGTAGCTTAATTTAATAATATTTAATATTTCGGACATCTAACACACAACGCCATCTAGTCCCAAACTAAGCAGAGCTTGTATTATGGGTACTAGACAACTGATATAAATACTTATATACTTTTTTTTTTTGTAAATACATACATATTATAGATAGAAAACACCCAAACTCCGAAACAAATATTTGCAGATCATACAAACATTTGATCCGACCCGGGAATCGAACCCGAGACCTCAAAAACAGCAGTCGCGTACGCTACCACTGCGCCACCGAGGCAGTCGCCACGCTTCAACTGATAGTTAGGTAAAACCAGTTGAGCTAGTAACCGTTTTCAAATAATCTTGGGAGTAATAAAGGCTAGGAAGATTATGGTTTTAGAAGGCAAAGGCTGATTGGTTACGTAATTTTAAAAGGCGATCGCTACCAGTACTGGGATGAGGCTCAATGAGGTGTTACTCAAGAACTCAGAGCCAGGGGAAAAAGGGCAAACCCCTTTGGGTAACCTCACTTTCTTGGTGAAAAATAATTGAAAATTGGTGAAAAGCTGCTTATACACCGGTTTTCTGTAAGAGATCTATGTCCAGCACAGGACTGCCATAGGCTGGTGATGATGATGCTGATAATTAATAAAATCCTCTGCCCTTTATTCAAGTAGGTACGTTTAAAACGTAGTTATCTATCCTAGTATATAAAGCTGAAGAGTTTGTTTGTTTGTTTGAAATCTCAGGAACTATTGGGCCGATTTGAAAAATTCTTTCAGTGTTAGATAGCCCATTTATTGAGGAAGGCTATAGGTTATATATCATCACGCTTAGACCAATAGGAGTGGAGCACCAATGAAGAATGTTGCAAAACGGGGGAAAATTATTACGCTACGGGCAATAAGAGACTAAACGAAGTTGCGTGGTTCTGCTAGTACATTAATATAGATAAATTGAGGAAAACTAAATCGTAATACATACCAATCGCCATGTTAATGATTACATGGGCAGCATGATTATACTGTTGATATCGAGTAGATAAGCGTTTATGGTTTTTAGATAAAGTTATATTAACACGAGGAAAACGCCGTCAATGAATGTGAACATGACGCATTTGGTACAGCGCTGCAGCGCTAAAACCAACAAAAAAAGGATATAACCTATAACATACAAAATTTGCTTTATTCTGCTGAAATGGAGTTCGTAGACAAATAAATGTATGTGCATTGATGTAAATGCGGAGTTACACTATTTCTTATTGTGGCGACGCTTGCTATGGAATACTTCGCCTTGCTATTAAAAATTGATTTTAATTATTTTTTATGTATGGCCCTGCCAAAATAACTCTGCCTGTTGGAAAGCATACGCAGAATCCAAGAGTAGTGGTCATCATATTCATTGCGAATGCAGACAAAGCAAGCAGCATGGTGACCCACACCATGCTGGGCATGCGGCCTTGTGATGCTTCTGCATCATTGGGCCTCTAGTCTCGCACTCACTAATGAAAACAAGACAGCACGAACGCTTGAATTTTACATTGATCTTCTGTGCGAGAACACGTAATGCCGTGTGGCAAAGTGCGCTAAGTGTAAACTAAACATTTTCGATGTTTCCCATCTGATAGAATATTATGACGCAATTTATAAAATTAAATAAATTTATCAGGTAGATTACGCAAATATTATTTTATAAATGTTGAGCGATTAAATGTCCGGTTGCTGTGGAAAGCTTAGGGGAAGACTTTTATAAAGTGGTGGACGTATTTCAGCTGAGATGATGAAAAAATACCAATATTTAGTCAATAAGTCACCGAAAAACTAATACGATTAAGTAGGTTAAAATTAAAAGATATACAAAATAATGTACTAGAATTTACTAGATGATTGTAGCTAGTGTACACCCGTGCGAAACCTTGACAGCTCGCTATTATAAAATACAAGATAACAAAATACGTAAACTGGGCCATAGTACTAACTTTTAAACTTTCGCGTTCCATGATATATTAACAACTAGCTGAACCCCGCGGTGTTACCCGCGGATATTGTTGTACCGCGAGTAACGCCGCGGGACAAAGTTAGTCTAAAAAAAGTAGCCTAAGTTACTCCCCGGATCATCAGCTACCTGCCAGTGAAAGTCCCGTCAAAATCCGTCCAGCCGTTCCAGAGATTACCCGGAACAAACAGACAGACAGACAGACAGACAGACAAAAATTTTTTTAGCTACAATTTTGGTATATGTATCGTGTATACATACATATGCATTTACTAAAAAGTGGTTATTTCAATATTACAAACAGACACTCCAATTTTATTTATTTGTATAGATTATTTTTACGGGAATTAGGGAACGTCTGGCAAATCAGACTTATGTTATACCTCTTAATAAGTAATCGCGTTAATTCCCGTAAAAATATTTGTTAATATATCGGCCATAGTAGCTAGTAGTCTTAGGGATTTGTCAAGATACACCGATTTTACACCCGAAACATTTATCTGATCTATACCTTAATCTTATCAAAACAGACCAATACGAACTTTACGTCGACAATATCGGTATCGATACGGTAAAATAATTATATACTACTACTGGTAGGGTAGATACAGCGATTAATAAATTAACATTGATAAATCAAATATATTCAATTTATAGGTTACCAGCTGAGTTCCGCGGTGTTACCCGCGGGTGCCGCCGCGTGGCGAAGCTAGTGTAAAAAAAGTAGCCTACGTTACTCCTGATATCATTAGCTACCTATCAGTGAAAGTCCCATCAAAATTGGTCAAGCCGTTCCAGAGACTACCCGAACAAACAGACAGACAGACAGTCAAAAAAATTAACTACACTTTTGGTACATGTACCGTGTATACATGTGCATTTAGTAAAAAGCGGTTATTTTAATATTACAAATAGACACTCCAATTTTGTATATTTGATATGTAGCTGATGATCCAGGGTGTAATTTAGGCTACTTTATTTAGACTAACTTTGTCTCGCGGCGTTACTCGCGGTACAACAATAACCGCGGGTAACACCGCGGGGTTCAGCTAGTTAATAATACAAATAAACATTATGGAAAATGTGCAATTGCTTCAATGTTCAGGGGTAAAATTCAAAGTTGAAGGATTCAAAACAATTAACCACTTTATATGTGGTCAGTTTCTGTTTTCATTTAACTATTAGAACAAGTATGGAACGAGCCTTATCACTAAAACTTGCTGGGGGCCTTGAAATCAAATACATTATAGATATCTATCAAAATCTCGCTGAAGCAAATCTTGATAAACTATTTATTGTATTTTGCTCGCGTATTTATATAGCCATACTTATCTCAGCCAATCTGCCTTGGCTGGATCACTTATGGAGTTCTATTTATTATGTCTATTTTACTCATATCTCGTTATCTCTAAAAACGTTTTAAATTCATACTGTACAAGACCTCATACTGTACAAGACATCATACTGTATGGGCCTCCGATATTCACACTCACTCGGTCCGTGGTATCACTCCGGTCGAGCCGGTCGAACTGTTAAAAGCCGTTAACAATTGATGATAATCAACTTAAAATGACAGCGATCATGCTGTCGTGTTTCGTTGGTGAGTTCGAGACCGGAGGCCCAATGATGCAGAAGCATGACTAGCCCGCCATGGTGTAGGTCACCATGCTGCATTGTTGCATTGTCTGCATTCGCAGTATGGTGACCACCACTCTTGGATTCTGCATATGCCTTCCAACAGGCAGAGTAGTCATTTAGGCCGGGCAAAAAATAAAAAAAAACGGATTCTTACTACTTAATTACTTATATTTCCCGAAGTACTGTTAAGTTAATAGCGTACCAATATTTGCTCTCCTTGTAGCCTAAGTATGACAAAGCACACATTAACTTCCTCATGCCATACAATGACCTCCTACCTGGGTCACCTCGTTTCTTTAAACGTATAAATATCACGTGTGAAACTTAAGGTCACCCTTCCGACACCTGAGTCACTATAATTCAAGGATAATCCTAACTAATTGTATAAAAATAAGTTTGTTTGTTTTATACTCTGGATTTAAGCTTTTATATATTATGCAAACAGAGGAGTGTTAAATTCGACATTAAAAGTTTATATGGAAGAGTATAGAAACCTAAAAACATAACAAGGATAACCGCAGGTAACACCGTGCGGTTCAGCTATGTATAGATTGTATATAATATGAAAAGAAACAATCTTAAGGAAAAAGATAGCATACCTTTATCTTTATCCGTAACGATATGCATTTGTTTTTTAAAAGTTTGCCAAAGTGACTTACCTGCTTTATGGAAAGTACGATTAGAATCCAAGTGCTAACCCACATTAGAAGATAAAGAGACCATGAGGGTAGTCTGGTAGAGAGGCGTTAGTAGTGTTTCCGAGAAATACCTACAATAAGTTTGACCACCCCTATCAATCCCATGGGTTTCGTAAGAGCTGACTAAGGGCGCAAGCAAGAAAATATCAAGGCAAACAGAAGGGAAACTTGCAAGGCATCTATACCTATGGTCAGCGTGGCGATGGCAAAAAAACCGCGGGGCGCCACTAGTCTATACAAATAAACAAAATTGGAGGGTCTGTTTGTAATATTAAAATAACCGCTTTCTACTAAATGCATATGTATGTATATACGGTACATATACCAAAAATGTAGTTAACAAATTTTTTGTCTGTCTGTCTTTTTGTTCCGGGTAATCTCTGGAACGGCTGGACCGATTTTAACGGGACTTTCATTGGTAGGTAGTTGATGATCCAGTGAGTAGCTTAGGCTCCTTTTTTAGACTAACTTTGTCCCGCGGTACAACAATAACCGCGGGTAACACCGCGGGGTTCGGCTAGTTTTAAATAAACTTCTAAGTAAGTGGCATTAGACGAGGACACCTTATCTCGCATGGATTAAACACTTTCTCTCTGGCGAAGGAAAATGTTAAGACAGGTGTAATTAATAGCATAAATGCGAACGTTTATTGCATGCGTGTTTGCGTAAGTGTGACGTCATTGACCACGTCATAAGACTCGCAAACATAAGATTTATACACCATACTATTATTTTCTTCATATTCTTTTGTGATTCCTACCTTTAGAATGCCGACTTATTTTTAAAACATTGATTGGCAACCCCAAGCTGTCAACAGCTGATTAGAATTTGTTCCGATAATTTTTTATCAAAAAAATATATTTAAGTGTTAAATTATAACATTGAATAACCAATTTCACGCTAAACATTCTAGTAATTATAAGAATAATTAAATCTCACAGTTATTAGGAGTATAACAAGTGTAATTTGTAAGTTTAAGGCTACTGCTAACTGACAGTTGCGTTTCAACGCTTATTGTGAAAAAATAAATTTTATGTGATCACTGTGACTTTATAGTCATCTCTTTCAAGGTATTTATTATTTTATCTTTCTTATAATAATAATTTATTCACAGTGCAAGCATAATTTTACAGAAATATCAATAGTTATTCAAACTCATACTGTTTATAACTACCTCCCATTAGTTGATTACAATTCTTCTAGTTTTGTAGTTATAAAATAATTCCAAATTCTTCTATTTTAATATGATTCAAACTCGCAAAGCATTGGCTCGTCAGGAGGAGGCCAAACTCCAAATGACATTAAAAGAACTAAAAGCTACCAAGGAGAAGTGTGATCGGCTGATGATAGAGAGAAATGATAGTGAACAAACTCTCTTGGATACTTTGAATGATAATGATAATCTTAGACTCAAACTGTCATCATTGCATTCACATATTGTTGAAGTTACCAATGCTCGGGACAGACTACAGCTCCTTGTTGACTCTTTCGACACATGCAGAGATGAATATGAGCAAGCTCTGAATCGCATCAGGGTTTTAGAACGCCAGCTACATGAAGCACACAGCACCATAACATCATATGAAGACTTCAAGGACCGGATAGTAGCTGCATCTAATCAGAGTCTGTACGAGGAGCTAGTTGCTCCCAATTCACCGTCGGTAGCTAACAATATTAGTTCAGCTCTCATTATAGATCTTACCAATGACAATGACTCCTTCAGAGTTAATAAATCTCAAAAAGTAATCAAATGCAGTAAGAACAAATTGAAAAAGTACATTCGTATTAAAAAATTTATTACAAAAACAAAAAAGCTTATTTATAAACATACATTCTTTATAGATAGTGTAGCATTAAATAGGCAGAGGATGCAATTAATTGATCAAGTTAATATGTATTCAATAGAGGTAGATAACATGTCTACACAATATTTTGATGACACACAAGCTCTTCAAACAGAAATTAAGAAACTTGAGGAGCAACTAAGAACTATTAGTAGTAAATATGATATTTCACAAAAACAAAGTAGGGAACAAGTTTTGGCAATAGGCAAATTAGTTAATTCGTGCAATTGTAAGAATGACTCATTGTTGTTTTCTGAAAACCACAATGATACCACTAGTTCTCTAGACAGTTTGCCTGTAATGAGTGCCCCTAGGATAATAACAGCAAATAACAATAATATAGTTAATATCCAGAATTGCAATACAAACACTCAACACCAAATGCAATGTAAAAATAGTAATATAACAATGTTTAGCGATGAAATTGGTAAAGGTTTGGGCTTAGGTATGTTAATGGCAAACTCAAGTAAGAAATGTACATTTAGTAACTTTTGTATGCCAAACCTAGCTTTTAATATGATTCTTGAAAAGGCTATTAATGCAACTTTTGATACAAATACTAGTCTTATAATTTTCAGTGGTAATAGGGGTAGTGTAAATAAAAAACAATTCATAAAATACTTTGATCAATTATCGGAACTCAATGTTAATAAAATAGTATTATTTACACTGCCAATTAGCAAAGGGTTGCCTCAGCATGAAAAAAATATTAGGAATAGTTTAAACATGACTATGTTTAATTTGACAAGCCAAATTAATGGTAGTTTTTATGATAAATTCCATTTAATTGACATCAATAGAATAGTCTATGATAATGTTTTTTCGACAACAGATAGTTATTATCTGTCAGATTATTATAAAAGACAAATAGCTGTTTCGCTATCTTATTATTTTAATATAACAGCCAAGAACTTGGCTAACTTGACCGCTCCTATAGAGCACCCCTTAGAATATAAGAATACTGTAGCCAAACATTTGGCTTCACATAGTGCTCCTTATGAGCTGATTAATAATGACCATATTACCATTAATTCTTTAAATTAACTGGTAAGACAATAGAGCCTATCTCTTGCAGATCATATAATTCATTTAATGATGGTACTTACAGTAAAAAGTTAAAAATTAATAAAACATGTAGTAATAAAGTAAAAAGGTCAATGACCATAAACATAGTTCATCAAAACATTCAAGGATTATCTAGAAAAGACTTAGAAGTAGAATTATTTTTTGATAAATATAATGTTGATGTGCTCTGTGTCACAGAGCATTGGCTACAGGCCCACCAGTTAATTTTTAGTAAAGAATTTTATTCTGCTAGAAGTGTGTATGTAAGAAAGAAGTCAATCCATGGAGGGTCCTTAATATTTATTCGTAATAGTATTAAATCTAAAGAACGGAAAGATATTGTAAATTTGTCTATTGAGCGCACTGTAGAGATTTCTTGTGTAGAATTAGAACACCATATTATAGTTAGTGTGTATAGACCACCTCAGAGTGACTTTAGCATTTTTGAGATAGTTATGGAAGAAGTACTGAAGCGTTTATGTGTCAGTAGTAAGGTTTTGGTAGTTTGTGGAGATTTCAATGTTAATTTAATGGAAAAGTGTCCTATCAGTATACGTTTAGTGAGCCTATTTAAATCATTTGACTTGAATCGTTTATTTTCTGAGCCCACAAGAATTACTTCTCACTCGGCAACTTGCTTAGATAACATCTTTTGCAATGGGGAATATTTAAATAAGTCAATTTTAAGTGATTTAACATCTGATCACTGTGGGCAATTTGTTACATTGCCTTGTATAAAAGAAAATACAATAAACAAAACCATATTCAGACCCATTACTAGTAACCGATTATTAAATTTTAGTAAGAAAATTAGTGAAAAGGTTTCCTATTTAGATTGGACTGAAAGGGATCCGGATAAGCTTTACGGCTATTTATTCAACATGATAGAATTCGAATTTAATAGTATATTTAAGTCAAAAACAATAATGCAACGACCCAAAATGACGTTCTGTGATTGGGCGACGACGGGAATATACAGGAGTAGGGAAAGGCTGTACGATTTATATGCTGAGAAAAAAAGTAATTTCGACCCAAAGTTTCATGAGTATGTTAGAAGTTACTCAAGGATCTTTGGGAGAGTGTGTGGTGTGGCGAAGTCTTTGTATATCAGTGATAGGATTAAGTCTTCCAATAATAAAATAACAACTACATGGAACATAATTAATAATGAAACTGGACGTAGTAAACCTCGAGATAATGATTTAAGGTTAAATTTCAATAATAGGTTTATAACAAACAACTTAGACATAGCTGAATCTTTCAATACCTTTTTCACAAACATACCAGTTAGTACAACAAGTACCTTGAATTCTTGTGCGTCCAGGTCTGAACTGTTGTTAAGGGCCAATGTAAATGAATGTAAGAATATATTTCAGTTTGAATACATAAACCCCACAGATATTATAAAAACGTTTAAGTCTCTTAATTCTAAGAAAACTGGGGACTTATGGGGGATTTCAGTTAAATTAATTGAAACTATTATAATTGATATAGCACCTTTTCTAGCTTTAACATTCAATCGATGTGTTGATTCTGGTGTTTTTCCTAATCTGATGAAGTATAGCAAAGTAATACCTTTATTCAAGAAGGGTTGTACAACTGAACCAAGTAACTTTAGGCCAATCTCAATCTTACCGGCTATTAGTAAAATTTTTGAAAAAGTTATTTTGCAGCAACTAGAAAGCCATTTTAATCTAAATAATTTATTTCATAAAGAACAATATGGCTTTACAAAGGGTCGTTCAACAATTGATGCGGGTGCAACTCTTTTGAGACATATATTTAATGCATGGGAGAATTCGCAAGATGCGATAGGTGTATTTTGCGATCTCTCAAAAGCTTTTGACTGCGTAGAACACAACACGCTTTTTCTCAAACTTAGGCATTATGGTGTAAATGGTATTGCTTTGGAACTAATCGTTTCCTACTTGAAGGATAGAATTCAACATGTAGATGTCAATGGTGCGAGGTCTTCTGGATTACCCGCTACTATGGGCGTCCCGCAGGGGTCTATACTGGGTCCTTTACTTTTTCTCATTTATATTAACGACTTACCGTATTATTTAAAAGATCTCTGTAATATAGTTCTATTTGCTGATGATACGTCACTTATTTTTAAAGTCGATCGTAAGAAAACAGTTTTTGACGATGTGAATAGGGCACTAGATGATGTATTGAATTGGTTTACAACGAATAATCTCCTACTAAATTCAAATAAAACAAAGTGTGTGAGATTTACTATGCCAAATGTAAAACAACTAGGCACTCATCTAACAATAAACAATGAAATCATAAGTATTGTAGACTCGACAGTATTCTTAGGAATTACATTAGACAGTAAACTTCAATGGGGTGCCCAGATAGATAGCCTTGCGGGTAGACTTAGTTCGGCAGCTTATGCGGTTTGGAAGGTACGTCAGCTCACTGATACGGACACAGCTAGGTTAGTTTATTTTAGCTACTTTCACAGCGTCATGTCCTATGGCATATTACTCTGGGGCAAGGCGGCTGAAATTGAAACGATTTTTATTCTACAAAAACGAGCCGTCCGCTCAATATACAATTTAGGTGCTAGAGTCTCTCTTCGAGAGTTGTTTAAAGAAATAGGTATTTTAACTGTTGCATCACAGTATATATTTGCAAATATTATGTTTGTTAGGCACAACATTAATGACTATAAAAAAAACAGTGATGTACACAATATTAATACAAGAAACAAATCTAAACTCGTTGGTACCTATCATCGTTTACATAAGGTACACAACTCATTCGAAGGTCTTGGTATACGTTTTTATAATAGAATTCCTATACATGTAATCGACCTTCCTATAAATAAATTCAAGCTAACTATAAAAAATCACCTTATTAGGAAAGCCTACTATACGATCAACGACTATCTAAACGACAATCAGTCATGGGCTTAAGGTGTCATTAGATAGATACACACAAACTTCTTTGTTATATAACTATGCTAAATATTAACAAACAATTGTTATTTGAGGGTAATGCGTGGCGATTATCATGGTAATTTAATTAGTAGTGATTTTTATCAGTATCTCGACTATGGTCTGTCATGCTCACTAAAATATCATTGCTTGCGGTGTCGTCGTGGGGCGGGTCGTTTCTTTCCCTCTGATATGGCGAAGGAGATGATGGCTGGTCCATGCGTCATACTCGTGAACGGGTGCTGCTTGGGGTGATTGGTCGGCCTAGTCAGCGATGCTTTTGACATTCTATTATTTTGGTTCGTTCAACTGCAACTGTAGCCTTTTAATCTAGTCACGAATTATTTTCAACAGCAGATTTTGCAACTGATTGTAAGTAGATGTGCACCTTGAATGATTTCTATGTTTAATAGACTAAAACCTTTAACGTTATCAATGAGTGATTTTTCTTTTCTTTTTTTTGTTTGAGCGTTAGATTTTGGAGCATTTTAATAAAAGGAAATTCAGGTGGCAACAGCTTGCATACTGTTTACCTTACATGTAATACTAACACTATTGTACCTGAAAATCTGACTTTGAAAAGAGTGGCCATGAGTTTCTTTGCCAGTATTCTTCTCATGAGGCTCTACGCATTTTGGAAACTGGAAGTTATAGATCGACACAGGCAGGCAGTAGATTTTGGTGTTTTCACCTAATTTACCTCGACAATACAGCACATGCTGTGGCGTCTGTTTGTGTCGATCTATGATTCTTAACTACAGCTTCAATTTAACGTTCATAAATGTCACTTAGTGTCTTAATTGAATAAATGATTTTGAATTTGAATTTGAATTTGAATTTGAATTAAGCCAACACAAAAAGGCAATTATATAAGACAAGACAATCTTGAAAATGCGGGTAGGTCAGTTACTTTTTATCATCTCAGCGGTCAAAACGATAACTTTGTATGAAAAATGTACTAAAAACTATCTTGTGACTTCACTGTTTTAAACTACTCAATAGAGCAGGGGTTCCCAATCTTTTTCAGCCTACGGCGCACTTTCAAGATTACAATATTGTCAGGGCGCTCCCCCCCCTCCGTACCTAGCCATTAGACATAGATAGAATCAAAAGAGTTAGGTACCTACAATAGTAGTTATTATTGGTTGCAAGGCACAAAAATTTAAACATAAATACAAATAATTAACCCTTTCGGATAATGATAGAAGACCGACTCGCGGCGCACCTCGCTACTTCCTGCGGCGCCCCAGGGCGCCGCGGCGCACACTTTGGGAACCCCGGCAATAGAGCAATATATTTCAATGTTTATTAGATTAAAATTTGTAATAGAAATGAAAAGCTGTAATTGTCATTATATTTTCCGAGATGTTTTGTAATATTCGTTTTAATGAAGGAGACATCAGTATTTATTTACGACTAGCTGAACCCCGCGGTTATTGTCGTACTGCGAGTAACGCCGCGGGACAAAGTTAGTCTAAAAAAGTAGTCTAAGTTACTCCCTGGATCATCAGCTACCTACCAGTGAAAGTCTCGGCAAAATCGATCCAGCCGTTCCAGAGATTACCCCGAACAAACAGACAGACAGACACAAAATTTTTTTTAACTACATACATACATACATTACATTTGTTTACATACATATGCATTTAGTAAAAAGCGGTTATTTTAATATTACAAACAGACACTCCAATTTTATTTATTTGTATAGAAACTATCAACTACCATATTCCTACTGCGCTGAATGAGTTCGAACTCTACATGCGACCTGATCCACAAATTGCAGTTTTGATAATAATAATAATCACTTATTAGATGGCAACTAGACCGCATATGTTAGTAACAATTTACTTATATCCAATATTAGTAGTAACATCTAATATATAAAATTCTCGTGTCACAGTTTTAGTTGCCAAACTCCTCCGAAACGGCTTGACCGATTCTCATGAAATTTTGTGAGCATATTGAGTAGGTATGAGAATCGAACAACATCTATTTTTCATCCCCCTAAATGGTAAGGGTCACCCATCCAAATTTTTTTATGGCAGAACGACGTTTGCCGGGGCAGCTAGTAAAATATAAAGATCACACACTTTTTTTAAACCTGGCCTCACTGGAACTGTCATTTCATGACGTAATCAGGGTGCCTTAAGTCTTTCGCTTAGCATCATTAGGATGCCGTTGGAACTAAACCGCATTATTGTAAGCAGCGAGTTGGTTTTAATGCGGATAATTGAGTACAAAGCGTTTGTTCACGCTGTAGCGAACATACCTGATGTTCCCTGTACGTCTGTAATATCCTCGGTGACACAGGATATTTTTCTAGTACAGGGAGTGTCTTAAAAATCAGACTATTACCTGAAAGGCGAACACGATGTATCCAGTCACGTGCGACTCGTGGAGTACATCGTGCATGGACCTCAGCGTGGAGCCAAGGTAGACGTTGATGACCTGCGCTGGCAGTAGACCCAACATCGTTGCTAGGTGGTAGCCGCAACCACTGACATCGCTTACCTAAAAATAATAGGAAGGTGTTATATTCAAATTCAAATTCAAAAGTTTAAGATGAAAATGCCAGCTTTACTACTTATGAGCTTTTGTTTCCCTACGTTTAAAAAAAAATACATACAGTGGTACATAGAACCTCCTCCTTTTTGGAAGTCGATTAATAAAAGATTATCATACGAAATTCCTATTTATAACTAGCAGAGCCTTGCAGTACTATAGTAACCCCGGGTAACGTCGTGAGGAGAAGCTAGTCTGAAAAATTATATTTATATCATCTTATATCATTAGCTATCGATCAGTGAAAGTCCTGTTAAAATCGGTTCAGCCGTTCCAGAGATTTGAACAAATTGCCTGTTTGTACAGACATACAAAAATTGTAAAAAAATATTTTTTGGTATAATATATGTACCGTGTGTATACATACATATGCATTTAATAAAAAAGCGTTTATTTTTCGTGAGTTTGGGTGTTTTCTATGTATGTATTTACAAAAAAATATATAATGTATTTGTACCAGTTGTCTAGTACCCATAATTTATGCTTTGCTTGGCTCGGGACTGGATGGCGTTGTGTGTTAGATGTCCAAAAATATTTATATTTATTTTAAAGAAAGTTCGTCTTGATCCCTGCCATAAAGTATTATTATTTACAGGAATCAGATTATAAGTTATTTATGAGTCGCCGGTAATATAATGATCATGAATCATAAAAAATATTGTTAGTATTATGAGAAGTACCTACTAATACAACAAATTTTCACAAATACATGGAAGCAATATAACAATATCAAGAACTGATAAATTTCGAGGTTACTCGTGAAAATCAAAGATAATTTTACGCTGAACCATGCTGAGCGTTCTTTTTTTTACACACGACAGTGATGACGTCAAATCGTTTCATATGCTCTATTGATATTGTTGGTGTATGTATGACATTCAAATTGAAATTCATTTGTTCAATAAGAACACTAAATGACATTTATGAATGTTAAATTGCAGCTACAGTTAAAAATCATAGACTGACACAAACAGACGTCACAGCACAGTAGTGTTGTCAAGGTAAAAAAGTGAAAACACCAAAATCTACTGCCTGCTCGTGTCAATCCATAACTTACAGTTTCCAAAATGCGTAGAGCCTTATGAGAAGAATACTGGCAAAGAAACTCATGGCCACTCTTTTTAAAAGTCAGATCTACAGGTACAATAGTATTAGTTTTACATGAAAGGTTAACAGCATGCAAGCTGTTGCCATTACTAGCTTTTGTTCGCGGCTACGCCCGCATGTAAGTCGGTTATTGCGGCAAAGAGTAGCCTGTGTCCTTCCTCAAGAATGAAAGCATCTTCATGCCAAATTTCATTGCCAACGGTGCAACCGTTTTTTAATATTAATACGAATATTATGTACCTATGTATATTCGAACTTAAACCATATCCAGGTTGAAAAACCAAACATTTTGAAACATCAAATCGAAGAAAGTAAGATTAGCTCCTGATCTAGAAAAGCTTGAACTTATCACATCTTACATTAAAGCTCTATATTAAGCAGAGCTTTTCATCTGGTAATTACATAAAATCGGTTGTAAGCTATTTTTCCGTTGTTTTCCACCAACTGAATGAAGTCACCGGAGTTCAAACTCTGTGCCTGATTCTTACCACTCAAACGTGACTAAAAACGTACCTACTTGTCACTTGCGTTTCAAGTGTTTATACATCAAGTGACCCGTCAGTTTACTGGGTCCCCTTATACTATGAAAAGAACTATGTTAGGAGGTCATACTGCTTTAAAATAGTTGCTAAATTTAAAATTACTACGAACTGTTATCACGATATTTTTATTATACAGTTCGTTTTGAGTAAAGCAACGTTTTATGCTGTAGACTCTTTTTATCAAATGTCAAATAAGTTAAACTTCAGCCTCGTACAATGGCAATATTAACATTTGCGTGCGACGTAGCATTCCGTGGTTTTATGCAAAGAAATAATAGAAAACTGGATCACGTCAATCTCATTAGCATTCGTGAGTACAATAAAGTGGTGAGCGGTAGCTACAATAAAATTATATTTTTATTGTTTTATGCTAAGCATGCCATCACGACATGGCTTTTGTAAATTAACACCGCAGCGAATAGAAAATTAAACAACAGTTTGGAAGTATTTGAATTTGGAACGTTTACGAAAAATATTTCTTGTAACCACGCGATGGAATGAAATGTTATGAGTAGGTGTAAAATTTAAAAGAGGTTTTTAAAAGGGACGGAACTGCGTCAAGAAAGGGCGCGTTATTTTATTTGACATCTTATGCAAATAACTTGTTCATTTGTTTTTTTTTAAATATGTTTTTATAATGAGACTGAGGAAACCGAACAAAATAAAAAGAGTTCACTTATTTTCTCGTGTAAAACGGCCTTGGAGACGCCACTGGCGACATGAATGCGTTCCAAATAGGCCAATTACTCAGCATAAAGAAAATATGTAGAGTAAACATGACTACACGTAATCCATGTTTACATTGTAAAGAAATGGGAACGTTCTAGAAATGATATTGATACAGATAACAAGGGCATTTGATTATATGTATCTTACTGACCAGTGCAACTTTGTTGTTTTGCAACATTTTTTACAAGCTTTTTATTAACTTGCAATGTATCATGTATGTATTTATGTTAGGGTGGAATTTTGCAACTCAATTATAAAGCTGATATGCTCGATTTTGCTGAAATTTTGCAAGCATGTGAATACAGCGTGACAATGCAATATTATGATGACATGGAGCTGATCTGATGTTGGAGTTGGAAGGTGGGCATAGGAAATCTGTAAAGAAACATCGCAACACCATCAAGTTTGAACTCCTTTCATTCGTTTCGATGAGTACTTTACGAGGGCATTCCAATAAAGGCTTGTTTTTAAAAAGAATTTTAATTTAATTTATTATATTTCATTGATGCTTGGCTTCTATTAGAGTTATAGCGTAATGTCTTTATGATGTATGAGCTATCCAATACTAAAATTATTTTGACTAGGTACTATGTCGAAAGACCGAAGCCCAAAGAAGTTCATCGTAGCGCCTAAACTACTGAACCCATTTTAATGAATAAGTTGTTACTAAATTCGTAACAATTGAACGGATGACATAGGCTATATAAATATTATAAGTTTATACGTAGTCCGGTACATATCTTTTTCTTGTTTAATTCGATCCAATAATTTGAATTCTTGTCATTTTATTAACAGTATATCTATAGTGAAGTGAGTTAATCGTACACGTATTAAGAGCTCGCAACAATTATTGTCTATGACAACGAGTAAAGGACACAGGTCTTTTAAGTCTTTAACATTTCCTGATAAGAAAACAATAGATGTTACGGGGAACTGCGCAATACTTTACTAAAAATTTCAATAATAAACAAATATTTCCGTACTAAATAAAGATATAGGTACAATCAATATCAGAGGGCCTTGAATTTGAGGATTTTAAAGATTACAAACTTATGTCATAAAAATAATTTTGATAACATTTCTTTGTCATTACAGTGAATAAGTTCCGAGGGTTTTATTGAAAGAAAAATTATATATAGATGATACTAGCTGATCCGGCAAACGTTGTTTAGCCATAAAAATGTAAAAAATATTTAGAGGTGGGTCACCCTTATCATTTAGGGGTATTAAAAATAGATGTTAGCCGATCTCAGAGCTACCCGTTATCAGTATTCAGAGCACACAAATTTCATAAAAATCGGTACAGTCATTTCGGAGGAGTTTGGTAACAAACACCGCGTCACGATAATTTTATATATATTCGATAATAGATCAGCTTTTTACCCCCGTGTCGAATTATCCTAATAATAATCGTATCGTATCGTATATAAATATAAAGCCTGTTCTTCTCCAAGGTCCAATCTATCCCTTTACCTCAATTCATCAAAATCGATTTAGCGGTTTAGCTGTGAAAGCGTAACAGACAAGCAAACTTAATTTTAGTATGGATGTAAAGTAAAACTAGACGAAAAGTGCTGTTTTTATAGTAAAGTAAATTAATTCCACGGACATGACTACAAGGAACCCTAAAAATAACACATGTCTTGTATGATAGTTAGGTTGGAAACTTTTTAAACTACCTACGTAAATATTTAGAACTAGCCGACCCACGCAACCTCGTTTGCGTCTTCTATTGCCCGTCGCGTGATATTTTCCCCCGTTTTTGAAACATTTTTCATTGGTGCTCCTCTCCTATTGGTCTTAGCGGGATGATATATAGCCTATAGCCTTCCTCGATAAATGGGCTATCTAACACTGAAAGAATTTTTCAAATCGGACCAGTAGTTCCTGAGATTAGCGTGTTCAAACAAACAAACAAAAACTCTTCAGCTTTATATATTAGCATAGATTTTGCCCCGTTCAAAGAAAAGTGTTTGCGCTTCACGGATATATTTAGAGTGTTATTGGTGTAATGTAACGTAACTGCATCTCTGGAGCAAAATAACAATTTTACGACCTAAAGGCCGGTATATTTGGCACGGCCAATGTATACAGTTTTCGTCTGTAGGCATACGAATTTTCCAGAAGGAAATTTTTGAAAGTCATAAAACTGTTTTATGTTATTTATAATTTCGAGAAGTTTATAAAGTTTTTATCTAATATATAAAATTCTCGTGTCACAGTTTTCGTTGCCATACTCCTCCGAAACGGCTTGACCGATTCTCATGAAACTTTGTGAACATATTGAGTAGGTCTGAGAATCGGCCAACATCTATTTTTCATCCCCCTAAATGTTAAGGGTCACCCATCCTTAAAAAAATTTTATGGCAAAACGACGTTTGCCGGGGCAGCTAGTTATGTATAAAATATTATTATGGCAAACGTGAATGTCGTTTAATGCAACTTAAAGTAATCTCTGTCCAGCGGTTGAGCCGGGAATGCGTAACAAATATATGGAATTACTTAAGAATTTATAATGTTAGTATTATAGTTTCAAAGTATTCACAAAAAAAAATAACAAAAATAAAACCGACTTCAAGGTTTGACTTGATTTATCTTGGATGCCATCATCTGATCTTAGTGTCCTTATCATGGTACCACCGTTGGGATATCTCCTTTCCATTAAAAAAAGAATCATCAAAATCGGTTCATAAACGACGAAGTTATCCGCGAACACACATGAAATATATATACGGTCGAATTGAGAAACCTCCTCCTTTTTTTGAAGTCGGTTAATAATAAAGTCACAATTTCGCACATGACAGTCCGATCTCAAACTAGATAGAAACTTTGCTTTAAAAATAATAATCGTAAAATAAAGTATTTATAAATACATTAATACATTTATAATGATAATAATCACAAAACAAATGTTCGTGCTCATAACATAATTATTTTAGCTGGATGGGAATCAAACCCGCGACCTCCGGTTTAACAATCAGAGTCACTAACCACTAGATCAAAAGGCTTGAAATGATAAAATACTGACAACATCGGGAGGCCGTGTGATCGTGTCCTCGCTACGTCACTACAAGCTATTGTTTCTACTTGGAGGACCAATCTGAGAATAGTATTAAGTACCTAGTGTAGATATATAAGTAGGTATTGTCCTAGACATAATCTAATGCCTAGTCGCATACATCTACATATCCTTAAATAGCTGA
This sequence comes from Spilosoma lubricipeda, assembly GCA_905220595.1. Taxonomy (NCBI): domain Eukaryota; kingdom Metazoa; phylum Arthropoda; class Insecta; order Lepidoptera; family Erebidae; genus Spilosoma; species Spilosoma lubricipeda. The sequence goes on from HG992290.1 coordinate 2,506,235, forward strand.
TTGCCTAAGCATTTACTTGGAATGTAATATAAAAAAAAAAGAATTCGAAATTCTAATTACATTCTTCATTCTTTACGACGAATGCCTTTGTTGACCATTTAATTTAAAAATCGAAGAGCAATGTACGACAGATTAAAAAGGTCACGTAAAAACGTTCGCTCTCTGCCAGGAGTCATTTCATTCGTGAGATATTTCAACAATGGAGACTAAACTACTAACACTAAGGACTACTCATCTCGTGCAGTAGTTACTCGAATAATAAACATACATAAGTGCTTGGCAGTTAACCAAAAAAATATGGTTGAATGTTTTATTGCGGGGAACAGATTTTGGTAGTATGTCTATGAATACAATATTTAGGTGTATCTTATAAGTGTGGAAGAACGGGTATGATGTCCCTCCAATAAAAAGAGACCAAGACCTAATACCAGGCAGGGTCATCAAGCTTTTCGTGCCGCGGCCCAGAGATCTGTTATAGGAAGCTATATGTGATAATCGGAGTGAAAACATTTCATATCGCGATGCAGGATATGCAGTTACTCTGTAGTTCAGTTGTATTTTTGCACGTGGAAGACGCCACAATTTTAAATCGAGGATTAACGTTTAAGGGCGCGTTTACGATTCGTACAAAATTATGCTTTTTTTCGGTGCAATTTGTAACTGAACTAAACAAATTGAATATAACAAAGTACTAACACTTATAGATTAGTTCTTCATCTTCAAATCCGAGGGACAACTTTTTTGGAAATTGTATTTTTTTATATTGTAAAAACGATCTTCCGTAACCATTTTCCACAGTATTTACGATATCGGGTCGAGTTTTGGTACATATTTGTTCTACAATCAACCTATTTTAGAATTTCTAAAAATAATGTAAGAAGGCATATATAGTCAATTATAAATCCGAGGAAAAAAATAGTATAAAAGTGTCACAGAAAGTCGCAGAAAAAATAACAACCGGAGCTTATATTTTCTCATATTTTGCTATTACGGATGAATCGTAGTCGATTGCAATAAGGGTCATCATAACTAACAAAATAAGCTCAAAATCGGTAAGACTATGTCAACTCGTCTAGGAGTTCCACTAGCAGTCACCGAAGTACACCTTTAGGTCACTCCATATAGTCCGGAGGTAAGGTCTCATCATAACTAACAAAATGAGCCCAAACTCGGCACACCTAGTTCTACTCGTCGAGGAGTTCCATTAGCAGTCACCGAAGTACACCTTCAGGTCACTCCGTGTAGTCCGAAGGTAAGATCTCATCATAACTAACAAAACGAGCCTAAACTCGGTAAGACTATGTCAACTCGTCTATGAGATCGAAAAGCAGTCACCGAAGTACACCTTCAGGTCACTCCACCTAAGCCGGCGGTAAGGTCTCATCATAACTAACAAAATAAGCTCAAAATCGGTAAGACTATGTCAACTCGTCTAGGAGTTCCACTAGCAGTCACCGAAGTACACCTTCAGGTCACTCCATCTAAGCCGGAGGTAAGGTCTCATCACAACTAACAAAATAAGCTCAAAATCGGTAAGACTATGTCAACTCGTCTAGGAGTTCCACTAGCAGTCACCGAAGTACACCTTCAGGTCACTCCATCTAAGCCGGAGGTAAGGTCTCATCACAACTAACAAAATAAGCTCAAAATCGGTAAGACTATGTCAACTCGTCTAGGAGTTCTACTAGCAGTCACCGAAGTACACCTTCAGGTCACTCCATGTAGTCCGGAGGTAAGGTCTAGTCATAACTAACAAAACGAGCCCAAACTCGGTGAGACTGTCAACTCGTCTAGGAGTTCCATAAGCAGTCACTGAAGTACACCTTCAGGTCACTCCAGCAAGTCCGGAGGTAAGTACCTATTACATAGAAATGAGAAAATATAAAAAACTTTCAAAATATCAATTTAGGCAAGTTGACATTTATACCTGCCGCTATCCGATTTGCACTTGTTTGTGTAACTTGTGTCAACGTAGTAATTCGATTCTGTACCTATCAATTTTGCAAACGCGTCCTTAAATGACAAATGATTGACGCATGCTGTTTAATCGTTATGTAAGTAAGTCTATAAGTCAAGTGACATTTAACTCCATGGCGCTTGTTTCCTTATTAAACTAAGGAGTTTTTAACGGACGCTATTTGAATTTCATTTCTAGTACATTCTAGGACTTATAGATTTTCAATGAACAAATTTACTTGTGTTTGAAGCAATGAGATTTGCACGTTCGATACATAAATATTTCCTAAAAAAGAAGATGATGGTTAGACAAAAGCATTTATTTTTTAAAGAGTGAGTAAGCTCGGCAAAAAGAAAGATTGATAGCCAATGCAAACGGGACGTTTAAATTATTGTCATCACCTTTTTTTTTCTTAATTGGACTAATCCCGCCCACACACCCACCACTGTAACTCCTACACCAGGATCAACAACAGTGACCCACGAACACACCGAGTTATGACACTCGTATATGTCATCACCTGCCGGACATTGGCATCAACTTAGAAAGGATTTTAAATGTGTATGTCAAGTGTTTGTGTACCCTATTCCTTATGCAGTTTTTAATCCCTGGCGCGTATGCCTGTATAAAAAAAGCGTAAAAAGCACCGAATGCATTTTCATACCGTTGGAATTATAGATAGGAATTTTACATGATCAAGCGAAGAGAGTTGTAGTTTCGGTAAAAAATGGACCGGCTTGACCAGAGTTCACACAAATCAGAATCGATTCATAGAAATTCTTTCACCGATTGAGTGTGCTTCTCGATGAAAATAAATTTACTAGCGTGACTCGGTACAGAGAGTACCTACTACATATTTTACCGCTTTATTGTATTTTCCATCATAGCGCGTTGCGTAAACAGTAAAGGCAACATGCTCAGTTTTATGGCACACGATTGTACCAATCATAATCAATATCCGATAACACTGCGCTAACCTCAGATTACAATCTATACATAGGTACATAATGTGAGTTACTGCACTTTATTTACAAAGGTAGTAGAGCCACGCTGATTTCAGCACGAACGGGCCCGGCTCGACGGTGGCGGTACTACCCTCGCACAGAAGATCAACCTTCGTCTTTCGTTGTTGAATGCGAGACCGGAGGCCTAATGGTGCAGAAATATCACTAGGCCACCATGGTGTGAGTTACCACGCTGCATTGTTGCAGTGTCTGCATTTGCTATGAGTATAGTGACCACCACTTGGATTCTGTTTATGCTTTCCACCAAGCAGAGTAGTCACATTAGCAGGCTTTAAAATTTATATATGTATATAAGTAAATACTACGTAAAGATATATAAATGTCTACACCAAACTATAGTGTTTCAGTATAAAGTTTCTTGTCATAGTGCTACAGACAGTTCAAGTTATATTGGTCAATGAAATAACATAGGTATAGAGCTTACCAACAAAACCAGGCAAGATCATTAGGGTTCTTAAAAAAGACGTTTTAAAATGGCTGAAAGTGTGTAGTGATATTGTAAATGGTTATTACATGTTCAAATGAGTAATTTGTATCTTTTATTTATGTATTTTCTGTCTCCCACCTATACCTAAAGATCAAAATTTTTGTGACTAGTGCTTTTGGGATCTCGCACCCAAGCGATTTGATCACACCATTGAAGCACTACGTTACATGGCCATGGCCAAAGCCATTATTTAAAAATATGTATACAAGTTTGAGAGGTTGAATAGAGATAAAATAGAAGGTTTCCCAGAAAATACGAAACAAATATTTCAAAACTATAATTTAGTCAATGGAATGAAATCAATCATAGACAATCGTTTTGACTTTCGAACAGGACAACGTCTGTCTGCTTAGCTGGCTATAAATAAATCTAGATTAGATCATGAGATAAAATAGACGGGAATTTTTTAATGACGTAAGCTACTAACATTGTAACTGATCCGGCGATATCAAATACCTATCATTTGTTTTTAGTACATACAACTGTTTAAATAGGACAATGATGCTATTGTTATTTAGATATTTATGTCTTTTTAGTCTAATCAAGATTTAAAATGTGTTTAAACAAACAATGGGTGATAATTTATCAAGCTACTCCATTATTTAGGTTGGTTTTAGAGTAGCATAGCCCATCAGCGCCGAGGGTGAGCGGCGAATCGTTTCAGTATCATGCTGGTGGCCCGCGGAGTCAAGACATAAACAGAAGTAAAATTTGGAGAGCAATTATCATCGCTGCTTTGTACTACCTATCGGAACGAAAGAAATGACACCGACGAAGACTTTTGTCATCCATTGATTGAGAACAGTGCCGTCACGGGAGAATTTGTTACGTTATAATGAAACATTTTCGGATAACGTAATGAAAATATCCTCCCAGGAATTGTTTCTTGCGTAGAATCGGATGTATCCCACAATCTTTCTTAGGTGCACTTTACTTCGTCGATCACACGACTAGTGTTCACATCGCGATTCGACATGTCTGTACACGCTGACGGCTTACGCTCAGCTCGACACTAAAACGCTTCCTGAAGACAGAGGCTTGAGCATCGGTCAGCGCCGACCGCTACGCGGTGCTGACGCACGACGCGTATGCCCGCTGAGCCCTTGCCGCCGACCACCGTCCGCGCTGATAGCCACGCGTTATTCAAAACGCTGCCTAGAATTCTATATATCTTGATTATCAGCGCTGACGGTCAAGGAGTCGTCAGCGTGACCCTAAAACTAGCCTTAGCTCTTACAACGCTCAACGGGATAAATAACGATGGGGCACTCACTCATAATGGGGGATCCAGGGGTCCGTGGATGGTGGATATATACGTCACTCAATGAGTTCTGTAGCAGACGGTTTTCTGACCCCCCCCCCCCCCCCAACCCTCCGCATTCAGTTTCTCATGAAGTAATCAACACAAGACTTGCTATTTATTTTCATTCCAAATACCTTTTCTTAACTATTATGAAGAAAATATGTACGTGCATTTAGGTATCTCTTACTATAATTAGGTATAACTTATTTCTTATCTATATGACATATGTTACAGTTGTAAAAATAGTGTACAAACAAACCGTTATCTTCTATCTTAACTAGCTCTCAGCTATGTCCTTGTAATTCCGCAACTTGTGTCGCATACGTGAAGAGGATATAGTTAACGATCTTATTACCACTATCAGTTAACGTGTGTAGTACGTTATCAACAGATAAAGTGTCCCCTATTTTAATAGTGTTACGATTGCGTACTAATGTGTATGAGATATAAGACAAAATCGATAAAATTGTTCTTAGCGTGACGCGTCAAGTTAGTTACTAATCCATCTTGATTTTACTGCAATGTATACAATTTTCTAATAAATTTATGGTTTAAATAAACACAGTCAATATTTACTCCGTGTTAGAGTTTTCCAGTTCATCGGTGGCCACTGTTAATCTATGGTATTTAAAATATTTGCTTATAATTAGGGTTCCGTAGCCAATGGCAAAAACGGAACTCTAGATTATAATTACTCTAGATTCTAGATAATGTTGAAACTTGGTAAGTAGATGTATTCTGTGAACCACATTAAGATTTTCACACAAAAATAGAAAAAAAACAATTAATTTGGAGGGTCCACACACTTAGAACTGAAACTCATTGTTTTTTTATTCATTCCTCCATATCCATTCCTTTTGGCGTATCTATGGATAGGTCTTCAAAAAAGGTTTTTTCAAGTTTTTAAGATCATTTTTTTCTAAACTGAATAGTTTGCGCGAGAGACACTTCCAAAATGTGTGTGTGTATGTGTGTATGTGTGTGTGTGTGTGTGTGTGTGTGTGTGTGTGTGAGAGAGAATGATAAAATTAAAAAAAATACATGATGTACATTACCATGCAAATAGGCCACTGAAAATTAGTTTGACCGAGATCTAGTAAGTAGTTTTGTTTTAATACGTCATAGATCGCAAAACGCAAAAAATAAACTATTATTAAAACATCTATAAATAATTACAACGAACTACAAGAACTTTTACATTATGTTACTTGCTGCTATGGAATCTTTCATGGGCGAGTCCGACTCGCACTTGGCCGCTTTTTTTATATGCAGGCTTAGCTACGTATGTATAATAAGTAGTCGCCGCTACGTTTATTTAAAATACCTACCTAATCAACTTTTACTTTTTGAGTGATCTCTCAGTCTTGTGGTAAGTAATACTGACTTTTAAAAATATAGCAAACTAGCTGACCCACGAAACCTCGTTTGCGTCTTCTATTGCCCGTACCGTGAAAATTTTCCCCCGTTTTTGAAACATTGTTCATTGGCGCTCCGCTCCTATTGGCCTTAGCGTGATGATATATATCCTTTCTCGATAAATGGGCTATCTAACACCTAAATAATTTTTCAAATCGGACCAGCGGTTCCTGAGATTAGCGCGTTCAAACAAACAAAATCTTCAGCTTTATAATATTAGTATAGTATAGATTAAATTTAAGTGATTTAACAAAAGGATGATGTCCCAAAATTCCATTCTATTGTCTCAATAAATATCAAAACATACATCTTTAAAATCTTTTTTTACGAAAATAAGAAGTTCAATTGATTTGACAGTCGACTATCTACGATTGTAAGTATACTCTATCAACATGACAAAACGACAGTGTCAGTGCTAATCTATACAAATAAATAAAATTGGAGTGTCTGTTTGTAATATTAAAATAACCGCTTTTTACAAAATGCATATGTATGTATACACGGTATACATATCAAAAATGTGGTTAAAAATTTTTTTGCCTGTCTGTCTGTGTGTTTGTTCCGGGTAATCTCTGGAACGGCTGGAGCGATTTTGACGGGACTTTCACTGGCAGGTAGCTGATGATCCAAGGATTAACTTACGCTACTTTTTTTATATTAACTTTATCCCGCGGCGTTACTTGCGGTACAACAATAACCGCGGGTAGCACCGCGGGGCTCAGCTAGTCTTTGAATATAATAAAACTCCCGTCTCTGTGTAAATACCAAAACGTTCTAACAGTGCAAACGAGATGTATCTATGATAGTATTCACGGCGTTTTTCTATTGAAATAGGTTATTTTCGTATTCTTAGGTCATGGCAAAATATGCAGACTGCTGAATGTTTTCTAACGCAATACCAAAACGTAGGGTTGCCACTTGTCAAATACAAAAGTAGCTCCAAAGCTTTGGAATTTAATTTCATTGTGTAGCCATATTTTCTCAATGCTTTGGTGCAAGCCCATATTTATATGTATCAGTTTAGCAAGATATAATTTTTATATTTGTACTAGCTGACCCGTGCCCACTTCGTTGGGCGGTAAACATTTTTTCTCCGACTTACTTTGCAAATTTAGCTACCACCAAAAAGTCTTTCCACTTTTCGGGTTATTATATAGCCTATGTCAGTCACAAATAACGGAGTCTTCTATTGGTAAAAGAATTTTCAAAATCGGTTCAGTAGATCTAGAGCTTACCTCCTACAACGTCACAAGCTCACAAAATCACAAACTGACAAAGTTTAACTATTTATATAATAGTATTGATAAGTTTAGTAAGGTTTAGTTGATTTTAGATTTTCTAATGACTTTTGCTTTTCTCTACCAACAATTTGTAAATAATTACTCCCTGCGTAAAAAAGGGTGTAAATTAAATTAAGAAGATAATATTGTCGCTAAAAGCTGCCTCTATGAAACGAAGTGTGGAATAGCAGTAGAGTATTTAAATACATGTGACATAAAGTATTGCACAACTTTTACTTAAACTAAATTGGCACAGCTTTTAAGGCAACCCTACATTGCAGCAATGTCTTATATTTCAGTCGGACATAAGACTGCGTAAACAAGCTATTTTAAAAAGTGAAATGTGTATCAATCGATTAATCTCACCAAATTATAACAGTCAAGCAAGTTGTTTTCCTCAGAATTAATCATTAATGATGATCAAGATGGTTTGGAGGTGCACGAAATTATAGTACCCATAACCGTTCATGAAAGGCTTGATGAATGGTAACACGGTTGGCAGTGACCTCGCTGCTGTCTAGTGTGCTGAGTTTCTGAATTTGTTGTGTGGTCCCCACATGGGACTACACCTTGTGTGATCTGCAAATAGTTGTTCTGACTCTGAATGTTCTTCATGCCCGTCTCTCGTATGTTTTGAAAGTGTCCCGCGACACAGGATATAATCCGGGCACAGGACTTGTTTTAAGAATAGAATCATGCGTATGCTCTTTGAGGTGGACCCGTTCTATTCTTGAAGGTCTCGGTCCGGAATGAGACACGAATTATGAGAAATAACAAGAAATGTATTTATATCACATAAAAGTTCACACACGTACGTTAATCGAATTGTGTTAATAAGATCAGCGCCGCGCTGGTTCTTAAGTGGAGACAAAGAAGATTGGATATGTCGACGTACCTCGTCTAGGTATTTGAAATTGTTTTATCGTAGTTATATGGCGCAATCGAGCAGATGTGTCACTTGATAGTGAGATGCTGTCTATGAACACATGCTACGAGTACGTACGTACTATCTTTTGTCTACGTACAAAAAATTCTGTCTATAATATAAACGCCTGTGTATTACAATGTTAGTACTTTAATCTATTAATCCCGTAAAATTGTAACCGCTGTCATTTAACCAGAATTCATATAGACCAGATAGAACTAGTATTGGGCGGGAGCACGTATCTAAATGAATTATGTTATTAAAGTTCACGCAATTCGTGGTACATTAAATAAAATGTTTCAATGAAAGACATTGACACGATGAAAGTTTTTGTTGACAGGTATTGTTGGCGCCATTTTTGTGGGAAATCATAGTACTATAATGAGTATTTTGAATAACAATTTAAAAAATTTGAATTTAGAATTTGTTATTTTTTAAGAACATGATGGACAGGAGATAGTAACTGGCAACGTTGAAATTCTAAGCGTTTTTTATAGTCTAATTAATTTACTGTGTTTAGTCTTGGTATTTACAGAGTGTCACAAGGAAAAATTTATAAATTTCTGTTTAAAAAGATTTGAATCAATCAGATTGGGGAATATGAAGTTACGATTTAATAGTATTAATAACTATGATGTCTCAAACAGCGCACCTATAATTATGTACGAATTTGCAAACCATAAATCACAGAGGTAAGGCAAGAAACAGCAACAATATTTACTTAATTTTTAATGGGAACCGAGACACGTTACTGATAACCTCAATGCTCTACATGCATACAATTTATACAAACAAAGTGCTTTCAAACCAGGTCAAGATTATCGTTTATTTTTATGTCTGTGCTATAAACACAGTAGTCCTAAAAACGATGTCCATCCAAACAAACGTGCGGAGAATGAGCATACCTCGCGCGTCTGCGGCCGTCCATCCACACAAGCAAGTCGGTAATAGCACATCTTTACAATGTATAATCAGAGTGGAATCTAGATTAGATCCAGATTATGTACAGTTTCCCTTGGTACCAGTTTATGTTAAGTATCTTCTTAGCATAGTATATATAAAAAAGTAATAAGTAAAACCCAACTACGACAAAAAACGACGCTGGAAAAGCATTAAACAAGTTTCAATAGCCGTAGTCACGCGTTGTTAAAGTGTTATGGACTATGATACATTACTAAGTTTCAAAAGCCGTAGTCCATGTAGTACAATGTACCATAGTTCATAACACTTTAACAACGTTATATTTAAACGAACAATTTTTGAGAAATGTTGACGTTCTTAAACTTATGAAATCAAAAATATACCATTTACCAAATAACTTTCTTAGTACACCAAATCTTACCGACTAACAGAAGGCGTCTCAAGTATCCGTTGATCTCTGATCAGCTGAAACTAGTTTTAAGTTCAAATCAAATCTCAAGCGTCGCTCTTATTATAGAATGCGTTTTAAGTTCTACTCAGCTGGAACTAGTCTCAGGCCCGTATTTTAAAAGGCGTCTCAAGTATCCGTTGAACTCCGATCAGCTGAAACGAGTTTTAAGTTCCAATCAAATCTCAAGCGTCCCTCTTATTATAGAATGCGTTTTGAGTTCTACTCAGCTGAAACTAGTCTCAGTAACCAATCTCAACTCACCAGTCTGTTCTCAATTACGCTTCTGCATTATCTAAAATATTGTTCTGTGACACGCAGCAAATTATATTAAACAAAATATAATTAACAAATATAATTTAAATATTATTAGTTATTGGTTTGTACATAATACATTATTGGCTAGTGTATCAATGTAAACATAAGAATAAGGAGCAACTCGCCCTAAATTAAATATTATAAATATTAAAATCAAATGGCTAGATATTACCTATAACGGAACGTCCAAATTGTTATCAATGCTTGTCATGTTGAATTGTTGTTTTGGTTGTTTATTTAAAATAATGTTATATTTTTGTCATAAACCAAAAGGTTGTGAGTGATATTAGTTGAAACAAGTGGTTAAATGTGTATTTAAAGTGAATTGAATTTCAATTTAATGTTAATTAAAGTGAATTGAAATGTGTATGATATGTAATTCTTTCGTAAATAAAGCAAGGTAAAGTGAATCTTTCGTTGTTATTCAGAATTCAAGGTAGTAGAGCCACGCTGATTTCAGCACGAACGGGCCGGCTCGACCGGGGCGGTACTACCCTCGCACCGAAAATCAACGTAAAATGACAGCGATCATGCTGTCGTGTTTCGTTGGTGAGTGCGAGACCGGAGGCCCAATGATGCAGAAGCATCACTAGCCCGCCATGGTGTGGGTCACCATGCTGCATTGTTGCATTGTTTGCATTCGCAGTATGGTGACCACCACTCTTGGATTCTACTCATGCTTTCCATCAGGCAGAGTAGAGTCATTTTGGCAGGGCCAAACATAAAAAAAAAAAAAAAAAAAAAAAAGAAAAATCATCATAAAATACGTTAATTTCCCCATAAAGGCCTTTAGAAATTACCACTTGAGACTAGATTGAACTTGTCTCAACTGAACAGAGATCACATCTGTCAAAATCTATTCCTGAGAGGAGAATTTGACATAAGTATCGTTCTAAAATAAGCTGTTCATTGATCTTTACTCACCTGATTAACGATCAGTGAATCTTGTCTCAAGAGACGTTCTATAATAAAATCTCTTCTTAAAACTAGTTTTGAAACTAGATTCACGACTGAGACGCCTTTTAAAATACGGGCCTCAGTAACCAATCTCAACTCAACAGTCTGTTCTCAATTACATTTCTGCATTATCAAAATTATTGTTCCGTGTCACGCATCAAATTATATTAAACAAAATATAATTAACAAACATAATTTAAATATTATTAATTATTAGTTTAAATATAATACACTATTGGCTACTGTATCAATGTAAACATAATAAAAAGAAACAACTCGCTCTAAATTAAATATAAAAATAAAAATGACTAGATATACCGGAACCCGACCTAAAACGGAACGTTCAAATTGTTATCAGTACTTGTCATGTCGAATTTTCAAACTATGTTTTTGTTTTTTTAATTAAATTAATGTTATATTTTTAACCGAAATCAAAAGCTAGTGGGTGATATTAATTGAAACAAATAGTTTAATGTGTATTAAGTGAATTGAATACCAATTTAATGGGAATTAAAGTGAATTGAAATGTGTATGATAAGTAATTTCTTTGTAAATAAAGTTAGGTTAATAAATCTTTCGTTGTAATTCAGAAACATCATCATATAAAACGTTCATTTCCCCTAAAAAGCCTAAGAAATTAGCACTTGAGCCTAGATTGAGCTTCATTGAGAATTCATTGCTGCTTTAATTGCAGCATTACAAGTAACGAAGCTATCTTGTTTTATAATCCACTGAACTACTAAGAAAGTTCCTGATTGATTTTATCATGGTGACCTGATTATTTGATTACAACTGTCGTTACGTCATTCTGAAGCGTCATGGCCGACGCGTCAAATCTCGAGCGAAGTATATCACATTAGAACTGTCATCCTGTCATCTCTTAAAAGGGTTAATTGGCTGACGCTACAATTATCTACAGGTCGAATTGTGTGGATTAATTATTTGATTTTTTCATACTATTCGTGAGTGTAAATCATAAACTATTAGGTATTACGAGTATAGAATATTACGTAGGTATTTTATTAAAGTTATTTTTTATTATTTTTGAAGTTTTTAGTCATTCCCAAATAATGACTCGGTTAAATCTTTATTTGCGAACATAAGTAATTATTATGTTATCATGTAAATATTGTTAAATTTTCGTAAAGTAATTCATTTTGCAGTTTTTATTAGACAAATAACTCAGAGCGTGTACTGTATAAAATTGTATTTAATACCTATTTTCGAATAAATGTTTGATAGGAAGGTAGTGTAGAAGGCATTTTCTCAGAGAAACTATATTAGGACCCATACTTTGGTAGGTATATTGTATAGGCCGGCTCTATTGAAAAGATACCCACGGCCTTATTGAATACGGGTGTAGAACAATCTTCGTCAATTTACATTGTTTTAGTATTAATGTCGTAACTGCCCCAAACAACTCTGACCTCCTTATTAAGAAGAACAGGACACACAAAGGGCGGACACTGCACTTATTTCTCATTAGTTGTTCTCATGTTCATAGACAGCATCTCACTTACTGTCATGCAGTAAATATGTTGATATTGTCATGTAAGATATTGGCCGTCATGCTTAATCATGAAAACTATTTTCTTTTTTTCCCGCAAATGGTTTCAAAAATCGAATTATTGGTATTTCAAAATAGTTTTAACATTAAATGTTATTGATATACCTATGTACTTATACATTCAGAAAGTTATTTGGAAATCAATAATAATAATACGTGAAGCAAAACCTTTGTACATTTGAACAGAGAAATACGAAATTTGGCACAGATAAAGTATATATGAAAGAATACAGAAAACTAAAAATGAATATTATGATTGAATTTCGACCACTGGCCGACCACAAGTCAACTAGATGCTAATAGACCGTTAGTTTTATCAGTATTTGATTACCATTAATTTTATTTGTAATTACCATATTTTTTTTAAAACCACATTATCTTAATGGACTCAAGATCAGACAAATCATATCCTATCTCATTCTGGTGCCGAGATAACGTTTATAATTTTATCTCAATAGGAAGAGACAGATTGACTTGAGATTAGAGAACCAAATCAAGTTTGAAAAATGAAGTCGTATGTCTTTTTTATGAATGAGCCGGATTAGTGACTCTACTCTCCCTGATAAAAAGCATGAACAGAATCCAAGAGTGGTCACCAACTCACACGAATGCAAGCAATGCGAAAATACAGCATGGTGACCAACAATATGGCGGACTATTGAGATGCTTCTGCATCATTGGGTCTCTGGTCTCGCACTTTCCAACGAAACACAAATGCTGTCATTTTAGATTGAGCTTCTGTGAGCGTGACAGATGTATTAATTCAAATTACCATAGTCAGCTTCACTTGATAACTTATAACAAACAGAATACTTTCCACGTTCATTTTAGAAAATTAGATATTTATAATTCGGGACTGTTGCAAGTGCCATAATGGCGGATAAACTATTCCGAAAGTTAACAAGAACATTTATGTTCAATCATATCTGATGCTCTGAACATCTATGTTCGGAATATCTTCTTGGAGTATTAAGACTTTACCGCAAAGTTCGATTTACGGCTACTTATAGTTAAAGACGACCCCACCCTGGCCCGAGTTATTGCTCACACTCCTCAATCCATCGGCATAAGTCTCCCTTTCCTTTTATTGCCTTTCTATTTTATGTACCACTAGCTGAACCCCGCGGTGTTACCCGCGGTTATTGTTGTACCGCGAGTAACGCCGCGGGACAAAGTTAGTCTAAAAAAGTAGCCTAAGTTACTCCCCGGATCATCAGCTACCTGCCAGTGAAAGTCCCGTCAAAATCCGTCCAGCCGTTCCAGAGATTACCCGGAACAAACAGACAGACAGACAGATAGACAGACAGACAAAAAAAAATTTAACTACATTTTTGGTGTTACATACATACGTACATATGCATTTAGTAAAAAGCGGTTATTTTAATATTACAAACAGACACTCAAATTTTATTTATTTGTATAGATGTATAGATAATGTCTATAATACACCCTTAATTTACCACCTTTAATTCGCAAAGTGGCTATATGACATATATAATATGTGTAATATGAAATTGGATATATAAATCCGTGAGTGGGCCCAAATTGTAGTTAACTATTTCTGGGTGTTTAATACCCCTGACCCTTCGGGAATGAGTTTAATATTTGTACAATGACGTAGTAGGTATTTAAAACAAACATTGAAATTGTAGATTTGTGATCGAACTTGTAACTATTATATCGCAATCCCTAGAGTGCCTTAATTCCCACCGAGTCGGTGTTGTTTTTAGTAGAATTGCAGGCATGAATCGGCCGGCTCGACCGTAGTGATAGCACGGCCTTACAGAAAACCCATGTGAAATAGCGCTCTGTTTTTCAAAGAGTGAGTGAGGATACCGGAGGCCAATACCCTAACCCTTCCCCAAAGGCCGGCAATGCACTTTTGACGACTCTGGTGTTGCCATGGCCATGGGCAGCGGTAATCGCTTACCACCAAGTAATACGGCTGCTCGTTTGCCCCTTTATTACATAAAAGAAACAATCCTTTTTCTTACGTCGCGTCCACAATAATTGGGAGTGTATTATAAAAAAAAAAAATGTTGAAATATTGATTGATGATGAAACAAAATACAATGTGATAATAAGATCTGATAATTCTAATATATAATCATTAGGTATAATTAAATCGGGCGTGAACATAATCACATAATACAGGTATGACGTTTGTTGATATGTATTATATAGGTCAGATAGCGATGAATGATACAATATTATTAATAGACTAGCTAAACCCCGTGGTGTTACCCGCGTTATTGTCGTACCGCGGGTAAGGCCGCGGGGCGAAGCTAGTCTACAAAAGTAGCCTAAGTTACTCCTTATATCATCAGCTGTCAGTGAAAGTCCCGTCAAAATCGGACCAATCGGTCCAGAGATTAGCCGGAACAAACAGACAGATAATAATTTAAATAAATGTTATTTCGGTATATGTACCGTGTATACATACACATGAATTTATTAAAAAGCGGTTATTGTAATGTTACAAACAGACACTCCAGTTGTATTTATTTGTATAGATATTAGGCATTAAATCAATCTTAACTTATATAAGTACAATTTTATCAAAAATAACACCGACTTCAAGGTTCGACTCAATTTCTCTTGGATGCCATCATCCATCATCATATTAATGTCTTTATCATGGTACCACCGTTGGGACATCTCCTTTCCATTAAAAAAATAATCATCAAAATCGGTTCATAAACGACGAAGTTATCCGCGAACACACATAAAAAAAAGTGAAAAAAATATATATATACGGTCGACTTGAGAAACCTCCTCCTTTTTTGAAGTCGGTTAAAAATGTAACCTCACCCAAACCCCATCTCTCCTATATATTCTGGAATGTGGGCGCACTGAGGCGGAATTGTCATCACATCATCGTCATCGTTTAACAGTCCACTGCTAGACAACCAAGGCAGAGGCCTCAGCCTAAGAAGAGCCTCAGCAAGGTTTTGGCCTACTACTGCAACCAGGCTGACGGGTTGGTATGGGATTTATTTCAGATTTTCCTCCTCTTGTCTGAGGTGGAATGGACGCTTGTGATTCTTAAATTCCAGTTGTCTATAGGCCTCGGTAGTCACTTACTATTATATGACCCGTCTGTTTGTCCCAACAAAAAGTCTCGACTAAGGGCGCCCACACATAACTGCGATGCAATGCGGCGTGAAGTTCTTGTGGTGCATTCTTGCGAGCTCGCAGATATTCGCGATGTGTTGCGAATTCGCAGTTATGTGTGGGAGCCTTTAATCTATTAGGTAACGAACAAAATCTTTACCATGCAAGGAATAAGTGAATATTATTTAAATAAATTCTAAAGGCGACT
Organism: Spilosoma lubricipeda; assembly: GCA_905220595.1. Lineage (NCBI taxonomy): Eukaryota > Metazoa > Arthropoda > Insecta > Lepidoptera > Erebidae > Spilosoma > Spilosoma lubricipeda. Next base: position 2,522,161 of record HG992290.1, read on the forward strand.
GATATCCATAGCGTTTAAATAACTTCTAATTTTACGCCTTGTTAAAGTAATAATAAAGGCATGTTTAATTTAATTTCATACATTCTAACAACTTAATAATGAAGTTGGCATGCAAATTGGTTTCTAGGTTTTTTTTTTCTACTAGTGTAGCATTCGCAGCTAAATTGAGACTGCCAATTCATTCGCATTACTGTTTCATGGGTTTTTAAGAGACTATCGAGAGATGGCCTCTGATCGTTAATAGTTTAAACTATTTTTCTTACTTTAATGGATTTCCTATTATATTTTCACCTTACAATCTTTATATTTTATCGTTCGTTTATTATCACTAGTCTAGTCAGTTCACAACTAGTCTTGTAACACTTTTGCAGTTGCCATATTTGTCCACGATCTCAAAGCCTCGTTGGTCTATGAGACTGCTGATCAAGAGTTATCGATATCGATTGCCGTATTTGACCAAAATGAGTTATTGCCCTGAATTTGGAAGTAGGGGTGTAGAACCCTACATATGATCTTGTCATGTCGGATAGCAGTCCCATCGGAGTATGAGAGTGAGGGAACAGAGAGTGCACTTGTGTTTGTGCACACACCTGTGCACTAAAACATTATCTCCTGCGTAGGTTGCTGGCCGCCGTGGCCGAAATCGGTTAGGAGTATATTATCATAATATTAAAAAGTGAAAGGCTGGATTTATATATTGATTATTAAGGCAACAACTTCAAAGAACAATAGCCATTCATTTAATAATATAAAATCATATCTTCGCAGTACCATGACAACCGTCACGGTTTCGTTGTCTTTGAGAGCAAAGTTACAGTATTTTATAATGTTGTTCTGGTTATACAGACCGTGATAAAACTGGATTATGGTCTGTTAATGGTGGTCGGATGTGGGATTCGGTCTTAAATACTCTGCTTCACAGCGAACATTTTCCCTATACTTTTTTTTTATGTTTGGCCCTGCCAAAATAACTCTACTCTGCCTGATGGAAAGCATAAGCAGAATCCAAGAGTGGTGGTTACCATACTGCGAATGCAGACAATGCAACAATGCAGCATGGTGACCCACACCATGGCGGGCTAGTGATGCTTCTGCATCATTGGACCTCCGGTCTCGCACTCACCAACGAAACACGACAGCATGATCGCTGTCATTTTACGTTGATTTTCTGTGCGAGGGTGGTGCCGCCCCGGTCGAGCCGGCCCGTCCGAGCTGAAATCAGCGTATACTTGTCCGAGTGGAGACAGATTACGAACACAAATAGTCATCAATGCTATTCATCCCGTGTGTGTCGTAGGAGACGAGTGAGGTAACAAACTACGCAGTAACACAGCACTGCAAACAATGCCACTATGTGCACTAAATGTTATTTTTTGTTATAGAATAGGGTGGAAATGGGTAATGTGGAGGGAAGGAGGGGAGGGGTTGGGGTTTGGCCGTCAGTATCCTCACTCATTCGGTGAAAAAGCGCAAGGTATAACTCCGGTCGGGCCGGCCCATTCATGCCGAAGCGTGGCTCTTCCACTGTGATATCTTTCATGTATGGGGCCTACCAAAATGACTGTACTCTGCCTGATGGAAAGCATAAGCAGAATCCAAGAGTGGTGGTCACCACTCTCATTGCGAATGCAGACAGTGCAACAATGCATGGCGGCCTAGTGATGCTTCTGCATCATTGGGCCTTCGGTCTGATGATGATAATGATGTGGAAGTATTTTTATAACATAACTAGCTGAACCCCGCGGTGTTACCCGCAGTTATTGTTATACCGCGAGTAACGCCGCAGGACAAAGTTAGTCTAAAAAAAGTAGCCTAAGTTACTCCCTGGATCATCAGCTACCTACCTGTGAAAGTCCCGCCCAAATCCGTCCAGCCGTTCCAGAGATTACCCGGAACAAACAGACAGAGAGACAGACAAAAATTTTTTTAACTACATATTTGGTATATGTATCGTGTATACATACATATGCATTGATTAAAAAGCTATTATTTTAATATTACAAACAGACACTCCAATTTTATTTATTTGTATGTATAGATTACATACACATTACAGCTCAAATTTAACTGGTCAATAAATAAACCAATAATAAATAAATCATGTCGAAATTGGCGTGCTAAGTAATCTCTTAATAGGTACTTGAGAAGGCGACTGGACCTCGTAATGTCGGGAATCAAAAGCCTATTTAACGATCTGTAATTAGGTCAACTGAACTAGGTCTCCAGGGTATAGTTTCCGTGTTGGAGACTGGTGTATTGTGCTAGACTGTGTCTGGTATCAGTCAGTTCAAAACTGCGGTTTTCGAATTCGATATTTGAATTTGAAACGATTTGGATATTTTTTTTCAGTAGGGTGTTATTCCCCTTTGGTCCCAATCAAATTAAGAAAAAACTTTTGTAACTTACTTTGGAAATCTAAGGAGGTTTAATTAAATTGAATCATCGAAATGTATGTACATACAAGCATAACTTACGATCGACGATTACGATACCAGATAATTATTTTGCTTTTTTTTTTAACACGACTCCCGTACTAGGAATAAATGTGTGGCGGAGGACTTTACAAACATGCATGAAACGGACACAAAGAACACCCAGACTCAGAACAACAATTTGTGGATCACACAAAGTGTTGTCCTATGTGGGATTTGAACCCACGACACTTGGCGAAGTAGGAAGCGGCGTGGCGACGGCCAAACTACTAGGTCAAACGTGCAGCCAATTAATTTTATATAGGTTTTTTATTGTCAGGACAAGGTTTGCCTTCAAGAAAAAATTAAAACAAAAGTGTTATATTATCATAGTTAGAACACTACCCGTTGGAAAATGGGGCGAGAGTAAACTCTAAAATAAGTTTTTCGAAAATTTTATGGATATTCACGAAAAAACTATGGCGGTACAACGTTCGCTGGGTAACCTAGTTAAGAATACAACTTAACACAATGTAGGTGGTTTTTTCTCGAAGATAAACTAAACATCGACCACTGTCTTCCGTAAGTCATAATTGAATTTTAATTACAAAGTGTATTAATTTTTTATCAATTTATAAAGAACTAATAATAAATTATGACTCTGTGGATGTTGTGGTGTTAAAAACCATGACATTGGAAGCCAATAAGCATTTCTGATAAGTTATCGCTAATGGCACGAGCGAAAGCATCATCAAACACCATGGTTACGGTCACGGATAAATGGAAATTTATATTGGACTAGCTGAACTCCGCGGAGTTAGCCGCGATTATTGTCGTATCGCGGGCAAAGCCGCGGGCCAAAGTTAGTCTAAAAAAAGTTGCCTAAGTTGCTCCCTGGAAGATCAGCTGGCTGCCAGTGAAAATCTCGTCAAAATCGGTCCAGCCGTTCCAGTAATTACCCGGAACAAACAGACAGACAGACAAAAATTGTAAAATGATTGTATTTTGGTATATGCATCGTGTATACATATATATACTATTGGTACATGACCTGTTACGGCGATAAACTGTATATCTTGAGTCAAATAACCAAATAATTCACTGCTATGAATATCTGAGTTTAACTACGTTTCCGTAAGAGCAATAATTTTGTAGTTCACTCGGTAAAATGCAACGAAATATCATTTTCTATTGGTTAGCAAACGGTTAGTTGTAACCAGTCATCGCCAAACGCGGCAGTAGTCATCCCCATCATTTAGAGTTGGCAGTCCACAACTGTTCACTTTTCTAGAAACTTTCTGCCTCGCGCAACAATACTGTGGAATGAAAAGTCGCCTGCGGTATTCCCGGACCACTACGACCTTCAAACTTTCTAGAAAAGTGCGTACTCCTTTCTAAAAAGCTGGTAACGCAATTGAAACGTCTCTGGTGTCCACGGGCGGCGGTAGTCGTTTACCATCAATGAAATAACTAATAATTATACCTATAAGTAAAATAACTAATATCGTTATCGTTATCTAGCAGCTGGCTGGACGGGGAGAAACTCGATTGCCGCGTGCTGGTTGCAATTATAGCGACGGTAAGATGCGGAAATTTCGTATATCAGAAATTGGCCTGCATATAAAGTTTGAAATATGTCATCAATTAGAAAATAAGTTATACCAGTGGTATATATGGTAAAAGTTAATAATACAGCATTTTATTTGTTCTGTATCAAACTTTAGTAGGTTGGATTTTACGATTTATGAATTTTTGAAAAACATTCCGGTCTCTGTTCTAAATTTGAATATTACGAGTTTCAACATTTCTGTTTGATATGGTATGTATTATTGTATTATGTAGCTAAATGGCACGACTTTAAGCTTATATTCGAATGTATGACATTTTACTATACGGGAGCATACAGCTTCGACTTCGACCTTAAAAAGTTATCACTAGTTTTGCGTTTTCAATAGATGTTACTGTGATAGGATACTAAAGTTTTAATTAAAAAAATAACAAATAAAATTGACAATAGTTTCGAGCGGCGATAGCAGTTAGGTTAAGGTTATCTCAATATAAGTTTGTTTTAATTCAGTTTGATTTTTTAATTGATTTTAAAAATCAAACTTTATTATATTATGTTTCTAAGTATTATTATTACTGCTGCACTTATGATAAACACACTAACTCGACATAACAAACACATTTAAAGTTTATATATCATTTACATGTATATTTCAGTAGCTGGTATGGTTTGGTCACTCAAAGAAATGGGTGACAAAAGTCTCTCTATCTTTCCCATTTCCACGGTATTTATCCCAGAATGGTGGTGAGGTTAGCTTTCTGCATTTGTATACTCTACTTGGCCCTATCCCTCGCATCTTTTTTGAAACCTGACACTCTGTCATATCTCTCAGTCTGCTTCTGGCTTTTATCTTCAACCAGAGGTGGAAGTGTCGGGAGAGGTTATTCCCAACGAATATATTTACTGATGAAATTGGTGATAGTTAAAGGACCATGTAACAACAACAGACACCGATGAGTATGCAAGCAGCTGTTAACGAATGTGGATGAAGCAAAAGAGGTGTGTAAGGACCATAGTAAGTGGAGATCAATTGTCTCCCGGAAATAGTGTGACGTGTAATGTGGACTCAAAAAATATAATATTTGTTTTTCTTTTAATTTTCTTCTATACAATCCTTATCCTGACAATAACGAACAAATAAATCGAAGTTTGTATAGTCAATTGAAAGTATGTGTACATATATTTCGGTGCTTCATACTTAAGTTTGTACCCCTTTTTACGAAAATTATACCGATGGAGGAATATGAAATTTGGCACAGTTAAACTTCATATGGACGAGGAGCGTCGAAAGTTCAAAACATAAAAATAATTATGGTCGAATTTAAACAACTGGGCGTTTTATAAGTTTACATAATTTATTAAAGACACCTTTATACAAGCTCGGCTTAGTATGAGACTAGATGGCATTGTGTGTAAAAAAAATAGGTACCTTTTACCTAAATATATATTTTTAAACATTCATCCATAAATATTTATTTACCTTTTACCTATTTTTTTTAAAAGAACTTTATAACAAAATTAAATCATAGATAGTTTGTAGATTTATTTTGTGATAATGTGGAATATGTATGTTTAATCGTTAATTAATCACACTAATATATAAAGGCGAAAGTTTGTGAGTGTGTATGTTTGTTACATCTTCACACGCAAACGACTGAATGGATTTGGATGAGACTCTACAATAATATAGCTTATACATCAGAATACCACATAGGCTACTATTTGCCGCGATAACCGACCTGCACGCGGGCGGAGTAGCGGGCAACAGCTAGTAAATAATAAATGCGAAAGTAACTCTGTCTGTTACACTGTCAAGCTACTGAACCAATTTTAATGGATTTTGGTACCCAGATAGTCTAGAACCTGAGAAAGGAATTAGGCTATGTTTTAATGCGAAAAAAGGGTTGTAAGGGGTTGAAACAGACAGTACTGGTCATATGTAATAAATACATTAAGTTTGAATAAAAAAAAGTAATTAAAAATGTATCAGTACTCAAGAGTCGAATCATCAGCTTTCATATTTATTGGTTCAAATAAACAAACATATTGTACTTTTTTATAATAGTTAAATAATTATTGCTACCTCAAATAAAAATTTTGTGCTAAAATTGTTAATGTATTTTTTTTTATAAAGGTTTAACAAACAGGTTTTAATACAATAATAAACAAATACTTACAGCGAATATTGTGTTCTGCAATCCAAAGGGTATTGGTGTCAGTCTCGCGAAGAATACGATTTTAAAGGCTTGGGGCCCTGAGATCACCTTCAACAGTGCTCTGGCTGTCTCGTTCTTCAGAAGCCGGTCCAGCGGCAGGTAGTTCCTCAGTGCTTTTAACGTGAAGTGAGCTATCGCCACACCAAAATTCGCACTCACCAAAACAGTGCCTAAACCCTGAATTATCCCAAACAAGTAACCACTAGTAATTATTAACACTAAGTATCCAATAGTCACTGGGAAACTGACCACTAAAAATAAGCCCATAAATAACAAAAATATAATCCAAGGGTCCTGTGCGTCAACCCAGTATAAAATCGTTTTTAAATATTCTTTAAAGAAATAGAGCACTAATACCAGACATGTGAGCAACACTATCGATACCAATACGTTAAATAAGTAACTGTATGTAGTCCTATTGTTAATTTTAGCCCATAAACTTTTCTTTCTTGTCGCCGCTATGGGGTCGGGCTGACATTCTTCAACGTCAACAATTTCCATTGTGATTGTCGTTTATTAAAATTAAACACAGACTATTTATGTTTGTACTGTTTACATTTACACAGGATATCGTTTGCCATGGCCTAATTCAAGCGAGTGTTTATTTCTCATTTACGAACGGCTGAGGACAAATTCTAACAACGTCCAACCACTACTATCACTTGTCACAGACTTGACAGCACAGATTCTATATTCTATGACAGCAAACGTCAAAATAAATCCCGGATCTGCTCCAGTTTTCGTGATAAAATTGCCTATAGCAAATATTAATTTGATATTTTATCAAAAGTGTCTTTAAATTTAAACAACATACTTTTCGAGTTATTAACGAAGTTTTTTTTTCATATTTATTAATTACTTTAGCCGGGGATTGAAAGAAACATAACAAAACTTTAATTGATAAATATTCTTTCATTCCATTCCTTTGTTCACATTCTAAGCCGCTGTTAGTTAAAAGAAGACTTAGAGCATACATACCTGTAGGGGCAGACAGCCGAACTGGCGAAAAGCGTGATTGGAGTAAAGAGAGAGAGACTAAGTTTGGGTAGTATCTGTCTCTCTCACGCAAGCTTCTGATTGGGCTTCTGGTTTTTTGGTTGGTGTATTTCCAAATCAGTGATGCAAATTGGTATGTGCGTCTACCAATCAGAAGCTTGTGTAAGAGAGACCGGCACTACCCAAACTCTCTCTACTCCGATTACGCTTTCCGCCCGTTCGGCTGCCTCTCTAGATATGTATGCTCTAAAACAGAAGACGACATTTTAGTAAAAGCCGCTAATTCTGACAATACTGGAATCAAGCTAACTGTCATCTGTCTGAGGAAAAAATCTGTTCTATTCAATGTTCATTTTTAAAGCTTCATAGTACGGAAGTCGAGAGAGGCAAGATAAGATTTGCAGTCAAGAGTGGCAGAGACAAAAAATAATTTGTTACCATTTTGACAGTCGCTGGAACGCGTCATTCTTTCGACACATATGCATGCTTGCTTTGTTTCGTGGAAGATATCACTTCTCGTAAAACGAATATCTAAGAAAGCAAAGTAAATTAAAGAAATATTTTACATTCTGTAGTTAAATTAGGACCTGCCCACAACTGTGGCGAAGAACTAGAGACTACATCCGAGTCGAAGAATAACATAACCATGCCTCCTAAAAAGGCTGCTAGCGGAGGCCCTAGTAAAAAGACTGACCAGAAGAAAAAGGAAAAAGTTATTGAGGTAATTAGTTAGAGAATAACTTTAAAACATGTTTGGCTATTTCAATTCTGTAGTTCAATGAAAGAGGCCAGGTTAGGGCTACAAAAGTTGGCACTATACCATCCTACAGATTGTCAATGCTTTCAAAAGTAGCTTGAAATGATTTTTTTTGTAATTATCAATAACTATAAATATAAATAAACATTGTTCACTTTTTTGAACTTAAATTGTGCAATATACCATGTACCTTAAGTCTATTCATCATCTACAACTCTTAATAGTCCACTGCTGGAAATAAACCTCTCTTAAGAAAGGAGTTTCTACCCGAGTAAAGATTAAAAAAGAAATGATATTTTACCACTGACCAGATTTAAAAAAAAAAAATTTAATAACTGAATTGAATAAAGATTAACTGAAATTGATACATTTATTTCAAAGTCAAAGTGACTTATTTCCTTAAATTTTTTTTTTACAAACATCTTTAAAAGTCTTAATTTAGAAGCTATAGTGCCACAGAAGTCAGGCACTCCAATTTTATTTATTTGTATAGATTGAAGTGGCTATTTGTAATATTCAAATAACCACTTTTTACTAAACGCATAAGTATAAACGTATAAACGGGATATACCAAAATAACTATTTTACAAGTTTTTGTCTGTCTGTCAGTTTGTTCCGACTAATCTCCAAAACGGCTGGACCGATACTGAGGGGACTTTTACTGATAGGTAGCTATTGATATTAGGAGTGACTTAGGCTACTCTTTTAGACTATTGCTTTGCTCGGTTATTGCTTAACCACCGCGAGGTTCAGCTAGTGAGAAATAAATATGTATTTACAGATAAAAGCCCATATGATATTTATATCAGTTATCTGGTACCCATAGTGCAAACGCTCCTTAGTTTGGGACTAGATGGCCTTTTGTAGGTGTTATAGAATCTATTATAATATACTAGTCTACCTGTGCCCACTTCAGTGGGCGTTAACTGACTTTATTTACAAATATTATTATTTTTAACTTTATATTTTGTGCAATCATAATAAAATATTGCCTATGTCCCTCCTGAATAGTGTCGCTTTCTGTTAGTGAATGAGTTTTTAGGAATGGATCAGTACTTCTGAAGATTATACGATACGATACGAATAGACGACTGCCTCGTTGGTCTAGCGGTTGCCGAGTGCGACTGCTGATCATGAGGTCTCGGGTTCGATTCCCGGGTCGAACCGAATGTTTGTATGATCTATAAATATTTGTTTCAGAGTTTGGGTGTTTTCTATGTATAATATTTATGTATTTACAAAAAAAAAATGTATATATGTATTTATATCAGTTGTCTAGTACCCATAACAGAAGCTCTGCTTAGCTTGGGACTAGATGGCGTTGTGTGTTAGATGTCCGAAATACTTATTTATTTATTATCCCATACAAACATACAATTAAATTAGTATAGATTTATTGGTTATTTTATTAAAAACACTACAAACTTTTATTTCAGGATAAAACATTTGGCCTCAAGAATAAAAAAGGTGCAAAACAACAAAAGTTTATCCAGCAGGTTGAGAAGCAAGTGAAGAGTGGCGGGATCTTTCCTGCCAAGCCTATGGATGATAAGAAGAAAGATAAAGATGCCAAATTAAAAGAACAAAAGGAACTGGCGATGTTGTTCAAACCTGTACAAACGCAGAAGGTTGAGAAAGGTAAAGATACTAAAAAAAAAAAATTAACAAAATAAAACCAACTTTAAGGTTCTACTCGATTTCTCTTGGATGCCATCATCAGTCCTTAGAGTCCTTATCATGGTACCACCATTGGGATATCTCTTTTCCATTAAAAAAGAATAATCGAAATTGGTTCATAAACGACGGAAGTTATATGCGAACGCATATTAAAAGAAATAAAATATAACTACATACAGTCTAATTGAGAACCTTCTCCTTTTTTTAGAAGCAGGTTAAAAATAGAGAAGACATACTTCAAAATGTGTTGTGTATTTGTTGTTACAAGTTAGTTTCATAATATAGACTGAGGTAGAAAACAAAGGCTTTATTAAACTCAACTCAACACGGATTCTTGTGGTTTAAGCGGTCGTCACATCGCTTTTTATTGCGCTGAGAGTTGTGGCTTCAAATTCTATGTGGGGCAACACTATGTGTGATCCACGAATTGTTGTTCAGAGTCTGGGTGTTCTATGTATCTGTTTCATGTATGTTTGTGAAGTCCCCTGCAACACACGAAGTATATTCCTAATGCTTTGCCTATTCCTAATGTGTTGTATAATAATATGTTTTTTTTAAACTTATTATTACTACTGTAAATTTTATGACAAAAAAAAAATCTTATCCTGATTTTGTAAAAAACATTAAAAGAGCACAAGGCTATTTTGTAGTTAAACATATAATAAATTAAATTCTCTATTTTTCAGGTACTGATCCCAAGTCCGTGGTGTGCGCTTACTTCAAACAGGGCCAGTGTACCAAAGGAGATAGGTGCAAGTTCTCTCATGACTTGACTATCGAGAGGAAGGTACAGCATATTTTAACTAGTACACATTTTTAATTTAATTTCTTTTATATGTGCTCTTTTATTTACTTATACATGAGCCTGCCAAAGTGACTACTCTGCCTGATAGAAAGCATGAGCAAAATCCTAGATTGGCCACCATACTCATTGCATATGCAGCCTATGAAAGCCTATGGAGATGCTTCTCCATCATTGGGCTTCCGGTCTCAAACTCACCAATGAAACAAGACAGCATAAATGCTGTCATTTTAGGTTGATCTTATGGAAGAGGGCAGTACGGTAGTATTGGCAGGGTCAGGCTGGCCCGTTTGTGCTGAAATCTTTACTTACTACCTTTTATACATTTCAAGCGCAAACAATTTATACGTTTCTGGAATAGGAATATTCCGCATATTTAAGACTCTCAATGGAACTGTTACGTGAAAAACAATTCTATTTCGAAAACAGTAAAGTCTAGATTCCCCAAATGTCATTTTGTGTAACTCAAAAAAATTCTTATGAAGAATTTGTATCTGTTAACTCGCAAAGCCCGGCAACGCACTTGTGACACCTTCGGTGATGCAGGTCTCCATCGCACTTGTGACACCTTCGGTGATGCAGGTGTCCATGGGCGGTAAGGCGGTAATCGCTTACCATCAAGCGATACGTTTACGCCCTATTAAAAAAAAAACTAAGAGCTCTTAATAAAAACAGAATGACTAAAAAATCCACAATGATCCCTATATTTATTCTATATGGTTTTTTTTAAACTGCATATCTAATTATTTCCTTTTATTGTTTGCTTTTAATACTTTTTACTACATGAAACTTAGTGTAGACTATATATTTTGTTTTCAGGCTGAGAAGCGATCTTTGTATGTTGATATGCGAGATGATGATGATAACATGGACAACTGGGACGAAGCTAAGCTCAAAGAGGTGGTAGAGAAGAAGCATGGAGAAGGAGATAAACAGAGACCTACCACTGACATTGTAAGTAACTACATTTGTATTAAACAGCAATATTTGCTTGAAGTTAGAATAGGACTGTTAACTGGGCTGTATTCCAAGTACAATAAGGTCTATTGTAAGTAAGGTCTAGTGGTATTAGCTAGAAAGTATTATTTTTTCAAGTAATTTCTAGGTTAGTGATGTTGACTATTGCCTAATAGTCGAAGTTATTGATACTTTATGATCTTTCAGAAGAGGAGTGTAATGAATTTCATCTTTGACAAGAAATCAACAAAGAATTCCTTTAAAAAGTAAATGTTTTTGCTATGAAAAACCATCTTTACTAAGCTCTAAAAAGTTATAATGTGCGAAGACTACAAAAATGTTTAGTGGACAGCATGACACAGCAGTGGTGTTGTGTTGTCTATTGAATTTGTCTATGCACATGTACATTCTAATAAAAATGTTTTTTTTTGTTATATTATTGTATGCTAATAGACCAAACACCTCTCGCCTAAGTGCCTGCCTGGTTTAAGCGAGAGAATCTATGAATATAATAATATATTTAGTAGGTAATGTTTTAAACAACAAATAAAAAAAACTGATTGCTAGTAAATGTTGATAAGTATCACAGGCAAAGTTCCGTTTTGATTTGTTTTTTATTTGTAGGTCTTGCACATTTAGTTTTTTTTTACCGACTTAAAAAAACGAGGAGGTTTCTCAATTCGACCGTATTTATATTTTTTTTTTCTTATTTGTGTTCGCGGATAACTGCGTCGTTTATGAACCGATTTTGATGATTCTTTTTTTAATGGAAAGGAGATATCCCAACGGTGGTATTTTGATAAGGACACTAAGATCTGATGATGGCATCCAAGAGAAATCGAGTCAGACCTTGAAGTCAGTTTTATTTTTGTTAAAATTTTACTTGTTAAATTTCAGATTTGCAAACATTTCTTGGAAGCCGTAGAAAAATCAAAGTATGGATGGTTCTGGGAGTGTCCATCGGGAACTAAGTGCATATATAGGCATGCATTACCACCTGGCTTCGTACTAAAGAGAGACAAGAAGAAAATGGAAGAAAAGAAAAATGAGATATCACTCGTAGATCTCATTGAGAGGGAGAGGGCAGCATTAGGAGCTAATCAGACAAAGATTACACTTGAAACGTTCTTGGCATGGAAGAAGAGGAAGATTAGTGACAAACAGGTTTGTTACTTTATTTAAAAAGTTTTTTTTTTAAAACCTCATAACACATCCATGTGTACTGGTTTCATGTTATTGAACACAACTGTTTTATGGAGGTGGGTGTGATTTCCACTGAGGAACAATAATCATGTGATGTGCACGACAGTTTGTCTGTGTTTAGGTGTTATTTCCCTAAACATAATATATAATCAAACTGTAAGAGATTGATGTATGTACATTAAATATATTGAAAAACAAACTAGTGGAAGGGGTCTTTATCAAAATAATAGATTTAAAAATAACAGTTTAAAGAATCTTTGTCTGTTTGTCTATGTTTGTGCATGCTAATCTCTGAAGTAGCTTAACCGATTTGTTTGCAGTTTTCTCTTTCATATTGTGGTAAAACCTCACTAAACATTTAGTGTTTGTTTAGTTTCAATTGGTTGACAAATAAAAAGTTACATCAGTTAAAAAACATCAGTCACATGTCTATTACAAAGGAATGCTATAACTAACAATTTTAGTTGTATCTTTTCTTCCTTATTAGCGATCCACTCTGTAAAAATGTAACAGATGTAAATTCTGAGAGAGCAATGGTACCTATAACACAAGTTAGATCGTATCTTGGGTACCAGAGTTCCACTACCATTGACAATGCCTGTAAAATAATGTTATTGTACAACTCTTTAAATTCTTTAATAAATTATTCTTTAAGCGGGCGTGGTCGCTGGTAAAAGCTTGTTTATACTATGTGTAAATCCATTCACTTAACAATTTCCATATTTTTCCAGGAGGCCATGACCAAGGCAGACGAACAGCGTCGCAGCGACTACAAAGCAGGAAGAGCGGTGGGACTCTCTGGAAGAGAGATGTTCTCCTTCGACCCTGCGCTGGCGGCTGATGCTGACGAGGAAGACGACGAAGCAGTGGACCTGGCTACGTATGGTAATGAAGAGCAGGATATGACGGAGTACAGAGAGGTGCAATTCGATCTTATAGGAATGGAAGCTTCTGAGGTGAGTTTCATGAAGTTTCATTTAGTTTTTTTTTAATTTGTATCTTTTGATGTGAATATAATATGATGACTTCTACATACTGCGCAGAAAATACCTGAAATTTACGTAATGGACCACAGTAAATCAGGAGGGCTCACCTCTGTAGATGAAGACATTGAGTTGTAGGGACATGGCACTGGTCATGGATCGCAGGGATCAAGGAGGTTTAGTCAAATCAAAAAATCTAAAATGGAGATTATGATCTTCAAGAATTCGATAAAATATATATACATAGAATGTATCAATACTCATCTAAGACACCACAAAAGCCAACTTCTCTAACAACAATGCTCAGAAACAATTTCTGAGCAACCATGTTGTCACAGCTTGGAACAAGCTTCCGGATGATGTTCTTCCTCTTCAAGTGCCACCTCCACCACGGAGGTCGGCGACCACATGTCTATACGTCTCCCTGTCTTCAGTAATGCGAATTAGTGCATCTGTGCTTTCCACATCCGAACGGTCGCCTTCTACCTCTACTGAGCTTACCTTCAATTTTTGAAAGAGTAGCAAACATCCATCCGACTGCCTCGTTGGTCTTGCGGTTGGCGTATGCGACTGCTGATCGTGAGGTCTCGGGTTCGATTCCCGGGTCGGACCAAATGTTTGTATGATCTACAAATATTTGTTTCGGAGTTTGGGTGTTTTCTATGTATAATATGTATGTATTTAAAAAAAAAAAGTACATATGTATTTCTATCAGTTGTCTAGTACCCATAACACAAGCTCTGCTTAGCTTGGGACTAGATGGCGTTGTGTGATAGATGTCCGAAATATTTATTTATTATAATACTTATCATTTCTATATGTGTGACCAAAAACGCCGCTTTTCTTTTCTTGATTGTTACTACCAAGTACCACCTCTAAATCTTTATTCATAATTTCTAGCACTTTTTCGTTTGATACTTTATCAGTCCACTTGATTTTTCACACATCTCAAAGGCCCTGAGTTTCTCAAGTAATGTCTGTTTTAGAGTCCAGCTTTTTGATCCATATAGTAAAATTTGGAAGAACATAACATTTCACTAATCTCCATCTTAGTTTCAAATTGAGTTTTCTGTTAGTTAATATTTTTTTCTTTTTTTTTTCTCCGGATGATGTTACATCTGCCTGAAATGTGAGAGTTCAAGAAGGACAACTGGTGCCTCAACTGGTTCTGCCAGGACAAGAACCTCTCCAGATGCAGGCATTTATCAGTTGTTGAACTGGCTACCTGTCTATGTAATAATAATAAATATATAACAATTTCCAGGTGGATGATACCGGTACGAAAGCAACAGAAGATCGCCTTCATCAGCTCAACGTTGGTCTAGAGAATGGCACAGACAGCTCCAAGGATGTCGCGTCCAAAGCAGCCTCCCCCTCCGACCAGGACTCAGGGGGGGACGTACCCATCAATGAGAACCTCTTCCTCGACGAAGACCTGGATGAGGAACTGGAAAATCTAGATTTGGAAGACTGAGAGTTAAGAAAATTATTATTTTCTCATAAATTATCGTAACATCTTGATTTTTGAACAATTAGTGTGAATGCTAAATGTGGATACATCTAGTAGATAATTATATGGTTTACACGTTTGAAAGAAAATGGTATATATTTGTTTGTAATTCATAATTTTAATTGTTGTTAAGCACTACAAGAGGAATCATCATGAAAATTATTGCATATAAAATAAAATAAAATAAAATATAGTCCATTCGCTTAGATACGGTCGCTTTGATCGCGGCGTTGTCGCACGTGCGACTTTATGTCAAAGAAAAATAAAAGCGCCGCCTGTGGCGTACACCCCTAAGTAAGTATGATTTATCAGTTTACGTACACCGAAGCAGTTTAGTAAATGGTTGTGTTTGTTGACTCTTATAACGTGTAAACTGAAAATGTTTTAAAAAAGACTAGTAAGATGAGATGTTTTCCATGTAATATGTCTTTACTACCTAGGCTAGAATCTTACTTGTATGAATTAATATATTCGTATTTCACAACAATAACTGCAATTGCGTGCGGGTTTACCGACACTATTTACACGAATGGACTTTACACATAGAATGGTCTAATAGCCTTGTGGTTGGTGGCCCTGGCTGGTCGTAGGTTCAATTTCCACCCAGGCTAAATAATTATGTGATGAGATGAGATAATATTATTTCTTGTCTAAGCCTAATTTATTAAATAAAATTGAAGTATCTGTTTGTAATTTCACATTAATAACTTATCTCTGAACTCTAAACCCGAGCCTCCACTGAACAAAAGTTGGCAACGTTTGTGTTGTCAACATGTGCTGGTGATAAAAGTTTCTGTAAAACCGAGTCTCCACCGAACAAAAGTTGCTAACTTTTGTGTTGTCAACCTTTTTTTTGGTGCTTCAAATTTTGGTGGAGACGCGCCTTTAGACTTATGTGAACTTGCTTGTTAAGTGAAGTGGTGGTATCTCCTCCTTGTGAATTTAAAAGCAATAATGTAGCAGCACTAGTAATTTATTTTATATAAAATTATTAATAGTGTATACCATATTCAGCAATCACGGCTCGTTTCAATTTTCTTTATTCATTTATATTTATTCATTCTTATTTTTTCCGGTTAAACATAATATGTAATAAATAGGACACAGACACAACGGGAACCCATGTCCTACCAAATATAGGGCTACAATATATAATAGTAATAATAGTAAATAATAAATAATAGTTTAATGTTACGAAGCTAAGTTTAATATCACTATCATCAACATCTATTAACAGTCCACACTGGACATAGACATCTCCTTAGCAAGGAGGTATTTGCCTTAGAGCATATATAACTATAGGGGCAGCCGAACGTGCGGAAAGCGTGATCAGAGTAGAGAGAGACTGAGTTTGGGTAGTGTCTGTCTCTCTCACGCAAGCTTCCGATTGATTGGTGTATTTCCCGCCAAATCAGTCATGCAAATTGGTATGTACGTCCATCAAACAGAAGCTTGCTTAAAATTAGATAAAAGGCTTGCAGCAAGATGTGTTATTACGTAGTTCCAATTTCCCGGTAACAACCTGTTCCAATAACAGGTTTAACTTCCGTGAAATATTGCTCACTCACATTACCCAATCGATTCATATAAGTAATATCCACGTTTTACCCAATATACACTTATAATTGGCCTCCTTTTATTCTCTAAAATTATCCGGATACCGGTGACAGGCTGTATAATGGGAGAGAGACTCATTCTAGTTTGAAAATTTAGAATTTTTGACATGCCTCTACTTACCTGTGTGTGATAAATAAGTATGTATGTATATATTATTGTCCAAACTGTTCCTATTAGAGCAATACATATTATTATGTTATCACTAGCTGCCCCGGCAAACGTCGTTTTGCCATAAAATTTGTTTAAGGATGGGTGATTCTCAGACCTACTCAATATGCTCACAAAATTTCATGAGAATCGGTCAAGCCGTTTCGGAGGAGTTTGGCAACTAAAACTGTGACACGAGAATTTTATATATTAGATTCACTCCCTCTCAGCGTATCTGTCAGAAAATATACCTACATGTACGTTTTCTAACGGCATGTACCTACAAAAGACAGTATACTCAGTAAGGACGTATACGCCTTTTCATGAGACGTGTGACGTATTTATTAAATATAAGTTTTGAAATGCTAAACTCTTTAAAAGCAATAATAAAATTTTGACTGAAATTATTTATTAATAATATACAAAAAATCCTCCATTACACGGTAACTCGTATATCATTTTCAAAAACATGAACCGATTGATGACATTTGTTGCAATTTATACCCTGAACCCTTGACATAAGGCTTATATTAACTTGTTTCATAGTCAAAAATAAATTTACACATACATTAAGTGCAATCAAATTGCACTGTAATTACTTAATGCAAAGGATGCTATTACTATAAATGACATGTACTCGAGTTGTCGCATATTAATCAATCTGTGACGTAGTCCTTACTACGTCACAGATTGACCATTACAGGTAGCAAATTGTTGTAAATCATTAGTATTACCCATTTTAGGCCGTTCTCAATAACCGATCTCTAGTTAAAACTAGAGACAGTCTTTTTTTTGACGTGAAAACTTCTTTAGCCGCGTTGAGCACATTTTGGCAGGAGAAAATCTTATGAGTTCGCGTCACCGACATTCTGACGTCACAAAACTCCTTTGACCGCGTTGAGCACTTTTTGGTAGGAGAAAAGCTTACTGGTTCGCGTCACTCACATGCTAATGTTTGATTTTTTATTATTTTAATTTAATATAATAATAGATTTATTTAATATTATCATTGATATAACGGATCATTTTTGTTCTTCTCTTTTTTTTCGTTTTAGGTGTCTAAAACAGAGCGAATCGTCTTTAAATCTAATATCAGACCATTTCCAATAAACTTTCTCTAGTTAAAACTGGAAGCAGGTTAAACGGCCATTAAAAGTCTATCGTCGTATCGTATAACACGACAGTATAAATATAAATAATGTAAATTAAGAAATTATTTCAGTCTCAAATATTTGTGCAATTTTTGTTAATAAATTGGGTCTAAAAATCCTTAATAGAAATATTTTCTTCCATTCAATATTGAAATAGGTATAAAATTAAATCACATGTATTTTGGTATTGGTTTTGTCAAAAGGGACGGAAATATGTAACACTAAATAGGAAGTAGAGAATGCGCGCGCTATTTGATTCGAAAAGTGAGCGCACGCGGTTCTAGAGTTGACAGTTAGATAATGTTGTTAGATGTTACAAGTCAGATTCGACCTCCTTTTAATTACACTTATAAATGTAAAAATTAAAATAAATATGTATTATGTAAATGAATATAAGAGAATTGTACGACTATATTGTTCATCATAAATCTTTTTTTTTTAACTCGATGTTTTCCTGAAAATTAAACTAAGTAGGTACATATTGTATTTGTAAATAAAATACCTTACCTTATTTAATTAGTTTTTTATTTATTTGATGACATAATAATACCCTGGTTAAGTTTTTTTTAAGTCTATGGTCATACTCAATCGTAATCACTACAGCCGTTCTCGAGTAAATATCTTATGTGCAAACAGACTCCATGATTTTTTTTATAACAAATACCTACTAGTATTTTAATTGCTTAAGTAACTCTGTCTCTTATGCTTAAATTGCTGAACCGATTTTAATTCGATTTGTCTTGAATATACTTTGATTTTTAAAGAAGGTAATAGGCAGATTGTCACCGCGATAACCAAACTATGGTTATCCAACTAGCCTATGATCAAACGCGAGCGGAGTTGCGGGCGAGAGCTACTTAATGACTCGTTCTTCCTTGGGTCACCAGATCCTTATCTATTTTTTTATCTCCAACCATCTTGCAGGGTTGTCTATTGTAATTTTGTCTATGACTTCCTGAGGTATTCCTTTTATAGAATTCATCTTGGGCAGTACGTTGTTTATTATATGCGAGTAGCCGTGACCGCCGTAACGAATCTGGAAATAAAGAAGATTTTATTTTTCCAACGAGTTCTTGTAATACTGGTTCAATGACATAATTTAAAATGGTCGTTAATCAGCGATGCTCGCTGTTTAACAGATTTTACAAGTTTTTTTTTATCTTTATTTACGGAGTATTTATTTACAAGTTAAAGATTAAAAAAATGAACGCTCTTAGCAAGCGAGTATCGTGTCCAATCTTATATAATCTAACATGGTAGTAGTAGGATGGTAGAGCAGGTAAAAGTGGTAGAATTGAAGTTATATTTCAAAATCAATGTTTTTTTGATTGTCAATAGTATGTAAATTGCAATTTCAGTAGCCACTACATAGTAGTAGACACGACATCTACAATTTACGTTAGGAAAACGTCTTCAATTAAGGAACGCCCTCAAATCAATAGATCTTGCACACTCAATACAGGATTTAAGTGAAGTTCTCTGTTTCTTACCAATCTATGTTTCGTATATTATGTTTAGTATATTATCGTAAAATCAATGTTTTTTTGATTGTCAATAGTATGTAAATTGCAATTTCAGTAGCCACTAGATAGTAGTAGACACGACATCTACAATTTACGAAAGGAACACCCTCAAATCAATAGATCTTGTACACTCAAAACAGGATTTAATTGAAGTTCTCCCTTTCTTACCAGTCTATGCTTCGTATGTATATCATGGGACATAAGTATTTTATCTTCTCTGCCCTCCTTCACCAGCAGGGCGATTTTATCCATCCGTTGGGCATCGCTAGGCATGTCTGTTGATACACTGAGCTGGTAGTAAGATACCTCGCATCCAAATAAGTCGAATTGACAATAAGTGCCAAGGTCGGCGAATTCCAGAAGTTTATCGTCTTGCAATAATGTTCCTGGAATAATTTTAAAACTGATTAAAATTATGAAGCACCTTTTGCAGGAAACTTAAGTTGTTTGGACAGGTCATTTTAAAAGAGATTTTCCTGCTTCCGGTTAATGTTCTAGGAATTTTGGATAAGTAAAAATCCTTTCGCTTTGCTTTCTGGCCATGAGTTTCTTTGCCATTATTCTTCTCATAAGGCACTACACATTTTGGAAACTGGAAGTTATGGATCGACACAGAAAGGCAGTAGATTTTGGTGTTTTCATCTAATTCACCTTGACAATACAGTACATGCTGTGGCGTCTGTTTGTGTCGATCTATGATTTTTTTAACTATAGCTTCAGTTTAACGTTCATAAATGTCACTTAGTGTCTTAATTGTTTAAATGATTTTGAATTTGAAAAACTTACAAAGCGAATTCCACTTAAGTTGCAACGGTTAGATCAATCTCCCTTTTACCTTTAACTCTAGGAGTAGAGTCCAGAGCACGTATATTGAATTTCACACACTATTTTTATTCTCTGTCTTATTCTAAAAGATCTTTTTTTTGTTGGGACTAATCCCGTCCACACGCCTACCACCGTAACTCCTGTACACCAGGATCAACAGCAGTGACCAACGAAAACACCGAGTTATGACACTCGGGAAGCCCCAGGAAACAAAAAAAAATAACTGTCTTGGAACCCGCAACGAAATTAATCAGAAGAAAAAACAGGAGGACTTGGAAATATAATAATTCTAAAAGATCTGTAGGTAAATGTACTTACGATCCAAATGCGACATAACAACCTTATCGACGGAGCCACCAGCTTCTAGGTAGAGACGTATGATCTCGAAAGGAGCATCTGGTGTCCTATGGGGATGGAAACTGACACCACATTTGACTTGCGGCTGCAATTCGCCAGCGGCAACGATCGCTTTGCGTTCAAAATCTAAAATGAAAAATATGTACATTGTTTCTGTTATTTGATTTTAAAGTGTGATTTTTGATACTTTCTATGAGAATGTTTTATTGACTTTATACGCTCGTTAAATGTTATCATTATCGTGAATTGAAGAATTTCTGTTATCTATAATATAAAAGAAAGTGGTGACCTTTCAGACCACTGCGCTATCCGTGCAGCCCCATGTTCTCCATAACAAGGGCTTTGCCGAAAATTACTAATTTTCAGTGCCTTTCTGCATAAAATGGCTTTAATATAATTTCGGTAGGTATTACTGCTTGCTAAACTTTATACTTAGTAAAACTTGCCTCTCAATGGCCAGACGCTGCCAATTTCCCCCATGAACCCCGCCTTAATTTCAGGCGCTTCTACACAGCCTTCTGTCAACTCATTTAGCATATGATTGTACATGTCTTCAGAGGATTGAAGCAACGTCTTCTGGTTCTGCGTGTCTGCTATATAGTGGCCAGTACCAGCCACTACATGCACATCGCTGGCTTGAGATAGACGTTTGTAGAAGTTCACATTTCTCTTAATACCTTCAGTTGTGTTTTCTACGATTGCACCTGAAATTATGAATATAAGATTAGTAATAAAGTGTTTGATCTTAATTAAAGTAAGTAGGTACATAGCTTATTATCTATGAAAAATAAAATTGTAATGTTCAAAGCTTTCCATTACCTGGTCAATAACACTTTAAACCCACAGGCTTCGACAAAAACACTTTAGACTTGTTAATCTGACCTTATTTCTGTATTGCACAGTTTCAGAAATTATTTACAATAATTTAAATGTATGTATGTATACATATATAATACTATTATGAGTAGATACAAGTTTCAAAATAATGTTGACGACGGGGAACTCCCTTTTATAAATGTAGGTGACCTCATTCGTAAAAGGGGGTTAACGGTAGTAGAGCCATGCTGATTTCAGCACGAACGGGCCGGCTCGACCGGGGCGGTACTACCCTCGCACAGAAAATCAACGTAAAATGACAGCGATCATGCTGTCGTGTTTCGTTGGTGAGTGCGAGACCGGAGGCCCAATGATGCGAAAGCATCACTAGCCCGCCATGGTGTGGGTCACCATGCTGCATTGTTGCATTGTCTGCGTTCGCAGTATGGTGACCATCACTCTTGGATTCTGCTTATGCTTTCCATCAGGCAGAGTAGAGTCATTATGGCAGGGTCAAACATAAAAAAAAAAAACCGTTACATAAAAGTTAAGCGCAGATTATTTATCAGAAATAACTGATACTTTGGAAACAATAATAAGAACCTTCTATATACGCGTATAGAAAAGAAGACATAAATAAGGTATCAAAATTTTCGTACCTCCGCCATATTTCTTATATGCTATCAGATCCTCGAGTACAGCAGTGTTTGCATCATTGTCATCCATCAACAAGTTGTAAGGAGAACTGTATGGGTACTGCTTGATGTACCCAATCATGTCCAGGGTATACGGTAGAGACTGGAACTTGTCAGCCAACTGCGACGGCGGGTTCGAGTAGAAGTGTGAGAAGTCCATCGCCAGGTGCTCATGGGTAAGGGTACGTCCGAGGACTGAAGGATTCACGTCCCCTAATACTGTTTTAGGAGAAAAGTAAAATGAAAAACAATAAAACAGGAAATAGTTTAAAAAACAAGGTAGGTAGTACAACCCGTTACCAGACCACGTATAAGTTTTTAATTAATTCGAAAATATTATTTCTTATTCTTCGTGACCCCAGAACAAAAGATTCTCCTCTTCTGTGTTCGGGACCATTCTTTAAAGGTATCCTTGCTCTATTTCACGATAATCCAATCATAATATTTATATTAATATCATAAAGAAGTAAAGTTGTGGAGTTGTAGGGGGAAATAAAATAAATAGCCACATTATTTTTGAGTGCCAAGTCTTTGTATATTAACCCGAAAAATTATTACGGCGATATCACAAATAAATAAATAAATACCAATTTTTTTCATTAGTTTACATTTATTTACTACTAGCTGAACCCCGCGGTGTTACCCGCGGTTATTTTTGTACCACGAGTAACGCGCGTAAGACAGACAGACAAAAAAATTTTTAACTACATTTTTGGCATATGTTCCGTGTATACATACATATACATTTAGTAAAAAGCGGTTATTTTAATATTACAAACAGACACTCCAATTTTATTTATTTGTGTAGATGAATTTACCACCCACACAGAATAATTTTACTAAGTATTTTCTTTATCTTAATTTAAATAAAGATATTAGATAATTTTAATGATGCTGTTATCATTTTTGCTTTTATGGCGCTGTGGCCTGCACACAATTCCATTTTCGTATTTTATCTAACACATTGATGTTCAATAAGATAACTAGATAGATTTTCATTTACTCGTCATCGTAATTATGAACGTCGTAATATAACTAAAGGCCTTAGCACAAAATAACTAATAGTAACTACTAACGTAGAATATCTAACGGCCTAAGTATTATTTACTGCATTTAATTAGGTGTCTTTTACTATTAAACTAACAAACCTAAAGTAGTCGTGATAATATTCTTCCTACATCTTTCCGAAAACTAGCACTAGCATGAGGTTTTAAAGATTTTCCGAGAAAACACTAGTTTGATAGGAACTATTCTTTTCGGATCATTAAAATATTAAGAAAAAGCTTCAAAAACGACAACCGACAAACTACATGAAACCTCATTTATTAAAATCGGTGCAGTAGTCTAGGCGTTACGATGGAACATAGAAACATATATAAACTGACAAGAATATTACCCTTCCTTTTTGAAGTCGAACCCGAGACCTCAAGCATAGCAGTCGCATACGCTACCACTGTGCCACCAAGGTAATTATAGCTTTTTAATACTAACAGCCTCGAAGCTAAGCCTTAAACTTACGTAAGAACCAAAATCAACAAATTATCTATCATTAAAAGAATGTTCCTCTGACTAAACGGTAAACATTTATCAATAGGAAGTACTTAATAAATAAGCGGAAGAACTAATAAAAAACTTGTTATAGTTGGGTAGCCCTATCTCGAAACTCTTCATTTAATAGATAGCTAACATACTGTCTTGTCAGTTTGTTTCCAAGGATGCAACCTTGACCTCTATACTAGTCTACTATAAGTACTATACCATTCAAGCCGACAACTAGGTTATCAATGGTCGAAAAAAAAACGTCACCTAATTTTTTACCGCCAGAACTTTGAGAATTTAGCTTATTATTATTAACTTACCAGTTTGTATTCTAGCAGTCATCTTGTTGTTTCTAGTTTGTAATCAGAACTAACTAACTAAACTAACGCAAATCATTCGCGTATACAATGACGTATAAATATTTACAATGTTTGCCTTATCACTTTATCAGTAAACAACAGTTGTACGAAAGTACTACATCGTATTACGTTTTATAATGAATGAATGGAGTTGTGCGTGTTGAATATGCTTTTCTACACATAACAGATGAAAACAAACACCATGTTTGTAATGAGGTTAGATAAATTTAGTCGTCATGAAGAAGTAGGTGGCTACCTATATGTAGAAGCTATGCAGAGTTGTTTCGCTTCTAAAGATTGGCTGCGTGTAATGGAACGTAATTTTAACAAACGCGCACTTTTCAAACAAGTATTACATTACCATAGCGACGAGATTACGAGACTGTTTTGTTCAGGTGGTGTTACCGTAGAGATATTTAAAAATGCCAATTTTAGTAAAAGACTATACCTGGTCCCAAACCAGTGGAGTGGTGCACATTAGAATTCCTCTTAATCCGGTTAATCATGAAAAAGTTGATCTTTTCCCAACTAACAAGTATATTAAAGCGCACTTCAGCCCATTCCTGTTCGAAGTATTTTTATTATACGACGTAGATATTAAAAAAAGCAAATGCCTGGTGAAAGAGGATTTAATTTATTTAGATTTAGTGAAAGTCGAGCAGATAGAATGGGAATGTTTAGAAAAAGAATTGACTAAGGAGGAGAAAATGGAAATAAGGCAAGACGTTATACAGAAATGCCAAGAGGAAGCGAAACAACAGTCTGAAGACCGTCAAATTAAGAAGAGTCAGTTAGATAGGTTTGCGGTACAACAGGCTATGGAAATAGACACCAAGCAGCATAATGTAATGGACTCCAGGCGTGATAACGTAAGAAAAGAAGCGATGGATGCTCTTGAAGAATGGCGAGTTACTAACACAGATGATGGTAATAAAAAACAGGTTACTGATAAACCAAAACATAAGAGCAACAAAGCAAATTACATATTGGGATCACAACGCGAACAAAATGGCGTCGAAATTACTGAACTACCTCCATCTGATGATGAAGATAAAAAAGATGATGTAAAGAAAGACAGTATAATAATTAATGAAGCAAAAGATGATATTAACAAAAAAGTAAATGATCCAATAAAAAAACCTCCGCTCAGAAAGCCTGTACAATCAGAATATGTTGAAAGTAAGAAAGAACAGGCAGCTAAGAAGGTTTTGCCGAAGCTCAGGCAAACTACGAACTTAGAAATAACACACACGCCACGATCATTCCCGACACCCAGTAGGGAGTCCCAGGCGGAGGAAGAACAAGCTTGGTTGAAAAATATTACATTGGCGAGGAGAGCTACTGGTAAAATAGTTATTTATTTCTAAAACGTAAAACTTTGAGAGAGAGTAGTAAAAATACTTTATGCGAGTCTGATACCCTATTTCAACATGAACAGGGTAACATATTGCCGTCTACATTATGCCGGCAGTAGACATGAATTATTAGATCTATCGTCTTTTCGTTTGGTTCCGATGTCTTTGCTAATGTCATTTCAGTTTTTGAGAATTTTAGTTTTTTATCTTTTTCTCTTGTCTAATAGGCTCTTAGCTCTTAGTAACTTTTAAAATCTGACTACTACTGATTAACTTGGACAAGATAAGCTATATAGGTAGCGGTTTCAGTAAGTACTTTGCAAAGCGAAGATTTATCAGCGATATTATTACATGCTGATGTTTGTTATTTTATTGTTCTTAGGATTCGTATCGGAGGACTTGCGTCCTGAGGAGCAAGATCCCCAATGGTGCAAGGCCAAAGGTGACGAGTTCTTCAGAAACGGAAACTTCCTCGGAGCCGTCAGTGCTTATAGTCACGGTATCACGTTATCCGACAAGTTCCCAAGCCTCTATGCTAACAGATCCGCCACACATTTTGCTCTTGGAAATTTTAATAAATGTGTAAGTGTGCTATCATACTAACATTATAAAGGCGAAAGTTTGTGAGGGTGTATGTTTGTTACTTCTTCACGCGCAAACGACTGAACGTATATGGAAGAAACTTTAAATTAAAATAACTTAAACATCAGAATAACACAAAGGCACTATTTGCCGCGATAATGGACATACACGCGGGCGGAGCTGCGGGCAACAGCTAGTCGTTAAATTATTTTTATTTTATTTTAAGAGACAACACCCGCATAAGGAATACATCCTGTGTCACGGGAAACTTAACAAACATACATCACCCAGACTCGGAACTATAATTTGTGGATCACAGTGTGGTCCCAAGTGGGATTTGAACCCACAATACTTGACGCAGTAGAAAGCAGCGTGGCGACCGCATTAACCACTAGACCAGCCATGCAGTCTAATATAATTTCATTATTGTAATACAACGCGAATGCTGAAATGTGAACTATGATGCCATATTTTTACATTTAATATCGATTCTTACTAAGCCAACTGTTATCCTACTCAGTATTATTCGTTACGTAAATATCTTTTATAAATAAGTAAATGAAAATCTTGTCATCTGTGTTGATGATACCACTGACGAAATATTGTGTCATTGATGATACCATTGATCGCAATGAAAAAAAAAACAGATCTAACGTTCTAGTCGTAGTACTTATCAAGTATTTTCTTCATACACGTCATCTGGATAAACTTCTAACACTCGTTTCTAATCAGATTCAGGATTGCTCTACTGCTCTGGACCTGATGAAACCAGCGTGTGAGAGCAACCGACGCAGTCGGGCCAAGTGTATTGCTAGACGTGCGGCTGCTCTTGCAAGGGTAGGTCGCCTCAACAAAGCTATTGACGAAATGAAGGCCGCGGGGAAACTGTTACCCGAAGACGAGAGCATCAAGAAGGATATTTACGATATGGAGAGAGCTTGGGAACAGAATCCAGATTCTGATTAAATTGATTACATGCTTAGTTTTACCTAGTTGCTTTCTAGAATAAAATTATGAATTCTAAATGCGATTTATTTACCAACTACTAGATAATAATATGGCTTCTTCATTAAAGCAACTGTAATTAATTATTTAATTGATAAAGCTTATACTCGATCACAATTCAAACTTGTGAATGAATGCACGAGTGAATGCATGATCCCTCATACTCTCTTCATCTGGTTCTGCCAATTTATAACTATATTATTATTATTATTATTTATTGATTACTGTTCAGAAATTTAGTGGAAGCTAAAGAAAAATAAATCACGTTGAATTAGTTGTTTTTTTATTTTTATGAATTTTGTTTCACAATTTTATATTTAACTAATAAAAATCTATATCACTACAAAACAAAGTCCAAAATATGAACTATCACAACATAAATACAAATATGTACTAGGTATTAATAGTGAATGCCTTTATAATCTAGTTAAAATACATAGATGAATGCAATTTTACTCTTCTATAACTTTTTTAGGCAAACCAAGGTTTTTAAGTAGCGCATGGGGAGAGGGATCCCTCCCACGGAACCTCCTGAACACTTCACTAGGGTGGCAACTACCTCCAACAGCTAAGAAAGTGTCCCTATATCTTTTGCCCACTGTTGTTACATCATTTTCACCGTGTTTCGCTTCTTCAAAAGCGCTGTATATATCCGCAGCAATCATTCTAGACCAAATGCGACAGAAATATGCTGCTCCCCACTCCTCGCAGAAAATTTTTGTAAATGAAAGAGGATGGGAATCGTATTTGTCGAAAGGTAGTGCATGATATTTTGGCCACATTTCTCTCACAATATCTCTCCAGAAAGTCTTTTTAGAATGCAGCTCTAAATCTAGCTTGGATAAGTATATTTCCTTACATAGATTATAACCAGACATGTGACCTCTTATATTCTGCAAGTTTTTGACAATGTCGTCCGATAATGGTTCTTCTGTACTGAAGTGTCCACTTATGCTTCTTACTGTATTCGGATCGTAAAGCCAGTGTGTCATAACCTGTCCACACACTTCTGCCGCATCCCATTCCACATTAGAGAGTCCAGCAACTTCAGAATAGTTTGCTTTGGTTAACAAGTGACGAAGTGAATGACCAAATCTTTGGAACAAAATAGTCACCTCATTGAATGAAAGAAGAGATGGCTTTCCATCTCCCGGAGCTTGGAAATTGAAAATCAATGCTGACAATGGAGATGTACCTGTTGAAGTGCATTTGTTACGGACAGCAATATGCCATCCTGCGTCATCGTAAATGCGTATCTTTTGGTCTTGACGGGCATAAGGGTCTAAGTAGAAGTTAGCTATAGGAGTATCACTTGACTCGTCATATATGTCATAGAACTTGACATCTTTATGCCATGCTTGTACACCTGTCTTTTCAACAATTTGAATGTTGAACAGATTACTGCACAGATTAAACATAGTGTTAAGAACTTTGGGCAAAGGGAAGTATTCTCGAATTTTGTCCTCATCAAAACCATACAGACTCCACTTTTGTTTCCTCTGCCAGTACGGTATATCCCAGTGTTCTAAGTTATTTTCAAAGCCTCTTTCTTGAGCATATCTTTGAAGTAGTTCTATTTCAACATCTTGCATTGATCTAGCACTTTCTAACAAACTGTCCAAGACGCTGTACACATTGTCTACTGATCCAGCCATTTTGGTCTCCATACTCATGTCTGCATAAGTTTCATAGCCTAAAATTGAAGCTTGTTCATTCCTTAGCCTTCTGATATTTTCTAGATTTGTAGCTGTTTCTATTTCCTTGTTAGCATATCCGGAGCATCTTTGTACATGTGCCTGCCAGGCATTCCACCTTAGGTCTCTGTCAGGACAGTATTGCATGAAAGGTTCATATATGTGAGGCTGCAGAGTGAGTTTCCAGGGTCCTTTATCTGAATCTACCCCCATGGCCATGTCTTTGACTAGAGTTTGTGGAAAATCTCTTATGAGATTCCTATCTTGGATGGTGCTGGTGAAAATCTTGTTAGCTATGTTCACCTTGTCTCTGAATGTTTGTCGCTCTTTCTGCAAAGTGGGGAGGATATTATCAAGTCTCTCTCTCTTGATTCCTTTGACATCTAACCCATTTAGTTTCCCTTCAAGGATATACTTATCTAAAAGCCTCTGTTCCTCATCTGTGAGTTTCTTGAGACGGTTCTTCTCTGTAACGGCAGCTTGGAAAATAGGAATACTATTAAATTTGCTAGACCGAGCTTTGTGTGCCCTTTCATGTACTTGAATATATGACTTAGTAGGCATCAATGAACTATTTCCGAGGTACAATGTCTTTGCCATTCCCCACGTAAGCTCCAACTGGCTGTCAAGTATTTCTAAAGGTTTAAATACATCTACAAAGGCATTTTTGCTATTTGCAGCTGAATGTTCTATTTGACGAGTTCCATTTTCATACTCTAAACTTTGTTTGCTGATGGTTGCAATACATTTCTCAATGGTAAAGTCGTTGAATTCTGGTAATCCATTCTCAGAAAGTAAAGTATTATCTGCTTCTTCACCTATTTCTGGGATACTGAAAGGTAAAAATAATAATGGCCTTAATACATGTTAACAAAGTTGTTGAAACATTACTGTGTTGAAAGATTATGGTGCAACCTCTTAGAGTATGGGATATATTCATCATGAAGTGTATCTAAATCCTTACAGTACATACTTATAACTCTACTAACTGACCGGGGAAACAAAATTTTTCTTTAAAAAAAATTAAGATGTTGGCAGCTGTTTCTGGCTGGCACGGATAACCTAACTGATATGCACACAAAATTTCATAAAAATCGGTTCAGCCGTTTAGGAGGAGTGACTACACATACACACCAGATGATTTATATAATATAAAGATTTGTGTTTAACATCCTTTGTCAGGAAAGATCTATATCCAGCAATACTCAGCTATGGACTATTAACGGCTGTTCGAGACGATGTTTAAAAAATATTAGTTAAATACACATTGTTCTGTAATCCTAATATAGTAATAAAAACATTAATTTAGTTCGAACTTAAAGAAATAAAAATGTAAGAAGAATTAAGGTTCAGTGAGAAAATTCAAATTAGTATTGAAATATTTTATTTCATGTTGCGAAAAGTCTTCATACTACGAGTATATATAAATTTCTATGTGTATTTTAAATATATTGTTTCTTCTTCTTTATTTTTCTCTAATAAAATTTAGAAATAATGTTTTACTAACATCACAATTGCACAGTACTTACAGCACAACATATCCGGCATTGCGTTTGCTTTGGTAAAGCTGTTTTTTTATATTTTGAGTTATAACATTACTGCGTAGGAATGACAAAGCCATAATTCACGATGAAAACTATTTATTTCATCAAATTAATTAGTTAATTCATAATAGAAAAGCCGCACACAAGCAAAAGTATGACTTTTGACAGCTGATTAAAAACCAGACCAGACCATAGTCCATGGAGTAACTTCATGGAGTATCATAGTCATTTTCTTTTATATTGTTTTTTTTTTCAATTGAATTGAAAAGATATAGTCTTTTTGCTCAATTTGTTTACACTGATGGCTTTAACAGATTTTTTTATTTATTAAAAAACCTTTAAATTATAAACATACAAATATGTATCAGACATTTAGGTAAACAATTCTAATACATTATTTTTAAATGAGTGTTACGATTTATAGTTTGTAGGATAGTAGGCTATT
The DNA here is from genome assembly GCA_905220595.1 of Spilosoma lubricipeda. NCBI lineage: Eukaryota > Metazoa > Arthropoda > Insecta > Lepidoptera > Erebidae > Spilosoma > Spilosoma lubricipeda. Next base: position 2,552,894 of record HG992290.1, read on the forward strand.
AATTGAAATTTTACTGAAGAAGGTACCAAAGTTTCTATTTTGTTGTACGTGAAAGTAGCCAAACTATCATAAAATAAATAAATAAATAAATATTTCAGACATCTAACGCACAACGCGATCTAGTCCCAAGCTAAGCAGAGCTTGTGTTATGGGTACTAGACAACTAATATGGATACATATATACTTTTTTTTTGTAAATACATACATATTATACATAGAAAACACCCAAACTCCGAAACAAATATTTGTAGATCGTACAAACATTTGGTTCGACCCGGCAAGCGAACCCGAGACCTCATGATCAGCAGTCGCACACGCCAACCGCTACACCAATGAGGCAGGCAAAATAAACAAATATAAAATGGTTTATAAGTAATATTTGTAAATAAAAAACGAAGTATGTCCGTACGTCAACATTTTATTACCATATGAATGATTAAATGCGAATTTACAGAGCTAATAATCTCACTTAACAATTATAAAATCAACTTTTTCACTGTCTTTTTCAACAACAGCAGCAATATTATCTACTAGGGATACATTCACCATTTGACAAGAACATAGGGCATTGCATGAAGCACACATATTTTGTTCTACAGTACTTTCTTTGACTACTGCCTTAATATTAGTTTCTTTAACGGGTGGATTGCAGCAGAAGTCGGTATCTAGACCCATTTTCTCACCATCTTCTAAAGTCTGTGGGAGATGTTGGTTAAGGGTTTCCGGTAGAAGTAGGCTAGCTATGCCGCCGGCTACTAGTAGAGCTCCCATAATAATCAATGGCAGTACCATAATGTCGGAACCCTGAAAGCAAAGAAAAATTATGATCTTAGTTAATACATTTATTTGTATCGTAGTATTTGGTCTAGAATCTTTTTTAATTATTTAGTAAGCCATTTTTCTCCGAAGTTTTAACAGAAGTCTAAGCCCACGATGCTTTCTAATGCGCCAAGTGTTACGGGATCAAAGTAGGTTGTGTGATACACAAATTGTTGTTCTGAGTGTGGGTGTTCTCCGCGACACAGGATGTGTACCGATTCCTAATGCAGGAGTTGTCTTTAAAAAAAAGTAAAAAAGTTTACGACTAACAAATCGTACTTATATTATCTACTAGCTGCTGCCCGCGGCTCCGCCCGCGTGTATGTCGGTTATCGTGGCAAATAGTAGTCTATGTGTTATTCTGATGTATAAGCTATTTCACTGTAAAGTTTCATCCAAATCCGTTTAGTAGTTTTTGCGTGAAAGAGTAACTAACATACACACTTACAAACTTTCACCTTTATAATGTTAGTGTAATTGATGATAAAACGGTTAAACAAACAAAAACATAATACCATGTATAATTTAACATATAATATATTTGGTGCTAGACGCATTTGAAAAATATAACAGCCTGACACTGACAACTTACCTACCTACAACCTATGTAATGTAATTAAAATAAAAACGAAGTTTGTACGTGGAATTTCGTACGTGTAACTTCTAAAAAAACTGTCCTTAACCTTAGTCCTATATTACTTTTAGTAAAATGCGTTTTTAGCTAATTGTAAATGCCTTGAAAATTCGCAAAACGGACACAACCAACGTCGTCGTCTGCCCTCACTCGTCAACCTACCTACCCGCGTTCGGGTAGCGCACTCAGCGATGAGCAACCTATTCCCCGCGCCAACCGCCATGCGCCATCCTAATATCACGCACTCGGTTTGTCATTATCGCAACTATTAATTTTAATATTTATTTATTTGTCTTTATTTGTATGTATTTATTTGTATAAATATTTATTTGTCCAAATGATGTAGCGCAAAAGATATATTTTATTTACTTTAAATACCAGAAGCGATAAATGTGTCCATTTTTATTTAGGAATCAACTTATTACTACCATACCAAATGTGCATTTGAAGTAAATCATTAATTTTTATTGTAGTTATGGTTCACTATGTTGGCTTTAATGGCTTACACATTTTAACTATAACGGCTTTTAAGATAACTATTTCCATCAAACATTACATATGTAAAACTTTAGCGATTTTGGCGGCGCACGCCAGTATAGCTCACAGATGGTAGATTTTTTCTACTACCTACTTGACACTTATCGTCATATTTTAGAGAATTCACACACTATCTTTATTATTTGTAGCCTATGTGTTATTCTGAAGTTTATGTTAAATTACTGTAGTGTCATTCAAATCCGTTCAGTAATTTTTGCGTGAAAGAGTAACAAACATCCATCCATCTATCCAACCATACATCCTTACAAACTTTCACATTTATAATATTAGTAGGATTAAGCAACGCTATGATCCGTTGCACTTTGCAAGACTTTCTTTGTATTTCTCAGAAGACAAAGGGAAGGGAAATAAACTATGGATTGGGGTCATCCTTTAAGATAATAGTCTAAAAAGACATATAACATAAATCAAACAAAATAATTTAAGTTTCTCGCAGATTGCACGAAATAAAACTATCAATTTTTTTGAAATTTTGTCTGCGACATAAACGCCTTGTGATTGGTTGCAACTCTGGTGACGTCACATGCTAATAAACGAAAGATTCCTCTATTGAATATTGTTTGCGTTTTATGTTTTCGGAGTGGTAATAATCGATCTGTGAGCTAATTCTGCAGTACTTTTTTTTAATAAACTATTTAATAAGTGGTTCGAAAAAAAAGGAACCAAATTTTGTGCGTGCCGATAACAGCAACCTACATAAGATAGACGCTTTTATGTTTGCACTTTTCTATCTATACAAATAAATAAAATTGGAGTGTGTTTGCAATATTAAAATAACCGATTTTTACTAAATGCCTATGTATATATATACACGGTACCAAATATATACCAAAAATGTAGTTAAAAATGTTTTTGTCTGTCTGTTTGTTTCTTCCGGGTAATCTCTGGAACGGCTGGACGGATTTTGACGGAACTTTCACTGGCAGGTAGCTGATGATCCAGGAAGTAACTTGGGCTACTTTTTTTTAGACTAACTTTGTCCCGCGGCGTTACCTGTGGTACAACAATAACTGCGGGTAACACCGCGGCTTTCAGCTAGTACATAATAATAACACTGATAACTATGCTGCAGAACTGAAAAATGTTAAAGCAGCTATGTTGCACTTGCATAAGTACAACATAAAATTGTTTCTGTAATAACCTCTGGAAAATCCATTCATTATTTTTGTAAAATCTAATTTACTTCATGTAGGTAGGTATATCTAAATGCTTTTAGGTTACATTTTGAAATAGTACAAAGCGTGGTATTTAAAGATGTTATCTGACCCGACGGACTTCGTACCACCATATTTTTCTTTCGTTAACAGCTATGGGTAGGGTGTAGTCACGGACAAAAAAACTTTTTTTTTTATTTTTTAATTTTTCTTGTACACAAACCTTGTCCTAAGAATAACTAACACATAAAAAAAATATATAATTTTGTGTAGCCGATCGAAAGTTACGCGCATACATACATTTCGGCGTAACGCCGCGAGACAAAGTTAGTCTAAATAAAGTGGCCTAAGTTACTCCCTGGATCATCAGCTACCTGCCAGTGGAAGTCCCGTCAAAATCGGTCCAGCTGTTCCAGAGAATACCCGGAACAAACATACAAACATACAGACAGACAGACAAAAAATTTTTTAACTAAATTTTTGGTATATGTACCGTGTATACACACATATGCATTTAGTAAAAAGCGGTTATTTTGATATTACAAACAGACACTCCAATTTTATTTATTTGTATAGATGTATAGATTTGTTCACTGTGGCACTACACACCATTTATTCGACATTTTAATTAATAAAATTGGGGAAAACTGATAAAATTAACTTAAACTGCGCTGTTTTGTTTTGTTGTGGCTAGAGTGTGACGTCACGCGTCTCAAGTGACCAGCGCCATTACAGAAATATCGTTTTTTGAAATGGTTGTCAAACTTGAACTTTATCTTAAATTTAAGTTCATTTTATCAGTTTTCCCCAATTTTATTAATATTATACTATTATTAATATTCTACTATTATAATAGTTCATAATACAGTAGAAATTCTGCAAAATATCGGAGTGTGCTAATTATGTAATAAAGAATAATTTAAAACGATTTCCAATAATCAGTCAAATAGCCTATTATTGGTTAAAAGTGGTAAGTAAAGTAACGAATTTAAAAATTTGATTCGGTAAGTAGTCGTTTCACCACCCGATGGATGAAGCAATATTCTGTACATTGACCAGACATGCGACATAATATCTTATTGTTTAAAGCTGTGCTCGCGACTTCGTCCGCGTGGATCTCCTTTTACAATAATGTTTTTTTTGTAACTATAGACTATTAAACTACAATTTAATAGATAAATATGACGCTGCCTTTAAAATCTATTTAAGACCGAAGAGTAAATTTTGTTTTGCACAATACACTTGTTTACATTTGTTCAAAGTGGACGCTTCCGGTACGTATGCATAAGAGATTTATTTATTGTCATTGCATAAATTTACTTATTTGAAATTAAACTTATTAATTTTACAACTATAAATATAAGGAAAAGAAGGAGAAACAAACAAAAACACTAAACAAACTAATTATATTATTATCTAATACCTACTATAAACTGATATCTAAAAACTACGTATCTATGTATTTTTTAAATCTAAAGCGCGCTTATTCCGAGAAGAGTCAATAAGAACCACGTTCGTTCGCATTAACAGTGACAATTCGAGTGAAGTCAGCGCGTGAGCGGCGTGAGCGCTCCCGCCTTTTTCCCGCCGCTTCGCGTGTTAAACAAAAATCAACCATAATGGCGTACTAATACTGGTGCGGCGAGATTTGGAAGTTTTATTTCATCTATATCTTGTGTGTTTATTAATTATACTTTTGTAATTCTTTATTTTATTTTAAAAAGATATTAAAGTGTATAGTGATAAGGATATATCCATGTGAAATACAATATATTTATATTTAATACATCTTGAAGAAATGCCTAACGCTTAAACACGTTATTGTGGCTAATTTATAAAAGATAGAAATATACTATTGAGGACTTTTTTGTAGATCTTTTGAAGACCATCATCTTTGTAATACATATTTTTGGTGTATGATCAACGTATGCGAGGATAAGAGCTCGAAAGCGAAAATTTTCATCCGACTTGCTTCAAATTTATCGTCACTGCTCAGCTCCTATGCATCTTAGCGTTATGTTATATAGCCTATAACCTGCCCAGGAGTATGGACTATAATCGTACCAAGTTTGGTTAAAATCCCTTCAGTAGTTTTTGATCCATGCGTGCACATACAGACAGACAGACAGACAGACAGACAGACAGACAGACAGACAGACAAAAAACTTACTGATTACATTTTTGGCATCAGTATCGATAACCATTCATCCCCCAATAATAATTTTTAATATATATTCAATGTACAGAATTGACCTCTCTACAGTTTTATTATAAGTATATAGATAACTTCAAATACTCATGGTAGCTATTAATCAACCTATTATCGTCCACTACTGTACAAAGGTCTCCGCAAAGCAGCGTCAACTAATGTTAGTACATGGATGTTATGCTCTGTTTAATTAATTTACGGTAAAATCATGGTTTTAATCATGGTTACCTAATCAAGTATTCCTAAATCTTTTTCAAACTTACCAAATAATTCACGAGCGGTATGAAGATTGGTCCTAGCATTCCTAGTACTGAGCTCAAGCTCATACCGAGTCCTCTCACGACGGTTGGGTACAACTCTGATGCCATCAGGGGCAGTACTACGAAAGACGATGATATTCCCATCTTACCAACGCAGTATAATGCCAAAGTTATATAAGTTTCTGTAAGAAAAATGAAATGTAATTTTTTAAGTGACTGAGCAATGTTTTAGTATTAATGGATCGATTCGCAGGAGTTTAATCAAATTATATAAAACCAGTGCTAAGCGATTTTTTTATTGCTTTTAATTAAGTCAATGAGGTCTGACAATCTCTCACATGCTTACGCTGCCGGGGGCAAATAATTTGTTAGTAACGGTGGTTAAGTGTATAAACTAATACGTTATTATACCAACCATGTTGAACCAAAAATGTTGTCAAACATGCTATTCCTCCGACAACCATACTCATACACAAAGTCCACCTTCTTCCAAGTCTCTCCATAGAAGGCCAAAGGAACAAATATGTAGGTAGCTCAACAATACCAGCCAGAAAGAAATTCAAGAATTCGTCTCCACCCAAAACAGGCGCGTAGTACGACAACCCAACATAAACACTGGTATTCGTGAACCAAATGAATGTTATAATGATAGTTTTCTTTCTTAAATTGGGTGTTCTGAAGAGATCCAAGATACCATATTGCCTAGATTTGGCCTTTTCTACATCTTGGTTTAGTTTGTCTGTTTTGTATTTACGATGGAGTTGCACCATATAATTTGCTGGTAAGGATTTACCATTGATTCTGAAAATTTTAAGATAAACGAAGTATTAAAAGACTTAAAAAATAATTTGTACCAAAATATTTATATAATTATACTTACGTACAGACTTTATAGATAAAAACTACTCTATTAGTATAATATAGGGACAGTATAAAAATTGTAGCTTTATCTTCAGAGACTAAGGATGGATGGAAAAGCAATCTCTCTGTATTAAAAATTTTTACTGCTTTAAGTAACAAAATCTACAGCTAAAGTCTCTAGCTGTATTGATTTGAACATTTAACTTACTGTGCCATATTCCTCAAGATAACTTCGGCTTTTTCAAACTGCCCTCTTGCTAAGAGCCATCGTGGACTTTCTGGCATTGGCCACAGGTATAAGAAGAAGCACACAAACGGTAGCGTGGTAGCAAGCGCTAAATGACGCCAATCTCTGACGAGGTACACCACACTCGCCAGCAGAATCAGGCCACTTGAATAAGCTATGTTTGAGAGAATTGTGCATAGGGTTCTACTTCGTGGGCCTACAAGTTCTATAGCTGTGGAAGTTAAAAAAATATTTATTTAATCTACAAAGACTGAGTCTTATATTTACAACAATTTGGAAAGTATTACGACATGCATGTTTGATTCAGTTACTTCAGATAGCCACACATTTGCTGAAATTTGTTTCTAATTTACTGTTTGTTTATATTACTTATGTAATTGTCAATTTATTGTGTCTGATAAAATTATTTCATCATCTTCCTACCGTTTTCCTAAATCTATTTGGGGTCGGTGCAATGAGTTTTCCTCCTCCATTCTCCTCTATCACTCGTTAGTTTACTGCTTACTCCCTTCCTGGCCATATCCTCTTTTATACAGTCTATCCACGTTTTCTTTGGTCGTCCTCTACTCTTATATACGTCGACTTTCATACTTAACACTTTCTGAACTACATTTTGCTCATCTCTACGCATCACATGTCCATACCAGGCTAATCTGTACTTCTCAACTTTTCATTCACTGGTGCTACTTTCAGGCTCCCTCTAATGTATTCATTCTTCACCTTATCCATTCTAGTCACACCACACATGCATCTTAACATTCGCATTTCAGTTACGTGCAGGCGTCTCTCATCCGATTTCTTTATTTCATCTCTGACATCTGACATCTGATATCTGACAAAATTATTTATTGAAGTTAATGTGGATTTAGTAACCTTACTTAAACCTGAAGCTAATATATTTACATCACCATCACATAAATAGTCTTTCATAGTTCACTGCTCGATGAGGTTTTGACGTACCTACCTACAATACCGCGTTGGCCAGACGGGATCGAACAGGATTTGTACCAAGTCTCCATCTCTTTGCAGTGATGTTGTCTTGCGTCCCATGGGTATCGCCTCTTACGACACCCACGGGATGTTTCGGCGTGGTGAGAGACTACGTATTCATAATCGGTGTAAAGTTTCTAAATGTCTGTACAATACTTACCTAACACATAAGGTGTTGTCATAATAGCTGGTACGGTGAATCCCACGCCAATTCTATAAATTATCCAAATTGTATAGTTTTGGGCAAAGGCGGTCGCTACTCCAAAGACACACTCGATTAGAAGATAGATGAAGAACGCGGGCTTTCTTCCGAATGAATCTTGAAGGTAGCCGAAGATGTAATTGCCGACGATGCCTCCTACAGCCAGGAGCACCAATCCAAGAGTGGGCAAAAAGTCTCTTTTGCAGACGAGATCCCACTGTAGGTAAATATAAAATAACATTCTTAATGACAAGAAAGATTTGCTACCTTATTTCTTTGATGAAATACCTACTGTCTATAATTACGCCAAGAACGAATTAATATATATTATATATATTATATATTAATATCTATTAATAAATAAAAATAAATCTTTCGAATATATTACTGTACGCACATAACTTTCGATCGACTGCACCTAATTGGATTATTCTTTTTTCTATGTTTTCATTTTTGTTAGGAGAAGGTTTGTATCACAGAGGTAGGAATAATATTATGCATAGGTTTCTATAGAAGAAAAGCAAAGGTTAAGGGTTTTTTTTATCTAAGACTGCACCGTGGATAGCTAAGGCGGGCATAACTACTAAAAACAAGTTTTTTAGAAATTTTGAAAATAATTACGGAAGAAAAATATGGCGGTACGAAGTTCTTAAAGTCAGCCAGTCTAGTTTTTAATTAAAATGGAGAAAGTCAGATCAATGCATGCAAGAGTTTAGGATAAAGCAGTAAAATGAAGAATGAAAGAGTAGAATTAAAAGAAAAGCATTTTGTGCCAATCCATTTACCAACTCCAGATATCACTATAATACGGGCAGAGGAATGAAGAAATTTTAACATTGATCCTGGTACATAAGATATTTTGTACACTTCTTCGTTTTTTTAAACTCGTACATATAGAAGATATTACTCACCTCAGTAACGACGGTGTTTTTATAAATATTTCTATTGTAATTCCAGCCCTTGCTACATGGAATGATCTCTGCTGAAGATTGACTTAAAGCTATGTCGTCCAGGGTTCTATAACTTTTGGCAATGTCACTGTAGTTCAACTTATACATGCTGCACTCTGAGTACTGCAGTACACCATTCTTTAGTTCCATGGGAATGCTGGAAGATCAATCAAAATAAGATTAACGGGATCTTTAACTTTGTAGTTATGTCTCATAGCAGACATGATGGCTAATTTTGAAAAATTGTTTTTAGTGTATGGAAGTATCTCCCATTTCTACAAAAATAAAGTTGTAGTAGAAAAAAAATGCGATTTACATTTTACGTTTAAAATTCACGCCAAAACGCTTGGTGATGTCATGGCGTCTTGTTTGTGCAGACGCGACGTCACCATTTGTCAACCAGTGTCAATTATAGCTCTTATAGACAGTAAAGTGATCGTCGAATATATCTGAACAAAGAGACCTTTATACATAAGTGACGTAACTCGCTCTGATTGGTGGCGAAGTTAACATGGCGTATTGCTGTATGTTGTAATTTTATCTTTGTTAATTAACTATTAATCTCGCTCTAAATAAGAAAATAAATACAATTTTTATACTATCCCAATGAACCCCATTTCATCAGATAAATACATTATTTTAGTGGATCTTGGTTACTGTCATCATGCCTATTATCGTCAATTAAAACTAGAAGTGGTCAGCGATTCCATAAGACCGTAACATATAATTCCCTAGGAGGCTAGGACACGAACAAAAGCAAAGTAAAGATAGCAGCAACGGAAGTAAAAGGTTGTCTAAGGTTATTTGTACCTACTTAAAAGAGCTAGACGTGCAATGATGCGTTGTTGTCAAATCGATTACTAAGGCAGTAGGAAGAGTGCACTTTTTTGTTTTGAAAGTACATTATTTTTCCACAAGTAAGAAAAATCCTGACAAGAGATAGATCGCAATCATAGGTGGTTACCATCTTTATTAGTACTTGCTTTTATAGATAGTTCTTTCGCTATTTAATTTCAAAATCTAACCTGAGATTCTTGATCAGGTTTATGTCCGATATAATATCCAGTTCAGGAACCTGACACCAATGTTCCACGTTAGCTGCCATGAACAGTTGCGCGTACGCGTGGAACCCGCATGGTATGACGGCCGGGAGTAGGATCAGGTAGATGACCAGCTTCTGGTAACGTCCGAACGAGCCTATGTCTTCTAGGATTGCGTCGAAATCCATTCTGAAGGTGTTTAAAAGTATCACATGTTACATTGTTTTGATTACGTGTTATTATCTTATTATGATCCCTTGTCTATAAGGCGGGGCTTGAAGAAGTAGTGTGGGTCGCTTTAGTGTGGGTCACCATGCTACATTGTCCACGTTCGCATTGAGGATATTGACCACCACTCTTAGATTTTACTCAGGCAGAGTAAATTAACTTTAGCAGCTAATACATAAAATAACATAAAACTACAGTTGGTGTAATTTAGATGTACTCTGTGATGTGAGTGTATACATACATATTATGGTATTTTATGTAGGTATTAGCCATTGAATTGGTCTGACCACATTCCAACAAAGGGATTCCAAAGTAGGAATTAATAGTTATTTAACTTCGGTTATTAACCGATTTCAAAAAAAGGAGGAGGTTTCTCAATTCGACCGTTTATATATATATATTTTTACGCGTGTTCGGGCATAACTTCGTCGTTTATGAACCGATTTTGATGATTCTTTTTTTAATGGAAAGGAGCTATTCCAACGGTGGTACCATGATAAGGACACTAAGATCTGATGATGGGATCTAAGTAAAATCAAATCAAACCTTGAAGTCGGTTTTATTTTTGTTAATTTTTTTTTTCAACAATCACTAGGTAATAATATAATTTCACGCTATGCCTACTGTCAGCGTAGAAGGCCAAAACCTTTCTAAGAAGATACCTAGATCCAGCGATCGACTGTTAAGGGCGACGATAATGACGCTACATTTGTCCTGTGCGACTATATCTACTCACACCACCCACTTGAGGTAACTGTCTTGGAACCCGCAACGAAATTAATCAGAAGAAAAACAGGAGGAGTTGGAAATATGATAAGTCCACTTCCCTCCTTAGCAAAGCGGGAGACAAAATGAAGTCAAAATAGGCAGACACCTTTTTTTAAACCGGGAAGCACCACGGATAAAGTATTAGGGTTCCTAAGTGAGCTATATTTGATTACTATAGTATGTATGGCAGAATCGCCTAAACGCACGGAAATTCACCGCAGTTGACACAAGATCCACATAGTATACCGCCCCAGATGTCATTTGTAAGCTATTTAGCATTGTGTTACGTTCATTGTACCAAAGACTAACTAGACTCCCAGAGAACATGATGAGCCGACTGTTCACAGCTAGTATCGGGTGTTAAGCATTGACACAATGGTGAATCGACTAATTTAAATGAGTGTAGTTTGCTCTTAAAGTTACCGTGGCCCGTAAGAAATTGAGTGACACAGTGATCTACCTCGAGCCATGTCCTCGACATCCGTTCGCGAACAGATGGAAAGAACTGGTAAAGGTGACGCCCCTTAGATGATTCGTCCCATCGTTGTTGCCATTCATCCATTAGGTCGTCATAGACATTGGATTGCTGTTGAAACAATCTTATGATTTTATCGCGGTCTCGTACGCCCAAAAAATCGCATTCCATGTTTTGTTTCATTCCACTTGAGGTAAATAGCAACGGCTGATGTTTAAGGCAACAACCCCTCCGCTCCAAGTAACTCTATAATGTCCGTTTTTTTCTCTTCAAGTACCGTATCCTACATTCTCTCATCATCTTCCTAGCCTTTATTATTCCCAAGATTTGAGGTCGGCTACTACTTCCACCGGTTTTACCTGAATATCAGTTTTTACACGGAGCGACTGGCATCGGACCTCCGCAACCCTGAGGGTGAACTGAATTCGAAGGAGGAACTAGTTGTCAGTATATTTGAGGGTACTGACTTCCCAATCACGATTGCCATAGATGTTCATGATAACCGGGACCGAGGCTTTACGTGCTTTCCGAGGCACGGACGGGAAATAACGCCATCTTCCATACTACGAGCTGCTATTTAGAATTTCTTGTGAGAAAAACCCAACAGCAGTCCGACCCAGGCATCGAACCCGAAACCTCTTGATTTGCAGTCGCTTACACTAACCACTAGACCAACGAGACAGTCAAAGCAGGCAAATTAAAAAAAAACTATACTTTAAAAATTATCGTACTTAGTTCTAAATCTGGTTTGAGATCAGGGATATTGGCTATTCTGTTTTTTGTTTAAATATTTTAAAATAAGGATTTACATTTGTTTATTAAAATTAAGTTAATTTTCTTTTAACTTACACACGGATATGAGAGTAAAAAAAAATTGGCGACAGTAGCTGCAACGCGGATCAGCGTTCCCGCCACCTACGACGAAGTATAATTTTTTTATTTGATTTTGTGTTTTAATCAGAGTCTGCTACGGTCCAAATTAGTTTAATAGGTATCTGCAATGAAGCATGAATAAACTATAAACATAATATTCATTGATGAAGCCTAAACAACCGTTATTTAACCACTTGAAATTTGAGTGCCGTGAAGGTCACACGAGGGCGAGTCGAAATTAAATGTCTTTTGTTTATTTGTGAATAGTACTTTTGAGTGGATGTGCAGTGTTTTCATGTTATTAAATAGCTTTATTAATGAATCTTTTGAGGATATTAAATGAAATGAACAATATGTAACGTAAAAATTTATAACTATATTATAACAATGGTGAGTAATTAACAATTATTTTTACGGGAATTAACGCGATCACTTGTTAATATATCATGGAACGCGAAAGTTTAAAAGTTAGTAATGGTGAGTGAGTTGCCACTTGGTTCAATTGTGTGTAAATATTATAAAGTTAACCTTAGTTTAGTAATAAAATATGGCATAACCAGGTACGCTTGTTATCCATCTACACTGAGCATTTTTTTGTAAAGATTTCATCATTTTCGCAAACTGTGCACCGTGCGGTAAAATTTTGCAATTTCGCCGCACATACGTATGTACTTCCAGTATCTGTTACCGCAGCGGAGAGGTTAAGCAGTCGATTACGCTTACCAGTAAACCAACAAGACCAATTCCCTACGGGGTAATAATAATCCCATTCTACTAAATTACTACCATTTAGTTGATAACTAATAAATCTAGGGTCCACACTTATTAAAAGCTATTGTAAGACTTCGAGTCATTCAGAAATAATCTTACCTTAATTATGTTGCTGACAAAAACAATATCTAGAAACACACAGTAACCATAGTCAAGCCCTTCACTGTTTCTATCCCGACTGTCAGATTGTGCAAACGCTTACGGCCATACCTACACTTTAGACGGGGACACTAAACACTCATATGAATACAGGTTGATGCAAGTAATAATTTTAAATCTATACAAATAAATAAAATTGGAGTGTCTGTTTGTAATATTAAAACAACCGCTTTTTACTAAATGCATATGTTTGTATACACGGTACATATACCAAAAATGTAGTTAAAAATTTTTTTGTCTGTCTGTCTGCTTGTTCCGTGTAATCTCTGGAACGTTGGAAGGATTTTGACGGGACTTTCACTGGCAGGTAGCTGATGATCCAGGCAGTAACTTAGGCTACTTTTTTTAGACTAACTTTGTCCCGCGGCGTTACTCGCGGTACAACAATAACCGCGGGTAACACAGCGAGGTTCAGCTAGTCAATTATAAATTCAAAAGTTATTCTGCCTGTCTGTTACGTTTTACGGCTAAACCGCTGTATCAATTTCAATGAAATTCGGCAAGGAGACAGTTTGATTTTTGAGGAAGGACATGGGCTACTCTTTACTGCGATAACCGACATACACGCAGGCGGTGTCGCGGCCAAAACCTTATATACGCATATTCACACAGTGTTTCAGTATTCGATTTGTATCTGAGATTACCCGGAACAAACAGATAGACAGACAGACAAAAACATTTTTAATAAATTTTTGGTATATGTACCGTGTATACAAATATATGTATTTAGTAAAAAGCGGTTATTTTAATATTACAAACAGACACTACAATTTTATTTATTTGTATAGATAAATAATTGTGGTCTAGAAACTAAGGTCTTTAATATTATAAACTAGCTGAATCCCGCGGTTATTGCCGTACCGCGGGAAACACCGCGGGACAAAGCTAGTCTAGAAAAAGCAGCCTAAGTTACTCCTTAGATCATCAGCTATCTGCCAGTGAAAGTCGCGTCAAAACCGGTCCAGCCGTTCCAGAGATTACCGTGTATACATACATATTCATTAATTAAAAAGCAGTTATAAAAATCACAAACAGACACTCCCAATTTTATTTGTATAGATGTATAGATACAGAACGGAAATAGTACTAAACAGCACAAAAAAAAACCAGATATCTCAAAATAGATTATAAACTTAACACCTATATTGACATGTATAAAATTAATACATTTAATTTGAAGAAATGTATAAATATTTATAGACTTTTGCAAACTAAACCTATTAAATAGCCTCAATCTCCGTCTCCCGTATGGTCTAGTGGCTAGGATACCTGGCTTTCACCCAGGAGGCTCGGGTTCGATTCCCGGTACGGGAAACTGTCTTTTTGTTATTTCTCTAATATTCAATTCATTTCAACAGTCATCTAAACAAATAAATAAAATTGTTTTTTTAATATTAAATAACCGCTTTTTACTAAATGCATATGTATGTATGGATACACGGTACATATACCAAAAATTTTTTTTTGTCTCTGGATGTTCCGGGTAATCTCTGGAACGGCTGGACTGATTTTGACGGGACTTTCACTGGCAGGTAGCTGATGATCCAGGGAGTAACTTGGGTTACTTTTTTAGACTAACTTTGACCCGCGGCGTAACTCGCGGTACGACGATAACAGCGGGTAACACCGCGGGGTTCAGCTAGTTTTTAATAATTTTACTTGTATAAATATTTGCGTTTTAATATATTTAATATATGGAACTTATACATCATATGCATATATTTTTTATTTATGGTATAGGCGACAAACGTGCAGATATATCGCCTGATGGTAAGCGATTACCGCCGCCCATGGACACCTGCAAACACCAGAGGCGTCACAAGTGCGTTGCCAGCTTTTGGGGGATAGGGAGGGGAGATAGGGGGAAGGGGTTTGGGTTATGGGCCTCCGGTATCTTCACTCACTCGGTGAAATACAGCGTAAGCACTATTTCACACCGGTTTTCTCTGAGGCCGTGGTATCACTTCAGTCGAGATGGCCCATTCATGCCAAAGTGTGGCTTTGCCACGGTGGTAATTCTTTCTATCACATAAACTCTTTTAAAGTCCAAAATGTGAAACAAAATTTTAGTTCACCTCATGTAGATAAAATGGGATGCGCGTGGGCAATTATTTCATTCGCTGTGGTCAGCCAATTCGATTAGCGATATAATTGGAGCAAAGGACCGTCCCCTGCCAAACCAAGGTCTTGAAGCTATATATGTGCATTTGTAATCCACGAACGGTTATCTATTGAACAATTTGATAATATTTTGATAAAACTGGCAGTGTTTGATGTATAGTTGGATAAGAATATTCGTCGATGGGCACCCCAAGGCTTTCTCATGGTCATTTATTTGGTACTAGCTGAACCCCGTTACCCCGTTACCCGCGGTTATTGTTGTACCGCGAGTAACGCCGCGGGAGAAAGTTAGTCTAAAAAAACTAGCCTAAGTTACTCCCTGGATCATCAGCCAGTGAAAGTCCCGTCAAAATCCAACACAACACAACAGACAGACAGACATAGCGTGTGCGTGTATACACATATGCATTTAGTAAAAATCGGTATTTTTAATATTAAAAACAGACACTCCAATTTTATTTATTTGTATAGATGAAGGCTGCTTTCGTTGCTGACGCTTCACCTGCTTACGTAAAAGCAGCACCAAAGACAGCATGACTAGAGACCACCTTTCAACTGCATTTTTGTGCCGTTAATGAATCACGTTTGCAGCGCGACAGAAGCGCAACAGTATCGCGTTTACTGTTGCGCTTCTGTCGCGCTGCAAACGTGATTCATTAACGGCACAAAAATGCAGTTGAAAGGTGGTCTCTAGTCATGCTGTCTTTGGTGCTGCTTTTACGTAAGCAGGTGAAGCGTCAGCAACGAAAGCAGCCTTCATCTATACAAATAAATAAAATTGGAGTGTCTGTTTGTAATACTAAAATAACCACTTTTTACTAAATGCATATGTATGTATACACGGTACATATACCAAAAATGTTGTAAAAAATTTTTTTGTCTGTCTGTGTGTCGGTCTGTCTGTCTGTCTGTTTGTTCCGGTTAATCTCTGGAACGGCTGGGCCAATTTTGATGGGACTTTCACTGGCAGGTAGCTTATGATCCAAGGAGTAACTTAGGCTACTTTTTTTTAAGAATAACTTTGTCCCGCGGCGTTACTCGCGGTACTACAATAACCGCGGGTAACACCGCGGGGTTCAGCTAGTTCTATTATATATACATTGTACGCTGTAGCCTCCATTTTTCCCCCGATTTCGTCCGACACGGTAGCGCGTTTGCATGACCGCTACATAGCCGCGATGCTATAGCGCGTTGGCATCGCTTCTGAAGCGCGTTGCAAATAGCGTACTCCTTCTTAGAAGACAGGCAACGCACTGGTGACGACACTGGTGTAGTGGGTGTCCATGGGCGGCGGTAATCGCTTACTATCAGGCGATACGTCTGCCTGTTTGCACCCTATATCATAAGAAATTAATTCATCAAAAGCGCGTTAGTATCGCTATAAAAAGTCGTCATAGGCTAGCGCCCTTAATGTTTACAAAAAGCATCCTTGAATGGGTTATGTCACAGAACAGAGAATTCAGAAAATTAAGAAATAAGGTTGAAAAATATACTTTCATCTATTTTTTTATTTATTTATTGAAACAACTTAAGGTACACACTTTAACTTAAATGTTTTTCCGTGCATCAGTGTCATCTAGCTTGTATAATTTTCATAATTGTTTGAGGTTTTTTTAAAGATATTTTTTTAAATGATCGGTAGAAAGAAAATAAAATACTTTTAGAAAAATCTATGTATTATTGTAGAAAAGGCGTACATTATTTTATATTCATAATACTATCGACAAAGTAACATAATTATAAAAGTGTTCACTTAGAATAACTACCTACAGCTGCTTACGTCATAAATACAGATGATCAAATTCAAACCAAGAATTTAATTCTGAAACCAAATCCAAAAAATAGTGGCCCGCAACCTAACCAATGAGGCCTCAAGTCAAGATACGAAACGATATTTCCTAGGAATATGATTGGCTGGCGGTAGGGATGATTGATTAGTCCTATTTTCTTATTGTGAATGGACTATAGTCTGTTGGTTTTGAAGGATGACCAAAAACAATAAATAATCTATTACTATATATTGGTGACTGCCTCGTTGGTCTCGCGGTTGGCGTGAGCGACTGCTGATCATGAGGTCTCGGGTTCGATTCCCGGGTCGGACCAAGTGTTTGTATGATCTACAAATATTTGTTTCGGAGTTTGGGTGTGTTCTATCTATAATATGTATGTATTCACAAAAAAAAAAAGTATATATGTATTTGTATCAGTTGTCTAGTACCCCATAACACAAGCTCTGCTTATCTTGGGGCTAGATGGCGTTGTGTGTTTAGATGTCCGAAATATTTATTTATTTATTTATTTATATTATACTATTAAAAATGAATCCCTATTTGCCTTGGTCACGACATCACGCGTGAACGGCTGAACCGATTTTGCTAATTCTGTTTTTGTTAGATAGCCCATTTAGCGAGAAAGGTTTTAGGCTATGTAACATCACTCTACGACCAATAGGAACCGGGTCTAGACCGACAATGATGGGAAAATGGTAAAAAAAATCTTATGGAGAGACGCAAGCGAAGTTGGGCTGGTCAGCTAGTTGACATTAAATCTTGTGACACATCTTCCTATACCACTCGGGGTCA
The DNA here is from genome assembly GCA_905220595.1 of Spilosoma lubricipeda. Lineage (NCBI taxonomy): Eukaryota > Metazoa > Arthropoda > Insecta > Lepidoptera > Erebidae > Spilosoma > Spilosoma lubricipeda. The sequence continues at coordinate 2,570,795 of HG992290.1, forward strand.
TTCTTTGCAACACTTTCAGGTCTTCCGTCTTTGTGTCTGTAGTGGAACTCTGATACTCCTCGGCCTGGCACACTGTTGACGATAAATTTGCAGAACCGTTCACACATGCGAGCATCCCAGTCTGAAGACACATAGTGAATAGACTCGTATTCTACTAGGACCTGCCGGCAAAAATGAAACATATAATATTTTTTTCTCAAACCTACTATATTTCTTGGGTAAGAAATACCAGACTGGAAATGAATAAAACCACACTATGTTCCGTCCGAGACTACCAAAAATTTATTGCCTATAGCATTTTATGAAAATCGGTTAAAAGATCTATAAGTTAACAATATTTCTTTTAGAGCACCTGAGTTAGGTGTTTTCTAATTGGACTATCTATGAAGAATGAACGAAACAAAATCAAGGATTGTCTCGTAACTCCATACCTGAACATGATACTCCTGATCACCAGCCAGGAAGGTGAAGGCATAGTCCCTGGGTGCGGTGCCGTTTTCTCCATGCTGATATAGTTTCAAGTCCACCGACTTTATAGGATGGGTTTCCCCGTTTGGTAAGGAAATCCAACCCGCTTCGAAACTGAAAAAGCGAAGATTGTATTGAAGATTTTACAACAAGCGACACATAGGTACTGAGCCACTAGCACTCTTAGAGATACCCAAATATCTTAAAACTTAGTCATATACTTAGTAATTCAAGAAACTAGAGAATAAAGCGTCGATAGTACTTCTAAATTAATTATCTGTTCTATGGTAAATGCTCTGAATCTTGCGATCTTATCTAAAACTAGGTACTTAATTCAAAATACATAATTTATATAAGCTCCCTATACGCCGTCTTATCTTCAGAAAATATACCTACGAGACCTACTGGCCACCTAATATTAATAAGTATTGTAATTTATAGTAGTAGCATTAGAAGTCTTTAGACAAGAGTTACTTACACAGAAGCTGTGGAAGGCTGGCAGATGACACCCACGCAAATGTTGATGCCATTCTCCATGAACATGTGGTGGAATGCGTACCGGTGCATCAGGGTCCAATCTCGCCTGTGACCTGCGAATGCATTTTGTCAGAACATAATTAATAGCACGGCAAGATGCATCAAGTACTTTAGGACAGGTAGATGACTAGTGTGAGCTATTTCCTCCAATTAGATTAACCGATAAAACATTAACATGGTAGGTAGTCGTACGATAGAATAGTAACAAACTTCTGACGAGACAATTAAAGGTACTTCAAGATTTTAAATATCTCTCTATTATCCATGAAAGATTGAAATTTGTTTTTGAAACGGAGAAACAGTTGAGACGAAATTAAAGGGTTATTTGATGTCTGGCATACTACAAAACAAATACTAGCTAAAAACAAACCCGAGATAGGAAAGTATCTCCACTGACATTAACACATCCATGTGTTGAATACTCGGAGATAGGTAAGTACGTATTAATATATAATTACCAGTTGTACTGTATATTATTGTATAACGATCTGATGATCTCACCGAAACTGTGGTCTCTGAACGAAGGCAGCGTGTATTCAAAGGACTCATTGTCAATTTTGAATTTACACTTCAATGTCCCGAATTGCTCATAGTGTGACTGGTGAGCTCTGGAATAAACAATTAACGAATTATTAAAAAAATAAAACCTTTTATTTTTTTTTAATAATTTGTGATTGCGTGAATATCTGCCGTCTTTATTATTGAATTCAGTGCAGAACTGAAAAGAAAAGTTTTTGTTTTGTTTTTTTAACTTTTATGTACCCAGTGTCACTCTCATGACTAAGACGAATCTATTGACACCACTCACATAAAAATTCGACAAGCCGCATAGGCTCTAAGCCGTGCCAAATAAATATACATACATATATACACACTGTGCCATAAAGGTGAAGCTTTAATTAAATTGAAATAAGTAAACATTGAAAGAACAAAGAATATTAAATTTTATATGTTGCTGAAAGAATATCTTCCGAAGGTAGATAGATAGATAATATTAGGGTTTTCTCACGTTTTAAGTCCTTGGAAATACTCCCTGCTCCATTTTTCCTTGGCTATGGACCTGATGACCGCCGGTGGATACAGGTCACTGTCAAAGTCGAAAGGTTTGCTCGTGGCACTCCACTCACCGAAGAAATCTACTTCAACAATTTTCTCAGGGTTGCTTTGGTACCTTAAAGTTGAAAAAGTCAGTTCTTGCATTAGTATGTTCAATGACACAATATAATTTCGTCAGTAGTCAGTAACAACTCATAACGTCGTCTCAGAAGAGGGTTAAGGTCATACGTCCCTACGCTGGCTGAGTGGGGGTGGGGACTGGCAAGATAACGCTGTGGCTACGTATGTACGCTTCGTCAGTGGTATGTTTAACTACAAAAATAATAGCTGGGCTTACGGTATTTAGGACTACCTATGCTTTAGGCTGTGTCTACATATACCTATTACTAAAACAGTCTCACAGAAAAGCAGTGTCAAGAATTCTTCACGTACTTTTTCTGCTTTTTTTATTAAGGTTATCAGAAGCCTAATCAAACCTCTAATTCTGGGTGAAGGAGAAGGACAAGACACACTTGTGCTTCTTGAGTAGCAGATGTCCACGCTTAGGTTAAAACTTACCGTCAGGCACGAGCCTGTTCGTAGGTGGAGCCTTATGCCATAAAAAGCCTAGGTTACATCCTCATAAAGTATTACTCCAATAGTATAAGTATAAAAAAAAACAACAAGATAGAGCTAAATCTCTGTTGTATAACATACCTCATTTCCCCTTTGTAGGAGACTGTCCACTTGGCCATAGGAGCAACAGGCGTTATTTTAAGACCTTCAGCGCCAAACTCTCCAATTTGCGCTCCAAATAGTACTGTGTCTGGAATCTTCTTGCTGCATAACAACCCTTTACCTGGCAACTGAAAAGCATATATTAGACTAAACTTAGAGTGTACATAAGTAACATTACTGTTGTTTTATTTTTGGGAATAGAAATATAGGAAATAGGAAAACATGCCCATGCCTAGGACCACCTGCAAACTCAATGGTGATAAGCGCATTTCTTCCATGTAAGACCGCCTTCCTCCTGTCCAGAATGAGGAAGCTAATTAATGCTGCCTCATATTACTACAACATCCGAAACCCATGGTATTCGTTTCCCTACCCGTTTTCTTTTAAACAGTTTACCGTTTACTGATGAATATCAAAAAGAACCTTTTTAGTTTTTTACCCACTAAACGATAATATTCCCAAGCCGGGTTGACGTCAAGCAAGCGTTGGAGAAAAACCGATAAAAGATGATAATGTTATAGGTTGACTCACCCCAATGTAGAACAGTCCATTGCACATACCCAAAGGTCTACGTTCACAACCAGCGATTACGTACACTCCCTTGTCAGAGTCTGTATCGGCCTTGGAAGAAATGAAGAAAACTGCATCGAAAGCCTGAAAATTGATGCAATTGTTCATATTTTACTAAGACGACATCACGGTTTTATAGTTGGCGAAATATGGGGGAGGATATGAGATTGAATAATAGTAACATTTATTGATAAGTTATAACACATAAAACTCTACATAAAAATTTGTTTATTATTTAATCTACGAGTATACTAATATATAAAGCTGAAGTTTGTTTGTTTGTTTGAACGGGCTAATCTCAGGAAACACTGGTCCGATTTGAAAAATTATTTTACATGATTAGTACATTTATCGAGGAAGGCTATAAATCATCACGCTAAGACCAATAGGAACGGAGTACCAATGAAAAATGTTTCAAAAACGGGGGAAATTTATCACGCTACGGACAACAGGGGACGCAAAAGAGGTTGCGTGGATCAGCTAATAATAAACATAAATGAGTAAAACAGTAATTAAGGAGTAGTTACCTAATTAATGAAATTTTTGTTATGTGAGAATTTCGGATCCGTTCCCAAGTATTTTGCACATTTCGAAGAGTATTAAACAAATTAATTGTAATTTTTATCGCCTGATATCTAAGGCCACCAGTCTCTTAGACAATGTATATTTTACCTTAGGATCATCACTCAACGGTTGCGCCCTTTCCATGAGGGAAGCATCAGCTATTGCCTTGCGACCCTGGCCTGCATCACCATCGGTGCCACCCTCAGAGGTTTTGCTTGCATACTATAAGAGAAAAGCATGAAATTATATTTAGTTCCCTATCTACACAAATAAATAAAATTGGTGTGGCTGTTTGTAATATTAAAATAACTGCTTTTTACAAAATGCATATGTATATACACCGTACATATACCAAAACAACAATTTTAACCATTTTTGTCTGTCTATCTGTCTGTTTGTTCCGGCTAATCTCTGGAATGGCTGGACCGATTTTAAGGGGAGTTTCAGTGGCAGATAGCTGATGATATAAGGAGTAACTTAGGCTTTTTAGACTAACTTCGACCCGCTTCGTTACCCGCAGTACGACAATAACCGCGGGTAACACCGGGTTCAGCTAGTATAAATATAATTCTCGTGTCACATTGTTGCTAACTGTACTGGTCTGTCTGTCGGTCTGTCTGTCTGTTTATTCCGTTATCTGTTTATTCGGAACGGCTGGACTGATTTGGACGGGAATTTCACTGGCAGATAGCTGATGATCTAAGAAGTAAGTCTTTTTTTAGAGTAGCTTTGTCCTCAGCTAGTGGATTAAACAAAAGCTATACGATTACCGTACAGGGCGTACAGGGTCTGGGTCTATGAAGAAGAACCACAGTGTTGAGTTTTCCTGTCGAATTCCTGTAGGTATTGTATGGCTTGAGACTAGCTCTCCTGAGGAGAGTAAGCTTGTGGACTCTAAAAGAAACTTTATAGAACAAGTAAAATTTAACAAAATAAATGTCAAAATCGGTTCATAAACGACGAAGTTATCCTCGAACACACATAAAAATAAATATAAACGGTCGAATTGAGAAACTCTTCCTTTTTTGAAGTCGGTTCAAAAGGGCAGAACAACGAGGAGTAACATAATAATAGTGTATGCAGACTATTCATCTTAATAAATTTATATATAATGATAAAGCTTTACTGATTTCAGCACGGTTGGGCCGGCTCGACTGGGGCGGTACTACCCTCGCACAGAAGAGCAACCTAAAATGACAGCATTCGTTGGTGAGTGCGAGACTGGAGGCCCAATGATGCCGACGCATCACTAGCTTCTCTAGGCCGCCATAGTGTCGGTCACCGTGCTGCATTGTTGCATTGTCTGCATTCGCAATGAATTTGGTGACCACCCCTTTTGGATACTGCTTATACTTTCCATCAGGCAAAGTAGAGACACTTTCGCAGGCACATAAATAAAACACATTTTAGATAGTTTTTTGATGTGAAACATCTAAGGCGAGGGGTAAACCTGATTTTTGCGTGGCGAGTGGCGATTCTTCGCCGCGATCTCGAGTTTTTATTTTATTTGTATTGGTCCTGTTACTTGTCTTTTTATTTGTATTTAATAAAAATGAATATTAATGTAATAAATATTCATTTTATTTAATACACAACAATTTTGATGTTTCACATCTGCATTGTTTTTGGTAGGTAGGTTGCTTTTTGTTTGGATTTTTAATACATATAACCACAGAAGAGGAGAATTAAAGGTAGAAATGCGATGTAGGCGGGTCAGGCGCGCCGCAGTTAAGCACCGATGTCACTAATGTCTCTACTGGCATCAACTGAACGCTTTAATACACGTATTACTTTCGTCGGGAACGTAGCTGCGAAAAAAATTATTGCTATGCCGAGCTGTGCTATAATTACGTGCCGAAAACGAAGCAAGGACTACAATTTACTCAAAGGAAACATATCGTATCATCGGTAAGTCTAAAAACTTTTGTTTTTAAGCAAGATTAACAAAAAACTAAAAAGTATTATGTAATACACATGCAAACCGTTATATTCTAATCTATTAAAAAAATCATACATTACGTATTAAAATTAAGTATGATTTGCATAGTTGCCAAGAGAGCAAGCAATGAACTGCATTTTCTGCGGGAATATTTCAAAACATTTGGTACGAACATACTTAGTAAAAGTAATGTTTACAATTACTTGCCATAGGGATGTGACAAATTCAATCGATATCGTATTATTAAACTTTTTGATGATATTGGTTTTTATAGTGATTTTATGTTTACTATCCGATTTTTAAAACAATATATGATTTTGTTTAATTGCTTAAATTTTTTTATAGAAACTTATATTGAAGATATATTAAAAAAAAAAACAATTTTACAAATCAAATCTATTTTATTTCTCTGGAGGCTGTAAAATTTTGGTATATAAATTTTACAGCCACCAGAGAAATAAAACAGATTTGAATAAACAAAAGATAGTATGTAAGTACTTTTGAATAAATAATAAACGTGACATATTTTAAGTAATTTATGTTAGTTAGTTATTAATCCAACGGCTTCCCGTAATACATCCTAACTATGTAAAATATTGTTTGAAATACAAAACAAAATTTGTGTAACCATTTATTTATTTTTAAAGACGACCCCTGCCTTAGTAATCTATCCTGTATCGCCGGGGACTTAACAAATTTACATGAAATTGACAGAAAGTATACCAAGACTCAGAACAACAATTTGTAATAAAAGTATTGTTCTAACGCAGTAAAATGCGCAGCCTTTTTTAAGGTTTATTTATTTAAAGTTTCTGAAATATACCTAAATACACAAGTATATAACTTATTTTGGGCAGATTAGGGAGTTGCAATGTTTTGCAACAAAAAAATTATAAAGTAGAATGAAAGGATATCAGAGTATCAGTCAAATAAATAATTAATTTAAAAATTATTGTAACATAATCATATTCGATAAATGTCAAATTCACCACATCCCTAAAGTATTCGGCGACACTGCCTACAAACACAAATATGCAAGTGAAACCCTACCTTAGTTGAAAGGCATAAGGTTGTATTAATTATCATTGTAAGTGGACGAATCAGGATATTCTTCTTTATGTGTGTTTAATATTATTGATCGTTAATGTGTGCGTCTAGGCGACACAGTGTACCTTGCATTTGCTGCTCGACACCATTTCTAAGTATATATTCGTTTGTTCTGTGCATATAACCCTGATGCGTAACTTTAGTTTCTACTTGTCAGATTACCCGTGTGCCACCTTAGCGACACAAACTTAATCTCAATGGATTATCGTGCACCTGAGTATCGAAGATAACATACAATTAAATTGTAGGTTTAAAGCTAATGAGTTGTGGAAAATCGTTATCACTGACGAATATAGCATTGTAATACTATTTATCAACTAACTGTGTAGAATTTAAAATATTATATTCAAAGGTAAAACCAAGCTTACTAAATTATAATTATACTGGTTGTTGCCCGCGGCTCCGCCTGCGTATATGTCGGTTATCGCGGCAAATAGTGGCCTATGTGTTATTCTGATGTATAAGCTATATTACTGTAAAGTTTCATCCAAATCCGTTCAGTAGTTTTTGCGTGAAAGAGTAACAAACATCCATCCAAACATCCATCCATCCTTACAAACTTTCGCATTTATAATATTAGTAGGATGTACCTACGTAGTCACGCTTTCACGCCAGAACGACTCAACTGCCTGAGTTAGGCATAGAGATAAATTGTAGTCTGGAATAACTCTTAGTATCCCGAAAAAAATAGTGTTCCTTTTGTTCTCTCCTTATTGTGTATATATTAATGTATTTATACTTTGAAAACATATATTATATTAATTAACACTATTACGATGGATGTCAAATGACGTTGACTGCATGTATGAGGCCGGCTCGACCGGAGTGATACCACGGCCTCACAAAAAACCATTGTGAAACAGCGCTAGCGCTGTGTTTCACTGAGTGAGTAAGGATACCGGAGGACCATACCCCAACCCCTTCCCCATCTCTCAATCTCTCTCATCTCATCCCCAAAGGCCGGCAACGCACTTGTGACGCCTCTGGTGTTGCGGGACAATCGCTTACCATCAGGCGATGTGTCTGCTTGTTTGCCACCTATTCCATAAAAATATAGGTACTATACCTACTTTCCTTCCACCCAACTTCACCCAACAAATGAAATTTAGCATACAGAAAGATTATTATAGACTAGAAAAGCACATAAGTTGCTTTTTATCCCGAGAACATGTAGTGTTCCCAAGTAAAACTGCAGAAATCATCTTGATGGTTGTATTTTAGGTTCAGAATTGTATAAAAATGCTGCGTTAAGCTAAAGTAATTTAAAACACATTTCGACCTGTCGTGGCACGAATAAAACGAACGAAATTCAACCGTGTCGTCCGTGTCAGAGAGAGCGTACTAGATATCACTTCTCTGGTAGATATAAATGGTATTGTTTGATTGAAAGACTGACTGTCTGCATTCCATTGTTATCTTGAAACGCAGTTTGTTTGTGTGCATTTGCACAATACCTAAGGTTTGTTGTTGTTTATCAATTCACTTAAAAAAAGATTTTCACATAAATATGAAGTAAAATTGTATCTTTCGTTTTTCAGAATTTTTGGGTTCCGTACTTATTATTGTATTAATTAACCACGGCACTGTACATAGGCTTAATTTTTTGTCTAGTTATGTCTAACTTGCTTAACAGTTTTTCCTTTTTAAAATTTAATAAACTTTTATTCTGTCTTTTACCAAATAGTCTTCGTCAGTTACTTTATTAAGTAACATAATAACAATTTAAATTTCAAAAAGTATCTAGTTTTAGAACCTTCGGAAACCTGAATCCGTAATAATTTGTATCATTCATTTATTTTATCTGTTAATTAATTCATCAAACGCAGTGTATAATCACGTTAAGTTTACCTAGTTACAATTAATTTAGGCTTACCTTTCTAAAATAATATAGACTCGCAAACAAAACATATTTCAGATAATACCACTTTCCTGGCACTGCATATATACCAAATATCGGCTTAGCGTCTTTACATAACAAATTATAAATAAATAATATCACACCAACAGTGAATAGTCCCAATACGAGTGACATTTTGTAGCACTAAACTGTTAATGTGTTGATTGTGATGGACATTGCACGATAAGATTTATGTTGGCAAGTGCCGCAAGTGCCTACACTATTGTGTTATATCATTTTACGTATTCGTGTTCACCTAAGTCGATTATCTATGTAAAGCCACTTGTACACTGAGAGTAATACTAACACAACGTTACAATTTGAACGTTACGGTTGATCAAGGTTACAGAGTGTCACCAATATTATTCATCCCGTTAATGTCATAAAGGACTAAAGTATCGACTAAAGGAGCAAAATTCCACAGGAAAATAGCATTGCAAAGAGAAGGAAAACTTGACACAATCTTTATGGTAGCGTACGCGACTGCTGTGCGATTTCTCGAGTTCGATTCCCGGATCGAACCAAATATTTATTTGATCTGCAAATATTTGTTTCGGATTTTGGATGTTTTCTATGTATACAGTAAAATGTACATACATTTAAGCAAGTCTTAAACAATACTTCAGAAACCTAAGGCTCAACCGCTCAATTCATCTTTTAACAGCAATTGCTGCAAATCAGCTTTATATTTAAACAGAAACTAGCCATTTTCCCGCAATTTTACCTGCTCCGTTTTAGAAATAGGGCTGACTCACAGTGACGTTTAATAGCATATATCTAATTGAATGTTGAATCTAAGTAATATAAAAACATTTTAATCTACCAGATAGTTCCAAAAGTTAACGTGTTTGAACAAACAAAAGAAAAAACTGAACTGAGCTGTCTTTAAAAATACTGAAGACCTCCAAGTGTGTCCCAACCCTAAAATAGCTAATTAAATTTGGATTATAGATATCGATTTTGACAGAAATTATATATTTATGGAATGATCACCTGTTTTTCGTTAATGTGACCTTTGTAAGACGTGCTTTAAATTGGAAATAACTTGAACTTGGCCTGCTAACGTGAGTCTACTCTGCCTGATGAAAAGCATAAGAAACCAAGTGGTCATCATACTTACTGCAAGTGCAAACAATGTTACAATGCAGCATAGCGATCCACACGATGGATAGCGGCCAGTTGAGATGTTTCTGCATGATTGCACAATATCTTTACCATTCAAGACTCACAATTGAGTAACACAAGAGAGTCGCCCTTTCATATCCTTGTCCCAGAATCACGAAAAGGGGATTTAATTCATCGCTTCCCCATGAAAAAATTGCGTAACTGCGGTTTTGTACGCCCCGTAGTACGGTATCACTCACGTCGAGACGGTTCTTACTCATTTCCAAAAAAACTCTCCCAAGATAAGATGTAGAATCTTCCCTCCTAGCCATGTTGAGATTCTATAAACGTAAATGTACTTAGAAATGACGTCATATCAACGCAGGTCCGGTGGTCAACAATAAGGCATGGGAGAGCCACTCTTCGCTATACATGGGCCTGGTCGACCGGAGTGATACCATGGCCTCACAGAAAACCGGTGTGAAACAGTGCCTGCGCTGTATTTCATCGAGTGAATGACGTCACCAAGCCCTTCACCATCTCCCTCCCCATCCCCAAAGGTCGGCAACTCACTGTAACGCCTCTGGTGTCCATGGGCGGCGGTAATCGCTTACGATCAGGCGATACGTCTGCTCGTTTGTCCCTTATACCATACAAAAAAGAACCAGCGTTAGCGATTGTAGAAATATCGACGATCAAGAAGGATGTACGTAGAGTAGCAACATACTTCAGTAACTTCGAAATTCGAAATGAAAAAAAACATGCTTTTTAAATCGTTTTATTAAAAACATAAAACTAAATTACAATTAATCTAAACTGGTAAAATATACAAGGAGTTACTATTACTTAATATTATGGAATTATATTTATTTATTAAATTAAATAAGTTTTGTGTTCATTCTTTTATAAGAAACAAAAAAGAACTTCAAAAGGTACAAAGGTTTTTATTTCTAACAGCGTTCAAAAAAGGAGGAGGTTCTCAATTCGACCATATACATTTATTTTTATGTGTGTGTTAACTTCGTCGTTTATGAATTTTGGTGTTTTCGCCTAATTTACCTCGACAATACAGCACATGCTGTGGCGTCTGTTTGTGTCGATCTATTATTCTTAACTACAGCTTCAATTTAACGTTCATAAATGTCACTTAGTGTCTTAATTGAATAAATGAATTTGAATCGATTTTGATGATCTTTTTATAATGGAAAGGCGATATTCCAACGGTGGTACCATGATAAGGACACTAAGATCTGATGATGGCATCCAAGAGCAATTGATCGATTTGATCGTTCTTGAAGTCGGTTATTTATTTTGTTAAAATTTTACTTGTATGAACTCAAACGGTGAAAATAAAGTTTCCGAAGATTTGATTTGTTATGGGTCAGTTAGTCTACTAACCTGCAAAATGCTAGAGTAAGTATGGCCTAATCCTTCTCTTTTCGAGAAGAGGCCCACACACCCACAAGTTCGCTTATTTTGAAAAGGGTACCTACTATTTTTTTATGTTTTCCCTTCACTCTAGCGCCATCTATATTCTGCCCATTCTGCCCATTTTTTTGAACAGAAACTACCTTCTTTTCCTATACTCTTCTATCTAGGTATTTCAATTTAAATTAATTCATCAACATAGCATGTATAATATTCTTTAAACTTTTTTTTATACTATTTTAGACACTATGTGTTTGAAACCAGCTTCTTTAGGCCTGTTTTCCCTTCAACATCTGGAGATGATAATAAGGAAGTATGTAAAGATGTTGATGATGTCCAGGTACAGGTTCAGAGCTGCGAAAATGTACTCCTCAGGGGAGATGCTGTATTTGTGTTTGCCACCCATCATGAGCTGAGTGTCGTAAACGAGGTATAGACAAAATATTAAAGCTCCTACTGAACCATAGATAAGCATGAAGATTCTGTCGTCTCGTAGGAAGATTGCGGCGATACCTGTAAGAAAAAAGATAGTTTTATTTCCGTCTCCTTATTTATCATCAGATCATACATTGATAGCGAGAATCGAATCCCACGTGGCTTGCCTTGCCTAATGTGGGGACCGCCTTAAATACTTACCTGTTAAGATCTGCTACACTAATTATTTGTTTGATAATCTTTATTTGTCTCTCTAAACAAAACCTTTTTTTATTTGTTATTCAAATTATTATATGAAAATTCATTTGAACATGTTTCAGGTTCAATTCCTGCACAGAACAATTGTTGCGTAACGGGCATAATTTGTTCTAAGTCTGTATGTAATGTAGGTAATATAGGTAATATATATGTAGTTAGTCCAGAACTTCCACAAATATTTATAGAATAAATTACCAATGTAATCGAGCAAATTTCAAGCTGTAGTAAAACCTTTGTATTTGCTTCGTGAGTAAAACTAACGTATGCGACTGTCAATCAAGAGGTCTCGGGTTCGAATCCCGGGTCGAGCCAAAAGAGTTTTTGAGTTTTTCTGATTTTAAAATTACTTAATAACAACAGCCTACTCGGAGCTTAGAAGTTGGGGTCTGAATGCCCGTGTCTTGGAGAACACGTAAAGCAGCCGATCCCGTGCCTGATCTCTACCCGGTCGTGTCGGATAACCGTCCTATCGGATTATGAGAGAGAAGAAACAGAGAGTGCACCTGTGTTTGGTCACACACTTGTGCACTATAATATCTCCTGGGTCACGGCTTTGAGACTGGCGGCGGTCATCGGCTACAGAACATCATCATTGTAAGAAGACATGTATCTATTTAAATTTAAACCTTCAGAGATAAAATACGTGTGTGTAAGGTATGTTTCTATGTTATTAGATCTTAAAGAAATATATTTGGATAACAGACACGCAATGCTATCGAACTAAGCGGAGTGGGTACTATGAAAGCTAGATGGACAATAGAATACTTCTATACTTTTGATTGAAATACATCTGTACAAATAAATTAAAAGGGAGTGTCTGTTTGTAATATTAAAATAACCGCTTTTAAATAAATGCACATGGACTGATTTTGACGGGCTTTTCACTGGCAGGTAGCTGATGATCCAGGGAGTAACTTAGGCTACTTTCTTTTAGACTAGCTATGTGCCACGGCGTTGCCAGTGGTTACAACAACAAACGCGGGTAATACCGCGGGGTTCAGCTAGTACTTAATAAATATAGAAACACTCTGAAACAAATCTTTGTAAATTATACAAACATTAGGGAAATCGAACCTGAGACTTCAGCAAAGCAGTCGCATACGCTACCGCTGCGCCACCGTGGTACTATTTATATTTATAACTATAGTTAGTCAGTACACGAGAATAGAGTAAGGAACGCAAGTGGATCCAATAAAAGCATGTTAATATTTACCTAATATTAAGAGTATAACCCCAGCGCAAAGCAGTCCTCCTCCAATGACAGTGAAGTCCCACTTGGTCTGGAAGGCGAACAGCGTCAGTGCCAGACTCACAGCTGCTGTGACACCAACCGCCATCATTACCTGAAATACATTACAAAAACTGAATCATTTTGCAAATATAATTTTATTCAATTCGTTACAGCGAACAAGATGTTAGTTAGCGCAGTCTTAACTCGTCACTATATATTACGAGAATCATCATAAATTATCATCAACAACTTTTTATAATTCACTGCTTTACATTGATTTTAAAATGACTCTACTCTTGGTGGAAAACATTAGCAGAGTCCAGGAGTTGTTCTCGATTAGGAAACTTGAGAAATACAGCTCATGTCGTAATATTATTTTGAACAATTTAACAGAAACAATTAGTTGCCACTCTGATGTTCTCCCTTATAATACCTATACAATAATTTCACTCAGCTGGTGAAGTGGTCACCATACTCATTGCTCATACAGACAATGCAACAATTGCAGCAGGCAATGTTGGTATTGGGGTTTGTTTCAAAATTTCCTTCTATTTTATATAAACTAGCTCACCCGACGAACATCGTACCACGATATTTACATATCTGTCTCAGCTTCCCACTTTTTTTTATATGGAAAGCATGTCCTCACAATAACGAACAAATAAAAAAAAATTATGAACTGGGTTTGTGACAGTCTTTCTTCTTCACCACAATCCGTCTCTTCATGAATATTAAGAGTAAAATGCAATAGAAAAGGTAAATAAGAAGGGAAAACAATAGAAGTGACGTCGTTTGTCGACGCTGTCGATTGAAGAATGTTCCCAATGTGAATTGTTACCAGAGCCCAACCTCCTCCTATTTCTAGGAGTTGGGCTCCAGGGGTAATGTTTTTGTGACGATTGAGATGTAGACACTTTGTAAATGTCCATGGGCTGTGGTTGTCATTTACTTTCAAGCGACCTGTGGGCTCAGACGGTCGGTTATAAATATCTGGATTTCGTTTACATCTGCTATCACGTATATAGATGATTGATTGATTGATAGCCTAACGATTCTCTTCTGGGATTCAAGAAGACGAAATAAAAGAGAATTTTTACTTACTGCTTCAGGAGCGTGAACACTGGAGATCAGACCTAACAGCAAACTCTGCGCGAGGGTAAATATTGCAAGGAAAATGAAATTCATAGGCGTCTGCCTTCTGATTTCGCCACAGCAAGCCATTACTATCATACTGACGAGAACAATACCCAATGCGACCCATCTGAAAAACAAGATAAATATTATTTTTAAATTACATGGCCTTTATTAGACCTACATGAGGGCGATAGTACTATTGTTACAGTAGCATCTTTAGTATAATTCCAAAATTATTGAAAGCTTTTGATACTTACAGTAGCCAAGGGTTCGACCGGGCAAATTGGCGAGTAGGTTCGTGGTACACGAATAAAGTGATGAACGCAAACGTCACCAATAGCTGACACATCAAGATAGAGTACACCTGCAATAGATAAGACAACAATATGATTCTTAACTTATATTTCAAAGACGATTTATTAAGTTTTCGAAACCTGGAATTTATTTCCGAAAATTCCTATATTCCGATTCCGAGATGGTTAAACTTTTACTAGTATATCCCGAGACCTAATAAGTCGGGCAGTTGTAAACATGTAGTTAAATGTTGAATAGTTAATTTTAAAATGATGCCGATGAAACGACACCGATAGAAACACGGGTGGAACAACGTGCTTCAAATGCTAACTAACCAGTGTAACCAAGCTGGTGTCACCTCGAGCAGTTCTGGGATGCATACACCTGTTATCAGGTGGCCAATCCATGCAACATATCTAACTTACATATCTTACTTATAACTTACCTTACGAATGAAGCCCCTTCGTATGGATGCTTCTGAGAAGTCGAAACCGCTGACCTGGCCATCTTCGCCGAAACCAACTTGATGGGGCTGCATGTATTCTGTTGTCTAAAATTACATTAACATCAGTACATGGCTTGATATAGACTCTTAATTGAAACTGGCATAAAACAATGTATTTGTTTTTTCTTTGAAAAGACAATTTTCAACAACAGGGGTCATTTGAAACATAGAATGAAACGGAAACCAGAATACCCTCATATAGAAAAACAATTTGTGAAATACAAAGTGTTTTCCTATGTGGGATTGAATCCATAGCACTTCACACGGTGACAATATTTTTTTGGAATAGTGGGCAATCGAGTAGACGAATAGCCCGACTGTTATACGCGATCATTTGATAATACAAAAGTCACAAGAGAGTTATCGCCCTTTGAGATCATTTCCCCAGAATCACGGAAAGGGTGATTGAAATTCGCACATTACTATTTTTTTAAATATAAAGTTTAGACGCTGCTCCTTACTTCAGAATGGCTGAATTAATTTGAATGAAATTGGACACAGAGGTCGTCAAAAAGAGGGCAAAAAAAAGTTGGTGTAAATAAAAATCAACGTACCGTATCTGTAAACGGAAATGAAATTAATAAAGTTCAAGCAAGTCAAGGTCTCTCGTGTATTTGCACTGTGATTGGAGACTCCACTAGGAAAACAACATAAAGTTGCCAGAGAAAATAATAATAATTAACGCAATTTATTTGTGTATGTAAGTAACCCTCGGTCTATTTGACGTACTGTGTTGAAAAATCTATTTTTTCCTGTTGTAATATACCCATGAATCATTGTTATTGTTATCATAAGTGCTTGTTGTATACTCTTATCATGGGCGGATAGGCTGATATTGAAAAAATGATCAAAACTTATTTTGATTACAATTTTATATGATAGTGACTCTAAAATTTTCATTGTCAAATATTATTTGCAGTCAGTTGTAATGAATATTTGAATATCAGCAAATCTCCTCATCATCATCAGCCTATCGCAGCTTACTGTCGAACATAGGCTTCTCTAGTTGCGTTAAGGAAATGGTGATACATTGATTAAGATCCCCGCAGTCATATCACCAACGCCTTTTGTATTATTGGCTAATAGTTTGTTTTGATCACCTGGCGTCATTCTCATACTTTTGTTAGTTTTCTATTAAGGTATACATGAGTAGAATATCAACTCGGGTACAGGGTAGGGTCCAAACTCCAAAGCTTCATGTGAAGCGACAATTTCTTGGAATTTGATTGGTCAAGAGAGAAGGTTGATTGAAGCGTCACTACTTTCTTAACTCGAATGGACGTGAATAGCAGACTAGACTAGTGAATAAAATAACCAAAACTCTGACGCAATCTAAGTAGAGTCATACGGAAATTAAAGACTAATATATACGTACGTTAAAGAGGTATATTATGTTTTACCGAATGGAGAACTTCTAGGTTTTGAAGACGGTTAAAAATCCCTTAACATTTCAATCCAAACAGTAATCTTAAGAACTTTTGCATTTAAAATGAAACTAGCAAATTCATCCTGCTTTAGCAGAAATGAGTTAACTACCTCGTCCGAAGACAACGGGCTCATTTACCTTAACTGACTCACAAAGTTTTTTTCATATGGCAATAAAATTTAGTTCACAAAATCATTAAATAAACACACTACAATCCGACTTCGTTACTTGAAATGATTCACTCAATTACCAATTTTAACCGCACGGAGCACTAAATTAAACGTTTTAGTTAGGCACTATAACTTTAATCTGAACCAGGAGAATTTTTTTCCGGCAGTATATTAACCGATTTATTCAGAAATTGTTTAAAAAATATTACCTGTGCCATGAAAAATAGCGTATGCTCGGAAAGCCCCGATATAGACTGAAATATCCTCGATTATCTGTTAAGCTGATAAGATAAAGCTTCTGAACAAATTGTGTAAATAACTGTTAGTGTTAGGGTATGACTAGGTATTATCATATCTCTTTTTCAAGAACTGCTATTATTAATATTGATAAAATCAGATTATTGGGTCTTTCAAACAGTATTTTAAATACCTATCTACATGTAGGTATTTGTGCACTTTGTCATTCCATCAATTGCACCATTATCACCTTTTAGTAGTCTACTGTTGGAAATAAGCCTCTCCTTAGAGATAGGTTTTACCCTACTATATCTCGCTAGCTCAAATCAAATAAAAAAAGGTAGATAACGCACCGTCTTGTTTCTGTTGAAGCAAAAAAAGTAGCGTAGTTCCAAGTAAACACACTCGCGCTCTAATTTATGCTATAAACTACGCTACTTTTCGTCAGTATCGTACAAGTATCGACATCTTGACTGTCATAAGATTTGGTTTACGGCTTGTTTAAAGTAGGTACTACAAGTTGTTACATACCAAAAAATTAAGCGACTTGATTCACCACAACTTTGCCACGATCAACTAAATACAAAAAACTATCATTGTCAGGAAATCATTTTAAAAAACTAGTAATTCAAATGTAAATATTAATTGTAATAATTTATTACGGTTTAACTACTTACATTTTGCCAGTTATAATGACGGTTTGAAAAATACAAATACTTTACCTACTACTCTGAAGTTAGTAACAAGACATTTTGTAGAATGTTTAGTGTATTTCTTTTTTTTATTGTTAATTTCTCATCTGACTTTACTAAAAAGGTGTTCTGTCACAGTCACAGAGCCACAGTCTATTGAGATATTGCATCTAGTGAGATAGTGTGCGTGAAAAAACCCTGACATAATACACGCACACCATTGTTGATTTGTAGATCCGAGTTCGTAGTACCTACTGTATTCTCACTCGTTACATGTTATAGAATTACTATAAACACATAACCGTTTACGTTATGTTCAATTAATATTCTGTATTGTTAATTTCAGTGAAAATCATATATTTTAAAGGAGGTATTATCTGAAAATAGGTACCTAAGTACATGTTTTTGTAACCAAATCTAATTTAGGAGAATTCGCTACTAAACAGTTAGTAATTATTTGTTATAAATATATAAACTAATCCATAACCTAAGAGAAACCGTAACGTTCAATATTATCATTTGTATCTACCCATCAAGATTTATGATGATTTTTTTATGCCTCTGCAAACAGTTTAGCGCCTGCGGGATCGAAAATGCAAATACTTCAAATTGCGTATCGTAGATAATTCAATGATTGCTTGAAGATAAATATTTAAATAAATAAATATTTCGGATATCGACACATAACGCCATCTAGCCGCAAACTAAGCAAAGCTTGTACTATGAAAGCTAGAATGACTTATAGAATACGTATATTTTTTTGTAACTACATACATATTATACATAGAAAATACCCAAACTCCGAAACAAAATTTTCAGATCAATCAAACATTTGGTCCGACCCGGGATAGAACCCGAGACCTCAAGCACAGGAGTTGCACACGCTACCACTACTCCGCCGAGGCAGTTAACTGCTACCAATATTATAACACTATCGCACTTTATTTAAAGCGACAAATATTTCTATTAACGTATGGAATATGAAAAGAATAACAATAATAGGTATATAAATATATATATTTAATGCGTTATTACAAAAATATAATATTAATAGAATGCATCTATTTTTTAGCTCCTACGCTGCGCTGGTAATTACTTTATTATACTGCGCTTATTTTATTATCAATTTTCTAACACATCTCAGCAATAATTCTAATCGAGTTTCTAATGTATATCGTTAAAAAGCGATTGAAGAACGGGTTTTCAAATATTACTCAAGATAATTTAATAAATATCTTCGAGGTTAAGTTTAGTTTTCTTAGAGGTTTAGTGCTGTTAGTGGCAGACTATTGATTTGGTTCTGTAAACTCGTTGATTCGTTTAAAAGTAAGAAGTTTATTAGGTTTGATGTCATACGGTTGTCTACAACTATAGGGACAAATAAAAATAATAATAAACCATTAATATTTTACATTTAATTAAATAAAAGAAAATAACAAAAATCTTAGCATAACTAACTTCGAAACTATTGTAATGGTGAAAAAAAAAACGGCAGTTTATAATATCGATTAAGATTCGGATAAATATTCTTTTGTACTATATTAGTGATGTTAAACGAAATAAGTTAAATTAGTATCTAAATCACAATACTGACACATCACTACTAAACAGTACAGACAGACAGAAGGACACAAGAACATTATAGCTACCTTTACTTAGGCAGACTTAGACGTTGTTTTTAACATTACGGTAACAACTATTTATTATAAGCAATGTCCTTTAAATACATTTCAAGCAATTGATGTCACAATGAAAGCCAACAAGAGTAAAAACCTGTCAAATACTCGTACTTTTAAGACTGAGTATTGAACCAAGAGTATTAGCGTTATTTACTGGCCAATATAAGATAATTTTACAAAGAATTAAGTAGTCTATAGTATATTGAATATACATTACATAGCGTTAATCTATTTAGGAGATTAATATGTAGTTACAAACGACGAGATCCATCTACCAGTCAACTGTATCTATCCGTACATAGATGTATACATCGCTTTGAAGGAAGCAGACAAATTGTAAGATTATGTTGATACTATATAGAAGCTCTTATTCTCTATGACTTTAAGTTGAAATTTATAAATCACTCGGAAAAAAGTCATTCTCTGAACGCCATCATCACCTATTCATGACAGATTTTTCATTTTTATTACATTAAAAATGTCGTTCAAAAAATAAACAGCATCCCTTCTAGCGTAATTTACACAAACGTTAAGTTATACCATCTCTTTCATTTAAAATGAGACAGAAAGAGATGACCATCAATGCTAACATATGCCTTTAGAGTCATGTATATATCTATGTTAGATGAACCACGTCGTATTTATTGTTTTAAGTAGGGACAACGGTCTTTCGCCTTCCACAGTAAACGCACTGTCTTTACAAAAAGAATATCATAGGGTAAATAATATACAATTTAATTAAACAATAGTGGAGACATATTCTAATATCATGTTTAAAGTAAAGTAGTTCTAATTAAAACAATAGTTAATAAAGTACTGCAATGTTTTGGTGTTAATTTTAATAAATATTTTTGAGTAATTGAGTAATACGAGAAGCTGAAGATCGAACCGAGCGGCGACCAATAGGGTAGATGACACCTTAGTCAAATCACTTACTTTTTATGATCTGTCAAAACGATAAATTTGTATGACAAATGTAGTAAATACACACTTGTGACGTCACTGTTTTAGACTACTCAATTGAGCAATATATTTCAATGTTTCTTTGATTAAAATTTGTATTAGAAATGAAAAGCTGTACTAATTTTATTTTTCGCGTCGTTTTGTAATATTCGTTTTAGTGACGGAGACAACTACCCTATTGCAGCGGCCTATATCCAGCAGTGCACTGATAGGCCGATGATGAGATTCTTGATACATTTTAAGTAGTTTTTTTATTATTATCAAACGTGAAAGGTCCTTTGTACGTGAGAAGTTAAAGGACGAAAACTGTCGACTCTTGTTTGTGGTTCAAGGTTTTAAGGGTACCAACACAAGTTTTACATAGCGGTACGTTTTGATAGCATCCCGTTTAAGTGTATTCCAAAATATGTATGTATTTTGAACTGAAAATTAACAAATGTTGCTTTGATTAGCATTATAGTCGACATAATTTAGGTGTTAAAAAGTCTCTGTATACCTTTTAAGGGTTATTACCGTGAGCACACGCATGTTATAATAATAGAATTAGAATTCTTTACATAAGAAAGAAAAGACAAAATATCAACAAAATCTTTACGACAGTTATCGCGAGGTAAAGTTTACAAGACCTAGACAATTTATTCCTTTTTTAACGTAATTGGGTGCCAAAATTACTATCTGATGGAAAGCATGAGTAATATCCAAAAGTGGTGGTCACCAAACTCATTGCGAATGTGGACAATGCAGCATGGTGACATACACTATGGCGGCTTATTGATATATTCTTTCACATCCTAAAGGACCCGTGGTCATAGAAGGAGCGACACATCCGCTGGTAGTGACTACCATATTTAGTGTTACCAGTATAATAAAATGTTAGTGTTGCCATATCAAAATAATATCATTAATAATTAACAAGTCACACCAAAACACTGCAGTGTAAAATGAATCGGCCGAGTACACTTCAGTGACTAATTCCTTTAGACCGACGTCCCCTGTTCTCCCTATTCCCTGGAAGCGCCAATGATGGTTAGAATGTAAAGGAAGATGTTGATGATGTCCAGGTACAGGTTCAGAGCTGCGAAGATGTACTCCTCAGGGGAGATGCTGTATTTGTGTTTGCCACCCATCATGAGCTGAGTGTCGTACACGAGGTATATGGAGAAGAGCAAAGCACCGAGAGAAGCGTACACCAGCGTGACTATCTTGTTGTGGGGGATGAATATTGTGACGATGCCTGGAATAAATCAAATTAAAGGCGTTTATGTTTTTCAGAAATCTGACACACAATGCTATCTAGTTTCACTAATCAGTGCTTGTACTATTAAAGCAGATAGACTGATAGAATTTTTTTTTGTAAATATATTATTATACACTATATATATAATATGTCGGCGCGAAAACATCTACTTGTGTTTTTGAGCGTCTCAATAAAACTTAACTGTCAATTATAAAGTCGGCCTAACAATTATTTTTTAATATTTAGTAACTACAATTATTTATGTTTTCCTGTAAAAAGGGTTATTTGATTAAGTTGTTTGATTATGACATTTCTAAACGGAATAGTGTTACTCTTAATTTCAATTATAAGCTTGTTTCTATTTAAAAATTATTATAATAAAACTAGCTGAACCCCGCGGTGTTACCCGCGGTTATCGTCGTAACGCGAGTAACGCCGTGGAACAAAGTTAGTCTAAAAAAGTAGCCTAAGTTACTCCTTGGATCATCATCAGCTACCTGCCAGTGAAAGTCCCGTTAAAATCGGTTCAGCCGTTCCAGAGATCAAACAGACAGACAGACAAAAATTTTTTTAACTACATTTTTGGTATATGTATCGTGTATACATACATATGCATTTAGTAAAAAGTGGTTATTTTAATATTACAAACAGACATTACAATTTTATTTATTTGTATAGATAGGAGGTTTTAATATGTTAATGTGGCAGAAATGTTTTAATAATTGATTTCAAATAATAGTTGTGAATGACAAGCCTAACAAGTTAGGCCCGTTTCCGCTATTGCATTTAATTATAATAATGTGAGGTTGAGAATTAAATCAAATTATTTAATTATCTAAGGATGTATCATGCCATTAAAATAGGCCGTGACACATCTAATTTTTTTGTAAAGTAATACGAAAACAAGAGACATTAAGAGATCACTATTCACTTTAGTACGAACATTATACAAGGAAGGAGAATCTATAAATAAGTTAAGTACATAGGCATCTTAATTGTAGTAATTAATATTAAACATTTGTAACTAATAAGTTAAGATGTAACTTTTAAAAGAGTGGCCATGAGTTTCTTTGCCAGTATTCTTCTCATAAGGCTCTACGCATTTCGAAAACTGAAAGTTAAGAATCGACACAGACAGGCAGTGGATTTTGGTGTTTTCACCTAATTCATCTTGACAATGTCATGCCGATCTATGATGTTAACTGTAGCTTCATTAATTCAATAAACTATTTGGAATTCAATTTGTCTTTGGTTGTGTAAATAAATCCTACCTACCAACGTGTCTAATAATGAATTGATTGAGAGCGATTTCTATTGCTTTAAATAATGAGCATCACTATTGACATAAGCAGTGACGTCGGCGAGGCTGACGTCACCGTTTTTAAAAACCATTACGTGTAGTACGCTACGACAAATATATATATTATACACAGAAAACACAAACAGATCATCCAAACATTTGGTCCGACCCGGGAATCGAACCCGAGACCTCAAGCACAGCAGTCGCATATGCTACTGCTGTGCCACCGAGGCAGATTTAGATGTTTTATTTATAACCGACTTCCAAAAGGAAAAAGTTTTTTTATAATTTATTAGATTTTCTAACAATACGTATATACACTACGTTCTTGTTATAATTGCGAATATTTGTATGGGTTAAGCTGCTTGATGATGGGCTTGCTTTGAACTGTTACTCTTCGTATCCCCTACCTTTTCTTCTGATATACTCTTAATTTTTATATACCTAAAGCCGACAAGACAGTGCGTTAACTACAAATCAAAAACTAGATAACTTAATAGTTTGGTAAATGTAGGTGTTTATACGCCTCTGGTTACCCCTTCAGTGATATAGGTTTGAGTGTAAGACTTACCAAATATGAGTAGCACGACGACTCCGCAGAGTAACGCCCCGCCCATGACGGTGAAGTCCCACTTGGTCTGGAACGCGAACAGTGTCAGCGCGAAACACACCGCCGCTGTTATACCCACCGCCATCATCACCTGTGGGACATAACATCATTATTAACTTCAAATATCATACATGCTATAGCTAGTAGAGCCATGCTGATTGCAGCACGGTTGGGCCGGCTCGACCGGGGCTGTACTGCCCTCGCACAGAAAATCAACGTAAAATAACAGCGTTCGTGCTGTCGTGTTTCGTTGGTGAGTGCGAGACCGGAGGCCCAATGATGCAGAAGCATCACTAGGCTGCCATGGTGTGGGTCACCATACTACAGTTTGCATTGTCTGCATCCGCAAGTTGTATGGTGATCACCACTCTTGGATTCTGCTTATGTTTTCCATCAGGCAGAGTAGAGTCATTTTGGCAGGTCATACATAAAAAAAAGGACAAAATGAGGTCAATTCCATTAATTAGGTTAAAACGACACGAAACGTTTCTTTACACAAACAGATAATGTATCTTACACACTAGACCTAAGAAAAAGTTCAAAATTCTTGTGAAGGGAACGGCTGTCAAGTTCTTTCTATACAAAGGGAAGAATAGAGGATCCTCGTATCTGACGAGTTGATCATGCCTAGCGGGCTGTGGCCCAACGGTTGATGTGCAAGATTTTCTATATCGTGATATAGGATTAGTAGTTACTCCGTAGTACGCTGTGTCTTTGACAGATGGCGCTGTAGTAGGTTTTGGTAGGCACCTTTGTGCCGAGTTACTTGTTATGTAGACTTTACTGAAATGTCATATATTTATTCCTTTTATGTCGACTTTTCATTAGCATTAACCCCTAAGGTGTCCACGGCCTTTCATTGGCCGTATTAAAACATGGGCTATTGTGTCACCGGCCAGCCACTGGCCGGTCAATGGCCGCGAGTCGGGAATTATTAATATTATTAATGGAATTATTAGTGACACTCAAGCTATGCTTATGTCAAAGTGACGTGACACCTGAGGGATTAAAGTCAGTTCTGTTATGCCAATTGTCATTCGGTTTATTTCTCTGCTGTCAAGCTGTTTCAGAACTTTTTATAGAGGATTCATATCATGTGTGTAGATAAAGTCTTCTATTCAACTGTACATAATTAGGTATTAAAAGTTTAAAACACTCATGTGATACTATTATAGACCCACATTCGTGTTTTTATACCCCTTATTAGTTGCAAAAATAACTATTTTTATACTCTTTTGCGTCTCCTATTGCGAAAATTATCACGCTACGGTGATAATTTCCCCCCGTTTTTGTAACGTTTTTCATTGTTGCTCCGGTCCTGTAGGTCTTAGCGTGATGATATATAGCCTATAGCCTTCCTCGATAAATGGGCTATCTAACACCGAAAGAATTATTCAAATCGGACCAGCGGTTCCTGAGATTAGCGTGTTCAAACAAACAAACTGTTCAGCTTTATATATTAGTATAGATATAGATTAGGTACGTAATATTTTCAAGAGAATATTGTTTTACACATTTTAAACAAAGTAATATTAAGACACAAAACACTCACAGCATCGACTTTGTAAACGCTAGAGGTGAGACCGAGTAGGAAACTCTCGGCTACTGTGAATATCCCGAGGAATATGAAGTTCATGGGCGCCTGTCGTCTCACGTTCCCACAGCAAGCCATCACTATCAGACAAGTGAACACTGCAATGAACGCCACCCAGCTGGAAAACAGAACAAACACCAGGTTTAAAATCAAATCATTTATCATGATTCACCATGAGAGAGACGCTTTGGCATGATTGGGATTGTTAGACTGGAGTAATACCACGGCCTCTCAGAAAACCGGTGTGAAACAGCGCCTGCGCTGTGTTTGACCGAGTGAGTGAGCATACCCGAGGCCCATACCCCAAAAGTCGACAATTCTAAATTAAGATGGTGCTCCAGCCCATAACAGCAGAATCACTACTGCCTACATTAATAACCATTTTAATAGCTGGATTGAAACAAACGGCACAATCAGATGGCTTGCGAGATCACCAGATCTCGACCCCTCAATATTTTTTTGTATGGTAAAAAATCAAATTTACATTAAATCTTATGCGAATGTAAACGAGTTGAGAGTAGTAGTTCAAAATACTATTTACAATATTCACCACAACACGTTATTAAAGGTTACTAGAAATGAATTCGTTAGAAGAATACATTTGTGTATCCAAAAAAATGGAGCCCATTTCGAGCAACTAATAAGTTAACCATTTTTTGTAAATAATTTAGATTTCATGGTTTTCCTCTCATTTCACTTATCAATTTTGTTGGAAAGATTTCATTTTTATACTTGACCCTAACAATCGATGCAATAAAAGTACAGGGTGTAATTTTTACAGAATTTAGTTGGTTCTATTCCCGGGTGTGGCAAGCGAATTTTTGGAAATCTTTGAATGCAGTTTCTCTCTTTTCAAAAATAAAGGAATGTTTGATTTCAGTTAAATTTTCTATCTACAATATTAAGAGTACTTTCCACTCAGGTGGCATTACAAAATTCCATCCTGTATATAAATAAATAATAAATAAATATTTCGGACATCTATCACACAACGCCATCTAGTCCCAAGCTAAGCAGAGCTTGTGTTATGGGTACTAGACAAGTGATACAAATACATATATACTTTTTTTTTGTAAATACATACATATTATACATAGAAAACACCCAAACTCCGAAACAAATATTTGTAGATCATACAAACATTTGGTCCGACCCGGGAATCGAACCCGAGACCTCACGATCAGCAGTCGCACACGCCAACCGCGAGACCAACGAGGCAGTTAATGCACAATATGGTGAAATACTTACAAAAGCCAAGGATTTCTTTGAGCCCATAGCTTGGTGGGTTCGTGGAACAAGAAGAGTGCAATAAACGACATTGTCACGAGGAGCTGACACATCAAGATGGAGTACACCTGTAATTACACGAAATTCTGCATTAAAATTGATGTTATTTTGGCCATATACTTTTGAATCGTAAAGTGTCATTAGATTCGTCTAATTGTGAGAAAGACACAGAGACACTGGTTATATGAGTTATTTAAATAAGTAAAGTTCTACAATTAATTAAGTAAAATGTTGTTATATTTTTTTTAAAGACAATTGAATTGAAATTGATTTGAACCCACGATACTTGACGCAGTAGTAAGCAGCGTGGCGACAGCTGAAACCACTAGGCCAATTGTGCAGTCAATTTCATCACCATCATCATTGTAGAGGAACGAGTGTCATGTCCCTCCAACACAAAGGGAGGATCCTCCGACCAGGCGAGGTGATCATGCCCAACGGTTGATGTTGGGAAGTTGTACATGAGTTAATTGGCGCGAGAAATCTTATTGCGCGATTCAGGATTGGTACTGTCGTGTACTCCGTGTCGTGACGTCACACCGTAGTTCGGTACATTCCGATCGATGACGCTGTAGCATGTTGCTGTTGCGCTGAATGTGGAGGTCGCCACATCATCACTACCTCTTTACCAAATTTATAGGCAATATATTTATTCATTCAGGTCTTGATCAGAGTTTCGTTCTTGCATTTTCAATGAATCCTATTTTTCATATCGTTGAGAAATGTTTTAATTACGTTTGATAGACGTATATTTTATAAGTTATAATTTACCTTACGAATGAATCCTCTCCGAATGGACTGCTCATTGAAATCGAACCCTTTGACTTCGCCATCTTCTCCCAAGCCTTGAGCGTATCCTGGCTGAAAATTGCAATAGTTAAAATAAATATTAGTTTACAAACAACTAGAAGGGGACACTTAACGTATTAGGGATTAAAAAAAAAACAAAAAAAAACTTCTTAGGGTACCTAAACAAACTTTTTCAAAACAAATGTATTCAATCATGCTCGACACCTGTTGGTCTAAGCTGTAGGTATGTCAAATATCTTCCTAACTTACTTACATTTTTGGTATATGTAGCGTGTATATATGTATTTAGTAAGAAGCGATTATTTTAATATTACAAACGGACACTCCAATTTTATTTATTTGTATAGATGTATAGACAAGCGACCATATCCAGCATGGCACGAAAGTCTTTGAAATTCTCGGATTTGCCACTACTATCATATGCATGTATTATACCCTCCTCTTAAGTCACTATCTGTAGCTGAAAACTGCATCAAAATAAGTTGAGTAGTTTATAAGATTTAAGCGAACAGAGAGTGAAAAACTTCATTGTATTAACTTCAAAAAAGGAGGAAATTCTAAGTTCCATTGTATGTTTTATTTTTTTTATTATGTGAAGAAGTATTGATTTCTCCTTGAACTAGGCACATCTTTTAAATTTGTTTTCTATATTGAATGTCTGTTAAAAGAAGCACAAACCGCAGTAATTAATCGTCTCTGGAGGTCACAATCAATCGATACATTGAAAGTTTGTTTACTTACGTTATGTCCTTTGCTACTATTTTACTTAAGTAAAGGATATCGTCACGAAAAGGGAATAGATATGAGATGAGACTGTAGTAGAATTAGATAAGATCAATTATCTGTGGTCAAATGACAGGAAGAACGTGGGAGGTTTTGGCCGGAACACTGTCATGGCGTTTTGGGTAACAGAGCTAGCACGAGGAACTAAAAAGATTTATATTGTAAAAGCTACATCTATAACAAGAAAAAAGTTTTAAACAATATTACATCGTTGTTTCAATAACAACATTAGATACTACAGAGACCATTTCTCTTTAATTTTTCAATCAACAAATCTTTTTTTTAACTATGTAGGTTGGGTTTCAGTATATTAAGAGACTGTTAAACTTAGATTGTTAACAAGGAGCGAGATGTCTTTTGACAAAGCTGAGCTGTATGATTAACTAGTTATGTATAAAATATTTGCACAAAGCGAGATTCGAATTACCAATCTATACAAATAATAATTGAAGTGTCTGTTTGTAATTTCATTTCATTGACCGTACATTCACAATCATCATTTTCCTAGCCTTTATTATTCCCAAGATTTGGGTCGGCTACTAGTTCAACCGGTTTTACCTCAATATCATTTTTTACACGGAGCGACTGGCATCGGACCTCCGCATCCCTGAGGGTAAACTGAATTCGAAGGTTGATCTAGTTGTCAGTATATTTGAAGGCACTTTTCCCTCGATTGCCATAGATGTTGATGTCAACCGGGACCGACGGCCTAACGTGCTCTCCGAGGCACGGGCAGGAAACACCGCCATCTTCCATATTCCGGTCTGCTATTGATAATTTCGGGAATCGAACCCGAGACCTCTTGATCTGCAGTGGCTTACGCTGACCACTAGACCAACGAGGCAGTCCATTTAACATTTACAATGTCGATAAAATAATTATAAATCAATGCACTTTCAGCAATCACTGCATACTACTCACTAGCATAATACATACAACACATTATTACAATAGTTTAATAAGTCATTTTGTGTGCAGCTAATGAATTAGTATCATATCAAGAAACGTCTATCATTCAGCAAGCTGTGTACGCGACCCATACAATATTTTTTATCCGTTTGTTGGTTACGGCTAATCTCTGGACTGGCAGATAGCTGATGATATGACAAGTAACTTTTAGGCTACTTTTTGAGGCTTCCATCGCACCGCGCGCATAGATGTTACCCCCAGTGTTTGTTGTGCCACGGGTAACACAGCGGGGCTTAGCTAGTAGCAATTAAATAGATTAAACAAACAATATTATCCTATTTGTTTTCCTAGCTATTGTTAACTTGTTAGTTTTTTTATCTTAGTCATGAAACAAATAATAGGGAAACATACTCCGGCGATAACATAAATGTTAATTTAGAAAACCGGTTTTAGAATTTAGTTAAAACTAGCTGAACCCCGCGGTGTTACCCGCGGCTATTGTTGTACCGCGAGACAAAGTTAGTCTAAAAAAAGTAGCCTAAGTTACTCCCCGGATCATCAGCTACCTGCCAGTGAAAGTCCCGTCAAAATCCGTCCAGCCGTTCCAAAGATTACCCGGAACACACAGACAGACAGACAGACAGATAGACCGACAGACAGACAAAATTTTTTTAACTACATTTTTGGTATATGTACCGTGTATACATACATATGCATTTAGTAAAAAGCGGTTATTTTAATATTACAAACAGACACTCCAATTTTATTTATTTGTATAGATTAGCTGAACCCCGCGGTTATTGTCGTAACGCAGGTAACGTCGCGAGGCGAAGCTAGTCTAAAAAAGTAGCCGTAGAGTAGCCTAAGTTACTCCTTAGATCATTAGCTATGCCAGTATAAGTCCCGTCAAAATCGGTCCAGCCGTTCCAGAGATTAGCCGGAACAAACAGACAGACAAAAAGTGTAAAAAATCTTATTTTGGTACATGTATTGTGTATTTGTAGCCGCTACAAATAAATAAAATTCGAGTGTCTGTAATATTAAAATAACCGCTTTTTACAATGTGCATATGTATACACACTGTACATATACCAAAACCAATATTCCATAGACCAATCTATACATATTGAAATATTCTATTGTCCTTGTAGATGACTGTGGGTTCGAAACAGACTTCTCCTAATACGACATACTTTATATGTAGATGTGTTTATATTAATAATACATAATGCCTTAGGCTTTAAAAAATCGAAACATTTTATATGTTTATAAGTTGTTATTTATAGATATAGATCTATTTTAATGTGTTAACGCAAAATCGCGTCACAAATAAATTCCAATCCAATTTTAAAGATGTCTTAGAAATCGGAGCGAGAGGCCGCATATTTGTATACCTTCGTGTTTCTTCATAGATTTTAAATAAAATTATTTACATATTAATAATTTTTAATAGAATAATATTATTTTATGAAAATTAGATCCCATCAAAAGATTTGACTGGAAGAAAAATACCCAATAATAATCTATACTAATGTATAAAGCTGAAGAGTTTGTTTGTTTGTTTGTTTGAACACGCTAATCTCAGGAACCGCTGATCCGATTTGAAAAATTCGTTCAGTGTTAGATAGCCCATTTATCGAGGAAGGCTATAGGCTATATATCATCACGCTAAGACCTACAGGAGCGGAGCAACAATGAAAAATGTTAAAAAACGGGGGAAAATTATCACCCTGCGGGCAATAGGAGACGCAAACGTGGTTGCGTGGGTCGGCTCGTGTTAAATAAAGAAATAAATTATTTCACGCTAAAATATTATACACATTAGTGTTTCTAGTAGATCGTAAGACATTGCAAAGCTCCAAATACTGTTCGTTTACAACAGAATTATAGAACCTTATAACGACCATGACTCAAGTTGGCTCATGGCGTCTTCCAGTCTGAGTTCGGTGCAGACAACACGGCGCCTAACGCAAACTTCAAGGGCTCATAAAAGTGTTGATATTAAAACCGAATTTTCGTAAAGATTGTATAGTACATTGTAAACTTAATCTTATAATATAGATTTATATACTTACTAGCTGAACCCCGTGGTGTTACCCGCGTTTATTGTTGTACCGCGAGTAACGCCGCGGGACAAAGTTAGTCTAAAAAAGTAGCCTAAGTTACTCCCTGGATCATCAGGTCACTCACTGCCAATGAAAGTCCCGTCAAAATCGGTCCAGCCGTTCCAGAAAAAATGTTAACTACATTTTTGGTAGGTATATGTACCGCGTATACATACATATGCAATTAGTAAAAAGCGGTTATTTTAATATTACAAACAGACACTCCAATTTTATTTATTTGTATAGATTTCAAACAAAAAATATAAATTAGATAATATAAAACTAACAAATACAAAGTTTTGTAACTTTATACCAGATTATTGAGAATATTAGGTAAAATGTCGAAATGGCGACGAAACTAATTTTATAAATGAAATTGTGGCATTTACACTTTTTACATGACATCCATTAGCCTTTTACGTATTTCTGAAAATTAGCTGGTAAAGAGAATAGATGAGATATCCCTCTGTGCAGCTGGACGGTGGTAATCGCTTACCAACAGGCGATACGTCGGCTCGTTTGCCCCCTATTCAAAAAACAGGTCAAAGAATGATTTCCAACGAACTAGTATTGCATAGGATTTTACAATCTTTAAACGATATTAAGTCGTATGTACAGTGTTTAAAATCGATTTTACCAAGTTCGGTTACTATCGAATGGCTGGCATAAGCCGTCATGTGAGCCATTCGGTGGAAATCATCCTTTACATATAGTTGAGTGACTACATCACATACATTACCGAGTATTAAATACATATTACTCCACAAGAAAATAGATTATAAAAACTCACAATTTGCAAACCTTTCATCACATTTTAAGGCTCCACAAAAATATATTTATATCGCACCATTATAGCGCAGACATGTAACTTCATTACGAATCACTAAGCCAACTAGATTTATACCTTTTTAAAGACATTTACAGTGCACTAAAAGACACTTTTGGGTTTACCTATTTTTGTTTTTTTTTTCTTTGAAAGAAACGTGGCCCATTGATACGCCAACTCGGCACGTCGCGGCGTCGTACCTATTGACTTTAGTGTGACAACTTTTAATCAAGTTATTTGTGCAGCCACAAGGCTTTTAGAGATAATGTTTGTGTATTTTTTGGTACTTTTTTTATCTTGCCATTCACAATGTTTTTAGTAGGTAAGCCTATTTAAGGACGGTACTGGTCAACTAAATACATTCAAACCTCTTGTCACGCGGCAAGCCGTGGACCAATTACCAAGTTGAGTGCCTCTTATGTCTCGGAGGTGACCGCAATCGAACTCTCAGAACCTCTCCACCCTGTCTATTGGCTAATCTGTAATTTTTGTGCTCACGAAAAGTAACTAATTGTAAATCTATATATCCAGTAATAAAAAGTGTGAAAATCTTCATTCTAAAGTATTTATTGTGTTTAAATTATCTTCAACTGAACCTCGTGGCCTAACCACTATCACCTCATGGCTCCTAAAGCCACTACGTGACACTCTTTTGTAAGGGGAAAACTACCTTCAGAGAGTAAACTATTAAAGAATGAGAAATAAATAAATAAATAAATATGTCGGACATCTAACACACAACGCCATCTAGTCCCAAGCTAAGCAGAGCTTGTGTTATGGGTACTAGACAACGGATACAAATACATATATACTTTTTTTTGTAAATACATACATATTATACATAGAAAACACCCAAACTCCGACACAAATGTTTGTAGATCATACAAACATTTGGTCAGACCCAGGAATCGAACCCGACCCTCATGATCAGCAGTCGCACACGCCAACCGCGAGACCAACGAGGCAGTTAATGATGCTTATAAATTGTCAAAATTCGAAATAAAATTAGAATTTAAGCTAAGACTTAGTGGTAGAATGTAGCGAACCCTAGCTACCCCATCAGTTCAGACGCTAACTAATGTGATAAGTGCCGTTTTTCGTGTGGAAACCCCAACGGGTCATTACACACACCGGGATTTGCATTGGGACGGTATGTCCGAATCGAAACGATTAAAACCACACGGTGTGCCACTCAGCACCTGATAAAGAAGGGATCAGGGAGAACCTGTCTGTTATCGATATGTTCCCTATTTAAATAGAGTAAGGTAGGTAATTGACCTTATCGTCAAGGAGTTTAAATTCAATAAAACGATTAGTACATCTATACTAATATATAAAGCTGAAGAGTTTGTTTGTTTGTTTGTTTGTTTGTTTGTTTGAACACGCTAATCTCAGGAACCGCTGGTCCAATTTGAAAAATTCTTTCGGTGTTGGATAGTCCATTTATCGAGGAAGGCTATAGGGTATATATCATCACGCTACTACTAATAGGAGCGGAGCAACAACGAAGAATGTTTCAAAAACGGGGGAAAATTATCACGCTACGGGCAATAGAAGACGCAAACGAGGTTGCGTGGGTCGGCTAGTTTAATATATTGATAAAGATTATATCCATTAAGATTATCTTAAATCAATATATGTTGTTTAGACTCGTATATTACGCTATAATTTATGATAATTTATCTATACCAACCAATTATGATTATAAGGACATAGGTATAATCTTTACAAAATGAATTAAGTCGCTTCCGCTTAGATATTTTAAAATACTCAACGTCTTTTAATGCAGTTTTTAGTAATGGATAGAGTGAATCAGGAGGAAGGTTTACATGTGTAATTCATGCATATTATAGTAGAGGAAATCCGAAAATTTCATAGACTTCAGTGCGAATTCAGGGCGGATTGCTAGTACATTTTAAATCATTCAGCAGATTGTGTTCAAAATTTTATAAAGTACCAATATGGACGTACTATTTGACACTATAAGTCACGGGCTCACGGGTATACTAGGGAATCACGCCGATGGTAAGTGGCTATCGCCGCTCATAGATACCTGTAACTAAAGGCGCGGTCTCAAAATCAGCGGGCTGGGGACGATCGTGACGCGCGTTCTAATCCATAGATACTTAGACAAAGTATTAGCCTATGACACACCAAAATTTAGGCGTTAACGATTTCAGAAAGAAAAACGCTTCCAACTTGACTAGCTGGGGGCTGGCTTTGAAGGCAGCGGCGAAGGGAGCTGCGGCGAGTCGCTGGAGTTCCGCTTTCATATAGACCGCAGCCTAAGAGTCAGGTAGTCTGTTGCCAGTCTTTTATTTATGTATTATTTCCTCCAAAAATAGAGGGAGCGCGGTAGTCGTAAACTATCATAATCTCTAATCATAATATTCATTGTTATTTGTTATTTTTAATAATAATATTAAAATTGACCAAATTGAAAATCTGACAATTTAATATTTGACATTCATTTATAATAATCTCGACATCAGATAAGTAGTGTTTGTATTAAATTTATGTTATGATAAGCATGTACACTTAAAAAAAAAAAATTTGCATGTCAGAACAAACTGACGAAATATGTGATTCCTCACAACTTCTTTACAACTTTTGTACCGTATTTCTGCAAATAAAATTTCATTTCATTTCATTTCATAATCACACTATCACACTAATATATAAAGGCGAAAGTTTGTGAGTATAAATGTTTGTTACTTCTTCAAGCAAAAACTACTGGGCGGATTTGGATGAAACTTTACATTAATAGAGCTTATACATCAAAATAACACATAAGTTACTATTTGCCGCGATAACCGACATAAACGCGGGCGGAGCCACGGGCAACAGCTAGTATATTCATATCACAGAAATTCGAAATAATTTTATTACGATTAATGTGAAATGAAAATGATTTATTCATGGCCCACAGAATACAATGCAAATACACACAATTAAATAGGTACATAAGGAATATTATTGTACAATAAACGGGTATCTGCACAAAAATGCGGGTCAGAACGGGTTACCATCTTAGCTAATTGCGTCCATAGATAAGAATGCTAGTTTTCAGATGGCACCATGTTGCCATGCCATGAAATGGCAACACTCGTGCGCACTACGATGATTTAACAAAATCAAAATAATAACTATAAAACATTAAAACTAGATGTAGCAATTGTCAAACAAAAGTGAAGAAGTAATGTGAAAGTGAATATATCGTGAACTAACAATGACAACCACCCGCCACCCAACCAGTGACCCGTCGCATCGCATGAACGTGAAGAGATTAATCGATTAATTTATTATCTGTGTCGCAAGGAGTATAATATGTGCTCTGTGATCGGTGCTGCCGCATCTGTGAGTTATTTTGTTATATTTTTGACCACTTCAGCACCATGGAGATAAAATATGATACTCCTTTCGTTGGTAAATGTTTAGTTCTCGAAATATAAAGTAATAAAATAAATAAATGAGAAAGAACTTACTTCGCCATATCCTGCACCGTAACCGGGTTGTGGCTGAGACGGGTAAGCTGGCTGTGGTGGATAGCCGCCAGGGGGCGGATATCCGCCTTGTGGATAACCGCCAGGTGGTGGATACCCGCCTTGTGGGTAACCTCCTGGTGGTGGATACCCACCTTGCGGATAACCTCCTTGATTTTGATCTGTGGATATATATAACAAAGATTTATAAATACATAATTCATAAAATTGAAATGTAACAATCGTGCCCATCATCACTATATATTTAATTAAATAAAACGTCGTAAGCACATCAACAATTTTGACAACTGAATTTTAATACAGGTAGATAAAGTTCAATATGCTACATAAAACAGGCGGATGAAATAGGGCTGTCAAACCGATTACGGATTAAAGATGTACTTTTTATAAAGTTTAAAAGGTGACATCTTTGGATGGAGAACCCGGTCATCTGAATCGTAATATTATGTAAACTGTTTATTAATATCTAAATGTTGCTGTGGATTCTCTTCTCAAACGTAATTATCTAGAAATTTTATTATAGAAGGAGTATAAATTCAGTAATTATATTTTTAATAGATTAATACATGCTAAGCTTTTCTTTACTTCAATTTGCATGCATAATGGTACAAAAGCGTCAAGTCAATACATGCTGTAGGGTAGGGTTGTCAAACACTTCGAATAGACGACATCAGAAATATAATAATAATATGATTTTTATCGAAAAAAACCTTTAGATAATAATTTAAATCCATACAAATATTATAAATACGAAAATAACTGTCTATTACACTTTCACAGCTAAACCGTCGCACCAATTTCCACGAAAGGCATGGACATACTTTGATTTTTGAGAATGGCTTTACAACGATATAACAGACATACACACGGGCGGTACAAACTAGTAGCTTTTAATATTGGTTAGTTAAGAAAATAATTTCTATAGGATCACAGAATTACTAAACATCTTATCCATCTATCCATATAAATAAAAATAAATCACAAAAATGTATGTACGCCCATAACTTTGGATCGACTTCACCAAATTGAATAATTATTTTTTCTATGCATTTGTTATTGCCATGACAAGGTTTGTATATTAGAGGAAATTTAAAAAAATGATGTTATATTCTCTTAGTGCGTTTAGTTCTATACACTGCAGCGCTGCGGAAAGTTGACTCGGTCTTACTAAAAGGTTTTTTTCGATAATTTAGAAAGTCGCTAAAAAGTAGTAGCAAATATTTATATTTAGTTTCACGAATTACATTAATTGATACTTAGTAAAAATAGATATATACTGTTTTTAATCAAATTAGTGTAAGTAGTTTTAAATTTGACAAATAATTAACAAAATCGTGTCTAGGCACGCGGATACTATTGCTTATCCCTCTTAATTCCTATCCAAGCCTCGGCAAGCAAAGGGATCACAATAACATGCCATAACAGAGTATCGTTCTTTCTTTTTAATATGATGAGCATGATTGTACACACAACAATATTCGAGACACAAAGATACATTTAAAAAAGGAACATTTAAAAAGTACTGGCACAACATATTTTTTTTGCAATTAGCACACACAGACAACACACCTGTAGACATCTAGAACACTTGACACTAAAATGAACTCAATACTCATTTACACCCACACTGTGACATTTTAATTGCATCTACGTGTACACTGCCGTACAAAAGTTTTGAGGCAAGAAAACAAATAGTAATATAAATTTAGATGGAAATAAATACATTATAAAATATGGCACAAAAACGAGTTTGGCTATTCAAATGTCTTGTTTTGCAGCAAATATTGTTAGTTGAGGAGTCCAAAATCAATTGGAGCCTTTATGTGATTTAACAGTAACTAACCATTGTCTAACCGCACACACGCAATGATATTGTCAATAGACTACATATTTATGTTACAATGATATTTAGTGTGTGCGGTATGTATTCTTGTGGAGCAAACAATCGTATTCTTTCTTTTATAATAAAAAAATGCTATTATAATATCACTGAACACCACGGAGTTATCGGCGGTTGTTAGTCTAAGTTACGAGTATCAGCTATGTCGAAAGTCCGGCCTAAAGTTTTGATGTTAGTACCGTATGTACTTTTATAGGCATTTAGTGAAAAGCTGTTGATTTGAAGCTTCTATTTGAATAAGTATCGTCAATCTTTTCTTTGTTAAAAACAAATGAATCAAGAACTTTTGGGCGGCAGTGTACAAAATTTTTCATTAAAATGTTTACTACGTAAAATTATAATTCGATATTATATGTGAGAGCAATATGTGTTACTCTTATGTATATCCGTGAAGTTGATAATGTGGTTTATTTAGAAAGTGATAAGGTGCAATTTTGTTCAAGAACCTGGTATAAGAACAACTGATAAGGAACCCACTCCAAAGCAGTTCACAGAAACATTGCAATAAGTGTTTCTCTTAATCATATGACACCCACACAGGGATCATTGAAGTCTTGCACGATAATGTGACTTATTTAAGAGTGATAAGGTGAAATTTTGCAAGAACCTGGTGTGTGAACCAGTGATAGGAGCGACTTCATAGCAGTTCACAGAAATATTACTTCAACAACATTGCATTGAACTGAAGAACACCTATGTGTGACAATATCCATTTCTGGTGTTTTTCTGTGTATAATAATTCTAAGTATGACGTGTATTTTTAAAGTTGCAGCAAACCTATATAATAACAATATCTGTTTTCTAAAAAATACTAGCTATATCTAGCTAGCTACACTTCGATATAGTGAAATGAGGAACAAAACTGACGCAAAATAGATAAAAACCTTTTTAATTATGCTGAGTCAATATTTGAACTCAATTGAGGCAGAAACATTATTATTCATATACTAACTATGCCCGGTACTTCGTACACGTGACATTTTGATCTTCAACTTATTTCTAAATTTTCATCTTTTAAACCTTCCATGGACTTTTTTTGTTGACGGAGTGAAAAATCCCTTCGGATCTCCAGCTCCTCGGGGACACAGGGGCCAGGAGTATGTGGTGTTTCCACTAAAAAACACCCCGACGACCGGCCTCTGGCGCACTACTCTTGGAGGACCCGGACCATGTTATTTCAGGTCCTCTTCGAATTGACGCCATGCCTTATCATGCCTTGTTCCGGGGGGAAACCTTCCTTGGACTACGACAAACATTTTAAAACTAAAATCAGCTAAATCCGCCCAGCCTTTCTCGAGTTTTAGCGAGACAAACGAACAGCATTTGATTTTTATATATAAGAAGAAGATTAATACGTAAAACAAAAAATTTGTACCCCTTTTTGAGGAACAGAGGAGTATGAAACTTGGCTCTGTTATAGTTTACATATGGAGAAGGAGTGGAGAAAACTAATATCTATACAAATAAATAAAATTGGAGTGTCTGTTTGTAACATTAAAATATCAGCTTTTTAATCAATGCATATGTATGTATACACGATACATATAACAAAAACGTAGTTAAAAATTTTTTTGTCTGTCTGTCTGTCTGTCTGTTTGTTCCGGGTAATCTCTGGAACGGCTGGACGGATTTTGACGGGACTTTCACTGGCAGGTAGCTCATGATCCGGGGAGTAACTTAGGCTACTTTTTTAGACTAACTTTGTCCCGCGGCGTTACTCGCGGTACAACAATAGCCGCGGGTAACACCGCGGGGTTCATCAAAAATAAATACCTAAATAAATTAATTATGGTTCAATTTCGACCACTGGGCAACCGCTAGTACATATAAATCGTACACTAAACTTACAAAAAAAAAAAAGGTTTTTTTTTTGTTTTTGATTTCAATTATATCATGTGTCCAGGGTTACTTCATAACTCAATAACTCAACCATGACCAGGCTACACTTAAATACATCAAACTCTCGTCTCGCATGTTGAACTGTATTAAATGTAATTATGTCATTGAACCACATCAAGTACATTCACTTCACCGAGACATCTCATTTACTCCCATATCCTCTTTATTACTACAATGTGCCACGATACTAGCATTCCTTCTAGAATGACTTCAAAAGCAACTTTGTCTTATCAATAGTTTGTACGACACGACACGAATTTGCTAGAACATAGAAAAATGCGATAGATAACAAAAAAAATTATGCATAAATTTTATGAACGCCCTTTACCATTCCACATCTAGGCACATGCGTTTCCCTAAAAAGGAAGTTTAGGTGTAGTATAAATAAACCACCCTGCTCAGAAGGATAGGTGATACTGTATGAACATCTATATTAATATATAAAGCTGAAGAGTTTGTTTGTTTGTCTTTGAACGCGTTAATCTCAGGAACTTGAAAAATTCTTTCAGTGTTAGATAGCCCATTTATCGAGACAGGCTATATATCATCACGCTTAGACCAATAGGAGCGGAGCACCAATGAAGAATGCTGCGAAAACGGGGGGAAATTATTACGCTACGGGCAATAGGAGACGTAAACGAAGTTGCGTGGGTCAGCTAGTAAAGGAATAAAATGGTAAATTAGCAGCCTAAGGAAAAGAGAGCATCTGGATATAAAACTGAGTCTATTCATTCATGTTAAGTTCGACGTGTAAAAATATCTGTAAAGATTTACTAATAAAATAAATAACATTTATCATTAAATAGAATCGATAAAAAGTTAAGGGCTAAGTGTTGTGCCTTGACGTACTCCCGATTAATTTCAAACTATTTACTTGGATCAACGTCTGCCGGAGTGTCAAATGCTTAAGTGATAACAGCTCTGATTGCTTTGAACGGGTTGGTATAAGATTGATCCATAGTTTTAAATTACTAACTTGAATCCTAACTAATATTATAAATGCGAAAGTAACTCTGTCTGTCTGTCTGTCTGCTACTCTTTCACGCCAAAACTACTGAACGGATTTGAATGAAATTTGGTATACAGATATTCTAGACCCCGAGATAAAACATAGGCTACTTTTTATCGCGAAAAAGGGGTTGTAAGGGGTTAAAAGGGGGGGGGGGAAAGTTGTATGGGATTTCATAATTTTTAAAGATAAAACCATGAAACTTTATATTTAAGCACTTGATAAAAAATAATAAAACATTTGTTCTAGCGTTTTTGAAATTTCGACCTGTGAGGGGATGAAATAGGGGTTGAAAGTTTGTATGAAGTTCGTCATTCTTGAAGATACCTTACATTTTACATTTAGGCATTTAGGCACTAAATAATAAACAAAAAATCGTTTGTTCAAGCATTTTAAAATTTACACCAGCGTGGGGGTGAAATAGGGGTTGCATGTGGGTGTTCGTCATTTTTGACGACGGACGGCACATTCAGTTCTTAAACTCCCATTAAATTTATCTCATGAGGAAATTCCAGTGTGTAACATCACAAAAAACAGCGATCGTGGCCGAATGCTACAGCAATGCAAGCTGTTAGTGTGGGATGAATGTACAATGTCGCATAAAAAAGCGATCGAGGCGCTCAATCGAACTCTGAAAGATATCAGAAACAACCAGAGTTTAATGGGTGGGATGGTAGTGCTGCTTGCTGGGGATTTTCGACAGACACTACCTGTCATTACCAGAGGCACTCCAGCAGATGAGGTAAATGCATGTTTGAAAGCGTCTATATTATGGGTGCATGTAAAAAAGTTTTGTCTAACTAAAAACATGCGAGTACAACTACATAATGATACGCAATCGGGGCAATATGCAGCTGCTCTATTGAAAATTGGTGAAGGTCGAATGACTACGGACGCTAACGGCATGATCACGTTAAATCAAGAATTTTGTAATGCTGTCCACAACTTGGAAGATCTTAAAAACAACGTATATCCCGGTTTGGAATATAACATGAGGAATAGAGAGTGGTTGTGTGAAAGGGCTATATTAGCACCGACCAATGAAATCGTGGGACAGATAAATGAACGAATGATGTCACATGTGCAAGGCGATGTTGTCGAATATTTATCAGTAGATATTATCATGGACAGTGAGCAGGTGACATCTTATCCTACAGAGTTTCTTAACTCTTTAGAGCTATCAGGACTGCCGTCTCATAAGCTGAGACTGAAAGTTGGGGTTCCAGTTTTGTTAATGAGAAACCTCGAAGCACCGAGACTATGCAACGGAACTCGATTGCAAATTACGCAGCTAGGACGCAAAATTATTAGAGCAATTATAATGACAGGAATAGCTAAAGATGAAGAAGTTTTGATTCCTCGCATACCCATGATCCCTACAGATTTACCTTTTCAGTTCAAAAGAATCCAGTTTCCCCTCAAACCAGCCTTCGCAATGACCATTAACAAAGCGCAAGGCCAAACACTGAAAGTGGCGGGTGTAAATTTAGAAAAGAACTGTTTTTCGCATGGGCAACTCTACGTGGCCTGCTCACGTGTATCAAATCCCAAAAATCTCCACATTTTATCTAACAACAATAAAACAGCAAACGTTGTGTATAAAAATGTTTTAAATTAGGTTTTTTAAAAATATTTTTGTACACAACGTGACGCTGGCCCCAGCAAGTGTCTCTTGGACATTTATAAGAGAACAATAAATTTTTATTTTTTAAATATACCTACTAATGATTCAAAAATACACCCAAAGATACTATTCCACGCGGACGAAGTCGCGGGTAACAGCTAGTAGTTGCTATAATACCAGACTACAAATTTATATTACCATTGTTTACAATAGGCATGAGCGCGGTTATTTCCTTAATAAGAGTTAAGCCTTATTTCCGATTTCTCACTGTTCTGGTTGATAAACTATAAATATTCTGTTTGTGGTCATCATTGAAGAACTAAAAGCGAATAATAGAACGAGTGAGTAATAACAACGGGAATAATGTTATCTTAAATGCGTCATTATCGTCGGATCCCCACTAACTCATGTGCACATTTCAAATACTTTGAAATGGTTTCATATAGGTACTGCAAACATATACACGTAAACATGCATACTGATACATTTCTTATGTGTGTGGTGTGGTGTGTGGGCGGTAAAACTCACACGACTTTGCAAACTGGCTGTATGTGTGCGTATACATATACAAGTGTATATGTCTATCTTTATACTTTGAAACTTATACGTGTTTTATAATTATGTAATGCAAGCGTGTGTGTGTTAACTGTGAATGTGTTCATTGTTAACATGATTAGCGCCGAGGCTGATTATTAATGTTACTTGTGTTTTCTGTACATTTGAATAAAAAATAATGTCTGTTTCTACGCCAGCTGTAAACTCTAGCCAATATAGTTATACGATTACGATAATAGGATATTATAAACAAGTACAATTTTAACAAAAATAAAACCGACTTCAAGGTTCGACTCGATTTCTCGTGGATCATCCATCATCATCATCACAGCCTTCATCAGATACTAATGTCCTTATCATGGTACCACCGTCGGGACAT
Organism: Spilosoma lubricipeda; assembly: GCA_905220595.1. NCBI lineage: Eukaryota > Metazoa > Arthropoda > Insecta > Lepidoptera > Erebidae > Spilosoma > Spilosoma lubricipeda. The sequence goes on from HG992290.1 coordinate 2,613,536, forward strand.
CTCCTTTCCATTAAAAAAGAATCATCAAAATCGGTTCATAAACGACGAAGTTATTCACGAACACACATCAAAAAATATATATATACGGTCGAATTGAGAAACCTCCTTCTTTTTTGAAGTCGGTTATAAAGTATTAAACTTTGTGTATACTAACTAATATCTTTTATTACATGACTAGCTGACCCACGCAACGTCGTTTGCGCCTTATATTGCCCGTAGCGTGAAAATTTCCCCCGTTTTTGAAACATTCTTCATTGTTGCTCCGCTCCTATTAGTAGTAGCGTGATGATATATACCCTATAGCCTTCCTCGATAAATGGACTATCCAACACCGAAAGAATTTTTCAAATCGGTCCAGCGGTTCCTGAGATTAGCGTGTTCAAACAAACAAACAAACAAACTCTTCAGCTTTATAGGTATATTAGTATAGATTTTTAGAAACATATTCTTAGAGTTGATGAAGAAATCAAGGCCAACGTATATGATAATTGACGAAGATCTAGAAACACTATTAATATAACAGATAGGACCAGTTTATAGAACACAGAACTGCCATTCACAGATCATAGAGGAAAGAGGGAAGACAGAATAAGGCAAGAGGTTCGATTACTCCATATATTTAACGTTTTTTAAACATACGTAAAATAGGTCACTGGCTCGATAGATGGGCGAAGGTTATACTGAAGTGATAACCTTTTGTCTACTCTACATTGTAAGTATAGCGACCTCAGATACTTCGGAAGGACCGAAATATGCCTTAAAATCTCATTGAAATCATGACTATGGATCATTATTGAAAGAGAGATCGACTTCGAGAACTTTTAAATGTATCTTGGTATATATTGCCTTTACATCCTCTGAGTCTATTCCCAAACTAGGTTGGGATCGACTTTAAATCTAATACGGTATGGCTGAACTAGTTTTTAGTTGGAACGACTGCCCTCAGTCCTCCATAACCCAAGTAATGTGATATCGATCGAAGTTCTTTAGAAAGATTTGTTAGACTTTTTAGGGCTCGAGCTGCCCATAACGATTGCTACAGATATTTGAATCACAATTGGGACCGACGACGGCTTAAAATGCTCTGCAAGGTCCGGGGGTTTCAATGTGTTAAGAATGGTCACCCATCCATAAACTGACCTGGCTATGATTGCTTAACTTTGCAATATGTTAATCTACTTGGTACGTAATTAAGAATATTATTCTGATACCCATCATTCAACAACCTGTCAAAGAATTTTGATCCTTAACGCGATTAAATGGTACTCTTTTAATAAAATTAATGTTTCTTTTTTAATAACGTGGGACGGAACTTGTGTTTGTATGCCTTCAATAAGTTTTAGTGGCGAACAGGAGTCATCTATGTTATACGTGACCTTGCAAGTACATAAACCAATCGATGAGTCAACTAAAGTCACAGTACTGAAACTATTTTCGACTTTAAATGTATAATTTGACTTAAAACTACGACTGAAGACCATTTACACAAACGGAAATTTAGAAATTATATTCAATGTATTGTATTTAAGTATTTTAATGTAGTAAATGAGGTCAATATAAAATAACTCTTTAATTTCAAGGGTTAGATCGTTTTAGATAAAAAAAAATACTATTAGTAAAAATCTGACTATTTAAAATTATAACTTTTATTTATCATCAAAATTGGTACAGCCAGTCAAAGTGATAATGAACATGAAGTCGGTTAACAAAAACCAACTTCGAATGTGAACCCCCTCCTTTATAAAGTCATACATACCTAAAAGTTACGAACGAAGTCAGATACTTAGGTATAATATTATATTGCTTGGGTACTTGGCAATCATTAGGTTCATGACCGTCTTTTACTTAACGAATAACAAAAGGATATATTTTAGTTTCCTAGTCTCCTAATTAAGTTCCTACTCATTAAATAAATTGGATGCGGATTTTTTAAATAGTCGAATTTTCATTGAAATACTAAATTATTCTAAAGTGGGCTAACTACAGTCTTGACCCTGTTATACATAAAATGTGATCGTTTAATCCGTGTCCATCCACTTCGGGGATAATAGTGTGAGTATATGACGTACCTATGTAAGAATGTAGTGTGTGTAATTATATTTCCAACTCCTCCAGTTTTCTTCTGAATAATTTTGTTGCGCGTTCCAAGACAGTTCAATTTTTCTTGGGACAGGAGTTACAGTGGAGGGCATATGACAGAGGATTAGCATGTAATAACCGACTTCGATTTGGCACCGACTTCAAACCTTTGAATATATAGCACATACAATAAAAGGTTTGCATATAAGGTATATTTTATACTGTTTAGTTTTTAAGTTGGTTTTTTTAAACGAAGTTTATTTTTATATTTCGCTTTTTAGTCTTCCTATGCAGGGAGTTTTCTTTGAAGTTTTTTTAAAATCTGTTTAACAGCTTTGCCTGATTTTATTAGATTGGTATCAGTTGAGTAGCTATACCTTTCATCATCAGTTCACCTGAATAACTTGAAAGAATACGAGTTAAGGTAACATACATACAGATGACATTTAAAGATTTATCGTCCAACTCCTTACCGTTAAGGAGTTGTATCTCCCATAATCAGCTCATCATCATGAAATAATGACTACCAGGTCTAAATACTGCAATAGCTTTAGAAAATATATGAAAAACATAGTGCCTAACAAATTTCAGGGTTTCCTACGATTTCCTTGGGATACCATCACCAGATCTTGATATAGTGGCAATGGGACCACATGGGGAGCATACTCTTTCGAATACAAAAATAATTTTTAAAATCAGTCCACAATTGACAGAGTAATTAGTGTACATACATAAAAAAATACCACACAAATGGAGAACCTCCTCCTATTGGAAATCGGTTAATTATAAAGAACTTTTGTTTGGTCGGTAGTGAGCTAATGACTATGAGGTGGGTATAACAATAATCGATAAGATACTAAAATAAGACGATAACATCCATAGTAAGACATATTGATGTGTGTTTAAGTATATTAATATTGAAAAACAAACAAGATATAATGCATAATTATATGTATAAGGCATGAATTTTCGTTTAATATGGATAGAGCTATGGTGCTCTGGTTCGAAAAGAATGTTAGTCTATATTGAATAACTAGCTGAACCCCGCGGTGTTACCCGCGGCTATTGTTGTACCGCGAGTAACGCCGCGGGACAAAGTTAGTCTAAAAAAGTAGCCTAAGTTACTTCCTGGATCATCAGCTACCTTCCAGTGAAACTCCCGTTAAAATCCGTCCAGCCGTTCCAGAGATTACCCGGAACAAACAGACAGACAGACAAAACATTTTTTAACTACATTTTTGGTATATGTATCGTGTATAAATACATATGCATTTAGTAAAAAGTGGTTATTTTAATATTACAAACAGACACTCCAATTTTATTTATTTGTATAGATAGTTTTCTAATCAATTCCGACACATCGCCTATCGATAACCTCGGTTAGGTGACATCCCGAGGGGTTTTCCAGACCGAAGAAACAGTCCAGATAACATAAGAATACATAAACTACAAACTAAATATATATATCGTTTCATCAGATGTGTGTTTGTATGTTTTCAAAAGATTATTATTATAATCGAATGTTACAATTTTCATCGACTTAATGTCAAAAGACAGGAATTTGCGTTTTTTTTATCTAATCCCGCACGATAAGTTTAAAAACATGCAAGACATGCTAAAATTAGAAAAATTACCATCCACGAAGAGGTTTGGCATCTGGCTGAAGTTAGTTTTGAGTGAAACCAACCTCTGCAGTTTTACAAATTTCATTAACCCCAAAAAATATTAAAACAAGGGCAAAATAATACCGACTAGTTTCTATGGCTTTCGTCTTATAAAAAAAGTTTCCGCATGTCGTAGACTAGCATTTTCTATTTCTACGTTCACTTTCACATAAAACGTAGCATGTTCACAAGTTTCTTAATGGCGACTGTCGCTCCTCAGATTAGTCGCTTAAAGTTCCCATAACGTGATTGCGTTAATTCCCGTAGGTAGATAAGGTTCAAGCAAGCTTTAAATCGACGCCGACGCTTCCCGATTTATCCGTGATTATGAAGTGTTGTTATGATTCAAAATTTCTTCGATACGAGAAATACCATGGAGCTTGGATGGTCATCATCTCATCGGTCAAGATAAATTGTTATTTTAGAATTGAACCGTCTAAAACCTCATAGTTATTGAAAGGGACTCGAGTTTTGAGTGAGAAAATCATTATTTTATAGTCTTATTTTTTATGGTATTGAGCAGACCGCCTCCAGATCACCTGACCACCTGCATTTTATGAGCCACAAGGACTTGCGTTGCTGTTTCGAGTGTTAGACCAGAATCAGTTAGGGTGGGGGAGAGAGGGTAAGCAATCCCCTCGTCTCCCCACACCTCGGTGACAAACAATGAAAGAATTGCTTGTCACTAGTTTTTGTCTCAGGCCATGGTATCACTCCGAAATCAAGCAATCAGTGCGGACGTGGCTCTACCTCGGTAAAAGCCCAATAGTAGGTAGAGATAAGATGATTCTTATTCCAAGTAAAAAAATAACATACAGTAGTGATAACTTTTAGCACATATGAAGGTCAGAAGTTAAATTTACATGTGCAAAGCAAAATTAATTTTAATTCGCCAATTTTTATCTGTTTTATTTATCAAAATGATGTTGAAAGTCGCATAGTGTTATGTCGAATTTCTATTGGTGATTAGGATCGTCGGCAAAAGACGTCACTGGTGTCAATAGGCACCAAATACTGATCACCTGACATTGGTATATTACTATCCGACCCACGCAACCCCGTTTGCGTCTAATATTGCCCGTAGCGTGATAATTTCTCCCCGTTTTCGAAACGTTTTTCATTGCTGCTCCGCTCCTATTGGTCCGAGCGTGATGATATATAGCCTATAGCCTTCCTCGATAAATGTACTATCCAACACTGAAAGAATTTTTCAAATCGGACCAGCGGTTCCTGAGATTAGCGTGTTCAAACAAACAAACAAACTCTTCAGCTTTATATATTAGTATGGATATAGATTTTTCAGACAGCAAGTATCACCTGTGTTGACGGATTAGAGAAGTGTTATCATCCCTATTCATTTCGTAGATGTCATGAGAGCCGACCAAGTCAATAGCACTGCAAAAAGAAGGTATGAAATACCCCTTTTTTTTTTTTTTTTTTTTTTTATTTTTTTAACGTGTGGAAACCCCCTCGGGCCGTCACCCCGCCGGGGTTTGCGGCGGGGCGGTGTATCGGAATCGAACCGACTAAAACCACACGGTGTGCCACTCTGCGCCTGAGAGAGGGAGAGATCCGGGAACTGCTGTGATACGACCTCCGGACCCCTCCCGGCGCCAGCCCGCACAGATGCGGGCACCCTCCTCCTTAACCTCTCCGTTTAGGCGACGTACGGCACACACGTAACGTCGCCTCCTCGCGGGCGGCCACTAGAGCGGATGGAAGGGCAAACCCGTCCCGACCATCCGCGGCCACACTCAGGGCGGCATGAGGCGCTGGTGAGCGCGCCTCCGCTGCCCGGTTCGCCGGCGGCGGATCGGGTCCGAGAGGAGGTCGTCCTCCCGGGCCTTCTCCGCCGCCTCCTTCTGCGAGATGACGTGTTCGCAGAAGGTGGCGACCGCGGTAAAATTGCTGTCGCTACCAGCCATGGAGCGGATGACGGCCGGTAGTGAGAGATCCCCTCCGATGACTGCAGTGAGGGCCCGGCGCTGCGACGCCCATGCGGGGCATGCCGCCAGCGTGTGCTGGACCGAGTCCTCACTGCAGTCGCAGTGGTGGCAGGCGGGACTCAGTTCCCTCCGTGCGACCGAGTGCAGGTACTTCCCGAAGCACCCATGCCCGGAAAGCACCTGCGTCAGTCGGAAGGAAAGAGTCCCGTGCTGCCGCCCTGCCCACTCGTGGATGACCGGCTGGAGAGCCTCCACGGCGGCGAAGCCAGCGCGTGGAGTCTCCAGCCGGAGCGACCAGCGAGCCATCGTGGCTCGACGGGCGGCTTCACGCCACTCGCGTACCTCCTCGGGCGGGGGGCGAATGCCACACTCCGCCCGGAAAGAAGCCACCCGTCGATAAACTTCGGCGAGCACTTCCGCCTCCAAATCCCACGGGGGTGTTCCGGCCAACGCGCACGCCGCCTCGGTCGACACCGTGCGGTATCCGCGTATGGCTCTGACCGCCAATACCCTCTGAGGCCGCCAAAGGCGAGCCTTGTTGAGGGCGGTCAGAGCCGCCACCCACACCGGTGCGCCGTACAGCGCCATTGACCGGACCACCCCCGTGTACAGGAGTCGCGTTGCGACGCTGGCTCCGCCCAAGTTGGGCAATAATCGCCCAAGGGCAGAGGCAGCGTCTACCAGCTTCGGACCAAGCTGTCGGAAGTGCTCGTCGAAGAGCCACCTACCGTCCAGGATCAGACCCAGATATTTCATCTGGGCCCGAACCGGTACGAGGACCGAGTTGACCTCTATCGAGGCGCCGGGGGGTGGACCACGACGGGGCCCATGAAAGAGCAGGGCCTCCGTCTTGTCCAGGGCCACCCGCAGGCCCAGCGCCTCGATGCGCCCGACCACCAGAGAAACACCCCCGGTGGCCAGGAGCGCCGCCTCCTGGAAGTTTGCCCCCCGAGCTGTGACAGTGTCATCGGCGTAACAAATTACGCCCAGCCCGGGGGGGAGACGTTCCCGCAAGACCCAGTCGTACCCCACGTTCCACAGGAGTGGTCCAAGGACAGACCCCTGTGGAACGCCGCACGACATGGGCCGCCGTCTCAAGACGCCCTCTCGGTCCTCGTACATGACGGTACGCTCCCTCAAATAGTCTGCCACTAGCCGCCTCAGGTACTCTGGCACCCCATGATACTGGAGTGCTTCCCCAATGCAGCTGAATGGCAGACTATTGAATGCGTTGGCGATGTCTAACGACACCGCCAACAGCACGCCGCCACAGCTCACCGCCTCTTCGGTCACGGCCCTAAGGCGCATCACGGCATCGACCGTAGAACGCCCCTCTCGGAACCCGAATTGGGCGTCCGACAGGTCGGGCCCCACCTCGCTGAGATGCTGGACGATGCGGGCAGAGAGTATCCTCTCAAAAAGTTTGCCCGCCTCGTCCAGCAACACGATGGGCCTATAGGCCGCGACCGAATCGGCAGGCCGTCCCGGCTTCCTCAATAGGACGAGCTTCCCGCCTTTCCAGCAGGCGGTCCGACATATGGTCGAGGGTTCGGGCCAGAACTCGGGCAGGTACCCCATCCGGCCCGGGGGCGGTGTTCTTCGAACGGATGCTCAGAACCGCCGCCCCTACCTCCGATTCCCTCACGGGCGGAACCTCGTCCCCGTCGTCCCTGGCCGGGTAGGCCATTGACGGGGGAGGTATGAAATACCCTATACCAACTCAACTGCCAGCGTGGTATAAAGGCCAAAACCTCCTTTTTAAGCATCCACCATCTAGCATCAGCAAGGACAGCTGAACCAATTTGCATGTCATTTAGCAGACAAATAATTGACTACCTGGATTAAAGGGTATTAATTTACCATCAAGGTTTGACAAAGCGGGTCGATTTTCGAATTTTGTGAATTTATATTTTTTTTTAAGAAAGGCAAGGACCGCATTAGGAATATGCATCCTGTGTCGCGGTGACTTTACAAACTTTATGTGGATGTGAAAGATTTATTTTTCCCGTTCTGTGTTTTGATCCTTACTAGACAATGCTAAAAAAACCATTACACAGCTAATACAATAGATATTGTTACTAGACATTTCAATAATGACTTCTTTACATATATATTGTTTGTTATAATTCATCATCATCATCAGCCTATCGCAGTCCACTGCTGGACATAGGCCTCTCCTTAGAAAGGAAGTTTATTTTTATTAACTTCAATAAATTCATAGTTTTGAAAGTTTTATTGAATACTTCACATACATCGGATAACGTGCAATGGTTTACACTTTTAATTATTTACGATATTAATTATTTTTATCACTTTATGTTTTTTCCCCCCATTATTTTATCTTTATATTTAGTATGTAGTTTACATATTCTTAATAGCTGAACGCCGCGGTGTTACCCGCGGTTATCGTCGTACCGCGAGTAACGTCGCGAGACAAAGTTAGTCTAAAAAAAGTAGCCTAAAACTAAAACAGTTTACGTAATAGTAATCTTTTAAATCTTTCTACATAGTCGGATTACAGTTTTTAAACTTTTTCTTGTTTAGTTTTATAAACTGTGTACATATATCTATTTTTAAAGTTAGAAACACTATATATGAAAAATCACTCCAATGAAGCTATGAGGCTATGGTAGCTTGTAATATGATTAAAATAGCAACACTTAAATACATTCTTAAGTTTTATGAATGTAATAGCTGTTGCCCGCGGCTTTTCTCGCGTGGAAGTTAAATATATGTCATCATCCTATTACTCGTTAGTTCACTGCTTACTCCCTTCCTGGCCATATCCTCTTTTATGCAGTCCATCCATTTTTTCTTTGTCGTCGTCCTCTACTCTTATATCTGTTGACGTCCATACTTAAACACCTTCTTAACTACATTTTGCTCATCTCTACGCATCACATGTCCATACCACGCTAACCTGTTGCTTCTTAACTCTTCATTCACTGGTACTACTTTAAGGCTCCCTCTAATGTATTCTTATCCATTGAAGTCACTTCATATATGCATCTCAACATTCGCCTTTCAACTACATGCAGGCGTCCCTCCGGTCTCTCATCTGTTTTCTTTATTGACCAACACTCAGATCCATGCAGGACGGCAGGTCCGATGATCGTTTTATATATTCGTCCCTTTAACGTTAAAGGGAACTTGGGATCGCAAATAGTTCCTGCTACCTGCCGCCACTTCATCCATCCTGCATTGATTCGATGCTGCACACACCTATCCATTTCGCCATTATTTTGTAACAGCGAACCGAGGAACTTAAAATCGGTGTAAATCGGAATCACTGTTCCATTCAGTGACACGGCAGCAAGACCGGCGAGGCTGCCGAAATCCCAGAACATGTATTCGGTTTTAGTTCTGCTGATTTTCAAGCCAACCTTCTCCAGTCCTTGCTGCCACGTCTCTAGTCCGCGCTGGACCTTGGACGCGTCTTCACCGACCAACACAATGTCATCTGCAAATAGCATGCACCATGGTGCCTCCTCCTGTATGTCCGATGTCAGAGCATTCATTATCAGCAGAAAAAGGTATGGGCTAAGAGCTGATCCCTGTTGCAAACCAAATTGGTTTCGACTTATTGCACTTTCCTCTCTCTCTTCACTCAATAACTTTCTCCCTAACTGTCATACTATGTGAAATGAGCTTTATTCCTCTATAACTGTCACATTTCTGTACATCTCTTTTGTTTTTAAAGATGGGTACAAGCGAACTTAAACGCCATTCATCTGGGATTACCTCTTCCTGTAGCAACTTATTGAAGAGCAAAGTCCACTGCTGATATCCATCCTCTTTCAGTATCTTCCATACTTCAACTGGGACACCATCGGACCCATCCACTTCTCCATTTTTCAAACTTCGTACTGCCATTCTAACTTCGTCTATACTAATCTCATTTACTAATCCCGTATTCACATGTACCTCATTCAACATTCCAGTCTATTCATTTTCCTCATTCATTAGCTTTTTAAAGGAGGAAGGAAGATAAATATATATATTTAATTAAAACTATATGTATAAATAATTTACTCGTGTTTTTAAACGTATTTATTTTTAATCAATTGCCCATTAAAAAGGACTTTCATACAAACTTTCGACCTTATTTTAACCCCTTTTAGAAACAGAATTCCCATAAATGCTGATATAGGTATTCATTTATTTGTAATCAAAAGCATGACGTGTTTACTCATTTTTAATCAATAGCTCAAAAATAAAGTTTCATGTTTCTAACTTAAAAATGACGGACTTACATTCAATCTTTCAACCCCTACTGCATGAATTTGTACCCCTAAGAGGGCTTACTCAATGAAACGATCATACTCACCTAGTTTCAGTTCTCAATAGTTTACGCTCGGCGATGATGAATCAGTCACAGGACATGTTATTTTATAAGTATAGAAGATTGAATTTGATTTTCCCGGGCTGTTTCCACATTTAGCCTCTTGATTGAGCCATTGTACTAATTTATTGGATATTATACAAGATGATATATATACATGTCAGGCTTCATGATGAATCATGAAGCCTGACATGTATCTACCTGACAGTATGCTCTGAATACCGTCTTATCAACAAACAAGCAGTTGTTGTGATAAGATAACGGTATAATTTATTGGCAATGAGTATTGTGATAATAAGTATTGCTGTAATAACAATTAATGATAGCAATCAGTGTTTCTTGGGCTTATATTTGATGTTTACATCTTACTCCTTATCCTCCTAAATGCGAAAATTTGTAAGTATGTATTTTGTTACTCTTTTACACAAAAACTACTAATCAAAGTGACACATAAGACTACTTTTTACTGCGATACCCGACGGACTAAGTAGAAATTTTATATTGATGTTATTCCTATATTAATATTAATAATATTGACCACATAAAAAGTTTGACATTGTAATTCCATGATATTGATTTATAATTACTTTGGCATGAGATAAGTAATGTTTGTATTAAATATGTCACAATAAACATGTACATTTAAAAATTTTGCATATCGGAACCGACTGACGAAATATGCTATTCTTTTTAATATTTATTTACAACTTTCATTTTGTATCAGGCAGATACACGGGCAAAAGCTAGTATATAGTTAATTTTGCTCCATTTTTTGAGAGATATAAGGGAGCAAACAAGGAGAAAGGTAATGTTAATGACTACCGCAGGCCGTGATCACCTAATCAAGCGTCAGAAGTGCATTGCCTTTTCATTTAAATCCCTGGAATGAGGTGTTTGGGTTCTAGAATCTCACTTAATGAAAAGCAAGGAAAGAGTGGCTTACATCAGATTTCAAATGCCAAATTTTGACGTTTATAGCTCGATGTTATTGCAAATGTGCAAGAGTGAGTTCTAGTTTAATCATTCTCGTTTCATAATATGTGTGTAGTGATTTAGTGAAATAAACAGGGTTGATATAGCAGGTGTGTGTGCCGTTGTGTTGTGTGCATTGCATTGGTCAATCAGTGATATAAGACCTTTTTTGTTGATTAATATTTTTTAATCTGTGTCGTAAATGATCGTTAATAGTTAGTCATTGTTGGACAGTTTCATTTAAATTAAGCTTAATGTTCTTTTTATTGATTTCAAATTAAAAATTAGGTTTTTTTAAATCTAAAATTAATGTTATTAATAAATCTCATTTACAGATTTTGATCGACTCATATGATAAATATTTATTACAATAAAGTATTTTATATTTAGAAGAATTCAAAGAATATAAGAAATAAAGAATTTAAATCAATAGGTAAAATATTAGTCTAATTTTAATGAAGCCTCATTAGTATTTCATAAAAACAGCTTTTATTAAGGGCATGTGAGCCCCAAAGAGTAGTAGCAAGATCTATCCATCCAGATCCACTCCGGTGACCTTGACCTTCACAACAGCCCATTAGAACTGAATCCAGATGACCTTCACTATAACCTTGATTTATTCCATACATTCTAATCATTTACTCATAGTTTTCATCAACAATAAAAAGATCTTTTACCACCAAAATGTTACACTGATAAATAATACAAATATTGACCTCCCGGATATACTCCTGGGTTCTGCCACATCGTCCCACACTGTCAAAAGAGATAGTAATAGTTTAGAATTATTAATAAAAAAGAGATACATACACATGGTATTGTAATTTGGCTGATCTTTTGATGTAAGGTTTTCGGAAGCCGTTTTGATTGGTTACCACTTACAGGTCACTGTTTAATCTGGAACAAAAAAAAAGAAAATGAAACATTCATTCAATCAATAGTGGCAGGCGAAAATCTCCTTTCTAAGACTCTCATTAGTTGCCACAGCCACAGCCCACCATACTACACTGGTCAGATGGGCTGGCATAGAGTTTGTTTTTAGCTTATAAGCTCTTAATAGACTCCTTTCTTTACAGCACGCAAAGACAAAGAGTATCTCTGAATTTCTCTGTTGTCCTGCCGAGTTTTCTCCCTTGGTAGACTCTTATGATGCTCACTGAAGGAAGGGGGTGGGTGATGTCACTATACATTCTTAGTATTTTCTCTAAAATTATGATAAAAGTATTTATCTGTCTATACCACCATAGAGACAGAATAGTTATCATAACTTCTAGATAAGGAAAGATTGTAGTTTCTAGATTATTCTTTGATCTTAATACTTTTTAAAACTGATAGTTCTGTTTGCTTCCTAAAAGTGTGATAAGTAAGTTTGTGCCTTGTTCAAACATTATCATATATTCAGATCTCAAACAGGTTAAATCAGTATTACTCTTATGTAAGGCAAATGAGCAGACAAGTCACTGTATAGTAGGTGACTTCCAATGCTCATAGATTCCAGTCACACAGTAATAATAACATAAGTGTATTGCAAAATTTTATCCAGATGCAGACATATGGCATTGTATCATATGTCGTATTTATCTTCGTATTTATGTATCTTTTCATATAGTAACACAATATTATTTAAAATTAAATAAAAAATTAGTAGAATGGATTACCTTGGCTTTTAAGGATTTTTAACAGACACGCATAAAAGTGAAAACAGACACAACAGACTGCACTATAAACTGACATCTGATTTATATTTAAACTTGTACACTTAAGTCGCAATAAGAAGTTATGTGCAATAGTTTATTGATAAACGCACATCGCACATGACATATTATAATATCACTAAAGTAACAAGAAACGTAATTGAAAGAAAATAAAGAAGATTTGTATTGATCTCGTATGTCAACACACGAAACCCTTGTGCAATAATGACTGTTTTATTTCCGCTGAAATGTTTATTCGCTAACAATGTACGTATGCGTTTCTCTCGAAAATGAACCATGAATCATGGCACCTGTACATTTTCGACGTCGAAATTGAGTCCGATCTGCGAATATCGGAAAATGAAGCCTGGAAAGTACTAGATGTGAACGTAACAAAAAGATAAAACTTAACAATACAAAAAGTAAACAAATACTAAATACCTGGTATATGATGAAATCAGTAGATAATTAACAAAATACAAAGATTTCCCAAAAGTAACACTTTTTCTTGCAAGCTACACAATTAAATCGCACTAATTCCGTCACACAACCGTACCAAATGAAGGTGTTCTAAAGACTAAATTATTACCTACAATAATTACAATTCACAATTTCTAAACAGAGCGATGACTAATAATTCTCGCACCCCATAGGTGAAGCCTCAAGAAAACTTGAGTTCCTATTGGTTAATATTTAACAAGTGAAAATTTTTAACCAATCGTGTCTCTGGGTAGAGAAAAGCAATCGCGGAATTTCTGAACTATAGAGATTGCAGTCTTGAATCAGAGTTGCCGTTTTCTGTTAATTAAAAACTGTGAATGGAATCCTATTTTTAATAATTATTAATCCTAATTAAATAATAATCCTAATCCTATTATTCCTACCTCTATGATTAAAAACTAAACTCACTACTGTTTTTTTTTTTCAAATCAATAGTACTTCATTTATTGCGCAAGCGATGATTTAAATAAATTCTAATTTTTAAGATATTTTGATATAGATACTCAAGCAAAACGCATCATCATTAAATGCTAAATATTATTTTGTAATCATTTAATCCTCTTTCCATGCCCAATACTGTGTCAATAAACAAGTCTGATATTAATGAGAATTTTCTATGCGGAAACCTAAGTCGATCATCATTTGCCAAACTTTGACGCATCCATTTGATGATAGTAAAATACCAACATGCCACTGTTTTACAGAAAGTCGAATTAGACCACTTCACCGTGTAAGTGACCCTATCACAGTACAACGGTATTGAAAGGACGGCAACAGAGAGCAGCAACCGGCCTCTGAAATAGGAGTACTCCGATAGCATGCGACTGTAAAGGCTCCTCTTCACAATGGGCCATCGTGGCCCATCATCAAAAGATGGGCCATCACCGCCGCCATGATCAGGCAACTTTCCACGCAATCATTGAACAATCATTTACCGACTGTCTGACGTCTATCGAAGATTCATCATAGGCAGGCTTTGCTTAAGCGATATCCACATTGTATTATTAAAGTTAACAGATATATGCACGAAATTTCATAACATCTCAAAGAAAATGTTTTTCGTTACATTATTTCATCTATGTTTGAAGAAATCAAACACTTTTAAGATATTGTTTGTTCTTTATTTGTACGGCACAGATAGAAACTCGAAATTTGATGAAAAGAAAAATAATAAATCAAAGGTATTATTTTTCTCGATTGTGTAGGTATGAAATAATATTTTATTATTACATTTAGTTTTTAAGACAATTATACAGACATAATTATGTACGTAATAAGAGCTTTTTTGAAAAAAGAGTATATAAATTCCATAGAACACCACAGAACAGAAAGACACAGAAAGTTATAAATAGAAATGACTAGAAAGAAGCCGTGACGCGTGTGCCACTAGTAAGCGTTGCAACGCATACCAGTATGAATTGTAGGTATTTTGTACCATAGTGGTATTAAAACGCTGCGTCGAAAAGGTCGTCCAAAGAATTTTTTTTGTTAGGCCACACTGCCGTACTGCTCTATTTAACAGTGTAAAAATGATAGCAGAAGGAAAAACATTAATAATGGCGCTGTCTCTTACCATCGGTAGGTACAATTTTAAATATTTTATCAATAAAATCATAAAATTGTATTTAACTAATTACTGATTAGAGATTTAAGCTTAACTCTTCCTTATCTCATTCGCATAAAGTTCAATTTGGCATGATCGGGTTTTATCAATTTTCAACGCTACTCGATTAGTAATGTAGTCAGTTAGGATGTTGGTTTTATCGAGATGCACACTTTTAAACGGGTTATAATAATTACTATAATAATTATAAATATCAAATTTGTCATAAACTTACTTATGAAATACTAAATTCAGACATATTATAGTAATTACAGATATATTACACAACAATGATTTTGTCCTGGGTGGAAATTAAACTCTGACTCAGCAGTAAGGATCGCCAAACACTATACCAATGGGTCTACAATTAGACATATTGCATTTTTGTTCATTGCAATCAATTTATGATTATTGATACTCTGTATTTTCTAAAAAATAAATATGAATATAGTAATTTTTAATCATTTTAAAATCTACTAATAAAGGTACATACTTTGCCAATTATTAATTATGAAGGAACCACTGTTTTAAATTTTGTTAAGTGTCTAAACAGTCTTTATTATATATTATACTAGCTACTGCCAGCGGCTCCGCCCGCTTTTATGTCGGTTATCGTAACAAATAGTAGCCAATGTGTTATTCTGATGTATAAGCTATATTACTGTGAAGTTTCATCCAAATCCGTTCAGTAGTTTTTAGAGTTAGTTAGTTTTTAGAGATGCCTCTGCATTCTACAAAATTCTAGGATCAATCCTATAAGGTTCAAGCTGTACAGTTATGGAATGCATTGCCGATAAACATTAGGAAAGCTGCAACAGTACATAGTTTTAAGAAAATGGTTCAGGAATTTTATACGACATAACCGAGTCAATCAAGAATATGTATGTTCAATGTAATTATAATATAATTGATTAGTTTAAGTTATTGGCATGTATGTGAATGAATATTAATGTTTATGTATGTGAATATAAATACGTATGTTTCTAGTTATATTCATTAGAAAACTATAATTCTTTAAAACTACCACACCGTCAACTACTGTCTCTCCGATACATTTTTATCCATTCTAAGGTTGCCTGGAAAACATTGCTTTTGGCAATAAGGCCACCCTTTGTACATTTCACTTATACATTCGTATTTTACAAACCGTTTAAAAGTATGCATATCGATAAATCCAACATCCTACCTAACCACATCTCTAATCAAGTATTGTAGAAAATTGATAGAACCCATGAGCTTTATGTGAATTGAATAAGGAAGAGTTAAGCTTAAATCTCTAGTCGATTATTAGTATTTTTTTGTTTGATTTTATTTATAAACTATTTAAAATTGTACCTACCAATGGTAAGAAACAGCTCCATTATTAATGTCTTTCCTTCTGCTATCTTTTTTACACTGTAAAACAGAGCATTACGGCATTGTGGCGTAAAAAAGAACTTTCAATGGACGACCATTCGACGCAGCGTTGTAATACGACTATGATACAGAATACCTACAACTCATAAAGGAAACGGAACGAGTATTTCCTAGTGTTTGGCGGTGCGGTAATATTCGTATAATACCTAAAAACGGCGATAAGCCGCCGGACGATCCTAAATCGACCCATAACATTATTACCATCGCCAGGAAAGCTTTTAGAACGTCTTGTAGCTCGACTTCAACTGGGTGAAGTTAAATTTTATGATAGACAATTCGGATTTCCGTTGGGAAAATCGACAACAGATGCGGTTATATCTGTAAGAAAAACTGTCACTGAGTCAAGGTTTCAATACTGTCTCTGGTCTTAGGTATCTTCTTAGATATATCTGGCGCCTTCGACAAGGCGTGGTGGCCCATTCTATTGCTAAAATTAAAATCAAGAGGATGTTTTAAAAATATTTCTTCCCTTATCTCCTCGTAGTTCACACAAGGCACAACTAAGACTAAGACTTGGGCATCATTATGTTTCAAACGCGCTTACGATGGGGTGACCTCAGGGCTCGGTGCTAGGTCCATACTAGTAGGCTTCCACGATTTTCTTACAATACCTATGCCACCCGGATGTACCCTAAACGCGTATGCGGACGACGGTTTATTACTGGTGGAATCTGATACTAGAGCGGGATTTGAGAGTCTGGCTAATAGATGTTTGAACTTAGTATCTCTTTGGGGTGTACGTAATCGCTTGACTTTTGCACAAACAAAACCTTCGTGTATTAAATTTCAAGATTTCAGAATAAAAAATAAAATCTCGGTTTGTTATTTGGGATGGGTTTTAGAAAGAAATTTATTTTATCGAACATACTAGAACAGTTAATGAAAAGTCTAAAAAAAGTTTATTTGCTCTGACGAGGATATCGACTGCCACATGCGGTCTTTCATTTAATACATTAAAGATCATATATGGAGCTACTCATTTAGGTTCTATTTGCTATGGTTCTCCCGAATGGGCCGATAGAGCGACTGTAGGCTGACAAGGCCAACGTCTTGCATTGATTTTCCTGTGCAAAGCATATAGGACGGTTAGTACTGAGGCTTTACTAGTGTTGGCGGGTGTTCTTCCGGTCGATCTCTAGGTGCAAAGACGTGCAGCCATGTTAAACACTACAAAACATGGAATTCAATTTTTTGGGCGTACGAGACCTCGATAAAATCATAAGATTGTTTCAACAGTAGTACAATGTCTATAACGATCTAGACATCTAGACAGATGAATGACAACAACGATGGGAGTGTGGGACGATTCATCTAAGAGGCGCCACCTCTACCAGTTCTTTACTCCACTAAGTTTGCGGCGCTGTCAACGTGTGAGTGCATGCGAGCGCTTGTAGTTTTTGAGCGACTGCCAAGTCCACACACGCGTGTAAACGTAACGTAACGTTATTTTAGTGCAAACTTGCAAACTTACGATACAAACCATGACATTTGATATAGCGACACAACGGCGAACGGCGATTACTCATGATCATACGCCATTATAGATGATCACAGACATGACTTGACATTGACTAAGCAGACGTGTTTTTTGTTGCCGACAAAATGTATCATAGAAATCATTTAATGTTTCTAATAAATAATTATTTTGCTGCATAAATAGTTTTAGCAAAGTGCGTCACGAACGAGCGTGATTCATATTGTTTGTAATTTGTGTTTAGTATGAACTATAAAAACTTATAAAGAGTGCGTTTACTGCGTGTCAGTAAAAAAGATGTCGACTCCTGGATCAAGCCCGTTTGGCCGTAGCCAGTTAATACGAAGAAGTCCTCCACCTACACCAATGCAGCAATGTCCATCGAATAATGAAAAAACAATCCCCGCCCAAGAATTATGACCTACCTTGTGAGGTAATACTGACGGCGGAGATCCAGAAATGGATGTCTAACATTAATGCCCTTCTAAGTGAGATCTGCTCTATAGTGGTGGAGGGTAAAATGCACATAGATCAGAAGATGCGTGTCACTAATATTTGCCGTTAGATCGGATCTGGAACGTCTCAAATAGCTGTGCTATATCAATCACTAAAGCAGAAGTCCATTCTTGCGCATAGCACCATAGAGCATCTACAGGAAAATCAAGACGTGGCGACCTCTCTCAATCATTTTGAAACTGTTGTCAAGGATATGTTGAAGTCACAGGAATGCAGCTCTTTTACCGGTATAGTTAAGAAAAGTGCGAATAGGATTGTTCGTCCGAGCAATATAAGTTCTCTAGATTGGTAGATACCATTTCATAATCTTTCAACTGTTTGCAATTTCGCGAGATAGATTACAATCTAACGGTTTTGACAATCTTACGGTAACATATACAAATAAATAAAATTGAAGTGTCTGTTTGTTAGACTACAAAATTTTAACAAAAATAAAACAGACTTCAAGGTTTGACTCGATTTCTCTTGAATGCTATCATCAAATCTTAGTGTCCTTATCATGGTACCACCGTTGGGGTATCGCCTTTCCGTTAAAAAAAGAATCATCAAAATCGGTTCATAAACAACGAAGTTATCCGCGCACACACATAAAAAATAATTGAGAAACCTCCTCCTTTTTTGAAGTCGGTTTAAAATAACCGCTTTTTATTAGAGTTCCGTGCCAAAGGCAAAAAAAGGAACCCTTATAGAATAGATTCATCATGTCTGTTTGTCTGTCCGTCTGTCTGTCCATCCGTATGTCACAGCCACTTATTTCTGGAACGGCTAGACTGATTTTGACGATAAATATTAAAATGTAAATTTAGATACTTCTAAAAGTGATGTCTGCAAAATTTCTAATAAAAATGTTAAAACCATTTTACTAACTGAACTATCCAAAAGGTCGATATTCAGATTCTTAAACTCAAAGCTCTAATGTTTGTCTGAGACTCAATCTATTTATTATTTAATCTGTGGATTCAATTGAAAAATGACAATAAAACGACTAGGAACTTAACCTCAATTTCTGAAGTCTAAATTGTATAAAACATTTCAGGAATTTGTCTCCTAATTTAATTATTACTTTGAATCATGAGTGTCTTACTTAAATATCCTTTAAAGGCTCTACAAACGATAGGTATAGCATTAATTTTAAAGCAGGTTCTACGTTAACTTAGGAAGTGATTTTATTTTCAAAATTTCTTTGCATTTGCAGTGTTTTCTCGGGCTTTAAGCAGTACCGCCGCTTTAAGTACGAAAGAATGGCGTGCAGAGCAAGGGCTCCCTGCCAATCGCAATGCCGAGGGTTTTCTCACTGACGGACCCGACTTTACCTATTTGGATGGACGACCCACTCCTCTTTTGGTAAACTGTTTATGCATTTATGGCAGATTTAAATTTCTTTTTATCATTTCGCAATCACTTACTATTCAGTTACGGTCATAACAAATTTTGACCGGTTTAACAATCTACAAACTCCATTCTTCAGCAGATAAAATGGTTTACATGAATTTTATGGTTTGTTACCTTCAAACCACAGACCAAATAAAACAAGGTAGATAACGCACGTCCTTGTTCCTGTTGAGGCAAATAAAGTAGCGTAGTTCCTAGTAAAAGTTAACCCAATAACTACGCTATAGACTATGCTATTTTTCAACAGACTCATGCAAGTATCGACAACTTGTACAATACTGACGATAAGTAGCAGTGTTTCTTAGCATGTGTAAGCGTTAACATGTGTGTTTACTTCAAACTATGCTAGTTTTTAATGCTTCAACAAGAATGAGGCCGTGTGTTATCTACTTTTTTTCATTTGATCTGAGCTTCAGAAATTTTAAAGGTTTACAAGAATCAGTTTAGTCAATGAATGAAAAAGTGAACATCTCCACTCCGATGAACAGTATTGTATAAAGTTACTTAAAACTGTATAAATTTCTTAATTTGGCCATCTCAATTAATTTTTTAACTTACAACCTATTTCTTTATGAAGTGATTTGAAAAAATCAGATCAAAATGCATACTTCTATTCAACTCAATTTATATAATAACTAGCTGAACCGTGGTATATAACGCATTTGTTGTTGTAATCGCGAGTAACGCCACTGGACAAAGCAAGTCTAAAAAAGTAGCCTAAGTTACTCCCTGAATCATCAGCTACCTGCCAGTGAAAGTCTCGTCAAGATCAGTCCTGGCGCTCTACAAAATACCCAGAATAAACAGACAGACAAACAATTTTAAAATGTTAGTTTCGTACATGTATTGTGTATACATACACATGCATTTATTAAAAAGTGGTTATTTTAATACTACACACAGACACTCTAATTTTATTTATTTCTATAGATGTACAAGCCTTATAGTAAACACCGACTCTCTTACATCTATACTAATTACAACAAAAATGAAAAAAATTAAACTAAAAACACACTATTAAAATTAGAAAAGTTAAAAAAAAAGGATACAAAACAATGTAATGTAGTACATCTATATAATATCCCAATAAAATTTTAAGTAATGTCCTGAGGCAGGCGAAAAGCCGAGTTATGAGGTCGCCACCCTCATAATGCTTGCTGCTTTTCGCAATATACTCCTTATTTCTCTTTTAAAGAATACATTTCCTGTTACGATTTAGCAGTAGCCATATAATACCAACTGTTTGGTTTCGTTAATGTATGAGTGAAGAAAGGAGATGTATTGATACATGGCTCCGGTTTCTGAATTTACACTCATATTTATATTAATATACGTAATCTATACATCTATACAACTAAATAAAATTCGAGTGTCTGTTTGTAATATTAAAATAACCGCTTTTTACTAAATGCATATGTATGTATACACGGTACATATACCAAAACTGTAGTTAAAAAAATTTTTGTCTGTCTGTCTGTCTGTCTGTTTGTTCCAGGTAATCTCTGGAACGGCCGGACGGATTTTGACGGGACTTTCACTGTCAGGTAGCTGATGATCCGGGGAGTAACTTAGGCTACTTTTTTAGACTAATTTTGTCGCGCGGCGTTACTCGCGGTACAACAATAACCGCGGGTAACACCGCGGGGTTCAGATTATAAACTTGAACAAATATTGTATTTGCCATTTGTATATCTAAAGTAAATTTTTAATTCCAGCATAAACAAATGAAAAGGCTAAAGAGGCAGAGAGAATATGCAACAAAAATGGTTGAATTGTGTTCCGAATTGGACTTTGCAAAGGAGAGGTTTGATAAATTAGAAAAAGCTAAACAGCAAGAGAGACAGCAAGTCATTAGCAACAGACTTAAGCCCAAAGGAGATGCGTCAGTACAGAGGAAGAGGAAATAGATTTCATACATGATATTAATTTATTTAGTCGTAATGTAGGTTTGTTTGTAAATAATACTATTAACTGACTTGTGGTTTTTTTTCTTTTACCATTGCCGTTATATTTATACCTAGATAACACATAGAAACAGATATGAAAAAGGAGTATCCAACTAAAAATAATGTGAGTAGCGCCATCTAATTGTTGCTTGGAACTAAACGTTCCATTAGTTCGTAAAAGTTTCCAAACAGCAGAAACAGATGGCGTTCTTGTATAATTTCTTGTTTCTGTGAAATACACAGAATGTGGTCTATTAATTGAAAATAATATATTCCATTACATTTTTAACGAACCCCGCGGTTTTACTTGCGGTTATCGTCGTACCGCGGGTAACGCCGCGGGGGACAAAGTTAGTCTAAAAAAAGTAGCCTAAGTTACTCCCTGGTTCATCAGCTACCTGCCTGTAAAAGTTCCGTCAAAATCGATCCAGCCATTCCAGAGATTACCCGGAACAAACAGACGGACAGACAGACAAAAAATTTTTAACTACATTTTTGGTGTATGTACCGTGTATACCATAGATGTAGAATACCATAGATTGGTTGTGCATTTCAATAAGCGAGACCAAAAAAGCGTGTAACGTGCTAGATGTGCCATGCAAAATAATTTTTTTCGATAACCTGTACCAAATGGCACAAATAAATCCACGGGCATTCAGAGTTACGTATTCAGTGCGAATAAGTACAAGAAAACTACAAAATTAAAAAGACAAATCTTTATTGATAGAATATTAAGTGGATGCACAAAAACAAGGGATAACTGTTTAAATGTGTTAATTAAGTGATAATAATATTACGCAACATTGCTCGTTGTTTTAGAAACATAAATATTCAACCACAAACAATATTTAATCCAAAAAAAGCACTGTAAGCATGCTTAGGAATTTATTTTCCTACGAACAATATTAATTTATTAAAGAAATGTCTCAAATTTTCCTTTATTGCATTACACAACTTTGCCTCATATTTAATTCTAATAGACGCATATATTTCTATAATCAGTTTAATTAATATATATTTAAGATTTAAGAGGTTTGGCGAATCATCCTAAATCCTATCCTAAAGTTTCTGAAATATTCCTGAAATACTTTCGACATAGAATAAGTCATTTAGCAACATTGTTTTGGAAAATTACTTTGTTCCTTGAATGGTGCTGATGTTCGGAAAAATTCGTTCACATTTTAAGCCTATTTCTATTATATCTTGAGATGGATAATAGTGTGGGTACTGATCCAGAACGGAGCTTTATTCTTTGTGCATTTCTCTTTACAAAACAGTTTTCTTCAAAATAACTGCTACAAATGGTTGAATGTTTTTTTGGGACCCAATCCGGTCTGTTCACAATTTTTAACCATTTACCTCGCATTTTGAGCAAATCTGTAACCATATTAATTAACATAATTAAAATGCCAAATAGTCAGTATAAAAAAAAACTAATTGATGATATTATTCGATCACTGTGACTATTATCGATATTTTTATCGACATTGTCACTTCAAACTTCTAGGTATGTGAGGTTTGAAACAACATAAATTCGCGTATTTAATAATTCGTTTTATACGATGCCAAAGCATCTTAATTTATAATGAAACTAAACAAGATATTATGCTCTACCGTTTGTTATATAAAATATACGATATCGCATTGAAACAAAGCTTATTTAGAGTCAAATATGGCATTGTTTACTTACATGTGAAATGAAAAATTTTGTGGATTTTCATTCTTGGAAGTGTTACATCCAGGTACTGCACAAGTCACCATGATAAAACACGCTTAATAAATAATGAAACACAACAAAATACTCAAGATTCTGAAAAAATAACAACAATAATGTTTCGACCTCGACGGGCGCTAGGCCGATACAGGCTCATAGCGTATCGGTGTTTGATCTCGTTTATCTGTCGCGCTCTAAGACACGTAAACTCGTATAGTCTCTTTTCCGCATAGCCAATCTATAGTATTCTATATCTATGGTGTATACATACATTTGCATTTAGTAAAAAACGGTTTTTTTTAAATTACAAACAGACACTCCAATTTTATTTATTTGTATAGATACAGTCAACTACCCTATTCTACACAGTTAAATCTTCGTAGATGGTTGAGGAAAATTAATGGGTTTCTCAGAAGTCCAATAAAATCTTATTCTAGTTCTAGTTGACTAGGGAAAATGTACCTGTTTTCGTTACACAATTTAAAGTCTATCAATAGAGTAGATTTATTCAAATAGTAAAGGCATTATGTATCCGACAAGTTTGTTCAATAAAAAAAAAAAATGAATTATGTTCTAAAATTAATCATGAAACCTTGTACGTATGGTTAGTTTAGATGACAACACTATTATTTGGAATCTTTGAACTGATTTAATGATCGAGTCTGCAGGTGGATAGTGGTCAATCAGTTTTTTTGAACCTTTACTTTTAAGATTAAGTCTCACTGGACTATAACTATTTTATAGTCCAATATCTATCAATAGTTATAGATTACTAAATCTTCTGTGGAGCAGTTCAATCCGACAACAAATTCGTGATTAAAATAGTGTCTCTTCAACTACGTCAACTTTTCAATATTATTATTGACTAGCTGAACCCTGCGGTGTTACCCGCGGTTATTGTTGTACCTCGGGTAACGCCACGGGTCCCATCAAAATCGGTCCAGCCGTTCCAGAGATTATCCGGAACAAACATAGACAAAAATTTAAAAGATTGTTATTTTGTTACATGTATCGTGCATACATACATGTAGGATGTGTGAAATGAAACGTGAAGTGTGTGTGAGCGAGACGAAGGGGTGGGAGCGAGAGGAGGAAGAAGAAAGGAAGATGGAGGATTGAGGCGCGCGTTGAAGGGTGGAAAAGTTTGTGTAAAATTGGATTAAAGCAGATTAAAGAGATTAAAGCCGAAATTGTGTACATAAATTCTATTTTGACCAACAAATCCCACACATTTTGGGGGCTCGTCCGGGATTTGGTAAAAATAGTGTACCGACGCCGACGCAACGACGAACCACGTGTGCCTACTTTTACGACGAAGACGAAAAGTGTTTATTTTAAGACGAAAGTAAACCAATATGAGCAAAGAGAAGACGACTATAACGACGACGACAGAGCTGATGGCTACGTACCTCGATGGCGCGTACAGCTTGAGCAAGTTCGATGGCGAGGATGACACCTATTCCTCATCGAAATGGGCCGAGGATATTGAAGATAACGCCGATATTTTCAATTGGACACCTCAACAGAAGCTCATCATCGCAAGAAGGTCACTGTCAGGTACAGCAGCATTATGGCTAAAGACAGAAAAGGTGTTTAAGACATTCGAGGAGTTGAAGACAGCCATCCAGAAAGAGTTTCCCGAATTTATAAATACAAAGGAAATGCATGAGTTAATGTCAGCTCGCAAGAAGGAGCCTAACGAATCATATTACCAGTACATGCTCATTATGAAAGAAATGGGTAAGCGTGCAAAATTTCCAGACTATGTATCCACCCAGTATATTATAGAAGGCATAAGAGACACAGAAGTAAATAAAACTATACTATACGGCGCTACAACGTATCCAGTCCTTAAAGAAAAACTTAAGCTATACGAACAAATGAAAGAAAAAACTGCAGTGTCAGGGGCAAGAGAGGTAAGCGAGCGACCAGTAAGAAGACAACTTGTTGCATCCCAGTCATCTCAGAGAGGTCCAGTTAGACGATGTTTTAACTGTGGAGAAATGAACCACCAATCAAGAGAGTGTCCACATAAGAATCGTGGTGTAAAGTGCTTTAAGTGTAATGGGTTCGGTCATATTTCGTCGGAGTGTAATTACGCGCATTCACCATCATCGAATCAAAAAATTCATCATCAATCGAACTTCAGGCGACAAGAATCTCATTTTCAAGTTGGTAGCAATGGCGGCGAGCGTACTGAGCGACCTCTAGAGGCGACACAAGACATACGGAAGCGCGCGATGTTCACGACGGAGGCGGACATGACAGATACAAATGTAAACAAACGTCAAGCTGTCAAACCGACGAAACGGGTTAAAATAAACAACGAATGTTTTGAAGCGTTAATCGACACGGGAGCCGAAGTAAATTTATTGACAGAAAGTGTTTATAAGAAAATAGGAAGCCCGAGAAGAACCTGTGAAAGTTTATCATTGTGTGGACTTGGACTTGTAAACATTGAAAGCCGTGGAAAAGTGTTAATTAATGTTTGTATCGATGGACAGTTTTACGGTGTTATCTTTCATATTATGCCGAATGAAAGTATGCCCTATGATGTGATAATTGGGCAAGAGTTTTTGAAAGATGTGACTTTGGTGATGAATGAAGGCAGTGTGTTTTTTTGTTCAAAAGGTGAAGAATGGCTTAGAAACATAATGTGTTGTTCTTCTGTTGTAGATTTAATCGGATGTCATAAGTATAAGCAAGAGTTGTTGGATATAATTGAACAGTATAACCCTAAACAAATTAAAGACATACCTTTAGAACTTAAAATTGTACTGAAAGATGATATCCCAGTGTCTCAACGCCCAAGGAGATTGTCATTGGCTGAGCAGAAAATAGTTGAAGAGCAGGTAACTGAATGGCTACACGACGGTATAATAAGGGTAAGTTTCTCAGACTATGCTAGCCCTGTAGTGTTAGAGAAGAGGAAAGACGGCCGTACAAGACTTTGCATAGACTACAGGCTTATTAACAGGAAGATTGTTAGGGATGAGTATCCTCTCCCATTAATAGAAGATTTGATCGACAAACTGCAGGCAGCCAAAGTATACAGTGTGATTGATTTGAAAGATGGATTTTTTCATTTAAAGGTCGAGTCATCATCTATTAAGTTCACAGCATTTGTTACTCACCAGGGACAGTACGAATTCTTACGTGCTCCCTTTGGATTGTCAATATGCCCAAAGTATTTTATGAGATTTGTGTCAATCATCTTCATGAAAATGATTGCCGAGAACAAACTCGTCATATTTATCGATGATTTATTAATTCCAGCTTCTGATGAGCAGGAAGGTATTGACCGACTTAAAGAAGTGTTAGCTGTGGCAGAGGAGTATGGACTAAAAATTAACTGGAAAAAGGCAAAGCTATTAAGCTGTCAAGTAGAATATCTTGGACATGTGATTGGAAATGGGGAAGTGCGACCCTCACCTGACAAGACAGATGCTGTTATGAAGTATCCGGAACCTCGAACATTAAAGCAGTTGCATAGCTTTGTGGGACTGACGTCCTATTTTCATTGTCAAGCGTTCGAGTTAACGTTAAAGAAGAAAGATTTAACAACCAGAGTGGCAAGATGGGTCTTGCTATTGGATGAATATGATTTTAAAATTGAGCATCGACCAGGTAACAAGATGAAGCATACAGATGCATTAAGCCGCATAGCATGTGTAACCGCCACTGAGACTAATGTCAGCAACCAGATTAGACAAGCACAGCTACAGGACGACGGACTGAATGCAATTATAAATATACTTCAGAATAGACCGTATAAGGACTACATGCTGGATAACGGTTTACTGTACAAAGGGGAACGTAAATGTTTAGTAATACCCAGAAGTATGGAATATGACATTATTAAAAAAGTACATGAGCGAGGACATTTTGGTAAGAAAAAGATGTTAGAGTTGCTAAATAAAGATTACTTCATGAAAAATATAAATAAGAAGATTGAAGACTTCATTGTGGGTTGCATTCCATGCCTTTTAGCAACAAAAAAGGAAGGTAAACAGGAAGGATTTCTAAATAGCATTGAAAAAGGTGCTTTACCATTGGATACTCTGCACTGTGACCATATTGGGCCATTTCTGGAGACTAAAAAGAAGTATAACTACATATTAACGGTCATAGACGGCTTTACAAAGTTTGTTTGGCTTTTTCCAACTAAAGGTACTACGAGTACTGAAACAATTAATAAGCTATTAATTCTGCAGCAGACTTTCGGTAATGCACGCCGTTATGTTACAGATAGAGGAACCTGCTTCACCAGTCGTGACTTCAAAGAGTATTGTGATAGTGAAGGCATTCAACATGTGTTGATAACTACTGGAGTTCCACGAGCAAATGGTCAAGTTGAGAGAGTTCATCGAATTTTGATCTCAGTTCTTGTAAAGATGACAATTTCAGAGCCAGGACTATGGTATAAGCATGTTGGCCGGGTACAGATAGCTCTGAACAGCACGTTTCAAAGGAGTATAAGTACCAGTCCTTTCGAATTACTTATTGGCACAAAAATGAGATGCAAAGAAGATATACAGATCTACGATTTAATATTGCAAGAAGAAAGAGAAAGTTTCAGTCAAGAAAGAGAAGACCTCCGGCGGCAAGCTAAACAGCAAATTATTGAAATTCAAGAAGAAAATCAACAGTATTTTAATAAGAAAAGAAAAGAAAGTCTAAAATACAAAGAAGGCGATACTGTGGCCATAAAGAGAACGCAATTCGGTACGAGCATGAAACTCAAGCCTAAATATCTAGGACCATATCGCGTAACAAAGGTGAAACGGAACGATCGTTACAATGTTGAAAAGTTGGATTTATCTAAGGAGGGTCCTATAAATACAAGTAGCTCCGCTGACTACATGAAACCATGGCCTATGTTTGAGACTGAAGAAGTTCTAGGTGAATAAATAGGGTTCTAGCATTAGAGTTGAATGAAAGTATGATAGTGTGATAGGAATAGTTTTTATTATATAACTTAGTTTTTAGTTTTTTTATTAAGTGAATGTAGCATGTTGAAAGGCTGAGGCCAGCCTTTGTTTCAGGATGGCCGAATGTAGGATGTGTGAAATGAAACGTGAAGTGTGTGTGAGCGAGACGAAGGGGTGGGAGCGAGAGGAGGAAGAAGAAAGGAAGATGGAGGATTGAGGCGCGCGTTGAAGGGTGGAAAAGTTTGTGTAAAATTGGATTAAAGCAGATTAAAGAGATTAAAGCCGAAATTGTGTACATAAATTCTATTTTGACCAACAAATCCCACATACATATGCATTTATTACTAAGCGGTTATTTTAATATTACAAACAGACACTCCAATTTTATTTATTTGTATAGACTAGGTAGCTGTCGGTATTTTATCACGCGTCGCCGTGATACATACATTTTGGTGGCATTCATGAGAAATGAGGAACAATAATGATGCAATTTTTTTTTTTTTTTTATGTTTGACCTTCCCATAATGACTCTACTCTGCCTGATGGAAAGCATAAGTAGAATCCAAGAGTGATGGTCACCATACTGCGGACGCAGACAATGCAACAATGCAGCATGGTGACCCACACCATGACGGGCTAGTGATGCTTTCGCATCATTGGTGGGGGCTCCCACACAGTAGTTATAAAATGTTATATAACATTGTGTAACACGATAACATTTGTTACCACATGTTACATGATGTTATACAACATCATGTAACATTTTATAAATGCTGTGTGGGTGCACCCTAAAAACCATGACGGAATTGTGTTGAAAATCGTGTCAGAATATAAGCTAAATAGGTTCCGAAGTTTGTCAGTTTTTGAAGAGCACAAATCAACATTTACACACATTTGGATTTTACCTATTTCGTGGCACAGATAGACAATCCCAGCCAGTTCAGTCTGTGACTAGGGGGGCTTGGTTGACAATTTCTTAATACATTGTGGAATTTTGCTAGAGAGAGCGCGTTAAGCCGTTGGTGCCGGTTGAAATACAAAAATCCCTGTAAATCGTTATGAGGAGTTGGAGTTGGAATCCCTCATAGTCCAACAACAGTCTCTCTACAAAACTATGATATTTTAAATAGTACTTGAGTTTAGAAGGTCTGATGGCAGTCGTTTCCTGTATAAATACAAAGTTCAGCTGTATCCTAGTAGACTCAAAACCGACCTAAACCTAGTTGGGGATAAAAGACTTCAAGGAAAAAAAAACATTTCGTAATTATCTCCCAAACGCTGGCAACCCTGACCAGTCTATTATCTATCGCGGTCGGATTAAGTGAATAAAACCGCTAAACCTGTTATCTATGCATTTCAATACAATTATGTGACCCGTGCATAATCCAATTTGTTCCTAAAATGAGCTCCACTCGGTAGAACATTATTTACGTTGTTAATTTTGCTCACTAGCTCTCAATAGAACCTGATATTTGAATTTTGTTTATAAGCTGCTGTGTTGCCATTTTAAATAGGATTCCAATAATTGCCTATCGTTGTGTGAACATTGTGCTTATTTGCTAGATTGGAAAACAATAACATCGCCAAACTAATGAAAGGATTTCAGTGTAGGTTATATCGCTGAAGCAAGCGAACAAGCGAGTGAGCGAGCTGACGGGTGTAGCGTTGCGAGAGAAACTATATAAATTAGGCGACGTGTGAGTGAGCGAAGGCCGGGCATTCCGGTCATTTTATGTCAAATCTTCTTAAATATAATCTTCGACTCGTTGATGTAAATCATATTTGCAACTTAACTACGCAAAAGACGAGTGTCGACTAGTCTGAAGAAGATTATCAAAGCTGGAGCGCGGTCACGCCAGACTAACAGGCGCTAACAAACAAACAGTCGGTGTGGACTCGGTTTCTAATATTAACATTAGAAATCACTGTAACTATATTAGTGGCGTAGTGTTAATCCCTAGAACAGTAACAGTTTGTAGATTCTGTGATTATCTTTGAGGTCTTAAGACACCCGTCTTGGACCGAAACCGATGAGGTAGCGGTTGGTAGTGAGGTTTACTTCGAGGAGAGAGAGCTCCTCCTCCTTTTAGTAGGTAGAAGAGTGCCAAGTTCGTTTAACTGCAGTAGTACCCCGAAAGAAAACTGCATTAGTTAATGGAAATAATTAAATTATAACGACCCTCATAAACTATATATAGATAAGGGTTGAATTCTAAAGAGAGGCTGGCGACCTCATAAAGCTAGATATAGCTATATAGTGATAGAGCGAGATGGAAGATAAGTTCATCAAAACGGCGCCACGGTGGATAATTAAAATCTCTCCTGGTTAAGACAAGTGTACAGGACTGGACTGGGGAAGCGAGTGTGTTACTGAAGTTGTGTTTTATTTCTAACTCTATTGTAACAGTTTTGAAAGATAGAGAGTAAGATAGATATATAAGAGACTTATAGGAGAGAAGAAATAAAAAAAAAACACTCAAAACCATAAAATTTAAATTTTATTTTCAACGCCTCTAAAAGTGGATGGATATTTGAAGTGTTAAGTGTTTGAAGTGTATTGAAGTGGAATCGATATATAAATATTTTTCGGACATCTAACACACTATCCCATCTAGTCCCAAACAAAGCAAAGCTTGTATTATGGGCACTAGACAACTGAAATAAATACTTATATACTTTTTTTTTGTAAATACATACATATTATAAATAAATAAATAAATAAATATTTTAAATCTATACTTATAAAATAGTAAGTCCTGACTGACTGACTGACTGACTGACTGATTCATCATCGCCGAGCGTAAACTATGATAGTTACGGCTATGAAATTTGGTGTGTAGGATCCTTTTATTGAGTAGACACCCACTAAGAAAGGAATTTTGGAATTTCTACCTCTAAGGGGGTGAAATAGGGGTTGAAAGTTTGTATGGAAGTCCGTCATTTTTTAAGTTAGAAACCTTAAATTTTATTTTTGGTTTGCTGATTAAAAATGAGTAATCACGTATTTCAGCGTTTCTGAATATTCTACCCCTAAGGGGTGAAATAGGGGTTTACATTTCGCGTTTAGGTTAGTCTGGAAGTCCGACATTTTTAAAGTTAGAAGCATGCAACTTTATTTTTAGGCTACTAATTAAAAATGAGTAAATACGTATTTCAGCGTTTCTGAATATTCTACCCCTAAGGGCTGAAATAGGGGTTGAAAGTTTGTATGGAAGTTCGTTATTTTTTAAGTTAGAAACATGTAACTTTATTCATGTGCTAATGATTAAAAAAAGTAAATACGTATTAAAGCGTTTCTGGATATTCTACCCCTAAGTGGGTGAAATAGGGGTTGATATTTCGCATATAGATTAGTCTGGAAGTCGATCATTTTTTAAGTTCGAAACATGAAACTTTGTTTTTGGGCTATTGACTAAAAATGAGTTAATACGTATTTAAGCGTTTCTTGATATTCTACCCCTAAGGGGTGAAATAGGGGTTGAAAGTTTGTATGGAAGTTCGTCATTTTTTAAAGTTAGAAACATGTAACTTTATTCATGTGCTAAGGACTAAAAATGAGTTAATACGTATTTAAGCGTTTCTTGATATTCTACCCCTAAGGGGTGAAATAGGGGTTGAAAGTTTGGATGGAAGTTCGAAATTTTTTAAGTTAGAAACATGCAACTTTATTCATGTGCTAATGATTAAAAAAGAGTAGATACGTGTTTAAGCGTTTCTTGGTATTCTACCCCTAAGGTGGTGAAATAGGGGTTGAAAGTGTGTACGGAAGTTCGTCATTTTTAAAGTAAGAAGCATGAAACTTTATTTTTGGGCTACTGATTAAAAATGAGTAGATACCTATTTAAGCGTTTCTGGATATTCTACCCCTAAAGGGGTGAAATAGGGGTTGAAAGTTTTTATGGAAGTCCGTTATTTTTTAAATTAGTACCATGAAAATTTTATTTTGGGCTACTGATTTAAAAAAACTAGATATTTATTTAGCGTTTCTGCATATTTTACCAATAAGAGGGTGAAATAGGGGTTGATTTTTTTTTATGAAAATCAATCATATTTAACTTAGAAACCTAAAACTTTACTTTTGGGTTGCTGATTAAAAATGAGTAAATACGTATTTCAGCGTGTCTGAATATTCTATCCCTAAGGGGTGAAATAGGGGTTGACATTTCGTGCATAGGTGAGTCTGGAATTCCGTCATTTTTGAAGTTTGAAACATAAAACTTTATTGATATGCTACTGATTAAAAAAGAGTAGAGACGTATTTAAGCGTTTTTGGTTATTCTACCCTTAAGGGGGTGAAATAGGGATTGAAAGTTTGTATGGAAGTGCATTATTTTTTAAGTTAGAAACATTTAAAAATGATTAGATACCTGTTAAAGGTTTCTGGATATTCTACCCCTAAGGGGTAAAATAGGATTTGACATTTCGCATATAGGTTAGTCTGGAAAGCCGTCATTTGTGAAGTTCCAAACATTAAACTTTTTTTTGGGCTACTGATTAAAAATGAGTAGATATGTATTTAAGCGTTTCTAGATATTCTATCCCTAAGGGGAGAAATATATAATTTGTATATAATAAGTGTTTATTTTCTCACCACAATATTTTAGGTTTTACAAACATTATGTCCAGCAAGCAATGCCATCGATCAAGACAATATTGTGGAGGACTGGTGCCCAAGCTAGGTATAAACCTGTGTTATAGGTCACCAGGTCTCCGCTCCTTGATACAATAATTGGCTGATAGTTACGTACTAAAGCAAACTGATTACAATATTCAATAGTTAATTTGTAGCGGGGGTAGAATGTGGTATGTGTGTGTGTGTGTGCGGGTGTATGTGTGTTTTGTGTATGTGTGTGTGTGTATGTGTGCGTGTGTGTGAGATAATAGACATTGGCATTTCATATATTGGTTAGTTTGGAAGTCCGTAATTTTTTTAATTTAGCAGTCTAACAACTTTCGTTTTTATGTTTCTGATTACAAATAGATGAATACTTATATCAGTATTTATGCGAATTTTGCTCCTAAAGGGGTTGAAATATGGGTCGAATGTTTGTATGAAATATTTCGGACATCTAACACACAACACCATCTAGTCCCAAGCTAAGCAGAGCTTGTGTTATGGGTACTAGACAACTGATATAAATACATATATACTTTTTTTTGTAAATACATACATATTATACATAGAAAATACCCAGTGAGAGTGAATTTTCACCTTTTTGAGAGCAATTTTTTTGCGTAGATTATAACCTATAAATCAAATAATATGTTGTTTAGCAAAAACCCGTAAAAGTATTAGACTATTTGGTTCTGATTGAAACATCTCGAGTAAGACAAGAGTCTCACTTTGTCACATGTAAATTTTTCTAGTAATATGCGAATAATAACAAAGCAGTATGGTGACCAGCATGCTGCAGTCTAGTAGCCAGCCATGGCGGCCCAGTAAGATGCTTTTCTTCCCAAGTTCAGACCTGTACTTTACTGCAAGCACCATGGCTATAATTAAGGAGTGTAAAGTTGTTATTTATTGTGTCCGAGGCTAGAAAATTGTACGTCAACTTTAGAAATTGAACGTCATTTCTTTGAAAATTTTAATTATACAACATTCTACAAGTTTCGAAACTTCGAACAAGTTCAACAATTGTAGTAGTATAGTTTATTCATTACTTGTTCCTCACTACCACGGACATAATCAGATCTAGTTTCGGGGAGGCTTTAGATAATAAAACGTCTATGTTTTTTTAACCGTAATAATATAAAACCCCCCCTGGGTACGCCCATGCTCCAGCCCTACGTCTCGACTATACATCGTGTTGTTTTTCTTCTATATACGTATTTAAGCATAATAAATTTTATTTTAATAGGCATGATGACTTTTATGAAAAACTGTTTTATATAGTTCGGAAGTATCTCCTATTGTCAGAAACAGTTATATTTCTACATAAAATAAAGTTTGAGTAAAAAAAATTGCGATTAAAATTTTTAAGTTTCAAATTCACGCCAACACGCTCAGTGGTGTCATGGCGTCTTTTTGTGCAGACGCGACGTCACCCTTTTGTCAACCAGTGTCAGTAAAATGATCGTCGAATATATCCGAACAAAGTTACTTTAAACATAAGTGACGTAATTCGCTCTGATTGGTGTTCAACTCAACATGGCGGATTGCTGTATTTTGTAGTTTATTTTTTGTTAATTAACTATGAACCTCGCTCAAATACAATTTTTATACTCTATGAACCCCATTTCATCAGATATATACATTATTTTAGTAGTTCTTGGTTACTGTCATCATGCCTATTATAAATACTCACTAGCTGAGTCCCTTGGTGTTACCCGCGGTATAACAACAACCGTTGCTTACGCCGTGGGGCAAAGCTAGTCTAAAAAAAGTAGCCTAAGCTACTCCGTACATCATCAGCTTTCTGCCAGTGAAAGTCCCGTTAATATCAGTCAAGCCGTTCCAGATCTCAAGCAAATTGCAAAATTGTTATTTTGGTTGGTATATGTGCATTTATTAAAAAGCGATTATTTTTATATTACAAACAGACATTCAAATTTTATTGATTTGGTATAGATGTATAGATATTGAATCGTTTCACAAACGGTCGTCTGTTCCAAACTAGGGAGCGTATGTGCTGTCAGACCGAACAGACATATAGACAAAAATTATAAAAAACTTATTTGACATAATACGATAATTAGAAGCAATCGATGATTAGAAACAATCATCGAGGGTAAGCAACGACGGCGCGGTCAGTACCTGTATGGGTGACCGCTGGTGGCATGATACCATGAGCGTTTCCGTGAGTCGGAGTTCACGTTAAGTAATCGGTCCCGGTTGTTATCATAGGATAACAGTCGTGAACCTTATGTTAGAGGCCTTTGGGCGGCTTAAAAACATCCAACGGCAAGATGACGTAGCCACAACGTTGTGTTGCCAGTCCCCAACTTGCACTTGGCCAGCGTGGGGTAGTATGGCCTTAACCCTCTTTTGAGAGGAGATCCGAGTCCAGCAGTGGGTTCATTATCCCACACCAAAAGTTTTTTTATTCAGATAATCCTATCTACTACTGGAAATAGGCTTCTCACGTTACACAATAAAAATAATTTTAGTAAATAATTTGAAAACAGTAGAACGAACTGGTCTTATCACAGTTCGTGTTCTCGATATATCCGTCCAACAGACAGTCTCAAAGCTGCAAGAGCTGGGGTTGGAAGCTCTCCCTCATCCGCCATACTTACCAGACCTTGCACCTACCGACTACTACTTTTTCCAATATTTATACAACTTTGCCTTTGAAGAGTTTGTTGTCTCCCGTCCAGCTGATTTTTACAAGAAGGGCATCAATAAACTGCCAATGCGTTGGCAAAGATGCGTCGATTGCATGGGTGATTACTTCGAATAACAGAAATTAAAAAGTTTGAAAAAATAAGTACTTTCATTTATTGCATACAAAACGGCAATTTCATAGGTAAAGACCTATTATTACAGAAAATCTTACTCTTCCTTATCTTACTTTTAATCCTTTGGATTCTAGTCATGCTTTTCATCAGGCTGAGTAGAGGTATTCTGGCTACTAGTAAGAACAAGATCGTGCACGTCATACAATTATGAGGCCTAGCTGGAAATCGAACCCATGAAACATAAAACCTCTTTCAACAACCACAAGCTGTACTCGGTCCCATTTGTTTTTTTACATGCTATTTAGTTTTACGCTTTTACGACTAAACCGCTGTACCATTTTCAATGAAATTTGGCACGGAAATACTTTGATTCTAGAGGAAGGTTCGCTACTTTTAGTATGGAAAATATTTTATTCAATTATACGTTACTGCAAATCCGGTACTATCTAGTAAGCTCGTGACCCATTTGACAAACAAAATACTCGTGTAGTGAGTGGCTTCGCTAGAATATAATGTAAACGGGTTTGAAACTAAACTTATTTAAACCAAAGTCCGCCCTCTAAGCGTAGCTTTCATTATCATAAATGCAACGTTCGGGGGACAGTTAAATTGTAATTAAAAGCACGAATTTACCTGGCTTCTAAGGCCACTGCAATATAATGGAATTATTACTTTAGTATTAATACTAGCTTTTGTTCGAGATTCCGCCTGCGTGTTTTTCGGTTATCGCAGTATACACTACTCCATGCCTTCCCTCAAGAATAAAATTATCTCCCTGACAAGTTTCATTTGAATGGATGCAGCAGTTTATTGGTGAAATAATCGGCGTTAAAGAGTGATAGACAGACAATTACTTTCGCATTTCCCGCGCACTTTCTTGGCTTTCTTTTATACACTTCCGTTCCTTTTTATGAAGTCACTCCAGAGAGTCACAACTAAAAAAAAAGCGTAACATGTTTAAAACACCATATAGAGAAATAAATGTTACGGACACAAGATGCGATACACAATGATCGTCATTAATTTGAATATGGAATACATCATGAATGGACGTTCGAAATTTAATTGTTCTGTCATCTGTCATTCACTGATACAGGTTACAAATGGTATTATGTCATTATTGTCAAAAGTGAATGCTGTTTAAAGAGAAATCGTTTAATTTCAAAATTCATAAATATAACACGTATTTTGATACATTTTATAAATAACTAGCTGACCCACGCAACTTCGTTTGCGCCTTATATTGCCCGTAGCGTGAAAATTTCCCCCGTTTTTGAAACATTCTTCATTGTTGCTCCGCTCCTATTAGTAGTAGCGTGATGATATATACCCTATAGCCTTCCTCGATAAATGGACTATCCAACACCGAAAGAATTTTTCAAATCGGACCAGTGGTTCCTAAGATTAGCGTGTTCAAACAAACAAACAAACTCTTCAGCTTTATATATTAGTTAAATTGTTGGGAGTACTTTTGGATTTTTTTTTTATTAAAAAAGATAATTTCCAACGACAGCGGCTGCGGCAGGCATGATGATTTTTGGATTCGTTTTATCTTCTCTTTACGTTTAACTCAATGGTTTTCCTCCCTAGTTCTTTTATATAAAGCCTGTCAAAGTAAATTTACTCTGCTTGATGGAAAGCGTGTGGACAATTCAAGAGTGGGGGCAAGAAAGGAGGGTTATGATTTTGACAGGCTGTGTATGTATGTATGTTCATTTGTTCCCTCATAGCTCCTTAACTACTCATTAGAACTGGACAAATGAGATGTCGTTAGAAGCGTCTTAATCGTCCTCTGGTTATAGGCTATATGAAGTGTCACTGAATTTAATGTGGCGCCCTCTAGCCGACATATAGTACTGTATTAAAAAATAAATTTTAGATAAATATGTCGTGTTTGGTATCATTGGAAAGGGCGTTACTTGTACATTTAAAAAATAAATAAATTATTAGCATTTTCTTGTGACTTTGTGCGTATTTATTCGATAGTTGTAATATTTCCATGGTACCTATTTAAAATATATTTTGCAAAGAAATATATATATTATAGACACCAAAACATTTTAAATTAAAAAAAAGGACACGTGTTGTGGACTATGGTACATGGTCCATGTAGTGTAATGTACCATAGTCCACAACACTTTAACATTGCGTGACTACGGCTTTTGAAACTTATTTCCTGCTTTTTTAGCGTCGTTTTTTGTCGTAGTTGGGTTTTAGTTTTTACTTTTTTTTTAAGTGATTACTTCTTTTGGCGCGTCGCACGCACAAGTTTTCGTAGATAGTAGATTATGCTGATCCGTCACGCTCTGAGGTGAAAGGCTCGATCGGATGAACTCGGGACCGCCGAGAGTACCCGAGCCAGAAAGATAAATAAATAATAATTATCATTATTTACTCCTTTTTATGGCGCATTTCATTTTAAGAGCAAAGAGATTCATTGAGATGAGCGTAAACAACTGTTTGTTGAAAGTGTTGAGTTTTTACTTTTGTCGACAGTCCTCATGGTTGCTTTGTGTTTTTTTCACAC
The DNA here is from genome assembly GCA_905220595.1 of Spilosoma lubricipeda. Classification (NCBI taxonomy): domain Eukaryota; kingdom Metazoa; phylum Arthropoda; class Insecta; order Lepidoptera; family Erebidae; genus Spilosoma; species Spilosoma lubricipeda. The sequence continues at coordinate 2,651,654 of HG992290.1, forward strand.
CTCGCTTAAAAGATGAACAGAAACTCTACTGTTTCTACTTATTACTGTGGTGACTGATATTAATATTCTCAGATTTCTGCATTTAGCCTTAGAGATTTTCTTTTTATGTATGAAAAACAATCTCTAAGCTAAAGGCGTGGAAGTTTTGCTAGGGCAGCCCAGCTCCTGTCCCCTTGGTTTACAGACTCCTGGGAGCGAGTGTGGTGACGGGTTAAGAAAACGATCCATCCTGTGGGTGTCGTAAGGTTTGACTAAGGGATCAAACTTCTCAGGACAACAGCACCGCAAAGAGATATATCGATAGATATACCACGAGTATCGCCGCGGTACAAAGTTAGTCTAAAAAAGTAGTCTAAGTTACTCCCTGGATCATAAGCTACCTGCCAGTGAAAGTCCCGTCAAAATCCGTCCAGCCGTTCTAGAGATTACCCGGAACAAACAGACAGACAGACAAAAAAAAAATTAACTACATTTTTGGTATATGTATCGTGTATATATACATATGCATTAAGAAAAACGCGATTATTTTAATATTACAAACAGACACTCCAATTTTATTTATTTGTATAGATAAGCAGATCCCTCAGCTGTTAGTAGTCTATGGTGAAGAGGGTACCGATGTCTATTGACAGTGACGCATTATAGAATAAAAAATGAAATGAAGACTAATCAGTTTATTTATCATTTAATATTTAAGCAATAATCTCTTAACACTATCTTAAGTTGTACAATACTTATTTAATTAATTAATTAACAATAATAACTAGAGTCTAGAGGCTGTTTGGCAGCCGAGTCGACCATTTTGAATGTTATGTTTTATTTCGTTGACCAGTGGTCCAATATTTATAGAATCCTTATAACTTTATATAACCGTTTTTAGACATCTGATCATTAATTGTTGCCAGTTATAGATTTATAGTACCTGAATAACAGAAGTTTGTCGGTATTTTTTGAGGTAAATTTTCCAAAAATAAATTCTAGCTTTATCGGTTTATCACTCTCGAAACCCTCTGCTAGGTAAATTTCCTGAGAATCATTGGAACGGGTTCCCAAATTCAGATTATTATAAATGATATAACATAAGTACATATAGAAACCAGAATTACTAGTTTAAAGGAATTTCGTTTCGGATACAAACGTGTAATATTCCTTATTAAATATGATTTGCTGCCATACACCATGTATATTTGAAAAAGAACTAGAAAACACATTGCCTGTGCTGAAAAAGATGTGAGTACGTATCACTATTTTACAATTGAATTAATGAACCATTAACAGTTACTTAAACCTGTGTCTTTCTATCCTGATTAAGTCGATTCTACTTAGTAACCTTTCTTATTTTGAACAAAATTTAATAATTAATTTACTTTTCCAGCTAACTTATGATGATTAATAATATAATCGATACTACTCTTCCCAGTTATATTCGAGCTAATCGTCTTTTCAGCGTTGTTGATGTTTCTAGTTCTGCGCTTCTTCATATAAGACTTGACGTAGAAATCTCCGAAGAGATAGAGAAAGAGAACAGTATTGAAGCAGACAGAAGACACGAGGTAGTAGGCTGGGCCGCACTCGGAGATGCAGTGGCTGACCACGACATGGATGAACATGAGACAGAATTGCACCTGGAAAATGTTAACGGCTAAATCAGCTATTCATGTAGTGATATTTTATGAAACTAAATTTAAAATCTCTGTTTTAAGGACGAGCCTAAATCCAACAGTGGACCATTATAGAAGCTGATGTGATGTACCGTTAACCAATACACCTTATCCATTAGCCTTAACTGTTTTATTTGACTAGGTGAAAAATCCCTTCGGATCTCCAGCTCCTCGGGGATTGAGGAGCCAGGTATGTAGTAATTCCACACTAAAAACTACCCCGGCGACCGGGTAGATTCCTATCGCCTCTTTCCACTATGCTCCTATGCCACAGCAGTTTCATCCCCATCATTTAGATGGTTAGCAATCCCCAATTGTGCGCTTTTCTGGAAACTTTCAGCCTCGCACAAGAAAACTGTAGAATGAACTGTCGCCTATGGTATTCCCGGACCAAAAGGACCTGCAGACCTTCAAGAAAAGAGCGTACTCCTTCTTAAAAGGCCGACAACGGACTTGCGACTCCCCTGGTGTAGTGGGAGTCCATGGTCGGCGGTAATCGCTCACTATCAAACGAATCGTCTGCTAGTTTGCCATGTATTCCATAAACAAAAAAATTAAGTAGACGCGTCTTCTCGTTTGTTTCATACAGTTAAAAGCAAAAAGCATAATATAATCGACTGCATTTATCAAGTGGTGCATTAAATAATGATTCTCATGACATGATATTTTTTAAAAACTTTACGTGATTACCACAAATAACAAAGATGATAATAACTTACCAACTGCATCATAGTGATGTACTTCTTCCACCACAAATATTTTGTCAAATTGGGGAACGCAGAGAGCCCATAGTAGGCATACATTATAACATGTATCAAAGAGTTGATAGTGCCTAAAAAGATCGTGGCATCAGTTCTGGAATATTTGGTGATAAGCCAAGTAGCCATCACCATGATGGTGTGGTGATATACGTGGAGGAAAGACACCTGTCGTTGTTTCTTGCGAAGAACGAAGAATACTGTGTCTATTAGTTCTATGATTTTTGTTAAGAAGTAGTAGTGGGAGCCGTCAACGAGCTGTAACAAAACAAGTAAAATTTTTACAAAATTAAAACGGACTTCAAGAACGACCAAGTCGATCGATTTCTCTTGGAAGCCATCATCAGATCTGAGTGTCATGGTACCACCGTTGAGATATCTCCTTTCCATGAAAAAAAAGAATCTTCAAAATCGGTTCAGAAGCGACGAACTTACCCGCGAACACAAATTAAAAAAAGAAAAAATATATAGGTTCGAATTGAGAACCTCCTCATTTTTTTAAGTCGGTTAACAAATGAGGGTTTCTTTCGGTCGGTTTACTTTCAAGAAAGACAGCTTATCAGTAATGACTAGTTATTCTGGTTTATTGGTCTGGTGAATCTTCTGACTGCGAAACCAGAGGTCGTAGGTTGAATTTTTGATTAGTAAAAATAATTATGTGATGGGCAGAATCACTTGTTCTGTGACTGGGTTATCTATACAAATAAATAAAATTGGAGTGTCTGTTTGTAATATTAAAATAACCGCCTTTTACTAAATGCATATGTATGTATACATGGCACATATACCAAAAATGTAGTTAAAAATTTTTTTGTCTGACTGTCTGTCTGTCTGTCTGTCTGTCTGTCTGTCTGTCTGTCTGTCTGTCGGTTTGTTCCGGGTAATCTCTGGAATGGCTAGACGGATTTTGACGGGACTTTCACTGGCAGGTAGCTGATGATCCAGGGAGTAACTTAGGCTACTTTTTTTAGACTTACTTTGTCCCGCGGCGTTACTCGCGGTATAACAATAACCGCGGGTAACACCGCAGGGTTCAGCTAGTTTAACTATAAGTAGATATATGTATGTATGTTTATCAGCAATCTAGTGAGGAAAGCACATAGGCGAAATGTGGTTGAATATGTCTTTTTCTACCATTACAGACACAGGCGTGACTATGAATAAATGTGAACCGTACCGCCTTAGAATTACTGAATCTAATTTTTAGTTTTTAGCTGATGGTGATATGCCGACAGCAGCGCTACCTACCGAGCTCTATTATATACCTACGTATTCTCAAACCATCCTGGAACATTTTGAAATATGCACACACTATTTCATCCGAATCGGTTCAACCGTTTAGGAGGAGTTAGGTGACCAAAACACGCACAGTAGAATTATTTGTATTAAGATTTTTTTTTCTAGGTATGGCCCTGTCAAAATGACTCTACTCTGCCTGATGGAAAGCATAAGCAGAATCCAAGAGTGGTGGTCATTGCGAATGCAGACAATGCAACATGGTGACCCATACCATGGCGGCTTAGTGATGCTTCTGTTCACGATCGCTGTCATTTTACGTTGATTTTCTATGCGAGGGTAGTACCTTAAATAATAATTGTCGAGTCGGCCCGTGCGCGCTGAAGTTAGTGTGGCTCTACTACCTAGAGATATGCAATTGCATGCATTTAAGAACGACTCAGACCAGCTAGTTATAAATTCATTTTATAATATAATCTATACTTATAAAATAACAAGTACTGTTTTTTTTCTTTTTTAGGGCCCCATATTTAGGGCTATGAAATTTGGTGAGTAGGATCGTTTTATAGAGTAGACACCCACTAAGAAAGGAATTTTGGAATTTCTACCCCTAAGGGGGTGAAATATGGGTTGAAAGTTTGTATAAAAGTCCGTCATTTTTTAAGTTAGAAACATAAAAATTTTCATTTGGGCTACTGACTAAAATTGAGTAAATACGTATTTAAGCGTTTCTGGATATTCTACCCCTAAGGGGTGAAATAGGGGTTGACATTTCGTTTATGGATTAGTTTGGAAGTCCGTCATTTTTTAATTTAGCAGCCTAAAAACTTTAGTCTTTATGTTTCTGATTACGAATAGATGAATACTTAAATCAGCATTCATGGGAATCATGTTCCTAAAGGGGTTAAAATATGGATCGAATGTTTGTATGAAAGTTCTTTTAAATGGGCTATTGATCAAAATTAAATAAAGACGTTTGAAAACATGAATAAATTATTCATACATACTTTTGCACAGTTTTAATTAAATACATATATAATCAAGTTCCACGCGTGTAAAGCCGCGGGCAAGAGCTAGTTACGTATAAAACTCTGGTTTCCAAACACCTCTAGCATAATTGGAATTTCATTGAAACTTTGCGGAGCTTTTTATAAAAGGAAAGGAAAATATTTTCCCAGCTGTTTTGCGAATAATTTAACAAAAACCTAGCACAGCTAACGTACCATCCACGCCGCTCTATGCGTTCAAATGTTCGTTACACATTATTAATTTAGTCGAGTTCCATACTCGACTAAATTACTTAATTAAATTACTAAATTACGTAACAGCTAAAGTACTCATTAATGTCTAAGCGTTTACACTATTAGTGGATTAGTAGTAGTGCACGAGTTCTGTAAGACGAATACATTAAATACTAAAAGCGACTTTTAACAAATAAAAAAATAGTCATCAACAAAAGTACATTAATGACAATAACAGTTATTTTTTTTAATTATTGCTTTACTGTATTGAATCGAATATGGATTCTACTTATGCTTACCATCAGGCAGATTAGAGTCATTTTGGTAGCTTGACCACATAAAAAAATGATATTTTTAAATCAGCGGCAGCTATGAAGTTGCCTAAACGAATTTGATTTAGTCAGACCTTTTCGTCGATACATTAGTAATTTAAAGACGCGTGTAGACGAAATACACGAATTTAATCGAATAAATTATTTATTAATTTACGCTTGTACCTTTTTTTCGGACATATAATATAAGTAGCTGTATCAAGTTTGTCATAATTTTATGTGTTTACCTAGTATCTATGTAGGTACATATAAATAGTTGCAATATTTATTATGTGATCATAACTCAAAGGATACATTCTGATTAATACTGTTACATAAAGTGTGGTAAGGTATAGAAACCAGTTTTCGGCTAAGTTAGGAATCCAATATTATTGGGCACGTCCTGCGTAGATTACGGTACGCAAGAGTGTTGAACCGTGGGAGAGCCATGCTTCGGTATGAATGGGCCGGCTCGACCGGAGTAATACCACGTCCTCACAGAAAACCGTGTGTGTCCTTGCGCTGTGTTTCACCGAGTGAATGCCCGGTGTCCATACCCATTCCCCTCACCCTCTCCCCATCCTCCAAAGACCTGCAACGCACTTGAGATGCCTCTGGTGTTGCGGGTGTGCATGGGCGGCGGTAATCGCTTACCAGGTGAAACGTCTGCTCATCATCATCATCATCATCAGCCTATCGCAGTCCACTGCTGGACATAGGCCTCTCCAATTGCACGCCACTTAGTTCGATCCTCGGCTTCTCGCATCCAGCTCCTGCCAGCCGTCTTGCGCAAATCATCACTCCACCTGGCCTGTGGACGTCCTACACTACGTTTGCCGAATCGCGGTCTCCACTCAAGAGACCACTCAAGACCCGTTTACCCCAACGGTTATCGGTTCTACGGCAAATATGGCCAGCCCACTGCCACTTCAGCTTGCTAATCCTCTGGGCTATGTCGATGACTCTGGTTCTCTGCCGGATCACCTCGTTTCTGATACGGTCCCTTAGAGAAACGCCGTCTGCTCGTTTGCCCTCTATTCCATAAAAAAGAGAGTATAAGATTTTGAATTTGTTATGTATAACATGTTTCATAATCCTATTATCAGTGACAGTAATTTCTTGCAACGAACCGATGTCTGTTACAGGAAATTACTAAGAACACGCTATTTCATTTGACTGTAGGGCTCACTCTGTTTTGATGATTTAACTACTAACTGTTTTTACTAGTAAAGCGGGTAAACGAGCCAACGGACCGGGCATGTGATGGAAAGTGACAACCGCCACCCACGGGCACCAAAAACTTAAGAGTAACAAGCGCATTGCTGCCTTGTAATTCCCCCCATTCCTTAGACTCAGTGGGAGAAGGGTATGGAATATTGACTGTCTCGGGGACGCAGTGGTAGTGAATGTGACTGCTGTGTTTAAGGTCTCAGATTCAAATCCTGGGTCGGACCAAATGTTTGTGGATCTAAAAATATTTTTCTATGCATAATATGTATGAATTTACAAAAAAAAGTATCTAAGTTGTATATTAGTTGTCTAGTATCATAGTACAAGCTCTGTTTAGTCTGCGACTTGCGTGTCAGATGTCCGAAATATTATTAGCAGCAACGAAATCGGTTAATACTAGTTTTCCTGTCAGAGACTTTACTTCAAGTCTTTGTGCCCAAGGATGGCACTTCTGCTACTAAACCACATCTTACAGTCTGTATTGCGCAGTCTAATAGGAGTCGATTAAAGTTATTGGGGTTTAGAATTAAATAAATTCGATTCTACTCAGACGATAACTGGTGTTTACACCCTACTGTTGAGTGTTAGCGCTCAATATATAAACCTATTATGTTACACTGCCGTACCTACTTGTTATAATAATATCATTTCTGAAGCATAGCATCGAATTTTAGAAGCTTTGATCAAAATCCAAATTGTTAGATATTACTAGTAAGCGCTTTAATACGAAGAGAAAGGCCTTTTGAAAATGAACAGAATCATTAGACTTTGAGTTTTTGATAAACCTATAGAAATAATGATAATTTTAAATCGGCCGTTCTTGATCTTTAACTAGGCAAAGCCTATGGTAATAAGACTGCTAAGAAACACACACACATATTTCTAAATAAATACGTATCTACATAAATAAAAATGAATCACTGTAATGTCTGTACGCGTATATTTTCCAATCGGCTGCACACAAATTGGATAATCACACCTGACCTGTGGACGTCCTACACTACGTTTGGCTAGACGCTTTCTCTATTACGAGTATAAACTTACCTGTTGTCTTTTGTCAACATCTCTATCAACGTAGCACGCTGTATGCCAGAGTCCATAGTTCCATAAAACGCGTGCGCCCTGTAAAAAAAAAAAAACTAGTTTTAATCGACCGAAAATGTAAGCCTCTTTTTTCTTTCGATTCAATTTTTATTCAAAAAAGTTATCGAAGATCTAAAACCTATTTCGGTTAAATGGGGAAAACCCTTTTTTGTAATTAATACTCTCGATTGACGCACTTGCACTTCATATAACTTATTGCATACATTCTAGAATCGAACTCACTTGTAGTTATTCCAAACGGGCCAGGTGAAAACTTAAATAGAATACTGGAATAAGTACAAGTGAGTTTGATTCTAGAATGTATTTTTTTTTATTTGCATACAAAATGTCTTACCAAGATGTCATAGTTTAAAATACAGTACAGTACTTAAAAATATGTTTGGCATAGCTGACGTACAATTTTTTTTGCATAATAAAAATGCAATGTCGTCATAATACATCAATGTCAAATATTAAACCAAAAACAAAAAAAAAACATTACAAAATTTAAACACATACGCAAGACAAAAACTCCCCAATACTATAGTAGGCTTTCTGTATCAATATTTCCTTGAGCTCATGTTTAAATTAGTTTTTTTTTTGAGGTCTTTATACTATTTTAGTATTTCATTCAGGAGTTTTTCTTTTACGAGTCCGTAGGAGGTATTAGCTCCTAAACATTAGGTGACCTGTCACCTAATGTTATTATCAACAGCCTTTAACAAACTGTTCCTTTCCTCCAAACCTTTCTTTAAAATGAGGTTTGGATTTTGTTTATACCACATTAGCCAAATGGATTAGTATAGAGTTTGGTTTAAGTTTTATTTCTCTTTGTAGGGATATTATCCTGCGTAGTAGCAAATGAGCAGACGTATCACCTGATGGTAAGTGATTACCACCGCCCATAGACACCTGCAGCACCAGAGGCGTCAGAAGTGCGTTGCCGACCTTTGGGGAATGGGGAACTGAATATGGGGAGGGAGTATGGGTATGAGACTCCGGTATCCTCACCCACTCGGTTGACACCCACTTGATGATCTTTGTGTCCATTTCGTGTATGTTTTTAAAGTCTTCCGCGACACATGATATATTACTATTGTTGACTTAAAAAAAAAAACTAAGAAAAAGTTATCCTCGCCTAACCATAGAAGTTCTTTATGAGTATTACTGACCTCGTCTCAAGTCAACAGCGTGTGTCATAATTTATGCATTGACCTCATACTCTACCACTTAAGTCCACGAATAGTTAATGAACTATGATCAACTTATTTATTATTTATATATAATGAATACAATGGTAATGACATGCGTTGGTTTGTACTCAATGAAAGTTTTATCGAACACAATTGTGCTGAATTTAATACTGCAATTAAAATGATAAGTAATTATTAATGACAACGATTAATGAAACGGTTGTTTCAATGTGTGGATAAAACTGGGCATCTCTTGCTGCGGTGACGCGATTTATATTGCTGAATTTATTTTTATCCAAATACGTCGAAACCAAGAGAAGATGGATGCGAGAAGCCGAGGATCCAACCTAGTGGCGCGCAATTGGAGAGGCCTATGTCCAGCAGTGGACTGCGATAGGCTGATGATGATGATGACGTCGAAACCAGAAGGATGGTAAGGCACTCTAAGTATGTTTCATCGTAGCGCCTTCAGCTAGCTGAGGTACATCCCGGGGTAGCCATAGTCACCCCCGGGGCGGGTCGCTGTTATGCCTCCTACCGCTCTACACTGTAAGAGTCAAAACACCGACCCCCCTTAAACGACACCCCCCGAGTCCAGATGACCTAGGATATAGAGGTTTTATTAAAAGTTTTTATAAAACCTATTACGTAGTCGGGTTATAGTTTATTTAAACTTATTCTTACTAACTAGAATGTTACCCGGTACGATTTTATTGTAGTATTGTTTTTTCTTACTATTTTCATCCCAATTTTTCCATCTTTTCACAGAACATTCCTTGAACTTTAGGAATACTTTAAGATCAAAATTGGTGAAATTTGTCTATTCGTCGGTACGAGACTAACGCAGCCATTCATTTTAAAATAAGACGAAGACCAAAATCGGTTGAGTAGATTCCGAGATTACCCGCTACAACGTCACAATGTCACAAACTCACAAACGCACAAACTTTACCTCTTTATATAATAATGTGGAAGGGTAGATGAATCGCCGATCGGTTTGTGTACAAGAAAAATGAAAAGATAACGGAAAAAGTATTTTTTTTAGTCCGCGACGGGAAGCTGAGACAGGTTAGTAAACATAGGCATAAGCTAGTACGATGTTCACCGGGGCCGGTAAAAAAAGTTTATAAAAATAACCTTTTATGAAAATCATAGGTGTAAACTAAAATGTCACTTTACAAAATGGACATTTTACTGTAGTTTACTGTTGTTTTAGGTTAATATTAAGCTCTATTTGGAAGAGTTCACTTCTTAATGTAATAAGATCTGGTATTTGCTTGATACACAAAGAACCTTTTCCTTTATGGCGCGAGTCGCACTAAAAATTTAAACCCAAGTTAAAAGCAGAGTCCAAAATTAAACTTTAATTTACAGAAAGCCATTAAGCCGATGGTGTTTGGCAAGCAAATTACCGTTAAAATTATATTTAACTTAAAGTAAATTTGGAAGAAATGGACGGGAAAATATTTCAAAAGATCTTAAGAATTAACTATTGTGTATTTAAGAACGAATACTGCGAAGTAATTGTTGTCATGCTTTTGAAACACAAAGAGAGGATTTTCAAATAGCCTAAGTTTATTTGTTATTTGAGAAGGAGAATTATAATTGCACGATGCAGGCTTGACTAGATGTGATGTCTGGGTTTCGTCACAAACCCCATAAAGTACCTATGTTCTAGCAATGACACAATATACTATAGTTTAGTATATTTTTCTTTTTAGTATAGTATATACATTTCGTCAGTGGTTTTAATTAGGTTAGAATCTATTCATATATAATAATATATATGTGTACATACATATGCATTTAGTAAAAAGCGGTTATTTGAATATTACAAACAGACACTTCAATTTTATTTATTTGTATAGATGCAATGTCATAATTATGTAAATGGGACGATGACACGTTAATTACTTATTAATACTCGGTTTTAATACTCGAATAACGAAGAACTTAATAACGCGACCTCAATTTCAATATGTCATGTACGTAATGAACATTTCACATAATAGCTTATTGGCTAAATATTAATTATATGAAAATCAGAACAACTATCCAGGTAGAAATATGAACTATGTTAAATGCCGTTGATACTTGTATATCACAGCATGTTATAAATTACCCAACAGAAGTAAGTCTCGGACAAGAAGGGGAAAAGATATGGACTTCATACATTTATGTGGTGCCCTAGAAAACTACTTCTTGTGGACTTAATTCCAAGGCTTTACCTGAGTCATGTGACAGAAGGCAATTAGTGTTTCTAGTCGATTCGATTCCGGCATACCACTTTACTGTGGTCCGGGTAAGTCGATAGTTATCACGGGAGTTTTCTCACGTAAAAATACAGACACTATTAAATATATTCTATACTAGCTGAATGCCGAGGTGTTACCCGCGCTTTTTTTTTTATAATGAACTGCCAAAATGACTCTGCCCTGCCTGATGGAAAGCATGGGTAGAATCCAAAAGTGGTGGTCACCATCCTCATTGCGAATAAGCACAAAGCAGCATGGCGACCCGCACTATGGCGCTTATTGTTGTACCGTGTGTAAGGCCGCTGGACAAAGCTAGACTAGAAAAAGCCTAAGCTAAATTACTCGTTAGATCTTCAGTTATCTGCCAGTGAAAGTCCCGTCAAAATCGGTCCAGCCGTTCCAGACATTACCCGGAACAAACGTTAGGAATATTCTTGTGTCTCGGAGGACTTTTGACATATTATGTACTCACATGAGACGTACACGAAGATCCAGACACAGACCAACAATTCATTTATTTTTCTCATTCAGTTTATGGTTTATAATATTAGTTTAGAATATTTTAGAAATACAGTACTCACCATAGTAAAACTCATGAAAGTGATGACTACTTGAAAAGCATTGTACGCGACGAGCAAGTTCCGAAGGTTCAAAGGAGGTCGGTTCTTCATGTAGTCGGGGCCAATTTTTAACACGAACCATAGATAAGAGAATAGTATTAAGGCAACAGGGTACGGCGTGCGTATTAGGAATTTTGTGTCGTTGTATTCCTCTGAAAAAAGAAAAATCATTCAAATCATTCACAGAATAGTCTTAACATAATGGGTAATTATATTATTGCTTTATTTTAAATATTCCAGATAATAATAATAATATCCTAACATATCTCATACACGGCAGTCTGATCTTCATTTAGGCAAAGTCTCTACTATAGGAACTAGATTGGTAATAAACAGACATCTTTACTAATCTATAAAGCTGAAGAGTTTATTTGCTTGTTTGTTTGAATGCGCTAATCTCAGGAACCACCGGTCCGATTTGAAAAATTGTTTTAGTGTTAGATAGCCCATTTATCGAGGAAGGCTATATATCATCACGCTAAGACCAATAGGAGCGGAGCACCATTGAAAATGTTTCGAAAACGGGGAAATATATAAACGCAAACGAGGTTGCGTGGGTCGGCTAGTAATTATATATAACTAGTTGTTGCCTTATGTGTTATTTTGATGTATAAGCTATATTACTGTAAAGTTTCATCCAAATCCATTCAGTAGCTTTTGCGTGAAAGAGTAACAAACATCCATCCAAACATCCATCCATCCTTACAAACTTTCGCATTTATAATATTAGTAGGATATTTCTAAATAAATGGTTGTAAATAAATGTATTATAAATAAATAATTGAATGGATCTATACAGGATTTATTTATATATACCTATTTGTGTAGGTTTATGTATATATGCGTAATAGTACATATTTATGTATGAATCATTAAAGGATTTTTTGAAAATCTCCTTGTAATGTATTAGTTGTGTTTTATCTACCCAGAATGTTTCAAGCACCTGATGTCATGGCCATTAATCTTTATCTGGAAGAGATCGTCGTGAGCGATAAGACCGCCAATTGTTATATTTTGTGACTCATTTTATGTATTGTTTTGTATTATGTACGCAACAATGAATATATAAATTAACAAAATATTATAGATAAATTACACCCGACATAGAACTAACGACAGTGTTCATCACACAAAGGTTTTTCATGGCTGAGAATCAAACCCTCGAACTCTGGGTTAGCAGACTTAGCAGTCAGATAATATGAATGTGAATAAAAATGTTTAAAAAGCAAAACCCTGACGCTACTGCCACTGTCATGTGGGACAGACAAGGTTTTAGAACATTAAGGCCGGCTTAGCTGGAGTGATTCGAAAGCCTAATAGAAACCCCGTGCTTTCCTGTCGGGGGTATCTATCTCTAATACTCTATTTAAGGAAAGAGAATGGCAATATACTTCTGTCTTTTGAGTTACTAGTTGTGTCCATTGTTATGGCAAGATTACGTAGCTACAACGCTGTCTTGCCGGTCCTAAACCCGCACTCAGTCAGATTGAGTACGTAAGGGCTAAACCCTCTCCTGAAAGAGGAACCCGAGCTCAACAGTGGGAGATTTTGGCTTGTGGGTTGTTGAAGAGACAATGTGAGACGTTATACAAGAGTCGCAAAAAAGTTAAAGGCACGTGTATCGTCGTGTTAGAAGTATAAACTCTCTGATTCTACAGAACGAAGCGAACAGTTCTGTCCGCGACCTTATCTCCGAGACATAACCGTCCAGTATGAGACCTAATCTGTCACTACAACTTGGTAGATAACAGGGTGTAGTGATGGTTTGTAATACGGAGATACTCTTACAGATGCCGTGGGATCGTATAGAGCTGACAAAAGAACTGCAAACAGAAGGAAAACTTGACACCAGCCACCAACCCTTCTGCCTAGCCCATCCCAGGTTCGTGTTCATTACCTTACAATTTATCAGACGATACAATTTATAACGTGCCTTTTATTTAGGTTTTTGGTCTATTTCTTTACAAACCAAAATTATAATGAAATAATTTGAACTAAGTAATTGTGGGCGGACAAATGAATGACGAACCGAAACGGTAATGTTATTAATGAAAATTAAATTTACAATCCAGTTAATAGAAATGTATAAGCTTACAATTAGTTTAAATGGATTTTAGTAGAACTTATTTTTTTTGTTAGATTTATAATTGAATTTCAGTTACTAAGTTTATAAGTGTACATCGTGAACAATAGATTTGGCTATTTCTTTTTTGAACTCTAAGCGCAAAGTTGCCTAAAACTTAGTTTTTTATGGTACAAACAGGAAAATGAGCAGACGGGTCTAAGCATCTAATGGTAAGTGAGTACCATCACCAGTAGACACCTGCAACTTAAAAGTCACAAGCTGCCCTTTGAGCCAATCCCGAAAAACACTTTGGAGTTCGGCCCCTGATTACTTCATTACTTCGGTGAAAAGAAACAAAAAGTATCTTAAACCCATTTTGTGAGACCATGGTATCACTTCGATTGTTGACTGCCTCGGTGACACAGTGGTCTCGGGTTCAATTCCCGGGTAGAACTTAGTTTATATGATCCGCGAATGTTTGTGGCCTCACAGATAACCGGTAGTGCTTGCGCTGTTTTTCACCGAGTGACTGAGGATACCGGAGGCCCATACCCACACCCCCCTCCGCTTGTCTCCCGACCCCCTCCCCTTATCTCCCCCCCATCCCCCAAAAGGTCGGTAACGCACTTGTTACGTCTCTGGTTTTGTAGGTGTCCATGGGCGGTGGTAATCGCTTACCATCAGGTGATAATGTCTGCTCATTTGCCCGCCAATTACATAAAAAAAAGTATATGCATATGTATGTATTTGTACCATATCCATAGTATCCATAGCACAATCTCTGTTTAGTTTCGGACTAGATGGCGTTGTGTATCAGATGTCCGAATATTAATATTAGAAGTGTGCTAATGCGTGCAAAAACATGATTCTCCCATGGTAATATTATTAGTTTAAGAGAATACTCACCCACTCCTTTAAAGTCCCAGAAGGAGTTGTTTTCCATAGATTCCATTTCGAAAAATGTTCTTCCTTCCTTCTAGAACTGTTGTGTCCCAAACAAAGCCAGGATTAATGACGATTAATACTCGAATTTCAGCTTTAATAGTTCGGTATAAATAAGGTTTGTGTAATCGTTTTTCAATGAAACGAGGCGTGGGCTGTTTGTAAGCGATCTTATGTAAGGTTTTTAACTCGCTTCAAATAGCTTTTCAGGATATTAACTACTAAAATTTCTTTAGTTTTTTTAATTAAATATTTACAACTCACGCATTTTTGCGATACATCCGTAATTTGATAAAATTATTTTATTCTTTTTAGTTCGTCTAGTTACAGAAGCCTGATTAGTTTTTTAAACTTTAATTATTCATGACTTTGTTTTAGCGAATCACAAGTAATGTAATGTATTGATATTAGTTGTCTAGAACCCATAATATAAGCTCTGCTTAGCTTGGGATTGGATGGCGTTGTGTGTTAGATGTCCGAAAAAAATACATAAATTTAGCTGTAAGCAACATTTATCTGTATATAGCACTAGCCGACCCACGCAATCTCGTTTGCGTCCTATTACCCGTAGCGTGTAATTTTCCCCCGCTTTCAAAACATTTTTCATTGGTGCTCCGCTCCTATTGGTCTTAGCGTGATGATATATAGCCTATAGCCTTTCTCGATAAATGGGCTATCTAACGCTGAAAGAATTTTTCAAATCGGACCAGTGGTTCCTGAGATTAGCGTGTTCAAACAAATAAACAAACTCTTCAGCTTTATATATTAGTATAGATATAGATATGGCAGATAACTATTTAAAACTTTATCAGGTACGTGTGAAACTGGCCCTAAATATATTACTACAAAAAGTATTGCCAAAATCCGCTTATAACTACTCGCTGTCACTACCACCACACAACATATAAACTTAATTGAAACACAAATGAAACAAAGAAGAAATGAAGCAACTCTCGAACTTGGCATTGTATTGTTCACCGAAAGTAACTCAGATATAATATGACAAAGAATTACTGAACTAAAGGCTAAATGATGAAAGAGTTCTTCACCTTTGCTCTAGAAGGTGATGAACATAAGAGGACAGACCAAGTACTCGTATTGTTATTGTTTTAAACAATCTAAAAACATCATATTTATCATAGGCCTTTAATAGCCACAGCTGGATTTCTCCTTAAAAAGGAGTTTTTGGTCTGTGGGGGACAGGTGTGTCATGTCCCACTAACATAAAGGGAGGATCCTCCGACCAGGCGAGGTGATCATGCCTGTCGGGCCACTGCCCCACCGGTTGATGTTGGGGTGTTGTGTCTATGTTAATCGGCGCGAGAAATTCTATTGCGCGATTCAGGATTGGTAGTTACTTGGTATTGTTCGTTACTCCGTAGTTCAGTGTATTTTCGGTAGATGGCGCTGTCATATGTTTTCTTATTGCGCTGTATGTGGAAGTCGCCATAGGTCTACGATAATCTGTCTGCTTCGCGTCGGTGACGCAGTGGTGGTGTATGCGACTGCTGTGCTTGAGGACTCGGGATCGACCAAATGTTTGTATGATCTGTAAATATTTGTTTTGGAGTTGACTTAAACTAAAATGTTACCAGATAGAAAATTAACTAGAAAAGTACTGAAGAAGTTAATGTAAATGTTATTGGACTCGTTTGCTTTCTAGATTACCAGCGTATAAAATCTTTGCTTTCAAATAGTTTTTAAGCAAAATAGTAGAGGTTTCACTCTTATAACGTTAGTTTGTTTAATTTTCTTTCATTTCGGTCTGACTATTATTTTAGTTTTCTGAAAATGCAAAGTGCCATAGTGCAATAAAATACAGAAGGTAAATTTTGTTGGCGTTAGAAGCTTTCATTTCTGAATCAAATAGTTAATTTGATTCAGAAATGAAATCTTAGCATCTGGCAGTTCATTTATAATTTAGACTAGCCGAAAAAATCCAACCCCAATCTTCAACTCCACCGTACTTCATCCAGACATCAGCCGCTCAAGTTCGTCAGGGAGATATCTTGAACGTGACTGTTGGCAGCCCGTGAATCTTAGCATCTGGCAGTTCATTTATAATTTAGACTAGCCGACCGACGCAACGACCGACGTTTGTGATAATTTTCCCCCGTTTTTTGACCATTCTTCTTTGGTGCTCCGCTCCTGTTGGTCTTAGCGTGATGATATATAACCTATAACCTTCCTCAATAAATGGGCTATCTAACACTGAAATATTTTTTCACATCGGACAAGTAGAAGTAAACAAAGAAACTCTTCAGCTTTATAATATTGAGTATGAATTTTTAGAAAGAAAGGGTAGAAAAGAAGTAAAAGTAATAGTGGGAATGAGTAATGGGGATAAATGGAAGAATGCAAGTAATAGGTGAACATTTAAGTCAACTATAACCGATTCAAAAACTGTCCTAACGACATTTGAATTTGAATGGAACACTTTTTAATCCTTACTAATATTATAAATAAATTAAGTCTGTCTATTTGTCTGTCTCCTACGATTTCACGGATAAACGTAGCACCAATTTTTAAAAAAAATGGCATGGAAATACTTTGATTCTTTAGGAAGGATATAGGTTCCTCTTTACATGCGGGCGGACAGTAGTACATATTAGTAAGTATTAGACAATTATTAAAAGTAGAATAAAATTTTATCGTACAGTAATACATAATTCCAAATTATATTATGAATTGTTCCACTGTTTTTATATAGGCTGTGTGTTTAAAAGTTTAAGCTAATAAGCTACGTTAAATACAGTCGCGCTTGGTTGCCCGTTCCAAATAGCTAAATACCAACCTCGGTATTCTCGTTACTACTACTTCGCGCTTATACTGTGGACGTAGTTATCTATGGTTGTGTTTGTTCTTTGTTTAAAATACTGCCAAGTTTGAATTTCGGAATAACATTCCGAACAATGCAGTTTTAATTGGATTTTTTGAATATCGTACGGTTTTAATTGGAATGTTTCCGAATGTAAAATGATGACAAATATTTGATTTAAAAATGGAATTTATGTTCGAAATTTAAATAAGGTAGTTTGCGATAATCTAAGCTTGTATTTTAACAATTCATATTTGAAATAATTTTCAAAACGTCAATCTATTGTTATTATAGAATGCCAGGTCCAGTAACATAAAAAATGAACTTTGATTTTTTTACACTTTCATTCAGTAATTAACCACAAATAATTAGGGAGTTTTATTGATTTAAATTATATTTTATACTAGCTAAGACCCGCGGTTAAACCTTTGCAACAACCACTATAGGCAACACCGCGGGGCGAAACTAGTCTAAAATAAAACTAATCTTATTTATGCTTATTTGTTACCTTACAATGAAAATTCCATAAAAATAAGTCCACCCGTTCTAGAAAATAGTCGGAATAAACAGACTAACATACAGCCAAAAAATTACTGTATTTACTTTCATATGCAAATGCATATGAAATTAACAGCTTTTTATTAACTCAATGACTATTGAAAAGCTGTTAATTTGAAACTACAAATAGATACTTCAATTTTATTTATTTGTTTATTAGATACTGTTTATTTACACGTTATAAATGAAGTAAGATAGCGATACAAGTAAATGAAGTCAAATTCTAATTCGTACTTATAGCTTTGCCTGAGAAAAATTTTGAAGGTATTAAATTGGCAATGGGGTCTCAAGAATAGCCGTTCTATTCTTGAGACCCCATTGCCAATTTAATGTTGATACTATAATGCTTAATGTAAGGTTGGTTAATTAATTCAATGATTATTCATTTATTTAGTTTAAATATAAGAAGTTATGAACGTTCCGTTTCTTTTAATTAGCTCTTTGTTAAAAGCTACTTCATCTTAAATTTTGTATTATTCCGTTAAGAAAAGAAAGAAAGAAAGAAAGAAAGAAAATTATTTATTTTGGCAGCAAAAAGTAATCATACATAAAACACAAAGAAAAAAAGGTAACTAGGCCAAAAATGGACCCAATTCAGCATTGTGTCAGACAAGGCGTCTGACGCTGGTTTTCAATTGGGCCCAGGTGACGCCGTGCATAAAGATATTCTACATATCCGTGCCATATACATATGCAATATATATATACAATAACAAAAACAACAGTTACATACACACAGTATTGCCCTATACTCAACATATTTTGACATTGCGGGGACCGCACGCCCGCATTTCGGAACTGAGTGTGTAGCGCTGCATGTTGGTATCGGTCCACGCTATATAAGAGATGTGTTGACATTCAGCATATTTAGTCTCCGCTGTGCGTCTATTAAATACTGCCGCAATCTGTACTTGAATGTGCCGATTGTATTTAATGACCTTAACGGCGGTGGCAAATTGTTCCATATTTTCGAAGCTGCATAGCGGAAACTGCCTCTAAAAGCGGCTGTTTTATGAGGGAGTATGGAGAGTTGCTGCGAGCACTGTCTTACATCACAATTACGTCTATTTGACACCCATTCTAAGTTACAGAACAGGTAATATGGTTTCCGATATTTAACTATGCCAAACATAAGCGACGCTAAGTGAAGTTTACGTTTGGACTTCATTTTTAGAATAAATTTATCGTTTAAGAATGGTGTGACGTGTGTTCTAGGTGGTATTGTGAAGCAAAAACGAGTGCAAGCATTTTGGACCCTTTGAATTAATCGATCCGTGCGGGCGAAAAGGCGCGGCCCATAAACTGTATCCCCATAAGTCAGTTTTGATAGGACCAATGACTCAACCAGTCGCATCCGCAAGCTTTCAGATAGAAATGGTCGTATCTTGTACAAAATGCGCAACTTATAAAAACAGTTTCGCACCAAGTCAGCAACATGTTTTTCGAACCTTAAGTTACTATCAATAAGAAGGCCAAGATTACGAGCCTCATTCACTCTCTCTATTGACTGCCCCTTAAGTATTATATTTAAACTAGGAATAGCAATTCAACGTTAAAAGTGAACGTTGAATTGGTTCTTTGTTTTCTACAAAAATAACTTTGGTAATTGGTTATTTTTGTATTAGAGATTTTTGATTTCTCTCGTTCTAAGAAAAAGCCGAAGTCGTGTTCAATGCTATTATTATCGGGTTTGTTTCAGGTTTTCCTTCTATTTACAGTGTTGTTGTTCTGCGGAGTTTGCTTCCTTAGTCGATTCTTACGTCAAGATAGAATGTGGACACTCTGTATTTTTAATCCGCCACCACAGGGACTCCACGCAGCGGAGAACATAATCCATTCTAATATTATAAATTTCAAAATAGCTGACTGCCTGTCTGTTACGCTTTTTAGGGATTAATGGCTACACCGATTTCAATAAAATTTGGCATGGAGATAGTTTGATCCTTGAGGTAGGACAGAAGCTACCCCTTATTGCGACGACCAACATACGCGGACCCTAAAGCATAAGCTATTCTTAAATATTTTAAATTAATGAAAAGTAGCCACAGACTTCTTAAAGACTCTCCAAAGACGTTTTATACTTTTAGAAAAAATCTACCCGTAATAGATAACTCCGCTAAATATTTAAATAGTTCAAAGAATGTGGGAAACATAAGGTTAACTATAGTCTTCACAAAAAGACTAAATAAATGGTTTTGTCAACTCATATTTACAAACCGAACGCATGTGCCAATGACGAACGTCACTTTATAAAAAAACGTTTCTAAGTGTAATGAGTGTGTCGATGTCATTCTAATTTGACAGCTGAACATCACTCCACAGAGTACTTCACACTTTTGGTCGTATCCAATAAAGTTCATACGTGAGGAGAGTTTAAACTTCTCGTGTGGGGAAGTCACGCAGAGGCTTAATAATTGAATCTATTTATTATTTGCCTAATGTTGACAGTTGTATTTCTGATTTCGAATTAAAAAAAAAATATACGTCTGTGACGTTTTTATCAATGTTTATCAAGTTGGTAATGAACTGTCAGCGCTTACAACACTAAAATTTAGTTAGTTGACCCATTTTAAAACAGAAGAAAGAATCAAAACCTGATTATTTTTCCGTAAGTACATGTTAGTCACAGCACATCAAAAACTGTTTCGAATTAAAAAATAATTGCAGTGTTGAATAAGTTATTCACTTATTTAGGAAGGTTACAGGATTTATAATATCATACAACGATTAATAGGAACTGCGTATCAATGAAAATACTTGTTTATTCCTTTGGGAGAGTAGAAAAAGTTGCTAGGGTCAGTTAATAATCAAATTTGTCCAATCAAAACCTTTGTCCTAGTTAGTTTGACATTTTTCAATGATTGTTACTTTTTTGAAGTGAAAACCTCTTTAGCGACGTCAGGCACATTTTATGGATGGGTAAAAATTTTTACTCTCGAGTAAGAAATTCGCGTCAGGACACGTGACGTGATTAAAATGTATGCCTGCTCTTGTAGTTTCGTTTAAGCGGCGCAAGGTGCTTGCGCGCGTGTGCGTGTGTGTAAGCCCGGCTTCGCTCGGTTAATCCTACTAATATTATAAATGCGAAAGTTTGTAAGGATGGATGGATGTTTGGATGGATGTTTGTTACTCTTTCACGCAAAAACTACTGAACGGATTTGGATGAAACGTTACAGTTATATAGCTTATACATCAGAATAACACATAGGCTACTATTTGCCGCGATAACCGACATATACGCGGGCGGAGCCGCGGGCAACAACTAGTCTATTTATATAAAAGAAAGTCATGTTAGTTACACTATAGAACTGGTTAACCGATTTAGCTGAAAATTTGTTGGGAGGTAGCTTAGAACCAGGAGACGGACATAGGATATTTTTTACATGGGATTTTTTTCTGTCCCGCGTTGTTGTTGTACCGCGGGTAACACCGCGGTGGTTAGCTAGTATGTTTATATATACTGTATAGCAATAACCTATATTTTTATAACATCACAATAAGCATTTCTGTAGTAACGGTTCTCAAGAAATATTAAAGGCAACCTGCCAAAGTGACTTTACTCTGTCCAACGAAAAGCATGAACATATTAAACATTGCGTTTTCCTTTCTTTATAATTACATTTTTTAATTATAAACATTCATTTCTCGAGTCACAAATTAAAAATAAAGTAAGTTCGAAATTCGTAAATTGCACTTGTCAGTTATATTTTTTCTACACGCCTACGGAAACATCACGAGGGAATTGGCATTCCATATAATTAATTATACAAAATTTTGCAGACTTATGGTTAATTTACGTTTGGCATAAAACACGTTTGTTTGTTCACGCGAAAACTACTAAACCGATCATTATGAAACTTTGTACATATATTTTTGGACATTTTAGAAGTAACATAGGATACTTTGTTAACCGATTTCCAAAAGGAGGAGGTTCTCAAAATTTGATTGGTATATTTTTTTTATATATGTACACAGATTACTCCGTCAATTGTTTATCGATTTAAATATTTTTTTTGTATAAGAAATTCCCATGTGGTTTCAATGCCACTATATCAGGATCTGGTGATGGGATCCTAAGAAAATTGAAGGATACCCTCAAATATGTTAGGCACGTACTATGTTTTTCATATGTTTTCTAAAGCTATTGCAGTATGTACACCTGGTAGTCATCGTTTCATGATTATGAGCTGATGATAGAAGATACAACTCCTTAACAGTTAGGAGTTGGAGAATAATTCTTACAATTTCATACGTATATATAGATCTATATGTCTGTCTATGTATGTACCAAATACACGAATAGAGTTTTAGTTGTATTCTTTCAAGTTGTTTAGGTGATCTGACAGATAAGGTTAGGAGATAGATGAAACTTTAAGATACCGATCTAATAACTAGTAGTCTTGCAAAGCTATAAACAGACTTTAAAAAATACATCCAAAGAAAGCTCCCTGCCTAAAATGACTAAAAATCAAAAATAAAAAAAAACGCTTAAAAAACGTCTTCAAAAACTTAAAAGTATGAAATAAGTTAATAAAAATTCGATTAAATACACCTTAAATACAAACCTTTAACATTGATGAAACACTATTATTTGTATGTGCTACCTATTCATAGGTTTGAAGTCGGTTGAAGTCGGTGCCAAGCTAAAATGTAATAGTAGGTACCACACTCGTTATAATCATCGCAGACAATGCAACAGTGATAGTGAATGTAGTGGTGGTAATGCAGCGTGGTGACCCACACCATGGCGCCCTAGTGATGCTTCTGCATCATTGGGTTTTTGTTTAATACATAGTCTTTGTTGCATATATTATTTAAAACCTTACGAAAAACTGTATATCCGTATTATATTTAGGTTTCGAACGGGTTATACAATAATGTAGTTACGGAGAGACTGTTTTATCCATGCCCACGAGCGTTATGAAATAAAAATTAATTTTAAATATGTGTTGGCTATTTGAATACTGTACTACGGGGTAGTACTTCAGTGCCTGAAGTTGTCTTTTTAAATAGAAAACAGAATAGAAATGTTGTCCCTTGAGATAATTCTAAAGCAATTTGTTTATCGCTACACCATAAAAGTTGTCAGGTGGTGAACCTCAGGGATCCTAAAGTGGGTGATTTCGCGCGTCCCCAAGTTGAAGTTAGCAATGTTGAAACTTGTTGCCAATAAACTTTAGTTGGTAGTTTAGAAATTAGGCTTTAGGAGTCTTAGCCACAGAACGTGTCCGTGAGGTTTAATTTTGGGCTTCAGTTGACAATCAGTGCTGTGGTCACTTTCAGGGCCGCAGCATAAGCTGAGTTGTGGTATTTTAGTCCCACAACCAGATATTTCATTGTTTTTATGTTGTTTGTTTTGTATTATGTTTTTTTTTATTGAATAGGGGTCAAACTAGCAGACGTATCACCTGATGGCAAGCGATTACCGCCGCCCATGGACACCCGCAGCACCAGAGGCGTCACAAGTGCGTTGCCGATCTTTTAAGAAGGAGTACGCTCTTTTCTTGAAGGTTTGAAAGTCGTATTGGTCCGGGAATACCGCAGGCGACGGTTCATTTTGTTGTTAAGTCTTAGGTAAATGCCTTAACTTTATGTTTATTTTGTGTGAGTGGGACTAGTAAATGTATTTCTTTCCTTTTTATGTTAAAGGAGGATGAACGAACAGACGATAGTGAATGTAGTGGTGGTAAGCGACTGTGGTCAATGAACATTTAATCAAAAAAAATTATCGAATTCAGAAAAGGATTAGGTTATCAATTCGACTGCATTTTTTATGTTTGTTATCTCATAACTTTTGACTGGGTGAATCGATTTTGATGATTCTTATTTATTTGAAAGCTCGTGCTTCCCATGTGGTCCCATTTCAATTTGGTCCCCTTTTTGAAGTCGATTTTTTTTGTTAAAATTTGTGAATATGTTTGGAGATGATCATAACACAAGATATGCTTTTCTTATACGTTGTGAGTTTGGGCAAGGTTTATCTCCAAAAGTGTCGTTGTATGTAAGTTGGTTATAATCTATTTATTAACTTCCTGGGTTTTAATAAGAAATAGTTTGTATTTGAAAATTATTTTGTATTTAGTTTTACTTACAATGAAACCGACCAGTTTAAAATGTAGTAGCTTAAAGTGTTTAATGGTTAATTCGATTTCTATAACAAAAGTCAACACAAAACAGTCGATTTTTGGCAAACAAAGTGCAATTACAACACAGTGAGGCTCATTACATACGCTCGCTGGCAACACTGAACGGCGGTTTAGTGCCAAAGCCGTATCCGCTTCCGTTCCAATTTTAAAAGTCGTGTATGTTTTTCCGAGTATTTGATGTTTGTATTGCCAGACTTTTGTATTTATGGAATTAGATTTATGTAGTTATCGCGACAAAAAGTTGTCTATGTCCTTCTACAAGGATTAATCTATCATCTACAACCCAGAATGTCCCAGACTGGACTCGGGTCTCCTCTCAGGAGTGTGTTAAAGCCATAGATCGTCACGCTGGCCGAGAGTGGAGTGGGGTCTGGTAAGACAACGTCGTGTCTACCTATTCTTGCCGTTGGATGTTTCAAAGCCGCTCAAAGTCCTATAACTAAGCTTCTCGACTTTTATCCTACGATGACGTCAACCGAGATCGACTGCTTAACGCGACCTCTGAATCACGAAGACGTTCCATCATGCTACCAGCGGTCACCCATCCAGGTACTGACCACGTCGTTATTGCTTACCAACCTATATCTATTCCGAAATTCATCGAAATCAGTTTAGTGGCTTAGCCGTGAAAGCGTTACAGGAGACAGAGTTAAGTCCGACAAAACTATATTATTAGATTTTTTTGAGAAAATAGAGGTGGTATGTGGTGAAAATGAAGTACTTGAACACCTGGACACACAGGACTCATAAGAGCGTCGCTTCAAGAAAGGAGCAGTCGTTGCTCTTTTCTTGAGGGTAGAATGGAAGGTCGTAGGTCCGGTCTATCCGGACCTACGACCTTACCGACAGCTACAAATTTACTTTATTTACTTTCCATATTGACTGCCTGCGTAGCGCAGTGGTAGCGTAAACGATTACGGTGCTTGAGGTCACGGGTTCGATTCCCGGATCGGACCAAATGTTTGTATTATCTGCAAATAATTGTTTCGTGTTCATGACATTTCACACATTTCATACAAAAATGTTGATGACAACCGGGACCGACGGCTTAGCGTGCTCTCCGAGGCACACTCCGAATCAAATATTTGTATGATCTACAAATATTTGATTCGGAGTTTGGGTGTTTTCTATGTATAACTTGTATGTTTTTAAAAAAAAATGTATGTATTTATTTGTATCAGTTGTCTAGTACCCATAACACAAGCTCTACTTAGCTTTGGACTAGATTAGACTTGGCGTTGTGTGTTAGATGTCCGTAATATTTATTATCTTATCATGGGTACCAGAGTCCCACTGCCATTGACGACATCAAGTCGGAAATATAAAAAAAAAAAAACATCGCTACAACCAATTCATTGTAGTTAATAAAGTGTCCCGCCATTTCACCTAACCTATAACCTTATTCAAGAACAGAAGTTAAATAGAACAAATTCTTATTTTAAAATATCTATGTGATACAACACTGACCAGTGCTGTCTATGTAAGGGTTTGAAATTCGAATTTCCAATGAAACAACATGGCGACTTGTTCAAACACCATTAAGCTAGATTGTTAGTTTCTAGTTGAAGGCTCGTGTTAGTTTAGAATTGGTTAGAGAGCGCCTGGTAAACATGTTATGTGTATGTCTAGAGAGTTTGACTTACCTAAGTAATACTAGGGGCTGAAATCCTGTATGGCCTTAATGTATCAGTTCGTCTTTTACCTCCTTATTGACAGGTTCGTCACGTAATGGCAATGTAATTACCGCCACCAAGAGACACAAGTGATATTTGAAAGCTCGCCCTTGAATTATTTTTGCTCTTTAAACACAATTAAAATGTTACGCGAGGCGCTCATAGCCCAGTTGCACTCGGTGATAAGAAACAATCACCGATGGTAAGCAACGACGCCACGGTCAGTACTTGAATGGGTGACCGCTAGTGGCAAGTTACTATGAGCGTTTCCGTGATGCGGAGGTCATGTTAAGCAGTCACTCTCGGTTGTTATGATAGGATAACAGTCGTGAAGCTTAGTTAGAGGCCTTTGGGCGGCTTAAAAACACCCAACGGTAAGATTACGTAGGCACAACGATGTCTTGCCCGTCCCCAACCAGCACTCGGCCAGCGTGGGGACCTATGGCCTTAACCCTCTGCTGAGGGGAGACCCGAGCCCAGCAGTGGGACGTTATGGGTTCTGATGATTGATGAAAAATATTACACTGATTTACAGTGAGGCTGTTCCCTGCTGTTACCTTACGGTACTTTTCAATAAACTTTCTTCAGTTTTAACTAGAGATATGTTATTCAAAACGGTCTGACCTTACACCATAAAAGTATATTATTTTTGATAAAACCTAAAACTTGTTAATAAAAGAAAAAAATTGAAAAGTATTGAATCAATCTTACTGAAAAATATTCGATAACAATTAGTATATATTCAGTTCTGAGATAGGAAAACAGCCCTAATACGCCTTGGCTCTCCCATGGATCTGGGATAAATGTAGCATAACTAATGCCCCTGTCATCTATACTAATATTATAAAGCTGAAGAGTTTGTTTGTTTATGTGAACGCGCTAATCTCAGGAACTGCGCTAGTCCGATTTAAAAAATTATTTCAGTGTCGGATAGTACATTTATCGAGGAAGGCTATAGGCTATATATCCTCACGATAAGACCAATAGGAACGGAGAACCAATGAAGAATGTTTTAAAAACAGGGGAAAACTATCACGCTACGGGCCACAGGAGACGAAAACGAGGTTGCGTGGGTCAGCTAGTGTTCTATATATCTGAGAGAGCACTGGTATACGTTACACAAGTTAACTCTATCTTTGACTGCCTCGTTGGTCTCGCGGTTGACGTGTACAACTGCTGATCATAAGTTCTCGGGTTCGATTCCCGGGTCGGACTAAACGTTTGTATGATTTACAAATATTTGTTTCGCAGTTTGGGTGTTTTCTATGTATAATATGTATGTATTTACAAAAAAAAGTATATTTGTATCAGTTGTCTTAGAACTCATAACACAAGCTCTGCTTAGCTTTGGAGTAGATGCGTTGTGGGTTAGATGTCCGAAATATTTATTATCTTATCATGGGTACTAGAGTCCCACTGCCATTGACATCACCATGTTCTTTTCTTTATATAAATGTTACGCCTGTATAAAAGAGTGTTATTGTTAACTTTATTTATACTACTTTATATTATAAACGCGAAAGTTTGTAAAGATGGATGGATGGATGGATGGTTATTTTTCTTTCACGGAAAAACTACTGAACGGATTTGGATGAAACTTTACAGTACATCAGAATAACACATAGGCTACTATTTGCCGCGATAACTGACATATACGCGGGTGGAATCGCGGGCAACAACTAGTATGAAATAAATAAATAATTATGTAATTTGTTATAAATTGCTTTTATATACTTGGTCATACTTACCCGGAACAAACAGACAGACAGACGGACAGACAAAAATTTTTTTAATTACATTTTTGGTATATGTATCGTGTATACATACATATGTATTGATTAAAAAGGTATTATTTTATTATTACAAACAGATTCTCCAATTTTATTTATTTGTATAGATTACGTACAAATTATCAGTTACATCATCAACAACCCATTATGTCCCACAGCTGGGCTCGGGTCTCCCCTCAGCAGAGGGTTAAGGCCATACGTCCCCACGCTGGCCAAGTGCAAGTTGGGGACGTGCAAGAAAATGTTGTGGCTACGTAATCTTGCCAGTTACATAATAAATACAAAAAAAATCTCAAAGTATGTATGTGTTAACATCATTATATAATTTCACACGCACTTAATACTGTACAAAGAATTTCGAAACTTAATATGAACGCGAAAAGAGCAACTCAAGGCTTTTAAGAAGAAATTCTTGAATAATAATGAACTTTTTACGATTCAATCAAAATTCCGAATCCCATGTGATCCAATTATTTCACATTTTAAGAGCGAGCTTAAATTTGTCATCCCACGAACATAACCGCAAAGGATCTTCCCCTTGCCACATAATATTACTTTCTGTCACCGTACTTACTAAAAAATAAACCTTAATGCTAATCACTTTAAAGTTCATTTTAATATTAAAGAAACTGAAAACGTTTTAAGATCAGCCTCTAAAGCATCATTTACTTAAAAATGACCTTAAAGTCAGAGACATAAAGTTTTATATAACTTAGTTGATGGGTAATACACAAATGCCACATATGAGGGTACAGAATCGTAAACATTCTGAGATACTCTGCCATTTGTAAGGCCATGGTCAGATGACGAGCGCTCAATGCGCGTTTTGCTAACGCGCGTTAACTATTTCATGTAAAAACGCGCGTTAGCATGTGTACTCCTACACCGAAATTAAATGTAGTTTTTCTTTTATTCTATTTGTTTTTGGAACTTTTACGCACAGCATATGCCAGTCCTACATGTAGTTGTAAACGCGCGTTAGCAAAACGCGCGTTGAGCGCTCATTCTCTGAAAGTGGGCTAAGACATAGGCAAATTAGTTTTACACAATTATTTCTTTGTTTTTAGCCTCCGAAGACACACAGATTCAACGAAAGAGAAACTCCCTCTCACTCTCCTGTTATTCTGGGAAGCGAGCACTCAAAAGAAAGCAATTTTGTAATCCATTATTAAAACAAAATTCACTTGTCTCTTTCACCATTGTTTAATGACTGAATTGTTAGTTAAATAGGGAAATAAAAGTTCAAGTGAGTTTGTTTTAATAATGTATTTCAACAAGTCGTACCTAGAGCCGACGATAGCGAGTATAAATATTATATTTAACTGCCTGCTGTGTCCCTTGGTAATGTAGTGGTAGGGAATGCGACTGCTGTGCTTAAGGTAAAAAAGAAACTAACTATGTATCAAACCTCTGTGGTTTGTTTCACTGTTCCCTTAAAATCTTTACCAGGCTTCGATCCTTGAAGTAAGGTACCTTCACCAGCCTTTGCGGGCCCATCAGACAAAGCTGGTTCTTCAAAAACCTATCCTTCTGGTAAAGAGTCAAACTGAGGCGATGCACCTCTTCAATATCATATAAAGACTGTACTTATGTATGATGGCATCTAAGCTTCGACGATGCCTAGGGTACCCTCCCCCCTGATCATTGTGTGATTCACAATCACACAATGATCTTGAGTCTCAAGTCAAACACACAAGTTCTAGGGCGGTGTCCCCTCCAATTACACGCCGTTTAATCACTTCGAGTATCGCGAAGTATAAATTTTGACGCGATTACAAACCTCGTGTGTATCACAATAGCCTAACATGTCTCGGTGATCAAACAAACACCGGAAGCTATGAAAAAAAAAACAATTAATTACCGTACCGCAATTCTCAACTTGTTCTAGCGCAATCTATTTACCAAGTGACATGACATTTCAAATGTCAAACCAAGAAAATACAAAACCATAGTGTTGTCTTTACAATTACATTTAGTACGTTTGGTTTCGAACACCGTTTCTTCCCAGAGTGAGTCTTAAGAAGTGCCGTCGCCTTCTAGTCATTAAGTCCGACTAGTAAAATTCCTGAAAAACTTACTTAGATATCTAAATAAATTGTTTCTTCCAAGAGTGAGTCTTAGGAAATACTGGCACTTTCTAGTTGGAAAGCCTGATTAAAACATACTTATAAAAATAAATTCATTTACCATAAAGGTCTATCCTACCTTATAAGGAAGGAAAATGTCAGAAAACTGTACGCTCCTGTCACTGACATCACAATTAAAACATTTTTAGCTGTTAATTATACCAGTCATAATGAAAGTTAATTTATAAGAACAATTTAATTTAGCCCAACACTGGGCTCGACCAAAAGTTCTCTAATAAAGCCAACGTGATTTGAATTTTGTTTGTTAATAATTTACCTTCTGTAAATATTTATGGAAGATTATTTCCTCTTCACATTATTTATCGGAGACTTTTCCAAAGCGTTCCTGTGATAAGGTAATTAATGTTTAATATTTAAATTTGAAGCTTTGAAAACACCTGAGTTATTTATTCTTCTAAATTGTATTTCAATTTACTGAATAAAGGGCGTGTCAATTAATAAATGTTTAATTTAACATCTAAGGATTTGAGACGGGATCTTTTCAATATTTTGTTTATTCGCGACTAATTAAATACACATAGTTTTTGTTGCACAGTCGACTTATTGGCGATAAAATTATTTATAAGGTTACGATACATTATATAACCCGACGTTTTAATGTTGTCTGTATAACGATGTTTTAAATATATATGTAGTATCAATGTCACTGACATTTGCCATAAACATCGCTTGAGTGTCGCCACGCGAAGCCATGAAGAGCTACTGGCCACTAGCTGGCGTCCGACACCCAAGGCCCAGTTCGACAGACGCCACTGAGTGGCGTCGGACACTTGAGGGAGTCCATCCTCTGGGTGTGGTAAGAGTCGACTAACGGAGCAAATCACGGACAACACGACGAGACATCACTGCAAAAAGATTATTTCTTCCAACTCTGGCCTCACAGTCAGAATTTCTAACTAAAGTACAAATATCCAGACAATATAGCAGACACTCTATTTGTTATTTCAAATTAACAGCTTCCCACTAGATGTATATATGAAAGTATTTACTGTACTTAGATGAAAAATTGGTTTTCAAAATTTTTGTCAGTCTGTTTTTTCCGGATAATCTCTGGAACGTCTGAACCGAATTTGACGGGACTTTCACTGGTAAATAGATGGCACTGATGGTATAAGGAGCAACCTTCTCTACTTTTATTTTAGAAAACAATTGGGTTCCGCGAAAACAAAGTTAAAACCAGTATAACAATAAACAAGTGAGCTATAAAACAGTTACAAATGAGTAAAGTATCACTCTCACAAATAAGATCAATCTAACGACAATTCTACCGCTAAAATCTATCACATTATTCAGGCTGTAGAGTCTGCCAAATCAATATATGTATATACTATCACACACTCGAAAAACATAACTCTCCTTCTGAAGCAGTCGGGCAATAAAAGAGAAGTATCTATGTTAAACGAACCATACACTTTCTACGTGAAACATGTTGAACCAAATACGTGTTCCGCCAAACGAACTCTTTACTTTGTATATAAGTACATATATACAGAAATATTAGGCAAGATACATATACCTAGTATGAGCATATATTTGGCACAACTTTCAACCCTTCTTTCGTCCTAACTTTTAAACTTTGGCGTTCCATGATATAATAATAATTATTATTATGGAAATTAACGCAATCACTTATTATTATTTTTATTAAATAGAGGGCAAACGAGCCGATTACCGCCGTCCATGGACACTCGCAACACCAGAGGCGTTACAACTGAGTTGCTGGCATTTTAAGAGGGATTAATTCTATCCTATAACTATTTAATAAGCAGAATCTAAAAGTGGTGGTCACTATACTGCAAATGCAAACAATACAACAATGCAGCATGGTGACCCACACTATGGCCGCCTAGTGATGCTTCTGCATCATTGGGCCTCAGTTTTATCATTTTTTTAATGCTCCTTTAAATTACAGTATATTAGAGGAGTTGTTTTTGTAATTAAAACAACAATTATACAACCACAATAATATGTATTGTTTATTGTATTTAACCAACAGCAAGCAGACACTTGTACTCGTATACAAGGCTCACCTTTGACGCTGTCGAAGTGAATCCAGAGCACAGGTTGTACGAAAATGTAAACAGTTTTGTAATTTTATATAAAAGAAAGTCGTGTTAGTTACACTATTTATAACACAAGAACGGCTGAACCTATTTCGCTTACAGTTGGTGGGAACGTAAATTAATGTATATGCCACTGAGTAACTAGGCTGAAACTAGCCATGTCATTTGACACGATAAAGTGTTTTATTATTCACGCGCCCTGATCTTCAAGCCATCATTAATCAGCCCATTTCTTTGATTAGTGAAATGGTTTGATCACTCGTATTTAGAAGAATATATTTCTTGTTTAGTCTCATTAAAATTTGAAGAAAAAGTACCGCTTCTAATAAACGAAAATTATACTTAAAAATTAATTGTTCACAAGCTGTTGACCACGGCTCCGCCTGCGTGTATTTCGGTTATCGCAGCAAATAGTAGCCTATGCGTTATTCTGATGTATAAGCTATATTACGTTAAAGTTTCATCCAAATCCGTTTAGTAGTTTTTGCGTGAAAGAGTAACAAACATATACACTCACAAACTTTCGCCTTTATATATTAGAGTAAAGTGATGATTAGTGGCTCTCATCTAGGGCAAATTTATCAACAGTCTAGTGACCATAGTACCTTCTGTAAACCATGTTGAAACAGTTTAGTTAGTTAGTACTACACTTGACGTAGAACTTTTTCGAATTTTGGTTGAATATTCCCAAAGAACCTTAATTTCGCCTTTATAATATTAGTGTGATAATTATCATCAACAACCTCTATTAGTTCACTGCTGGATGTAGGCCTCCGCTTAAAAAGGAGGTTTTTACCTATTGTGGAAAAGACAACTACAGAAAACCTCCTTTACTATTATATTAAACAAAAAGAAAAAAAAAAAAGAAACGTTCCATAGACAATTTGAGCGGTAAAGTAATTAGCATTCGCGTGGAGCTGCTAATCCCGGATTATGATTAAACTTAAAACTTGGAGTCGTAACTTCTGCTCAACACTTGGAGAATTCAAGCCATATTTTATCGTAAAAGGTAAGAAATATTTCATATTTTTATTAACCTGGAAACTTAATTAGTTTAAAGTAAAAACGATACTTAGTTCTACCTCAGGAACTGTGATTGCTCTTGCTTTAATTGTTTATGTTTATTGTGTTTATATTTTTCAGAGTTAACATTAAATACGTGACAGTGATTTCAATGATAGACATACGAGTTTTACCAACAAAAAACTTTGAGAATTTGCAGTCCTCGATAATTGTAACAATAGTAAATATAATATATTTAAAACATAGTAACAAAACGATACAAAGGATTTCTAAAACCGATAATATTTTATCTGACTTTTGAATAATAGGTCTTTACCTATGAAATTGCCGTTTTGTATGCAATAAGTGAAAGTACTTATTTTTTCAAACTTTTTTTATTTCTGTGATTCGAAGTAATCACCCATGCAATCGACGCATCTCTGTCAACGCATTGGCAGTTTATTGATGCCCTTCTTGTAAAAATCAGCTGAACGGGAGGCAACAAACTCTTCAAAGGCATTTTGTACTGCCTCTCGGAAATTAATATTTTACTTGACATATGAATCAATTACGACCTTCATTCAAGAAAAAGGCGTATTGTGACGCTTCTGGTGTTGCTGGTGTCAAAGGTGGCGTTAATCGCTCACCATTAGGCGATATGTCTGCTTGTTTGCCCCCTATTTGATTAAAAATAATAATTTGAAGTTAATTTTTTAGCGTTGCAGTATAATAGTGTGCTGCAGCTATCTTGGACTGCTCTGACAAACGAATTAATTCTACATGAAACGAAAATCATCTTGAGTCTATCAACGATCAGCGTCATGAAGACAGGACTTCCTTGGTTACATAACTACGAAATACAACCTGGAATAGCTCCAGGCAATAGGACAATTAAAAGAAAAGTGGTCATGACTCCCTGTCTTCTTCCCTTGATGCCACGGGAAGTTCAAGACACAATACATACTGTTGTAGGTCCTAAAAACTAGGCAGTGATCATTCACAATATAATTTCTCGAGATCCTTAATCTCAGCAATGAGGAACACAACATATAGGCAAGACATACAAAGCCATAAATGCAATGTATTAGCAGGAAGTATTTAACATCAACCAATGACTGTCCACTGCTATACGAAAGTTTCCCTAAGAAGCACTAACTATCCCGGAGTTGGGCAGTCCGTACCCATCCACAAATCATCAGTCCACCGTGCCGCAAGGCGCCCTACACTACGTTTGCCTAAGTAATAAAAGATATAATTACCTCCAAACAAATCGTATTACATCGGCATTTAAAACCCACAGGTTTCTAAATAAGGAAACTTAAAATTCCGATGGTATTCTTTCCACGTTAGATACGATTTTCCATTTCAGATGAAGACGCATCGCACAAAGCTTGTGATCAGCGAAGCGAGCAACTCACACGATTAAAAGGGAACTTGTACGATATGCATATCCACATAACACCTTGGTACTTCTGAGGAATAACACATTTGAGAGCCCTCAAGCATTTCAAGTTACCCCATATTTTATCAAACATTTTTAAGATTCTTATGAAGGTTTCCCGTTATTGAGTTATGTAATATAATATTATCTAATATATAAAATTCTCGTGTCACAGTTTTCGTTGCCATACTCCTCCGAAACGGCTCGACCGATTCTCATGAAACTTTGTGAGCATATTGAGTAGGTCTGAGAATCGGCCAACATCTATTTTTCATCCCTCTAAATGGTAAGGGTCACACATCCTTAAAAAAAAATTATGGCAAAACGACGTTTGTCGGGGCAGCTAGTATTATATACTATAATAATGTTGAATACATTTCAAAGCTGAGAGATACAATTGTATAAGATATGTGTTATATTAAAAGGCCACAGCTACTGTCGAAGTATATAAAAAAAAGATTGATGTGATTTTTTTAGAAACTTTTAAACTATTGTGAGTTGGCACCGGCCTTTGAAAAGAAGCTTCTTAATTTGGTTAAGTTTCTTATTTTAGAACTTCGTTATTCACGAATCGTTTTAAATATTTTGTTTTTAACCAACTACGACGAAGTCAAATGGAAGGGTAATATTTTTATAGTCTATGTATGTTTGTATGTTATACCGTAGCGTCTAAACTACTGAACTGATTATTAGTCTGGGTGACACAGGCTTAATAAAAGGTATTAAATTATTTATATTAATGTTGGTTTTTTATAAATATTTCTGTTTATTTTCATTACACAGTATCTGTGTTCAAACAAATCCAGTATTAATTAAAAGACAGTTCACAAATAAATCAGTCGTACAGGGAACTAAGGGCCGACATTAATTTCATGGCTAATAAGTCGAAACCTTACAAGGTACAGATTGATTCCGGATGGAATATTGAATGTACTTTCTAGACTTAGTAGGGACCCCACTATTTGTAGATACTGGGGACAATTTATTTCCGATATTTTAAAATGTCCGTGACCGTGACATATACTGTGACATTTGTTGTTAAAATAACTACTTATGAATTTATTTTTCTACAGTTTATTTGTCCATCTAAAGGTTGCCTGTAATAAATTGCATTGTAGAGATAAGACTGTCATTTGTAAATGATCAAATTAAAACTATATTAACTGGTGTATGATAAAGGGTATTCTATTCAATGCTAAAATTGTTATAAACTTAAGGTATCCCCGAAATTGACTAAAACCGCTTTTCTTCTTGGGGCCGGGGACAATGTAACCTATAAACGAAATCCTAAGCATACCGATGGTAATGTTACAAGTTTAAGCAAAACAGTTTTAATAATATGTAATATTTTAAAACCTTTTTTGTATCCAAAATGTATTCACAACGTTCCTTCATAGTTAACACCATGTTCTTTTATTTTTTCCTGCTTCCTCAAGTACATTTAAAATGCAACCTTATTAAATATTAAAAGATTTTATTAAAACTTCTGTGTTAAACTCTGAGAGTAATTTTGTTACACTAGAAGGTTGTTTGGCACAGTGTTACATAATAGATGACAAGGCACCTTATATTTTCGGGGTCTTTGTTATGGGAAATTTTGTATCCGTCAGAAAATTTAAACAGGTTTAAGTAATCATACAGTTTTCTTTTAGTTTTATCATTAACTAGCTGACCCACGCAACTTCGTTTACGTCTCCTATAACCCGTAGCGTAATCATTTTTTTGGTGCTCCGCTCCTATCGGTCTTAGTGTAATAATATATAACCTACTAGTTGTTGCCCGCGGCTCCGCCCGCGTATATGTCGGTTATCGCGGCAAATAGTAGCCTATGTGTTATTCTGATGTATAAGCTATATTACTGTAAAGTTTCATCCAAATCCGTTCAGTAGTTTTTGCGTGAAAGAGTAACAAACATCCAAACATCTATCCATCCTTACAAACTTTCGCATTTATAATATTAGTAGGATAGCCTGCCTCAATAAATGAACTATCTAAAACCGAAAGAATTTTTCAAACCAGTCCAGTAGTTCCTGAGATTAGCGCGTTCAAACAAAGAAACTTTTAGCTTTAGATAATAGTATAGATTTCATCACGACGAAGACTTGAAGACTCGAAGACTTAAGATTTAAAAACTTTAAATATTTTCAGACTGGCAGAAATAGATCCGGCTGGTTGCCATCTCATCAAAAGAAGAAGAAGTAATCATGCAAATTCTTATAGTTAGGATGGGGGCAGACGAGAAGATAATGTACTTAATGGTGACTACCGCTGCCAAGGAATGAATGCAATTCAAGAGCTAAAAGTAGGTAAGATATTACACTTTAAAGTCCTTCATAATCAGGGGGAATCGGGTTTGTGCTCTGGTAACTTCAGTCGCTCGGTGAAAATTCATACCAAAATTATAGAAATCAAAAGTAACTCTGTCTGTCTGTTACGCTTTTACAGCTAAGCTACACCGATTTCAATGAAATTTTGTATATTGATAAAACACAAATCTTCAACGGTAAGTGCTATTTGATTCTAACGTGCAATTCCACTTATGAGCTAAAACCAGATGAAACAAATTCCTACAATTTAGTGTTTACAAACTTTCGGCATTTATTCGATGGTTTTACTGTAAATAGAAGTTGTAGCAATTACTAAAACCCATTAATACAACACAGGCTGACGAACAGCAATAAAAACTTCTCTTTGCTGCCCACAACTCACCCAGCCATTAATAAATGTGGGCCTAACAACACGTCATTAATCAAGGAAGGTACCGTCACTAGGGAAAGACAAATAACCGTCATATCTCATGTATCTTTTCTCTAAAAAGGTGGTTATAAAATGTGTTTTACAGTAAAAAACTTGTCTCTAAACTTGGTCTAAATATTTAGAACAAGTTCAGAGACAAGTTTTGATTACGTCAAAGTCGTAACGGCCGAACATTTCATTATTATCAATCAATTGAATATTCATTTTTTAATAACTCATCGTGTTCCTGGATTTAGTATTCCCAAGATTATTGGCGGATCGGTTACCAGTTTAACCTGTTTTACCTGAATATGAATTTTTCCGAGCGACTGCTATTGGACCTCGGGAACCCTCAGGGCAAACTAAATTCGAAGGTTACTGTCAGTTATTGGGGGGCACTGACTTCCCAATAACGATTGCAACGGCATTGCTGTAATGAGTAAAAATTTCTTGTAAGAAAAACTCAATTGGGTTCCATTACCTATATCAACGAGGCAGTCTTCAAATAAGTATAAAACATAAATCCAACTATTTTGTCCTGCTAACAAATATGGGTACATTAGTCCCCAATGAATAATTAACATCGACGATTGTGAAAGAAACCTTTTGACCTCATTGAGATTGTTCGCCATGAATTACACCATTTCATTGGGTTATCGACACATAAATTAATGATATTCATGTTAGAACCAGTTGTTACTTTCAGTTTTACTTACCGCTAATTTACTATCTACTACTAGTAAAGAATAAGGCCTTGTTCAGATGACAAGCGCTCAACGCGCGTTAATCACTAGATGTAAAAACGCGCGTTAGGTGGTCACCATACTCATTGCGAATGCAGACAAAGCAACAATGCAGCATGGTAACCCACACTATGGTGGCAAAACGCGTGTTGAGCGCTCGTCATCTGAATATGGGCTAAATGATTAAGGAAACCGACTACGCAGGACAACAGCATTGCAAAAAGAAAGGAAACTTGAAATAAATATATTAATTCATCTGTTCAATCTGGTTTACTATGCCAAAATTTACTTCCTAGGTAGAGGCCGGTGTCCAGCAGTGAACAATTAAAAGCTGTTCATACGTACTCCTAGTAGACTTCCTAAGTAGATTGGTAGATATTGAATACTCAATCGTATTAAACCGCAGAGATTCTTAATTGTAAGACAACATTATAGATTTTTTTTCCATCTTAAAACTCGAAAGAACATTTTGGAGAAACACATTCAAAGAAGACTTCAAAAGTGCATAGTTGTGGGCAAAAGGTTTCCAACTACATGAGTGGGTGAAAATTTTGTTTATTTAAAATGCTTCGGTCTACCAGCAATAGGGACAGTGTTTTTTTAGTGCCCCACCAAGGTAAATAATTTCTGAATGTACATAATAATAATAATATGTACGATTATAAAATATATTAGGAAAGGTTTGTGTAGTTAAATTTAAGGTCAATTACGTACTAGATTTTATGGATAAAAATACTGCTGAATTTTTTTGCAACACAGGGAGTAAACGAGTACATGGATATTTTAAGAAATTTTAAGGTGAGTCTACTACAGTTATTATTATGTGTATTTGGCCGCCTTTTTAGTCTCCTCTCTAAGAATTAGAGGGAGAACAAATTGAAACTCTTATCACTGGACTGGAGTAATACTATGCCATCGCTGTCAAGTGGCAAGTCAATGCAAAACAGTTCTTAGGTTGCTATTCTTATAATTAAGTATTTTCAAAGGCGGAATCATATATAATTTAAATAAAACAAAATGAGGAAATTATAAAAATACTAATATAATATAGTGTTTGCCTCTGGATCTACAAAAGTCGATTTGGAAACCTTCAGCCTCGTGAGAAGCAATCAAGCAAATAAATTCTCTCGATCAACTAATGGTAGCTTCTGCACCTGGTCCCCATTCATGTTTCTGTACCCCTTAAGTATATTGGTTTAGAACATACGCCACTGATGAAATTGACTCAGAAGAAAGTGGATGAAAATTGTCTGTTTGTCTGTCAATTTTAGGTGTCAAGTGATTATTAAATAACACGCGGTTTGTAATATTTTTATAATTTTTATTAATTAATAGTAATTAGATATACCTGTAATTATATCCTGGCACTTAGGACTGATGATTTGAATAAAGTGGCTGGTAGTGGATAGATGCGGACAGCCCAAGGTTTGGGCAGTCCAAGCCACTTTCTTTAAATGGTTAGTCCATACTACCCCCAAGGAGCGCCAACTATCCCGGCGCTCCTTTGGGGAGGTTGATTTGATGACGGTAGACTGGTCATATTAGTCACATAAAAGGATAACTGTTATCGTTGCTGTAAAAGTAGAAGAAACTAAGAATCCTAGATCGCTATATAGAAATTCTCGTG
The DNA here is from genome assembly GCA_905220595.1 of Spilosoma lubricipeda. Lineage (NCBI taxonomy): Eukaryota > Metazoa > Arthropoda > Insecta > Lepidoptera > Erebidae > Spilosoma > Spilosoma lubricipeda. The sequence goes on from HG992290.1 coordinate 2,690,993, forward strand.
CTGGTTAGCATATTTATAACATCCCAACAGCAACCGTTGGACCGTGGCCCGCCAGACATGATCACCTTGCCTAGTCGGAAGATCTTCCCTTTGTGCCTCTCACTCAAAGTGACCATACATTTGCGCATATGTAATATTACTAGGATTAAGGCTAACATTATTCAGCGTATATGCCTATAGATGCCACAAGGCTTTGTTATAATCCTGCCTGAATAAACTAGTTGCTAGAGTGTGGATGCTCTGCCTAATAATAGCACAATTTATTCGTAATGCAGTCAAGATTACACGCTGTGCGGGTGCAGTAGCACTAATTGCTGCGGCTCTTTGTTTGATTTACTAATGAAACCTTTGTTCGCTTGCATATGTGGTGGTACATTATTGCGACCAAGGTGTAGTACCTACCTCATATAATTACTAGCTTTCGGTTCTCTCTACGTGTTTTATTCATTTTATATTCACAATTATTTTTACGGGAATTAACGCGATCACTTATTAAAAGGTATTACATACCTCCAGGTTGCACTGGCCGTGGTCATAGGCCGACTCTTTTAATACCTTTTAGTAAGTGATCGTGTTAATTCCCGTAAAAATAATTGTTAATGATTTTATTAGAAACTAGCTGTGCCCGCGATATCATCCGCGTGGAATAGTGACCTTGGGGTAGCATTTATACAACCTTTTATCCCTAAAGGGGTGACCCTTTCAATCCCCAACAACCCTTTTTTGCATTATAAAGAAAGTTAGCCCCAAGGCTGGACTTTAGCCCCGAGGCTGGACCCCTTGTTCCTGAAACGCGCCGACAGGACACTTGAAGCGCGAAAGAGCCGATACCTGGCACTAGGCAAGAACCGGAACGGGCATCGGTATCTTTCGCGAATTAAGAATTCACGCGGAGTGGAATGATGACTTTTAGCTTAGTCAAAACTATAAAAAAAAATGTATAAATTAACATCAATTACTCTGTTTGCAACCTCCAACTGTTTAGTTGTCGGACGATCATCAGTCCACTAAGTAAGTCCAATAAGTACAAAGATATATTTTATTTTAATTAACTAAATAGCTACAGGTAGTTACAAAAAATATATTTAGTGAAGCTGCTTTTAACAAAAATCATATGTTGGTACATTGAAATTGTCTTTTATCGTTAGAAGTTAAGAATTGTGTTGGTACGATATTTTTAAGTACATTTCTACGTTTATCTACGTTCTACGCTCATTTTTATCTGAACAGTGGTTTTGGCGTAAAAGCGTGAAAGACAGACAAAATTACTTTCCTGTTTATAATATTAGTAAAGATTTCATTATCGATATACAGAAATACAGAGCTACTTTCCAATTAATAATATTAGTACGAATTTTCACCGAACTGACTTTGAATCTCATTGTTTACGTAATTAATTTAAATATTTTAAAATCCTATCAACGGAGTGTGTACACATTATACTTATTATATGAAAATATATGTTTTATCAGAGCTTTTGAATAATCCGCTTCAATAACCACGTGATAAAGTGGTTATGCTTGTATAAAGGATTGCGGTCAGGGATTATAGAACATACCGCACTCCGTAACATTTTATTCGAGATAAAATATATGTATACAAATAAATAAAATTGAAGTGTCTGTTTGTAATTTAAATTTAACAGGTTTTCAATAAATGCATTTCAAATTTTAAACAGTATTAATATAAATATATTTTTTCTATTTGTTAACTGTTTGTTTGTTTCGGTTAATCTCTCTCACCACTGGACTGATTTTGACGATACAAACAAGTAACTTAGACTATTTTTTTAATTGTTCTCCACACGGTGTCACCAGGGTTGTGGTTGTAGAACTTTTTTTTTTCTCAAAAGAAATTAATAACAAATTTCATTTCATATTATAATATTTACATAGTAGTGAACTTAATGATATTTTTTATAAATATAAAATACCTATAGTAATACGTGCTTTAAACTTGTTAGGTGATAGGTAAGCTCTAGTACATATATACCCACATTGTCTTAAACGCACAACAACCACGGGTAACACCACGGATCTCGGCTTGTTGTAAAGACACATATTTGTTAAGCTAGGAGTCAGATGTGAATGTTATATTTATCGTTTAAAATTAGATGCCGTCATTTGTCATCATTATCTTCCACATTTTGGAGAACTGGTTAAAATCGGTTTTCATCAGTCGTTGACCTACGACCTTTTAATGATAAAAGGTTACAGTTTAAAATTTTAAATACGATTTTAGGAATGCATGCTCTTTTATTACTAATTGAGCTCCATTGATGATTTAAATTAGGCTTTACGAACGATTAGTAATAGTAACAATACCGTAAGCGTTTTGATTTCATTCAGCATTGTGTTTCCATTAATAATAAAATATTTTTGGCCATCTAACACATAGCGACATCCAATCCCGAGCTAAGCAAAGAACGTGTTTTGGATACTAGACAAGATATTATACATAGGAAATACACAACCTCTGAAAACAAACATTTGTAATCATATGTATATTTGGTTCGACCCGGGCATCGAACCCAAGACCTATAGCTTGCGCTTCCGAGGCAGTTCATCATCTGCCTACCCTTTATTATTCCCAAGATTATTTGAAAAGGTATGACTCAGTCAGTCAGTGGCCACGGCCAGCGCAACCTGTTCGAAACGTCAGGCAAATCAGAGGTATGTAAGACCTTTTAATAAGTGATAGCGTTAATTGCTGTAAAAATAATTGTTAATATATCATGGAACGCGAAAGTTTAAAAGTTAGTATACCAGTGACCTGTGCCGGAATTGAATGGATATACAGGGCATAACACTAGCTGGTCTATAGAAGAATAAATTTGTAGTTAAGATAGTAAATGTTACCTTATTTTTAGAGTAAGATTGTATTTAGGAAGGATACTTAATTGATAACATGAACATTTTGTTGTTATTAAATATTCTTGTCACAAATTCATTTGTGACAAGAATATTTAATTGATTACATAATTATATGAACGTGAGTATCATTTCTTATTTCCCTGCACCCACGGATCAACTTAATTGTTTACGGTTGCTCTTATTAGCACTAATTAATATTATACACCAGTTGTTAGCAGCAGCGTAACATTTTTTTTTCTTTTGTCAGTCTTACTCACTTTCAACTCAATTTTGTTTTTCTTCTTTTTTCTTTTTTCACTCTCACTAATTCTGAACTCACGTAACAGACAGACACCTGAGAACACGAGTTAACAATGTTGAATGCATGGCCACTTGTGTTTCCTCCCGGGAAACTGCCGATTTGTTGCGAAAAACCATTAAATTCCTATGGAACTGTGTGAATATTGAGCCCCTCATTATTGTGTAAAAATTGGCACACGGAGTTTAGTGATACATTATGAAAATAAACTTGTGTGATAAAAGTTAAGTGTGAAACTCGCTGACATCTCGTTGGCAGAAGATACTGAGCGCGGAAGTGTGCAGGTACCTTAAGCCAAACTCAGTGCAGTAGTTTAAGTTCTTATTGTATCTTGTAACGTGATTTATTTTCAGTTGTATCCGCCAAGTAAGTCAGTATTTAATTAAGTTTATTCAGGTCGCGTAACGCGGTCAATCCAGGCCAAACGCCAGACCCCCGGGTCTAAACACTTCCACAGCAAAAACAACAATCACGGTGGTCAGGTCTGAAAGGGATGAACAATGTGTGTTTATCACATATCGTGTGACATTGAGTATTGTACACCGCTTTTCTCTTATTTAATTCGCCTTAAAAATTTTAATAATGCATTAAGGTCGTCAATTATGTACACTTGTGTTTAAATACAGCAACAATAATAACATTACGTCAAACAATAGTTTTTGATGCACGGTGCAAGATGCACATCTAAAGAATTTTAGTATATGGCCAATTTGTTGTTTTATCTCAAATAGTTGTATTGGTTGCTGTGTTCAGTGTCATTTCAAATAAGTACGAGTATAGCAACACATCTAAGATGGCAGTTTGTAAATCATTAGAAAATATTAATGGCCAGAAATACGACAATTCCCCGCTACAAGAGATTTCAACAAAAGTGAATACTATTATCAGGCGTATTTGTGACGCAGAAAAATTTACCGAATATCACATTCATAAAAGATGTCGCACGGGCGATGATAATTTTCTTAGTTTTATTTATGAAGTTGGTGTTAAAGGTAAAACTGAGGAAGGACAAAAAGAGTTGAATTTATTTATGAAAGTTATGCTGAACTTGGAAATGTTCGCTGTGCCAATTATGTTTGAAACTGAACTATTTGCCTACATAGATTTGTTGGAAAAATTTGCGTACCTACAAGAACAGGCAAACGTGAATTTAAAAGAAAGATACAAGACAGTCAAATGTTATGAGGAAAGTAATGGAGAGGTACTTATTTTGGAAAACCTTGTCAAGAAAGGATTTGTTACAAATTCAAGAACAGAAGTGCCATCGTTAAATTTCTTTGAAATGGCTATAAAAGAACTTGCGAAATTCCATGCGCTATCGTTTATGTTGAAAGAAAAGCAACCAAAATATTTTAAAGAAAAACTAAAACCATTGAAATACGCATTTCTTTTGACAGAAGGGTGGGGTTTTGTTGCTGCTAGTGCTCGGAAAGCAAGTGTTAACGCTGTAGATGAAATATTCAAGGATAAAGTTGAGAAAGCATATGATTTACTAACAGAAAAGTTGTACGGGTACTACAATGATGAGTCTATAAAGATGTGCTTGTGCTACGGTGATTATAGACCTTGTAATATTATGATGAAATTGAACGTGAGTACTTTTTGTCGAAATTTCCATTTCGTTTTAAAATAAAAATATGTATTTTTTTTATTTAAACGTTTAAAAATAATTCTGTAGGTCCTAGGTTCCAGTCATCACATCTCTCTCCCTCAGTTATTTAAGGCATTGATCGGACAAAGGAATAACATCGTTGGGACCGTGTTTCCATCCAGTCAACTGAGTTTACGCTACGCCCAACGATTTATTTTTTTGTTTGATCAATATCTTAGATTGCTGAAGGAGAGAGATGTGATGACTGGAACCTACAGAATAATTTTTAGCTTTTAGTACATTGTTTTCAATAAAACCGTTTAAATAAAAAAAAAACATATTTTTTCAAGTTTTTAGTTTGAAATTTCATCCTTCATTTTTAATCTCTTTCTCATCTGTGTTCTACTAGTCAAGCCTTTTTATCTGATACTCATATTGAGGAAGTTGTGACAACATTTGTAAATAGCCATTTTGTAGAGGCGGCCATTTTTAATTTACAATGAAACAGAATTTATTTGTTTTGTCACCAGAACTAAAGGTGTGTACCAAATTACATTTTGCACCATGGCAACCGGGAAGAGAATCGTTTCTTTTCTACTATTTGGTGATAAATATACTTTGCTTCTGAACAGTATCCAGAAAAGCCTAAATTATTTACAGAATTTGGGCTTCCAAATTTTCCTTTGATTGGCAAGAAGCGTAGTTGTGAAATCGTTTGTCGGAATTTGTTTCTAATCATGCTATCGGTAATTTAGTACTAAGAGGGATCTCATCGTGCAAAAATATTTTTCTTCTTGTGTAAGTGAATTGTTTTTATTATTGCATTTCTAAAATTACACATCTCTTGTTTTTTTTCAGGAAAATGGAATACAAGAAATAATACCTGTAGACTATCAACTGATCCACTATGGAAATCCAGTGTTTGACTTATTCTATTTAATCTATCCCAGCACTGATAGACAATTTCGTAAAGCCCATTTCTTAAATTTAAAAGAGCTGTATTACGAAACACTTGGTAATTTTTTGCAGTACTTTCAACTTGATGTAAATTCAGTGTTTCCGAGAGAAGATTTTGACCGGTTATTTAAAGAAAAACTTGATTATGGACTAGTAATTTCAATGCTTGTTTTACCTTTCTTTTTATCTTCTGGAAATCAATTACCTGATGCAACACATAAAGAAATACATTTTAATTTACACGAGACCTTCAAAGATCGTTTACAGGATTTAATTGAAGAGTATATGGAATATGGGTTGATATAAAAATTATGACATTACTTACATTGTAGGTACATTCCAGGTTTTTGTAGAAGAATAAATTAAGTAGCATTTTAAAATAAAATATTAAGTAATTTGTCCGTGGGTGAGCCACGCTTCGGCATGAATGCGGCTGGACCGGAGTGATACCACAGCCTCACAGAAAACCGGTGTGAAATAAGGCTTAAGCCGTGTTTCACCGAGTGAGTGAGGATACCGAAGGCCCATACCCCATCCCCTCCTCATATCCCTGACCCCATCCCTCAAAGGTCGGCAACGCAGTTGTGATGCCTCAGATGATACGTCTGTTCGTTTGCCCCATAAACCATAAAAAATATGTATACTGATAACTGCCCAATAAATCCATCGCAACATCGTCTTTTGGTAGCGTCCACGGAAGACTGATGGAATGATGATGCGCAATTTGAAGTGGCAAAGTCATACTGAGTTTGTTTGCCAAAGGGTGTCACAGTCATCTCACAGTTTATATATGCTGACTAAAAGGGTCAATCTTAACACTTTACTCATGGCTTATCATACCATAGTAATGTTGCTTCTAGACTCAGATATGCAATCATATTCTGGGGAAATACTACCAATTGGGATAAAGTATTTAAATGACAAAAAAGGTGTGTGCGAGCTATGTTTGTCTCAAAAGAACTGACAGTTGCAGAGATTACTTCAAAAATTTAAAATACTTACTTTATATGACTACCCTCTTTGAGAAAAGTGTGTTTATTATGGCCACAAAAATCTACAATAGGATTCCGGGTTGCATATAAGAGTGTAGAAATATAAATGTTTTTAAAAATAAATTATTCCAATACCTAGTTATGAATCCCCCTGCACCCTCTGTCTTAGATTAAGTAGCTACTCCGCTGGCTCAGCATTGTCAACGGATGTGTCTCTTAGAACTAGACAACAAATTGTTTTAACGATCGTTTAGAAATGGAATATTGTAAAATGTTTTTAGTACATTATATTGCTTGACTCTAAATCGGTAGCACACTAGCTGTCTTTCATTTTACTTAAAAAACCCTTTGTCCAAACTGGAAGTTTGTATTAGTAGACAACTGCTATTACTCTGTTGATGAGTTTTTGTCGATTAAATTTTTTTGATGTTACAATTGACGCCTGACGTTTCCAGTCAGCCTGTGACCACGGCTAGTGTAACCTGGTCGAAACGTCAGGCAAATCAGAGGTATGTAATACCCTTTAATAAGTGATCGCGTTAATTCCCGTAAAAATAATTGTTAAGATATTTTGATAAGGTTAAGGCCCGTATTTTAAAACGCGTCTCAGTCGTGAATCTAGTTTTAAAACTAGTTGTAAGAAGAGATTTTATTATTGAACGTTTCTTGAGTCAAGATTCACTGATCGTTAATCAAGTGAGTAACGATCAATGAACAGCTTATTTTAGAACGATGCTTATGTCAAAATCTCCTCTCAAGGATAGATTTTGACAGATGTGATCTCTGTTCACCTGAGACAAGCTCAATCTAGTCTCAAGTGGTAATTTAGAAGGGCTTTTAGGGGAAATAAACGTATCGTAAGATGATTTTTCTGAATAACAACGCAAGATTCACTTTGCCTTGCTTTATTTACGAAAGAATTACATATCATACACATTTCAATTCACTTTAATTAACTTTAATTTGATATTCCACTCACTTTAAATACACATTTAACCACTTGTTTCAATTAATATCAATCACAACCTTTTAATTTATGACAAAAATAAAACAATATTGTAACCTCTAAAGTGTCCAACGCCATCTCTCGGCCGCGGTGATACTCTAGCTCTATTGATAACAATTTGAACGTTTTGTTATAGGTAACAACTAGCCATTTTGTTTAATATAATTTGCTGCATGACACAGAAAAATAATTTCGATGATGCAGAAATGTAATTGAGAACAGACTGTTGAGTTGAGATTGGTTACTGAGACTCGTTTCAACTGAGTAGAACTCAAAACGCATTCTATAATAAGAGCGACGCTTGAGATTTGATTGGAACTTAAAACTAATTTTAGCTGATCAGAGATCAACGGATACTTGAGACGCCTTTTAAAATACGGGCCTAAGTGTTTGAATAATTTGACTTACGACATTTCTGTTTTTACAACATTTGCACACCGCAAAATGTGGTAGGACATAGTGTACCTCTAAAATAAGTATAAGATCTGTAATTAACCTATGTTTCTGCAAAGAAATATTTGATTTGATTTGATTAATAAAGTGATTGCATAAAGGATTCGTCAGGCATATTTAGCCATTTGCTTTGCTAATTAACCGACTTCAAAAATATTCCGTTCGTTATATGTTCCAGTGTATGTATTTATTTATGAATATTCACCGATTACTCTGTTATACAATTAACAACCGATTCTTAAAATTATTATAATTTTGTAATTATTGTTCTTGTTATTTCTGGAATATACACATTATAATACTACTTTATTTAAACTAACGGATGGAGAGTCATAATTGTGGCTAAGCTCCGTAAATAAAGATTAAAAAAAATGAATTTAGCATGGGCAAATATTGTCACATAGTAATTTAAGCAAGTCAAATTAAAGCCAGTTTGTTTTACGCTTTTTAGTGTTTCTAGGCAGGGAGTTTTCGTTTGATGTTTTTTTGAAGTCTGTATTTTTACTTTTTTGTTAAATGAATTCTGTCACAGGTAAATAAGTAAGTGGAAGTAATTCAGCACCTTAATTTTCCCGTTCATGATATTACTTCATTTGTCTTTATTTTATAGTTGTTAACGAGTTTTAGTATTATGAAGTAGTGTAATTTTCCTGAGTTATAATTTATTTTTAAATTATTTTAAGAAACCTTCTTTTTACGTATAAATAATTTAGATATTATTCTAAAGAATCTGCAGATGTCAAAATAGGTCTAAGATAAATGTATTAAATTTTTATTAAATACATCGATTTCTTTGTCTTTTTACTTCTCTATTTCTTTTATGGAATAGGGGGCAAACGAGCAGATGTGTCACCTGATGGTAAGCGATTACTACCGCCCATGGACACCCGCAACACCAGAGGCGTCTCAAGGGCGTTGCCAGCTCTTGGGGGATGGAGAGGGGCGTGGGGGAGGGGGTTTGGGTATGGTCTCCGGTGTCCTCAACTCGCTCGGTGAAACACAGCGCTGTTTCAATCCGGTTTTCTGTGAGGCCGTGGTATCACTCCGGTCAAGCAGGCTCATTCATGCCGAAGCGTGGCTCTCCCACGGCGGTACTCGTTTTTAATGAGTAGCCCAAAAAGTTACAAATATTCAACCCCTATTTCATCCTCTTAGGGGTAGAGTATTGGGAAACGCTTAAATATGTATCTACTCATTTTAAATCAGTAGCCCAAAAGTAAAGTTTCATGTTTCTAACTTAAAAAATGACGGACTTTCATACAAACTTTGAACCCCTATTTTACACTCTTAGGGGTAGAAGATCGATGGGACAATAATCCAAACACTAATAAAAGTAGTCTATAGCTAGCCAGCTCATGCTGTTTTAATAAATATGATAAACAAGCAGAATGTAGTTGGTAATGAGAAAGAAAAACTGCACTTTGCATACACATGAAATATTGATGGAGATAAAGCGCTTGAAAGCAATTTAATATCCGATATTTAAAGTTCACTCATAGTGGTATGCGGTTTACAGAAAATATATGGTTACGAGCATAAATACCCGCATATTATCGTTTGTCTAGACATAATGGTCTCTACTTTGTTATGACCGAATCATAGGTTAAAATGTTATTTATTGTCTTAGGATATTATTAAGAGTTAACCTTCAAACTAGTTTAATATTTGAAAAAACAATATTATGTTAAATAAATAATGTCAGTGTGAGTCCAATATATTGTGTTTTTATTTTTTACAAGCTGCCCTGGCGAACTTCATACCTTCATATTACATTTTCAGTTTTCTTTTTACTTTTTTTTCATACAAACCTTGTCCTGACAATAACAAACACATAGAAGAAGGAATTATCCAATTTGGTGCAGCCGGTTGAAAGTCATGTGTGTATATACATTTCATTGATTTTTTTTATTATAATAAATTTAGATTTTGTATAACAAGTCTTACAGCCTCCTTTTTTTTTTTTTTTTTTTTACGTGTTGAAACCCCTTCGGGCCGTCACCCCGCCGGGGTTTGCGGCGGGGCGGTGTGTCGGAATCGAACCGACTAAAACCACACGGTGTACCACTCTGCGCCTGAGAGAGGGAGAGATCCGGGAACTGCTGTAGTATAGTCTTACAGCCTCCTCAGTTAAGATATTCTAACCCGTTAAGGTAACCGTATCCCACTGAGTCATAAGTAGGTTACCTTACGTGGATGCAGCAGTACACTCATCTTGCGTCAATCTCTGGCGTGAGTAATTTCTCAGTGGAAGTCATGGTTATTATCCTTACGAGAGGTTAGAATTCCGCTGTTTTTTCCTAGGAGAGTCATTAAACACTGAAGTAGGAAGAGACAGGTAATCCTCTCGCCGTGAGAGGATCATCTGTTTAAGCTTTCAAACAGAAAAAAATAGTATAAATTGAATATTTAAAACCTACGAAAAAGTATGAACACACTAAAACACCTCATTCAAATCTTTTGGTAGACGTTCGCTGGTCTTACTTTCAAAACTCATATCTTTGAAATGATTGGACCTATTTTAATGAACTTTGCACTTTGCAATGTACACTTTACATTTGATATTCTGCTCGAAGGTTTTTGTCAACATTGTTTTTTTTTCATTTCTACTCCTTATAGTGATTAGCTACATATAAAAAAAAAATACAATAACTCCCAGTACACACGCTGCATACTCCCTTTTCTTGTTTGTTATTTAGTATTAAAAGTTTATACCAAGCAAGTGGCAGAGCGACCAACCACTGACGACTCATCACACAGGTTCATACCTAGTTTGAGGAACAGAGGCCACTCGCTGTTTACCCATGTAAATCCTTGTATTTCAACTGGATATTAGGCAATAATATTGTAAAATAGCCTAAAAAATATTTGATTTACCACCCACCAATATAAATAAAAAGGAATCGCTGAAATGTATATACGCGTACAACTGCCGATCGACTGCACCAAATTGGATAATTCTCTATGCGTTAGGACTTGTATAGAAGAAAATCAATAGTTAACGGGAAAGTATTTTCTTTTAATCCACGACTGCACCGTGGAAAGCTGAGGCAGCCGTAACCACCAAAAACAAGTATTTCAGAAATTTTGAAAAATTTACGCAATAAGAAATGACGAAGTTCGTCGGTGCAGTTAATATCTTTTAAAAGTCACCTTTTTCACACACACATTGAAGTTAAAGGATGTTGAATTTTGTTTATTTTACTACATTCATGCAAATTTTTACTTACCTAAAATATGTTCATATATTACGAAATAAAATAACAACTAACATTTTAACAAAAATAAATCCGACTTCAAGGTTCGACTCGATTTCTCTTGGATCCCATCATCAGATATTAATGTCCTTATCATGGTACCACCGTTGAGACATCTCCTTTCCATTAAAAAAAGAATAATTAAAATCGGTTCATAAACGACGAAGTTTATGAACCGATTTTAATGAATCAAACACATAAAAGAAAAATAAAACTATCGTATTGAGAAACCTCCTCCTTTTTTTCAAAACGGTTAAAAACAGTAATAATTTAACGTGGAAGATGTCAAAAAATATATATACTACGTAAGGTTTTTTTCAGCAAAGAGATACTTAACAAGAGGTGTTGTTGTCCTGAAACATGAATAAACATTTTCTTTAACAAAATACTTTGTAATTCTTTCGCTACTAGAGGTTTTGTGAAGTTCAGATTGAATTAGTTATGAGTCGACAGTTTCTCGATTGTCTGACTCTTTTGTGGGTCTCTGTAAACATTTTTTCCTGCAATGGACTGCAAGTCTTGCTGTACTGTGTCTGAATAACATATCTATAGTTTATAAAAGTTCAATACGTGTATAATTTGTTTGTCTTATGAATAACTGAAAGGAACGAATAATGAAATATCTTTTTTTATCATTAAAATCACGTGAAAATTTTGATTTGTAATTTTTATACACGTGCATAAGATTTCATCGGGCATTACGTCTTCAAAACATTCTCCTCATTGTGTCGCTGTCCTCAATTCTAAGGGTGGGGCCTCTATTTGAAAGTATTCTGTCCTTATCCTGAGCAGTGTGCAGGGCAGCAGAGATCGTACTGTTGAGATCAGTAGATTTGGTCTGCACAGCGCAAAGGGCTATGGCCTGTGGGTCTTTTCCCCCTTCCTTCGAAACATAAATGTGAAAAAAAGCGTTTAAGTGTTTCAATTATTATATACCACTCACGAAAGTACCTTTAAGTAGACATAATTACATATTATGACACGCAAAACATTGTACTGAAAGGTGATTTATAATATTGTTATTAAATTTACTATCGCTACAAAAGAATGTTATGGGAAAATCAAACGTGTTTGGAGTTCCCTGGGGCAAAATGACGTCGCGTTGTTAACTTTACATAATTGAATCTGACTTTGGAATAACTCATTTCCATATCATAATCATACATTAAAATAATTATATTGAAGTAATATAACGTTACATCGGAATAGGGGTTGGAAGGAGGTTTTTGTGTTAAAATCCCTCTACTGTCGTCAAGTGGGTTCTTATTCGTAAGATTGAGTTTCGATTCCTACTAAGTAGTTTTGATTATGTGATTACCACAATCGTAGTATCTTTAATATGTGTATATTAACAAATATATAAATATGAAACATACTTATATATGTTTGTGGTATGGGCGTAGCTAGGTGGATTGGGGGTCAAACCCCCCCCCCCCCCAACCCGAAGTGTTACTACACTATTGACATTGAAGTGATAACTTCTTGCAGGAGGGTAAAACACTTCGTTACGTAACGCGTTACGGCACCAGTCTGTCTGCCTTCCCTTTCCCTCACGCATAGGACAGCGGTAGGCAGGCTCCTCCTCTCTCACTCACAACCCACAGCGGTAGCCGTAAATAGTTTAACTTAGATTAGTTTAAGTTATCACTTCTGTCGGGTGTCCCGGGACGCAAAGATATCTTTTACACAGCTCATTTCTTGCAAAATAATATTATGATTGAAGAAAAATAGAAATTTTATTATCTTACACCCCCTCCCTCCCCCCAACCCGAAACTTAAACCTGCAAAGAAAACTAAACAAACCCCAAACTACAATCTACATTACACTACATGGACTACGGATTTTGAAACTTAGTAATATACCATAGTCCATAACACTTTAACAACGTGTGACTACGGCTTTTGAAACTTCTTTAATGCTTTTTCAGCGTCTTTTTTTGTCGTAGTTGGATTTTAGTTTTTACTCTCTTTTTTTTATATACATAGTGTATCATAAGACCTGTAACTAACCTATGTTTCCATATGGTAATACATTGATTGTTTAAAGGGTGTTGATGTAAAAATAGATATCTATCTATCCGAGTGTAGAATTTTACTTTCATATCTGTGGCTTCACTCACTCAAGTGACACTCGTCCCCAGAATATTCAAACAGCGTCATTCAATGACAGTTCTTTCAAACAGTGCTACTCGGGACAATAGACATTTACCCGTATAGAGCTTTAACACGTAATATGTTACGAAACATGAGTATCTTACTTTCATGTTTGCACTTAATATTGTGGGTATAAGAACCGCAGTTTATCGAAGTTTCTTCTGTGGAGTTAAGTGGGCAGAGGAACGGGGGGTTGGGAGGGGGTGTTGTTATGTAATACAACTCAGCCTCTGACGATATGAAGACTTAGTAAATAAAACTTTTATTTCCGATTTCCTGTAAAGAGTTTAAATTTCAGATATTACTAGCTGAGCCCCGCGATGATACCCGTGGTTGATGTTGTAAATTTACAACAACGCGTAACAGTGTGGGCGAAACTAGTCTAAGAAAAGTACCCTAAATTACTCATAATATCATCATCTATCTGAAAATAAAAGTTCCGTTAAAATCGGTGCAGTCGGTCCACAGATTATTCGGAACAAACAAACAGATAGAATGTCTCTACCAAAATTTTAAAATTGGTTCGTTGATGTAAGTACCGCGTACAGATTTCATAAGCATTTAGTGAAAAGCTATTAATTTAAAATTATAAACAGACTCATAGCCCAGTTGCAGTCAGTGATTAGAAACAATCACCGACGGCGCGGTCAGTACCTAGATGGGTGACCGCTGGTAGCATGACACTATGAGGGTCATGCAGCAGTTGGTTCCAGCTGTTATTGTAGGATTACAGTCGTGAAGCTTAATTAGAGTCTTAAAAACATCTAACGGCAAGATTAGGTAGCTACAACGTTGTCTTGCCAGTCCCCAACCTGCACTTGGCCATCTTAGGTACGTATGGCCTTAGCTCTCTGTTGAGACGAGACCTGGGCCCAGCAGTGGGACGTTATGGGTTGTTGATGATTATGACTTTTTTTATATATTTTAGCTGCCAAACTCGATGATGACTTCAATTTTATTTTTATTTTAATAGTTATACATAGATATACTAATAATACTGCAGTGGTGGCGCAGTTTACACACCTGCTTTGCTAATATTCCGGTAAATAGTAATCTATGTGTTATTCTGATGTATAAGCTATATAACTGCAAAGTTTCATCTAAATTCTTTCAGTAGTTTTGCATGAAAGAGTAACGAACATCAACACATCATCACTAACTGTCGCATTTGTAATATCAGTAGGATATAAGTTACAGGTATATATTACTCACCTATTTCAGTCACGTAACATTTGCACAGCGAATATAAGAAACGACCTTACTCACTTTACGCTTCTCTTATTTCAAATAGCTGATTTGAAAAAAAGTAATTCAGGAGAACGCAGCCTGCGTTCTCCTGAATAGTACTTTTACCACATACCGCGTACCACAACACATTAACAACGCGTGACTACGGCTTTTGAAACGTGTTTTATACTTTTTCAGCGTCATTTTTTGTCGTAATTGGGTTTTAACTTTTACTTTTTTTTTTAAATTGCTATTATTACTATTCATGGAGTCATTATTCATAGAGTATGGAAGGCTTTAACAAAAAAATCAAGCCCTTATTAGAAAGGAAATTATTTTTAAACACATAAATTAATCAAATTTATTGTCAATCAATTTATTTACAGTAAACACTAGCTACAGTATGTTACAATAATGATAATACTCTTAAAGGCCCACATACTCTGGTAGGTGGAAGTGGTAAATTGCTCGGGCAAAGTAGATAATTTGTTTTTTTAATAATTTAACTGAGAAACTATAGATATATTGTAAGATTAGATGAAAGTTGAAAAATAAGTTAATATTTTTAATTTTTTCTCTAAAAAAATCAACTATCTTTGCTCCATTTTCATTATTGTTAGTTCCCGTCGATTCCCAATATTGAAGTATAAAATTGCAAACTAATCAACCATAAGTTTCAAAAGATTACATTACATAATTGGCTTGGAAAGTATATTTGACCATAAAACAAACGCAAAGAATAATTTACCACTTCAACATCTGCCTAGGCCAACTAACATATATTATGTAGTATTATAGAAAGCTCATAGATTATGCAAAATGCATATAATATATTAAAGACTAATAATATTATATTTACAAAATGCCATTATATAAGATTATGTTAAACATGACTCAATGAGTTCGAAAATTTAACAGGCAAAGTGGTCATTACTAACATTGCCCAGCTAATGTCTACATGAGGTGAAATCGATTAAATAACTGATCGGCATTTTTTTTTCGTGTAGGTGAGTTAAACAACACTATATGAGTTTGTATACTTAACTATGTATGTGTATATACCACTAATTTAATAACAATGAGAATGTCTAATAAAACGACACCTAAGGTTGATTTAAAATACATACGGTAATAATTATGAACAAAATAGCACAGGTATTACGATATACTTTAACAATAAAAGGCACTATTTTGAATCGTAATTCAAAAGACATAGAAGTTATAAGATTACATAATATAATTTGGTGTCAATCAGTCGTAATGGTTTGGATATAAGTACAACAAAATAAATACATAGCGTTGATCTTGAATGTAGTTGGGTAAAGGCCTGAAAGATAATGATAATTGTAAAATGTGTTGACTGTAAGTATTTTTGGGAGTCAGGATCCAACTATAATCAAACTATACAACCAGTTGGCCTACGGATCTTCGGTAGTTGTCCAATTCGACTATGGGTCCATTGTCCAACTACTAGATTTGTGGTCCAACTGATTTATTTTAAATTATTAGTATTAACATAATCTCCCTGTATTTATTATTATTTTAAAATTTTCTGTTTTTAGTTTATACTTCAATATTCAAAAGTGTGTGATAAATTTTGTCGTAAAATGAAACATAAATATGAAACTGAAAATACTTTACCATCACATCATTTAAATTAAATTATTTAATATGTATACGTGGATTAACTAGTACAAAGAACACGTATAAATTTCTCACCTAATGTATAATATTAAATACAACATCAAATCCTTAAGTGCATTCGCATTGATATATACACTTATATATTTAACATTTATATAAAACCACTTATTATACACAGATTATAAGGAAATTTATCACTGAAATGTGACTTTGAATACATAAAGTAAGTAAATCGAAATAATGTACCTACATTAAATTGAGTATTTGTAGAAATAAAAATTAAAAATCATTACAATTTTTTTTATGTCATACTATATTAAACCACATTGACCAACATTAGCACATGGTCAAAGTAGAAAATTATGCATAACAAATAAAATTTTAACAAAAAAATAAATCGACTTTAAGGTTCGACTCGATTTCTCTTGGATGCCATTATCAGATCTTAGTGTCCTTATCATGGTACTACCGTTGGAATATATCTTTTACATTAAAAAAAGAATTATCAAAATTGATTCATAAACGACAAAGTTACTCACGAACACAAAAAAAATAATTATACATCAAACGGTCGAATAGAGAACCTCCTCCTTTTTTTAAGTCGTTTGAAAAAATGATGCTAGATGTTTAAGCATTTAGGCTTATATTTTTACTTAAATTCAATATTTGTTTGTAGAATTCCTACCTTATATTTATATTTAGGTACTATATATAGTTTTTACGATAAATGAATAGGTTTTGGCATGGATGGAAGGAATACAGTGGACCCTGGATTAATTTGAATTTCGACAAACAATAGATATAAATGGGGACAATAGTAATACAATATGTTTGAAATACACTACATACTGTATATAAATTCTTGGGTTAAGTAAAGCCAGGATCATCTTTAAGCCTTTATTAAATGCATATTCAAAGACTAAATTTCTTTTATGTGATACCAGACTATAGATTTCTTGCTTTTTGTAACTTTTAATTGGAGTAGCTATGTATACATTACTACATACACATCACTACTACGTTTTTGTGTTATGTTTTCCATAGAAATGATATCCTGGAATAATTTACACTCAAGTGTTATTTTACCCTTAGTTCTTAGTGTATAGTCTCTGGATACAATATACGCATTACATATTTTTTGGAACGAATTCTTTATGGGACGTTGCGGAGGGGTACCCTAGCCGGCAAAAAGCGTCCGTATCGTTAAATCTTGCGTTAGTAAGATTGACTGCCTCGGTGTCGCAATGGTAGCGTATGCGAATGCTGTGTTTGAGGTCTCGGGTTTGAATCCCGGGTCGGATCAAATGTTTATATGATCTGCAAATATTTGTTTTTTCGGAGCTTGGATGTTTACTGATTACTTTTTTGTAAATATATACATAATATACATATTATGTGTGTATTTACAAAAAAATAATAATAATAAATTTACTTTTTCTTCACCCTTCTTAATTCAATTTAAATTATTTCGTGAACAAAAAATTTACTTTTACAATAAGGAACTACGTTCCTATCTGGTGTCCCACGACTCTACACGGTTTTTTTAAATCGACATATTTAATTTTTTAGTGGTAAATGTCTTACCAAAAAGGTTTTAACAGGTCTTATTGATGGTTTGTCTTTCAAATAGTTGTCTATACATAAACCACGCCTTTTCAAAATGAATAAAAGTGAACACCCAATTTTCCTTAAGGATAATAAAATATAGATTATATTTTAGAGTATTTAATCATATTATTAATAGATACATTTGATATATTTCAAGGGATATATTTACGTATGGTCCAGTAATATTAACGTATTCATACATATAATTTAAATGATACATTTTATCTTACATTAATATATTGCTGATACGTCATATTTATGATATATAAGAAGTATTTGGGAAAATACCTATGTCTTACACGTATTACATCCTAAATATACTCTTAACCATAAAATACTATAATATTAAATTCTCTCAAATTGGCACGTAACAACTAATAAATGCCAATTTTATATTTGGCATTATTATTTTTTTTGGTTGGCAACACAGCTGGTTATATCACCGATATTCGTTCTTTTTCGAATTTTAAAAGTTAACTGTCAATTGAATTCCCTAAAACTCATCTTTGTTAAATGTGGTACATAAAGTAATGCAATTATTATTATCACGGTCACTTTACGCTGCAAGAATAATAGCAAAAAATCATATTTTCATATGAAACTTTTGAACCTGTTTAGTCTGGGTATGGACTTGATCGTACGTCACTATTTTGTTAACACGAACAGATCACAGCAAAAGTAAGTACCAGATGTAATGATTATTAAAGTGATAAAAGTACATTCAGAATTAATTCAAATATAATTTTATCTATATCGGACGCCTTAAGCAGCTGTGTAATTTTCACATTTATAAACAAACAATACACTAAAGTCCGAATACTTTTGTCACCAAAGTGTCAATATCTTAGACGAACACCGGTCCGTCATTTTCCACTCACAGGACGTGAAGGTTCTCACAGTTTTTGAACTTGGAATCTTCCTTCCCGAAGATCCAGGTGAACATCTGACGCGCCTTCATGCTGGCTCGGACAACTCCTCTGGATTTATACCAGTGAGCTGGTGAAGATTCCCTCCCACCTTCCGCGTAGTACTGCTGTCGTTTAAGGCGTATCTGGTTCAGGATGCCCACGACTAGTTCGTCTACATTGTGGTTTATTCCCACTGACACTTCAATGAACTTTGCCTTGTAGGTGCACGCGAGACATTTGCCATCTGTTGGGAGAAAGGAGTATTATTAGTTTCTCTTTATTGTATAGTTGGTCACTGAATACTATATAGTTTTTGGGTCTGGTTTTTTATGAGGCAGGTCAGAATCAGGCCTCTATTTTGCCAAAGTATGGCTTTCCAAGTTAGTCCAAATTTGTGGCAACACCAGAACACTATAATGAGTAGACCTGCTGCTCTTAGAAAAAATAACTAACTATATCTATATTCTGTCGTGTTTTATTGCGGCATAGTGAAGAAATAAGAAACAAAACTGATGCGAAATCGGATAAAATAATCATCTTGAATATTTTTTTTGTGGTAGAGTATACAAAGTAACTTAACATCTATACTTATAAAATAGTAAGTCCTGACTGACTGACTGACTGATTCATCATCGCCGAGCGTAAACTATGATAGTTACGACTATGAAATTTGGTGAGTAGGATCCTTTTATTGAGTAGACACCCACTAAGAAAGGAATTTTGGAATTTCTACCCCTAAGGGGGTGAAATAAGGGTTGAAAGTTTGTATGGAAGTCCGTCATTTTTTAAGTTAGAGACCTGAAACTTTATTTTTGGGCTACTGATTAAAAATGATTAAACACGTATTTCAGCGTTATTGAATATTCTACCCCTAAGGGGTGAAATAGGGGTTGACATTTCGCGTATAGGTTAGTCTGGAAGTACGACATTTTTTAAGTTACAAGCATGAAACTTTATTTTTGGGCTACTAATTAAAAATGAGTAAATACGTATTTCAGCGTTTCTGAATATTCTACCCCTAAGGGGTGAAATAGGGGTTGAAAGTTTGTATGGAAGTTCGTTATTTTTTAAGTTAGAAACATGTAACTTTACTCATGTGCTAATGATTAAAAAAGAGTAAATACGTTTTAAAGCGTTTCTGGATATTCTACCCCTAAGGGGGTGAAATAGGGGTTGACATTTCGCATATAGATTAGTCTGGAAGTCCGCCATTTTTGAAGTTACAAACATGAAACTTTGTTTTTGGGCTACTGACTAAAATAGAGTTAATACGTATTTAAGCGTTTCTAGATATTCTACCCCTAAGGGGATGAAATAGGGGTTGAAAGTTTGTATGCAAGTTCTTTATGTTTATGTTTGAAGTAGCAAACATGAAACTTTGTTTTTGGGCTACTAATTAAAAATGAGTAAATACGTATTTCAGCGTTTCTGAATATTCTACCCCTAAGAGGGTGAAATAGGGGTTGGAAGTTTGTATGGAAGTTCGTTATTTTTTAAGTTAGTAACATGTAACTTTACTCATGTGCTAATGATTAAAAAAGAGTAAATACGTATTAAAGCGTTTCTGGATATTCTACCCCTAAGGGGGTGAAATAGGGGTTGACATTTCGCATATAGATTAGTATGGAAGTCCGCCTTTTTAAAGTTACAAACATGAAACTTTGTTTTTGGGCTACTGATTAAAAATGAGTAAATACGTATTTAAGCGTTTCTGAATATTCTACCCCTAAGGGGTGAAATAGGGGTTGAAAGTTTGTATGGAAGTTCGTTATTTTTTAAGTTAGTAACATGTAACTTTACTCATGTGCTAATGATTAAAAAAGAGTAAATACGTTTTAAAGCGTTTCTGGATATTCTACCCCTAAGGGGGTGAAATAGGGGTTGACATTTCGCATATAGATTAGTCTGGAAGTCCGCCATTTTTGAAGTTACAAACATGAAACTTTGTTTTTGGGCTACTGACTAAAATAGAGTTAATACGTATTTAAGCGTTTCTAGATATTCTATCCCTAAGGGGATGAAATAGGGGTTGAAAGTTTGTATGCAAGTTCTTTATGTTTGAAGTAGCAAACATGAAACTTTGTTTTTGGGCTACTAATTAAAAATGAGTAAATACGTATTTCAGCGTTTCTGAATATTCTACCCCTAAGAGGGTGAAATAGGGGTTGGAAGTTTGTATGGAAGTTCGTTATTTTTTAAGTTAGTAACATGTAACTTTACTCATGTGCTAATGATTAAAAAAGAGTAAATACGTATTAAAGCGTTTCTGGATATTCTACCCCTAAGGGGGTGAAATAGGGGTTGACATTTCGCATATAGATTAGTATGGAAGTCCGCCTTTTTAAAGTTACAAACATGAAACTTTGTTTTTGGGCTACTGATTAAAAATGAGTAAATACGTATTTAAGCGTTTCTGAATATTCTACCCCTAAGGGGTGAAATAGGGGTTGAAAGTTTGTATGGAAGTTCGTCATTTTTTAAGTTAGAAACATGTAACTTTATTCATATGCTAAGGACTAAAAATCAGTTAATACGTATTTAAGCGTTTCTTGGTATTCTACCCCTAAGGGGGTGAAATAGGGGTTGAAAGTTTGTATGGAAGTTCGTTATTTTTTAAGTTAGTAACATGTAACTTTACTCATGTGCTAATGATTAAAAAAGAGTAAATACGTATTAAAGCGTTTCTGGATATTCTACCCCTAAGGGGGTGAAATAGGGGTTGACATTTCGCATATAGATTAGTATGGAAGTCCGCCTTTTTAAAGTTACAAACATGAAACTTTGTTTTTGGGCTACTGATTAAAAATGAGTAAATACGTATTTAAGCGTTTCTGAATATTCTACCCCTAAGGGGTGAAATAGGGGTTGAAAGTTTGTATGGAAGTTCGTTATTTTTTAAGTTAGTAACATGTAACTTTACTCATGTGCTAATGATTAAAAAAGAGTAAATACGTTTTAAAGCGTTTCTGGATATTCTACCCCTAAGGGGGTGAAATAGGGGTTGACATTTCGCATATAGATTAGTCTGGAAGTCCGCCATTTTTGAAGTTACAAACATGAAACTTTGTTTTTGGGCTACTGACTAAAATAGAGTTAATACGTATTTAAGCGTTTCTAGATATTCTATCCCTAAGGGGATGAAATAGGGGTTGAAAGTTTGTATGCAAGTTCTTTATGTTTGAAGTAGCAAACATGAAACTTTGTTTTTGGGCTACTAATTAAAAATGAGTAAATACGTATTTCAGCGTTTCTGAATATTCTACCCCTAAGAGGGTGAAATAGGGGTTGGAAGTTTGTATGGAAGTTCGTTATTTTTTAAGTTAGTAACATGTAACTTTACTCATGTGCTAATGATTAAAAAAGAGTAAATACGTATTAAAGCGTTTCTGGATATTCTACCCCTAAGGGGGTGAAATAGGGGTTGACATTTCGCATATAGATTAGTATGGAAGTCCGCCTTTTTAAAGTTACAAACATGAAACTTTGTTTTTGGGCTACTGATTAAAAATGAGTAAATACGTATTTAAGCGTTTCTGAATATTCTACCCCTAAGGGGTGAAATAGGGGTTGAAAGTTTGTATGGAAGTTCGTCATTTTTTAAGTTAGAAACATGTAACTTTATTCATATGCTAAGGACTAAAAATCAGTTAATACGTATTTAAGCGTTTCTTGGTATTCTACCCCTAAGGGGGTGAAATAGGGGTTGAAAGTTTGTATGGAAGTTCGTCATTTTTTAAGTTAGAAACATGTTACTTTATTCATGTGCTAAGGACTAAAAATGAGTTAATACCTATTTAAGCGTTTATGAATATTCTACCCCTAATGGGTGAAATAGGGGTTGACATTTCGCATATAGGTTAGTCTGGAAGTCTGTCATTTTTGAAGTTCGAAACATGAAACTTTGTGTTTGGGCTACTGATTAAAAATGAGTAGATACGTATTTAAGCGTTTCTGGATATTCTACCCCTAAGGGATGAAATAGGGGTTGAAAGTTTGTATGGAAGTTTGTCATTTTTTAAGTTAAAAACATGAAACTTTATTCATGTACTACTGTTTAAAAAAGAGTAAAGACGTATTTAAGCGTTTCTGGATATTCTACTCCTAAAGGGGTGAAATAGGGGTTGAAAGTTTGTATGGAAGCTCATCATTTTTTAAGTTAGAAACATTAAACTATATTTTTGGGCTACTGATTAAAAATTAGTAGATACCTGTTAAAGGTTTCTGGATATTCTACCCTTAAGGGGTGAAATAGGGGTTGCAAGATGTGCATGCATGGAAGTCTGTCATTTTTTGAGTTAGAAACATAAAATATTATTTTTGGGTTACTAATTAAAAACGAGAATATGCATGTTTAAGCGTTTCTGGATATTCTACCCCTAAGGGGAGAAATAGTCATTGGCATTTCATGTATTGGTTAGTTTGGAAATCCGTCATTTTTTTCATTTAGCAGCCTAACAACTTTCGTTTTCATGTTTCTGATTACAAATAGATGAATACTTATATCAGTATTTATTCGAATTCTGCTCCTAAAGGGGTTGAAATATGGGTCGAATGTTTGTATGAAAGTTCTTTTAAATGGGATAATGATCAAAAATAAATAAATAAATACGTTTAAAACATGAATAAATTACTGATACATTCTTTTACACAGGCTTAATTAAATGCATATGATCAACTTCCACGCGAGCAAAGCCGCGGGCAACAGCTAGTTGTTTTATAAATCTATACTCATATATAAAGCTGAAGAGTTTGTTTGTTTGTTTGAACACGCTAATCTCAGGAACCAATGGTCCGATTTTAAAAATTCTTTCAATGTTAGATGTTTTCATTTATCGAGGAAGGCTAAAGGGTATATATCATCACGCTACTACTAATAGGAGAGGAGCACCAATGAAAAATGTTTCAAAAACGGGGGAAATTTTCACGCTACGGGCAATATAAGGTGCAAACGAGGTTGCGTGGGTCAGCTAGTATATAATAAATAGATTGGATCATATAAAATTTTCAAACACTGTGTTGCTGTTTAATTTACAATCGTGTTTTAATAAGTACCTAAAGCAAAAACCTTGTAACCCTTTTTACGCAGATTATGCGGAACGAGGAATATGAAATTTGGCACAGTTAAAGTTTATACATATGGTAGCTGAGTCCCGCGGTTATTGTCTCATCATTATAAAGCTAGTCTAAAAAAATAGCTTAAGTTACTCCTTATATCATCACCTACGTTTCAGTGATAGTACCGTCAAAATCGGTACAACCGTTCCAGACATTAGCCGGAACAAACAGACAGACAAAATTGTAAAAATTGATATTTTGGCATAATATGTATCGTGAATACATACGCATTTAGTAAAAATCACTTATTTTAATATTACAAACAGACACACCAAATTTATTTATTTGTATCGATAAACTTACAGGGCATGAGAGAGAAAGTAAAAAAAAAATGATCAGATAACGACCACTTGTAATGATGAACTTTTGCATTGAAATATCAAACACTATTAAAGAAGAAATAATATTTACGAGAAATTCAACACTATTCACAACCAGAATTATTCTGTGGTAATATAAAACTCGAGGGAAATCAACGTGGTTTTGCTTTAATACAGCGAACTAAATTGTCCTTAATAAGTATATAGAATTACCACCTAAACCCGACACCCAAACAAAAAGTAATTGCCTCTATTGAGAAAAAAGATTGACTTTCACTTAAATAATAACAATAATATTGTTGAGATCTCCTTTCAGTTTCAAAGTTATTTTTATCTATTACTAGCTGACCCGGCAAACTTCCTACTGCCATTTTTTTCGTGAATGTTTTAATTAATTACTGAAAAACTTATTTTAGTATTATTGCCGGATTAGCTTTCCATGGGCAGTGTTAAGTTTACCGTGGAAGAGCCACGCTTCGGCATGAATGGCCTCATAGAAACCCGTGACTGAGGATACCGGAGGCGCATAACTCAACCCCTCCCCCCATCCCGCTCCCCATCCCCCAAAGGCCGGCAACGCACTGGTGACACCTCTGGTGTTGCGGGTGTCCATTGGCGACGGTAATCGCTTACCATTAGACGATAGTCTGCTCTTTTGCCGTCAATTACATTAACAAAAAAAAGTCGTGGACTAAGCAACCGGTTTTTTTTCAATTTCTTTTCAAACTTATTAAAAAAATATATCCAGTTTGTATATGTATATTATTAAAAAAATAATTTATGCGCATACATAAATCATCATCAGTAATTCATTTTTATTATTATAGAGAATGCAGATATAGCTTGTTCATTTTCATAGTGTCATTGCGATCGTGTCGCCCCGGCCCTTGCGTTTCATTGTCAAAGGAACGCTAACACGAATCAAATGAACCGCACAAGTATGTATAAAAAAAATGTTATTAGTGGGCGGACGGCGCAGGCGGCTTGATTGTATACGATCAAAATGACGCTATGAAAATGAACATAATTCTCGTGTCACGTTGCACTCGATGAACACCGAAATTATCTAACCGATTTTCATGTGTTTTCTAATGTGTTGCGTGTGTAATTAAGATGGAATAGATAACATCATTCCATTTGCTATATAGATAACGTCTATTTTTAAACTTAGATATCAAATTTTAGTCAAACATTGCAATTTAGAACGTCAGTTGACAGGATAAAACTCAATTTTAGTACAACAAGAACAGAATTAGTACGGTTGTCGGTAAGCTTAAAAATACCAAACTTAACTACTCAGTTCTCTCCTATCGATCGAAAGTACAATGTAGAAGATAGTTAACGCAGTTATCTATGGATGATATTCTCGTTAACGAGATACGGATGAATAGCTTCTAGGAGCATGTGCAGTTTGCAGAATAAGCTTTTACGACTTTGTTGAATTTCAACAAAATACCAATATATAAAGCTGAGGAGTTTATTTGTTTGTTTGAACGCGCTAATCTCAGGAACCGTAAGTCCGATTTTAATATTTCTTTCAGTGTTGGATAGTACATTTATCGAGAAAGGTTATAAGTTATATATCATCACGCTAAGATCAATAGGAGCGGAGCACCAATAGGGAAAGTTTCAAAAAACGGGGTAAAATTATCACGCTACGGGCAATATAAGACGCAAACGAGGTTGCGTGGGTCAGCTAGTAATATATATGGGGACAATAGTCAGGTGTGGAACAATATAATCTTAATAAATTACATGATTTTATACATTATTTGTATAAGTAAAGCCAGGGATTGTCTCTAAACCTATGTTACATGTATTGTCCAGTAAGCTAAACATTTTTTCGCAAAAACTTAAAGGAAGAAATACTAGAGTTATCTAAAAAAAACACAGGGGAAGCCCTTTTTATAAGATGCAAGCGTTTTGCTTTCGAATGTTTTTCTACTATTATAGTACTTGGTTTTGACCACGTGACTCAGGGTTGAGAGGACGTCAGTGTCACGTTTTCTCCGTAAATTTTCTATTATTGACGTCTTCCCCGTAAGTTTTCTATTATCGTTTACAAACGTGAAATTCAACTTGTCTAGGGGGCCTGATTTGACTATGAAATTTTGTGCCATGTTTTAAATAATTTTCATTGACGAAGTAATGTGAAATTTAAATTTATATGTACCTATGTGTATATTCCATGACTAAAGGAGTGAGTTGAAAACTTACTGTTTTTGAGATATATGATTTAGCATAACGTATTTACCCTGTGTGGAGACAGCTCGACTCCTGGCCAAGTCGATCTTGTTTGCTACTAGTAATGCCGGTCTTGAGCGAAGCATGTCACTGTCCATCAGCTTGATTAGATCCTGTTCTGCTTTCTGGAAGGACGCCTTGTCCACCACCGAATATATCACCACGAATGCGTCTGGGGGCTCAGCTCGTTCTATCTCCTCCTGTAAATGACAACTGTAGTTAGTTTCCGAAAAATAGTTAAGAAAAAATACAAGAATAGAATTTACTTTCGAAAATCATTATTATGTAGGTAGTAGAGCCAAGCTGATTTCGGCACGAACGGGTCGCCTCGACCGGGGCCGTACTACCCTCTCATAGAAGATCAACGTAAAATGACAGCGTTCGTGGTTTTGTGTTTCGTTGGTGAGTGCGAGACCGGAGGCCCAATGATGCAGACACCCACACCATGGTTGCCTAGTGATGCTTATCACTAGGCAGCCATGGTGCGGGTTACCATGCTGCATTGTCCGGATTCAGAACGAGTATGGTACCCACGACTCTTGGATTCTGCTTATGCTTTCCATCAGGGTGAATAAAGTCATTTTGTCAGGGCCATATATAAAAGAAATCATCATCAGACTTTAGTAGTCCGTTGCTGGATTTAGGTCTATCCTTAGAAAATATTCTAGAATTTTGCTCATACTTTCCATAAGGCAGAGTCGATTCACTTTGGCAGGTTCAAATGTCATAAAAATAGAGGTCTTGGTCTACTTCATCACCCTGACACTGATTTGTTTCAAGTTTTCTTTGCACTATTGTTATCCTGGGAAGATTGCCCCCTTAATCAGCTGTTATTACACCCACCTGGATTAATAGGGGTATTGACATTCCGAATTTTTTATCTGTCGCCACATATCCAAGTTTCATTACTGGAATCAAATGGTTTACCTTTACTGATGTGCAGTTAACAAAGTATAATTCAGATTCCTCGCCGTTCAGCATTATTGAAACCTTCTGGTCTGAGCCGTCGGGATCTGAAAGCAAATTAAAATGTTTAATTACTAACTTAATAGAATAATTAACAAATTGAAATGTTCAACAACTTTCATTTTCTTCAATATAAATTTCAAAATTAATAACCAAAAATTGTTAAGTTAAGCAATCCTAGCTAGTTTATTCTTTGGATAGGTGACCATTCTTAACATTTTAAGACTTCTCAAATCCCCACAACTTTTAATGGGGGAGTAAACCGTCGGTTCCGTCAGCGATTTGGACATTTTTCGATCATAATGGGTAGTTGAGCCATAAAAAATCTGACAACAGATTGTCCACAGAAATTCAACATCATTTAGTAACTGGGTTGTGGGGTTTTGATGGCAGTCGTTCCAAGTAAGCAATCCAAATTCAGCCATGTCCTCAGACTAAAGGTTGTTTGGAAAAGATTCAGAGTACCTACATTAAAATATTATTCTATCCTTCCTGAATCAAAAAAGTAACATATAGTATGAAGTTTTTACCCAGGTACTGCGGTACGCTGATAATGATTATTAAATCCCTCCAGCAATCTTAAAATTTTGTTGTCAAGCAATGTTAAACTGTATTGTCTTACTATTATATATCATAACTAAATACAAAATTCCTTTCAACTAAAATATAAAAAGAACTGAAAAGAAACATTATTTGCATGATAAATAAAATGTTTTCTGAGGACAGTGCGATGGAACCGTTTAGTGAATTGAATTTATGCAGATGCATTATGTCTCCATTTTGAAAACAAATTTATGGAAATCCACAATTTGTTTTCAAATACAGGTGAAGATAACTGGTTTCATTCTATACTGATGTTCATGAATGTATTATACTCGTAGCTAGCTTTTTAATATTAACATAATTCGATGAATGTCGATTTTGTGAAAATGGTGATGAAGAAAAATATAAGTTTATGGGCATGGCATCTAAGTTCTTATTTCAAACAGTATGAAAATGTATATTTGTGTATATTTAATTGACTATCTGTGTGATGTATTTGAAATTGAAAAAAATATTTGGTTTGGTATTATGGTCTTTATAGTAATTCAAGTATTAATTGTTGTACAATAAAGTTAATTGTATTCTACTTAAATACTTTGCTAGATCACAGTACTATTGAGCTATTAGTGCAAATAACAACATAATACTCTCAAGAAAGCAAGACGTAAAAGAAAATGGCGGTCCCAATGTTACCCTTAGGATGACGTCTAAACAAAGAAGGATATCGTTATCAGAACGTTGCTGTAGTAACAAATCGTAATATTTTTCCTTCCTTTGAATGTAGCTTTGACTCACAGTCATTCTTTGGTATACTTACTGGTATACTGTATTATGACGTCGCCAGCACTAGTGTGGTGATAATGAAGGCGGATAATTTATTTTGCAGGGTAGGGCGCCAATACAGTTAAAGCGATTTATATGTGCAAAATGATGAGTTTGCCATTTGTAGTTGACACTGTTTTGTAGAAGCGGGTTTTAATGGCATTTTAGGTTTTCAAAATTTACTAACCATTTAGGTGGATGGCTTACGATGGCGAGTTAGGTTGCAGTGTAAGTGTTCAATAGATTGTTAGTTTAGTTAACAAACTACACACAGGTGGCTACAATGATAGTTTTTTTTTGTGTGTTATAGAGGGCAAACTATCAGACAAGTTACTTGAAGATGAGTGGTTACCGCTGATCAGGTACACTAAGAACTCAAGAATTACAAGTATTTTGCTGTAATTTGAATCCCTTCTTCTTAGAGGGATTAGGGATCCAGGGAACCTCCCTTTGGTTTGAGCTGGGACTATAATCGTTTTATGTATTTCAGTGTACCGCTTCTTTTCCTTTGGGTTTGCCGTTAGGCGGCTTTCTACAATATTACCTTTGAAATAGAGGCAAGTGCAGGTAAATGGTTATGATAATAAGTTTTTTAGTCAAGATGATATACCAAGAAGTACCTTATTTCTAATTTAACATAACAGTTGTAATTCAGAACTAGTGTTCGCCCAAGACCAAGTCATTGCTCTCATATACATAATGAGTATGATTCACACTGATATCAAAACGTATTATTATCTCAATTGGATTTCCCATAAATCATGGCTGTCAAGCGTAAACCAAATTAGGGATACTGACGTGCCCGCTGACGTCATTGATGCGATTTACAACCAAGTTTGAGGCCATGAGGTTGGCGGGTAAATAAATAATGGTTTGATCGATGGTGTGTGCGTAAGCGAGTGAATTTTGTGTTTCCGAAACAAACGAGGCTGTATATTAATAATTTTACAGTAGTAATAAAATACGAGTGGCCAAGGTCTAAATTAATCGTTCACGTCATGTTTTTATATGGACTTTCCCTTGGCCGGATTACAAGTGGCCTAAAACTGAATTTTATTTCTGAAAATCTGATCGCGATACGTTATTTACTTGAAATTATCTATTTGTTGAAACCAAATAAAATTAACAAATATACATGTACACAATGTGACCAATCTAGACAAATAAATAAAATTGGAGTGTCTGTCTGTAATATTAAAATAAACGCTTTATACTAAATGCATATGTTTCATAGTCACGGTTCATATACCAAAAATGCAGTCAAAAATTTTTTTGTCTGTCTGTCTGTCTATTTGTTCTGGATAATCTCTGGAACGACTGGACCGATTTTGACGAGACTTTCACTGGCAGGCAGCTGATGATCCAGGGAGTAATTTAGGCTACTTTTTTTTAGACTAACTTTGTCCCGTGGCGTTACTTGCGGTACAACAATGACCGCTGGTAACACCGCGGAGTTCAGCTAGTGTTTTAATAAAGTCATAGTTTGAAGAGAAGGTAAAACTTTAATTTCAGAGAAAATAGTCTATCGAAGGTCTATACGTGAGAAAAAACTATCTTACAAAGGTATAGGTAATAATATAAAAAATCTAATTTTAAAGAAAAATAATATAGTTAAAACTTTTGAATCAACATTTCAGTAATGAACCAAGATCCAAAGAAGCTTCTTAATTTAATAACTAGAAGTTAATTACGTCTAGTAATTTGGTTACCTAAGCTATTCACATACCAAATGGAAACTGTACTTGAGATTTCAAAGATAGTGCAATCTAAATGGGTGAACTTGTTTTAACTTAATAGTTTGCAGACTGCATACGAGTATTCAAATTTGGGAACTTAACCCATTCTAAAGTCTATTAACTACAATTTTGTGAACTGAATAGAGCTAAAGTTTCTATTTCAGTTCTTCGAAGCTCTAACAAACATTATATAATTTTTTTAATAACTTATTTAATTTAAAATTATCAACTTTTATCAAATTTATTCATAAACTTTGTTATAAAACCTTTAGAAAACGCCCTGCGAGACTAACCAGGGGCTGAAATTAAATTACATTGAATTTAAGAACTCCTATAGACGTGAATTGTATGTACATTCAGTCTAGCCACGCCTCGCGGTGTTACTCGCGGTAATAAACAGTGTGACAGAAAAAAAAAAAATTATGTGACTACCACAAATATGTTCATATGAGTTAAGAGAAAAGCTGTTAATTTGAAAAAAGGCAATATACCCTTCAATTTTATTTATATGCATAGAGTATTAATTTAGCTCCACACAGTTATGAATAGTGCGTAGTTATGAAGGTACTACTTGTAATTGGCGCTAGTCATAAAAGTGTGGGGTCTTACTGTATGTATCTTTCATATGCATTTAGCGAAATGTTGTTTATTTGAAATTACAAATCGACACTTCAATTTTATTTATTTGCAAAAATTATTTATTAACGTTTCCTTAATGGCCTCACATAGTTATGTATGTGTGAGGTCTTAATGTATGTATGTTTCATATGCATTTAGCGAAATGTTGTTAATTTGAAATTACAAATCGACACTTCAATTTTATTAATTTGCATAGATTATTAAATTACGCTTCCTTAATGGCCTCACACAGTTATGTATGTGTGAGGTCTTAATGTATGTATCTTTTATATGCATTTAGCGAAATGTTGTTAATTTGAAATTACAAATCGACACTTCAATTTTATTTATTTGCAAAGATTATTAATTTACGCTTCCTTAATGGCCTGACACAGTTATGTATGTGTGAGGTCTTAATGTATGTATCTTTCATATGCATTTAGCGAAATGTTGTTAATTTGAAATTACAAATCGACAATTCAATTTTATTTATTTGCATAGATTATTTAATTACGCTTCCTTAATGGCCTCACACAGTTATGAATAGTGCGTAGTTAGGAAGGCACTACTTGTAATTGGAGCTCGTTCTTAGAAGTGTGGGGTCTTCCTTGGCTCTGAATAATTTAATTCAGTTTCTACAGGTATTAATTGTGCAAATCTTTAGTGAGTACATCCGTTAACGGTAAAACGATTTACATAAATATATGTCGAGTTTAGTATTAAACTTAAAAATCAGTCAAATGTGAGTTGAACTTACGTATAGAGGGTTTTATATGACTGAAGTATAAACTTAAAACTGTATTTTAAGTACTTTTCGTCTGTACATCTCAACTGAAAATGTGATGAAGTTCATAAATTAGTGAGAGATTTAAACATTGTTTTAAGTCCTTTTTAAACAGATTTCCTGTAATCTTAAAGCTAAAACAGAAGATTTCTTGAAACCTTAAGAAAATGCATTGAAAGACCAGTTAGAAACCGAACAAATTGTAATATATTAAATTCAATAACTTCTGTTAATAAAATATTTTAAGAATCAATCAAATAAACAGTCATTTTACCCCACACTACTTCAAAGTCAATCTCCTTATTGTGCGACGCCATTTTGATTAATTAATTTACCTTCACAGCTATTAACGTGCATCGAGGAAATACACGTTAGTTCACAACAGGAGATAATTATTTCCTCTTCTAATTAATATCCACCAAATTTTTAGCAGAAATCGACTTGTATTTTCAACGCGCTCTACCCTAACTTTGTTGTCGGGTATAATTAGTTTCTGCATTAAATAGACGGTCTCTTCCTAGCTCTTGCATACGGGACACTTTTTAAACGGTTTTATTTAGCTTGAGCTTAAAATCGTTGGGCTTGTGTTTCCAGCCTACCGCGGTCGCAGCCTTCTGCGAAGACGTAATTTCGCGGAAGGAGGCGGCGGAGAAGGCCCGGGAGGATGATATCCACTCGGACCCGATCCGTCGCCGGCGAACCGGGCGGCGGAGGCGCGCATACCAGCGCCTCATGCCGCCCTGAGTGTGGCCGCGGATGGTGGGGACGGGTTTTCCCCTCCATCCGCTTTAGTGGTCACCCGCGAGGGGGCGACGTTACGCGTGTGCCGTACGTCGCCCAAATTGAGAGTCTACCAGCAGACGGTGCCCGCTTCTGTGCGGGCAAGCGCTGGGAGGGGTCCGGATGTGTTAATAACAGCAGTTCCCGGATCCCTCCCGTCTCAGGCGCAGAGTGGCACACCGTGTGGTTTTAGTCGGTTCGATTCCGACACACCGCCCCGCCGCAAACCCCGGCGGGGTGACGGCCCGAGGGGGTTTCCACACGTTAAAAAAAAAAAAAAAAAAAAAAAAAAAAAAAAAAAAAAAAAAAAAAAAAAAAAAAAAAAAAAAAAAGTGTTTCCAGCCAGTCAATTCAGTGTACGCTATGCCCAACTATTTTATTTTTTTTGTCAGATCAATATGAATTGATGAGAAAGAGGGCTGTAATGACTGGAATCTGGGACCTGCCGAATGACTTTTTAGCTTTTAGTACATTTTTTTCAATAAAAGCATTAAAATTAAAAAATAAATTATATATTTCTTATTGTTGCTGGTTTCGAGAATAAGGAAAGAATCTTCGAGTAAAGTTTGATTCTATCGAGCCGTATTTTGATGATCTGCTTTAGTTTAATTTTGGTGTTAGAGAAAGGTTACGATACCATAGTAGCGCAATTACGTATTATATGAGCAGTTGTTATTTGACGTCTCGTCACGTCACGTGTAATTTATTGAAAAACTTTATGAAATATAGTTAGAAAATAGGTTTTTTTTTAAAACGTAGTCGAGCCATGATGCTCTTTTCAGCACGAACAGGCCGGCTCGACCGGGGCGGTACTACGCTCTTACAGAAAGTCAATCTAAAATGACAGCATTCGTGGTGTGGGTCACCATGCAGTCATTGTTGCACTGTCTGCATTGGCAATGAGTTTGGTGACCAACACTCTTGGATTCTGCTTATGCTTTCCGTCAGGGAGAGTAGATTCACTGTGGCTAGTCTATACATTAAAAAGAAGATTTTATTCTTAGCACTTAGGTTTATTTAATCGCAACCTCTGGCAATTTAAAGTTGCCCGTCTGAGTCGTCCCACAGGATATGGTTATTATGAAGGTTATTGCTACGGTTAATATACGGCAAGTCAATGTGACAACATAGTTGGCGTGATGAGAGCACGTGATGAGTCCAATTTAGGTAGCATAGCAGCAGTAAGAGCAATATATATAAAATGAAATATAAAACTACTTGTGTTACCATCATCGTTATTATGAAATATATAATGAGTGTGATAACTAGCGTTGTCAGATTTATTTAGGTAAATCAGGATTTTGAGACGTTTTAGTGAAAAAAAGCGGGATTCTTTTGTCGAAAGCGGGACAAAGCAAAAAAACATAAACGATACATGAAGTGAGTGACAGAAAAAAGGTCATCGGTCGTCTGGCGACGCTGGTGACAACCCCGTAGGCGTCGTGAGAGCCGGCTATGGGAGCACACCACGCAGGATTGCACGCATTGCAAAGAGAAGGAAAATCTGACACAAACTCTATTGTACCAAACCACGCAGCATGGCTAAGTAGGAATTTTGCGGGCATTGAGTAGTATTTAAATAGTAAGTAATTACTTTTTATTTAAAAGGGTCAGCCTTTCATTTAGTGCCTGAAATCTGAAAAAAATACCATCACAGCTTGATAAAATTTCAGCAACCTGTAAGTGAAAGTGGATCGATTTGTCAGTGTGTTGGTATGTTTTTAAGAATATTATATGTATTACATCAGATCAGCAGCCTTTAATAGTCCACTGTTGAATATAGGTCTCTCCTTAGAAGGTGGTTTTGGCCTACTGAACTACGCGTGAAACAAAAGCTATACTCTTTATTTGAAAATATAGGTTTTAATTTGACGGCAATATGCTTTGGGGGCATTCAACGACAAGATTACGTAGTCACAACGTTGTCTTGCTCGTGCCCAACCAGCACTCGGCCAGCGTGGGGACTTATGGCCTTAACCCTCTCCTGAGAGGAGTTGCTGTGAAAGTAGCTGGGCTGGGGTCCCAGCAGTCTGACGTTATGGGTTGTTGATGATGCTTTTAATAAATAAATAAATACTTTTGCTTTTTTCGTTTGCGTGGTAGAGCAGGCTATATTCTACTAAAATTGATGATGTAACGCTATTTTACCCCCTTGATTTGATTTTTCCGGCAGTTTCCGCACTTAGCTTCTTGATTGGGCCATTGTACATGGGCTTAGCATCTTCTTACTCCAACCATCATAGATCATACCAAAAGCTTAGCAGCTTTTTCAGGTCGCTATATGTTTCAGGGAGTAATCTTGATTGGAGGATGACGGCCCGTTGATATGCAACACTTCTACAGGGTACAGTCCTTCTTCTGTGAGAACGTATTGTGGTGATTCTTTTCTGCCTCCATGCATCCCTTGCACAGAAGGCTGTCTGTTGGACCTATAGTGAATATGTGCTTGTTTAGGGGACAGTGTCCAGTTTTTTTTGGAATAGGGGCAAACGGGCAGGCCTTTCGCCTGATGGTAATTGATTACCGTCGTCCATGGACACTTGCAACACCACAGGCGTCAAAATGCGCTGCCGGCCTTTGATTGATAGGGAGGGGGGAGGGGTCGGGGTACGGGCCTCCGATGTCCTCACTCACTCGGTAAAACATAGCGCAAGCGCTATTTCGCACCAGCTAGACACCTTTTACAGTAATAGGACATTTATTGTAGTCTGTCAAATATAGTCCTTTAATTTGTTTCTATTAACCTCTTCGGGAATAAATAACCACAAACTCGATTGATCAATTCATCAATTATTCCACAGTTCTATTCGCTCCATTGTATATATGAATATACGATGAAACTATCAAGTCTGATGTCCAAACAATGTAATACACGAACTCTCTCGGCTCTGATTCACTGCGAAAATCCCCTCGTGGTTGGCAAATTTCAGAGTTTTGCGAGGTGTGATACTCGCTGACAGATCTAACGGAGACTACAATATTGGTTTAGAATAACTAGAAAGGCTTTTTTCTGTGTTCCAGAGTTACCAGAAAAAAGAATAATAAGCTTTGACTGCCACGTTGGTCTCGCGGTTGGCGTGAGCGACTGCTGATCATGAGGTCTCTGGTTCGATTCCCGAATCGGACCAAACGTTTGTATGATCTACAAATATCTGTTTCGGAGTTTGGGTGTATTCTATCTATAATATGTATGTATTTACAAAAAAAAGTATATATGTATTTGTATCAGTTGTCTAGTACCCCATAACACAAGCTCTGCTTATCTTGGGACTAGATGGCGTTGTGTGTTTAGATGTCCGAAATATTTATTATTTATTTATTATTTATTTCGTTCCAGCTTTTGCTTGTGGCATCACCTGCGTGTACGTTGATTATCGCAGTTATGAGCAGCCTATGTCAGTCCTTAAGAATCAAAGTGTCTTTATGCCATATTTTATTGAACGCCGCGGTTTAGTCGTGAAAGCGTAAAAGACAGACATACATACAGTTACTTTTGGATTTAGAATATAAATGATAAGTGTAGAGATAAGGAAAAAATTATGGAGAAAATGGAACTTACTTTTTTTTTAGGAATTAGGAATACACGACAAATGAGCAGACGTATCACCTGATGGTAAGCGATTACCGCCGCCCATGGACACCCAAATTGGAGAGGCCAGACCAGACCAGACCAGGCCAGATGTCCAGCAGTAGACTGCGATAGGCTGATGATGATGATGATGATGATGGACACCCGCAACACCAGAGGCGTCACAGGTGCGTTGCCGGCCTTTGGGAAATCAGAGAGGGGTGGGGGTGGAAAGTGAGATGGGGTGAGGGGTTGGGGATATGGATCTCCAGTATCCTCACTCAGTAAAACACAGCATAAGTAAGCTGAAGAGTTTGATTGTTTATTTGTTTGAACGCGCTAATCTCAGGAACTACCTACTGATCCGATTTGAAAAAATATTTTAGTATTAGATAGCCCATTTATCAAAGAATACTATAGGCCATATATCATCACGCTAAGACCTACAGGAGCGGAGAACCAATGAAGAATGTTACAAAAACGGGGAAATATTATTACGCTACGGGCAATAGGAGATGCAAACGAGGTTGCATGAGTCGGCTAGTCAAATATAAAAGATTTTTGTTTATTTTATCAATAGCGAGTTGGAGAATGAACTGCATTGTTCGTGTATCGATTGAACGTCTTGGATGCAGATGCGGGTCATGCTACAATACTGCAAGCTCTTTTGTGCTAAATATTATTGCTTGCAAGGATTCGAGCCAGTGACGTGGAATGACACTAGGTTGTTACCACTTTACTAGTACAGATGTTTATCGTGACTGATAGAACTTGACATTACAATGCTTGAAAATATAGTTTGATTTCTGTGACAGCTAGTGGACACTGTCACAAAAATCATGCTTTATTTTCATTATAGAACTTAGTAGCAGGAGATCGTGTTTTGTTATTTCGTAAGACGGTCCCAATTTCATCTCATCCATATCTAATATATAAAATTCTCGTGTCACAGTTTTCGTTGCCATACTCTTCCGAAACGGCTTGACCGATTTTGATGAAATTTTTTGTGCTTATCCGGTATCTATGAGAATCGGCCAACATCTATTTTTCATCCCCCTAAATGGTAAGGGTGACCCATCCTTAAAAAAATTTATGGCAAAACGACGTTTGCCGGGGCAGCTAGTTTTATATATTTTTTAACATTAATTTCATCACGACGAAGACTTAAAGACTTGAAGACTTTCGATTTGAAGACTATAAATACTTGCCATTCGATTCTAGAGATCCGGCTGGTTGCCATTTCATCAAAGAAGAAGAAACTGACTAACAAGTGTCATTTCAGAACTTACGTAATTCATTTTAGGTGTGATTTTTTATATTTATAAAGCACCGCAACTTATCTATACAAATAAATTGGGATGTCTGTTTGCTATATTTGTAAGAATAACTGCTTTTAAAAAATAAATGCATATGTATGTTAACACAATACATGTACCAAGATAAGATTTTTTTAAATTTTTGTCTGTCTGTCTGTTTGTTCCTGGTAATCTTTGGAACAGCTGGACCAATTTGGACGGGACTTTCACTGGCAGGTAGCTGATTATCTAGGGAGTAACTTAGGCTACTTTTTTTAGACTAGCCTTGTCCCGCGGCGTTCGGCTAGTTTGTGATAAAACTAGCACGTAAAGAATGAAATTAAAGATGATACGATTAAATCGCCAGTTTAAAGTTACTTGATAGTGCCATAGCGTGGGTCACCATGCTGCATTGCTCTTATTCGCTTTTTATTAGGTAGAGCAGAGTTTTTTTGCTGCTTACAACTGGAACTTACAATCGTGGGAGAGCCACGCTTCGGCATGAATGTGCCGGCTCGACCGGAGTGATACCACAGCCTCACAGAAAACCGGTGTGAAATAGTGCTTGCGCTGTGTTTCACCGAGTGAGTGAGGATACCGGAGGCCCACAACCCAAACCTTAATATTTTTCTTTTTAATAATGAGGTTTTATAAAACGAGGACTCTTAAAAAATACTTTGACCATAGTCTACCTAACTAGACTATCCTAATCTAAAACTTTACATTACTGAATCTGTGTTTAAATTAAGAATTCATGTTGCACTCGTATATTACACGGCAGTTCCGAAATTACCATAGAGCGACATCTAGTGTTAAATCACGCAACGTCTGTCACGTAAGCACATAGCAAGGCGGTTTGATTTATTGCCTGAATGAAATATGGCTTCGAATAATGATTAGTTCGGTTATTGATGGAGTTTCAGTGGAATGAGTTCAATTGATTCCTATTATATCTTGTTTGTGGAACATTTTGTCTATGTTGCAAACATAGACAAAATGTTCCACATTGTAAGTTTGAATTAAGAACATATTTGATATTAACCTATGATGGTTTAGTTTTAGCTTTTCGTTTTTTTTTTTAGTTACCGTCCTAACTGTAGTTTCCTTCGCTTCATTTCTGGATTTTACCGTAAGAAGTTCTAAAAGTTACTTAAATTATTTGATAAATAGTAACTTTTTCGAGGAATAATTATGAAAACATTTGAAACCAACGTTATTATTTAAATTCAATATTCTTAATTGAAATTAATTATTCTGAGTCCTTATCCGCAATTACGCGGTGTCTTGTAATTATACAAGGGATTAAAACGAGGCCACATATAAGATTTTATATTATTTACTATATATTATTTGTTTATCAAGTCTCATCGCACCGTTCTATACTTTTGCTTAGAAAACTTCTAGGAAAGAAATTTTGAGTTAAGAAAACTTTATAACGTTTTAGTAATTTGAAAATTTGTAGAAATATAACTTAGTTTTAATAGAAACAATTTAGTTTTTTTTGATGTAGCTACTTCTCTACAATTTAAAGGGAAGGGAAGATTGGATCAGCCCACTAAAGTGACTCTCTCGCTGAAATGCAAAGAACGCCCGGTCTCTGTGAGATCCCTGGTACTACTCCCGTTGCGCCGGGCCATGTTCAGCGAAGCGTGGCTCAAATGTATATATATACCTAAATACATAACAATTTATAAGATAAGTTGTAAGTAAACCCCAATTGGAGTAATAAGTAACCCCATTCAACTTCAAGTTTGTCTGTAACAAAATAAATAAAAAAATGCTTCATGTCATTACAGTTGTTTAAAAATATGTTTACCACAACCTTATAAGAAAATCGATATCATAAAAAACATAAAATTTAAGAGAATAAATAACGAATGATCATAACAACATATACGCATTATAAAAATACCAAAGCCTTGTAATAAGAAGATAAAATGGCGTCAATATCTTTTAGAATCATGCACAATTCAACTTTAACGACAATATTCACTCAAATGGCACATAAGACCCTTTATGAAATGTTTTATGGGCATGCCAACTGATGTACCCCTTTGCTGGGTAAAATTGATCGTAGGGTTTATATTGCAGCTATACTAATATCACTAAATTTCTATATCCAAAGCACAAACACGTATTGTTGGAGACCAGATCCTCGAATGTCAGTATTCACATTCGAGAACTTCGATTTATTTAAAGACGCTCATAGCCCAGTTGCACTCGGTGATTAGAAACAATTACCGAGGGTAAGCAACGACGGCGCGGTCAATACATGGATGGGTGACCGCTGGTGGCATGTTGCCATGAGCGTCTCCATGATTCGGAGGTCACGTTAAGCAGTCAGTCCCGGTTGTTATCAAAGGATAAGTCGTAAAGCTTAGTAGGAGGCCTTTGGACGGTTTAAAAATATCCAACGGCAAGATTACATAGCCACAACGTTGTCTTGCCAGTTCCCAACCCGCACTCGACCAGATAGGGGACGTATGGCCTTTTAGTTACAGATTTTTGACTTGATACAGTCAATATTATGGTGAGGCGCATTGTCAAATATTCGACTTTGTAGGCAACTTAATAGCTGCAGTGATATTATCGATATGCATATGGACACACTGGGCCGATTTCGATCCACAATATTTAAACACTTGTTAACGAATCCACACCGTGTATGATGTGAGCACTTTATTGTTTTTGATTTTGCCTCTTTTTCTTTTTTGTTTATCCACGTAACCATGTAACATGTACCTACCTACTAACCTTATGTGATAGTATTGTTAAACTTCATATTTTTTTCTTAAGTTGTAAATGTTGTAGTTACCTGTAATTGTTTGTTGCGCTTAGTTCAATTATTTCTTTTGTGTTATTTGTTATTGCATTGGTGTGAACAAATGTTGGTAACTCTAAATAAATAAATAAATCAGACTCCTAGAAGCAGGTGAAAATGAAGTTAAAATATTTTGTTACATACTTATATACAGGTCAAGCTAAAAAAAACGTCTTAAGAAAACTTAATCGAATTCTCGCTTTATATAGGTGTAAGGAAAAGGTGGTAGGTGTGTACTTATCATGTGAAAAGAAAATCATTTCATATTCCATTACAGAAAATAGCAAATTTAATATAAGAATCACTCAGTTATGACGGATTGACCCTTAACCCTACCCTTCGTATCCTCTGACTTTCG
Organism: Spilosoma lubricipeda; assembly: GCA_905220595.1. Taxonomy (NCBI): domain Eukaryota; kingdom Metazoa; phylum Arthropoda; class Insecta; order Lepidoptera; family Erebidae; genus Spilosoma; species Spilosoma lubricipeda. Next base: position 2,731,928 of record HG992290.1, read on the forward strand.
GAAGCCATCCTTTAACCCTTGCATTACTACAAATCCTGTATATATTATACCACAATTTGATTATACTCTCACCTTCAGAAGACAGAGGTTATGTTACATCGTCCTATTTTTACCCGACTACGGCAAAGTCAAAAGGATGGGTAATAGTTTTGGCAATCTATGTGTGATTTTATGTTATGTCTCAACTACTGAATATATTTTAATAAATGAAGTGTAAATAGATTCGTAGTAATGACCCCGGTGACATAGGCTGTATACATTTTATAAAAAGTTGGGTTACAGCCTTTTTTAGACTGTTTTTTTTCATGGTCTAAAGGGCAAACGAGCAGACGCATCACCTGATGGTAAGTGATTACCACCGTTCATGGACACCCACAATACCAAAGTCGTCATAAGTGCGTTGCCGGCCTTTGGGGGATTGGAGAGGGAGATGAGGGGAGGGGTTGGGGGTATGGGCCTCCGGTAATACTTTTAACGTGCTTTTATAAGCTTGACCTGTATGTTTGTTTGTATCCAAATTTGCAATCTCATTTTTAGTTTATTTATTTATTTGTACAGAAACAATTACTGTTACTTGCTACGATGTTTGTTTCTGTAATATTTCATTTAATTGATTAACGAATACGTTCGTATCTATTTTAAAAAGATTTCAAATTTTACATACCACTTGCAAATAATGTTAGGCACGCTTATTTTTCGTAATGACTTTTATAGTTAAAAGCCAGGTAAAGTTGACCTTCATCAGTGTAATGTTGAGAAAAAATTAACCCTATAATACCCATAAACCTTTACGACTGTTAACCTTACGAGCAGTTATCGTTATATTTATTATGGTGACACAACTGTCGAGTCCGAATATCGATAAATAAGCTTCAACTTATCTTGTTTCTGTGGGCTACTTCATTTTATTATTCTGTTATTTTCATGCTATTCTTTTTTTTTTTTTTATGTTTCACCCTACCAAAATGACTCTACTCTGCCTGATGGAAAGCATAAGTAGAATCCAAGAGTGATGGTCACCATACTGCGAATGCAGACAATGCAACAATGCAGCATGGTGACCCACACCATGGCGGGCTAGTGATGCTTCCGCATCATTGGGCCTCCGGTCTCGCACTCACCAACGAAACACGACAGCACGAACGCTGTCATTTTACGTTGATTTTCTATGCGAGGGTAGTACCGCCCCGGTCGAGCCGGCCCGTTCGTGCTGAAATCAGCGTGGCTCTACTACCTTGAAATATATATATTTTCCGGAAGGATCTGTCTTTTGGAACGAAGTTCCTTATCTTTTTTATTTAATGTTGTAACCAAATACATGAATTATATGTTATGTTATGTTGTTATGTAAATGTTCTTAGATATACTAAAGCAAACTAAATAGTTTTGATATTAATAATAATTTTTAATCGACTTCGAAAAAGGAGGAGGCTGTAAATTTGATTGTATTTTTTTTATGTTTGTTACCACATAACTTTCGACTGGGTGAAACGATTTTGATTATACTTTTTGTTTCTGAAAGCTGGTGCGTCTCGTGTGATCACATTTCAATTTTGTCTAGATGTGTAAGTCGGGTTTTTTGTTGAAATTTGTGATTATTTATTCATCAATTTGCAAATCTGCCGAGTGTTAATGTTGATCACCTAAATTACTTAAAAGGATATAACAATACAATGCTACAAAACAAATATAAAATATCTATTACTAAAAATACGTTCTTTTGACGCCTGATGGCAAGCGATTACCGCCGCCTATGGACACCCGCAACACCGTCGTCACAAGTGCGTTGCCGGTCTTTGGGTGGGGAGGGGAGGAATTGGAGTATGGGCCTCCGGTATCTTCACCCACTCGGCGAAACACAGCGCGAGCGCTATTTCATACCGGTTATCTGTGAGGCTGTGATATCACTCCGGTCGAGCCGGCCCATCCATGCCGTGGCTTCTCACGGTATAAATGTTATGTTTTATGGATAAACTAATTTAGGAGGTAGGAAGTTATGCTTTATGGATAAACTAATTTTCCAAAATGCATAGCCTTATTTCCTCTATATCCTCTATCTGTCAGTAAACTCCCATGGAAATCAGTCTACCCTTTTCAGAACAAGCAAAAATTTATACATTATTTGTTGGGATAGCTACGAGGAGCCACCTGATTACATTGGCAACTTGGTGCTACAGCTAGAAGTTAAAGAAAATCGAAGCTGGGTCTTCGGGAACCGCGGGTTACACCACTCGGCTAGTAAAAATATATGTATTAAGGAGAAGCCTATGTCAAGTGGTGGCTGTTATAGCTCGTTGATGACGATGAAATGTTTAGATTTCAAACACAGTTTAAATGTCAAAAAACAATAATATTACTTAATAATGGTAACATTATGGAACCTGTTATTTTCACACCACACATAGATAAGATCACCAATAATCTGGTTCAAAAAACTCATCGCCGCGACGATGTAGGTCGTATGTCTCAGGATCTCTGATTGAATTTTCCGCTGTCAACGTCACGAATATATGGCCAGAGAACCAGCGAAAACATTCATAATAACGATAATAAGTTTGATTCGGTAGAGGTCATGGTTTGTGGCAATACATCGATAGTTACCATGAGGTCAGCACGTTGCTGTAATTAGATAGATTGGATTACAGTATAGTCGAGGTAGCGTTCACGGCAGTTTTAAATAGGGTTGGATTCACAACTATTTTAAAAATTCGTTTCTAAACTACATTACAAACCACAAATATAATTAGACTTTACTTTAATATCCTGCACATATTAGTTCATTAGTCAGTTATAAATTGACTGCTTCGGTGGCGCAATGGTAGCGTATGCGACTGCTGTGCATGAGGTCTCGGGTTCGATTCCCGGGTCGGATCAACTAATGAAACAGTTACTACTTGAAGTAGCCGTTGAGTGCTTCTAGCAAACAACGCTCTTTACAGACTTGGTACAGACAACAGATAACGGTTTTTGTAGCTAATCTGTCATGAAGGGCTTAAGGCCACAGTTGTGAACATTTCTATAAATAACTATCAAACTAAACCACACGCACTTTACGGATGGTGTATCGGTTTAAGCGGTCGTCATACCGTTTTCTACTAAGCTAAGGTGTTCAGGGTTCAAATCCCACATGGAATAACACTTTGTGTGACATACCACAAATTGTTGCTCTTAGTCAGTGTGTTCTTCGTGCCCATTTCAAGTATGTTTGTTGAGTCCCCACACATGATATATTCCTACTGTGGGAGTTGTCTATAAAAAAATACTTCTTGGTATGGCTTAAGTTAATTACGTAAAAGCGTTGAACATAATATCTTAAGCATATACAGCCTAAATTGAATAGACTTTGTTTCCTATCAGTACAGGCAATATCAATTACGATTGCGTGTGTCGCCTTCCTTTATATTCATTACGCACGTCGATATGTAAGCACACGCGTGTTTTATGGCCCTAATCTCGGGGCGTTTACACATCACGTTCTCTTCTACAGTTAATAGTCAATTTTTTGTTGGCACTAAGAAGATAAAAGGTCTTAGGAAAATATTTGTCCTTATCTTACGGTACCAGTCGGGTTAAGTTAAGATTTCATTTAGGCTTCCATTGTGTTATGAAAGTTTTATCCTTTTTGACTTAATTATATATGCAGAACACGACAATACAAATAAGAGAAAAGTTATAAATTGGTACTTTACAAAAATTCTGTATGTCTGTACTGTACTATACGCTGCACTAATTTCAATGAAAATTGTCATGGGAATACACTGATTCCTGAGGAAGGAGATAGGGTAATCTATATCGTGTTAACTGGACAGAGCCTTGGGTAAAAGCTAGTGCTGTATAAATATGAAAGAACAAGCCAAAACAGATCTACATAGCTCCTTTTAGTGGCTGTCATACTTCAGCAGCTAATAATAGGTTTTTAAGCAGATTTTTTAATACACGTTATATACCAAAGTAATAATTCCTATAAAATAATAAAAAATTTTAGTTCTATTTATGTTAGAACTATCGGCGTCCTGGGCTGTGATGGTAAGTACCGCTGACCAAGCAACTGAAGCTATAAAAGAGCGTTGTCGTCCCTTATGAGTTGTTAGTTTAAGAGGGGCAAGGACCGAGAAAGAAACGACTACAGTCTTGCTGCCACTTATGTGCCAATACAATTTATCTACAGCGGTTACTTTTACATTAATTTCTTTATCAGTTTAAAAATTCGTTTCTAAACTAAGGTCACCACTACATTTTTTCAAAATTTTACACATTACGTTACAAACCACAAATATAATTACACTTTTCTTTAATATCTTGCACATATTAGTTCATTAGTAAGTTATAAATTGACTGCCTCGGTGGCGCAATGGTAACGTATGCGACTGCTGTGCTTGAGGTCTCGGGTTCGATTCCCGGGTCGGATCAAATCTTTGTACGTTCTGCAAATATTCATTTGGGAGTTAGGGTGGTTTCTATATATAATATGTATGTATTTACAACAGAAAAATATACATGTATTTATATCAGTTGTCTAGTACCCATAACACAAGTCCAGCTTGCTTGGGACTAGAGGGCGTGTGTGTTAGATGTCCGAAATATTTATTATTATTATTATTAAATGTATAATTGCTATACTTGTCATTGTTTCGAAGCAATTAAGCTCAATATTGATAGAACGCACCAGGGTTATTCACCTTATCTTGTGAGAAGACAGGCGTTGTTAGAGATACGAGATAATTAATCACTCGATCTTATCAACAAGCCTGATGCACTTCGATTCTAATTACTGATTAAACGATAATGATTATCAATATTAGAACCGAAATAACGCGAGACAACTAAAGCTGTTTTTGTGTGTATATAGTAGAACAGTTAAAATGATGTCTATCTTTATATATATAATTCTTCTGTGAGTGTGTATGTCACTGAACTACTCTCAAACGACTGGACCGATTTTGATGATTTTTTTTGTGTGTGTTCAAGGGGATCTGGGAATGGTTTAGATTCACAATTTTGTCCGCTGGACAATGTTCTTTTAATTATTTTTTAATTTATTAGTAGTTATGGCAAAACGACGTTTGCCGGGACAGCTAAGAATATGGAATGTCACCATTTAAGAGACAAGAGCCACGAATGCTATGAATATATATATATATATATATAGAAAACTAGGTTGGACAATGCTAGCAGTGCAAGGAGAAAAACCTTAAACAAATCTTATACCAAGTCGTCCTGCCAGCGTAAACGAAACCTTTTTAAATACAGGCCTATTAAAGTCAGTGGACTTTTAAAAGATATTGACGATGACAATGATTAATATATTTTATGATAAATTAAGCCCCTAACTTCAAAAACGAACTATGTCACGTTTCATTTAGCATTTGGTAAATTTTATTGTTTTTACTATTTCCAATTTCTATTTGTTTGTGTATTTCTGTCTTCGTTTTAGGGAAGCTTCTGAATGTTGTGCACAGACTCATAAAGTTACATAATATGTCGTCGGTTTTCGTATAAGTATATTCTTTAACCACATAGGTATAACGTAAATAAAATATAAGATAGATAGATAGGAAACTCTTTATTTGTACCCCGTTTTACATATTTTCAAGAGAGCACATAAGGTGACCGATATAATAATGTAATGTACAAAGGGTGGCCTTATTGCCAAAAGCAATTTTTTCCAGGCAACCTTAGGATGGATCAAAATGTATCGGAGAGACAGTTGACGGTGCAATTAATTGTAAAGAATTATTTTAATTGTTATGAATATAATCGGGCATGAATACATATATCTCCATATATATCTATTTATACATACATGCACATACAATATGTAGCATCATACATACATTACAAATATAACCATATATAACACATGTCTCAAACATATTTTAATACACTAATTACAATAATCATTTAATTTTATCACATATGAAAATGAAAAAGGACTGGCCATAGAATTTTGTGGAATGCAGAGGAATCCCCAGTCTTAAATTTTCAGATGACCTAAGACATTTGTCATGTGTTTTAAGTTTTTTGTCATTAAGGAACTTGAAGCGGGTGGGGGGGAGGGGGGGGGTTGGATTAAACAAGATGTTATAAACGAGAACAAGGATATGAGTATTTCGGCGAGAGCGAATCGGATGCCACTTGAGCATTTGACGAAATTCAGAGACGTGATGATATTTTCGTAGTCCAAATACAAAGATTTTGTAGTAGTTAAGTTTATCAAGTTGTGCTTCGGTGAAATTCAGATAGCTGACATCGGCATAGTCGAGAATTGGGAGGAGAAGTGCTTGTGCAAGTGTAGCCCTAGTTGCAATCGGAAGAAACTTACGCAGTCTGCGCAAAGATCCAGCAGAAGCAATATCTTTCGACTGATTTCCTGTATATGTGTACTCCAAGATAAGATATTATCTATGTAGATACCTAGATTTATGACGATATATAAACACAGAAATATTAGCTAAATTTCGTCAAAGGAAAAAAAGAAAAATAAAATCAAATAAAAATAAAACAAAAAAAGAATGAGACTAAGACAAGAAGAACGTTACAGTCATCTGGGTGAACCTCCGCGGAAAAAGCTCATCATTTGGCCCAGGGTTTTTTCTTTACCTACAAAAAAATAATTAAATCCTATATTTTTGTATATTCCTTCGACTTCGAGTGGGAGAGTCGTCTCCATAATCCATAGAGGATAGCTGCCAAAATTCTGGGTTACATCCGGTCACTAAAATTGATCCGACTTCTGGAACTCTAAAACTAACAAAGTATTTTTCCTTGTTCCTTGTCTATAGTAATTTTAGTTCCTTGAAAAGTTAGGCATTGGAATTAAGAAAGTGCTGAACTAAAAGGACGAAGTTTTAGGATTCAATCAATTCTGTGAATATTATTTCAAACATTTTCAAGGTCTAAAAATTTTAGAGTTCATTAATTTTGGCCAAAACCTCTTTTGTAAGGACAGGTCTCTGTGAAGCAGTGCTCTTGATGATGATACAATAGTTGGTACAACCTCATTCGAAAGCAAAACACCTTAAACATCTCATCTGACGGATAATTTAACCCCATTTTACTTTTTTTATATGGCCTGCCAAAATTACTCTACTCTGCCTGATGAAAAGCATAAGCAGAATCCAAGAGTCGTGGTCACCATACTCATCGCGAATACAGACAATGCGGCATGGCGACCCACAACATGTTATTTCCTTTCCCTCCGGTTTCATTTCAGCACAGTTGGGCCGGCTCAACCGGGGCGGTAACTCCCCTTGCAAGGAAGATCAACGTAAAATGACAGCATTTGTACTATCGTGTTTCGTTGGTGAGAGCAAGACCTGCCTAATGATGCAGAAGCAACGCTAACCCACCTGGTGTGGGTCACCATACTGCATTGTTGCATTCTCTATATTCGCAATAATAATAATAATAATAATAATTCATTTATTCAAGTAATTAAAACTCAATGAGTATGGTGACCATCACTCTCGTATTCTGCTTATGGTTTCCATCAGGCACAATAGTCATTTTGGCATGGTGAACAAAAAAAATGTTCACGTCATTGTCCAAAGTAAATAGAACCTTCCCCTACTCCCTCTTACACACTTAAAATCAAGGTCTTGAATAGTAACCGCAAAGGAACTAAATAAGTAAGCATAGTAATTCCGATTAGGTAAAACACATGACTACATCTCCAATAGGCATACATTTATTATAGTTACTGTGCCTCGAAACGAAACAGTCAAAACTAAGTTCTAACTGGTTCCTTGTTGGATTCTAATTCAAATTCCAATCGAATCGAATTTCAATTATTGCCAGTTCGTCAATAGAATTCGTGTAAGTATACCACTGAAGTATAGTTCAAAGAAGAACTATTTAATTACATAAGTTTAGTAATTTTATTATTCAACAGTCACAAGCCAAATTTATATAAATAAAAATACCTAAACGTTGACTCCTCAAGTAAAGTAAAGTTTGTTTACTTAAGAACCTTCCATATTGATGGCAACTGTGGTATGAATGTAAAATGTGAAAACATACTCACTCTATTTTTAACCGACTTCAAAAAAAGGAGGAGGTGTATGTACACGTAAAACCATGGGAGAGCCACGCTTCGGCATGCATGGGCCGGCTCGACCGAAGTGATACAACGGCCTCACAGAAAGCCGGTGTGAAATAGCGCTTGCGCTGTATGTCAGTGAGTGATTATACCGGAGGCTCATAGCCCAACCCCTCCCCACATCCCTTTCCCCATCCCCCAAAGGTCGGCAACGCATTTGTGACGCCTCTGGTGTTGCGGGTGTCCATGGGCGGCGGTTATCGCTTACCTATATATATATATATATATATATATATGTGTCTTGGATGCGAGAAGCTAAGGCTCGAGTTGAGTGGCGTGTAATTGAAGAGCCTATGCCCATGTCCAGCAGTGGACTGCGGTGAGCTAATGATAATGTCTTGGATAAAATCCAGCCTTTTTTAAATACGGAACCTCGAACGCAAGAGGAAATCACACTTAACAGGTTTTTAATCACAAGGCTTTTGTTCGTTTTGATCGCGTAAAGTTAGAAATGGACATTTTCACTTACAAGTAATCAAAAGATTTAGAAAGAGAAAATAATTGAATTTAAACTTTGGAAAATGTTTGATATTAACCTGAAATATTTGTCAGGGGTTGTTATTATAAAATTCTGATATTACAGTAAAAACGTGTAGATACGTTTAGTCTTATTATTTCTTAAATTTCAGGTACATTAATCCCCTGACTACACAAACCCCTAGGCGTCGTACTTGTAAAAGTACGGTTGCCGCACATTATTGTTATTATTATGATTGATTAAATAAATAAATAAAAAAAAAGCTTTATATTTCTCTAAAACAAAGTGTTACATATTTGAGAGTTTAAAAAGTAATTAAGTATTATATTGTTAGAGAACCCCTGAGGTGAAGGCCTCCTCCAGAGAGTACCAGGTATCCCTGTTTTTTGCTACTTCTAGCCAATTTGGTCCAGCTATATGTGAGATTTCGTCTTCCCAACGAGTGTGTGGTCTTCCGCGTTTGCGTTTCCCTAGTGGTCCTTTCCAGTACGTCAGTTTTTTTTTGCCCATCTATTGTTTTGCAGTATGATTGATTAGTTATTATTATGTTTTGAAACTTTTATTTTCAAAAGTAATAATTATTTTTGCGGAATTTATTTTAGGAATGCAGTACGGTGGGTCTTATTCTCATACGGCATCTCTCTCTTGACAGAGCGGTCGTGATCGCTATATAGTATTGGGAGATGTGATATTTTATTCCATTCGCCACTGCTGCCTGTTCGAGGTCATCCTGCTGCACTCATTTACCGAACCTTCCACGGCAGACTTGACCTAGTTAGTCCAACGCGTCTGGAGTCTAGCAGCTTCCACTCTTCCTTGAACGACAAGGCCTTCTATGGATTGATTGTCATGCCGCGCCGAGAACATGTCCGAAAACTGTAAGGATGTGAGATTGTACTATTGAGTGTAGCTGGTGTGTACGGTGTATAGGTATCGCAAAATATTTGAATATTCGGTTAGTATTACATTGGGGTTTATGTATAGCATGGGGCTATTAAAATCTGTTGATGTGGTGAGGATTACATTGATATTTTTTATCGCATGTTGGTGCAGTGGTTATCCTGACTTCTAAGGCTGAAGCACAATCATTTATGCTATGTATGTGTGTTAGGTAATTTCTTTATGATCTACGGATATACGAAGTTAGAAATATATACTTAAGTACATTTATTAGGAGTTTGACTAAAATTTACATCTCCAAAATATGGGCATTTAATACATGAAACGCTCATGTTTTATTATGGAAAAAGCAAGGCAAACCCTTCGTTTAAACCTTCGCTTATAAAAGATTAGAGTAAGAAAACTCAAAAAAAAAAAATGTTTTATAGTGTAGTGTTAAGAATAGACCAGTGGTGGTGGAGGAGGTTCTCTATTTGATTGTTAGTGTTGATTAGATTGTAATATAAATAATTTCTTTTCATCGCATCTCGTCACATATAATTTCAGAAGCTGCGCCCTTTACTTACTAAATAAAAAACAATAAATAAAGTAAAAAGTTAAAAAAATGTATATCCCGGGCACGTAAAAATTTTTGATAAAATTTTTATAGCCTATGCCATGCAAGACGTTATTATCAATCTATTGATACCTTATTCATTAAAATCGGTTCAGTAGTTTAGTTACACAATACAACATATATAAACACAGACTGACAGAACTATACACCTCCATTTGGCTTTGACGTAATAATGTAAAAAAGCCAAGCATCACTTTTATGTGATACTGCGGTACTCCATGACCCTCCCACGATAAACAAATAAACCCACAATAGCATCTTTGATATGAGTTACAATTTTGGTACCTTATCTATCGAAATGGTGTTTTCATGTATCTGTCTGTACATTATAGTAATGAAAGGGCGACCTGCCGGTTCGTGCTTCGCAAATCATTATCCCTTTTTTTTGGAATACACATGGATCGGGTGTCCGATGTTTTTGTGTATGTGACACGCAATTTGATAGGGTTATACAGAGAAACAGGCTCACATTTTTTACGTTCATTATGTACGTTGTGATAAATTATAGTTTCATCCCGTAGGGATCTCATTGAGTCTACGACATTGAAATATGGATAACTGTATTGTATAACAGAAGATAATAAAACAATTTTAACAAAAGAAAACGACTTCAAGAATTCAATCAAGAACTGAAAAAAAAAATATCAAAATCGGATCACCCAGTAGAAAGTTCTGAGATAACAAATCTACACATACAAATAAATGAAATTGGAATGTCTGTTTGTAATATTTAAATATCCGCTTTTTACTAGATGCATATGTATGTATACACGGTACATGTAGCAAAAATGTAGTTAAACATTTTTTTTTGTCTGTCTGTCTGTTTGTTCCGGGTCTCTGGAACGGCAGTACCGATTTTGACGGGACTTTCACTGGCAGGTAGCTGATGAAGTAGGGAGTAACTGAGGCTACTTTTTTTTAGACTTACTTTGTCCCGCGGCGTTATTTGCGGTACAACAATAACCGCGGGTAACACCACGGGGTTCAGCTAGTATGTAGGTACAAATGGCGGCCTAAGGGCTCCCACACATAGCTGCGAATTCGCAACGCATCGCAAATATCTGTGAGCTCGCACGAATTCACAGCTAAGAACTTCTCGCCGTATCGCACCGCATCTCAGTTATGTGTAGGAGCCCTAATTTCTCGTAGGCAATCTCTTACCGGCAACCAGGAGAAATTAAAGCTTATTTTTATGTCTATCAGTGATTTTTTATGTCGATATAAGAATAAGTATTCTTCTTTTAATAATCCACTGCTAGATGTAGGCCTTCTCCTCTCCTCCCTTAATTCCTATTTATCTTAATTAACCGATAGCGTTGTGGTTTAAGCGGCCAAGTCACCGCTTGTGTTATGGACTTAATATTTTGTTCCGTTGTCCTGGATCTGAGTGTTCACTGTGTCTGTTTCTTTGTACATATAATAACAGGACATATAATAATAGAAATATTATTTAAATATCTTAGTGCCAGGTTGAGGTCAATAAATTTGCCTCTTCATGTAAACACGCAATCAACCTATAGCCATATATATCAACCTGTATACTGATGTCATTTTAAGGTCATCCTCAATAAGAACCAACTAACCCAGTCTTACATATTAGATTTGGTTCGTGGTTCCCAGTTTGGCCCAGTCAAAGTGACTCCACTCTACCTGATGGAAAGTATAAGCAGAATCCAAGAGTGGTGGTCACCAGACTCATTGTGAAAACAGACAATGGCGGCCTAGCGATGCTTCGGCATATGTCGATTATTATCGCTGTAAATAGTGCCCTATGTATTATTATGCTATATAGTCCATTTGCTTAGATACGGTCACATTGATCGCACCGTCACACGTGTGGCAAGCCACCACAAAACCAAAGGGCCGCCTGCGCATACGCCCAAGTATGATTTGTCAGTTTACGCCGTAGTATGAATTAATATATTCGTATTTCACAACGATAACCACAATTGCGTGCGGGTGCACCGACACTATCTAAACAAATGGACTATATAAGCTTTATTATTGCAAAGTTTCATCTAAAGTTTTTGTGTGAAAGAGTAATAAACATCCATAAAAACTTTCGCAATTGCACTATTAGTAGGATATGAGACTTAAGTTATAATCGCGAAAATGTGTGTATGTCTCTTTAGAATTATAATTGTGAGTGTATAAACATAGGTATATTACACAATGTAATATAATAGGTATTGCAGATGCATAATGTACGTATTCATGAATTCAAATAATAACACCGAGCACAGTGTTGAAATGCTACAAAGGTCGTATGTGAAATTAAATATAAAATATTATGAAACTCAGAAGGAATTTTAACGAGGCTTCAGGTTAACGTTTGCAAAGCAATATTTCAGTTTTTTTTTTCTTATTAACGTGGAAAATGATTGTGTGATATCTGTGCATTTTTCATATTCATGATGCTTTTGAATATCTGTTTTTGTCTGAAGGTTATAGTGTTTGAGAATGTCTTCACTATTTAGTAGTTTCATATGTAACTAGCCGACCCACGCAACCTCGTTTGCGTGTCCCATTGCCCGTAGCGTGATAATTTTCCCCCATTTTTGTAACATTTTTCATTGGTGCTCCGCTCCTGTAGGTCTTAGGGTATTAATATATAGCTTATAGCCTTCCTCGATAAATGGGCTATCTAACACTGAAAAATTTTTCGATCGAACCTGAGATTAGCGCGTTCAAACAAACAAACAAATAAACAAACAAACAAACTCTTCTGCTTTATATATGAATATAGATTTATATGCAGGAGAATTCAGTCAAATAGTAAACGCATAAATACAGTCCAAAATATAACCAATTTAAAATGGATTAATACAATGAAAGCCCGCTGTATTTTTTATGGATTTAGGGGGCAAACCAGCAGACGTATCGCCTGATGGTAAGCAATTACCGCCGTCCTTATTGTCACTTTATTTTATCTCGTACGACATTGAGTAGGTGCAAGCATAAACAATTTTTTTATATTTTGTTCTCTACTATGGCATATCACTACCGTCCAGGCACGATAGGAAATCTTAGGAATGTTTCTACCGTTCAGGAAATTGACGCTTAATAGCAGGGAAAATATACTTACCTATTTCTATTATCTATATTTATAAAAATGAATCCCTATTTGCTTTGGTCACGACATCACGTGTGAACGGCTGAACCAATTTTGCTAATTCTTGTTTTGTTGGATAGCCCATTTAGCGAGGAAGATTTAAGACTATATAACACCACTCTACGACCAAAAGGAGCCGGGTATAGACCGAAAATGTTGGGAAAATGGGAAAAAAATATTTCTTATGAAAGACGCAAACGAAGTTGAGCGGGTCAGCTAGTCTTTATATATATAATTCTTCTGTGAGTGTGTATGTCACTGAACTACTCTCAAACGACTGGACCGATCTTGATGAAATTTTTTGTGTGTGTTCAAGGGGATCTGGGAATGGTTTAGATTCACAATTTTGTCCGCTGGACAATGTTTTTTTAATTAATTTTTAATTTATTAGTAGTTATGGCAAAACGACGTTTGCCGGGACAGCTAGTTATACTATAAAAAACAGGTGAATTATTGTCCATGTCTTTAATTAATTTTATGATATTTTATCAAATAAATATCTGTTATGTAAGGTACTTGCCGTACCACGCAATCTCGTTTGCGTCTATTATTTGCCCGTAGTGATAATTTTCCCCCGTTTTTGTAACATTCTTCATTGTTGCTCCGCTCCTGTAGGTCTTAGCGTAATGATATATAGCCTATAACCTTTCTTGATAAATGAGCTATCTAACAATGAAAATGATTTTTCAAATCGGACCAGCGGTTCCTGAGATTAGCGTGTTCAAACAAACAAACAAAAAAACAAACTCTTCAGCTTTATATATTAGTATAGATTGTAAGATTTCAATTACCTTTTACCCGACTACAGCGAAGTATATAATTATAGGATAATCGTTTTGACAGGGTATGTACATGTTTGTTTGCATGTTCTACCGTAGCGTGAAAACTATTGAACCGATTTTAATAATTGTATCGTCAACAATAGCCCGGTTTTTTTATGGAATGTAAACGAGCAGACGTATCACCTGATAGTAAGCGATTACCGCCGCCCATGGACACCCGCAAAACCAGAGGCGTCACAAGTGGGTTACCGGCCTTTGGCGGATGGGAACGGGGAGTGGGGTTGGAGATGAGGGAAGGCCTCATGTATCCTCACTCACCCGGTGAAACACAGCGAGAGCCGAAGCGTGGCTTTCCCACCAAAGGTTGACATAGACTATAACATTTTTGTCAAAAGTTTTTACGTAGAAATGTCAGAGGTTTTTTATCCTTTTTCTGGTTCACCAGATGTAATTCCAAAAATTCATGTTATTGCCTGAAAGTGAGTACTCACAGATAAGTTTCAAATTACGACAAAGATTTCTTGTAATTCCAGTTATTTGAAGAACAGAAGTAAGTCTCTTTTTATAACGTAATAACAACTAAGAATTTTCAGAAAAATGAAGACTTATTTACTTTACAGAATTCTCGTCAACAATGTCTTGTTAAATTTTACTGATCTTGGAGCCGGGTGTAGCCTTAAGGCGATATTACAGAAACAATATAATTTAAAAGTTTTTTTACACATTTTTAGAAAATATCTCAAGGATGTCATAAAACATTTTATGCCATTTCATTATCTGTATAACGTGCAGCGTGGCACGACGCGCGACAGATGTCGCTGTGCCAAAAATTTGTATCGCGGTGTTAAGAGTATATAAGTTAAAATTCTTTCAATTGTGAATGAAATAGTCAACAAAGTAGAAGGCAAAGAAAAGTATGAGAATAAACATTTAGTGGAAAAGTATGTGTTTTTCATTCGATTCAGCTATTTAGTACATTAACGAAGTTGACCTCCGTTTGCCGCCAGCAGTTAGGCAAGAACGTTATCTATGATTTTCTTCCATGTTACACTATCCGAAACCTTACCTAAGATACGAGTCTCGCGTCGAATAACTTTCTACTATCGTTAACGTCTGTGATCACGTACAACGGCCCAATCAAGAGGCTAAGTGCGGCAATGGCCCGGTAAAACAAACAAACATCGTTAACGTCTCTGTTCTCTTGTATTATTGGTTAATGTTTAGTTTTGACCACGTTAATTGGACTTGAAAAATAAGCTAGAAGGGGAAACGATATTTCTTAACAAGCTAAAATAAAAAAAAAATCCTACTCAAGCACTTAATCGAGCCTTTTTGGCTCGATTAAGTGCTTGAGTAGGATTTTTTTTCCTTACATCATTTTAGAAAAGAGCTGATTCTCTTACAGTGCTGAACCTGAAACTGGCTTTCAAATTTAAAAAAAAACTACATGGAAAGCTATCCATAAGTGTGAGAGCTACGATGCCACAGACACACACACAGACAGACATCGACGTCAAACTTCTATTACCCCTCTTTTTGCGTCCGTGGTTAAAAAGAAATATATATATAGAGATGTAAGCATTACCTCAAGAAGTTCAGATTCACAAATCTAATCTACACTGAATCGGGCTTTCACATAAACTCGAACTTTAAAACACACAAACACCTATACAAAGACCTAGCCTCTCAACCTGACAGGTGTTTCATTTGATTTTTTTTCATTTTTCGAATAAAGATGGACAGAATTTCCTCTTTATTCCAAATTTGAAAAAACCTGGCATATCCACTAACTAATGATGGGATGACGTTATCAATCTCTTATCGTTTGTTTGTAGATGGGTTGCTTGCCGTGCAGATTTTATCCACTATTAGAATGTTAAGTACAAAATCGTGTACGAAATAAGTACCTGCAATGTATCTAGTACTATTAGTATAGTATTAGTAGTATTAATAAGTATTGTATAGACAATTTGGCGTGTGGATGAATTAGCAAAGAGCGAACTGTACTGGCAGTACATTCTGCAATCGAATAAATAGAACTGTTATGAAAATGTTTACCTCTGTGGTTTACTTTCTCTGGAGTTTGGGTGTGTTCTATCTATAATATGTATGTATTTACAAAAAAAAAAGTATATATGTATTTGTATCAGTTGTCTAGTACCCCATAACACAAGCTCTGCTTATCTTGGGACTAGATGGCGTTGTGTGTTTAGATGTCCGAAATATTTATTTATTTATTTACTTTACAATCTGACATTTCGTTGCTGAAATATCTGCTCTTTTTACAAGCTTTTATTAACTTGCAATATATCTATGTTCGGATGGAATCTTAAAAACTCAATTTTGAAGTTGATATCGTCATCCAATTTTGCTGAAATTTTGCAAAGATATGTATACAGCGTGACAATGCAATATTATGATGTCATGAAGCTGATCTGATGCTGGAGCCGGAAGGTGAGAATAGGAACTCTGTTAACAAGCATCGCAACACCATCAAGTTTAGACTCGTTTGATTCATCTCGACGAGTACTTTATGAGAGCGTACCAATAAAAGCTTGTTTTTAAAAAGATTTTAAATTTAATTTATTAATGAGATAACTTCTACTCTAGGGATATATCCAGTATCGCGGGAACTTTACAAACATACATGAAACGGATACAAAGAACACCCAGATTCGGAACGATAATTTATTTATATTATAAGACTAGCTGACCCACGCAACCTCGTTTTCATCTTCTATTGCCCGTAGCGTGAAAATTTTCCCCCGTTTACGTAATCCTGGGATAACAACCGGGACCGACTGCTTAACGCGACCTCCGAATCACGGAGCTTTTTTGGTATAACGCCACTAGCGGTCACTTATCCAGGTCCTGACCGCGTCATCGTCGCATCCCGTTGTCGATTGCTTCTAATCACCGAGCGCAACTGGGCTATGAGCGCCTCGTTTGTACGTCTACTTATTCAAAATTAACATAAAAGATCAAAAAAGGAATATTGAATAGATGTTGAACTTTATTAGTAGTCTGCGGTAAGCTGTTTGATTTGAATGACCTCATAAGTTACCCCATAAGTATAATTTACTTGCAGATGTAGCAGTTTCTAAAGTCATAAAGTATAGATGTCGTTTTCATATCTGATCTTCATTCATGCACAGTTTCTAGATAAAGTTCAAGTACAGTGAACAAAAGCCAGACGTCTCTAGAAATGCAATATCTACTCTTGTAACTATTTGAAACGATCTAGAAACTTCTGTGTACTATGATTGTGGTACAATTTAGAAGCGTCAATATCAAAAGGGATATGAAAATATTACTATAATTTATACTCTAGATTGTCGGCACTAGATGGAATTTGTTGTAATACATTCTAGAAACAAACTCACTTGTACTTATGCCACTATTTTAATTAAATTTACACCTGACCGGTTTCGCGTTACGGCATTCTCAAAGGTTTGGTCAGTTTTAAATCAAGCCTTTGAGAATGCCATAAGGCGAAATCGGTCAGGTGTAAATTTAATTAAAATAGTGGAATAAGTACAAGTAAGACAAACCTTTGAGAATGCCATAAGGCGAAACCGGTCAGGTGTAAATTTATTTAAAATAGTGAAATGAGCACAAGTGAGTTCATTTCTAGGATGAAAATATTACTATTTTACATACTGTAAAGTTTCATATAATATTATATGTTCCGTAGTTTTTTGGTGTAAAATAATTACAAACACCCACATAGGATACAGCAACTGCCATTTTTAACCGACTTCAAAAACAGGAGGAGGTTCTGAATTCGACCGTATATATTTATATTTATTTGTGTTCGCGGATAACTTCGTCGTTTATGAACCGATTTTGATGATTCTTTTTTTTAATTGAAAAGAGATATCCCTTGAAGTCAGTTTTATTTTTGTTAAAATTTTACTTGTTCAAGAATACATTTTATTTTTAAAGACGCAAGAATGACCTACATCTTGACTTTCTTTGTTAAAGTTATAAATGCACTGTGTTCAAGAAAAATAAAACTAGAACAGAACAGAACTATAGAACTATACTGCAACTACACCAAGTTACCGTAAACACAGTAACAGTTCGAAGTTATTCCAGCCAGTTGTGCAAAAGAAGTTTTAAATTAAAAGTGAGGTTTCCGCGTCACTCCTGTGCCGTCATTCTTTGTAACTTACGCTGTAGTAAATTAATGTTTTAAGGACGATACAAACATACTTTAATTATCTTTAAAACAATGTTTCCTTTGAGTATTGTTTTTACCTAAGAGGGATTTATCTTTGAATGAGAAAACATACAACATTTACAATAATAACATAATTTGTAAATAAATATAAGTATAATTTCTTTACCACATGTTTTTAAATATATTCCTACAGATAGTAGAGCCCCGCTGATTTCAGCACGAACGGGCCGGCACGACCGGGGCGGTAATACCCTCGTAAAGAAAATCAACGTAAAATGACAGCGTACGTGCTGTCATGTTTCGTTGGTGAGTGCGAGACCGGAGGTCCAATGATGCAGGGGCATCACTAGGCCTTCATGGTGTGAGTCGCCATGCTGCATTGTTGCATTGTCTGCATTCGTAATGAGTATGGTGACCATCACTCTTGGGTTCTGCTTATGCCTTCCATTAGGAAGGGTAGAGTCATTTTGGCAGGCCACACAAAAAAAAAAGATTCCTACATATTGTAGGTAAATTACATTCAGACATAATTAACGACCGGCAGACAGGAACCATAAACACTAGACCTGATGTTATTACTGTATAGTACCTAATATATGAGTACCTGAGGATCCCTTTAAACGAGTATTTGTGTAAATATATATACATTTTTTTTAATAAATTCTTCTAAAATAGCATTTTTTAATATAAATTACAGTATCGGCAAATCTATTAGTAATACAAAGTTTTACCAATTGGGTCTTTTGAATAGTTAGGGTCTTTCTGAGTTAGAGATACCAAGGTATTATTACACTAGCAGACCCACGCAACCTCGTTTGCGTCTCCTATTGCCCGTAGCGTGATAATTTTACCCCGTTTTTGAAACATTTTTCATTGATGCTCCGTTCCTATTGGTCTTAGCGTGATGATATATATTCTATAGCCTTCCTCGATAAATGGACTATCTAACACTGAAATATTTTTTCAAACTGGACGAGCAGTTCTTGAGATTAGCGTGTTCAAACAAACAAACAAACTCTTCAGCTTTATATATGAAGAATAGATTACATAATTATAAAAACACCTTTGCTTTATACAGGTATCATCTACTCATAATGGATAGTACCTTTGCAATTAATTAGAGGACAAATTGAGGAGAGAAGCTAGTGAAACCGAAAGCTATTTCAATTTATTTGCATATTAACTTGAAGTGTTATGAGAAATTTGATAACCTATGGCGGAGGTTATACAAGCTGTTCTTAAACGTAGATTTTGATTACTGGCAAGAAGATACTGTTGCTTACGAGTTACGCGAATAGAACGGTCCTTTTGTACGGTTTATCGCTGGCGACTACCTTGGAAATACCCAATTCAAGTAGTAGTAATGTATATGAATAAAAATGAATCGCCGAAATATATGTACGCGCATAACTTCCGATCCGCTGCACCAAATTCGATAATTCTTTTTTTCATGTGTTCGTTATTGTTAGGACAATGTTTGTATACATATAAAAAAAGATAATGGGAAAAGCATTTTTTTTTCGTAACTGTACACTGCCTGTGGGAAGCTGAGACAGAAATGTAAATTGCGGTAGAAAGTCTGCGGGTCAGCTAGTAATAAATATTAAAAGACAATAGATTCGCATCTACTTTTATTTCATTGTTTGTATCAGTCAGGTATCGCGGATGAGTTGCAATTATACAATTGACAGGATTGATAACTCAAATTCCACTACTTTTTTGGTTGGTGTTTACATATTAGGTTGACTATTTTTTTTACACGTAAAGCCGGCAAAATGATTCTACTCTATAGCGGAAAGCATGGTTAGAATCCAAGAGTGGTAGCCACTATACTCATTACGAAAGTCGACAATGCAGCATGATGACAAATACTATGGCGGTTTAGTGAGATGCTTTTTCCCGCCCCGTTTAAAGGTCCCGGGATCATAGAAAGGGAAATACGCACGCTGGTGGTGAATCGTGTATGGGACTTATCCCGCCCACACGACCACTGTAGATTTTCTTGTTTCGCAAAAATAGTAGTCGGCGTTTTGTCCCACGAAAGTGGGGCAGAATGCCCAATACTACACTACTATCGTGTACAACTGAATCATTAATCCTCATCACATTTTACTAAGTAAATAATACACTATAACACTAATTAAATGTTTTGCATTTATCAAGCTGTCTTGTACACGGCAAAGCGGTTTTCATAATGTTATAATGCGCTTGAAATTCTACCTAACACTCATCAGATATGCGCAAGCCTCAAAAGCAATTAGCACAGAAGTCTATGGCACAGTCTATGACAGACACCCGTTTCTCTCTTGACTGACTGACTTCTGAGCTTACTATTCAAAGGGAAATGCGGATAGTGCTGGCGGAAAATCTAATTTCATTCATGCAAAATTCTCAGTTAATGACTGAGGTTATTTGCGATGCAAGAGAAGTATTAGATTAAGTAAAACTATGCACTATTGAAATGGAGTTTTAGTAATAATTACCTAAATACGTATAATAAACTGACCCACGAAACTTTGTATGCGTCTCTTTTCAATCATACTTAGCTGCTATTGGTCTAAGCGTGATGTTAACTATCCTTTTTTAGGCACGCCAGCAAAATACACATCATAAAACGTGCTAACGTACTACAAAAACCTTTACCCTTTACCAGTACACACAATACGATGTAGATTTTTACATAAAATCTACATCGTATTGTACTACTGTATACTACGCTACGACTCTTGAAATGTCAGTATAAACCATAAAAGGGGTAAAACACCTATAAACGACTATTTAAAATGTACATACGTTTCTTTTTACGTCAAAATTGAATGAAAACAACCTGTTTAATTTAACAAAATTTCTAAAAAAGACTACAAATGTTCCACGCACGTGTCTCGTTTTTACAATGTATCACAAACAGGCTACCTTTTAGGATCGTATAAATAAATGTAATTGATTTAGACTAAAAAGAAACTGTTTCTAAGAAAATAAAATAGTCTTAAATGGATATGATTCTGTACTATGAGTATTTCAACTTTATTTAAGTTTCTTTTACATTGTATAAATACTTGAGAGATTGATTCGATAACGTTAATTTATATTTAACTAGTTGTTGCCCGCGGCTCCGCCCGCGTATATGTCGGTTATCGCGGCAAATAGTAGCCTATGTGTTATTCTGATGTATAAGCTATATTACTGTAAAGTTTCATCCAAATCCGTTCAGTAGTTTTTGCGTGAAAGAGTAACAAACATCCATCCAAACATCCATCCATCCTTACAGACTTTCGCATTTATAATATTAGTAGGATATCTTTAAACGAGTAATTCTTGTATATCATATTAATATTTTACATGCAAAAGTTTGTAAGGATGTGTGTGTTTATTACTATTTCATGCCAAAACTACTTAACAGATTTAAATGAAACTTTACTACAGTAATATAGCTTATAACACATTATATTGCCGCGATAACCAACATTTATACGGCTCCAAAGATTATTATGAATTTTAGTAAGCAGAGGGTTTCGGGGGTGATAATTTGATATAGTTAGGATTCATTTTTAGAAAATTTAACTAAAGCAAAGCTCGGTCATCTAAGTACTATTAAACAATTGAATTAAATTGTGGTAAACCTTAAGAACAAAAGCCAAGTTTGGAGGCTAAATTGTGGTTACTTTAAACTAATATTAATTACTACACACATCTAACATTATGGCCGTCTGATTCTAAATAAGACAGAGCCTCTACTATGGCGAGCTTCATGTTAACTTACATGTAAAACTATAGTTCATTCGTTTAGATAGTGTCAGTGGGGTGCACTGACACTATCTAAAGCACGTAATTATGACTGTTGTTGTGAAATACGAATATTTGGATTCATACAACGGCGTAAATTGACAAGTCATACTTGCTTGTGGGTGTACACCACATGCGGGCCCTCTAATTTTGTGGCGTCTTGCCGCACGTGCCACGGCGGCGCGTCGGCGCGATTTAGGTGACCCTATCTAAGCAATTGGACTATACTAAGATTTGCCCGCGGCTGCGCTTGCGTATATCTCGGTTACAGCGGTAAATAGTAGCCTAAGTATTTTTTGCACTTATAATATTACTAGCTTTTACCGGTGGTTCCACCCATGTACAGGTCGATTATCGCGGTAAATAGCCTGTGTGCCAATTTCATGTCGATATCCCAGTTGTCGAAATTCAACCGTAATTACTTTAATCTGCACTCCTCCTCCATGTAAACTTTAACAGTTCCAAATTACATTCTCCTCTGTTCGGATTATTTTCGCCCGTGCGTGTGGGTACCTATCGGTTATCCCAAGAATAAAATTATGCCCATGTCAAATTTCATTGAAATCGACAGTGGTTTAGCCGTAGTCTATGTTCCTCTTTAAGAATCAAAGTATGCCCATGTCAAATTTAATTGAAAGCGTAAGAGACAAACAAAGCTACTTAGCTTATAATATTAGTAAGTACTGGTGTAGTGTAAGTGTAAGTAAGTGGATTACAATGAAAATTAATAGATTTTTCGTTGTGTTTCTAACCTCTAAATAAACGACCTAGGTTATCTAAATAGAACAAATCTAAGACATCCCCTAAGCGATTAGTGTGCACAACAAATCTTGATTATTCCCCTAGATATCTAAGTAGGGAATCCTAGAGGAGCCATAATCCTGAATAGCACACATTAGCATGATAAATAAATAAATAATAAATATTTCGGACAGCTAACACACAACGCCATCTACTCCCAAGCTAAGCAGAGCTTGTGTTATGGATACTAGACAACTGATACAAATACATACTAACTTTTTTTTTGTAAATACGTACATATTGTACACTAGCAGACCCACGCAACCTCGTTTCCTTCGTTTGCGTCTCCAATTGCCCGTAGCGTGATAATTTTCCCCCATTTTTGTAACATTCTTCTTTGATGCTCCGCTCCTATTAGTCTTAGCGTGATGATATATAGCCTGTAGCCTTTCTCGATAAATGTACTATCCAACACTGAAAGAATTTTTCAAATCGGACCTGCGGTTCCTGAGATTAGCGCGTTCAAGCAAACAAACAAACAAACCCTTCAGCTTTGTATATTAGTATAGATAGAAAAAAAAATATAATAATTACATACTACACCTATAGCATTCATTGAAGATTATTACAGGATATTTCAAAACACAAACCAGATACTATTATTGCAGAATCATTTCTGTCCGAAGAGCACTTAAAGATGAATTATAATAAACAGACAAACAATATCATATGTTACGTAATCATACTTTTCTTGGAAACGGCTCATCTACTGTTTATGAAACAAAATATTTGATAGGAAATGTAGCAATTTTCTTTGTGTGAAATGATTTTGTATATTTTTGTGTAAATCGTCTATAGTGGTCGCAACTCCGCAGTTTTCTACTAAACTTTTGTGTCATCCAAAAAATTGTTGTTCTGTGTCCATTTTATGTATTTCTCTAACGTAAGAGCTATCTTTACATAGATCCATTTTTAGAGGGAACTCTCGCACTAGGTATTTATTCAGTGTAATGGTGATTTAACAAACACTTACGAAACTGACACAAAGAACAGCCAAACTCACTCAAGAGAAGCTAATTTTTTACCAACTTTAGAAACCTCATAACTTTCGACTGGATGATCCGATTTTGATGTTTATTGTTTAAATGAAAGCTGATGCTACCCTTGTGATCACATTCCAATTTGGTCCAATTGTTGAAGTCGGTTTATCTTTGTTAAAATTAGTGATTATTGGGTGTTCAACATATAGGATGGGGGTGCGTGTACCATGCAGTATTAGTCTATGTGTTACCGAAATTTCAGGTGGAGTAGTATTTCAAAATCGACCAAAGTAAAACGTACCGAGAATACAGTATGGTGTGCCATCATTAACAGTCTTAATAACCCAGTGCTGAACTTAAATATCTCTTTAGAAAGAAAGTTGGCCAATTAAAAACCAACCTTGTGATTGGCCAAAATCTTGGCCTTACCTTCTCAAGGTAGTAGAACCACGCAGATTTTAGCATGAACGGCCCGGCTCTACCGGGGCGGTACTACCCTCACACAGAAAATCAACGTAAAATGACAGCGATCATGCTGTTGTGAGACCAGAGGCCCAATGATGCAGATGCAGAAGCATCACTAGCCCGCCATGGTGTGGGTCACCATGCTGCATTGTTGCATCGTCTGCATTCGCAGTGACCACCACTCTTGGATTCTGCTTATATTTTCCATCAGGCAGAGTAGAGTCATTTTGGCAGTGCCAAACATAAAAAAAAAGGAAGACTTGACACAAACCACATGGTTTATGTCAAGTCATGACATAAACCATGGTGTTTGTGTTAAGTCTTCATTCTCTTTAAAATGCTGTTACATACCAAACAAATATTTGGTCCTAAACATTGACGCAAACCACATGACTTGTGTCAAGTTTTCATTTCTTTCCACTGTAGCTGCTGTCTAGCTTAGTTCACTTCCTCAGTTGGCTTTAATACTGAAATTTTGTAATCTTTATCCATCACTGTAAGGAATGTCATATTGAGTGTAAAATCAAATATAAGAACTCCTAAAAAAGCTTTTAATAAGCTATCCAGTTTAACATAAAGTTAAACCTTACTCTTTGGTACCGTATAACCGTCTGTAATAACCGTTACGGTTCAGAATTCTACACCGCGTTGCTCTAAAACAACGCTAGTAGCAGTAACAATGCATGACGATTCTCGGTAAAACCCGTGTGTGGGTATTTTAGGATTCGTGCTATTATAACACAAGTGATTCACACACGACACATGCAATGCGATCATTATAACTATTTGTATTTTGTCCGGTTTGATTTGTAAACAGCCGACGTTACAACACTACGTCTGGGTGCCTCAATTTAGTTATATTCTTGGAAGATTAGTTTTTTTTATTTTGGATTTGGTATTTTTTAAAATTCATTTGTAAAAATAATAATTAAAAAACGGTTATTAAAGCACTCGCAATATTTTTGATAGACGTGTATCTTCTATAGGATTTTATTGGTCGAAGAGTGATATTATGACCTTCCTCAATATAACAAACCTCCAAATAGGTTAAGTCACTTCTAGGAATAGCGCGAACAAACAAACAATCAGACAAAACCCCTAAAGAACGGTTGTTTTGAGTTTTACTTAAATAAATAAATAAATATCTCAAACATCTAACACATAACGCCATCTAGTCCCAAGCTAAACAGAGCTTGTGTTATGGGTACTAGACAACTGATACAAAAACATTTATACATTTTTTTGTAAATACATTAGATTTTCTTCAATATCTTTAATATGTAGACATCGTTCTGTTACAATGTTATTGTATGTATATATTTATAAATATATACTTATAATGTCGTTGCGCTTTTTATACCTGTACAAGCACTTCAGGCAAGATGTTATTGATTTTCTCTACTAACAGATCGTAGCCTTCTGGTTTGATAGAACAAAAAGTTACTAACGCATTTTTGCACTCCGAAGTACGGGAGGATTTCTAGTTTTTTTAAGAATGGTCACCTATCATTAGACTAACTTGGTTAGGATCTCTTAACTTTGAGATGTGGTAGCCTACTGAATTACCAACCGGTAATATTACTACCATACTGTAACTTTATTAACTTTCAAATCTTACCTCTCTGTCTATCATAGGCGTTGATGCATTCACTGGTCTGAAACTGGCTCACTAAAGCTGTCTTGCCCACACCTGGGGCTCCGACCATGGCTACGCGGTGACATGCGACTGGTTTGCGCTCTCCCGTGGTCTCTGGCGCGGACAGCGCTGGTGATGACGGTGCGAGGGACCCGGAGCGGGAGCGGCGACGGCGGAACGAATCTCCTCTGTTTACTATTCCTGTTGAAGAAAATTCTTAATTAATTAACTAATTTAGTTACCTCACTAACCTAGTCCACTAAGCTTTATTTATAAACGACTATCTTTTGATCGCAGCTCCGCCCGCGTATGTTGAATTTCGCGGTAAAGAGTCTTCTACATCCTTCCTTATGAATCAAAGTATCTTCATGCCAAATGCATTGAAAACGGTGCAGCAATTTAGCCGTAACAAACAGAGACTGAGTTACTGTCGAGTTTATTATATTACAGTATCAATTAAAGGTATAATATAGCTATGTATACAAGTGAAACTGTAAGTGTATGAGAAAGTTTCCTTAATTAACTATGTAACTAGGAGCGTTAATATCACTACCGTTTTTTTGCTACTATAAAACTTCGAGATTGCTAGTGCATATAATACGTTTCTTTGGATCTTTATCATCTGTGAAAATTTCAACAGTCTGACTATCACAGTTCTTGAGATACAGTCTGGGCACGGAGGGACAGACGAACGGGCATCGGAGACTTAGTAAAAGGGTCCCGTTTCACACTTTGGGTACGAAACCATAATTACAATATGGGTATAAAGTATGTTGGTAAAAGCTATAGCAGATTTTTTATATTTTTTTACATTGCCGTTTCTAAACGAAATGTTCTCAATTAAAAACAAATATTGCGTGCTCCAAACAGCACAGCTAGCTGCGGTTACTAAACTTCTGAGCACGCTATAAAGTTTCACACAGAAACAAAATAGCGTAAAGGAATATTTATATATTTCAAAATAAAGTAGTTGAAAGAATTCTTATGAGAAAATGTCGTTTTGTAGAGTATAGTAAAATGACAATAAGACATTCGTAAAAAGGAATTTCTCTTATTGAAAAGAAGATTAAACTTTCTTGCACTGAGACTGTTTATTTATTATGTTATTATTTTATACCTGGGTCTTGACTTTGCAAACATACACGAAACGCACACAAAGAACAATAACACTTATATTCTAACACACAATAATTTCTGGATCACACAAAGTGTGGTCCTATGTCAGATTTAAACCTGCATTTATTTGTATGACCACGATCGGTTCTATAATTTTGTATGTCTTATATAGGTCACGGTGTTTAGATCCAGTGTGTACAAATTGTTATGTTCCTATTAATAAGTTCCAGTTTATCCAGTTTACAAATAGCACCAGAAATATGAGCGTTATTTTGCAAATCTATACTAATATATAAAGCTGAAGAGTTTGTTTGTTTGTACGCGCTAATCTCAGGAACTACGGGTCCAATTTGAAAAATTATTTCAGTGTTAGAGAGCCAATTTATCGAGCAAGGCTATAGGCTATATGTCATCACGCTAAGACCAATAGGAGAGGAGCACCAATGAAAAATGTTTCAAAAACGGGGGAAAATTACCACGCGACGGGCAATAGGAGACGCAAACGAGGTTGCGCGGCTCGTAATGTATGTACGTTGTGCAAAGTAACTTGGTATCAAATTTTACGTATTATCTTGTGTATGTTATATAGAATCAATTATTTTTATTTCTATTTTCTTATTCTTCAATCATTTTAAGTGTATTAAAAATTGAGATTATTTATATTGGTGTGGTGTTGAATTAGGAACACGAATTGTCTTCGCCTTTTGAGTTAATATCTTAGTAAATCCTAAATCTGGATTTTTATAAGTCATCCATATTTATTTACATCATAATCAAAAAAAAAAAAATCTCTCTCTGTATGTTCCGTTGTCACGGCTAAATCACTGCACCGATTTCAATGAAATTTGGTATGTAGAGATGCTTTCATTCTTGAGAAAGAACTAATACTACTTTTTACCGCGAAAACCATACTAAATATGGGTGGAGCCGCGGGTAAATCTAGTAATATCATACAAGTATGTACTTGGTGTACTTTCTTGGTAGGCTGTTACGGTGACCACGTGACTTGAACACGGATCTTCTCGGTTCCCGTCTCGCATGAACACGCTCTAGTTGTAGAACCACAACTTTTTATTCTATGCGTGTTAATAGGTAATATGTAGCATGTCCGCATGTTCGTTTAGGGTGTGGTAATGCCCTTACCGGAATATCTGCTACATAAGCGTTAATTCTGCAATTTACATCACTTACATTAACGGATCATGTTGTATCTATAGCGTTATTGTATTTAGTTATTAATTTTTAGGCAGTTTCTAGTATTTCAAAGTGGCTTTCATTGACCTGGTACACGTATCGTGAGTTTTCATTGATTAAACGTATGAAATTGTGTTACTATTAAGTCTTTCGTATTCTGAGTACATGATGGGGTTGATCAACCGCATTAAATACGTTCAAACGTTAATATTCCTGAAAATTATTAGGTGAATATTAAGGTAACGTCAAAGGACTTCATAATACTTGCAGACTTTGCCACCTCATATTAGTACAGTCAGTAGCTACACCATTAAAAATGGAAGGCTATATCACCACCTACTTATTTATTTATTTTTATTTTTTTTGTAAAGTCCCCATAATTGAAATCATCATTCATTAAATACGTAATTAATTAATAAGTTGCAGCTAAATTAATAATTTCCAATCTATCAACCTGTAAATGCAGTCCAATCTTTCCAGCACACAAATACGTTTATCGTCGGTTGTGTGCATTTGGCGCGGTTGTAGTGTGGCAGCCACTCGTTTTATGGTTTGACGTCAATAACGTTTAGTAGCTACAATAAAACTGACGTAGCGTCATGAAGCTAAATCTGGCGTTTGTGCACTCATTCGCAAAGGGCCGGGAAAGCGTTGGATGGGTTGAGTGATGATGGAGGTTTGGAAAAAGTGTTTCTAATATTTGGGGCACTTGTGACAGGATTGGAAATGGACGCTTGACTTTTTAGGATTCCTGAAGAGAAAAATGACCCTTATAACCTCACTTTGTCGACTGTCTATCTTTCTTTCTGTTTTTACCAGAAATACCTACAATAATAGTTACTGTTAACATTTGCAGTTCCTTAATAATGCAAAAGAATGCCACTTTTCAGTTAATAGATAACTAATTTAAACCATTTTGCGGGTAAAATGATTACATGTGCACCCGGTCTAAACGTTAAGCAATTAAAAGCTTATTTTTTGACATGAGACACCTGACATGACGTTGTTTAACTAAGCGTCATTAAAATTTGTTGTTGTATTGTATACTTTAATTTCATTAGCTTATAGTTCATTTTAAGTAATCTCGAATCGTAGCTTGGCCTATACGCTTGCATGTTTAGCTCAGCACCAAATAAAAATTGATTGGAGACACACATATTTATATCATAGAACACACATCATCTATATACTGCAAGTTACTTAAATAAATAAATAAAAACCGATCTATCACTATTGAATCTAGAAAATAAAATACTGAACGAATCTGAGCTTGCAACTCTAGTTTTATTGAGCTAGTATAAACTTAGGCAATTGTTTATTTTAGTTGTTTTCCATTGCAACTATTTAAACTCCTTTGCCATTGATCTTTGCGTCAGTGAAGTTCTAACAGCACAAAAGCATCTTTTTTTGCTTAAACATTCTGATACAATTCCGTGAAGATCAACTACAGGCTTTAATCAAGTCAGAAAGGAGCTAATTGCGTTTTTCAGTAATCTACACTACATAAGTAATAAAACCATTTCTCCACAGTGGTTGAAAGCTGGCAGCAGAGGTTCAGCTACACAGTCGAGTCTGCTGGCAATGACGCGTAAAATGTTGCCAGCATACAACCGCCATAAAATAATCGGCCCACTCGTTGGCCGTACGATTCCAATCTACTTTCGATTCCACCAATCGTAAAAGGTATTCTTGTAGAATAGTATTAAGCAACATTGACTTTAATGTGAGTAAACCATAAGTACTATGACCGAAAGTTATTGATATTCTGTTAGTCTGTACTACGAGAATATACTTTATGAGATTAAATTTAGAAGATCGAGAGCATAAATTTTGACCGAACTTTACGAGAACATTGACCTTTAAGTCTTACGGCAACCGATATAAGACAATCTTTCGAAGTGAGAAATGTTACCGGAGCCTCAATCAGCAAACTGCTATAGCCTAATTCTGGAGGAAACCAAAGGACGGCAATGGGCTTGTCTATTGTCTATGCCTCCTACGTCACAACAAAAATCGGTGTCAATTGAAGTTTCAATAATATTGTCACCTCCCTATTGACGTACAATGACGTTGGTTCCCGCCAAAAGCCAAGTGTTTACTAACTCTCTGGTTAACCTTTCATTGTTTATCGCAAACTAATTTTGAATACAAACTTTTAGCTTTATTTATAGCAGGCGTAATTTCTAGATTTCATGCCACTTGCCTTCATAGTTGACTAGAAATTATTGAACACTCTGAATCGAGCTTGAATTTATTATTTTAAAATTAATATAAACATAAATTTGTGTTTAAATCTAATACCGTTTTATGAGTAATTCTTGTATTATATAATCTTAATCTAGGAAACGGCTTTAACGATTTTTATGAAATTTTGTACGGTTTTGGGGAAGACAAATAGATGTAGCTAGGATTGATTTTCAGAAAATTTACCAAAAGAATATACCGTTATAAAAATTACAAAACACTAAAAACACTCTTTGAAACCGATTCATATTACTGCAACTTTTACATTCGAACATTTCATTGCCTCTTAGACAATTATTCAAACTGTTATTCGTAAGTATAACTGTGTGTAATTCGTAAAGCAATCTAATTCGAATTAGAACACGTTTAAAGAATCTAAAACACCATGCAGTACGTCTTCAAACAGTTTTATTTCCACATAATCGTTGGATCATATACAAAAGAGTATCTGCTTTTTGTCTGTCTGAGCCTTTTTTCAGCTAGCAAACAAAATTAAAAAATATACAATAACACACAACACGTGCAAAATTCACAAGATAATGTAATAAATTTTTATTTTAAGCACGAGTTTAATATAGACTTGATGAAGAGTAAACAATATTTTGATATTGAACTTGTTTCAGATGAAGGTTGTAAAAACTATTTCGTTTTATAGCAAGGTCTTGTATATTTTTAAACAACAGCTGTGTATTTTACTTATTTTAGAAAAGTTAGAACAACTAAGGTGTAAGTAAAACTTTTGATATGTCAATTTGTGCCTTACGTTAACAGTAATTAGCAAACATATGGTTTGAATGTTTGAATTTCACTTTTCATGTTAACTCACAGATGGTTTTTGATCATGAAAATTGGTGAAATTTTAAATAAGTCGAGTTTCACCAATTCTTATTAGAATTGCGTTATAATTAGGCGACAAATGTCGTAGTAGTTTTGTAGAAATTTCCACAAAATACCTACTGAATTGTCGTCCCTGAATAATTTGGCTATTTCCACTGACAAAAGCCTCTATTCAAATTAGGCAACGAATAACTTGGCAATGTCAGAATGGAAACACCAATTTGTCATTAAAAATACACAATGACGCTATTTTTCGCATTATTAGAACTTTCTTTGTCCGGTTTATACACTTTAAACTGTCATTAAAATAAGTGACACTCAAGTTTGTGGATAAATGTCATTTAATTGACAGCTTGTCACTTAAATTTGAATGACAGGTGTCAAAAGTATTAGTTTTTTAACCAGATTTATATGCTTATCCCCTAAGGTGTCCACGGCCATTCATTGGCCGTATAAAAACATCGTCTATTGTGTCACCGGCCAGCCACTGGCCGGTCAATGACCGCGAGTCGGGAAATTATCGAGGGAAATGTTCGGGAAAATGGAATTGTTAGTGACACTCAAGCTATGCTTATGTCAAAGTTACGTGACACCTGAGAGATTATGGAAAATTTTGTACTTATTCTAAACACAATAGTTTCAAGACTCTAATTATAATACAAGTTACAAGACGCGTATACTATGTAAGCCATTTCTACCACTGTGTTAATTTAAAACTAATAAAATAATAATTGTTAAGGCTACTATTTTTATTAATTATAATTTTTAGAATGTATTTTTGTACTAGAAACACATTCTACATACTCAATATTATCCTGATTTATATTAAGTAGTCGTCTATATTCAATTGAGCCATAATACTTACAAACGCTGATTGATATATCGAAAGTGCATAAATAACGATTAAACACTATGATAAACTAATGATTAAATTTCTAATGAAAAGTAATATCACTGCCAAGACTTTGTTGCCAAACATCTTAGTTTTACTGCATACACTTTTTATCTGCATATTTTAATAGTTTATTCATTCTTTATCAATACTACATGATTTGTAGGAGTGCGAGCCAATATACAAATAACAATTTTAATACCTACCCTACAGAAAAATAAGTTTTAAAAACTAAAACCCAACTACGACGTTGAAAAAGTAACAAGTTTGAAAAGCCGTAGGTACACGTTGTTAAAGTGTTATGGTACGTTTCTATGTAACGTGTTACATTGAGTATTAGTTTTTACTTCTTTAAAATGTTTTGGTGCAGTTATAATATTAATTTCTTCAATTGGGGAATGCTGCGCCATATTAGATTCAGTGATAGCCTATAACCAGCGGCGGACGATCAGGACGCTTCTAACGATATCTCATTTATCCAGTTCTAATGAGTAGTTGAGGAGCTATGAGGGAACAGATTAACATACATGCATACATAGCCTATCAAAAGAATAACGCTCCTTTGGCTTTGCCGTAGTCGGGTAAAAAATGTTTCTAAAATAACTTTTTATCTTTGCCGTTTATTGACTACTAGCTGACCCATGCAACCTCGTTTACGTCTCCTATTTTCCGTAGCGTAATAATTTTCACCCGGTTTTGTAACATTCTTCAATGGTTCTCCGCTATTATTGGTCTTATCGTTATGATGTATAGCTATAAGCTAGGCCTTCCTCGATAAATGGGCTATCTAACACTGAAATAATTTTTCAAATCGGACCCGTGGTTCCTGAGATTAGCGCGTTCAAGCAAACAAACTCTTCAGCTTTATAAGTAATTATATAGACTTTTTTATTACTGAACTCTTTTGCTCGATATTTGACTATTTCTGTTATACAAAAAGAAAGTAAACCATTTTAGGTGAGACTTTTTAGAAGAAAAAATATCTCTCAGGAG
This sequence comes from Spilosoma lubricipeda, assembly GCA_905220595.1. Lineage (NCBI taxonomy): Eukaryota > Metazoa > Arthropoda > Insecta > Lepidoptera > Erebidae > Spilosoma > Spilosoma lubricipeda. Next base: position 2,765,038 of record HG992290.1, read on the forward strand.
ATATAACTTTTTAAACTCATTAGAGATTCAGGTACATTTCATGTCAAGGTAGCAGAGCCACGCTGATTTTAGCACGAACGGACCGAATCGACCAGGGCGATACTCACAGAAGAGGACTATAAATTCGTTTGTTCTGTGGCGATACTACACTCGCATAGACAATCAACGTTAAAATGACAGCGATCATTCTGTCGTGTTTCGTTGGTGAGTGCGAGACCGGAGGTCCAATGATGCTGAAGCATCACTAGCCCGCCATGGTGTGGGTCACCATGCTGCATTGTTGCATTGTCTGCACGAGCAGTATGGTGACCACCATTCTTGGATTCTGCTTATGCTATCCATCAGGCAGAGTAGAGTAATTTTGGCCGGGCCAAAGATAAAAAAAATGTACGGATAAAGTAAAGGTTAAAAGTTTTGATAAATCATGGCCCACACAGGTAGTGTTAATGACACGACAATAGTCAATCAATTCAGATATTCATCGGGAATTGTGTTTTATTGGACGAAACATACTTAAAATGCATGCTGTGTGTTATTTGAAGAAGATTTGCCAAACAGAAAAACTTTCGCATTTATTTTATTACACTACTAAGTTTTTGTCAAGCATCATTCTGTTGGATTATATATGCGTACATCGTAATTATGTATACATATATGAATTATCATAAAAAAAACCAGCCAAGGGAATGGGGTACCGCAGTTATCCATAATGGCACGTTCCCACGTACACATATATCCGTGCAAAATTTCATCTTTTTAGCACTAACCGTTTGGAAGGCAAGCCGAGGACAGATATGACGAAACTATTAGGGTTGCTAGACGTGAAAAGTATGATATAAATCTGATTTTTAAATTACTAAAATAAGGCTTACAGATACCGCAATGATTAACATAAAATGAAAAAAATTGCATAACACAGCACATACTGCTTATGCTCTCCATCAGACAAAGTAGAGACACTTTGTGTCCAGAGAGAGTCAGGCTCAAACATACAAAAAAACTTATAATCAAAATTATAATTGTTCATTTACTAGCTTTTGCCCATGGCTCCGCCCGCATTTATGTCGGTTATCGCGATGATTTTTTAAACTGATACAACTTTTTATTTATGAACCGAACACTAAATGTTTAGTGGAGTAAACCACAACGCAGTAATGAAAACCGCATTTCCATTTCTGAGATTAGCGTGCACAAACGCACAGACAAATAGACGAACAGAAAAAAATCTAAAATCATTGTTCTGGATTCTATTGTGTTCATAAAGCGATAATAGATTTTTCATGTTTCTTCCATCTACAGACAGCAAACAGTTATGATTATATAATATGTAGTGATTTGTTTACAAGTGTATTGTAAAATGAAATTTTCACTTTGTTTGATACCTTAATTGAAATTGACTCTGTATTTAAAAATAAAAGATACATAGCATGTTCCGGCTTCCGGCTGCTCTTTTCTGATAGCATCCAGCCCGAAATCCGGTTAAAAAAAAGTTTAACTCATTTCGAGAATCCGGAAAAAAACAGATTGGATTATTTACTTTAGGAAGTATTCATTCTACAAGAGTCGAACAGAAAAGCATTTTATTAAAATTATTGTTTTATTAATATTTAATTATTATTAATATTGAGTTTAAATAGTTCTAGACAACCTCACGATGAAGAAAACTAGGTAGAATATTCCATCAGTACAAAAATATATAATTGGAGTGTCTGTTTATAATATTAAAATAACTGCTTATTACGAAATAATTATGAATGTATACACATATACCAAAATATCTTTTTTTTTATTTTTGTCTGTCTGTTTGTCCGTTCGTTTGTTCTGGCTAATCTCTGGAACGGCTGGACCGATTTCAACGGGACTTTCACTGGCAGATAGCTGATGCTATAAGGAGTAACTTAGGCTACTTTTTTTAGACTGGCTTCGCCCCGTAGCATCGCAAGGCTCAGCTAGTCTATACATACAAACAAATAAATAAAATTGGAGTGTCTGTTGGTAATATTAAAATAACCGCTTTTTACTAAATGCATATGTATGTGATGATGTGTGTCAAAATTGTAGTAAGAAGGTTAAGTTTATTTTTATTTATGGTTTTATCTACGGTATTACTTCAAAAGATCAAAAAAAACTTTATGTATCTCAATTATGAAAGCATGTTTATTTACTTTATTTATTACTTCAGATACACGTTAAAGGGAACAAAAAAAATACGATGGCAGTTTGTTTCAATATTTGTATGTAAGTAGTGTTATTAAATGCTCGAAATGTGTTTGAGTTTTAATAATCTAAAACCGTGACCGATGTAGCATGGTAGTAAATGTATACATGGCAGGAAATAAAAAAAAATGATTATATCGCACCTTATACGATACCGGTGTAGGTTACATTTTTATTCTTCTGCTGATATATTGATACTATAAATCATTCTGAGCTTCTGCATCATCTTTTCAGATCACTTTAAACATTGTTTACTCTAAGAAAATTTTATAACCTTCCGATTTTATCTTATATGTCCACTCAGTTCCAAAATGTCGTAAAACCATTCAAACAGACACTGCATTCTTTTGATGCGCCAGATTTTAGACATCGTTTTGAACTTACTTTTTCGTGTCGCCTCTACTAAGACTAATGCGGGTAGTAAAACTTTATGGGTCAACCACTTCGACCGCGGCCATAAACGAGCTGAATTAATACCACTTAACCAGGTTTATACCTGTCGTTAGATTGACTTTATTTTCTCAGAACATTGGAAATATAAAAGTAATTAGACGTTGAAGGATGGCCACACTGGGACAGATGCGACGGTAGGCAAAATAAAATCTTGAAGGTTTTTAAACGAAGAGAATTCCAATCGAAGCTGAACTGTTTTATTAGAGTTCGTAATTTGAAATATTGGAATCGTTTTTTTTCTTTTAATGAACAAACAGGTTTGAATATTAATCAAATCTTACATATAGATTAGTCTAAGAAACGGTTTTTAAGTAGAAACTTAAAACTTTTAAGACGCGTTGAGCATTTTTTGGGCGAACAAAAATCATTCAACTCGCGTTATCGTCACCGAATGGTTTTTACCGCGCTTTTTATTAAAAGAGCAGGTTCATTTACGGTGAGCTTAAATAACTGTTTGTTTATAGTTTAACTTCTGTCGGCAGTCCTCATGGCATACAGGAATATTTTAAGGTTAATAATAAACAACATTATGTTTACATTGTTTGTTACAACCTAAAACTCATGTATGAAATGTTACATATTCGTGTATATCTCAGAAATTGTACCACAACAATGTATGTTCATAACGGGTGTTAGTCGTAGGTTTACGGATAGTACAAGAGTTTATGTGGGCTGTAGTGTTCCTTCATTATTACATTTTGTTATATATGTATATACATTATATACTTGTATATTTTATAATTAAACTATTTAAATTTATATTACAGGAACGAAGAGAGAGAGAGAGAGAGAGGCGAATAGATCATACCTTTAGGATAGTTTTAGGATTTAAGAAGTATTATTTACAAGCTCAGAATTCGACAAAAAAAATTGTTTGTTGCATCCAATGTTAAATTAAAATTTCATCCATCATCATCATCAGCCTATCGCAGTCCACTGCTGGACATAGACCTCTCCAATTGCCCGCACTTAATTCTATCCTCGGCTTCACGCATCCCGCTCCTGACAGCTGTCTTGCACAGATCACTCACATCACTCCACCTGGCCTGTGGACGTCCAACACTACATTTGCCGAGACGCGGTCTCCACTAAAGAACCCGTTTACCCCAACGGTAATCAGTTCTGCGTTTAATATGGCCAGCCCACTGCCACTTCAACTTGCTAATCATGTGGGCTATGTCGATTACCTTGGTTCTCTGCCGGACTAACTCATTCCTGATGCGATTTCTTAGAGAAACGCCGAGCATAGTCCTCTCCATAGCACGCTGAGCGACTTTGAACTTGTAGACCAGCCGTGCTGTAAGTGTCCACGTTTCGGCTCCGTAGGTCATGACGGGTAGGACGCACTGGTTATAGACTTTCGTCTTTAGGCACAGTGAGATCGACGATGAAAAGACTCGACGTAGTTTTCCAAACGCTGCCAAACCCAGCTGGATTCTCCGATTCATCTCGTCCTTGAAGTTGTTTTTCCCTAACTGCAAGGTTAGCCCCAGGGACACATATTTTTGAAATCAGTATGTGTACCTGATTTGATTCGATTGTAACGAATTTAATTTATCACTTTCGTAATGCGCAGGTAGGTATGTTTGTATGTGAACGTACCGAATATTGAGTTACAGAAGCAAATATTTATTTAAAGCTTCACTAAATAACTTCAATAAATGGAAAGCTCCATGTCAAATTAAATCACAGATTAAGTTTGTAAATGAAAAACAATGTAAATAATTAGAAATATTCAACTGTCCCTATTATTATTTATTCGCAATATTTTTTTGATCATTCTTCATTATAATATATTGTAAAGTGACACAAACAAGGCATTTCACAAGAGAATAAGGAATATCTGCGTCAAACCAATTTAAAAAGTTACATTGTTTATGGCTTGTACCCCGTTCAAATTTTAAAATTGGAATATGTAAATTCTATTCGGGTTATTGAACCTTGCGACAGCGGGATTGTGTTTTTATTACGTCTGTAACTGCGAATTGACAGGCGAATGTTTGTAAACGTCTATTTGCAAAATGGAATTTATGAACATTTTGTTTAGATACACGTAAATGCTTCTTTTAAAAGGTCTCTTACATGAAAGGTAAAGTTTAAATGTAAATAAAAAAAATAATTGGTTGAAGGTTTGATAAGTGTAAACGAAGGAATGAATGAACGTATGGTTACCACACGTACGATTCTCATGATGATAGGTATAATTAACTACTTATAGATTATAATACAATATAACAATATAAAAATCTTGCAGTTTTGAGTAATAACGGCGCATAATTGAGCAATGACTCTAAACTTTTTGTTTTGTTTTCTTTGGTCGACTTCGTTCTCATTCAATTCTCATAGTAAAATAAAATTGTAAACGCCATTTTTTTTAAAAGGAGCAACAATGAAGTTTCTTGCCAGATTTTTCTCCATGAAGGGTAGGCTGCACTTGAAAGTGGCGACTAGAATCACTCGATTTTTAAATATTGACTATTGGATAATAATGGATTTATAAGTCTTTGTTTTAAAGTGTAGTGAGTGTTCATATAATTTCGTAGGTGTTGGTCTAGTTTACTCTACATTTACGTGTTATTTCAAATACTAAGATACTTTGTTGAAATATTTGTAATATAAAACTAAATAAAAATATAAAATAACAAAACAAGTTATATGACTAACGTATGAAATAACCTGTTTAGTAATGGATTCCTTCCTAAATATGCTTAGTAAATATGTTACAGTTAAATCTAAGTACGAAATCATTGAACTGTCATTTAGCTGTCATCTACCTTTAAAGGGCTATTGTTTAACCATCACTGAAGTGTGTTTAAACTGTCATCTAGTTAAATCCATTACTGTGACCGAAATGTCAATAGCCTAATCAATATCATAAAAGTATGTTATGTGAGATTGCTTGCTTGTTTTTTTTTATATTTTAACTAGCTGTAACCCGTGGTGTTCCCCGCGGTTCTTATTGCTATTTGCCAATAAGTCCGACCAAATCCGTCCAATCGTTTCAGAGATTAGCAACAGATAAAAAGACAAGAAATTTAAAATTAAATATATTGATGTAAGGACTGTACACATATAGGAAACGCATTTAGGAAAGCTGTTCATTTGAAATTACAAACAGATACTTCAATTTTATTTATTTGTATATATCGCTCGACGAATTAATATGTTTAATACATCACATACGGGTAAAGAATAAGATTCCCTAAGTCCTATTCTAATTACAAATGTCATTCATAATTTTTAGTAAATATTTTTTTTTCTCTGAATTGCAACGCTACGAAGAACCAACTGAATTCGAACGGCTTACATTCTACATTTGTTAAGGAATCCTAAACGAATACTTAACCCTTTTCTTTTACAAAAGGTTGATTCACTGTACACTCTTTGTTTTCATACCTTGATTTCTCCACCATTGTGTTTGTAATTGAGTAATGCGGTTTGTTTTGGTTTTGTAGAAGCTCGTACATACATTTAAGCTAGTGGTGTCGGATAAATTTGTGAACTATACTACTGCAAATTTTAATATAATTCCGTTCAGCAGTCTTTGAGTGAATGACTAACAAATATACACATATCCTTACAAAATTTCGAAGCGAAAGCGAAACGACCACTTTCACATAAGATAATATGCGATTTTAGTAAATTTTTTTTCAACTAACTGATACCCGAAGGTGACATCGCGGGGCGAAGTTAGTCTGAAAAAATAGCCTAAGCTACTCCTTATATCACCAGCCATCTATAATTTCACTAATTGTCCCGTAAAAATCGATCAAGCCGTTACAGAGATTAGCTGGAAAAAACAGACAGACTGACAAAAATTGGAAAACATGCTATTTTGGTATATTTACTGTGTATATATACATATGCATATAGTAGAAAGCAGTTATTTTAATATTACAAAAAGACACTTACATTTTATTTATTTGTATAGATTATACAAACTTTCAACCCAAATTTCACCCCCTTAAGGGTAGAAGTTCCGAAATTCCTTCCTTAGTGGGTTTCTACTCAATGAAACGATCATAGTCACCAAATTTCATAGTCCTAATCTTAATAGTTTACGCTCGGCGATGATGAGTCAGTTAGTACATGTTATTTTATAAGTATAATAAATAGGGTTAACATCGAATAAACTTGTAGCTACCTAAAGCTTACACGATCTAGTTAGATTTTACAGTAGATACACCATAACAAATGTACCTGTCAACCCATGAAACCTCACATGAGAACAAAGCAGGTTTTATACCACTGTGTATCGAACATCAATCAATCTCTCCAATAAATGTTCCACGGAATTAATCCAGTGCATGCAACATCAAAGCTCTGACGTCATCACCACACTATACATTACTTGTACAGATAACGGATGATATAAAAGAACACGTTGTAGCTACGTAATGGAATGTTAATCGTATTATGAGGATTATTTTAGAAGTGACGTATGGAAATGGTAAACTTTGAATTTTTGGCTACGTGCTTTGGTAGTGTTGTGATTTAGGTTCTCATTTTTACAGTATAGCTTATTGTATCTATTTTTAGTTTTTTTTTTTTTATATTTGAGCTGCAAAAATAAATAAATAAATATGTCGGACATCTATCACACAACGCCATCTAGTCCCAAGTTTACTACTTTGATTTTTGAGGAAGGACATAGGCTACTCTTTACCGCGATGACCGACATACACGCGGGCGGAGCTGGGGACAAAAGCTAGTCATCAAATAAAGACTGAATATTTGGCTTTTTGGCACATAAATGTTATTTTTCATCGGGGCAAAATTGATTGACTAAATTGCCATTAACTTGCGGTACCCAGTCAACATGTTGTTTAATATCAAAGAAATATAACCAAAGAACTATAATACAAAAGAGAACAAAATATGTATAAGCAATTTATCTATATCTATACTAATATATAAAGCTGAAGAGTTTGTTTGTTTGTTTGAACACGCTAATCTCAGGAACCGCTGGTCCGATTTGAAAAATTATTTCAGTGATGGATAGCCCATTTATCGAGGAAGGCTATAGGCTATATATCATCACGCTAAGACCTACAGGAGCGGAGCCACAATGAAGAATGTTTCAAAAAACGGGGGAAAATCAGGCAATAGGAGACGCAAACGAGGTTGCGTATGTCGGCTAGTCTATACTAATATATAAAGCTGAAGAGTTTGTTTGTTTGTTTGTTTGTTTGTTTGTTTGTTTGTTTGTTTGCTTGTTTGAACACGCTAATCTCAGGAACCGCTGGTCCGATTTGAAAAATTCTTTCAGTTTTGGATAGTACATTTATCGAGGAAGGCTATAGGCTATATATCATCACGCTCGGACCAATAGGAGCTGAGTAGCAATGAAAAACGTTTCGAAAACGTGGGGAAATTACGGGCAATAATAGACGCAAACGGGGTTGCGTGGGTCGGCTAGTACTAATATATAAAGCTGAAGAGTTTGTTTGTTTGAGCACGCTAATCTCAGGAACCGCTGGTCCGATTTGAAAATTTCTTTCAGTGTTAGATAGCCCGTTTATCGAGGAAGGCTATATAGGCTATTTGTCATCACGCTAAGACCTACAGGAGCAGAGCCATAATAAAAAATGTTACAAAAGCGGGGGAAAATTATAACGCTACGGACAATAGGATACGCAAATGAAGTTGCGTGGGTCGGCTAGTACAAAATAAAACCAACTACATTTTACTATAAGCGAAAGATTTCATGAATTCTTTTTAAAGATTTAAACGGCACGCAACGCATTTAAACTGGAGCATTTAACCTCGGTAAAAAATGAGCATTAAGACTTCTCGACGACCCTAAGCTGACTGTCGGCAGTGCTGTGTCTATTCTATCGATGGCTTTAAATGAAGTTATATTTCAGTAAATTATTTCTCAAGATGGTTAATAAAGGCAAAGTCAAAATGTTTTTATTTTGGCGTGACGACGTCTAATAAATTGATGAACCCCGGCTGTATGCACAAAAAAGGATGACTCTTTGTATGAGAGATCGCAACCGCCGCATCTATCTATTATCATTTCATCTATCTTTTGTTATGACGTTGTCAAGTTAAACTATCGTACGTAAACCGACTTTACTTATTTATTTATTTATTTATTAAAAGGAAACTCAACAGCTTTTTTACAGTAAACATGACATAGTTCCATGTAATAAAGATTCTAAAGCCAATTAGAGAGTTTCACATCATGTATACAGGAACTAGACATCAGACATCAACTAGACATCAGACATCCAATTATTTTTACGGCAATTTTGTTTAATTTCTCAAGGTTTCATTATCATCATCAACCCGCTGCTGCTGAATTGAAGCTATCCGAAAGTTATCTGTGACCGGTGAAACATGGTCTTAATGTTTTTGCGATTTTCAGTCAAGTTTAAAGTGTTTTATAACGATAGATATTGACACCAGTATCTCTCACAATATGAGTTCGTGAATCACAGTTAGGTATGATGACGTCAGTATGTATTGAACATTTATATCGCATAAACTAAGCTGCCAGAGAGTGCTGCCAAAATGGTAATTGATTCACCGTGTGTCATATTACTTAGTTAATGATTACTATGAAACGATTTAATACATTTAACAATATTAATAAATATTTTAAGATCTTACTTACTGAAGTAATTTCGTAGGTAGAGAATATTAGGTAGATTTTGAGTTGATATTGAAAAAAAATTTAAGTTAACGCTTTTATGTTTAACTAGCCACGCAACGAGGTTGCGTGAGTCAGCTAGTTAAACACATACACACAACAAACCAGACAGACCGACAGACAGACAAAAAAATGAAAAAGTGTTATTTTGGTATGTGTACCGTGTATACATATGCATTTAGGAAAAAGCGGTTATTTTAATTTTATAAACAGACACTCCAATTTTATATATTTGTACAGATACAAGTAAAATTTTAACAAAAATAGAACCGATTTCAAGATTTGACTCGATTTCTCTTGGATGCCATCATCAGATCTTAGTGTCCTTATCATGGTACCACCGTTGGGATATCTCCTTTCCATTAAAAATCATCAAATTCGGTTCATAAACGACGAGTCAAAACCGAATACACATAAAAAAATATATACATACATTCTGTCGAATTGAGAAACCTCCTCCTTTTTTGAAGTCGGTTAGAAATAAACATAAAATTATTAAATAGTCGAATTGGCATGTTTATGTTCACTAAGTCTAAAATTCGAAAACATCTACCAATATTTTTTTTATATATAAATATACAAATAAATACAATTGAAGCGCATGTTAGTAATTTCAAATTTTCAGTAAATGCCTAATAGTGAAAGTAAATATGCTACTTACATTAAAAAAACTATTTTCAAATTTTATATCTGACTAGCAGACCCACGCAACCTCTGTTGCGTCTCTTATTGCCCTAGCGTGATAATTTTCCCTGTTTTTGAAACATTCTCCATTGGTGCTCCGCTCCTATTGGTCTTAGCGTGATAATATATAGCCTATAGCCTTCCTCAATAAATGTACTATCCAACACTGAATTAATTTTTCAAATCAGACTAGTGGTTTCTGAGATTAGCGCGTTGAAACAAGCAAACAAATTCTTCAGCTTTATATATTAGTATAGATATTGATTTGAGCAAGTCTGACATGAAAGCTATATCGTATCTTCGAGTTGCCGATCCCGTAATCTTTAAAAGCTAGTTCTCAATCTGTTCACAGTGTTTACCAATCTATCCTACCCTTAATGGCATACGAAGCCGAGACGAGGACATTCACCGTCGAACAGGAGGATGAATCGCTCAACGTGCGATGCTGGGTGCTGCTGATATTATTTGTATCAAAGTTATTCGACAGAGAACTAGAATAGTCAACATGGAAACGTAAATAAGTCGTTGGGTTCGTAGGGCGTCCTGTGGCAGGACGAGCTGGTTTGAAGATAGTTTCTACCAGTTTCTGGCGACTCATAGGGTGCTGAATACCCAAGACCTTTAAAAGAGACTTTTGTTTAGCAGTGAATAGCGATAGGTTGATAGAAGACATATGAAGCTTGTCATAAATATGCTTTGTAATATTTTTGGTCTTTGTAATATTTTTAGTCTTGAATACGTTCCTGTTCCTATAGTTTTAACTTGTGTATGTCAATCTTATATATCTTGGGGGTTTAATGTATTTTTTATTTATTTTTCATTATTTTCTATATGTTAATTGTTGAAACTGTGCACACGTTCGTGAGGTGTTAAGTTGGGCTACAGCTGAAAATCAGCGCAGTGGTCACTTTCAGGACCGCAGCATAAGCTGAGCTGTGGCCTTTTGGTCACACAGCTAGACATTTCACTGCTTTTATTTTGTTTGTTTTGTATATTGTTTGTTGTTATTTACTCTAAGTTAAATGTCTTATCTTTCTCTTTTACATGTATGTTATGTGTGACTAATAAATGTATTCTTTTCTATTCTATTCATGATAGTATGATAACAAATTTGAAAGTATGATAACTTTTTAATTTGATTAAAGCTTTTTTTTATTTTCCTAACTTTAATTTACTTAAATGGAACATTCAATGATCTTATCAAGATATCTGTTCAGTTACAACCAACAATAACTGCCACGTCATTACTGTCTAAGGGAATGAAATGGCAGACGGCTGTCCGCGTTTATCAAGCGGGTGGATCAAAGGTGTCGGAAGCTTTGTCCGTCCTACATCGTTTCCGACTACAGCATTAATATTTGCTTATAAATATCTTACAAAATCTATAGAATATAACTCTTATAAAGCCCTTGGTATTTTTATAATAATAATCTATTTATTGAGAAGTTATTGGATCATAGAAATTATTGTTGCCATTTATGTTGCACTTGATCTAATAATGAGCCTGTTTTATATTTTTTTTGGGGACTACCCGTTACCCGTAACACAGTTATTTTTATACACATCTCGAGTACAAGTCTCTCACAAATGTTTGTTGTAAATTAATGTATTTTTGGATTAAGCATCTATACTGTACTACATACATCAGAGAATAAGGTTATACTAAATTATAAAGCTGAAGAGTTTGTTTGTTTGAACGCGCTTATCTCAAGAACTTATGGTCCGATTTGAAAAATTCTTTCAGTGTTAGATAGTACATTTATCAAATAAGGCTACAGCTATATATCATGACACTAAGACCTACAGGAGCGGAGCACCAATGAAGAATGTTACAAAAACGGGGGAATTTTTTTACGGTACGGGCCTTAGGAGACGCAAATGAAGTAGCGTGTGTCGGCTTTTTTCTGAAATTTTCTTAAAATTTATCTTAGCTAGATCGATTTATTGCCTCCGAAATCTTCTGCATACTAAATTTCATGAAAATATTTGGAGCCGTTTCCGTAGCCGTTCAGGTTATATATATTTATACAAGAATTGCTAATTTAAATGTATTAAGTAGATATCACTATAGGCATGTTGGCGACCCTGACTTGATTCGCCTTTATCTACCACTTTGGGGATAAAGACGTGAGCTTATGTACAACAATATTTAGTAAACATTTTGTAAATGTAAATCTAAGCTTCCACTACATAAGTAGACCTACTTATTCATGCTTATAATCTAATAGAGCTTAAACGAGTTTGAAGTTACTGCTTTAAGTCAGACCTTAGACGTTTATGTGAATGAATGAAGTTTAAAAAACAAACTTTAAACAAAAGTCGAATGAAAAATCGAATTTAAAGGAATCGGTTACAAGCAATGCATGTTAAAAAAGAAGATTGCCATATCTCCGTGTACATGATTTCCGTGGTCAGTCAAAGTATCGACTCAAAGCATAAATAAAATTTAAATATTATCACTGACGAAAATTGTATCAAACTATGAAATACTACTATTTAAACTAAACATTATTTAGTTTGAAGCTTTTTACTTTTGCAGAATCTAAAGAAAAATAAATAAATTTGGTTTAATCGATTATAACCTTCTTTCTGTGACCTTTAGAACTGTTAACTACATCAATAAAGATTGTTTTTTTTTCGTTTGGTAACTCTAAAAGTCACATTTTAAATACAGGACGGCTGTTGCGTTTTTCGTATCAGATTGCGTGCGTTCGAAAACAAAACATGGAATAAATGTCCGACCTTTTAGTGAAGTTTTCAATGTTACATTTTTAGCATTATGTATTTTTCTATTAAGAAGATTTAATAGAGTGTGACTTTACTTTTAAATTCAGATTTTACGGTTGGACGAAGAAAGCTCTTAAGCGACATTAGAGGGACTTCACAGAAGGCTGGTTTTTCTTTCAACGTCTAAGTAGCTTAGAAACTTTGCAAGTTAGGAATGCCGATACGAGTATATTTATATTTCATTGATTTGTAGAAGAAATTGTACAGCCAGAGGATTGGAACAGTAATATCGAGTATTAATAGAGTGATACAATACAATGGATGCTAAGATTTTTCTTTAGTGAATAAATAAATTAATAAAATAAATATTTTCGACATAGCACATAATGCCATCTAGTCCCAAAACATCCAAACTATGAAGCAAATATTTGCAGATCATACAAACATTCGGTCCGACCCTGGAATCGAACCTCAAGCACAGCAGTCGCATACGCTACCACTATGCCACCGAGGCAGTTAGAAATAGTGATAGTGTATGAGATTATCGGAAGCCCAAACTCTCCCCTCTGATTTTTCTGTGCGGAAATCCCCCCGAATACCAGCTGTTGGTGGGTATGTCACACTGATACCGACTAAAACCCGAACGCTGTCTCGGGTTTTAGTCGGTTAACCTACTAGAAGCAGGGAAACCCGATACACTTCCCTTCGCGGCACCGAGCGGTTAACGTGTGACGTTGCGTTGTGATAATTTAAATATTGTTTTTTGTGTATTCTCGCGACTGTTTCCCGGTTTGTGGGCGGTTTAAGGTTGTATATAGTGTTTTTTAACAAATAATCTGTAAGTTTTTACCCTTTTAAATACAAATACTGTGTTAGTTTCCTTTATTACGGCTATCGGTAAGTAATTTTATTATATTATTAAAGTGGGTAGGAATAATATTTTGTTTGTATTATTTACTTTTCATCTTTTTTGATTTTGAAGCTATTTTATTGATTTTCTTCTAACTGGTGTGTCATTATTTGACCATGTCGGTTGTTGGCGAGTTACCGGATCCCGGTGGTACAAACGAATTTTCAACACCAACCGGTAAGGGATTGTTTGGTAGAATGTCGCCAACAAATTTATCGCCAAAGGACATTAGAACGGAAAGAATTAGGGCTTCGGACTCGGGCGGGAGTATTTCGTCTCTTAGTGGTCATGATAGTTGTGGGGCGTCTGACTATATTGAGTTGGTGTCTCAGGCAACCGAATATTTGGCAAAAATTAACGAATTAGTAAACGATCAAGGGTCGCGAATGAATGTGGGCAATAGGACGGCAATTATGGACATAACCCAGCGGATTACCGGTATCGTCTCATTGTTGGCAATTAAATCTTCTAGCAATGAAACGAAATTAGCGAATCTCGAGCGTCAGGTGGGCGGTATCGCGGTTCAACGGCCGGGATTTACGTACGCGGACAAGCTTAAGCTTCGCTTACCGCCTGGTTCAGCTCCGTGTCCGGTGTCCGCTGAGGCGCGCGTATCTAGGCCGTGTGTTATTGCGTATCCTACAACGGAACGTTCAACGGATTATGCAACTTCGTCGGCCACAAAACAGGCTCTCATGAAGGCTATTAAGCCCAGTGACGAAGGTTTTCAAATTGTAGGCGTTAAAAAAACCGCAAGGGCAGGCGTCGTGTTGCGGGTTGCAAATGAAAGGCAGCTTAAAAAACTAGAATCAGTAAACGCCATTAAATCAGCAGGCTTACGCTTAGAAAAGCCGAAAGGCCGAAGGCCCCGTATAATTGTAAAAGACGTACCCAGTTCTATGGAGGATCGTACTTTCCTAACAGCTTTATATCGTCAGAATATCAAGGACGAATTAAAATTAACTGAAAGCGACTTTTTAAAATCAACCAAAATTGTCAGGCATCGTAAACTAGAACACGGACGCCAATGGATAGGCTTAGAATTAGAGACAGAAGTTAGGAAACACTTAGCTAGCACAAAAGATAAATTATACATAGACTGGGCCACTTGTAGGTTTATAGACGACTTAGAAGTAGTTCGTTGCTTAAACTGTCAACAATTCGGTCATGTTCAAAAGTTTTGCACTATTAAAACTCCTACCTGTGCCAATTGCGCCGGCAGCCACGATACAAGAGCTTGTTCGATTAAGGACACACCAGATTTTAAACCGAAATGCGCACAATGCAGCCGGTACAAAAAACCATGTGACCATCGATGTGGATCACAGGACTGCTCCACATATAAACTTAAATTAGAGCAGCTAATCCTAAACACTAATTACTGAATAGTTTTACAGCAGTAGTTTAGTAATTGTAGTACTTAATTAAAAATGGATAATATCTCAATAGGCCAGTTAAACCTTCATAATGACAAAATAGCTACGTCAGAATTAGACAATTTAGTTTTGGAACAAAAGTTAGACATTGTCCTTATACAAGAACAATATCAAAGCGCTCGCTTGCGGAACAATGTAGTACAACTAGATGGCCGGTCACGGGCTGGGATATATGTTGCAAGTTCTACTTTTACGGTAACATCTTTGCGTAACCTTATGACGTCACACTGCGCCGTTGCTGAGATTTCATCCTCCACCTGTAAGGTTTATGTAGTGAGCTGTTATTTTCAGTTTTCACATCCCATTGATCCTCATCTACATCATTTACGTTTCGTTTTGCGGTCCCTCGTGGGACACAAAATTATCATTGGCGCTGATGTCAATGCATCTTCTACTTTATGGTATGGCAAGCTGCGTTCAACTGACATGGCCCGGCGCTGTGCGGTTGAAGATTTTATTGCGGAAATGAATCTTACCATTCACAATACCCCTGATGCACCACCAACTTTTTGCAGCCCCATGGGTGAGTCTTCTATTGACGTGACGCTTACGCGCGGCGACGTCTCGATATCTGGATGGCGTGTCCTACCGGACGCATCCTGTAGTGATCACCGCTTAATCGTGTACGAATTCATACCAATTGTTGCACAACATCCACTAATAACTCCGTACAATTTTAGATATAAAACTAAAGGGGCAAATTGGGCTTTATTTGGTTCACTCTTTGCAGTACATGCCAAAGACTTCACTCGCAGTTGCCTATCAGCTGAGGAAAGCGCAGAAATATTGTCAGACACTTTCACATATTGTGCTGATGTTTGTATAGGCCGCGGATCTATCACTAGCACTCGTAGATGTGATTGGTGGAACTATAAATTGGTCGAATTACGTAGAATCCATCGGAAAGCTCGTAAAAAACTAAATGTCATTAAAAAGCGTAACGTAACAGGAGATATTTACAATAATGCTCTCATTGCTCTTAGAGTTGCTAGGTCTCACTACAGGGCAGCAGTGGAGAAGTCAAAGGGAAATTTAATACGCAAACTTGTAGATAAACTCGATAGAGAGGGTCCGTGGTCACCTTTGTATCATGAATTTAAGGCAAATAGATCTATCGACCTTGCATACGTACAGAACATCAAAATTCATAACAGTTATACTACAGGAGTAGAAGAAACAGCAAAATATCTTTTGGAATCACTTGTGCCCGACGATCGGCCGGAGGATGACACTGATTATCACCGACAAATTAGGCAGTGGGCCATCGAACCACCATTGTCTCCAACGTCTGACTTACCATCTTCAGACGAATTTCTTGGTATTGTTAGGTCATTACCACTAAACAAGGCTTCGGGCGACGATAAAATATCAAATAAAATGATAAAAGAAGCTTGTAAACTCTCGGGTGATACGATTTTAACAGTTTTTAAACGTTGCATTGCGGAAGGAGTATTTCCTAGTGTTTGGCGGTGCGGTAATATTCGTATAATACCAAAACACGGCGATAAGCCGCCGGACGATCCTGGGTCCTATCGACCTATAACACTGTTACCATCGCTAGGAAAGCTTTTAGAACGTCTTGTAGTGCCTCGACTTCTACCGGGTGGAGTTAAATTTCATGATAGACAATTCGGATTTACGTTGGGAAAATCAACAACAGATGCGGTCATATCTGTAAGGAAAACTGTCACCGAGTCAAGGTTTCAATACGTCTTAGGTATCTTCTTAGATATATCTGGCGCCTTCGACAACGCGTGGTGGCCCATGTTATTGCTAAAATTAAAATCAAGAGGATGCTTTAAAAATATTTATTCCCTAATCTCCTCATACTTCACACAAGGCACAACAAAATTAAGACTTGGGCATCATTCTGTGTCGAAGGCGCTTACGATGGGGTGTCCTCAGGGCTCGGTGCTAGGTCCATACTTGTGGAATATAGGCTTCGACGATTTTCTTACAATACCTATACCACCCGGATGTACTCTAAACGCGTATGCGGACGACGGTTTATTACTGGTGGAATCTGATACTAGAGCGGGGCTTGAGAGTCTGGCTAATAGATGTTTGAACTTAGTATCTCTATGGGGTGTACGTAATCGCTTGACTTTTGCACCAAACAAAACCTTCCAGCTACTTCTGAAAGGTAACCTCAAATCACCGCCGTGTATTAAATTTCAAAATGTTACTGTTAAAAATAAAACCTCGGTTTGCTATTTGGGATTAGTTTTAGAAAGAAATTTTTCATTTATCGAACATATTAGAACAGTTAATGAAAAGTCTAAAAAAAGTTTCTTTGCTCTGACGAGAATATCAACTGCCACATGGGGTCTTTCATTTAATACATTAAAAATCATATATGGAGCTACTTATTTGGGTGCTGTTTGCTATGGTGCTCCCGTATGGGCCGATAGAGCGACTGTAGGTGCTGTCCGTCGCAAACTGCTACAAGGCCAACGACTTGCATTAATCTTCTTATGCAAAGCATATAGGACGGTTAGTACTGAGGCTTTACCGGTATTGGCGGGTGTTCTTCCGGTCGATCTCGAGGTGCAAAGACGTGCAGCCATGTACTATTCTACAAAACAAAACATGGAATGCGATTTTTTGGGCGTACGAGACCGCGATAAAATCATAAGATTGTTTCAACAGCAATCCAATGTCTATGACGACCTAATGGATGAATGGCAACAACGATGGGACGAATCATCTAAGGGGCGCCACCTCTACCAGTTCTTTCCATCTGTTCGCGAACGGATGTCGAGGACATGGCTCGAGGTAGATCACTGTGTCGCTCAATTTCTTACGGGCCACGGTAACTTTAGGAGCAAACTACACTCATTTAAATTAGTCGATTCACCATTGTGTCAATGCTCAACACCCGATACTAGCTGTGAACAATCGGCTCATCATGTTCTCTGGGAGTGTAGTCTTTGGTACAATGAACGTAACACAATGCTAAATAGCTTACAAATGACATCTGGGGCGGTATACTATGGGGATCTTGTGTCAACTGCGGTGAATTTCCGTGCGTTTAGGCGATTCTGCCATACATACTATAGTAATCAAATATAGCTCACTTAGGACCCCTAATACTTTATCCGTGGTGCTTCCCGGTTTAAAAAAAGGTGTCTGCCTATTTTTATTTCATTTTGTCTCCCGCTTTGCTAAGGAGGGAAGTGGACTTATCATATTTCCAACTCCTCCTGTTTTTTTTTTCTGATTAATTTCGTTGCGGGTTCCAAGACAGTTAATATTTTTTCCTGGGACTTCCCGAGTGTCATAACTCGGTGTGTTCGTGGGTCACTGCTGTTGATCCTGGTGTACAGGAGTTACAGCGGTGGGCGTGTGGGTGGGATTAGTCCCCAACACCTTAGAAAGGAAAACCCCGAAGTACCTCGGGCCACCTGCGAACTATAGATGTTCACGTAGCTGTCCCCAAAAGGGGGCGCGTGCGCTTCTCTCCCCCTTACTCTAGAGATAATATGGTAGATCAAAAGGTATTAATTGGTTGCTGGTCTATATTAAGCGGAAAAGTTAACAGAAAACCGGTGTGAAATAGCGCTCGCGCTGTGTTTCGAGTGAGTGAGGATACTGGAGTCCCATATCCCAACCCCTTCCCATCCCCTAAAGGCCGGCAACGCATTTGTGACGCCTTTGATGTTGCGGGTGTCCATGAGCGGCGGTAATCGCTTAACATCAGGCGATACATTTGTTCGTTTGCCCCCTATTCCATAAAAAAAAGACGATGCCTTAGACACCGCAGTATATATTATGTAGGTCCGTGAGTAATGGTCTAATACATACATGAAGGTTCTAAACCAATAAAAAAATACTTATGACATGAATTTCCACATAATGTTATTAGACAAAAAATATAGCTCAATAAACCCTCTATTGGCAAGCAGTGTGATAACTCGTAACATATAAAGGTTATGATGATGTGGTATAAGTATTACGACTCATCTGATCTTCTCGATGAAGAGCTTACAGATAAGGGCTTGCTTACGACCTATGGATCAAGATTAGTGCCCTCGTATCCTTGATGAAAATTGTATCGTAGTTTTATTATGGGGTCATAGATATAGATAGAATATGTATGGACTAGGCGTCATATATATGTAATATAAACAAATATTTTTATAATAAGGTAGCGATCGTTCAGTGGCTTAAATTCGGCCATTTTTTTTTTATTTTTGACCCTGACAAAATGACTCTACTCTGCCTAATGGAAAGCATAAGCAGAATCCAAGAGTGGTGGTTACCATACTCACCGCGAATGCACACAATGCAACAATGCAGCATGGTGACACTAAGCCATGGCGGGCTAGTGATGCTTCTGCATCATTGGGCCTCCGGTCTCGCACTCACCAACGAAACACGACACCACGAACGCTGTCATTTTACGTTGATTTTCTGTGCGAGGGTAGTACCGTCCCGGTCGAGCCGGCCCGTTCCTGCTGAAGTCAGCGTGGCTCTACTACCATACATAAATATAAAACTTTACGTCCAAAAGACGACGACGGATGGAAATCCTTAGTAATATGTGGCATATACATTGTATGTGTATTTTAATACATATGCATGTTTAAACTATGTGATAAAATCATTTCATTTTAACTTTCCTATCTTTTCCAAATATTAATATCTAGTCATACCTTTCTGTATCACATTAAATAAGACTACGAGAAAATATCCTTAAAATTAAATTAAAAATCAATTGTCTAAGAGGAAGGTAGTACAAACACAATTACAGCAATTACACAAAGTTTTAGAATGCAAACAACTCAAGGTGATACCTCCAAATGCTCAGTTTCCCATTCCAGTTCGTAAACACTTACAATTTTACACCAAATTGTTTCTTTTGGCATTGTGCCAGGCCCATAAAGTGCTAGCGTAATGGTAATATCAATAATATCGCTAATAAAACGCGTGAATTCTAAATAGATGCGGGCTAGGTGAGGTTAGGTATGGCGTTACTATTGTAGCAAGACTTTTTATCGATTACGTAGGAGTTATAGCATAACGTTATTTAAACTTGTAAGTAATTAATCTATTTATTAATACGTGAAGCAAAAAACTTATAACCCGTTTTACCAAAATTATGTAAATGGAGGGAAATTAAATAAAATAAAACATCCAACGGCAAGATAACGTAGCCACACCTTGTCTTGCCCATCCCCAACCCGCACTTGGCCAGCGTGGGGACGTATGACCTTAACCCTCTTCTGGGAGGAGACCCGAGCTCAGCTGTGGGACGTTATGGCTTGTTGATGAAGGGGTATGAAATTGCATCATCATCATCAGCCTATCGCAGTCCACTGTTGGAAATAGACCTCTCCAATTGCACGCCAGTTAGTTCGATCCTCGGCTTCTCGCATTCAGCTCCCCCCAGCCGTCTTGCGCAAATCATCACTCCATCTGGCCTGTGGACGACTACGTTTTCCGAGACCCGGTCTCCACTCAATAACCCGTTTACCCAAACGGTTAACGGTTCTACGGCAAATATGGCCAGCTCAACTGCCACTTCAGCTTGCTAATTCTGTTGGTTATGTCGTTGACCCTGGTTCTCTGCCGGATCACCTCGTTTCTGATACGGTCAGTATGAAATTTGCCTCGGTTAAGGTTTATATGTAAGAGTAGTACAGAAAGGAGGCAAATTAAATGAATTATTGTCGAATTTTGATCACAACCACGAGTAATAGTAACAATCTCAGACATCTTACACACGGCTGTCTAATTAAGAACTAGGCGGAATCTGTGTTATAATAAATTCCAGATAGTAAGTATATTCCTTTACGAACTTGACTTTTGACTGGTTATGTATGCATGTATGTTCATTTGTTCCGTTATAGCTCCTCAACTACTTATTAGAACTGAACTTACGAGTAGTCGTTAGAAGGATTTTGATCGTACACAGTACCTACTTACTTTCAAGTAAAAATATCGGCACACAGTGACAATTTTAATTTTAAAATATTTGACGCTCATTTTTAATGTTTTAATGTTTAATGAAATGTATCATAACACTTTAACAACGCGTGACTACAGCTTTTATCTTCTCGTCTCTTATCTCATCTCATCTCTCTCTCTCTCATCTTGCTTCATACTTTTTCAGAGTCGTTTTTTTGTTGCAGTTGGGTTTTAGTTTTTGATTGTTTTTAAATCATCTTTCTAATTAATATGATGCACATTAAAAAAAAATCGCTCAGTCTAAGTCTAGACTGATAGCAATAACGTCTGTACTACGTTTCAAATACTTCAAAGACTTATTAATCGCAAATGTGGGCTGTCACTAGACGCCATGTTGCAGAAATACGAGCAAAAGGCGTTGTATGCGAGTTTTCACCGCAGGGTTAAATGTATTTCGTTGAGGTTGTGCGCGCCACCGCAAGTGTCGGAGACAGTCTGTTGTGAACAGTATGCGGGTAGTACAAATGCAGTTGTGTATCACAAATTATATGATCAGAGAACTTATATTATTGCCACTTTTTATTTTTTTGGCTAATGGCATGCCGAAGCGTGGCTCTCTCACATCGCTACCGTTGGAGAGCCACGCTTCGGCATGAATGGGCCGGCTCGATCGGAGTGATACCACGGCCTGTGTGAAATAGTGTTATAACCGGTGAAATGTATAACCGGTGTGAAATAGTGCTTGCGCTGTGTTTCATCGAGTGAGTGAGGATACCGGAGGCCCATAACCCAAACCCTCTCCCCCTACCTCCCCTCCCCATCCCTCAAAGGCCAGCAACGCACTTATAACGCCTCTGGTATTGCAAGTGTCCATGGGCGCCGGTTATCGCTTACCATCAGGCGATACGTCTGTACGTTTGCCCAACTCCTACACAAAAAAATATAGGAATTTGATCAATCTAAAAGGACAGTATATTCATGCTGTTGCCCACACTATGAAAGGTTAGTGATCTTACTAGCCCAATGATGTAGTAGCATCACTAGGTCGACATGGTGTGCGTCACCATGCTTCATTGTTGCATTGTCTGCATCTGCATTCGTAATGAGTATGTTAACCACCACTATTGGGTTCTATTTGTATGTAGAGTAGAGTCAATTTGGCAGTTTCGTACGTTAAAAAATTAAAGTAAACAGTTTAAAAGTAAAAAAACAAAAATAACTTGACTATCCTAATGCCTCGTATATGAAGTAGCGGGCCTACTTCAAAAATATTTGAAAACTGAATCCCGACTATGTGCCTAAAAAAAGGTAAAAGTCAGTCAGAAAATATTAGACAATATTCTTATCTACGAACCATTCAATGTTTATTAAATAGTAAGTTTTTACAGCTTGCTTTATTCTGGACAGATAGATTCCACGTAGCTTGTAAAATACCTATTACTATATTTCAAGAACACAGAGCTTCACTATTTCGTGTGAAAACTGTAAAATTAGGGTCAAATCATCAATTGACCTAGTCAGTTTATGACCTGGAGTACTGCCCACCTTGTTGCATCAAGCAAGCGTGGTAATGTGCCCACCGACAACAACATTTCGCGTAACGGTTTGTAAGTTTAACGATCACATGTTGAAATATACATATTAACATATATATAACCAAAAACAACATAACAAACCAGGTAGTAAAGCCACGCTGATTTCAGCACGAACAGGCTGGCTCGACCGGGGCTGTACTACCCTCACACAGAAGATCAACGTAAAATGACAGCGTTCGTGCTGTCGTGTTTGTTGGTGAGTGTGAGACCGGAGGCCACGATGTCGTGAGACTGACGGATAACAAGCGACGAACTGTGGCAAGTAGTAGCGACCGGTGACTGTGTCCGATTGCCACCACCGTACACAACAACTATGGTTCCCTGTGATGGTGTGCAGTGTCGGCAACAAAAAGTGTCCACATTTGCGCAGCGCCTTAGAACTAGCACGTGTCTAATAGTGATCGGTCACTTTTAAAAGTCGTTTCCCTTGCAAGACTTTGCGGAACACTGCCGTGTTCTCGAATTATAAAGCTAAAGAGTTTGCTTGTTTGTTTAAATGCGCTAATCTCAAAAACTGCTGGTCCGATTTGAAAAATTCTTTCAGTGTTGGATAGTCCATTTATCAAGGAAGGCTATAGGCTATATATCATTACGCTAAGACGAATAGGAGCGTAGCACCAATGAAGAAAGTTACAAAAATGGGGGAAAATTATCTCGCTATGGGCAATAGGAGACGCAGACGAAGTTGCGTGGGACAGCTAGAAATGTATAAAATTGAAATCATTTCCTGAAAAGAACTTTTTCACTAAAAGGCCAAAATGGAGAACTATCCTCAAAGTTATACAAGTTAATTTTTTTTCCATTCATTACAAAATTTATCTTAAAAGCACAAAATGAAATGTGATTTAGAAGTTATTAGCTTATAAAGATTTCTATTTCAAAGTAACTTTAACGCTATTTAATCTGTAAATAAATTCTGCGGAATCTTCGAAACATAATACATTCCTGGCAAATTTTAGCAGCATTATTTTGTAAGAGAAATACTCGTACAAAGACTGGAAGATATTTTTTTACGCTTTAGTTTTTCTATATGATATTAAATCTATACTGGTATACTATAAATTCGGAAGTAATTATATTTGTCTATCTGTTACACTTTCAGGGTTCAGTCGCAGCATCTTTTTTTTAAAGGGATGAATATACTAACTTTCCTTCTCTAGGGAGGACTTAGGCTATATTTTACCGTGGTAATCGTCACACACGCAGGCAGAATCGCAGGCAACAGCTAGTAATGATAAAGAAATAATACTGTCCACAATTCCAATACTTTGACGACTCCAAGGAAAAGTTAAATTATTTAGTAACCCCACTGGAATTCGATAAGAATTATATTGAAGAAGTTAGCATTAAAATAAATCCCACCGATACTCACTGCTATAAGAGCAATGCGATTCAATAACTAAAGAAAATAAAAGAGAATTCTAGCTTTTCAATAAGAATCTTTTCATAGAAATGTACATTTTATTTACGTTATATCGAGAAGGTTTCGGTGTTGCCATAATTCACGCAAAGATTACCCATCTCCCTCTTTTGACTTTACGAGTCTAGTCGAGAGATAAATTGTTATTTTATTTTGTTCGTTATTAAATCAATGATCTCGGTCGTAATATATTTTGTGACGTACAACTATTACTTCTGTTCTGATGTATATTGGATTTCCGTTTCGTTTCACTGAATTTTTGTTCTAGTTTGTGTATTATTTTTTGTTGATGTGTATTTCAAACCGTTTTCGGAATGAGGAGACAACTCTCTATTCATACTTATGTTTTATGCGACTACCGCTATCCAAGAACATTCCTTGAAATATTTTTATAAAGAATCATTAATTTAGTTTTTAATAATTTTACCCAGAGAAATATTCAAAGATTAATGAAATCAAATTAAATATGGAATAACATGTATTTGATATATTAACAATTATTTTAACGTGAATTAACGCGATCACTTGTTAAAAGGTATTACATACCTCTGATTTGCCTGACGTTTCGCCCAGGTTGCACTGGCCGTGGTCACAGACTGACCAGAACGTTAGGCATTCCCGAAAAAATAATTGAAAATATATCATGGAACGCGAAAGTTTAAAAGTTAACATGTATTTGAGTTGGCAAATAGACTACTTTAGAATTTAGGCTAGACCTGGTACTAGTATTTTCGATCTGATGTTCAGAAATGGAACAAAAATGAAAACCAACAATGAAATTTAAGGACCACTCTTCTAGTTATTCTACCTACAAACTTTGTATATACTTCACAATTGATAGCACATATAAATTTATAGGTATATTTTGATCATGATATTTTTAAACGAAGCACGTGTAGTTTTATCATATGTATATAAGATCTCTCTCAGTAAACAGCAGTGCGCATTAAACTCGACCTTGTGAAAAACATCGTTTGGCAGCCTCACAGTATAGTACGATCGAGAAAGTAAGCCGCTTATATAAATACTAACGTTATTGCATTATTATTATCATCTTATTTGTTTTTGGGGATTTATTTATAGCATTGGGGTTTAAATAGGGAAGGATAGGGTTAGGGTTTTGGGCCTTGGAATCCCCAAAAAGAAGAAGTTGAAAGGAAAAAATCACCTGTTTTCTATAAGGCCGCTGTATGGTCGAGTCGATCCAATATGAAAGACCGATGCCTTGAAAGGGCTGAGATTTACATATATGTCGGAGAACGAGTAGTTTTTTTAAGTTTAATTTGGATTAGAGTTTATTTCAATCGATTATTCGAAACGTCAAACTGTGCATCGAGAAACATGACAGTTAAGATGGAATCTGTGGACGGTGTATGTAAAAGAAGGCGCACTGATTATTTGTTATTAACGATGTGATTATTACGTCTTAGTTTATTTACAGCTTGATTTAATAATTTTGGTTTAGTTTTAGTCGATTCTGTAAGCAATATTAAAGTAAATGTTACTAAAATGTGTGCGGGTAACACCGAATACAGTGGTAGGTGTCACCACTAGTTAAAGCGAGCAGCCGGTATAAAGGAGCGGCCGCACGAGTTGCGGAGGCCTAACCTATTGGCTCTTAAACTAACTACCCACCGTTTCGTATTGAGGAAAAATAGAATCAACAGATCAGTTTTAGTACGGGCATTGTACGAGGAAGAACAAGCTGTAAATAAGCTAAGTACATAGTCTTCTTAATTATTGTAATTGACTATTAATAGTTTGTAACTAATAAGTTAAGATGTAACTTTCAAAAGAGTGGCCATGAGTTTCTTTGCCAGTTTCTTCTCCTAAGGCCCTACGCATTTGGAAACTGGAGGTTGTAGGTCGACACGGATGTTCAGTGGATTTTGGTGTTCTCACCAATTCACTTTGACAATGTTGTGCCGATCTATGATTTTAACTGTAGCTTCATTGATTCAATAAACTTTTAGAATTCTATATTGTCTTTGGTTGTGCAAATAAACCCTACCTGTGTAATGGTGAATTGATTAGGAGCGATTTCTGTTGCTTTAAATTGTGACTGCCACTTGACAAAATATGCAAGGGACGTCGTCGAAGCTGACGTCACCATTTCTTAAAAACCGCTACGATGTCCACCGTCTCCGACATATAAATAATTATTTTTACGGGAATTAACGCAATCACTTATTAAAAGGTATTACATACCTCTGTCTGATTTGCCTGACATTTCGACCAGGTTGCATAGGCCGTGGTCACAGGGTGGCGAACGAGGTCGGCGAGGCAGAAAAGTTAGTTTGGGACTAGATGGCGTTATGTGTTAGATCTCCGAAATATTTATTTATTTATTTATTGTCTGCATTCGTAATGAGTATGTTAACCACCACTATTGGGTTCTGTTTGTATGTAGAGTAGAGTCAATTTGGCAGTCTCGTACGTTAAAAAATTAAAGTAAACAGTTTAAAAGTAAAAAACAAAAATAACTTGACTACCCTAATGCCTCGTATATGAAGTAGCGGGCCCAGTTAGTGCAAAAATATTTCAAAACTGAATCCCAACTATGTGCTATCCCGTAAAAATATTTATTTTCTTTTAATGTTAAAATTTTTGATTACGTTAAGCAGAAATAAGAAGTAATCTATTAAAAGTAAAAGTTTAAAGTAATGTAATAAATAATAATCGTATTTGTGTTATTTGAAGTGGATTTAATTTTTTATATGTTTTCAAAGAAGTTTATTGACAGTGTTTTTATTCCAAAAAACTTATTATTTTATCCGTTAGAAAATCCTAATGTTTATAAGATATTAACGATTAACGGGTTTAATGTCAATATATTAGTAGTTAATACTTAACTTTATTACTAAACTAGCTGAACCCCGCGGTGTTACCCGCGGTCATTGTTGTACCGCGAGTAACGCCGCGGGACAAAGTTAGTCAAAAAACAGTAGCCTAAGTTACTCCCTGGCTCATCAGCTACCTGCCAGTGAAAGTCCCGTCAAAATCCGTCCAGCCGTTCCAGAGATTACCCGGAACAAACAGACAGACAGACAGACAGACAGACCGACAGACAGACAGACAAAAATTTTTTTAGCTACATTTTTGGCATATGTACCGTGTATACATACATATGCATTTAGTAAAAAGTGGTTATTTTAATATTACAAACAGACACTCCAATTTTATTTATTTGTATAGATATATAATTTGTGATTAATACAATACAGTCATAAATCGTTTAAAATAACGATTACTATTTAAATTGACTAGAACAAAAACCCCGAGACAGATTTGTGTGACTATTGCATTGAGTTACGACTTATATAAAAAGATATATGGCGCTTTTTACATGTAAAATAGAACTGCCATTGCGAAGAATTGAAATTGATACGATATTAGACTACAGTTGAAATATTTTAGGCTATACTCTTTAAGGAGTTCAGTATTATGGAGGTAATACTTAAAAAAATTGTATGGCTTACTTATCATCTTGATGTACACGTAGTAGTATCAACAACCCATAACGTCCCACTGCTGGGCTCCGGTCTCCTCTCAGGAGAGGGTTAAGGCCATACGTCCCCAAGCTGGCCAAGTGCGGGTTGGGGACTGGCAAGACAACGGCTACGTAATCTTGTCGTTGGATGTTTTTAAGCCGCCCAAAGGCCCCCAACTAAGCTTCACGATTGTTATCCTACGATAACAGCCGGGATCGACTGCTTAACATGACTTCCGAATCACGGAGACGCTCATGGTATCATGCCACCAGCGGTCACCCATCCAGGTAGTGACCGCGCCGTCGTTACTTACCGTCGGTGATTGTTTCTAATCACCGAGTGTAACTGGGCTATGAGTGCCTCTATAAGTAGTAGTATAAGCTAAAAAATCTTCCTAAGGGTAGGTTTTTGTCCAGCAGCAGCTGTGGCCTAGTAAAGGCGATGATGATAATTTTTACGTCATATTATTATTAGTTAGTATTTGAAAATATCAAACTAGACAAATTGGGCCTCATGGTTCCTCATGGCGAGTTCTTTCTTAGGTTACAATGGAGGTTTTTTTTATGGTGTAAGGGGCAAACGAGCAGACGTATTATCTGATGGTAAGCGGTTACCGCCGCCCATGGACACCCGCAACACCGGGGGCGTCACAAGTGCGTTGCCGACCTTTGGGGGATGGGGAAAGGGATGTGGGGAAGGGTTGGCGTTTGAACCTCCGGTATCCTCACTTACTCGGTGAAACACAGCGCAAGCGCTATTTTACACCGGTTTTCTGTGAGGCCGTGATATGACTCCGGTCGAGCCGGCCCATTCATGCCGAAGCGTGGCTCTCCCACGGTTTAGGTAATAAGTCCGCTTTTGACATATGGTTTTAGTAGCTCTTATCTACTCATACCACTTTACAATTACTTTTCATGAGATTATGAGTCAGGGTTGTTTTTATGATGACAAAAAGAAGCGATTGTTAATAGCTTTTACCTCAGATGGTAGTAGAGCGAAGCTGATTTCAGCACGATCAAGCCAGCTCAACCGAGACGGTAATACCCTCTCACTGTTGTCATATGTTTCGTTGGTGAGTGCGAGACTGGATGCTCAACTGACTGCCTCGGTGGCGCAGTGGTAGCGTATGCGACTGCAGTCCTTGAGGTCTCGGGTTCGATTCCGAGGTCGGACTAAATGTTTGTATGATTTCTTTCGAAGTTTGAGTATTTAGAAAACACCAAAACTCCGAATCAAATATTATGTATGTACGTATTTACAAAAAAGTATATATGTATGTGGGATTTGTTGGTCAAAATAGAATTTATGTACACAATTTCGGTTAAAATCTCTTTAATCTGCTTTAATCCAATTTTACACAAACTTTTCCACCCTTCAACGCGCGCCTCAATCCTCCATCTTCCTTTCTTCTTCCTCCTCTCGCTCCCACCCCTTCGTCTCGCTCACACACACTTCACGTTTCATTTCACACATCCTACATTCGGCCATCCTGAAACAAAGGCTGGCCTCAGCCTTTCAACATGCTACATTCACTTAATAAAAAAACTAAAAACTAAGTTATATAATAAAAACTATTCCTATCACACTATCATACTTTCATTCAACTCTAATGCTAGAACCCTATTTATTCACCTAGAACTTCTTCAGTCTCAAACATAGGCCATGGTTTCATGTAGTCAGCGGAGCTACTTGTATTTATAGGACCCTCCTTAGATAAATCCAACTTTTCAACATTGTAACGATCGTTCCGTTTCACCTTTGTTACGCGATATGGTCCTAGATATTTAGGCTTGAGTTTCATGCTCGTACCGAATTGCGTTCTCTTTATGGCCACAGTATCGCCTTCTTTGTATTTTAGACTTTCTTTTCTTTTCTTATTAAAATGCTGTTGATTTTCTTCTTGAATTTTAATAATTTGCTGTTTAGCTTGCCGCCGGAGGTCTTCTCTTTCTTGACTGAAACTTTCTCTTTCTTCTTGCAATATTAAATCGTAGATCTGTATATCTTCTTTGCATCTCATTTTTGTGCCAATAAGTAATTCGAAAGGACTGGTACTTATACTCCTTTGAAACGTGCTGTTCAGAGCTATCTGTACCCGGCCAACATGCTTATACCATAGTCCTGGCTCTGAAATTGTCATCTTTACCAGAACTGAGATCAAAATTCGATGAACTCTCTCAACTTGACCATTTGCTCGTGGAACTCCAGTAGTTATCAACACATGTTGTATGCCTTCACTATCACAATACTCTTTGAAGTCACGACTGGTGAAGCAGGTTCCTCTATCTGTAACATAACGGCGTGCATTACCGAAAGTCTGCTGCAGAATTAATAGCTTATTAATTGTTTCAGTACTCGTAGTACCTTTAGTTGGAAAAAGCCAAACAAACTTTGTAAAGCCGTCTATGACCGTTAATATGTAGTTATACTTCTTTTTAGTCTCCAGAAATGGCCCAATATGGTCACAGTGCAGAGTATCCAATGGTAAAGCACCTTTTTCAATGCTATTTAGAAATCCTTCCTGTTTACCTTCCTTTTTTGTTGCTAAAAGGCATGGAATGCAACCCACAATGAAGTCTTCAATCTTCTTATTTATATTTTTCATGAAGTAATCTTTATTTAGCAACTCTAACATCTTTTTCTTACCAAAATGTCCTCGCTCATGTACTTTTTTAATAATGTCATATTCCATACTTCTGGGTATTACTAAACATTTACGTTCCCCTTTGTACAGTAAACCGTTATCCAGCATGTAGTCCTTATACGGTCTATTCTGAAGTATATTTATAATTGCATTCAGTCCGTCGTCCTGTAGCTGTGCTTGTCTAATCTGGTTGCTGACATTAGTCTCAGTGGCGGTTACACATGCTATGCGGCTTAATGCATCTGTATGCTTCATCTTGTTACCTGGTCGATGCTCAATTTTAAAATCATATTCATCCAATAGCAAGACCCATCTTGCCACTCTGGTTGTTAAATCTTTCTTCTTTAACGTTAACTCGAACGCTTGACAATCTGTAACAATTTTAAAATGTGACCCATACAAGTAGTGTCGGAACTTCTTAACTCCTTCTACTATAGCTAGAGCTTCCAACTCATAACTAGAGTACTTTCTCTCTGCATCATTCGTTTTTTTGCTCATGTAATGAACTGGGTGAAGCCCGTCATCATATCTTTGTAGGAGAATTGCTGAATATGCAATACTCGAAGCATCAGTATGTAGTTCTATTGGTAATCCTAATTTAAATATCTTTAGAACTGGTGGACCGCTTAGCTTTCCCTTCAACATGTTGAATGCGAATCTTTGTTCCGGACCAAACTCAAATTCCTTATCTTTCTTTAACAACTCGGTCAAAGGTCTGGCAATCTGAGCAAAGTTTTCTATATACTTACGAAAATAGGACGTCAGTCCCACAAAGCTATGCAACTGCTTTAATGTTCGAGGTTCCGGATACTTCATAACAGCATCTGTCTTGTCAGGTGAGGGTCGCACTTCCCCATTTCCAATCACATGTCCAAGATATTCTACTTGACGGCTTAATAGCTTTGCCTTTTTCCAGTTAATTTTTAGTCCATACTCCTCTGCCACAGCTAACACTTCTTTAAGTCGGTCAATACCTTCCTGCTCATCAGAAGCTGGAATTAATAAATCATCGATAAATATGACGAGTTTGTTCTCGGCAATCATTTTCATGAAGATGATTGACACAAATCTCATAAAATACTTTGGGCATATTGACAATCCAAAGGGAGCACGTAAGAATTCGTACTGTCCCTGGTGAGTAACAAATGCTGTGAACTTAATAGATGATGACTCGACCTTTAAATGAAAAAATCCATCTTTCAAATCAATCACACTGTATACTTTGGCTGCCTGCAGTTTGTCGATCAAATCTTCTATTAATGGGAGAGGATACTCATCCCTAACAATCTTCCTGTTAATAAGCCTGTAGTCTATGCAAAGTCTTGTACGGCCGTCTTTCCTCTTCACTAACACTACAGGGCTAGCATAGTCTGAGAAACTTACCCTTATTATACCGTCTTGTAGCCATTCAGTTACCTGCTCTTCAACTATTTTCTGCTCAGTCAATGACAATCTCCTTGGGCGTTGAGACACTGGGATATCATCTTTCAGTACAATTTTAAGTTCTAAAGGTATGTCTTTAATTTGTTTAGGGTTATACTGTTCAATTATATCCAACAACTCTTGCTTATACTTATGACATCCGATTAAATCTACAACAGAAGAACAACACATTATGTTTCTAAGCCATTCTTCACCTTTTGAACAAAAAAACACACTGCCTTCATTCATCACCAAAGTCACATCTTTCAAAAACTCTTGCCCAATTATCACATCATAGGGCATACTTTCATTCGGCATAATATGAAAGATAACACCGTAAAACTGTCCATCGATACAAACATTAATTAACACTTTTCCACGGCTTTCAATGTTTACAAGTCCAAGTCCACACAATGATAAACTTTCACAGGTTCTTCTCGGGCTTCCTATCTTCTTATAAACACTTTCTGTCAATAAATTTACTTCGGCTCCCGTGTCGATTAAAGCTTCAAAACATTCGTTGTTTATTTTAACCCGTTTCGTCGGTTTGACAGCTTGACGTTTGTTTACATTTGTATCTGTCATGTCCGCCTCCGTCGTGAACATCGCGCGCTTCCGTATGTCTTGTGTCGCCTCTAGAGGTCGCTCAGTACGCTCGCCGCCATTGCTACCAACTTGAAAATGAGATCCTTGTCGCCTGAAGTTCGATTGATGATGAATTTTTTGATTCGATGATGGTGAATGCGCGTAATTACACTCCGACGAAATATGACCGAACCCATTACACTTAAAGCACTTTACACCACGATTCTTATGTGGACACTCTCTTGATTGGTGGTTCATTTCTCCACAGTTAAAACATCGTCTAACTGGACCTCTCTGAGATGACTGGGATGCAACAAGTTGTCTTCTTACTGGTCGCTCGCTTACCTCTCTTGCCCCTGACACTGCAGTTTTTTCTTTCATTTGTTCGTATAGCTTAAGTTTTTCTTTAAGGACTGGATACGTTGTAGCGCCGTATAGTATAGTTTTATTTACTTCTGTGTCTCTTATGCCTTCTATAATATACTGGGTGGATACATAGTCTGGAAATTTTGCACGCTTACCCATTTCTTTCATAATGAGCATGTACTGGTAATATGATTCGTTAGGCTCCTTCTTACGGGCTGACATCAACTCATGCATTTCCTTTGTATTTATAAATTCGGGAAACTCTTTCTGGATGGCTGTCTTCAACTCCTCGAATGTCTTAAACACCTTTTCTGTCTTTAGCCATAATGCTGCTGTACCTGACAGTGACCTTCTTGCGATGATGAGCTTCTGTTGAGGTGTCCAATTGAAAATATCGGCGTTATCTTCAATATCCTCGGCCCATTTCGATGAGGAATAGGTGTCATCCTCGCCATCGAACTTGCTCAAGCTGTACGCGCCATCGAGGTACGTAGCCATCAGCTCTGTCGTCGTCGTTATAGTCGTCTTCTCTTTGCTCATATTGGTTTAATTTCGTCTTAAAATAAACACTTTTCGTCTTCGTCGTAAAAGTAGGCACACGTGGTTCGTCGTTGCGTCGGCGTCGGTACACTATTTTTACCAAATCCCGGACGAGCCCCCAAAATGTGTGGGATTTGTTGGTCAAAATAGAATTTATGTACACAATTTCGGTTAAAATCTCTTTAATCTGCTTTAATCCAATTTTACACAAACTTTTCCACCCTTCAACGCGCGCCTCAATCCTCCATCTTCCTTTCTTCTTCCTCCTCTCGCTCCCACCCCTTCGTCTCGCTCACACACACTTCACGTTTCATTTCACACATCCTACATGTATTTACATCAGTTGTCTAGTACGCATAACACAATCTCTGCTTAGCTTAAAACTAGATGGCGTTGTGTGTTAGATGTCAGAAATATAAAAAAAATAAATAATAGACCCCCCATAGTGTGCATTGTATTCCATTTTTGCATTCGTAATAGGTATGGTGACCTCTACTCTTGGATTCTACGCAATGCTTTCCATCAGGTAAAGTAGAGTAACTTTGACAGAAACATATTTAAAAAATAGGCCTTGGGGGTTTGCATAATCTGAGTATCTGACTAAAAGAAACAATTCCAAACTTGGAGAGACTTTATTTATGGAGAAGATTTTTTTCTTTTAAATTTGAGTTGCCAAAATGACTGCCCCGCCTGATGGAAAGCACAAGCAGAATTCAAGAGTGGTGGTCACCATCCTCAATGCGAACGAGTACAGCGCAGCATGGTGATTTTCACGCCTCACTTAAAGGACCCGGGATCATGGTGGGATGGAAACAAGTTCCAGGTTTTAACTGATTGGCACAAAAAGGAAGAACCGAATTGATGAGTGCGAGAGCCTATGTCTTCAACTCTGAGGCTCGCACGTGTTGTACTTTAGAGGAAGGGAGAAGGGGGGACTAGTTGGGAGAGCTCTTCAGAGCACTCCCCATGATAAAAGCGATAGAGGACTGCCATAGAGGTAATATCTCTATGTATCTGCCGACAATGCGGATAGCTCGCCGCTGCAACCGGTCGAGAGCGTCAAACAGATACTGCGCGGCACCAACGCAAAGGTGAGAACACTACTCCACACATGAGCGAACCTGGGCCTTATAAAGAAGTCACAGGTGCCTAGGCGAGAAGAACCGTCTCACCTTGTTTAGAACACCTAACTTCCGCGGGGTCGTCTTAGTGACACTCTCAACATACTCGCGCGGGTTGAGGTCGCGGCAGATATCCATTCCCAGGATATGGAGCCTGCCTTGTAATGGCAGATGAGTGTTCTCGAAAGTCTGAAGGGGAAAAATAGAGACTGTTTCTGATTTCGAAATAATAAAAAATTAAAGAAAATGTTGACTGAAATTAATATTTAACTTTTCATACAATGAAAAGACTTTTGGATGGAATTATTGTATGAAGAGAAGATAACATTAACGCATTAATGTTAAAGATATTCTTACTATGAAGAATAAAATGCTATTTTCA
Source organism: Spilosoma lubricipeda (assembly GCA_905220595.1). Classification (NCBI taxonomy): domain Eukaryota; kingdom Metazoa; phylum Arthropoda; class Insecta; order Lepidoptera; family Erebidae; genus Spilosoma; species Spilosoma lubricipeda. The sequence continues at coordinate 2,799,599 of HG992290.1, forward strand.
ATATCCATTTCATTAAATTTCCAACATCACCCGGTCGAGAACTGCAATGGAATGGAGGGCATATTTTCATAAATAATTAAAGAAAACTGCATTAATAACTAGATACCATCTGTGAAAAATTCCATTCAATTTGTTTACAATGGGTTTTAAAAATGAATTCATGTATGTTATTAGCTTGACTAAAGATTTTACTAAACGTATTTTAAACGAGGAAAACGTTTAAAGCAATGAAGTCTGATTTTTTATAATGAATATATATGAATGTAGTTTAATAGAAAAAATGCCTTTTCATAATATGTATGTATTGAAAAATTGACGTGAGGTCTTTCCAACCATAAACATAGACTATCTGCTCCCCGCGGGTTTTGTTTGAACTTTACCGCAACCCTGGGTAAAACAGTGGGTGAGGCTAGTCTAAAATAAAAGTATCATATGTCACTCATTACAGTGAAAGTCTCGTCAAAATCGGTTCAGCTAGTAGCCAGAAAAAACTGATAGAAAAAAAAATCTTGATGTAAGTGCCGTATATACTTACACAGAAAAGCTGGTAATTCAAAATTACTAACAGGCACTTCAATTTTATTTTCGTATAGATTTTTGTGTTAATGTAGTCCTAGTTTTGACTGATATTTAAGTCTCAGACTAGCGATATACTCCTCCCTTTATGTTACAAGTACAATTTTAACAAAAATAAAACCTACTTCAAGGTTCGACTCAATTTCTCTTGGATGCCATCATTAATGTGCTTTTCATGGTACCACCGTTGGGACATCTCCTTTCTATTAAAAAAAGAATCATCAAAATCGGTCCATAAACGACGAAGTTATCCCCGAACACACATAAAATATATATATATATATATATATATACGGTCGAATTGAGAAACCTCCTCCTTTGTTTGAAGTCGGTTAATAAAAGTGAGTTAAACTGACTTGTATAAATCTTTAGTTTTAATCCCATCTGGAAATAATAGATACACCCATTTTTGAAAAGTGTCTTAATTAGATTCTATAGTGCTAAAAAAAGCGGCCAAGTACGACTCGCACATGAAGGTTTCCATAGCAGCAAGTAACATAATATAAAAGTTCCTGTAGTTTGTTGTAACTTTAATCGATGTTTTAATAATAGTGTATTTTTACCACTCTGAAAGTGTCTCTCGCGCAAACTATTCAGTTTAGAAAAAAAAAGACGTTTTTTTTCTATTTTTGTGTGAAAATCTTAATGCGGTTCACAGAATACATCTACTTACCAAGTTTCAATATTATAGTTCTAATAGTTTCGAAAAAAGTGGCTGTGACATACGGACGGACAGACAGACAGACATGACGAATATATAAGGGTTCCGTTTTTTGCCATTTGACTACGGAACCCTAAAAACTATTCGTAATACCATCCATACGTACTAATATTATAAATTAGAAAGTAAATCTGTCTGCCTAATTACTTTCAGCTGTTTTCACAGACCAGGAAATGTGTAGCTTTAACCATACAACACTTTAGATTAAAGTTACTTCGAAGCGCTTTAAGCTGCTACAAACTTTAAATGGCATTGCCGTGTAGATTACGGTCACTGTTTCACTTCTTATACTTTGCGCTGTAGCATGGTGCGAGTGACAGTTGCCTGTACGAACATTCTGGTTGCTTTAATTTAATTTACTACAGTTATTTATGATTTAATATATTGCGAATGTGGTACAGCTAAAAACTAAGTTATGCAAACAAAAATCAATTTAAAACCTTTTTATACAAACGAATAAATTCAAGTTTCTGTTTATAATTTCAAGTATACAGCTGCAAATTGCAGATGAAAGTATACGGTACTTATGTAAAAGAACATTTATTAAATTTTTGTCTGTTTGTTCCATATAATTTCTGAAATGACTGAACCGATTTTGGCGGGAGTTTTACTGCCAATTAGCTGATAATATATGTGGAGTAACTTAGGCTTATTTTTCATCTAGACAATTTTTTAGTAAATATAGAAAGGAAGAGACATGTTTCTACATATAATGAGATGAATGGGTTTGATATAAAAAGTGTCACAAAAAACTGTTCTTCAGAGACTGAGTTTCTTCAGTAACCAGAATCTAAACCCTCAACGTCTAACTATGAGGAAGGGACAATAAAAAATCGTATTCATACCTGAATTTAGGAGTTACAATGTTATTTATATTAACATACATTTTTTTGTAGTTATAAATATTTTATTCATAAAACTAGTTTAACAGATCTGCTATTGTTATTGCTGGTAGATTGTTAGATCGACTTAATATCGTGAAAAAGATCGCTTCAAACCATATTTGTTTTAAGAACAATGGCAACAAAAGTTTAGAAATTATGTAATTATAGATATCATATTATTCGGTTCAGTTATCGCATTAAGCACATAAATATTCCACATAGGTAGTTCTGGTCACCCGCAATCAGAAGATCAACAAAAACAAACACAAAATACGGTAAAAATGACCCAAAAACAGGTGTCAGCGTTTTCCGACATCTGATTGCCTGTAATTTATAAGCTGTCAGTTATTTCCAACGGCCGATAGAAAGATAAGAAAAAAGCCGTTCAAACTATAATCGAATTCGAGGTTCTCACGCAAGTTTATTTGTTTCGTGACAAATATAGATTTATAACGATAGGAAAAGTTGACTTACTGTTTGATTTGACTAACGCGAAAGTTTGTAAGTATGGATGGATGTTTGTTACTCTTTCACGCACAAAGTACTGAACGGTTTTGAATGAAACTTTACAGTAATATAGCTTATACATCAGATTAACACATAGGCTACTATTTACAGCGATAACCAACATACACGCTGGCGGAGCCACGAGTAGAAGCTAGTTAGTAGATATATCCTAAAGGATTATAAAAAACTAGTTGTTGCCCGCGGCTCCTCCCGCGTATATGTCGGTTATCGCGGCAAATAGTAGCATATGTGTTATTCTGATGTATAAGCTATATTACTGTAAAGTTTCATCCAAATCCATTCAGTAGTTTTTGCGTGAAAGAGTAACAAACATCCAAACATCCATCCATCCTTACAAACTTTCGCATTTATAATATTAGTAGGATAGGATATTCCTTGTCTTTTATATTTTATGGTCTTGACTACTCTCAAAATTGTCAAACCACAGATTATTAAACTTACATTACTACAGTGATAATCTATCAACACGCGTTCACGTTTTTAACTAGACATTTAGATATTCTCTCTATGCATAACAATTTATACATACAAATACAAACAACTATAAATAAAAGAGTTTATAAATAATTTGTAAGATTTTCGCTCCTCATTAGTCTGCGAGGTTGTGGGCGCTAACTGTTCACCAAATTTAAATAAATATTTTAACTTACTTTAATAGTTCCGTCGACAATTCAAATCAACACGACTGTGAGATAAATCTTTGTTGCAAACTAATTTGCATGCCTAACATTCTTGGAGGTAATTTCTTTAAAATTTTAATGTCTAAGAAAAATTATATGTTTAATAATGGTGAATTAGAAATAAATAATGCTATGATTGCAGCTAAGCTTACAGTTGGCGTAGTGGTTAAAGCATTTGCCTCGCCGCTTTCTACCACGCCAAGTGTTGCAAGTTCTAATCCTTTGATCTTTTGGGGACATTTTGTGTGTTCTACAAATTATTGTTCTGAGTCTCGGTGTCCTTTGTGTGCATTTCGTGTATGTTTGTAAATCCCCCGCGACACAGGATGTAAATTCCTAATACGGGTATTGTCGTTTACAAGAAAGAATAACATAAAATTAATCTAGTAAGTAGTGATGTATGTTGGGCTAGATGCGCGGCTTTCAAAGATAATTCTATTAATATTTTAAATATAATTTTACGAATCTAAGTAGTATTGAAGGGTTAAAGAAAAAACAAGTCAACGTATAAACAACTTATGATACAAAAACTTATGAAGAAACCTAACTTATTTTAAGGATAATCAGTGTTTAGAAAAATAATATATACCTATTATTATATATATGTCGTAGCGTAGGGCAAGTAATGGTTTTTAAGAATGGTGACGTCAACCTCGCCGACGTCACTGCTTATCTCATTAGTATCACTCATGATTTAAAGCAATAGAAATCGCTCTCAATCAATTGCATTATTACACACGTTGATAGGTAGGGTTTATTTGCACAACCAAAGACAATGTAGAATTCTAAATAGTTTATTGAATTAATGAAGCTAAAGTTAATATCATAGATCGGCACAACATTGTCCAGGTGAATCTACGCTGTAGCACGGTGCGGGTGACATTTCAGTAACATTTCGTTTCACTCTTGGAAGTTGCCGCGATTTACAAATTATAACTTAGTTTTTAGCTGTACCACATTCGCAATATATTAAATCATAAATAACTGTAGTAAATTAAATTAAAGCAACCAGAATGTTCGTACAGGCAACTGTCACTCGCACCATGCTACAGCGCAAAGTATTATTACAGATTTACTTTCTAATATTATAAATTTGAAAGTAAATCTGTCTGCCTAATTACTTTCAGCTGTTTTCACAGACCAGAAAATGTGTAGCTTTAACCATACAACACTTTAGATTAAAGTTACTTCGAAGCGCTTTAAGCTGCTACAAACTTTAAATGGCATTGCCGTGTAGATTACGGTCACTGTTTCACTTCTTATACTTTGCGCTGTAGCATGGTGCGAGTGACAGTTGCCTGTACGAACATTCTGGTTGCTTTAATTTAATTTACTACAGTTATTTATGATTTAATATATTGCGAATGTGGTACAGCTAAAAACTAAGTTATAATTTGTAAATCGCGGCAACTTCCAAGAGTGAAACGAAATGTTACTGAAATGTCACCCGCACCGTGCTACAGCGTACATTCACCTGGACAATGTTGTGCCGATCTATGATATTAACTTTAGCTTCATTAATTCAATAAACTATTTAGAATTCTACATTGTCTTTGGTTGTGCAAATAAACCCTACCTATCAACGTGTGTAATAATGCAATTGATTGAGAGCGATTTCTATTGCTTTAAATCATGAGTGATACTAATGAGATAAGCAGTGACGTCGGCGAGGTTGACGTCACCATTCTTAAAAACCATTACTTGCCCTACGCTACGACATATATATAATAATAGGTATATATTATTTTTCTAAACACTGATTATCCTTAAAATAAGTTAGGTTTCTTCATAAGTTTTTGTATCATAAGTTGTTTATACGTTGACTTGTTTTTTCTTTAACCTTTCAATACTACTTAGATTCGTAAAATTATATTTAAAATATTAATAGAATTATCTTTGAAAGCCGCGCATCTAGCCCAACATACATCACTACTTACTAGATTAATTTTATGTTATTCTTTCTTGTAAACGACAATACCGGTATTAGGAATTTACATCCTGTGTCGCGGGGGATTTACAAACATACACGAAATGCACACAAAGGACACCGAGACTCAGAACAATAATTTGTAGAACACACAAAATGTCCCCAAAAGATCAAAGGATTAGAACTTGCAACACTTGGCGTGGTAGAAAGCGGCGAGGCAAATGCTTTAACCACTACGCCAACTGTAAGCTTAGCTGCAATCATAGCATTATTTATTTCTAATTCACCATTATTAAACATATAATTTTTCTTAGACATTAAAATTTTAAAGAAATTACCTCCAAGAATGTTAGGCATGCAAATTAGTTTGCAACAAAGATTTATCTCACAGTCGTGTTGATTTGAATTGTCGACGGAACTATTAAAGTAAGTTAAAATATTTATTTAAATTTGGTGAACAGTTAGCGCCCACAACCTCGCAGACTAATGAGGAGCGAAAATCTTACAAATTATTTATAAACTCTTTTATTTATAGTTGTTTGTATTTGTATGTATAAATTGTTATGCATAGAGAGAATATCTAAATGTCTAGTTAAAAACGTGAACGCGTGTTGATAGATTATCACTGTAGTAATGTAAGTTTAATAATCTGTGGTTTGACAATTTTGAGAGTAGTCAAGACCATAAAATATAAAAGACAAGGAATATCCTATCCTACTAATATTATAAATGCGAAAGTTTGTAAGGATGGATGGATGTTTGGATGTTTGTTACTCTTTCACGCAAAAACTACTGAACGGATTTGGATGAAACTTTACAGTAATATAGCTTATACATCAGAATAACACATATGCTACTATTTGCCGCGATAACCGACATATACGCGGGAGGAGCCGCGGGCAACAACTAGTTTTTTATAATCCTTTAGGATATATCTACTAACTAGCTTCTACTCGTGGCTCCGCCAGCGTGTATGTTGGTTATCGCTGTAAATAGTAGCCTATGTGTTAATCTGATGTATAAGCTATATTACTGTAAAGTTTCATTCAAAACCGTTCAGTACTTTGTGCGTGAAAGAGTAACAAACATCCATCCATACTTACAAACTTTCGCGTTAGTCAAATCAAACAGTAAGTCAACTTTTCCTATCGTTATAAATCTATATTTGTCACGAAACAAATAAACTTGCGTGAGAACCTCGAATTCGATTATAGTTTGAACGGCTTTTTTCTTATCTTTCTATCGGCCGTTGGAAATAACTGACAGCTTATAAATTACAGGCAATCAGATGTCGGAAAACGCTGACACCTGTTTTTGGGTCATTTTTACCGTATTTTGTGTTTGTTTTTGTTGATCTTCTGATTGCGGGTGACCAGAACTACCTATGTGGAATATTTATGTGCTTAATGCGATAACTGAACCGAATAATATGATATCTATAATTACATAATTTCTAAACTTTTGTTGCCATTGTTCATAAAAACAAATATGGTTTGAAGCGATCTTTTTCACGATATTAAGTCGATCTAACAATCTACCAGCAATAACAATAGCAGATCTGTTAAACTAGTTTTATGAATAAAATATTTATAACTACAAAAAAATGTATGTCAAAATAAATAACATTCTAACTCCAAAAGTCAGGTATGAATACGATTTTTTATTGTCCCCTCCTCATAGTTAGACGTTGAGGGTTTAGATTCTGGTTACTGAAGAAACTCAGTCTCTGAAGAACAGTTTTTTGTGACACTTTTTATATCAAACCCATTCATCTCATTATATGTAGAAACATGTCTCTTCCTTTCTATATTTACTAAGAAATAGCCTAGATGAAAAAGAAGCCTAAGTTACTCCACACATATTATCAGCTAATTGGCAGTAAAACTTCCGTCAAAATCGGTTCAGTCGTTTCAGAAATTATATGGAACAAAGAAACAAAAATTTAATAAATCCTTTTTTATGTAAGTACCGTATACTTTCATTTGTAACTTGCAAAAAGCTGTTAACTTGAAATTATAAACAGAAACTTGAATTTATTAGTTTGTATAAAAAGGTTTTAAATTGATTTTTGTTTGCATAACAATGATGAGTTACGATTGCTCCGTGTTGGTCTGTTACCTGCAAAAAGGTTTATTTATTATTTTTCTTTATGGAATATGGGGCGTGTAGACGTACCATCTGATGGTAAGCGATTACCGCCGCTCATTTACACCCACAACACCAGAGGCTTTATCAGTGCGTTGCCGACCTTTGGGGGATGTGGAGATGTGAATCGGGGTTTCCTCACGCAATCGCTGAAACATAGCGCAAGCTTTGTTTCACACCGATTTTCTGTGAGACCATGGTATCACTCCGGTCGAGCCGGCCCATTGATGCCGAAGTTTGGTCTGCCACGTGAACTTGAAATAACAAACAGACACTTCAATTTTATTTATTTGTGTAGAAAAGGTCTTTAAATATTTTTTTTCCCATAGCCATAATAATACCTATAAAGGTAGTAAGTGCCACAATGGACTCAGAACCAGATACAAACTTCATTGATTCAGACACCGTTGATTGTATCAAGCCAGCCTCGACCCTTACAAACGTTGCAAACTAAGGCGTGTGTAGAGATCGCAGGAGATTGTTAACAAGTTGAATGCGTGTTTAGAATCTCAATAGTTGAGTTACAGTAGATTTGTATGGGCGTAGTACCTGTAAATAAATTTATTGATTTATATTTGCCTTTATATAAAACTGTCTCGGTAGCGCAGTGGTAGCGTATGCGACACTGTGCTTGAGGTCTCGGGTTCGGTTCCCGGTTCCCAACTAAATTTAAAAATTGTTTCAGGTTTTCCTCCTCCTTGGTTCCTTAGTCGCCTCTTATGAAAAGCAGCGGATAAACATAGCTTGTCGACGCTCTGTAGACTAGCTGAACCCCGCGGTGTTACCTGCGGTTATTGTTGTACCGCGAGTAACAAAAAGTAGTAGTAAAAGTTTCTCTAAAAAAGTAGCTCAAGTTACTCCCTGGATCATCAGCTATCTGTCAGTGAAAGTTCCGTCAAAATCGGTTAAGCCGTTCCAGAGAGAGAAAAAAAAATTAACTAAATTTTTGGTATATGTATCGTGTATAAATATGCATTTATTTAAAAGCGGTTATTTTAATATCACAAACAGACACTCCAATCTTATTTTATTCAGTAGAATTGTTAATTAAGTTCCTCTTTAAAACAAGTTCGCAAGTTATTAAAGCATAATTTCATTTTGAAGTTGTAAATGGTCTTTTACTTAAACTGTTTCTAATTTCGTTGAGGGACAGAAAGTAATGACAGCCTTGTTAGTTTCATTTCAAGTTAGGCAACATAAGTCTTTGTTTAAATTGCTGTTTTGTTAGAAAACTTTAGTTACAGTTTAATAAATGTATAAACATAATGATTTCGACTGTATAAATGTTATATTTTTTTTAATCTATACAAATAAATAAAATCGGAGTGTCTGTTTGTAATATTAAAATAACCGCTTTTTACTAAAAGCATAAAATACGCATGTATACACGGTACATATGCCAAAATTACATTTTTTTTCAATTTTTGTCTCACTGTCTGTCAGTCTGTCTGTCTGTTTGTTCTGGCTAATCTCTGGAATGGGTTCTGCTGCTAAAAGAAGTAAATTAGGATACCTTTTTAGACTAACTTCGCCTCGCGACATCATCGGCGGTGTGACAATAACCGCGGGTAACACCGCGGGACTCAGCTAGTTAATTATACACTGTGTAGTATAATTAGTGTATTTCAGCGAGTTAGTAGGAATTAAGATGATTATTTTAAAGTGTTCGTACACGTAGTGTGAGTACTAGTTTGAAATCTATTTACTACTGGTAATCTTTATCGGATTACGTATAAATGCGATTGCATTGCCGTCACTTGGGCACCCTCCAAAAATGAAGGAACTGGTGTTTCCCAGCTAGTTTGATTGTTTTGTTAAAAAAACATTATTTAAATCAAAACTACTCAATCTCTTTAATATAAACAAAGTCGTGTAAGTTACACCATTTAAAACTCAAGGCTGGCAATGGTTGGACCGATTTTTGTGATTATGGATTTGTCTTCGTCTGAAACTAGATAATAAGTATTACAATGTAATATGAAACCTAAAGAATTATTATGATTTTATCATCTATCTATATATATAAAAGAGGAAGGTGACTGACATAGACCCAGAGATCAACGCACAGCTCAAACCGCTGAATCTAGAATCCTGAAATTTTGCATGTAGGTTCTTTATATAACGTAAGTGAGCACTAAGAAAGGAATTTATGAAATTCCACCCCTAAGGAGGTAAATCAGGGGAAAAAGACTGCGTGAACGAAGCCGCGTGCAAAGGCTAATAAAACTTACAACATTTGTTTATTCATAAACTCTTACGAAGTTCGCCAGATGAGCTAATCTATACCAATATAATAAAGCTGAAGAGTTTTGTTTGTTTGTTTGAAAGCGCTAATCTCAGGAACCGCTGTTCCGATTTGAAAAATTATTTCGGTGTTGGATAGATATCATCACGCTACTACTAATAGGAGCGGAGCAACAATGAAGAATGTTTAAAAAACGGGGGAAATTTTCACGCTACGGCCAATATAAGGCGCAAACGAGGTTGCGTGGGTCAGCTAGTATCGTTATAAAGAAAATACATGCTTCAAAAAGACAGAGCGAGCTTTACATTTCGATTCAATTTGCCTTTATCTTCTAACGTTACGCAATTTTTCTATTTCAAAATAAAATACGTCATCAATCGAACATCGCGCGTCAATTTATAAGTTCGTACTAGAAAAAGATATCGCAAAAAGTATGATGCGGTTTATTGTAAAATTGGCAAGTTCTCAATACGATGTGTGAATGAGAAGGCGTCCCCACGTGAACATAAAACTTGTATGCTTACGTAACAAGCGTGTTCGCTTCCCTCTTCGGAGTTTCACAATTATGTAGGGTAACCATGATTTTGTGGGTATCTGTACCTACAAATACCGCAAAATCTTATTTTAATTTACTACCTACTCGGCCCGCGGCAAATAGTAGCCTATGTATTATTCTGATATATAGGTTATATTAGTGTAAAGTTTCATCCGAATCCGTTCAGTAGTTTTTGCGTGAAGAAGTAATAAACATACACACTCAAAAACTTTCGCCTTTATATATTAGTGTGATTATCATAAATTAATTTATCCTATTAGGATAAAATAATAAATAGTAAGTAGTAAATAGTAATAATAAATAATAAATAGGATAAATAAACGTAAACTAAGTAATAAGTAAATAGTAGGTAAACCAGGACACAGAACAAACTTAACGTACTCTTCCAAATCTCCTTAATAGGAATCGAACCTTATAACCTTGACCTTGTTAGCAGACAGGATCACTAACTACTCGAGCAACAGGCTAGTCAAATAACTTATTATAATTTGAGTTTTCATAAATTTGTTATTTTCTAAAACTTTATAAATATTCACAGATAATGTAGTGATTAGCTATAATTATGAATATTACGATACACATTTTATCAACTTTTACGATAAAATATTACAACTTTTGATTTACATAAAAGTTTCACATATTAATTTTCGTATCATAAATTTATGAGTTCGCTTCTTTTCAGCAGCTTGGTTACCATATTTGATCAGATGGTTATATGTGAGATATGTAAAGTTATTATTTAAAAAACTTTTATGTAATTATTGAGAGAGAAATACTGATTAGTGCTATGAAATATTTAACATATACCCCTTGAAAATTTACGCTCTGAACGCTCAAACAGAGCGGTCCTCTTACTATCTAGTATGAAAAGGAACTGTAATCCAGGACTGTCCCAATAAATACACATTTGTGCTCATATACAAAATCTAACTTTAGAACTTAGACATTTCTGAAATAGGGTCAAGAATTGCGTCGGCACTGCGATGCCGGTGCGTTCGGCTATTTTCGGAACGACTCGGGTGCGTTCGGCTATTTTGGGTACAGTCGCCGCTTCGGTCGGTGATTTTAAAAATGGACGGCGCGTATTTTTTGACGTGTAACAAAAAATATGTTGTTTATGATTTCATAAATAAAAGTAACCAAAAAGAAACATCTTTTTATTTCACCTAATGGTTGTAATTTATTATTTTATTGACCAGTTACCACACGTGACTTCGTTCTGACATCGAAATAATAGTTTCTGTTTCGCGCTGTCTTGTTGAAAAATTGTTTTTTTATAGTCTGAAAGAGGTATTTGGTCTTAGGATAGTTTTACATTTATCTTGTGTATTACAAAAACAACAATTTATTTAATAGTATTTGATTTTCTGACGACAACGCTTGGGCGATTCGTGTTTTCGTTTTGCTGATGCCCTTGGTTATTGATTTTATTGGAAATCCTACTTATGTAGACGATTATATAATTTTTATAAGTGATTTAAGTGAACAGCACCAACAGGAGGAACTTTCTTATGGTTAAAAAGCAGGACACACAAAAACCGCATTTCAGCATTTGATTTTGATAAAGTAAATAACAAAAGTAGTTAATTAGAACACAGTCAGATTCTAGTTGCTATTGTAAATAAATCTTCGGAACTTTTTTTTCTAAAATTAACTTAAAATCATCTTTAAGTCTACTGCAATACGGTTGAAGTTCTATTTTTTAAGCAGTGCACTGGCCTCTACAAACCTACTAGGTTTGTAAAGGTCTGAGGGCAGAAGCATGGGAGAAATCGAAATTCTAGGCTGTTCGAACTTTTTAAGGCAAAAATTAGCCGAAGCTCGCCAAAGATGTTGGTATGGCAACCGGGATCGTCTGACTAAATTGACTGCATGGCTGGCCTTTTGGTTTAAGAGGCCGCTTTCCACTGCACCACGTATTGAGGGTTTAAATCCCACACGAGACAACACTTTGTGTAATCCACAGATTGTTGTTCCGGGTCTGGGTGTTCTTTGCATCCATTTCATGTATGTTTTTAAAGTCCCCCGTGACACAGGATATATGTTCCTAATGCGGGAATTGTCTTTTCAAAAAGAAAAAAAATAACGTGCTCTCCGAGGCACGAAGGGTCTTATTGTGGTCATCCATCGTAGATTGACCTGGCTATAATTGCTTAACTTTGTAATGTGTTAACCGACGTGGTTACCACTTAGACATTGTTGTTCAATAAATATTTCTTTTCAAATATATATTCCTATTTCAAATATTGTAGCGCCGAGCCGACATAATATTACCTACTTTTATTAATTTGATTAGTATTCTTTTTTCAAATTTAAATAAGTTTGTTCTGTTGCCAACTAAACAAAAAAAAATACCTTGAGCGCTAGAGAAAAACATAGACAACAAGTAAGTAGACAAATCAAAAGGACTTTGTTGGAAAAAAACTTACCTAAAGATTTTACCATTTCATTTTATTATTTTGCGTCACGAAATGTGTTACCAGTATTTTCGTATAGGCGTTCAGTTCATATAAAACGTTGTCACGCCGTTAATAGGTATTTAACGTCTCAGTTTACCTTCACAAGACAAATTGGGGACGCTCCGTGATGATAAAATTGTTACACAGTTATATGGTTCCCGCGTATTATTTTAAGGTGTATTTTTAGACTATTCAATTAAACTGTTATTGCTTGACGAAAATAATAATATAGAAATGCTTCGGAGTTATTAGTCCCATCTACACAAGCACTACTACAGAGGCAGTCTGTGTAGATGGGACGGTGGTGTAGTGGTATCGTATGCGACTGTAGTGCTTGATATCTTGGGTTCGATTGCCGGGTCGGACCAAATGTTTGTATGATATGCAAATAGTATTTGTTTCGGAGACTGGGTGTTTTCTACGAATAATATACTAGCCGACACACGCAACCTCGTTTGCGTATTCTATTGCTCGTAGCGTGATAATTTTCCCCCGTTTTCGAAACATTTTTCATTGGTGCTCCACTCCTCTTCGTCCTAGCGTGATGATATATAGCCTATAGCCTTCCTCGATAAATGGGCTTTCTAACACTAAAATAATTTTTCAAACCGGACCAGTGGTTCCTGAGATTAGCGTGTTCAAACAAACAAACTCTTCAGCTTTATATATTAACTAGCAGACCCACGCAACCTCATTTGCGTATCCTATTGCCCGTCGCGTGATAATTTTCCGCCGTTTTTGAAACATTTTTCGTTGTTGCTCCTCTCCTATTGGTCTTAGCGTGATGATATATAGCCTATAGCCTTCCTCGATAAATGGGCTATCTAACACTGGAAGAATTTTTCAAATGGGACATGTAGCGTGTTCAAACAAACAAACAAACAATCTCTTCAGTTTTATATATTAGTATAGATATAGATATGTATTTACAAAGTATAGTGTATTCATATCAGTTGTCTAGTACCCATAACACAAGCTGCTTGGCTTGGGACTAGATGGTGTTGTGTGTTAGAGGTTCAAATGTCCAAAATATCTTAAATACAAATTTTCATTCCTATCACATCTTTACATTGTATAGAATGAAGTCGCAGATGAAACATTAACTCATTTATAACACATACGCAAGCATTTACCGAGAAAACGGATATCATTTAATTTGACTATCAGTCTAGTTACCATAGCACAGTCCCTGTTTAGTTTGAGGGTTATAATAAGAGACATTTGAATTTATCATTAGGTATACTTGTGATCTTAAAGATTCAAACCTCTAAGAAAAGAGGATTCTCCAAACTCAAAGTCCAACAGCACACATATGACTTGTCTTGTTTGTCCTCTGTACTTAGAAATTAAACCTACTTTCAAAATTAGGACGGTCAAGAAAGTAAATAAAGTTTCTAAGATAACATTGCAATAGATTGGATGAATGGAATGACAGGCGAAGCAAAATTTAAGGATTATATATTAGGACCTTGAAACCCTAAAAACGTAAAAACGAATACTCATAGTACATTGTTAAAGCATTTTATGTTCGAAATTTAAACTAGACGGCGAAAAGTACTCGTATTTTCACTAAAGCTCTCTGTTCTAAATTTAAATTATTCGACACAAAAGGATTGTCATGGTTACTTTGCAGTACAGTTGCAATTTTTTTTATCAATTTAGATTTTAGTTTCCAACCAGTTATATTTTGAAATCTCGTAGTGCAGGATATTAACTTTCAAATGATAGAACATAAACATTTTTACATTTGATTCACTTTACTGACTTTAATGCGCCTACATCAAGATGAATGATTGTAATAAACTGTCTTCTTTATTCCTGAATTTTGTGTCTTAATTTGGCATTATATGAAGTTTTATTACCTCAATAAATTTAAATGGGATCGAATTAAAAGTATACCTATATCATCATCATCGTTATCACCAGTCTATTAAAATCCGCTACTGGACATGGGCTTCTCCTTAAAAATTTCATTAATGACGAAGGACTGAGTAACAAAAATAAATGATGCTACTTTTGCGAACAGAGCATTTTCCTGATTTTTTTTTAAAGTAATGAAAGCTTATTTGATCAAAATCTTTTAATCTGTATAAACGTCAAATTAAAAATTCTCGCGCGTAAATTACGTTCCGTCATCTTAATTTTGCCACGTTCTAAATTCAAACAGGTATACTAAAATTTATTCATAAATTTTCATCTTGACGTGGGGTGTGTCTGTTCACACTCCATTTCGTCGACAGTTTACAAACTCCGGGTCAATGGGCTAGAAATATGGAAGTTCATAGCCAACGAGACAGATAACGAACGAGAATCGCGTATAGTGAAGTGCACCGCAGTGTACATTATTGTGCACAAAGTATAACATTTGTATGGATTTGAAAATATGGATATGAAAATCTTTTTGGTTTATACTTGTTTACTCTACCTCTCTAAGCTTAAAAAAGTTATATACTTAGAAAATTACGAATTTTTATACAACCGTTCACCCCTTACTTCACCCCCCTAAGGGCTGAAATTTCCAAAAGTCCTTTTTAGTGAGTTTTACTTCTTGTCAAATTGTATATATAAAGAGCTTGTCTAGTATTTGCATCTTCTTTTATAAATGTAAATCGTGTTCATTACCTGAAACAAAGACAAAAGTCAATTTAGTTATGGTATAATAACATTAGTATTACAAAAATTGCATTAATGAAGTTAATAAAATTATAAAAAATATATTTGGTGAATCACATTGAAAATTGAATTCTTGTTTTCATTAAAGTTAGGATCGATTTTTCTTCATAATGTTTTCCAGTTCTAACGAGAATGTCATCAACGTACAGATAGATTCACTCGACAAACAATTTAAGATTTAAAAAAAAAATCTCAAGCCAGGACAGAATAGAATGTTATTTCTGTTTTACTACGTCAGCCCATTTGAATTCAGAGAATTAATAAATAACGTTTGGTAAACACATTTTCTCGGCTTCATATTTGTTTAAAAGTGGTACATATATAGGCACTAGCCAACCCGTGCCCACTTCGTTGGGCGTTAACCGACGGCTATTCTTCGACTTGATTTACAAATACTATTATTTTTAACTAAATTGTATGTGTAATCATAATGAAATATAACCTATGTCACTTCTGAATATTGTCGCTTTCTGTTGGTAAAAGAATTTTCAGAATCGGATCAGTACTTCCGACGATTACCCCTACAACCATACAAACAAAGTTAGAAACTTTACCTCTTTATAGAAATACTAGCTGCCACGGCAAACGTCGTTTTGTCGTAAAAAAAATACGTTTAGGGGTATGAAAAATAGATGTTGATCGATTCTCAGACCTACTGAATATGCATATATAATTTCATAAAATCGGTCAAGCCATTTCGGAGGAGTATTGTAACTAAACGACTGCCTCGTTGGTCTCGCGGTTGGCGTGAGCGACTGCTTATCATGAGGTCTCGGGTTCGATTCCCGGGTCGGACCAAATGTTTGTATGATCTACAAATATTTGTTCCGGAGTTTGGGTGTGTTCTATCTACAATATGAATGTATTTACAAAAAATAAAGTATATGTGTATTTGTATCAGTTGTCTAGTACCCCATAACACAAGCTCTGCTTATCTTGGGACTACATGGCGTTGTGTGTTTAGATGTCCGAAATATTTATTTATTTATTATTGTAACTAACACTGTGACATGAGAATTTTATATATAAAATAGTATCTATAGATAAGAAACAAATACACTATTTCTACGTATTAATAATGTAATAATAGTGTACAAAAGGCCAAACGGACTACTGCTTAATGAAAAGGGATAGAAAGGCTGATAGAACTCCCATGATAAAATGTATTTTCATTGTTATAACTAATCAGACATAAATTAATTTATCATTATTCGTATTATCGTAGTATCGGCATAATATTAGCGTTCGGAAATTGTTCAATAAAGTAAATTATTTGCCAATTACTTAATGCCGGCAGCCAGTTTGTTGAGCTTCAATAATTAGATAAAGTTCCCTTTCTTGTTTAATCAATCGTGACACTAAATTTGATTATAACTGATATCAAACTTTGCATCATTTTATCGATTATGATATAAGGACAAAAGCTCTAAATTTTGAAAGTTTAATGTTTAAAGTTACAATGTTACTCTTTTGCCAGTATAACAGCGTGTTAAGTGTTTTTTTTTTTTCATAAGTTTTAGTTTGTTGTACCTATTTATTTTAGACGGTAAAAATAAGTTTCTTACCTTTACTATTCGCATTGTTTTAAAGTCATACACGTACACATGATCTCTGCTTTTTAAATTTACATGTATATAGCTCAGAATTAACTTTTCTGGCTTTGCTCTTATGGATACAATGTAATCGTCTTTGTTACCGCTTACTTATATAAATAGTATTTTCAAAATATATTCATATTAGTCTACATGTTCATATTCAAGCTAATGTTGCCGAATTTCTTGATTTAGCACTTGGTAATCTTCACACATGCAAAGTTCAATTTGAGAATAGGAATTCCCTAAACCAATATAGAGTTGACAAGTTATCGGTGACGCCGCTAAAGTTACTTACAACGATTACGTTCATGGGCGTCTATAAACACCTGATATTATTAGCGTTCGGAATTATAATTCTCACGTATAATAATTCAGTGGAGATGAATTAAGAACACTCAGTATCACCACTCTTATTTATCTGTGGTGAAAAAGGAGAAAACTATGCGGAACAATATCAATGTAAAGAGAAGGAAAACACCAACCCGTCTGCCCAAATCCTCTTTTCTAAGGAGAGGCCGAACGCGCCCATAGCGCTTGAGCAGTGCAGGGAGGAAGGGAGCGAGCGGAGACGCACCGGTGTCGAAAACATACGAAATGTCAAAATATCAAGAGAATAAGTGCAGTCGTCGCAGCGTGCCTTTTAATATTATTTAATGTATTCACCGGTGATTGTAATGTTTGTTTACAATTTACATTTCAAGTATATATTTTACCGAGTTAGGAAAATAGATTTTTAACAATGCCAAGGTATTAATGATGAAGAAGAACGTAAGTCGTTATAATATCTCTCAGCTTTGCTGTATAAACAAAAACCTAATCTTATCCATTTCAACATAGAGGTTCCTTTGAAAGCATTCATTTGATTAGAATTCAAACGGCAGCTATAACCCCACCGTGCACTTTGCCAAAACGAATCCTCAATATGGCTTCTAAAAGTAATTCCCCTTACCTAGCAATTCCAATTTAGTGAGAAAACATTAAATTTAGCGACGTCAGTCGCATTAAGAACATTGCGAGGAATTCCGGCTGTACCTTGGCGGAATCTTAATCAATGGAAAAGCAATCTGTTTTAGAAATATTTAGCAGTGAACATTTTCATGATTAAATACGCCTACAGCTATTTTATATTAATAAAAATGATACAAATAATTTCGACTGAATGAATGGGGTAACGATTTAAAGGGTCGCCTCACAACTTGCAACTACGCTGACACTTTTTTTTGGTGGAAGAGGTGGAAAATCCCTTCGGATCTCCGAATCCTCGGGGACTGAAGCCAGGTATGTCTAAAATCCACCCCGGTGGTCTCAGTCGTCCTGAGGAGGGCCCGGACCATGTTATTTCTGTCCCCCAAGAACGACACCGCGTCTTAATAGACTCTATCCAGGCTTCCACCATGGCTCCATAGCCCTCCTCACTCACCAGCATGGCAGTAAAACTACGCTGATCCTTCATCGGACTACGCTCTATTTGGTTCCCACATTATTATGCTGCGTTTGGGTGTTCTTTGTTTTCGTATCTTAAACTTAAGTTTGAAAAGTCACCCGCGACACACGATATATTCTTAGGAAGTTGTCCTTAACTTAAAAGTCTTAAGTAATGGCATGAATGTATTCTTAAATTTTTAATCAAAGCAAATGGAAAGTCTACGCTCCTAAATAAAAAGAAGATCAGATAAAAAACATAGACACAATCCAATCAAATGAAGATTATCCTCTTTTTTGAAGTCGATTTTCAACTAAAATCATATATTTGAAAAAGAGTTAGAGCCAACAATATACTCTACACACTTGTAACTTATTTTAGAATTTCTTTGTTCTATAATCTGGCCACATTTAAAAGAACACATAAACTAAATAAGTAAACATTGTTAAAACATATTCATCATTTAAAAAAAGAAATACAGCGGTAAGTATAACCGTTTAACAAAGCAAAGATAACTAGATTAAGCCACGATTTGTTGTTTTCTTTTTCCTATAATACGGCTTTGTACTTGCCAGTGATAAAAATAAACTTTTGTTCATTATTTTTACCGTTCGTTCGTTTGTTCAGTACCTTTATGTAATAATATATAAACCTCGCTAGGTAACAAAAATGATAGCGTTTTAACACGTCTCGGTAAGTCTATCATGTGCGTAATTAGGTAAGGTACGTTGTTGGCGCGAAACCAAGCAATTTGATTAAGCGTTAGCGTGGCATAGAGATTGAGTCACTAGCCTCCAGGCAGGGAATGGGTTCCGTAATACCTAACGATTTCGATATACATTCTTAGTAAAGACTGAGGACTTACAGTTAAGTAATAATTACAAATGTTAACATAAAAAACAACCCAAGAAGGAGACTTAATGAGGACCACATGGCAAGCACCAGCTTTCAAATGAAAAATCAAAATCGGTTCACCCAGTCGAAAGTTATGAGGCAAAAAACATTAAAAAAAACAATTGATGAAAAAAAGTTCCTCCTTTTTTGAAGTCGGTTAAAAATTGATATATTTTGTACATGCAAACACTGACGTGGCAAAGGCATATTAAGCTTCTGCATTTCATCGACTATATACATGATCCCATTTACATAATAAGAGACAACTTTGCTGTCCACTGGGTACTTTAGGAGTTTGAAGAAAAATAGGATGTGTAAAGAAAAGAAATGTAATATGACCATTCTGATTTCACAGAAAGACTGAATGTAAACTAATATCAATTTGGCTCACATACACAAAGAATGAAATAAAGTAAAATTTAAAAAAAAAAAACAAATAAAAGAAAAGTTTATTGTCCTTTTTTATTTTACTGATAACAGTATCTTATGCTACTTCCTTTTAAGTAAGTATTCTATTTCATTGTAGGTTTGTATCCGACAAAAACAGAAAATATATTCAATTAAAGCTATTTATTTTTGACTACACATTCTTTTGCCTCGTTTTGACTTTTTTTAGTTTTTAATTAGCAGGACTATTTAAAAACTAAAAAAGTAAACTAGAAAAAATAAAATGCAATTTAAGACCGACAATATCTTGAAATCGTGTCGTTATCGAGTCGTCTAATGTTAACTTGTCAAAGTACAAACATTATTAGCATATTATGGAGTCTAAAGGTGAGCTCAATAAACACTGTCTGCATTACATTAATCTGAAGTTAATGAAGCTCAGAGCTTGACACCATTTCAGATCAAACATTGGCATAGCAACATAAACCAAGCGGTAAAAATGATAAGGGTGCCACGGAATTTCAGATACCATCAATATGTTTTGAAGAACAACTATCGCGGTATAAAGGTGTGATGCAGAATCTAATGACTGACTTTCTGACAGAAAAATAGTGGCCATGAGTTTCTTTGCATGTATTCTTCCCATGAGGCTCTACCCATTTTGGGAACTGGAAGTTATGAATCGACACAGGCAGGCAGTAGATTTTGGTGTTTTCGCCTAATTTACCTCGACAATACAGCACATGATGTGGCGTCTGTTTATGTCGATCTATGATTTTTTAACTGTACCTTCAATTTAACGTTCATAAATGGTACTTAGTATCTTAATTGAATAAATGATTTCGAATTTGAATTTAATGAATTAGTAGAATATGGCCACAGGAAGGTTTCATGAACGGAGTGAATGGAAATTTGGCTAGAACTTGAGAAAACTACAATTGGGTAGATTCGACCTAAGTCCGAAGAAGACCGAATCAAAACTTAATAATCAGGTCCAAACCCAAGTGTGGGCAAATACAGACATATTATATATAGAAAAAGTTATTTCAGGATATAAAATGGTGACATACTGCGTCAAAGACTATGAATCATGTAGGAAAATTAAACGATAAATAAGAAACTAGAAACATTTCTAACTGAAAGCTACTTTGAAATTCGAACAGCTACCAAAAACAAAACAAATTTTAAGGTTGCCATTACATTACATCAGACGCTGGTGCGTCGTTCCCTGTTAAAGTAAGAAGTACCGAGAGTTAACGACGTCTTATAATAAATGACTGTCTTTTGATCATTTGGCCATGAGTTTAATAAATTAAACAAAGTTTTGTTTGACAACTTTGTGTCTTTTAGTATAAC
This sequence comes from Spilosoma lubricipeda, assembly GCA_905220595.1. NCBI lineage: Eukaryota > Metazoa > Arthropoda > Insecta > Lepidoptera > Erebidae > Spilosoma > Spilosoma lubricipeda. The sequence continues at coordinate 2,820,648 of HG992290.1, forward strand.
AAATTTTATACCACCTCTTTATTAAGGTACGGGTGAAATATTCGCGAAGGAGACATACAGAAACGCAGAGGTTATACAGCATTAGGGCATTAAAAGTTGTAAGTAAATTTTAATAAGCACCCTGTTAAGATTTCGATTTAAAAATCTCTTCGAATTTACTCTTGAATTGGTTAAAAAATTTCAGTGTTTTTATAGTACTTTTACCGATCTCAAGAGTTTACTTTAAACCAAAAACAATAGCTGCTACTATTATATACTTGTATCAAGAAAGAAATGGAAAAAGCCAATTTTTAAACACAATTTATATCCTGAAATAACTTCAGATTTTTTTTCTACATTATTCTAGATTTTCCTAATCAGTTCAGACATGCATCGGAAACAGTAGTTACTTTTCCTGTCTATATACTTCACGTCTTTCTCTTATTGATACGTGGCAACATGTATCATTTTTTTTTATATTTATTAGGTCAAAATGACTTTTTGCAAGAGACGTAAATACATATCTGTACGAACATAACTTTGAACTATGAGTACTTCAATAGTTATAAATAAAGTCAGCTAATAAATAAATTAATAAAAAACCGACATACAACATCTGGTATCGTTTGTAAAAATAACTCAACGCACGAATACAAAACCCAGCAACATTATTGTGTGATCGATATCGTTTGTTGGTAACGGCAAACTCATTATTTGAGAATTAAAATTACTGCTAGAAGTAAATTTTCGATTCACTAACATTTGTTTTTACTCATCACAAGAATTTAATTACCGATGTTAACAAACAATTATGTTTGTAAACGTTTTCTTGTTCGAGGAAAATAAATATGTTTTTACTAATAATGAATTTATCTTGAACTCAAATGGGTTATAACATTTTGAGGGCACGGTAATCTATACAAATAAATAAAATTGGAGTGTCTGTTTGTAATATTAAAATAACCGCTTTTTACTTAATGCTTAATATGTATGTATACACGATACATATACCAAAAATGTAGTTAAAATCTTTTTTGTCTGTCTGTCTGTCTGTTTGTTCCGGGTAGTCTCTGGAATGGCTGGACGGATTTTGACGGGACTTTCACTGGCAGGTAGCTGATGACCCGGGGAGTAACTTAGGCTACTTTTTTTTAGACTAACTTTGTCCCGCGGCGTTACTCGCGGTACACCAATAACCGCGGGTAACACCGCGGGGTTCAGCTAGTTTAAAATAATAACATTTCTTTATGAAGTTCAAGAATAAAGCTATGGACTAACAATTGCCTAATAAAAGTTATCATGTTTCGTTTGTTTATCTGTTTAAATCACAACTGCCGTATTACGAATAGACCTTATGTTGTGTATAACTTTACAAACATACATACAAGTGACATTAAGAACACCCAGAGTTGAAACAATAATTTGTAGATCACATAATGTGTTACCCATGTGGAATTTGAACCTTAACACCTTAGCGCAGAACAAAGCGCCGTGGCGACCGCTTAATAAAACATCGCCATTCGTGCAGTCAGCGCAAATGAGCCAACTCGATTGGAATGATACCTACTACCTTCTCATAGAAAACAAGCGTTAAGTATTGCTACAACCTTTCTCCTTTTAACTGCCTCGGTGGCCCGAATGGTAGCCTAAGCGAATTCGATTCCCGGGTCGGACCATAGATTTGTATGATCTGCAAATTTTTGTTTCGGAGTTTAGGTGTTTTCTATGTATAATATGTATGTATTTACAAAAATGAGAATATTATGTATTTGTATCATTTGTCTAGTACCCATAAGACTCTCATTAGCTTAGGTCTGGATGCCGTTGGTCCGGAGGTCGTAACACAGCAATTCCCGGATCTCTCCCTTCTCAGGCGCAGAGTGGCACACCGTGTGGTTTTAGTCGGTTCGATTCCGACACACCGCCCCGCCGCAAATCGCGGCGAGGTGACGGCCCGAGGGGGTTTCCACACGTTAAAAAAAAAGGTCTGGATGCCGTTGTGTGTTAGATGTCCGAAAATATTTGTTTATTTATTCTCTAAACTTGGGGTTGGAGAGGCTCTCAACACAGAAACATACTTGTGTCTCTGATTTGTAGATTCCAATGGACAGTGGTACTCATTAGCAATTAAATGACCAGTCCAGTTTGCTCTATGATATCATCAAAAGAAAATCATAAAAAAGAATCCCTAACTTGTAATTCAATTGCATTAATAGTATTTTTTACCCGACTGCGGGGAACCAAAATGAAGGGTAACAGGTTTGACAATCTATACATGTTTGCATGTTCCATTGTAGTGTCTTAACTTCTGAACCGACTTTAATGAATGATCAATAGATGTGTAATAACGACCCGGGTGACATGGTCGATATAATTTATAGTTTGATACTACTCTTGTTAGATTATATTATACTAGCCGACCCACGCAACCTCGTTTGCGCCTTATATTGCCCGTAGCGTGAAAATTTCCCCCGTTTTTGAAACATTCTTCATTGTTGCTCGGCTCCTATTAGTAGTAGCATGATGATATATACCCTATAGCCTTCCTCGATAAATGGACTATCCAACACCGAAAGAATTTTTCAAATCGGACCAGCGAATCCTGAGATTAGCGTGTTCAAACAAACAAACAAACAAACTCTTCAGCTTTATATATTAGTATAGATTGCAGGTGAACTGGATCGCACTGCAAGCACACGTGTTTCCCTCTCATCACTATCCTGGGTCCTTTAAGCGAGGCACAAAAATATCTCACTCGACTGTCGCATGTCGTAGTCTGGGTTATCATGCTACATCTTCCTCATTCGCAATGAGAATGGTCGCTATCACTCTTGAATGTTACTCATGCTTTCCATTAGGCAGAGTGGAGTCATTTCTCCCTTCTAAGAATAACCCTATGTCCAGAACTTCCTGCTATTAAAGACTGTATAAGATATCAGCTAAGCATTTAAACCTTTATATTATCAAATTGCAACTTACATAAATTAGGAGGTTTACGTTCATAAAACAGATTATAACTCTCTCTACTAATCCATAAAGATCAAATTTAAACGACAGCCCATGCATCAATAGTTAGATTTTCTAAGTGAATTTTATGAATGAACCAGGCAAATGATGAAACCAGTATTTAATCTATACTAATATATAAAGCTGAAGAGTTTGTTTGTTTGTTTGTTTGAACACGCTAATCTCAGGAACCACTGGTCCGATTTGAAAAATTCTTTCAGTGTTAGACAGCCCATTTATTGAGGAAGGCTATAGGGTAGATATCATCACGCTACTACTAATAGGAGCGGAGCAACAATGAAAAATGTTTCAAAAATGGGGGAAATTTTCACGCTACGGGCAATATAAGGCGCAAACGAGGTTGCGTGGGTCTGCTAGTTCAAAATATTAGCATAATATACACAATTAAAAATACAATACATTTAATTATTCAAGGGCGTGGTATGCAATAATTTATTCTGTTGAATTATTCAGAACTGGCCTGACTTTGATTGCTGTTTATTAATACATATATTATTGGGTTAACAGAACCCGAGTCTAATTATCTGCTTCGTTTGGTTTTAGGGATAGGGTTGAGATCAAAAGGACCTCTGGATATAGGTGGGTTTTATTGAAATGTATTCGTTTGTTAATAACACTAATCGAGTGGCTATCATGTAATATTATCTTACCTATGCTAATTCAAACAGAAAATAAAAAAGTACAAGTAAGAATAAATAACCGTAATATCAGAAAATAAGTAGACAATTAGAAGTGAAAATGTAAAGGAGCTAATAAAAAAGGAACTGTATAAAAACAATAACGTATAAACCTTAGATAATAACACACTGCAAAAAATATTTACATAGTAGAAATGAAAAATAGTCAAGTAGCGGGTACAATTCCCGCTAAGAAACTTAACGTGAAAATAGTGATAGTATGGGAAACTCTGAATGACAAGGTCCTGTCTCTCCATGGACGGGGAAAAGCAGTGACGTCAGCTAGACCTCATAAAAAAAAAAGAAAAAAAAAATTATCTTACCTGTGTTATAGTATTTCAGTGCACACGGTTTTACGGACGAAATGTCGAGAGTCAACAAAAAATTGCCAAAAACATCCTTGACACTGACAAGCTGACAAGTATTGAACATCTTAAAAATTTAGATCAGTGTTTGGCAAATCTGATCCTTAATATGCTAAAATATAAGAGCCAGAGGATAAAGAGCTTTTGTAAGATAACTTTCGTAATATTAACGCTTATGTCTTTTGAAACTCAGTCATAATTCGTAAACGATTCAACCAAAACCATAGCGACAGAAGTTCTTCCCAAGTAACGTTTCCATGACAACTAACATATCCAATTGTGTGGAATACTTTCTATCTATCTTTATATATATAATTCTTCTGTGAGTGTGTATGTCACTGAACTACTCTCAAACGACTGGATCGATTTTGATGATATTTTTTGTGTGTGTTCAAAGGGATCTGGGAATGGTTTAGATTCACAATTTTGTCCGCTGGACAATGTTTTTTTAATTAATTTTTAATTTATTAGTAGTTATGGCCAAACAACGTTTGCCGGGACAGCTAGTACTAATATATAAAGCTGAAGAGTTTGTTTCTTTGTTTGTTTGAACACGCTAATCTCAGGAACCGCTGGTCCGATTTCAAAAATTCTTTCGGTGTTGGATAGTCCATTTATCGAGGAAGGCTATAGGGTATATATCATCACGCTACTACTAATAGGAGCGGAGCAACAATGAAGAATGTTTCAAAAACGGGGGAAATTTTCACGCTACGGGCAATATAAGGCGCAAACGACGTTGCGTGGGTCAGCTAGTATTCTATATATTGATCCCCAATTTGCTGTGAAAATTGGATTTTTAAAGGTTATGTCGGGGAAATGTTAAACATGCAACATATTTATGGTTGAATTTGATAGGGTTGAATGAAATTTGGTTATTGTAAACTGGTAAAATACACAACAGAATAAACGTAGTATAACTGAATATTCTCGAGATTATTGATTTTACTGTAATTCAATCTAGTTTAAAGTCTCTCGGGAATAAAAAAACCATATTAGAAGTCTTTTTTGAGCATTTCGTGATCCACGTGTATTATTATAATTTGCTTTTTTGTATATTTTAATCTAGCTGAGTCTCGCTGTGGTACCCGCGGTTAACGTCGTACAGCGGGAGACGCCGCGGGGCGAAGCTAGTCTAAAAAAGTTACGCCTAAATTACTCCTGATATCATTAGCTACCTATCAGTGAAAGTCCCGTCAAAATCGGTTCAGTCGTTCCAGCGATTACCCGGACCAAACAGACAGACTGACAAAATTTTTTAAAATAGATTCTTGTTATATGTATCGTTTACACATATGTATTTAGTAAAAAGCGGTTAGTTCAACATTACTAACAGACACTAATTTTATTTATTTGTATAGATATGAAAAGATGAATAATAATTTAATACGAAATAGAAAAAAACACCAAATATATTTGAAGCTGTAACACTCGAACCGCTGCTTACTCTTTGATTTACTCTGCTTTTATTTAATAAAATTTAATTTTATGTATTTGTTGATGTTGACAGCCATGCCCTAGGCCTTTTGCATGACAGAACAAATAATACCTACTTGATATTAAAAACATACTTATTCGGATAATATTTTCAACATCATCATCATCATCAGCATCATCAACCTATCGCAGTCCACTGCTGGACATAGGCCTCTCCAATTGCACGCCACTTAGTTCGATCCTCGGCTTCTCGCATCCAGCTCCTGCCAGCCGTCTTGCGCAAATCATCACTCCACCTGGCCTGTGGACGTCCTACACTACGTTTGCCGAATCGCGGTCTCCACTCAAGAACCCGTTTACCCCAACGGTTATCGGTTCTACGGCAAATATGGCCAGCCCACTGCCACTTCAGCTTGCTAATCCTATGGGCTATGTCGATGACTCTGGTTCTCTGCCGGATCACTATAATGTTCGGATTTTCAACATAATGTTTTACATTTACTTACTTTCGTATGCGATTTTTCTTATGTTGCTTTTATTTTATTAGACATTTAATGGTAATATGTGTTTTAAATGCCTTGAAGCGGATCGAATGATTATATTAATCCATTTGTTAGTGCAAAGAGAATATATATTTAAACTAGCCGAACCCCGCGGTGTTACCTGCGGTTATTGTTGTACCGCGAGTAACGCCGCGGGACAAAGTTAGTCTAAAAAAAGTAGCCTAAGTTACTCCTTAGATCATCAGCTACCTGCCAGTGAAATTCGTCAAAATCCGTCCAGCCCTTCCAGAGATTACCCGGAACAAACAGACAGACAGACCAAAATTTTTTTAACTACATTTTTGGTATATGTACATACATATTCATTTAGTAAAAAGCGGTTATTTTAATATTACAAACAGACACTATAATTTTATTTATTTGTATAGGTTTAATGGTAATATGTGTTTTAAATGCCTTGAAGCGGATCGAATGATTGACCTCACATTTGCATTTTATTATAGTAATCCATTTGTTAGTGCAAAGAGAATATATATTTAACTTAAAATCACATAACTTCAATTGACTTTTTTTTTAGAATGAGTTCGGTTTTCAAAAATAAAAAAAAAACACTGCTGTTGCTTCCATGTCCGAGATTCTGTCGGTGAATGGTTGTGTTTTATAATAATTTCAGTATCACGAAAGATTAGTGAGGAAGTGGTATTCCATTAAATTTGAAAAACTAAATGCGAACTTCCAAAGAGATGGGGATATTCGTACATATTGTAATTTGTCAGTGTCAAGGAATTTACTTCATTCATTCCGTTTTTCGATATACTCGTACCTTTCATAAAATACGTACGTTACCGAGCGCCTATTCTTACTAACTTCAAAGGTTCTTTGAACAATTTGAAATGTATTTTTTTATTCTTTGTAAAGGAGAAAGCTTCAAACAAATAACATTGTTATAGAACCTTCACGACTTTGATAAACGTTTGTCGGAATATATTATTTTCTTATGTTCACAATCGATTCCGATTGAGAATTAAGATAACTTTCACGGCTGTTCAAATTTGGACATATAATAAATAAATAAATATTTCGGACATCTAACACGCAACGCCATCTAGTCCCAAGGTAAGCAGAGCTTGTGTTATGGGTACTAGACAACTGATACAAATACATATATACTTTTTTTTTTTTAAATACGTACATATCATAGATAGAAAACACCCAACCCGAGACCTCATGATTAGCAGTCGCTCACGCCAACCGCGAGACCAACGAGGCGGTCGTCTTTGAATGCGAGATCTATGGAAACTGGCTCCTTTTAAATAATAAATTAATGTTTTCTTTTTTATAATATTTAGAACTTTGCAGCAATATTGTACTAAACAGTATAACCTTAAACATTTTTTGTTCTAGTTTAAATAAACGTAAACGGATGCTCCAGTTTTAAACAACAATGAAGACTTATGTGAGTCACAGCACCTTTTGTTTCTGCTCTCTTGATTTTGTTGCCAAGAAAATAATTACTGGGTTGCCAACCTAACCGCAAATGTACGTGTAGAATAAAACCTCTACAGTCTTACACTTACTTTGCAATTTAAAAACGTCAAGATATATTATGTACCTAGCTTTTACATGCGAATTCGCCCGTGCATTTTTCGTTTAAGACGATGTTTCTTTAAATTGATATAACTTTTTTATTTCTCAAATCTAAATGTTAAGTGAAGTTTACGACCGTGTTGTGATAAACTTAACTTAACATATAGATAATTGGAATGGATTTCTTATATAAATAAGAGATCCATCTAAAACGGGAAGTCATTTTCAGATTAGCATGCACAAACACATAGACAAACAGCCAAAAATCCTAAAAACTGTTTTCATAAATGATATTTATTTTTGTAATTACATGTCTTACAGGTATTTTTACAGTTATAAGTTGGACTTTACAGTTAAAAGATATCCTAAGAGTTTGAGCTTCCTTTTAGTTCTAATGAAGTGGGTCACCAAAAGACATCATCAGTTTTTCTTCAATATCTTTTATAACCAGACATTTACCTCTTACAATTTTGTTATTTAAATATAGACTCTTTTTTAACGCATTTTCGGTAGTTTGTTATGAAAGTGATTATCTAACGATCAAAATAAATCTTGGTAGTCGATTAAAATCTATGTCGGGATTACAACCCCATGTGTAAATATTTCGGACATCTAACACACAACGCCATCTAGTCCCAAGCTAAGCAAAGCTTGTGTCATGGGTACTAGACAACTGCAACATGGCCGGTAGCGACAGCAGTTTTACCGCGGTCGCAGCCTTCTGCGAAGACGTAATTTCGCGGAAGGAGGCGGCGGAGAAGGCCCGGGAGGACGACCTCCACTCGGACCCGATCCGCCGCCGGCGAACCGGGCGGCGTAGGCGCGCCTATCAGCGCCTCATGCCGCCCTGAGTGTGGCCGCGGATGGTGGGGACGGGTTTTCCCCTCCATCCGCTTTAGTGGTCACCCGCGAAGGGGCAACGCTACGCGTGTGCCGTACGTTGCCTAAATTGAGTATTTTACCAGCAGACGGTGCCCGCTTCAGTGCGGGCTGGCGCTGGGAGGGGTCCGGATGTGTTAATAACAGCAGTTCCCGGATCCCTCCCGTCTCAGGCGCAGAGTGGCACACCGTGTGGTTTTAGTCGGTTCGATTCCGACACACCGCCCCGCCGCAAACCCCGGCGGGGTGACGGCCCGAGGGGGTTTCCACACGTTAAAAAAAAAAAAAAAAAAAAATGGGTACTAGACAACTGATATAAATACATATTACATACTTTTTGTAAATACATGGATAGTAGTATTTTATCAGTCAATCTAGATTTCATAATACAAGCTCTGTTTAGTTAGAAGATATATAGCACTAGCTGACCCACGCAACCTCGTTTGTGTCTCCTATTGCCCGTAGCGTAACAATTTTCACCCGTTTTTGGAACATTCTTAATTGGTGCTCCGCTCCTATTGGTCTTAGCGTGATGATATATAGCCTATAGCCTACCTCGAGAAATGCACTATCTAACACTGAAAGAATTTTTCAAATAGGATTAGCGGTTTCTGAGATTAGCACGTTCAAACAAACTCTGCAGCTTTATGATATTAAGTATAGATTAAGTGTCAGACGTCAGAAATATTTATTTTTATTTTGTCATAGAAACGTTCATATACTTGTTACAATAATATTTAAAAACTACTTTAAGAATTGGATCAAATTGAAATGAGATGGGAGGTACCACCTTTCAAATAAAAAAAAAACATCAAAATCCCACCCTGTCGAAAGTTATGAGGTAAAAAACTGAAAAAAAACAGTCGAATTGATAACCTCCTCCTCCTTTGAAGTCGGTTAAAAATACACTCATTATCTACGAGTCCATTACATTACACACTAACAACAAGATGGCGTCGTATTCAAGCAACATTCTGACAAATACAATATATGTCAAATTTTACTCCTATCAGGTCTTATCGACCTACGAACTACGTAAACTGACACGAATGTTCCTCCCTGCTTTTATAACACCCCCTACCCTTCTTAATAAGACAAGAATGGTAAAGTTTGAATCACCTAATGTATTGTAGTTAAAAGATATATGTAATATCTGCAAGTAAATAAAAATTGCCTCACAGAAAACCAGTGTGAAATCGCGCTTGCGCTGTGTTTCATCGAGTTATACAGGAGACCCATACCCCAACCCCTTCCCACATCCCTTTCCCCATTCCTCAAAGGTCGGCAACGCACTTGTGACACCTCTGGTGTTGCAGGTGTCCATGGGCGGCGGTAATCGCTTACCATCAGGTGATGCATCTGCTCGTTTGCTATTAAATAAAAAAAATATTTTGTTACATATTTGAAATTCGTGTGATGCTTTATTAGACAGATACAAAAATTATGTTTGCTTTGTGCTATAGAAACTATTTGACGGCCTCGATGGCGCAGTGGTAGCGTATGTGACTGGTGTACTTGGGGTCTCCAGTTCAATTCCCGGGTCGGACCAAATGTTTGTATAATCTGAAAATATTTGATTCGGAGTTGGATGTTTTCTATGTATAATATGTATGCATTTACAAAAAAAGTATGTATTTATTTATATCAGTTATCTAGTACCCATACCTAAACTTAGTTTGGAACTAGTTGATGGTGTGTGATAGATGTCCAAAAAAAGACTTCGTGTAAAATTAAATGTATCGACTTGAAAGTAAATTCACATGGCAATAAAAATTAATAATTATGTTTTTGCTACAAAGTATAGTTTTTTTAACATAAAAATAAGCTGTATACAACAATAACATTGACCTAAAGTTATTTTTTAATTTCTCAGAGATTATCTCGACACGTGAGAAGGGTTTTAGAAGCCTTTCACCTTAAATTCCTTTCAAGTAAGTCTAAAATGAAGTTACTAAGTTACCCTTACAAAGATTCATATTTAATTTTATACAGAGAAAATGTAATTTTATATTATTTACTTAATTTTGTTTTTTTTTTCTTGTCTGTACAAATAAATTAAAGTGGAGTGTCTATTTGTAATGTTAAAATAACCACAGTAATAAATGCATTTGTATACACGATACATGTACCAAAGTAACATTTTTTACAATTATTGTCTGTCGTTGCGGTTGTGTGGGTCGGCTAGTTAAATATAGGCCTGGGTCCGTTAACTTTACTCTTTCGCCCTTCTAATCCTAAAGTCAAAATCCTTATGCAGCGCAATTTCAAGCGAACCTGGAAGCACTAAGTCGGGATGCCGCTGGAATCCATTGGAATTTACTATCAGAAAAAGAATCAATCGAGGACAAAACTTGATGAAGAAGCAACGAAAAATTGACTTACCCTTTTCTTGGTAAACTGGGCAAAAGATCCTTATAAATATCTTCATGGATGGATTTCAAATATGAAAGATTTTGTCTGACTCTTACTAACTAAAAACCACCCCAATGTTTTCCTCCTTGCCAATGAACGGTGGAGCGAGAATCATATTCCCATTCATTATATTATTATTCCCATGATTATTTGGTACTAGTTCAATCGGTTTCATCTGAATATCATTTTTTTACGCAGCGGCTATCATTGAATCTCCGCAAGTCTGAGGGCGAACTGAAATCGAAGGTTTAACTAGTTGTCAGTATATTTAAGGCAATGTTTAACTTGCAAAAGTGCAGAATGAATGAGTTCATTTCAATGAATTCCTAATAACGGTTGTTATAACGTGCTCTCCGTGGCAAGGGCCTGAAATACCGACAAACTTTCAATCTCTGAGCTGTTTTTAACTAAGGCATTACGAGCGGGTTATGGTGAAGCGAGAATCGCAACACTATGTGGTTGAGAAAGGTAAGCTCCTAGCCTTCAACAGTTTAGCCCAAGACTTCAACAAACAAAGCTAATTCGCATAAGAATCTTTGTTTTAAAAATATACATTAAATCCGTTTATTGCGCAATAAAAAAGATTAAAGAAATTAACGATCCCATAAAATTTGTATTTTACGAAAATCTTAGTCCGAGAATAAAAATGAATTTATTTATCTATCGTTATAATTTTATGGACTTTTAAATTGTTGTTTGGTCCATTTCATTAGTATTGCTATTAGAAGCTATTAGATAAATATAATAAACAGCCAAGTGTGAGAACTGTGAAGTTATTACTAGTAAATAAGCTCAAATTTAAACAAAGAAAATCGATATTAAGAACTGGACCAAATTAAAATGAGAGAGATTCTTCAAAAATTACGATTTTCTATACTTTTTACCCGACTGTGAAAAAAGGAGGGTCATGTTTTTCGAGTGTATGTATGTAATATTTCTTTGGCACGCCTTAGAGCCTAAACGGCTTGTCGTATTTTTATGTGACTGATGTCAATAGATTTATCTTATTCGTGAGAGTGACACTGGGTACGTCAAAATTAAAAAAGAAACTAAATTAAGTATTTTTGGCGTAAAAGTAATATAAAAAAAAAAACAATTCAAAATACATCGATTGTGGTATAAAAATATTTTTTTTTTAACGGTGATTACAAATACATATAAAACTTATATGCTTTATTTAAAAAACTTAATTTAATGTAGATGGCAAATATTGACGCAGTCGGGTTTTTTATTTTTAATAATTTTAGTTGTTCGTATTAATAAATCGTATTTTTTTTGAAATACGAAGAAATTATCACTCGAGCGAGGCTGCGGGCAATAGCTAGTGTTAAATGAATTTGTATGAGATTATGTTTATCTATATTGTTTTTTTTTTTGAAAAAGGAGACCCAAAACAATAGTAAGATAAAGCTATTGATACCGATTGTGATATCATCATCTAAACTAGTGAGAGATGATAACATTATAGTTAGAGTTTAGACACAAAAATTTTTGTATCTAAATCCGCCTACTTCAGTTATATATATGTGATATTGGATAACAACTCCTATTATAAGTATAGATAGATCTGAAAATTTATTTTATAAAATACGACTCACCCCTCGCTTACACTTTTACATATTTAAATTGTGTGCTTACGTATGCACGTAAGTGTGCGTATTTGCGTATGTAAATACAGGTATCGGTTACACTGTTTGTAGAGTTTAGCGGTTCTGTGTTGGGTACGCGGTTTCGCTGTATAAAACATTATAATTAGTAAAATCTTTGTATTTGTTTTCGGTTCATGTTATATGTATAAAATAGTATCTCTAACTTCATTACTCGCATTATGACAGATCGTAAAAGCTTCATTATTTACTACTAAATGAAGTAAATAATGAAACTTTTACGATTTTTCTTAATTTGCCACCATTTATTATTATAATAAAATATAAATATGTATATAAAATGAATGGCCGAAATGCATGTACGCGCATAACTTCCGATCGGCTGCAATAAATTAAATCATTCTTTTTTTTATGTGTTCATTATTGTTAGGACAAGGTTTATCTTCAACAAAAATTAAAAGATAACAGGAAAAGTCTTTTTTGTCTGTGACTGTACACTGCCTGTGGAAAGCTGAAACAGATATGTAAATATGGCGGTACGAAGTTCGGCAGGTCAGTTTATTTTACTATAAATTGAAAGTCATGAAGTATCAAATATAAAAAAAAAAAAATTGTGTGTGTCAGCTCCGACGCACGACTGGAGTTTACTGACAAAAAAGTACTGGATATTATTAGCAATAAACTCCACTTGGAAAAATACACTGAGGAGTCATTTACAGTCTGCCACAGGCTTGGGCCACTTAGTAAAGATCATCACCGGCCCATCCTAGTAAGGTTCCGCAGCATGGAGCTCAGGTCATCTGTATGGAGAGCCAAAACTGCACTTAAGGGCTCCTGTGAATTCCTCCGTGAATTCCTGACTAAAGCGAGGCAGACCGTATTTGCTAAAGCCAGGGTTCACTTTGGTACTTGTGCGTGCTGGACACAGGATGGCACGATAGTTATTAAGGTATCAGACGGCAAGCGGCTCAAAGTCAGTACTATCGAAGAGTAAACTCCAATAAACTCTAATAAAAATACATATATTTGATATTAGGTACTATTATAGGAGAGCGACAACGAGTGAGTAGTACAGTGGAAGTAATTACTCTTCAAAATTAACTTAGAGGTGGCTTTGTGAACTACAACACTGTAGGACATACAGATGTACCTTCCTGTCTTGGGTAGGCAGAGAGAACACATCACCGTTTAACCTTTGACTCGCGCTCGCCGATTACGCGTGCTCTAGTACACCGCGGAGCTGGCCGAGTGCGTGTTGGGCCCCGTCGCGTCGCTCTGTCGCCGCGCACTCGCCCACTCACAGGGGCCTCGTCCTCGGCGCCGGCTGCTCCTGGCCGTATGTCCTTTTTAACAAACCCTTCCCTTATACCTTCTACAAGAATATATATTCAGTTTTAGGGATACATTTGGAATACTTCTTTTGTACACGAACTGAATTAAGTTCACATCTTTAATACGTGACATGTAAAACATGTTGAAATTACTTCAAAGTGACTAAAGAACACGACCTGTCATATATAAAAATCTTCCCAATGACCGCTAAGTGAAAATTAATTAATGGAGTATTTTAGTAATGTAGTTTGTGATATGATTTTTTTCTGTCACACATTCTGTGCTTAATGTACAGTACACAACAGTAACTGTAAATGGATCTCCCTGTGTGTTTGAGTGTGTGCATATTATGTCTTGTTGTTACTTCATAGTAGCTAACTAGCTCTTGGTACGTGCGCACCAAAAAAGTAACGAGGTCATTCATCAGTAGATTTTACCTCTCATATTTTTCTCATACCGGGCGCCTTATATATGAAAATCGATTCTTAAGGAGTAAACTCCAAAAATCAAACAAATCTAGATTCTCGTTCTGCTTTTAAACTCAGTTGAAAACCTCTCCAAAATGAAAGTTACAATTATCTCCGATAAAATGTTCTTAGCTAGAATTGCATCGATCCAATTAACTCTTAAAAGTGCAATTTGCTGTTCTCTTTAAATAAAGGTCAGCGTCCACTGCAGTGTAATTGGAATCTTACAACAAACCAATTTTATCAGCAATATTTATAAATAATGCACACGACCCACAAACAACAAGTCCATCTTGTAGTAACCATTGTTCTTAAGTCTCTTAATTGCTCTGTAGTAGCTAATTTAAAAAAAAAACGAGTGAGTTTTACAGTAGTCACGGTGTATTACATCAAAAATCCCACGTCACACACTTCAGCCCCTTTCCATTTCATTTCAAAAATTCTAATCGTCATCATCTTCCTAACCTTTATTATTCCAAAGATCATTTGGGGCCGGCTATTGCATCAACCGACTTTACCGAAATGTCAGTATTTTCTACGGAGCGATTAGCATCGGACCTCCGCAACCCTGAGGGTGAACTGAATTCGAAAATCGAACTAGTTGTCAGTATATTTGCGGGTACTCTGACTGCCCAATAACGAATGCTATAGATGTTCATGACAATCGGGACCGGCACGGGCGAGATATACCGCCATCTTCCATACTCCGAGCTGCTATTAAGAATTTCTTGTAAGTAAATCCCAACAGCATTCCAACCCGGGAATCGAACTCGAGACCTCGTGATCGGTAGTTGCTTACTCTAACCACTAGATTAATGGAGCAATCGAGTTTTTTTTGTTTTTTTTTTATTCTAATATATTGAAAAAATAACTAAAATATCCTGCCTAATATATGTTATCCAAAATGTTTTAATTGAAAGCATTACTAGGCAGTTTTCAATGTAACAGAGAAAAGTGGTTTTCAGCTCGGTTTGATTATTGACTAATTATTTACACTGATATAAGTTTTGCTAGGATTATTTATTGAAATTGGTTGAGTAAATATAGTAAAATGAATCACTCCATTAAAATTAATCTTTGAAATGGTTGAACAAAATTCAAGATGTCTGTCATAAAATAGACAGACGTCATAAATTCGTTTGACGTCTTTTTATTTACCTACCCTTTTCTTGAAGAAAATTGAATTACAAAGTTAAAGATAGAATTTAAAACTGTCCTCTTTTTTTCGTTTTTATGTTGAATTTGTAAGAATAAATACAGCTAACTGATTTCTGTACAATGTTTTTACTCGTATGAATTATGGATTCAGGATCGGCTCAGTTGAATACAACCTTTAGATCAACAATTTTTTTCAATTCAATAGATACTTCTGCCGGCTTTCAATTCTTCTATAAGTGGTTTGTGTTGAATTGTTAGTATTAGCTTTAGTTTAAACAGGTTTAAAGTATTGTTGGTATATTTGTGATGTTCACTAGTTTTAAATCTATGTAAGATTTAATAAAATAAGTGTAGATATTTAATAGCCCTGATATATAGGCCGTAAATCTGACGCGGTCTTTAGAAAAACATGAGTGACAGTTGATGGAGGAGACAATGAGTGTCTAAAATCATTTTGGATAAGATAAGCCGTTGGGAGGAGATCGTTTTTTGTTTTTTCGGAAGATGAAATGAGGACCCCCATTTCATCTCATCCACATTTTTTATATTTTATATCATTATTTTCATCACGACGAAGACTTAAAGACTTATGATTTGAAGACTATAAACACTTGACATTGGCAGAAATAGCTGATCCAAGAGATCCAGATGCCATTTCATCCAAAGAAGAAGAAGATAAGTCCTTTCCTGCTTGGATTGTAGTAGAATGTTTGACAATTCTCGCTTCTACAATTGAAGGTAAATAGGAATTTCAGTGTTTTCAATCGGTAAGAGTAACATTCATAAGTATCTTCCACCTCGTCGTGAAAAACACAGTCGATTAGTTAAAACCTTACAGCGAAATTAATTAAATATTCTGTTTTAGGGTCACGTACCTCAGAAGGAAAAACGGAACACTTATAGGATCACTTTGTTGTCCGTCTGTCTGTCAAGACCCTTTTTATTGTCTATATTATACTATCTGAACCCCGCGGTGTTACCCGCGGTTATTGTAGTACCGCCAGTAACGCCGCGCGACAAAGTTAGTCTAAAAAAAGCCTAAATTACTCCCCGGATCATCAGCTACCTGCCAGTGAAAGTCCCGTCAAAATCCGTCCAGCCGTTCCAGAGATTACCCGGAACAAACAGACAGACAGACAGACAGACAGACAAAAATTTTTTTAACTACATTTTTCGTATATGTACCGTGTTTACATACATATGCATTTAGTAAAAAGCGGTTATTTTAATATTACAAACAGACACTCCAATTTTATTTATTTGTATAGATGTATAGATAGATGAATCGCCGAAATGAAAGTACATGCATAACTTTCGAGGAGCTGCATCAAATTAAATAATTCTTTTTTTATGTGTTCGTTGTTGCTAGGACAAGGTTTGTGTATAAAAAAATTAAAAGATACCGGGAAAAGTATTTTTTTTGTCCGCGACTGTACACTGCCTGTGGGAAACTGAGACAGATATGTAAATATGAGGGTACAAAGTTCGCCGGGTTAGCTAGTTCATAATATTTATTAGTTTGAAGAACAACCAGTTGCTATTGCATTAAATTTTACGCATAGGAAATTTTAACCTTAAACATAATATTTTAAAAAATAGAAAATTTACTAAGAAAACACCATTTTATAAAAAAATGTGTAAATTAAAACTGAACTCACAATTATTTGATAAATATGTGAAAATCCCTCCGTAATACACCTCTAAGAAAGTTAGTAAAAATAAGACTTAATTAATTTCTAAGGACGAAGGACGAACAAAAAATCCTCAAAACATAAATAATTTTATCCTTGAATTAGTCTTTCGTTCTCAAATACATTTCTACATTTAACTTTCCAGGAAAATATTTTTGAATTTTTCGTGGGACGAGTCCTGTAATAAGATTTTTAAATTAAGTACTAGCTTTGAAATATTATTTAAAGTAAACAACATAAAAAAATCCAGAACCTAACAAGAAGCAGAAATAAAAATACGAGTACGTAAAACTTTTGTTACAATTTATAGAACCTATGCCAGTTTGAAACTAGGTGGCGTGGTGTTACACCACGCCACTAACAAAATTTACTAAGTTTCAAACTAAGTAAATTTTGGACTATGAGATCGAGATTGACTGAAAGAAAACTATTTTACCCGACTACGAAAGAAAGAGGGTTATGTTTTTCGAGTATATGTATGTATTTATGTGAGTGGTGTCAATCGATGCGTCTTAGTCGTGAGAGTGACACAGGTTTTTTTTTTTTTTTTTTTTTTTTTTTATTTAAATAGGGGGCAAACGAGCAGACGTATCACCTGATGGTAAGTGATTACCGCCGCCCATGGACACCCGCAACACCAGAGGCGTCACAGGTGCGTTGCCGGCCTTTTAAGAAGGAGTACGCTCGTTTCTTGAAGGTTTGAAGGTCGTATTGGTCCGGGAATACCGCAGGCGACAGTTCGTTCCACAATTTTGCTGTGCGAGGCAGAAAGTTTCTTGAAAAGCGCACCGTTGTGGACTGCCAACCATCTACAGGATACATCAAAATTAAAAAAAAAAAACAATGTAAAAAAGTATTACATAAAAACTGAATTTAATAAAATGGCAGATATTGACGCAGTCGGGTTTTTCTTTTAAATAAATTTACTTGTAAATATGTGCCTAGTATACATAGAAAACACCTAAAATCCGAGACAATTGTTTAAAGATCATACAAACATTTGGTTCAATCCAGGATGGGTTCCTGTCAGGTTGGAGCCATATCTAAATTCTAATTCAATCTTAATGAATCCAACAGAGAAGTAAGCTACTACAGATTTAAGTAAGCTTAGAAATGAGATGGGGACAAGAACTTTTCCTTATTATTTCAGTTAGTACAATCACGTTCTAAATTTTACCCTACAACAATGAATCAGTCTCCGCTGAAGTCTATAATAAAATGGCGCGCCTTTGTAATGCTAATATCATTATACTCATTAAAATGCCCCTCATAGCGAGTTCTAATATCAGTAGGCATGACTTCATAAAGTTTTATTAAAAATGAGGTTATAACATTAAATATATAGGGAGTTTGTTTGTTAGTTTGAACGAGTTGATCTCAGGAACCGTTGGTCCGATTTAAAAAAATATTTCAAGGTTGGATAGTACATTTATCGAGGAAGGTTATAAGCTATATATCATTACGCTAAGACCAATAAGAGCGGTGCACCAATGGAGAATGTTTCAAAAATGGGGTAAAATTATCACATATCAATAGGAGACGCAAACGAGGTTGCGTGGGTCAGCTAGTAATATATATGGGGACAATAGTCAGGTGTGGAACAATCTATACTAATATATAAAGCTGAAGAGTTTGTTTGTTTGTTTGTTTGTTTGTTTGAACACGCTAATCTCAGGAACCACTGGTCCGATTTAAATAATTCTTTCGGTGTTGGATAGTCCATTTATCGAGGAAGGCTATAGGGTATATATCATCACGCTACTACTTATAGGAGCGGAGCAACAATGAAGAATGTTTAAAAAACGGGGAAAATTTTCACGCTACGGGCAATATAAGGCGTAAACGAGGTTGCGTGGGTCTGCTAGTATAATCTAATTAGAAAAGAGCGTACTCCTCATTAAAAGATCGGCAACGCACTTGTGACGCCTCTGGTGTTGCGGGTGTCCATGGGCGGCGGTAATCGCTTACCATCAGGCGATACGTCCGCTCATTTGCCCCGTATTCATGGAAAAGAAAACCTTATCTGTGATGGTTTAGAGGAGAAGAAAGATCACGAAGCTTGGCTTTAAATGAAAGCTGATAATCTGTCTGTGATAATTCAAGAGAACAATAGACCAAAATATTTAACAGGGTTAAAAACCCAGAATTTAAATTTAAATGTTTTCTACTCAATTTTTGAACATTACGAGTAATGTACACATTATTTTGCGATTTTATTACAACTGTTAACGCTCATGACATAAGGGTTGGAATTTACGTAACATTATTAATTTAAGTAATGGATAATTATGAGTATGTATAATAATATCATTACTATGCGAAGTTAAAGGCCTAATAAAAAGGTCAATGTCATTGCGTCACCCTTATATAAAGTTACACGAATTTATATAGTAACAAGTAACGAATTATTAGAAAAATACCGACTACGTCAATATCTGTCATCTTTATTATATTTTCTTTTAATAATTATTTTTACGGGAATTAACGCGATCACTTATTAAAAGTTATTACATACCTTTGATTTGCCTGACGTTTTGACCAGGTTGCACTGGCCGTGGTCACAGGCTGACTGGCTCAGCGGCGGTTGATTCCCGTAAAAATAATTGTTAATATATCATGGAACACGAAAGTTTAAAAGTTAGTATATTTTCTTTTTTTATAATATCTTGTTAATTTTGTTTTTTTTTTCAATTTTGATGTACCCAGTGTCACTCTCACGACTAAGACGAGTCTATTGACACCTCTCAAATAAAAATACGGCAGGGCCTAGGGCGTGCCAAAGAAATATACACACATACACTAGATAAACATAACCTTCCTTCTTTCTTTCAGTCGGGTAAAAACCTACTATGCTGGGATATCCGAAAATACTTTTAATGCGATTCAGGTCGCTGGGGACAGCCAGTATTTTCTAATTACGCAAAAAAATACAGTATAATAAATTATTGAGATCGTCAGAAATTCTAAAATTAAAAATGCCTGGTCACTCTACCAAATTCCTCGACCAGTCGTTTTCAGTCCAAGCGGTACGCTTGTGGAATGCCCTACCAGTCGCAATTAGACGTGCAAAAACTCAAACTGCCTTTAAGAGATTGGTAAAGGAGCATTACCTGGTAGACAACAATAATCCATAAACAACTATTATTATAAATCAATTGGGTCACAGTATCGAATGCCAGGATGTGTATAATATCTATGAATTTCACTTATTATGTAAGTATATATAACCATATATTTGTGTCACTTGTACTTCATATAATATTGTTATCAATAAATATTGATACTGCTTTATTTTCCTTTTATAAATTACTCTCTAATGCACCAGACATTACACTACTCGTATAGTCTGCCCAATAACGTTATTTATTTCCATCCCACGGTTGCCTGGAAGAGATTGCCATTGAGCAATAAGGCCGCCAGTTGTACTACCGACCTACCTAGCTTTAAGTTATGTACTTAGTTATCTGGTGTACAATAAAGCGATTTATTATTATTATTATTATAAAATCCTACCTATATTAAAATATATTGTAAGGTGGTCTAAGCATTTAGATACGCATACATATATATCGTTATTTTTCATGTCTAATTATATGTGCATACTTTCTGATGATTATATGTGCATCTAATTAGATATGCATTGTTCTAAACAAGTACAATTTAAAAAAATAAAACCGACTTCAAGTTGCCACTCGATTTCTCTTGGATGCCATCATCAGATATTAATGTCCTTATCATGGTACCACCGTTGGGACATCTCCTTTCCATTAAAAACAATCATCAAAATCGGTTCATAAACGACGAAGTTGAATTGCGAAACCTCCTCCTTTGTTTATTACTTCCATATTATTATGCATTTACTGCATAAATACACGACTGAAGTAAAATATAACTGTCTGCGAGAGAAAGAGAGAAATAAGATGTTTTCTCGCACCTCTCTCTCTTGTCGCTACAGTAATGTATGCAACGTAACTCTCTCTTATTCTATCCACCTCGCCTGATCACACATTTCGTAACGTAACGAGAGCGTTACGCATACACTAGCTTCCTCCCCAAGTAAAGCGTGAGTGAAGAAATTTCACTTTGAAATATTTTTTAATTCCAAACAATCCATTTTCGTTTATTTAAGCATCATTTTTGTCCGATAACGAAGTATTTGAACAAAAGTACGTACCACAATTTTAATGAAGATTAAGCGGATACCGCGTCAAACTCGGTATTTCGAATGGCATTTGTTTAATGAAGTTACGACCTTCATGTCACGGTTTTACGTGTATTTGTTGATGTGTAGGATAATTACTCCATTATTTTAGTAGGCTGTTCACCTTTAATCTTTTATTTAACTTTTAAGTATAAATGTAAATACTGGAGATGTCTGATGTGTGAATTATGATCCTTTATTTAAATTTTAAGTGTAATTTTATATGCTTTCTGCCCTTTTGAATGTTTTATTTGATCTCGTCATAGAATTAACTTGAATAAAGTACAAATTTTTGTATCATGAGACTGTGTAGAGTATATAATTGAAAGTATATACTGATTTGATGTAAACTTTTCAATATAATACTAGCTGAACCCTTGCGACGCTTGTCTAAAAATAGTATCGTCGAAAGTCAACATCTATGGTTATGTTGGCTTAATAGTCGGTAACGAGGGGGTTTTATTCACACGTAGAACCCAGTGTGAAACGGAATGAACACCCGCAGAAAATGCTTTCATTAAATATAATTAGTGTAGTGTAGTACACCTAACATTACACCGTAAACCCTTTCAACTTGAAAAAGAAAACAAATAAAAATATATCATATTAATAAACTGTCAAGTTAAGTGACATTATAATGTTAATCGAACCATTGACGTAGGCGTCGTAGCCCTCGTAGGGTCTACGTCGTAGAGGCTTGTAGCCTGTCACGCTACGTCACTCGAGAACTGATTTCTTTTGTTTTTGTATTTTATATATGGTATTGGCATTTGTTAGAAAAAGGGTTACGTTATATACAGGGTGTGTTTTCTTATTTATGAATCAATCGAGTGAAAATAAAATAAACAGCCTTCTGCAAAAAAGGACAAGGTTTTCACATTTTGTCAATAAAAAATTTTTTCTTTTTTTTTTTTGATAAAATATGTAACACTGGGGGAGCTACACTTGTATATATGGATAGTTTTAGCCAGATTGATATCACCACAGCTCCTCACCAGGTAAGTGACCTGGTAACCCCAGCCGTAGTCGCTAACCCACTTGCTCATTTACCTACTATAAAGTGAAAATTCATATAACGCAAAATCATACCCGTTATATCAGAATTGTCAAAGATTCCCGCTGACCCTGTAATAAATAATGTTATTGTCTACTAAATAAATATCAACAACTGATAATCGTTATTGTACTGTTTTATTTGTAGCAAGATTCATTAGTTATTATATTATTGAGAGACATCCTATCGAGAGACATCGTAAACAGTAATATGTTTTATTACGATAGCATTAACCAAATAGTAATAATATATTTATTAGCATTCATAAGGTAACTTTATGGGTGGTTACGTTAACGTGTTATAACGTTCAATAAATTTTAGTGAGAATTCGTTGACAGTCATTCTTTGCTAAAAAATAATGATGACTTTGTTCAATAGTAAAAATTTGAAAACTGTGAAAACTCAAATAAATAATTAAAATGATAAATATTTATTTTGGCACACACTATAAAAATATTTGTTTACAAACAAACAAAAATAGGAAAGCACATAACAAAAAACTGTACCAAACATGGACCCAATTCAGCATTGTGTCAGGCAAAAACCTGACAAGTGACAGTATACCCAAAACTACTTAACCAAAAAAAACACTTTAACGATAAGGATTAAAAACTTAAAACAAACCAAAACCAGCAAATAGACTGGCCAGAGGAGTTCTTAGAGACTTACCCGTCATAGTATAATAAGCCTCCTTTCAAATTCATAAGACAATAAGTGACATTTACGAACGTTAAATTGAAGCTACAGTTAAAAATCATAGATCGACACAAACAGACGTCTCGGATGTACCGTGGCGTCTGTTTGTATCAAGTTATCAAGGTGAATTAGGTGAAAACACCAAAATCCACTGCCTGCTTGTGTCGATCCATAACTTTCTTTTTTTTTTTTTTATGTTTGACCCTGCCATAATGACTCTACTCTGCCTGATGGAAAGCATGAGTAGAATCCAAAAGTGATGGTCACCATACTGCGAATGCAGACAATGCAATAATGCAGCATGGTGACACACACCATGGCGGGCTAGTGATGCTTCTGCATCATTGGGCCTCCGGTCTCGCACTCACCAACGAAACACGACAGCATGATCGCTGTCATTTTACGTTGATTTTCTGTGCGAGGGTAGTACCGCCCCGGTCGAGCAGGCCCGTTCGTGCTGAAATCAGCGTGGCTCTACTACCTTGAAAGAGTTCTAAAGAGTAGCCTATGTCCAGCTATAGATGAAAAATGTTGTATAAATTTAACTAATTCAGTTGATGTTTGGAGCCGTCACGGCAGGACATTTTATCCTTCAATACAGAGCCTTATTCAAATCGGATAGTAGTCAGACATCTCCGAGATATATGTACTTGTCATAGACCGTGTTATAGCTATGAAATAGATGAAAACTAGTCGTTCGTATTCATGTACGTTAAATAGTATTATCAAATATGAGCCGCAGTCTGTGTTATTGAAATGAAAATGTTAAAAAAGAATATTCATACAGTGTTCAATGAGTTATTACGTATTAAGTCATCGAAAAAATAGTTAATGTTTTGACTAAGAAGAATGCACTTTACACATTGGTTACTTTCTTTAAAAACTCAGTTTACACATTTATTTTTTTAAATTTAAAACATATTGACTGCCTCGTTGGTCTCGCGGTAGGCGTGAACGACTGCTGATCATGAGGTCTCGGGTTCGATTCCCGGGTCGGACCAAATGTTTGTATGATCTACAAATATTTGTTTCGGAGTTTGGGTGTGTTCTATCTATAATATGTATGTATTTACAAAAAAAAAGTGTATATGTATTTGTATCAGTTTTCTAGTACCCCATAACACAAGCTCTGCTTATCTTGGGACTAGATGGCGTTGTGTGTTTAGATGTCCGAAATATTTATTTATATTTATTTATTTATTTCTGAGTTTTTTCCCACGAATATTCTATAAAAGTTGTTGGCCGCGGCTCCGCCGGCGTATATGCCGGTTATCGCGGCAAATAGTAGCCTATGTGCTATGCTGATGTATAAGCTATATTACTGTAAAGTTTCATCCAAATCCGTTAAGTAGCTTTTGCATGAAAGAGTAACAAACATACATCCATACTTACAAACGCGTTTATAATATTAGTATGGTTTTCACAAATGAAGCGCAAATTCTATTTATTTATATATAAAACTAGCTGAACCCCGCGGTGTTACCCGCGGTTATTGTTGTACCGCGAGTAACGCCGCGGGACAAAGTTAGTCTAAAAAAAGTAGCCTAAGTTACTCCCCGGGTCATCAGCTACCTGCCAGTGAAAGTCCCGTCAAAATCCGTCCAGCCGTTCCAGAGATTACCCGGAACAAGCAGACAGACAGACAGACAAAAAATTTTTTAACTTAATTTTTGGTATATGTATCGTGTATACATACATATCCATTAAGTAAAAAGCGGTTATTTTAATATTACAAACAGACACTACAATTTTATTTATTTGTATAGATAAATATTTAAAAGTGTAAACTTTTTGGAAAGTAGTCATGCTACTAAGTCCTTGTGTTAATATAGTTTTGATTTGCAAATTCAAATAAATCTTGAAAAGCAATGTAAATCGTAATATCCCAAAGGTGTTAAAGTGTCTACTGTTCTTAGTTTGAAAGTGTCGGTTATTTAATAAAAAGGTTAAACCCCCGGGGTGCACCCTTGTTAGTTCTTCAAAAGGCTTTAACGCTATCACTGAGGGTCCCTACACCTCTAATACCATAATAACTCTTAAATTTAAATATAATATTCCCAGAGAAGGAACGGAATTTTAATCAGTTTTAAAAGAATGTTATTTCAATTATAATATGCTTTATCTGTGGCACAAAAAGCTTACAAAATTATTTAGAATTCATTCAAACTAGAGACAAATAATTCTATCAATTATGATTTCACCATTACTTATCGTTGTATCAAAGAAACATATCCATTTGATTCAAATAAACAATTCTTTTTAATACCTCAGGAAACTAGCTGTTGCCCGCGGCTTTGCTCGCGTGGGTGTTGATTATATGTATTTAATTAGAACTGTGTAAGTATGTGTGAATAATTTATTCATGTTTTTAAATGTATTTATTTATTTTTAATCAAAAGCCCATAGAACTTTCAAACTAACTTTCGACCCTTATTTTAACCGCTTTAGGAATAGAATTCCCATAAATGCTTATATAGGTATTCATTTTTAATAGCCTAAAGACAAAGTTTCAGGCTTCTAAATTCGAAAATGACGGACTTCTGTTGCACTTGCACGTTGACTGCCGTTGCACTGGCCGTGGTCACAGGCTGACACAGCTTGTGACCACGGCCAGTGCAACCTGTAAAAATAATCGTTAGTAAATACGTATCTACTCCTTTTTAATCAGAAGCCCAAATGTAAAGTTTCATGTTTCTAACTTAAAAAATTACGGACTTTCTTCCTTAGTGGATGTCTACTTAATGAAATGATCATACCCACCAAATTTCATAGATCTAACTTTAATAGTTTACGCTTGGCCATGATGAATCAGTGAGTCAGTCCGTTAGTCAGGACATGTAATTTATAAGTATAGCCAAAAGAACTTGTCTCGTATTTTTGCAGCAATATTTTACTCTGCTACCGAAATTGTTTAATCGTGTCCAGCACTGCTGCTTCCTTGGAGTAAGGAGACTTCACCAGTCTCTGCGGGCCCATGAGACAGAAGCCAAGCACTCACAGATCAATCACCGATGAACAGTTCAAACTTATAGGTGATACACCTCTTTTCTAGCTTATTCTAAATAAATTCACTCACGGTTTCCCGGGTGGTGCACCGTTCTCTCTTCGCTGGAGTGTTGTACCACTCTTCATTCCAGCTTCACTTGAATCTTCACTTCACCACACGAAGGATCAATCGCTTCGAGGTTTGTGAGGTTTCCGAGTCCTACCCTCTTACATTAAGTTTATACAATCAAACAGCGACTGATAATTTGCTTAAGTTCGATCGTACGAGGTCGTTTTGAACAATTATCACATGCTTCCGAGCCACAATTCACGATTAATAATCTTCGACAGCTTTCCGCGTTCCCTGAACCGAGTTTATACAATGGCCGTTTCAACGGTTTCGAACAGTTTATTTAGCCTGTCAAACCACGATGGCCATTAAAATCCTCATCAAGAGCTAAATACAAAGAATTAAAACACGACACTAATCGACATTTTTCTCACAAAACTAGTTCCCGCAGATTCTACTCGTAATAATGACATGACATTTTACTTTAACATAACAATTCAGGGTTGCTATTGCGTTTGGTTTCAAACAATAAGGTTTAAGTTGTATACTTCCTTTCATCGCACAATTAAAACTCTGACAAGCAATTCACGTAAAAGTAGAGTTTATAACAAATGCCCAGCGATATTTCGACGCTACACCCGAGCTGTACCACAGCTGAGACCTAATATTACAACGCAATTTCTAACACGCAGTTTACTAGATTGGTTTTTCAAAGTGAGCCGGTCTATTCACATTTTTCTTTTTTTTTTATGTTTGACCCTGCCAAAATGACTCTACTCTGCCTGATGGAAAGCATAAGCAGAATCCAAGAGTGATGGTCACCATACTGCGAACGCAGACAATGCAACAATGCAGCATGGCGACCCACACCATGGCGGGCTAGTGATGCTTTCGCATCATTGGGCCTCCGGTCTCGCACTCACCAACGAAACACGACAGCATGATCGCTGTCATTTTACGTTGATTTTCTGTGCGAGGGTAGTACCGTCCCGGTCGAGCCGGCCCGTTCGTGCTGAAATCAGCGTGGCTCTACTACCTTGAGCTACTACTATTCGATAGCAGCTGAGTATATTCTCAAAATATCAAATTCTGACACTTAATTTATTAAGTGATCCTTATGAAATTTTCCGTATATATTTTCTGATTTATAGACAATCACATATTGTACATTTTAACCAGAAAATTATCCTGTTGCTAAGAGAAGCGGCACTCAAATATAATCTTGATACACAAAGAATAGCTAAAACAAAATCTAGGTAAGTCATGGTAGGTAATGACAAGTTAGTGATAAATAAATATTGTTAAAAAAATATTCATTTTTTCATGTTAAGCATTTGAAATGCTATTTTGAGGTAAAAATTTACATAAAATAAAAACTTATATTAAATACTCGTATGAAAAACGCTTACGAATAAACTTCCAGCCTTACTATAGATAGATGATCTCTTTTCTCAAAACGATTAAAACCGCGGTATGGTAATGTGAAAAAATATTTTCGTCAGTTACCCCTTTCACGTGCATTGTCATCTATGAACAATACCGACCATTTCAGTAATGGCAGTAAAACTGTTCATTCACTCCTTCTTTACCAGCTCTGTGTAGTCGTAAAAGCTTTCAACTGGACGACATTATGAAAAGCCTCATTATGGTTGACAGGACTGAAGACAGACAAAAGATATGCGCTTTACTGTCTATCTATCTCATGGCTGAACCGCTGCATCGATAGCAGTGAAATAAGGCATAGAGATTCTTGAGGAAAGGCATAAAATACTATTTAGTGTGATAACTTACAAACACGTGGGTGGAGCCGCCGACAAAGGCAAGAAACCTATATACTGTAATGTACTACATTAAAATTAGACGAGCCTATCGGTTTAATGGTTAGTGATCCTGCATGCTTAGCCATAGGTCGTGGGTTTAAATTTCTAACTAAGTTAAATAAATTTATTAATAAATAAATAAATACTTCAGACATCTAACACACAACGCCATCTAGTCCCAAGTTAAGCAGAGCTTGTGTTATAGGTACTAAACAACTGATATAATTACTTATTTACTGTTTTTTTTGTAAATACATACATATTATACATAGAAAACATCCAAACTCCGAAACAAATATTTGCAGATCATACAAACATTTGGTCCGACCCGGGATTCGAACCCGAGACCTCAAGCACAGCAGTCGCATACGCTACCACTACGCCACCGAGGCAGTTAATTAAATAAACTAATATGTAATGAACATTTAGATCTGCTCACTATCTCGGTGTAGTATATACATATGTCTTAAGTAAATAAACACTTATCAGCAGTGTAGGTAGTGGATATTTTTTTTATTGTAATTCAAAAAAAACTTTTATAAGAATGGAGTTCTTAGAGTGTGATTCACAACACTTTGAATCTGGTTATAAGTATTCCTATGACAAATATGGGCTTACCCATCTTTAAAAAAACAGCTTCCTTACTAGCATATATGTCCTGACTAAGAGACTATTTAGACGTGAATAAATCAAACTTAAAACACTGAGTGCTTTAGCCACTACGCCATTCGAACCATCACAGTCATGTTGAAGCTTAAATCCTTGTGAATAATAATACAGCCAAAAGTTTTTCTAATAAAGCTAATCTATACAAATAAATAAAATTGAAGTGTCTGTTTGTAATATTAAAATAACAGCTTTTTAATCAATGCATATGTATGTATACACGATACACATACCGAAAATGTAATTAAAAAAATTTTTGTCTGTCTGTCTGTCTGTTTGTTCCGGGTAATCTCTGGAACGGCTGAATGGATTTTGACGGAACTTTCACTGGCAGGTAGCTGATGATCCAGGGGGTAACTTAGGCTACTTTTTTTGACTAATTTTGTCCCGCGGCGTTACCCGCGGTACAACAATAACCGCGGGTAACACCGCGGGGTTCAGCTAGTATTACATAAAATTACAACGGAAAGGTAAAAAAATCCGGTAATTTTTTCATAAATACCTTGTGTAATGAAACTTTTAAATGTACCACTAGAGCTTACTCTAAACGATTTCAACGAGAAAAGTTCAAAGTAGTTGGCTTTATTGAACATAAAATTTATTAATGCGCAAAATATTGCCACAGCCATGATGCTCAAGTTTCAGGTTAACACTACTTTACATTTCAAACAGGACCGAAATTCAGAATTACATAGCATTCAATAATACTGAAAGCAAAACTATGGGCAGTGAAAGGGAATCATAAAACAGTATTGGCGGAATATTCTAGACCTTAGTTGATTGATAGACTCATAAAGAAAAAATACGAATACTGAAAAAAGAATGTTTGAAATCAGTTAAATAGCATTTTTAACCGACTTATAAATTTTTGTGTGTATTCGCGGATAATTTCGTCGTTTATGAAATATATATCATAGCCCAGTTGCACTCGGTTATTAGAAACAATCACCGAGGGTAAGCAACGATGGCGTAGTCCGTACCTGGATGGGTGACCGCTGGTGGCATGATATCAAGAGCGTCTCCGTGATTTGGAGGTCACGTTAAGCAGTCGGTCCCGGGTGTTATCGTATGATAACAGTGTGTGATAACAGCGTGGGGACGGATGGCCTTAACCCTCTCTTGAGAGGAGACTTGAGCCCAACAGTGGGGCGTTATGGGTTGTTGGAGAATGATGAACCGATTTTGTAGATCTGA
Source organism: Spilosoma lubricipeda (assembly GCA_905220595.1). NCBI lineage: Eukaryota > Metazoa > Arthropoda > Insecta > Lepidoptera > Erebidae > Spilosoma > Spilosoma lubricipeda. The sequence goes on from HG992290.1 coordinate 2,850,455, forward strand.
CTCAGTTGTATTTTGAATATCCCAACGGTGGTACCATAATAAGTATACTATTAAATTGTAGTACGATTTAAACATGTGTTAAGAGAACCTGATTTTATTTATTTATACCTATATATGGCGATAATTAACACAGGACACTATTTTTAACCGACTTCAAAAAAGGAAGAAGTTTCTCAATTCGAATGTGTAAATATATATATGTCGGAGTCACAGTGTGGGGGTCGGTCGAAGCGGTTATTGAGAAACGGTGACGTCAGTTTCGCCGACGTCACTTGCATATTTTGTCAAGTGGCACTCATGATTTAAAGCAATAGAAATCGCTCTTAATCAAGTCTAGTCTAGTAATCAATCTTCATTATTACACACGTTGGTAGGTAGGGTTTATTTGCACAGCCAAAGACAATATAGAATTCCAATAGTTTATTGAATCAATGAAGCTACAGTTAAAATCATAGATCGGCACAACACTGTCAAAATGAATTAGGTGAGAACACCAAATTCCACTGAACGTCCGTGACGACCCATAACCTCCAGTTTCCAAATGCGTAGGGCCTTATGAGAAGAATACTGGCAAAGAAACTCATGGCCACTCTTTTAAATCTTAACTTATTAGTTACAAACGTTTGACAGTTAATTACAATAATTAAGAAACCTATGTACTTAGCTTATTTACAGCTTGTCCTTCCTGGTACAATGCCCGTACTCAACTGATCTGTTGATTCTATTTTACTTCAATACGAAACGGTGGGTAGTTAGATTAAGAGCCAAAAGGTTAGTAGTCCCGCAACTCGTGCGGCCGCTCTCTTTTATACCGGCTGCTCGCTTTAACTAGTGGTGACACCTACCACTGTATTCGGTGTTACCCGCACACATTTTAGTAACATTTAATATTGCTTACAGAATCGACTAAAACTAAACCTACATTATTAAATCAAGCTGTAAGTAAACTAAGACTTAATAATCACATCGTTAACAACAAATAATCAGTTTCTTCCTTTACATACACCGTCCACAGATTCCACCCAAACTGCCATGTTTCTCGATGCACAGTTTGACGTTTCGAATAATCGATTGAAATAAACACAAATCCAAATTAAACTTAAAAAATCTACTCGTTCTCCGACACGGCCGTCCTGATGCATCACACGTCCTCGTGTGAGTCATCTGTAACAAAGAAAAGCAACCACAGTAGCTCAATTTATTCGGACTGGCCCACAGGCATTCTGATAAGACTTACACGTCTACGTGTTTGTTAACTGAGGAATCATCTGGACAGTGAATCCGTCCTCTCGGCTATTCCTGACCAAATTAAAGATTCATAGAAACCAATTTCAATTATAACAAATTATTTTGCCTTCATGATTTTAAATTTGATGTTTCTATTCACGTCAGTATCACGATAAGGTTCTGACCATGCTCATTTATGTCTCTACCAGCATAATCACATTAATCTTAGTACAAACAATAATGATTGTTAACCCAGGTTCAGCACCTCTGTCTAAACAGCCAGTAACAGCGTTAAGACGTTTTGACTTAGTCGCTTAACCAGCAACTGCGTATAAACACTTAACCAGCGGCATTTTGCTCAACTCTTAGCCAGAGATCGAGATCTTTTTATTGTCACTTAACCAGCGACTGACATTCGCATAGCCACATGCGCACCGCGCACTCTCTACAGATAAGTACTGCACGAGCTAAGGCTACAAATGACCAGCGAGACCTAAGTAGGTAGTGAAACCAGGCTACCAACACTACATGTCTTTTAATCAAATAACTTTGTTTATTAATTAAAGCAAGCTTAAAGAGTGTAATCCTATCTCTATCAACAATTAACAATGGTCTGGTTAAACGTCACAAAATACATTCCAAATAATTGTTCACGAACAAAATAATCAAAACAGAAATAAAACCTTCGATTAATTTAATAAACTATTCAAGGATCATTGTTTTCTACATCACGTTCATCGGACATATCAATAGGGACTTCACTAGTGGGTATCTGATGGTCTGCATTCACTTTAATTACTGCGAGTGTAGATGATCAATGGTTGGTAGAAAATATGTGTGTACAGCAAATTCGCGGTCTCTCTCTAGTATTTCGGCAACCATGTAAGGGCCTTTATACTGTGGGTTTAATTTAATTTGATTGCGATCCTCATTTTTTTTAAGAGAACGTAAGCACCAATAGAAACGACCTTATTATTTTTAAGAACTTTTCAAAAATTACAACTGAAAAGCCTAATGCAAGCAGATTTTCTTTCTTTTCTTTAAATAATTATATCGTTTGAAATACAGTAATCGTGTACCTACTACAGGAATACTATTCAGTGCATTTCTTCAACCCGGATGTCTTGACAGAATTTCTTGTTTTTCTTATTTTATTAAAAAGACAACTCTCCCATTAGGAATAAACATCCTGTGTCACGGAGGACCTCGCAAAAGGATATAAAACGTACACAAAAATCACCCAGACTCAGGGCAAGAATTTGTGGACCACACAATACTATGTTACAATAAGGGCGGGCGTTACCTACCCTCAATAACATTACTGCACCATATTGTCGTTGGCCCAGAAATCTATCTCACAGAATTTGTCTTATTAAAGAGCATTTGAAACAAAATGAAAACTTCTCACCAAATCTTTCTTGGAGCTGACATTCACTTGTTACTCGGTTTGTAAATCGTTTGCCTTGGCATTCATATTGGAACTGCATCTATGACACCACACTTGAATAAGGTTCAAGTAATCGTCTTCTGCGCTTTGGTTTCCTTCGACTGTCAGGCGAGGTAGTATCTGAAATCTCAGATTATGTGTTAGCAATATTGTCACGACTAAAATTGTCCTAATCTTTACTAGATTACGTAACCTTTTGACATTGCCACAACTGTGACAGCTCTTGAATTTTCACACATCACTTTACTTTTACAGTCGGAGTAGTTCTCTCACTAGTTGGCGGTTCTCGTATAGCACAAAATAATTCCGTATCGAAAAGATTTTTTTTTAACGTAGGGTAAACGAAAATAAAATAATAAAAGTCTGCCCTGTATTTTGTTCCTAATTCGTTATGGGTAATCCATAGGGGTAATTCACAGGTAATCCATAGGGGTAGTTCATAGGTAATCTCTAGGGGTAGTCCACTGGGGTAATTCACAGGTAATCTCTAGGGGTATCACAGGTAATCCATAAGGTAATTCACAGGTAATCTCTAGGGGTAATCTCTAGAGGTAGTCCACAGGGGTAATCCATAGGGCAATTCACAGGTAATCCCACTTCTGATGTCGGAGTCACAGTGTGGGGGTCGGTCGAAGCGGTTATTGAGAAACGGTGACGTCAGTTTCGCCGACGTCACTTGCATATTTTGTCAAGTGGCACTCATGATTTAAAGCAATAGAAATCGCTCTTAATCAAGTCTAGTCTAGTAATCAATCTTCATTATTACACACGTTGGTAGGTAGGGTTTATTTGCACAGCCAAAGACAATATAGAATTCCAATAGTTTATTGAATCAATGAAGCTACAGTTAAAATCATAGATCGGCACAACACTGTCAAAATGAATTAGGTGAGAACACCAAATTCCACTGAACGTCCGTGACGACCCATAACCTCCAGTTTCCAAATGCGTAGGGCCTTATGAGAAGAATACTGGCAAAGAAACTCATGGCCACTCTTTTAAATCTTAACTTATTAGTTACAAACGTTTGACAGTTAATTACAATAATTAAGAAACCTATGTACTTAGCTTATTTACAGCTTGTCCTTCCTGGTACAATGCCCGTACTCAACTGATCTGTTGATTCTATTTTACTTCAATACGAAACGGTGGGTAGTTAGATTAAGAGCCAAAAGGTTAGTAGTCCCGCAACTCGTGCGGCCGCTCTCTTTTATACCGGCTGCTCGCTTTAACTAGTGGTGACACCTACCACTGTATTCGGTGTTACCCGCACACATTTTAGTAACATTTAATATTGCTTACAGAATCGACTAAAACTAAACCTACATTATTAAATCAAGCTGTAAGTAAACTAAGACTTAATAATCACATCGTTAACAACAAATAATCAGTTTCTTCCTTTACATACACCGTCCACAGATTCCACCCAAACTGCCATGTTTCTCGATGCACAGTTTGACGTTTCGAATAATCGATTGAAATAAACACAAATCCAAATTAAACTTAAAAAATCTACTCGTTCTCCGACATATATATATATTTTTATGTTTGTTCGCGGATAACTTTGTCTTTTATGGACCGATTTTGATGATTATTTTTTTAATGGAAAGTAGATATCCGAACGGTGGTACCATGATAAGGACAGTAAGATCTGATGATGGCATCCAAGACAAATCGAGTCAAACCTTCAAGTCGGTTTTATTTCTGTTAAAATTTTACTTGTTCTGCTACATTTTTAAATAGTCGTTTACTATAATAGAGATGTATGACTTGTCCCCAGTAAGTAGCGGGGATTCCTTAAACTGATTTTATATTTTTATTTACGAACCGATTGAAATAAAAGAAACACTAAATGTTAAGTGAAACAAACCCTAACGCATTAGTGAATACAGCATTCAAATTGTCTGAGATTAGCTTGCACAAACGTACAGACAAACAGACATAAATTATATAAATCATTGTCTTGGGTTCTATTGCGTTTATAAAACCCCCCTATAATATTTTTTTTCATATCTATTCCTGTACAGACAGCGAACAGTTACGATTTTATTATGTGTATTGATCACATATCAAGAAATATTATAAAAAAAAATTGAAAGCATGAACGCACATACCTTTTTTATGTTATTCATATCATATCCTTGCGTGTACGATGGTCATGGTATCTTTTTATTTAGTAGATATATACTTAGGCACTACTTTTAATTAAAAAGTGTTGCTATGCGACAATTTTCCCATTAAAATTGCATTAAACGAAGCTAATGCACTAAAATATTAATAACAGGCGAGGTCTGTGGTTAGCGGTACCGATTCAATTAATGTGTCATGTAGACACCAAATATATGATAGGTTAGGTCAGCTCAGCTTTATAATCCTTTAAACCGTATTGTTCTTTGCTGAACATAAGCCTCTCATGCGCAAAATGGTTTTGGAATGTCACCCTGGTCAGATGGCTTTGTATGAGGTTTGTTTTAAGTATCCTTCTTTTCGAAGTCAGTTAGACTTAAAAAAAGGAGGAGGTTCTCAATTCGACCTCTTTTTATGTTTATTACCTCAGAACTTTCGACTTGGAAAACCGATTTTGATGTCTTTTTTATATTTGAAAACTGGTGCTGCCCGTGTGGTCCCATTTCAATTTAGTGCAGTTCTAGAAGTTGTTTTTTTTCTTGACGTATTAATATCTCGATTATCTTTAGTGACAATTAGCTAAATATTTTTATAACTATATAGTTTAAAAAATACAATTATTTGATATTGATGATAAAAATAAATTTAAACTCCTAATGATGACACAGTTTCTATATAATACTCAATAGGTTTTAATCACGGAGCAAAATTGAATTTTACATGTATGCACTCACACATCTAGAATCTTGTGCTTTGTTTATAATTTACACATCTGATCTATAACCTTTAAATTAACAATTCTTGTATGTATACATATAATCTGAATATCGGAAACCGCTTAAACGATTTTCATGAAAATTAGCATGCAGGAGATTTCGGGAGCGTTAAATCTATATAGCTCGGATTTATTTTTAGAAACTTTTCCATCATGCAGGCTAATCAGTCATACAGGTACTCTATAATAATAAATATATATATATATAAATATACACACAACGCCATCTAGTCCTAAGCTAAGCGGAGCTTGTGTTATGGGTACTAGACAACCGATATAAATACATATATACTTTTTTTAGTAAATACATACATATTATACCGCCAACGAGGCGTAGTGGTAGCGTATTTCTTAATAACGTAAGATATTTAGCACACGGCATTCCAATTCCAAACTAAGTTGAGTTTATACTGTAACCTGACTCCTTGTAACCACAAATGTTATTCTCTGTTTTAAACAATAAAATAATCTAATATATAAAATTCTCGTGTCACAGTTTTCGTTGCCATACTCCTCCGTAACGGCTTGACCGATTCTCATGAAACTTTGTGAGCATATTGAGTAGGTCTGAGAATCGAACAACATCTATTTTTCATCCCCCTAAATGGTAAGGGTCACCCATCCTTAAAAAAAAATTATGGCAAAACGACGTTTGCCGGGGCAGCTAGTAAATATATATAAATATACACATAACGCCATCTAGTCCTAAGCTAAGTGGAGCTTGTGTTATGGGTACTAGACAACTGATATAAATACATATAGTATACTTTTTTAGTAAATACATACATATTATACCGCCACCGAGGCGTAGTGGTAACGTATTTCTTAATAACGTAAGATATTTCGCACGCGGCCTTCGGATTCAAAACTAAGTTGAGTTTATATTGTAACCTGACTCCTTGTAAACACAAATGTTATTTTCTATTTTAAGCAACAAAATAATTTACACATAAAAAATGACTGTGAATGTTTTGTCCTCAGTTAGCATTAAGCCCATGCTAAACAACCAATACAATACAGATATAAAATGTATAAAATAGTAGGTACGAACTACAGTCTTACAATGTGCTACAAAATAGTCTGTATCGCACGTGTCCAGATTAAACACGTACTAAAACGATTTAATACACACAGGAAATGTATTTTGAAACTATTTTTGCACCTTTATTGTATACTAGCTTTTGTCTGCGGCTTCGCCCGCATAAAGTGATTGTTTTAAGTGCTATGGCTTTTTTTATGTATGGCCCGCCAAAATGACTCTACTCTGCCTGATGGAAGGCATAAGTAGAATCCAAGAGTGGTGGTCACCATACTCATTGCAGATGCACCCTGTTTTCCAATTACAGCACTAGAGCGCATTATGCGGCATAATGCTTAACTTTGAATGATTCAACTACAGCAACGCTTCGCACAATCGAGCACTCTCAAAAGTAGTGTTTTTGCGTGATGCGTGCAATCGATACCAACTTGACAAAAATTAACAAGTGTTTTTTCTTTAAGGTGGCATTGATCAAAATGTTTTATTTATATATTATCGTTAGTATTTATTGTTGAAAAAATTTTTAAAGCTTTCGTTTCGTTGCAGTTTTTTCGAAATAATCAAAGTTAATTCAAACTGTGTTAAAAAAATAAATATAAGTATGGATGAAGGTAAAACTCATTTAAAAAAATTACTCAAAACAAACAAATGTTAATGTAATTATCAAAATCCAAATTACTTAAAATAACCGTAAATAGTTTTCAACCAATTTTTATGTATACCACTTTGCTTACAAATTAATGAGGTTATTGCTAACTCTGAATATTTTTTTTTTTTCAACACTGAACTTAGCGCACTCTGCTGGTGCATTTGAAAACTAATTCACGTTCCAATTAAGCTTCAGCATAATTCAGCATTGTGCGCCAATGAGTCGCACTATGCTTTGTAATTGGAAAACAGGGGCAGACAATGCAACAATGCGTCATGGCGACCCACACCGTGGCGAGCTACTGATGCTTCTGCATCTTTGGGCCTCCGGTCTCGCACTCACCAACGAAACACGACAGCACAAACGCTGATCGCCGGTCGAGCCGGCCCGTTCGTGCTGAAATCAGCGTTATCTTTCTTTTTACCCGACTACGGCAAAGCCAAAGGAGGGTTATGATTTTGACAGGCTATGTATGTATGTATGTATGTATGTATATATGTATGTATGTATGTATGTATATATATATGTATGTATGTATGTATGTTCATTTGTTCCCTCTTAGCTCCTTAACTACACATTAGAACTGGACAAATGAGGTATCGTTCGAAGCGTCTTGATCGTCTTCTGGTTATAGGCTATATTATATGTCACTGAATCTAATGTGGCGCCCTCTAGCCGACATTAAGTACTGTATTAAAAAATAAATTTTAGATAAATATGTCGTGTTTGGTATCATTGGAAAGGGCGTTACTTGTACATTTCAAAAATACATATATTATTAGCATTTGCTCGTGACTTTGTCCGTATTTATTCGATAAGTGTGGTATTTCTGTGGTATGCTTGTTTGTTCCATCCTTATTTCTAAAAATACTAGTCAGAATAAGACGAATGAGGTATCGTTAGAAGCGTCTTGATTGCCCGCTGATAATAGGCTATATGACGTGTCACTGAATCTAATGTGGCGCCCTAAAGTAGTGTATTGAAAAATAAATAGGACAGAAATATGCCGTGTTTGGTATCATACGAAAGGGCGTTACTTGTACATTTTAAAAATATATATATTATTAGCATTTTCTCGTGACTTTGTCCTTATTTATTCGATAATTGTGATATTTCTGTGGTATCAAAAAAAAGTAAAAACTAAAACCCAACTACGACAAAAACAAGTTTCAAAAGCCGTAGTCACGCGTTGTTAAAGTGTTATGGACTATGGTACATTACACTACATGGACTACGGCTTTTGAAACTTATTAATGTAACATAGTCCATATCACTTTAACAACGCGTGACTACGGCTTTTGAAACTTGTTTTTGTCGTAGTTGGGTTTTAGTTTTTACTTTTTTTTATTTATAAACCGATTGTAATGAAACAATTACTAAATATTAAGTGCAGCAACCTGCAGTGAAAACAGCATTTAAATAGGTTAAGCTGTTTCTGAAATAAGCGTGCTCAAACGTACAGACAAACAAATAAAAAATCTAAAAGTCATTATTTAAATTCTATTGCTTTTATAAAACTTCCTAGTAATGGTGTTTCTTATATATCCATCATGTACAGACAGCGGCTAGTTAAGAGTTTATTATGTACTGAAGATACTGAAAATTGACCTGAGCAATAGTGTAATCTTATGTATAAACTAGCTGAGTCCCGCGGTTAACGTCGTACCCCGGGTGACGCCGCGGGGGAAACCTAGTCTAATAAAAGTAGCCTAAGGTACTTCTTATATCATTAGCTGCCTATCAGTGAAAGTCCGGTCAAAATCGGTCCAGCCGTTCCTGAGATTACCCGGAACAAACAACAGACAGACATTTTTTTGGTATTTGTACCGTGTATACATACATATGCATTTAGGAAAAAGCGGTTATATATATATAACAGACACTCCAATTTTACTTATTTGTATAGATATTGATTTTGCAGGAGGTTTACAGAACGAAAAGGTCACTTATTGCACTTTAGCAGCAACACAGTTTAGATTTAAATAATAGATTTAAAGGGACGAACAATGCCGATTAAAAGTAAACTAGCCTAAAGATTTTAAAAGGGCGATTGACCTTCTTTCATTGTTCTAAAGAAAACTCCAATAATTTATCGTTGGAGGTTGTTAAAAACAAATAAAATTTACTTATACAAACATTAATATAAGTTATTTATATATATTTTATTTATTATGTTTATAATAATATTTGACGAAAATTATACTGCTCAAAACTTTTTTAGTCGATTACCTGACCCGGCAAACGTTGTTTTGCCATAAAGAGAAAAAAAATAGGGTTGGGTCACCTCTATCATTTAGGGGTATGAAAAAAATTATGTCGACCATTTTTCAGACCTACCCGATATGACATAAAATTTTATAAGATCGGTACAGCCGTTTCGGAGGAGTTTGGTAATAAACACCGCGACAGGAGAATTTTATACACTTATTAGATTTCATCCATAAATAATACGCTTTACAAAAGATAATTTATGATAAATAAGCACAAATCGTTTTAAACACCCTACTATTTTATTGGATTTCTCTTGGCAGGCATTGCAGCACAACTTCCCGACTTCTGTTAAATAAAATATGAAGCATACAAATTGACTATTCAGGTAACATTCTGCAACGATTTACAGCAATATTTCTTAAACTGCTGGCAACACTAATGTCTGTGAATTTTACAGAAATTTATTCAAACATTAATGATCGTTTAAATATATTTTACTAGTGTACAAATTATGTAGTTATGTTGAAAACTCTCGCATTAGTCGCGGTGGACTTTACAAACATACATGAAACGGACGCAAAGAACACCCAGACTTAGAACAACAATTTGTAGAAGACACAAAGTGTTGAACCATGTAGAACTTGAACCCACAACACTTGACACAGTAGATAGGGGCGTTCAGTTGAGCCACTAAGCCAACCGTACACCATACACCTATTGTATGATAGATAATGTCATATGATTATGTCTATGTTGTGTTTTGTAAAACACAATGTTATATAAATATACCATTTATATTAATCCTGCACAGGGTGCTTCAAACTCGTATTAATATTTTGTACCTTTTATTGTCTTCTGACAGACAATTGAAGATGCAACTGAAATGATGAGTTACCTGAAACAAAAGAAGGAAAATTATAATTTAGTTGATGAATTTATTTATAACAGTAGTCGTTCGATACCAAATCATCAATTTGGATATAAGTAGTTTATAATGGCAACAATAGGGTTTTGTCAAAAATATCTTCGCAGCTGTCAAATGTCTCTAAGAGAAAAAACGTGTGAATAGACTAGAACTAAAACCACGTGGTTGTTGAAACTAATAGAATAATTGTTGGAAATCGAATTTGGAAAGGTCGAGGTGCTTGCAGCCGTTTTGTTATGGTAAATCGGGAATTAACGCCGGCGTGTTTGGATTGTGGATCGAAATCATTTGTGTAGTATGTACGGAGCAGCGACATCGTGAAGGGGTGCCTCTCACCGCAGCGGAGATTGTAGCTGTCATCACACATAACGGTTAGTTAATAGCTTTTACGAGGTGAATCGCCTCAAGATATCTTTTCATCAGGTGGAATGTTTGCGACAGGCTGGTTTCTCTGGCTAGCATAGGTTCTACGAGAATGCAACTGCCTGGTGATCTGAAACAGTAGTTGTAACAAGTAAAGAGAATCAAGAAATATGTGAAAAAGGCACAGATTGGCTGGTTTCGCCATATATAGTAGCATTAGTTGTAGCTATTTCCAATAATTTATAGTTTTTTCTGAGTGCTATTCTAAGGTTGATTATTAAGAACCGCCTTAGTATCAATCTATTGATGTCCACTGCTGACCGAAGGTCTCCCTCAAGGAGCACACGATTTTGGGCAGCTCATATCCATCTACCACCAACCACTTTCTACAAATCGTCAGTCCATCGCGCCACGGGTCGTATCTCCACTCTAGCACTTATGTATCGCTGCGAAAAAGTTACGTTCGACCAACAGATAAAACGAACGGAACGATAGGCTGTGGCTCCAGGATAAAGTTGGAATCTCTTTGGAGGGTGTGCCCTTCAAAGAGATTCCAACTTTATCTTGAGGCAAGCCCTAGACTTGAATCCCCGAGGAAAGCTCAAGCGTGGCCGTTCAAGACAAATATTGCGGCGGACTATCATCAAAGAAGCTAAGGCAATTGCTTGGCAAGACCTGGAGTGAAATCAAGCGAGACGCTCAAGACCGCCGGCCGGACCTCTGCCCCATCGAGGGGACATAGGACCTTAAGTGAAGTAAGTTACTCTAGCACATTAATTTTGGCTCCACAAACTATAAGTTCGTCTGGAGACATGAGAAAAAAGATGGTTCTTTTTTCTCATGTCTGGATGGTCCTACTAAAAATTTAAGTGGTATACAGAAGATCATAATAATACTGTAGCTTTCATCATTTATGATCAAAATTGGATTTTTTTATTCAAACGGTGATACTTTCCGTTTTTCCCCATTCAAATGTGAAGAATAATTCTACGATAGGTGATAATCAAGAAATGTAGAAAATAGTTTATTAAAATCTATCATAGGTTGGATACATCTTAAAATTGAATGTGCTTCAGTCCTATTTGGATCAGCTATATTTCTTTTTTGGTTGATAGGTTTTAGAAGTGTCTCGTTGACCTTTGCAATGCAAATAGGACATGATTGGAAGCACTCTCTCGTCAGTCATCAATTCGAGAGGGTAGCGCTACAGCCGATTTGGTTGACAGACTTCTGATTAATGTCGAATGCAATATACGTATTGAAATACATTTATCAAGTAAGAATGTTTAGTTATTGGTAGTAGAAGTAATTTAGGCTTTGCGATATCCGTCCATAAAAGCGAATATAGGTGTTGCAAAAGTCAGAACACTGAAACTGTATCAAAGTCCAGGTTCAATTTTCTCAAAATGAAAATCAAGTTTACGCCAAAAATGGTATAGTTTTCCTATTGCGGATTCGAAAACTTTGGTACAATACTTGCTGGATCGCTCCATCGTCCTTTTAATCGATGTTTACGAAAAATCCATTTTAAACTTCTTGTTTATCTCACAGAAACTTATTTTGGGATGTCAACCAGAGTGCCAACTACCTCCATATCAAATTTTATGAAAATTGGTCCACCCGTTTCATTGTGAAGAAGTTTAAACATATACAAACACACGCAACTTACGAAAGTTTTACCTTTTTAATATTAGTGTAATGTGATTTACTATTTGACTGTCCAAACGTAAACCTCTTACTATCAAGATCCCTAAAAACTATTATGATTTATTCAACTGTAAAAAAGGCCTTATGGGTAACTTAATAGAATGGACAATTCTGTGAAGCCTCTCATCTGGTCGAACTCAATAGCGAAGTGGTCCGGTATCGAAGTTAAGTGACCCCTGAAATGTCATTGCACCTATATATACATGTATGTTATATATAGACTGTATTGTTGTGGCTTTGCTTTGTAGTGAAGTGTGTTCCGGTAGATACTAAGGATATATGGCTTATGTCAAGGGTTACGTTAACGTAACCTCGAAATGTATATTCGGTAGAAGAGCGGAGTCTTTTAAAACCGGGATACTTGCTAATAAATTAATGAAATTGAAGTGTCTGGATGTAATTTCAAATTAACAACTTTTCACTAAATGCATATGAAATTATTTACCGTACTTATATCAAAGAAGGATGAAAAAAAATTTTTCGGTCTGTTTGTTCCAGCTTAACTCTGGAAAGCTTGTACTGATTTTGACGGAATTTTAACTGGTAAACAGCTGATGATACAAGGAATAACTTAGGATACTTATTTTACTACTAACCCCACCCCGCGGTGTAAGCCGTGCTTGTTGTTGTACCGTGAATAACACCGCAAGGCTCAGCTAGTCTAAACTAAAGTACTAAATATAGTTTTAAAATAAATGATGCCATCGTCATCTCCTTACCCTTTTCTCAAATCAATTTTGGGTCGGTGCAATGAGTTTAACTCCTTCATTCTCCTCTATCAGTCGTTAATTCACTTCTAACTCACTAGCCATATCCTCTTTAATGCAGTCCATCCATTTTACCTTTGGTCGTCCTCCATTCTTATATCCGTCGACTTCCATACTTAGTTACTGCTTATTACTTAAACTTATTTACTTAACTGCTGCTTACTTAAAGTAAATAATGTAATGTAAATAAATTATTATTACAGTACATTAGACTTGCCTTATTACCTTGTAAGTGAACCTGAGTGTTGAGCTAGAGATCGTGGTGAACCAGTTATGTGATTTGGTGAAAAGGAACAAAATAATTGATTTTCATTTATTTATTTTTTTAAACTTGTTGCACTTATTGTATAAAAGGAGGACTTAATGCCATGAGGCATTCTCTCCCAGTCGACCTTCAGGGGATGTAGAAATAAGATGCGGTAGGTGCAAAGATAAAGTTTTTTATGATAAATAATGATTTTTCAAATAATGTTTAACCTCATCAAATAGGATCGATTAACATAAATATTCTATTACATAAATTAATAACATAAAATATATATAATCATACACATACATACATTTAATATTATGCTAGTAAACAGTCGGGATTTTCTGTGGAACTATGGCTTTACTATAGTCAACCCATAGGTATGTGCCATATGACGACTCCCTCACAAATAAAAGTTATTATACAAATGTATAATTTAATATCAAAAACATTTTCTATTTAAATCCTTTGACAAAGTTTTTATAAATGAAGTCGGTTAACAAAGTACATTAACAAAGTATATCAAACAACAAACGTGTCAATGTTGTTGGAACATGTTCCAATGTTGACACCGCAGTTATTGTTTCGATGTTCCTGGTACGTTTGAAAACGAGATGGTTTCGTTTAATGAGATGGGTTTTATAATTATAATACTGTTCAAAAGTAGATAAAGAATCTGAATATTTCTATTGTGAGTATGAAGTAAAGTAACTTTGAATGTTATCAAATGCTTTTGTTTCATGGGCAATATAAGCAAATCATAAGAAACATAATAACGATGATGTTCTCCTAACCGATTTCAGCCACGGAGACCAGCCAACTTCGCAGGAGATATTATAGTGCACAAGTGTGAGCGCAAACACAGGTGCACTCTCTGTTCCCTGTCTCTCATAATCCGACGAGACGGTTATTCTAGATAAGAAACATATTTGTATTTTAAATGGTGATAATTACTTTTTACAATCTGTCTGTTTTTACAGTCTGTTTGTAATTTTAAAATATCCCCTTTTTAATTAATACGTATGCATGTACATATGATACATGTGCCAAAATATATTTTTTACAATTTTTGCCTATTTGTTCCGGATAATATCGGGAAGGGCTGGACCGATTTTGACGGGGCTTTCACTGGCAGATAGCTGATGATCTAAGGAGTAACTTAGACTAGCTTTGTCCCGTCGTTATCATCGCGGGGTTTAGCTAGTTTAAAATAAAATCACAAAGAACACAATACGAAATGTAACAACAAATGACCTAAGGTGGGTATACTGCAAATAAGTCGCATCTAAGCCCATGTTCAGATGACGAGAGTTCAACGCGCGTTTACAACTACATTAAATTTCGTTCTAGGATTACACATGCTAACGCGCGTTTTTACATGCAGTTGTTAACACGCATTAGCAAAACGCGCTTTTGTCATCTGAACATGGTCTAAAGCTCCAATGTTATCACATTACATGAACGTTGCAACCATACCGCAACTAGATGTGGCAAGCACGGTAAACACTGTATTTTACTTTTTTTAATATATAATGTAAGTACCATACTACTTCTGGCCTTAATAATCATATAAGTATTAAATGACCCCATTTATCAAAAAAAAACAACTGTAATATCCCCTCTCTGAATGTATCCCAGGTTTATACACAAGGGTTAAGACACTGTATTATGTAGGACGGTTTCCATCCTATGCAAATGTGCGGGTCTTATTATACTGGAGTGAGATTTAGATTATTTAAATGGATAGTAACAAGATTATATCACACGAAAGGAAATGAAAATTTAGACAACTTATCCGGTCCTTCTGTCCCTTTGTAATATGATTTTCAAATGTAAAATGGTCACAATGTTACTTAAGAAAGTAATACTGACACTAATGATATCAATGTAAAGTGGCTACTTCTCCCTTTTTTATGGTATAAATGGCAAACGACCAGAGCAGATGTATCACCACCATAAATGGTAAGCGATTACCGCCGCCCATGGTCACCCGCAACACCAGAGGCGTCACAAGTGCGTTGCCGACCTTTGGAGGATGGGGAAAGGGATGTGGGGAGGGGTTGGGATATGGGCCTCCAGTATCCTCACTCACTCGATGAAATACAGCGCAAACGTTATTTGACACCGGTTTTCTGTGAGGCCGTGGTATCAATCCGCTCGAGCCGGCCTATTCGTACCGAAGCGTGGCTCTCCCACGATTTAAGACGTATCACACGTCTCTTTAAAATTTAAGGTGATTATATCGAGACATATATGCATACTAGCTAACCCACGCAACTATATCTGCATCTCTTTTCAATAATAATCAGCTCCTTTTAATCTGAGCTTGATGTTAACTATCTTATAAGCAATGAAATCTAAATCATCACTAAACAAATTAAGAATCCCATCAAAATACCTAATCAAATAATACATACAATATCAGAAAATACACTTTCTTTCATGAAACGTGTTTGCGTTGTTCACCACAATTCGTACGAGCTTAATATTTTAGGACAAAAGTGGCAAGCCCGAAAAGATTAATATATTTCCCCTTTTGTTTGATATCAAACCGCCCGACGGGAACAATGAATCATTCTTACCAAGGTTGCAAGGGACAGTCAATCCACTAGAGTTGAATGGCAACCGTTAATGGAAACAAAAAACTTTTGTTCTAATTTATAAGAAATTTCTTTAATATATTTGATTTCATTCTTTAGCTATTTAATTTTCTACTAGTTAGTAGTCTTGCGAGCGATTATTGTCGTACCTTCACAACGACAACCGTGGGTAACAAGAAGCTAGCCTTAAATAAATATATTCTAAGTTAGTAAAAGCCCCGTCAAAAGCGGTCCAACTTTTCTAGACATTAGTGGGAACAAACAGACAGAGAAAAAATAAAAATTGTTTTTATCTTGTCACTTGCTTATTTTTTTTTTATGTAGTGTGCATCGTATAGACACAAGTGTGTGCCATATGAGAACCCTGCACTCACACTAAGTAACTTAACTCCAAGAGGCATATATTTGATTTATGGAAAGTCGACTAAACGATCTTTGGAATAAAAATTAATCTTTCATCGGTGAACGCTTTTTTCAACTTAACGATTTAACGAATATTTATTAATAGTTGGAATATTCCTTCAAATGAGTTTTAGTTATTATATGCTTTAATAATCGACATAGAATTACTGTTCTTTCAAACATTCGATCACACATAATCGATGGCAAACACTTTTAAAATATTGTAGATTCTTACCGTATACCTACTTAGAGAGTGAAGATTCACAAATATATCTATTTATGTACTTACTAGCTGATACCCGCGGTGTTACCCTCGGTTATCATCAAAAGTTACTCTTAAACAAGACAAAGTTATTCTTAAAAAAAGTAGCCTAAATTACTTCCTGGATCATCAGCTGCCTGCCAGTGAAAGTCCCGTTAAAATCAGTCCAGCCGGTCCAGAGATTACCCGGAACAAACAGACGGATAGACAGACGGACAGACAGACAAAAATTGTTTTAACTACATTTTTTTGTATATGTACCGTGTATACATACATATGCATTTAGTAAAAAGCGGTTATTTTAATATTACAAACAGACACTCCAATTTTATTTATTTGTATAGATTATTGACTAAATAGTAAGTACCTATTATACTAACATGGCTGAACCTAAATATATGTTACAAACATCCCAATTATATCTAACGACATCAATGTTTTACTATAACCAATGACCACAAATTTCCAGGGTCCTCTTAAAGTAAGTACTTCGTGTGCCCAAAAGGGACGGGACCCTTCGCTCGAGTGATTAACTACCCTTCGTGTGTGTTCAAATGTTTGTTATTTCGGGAAGGTTAACTTTATTGTTGAAAACCGTAGTGTGAGTTTTCTTATAAAACTCTTGATAAATGGGATATGTCAAATTTCAATAATTAATAAAAATCTAGTTCCATGTCAGTATTTTAATCTCCGTTAAAGAGAGACAGAGACTGGTATGCCATCAGAGTGGCGAGATTTTAAAACTTGCCTGTCAATTTGGCCTTTTAATTAGTGGAACAGTTTAGTATTGAGTTCGATTCTGGGTGGAAATACGAGAAACCATTTTATAAAAAATGGTTCATTTGTTTCGAGTTTAGAGGTAATGTAAATATCTTTAATATACTAGCTGACCCACACAACTTCTACGTCTCTTTTCAATTGTGCTCGGTGTCTTAGGCATTCCAGGACAACACAGATTTAAAAAAACATGAAAATTGGTTAAATAGTTTCAGATTAACAATGTGACACGAGAATTATATGTATACAACTAGCTGAACACTGCGGTGTTTCCCGCGATTATTCTCGTACCGCGGGTAACGCTGCGGAGCGAAGCTGGGCTAAAAAAAGTAGCTTTAGTTACTCCTTATATCATGAGCTACCTATGAGTGAAAGTCCCGTCAAAATCGGTACAGCCGTTCCAGAGTTTACAAACAGACAGACAAAATATAAACAAATGTTATTTTGGTATATAACGGTTATTTTATTATTACAAACAGACATTCAAATTTTTATTTATTTTTATACAAGATAGAAATATATATTTACATTAGATATATCAAAAAGCCTGTAATAGAAAGTCAGAAGAAGAATTATAATAATTAATTTGTCACTAAATTGTCGTGGAAACGAAACATGTGTCTAAGCATCACATTACGCGAGCTAACGGTTGCGCATTATGGCTTTGGTGTGTGTAATCCCTCGTAAGCAGGGTCTTTATGGCGATAGTTCGGTTTGACTTTCCTGTCAATCGCAACTTCACGAGTTTACCTCTAAATTATCTACTAGCTGAACCCCGCGGTGTTACCCGCGGCTATTGTTGTACCGCGAGTAACGCCGCGGGACAAAGTTAGTCTAAAAAAAGTAGCCTACGTTACTCCCCGGATCATCAGCTACCTGCCAGTGAAAGTCCCGTCAAAATCCGTCCAGCCATTCCAGAGATTACCCGGAACAAACAGACAGACAAAAAAATGTTTAACTACATTTTTCGTATATGTTCCGTGTGTACATACATATGCATTGTGGGGGGACGAGTGCCACATCCCACCAACACAAAGGGAGGATCCTCCGACCAGGCGAGGTGATCATGCCTGGCGGGCCACTGCCCAACGGTTGATGTTGGGATGTTGTATATATGATTATCGGCGCAAGCACTTCTATTGCGCGATGCAGGATTGGTAGTTACTTCGCATTGTTTGTTACTCCGTAGTTTATTTTATTTATTTTATTTACAACTTTATGCACAAATGCATGCATCGGCGGACTTAATGCCTAAGGCATTTTCTGCCAGTCAACCGGTTGGGCAATGTAGAGAAAACATGAGGTAGGTGCACTTCAAGGGCGAAAACTAGATGATAGTAGCTTTAAAACAGTTATACTATTATTTTAATCTAATAATGCTAATAAATACAGTGAGACACATATATACACATACATATATATTCATACATATACCACAATAGGAGATAAAAAGCAAGGTTATGAACTAAGAGCTCGCCAGTGCCGCCAATTCACCTAGTAAGAGCTCCTTCACTTTCATTTTGAAGGAGTTACGGTTCCTAGCCATCCGGGCTTCCAGAGGAAGCGCATTCCACAAGAGAACAGACTGTACTATAAACGAAGAGCCGACAAACCCAGTGGTGTGAGAAGGACAAAGTAGAAGGAGATTGTTCGACGAGCGAAGGTTTCTGTTGTGGTTGTCACTTAAAAATTGAATTTGTGATGTTAAATAAGTAGGAGGGGATGGGGAATTGAGGATAGTATACAGGAATGTGAGAGCGCGCAATTTCCTGCGTTGACGAATAGGTAACCATTTGAGCTGGGAGCGAAAACTGGAGATATGATCATACTTACGAAGGTTAAAAATAAATCGAATGCAGTTATTGAGAAGACGGTCTAGCTTGTTGAGGAGATCTGCATTCAGGTCATAGTAGCACACATCACCATAGTCGATTAAGGGGAAGATTAGAGATTGCACGAGCGCTACCTTAGTTTTCGTGGGAAGGAAATTTTTTAGGCGGTATAACGTTCTTAGGATGCCAGTTACTCTCTGACATACGTATGTAACTTGATCACACCAGGTTAGACTGCAGTCGAGTTGTATTCCCAAGTCTTTTACCGTTGTGCAGATGGGTATAGCGGTACCATTGAATATGATTTTCGGTAGCATTTCAGTACTGACTTGGGCCATCGAACGGCGACTGCCGATTATTGTGGCTTGGCACTTTGTCGGGTTAACAGATAATCCAAACCTCTCCGACCAATCCTCGACGGCCTTAAGGTCTGTGTTTATTTTGTCGATAGCTGTTGCTAAATCCCTCACGTTAGCTTGTGCATACAGTTGCAAGTCGTCAGCATACAGATGATACGCACTACGAAGTTCAGGTGTTAAGAGGTTAATAAACAGAGCGAAAAGCAGTGGAGAGAGTATACCGCCTTGAGGAACGCCAGTGTCAACGTCTCGCCAACTCGAGGAGAGATCATCAACTCGTACGGACTGCTGGCGTCCCCGAAGATAAGATGAGAACCATTCCAGTGCCTCAGGCGAGATCATAAGATAGGAAAGGACGGATAAGAGGATGTCATGACTAACGCTGTTAAAGGCATTTGAAAAGTCAACCAGAACCAAGACTGTCACTTTCGTTTCCTCCAAAACCACCCTGATATCACCAGTTACTTTGAGGAGAGTAGTGGTAGTGCTATAGCCAGGCCTAAAACCGGATTGAAATGGGCTTAATAAGTCATTTTTGTATACAAAACTAGAAAGCTGCTTATGCACACAGGCTTCAAGAATTTTGGAGAGGAATGGAAGGATAGATATGGGTCGAAAGTGATTAGGGAGATTGGGCTTTGTGACTTTAGGTAAGGGGATGATGTAAGCTTTACGCCAAAGCGAGGGGAAAGTTCTGGAATATAAGGAATAGTTTATGATGTGAGTGATGGCAGGTAAGAGTTGATCGAGTATGGTTACGATCATGGGTCTGCCGATCTGATCAAAGCCCACAGCGTTAGATTTGATAGCAAGGATAGTCTTTTTGATCTCGTCCTGTGCAACTGGAACAAATTGGAAGGAGGTAATATTAGGAGAATTTAGATTTGCCAAGTGGTTGATGGTAAGTTGCTTGATTTGGGTATCCAAATAGGTGCACGTGGAGAAATGGCGGTTAATGTCATCCAGCTGAGCCATATTTGGTTGGTGAGTAGGTGACTGTTTACCAATACCCAGACTTCCTAGGAATTTCCAGGTATCAGCAGTTGAGGAACAAGAAAGGTTACCAAGAATATAACGGCGTTTTGCGTTGCGTATCATCTGATTACATCGGTTCCTTGCACTTTTGTACAGGTTCCAATTTTCATCTGTCCGCTCTTTTTTATGCCTGCGAAAAGCTCTGTCCCTTCGCCCCATAGCTGTGAGAATCTCCTTTGTCATCCAAGGTGCAGGTGGTCTTTTGAGTTTGATCTTCTTAACGGGGGCGTGTGCATCGTAAAGGCTGATAATCGCATTATTAAGAGCTTCGACTTTATCGTCCAGGCTGGTCGCTGCAGTTACTGTATCCCAGTTAAGTTTGGCAGCGTCACCACGCAGCCTATCCACATCCAAGCGTCCAAAACATCGCCTGTGCAATACTCTAGGAGGATTTTTAGGAGGTTTCAGGACATAGGAAAGGAAAATAAGGTCGTGGTTGGAAAAACCGGGAGCATGAATCTGACCGTGATTACGGGTGCGTGTAGGATCGGATGTGATAATCAAATCGAGCCATGTATCTTTTCCCGGGTTATTGTGGTGAGTCGGTTGAAGAGGTAAGACGTGCATGCCGGCTGATTTGATCATTTGTAGGAGTTTACAGGAACGTGAGGACTGGTGGGTAAGATCGGTGTTAAAATCTCCCATGATGACATGATGCACATATTCTGACCCTAAAGATTCCAGTACTGTTTCCAGACTGGAGAAGTAGTCAATAGAGGGAGGACAATAGACCACACCCAGAACCATCTTGCTTCCCCCGATATAAACCTCAAGGAAAAGGTATTCGGCATCAGCAGAGTACGGGGCAGGAGAAGAAGCTAGAATTTTATACGGTATGGAGCATTGGATATAGATGGCTACCCCGCCGCCTCTCCTGTTTATGCGGTCGTTACGAACAAGAATGTAGCCAGGCAGAGGGTATAATGTGGATGCAAGGTTGGGCTTGAGCCAACTCTCAGAGATCAGGACGACATGGACGTTTGTGTCGGTGAAAGCCTCTACCAAGTCTCCAAAGTGGCTAGGTATGCTCTGTGAATTTATGTGGCATACGTTGAGCAGATGTTTCGATTGCTGGTTGAGTGTGTTTTGCAGGCGGTCACCCAACGTCTCAGGTAAAGAGGTGAAACTGTCTTCATCGGTGGAAACTACAGACTCGTAGGCAGAACTGCATGAGTCATAGTTATCGGAAACCATAGATATAATGTTCAGATTATAAAAATATACTAATATATATATATTATAAATAAATCTACTTATATATCCAAAACAAAAAATAAATAGAATCTAAAGTATTATAACCTCAGCAATTAAGTTAATAATTTCTCTACACCACCCACCAGCAAACACTACATGGAATAAAAACAATACACAATTTAAAAACAATGATCGCATCCACAGGCTGAGTACAGGTTAAGAATAACAAAAAAAAAAAATAAGAAAGTATAAGAAATTTATATCAAAAGCAATCACGTTTTCCGCCCGTTCAGCAGCCTTTTATATATATATGCTCTAAGGCGTAAAGAGAAACGAGTAAAAATCAGTGAGCGTTTCCGAACGGAGCTCCCAAAACCAAGTGTCATCTTGAAAGTGTCACATTTGTATGTAAATAACAATGAATGAGCAATGAACCGAATGAAAACATTTTTAAATACTGTTTGTGGGTAAATTACTAGACAACGTTTTGACAATAACAATGCAAAAGATGATGTTTACTTCAATACAAGTGACTACTGTCGGGCGGGCTACGCGAACACGAGGATGCGATTAGTTGAATGACATGATACGGGTTTCCAATGCTGAAATGAATTAAACCTAGCCCGTAAAGTTCCTACGTGGGCCGGGCAGCCCTCTTGACTCCACCCCGTGCCTGGAACGCCGCTACATTAGGAGCACCTGGGTACTTGGCTATTAAGGGCAATAGTTCTTCTAGAGAGCTAATTTTGTGGCGATCTCCGTTAGGTACTTTGATTATAATTGCTCCATCCTGCGTCCAACAAGCACGAGCTCCAAAGTGGAGCCTTGCTTTGGTGAACACCGATTGTCTAGCACGCGTTAGGAATTCGCGTATTGAAACCGCCGAGCCTTTGAGCGCAGTCTTCGCTCTCCAGACTGAGGTCTTAAGCTCCATGCTGCGGAACCTCACTAAGATGGGACGGTGGTGTTCGTTATTAGGGGTCCCCAGCCTGTGACAGATGGTAACAGATTCCCTGGAGTGGTGCTTCAATTGCATCTTATTTTGGACAATATCCAGTATAGTTTTAACACTATCCTCACCTTCAGACTCAGGAACACCCATGAAAAGAAGAGCTTTGCGTCGATGCCTTGTTTCCACAGAATCAACAGCCCTGGAGCACTCCTCGATCTGCTTTCGAAGGAGCCCCAGAATGCCATACATCAGTTCTCTAAATGTACGGAACTCCTCCGCTACCTTGGTGACAGTGTCCTTTGTGTTTCCTGCAGACTTAAGCTGTGTCTCCAATTCCTCCATCCGCTGTGTAAAGCACTCCTCCAGGTTCTTCTGAGCGGCCTCAATATTTGAAAGTTGAGGCATTTTGACTGCAGTGCTTGGTGCTGGTAGGTGGTGTCACTAAGTCCTCAGATTTACCACATACACTGTTGCAAACTTAAGATATGTACAGTTACACTGCAGTTAGCTTGTAAATGTAATAATTTTGCTAAAAAATTTGTTATTTTAATTAAAACCAATTTAATTACTTTTAAGTCTGTGTGTATTTTTTTTTGCCGTAGTTCAGTGTATCATCGGTAGATGGCGCTGTCATATGTTTTTCTTGCTGCGCTGTATGTGGAAGTCGCCACATCACTCCCCTCCAAGACCGAAGGTCGATTGATGAGTCAGCTGTCTGTGCTCTGTTGCGGAGCTTGCCAGTGCCAGGTGTAGTTCCAGTGAGTCGGAACTGAGTGCCGCAAGTTCCAGTGAGTCGGAACTGAATGCCGCTAGTCCCAGTGAGTCGGGACTGTAGTCCGTTGATCCCAGTGAGTCGGGATGGCGTGCGGTGCGCGGTGCTGCGGTGAGGTCCCCAGTGAGTCGGGGCGGTTGCTGCGTAGTGGCTGGCTGCTGCATAGACGGGAGAGATATGCTCTGCTTACAAGAACCGTAGCTGCAGTGTGCTGTGCCTAGACGCTGATGAGGCCGTAGGGGTAACCAGGCTGGAGCGGTCGCTTCCTGCGTATGGCGAATCCCTGTTGAGGCCGAGGTTGCTGGCTGGCTGAGACTTGCTGTGGGAGTGTACAAGATGGTGGCGTGATAATGCTGCTGCTGAATCTGCTTCTTCGAAGGCTGCTTCCAATCACGTCGGGGTCACCACTGTGGTGGACGGTTGTGTCAGTGTCCCTCCAACACAAAGGGAGGATCCTCCGACCAGGCGAGGTGATCATGCCTGGCGGGCCACTGCCCAACGGTTGATGTTGGGATGTTGTATATATGATTATCGGCGCAAGCACTTCTATTGCGCGATGCAGGATTGGTAGTTACTTCGCATTGTTTGTTACTCCGTAGTTCAGTGTATCATCGGTAGATGGCGCTGTCATATGTTTTTCTTGCTGCGCTGTATGTGGAAGTCGCCACATGCATTTAGTAAAAAGCGGTTATTTTAACATTACAAACAGACACTCCAATTTTATTTATTTGTATAGATTTACTGAACGTAATCATACAATGATCGTAGTAGTTGTTACTGGATTCGTTTTAACTGGCTTCAGCAAATGTAAGAGATACTAAATTTGAATATATCTTAATGTTGGTTTAGAATTGCCTTATTTTTGTAAACGAAATGATAAAATACTAGCTGAGCCCCGCGGTGTTACCTACGGTACAACAACAACTGCAGGAAACGCCGCAGGACAAAGCTAGTCTACAAAAAGTAACCTAATTGACTCCCTGGATCATCAGCAACGATTTAACGAATATTTATTAATAGTTGGAATATTCCTTCAAATGAGTTTTAGTTTCTATATGATTTAATAATTAAGATAACATTACCGTTCTCTCAAATATTCGATCACACATAATCGAGGGCAAACACTTTTAAAATATCGTATATTCTTACCATATACCTACTTAGAGAGTGAAGATTCACAAATAAATCTATTTATGTACTTACTAGCTGATACCCGCGGTGTTACCCCCGGTTATCATCGTACCGCGAGTAACGGCGCGGGACAAAGTTATTCTAAAAAAAGTTGTCCAAGTTACTTCCTGGATCATCAGCTACCTTCAAATGAAAGCCCCGTCAAAATCGATCCAGCCGTTCAAGAGATTACCCGAAACAAGCAGACAGACAGACATAAATTAAAAAAAAAAACGTTTACATACATATACATACATTTAAAAGCGGTTATTTTAATATTACAAACTGACACTCCAATTTTATGGAAGGGCATGGAATATTATATCGTTGTGTATTAGATGTCCGAAATAATATAATTATTAACAATAACGTTCGACACCCACAGGATAACTAACATTATAACAATACTTTATTTTATCATATGGTTTTAACAGTTTACACTTAATCTATGTACATTTTGTTTTGTTATTAACTTTTTAAATAAGTTTGGCCTTAACCTATTGGCCTTAACATGATGATATATATAGCCTACAGCCTTCCTAGATAGATTTACTATCCAACACTGATTTTTTTTTTCAAATCGGACCAGTGATTCCAGAGATTAGCACGTTCAAACAAACAAATAAACTCTTCAGCTTTACATATTAGTATAGATTTATATGTCTAAAACATGTATAAGTATCAACGACATTCTGATATATACATCTATTACTATTACAGTTTCGGAATAGTTATTTAATAGTTAAAGTTACCTCCAACTCTCAAGTTTAAATACAGGCAAGTTTAAACATAGTTAATGTAATTTTAATGAATACAAAGTGACGTAATCACAACAACTAACTTTAGTTAGTAGTAAGTCACAGCGGAAAGGCCATGACACGGCACACATGGGCTCGCTTTGAATTGATTATGTACTTCCTTACTAAAAACCAATATAACCTCTAGTTTTTTCAAATGAGTGGTATCACTGACTGTGAAAATCTTATAGCTACTTCTAGTTTTGGGGCTTCTCCGACAGTTCTATTTCATGGCAAGTGAAAACTTTCACAGTAGTTGAGCCACGCTGATTTCAGCACGAACGAGCCGGCTTTACAGGTGGCGGTACTACCCACGCACAGAAAATCAACGTAAAATGACAGCGGATCATGCTGTCGTGTTTCGTTGGTGAGTGCGATACCGGAGGCCCAATGATGCAGATGCATCACTAGCCCGCCATGGTGTGGGTCACCAAGCTGCATTGTTGCATTGTCTGCATTCACACTATGGTGACCACCACTCTTGGATTCTGCTTATGCTTTCTATCAGGCAGAGTAGACTCGTTTTGGCAGGGCCAAACATAAAAAAATAAATAAAAAAAACTAACTATGAAGTGATCAGACCCAAATGCAAAGCAACCATTTAGCACTTCCTTGTGGCGACTTCCACGGATAACACAACGGAAATATATGAAATATCTACTAATCTATTATCGCGTATATGCAACTTCCCAATATTAACGGTCGGGCCGTGGTCCACCAGGCATGATCACCTCGCCTGATCGGAGGATCCTCTAAATGTGTTGGAGGGACTTGATAAGGTCTTTCACACTCCACCCCAAATTATGAGGAAGGAACTTCAGTAAGCACTTTGTGAAATGCAATTAAAGAACTGCTGAACGTTATTCTATTAGACGTTGATATCATTGAAGTTGAGTCTGCCCATATGTGCTTAAATCTGGTTCATATACCTCAGAAATATAAGTCCTAATCACAACAACTTTAGAATGTCATTTCTTACTTAATTAAAACAACATTTAAGTTTTGAGAGGTATAAATTAGAGGTTCGAGTGTACTCTGACGAAGACAATTAAAAGTTTCTTCAATATTGAGGCATGTTATGACACTGAGAGTTCAAAGTTTGATGTAGATCTGTAGAGCTATTGACAATAAAGTATTGTAGCACTCGTGAAAGGAATGGTACAGAAATTTGAAGTTTAAATTAATTAGGACAAAGTTTATTGTACTTAAATAATATTATTTTAAATGTCGAGACTAAACGTTTTGATATTTATATATGTACTAGCTGAACCCCGCGGTGTTACCCGCGGTTATTGTTGTACCGCGAGTAACGCCGCGGGACAAAGTAAGTCTAAAAAAAGTAGCCTAAGTTACTCCCTGGATCATCAGCTACTTGCCAGTGAAAGTCCCGTCAAAATCCGTCCAGCCGTTCCAGCGATTACCCGGAACAAACTGACAGACAGACAGAGAGACAGACAAAAAAAAAAATTAACTACATTTTTGGTATATGTATCGTGTATACATAAATAAATATTTTTTCGGACATCGGACATACATATGCATTGATTAAAAAGCTATTATTTTAATATTACAAACAGACACTCCAATTTTATTTATTTGTATAGATTTATTTATTGAAAACCAACAGAGATACAATAATTTTTAACATAATAACATACAAAGATAGTGTGGCCAATAGCAGGGTTTCCTCATTTACTAAAAAAATATGTATCCAGCATGTGAACGAATTTTCTTTTACAAATTTTGGCAATATTCGCACAGTTTCGTATCCAACGGGTATTTGATTATAACCATTACAATGTAAACAATCACACTGTCTGCTTTATGAGGTGTTATAATATATATAAAACCCATGTGTTTTAACAGATAAACCGTATTCACTAGAGCCTTTTAACAACGGAGAGGCAGGTCGGCATTTACTCCGTAATGCGGAATTACGTTGGGTTCGACCGTCTGATCTTTCACCCCTCATTAGAAAAAGTAATGGCACAGCATAACAGCTTTCAGTTTAAAATAAATTCGACGGATCGATATTCCAAAATGCCGGTAAACTAAATCGATTAGATTACCATTAACGTAATTGTAGCTTTATCAGTCCTTGACGAGAACACCAAAAATTATAAGATAAAGAGATATGGCAATAAAAGTGACATCATGATGACATCATAGCAGACCCCGGAAATCGCTAGCTTCGTTGTTATAGAATGTATAGTGTGGGGATTCGATTACCACCTAGAATAAAATTTTAAGAAAAATGATTCCGACTTCAAGAACTAGACCAAATTGAAATAGGACCACACGGAAAGCACCAGCTTTCAAATAAAAAAAGAATCATCAAAATCGATCCACCCAATCGAAAGTTCTGAGGTAACAAACAAAAAGAAATATAGTGGAATTGAGAACCTCCTCTTTCTTGCAGTCGGTTCAAATTCAGTTTAATTGACGAGCACCACCTATGAACACCTGCAACTCCGGAGACACTAAAATACTGTTCATAAAATACTGATCATCATCGGGTAGTGACTACTGTCTAAACGATTGCTTGCCATCGATTTACTGTAAAACCTGTTATATTTGTTGCACAAAGAATTTTCTCACGTATTATATTAATATTGATATCATAAATCATCATTCAATAAGACAATTCAAATGTGTACCACACCGCAATGCGGTAAATCTACATTCAATGGCTACAGATCCGTTTGTTTCTTCGTTAAACAAACTTTCAGTATAGCCAATGCTTATAGTTCAGACGGCGGTAGTTTTGAAGGAAACGGTGAATAAACACAAGTCTGTATCTGAAACAATGGAACAGAAATATCCGACATAAATTAAGGTTTTGCTTACGTGTGCGCTCATATTACTGTTTTGAAGTTAACTCAAACAATCCTTTACGTTGTAAGTTGTATTTTTATCTGTTAGTAAGAGTATTTTTGACAATTGGTTTTGTTTTATGGAGCAGGGGCAAACGAGCAGAAGTATCTCCTGATGCAACACCAAAGGCGTCTCAAGTGCGTTGCTGACCTTTGGAGGACAGGGAGAGGAATGTAGGGAGCGGTTGGGGTATGTGCCTCCGGTATCCTCACTCACTCGGTGAAACACAGCGCAAGCGTTATTTCATACTGGTTTTCTGTGAGGCTGTGGTATCACTCCGGCCGAGCTAGGTCATTCATGTACAAGCGTTATTGTATACCCTATAGCCTTCCTCGTTTAATTGGCTATACATTACTAAAAGAATTAGCGCAATTGGTCTGTTCGGTCACATGTGACGCCAAACCTAAGGGCAATCTGGATTCTTTTGTAGATATATACTAGCTGTTGCCCGCAGACCTAGCCTATATCTTTCTTCAAGAATCAAAGTATCACAATGCCAAATTTCATCAAAATCGGTGGAACATTTTAGCCCTGAAAGCGTAACAGACAGAGTTATTTCGAATTTATAATATTAGTGTAGATATATACTAATGTATCCATAATTAGTTATCTAATATCTATACTAATATATAAAGCCGAAGAGTTTGTTTGTTTGAACGCGTTAATCTCGGGAACTGCTGGTCCGATATGAAAATTTTGTTCAGTGTTGAATAATACACTTATTGAGGATATATATAGGCTATATATCATCACGCTAAGACCAATAGGGGCGGAGCACCAATGGAGAATGATTAAAAAGCGGGGTAAAATTATCACGCTACGGGCAATAGGAGACGCAAACGAGGTTGCGTGGGTGAACTAGTATTTTTATAAGCGGAGACTTGTAATTGGCAGTCAACTTACTACAATATTATTATACTGTTTTACGTAGGTGTAATTCTTCCATAGTGCTTATGAGTAAAGTGACCGTTACTCTTGGATTCTGCTTATGCTTTCCATCAGGCAGAGTAGAGTCATTTTCAAAAAAAATCTATTCAGAAACACAGATTTTTTTAAAGAATCAGACCGAATGATGAGTCCGAATAAATGTTTAAGTTCTTTAACCATGATCGTTTTGTTTCTAAACAAACTACCGTAGTAACATTGCTAATATATAATAAAACGTTTTAGTTTGTATAAGCAGCGTACCCAAAACCATTTAGGAATAATGATGCACAATAACATTAATACTATAAATAAGAACAAACTTGTGACGCAAATGTCTAGACTTCAGAAGTTATTAGTTCAATTTCATGCCAAAATATACTTACAACAAAATCTCAAGCCATGTAAAATGTAAGTCAGACAAAATTTCTAACTTTAGTCAAACATTAACTTTGTTATAAGCACTACATTCTTGTAGATTTTACGATGAAGATTTCGGGCTTAAATTATTTCGGGATTTTATAATTTACAAGAGAATTCCAAACTGTTTAACCAATTTTCAGATCAACGAATTTCTTGTGGGGCGTTACGGAGGGGTAACCTAGCCGGCAAAAAGCGTCCGTAATGTTAAATCAAAAAAGATAAGATTAAAAAAATACATAGCGTCATCTGTATAACTTAGCCTGCAAAAACGTCCGTAACGTTAAATAAAAGTCAAGGTAGTAGAGAACTTTCGTTGATTAGTGCGAGACCGGAGGCCCAATGATGTCGAAGCATCACTAGCTTACCATGTAGTGGGTCACCATGCTGCTTTGTTGCATTATCCGCATTCGCAGTATGGTGACCACCACTCTTGGATTCTTGGCAGGGCTAAACATAAAAGAAAAGCGTTAGATTTAAAAAATATAACATAGCGCCATCTGTGAATTGATTTATTATGGAACTTCGTTCCTATCTGGTGTCCCACGACACCACACGACTTTTTTTGATAATAGGTGTTTACATCACGCATTGGATTAATAGGAGTCGGGCATGATTGAAAAGAGACGCATACTTAGTTACGTGAGTCAGCTAGTATCATAAAAATATATACTTCAATATTTAGACGCTGAGTGGAATTTTCATTTATGCTATAAAACATCTATGGTAATCATTATCGAAGAGTTTTTTGCCCTCAAACATACTGACAACTAGTTCAACCTGCGCATTCAGTTCGTCCTCAGAATTGCGGACCAATACCGACCAATATAGACCGGTTGAGCTAGTAGCCAACTAAATAGTTTTGAGAATAATAAAGTAAGACAGAAGCTGTATACATACAAATAAATCTAAAATAAAAATTACGTAATACATAAACCATTCATTCATGCAGAGTCTAATACACAGTACTATTTTTTAGGTTACCTAACTCGCTTC
This sequence comes from Spilosoma lubricipeda, assembly GCA_905220595.1. Taxonomy (NCBI): domain Eukaryota; kingdom Metazoa; phylum Arthropoda; class Insecta; order Lepidoptera; family Erebidae; genus Spilosoma; species Spilosoma lubricipeda. Next base: position 2,881,308 of record HG992290.1, read on the forward strand.
GTACAAATATATTCTGATAAGTTATAAAACGTTCTCAGAAATTGTAGCAATGATTCAAATTGATACTGACATCAAAACACCTCAACAAACGCAATTTATCTTCCCATTTGAAGCTTTTAAAACATTGGAAAATTTTCTTCTTACGTCAGTGGCCGGTGAAGACAGATTTATATAAAAATTTACGTCATTTTTTATATTTCGAATATATTGGACACTGTATGCACTGTTTCGTTGTCAACGTTTTGATATCGTATACTATTTAAAACCTTGTTGTTATTTCCAATGCAATATTTAACTGTCTGGTCTCGGTTTCGGTTCCCGGGTCGGACGAAAAGTTGTATGATCTGCAAATATTTGTTTCGGAGTTTGGGTTTTTTTCTATGTTTAATATCTATGTATTTGCAAAAAAAGTATAAATGTATAAAAGTATAAATGTTGTCTTATACCCATAACAGCCTGCTTAGTTTTAAACTGAAATGGGATTAAAATACTAAATAAGATTCAGTTAGTTCAGTTTGTGAAAGAGATAAAATATATCATATTAGTTTTCACCTGTTACTCTGCCTTCTTGTATATTTGTTATCGCGATAAAAAACAGGCCATGTTGTTCTTCAAGAATCAAATTAGGTACCAAACGCTTTAATGTAATTGCTACATTAGTTAGTGAATTAATTTTTAAGATTTAAAATTGAGATCAATAACAGCTGTATAAATTAAGGGTTCAACATACAAATAAAATAGCCTTTTGTATGGCCCTTATTTTATATATTTTATCTTTATTACCTACAATAATTTATTATATTTTCAGACAAAGGGTATTAATGCCGGGAAAATATTAAGTGATTGTAATATGGCAGCATTGGTGCTAAGTAGGGTGTTAAGTACTTCACCACGAGCATAATAAAGACATCAACAGGAAACAAGAAGCAATTAAAATGATTAAGGTACGGATATACCGAGCGCACGGGTTTGAAAAGATTTCATTTGTGCAACTGAGACAGATTAAAAAAGGATAAATCTTTTAATCATATAGGGGTAAAAGAACACAAACGAACAAACTGTTTGGTTTACCGATCATGATCTTTTCTATAAACTGTCTGTCCGCAGCACAAATACCTTTTAAAGACAACTAACAAATGTAATTTAGTGTGCTTACTGTAAATTTAGTTTGCATACAAACGTATTAAATACTGTGTTTTTTTTTAATTTAGGATATTTTTTGTTGACATTCATTCTATTAAAGATATTTGTAATTAAAATTTGTTTTATTTTTCTGTACTTGTAAACGTACATTCAAAATCATAACTTTGACAAAACTTGTAAGACATTTAACATCTTATTGCATGAACTGTAAGCTCATATTGTCGAAATATACTAATATTATAAACTCGAATGTTTGGAAGTATGGATGGATGGATGGACGGATGCTTGTTACTCTTTCACGCAAAAACTACTGAACCGATTTGGATGAAACTTCAGACTTGGACTTTATACATCAGAATAACATATAGGCTACTACTTGCCACGATAACCGATATGTACGCGGGTATAGCCGCGGGCAACAACTAGTAAAGAATGTATCTGTTTTTCTAAAGATTTCTTTCTCATGGCGAAAAAGTTGATCTGCTTCTCTATTAATATATATTGATCATCAACAACCCATTTTGTCCCACTGCTGGGCTCGGGTCTCCTCTCAGGAGAGGGTTAAGGCCACAGAAGAGGAGAATTCTTTTGTTCTGTGGTTAAGGCCATACGTCCCCACGCTGGCCGAGTGCGCGTTTGGGACTGATAATTTTCTAAGAACCCAGTTGTGTCTACAACCTAATTTTCATTAAAAGCCAGAAAAGCGAAATCTTAATTCATTCGTATCTCAGTGTTTTCTTTTCATTTACATTATACGAATGATAACATTCAATTAGGGTGGATACCGTTAACGGTATACTTTTGTAATATTATCAAAACAGTAGGAAATTCTGTTCAGGTTGAATAAGTAGACTTAAATTTCTGTTTCTGTTTTGAATGCTCGTTTCAACTTAAGACTACAAGAGTCGGTATCAGTAGAGGTCTTGGTTCTTCTGAAAGTGAATTAATCTTGAACGATTCTTCTTTAATTTTTTGACTGCCTCGGTTGTAATAGCGGTAATAGTTAATGTGACTATTCTGCTTGGGTTTAGTTTTGTTTCGGACTGGTATGATCTACAAATATTTATTATGGAAGTTCGTTTTGTCAGTTAAATATGTATTAACTTAAAAAGAATATATATATATATATATATATATATATATATATATATATATTTATATCACTCATCTAGGACCCATAGTGGCGTTCTGTGAATGTGGTAAAATATTATATTATATTATTATGATGATATTGTTCCGTTATTTTAAACGAACCCTAAAAAAATAAAAGCAAACAGGTTATATAATACTTTTTACTATGCTTCAATTGCGGGTTGTGTCAGACCCAGATAAGCTCAGATTAACAGGAGACAAGTAGAATAATGCCCGGCATTTAGATTAGATTATGAAACTTGTGTTTTTCAAAAACTTTTCACAGAGCTGAGAAATAGCAAATTTCTTGATTTACGTACTTTTTTACTGTTAGTATAACAGTACAATATCATTGTAAAGAGAAGGAGAACTTAAAACAAACCCTTCTTTTACGTTTTTGGATCCCCCTCTGACCCTCACCCCGCCGGGGTTTACGGCGGGGCCGTGTGTCGGAATCGAACCGACCCAAACCACACGGTGTGCGACTCTGCGCTTGAGACGGGAGGGATCCAGAAACTGCAGTTATTAACACATCCGGACCCCTTCCAAAACTTAAAAGAAACCCTATACTTCTTTCTTTCTTTCTTTCTATACCAACCCGTCTGGTCAGCGTACTATATTATGCCAAAATATTCTTTCTTAGGAGAGGCTTATGTCCAACAAAGTCTAGGCTTGTTAAAGTCTGCTGATGATACTGCTAGTAGATCATCTAGTTGCAACAGTAAACCTTTGTCTAATCGAGGATGCGATTGTCGTGCGTGAGATGTGTCAAATATAATGGTGCATTTAGGTGAATTTAAAAGCTGTTAGTCTACAATACAGATTGCCAGTGTTAATTTAGACTCTAGATTTACGGCAATAAAGCTGAGTTTAGTTAATATGCCACTGTTGGTAATCTTTTCAATTCGAAACCTGAGAAATCCCCGTTACAGAAACTCATTTTTAGGGTTCCGTACCCAAAAGGTAAAACGGGACACTATCAATAAGACTCAACTGTCTGTCCATCTGTCTGTCCGACTTTCATCAGGCTGTATCTCATGAACTGTGATAGTTAAGACAGTTGAAATTTTCACAGATAATGTATTTCTGTTGGTATTATGACAACAAACATTCATAAACAGAATAAAATAAATATTTAAGGAGGCTCCCATACTACAAACTAAATTTTTGTGCTCGTTTTTTATCAATAATGGTACGGAACTCTTTATGCACGATTTCGACTTGACCGGTTTTTTAATAAATCCCTTATTCATAAATATATTTTTATATACGAGGATAACTCAGTTGCTAGGTACACACCCTCTTTTTGATAAGGAAACGACTACGACTTTGTTCATTATAAAGCCTTAGAGCACGGCTCGCAAATTGGAACGTATGTTTTGTTATAAGCAAATCTATATATACATATATATAAAAGAGGAAGGTGACTGACATACCCAGAGATCAACACACAGCCCAAACCTAGAATCCTCAAATTTTGCATGTAGGTTTTTTATATGATGTAATTGAGCACTAAGAAAGGATTTTTTGAAATCTGCGTGAGTGAAGCCGTGTGCAAAATCTAGTGTAAATATAAAATGTTAGGCGTATGTATAGGGAATAATAAAAATTTAAATAAATATTTTGGACATGTAATACACAACATCATCTAGTCACAAGCTAAGCAGAGCTTGTATTATGGGTACTAGACAACTGATTTATAATACATACACTTTTTTTGTAAATACATACATGTTATACAAAGAAACCACCCAAACTCCGAAACAAATCTTTCCTGATCATTTGGTCCGACCCGGGAATTGACAATTCATGTCAACCCCAAGCTGTCAACAGCTGATTAGAATTTGTTCCGATATTTTTTTATCAAAAAATATATTCAAGTGTTAAATTATAATATTGAATAACCAATTTCACGCTAAACATTCTAGTAATTATAAGAATAATTATAAATCTCACAGTTATTAGGAGTATAACAAGTGTAATTTGTAAGTTTAAGGCTACTGCTAACTGACAGTTGCGTTTCAACGCTTATTGTGAAAAAATAAATTTTATGTGATCACTGTGACTTTATAGTCATCTCTTTCAAGGTATTTATTATTTTATTTTTCTTATAATCATAATTTATTCACAGTGCAAGTATAATTTTACAGAAATATCAATAGTTATTCAAACTCATACTGTTTATCTACAACTACCTCCCATTAGTTGATTACAATTCTTCTAATTCCAAATTCTTCTATTTTAAAATGATTCAAACTCGCAAAGCATTGGCTCGTCAGGAGGAGGCCAAACTCCAAATGACATTAAAAGAACTAAAAGCTACCAAGGAGAAGTGTGATCGGCTGATGATAGAGAGAAATGATAGTGAACAAACTCTCTTGGATACTTTGAATGATAATGAACCCGAGACCTCAAGCACAGCAGTCACAAACACAACCACTGTGCCACCAAGGCGGTAAGTCAAGTACATATAATAAAATACAAACATATATATACACTAGCTGTTTCCCGCGACACCGCCCGCGTTTGTGTCGGTTATAGCAGCAAATGGTAGCATATGTGTTATTCTGATGTATAAGCTATATTACTGTAAAGTTTCATCCAAATCCGTCCAGTAGTTATTGCGTGAAGAAGTAACAAAACACACTAACAAACTTTCGCCTTTATATATTAGTGTGAAGTAATGTGATTATCTGATTACCACGGCAAATATTTACCGACCCAATTTGTGATGTTCGAAAAAAGAACCGACTGATAGCACCAAGAACCAACGAGTATTCATAAAGAGATTAATGAATGTGGATGAAGCAAAAGAGGTGTGTCAGAACCGTAGTAAGTAGAGATCAATTGTCTCTGCCTACCCCCCTGAGAAATAGGCGAGTATCTGACTAGACACAAGCTGGCTCGTTTGGAGAAATATACCAGCCTTGCAGAAAATCAATGACAAGCAAACGTTAGGCGTTGTTAAACTCCTCCTGTTGAGAAGGGGGGGGGGGGATGTTGCTCAAATTGCAAAGCATTCTTGCAACTTTTTTTGACCTGTGGCATTTGTTTTTCCTTAAAGTACCTACTACCTACTTTTATTTTACGAAAGTTATTTAGACAGTTTGTTTTCCCGTAATTATTTTCAAGGTCTACTTGCTTGTATACTTAACATGACAGGTTTGATTAATGGTTGCGCCTGTTGTAAGATTGTAAGAAAATAGGAATATTACAAATTTTACAGGCGAACGGCCGTATAAATACCCTTGTCAGCATTTTAATATCCATTTTAGTATAATTAATTGTTTAAGTTTGTTTACAGTTAGATTGTTAGACATATTTTAATTGTTTAGATTTAGAAATAAATTTGTATAACTAGCATGTCTAGCGTTAGACATATTTTAATATCAAAGAATTGACTATCAACAGTTGGTCTTTCGAGCCGAAATCCGATTTTTAATGAAATTGTATGTATGCACTTAAGTAAATTTGACGAATATTGAAGCCATTCATGTATTGAAGTGTTTCAAACAACCTAACAGACATATATTAAAATCTACTTACATTGTTACTAATTAGCAAGAAACATAAAAATTAAAAATATCCTTTTTAATCTTATTTATAAATCTTTCTTTTACCATAATATATAGAGTATTTTTAATTCTATCCAACTAATATTATAAACGCGAAAGTATGGATGGATGTTTGTTACTCTTTCACGTAAAAACTACGGAACGGATTTGGTTAAACTTTACGGAAAAATAGGTTATACATCAGAATAACAAACAGGCTACTATTTGCCGCGATAACAGACATACACGCGGGCGAAGCCGCGGGCAACAACTAGTACTTTATAAGACGATTAAAACTGAAGCTTCCAAGTTTTAATCAAGTATGTACCGGCCTTATCTTGAGCCGGACCTTAAGAAATTAATGTTCCTACGTGTTACTGCTCACAGAGGCATTAGTAGACACTCGAACCCTTTCATATATTTAAAACTAACATATTTTATCTTATACTATATATACTATGAGGATCTTGTGTCAACTGCGGTGAATTTCCGTGCGTTTAGGCGATTCTGCCATACATACTATAGTAATCAAATATAGCTCACTTAGGACCCATAATATTTTATCCGCGGTGCTTCCCGGTTTAAAAAAGATATCTGCCTATTTTGACTTCATTTTGTCTCCCGCTTTGCTAAGAAGGGAAGTGGACTTATCATATTTCCAACTCCTCCTGTTTTTCTTCTGATTAATTTCGTTGCGGGTTCCAAGACAGTTAATTTTTTTTCCTGGGACTTCCCGAGTGTCATAACTCGGTGTGTTCGTGGGTCACTGCTGTTGATCCTGGTGTACAGGAGTTACAGTGGTGGGCGTGTGGGTGGGATTAGTCCCAATAAAAAAAAAAAAATTATCTTAGGTGCGATAGGAAATTGCTAATGACTACCCTGTCTTAGTATGTTAATATTAAAGATACTCCAATTTTGGTTGCTTTGATATTTATGGTTTACTTTTAAGCTAAACTGGATTTGTTTACAAGTTTGTATTTTACTAGCTGACCCACGCAACCTCGTTTGCGCCTTATATTGCCCGTAGCGTGAAAATTTTCCCCGTTTTTGAAACATTCTTCATTGTTGCTCCGCTCCTATTAGTAGTAGCGTGATGATATATATCTTATAGCCTTCCTCGATAAATGGACTATCTAGCACTGAAAGAATTTTTCAAATCGGACCAGCGGTTCCTGAGATTAGCGTGTTCAAACAAACAAACAAACAAACTCTTCAGCTTTATGATGTTCTCCTAGCCGATTTCGGCCACGGCGGCCAGTCTCAACAGAGACCAACCAACTACGCAGGAGATATTATAGTGCACAAATGTGTGCGCGAACACAAGTGCACTCTCTGTTCCCTCTCTCTCATTAATCCGATGGGACGGTTAACCGACACGATCGGGGAGAGATCAGGCGCAGGACCGACAGCTTTACGTGCTCTCCGAGGCACGGGGGTTCAGACCCCAACTTCCAAACTCCGAGCTGCTATTTAGTGTTTCTATAATCAGAAAAACTCAATAACACTTTTGGCCCGACCCGGGATTCGAACCCGAGACCTCTTGATCAGCAGTCGCATACGTCAACCGCTAGACCAACGAGGTCAGCTTTATATATTAGTATAGATAAGCAATGTCGTTGTCTGACGCAAAACGATTAATTGAAATTATCAAATACTAGTTTGTGTCTTTGGTTTTGATCCGGATATTCCATGTCTCGGGAATTATACCTTTCAGTACTGATAAAAAATAATTTAAATTTTAACAAGAAAAAAACGACTTCAAGAAATGGGACCACACGGGTACACAAATTATTAAATAAACAAAAATCAAAATCGGTTCGAAAGTTCTGAGGTAACAAACAAAAAAAAAACGGTCGAATTGAGTAAACAAGTAAAATTTTAACACAAATAAAACCAACTTCAAGGTTTGAATCGATTTCTCTTGGATGCCATCATCAGACCTTAGTGTCCTTATCATGGTACTACCGTTGGGATATCTACTTTCCATTAAAAAAAGAATCATCGAAATCAGTCCATAAACGACGAAGTTATCCGCGAACAAACATAAAAATATATATATATACATTCGAATTGAGAAACCTCTTCCTTTTTTGAAGTCGGTTAAAAATAGTGTCCTGTGTTAACACAGGACACTATTTGTAAATTGTATAAAAAAAGCTGACAATACGATAATTTTCAAGAAGCATCTTCAAAAACTGCTCATTGCTAAGTGCTATTACTCTCTTCAAGAATATTTGGATGACGATGGCATACTGTCATATGACTGGCACTAGGATTTGAGGGAAAAAAGAGTCATGTTTGAATCTGACATTTAATTTGCATTATTATGGCATTTAATTAGCGAATTTTCTGACATTTTAATTAGCGAATTTTCTGACATTTTTTATTTAATTTTTTTCTGTAAGATATTTTGTTTGTTTCATGATTTATTTTTTTATTTTATTGTTAAATTATGTAAAAAATAATAATAATAATAATAATACAATGCTATATATATTTGCACACTATTTTAAAATGGTAGAATGTAAATGGGTCACTACTATTATGATATATTTAAGATCTCTGTTAACCTACATTTCTGCAAATAAATAAATTGAAATAAATTGAATTGAGGTTCCCTTAACACATGTATAAATCGTACTACAATTTTCAAGTTGACCCTCAAAAGGCCGGCCAATACTTTATTTTGTTGAAGGTGTTCATGGATGCCGGTAGTCATCCGAACCTTCCCGGTGACCTATATTATCTTTTACCCTACCTTACTATATATTGTGCAAAAACAAACGTAATCCATAACGAATTTGATGATATTTCTCAAAGTAGTAGAACCGCATTGATTTCAAAACGAATGGGCAGGTTCGACCGAGGTGGTACCACTCTCTCACAAAAGACCGACTTAGAATGACAGCACTTAGACTTAGTCTTTCCTTGGTGAGTGTGAAACCGGAGTCGCAATGATTTAGAAGCATCTCAAAAGGCCACTATAGGTCACCATGCTGCGTTGTTGCATTACCTGCATTCGCAATGAGTATGGTGACAACCACTCTTGAATTCTGCTCGTGCTAAATTAATAATTTTTAATAGCCACATTAAATTAAAAATACAGTATCTTATCGCAATAACCAAAAAGGAATAAGGAATACAGAATTAAATTTCGATATGCATTAACACCAGCACCGTCATTCACGATTCAAAAGCCTTTCGAATCGAAATAATTTAATTTTGGATTCGATTTAAAAGGGCAAAAGCTTAGAAGAGACCCCAATTAAGGATTGAGAGCCAATTACTTTGACAAAATAGGGTCAATTCTACGCTTATTATTGGTTCTTTAATAGCACCAATCTGTGGACAATTGCAAATTACGATTTTAATCGAATAGTGTCAGTGACAGACGAAATCGAACTAATAATAAAAATCGAATCAAGTACGAATCATAGTATCAAAAGTAATTTTAGTAATGGTGTAAATGGAACTGTTTAGTTGCAATGGTTGTAGTGTCCATTTGACTATTAACACGCTGACTCGTTCGTTAGACAAAATTAAAACACACGTAAAAATAGAAGGAAAGAGAGGAAGAGGAAGACCGAGACACATTTATATGGACCAGATTAAGGAAAACGTGGCGGTTGCGACGTATAAGGAGGTCAAGGAAGCGGCTCTTAATAGGGAGAGCTGCATAACGCTGCATCTACAAGACCGTAGCTCTTGAGTTAATGATGATCAAGGTGACAAGCTGATTTCAGCACGAAAGGCCGACTCGACCGGGGCGGTACTACCCTCGCACAGAATATTAACGTAAAATGACAGCGTTCGTGCTGTCATGTTTCGTTGGTGAGTGCGAGACTAGAGGCACAACGATGTAAAAGCATCACAAGGCCGCCATAGTGTGGGTCACCATGCTGCATTGTTGCATTGTCTGCATTCGCAATAAGTATGGTGACCACCACTTGGATTCTGCTTTTGCTTTCCATCAGGCGGAGTCCATTTTGGGAGGCCCAAACATAAAAAAAATGATGATGTAAAAATACAAACAAATGAAATTGTAGTATTTGTTCGTTATTTCAAATTAACAGCTTTTTACTAAATGCATTTGCAACTATACACGAGACTTACATCATAAAATCACCTTTAAAAATTTTAGTTTCTCTGTCTATTTGTTTCGGGTAATATCTAGAACGGTTCAATCAATTTAGTTAAGACTTTCGCTAGCAAATTGTCGAGGATATTAAAAGTAAGTTAGACTAGTTTTACTCCAACAACAGTAGCGGGCAACACCGCGGTTCAGCTAGCTAATTAATATCGGATAAAAATAATAAAGTAATTAATGAAGCATGGAGGTGCATGCTGCAAACATACTGAAGTTAAAGGATAGCTGAACTTCTAAAGCACATCTACGAAGACTCGTTAACAAATAACATTACGAATTAATTTCTCTCTTTTACGCCTTGTAGAATAATTAACCTTTAAAAATTATCGGAAGGGTAAACCTAACTCCATAATATCGAACAAAACCCACTTCACCCCGTGACCTTGACATTTGCACAAATGTCAAAAATGGGCAGACTTGACCGGAGTTATACCTTGGCCTCATATTTTTTTTTTAGTATCACATAATTAACTTTTAAATGAGTCTCACTGAGTTCAATGCAGCAGACACGTTATGATGATTAGTTTAAACTATTTTTTTCATTTTCTAATATTTCTTAGGTACTTAGTACTTAGTACTTAGGGATTTCTTCTTTGACTGTCTTGGTGTCGCAGTGGTAGCGATTGCTTGTACATAGTGAGGTCTAGGGTTGGATTCCCGGATCGGATCGTTTGTATGATCAACAAATATTTGTTTCGGAGTTTAGGTGTTTTTTATGTATGTATAATTTACAAAAACAAATATTTTTGTATTAAATAATTAACAATATTAATATTTTTGTTTTAATGCTGCCAGTCTTTTGGGAACGCTACCAGTAGGCGAAGGTGTGGAGTTTTTTGATGCTTGTATGTAAATATTTTTACTGTTCTTTTTAATTAAGGTTATGTACATAGGTTTCTATATTATGTAATAAATATTTTACTTTTTGTATTTGCATCAGTTTTCTAGTACCCATAATACAAGCTCTGTTTAGTTTAGCACTAGATGACGTGTATTAAATGTACAAAATATTATAAAATATATTATTTTACTGTTTGTAACGGCCCAAACTAGAATTAAACTCTCCCAAATGTAAAATATCATTTTTGACATAACATATAAAACTAAAAAAAATCCAAACAAATTTCTTTGATCTCACCCCTGATTATAACAGTATAATAGTTTGTCCCTTACATTTTGGATATGCCAACTAGTTCCGAATATCGAAATAGTTTGAAATTTGATTTGAATAGTTTATATGACGGATTTTGGTACAAGTACAGTAGAAGATAAATTAACTTAATCGTAGAGGCATTAATCTGTACTAACTTCAATACTTCTCAAAAATATATGTACCAAAACATAAAAATTGCTTCAACATTTAGTTAAAAAAATAATTTAGACATCTCACACACAACAAGATCTAGACTTGAGACAGACAGACAGATAGAGCTTGTATCATATGTGCTCAACAACTGATATAAATACATTTATACTTAAATGTCATAAATGTGTACATATTATACTAGCTTTTACACGCGGTTTCGCTCACGCAGACTTTCATTCCCTGATTTACCCCCTTAGGGGCGATATTTTGAAAAATACTAAAATACGTATTTCATTACTTTAACCCCACTATATTTTTAGAAAATTTTAAGCAATTCATCAAAGGAATAAAAAGTTTCATACAAACTTTCATCCTCTGATTTACCCCCTTAGGGGTGGAATTTCCAAAATTCCTTTCTTAGTGCTCACTTACGTTATAAAGAATTTACATGCAAAATTTCAGGATTATAGGTTCAGCGGTTTAGGCTGTGCGTCGATCTCTGGGTATGTCAGTCAGTCACCTTCCTCTTTTACATATATAGATAAGCATTATAGGTATCTTTTCTAAGATATAAGATCGTTCTGCGATAGTGCATTTGAAGGAATGGGTTCACTGACCTGATTCCTCCCCTACATCCTATATTCAATTTCATTTGAATGGAATCTGGAAAGAATGTCTTTGAGATATATTTAGATGTCAATAATAAAAATATTTTCCTTATTTTTTTATTTTAACAGTTTTTTTTTACATTATTTACGTAATCGTCCGGTACCCAAAGGGTAAAATGAGACCATATTGATTGTCTATCCGTCTTGTTACCAGGCTGTATCTCATTAATCGTGATAGTTAGACAGTTGAAACTTGTACAAGTGATGTATTTCTATTGCCGCTATAACTACAAATACAAAAAAAATATTAAGGAGCTCCCATACAACAAACGTGTTTTATGTTGTAATTTTCTAGATAGCTAGTTGTTTTCCCGCAGCTCCGCCGGCGTATATGTCGGTTATCGCGGCAAATAGTAACCTTTGTGTTATCCTGATGCATAAGCTATATTACTGTAAAGTTTCATCCAAATCCGTTCAGTAGTTTTCCATCCATCCATCCATCCATACAAACTTATAAACTTTCGCGTTTATAATATTAGTAGGTTGGTATGGAACCCTTCGTGCGCCAGTCTGAATCATGCTTAGCCGGTTTTTATCTGATATCTATACAAATAAATAAAATTGGAGTGTCTGTTTGTAATATTAAAATAACCGATTTTTACTACATGCATATGTATTTATTACACAGTACATATATCAAAAATGTAGTTAAAATATTTTTTGTCTATCTGTCTGTTTGTTCCGGGACTTTCACTGGCAGGTAGCTGATGATCCAGGGAGTAACTTAGGCTACTTTTTTTTAGACTAACTTTGTCCCGCGGCGTTTCTCGCGGTACAGCAATACACTTAATAGTACCACAACAAAAACACAGAACAAATGAAATGGTTCAGACGATCCATAATTTTTTTTGGGAAGTGTATCCAAAACGTCCGAATTTGAAGTCAAAATCACAAACCACTAAACCAATAGACGCGTCACCATAAAGGTCGTAGCTCACTTACACGCCTCTGCTCCAACACCGCCCTAAACTTCGGAGACAGCTAGCAGTCGCCGCGGAGACAGCTAGCAGACGCCCAGCGGTCCACGCGGCGACAGCAAGCAGAATCCAGCCCGACCGCTCTTGCTTTTAGCGATAGAGCGCGCGGCGGGAGCAGCGCTGTTGGCGGTCTCCGCGCAGTCGCCCCGCAGTCATCGCGGCGACTGCTAGGAGTCAGCGCGTGGACGCCCCGCCGCGGCGTACCGCGAGGCGTAGTAGATTCATGTTGCAATTATAAACTATATTGAAAGGCCACGACTTAAAGTCCATATTGGAATGATATTTTTTTAGGCGAGGCGTAGCAGAGGCGTATAAGTGAGCTACGACCTTAATCTTAACATAACTCCTTTATAAAATACATATTAAGGAACATGTAATGTATTATTATATTAAACAAATTTTACATACATACGTAAGTAAATGTTAATTAGCTCCAGCAGAAAAGTTTCTAACGCATGTTGTGCCAAAATTTACATTCAATTTTGATATTGAGTTTATCTACGTCAATAAAAAGGTCATTGAACTAGTCTCTGTAGGAACTTTGAAAGCCGTTTTTACGATAGTGACGTGGCAATATGGTCTTTTATACGACAGCTCACGTACAAGTCCTAAAATCGAAATCAATTTATTTGAAACTAGCTATAAGATGCCACGTTTCATTATAGCATTTTGTGGATACATTGATGAGAAATAAGGAATATGAGGGACGCAACAAAAAGTAGATTAAAACAACCTTTGAAGGGGGTTATATGATTTAATAGCACGATGCCTACAATCGCACTTAGTTAACTACATAATAATTTTAAACCACCAATATGCTATTGCATGCCGACTTTATTAAATCTTTATGACTTTATGACTGCCTTGTTGGTCTCGCGGTTCGCGTGTGCGGCTGCTGATCATGAGGTCTCGGGTTCGATTCCCGGGTCGTTCCAAGTGTTTGTATGATTTACAAATCTTTGTTTTGGAGTTTGGGTGTTTTCTATATATAAAATGTATGTAATGATATTGCCGTTTTGTATGCAATAAGTGAAAGTACTTATTTTTTCAAACTTTTTTATTTCTGTTATTTGAAGTAATTACTTATGCAATCGACGCATCTTTGCCAACGCATTGGCAGTTTATTGAAAAAAAAAAAATCCCTTCTTGTAAAAATCAGCTGGACCGGAGGCAACAAACTCTTCAAAGGCAGTTTGTACTGCCTCTCGGGAATTGAATTTTTTACCCCCTCTCATACCCCTAAAATGGCATACAAAATTTCATGAAAATCGTTACAGATTGCAAACAGTCGAAAATTGTATAATCGGTATCATTGAATTGCAAGTCGCGCGCTGATTGGTTGAACAGCATATGTCCCGTACCGCCATATTTGATTGTTAATTCGTCTTTGTTGCCGAATATAAAGTACTAGCTGACCCACGCAACCTCGTTTGCGCGTTATATTGCCCGTAGCGTGAAAATTTCCCCCGTTTTTGAAACATTCTTCATTGTTGCTCCGCTCCTATTAGGAGTAGCGTGATGATATATACCCTATAGCCTTCCTCGATAAATGGACTATCCAACGCCGAAAGAATTTTTCAAATCGGACCAGCGGTTCCTGAGATTAGCGTGTTCAAACAAACAAACAAACTCTTCAGCTTTATATATTAGTATAGATTTTTGTGATTGTAAATTGATTTCATGTTGAAAATACCTAACAGCTTTAGAATTAGTTATATAAAATTGTTGTGACTGTCAAATTAATTTGTGATTAATTTAAGAACTTCTTATCTATCCTTACTCTATAGTAATTGAATGGCCTACTGTAAACCCGACTAATTAGGAACAGTTGATAATATAAGCCCGTAAGCAGTATATCACAGTTGACAATCTATCGATAGTTTGCAATCTCGCTAGGTAGATTATAGTCTAACGGTTTTTATAATTTTATGGTGACATATACAAGAATTGCTCGTTTAAGCTATTACATAGATAAATGAAAACTTAAACTAGTCTAATCTTCTTAAGAACTCATGTCGAATAATGTATTGCTACCATAATTAAGCAATCATTATTATGAGTATGTTATTCGATAGTCGTATCGGAGATATGTTGCTACTAGAAATAGATTCTATTTCTCTAACACGTGTTGAACAAGCTCGCTCACGTGCGGTGTCACCACACACGGCTACATAATACATTACACTTAAAACGTTTAACCACCTGATGTTTGATGTCGCCATTTTCTCTATTACTTTATCTTTGCTAACTTTCCTCTATAATACTGGCTGGCTTTAAAAGTAGGTTATGTTCGCTGATAATGGCGTTTCTACTGGTGAAAGATTTATAAAAATGAATTTCTTGGTTTAGAAGTGAAAGGGTAAAAAATAAAGTGAATTCCCATTAACCTGGAATATTAGATGGAATGGGTGAATTAGACCAACAACTAGACAATCTCTCAGTGCGTAATTAATTGCAATCCTTGGCATAAATAAGCTGAAAATGTGCTTACTTTATTCTGAAGTTTTTAACTTGTCTTTTTAACAAAAGCATTGAAGCGAACAGTAAGAAGTGTTCGCTCAGAAACAAAACTAAACGAACAAGTAAGACGTTGTATAGCAAGACTAGACTGCCTGCGGGCTCGCTATCTCAGTAAAGCTGAAACGAACTGAAGTATTTGAAGATAAATTTCCAACACCGTTTCAATATTACTTATAGTTAGACGTTTTTCTTACTTTTTATTAAAGTATAAATAGGAGTGTTATAACATTAAAAAAATATTATAAACTGTGAAAAAATATAATACATATTTCGTATGAAAACTCCGTTATAACAATAAGTCTTGTATCCATGTGTAATATATAAAGAGGCTAAAATCTATACTAATATTATAAAGCTGAAGAGTTTGTTTGTTTGTTTGAACGCGCTAATCTCAGGAATAGCTGGTCTTATTTAAAAAAATATTTCAGTGTTGGATAGTACATTTATGGAGGAAGGCTATATGCTATATATCATCACGCTAAGACCTACAGGAGCGGAGCAACAATGAAGAATGCTACAAAAAACGGGGGAAAATTATCATGCTACGAGCAATAGGAGACGCAAATGAGGTTGCGTGGGTCGGCTAGTATAGAATAAAATGACACATTTTCTTAGCGAATCAACCATCAAATTTTAAAAACAAACAAAGGCATATCTTGAAGGCCGGTAATGTACTGTCCGAAAAAAAAAACAATTTTCAAATCGGACCAACGGTTCCTGAGATTAGCGTGTTCAAACAAACCCTTCAGCTTTATATGTTAGTATAGAAACGCGTTGTTCAAGGCTTAACTGTGAAAGTGCAACATACACAGAGTCACTTTAAAATTCATAAATATTAGCTTAAAATAATGTTTTTTTGGTTAAATAAAAACCAAAGAAAACTCTCAAAAAATCAAACTCTAATTTGAAAGTCAGATATTACATAAAAGGTCCTCATAAGAACATAATCGAATCAAAACATAATGTTGTATACATATTTACAAAGTATCAAGCATTTTGAAAATCTCCCACTTACATGTTACATATGTAAGTAAATTTCACCACCTTAAAAGATTCAGAGCAAACGTAATATACTTAGATGAACGAGCTTTCAGGTAAATTCCGAGAGATTTGGCATGTGTAGAAGGATTTTTAGATGAAATGCCTCTCTGTTT
The DNA here is from genome assembly GCA_905220595.1 of Spilosoma lubricipeda. Lineage (NCBI taxonomy): Eukaryota > Metazoa > Arthropoda > Insecta > Lepidoptera > Erebidae > Spilosoma > Spilosoma lubricipeda. The sequence continues at coordinate 2,897,908 of HG992290.1, forward strand.
CAATTTAGAACATTTACATATTAAATAAGACATTATTTGATCTAAGAACTGTGTGAATTTATACATACAATTTCAAAATAAGTTTCTCTCGTCACAGTTTCATTCAATTAATTTTTTGTCTGTTTTATAATCAAATTAAAAAGCTTTTAAAGCTATCTTTTACTGGAAAGCCTCAAGACTAATCAAAAATGGTGTTGCGACGTTTCTTTACTGAGTTCCTATGGCCACCTTCCAGCTCCAGCATCAGATCAGCTCCATTAATATATTATATTGTCACGCTGTATCTATACAAATAAATAAAATTGGAGTGTCTGTTTGTAATATTTAAATAACCGGTTTTTTACTAAATGCATATGTATGTACACATGGTACATATACGAAAATTGTAGTTAAAAAAAATTTTGTCTGTCTGTCTGTCTGTCGGTCTGTCTGTCTGTCTGTCTGTCTGTTTGTTCCGGGTAATCTCTGGAACGGCTGGACGGATTTTGACGGGACTTTCACTGGCAGGTAGCTGATAATCCAGGGAGTAACTTAGGCTACTTTTTTTAGATTAACTTTGTCCCGCGGCGTTACTCGCTGTCCAACAAAAACCGCGGGTAACACCGCGGGGTTCAGCTAGTAGATAATAAAAATGTAAATAAAATGCTGTATAGATATGCTTGCAAAATTTCAGCTAAATCAGTCAGATATCTGCTTAAAAATTGAGTTGCAAGAATCCCGAATATACAAGCATACATACATGGCAAGTTAATAAAAAGCTTGTAAAATAGTCTGTAGTCGGATCTTTCGGACTTTCTGAGATAACTATTCTTCTTCACTTCTAAAGTGGAGGTAAATGAAAGGCAAAAATACATGCTTCAAGTCTCCAATAAGCAACGTATTAAGACTATATCAAAACTGCATTTACGGATATTTACGGATGTTCATAAAAAGATTCATTTAATTTTGAAACAAAGAATCATAAAGTGATGGAAAAGTTTGTGTTTGCATATAAGTATCCTTCGTACTATGAAACCGCTGTATTAATTTCAATAAAATTTAGAATGAACGTAGCTTAAACTCTGGACAAATACATAGACAACATTTATCTTAAACATTTTGTGTTCTTTTGCGTAGTAGCAGTAAGGTGTGTGATGAACTGCTGATAAAACCGCAGGGCCCAGATAGTTGATACCCAAAGATGAAAGAAAGAATTTAAAAAACTTTTAGTTCTCGAGTATTTCTACTATGTACATACAATTTCATATTTAACATATTTAGCACAGAAGACTGAATAATAATAATAGACAATAATTGGCAAAATAATTAATTAACAAGACGACATTCTGCCCAGAATAAAGAGGCCTATTTTACAGTTTAAGTGTCCACAGGGGTCGTCGGTGGCCTCTAATTATTGCGACCTTGACTGTCCGAGAGCTGAACCAAAATAATTAACCTCAAATTGTGTTACTTAACTTAAGGGTCTCTATCCACCAATACTCATCGCTTAGAAATTAATTTGAGGCTTAAATAGTTACAAAAGGTTCCAAAATCTGTACTTGTTTCTAAATACGTTTAAGCATATTGTTTCGAGAGAAAGCACTAAATATTATTAGGTTATTTGAATACTATTGTGATTTCATTTCCCATTTCGAATAAATGTCAGTTTAAAAATAAGATTTGATCCCACCACTAAAAAAGATCCTCAAATTTTTTTCCAAGAATGTAATTAACAAGTTTTACGTAAATATATTTTTGCAACTTGATCAGTTTCGCTGAGTTACAGTCATACAATAACATACAAAATTTTAAATTTTAGTATAAATTTTCAAAACTAACGCAAAACTGATCATCCGAAATAATAAGTGTTTGTAAACGTACATAATTATTTTACTAAAACAAGAATTGTTTGACAGTTCATCCATAATCGTTATTGGTAAGTCAGTGACCTCAAATATACTGACAACTAGTTCAACTTTCAAATTCAGTTCACCCTCAAGATTGCGGAGGTCCGATGCCACTCACTTGGTGGAGAAACTGATAATCAGGTAAAACCGGTTGAACTAGTAGCCGTCCTCAAATAATCTTGGAAATAATAAAAGCTACAAAGATGAGTATATCCAAAAATAATCCTAAAATGGTTAAAAGAAACAGTATTATGTCAAGATTAAATTCATTAAATACCAGCAAACTAAAGATATACATCATAATAAAGTACTATAACATATTATTCGGAAGGCAGTCACAGCCAACATAGCTAAAAGGTACTGGCTGCTAATGCAGGAATTGTGAGAAACCAAACAGTATATCTTAATACCAAGAAAAAATAAAAAGGGGAAAATACGATTCCGTTTATTTGTTCAGGGAGCGGTGTCACTGCGTAAACATTTGAAAAGCTATGAGTTTATTCTACTCAAAGAAATAATGTGCTTTAGACGAATTAGCCTATTGGTCTAGTGGGTAATGACCCTTATAACAAAACAGAGGTGGTATGTTCGATTGACAACCAGGACAAATGATTGTGTGATAAGTACCATTAGTTTATCTGTGTTTGAATGATATAATCCATGGATTTTATGTTTATCAGACTTCTGGCTTGGAAGTAAGATTTATTGACCATTAGACCACAGACTGAAGCAAAAAAGTTTACAGTAATTTAATACTTAGAAACCAAAAGAAAAAGGTTAAAAAATTATTACGCGACTACGTTAAAATTTTTCATAAAATTTATAGTCCGTATCACATGGGCCATTATTATGAAACTATTGACACCTAATTTATTGAAATTGGTACAGTAGTTTAGTTGGTATGGCGGAACGTACGAAAATACACAGACAGCCAAAACTTTTGGTTTCGCCATAGTCGGGTTAATAATAAATTAGTGCCGAATTGACTCCAGTAATTTACTCAGCATAAATAAAACAAAAAGGAAAGATGTATTTATTAATTAAAATGGCAACTCTCTCTAGTGCAATTTAATCAAGCGTCAGAATAACGAACAAAGCATAATTTCATATTTCACGGGTCTTCTCCGAGCCTACCATTTAGATAATATTGTTAAGATCATAATCCGCTAAAAGGGGTTCTTGAAAGGATGGAGCCACAATTAATATATTAAAACACGTGGAATATCCTACAGATTCTGCGAGCTATTTGATTAGGCCGTGTACAAATAGAGACCAGGCTTTATGAACGACAATATTAACTTTTGCAAATACTTTGCAACAAGATTTGGTTGCTTCCAGGGATGGACTACTATAGGATATTTATGTAATGTGGTGCGGTCTGAAGAGCGAATTGGATTTGCACAAATCTACACTATTTATTTAACTAGCTTTTGTGTGACTCCGCCAGTGGGTATTTCGATTATCGCGTCAAAAAGTAGCCTATGTTCTTTTTCAAGAATCGAACCATCTTTAAATAAAATCTATATAAATAAATAGAATTGGAGTGTCTGTTTGTAATATCCAAATAACTGCTTTTTAATAAATGCATATGTATGTATATACGGTATACCTAAATGCCAAAAGTTCATTGAGAAATCCTGGTAAATGACATAAGGTGTGACAAGAGATAAGCAAAATGCAGGAAAGAAAATTTGAATTAAAGACAAATATATATGAAAGTAAATAATGAATAAAGAAAAGAAGAATTGTGTGTATGACAGATGATATGGCAAGAAAGAAGGTAGTGAATTGACGAGTCATAGATCAGAATGAAAGGAAGAAACACATTACGTCCTATTCCAAATAAATTTGAAAAAGATGTAGAAGATGATGATGACGAGTTCATCAAACATATCTAACCACATAAGAGGAATACATAGTAAAGTTCGCCACTATACAAATTTCTGTTATGCCAAAACCAACCAAATCCTTTGTGGCAAAAGGTATATTTTAATAAAAGATTATGTATTAGACCGACTTTTAATATCCACAGTTAAGCTTAAACGTCTTGTGATAGGAATGCAAACATCTAATAAAAGTTCCCTCAGTCGCGTTGTACACGACTGTACTTCCTTCAAGATTTTGTTACATATTTCCGACTTTATTTTCAAAGAAATAGAGTAGAATTTATATTATCAGCTTAAAAGCTCGATGTTCTGTAATAATGTTATTGATGACGAAATACTCTAACCACAGGCGACAACCGTAGCCCAATACGAACAAATGTTCAGCATATTTCTTTCTTGTTTATGAGAAGTGAGCCATAGAAGACAAATTAAACAAAAATGAACAGATATTAACACGAGTGGTATTAGTATGTTTGAAATAATGCGTTCGTCGTAAAATGTACAGATAGCACATTAAGTGTGTTCCATTCTATTTGTAGAATATCAGTTCATCAGTCTTTAAACATTACACACACATTAGATTTGTATGTTTAGATTTTTAGAATCGTTTAGAGATTATTTATTTTTTGATTTTATTTTTATTTTTATATATTATGTTTAGTCTAATATAGAATTAATATAATAATAATATTTGACTGTTAACTTATTTATAAGTTTTTCTTAACCCATTACTTAAAAATTCATACTACGAGTAATATTAAATATTATAAATTCGAAAGTAACTTTCTTTGTCTTTCTTTCTTTTATGTATGGCCGTGCCAAAATGGCTCTACTCTGCCTGATGGAAAGCATAAGACGAACTTAAGAGTGGTGGTCGCCATACTCATTGCGAATGTAGACAATGCAGCATGGTGAACCACATTATGGCGGCCTAGTGATGTTTCTGCCTCATTTTTTTAGACTAGCTTCGCCCCGCGGTGTATCCGTGGTACGATAATAATCGCGGATAACACCGCGGGGTTCAGCTAGTAACAAATAATTCTGATCCATTAATTTATAATAGTAATAAAAGCTCATTTAAAAATCTCTTTAAAACGTTTTCACAGATATGCTCCGACAATAAACATTAACACTTTTAATTTGCAATAGTTCATTCAAAGTACGCCAAATAGATATAAATTTAAGGTATATATACAAAAGAATAAAAAACACAGTATCGCTTTTAAACTATCTAATTAGTTAAACTGTTGTTAACAATTAAATCGGTAAACAAACGTAGGCTCACCGCACGCTGATGGCAACCGTAATCCAACTATCAACTGGGACTGGGCCGCTGTTTGCCAATTTAATAAAAGGCTATAAACATTTGTAACAGCCCGGGTTTTACTAGTGTACGTTTACCCTTTGTTTTGGGAATTCAAAGAACACTATGCTGAAATTGGTTTTAATAATTGTGGGGTCTTTTACATCTGTTTGTCTGTAAGTAATGGCTACTGGTCTACGATTCTGACTGTTTTTCTGATTAGTTAATGCCACTGAGATATAGAACTAATGATCGTACAGTAGTCGGGATCAATAAGCCCTGGACCTATTTAAAGATCCATCAACACTAAAATGTCATATACTTATTCTCGATAAGCAATATTGAATTTGTAGCGACTTCAACATATAGCGCAACAAAAACATACTACAGCGCCATCTACCGAAGACAAACTAACCACGGAGTAGCTGCTAATCCTATATCGTGATATAGAAGTTCTCACCCTTAGAATATGTACAACTTGATGACAAGGGACGCGGTCCTCCACGAACTCATTGCTTACAGATTGAATAATTTTCATTACTCCAACACTTACCTAAAACAAGAACAAACAATACTTATTAATGAAATACTTGAACAAAATACTCGTACTTATGTACATAAAATAGTTAAAAAAAATTTTTTTTTCTTTTTTTGCCAACGCTACATCATAATCGAAACGCTTACGGAAAATGAATTAATGGAATAATATATATGATTATAATAAACATTTCCACTGAACGCTATCTAAAGCGATCATGATTACGTAACCGTATAGAAATACTCTAACAATATCAAAATAATTTATATACACATCAACTGAAAAGCATCATATTAGAATGAATTAAATGGAACTGGAATGAAATTTTAGTCTAAATTGTTTCATTTATTAAATGTCAAATAACAACATGGCTCCGCCTGCGTATATGAAATTTATCACAAAAGATAGTAGCCTATGTTCTTCCTCAATCAAATCAAATCAAATCTCCATTCAAAATTTTACAGATAGCGTTACTTTCGAATTCATATTAAGGAAGAAGTATAAATGAAGAATATTCATCGCAGCATAATATACGAAATATTCGCTACAGCTCCCTGAATGACGTCACAAACTCGATTCTCATACACAAAGAGAAGAACTAACAGTTTAATCACAAAACCGATTCGCAAAACGCACACAAACACATCCCTCACAAACACACGCACACATAATACGGTAGCCATGATTTCAAAGTCAAAAGCGGACCGAACTAATATTTGATGGATATTTCCGAACATTTGTTGAGGGTCGTGAATAAAACATTTGTTATAAAGTTGTTGACTTATTTCTCTTTTATTTAGATAGCGGTCCCAACTGGAATCTGCACAGTGTAACCGAGATTGGGTTAAGCTGAGGTTGATTGTTGTCGGTTTTCTGGAATAGTTTTGTATAAGTTATGTTACGGATTGTATGACTATTATAGTTTTTATCATGTACTGTAGTGAAGGGATTGTGAGCTTTACGACATTTTTAGAGTGATATTTCAATCAACTAGCTACTAACTTTGTGAGTTTCTTTTATAAAGGAACTTCTTTGACTCAAATACTAGGTTTTTGTTTCTTCTAGATTCACACAAATAAAACTGGATGCTTCTAAGAAAATGAATAAAACTAAAAAAGGTTTTATCTTAAGTCTGTTAAAACCCTAATTTTAACTTTTGAATGAAATGAACTTAAGTGAACTTTTGATGGCCAAGTAAATAGCTTTTAAGAGATGAATTGCGTATCTAAGCGTTTGTCATAATTATAAAACGTTCAAACCGCAATTAAAATAAGAAAAAAAAATTGGCGGTCCACAGGGACTGCCAATGGAAGTGAAAAGTTATAGTTTTTAGCTTTAAATATGATTGTATATTAATTGTTATTTTCATCGAATTGTATTTATATTTTGTCTGATTTTTTTGCAATATTAATGTGTATAATAAGAAAATTTCATAATGTTTAAATTAAATCATTATATCCGTGACACGGTGACGCAAACTCATAAGATTTTCCCCTACCAAAAAGTGCTCAACGCGGCCGAACAAGTTTTGTAACGTCAGCACGTCGGTGACGGTGACGCGGTGACGCGAACTTATAAGATTTCCCTCTACAAAAAAAAAATGTTCATCTAAAACGTGCTCAATAACGAAGTTTTCACTTCAAAAATAATACTTTTACAGGCCAATTAATCAAAAAGTATTTGGTGAAATTATTCTAATTCTAATACTCGTAGTTGGGATAGTCGGCGCTCCTTGGGGAGGCCTTCCTTTAGCAGTGAATAACAATAAGTTAGTTTAATAATTAACATTTCTGGATTATTTCAAAGCATTGATCTATGAAATAGTACTTTGGAACAATCCACTGTTTATCCATTTAACGTGGTCACCACATTATAGCCAGTATCAATTGTCGGCGGCTATTCCCAACACGTAATATTTATCCATGGCGTCGGAGACTTTTATTTGACTTCGCCAATTAAGCTGCAATAGCAGCCGTGAGTTTTTTCTGAATACGAACAAAGCGATCGACACGAGCCCTGTGTGGAATTGAAGATTTACGACCTTCAGAGAATGTTATAGAAACCACTTAAGGTTCTTTGGGAATATACAACCTAAATTCGAAAAAGTTCTACGTCAAGTGTAGTATTAAACTAACTAAACTGTTTCGCTTCAACATGATTTACAGAATGTACTATGGTAAGTGAACTGCTGATAATTTTTTTCCTAGATGGGAACCGGCAATCACACTAATATATAAAGGCGAAAGTTTGTGAGTGTGTATGTTTGTTACTTCTTCACACAAACACTACTAAAGAGATTTGGATAAATCTATACAGTACTATAGCTTATACATCAGAATAACACAAAGGCTACTATTTGCGGCGATAACGGGCGGGCAACAGCTAAATTAATTACGTTTTTCGAAACATTGATAACTTTTTTATTCAGAGTTAACCTTCAAACTAACTAAAAATAAGCTAAATAGCATTATTAGTTTATTATAATACTGTTTAGTCCAATTACCAGGAGCTGCCTACCCCGTTTGGAACCTTTGTACTAGTCTATAGGACCCAGTATAACCAGACAATCGCAGGCCGATCACCTGGTGAAAGGATTTCAACTTAGGGCGCTTACACTCGTTTTTACAATAAAGAATACGCTTGACTGACTTTATGTCTGATGGCAGTTCACCTTCTATGCTGGTGAGGGGTACTACGATTGATGTACTGCTTCCTTGCCAATCACACAACGGTTCCGATTTACGAGACAAGCACTCTGTTAGTATCCGTACGAGGAGTCAGGTGGATTCCTTAATCCAACTCAACAACCGATTACAAACTCCTCTATAATATGAGCGATCGACGATGATTCCGTTTTATCGTTCTGAACGAGTACAAAAACTCGTTTTACTATTTTAAAGCTTATCAAACGCGGCTTCTAAGAAGACTTATACACGCCATGACACCGAAAAATTCCTTGCGAGGAATCGCACGCTACTTACATTAGTAGACAATAACGACGTGGTTACAAGAATTTCACATACTTATAATTAAATAAACAAATAAAAAATGCACACGACTTTTACTAAAGCATACCACTCCAATTGATTGTCATAATTGAATGTGTGATGTAAACAGCCTTCATTATCGCTATGAGTCCACATCTATCCCGTCACGAGAGAGTGGCTCACCCGGTCACAGCGTACTGATCCCTTTTAGATTGCCCTCCCGAGTTGCCTTAAAATTACGGTATAATGCACTTCCAAACGATATTGAAACTACCAAGTTATAGCTCTTGAGTTTATTTATATTATTATTTAGTTATAGTACTTATAGTAACCAATTATAGTTGATTGAGTAAGATAGCTTCCGTTTATAAGTTTTTTTATGGATTAGGGGGCAAATGAGCAGATGTATCCCCTGATGGTAAGCAATTACTGTCGCCCATGGACACCCAGAGGCGTCACAAGTGCGTTGCTGGCTTTTGTATGTGCCTCCTGTATCCTCACTCGCTCGCTGGAACACAGCGCAGGCGCTGTTTCATACCAATTTACCGTGTGGCCGTGGTATCACTCCAGTCGAGCGGCTCCATACATGCCGAAGCATGGCTCTCCAACGTTAAGAACTTGCCTTCCTACTATTGAATTTTAAACACTAGCATTTGCTATCGCGGTAAAAAGTAGTTATGTTCTTCCTCAATCAAATATCTCCATGCCAAATTTCATCACAACCAGTGCAGCGGTTTAGCGGTGATAATGCGCCAGACAGACCGAGTTACTTTCTAAATTTTATATTAGTATGGACCAGCTAACCCGGAAAACGATGATTTGCTACATACATGATTTCTAATACAGGGGTTTGTTATAGAAGGACAAAAATTTAGGATTATGAGAATTTTTGATGCCAAATAAAAAAATATAAACAAACTAGACATCTAGAGAGAACCTCCCTCATCGCCCAAGGGTATTAAAAATAGTCACGACCGATTCTCAGACCTATAAAATATTCACCAAAAAAAATCGTAAAAATCGGTCGAGCCACCTTTGTAGGGTTCTATAATAACAAACACTGTGACATGAGGGTTTCATAAAGTAGATTTAGGAAATAACAGTGATGATGGTGACTATCACCTATCATTGATAGTTATTATCTACTTATTCATAGATTTGCTACCATTTCACTAAACACAATTCCAAAAACTATCGCTATCAAATTGAATCTATAAAATAACTTTCTATTCCTATTGGGATCTCTGCAAACGCAATCACCTTTCCATCGTTTACCTAAATTTTATTTTCAAATATCTGATTCCTAGAATAGTCAATCTATAACCCCGAGTTTTTCCCACCTACAGCCCTAACTACGCTTATCAATTATTACCTTGTTAAATATCCCACAGTGAATATCCCTTTGTAGAAGCGGACTTGGGTAAACACACCGGTCAACAATTATCGTTACAAAGGCTTTGCGGTAAAACTGTGGCTAACTGCTGAACTGATGGCTAGTCGAAATTGTAGTACATCTATAATAGGCAAGCATAAGCGGTTTAGATACTCGAGTTGCTTACTGAAACTAAATACTTTTGATGAAATTTATATAACCTTTGTTACCCGGGCCGTCATTGTTATTTACGAACGGTAGACCGGGCGGACCGGGCGGTAATACCCTCTCACAGAAAACCAGTCTAAAATGACAGCATTTGTGCTGTCGTATTGTTTTGGTAGGTGCGAAACCAGTGACCCAAGAATCCAGAAGCATCTTATTAATAATAATCTTTATTAAGTCAGAAAGAAAGCAACTACATATGCATTTGACACACCTGTACAGTTGTACGCTATCGAGTTATAATTTGCACTGATTCCTAAGCTGAGTCTGGCTCGTATTATGAGATTCCGAGGTTCTTTTTGAGCAATTCTTATATTGGTACCGTTTACAATTGGGTGTACATGTTATTAGATGATAAACTTTATACATAGATACATACATTGACAAAGAAAAATACATTGCATTGCATGCGTTGTCTCTATTCGCAATGAGTATAGGGATCACTGCTCTTTATTTCTGCTCATGCTTTCCATCAGGCATCAGTGTAAAAAAAAACCTTATTCATTAAAACTGGTTCTGTAGTTTAAGAACAACGGTGGAACGTACAAACATATTTATTACTTTCAAAATTGTTACCTTTCGTTTTAGCTTCACCGTAGCCGGATAAAAATTAATCTACCAAGACGCGACGAAATGAAATCCAACTTCTATTTTCAATATCACATTTTTTTTTTCAAAATCGTCGTCAAAATCATAAATTATTCCCATCTCATCTAAAAATACCCACAAAGATGCTTAGAACAAGTCATTACTTCCGACCGTTTAGAATAAGAGGGGTGTAGCAGAGGGATTTGGCTGCAAAATATTGCCAACGCCATACTTAATGGAACATTTTACTGATAAGACGAAATACGAACGTACGGTAACAGGGATTATTAGCTTATCTTCTTTGATAGAAGCGATCTCAGCTTTGTGATTTAGCGGTTGTTTGCAATAACCATCTGTATAGCTATGTAAACAATCTTTATGATATCAACTGTTTTCTGGTCGATGTACTTGTGGAGGTATTATATGGTACATTATTATATGAAGTCCATATTTGTATCCGTGTGGCAACGGATTAAGTACCCTTCTTCATGCCATGAGTGAGACGTAATAAACGTAAGAAACGACTAAAGGAGAAAACTATACAAGACAACATCACAGCAAAGAGAAGCAAAATTTGTATCAAATCCTATGCTCACTAGCTAGCCAACGTGGTATAATACGCCAAAACGTCATTTCTAAGGATAGGCCTTTGTTCAGCAGTAGACTGCTAAAGGCTGTTAATATGATATGAAGTCCACAAATGCGCCACCTTGACTTCAGACACAGAAAACCGTAAACTGTGATTATACTGTAAGTGAGATGCTATCAAGATTACCTTTACGAAATAAATCAGCCAAACAATATTTAGCGTCATTTATAAACCTTAGAAATATCACGCCACAGTAGCTGGTAGCTTTACTTCTTGATTAAGTCCAAAGATTCCCTTTGAATTCAAAACTTGACAGAATCCCCGACGAATACAGTTTAATAAAACCGTATATTTTAAATAAATGTGAAGAGCCAGCCACAAAGTTTTTAATAATAAAAAAAAACTTGCAAAAACACGGCTCCAAAGTTACGATTAAAACATGGAATATTCTAAACGAAAAGTCCTTTGCAACCATACAACTTATAACCACAATATTACATAACGGTACTCGCGTTTGAAAGAAAAGGAAAACGAAAATAGCTGTATATTTATTATTTAACTACGTGATTCTTTTAAGATTGCCTTTCACATGACTTCTGTACGAAGTTATAATGAGTTTGGTAAGTGTTCTCTTTTGACGATAAAAAGCTTATATAAGTATGTACGAGTATATGGAAATATAGAATTTATGCAAGGGTATCTTTATATATATAATTCTTCTGTGAGTGTGTATGTCACTGAACTACTCTCAAACGACTGGACCGATTTTGATGAAATTTTTTGTGTGTGTTCAGGGGGATCTGGGAATGGTTTAGATTCACAATTTTGTCCGCTGGACAATGTTTTTTTAATTAATTTTTAATTTATTAGTAGTTATGGCAAAACGACGTTTGCCGGGACAGCTAGTATATATATATATATATAAAAAAAGGCATACAATTATTTAATTTGATTCATAAATGAGATGAAAATATTGGTAGGTAGGCTCATGAATTTATTTTTAAGTATTTTATTAAGTATCGTTTGGTTGTGTAGCTATCTCGGTATTCAGATAGATATTATTTATTAGCATTCTATACTCGCATGGTAGTAGATAAGAATACAGAATATCACCATCCTATTCATCCCGTAGGTATCATAAGAGCTGATTCAGAAACATAACTACGTAGGATAACACTATTGCGAAATCTTAAAATTAACCATACACCAACAGTAATTATAGATCAAAACCTACTCTATCATAAATTATAGTTTAAAAAACTAAAAAACACGCTTAAATAGCAATCGAACTAAAAAGTAGAAATTAATTTCTACTTTTAAAGCATTAAAGCACCCCACGCTTTTTACATTAAAAGTATTTTCTCTCGACTGCCTCGGTGGTCTAGCGGTTGGCGTGTGCGACTACTGATCATGAGGTCTCGGGTTCGATTCCCGGGTCGAACCAAATGTTTGTATGATCTACAAATATTTGTTTCGGAGTTTGGGTGTTTTCTATGTATAATATGTATGTATTTACAAAAACAAAAGTATATATGTATTCATATCAGTTGTCTAGTACCCATAACACAAGCTCTGCTTAGCTTGGGATTAGATGGCGTTGTGTGTTAGATGTCTGAAATATTTATTTATATATTTATTTCTACTTTTTAGTTCGATTGCTATTAAAGCGTGTTTTTTTTAGTTTTTTGAACTATTTTTTTTTTCACATTATTATATTTTTATCAGCCCTTGACCCCTGTGCAAAATTTCAAGTTAATCAAACTCCTAGAGGTAGGTGAAAAAGAAGTTAAAAGATTTTGTTACATACACGTACAGGTGGAAGCTAATAAAAGCATGTTAAAAAGAGGCCTAGTTCCAGTGGTGGATAACTAAAGGCTGTTAATGATGATGATGATGATGATCACCAGAAGTTTGGTTACCGTAGTACAGGCTTTGCGTAGTTTGGAGCCAGACGCCATGTTTTTGATGTACGCAGGTTTGTATATGGATGACTTAGTATAGAATTCAAAATTGATTTAGCCATAATGGTTATCTTAATGCTATAAGTAATAATTAAAGTGCTATTAGACAAACGTATGCCAATACATTGTCAAGGCTACTCCGTACGTCAGTCACTCCAAACGTGACTTCATTAAATGAGTCACTGTACTGTAAAGTGAAGGAACGAGGCGCCATCCAGATGTTTATATTTGCGACTGAAATTTACTGCATTCTGCATTCGTGACGTGCAATAACTCAAATTGGGAAATTCATGCAATAGTAGTAGCAGTCAAATATAACATTTTGTGATTAGTATTCGTATAGATATATATGTTTAATTGCCCTGATTTAGAGATTCATCAGAGTCTGAGCAACTGGTTATGATAGCTGGAAGCATTGATAGCCTATTAGAATAGATTTTTCATATTTTATGGCCGCTATTTGCAGCGCTTTTTGACGGCGACTTTTGACGAAACCCACGGCGACGTTCGCAGCAATATAGTCGCGATCTAATAACTAGCTGAGCCCAACGGTGTTACCCTCGTTTGTTGTTGTAACCGCGGAAAACGCTGCGGGGCGAAGCTAATTTTAAGAAAGTAGGCTTAGTTACTCCTTATATTATCAGCTATCGTCCAGTGAAGGTCCCGTCGAAATCCGTCCAGCCGTTCCAGAGATTAGCCGGAACAAACAGACAGACAAAAAAGTAAAAAAATGATTTTTTTGGTTTATGTACCGTGTAACACATGCATTAAGTAAAAAGCGGTTATTTTAAGATTACAAACAGACACTCCAATAGAAGATATAATGGTGTCAATAACTATCTTTATAATGGATATTAAACAACGCTTAGGTAATTGTTCGTAAAAACACATCAACAAAACAATTGTAACAACATGTCGATCGTGACGGGAAGAGAAAGAAACTGCTTAGTTTGTTCCATCAACTTAATTGCTCGATAAATACACAAATATAAACAAACAACTTAATATAGTTAGTTTTAGATCGAAATATGTTTTTTGAACTAGAAGTTGTGGTTGGTTAAGATTCTAAACTATCACAATACACAAATAATCGAATTCTAATATCTGTAAATATATATTAGTCGTTTTTTTATGAAATAGGGGCCAAACGAGAATATCCTGGTAAGCAATAACCGCCGTCCATAGACAACACCAGAGGCGTCATGGAATTCAAATAATGTTTTACATTTTTGATGAACCTCTAAATTATTCGACCAGACGCTATGACGTCATAAGGACAGTACAAGAGCAAATTATTGCTGTTCCGCCGAATATAAATTAAAATAAATATAAAGAAATATTTATTTGTTAGAACATAGTACAACAGATATTTTACATTTTAATACGTTTCTTATATTCTACCATTTCTGGTGTACAAATTTTAAATCTTAGGAACTTATGAAATGTTTGTATGATCTGCAAATATTTGTTTCGGAGTTTATGTGTTTTCTACGTATAATATGTATGCATTTATAAAAAAAGTATTTATGTATTCATATCAGTTGTCTAGTACCTATAATACAAGCTCTGCTTAGTTTGGGACTAGATGGCGTTGTGTGTTAGATGTCCGAAATATCTATTTATTTTATTTTATTTATCTTAGGTCTAGACAATGACATCATAATTATATTTATTTAAGATCTAGATAGCAGCATTTAATTATATTTCTTTATCATTGAGAAATTCGTTTGTAGATTAATTTGCTTAAAAGTAAGTCGAATAGTTTACGTAAAGTTAAAGTTTTGAAACATTTGAGGCAATTTGGTATCGTATTGCCAATTCGTATCGCCATACAGAAATATTTTTTGGTGTACATAGCAGTGCATTTTTGGTAATCAGTAATTTATTAGCGAATCTACTACAATTTCTATTTTTTACTGTTTTTTGTTTGAATAAGTAATTATTGTTTATAAAACATACAGATTTTGATGTAAACACATGAATGTGGTAATCTATACTAATATATAAAGCTGAAGAGTTTGTTTGTTTGTTTGTTTGTTTGTTTGTTTGAACACGCTAATCTCAGGAACCGCTGGTCCGATTTGAAAAATTCTTTCGGTGTTGGATAGTCCATTTATCGAGGAAGGCTATAGGGTATATATCATCACGCTACTACTAATAGGAGCGGAGCAACAACGAAAAATGTTTAAAAAACGGGGGAAATTTTCACGCTACGGGCAATATGAGGCGCAAACGAGGTTGCGTGGGTCAGCTAGTATGTTATATTTCCTAATTACTATTGCAGCTGTCAGTGTAATCTGCATCATTTTTTTTGCTCTGAATGCTCTTACTATATCTACTTAATTTCCCTATGTGACTATTCCGTAACATAGAACCGTAGCAAGATACTATACTATACTAGCCGACCCACGCAACCTCGGTTGCGCCTTATATTGCCCGTAGCGTGAAAAATTACCCCGTTTTTGAAACATTCTTCATTGTTGCTCCGCTCCTATTAGTAGTAGCGTGATGATATATACCCTATAGCCTTCCTCGATAAATGGACTATCCAACACCGAAAGAATTTTTCAAATCGGACCAACGGTTCCTGAGATTAGCGTGTTCAAACAAACAAACAAACAAACAAACAAACAAACAAACTCTTCAGCTTTATATATTAGTATAGATATAGTATAAAGATCCTTTTGTGCAAAGTTTCTTTATAATGCATAAAAGATTTTTCAACCTGATATTGCAAATAACGCCGTCGCCTCCAGCGAAAAACAGCCTGTTTGAAAGTCATAATATTTGTAGATATATTTATAGTAAACCGTTTGTCGGTTATTGCATCAAAGAGTAGCCTATGCCTTTCCTTAAGAATGAAAGTATATTCATGCTAAATTTAATTGAAATCGGGGCAGCGGTTTCGGCGTGAAAGCAGGACAGACAGACAGTTACTTTCGAAATCTATACTAAAATATAAAGCTGAAGAGTTTGTTTGTTTGTTTGAACACGCTAATCTCAGGAACCGCTGGTCCGATTTTAAAAATTCTTTTAGTGTTAGATAGCCCATTCATCGAGGAAGGCTATAGGCTATATATCATCACGCTAAGACAAATAGGAGCGGAGCACCAATGAAAAATGTTTCAAAAACGGGGGAAAATTATCACGCGACGGGCAATAAGAGACGTAAACGAAGTTGCGTGGGTCAGCTAGTCATAATATAAGTATGGATAGACACTCGTTTGCGGAACTGACAATACAGTGTATACAAGTACTCAACTATAGATTAACAAACAACGTTTTAAACACTTCAACACGATTGGTGGAGCTCGACGTTTATACAAAACGAGAATACAAATATTTAACAAGCGAGTGCTCTCATAGTCTATTTGCAATGAAAACAGGGGTTAAAAAAACAACAGTCAACAGAATTAAATGAAACGGGGAATGGTGAATAAAAAAAAATGAAATGTGTTTCGAACTGTAAACCAACTTTGCGAATGAGGTTGACAATTTAAACGATGGTGACGCTCAGTGACGTAGGTAGACTCCAAAATAAATTTCAACCCTTTTAATCGTTGCTCAAATGAAAATTTGTCAAATTAATAAATTTATTTCACTGTCAACGCCAGGCTTCTAAAAAGTGAACGTTTCCAAAAAATGTCGCTTGAAGGAATTTAAGGCATTTAACTGAACGAACACAAAATTGATGCCTTAATTAATTCATTAAATTTGTAATTAGTTTGTTACATCTCCATTAAACGTTAAACAACTTTTTGGGACTTAGTAGGAAATTACTTCAGATTTGGAACTGCAGGACTTTTTGTGGATAGTAGAACCTGAAGAATGGAGTGGTTTAATGTCGATGATGAAGAATATTAGCATTTCGATATAACATCTGGAGTTATAGTTTAAATAGTTAGGATAGCAAACGATTGCCTCGTTGGTCTCGCGGTTGGCGTGTGCGACTCCTGATCATGAGGTCTCGGGTTCGATTCCCGGGTCGGACAAAATGTTTGTATGATCTACATATATTTGTTTCGGAGCTTGTTTGTTTTTTTTAGGTATAATATGTATGTATTTACAAAAAAAGTATGTATGTATTTGTATCAGTTGTCTAGTACCCATAACACAAGCTCTGCTTAGCTTGGGGCTAGATGGCTGTGTGATAGATGTCCGAAATATTTATTTATTTATTTAATTAGCATGAACGGTAAGACATAGACTCAATCTATACTAATATTATAAAGCTGAAGAGTTTCTTTGTTTGAACGCGCTATTCTCAGGAATTACTGGACCGATTTGAAAATTCTTTCACTGTTAGATAGCCCATTAATCGAAGAAGGCTATAGGCTATATATCATCACGCTAAAATCTACAGAAGCGGAACACCAATGATGAATGTTACAAAAACGGGACAAAATTATCACGCTACGGGCAATAGGAGATGCTAACGATGTTGCGTGGGTCGGTTAGTTTTAGATATAAATACTTCATTACTTTTATTTCTTTTTACTTTTTAAAATTATGGTTATGTTACAGGTTTCTATACTATGTAATATAGATTGTGTATATGAAAATATATAAATAAGTACGGTTTTAGTTTTATGGTCCATTTCTTTAAATGTTCATAATGATGTGTACAAGTAAATTATCAACTGTAACAACCTCAAATAGTTAATTGCAGGACAGGTCTCTTCTTAATATGACATACTATCTAACTCACGCAACTCCTAAGCTCCTAAGGTTAGCTCCTAAATGACTATCATATTAGCATACTAGCAAAACTCGCATTTAAAGACAAACGTGAAAATTGGTGAAATAGTTTCGGAGTTCATTGTCGGCAACAATCTGACACAAGAATAATATATGACAGATATTCTGACAGAAAAACACAATAGCATTGTATCCAAGTACAAACGCATATAGCCAAACAAATAATATTTTATTTTGTTACAAATAATATTATATTTATGTGGGTTATTACCCACAAAAGACAACATAGTGTTTAATAAATGTACATAAATTATCAAAAACATAATCTAAATTGTCAACTTTATTTGACATTATCATGACACATGTCGGTAGTTCCAACGACTTATTGTCTCTGTCATTACTTGATGATTCATTGTCGTTTATATTCACGTTTAAAACATTATTTTATTTATCATGAGAAAGGGCCTTTGTATGTTTGGCCATTCTTACAAATTTCTATAGTATTTTATTATCTAAAATAAATCAAATGAAGTGTCTTAGAGTTTTCTCAAAATTATCACGTTAAATTTTGGAGAAGTTTATAATATAGAGGAAAACATAAATAAATTTAAATATTATAGTTATGATATAACGATACTAAAACTAATCGTCAGTTTTCTTCCACAGACATAACTGCGATGCGATGCGCTGCGACGTCACACGATGGGAATTAGATCGGAAGTTCTTGCGGTGCATTCGTGCGAGCTCGCAGATATTTGCGACGCGTTGACAGTTATGTTTGGGAGCCCCATGTCCGTATCATAATCATCAGCCTGTTGCTGTCCACTGCTGGACATAGGACTCTCCCAAGGAACACCACAGGGCCCGGTTTGTTGCTTTCTGCAAACGTTAGCTAAGACACGGTCTCCACTCTAAAACACGCTTACTCCAGCGGTTGTCTGTTCCACGATATATGTGACCAGCCCATTGCCACTTCATCCTACTTACTTTCAGAGCTATGCCGGTCACTTTGGTTCTCTGACGGATTACTTCGTTAGGAATTTTGTCCTTCAAGCTTTTGTTCTTTCCATGGCACACTAGCACATGGTACATGGCTCACGTCAGTACAGGGAGGAAGCACTGGTCGGCACTTCTGTCTTCAGGCTCTGTGGTATATCCGAAGAAAGTATGTAGTTTAACTTCCTGAACGCTGCCCATCCTAACTGGATAGTCCTATCGGCTTCCTTCTCAAAGTTGTATCTACCCAACTGCATTAGTTATCCGAGGTAAATATATTCTTTGAAAACTTCGAAAGGCGTGCCATCAATGACTACTTGTCCCGGAGCGACGAGGTCATTGTACATGACCTTCGTCTTACTCAAGTTCATCCGGAGACCAATTCGTTGGGAAGCTTCATTTAGTGTATGCAACATCTCATGAACCTCCTGCAGCGATTCTGCCATGATAACGATATCATCGGTAAACCTTGATTGCGAGATGTATTCACCGTTTATATTGATGCCCCGCCCATCCTAGTTTAGAGTCTTAAAGACATTTACCATTCACCCATGGAATGAATAGGAGTGGCACCACTGAGAGGCGACTAAAGGAACAAATTATGCGGGACAAAATCACTGTCAAAGAGAAAGAAACTTGAAACAAATCCCATAGCAACCCGTCTGGTCAGTATGATAAAGTAAGCCAAAACCTTATCTCTCTACTACCTTTCAAGGTAGTAGAGCCACGCTGATTTCAGCACGAACGGACCGGCTCGACCGGGGCGGTACTACCCTCGCACAGAAAATCAACGTAAAATGACAGCGATCATACTGTCGTGTTTCGTTGGTGAGTGCGAGACCGGAGGCCCAATGATGCAGAAGCATCACTAGCCCGCCATGGTGTGGGTCACCATGCTGCATTGTTGCATTGTCTGCATTCGCAGTATGGTGACCACCACTTTTAAAAAAAAAAAAAAACCTCCTTTCTAAGGAGCTGTTCATGTCCAGCAGAGGACTTTTGAAGACGATGGATAGATGCTATATCCTTTTGATGAAGAAACCTAGGGAGGCCAATGGACCATTAAGAGCTGTTGAAATCTTATAAAACCTAGAATAGAAAATTTTAAATAGTTGAACTTGAAGAGCAACCAACCATAAACGATGCCATCCTAAATGACGTTTTCAAGTATCGTAATTCTATTGTAAATTGGTAAAATATTTTTCTCTTAAAATTTCATTTTAATATTCTTGGTCAGACCGTATTTTAAATTGTTGGCCTCGATCTTGCAAACTAACCGCTAGAACTTGCATTTTAGAAGTAATAGAAAATGTCATCGCTAGAGGAAATATGACGGAAATTAAAACGACTGACATGCGACATTCAATTGTCATACCACATATAATAGAACATGTGTATCCATTGACCTATGTGACAGTATAGGATGTAAATTGTAGGAGTGGGCAAATATAGGCCATCGGGTGATTAGAACTAATATTGAATTGGAATATGAATCTATATACGTTTATAAATAAAGGGGCCAAGTGCGAGTCGGACTCGCCCATGAAGGGTTCCGTGTCAGCAAGAAACATTTTTTTTTTATATTTGAGTTGATTGAATGAAAGGTAAATTGCGGTTTACAATTTATGAAATATTAAAAAAAAAACTACTTACTAGATCTCGTTCAAATCTATTTTCGATGGAAGTTTGCATGGTAGTGTACATCGTATATTTTTTTTATCATTCTCTTATTTTAGAAGTTACAGGGACACATATTTTACCACTTTGGAAGTGTCTCTCGCGCAAACTATTCAGTTTAGAAAAAAAATTATTAGAAACCTCAATATCATTTTTGAAGACCTATCCATAGATAAATAAGATAGATAAAAATTTAAATGTTTCTGTTGCGCTGTGTGTGGAAGTCGCCACACATTTACTTACCAAATTTCAACATCTTATAGTTGCGTTCAACGTTCTTATAGTTTCGAAAAAAGTGGATGTAACATACGGACGGACAGATCGACATGACGTATCCATTAGAGTTTCGTTTTTTGGAATTTGACAACGGAACCCTAAAAGTGAATCATTGAAATGTAAGTACGCGCATAACTTATGATCAACTACTACAAAAATATTCCCAAAAAAATACAGTGTTAAGAATTTCATCGAGTCAGCTATTTTGATGTATTTATATTCCTCAACTTACCAACTGGCAACACGTTTTTATTACTAATACTCCTGCTTATTTGGTATCGAGCTGTATCTTATCTGCCATAATACATTAAAAAATGTTTTTTTTTTTCTCAGGGCAAAGGACAACCCTATACTATGTAATGTGATTTTATTACGGTGTATTTTATAGTGTTCATATTTTGCATGAAGAAATTGGTTCGTTGATCAATTTCGTTCAAATTAAAAAAAATGAAAAACTTAAGAAATATGCCCAGAAAAGCTGTTCATCTATTATATATATAAAAATCTATTTCTGTTCGTTTGTCGGTGTCGATTTAGATGATTTAGATTTTGAAATGTTTGTCGTAGTACAGGAAAGGTTTAAGCGGTGAAAAATAACTTGAAAATCCAAATGTCACGAGTAAGAAGTACCGGGCACAGCCAGTTCTTGATAAAAAAAATTATAAAGACCATCTCTAGATATATTCGTTAATAGGTAAATAATTAAGTTTTTCAGAGTATCGCGTTAATCAATTGGAAAACTTTCAAGTATAAGTAACAGTTAATCTAATACTATAGTCTGTTTTTTTTAACAAACTTGTTCCGGAAATTTTTACTGCGTTTCTATTGGTCCACGTAATTAACATAAAGTCCGTTCCACACTAACGATGTAGTTACATGAACATTACATTCAGTTGAGCCATTGACTACCTGCACGTCGCACGTGTTTTAGTGAGTGAACCAGACGGTTTAAATGTGAGTCATGGCGGACATGTCTCCTGTAGTTAAGCGTGCTAAGCGCCATTTGCAATTTACAGAAAAACAAAATATCATCTTATTGTAATCTGCTTTATAGAAATTATAACTGAGCTTGGGCCTGTTAACTGACACAAGATTTAATGTTATATCAAATGTGATATCTAAGGGGTGGTGAATTTTACTCATTATGTTATCAGTTTTATTGACAACTAGCCGACCCACGCTATCTCGTTTGCGTCTCCTATTGCCCGTAGCGTGATAATTTTCCCCCGTTTTTGTAACATTCTTCATTGTTGCTCCGCTCCTATAGGTCTTACCGTGATGATATATAACCTATAGCCTTCCTCGATAAATGGGCTATCTAACACTGAAAGAATTTTTCAAGTACGTTCATGGGTAGATATTACATTAAATACTATTTAGTGAAAAACTGTTAATTTGAAATACAAACATACACTACAATTTTTTTTTGTTTGAATTATGCAATGTGCGATATGTGTTGTGTGATTTTCATCATCAGCAACAATCTCTTCTCAGGAAGGAGATTTCAGTCGGAAAAATACACAAATGTGTTTAACCAGCAATCGTTAGTATTACTCTATCTTCTGTCATATTTTTGAATAGCAGACTGTTTATATCTCAATTCTAGGAAACATCTGTTTAGTCTACTGTCGATCAGATACAAGAATAAATAACATCTCTTATGAAACATTGTTTAAATAACATTATATTTGTCTATGGTATAATAAAACGTAAGCAATATTAGCCAATGATTGCTTTAGAATTTGTATAAAAAATTTGTTGAATATTGTTAGAACTATTTGATGATTTAAAACAATGGCTTTGGTATTGTATGCCTGTATTCTAATGGCAATGTCAATGATTTAAAAAACTATAGACGTAGGCAGATATTATTATTAAATCATCTTTATTTATTTTTTTATTTCGGAAGCCCATTGTTGGAAAAATGATGCATACTAAAAGGTAACAGATTTACATATCACACAAGAAAAGTTACATGCATTTCTATAAGTTTCACAATTCATTCATTTACATCATCTCGGCCGAAAGACAGAGTGGGGGCATGGGGGGAGGGGTTGGTATGAGCCTCCAGTATCCTCACTCACTCGGTGAATTTACTTCGGTGGCTTCATATTCTGTTAAGATGATCGATAGATGACATCACTCAACTTATGTTAACTAACTAGCGTTGTCTGCAGTTTTGCTTGCATAAAATGATATATTATTCTAGATGTAGTTTAAGTTATTTTCTGGATGTCTGGCAATATAAATAGGTACGCAAAGTTTTATGGTGATTGGTCTAGTAAATATGGCGTGGATATATCCTTATTAATATATAAAGCTGAAGAGTTTGTTTGTTTGAATGCCTTCTCAGGAACCGCTGGTCCGATATGAAAAATTTTTTTAGTGTTGGAGAGTGGCAATAGGAGACGGGAACGAGGTTGCGTAGGTCAGCTAGTATCTCATATGCGAACGATTCACATTGAGGATGGTGACCAACACTCTTGGATTCTGCTCATGCTTTACACAAGGCAGGGCAGAGTCATTTCGGCGGCTAATATTTAAAAAAAATAGGTAAAAAATTATGGAATATCTATTATCCTCCATACAATGCCATGACATCAATTTCTGAGCCATGATCGATCACGGCATGGCACGATCGCCCCACCTAGATAGATGATCCTCCCTTTATGCTGGAGGGATTACAACACCTGTTCCTACGCGGTTTTATTCAGTTAGCTTACGGAAGCTACGCTACGCTACGGAAAGAAATAAGAAAATGCAACAATAAATACAGATATGTCTTGGCTTAAAGAGTACTGCTGAGCAAATTTATGAAAGTCACTAAACAGAAGAATGCATAAATAATAAATATATATAACTAGCTGTTGCCCGCGGCTTTGCACGCGTGGAAGTTGATCATATGCATTTAATTAAAACTGTGTAAAAGAACGTATCAGTAATTCATTCATGTTTTAAACGTATTTATTTATTTATTTTTGATCATTATCCCATTTAAAAGAACTTTCATACAAACATTCGACCGATATTTCAACCCCTTTAGGAGCAGAATTCGCATAAATACTGATATAAGTATTCATCTATTTGTAATCAGAAACATGAAAACGAAAGTTGTTAGGGTGCTAAATTAAAAAAAAATGACGGATTTCCAAACTAACCAATACATGAAATGCCAATGACTATTTCTCCCCTTAGGGGTAGAATATCCAGAAACGCTTAAATATGCATATTCTCGTTTTTAATTAGTAACCCAAAAATAATATTTTATGTTTCTAACTCAAAAAATGATAGACTTCCATGCAATCTTGCAACCCCTATTTCACCCCTTAAGGGTAGAATATCCAGAAACCTTTAACAGGTATCTACTCATTTTTAATCAGTAGCCCAAAAATATAGTTTAATGTTTCTAACTTAAAAAATGATGCGCTTCCATACGAACTTTCAATTCCTATTTCACCCCCTTAAGGGTAGAATAACCAAAAACGCTTAAATACGTCTCTACACTTTTTTAATCAGTAGCATATAAATAAAGTTTTATGTTTCAAACTTCAAAAATGACGAAATTCCAGACTAAAATATGCACGAAATGTCAACCCCTATGTCACCCCTTAGGGATAGAATATTCAGACACGCTGAAATACGTATTTACTCATTTTCAATCAGCAACCCAAAAGTAAAGTTTCATGTTTCTAAGTTAAATATGACGGATTTTCATAAAAAAAATTAACCCCTATTTCACCCTCTTATTGGTAAAATATGCAGAAACGCTAAATCTAGTTACTTTTAATCATTAGCCCAAAATTAAATTTTCATGGTACTGATTTAAAAAATAACGGACTTCCATACAAACTTTCAACCCCTATTTCACCTCTTTAGGGGTAGAATATCCAGAAACGCTTAAATACGTATCTACTCATTTTTAATCAGTAGCCCAAACACAAAGTTTCATGTTTCGGACTTCAAAAATGACAGACTTCCAGACTAACCTATATGCGAAACGTCCAACCCCTATTTCACCCATTAGGGGTGGAATATTCATAAACGCTCAAATAGGTATCTACTCATTTTTAAACAGTAGCCCAAAAATAAAGTTTCATGCTTCTTACTTAAAAAATGACGAACTTCCATACAAACTTTCAACCCCTATTTCACCCCCTTAGAGGTAGAATACCAAGAAACGCTTAAATACGTATTAACTCATTTTTAGTTCTTAGCACGTGAAAAAAGCAACATGTTTCTAACTTAAAAACTGGCGAACTTCCATACAAACTTTTAACCCCTATTTCACCCCTTAGGGATAGAATACCAAGAAACGCTTAAATACGTTTTAACTCATTTTTAGTCAGTAGCCCGAACACAAAGTTTCATGTTTCGAACTTCAAAAATGACAAACTTCCAGACTAACCTATATGCGAAACGTCCAACCCCTATTTCACCCATTAGGGGTAGAATATTCATAAACGCTTAAATAGGTATCTACTCATTTTTAAACAGTAGCCCAAAAATAAAGTTTCATGCTTCTTACTTAAAAAATGACGAACTTCCATACAAACTTTCAACCCCTATTTCACCCCCTTAGAGGTAGAATACCAAGAAACGCTTAAATACGTATTAACTCATTTTTAGTTCTTAGCACGTGAATAAAGCAACATGTTTCTAACTTAAAAACTGGCGAACTTCCATACAAACTTTTAACCCCTATTTCACCCCTTAGGGATAGAATACCAAGAAACGCTTAAATACGTTTTAACTCATTTTTAGTCAGTAGCCCGAACACAAAGTTTCATGTTTCGAACTTCAAAAATGACAAACTTCCAGACTAACCTATATGCGAAATGTCAACCCCTATTTCACCCCTTAGGGGTAGAATATTCATAAACGCTTAAATATGTATCTACTCATTTTTAATCAGTAGCCCAAAAATAAAGTTTCATGCTTCTTACTTAAAAAATGACGAACTTCCATACAAAATGTCAACCCCTATTTCACCCCCTTAGGGGTAGAATACCAAGAAACGCTTAAATACATATTAACTCATTTTTACTTCTTAGCACATGAATAAAGTAACATGTTTCTATCTTTAAAAAAACGAACTTCCATACAAACTTTCAACCCCTATTTGACCCCCTTAGGAGTGGAATACCAAGAAACGCTTAAATACATATTAACTCATTTTTAGTCCCTAGCACGTGAATAAAGTAAAATGTTTCTAACTTAAAAAAAATGGCGAACTTCCATATAAACTTTTAACCCCTATTTCACCCCTTAGGGGTAGAATATCAAGAAACACTTAAATACGTATTAACTCATTTTTAGTCAGTAGCCCAAACACAAAGTTTCGTGTTTCGAACTTCAAAAATGACAGACTTCCAGACTAACCTATATGCGAAATGTCAACCCCTATTTCACCCCTTAGGGGTAGAATATTTATAAACGCTTAAATAGGTATCTACTCATTTTTAATCAGTAGCCTAAAAATAAAGTTTCATGCTTCTTACTTAAAAAATGACGAACTTCCATACAAACTTTCAACCCCTATTTCACCCCTTAGGGGTAGAATATTCAGAAACGCTCAAATATGTCTCTACTCTTTTTAAATTAGTAACACATAAATAAAGTTTCATGTTTCAGACTTCAAAAATGACGGACTTCCAGACTAACCTATGTACGAAAAGTCAACCCCTATTTCACCCCTTAGGGGTTGAATATTCAAAAACGCTGAAATACGTGTTTACTCATTTTTAATCAGCAGCCCAAAACTAAAGTTTCAGGTTTCTAACTTAAAAAATTACGAACTTCCATACAAACTTTCAACCCCTATTTCACCCCCTTAGGGGTGGAAATTCCAAAATTCCTTTCTTAGTGCGTGTCTACTCAATAAAAGGATCCTTCTCACCAAATTTCATAGCCCTAACTATCATAGTTTACGCTCGGCGATGATGAATCAGTCAGTCAGTCAGTCAGTCAGTCAGTCAGGACTTACTATTTTATAAGTATAGATAATAAATATTTCGGATATCTATCACACAAAGTCATCTAGTCCCAAGCTAAGCAGCTTGTGTTATGGGTACTAGACAACTGATACAAATACATATATATTTTTTTTGTAAATACATACATATTATACATAGAAAACACCCAAACTCCGAAACAAATATTTGTAGATCATACAAATATTTGCTCCGACCCGGGAATCGAACCCGCGACCTCACGATCGGCAGTCGCACACGCCAACCGCGAGACCAACGAGGCAGCCAAAACAAATAGAGATTTTCAAAATACTTTGTGTTTTTAATTTGTCTTCAGAGCTGCAAAGTGTGGATACTTTGAGTCGTCATAACCCTATTTGATCTTAGGTTTTTTCTAGCCTGCAATGTTTCGCTGTGGCATATTATATTTGCTTATATATGGAACAAAACCCACCCCAAACGCAGATACAAACAATATTTAAATAACTGTTTTTAGAGTTTAGCTACATTTACAAATATATTTATTGTATAGCGAGACTTATTCGTTGTACTAGTAGACTACCTGTATGACATGTTCAAAACGCCGGGAATAGGTTTTGTATTTTTTTCATCACAACAAAAGCAATATTTAAAGAAGTTAGTTTATCGTGTCATAACTAAAGCACAATTGTGTTAACCTTTGTAAGTTTTTGAAGCGTATAAAAAACCAACCTTACATTTATAAATCTATATACTAATATATAAAGCCGAAGAGTTTGTTTGTTTGAACCCGCTGATCTCAGAAACCGCTAGTCCGATTTAAAAAAATATTTCAGTGTTAGATAGTCCATTTATCGAGGAAGGCTATAGGCTGAGCGCAGCACCAATGAACAATATTCAAAAAACGGGGGAATTTTTTTACGCTACGGGCAATTGAAGACGCAAACACGGTTGCGTGGCTCAGCTAGTACAGAGATATAAGATGACGTAACGTGTACACTGTATAAGTGTATAAGTGCTTACAACTAGCACCCATGTGAACCCCTTCAATCCAGCTTAAGTGTATGTATTGGGGATGATTTCATATCGATATTTTACTCAACTACTTGATCGGAAACTTGATACCTAAGCCATAATGGCTAAAGCGTCGGGTTTATGGTTTGTCTATTGGGTAGGTACACATTTTGCTTTATGAGTATGTGTTTTTGTTTTTATCCGACTAACCAGAAGGAGGGTTCGATTTTTCGGGAGTGTGTATGTAGATGAATTCTTGGCAATATATTCTTCAATTTTTTAGTTTTTTCTCTAGCCACACTTGATGGATTAAGGCGTTTCGTTATATTCGCCTTAATTGGGTGAGCTACTGTACCTCGTAATTGAAATCACTGGCTTTGCTTGATTGTAAATATTATCACGCTGGTTATCTTCTTCAAAGAGTTTTCGACTTCGGCACTAGTGTAGTGTAATAAAGAGAAGTGACTTTGGTTATTATTTGTAAGATCATGCTTTTTTTTATAAAAAATTTGCAACGACCAACCCAACAAGCTGTGGCCAGATGCCAGCGTACCATATAAGACCAAAATATCCTTTCGAAGGAGAGGTTTATGACTTTTACAGGATATTGATGTGTAATGTGATGATTTACATGAAATAACAAATAATTAATCTAAATTAATATTTCGGACATCTAACACACAACGGCATCTAGTCCCAAGCTACACAGCGCTTATGTTATGGGTACTAGGCAATTGATATAAATACATATACCTTTTTTTGTAAATACATACATAATATTTATAAAAAATACCCAAAATCCGAAACAAATATTTGCAGATCATTCAAACATTTGGTCCGACGCGGGAATCGAACTCGAGACCTCTAGCGCACCAGTCGCATACGCTACCACGACGCCACAGAGGCAGTCGATGTCTTGCCTCCTACATGCAATTTAAATAACTTTCGAATGTGCAATCATCTAGAGGATTATAGACTAGTCGCAAACAAAATAAAATGAAATTAAACGAGTGAATATTGAGTTTAAGAGTGCTCGAGTTAAAGGTCGTTTTAGTCTTTAATTTATCAAATGGATTTTCTTATAACAGAACACCGTGGAGCCGTAACTGTGGCTCTTTAAGATCCTAGGGGACCCTTCAAGCAGCGTCGCAATAAAAATGTGTAAGTACAGGCCATAAATTCAGATCTATTGGTCTTCCTCGACGTCTAGAGAAAATGTTTTCATTACTTTAGAAGGTGTTTAAGTATCTTAGGTTCGTTTTAAATTGAATTTAGAAATTTATGCAATAAGACTAGGTAGGTGCAGTAATAAGCATTGTAGCTTCTATGTGTTGTGATACAGCTCAGCTGATAACTAAAAGAAGACCCATAAAAGGAACAAGTTAAAATCCTTTGCCATGTAACACATTTTCCCGACCTCAAATGAAATAAGGTAGAGGTTAAGAAGATTACAATGAATAATATAATCGATGAGTATGCCAAAAGTTTGAAACTGATCTAATTAATGTAAAAGATGAGAACAATATTCGATAAGTTTGTGTAAATTCAGTTAGAAGTTAATTTAAGAGGCCTTAAGAGAATTCGTGCATCACATTAAGTGGTGTCCCGTATTCGAATCTAAGGCCCGTATTTTAAAAGGCGTCTCAGTCGTGAATCTAGTTTCAAAACTAGTTTTAAGAAGAGATTTTTTTATTAAACGTCTCTTGAGACAAGATTTACTGATCGTTAATCAAGTGAGTAAAGATCAATGAATCTTCTCAATGCAGTAGAAAGCGCCGAGGTGTAAACCTAAACCAGTCAGTCTTATTTAAATTGCAGTCAAATGAGGTCAAATATTTGAATCAAAAGATAAATAACCCCCAAACTGCTCCGTATCTATTTATCTCATCATATTTTTGAGAAAGTGCGTCTGCATGAATTATTTCGGGTCTACCTTTTATGTAAGACACTTATTTACAAAGCCATTGAATTCTCAACCTTATCCCTTCTCAGCATACACATCAGATATGTCACTATTGTTACAAAGGGTCTCCATTGAAGTTTGGAGGAATTCGTATTTCACAATTCCATTATTTAGTTCAATTGTCATTATACAGCCGACCGATTACATTGCTTGAACATATCTGTCCCTAAAGGAGGTAGTCGCTTGTGAAATTCCTGGTGACGTGGTAGGGTTTGCTTAATTTAAATGTAAGTACAGTTTGAATGGATGGCAGTTTACTTTAAGGATTCGATTTGAACTGACACAAATTGGAGTATCGGTTTTGTTGATGTGTTAGATATGTAAATAGAAGTAGTTACTACGGATATGGGCCTTTTTTCATGAGCATAGTTTGCCTTGTCTGCAGTTACATTTACCTGATTTCTGGAGCAGTACTTGACGTTAAGACGTTGATTTTCGACGCTATGGTATATGGGAAAGGATTACCACCGCCAGCCGGCAGTTAAATTATCACGCTATGTTGGGTATAAATGGATATCTTTAAAATGCTTAATGTATCAATCAAGTGAGTCACAGACAGGTAGATTTCTTAAGCAAGAAAGAACTGCAGAATAAGAGAATTTTCACAACAATTTAAATTTATGTTTAGCTATTATTAGCCTTCCTTTGATAAGGACTATCGAAACGTAAAATCATTTCAATTTAAACAAGCACTTCAAGCTTTATTATATTACTATAAATACATACTCAAAAATATTAAGTATATATTTGAGTATTTATTCATATATAACCATTTGGCAAGATATTTTTCTTGTGACAATATTTTTATAATGTGTGTTAGTGAATCCTTTTTTTCTAACGTTGCCTTACCATCTGTGTTTTTATAGGATTCTTTATTTATTATCAGAATTCATAACTGAATTTCTATTACGGAATATTTTAGACTATATCGTTTGTTAATTTACAATTCTAATGCCCATTAGTAAACGATAATAATATCGATACTAATATTATAAACGTGAAACTTTGTAAGTATGGATGGATAGATGTAAGTTTGTTACTCTTTCTCACAAAAAGTACTGAACGGATTTGGATGGAACTTTACAGTAATATAGATTATACATCAGAATAACATATAGGCTACTATTTGCCGCGATAACCGACATATATGCGGTCGGAGCCGCGGGCAACAACAATAAACAATAAAGAAATAATGTAAAATAAATACACAGCTATTGGACAAAACGTACCCAAGAAAGGAAAGGGTAGAAGAGGATTTAAACAACAATAAATTACATCGATACATAAACAACAACATTACATCGCCATTAACAGCCTTTAAAGTACTCAACTGGATGTATGCCTCTAATTAGAAATAATATTTTGGTCTACCACCACGTCACTCACCGTGAGAGAGCCACGCTTCGGTTTGAATAGGCCGGTTCGACCGAATTGATACCACGGCCTCACAGAAAAGCGGTGTGAAAAAGCGCTTGCGCTGTGTTTCACCGAATGACTGAGGATACTTTAGGCCCATACCCCTACTCCTCTATATATCCCTTTCCCCATCCCCCACAGGCCGGCAAAGCACTTGTGACGCCTTTGATGTTGCGGATGTCTATGGCGGTCTGCTCGTTTTCCTTCCCTTTCTCCCGCGTGATTTGCTATATTCGTCAATAACACAAAAATATATCTTAGTATCCCTTGAGCTTCTGCAGTTGCGGAGAGATATTGCCTCTATGTCAATCTTCTATCGCTATGACCATGGAGAGTGTTCTGAAGAGTTCTTCCAACCGGTCCCCTTCTCTCTTCCTCTACAGGACAACACCTGCTGGCTTTACAAATCCCGGCTCTTTAAGGGGGGCGTGAAAAAGCATCTTACTAGGCCGCCACAATGTGGACCGCCATACTGCGTTGTCTGCATTCGCAGTGAGTATGGTGATTAATAAATAAATATAGTTCGCTTTAAGTTCTTTACAACTAAACTAAATTTCGTCAATAAAAATGGCACAGTCGAAAAGGAAATAAACGAATGGGCAGAGAATAAAGTCAGGTGTACAATAGTCTGTGTGAGGCCATCCGTCATACAGCTGTCACTAGAATACCTGATGGAGTAGTAATGCTTTTTGCAATACGTTGAAAATAGAAGAGATATTTTTTTTGTTATAACTAACTTTTGCCCGCGAGTAACCGATATGGTTAGTGTAGTAAATTGTAGCCTATGTGTTATTCTGAATTATATGTTATACTAGCTGTGCCTGCGACTTTGTCCGCATGGAATAGTGACTTTGGGTAGCATCAATCCTTTTTTGCATTAAAACCAGTCTCAGGCTCTGGACTATTTAAATCGGTTCATTAGTTTTGGCATAAAAGGGCGACAGACATACAGAGTTACTTTCGCAATTATAATATTAGTAAGGATTACTGGCCAATTTTACTAAACCCGTTGAACAACATCCATACATCCATACTCACATACTTTCGCATTTATAATATCAGTAAAATATGATACAAAAATAGAATTGAATTGAGAACCTTCTCCTTTTATAATATTGGTCCAATAACTAAAAAAACTAAGATAAAAATATAAAAGGTAATTCCAACATACAAAAAAAAGAAAATTTATATTCAGAGTGTACACTGATATCTATTACTAGCTATATCTATTACGGGCCACGCCTATCTTTATGTCAGTTATCGTGGTAAAAAATTGACTGTGTCTTTTTTCAATAATCAAAATATCTCTATGCTATACTTTCTCAGATTTATTTTCAAATGGAATTGTGTGAAACGTGTTTTTAAATATAATTTCAAATGACTAATATTAATTTGAAATTAGAAATTATGAACGTGGTTTTACAGGATATAAACGTGATTTTGTTTGTTACCTATCTTTATGAAAGAAAACTCCAAAAATCGAGTAATTCTAATCATTGGTAGAAGATATTTAGGGTCGCAGTTATTTACTTAAGGACCTTAGGACCTTGGGAGTAAAAATCCAATTTGCACTTGGTTGGCTTTATAAACCTCACCCCATTAAATTCCACATTTTAATTGACCGAACGAAAAGTTTTTTAAACAAAAAATAAGGAAAGAAATATTATTACACTGGCAACTCACGTCTCATTTAAACTGTCGTTCTAAAAAGAAAAAAAAGATGTCCCTGTAATAAATAAATAAAAATTAATGAACCGAACGTGATGTAGACTATTTAAAAATTTCTTATTTGGAAAGTCATGAACCGAAATACTTTTTTATGATTGAGAGAGAGTAATGAAAGTTCAACCATCTCATTGTCCCTGTCCCAATGCATCGTCTGCTCCCGTCTACGGATTTGCTTCTTAACTCAAACTTTTACTTCCACTTACGGCTACACATGACAGTAGACTTTTTGAAAACGTAAACTATTCAAACCACGTGTACCCTAGCATGGCTACATACTCATATTCATGAGTATCATTTTAAAGGGGATGGTGAAGATGGTGTGATTTTTCTGCTAGGATGATGGGGTCCGAGTGCGCGCGCTATGTTTAAACGACTAGCTAAGCAACTGATCGACGCTTCTCGTAACCAGAAGGCAGACCTTTTTCTAGCACATAGAATTAGCATTGCCATTCAACGTGGCAAAGCTGCCAGTAGGCAATGATTCGGAGGAATTTATTGACGCTTGTATTTAAATATTGTTATTGTTTTTTTTAATGTTATTATTTCCTTTTATGACATAGCTGTCAAAATGACTCTTTGATGAATAGCATGAGTAGAATCTAATAATGGTAGTCACCATTCCCATTGAAATAAAATGAAATAATAATAATAATAATAAATATTTCGGACGTCTATCACACAACGCCATCTAGTCCCAAGCTAAGCAGAGCTTGTGTTATGAGTACTAGACAACTGATACAAATACATATATACTTTTTTTTTGTAAATACGTACATATTATACATAGAAAACACCCAAACTCCGAAACAAATATTTGTAGATCATATAAACATTTGGTCCGACCCGGGAATCGAACCCGAGACCTCACGATCGAGTCGCACACGATACTCATATTCAGTTTACGTTTGTAAAAAGTCTGCTATCATGTGAAGTCGTTAGTGGTAATGATGGTTTGAGTTGAGAATCAAATCCGTAGATGGGAGCAGACGATGCTTGCACTGGGACTGGGAAAATGGGATGGTTGAACTTTCAGTAATCTCTCTCATTTCAGAAGTTACGTTACCACTTTGATTATTTATTATTATTTATTGAATACGGGGGCAAACGAGCAGACAGATCAACTGATGGTAAGCGATTACCGCCGTCCATGGATACCCTCAACACCAGAGGCATCACAAGTGCTTTGCCGGCCTTTTAAGAAGGAGTACGGTCTTTTCTTCAAGGTTTGAAGGTCCGGGAATACTGCAGGCGACAGTTCATTCCACAGTTTTTTTGTGCGAGGCTGAGACAAACCACATGTACCCTAGCATGGCTCTCCAAGGGTTCCAGTTTTCATCAATACAAAGCCTGTAATATAGTATTAATACTCTGGCAAACCTAAAAAATAAACTATTCAACAAAAATCGAATTGATATAAGTCTGAGTTATCTAAATCAAGTTGCCATTGTCGGACGATCGTTACATAGTTCAATATATTTTACTGGTGAAAAGGAGCTATATGAGTTTCTAAGATTGAAAGATTTAATTGTAATTACTAAACAGTTGCAGAATAGTAAAGTTTATTATATCCATTTATTTAAAAGTTATTCATACCTAAACTAAAACTCCCTTTTTTGTAAGCTTGTGTCTTTTCATTTACTTTTTGATGTACCTGCTATTTTATAAAAGATACACATATTGATTTGGTAAAAGTGAAATATAAAAATAATAAAAAAATCAATAAAAACTTTTTTAACAGTTTTTTTTAATTTAACAAAGTCTTTACAGTGTTATGAACTGAACATAACTTGAAAAAAAACAATCAAATCCATTCGAATTTCAAAAATATTTTATAAAAGTGAAATTTGAAATTCCTTTTTTTTAATGGCTACACCGGACAGTTTCAATTGGTAAAGGTTTAACTTTATGAAAACGTGAACCGAATATCTAGTGCCATGTTTGGACACGAAAGATAATCCATTTTTTATCTGATTACGTACCTTTAATGAATCGCTTTCATGTGATTGAGTGTGAGCCATAAATAATAAATTGTTATGTGTACCATTATAATATACTTTATGTGTTTCGTAGACTCGATTAGTGGCTTATAAGTATTCGTATATTGTTATTAAGTTTTTTTTTTCTATCCGTTGCAAGATTACCTCAATGATAAAGTGTGTCCCATACATTCCAACAAAATAATATCACCCTAAAAATGATTTTATTCGGAATATTTTAAATCACGCTGTATATTAAATTAAATTAAATTAAATTAATTTTATTCCATATTAATTAAATTAATTTTATTCCATATTCAATGTACAAGATTTTGGGTGTTTTTCTTAAGAGTAAAAATGTTACGATTGAATTAACGCAAAGAGTTTCAGATGCATTTAACCAATTGTTTGCCCCTTATGCCAATTCTAGTTCGTAATGTGACGGTAAATACAATTTCTTTCAAAAACTTTCTGTTAGTGTTTTATATTAAACTAGCATTTGCGCGCGACTCTGTCCGCGTGTTTGTCGGATATCGCAGCAAAGAATAGATCAAAGTATCTCCATGCTGAATTCCATTGAGATCGGTGCAGCGCAGCGGTTTGGTCGTGAAAGCAGGACAGACAGACAGACAGAATTACTTTCACATTTATAATGTAAGTATGGATTGTAAATATTTTATTTGTTTAGACACACCTTTCGGTGTAGTGGTTAGCGATACTAACTGTAGGGCCAAACGTCGTGGGTACGATTTAAAAAAAAAAAAAACATTAATTCATAACTGCTTACTATTCTTGCATACTCCTATACTGTCCATACAAATATTATAAATGCGGAAATAACTCCGTATGTCTGTCTATCTGTCTGTTATCTTTCACAGCACGCTGAACCAATTTGGATGAATTTTGATATAGACGTAGAATTGACCTTGGATAATAACATAGGCTACTTTTTGTCGCCATAATCGACAAAGGCTCGGGCGGAGCAAAAGCTAGTGTACAAAATAGCGTTTCATAATATTTTATGATGAATAAGGCACATAATTAAAGCCTTGACCATAATCCATCCATCTAATAAATAAAAGCTAAGGAAATAAAAGTTCGTGACCTATAACATTTACGCAATTTTAACCTTAGACGTATACTGCCGTGCTTGTGATATATACAGTAAGTGCCTTGGAGAAACTTTTGAGAAAAAGGCGGTAAAAGATTTCAATTTTACTTTTGACTTTTCTCCCGAAGTATAAATTAAATCTAAGTTTTTACAAATGTTTAAGATAAATATAGGCTTCTGTAACAATTTTTCTATTTTCATTTTTATTTAGAAATAATATTTAATTTGCAAAAATAGAAAAAAATATTTATATTAAGGAATTAATAATTAAAAAATAACGGTTTTTTAGTATATATACAGTAAGTGTGTGACTTACTGTAACAATCTTTAGTTTGAACTACATACTGCAATTATGATTACGGAATGAGGTAAATGTTTAAATAGAATAACAAAAATTGCACAATTTGCCTAATGAAACTTAATCACTTACTGTAATTATAGCTAGGAGCAATATGTAAACTTACGCATCTACCATAAAGCACCGGAACCATAATTAATTACTCTTCCCCGATATTATTTGTAGATAAATGAAACAAAAGAGATCTTATGAAATATGTAATAGTTTACTAAAATAATTACACAACTTTGGTAATACTAATTGTAAAATAAGTTCCATTTATGGAATTTTTAAAGCATTTAGAATTTTATTATAAACTAACTAAAAAAACACAATTCGTGTTTGTACAATCTGCTTCGATCATGAAACAATCATAAATCAAATAAATCAAGCTCTGTAAGTATCTAGAAAAATACCGTACCTATTTTTTTTAAATTTGTTTTTGTTTCTTCCTACACAATAAAGAAAACACCAAAAATATAAACAATGTTTCTAAAAACTAAGATAATTTCTCTTTGGAAAAAAATACTTAAGGCACTTTAAATTATTATAATTGTCATTTTACCTCTTAGGACGGTTATTACTACTAAACTATTATATGCATCACTAGCCGACTCACGCAACCTCGTTTGCGTCTTCTATTGCTCGTAACGTGATAATTTTCCCCCGTTTTCGAAACATTTTTCATTGGTGCTCCGCTCCTATTGGTCCTAGCGTGATGATATATAGCCTATAGCCTTCCTCGATAAATGTACTATCTAACACTGAAAGAATTTTTCAAATCAGACCAGTAGTTCCTGAGATTAGCGTGTTCAAACAAACAAACTCTTCAGCTTTATATATTAGTACTAGCCGACCCACGCAACCTCGTTTGCGCCTTATGTTGCCCATAGCGTGAAAATTTCCCCCGTTTTTGAAACATTCTTCATTGTTGCTCCGCTCCTATTAGTAGTAGCGTGATGATATATATCCTATAGCCTTCCTCGATAAATGGACTATCCAACACCGAAAGAATTTTTTAAATCAGACCAGCGGTTCCTGAGATTAGCGTGTTCAAACAAACAAACTCTTCAGCTTTATATATTAGTATAGATAGATAGTAAAATGTATTTTAATTGACTAGCAAAATGTAGGCTTACATACAGGTTTTTTTTTTTAAATATGAACTCAAAACTCTTCGGTTAATAAATTTGTTGCAGAATTCGAAACAGGAATGTTTAGCCAAAAATCCCTTCTATTCTCAGGCATCAGAGCTACAAGCTTCTGTATAATATCTGCTTTACGATCTGCAGTGATTCCTCTGGGACTGTTTTTAGACTTCACCTCGGGAAAACCAAAAGTTTCCCGAGGTGAAGTCTAAAAACAGTCCTTTACAATTTTAGCTTGTAAAAAGTCCAATGATTGAAACATCTCATTATGACCTGTTTTATACATTAGTATGAATTTACCCCTGACAACTTTAACTACTAATTAAATTACTAATTATATCTTTAAGGTAAATCCTGTTTTCCATGTTTCTCAGTTTATATTGTGACGATAAGTCTTCATATAAATAAAAGTCCGAAGCACTTAATGATTTGACAATACATTTGCGACTGTTTGCAATTTTTACCCATAATCATCGAAATCGTACACTTTATTTTTACCCAACATTTTTTCAACCTGGTGATGAAAATGGTCAGCTGACATAAAGCTATGTCCCGGCTCGAAATATTGTATCTCGATTGTATTCGCAGATATTAAGGAACTATTAATAACATGTACTAAAAACGACATCAATGCCCAATTTTCATTTTGAGACTGACTTTGAAAAGAGTGGCCATGAGTTTCTTTGCCAGTATTCTTCTCATGAGGCTCTACGCATTTTGGAAACTGGAAGTTATAGATCGACACAGGCAGGCAGTAGATTTTGGTGTTTTCACCTAATTTACCTCGACAATACAGCACATGCTGTGGCGTCTGTTTGTGTCGATCTATGATTCTTAACTACAGCTTCAATTTAACGTTCATAAATGTCACTAAGTGTCTTAATTGAATAAATGATTTTGAATTTGAATGAATTTGAATTTGAGATGCACAGTTATCAGCCCACAAAATCACATTTTCAGCATCTCGTTTGTGAAGCAAAGAAGCCCTGAATGTTGAAATAATATCATGTTGATGGCGACCTGAGATGGACTCATTCCATACAACTGCG
The DNA here is from genome assembly GCA_905220595.1 of Spilosoma lubricipeda. NCBI lineage: Eukaryota > Metazoa > Arthropoda > Insecta > Lepidoptera > Erebidae > Spilosoma > Spilosoma lubricipeda. The sequence continues at coordinate 2,936,580 of HG992290.1, forward strand.
AATGCCACTTCTTCTTTAGATGTTTTGCCTAATGGCACGAAACTTTCGTTAAAGGCAATTATTCTGGGGCAAAAAATTGAGGCTTTATATTGGTCCAATCTTGGCAACATGATTACTTTTTGTAAATCTACGGAATAACGAATAGTGGTTTTATCAACAATGGCATTATCCACATCTTCTTTATATTTTATTCGGCTTTCTGTATATCTCACTTTATGAACAATAAACTTGTTACAAACATCACAGGTAGTATCAGGATTTTTATAATGTTCTGGGTTATGTAGTTTAAATATTGCACATAATTCACATTCTTCATTTCCTAGATGGGTAAAATATATATTTAATTCATTTTTACTACTGTGCGATAAGTTTCTAGAGATACTTTCAAATCGGGAAACTTTTCACAAAAGTTTTTGTACACTGCAAATTGACGTACTGGCCCCGCCCCGCACTACTCATTCGGACCCTAAACGCCTTATAATATTTGCAGTAAGTAACGTGTTTACCTAACATGTTCCAGGCAAGCCTACGCTTAATATGAAGTATTCCTTAATGGAATTACAGTAGTGAATCTTGCTGTTGTTACGACTACGCATAAAAATAAACATTTTAATTCGCTGTCTTATCATATACACAGTAAGTTCAACTTACTGTACTTATGCTAAGATAATACGATAATACATTGCGAAACTCATAGACATTAATATAGTATATGCTCTTACTGTAGATATCTTAAGGTTTAATAAAGTAATGTTTTATTTCCAACACTTAATATAATAATAGCATGTGGCACTTACTGCTAATATGTTTCAGTGATACTTGATGAAAAATTCTCATATCTTAAAAATAATAATAGCAAAATTACTTACTGTAGCAATACATAGGGAAATGGTTTTAACTTTATGAAAAAATCAACCGTATGTGCTCATACTGTAATCATAATAAGTATGATTTGGCGCAAATGTGTCATACTGTAATTATGCTTAAGCTTATTTGATTTTCTATACCACATTTTAAAATTTTAGATATACAGAAATGTAGGTCTCAATCTCTACATTCCAAATATATACTTAACTAAATATCGACAAAAATGTGACTTACTGTATTTATCGTAAGCGCGGCAGTATAGGAGACAAAGTGTAGTTTCCAATGTTTACTAAACTTGTTTCAAAGATCAAAGTTTGACCTTCAAATTTTCATAATTTACTCGAAATCAAGACTAGATATTCTGTTTTGATAAGTAATATAATAACAACTTAGAACTAGGCAGATACTGATCAGATTTCTGATAAAAATACCTACCTGGAGTGTCTGTTTATAATATTAAAATAACAACTTTTTACTAAATGCATATGTATACACGGTACATATACAAAAATAGCATTTTTTTTAATTTTTGTCTGTCTGTTCGTCTGTCTATCGGTCTATCTGTCTGTCTGTCGGTAATCTCTGGAATGACTGGACTAATTTTGACGGGACTTTTACTGGCAGCTAGCTGATGATCTAAAGAGTAATTTAGGCTATTATTTTTTAGACTAGCTTTGTCCCGCGGTGTTATTCGTGGTACGACAATAACCGCGAGTAACACCGCGGGGTTCAGCTACTATGTTATAAAACTGATATTCTGGTAATACCAGTTGAACTTGTAGCTGACCCCAAATAATTTTGAGATTACTAAAGGCTAAGGAAGAGGGTTTGAATCGAAACCAGTACCTTCTACTTAACAGTCACGGTTACCAACCACCAAATCAACCAACCAATCATCAAGAAGAATGGAACACAAAATAGTTACTATAAAAATTATCTTCTAAAAAATTTTGCAATAATTCACATAAATTTCTAGCAATGTTTACAGAGTAAACCTAACGGTATGTAGTTCTAACTTTGTGGCTCCAACAAGGGAAATGACTTGTCCAAAACCCTTGTGCTTCGCTCATCAAATTCCAACCCATAATTTTCCCTTTATCCTACATAATTGGATCATGAACTTTACCGATTTCTGGAGCGATCATAAATTAAATTAAAATGTTCCGAAGAGGTTCAGAATTTGATTGGAAGTTATTGGTCTGACGTAATTTGGTATTCGGAATTCGTCAGTTTAGACAATTAAATGAAAAGTTAGTTCAATTATGAGGTGTTCTGAAACAAGAAAATTCTTGTGTTTTGTTTACAGCATTTAATTATTTATGAATTGTAATTTTGTTGAAGGACACATAGCTGAATTTGGAAAACTTCCTCTAAATGGAATACTGCGGCAAGTTTTTGCTGCAGATGATCAGTTCCTATTTTCCAAAGGAATGGTATAGGGTTGACAATACTAATGGAACGAGTTTTAATGAAATACGTTTCATCAAAACTAGTTCCATTAGTATCACGATAGTACCTGTGGGATAATGATTAGGCTAGACCTCGGACATCAACAAAGTCGTGCTTACATTTTTGACTCTGACCAATTAAAACACAGTTAAAAAGAGGGTAATAAAAGAAAAGATGTATATCACACACCACACAAACACCTACCCATTATAAATGTTCATAATGTAACCTTTGCTTAGTTTGGGCCTAAATGGCGTTGAGTGTTATATGTCTGAAATGTTTATTTATTTTATTTTAGCGTGCAATTTGGTCCTGGTGCAGGTCACGTCAAGCCATTAGACGTAGGCAGCACAGGATTGCTTGGTATGGAAAACCTTAGGGGAGGCCCATTACCAGCGGGGATGTGCTTCAGCTGAGATGATTTTTGTTTTTGAAAGCTTTCTTTTTTAGTCTTAAGAATCGTATGCAAATCTTAGCATTTATTTTGTTACATTTATTTCTGGATGATATGGAACAGGCTTCTGACCTAATTTTCCCGTTCAAAATACTTCTAATTTTCTTTCTTTACATCTCCCAAAGTACCCAATTTTGAACCTTCAATACTAACCTTCGATACTCCCCAGATCCACGAGAATATACGAGTTTAGTGGATGTATGTTCATCATATCATCCTGTTAGAAGCAGAATCGTTGTATACAGCAGTTTGAAAAGTATATTAAACTTTCGCATAATTTGATTAATAATGTTTTAAAATGAATTTTGTGGGTTTCAGCACACCTTCGTTATTATAAAGTGATAATTATGATTTCAGTAGGGTTAGATCTCTTCATTTTATCTCTCTGCTTACAAACAGTTATTTTACAATTGTTTTCTAAAAAAATGTTGAGGCTATAAGCTATGCGTAACATTGCAAAGGGTTTTGGCATGTCTCTTTTATGGATGACGTCCTGTTTGAGCTTACTCTTCTTGGGAACATAATCATTTCGTAACGGGAAGAAAGGGAATCGAAGTATGGAAATCCGTTAAAGCAAGTGATCTAGTATAAGGGCTACCACAAATCTTGGATAAAAGTTGTGATATCATTCTTATAACAAATCAGAGACGATCGGTCTGTTGGATTCCGATCGTTTTGGATTTCTTGTTTTTTTTTTTATTGTCTTGTGTAACTTGCACGGCAACTGTATAGACCTTTGCAGTATGATGAATGAGAATTTAAATATATATCTTTGCTTTTATTTAAATATTTTTATAACGTTTGACTTTTTATAAAACACGTTTTATTTATTTTTATCTTTCTATACTCCTTCCACATGTGAACATTAAGAATTCCAAATTTGATGTTTCCATGAACCATTATTTGTTTTAAAATAGTTATGAACAGGTATAAAGTTCTTCACGTACTTACATACTTGATACAAAAATCATAATATACTTACTAGAATTTAGTCATTTCTTATTTCTTAAATTTGGGTAGGAAATTCGACCACTGTAACCTTTTTCACCCCAGCAATCTAACACCACTCTGATTAATTAACCTTATATACCAGAATTTCTACTGAAGATTACAAAGGATTTTCATCTACAAAAATTACCCGCTGAGGTTCAACAGGTGTATTTCCAACTACAATAACTTTTGTTCTACTCGCCTACGTTAGTACGTAGGTAGAAATATTTCCTTTTTTTACTTTTAAGGAATGAGAACACAATGTGCCACCCAAGGCCAATGAAGATGAAAGTATTTCTCTACATTTTTTTTGTATAAATTATGTTTGGCATTCTTATTGTATATTTCGGTTTATTAAATTGGCTGTCCGAAGTCATATTTCTTTAAAATTAATTGAAAGCAAATTTTCTCTGGTGGAGTTTCTAAACAGGGATCCTGAGAATTTCGGGGCTTTACTATCATAGCGCTGACGAAATATCAGAAGTGTGTCCGTTTTCCCAGTAAATATACAACTTGATGTTATGGTTTAGTTGTCTAGAATGAGAGGCCTTGTTTTGGAGTTATAAAATTACATAGATTTCACTGGTGTTTCTGTATTAAAACATTTCAGAAACATTTCCCTGCACACTAAAAAAAATATTAATAGGCCTGCAAAGCCAAGATAGATATAGTATTACTTGCTATTTACAAGTTCAATGTAGCATATACCCCTCAAAATAACTTATAAATAAGGCTCTAAAGAGATTTCTTCATAAATTCTTTTAAATGAGATATCTGGCTGGATGAAAAATCCGTAAAAAAAGAAAATAATGCAGTAAGGTGGTTCTGTCAAACTGATATAAAAAAAAATTACAAAGTAAAATGCCTGAAATATACACTGACCGGGCAGCGTGGTAAATTATACCTATCTTCAGCAGTTAACTATTAGGGTATTGATATGTAAGTTGTGGTTTGTCAAAAGACTTATTTACCATCGATCCTCTATGAGGGTATGGTATTTTCAAATATTTTTGGAACAGGTCAATTTGTACTAAAATCATATTTTCGAAAATAACCTTCTTTGCCTGTCTGTTATGCTTTATCGCCTAAACCACTCGATTTCTTTGAAATTTATCATGAAGGTGCTTTGATTCTTGAGGAAGGATATAGGTCACTATTTAGCACGATAGCCAACGTACGTACAAAAGTAAATAACAAAAGTCAACAACATCTCTTCAATGACTAAACCTTTATTATCTATACTAATATTATAAACGCAAAATTTTGCAAGTATCGATGGATAGATGGATATTTGTTACTCTTTCACGCAAAAAGTACTAAATGGATTTGAATGAAGCTTTACAGTAATATAGCAAATACATCAGAATAATACATAGGCTACTATTTGCCGCGATATCTGACATATACGCGGGCGGAGCCGCGTGCAACAACTAGTATTAAATACTTTTCGTACTAATACTTTTAATCGAAATTACAAAAATATACTAATAGAATTAAAATAGAGTATATAAACATAAATATCCGCCAACTGTTCCTAAACTGATGTTTAAAAAGGTCGAAATAGCTGCGAGTTACTTAGAAACTTATAACTTTTAGTTCCGAAACAATGGAATGACTTTTAGTTTGCAAGATAAAACTTTTAAAAGAATTTGTTCGCTATACTTAAAGTGTTAAGTTAGACAAATAAAAGTTAACTAATAATATCTCTAATGTGAGAGCCCTATGTCCCTGCTAAGGGATCAAGGATATCATCATCATCATCATCATCATCATCTCTAATGTAGCTAATTTGCCCTATACTACCCCTTTTCTCAATCGCGTGATAATTCATACTGTACGATATGTATGATATGTGTATATTTACAAAAAAAAAGTATATATGTATTAATATCAGTTGTCTAGTATCCATAAGCTAGATAGATAGCATAGATGTTGTGTGTTAGTTCTCTGTTTTTTTTTTTTATAAATATTTCGGACATCTATCACACAACGCCATCTAGTCCCAAGCTAAGCAGAGCTTGTGTTATGGGTACTAGACAACTGATACAAATACATCTATATTTTTTTTGTAAATACATGCATATTATACATAGAAAACACCCAAACTCCGAAACAAATATTTGTAGATCATACAAACATTTGGTCTGACCCGGAAATCGAACCCGAGACCTCGTGATCAGCAGTCGCACACGCTAACCGCGAGACCAACGAGACAGTCTCGTTTATTTATCCTACTAATACTATAAATGCGAAAGTTTGTAAGGATGGATGGATGTTTGCATGAATGTTTGTTACTTTTTCACGCAAAAACTACTGAACGGATTTTGATACATCAATATGAGCTTATTATAATAACACATAGGCTACTATTTGCCGCGATAACCGACATATACGCGGGCGGAGCCGCGGACAACAACTAGTAATATTATATATTTGAAAGTTGCTCTGTCTGTTACAGGTAGGTCATGGGTTCAATTCCTACATAGGACAAATATTGTGAGACTAGAACGATGGTTAGTTCTGTGGTTTGCTGTAATTTACCTTTTTAATATACAGTATTTAGAAATATGTAGGTATGTTTATCACCAGGTATATAACCCTAGTAAAGTCTTGCCTAGTTTGGGATCAGCTTTCCATGTTTAAAATAGTTGAAGTCATTAATAAGCTCTTTGATGTAAAATTTTTATGTAGTTATTTATTCGAAGTAGGAAATATAAAAGAATATGTGTGTAAAAATTAAGAACCATACCTATTAATTTCAATATAACAGAAAGTAAAACTTTTTTAAAACCTAAATATCTATTTACTAGCTGACCCACGCAACCTCGTTTGCGTCTCCTATTGCCCATAGCGTGACAATTTTCCCCCGTTTTTGTAACATTATATATTGATGCTCCGCTCCTGTAAGTCTTAGCGTGATGATATATAGCCTATAGCCTTCCTCGATAAATGGGCTAACACTGAAAGAATTTTTCAAATCGGATCAGCGGTTCCTGAGTTTAGCGTGTTCAAATAAACAAACAAACAAACAAACTCTTCAGCTTTATATATTAGTATAGATTACCTTAAGTTATTCAATTTTAACTGTATTTGTGTATTAGGTATGCGTTGAAGTTAGCGGACTTAATAAAAAATAAGTGTGTGCTCGAATGGCTTCTAAATCTTGAGATCTTATACAGCTTTTAATATTAATTCTCTAACTACACTAATGCTACTGTTTTGATATATCATCAGAAATCTTTATTGTCTTCTCTGCCGAGGATGATAAACGAACGTTGTCTTCGGCGGTGTCTATCCGATATACTTTATGCTAAACAACAGCGGTATTCCATTATTTACGAAAAAGCGTCACTCTGTTAAATAACATTTATTGCAATACGAAAGTTTTAGATATACCCAACCGCGATCACTTTGACGTATGCTGATATTAAGGCTGAGTTTGATTCACTCAAAGAGCTGCCGGATCCCCTTTGTCGTCCGACAAAGATTGCGGTTCGGTTCGTGTTGTGTCGTATTCAAAAGTACAACTCGGTCCGTAACGTAGTTTAGCGTGTTCACGTCATGCGTTCACGATTTATTTTTACCTCAAAATTAATCTCAACCGTTCTTGTATCTTGATTTATAGTGGCCTCATAAACGTTGCCCAAAATGATTCACGATGACACAAAAATATATTTATGAACACTTTCAACCCATTTTCCCCCCAAAAACAGACGCACCAAACTAAATGTTCTTCCGCATCAAGTTTAGACAGAATTTTTCCAACTGTACACTTAAAAAATCATCGCAAAAAGACATAGCAGGACGTCTGCCAACTTTTTCGTTTCGAAGTCGAATTAAAAAAAGATGTTACAGTAACTTTCGAGTAAATATAGCCATGGGTGAACGAACGTGGCGTCTAGCACTGACCTCCTTTCTGTGTGATGTTGAACGTGCGGAGCCTGTAGGAATCCTCGTCAGGTTCCTCGGCTTCTTGCTGGTGTGTGTTGCGCGGGACGTCTAGGAAGGCGTTAGACCGACGAGGTTGATTGTGCTGCCCAGGAGGTGGCCGGCGTCGTGCTGAAGCCTGTCGACGCACTTGTGGTGGAGTTTCAGCCTCGGCAAGGCGAGGCTCTGAACTATAACGAGCCCTGGTCTCCCTATCCAACTGCTGTTGCTGTTGTTGACGGCGGTGTCGCACAGATCGTCCTCCAGTTATCCGAGCGGATTGGGAACGAGCGGCAGGCCGGCGCCGAGGTGCCGGCGTGGTCTCCATTGGAGCCGCGAGGGCTTCCATACTCGCGGAAGCGGGAGCGCATATCGACTGCGAGCGCTTCGTACGTCCGTCGGTAGCCATAGTCGCGACGTTACTGAAGCTCTGAGTGGCCGCCCGCCCCGCGCGCTGGGCGGGCGGTTACTTGTTGCATTGTGGATTACGGCTTTAATGCTTTTAAATGGTACTAATTTGCGTCTTGTTCTTTTATTAATTGTAGTTTAATCTTTTGTGATGCATGTGGAATTAATGAAGTTGGTTTTCCTGTATGTGGTTGTGTGGTAAAAGTGCTTTTGCTTGCAAATGTTTATTCAGTGAATAGGCAACTTTACAGATCAGTGAGCCGTGCTCGTTAGGCCACTAAACTGGCACATATTTATAGATTTAAAACTGCGCGTTATAGTTTTCTTTTGATTGAAAATAAAATGGATTATCGGTAATGGAGTTTACAACGTCGTAAAGACCATTGAAACTTGCTAATAAAGTGATTTGAATTGCGCCAGAATCGTCTGGATAATATTATATTGTTTATTTTAGAACTATTAAACGCAAGTTACGTTTTCACCTGAAAAAAAACAAAGATGAAAGAGTATTGTGTCTGAAGAAGTAGGTAAAAAGGTAAGAATTAAAACTTTTTTGTTTGTTGATACCAACAAAAAAGTTTTAATTCTTACCTTTTTACCTACTTCTTCACTTCTTATTTTATGTTTACACATTCACGTAATGAATTAAGTATCATAAGTATGTATTAGTTCTTTTGATAGCACAGTAGCTTTGTTGGGAAATAAATATATTTCAAATGTAAAATTGAACTTCAAGGTCATCATCAATTGAGCTTGTTGACTTTATTCCAGCCTTGAAGGTTGATGCATTATTCTACTTTAATTTTAAAAAATCTAAAATTATTTAAGATTAAGATAGAAGAAAAACATTTTTTCTTTTAGTTATTTGTCATTTATTACAAAATAGCTATACGAGTAATAGCCATAACTTCAGAGCATTTAGGTAGGATTCATCAAGCGATTAGGTTTAATTCAAAATGGCCAATATTTAAAATTGTGATATGATTATCTTAGTGCACATTTTTGTAAACAACATTGGCAATAATGGCAACAATGGCCATTGCATAAAATATTTCGAAATGAATGATTCTTTATTTTCATTGAGTACCTATATCTGTAATATTAACTCAACATATTATGTTGGTCTGAATATAACTAATCAAAGCAATTGTTCTTTAAGTAACTAGCCCAAATTATTCAGACTATCTAAGCTCAGATTTATGAACAACTTTATAATTTTACGTAATACCTCGTTTGCATCTTCTATTGCCCGTAGCGTGAAAATTTTCCCCCGTTTTTGAAAGATTGTTCATTGGTGCTCTGCTCCTATTGGCCTTAGCGGGATGATATATAGCCTAAAGCCTTCCTCGATAAATGGGCTATTTAACACAGAAAGATTTTTTTTAAATCGGACCAGCGGTTTCAAAGATTAGCGCTATCAAATAAACAAACAAACAAACTCTTAAGCTTTATAATGTTAGTATCAATATTATTTATTGGTAAACTAAATATATTATTGTTAGATCACTCTCTACCTATTTCTCTCTATATCGTAAAGGTAAAATGTACACTCTTGATAAATACCCCTCTATTTAACAACCCTCTTTCACTTAAAACAATGGGTCGTTTCCTCCAGGGAGACGTTGAAATTGTTTTTAATTGCTTTTACTATTGCCACTTCTACCAAACTGAATAACTATGTTAACATACTTTTAATGTTTACTTTTAATTTTAACTTCTAATAATTATCGAAATGAATATTCCTATGTAAGTTCATTTTTGTAGTTTATGCTTGTACGGCTAAACCGCTGAACCGTTTGAAAGAAATTGACAATGGGGAGTCTTAAGATCTAGCGGAAGGACATTATGCTACTATTTACCGCTACACACGGGCAAAGCCACATGCAAAATCTAGTAAATACAATAAATCTCATGACGGATTAGCTATTCCCAGAGCTTTCACTGGCGCAATTATTTCTCTTTGTGTTTCTAACTTTGAAAATTTGGAAATTTGGTGGAAATATACTTCATAAAAACCATCATATGTATAAATTTTAAGTTTAAGCTCCCAGGTTAAGGTTCTATATGTCGATGGATCAAAAGTTATACGTGTACATACATTTATTACGCTTTATATATAAAGATGAATCGCTGAAATGTATGTAGGTAGGCGCATAACTTCCAATCGGTTGCACTAAAATAAATAATTCTTTTTTTATCTGTTCGTTATTTTTAGGACAAGGTTTGTGTACAAGAAAAATTAAAAGATAACGGAACAAAGTCATTTTTTTGTCCGCGACTGTATACCGCCTGTGGGAATCTGAGACAGATATGTAAACATGGCGGTACGAAGTTTGCTGGGTCAGCTAGTAGATATTAAAAATAACAAAATGTTAAGGGTGCATATTCATGCTATGGGGTTTATTTGTTACTAGCCGACACACGCAACCTCGTTTGCGTCTTTTATTGCCCGTAGCGTGATAATTTTCCCCCGTTTTCGAAACGTTTTTCATTGCTGCTCCGCTCCTATTGGTCCGAGCGTGATGATATATAGCCTATAGCCTTCCTCGATAAATGCGCTATCCAACACTAAAAGAATTTTTCAAATCGGACTAGCGGTTCCTGAGATTAGCGTGTTCAAACAAACAAACAAAGATACAAACAAACTCTTCAGCTTTATATATTAGTATAGATATAGCTCCTGGAGTCAAAGTGAATTATGATAAACCATGAAAAACTGCTTTTGAAACCTGAACTACCTGTAACAAAATATATGCCAACAAAATAAAAAAGTAACAACTATGTTCATTTAAAATTCAGAGAAACCTCCACGATATTTTATACCCAAGTATTTTTAATCTATCTTGAACTATACGAATTTCTAAAGCCACAAATTAAATGTAGATTCAAATGAAACTACTACAGATTTTATAGGATTCATTCGGCCTTTAATTGGCGCAGTGCTGAGTATAGTACGGTTTGATTCACAAAAATAGGGAACGTTCTTGAGTTTTGTTCGTTTCCGTAGGCCCATTTTATAAAAATTACAATATTCCAAGTTCTGGGTTATCTCTTTGATAGGTAATCTTTTTAGATTCTTTACATCATCTGCCAATTCTAAGACAGTACGAAGTTTGCCTGTAAGCTAGTACTTGTATATTTGTTCAACGCTGTTGCCCGCTGCTCCGTCCCCGTATAAGTCGATTAAGGCGGGAAATAGTAGCCTATATGTTATTCTGATGTATAAGCTATATTACTGTAAAGTTTCATCCAAATCCATTCAGTAGTTTTAGCGTGAAAGAGTATCAAACACCCATCCATCCACCATACTTGCAAGCTTTCACGTTTATAATATTAGTAGGATGAATTACACTTAGACATCGAACAAATGATCGTCTCCACAAATTCACGTAAGTTTGACCCAATATTACTTACAGAAGTTAATAAATTTCGTTTCAAATTAATCACACCTGGCTTTGAGATTTATCTTTGGGATTCTCGACGAGGATATGAAGTTAACAATTACTTTTTCATAGACGGTTTAATGTTCTACAAGAATATATTATACCTAGCTGAGTCCCGTGTTTACCCGTGGTTATTGTTGTTTCTTTTTTTATGGAATAAGGGGCAAACGAGCAGACGTATCACCTGATGGTAAGCGGTTACCGCCGCCTATGAACACCCGCAACGCCAGAGCTGCAGAGGCGTCACAAGTGCATTGCCGAGCTTTGATATAAATATATATATTGGGATAGGTAGAGGGATGGGGGGAGGGGTTGAGGTATCCTTCGGTATCCTCACTCACTCGGTGAAATACAGCGCAAGCGCTATTTCACACCGGTTTTCTGTGAGGCCGTGGTATCACTCCGGTCGAGCCGGCCCATTCATGCCGAAGCGTGGCTCTCCCGCGGTTGTTCTTTTACAACCACGGGTAACACCAGTTAGTCTAAAAAGTGTAGCCTAAGTTACTCCTGATTACATCAGCTGTCTGCCAGTGAAAGTCCCGTCAATTTTTTTTACAAAAATTGACCGTCTGTTTGTTCTGGCTAATCTCTGGAATGGCTGGACCGATTTTGACAGGATTTTTAGTGGCAGATAGCTGATGATATAACGAGTAATTTAGGCTACTTTTTAGACTAACTTTGCTCCGCGGCGTTCCCCGCAGTGGTGGTTGTACCGCGGGTAGTACCTCAGCTAGTAATAAATAATATAATAATCAGGCTGTCCAACCCACCTAATTTCCATAAATAGTAATACGTACTCCACTATCCGATCATTTGAGTAACAAGTTAACTTTTACATTTCTTTAACTCATCACTGGTTAGTAACTATAGTGTATTAAGAGTTACATTCTGAAAACTTAAAAGTTTCAGACCTGAAAGTAATAAGCTTCTAAGTAACTCGCAGCTAATTCGACCTTTAGATAGCTCGTATCACACCAATAAGTGACGTCACAAATGTATATTCTCTATCTCTCTCTATCGAACATCGTCAAATTGATATATATACTAGCAGAACGCGGTATTACCCAGATCATCAGCTATCTGCCAGTAAAAGTCCAGTCAAAATCGGTTCAGCCGTTCCAGAGATTACCCGGAACAAACAGACAGACAAAGAGACAGACAGTCAAACAAAAATTGAAAAAATGGTAATTTGGTACATGTACCGTTTATATATTGTACATTCATTTTTTAAAAAGCGATAATATAACATTACAAATAGACACTCTCATTTTATTTACTTCTATTGATGTATATATATAACATTTGTCTGGTTAGCATAAGCGACTGCTGATCAAGAGCTCTCGGGTTCGATTCCCGGGTCGGACTACTGTTGGGTTTTCCTTAAAAGAAATTCTTAATAGCAGCCCGGAGTAAGGAAGATGGCGGTGTTTCCCGCCCGTGCCTCGGAGAGCACGTAAAGCCGTTGGTCCCGGTTGTCATGAACATCTATGGCAATCGTTATTGGGAAGTCAGTGCCCTCAAATATACTGACGACTAGTTCAAATTTCGAATTTTTCGAATTCATTCAGTTCACCATCAGGGTTGCGGAGGTCCGATGCCAGTCGCTCCGTGTAAAAACTTATATTCAGATAAAACCGGTTGAACTTATAGCCGACCCCAAATCTTGGGAATAATAAAGGCTAGGTAGACGTCGAAGATGAGATGTATAAATATAAGGGACAACGTTATGTGCTTATTTGAAAGAATATGCTACAACTTTAGTAGTAAATATTTACGGTTGTGTTCATTTCTAAAAACATGACAAAGAAACTAAGTGATATTTAAATGCGATAATTTGAATTATATAATTCAACTAGCAGACCCACACAACCTCGTTTGCGTCTCCTATTACCCGTCGCGTGATAATTTTCCCCCGTTTTTGAAACATTTTTCATTGGTGCTCCTCTCCTATTGGTCTTAGTGTGATGATATATAGCCTATAGCCTTCCTCGAAAAATGGGCTATCTAACACTGAAAAAATTTTTCAAATCGGACTAGTAGTTCCTGAGATTAGCGTGTTCAAACAAACAAACTCTTCAGCTTTATATATTAGTACTAGCCGACCCACGCAACCTCGTTGCGCCTTATATTGCCCGTAGCGTGAAAATTTCCCCCGTTTTTGATACATTCTTCATTGTTGCTCCGCTCCTATTAGTAGTAGCGTGATGATATATACCCTATAGCCTTCCTCGATAAATGGACTATCCAACACCGAAAGAATTTTTCAAATCGGACCAGCGGTTCCTGAGATTAGCGTGTTCAAACAAACAAACAAACAAACAAACTCTTCAGCTTTATATATTAGTATAGATTTAAGTGCAGGGATGGATCTCAAACTAGTTTAACAGCACTAGGAAAATAAATATAAGTCTTGTTGTCTAAAGCTCAAAGTGCCTTTGTAATTGGGCAATGAAACTCGCAGATAAGGACGTTACGTAGAACTCACAAAAACAGCTTCCTAGAATCTAGTTAAGTCCAATCTCACAGTACCTAACTGTCTGGTACAAAGGTTCATCGGCCTCACAGACGCCGTTAATAGCTGAGATAATTGTCTTATGTGAAAGTGGAGGACATTCCAGACGGGATCAGACTAATTGTTATTAATATAAGGATTTAACTGAAGTTAAATCACCTATTTTAGTGCATGGAATTTACTATTTAGTAATAACGTTGGTCCAGCGGTTATCGTTTTCTGATTATAGAATTTCTTTATAACAGGCCGGAGTTTGGAAGTTAAGGTATTAACCCCCGTGCCATGGAGAGCACGTGAAGTCGACGGTTCTACACATTATTCAAAAAGATCAGAACAAGAAAATAATGGACATACAGTGGAACATACTTACATAGACTGCCAAACTATTAACCTTCCTTTTGACTTCGCCGTAACCGGGTAAAAAGTAGTTTAAATCTATACAAATAAATGAAATTGAAGTGTCTGTTAGTAATTTTAAAATAACGGCATTTTACTTAATGCATATGTAGGTATACAGGATAAATATACCAAAAATGTACTTACTATAATTTTTCTCTCTATGTCTGTGTGTTCTGGGTAATCTCTGGAACGACTGGACCGATTTTGACGGGACTTTCAGTGGCAGGTATATGATGATCCAGGGAGTAACTTAGGCTACTTTTTTAGACTAATTTTGTCGAGTGGCTTTACTCGCGGTACTACAATAACCGCGGGTAACACCGCGGGGTTCAGCTAGTTTGTCTTAATTTTCTTTATTTAAAACAGATATTTTAAATCAAACTTTCAACCTAAAATGATGCATTTGTGTTGTCGTATGTTGGACGGATGACTAATGATGCAGAAGCATCACTAGGCAGTCATGGTGTGGGTCACCATGCTGCATTGTCTGTGTACCTAACAAGTATGGTGAACACCACTCATTTTTTTTGTGTAGTATAGGGAGTAAATGAGCAGACGTATCACCTGATGGCAAGCAATTACCGCCGTCATTGGACACCCGCAACACCAGAGACGTCACAAGTGCGTTGCCGACCTTTGGGGAATAGTGAAAGGGATGTGGGGAGGAATTGGAGTATGGGCCTCCGGTATCCTCACTCACTCGGTGAAACACAGCGCAATTTATTTCACACCGGTTTTCTGTGAGGCCGTGGTTTCACTCCGGTCGAGCTGGCCCATTCATGCCGAAGCGTGGCTCTTCCACGGTCCATCGATCAAATCTTAATCTATAATAATATACTCGTATACATAATAATAATCTCAAATGCTAAATCAACAAAGCTAGTCAGGTAAATTGTACAACTTAAAACATTTAATGAAGTTATTATGTAGTAGACTAGATGACCCATGCAACATCGTTTGCGTCTCTTTTCGATCATGATCGAATTGTTGTTCTAAGCGTGGTGTTAACTATTCTATCTTAGGTACGGCAGTAAAGCACACATTATAATCAGTTAGATAGATTTGAAGCTTATGGTGAGCAACAACGTGATACGAGAATATTTGTGTATAACTATGTCAATGAACCAATTCTATATCTATACAAATAAATAGAATTGGAGTGTCTGTTTGTAATATTAAAATAAACGATTTTTAATAAATGCTTATGTATGTATACACGGTACATATACCAAAAATGTAGTTAAAAAGCTGAACGGATTTTGACGGGACTTTCACTGGCAGGTAGCTGATGATCCAAGGAGTAACTTAGGCTACTTTTTTTAGACTAACTTTGTACCGCGGCGTTACTCGCGGTACGACAATAACCGCGGGTAACACCGCGGGATTCAGCTAGTTCTATATAAATAATATGCTCAATTATTATGTTCGTTACCCTCCACAAATTAATCAAGGCGTGCGTGTTCTGTTGATGGAATGTGAAGCATTCGTATTTGACATTGATTTCTCTAGTTATGCTGTACAAGATATATAAATAAAACTAAAAGCTCTGTATGATTAATATGGCGAAGCCATAGGATTATAGTAGTTTAAATCTGTACGCCGCAACGTGCTACATTAATAGTTTTACTACGTGCCGTAGCAACGATATTATAATAGGAAATAGAAATAAGATATTGTCAATTTAGCACTTTAAGTAAACAATAGTTACTAGTTACCCCCACCTAAACCTATCCATAAATCTAGTATATAAACTTTAGTTTAAGGTAAACAAAATGAGTCATACATTAGAAAATTGTTGGAGAGACGGTTCGATTCAGATTGTTTTTATTTTAAGTTTAATAGCTTAGAACTACTTCATGTATGGATTGATTTGAGGAATTTTTGTTTTTTGCCTACTCCAATTTGAAGAAATGACAACAAGAATAGATAATTACGGAAATATTTTTTTTTAATCAATTAAGCTTTGCAAGCAGCAACGCCCACTTGTAGGGGGGTCTCATCACGATGAAGAGAACCCTATGCCGTTTTTCAAGAGTCAAAGTATTTTCATGCCAAATTTCAAGGAAAGCGTAACAGGCAAAAGGATAGACAGTTACTTTTGAATTTATAATATTATAGTATGAATATGAAGGTATGGATTATTTTCAATACATGTACCTATAGTTTAAATACACATTAGACTACCCAAATCAAATTTCGCAAAATCCGTACAAAGGTAGTCTGAAAGAGATCGCCGTGAGCGATAAAACCGCCAATTGTAATACCAAGTGCAAATTTCTATGTATATCTGTACATTTTTTTATACTTTAGTGTTATATAATTAAGTTGTTTAAATAAACACATATATTTATAAATTTAACTCTCAAAACGAAAGGAAAAGGCAATAATAAACCTTAATCATATTATCCTAGGTCTTAAAATAAAATCTTATGCAAGGGACTATCTGTACGCATTTGTGAGTCGTCGGCACCAGACTGCTTGTTGTGAAGAGCCTTGGGTGAGGCTTTTGTCCAGCAGGGGACGCTTTTCGGTTGAGATGATGATGTAATGTATAATGTATAATAATGTAAGAATACACCCAGACAACAAATTATGTCTATCACACAATTATTTGTCAGCAGAACTCAAAGAAAACCTAATTAAAAAAAGGAATTTTCGCACAGTTCACAGGGATTTTTTTATGGAACTAGCCGGCAAACGAGCAGACGTATCGCAACACCAGAGGCGTCACAAGTGCGTTGCCGGCCTTTGTAGGATGGGGAAGGGAGATAGGGGGAGGGGTTTGGGTTATGGGCCTCCGGTATCCTCACTCACTCGGTGAAACACAGCGCAAGCACTATTTCACACCGGTCTTCTGTGAGGTCGTGGTATCACTCCGGTCGAGCCGGCAAATTCATGTCGAAGCGTGACTCTCCCACGGTAGTAGAGTTATGCATTGTAATTTACAATTTAACAGAAATTAAATAAGCGAGGCTCTAAGCCTGTGTAAGCTCATATAAGTGTAATATATTGATTATTTTATCACTTTGATAACCTAAATTTATATTATCACCGTGACCGTCATTCCGCTCAAGTGGGCATGATGGCAACCAATAAAAATACATTTATTGGAAAAATATGTTATTTATGCGCTTTCTGATATCGGAAACTTGAAATGCGGTTCATCATCATTAGCCTATCGCAGTCTACTGGACATAGGCCTCTCCAATTCTCCAACTGCGTTTGCCAATCATTAAAATTGTAGGAACCTGGCATTATGGTAGACGTACGTACGTACGTAGTCAGCAATGTACTGGTATATTACCAGTACATTGCTGACTGAAGTATAGGAATTTACACCTTGCTCAGGCCTATTGCAAAGGAATTGGTATTCATCTATACTCTATACAAATAAATAAAATTGGAGTGTCTGTTTGTAATATTAAAATAACCACTTTTCAATAAACGCATATGTATGTATACACGATACATGTACCGAAATAACATTTTCTAAAATTTTTATCCGTCTGTCTGTCTGTTTGTTCCGGATAATCTCCGGAACAGCTGTACCGATTTTGATGAGACTTTCACTAACAGATAGCTGATGATCTAAGCAGTAACTTAGGCTATTTTTTTAGACTAGCTTTGTCCTGCGGCGTTACCCGCGGCACGACAATAAACACGGATAGCACCACGGGGTTCAGCTAGTTTTATATATAATCCATAATAAATAGTTTCGAAACTTTAACACACAACGCCATTTAGTGCCGAACTAAGCAGAGCTTGTATTAAGGGCACTAGAAAACTTAGACAACTGGTACTACATATATACTTTTTTCGTAAATACATATTATACAGAGAAAACACCTAAACTCCGAAACAAATATTTGCAGATCATACATACATTTGGCCCGAACTGGGAAGCAGCGCAGTAGTCACGTATGCTACCACTGCGAGAACGAGGCAGTCAAGTAATATCATTTTACTAGCTGACCCACGCAACCTTGTTTACGTCTCCTAATGCCCGTAGCGTAATAATTTTCCCCCGTTTTCGAAACATTCTTCATTGGTGCTCCGCTCCTATTAGGCTAAGCGTGATGATGTATAGCCTGTAGCCTTTCCCGATAAATTGGCTATCTGACACTGAAAATTTTTTTTAAATCGGACCAGTAGTTCCTGAGATAAGCGCGTTCACACAAACAAACAGCTTCAGCTTTATATATTAGTATAGATTTATTTTAAAACTTTATGCACACATCTACAACTGCAGGCAGGCATTACCTATAGCATTATCTACCAGCCAACCTTTGGGTGATGTAGAAGTTTTATGAGGCAGGTACATTGTGGTGGAAATCTGACTTCTTTTGGTTCTAATTGCCATCAATATATGGAACTGACATAAACTAACATAATACGACTATTCATATATATTAAAATATATATAAATATATATTTTTTTTAATATATATACTAATGTATAAAGCTGAAGGGTTTGTTTGTTTGAACGCGCTAATCCCAGGAACCGCTGGTCCGATTTGAAAAATTCTTTTCTTTCAATGTTGAATAGTACATTTATCGAGGAAGGTTATAGGCCATATATCATCAAATCAAATGTATTAAAATACTTGTACAAAAAGGTTACAGTAATTGCTATAGGCTCCAAAACTAAGCTACGCTTGTATCTTAGATCACGTTAAAACCAATAGGAGCGGAGCACCAATGGAGAATGTTTCAAACACGGGGTAAAATTATCACGCTATGGGCAATAGCAGACGCAAACGAGGTTGCGTGGGTCATCTAGTGTATATATATAGCTCGACGTAAATATACACACCAATACATAAACTTTATATGTACACTTTGAGTAGCAGTTTTATAAGAGTTTTTAAATAAATTTTTACCATGAAACTCGTGATTATTAAGTGCAGAGAAAATGTTTAAAATATTTCGAGAAAAAACCACAAAAGCCATAAAAAATAATCAGTTACTAAGAAAAAGCTATTTTGATAAATGTAACGTTTTTTTATTTACAGTCGTACTGGTGTGTACGTGTACGGCCGGAAATCCGTTTGTCAAATGAATCCCAGAAACAGATATAAAAATATATTATAAACATTTATTAAATATGACAGCGTCCCGTTTCTTTAAGATGATAAATTGATATTTGGGGTAAAATTACTTCGTCCAGACTCATAATAAAGCAAAGTTTGTGAGGATGGATGTATGGATGTTATTTACTTAATCTCTTAGGTATGGCTTAACAGATTTGGATGAAATGTGATACTAAAATAGATTGTACCCTGGAATAGCGCATAGGCTACTTTTTATCAAGGAAATTGTCAAAATCGATAATTACACAAGCGTAGTAATTAATGGTAAGTAGGTACCTACAGTCTATTGAATAATAAACTGATTCGGAGACGCAAGTTACTTAATTATTTTATTTTATTTTCACGTTTGGCCCTGTCAAAATGACTCCACTCTGCCTGATGGAAATTATAAGCAGAATCCAAGAGTGGTGGTCACCATACTCATTGCGAATGCATACAATGCAGAATGGTGACCCACACTATGGGGGCCTAGTGATGCTTCTGCATCATTGGGCCTCTCACAGAACAAAAGAATTTCTCCTCTTCTGTGGGGCCTCCGGTCTCGCACTCACCAACGAAACACGACAGCACGAACGCTGTCATTTTACGTTGATCTTCTGTGTGAGGGTAGTACCGCCCCGGTCGAGCCGGCCCGTTCGTGCTGAAATCAGCGTGATTCTACTACCTTGAATTCTCGTTTCTAGAGACTACTATAAATTTAATAGTATCTAGCAGTACCTTTTAAAAAGATATAAAACAAGTAACCTCTTCTATTACTCTCTCTCTGAAATTTCTAATATTATATACTACCTGAACCACGCGGTGTTACCCGCGCTTATTATCGTACCGCGGGTAATGCCGCTAGACAAAGGTAGTCTAAAAAAAAGTAGCCTAAGTTACTCCTTAGATCATCAGCTATCTGCCAGTGTCCCGTCAAAACCGGTCGAGCCGTTCCAGAGATTACCTACCAGAGATTAAAAAATGTTATTTTGGTACATGTACCGTGTATACATCCATATGCATTTATTAAAAAGCGGTTATTTTAATAATACAAACAGACACTCCAATTTTATTTATTTATATGTATTTATAGATGTCGCAGGTATATTGTCAAAGCCGTGATATTACAATTTCACTAGTAGGTAATCTATACATCTATACAAATAAATAAAATTGGAGTGTCTGTTTGTAATATTAAAATAACCACTTTTAACTAAATGCATATGTATGTATACACGGCACATATACCAAAAATGTAGTTAAAAAAATTTGTCTGTCTGTCTGTCTGACTGTCTGTTTGTTCCGGGTAATCTCTGGAACGGCTGTACCGATTTCGACGGGACTTTCACTGATAGGTAGTTGATGATCCTGGGAGTAACTTAGGCTACTTTTTTTAAACTAACTGTGTCCCGCAGCGTAACTCGCAGTACGACGATAACCGCGGGTAATACCGCGGGGTTCAGCTAGTCTATACTAATTTATAAAGCTGAAGAGTTTGTCAAAGAAACAAGCAAACAAACAAACACACTCTTCAGCTTTATATATTTGTATAGATTTCAGGCATTAGTCTTTCACAAAGGTGGAATCAGGAAGCCAAGTCACTATTGTACATTTCATTAAGCCATATTTTTGTGAAAGAGAATAAAGTTTATTATTATCATTAAAAAAAAAAAACTTTGCTAGTTAACGGTACCGTTTAGTAAAATAAAAAATTAAGTCGATTGACCATCTACCGTTTTAGTATAATTAAATATCACGGCTTTGACAATACACCTGCAACATATCTACACTAATACTAACACTAATTACTAATATACTAATCTATACTAATATAATAAAGCTGAAGAGTTTGTTTGTTTGTTTTTTTGAACGCGCTAATCTCCAGAACCGCTGGTCCAATTTGAAAAATTATTTCGGTGTTGGATAGTCCATTTATCGAGGAAGGCTATAGGCTATATATCATCACGCTAAGACCTATAGGAGCAGAGCAACAATGAAGAATGTTACAAAAACGGGGGAAAATTATCACGCTACGGGCAATAGAAGACGCAAACGAGGTTGCGTGGGTCGGCTAGTACTAATATATCAAGCTGAAGAGTTCGTTTGTTTGAACACGTTAATCTCAGGAACCGCTGATCCGATTTGAAAAATTATTTCAGTGTTATATAGTACATTTATCTAGGAAGGCTATAGGCTATATATCATCATGCTAAGACCTATAGGAGCGGAGCACCAATGAAGAATGTTTCTAAAAGCGGGGGATAATTATCACGCTACGGGCAATAAGAGATGCAAACGAGGGGTAGCGAGGATCAGCTAGTTAAAATATAAAACTTGCACAAAATATTAGTTAAGTTGCATAAGTATGTAAAACAGTAGGCTTACTTACTTATAAAACGTGAAGTGGTTATTTACAGGAAAACATGTAACGAATTATTTAAAATGAACCGTCGGCGTCAATATCCATCTTTATTAAATTCATTGAAGAACTGAAACGAATATGTTTTTTTTTTAATTTGCGATTTTTTTAATTTTATTGTACCAAGTAACACTCTCACGACTAAGACGAATCTATTGACACCTCTCACATAAAAATACGACAGGGCCTAGGACGTGCCAAAGAAATATACATACACTATATATACATAATAAAGAAAAAAAAAACTACCTCAATATTTGTAATCTTTATTAAATTCAGTTTTTTTGAATAAAACAGTTTTTTTATTTCATATTCTTAATCACCGTTAAAAAACTTTATACCATACTCGATGTATTTTGAAAACTTCTTTTTTGAGACATTTTTGCGCGAAAAATTTTTAATTTTGTTTTTTTTTTATTTTGATATACCCAGTGTCACTTTCACTACTAAGAAGAATATATTGAAACCACTCACATAAAAATAAGATAAGCTTTAGCAGTTAGGGCGTGCCAAAGAAATATATATACATACACACATACACACGAAAAACATGACACGCCGTCTTTCGCAGTCGGGCAATAACAATACATAAAACATACTGCCTCGTTGGTCTAGTGGTTAGCGTAAGCGACTGCTGATCAAGAGGTCTCGGGTTCGATTCCCGGGTCGGACTGCTGTTAGGTTTTTCCCAAAAAATAAATTCTTAATAGCAGCCTGGAGTATGGAAAATGCTCGTGTTTCTCACCCGTGTCTCGGAGAGTACGTTAAGCCTTAGGTCCCGGTTGTCATGAACATCTATGGCAATCGTTATGGGGAAGTCAGTGCCCTCAAATATACTGACAACTAGTTCAACTTTCCAATTCAGTTCATCTACAGGGTTGCGGAGGTAGGATGCCATTCGCTCCGTGTAAAAACTCATATTCAGGTAAAACCGGTTGAACTAGTAGCCGACCCCAAATCTCGGGAATAATAAAGGCCAGGAAGATGACACTCGAAAAACATAGTCTCCTTTTTTTGCAGTCGGGTAATAAAATAAATAAATAAATATTTCGGACATCTAAACACACAACGCCATCAGTCCCAAGATAAGCAGAGCTTGTGTTATGGGGTACTAGACAACTGATACAAATACATATATACTTTTTTTTTGTAAATACATACACATTATAGATAGAACACACCCAAACTCCGAAACAAATATTTGTAGATCATACAAACATTTGGTCCGACCCGGGAATCGAACCTGAGACCTCATGATCAGCAGTCACTCACGCCAACCGCGAGACCAACGAGGCAGTCAAAAAATGGTAAACTCCTACTTTCTATTATTACTATACTCATATATATGACCTATGCAAACGTTAGGATTTCAATGTGGCACTTTAATATCACGTAGACGTTAGTTTTAGCCACACTTTCAGAGTTGGACTTCTAAAATTAAACCCGGTATCTAAACAAACAAACAAAACAAACAATAAAACACCAATACTACTAGATTTCATTATACTAACTACATCAGTTATATTCGAAGCCACACCATTGCTGCGATAGTGCCGCAACCATTTACTGAACTATAGACCCGAGTTTTAATAAATTTTAATTATCTGTATGTAGCCCTGTAAATTCTCTCAAAAATTACATCCCTTGTTGATTTCATAAAACAATGGACACATGCGATATAATTTCACGAATGTCAACAAGACTGGAAGACGATGAACAATTCGCAGAAGTTAGTGTCGTTATTTATCATTGTTTTCTACCTTAGTATTTGCATTATTTGTTTAACAGAAGATTCGGAACCCTAATGGTTGTGAAAAATATATTTGACACTACAAATTTCATTTTTTACTAACTATTGTCCGCGGGTTCACTCGCGTGAATATTCTTGATTTCATGATTTTAAGTTTGCAAATTGCTTTCTGTGTAACGCCATCTCTCGGCGTATCTGACTTACTCAGTACCTTCTTATTAACTTTTAACTTAAAATGTAAGTTAACTACTACATACTAACATAGTGATGTAGTTCATTTTTCGCGTAACAGATGTCACTTTTCTGTATAAATATTTGATATCAAAACTTACCATGAACTTTTTAAAACTAGCTGAACCCCGCGGTGTTTACCCGCGCTTATTGTCGTATCGAATGTGAAATTGTGGGGGAATGGGAAAGAGATGTGGGGAGGGGTTGGGGTTCGGGCTTCCGGTATCCTCACTCACTCGTTGGGACACAGCGCAAGTTCTATTTCACACCGGTTTACTGTGAGGCCGTGGTATCACTCCGGTCGAGCCGGCCCATTCATGCCGAAGCGTGGCTCTCCTACGGCATGATTATGATTATAAAAGGCTATGTATGTATGTATATGTATGTTCATTTGTTCCCTCATAGCTCTTTAAATACTATTAGAACGAAATGAGGTATCGTTAGAAGCGTCTTGATGGTCTGCTGGTTATAGGCTATATGACATATCACTGAATCTAATATGGCGCCCTCTAGCCGACATAAAGTACTGTATTAAAAAGTAAATTTGAGATAAATATGCCGTGTTTGGTATCATTGGAAAGGGCGTTACTTATGCATTGCAAAAACATATATATTATTAGCATTTGTTCGTGACTTTGTCCGTATTTATTCGATAAGTGTGATATTTCTATGGTATGCTTGTTTGGTCCCTCATTCTTTCTAAATTACTAGTCAGAATAAGACAAATGAGGTATCGTTAGAAACGTCTTGACTGCGCTGCTTATAGGTTGAGTTGCAAATGCAACTTGCTTGCAATTGCAAATGCAAAATGTAGCTTGTATGTGAGCTGAAGTCGTGGTAGTGTTAAAATAACGCCTGCGTGTTTCTGGTTTCTGAAGTAGTTGATCCGTCGGGCAATAGATGTCAGTGCACAGTTTTAATACTTGCTATCATTATCTAGAGATGAACATTTTATGTATAGATTATAGATAACTACGACTTACGAAGATCGCCGAACACCTACGAGGATCTACGAAGGTCTACGAAGAAAGCCTACCACATTTCCAAAATTTTTGTGAGATCCAGCAGTATATGCTGTATCTCTAACATATACTAATTCGATAACAAACACTGTCAGTTTCATTTCGAGGTCCATTCACTATTCAATATCGTGATATCTATACAAATAAATAAAATTGGTCCTCTGTTTGCAATATTAAAATAACCTCTTTTTAATAAAAAAAAAAGTAAAAACTAAAATCCAACTACGATAAAAAACGACGCTGAAAATTTATTCTAATAAGTAGTAAAGGAGCTATGAGGAAACAAATGAACATACATACATAGCCTGTCAAAAGCATAACCCTCCATTGGCTTTGCCGTCGAGTAAAAATAACCGCTTTTTACTAAATGCATATGTATGTATGTATAGACACGGTACATATACCAAAAATGTAGTTACAAAAAATGTTGTGTTTCCGTCTTATTGTCTGTTTGTTCTGGCTAATCTCTGGAACGGCTGGACCGGTTATAACAGGACTATCACTGGCAGATAGCTGATCATATAAAGAGTAACATAGGCTTCTGTGTTTAGACTAGCTTTGCCTCGCAGTGTTACCCGCGGTTCTAGTTGTACCGCGGGTTGCTAGTTCTTATGAAATGCGAGCAAAGCCGCGGGTATAAGCAAGTATTCTATAGTTTGTTATGCTAGAACCTTATTCCCTTAATCGAACATCTGGAATTCTTGGCAACACATACTACTGTTGCTTTTATATTTTTTTTTGTCTTCAGCATTATTCATTTTCTATCAGTATAGATAATGACTAGCTGACCCACGCAACCTCGTTTGCGCCTTATATTGCCCGTAGCGTGAAAATTTCCCCCGTTTTTGAAACATTCTTCATTGTTGCTCCGCTTCTATTAGTAGTAGCGTGATGATATATACCCTATAGCCTTCCTCGATAAATGGACTATCCAACACCGCAAGAATTTTTCAAATCGGGCCAGCGGTTCCTGAGATTAGCGTGTTCAAACAAACAAATAAACAAACAAACAAACAAACTCTTCAGCTTTATATATTAAGTATAGATAGATGTACATTCATTGGTTTGGTTATCCCCGGCGGGCTGCCTTTCACTTAGCCTCTTGATTGGGCCATTGTACGTGGGTTTTCTAATCTTCTAACTGCTTCGGTGGCGTAGTGGTAGCGTATGCGACTGCTGTGCTTGAGGTCTCGGGTTCGATTCCCGGGTCCGACCAAATGTTTTATGATCCGCAAATATTTCTATCAGAGTTACTATGTTTTCTATGTACAATATGTATGTTTTTACAAAAAAAAGTATATATGTATTAATATCAGTCGTTTAGTACCCATAACACAAGCTCTGCTTAGCTTGATACTAGATGGCGTTGTGTGTTAGATGTCCGAAATATTTATTTATTATTATTCTTATTCCAGCCATCCTATATCATCTTAGAAGCTTAGCAGCTATTCTGTTTATCTAAAATCTAGTTATTGTGTCAGTTCTAACACATTGATTAATCATGATACATGAACGAGTATCAATATTTGTACCAATGTATGGTTGTTATGAATATTTTATAAGTACTGTTACAATTTTACAGCAACAAGGACACTGGGGTATTTTATTGTCGTAGCATCCACATCATCTCTAACGCAACTGATATAGTTTATCTTTCGAACAACAGATGTCAGTTTTATATTTAAACTAGCCGACCCACGCAACCTCGTTTGCGTCTCCTATTGCCCGTCGCGTGAAAATTTCCCCCGTTTTTGAAACATTCTTCATTGTTGCTCCGCTCCTATTAGTAGTAGCGTGATGATATATACCCTATAGCCTTCCTCGATAAATGGACTATCCAACACAGAAATAATTTTTCAAATCCGACCAGCGGTTCCTGAGATTAGCGTGTTCAAACAAACAAACAAACAAGCAAACTCTTCAGCTTTATATATTAGTATAGATCCGCGATATCAAAATTTACCTTGATCTTCTTAATAGGCTTAGTTAGTTAGTTAGTTAGTAAGTAGATTAAGTTCAACAAACATTTTTATAAAATTTTTGTAGGTCCAGAATTAATGGCTCAAAGTCATGGTGCTGGACTATATAATCCTGTAATTAACACAGAAAATGCAGAGCAAATATAATTAGAATTAAAGTTCTATGTAATTAATCGCATGCCTGTATAATTGAACTCTCGATTATATGCACTTGTTGGAACTTGATGAAATTATTAAAACAAATTCACTTTTATTCCGATTAAATGTATATTGTTCTGACCAAATTATAATCGTCTTCATTAAATAATAGCTGAACCCCGCGGTGTTACCCGCGGTTATTGTTGTAACGCGAGTAACGCCGAGGTACAAAGTTAGTCTAAAAAATTAGCCTAAGTTACTCCCTGGATCATCAGCTACCTGCCAGTGAAAGTCCCATCAAAATCCGTCCAGCCGTTTCAGAGATTACCCGGAACAAACAGACAGACAGACAGACAGACAGACCGACAGACAGACAGACAGACAGAAAATTAAACCCGGTATCTAAACAAACAAACAAAACAAACAATAAAACACCAATACTACTAGATTTCATTATACTAACTACATCAGTTATATTCGAAGCCACACCATTGCTGCGATAGTGCCGCAACCATTTACTGAACTCCAGACCCGAGTTTTAATAAATTTTAACTATCTGTATGTAGCCCTGTAAATTCTCTCAAAAATAACATCACTTGTTGATCTTATAAAACAATGGACACATGCGATATAATTTCACGAATGTCAACAAGACTGGAAGACGATGAACAATTCGCAGAAGTTAGTGTCGTTATTTATCATTGTTTTCTACCTTAGTATTTGCATTATTTGTTTAACAGAAGATTCGGAACCCTAATGGTTGTGAAAAAAATATTTGACACTACAAATTTTACTAACTATTGTCCGGGGGTTCACTCGCGCGAATATTCTTGATTTCATGATTTTAAGTTTGCAAATTGCTTTCTGTGTAACGCCATCTCTCGGCGTATCTGACTTACTCAGTACCTTCTTATTAACTTTTAACTTAAAATGTAAGTTAACTACTACATACTAACATAGTGATGTAGTTCATTTTTCGCGTAACAGATGTCACTTTTCTGTATTTTTATCAAAACTTACCATGAACCTTTTAAAACTAGCTGAACCCCGCGGTGTTTACTCGCGCTTATTGTCGTACCAAATGTGAAACTGTGGGGGAATGGGAAAGAGATGTGGGGAGGGGTTAGGGTGCGGGCCTCCGGTATCCTCACTCACTCGGTGGGACACAGTACAAGCGCTATTTCACACCGGTTTACTGTGAGGCCGTGGTCACTCCGGTCGAGCCGGCCCATTCATGCCGAAGCGTGGCATACCCACGGTATGATTATGATTTTGACAGGCTATGTATGTATGTATATGTATGTTCATTTGTTCCCTCATAGCTCTTTAAATACTTATTAAAACGAAATGAGGTATCGTTAGAAGCATCTCGATGGTGTGCTGGTTATAGGCTATACGACGTGTCACTGAATCTAATGTGGCGCCCTCTAGCCGACATAAAGTACTGTATTAAAAAGTAAATTTGAGATAAATATGCCGTGTTTGGTATCATTAGAAAGGGTGTTACTTATACATTTCAAAAACATAAATATTATTAGCATTTGTTCGTGACTTTGTCCGTATTTATTCGATAAGTGTGATATTTCTATGGTATGCTTGTTTGTTCCCTCATTCTTTCTAAATTACTAGTCAGAATAAGACAAATGTGGTATCGTTAGAAACGTCTTGACTGTCCGCTGCTTATAGGTTGAGTTGCAAATGCAACTTGCTTGCAATTACAAATGCAAAATGTAGCTTGTATGTGAACTGAAGTTGCGGTAGTGTTACAATAACGCCTGCGTGCTTCTGGTTTCTGAAGTAGTTGATCCGTCGGGCAATAGAAGTCAGTGCACAGTTTTAATACTTGCTATCATTATCTACAGATGAACATTTTATGTATAGATTATAGATAACTACGACTTACGAAGATCGCCGAACACCTACGAGGATCTACGAAGGTCTACGAAGAAAGCCTACCACATTTCCAAAATTTTTGTGAGATCCAGCAGTATATGCTGTATCTCTAACATATACTAATTCGATAACAAACACTGTCAGTTTCATTTCGAGGTCCATTCACTATTCAATATCGTGATATCTATACAAATAAATAAAATTGGTCCGCTGTTTGCAATATTAAAATAACCTCTTTTTAATAAAAATAAAATAAAAACTAAAACCCAACTACGACAATAACGTGACACAGAAGCCTATGTTACTCTTTATATGATCAGCTATCTGCCAGTGATAGTCCTGTTATAACCGGTCTAGCCGTTCCAGGGATTAGCCAGAACAAACAGACGGACACACAAAAATGTTTGTAACTACATTTTTGGTATATGTACCGTGTATACATACACTAGCCGACCCACGCAACCTCGTTCGCGCCTTATATTGCCCGTAGCGTGAAAAGTTTTTGAAACATTCTTCATTGTTGCTCCGCTCCTATTAGTAGTAGCGTGATGATATATACCCTATAGCCTTCCTCGATAAATGGACTATCCAAGACCGCAAGAATTTTTCAAATAGGACCAGTGGTTCCTGAGATTAGCGTGTCCAAACAAACAAACAAACAAACAAAGAAACAAACAAACAAACAAACTCTTCAGCTTTATATTATTAGTATAGATAGATGTACATTCATTGGTTTGGTTATCCCGGGCGGGCTGCCTTTCACTTAGCCTCTTGATTGGGCCATTGTACGTGGGTTTTCTAATCTTCTAACTGCTTCGGTGGCGTAGTGGTAGCGTATGCGACTGCTGTGCTTGAGGTCTCGGGTTCGATTCCCGGGTCCGACCAAATGTTTTATGATCCGCAAATATTTCTATCTGAGTTTCTATGTTTTCTATGTATGTTTGTTTTTACAAAAAAAAGTATATATGTATTAATATCAGTTGTTTAGTACCCATAACACAAGCTCTGCTTAGCTTGGGACTAGATGGCGTTGTGTGTTAGATGTACGAAATATTTATTTATTATTATTCTTATTCCAACCATCCTATATCATCCCAGAAGCTTAGCAACCATTCTGTTTATCTTAAATCTAGTTATTGTGTCAGTTCTAACACATTGATTAATCATGATAAATGAACGAGTATCAATATTTGTACCAATGTATGGTTGTTATGAATCTATACAAATAAATAAAATTGGAGTGTCTGTTTGTAATATTAAAATAATCGCTTTTTACTAAATGCATATGTATGTATACACGGTACATATGCCAAAAATGTAGTTAAAAAAAATTTTGTCTGTCTGTCTGTCTGTCTGTCTGTCTGTCGGTCTGTCTGTTTGTTCCGGGTAATCTCTGGAACGGCTGGACCGATTTTGACGGGACTTTCACTGGCAGGTAGCTGATGATCCAGGGAGTAAGTTAGGCTACTTTTTTAGACTAACTTTGTCCCGCGGCGTTACTCGCGGTACGATGATAGCCGGGGGTAACACCGCGGGGTTCAGCTAGTCTTACATACGACACAATATCCAGAATATGATACAAAAATTTAGTGAAATAAAAACTGTTTAATATTTCAGTACCGTTACAGTTGTACAGCTTCTCTCAGTGGGCACTAAACCACAGTAGAGTGTTTAGTAGATGAAGTGGACGCGCATTTTGCAGTGTTGTGGCTTCCACATTATCTCTTACGGAACTTTTTTTTGAGTCTGCCACCTGTAAATGGAACAATAGCTAATATCATAAGTTCAAATTGGTCAGATCAATTGACATTCAAGTGGAACCAAACTTAAAGTGGGTTTGTTTTCATAATTCCAAGAAGTGCCGGCAACCGAGAGTTTATTTATAATTTAAACTATGTGAACCCGCGGTTATTGTTGTACCGCGAGTAACGCCGGTGGACAAAATTAGTCTAAAAAAGTAGCCTAATTTACTCCCTGGATCATCAGCTACCTGCCAGTGAAAGTCCCGTCAAAATCGGTCCAGCCATTCCAGAGATTACCCGGAACAAACAGACAGACAGACAAAATAATTTTTAAGTACATTTTTGTTTTATGTACCGTGTATACATACATATGCATGAAGTAAAAAGCGGTTATTCTAATATTACAAACAGACACTCCAATTTTATTTATTTGAATAGATAAGAAATGCAATATAAATAAATAAATATAAATATTTCGGACATCTAAACACACCACGCCATCTAGTCCCAAGTTAAGCAGAGCTTGTGTTATGGGGTACTAGACAACTGATACAAATACATATATACTTTTTTTTTTGTTAATACATACATATTATAGATAGAACACACCCAAACTCCGAAACAAATATTTGTAGATCATACAAATATTTGGTCCGAGTGTCCGACCCGGGAATCGAACCCGAGACCTCATGATCAGCAGTCGCTCACGCCAACCGCGAGACCAACGAGGCAGTCAATAAATCGAACCGCACTTTAATATAAGTCACAGTTGGCTTTTTTGTGTTAATGATAAGAGCATATAGTCCAGCACCAAGACTTTGAGCCAACAGTGCTGGACCTACAAAAATTGTTAGGCATAACATCTTAACATCACCAGTGCCAACATTATGTGAACTAAACTACTCAATCAAGCCTAATATGAAGGTTCACGGCAAATGTTGATATCGCGTATTTAAATAGAAAACTGACATCTGTTATTCGATACATGAACTATATCAGTTGCGTTAGGGATATCCTTGATGCTCTCTAATGTCCGTTGCTGGAAACATTTATGAATGTTAAATTAGAACTACAGTTAAAAATCATAGATCAACACAAACAGACACCAAGGCATGAACTTGATTATCAAGGTAAATATGGTGAAAACATCTAAATCTACCGCCCGCTTTTGTCAATCGATAACTGCCAGTTTCCAAAGTGCGTACGGTCTTAAGAGAAGAACGTGGCAAAAAACTTATGCCCACACTTTTAAAAGTCTGATAAGAGTTTAGAACATGTAACAAAACAAACGAACTTACATTTATAATTAAAATATTTCTTAGGATCTATTTGTTTAGAAATGTACGTGTATATAACAATATGACGTAAATTCTGTGTACCAATAGAAAATGTTTAAAACAATGTATCTGTAGCACACTCAGCGTACAACGTGTGTTCAATTTACTGCACTACTGAGAAATCCACTAGCCATTGTCTATAGTTTAAATGGTGTAGAAAATAATTTCATGTAGGTACATCGATATTACTCGGAAATATTCTGTACTCCATCAATGATACAAACCAATTCTAATTCAGTAGGTAACGAAAGCCGCGTTGTTACCCGCGGTTATCGTCGCGCGAGTAACGCCGCGGTACAAAGTTAGTCTAAAAAAGTAGCCTAAGTTACTACCTGGATCATCAGCTACCTGCCTGTGAAAGTCCCGTCAGTGTCGGTCCAACCGTTCCAGAGATTACCCGGAACAAACAGACAGACAAAATTAAAAAAAAATGTTATTTCGGTACATGTATCGTGTATACATGCATATGCATTTAGTAAAAATCGGTTATTCTAATGTAACAAACAGACACTCTAATTTTATTTTATTTGTATGTATAGATTTACGTTCCTAAAGGAGTTGTTTTGGACATTTTCATAGAATCATTTTTGAGATCCACTACCTAAAGTTCTGTAAATAAATTACCTTAATTGCAGATCTACCTATCTACCGATTGCGAGCCTTCATTAATTCTTGCCTGCTATGTATCTGATCTATTTTCTATTACATTGTAAGTTAAAAAGTAAACCTCTAAAATTTATGTGAGTATTAGCATAATACGTAACCATAACAAGTCGTTACGTTACCACAACAATCGACCACTGACATCTAGATGTCATTAGTAACTTTTAAACTTTCGTGTTCTATGATATACTAGCTGAACCCCGCGGTGTTATCCGCGTTTATTGTTGTACCGCGAGTAACGCCGCGCTACAAAGCTAGTCTAAAAAAAGTAGCCTAAGTTACTCCCCGGATCATCAGCTACCTGCCAGTGAAAGTCCCGTCAAAATCCGTCCACCCTTTCCAGAGATTACCCGGAACAAACAGACAGACAGACAGACAGACAGACAAAAAAATTTTTAACTACATTTTTGGTATATGAATCGTGCATACATACATATGCACTGATTAAAAAGCTGTTATTTTGATATTACAAACAGACACTCCAATTTTATTTATTTTTATAGATTAACAATTATTTTTACGGGAAATAACGATAAAACGTCAGGCAAATCAGAGGTATGTGATACCTTTTAATAAGTGATCGCGTTAATTCCCGTAAAAATAATTGTTAATAGATGTCATTAGACTAACTACATTAGCCTGCGATACTGCCACAACCGGAAATTTTGATTTTCTGTAGTCTTTTAAATGCTCTGAAAACTTACTACCCTTATTGATCTCATAAAACAAATAACACGTGCGATATAATTTCACAAGTGTACACGAAACGGCGAGGTGACGAACAGTTCACAGATGTTTTTGTTGATATTTTTTCATTAAATTCTAGACTAGGGATTTCCTGTGGTTGCACTTTCAATCATCAATAAATATTTGATTTGAAAAGGCCCATTTCCAAAATCTTTTCATGGTTTAATTTCAAGTTTAAAGCCGCTTAGACACTACGTAGAGGAATTAGTCGGTCAGGACTAAGAATTTCAAAAACATAACGAAATAAAAAGTTTGAACTCAAGAAAATCGTCAGCATATAATGTCAGTATGACAATTTGAGCATAATTACGTTTAGCCTCACAAGCTTATTAGACAGCGCCATCTGTTGACGTATCTGATTGAGACTTCCCAGGAGCATTTCACTTGGTTTTAACTTTTTAAATGTGAGCGAGATCTTCTATCAAATTCTTATCAAATTTAATACATTATTGTTAGCATGATTCTCAATATTTCTAATGAAGGTTATCTAGTTCATTTTTCGCGCCACAGATGTCACTTTTCTATTTAAGTGATTGATATCAAAATTTACCATGAACCTTTTAAATAGGTTCAATGAAGTAGTCTAATTGCGGGTTTTATAGTTTCTTTACATTTTTTTTATTCTAAAAAATGTTTTAGTACGTCCAGCATCAACGTCCAAAACCTTCATTTCTAAATGCTTGAAAATATTTGTATGTATGGTTATGAAATGCTCTGATGGCGAGATGCTGAAAGGACTGTAACGATACTACAGGCCAGTGGACCACAAAATTTTTGAAAAACCTACTTATATATGTTTTTTTTTATATAGGTAGTATAGTTTAATTGATAGGTTTTTTATAGGTATTTAGATTATATTTGAAGTAAAGACTTCTTAAGGCGCGTTGAGCACTTTTTTGATGTACAACAATCATGAAACTAGTGTCATCGTCACCGCACGCTTCCTCAGCGATACAATTCACAAGTGACTTAGATTTTACCCGGCTACGGCAAAGCCAAAGGAGGGTTATAATTTTGACAGGCTATGCATGTATGCATGTTCATCTGTTCCTTCATAGCTCCTTAACTACTTATAGGAACTGGATGAATAATAGGCATTAGAAGCGTATTAATGTGGCGCCCTCTAGCCGACATAAAGTACTGTATTAAAAAAAACGGGTAATAAAAGCCGGGGAACCAGGTGCCCTAAAGGAAATCCCTGGAAGCCCGACGTACCTCGGGCCACCCTCTATTTGTAGGCGCCATCTCCTTCGCAAGCATAACTTGTTCGTAGAAAGAGACGGCAGAGTTGGCAACAGGGCTGCAAATGTCGTGCACACGGTGCACAACGGCAAACGTAGTGGGGCCGCTTCAAGGCATTAATTTCTTGATGTACCGCCAGTCGAGTTATCGCCAAACGGGAAACGGCAATATGAATGTCGTTGTCAAATTATCGCAATAAGTCGTGGCTACACCAACGTCAAACATTTATTTATAATGTATGTTCTTTGTATTCTCTTAATATTTATTGTTTTATTTCATCTACATTATTATCATATTCTTCTTGCAAATTAAATCTATGTAAACATTTTTTAAACTAGTCGCTTTTAATCTATACTTATAAAATAGTAAGTCCTGACTGACTGACTGACTGACTGACTGACTGATTCATCATCGACGAGCGTAAACTATGATAGTTACGACTATGAAATTTGGTGAGTAGGATCCTTTTATTGAGTAGACACCCACTAAGAAAGGGATTTTGGAATTTCTACCCCTAAAGGGGTGAAATAAGGGTTGAAAGTTTGTATGGAAGTCCGTCATTTTTTAAGTTAGAGACCTGAAACTTTATTTTTGGGCTACTGATTAAAAATGATTAAATACGTATTTCAGCGTTTTTGAATATTCTACCCCTAAGGGGTGAAATAGGGGTTGACATTTCGCGTATAGGTTAGTCTGGAAGTACGACATTTTTTAAGTTCGAAGCATGAAACTTTATTTTTGGGCTACTAATTAAAAATGAGTAAATACGTATTTCAGCGTTTCTGAATATTCTACCCCTAAGGGGTGAAATAGGGGTTAAAAGTTTGTATGGAAGTTCGTTATTTTTAAAGTTAGTAACATGTAACTTTACTCATGTGCTAATGATTAACAAGTACAATTTTAACAAAAATAAAACCGACTTCAAGGTTCAA
This sequence comes from Spilosoma lubricipeda, assembly GCA_905220595.1. Lineage (NCBI taxonomy): Eukaryota > Metazoa > Arthropoda > Insecta > Lepidoptera > Erebidae > Spilosoma > Spilosoma lubricipeda. Next base: position 2,972,193 of record HG992290.1, read on the forward strand.
CTCGATTTCTCTGGGATGCCATCATCAGATCCTAGTTTCCTTATCATGGTACCACCGTCGGGACATCTCCTTTCCAACAAAAGAAAAATCATCAAAATCGGTTCATAAATGACGAAGTTATGCCCGAACGCACATAAAAAAAAAAAAAAAAAAAAAAAATATATACGGTCGAATTGAGAAACCTCCTCCTTTTTTTGAAGTCGGTTAAAAAAGAGTAAATACGTATTAAAGCGTTTCTGGATATTCTACCCCTAAGGGGGTGAAATAGGGGTTGACATTTCGCATATAGATTAGTCTGGAAGTCCGCTATTTTTGAAGTTACAAACATGAAACTTTGTTTTTGGGCTACTGACTAAAATAGAGTTAATACGTATTTAAGCGTTTCTTGATATTCTACCCCTAAGGGGATGAAATAGGGGTTGAAAGTTTGTATGCAAAATCGTTATGTTTGAAGTAGCAAACATGAAACTTTGTTTTTGGGCTACTAATTAAAAATGAGTAAATACGTATTTCAGCGTTTCTGAATATTCTACCCCTAAGGGGTGAAATAGGGGTTGAAAGTTTGTATGGAAGTTCGTTATTTTTAAAGTTAGTAACATGTAACTTTACTCATGTGCTAATGATTAAAAAAGAGTAAATACGTATTAAAGCGTTTCTGGATATTCTACCCCTAAGGGGGTGAAATAGGGGTTGACATTTCGCATATAGATTAGTCTGGAAGTCCGCCATTTTTGAAGTTACAAACATGAAACTTTGTTTTTGGGCTACTAATTAAAAATGAGTAAATACGTATTTCAGCGTTTCTGAATATTCTACCCCTAAGGGGTGAAATAGGGGTTGAAAGTTTGTATGGAAGTTTGTCATTTTTTAAGTTACAACCATTACACTTTATTCATGTACTACTGATTAAAAAAATGTAAAAACGTATTTAAGCGGTTCTGGATATTTTACCCCTAAAGGGGTGAAATAGGGGTTGAAAGTTTGTATGGAAGTCCGTTATTTTTTAAATTAGTACCATGAAACTTTATGCATTATCAGCATTAATGCGAATTCTGTTCCTAAAAGGGATGAAATATGGGTCGAATGTTTGTATGATAGTTCTTTTAAATGGGCTATTGATCAAAAATAAATAAATACGTTCAGAAATATGAATAATATACTGATACATACTTTTACACAGTTTTAATTAACTACATAAAATCAACTTCCACGCGAGCAAAGCCGCGGGCAACAGCTAGTATTAATATAATTATTATGCATTTCAGCGAGCAAACAGATAAGCGACCGGGCGCGTCATAGTAGTCCTGTTGTTTTTGATCGGCCGAAACCGGTTCATTGGGATGGGTGGGGCCGACTGCTGCGACCACAGAAGAGGAGAATTAAAGGTAGAAATTAGAAATGCGATGTAGGCGGGTCAGGCGCGCCGCACTTAAGCACCGATGTCACTAATGTCTCTGCTGGCATCAACTGAACGCTTTAATACACGTATTACATTCGTCGGGAACGTAGCTGCGCAAAAAATTATTGCTATGCCGAACTGTCCGATAATTACGCGCTGAAAACGAAGCAAGGACTACAATTTACACAAAAGAAACATATCGTATCATCAATGAGTCTAAAAACTTTTGTTTTTAAGCGATATCAACAAAAATCTAAAAAGTATTATGTAATACACATACATACCGTTATATTCTAATCTATTAAAATAATTATACATTACGTATTAAATTAAAGTATGATGTGCATAGTTGCCAAGAGAGCAAGCAATGAACTACAGTTTCTGCGGGAATGTTTTAAAACATTTGGCATGATAATATTTAGTAAAAGTAATTTTTACAATTCTTTGCCACAGGGACGTAGACAAATTTAATCGATATCGTTATCGATGATATTGATTTTTACAGTGATTTTACGTTTAGTATCCAATTTATATTGTACTATGGTTTTAAAACAATGTTGTTTAATCGCAAAATTGTTATTAAAGTTAATTTGGAGGTATATTTGAAATTAAATGTTTTACTTAATAAAAAGTTTATAAATATGTCATATTCCAAAATTTTATAGCCACCAGACCAATAAACAGATTTAATTGTACAAAAGATAGTGTGTAAGTACTTTTGATTAAATAACAGTACACGGTAAAGTACACTAAGACTCGGCACAACAATTTGTGAAATCAAGTATTGTTCTACCGCAGTAAAATGCATAGTCGTTTTTCAGAGTTAAGTGCCAAAGGCAAAAGACGGAACCCTTTATATTCGTCATGTCGGTCTGTCTGTCCATCCGTCCGTATGTCACAGCCGCTTTTCTCCGAAACTATAAGAACTAAAATGTTGAAACTTGGTAAGAAGATGTATTCTGTGAACCACATTAAGATTTTCACACAAAAATAGAAAAAAAATAAAAATATTGTGGTTCCCATACTTAGACTCAAACGAATATGAAATTCAAAAAAAAATATTTCTTTAAACCCATACGTGTGTCTATGGATAGGTCTTCAAAAGTGATATTGAAGTTCCTAATACCTATTTTATCTAAACTGAATAGTTTACGAGAGAGACACTTCCAAAGTAGTAAAATTGTAACTTCTAAAATAAGAGAATGATAAAACTAATAAAATTATATGATTTACATTACAACACAAACTTCCCCCAAAATTTGTTTTGAATGAAATCTATTAAGTACTTGTTGTTTAATACGGTAAATATTATTGTAATATAATTATATTATATTCGACAAATGACAATCCCTAAAGTTTTCGACGAAACCTCCCACGAACACAAATATGCAAGTGAAACCCTACCTTAGTTGAAAGGTATAAGGTTGTAACGTTAGTAACATTGTAAGTGGCTTTCAGAACTTATATTCGTAGCATCATTTGGACGAATTAGGATATTGTTCTTTATGTGTGTATAATATTATTGATCGTTAATGTGTGCGTTTAGGCGACACAGTGTACCTTGCACTTGCAGCTCGACACCACGACTACACTCGACGCCCGCAGTCTTACGCTCACCTCACCAGTCTGCTCACAACCTTTCGACGCGGTACTCGTTATTCGAATGCCCTTTCGTTCGTTGCTGTATCATTGTGCTTCTCGTTATATTCTTCTTCAATTCCGTCTATGCTCCTTCCGCACCTTTGCTTACCTGCTCTTGCTGTACAAATTCTTAAGTGGCAGTAAACGTGAACTGTGAGTGTTGAACTTTTTATTTTTACTACACTACCTACAAGCCGACACTTCTACAGTTCCATCTTATTAATTTGTTTTTGCTCTTAGTCGGTTATCGCGACAAATAGTAAAGCTATATTACTGTTAAGTTGCATCCAAATTCGTTCAGTAGTTTTTGCGTGAAAGAATAACATCCATCCATCCATACTTACAAACTTTCGCGTTTATAATATTAGTTGGAAGTAGGATATTAGTATGATTTTATACTCATTTTGTGAAATGTGTTCGTTTCAGGTATCTTCTAGAGGCTATGGAGAAGTGTTATTTTAAGTCGGTTCATAAATGCCGACACTCTAGATACGTACACCGAAGAAACAACACCATTAAATAAACTTTTTGGTGGCTCTTTATGTTCAATTGTAAGATGTCTGGCGTGTCATTAACTATCCACTACTTATCAGAACTTTCAGGTAACATGTCCATCATATATAGAAGAAAGAAAGAAGGAGAAAGAAACTCGTATAACTTTACTTCACAGGATACTTTTAGACTACAGTACTTTTAGACATAGGAAAACATACTACGTTAAATGAAGCACTAGAATCCTGTTTCTTTCGTTAACGGTTTGAAGATTTAGGTTTAAGATGTGCAGCATGCAAAAAAACTATGTAGGCTACCAAAGAGATTTTCATAGAACGGGCAGCGAAGGTTTTTTGCATAGCAGGTTCTCATTTGACGAAAAACTCGACTAAGATGTGCAATTTAAAAAGAGGATCAACCTCAACAAATATATGTACAACAAGAATAATTAAAACTGGTGAGTTTTGAGTGAAATATTTTTTTTAATTGGCAAATCGACGGGAAATCACCAAAACCTTTGACATTCGATAACACACATACAAACCTAATTATGAGGTCTTGGCGGGTAACCGTCGAAATGTCACTTGCTGATTTTATAAAATAATATATGACAACTACTAATATCATTGCTTTATTTTTGTTTCAGACTTACAACCTAATGAGCATGTTAACCCACATTGGTGATTTTTAAAAAACATGGCCATTATACTGATGTAGGACAAGCCTGCAATTCAAGATAGGTACTACAACTTTGATCATCGTATAAAAGGCCCTTTTCAGGGCCACAATATATATCATAGTCATAATGTTACATTTTACATATTATTGTAAAGACTGTTTCTATTGTAACACGATAAGTCAAAAAGAACACTCACATACGTACAACACCTATTAAAATAAAGTAATAAATAACAAAAACTCATTTTAAGTTAAAATAACAATTCGATAATTTCCATTTCTAAGAATGAATGTAGACGTGCGACCTAGACAGATGATCATTAGCTAATAGATACGTCGTAAGAGTCTGCAGCAGGGGTAGTCAGTTCTCTATACTCTAACTTTTAATTCAATTCCAGATTTGACAATTTCAGTGTTGCAACGTTATGACAAGTACTAAATAGTGACGTTGCGAAATTATTCGATACGGAAATGGACGATTTCCGGATCGATTTATCTGGTTTATAGTAGTATATCTAAACAACTACTACTTTAATAAAAACTAAGTATACTAGGAAATTAAACATTTCTGAACTGATAATTTAGTTATGACGATTAATTTTATTAAGGCTCTGAGAGTTTTCTTTAATAATTGTGTGTGAAATGAATAAAAAAATGTGATCATGAAGGAACATGAGAAATAAAACCAATAGATGTAGGTAATATTTTGTTTTGTAAATCATCGCCGTCAACGCTACCGCTGTCGCTGTCATTTTCTGTAACATTTTATTCCCGATAGGTCTGTGATATTGTCAATTAACATATCTAGCCTACTAATTTTTTCCTCTTATTTGACAACATGGGATACGCATTTAGACCATTCCGTAGCCGTAATTTTTTGAATGCCTTCCTCAAATAAATTTCGCACGTCTGTTAATTTGAAAGTTTTATTATTTTGAGCTACATGCCCCTTTACCTGCGCCCATATCAATTCGATAGGGTTTAGCTCGCAATGGTAAGGGGGGTAAAACCGGGATCCCATGTTGTGCTGCCATTTCGTCTACAGCGTACTTATTAAAAGACTCGTTATGTGGAATCAGTTCTAAAAGCGTAGCTTTAACCATATATGGTTCGTAATAAATATTTTTATTTAAAAGACAGTCTTGAATCGCAGCTTTTTTTCCAGCTCATTTTTGCTGCCGTTTCCAATTTTCGGGAGTGGAAAAGGTGCATTATCCATCAATATGCTCTTTTATTATAAGTTTTGTTTTTAGTATAAAATACAAAAATACTAACTTTTTATAAAATAAAACAGCGGTTACTAATAATTAGATAATTATTATGAATAATTATGTATTTATTTAAATAAAAATCAATAATTTAGTCTTTAATTGGCACACCAATATTATGATTACATAAACAAAAATCGCGATTGTTCATGAAGTTTTGTGTTCATCACTACACTATTATATGTGGTATCATTATTTAACAAAATGACAGTAGCTAATGTCAAATGTGGAATCGAATTAAAAGTCGTGGTATAGTAAGCCAATGCCAACGGCGGACTAATAAAACACTCGAGACAACACCATACAACAAAAAGAGATCGAATGTTTTTTTGGTAAAATGACGTTTTATGTTGTTAAAGATGGCGACTTGTCTGTTTTGACAGCTTATAAGTTACTTTATTTTTGAAGTTTGAATAATCAGGAGTTTCTGATTATCCTATTTTTTTTCGTTTGTTAAAGTTTAGTGCTGTGTGTTCTATATGCTGCCAGTAATGTTTTATAAGATAGAGCTTTTTTTGTCTTTGGGTGTGTGTGCGAACTGATGTTTAATTCGGTATAGAGATTCATTTTTGAGTGCCATATTGACGCTTTAGGTGCTTATAATTTGTGACTATGGTGGTATGAAATACCATTAAATGCGCAAAACGCGGCATTACTTCGAAAGAAGAACCCTCATTTACTTTCCACAGATTTCCTCTCCCGTCAATGCATGGACCGCTTAAGTTAATATAAATAAATCATGTCTAAAATGACGTTTTATTTATTAAGGTTCTAACTTGTTTATTTTTACCCGACTACGGCAAAGCCAAAGGAGGGTTATGATTTTGACAGGCTATGTATGTATATATGTTAGTATGTATGTTCATTTGTTCCCTCATAGCTCCTTAACTACTCATTAGAACTGGACGAATGTGTGTGTCGTTAGAAGCGCCATGATCGTCTACTGGTTATAGGCTATATGACGTGTCACTGAATCTAATGTGGCGCCCTCTAGCCGACATAAAGTACTGTATTAAAAAATAAATTTTAGATAAATATGTCGTGTTTGGTATCATTAGAAAGGGCCTTACTTGTACATTTCAAAACTATAAATATTGTTAGCATTTTCTCGTGACTTTGTCCGTACTTATTCGATAATTGAGATATTTCTATGTTACCTATTTAAAATATACTTTGCAAAGAAATTAATATTATAGAGGCACAAAAACATTTTAAATAAAAAAGTAAAAACTAAAACCCAACTACGACAAAAAGCGACCCTGAAAAAGCATGAAACAAGTTTTAAAAGCCGTAGTCACGCGTTGTTAAAGTGTTATGGACTATGGTACATTACATTACATGGACTACGGCTTTTGAAACTTAGTAATATACCGCGGTGTTAATCGCGGTATAACAATAACCGCGGATAATACCGCGGGGTTCAGCTAGTATTATTATATTACTTACGTGTTTTCAGTTTCATTTATGTAAAGTTCTCATTTAGAATTATGGTGATTGTTATTGAGTGAATGTAATTTATTTAGTGCCTGGATGGTCGAGTTTAGCTCGGATTTTTTTTTTGAATTTTTTTTTTAATAATCAATCCTAGGCTAGATCTATTTATCGCTCCCGAAACCCAATGCATACTAAATTTAATGTAAGTCGTTGGAGCTGTTTCCGAGATACAGATTATACATATATACAATAAAAAGTAAAAACTAAAACACAACAACGACAAAAACGACGATGAAAAAGTATGAAACAAGTTTCAAAAGCCATAGTCACGCGTTGTTAAAGTGTTATATAAACTTATTAATATACTATAGTCCATAACACTTTAACAACGCGTGACTACGGATTTTATGACAGCGAATTTTTGGCCACTTATTCATGTATCGTATACGTTTTTTTGCTTTGTCCCGCTTTCAGCAAAAGAACGAGAAGAAAGAACTTTTTTTCACAAAAAAGTCTACTTGCTACTTGCCTACGATTGTTTGCACTAAAACTGATAAATAGAAACTTATAAAAAACCGACTTCCAAAAAATTGGCACGTAGCAATTAACGAAGAGCCAATTTATTTTACGCGTTTTAGTGTTTTTGGGCAGGAAGTTTTCGTTGAATGTTTTCTGGAAGTCGGTTTTTTTTTGAATACCTACCTCACCTACGTCACTATATTACTTGCAGTTACCCGGCATCGACAGAGAACCTAACTAATTCCCGTATAAATCAATTGTTACCTTGTTAGTTGTTTTAAAAGGAATTTAGAATTGTAAAACCAGAACAATAAATAACAGTCCACTCTAAAGTCTTCTTCTTTTACATATTATGATGCACTAGACCAGGATAATAAGGTTTAAGACTGTCACGTCGTCGAGTGGCGATTTCAAGAAGTCTTGGTGAACTTTGCCAGAACAGTAGTTGCAAAACAATTAGTGTTAGTGCTTCATATTTCTTCTGACATCGATGAGTCGACCGCTTGATACCTACCTAACTGTGGAACTTGGTCGAATTACAGGTTAATTTCTTCGAGGGCTTTGACGACACCACGGACGGATACGGACGCATTTTCACACTAAATCTAATTCCTATCGACATCCAGAAGATTGATATTGGATCCACAGCCTGCATCCGTACTGGACAAAAAGTAAGATCTATTCTTTTTTCATACCTAACTTTTATACTCATTCATATTAACATTCATACATTTGTTTCGGAGTTCGGATATTTTCTGTGTATAATTATGTATTTATTTACAAAAGAATCTAGTACTCATAACACAAGCTCTGCTTAGCTTGGGACAAGATGGCGATTTACATAAGATGTCCGAAATATTTATTGTTCGAGAAAAGTATTTATACTGATACAACTATTTTTCACCAACAAATCTAACTAATCCTTAACATGAATCATGAGTCATCACTCATCACAAACTCAATTATTTTATAACATAAACCTATTTTCTGCTCGACCTCTCTTGTATGAGGCAATAGGTACTTAGGAATTTACCTTCCTACATTTGGTAGGTATTCATATTTTGAGTAATTTTTCATCACATTCTCATCCATTCACTAATTTAATTGTTAAATTAACTTATAAATTAACATTTACTGACATAATCATACCTATTTCAAATACGTTTAGCGACTTTCCTTCGAAAAATTTATGAAATCATTTATCTAAAGCTCCTACAAAAGTTAAATAGCAAGTTGAATAATAGTTTTTGGCTATATTTGCTATGTTAATGTCACAGGCGGTATCATTTCTAGGTATTTATTGTCACGTTTATTTAATCTTATAAGTAAACTTATAAAGTGATACCTTTTTCATTATAAATACATAATTATCAAATCAAAATCGCTACAGAAAAAGGCAGGAGATACAGTTCATATAAACAATACAAAGATGTGGACAAAGGGATAGAGGCACATGATTACCGACCTACTGAAAATGAGGAAGAGATTCCAAGCACATTGAAAGAAGAAGTAAACAAGGCGATCAAATCATAAAAAAAGGCAAAACAACAGGAGAAGATGGTATTTCCAACGAACTTCTGATAGGATCATCTGAAACAATAAACACGGAATACATTCCCCATCAATGGACTACATTAACTATAATCTTGATTTATAAAAAAGAAGGAAACGATATAGCAAACTACAGAATACAAACTATAAAATCTTTTCCAAAATATTGTTAAACCGTATTACAAAAATTCTAGATGAAACCAACCCTGAGAACAGGCGGAATTCAATTCGAGTAAAACGAGTCATTCAGAAATGCAATGAATATGGGATTACTTATGATTTAGCATTTGTTGATTATAATAAAGCATTCGACTCGCTAAAACATACAAAGATAGGGGAATCGCTGAAATTACAATGTAAATACATACGGCTGATTAACAACACATATATGGACATTGAGGCAAGAATAAGAACTGAAAGAATAGGGGAATATTTTTCTATACAAAGAGGTGCGAGACAAGGTGACCCTTTATCACCTAAACTATTTTCAGCAGTTCTGGAACATATGTTTAGAAGGCTTGATTGGGACAGATACGGACTCAACATTAATGGAATAAAACTAAACCATCTTAGATTCACAGATGATTTGATATTGTTATCAGACGATCCAAAAAGCCTGTAGGAGATGCTCGAACAGCTTGTCTACGAAAGCAATAAAGTCGGACTTTCTATTAACGCCACAAAAACCAAACTAATGAGAAACCAAAACAAAGTACCCATCACAGTCACTAACACCATAATCGAATACGTAAATGAGTACCCATATCTCGGTCAAATAATTTCCCACAACACAATCTCGACACCGGTGTTAATAAAGTAAAAAAAAATACACATACATTGCCATTTTACTATTTTGTTTTTATTTATATTACATTCTGTTATTACAATTAAAATGAAATTAGTATACTACTACATAAATAATTATATACTACACGTTATTTAAATTAAGATTGTGAATAAAGGTTATTTATTATCCTTCAGACCTTAATCTAAAATTAACTTTTATAAACTTACATAAATACATATGAAAGTTTGCAACTGTATATTTAATCAAATATTTATGTATTTTTAAAGTATAGTTTTATCTATAGCTAGAATCTATAGATTAAAACTATACTTTAGAAACATATTAACAGTACACATAAACACTTATAATAATACTAGCTGACCCACGCAACCTCGTTTGCGTCTTCTATTGCCCGTAGCGGGAAAAAATTTCCCCGTTTTTGAAACATTGTACATTGGTATTCCGCTCCTTTTGGCCTTAGCGTGATGATATATAGTCTATAGCCTTCCTCGATAAATGGGCTATCTAATACTGAAAGAATTTTTCAAATCGGAAAAGCGGTTCCTGAGATTAGCGTGTTCAAACAAACAAACAAACAAACTCTTCAGCTTTATATATTAGTAAGTATAGAAGTATAGATTACTAGCCGACCCACGCAACCTCGTTTGCGTTTCCTATTGCCCGTAGCGTGATAATTTTCCCCCCATTTTGTAACATAATTCATTGTTGCTGCGCTCCTGTAGGTCTTAGCGTGATGATATATAGCCAATAGCCTTCCTCGATAAATGGGCTATCTAACACTGAAAGATTTTTTTAAATCGGACCAGAGGTTCCTGAGATTAGCGTGTTCAAACAAACAAACTCTTCAGCTTTATATATTAGTATAGATTTACATTGAATTTGCAGATGTGTTTTTTTCATTGTATTATGTATTTGTGTGTAGCAGTTAAATATGTGTTCCCTCAAATTATAAAAAAAAGCTGTAATCTGAGATCATACAGAGTAAAATCAAAGAGAAAAATATGTATTTATGTTAAAGTAACTAACGAAAGTTGACACAGTACATTTGTATTTCAATTACAAATACTCCATTTACATTTGGTTTTGACCTAATTTCTAAGCGGCTTCAAAAAAGGAAGAGGTTCTTAATTCAAACGTATTTTTTTTTTTTTGGTGCGTTCGCGGGTATCTTCGTCGTTTGACAGGTGGTACCGCAACACAGTTTAAACAAGTGCGGAGGGTAGATTTCGCTACTTGCTGTAACCTTTTTATGATACGTTTATGTGTTAAACAATAATTATAATAAATATATTACATACGGTGAATAGCGACTATAATTTAATAAGGTTTTTGGTGAATTTGTAAGCAGTAAACACGGGTGAGTGGTCGTTCTTAAATTATAAACATATGGACGTTATGTTTCTAGATGTTTTTAGAATCTAAAACAAAATGTCGAATACTCGACTGATTTATGCTAACCAATAAAACATTTGTCACTTCTTATAATAGATGTTGTTAGAAATTATATGCTTACTTAAGTGTTGATTGCTCGAATTCGGTCGGGACCATGTATTTCGGTATGTATTATAAATATTATGTATTATATACCTACATGGACTTATTAATGAAATGATCATCTCATATTCGGTCTCTGTTATATTTGTTTTGCCATTCCATGACTGATTTATTATTGCTGTTCCGTAAAGGATGAACTTAAAATATTATAGTAATAGCTAATTACCATACGGTTAAAAAAATAAGCATTGATTTGTTTATTTTATTTTAACTCGCTGTACCAGGTTTTATGGTAAGTCGTTTACTGTACAGTCTGCCCGATTGTGATATGATTTGCCAATGGGTATAAATTGTGCCAAATCTTTGCCCACATTCAAAAAAATGCTCAAAGAACATTACCTATCATCATAATTTCTGATTAGCCTAAAAATACTTATTTTTTTCCTATTAATTTAGATTGAAAGTGTAGATTTGTGTATATTTATATGTATTGGTTTGTATTAATGTGTAATCCTAATTCTTTTATTCATTTTAATCCCAATGAAATTAATTGTTTAATTCATATATTAATTTATTTTTTTCACACTAAAAATACCCATAATTTCAACTTTCCATAGTGAATTTGTCCATCCAAAGGTTGCATGTAAGAAATTCCTTTTATGGATAAACCCACCATTTGTACAAGGCTTTTCAGTTGATAAGCTTCTGAATGTAAACTGTTTCAACTGGTGTACAATAAGGTTTATTCTATTCAATTAGGACTTATTGCTCCTTGCGTTGTAAAGGCAAATATCATAATGCAAGAGCTTTAGAAATCAAAAATCTGAATCACACATTAAAAAACTTTGGTATAAGTTTACTGAAAATATACCTTGTCTTAATGATCTCTTCATATCTAGGTGGGTATTGGCGATTCTTACTTACTTCAAAAATTAAGTTAGCGCCTTTAAAAACTATCACGATAATTCGCTTAGAGCTTTTTGGTTTTCTATTTGGTACAAGACTTTGCACTCACGTACCTACGTAATTCGTTTACTTTACAGGTTCATCAGTTGAAATACCATCGTTCTTGGTTGGATTTCTTCTCCTCCAAGTACATTTAAGCCATTGGGCAGGAATGGAGTCTCGGTAATCCAAGAATCTTGACAAGAATTGGTGACTCTACCTTAAGGTATGTTCCTTCAAAAGAAACCCCCGCAGACCTCGTTTCACGCATTGCTGACAGAGGCACTTGTGATGTACGGTTTTACATAATTTAGTTTGAAAAAAGAAAAAAAATACTTATAGAAGGAAACGCTTTGAACTAGTTGAAAGCTAAATAAATAAATGTGAAATAACATTTATAAAGATATACGCTCATCTATTGGAACACGAGTGCCCTATTATATTTTTCTGGAGAATGTAAACTGAGCGGAACTTGGATGACATGAATCAACCTGATTCCATCCATCCCATTCTTGATTTAATCTTCTGCTGCATTTTATTTCTCCCATAACAAATTCTATTAAAGGATCAAATGTCGTGTAGAAAGTTGTTAATTAATTTATGCAGTCGGAATAAAGCCTAAATTCATTAACGAATTAAGCGGAAAAGTGACTATATCTTTTAATGTATATTCTGCATCGTAATATATTTTTAATTGATCTAGACTACACAAAATACTTACTTTTAAGTAAAAATATCGGCACACAGCGACAATTTTAAAATCTTTAACGCTCATTTTGTCGAATTGTCTCCAGTGTCGCTTACCTATTCTATTCTTACGTAACGCTGTCCAATTAGGATGGTGTCTATAGAAGCTTGAATTTTTTTATAACCTTTTGTTGAAGCTTTAATACGTGCTAAGTTGATAATACATAAAATCCATGACAACATAAAAAGGACAAGTTAAGGTAATTCTTGACTTACTTGTTGTTCTACTAACTTTTAAACTTTCGCGTTCCATGATATATTAACAATTATTTTAACGGGAATTAACGCGATCACTTATTCAAAGGTAAATAAATATTTTTAAATAAATAAATAAATATATACATTTCGACCAGGTTGCACTGGCCGTGGTCACAGGCTGACTGTCAGAGTCAGCATGTGACCACGGCCAGTAAAATAATTGTTAATTACTTGTTGTTTTCTATGGAATATTTAGTTGGCGTTGTAAAAAGACGAAAAAGTTTTTAGAGGCTATCGCATTTTCCGTCGCTTAGTTGTAAAATGAGAAGTTTGATCACATGGCCTATAATTACCCTTTTTATTCTTAATTTTATTGAATTAATTTATTGATAGTGGGTATTGTTGCAGACACGAACAAAAATATGGAAGTAGGGTTGTTTAAGCGCCAACGCCAAGTTGCCCCTGAAAAACTCCAGTAGAATAAGATGAATAAGCTCGGGCAGTTGGAGCTGGCATGCAGAACACTGGAATGCTATTTAAACGCAACGCTGAAGGCTCTATTACATGTTCTTGCATGTGCTAATTGGATTGTCACGGAAAAGGGTCATGCTGAGAATTGTAATCAACAAGGTATAACTTACTTTTTTATTTAAATATACATATTTTACTAGCTGACCCACGCAACCTCGTTTGCGACTCCTATAGCCCGTAGCGTAGTATTTTCCCCCGTTTTTGAAACATTCTCCATTGGTGCTCCGCTCCTATTGGTCTTAGTATAATAATATATAGCCTATAGCCTTCCTGGATAAAAGTACTATCCAACACTGAAAGAATTTTCCAAATCAGAACAGCGGTTCCCGAGATTAGCGCGTTCAAACAAACAAACAAACTCTTCAGCCTTATAATATTGGCATAGATGTATGCGTACACACAACTAGTATTTATTTTAACCCTGTGCTTAAACCGCCGAGACCGGGTGAGTCAAAAAAATCGAATATCTTTTTGCCCTGCCGTCGATGCGTGTTGCAATTTTGAGTAGCTGCCTCATTTTACTTCCCCACAGTTAGTTTCTCCCACAACACCGCCACGGACTAATATTCTAGAGTGTTGGCCTCAAGGGCTTCAATTACGTAAAGTAAATTATTTACAGATGAACATGCATACTTTTCTTTTTTTTTTTTTTATGTTTGGCCCTGCCAAAATGACTCCACTCTGCCTGATGGAAAGCTGCAGAATCCAAGAGTGGTGGTCACCATACTGCGAATGCAGACAATGCAACAATGCAGTATGGTAACCCACACCATGGCGGGCTAGTGATGCTTCTGCATCATTGGGCCTCCGGACTCGCACTCACCAACGAAACACGATAGCATGATCGCTGTCATTTTACGTTGATTTTCTGTGCGAGGGTAGTACCACCACGGTCGAGCCGGCCCATTCGTGCTGCCCAAATCAGCGTGGCTCTACTACCTGTACAACAACCTGTTCTTGAACTGTGTAAAAATCGAAAAGTTTTTGCTATATTTACTGTTACTTTCATTATAGTATAATAATAGTTTTTGTTATACAAGAGTGCAAACTTCCTTTTTAACCGCGTGCTTAATTTTAATGATCGAGCAAGTGAAGGATTCTAAAATTGAACCACGAGCGCAACGAGGGATTTAAAAATTAGAATCAAAAGGGAATGAGGTGAAAAATCTTTTGCACTCGAGTGCAACACGTAACTGTTCATCCATCATCATCAAGAAATGACTAAATGACGTAAAATAAAATGGCGCAGGCAAAGCAAATTAAAAATAAAAGTACACCAAGAAGGTTCCGAGTCTGAGTTTTTAGCAAATAAAAAAAGTAACCAAGTGCGAGTCGGACTCGCCCATGAAGGGTTCCATAGGAGCAAGTAACATAATATTAAAGATTCCTGTAGTTCGTTGTACCTTTGATCGATGTTTTAATAATAGTGTATTTTTTTGCGGTTTACGATTTATGACGTACTAAAAAAAACTACTTACTAGATTTCGTTCAATCCAATTTTCGGTGGAAGTTTAGTGTATTTTTTTAGTTTTATCATTCTCTTATTTTAGAAGTTACAGGGGGGGGGGAGGGCATTTTACCACTTTGGAAGAAAATTATGGAAAAATTATATTAGAAACCTCAATATCATTCTTGAAGACCTATTTATAAATACCCCACACATATGGGTTTGTTGAATTTTTTTTTGATAATTTCAGTTCTAAGTATGGAGACCCCCCAAAATATTTTGTTTTTTTTCTATTTTTATGTGATAATCCTAATGCGCTTCACAGAATGCATCTACTTACCAAGTTTCTACATTATAGTTCTTATAGTTTCGGAAAAAAATGGCTGTGACATACGAACTGACAGACAGACATGACGAATCCATAAGGGCTCTGTTTTTTGCCATTTGGCTACGGAACCCTAAAAAGGTTGTATGATAAATTTGGCCTCGTAGAAGCAGAAGTTAATAGCTTTGATGTTGTTTTGAATTTATAAACTTACTGCACGCGATTTCTAAATTCAATTTACTTTATCCCCTAGCGGATAAAAACGGTTTTTGCACTCAGATATCGAGGGGTAAAAATACTCTTTCCGAGATGGGGGATTGAAAAGTCATTTAAATAATCAACCTTTTATTTATTTTAATAAAATTTTACAAAAATGCTAAATAAATGTTTCCAATCATTTCAGAATGTCTTACGAAAATGAACGACTTCGTTTCGTAGTGCTTCGTGAAGCTATACCATCTGATGAAGATCTATCACAAATATCATCTGATAGTGAAGCAGAAATCGATGCAGCTCCAGCAAATCTACTATCAGGACACAATTCGGATAACAAAGAGAATTTGAGTGAGCGAGAATTTTCAGGAAACAATAATACCTCTTTTAGTTGGGAAATGACAACGGTAAAAACGGAATAAAGAACCCTATCGCGAATCCGTATGCACTATAAGATATAAACGGGCTATTGCAGGTGAAATGTACCCTCTTGGCATTTTGAGATACTTCTTTCAATCAGAGATTATGATAATCACGGACACTTCGATTGACCAGGGACTGATGGTTTTTTATGAGTGTGGTTGGCGAAAAAATAGAAAAACCAAATATTCTTATCACAAATGCTAGAAATATTTGTACCATAAACATATACTACCTTAATGCAGTACTTATTTTACGGTACAAGAAGAGTGGTATTCAAGGTTTATTTTTATTTATGACCCCATATTATTGCCAATTGTTATTTTAACTTAAAATAAGTTTTTGTTATTAATTATTTTATTTTATTAGGTGTTGTATGTATGTGAGTGTATTTTTTTATTTATCGTGTTACTATAGAAACAGTTTTACATAATTCGGCTCATCATGTCCTCTGGGAGTGTAGTTTATGGTGCAATGAACGTAACACATTTATGTATTTAAGCGATTCTCCCGTACATACCAGAGTAATCAAATCAAAATAGCTCACTTAGGACCCATAATAGTTTATCCGTGGTGCTTCCCGATTTAAAAAAAGGTGTCTGCCTATTTTGACTTCATATTTCCAACTCCTTCTGTTTCTTTTCTGATTAATTTCGTTGCGGGTTCCAAGACAGTTATTTTTTTCCTGGGACTTTCCGAATGGCATAACTCGGTGTGTTCGTGGGTTGCTGCTGTTGATCCTGGTGTACAGGAGTTACATTGGTGGGCGTGTGGGCGGGATTAGTCCCATTATTATAACTAGCTGACCGACGCAACTTCGTTTACGTCTCCTATTACCCGTATCGTAATAATTTCCCCCCGTTTTCGCAATATTCTTCATTGGTGCTCCGCTCCTATTGGTCTAAGCATGTTGATATATAGCCTTCCTCGATAAATGGGCTATCTAACACTGATATAATTTTTCAAATCGGACCAGTAGTTCCTCAGATTAGAGCGTTCAAACAAACAGACAAACTATATATTTATATATTACTCGTAGTAAGACTTACTTAGAATAGAATAGAATACATTTATTAGTCACACATAACATACATGTAAAAGAGAAAGATAAGACATTTAACTTAGAGTAAATAACAACAAACAAAATAAAAGCAATGAAATGTCTAGCTGTGTGACCAAAAGGCTGCAGCTCAGCTTACGCTGCGGTCCTGAAAGTGAACACTGCGCTGATTTTCAGCTGTAGCCCAACTTAACACCTCACGAACGCGTGCACAGTTTCAACAATTAACATATAGAAAATAATGAAAAATAAATAAAAAATAAAAATACATTAAACCCCCAAGATATATAAGATTGACATACACAAGTTAAAACCATAGGAACAGGAACGTATTCAAGACTAAAAATATTACAAAGACCAAAAACATTACAAAGCACTGGATTTTTGTAATGTCAAAAAGAAAACTCTAATTTTTGACTTAAAAGAATTATGACTAACTGTATAACTTCTAGTATAGATAATATCTGCCGTTTAGTCTTTCTTATTGGTTTTCTTAAATAGAACCATGGTCTATCTTAGTCTTTACTATGAAAGTTGAAAATATTTCTTTTAAATTTATACTCCAAACGTGCATATTGAATGACAGTTTACAAATAAATAAGTTATAACTAATAATTTGTTAATGAGGGTTGAGTTCTTTATGTGACGGGGATTTGTTAAATTTGAAGCTACTTTAGGTATCTAGTGATGACGTCTTTAGTAGGATTTATTAGATACTAATTATTGAAATCGATTCTACTTAATTATTATTAAAGGAATATTGCTTACTGGTAGATGGAGATGGATCGTTTGTGGTGCCTATGATACCATATGCGACTACCGATCAGAATTCGCGGGTTCGAACAAAGGACATCCTATTAGGATGGTGTCTATAGAAGCTTGATTTTTTAAGGGCCTTTTGTTGAAGCTTTATTACGTGAAAAGTTGATTATACATAAAATCAAAACAAGTTAAGGTAATTCTTGACTTACTCGGGTAAATATTCGAAATCAAACGAAATTCTTAAATTATGTTTAAAGATACTTATAGATTTGAATATTATATTAGTTACTTTTATTTTATTAACTTATTCAATGTCAGTTCAAACTCTCATTGCTTATAGAAAATTATATACAATTCATGTTATGATCGTTGTATTGAAAAACAGTTCCTTGGTGTATAAAATATAGTAGGTCATACGATCATTAGAAATTTGTTATTACTCCAAACTCCAAACGTGCATATCGCATCGGAATCGAATAGCGTTCTCTGATTGGTGCAAATGGCCGGTCGCTGTCGTCTCGCGCACTAGCGCTAAATCGTGTGTGGCGATTGGCGAAGGCGTCGGCGGTACAGAACACGCCGACGTCGAAGGTGATGTTGGTTTAGGGGGCGGCGGGGAAGCCAGGGTGGCCGCCATCGTTCTCAGTGTGGGCGCAGTTGTAGTCTATGGTGTACGCGCAGATGTGGCAGCAACCGGTGCAGGCGCCAGCGCTGTCACTGACACACTCTATGCACTTATGCTGCTCGCGTCGTTGTCTTGGAGGCAGCGGGGGGAGAAACCAGTACGAGGATGAGTTCTCACGTACTGTGCCCTCGCCTCCGTGCTGAAGTATTGAGTGTCCAAGGGGTGGGCAGCCCGTCGATGAGTGGGTGACGACTCGAGGTCACCCCTTTTCCTGGAAGGGTCTTCGGCAGAGTCCTCTTTGTGAGTTCTCTTGGCTGGCGGGATGTAAGGCAGCTCCTTTTCGAGCATTTCGTCGTTGAGATGGTGCTGCACTGCTTGCAAAGTCTGAAGATCATGTTCACGACGTCCTTCTTCTTAAGATCGTCGAGCTTGACTTCCATCACCCGGAAGTAGGCCTCGGCCCAGCGCCGCAGTCCCCGAGACAGCTCTCCCTTCCCAAGAAGGGAGTTGTATATACTCAGGTCGCCCAGGTATACATGTCTCTGGTCCTGCGGATCCGAGCCGTGAGTGGGCCCTCCCTCGACGGGTGGTGGTGGAGTTACTTTTTTTGTCTTTCTTCCCGTAGTGATGATGTGGATAGTCTCGCGGCGCCTAGACGCTACTGGAGGGTTCCAGCCGCCGTTCGGTTTGAGTCAATATGACTCCTTCCTCACAGCGTAGGTCTCAGCTCGTCGGTTATTCTGCGGTTTGCGCTCTCCGCACGGCTACGGTAACCGGGTGCGAAATCACAGTTTATTTTTCACAAATAACTGTGACTTACCGTTTGCAAGGTATGGCGCCCGTACGATTAGCGAGCGGAGTGTGATGCGACCACTGGTCTTGACGATCCGTAGCACTCTACCAATTGTTGATTATTCAATACATGTTTGTCGAGTTTTTCACCAAATGAGAACCATTTTAATGCAATGCAAAAACCTTTGGTACCCGTTCTATGAAATGCTGTTTGGTAGCCGACACCGTTTTTTGGCATGTTTCACATCTACAACCTAAGGTTTCTAATCGTTCACAAGAGAAAAAGGATTGTAGTACTTCGTCTAACGTATAATGTTGTCCTATGTCTAAAAGTAGATGCTGTAAGGAAATTTAAACGAGTTAAATTAACACCCACTAACATGTACGTACATTAACCAACATACTGTTACCTCCGCCTGACGGCGGGCACAAATAATAGACACCACTAACCACTACAAATAGAATAGCTTATTACAAAAAAAAACATTAAAAAATAAAATAAAAAATAATAATGGGGTGTGAGTTCTTTGCACTGGAAGTTCTTTTAGTGAAAGGTCGAAACCTAGGCCACACTTAACTTCAAGGTCCCGTCCCGTAGCCTGGGGTTTTCGTTGCTGATTGATAAAGGCCGTGCCGGTCAATCTTTGATGTTAAGCAACCTCGCTGAGGTCGGCCTGTGGATAGGTGACCGTCGTTGCCAGTCCTGTACTGGTTGTACGGGAAATGGTTGGCCGCAGACTTCGCACTAGGAACGCGCTGTCGGTACTTCGACCCCAAGGCTGGACCCCTTGTTCCAGGGGATGGTTACCGATGTAAATATATTAAAACTGCTTCTAGGTTCTATAAACCGTACCGGCTATACATAGATTTATTTCACATGCCTCCACACACACAAGCTTACGTAGCGAAAACAATAGATAAACAACTTGCACGTGACTGAATCCTTCCAACTGTCGTCCGAGCTTCTTCTCCGGCCATATGGGTTTTTATATATAGACTAGATCCATCTCATATCCGGCGAGGACACTGAACGGTTTCCAGTTCTCGAAGGATCTGAATGTGGCGCAGACGGAGCTATAAGAGAGCGGTTTAACCGAGACAACCCCGCCCCGTAAACACTCCCACGGCTTGAGACGGCGCTATTAGTCGGAAGGTGTTCACCGTTATATGGGACTATGAATCTCATAGAATGGTGTCTCGAAACTTCTGGGTAGGTACCTAATAAGGTAACGTTGCCGCCGTCGGTGTATCTATACTAATATATAAAGCTGAAAAGTTGGTTTGTTTGTTTGTTTGAACACGCTAATCTCAGGAAGTAATGGTCCGATTTGAAAAATTCTTTCAGTGTTAAATAGCCCATTTATCGAGGAAGGCTATAGGCTAGATATCATCATGCTAAGACCAATAGGAGAGGAGCACCAATTAAAAATATTTCAGAAACGGGGGAAAATTATCAAGCGACGGGCAATAGGAGACGCAAACGAGGTTGCGTGGGTCTGCTAGTCTCCTTATATGGTTGTGTTCGATGAATCGTCGCGATGTTTCTTTACAGTAGTGAGTTCGCGCGGCTCGCGTTTGTTTATATAGAAAGAAAATTATTTATTCAGATATACCCAGGACAGTACATTTATGAATAAAATCAACCTCATTATATTTATATATGTTATATATATAGTTACGCAGTTAGTTTGTACGTAATAAATTTAAAGTTAATCAATACAAATAAATAAAATTGGAGTGTCTGTTTGTAACATTAAAAGAACCCCTTTACCCTTTACTAAATGCATATGTATGTATACATGGTACATATGTACATGTTACATATGTATATGTTGGCATATGCGAAAAATGTACTTAAAAAAATGTTGTCTGTCCTTCCGTCCGTCCGTCTGGCTGTTCCGGGTGACAGGGTGCTGGAACGACTGGACCGATTTTGACAGGACTTCCACTGGCAGGTAGCTGAAGGTCCAGGTAGTAACTTAGGCAACTTTTTTTAGACTAACTTTGTCCCGTGGCGTAACTCGCGGTACAGAAATAACCGCGGGTAAAACCGCGGGGTTCAGCTAGTCTTTAATAAATTTTTAGTGTTACTTAGAAAATTTTCAAGTATTTATTTTTCTAATCTTGTTACAACGTAACAATACTTATAAGTATTCATGATGGCCAAGTTACCTGAAAGTTCTGGTAGGTAGTGGATATATTATGACACGTCAGACATCTTACCGTTGAACGTAAAAAAACCACCAAAAGTTTGATTTATTGGTGTTGTTTGTTCGGTGTACGTATCTAAATTGTCGGCATTTATGAACCGACTTAAAGAACACTTCTCCATAGCCTCTATAAGATACCTGAAACGAACACATTTCATGAAATGAGTTTAAAATTATAAGTAGGCAAATAATAATATGATGTTTTACCTAATAGGGCCTTTTACGTTTTCTTTTATGGTCGTTGTTGTCCATTTGTGAGATAAGCATGTAGGTACCTACAGTAGCAGCAGGTGCAACGAGCACGCCATTATGTTTGTAATGCATTAGATCTTATATTACAGTAATATCTACCTCTTAGGATTTCTTATCGATTTTCTTATTTGTTGAGAAAGAAAAAGTACTATAGAAGTAACTATAGAAGTAAAAAGTATTAGAGAACTCGCGAAGAGGATTTAGCAGAATCCTCTTCGCGAGTTCTCTTGGCTGGCGGGATGTAAGGCAGCTCCTTTTCGAGCATCTCGTCGTCGCAATGGTGCTGCATTGTGACGACGAGATGCTGCAGTGACGTCCTCCTTCTTACGATCCGGCGATCGTAAGATCGTGGAGCTTGACTTCCATCACCCGGAAGTAGGCCCGACCCAGCGCCGCAGTCCCCGAGACAGCTCTCCCTTCCCAAGAAGGGACTTGTAGATACTCAGGTCACCCTGGTATACATGTCTCTGGTCCTGCGGATCCGAGCCGTGAGTGGGCCCTCCGTCGACGAGTGGTGTTACTTTTTTTGTCTTTCTTCCCATAGTGATGATGTGGATAGTCTTGCGGCGCCTAGACGATGCTGTAGGGATCTCGCTAATCATACGGACGCCGTTCGGTCGGAGTCAATATGACTCCTTCCTCACGGCGTAGGTCAACTCGCCGGTTATCCGGCGGTATGCGCTCTCCGCACGGGTATGGAACCCGGGTGCGCAGTCACAGTTTATTTATCACAAATAATTGTGACTTATCGCTTGCAAGGTATGGCGCCCGTACGATTAGCGAGCGGAGTGTGATGCGACCACTTGCCTCGACGATCCGTAGCACTCTACCAGTTGTTGATTATTCTTGTTGTACATATATTGGTTGAGGTAGATTTAATTTTTAAATTGTACATGTGTTTCGAGTTTTCACCAAATGAGAACCATTTTAGTGCAATGCAAAAACCTTGGTACCCGTTCTATGAAAGATTGTTTTGTGGCAGACACTGTTTTTGGATTGCTTCACATCTATAACCTAAGTCTTCTAACCGTTCTCAAGAGAAAAAGGATTGTAGTGCTTCGTCTAAAATATTCTGTTCTCCTAGGTCTAAAAGCAGATCCTGTGAAGTAAATTTATACGAGTTTAATTAACACCCACTAACATGTACATTAAGAAACATACTTATAAGTATTGATGATGGCCATGTTACCTGAAAGTTCCGATAGGTAGTGGATAGATTATGACACGCCAGATATCCTACAGTTGAACATAAAGATCCACCAAAAATTTGATTTATTTGTGTTGTTTCTTCTGTGTACGAATCTAAATTGTCGGCATTTATGAACCGACTTAAAGAACACTTCTCCATAGCCTCTATAAGATACCTGAAACGAACACATTTCATGATATGAGTTTAAAATTATAAGTAGGTATATAACATTTAAATTACAATTATTAATTGTAAATAATATTAATATGATGTTTTACCTAATAGGGCCTTTTACTTTTTCTTTTAGGGTCGTTGTTGTCCATTTGTGAGATAAGCATGTAGGTACCTACAGTAGCAGCAGGTGCAACGAGCACGCCATTATGTTTGTAATGCATTAGGTCTTATATTACAGTAATATCTACCTCTTAGGATTTCTTATCGATTTTCTTATTTGTTGAGAAAGAAAAAGTACTATAGTCCTCCCTCGTCTCGATAGCCTAATCCACGTCGATTTTACTTTCTTCTTCTTTTCCAAAAAACAAGATTTAAGGCTTTGTCTTTAATATTTCTTTCATTGGTATTAGGCGTACTTGCTGATAATCAAAGTTGTAGTATCTTAAATTGCAGGCTTGTCCTACAGCAGTGCAAGGGCCATGTTTTTGAGAATCACCAAAGTGGGTAATGGTAATAATAATATCTGCCGCTAGGCTTTCTTATTTGGTGAGAAAGAAAAAGAAATGTAAGTCCTCCCTCGTCTTGATCGCCTAATCCACGACGACTTTACTTTGTTCTTCTTTGCCAAAAAACAATATGTAAGGCCTTGTCTTTAATAGATCTTTCATTGGTATTGGGTGTACTTGCTGATCATCAAAGTTGTAATATCTTAAATCGCAAGCTTGCCCTACGGCAGTGTAATGGCCATGACTTACAGAATCACCAAAGTGGGTAATGGTGCTCATTTGTTTGTAAATCTGAAACAAAAATAAAGCCATGATGTTAGTTAGTTGTCTTATATTTTATTATGTAATCAACAAAAGTTGTTTCGACGGTTAACCGAAAGGACCTATTTAGAGGTTTTGGCGATTAACCGTTGATTTTCACTCAAACTCACCAGTTGTTGATTATTCTTGTTGTATATATATCGGTTGAGGTTGATTTTATTCATAAATTGTACATGCATGTCGAGTTTTGTCGGCAAATTAGATTCTTTTCTAGTGCAATGCCAAGAACCTTTGGTGCCCGTTCAATGAAAAATTCCTTGGTAGCCGACACCGTTTTTTGTTATGCTTCTCGTCTATAGGTAACCCAAGTCTTCTAACCGTTTACGAGAGAAAAAGGATTGTAGTGCTTCGTCTAACGTGTTATGTTTTCCTATGTCTAAAAGTAAATCCTGTAAAGAAAATTTATACAAGTTTAATTAACATCCATGAAAAACATTACCTGAAAGTTCTGATAGGTAGTGGATAGATTATGACACGTCAGATATATTACATTTCAACGTAAAGAGCCATTAAAAATTTGATTTTTTAGCAGCAGGTCCAACGAGCACGACATTATGTTTGTAATGCATTAGGTGTTATATCATAACAGTATCTGCCGCTTAGGCTTTCTTATCGGTTTTCTTATTTGTTGAGAAAGAAAAATAACTATAAGTCCTCCCTCGTCTCGATTGTCTAATCCGTGAAGACTTTACTCTGCTCTGCTTTTCCAAAAAACAATATGTAAGGCCTTGTCGTTAATATTGGTGTTGGGCGTACTTGCTGACCATGAAAGTTGTAGTATCTTAAGTTGCAGGCTTGTCCTACAGTGTTTTTGAGAATCTCCAAAGTGGGTTATCGTGCTCATTAGTTTGTGTTTTTTATTATTTAAGTAATCAACAAAAGACATTTTGACGGTTACCCGCCAAGACCTCCTAAGAGGTTTTGGCGATTAACCGTCGATTTGCCAATTAAAAATTGTTTTCACTCAAACCCACCAGTGTTCTAATCTTCTTCTCGCCCTTGTGGAAGGCGGGGTAACTTCCTGGAGCACTGTCTCGTAGCGAACACAGCCGTGCCTCGATGACCCCATGAGCAGGACTTCGTCGAAGGCGTAGGCTTTGGTGGCGGCTGGTGTCTTGTCGACCTCCGCAAAGAAGTTGCATCCGGGCCTTCTAGTTCAGGACCCGATGTGCTTGGCGTACCTGATCGGCACCCCTTTGCCGGTCTTCCGTTTGGCGGGTGCCCGATCTTGGCAGCCTACTCCTTGAAGTGGGTAGTCCAGATGTCTAGACGTCCACCATAAGGACCGGCTGCTTCCGAGTTGGGGGCTGCTGTGTGGTTGGCATCGGCGGTACCGAACACGCTGACGTCGAAGGTGATGTTAGTTTAGGAGAGGGCGGGGCAGCCAGTGTAGCCGCCATCGTTTCTCGCGTGTGGCATGTGGGCGCAGTTGTAGCCGCTGGTAAAAGCGCAGATGTGGCAGCAGGTGTGGACGCAGGTGAGGGCGCAGGTGTGCGTGCAGTTGTGGGCATAGGTGCGGGCGCCGGCGCTGGGACGGGTGAGGAGCTCTCCATGCACTCATGCTGCTCGCGTCGTTGTCTTGGAGGCAACGGGGGGAAGGATCAATAGGAGGATGAGTCCTCGCGTACTGTGCCCTCGCCTCCGTGCTGAGGTGTTGAGTGTCCTAGGGGAGGGCCGCTCGTCGATGCGTCGGGTGACGACTCGAGGTCGGCCCTTTTCCTGGGAGGGTCTTCGACAGAGTTCTCTTCGCGAGTTCTCTTGGCGGGCGGGATGAAAGGCTCCCCTTCGAGCATCTCGTTGTCGAGATGGTGCTGCATTGCTTGCAACGTCAGAAGATGATGTTCGGCGTTGTATATGCTCAAGTCGCCCTGGTAAACACGTCTCTGGTCCTGCGGATCCGTACCGTGAGTTGGCCCTCCCTCGACAGATGGTGGAGGTGTTACTTTTTGTCTTTCTTCCTATAGTGTTGATGTGGATAATCTCGCGGCGCCTAGACGATGTTATCGGTCGGATTCAATATGACTCCTTCCTCACGGCGTGGGTCTCAGTTGGTCGGTTAACTGGCGGTATGCGCTTACAGTTTATTTATCACAAATAATTGTGACTTACCGTTTGCAAGGTATGGCGCCCGTACGATTAGCGAGCGGAGTGTGATGCGACCACTTGCCTCGACGATCCGTAGCACTCTACCAGTTGTTGATTATTCTTGTTGTACATATATTGGTTGAGGTTAATTTAATTTATAAATTGTACATGTTTGTCGACTTTTTCGCCAAATGAGAACCATTTTATTGCAATGCACAAACCTTTGGTACCCCTTCTATGAAAAACTGTTTGGTAGCCGACACCGTTTTTTCAAGTCTTCTAACCGTTCACAAGAGAAACAGGAGTGTAGTGCTTCGTCTAACGTATTATGTTTTCCTATGTCTATAAGTAGATCCTGTGAAGAAAATTTTTACGAGTTTAATTAACACGCACTAACATGTACATTAACAAACATACTAATAAGTATTGATGATGGCCATGTTACCTGAGAGTTCTGGTAGGTAATGGATAGATTATGACACGTCAGACATCTTACAGTTGAGCGTAAAGAGCCACCAGAAATTTGATTTATTACCTTCCTGGAGCGCTGAGCTTCATGAAGTTGCTGTCCACGCGGCTCATTGCTATGAGCCGGTCATTGGGGTGAGCCAGTCTCGAGGCTCGAACCGTTCGTCCCTCCAAAGAGGGGTCCGGTGATGCGTCTGTGAAAGGCTGACGTGGTTCATGGTTGGAGTCCCTAGGGGCCGCGGTTGTCCCTGCTCCCTTTTGAAGTCTTCCGGCACCCCACCTGTCGAAGGCGGTTGGGGCGATTCCACAGGTGCAGGTACAGGTACAAGAGCCGACTTCTTTCTCCTGCGTCTCTTACGAGGTACGGATTGGGTTGCGCTGGGCGGGTTTGCCTTTGCCATGAGAATGGTCGGGGCAAACTCCTCGAGGGTGTTGGGCTGGGCAATAAGTTAGCCGGGCCTGTCCTCGGGACCAGACCGGCCTTCCTGTTTCGTGCCTCCCGTTTTAAGACAGGGCACGAAACGCTGTTGGCGAGGTGGGGGCCCTTGCAGTTAATGCAAGTGGCCAGTTGATCCCTGGGTCTTGGGCACTCGTGCGCTGAATGTTCGCCCCGCAGCGAACACAGGCGAGAGGACGATGACAGCCAAGGGAGCTGTGTCGGAAGCCTTCACAGCGATGACACTGTGAGGGCACCTTCTTCTCCCTCCACGCCTCGATGACTTTTTTCAACAAATTTAATGAGCTACTAGATTCTGCCGTAAGAAGTCGAAAGTGTTTCTTTTTGTGATTTTAATATAAATATAATTTTTAAGGAGTTTGTCGAAACTCTGTCATTCTATAACTTAAAATGGGCTTTCAGAGAACCAACCCGACCTATAAGCGGTACGCGTATCGACAATTTTGTATATAACTTTCGTGGATGTAAAGGTAGAATATATGAATCTGCACTCTCGGATCATACAGCTAAACAACTTACGTGCAAAAGAAAATATTGACAAATTTTGTGACTATATTAACACTATATCTTTTCATGATGCCATAGAGAGTAAAGACCCTAATTTAGCTTTTAACGAATTTAATGACATATTCACGTTATTATACTACCAATGGTTTCCAATCATTCATTATAAAATTCATACCCATAAACGTCGAAAATGTATAATAAAGGGTATCAGTAGGTGTTGTAAACGTAAACGACAGACATGGCAATACCGGAAGAAGCCTTACAGGACCACAAAAAAGAATTTAACGCACTATCCGCAAGATTGAATCGCATTTTAAAACCCCAAATTAATTACTTGGGTACGAAAATTTTGGAGGTGGACACAACAAAGTTTTTATGATTAACAATAGATAATTCCCTTAATTGGAAAATGCATATAGAGAATCTTTGCTTAAAATTAAACCACCACTCATACACCTTGTACATGCTCACAAAAATAGTGAGTGAAACTGCAATGATCACTGCATGCCATGGATATGTAGGATCAATACTCAGATATGGAATTATGTTTGAGGGACAATCCATTTTCAAAATATTGTGTATTTAAAACACAGAAAAAAATTATACGAGGCTTATGCAAGCTTCAACCAACCGATTCGTGTAGACCCCATTTTAAAGGGCTTAAAATAATGACTGTGCCATCTTACTTTGAACGAAAGCACCTAACAGTGCTTGAAAACTACAAAAGTGCACTTTTGAACCAAAAAATCTGTTGTCCTGTCCATAAAACCGCCATGTTTAATAACAGTAAGTTTTGTATGGGGCCACGGTTATATAATCTCCCAAAGGATTTATTGAGTTCATATAGTGTTAAGGGATTTCAGCGTGAGCTTAAAAAAGTTGTACTTAAAAGGGCGTATTACAGTGTCGATGGATACTTAGGTGACACGTTGAAAGTATATGTTACAATTACTTAATGTGAATTACAATTAATCTTCTCTTTGACATGAATATTAAATTGTAATAACATCTATTTATTTTTTGTATTAATGTTTGTATTAATGTAATAATTAGCACTAATTTAATAGTTTAGTTGTGTAATGGTGAAAAATTGTTAATAATGAAAGAAATAAATAATTGTAATAAGTTAATTTTGACGAAATTATTGTTGCATGCTGGAAAGCAGAATGTGGCGTTCTAAACTTATAATGCAACAACAATGTAATCCAATACCCATATTCGCAATAAATTAAGTTTTAAGTTTGACTTCCATCACCCGGACGTAGGCCCGACCCAGCGCCGCAGTCCCCGAGACAGCTCTCCCTTCCCAAGAAGGGACTTGTAGATACTCAGGTCGCCCTGGTATACACTTCTCTGGTCCTGCGGATCCGAGCCGTGAGTGGGCCCTCCATCGACGAGTGGTGGCGGTGTTACTTTTTTGCGTGTTGACGTGGAAAGTCTCGCGGCGCCTAGACGATACTGGAGGGATCCAGTCGCCGTTCGGTTGGAGTCAATATGACTCTTCCTCACGGCGTGGGTCTCAGCTCGTCGGTTATCCGGCGCTATGCGCTCTCCGCACGGGTATGGTAATAATGTAATAATCTGACTCCGCACGGGTATGGTACCCGGCTGCGCAGTCAGTTTATTTATCTATACAAATAAATAAAGTTGGAGTGTCTGTTTGTAATATTAAAATAATCGCTTTTTACTAAATGAATATGTATATACACGGTACATATACCAAAAATGTAGTAATTTTTTTTTGTCTGTCTGTCTGTTTGTCTATCTGTTTGTTCCAGGTAATCTCTGGAACGGCTGGACGGATTTTGACGGGATTTTCAGTGGCAGGTAGCTGGTGATCCAGGGAGTAACTTAGGCTACTTTTTTTAGACTTTACTTTGTCCCGCGGCGTTACTCGCGGTACAACAATAACCGCAGGTAACATCGCGGGGTTCAGCTAGTCACAAATAATTTTGACTTACCATTTGCAAGGTATGCTGCCCGTATGATTAGCGAGCGGAGTGTGATGCGACCACTTGCCTCGACGATCCGTAGCACTCTACCAGTTGTTGATTATTCTTGTTGTACATATATTGGTTGAGGTTGGTTTAATTTTTAAATTGTACATGTTTGTCAAGTTTTTCGCCAAATGAGAACCATTTTAGTGCAATGCAAAAACCTTTGGTACCCGTTCTATGAAAGGCTGTTTTGGTAGCCGACACCGCTTTTGGGCATGCTTCACATCTATAACCTAAGTCTTCTAACCGTTCACAAGAGAAAAATGATTGTAGTGCTTCGTCTAACGTATTCTGTTTTCCTATGTCTAAAAGTAGATCCAGTGAAGTAAATTTATACGAGTTTAATTAACAACCACTAACATGTACATTAAGAAACATACTTATAAGTATTCATGATGGCCATGTTACCTGAAAGTTTTGATAGGTAGTGGATAGATTATGACACGTCAGACATCTAAGAGTTGAACGTAAAGAGCCACCAAAAGTTTGATTTATTTGTGTTGTTTCTTCGGTGTACGAATCTAAATTGTCGGCATTTATGAACCGACTTAAAGAACACTTCTCCATAGCCTCTAGAAGATACCTGAAACGAACACATTTCATGAAATGAGTTTAAAATTATAAGTAGGTATATAACATATAAATTACAATTATTAATTTGAAATAATAATAATATGATGTTTTACCTAATAGGGCCTTTTACGTTTTCTTTTCGGGTTATTGTTGTCCGTTTGTGAGATAAGCATGTAGGTACCTACAGTAGCAGCAGGTGCAATGAGCACGCCACTATGTTTGTAATGCATTAGGTCTTATATTATAATAATATCTACCTCTTAGGCTATTTTATCAGTTTTCTTATTTGTTGAGAAAGAAGAACTATAAGTCCTCCCTCGTCTCGATTGCCTAATCCACGACGACTTTATTTTCTTCTTCTTTTCCAAAAAACAATATGCAGAGCCTTGTTAATATATATTTCATTGGTGTTGGGCGTACTTGCTGACCATGAAAGTTGTAGTATCTTAAATTGTAGGCTTGTCCTGCAGTGTTTTTGAGAATCTCCTAAGTGGGTTATCGTGCTCATTAGTTTGTAAGCCTGAAACACAAAAAAGCAATGATATTAGTTAGTTGTCTTATATTTTATTATTTAATCAATTAAAGACGTTTCGACGGTTACCCGCTAAGAGCTCCTAAGAGGTTTTGGCGATTAACCGTCGATTTTCACTTAAACTCACCAGTTATTAATTATTCTTGTACATATATTGGTTGAGGTTGATTTTATTTTTAAATTGTACATGTTTGTCGTGTTTTTCGCCTAATTGAGAACCTTTATTTAGTGCAATGCAAAGAACCTTTGGTGCCCGTTCTATGTAAAACTCTTTGGTAGCCGACACCGTTTTTTGGCATGTTTCACATTTATATCCTAAGTCTTCTAACCATTCAGGAGAGAAAAAATATTGTAGTGCTTCGTCTAACGTGTTATGTTTTCCTATGTCTAACAGTAGATCCTGTGAAGAAAATTAATAAAGAAAGAAAGAAATACGAGTTTAATTAACAACCACTAACATGTACATTAACAAACATACTTATAAGTATTAATTATGGCCATGTTACCTGAAAGTTCATAATTTCTGAGAAAATCTTGTCTTTAAGAGATGACCACTAAAATAATTTGATCCCTTACCTTTTTTCACGATAAAATAGTAATTGACATTGACCATAAAATAGTTGTTTACACGTGTTATATTTAAATAGGACCACGGTCTAGCTTAGTCTTTTCACGGAAAGTTGAAAATATTTTTTAAAACGGCACAATGGGGATTGGTCGTTTTTTCTCAAATCTTTTTTAATAACAGTTATAATTATCAAAACCATGTCGATGAATAGGGTAACTGAAGCTTAAGAAATTTAAACAATCACCTTTGTTAAGTAAAAACATACAGAATACGATAGCAATAGCGGTAGGCACTAAGCCTTGAAATACAATAGAATTATTGAGAAAACATAGTTATTTAAAATCGAATTTCTGAGAACATCTTGCTTTTAAGAGATAACCACTAAGATTTTTTGATTGCTTATCCTTTTTTACGATAAAATAATATTTGACCTATTGTTTACACGTGTTATATTTAAATAGGACCACGGTCTAGCTTCGTCTTTACGATGAAAATTGAAAGGATTTTTTTAGAAGTGTAACGAATGTGACGTCAGCCAACACGCCATCATAGCCTAGTTGCCATGTTGACATTTCCCCCCTTGCCTGCCAAGCCAGCCAGCCAGCCAGCCGGTATTGGGGATGTGTCTATATAAGCCAATGCCGAGCCATTATTGTGATCTTTCTCGTGTGATTAAAATAAATAATCAAAACTCTGCCCGACTTTTACTCCGTCTGTTTCAGAAGTAAAAATATTTAATGACAGTTTACAAATAATAAGTACTACTAACAATTTGCTAATGACGGTTGAGTTCCTTATTTGTGGGGGCTTTGTTCAATTTAAAGCTACTTTAGGTACCTAATGGTGACATGTTCACATGAAGGTATTTACCAAATTTTATATTTAGTACTATCTGAACCCGCAGTGTTTCCCGGGGCTATTGTCGTACCCTGGGTAAAGACGCGGGGCGAAGCTAGTTGAAAAAGTAGCCTAAGTTACTCCTTATATTATCAGCTACCTATCAGTAAAAGTCCCGTCAAAATTGATCCAGCATTTCCAGGGATTACCCGGAACAAACAGACAGACAAAAATTAAAAAAATGTTTTTTCCGTATATTTTTGTTATGGGACTAATCCCGCCCACATTCCCACCACTGTAACTCCTGTACACCAGGATCAACAGCAGTGACCCACGAACACACCGAGTTATGATACTCGGGAAGTCCCAGGAAGAAAATTAACTGTCTTGGAACCCGCAACGAAATTAATCAGAAGAAAAACAGGAGGAGTTGGAAATGATAAGTCCACTTCCCTCCTTAGCAAAGCGGGAGACAAAATGAAATCAAAATAGGCAGACACCTTTTTCAAACCGGGAAGCACCACGGATAAAGTATTAGGGGTCCTAAGTGAGCTAAATTTGATTACTATAGTATGTATGGCAGAATCGCCTAAACGCACGGAAATTCACCGCAGTTGACACAAGATCCCCATAGTACACCGCCCCAGATGTCATTTGTAAGCTATTTAGCATTGTGTTACGATCATTGTACCAAAGACTACACTCCCAGAGTACATGATGAGCCGACTGTTCACAGCTAATATCAGGTGTTGAGCATTGACACAATGGTGAATCAACTAATTTAAATGAGTGTAGTTTGCTCTTAAAGTTACCGTGGCCTGTAAGAAATTGAGCGACACAGTAATCTACCTCGAGCCATGTCCTCGACAACCGTTCGCGAACAGATGGAAAGAACTGGTAGAGGTGGCACCCCTTAGATGATTCGTCCCATCGTTGTTGCCATTCATCCATTAGATCGTTATAGACATTGGACTGCTGTTGAAACAATCTTATGATTTTATCGCGGTCTCGTACGCCCAAAAAATCGCATTCCATGTTTTGTAATGTGGAATAGTACATGGCTGCACGTCTTTGCACCTCGAGATCGACCGGAAGAACACCCTTCAACACCGGTAAAGCCTCAGTACTAACCGTCCTATATGCTTTGCACAGGAAAATCAATGCAAGTCGTTGCCATTGCAGCAGTTTGCGACGGACAGCACCTACAGTCGGCCCATACGGGAGCACCATAGCAAATAGAACCCAAATAAGTAGCTCCATATATTATCTTTAATGTACTAAATGAAAGACCCCATGTGGCAGTTGATATCCTCATCAGAGCAAAGAAACTTTTTTTAGACTTTTCGTTAACTGTTCTAATATGTTCGATAAATGAAAAATTTCTTTCTAAAACTAATCCCAAATAACAAACCGAGGTTTTTTATACTAACATTTTGAAATTTAATACAGGGCGGTGATTTGAGGTTACCTTTCAGAAGTAGCTGGAAGGTTTTGTTTGGTGCAAAAGTCTAGCGATTACGTACGCCCCAAAGAGATACTAAGTTCAAACATGTATTAGCCAGACTCTCAAGCCCCGCTCTAGTATCAGATTCCAACAGTAATAAACCGTTGTCCGCATACGCGTTTAGGGTACATCCGGGTGGTACAGGTATTGAGAGAAAATATTTATTTTTTTATAGAAATTATTTTCCGTATATGTATCGTGTATACATACATATGCATTTATTAAAAAGCGGTTATTTCGTTATTACAAACAGACACTCCAATTTTATTTATTTGTATACCTAGATATGAAATGTAAATGGCGTAAAACAATTTAGTAATTTGCTAAATTTTTTTTTACACCTTTTGGTCTTTGGTAACAAGGTCAAAGGGTTCTTTGGTTTTAGCTGTGTTGAATGTTGTTAAATGTAGTTTGAAAAAGTTTTTTAAAGGCCATCGCATTTTCCCGTTGCTTAATTGTAAAATGAGAAGTTTGATCACATTTTTTTTTTTTATGTTTGGCCCTGCCAAAATGACTCTACTCTGCCTGATGGAAAGCATAAGCAGAATCCAAGAGTGGTGGTCACCATACTGCGAATGCAGACAATGCAACAATGCAGCATTGTGACCCACACCATGGCGGGCTAGTGATGCTTCTGCATCATTGGGCCTCCGGTCTCGCACTCACCAACGAAACACGACAGCATGATCGCTGTCATTTTACGTTGATTTTCTGTGCGAGGGTAGTACTGCCCCACATACATAGAGGTACATAGCCTATAATTACCTATTTTTTTATATCGGTGTGCCATATTGTTTCCAATTGTTATTCTAACCTTAAATAAGTTTTTGTTATTAATTATTTTATTTTAATATGTGTTGTATGTATATGAGTGTTCTCTTTGACTTATCGTGTTACAATAGAAACAGTCTTTACAATAATATGTAAAATTTAACATTAAGACTGTGATATATATTGGGGCCCTGAAAAGGGCCTTTTACGTTTTCTTTTCGGGTTGTTGTTGTCAGTTTGTGAGATAAGCAAGTAGGTACCTGCAGTAGCAGCAGGAGCAACGAACACGCCATTTTGTTTGTACTACATTAGGTCTTATAATAATATCTGCCGCTAGGCTTTCTTATTTGGTGAGAAAGAAAACGAAATGTAAATCCTCCCTCGTCTTGATCGCCTAACCCACGACGACTTTACTTTGTTCTTCTTTGCCAAAAAACAATATGTAAGGCCTTGTCTTTAATAGATCTTTCATTGGTATTGGGCGTACTTGCTGATCATCAAAGTTGTAATATCTTAAATCGCAAGCTTGCCCTACGGCTGTGTAATGGCCATGACTTACAGAATCACCAAAGTGGGTAATGGTGCTCATTAGTTTGTAAGTCTGAAACAAAAATAAAGCAATGATATTAGTTAGTTGTCTTATGTTTTATTATTTAATCAACAAAAGACGTTTCGACGGTTACCCGCCAAGACCTCCTAAGTGGTTTTGGCGATTAACCGTCGATTTGCCTATTAAAATTGTTTTCACTAAAACTCACCAGTCGTTGATTATTGTTGTTGTACATATATTGGTTGAGGTTGATTTTATTTTTAAATAGAACATGTTTGTCGATCTTATGGCCAAATGAGAACCTTTTAAGTGTAATGCAAAGAACCTTTGGTGCCCGTTCTATGTAAAACTCTTTGGTAGCCGACACCGTTTTTTGGCATGTTTCACATTTATAACCTATGTCTTGTAACAGTTCACGTGAGAAAAAGGACTGTAGTGATTCGTCTAAGGTGTTTTCTTTTTCCACGTCTAAAAGTAGATCCTGTGAAGAAAATTTATACGAATTTAATTAACACCCACTAACATGTACATTAACAAACATACTTATAAGTATTGATGATGGCCATGTTACCTGAAAGTTTTCATACGTAGTCGACTGATTCTGACACGCCAGACATCTTACAATTGTACGTAAAGTACCACCAAAAATTTGATTTATTGGTGTGCTTTCTTTGGTGTGAGTACCTATATTGTCGGCATTTATGAACCGACTTAAATAACAGTTCTCCATAGCCTCTAGAAGATACCTGAAACGAACACATTTCAAGAAATGAGTTTAAAATTATAAGTAGGTACATCAATTACAATTAACAATCTTCTTATATATAAAAATCAATTGCTGTTCGTAAATCGGCCCAGCCGTAGCTTGTCTCGCTAAAACTCGAGAACGGCTGGGCCGATTTAACTGATTTTGGTTTTAAATGTTTGTCATTTCAGGGATTGCAGGGAAGGTTTCAACGGTGAAAAAATTAAAATATCTTGAAAATCCAAATGTAATAATAATATGATGTTTGACCTCAGGAACTCATGAGCATCCTCTTGTCTGCCTGGTGTCAAATGTCTACATATGAGACGTAGCTTCGAAGAGACCTGCTCGGGATTGATGTATGTGCCAGTGCGACCACTATTCTGTGTCGCCATCAATGTGGCGCGCATTCCGCATGTGACACATGTTTCTGTTGATAAAATGTAACAAAAGTTACACAATATAAACAACACAAATATATGTAGTGTATGTATACAGACGAAATTCTGTTAATTACTATTTCTTCTTACTAGGGTATTGTAATTCATCGTCATTGGACGTAATTTGTTCCCCAAAGTAACAAATTAATACAGACAAAATGCTTTAGTTTACAATGTGACAATGAAGTGTAAGGACAGGTTGGGTTATATTTAAACTTTAATTCTGTTTTTTCATTTAAAAAAAAGTGTAAACACATTTTTTTAAATTTATAAATTAAGATGGTGATTCCGATCAAGAGATCTCGGGTTTGATTCCCGAGTCGGGCTGCTATTGGGCGTTTCTTACAAGAAAGTGATAATAGCAGCCCGGAGTATGGAGGTATTTTCGGCTCGTGCCTCGGAGAACACGTTAAGCTGTCGGTCCCGGTTGTCATAATAAACATCTATGGAAATCGTTATTGGGAAGTCAGTGCCTTCAAATATACTGACAATTAGTTCAATTTTTGAATTCAGTTCACCGAATGAAAACCGGTTTAACTAGTAGCCGACCCCAAATAATCTTGGGAGTAATAAAAGGCTAGGAAGATTCTGAAGATATTAGAAGGTAAAAGGTAATAGAGCCACGTTGACTTGAGCACGAACGGGCCGGCTTGATCAAGGCGGTACTACCCTCGCACACAAAATTAACGTTAAATTACAGCTTTTGTGCTGTCCTGTTTCGTTGGTGAGTGCGAGACCGGAGACCTAAAGATGCAGAAGCATCACTAGGCCACCATGGTGTGGGCCGCCATGCTGCATTGTTGCATTGTCTGCATTTGTAATGAGTATGGTGACCACCACTCTTGGATTCTGCTTATGCTTTCAGTCAGGCCAAGTAGAGTCATTTTGGTAGGTCATACATAAAAATGGTGATGGAGTAATAACTAAAACTGTATCTAGGTACCTATATATTTGCAATTTCATGGTTGTGACTTTTAACGCTCCATAATGCACTGCCATGAAAATCTTGTTTATAATGCTCCGGATTAAAAAAATACTAGTCGTGTGTAAAGGATACATAATTGAATAAAAAAAATAAGTTGTACCTTGTTTGTTACATTTCTCAGCATGACCCTTTTCCGTAACAATCCAATTAACAAATGCAGGAACATGGAATAGAGCCTGCAGTGTTGCGTTCAAGTAGCACGTGTTTCTTGTATTCGCCATGCCAGCTCCGACTGTCCAAGGCTTTTGCCATCCCATCTGGAGCTTTTCCAGGGGTTTTTTGTTGGTGTCTGCAACAATATCCATTACAAATAAATTTATTCAATAAAATTAACAATAAAAGTTATAGGTCATGTGATAAAACTTCTCATTATACAACTAAGCAACGAGGAAGTCAGATAGATAGATTATATACTTAGATAGATTTTATGTATAGTAACAATTTTTTCACATTTTAAAGCTTCTACACAAGGTCCTAAAAATATAATTCAAACTTCTATAGACACCATCCTACTTTACAATAAGTTAGCATGTAAAATAATAGGTACATAATCTAAATCATATTCTATTACAGAAAAAATCGCCAATCGCCACACACGACAGCGACCAGCCATTTGCACCAATCAGAGAAAGCCATTCGTTTCCAATGCATGTCGTTTGAAATAATTACAAAATTTCTTATGATCTTATGACCTATTTTATTTTATACTCCTAAGTTTTCTCTAAGTAATAAGAGTTAGAACTGATATTGAATAAGATAATAATATTAACACACTTGCTATAATATTCAAAATCTA
The DNA here is from genome assembly GCA_905220595.1 of Spilosoma lubricipeda. Classification (NCBI taxonomy): domain Eukaryota; kingdom Metazoa; phylum Arthropoda; class Insecta; order Lepidoptera; family Erebidae; genus Spilosoma; species Spilosoma lubricipeda. The sequence goes on from HG992290.1 coordinate 3,010,009, forward strand.
CAAGTATAATTATAATATAATTTAAGAATTTTGTTTGAACTTGAATAGTGGCCCGACGCGGGAATCGAACCCGAGAATTCTTGATCGGCAGTCGCATCGGTAACGTCATTATTATTGTACCGCATGTTCTGAAGCAGTAATCAATTATAGATCTGACATGTTTTAATACCTGGATGACCGTTTCAATACCGGTATTTTTTTTGGTATAGTTCAATCGGTTTATCGCTCCCAAAACCCGCTGCATACTAAATTTCATGAAAATCATTGGAGCTGCTTTCAAAACTTAGATTGTATACAGATACTAGCTGACCAATGCTACCTCGTTTGCGTCTCCTATTGCCCGCAGCGTGATAATTTTCCCCCGTTTTTGAAACATTCGCCTTTGGTGCTCCGCTCCTATTGATGTATGATGATATATAGCCTATAGCCTTCCCCGATAACTGTACTATCCAACACTGAAAGATTTTTTCAAATCGGACCAGTGGTTTCTGAGATTAACGCGTTCAAACAAACAAACAAACTCTTCAGTTTTATAATTACATATATATACAAGAATTGCTTGTTTACAGGCAATAGATTTGATAGATAGATATGTATTATTAGGTCTCACTTTTCAGTTTATAATAGAATCTAAACGGTATTTTTAATAAAACGATACACAAATTTAATTTTCTTGGTATTGAAAACAATTTAAAAACAAAATTTTTATTTAAAAAAAAATGTACGTTTGTAGGTTTCTCAAATAAAAATATTAGACCGTTATTTTATAAGTTTTAAGCGACTAACGAGTAACTCTGACCGACCGGGTCCTATGCCAATCTACATATTATATTTACACTCCAAATATTCAAACGTAACAATTTTTATCTAGATCAAGACAAAATTCAGGGCAGGTGCCACTGCGCTGACTAGTCCTTCTAAAGCGACTCCATTGAAATGAACCCATATTACGTTAAATATTACAAGTATAGTGTAACTTACCTGGTGTTTGGCTGGCTGAACTACAATCTTTCCTGAGTTTTCTTTCACTGACGGGTTTTGTAGGTCGAAGCACCACGTACTTAGATTTCAATCCATCAAGAACGTTATTTTGGTAATCACCAGATACTTCGAAATCAATATTTGATAAAAACACACTTTTACCCAAAGAATAAAGACCACTTGCCACTAAAAAAGAATTTTGATTCGTTTCGTCTGGTGTAAGAGATAAACGCAATGCGCTTGTTACTTGATCGCAAATTGTATCAGACATTTTTTCTTCAAAATTACACTATCACTTTTTACAATTTTCAATTTAAACAGCCACTTGCTAGTTCGTATCGTAGTCGTGCGTACTCTAGAGAACGAGAAAAACGAAGTGACGTCCCGACCAAATGATCCATTTATATACATGCTAACCGACACCACCACACCGCCCAAGACAGTCCCCACGCCCCACCCAGACACCACGCCCCACCTCGGCCCCCCGCCCCGAACCCCAATAAAATTCAGTGTAGCCAGCTGAAATGCCACACTTGCCACTCCTTGAAATTTGATTTACGAAATAACAGTCCAAACCTAATTTGAAAATTCTTACCAAATGATATAATCAAGGGTGCGATAGATCTTGGTTACACTAATCAAAGAAAATAGCTTTAATAATTACTTGTTTCTAAAGATGGTAATGGAGTAATAACTAAAACAATTTCTGATATGTTTGCAATTTAATAGTTGCGAGTTGTGACCCACCATATTGCACTTCGATAAAAACCTGGTTGACCATTTAGATATTTGGAGTGTAAATATCATAGACTGCGATACTACACGGTCGGTCAGTTTGTTACCACTTGAAACTTTTTAAAATAACTATTTATTCATCATCATCATCATCAGCCTATCGCAGTCCACTGCTCTACATAGGCACAGAAGCCGAGGATCGAAGTAAGTGGCGTGCAATTGGAGAGGCCTATGTCCAACGCTCTAATATTTATTTAGAAAAACTACAAACATCAAGTAAATGACAATTTTTTTTAAATAAAACATTGTTTTTAATACTGAGAGATATCGTTTTATTAAAAAATACCATTTAGATTCTATTATAAACTGAAAAATTAGACCTTATAAAACATATCTATCTATCAAATCTATTACCTGTAAACGAGCAATTCTTGTATATTATGTATATATAATCTGAATTTTCATGAAACTTAGTATGCAGCAGGTTTCTGGGGTAGTAAACCGATCGAGCTAGTATTGATTTGCAGAAATTTTACCATTAACAAAAATACCGGCATTTAAACGGTCATCCAGCTCCTAAAACGTTTAAGACCCATAATTACTGCTTCAGAATATGTGGTACAATAATAATCTACGAAACATACATCCCATCTTACTTTTTAATCCTACTAATATTATAAATGCGAAAGTTTGTAAGGATGTGTGTTTGTTGCTCTTTCACGCAAAAACTACAGAACGGATAGACATCGGAATAACATAATAAGTTTAAATTTATAGAGATTTTTTTAAAGTTTAGTCATAATATAATGATAACTGTCAAGTAAATCGGAAAAATCAGCCCTCTGAGAGCTATCTTGGCGTGCGCTGCCCAAACCGTTGGAGTCACATGATAATTACAATGTACAATAGTATGGTTCGTTTTAAATAGTTCTAAATAAAAGTCCGCGATAGCATATATCTACCTCTTATGTAGAAGCCAGCATATCATAAATAATGAGCCAAAAACACAATTAAATTGGATACTTTTTTACACATTTGTTGCTTTCAGTATTTAATGTACCTAAATGAATTTTGTCTTTTACGCTAAGCAATTCGGATAAATAGTTTAAAAGTTATCCCGAAAAGATTGAACTGAATAAAGCGCCATTAAATGCCTGCTATGAGGAAGAGCGGCGCGGGGGGCGCGCGGGCTGAGGGGAAGTTCATGCAATGCCAATGTTAGTAACTAGGTCTGTTTGTTTGGTTAGACGGATGCACCGATTTCAATGAAATTTGCTATGGGGAATATGGAGATACTTTGATTGTTAAAAAAGGGCAGAGACGAATTTCCACGATAACCGACATAAACGCGGGCGGAGTCACGGACAAAAGCTAGCATTATAATAGGATTGTACGTAACAGGTCGATGTTTGTACATTATAGATTTTGAAGAAAAATAGTTTGATGATGAATAATAATTCATTTTAAAAACGTTGCTTTTAAAACGGCATAGTGGGGATTGGTCTTTTTCTCTGAACTCTGTTTTTTTAATAACAGTTATAATTATCAAAACCATATCGATGAATGGGGTAACATTAAGCTTAAGACATTTTAACAATCACCTTTGTTTAAGCAAAAATATACAGAATACGATTAGACGATAAGATTTGAAATACAATAGAATTATTGAGAAAACATAGTTATTTAAAATCGAATTTCTGAGAAAATCTTGCCTTTAAGAGATAGCCACTAAGATTTTTTGATCTCTTATCTTTTTTTACGATAAAATAATAATTGACCCATTGTTTACATGTGTTATATTTAAATAGGTCCACGGTCTAGCTCAGTCTTCACGATGAAAGTTGAAAGGATTTTTTGCAAGTAATAATATTTAATGACAGTTTACAAATAATGATTATTACTAATAATTTGCTAATGAGGGTTTAGTTCTTTATGTGACGGGACTTTGTTCAATTTGAAGCTACTTCAGGTTAATGGTAACGAGTTCACTTGAGGTGTTTACTGAATTACATATTTAGTACTAGCTGAACCCCGCGGTGTTCCCTGGGGCTATTGTCGTACCGCAGGTAACGCCTCGGGGCGAAGCTAGTCTCAGTTACTCCTTATATTATCAGCTACCTATCAGGCAAAATTAGTCCAGCTATTCCAGAGATTAGCCGGAATAGACAGACAGACAGACAAAAAAAAAGTTTTGGTAAATGTACCTACCGTTTATACATGTAATAATATATGCATTTAGTAAAAATCGGTTATTTTAATATTACAAACAGACAATCCAATTTTATTTATTTGTATAGATTAGAATAGGATTTATTAGATACTAATTATTGAAAATGATTTTACTTAATTATTATTAAAGGGATAGGTATGGCTTATACTGGTGTATGAACATGGATCGTATGTGATACCTATGTTACCGTATGCGACTGTCGATCAAGAGTTCTCGGCTTCGATTCCCGGATCGGGCAAATGTTCAAATGTTAATAACATGAATTGTTTATAATTTTCTATAAGCAATGAGAGTTTGAACTGATATTGAACTAGTTAATAATTATAAAGGTAACAACTATATTATTCAAAACTTATAAGTATCTTTTTATATAATTTAAGACTTGATTGTTAAAAAAGGGCAGAGACGAATTACCACGATAACCGACACAAACGCGGGCGGAGCCACGGACAAAAGCTAGTATTATAATTGGATTGTACGTAACAGGTCGATGTTTGTACATTATAGATTTTGAAGAAAATAGTTTGATGATGAATAACAACAATAATTCATTTTAAAAACGTTGCTGTTAAAACGGCATAATGGGGATTGGTATTTTTCTTTCAACTCTGTTTTTTTAATAATAATTATAATCATCAAAACCATATCGATGAATGGGGTAACCGAAGCTTAAGAAATTTAAACAATCCCCTTTGTTAAAGCAAAAATATACGGAATACCTGCCTACGTAATAGCGGTAGGCACTAAGCCTTGAAATACAATAGAATTATTCTTCTTCTCAGTCGCTCACTCTTGTCAGAGTGGTCGTGGTCATGTGCCGGTCAGAATATTGCGCCACCGCTTCCTTCGTGATGCGACGCCATGTTGCTCTGTGTTTTGCAGAGTGGGAGTTGTCGTTGATGCTGGATAGTGTGACAGACTTGATGAGATCCGTCCACCGCGTAGGAGCGCGTCCACGTGATCTTTGGCCCTCGACTTTGCCTTGCACCACCAATCGTTCCATAGATTCTTCGTTACGGGTAATGTGCCCAAAGAACTTGAGGATACGTAGTTGCACAGTCGACGATAACCTCTCTTTAATTTGGAGTTCTTTTAAAATCGAAGCATTGGTTCGGTGCGCAGTCCACGGGATACGAAGCATGCGTCTCCAGCACCACATTTCCAGAGCGTCAATCTTGCGACGGTCTCGCATCCTCAGCGTCCACGTCTCAGCTCCGTATAGAAAGATTGGAAAGACTAGGCATCTCATTAGTCGAACCTTTGTGTTTCTGGTTATTCTGCGGTCTTTCCAAATCTTGGTGAGTTTTTCTACTGAGGATCTAGTTATGGCGCAACGTCTCCGGATTTCGTCCTCGCAACTTCCAGCGTTGGTGATCGTGGATCCTAGATACACGTAGCTGTTAACCACCTCGAATACCTGTTAATAGAATTATTAAGAAGACATAATTTCTGAGAAAACCTTGTCTTTAAGAGACGACCACTAAGATATTTTTTTAAAAAGAACCACGGTCTAGCTTAGTCTTCACACGGAAAGTTGAAAATATTTTTTAAAACGGCACAATGGGGACTGGTCTTTTTTTTCTCAAATCTTTTTTAATAACAGTTATAATTATCAAAACCATATCGATGAATGGGGTAACATTAAGCTTAAGACATTTAAAGACATTTAAACAATCACCTTTGTTTAAGCAAAAATATACAGAATACGATAGCAATAGCGGTAGGCACTAAGATTTGAAATACAATAGAATTATTGAGAAAACATAGTCATTTAAAATCGAATTTCTGAGAAAATCTTGCCTTTAAGAGATAGCCACTAAGATTTTTTGATCTCTTATCTTTTTTTACGATAAAATAATAATTGACCCATTGTTTACACGTGTTATATTTAAATAGGTCCACGGTCTAGCTCAGTCTTTACGATGAAAGTTGAAAGGATTTTTTGCAAGTAATAATATTTAATGACAGTTTACAAATAATGATTATTACTAATAATTTGCTAATGAGGGTTTAGTTCTTTATGTGACGGGACTTTGTTCAATTTGAAGCTACTTCAGGTTAATGGTAACGAGTTCACTTGAGGTGTTTACTGAATTACATATTTAGTACTAGCTGAACCCGCAGTGTTTCCGGGGTAAAAAAGTAGCCTAAGTTACTCCTTATATTATCAGCTACCTCCTATCAGTGAAAGTCCCGTCAAAATTGATCCAGCCGTTCCAGGGATTACCCGGAACAAACAGACAGACAAAAATTTGAAAAGAAGAGATCAAAGAAATGCTGACAACTTGGAAGCGCGACTACGAAGACGCTTTTTCGAGGGCTTCGGCGGAGCAAACATCATTAGTTGCGAAACTTGTTGCTGAAGTGACTGAATTAAAACAACAAAACCTGGAGATTCGTAAGTCAAATAAAGAGATAGAAAAATCTATTACTACTGTCAGTGAATTGTATGATGACATGAAAAATCAGGTAAAGTTGCTGCGGAGTGAGTGTGGAAATTATAAAAAGTACACAGAAGTCTTGGAAAAAAACTATACGAGATCTCCAATACCAGACACGTTCTTCGACCATTGAGGTACGTAATGTACCATTGAAAACAAATGAGTCGGCTGCTGATCTTTCGAATATTATCATGAAAATTGGGAGCACCGTTGATCTACCTATATCTCCTGCAACTATCCGAGATGTATATCGTTCCCCAGGAAATCTTTTTTAATAACAGTTATAATTATCAAAACCATATCGATGAATGGGGTAACATTAAGCTTAAGACATTTAAAGACATTTAAACAATCACCTTTGTTTAAGCAAAAATATACAGAATACGATAGCAATAGCGGTAGGCACTAAGATTTGAAATACAATTTGAATTATTGAGAAAACATAGTCATTTAAAATCGAATTTCTGAGAAAATCTTGCCTTTAAGAGATAGCCACTAAGATTTTTTGATCTCTTATCTTTTTTTACGATAAAATAATAATTGACCCATTGTTTACACGTGTTATATTTAAATAGGTCCACGGTCTAGCTCAGTCTTTACGATGAAAGTTGAAAGGATTTTTTGCAAGTAATAATATTTAATGACAGTTTACAAATAATGATTATTACTAATAATTTGCTAATGAGGGTTTAGTTCTTTATGTGACGGGACTTTGTTCAATTTGAAGCTACTTCAGGTTAATGGTAACGAGTTCACTTGAGGTGTTTACTGAATTACATATTTAGTACTAGCTGAACCCCGCGGTGTTCCCTGGGGCTATTGTCGTACCGCAGGTAACGCCTCGGGGCGAAGCTAGTCTCAGTTACTCCTTATATTATCAGCTACCTATCAGGCAAAATTAGTCCAGCTATTCCAGAGATTAGCCGGAATAGACAGACAGACAGACAAAGAAAAGTTTTGGTAAATGTACCTACCGTTTATACATATATATGCATTTAGTAAAAATCGGTTATTTTAATATTACAAACAGACACTCCAATTTTATTTATTTGTATAGATTAGAATAGGATTTATTAGATACTAATTATTGAAAATGATTTTACTTAATTATTATTAAAGGGATAGGTATGGCTTATACTGGTGTATGAACATGGATCGTATGTGATACCTATGTTACCGTATGCGACTGTCGATCAAGAGTTCTCTTCGGCTTCGATTCCCGGATCGGGGAAATGTTCAAATGTTAATAACATAATTGTTTATAATTTTCTATAAGCAATGAGAGTTTGAACTATTATTGAATTATTATTATTTGAATTATTATTAAATAGGGTAACTGAAGCTTAAGAAATTTAAACAATCACCTTTGTTAAGTAAAAACATACAGAATACGATAGCAATAGCGGTAGGCACTAAGCCTTGAAATACAATAGAATTATTGAGAAAACATAGTTATTTAAAATCGAATTTCTGAGAACATCTTGCTTTTAAGAGATAACCTCTAAGATTTTATGATTGCTTATCCTTTTTTACGATAAAATAATAATTGACCTATTGTTTACACGTCTTTACGATGAAAGTTGAAAGGATTTTTTTAGAAGTAAAAATATTTAATGACAGTTTACAAATAATAAGTATTACAAACAATTTGCTAATGAGGGTTGAGTTCTTTATGTGACGGGGCTTTGTTCAATTTAAAGCTACTTTAGGTACCTAATGGTGACATGTTCACTTGAAGGTTTTTACCAAATTTTATATTTAGTACTATCTGAACCCGCAGTGTTTCCCGGGGTAAAAAAGTAGCCTAAGTTACTCCTTATATTATCAGCTACCTCCTATCAGTGAAAGTCCCGTCAAAATTGATCCAGCCGTCAAAAGAGATCAAAGAAATGCTGACAACTTGGAAGCGCGACTACGAAGACGCTTTTTCGAGGGCTTCGGCGGAGCAAACATCATTAGTTGCGAAACTTGTTGCTGAAGTGACTGAATTAAAACAACAAAACCTGGAGATTCGTAAGTCAAATAAAGAGATAGAAAAATCTATTACTACTGTCAGTGAATTGTATGATGACATGAAAAATCAGGTAAAGTTGCTGCGGAGTGAGTGTGGAAATTATAAAAAGTACACAGAAGTCTTGGAAAAAAACTATACGAGATCTCCAATACCAGACACGTTCTTCGACCATTGAGGTACGTAATGTACCATTGAAAACAAATGAGTCGGCTGCTGATCTTTCGAATATTATCATGAAAATTGGGAGCACCGTTGATCTACCTATATCTCCTGCAACTATCCGAGATGTATATCGTTCCCCATGAAATTCACCCAACAAAGCCATTATAGCCGAACTCACGAGTGTGCAACTAAAGACAGAACTCATTTCTCGAGTACGTAAATTTAATACTAAATGCGTAAACAAAGACTCGAAGTTTAACACACAACACTTAAGACTCCCGGGAGAAAAGCAGCCTGTCTACGTGGACGAAAACCTGTGTTCAACTGGGAAGAAACTTTTTTATTTGTCCAGGACATTTGAAAAACAGTGCATACACTGCAACAACTACAACTGCATCTTTCTTTGTATACTGCATGATAAATGTTTTTATATTGGTTTAATTCGGGGAATGGGCACCGATCTGCTCATAAATATACACATATTTCTAAAACCAACAAATACACAAACAACACACACATACATCTCTAAACATCATAAAAAACTGATATTACTTTCAAAACGGTATATGCTTACAAAAAGCTCACTTCTATTATAAATTTACACATACAAACCTATATCACATACGCATACACACAGTTTCCGGCGTATATCATAAACACTCACACACATAAGTCGTTGCTATTAATGATAGTGGCTCTAATACCCAATTGGCTCTTAAATGAATTTTCAGTGTACCCTCTGCTGTGCCTTATAACATTGTGGATCTATTACTTTACAAATGGCTAACACAGTTTACAATATTTTGTCTGAATTAGACAATATAGACATTGCAAAAGCTTATACGTGTAACCCTTATGAATGTAACAAATATGTTAGTGGTTCAAACCTTTCTACAAATATTTTACATATTAACATACGTAGTATTAAGAGAAATTTTGACGAATTATTAACACTACTGACCTTAATCAAAGTTGATTGTGACGTTGTTATTCTAACCGAATGCTGGCTAAGTAAAATAACTGACTTGTCGATACTCGATGGTTATAATTGTCACCACACAAAGAAAGTTAAAAATCAAAATGATGGGGTCGAAATTTACATAAAAAAACAAATACAGTGTACAATTGAGGAATCTGACTTTATGAATGGCAGTTGCCTTGCAAAAATGCAAAACGAACTGGCCATAATTGCCATTTATAGGTCTCCCTCCAACTCTTCTAATCAAGGGTTCGACCATTTTTTAAGCAATCTAGACAATGTGCTATGCTCGGTTAGTAAACACGACAATATATGTCTTATTGGTGATACCAATCTAGATATAACACCCTCTAATACGAATGAACGTTCTGCCAGCTATTTAACCCTTAATGCTACCCATGGCCTCCTTCCCGCACATTACTTTCCAACAAGGCTACATTCTTGTATAGATCACGTAATTCTCAAAACTAATAAGAACTCAACTGTGCTTGTTGTGAACTCACATATTACGGACCACCTCCCATTACTTGTACAAATCGAGACTGACAAACTAATAAAAATGTTATTTGTATGAGGAAATCTGTATTTAATGTTGCGTAAATATATATATTATTATTCTTTGGAATATTTATTTGGCGTGGTAAAAAGACGAAAAAGTTTTTTAAAGGCCATCGCATTATCCCGTTGGTTAATTGTAAAATGAGAAGTTTGCTCACGTAGCCCATAATTACCTATTTTTTTATATCGGTATGCCATATTGTTTCCAATTGTTATTCTAACCTTAAATAAGTTTTTGTTATTAATTATTTTATTTTAATAGGTGTTGTATGTATATGAGTGTTCTCTTTGACTTATCGTGTTACAATAGAAACAGTCTTTACAATAATATGTAAAATGTAACATTAAGACTGTGATATATATTGGGGCCCTGAAAAGGGCCTTTTACGTTTTCTTTTCGGGTTGTTGTTGTCAGTTTGTGAGATAAGCAAGTAGGTACCTGCAGTAGCAGCAGGAGCAACGAGCACGCCATTTTGTTTGTACTACATTAGGTCTTATAATAATATCTGCCGCTAGGCTTTCTTATTTGGTGAGAAAGAAAACGAAATGTAAGTCCTCCCTCGTCTTGATCGCCTAACCCACGACGACTTTACTTTGTTCTTCTTTGCCAAAAAACAATATGTAAGGCCTTGTCTTTAATAGATCTTTCATTGGTATTGGGCGTACTTGCTGATCATCAAAGTTGTAATATCTTAAATCGCAAGCTTGCCCTACGGCTGTGTAATGGCCATGACTTACAGAATCACCAAAGTGGGTAATGGTGCTCATTAGTTTGTAAGTCTGAAACAAAAATAAAGCAATGATATTAGTTAGTTGTGTTATGTTTTATTATTTAATCAACAAAAGACGTTTCGACGGTTACCCGCCAAGACCTCCTAAGTGGTTTTGGCGATTAACCGTCGATTTGCCTATTAAAATTGTTTTCACTAAAACTCACCAGTCGTTGATTATTGTTGTTGTACATATATTGGTTGAGGTTGATTTTATTTTTAAATAGAACATGTTTGTCGACCTTATGGCCAAATGAGAACCTTTTAAGTGTAATGCAAAGAACCTTTGGTGCCCGTTCTATGTAAAACTCTTTGGTAGCCGACACCGTTTTTTGGCATGTTTCACATTTATAACCTATGTCTTGTAACAGTTCACGTGAGAAAAAGGACTGTAGTGATTCGTCTAAGGTGTTTTCTTTTTCCACGTCTAAAAGTAGATCCTGTGAAGAAAATTTATACGAATTTAATTAACACCCACTAACATGTACATTAACAAACATACTTATAAGTATTGATGATGGCCATGTTACCTGAAAGTTTTCATACGTAGTCGACTGATTCTGACACGCCAGACATCTTACAATTGTACGTAAAGTACCACCAAAAATTTGATTTATTGGTGTGCTTTCTTTGGTGTGAGTACCTATATTGTCGGCATTTATGAACCGACTTAAATAACAGTTCTCCATAGCCTCTAGAAGATACCTGAAACGAACACATTTCAAGAAATGAGTTTAAAATTATAAGTAGGTACATCAATTACAATTAACAATCTTCTTATATATAAAAATCAATTGCTGTTCGTAAATCGGCCCAGCCGTAGCTTGTCTCGCTAAAACTCGAGAACGGCTGGGCCGATTTAACTGATTTTGGTTTTAAATGTTTGTCATTTCAGGGATTGCAGGGAAGGTTTCAACGGTGAAAAAATTAAAATATCTTGAAAATCCAAATGTAATAATAATATGATGTTTTACCTCAGGAACTCATGAGCATCCTCTTGTCTGCCTGGTGTCAAATGTCTACATATGAGACGTAGCTTCGAAGAGACCTGCTCGGGATTGATGTATGTGCCAGTGCGACCACTATTCTGTGTCGCCATCAATGTGGCGCGCATTCCGCAGGTGACACATGTTTCTGTTGATAAAATGTAACAAAAGTTACACAATATAAACAACACAAATATATGTAGTGTATGTATACAGACGAAATTCTGTTAATTACTATTTCTTCTTACTAGGGTATTGTAATTCATCGTCATTGGACGTAATTTGTTCCCCAAAGTAACAAATTAATACAGACAAAATGCTTTAGTTTACAATGTGACAATGAAGTGTAAGGACAGGTTGGGTTATATTTAAACTTTAATTCTGTTTTTTCATTTAAAAAAAAGTGTAAACACATTTTTTTAAATTTATAAATTAAGATGGTGATTCCGATCAAGAGATCTCGGGTTTGATTCCCGAGTCGGGCTGCTATTGGGCGTTTCTTACAAGAAAGTGATAATAGCAGCCCGGAGTATGGAGGTATTTTCGGCTCGTGCCTCGGAGAACACGTTAAGCTGTCGGTCCCGGTTGTCATAATAAACATCTATGGAAATCGTTATTGGGAAGTCAGTGCCTTCAAATATACTGACAATTAGTTCAATTTTTGAATTCAGTTCACCGAATGAAAACCGGTTTAACTAGTAGCCGACCCCAAATAATCTTGGGAGTAATAAAAGGCTAGGAAGATTCTGAAGATATTAGAAGGTAAAAGGTAATAGAGCCACGTTGACTTGAGCACGAACGGGCCGGCTTGATCAAGGCGGTACTACCCTCGCACACAAAATTAACGTTAAATTACAGCTTTTGTGCTGTCCTGTTTCGTTGGTGAGTGCGAGACCGGAGACCTAAAGATGCAGAAGCATCACTAGGCCACCATGGTGTGGGCCGCCATGCTGCATTGTTGCATTGTCTGCATTTGTAATGAGTATGGTGACCACCACTCTTGGATTCTGCTTATGCTTTCAGTCAGGCCAAGTAGAGTCATTTTGGTAGGTCATACATAAAAATGGTGATGGAGTAATAACTAAAACTGTATCTAGGTATATATTTGCAATTTCATGGTTGTGACTTTTAACGCTCCATAATGCACTGCCATGAAAATCTTGTTTATAATGCTCCGGAATAAAAAAAATACTAGTCGTGTGTAAAGGATACATAATTGAATAAAAAAAATAAGTTGTACCTTGTTTGTTACATTTCTCAGCATGACCCTTTTCCGTAACAATCCAATTAACAAATGCAGGAACATGGAATAGAGCCTGCAGTGTTGCGTTCAAGTAGCACGTGTTTCTTGTATTCGCCATGCCAGCTCCGACTGTCCAAGGCTTTTGCCATCCCATCTGGAGCTTTTCGAGGGGTTTTTTGTTGGTGTCTGCAACAATATCCATTACAAATAAATTTATTCAATAAAATTAACAATAAAAGTTATAGGTCATGTGATAAAACTTCTCATTTTACAACTAAGCAACGAGGAAGTCAGATAGATAGATTATATAGATAGATTTTATGTATAGTAACAATTTTTTCACATTTTAAAGCTTCTACACAAGGTCCTAAAATATAATTCAAACTTCTATAGACACCATCCTAATTTACAATAAGTTAGCATGTAAAATAATAGGTACATAATCTAAATCATATTCTATTACAGAAAAAATCGCCAATCGCCACACACGACAGCGACCGGCCATTTGCACCAATCAGAGAACGCCATTCGTTTCCAATGCATGTCGTTTGAAATAATTACAAAAATTCTTATGATCTTATGACCTATTTTATTTTATACACCTAGGTTTTCTCTAAGTAATAAGAGTTAGAACTGATATTGAATAAGATAATAATATTAACACACTTGCTATAATATTCAAAATCTACAAGTATGATTATAATATAATTTAAGAGTTTTGTTTGAACTTGAATAGTGGCCCGACGCGGGAATCGAACCCGAGAATTCTTGATCGGCAGTCGCATCGGTAACGTCATTATTATTGTACCGCATGTTCTGAAGCAGTAATCAATTATAGATCTGACATGTTTTAATACCTGGATGACCGTTTCAATACCGGTATTTTTTTTGGTATAGTTCAATCGGTTTATCGCTCCCAAAACCCGCTGCATACTAAATTTCATGAAAATCATTGGAGCTGCTTTCAAAACTTAAATTGTATACAGATACTAGCTGACCCATGCAACCTCGTTTGCGTCTCCTATTGCCCGCAGCGTGATAATTTTCCCCCGTTTTTGAAACATTCGCCTTTGGAGCTCCGCTCCTATTGATGTATGATGATAGATAGCCTATAGCCTTCCCCGATAACTGTACTATCCAACACTGAAAGATTTTTTCAAATCGGACCAGTGGTTTCTGAGATTAACGCGTTCAAACAAACAAACAAACTCTTCAGTTTTTATAATTACATATATATACAAGAATTGCTTGTTTACAGGCAATAGATTTGATAGATAGATATGTATTATTAGGTCTCACTTTTCAGTTTATAATAGAATCTAAACGGTATTTTTAATAAAACGATACACAAATTTAATTTTCTTGGTATTGAAAACAATTTAAAAACAAAATTTTTATTTCAAAAAAAATGTATGTTTGTAGGTTTCTCAAATAAAAATATTAGACCGTTATTTTATAAGTTTTAAGCGACTAACGAGTAACTCTGACCGACCGGGTCCTATGCCAATCTACATTTTATATTTACACTCCAAATATTCAAACGTAACAATTTTTATCTAGATCAAGACAAAATTCAGGGCAGGTGCACTGCACTGACTAGTCCTTCTAAAGCGACTCCATTGAAATGAACCCATATTACGTTAAATATTACAAGTATAGTGTAACTTACCTGGTGTTTGGCTGGCTGAACTACAATCTTTCCTGAGTTTTCTTTCACTGACGGGTTTTGTAGGTCGAAGCACCACGTACTTAGATTTCAATCCATCAAGAACGTTATTTTGGTAATCACCAGATACTTCGAAATCAATATTTGATAAAAACACACTTTTACCCAAAGAATAAAGACCACTTGCCACTAAAAAAGAATTTTGATTCGTTTCGTCTGGTGTAAGAGATAAACGCAATGCGCTTGTTACTTGATCGCAAATTGTATCAGACATATTTTCTTCAAAATTACACTATCACTTTTTACAATTTTCAATTTAAACAGCCACTTGCTAGTTCGTATCGTAGTCGTGCGTACTCTAGAGAACGAGAAAACGAAGGGACGACCCGACCAAATGATCCATTTATATACATGCTAACCGACACCACCACACCGCCCAAGACAGTCGCCACGCCCCACCCAGACACCACGCCCCACCTCGGCCCCCCGCCCCGAACCCCAATAAAATTCAGTGTAGCCAGCTGAAATGCCACACTTGCCACTCCTTGAAATTTGATTTACGAAATAACAGTCCAAACCTAATTTGAAAATTCTTACCAAACGATAAAATCAAGGGTGCGATAGATCTTGTTTACACTAATCAAAGAAAATAACTTTAATAATTACTAGTTTCTAAAGATGGTAATGGAGTAATAACTAAAACAATTTCTGATATGTTTGCAATTTAATAGTTGTGAGTTGTGACCCACCATATTGCACTTCGATAAAAACCTGGTTGACCATTTAGATATTTGGAGTGTAAATATCATAGACTGCGATACTACACGGTCGGTCAGTTTGTTACCGCTTGAAACTTTTTAAAATAACTATTTATTCATCATCATCATCATTAGCCTATCGCAGTCCACTGCTCTACATAGGCACAGAAGCCGAGGATCGAAGTAAGTGGCGTGCAATTGGAGAGGCCTATGTCCAACGCTCTAATATTTATTTAGAAAAACTACAAACATCAAGTAATTGACAATTTTTTTTAAATAAAACATTGTTTTTAATACTGAGAGATATAGTTTTATTAAAAAATACCATTTAGATTCTATTATAAACTAAAAAATTAGACCTTATAAAACATATCTATCTATCAAATCTATTACCTGTAAACGAGCAATTCTTGTATATTATGTATATATAATCTGAATTTTCATGAAACTTAGTATGCAGCAGGTTTCTGGGGTAGTAAACCGATCGAGCTAGTATTGATTTGCAGAAATTTTACCATTAACAAAAATACCGGCATTTAAACGGTCATCCAGCTCCTAAAACGTTTAAGACCCATAATTACTGCTTCAGAATATGTGGTACAATAATAATCTACGAAACATACATCCCATCCTACTTTTTAATCCTACTAATATTATAAATGCGAAAGTTTGTAAGGATGTGTGTTTGTTGCTCTTTCACGCAAAAACTACAGAACAGATTTTCATGAGACTTTGCAGTAATACAGCTTAGACATCGGAATAACATAATAAGTTTAAATTCATAGAGATTTTTTTATAGTTTAGTCATAATATAATGATAACTGTCAAGTAAATCGGAAAAATCAGCCCTCTGAGAGCTATCTTGGCGTGCGCTGCCCAAACCGTTGGAGTTACATGATAATTACAATGTACAATAGTATGGTTCGTTTTAAATAGTTCTAAATAAAAGTCCGCGATAGCATATATCTACCTCTTATGTAGAAGCCAGCATATCATAAATAATGAGCCAAAAACACAATTAAATTGGATACTTTTTTACACATTTGTTGCTTTCAGTATTTAATGTACCTAAATGTATTTTGTCTTTTACGCTAAGCAATTCGGATAAATAGTTTAAAAGTTATCCCGAAAAGATTGAACTGAATAAAGCGCCATTAAATGCCTGCTATGAGGAAGAGCGGCGCGCGGGCTGAGGGGAAGTTCATGCAATGCCAATGTTAGTAACTAGGTCTGTTTGTTTGGTTAGACGGATGCACCGATTTCAATGAAATTTGCTATGGGGAATATGGAGATACTTTGATTGTTAAAAAAGGGCAGAGACGAATTTCCACGATAACCGACATAAACTCGGGCGGAGTCACGGACAAAAGCTAGCATTATAATAGGATTGTACGTAACAGGTCGATGTTTGTACATTATAGATTTTAAAGAAAAATAGTTTGATGATGAATAATAATTCATTTTAAAAACGTTGCTTTTAAAACGGCATAATGGGGATTGGTCTTTTTCTCTGAACTCTGTTTTTTTAATAACAGTTATAATTATCAAAACCATATCGATGAATGGGGTAACATTAAGCTTAAGACATTTAAACAATCACCTTCGTTTAAGCAAAAAATATACAGAATACGATAGCAATAGCGGTAGGCACTAAGATTTGAAATACAATAGAATTATTGAGAAAACATAGTCATTTAAAATCGAATTTCTGAGAAAATCTTGCCTTTAAGAGATGTCCACTAAGATTTTTTGATCTCTTATCTTTTTTTACGATAAAATAATAATTGACCCATTGTTTACATGTGTTATATTTAAATAGGTCCACGGTCTAGCTCAATCTTCACGATGAAAGTTGAAAGGATTTTTTGCAAGTAATAATATTTAATGACAGTTTACAAATAATGATTATTACTAATAATTTGCTAATGAGGGTTTAGTTCTTTATGTGACGGGACTTTGTTCAATTTGAAGCTACTTCAGGTTAATGGTAACGAGTTCACTTGAGGTGTTTACTGAATTATATATTTAGTACTATCGGAACCCGCAGTGTTTCCCGGGGTAAAAAAGTAGCCTAAGTTACTCCTTATATTATCAGCTACCTCCTATCAGTGAAAGTCCCGTCAAAATTGATCCAGCCGTTCCAGGGATTACCCGGAACAAACAGACAGACAAAAATTTGAAAAGAAGAGATCAAAGAAATGCTGACAACTTGGAAGCGCGACTACGAAGACGCTTTTTCGAGGGCTTCGGCGGAGCAAACATCATTAGTTGCGAAACTTGTTGCTGAAGTGACTGAATTAAAACAACAAAACCAGGAGATTCGTAAGTCAAATAAAGAGATAGAAAAATCTATTACTATTATATTATCAGCTACCTATCAGTCAAAATTAGTCCAGCTATTCCAGAGATTAGCCGGAATAGACAGACAGACAGGCAAAAAAAAATTTGGTAAATGTACCTACCGTTTATTCATATAAATGCATTTAGTAAAAATAAAAGAAAGATGCAGTTGTAGTAGTGGAACATGACTTGGCAGTGCAGTGGTTGTCATTTGACAAAAGGGTGGTTTCGGATTTTATCAGTATTTGTTTCTCACCTGGTCTTTTCCGTAAGAAGATTCTGCCATTAGATGACCAACAAAAACTGTAATCATACTGTTTTTCAAATGTCCTGTACAAATAAAAAAGTTTCTTCCCAGTTGAACACAGGTTTTCGTCCACGTAGACAGGCTGCTTTTCTTCCGGGAGTCCTAAGTGTTGTGTGTTAAACTTCGAGTCTTTGTTTACGCATTTAGTATTAAATTTACGTACTCGAGAAATGAGTTCTGTCTTTAGTTGCACACTCGTGAGTTCGGCTATAATGGCTTTGTTGAGTGAATTTCCTGGGGAACGATATACATCTCGAGATGGGAACTATCCGGATAGGTGCAGGAGATATAGGTAGATCAACGGTGCTCCCAATTTTCATGATAATATTCGAAAGATCAGCAGCCGACTCATTTGTTTTCAATGGTACATTACGTACCTCAACGGGCGAAGAACGTGTCTGGTATTGGAGATCTCGTATAGTTTTTTCCAAGACTTCTGTGTATTTTTTATAATTTCCACACTCACTCCGCAGCAACTTTACCTGATTTTTCATGTCATCATACAATTCACTGACAGTAGAAATAGATTTTTCTATCTCTTTATTTGACTCACGAATCTCCAGGTTTTGTTGTTTTAATTCAGTCACTTCAGCAACAAGTTTCGCAACTAATGATGTTTGCTCCGCCGAAGCCCTCGAAAAAGCGTCTTCGTAGTCGCGCTTCCAAGTTGTCAGCATTTCTTTGATCTCTTCTTTTCAAATTTTTGTCTGTCTGTTTGTTCCGGGTAATCCCTGGAACGGCTGGATCAATTTTGACGGGACTTTCACTGATAGGAGGTAGCTGATAATATAAGGAGTAACTTAGGCTACTTTTTTACCCCGGGAAACACTGCGGGTTCAGATAGTACTAAATATAAAATTTGGTAAATACCTTCAAGTGAACATGTCACCATTAGGTACCTAAAGTAGCTTCAAATTGAACAAAGCCCCGTCACATAAAGAACTCAACCCTCATTAGCAAATTGTTTGTAATACTTATTATTTGTAAACTGTCATTAAATATTTTTACTTCTAAAAAATCCTTTCAACTTTCATCGTAAAGACGTGTAAACAATAGGTCAATTATTATTTTATCGTAAAAAAGGATAAGCAATCAAAAAATCTTAGTGGTTATCTCTTAAAAGCAAAAGGTTCTCAGAAATTCGATTTTAAATAACTATGTTTTCTCAATAATTCTATTGTATTTCAAGGCTTAGTGCCTACCGCTATTGCTATCGTATTCTGTATGTTTTTACTTAACAAAGGTGATTGTTTAAATTTCTTAAGCTTTAGTTACCCTATTCATCGACATGGTTTTGATAATTATAACTGTTATTAAAAAAGATTTGAGAAAAAACGACCAATCCCCATTGTGCCGTTTTAAAAAATATTTTCAACTTTCCGTGAAAAGACTAAGCTAGACCGTGGTCCTATTTAAATATAACACGTGTAAACAATAGGTCAATTATTATTTTATCGTGAAAAAAGGTAAGGGATCAAATTATCTTAGTGGTCATCTTCTAAAGACAAGGTTTTGACAGGCAAAAAAAAAATTTGGTAAATGTACCTACCGTTTATTCATATATATGCATTTAGTAAAAATCGGTTATTTTAATATTACAAACAGACACTTCAATTTTATTTATTTGTATAGATTAGAATAGGATTTATTAGGTACTAATTATTGAAAATGATTTTACTTAATTATTATTAAAGGGATAGGTATGGCTTATACTGGTGTATGAACTTGTATCGTATGTGATACCTATGTTACCGTATGCGACAGTCGATCAAGAGTTCTCGGCTTCGATTCCCGGATCGGGCAAATGTTCAAACGTTAATAACATGAATTGTTTATCTGTACAAATAAATAATATTGGAGTGTTTGTTTGTAATATTAAAATAACCGCTTTTTACTAAATGCATATGCATGTATACACGGTACATATACGAAAAATGTCGTTGAAAAAATTTTTGTCTGTCTGTCTGTTTGTTCTGGGTAATCTCTGGAACGGCTGGTTGGATTTTAACGTTACTTTCACAGGCAGGTAGCTGATGATCCGGGGAGTAACTTAGGCTACTTTTTTAGACTAACTTTGTCGTGCGGCGTTGCTAGCGGTACAATAATAACCGCGGGTAACACCGCGGGGTTCAGCTAGTAATTTTCTATAAGCAATGAGAGTTTGAACTGATATTGAACTAGTTAATAATTATAAAGGTAACAACCATATTATTCAAAACTTATAAGTATCTTTTTATATAATTTAAGACTTGATTGTTAAAAAAGGGCAGAGACGAATTACCACGATAACCGACACAAACGCGGGCGGAGCCACGGACAAAAGCTAGTATTATAAATGGATTGTATGTAACAGGTCGATGTTTGTACATTATAGATTTTGAAGAAAAATAGTTTGATGATAAATAATAATTCATTTTAAAAACGTTGCTTTTAAAACGGCATAATGGGGATTGGTCTTTTTCTTTCAACTCTGTTTTTTTAATAATAATTATAATCATCAAAACCATATCGATGAATGGGGTAACCGAAGCTTAAGAAATTTAAACAATCCCCTTTGTTAAAGCAAAAATATACGGAATACCTGCCTACGTAATAGCGGTAGGCACTAAGCCTTGAAATACAATAGAATTATTAAGAAGACATAATTTCTGAGAAAACCTTGTCTTTAAGAGACGACCACTAAGATTTTTTTTTAAAAAGAACCACGGTCTAGCTTAGTCTTTACACGGAAAGTTGAAAATATTTTTTAAAACGGCACAATGGGGATTGGTCTTTTTTTTCTCAAATCTTTTTTAATAACAGTTATAATTATCAAAACCATATCGATGAATAGGGTAACTGAAGCTTAAGAAATTTAAACAATCACCTTTGTTTACGCAAAAATATACAGAATACGATAGCAATAGCGGTAGGCACTAAGATTTGAAATACAATAGAATTATTGAGAAAACATAGTTAGGTATTTAAAATCGAATTTCTGAGAAAATCTTGCCTTTAAGAGATAGCCACTAAGATTTTTTGATCTCTTATCTTTTTTTACGATAAAATAATAATTGACCTATTGTTTACACGTGTTATATTTAAATAGGACCACGGTCTAGCTTAGTCTTTTCACGGAAAGTTGAAAATATTTTTTAAAACGGCACAATGGGGATTGGTCGTTTTTTCTCAAATCTTTTTTAATAACAGTTATAATTATCAAAACCATGTCGATGAATAGGGTAACTGAAGCTTAAGAAATTTAAACAATCACCTTTGTTAAGTAAAAACATACAGAATACGATAGCAATAGCGGTAGGCACTAAGCCTTGAAATACAATAGAATTATTGAGAAAACATAGTTATTTAAAATCGAATTTCTGAGAACCTTTTGCTTTTAAGAGATAACCACTAAGATTTTTTGATTGCTTATCCTTTTTTACGATAAAATAATAATTGACCTATTGTTTACACGTCTTTACGATGAAAGTTGAAAGGATTTTTTTAGAAGTAAAAATATTTAATGACAGTTTACAAATAATAAGTATTACAAACAATTTGCTAATGAGGGTTGAGTTCTTTATGTGACGGGGCTTTGTTCAATTTGAAGCTACTTTAGGTACCTAATGGTGACATGTTCACTTGAAGGTATTTACCAAATTTTATATTTAGTACTATCTGAACCCGCAGTGTTTCCCGGGGTAAAAAAGTAGCCTAAGTTACTCCTTATATTATCAGCTACCTCCTATCAGTGAAAGTCCCGTCAAAATTGATCCAGCCGTTCCAGGGATTACCCGGAACAAACAGACAGACAAAAATTTGAAAAGAAGAGATCAAAGAAATGCTGACAACTTGGAAGCGCGACTACGAAGACGCTTTTTCGAGGGCTTCGGGGGAGCAAACATCATTAGTTGCGAAACTTGTTGCTGAAGTGACTGAATTAAAACAACAAAACCTGGAGATTCGTGAGTCAAATAAAGAGATAGAAAAATCTATTACTACTGTCAGTGAATTGTATGATGACATGAAAAATCAGGTAAAGTTGCTGCGGAGTGAGTGTGGAAATTATAAAAAGTACACAGAAGTCTTGGAAAAAACTATACGAGATCTCCAATACCAGACACGTTCTTCGACCATTGAGGTACGTAATGTACCATTGAAAACAAATGAGTCGGCTGCTGATCTTTCGAATATTATCATGAAATTTGGGAGCACCGTTGATCTACCTATATCTCTTGCAACTATCCGAGATGTATATCGTTCCCCAGGAAATTCACTCAACAAAGCCATTATAGCCGAACTCACGAGTGTGCAACTAAAGACAGAACTCATTTCTCGAGTACGTAAATTTAATACTAAATGCGTAAACAAAGACTCGAAGATTAACACACAACACTTAGGACTCCCGGAAGAAAAGCAGCCTGTCTACGTGGACGAAAACCTGTGTTCAACTGGGAAGAAACTTTTTTATTTGTCCAGGACATTTGAAAAACAGTATGATTACAGTTTTTGTTGGTCATCTAATGGCAGAATCTTCTTACGGAAAAGACCGGGTGAGAAACAAATACTGAAAAAATCCGAAACCTCCCTTCAGGAGCTTCAAGGCAGCAAATGACAACCACTGCACTGCCAAGTCATGTTCCACTACTACAACTGCATCTTTCTTTGTATACTGCATGATAAATGTTTTTATATTGGTTTAATTCGGGGAATGGGCACCGATCTGCTCATAAATATACACATATTTCTAAAACCAACAAATATACAAACAACACACACATACATCTCTAAACATCATAAAAAACTGATATTACTTTCAAAAAGGTATATGCTCACAAAAAGCTCACTTCTATTATAAATTTACACATACAAACCTTTATCACATACGCATACACACCGTTTCCGGAGTATATCATAAACACTCACACACATAAGCCGTTGCTATTAATGATAGTGGCTCTAATACCCAATTGGCTCTTAAATGAATTTTCAGTCTACCCTCTGCTGTGCCTTATAACATTGTGGATCTATTACTTTACAAATGGCTAACACAGTTTACAATATTTTGTCTGAATTAGACAATATAGACATTGCAAAAGCTTATACGTGTAACCCTTATGTATGTAACAAATATGTTAGTGGTTCAAAACTTTCTACAAATATTTTACATATTAACATACGTAGTATTAAGAGAAATTTTGACGAATTATTAACACTACTGACCTTAATCAAAGTTGATTGTGACGTTGTTATTCTAACCGAATGCTGGCTAAGTAAAATAACTGACTTCCCGATACTCGATGGTTATAATTGTCACCACACAAAGAAAGTTAAAAATCAAAATGATGGGGTCGTAATTTACATAAAAAAACAAATACAGTGTACAATTGAGGAATCTGACTTTATGAATGGCAGTTGCCTTACTTGCAAAAATGGAAAACGAACTGGCCATAATTGCCATTTATAGGTCTCCCTCCAACTCTTCTAATCAAGGGTTCGACCATTTTTTAAGCAATCTAGACAATGTGCTATGCTCGGTTAGTAAACACGACAATATATGTCTTATTGGTGATACCAATCTAGATATAACACCCTCTAATACGAATGAACGTTCTGCCAGCCATTTAACCCTTAATGCTACCCATGGCCTCCTTCCCGCACATTACTTTCCAACAAGGCTACATTCTTGTATAGATCACGTAATTCTCAAAACTAATAAGAACTCAACTGTGCTTGTTGTGAACTCACATATTACGGACCACCTCCCATTACTTGTACAAATCGAGACTGACAAACTAATAAAAATGTTATTTGTATGAGGAAATCTGTATTTAATGTTGCGTAAATATATATATTATTATTCTTTGGAATATTTATTTGGCGTGGTAAAAAGACGAAAAAGTTTTTTAAAGGCCATCGCATTATCCCGTTGGTTAATTGTAAAATGAGAAGTTTGCTCACGTAGCCCATAATTACCTATTTTTTTATATCGGTATGCCATATTGTTTCCAATTGTTATTCTAACCTTAAATAAGTTTTTGTTATTAATTATTTTATTTTAATAGGTGTTGTATGTATATGAGTGTTCTCTTTGACTTATCGTGTTACAATAGAAACAGTCTTTACAATAATATGTAAAATGTAACATTAAGACTGTGATATATATTGGGGCCCTGAAAAGGGCCTTTTACGTTTTCTTTTCGGGTTGTTGTTGTCAGTTTGTGAGATAAGCAAGTAGGTACCTGCAGTAGCAGCAGGAGCAACGAGCACGCCATTTTGTTTGTACTACATTAGGTCTTATAATAATATCTGCCGCTAGGCTTTCTTATTTGGTGAGAAAGAAAAAGAAAAGTAAGTCCTCCCTCGTCTTGATCGCCTAACCCACGACGACTTTACTTTGTTCTTCTTTGCCAAAAAACAATATGTAAGGCCTTGTCTTTAATAGATCTTTCATTGGTATTGGGCGTACTTGCTGATCATCAAAGTTGTAATATCTTAAATCGCAAGCTTGCCCTACGGCTGTGTAATGGCCATGACTTACAGAATCACCAAAGTGGGTAATGGTGCTCATTAGTTTGTAAGTCTGAAACAAAAATAAAGCAATGATATTAGTTAGTTGTCTTATGTTTTATTATTTAATCAACAAAAGACGTTTCGACGGTTACCCGCCAAGACCTCCTAAGTGGTTTTGGCGATTAACCGTCGATTTGCCTATTAAAATTGTTTTCACTAAAACTCACCAGTCGTTGATTATTGTTGTTGTACATATATTGGTTGAGGTTGATTTTATTTTTAAATAGAACATGTTTGTCGACCTTATGGCCAAATGAGAACCTTTTAAGTGTAATGCAAAGAACCTTTGGTGCCCGTTCTATGTAAAACTCTTTGGTAGCCGACACCGTTTTTTGGCATGTTTCACATTTATAACCTATGTCTTGTAACAGTTCACGTGAGAAAAAGGACTGTAGTGATTCGTCTAAGGTGTTTTCTTTTTCCACGTCTAAAAGTAGATCCTGTGAAGAAAATTTATACGAATTTAATTAACACCCACTAACATGTACATTAACAAACATACTTATAAGTATTGATGATGGCCATGTTACCTGAAAGTTTTCATACGTAGTCGACTGATTCTGACACGCCAGACATCTTACAATTGTACGTAAAGTACCACCAAAAATTTGATTTATTGGTGTGCTTTCTTTGGTGTGAGTACCTATATTGTCGGCATTTATGAACCGACTTAAATAACAGTTCTCCATAGCCTCTAGAAGATACCTGAAACGAACACATTTCAAGAAATGAGTTTAAAATTATAAGTAGGTACATCAATTACAATTAACAATCTTCTTATATATAAAAATCAATTGCTGTTCGTAAATCGGCCCAGCCGTAGCTTGTCTCGCTAAAACTCGAGAACGGCTGGGCCGATTTAACTGATTTTGGTTTTAAATGTTTGTCATTTCAGGGATTGCAGGGAAGGTTTCAACGGTGAAAAAATTAAAATATCTTGAAAATCCAAATGTAATAATAATATGATGTTTTACCTCAGGAACTCATGAGCATCCTCTTGTCTGCCTGGTGTCAAATGTCTACATATGAGACGTAGCTTCGAAGAGACCTGCTCGGGATTGATGTATGTGCCAGTGCGACCACTATTCTGTGTCGCCATCAATGTGGCGCGCATTCCGCAGGTGACACATGTTTCTGTTGATAAAATGTAACAAAAGTTACACAATATAAACAACACAAATATATGTAGTGTATGTATACAGACGAAATTCTGTTAATTACTATTTCTTCTTACTAGGGTATTGTAATTCATCGTCATTGGACGTAATTTGTTCCCCAAAGTAACAAATTAATACAGACAAAATGCTTTAGTTTACAATGTGACAATGAAGTGTAAGGACAGGTTGGGTTATATTTAAACTTTAATTCTGTTTTTTCATTTAAAAAAAAGTGTAAACACATTTTTTTAAATTTATAAATTAAGATGGTGATTCCGATCAAGAGATCTCGGGTTTGATTCCCGAGTCGGGCTGCTATTGGGCGTTTCTTACAAGAAAGTGATAATAGCAGCCCGGAGTATGGAGGTATTTTCGGCTCGTGCCTCGGAGAACACGTTAAGCTGTCGGTCCCGGTTGTCATAATAAACATCTATGGAAATCGTTATTGGGAAGTCAGTGCCTTCAAATATACTGACAATTAGTTCAATTTTTGAATTCAGTTCACCGAATGAAAACCGGTTTAACTAGTAGCCGACCCCAAATAATCTTGGGAGTAATAAAAGGCTAGGAAGATTCTGAAGATATTAGAAGGTAAAAGGTAATAGAGCCACGTTGACTTGAGCACGAACGGGCCGGCTTGATCAAGGCGGTACTACCCTCGCACACAAAATTAACGTTAAATTACAGCTTTTGTGCTGTCCTGTTTCGTTGGTGAGTGCGAGACCGGAGACCTAAAGATGCAGAAGCATCACTAGGCCACCATGGTGTGGGCCGCCATGCTGCATTGTTGCATTGTCTGCATTTGTAATGAGTATGGTGACCACCACTCTTGGATTCTGCTTATGCTTTCAGTCAGGCCAAGTAGAGTCATTTTGGTAGGTCATACATAAAAATGGTGATGGAGTAATAACTAAAACTGTATCTAGGTATATATTTGCAATTTCATGGTTGTGACTTTTAACGCTCCATAATGCACTGCCATGAAAACCTTGTTTATAATGCTCCGGATTAAAAAAATACTAGTCGTGTGTAAAGGATACATAATTGAATAAAAAAAATAAGTTGTACCTTGTTTGTTACATTTCTCAGCATGACCCTTTTCCGTAACAATCCAATTAACAAATGCAGGAACATGGAATAGAGCCTGCAGTGTTGCGTTCAAGTAGCACGTGTTTCTTGTATTCGCCATGCCAGCTCCGACTGTCCAAGGCTTTTGCCATCCCATCTGGAGCTTTTCCAGGGGTTTTTTGTTGGTGTCTGCAACAATATCCATTACAAATAAATTTATTCAATAAAATTAACAATAAAAGTTATAGGTCATGTGATAAAACTTCTCATTTTACAACTAAGCAACGAGGAAGTCAGATAGATAGATTATATAGATAGATTTTATGTATAGTAACAATTTTTTCACATTTTAAAGCTTCTACACAAGGTCCTAAAAATATAATTCAAACTTCTATAGACACCATCCTAATTTACAATAAGTTAGCATGTAAAATAATAGGTACATAATCTAAATCATATTCTATTACAGAAAAAATCGCCAATCGCCACACACGACAGCGACCGGCCATTTGCACCAATCAGAGAACGCCATTCGTTTCCAATGCATGTCGTTTGAAATAATTACAAAAATTCTTATGATCTTATGACCTATTTTATTTTATACACCTAGGTTTTCTCTAAGTAATAAGAGTTAGAACTGATATTGAATAAGATAATAATATTAACACACTTGCTATAATATTCAAAATCTACAAGTATAATTATAATATAATGTAAGAATTTTGTTTGAACTTGAATAGTGGCCCGACGCGGGAATCGAACCCGAGAATTCTTGATCGGCAGTCGCATCGGTAACGTCATTATTATTGTACCGCATGTTCTGAAGCAGTAATCAATTATAGATCTGACATGTTTTAATACCTGTATATATAGATATGTATTATTAGGTCTCACCTTTTCAGTTTATAATAGAATCTAAACGGTATTTTTAATAAAACGATACACAAATTTAATTTTCTTGGTATTGAAAACAATTTAAAAACAAATTTTTTATTTCAAAAAAAATGTATGTTTGTAGGTTTCTGAAATAAAAATATTAGACCGTTATTTTATAAGTTTTAAGCGACTAACGAGTAACTCTGACCGACCGGGTCCTATGCCAATCTACATTATAAAAAAATTTAATTTTTTTTAAACTATACCCATTTTTCTAAACTATACTGTGTAAAATAAATATTTTTAAGTATACCATTGTGAGGAGAAATAAAGTATTATTATTATTATTATTATTACATATTATATTTACACTCCAAATATTCAAACGTAACAATTTTTATCTAGATCAAGACAAAATTCAGGGCAGGTGCACTGCACTGACTAGTCCTTCTAAAGCGACTCCATTGAAATGAACCCATATTACGTTAAATATTACAAGTATAGTGTAACTTACCTGGTGTTTGGCTGGCTGAACTACAATCTTTCCTGAGTTTTCTTTCACTGACGGGTTTTGTAGGTCGAAGCACCACGTACTTAGATTTCAATCCATCAAGAACGTTATTTTGGTAATCACCAGATACTTCGAAATCAATATTTGATAAAAACACACTTTTACCCAAAGAATAAAGACCACTTGCCACTAAAAAAGAATTTTGATTCGTTTCGTCTGGTGTAAGAGATAAACGCAATGCGCTTGTTACTTGATCGCAAATTGTATCAGACATATTTTCTTCAAAATTACACTATCACTTTTTACAATTTTCAATTTAAACAGCCACTTGCTAGTTCGTATCGTAGTCGTGCGTACTCTAGAGAACGAGAAAACGAAGGGACGACCCGACCAAATGATCCATTTATATACATGCTAACCGACACCACCACACCGCCCAAGACAGTCGCCACGCCCCACCCAGACACCACGCCCCACCCAGGCCCCCCGCCCCGAACCCCAATAAAATTCAGTGTAGCCAGCTGAAATGCCACACTTGCCACTCCTTGAAATTTGATTTACGAAATAACAGTCCAAACCTAATTTGAAAATTCTTACCAAACGATAAAATCAAGGGTGCGATAGATCTTGTTTACACTAATCAAAGAAAATAACTTTAATAATTACTAGTTTCTAAAGATGGTAATGGAGTAATAACTAAAACAATTTCTGATATGTTTGCAATTTAATAGTTGTGAGTTGTGACCCACCATATTGCACTTCGATAAAAACCTGGTTGACCATTTAGATATTTGGAGTGTAAATATCATAGACTGCGATACTACACGGTCGGTCAGTTTGTTACCGCTTGAAACTTTTTAAAATAACTATTTATTCATCATCATCATCATTAGCCTATCGCAGTCCACTGCTCTACATAGGCACAGAAGCCGAGGATCGAAGTAAGTGGCGTGCAATTGGAGAGGCCTATGTCCAACGCTCTAATATTTATTTAGAAAAACTACAAACATCAAGTAATTGACAATTTTTTTTAAATAAAACATTGTTTTTAATACTGAGAGATATAGTTTTATTAAAAAAATACCATTTAGATTCTATTATAAACTAAAAAATTAGACCTTATAAAACATATCTATCTATCAAATCTATTACCTGTAAACGAGCAATTCTTGTATATTATGTATATATAATCTGAATTTTCATGAAACTTAGTATGCAGCAGGTTTCTGGGGTAGTAAACCGATCGAGCTAGTATTGATTTGCAGAAATTTTACCATTAACAAAAATACCGGCATTTAAACGGTCATCCAGCTCCTAAAACGTTTAAGACCCATAATTACTGCTTCAGAATATGTGGTACAATAATAATCTACGAAACATACATCCCATCCTACTTTTTAATCCTACTAATATTATAAATGCGAAAGTTTGTAAGGATGTGTGTTTGTTGCTCTTTCACGCAAAAACTACAGAACAGATTTTCATGAGACTTTGCAGTAATACAGCTTAGACATCGGAATAACATAATAAGTTTAAATTTATAGAGATTTTTTTATAGTTTAGTCATAATATAATGATAACTGTCAAGTAAATCGGAAAAATCAGCCCTCTGAGAGCTATCTTGGCGTGCGCTGCCCAAACCGTTGGAGTTACATGATAATTACAATGTACAATAGTATGGTTCGTTTTAAATAGTTCTAAATAAAAGTCCGCGATAGCATATATCTACCTCTTATGTAGAAGCCAGCATATCATAAATAATGAGCCAAAAACACAATTAAATTGGATACTTTTTTACACATTTGTTGCTTTCAGTATTTAATGTACCTAAATGTATTTTGTCTTTTACGCTAAGCAATTCGGATAAATAGTTTAAAAGTTATCCCGAAAAGATTGAACTGAATAAAGCGCCATTAAATGCCTGCTATGAGGAAGAGCGGCGCGCGGGCTGAGGGGAAGTTCATGCAATGCCAATGTTAGTAACTAGGTCTGTTTGTTTGGTTAGACGGATGCACCGATTTCAATGAAATTTGCTATGGGGAATATGGAGATACTTTGATTGTTAAAAAAGGGCAGAGACGAATTTCCACGATAACCGACATAAACTCGGGCGGAGTCACGGACAAAAGCTAGCATTATAATAGGATTGTACGTAACAGGTCGATGTTTGTACATTATAGATTTTAAAGAAAAATAGTTTGATGATGAATAATAATTCATTTTAAAAACGTTGCTTTTAAAACGGCATAATGGGGATTGGTCTTTTTCTCTGAACTCTGTTTTTTTAATAACAGTTATAATTATCAAAACCATATCGATGAATGGGGTAACATTAAGCTTAAGACATTTAAACAATCACCTTCGTTTAAGCAAAAAATATACAGAATACGATAGCAATAGCGGTAGGCACTAAGATTTGAAATACAATAGAATTATTGAGAAAACATAGTCATTTAAAATCGAATTTCTGAGAAAATCTTGCCTTTAAGAGATGTCCACTAAGATTTTTTGATCTCTTATCTTTTTTTACGATAAAATAATAATTGACCCATTGTTTACATGTGTTATATTTAAATAGGTCCACGGTCTAGCTCAATCTTCACGATGAAAGTTGAAAGGATTTTTTGCAAGTAATAATATTTAATGACAGTTTACAAATAATGATTATTACTAATAATTTGCTAATGAGGGTTTAGTTCTTTATGTGACGGGACTTTGTTCAATTTGAAGCTACTTCAGGTTAATGGTAACGAGTTCACTTGAGGTGTTTACTGAATTATATATTTAGTACTATCGGAACCCGCAGTGTTTCCCGGGGTAAAAAAGTAGCCTAAGTTACTCCTTATATTATCAGCTACCTCCTATCAGTGAAAGTCCCGTCAAAATTGATCCAGCCGTTCCAGGGATTACCCGGAACAAACAGACAGACAAAAATTTGAAAAGAAGAGATCAAAGAAATGCTGACAACTTGGAAGCGCGACTACGAAGACGCTTTTTCGAGGGCTTCGGCGGAGCAAACATCATTAGTTGCGAAACTTGTTGCTGAAGTGACTGAATTAAAACAACAAAACCAGGAGATTCGTAAGTCAAATAAAGAGATAGAAAAATCTATTACTATTATATTATCAGCTACCTATCAGTCAAAATTAGTCCAGCTATTCCAGAGATTAGCCGGAATAGACAGACAGACAGGCAAAAAAAAATTTGGTAAATGTACCTACCGTTTATTCATATAAATGCATTTAGTAAAAATAAAAGAAAGATGCAGTTGTAGTAGTGGAACATGACTTGGCAGTGCAGTGGTTGTCATTTGACAAAAGGGTGGTTTCGGATTTTATCAGTATTTGTTTCTCACCTGGTCTTTTCCGTAAGAAGATTCTGCCATTAGATGACCAACAAAAACTGTAATCATACTGTTTTTCAAATGTCCTGTACAAATAAAAAAGTTTCTTCCCAGTTGAACACAGGTTTTCGTCCACGTAGACAGGCTGCTTTTCTTCCGGGAGTCCTAAGTGTTGTGTGTTAAACTTCGAGTCTTTGTTTACGCATTTAGTATTAAATTTACGTACTCGAGAAATGAGTTCTGTCTTTAGTTGCACACTCGTGAGTTCGGCTATAATGGCTTTGTTGAGTGAATTTCCTGGGGAACGATATACATCTCGAGATGGGAACTATCCGGATAGGTGCAGGAGATATAGGTAGATCAACGGTGCTCCCAATTTTCATGATAATATTCGAAAGATCAGCAGCCGACTCATTTGTTTTCAATGGTACATTACGTACCTCAACGGGCGAAGAACGTGTCTGGTATTGGAGATCTCGTATAGTTTTTTCCAAGACTTCTGTGTATTTTTTATAATTTCCACACTCACTCCGCAGCAACTTTACCTGATTTTTCATGTCATCATACAATTCACTGACAGTAGAAATAGATTTTTCTATCTCTTTATTTGACTCACGAATCTCCAGGTTTTGTTGTTTTAATTCAGTCACTTCAGCAACAAGTTTCGCAACTAATGATGTTTGCTCCGCCGAAGCCCTCGAAAAAGCGTCTTCGTAGTCGCGCTTCCAAGTTGTCAGCATTTCTTTGATCTCTTCTTTTCAAATTTTTGTCTGTCTGTTTGTTCCGGGTAATCCCTGGAACGGCTGGATCAATTTTGACGGGACTTTCACTGATAGGAGGTAGCTGATAATATAAGGAGTAACTTAGGCTACTTTTTTACCCCGGGAAACACTGCGGGTTCAGATAGTACTAAATATAAAATTTGGTAAAAACCTTCAAGTGAACATGTCACCATTAGGTACCTAAAGTAGCTTCAAATTGAACAAAGCCCCGTCACATAAAGAACTCAACCCTCATTAGCAAATTGTTTGTAATACTTATTATTTGTAAACTGTCATTAAATATTTTTACTTCTAAAAAATCCTTTCAACTTTCATCGTAAAGACGTGTAAACAATAGGTCAATTATTATTTTATCGTAAAAAAGGATAAGCAATCAAAAAATCTTAGTGGTTATCTCTTAAAAGCAAAAGGTTCTCAGAAATTCGATTTTAAATAACTATGTTTTCTCAATAATTCTATTGTATTTCAAGGCTTAGTGCCTACCGCTATTGCTATCGTATTCTGTATGTTTTTACTTAACAAAGGTGATTGTTTAAATTTCTTAAGCTTTAGTTACCCTATTCATCGACATGGTTTTGATAATTATAACTGTTATTAAAAAAGATTTGAGAAAAAACGACCAATCCCCATTGTGCCGTTTTAAAAAATATTTTCAACTTTCCGTGAAAAGACTATGCTAGACCGTGGTCCTATTTAAATATAACACGTGTAAACAATAGGTCAATTATTATTTTATCGTGAAAAAAGGTAAGGGATCAAATTATCTTAGTGGTCATCTTCTAAAGACAAGGTTTTGACAGGCAAAAAAAAAATTTGGTAAATGTACCTACCGTTTATTCATATATATGCATTTAGTAAAAATCGGTTATTTTAATATTACAAACAGACACTTCAATTTTATTTATTTGTATAGATTAGAATAGGATTTATTAGGTACTAATTATTGAAAATGATTTTACTTAATTATTATTAAAGGGATAGGTATGGCTTATACTGGTGTATGAACTTGTATCGTATGTGATACCTATGTTACCGTATGCGACAGTCGATCAAGAGTTCTCGGCTTCGATTCCCGGATCGGGCAAATGTTCAAACGTTAATAACATGAATTGTTTATCTGTACAAATAAATAATATTGGAGTGTTTGTTTGTAATATTAAAATAACCGCTTTTTACTAAATGCATATGCATGTATACACGGTACATATACGAAAAATGTCGTTGAAAAAATTTTTGTCTGTCTGTCTGTTTGTTCTGGGTAATCTCTGGAACGGCTGGTTGGATTTTAACGTTACTTTCACAGGCAGGTAGCTGATGATCCGGGGAGTAACTTAGGCTACTTTTTTAGACTAACTTTGTCGTGCGGCGTTGCTAGCGGTACAATAATAACCGCGGGTAACACCGCGGGGTTCAGCTAGTAATTTTCTATAAGCAATGAGAGTTTGAACTGATATTGAACTAGTTAATAATTATAAAGGTAACAACCATATTATTCAAAACTTATAAGTATCTTTTTATATAATTTAAGACTTGATTGTTAAAAAAGGGCAGAGACGAATTACCACGATAACCGACACAAACGCGGGCGGAGCCACGGACAAAAGCTAGTATTATAAATGGATTGTATGTAACAGGTCGATGTTTGTACATTATAGATTTTGAAGAAAAATAGTTTGATGATAAATAATAATTCATTTTAAAAACGTTGCTTTTAAAACGGCATAATGGGGATTGGTCTTTTTCTTTCAACTCTGTTTTTTTAATAATAATTATAATCATCAAAACCATATCGATGAATGGGGTAACCGAAGCTTAAGAAATTTAAACAATCCCCTTTGTTAAAGCAAAAATATACGGAATACCTGCCTACGTAATAGCGGTAGGCACTAAGCCTTGAAATACAATAGAATTATTAAGAAGACATAATTTCTGAGAAAACCTTGTCTTTAAGAGACGACCACTAAGATTTTTTTTTAAAAAGAACCACGGTCTAGCTTAGTCTTTACACGGAAAGTTGAAAATATTTTTTAAAACGGCACAATGGGGATTGGTCTTTTTTTTCTCAAATCTTTTTTAATAACAGTTATAATTATCAAAACCATATCGATGAATAGGGTAACTGAAGCTTAAGAAATTTAAACAATCACCTTTGTTTACGCAAAAATATACAGAATACGATAGCAATAGCGGTAGGCACTAAGATTTGAAATACAATAGAATTATTGAGAAAACATAGTTAGGTATTTAAAATCGAATTTCTGAGAAAATCTTGCCTTTAAGAGATAGCCACTAAGATTTTTTGATCTCTTATCTTTTTTTACGATAAAATAATAATTGACCTATTGTTTACACGTGTTATATTTAAATAGGACCACGGTCTAGCTTAGTCTTTTCACGGAAAGTTGAAAATATTTTTTAAAACGGCACAATGGGGATTGGTCGTTTTTTCTCAAATCTTTTTTAATAACAGTTATAATTATCAAAACCATGTCGATGAATAGGGTAACTGAAGCTTAAGAAATTTAAACAATCACCTTTGTTAAGTAAAAACATACAGAATACGATAGCAATAGCGGTAGGCACTAAGCCTTGAAATACAATAGAATTATTGAGAAAACATAGTTATTTAAAATCGAATTTCTGAGAACCTTTTGCTTTTAAGAGATAACCACTAAGATTTTTTGATTGCTTATCCTTTTTTACGATAAAATAATAATTGACCTATTGTTTACACGTCTTTACGATGAAAGTTGAAAGGATTTTTTTAGAAGTAAAAATATTTAATGACAGTTTACAAATAATAAGTATTACAAACAATTTGCTAATGAGGGTTGAGTTCTTTATGTGACGGGGCTTTGTTCAATTTGAAGCTACTTTAGGTACCTAATGGTGACATGTTCACTTGAAGGTATTTACCAAATTTTATATTTAGTACTATCTGAACCCGCAGTGTTTCCCGGGGTAAAAAAGTAGCCTAAGTTACTCCTTATATTATCAGCTACCTCCTATCAGTGAAAGTCCCGTCAAAATTGATCCAGCCGTTCCAGGGATTACCCGGAACAAACAGACAGACAAAAATTTGAAAAGAAGAGATCAAAGAAATGCTGACAACTTGGAAGCGCGACTACGAAGACGCTTTTTCGAGGGCTTCGGGGGAGCAAACATCATTAGTTGCGAAACTTGTTGCTGAAGTGACTGAATTAAAACAACAAAACCTGGAGATTCGTGAGTCAAATAAAGAGATAGAAAAATCTATTTCTACTGTCAGTGAATTGTATGATGACATGAAAAATCAGGTAAAGTTGCTGCGGAGTGAGTGTGGAAATTATAAAAAGTACACAGAAGTCTTGGAAAAAACTATACGAGATCTCCAATACCAGACACGTTCTTCGACCATTGAGGTACGTAATGTACCATTGAAAACAAATGAGTCGGCTGCTGATCTTTCGAATATTATCATGAAATTTGGGAGCACCGTTGATCTACCTATATCTCTTGCAACTATCCGAGATGTATATCGTTCCCCAGGAAATTCACTCAACAAAGCCATTATAGCCGAACTCACGAGTGTGCAACTAAAGACAGAACTCATTTCTCGAGTACGTAAATTTAATACTAAATGCGTAAACAAAGACTCGAAGATTAACACACAACACTTAGGACTCCCGGAAGAAAAGCAGCCTGTCTACGTGGACGAAAACCTGTGTTCAACTGGGAAGAAACTTTTTTATTTGTCCAGGACATTTGAAAAACAGTATGATTACAGTTTTTGTTGGTCATCTAATGGCAGAATCTTCTTACGGAAAAGACCGGGTGAGAAACAAATACTGAAAAAATCCGAAACCTCCCTTCAGGAGCTTCAAGGCAGCAAATGACAACCACTGCACTGCCAAGTCATGTTCCACTACTACAACTGCATCTTTCTTTGTATACTGCATGATAAATGTTTTTATATTGGTTTAATTCGGGGAATGGGCACCGATCTGCTCATAAATATACACATATTTCTAAAACCAACAAATATACAAACAACACACACATACATCTCTAAACATCATAAAAAACTGATATTACTTTCAAAAAGGTATATGCTCACAAAAAGCTCACTTCTATTATAAATTTACACATACAAACCTTTATCACATACGCATACACACCGTTTCCGGAGTATATCATAAACACTCACACACATAAGCCGTTGCTATTAATGATAGTGGCTCTAATACCCAATTGGCTCTTAAATGAATTTTCAGTCTACCCTCTGCTGTGCCTTATAACATTGTGGATCTATTACTTTACAAATGGCTAACACAGTTTACAATATTTTGTCTGAATTAGACAATATAGACATTGCAAAAGCTTATACGTGTAACCCTTATGTATGTAACAAATATGTTAGTGGTTCAAAACTTTCTACAAATATTTTACATATTAACATACGTAGTATTAAGAGAAATTTTGACGAATTATTAACACTACTGACCTTAATCAAAGTTGATTGTGACGTTGTTATTCTAACCGAATGCTGGCTAAGTAAAATAACTGACTTCCCGATACTCGATGGTTATAATTGTCACCACACAAAGAAAGTTAAAAATCAAAATGATGGGGTCGTAATTTACATAAAAAAACAAATACAGTGTACAATTGAGGAATCTGACTTTATGAATGGCAGTTGCCTTACTTGCAAAAATGGAAAACGAACTGGCCATAATTGCCATTTATAGGTCTCCCTCCAACTCTTCTAATCAAGGGTTCGACCATTTTTTAAGCAATCTAGACAATGTGCTATGCTCGGTTAGTAAACACGACAATATATGTCTTATTGGTGATACCAATCTAGATATAACACCCTCTAATACGAATGAACGTTCTGCCAGCCATTTAACCCTTAATGCTACCCATGGCCTCCTTCCCGCACATTACTTTCCAACAAGGCTACATTCTTGTATAGATCACGTAATTCTCAAAACTAATAAGAACTCAACTGTGCTTGTTGTGAACTCACATATTACGGACCACCTCCCATTACTTGTACAAATCGAGACTGACAAACTAATAAAAATGTTATTTGTATGAGGAAATCTGTATTTAATGTTGCGTAAATATATATATTATTATTCTTTGGAATATTTATTTGGCGTGGTAAAAAGACGAAAAAGTTTTTTAAAGGCCATCGCATTATCCCGTTGGTTAATTGTAAAATGAGAAGTTTGCTCACGTAGCCCATAATTACCTATTTTTTTATATCGGTATGCCATATTGTTTCCAATTGTTATTCTAACCTTAAATAAGTTTTTGTTATTAATTATTTTATTTTAATAGGTGTTGTATGTATATGAGTGTTCTCTTTGACTTATCGTGTTACAATAGAAACAGTCTTTACAATAATATGTAAAATGTAACATTAAGACTGTGATATATATTGGGGCCCTGAAAAGGGCCTTTTACGTTTTCTTTTCGGGTTGTTGTTGTCAGTTTGTGAGATAAGCAAGTAGGTACCTGCAGTAGCAGCAGGAGCAACGAGCACGCCATTTTGTTTGTACTACATTAGGTCTTATAATAATATCTGCCGCTAGGCTTTCTTATTTGGTGAGAAAGAAAAAGAAAAGTAAGTCCTCCCTCGTCTTGATCGCCTAACCCACGACGACTTTACTTTGTTCTTCTTTGCCAAAAAACAATATGTAAGGCCTTGTCTTTAATAGATCTTTCATTGGTATTGGGCGTACTTGCTGATCATCAAAGTTGTAATATCTTAAATCGCAAGCTTGCCCTACGGCTGTGTAATGGCCATGACTTACAGAATCACCAAAGTGGGTAATGGTGCTCATTAGTTTGTAAGTCTGAAACAAAAATAAAGCAATGATATTAGTTAGTTGTCTTATGTTTTATTATTTAATCAACAAAAGACGTTTCGACGGTTACCCGCCAAGACCTCCTAAGTGGTTTTGGCGATTAACCGTCGATTTGCCTATTAAAATTGTTTTCACTAAAACTCACCAGTCGTTGATTATTGTTGTTGTACATATATTGGTTGAGGTTGATTTTATTTTTAAATAGAACATGTTTGTCGACCTTATGGCCAAATGAGAACCTTTTAAGTGTAATGCAAAGAACCTTTGGTGCCCGTTCTATGTAAAACTCTTTGGTAGCCGACACCGTTTTTTGGCATGTTTCACATTTATAACCTATGTCTTGTAACAGTTCACGTGAGAAAAAGGACTGTAGTGATTCGTCTAAGGTGTTTTCTTTTTCCACGTCTAAAAGTAGATCCTGTGAAGAAAATTTATACGAATTTAATTAACACCCACTAACATGTACATTAACAAACATACTTATAAGTATTGATGATGGCCATGTTACCTGAAAGTTTTCATACGTAGTCGACTGATTCTGACACGCCAGACATCTTACAATTGTACGTAAAGTACCACCAAAAATTTGATTTATTGGTGTGCTTTCTTTGGTGTGAGTACCTATATTGTCGGCATTTATGAACCGACTTAAATAACAGTTCTCCATAGCCTCTAGAAGATACCTGAAACGAACACATTTCAAGAAATGAGTTTAAAATTATAAGTAGGTACATCAATTACAATTAACAATCTTCTTATATATAAAAATCAATTGCTGTTCGTAAATCGGCCCAGCCGTAGCTTGTCTCGCTAAAACTCGAGAACGGCTGGGCCGATTTAACTGATTTTGGTTTTAAATGTTTGTCATTTCAGGGATTGCAGGGAAGGTTTCAACGGTGAAAAAATTAAAATATCTTGAAAATCCAAATGTAATAATAATATGATGTTTTACCTCAGGAACTCATGAGCATCCTCTTGTCTGCCTGGTGTCAAATGTCTACATATGAGACGTAGCTTCGAAGAGACCTGCTCGGGATTGATGTATGTGCCAGTGCGACCACTATTCTGTGTCGCCATCAATGTGGCGCGCATTCCGCAGGTGACACATGTTTCTGTTGATAAAATGTAACAAAAGTTACACAATATAAACAACACAAATATATGTAGTGTATGTATACAGACGAAATTCTGTTAATTACTATTTCTTCTTACTAGGGTATTGTAATTCATCGTCATTGGACGTAATTTGTTCCCCAAAGTAACAAA
Source organism: Spilosoma lubricipeda (assembly GCA_905220595.1). NCBI lineage: Eukaryota > Metazoa > Arthropoda > Insecta > Lepidoptera > Erebidae > Spilosoma > Spilosoma lubricipeda. Next base: position 3,049,589 of record HG992290.1, read on the forward strand.
TTAATACAGACAAAATGCTTTAGTTTACAATGTGACAATGAAGTGTAAGGACAGGTTGGGTTATATTTAAACTTTAATTCTGTTTTTTCATTTAAAAAAAAGTGTAAACACATTTTTTTAAATTTATAAATTAAGATGGTGATTCCGATCAAGAGATCTCGGGTTTGATTCCCGAGTCGGGCTGCTATTGGGCGTTTCTTACAAGAAAGTGATAATAGCAGCCCGGAGTATGGAGGTATTTTCGGCTCGTGCCTCGGAGAACACGTTAAGCTGTCGGTCCCGGTTGTCATAATAAACATCTATGGAAATCGTTATTGGGAAGTCAGTGCCTTCAAATATACTGACAATTAGTTCAATTTTTGAATTCAGTTCACCGAATGAAAACCGGTTTAACTAGTAGCCGACCCCAAATAATCTTGGGAGTAATAAAAGGCTAGGAAGATTCTGAAGATATTAGAAGGTAAAAGGTAATAGAGCCACGTTGACTTGAGCACGAACGGGCCGGCTTGATCAAGGCGGTACTACCCTCGCACACAAAATTAACGTTAAATTACAGCTTTTGTGCTGTCCTGTTTCGTTGGTGAGTGCGAGACCGGAGACCTAAAGATGCAGAAGCATCACTAGGCCACCATGGTGTGGGCCGCCATGCTGCATTGTTGCATTGTCTGCATTTGTAATGAGTATGGTGACCACCACTCTTGGATTCTGCTTATGCTTTCAGTCAGGCCAAGTAGAGTCATTTTGGTAGGTCATACATAAAAATGGTGATGGAGTAATAACTAAAACTGTATCTAGGTATATATTTGCAATTTCATGGTTGTGACTTTTAACGCTCCATAATGCACTGCCATGAAAATCTTGTTTATAATGCTCCGGAATAAAAAAAATACTAGTCGTGTGTAAAGGATACATAATTGAATAAAAAAAATAAGTTGTACCTTGTTTGTTACATTTCTCAGCATGACCCTTTTCCGTAACAATCCAATTAACAAATGCAGGAACATGGAATAGAGCCTGCAGTGTTGCGTTCAAGTAGCACGTGTTTCTTGTATTCGCCATGCCAGCTCCGACTGTCCAAGGCTTTTGCCATCCCATCTGGAGCTTTTCGAGGGGTTTTTTGTTGGTGTCTGCAACAATATCCATTACAAATAAATTTATTCAATAAAATTAACAATAAAAGTTATAGGTCATGTGATAAAACTTCTCATTTTACAACTAAGCAACGAGGAAGTCAGATAGATAGATTATATAGATAGATTTTATGTATAGTAACAATTTTTTCACATTTTAAAGCTTCTACACAAGGTCCTAAAATATAATTCAAACTTCTATAGACACCATCCTAATTTACAATAAGTTAGCATGTAAAATAATAGGTACATAATCTAAATCATATTCTATTACAGAAAAAATCGCCAATCGCCACACACGACAGCGACCGGCCATTTGCACCAATCAGAGAACGCCATTCGTTTCCAATGCATGTCGTTTGAAATAATTACAAAAATTCTTATGATCTTATGACCTATTTTATTTTATACACCTAGGTTTTCTCTAAGTAATAAGAGTTAGAACTGATATTGAATAAGATAATAATATTAACACACTTGCTATAATATTCAAAATCTACAAGTATGATTATAATATAATTTAAGAGTTTTGTTTGAACTTGAATAGTGGCCCGACGCGGGAATCGAACCCGAGAATTCTTGATCGGCAGTCGCATCGGTAACGTCATTATTATTGTACCGCATGTTCTGAAGCAGTAATCAATTATAGATCTGACATGTTTTAATACCTGGATGACCGTTTCAATACCGGTATTATTTTTTTGGTATAGTTCAATCGGTTTATCGCTCCCATAACCCGCTGCATACTAAATTTCATGAAAATCATTGGAGCTGCTTTCAAAACTTAAATTGTATACAGATACTAGCTGACCCATGCAACCTCGTTTGCGTCTCCTATTGCCCGCAGCGTGATAATTTTCCCCCGTTTTTGAAACATTCGCCTTTGGAGCTCCGCTCCTATTGATGTATGATGATAGATAGCCTATAGCCTTCCCCGATAACTGTACTATCCAACACTGAAAGATTTTTTCAAATCGGACCAGTGGTTTCTGAGATTAACGCGTTCAAACAAACAAACAAACTCTTCAGTTTTTATAATTACATATATATACAAGAATTGCTTGTTTACAGGCAATAGATTTGATAGATAGATATGTATTATTAGGTCTCACTTTTCAGTTTATAATAGAATCTAAACGGTATTTTTAATAAAACGATACACAAATTTAATTTTCTTGGTATTGAAAACAATTTAAAAACAAAATTTTTATTTCAAAAAAAATGTATGTTTGTAGGTTTCTCAAATAAAAATATTAGACCGTTATTTTATAAGTTTTAAGCGACTAACGAGTAACTCTGACCGACCGGGTCCTATGCCAATCTACATTTTATATTTACACTCCAAATATTCAAACGTAACAATTTTTATCTAGATCAAGACAAAATTCAGGGCAGGTGCACTGCACTGACTAGTCCTTCTAAAGCGACTCCATTGAAATGAACCCATATTACGTTAAATATTACAAGTATAGTGTAACTTACCTGGTGTTTGGCTGGCTGAACTACAATCTTTCCTGAGTTTTCTTTCACTGACGGGTTTTGTAGGTCGAAGCACCACGTACTTAGATTTCAATCCATCAAGAACGTTATTTTGGTAATCACTAGATACCTCGAAATCAATATTTGATAAAAACACACTTTTACCCAAAGAATAAAGACCACTTGCCACTAAAAAAGAATTTTGATTCGTTTCGTCTGGTGTAAGAGATAAACGCAATGCGCTTGTTACTTGATCGCAAATTGTATCAGACATTTTTTCTTCAAAATTACACTATCACTTTTTACAATTTTCAATTTAAACAGCCACTTGCTAGTTCGTATCGTAGTCGTGCGTACTCTAGAGAACGAGAAAACGAAGTGACGTCCCGACCAAATGATCCATTTATATACATGCTAACCGACACCACCACACCGCCCAAGACAGTCGCCACGCCCCACCCAGACACCACGCCCCACCCAGGCCCCCCGCCCCGAACCCCAATAAAATTCAGTGTAGCCAGCTGAAATGCCACACTTGCCACTCCTTGAAATTTGATTTACTAAATAACAGTCCAAACCTAATTTGAAAATTCTTACCAAAGGATATAATCAAGGGTGCGATAGATCTTGGTTACACTAATCAAAGAAAATAACTTTAATAATTACTAGTTTCTAAAGATGCTAATGGAGTAATAACTAAAACAATTTCTGATATGTTTGCAATTTAATAGTTGTGAGTTGTGACCCACCATATTGCACTTCGATAAAAACCTGGTTGACCATTTAGATATTTGGAGTGTAAATATCATAGACTGCGATACTACACGGTCGGTCAGTTTGTTACCGCTTGAAACTGTTTAAAATAACTATTTATTCATCATCATCATCATCAGCCTATCGCAGTCCACTGCTCTACATAGGCACAGAAGCCGAGGATCGAAGTAAGTGGCGTGCAATTGGAGAGGCCTTTTTTTTTTTTTTTTTTTTTATTGGGACTAATCCCGCCCACATTCCCACCACTGTAACTCCTGTACACCAGGATCAACAGCAGTGACCCACGAACACACCGAGTTATGACACTCGGGAAGTCCCAGGAAGAAAATTAACTGTCTTGGAACCCGCAACGAAGTTAATCAGAAGAAAAACAGGAGGAGTTGGAAATGATAAATCCACTTCCCTCCTTAGCAAAGCGGGAGACAAAATGAAGTCAAAATAGGCAGACACCTTTTTCAAACCGGGAAGCACCACGGATAAAGTATTAGGGGTCCTAAGTGAGCTATATTTGATTGTTTTTTTGACTTGGAATTGTTGTTGAATTGGAGAGGCCTATGTCCAACGCTCTAATATTTATTTAGAAAAACTACAAACATCAAGTAAATGTCATTTTTTTTTAAATAAAACATTGTTTTTAATACTGAGAGATATCAATTGTTGTATCGTTTTATTAAAAAATACCATTTAGATTCTATTATCAACTGAAAAATTAGACCTTATAAAACATATCTATCATCAAATCTATTACCTGTAAACGAGCAATTCTTGTATATTATGTATATATAATCTGAACTTTCATGAAACTTAGTATGCAGCAGGTTTCTGGGATAGTAAACCGATCGAGCTAGTATTGATTTGCAAAAATTTTACCATTAACAAAAATACCGGCATTTAAACGGTCATCCAGCTCCTAAAACATTTAAGACCCATAATTACTGCTTCAGAATATGTGGTACAATAATAATCTACGAAACATACATCCCATCCTACTTTTTAATCCTACTAATATTATAAATGCGAAAGTTTGTAAGGATGTGTGTTTGTTGCTCTTTCACGCAAAAACTACAGATCAGATTTTCATGAGACTTTGCAGTAATACAGCTTAGACATCGGAATAACATAATAAGTTTAAATTTATAGAGATTTTTTTATAGTTTAGTCATAATATAATGATAACTGTCAAGTAAATCGGAAAAATCAGCCCTCTGAGAGCTATCTTGGCGTGCGCTGCCCAAACCGTTGGAGTTACATGATAATTACAATGTACATAGTATGGTTCGTTTTAAATAGTTCTAAATAAAAGTCCGCGATAGCATATATCTACCTCTTATGTAGAAGCCAGCATATCATAAATAATGAGCCAAAAACACAATTAAATTGGATACTTTTTTACACATTTGTTGCTTTCAGTATTTAATGTACCTAAATGAATTTTGTCTTTTACGCTAAGCAATTCGGATAAATAGTTTAAAAGTTATCCCGAAAAGATTGAACTAAATAAAGCGCCATTAAATGCCTGCTATGAGGAAGAGCGGCGCGGGGGGCGCGCGGGCTGAGGGGAAGTTCATGCAATGCCAATGTTAGTAACTAGGTCTGTTTGTTTGGTTAGACGGATGCACCGATTTCAATGAAATTTGCTATGGGGAATATGGAGATACTTTGATTGTTAAAAAAGGGCAGAATTTCCACGATAACCGACATAAACGCGGGCGGAGCCACGGACAAAAGCTAGCATTATAATAGGATTGTACGTAACAGGTCGATGTTTGTACATTATAGATTTTGAAGAAAAATAGTTTGATGATGAATAATAATTCATTTTAAAAACGTTGCTTTTAAAACGGCATAGTGGGGATTGGTCTTTTTCTCTGAAGTCTGTTTTTTTAATAACAGTTATAATTATCAAAACCATATCGATGAATGGGGTAACATTAAGCTTAAGACATTTAAACAATCACCTTTGTTTAAGCAAAAATATACAGAATACGATAGCAATAGCGGTAGGCACTAAGATTTGAAATACAATAGAATTATTGAGAAAACATAGTTATTTAAAATCGAATTTCTGAGAAAATCATGCCTTTAAGAGATAGCCACTAAGATTTTTTGATCTCTTATCTTTTTTTACGATAAAATAATAATTGACCCATTGTTTACATGTGTTATATTTAAATAGGTCCACGGTCTAGCTCAGTCTTCACGATGAAAGTTGAAAGGATTTTTTGCAAGTAATAATATTTAATGACAGTTTACAAATAATGATTATTACTAATAATTTGCTAATGAGGGTTTAGTTCTTTATGTGACGGGACTTTGTTCAATTTGAAGCTACTTCAGGTTAATGGTAACGAGTTCACTTGAGGTGTTTACTGAATTACATATTTAGTACTAGCTGAACCCCGCGCTGTTCCCTGGGGCTATTGTCGTACCGCAGGTAACGCCTCGGGGCGAAGCTAGTCTCAGTTACTCCTTATATTATCAGGCAAAATTAGTCCAGCTATTCCAGAGATTAGCCGGAATAGACAGACAGACAGACAAAAAAAGTTTTGGTAAATGTAACTACCGTTTATACATACATATGCGTTTAGTAAAAATCGGTTATTTTAATATTACAAACAGACACTCCAATTTTATTTATTTGTATAGATTAGAATAGGATTTATTAGGTACTAATTATTGAAAATGATTTTACTTAATTATTATTAAAGGGATAGGTATGGCTTATACTGGTGTATGAACTTTTATCGTATGTGATACCTATGTTACCGTATGCGACTGTCGATCAAGAGTTCTCGGCTTCGATTCCCGGATCGGGCAAATGTTCACATGTTAATAACATGAATTGTTTATCTGTACAAATAAATAATATTGGAGTGTTTGTTTGTAATATTAAAATAACCATTTTTTACTAAATGCATATGCATGTATACACGGTACATATACGAAAAATGTCGTTAAAAAAATTTTTGTCTGTCTGTCTGTCTGTTTGTTCCGGGTAATCTCTGGAACGGCTGGACGGATTTTAACGTTAGTTTCACAGGCAGGTAGCTGATGATCCGGGGAGTAATTTAGGCTACTTTTTTTCGACTAACTTTGTCGTGCGGCGTTACTCGCGGTACAATAATAACCGCGGGGTTCAGCTAGTAATTTTCTATAAGCAATGAGAGTTTGAACTGATATTGAACTAGTTAATAATTATAAAGGTAACAACCATATTATTCAAAACTTATAAGTATCTTTTTATATAATTTAAGACTTGATTGTTAAAAAAGGGCAGAGACGAATTACCACGATAACCGACATAAACGCGGGCGGAGCCACGGACAAAAGCTAGTATTTTAAATGGATTGTATGTAACAGGTCGATGTTTGTACATTATAGATTTTGAAGAAAAATTGTTTGATGATAAATAATAATTCATTTTAAAAACGTTGCTTTTAAAACGGCATAATGGGGATTGGTCTTTTTCTTTCAACTCTGTTTTTTTTAATAATAATTATAATTATCAAAACCATATCGATGAATGGGGTAACCGAAGCTTAAGAAATTTAAACAATCCCCTTTGTTAAAACAAAAATATACGGAATACCTGCCTACGTAATAGCGGTAGGCACTAAGCCTTGAAATACAATAGAATTATTAAGAAGACATAATTTCTGAGAAAACCTTGTCTTTAAGAGATGACCATTAAGATTTTTTTTTTAAAAAGAACCACGGTCTAGCTTAGTCTTTACACGGAAAGTTGAAAATATTTTTTAAAACGGCACAATGGGGATCGGTTTTTTTTTTCTCAAATCTTTTTTAATAACAGTTATAATTATCAAAACCATATCGATGAATAGGGTAACTGAAGCTTAAGAAATTTAAACAATCACCTTTGTTAAGTAAAAACATACAGAATACGATAGCAATAGCGGTAGGCACTAAGCCTTGAAATACAATAGAATTATTGAGAAAACATAGTTATTTAAAATCGAATTTCTGAGAACATCTTGCTTTTAAGAGATAACCACTAAGATTTTTTGATTGCTTATCCTTTTTTACGATAAAATAATATTTGACCTATTGTTTACACGTCTTTACGATGAAAGTTGAAAGGATTTTTTTAGAAGTAAAAATATTTAATGACAGTTTACAAATAATAAGTATTACAAACAATTTGCTAATGAGGGTTGAGTTCTTTATGTGACGGGACTTTGTTCAATTTAAAGCTACTTTAGGTACCTAATGGTGACATGTTCACTTGAAGGTATTTACCAAATTTTATATTTAGTACTATCGGAACCCGCATTGTTTCCCGGGGTAAAAAAGTAGCCTAAGTTACTCCTTATATTATCAGCTACCTCCTATCAGTGAAAGTCCCGTCATAATTGATCCAGCCGTTCCAGGGATTACCCGGAACAAACAGACAGACAAAAATTTGAAAAGAAGAGATCAAAGAAATGCTGACAACTTGGAAGCGCGACTACGAAGACGCTTTTTCGAGGGCTTCGGCGGAGCAAACATCATTAGTTGCGAAACTTGTTGCTGAAGTGACTGAATTAAAACAACAAAACCTGGAGATTCGTAAGTCAAATAAAGAGATAGAAAAATCTATTACTACTGTCAGTGAATTGTATGATGACATGAAAAATCAGGTAAAGTTGCTGCGGAGTGAGTGTGGAAATTATAAAAAGTACACAGAAGTCTTGGAAAAAACTATACGAGATCTCCAATACCAGACACGTTCTTCGACCATTGAGGTACGTAATGTACCATTGAAAACAAATGAGTCGGCTGCTGATCTTTCGAATATTATCATGAAAATTGGGAGCACCGTTGATCTACCTATATCTCCTGCAACTATCCGAGATGTATATCGTTCCCCAGGAAATTCACTCAACAAAGCCATTATAGCCGAACTCACGAGTGTGCAACTAAAGACAGAACTCATTTCTCGAGTACGTAAATTTAATATTAAATGCGTAAACAAAGACTCGAAGTTTAACACACAACACTTAGGACTCCCGGAAGAAAAGCAGCCTGTCTACGTGGACGAAAACCTGTGTTCAACTGGGAAGAAACTTTTTTATTTGTCCAGGACATTTGAAAAACAGTATGATTACAGTTTTTGTTGGTCATCTAATGGCAGAATCTTCTTACGGAAAAGACCGGGTGAGAAACAAATACTGATAAAATCCGAAACCACCCTTCAGGAGCTTCAAGGCAGCAAATGACAACCACTGCACTGCCAAGTCATGTTCCACTACTACAACTGCATCTTTCTTTGTATACTGCATGATAAATGTTTTTATATTGGTTTAATTCGGGGAATGGGCACCGATCTGCTCATAAATATACACATATTTCTAAAACCAACAAATACACAAACAACACACACATACATCTCTAAACATCATAAAAAACTGATATTACTTTCAAAACGGTATATGCTTACAAAAAGCTCACTTCTATTATAAATTTACACATACAAACCCATATCACATACGCATACACACAGTTTCCGGAGTATATCATAAACACTCACACACATAAGCCGTTGCTATAAATGATAGTGGCTCTAATACCCAATTGGCTCTTAAATGAATTTTCAGTCTACCCTCTGCTGTGCCTTATAACATTGTGGATCTATTACTTTACAAATGGCTAACACAGTTTACAATATTTTGTCTGAATTAGACAATATAGACATTGCAAAAGCTTATACGTGTAACCCTTATGTATGTAACAAATATGTTAGTGGTTCAAAACTTTCTACAAATATTTTACATATTAACATACGTAGTATTAAGAGAAATTTTGACGAATTATTAACACTACTGACCTTAATCAAAGTTGATTGTGACGTTGTTATTCTAACCGAATGCTGGCTAAGTAAAATAACTGACTTGCCGATACTCGATGGTTATAATTGTCACCACACAAAGAAAGTTAAAAATCAAAATGATGGGGTCGTAATTTACATAAAAAAACAAATACAGTGTACAATTGAGGAATCTGACTTTATGAATGGCAGTTGCCTTACTTGCAAAAATGGAAAACGAACTGGCCATAATTGCCATTTATAGGTCTCCCTCCAACTCTTCTAATCAAGGGTTCGACCATTTTTTAAGCAATCTAGACAATGTGCTATGCTCGGTTAGTAAACACGACAATATATGTCTTATTGGTGATACCAATCTAGATATAACACCCTCTAATACGAATGAACGTTCTGCCAGCTATTTAACCCTTAATGCTACCCATGGCCTCCTTCCCGCACATTACTTTCCAACAAGGCTACATTCTTTATATAGCTCACGTAATTCTCAAAACTAATAAGAACTCAACTGTGCTTGTTGTGAACTCACATATTACGGACCACCTCCCATTACTTGTACAAATCGAGACTGACAAACTAATAATTTTTTTTTAATGTAGTTAGCGTAACAGATAGATTCCATTGATTTAGTCCTCTCGCGTAATAATTTAAAAGTATGTTTATCAGCCAAATTACCGTATTTACTAAACTTTTTCATGTATTTATATTTCTCCTTAAGCGCTCTTATTAATGAAGAACTATACCATATTGGGTACTTACCCTTGTGCTCGAGTTTATGTGGTACATGTTTATTTTGAAGGTTAATAATAGTTTCATTAAAAAAATCCACCGAGTTGTCCACTGAACGAGAGGAGAATTCACATTTCCAATCGATTGCATTTATTTCTTTATTTTACGATTGGAAATCACCCTTACCAAACAAGTCTCTGACTCGAGGTGCACATTTTAGAATGGGTATATCCAACAATTTAATATAAATTAACAAAGCTGGGTGATGGGAGTCCACGGGGACTAAGGGGTCAGAATGTTCTTGCACGCTAACTAGGTCGTTCGAGAGAACCAAGTCCAATATTCTACCTAATTTGTTAGGAACCCCATTGTACTGCCTTAGACCCATTGTGAATGTTTCATCTGTGAACAAAAACTCATCCGTCGAGGATAGGTTCACAGGGAGAAGTGGCATATCTTTACCAGACTGGATCCACGAGATACCAGGTAGATTAAAATCACCGATAACGAGAAATCGGTCAGTCGGTTTATTTAATGTTATGTCACTTCATTTTGCGAGAAAGTTGCTAAGTTGTGTGGAGAATGACAAACCCTTATTTTGTACACATAAATAAAGTACACAAATTTATAAATTCACACTGTCACGCGAACTCGAATTATTTATGTGTATTTTTATGCATAGGTCCTCTGCTGTAGAAAACAAATGCGACTGTGAAGGAACTGGTAATTCCCTACGCGTTGCAATTACTACACCTCACCCCAGAGCCTGCTTAGTGAGTGAATAATCCCGGTCACGACCCCACACAAAATACCGGTCATCAAAAATTTCCGAGTCATGAATACCGTCAAGCAACATGTTTCTGTTAATACGATAATGTCATACGAATTCATTAAAACTTGACGATAGTAAGATTCCGTCTTAGTTCTCAACCCTCGAACATTCTGGTAGTAAATTTTAGACAGTTAGCCATCACTTAGCGATTTAATAACCGTAAATACACTCATAACTATGTAAAAACTACATTCAAAGATTATCTTAATACAGTTATAACTAAAGTGGATCCAATCGTTTATTTAACTTTTGACAGATCACGCACATCAAGTTTTGTAATAATTTTTGATACAATGTACTACAGGGAATACTGTACTTCATGGACGGGCCCCGCCTACTTAGAGATGTGTCATTCGTAATTATTGACCACAGACTATAAAAACGGCTTTGAAATAAATCGATTATCGATTATATTAATAAATAACATTTCCGTTGGAACATTTCCTTTGTATTAAAAAAGATTCATCAAAATCGGTCCATAAACGACGAAGTTATTCCCGAACACACATATATATATATATATATATATATATATATATATATATATATATATATACGGTCGAATTGAGAAACCTCCTTTTGAAGTCGGTTAAAACAGTTCCATCGTACTCGTACCTAGTAAACGGATCGACTGTATTCTCTGCCAATTAATCTATACAAATAAATAATATTGGAGTGTCTGTTTGTAATATTAAAATAACCGCTTTTTACTAAATGCATATGTATGCATACTCGGTACATATACCAAAAATGTAGCTAAAAAAATTTTGTCTGTCTGTCTGTCTGTTTGTTCCGGGTAATCTCTGGAACAGCTGGACGGATCTTGACGGGACTTTCACTGGAAGATAGCTGATGATCCCGGGAGTAACTTAGGCTACTTTTTTTTAGACTAACTTTGTCCCGCGGCGTTACTCGCGGTACAACAATAACCGCGGGTAACACCTTGGGGTTCAGCTAGTCTAAAATAATCGTTAAGACTTACTGTAGTTGGTTCAAATAAAAAGCATGTGAATGAACTGCGGTACCTACTTGTAATACAGAACAGGTACAAAATGTTGAAATTCATAGTACTTTAAGGATTAAAAAGAAAACAACCAAAAGAGGTACTGTAATACTATTTTTAATTATAAAGAATCTTCTGCTTCATTTTTCAAATCGATCGATAAAAGAAATCATCGAATCAGTAACGGGTCAGGGTATCACTATTTGATTACGTATTAGAGCTGTCAAAAGTTAATTAAACGATTGGATTCACTATAATATGCTCAATAATATTTAAACTATTAGAATACTTATTATAAAGTGGGTAGTAAGATATCATATTCATCACATTCCAGTAAAGATTACATTCATTCAATGCACAACATTTGATAACAGAGCGAGCAAACATGTAATAATAGTTCGAACAGTGCATTAATCCTACAAGCGCAAGCAGGATAGGTATACGTATATACGGAAGTTTAATGAATACAAAGTAAATAGCACGACAAGGCATACAATAGAAATCGACAGACAGAGAAAGCATATGTGTCGGGCACATTAGTGTAGCAGAGGCGTCAAACCTTTTACAATAAAAAGTAGTATTGTGTGAGTTAAAAAGAATATAAAAAACAACAAATATTAAACTCCTCGCTATAAACAAATATAAATGACACCTTAAATTAATTTGTTTAAATCCGTTAATTGTTTTATAATGAAGGATTTCGAACTATTATTTCTGCGTACATGTATTTTTCCATGTTTCACCCACACGTATTCGTATTTTTCTCTTTGGCGACAGTTTTCGTTGTTGTTAGTAGTTGTTTGCATTCCATACTTAGATGATCGTTAACGTAAACACGTCCACTACCTTGAATGGCCGACAAATCCTTAACCGAGCGTGCCGCTGATATAAAATCTTCTTTAATGTAACGATTCAGGAAGCTTACAATTATTAATTTCTCCTTAGAGTTATATATAGGTACTCTGGATATGTAATTAATTTGGGACTTAGGACAGTTGTAACTAATTTTGCGCCCAATAGCCTCCAATAAAATCCTAAAATAAATTCTCGTCTTTTTTTAATTTCTACATTATTAAGACGCGAGCGCTGTTCATAGACGAAAGGCTTCAGAAATACCAGCACATCCAAAGTCTAGCTCCTTCTTACAGCCGGCACATTGGGCGCCGGCACATTGGGCGCCGTCACTGAATTGAACGTTACATAGTGCACACTTCTTCATCTTTATTTTATTTAATTAATAAATTTGTATGGAAACTATAAAAGGTGGACGATCTATTTTTTTTGCACGTATCGGGTAGCAGACGCAGTATACAGTTGCGCGCTCACGCGTTGACTGACACGCACAACAAAACTGTGGAATGAACTGTCGCCTGCGGTATTCCCGGACCAATGCGACCTTCAAACCTTCAAGAAACGAGCATACTCCTTCTTAAAGGACCGGCAACGCACCTGTGACGCCTCTGGTGTTGCGGGTGTCCATATCAGGGTAATCAGGTGATACGTCAGCTCGTTTGCCCCGTATTTCAATAAAAAAAAAAAGAAAGTGACATTTGGTCTGCTGAAAGTTTATTTTTCGGCCCCGCTGCGATTGATTCATGATCTCCCACCCACCATTTACTTTGTACCCAGCGTATATTAAGGAACGTCATAAACTAAATTAAACTCGAATTTAAATCACTCGTGCTAAAGCAACCTGATGTACTGTATGAGTCGAATCCAAGAGTGGTGGTCACCATACTCACTGTAAATGCAGACAACACAACAATGCCGCCTGGAGACTGTAGAGACTGTGGAGACCCACACTGTGACGGCCTATTGAGTTAATAGTGTTATTGTACTTATTGTGTTCATTACAACCTTATATAGTCCAGCACCATGACTTTGAGCCATCAGGGCTGGACCTACAAAAATTAACCTATATGTAATAGCGAATATTTATCCTAACCTAAACGGTGTGTATTATACTACCTCGCGGAAATGTTGATATCTCGGATTTAAACAGGAGACTGACATCTGTTACGCGAATGATAAACTATTTATCAAGTTGCTGTGTTTATGTCGGTTATCGCGGGAAACAGTAGTCTCAATGTTATTCTGATATATAAGCTATATTAACATATTAAGCTATATAACATTGATGTTGCATATTAAGCTAACCATTTTCTTTATATGTAGCTGTTGGTTTTCCAAATCGAATTAAAATATAAATAATCTATCATCAATCACTTGAATATGTTGCACAGTTCCAAGGTCAAACCTCTGAACTTTGTATATTTATAAAATCGGATATACCATTCAGGTCTAGATTAATATGAAAGTTACTATTGTATAAATTGTGATTAAAATTCAGATTGAGTACGAGAGAACATTGGTTATTGAGGTAACATTGGTTATTGTTAATATATATAGATATGAAATTGACATTGCGAAATGCCATCTGTTGAATAATAGGTGTAACTTATTGTTCAATCACCTTCATGTATGACCTAGTAGGTACTGCGTTGTAGCTCTTGTTGCGATAATTATACAGTTTTAATCTGAATTTTCTGGACACGCCACGGAATTTTCTCCTCTAGGCAGAAAGGCAAAGGGTATAATAAACAAACAACAAAACAAATATACTTTGGCATAATCCAGAGGTGAGCAAAACTGTCGTTTACTTCGTTTTATGTTTTTTCATAGTTTAGAGTTGCATACATTTCTAATTGTGTGACATACAAACACTATTTCATTCCGTCATTCACAATGTCACTACACCAGGGGCTTGAAGTAGTAGAAGTATAAGAATGGATATAAAAGCCTGCTAAAGAACTACCGCCCAACATCAATCCTGAGCCATGAGTACATGTCGTGTACTTCTTGCATAAAGATTCGATGACGATGTTAACAATTATTTTAACGGGAATTAACGTCAGGCATTAAACGTCAGGCAAATCAGAGGTATGTAATACCTTTTAATAACTGATCGCGTTAATTCCCGTTAAAATAATTGTTAAAGTAACATAATGTTCTTGTAGTTTGTTGTAACTTTGTTCCATAAATTGCGGTTTACGATTTATGACGTATTAAAAAAAAACTAGGTGAGTGAGTAAAGTTATCTGTTATCAAGTGGCACTTCCGGCTTCATGTAAACGCCTGGTTCATCTTAATAAGAAGTATAATTACTTATAAATATTTATAAGTAAAACTTATAAATATTTATAACTTAATTAGTGAATTTACAATCAAAGTAAATAATTGATTTATCTTTATATAATATTAATATCTTGGCGCCTTCCGCTTATCAGCTTCCGGCGCAACTTATAAATAGTGCCTATTGTTATTAACGTCTGTGATGTTGCATACAATAATTATAAATCTATTCTAAGATAATATTGCTTTACTCTGTTTATATAATATATAATGATTGGGCTATTAGATTATTATTTTAGGTGCCGATTGTGTTAGGTTGGGTTTAACTTCATCGTACTATGCCTACTTCCGGAGCATAATAAATCTTTAATGTAACACAATCCTGCAATATCAAATAGTAATTATATGTTAATAATCATTAGAATAATTATGGTTAACAATGTTTAATATTATCTACTAAGTTTGTGAATTTAGTATTAAATTGGATCAAGCCTGTGAAACTATAAAAATACCGTCAATTCGTAATTCAGATATATTGTTATTCAGACCTTACTACTTACTACTGAACGTACATTGGAAGATATTATAAAATTGTGATAATATAACGTGTTTACTTGCCGCCATCTTGACTACCCACCTTACACTTCAGAAGTGGGATCATGTCAGGCCCATACATCAACGGACTAGGTGCAAAGAAAAGGAGACGCTGCGAGAATACTGCAACTGAAGGTAACGAATCAAGTTTTTTTTCTTTTCATAATAACGAAGAGACCGTGGATCAACGATGCAAAAAGCAACGTGTCACCCAAACCGATGCGGAAATTGTTCCAACATTCCAGCCGGATGAAAAATCTAGCAACGTCAAGGGATGGCTGCACAAGATCGACCAATTAGGAGACGTATATGGATGGGATAGTACAGACCGTCAGTTTATTATGCAGATACGCCTTCGAGGATCGGCTAGAGGCTGGTATGACGATCTGGACGACTACAATCTCACGTGGGAAGGGTGGAAAGACGCTTTAGGAGCAGCGTTTCCGCGTTCTACCGACTATGTGGATCTACTGGAGTCTATGCTTGCTAGAAAAAAAATGATTTCGGAAACTATGACAAAATATTTTCATGACAAAATTTCTTTACTGAAGGAATGATATTGTTGGTGAGCCTGCAATTTCATGCATAATAAGAGGACTACCTATGGAAATAAGAGCCAATGCCAAGGCTTTCCGATGCGAGACACCACAGGAACTATACTATGGGTATTTATCATCACTCGAGAACTACAAACAAGTAGAAATCAGCCATTCGCGACCGGCTACCACGTGGCGAAGAGGAGGTGCTGTTGCTTTAACTACAAGAACCGACGGTCTGCAAAAAAAATGTTACGCCTGCCGAAGAGAAGGCCACGAAGCAAAGGACTGCAAGGTGCCGCGCTGCGAGGTGTGCAATCGCCCAGGCCACACGTCTGCCAGCTGCTGGTATGCGCCCGGCTCCTCACATCAAAAGGTTAGTAATGTCTTTTTCACAACATACCCCATATACGTAAATTTGTACAAAAAGGCAGTGATAATTAATGGTTGTGATCTCATTGCATACATAGATACGGGCAGTAAATTAAGTATTCTCACAGTGGCATACGCTAATAAGCTAAAATTAAAAATTGAGTCCTTGGTTACAATGAGAGGATTTGGAGGTGCATGCTTAACCTCTTTAGGAACGTCACACGTGAAAGTTCACGTAGACAATATTGTTTTAAATGGATTCGTGGAATTAACCAATTACAATATGGCAGATATAGATTTAATAATCGGACAAACAATGATAAATCAATCAAATATTTCCTTAATTATATCGCAAAACTCTGTTGAATTTATAGGTAATAAGGAAACATTTATTAGTAATATAAAATTAAGTGAGACAGACTTTATAACGAAATTTCCAGTGTATTTGAAACACAGTTGTATAATACCACAACAAAGTGCTGCTTTGGTGCAAGTTTATCTGGATAGTAACAACACTGAAACATTTCTTGTGAATTCTGTATATTTTGAGTTAGGCTGTATGTCCTATGTAATTTTAGGAGGACTTGTAAGGTCGAAAGATTGCTTTTTAAAAATAATTAATATTGGAGACGAAATTATCAAATGGAGACCGAATAGGCTAATAGCGCGCGCAGAAATTGTTAGCGATAAAAATGGCAGTTTACAAAATAATACGAACATAATGATAATTAATGAATCTACTAACGAGGAACTGCAATTATCTGATATAGATGTAGGAACTTTAGAAAGGGGTTATAGCAGTCGATTATTACAGTTACTAAATAAATATAGACATTTATTTGCAAAAAATACGAAAGATTTAGGATGTACAGGTGTATTGAAAATGCATATTCAGACAAAAACCGAACAGCCTGTTCATTGCAAGCCTTATCGTCTCTCTTACAAAGAAAATGAAATTGTAAATGAAAAGGTTCAAGAGCTTATTGATGCGGGTGTGATAAGAAACTCTATGTCTGATTATGCAAGTCCAGTAATTCTTGTAAAGAAAAAAGATGGTGACTATAGGTTATGTATTGACTACAGAGCTCTTAATGCACGCACTGTTAAAGATCGATACCCCTTGCCTCATATAGACGACCAGGTATCCCGCCTCTCTGGCACATGTTTCTTTACAACGTTAGATTTAGCACAAGGCTACTATCAAATTAAATTATCCGAAGAGAGTATACATAAAACTGCATTTGTTACGCCCTCTGGGCATTATGAATTTTTAAAAATGCCATTTGGTTTAGCGAATGCACCAGCTGTATTTTCACGTCTCATCAAGATTGTTCTAGGTAGCTTAGGTAATGACGTGGCTACATATCTCGATGACGTCATGCTCCCTACAACCTCTATTGACGACGGACTTATTTTACTAGAAAATGTATTAAAGCTCTTATCAGAAGCCAATTTGAAATTAAATCTGAGCAAATGTTCGTTCCTAAAGGAAAGTGTTAATTACTTGGGTCATGAAATTACTGCAGGGACAGTGCGACCCGGGCAAGCTAAGATTGATTGCGTAGCTAAATATAAAAAACCGCGAAACGTACATGAAATAAGACAGTTTATTGGTCTGTCATCGTATTTTAGGAAATTTATTCGTGGTTTTGCTGAAATAGCTAGACCTCTCACAGAGTTAACAAAAAAGGATGTTGAATGGACGTGGGGCTCTGCCCAAGAAACGGCATTTCAAACGTTAAAAGAGAGTCTTGTCGAGAGACCAGTATTAGGTATATACAATAGAAATGCTCGCACGGAGCTTCATACCGATGCTAGTAAACTAGGGCTAGGAGGAATCCTTTTGCAATACCAAAGTGACGCTGTTTTAAAACCAATTGCATATTTCAGTAGGGTTACAAGTAAGGAAGAGCAGTTTTATCATAGCTATGAACTGGAGACATTAGCAGTTGTAGATTCGCTAAAGCGCTTCAGAGTCTATCTCGTCGGGATTCCGGTTACCGTAGTGACAGATTGCGCCGCGTTACGGACAACTCTAGTAAAAAAAGACCTAATTCCCCGTATAGCCCGCTGGTGGCTTTCAATACAAGATTATGATCTACAAATCGAATATCGAGCTGGTGATCGAATGAAACATGTAGATGCTCTGAGTAGGAATCCAGTACAGGACCATGTTCTGATGATTGATAACTCTGATTGGCTAGTGACATTACAATTACAAGACGAAAGTATCCAGTCTCTTTTAACTCAGTTACGGAATGGCACAGACAATAAAAATATTAATGCTAACTATACTATAAAAGATGACGTTCTCTATAAAAAAACAATCAATGGTGACCGTTTCGTAATACCTAAACTGGCAAAATGGGGATTATTACAAAAGTTTCATGATCAAATAGGACATGTTGGTTTTGATAAATGCGAAAAAACAATTAAGGCACAGTTTTGGTTCGAAGGCATGACTAGATTTATTCGAAAATATGTCAAGTCGTGTCTTCAATGCGCTTACGGCAAAGGGGAGCACGGCAAATTGCAGGGAGAACTACATCCAATCGAAAAGATGGCTATCCCGATGCACACACTACACGTTGACCATTTAGGCCCATTTGTAAAAACACGTAAAGGAAACTCGTATGTTCTAGTTGTGATAGATTCATTCACAAAGTTCGTATTTGCAAAACCGGTCAAAAGTTGTAGTTCCATGGAGACTATAAAGCAATTAAAAGATATTATTTCGCAGTTTGGTAATCCTAACAGGATTATCACGGATAGAGGAAAAGCTTTTACTAGTCGGTATTTCAAACAATTTTCAGAAGAAATGCAATTTAAACATATTTTAAATGCCATTGCCAGTCCTAGGTCGAATGGCCAAGTAGAACGAGTAAATAGAACTTTGATTAACGGATTGAACACTACGTCTAATAGCGAAAGTACCTGGGATGATCATCTAATCGATATAGTTTGGGGCATTAATAACACTCCTCACGCAATTACTGGTTATGCCCCTTTTAAATTATTATTTGGGCATCATAATTCACGTCTCCCAGCATATCCTTCCGGGGATCCCAATGACTTCGAAAACCAAGCGAAGTCGTTAGAGGAGAGGCGAAACGTGGCTAAGTTGCGTATTGATAAACATATGACACTTATGAAGAAAACGTTTGATCGATCTCACAAAAAATGCATTAAGTACTCAGTAGGACAATTGGTTCTTTGGAAAGGAGGAATAACTAGAATAAGCGCTAATGTAACTAGGAAACTTAACGGGTTGTACACTGGACCCTATAGAGTGTGTAAAGCAGAACACCCGTTAGATCGCTACACGATTAGTAGTATTAAAGGTATGAAAGGATATAAAAAATTTACTGCTGTAGTTCGCGGCGAAGTCCTCCGACCTTACAATTCTTCCATCCCCGATGATAGCAGCAGCAGTGACCATGAGGTGGATAGGGACGACTTGATAGATTTATTGGAGAGTTAATCACTAATGTTGCAAACTTGTGTAACTACTAAAGCAGTACCTTAAAATTGTATGTACCAAACATTGTAACTATTTAACAAAATTATTGTAGAAATCATGTGATCTTTCATTATATATAACTGTTGTACAAATGGGTCCTTTCATTATAATACTTACCTATCTAGCTAAACAGAGTGAAAATACATTAGGACAGAGGTATTTACTTAAAGCTGTGTGACGTATAAATTAAAAAAAAAACTGTGTGACGTATTACAGATACGAAACTGTGTGACGTATTACAGATACGAAACTGTGTGACGTATTACAAATACGAAACTGTGAGACGTATTACAAATACGAAACTGTGTGACGTATTACAAATACGAAACTGTGTGACGTATTACAAATACGAAACTGTGTGACGTATTACAAATACGAAACTGTGTGACGTATTACAAATACGAAACTGTGTGACGTATTACAAATACGAAACTGTGTGACGTATTACAAATACGAAACTGTGTGACGTATTACAAATACGAAACTGTGTGACGTATTACAAATACGAAACTGTGTGACGTATTACAAATACGAAACTGTGTGACGTATTACAAATACGAAACTGTGTGACGTATTACAAATACGAAACTGTGTGACGTATTACAAATACGAAACTGTGTGACGTATTACAAATACGAAACTGTGTGACGTACTAAAATTAAAGCTGTCAGGCAAAAAAGATGTAAAGCAGAACAAAAAAAAAAAAAAAAAAAAAGCTGTGTGATTAGTAAACATAAAAGCTGTGTGATTAGTAAATATAAAAGCTGTGTGATTAGTAAACATAAAAGCTGTGTGATTAGTAAACATAAAAGCTGTGTGATTAGTAAATATAAAAGCTGTGTGATTAGTAAACATAAAAGCTGTGTGATTAGTAAACATAAAAGCTGTGTGATTAGTAAAAATAAAAGCTGTGTGATTAGTAAATATAAAAGCTGTGTGATTAGTAAACATAAAAGCTGTG
This sequence comes from Spilosoma lubricipeda, assembly GCA_905220595.1. Lineage (NCBI taxonomy): Eukaryota > Metazoa > Arthropoda > Insecta > Lepidoptera > Erebidae > Spilosoma > Spilosoma lubricipeda. The sequence continues at coordinate 3,070,472 of HG992290.1, forward strand.
TGATTAGTAAACATAAAAGCTGTGTGATTAGTAAACATAAAAGCTGTGTGATTAGTAAACATAAAAGCTGTGTGATTAGTAAACATAAAAGCTGTGTGATTAGTAAACATAAAAGCTGTGTGATTAGTAAACATAAAAGCTGTGTGATTAGTAAACATAAAAGCTGTGTGATTAGTAAAAATAAAAGCTGTGACGTATTACAAAAAAAGCTGTGTGATGTATATAAAAAAAAAAAAAAAAAAAAAAGGAGAATTAATTGGTAAATATAAGATTTAATTACGGCGTAAACATTTCAATTCCAGGTACCGAACAAGAGTGACAAACCAGGCAATGATAGTGGCAGCTCTGATCACCGTGGGACACGGCATATTCAGGATGGCCGAGTGTTATCAAGTGGCACTTCCGGCTTCATGTAAACGCCTGGTTCATCTTAATAAGAAGTATAATTACTTATAAATATTTATAAGTAAAACTTATAAATATTTATAACTTAATTAGTGAATTTACAATCAAAGTAAATAATTGATTTATCTTTATATAATATTAATATCTTGGCGCCTTCCGCTTATCAGCTTCCGGCGCAACTTATAAATAGTGCCTATTGTTATTAACGTCTGTGATGTTGCATACAATAATTATAAATCTATTCTAAGATAATATTGCTTTACTCTGTTTATATAATATATAATGATTGGGCTATTAGATTATTATTTTAGGTGCCGATTGTGTTAGGTTGGGTTTAACTTCATCGTACTATGCCTACTTCCGGAGCATAATAAATCTTTAATGTAACACAATCCTGCAATATCAAATAGTAATTATATGTTAATAATCATTAGAATAATTATGGTTAACAATGTTTAATATTATCTACTAAGTTTGTGAATTTAGTATTAAATTGGATCAAGCCTGTGAAACTATAAAAATACCGTCAATTCGTAATTCAGATATATTGTTATTCAGACCTTACTACTTACTACTGAACGTACATTGGAAGATATTATAAAATTGTGATAATATAACGTGTTTACTTGCCGCCATCTTGACTACCCACCTTACATATCCTAACAAGTGCCTATACAGGAATATAGAATATATCAAGGAATGCGATTAATGAAATATTTTTAATTTTAATCACAGTTGCACTGCCTTTTATTTGTTATTACAACATTATATAGTCCAGCACCGCGACTTTGAGCCAACAGTGCTGGACCTACAAAAATTGTTAGGCATAACATCTTAACATCACCAGTGCCAACATTATGTGAACTAACTACTCAATCAAGCCTAATATGAAGGTTCACGGCAAATGTTGATATCGCGAAATTTAAATAGAAAACTGACATCTGTTATTCGAAAGAGTAAAGTACAAGTAAAATTTTAACAAAAATAAAACCGAATTCAAGGTTTGATGTCTCTTGGCTGCTATCATCAGATTTTAGTGTCCTTATCATGGTACCACCATTGGGATATCTCCTTTCCATTAAAAATATATCATCTAAATCGGTTCATAAACGACAAAGTTATACGCAAATACATTAAAAATATATAAATATACGGGTAATTTTAAATATTTCCGAAATCTACTTCAGTTCCTATATCTTGCACTAGATGTCCTATTGTATGAAAATAGAATCATGATGTCAAAATTTACTGCTACCCATATTTATAGTTTAGTTAGACTCTAAATTATTGATGTACACCATCCATAATTTAGAGTCTAACTAAACTATCTGATAACTAAGATATTTGAATGAAAAAAAAAAAACATGCCGAGAGGGGCAGTGATTGCTTAGCTTACGCTTATAATACGCTGTTCTTTATAGTTCTAAGTGAGTTATGCATAAATAATGCTAATTCATTAATATATTATGTTTATTAATTAGTAAACTATTTTTATGATAACACTAGCTTTACCCTGCGGTGTTATTTGCGGTTATTGTCGTACCGCGGGTAACGCCGCGGAGCAAAGCTAGTCTAAAAGTCTAGTATAAGTTACTCCTTATATCATCAGCTACCTGTTAGTGAAAATCCCGTCAAAATCAGCCCAGCCGTTCCAGAGATTAGCCTGAAGAAACAGACCGAAAGACACCGACAAATATATGCATTGATTGAAATTAAAAGGTTATTTTAATATTACAAACAGACACTCCAATTTTATTTCTTTGTATAGATTACTATTTTTGCAATTGTTCTTAAAGTCAACTATTAACAGGATTCGTAAAAACATAATGTAAAGTTTATTTACCTAAAAAGCAGGGACAGTAAAAAGTGACATTTGGTCTGCTGAAAGTTTCTTTTTTGTTACACGGGACCGTGGAGATAGCTTTTTAAAAAGAAAACTATTTGATTCATTGAAGATTATATTTAATTGGTAATATATAGATTTAGTAGTACAGATGATTTAGAAAATGAATTAGAAATAAACTAGAGATCCGACCCGAACCGAGTTTGAAAGTAGACTGACTTTCTCCTGCGTTCATGTCCTACCTCAGGATTACTTATGCTGGCTCAGCAAACGAGAGATTGTAGTCAGGGCGACTGCTTACATTAGTGGGGTGTAACAGATCGATTCATGGTCTCCCAGGTAAATGCAGACAACACAACAATGCCGCCTGGAGACTGTAGAGACTGTGGAGACCCACACTGTGACGGCCTATTGAGTTAATAGTGTTATTGTACTTATTGTGTTCATTACAACCTTATATAGTCCAGCACCATGACTTTGAGCCATCAGGGCTGGACCTACAAAAATTAACCTATATGTAATAGCGAATAATTATCCCAACCTACACGGTGTGTATTATACTACCTCGCGGAAATATTGATATCTCGGATTTAAACAGGATACTGACATCTGTTACGCGAATGATAAACTATTTAGCAAGTTGCTGTTTTTTCGTTACGTGTAAGCGGCTCCGCACGTGTTTATGTCGGTTATCGCGGGAAATAGTAGTCTCAATGTTATTCTGATATATAAGCTATATTAACATATTAAGCTATGTAACATTGATGTTGCATATTAAGCTAACCATTTTCTTTATATGTAGCTGTAGGTTTTCCAAATCGAATTAAAAGAAAAATAATCACTTGAATATGTTACACAGTTCCAAGGTCAAACCTCTGAACTTTGTATAATTATAAAATAAGACATACATTCAGGTCTAGATTAATATGAAAGTTAGTATTGTATAAATTTTGATTTAAATTCAGGTTGAGTCCGAGAGAACATTAGTTTTTGAGGTAACATTGGTTATTGTTAATATATATAGGCATAACTAAAGTTCACATTGCGAAATGCCATCTGTTGAATAATAGGTGTAACTTATTGTTCAATTACCCTCATGTATGACCTAGTATGTACTGCGTTGTAGCTCTTGTTGCGATAATAATACAGTTTTAATCTGAATTTTCTGGACACGCCAAGGAATTTTCTCCTCTAGGCAGAAAGGCAAAGGGTATAATAAACAAACAACAAAACAAATATACTTTGGCATAATCCAGAGGTGAGCAAAACTGTCGTTCTTTCGTTTTATGTTGTTTCACAGTTTAGAGTTGCATACATTTCTAATTGTGTGACATACAAACACTATTTCATTCCGTCATTCACAATGTCACTACACCAGGGGCTTGAAGTAGTAGAAGTATAAGAATGGATATAAAAGCCTGCTAAAGAACTACCGCCCAACATCAATCCTGAGCCATGAGTACATGTCGTGTACTTCTTGCATAAAGATTCGATGACGATGTTAACAATTATTTTAACGGGAATTAACGTCAGGCATTAAACGTCAGGCAAATCAGAGGTATGTAATACCTTTTAATAACTGATCGCGTTAATTCCCGTTAAAATAATTGTTAAAGTAACATAATATAACAGTTCTTGTAGTTCGTTGTAACTTTGATCGATAAATTGCGGTTTACGATTTATGACGTATTAAAAAAAAACTAGGTGAGCGAGATAAGTTATCCTAACAAGTGCCGATACAGGAATATACAATATATCAAGGAATGCGATTAATGAAATGTTTTTAATTTTAATCACAGTTGCATTGCCTTTTATTTGTTATTACAACATTATATAGTCCAGCAACACGACTTTGAGCCAACAGTGCTGGACCTACAAAAATTGTTAGGCATAACATCTTAACATCACCAGTGCCAACATTATGTGAACTAAACTACTCAATCAAGCCTAATATGAAGGTTCACGGCAAATATTGATATCGCGTATTTAAATGGAAAACTGACATCTGTTATTCGAAAGAGTAAAGTACAAGTAAAATTTTAACAAAAATAAAACCGAATTCAAGGTTTGATTTCTCTTGGCTGCTATAATCAGATTTTAGTGTCCTTATCATGGTACCACCATTGGGATATCTCCTTTCCATTAAAAATATATCATGAAAATCGGTTCATAAACGACAAAGTCATACGCGAATACATTAAAAATATAAATATACGGGTAATTTTAAATATTTCCGAAATCTACTTTAGTTCCTATATCTTGCACTAGATGTCCTATTGTATGAAAATAGAATCATGATATCAAAATTTACTGCTAGCCATATTTATAGTTTAGTTAGACTCTAAATTATTGATGATGTAATTTGAATCTTTAATTTAAAGCGGTTATTTTAATATTACAAACAGACACTGTTTGTCTGTCGGTCTGTCTATCTGTTTGTTCCAGGTAATCTTTGGAACGGTTTCCTGCAGTACGACTACAATTCGACTGCTAGTTACGTAATATAGAAATCTAATACATAGAAATACTTACAAAAAAAAACATAGCAGTGTGTAAATTATGTTATTGTGAATTTAAATAGAACACTTACTTCAAGTTAGTGCCTAGTTAGTGTAGGGAGAAAAAGTTAATAACATACATACGCAGTCGCTGCAACACCGCCAATATCCAGGATCTTCTACTGTACATTGAAATAGTTGTATTTTTATTTGGGTTAGTTTATGTCAATTGCATTTATGACGGTTGCTGATTACAGTTGTAACCTCGATGCACCCACCTTACCAGATCTCTACACCCCAAAGGTTGACTGGTAGAGAATGTCCTGACATTAAGTCCACCAATTTATATAAGTGCATAAAGTTGTAATATAAAAAAAAAAACTAAAAAAACACGCTTTTGTAAATATTTCAAAGTAATCTATACTAATATATAAAACTGAAGAGTTTGTTTGTTTCTTTGTTTGTTTGTTTGAACACGCTAATCTCAGAACTCAGAACTACTGGTCCGATTTTAAAAATTCTTTCAGAGTTAGATAGCCCATTTATCGAGGAAGGCTATAGGCTATATATCATCACACTACGACCAATAGGAGCGGAGCACTAATGAAAAATGTTTCGAAAACGGGAGAAAATTTCCACGCTACGGGCAATAGAAGACGCAAACGAGGTTGCGTGGGTCGGCTAGTGTTAATGTAAAAAGCGTGGGGCCACCACCCCACGCTTTTTACACTAACATTATTTTCTACTTTTTAGTACGATTGCTATAAAGCATTTTTTTTAGTTTTTTAATCTATAATTTATTTGCTAATTTTTATTTTGATATATTTACAACAGCATGTTTGTTTAGTTTTTTGAACTATATTTTTTTTTAGAACAAAAACTGTGCGTTTTTTTAGTTCATTTTTCAAATTATTATATTATCATCGGCCCTCGACCCCTATGCAAATTTTCAAGTTAATCAGACTCCTAGAAGTACGTGAAAATGAAGTTAAAAGATTTTGTTACATACATACATGTAATATGTATGTATTACATGTATGTATGTAACAAAATCTTTTACATACCTACATATGAAGCTAATAAAAGCTTGTTAATAAAAAATAAAAAAACATGTCGAGTGGGGCAGTGATTGCTTAGCTTACGCTTATAATACGCTGTTCTTTATAGTTCTAAGTGAGTTATGCATACTTAATGCTAATTCATTAATATATTATGTTTATTAATTACTAAACTATTTTTATGACAACACTAGCTTAACCCCGCGGTGTTATTTGCGGTTATTGTCGTACCGCGGGTAACGCCGCGTAGCAAAGCTAGTCTAAAAGTCTAGTATAAGTTACTCCTTATATCATCAGCTACCTGTTAGTGAAAATCCCGTCCAAAATCAGTCCAGCCGTTCCAGAGATTAGCCGGAACAAACAGACCGAAAGACACCGACAAATATATGCATTGATTAATAAGCTGTTATTTTAATATTACAAACAGACACTCCAATTTTGTTTATTTGTATAGATTACTATTTTTGCAATTGTTCTTAAAGTCAACTATTAGCAGGTTTCGTAAAAAACATGATGTTAAGTTTATTTACCTAAAAAGCAGGGACAGTAAAAGTGACATTTGGCCTGCTGAAAGTTTCTTTTTCGGCCTCGCTGCGATTGATTCATGATCTCTCACCATTTACTTTGTACCCAGCGTTTATTAAGGAACGTCATTAACTAAATTAAACTCGAATTTAAATCACTCGTGCTAAAGCAACCTGATGTACTGTATGAGTTGAATCCAAGAGTGGTGGTCACCATACTCACTGCGAATGCAGACAACACAACAATGCCGCCTGGAGACTGTAGAGACTGTGGAGACCCACACTGTGACGGCCTATTGAGTTAATAGTGTTATTGTACTTATTGTGTTCATTACAACCTTATATAGTCCAGCACCATGACTTTGAGCCATCAGGGCTGGACCTACAAAAATTAACCTATATGTAATAGCGAATAATTATCCCAACCTACACGGTGTGTATTATACTACCTCGCGGAAATATTGATATCTCGGATTTAAACAGGATACTGACATCTGTTACGCGAATGATAAACTATTTAGCAAGTTGCTGTTTTTTCGTTACGTGTAAGCGGCTCCGCACGTGTTTATGTCGGTTATCGCGGGAAATAGTAGTCTCAATGTTATTCTGATATATAAGCTATATTAACATATTAAGCTATGTAACATTGATGTTGCATATTAAGCTAACCATTTTCTTTATATGTAGCTGTAGGTTTTCCAAATCGAATTAAAAGAAAAATAATCACTTGAATATGTTACACAGTTCCAAGGTCAAACCTCTGAACTTTGTATAATTATAAAATAAGACATACATTCAGGTCTAGATTAATATGAAAGTTAGTATTGTATAAATTTTGATTTAAATTCAGGTTGAGTCCGAGAGAACATTAGTTTTTGAGGTAACATTGGTTATTGTTAATATATATAGGCATAACTAAAGTTCACATTGCGAAATGCCATCTGTTGAATAATAGGTGTAACTTATTGTTCAATTACCCTCATGTATGACCTAGTATGTACTGCGTTGTAGCTCTTGTTGCGATAATAATACAGTTTTAATCTGAATTTTCTGGACACGCCAAGGAATTTTCTCCTCTAGGCAGAAAGGCAAAGGGTATAATAAACAAACAACAAAACAAATATACTTTGGCATAATCCAGAGGTGAGCAAAACTGTCGTTCTTTCGTTTTATGTTGTTTCACAGTTTAGAGTTGCATACATTTCTAATTGTGTGACATACAAACACTATTTCATTCCGTCATTCACAATGTCACTACACCAGGGGCTTGAAGTAGTAGAAGTATAAGAATGGATATAAAAGCCTGCTAAAGAACTACCGCCCAACATCAATCCTGAGCCATGAGTACATGTCGTGTACTTCTTGCATAAAGATTCGATGACGATGTTAACAATTATTTTAACGGGAATTAACGTCAGGCATTAAACGTCAGGCAAATCAGAGGTATGTAATACCTTTTAATAACTGATCGCGTTAATTCCCGTTAAAATAATTGTTAAAGTAACATAATGTAACAGTTCTTGTAGTTCGTTGTAACTTTGATCGATAAATTGCGGTTTACGATTTATGACGTATTAAAAAAAAACTAGGTGAGCGAGATAAGTTATCCTAACAAGTGCCGATACAGGAATATACAATATATCAAGGAATGCGATTAATGAAATGTTTTTAATTTTAATCACAGTTGCATTGCCTTTTATTTGTTATTACAACATTATATAGTCCAGCAACACGACTTTGAGCCAACAGTGCTGGACCTACAAAAATTGTTAGGCATAACATCTTAACATCACCAGTGCCAACATTATGTGAACTAAACTACTCAATCAAGCCTAATATGAAGGTTCACGGCAAATATTGATATCGCGTATTTAAATGGAAAACTGACATCTGTTATTCGAAAGAGTAAAGTACAAGTAAAATTTTAACAAAAATAAAACCGAATTCAAGGTTTGATTTCTCTTGGCTGCTATAATCAGATTTTAGTGTCCTTATCATGGTACCACCATTGGGATATCTCCTTTCCATTAAAAATATATCATGAAAATCGGTTCATAAACGACAAAGTCATACGCGAATACATTAAAAATATAAATATACGGGTAATTTTAAATATTTCCGAAATCTACTTTAGTTCCTATATCTTGCACTAGATGTCCTATTGTATGAAAATAGAATCATGATATCAAAATTTACTGCTAGCCATATTTATAGTTTAGTTAGACTCTAAATTATTGATGATGTAATTTGAATCTTTAATTTAAAGCGGTTATTTTAATATTACAAACAGACACTGTTTGTCTGTCGGTCTGTCTATCTGTTTGTTCCAGGTAATCTTTGGAACGGTTTCCTCCAGTACGACTACAATTCGACTGCTAGTTACGTAATATAGAAATCTAATACATAGAAATACTTACAAAAAAAAACATAGCAGTGTGTAAATTATGTTATTGTGAATTTAAATAGAACACTTACTTCAAGTTAGTGCCTAGTTAGTGTAGGGAGAAAAAGTTAATAACATACATACGCAGTCGCTGCAACACCGCCAATATCCAGGATCTTCTACTGTACATTGAAATAGTTGTATTTTTATTTGGGTTAGTTTATGTCAATTGCATTTATGACGGTTGCTGATTACAGTTGTAACCTCGATGCACCCACCTTACCAGATCTCTACACCCCAAAGGTTGACTGGTAGAGAATGTCCTGACATTAAGTCCACCAATTTATATAAGTGCATAAAGTTGTAATATAAAAAAAAAAACTAAAAAAACACGCTTTTGTAAATATTTCAAAGTAATCTATACTAATATATAAAACTGAAGAGTTTGTTTGTTTCTTTGTTTGTTTGTTTGAACACGCTAATCTCAGAACTCAGAACTACTGGTCCGATTTTAAAAATTCTTTCAGAGTTAGATAGCCCATTTATCGAGGAAGGCTATAGGCTATATATCATCACACTACGACCAATAGGAGCGGAGCACTAATGAAAAATGTTTCGAAAACGGGAGAAAATTTCCACGCTACGGGCAATAGAAGACGCAAACGAGGTTGCGTGGGTCGGCTAGTGTTAATGTAAAAAGCGTGGGGCCACCACCCCACGCTTTTTACACTAACATTATTTTCTACTTTTTAGTACGATTGCTATAAAGCATTTTTTTTAGTTTTTTAATCTATAATTTATTTGCTAATTTTTATTTTGATATATTTACAACAGCATGTTTGTTTAGTTTTTTGAACTATATTTTTTTTTAGAACAAAAACTGTGCGTTTTTTTAGTTCATTTTTCAAATTATTATATTATCATCGGCCCTCGACCCCTATGCAAATTTTCAAGTTAATCAGACTCCTAGAAGTACGTGAAAATGAAGTTAAAAGATTTTGTTACATACATACATGTAATATGTATGTATTACATGTATGTATGTAACAAAATCTTTTACATACCTACATATGAAGCTAATAAAAGCTTGTTAATAAAAAATAAAAAAACATGTCGAGTGGGGCAGTGATTGCTTAGCTTACGCTTATAATACGCTGTTCTTTATAGTTCTAAGTGAGTTATGCATACTTAATGCTAATTCATTAATATATTATGTTTATTAATTACTAAACTATTTTTATGACAACACTAGCTTAACCCCGCGGTGTTATTTGCGGTTATTGTCGTACCGCGGGTAACGCCGCGTAGCAAAGCTAGTCTAAAAGTCTAGTATAAGTTACTCCTTATATCATCAGCTACCTGTTAGTGAAAATCCCGTCCAAAATCAGTCCAGCCGTTCCAGAGATTAGCCGGAACAAACAGACCGAAAGACACCGACAAATATATGCATTGATTAATAAGCTGTTATTTTAATATTACAAACAGACACTCCAATTTTGTTTATTTGTATAGATTACTATTTTTGCAATTGTTCTTAAAGTCAACTATTAGCAGGTTTCGTAAAAAACATGATGTTAAGTTTATTTACCTAAAAAGCAGGGACAGTAAAAGTGACATTTGGCCTGCTGAAAGTTTCTTTTTCGGCCTCGCTGCGATTGATTCATGATCTCTCACCATTTACTTTGTACCCAGCGTTTATTAAGGAACGTCATTAACTAAATTAAACTCGAATTTAAATCACTCGTGCTAAAGCAACCTGATGTACTGTATGAGTTGAATCCAAGAGTGGTGGTCACCATACTCACTGCGAATGCAGACAACACAACAATGCCGCCTGGAGACTGTAGAGACTGTGGAGACCCACACTGTGACGGCCTATTGAGTTAATAGTGTTATTGTACTTATTGTGTTCATTACAACCTTATATAGTCCAGCACCATGACTTTGAGCCATCAGGGCTGGACCTACAAAAAAACCTATATATATTAGCGAATAAATATCCCAACCTACACGGTGTATTATAATACCTCGCGGAAATATTGATATCTCGAATTTAAACAGGATACTGACATCTGTTACGCGAATGATAAACTATTTATCAAGTTGCTGTTTTTTCGTTACGTGTAAGCAGCTCCGCACGTGTTTATGTCGGTTATCGCGGGAAATAGTAGTCTCAATGTTATTCTGATATATAAGCTATATTAACATATTAAGCTATATAACATTGATGTTGCATATTAAGCTAACCATTTTCTTTATATGTAGCTGTAGGTTTTCCAAATCGAATTAAAAGAAAAATAATCACTTGAATATGTTACACAGTTCCAAGGTCAAACCTCTGAACTTTGTATAATTATAAAATAAGACATACATTCAGGTCTAGATTAATATGAAAGTTAGTATTGTATAAATTGTGATTAAAATTCAGATTGAGTACGAGAGAACATTGGTTATTGAGGTAACATTGGTTATTGTTAATATATATAGATATAAAATTCACATTGCGAAATGCCATCTGTTGAATAATAGATGTAACTTATTGTTCAATCACCTTCATGTATGACCTAGTAGGTACTGCGTTGTAGCTCTTGTTGCGATAATTATACAGTTTTAATCTGAATTTTCTGGAAACGCCACCGAATTTTCTCCTCTAGGCAGAAAGGCAAAGGGTATAATAAACAAACAACAAAACAAATATACTTTGGCATAATCCAGAGGTGAGCAAAACTGTCGTTTACTTCGTTTTATGTTTTTTCATAGTTTAGAGTTGCATACATTTCTAATTGTGTGACATACAAACACTATTTCATTCCGTCATTCACAATGTCACTACACCGGGGGCTTGAAGTAGTAGAAGTATAAGAATGGATATAAAAGCCTACTAAAGAACTACCGCCCAATATCATTCCTGAGCCATGAGTACATGTCGTGTAAGTGTCGAAAGTCATTACGAATCTTCTTGCATAAAGATTCGATGACGATATTAACAATTATTTTAACGGGAATTAACGTCAGGCAAATAAGAGGTATGTAATACTTTTTAATAATTTTAATAATTGATCGCGTTAATTCCCGTTAAAATAATTGTTAAAGTAACATAATGTAACAGTTCTTGTAGTTTGTTGTAACTTTGTTCGATAAATTGCGGTTTAGGATTTATGACGTATTAAAAAAAAAACAATAAAAAAAAAAAATGTTAATGTAAAAAGCGTGGGGCCACCACCCCACGCTTTTTACACTAACATTATTTTCTACTTTTTAGTACGATTGCTATAAAGCATGTTTTTTAGTTTTTTAATCTATAATTTATTTGCTAATTTTTATTTTGATATATTTACAACAGCATGTTTGTTTAGTTTTTTGAACTATATTTTTTTTAGAACAAAACCTGTGCGTTTTTTAGTTCATTTTTCAAATTATTATATTATCATCGGCCCTCGACCCCTATGCAAATTTTCAAGTTAATCAGACTCCTAGAAGTAGGTGAAAATGAAGTTAAAAGATTTTGTTACATACATACATGTAATATGTATGTATTACATGTATGTATGTAACAAAATCTTTTACATACCTACATATGAAGCTAATAAAAGCTTGTTAATAAAAAATAAAAAAACATGTCGAGAGGGGCAGTGATTGCTTAGCTTACGTTTATAATACGCTGTTCTTTATAGTTCTAAGTGAGTTATGCATAATTAATGCTAACTTTTTAATATATTATGTTTATTAATTAGTAAACTATTTTTATGATAACACTAGCTTAACCCCGCGGTGTTATTTGCGGTTATTGTCGTACCGCGAGTAACGCCGCGGAGCAGAGCTAGTCTAAAAGTCTAGTTTAAGTTACTCCTTATATCATCAGCTACCTGTTAGTGAAAATCCCGTCCAAAATCAGTCCAGCCGTTCCAGAGATTAGCCGGAACAAACAGACCGAAAGACACCGACAAATATATGCATTGATTAATAAGCTGTTATTTTAATATTACAAACAGACACTCCAATTTTATTTATATGTATAGATTACTATTTTTGCAATTGTTCTTAAAGTCAACTATTAGCAGGTTTCGTAAAAAACATGATGTTAAGTTTATTTACCTAAAAAGCAGGGACAGTAAAATTGACATTTGGTCTGCTGAAAGGTTCTTTTTCGGCCTCGCTGCGATTGATTCATGATCTCCCACCATTTACTTTGTACCCAGCGTATATTTAGGAACGTCATAAACTAAATTAAACTCGAATTTAAATCACTCGTGCTAAAGCAACCTGATATACTGTATGAGTCGAATCCTCACCATGGTCACCATACTCACTGTAAATGCAGACAACACAACAATGCCGCCTGGAGACTGTAGGGACTGTGGAGACCCACACTGTGACGGCCTATTGAGTTAATAGTGTTATTGTACTTATTGTGTTCATTACAACCTTATATAGTCCAGCACCATGACTTTGAGCCATCAGGGCTGGACCTACAAAAATTAACCTCTATATATAATAGCGAATAATTATCCCAACCTACACGGTGTGTATTATACTACCTCGCGGAAATGTTGATATCTCGAATTTAAACAGGATACTGACATCTGTTACGCGAATGATAAACTATTTATCAAGTTGCTGTTTTTTCGTTACGTGTAAGCGGCTCCGCACGTGTTTATGTTATTCTGAAATATAAGCTATATTAACATATTAAGCTATATAACATTGATGTTGCATATTAAGCTAACCATTTTCTTTATATGTAGCTGTAGGTTTTCCAAATCGAATTAAAAGAAAAATAATCACTTGAATATGTTACACAGTTCCAAGGTCAAACCTCTGAACTTTGTATAATTATAAAATAAGACATACATTCAGGTCTAGATTAATATGAAAGTTGGTATTGTATAAATTGTGATAAAAATTCAGATTGAGTACGAGAGAACATTGTTTATTGAGGTAACATTGGTTATTGTTAATATATATAGATATAAAATTCACATTGCGAAATGCCATCTGTTGAATAATAGGTGTAACTTATTGTTCAATCACCTTCATGTATGACCTAGTAGGTACTGCGTTGTAGCTCTTGTTGCGATAACAATACAGTTTTAATCTAAATTTTCTGGACACGCCACGGAATTTTCTCCTCTAGGCAGAAAGGCAAAGGGTATAATAAACAAACAACAAAACAAATATACTTTGGCATAATCCAGAGGTGAGCAAAACTGTCGTTTACTTCGTTTTATGTTTTTTCATAGTTTAGAGTTGCATACATTTCTAATTGTGTGACATACAAACACTATTTCATTCCGTCATTCACAATGTCACTACACCAGGGGCTTGAAGTAGTAGAAGTATAAGAATGGATATAAAAGCCTGCTAAAGAACTACCGCCCAACATCAATCCTGAGCCATGAGTACATGTCGTGTACTTCTTGCATAAAGATTCGATGACGATGTTAACAATTATTTTAACGGGAATTAACGTCAGGCATTAAACGTCAGGCAAATCAGAGGTATGTAATACCTTTTAATAACTGATCGCGTTAATTCCCGTTAAAATAATTGTTAAAGTAACATAATGTAACAGTTCTTGTAGTTCGTTGTAACTTTGATCGATAAATTGCGGTTTACGATTTATGACGTATTAAAAAAAAACTAGGTGAGTGTGTAAAGTTATCCTGACAAGTGCCTATACAGGAATATAGAATATATCAAGGAATGCAATTAATGAAATATTTTTAATTTTAATCACAATTGCACTGCCTTTTATTTGTTATTACAACGTTATATAGTCCAGCACCACGACTTTGAGCCAACAGTGCTGGACCTACAAAAATTGTTAGGCATAACATCTTAACATCACCAGTGCCAACATTATGTGAACTAAACTACTCAATCAAGCCTAATATGAAGGTTCACGGCAAATGTTGATATCGCGAAATTTAAATAGAAAACTGACATCTGTTATTCGAAAGATATACTACTAAAGTAACAAGTAAAATTTTAACAAAAATAAAACCGAATTCAAGGTTTGATTTCTCTTGGCTGCTATCATCAGATTTTAGTGTCCTTATCATGGTACCACCATTGGGATATCTCCTTTCCATTAAAAATATATCATCAAAATCGGTTCATAAACGACAAAGTTATACGCGAATACATTAAAAATATATAAATATACGGGTAATTTTAAATATTTCCGAAATCTACTTTAGTTCCTATATCTTGCACTAGATGTCCTATTGTATGAAAATAGAATCATGTTATCAAAATTTACTGCTAGCCATATTTGTAGTTAAGTTAGACTCTAAATTATTGATGTACACCATCCATAATTTAGAGTCTAACTAAACTATCTGATAACTAAGATATTTGAATGAAAAAAAAAAACATGTCGAGAGGGGCAGTGATTGCTTAGCTTACGTTTATAATACGCTGTTCTTTATAGTTCTAAGTGAGTTATGCATAATTAATGCTAATTCATTAATATATTATGTTTATTAATTAGTAAACTATTTTTATGATAACACTAGCTTAACCCTGCGGTGTTATTTGCGGTTATTGTCGTACCGCGGGTAACACCGCGGAGCAAAGCTAGTCTAAAAGTCTAGTATAAGTTACTCCTTATATCATCAGCTACCTGTTAGTGAAAATCCCAAAATCAAAATCAGTCCAGCCGTTCCAGAGATTAGCCGGAACAAACAGACCGAAAGACACCGACAAATATATGCATTGATTAATAAGCTGTTATTTTAATATTACAAACAGACACTCCAATTTTATTTACTTGTATATATTACTATTTTTTCAATTGTTCTTAAAGTCAACTATTAGCAGGATTCGTAAAAACATAATGTAAAGTTTATTTACCTAAAAAGCAGGGACAGTAAAAAGTGACACTTGGTCTGCTGAAAGTTTCTTTTTTGGCCACGCTGCGATCTGTTACACGGGACCGTGCAGATAGCTTTTTAAAAAGAAAACTATTTGATTCATTGAAGATTATATTTAATTGGTAATATATAGATTTAGTAGTACAGATGATTTAGAAAATGAATTAGAAATAAACTAGAGATCCGACCCGAACCGAGTTTGAAAGTAGACTGACTTTCTCCTGCGTTCATGTCCTACCTCAGGATTACTTATGCTGGCTCAGCAAACGAGAGATCGTAGTCAGGTCGACTGCTTACATTAGTGGGGTGTAACAGACTAACAGATCGATTCATGGTCTCCCACCATTTACTTTGTACCCAGCGAATATTAAGGAACGTCATAAACTAAATTAAACTCGAATTTAAATCACTCGTGCTAAAGCAACCTGATGTACTGTATGAGTCGAATCCAAGAGTGGTGGTCACCATACTCACTGCGAATGCAGACAACACAACAATGCCGCCTGGAGACTGAAGAGACTGTGGAGACCCACACTGTGACGGCCTATTGAGTTAATAGTGTTATTGTACTTATTGTGTTCAGTACAACCTTATATAGTCCAGCACCATGACTTTGAGCCATCAGGGCTGGACCTACAAAAATTAACCTATATATATTAGCGAATAATTATCCCAACCTACACGGTGTGTATTATACTACCTCGCGGAAATGTTGATATCTCGAATTTAAACAGGATACTGACATCTGTTACGCGAATGATAAACTATTTATCAAGTTGTTGTTTTTTCGTTACGTGTAAGCGGCTCCGCACGTGTTTATGTCGGTTATCGCGGGAAATAGTAGTCTCAATGTTATTCTGATATATAAGCTATATTAACATATTAAGCTATATAACATTGATGTTGCATATTAAGCTAACCATTTTCTTTTTATGTAGCTGTTAGTTTTCCAAATCGAATTAAAAGGTCAGGTCTAGATTAATATGAAAGTTAGTATTGTATAAATTGTGATTAAAATTCAGATTGAGTACGAGAGAACATTGGTTATTGAGGTAACATTGGTTATTGTTAATATATATAGATTTAAAATTCACTTTGCGAAATGCCATCTGTTGAATAATAGGTTAAACTGATTGTTCAATCACCTTCACGTATGACCTAGTAGGTACTGCGTTGTAGCTCTTTTTGCGATAACTATACAGTTTTAATCTGAATTTTCTGGACACGGCACGGAGCTTTCTCCTCTAGCCAGAAAGGCAAAGGGTATAATAAACAAACAACAAAACAAATATACTTTGGCATAATCCAGAGGTGAGCAAAACTGTCGTTTACTTCGTTTTATGTTTTTTCATAGTTTAGAGTTGCATACATTTCTAATTGTGTGACATACAAACACTATTTCATTCCGTCATTCACAATGTCACTACACCAGGGGCTTAAAGTAGTAGAAGTATAAGAATGGATATAAAAGCCTACTAAAGAACTACCGCCCAACATCATTTCTGAGCCATGTATACAAGTCGTGTAAGTGTCAGGTCATTACGAATCTCCTTGCATAAAGATTCGATGACATCTAGCCCGAAGAGTAGGCTGGGTTTCGAGAGGGCTTCAGTACCGTGGACCGCAAACACACATTTAGACAAATCATTCAGAAGACAGAGTAACACAACTAGCATCTCTGCCTAGCGTAAGTTGACTTCGAGAATGCCTTCGACACCACCGAGATCTGGACTGTTCTGGTGACTATGCAGAGATGCTTAGGCGACTGCCGATATATCTAAGTACTGAGAAGTCTATACGAAGCCATAACGATGACCATCCAAGTATAAGAATAGAGCACAAGAGCAAGAACTATACCAGTTAGACCAGAGTCATAATTTCTGCGACACTGTTCCCTATATCAGAGTACAATAATTACTTACAGAAAAAAAAAACAATAACATAGTGCGTGATTAGTAAGATAGTTGTGTTTTTTTCTATAAGATGCGTAGTACAATAAGTCTATATAACGTATACTAGCTGTCCCGGCAAACGTCGTTTTGCCATAACTACTAATAAATTAAAAATTAATTAAGAACACATTGTCCAGCGGACAAAATTGTGAATCTAAACCATTCCCAGATCCCCTTAAACACACAAAAACTTTCATCAAAATCGGTCCAGTCGTTTGAGAGTAGTTCAGTGACATACACACTCACAGAAGAATTATATATATAAAGATATAACTAATCAGTTAATCACATCACATCACACTAATATTATAAAGGAGAAAGGTTGTGAGTGTGTATGATTGTTACTTTTTCACGCGCAAACGGTTGAACCAATTTGGGCAAAATTTAATGTGCAGGAAGATGACACCCTGGATTAACACACAGGCTAGGTAAAAAAAAATGCCAAGTGCGAATAGGACTCGCACATGAAAGCTTCCGTAGCAGTAAGTAACATAATGTAACAGTTCTTGTAGTTCGTTGTAACTTTGATCGATAAATTGCGGTTTACGATTTATGACGTATTAAAAAAAAGTAGGTGAGTGAGTAAAGTTATCCTAACAAGTGCCGATACAAGAATATACAATATATCAAGGAATGCGATTAATGAAATATTTTTATTTTAATCACAGTTGCATTGCCTTTTCTTTGTTATTACAACATTATATAGTCCAGCACCACGACTTTGAGCCAACAGTGCTGGACCTACAAAAATTGTTAGGCATAACATCTTAACATCACCAGTGCCAACATTATGTGAACTAAACTACTAAATCAAGCCTAATATGAAGGTTCACGGCAAATGTTGATATCGCGTATTTAAATGGAAAACTGACATCTGTTATTCGAAAGATATACTACTAAAGTAACAAGTAAAATTTTAACTAAAATAAAACCGAATGCAAGGTTTAATTTCTCTTGGATGTCATCATCAGATCTTAGTGTCCTTATCATGGTACCACCATTGGGATATCTGCTTTCTATTAAAAAATATATCATCAAAATCGGTTCTTAAACGACGAAGTTATCCGCGAACACATAAATATATATTATACTAGTTGAACCCCGCGGTGTTACCCGCGGTTATTATTGTACCGCGATTAAGGCGATGGCGATGCCAGTGAAAGTCCCATCCAAATCCGTCTCGTGTCGGTTAACCGTCCCATCGGATTATGAAAGTGAGGGAACAGAGAGTGCACCTGTGTTTGCGCACACACTCATGCACTATAATATCTCGTGCGTAGTTGGTTGGTCTCTGTTGAGACTGGCCGCTGAGGCCGTCATCGGCTAGTAGAACATCATAACGACAAACCACAAGCACTTTTCTAGAGTTATGTGTAATGTGGTTATCATAAATGTATATTCATCATCCTCCTAGCCTTTATAATTCCCAAGATTATCTGAATATCTGTTTTTTCAGGGAGCGATTAGCATCAGACCTCCGCAACTCCAATGGTACCTTAAATCGAAGATTTTACTATTTGTCAGTATATTTGAGGACATTAACTTGTCAATAACGATTACCATAGATGTTCACGACAACCGGGACCCGACGGCTTAAGTAGGATTCACGCTATACCATGTCGCGACCGGGCCGTGCTCCGGATGGGTCACGTCTCCCGTGCGCCGGCCGGGCCAATCATTATTTTTTTGTATTTATTATCTAAATACTTAGAATGGCACATGTCATATATTACAGGATACTTGCGCACACATTTTATAAATTTTTCATCGTTCGTTTTGAAGTTTACATCACTAAGATTTGTCGTAGAATAGCCTACGGCCACCAGCCACGGCGGCGCACACGTTCATTTAATAACGTGTGGCGACCGAGGCACGGGCGAAAAAAACCGCCATCTGCCAAATTCCAACAGTAGTCCGACTCGGGAATCTAACCCCAGACCCTTGATCTGCAACCACTTTATTTTCTTTTACATGTGGAAACCCCCTCGGACCGGCACCCCGCTGGGGTTTACGGTGGGGCAGTGTGTCGGAATCGAACCGACTAAAACCACACGCTGTGCCCCTCAGCGCCTGAGATGGGAAGAATCCGGGAACTGCTGTTATTAAGACATTCGGACCCCTCCCAGTGATCTGCAACCACTAGACCAACGAGGCAGATCATAAACGTATTTAAATTTAAGTTATTAAGTCACAGCACCTTCGGTGCTGGACTACAAAAATTTGGGGTGGTGATATAAACCAATTAAGTAGTAGAGAATTAAGTAGGAAGAGTTTCAAGGATCTGTTGAATATAAATGTTTCTATGTAAACAGTGATATCGTGAATTTAATTGGAACAGTGACATCTAGTGGATACTAGGGAGATGAACTCAATGATAAACATTGATGACAACGCGGGTAATTTGAGAATAATACAAATAAATAAAATTGGAGTGTCTGTTTGTAACATTAAAATAACAGCTTTTTAATCAATGCATATGTATGTATACACGATACATATAACAAAAATGTAGTTTAAAATTTTTTTGTCTGTCTGTCTGTCTGTCTGTTTGTTCCGGGTAATCTCTGGAACGGCTGGACGGATTTTGACGGGACCTTCACTGGAAGGTAGCTGATGATCCAGGGAGTAACTTAGGCTACTTTTTTTTAGACTAACTGTGTCCCGCGGCGTTACTCGCGGTACAACAATAACCGCGGGTAACACCGCGGGGTTCAGCTAGTTTGAGAATAAATCGTGACGTGGTGAAAAGTATTTGAATTAATGTTAGGATAACAAAACACTGAAAAGGATTATCAAAATCAGTCCAAGATTTGAGGATATGATATAACTTTTATTAAGAAAAAAGTCTTGAATGGAGAACGGTTTGAAGATGTTGTCGTAAAACTTATAAATAACTAGCTAAGCCCCGCGGTGTTACCCGCGGTTTTTGTTGTACCGCGAGTAACGCCGTGGGACAAAGTTAGTCTAAAAAAGTAGCCTAAGTTACTCCCTGAATCATCAGCTATCTGCCAGTGAAAGTCACGTCAATATCGGTCCAGCCGTTCCAGAGATTACCCGGAACAAACATACAGACAAAAATGTTTTTAACTACATTTTTGGTATATTTACCGTGTATACATACATATGCATTAAGTAAAGAGCGGTTATTTTAATATTACAAACAGACCCTCCAATTTTATTTATTTGTATAGATGTATAGATAAGTTTCAAAAGTATTTTCATTTATTTATTTATTGATACTTTATATACAATTCAGGTGTTAGATATAAAACATCACGAAACCTTGGCAGGTTTGTCTGGACATTGAATCACTTTTGAGCACTCTTTTAATATACATTCACTTAGAAACATATCAAAACCATAAACAATAACACATCTAGTTAATAACAAATCTAGTTTACAAAGTAAATAAATTGAGATACTGTCTATTTAAATACAAAACTGCCATCTATTACTAGTTAGATGAACTGTTTTACTTACATTTGAGACGCGGGTGCACATGACCGCTGCTTCCAGGGACCACATCATCTCGTCCCAAGGTTACTGAACACAATAGTTTTTGAGAAATCAACAATCTATACTAATATATAAAGCTGAAGAGTTTGTTTGTTTGAACCACGGTTTGCTCCGTGGTTTGAACGCGCTTATCTCATTTTGATTTGATTCCGATTTGAAAAAATATTTTATCAAGGAAGGCTATATATCATCAGGCTAAGACCAATAGGAGCGGAGCACCAATAAAAAATGTTACAAAAACGTGGGAAAATTATCACGCTACGGGCAATAGGAGACGCAAACGAGGTTGCTGCTGTGGTTCAGCTAGTACAATATAAATTCATTGTCATTGATTTACAATCTACATATTTACATACCTACACCTAATATGGGTGTCAAATAAAAGGGTTTAAAGTTACTTTTGTTATAAATAATCAAGAAAAGCTTGTTTCAAAAAATCATTTTAAACTATTCACTTGCAACACAAATTCAAATGCAGCATTGACGCTAATAAATTAGGTACTCCTCAGGATGATCTTGTACTCTGTTTTCTGTCAGAAGAAAGCAAATATTGCATTGTGGAGTACTTACTAAGAATTTTGAGTTTAATATTAATATCTACGTGTATGACCTTTATTTTTTTTTATGTTTGGACATGCCAAAATGACTCTACTCTGCCTGATGGAAAGCATAAGCAGAATCCAAGAGTGGTGGTCACCATACTGCGAATGCAGACAATGCAACAATGCAGCATGGTGACCCAAACCATGGCGGGCTAGTGATGCTTCTGCATCATTGGGCCTTCGGTCTCGCACTCACCAACGAAACACGACAGCTGTCTCGCTGTCATTTTACGTTGATTTACTGTGCGAGGGTAGTACCGTCCCGGTCGAGCCGGCCCAACCGTGCTGAAATCAGCGTGGCTCTACTACCTTGAAAGAAAAAAAAAAATTACAATTGAAATGAAAATAATAAAATTATTTAATGGTATGTTTTAATATTAACATACCTGTATTATTTTTAATAACATGCATTTATGCATATGTATGTATACACGGTACATATACCAAAGTAACATTTTTTACAATTTTTGTCTGTCTGCCTGTCTGTCTGTTTCTTCCGGCTAATCTCTGGAACGGCTGGACTGATTTTAACGGGACCTTCACTGGGAGATAGCTTATGATATAAGGAGTAACTTAGCCTAGCTTCGCCTCACGATGTGTTTAATGAACGCGGTTAACACCGCGGTATTCAGCTAGTAAATAATAAACGGCGTTTTTTTTTCTTTGTTAAACTGAGTCTCACACAATCTCGCACACTCGACAGGACTCATAGTTTTACCTATTTTAAGCCAACCTGTAAACGTTTTTTCGGGTAAGTATATAAAACCTTAACACTTAAGCTTGTGCATATAACAGTTTAATTAATTAAAAGTAACAGCTTATTAGCTGTAAACAAGAGTAAAAACAGTATTAATTTGGGCAATTTGCTGTACTTATGTTGGTAAAGCTATATATGTGACAACAAGCTTTTACTTACTGCCACCGACAGCTGACAAGCTGTTCACTAGTACCATTACAACACTTGCTTTTTACAAGAAAACTAACATCAAAATGTCTCAACTGGCTGTCATCGAATCTGCACAGAAGAGTCAGGAAGATATCTTTTCATTACAAAACGAATGAGCGAACTTGAGGCACAGATACAATGCAGCACACCAGCCAAGGATACCGTTGGTAGGCTTGCCGAAAAATTCAGAACCTTCCGTGAGCTTATCTTCAGTATGCTGGGCTTGATTCAGATGATCATGAGACAGATAGATGAATGTGCTAAGACTGTAGACGTGATTACAACCAGACATAGACGGAAGGCACTTTTCTTCATTGGAGTTCCTGAAGTTGACAAGGTGAACTGCATTGAATCAATCCTAGCCATTTTACGTAGTAAACTTGATCTACAGTATACAGCATCGTCCATCAAAAGTTGCCACAGACTCGGTAGTCCCAAGAATAATCAAAAGAAGCCTACACTGGTTAACTGTTCCTCCTCAGACTTGAAGTCCGCTGTCTGGAAGGTGAAGACTAAGCTAACATCACAGTCAAGGAGTATCTAACCGAGGCCAGACAGACTCCATTTGCCCGAGCCTGCCTCCACTTTGGTGTCAAGGGCCGTTGTACCCAAGGTGTTATATTGATAAAAGTTGCGGATAGAAGCCGGGTTAAGATTACATTGCTAGCTGAATTAGAACCATTAATGCAGAAACATCCATCAGGACCGCGGGATAGTGGGAGGGCTAATATTACCAGGAACACCACCCCTAAAAACTAATTGCCGGGTTCTCAGTGCTCCTCATGTCCGTTATTATCAGTTAATTAATAGAAATTAACTCTCATTAACCTCTGCCGGCTTTATTTGCAATATTACA
Source organism: Spilosoma lubricipeda (assembly GCA_905220595.1). Classification (NCBI taxonomy): domain Eukaryota; kingdom Metazoa; phylum Arthropoda; class Insecta; order Lepidoptera; family Erebidae; genus Spilosoma; species Spilosoma lubricipeda. Next base: position 3,093,930 of record HG992290.1, read on the forward strand.
TAATACAATAAGAAAGTGACCACTTACAATTTGGCAAAAAGAAGTCTGACGTGGTGACAGTTGAAACTAAATTGTATTATTTGTGGCAACACTATTTTATTTGTCGTTTATCTGAGTTAAGCACGATTGATACTTGAAATTGAAAAATGTATATGGAATTAATACGATTTATATTTTTAAATTTAAATCTTATGTTAAATCTGTCAATACAACAAGAAAAATAGTTCGCGGCGTCATTTGCGGTACGACAATAACCGTTTGTAAGAACGCGGGGCTCAGCTAGTCTTTTATAAAATCTGACATCTAGTGCAAGATAGAGGAACTAAAGTTTCTTCAATTCCAATTGTAAGCAGAAAATTAAGTTAATGTTGCAGTTCTAACATATTGAATAATCATCACATGGTTGCTAATTGTTATAAATGGTTGCATAATTATGTTACAATTTTACATTTTGCATTAACCAGTAGTTTGTTGTTGTAGCATCCACATTATTTCTAACACAACTGATATAGTTTATCTATCGGACAACAGATGTCAGTTTTCTATTTAAATACACGATATTAACATTTGCCGTGAACCTTCTTAAGAGGCTTAGTTAATTAGTTTAATTCACATCTGTAGTTTTTCTTATATCTTATCATTACCAAAATTTTTGTAGGTCCAGCATTAATGGCTCAAAGTCATGGTACTGGACTATATAATCTTGTAATTAACAGGTAAGGCAGAGTGTGATTTAAATTAAAGTTCGACTTAATTAATTGCATTCCTTAATACCTAGTCGAAGTCTCGAGTATGTTATCGGCACTTATTGAAACTTGATGAAATTATTGAAAGAAATTCACTGGTATTTTTATTTCAATGAATATTATTTTGTTTATTTCTTTTGAATATTATTTTGTTTATTTGTTTTACATATTTTAAACCGACTTCAAAAAAAGGAGGAGGTGTCTCAATTCGACCGTATATTTTCTATTTTTTTTATGTGTGCGCGGATAACTTCGTCGTTTATGAACCGATTTTGATGATTCTTTTTTTAATGGAAAGGAGATATCCCAATGGTGGTACCATGATAATGACACTAAGATCTGATGATGACATCCAAGAGAAATCGAGTCAAACCTTGAAGTCGGTTTTATTTTTGTTAAAATTTTATGTTTATTTGTTTTACATATTTTGTTTATTTGTTTGCATATTCTGTTTATTTCTTTTACATATTTTGGTTATTTGTTTTGCAAAAGATCAAGGGGGATTTTGTATGGACCCCGTCCCCACCTTACAATAGAGATGATATGTGTATCGATGTTTTCATTCGTACCCAAAACAAGACAAATATCTGTTTTAGTTATAAAGTCGATGGGGTTTATTCGTAAATAGCTGAACCCCGCGGCGTTTCCCGCGGTTTTTGTCGTACCGCGAATAACTTTAGCTAAGATTTTACTCGACTTACGTATTTATTATGTTATTAACTGGAATTTAGATTATTATTTCAATCTATACTAATATATAAAGCTGAAGAGTTTGTTTGTTTGTTTGTTTGAACACGCTAATCTCAGGAACCGCTGGTCCGATTTGAAAAATTCTTTCGGTGTTGGATAGTCCATTTATCGAGGAAGGCTATAGGGTATATATCATCACGCTACTACTAAAAGGAGCGGAGCAACAATGAAGAATGTTTCAAAAACGGGGGAAATTTTCACGCTACGGGCATTATAAGGCGCAAACGAGGTTGCGTGGGTCAGCTAGTATTATTCTAATTTGAAATAATGATTAATACAAACACATAGTATTAATTTTATCGCAAATAAGTACCTACTAATAATTTCTCTACAAAAAGAAATGATATCCCCTCAAAAACATAAATGTTAAATGAATTTTGATATCGTGATTATCTATACATCTATATATATAAATACAAATAATTCAAATTGGAATTTCTATTGTATAGGGGGCAAACGAGCAGACGTATCACCTGATAATAAGCGATTATCGCCGCCCATGAACACCCGCAACACCAGAGGCGTCACAAGTGCGTTGCCGGCCTTTGGGGGATGGGGAGAGGGATGTAGTGAGGGGTATTGGCCTTCGGTATCCTCACTCACTCGGTAAAATACAGCGCAAACATTATATCACACCGGTTGTCTGTGAGGCCGTGGTATCACTCCAGCCGAGCCTGCCCATTCATGCCGAAGCGTGGCTCACCCACGCGTGTCTGCTTGTAATAATAAAATAACCGCTTTTTACTAAAGTATATTTGTACATATAAATTGATATTTGTCAATCCTACTTTAATATTATAAATGTGAAAGTTTGTAAGGATGGATGGATGTTTGGATGGATGTTTGTTACTCTTTCACGCAAAAACTACTGAACGGATTTGGATGAAACTTTACAGTAATATAGCTTTATACATCAGTGTAACACATAGGCTACTATTTGCCGCGATAACCGACATATACGCGGGCGGAGCCGCGGGCAACAACTACAAAAATATTTTTTTTTACAATTTTGGCTGTCTATCGGTCTGTACTGCCTGTTTGTTTCGACTGGACAATTTTTGACGGAACTTTCACTGGCTGATAGCTGATGTAATACAGAGTAACTTAGGCTACTTTTTTAGACAAGCTTTACCCCGTGGTGTGACCCGCGGTGGTAAAGGTACAACAATTACCGCGGGTAGCACCGCGTGACCCATCTAGTCATTTATTAAATCTGACATCTAGTGGAAAACATGGGAACTTCTATGAAAAATGATGATATTTATTATCAATTGTAGTCGAAAAATCTAGTTATTGTATCAGTTCTAACACATTGACTGATCATGGCACGCAAACGAGTATCAACATTTGTATCAATGTATGGTTTATGAATGGTTTTATATCTTCTGTTACAATTTTACAGCAACAAAGACACTAAACAGTACCTAGTTTGTTGTTGTAGCATCCACATTATCTCTAACGCAACTGATATAGTTCATCTTTCGAATAACAGATGTCAGTGTTCCATTTAAATACACGATATCAATATTTACCGTAAACCTTCTTAAGAGTCTTAGTTAATTAATTTGTAATGAGTTTTTCTTACAATTTACCATTACCAAATTTTTGTAGGTCCAGCATTAATGGCTCAAAGACATGGTGCTGGACTAAATAATCTTGTAATTAACAGAGAAAAGGCAGAGCAAGTGTAATTTAAATCAAAGTTCGATTCAATTTAATGTAAATTGATGTGAGATGTGACTAATTTGGACTTAAGGAAATAGTAAATGTATCGTTTACAGGTGGTAGGTTTAAAAAGGTGGCGATTTAGAGACTGTTGGGCACAGCGCTACTAGAAGAGAAGAGGCTAGTTAGTTTTTCATGAGAACTTAGTATTCGAAAATTTGAACAGCAACCTGCAAGTTGCCATCAAGCCAAGTTGCAAGCGTTTGTCTTTCTGCAATCGTTAACGCCTAAATTCTCCTGTATCATTGGCTAATACTTATGATCTTAGATCCGACCCTACCGAGCTGATACTTCACCGAGCTGATAATAGAATAAAACTTATTTTACAATAAATTTAGTATATTAGAAAATATATTAAAAATGGGTTATCTAAGCTCGGTGAAGGTCGATCTAGGGTTGGATCTTCTGGTCCGGAGGTCATAACAACAGGGTTCCCGGATCTCTCCCTTCTCAGGCGCAGAATGGCACACCGTGTGGTTTTAGTCGGTTCGATTCCGAGACACCGCCCCGTCGCAAACCCCGGCGGGGTGACGGACCGAGGGGGTTCCCACACGTTTAAAAAAAAAAAAGGGTCGGTTCTTGTACTATTAGCCTATTGTTTACGCTTTCACTTCTGATCTATACAACTGATCATCTTAAATTGTTGTAAACACATAACTACTTTTTCGTTTATAGTTTTGTGGATAGTAATGCTACGTGTTCAACCTTGATATGTCTACCAACGTGAGGGTAGTTGAAAAAAAATGATTTGTTGAAACTATTTTGAGTCACACATGTGTGTGTAACTAATATTTTATACATAGAATAGTGTCTGTTTGTAATAATAAAATAAACGTTTTTTACTAAATGCATACGTATGTATACACGGTACATACACAAAAAATGTAGTTAAAAAATTTTTGTCAGTCCGTCTGTCTTTTTGTTCCGGTAATCTCTGGAAGGCTGGACCGATTTTGACGGGACTTTCACTGGCAGGTAGCTGATGATCCAGGGAGTAACTTAGGCTACTTTTTTTTAGACTAACTTTGTCCCGCGGCGTTACTCGCGGTACAACAATAACCGCGGGTAACACCGCGGGGTAAGCTAGTTTTTTAATATAAATATACGTCATCCTACACTAAGTATAGTTAAACCTAAATCCTACACTAACTGCCTCGTCAGTCGTCTAGTGATTTAAGTATGTGATAGCCGATGAAGTGATTCTAAATATATAAATACATTTGGACTTTGGAAGATTGGTATTAACCCTCGGAGAGTACATAAAGCTGTCGATCCTGCACCTCATCTCTCCCAGATCAGATCTGCCATCGAATTATGAGAGAGAAAGAACAGAGAGTGTACCTGTGTTTGCGCACAGACATTTACACTGAATATCTCTGAGACTGGCCACCGTGGCCGTAATCGGCTAGGGGAACATCATATATTTCATTTACAGTTTTTAAGAGTCAGTCAGTCGGACATAGGCAATAATCATATAGGCCTCCCCTTCGTAAGGGGTTGGTCTACTGCACAATGCTGTCAGATGGGTTAATAAAGGGTATATTATATAGTCCAGCACTACATCTGCCCAGTGCTGGACCTACAAAAATTTACTTCTATTACATGTTATTTATACATTTGAGAATTAAACCTATAAAGCAGTTTTGGTAAATGTTGATATCGCGTATTTAAATAGAACACTGACATCTGTTATTCGAAAGTAAAATTATATCAGTTGCGTTAGAGATAATGTGGATGCTACAACACTGCACATCCGCATACACCTTGGCTACAAAATATGTTCTGTTTGAGTTGTTGTAGAAATACCACGGTCCGTACTTAATAAAACATTTCTTCAACACATATTGATGATGAACAATATTCAGTTTAGGTATATTCATTCTTATGCATACAGAACATAACCATGTTTACTATGTTCTCAGCTCCTGTTTACAAAATACTATTTTATGTAAGACTGGCTGGCCCACGCAATTACCCGTAGTGTGAAAATTTTCCCCGTTTTTGAAATATTGTTCATTGGAGCTCCGCTCCTATTGGCCTTAGCGTGATGATATATAGCCTATAGCCTTCCTCGATAAATGGGCTATCTAACACTGAAATAATTTTTCAAATCGTACAAGCGGTTCCTGAGATTAGTGCGTTCAAACAAACAAACAAACTCTTCAGCTTGGAAGCTCTTCAGGTTATAATTGTTTTATTATTTTTACTTACTTGTTTTATTATTCACTGTTTTGTGAATTTTACCCGATTACGGCAAAGCCAAAGGAGGGTTATGATTTTGACAGACTATGTATGGATGTACCTATGTAAGTATGTATGTATGTTCATTTGTTCCCTCATAGCTCCTTAACTACTTATTAGAACTGAACAAATGAGGTATCGTTAGAAGAGTCTCGTCTGTCTACTGGTTATAGGCTATATGATTTGTCACTGAATGTAATGTGGCGCCCTCTAGTCGACATAAAGTACTATATTAAAAAATAAATTTGAGATAAATATGCCGTGTTTGGTATCATTGGAAACATATATTATTAGCATTTGCTTATGACTTTGTTTTACGTAAACTTTTCTATGGTTATATACTTATTTGATGTGAAAATGCCACGTGGAATGTATAATCTTTTAAGTCCAAGTTATTTATTTTGTAAATAGATTTTTACAATGCCTACGTCAATAATTTTTGTTTGATTTTTTTTTTTGCCTAGAACAGCATCTTAGAAATCATCCTTCTATTTATTGTCGGCTAAGTACGGTAGGCACCTATTCATATTTGTGAATAATGTAGCCATAAAATAAGTATATACAGTAATATACACTGTTTTGTCTAATTAATTTCGACCTGACTGTTGACTGTATATTTCGATGTAAACTTATTGGCACAAAAGTATTAGGCATCAACGGGACAGAGATAAGTGTTGGGGAGAGAGTAATGCCACCTCTGCCGGCCGGTTTGTACCTATTCATATTTTTATAAATTAAATTGTATCTATAAAATAGTACTTAGGTAGAACATGCAATGATAGATTTCATATTTTATTTAAATCCACTCCTCTAATTATTATTTTCGACATAACTGTACCTGTGCACACCTGCTTGCGCACCTAACTTCAGAACCTAAAGTATGGTTCGTACTATACCGTGTTGTCTTGCAAATAGCCGATGTAGTTAGTCTACCGGACACTAGATGTCGCTTTTCTATTTAAATACAGACTATCATTATTCACAAATGAACATTCTTGTATAGACGACTTTGAGTTAACAGCTAACACATGTTTATTTCTATGTAATTTTTGAAGTCCAGCAGTTGATGCTGTGACTCAATATCGTATTACTACTGTATTAAATACCTATATTAAGTACCTGGATGACCGAACAATACAGGGTGTTTTTGTGGTAAACTGTCAAAAAGTGAATCCTAGTTAGATCGATTTACTAAATTTGTTGAAAATTTACACACACACTTATCTTTATAAAATTAAAAATAAAACGCTGTTTTAGTGATTATGACAATTTTGATTTAATAAGTTTCTACATACTCACAGGGCCGCAAAAAGTAGTTAGGTTTTCATGATAATATTAACTGGAGCTACGTTCAAACGAGTGAACATCCATACATTAACTGTTCAAAAGGCCCCTTAAATATTAGTATCGAAAATAAAATTTTGTCAGATCTAATTCAGCGGTCACTCCATCTATGGAGTAACAATGAAACAATCAACAAACGATAATCCCTAAGAAATATATTATAATGACACCAAAATACAATTTATTTCGGGTTGTGTTGATTCAATGAATCTAATGTCTTCTACATAACTAATTGTATATTGATTAGTTAGATTATTACACATTATCATGCATTTTCATAATTAATAATTCCATTTTTAATTTGTTGATGTATTTATAATAGTCTGACTCGTGACTGTATATTTATTAAGTTTGAATTATTATTATTATCTAGATTTTTTCGTTACATACGAAGCGAAAAAGCAGAGTGCTCACTTAATTGTGATTCTTCATTTATTTAAGGTTCGACACCATTTAGATAAGGTTAAAGGTTAACTAACGGACATTCACTCACCCGGGTATTCAGAATTACAATACTGTTGCTAGCCGGAATCATAGGATTTTGCCCATCCGTTTTAGCATAGAATAGAATTGGCATAAATAAATAAATAAATATTTCGGACATCTAAACACACAACGCCATCTAGTCCCAAGATAAGCAGAGCTTGTGTTATGGGGTACTAGACAACTGATACAAATACATATATATATATATATTTTGTAAATACATACATATTATAGATAGAACACACCCAAACTCCGAAATAAATATTTGTAGATCATACAAACATTTGGTCCGACTCGGGAATCGAACCCGAGACCTCATGATCAGCAGTCGCTCACGCCAACCGCGAGACCAATGAGGCAGTAAATAGGCATAGAAAGGACAGGAATAAATGGAAATACAGAAAACGATACAACAGGCTTAATCCTGACTCTTGGTATGTAACAATGATTTTTTTATATATTAAATATCATTGGGTATGTAAGAGATTGATAGTATATTGTACATAAATGTGTAGAAAAACTTATTTATCGCCGATAGTCCGGTCGGCCTATATGAAGCATGACTTTCCCAAGGTTTCCTAATTAACAATCGACTTAATAGTATTTTTTTTAAGTACTCAAAGTGAATAATATCTTCAAAAATATTTGAACTGCCTAGTTGACCTAGCAGTTAGCGTATGCGACTGTCAAGAGGTTGGGTTTCAAGTCAGGAGATTTTTTTTGTTGAGTTTTTAACAGCCCAAAGAATGAAAAATGGCGGTGTTTACACCCGTGACTCGGACAGCACGTTAAACTGAATCGTATTTTGATGTCAGATCCCTCAAAATACTGACACCTAGTTTAACCTTCGAATTCAGTTCTCCCTCACGGTTGCTGATATTGATATTTAGGTATAACTGACTAAAGTAGTAGCCGACCCCAATTATTCTTAGGAATAATAAAGGCTAGGAAGATGATAATGATAAAAGCTTTCCAATAACGGTCCTTTATCAATATAATTATATTGCGATGTTTATGTTCGAATAAGTTATATGGCCGCGACAAGACAATATACCCGCTTTAGGTCATTAACGTGTACCATAGAGATATATACTGTTCACACTCGACTATGGTCCGACTGATCTAAAAGGGTAATTGACAGTTGACGTTTAGTGCTTAGATATCTTTAAGCCATAGTGAAAATATTCGATTACGATTACAAATAAACGATCATCAATATAATAAAATTTAAACTACGTTAATCGTTTTGAAATGGGTTTTTAGTTCTTGAGGTAAAAAGTTTCAATGTTACTCATTTCCTTTAACTGTTCGTTTAATTACCCTTTCTTATACTAAGAAAATATAATATGTAAAATAATTTTAACAGAAACAATCGTAAATTAACTATTAGGTAAAATAATACAATTAACAAAAACATTATTTGTTTTTTTTTACTTACATGAAATACATTTTCCTCGACTAATGTCCATTTTTTTTTCTATTTAAGATTCAACAGACTTTTTCGGAGGACACGAAAATTTTTCTAACAAAAGAAAACATGACCTCTCTATTTATTCTTAACTCTTCACAGTTGCTCTTGCACATATACTTTGATTACTTACGCCTTTGTCAGAATGTCAGTCCGACGGTGGCAGCTGTCAGGTGTAGATGTCATGACGCCGTATTTATTTATATTCGCGGTAATCGCGTTATGTTCTGCCCAACTTCGAGGGTACAAAGTTCCTGATGCCAAACTTGAAGCCATCTATCCTAAAGGACTGAGAGTATCTGTGCCAGGTATGAGGTATTTATTTAAATTTACTTTTTCTTATAGTTTATTTATAACCCTAATTGTTATTAGCTAGGCTGAGGCTTTGTTTACATGTAACAAACAATGCTTATCTGATACTTTTAAATGAGCAATATATATACATATACTAGCTGACCCGGCAAACGTTGTTTTGGCCATAAAAAAATAAAAATAGGGGTGGGTCACCCTTATAATTTAGGGGTATGAAAAATAGACGTTGACCAATCCTCAGATTCTCAGACCTACCCGATATGCACACAAAATTTCATAAAAGTAGGTCCAGCCGTTTCGGAGGAGTTTGGTGAAAAACACCTCGACACAAGAATTTTATATATTAGAATACTATCTGAATCACGGAAATAGTTCAAACAATTTTGATATAATTTAGTATTAGTATAGTCATGGTGTTTCGCGGATGATAAATCAATCTAGCGTGATGATATATAGCCTTTAGCCTTCCTCGATAAATGTACTATTCAAACACTGAAAGAATTTTTCAAATCGGACCAGCGGTTCCTGAGATTAGCGCGTTCAAACAAACAAACAAACAAACTGTTCAACCTTAAATATTACTAGCCGATCCACGCAACCTCGTTTGCGTCTCCTATTGCCCGTAGCGTGATAATTTTCCCCCGCTTTGTAACATTCTTCATTGTTGCCCCGCTCCTGTAGGTCTTAGCGTGATGATATATAGCCTATAGCCTTCCTCGATAAATGGGCTATCTAACAGTGAAAGAATTTTTGAGATTAGCGTGTTCAAACAAACAAACAAACTCTTCAGCTTTATATATTAGTATCATGTTATTATTAGGCAATGAATAAATTGCCTTGGTGCCGCATTGTTACCGTATGCGACTGCTATGCTTAAAGTCTCGGGTTCCGTTCCCGGGTTGTACTAAATCTTTGTATGATCTACAAATATTTGTTTCGGAGTTTACGTGTTTTCTATGCATAATATGTACACATGTATTTACAAAAAACTAATATATGTGTGTATTTATCAGTTTTCTAACCCATAATAATACATTGATAGATTACAAGTCTATAAATAGAGTGCATTGAACGGGCATAAATAAATTACTTTTGAATGTCATTGAAAAGGTGTCAATTTTTTATCGCTTTATAGGCCCCGAATCTCACTTACCTGGGGAAATACGACAAAAATATCACTCAACATTAATTTTCTGAGTTAGTAAAGGTTGTGGTGTCATTCTGATCAAGCCGTTGTTGTGTTCAGTTGTTCTTACTCAATCTTCTACATGTACGTTTTTTCTTTTCTCATCTCACCTTATTAGCTTTTTATTATTTTCCCAAGATTAACTAACGTCGTTTAAATTTTAGTTTTTCTCGGAGCGACTGGTATCAAATCTCCACAACCCTGAGGATTTCACTCTCTCTCTCGGCTCTCCCACGGTTAATTATAAATATACATATATAAATAAATATTTAGGGGATTCGAAGGTTGAACTAGTTTTCTAAACATTTGAGGGCACTGACTTACCAATAACGACTGTAATAGGTGTTTATGTCAACCGGATCCGACAACTTAACGTGTTCTCGGGAGAAGGGCGCAAAACACCGCCATCTTCCATACTCCGGGCTGCTATTAAGAATTTCTTGCAAGAGAAACCCAACAGTCAGTCATAACAGTCCGATCCGGAGATCGACCTCTTGACCGGCAGTCGTTTTCCTTATTAGGAAAGAAATCGTCTGGCAGACAAGTAGACATAATAGAATCTGGCCTCAAATTCAATGTCTCTAATGTTGCAATAACTTCCGAAGACAATTAGCAACAAGTAAAATTTTAACAATAAAACCGACTTCAAGAACGACCACATGGAAAGCACCAACTTCAAAATAAATAAGCAAATGCACGAGTCGCCCTACGAATTTCGAAGGTTCCCCTCGATTTATCTTGGAAGCCATCATCAGATCTTAGGGTCCTTATCGTGGTACCACTACTGGGATATTTCCTTTCCATTAAAAAAAGAATCATCAAAATGGGTTCATAAACGAATAATCCGCGAACACACATAAAAAAATACGGGCTAAATGAGAACCTCCTCCTATTTTGAAGGGGGTAAAAAGGACATGGTTTTAAATACATTCATTTTGACACATGATTGATGACATCATTTTATATGGCCTGCGTAATAAACATATAAACACATAGTGTAAACTCAAGGTTATATATAAAGGCCTAAAGATTAACTTGCCCCGGATAATTGACAGATTAATGAACGTATTTCAGTTTACTATTGAAAGTTCCAGAACCTATGTCATGTCAATTTCCATTGCATGAGAGGATGCAGGTGTGACAGAGAGAAACCTTTGAGGAATCACATGCTTAAGTGAAATACACAATTTTCAAAACAAAATGACAAGTGAAGCACATTAAAAACCTTTTTTCTCAAATTCTCACTGATAAATACATATAAGTGTATTTACATATTAATTCTTGTGTATGTATTGATACACAAGAATTTCCAATTTTTAAAAGCAAACAAATTTTACAAAATAGGAAATGTAAATATTTTTAGTTTAGTTCCTTTGTTTTGTAAAACTATATTGTCCTTAATTTAGAAACGTTAAGAAACACAATTTAAACAAATAAATTATGTTTAAAAAAACTCCAATACGCCTGAATTATGAAGAATTGTTTTAAAGTTAAGGAATGAAAATTTATTAAGTTACGTTATTTATTCTATACTTGTGAGGAACTAATAAATATTTACTAGTATAAACTGTGTATTAAAAAATCAAATCTGATTTTTGAGCACTGCACTGTTAAAATATGAACCATCATTGTTATGATTTTCCAAGAAGGATGACTAGGGGAATTCCACTACTAGTTTTTTTGCTGTGTCAAATAATATCTCAATGCCAAGCTTACAAACAATTACTTCTCTAATTGCTGTCATAAAATCTTTTAAGAACTTCTTCCTGCTCGCGGACTGCGGGCCTGTGAACTCGCGAATATTTTTTTTTATATATGGCCTGCCGAAATGACATTACTCTGCCTGATGGAAAACATTAGCAGAATCCAAGAGTGGTGGTCACCATACTCATCTATCTATACTAATTGAACGAAATTAGGGGTCCGTAGGCGAGAAATAATACAGCTCAAACATATAATGAAACTTGTATTCTCGATTCACACTTCTTACACAATTATTCGAGGTATTTATGATCACTCCGGTAACTAAAGACTAGCGCGATTCAGCAAACCCTTACAGCGACATCTATGGGTTGGCAACTTAAACACGAAATAAAATTGCAAAAGAAACTAATAAACAGCTTATCCATTTATACAATAAAATATAAACACATGTAACATCATGCCTTCATATGATAAAAGGGGTAAACAGAGTAATTGGAAATACATAAATAAACTTATTACATGATTGACCTGAACACTAATATATAAAGCTGAAGAGTTTGTTTGTTTAAATGCGCTAATCTCAGAAACTACTAGTCCGATTACAAAAATTCTTTTGAGTGTTGGATAGTACATTTATCGAGGAAGGCTATATATCATCATGCTAGGACCAATAGGAGCGGAGCACTAATGAAAAATGTTTCGAAAACGGGGGAAAATTATCACGCTACGGGCAATAGAAGACACAAACGAGGTTGCGTGGGTCGGCTAGTTGCGAATACAGACAATGCAACAATGTAGCATGGTGACCCACATCATGGCGGCCTAGGGATGCTTCTGCATCATTGAGCCTCCAGTCTCGCACTCACTAACGAAACACGACAGCACTAACGCATTCATTTTACGTTGAGGTTGTATGCGAAGGTAGTACCGCCTCGTCGAGCCGGCCCGTTCGTAATATAATGTTGTGTCAGTCTACTGTAAAACTCGATGAAAAATCGATTATGCTGTATTTTTGAATCTATTTTATAGCGACAAATGTGGATAAGTGTGAAAGATTTCTTACAAAATAAATACAATCTTCATTTGTAACCCTGTTAATAAATCTATAATTTAATTTAAATTTATTTCTATAGTTTTATTTTATATAACTATAATATACATATATATAATATACTATACAACAAACTCAAAAAAACAGAATAAAATAAATATTTAAGAGGGCTCCAATACAACAAACGTGATTTTTTTTGCTCGTTTTCGCTTGATATTGATAACGGAAACAGATAAACGCTTGAAATGTGTAGATAATAGTACGGAACCCTTCCTGCACGAGTCCGACTCGCACTTGGCTGATTTTTATGGTATAGGAGGCAAACGAATAAACTGTTTAAGTGATCTTGGGAGTATAGTTTCGACGCTTAGCGATCCTGTCCCTCTGACCGAAGTACATTCTACAAACGTGAACGTTAATAGAAAAGTAACAAATATATGAGAATAACGTTAAAACAAAATATTAGCCAGTAATACAAGAGTAATACAGTAGAAAAATAATCGACGAAAAACACAGCAGCTAACTAATGAACCGAAGATCATGGGTTCTATTCCCACCTAGGCACAATAGAGTAGATGACACCTTAGTCAAACTCAACTTTCAAAGTGGGAGAGCCACGCTTTGGCATGCATGAGCCGACTCGACCGGAGTGATACCACGGCCTCACAGAAACCCAATGTGAAACAGCGTTTGCGCTGTGTTTCACCGAGACAGTGAGGATACCGGAGGCCCATACCTCAACCAACAAGGTTTGTAGACTCTGCTTAGTCCGAGATCAGACGGCCGTTTGAAAGATGTGTATATATAACATACTACGTATTCTATAAAATGTAAAACATCCTCACCACAGCTTGTATGAATAAAAACACTAGATATCTAACGAATAATAATGTAGTTAAAGTAAAAAACAATAAAACCTGCTTCTTCATGGTCACATAAATGCATTTAAAAAAGAAATACAAACATTAAATTAAAAATTCCAAAATTTTAAGTTTACTAACGAAAAACAAAATAAATTAATAAAATGAGGTTAGTCATAATGGCTCACAGTCAAATGGAAAATACGTTATTAACATATTTATTATAAAATTATTTTAATTTAACGTGCCAAATACACTTTACATCAGATTTTGAAAAAAAAAAAATAGTCTACTCAACAAGTGCAAAAACGTGTTAAATAGAAATAAAGCTCCTAAAAATATGTGTGATACCTCATTCGACTCGATATGACGTCTAGAAAAATGTTTTTTAAGGGTTTGTTAGCACATAAGAAATTGCGATTGTTATTAACAAAATAAGAAAAAAGAACAAGGTATTTAGTTTTTCATTAATAACTTCTAAAATAATTATATTTAATTAATTTTGAAAAAAGGTCCTGAAAGAGGAGGAAATTTCCAACAAAAAAGTCCAAGCTCTCTAAACTATATCTCTATTATTTATAACTTTTTTTTAACGCTGAAAATAGGTATCCGCGTGGTCGTTACGGCATAGGCGCGCTGCCTGAAAAGCCGGTATATCACCTAAAATAATATTTAGGCTATTTAAAAATTTGAATAAATTATGGTGTAATCTAGACACCTGAAAGAAAAAAGCACGGTGGAAAAAATATATACGTCGATTTTTCAAAAAGTTACACCATTTTTAATTAACTAGTTTTATTCCAGTCTCTGTTTTTATTAATTACGGATTGTTTTCGATGGATTTACAGAGAAATACTTTTTTTTTATAATAATTTCATTGGTTATTAACTTAACAATTTGTTATAAACAAATATTATTAATCGTTATATTTCTTCGAAAACTTCAAAATATTACAAGAACAACCATATATAACGAAGTATAGAAAACATTTATTTTAAGCATAAACAAAAATAGATACTGCTCTAATTTATACGTAATTGGAAAAATATTTTATCATAGAACAATAAAGTTGTTAAGTAAGGTAGCTGTATCTATATTATTTAACAAGTGTTTTTAATTTCATAGCTTATCTATGAAATTAAAAAAAACACTAATTACTATAAAAACTAATGAAACAAGCTGAAAAAATTGCATTACCGTTAGCCAGGGGTCAGTAACCGTGGGTTAATGTAACACCTCATATTGTTATAACATATTATGATTGATTACCATAATTCGTTATGGCAGTACACCCTTTTATCCACAGTTATTTTGCCATGTATTTTTCTACATACAACATTGTTTTATGAAGCAAACCAGCTATTGCATCGCTTCGGTTCCTCCTTTCTGTGCCGAGCGGTCAAAACCTGGAACTCACTTCCAGCGCACGTGTTTCCCTCCCACTATGATCCCAGGTCCTTTAAGCGGGGCGTAAAAAAGCATCTCACTAGGCGGCCATAGTGTGGGTCACCATGCTGCAATGTCTTTATTCGCATTGAGGATGGTGACCACCACTCTT
Organism: Spilosoma lubricipeda; assembly: GCA_905220595.1. Classification (NCBI taxonomy): domain Eukaryota; kingdom Metazoa; phylum Arthropoda; class Insecta; order Lepidoptera; family Erebidae; genus Spilosoma; species Spilosoma lubricipeda. The sequence continues at coordinate 3,109,361 of HG992290.1, forward strand.
GGAATCTGCTCATGCTTTCCATCAGGCAGAGCAGAGTCATTTTGGCGAAGCTAAAACATAAATAAAAAAAAAAAAAAAAATGCCAGCGCTTTGCTAGAGTGATTATTTTAACTCTTGTTTCTGACTTTGAAAGCGTATCTTCCATACAAGCACGGATCTCTTTTTTCTTCTTTATTCCCCTAAAGGATAAAAGAACTAAGTTAGAATAATTCAATCATTTGCACCTTTTAAGCTGACTAATTCATCTTATTATCTAAGATTAATATATTATTATGTAAATTACGCTTAACAGTAAATAAAGTACCTGAATACGTACCAGCTTTGCTCGTATTTTATTTTGGTAAATTTTCTAAAAACGTATCCTAGCTAGGTTGATTTGTCGGCACCGAAATCGCCTACATACTAAATTTCATTAAAATCATTGGAGGCGTTTTCGAGATTCAGATTAGGCAAATACAAGAATTGATCGTTTAAAGGTATTACATAGACAAGGTATAATAGGTGGAATAGATTAAGCCACTGTCGCAGGTTAAGTCAACTTGTAGTGAAAGAAACGTCGGACAATCCAAAGATATGTATTCATTGAGCAGAATCAGAAACCGTTATTTGTCATTACAAAAACATCAAAAATAAACTAGTATTATTCTATTCTAATGATATTTTGTACTGGTTTTGTGTTAGAGATTTGATTTCCATTTGATTAGTTTATTACACCAAAAGTTCCGTTAAAATTTGCATCGAAATCGCTGTGGAAGATCCACACAGTATGGCTTTTAAATCACTCTTTATTGTATGAACTGTTATATATACTGTTCTATGATAAAATATAGCTTAACTAGTTTTTGATTTAGTTTAAAATAATAAACCAAATAAAAACCAACTTAAATTTTCACGTAGATGGTGTCATAGGTTCAAATTTTTTTCCATATGAATCAGCATGTAGTTAATATTACGCGGAAGAATGAGTACCTACCTATGATCTAATTTTAAACGGAAAACACACCAAAGAAACCGCAAAACAAAGAACTTCTATCTAATACAGTCATTTACTACCTTGTTCACGAACATTCGAGGTTTACTTAATGTTTTAAATGATTAGGAACATCTTATGTTACTTGCTTTAATGATTCATCAGGGAGCTTCAAACTGGAACTGGAAAGTTAGCATCTGAGGCTATTATGTTTTTAAAAACCACTTGGAAAACTCTATGGGAGTAAAATTAGGATTCAAACTATGTAAATTCGTCATTAAACGGTTTTATTTAGCTTGACCTGGTTGTTTGGGGTCAAATCTTGTAATTGAAATTTGACCCCCTTTCTGTCCACACATTGATCTGAAATTTGGTACACACCCTCAGTTCTAGGGACAATACAATGAAATGAATTGGTGGTTTACAAATTTTGTCACGACTACCTCAATATGGCTATCAAATCAAAAGGAACACAGTTTACTATGAAAAATTCAAACCCAATATGGCCGACACTACAAAATGGTGGTTTACACATTTTGTCAACGTCTATCACCGTATGGCTATCAAATAAAAGGGCTTAAATAGTAGAACATAGATGAGAAGTACTATGTTAATAAAACAAAAAATATGGAAATAAAAAATATGTAAAAGAAAATTTATAATTAAAACGGTTTTATTAAAAATAATGTACTAAAAGCTAAAAAATAATTTGGTAAAAAATATTCGGTAAAAAATCGTTGGGCGTAGCGTAAACTAAGATGACTGGTTGGAAATCCATGAAACCGTTTTCATTACAATTTTTCTTTTACATATTTTTTATTTCCATATTTTTTGTTTTATTAACATAGTACTTCTTTCAATTCAATCTTTTTTTATGTAAAAATAAGAAATTATCACGCAAGTGGAGCCACGTGTGATAACTAGATGTTTAATAATAACAAATAATTGATAAAAAAAACTCATTCTTTGTTCAAAAATGTGCTGGTACATGGTGACACATTACCTACACTAAGTACTTCAATTTTAGAAACATATGCTTAAAGTAACCTACACCAAGTACTTCAATTTTAGAAACATATGCTTAAAGTAATGTTAATTTTTGAACTATCTAAGCTTAATGGGGAGTCTTATGCATCGTCCAAGCTCATTAAAGTATTTGCATTTTAATTAAACAATTGTAATTTTTATTACGCATAATGAACATTTTTACATGTCAAAGCGGAAAAAAACAAAATTATCATTCATTTCATGATATAAAGTTAATTGCCCTGTGGATTATTTATTTTTTATTGTTAATTACATGAATTAGCTTTGCATAAATAGTTTTATTGGAAAACCGATAAAAGAATCTCAATCTTAGTTGTTGACTTTTGATATTAAATTTCATGTCACGTGCCTCAGAGACACATACGCATACATTTTACCGTCGTTACCGGTCATCATAAACATTTACGGTAATCGTTATTGGGAAGTCAGTGCCCTCAAATATACTGACAACTAGTTCAATCTTCGAATTCAGTTCGTTCTCAGGGTTGCAGAGGTCCGATGCCAGTCAGTGAAAAAACTAATATTCAGGTAAAATCGGTTGAACTAGATGCCGACCCCAAGTAATCTTGGGAATAATAAAAGCTAAGAAGGTGATGATATTGAATTTCATAACATCAAATAAAATGCCACAAATCAAATAAATTACATTTTTGCTTGGCACCGACTTCAAATCTATGAATAGGTAGCACATACAAATAATAGTGTTACATCAATATTAAAGTTTTAACATCAATTTAAAAAAAAAAGACTTTATTAAGTTATTTTATACTTTTTAGTTTTTGAAGTCGGTTTTTTCAAACAAAGTTTTAGTTTATTTTTCTCTTTTTAGTCTTTCTAGGCAGGGAGTTTTCTCTTGATGTTTTTAAGTCTATTTAATGCACTTTGCATGACTACCAGTTATTAAATCGGTATCTTAAAGTTTCATCTATCTTCTAATCTTACCTGTCAGATCACCTAAACAACTTGAAAGAATGCAACTAAGGCCCTATTCGTGTATTTGGTACAATTATCTATTATATCTATTATACCGATCTATAGACACGTATGAAATTGAAATATTCACCTAAATAACTTGAAATAACATACATACACATGACATTTAAAGATTTATCTTCCAACTCCTAAGCCTGCAAATACTATTGAAAAATATTCAATAGTATTTGCATCGTGCGTAACTGTAAAAACTTAATGGACTTTAAAATATATATCTTTAATATAATAGGGACCAACTTTAGGCAGAACTAATACAATGACCTAAGGGACCATTAAAGTCGTAAGAAATGAAGTCTGTTAAATGTTAACGTCACTCAAAAAAATAAAACAAAATATCTGCGGCCAAGATCTGATTCACAAAAAAGTTTTAATTCCAAAAAAAGTAAAAAGTTATTTGTCTGGTCAATGACTTAAAGATTGAACAAGTGGTTGCAAAAACGTTGAACTGTATACTATACAGATTATAAAGTAATCTTTTACAGATGAGTGGCAACAACACCTTATTTTTTTTACATCTGATCTCTGTAGTCAATAGGGTTGTCAGATTGTCAAATTCCGGTCTTTATCAGCCAGAAATTTTAGAAGAAATATACCTATACATCTTGATTGAAATCAAATCTATTAAACCTAACCAAGTTGGGGGAAACCTAAGGAAATTAGGAAACTTAAACAAAATTAACATATATTATCATTTTAAAATGTTGGTTACGCTAAGTCTCTGTAACTACCATGTTTTAGTAGATAAGTACTTGATAGCTATTAGATTTCGAAATTGTGCTAAATTAGTATTATCATATACCTCGAGGTACATAGAAATACATACCAGTTACATATCATATTCCGGAACATAATTATAATTCTGAAATACATAATTACTAAAGTCAAAGCATAAAACAAAAAAAGTGTCCCTTTCAAAATACGTTTTGCATTTTACTTGCCAATATTACTCTCGATTTTTCTATGTGGCAACCCTAGTACTGAATTACGAATACTTCTTGTTCAATTTTAAAAGTAAAAAAAAATGTTTACTTTTTGCAGATACTCAACTAAAATAGCTGTGCACAGTTAACAAAAACAGTTTCTGTTGACAACTTGTAGGTACATAATTTTAATGTTGCTGTTTTTTTGTGAAGATGCCTAACAAATAAGAATTCGGACCATTTATTAGTAACTAGTTGTTGCCCGCGGCTCCGTCCGCGTATATGTCGATTATCGCGGCAAATAATAGCCTATGTGTTATTCTTAGTGTAAAGTTTCATCCAAAACCGTTCAGTAGTTTTTGCGTGAAAGAGTAACAAACATCCATCCATCCATCCATACTTACAAACTTTCGCGTTCATAATATTAGTAGGATTTTTTTGACACCAGGTACTAAACTGTCCGTGATGAGACGAATTAAAAAAACAGGTCACCAATCTCGTGCATTCCATAGGTGTCGTAAAAGGCGACTAAGGGAACAGCCCGTCTAGACAGCAGGTAGGAAAAAACCTTCATTCTATATACGGCCCTATGTCCAGCAATTAACTTTTTTATAGAATAGAATAGGGGCAGGCGAGCATATGTATCATCCGATGGTATGCGATTACCGCCGCCAATGGACACCCGCAACACCAGAGGCGTAACAAGTGCATAGCCGGCCTTTGGGGGATGGGGGATGGGGTGGGGAATGGGGGCTGGGGAATGGGGGGAGGAGTCGGAGGGCATCCGGTACCCTCACTCACTCGGTGGAACAAAGCGCAAGCTCTATTGCACACCGGTTTTCTGTGAGACCGTGGTATCACTCCGGTCGAGCCAGCCCATTCATGCCAAAGCGTAGCTCTCATAGACTCAAGACGTAATAGCGTCTTGTTAATAGAATATGTATTTAATGGTTTGAGGAAAACGAAAATGCTTATCATAATTGCAGGCTGTTATGCCATCAGGAAAACACATACATAATTAATGGAATTTACCTGTTTTCTGGTAATTTTCTTCATTTATTTTGTCCCTGTAACCCTGACTGTAAAGCGGGTGTGTGTGTTTGTGTGTAAAGTGTCATTGAAATTGAAGGGAATTGTCCCGCCCAGGGCAAAATTTGTCCGAAGTGGGAATCGAAGTTGCGTGATAAACACGATAGTTTGTTTAGATATAATAATGTTGATCTATAATGTGTATATATTCAGAAATATATCATTATGTCTATCAGCAGGCTGAAGTACTACCTAGTTTAAGATCAAACTTTTCTTGTACTTAGTAATAATATTGATACCTTTTCACTGACTTCACTTGTAAATCTGAATTGAAATGGTAATATATTCTTTCCAGATGATGGCTTTTCACTTTTCGCTTTCCATGGCAACCTTAACCAAGAAATGGAAGGGCTAGAAGCTGGTCAATGGGCACGTGATATCACCAAAGCAAAACAAGGAAGGTGGACGTTCAGAGATCGTGATGTTGAACTCAAAATTGGAGACAAGATATATTTTTGGACGTATGTAATTAAGAATGGGTTGGGGTATAGACAAGATGATGGAGAATGGACCGTTACAGGTGCGTCCATATTCTGGTTCTTAAAATTTTTCTTCTTTTTTTAATAAGTGGCAAACTGTGCCGATGTCGACAGCTCTGCCAATGTCAAATGAGTTGGAAACTGAGTTTCATAAAAAAACTTCGCGCAACCATAAAACAATATCATTTTTTTTCCTAAAAAAAGCTTTTTTATAAATTGATTCGGGTTTATGTTCCAAAGTTGCAAACATATGTACATATCGAGAGACAGGATTAACAGTTGTTGCGTGTCTTCGGTATATGGCACTGATGAATGTATTTCTTTCACTGTTTGTGAAAGCCACCATATTGGTTCTGTCTAATAATATTAAATTATGTAAGCTAATTGGTTTGTCTATTATCAACATAATAATATCTAAAATTAACTCTGTTTAATTTTCTATTTAGGGTTCGTAGACGAAGAAGGTAAGCCAGTCGACGTAAAGAACCCACCACTATCTAGACCATCTACAACAACTTCTACTGAGCGACCAGTTATTCCTGAAACTCACCCTGTTCCTGATTGTGTGCCTTCAAGAACGCTTGTCCAAGGCAAAAGCAGCGTATGCCAAGGACAGCTGATTTTCAGTGAAGAATTTGACACTATTAACCTCAAAGATCTGGCACGCTGGACACCGGAGGTTAAATTCCCTCAAGAACCGGTAAGAGAAAACATTTATAATTACAAAAATAAAGATCATGTCACATGGCACTTTGCTGTGGGGCTTTAATGCCGATATGGAGTCAATATTCATTTTACAGAAACGTGCGATTAGGGAAATCTACTGCATGGACTTTGCGAGTCGTTTGACGTTCGAAAAAAATAGGAAGTCCTACTAATATTATAAATGCGAAAGTTTGTAAGGATGGATGGATGTTTGGATGTTTGTTACTCTTTCACGCAAAAACTACTGAACGGATTTGGATGAAACTTTACAGTAATATAGCTTATACATCAGAATAACACATAGGCTACTATTTGCCGCGATAACCGACATATACGCGGGCGGAGCCGCGGGCAATAACTAGTTAATTATAATTTCCAAAGTAAAACGAAACTTGTAAACCTGCTTTACTAAAAGAGTTACCTAAGAAGTTTCTTGCTGGTTTTTTAACCGACTTCAAAAAAAGGAGGAGGTTTCTCAATTCGACCGTATATATATATATATATTTTTTTTATGTGCGTTCGGGCATAACTTCGTCGTTTATGAACCGATTTTGATGATTTTTCTTTTGTTGGAAAGGAGATGTCCCGACGGTGGTACCATGATAAGGAAACTAGGATCTGATGATGGCATCCCAGAGAAATCGAGGGGAACCTTCGAAATTTGTAGGGGCGACTAGTGCATTTGTAATTTTTTTAATAAAGTATTTGAAAGCACTACAATTTAATGGAGGTCTGGAGTCGATCTGATGATGGAGCCGAAAGATAGTCGAGGGAACTCCTCTACGATTTATAGCAGTTGCCTTGTGTTTGGGCTTGTTTATTTTGTATTGATGAGAACTTCACACCTAGAATAGTTGTAACTATCATTAGCGGTCTAATAATGAAGACGAAGAACAGTTAAGGGAACTTCTCAACGATTTAGAGTAGCCACATTGTGTTTCGACTTTATTCAATTATATTGATGAAAACATAATGTTTATCACATATTTTCAAAGGTATTTCAATATTTGCATATGTTTGTCATCATTTCATGATGATGAGCCGATGATGGAAGATACATTTCCTTAACAGTTAGAAGTTGGAGAATAATTCTTTAAATATCAAATGTTTGCGTGTTACCTATATTATTGCGTGGTAGTCGTATTCTTTTAATTTATTTAGGTGAGCTGATAATGGAAGGTACAATTCCTCAATGGTTAGGGGTTAGAGGATAATTCTTTCACTTTCATACGTATGTATAAACCTGTAGTTGTACACTTTCAAGCTATTCAGATGAGCTGATGAACGAAACAACTATTTACAGATCATACAAATATTTGGGCCGACCCGGGAATCGAACCGGAGACCTTAAGCACAGCAGCAAACGTTACCACTACGCCACCGAGGCAGTTTTTAGTATTCTATGAATCGTTAAAATTTGTTACTCTATTGTACCTTCAAGTACTATGAAAATAATAGTATCAGATTATCTCATAATTTCACTTAGCAATTTCAAATATAATCACACTAATATATAAAGGCGAAAGTTTGTGAATGTGTATGTTTGTTACTTCTTCACGCAAAAACTACTGGTGTGGATACTACGGATTTGGAAGAAACTTTACAGTATATATAGCTTATACGTCCACGCGGGCGGAACGTGGGCAAGAACTAGTCAAAGATAAAACTCCTTAACAATAAGGGATTAGAGGATGATTTCAATGTCATACGTGCATATAGACCTTAATTTATATTCCTTCAGTTTTCTTATGAGTTGATGATGAAAGGTAAAACGGTAAGGGGTTAGATGGCGATTCTTTGTGTCAATTCGATATTGAATTTAAATTGCGTAATCGCGTCATCTCTAGTAATGCTCAACAAACAAACTCTTCAGCTTTATATATTAGTATAGAGTATAGATTCGCTTGCTCCTATTCGATCACGGCAAGGTGCAGGTCATTTCAACTTTGGCACGATTCCCATTGCCTCGTAGATCACGCTCTTGATAACATAAATTGTTCATCTCAATATGAGTTGTTGGCTTGTTGCTTAAGCTCAGTTTTAATACGTGCTTCCTACTCCTACAGTTATTCGCATCAGCGGGAGTAACGTTTGTAGGTGGTCACTTACGTAGGTTGGCTCACGCGATTTGTATTAAATAATTAGTTTAACTCACTACTTACCTATGATTATTTACACTAAAAATGTAAAAATAAAAACTTTTTATAAAAAAAACCGACTTCCAAAAAACAAAACTCCCTGCCAATAAACACTAAAAAGCTCAAAATAAACTGGCTCTTCATAAATTGCAATGTGCCAATTCTTGTCTATACCTAACTCTTTATTCATTTAAATAGTATTATTATTATGTGTGCTAGGTATCTAAAATCTGATTGAAGTCGGTGCCAAGCCAAAATGTAATAGTAGGTACTAAGGTATCGCACTCGCCGCTGCCGGATAGCAGCTCTTCGTGTAGAACAAAACAACCCAAGCAGGCAGACCCGCGCGGGCTGCCTATGGTTGTCTCGAAATATAGCGAGTGTGTTCCTACTATTACATTTGGCTTGGCACCGACTTCAATCAGATTTTAGGTACCTAGCACACATAATAATAATACTATTTAAATGAATAAAGAGTTAGGTATAGACAAGAATTGGCACATTGCAATTTATGAAGAGCCAGTTTATTTTGAGCTTTTTAGTGTTTTTTGGCAGGGAGTTTTGTTTTTTGGAAGTCGGTTTTTTTTTTTATAAAAAGTTTTTATCTCCATATGAATAACTTTTGGAACCGCACTACTAGAGTCAGTAATGGAACGTTTGTATATGCCTAAAAAGGCCTACTTGGGCCTCAAAATCTGATCGCATTAAATCTAAACCACTTTAGATAATTATCGGCAGCATCGGTTTAATTATGTGATGCCACCTGAAGGGAAATTACTCTTAATATTGTAGATAGAAAAAAAAAGATCAAAGAAAACATTCCTTTATTTTGAAAAGAAAGCTGCATTCAAAGATTTCCGAAAATTTGCTTACCACACCCGGGAATCGAGCCTACTTAAATCTGTTAAAATAACACCCTTTACTGTCATTGCATCGATCGTTAGGGTCAAGTATAAGGGAAATGTCTCTAACAAACTTGATAAATCAAATAAGATGAATTTTAAATTATTTACAAAAATGGTAAACTATCTAATTAATTAGTTGCTCGAAATGGGCTCCATTTTCTTGGATACACAAATGTATTCTTCTAACAAATTAATTTCTAGTAACCTTTAATAACGTGTTGTGGTGAATATTATAAATCGTACTCTGAACTTCAACTCTCAACTCGTTTACATTCGCATAAAATTTTAATGTAAATTAGATTTTTTAGACATCCCCACAGGCCAGGCTCTCAGGCCAGATCTCGCAGGCCATCTGGTTGTGCCGTTTGTTCCAATCCAGGTATTAAAATGGTCATTAATGTCGGCAGTAGTGATTCAGCAGTTATGTCGCATCTAAGAAAGGAATCTGCATTACAACCACGTGCAAATTGCAATCGTTTTATCTAATTACATTAATGATAAATAACGTCAGTGATAATTATTAATTACTAACATAAGTAAGTAAACAGATGGATCTTTGAGTAAAAGTGCTTTAACTTAACCATTTTAATTTATAAGTCGAGATTTCATGGTTTTCCTCTAATTTTGTTAGAGAGATTTCATTCTTATACTTGACCCTAACGATCTACGAATACTGAGAACAAAAAAAAAGAAAACACCAGACTCTACTTGTAAGCATGTAAGTTTAGAATAACGTAAAAATACAGTTTATAAGAAGCTATCAACACAAAAGGTTTCAAAACATCAACAAGAGGTTGGATTTCACTTCAGTGAAAACCAAACAACACTAATCGAACAATCAAGGCGGATAGAAAACATGACCACATGTTATTATTTGTTTTATACTGTTTGGGTTCAATTCCAAAAAGTTGAAAATGTCTTTTTTGTCTAATACGTATGAATTTAAATGTTTTACAACTGAAAAAAATATGAAAATAATGCATGCCTATTATTCTTCAAACCGCAGAAAACTCATAACATTGGATATTAAATAAAACCTGTTGTTGTTATTGTCCTCTTATTTCTTACACCATAAGCCATCTCATTTTGGACTCGCAAAAATTTGTAAAAATTATTTTGCTTAAGCAGCCTATTTACCCGAAACCGGTAATAAATTGGCAATTAATACTGATAACGTTTAATGTTTTTCAGGACTATCCTTTCAACGTATACCTACCCGATAAAACAATAATGTTCGAAGATGGATCACTCGTTCTATCTGCTGTTCTACTGGAAGATCAACATCATGAAGGTTTTGTCAGAGAATCCCTGGACTTGACGTGGAGGTATAGTTTTTTTTTTGACCTTTATTTATAAAATTAAAAGAATTTTCCATGGGAAATCATGTTCTTATTTATATTATTTCTAACCTATAATACTTCAATCTGTTATTGTATTCTTCGACTCTATGAATCACTAAACTGAGATTGAATAAGATTAATATTAGTTATTGATTCTAAGACATATTATCATTCTTCTATTTACATCACTATGTATTTTATTAATGAAAGCCCTTATCAGTTACTATCAGGCGATAAGTCTTCTCGTTTTCCACCTAGTACATAAAAAAATGCACAAGCTTACACCTAGCTGTGGACTAATGTAGGATGGTAATTGATGATGATAATGATAAAACAGCGAATCTTATTGGCGTACTAGATAGATAGATAGAAAACTCTTTATTTGTACACGGTATTACAGTTTTACAAGAAATTACAGAAAATGACAAATATATATGTACAAAGGGCGGCCTTATTGCCGAAAGCAATCTCTTCCAGACAACCATAGGATGGATCAAGATGTATCGGAGATAGTAGCAGTTGACGGTGCAATGAGTTTTGAAGAGTTATAATTTTCCAATGATTATAACTAAAAATACATATATATCTCCATACAGGCATATTTACACGAACATATATACATTAAAATAAATAAATACATGTCATCAGGGGAGCATACATATAATATCTATACATATATTAACATGTACCTACATATTAAAAAAACTATGACTACTCAGTTATACTACATATTACAGTTACAGATAAATACGATCTTGAATGTATTACAGGTGTACCGGCAAAGTGGACTCAAGAGAATGTAAGCAAGAAGCTTCTGGTGCTCAGATATTGCCACCGGTGATAACCGCCAAGCTCACCACTCGACACAAGTTCAGTTTCACTTATGGCAAAATCGAAGTGAGGGCTAAACTTCCCACTGGCAGCTGGATTTTGCCAGGTCAGCTAAGATTCTAATTAAGCTCAGCTGTCACACAGCATAACAAATAAAAGAACTTTCAAATTTATGACCAGATGACTGCACAGAGCCTAACTGCTTTCTTCTGCGCTGAGTATTTGGGGTTCAACTCCCACATGGGACGACACTTCCTGTGATTCACAATTTTTATTCTTTATTTTTATGAGAGCCTGCCGAATTTACTCTAGTCTATTTGATGGAAGGTATAAGCAGAATACGACAGTAGTGGTCACCGTGCTCATTGCGAATCCAAGCAATGCAACAATGCAGCTCACTATGGTGGTCTTTTGCGATGCTCCTGCATTATTGGGACTCCGATCTTGCACTCACCAACGAAACACGACCGAACGAATGCTGTCAATTTTTTATTTATTTATGGGCCTGTAAAAATGACTCTACTCTGCCGGAAAGCATAAGCAGAATCCAAAAGTGGTGGTTACCATACTCATTGTAGACAATGCAACAATACAGCATGACGACCCATACTATGGTGGCCTATTGATGCTTCTGCATCATTGGGCCTCCGGTGTCGCACTCACCAACGAAACTCGACAGCACGAAAGCTGTCGTTTTACGTTGGTCTTCTGTGCGAGGGTGATACCGCCCCGGTCGAGTCAGCCCGTTCGTGCTGAAATAAGCGTGGCTCTACTACCTTGTGGCTAAATCTGGGTGTTATTTATATCCATTTCAAGTATTCTTGTAAATCCTTGAAGCCCCTCGATACAAGAGTATTTCTAGAACGGGAGTTGCCTTTTAAAAAGAAAAAAAAAACATATTAAGTTTAATAATATTTATTATTTTCAGAAATAAATCTAGAACCAGCAGATAATGTATACGGTTCTCTACGCTACGAGTCTGGATTAATGCGTGTAGCCTATGCATTAGGAAATCCTAGCGAGGCTAAGAAATTGTACGCTGGCCCAGTAATGTCTGACGCTGAACCATTCAGGACCATGTTCTTAAAAGAAACTATCGGCATCGATAATTGGAATAACGATTTTCATAATTACACTTTAATATGGAGACAAGGTACCTATCCCTCTTGAAATATATTAGCCAATCATTCTTTCACTGCAGTTTTTAACATAAAAGCAGAGTCCTATTCTCAATCATGTTCTCTTTTGTGTAAATAGCCGAACATCTTCAAATTTTATCCACTCCATATTCCGCCATAGTCCCGGCATTGTCCTGTCCATGGAGCAAAAGATTTGCTTTTATAAGGTTTTTCTATAAAATAATGTTTGACGATTTACTGGTGAAGGGAGTTCCCACCCACTTCACTCTTTTCTATCTACCAAACAATATATTGGTTGCTATATAGTTTAGCTATCTGACACTGGATTTAGGATGTAAAGGACGCTCAGAATTTTCTTATTAAAGAGTAGTTTTTTCAAGGTCTTTTTTTTCTTTGTATTTGCTGTACAATTGTATTTATTAAACCCAATTTAATAGTGCTAAATATAAGTTAAGCAGAAATTAGCATGATAAGGTCCCATCTAGATCAGGTTATTTTTTATTTTAAGTTATAGTCTTCTGTAACTGGAACTATGATGTATCAATAGCTTTAACGGCTCAGACATTCTTACGATAGTTTGCCAAATAATATATATATTATTTATATCTAATGAAGATTCTTTCTTATTCTAGATAGAATAGAAGTATTCGTAGATGGCAATAAATTTGGCCAAATTGATCCAGGAGTAGGCTTCTACGAAACTGGTCGAGAATTCGCCGTACCACATGCCAGCAGTTGGTTAAGAGGATCTGTTTTGGCACCGTTTGATCAAATGGTAACTATAAGTATTTCTATAACTATATCACGATAACAAAGCTTCGTTGAAATCGATTAAACATTATGAACAAAATAATAACAAGAAAGAGTTTAAAATACTGTTACCCGACTAGGTAAAATCCTTTGACAAAATTTATATTGTCTATGTCATTCATGAAAATCAGTGCAGTAGTTTAGGCACTACGATGAAATATATAAACATATATTTACTGCCAAAAATATAACCCTTCTTGACTTCGCTGCAGTCGAGTCATAACAGCTAATGCATTTATTAAAATGTAAACGTGTCAAAATTTAAGATATATCATTACACAATTCAACTTGATATTTTTAGATAGTTTTTTGCGAATTATATTATAAGAATTGCGTTAAATTTACCACAGCCGCGTGCACTAGGCATCTAAGAGCAATTCACGGTGGCGATAATTGACCATTTGACTGCCTCGTTGGTCTAGCGGTTGGCGTGTGCGACTGCTGATCCTGAGGTCTCGGGTTCGATTCCCGGGTCGAGCCAAATGTTTGTATGACCTACAAATATTTGTTTCGGAGTTTGGGTGTTTTCTATGTATAATATGTATGTATTTAGAAAAAAAAAAGTATATATGTATTTATATCAGTTGTATAGTACCCATAACACAAGCTCTGCTTAGCTTGGGACTAGATGGCGTTGTGTGTTAGATGTCCGAAATATTTATTATTTATTATATTTATTATTATTATTAAATGTCCTACGATCGAAGAGTACATCAGTTCCTTACAACAGTAATTTATTCCAAAACCCTTTAGCCTAGATGTTTCGGTGAGTCAAATTGTTCCAAAGACTCATTAACAATATTCTCATTTACAGTTCTACCTATCTCTCGGCCTTCGCGTCGGTGGAGTTAATGACTTCTCAGACGATCTACCAGGGAAGCCATGGAAGAATCGAGGCAGAAAAGCTGTCCTAGACTTCTGGAATAAAAAGTCAACTTGGTTGCCGTCATGGTACAACACTAATTTGAAAGTTGATTATATCAAAGTATTTGCATTGTAAACCTTATTTAGTAATGTGACTGTGATGAATTTGAGATTATACTTAATTTAACAATTCATTGTCGTTTTCTTAAGATTTTAGCAACTCTTTATCTATACAAATAAATAAAATTGGAGTGTCTGTTTGTAATATTAAAATAATCGCTTTTTACTAAATACGTATGTATATTAATGTAATAAATAAGTATATGGTATGGCTATTGGTATTTGTACCATGTATACCATGGTACATTTACCAAAAATGTAGTTAAAAAAAATTGTCTGTCTGTCTGGCTGTTTGTCCCGGGTAATCTCTGGAGGGGCTAGACGGATTTTGACGGGACTTTCACTGGCAGGTAGCTGATGATTCGGGCAGTAACTTAGGCTACTTTTTTAAACTAACTTTGTCCCGCGGCGTAACTCGCAGTACAACAATAACCTCGGGTAACACCGCGGGGTTCAGCTAGTTGGCAATAAAGGTAAGTGAAATTGCGAGTCTAAAATCCGGTTAAGTAGAATGGGTCCAGGATTTGATTCTAAAAAAAGTAGTCGGGCCTATATTCAGACTGGTTACGTAAATACACATATTTAACATAAAATAACTTAGTCAAACACTTTTACAAAAAGCAATAAAAATCAAAGCCTTAAAAATACTAAGCAACAAACGTTTATTTAATTCTGATCACATTATAAACCCTTTATTTTACCTGTGTTTCACCGAGTGAGTGAGGATACCGGAGGCCCATACCCCAACTCCTCCACGCATCCCCAACCCCTCCCACCGTCTAGAAAACTCAACTAAGTGTCTCCTGGCCTTGTCGGGCTTGAAATGCGAAGGCATTTTGTCGTTTCACAGGCCTGTAACTAGGCCAACTGGTTATCTGGTTACTAGTGATCTTAACTGCTAAACTCAGGGCAAATAATTGTATGTTGAGTGTACTATCTGAGTGTGAGTAACTAGCTGTTATTTGTCTAATTTTCCGAAAACTTGGTTTAGTATAAATGTCCGCCTCAATTCCCTATGGTTAGTGTATAACTGTACAGTCGCAAATTAAGAATATATAACATTCAGTTTTCTTTTATTTTCCATACAGATCTTGTCTTGACAATAACAAAGACACATTAAAAGGTGTTATCAATTTGGTACAGTCCATCGGAAGTTATGCAAGTTTATACGTTAAACATATAAGTATGTTTATCAGCTGTCTCGGGACAATAGCACAGCCTCTGCAAAGGACTTCCACACATAACTGCGAATTCGCAACGCATAGCACATATCTGCGAGTTCGCATGAATGCACCGCAAGAACTTCACGCCGTATCGCAGTTGTGTGGGAGCTCTTAGATTTAAATTAGACTGCCTTGAGTACATAAAAGGTTTTAGCTATGATTATTACTGTTATGAAATCTCTGGCAGGTTCGTTACACTATATCGGAATTTTAGTTCCCAAAATGTACGGGACATATTGTGAACCAACAAAACGATCTACCCCCTCTGGGTCTCATGCAAAGATAAGATAGGTAGTAGTAGGTAATACCAGTGCTGCAGTCACACTGGCTACAGCTATATACTGAGATAGGCGCCTTTCCTGGCATTGCGCAGGATATTATAATTGCTTGTGTATCCATGTGTCATTCTGTGTGTCAGAATAAACAGTTTCACTTTCTTTCTTTCTGTGGGCATGGATGTGGAGTTATACCATGGCCTCACACCGGTGTGAAACAGCGCTTTCGCCGTGTTTCACCGAGCGAGTGAGGATACCGGAGGCCCATCCCCCTTTCCCTCCCTCCACCCTCCTCCCCATCCCCCAAAAGGCCCCAAAGTTCGGCAACGCACTTGTTAGTGCCATGGACTGCTGTAATCGCTTACCATCAAGCGATACGTCTGCTCATTTGCCTTTTATTCCAAAAAAAAAAGTAAATACACTATTTAAAAGTAAATCTATTATAACCAGTGTTTGTATATTTTCCTATCCAATGGAAATAAATAGAATCTTGCCAATAATGTTTGTTCAGCAAGCAAGATCTTTTTAATGGCCTTCTTGTAAAGAAAGTACAAGAAGGTACTGGAATACCAGTAAATGATATTAACATTTTTCAAGAACTTATTCGTCTTAAATTATTCGCTTAGACAGAACCGATTGTGAGGCAAGGATAGCGTATTTGCTTTTCTTGTTAGTGCTACAAAAAGTACTGCGGCAAAATATGAGTCCAATCCAAAAGTCCGGTTCCCAAACCAGTTTAATAATTGCTTCGAATTAGTGTCTGAATGTCTAACGTCATCGACCGCAGCGAAAAAACATTATTTACATTAGCAATAATCTTGTCTATGCGTAGAGCACGTCAGTTATCTGTGAGGTCCCGAGAAACACTGACCTCTTTTGTAAATAAATCAGTTTTAAATATAGAATTCAATCTGTGTATATTATGAGCAATTAAAAATGGAACGAATCTCCATTTTGTTTTTATTTTTATGTTCAGTATTTAGTTTTGTATTAAGTTACAATGTGCCGCCTGCAAAGCTTGAAGCTATATGGCCTAAAGGGTTGAGAGTGTCGATACCAGGTAGGTAAACATATTTCTTAATATGGTGTTTTAAAGAGAATTACGGGTTAAAGTTACATAAATGTTAAATATCAAACGTTTTATTTGGACGCGAGATTCATCGTAAACTTTGTTTGCAACAAAAGACTTCTTATTAAAGAAAGTATGTTGCCGCATATTTGTTTTATTGATGGATTGATTGATTAATAGACTGATTGATTGATTAATGGATTGACTGATCACATATACTTTTTGGAGTAGTACATACAGTGAAAAAAATATGTTTTCTCAATGGGAATTTTCATCACCATTTTCGTAATTAACTTTCCTACACAAACTAAATTATTAGGTGACATTGCAAAAGGTTTAAGGTTATTTGCAATTCACACAGATTTGTATCTGTATTTACATAACCATACAAATAAACGTATACATATAATAATGTTTTCATCGAAGTTAACACACACATGTAAATGTAACGAGTTATTTCTTTTGACGTGAGTAAATTATATAAGGAAAGATAATTCACAAACTTGATTGCGCGGATGTCATAGTGGTTCAGGTGGTGAGCATAACGTTTTATACTGCACTGAGCGTTCTGGGTTCGAACTCCCCATGACCCCATGGAAGAACACTGTGTGATCTACAAAATTGTTGTCTAAAGTCTTAAAGGGTATTCTTGTTACTTTGTGTCCGTTTCATGTATGTTTGGATAATGGATACATTTCTAATCTATACTAATAAATAAAATTGTAGTGTCTGTTTGTAATATTAAAATAACCGCTTTTTAAGAAATGCATATGTATGTATGCACGGTACATGTAACAAAATATTTTTTTTTACAATTTTTACCAGTCTGTCGGTTTGTCTGTCTGTCCGTTTGTTCCGGGTAATCTCTGGAACGGCTGGATCGATATTGACGGGACTTTCACTAGCAGGTAGCTGATGATCTAAGGAATAACTTAGGCTATTTTTTAAAACTAACTTTGTCTGCGGCGTTATCCGCGGTACAATACTAAACGCGGGTTCATCTAGTACATAATAATTTGAAGGCTGACTGTATCAGCACATCCGTAATATAAAACTGGTTTGCAAACTAACTTTAGCGAATAAAACGTACATCACATGTTACAAAGTTTTATCAAATTTATCAAAGCAATTCTCTCGATAATCCAACAAGTTAGCTATACATGTATACAAATAAATAAAATTATAATGTCTGTTTGTAATATTAAAGTAACCGCTTTTTAATAAATGCATATGTATGTATGCACGATACACGTACCTACCAAAATAACATTTTTTACAATTTTTGTCTGTCTGTTTGTTCTCTTAATAAAGATTGAACTCTTTATTTTATACAAACACTAGCTGAACCCCGCAGTGTTACCTGCGGTTATTGTCGTATCGCGGGTAACGCCGGGACAAAGCTAGTCAAAAGTACTCCTTAGATTATATATCAGCTACACAGTGTGAGAACACAAAGAGACACGACCCCTATTCATCTCAGGGGTGTGGTAATTGACACAAACCTGTCTGTACGTCTGTCCTTCTAGCCAGCGTAGCATAGAAGACTTAAATCATCTTTCTAAAAAAAAGCTATGTTCAGTAGTGGAATGTTAATATATGTTGAAGATAATAGTGAATTATTATCTTACGCTAATATATAAAGCTGAAGAGTTTGTTTGTTTGTTTGTTTGAACGCGCTAATCTCAGGAACCACTGGTCCGATTTGAAATTCTTTCAGTGCTGGATAGTACATTTATCGAGGAAGGTTATAGGCTATATATCATCACGCTAAGACCAATAGGAGCGGAGCACCAATGGAGAATGTTTCAATAACGGGGTAAAATTATCACGCTACGGGTAATAGGAGACGCAAACGCGGTTGCGTGGGTCAGCTAGTAATCAATAATTTGTTTGAACGACTAAGAATCAAAAGTATTGTTAACAATTTAGACTTACGGCTATCTAAGTACACTTTAAGTATATTATTGAAATCGTAGTTTTCCCTTTTCTTCTGAAGTCAATTAAAATTGCTGGCAATACCAGAGATATTGATAATTTTTACCTCTGATAACTACGAAAATATACCTATCTAGATTTAACTAGTTGGAATAAATACTGGTTAAAATGCAGACTTTTACTTAAGTGTCCGGCTTCAGTGCAAGTAAATATTTGAGGTGGATCATTTTGTTTGATTTGAACTTCAAGACGAACGCTAGAATTGTCAGATTTTTTGTTAGATCAGTTTGCTTTAAGTATTCGTACTTGTGTACAAAGTATTTGCAAGTGTGCAAATTTAGTATTATTTTAAAATAATATTGGTATAAAATATGTAGTAATTAACCTATCTCATTGACACTCACTCTTTATATTAACTATCTGACCCACGCAACTTCGTTTACGTCTCCTATTGCCCGTAGCGTAGTAATTTTCCCCTCGTTTTTTTGTAATATTCTTCATTGCTGCTCCTCTTCTATTGGTCTTAGCATGATGGCCTATCTAACACTGAAATATTTTTTCGAGTCGGACCAGTAGTTCCTGAGATGTGCCCGTTCAAGCAAATAAATTCTTAGCTTTATATATTAGTGTCAGATAGGGTAGACAAATGGAAGTCAAAAGGTTCACATTTTTGAGACCTAACCATTGTTTATAATATTGTACCAACATATAACAGTCTATATAACAACATATATAACAGGCAGCAATAAATACATGCACAATACTCTCGAAGGTTTTAGAGGACAAAGTATTTTTAAATTCGAGGGAAACCTCCTCTTCCCTGAAGATTTCGAGTAAAAATAATTTTAACTAATATAATAATTGTGGTATGATCATAATATAGTAATATACTAAGATTTACCGGCGATTCCGCCCGCGTAAACGTCGCTTATTGCGGTGATTCTTTAAACTGACATAACTTTTTATTTATGAACCGACTAGCTTTTGCGCTTCTGCCCGCGTTTATATCGGTTACTGCAGCAAAGAGTAGCCGGTATCCTTCCTCAAGAATCAAGGTATCTCCATGCCAAATTGCATTGAAATCGATGCAGCGGTTTGGCCATGAAAGCAGGACAGACAGACAGACTGAGTTACTTTCGCATTTATAATATGGGTATGGATTGAAATGAAACAAACACTAATTGTTAACTGGAGCAAACTGCAATGCATTTGTGAAAACCGCATTCAAATCAGTTGACCCGTTTCTGAAATACGATGACGTGCACAAGCGTACAGACTAACAAACAAAAATTATAATAACCATTGTTTTGGCTTCCATAGCGTTCATAAAATGACCCTTTAATAGTTTTTCTTATATATCTTTAATGTACAGACAGTGACCAGTTACGATTTAATTATTAGTATGGATAAGAAAAGACGCTGAATCTAGAGACTTGGTTAATCGGTTTTTAAACGTTGAGGCAATAATTCTATTACACAATTTAATGACCTATTAATTACCTAATTATTAAGGACATATTTATTTTCATTCTTTTATATTTTGTGAAAAAATTTAATATCCCTCGGAACGTACCTTATACTTCTTAATTTTCCCCTTCTATATACCCCTCATATGTTTATATTTAACTAGCCGACACACGCAACCTCGTTTGCGTCTCCTATTGCCCGTAGCGTGATAATTTTACCCCGTTTTTGAAACATTTGCCATTGGTGCTCTTCTCCTTTTGGTCTTAGCGTCATGATATATAGCCTATAGCCTTCCTCGATAAATTTACTATCCAACACTGACATAAATTTTCAAATCGGACCAGCGGTTCCTAAGATTAGCGCTTTCAAACAAACAAATAAACTCTTCAGCTTTATATATAAGTATAAATTATTTTACTAGCAGAGTCCGGCGATATTACCCTCGG
This sequence comes from Spilosoma lubricipeda, assembly GCA_905220595.1. NCBI lineage: Eukaryota > Metazoa > Arthropoda > Insecta > Lepidoptera > Erebidae > Spilosoma > Spilosoma lubricipeda. The sequence continues at coordinate 3,130,126 of HG992290.1, forward strand.
TTCTTTTTGTATCTTTACAACCGCGGGAAACGCCACGGGGCGAAACTAGTTGAAAAAAGTAGCCTTATTACATCAGCTATCTGTCAGTGACAGTCCCGCCAATATCGTTCCAGAGATTAGCTGCAATAAACATACAGACAGACTGACAGTAATTCATCAAAAATATATTTTGGTGAATGTACCCGGTACCGTGTATACATACATAATATGCATTTGTTAAAGTGGTTTTATTTGAATGCTAGCTGACCCACGCAACCTCGTTTGCGCCTCCTATTGCCCGTAGCATGTAATTTTCCCCCGTTTTCCCGTTTCATTGGTACTCCGCTCCTATTGGTCTTAGCGTGATGGTATATAGCCTACAGCCTTCCTTTCAAATCGGAACAGCGGTTCCTGAGATTATCGCGTCCAAACAAACAAACTCTTCAGCTTTATATATTAGTAGGTATAGATAAGGTATATATTATAATCGGCTGGCTAACACAACGTGTCCCAAAATTAAACGCTAAACCATAAACCAGCCCATAACTCCTTAGGGAAAAAATCATATTATTACCTATATCAATTATTTTTAATCAAACACGTATGACATATAATAAATGTATTGCTTCCAGATGAAGGTTTTTCACTCTTTGCTTTCCATGGAAACCTGAACGAAGAAATGGAAGGCCTTCAAGCAGGTCGTTGGTCAAGGGATATCATCAAACCCAAGAAAGGCAGATGGACGTTCACGGATAGAGATGTTCATTTAAAAATCGGAGACAAAATTTACTTCTGGACATATGTCATAAAGGATGGACTAGGATATCGGCAGGATAATGGAGAATGGATGGTTACAGGTAAAACTTGGAAAGTCTGTGAATTATAAAGTCTAAATTTGTGGTTAAACTAATTCAGTGAAATGTCATTTAATGTTCCTTTCTTTTTTATAAAACGTATCGTTTATTAAATTACTATCTTATCTCACAATTTTATTTGTCTCAGGTTACGTTGACGAAGCTGGTAACCCAGCAAATCCAAATCCTAGTGCACCAACTAATACTAATTTTGGAGCTACCGAAAATCCTCTATCAGCAAAACCGACACTACCGCCTCCTTCCGGAACTGCGTCCCCCAATAAACCTACATTTCAATATCCTTGTGAACTATCAGTCTCACAAGTAAGTGTGCCCGGGTTCGTCTGCAAGGGGCAGCTTCTGTTTGAAGATAATTTCAACTCTGAAATAGATAAAGGAAAAATTTGGACTCCTGAAAATAAATTTCCCGGTGAACCGGTAAGCCAAATGTTTAATTTATTCAATAAATTCAACGCAATTTTGTTTTATGATTCTAATGAATTTACATTACAATAACTAATTATACATTAATTACGTGGGATTTATACTAGTGTTTAAGTGCTTTTGAAAAAAGTAATAACTAGGACCATGACAAATATTCACAAAAATTACAAGGGCATTTGTGATTAGCAATCCAGATTTTCCAATATCTTTATTAGGCTTATCGCAAAATTTAGATACTTGAAGTTATTGTTTAACATTTAGACTGCAATCCATGGATCAACAGGGATTGTTGCCATTCCTTTGTAGTTCATTGCCACGTAAGGCATCGAAAAAAATAAGTAGTTCTAACATTTGTTCATCTTAAGTTATTACTAATATCTGCCTAGTTTAATGTAATCACTGGTTTTACCGAATGGTTAAATTTTACAGGATTACTCTTTTAATGTATATCTTCATGAAAGAAACCTTCGAGTGAGAGACGGAATGCTTTTAATCAACCCGATGACCTTGGAGTCTAAATATGGAGATGATTTCGTAAAACAGTCTCTTGATTTAACTAACAGGTAAAAACACTCTTTTGATTCAAATAATTGTATTGTTGTTTTTTGTAGTAATGTAATTGCAATGCTAAATTCAAAAGCATTCCGATTTAGATGGATATTTATAGATATTGGGAAAATAGGTGTACGAAGACTAATTGTTTTAATTTATCAATATTTTTTTATAAATTATGGCTAAGGAATTTCACTCTTCAGTAAATCCTTAAACAGCTTTAAGATTTACTTAAAATAAAAATATATACAACAGTAATTACAGAACGGCAAAAACTGATCACCCTGTAGTATTTAATTCAGTACTTATGGTTTACCAAGAAAATCAATCTCCAGGCAGCTAACTACCGTCTCCGATAAAATGACCAGAAACTGTTCCACCTCTTTCCCATAGTTTACTACGGCTTATGTTCTCAGATGCACTGGAATCATTGGCACACCAGACTGTGCTCGAGAAGCGTCTGGACCTCACATTTTGCCTCCCATCATCACAGCAAAGATTACAACCAAAAACAAATTCTCTTTTAAATATGGGAGGATTGATATTAGAGCAAAGATGCCACTTGGTGACTGGATTTATCCTGGTAAAGAAAATGCTGCAGCTTTTTCGCTTTTTAAATATGTTTTTCCAAGTACAACACAGCTTATCGGGCCACTATTCCCCAGGTCTAAAACATCGATGAAACCCTCGTTTAAATTTTATACATTTCTCTTTAATTTGCATGCCTGTTTTTATTTCGATTCTTGATCGAAACAAAATTGCAAGATGGAATATATTGTATCATTGATGGAATAAAATAAACGTTTAACACCTCGGGTTAACCTGAAATAAATAAGGGATGATTATATAATTTTACACAAATTCTGAATATAATAATAAGTAGATGTAAAATTTGAAAATAAATCAGTGGTTTCCTAATTCGATTTCGTTAAGAAGAAAAAAAGATTTCTATTGTATCAAAATATTAATTATTTGATTCTATTTTGTAGTCCTTAAAATATTAGATATCTATTTGTTTTTACTCAAGATATTTTGTTTAGAAATCCAACTGGAACCGCTCAACGACATCTACGGAGTTAGGAATTACGCATCAGGAAGACTCCGTATTGCTACCGTCAAAGGAAACGTAGAATATTCTAAAAGACTGTACGGAGGACCTATCATGTGTGACACCGAGCCTTTCAGGTACTAGACAGCACAAAAGTAAAATAACGTGTCAAGAATCTTAAAACTAGATATAGATCTTTCAACGTGAGATCATACTTTTCTTATCTCAAAGGAAATTATGACTCTGTATTTCCCTCAGAGCCTATGTCGCCAAAGATAGTCCAGAAAAAACCTATTGTCAGTTAAAATAAATCTCCAGGCAGCTAATCACCTTCTCCGAAAAATTACGAGAAATTTCTTTCCCATAGTTTACAAAGGCTTTATGGTCTCAGATGATCTTGATGAAGATATTCAGAACTCACAGAAGGCTCGCTTCTAGGCGTACCACTAAAGCAGAAACAGTTTCAAAGTTTTTTTTTCATAAAATTTTCCTTATACTATGTCACCCGGGCCATTATCATGAATCTATTAAAATTGAATCAGTACCTTAAACACTACGGTGGAACATACAAATAAAGATAGACTCCCAAAAATATTATCATTCAAATTACTTCACCGTAGTCAGATAAATATATCTTATTGTTACGACCGTACATAGATTGAAGATCGTAAAAACTAACAAGCACTTGAGACTCCTAATGATAATAAAACAGAAAACACCACCGTGGGAGAGCCACGCTTCGGCATGAATGGGCCGGCTCGACCGGAGTGATACCACGGCCTCACTGAAAACCGGTGTGAAATAGTGCTTGCGCTGTGTTTCACCGAGTGAGTGATACCGGAGGCTCATAACCCAAACCCCCTCCCCCTATCTCCCCTCCCCATCCCCCAAAGGCCGGCAACGCACTTGTGACACCTCTGGTGTTGCAGATGTCCATGGGCGGCCGTGATCGCTTACCATCAGGCGATGCGTCTGCTCGTTTGCCCCCCTATTACATAAAAAAAAAAACACATAAATATAAACAGAAGCAAACGTACAATTATACCGCACCTAAGTGTATAAAATACTTCTTATTATAATGGAAACCAACTTTTCCCAGATCATACCATCTGAAAGATGAAATCGGCTTCGACCTATGGAGTAATGCTTTCCACAACTACTCGCTTGAGTGGAGACCAGGTAAAAATATTCATATAGTTGCAAATGATTTTCGAATCGTCGAGATTTAGCATTACTGACTTCAATATGCCAATTTAAATATTGAATTCAGTTGTTTTTTCTTTAAATACCAACATTTAATGATTTCTTTACCAAAGAATCCTTTTTATATTTATGACGTTTTAGATGGTATCTCATTGTTCGTGGATGACAAAAAATATGGAGAAATTAGACCTCCATATGGAGGATTCTATGAAAGTGCTCGCAGAAATATGGTACCTGCTGCCTCTCAGTGGTTGAAGGGTACTAAAATGGCACCATTTGACGATATGGTAAGATTATATTAGAATGATGATTATTGACGACACACATAGCAGACATACAGTACTTAGTATTCGACCAAGTTTAAACGATACACACATTCTTAACAAATATTTTTGTTACTTAAATCCGAAAAATTTTTGAAAGTGTATGTGTGGTGGGATGAGTGATGACGATATATAGATGACGATAGGTAGATCCATGTTCCCCGACTGAATGTTCAAAAGTCACTTTTTTCGATTATGTAATGACTTAGAAAACGATGACAATTTTTTTTTTTTGTACTGTATTTCTATGTTTTGATTTAATTGTGCTTTTTAGTTGTTCTGTACTGTTTATTTTGTTGCATTACTTGTGTTGTATCATTATTATTTAATTCCTATATTATTGCTTTGTATTATGTAGTCTGTGAAGATAATGTAGGGTATGTGTGAAAACAATTGAACATCACTGGTCTAGTTTTTACTACTTTGTACAGTGCATTTTTGTTTGCCACAGTTCTATGTGTCTTTGGCGCTGAACGTAGGTGGTGTGCATGAGTTTCCAGACGTAGATTCAAAGCCATGGAAGAATAATGCTTCTAAAGCCATACTGAACTTCTGGAATGCCAGAGACCAATGGTTCCCGACCTGGTTTGATGACACTAGCGCTCTGCAAGTTGATTACGTCAGAGTTTACGCGTTATAGGTACGTTAAAATTACTTTTAGTTTTATTACGTGTGTGAGTGTATATATATTTCGGGGATTTCCTAATTGTTTTTTATGTAACCTTTCGTGTTCCCGACGCGGCAGTTTGGAAGATAGCAGGGCATCCCCCAAATACTCATTCAGTGAAACCGCATTATTAAATTAAATTCTAGGCACGTACATAATTGTGGTTAAAATGTGTTGTGGTTTATTTAGGCGTCTTTGAATAACTGCGTGACTATGAATTTTAGCGAAAATAGATTTAGTTAACCTAACCTAACAGACCCAGCGAACTTAGCATTGCCTTATTTTGGAACTGAATGTAAGTAGATGTGCACCTTGAATGATTTCTATATTTAATAGACACAAACCTTCAACATTTTCACTGAGTGAGTTTTTGGAGTATTTTAATAAAATAAAAATCTTTCATACTGTTTATCTTACATGTAATACTAACACTATTGTACCTAAATATCTGACTTTTAAAAAGAATGGCCATGAGCTTCTTTGCCAGTGTTCTTCTCATAATCTTGTACGCATTTTGGAAACTGGAAGCTACGGATCGACGCAGGCAGGCAGGATTTTGGTGTTTTTACCTAATTTACTTTGACATAACAGCACAAGTTGTGGCGTCTACTTGTGTCGATATATGATTATTAAACTGTAGCTTCAATTTAACGTTCATAAATTTAATGACACTTAGTGTTTTAATTAAATGAATGATTTTGAATTTGAATATTTTGTTTCGTGATTAAAAAATATTTTATTTTAGTATTTATACCAGCCTTTTCATTTTCATATTAACAAACTTTGTCCGGACAATAACGAACACATAAAAAAGTTTTATCCAATTTGGTGCAGTCGATCTAAAATTATGCGCATACATACATTTCAGTTATACCTTTTTATTTTTAACCGACTTCAAAAAAAGGAGGAGGTTTCTCAATTCGACCCACGGTACGTTGACCTCGCAGCCAGGTGTGTGATATCAAAATAGATTACTGTTTTATTGGTTTTATTTGTTTTTTGGTTTTCTAAATGAGATAATTAGGTAGTTTGGGTCCTATTATGTTGTACTATGTGTATGTAACCAGAAATAAACCAAAAAGAACTTAGATAAGTTAACATATTTTTTGCTTTTTTTTTTCGCTAAACCTATTCAGTATCATGGTCTGAATGTAACCTCCAAGTATTCGGGAGCAGTCTTTTTACACCCTGTGTATATATATATATACAATAATACAATTTTTGTTGATTTCAGGTCCTAAAGACGTTCTACAGAAACTACCTCAAGACACCTGAGCACCTGTTCAAAAATAAACATATTACTTGACACTGTCGTTTATCTTTGTGTTTTCCCATAACTATAAACTAGTTTTAATTTTGAAACATATTTACGTAGATACTGTTAGGTTTTCCTAGTCGATTACTCCTTTTTCCTAGTCGATGACTCCGTTTTCCTAGTTGATTACTCCGTTTTTCTAGTCGATCACTCCGTTTTCCTAGTCGATTACTCCGTTTTCCTAGGAAGGTATGTGCCGTATAAGGCGACTGAGGGAGTAAAGTACACAGGGCAACATCACTGAATTATATACAATATATATTTCTGTATATAAGTTTTTTAATATGTTTGCACAAGGAACACCTGGAGAGAAACGTTAAAAATTACAAGATTAAAACAGTAAAAACAACACTCTTCTCCTCTCATAGAAAGAAAGAAAGATTTATTTGTTAGAATATAGTACAAAATATATTATCACATTATAATACTTTCCTTATATTCTACCATTTCTGGTGTACAAATTTTAAGTCCTAGAAACTAATCTTAGGTCTAGAAAATAGTAGTTGTTGCCCGCGGCTCCGCCCGCGTATATGTCGGTTATCGCGGAAAATAGTAACCTATGTGTTATTCTGATTTATAAGCTATATTACTGTAAAGTTTCATCTAAATCTGTCCAGTAGTTTTAGCGTGAAAGAGTTACAAACATCCATCCATCCATCCATACTTACAAACTTTCGCGTTTATAATATTAATATAGATTTATTTTAGGTCTAGACAGTAATATTTAATAATACATCTTCATCACTTAGAAATTCTTTAATAGTACCTATAATAACATTTGCTTAAAAGTCGAATATTTTTTTATACTGGTTTAAATTAAGACATTTGAGGCAATTTGAAAACTTACTGAAGATTCGTATAGCAGAAATTATTTTTGTTGTAGATACCAGTGCGTTGTTTGGGAAATAAAAAACCATAGAGTAAATTAAAACATCTGTCTATAGTGTCACCAGAACGAAATCTGCAGTTAGTTATACATTATCTGGGAGATCGTTTTTTGTTTTTTCGGAAGACGGTCCCCATTTCATCTCATCCACATTTTTTATATTTTATATCATTAATTTCATCACGACGAAGACTTATTGACTTGAAGACTTATAATTTGAAGACTATAAACACTTGACATTGGCAGAAATAGCTGATCCGAGAGGTCCGGCTGGTTGCCATTTCATCAAAGAAGAAGAATATATATTATCATTGTGTTATTTACACAGATACAAAAGACATGATTGTACTCTTCATCATAATGAACACCTTTTAATAGTCCACCAGTGAACATAGGCTCTTCTCATCGAACTCATAACCTACAACTTAGTAGTTAGAATGACTAACTACTGAAACAATAAGCCAGTGGATACCTTTAAGCATAGACTGCTTTAAAAGAAAATGTTAACCCTCATTTAATTAGTAACCGGTTTAAATGAACCTGTCCCGCAGATGCCCTCGTTCGTTGCTTATATTGAAATAACATTTGAGCTCATTTTTGCTTGAGCAATAACAGCTTAAAGGCCTAAAAATATCTTTACCTGAAGATTAATAAGGAATACATTTATGCTTTAATAAGAACTCGTTTTGCTCACGGCCTATGAACATGACCGATGTTTAATCCTGGCATATACTTAGGTACAGGTTTTGTTTTCTTATCTCTCGAATCGAACTCGAGATACTTTATCTCGCTTATTCATATTTTTTTCAAAAAGTTTCCAATTGAAACTTCAAATACTAACTGTGAGACTCCAAAAATCTCGCATAATTATTTCGTCTCTAAAGTTTAAAGACTTCCTATCTAAATCGAAAACTGCCAAGGTTGATCAATTTACCAGGAAACTACAGAAGATTGTCAGTTACCAGGACTCTTCGGTTCCATTCCACTGCACGTTGCCAATTTCAGTGGTTCATTCTCAGAGGATCCATTAGTCAGATACGGATTTGGTTCGAAGGTCTTACGAGCGTAGGAGATAGATAAAAAACTCTTTATTTATACACCACATTACAGATTTACAAGAGAGTACCTACATAAAATGTCAGATAAATGTATCTTTTCATCTCTCATCTTTTCAAACTGGCTTACGAAATTTATAGGTATTTTATACTTCATCCGTGTTTACATTTTTATGACAACTTTTTAAGATCGAAATTATGATCGAATATTCTGTATTTCTTGAGAATTGGTTTTAGTTAAAAACAAAATAATTTTGTGACGCGGCTTTAACTTAGCGGAATTAGTTAACAACGTTGCAGCGTTGGGGATTCCTGGACTTATAATCAGCAGAATACTATTATTATCTTTTTTGCTTTGAATGTTGCATTATTGTGAAGTAAATAAGGAAAATACGTCATCAAATTATGTTTTGTAAGTAAATAAATATTTTCGTGATCTGACACACAACGTTCACAATTCCATCTAACTTCAAACTAATGAGAGCTTGTACTACGAAAGCTTGATTGACTGATAGAATACATATATACTTTTTTGTAAATACATACATACTTTACATAGAAAACACCCTCAGAAGCAAATACGAACAAAGATTTGGTACGGCACAGGAATCGAACTCGAGACCTCAGCACCGCAGTCCCATACGCTATCACTGCACAACGGAGTTTGTAAATATCTAAGTCCTCTGATGGAAACTGACTGCCAATACCTATGAACACCTGGAACTCACATGACGTAGTTTATGCGTTGCCGGTCGTTGAATGCACCTGCCAGAAGTTGGGAAGAAGGGTGTGTACCTGGTAAAAACACACTCGTAAAAATACAACAAAAAATTACATATATGCGAATATGCCGAAGCTTAGATCTATAGAATAATCATTATCTTTAACTCAGTTCATTATTAGCGGCTTCATTAGCTCACTCTTGGATATAGATATCTATTTAGAAAAGGGATTTTTGCCTATAAGACCTGGTGAGACGGGTTGTATAAGGTTTGTGTTTTTTCCTTTTCTTTGCAGCGCAGTTACCATGCGTAGTTTGTTTGCTACCTTATTCGGCTGTTTCAATAACTGCGGGATGAATTGAGGTGCCGACACTCCATAGGTATTGTTATTCCGTAACCTTCAAAGGAATAATATAAACAATGACTTTCTTTGGGTCTCTAAACCAAAACAGATTACATGAACATACATTAAATAAATATAGTTTGCTCTAAATTTTCGCGGTCCGGTCATTCAACCGCTAAGTGAATAAAAAGAATGCTGTTCGTTTTCATTTCATCAAAATACATCGATATCACGACTAATTAAGATAATTTATTCTGAGAAGACCTATTTGACATGCGAAGATTACGGTAAATAAATAATAATGTGTCTCAATCACGAGTAATATCGAAATGCAGTTAATTTCTTTGTCATGTTGTGGTTGGTTGTATTATGCCAGTAGCAAGATGTCTGCCGTAAGAAGTGCGCGCGTTTGCGCGATATTCTTTTTGTTCATACAAATATCTTACGGACAATACCAAGTGCCTCAAGTAACTGTACAAGCGTTGAAGCCCAGAGGATTTAGAGCATCGATACCGGGTCAGTTACTTTACTTCTTTCGTTTGAACCACTTACTTATTTACTGTGGTTATTTTGTCTGTTTATAGTCCGACTTTAGAGACATATTTTATGAGTATGATCTCATAAATTATCAAAACAATACAAAGGTTACAACAAACTCTTTGTTAACAAGTTCATTCAATTGCTTTATTTTTTTATGTAAATGCATGAACACAATACCTGAGACATACCTAATACTAGGAAAGAAGTAATTCCCAGAAGTTTAGTGTTCGTGTAACGTGGATGAGCTTGTTATATGGGTAGTTATGAAGTGCAAAACATTATTTTTTAAATGCGATTTCATTTGTATAGACAACGAGTATTAAAAATAATTACGAGTATATCAAATTACTTGAGATGCGCAAATATAGTTGCACCATAAAAGGGAACGTTGATTTTGATGAAATCATGATGATTTATGCATACCTAACTACATTACTATTTACTATATTTATAAATTAGATATTATTATTTTAGTAACTAGATTCCAATCAACAATTGCATATAAGTTAAACATGAACATTCTAATGAACCGTGATGTTCGACAGTTAAAATTTTTAGTTGATGTATTTCTGTTGCTGTTATAACAACAAATAGCTACTAAAAACAGAATAAAATAAATATTTACGAGAGCTCTCCTACAACTCTCCTACAACAAACGTGATTTTTTTGCTTTAATTTGCTTGAAATTGATAACGGCAACAGATAGAGGCTTGAAATGAATAAATAATGGTATGGAGCCCTTCCTGTACGAATCCGACTCGCAATTGGACGATTTTTTGTAAACTTGTAATTTGGAAATTAGCGAAGTCAATGAACTTTATTCCAGAGGAATTAGAAGGAGTTGTCCCTTGAAAACATTCAATTTAATAAATAACATTTAAAAATTACAAAAAAATGGCGCGGGTGAAGTAGGAAAAAATTGCCAAGAACTGAATAGAAGCAAATAACGGAGATCAAAAACGTCGAATTAAGAATCATTTTCATTGCAGTCGGTTTAAAATGACAAAAATTTTGACAAAAGATCCTCTAGATTCAAAGTTCATAAACTAAACCAAAAATATTTCACAATTTCAGATTCTCCAAACGTGAGCGTATTCGTATTCCAAGGAAACATTAACAGGGCGATAAGTAAATCAGATATAGGCACCATTTCTGGGGAAATCCTCAGAGCGAAAGATGGCAGGTGGACCTTCGAAGACCCCAACGTCGAACTTAAAGTTGGCGATGTGGTCAATTATTACGTTGTGGTGGTATCTAACCGAGGCGGATACGTTAAAGATAACTTGAGTTTCACTGTTACAGGTACGTTTATAGTCACTGTCGCTGGTGTGCTGTTAACTGTCATAGCGTAATGCTAAATAGAGTCTATCCCTTTCTAATAAATGATCCATGTAATATATAAAGCACTTGTACCTCCACGATTGATAGTTTCTTTCGTGATTATTATCTTATATACTTTTGAAATGGTCTGACAAAATAGCATCTCAACTCATCTTAACTGCCTCGTTGGTCTAGCGGTTGGCGTGAGTGACTGCTGATCATGAGGTCTCGGGTTCGATTCCCGGGTCGGACCAAATGTTTGTATGATATACAAATATTTGTTTCGGAGTTTGGGTGTGTTCTATCTATAATATGTATTTATTTACAAAAAAAAAAAGTATATATGTATTTGTATCAGTTGTCTAGTACCCCATAACACAAGCTCTGCTTATCTTGGGACTAGATGGCGTTGTGTTAAACACACAACGCCATCTAGTCCGAAATATATGTCCGAAATATATATCTGTAAACAAGTACTTTTCCCCTTCAGCTTTAGAAGATCCGAACAGTACAGGCTCAGGGACAAATCCTGTGCCTACTCCTACAACTTGCAGACCAACCGCTACAAAACTCCGCAGTGGCGTCGCTTGCGCTGGACAGACGATCTTCGAGGAGAATTTCAACACATTCAGAGAAGACGTCTGGCAGATCGAACAGTACATCCCGGTTTATTCAACGGTATAAACTGTTAGTGCTATTTAGACTCCTGGAAAGGTTTTAGGCGTATATATTTAATAAAAAAAACTATTTAATGATAATTGTCGCACTTATAGAAGTAAGGTGTGGTGTGAGCTTTCGAATCGTCAAAAAGTCATTAGAGGTTCTATTTTCACATTTTTGCTCTCAACAATGAATGTGAATTATTAGTCATAAGTGGCACTAGAAAAAAAAGTTGCTACTTTAATCTAAATGATTTTATTTCAAGTAAGCCTTTCAGATACTTTCTAAACTTATTTTAATAACTGGTTTCGCGGTTCTGAAATGTCATTCCTATGGAGAAGAACCAGCAAAGACTCCATAAGTCCGTGTAAAATGTTATTTATTTATGCAACATAGCGTACAACAGAGCGTACTCCTTCTTAAAAGGCTGGCAACGCACTTGTGACGCCTTTGGTGTTGCGGGTGTCCATGGGCGGCGGTAATCGCTTACCATCAAGCGATACGTCTGCTCGTTTGCCCCTTATTCAATAAGAAAAAAACTCTTTCTTTTTACTTAGTCCATCTTTACTCAAGATCATTCCAATCATCCCATTTGAGGATAAAAAGACTAATCCCAAATAATTGACATTTACACAATTTATGTCATTACCAATTTAACAATGTTCGATTTTAACGTAGCACTATATAACCCCTGGATGACAGTGCAACCATTTGGAAAAAAATCATATTCAAATGCTTAAATTTTATAAATTAATACAGTTAGTACTTAAGTAATTAAGTAGGTAATATAGATTATATTTTATAGCGAATGTTTATTAAACAAGAACTAGTTATGACTAAGCAGTATTCGGGGATTTTTTCGTGAGTGTTTGAAATAAAAAATACCGGTTTCTTAGAAATGATGATGAAGCTAATTACTTCATGAATATTTTTTATACTTTATTTACTGAGGTATATTTTTATTAGCTCGCCAGTACTTTTTGGTGCTGAGTTAACAACTAAACCATTCTAAACTTATGAGCCAGTTTTCTTAAATTATTTGTCACAAATAAACTATACGGGAAATGAGTAACAGTCTTGTTAAAGCCACAAAGTAGGGTTGCGAGTTGTTCCAGCCTCCTCTATTTACCTTTAGTACCTTAAATTTAGGACTATAGTCCTATCTCCGAAACGGTAATGTTTAAAACATTACAAGAGTTATAATTTAATCTCATTAGGAAAACAGTTTAAGTACCTAAACTATATGTATTTTCAGTATTTAACTATAATGCCTAATACATTATGACACACATTTACTTGTTATCTCCAGGAATTCCCGTTTGTGTCGTACCAACGTTTGTCACAAGACCCAACAGTAGCGGTGACTGGAGGCAACCTTCGGATCACTCCAAAACTGCAGCAGAGGCTACCAGGTTTTACTGATTCTTCTATCTACAGTGGATCCCTTAACCTCTTTAGTGGGTAAGCAGAACTGATCTGACAGCATGGATGGCGTAACATGTTTAAGCGGTAACTTTAGCGCTTTTCTTCCTATTGCGCTGAGTGTTGTGGGCTCGGTACCCACATAAATAACGTGTGATCGACCAATTGTTGTTCTAAGTCTGGGTGGAGTTCTTTGTGTCCGCTCGATGGATGTTTGAACTAAATTGTGAGTAATGTGAAATTACTAGATCGAAATTTCAAAGAGTGTTTTTTTTTTTTCGGACATCTAACACAACGCCATCCAGTCCCAAGCTAAGCAGAGCTTGTGTTATGGGTACTAGACAACTGATACAAATACATATTATACTTTTTTTTGGAAATACATACATATTATACATAGAAAACACCCAAACTTCGAAACAAATATTTGTAAATCATACAAACATTTGGTCCGACCCGGGAATCGAACCCGAGACCTCATGATTAGCAGTCGCACTCGCCAACCGTGAGACCAACGAGGCAGTATTAGATGAAAATGTAACATTTTTAAGTAGTTAAACAATAAACATACTTGATATAGAAATCGATTGATCGATAGATCAAAAATGATTTTGTTTTAATTTTGTTTGTTTGATTTAGTAATTCTGTAAGAAGTTTTGTACAATTTTGTTTTTAGTCGTCATTCTTGTTTTATTTTGATTTTTAGTTTCCATGCTGAAAATTGATTGTTTTGTTTTGATCCAGATGTACAGCTCCTGCAGAAGCTTGTATGAAAGATGCGTGGGGTGCGAGCATTATTCCACCTATCGTTAGCGGTAGAATCACCTCCAAAGCCTTCGCTTTCACATATGGAACTGTGTACGTGAGAGCTAAACTGCCGCAAGGAGACTGGATTTATCCAGGTTAGAAAATAATTATCTCCTTACATTCATATTTCGTAATCAGATCTTGAAATTGACCATTGATGAGTCTATTTCATGAACTGGTCCTAGTCCACGATGTAGCCAAAAATACAATTTTTAAATTTTCAAGAACTCCTTTAGGTACTAGTTACACCATAGATTGCGGAGAACTCTTCACAAACTTAAAAAAATTACACCAAGAATACACGGAGTAGCAACAACTTTTTGTTTTTCACAAGAACAAATACTGCAAAGCGTAGTAGTGGAGCCACAAAAAAAATACATTCGCTAATATGTAATCACCTACTTAATTATTCATCACAATATTGCAGAAATCTTGCTCGAGCCGTTTTTAAAGAAATATGGAAGCACTCATTACAGTTCTGGTGTGATAAAGATAGCATCAGCTCGAGGTAACAGAGAACTCACCAGTGGCTTTACGGACTATTCAAATAAGGTAAGAAACCGTTTTGATTTGAACATCTTTACAATAGATACATTGGCCAACAACAATTTGTTCTGTACACGATCATTTTCACTGGACTTAATTATCGAAATAAGTTTTCTAAATCATAAGAATATCGATAAAGCAATGATGATGATGATGTTCTCCTAGCCAATTTCAGCTACGGCAGCACAGTCTCAATGGAGACCAGCCAACTACGCAGGACTTATTATAGTGCACAAGAGTGTTCGCAAACACAGGTGCACTCTCTGTTCCCTCTTTCTCATAATACGATGTGCCGGTTAACCAACACGACCAGGGAGAGATCAGGCGCAGAACCGACAGTTTTACGTGCTCTCCGCGTCACGAGGGTTAAGACCCAACTTCCAAACTCCGTGATGTTATTAAGCATTTCTTTAATTATAAAAACTCAATCACACTGCTTTGGCCCAATAAAGCAATATTAGGCAGTTATATTTTAACTGCAAAATAGCGATTTGAATCCTATTGATAGTTTAAAAAGTACATTAAACAAAAGTGAATAAGGGTACTAATTCAATATTAACTAATTATAGATGCTTTTTGGAGGACCAGTCATGGACCTCCAGTGTTACGACACTCTCTTAGGGAGCAAAGCGTCTAACAACGACCGGCAGTGGGGTGATGACTTCCATGAATATGTTTTGCGATGGGCACCAGGTAACAATTATAGTATATATATAAGATTCTTGATAAATAAGGTATTTTGAAGACAAACTAAATAATCTGGAACACAGAAGCGCTGTAGAATAAACAATGTCAATTGCGGAGACTGAAAAGTTCGACCTGGAAATCTACTACATTATTTACGATGTGGGGAAATATTATTTCATAAAAGCAATAACAGACACTGACTCTTGACCTTCATCATTATTAACCTATTGCTACAGTTAATACTGTCAAAATGAGCACTAATTTGTTCCCACAAAGCAAAATAATTAGTCATACCTTGTATCAAATGGAGTACTTCAAATGTTCACGGTTTGTTAGTTCTGAGCTTAGAATTATAAGCTACGAAATGAAAACACATTTTACAGTGCTTCATTCTCTTTACAGAACGGATAACTCTATTGGTGGATGGAGTGGAATGGGCACGAGTGGAACCTACAGCCAGTGGTTTATCTGGGCGCTTCCCGCAGACCTGTTCAAAACTACCCCGCACTCTCCTCGCTGCTGGCACTAAAATGGCACCATTTGACGATCATGTAAGTCCTAATCATTTAAACAAAAAAAATGCATTTATTTGCGTATGTGGGGGGACAGGTGTCATGTCACTCCAACACAAAGGGAGGATCCTCCGACTAGGCGAGGTGATCATGCCTGGCGGGCCACGGCCCAACGTTTGAAGTTGGGATGTTGTATATACGCTAATTGGCGCAAGAACTTTTTTTATTGCGCGATGCAGGATTGGTAGTTTCTTCGTATTGTATGTTATTCCGTAGTTCATTGTATCTTCGGTAGATGGCACTATCATATGTTTTCTTGATGCGCAGTGATGACAAAATCACCACACGTATATCGTCAGCAGTACGTTATCAAATTTTGCACGAAGATGATCGACGAAATCTGTAGACGTATACTCTTAAAAAGAAGTCTTTAGTTTTATTTTGATTAACCGGTATCTATTTTATGGACATATTTGTGGTAGATGAAGTCATCTGCCTTCTCAAAAGAACTATACGATAGGGCAAATTTGTTTTGTCGTTTATTTTTGTGCTCACCATATCAATTTATATTTCCAGTTCTATTTAACCCTTGGGGTGGCTGCAGGCAGTATCACAGAATTCCCAGACGGTGTACAAACATCAGGCAGCCGGCCAAAGCCTTGGACTAACACTGGCAGTAAAGCAATGTTACACTTTTGGGAAGATATGGACTCCTGGTTCGCCACCTGGAATCAAAATCAACCACAGCTGTTAGTTGATTACGTTAAAGTGGTTGCCTTATAACGCTCTCTAACTGATTTCAAACAGGTGTAAATGTGTAAACATACTTTTAAAGAATCAATGTTGGTTTACTACAAAATAGCGCTTTTTTGCTACAAAGTGCTTAGTGGTAGCGCTTTTTAGATAGTAAAATTACAAGTCATGTAGACTTACAACACTATCTATCTATTATCCATACATTTAGACTTTAAAAAATACATTTAGACATTTTGTTAGCTAATCCGATGCTCAAGTGCGAGTTTCATGTACATCAAGTTGTCTCGGCAGTATTCGGCGTTACGGTAGGAGAATCTTTTGTGTGTAGGTCACGTTTGACCTGACCAACACGGTCACAGCGATAATTGAGTTTTCCTGAAATAAACTCACACTCCGACCCTTCAGACAGAACGTCACAGACCGTCAGATTTGCAAGCTGCTCCCAGTGCCTAGTAATATAAGATCATATTATCCATATCAGTTCGACAACCAATGCATTTAGAAACTATTTATTACTTACATACGCAATGTATTACCCCCAATGACTCCAAATTGCTAGTCAAACGAATCTTAGTGTTGTCATTACATACGCTTAATACATGAATTAAAATATTGATAGAAATTGTTGTATTTATTTAAATACGTAGTGTATTTTATATACAACAGTACCTACTATTAGTCAACTTTTGTCACCGTCCCCAAGTGACAAATTTTGACAACCATTCGATTGCGAAGAGTGCCAGACAGGACAACTGGTAACTTTTTCTGAATTGTCACCTTAATTGTTGAAGTGGATGATAGTTGACAATACAAACCCAATCTACCGTTATCCTGTCTTAACAAACATTTACTAAAATGAATGAAGTATCAAGACTTTTTTAAATTTAACTTTACCAAAGAGATTCTACTTCTGAGATAAACAGAAGCTGTGTAGTTTTAGTATTACTATTTGTGTGCGAGTAGTCGCATGTTATTATTTTTACTGTAACGTCTCATGATTAGTGAACAACACTAGCACCACACCCTTAGATACCACACCCAAATCGTAAAGCGCGCGCTTTCTTGATACAGATACCACACAATTTATAGTTTTTTCTATTTTTTGTGAAAATTATGCGGTTCACAGAATACATCTACTTACCAAGTTTCAACAGTATAGTTCTTATAGTTTTGGAAAAAAGTGGCTGTGACATGTGGACGGACAGACAGAACCCTAAAAATGACGGACTTCTATACAAACTTTCAACCTCTATTTCACCCCTTAGGGGTAGAAATTGCGAAATTCCTTCCTTAGTGTTTGTGTCTACTCAATAAAACGATCCTGTTCTTATCAAATTTCATAGCCCTAAGTTTTATAGTTTACGCTCGGCGATGATGAATCAGTCAGTCAGTCAGACAGTCAGGACATGTTATTTTATAATTATAGATAACAATTGAGTTCATTTTTGCTTAAACTAAACAGTTTAAAAACCCTTACTGTTATAGATAGCCCTTTACCTAAAGATCAGTAAGGAGTACATCTATACAAATAAATAAAATTGAAGTGGCTGTTTGTAATATTAAAATAACCGCTTTTTACGAAATGCATATGTATGTACACACGGTAGATAAACGAAAAAATTTTGTCTGTCTGTTTGTTCCGGGTAAACTCTGGAACAGCTGGACCGATTTTGACGGGACTTTCACTGGCAGGTAGCTGATGATCCAGGGAGTAAGTTACGCTACTTTTTTTAGACTAATTTTGTCCCTGCGGCGTTACTCGCGGTACAACAAAATCCGGGGTTCAGCTAGGAAATAAATAAAAATTCTAATACTGCATAATTATTTCGCCTCTCAAGTTGGAAAACTTGTCTAACTCGAAAAATCGACAGGACTGATTTATACACTAGAAAACATCGGAAGGTCGTCAGTCCTATTCCACTACACAGAGTCAATTTCAATGGTTTATTCTCAGAGGATCCATTGGCCAGATCCTAACTTGGTTCAAAAGTTATATATTCTTGGGAGATATTGCAGATTTACAAAAGAGTACATCAAATGTCAGTTATGCAGTGTCTTTTAATCTCTCATTTTTTCAAACTTTTACATAACAAATTACTACATACTTGATATTTCATCAGTGTTAACATTTTTATGAAAACTTATTTAAGATCGGAATTTTTTATTATTTTTTCTTGGAAAGACTTACAGACATATAACAATGATGTATATAATTATAATTAAATAATCCTATTGTTAATTACAAGTCTCTGCATGTAGATACTCTGAGGAGAACTGTCAACTTTAATTAAAATTAATATGCAGTACACATTGAACACATACACACAAAAAAATAACACATGATTATATATTATACACGTACAACAATGTATATAAAGATATGCCATAATTCTAATTATGAATCCTAGTGCTAGTGGTGGCTTTTTTAACAACATCGTCAACGTCTTGGTCATAGAGAAGTTTGCTGTCTTGTATAATTCCTGAATCTCTAATGGATTTAAAGGGGATTGAGTCTGAGGGATTTAAAATTTAAATTGAAAGGCATGAAAATGAATGTTATGAAAATGAAAACCAAAGTTATGATATATGGAAGGGAAAAGAGTATGTCTAATTTGAATATTACGATTGAAGATGAGAAAGTAGAGCAAGTGGGGGAGTTTGTATATTTAGGTTCAATGTTCACAAGGAACATGTAGATGTAGTACATGAAGATGATATAAAAAGGAGAGTGATAGCGGGAAATAGAGTGAATGGTGCCCTGCACTCCTTTGTTGCTAACAAAAACGTGTCGAAAAGGGCGCGAAAAGCTGTGCACAATGGTGTGCTCGTCCCAACCCTTATGTTTGGTAGCGAATCTTGGGTATGGCAGAAGAAGTACGAAAGTAAAATAATTGCTGTGGAGATGCGGTCCCTAAGAAGTATGTGTGATGTAAAAATTAGGAATGTATTTATAAGAGACTGTTTTGGATTGAAAGAAGATGTAGTGACAAGGATTGAAAAGGACATGCTTCGATGGTTTGGCCATTTAGAGAGGATGGATGATAGAAGATTGACGAAAGGAATTCATTGAGCGCATGTGTGTGGAAGTGTCCGAAGAGGTCGTCCGCGGCGAACATTTACCCACCAAATTGGTGATGTTCTGAAAAGGTGCAATGTGAAGAGCATCCGAAACCGACGAGCATGCATGCAGAGGTTGATGAATGTTGACGAAGCAAAAGAGGTGTGTCAGTACCGTAGTAAGTGGAGATCAATTGTCTCTGCCTACCCCTCTGTGAAAAAGGTGTGACTGTATGTTGTTATGTCTCTGATACTATGCACTTTGCTGATTTATTGATTGCCGTTTGTGTACCCCGTGGTTATTATATATTTCTGGCGGGTGAACCTTAAATGGAAATATTTAGATACGTTTAGTTTAAGTTTATTATGAGCACAATATGCCTCAAATGTCTTCAAATCATCTTGCGATTCGCACGTGTCATATAAACTTCCCACGGCTTTATGTATCTTCATATCATCAGCGTATAAAAGAATATATGAATGTTTAAAGCAGTGTTTAATATCGGCAATGAAAAGTGTCAACAAAAGAGGTCCTAAAATTGATCCCTGAGGAACTCCCAAAGGTATTGTGGCAACCGAGGCCTTGATGGTGAAGAGGCCTCCTCAATACAACCTCCTGTTGAAAATGTACAACTGGCAGATAAAATCTCTAATTATTCTTAAATTAGATTTATATAATTTGAAATACTGAAGATGAGATTCGCTGCTGGAGTGCGGAGTCAAGACCACCTAGCAGTGAATTATAAATATCTGTATTAATATATTGTAAAATTCTTATATCACAGTAAAAACGTGTAGATACGTTTAGCCGTGTTATTTCCTAAATTTCAGGTACATAAATCCCCTGACTACATAAACACCCAGGGGTCGTACTTGTTAAAGTACGGTTGCCACACATTGGTGGAGGCGCCGTGTACCTGAAGGCAATACCGTAAAGTGGTATAACTTCGACGAACATTGAAGTGATAACTGTGAAGAGAGTACATTGGAACGATTCGTCCATATTTAACAGATAACATATTTCACTTCTGTTAATTTAATTGTATCCAAGTGAAAAACCCCATTATATGTGATACTGAAGATTGTAAGTCATTTTCCGGTGCGAGAGGTAAATCATTCACTGATTTTTTGAGCCAATTCAAAAGTCATCTATGCCATTAATAAGTGGAATGAAAAAGATCGTCCGTTGATGGGCTTTAGACTCTTAACATTTGGCTGATGTCTAACGAGTGATCCCGTATACAATTTATTTGTATCATTAAAATCAATTGAACAAGTATCTTTACTTTCATGTCACTACATAAGAAAATTAAACTCAGAGCCATGAAGTAGATGTCGGAGGCTCAGAGTCTCACAGTTTGGATATGCCGACCCGTGTTTTGCAGGGGTTTTTGCGGCCCGAAGCAACCCATCCTGCAAGTGATCGGCAAAAGGGCATGGTTGCATTTAAATAGAATCCATAAGCAGCCCACAGAAGAGGTCTTGCCCGACGCGTTGCTATCACCTTGAAAGTGAGCATCTAATTTATTCCGCCGAAGGTCCGAAGCAGAAGTCAACTCAAACAGGAGCTTTCAACCTGGTGGCCGGAATGTGGTGACCGAGGCCTTCATGGTGAAGAGGCATACAACCTCCTGTTGAAAATGTACAATTGGCAAATTAAATCTCCTGTTTGAAGCAATAACTCTTAAATTTGATTTATATAATTTGAAAACTTGAATTTGAAATGCTGAAGAAGAGATTCGCTGTAGGAGTCACGGAGTCAAGAGCTCCTAGCAGTGAAATATAATTATCTGTATTCATAAATTGTAACATTCTTACATCACAGTAAAAACGAGTAGACACGTTTAGTCGTGTTATTTCCTAAATTTCAGGTACATTAATCCCCTGACTACATAAACCCCTAGGCGTCGTACTTGTAAAAGTACGGTTGCCGCAATATGTAGCTCCAACCTGAAGTAAAGATATACTTCACACAATATACTTGCAGCACAACAGCTTGTGTTCTGTTTGTAATGTAAGATGAGAACCATCTATAGAGATCCTCGTGAATGCCTGCCATGTATAACTATTTACAGCACTTGCTGGTCTATACGGTCAAAACATTTACTGTAGTCAGTGTATATAACTACTTGGTACTTAGTGCAGGAGATCAATCATCGGTAGAAAATACGTGTGGACCGCGAATTTGCTGTCCACACGTATTTTCTACCAATCATTGATTACTTGCACTTCAAACCTGCACTCGCACTAATCAAAGTGAATACAGGCCTGTACGCAAATAATGTCGATCTCGCCTCCAAACAAGGTACCGGCCATCAAATAGTTCACTGGTGTAAAAACTGTCACCTAATCATGTTGACATGTTGTGTCGAACACACGATTAAACACATTATTTATTTTCGTACGTAAACCGCGAAAATTCTGATAATAAATACTAAGTGTAGCCATTCCTGTATTTAACTATTATATTGTAAATAATTATCCATGAGTATGAATGCCGTCTTTGAGTACAAATACTAGAAACGAACGATAACGGCGGCCAATAACTATAAATCATAAGACAAAGTAAACTGCAATAGAAAATCAATTTAATTGTGTAGGTTATGGGAATAACTCTTTTGTACATCGCTAGGTTGCGTCAATAAAACATTCATTTAAATACACTGTGTATACACATTGTGATAGATGATAGGAGGAAAACACGACAAACACAATGCACTTTGCGGTTCTCAAATCGTAATACTTTGGTAAACGATTATATTATTAAAAATAATGAATTTATCAACTATATCATCTTTACTATACCTTTTTGGAAATTCACAATTAGCACTGGGGATGTATCCGTTTGTGATATGTATTTTCGAATATTTCACCCATACATATTGAAAATTCTTTTCAGTCTCGGTCTTCTTAGTTTTGGACAATAAAGATTTATTTTTCAGAGTTAAGTGATCGTTCACGTAGATTTTGTGGTTTCCTTGCAACCCTATTTTAACTGTTGATTGGTAAGAAGTCTTCGATTCCAACCGTGCTGCGGCTTTATAGTCCTCCTTTGCATGTTGGTAACAAAAATTTACTATAATTGGTTTTGCATGGTCATTTTGCAAAGATGGAGTACTAGTTATAAAATATCGGTGAACTTGCTGGCTGGATGATGCCAGATAGTTTATATTTCGAGCAACGCCATTTAAGCTTTGTATCTCCGAGCATGATCATCATCATATCATCATCATGATGCAATATATAACAACTATATAAGTTGAGAAACACTGTTTTTTTTTTGGAAATAACGACACTAGTGTATAATAAAAAGACCGTTGGCGGTAAGGTCAACGACCCGACTGAGAATTATTATTGTATACTTTTATTTCTTGAGAATTGGTTTTAGAAAAACAAAAATATTAAGTGACGCGGCTATAGATTAGCGGAATTCGTTTAGCACGTTCCAGTGCAGTGGATTCCGTGATTTATAACCAGCAGTAGGTACACTGTTAAAATATTTTTTGCTCTGGGGATCATATTAATTTGAGGTAAATAAGGAAAATACGTCATCAAACTACATTACGTAAATAAAAACTGAATAAATATTTCTGACATCTAGCCTTAAACTAATCAGAGCTTGTACTATGAAAACTAGATTGACTGATAGAATACATATATACTTTTTTGTAAATACATACATACATACTTTACATAGAAAACATCCTCCGAAGCAAATACAAACAAACATTTGGGCCGACCCAGGAATCGAACTCGAGACCGCAGCACCACAGTTGCATACGCTACTACTACGCCACAGAGGCAGTAAGTATCTAAGTCCTCTGATAGAAAATGACCACCACTACACATGGACATCTGCAACTCACAAAACGTCATTCAGACGGTGCCGGTCCTTGAATGCACCTGCCAGAAAGTGGGAAGGAGGATGTGATTTCCATACACTTGTTAAAATACAACGAAATCATTGAAAATGCTGAAATGTAGATTTTTCGGTGTGCTCCGGTCGCCGTACTTTTAATAAACCTGCTCACTTTCTGAATAACTGAAGGGCGTTACGCTTACTAAGGAGCGCTTGAGGAATTATTGCACATGAGCGCTTCGCTGTCTAGAGGCGCTTCTGTATAGGTGGCGGCACTTCGTTCGTCGATTCTTAATCCATAACAAAAGGAATATATAAATTTAACTGGAATAACCTTTGAAGCCTTGAGAGGAATAATATAAACAAGAACTTTCTTCTAGTATCTAGTTTCCACAAAAATTGCGCGGTCATTCAACCGCTAACTCAATAAAAAGAATGCTGTTCGTTTTCGTTTTATCAAAATAAATTGATATCGCGACTAATTAAGATAATTTATTCTAAGAAGATCTATTTGACATTCGAAGATTACGGTAAATAAATAATAATCTCAACCACTAGTTATATCGAAATGCAGTTAATTTCTTGGTCATGTCGCAGTTTAGTCAGAATATTTTTTTTTAGAAATTTCATAGAAATATATGTATATTAAAACTTTTGATTTTGATTTTTTTTCTCATGAAATCCACTGAATTTGGAAAAGTTATATATATACGCCTAAATTGAGGTCTACTACTACCCTCTATACAAAAAAAAATATCCGAATCTTGTGGAGTCTAGAAGTTATAATCGATTTAATTTTTTTGCTAGATTTGTCAATATATATATATGTAACCTGATTCAAAATAATACTTTTAAATAATATACATGTTTCTTTTTTTTATGAATTAAGTATATATAAATAATTTTATCAGATACTTGCTCATTAAAGATTTATTTTTTCAAGAATACTTGAAGATTTTCGATCATTAACAGGGAAATTACATAGCTTAATCTTCAGTAAATTGAATTTAATTGAAGAATATGCTATGGGAGCAAGCTTTTATAAACTGCAAAATAATGCTAATAATACTGACTGACCTGAGTAACAAGTATTGACGACTCGCATAGTCTATTTTATAGTCTTGTCTGATAATAATTATCAGTCAAGATTAGGAAGTAAATTAGGCAGAATTTAGGGGAACAGCTAAAATAACAATAATTTAGCCAGTCTTAAAGTTTAAATTAGATGTTGTAATAAATTGTTATGTGTTAGAGATCGACGGACGGTTATTTACCGATATTATTCAGATATTTGTCGCACTATAGCTCAAAATGAACGGAACTGCGGCCCACAAGACGCCTTTTTATATTAGATGTCGTTATTACTACCACATTCGATAATGGTCGATAACAGATTGATTGGTCAATCTATATTCAACGCTATATACATTGAAGTAAGATTCATTGTTCGGTGCTTCAAGAAATCAACGAGAACTTTCGCGATGTTTAGCTGTGTGAAATCGTGTTTTGGAATTATCTTTCTTCGTAACGAAATCAACTATATAAGATAGAAGTGGGTCCAATTCAAATTCGATTTGATTTAAACTAACGGCAATTAAAAAAATCGATCAAGTGCGAATCGGACTCGCGCACCGAGGGTTCCGTACAAATCTATAGGTAATTAAAAATTATGTTTTTGCAATTTTTCGGACGGATACGATACGATAACGGATAACAAAGTGATATTATAAAGGTTTCATTTTTTCCTTTTGAGGTACGGAACTACTACTACGGAACTCTAGCGTTCTAAATGATTAGGTAAACATGTTTTTTAAATAAAAAGAGAACGTCCGAAAAATTTTCCACATAGTGATATCGTTATAGTTAGTAGCAAGATGTCTGCCATAAGAAGTGCGCGCGTTTGCGCGATATTCTTTTTGTTCATACAAATATCTTACGGAGAATACCAAATACCTGAAGTAACTGTGCAAGCGTTGAAGCCCAAAGGAATTAGGGTATTGTTACCTGGTCAGTAGTACGTCTTTGTTTAATCCACTTCTTGATGTACGCTATGATAACTCCAGTTATTGTATTTGCTTATAGCCCGTCTTTAGAAATATATTTTATGAGTATTTTATAGTATTTAATTCATTCAATATTTTTTTAAATCTATATTTATAAAATAGTAAGTCCTGACTGACTGACTGACTGACTGATTCATCATCGCCGAGCGTAAACTATGATAGTTAGGGCTATGAAATTTGGTGAGTAGGATCGTTTTATTGAGTAGACCCACCACCCACTAAGAAAGGAATTTTGGGATTTCTACCCCTAAGGGGGTGAAATAGGGGTTGAAAGTTTGTATGGAAGTTCGTCATTTTTTAAGTTACAAACATGAAACTTTACTTTTGGGCTGCTGATTAAAAATGAATAAACACGTATTTCAGCGTTTTTGGATATTGTACCCCTAAGGGGTGAAATAGGGGTTGACATTTCGCATATAGGTAAGTCTGGAAGTCTGACATTTTTGAAGTTTGAAACATGAAACTTTGTTTTTGGGCTACTGATTAAAAATGAGTAGATAGTATTTAGGCGTTTCTGGATATTCTACCCCTAAGGGGTGAAATAGGGGTTGAAAGTTTGTATGGAACATTGTCATTTTTTAAGTTAGAACCATGAAACTTTATTTATGTATTACTGATTAAAAATGAGTAGATACGTATGTAAGCGTTTCTGGATATTCTACCCCTAAGGGGTGAAATAGGGGTTGACATTTCGTACATAGGTTAGTCTGGAAGTTCATCATTTTTGAAGTTCGAAACATGATACTTTATTTATGTGTTACTGATTTAAAAAGAGTAGAGACGTATTTTAGCGTTACTGGGTATTCTACCCTTAAGGGGGTGAAATAGGGGTTGAAAGTTTGTATGGAAGTTCGTCATTTTTTAAGTTAGAAACATGAAACTTTATTTATGTGCTACTGATTTCAAATGAGAAAACACGTATTTAAGCGTTTCTTGATATTCTACCCCTATGGGGGTGAACGAAGTTCGCTATTTTTAAAGTAGCAAACATGAAACTTTATTTTTGGGCTACTAATTAAAAGTGAGTGGATACGTATTTAAGCGGTTCTGGATATTCATCCCCTAAGGGGTTAAATAGGGGTTGACATTTCGTATATGGGTTAGTCTGGAAGTCCGTAATTTTTGAAGCAAGAAACATGAAACTTTATATTTAGGCTACTGATTTCAAATGAGAAGACACGTATTTAAGCGTTTTTGGATATTCTACCCCTAAGGTGGTGAAATTGGGGTTGAAAGTTTGTATGGATGTTCGCTATTTTTGAAGTAACAAACATGAAACTCTGTTTTTGGGCTACTGATTAAGAATGAATAGATACGTACGTAAGCGTTTCTGGATATTCTACCCCTAAGGCGTGAAATAGGGCTTGAAAGTTTGTATGGAAGTTTGTCATTTTTTAAGTTAGAACCATGAAACTTTATTCATGTACTACTGATTAAAAAAGAGTAGATATGTATTTATACGTTTTTGGATATTCTACCCCTAAGGTGGTGAAATAGGGGTTGAAAGTTTGTATGGATGTTCGCTATTTTTTAAGTTAGAAACATGAAACTTTATTTATGTGCTACTGAATAAAAAAGAGTAGATACGTATTTAAGCGTTTCTGGATATTGTACCCCTAAAGGGGTGAAATAGGGGTTGAAAGTTTATATGGAAGTTTATCATTTTTTAAGTTAGAACCATGAAACTTTGTTCATGTACTACTGATTAAAAAAGAGTAGATATGTATTTATACGTTTTTGGATATTCTACCCCTAAGGTGGTGAAATAGGGGTTGAAAGTTTGTATGGATGTTCGCTATTTTTTAAGTTAGAAACATGAAACTTTATTTATGTGCTACTGATTAAAAAAGAGTAGATACGTATTTAAGCGTTTCTGGATATTGTACCCCTAAAGGGGTGAAATAGGGGTTGAAAGTTTATATGAAAGTTTGTCATTTTTTAAGTTAGAAGCATGGAACTTTATTTTTGGGCTACTGATTGAAAAAGAGTAAAGACGTATTTAAGCGTTTCTGGATATTCTACCCCTAAAGGTGTGAAATAGGGGTTGAAAGTTTGGATGGAAGTTCGTCATTTTTTAAGTTAGAAGCATGAAACTTTATTTTTGCGCTACTGAATAAGAATGAATAGATATGTATGTAAGCGTTTCTGGATATTCTACCCCTAAGGGGTGAAATAGGGGTTCAAAGTTTGAATGGAAGTTCGTCATTTTTTATGTTAGAAGCATGAAACTTTATTTTTGCGCTACTGATTTCAAATGAGAAGTCACGTATTTAAGCGTTTTTTGATATTCTACCCCTAAGGGGGTGAACTAGAGGTTGAAAGTTTGTAAGGAAGTTCGCTATTTTTAAAGTAGCAAACATGAAACTTTATTTTTGGGCTACTAATTAAAAGTGAGTGGATGCGTATTTAAGCGGTTCTGGATATTCTACCCCTAAGGGGATGAAGAAGGGGTTGAAAGTTTGTACGTAATTTCGCCATTTTTGAAGTTACAAACTTGAAACTTTGTTTTTGGGCTACTGATTAAAAATGAGTAGATACGTATGTAAGCGTTTCTGGATATTCTACCCCTAAGGGGGTGAACTAGGGGTTGAAATTTTGTACGTAAGTTCGTCATTTTTTAAGTTAGAACCATGAAACTTTGTTTTTGGGCTCCTGATTAAAAATGAGTAGATACGAATGTAAGCGTTTCTGGATATTCTACCCCTAAGGGGTGAAATAGGGGTTGAAAGTGTGTATCCTACCCCTAAGGGGTGAAAGTTTGTATGGAAGTCTGTTTTTGTTTTAATTAGTATCATGAAACTATTTGCATTATCAGCATTTATGCGAATTCTGTTCCTAAAGGGGTCGAATGTTTGTATGAAAGTTCTTTTAAATGGGCTATTGATCAAAAATAAATAAATACGTTCAAAAACATGAATAAATTACTGAGACATACTTTTACACAGAAGTTTTGTGTTCGTTAAACGTAGATGAGCTTGTTATATGGGTAGTTATGAAGCGCAAAACATTATTTTTTAAATGCGATTTTATTTGTATTGACAACGGGTATTAAAGATAATTACATCATAAGAGTTAAGATGCGTAAAAATACTTGAACCTTATTAGGGAATGTTGATTTTGACTAAATCGTGATGATTTATGCATGACTACATTACTATTTACTAACTTTATAAATTAGATATTATACCCTTTAATAACTAATTCCAATCAAACTTGAACATTATAAATGACTACAACTATAGAAAAACATGCAGCAACAAATTATGTTTTTTAAACTTATGACGTGGAATTTCGCGAAGTCAATGAACTTTCCTGAGGAGTCAGATTAGCGGTCGAGTGTAAGGCCTAATTAACACTTTGCAAACAAGCGATATAGTAATACACCGTCACCAAAATATAATGAACTGTCCATATATTCAACTTGGTACTTACTTACTGAGAAAGTTTTACAAGTTTCAAAACATTCACTATTAGGCACTAAAGAGTTCCACTATACTTCTCCTGGATCCATCGTCAGATCGGAGATTCGATTTACAGTCCGTCATGCAAACTGCATAACCTTGTACATTCAAAATTTCCTTTCGATGCTACAAGTTTCAAGTAGGGTAAAATTTCAAAAATGTAACTGGCCATCTTGACAATGGCAAAATAGAACTATGAATAAGAAATGAAATGAAGTCATTTATTCTGCAATTAGGTTACATGAACACTTTTGCAAATTAAACTGTTTTGAGCAGATGAGTTCGGTCTTTACTAACTGGACGAGTCCTCAAAAGAAAGGACGAAACTAACTCAGGGATCATCGTATCTTTTAAAGTTCAGACAATCTTCTCAAATACAAAAGACATTATATCAATAAAAAACGACAATTACAATTTGAGTCACAACTATCATCATCGGTAAAGATAATAATTTTTTAAATGTCAACAATAGCTATAATTTAACTGAGTACCTACTACGCTAACTATGATATTCATATGATTAAGTTACACCTACTCTTACTGCATCTTTTGGATTATAGAGTATGGTTTCAAAATTTGAAAACATATAATTTAATAAATGAGATCAAAACAACACAAGCGCGCGTGAAGTAGGAATAAATTGCCAAGAACTGAATAGAAGCAAATGACGGAGATCTATAACGTCAAATTAAGAATCATTTTTTTATTAAAGTCGGCTTAATATTTTTGACAAAAGACCAACTAGATCCAAACTAAACCAAAAAAATATTTCACAATTTTAGATTCTCCATTGGTGAGCTTCTTCATGTTCCGAGCAAACATAAACAAACCGATAAGTAGTCAAGTCGTAGCCACCATTACAGAAGCCACCAGCTACAAGAAAGATGGCAAGTGGTACGTTGAAGACCCTAACGTGGAACTTAAAGTTGGCGATGTGATCAATTATTACATTGTTGTGTTAGCTGGTAAAGGCACATATGTTAAGGATAACTTAAGCTTCACCGTTTCAGGTAAGTTTGTGATCACTGTTCTGCTGTTAAGAGTCATGATGCTAAATAATGCTTAGCTCTTTCTCATAAATGAGCTATCCAATCTGTAATTTCTATAGCGCGACTATCTACTATTGATACTATTGCGAGTTTTGAAATATTATAAAATATAATTTGCTGTTTTAGTTCCCTTTTTTTCACGTATCTATACACTCTTGAAGTGATCTGACCAGGGTAACAGTTAACCTATAGTGCAGGGTGTGCTGCGCACACGGGCGCGGCAGTGCTAGGGCGCTCGCGGATTTACTTTTAATAAATTTGCGCGCTTACTGAAGGGCACTACTCTTACTTAAGGGCGCTAGAGTAATGATTGCACACGGGTGCTTTAGGGGCTAGAGGCCTCTGGATCTATAAAAAATAGCAGCAGTAAACAAATAGGTACTTTTTCTCCTTTAGCTTTAGAAGATCCGAACAGTACAGGCTCAGGGACAAATCCTGTGCCTACTCCTACAACTTGCAGACCAACCGCTACAAAACTCCGCAGTGGCGTCGCTTGCGCTGGACAGACGATCTTCGAGGAGAATTTCAACACATTCAGAGAAGACGTCTGGCAGATCGAACAGTACATCCCAGTTTATTCAACGGTATAAACTGTTAGTGCTATTTAGACTCCTGGAAAGGTTTTAGGCGTATATATTTAATAAAAAAAAACTATTTAATGATAATTGTCGCACATAAAGAAGTAAGGTGTGGTGTGAGCTTTCGAAACGTCAAAAAGTCATTAGAGGTTCTATTTTCACATTTTTGCTCTCAACAATGAATGTGAATTATTAGTCATAAGTGGCACTAGAAAAAAAAAGTTGCTCCTTTAATCAAAAAGCTTTTTTTTCAAGTAGGTCTTTCAGGTACTTTCTAAACTTATTTTAATAACTGGTTTCGCGGTTCTAAAATGTCGTTCCTAAGGAGAAGAACCCGCAAAGAAGAAAGACTAAGATAATTCGTGTACAATGTTATTTATTTAAGCAACATAGCGTACAACAGAGTGTACTCCTTTTTAAAAGGCCGGCAACGCACTTGTGACGCCTCTGGTGTTGCGGGTGTCCATGGGCGGCGGTAATCGCTTACCATCAAGCAATACGTCTGCTCGTTTGCCCCTTATTCAATAAGAAAAAAACTCTTTCTTTTTAGTTAGTCCATCTTTACTCAAGATCATTCCAATCATCCCATTTGAGGATAAAAAGACTAATCCCAAATAATTGACATTTACACAATTTATGTCATTACCAATTTAACAATGTTCGATTTTAACGTAGCACTATATAATCCCTGGATGACAGAGCAACCATTTGGAAAAAAATCATATTCAAATGCTTAAATTTTTTAAATAAATACAGTTAGATACTATAATGCTCTATAAAGTAATTAAGTAGGTAATATAGATTATATTTTATAGCGAATGTTTATTAAACAAGAACTAGTTATGACTAAGCAGTATTCGGGGATTTTTTCGTGAGTGTTTGAAATAAAAAATACCGGTTTCGTAGAAATGATGATGAAGCTAATTACTTCATGAATATTTTTTATACTTTATTTACTGAGGAATACCTTTATTAGCTCGCCAGTACTATTTGGTGCTGAGTTAACAACTAAACCATTCTAAACTTATGAGCCAGTTTTCTTTAATTATTTGTCACAAATAAACTATACGGGAAATTAGTAACAGTCTTGTTAAAGCCACAAAGTAGGGTTGCGAGTTGTTCCAGCCTCCTTTATTTACCTTTAGTACCTTAAATTTAGGACTATAGTCCTATCTCCTAGAGATATATCTCCAAAACAGTAATGTTTAAAACATTACAAGAATTATAATTTAATCTCATTAGGAAAAAAGTTTTAAGTACCTAAACTATATGTATTTTCAGTATTTAACTATAATGCCTAATACATTATGACACACATTTACTTGTTATCTCCAGGAATTCCCGTTTGTGTCGTACCAACGTTTGTCACAAGACCCAACAGTAGCGGTGACTGGAGGCAACCTTCGGATCACTCCAAAACTGCAGCAGAGGCTACCAGGTTTTACTGATTCTTCTATCTACAGTGGATCCCTTAACCTCTTTAGTGGGTAAGCAGAACTGATCTGACAGCATTGATGACGTAACATGTTTAAGCGGTAACTTTAGCGCTTTTACTTCCTAATGCGCCGAGTGTTGTGGGCTCGGTACCCACGTAAATAACGTGTGATCGACCAATTGTTGTTCTAAGTCTGGGTGGAGTTCTTTGTGTCCGCTCGATGGATGTTTGAACTAAATTGTGAGTAATGTGAAATTACTTGATCGAAATCTCAAAGAGTGTTTTTTTTTTTTCGGACATCAACACAACACCATCCAGTCCCAAGCTAAGCAGAGCTTGTGTTATGGGTACTAGACAACTGATACAAATACATATTATACTTTTTTTGGAAATACATACATATTATACATAGAAAACACCCAAACTTCGAAACAAATATTTGTAAATCATACAAACATTTGGTCCGACCCGGGAATCGAACCCGAGACCTCATGATTAGCAGTCGCACTCGCCAACCGCGAGACCAACGAGGCAGTCGTGACCAACGAGACAGTGTTAGATGAAAATGTAACATTTTTAAGTAGTTTAACAATAAACATACTTGCATTAGAAATCGATTGATCGATCGATCTAAAAATTATTTTGTTTTTATTATGTTTGTTTTATATAGTAATTCTGTAAGAACTTTTGTAAAATTTTGTTTTTAGTCGTAATTCTTATTTTATATTAATTTTTGGTTCTCATACTGAAAATTGATTGTTTTGTTTTATTCCAGATGTACAGCTCCTGCAGAAGCTTGTATGAAAGATGCGTGGGGTGCGAGCATTATTCCACCTATCGTTAGCGGTAGAATCACCTCCAAAGCCTTCGCTTTCACATATGGAACTGTGTACGTGAGAGCTAAACTGCCGCAAGGAGACTGGATTTATCCAGGTTAGAATTATCTCCTTACATTCATATTTCGTAATCAGATCTTGAAATTGACCATTGATGAGTCTATTTCATAAACTGGTCCTAGTCCACGATACGAATACAATTTTTAAATTTTCAAGAACTCCTTTAGGTACTAGTTACACCATAGATTGCGGAGAACTCTTCACAAACTTAAAAAAATTACACCAAGAATACACGGAGTAGCAACAACTTTTTGTTTTTCACAAGAACAAATACTGCAAAGCGTAGTAGTGGAGCCACAAAAAAAATACATTCGCTAATATGTAATCACCTACTTAATTATTCATCACAATATTGCAGAAATCCTGCTCGAGCCGTTTTTGAAGAAATATGGAAGCACTCATTACAGTTCTGGTGTGATAAAGATAGCATCAGCTCGAGGCAACAGAGAACTCACGAGTGGCTTTACGGACTATTCAAATAAGGTAAGAAACCGTTTTGATTTGAACATCAATAATTTGTTCTGTACACGATCATTTTCAATGGACTTAATTATCGAAATAAGTTTTCTAAATCATAAGAATATCGATAAAGCAGTGATGATGATGATGTTCTCCTAGCCAATTTCAGCTACGGCAGCACGGTCTCAATGGAGACCAGCCAATTACGCAGGAGATATTATAGTGCACAAGAGTGTTCGCAAACACAGGTGCACTATCTGTTCCCTCTTTCTCATAATACGATGGGACGGTTATCGATACGACCAGGAAAAGATCAGGCGCAGGACCGGCAGTTTTACGTGATCTCCGAGGCACGAGGACTAGGACCCCAACTTCCAAACTCCGTGATGTTATTAAGCATTTCTTTAATTATAAAAACTCAATAACACTGTTTTGGCCCAATAATTGCTTTATTGGGCCAAAACAGTGTTATTATATATTAGGCAGTTATATTTTAACTGCAAAATAGTGATTTGAATCCTATTATAGTTTAAACAGTACATTAAAAGTGAATAAGGGTACTAATTCAATATTAACTAATTATAGATGCTTTTTGGAGGACCAGTCATGGACCTCCAGTGTTACGACACTCTCTTAGGGAGCAAAGCGTCTAGCAACGACCGGCAGTGGGGTGATGACTTCCATGAATATGTTTTGCGATGGGCACCAGGTAACAATTATAGTATATATATAAGATTCTTGATAAATAAGGTATTTTAAAGACAAACTAAATAATCTGGAACACAGGAGCGCTGTAGAATAAACAATGTCAATTGCGGAGACTGAAAAGTTCGACATGAAAATCTACTAAATTATTTACTATGTGGTGAAATATTGTTTCATAAAACCGATAAAAGCAGTAACAGACAATGATTCTTGACCTTCATCATTATTAACCTGTTGCTACAGTTAATGCTGTCAAAATGAGCACTAATTTGTTCCCACAAAGCAAAATAATTAGTCATACTTTGTATCAAATGGAGTACTTCAAATGTTCACGGTTGTTAGTTCTGAGTTTAGAATTATAAGCTACGAAATAAAAACACATTTTACAGTGCTTCATTCTCTTTACAGAACGGATAACTATATCGGTAGATGGAGTGGAATGGGCACGAGTGGAACCCACAGCCAGTGGTCTATCTGGGCGCTTCCCGCAAACCTGTTCAAAACTACCCCGCACTCTCCTCGCTGCTGGTACTAAGATGGCACCATTTGACGATCATGTAAGTTCCAATTATTTAAATAAAAATATATGTTTTAGCATTTATTTGCGTATACTGTCAGCAGTATGTTGTCAAATTTTGCACGAAGATGATCGACGAAATCTATAGACGTCTACTTCTGATACAGCAAGAAGTATTTTGTTTTATTTTGATAGACCGATATCTATTTTATGTACATGATAGGTAGATGAAGTCATCTGCCTTCTCAAAAGAACTATACGATAGGGCAAATTTGTTTTGTCGTTTATTTTTGTGCTCACAATATCAATTTCTATTTCCAGTTCTATTTAACCCTTGGGGTGGCTGCAGGCAGTATCACAGAATTCCCAGACGGTGTACAAACATCAGGCAGCCGGCCAAAGCCTTGGACTAACACTGGCAATAAAGCAATGTTACACTTCTGGGAAGATATGGACTCCTGGTTCGCCACCTGGAATCAACCACAGCTTCTAGTTGATTACGTTAAAGTGGTTGCCTTATAACGCTCTCTAACTGATTTCAAACAGGTGTAAATGTGTAAACATACTTTTAAAGAATCAATGTTGGTTTACTACAAAATAGCGCTTTTTTGCTACAAAGTGCTTAGTGGTAGCGCTTTTTAGATAGTAAAATTACAAGTCATGTAGACTTACAACACTATCTATCTATTATCCATACATTTAGACTTTAAAAAATACATTTAGACATTTTGTTAGCTAATCTGATGCTCAAGTGCGAGTTTCATGTACATCAAGTTGTCTCGGCAGTATTCGGCGTTACGGTAGGAGAATCTTTTGTGTGTAGGTCACGTTTGACCTGACCAACACGGTCACAGCGATAATTGAGTTTTCCTGAAATAAACTCACACTCCGACCCTTCAGACAGAACGTCACAGACCGTCAGATTTGCAAGCTGCTCCCAGTGCCTAGTAATATAAGATCATATTATCCATATCAGTTCGACAACCAATGCATTTAGAAACTATTTATTACTTACATATGACACCCCCAATGACTCCAAATTGCTAGTCAAACGAATCTTAGTGTTGTCATTACATACGCTTAATACATGCATTAAAATATTGATAGAAATTGTCGTATTTATTTTAAACTAGCTGAACCCCGCGGTATTACCCGCGGTTATCGTTGTACCGCGAGTAACGCCGCGGGACAAAATTAGTCTAAAAAAAAGTTACCTAAGCCTTAGCCTAAGTTACTCCCTGGATCATCAGCTACCTGCCAGTGAAAGTCCCGTCAAAATCGGTCCAGCCGTTCCAGAGATTGCCCGGAACAAACAGACAGACAAACAAACAGACAAAAAAATTTTTAACTACATTTTTGGTATATGTACCGTGTATGATATTAAAACACAGTACAGTTACGAGCATAAATAATTAATCATTATAAAAAGTGCGTTTCGTTTTTTGCAGTCAGACAGACAATACATACATATGTATTTAGTAAAAAGCGGTTATTTTAATATTACAAACAAACACTCCAATTTTATTTATTTGTATAGATATGTAGTGTATTTTATATACAACAGTACTTACTATTAGTCAACTTTTGTCACCGTCCACAAGTGACAAATTTTGACAACCATTCGATTGCGAATAGTGCCAGACAGGACAACTGGTAATTTTTTTCTGAATTGTCACCTTAAGTGAGATTGTTGTGTTGAAGTGGATGACAATACAAACCCAATCTACCGTTGTAATTTTTTGTTGTCTCTCCTCCTTACCGTCGCGGGTGACATGACCGACATGAATAGAAAGGGAACAGTTGTGAAAATTTGTCATCTGTGTGAAAACTCGGAAAAACTCCCAGTTGTCTCGGAAAAAACAGATTGGTATTTACCTACTGATTAATAAGGTACTGGAAATATGACACTAACTTGATATTTACCGATTATTTGTCACACCAATTATCATAATTCCTATAAGGGAATAACAGGAGTAAAAAATAAATAAAATAATCACATTGGAACTATTTTTATTTGCAGGGTGTACATAGCTATTACCATAGCACACTTAAGAGTTGCTGTGACACACAGTTCACACTTTGACTATTAGGAAGCGTTTGACACTGTCTTAACAAACATTTACTAAAATCAATCAAGTATCAAAACTTTCTTTCAATTTAACTTTACCAAAGAGATCCTACTTCAGAAATATACAGGGTGTAACAGACAGCTTATAGTTTTATTGTCGCTATTTATGTTTTTATTGTATTGTAAAAGTTTATTTTTAGGCGTTTAATGTGTAACATATCATAATCGACGGAAACTAACGCCACACCCAAATCGAATAGCGCGCACTGACCTTTTGTTTCACACTTCCGTCCCTATTCACAAAATTCCCTTACATATTGCAGGAAATTGAGAGAAATAATGAACTACATTAAAAATCTGGGGACATAAACAGGGCATGGTTCTCTTTGATAATAATTTTAATAGGTACTCAAAAGCCTGATACAAAGATAACAACACTCCAACATCACCCTGACAAACCGAGACAGTGCAAAACACTTTGAAAACTATCCATTATTTACCTGATTTTATTTCACATTTTCACTATTTTACAAAGAGGTGAAAACAGTTCAAGAGATGTATTTAGAATACAAAATATTGTTTGAGATTGTGACCGTTACCGATTTAAATTGGGAAATGTTTTTCCTTACTCATAATCGCAACGATCGCACTTCCAAACAACCTTATAAAAGACTACAAATACTTTGATCAATTATTATTTTTATATATATAATTTTAAACACATTAAAACGTTTATAATCTTCTACAATCTCCTCGAAATGCCCTAAGTGCCTTAATACTACAGAGAGTCAATCCCCTACTTATACATTTACATGTAGGTTTAGATTTTAAAACATCAAATATCTTATGTTAAGTTATAAAAACACGCGTCTAG
The DNA here is from genome assembly GCA_905220595.1 of Spilosoma lubricipeda. Lineage (NCBI taxonomy): Eukaryota > Metazoa > Arthropoda > Insecta > Lepidoptera > Erebidae > Spilosoma > Spilosoma lubricipeda. The sequence goes on from HG992290.1 coordinate 3,167,788, forward strand.
CGAATATTCTGTGCCTTTATACCACGGTGAGTTTTTACCCTTACGTTATGGCGTCTGAGGTGAGTATGTGTTGCCAATTTGGAATTATTTCAACATTGCATGGTCAAAATATACCAGGAATAAAATAATATCGTGAATGAAATGTCAAAGTAAATTTTTAACGATTTGTTGAAAATTCTCTTTACAGGAAAATTGAAATTATAAAGATACAATAATTTCTTAGATAGTTTCATTAATATTAGAATACCGTTTGACTTGTAGATATAAGAACTTTACCGAACCCATGTTTAAACATTGAATAAATCCATTTCTTTTATATATCTGCATTACTACATTTTATAATTTTATGAAGGTAGTATAAAAAGTAGTTCATTTCATAATTACTGCGTCCACAATTTGTTGCGTTTCGAGCACAATACACAGTAAACACTATAAAGAGAAAGAAATCTATTCCAGGAGTCATGTCCAGCCAGTGCATTACTTAAAGTTGTTAATGGTGATAACGATGATTCATGCGGTAAATAATTCGCTAGACGCATTTTGATATGAGGACGACAGCTAAATGATAATAGATCAGATACCCTTACAGATATGACTTGGGATCACATACAAACTTTACATAATACTTCTAATTGATAGAATCTTGATCTTTGAATGACTAACATTAAAACAAATGTGTCAGCACTCAAAATATTTGATATAACTGATAGAATTTAATTAGCCATTCAAAAATCGACATTTAGTCACACTTTAAAAGCACATATTTGTAAGAAGCTAACAATAAACATATAACATTGACTTACCTTACATATATATTATGACGTCACGTGATGTAAAATTACTGTCCGAGCGACATATCATGATAATACCATCACTTTTGGGAAAGAATTTCGTGCAACAAACGTGCAAGCGAATTCCACCCTAAGGCGAAACAAAACAAGTGTTATTTTAGTATAAATGAGGATTTGAGTTCCTATAATTAGTAAAAAGAGCTAAAAACTGCGCAAATTGAATGTGCACATTTAAATAGTCACACGATTTAAGAGGATTTTACCCTGTTATCTAATAGCGGGTACAGTTTTTTCTTGTTCAGTGCTAAGCAAATTGAGTAAGACGAAATACAGACAAAATGTCTTCAAATATAAACATAAAGACAAAGTTGAGATAAAATATATTACAGCTCAAAGTTAGCATGCACAAATCCATAACTTTGTAAGATATACCAACTTACATTTATATACTTATATTTGTTAACAGACTATTTCAATGCAGTAATTTTAATCTCGTTACAGTTCAAAAAGCTTTGAATACTCATATTATAATATTTAACTTAGATAAAAATTACTAAGATCCATTCGTGTTAAGATAAAGCCGTACCTTGATCAATCGGGTGCCAAGAATTTAGTGTTCCATACAAACGCTTGGACCCTAATTGGTCAACGAGACTTGATCAATATGTCACTATTTTCTTACAGCGAATGGACTATAGTGGGGCACCAAACTGCCGCGAACTGCAATGGCCAACTAAGTTAAAATTCCTTTATCTGTATTCGTTAAGTACAATGTCAAGATTATTATTATTCTCAAGATTTCTATGTGAAGGATTCAAATCGACGACATCGTAGAAAAAAGACGGATTTGATTATTACTAGCTACTTTACAGTACAGTTGATGTTTTACTGTTACTTTAATTATGTTTTGCAGTATAGTTTTAAAGGGCCTTTTCAATGTTCTTAATTTTTTTAAATTTTACTGTGACTAAGAGCTTTTATTAAATACTAAACACAAATTATTTGTGAAAAACTTCTAAAAATCAAATCCGCCGTTTTAATACGACTACGACGAAATAGTATATATGCGTTTATTGATTTTAATAATTTCATTTTTATACATAGAGACTAATAAAAACACTCATTACTACATTTTATCAAGTGAAAGTTGCAAGTAAAGACATAATTTAATTACAAAAACACAATTTTTCATATTTAATGTTTCGTTTTTTTTTCATTAACCTAATACTACGGAAATCGGCTTTATGACAATCAATTTAGACATTATTCCGTCCATGACTACATTTTTTACATTTTTTTTATTCATGTCACAAGTAATAACATTAAATAATACACACACTAAACAAGCACCTTCTTAGACCAATCCAGTTGAGGTTTAACATTTATACTCCTTGCATAATACATTACTCAATAACCTTTTTAACACCTACATACATCGAAATATTAAACACGATAATACTCTCAAAGCAATAGCTACCATCTTGCTATTAGAAATAAAGATCAATTTATAAAAGCTTTTTTTGTTTATAAAATGCACAATATCCTGTTTTAGCCTCTATTTAGATAATAATGTAGGCAGATTTTCCTAAAGACCGTAGTTCACTTAAACGATATTGTTCAGTAAAAGAATGAACATTGAAATATAAGCTTAAGGTCGTGCTAATTAGGTACATTTTACAATGATAAGGTACGATGTTCGACTTCAGCAGAGTTGTGGCTAGCAAGCTTACTGCTAACTGTTATAGGATTGGCTAAATGCTGCCCGCGAATAAGGGAATTACGACCTTACGCTCTTCAGAATTAGGTTCTAGTTACAAAAACGTTAAAGTTATCGTTCTTGTAACATCAAAATCCAAGTATAGCAAAGAAATATAGGCACATTGTTGACTGATATACGTAACATTTAGTATGTATGTGTATATTACAATATAATGACGTCATAAGTGTTTACACATTTATTTTCTGAGTTTACAACTCTTATGTAATATTTGTCGTACTTTTAATTTATTGAGTAATTCTCAACAACTAAATCAAAGGGATTACAATACACTTAAGACCTTGTACGATCCATCGGGGCTAAGATATTTCATCACAGCCAACAGTCCTTTCCAAAACATGTCGGAAATCAAAATTCTTTATTTCAATCATTGGTATTTATGATTTTTTTGAAATTTTTAGATATGATTGAATATATCTTATTCTACGATACCAAATTAATGAAGCTGATAGTGTGAAAAAAGCATTTTTTGCGAAAGATGTGTATATTATAATTAATTTAATTACAAAAAAGTGAAGTTTTGATATATTTACTTATCGTTCAATCACGCATTAATATCAAAAAGAGATGAACTACACGAACTAGTTTTTTTCTAGTTTTCTAGTTAATAAAACATGTAATATCGATAGTTGCATTGAAAAACATTGTAACTCGAATTTTCTTTATATGAAAATTGAAATCACACAATAACTAAGTTACAATATTTTTCTAAACAAACGTTAATTATTTTATAAAGATTATTGTATGCTAGTTATGTAAGTATTACGTCAAACGTATAATGACAGGGCAATATCTATTATTACACTACTAATAGTATTTATTATCTTTGAAAAATCAAGATAATTTTAATGTGGTCCTTTTTGAATACAATCAAAGCCCACCTTTCAAATTTGGAATTTAATAGAGATTTTTTCTCTACTACTTGAAAACATCAAATGTCAACCTAAAATTATTCATTGTAAGAAAAATTTTATACAGTTAAACGTCGTTTCACCCTTTGGATGAAATTGGTCAGGCATTCCCGAAATAGTAATACAAATTTCTTCAATAAATAAGTAAACGAATTTCTTGAAGACTTTTACCCTCTACTTTAGACGTGGGTCTAATTACATTGGTTCCTGCTACAATTACTAGAGAAAAACTTACGAAACAGACCTAAGGTCTGGGATAAGATAAACAAATTTTAAAAATTCAGAGCGTTACAAACAGCTCATACTTTTAATACAACAATAGCATTTGTTGTCTAAATCTTGCATTTCATTACAATGCATGTAAGTTGCTAGAATATTACACATTCTCTACTGTTCGACCCTACAATACGACCACACCATTTTACAACAGCCTGTATATTCTAATCACAAAGACAAAAATACAATTTGTTAGTAGCTGTACGACAGATAATATTTAGAATACATTGTTTTTTGAATATTAATTTGTTAGCTATTTACTAATTACATATATAAACACATATATTTTATAAATCATTATAATATTATAGTGTAGAGGTGTCGCAGCCAACTAGTTTAATTAGCCGTTCAATTCACGGCCTAGCCTACCTTTTTACTTAACAGCGCCGTTTAACTAGCGGTTAGGTAAAGATTTTTTTTAAAACAAATTAAGAATTTGCTATCAAAACAAAAAAAAAACCCTTACCTAACCTTTCCCTGTTTCCTCCATTTGTAACAAGGCCATTAGTTGATTGAACGGCTAATTAAGCTAGTTAGCTACACCACATATACAGAGTGATTTAATTATATGATTTCGTTAAAAACACAATTGTTTTTAACACGTCATAGCAATGTTTCGAAATAATATATTTTTTAAATGTAATGTTTATTTCATTGTTTTGTTATATTTTCTCTGATATGTTTTATCGGGTCAGGAACCTTTTCTGTTTTGATATTGGTCAAGAATCTGTTTTTAGTACAATAATGTACAAATAAGAAGTTGTACTTCATTTTGCCGTATCAATTATAAGTGTCGTTAAGTCAACGTAGAACTGCGTTGATAAAACGAGACCTAACTATACTTATTGAATTAAAATAAACTGATTCCTAATTCCATTACACGTGAGAAATGGCAAAATTAATAAATAATTTTGTGTTGAAATCTAAACCAATTCATTTAAGTGGTTTTTATTTCGAAAATGTTACACACGTTGACATAAAATTATTTACTTGCAAATTAAATATTAAAATTACATTTTTTGTTTCTTCTGAAAATAAAACTTTGTAGGTAAATAATAACTACCTGGATAAAAAAAATATATAAAAATAAATTCACTGACAATGATTAACTAGTCTATTCTTCGTATTTAAATCATCATTTTAAAAAAGTAGTTTTATAAATGCGTCTAAGGTATATTAAACTATATACCCCCATTCTATTCTAAGATTGCAGAGTTTAACAAAATACAAAATAATTATATTAATCAGTGAGATTTGAAACCATTACAACAACATTTCGCCTATAAAAAAAAAACTATGCAACCTTAGAAATACCAATTACACTATTTCTACCATAAACTACAGACATTTACTTTCACAATTCATTTTCTAAAAAAATTATTAAAAAAAGAACGTAAAAACATAAACCGCGAGATCCGAGCGCGCTCTGGTAAAAATTAAAAAAATAATAAATTCACTAATTCCGCTTACTTAAAATAAATAATAGACATAGGACAGGACACACACGTAAATACTGTTTAGCTGAAACTCTCGTCGAGTTTTGCGTCATAAATGGTAAAAAGGGGACTTCCCCGTCCTACATTACCGACAGGCCCGTTTAAACGAACTGTATACGAACTTGGGACTTGTCGGCGAGACGTTCGGGTGTCGGCACTTACTGCGCCTTCCCCTCCGGCTTGTGTCATACGAACTCCATCGCGTCCCGGGACTTGCCCGAGAACTTGCCCAGGGCACGCTTCTTGAGGGTGCGCTCGATAAGCTTCTTCACTTCGCTGAATATGAACACGCTCGAAGTCAGGCAGACGAGGAATATTAAATCTGAAAGTAATAACAACATTTTAATTGTGAAATCATTCAGTAGGGTAAAAGGTTTAAAAGTATCTGAACTGTCAACAACCACTTCCATGAAGGACATGGTTTCACTGTTTCAATTTAGAGTTTTTTTAAGATTTTTGTTTATTTTAAATGAATTTCTTATGCATTTTGATCGATATAACAGATTAATGGAGCAATATAACCAAATAAGTATGTGTTTACACTCTCTGTGGGTATGCATTTTTTAATCTGAATATGCGTGTGTGTTTGCATGTGTTCCCGCATCGACTCCGTATGTGTATACAGTGCGGGCCAAAATATTCCTATCATTTAATTGAATACAATAAATTAAATCCTATACTACATTTTATCATTAGGTATGAGGACTAACGAAATAAACAATAGTAAATATGTGTTAAGAAATAAACAAAAAAATAATAAAACAACAAAAATTTTACCATGTCCAGTGAGCGCTTCGGTCTGAAATACATTTTGCAACGGTGGGAAGTATATCACCAGCATTTGTCCCACCAGGCTCAAGGTAACAGCGATGAGGAACATCTTGTTGGAGAACAGCCCCACTTGGAACAACGACTTGGTCTGAGAGCGGCAGCTCAACGCGTTAAACATATCAAAGAGTACGAAGCATGTAAAGGTCATCGTGGTATCTCGTGGAGTGATTTTGTTGTCTGACATCTGGAATTAAATTAAATTAGGGTGAATATCATAAATTGTATTTCCACTGTTCTAATATTGGTTGTGTTAATTTTCTTTTCTGAATTAGGCAAAAACTATACACTTCTAGTTTACAATACTTATTAAAAAGTAGCCTACGTAGTAACTTATCGACGTAGTAACCTATCAGTGAAAATCCCGTCAAAATCGGTGCAGCCGTTCCAGAGATTAGCTTAAATAAACAGATTTTTTGGTGTATGTAAGTATCGTATATACGATATACGAGTACTTTAATAAGTATTTAGTGAAAAGCTGTTAATTTGAAATTACTAACAGACATTTTAATAATCTTTTTTTTGTATATATGTTTAGATGATTATATTTTACAAATTCGGATCAACAGTACTAAAGTACTACTACTACTCTTAAAGTAAACCGGAGGCCCGTACCCCAAAGCCTCCCCACATCACTTTCCCCATCCCCCAAAGGTAAATAGGTGGCGGTAGTCGCTTACCATCAGGTGATACGTCTGCTCGTTTGCCAACATACCATAAAAAAACCCACTGCTGGTCATAGATCTCTCCTCAAAAAGGAGGTTTGGGTCTGTTATACCACTCTGGTCAGGTGAGTTGGCATAAGGGGTGTGCTGTTGTTCTGCTTATAGCTTGCTCTCTTAGTCGATGCTTGCGGTACTTTTACAGGTAGTAGAGCCACGCTGATTTCAGCACAAACGGGTCGGCTCAACCGGGGAGGTACTACCCTCACATGGAAGATCAACGTAAAATGACAGCGTTCGTGCTGTCGTGTTTTACTAATGAGTGCGAGAAAAAATGTACTTTGTAAGTCATGGTGGTGAAGCTCTGTATTCTGTATCAGATTGTAATTTGAACTTATTATTCGGAATCTGATTAACCTTGCTATATAAATGTGAAAAGATATTTCAGTACATAGTAATATTCATAAATCTAAAGGTATTTACTATTAACTAGTGTTCGACCAGTGGTTGAAATTAGAACATAATTTATTTAATTTTGTTATTTTTTTAACTTTCTGCACTTCTCCTCCAGTTTCACACTCCTCCATTCACAAATACAAAGTTTTTGCTTCACGTATTAATATATAGATTTTCACAGCTGTTTATAAGAAACACAAATCCACTAACTTTAAACAAGTCATTTCTGTAGATTAGATTATAAATAGTTATCGTACTAGAAAACACTTTGTTACTTTAAACGACATGTCTACAAATAATCTAGACTTGTACTTGTAATTCTTGATTCAAGTAAATTAAATACTGAATATAATAATATATAACACATAACTTATAAAACTACACAATAATATTTGTAATACTAACAACCCGACTCAGTTTCGCACGGGCTTTTAACGGAAAAAATTAAATAGTAGCCTATGTTACCCCAAGATAATGAGCGGCTTCATTATTTCCCGACGTCTTCAACAAATATTATTATAATTTAGCCAATATACTCAAAAAAAATTACAAATAATATACGAAAACCTTATTCAAGAATCACTATCTATTGGTAATAACCGCATCAAAATCCGTGCAGAGGCTTTTGAGTTTATCGCGAACAGGCAGATAGATAGACGCGGAGGATTTTGTTTTCTATACTTACTATTATATAAAAAGGTAAAGTTTGTGAGTTTGTGACGTTCTAGGGGGTGTTCTCTGGATCTACTGAACCGATTTCGATAATTTTTTTACAAATAGAAGGCTACTTTTTTTGAGTATTTTGATTTTATTTTGAGTTGAGAGTAACATAGGATATATAAAAACCCGAAAAGTGGAAAGACTTTTTTGTGGCAGCCGGATTTGCAAAATAAGTCGGAGGAAAAATGTTTACCGCCTAACGAAGTGGGCATGGGGTCAGCTAGTTTAATATGTAGTGATTAAAAAATAATATATTTCGCTTATCGCACATAATTTGGGTCATACAACTTTGAAAGCAGCGAACTTTAGCCGTATGTACTTATATCGGGGTATTTTTATACAATATTTTGCTCTCATGTAACTGTGTTATTGAGAAAGTCATTAAACCGATGTATATTGTTTAATAGGTACTTTTAATGAGTATTTTAATCAAGTACCTTAATATTCTCGATTAGCTTCGCAATAAATTAATACTTATCAAACGCTGATAGAGTACTAGTAAATGTTTTTATACAATATAATTAACCAGTACTTTAGTTTTCTATTGTCGTTTACGTTTGTAGTTGTCACTTGGCAAGGAAGATAGCTCATAAAGACGAGTTGATAATAAAACACAGAAATATGAAACATTTGTATTTACTAATTCGTTAAATGTTAGCTAACACTGATATCTTATAATAATAAGTTTAATAACTTGACACTAAACTAACAACTAAACACACGAAAGTCCGAATTAGTCAATTCCTGTGGTACTTTTACAGGTAGTATGATTTTAGCACGGTTTGACCGGCTCGACCGGGGCGGTACTACCCTCGCACAGAAGATCAACGTCAAATGATAGCGTTCTTGGTGTCGTGTTTCATTGGTGAGTGCGAGACCGGAGGCCCAATATTACAGAAGCATCACTAGACCGCATAGTGTGGGTCATCATGCTGCATTGTCTGCATTCACAATGAGTATGGTAACCACCACTCTTGGATTCTGCATCACTCTTGGATTCTGCATCACAATTGTAACTACACTGACAAATCCAGTAACTAATATGGCAGCCAGAAGGATGATGGTCAAATTAGATCACTATTTACTTTAGAAGCAAACCAGTCAGACATACCTATTGTAGGTCTTCTGATAACGCTTAAGTAAATATATTAAATATCTTTGTCAGTTTTTTTTTATTTATTACATTAGAGCCTATTAAAGTGACTTCACTCTGCCTGATGAAAAGCATGTGCAGAATCTAAGAGTAGTGGTCACTATACTCATTGCGAATGCAGACAATGTAACAACGCAGCATAGTGACTGTGAGGGTTATAGAGATGCTTTTGCATCATTAGGCATATTATTCTCAAACATATATAAAATAAGTCTTAAAACTAAATTTATGCCACTACGTTCTAGTTACTATTCAATATGTTTTAATTACTAACGGTTTGGGATTAAGAAAACGTGATAAAATGATGATAATGATAAGAAAAGTTTGATAGACTGTGTAAGAGAGGATATAGCTAGAAAGGGACCGAATCAAAGAAACAATTAGCTAACAAATGATAGAAGTTAATTTAAGGAGAAAACACAGAGTACTTCAAGTAAATTATTAGAAAAAGGTCCATAAAAGTACACTTTTTTGATGAAATTACCGACACCTTAAACTATTTATGATTGGTTGGAGTTTAAAACACAATAAACATAAAATTATGTTACAATTAAGTTTTAACAAGCACAAGTGTAATATTTAAGATTAAATCTATCAACATACGGCAAAAATGCAAATAAAAGATATTTGTATTAAGACTACACATTTTTAATTTCAGGCGCTTTAGTGACTTCAGGAACCGGAGGCGGAGGTTCACTAGAATCACTACTCGTCGCCAACAAAATCGCTAAAATAAACAACACGATAACAACACCGACAAGTATTAGAGTCATCTTGAGATTTTTCCACCAAAACCTTCGCTTGAGTCTCGTTGCGTTGCTTGCGAACGCATACGATGAATCCTGCAAAGTATTAGAGCGATCCTCTAAATCTGTCAATTTCTCTTCTCTTTCCAAAACCTTTTCCACGTTGGCAGCCATGATGTCTACCACTTCATCGACTTGAGCTTTGGCTAGCGCTAGACGATTATAGCTCACACTTTGGGTAGGATCTTGGTCATCCATTTTGATTTCCGTGTCTATATTTTGAAGTATACAATGCTCAAGTAACACTTTTCCGCTTCGTCTACAATTCGGCTTTCAAATATATAATGTTTTGTCCAAATCCGATTGGCAGTTCTGGAGATAAGCTCACTAAACTAACATAAGCTATACTGCTGCATTATACATGTATAAAAGATAAATTGACTGTTTTCCGTAATGAATGTAGTCACAGAAAGGTAAATTAGCACAGTGTGAAGTTGTACAGGAAACAAAACAAGGTAAACCATTCGATGACGAATTTGTTATGTTTAGATAAAATAACTATTTTAGTTACGAATTATCCTCACAGGACAGTTTACCACACCACGTCATACTAATATTTAATACTAGCTGAGCCCCGCGCTGTTACTCGCCATTATTGTTGTACTTTTACAAACAACAACCGTTCCAAAGATAAGACGGTAGAAATAGACAGACAAAAATTTACTTTTTTGATGTAAGTACCGTATCTACTTTTGTATGCATTTAGTGATAAGTTGTTAATTTGAAACTACAAACAGACAGTTCATTTATATTTATTTGTATAGATGTGGTATTGTATTGATAACGTGAGTTACACACAATTTTAAACCAGCTGATAGTGTTTACTTGTTTTATACGACTTACGACAACAAACAAGTATTACGTGCCTCAGTTGATCGGGTGCTAAGTGTATACCGGTGCTAATAATAACGAAGCAATATTAAACTAACATCTTCTATAAAGTCCTACTCATTAGTAGTAGTATTAGTATTATACAAAAATTTAATAAAAAAACCGAGATCAAGAACTGAAGCAAATTGAAATGGGACCAAACAGGCAGCACAAGCTTTCAAATTAAAAAAGAATCATCAAATCGGTTCATCCAGTCGAAAGTTCTGAGGTAACAAACATTAAAAAAAATACAGTTGAATTGAGAACAGGAAGGGTTCTCAATTCGACTGTATCTGTTAGTTATTTGTATTTTTTTTTAAATTGCTTAAAAATGAGCTAAAGTAATTCAGTTTCGATCTTCACTGGAACTCTTAAAATTTGATAAAATTTATATGTTGTTATTATATACACATACGTATTGTTCCGTAATTTTTCATAACAACAATATGCAAGTGTTACCCAAATAAAAGTATGTTTTATTGCAAAAGGTAGCTTGCAAAAATTCAAAAATATGTAATGACTAATTTTATTTGCACTAGGCAATGTATGTCTACGATAAAATTGTGTCAGTAAATCGTACTAGGTGCGACTGTTTATATCACACTACGTTAATCTGATATGTATACCTATCTTTACCAATATTATAAATTCGAAGGTAACTCTCGTCTGTCTGTAACGCTTTCACGGTTTAATCGCTACACCTATTTCAATGAAATTTGGCATAGAAGGCGCTCATAGCTTAGTTGCACTCGGTGATTACAAACAATCACCCAGGGTAAGCAACAACGCCAAGGTCAGTACCTGGATGGGTGACCGCTAGTGGGATGATACCATGAGTGTCTCCGTGATCCGGAGGTCACGTTAAGCAGTCGGTCCCGGCTGTTATCATAGGATCACAATCGTGAAGCTTGGCAAGATTACGTAGCCACAAAGTTGTCTTGCCAGTCCCCAACCCCCACTCGGCCAGGGTGGGGACGTATGGCCTAAACCCTCTTCTGAGAGGAGACCCGAGCCCAGCAGTGGGACAATATGGGCTGTTGACGATTGGCATGGAAATACTTTGATTCCTCAGGAAGGACATAGGCTACTTCTAATCGCGATAACTGAGGTACACGCGGGCGAAGCCGTACTCAAAAGCTAGTTATAGATAATTCTCGTGTCACGATATTGCTTACGATGAACTCCTTTGATTTTCACGTAATTTCAAAATATATATTTTGCTGGCGTGCCGAAGATTTATTTATTTATATATTTGGTGTAGAACCACCAACAGTCACAACAGCATCATAACAATTTTACATATACCTTAAAACAAAACCATGATATGGAGGTAAGACGTCGATTTGAACGTAGAATAATGATCTGAGATCCTGTACTGCCTCGGTGGCGTAGTGGTAGCGAGGATTCATTTTAAGAAAATGTTGTTTTATTTGTGTTTTCAATAATCAAATATAATCAATGTACATCTAGCGCCATCTATCGCATCTCGAGCGAACTATATTAAACTATGACTGGAATTAGTTGCAGAATATACAATACCAGGGCGTACTACTCATAGCTTGGGACAAGATATGAGAAATATTTTTTTGATTATGTACATCGTGATAGACAAGTGAGTGTAGGTGACGTACCTCTCTGTTGAAGACCCAGAGCGTGCCGGCGATGATGATGGCTGCGGACAGTAACACGTTGAGAAGCAGAGCGCGGGAGATGATGCGGCGAGTGGTATCACGAGGGCGTCTTCTCAGCACCGAGTGGTCTACCGGCTCCACGCCCAGGGACTGAGCTGGGGGACCTGTACGAACATTACACTGCTGTACACTCACATATCAGACAACCATTTGATAGGTAGATAGAAAACAGACTTGTTAGAATGTGACAAAGCATTGTTTTTTCACGGCATTCCGTATTTAAATCTTAAAAATGAGATAAACTCACCATCCATAATAATATTAATCCATAGAATCTGCATAGCATTGAGCGGGTTTGGTATGCCCATGAGAGTAGCGAGAGCGATAAGCGACAGCGCGGCGATGGACGTGGACAATTGGAACCGCACGAAGTTGCGGATGTTGTAGAATATGCACTTGCCTTCTTCTATGGCTGATCTGAAACCAAGAAAATATATTTTATGTTATCAATTTATCAGTGTAATTAGTATGTATGTTCGCGAAGTTATGGGTTTTTAGCACTAAAAGTATGTAAGTATGGAGCGGTCAGACGGACTATATGGATGGACGGACGGAAATTGTGAAACTGAGGGTTCCGTTTTTACCGTTTGCAAACCCGAAAAATAGATGAATTTAGCTTAATAAATTGACCACGAATGTCAAATACTTGAATATAAGAGTATGTATAATTATTTTATGTATGTAAATAGTTCGTGTATTTATACACGAGAGCTCTATGTATGCTATAGAAATTCTTACCTAGATGAAACATATATTCGTTCTGGTTATAAAATTGTCGTTAATTAGGTTATAAACGAGACATGTCGCTATATTTATAGTGATATAACATTGTACACGTAGCTCCACCTGCGTTATCGAAGTAAAATTAAGCCTATATCTTTCGTAAAGCATCAAACTATCTCTGTCAAATGCCATTATAATTGGTTTAAAGGTTTAGCCGTAAGACAGAGCTACTCTCGCATTTACAGTATTAGTATCGTAATGTCACTATTGTTTTAAACATTTTTACTATAAATAATATACTTACATTATGGTGGCAAAATCATCGTCAACGAGTATCATATCAGCAGCTTCTTTGCACACGTCGGTCCCGTTCCGTCCCATCGCGATACCGATGTCCGCGCGTTTCAGGGCCACACCGTCGTTCACACCGTCACCTACGAACCAAAACAATCTCACTTATATTATGCTTTACTGTAAAACTATATAGCTTATAGTAGCTTTAAGGTTAGTGTTCCTGTTAGTCTCACGTCATCATATCTTTTTACTAGCTGTTTCCCGCGGCTCCGTCCGCGTGTATGTCGATTATCGCGGCAAGCGTGTAGCCTATGTCTTATTCTGATGTATAAGCTATATTATTGTAAAGTTTCATCTAAATCCCTTCAGTAGTTTTTGCGTGAAGAAGTAACAAACATACACACTCACAAACTTTCGCCTCTATATGTCAGTGTGATAATCCACTTCTGAACAAGGGCCTCTCCTGAGAGGTGCAAACTGCCGGTCTCCTATTGCCCGTAGTTTAATAATTTACCCCCGTTTTTGTAACATTCTTCATTGATGCTCCACTTCTATTGGTTTTAGTAGTACTCAAAAATATAACAAATTAAATAGAAAACCTTTCTCAAGAATCATTCTACATATGAGTAAAAATCGCATAAAAATTCGTGCTTCTGCGTTTATCCCAAAAAGACAGACAGACGCGGCGGAGGACTTTGTTTTATAATGTGTAGTGATAGATTATAAAGAATTGGTCCGACCGGGAATCGAACCCGAAATCTCAAGTACAGTAGTCGCATACTTTACCACTGCACCACCGAGGCAATAAACTGTGAATGACTTTGATAATAAAATAGATTGACTGAGTCTACTCCAAGTCAAACGAAGCCTAGTTGTTTATCAATCAATAGATACAAATACTTGCACTGAGTGTCTAATTCATCAACTTACGAGTCTCAATCGCGGAGGCTACAAACTTGAATTCTTTTATGGAGTAAGCACCCGCTAATTTTTGAAATGTGTGTGTGTGTTTTCAATCTAAACTTTATTTGTGATTGCCATTTGGTATAAACAGTAGATTTCGGTGCACAGGTATACTAACCAGTCATCCCCACAATATTGCCCACTCTTTGAAGCGACTTCACAATAGCCAACTTATGTTTGGGTGTTACTCTGTAGAAGACGCTCACCTGCAAATAAACAATAATGTTAGTAATGTACTGAAATATTATTCATCAATTTTAATGGAGGTATATCATAAAAGTATTGTCATAAAACAACCTATACCTTTTCAACTATGATCAATCACCATCGAAATTCTGCAACGTAACTTGTTAGCAGAAATATATTAAACTGTCACTGTAGTAGACTGAAATGGAGTCGCCATTCTAGTCTAGGAAAATCTCGGAGGATGGTTAAGATATAAAAGTAATCGTACCGTATCAATTATTCTGTCCAGCTCGTCATCTGGCATTGAGTCCAGCTGATCACCAGACAAAGACTGAGAATGCAACACGTCCAATCCGACCATTTGTGCTGAAACATCATAAAAAGGTTTGGTAAACTACTTTGTTATTGTTTGTTTGCTGTTTTTTGTACTTAAATAATCAATTTATGGCTGTAGGTTTAACGTTGCATATAATTCTACGACTAGAATATGTGTGTAGTGTATGTGTCAATCCTCAGTCACTTCACTTAGTAACGCATTCATTCATTCGCTCACTCATTGTACTCTCTGTGAATGTATGCGAAGGAAGCATTATGTTGCGTGACACAGTTTAGTCAACTGTGAGCGATAGATGTGAGCGGGCGCGTGCGTCTCAGAGCCGACAATATATAAGCATATACTACATTGTATATAATGTTGTAGTGTAGATAAAGACATGTTTTTAACTTCCTTACAAAAACTACCTTTACAGTAAAATGGATTATATTCCTAATTAGATAATGATAGTCTCACGTATCACACACGCCCATCTGATGCCAAACTGCTAACCAGACTGTTAATAATAATAAACATAGTTATATATTCTTAAATATACATATATTTTACACAATTGCACCATCATACAGAACAAAATAATCATGCTCATCCCCAACATTACAGAATTGAACCTCGACCCCTGGCATAGCTGCCAGGATCAACCAGTAGACTAAAGGCCAAAATTTTTTTGGAACGAAGTCCCTAATGGCGCGTTGCGAAAGGGGCCTAGGCAGAAAAAGTTAAGACCAAAATTTGTAACGACACTTTTTGCTATATTATATATATGTGTATACATACATGTATATATTGCTTTTTTAATTCAATAGCGAATCAACTAAAGCATCGAATACTGAGGTAAAAACTATAACTTCGTTCCATCCGGGTGTCCCTTGACACCTCTCAAGTTTTTTATTTTAACTTCTGCGTCTTGGCAATCTGTTCCAAAACAATAAGTCACTGTGTACACTGACTTCAAGTCTGTTAGTATATTGTTTATCAAGTGAGCTTCCATAGGCGTGGGGTAGCTTCAATCTTGTCAAAATAAAAATAATAAAAAGAACACTAGAAATCTAGACTACACGCAATAAATAGAGGTTTGTACACATCTTGCTAAGTTAAATGCTTACGTAAAGAGTACACTACTGATGTTAAGACACTTCTTATAGAATTCAGTAAAAATACATAAGTTGTTTTAGTAAAGTTTAGTAAATTGCAATATAATAAATATACGTACTTACTATATTGATAGCTGAAAAACAATAAATAAGTATAAAAAATATTATGAAAGGCCTGTTAAGCCTGTCATACCGAATATAAGCTCAATTATCTGTATCTTATTAAACACTATTTTTACCCGACTATGGCAAAGCCAACATAAGAGTAATATTTTTATGTATGTATGTTTGTATATTCCACTGTAGCACTTAAACTACTGTACTGATTTTCATGAGTGAGGTGTCAATTGATTTGTAATAGTAGCCAATTTTATTCAGCGGAATGTAAACCTTAGATTTTAACCTCGAAAATAGTTAAACTAAAATAATCGAATAATATAACATACATATCAAATTTATTGAGAAATGGTAAAGAACACGAAATAGTTATAATAGTAATAGAATACAAAAAAAGTTTTAAAAACACGTTCAATATACAGTGTGTAGTGTGTCCAGTGTATTCAGTGTGTAATGTGTAGTGTTTCCAGTGTATTCAGTGTGAAATGTGCAGTGTGTCCGATGTTTAAAGTGCACAGTACAGTGCAGGTTGATTGTAGAGTGTGTCTCGCGTGTAGTGTAGTGTAGTGTAGTGTAGTGTGGTGCATAGAGTGCAGCGGTACGTACCGACGGCGAGTGCGGTGGGCCTGGCGTCGCCGGTGACCATCTTGACGTCGACGGAGGCGCGCGCGAGCGTGGCCACGGCGTCGCGCACGCCCTCGCGCGGCGGGTCGCACACGCCGCACACGCCCGTGAACGTCAGCGCCTCCAGGCCCTTGCCCCGGCACAACGCTATTATGCGGAGCCCTAACGAAAAAGTATCACGGATTGGTATCTACTCTCAAACTACAAATTTTTGAAAATACACATCAAAATACCGAGATTAAGTTTAGATAACATAAACAATAAAGTTTACTGAACGACGAAGAAATTAAATAAATTCAATTTTGTTTTAAAATGAGTCAATTCATATACACTTTAAAAACAAAAGTGTACGTACTTATGAATTGACGCATTTGAGCAAAAGAAAGGATATACGTTGATTTTTTGTGGCATGGCAAAATATTAAACAATAAAAGTATTAGGTACCGTGTTATAAGTACCTACATCGAAATATCTCTTATCAAGAACTGTAATTGAATCTCCTTTAAAATGCCTTGGCTTTCAAAACTTATCATAACTTACCCATTCTGGCGATATTGTACGCTTCAGCAATGAAATCATTCTGTTTCTCCTTAGTCATAGGCGCGTAGTTGCCCGCGCTGTCGATGTACTGGTTACATAGAGGCAACACTTTCTCTATGGCTCCTTTGACAAAAACCTCCTCTTTAAGCTTACCATCAGAGAATTTGGGTGCACATTTCACAACCATCATTTTCGTTTCGGAACTGTAAAAAAATTGTTAAAACTTTTTACCTCTTATCCAGGGTTGGTATTCTCAGAAGTAATTATCTTTGTATAATTATCAGATATAATTGACGTTACTTTGACTGTACATATTTATGTTATAGTATAGATAGTGTATGTGTATAGAATCGTGCTTGAGCGCGCAGGCCAGTGTGTAGTGTATATAGTGTATGTGTATAGTGTGCGTGCCGACCTGAAGGGTATCTCGTGCAGGCGCGTGTGGTGGTCGCGCAGGTCGGGCAGGCCGTGCTTGAGCGCGCAGGCCAGTGTGTAGTGTATATAGTGTATGTGTATAGTGTGCGTGCCGACCTGAAGGGTATCTCGTGCAGGCGCGTGTGGTGGTCGCGCAGGTCGGGCAGGCCGTGCTTGAGCGCGCAGGCCAGTGTGTAGTGTATATAGTGTATGTGTATAGTGTGCGTGCCGACCTGAAGGGTATCTCGTGCAGGCGCGTGTGGTGGTCGCGCAGGTCGGGCAGGCCGTGCTTGAGCGCGCAGGCCAGTGTGTAGTGTATATAGTGTATGTGTATAGTGTGCGTGCCGACCTGAAGGGTATCTCGTGCAGGCGCGTGTGGTGGTCGCGCAGGTCGGGCAGGCCGTGCTTGAGCGCGCAGGCCAGTGTGTAGTGTATATAGTGTATGTGTATAGTGTGCGTGCCGACCTGAAGGGTATCTCGTGCAGGCGCGTGTGGTGGTCGCGCAGGTCGGGCAGGCCGTGCTTGAGCGCGCAGGCCAGTGTGTAGTGTATATAGTGTATGTGTATAGTGTGCGTGCCGACCTGAAGGGTATCTCGTGCAGGCGCGTGTGGTGGTCGCGCAGGTCGGGCAGGCCGTGCTTGAGCGCGCAGGCCAGTGTGTAGTGTATATAGTGTATGTGTATAGTGTGCGTGCCGACCTGAAGGGTATCTCGTGCAGGCGCGTGTGGTGGTCGCGCAGGTCGGGCAGGCCGTGCTTGAGCGCGCAGGCCAGTGTGTAGTGTATATAGTGTATGTGTATAGTGTGCGTGCCGACCTGAAGGGTATCTCGTGCAGGCGCGTGTGGTGGTCGCGCAGGTCGGGCAGGCCGTGCTTGAGCGCGCAGGCCAGTGTGTAGTGTATATAGTGTATGTGTATAGTGTGCGTGCCGACCTGAAGGGTATCTCGTGCAGGCGCGTGTGGTGGTCGCGCAGGTCGGGCAGGCCGTGCTTGAGCGCGCAGGCCAGCAGCGCTCCCTCGGTGGGCTGCCCGTACAGCGCGCCGTCACGGATCGAAGCGTTGTTGCACAGCACTCCCACCTGACAACACAATATCTATATTCTACCGTTCTTCTTGAACACCTGCTGAAAGCTAGCTCAATTGAAAATAGAATGCATGATTGGGTCCAATTAAGGAGACAAAAAACATATAAACATACCTCTAACATAGTATTGACAGCCATCCTGGCTACATCCAAATCGCGTCCTTTATAAGCACGCAGCTGAATGTCACCCATCGCGCTGTAGCCGGTGCCAGTCACCTCAGCGATGTGCCCACCAGACGTGGATATTGTCGTCACAGTCATCTCATTCTTCGTTAGGGTTCCTAAGAAGATATATTTGAATACATCTTTTGTTATTTCGTCTAGTTAGTAGGACTAAATCATGTTATCGAGCAGTACATTTAATAACTATTGTTAGTTATTATAACGCCGATTATGAAATAGGTAGGGTAAGTGAACACCATCGGCCACCGTTTGTACATATTTGTACGTATGTATGATAATAACAATTTCATTTTTAAAAAAAAAGAAGACGTCTTCCAACTGCCAGGGAAATATTACACCGTATAGAAAGATCCAAATTAAATAAAGTACATACTGAGATATGTTTTTCTTTTCATGGCACAAACGAGTAGAATACCGGTCGCCATAGTCAATTGCAACTCCGGCCTTTGGTAAGCTCACGCTCTCAGTGAAAAGCAAAAGAATAACTGAACACCGGTTTTCCGTAAAGCCATATTTACCTGTCTTATCACTGCAGATGACGTTTACACATCCTAACGTTTCAACAGTGGGTAGTTTCTTGACGATGGCATTTCTCTTAGCCATACGCATTACGCCCAGGGCGAGTGTCACTGTCACCACAATTGGTAGACCTGGAAAAGAGAATAGTAGTATATTAGTAGATACATATAATAAACCTAGCTTTTGAAATACGTTAAAATCAAGTATAATTAAACAATAGGTTTTGCCCGCCGCTGCCCCCGTAAACGTGTAGATTTCCTCTGTAATAAGTAACATATGTCTTTTCCTAAAAACCAAAGTATCTTTGTGCCAAATTTTACTAAAATTGGTACTGGAGCTTTATCCGTAAAAGCGTAACAGACAGAGATGTTTTCCTATTTATAATTTTAATAGGGTTGTGAGATTTGCGAAGAGCAACATTGCTACTTGATCTATACTTAGGAAGTAATTTTAGACGGGAACGTTTAAAGCCTAAAAGATAAGGTAAACGAGTGCCGTAACTGCAGTAATTCTAAGAGGTCAAGGTTAGCCAAAAACCTGCTCGACAGTCAATATATTTAATAAAGATGCAAATTAACTGTAGCATTTAATTAGAACAGATTCGGGTCAATCTTCTGAAAACAATATCATCATTTACTGACTTCTTTAGCTAACAATATACAGTATATACTACATTGTGTTAAAATTACGCAGTTCACCTAATATCATAATGTTCCGATAAGCGAAACCTTCTGAAATTACTTATTTATTCATTACCCACCCATACCGATATTGGGAGGAAGATACTACTTGCTCTAAGAGTACCATAACTGCACATATTAGAAATGTAATTCGGATATATCTACACTAAGTGCCTTACATTCTATTACCAATTCCAAAAGTGCCAATTTGATGACATTATCCTTGCCTCTGTAACGTAAGTGGTTAGTCATAGTTAGCAAAATGTGGGCGTTCATTCTATGTCTACCCTTTCACGACACGTGCGCGAGGGGACATATAAATTGCCAATGAAGGCTAAATTCATCAATTTAATGTCATCGCACTTTATTCACGTGTAATCGTCGCTGTATCGTCACGGGTATGTGAGCATTGTCATAATTATGTTCCTTAATAAGTATTGCATATACGTTACCACACCGTACAATAGGAGAAAGAGGGAGGCAAAGGCAGACCAACTTTCCTAGTCAAGTGGACATACTACAAATCTAAACGTTATTAGAAAACTTACAAATGTATGGAAATAACGTTTCTCAACATAACCAAACCCTAAGCCACAGACTGGTCCATCAAAAAGACCGAGGGTAGGAAAGAATAATTATGTCATTTAGAAAATGACCGTGGATTATGCCTACAGAGGATACCACTGAACAAAAAAAAGGCACCTGCAGACCTCGTAGGTAGGGTTAGAGGGAAAATAGTCAAATATTTATTCATTTTATAATTACATTATCAATAATTAAATAATATTATATTAAAACTAATTAAAAAAATATTGAAAATTATCGTAAATCAAACATAATGTATACATATAGTTCTGAATACTGAGAAATAACGTTTGCTTCGCAGCGCTGTAACACCTTCATAAATGAATGAAATTGAAAAAAAAAATCGTGAAAATATTCCTTACACACGCTGTTATAAAAACAATCTGATATTATTTTTTGGTAAATGACCGGAAAAGAAGTTATTGCGACCAATAGATTTTTTTCCCGAAAATTTTCATAGATTTTTGCTTATAATAACGTTGGCATTTTTGGTTCTACGACTAACAGGTTTTAGAAAAACTTGTAGATAATTCGATTGACAATAAAAAAGGTAGATAAAAATTGCCAGACCTATACCTACTTTGGCAGATAAATCTTAAAAACCATTTGCACCCCTTTTTCCAAGATGACGGTCGGGGGACAAGAGTTGCAACCTCACCTTGAATTTAACATTAAACTAACATCTTAACATCCTTATCTAAAAATAAAATTGCCTCTGAGAAATGCACGCTAAGTTCAAAAAAATGTAACATTTCAATGGGCTATTAGCAATTGTAGGAAAAAATTCGATGTGAAACACTCGCATCTAGGTTAAGGAGGCTATAGGTGATTACTAACACACATGAGCGTCTTCAACTCGAGAAGTCACATGCGCCTTGCCGGTCCCTGAGGTAGGCAAAAACTTAATATCGACAGTTCAAAATGTTATATACCAAAATAAGAGTTCTTCTATAGTGGTACCCAAGTATATTTAATAGTTTTCTGTATACAACATTTTGTGTAAAAAACAATAATGTTAGTAAAGTAGTTTAGACTGCCTAGTAGCGTACGCGACTGCTGTTTTTGAGTTCTCGGGTTCGATTCCCGGGTCGGAACAAATGTTTGTATGATCTGCAAATATTTGTTTCGGAATTCGGGTGTTTTCTATGTATAATATGTATGTATTTACAAAAAAAAGTATATAAATAAATAAAATAAATAAATAAATATTTCGGACATCTAAATCTAAACACACAACGCCATCTAGTCCCAAGATAAGCAGAGCTTGTGTTATGGGGTACTAGATAACTGATACAAATACATATATACTTTTTTTTTGTAAATACATACATATTATAGATAGAACACACCCAAACTCCGAAACAAATATTTGTAGATCATACAAACATTTGGTCCGACCCGGGAATCGAACCCGAGACCTCATGATCAGCAGTCGCTCAGCCAACCGCGAGACCAACGAGGCAGTCACTATAACAATTCATATCAGTTGTCTAGTACCCATAATACAAGATCTCCTTAGTTTGGGACTAGATAGCGTTCGTTGTGTGTTAGATGTCCGAAACATTTATTATATTTACTATTATTATTACTTAAAAGTACAACAAAACAATGTAACAGCTACAGCACTAATCAATCTAATTACTGCTTACGGCATAATGTTTTTTTTGTTATGAAAGATTCTTACCTTATCCTCCCTAATTTATCTCTGTTCTAATCTCTCTAATTTTTTTTTTTTTTATATTTGGCCCTGCCACAATGACTCTACTCTGCCTGATGGAAAGCATGAGCAGAATCCAAGAGTGGTGGACACCATACTGCGAATGCAGACAATGCAACAATGCAGCATGGTGACCCACACCATGGCGGGCTAGTGATGCTTCTGCATCATTGGGCCTCCGGTCTCGCACTCACCAACGAAACACGACAGCATGATCGCTGTCGTTTTACGCTGATCTTCTATGCGAGGGTAGTACCGCCCCGGTCGAGCCGGCCCGTTCGTGCTGAAATCAGCGTGGCTCTACTACCTTGAAAATCTGATTCTTTAAGCCCTTCCTGCTAAATTGAGTAACAAACGTGCAAACGTCATTGTATTAAGCAACGCTCTAACTTTCTTCCTTTTACTAACTTATCAGATAGACAGATAAAAGGCAATCAAGAAAGCGTAGACTTTCTTGATTATCATTAAACGTTATTTGACATTAAACACCGGTTCTGTGTTATTTTCAACTTTAAGATAATAGGTTTAAAGTTAAAAATAACACAGAATAATTCTGTGTTATTTTTAAAGCTTTTAGTTAAAGTTTTTATAACGTTTATGAATAAGGCTATAAGTGGTAGTAACCCAACATATTATCTTTAATCATAGTCTTATGTTAAATTACAAGCTCGAAAATAAAAGCAATAACTAAACACGTAGTTTCACGCTATTCGCTCTCGACTCTTTCACTCGAGTGATCTATACTTATATAAAAAAAAAGTAAAAACTAAAACCCAACTACGACAAAAAACGACGCTTAAAAAGTATGAAACAAGTTTCAAAAGCCGTAGTCACGCGTTGTTAAAGTGTTATGGACTATGGAACTTATATGAAACAAGTTTCAAAAGCCGTAGTCACGCGTTGTTAAAGTGTTATGGACTATGGAACATTCCTAAGTTTCAAAGCCGTAGTGCATGTAGTGTTATGTACCATAGTCCACAACACTTTAACAACGCTTGACTACGGCTTTTGAAACTTGTTTCATACTTTTTAAGCGTCGTTTTTTGTCGTAGTTGGGTTTTAGTTATTACTTTTTTTTTATTTAAAATGTTTTGGTGCCTCTATAATACTTATTGTTGTGCAAAGTTTATTTTAAATAGGTACCATAGGAATATCACACTTATCGAATAAATACGGACAAAGTCACGAACAAATGCTAATAATATATATATTTTTAAAATGTACAAGTGACGCCCTTTCCAATGATACCAAACCCAGCATATTTATTTCAAATTTAGTTTTTGATACAGTACTTTATTTCGGTTAGAGGGCGCCACATTCGATTCAGTGACACGGCATATAACCTCTAAGCAGCGGACAATCAAGATACTTCTAACGATACCTCATTTGTCTTATTCTGACTAGTTTAGAAAGAATGAGGGAACAAAAAAGAATACCATAGAAATATCACACTTATCGAATAAATACGGACAAAGTCACGAACAAATGCTAATAATATATGTATTTTTGAAATGTACAAGTAACGCCCTTTCCAATGATACCAAACACGGCATATTTATCTCAAATTTTTTTTTTAATACAGTACTTTATGTCGGCTAGAGGGCGCCACATTGGATTCAGTGACACGTCATATAGCCTATAACCAGAAGACAATCATGACGCTTCTAGAGACACCTCGTTTGTCCAAATCTAATGAGTAGTTAAAGAGCTAGGAGGGAACAAATGAACATACATACATACATACATACATACATACATACATAGCCTGTCAAAATCATAACACTCCTTTGGCTTTGCCGTAGTCGGGTAAAAATAGTAAGTCCTGACTGACTGACTGATTCATCATCGCCGAGCGTAAACTATGATAGTTAGGGCTATCAAATTTGGTGAGTAGGATCCTTTTATTGAGTAGACACGCACTAAGAGAGGAATTTTGGAATTTCTACCCCTAAGGGGGTGAAATAGGGGTTGAAAGTTTGTATGGAAGTCCGTCATTTTTTAAGTTAGAAACCTGAAACTTTACTTTTGGGCTGCTGATTAAAAATGAGTAAACACGTATTTCAGCGTTTTTGAATATTCAACCCCTAAGGCGTGAAATAGGAGTTGACATTTCGTACATAGGTTAGTCTGGAAGTCCGTCATTTTTAAAGTCTGAAACATGAAACTTTATTTATGTGTTACTGATTTAAAAAGAGTAGAGACGTATTTGAGCGTTTCTGAATATTCTACCCCTAAGGGGTGAAATAGGGGTTGAAAGTTTGTATGGAAGTTCGTCATTTTTAAAGTTAGAATCATGTAACTTTATTCATATGCTAAGGACTAAAAATGAGTTAATACGTATTTAAGGATTTCTTGGTATTCTATCCCTAAGGGGGTGAAATAGGGGTTGAAAGTTTGTATGGAAGTTCGGCATTTTTTAAGTAAGAAGCATGAAACTTTATTTTTGGGCTACTGATTAAAAATGAGTAGATACCTATTGAAGCGTTTATGAATATTCTACCCCTAAGGGGTGAAATAGAGGTTGACATTTCGCATATAGGTTAGTCTGGAAGTCTGTCATTTTTGAAGTTCGAAACATGAAACTTTGTGTTCGAGCTACTGACTAAAAATGAGTTAATACGTATTTAAGCGTTTCTTGATATTCTGCCCCTAAGGGGTGAAATAGGGGTTAAAAGTTTATATGGAAGTTCGCCATTTTTTAAGTTAGAAACATGTTACTTTATTCACATGCTAAGGACTAAAAATGAGTTAATACGTATTTAAGCGTTTCTTGGTATTCTACTCCTAAGGGGGTGAAGTAGGGGTTGAAAGTTTGTATGGAAGTTCGTCATTTTTTAAGTAAGAAGTATGAAACTTTATTTTAGGGCTACTGTTTAAAAATGAGTAGATACCTATTTAAGCGTTTATGAATATTCTACCCCTAATGGGTGAAATAGGGGTTGACATTTCGCATATAGGTTAGTCTAGAAGTCTGTCATTTTTGAAGTTCGAAACATGAAACTTTGTGTTTGGGCTACTGATTAAAAATGAGTAGATACGTATTTAAGCGTTTTTGGATATTCTACCCCTAAGGGATGAAATAGGGGTTGAAAGTTTGTACGGAAGTTTGTCATTTTTAAGTTAAAAACATGAAACTTTATTCATGTACTACTGATTAAAGAGGAGTAAAGACGTATTTAAGCGTTTCTGGATATTCTACACCTAAAGGGGTGAAATAGGGGTTGAAAGTTTGTATGGAAGTCCGTTATTTTTTAAATTAGTACCATGAAAATTTAATTTTGGGCTACTGATTAAAAGTAACTAGATATCTATTTAGCGTTTCTGCATATTTTACCAATAAGAGGGTAGAAATAGGGGTTAAATTTTTTTATGAAAATCCGTCATATTTAACTTAGAAACCTGAAACTTTACTTTTGAGTTGCTGATTGAAAATTAGTAAATACGTATTTCAGCGTGTCTGGATATTCTATCCCTAAGGGGTGAAATAGGGGTTGACATTTCGTGCATAGGTTAGTCTGGAATTCCGTCATTTTTGAAGTTTGAAACATAAAACTTTATTTATATGCTACTGATTAAAAAAGTGTAGAGACGTATTTAAGCGTTTTTGGTTATTCTACCCTTAAGGGGGTGAAATAGGGATTGAAAGTTTGTATGGAAGCTCATCATTTTTTAAGTTAGATCCATTAAACTATATTTTTGGGCTACTGATTAAAAATGAGTAGATACCTGTTAAAGGTTTCTGGATATTCTACCCTAAAGGGGTGAAATAGGGGTTGCAAGATTGCATGGAAGTCTGTCATTTTTTGAGTTAGAAACATAGAATATTATTTTTGGGTTACTAATTAAAAACGAGAATATGCATATTTAAGCGTTTCTGGATATTCTACCCCTAAGGGGAGAAATAGTCATTGGCATTTCATGTATTGGTTAGTTTGGAAATCCGTCATTTTTTTTAATTTAGCAGCCTAACAACTTTCGTTTTCATGGTTCTGATTACAAATAGATGAATACTTATATCAGTATTTATGCGAATTCTGCTCCTAAAGGGGTTGAAATATCGGTCGAATGTTTGTATGAAAGTTCTTTTAAATGGGATAATGATCAAAAATAAATAAATAAATACGTTTAAAACATGAATAAGTTACTGATACATTCTTTTATACAGTTTTAATTAAATGCATATGATCAACTTCCACGCGAGCAAAGCCGCGGGCAACAGCTAGCAACACTATAAGAATGTAACGATATTAAAGTGTACTAATATTCTCGTTAGTTATTCGTTAATACCATTTTCTTGTCTCATTTTAAACATAAACGGTTGAGATAATCTACAATTTGCCTTTTACTGAAATTTAAAAGGTACAAAATACGATTCCAATAATCAGAATAAGGTAGGTGACATCTTAGGCAAATTAGTTACTTTAACGAGAGCTTTGTATGAAAAATGTACTAAATACAAACTTGTGACGTCACTATTTTAGACTACTCAATAGCAATATATTTCAATGGTTGTTTGATTAAAAATTTGTAATAGAAATGAAAAGCTGTAATCAGTATATTTTTCCGAGATGTTTTGTAATATTTGTTTTAATGAAGTAGACATAGATATCTATTTACGATACATTCTTCTATCCTAATCTATACAAATAAATAAAATTGTAATGTCTGTTTGTAATATTAAAATAACCGCTTTTTACTAAATGCATATGTATATATACACGGTACATATAGCAAAAATGGATTTAAAAAAAAAATTGGCAGTCTGTCTGTTTGTTCCGGGTAATCTCTGTAACGGCTGGACCGACTTTGACGGAACTTTCACTGGCAGGTAGCTGATGACCCAAGAAGTAACTTAGTCTACTTTTTTTAGACCAACTATGTCCCGCGGCCTTACTCGCTGTACAACGAAAACCGCTGGTAACACCGCGGGGTTCAGCTACTAAATTAATTACTAAAAATATTATAAATGCAAAAGTTTGTGAAGATAGATGTAAGGATATTTATTACTCTTTCCCGCAAAAAATACTGTACGGATTTGGATGAAACTTAACAGTAACATAGCTTACCTATACACCAGAATGACACATGGGCTGCTATTTACCCCAATAACCGATATACAAAAAGCAATATTGTCACAAAGTAAATATTGTTTCATAAACTATACAAGTTACAAAGAGAAAGAAAATTTGAAACAAATCCTTACCAACCAACCCGTCTGTTCAAGGTGGTAAAGTAGGCGATAACCAAGGAGATACTTTTGTCTAACAATGGACTGTTAAGGGCTGTTGATGAGATATTTAGACTGCCTGGTTGGTCTAGCGGTTGGCGTATGCGGCTGCTGATCATGAGGTCTCGGGTTCGATTCCCGGGTCGAACCAAATGTTTGTATGATCTACAAATTTTTGTTTCGGAGTTTGGGTGCTTTCTATGTATAATATGTATGTATTTACAAAAAAAAGTATATATGTATTTATATCAGTTGTCTAGTATCCATAACACAAGCTCTGCTTAGCTTGGGACTAGATGGCGAAATATTTATTTAAAAATATTTATTATTTTCGAAAATAGGTCATTCTAACAGAAATATTGTCAGCCCTCATTCAATGAAACGAACTTACCTTCAGGTATAGCAGCAACAGCAAGACTGACGCTAATGGTGAACATGTCTTGTAGAGCTTTGCCCTGCAGCCAACCAGTCACCATGATGAACCCAATGATACAGAAAGAGTACATGGATAACTGGGTGCCTAAAGTGTCCATCGATTTCTGGAGCGGCGTCTTAGGGGCTTCCTCAGCTTGCATCATTCGGAATATGTCTCCGAACTCGGAGCGTTCGCCAGTGCTGACTACGATACCCTAAAAGATAAGAAAATAATTGTTTTAACAATCATCTTATGATGGACAGCAGGACCGTGAGATAGTGGCTAGTTAAGGCTAATATTCCACGCTCGTTAGTAGTGATGAAATACAATCATATTCAATGATGATTTATCATATATAATGATTTTTTCGAGCAACGTAGAGTTGCTATTTATCAAGGCATTGTAGCCAATACCCAAGCTATTTGAGACGACGCATAAAATTCCTATTTTTACCTACTTAACCGTTCATCTAGTATATTTAAATTATTACGTATATACGGTATGCACGTATAGGCAGTCCGTCCGTGTATAATCACTTATCATCAGCTGATATATAATTAAGAAAAACACAAATGCTTTCAAAGTCCGCAAAAACTCACCTTAGCATTGCCACACCTGACGAGAGTTCCCATGAAGGCGATGTTATCTTTATTTACTCTGCCCGCAGCTGCCTTGTTCGGCAGTACACTTTTGCCAGCGGGTTCTGTTTCACCCGTAAACGAGGACTCATCAATTGCCAGATCTACTGAGTCATAAAGCCTGAGATCCGCTGGCACGCGATCGCCGACGTCCAGATGGACGATGTCGCCAGGGACAAGGTTGCGGGCTAGGAAATGTTCGATGCTGCCTTCTCGGAGACTGTAGCAAGTACAAGATTTCTATTTAGGTAAGCAGTTTTTCTTTATATTGAACCTTCGGATAAAAATCTGGAGGCACAATATAGAAAGTAATTTCTTTCATAAAAGCTGTTGAATAAATTATGAAGCTAAAAACTTCAAATTTAGAATAACGAATTACTTAAAGTTAAAGTAACTATTTATCAAATATGAAAACTGTATTATTATAACAAAATTTACAATGTCCTAATTGTCATCCATCACATTAATATTCCATCACTATTGGATCGATAGCTGGAAAGTTCTAGACTTAAATCCAACTGTTGCCAACAATCGAGTATTTATTAAATTCTATTATTTCGAGAAAGTTCTAATGTTACTGTATAGTATTTGAATATTAATAGTTAATTACATTTGTCGATACAATCGAGTTCTTTAATTTAGTATTTAGGGTGATATTAAAAGTTTGAGAATAATCTAGAACTTTAATAATGATAAAAACAATGTACATATAATAAACTGTCTGCATGTTCTCTAATCGCAGTCGTTAAGTAAATGAGTTGGTAATTTTAGACACTATCTGAAAAATAACTTTATTGTCCGTCAACCGATATGTAGTATTTGAATCTCTGAAAATGCCTAACAGTGGTTTAAATATCATGCATATACCCATATGCCCCTTTTTTGTCTCCAGATGCTTCCAGCGACTAGCACCTCATTATTCTTTCTTTAAGTGTTCATATCCTAGTGGACTCTTACCAGTTGCATGTTGGTGGTACTAGTTTGTTGAGTTCTTCGAGTGACTTCTCCGAGCGATACTCCTGAACGAATGCGACGGTCACCACGATGATGATGGCCACTGTGATAGATATGGCGTCGTCGAACTGCTTCATACACACGCTGACCACCGCCGAACCTGAGGAAGAAAGTATGAATTAAATATTTGTTAAATTTATTAAAAACTCCTCTGAAACGGCTGGACCGATTTCTATGAAATTTTGTGTGCATATCCGGTAGGTCTGAGAAACACCTATTTTTCATACCCCTAAATGATAAGGGTGACCCACACCTAAACATTTTTTTTTGGCAAACGTAAAATCAGCTGCTAAAATTGCAAGCTCATAGCCCCAGTACTTTAGACTCTGCGTCGATAAATCAGTAGGTCACTCAGGGCAAGTAATTCTATCATACATGTATTCTATGTATAGATTGTGGCAACTTTCATTGGTATACGTGGCATATCGTTAGAGGCACACGTAGCCATTTAAAACGGTGCACGATTTCGGTATTTTTTTATGTTTGTTAAATTAAAGAATTGTTAAATATATCGCAACTTTGATTTTAAATCTTGACTCGTTTATAATAACTATAATTGACAACGTGTCTTGAGAACAAAACCAATTGGCGTCACTGTTGACAGCCGGGCCCTGATTGTCACAATATTGATTTGAAACACATTTATCTGACGGTGCTTCGATATTTTAAGAGTGGCAAGAAACGTGAAGACTGGCAGCTGATATTTTGACAAGCACGGGTTGACGTTTCTTGACTCTTGACGCAACTCCGGGCTTTCTTAGCAGAAGAAATAAGACGTGTTCGGTGGAGCGTCGTATTCTAATTATATTGCTGATTGTAATTCTGTCCACATTTTTTACAATAATAATTGTTCATTGTTAATCATTTACATTACGTGGTTTTACTTCTCCTCGCCCGCTTACCCACGATAGCTCTGCGGCCGCAATGAACCCGGAACCGACTAATAATGACCATGTGTCGATATATCTATGTTCGTGTTCCATAACAAAACTAACTAGATATTATTTTACGCTTATATCACCTACATTTTGACAATCGTACATAAGACCAATTTATTTGACAGGTATGTCAAAGCACCAGCAGTTCGAAAATGTAAAGGAAAAATTTGGGGTATCTTGAAATAGAAAATAAATAGATAAAAAGAAAAAATCAAGAAAGGGAAAGGGTTTTCACCGAATAAATTAGGTTACCAGGGACCCGAACTACAAAATTCTTATCCCACCAAAATGGCGTCGACAGATTTGTACCGAAGTTAAGCGCAGAGGCCAATTAATTCCCTATAATATGGACTAACTAAAAATTATAAGAAGTTAGTTCTACTTAGTACAACATAAAGAACAAATCTGCTGCTATTTTTTAGAGAAACGCAATTACAATTAATGATATAGGGAATTTAACTTTACCCAAAACATGTAATCACATGCAAAACTGAGTTTAGTGCGACACTTAAGACGACAAAAACGCAATAATTCTTGATACAGTGTTGCAGATTGCACATCCAGGTAGTAGCTTACAATGACACGGTTATTAAACCATTTGATTGTATAAATACATAATGGCCCCATAAATATAAACCGGAGATAGTTAATCGCTTCTACACAATGTTTTGAAACACATCTATGTTTGTTTCCTAAGTTAGGTATACTTAATGGATATAGGTTTTAAAGGACGTGCAATGTAAATAATGGCATTTGTACTAACAATAGTTTTAGCAAGATTAGACTTAGTAATTGGAATCAGTTTGTATCGAAGTTGGAAGTGCTTAATACATTTTTTAATGTGGGAAGCCGTAACTAAGTCTCACAATACTAAAAATCCCAATATAGGTATTTAAAGTATTGATGTGGGTGTGGAACCTCACCAATATCATGTGGACGCTGGTGCCCAAAAGTCTCTCATCTCTCTTATTATGATGGAAAAAGATTCAAGAGGAGACAAACGCACTAGCGATCCTTGAGTTGGAGGTGTCTATGGAAGGCGGTAATCACAGTCAGGAGATCCGTGTAATCGTTTGCCCTCCATACTATATAAAAAAAAATGAGTTTTTAAAAAGCACTAGCTGACCCACGCAACCTCGTTATTGCCCGTAGCGTGATAATTTTCCCCCGTTTCTGTAACATTCTTCATTGGTCCTCCACTGTTATTGGTCTTAGCGTGATGGTATATAGCCTTCCTCGGTAAATGTACTATCCAACACTGAAATAATTTTTCAAATCGGACCAGCGGTTCCCGAGATTAGAGCGTTCAAACAAACAAACTCTTCAGCTTTATAATATTAAGTTATGAATAGATTATGAATCGAGAGTGACGACATATCAGTGTAGGCCACATCATTATGAAACCGATCGGTATCGTAATGGTAAGACACATGTATTTTATCCAACGGTCGATTTAATAGGATATCCGATCCTATTAAATTAACCGTTGGATCGATGAACACGTCAACTATAGCAACAGAACTGGTCATCATCATCACATTATCAACAACTCTTAATAGTTCACTGCTGGACATATGAATCTCCTTAGAAAGAAGATTTTGGCAACTATACCATTCTGGTTAGAGTTTTTTTTTTTTTTTTATGGGACTAATTTACACGGCTGGCTGGCTAGAGTTGTTACACGGTTCGTAACTAGGTTCCCCTCTCCTTGCATAATTTGCTCCCTTAGTCACATGAAAAGTGACATCACCTTTTACGACACCCAGGGGTTGCATGAGACCGGTGACACTCTAGATTCTTAATACGTCACCAAACGGAGAGATAAAACGTATTGATAGTTATCACATCAGTTGCTTTTTAGTTGCAATAGTTAGTAGTTTACTTGCTACTGTTGAAATCATATATTTTTGAAAAATGATCACAATTTATTATCTTAAATAAATGCGGACTTTGAATGCTCAAAATAAAATGTCAAAGCTAGTCTATTACTTATTTTACTTGTCTTTTTTTCCTTTAACTTGAATATACAAAACATGTTTAAAAAAAGAATTAAAAACACGATTTTTGTGACTTATTTTGTTTTTACTATAGCCATTTAACATTCTAGAAATACCAGCCTCGAAAGGTATTAATAGGTATTAAATAATAAAAGTTTCGAATAAAAATGTATGTATATAAAAACGAATCGCTGAAATGTATGTATGCGCATAACTTTCGATAGGCTGCATCAAACTTAATGATTCTTTTTTTATTATTTGTTCCTTATTCTTAGGACAAGATTAGTGTATAAGATAAGGAACAAAGTCTATTTTCAAAGCCTATTTACATATGGCGGTACGAAGTGCTTAATTGCTAAATAAAATAACCTCATTTATTAAGGGTACATTATTAAAATTACTGAAATGTTAAGTAATCATATTTTTCTCGTAACATTTAATTCAAAAACGCAAAAGTTGTATGTGGAACTCCGTCTGAAGATTTATATTTGGATATAAGAGGAAAATACGTTCTTATAAAGACGTCATGAAAATTTCGTGAACCACTACAGAAAGGCTTGAGTCATGAGGCGGTGTCATTCAAAATGGCTGAAAGAACGAAATGGAGTGCCCTTTGTATAGTCCTCAACATTGCGATTTATGAACACGTTACATAAATAGTGATATAATGTAGATATATAATACATATATAATGAAAAACAATATGTCAAATACTTTTAGCGTTGAGCCATCGAGTAGTGAAGCCATGACAGATTTTATCAACAGACCAGTTTTAGGATGCCAAACTATAATATCAACATTCGAAATCTATACTAATACTAGCTGCCCCGGCAAACGTCGTTTTGCCATTAAAACTTTTTAAGGATGGGTGACCGTTACCATTTAGGGGGATGAAAAATAGATTTTGTTCGATTCTCAGACCTACTCAATATGCTCACAAAATTTCATGAGAATCGGTCAAGCCGTGTGACAGGAGAATTTTATATATCTATACTAATATATAAAGCTGAAGAGTTTGTTTGTTTGTTTGTTTGTTTGAACACGCTAATCTCAGGAACCGCTGGTCCGATTTGAAAAATTCTTTCAGTGTTGGATAGTACATTTATCGAGGAAGGCTATAGGCTACATATCATCACGCTAAGACCAATAGGAGCGGAGCACCCATGAAAATTATTTCAAAAACGGGGGAAAATTATCACAGCTACAGGCAATAAGAGACGCAAACGAGGTTGCGTGGGTCTGCTAGTAGTAGTATATTTAGATTGATTTCTAAGGTCTGTTTACGTAGCTACAAAGTAAACCTTACAAAACCATGTTAACAAGTAATATTCCACCCCAACACTATAACATGACACTTAAAATCATAAATCGATAACCCACGTAGTAATTACTAACACACAAATACATATTTCTAGAATATTGTCATGTAACTCGTTGACCTATCATTATAGAGCTTTGAAGGGTGATTGGAAACAACTAGGTCGGTAGTGGGGTGAGTCGGGGTAGTTCCACCTCGTCCACTGAGCAGCTGTCGATATGACAACACGATGTGTTGATTAATCGAAACTTGTATGGTATGTTATTATTTGTGTTAGTTCAATTTACTGTTTGTTGGTTCGATAATTTCTAAAGTAAAACATAACACAGACATTGGATTCACTGTCGCCGCTATTGGGTTTAACTTTTATGAAAAACAAATATTTTTTTTAATATTTATTTCCTATCCTGCTAATCCTACTAATATTACAAATGAGGATGTATTGAGGTATGTGACTCTTTTACTCAAAAAGTACTGATTGGATTTAGATGAAACTCACAGTATTCGATGTATACAGCTTATACATCGAAATAACACACCGGAAAACTATTTACGGCTTTAACGGACGTCGGAGCGAAGCCGAGGTCAAAGCTAGTTATTTTTAATTTTAATTGATCGAATTGATCCGTGTGGTGCCTCCTATCCATTCCGGGGATGTCGTAACCGCATTGCAGAGAGACGGAAAATTTGACAAACCCTAAGCAAACCCGTCTGGACAGCGTAATACAGTCAGCCAAAGCCTCGTTTACAAGGAGAGGCTAATTTCCTGCACTGAACCATTAAAGACTATTATTGATGTGATCTGTACATTTATTTATTATTCCTGACCAGATAACCTTTTTTACTTCTAAATTAATAAATATTTCAGACTTCTAACACACAACGCCATCTAGTCCCAGGCTAAGCAGAGCTTGTGTCATGGGTACTAGACAACTGATATAAATACATATATACTTTTTTTTTGTAAATACATACTTATTTTACATAGGAAACAGCCAAGCTCAAAAACAAATATTTGTAGATCGTACAAACATTTGGTTGGACCCGGGAATCGAACCCGAGACCTCATGATCAGCAGTCGCACTCGCCAACCGCTAGACCAACGAGGCAGTCAAATGATTATTAATAAGATCTGATGTGAATTGTATCAAATCCTTTATATATCTGATAGCTCTGAAGGTAGTAGAGCCATGCTCGTATCGGCACGAACGAGCCAGCTCGACTGGGGCGGTACTACCCTCTCTCAGAAAACCAACCATTGGATTCTGCTCATCGATCGTAGATCGTAAGATGGGCCGCTCCATATTAAAGACCGCACAATATTGTGTCATTACTAAAAGAGGTGCACGCACAACTCTCGTCTTAGTACGCAACAAGTGTATGCAGTGAGTGGACGCGCACTTAAAATAATATTTTACTTTTTTCTCTTGTTAATCATTTAATTAGGCCTTCGTGTTCATTTTGGAAGTATAAAAACACAAGCCGAAACACAAATAAAGATAAAGGTGTTACTTTCCATGCGTAAATATTTGTAAACAATTTAATTTGATTTATTTTAATCATACGTCTCGAGCGGCTTAGCGGGACGAAGGAGAGGCGTAAGGGGTGGAGAAGCGGCCGGCTGCCAAAGATTATATACAAAATAGAACGGTTAAAGTTCTGAAGGAAACGATCTCTATACGGCACTGTTATTTTTTGTGATACTGGAATTGAATACTTTTATATTTACTTTAAAATAGCAATGACCTAATAACCTTCGTTATGTGTGGCTTTTGTTTCTATTTTCTTCAATCTTAAGTTTAAATGTATATCAAACGTATTATTAGATTTTTATACAGCACAGAGATTATCTTTTATAGTTCGCTACAAATTATGCGATATTTTTTTTGTCCATTTTAGTTTAGATTCGTGCATTTTAAATCTGTAATATCTTCGAATATATTCATTTAAATTAGATACTGTAAATGCCATATTAGTTTACATTAAATGGAAAATGTATTTAATTTAATTAATTGTATAAGGATTAAAACTGTATTGCTTAAAATCGCTTCGTAAATAAGTCATTACTTCTCGTAAAAAGAAAGGAATAAAAACTGGTCATTGTGAGCTATCCCTAAGAGATAGACATATACCATCGCTGACTTTTTTGTAGACCTTTTTAAGGTTTAGAATACTGTAGTACATTATTTTGATCTATCTCGTAGGGTGCGACCAGCGCTTGCAACGTAAGCGCAAAAAATGTGCTTATTTGCTACATCACATTAGAAACCTCGAAAATTATCAGTGTTTCCCTTCTATATTATGCATGTAGTAGAAATAAAAACCTTCATCTTGAATAACTTTTTATACTATGTAGTGATTATTATTAAACGTATTCTTAATGATTTTATTTCATTACTTTAATTTTAATAATTATTTTCTATCATTCTTCCTAACCTGATTCCATACAGTACTGTGTAGGTATATATACTTCAGAAATCAGAACTTAGTTACTTCTGATCAATATTTTATTTATTCTATGACGAGTGACCGTACACAACGTGCGAAACTAATGACAATTCCGCGACGCGTTGGGGCCTATCTAACGATCTACGATCGATGATTCTGCTCATGTTTTTGTAATATTTTTTTTAACAAGAATATAGTTTTTTACTTTCTTCTTACTAAATTTGATGACTTTTTGAGATATATTAACTCTGAAGGAGTCATTGTCATTTGTAAGATCTATAATGATAGCTAAATTATGGATGTTAATTACCAATGGTGAATTGGGAGCGATAGGTCCTCGTAGAGAGTATCATAATATGTAGACTATGATTTGATGCAAGTTCTATTCTGTCCTTGAAGTCTTCAAATGATGTAATGGAGCTGGCGTTCTAAAACCCTGATGAGTTTCAGAGCTTGCTCGTACCCACTCATCCCTGCGTTTGTCGAATGAGTCAACGAGGAGCTGTAGTCTGCCCCGAGCATTGGTAACCTCAACATATTGTGAATGCAACGAAGACAGGTTAAGTCTAAGGCTATTCATTTTCATGTAAAGTATACAAGAGTGTTTGTTCACTGTTATTCCTCTCTTTCATCAGTTGATTACACCTTTATTAGTAACTTTTAATTATTTTAGTGTCATTTGGAGTTTGGCCTCCTCCTGATGTGCTTTTGTTTGTTTAAATCGTTCTATAATATGTTTTACATGAATTTGATAATATCTTATTACTTTATTAAAACTATAAGAGCTATCATGAACTAATGGGAGGTAGTTTTAAAAATTATAAGGTTTTATGACTGTGGATATTTCCGTAAAACTATACTTGAACTGTAACTGAATAAAGTAGTGTCATGTCTCACCAACACAAAGGTAGGATCCTCCGACCAGGCGAGGTGATCATGCCTGGCAGGCCACTGCCCAACGGTTGATGTTGGGAAGTTGTATATATGTAAATCGGCGCGAGAAATCTTATTGCGCGATTCAGGATTGGTACTGTTGTGTACTCCGTGTCATTACGTGGCACCGTAATTCGGTGTATTTCTGGTCGATGACCCTCTAGCATGTTGCTGTTGCGCTGTATATGTGGAGGTCGCCACATACCTATCCGTGAACTTATAATTACACTTATTATACTCATAATAAGTATGAAATGTATAATTATTCTTATAATTACTAGATTGTTTAGCGTGAAATTTCTTATTCGATGTTATATTTTAGCAATTTTTTTTTTAAATAAACACTATCGGAAGGAATTATAATGAGCTATTGACAGCTTGGGGTTGCCAGTCAAGTATGTTTTCTGTCAGGTAGAGTAGTCACTTTGGCAGGTTCATATATTGAACAAGAGTAAAAAAAAAATTATTTCAAGTAATTTTTGCCTATAAATTCTCCTATATTAGAATCAAAATGAAGTAGGTATATTCAAGCAGAGTAATCCAAAGGAACACGATAATACCGTTACATCAATGGC
Organism: Spilosoma lubricipeda; assembly: GCA_905220595.1. NCBI lineage: Eukaryota > Metazoa > Arthropoda > Insecta > Lepidoptera > Erebidae > Spilosoma > Spilosoma lubricipeda. The sequence goes on from HG992290.1 coordinate 3,205,781, forward strand.
TACTAAACATACCAAAGAGTTTCTTGCACTCATTTGTAATTCAATTTCCTTGCACATAGATAATATGCTAAGAGGGATCTTAAAAACTTCGCGTATTTATTCATTTACATAGTATGATACTCTGCGAATTAATTCAAAACATATAATTGTAAACAATATTAAATTCTTATCTACCATTTAAAGGAGTCTATTTGTAAGCGGTACTGGTTTAATGGCTAAAATAGGCTTTAAATTTAAACTTTTTAGAGGTAGTATAGATACGCTGATTTCGGCACGAACGACTCGACCGGGGCGGTACCAACCCCTCCCTACAAGAAGATCACCGTAAAATGAGTGTTTGTGTTGTCATGTTTTGTTGGTGAGTGCGAGACCAGAGGCCCATAGATGCAGATGCATCACTAGGCGTCCATGATGTGGGTCACCAATTCACCATGCTGCATTGTTGCATTGTCTCAATGAGTATAGTGACCACCACTCTTGGATTCTGCTTATTCTTTCAATTAGGCAGTGCAGAGTAATTTTGACAGGACCATACAAAGAAAACTTATTTTCAACAAGGTTACGTTTTTAAATTTAATCATATGCTGGGAACAGTTTGTATTAAATTTGTGGAACATTATTATTATTATTATTATTAAATACAATTTGTGTCTATAATAAAATTGTAAACCGCGTTAGCGAAACTGCTTTGGATTTGCTGTTGTGTAAAATTTTCACGTTTCAAATTTCACGTAAGTTGGGTTGATTTCCACTTAGTACACTACTGAAACGAACAGTATCCTAACATCTCTGACGTAAAGTTCCGAAACAAGCATTTACAAGCACTAGCAGTCTTTATAGGCATAAATAAAGTATTAAACAAAACACTGCCCAAAGACAAAAGAAAAGCGAAATTGAATTGAAAGTAACAAAAAATTTATAAACTAAATAGACATCATATTAGAACAAAGCGCTGATACTGATACTGCAGCTATCTTAGGCATTTCTTTGCACCTTCTATCCCGTCATTTCCTAAACCACTACCGTAGCCAGGAACAGCATGGCCGTCGGGGACTGACGGGCATTTCTTTGTTGCGCTTGCCATTAGCGCGCCATTGATAATCACCACGCTTGGCACACGGGTTTGCGATCGTAGTATGCATGTACAGACATCCCATTATTCTCACAACAATATCTCGTGTAAAAAACAAAGCTTTCCCAACACAATAATGAGGAGAAATATGACATCATACGAGAGAATGTGTGTAATGTCGTCACGTTAGAAGCCGTATACGGTATATTTATTACAGTCTATATACGCAACAGCTATGAAAATACATTTACTTTCATAGGCAACTCAGCGTGAAACACGCAAACTACCGTATGATGATGAAAATGTTAAGTTTGTTCGTTCCATTACGATGAAAGTCTATCACTATCGCTAACAATTATCAACTGTCCAGTCTAAGTAAAGAAAGTGAAGTTAGCAGTAATCGTTTGATTGCACAGATGGCCTAGTGGTTTCAGTGGTCGCCACGCCGGCGCCGCTTTCTCTCTGCTGTGTTGAGTATTGTAGGTTCAAATCCTACACGGGACAACACTTAGAATGATCTACAAATTTATTGTTCTGAGTCTGGGTGCTCTTTGCATCCGTTTCTTGTATGTTTGTAAAGTCCCCCACGAACGACATATGATATATTACTAGGCTTTAAAAAAAAGAAGAAAATTAATGGATTTAGTAAAGTCGTTCAAGGTCTCTCTCGCTTCTGAAAAGAATGTGTAACAAAAGCTAAACCAAGCATTTAGTGATATTTTATCACTGAAGGCACGCGAAAGCAAATCTATAAGTAAGATTCCACCCACCCCAGACTTACGTGATTTTAGGAAGGATGATTTTTTAGGATATAAGGAATAATATAATTTTCAATCATAATGCATTTATATATTGTGGAAACTTTTTAGTTACGACATTCTTTCTTTTGATATTCGAACAAGAGTTTTTTTATATTGACAAATGTCATCTGACTTGATATATATTATATAAAAATTTTCCCTGTGCAAACAACGGTCTTTGCTTTCATATCCTAGTTATCTAGTTTATTTCAACAAAAGGTTATGGGCCTATCCACGAAAGTTGCCATTAAAAACCTCTGCGGACTAGATGACTACTCTACGTGGAAATTCGCAATGAAAATGATTCTGATAAGAGAAAAATTGTTCACGTATACGTCAAAGTACCCGGATTCCAATGACTCCATAAGCATCGAGAAGGACCAAGATGCACTGGCTTTGATCTGTCTGCATGTGGATACCTCACTCTACACGTATGTACAGGATTCAAAGCATGCCAAAGACGCTTGGGATAGCTTAGCGAAAGTATTTGAGGATAAAGGTGTGAATCGAAGGATTACCCTGATGAACGCTTTGCTGGATGAAAAGCTGGAGAGACACTCGTCGATGCATGATTATGTTGCTGCTGTTATGTCTCTATCTCAAAAGTTGAAGGATATTGCCACCGGATTTGACGATGACCTTGTAGCTGTTGTGTTGCTGAGAGGACTACCTGAAGAGTACAGACCTATGCGTATGGCACTGGAACACTCTGGGATGAAGTTGACTTCAGAGAACGTACGACAGAAGTTACTACAGGAGGATTCACGTCAAAGTTGCAGTACATCGTCTTCAACAGACTCGGCATTAGCAGTGAGTAAGAGTCGGAAACGGAATGGGAACAAGGACAAGAATATGACCAAAGTAAAATGCTATAAATGTGGAAAGCATGGGCATAAGAAGCCAGACTGTCAAGAAGGAAGAAAAGCAGATGATTCGACCTCCAAAAGGAAGGATGTCGTGAGCCTGTCTTCGTCCAGTATCGCGAACTCCTTCAATCCGACGGAGTGGTACATCGACAGCGGGGCATCTTCACATATGTCTTTCCAGAAACATTGGTTTAAAGATTTGGTTATGAATATCGGTATAAGTAACGTGACATGTGCGAATAGTGATAAGATGGAATGCACGGGTAAGGGTGACATCATGGTGAGTATGAAAGGTAGAATGTTTGCCGTGAGGGATGTCATGTATGTACCTGGTTTGCGTGTTAATCTGTTATCTGTTTCACAGTTAGTAGAGAGAGGATGGAAGGTGATTTTTGACAGGGATGGGTGCAAGCTAATTCACCATTTGGTTCCAGGCCATTTCAATGGAAAGCTTCTGGCTACCGCAAGTGAAGTCTCTGGTATCTACAAGCTTGAAGGTTGTCAGGCGGTTGTAGATGAGACTGCGTTGGCGTCAGTGAAAGCAGGTAATCCTTTGATGTTATGGCACCGGCGGCTTGGGCACGTAAATGAGCGAGATTTACATAAGCTTCCGGGTATGGATTTTGGAAAGAGCGTAATGGAGCCTTGTGTCGCCTGTATTAAGGGGAAGGCACATCGTTTACCTTTTCCAGTTGGTGAGGCTGAGAAGGCAGTTGAGAGACTGCAACTGGTTCACGCAGATATCTGCGGTCCAATGTCTGAACCGTCGTACGGTGGATCTCGATACATGCTAGTAATTGTAGATGATTTTACACGTAAAACTTTTGCATTTTTCCTTAAATCAAAAGATCAGGTTTTGGATCATTTTAAAGTTTTTCTAGCATCTGTAGAGGTTGAGACCGGGTTGAAGCTGAAGTGCATACGCACGGACAACGGAACAGAGTTTGTGAACAATAAGTTTGATGGGTTTCTACGCAAAAAGGGGATTAAACATCAATTGACTGTTCCCTACACTCCAGAGCAGAACGGCGTAGTGGAGCGAGCAAATCGTACTATCGTGGAGATGGCTCGTACTATGTTGGTGGAGAAAGATCTTAGTTGGAAACTGTGGGCGGATGCGTGTTCTACTGCTGTGTACACGAAGAACAGGCTGCCTCACAGTGGTAACAACGGTAAGATTCCTGAAGAGTTGTGGACAGGAAAGGCTCAGTCATTCGATCATTTCAGAGTTTTTGGATCTAAGGCGTTTGTGCACGTACCAAAGGAAACTCGGAAGAAATGGAGCCCTAAAGCGGAAGAACATATCTTTGTTGGTTACTGTGAAGAAACCAAGGGATACCGTTTCATTAATCTTAGTAATCCACGCGTTACAGTTAGAGCAAGGGATGTAGATTTCTTGGAAGACTCTACAGCAGCGATTTCAGAGAATCCTAGTCAACTGGTAGACAACGGTGACAAAGGTGCTGAAGTTATCTGGGAATTTGCAAGGGTAGAAGACCAGTCAGGTATGTCACCTGGTACTGCAGAAGCTTCTCAAGGGTCGAGTCCTACAGATGAAGCTGAGGTGTATGAAGACACGGAAGTGGAAGTAGGAGAAACGGCAGATAGCAGAGCAGAAAATGTTGAAGATGAAGAGCAGACTGTTGATAGAGGAGAATCAAACGAGGTTGAGTATCGCTATCCTCTACGTAATAGAATGCGAGACAGAAATCTTCATGGACTTGCATGCTGTACTGATGAGCAGGAGCCTTTGACAGTTAAGGAAGCCTTGAGTCGGGAAGACAAGGATAGCTGGAAGGAAGCCATGAAGAAAGAGATGGACTCTATGTACGAGAACAAAGTCTGGAAGCTCGTTGACAAGCCACCTGAAACTAAGATCGTGGGGAACAAGTGGATCTTCAAGTACAAGTATGATGCAGATGGTAACAGGTCCTATAAGGCTCGACTTGTTGCGAAGGGTTTCTGTCAGTCCTACGGGGTCGACTACTTTGAAACTTATTCACCGGTCGTGAGAAGATCAACAGTCAGACTGCTGCTATCGTTGGCTATTGAAAAGGACTTTTTCATTAGCCACTTCGATGTGAACACCGCCTTTTTGAACGGTGATTTACATGAAAGAGTTTATATGCGACAACCGGAGGGTTGCATAGACAATGACTCGAAAGAAAAAGTTTGCTTATTAGAAAAAGCGATATACGGTCTCAAACAAGCTTCTCGTTCGTGGAATGAAAAAGTGAATGAAGTGTTATTGTCTTTGAACTTCAAGCGCTGTGACTTTGATAGCTGTCTTTACAAAAATAATAATTTTTATATCGCTTTGCACGTTGATGATTTTATTTTATTTTACAAAGACAGAGCGCAGAAGGAAGAGTTGTTGAACAACCTTCGCAAGCATTTCAAGATGAAGGATTTAGGGGAAGCTAGGCAAGTTTTGGGGATGCTTTTGTATAGGACGGATACCGCAATATATTTGAGTCAAGAGAGGCTTATTTCAAAGATCTTGGATGAATATGGTATGAGCGATTGCAAACCGGTGAAAACTCCGATGGAAATGGATTTCCATAAAGTCATGGCGGAAGGGGAAGGAGGTAAGATCTTGTCCTGCCAAGACTGTCGTCGTTATCAGGCGCTCATAGGGTCGCTGAACTATTTAGCCTGTAACACACGCCCGGATATTGCGGTTGCAGTTAATTTCTTGGCACAGTATAATTCCTGTTGTGAAGAACGCCACTGGAAAGCAGCTAAGCATATCTTAAGGTACCTTAGGGGTACAAGGGATCTATGTTTGATATTTCCCAAGTCGCTAGTGCAGGACATCACGGGATTCGTAGATGCTGACTGGGGAGGGAACATCAAAGATAGAAAATCTTATTCTGGATTTATTTTTAGATGTGGAAACTCGTTGATTAACTGGGAATGCCGGAAACAAGCTTGTGTGGCACTGTCATCAACGGAAGCCGAATATATTGCACTTTCGGAGGCTACCAAGGAGGCAGTTCACTTGCGGCAGCTGAATGCATTTATAAGAGGTGAATCTCTTAGGTCTATTTGCATTTTTGTAGATAATCAGAGTGCTATGAAACTTGCGTGCAATCCTGTAGCGCATAGAAGGACGAAACATATAGACATAAGAGCCCACTATGTCGGAGATTGCATTGCTAAAAATGTTGTACGTCTGGACTATGTGTGTACGCAGGATAATCCAGCAGATGTGCTTACGAAACCACTAGGTCGTGTGGCATTTACCAAATGTGTGCGCGATCTGAGTTTGGGTGTGTGTGGTATGGTGTGATGTGAGGATATCTGATGATGGATGTTGTTTGAGGGGAAGTGTGGAAACTTTTTAGTTACGACATTCTTTCTTTTGATATTCGAACAAGAGTTTTTTTATATTGACAAATGTCATCTGACTTGATATATATTATATAAAAATTTTCCCTGTGCAAACAACGGTCTTTGCTTTCATATCCTAGTTATCTAGTTTATTTCAACAAAATATATGATATTTTTATAAACAGTTGCCAGACACTTCCTGTGGGCCATAACCTTTGACAGACATTTTAAAAGTCGTAAAAAAAATGTGGGAGCTTACGTCATTTTAGGAAGACTGCATCTATATGTATATATTATTAAGTATAATTAAGTATAATATTTTAAATTATTTATGAGTTAATATTTTAAAAAACCAATGGGAGTACAAATTTGACAGAATAATAATAGTAAGTTTTTTTTTTTATATTAGGTCCTATCAAAATGACTCTATTCTACCTGATGGAAAGCATAAGCAGAATCCAAGAGTGGTGGTCACCATACTGCGAATGCAGACGATGTAACAATGCAGCATGGTGACCCACACCATGGTGGACTAGTGATGCTTCTCCATCATTGGACCTCCGGTCTCGCACTCCCCAACGAAACACAACAGCACGATCGCTATCATTTTACGTTGATTTTCTGTGCGAGGGTAGTACCGCCCCGGTCGAGCCGACCCGTTCGTGCTGAAATCACCGTGGCTCTACTACCTTGAGAGTAAGTATGCCTAAGAATGAACATAACCCTCTCTACTTGCTATCTGCAAGATGAGCTCGATGAAAGTCTTTCCACTGTATTACTACTACTATTTGGTAACCTTGGGCAGTATACTTGTTTTTCATGTTTTTTTCCTACGCGACTACTGAGAAGCAAAAAGCAAGGGTTATTATTTTGAGAGTATACGTATGTTTATTAGTTCCACCGTCATAAACTACTGAACCAATTTTATTTAATAACTAACGTATTAATAGATTCGTAATAATGGCCCGGATAACATAGGCTACATAAACTATTTGATAAGTTTTTTACGTAGTCAGATTTTACGTTTAAAAAAAACCCTTGGTTGTTCAGATGTTTTATCTACATTTTTTCTGAACTCATTTTTTACCTACATGTTAAAAATTCCCACAATATAATTTTAATTAGCAGGACAGGTTTATAGAGGCAAACATGTCTCGACGAAAACCAACAAACCGTAACTTGGGCCACAAAAAATTGCACAAGAACAAGTTTGTAATACCTAGTATACAAAAAGCCGTGATATTGACCCATAGTACCGCAAAATAAATGCGTATAATTTATGTATAGCGCCGTTCTAAAGGCTGATTTATTTATTGCTTATTTGTCGGAAAATATTTAATTTAAATTTAAGTGTTTTGTTCAGCCGAATATCAGAATTCCATCGAAATTAAGCATTCCAGTGTCTATTGCTGTTGGAGGTTGACATGAATAATATTATTAAGAATGGGAATAATTAGTGCAAGTAACGGTTAATTGTAATTAATAGCACCTAACTCAAAAAATATTTTCATTATCCTACTGGTCAAACTTAAGACTCGTAAATATAATCGTTTGGCGTCAACTTCTAACAAGCTCCCCTAGCAAGTTCAAAGCGTTTTCCTTTCTGCAACGTTAACGCCTAAATCGTTAAGTATTAGCCAATGACACACGCTAAACCGCTGCACCGATTTCAGTAAAATTTTGCTTGGAGATACTTTGATTTTTGAAGAAGGACATAGACTACTCTCTACCGCGATAACCGACATACACGCGAGTAAAAACTACTACTTATTAAAAACTAAATTAAAAACATCATGTATAGCGGTCAGTGTGGTCAAGAGTACATCTTGTACATAGCGGTCATTGACGTTATAAGATTTTATTATAGACAATCTACATTATTAAGTAACATATTAATGCAGAAGTTCTTTTTTGGGTAACTTGCAATAAATTACATGAAAAAAATCATACAACAACAACAGCTAAGTGATGAGATGGAAAAAAAACCCTATCGCTTAGGTAGAGCGTGGTTTTCGGAATAACCCGAAGTAGCGTCACGACTGTTTTTTTTCGAATTCGAAATTAAGCAGCATTATAGTATAGGTACCAGGACGTTACGTGGCGAAGCTTCGGCGTAGTGAGGGTAGTTCGCGCATAGCACCTACACTAGTGCAACAAATCAAAATAAAGGAAATCGAAGTGTAGTCGACTGACGCTCCAATCGCTTGCTCGGAACGGTGCTACTACAATCCCCGCGTCCCTCTATTACCAAAGGGACCTAAAAAACGTCTTTCTGCGCATGGCCAAGTAAGCTGCCGGCTCCTATAGGCCTAAAAACACATCTCCATCCTAGATTTGAAAACAGGAAAGAAGAAGAAGAAGAAAAGAAGATTGAACCAGTGGTTAAAGTAAATAATATCCTATTTTGTGTTTTACTACCTATGTACGTAATGAGATATATTTATACAGGATCTGTGCCTGCAATTTTTAACTCTAACAAAAGTTGAGTTGAAGAAAAACTCTGTAGCATTGAATACGCAATGTAGGTGTTTATATTTGCTGGAATTGTAAAGAAAACATAACAACTAGAATTCAAGATAAATTACAATTTACAATTCATTATCTACTTTTAAATGCGAGAGAAAAACCTGCTTTATTTTTACACTACATTCTTTGTTATTTAAGATTTACCGTTTTTTGTTCTAATTATGCGAAAAGATTTGCATAATTTTGAATATTGACATTAGCACACAGACCTTGTCCAGTGTAGGCCGTTATATATAATTTTCTCTATAATATTAAATGTTTTTTACGTACTTTTAGTTTTCACAAAGCATCTAACAGGCAACATGAATCTTTAGACGTCTGCAACCGTCTGTTCAATATCAATGTGGTAATGGATTAAATATTAACGATGAATTTGGGTGGGACTGAGTTATCCTAGAACACATGTTACGTCAGTGCTTCTTCCATTTTATTACTTCCACGATCGTTAAGTCTTCCTAAATAAACACCAGACGCTATAAAATGCTCTTTTAAATGGATACAATTCTGATGAAGTAAACCAAAAATAGTGATTGCGGTGGGATTTAAAAATATGGGACGCAAGGGATAAAAATAGATTGAATTAATCTACTGTTAAGTCTGAGTGATGACGGATTTAGAAAACAGAATGACAGGAGGCTTATTTATTCACGTGGGAGTCATCGTATTTGTTTAAGGGAGACAAAGAGAGAAACTTGAAATAAATTCTATACTCTTCACGTCTCACCAACGTGGTAACTAATTCCTAAGGAGAGGACTCTAATTCTTCGTTTCTTATCTCAAGCAATGTACCAAAGGCTGTTCTTACAATGTACGTAATTGCGTAATTGAGACGAACTTCTTAGCATTCCATGGATTCACCGTGCGGGTGCCGGGTCCATCGTGTGGAAGAGAGAGAAACTCCGAGCGGAGCCCGAGACTTGTGACACGGGTGTAGGTTTAAGGGGCCCCTTTGCGATACGCATCAACACTCACCTTCACCACTCGTGTTTCTCTCCCTACCCAGCCAAATCTGGTATGAACCTGCCAGCGCAGCTTTGGATACTCGTTCTAATATAGAACTTACTGCGGTTCTAGACAGGCCAAGGTCTTTCAGCAGGTTATAGAGAGATTTTGCTGGTATACCTCTCGCACCCACTTCTACAGCATATAAATTAACTATGTAGCCATTTTTTGTTAATTCGTTTGAAAGGTCGAAATATTTATTTAGTTTTATCGCGTGGTCTTTTGGTACGTTTGTTTCCCACGGTACAGTAAGCTCTACGAGTACTACGCGTTTAGTAACTCTAGAAAAAAGGAAAATATCCGGTCTGGATGGCGAAAATTTTAAATACAATTTTAATACTATTTTGGAAAAGTCATTCCAAAATCATAGGTAGTCTTGACTAGAGTGACAACATAGCCTCGTAGTAAGCCGCAGTTTGGCAAATAAGCTGAGTGAGTGAGTGACGTTATGAGATAAGGGTGAGAAAGGGTGGTAAAGTACTTGTGTCTCTTCAGGTGCGAGCAAATAACTCCTATAAATTAAGATATTATCTTATTAACATTTTTACACAAGATAAATTTTACTAATGAATTATTTTGTAGAACATATTGTAGAGAAAAATCACTCAATAGTTAAAAGAAGGTATTTCTCAGTCGTTCGTCTGTCAGACAAAGTGATAACGTCACCAGAGCCCAATAAACTGGTAAGTGAAGCTCCTTATAGCCGGAGCTCTTAGCATACACACCACATTCGTAGGACTAAACCTAAGACGGTATAGGTAACGCAAATAGGGTTGGCGCTGCACAAAGCGAACAACAACTTATTTATATTTAGATTTTTTTACTTTGTAGTAACAAAATTTCTGTTTTTCAAGTACTGTAGGTAAAAATAGAACATACCTTCATAACTTCTATTTATGTATGTTCTATTTTAAGCTACACACTGTAGTGGTAGAATGGTCGTCTGATCCTGAACTAGTCAGACTCTGTACTGTGGTAACCGACTTGGTGATAAACATACTTATATAAATACATATATAATAGGTACATCACTTACACCCAGACAGAAAAAACATACCACAGTTAATTATTTAAAGGGTCAAATTCGAACTCACGACTTCTGACAACAAAAAAAAAACAAACAAAAACCGACTTCAAGAGCTAGATCAAATTGAAGTGGAACAACATGGGAAGCACCAGCTTTCAAATAAAAAAGATTGATTATAATCGGTTCACCAAGTCGAAAGTTCTGAGGTAACAATCATAAAAAATACAGTCGAATTGACAACCTCCTCTTTTTTTGAAGTCGGTAAAAAACGTATTGTAATCGTAACGTAACGTACATGATAGAGACAATTTAGTAAGCCGATATCCTATGTAACATATGTATCATAAAGGGTACGAGATGGAAACAGTTTGGAGAGCCACTTAACCCTTCAATGTGGAGTGCAAACAAACTCTGTATTGACAGCCCTTATCCTGTATAGGAATTAGGCTCGTTAAGTCAGTTTAGTTTCGAAACCCATTAGAGACGAGACTTACACAAACACCAATATTCGTATTATCTCTTCTATACTAATATATAAAGCTGAAAGGGTTGTTTGTTTGTTTGTTTGAACGCGTTAATATCAGGAAGCGATGGTCTGAGTTGGAAAATTCTTTCAGTTTTGGATAGTACATTTATCCAGGAAGGCTATATATCATTACGCCTTAGCGTGATAGGTCTTAACCTACAGGAGCGGAGCACCAATGAAGAATGTTACAAAAACGGGGGAGAATTATCACGCTACGGTCAATAGGAGACGCAATCGAGGTTGCGTGGATCGGCTAGTTACAATATAAATATAACTAGCTTACCCGGCGGACTTCGTACCGCCATATTTACATATCTGTTAGAGCTTCACATAACTGCCTCGGTGGCGCAGTGGTAGCGTATGCGCCTGCTGTGCTTGAGGTCTCGAATTCGATTTCCGAGTCGGACCAAATGATTGTATGATCTGCAAATATTTGTTTCGGAGTTCGGGTATTTTCTTATGTATGTATTTTCAAAAAAATTATACGTATGTAATTATATCAGTTGTCTAGTACCCATTACACAAGCTCTGCTTAACTTGAGATTAGATGGCATTGTGTGTAGTAAATAGTGCTTAAAATGATCACAATTTTCCGTTAACTTAAAGTGGCAACCCTAACCATATTAGCGACGGGTGTGAGGTAACAATTTTCAGGCATAATATTAAAGGAAGGCGAGTCACAGGTGCTCAAAATAAATTTACGTCACGCTAAAAGCCAGGTCTAAATTGAGAACCAGATCCACTCGTAAAAGCTTAAGTGCCATGATTGAAAACGGTGTGCTAAGCGAATTTGTAAGTTCTAGTGAATAAGTGGGTTTAGTTATTAAAAAACTCAATAGAATCGATTAATATTTTAATGCTTAGAGCACAGAGTTGAAGGTCAATCAAAAGTTGTTAGTCAGACATAAAATATGATCTGTTCGCAACATTTTGTGATAGGCAGGGGAAGCTTCTGACTTAGTTATGCCAGGCAACGATCTCTGGAGTAAGGCGTCTCTCGCTCTCATACTCGCTGTCTCTATGTCCCTAAAGAGTCGGCGATCTGAACGGATTTGCCATTCCATAAGAAAAAAGTAAGTTTAGCATGAGCCTGATTCCGACGCTAGTCGCTTGTAGATCGCAGATTTATAAGACATAAGTGATCTGCCTTACACGTAAGTAGTCTAAAATTTACGACCTAATGATATACAAGACATTATGTAAAAGCAAAGATGAATAACTACATTCACCAGTGCTGTCTTTACGTTGAGGCTGGAAACTTTTAGATCATATTTTCTATGCGATTATCGGTGTCTAGACAATCCGCTTTAATAGGTAATTTACTTTATATTATTACATCATGCTCTTCGTATCACATAATTAATATTCATCTATGACATTCTTATTTCGTTCTTGAAACAAGTCTAGACTGTCTAATTTAAATTTATACGACAAATTAACTTGGGTATAGTTGATTAAAACATTATGTACGAGTTAACAACCTAAATAAATAAGATAGTATTATTGCTAAAATGCAAGTTATGTTGAAAGTACTTAAAAGAAAGTTGATTTGCAGCAATTCGTTTCAGTCTTCTTAGGGTTTGTATATAATTCTTACGTGCAAAGCTTAACGCGGTCACGGCGGCAGTTTTCATAAAAAAATACTATTTCAGATTGCTCTACTTAATAGGGTTAGAATCATCACAAAATAATTAAGTCTCCTAGAATTTTTATACCTCTACTAAGTACCGATGTTTAAGGATCTGTAGATAAATCGTGGGTATACAAAATCTTGGCCAGAAACAGACAATGCTAGGTACTACATTCTACATCATTTGTAATGTTACGATGAATTCTATAACAAAACTTTTTAATATGTAACAGAAAGGTACATGAAAATAGACGGGCAAAGTTTATGACAAGTATCATCAGCCAATCTCAAAGCCTAGAGAATACATTTTCATAATAATAAATCCAACCTATCGAAGTGTCAACTCGTTTGGAAAAAAATAGATTTAGCATTTGATCCGGGTTGTCTGATAACACTGTATCGCTACTTGCGAGTCGGGTCGAAAAAGCCAATTTCCCTTTTTTCCTCTCTTAAATGAAACATCGAGATCGGCCTTAAAATACAATATTTATGTAAACAATCTCAAAAATAAACCTTTGATCTAAATAAAGACTTGCGTCAATACTGTGGTGTTTACGTCCATTTCATTCTAAACCCGTATCTCTTAGATGATTATTTTTTGTTTAGATTAACTAGAATTGTACATTTATTACTTGTACAGATTTATTATTGCTTACATCAGAATGAAATTCTAGTTTCTTTTAATTTTAAATTGTGTAAAACGTGTAAGTTTATAGATATTCTTAAACTTTATTATACAAAGATAACACTGGGGTATTTTAACTGTGCATATTACGAGTAGAGTATGTATTTAATATATGAAGCCAAATCTTTGTACCTCTTTTTACGAAAATTATGTGACCCCACTGCCTCGTTGGTCTCGCGGTTGGCGTGTGCGACTGCTGATCATAAGGTCTCGGGTTCGGACCAAATGTTTATATGATCTTCAAACGTTTGTTTCAGAGTTTGGGTGTTTTCTATGTATAATATGTATATATTTACAAAAAAAAAGTATATATGTATTTGTATCAGTTGTCTAGTACCCATAACTCAAGCTCTGCTTAGCTTGGGACTAGATGGCATTGTGTGTTGGATGTCCGAAATATTTATTTATTATTTATTTATATGGAGGAAGAGTGCAAAAAAACTTAGCTAAAAAGAAATAATTATGGTACCTACTGGAATTTCGACCACGAGGCGACTGCTAGTATAACATTATCGCCCAGAATAGGCAGAGACAACGAAGAGTTATTCACTTCATTTACTGCGATCAACATTTCAGCATTTGGCTAGACCACCGCGGTTCAGAAGTGGACTTTTAAAGTTAGTTGATGATGATGATGAATACTGCAGCGGCAGTATTCCTTTCTTTCCATTCGGCATCGACCAGAGTAAAATAACTGGAAGTCCCATAACTATTCTATTTCTTGTTTTTTAACCGATTTTCTTTTCTGTTTCGTAGCTGCTGATAAGATTCAGTTTAACCAATAAAAAATGTTTCTTTTTTTAAATTTGAATATTCCGATACCCTGTGACTTTTTTCATCGTAACTTTTACGTTGTTATTTGTATCATTACTTACTTTTACATATAATACACAAACAATAGCTTTAGTCCAGAATGCTAAACCAATAAAAAAGCCCAGAGCATAAATATCCACACAGAACTGAAACATCCTAAGTAGGTAGTAGTTAAGTAAGCACTTTTTCCATTTTAAACGCATACCTGTATGCAGTGTGTTCTTCAAGATTACATTCAAGAGTATTTATTGATTTTATATTCAGGGTTGAAGCGGCCATTTTGTTTATTTCTTATTTATCCTTGTGCAAATCTAGTTACAATTTTTTAATCTATACAAATAAATACAAATGGAGTGTCCGTTTGTAATATTAAAATAACCAGTTTTTACTAAATGCATATGTATGTATACACGGTATATATACCAGAAATGTAGTTAAGAAATTTTTGCCTGTCTGTCTGTTTGTTCCGGGTAATCTCTGGAACGGCTGGTCCGATTTTAACGGGACTTTCACTGGCAGGTAGCTGATGATCCAGGGAGTAACTTAGCTTTTTAGACTAGGTTTGTCCAGCGGCGTTATCCGAGGTTATTGTTGTACCGCTGGTTTAGGTAATAAATTATAAATAAAGATATCTACAAAGGGAGACTGACTAAAGAAGTTATGATTGTATTAACAATCATTTTTGAACTAAATCAGGTAACATTATGTTAACTAAAAGATAGATGTAGTATATGAAATAGAACAAGGTCATCTGATCTGACTTCTATGAAGTCCTTAACGGATACTGCAAGTCATAGGCATATGAGATGTCAAGTGCCGTGGTTAACACAAACGAAGCTTAGTTTATGAGAAAATTTGCTAGAACTGGGTTATTATCGCAAAATATATAAATGTATATAAACCAGTTTAAGGTAGGCTGTATTTTCGCAGCCGGTTCAGATATACCGAAGCTATCCTGGTGTCGGTGTCGCAGTGGTAGCGTACGCGACTGCTGTTCTTGAGGTCTCGGGTTCGATTCCCGGGTCGGAACAAATGTTTGTATGATCTGCAAATATTTGTTTCGGAGTTTGGGTGTTTTCTATGTATAATATGTATGTATTTACAAAAAAAAAAAAATATATAAGTATTGATATCAGTTGTCTAGTACCCCATAATACAAGCTCTGCTTAGTTTGGGACTAGATGGCGTTGTGTGCTAGATGTCCGAAATATTTATTTATTTATTTATCCTACGGATACTTATATCTCTAGATAATTCAGAATAATAGTAATCTATAACTTACCAAGTAGAAGTAGTATCAGCGGGTTTTGGAACTGCTCGATGTATTTCTTCCATAGCGGCTCCTGTTCTTTTACTTGAAACTCGTTGGGACCCACGAAGTTCATGCGGTCATTTGCCTCACGCCAGGAGAGGCCGCGGCGAACGTCCACCTTCAGACGTTCTGACACCTGGGAGAAGACAGTACAGGAATTAATATTGTATACTTGGACTTTAATCTTTTATTAATTAACTAGCTGACCCACGCAACCTCGTTTGCGCCTTATATTGCCGGAGCGTGAAAATTTCCCCCGTTTTTGAAACATTCTTCATTGTTGCTCCGCTCCTATTAGTAGTAGCGTGATGATATATACCCTATAGCCTTCCTCGATAAATGGACTATCCAACACCGAAAGAATTTTTCAAATCGGACCAGCGGTTCCTGAGATTAGCGTGTTCAAACAAACAAACAAACTCTTCAGCTTTATATATTAGTATAGAATTAATTTTAATACTCGAACCCTACGATGTAGACGACTATCACAAGTTTTGCTTATAACTTACTAAGGGAATGTTATTTGACTCCATTAAAAACTAGCATCTTATGCAAATAAGATCTTGATACCAATTTTCCTGAGCAAAATATAACAAAAAGCTTCAGGTACTACTGGATAGGAATAATTGTCAGTGGTAGTTAATTAAAATAAGCTACGGCAGAAAATTATGAAAATAACTGTTTTTGTGTAAACAGACCAATTGCGTATTCGTAATTTTCAAGCACATTAAAGATGAAATTGTATGTGGTAACATTTATATAGAGTTAAAAAAAAATGTTATGGTAAAAAGTAAAAGTCTCTACTGTAATCATCTTTACACAGTAAGTTCGTTGGTAAGACCCTATTATTCTAAACAATTTCATTTATAATTTGACAATCAACATAAGGTGTGCTGTCGGCAGATATTGGATATTTTATTTAAAAATTTAAATTTAAGACGTGAATTAGAATCTCAGGGCCTAACAGACTAATGAAAACACAACAAAGCCAAATTGTAACTGCTTAGATAATTTATTTTATTATTCACAAATACATAGTACTAAAAACGTCGAAAGAAAAACTGTTAGGAAAATTGATGGGAGTTTTGTACTTTGAATTATTGAAAGTAATAAATCTCATTAACGAAGAGCCGTATTGGCTATGGATTAATTAGATCAATTTAAGGATTGGCTGGATCAGAGAAAAAGTAATTCATTTCAGGTAGGGCACTCGTTTTTGCTTTGACAACGTGTAATCTCGTCGACTGCGACGCAATCTTGCGTAAGTTTTCCCATATTACTGCATTACGGACTTACAGGTTGCTTATTCACTTTCACAAGGGACTTGTAGAGAACTGAACCGGATTGTCACGTGCGATGAAAAAATAAATCCTAACGAGAGGCCTATGTCCAGCAGTGTACTATTAAAGGCTGTTGGTGTGATGTTATGAAATACTGATGTACAGACTCTTCAGAATCGCAAACTAAGTATTTTAAAGGTGCTATATATAATACTAGCGGACCCACCCAACCTCGTTTGCGTCTCCTATTAATAAATAATAATAAATAAACATTTCGGACATCTAACACACAACGCCATCTAGTCCCAAACTAAGCCGAGCTTGTATTATGGGTACTAAGACAACTGGTATGAATGCTTATATACTTTTTTTTTGTAAATACATACATATTATACATAGAAAACACCCAAACTCCGAAACAAATATTTGCAGTTCATACAAACATTTGTTCCGGCCCCGGAATCGAACCCGAGACCAGCAGAACAGAAGAACAGCAGTCGCGTACGCTTCCACTGCGCCACCGAGGCAGTTAATTGCCCGTAGCGTGATAATTTTTCCCCGTTTTTGAAACATTATCATTGGTGCTCCGTTCCTATTGGTCGTAGCATGATGATATATAGCCTTCCTCCATAAATGTACTATCCAACACTGAAATAATTTTTCAAATCGGAGCAACGGTTCTTGAGATTAGCGCGTTCAAACAAACAAACTCTTCAGCTTTATAATATTAGTATAGATGAGTTTTTGTTAGACTATATCACCAAAGGGGTAATAAACATCCACATTTTGTCAACTATGTCACCCAATTGCCTTCGAATTGGCAGTGAAAACCTAGATGAGACTGGAATACGACTTTCGCCATTACTGTTTTGCTTATAGTAAGTATGCGATGCTTTTGGGTGCAATAATTTTTCAGAAGACCTGGGGCGCATACCTGTTACATAAATCAGCTACTATTGGAGTCTTTAACTTAAATAACCAAACGTAATTGTCTAATAAGGCCGCCCTTTGTATACTACACTTCGGACATATGTATTATGTACTTATTCAACTCTGTAATATGATGTGCAAATAAAGATTTTTCTATTCTATTCATGACTAATGGAGTTGACAAAAGCGTTCCAAATATTTCAAAACCACAATGTTCACACTTTCATTCATTTCTTGTCATACATTCGTTCAAAGTTTACCGGTTACGCATTCTGATTAGCTACTCTCTGTATTTGTAAACACAAATCTTTCATTCATAAGACCAAACGATTGTTTACAGTATTTCAAATAGCATGGCTCGTAAGGAAGTTTAAACCAGCGAAGGAGGAACCGGAACATCGGTAACAATAACCCCAAACGGGTTAAGACTTGAGACCCATTGTACCTGAGAGATGTTTAATAAACAATATCTGTGTTATTTTTTAATGAATGGCAGATGTTGGTATGAAATTGATATGATTGGTACAGAGGATCGTTCTGAAGCGCCAGTTTATAGATTTTTATCTCTGCTTGTTGGGTGTTAACTTGGTGCAGGGATAATTTAATTAGAGCCAATAGGAAATGTAAAAGGCAATTAGTAAGAATTATATGTGCTCACTTCGAACGATGTGCTAATGATAGACAATCAATAAAGTGCTACCAGAAGCTTTGGTTGCTTAGTAAAACGTTCACATCTGTATCATCTTCATTCTTAATGCTAACTAATACATATTATATAATATGCGTATCAAGCTGTTTTAGAAAAGCAAGCAAATTCATTCAGTACCTATTCAACCGTTGCTAAAACTATACTAATATATGTATAAAGCTGAAGAGTTTGTTTGTTTGAACGCGCTAATCTCAGGAAGTTCTGGTCCGATTTGAAAAGTTATTTTAGTGTTAGATAGCCCATTTATCGAGGAAGGCTATAGGCTATATATTATCACGCTAAGACCTACAGGAACGGAGCACCAATGAAGAATGTTACAAAAACGGGAGAAAATTATCACACTACGGGCAATAGGGGACGCAAACAAGGTTGCGTGGATCGGCTAGTGATTAAATAATAAGATCGAGATTAACTTTTTCTGACATGTTCCAATCACTAAACTTATTCTAACTAATTTATTTACTTTATCATGTCTGTTAACAAATTGGATTAATAAATCCAAGACCGAAGGATTAAACCGCACGGTAAGAATTTCTGTCAGGACCAGGATTTGACGGTAATACTCTTGATTCGAAATCTTGGAGTGTCAATTAAAAGTGACAGTGACTGTGAATGCTCGCATTCTCGCATGTTGCTATAACATGCGAGATTGCGAGCATTCACAGTTATATTCAAAATTTTACTAATTATCAGTGAAGGACGGTAAAATAAACTATTTTAATTAAATTCAATCTTCACGACTACCGTTATCGAAAAGTAATTTAAGTTTTCTCTTTACTTTTATTTTCACAACAATTTTTTAATGCAAAAGATAACATGGGACTTGCGTGTTGCTAAAAACGACAACACAGAGTATATAAGCATTAGAAATACAAATTCGGAGTATGAATATTCGGAAATAACCGTATTATTTGTTGCTGTTATTCGCCGAACAATTCACTAAATAATTCGGCGAATTATAATTAGTACTGTAGTACTGAAGTACGATTACAGTCAAACAAGTCGTTTACATAGCCGTATTCGTTGTTTAATCGTCTCTACTCGGCGAGTAGGTATCTAAATGAGGTATTAGAATAAGAAACCTTCAAAATAAAACGAGTGGATTATCGTCATTTTTCTTACATTGTATAAAAATGTAAAATCATAGGCCTTCTTATACTTGTGCTAGCTGAGCCCCGTGGTTTTGTCCCCACGGTATAACAACAAACGCGAGTAGCCCTGTGGGGTAGTAAGTATAATTATATACTTACTAGCTACATTACCTCGTTGACCTAATAGTTAGCTTAAGGGACTGCAGATCAAGAAATGTCGGGTTCGATTTCCGGGTCGGACTGCTGTTGGGTTTTTCTTGATTGATTTAAAGATAGCGGTGCTGTCCTCCCGTGGCTCGGAGAGCACGTTAAGCCTTCGGTTCCGGTTGTCATCAACATCTATGACAATCGTTATTGGGATGTCAGTGCCCTAAAATATACTGACAACTAGTTCATTATTCGAATTCTGTTCACCCTCAGGCTTGCAAAGGTCAGAATGTCAGATGCCAGTCGCTCCGTGGAACAACCGAAAACCGGTTGAACTAGTAGTCGACCCCAAATAATCTTGAGAATAATAAAGGCTAGGAAGTTGATGACTTGTACAGTAGCCATCTGTCACAGCTTCGCATGGGTTTAGTTTATAAAATAGAACAAAAGTTTAGTATATGTAGGTACATCATTTTTTGAGTTCCGTACCCAAAGAGTAAACGGGACACTATTACTAAGACTTCGCTGCCCGTCTGTCTGCCCGTCCCTCAAGCTGTATCTCATGAATAGTTAGACAGGTGAAATTTTCAGAGATGATGTATTTCTGTTGCCGCTATAACAACTATACTAATAAAAAAGAAGTAAAAACTAAAACCCAACTACGACAAAAAACGACGCTGAAAAAGTATGAAACATATTAAAGTGTTATGGACTATGGTACATTAATAAGTTTCAAAAACCGTAGTCCAAGTAGTGTAATCGAATAAATACGGACAAAGTCACGAGAAAATGCTAATAATATATATATTTTTAAAATGTACAAGTAACGCCCTTTCTAATAATACCAAACACGACTTATTTATCTAAAATTTATTTTTTAATACAGTACTTAATGTAGACTACCAACCACGTTAATGTAGACCAAGGTAGTAGAGCCACGCTGATTTCAGCACGAACGGGCCGGCTCGACCGGGGCGGTACTACCCTCGCACAGAAAATCAACGTAAAATGACAGCGTTCATGCTGTCGTGTTTCGTTGGTGAGTGCGAGACCGGAGGCCCAATGATGCAGTAGCATCACTAGCCCGCCACGGTGTGGGTCACCATGCTGCATTGTTGCATTGTCTGCATTAGCAGTATGGTGACCACCACTCTTGGATTCTACTCATGCTTTCCATCAGGCAGAGTAGAGTCATTTTGGCAGGGTCAAACATAAAAAAAAAAAAAAAATACTAGAGAGCGCCACATTAGATTCAGTGACACATAATATAGCCTATAACCAGAAGACGATCATGACGCTTCTAACGACACCTCATTTGTCCAGTTCTAATGAGTAGTTAAGGAGCTAAGAGGAAACAAATGAACATACATACATACATAGCCTGTCAAAATCATAACCCTCCTTTGCCGCTAGGCTAGGCTTGCCGTAGTCGGGTAAAAAACAGAATAAAATAAATATTTAAGGGGCTTCCATACAACAAACGTGATTTTTTTGCTCGATATTGATAACGGCAAGCGGTAGACGCTTGAAATGTAAAGACCCTTGAGTCCGACTCGCACTTCGCCCATTTTTGTTATGTCTTATGGTTTAGCTGGGCTTAAAATAAAACTTTTTAGTTTTATTATTGTAACATTTGCGTCTCCGCCCGCGTTTATGTCGGTTATCGCAACTAAAAGTAGTTTATGTCCTTCTTCAGGATCAAATTTATCTCTGTAGTGAGATTCACTCAAATCAGTTAAACGGTTAAGTCGTGAAAGCGTAACAGACAGACCTTCAGAGTTAATTTCGAATCTATAATATTGGTATAGATATATAAATCTACCTGGAAAAAATATCTAACTGATTATTAAAACCATGTCAAAATCTGTTTCGTACTTTGGGATTTAGCGAATACATAGTCACGACGCATAAAACTACTTTTACTGTTTAGATGAAATATTGGCTGCTGAATCTGAGTAAATGTAAAGTAGTCTTACATTTACATAAACCGATTTAGGGTGCACGCCACGGTAAATCGACTATTTACCATGTATAATGTCGTTGTATAGAGGCAGGTGATTTTTGAGCTATGATGAGTACTATAAAACATACTTAACTACCTCAAGAACACCGCATAACTCATGAAAATATATCTACCAATCTATACTAATATATAAAGCTAAAGAGTTTGTTTGTTTGAACGCGCTAATCTCAGGAAGTTCTGGTCCGATTCAAAAAAATATTTCAGTGTTAGATAGCCCATTTATCGAAGAAGGCTATATATCATCACGCTAAGACCAACAGGAGCGGAGCACCGGAGCATATGGGCAAACGAGGTTGCGTGGGTTTGCTAGTCATCTATACAAATGAATAAAAGTAGAGTGTCTGTTTGTAATATTAATATAAAAGCTGTTTAATAAATGCAATGTAGGCAAACACGATACATGTACCGAAATAACATTTTTTTTTGTCTTCTATCTGTCTATTTGTTCTAAGTAATCTCTGGAATGGCTGGATCGCATGATATGGATCTGGCTATGTATTTATATCAGTTCTCTAGTAGCCATTACACAAGCTCTGCTTAGCTTGGGACTAGATGGCGTTGTCTGTTAGATGTACAAAATGTATAGTTAACATTAAGCTAATATTGAAAGTTGGTTAATTAAAATATGTATACATCAAAACCAATTGTTCGTTACTCTTGCTAAAACTCGGAAATGACTGGACCGATTTGGCTAACTTTAGCATTGAAAAATTTGTAGGAGTGCGGGATTAAATGGACAGAAAATAAGTGAAAATGAGGTAAACGAATGAGAGTCGCAGACGAAGTTGAATGGATCAAATAGTAACCAAAGTTAAACTTTTGAGTTTCGAGATCTATTTGATTCCTGTTCAATGCAAGGTTATTGATTGCCGCTTGCACTTGGGTAGTTTTTTAAGCGTTCGTTTTAACAAAATTATGTTCATTTAGTGTTCAAGGGGTCATATCATACAGGTGACTCGGGCGCCGGAGATCTCAGAATGATCTCCGTCCTCCATAAGTACAAGCTTGAGGGTGACAGATTAGGCCATCTGTCACCCTAGCAGAAGCAGGCTCGGGTGGAGCACCGGAACACCGCTCTTCCCGAGTTCTTACACGGTAGGGGGCCATCTACGTACCGTAGATGGCCCGAGGTACGTCTGGGTTCCAGGGTTTTTCTTGTTAGGGAACACCTGGTTCCCCGGCTTCTAGTACCCGAGACGCGTGCGGTTTTAGTCGGTTCGAATCCAACGTGCCACCAGGAGGTAGTATTGGAGGAGAATTCCGAACGGGAAAAAAAAAAAAGAAATTAAATTTAATATTTAGGGATAGAAAGTCTATTTGTAGTACATTGATATGTAACTAACAAAGTAATTATGAATGGAATCTTGAAAGTCAAATCACTGCCTCGTTGGTCTAGCGGTTGGCGTATGCGACTGCTGATCATGAGGTCTCGGGTTCGATTCCCGGGTCGAACCAAATGTTTGTATGATCTACAAATATTTGTTTCGGAGTTTGGGTGTTTTATTTGTATAATATGTATGTATTTACAAAAAAAAAGTATATATGTATTTATATCAGTTGTCTAGTACCCATAACACAAGCTCCGCTTAGCTTGGGACTAGATGGCGTTGTGTGTTTAGATGTCCGAAATATTTATTTATTTATTTATTTATATTCTGGAGCTTTATTACTATTACATCTACTTAAGCATCTTGGAGCTAAGAGGTAACAGTGAACCATTGTAGTGGAAAATAAATCAATACTGACTGCCTCCATGGTGTAGTGGGAACGTATGCTGAAGTCTCAGGTTCGATTTCCGGATCAGACCAAATTTGTATGATCTGCAAATATTTGTTTCGGAGTTTGTGTTTTTAGTTTTTATTTACAAAAAAGTCATTCTTTCGTTAGTCAATTTGGCTTTTAAAGCAGTAGGAACTCTGCTTAGTTTAAACTAGATGCCGTTGTTTCAAATGTAAAAAAAAAACACTGTCGAGTTATTTATGATTCATTTTGACAAGTCCAATGAACTCAGTAACGGATGGATGGAGTTCTTTACAATTATGTATTATGTAGTCCTTATTTAATTTATAACAATGTACTCAATGATTTATGTACAAATGCTTTACTGCTTAAAAGGTTATATTACGTGTTCATTATTCATTTGTTTATCACATAAATATTATATGCAGCTATGACAAATTGATGTGACGTACTGACACGACTATTAGTAACACTAAATAAAATACTCTTCACACAAATTAGTTTCAAATAAGGACCGGCAAAAAATTATATTAACTCCTTCATTTATGAATAATTTTGTATTTTTTTATATTTTTATTTATATAAATCATATAGAAAAAAAACACTTCAAACGATAATATATGAATTCGTAAACAACGTAGATACCGTGGAGAAACGGGTTGTCATGTCCCTCCAACACAAGAGGAGGATCCTCCGACCAGGGGAGATGATTATGCCTGGCGGGCCACGGCCCAACGGTTGATGTTGGGATGTTGTATCTATGTTAATCGGTGCGAGAACTTCTATTGTGCAATTCAGGATTGGTACTTTCTTCGTTTCCTCCGTTACTGCGTAGTTCGAATATTTATACGATAGCAGCAATCGCGGTTAATGTGTTCAATTTTTTTCAATAAATGAATCTTTAGTCTGTTGTTAGTTGAATTTTGTATTTGGTCTTCCATCTCCAACTCTTTCATTAGAACCGGTCTTTCCCGGTCAACTCATCCATTAGATCTATATGAAATTTAAATGGGATCTTCCTTTCCCTTCGATTGCTATGCTTATCATCATCATCATCATGATGATGCTATGCTTATGCAGAAAATATATTTTGATAGACCTTAAAAATCTGAGTAAGTATACCTTCGAATGTAGATTGTTTACCAAATGTGTACACCATTTGGTATTTGGTAACAATCTATTGTATTTCGTCTTTATATGAACACATTTTATAAATGTATAAATCCAAGTCAGTTTTCAGAGGCGGTACATTTAATCAGAGATACCCTGATGGAAATGTACCTCCAACCAAGTACTCAACTATTTTAACCGACTAGCGACTTTAAAAAAAGGAGAAGGTTATCAATTCGACTGCTTTTTTTTTAATGTTTGTTACCTCAGAACTTTTGACTGGGTGAATCGATTTAGACGATTCTTTTTTATTTTAAAGCTGATGCATCCCGTGTGGTCCCATTTTAATTTCGTCTAATTCTGACAATGCCATTCATGAGAAAACCATTTAAGTCCATTGCATTTAATACGTGCGCGATAATTTGACGAATAACTCAATATCACGCTAACTGATTTTTTATATGAAAACTAGTGCTGCCCCAGTGGACCCCTTTCATTTTGGTCCAGCTCTTGAAGTCGGTTTTTTTTTTGTTTAAATTTTGTATTATTTCTAGGCATGGACCATAAAATCAATTGAACAATACACCAGCTAGTGTCCAATGGCGCAAACATTTGGTAAGATATTACATTTGTGTTTCGCTATTTAGACCCTTTAAATATTAAATTATACTCACTAACATACATACTGAGTTATAGCTCAGTTTTCGCTTTAACGAATGAATTACGAGTAAGTTTGCCCACACAATCATCAATCAAAGAAAACGCAACAGATGCACGATGCACGCCAAGATAAATATGATTAAATCATTAGTAAAAGAGACAGAATTCAATTCTTGGATCATAGACAGTCTAACTGGGTCACAATATGCAAATACGCATTACAAGACTCGTGCTCGAAGAGATAGTTTCTGCAGTGATATTGTCTCACACTGAGGGAGGAGTCTCTATAGTTCGGAATATCAATTCTTCAGGACTAGAATGTCATAAACGACGTTCAGTTGATATTGAAAAGACGACTTTATTTTCTAAATGCCAATGCTGATGAAATAGCATATCGTTTTGGTATCAACGTTTCGGTGACCGCCACGTATTCTAAATTTGGAAAAAAAATATTCGAAACGTTAATTTTATTTTTGATAATCAAACAGAAAATACAATCGAGTGTCAGTCTTTATAGTTAATAACGTCACTACAGGGACTATAGTTTTATATCATTACAAGCTTTTTATTAACTTCCAATGTAGGTATGTATGTATGTTATGCAACTCAATTTTGAAGCTGATAACTTCATCCGATTTTGTTGAAATTTTGCAAGCATATGTATACAGCGTGACAATGCAATATTAGGATGACATGAAGCTGATCTAAAGCAGCTGGAAGGTGGGCATAGGAACTCTCTAAAGAAACGTCGCAATAACATCAAGTTTGGAGTCCTTTGATTCGTCTCGACGAGTACGTTACAAGTTCATTCCAATAAAAGCTTGTTATTAAAAAGCATTTTAATTTATTTTTTATTAATCAATTTATTACACATGTTTCTTCAGAGAGATAAAAGTTGTAGTTACTTTAATACAACTATAAAGTAGAAGTAATTAATTTTGTAGCTCATATCAATGCATATGAGTTTATCCAGCGATCAATCATAGTCAAAATTCAAATGACCTGTGCAAACGCACACTTTTTATTCAAAGCACGGTATGCTAAGAGGCAGAAAAAACTATGAAACTTCAAGTTATTAAACAAAAAAAACTTCAACTTAGTACTTAGGCACTCTTGCTTTGATATTCCATCGCATCGGTTTATGAGAATTTTTTTTTCGACAAGAAAGGATTGGTTTATTTATTACGCAAATATGTATAGTGTAATAGATATATAACATAGAGATAATGAAGAAATGATTACTTTATAAATAAGATTATAACGTGCCCCTAAACCTAAATAAAGACACAAAATATACTAAAACCATGAAATAATAACATATATTCAAATACTGTGTACTCAACTGTTTACACATCTCACGTTATAATCTTTATATATATAATTCTTCTACTGAACTACTCTCAAACGACTGGACCGATTTTGATTAATTTTTTGTGTGTGTTTAAGGGGATCTGGGAATGGTTTAGATTCACAATTTTGTCCGCTGGACAATGTTTTTTAGTTAATTTTTAATTTATTAGTAGTTATGGCAAAACGACGTTTGTCGGGACAGCTAGTAATATTATATATTACAAAGAGTATTTCCAAGAGATGGATTGATCCGAGAAGGAATATAATATCATATTCCTAATACTCCAGGTAAGTATAATAACTGAAGATCATGAGATATAAATAACCTTATGGTTTATATTTATTACGTAGTGTGATGGAACTTTCCTGAGCTACCCTTTCTTCTTATAGACCTTAAGGGCTCTCACACATAACTGCGATGCGATACGGTGTGAAGTTCTTGCGAGCTAGCAGATATTTGCGATGCGTTGCGAATTCGCAGTTATGTGTGGGAGCACTAAGTAAGGTCTCGGGGTTAGTTATCCAGGTCCACGACCTGTTGAAATAGTTTCTTACGTGGTACAACAGGCGAATAATTGGGATGGACCCAGACCCTGTAGTTCCGTGGTATCAGTCCAGAGTAGTCCAATGGGTATGTAGCTAAATAGGTATAGCTATCGGGGCGACAAACTTGC
The DNA here is from genome assembly GCA_905220595.1 of Spilosoma lubricipeda. Taxonomy (NCBI): domain Eukaryota; kingdom Metazoa; phylum Arthropoda; class Insecta; order Lepidoptera; family Erebidae; genus Spilosoma; species Spilosoma lubricipeda. The sequence goes on from HG992290.1 coordinate 3,233,087, forward strand.
TAGTCAAACTGGGGTTTTCTGCGCAAAGAGCGGTAACTTACTTGTTGCCCTTGGGTTGCAGATGTCCATGAGCGACGGTAGTCACTTCCATCATCAACCTGTAATGTCTCATTGCTGGGCTCGGGTCTCCTCTCACCTGGGCCGAGTGCGGTTTGGAGACTGGCAAAACAACATTGTGGCTACAAAACCGTTAGATGTTTTCAAGCCGCCCAAAGGTCTCCAAATAAGCTTCACGACTGATATCATTTGATAACAACCCGGGCCGACTGCTTAACTCTCTCTCTTAACTGCTCTCTACACCATGAAAAACACCGACCACAATATATTCGTCATAGTTTGATAAGATTAGCAAGCAAGGCGGTGATAACCCTAAACAGAGTACATGCACCTTGCCTTATCGGATATATCGATTTGATTGTTTTTATTATGTCTAATAAGTTATCTAAAGCCATTACTTCCATTATATCTTTTAATTACGCTAGTGCGATAACCGGGCTAAATGAATACTGAAAATATTAGTAGCCAATAGTAGCGTTATTTATGTACTAACTTTTAAATATTCGTGTTTCTGTTATGTTTAAACCCAAGGAGTAATAGGGTCGCAGAATGTATTACATACATAATTACCTACTAATAAATTAACCGTGTACTTGGTTAACTTAGACCTAGGTCCTAAATCTTAAGGTGTGATGTATGTATTAGTCATTTACACGATTAGGGACACTATTTGTTAGGTTAGACGAACGCGAATGAGGCAAACGCTTGTCTGCTTACTTAAGACTGCCGTTTACTTTTTAACGTATAATTAAAAGTAAATGTTGTTAGTTTTTCTAAAAAAAACATTCCACCGGGCTGATTTTAGTTCCCATTGTCAATGCTTATGTAAAGACAAATAAAAGAAACTAAAAGCGAATAAGTGGAAAACGCACTAGTAGCGAAATATCCGTACAGTTTAGCAGGCAATAATTAAAATCAGTATAAGATAATTAGGTACCATTCATACATCGTGTTCGTTAATTGAATGATTATACAGCATCCAAACGCAAAAGCTTTTAATTTGTATTTCTCTTGCATTTTAAGTACGTAGCAAATTACACTTAATTGTTACAGGCTGAGTCAGCAACTTTCGACATGTCAAGTGCAACCAAATGTCAATCGATTCAAGGCTTTGTAGTACATATTTAATTCAAGATGAGCAAGTTCAAGTGACTTTGGGCTAGCCGTTATGGCCGCAGAATCAATAACAGGTCTTGCTGTCGTGTTTCGATAGTGTGCGCGAGACCGGAGGCCCAATATGTAGAAGCGTCTCAATAAAACGCCAGGTTAGGTCATCATGTTACTTTGTCTGCATTCACAATGCGTATAGGGACCACTATTCTTAGATTTTGCTCATGCTTTCCATCAGGTAAAGTAATCACTAAACGTAAACGTGTTCTTAAGTGTAGATCGAGTCTCGGCAAACGTATAGTAAGACGTCCACAAACCAGATGATGATTAGTGATGATTTACGCAAACTAAAATGTGTTCTATACTTACATAAAAAAAAAAGAAACATTACAAAAGATCAGTTCTAAAGTTTTAGACCGTAACCTTTGGCGGTCTTATCGCTCACGGCAATTACTTCCAGATCGCCTTATAACGTGATCGTGTTTTCTCCCGCTATATGTCGCGAAACGCGAATATTTGAAGGGTTGGTAACTTAGACAACTGTACCTAATATTATTCGTGCTATGACTCATGTCAGTATTAACACTACATTTTCTGTAGGGATGATTCATTTCGATTCACCCTTCTCCAGAGTTAGAAGGGGGATATAATATCTTATTTATTCGGTTAAAAGTGAGGAAAGAATTGCTCCTTCATCTTAACCGGTACGTTCCAAAGCACGGCTTTCCCACGGCAATAAAAATATATATACGTATTTGAAACAATGCTATTTTTTATGTATGGTCTTCTATTCAGCTAATGTGTATAAAATAGCTATAGTAACTTTAAAATAGTGTTAAGTAAGTTTTTAAGATGTTGAATTCATGAATAATTTAATAATTAGATTCCTCAAACCTTCCGAAGCAAGATTATTTAATTGTGTACTAATTAAACATCACAAAAGATGTTTTTTGTCAGGAGAATACAAAGTATTTTAATTTACGTTTATCGTGAAAACAACTAGAGAATGAACTCGCAATTTTATTTACGAAATAAATTAATTGGCTACTGTGCTTTGTTACTGTGCCAAGGTTAAATGATTTGAAGTTGTTTTCTTGTACTTAGATATTCATTATTTAACAAAACTCCATATTTTTTTAATCTAAAAGGAATATTTCCTCAAAATTCATAACAAGGATATGCATTATATAAAAAATGAGTTTGTTTGTTTGATTAAACACGTTAATCTCAGGAAATACTGGTTCGAATAAAAAATCTTTTAGTATAGGATAGATTAATCAATGATCAGATAATAACATAATAAAGTTACTAAGGTAAGCAAAGAGGGAAAGCTAACCAGTGACCACAGCTCTTATTTTACAAATGTGCAGTAATCCGCAACATAATTCAAAGTTCAAAAATAATTGTAATTAATACCGAAAGTAGGTATAAAATATAGGTAGTGACTGTATCGGTCATAGGTTTTGTATAAAAGATAGACGTACCTCCTCCCAGGTGAGTATGGAGCTCTCCACGGCGCTGATCCACATATCGCCGGCGCCTGCGCTCACATCTGTCAACCCGCGCCTCCCCCCGCCACCCTCCCCGCTAGAATGCTGTAACAAACGAAAAGAAAAACCAATTAGAAGTGATGTAGTTGTTTTTACCCTCGTGTTGTTTAGTTAATATAAAATGATAAGCAGGAGATCCCAGTGAACGTATTATTTACAAAAACTTCCAAATAAATCCCCTAGGGAATCAAAATGGAAATAAAATAAAAAAAGTGTGGACAATAAATCCAAATAAATCCCCCGGGGAATCTAATCTTAGTCGACTTAGCCAATAAATATCGTATTTTATATAAGTACTCTTCGCTTAATCTCTACTATATTAGAGTCTATCTATTAAATATCTTCCCAGACCAATACGTCCTTCAAGAAAAGAGCGTACTCCTTCTTAAAAGGCCGGCAACGCACTTGAGACGTCTCTGGTGTCATGTATGGGCGGCGGTAATCGCTTACCATCAAGCGATACGTTCGCTCGTTTGCCCGCTATTCCATAAAAAACTAATACGTAGTACTGTTGGCTGACCATTTATTTATTTAGTCATCTGTATAAGACGGTACTTCTCACCTGACACCTCAAGTAAATCAAGAAGCAGAACGGCAATTACTCATAAATTGATGTTTTAATTTACAGCTAACAACTGAATTATGGTAGATGCATATTACCGGGGTGAACCATTCTCTATTAATAAGGTACAGAAAACTCGAAACTTTATTACAGTCATAAAAAAACATATTATATAACGTTAAACAGTAATTATTATTTTTATATTGACTTTACGCTGTTACACAGAAATGTTAGAGACGTAAATAGAGAAATTTTACACATTTCAGCGCATTATATGTGTATTTTATTGAACACTTAAAATATTTATATATCCTTAATAAACATGGAAATATTGGCTAGCAACAAAATAAATCATAGTACCTACGTACCAAAGGTTTACTTTATGAAGACTCCAAATGAAAACCAACTTTGATTTCTAACTTGTTGATATAGCTGGGAAACGTTTTATTCGTAGAAGCCACTAGACTGAAACATTTCTTTCTGAGAAGCTAATGGATATTAAATCTTTTCCCCCAAAAGTAAACTAAATAATAACAAATGTTTCGGACATCTAACACACAACGCCATCCAGTCCCAAGCTAAGCAGAGCTTGTGTTATGGGTACTAGACAACTGATATAAATCCATTAAAACTTTCTCTTGGTAAATACATACATATTATACATATAAAACACCCAAAGACCGAAACAAATATTTGCAGATTATACAAACATTTGGTCCGATCCGGGAATCGAACCCGAGACCTCAAGCACAACGGTTGCTTACACTACCACTTGTGCCACCAAGATATAAATCTAAGGCAAACTTTACATAATATAAAATGAAGTCGCTTCCGCTGTCTGTTCGCCGTGATCTTTTAAACTACTAAACAGATTTCAATGCAGTTTTCAGCAATAGATAGAGTAATTCAAGTGGAAGCTTCATGTGTGTTCATATTATACTCGTAGTAGAGAAAATCCAAGAATTTCAAAGAATTCCGTACGAAGCCGGGCCGGGTGGGTATTTAAGAATATATGAATATTTAGAAGACAGCTATGTTCAAGTTAATTGTTTACTATTGATCTAACACAATAGTCTCCAGAAACTAATGAAGAACTATTGTATCAAGGACATGTGTACCTACCTAAAATCATTCGTTACTGGTCACAAAAATTAAAGAAAAATAAAACATCTACATCATTAAGTTGTACAAAAACAAGTTGTTTTGACTTTTAGCGAAAACAACAAACAGGAAAAATTGTACCATTTAGGTATTGATTCGACCCAAAGTTTAAGAAATGTCTAATTTTTCCATTCAATATTGTGAGGATCAAACGAAAACAATTATGAAACTAATAACAAGAATACTATGTCATCCACGTTACAGGTACGTATCCTTTTAAAAAAAAATGATTGTAATAGAAAAAATAATTGGAAAAACACGAGGTAACGTGGTCTGTTAAGGAGTTGTTTGCACAAGCACATTATTAACCGCAGAAACCTTAAACATATATCTAATAAAACAAAAAAAATGAGAAGTAATTAAAGACAGTTAATATAACACCAGAAATGGTAGAATATAAGGAACGTATTATAATGTGATAACATCTTATGTACAATATTCTTACAAATAAATCCTTCTATCTTTCTAACGAGTTGCTAAAAATCAATAATAAATAAATATACATTTTGGAAATCTAACACACAACGCCATGTAGTCCCAAACTAAGCAGAGCTTGTACTATGGGTACTAGACAACTGATATAAATACATAAATACTTTTTTTCATACATAGAAAAAACCTTAGAACCTGCAGGCAGACCAAGGAGGCCCTTCCTACGATCAACCCTGGATTGTCATGGAAGCTGAAACAGCTCGGAAGACCTCCGCTTCAACTTCTGATCGGAGCAATAACTGGTCATGCACTACTAAACAAACATCTTTTCACTCTAGGTTTAACAGACAGTCCTCTATGCAGAGCATGCATGGAGGAGGATGAAACAGCCGCCCATGTCCTGGGGTGGTAGGATCGCCGAGGTCACTTCAAGAAGTCGTCGGCAACGGAAAGGGTCTGCAAGGCTTCCTGGAGGAACTGGGTGGGCACAAATAGTGCCGATCCATTACGCAAAATAGGCGCAATAAAATCGTCGAATTGCGGAAACCCAGCCCGCGAGTTCAAGATCAAGATCAAGAACACCCAAACTCCGAAACCAGACTCCAGAAATCGAACCCAAGACCTCGAAAACAGCAGTCGCATACGCTACCACTGCGCTACTGAGGCAGTCAAGTGACAGTGTCAGTCAAGTCATTGAATTTGACAGACATAAAATTAGACAATTATCTTTCATTTTCAGATAATTATTGGCGATTTTATTAGTAACCATTTATTTTACTCTCTTACACTAACACATCTTCAGTTTTAATAAGAGGTAGGCTAATGAAAACAGTCTGAATTGATCTTAAATAGATCGACAACAAGACTAGTCAAAAAAGAGGTTGTGCATATCAATGAAAGTATTGAATCAATCATATTGAGAAAATACTAACTATTAAACTTTCGGGTTCCATGATATATTAATAGATATTAATAGAATAGAAGCCAAAACTTAGAATGTTATTTGTAAAAATATAAATGTCATAATGTCTAAACTAAAATTATCAAGATCAAATATTAGCATGTCGGTAAAGCGGGTACGCGAAAACATAACTACACGAAAACAGAAAAACCGATTAGTGTTTTTTTTTATTCACGATCGATGAAACTAAATAACTAAAAAAACTTCTAGAAAAAGAAATGTTTTTTTTTGCACTTTTAAGAAAAAGTGTTAGTGTATTTCTATTATCGTTAATCTTATGATTTGTCACACACATGCATCCCACTTGTTACTAATGAGCAAAATCATTATAATCGCTCGTAATGATTATGCGATTAGGTAGTGCTAGGCTGTTCACCTTTGGTCCGGAGGTCGTAACACAGCAGTTCCCGGACCTCTCCCTCTCTCAGGCGCAGAGTGGCACACCGTGTGGTTTTAGTCGGTTCGATTCCGACACACCGCCCCGCCGCCGCAAACCCCGGCGGGGTGACGGCCCGAGGGGGTTTCCACACGTTAAAAAAAAAAAAAAAAAGGCTGTTCACCTTTAATAAATTGTATACCTTATTAATACAACCATTATTTTTCAACCCAACTGGTACTCTTCCTTTGGCGTTTAAATAACACGTAAAACAAATATTTTAATCTATATAATAATACGTGAAGCCAAAAGGCGTACGTCCTTTTTAGGAAATTTATGCGAATAGGAGGAATGTGAAATAATTAAATAAAATAAAAAATAAATATTTTTGGACAACTAAGCACACAACGCCATCTAGTCCCAAGATAAGCAGAGCTTGTGTTATGGGGTACTAGACAGCTGATACAAATACATATATACTTTTTTTTTGTAAATACATACATATTATAGATAGAACACACCCAAACTCCGAAACAAATATTTGTAGATCATACAAACATTTGGTCCGACCCGGGAATCGAACCCGAGACCTCATGATCGGCAGTCGCTCACGCTAACCGCTAGACCAACGAGGCAGTCATTACACATTTCAAGCGTCTACCTGTTGTCGTTATCAATATCGAGCAAAAACAAGCAAAAAAAAACACGTTTTTTATGTGGGAGCCCCCTTAAATATTTATTTTATTCTGTTTTTTAACAGACTTAAAAAAAGGAGGTTTCTCAATTCGACCATATATTTTTTTTTATGTGTGTTCGCGAACTTCGTCGTTTATAAACCGATTTTGACGATTCTTCTTTTAATGGAAAGGAGATGTCCCAACGGTGTTACCATGATAAGGACATTAATATCTGATGATGGCATCCAAGAGAAATCGAACCTTGAAGTCGGTTTTATATTTGTTAAAATTGTACTTGTTAGTATTTGTTCTTATAGCGGCAACAGAAATACATCATCTCTGAATTATACAAATTTCAACTATCTATCAGGTTACCCGTTTGGTTCCGTTTTACCATTTGGGAACGGAACCCTAACAATGAATAATGGTTGAATTTCGATCACTCGGCGACCACCAGTTATAGATAAATAGGCACAGGATTCTTAAAGTGCGTTATCTGATTATGTACATATTATATTTGCGATTATCTACTATTAAATAATCTTTATCTTTAAATGAGTACATCATAGGATAATTTAGCACTTAAGCCAGAAAATTATATCTTCAAAGGGTGTTTACACACTGATCAATTTTGCAGTTACTCTAATCTCATTAATTTTGTGTTATAGGTACTAGCTGAACCCTGCGGTGTTCTTGCCCGCGGTTATTATTGTGCCGCGGGTAACGTCTCGGAACAAATCTAGTCTAAAATAAGTTTATGTTACTCCTTAGATCATCAGCTATCTGCCAGTGAAAGTACCGTCAAAGTCGATTCACCGTTCCAGAGATTACCAAACACCAGACCAGACTGACAACCAGAACAAACTGACAGACAAACCGACAGACAAAAATTGGAAATATGTTACTTTGGTATATGTACCGTGTATACGAAAAAAATGTTATTTTGGTATATGTACCGTGTATACATACAAATGAATTTATTAAAAAGCAGTTATTTTAATATTACAAACAGACACTCCAATTTTATTTATTTGTATTTCTATACATTCTTGTATAAAATAGAGTATAGACGTACAGATACTAGATTACTAGCTTATGCCCGCGGCTACGCTCGGGTGTATTATCGGTTATTGCGGTAAAGAGTAGTTAATGTAATTCCTCAAAATTTAAAATATTTCCATATCAAAATTCACTGAAATCGCCGTGAAAAACAGATAGACATTTCGAATTTATAATATTAGTATGGAATTATGAATTATAATCATTATAAAACGAAAAACAAGTATATGACAAATCGGTCGAGTCATTTTACACGTAAATTACCAGCAGATGTAATGGTTTAAAAGCTACTTCGACGAACATTATCCTCGTATAAGTATCAATATTCTACTCAGTATCAGGTGTTATTTGGCCCTTTATATGTCAATTTTAAGGATAGATCCACCCAAGGGATTAAAATAATGTATTACAAAAGGCTTAAATCCATTTTACGATCGTTTTCCATAATCGTTATATATCTGATCTATTTACGCATCCAATACCTTTGAACGAGCAATTATTATCAAATATTTTTACGAGAATTAACGCAATCACTTATTAAAAGGTATTACATACCTCTGATTTGCCTGGCGTTTCGACCAGGTTGCACCGACCGTGGTCACAGGCTGACTCAGAGCACAGAGTCCATCATGGAACGCGAAAGTTTAAATTAAAAGTTATTCTAAAGATTTTCATGAAATTTAGTATGCAGGGGGTTTCAGGAGTGGTAAATCGATCTAGTTAGGACTCATTTTTAGAAAATTTAAAATATGCGAAACCTACAATCACAAAATATTCGTATAGTATATGTCCAAGTTAACATCTGACCTAACATCTGAAACCGGGGAAACTCGCGATTCTCTCCTTTCGCGATTTCCGTCCTTTTTCAAGAAATCACTTTAACAGATTCCAGGATAGCAAGAAAATTATTTATTTTGAATCACATTGTTATACGGATCGAAATAAAACAATGAATCGTTATTTATGCATTACTATACATTATTTACTATTACTATTAGTAATATACATTATTTTTGTTGATGTTACGTGCTGATATATTTCTATTGTGGCCAGATTCTTTACACAAACGGCTTCCTCGATGCTAATAAATACTAATGAGCCAATTGCCAAACTGCCTCGGTGGCGCAGTGGTAGCGTACGCGACTGCTGTTCTTGAGGTCTCGGGTTCGATTCCCGGGTCGGAACAAATGTTTGTATGATCTGCAAATATTTGTTTCGGAGTTTAGGTGTTTTCTATGTATAATATGTATGTATTTACAAAAAAAAAAGTATCAGTTGTCTAGTATTCATATCAGTTGTCTAGTACCCATAATGCAAGCTCTGCTTAGTTTGGGACTAGACGGCGTTGTGTGTTAGATGTCCGAAATGTTTATTATTATTATTATTTATTATAATTATATTTGTATTTTATGAATCGTGGAATTATTTTGACAGATAATAATTTAACAAAAAAAAGAAAAAAGTGTAAAAATTGGGTTTTCATATTCAGTCCCAGATTAGTCTATGAGTTCAAATTTTGAAATGTATTATTTTATTTTTTGCTCAAATCGTGTTATTTTTTTTTATATTTGTACGCGCAATATTAAGTTAGTTAATAATTACGCTTCGACAAAATTTATTAATACTTCTTAATCACGGTCTATAGTTAAACTTAACTATGTGTGGGTTGTTAAACATGGTGAAAAAGTCGGTACAATTAATTTGGTAGGTACGCGATCCAGACCTCTTCAAATACTGCAGTTTTTACACTTTGCCCATCCAAGAAACTATATATTTGTTAGCGAGTCAATTAACTACATTATTGGCCCTATCGACTATAACCGCTTGATTGCGGTTAGCTATAAACTATGTGACGTCACAACGTCTTGTAACTTCAGTTCAAATCAGCTGTGGCCAACTTCTTACAAAAATTGGCTTTACAAAAACAACTGTTACTTTTAATTGCAATCAATGTTAATTTTGACGGACTGTTTTTTACCCATCAATATTCGTACCCTGCTGCGATTTGAAGTAAAACATTGTCGTTGCAGTGATGAGAAATGAGGAACAAAAGCGGCGCGAAAAATAGATAAAAACAATCAGAACTTTTTTGGTTTTTGAGACGTACACAAATCAACATCTTATAAATACATATAGATAATAAATGGCTAGATAAATTGCTTCACTACATAGAGTAGTTATTTTTTTAAGTATTTTATATTTGTAAGTTTTCCGTTGATACTTCGAAGCGTCCACCGGGAAGTACAGAAAATGCAACTGCAGGACCTAACTAAAATGTATTTGCATATGCGTAATGTTTTATACTAAGTAAAATCGATCGAACCTCGAAGGTGTACAGGGTTATCAACACGCGATAAATACCCCCTTTGTTACAAGGGTTTATAGGCATTGATGACTTTTTACGTCGCCAATGTCTTGAATGTGTATCTATAGTTTAATCATTTACACTGGAATATATTTGACAAGTAAATGGCAAAATATTTTACAAACTGACAATAAAAAGTATAATACGTAACACTAGAAGTGTTACGTATTATACTTTTTAATAGCAATAAGGACAATAAAACTAAAAAACATACACAGAAGTCATTACCATAAACGAATTAATACTTAGAGGTTTAATTCTTTTTTACAACACAATAACTAAAGCAATCAACGTTAACTAAAAGGATAATCCAGTTCTTTCACCGGTCAACCTTCGATAAATAAATTAAAAAATTACCTGCCGCAAATACTCGCAGTCACAATTATGTGGTCACGACAACACAACGCAACAAAAACGTATGTTTTTATACCATAATGTTAAAAACACGTTTGTACGCATCGACGTGCGTCGTTAAACTGAATGTAAACAATTAAAATATTTAATGAATGAGGCGCCGTTCATACACGAGATGCGAAATTGTCAAACTAATAAAACGTGTCGCTGAAAATAGTTATTTATTGCCGTACTAATAGAAGTATTTTTTCATAGGCAACAGTTTTGCCATTATAATGATTCATTCCCGGTGCTCGCAATATCAGTAAAATTGACAACTGAAGCATTCCAGCGCAAGCATTCGTAGTACATTTATATTAAGAGCTTAAATGGGAAAAGTTTCAAAGTGGGAAATATAAATATTTTGTTAGCTTATTGATTCAAGGGACATAAATAAGTTTTGTGAATCAAGCATATGTCAAGCATAGCTCGAGCAGATGCACATTCAATTTGGGTAAAGTGGAGAAACGCATGAACTTATATTTGTCTCTATTACAGTATGACATAAATAAGGTTGATTGTTTTATTTTACCTTATATCGGTCAGGTTCAAAGTATGGAGTTACTCGGCATTGATAAGCACCAAGCGCGACCAGTCACTTTCTCAAGTTTTTACATCAGATTCTTATTTATAATTTCGTACTAACGAATTCAAAATTCATTAGGCAGAAAATAACATTTAACATACCTACATCCTCCTATTTGAACATTTAGAGACACATATCTTCTAGTGCGACTAACGAGTGATTTACCAATGAAAAACGTTTAGAAAACGGGGGAAAATCATCACGCTAGGGGCAATAGGAGACGCAAACGAGGTTGCGTGGGTCGGCTAGTTATAGATATTAAAGAGTCTGAATCTAGAATATTCCCTAATACAGTTGTAGCAAATTATAGCAGAAAATGCAGACCGTTCCGCATCATAACGTTAACAATTTAATTAATGAAAACGACATTCTACATCAAATGGTTTATGGAATTTGATCTGATAACAAATTGGATTATGTACTAACAGAATATAAGTGTGTTTTTTTACTTCATAACTAGCTGAACCCCGCGGTGTTACCCGCGGGTACATTGTAACTACAAGTAAATTTTTAACATAAATAAAACCGACTTCAAGGTTTGACTTGATTTCTCTTGGATGCCATTATCAAATCTTAGTGTCCTTATCATGGTACCACCGTTGGGATATATCCTTTCCATTAAAAAAAGAATCATCAAATAAAGTTCATAAAGCACGAAGTTATCCGCGAACACACATAAAAAAAATATATACTGTCAAATTGAGAAACCTCCTCCTTTTTTTGAAGTCGGTTAATAAATCCCTATTTATCTGGATCACGGCATGGTAGCCACTAGATCAATTTCGATCATTATTTTAGTATTGGATAGCATATTTATCGAGAAAGGCTATAAAACATCACGCTAAGACTAATAGGAGCCGAGCGTCAATGCTGCAAAAATATTGCATGAACCTGGCAAAACCGCTTTTGAGAGGCGCAGACGAAGTCGGTTAGCTAATCTTTATATATATAATTCTTCTGTGAGTGTGTATGTCACTGAACTACTCTCAAACGACTGGACCGATTTTGATGAAATTTTTTGTGTGTGTTCAAGGGGATCTGGGAATGGTTTAGATTCACAATTTTGTCCGCTGGACAATGTTTTTTTAATTAATTTTTAATTTATTAGTAGTTATGGCAAAACGACGTTTGCCGGGGCAGCTAGTATTTTATAAATATGCATAATAATGTAACATAGATCCATTCGTGACTCTTATTTAGTATGGAAATAAATGGAGAGGTTTAAAAAATAGAACATTTTACCAACAATGATAATTTGAATAAAGGTACTCAATTTATCTATGCAAATAAATAAAATTGGAGTGTCTGTTTGTAATATTAAAAATAACCGCTTTTTACTTAATGCATATGTATGTATACACGGTACATACACCAAAAATGTAGTTTAAACATTTTTTGTCTGTCTGTCTGTCTGTTTGTTCCGGGTAATCTCTGGAATGGCTGGGCCGATTTTGACGGGACTTTCACTGGCAGGTAGCTGAGGATCCAAGGAGTAACTTAAGCTACTTTTTTTTAGACTTACTTTGTCCCGCGGCGTTACTCGCGGTACAACAATAACTGCGGGTAACACCGCGGGGTCCAGCTAGTTAGTTAAATAATTTGAGTTCTACTAACGAAGTAGGAGTACCGCCTATTGTTATACATCTTAATGGCGACTTTAGGAACAAAATAAAAAAATCTTAAAATTATAAATATTACCAACTATTAAATAAAAATCTATTTTAATAAATTCATCGTATTATATTATTATCTACATTTTATTTCCTTCGTAACATTTAAAAAGGAAATATACCTAAGCGTTATCAGTCGATTCAATATTTTATCTATATTAAAAATCGCAATTGAAACATTAGTACTATATCTATTGACCTTGGACGGGGAATCGCCTTCCCGTTCTATGATGATTCAGATCATATTCAAACAGGAAAAATATTAAAAATACATAAATTAAGTATTTCATATAATAAATATAAAAAAATGTTTTTTAAAGTTGTTGTTTTGAAACGATACTCGCATGCTTAGACAAATAAACACAATATACATTTACTACAGGTTTTACAGGTTTCTACCTAGTTTGGCAACGGAGGCTATCTCAGATTCGATTTGTAACTTAGCTTAGGTTTTAAGTAAATAATAAATAAATAAATATTTCGGACATCTAACACACAACACCATCTAGCCTCAAGCTAAGCAGAGCTTGTGTTATGGGTACTAGAGAACTGATATGATTACACTAGCTGACCCACGCAACCCTGTTTTTGAAACATTGTTCATTGGTGCTCCGCTCTTATTGGCCTTAGCGTGATGATTTCTGTACAAATAAATAAAATTGGAGTGTCTGTTTGTAATATTAAAATAACCGCTTTTTACTAAATGCATAGGTATGTATACACGGTACATATACCAAAAATGTCGTTAAAAAATTTTTTGTCTGTCTGTCTGTCTGTCTGTCTGTCCGTCTGTCTGTCTGTCTGTCTGTCTGTCTGTCTGTCTGTCTGTCTGTCTGTCTGTCTGTCTGTCCGTCTGTCTGTCCGTCTGTCTGTTTGTTCCGGGTAATCTCTGGAACGGCTGGACCGATTTCGACGGGACTTTCATTGGCAGGTAGCTGATGATCCGGGGAGTAACTTAGGCTACTTCTTTTGGACTAACTTTGTCCCGCGGCGTTACTCGCGGTACAACAATAACCGCGGGTAACACCGCGGGGTTCAGCTAGTATAGCATATATCCGTACCCAATAAATGGGCTATCTAACACTGACATAATTTTTGAAATCTGATCTGCGAGCTGCGGTACCTGAGATTAGTATCTAGTAGCTTCTATCTAGTAGATAATAGTAAATATCTACTAAACCGACTTTACAGACAACCAATTTCTTTACATTTTTATGTCTCAAAGGCTTTAAAGTAAAAAGAAAAAAAAAATCTTAAACCTACATCAGAATACCTAGACAAAATGTTTCTAAAATACGAGTGCAATGTTTAATATTGGTAATTTACAAGTTATTTAGCTAATTTTAATCTTGATGCAGTATAATAATTATTATTAAAAAATTTAAAAACCCCATACCCAGCATCAGGTCGAAGTTATCAATTAATTGTCATTTAACGATTATACTGGCACGGGTGAAGCACTTAATCGAGTAACTTTCCGCAAAAAATCCTTACAGAATATTGAGAAGAGCTGATACACTTACACTGCTGTACCGATATTAACCAGACATAGCTAAGAACCACCGCAAGGATACTGGCTTTCAAATGAACAAAAACCGCATCCAAATCGGTCCATCCGTTTGAGAGCTACGATGCTACAGACAGACACAGACAGACATTGATGTCCAACTAATAACCCCTCTTTTTGCGGCGGGGTTAAAAATAAGCTATATTTTGATGAAATGAACAATTTCATGAAAATTCTACTGCCAGTCAATGTGAGAATCTCCGAGTCAAGTCTAAATACACAAATACTCGTAAAACTACCACATCCAGCTTTGCAGAAACCACACATAAGTACATTTCTTATAACTAAAGATGGACATAAGCGTGGCATTTACCTAACCCTATCATAATAAATTGATTAACTTTATTCATCTGATAGGTAAACCTAAGTCTCTTTACTGCCTACGGGTCCCTAGGTTCGTTTTACTGACAAGACGATTATACCGCCCAAGATAACATAGATTGAAGGCATTATACTTAATTAACTATCCCTTCAGACCCAACTAGGTCATGTTACAATGACATTTTAATCTAGGGCTCCCTCAACCATGCTATTCAAGGGTCTTAGGAATGTGTACTTTAGGTACATAAGCCATATAACCTTATTTAAAACGATTGACGAAGGGTTTGGGTATGTCACTTAAAGCAGCCCTACGCATTGTTGTCTAGAATACATAATATTTTCAAATAAATTGCAAAGTTGAAGATTTAAAGCAAACTTATAGTAATTTGGTTAAATTTATACTTAGATCTGGATACCCGCTTTTCTCGAGTTTTAGTGAGACAAACGAATAGTAACTGATGTTTATATGTAAGAAGATATATAGCATATATAGCCTATTTCACCCAAACCATTATTACGAATTTATTGATACCTCATTTTTTTTGTTTGTTTTTTAACACAGTAGTAACACTTTTTATTATACATAGAAAACACCCAAGCACCGAAACAAATATTTGTAGGTCATACAAAAATTTGGTCCGACCCGGGAATCAAACCTCAAGCACAGTAGTTACATACGCTACCACTGCGCCAACGAGGCAATAAAACGGATCAGTAGTTTAGGCACTACGGTGGAACATAAAAACATACCGACTATCGACTGCCAAAACTAATGGCACCTATCCCTTCTCTTGGTTTCGCCACAGTCGAGTAAAAATATTGACAAAATATATTTAACCTTCACAATATGTAACTACTCTACTAATATTATTGTTATTATTCTAATAGAATAGGTTTTATGCCATTGCAAAAAATACATAATTAAATGTAAGTATATAACGCATGGATCAATTATATAATCTATACAAATAAATAAATTTGGAGTGTCTGTTTGTAATATCAAAATAACCACTTTTGACTAAATGCATATGTATGTATACACGGTACATATACCAAAAATGTAGTTAAAATAATTTTTCTCTGTCTGTCTGTTTGTTACCGGTAATCTCTGGAACGGTTGGACCAATTTTGACGGGACTTTCACAGGTAGGTAGCTGATGATCCAGGGAGTAACTTAGGCTACTTTTTTTAGACTAATTTTGTCCCGCGGCGTTACCCGCAGTTACAACAACAAATGCGGGTATTACCGTGGGGTTCAGTTCATACACACATACCCATTTAGTAAAAGTGGTTATTTTAAAACAGACACTCCAATTTTATTTATTTGTATAGATAATGGGGCTAAAGGTCGAAATAACTAAATAAAGCAAAAAAAAATTAAGGAGTAAAGTTTGTAAACGCGAACCATTAAGGTATACTAATAAGAAGAAAATCTGATTTTAAGTAAATTTTAATTAGATGATGTCCAGTGTCTTCGCCAATTTCGCAGCCACTAAAACTTTGTACACTTTCATAAAGAACTTTTACTGCGAGTAATTTCGCCAGGATAAAGCTTTAGTGGGTAATAATAAGACGCCTTATACAAACAATTTCATGATCAAATTCACGACAAACTTCCCAAAGTAATTTTACGATTTAATAATACCTACCGCTAAAGTATTTAGTAATTAATGTAATTATAAAGTTCTAAGCTCACCTGTACAGCATTAAACCTTCGTAATTATCAATTATGTACCTAACGTGAAATATTAATCAGCAGAAGAGGTTATTTCATTGCTAGGAGCGCCTCCACTCATTTAACCGATGTAAAAATGCAAAGATAGCGTAGCTTACCACTAAGCAGGCTGAGAGACTTATCTGCTTGACTTGAGAGACTATTTCTTTAGATGTTTACTTGGAAATATGACTCACATTTCTAGGTGGCAAGATTTAATTAGGTTTTAATTTGTCACGTATTAGTTTCAGATTCCGTAATGACTGAAAATGCCCTTATACTTGTATTTCTTGTTATTAGACTACTGCTCGTGAATTCGTTCAGCTCGAAATTGATCAATACTAATAAGAGTCAGAGGGAAATGATATGAAATTTGTGAGCTGGCCTTATAGACAATTGTTATCTTTCTAGCCTTTATTGTTTCCAAGATTATCTGGGGGGTTACTAGTTTAACTGGTTTTATCTGAATGTCAGTTTTTCAAAGAGAGCGACTGGCAAAGCAGCGACTGGCATCGGACCTCCGCAACCCTGACTGTGAACTGAGTCAGTATATTTGAGGCCACTATGTTGCAATAACGGTTCCCGTATACAGGGTGGAATTTTGTAATGCCACCTGAAGGGAAAGTACACTTAATACCGTAGATAGAAACTTTCACTCAAAGAAAACATTCCTTTATTTTTGAATAGAAACAAAATTGCATTCAAAGGCTTCCAATAATCCACTTACCACACCTGGGAATCGTACCGACTAAAATCTGTCTGTACTTTTACTGCATCGATCTTTAGGGTCATGTATAAGATTGAAATCTCTCTAAGAGGAGAGGAATAGCGAAACCAAATAATTCTACAGCTAGATGGAGCTCCAGCCCATAACAGCGAAATCACTACTACCTACATTAAAAACCATTTTAAAAGCTGGATTAAAAATGAAAAATGTTCTATCCATAATATTAAGTGTAGGTACTTTCCCTTCAGATGGCATTACAAAATTCCATCCAGTATACGTTAATGATAACCGGTCATACAGACAACCGGTGTAAAATAATTACTTCGTTGTTTTCTACCTTGAGCGATGTTAACAGACGAAACTGTTTATAAAAGGGCGCCAATATACTTGTTTCTTAAGTTAGCGGTGATAGTCATTTACATGTAGTGATCTGTTGGGTCCTTTGCCCCTATCTATACAACTAAATAAAATTGGAGTGTCTGTTTGTAATGTTAAAATATACAACTAAATAAAATTGGAGTGTCTGTTTGTAATGTTAAAATAACCGCTTTTTACTAAATGCATATGTATGTATACACGGAACATATACGAAAAACGTAGTTAAAAATTTTTTTGTCTGTCTGTCTGTGTGTCTGTCTGTCTGTCTGTTTGTTCCGGGTAATCTCTGGAACGGCTGGACGGATTTTGACGGGACTTTCACTGGTAGGTAGCTGATGATCCGGGGAGTAACTTAGGCTACTTTTTTTAGACTAACTTTGTCCCGCGGCGTTACTCGCGGTACAACAATAACCGCGGGTAACACCGCGGGGTTCAGCTAGTGTTGAATAAATATTAAATACCAAAAGGCATACAATTAATTGGGTCCCAAGATTTGCATTCGAGTATTTCCTTGAAAGTTTAAATATAGTATCGATCTGCTTATACAGTAAGCGGTAATTTTAGTAACTATAATATTTATAGCTATTTGAAAACAATTTATTATTAAATTTTATTAAATACTAGTTGTTGCCCGCGGCTCCGCCCGCGTATATGTCGGTTATCGCGGCAAATAGTAGCCTATGTGTTATTCTGATGTATAAGCTACGTTACTGTAAAGTTTCATCCAAATCCGTTCAGTAGTTTTTGCGTGAAAGAGTAACAAACATCTAAACATCCATCCATCCTTACAAACTTTCGCATTTATAATATTAGTAGGATATTACTCTTTCGTTAATATAGCCTGTCATTTCTGAGTATGATTGTTCCTTAGATTTTACCGTTACTAACTTAAATATAATTTTCATAGTTCTACAGTTAAAATGCGAAATATTTAGTATATATCGTTATTATACCTAGTTTATGATTTCTGAGTACGACTGTACATATCGACTATACCGTTCACATAACAGCTATGTAAATAGTCGCCAATAAAATTTATGTCTTTATTTTCTACTTTCTAGTAATTAATAAATGGGCGTAACAAACGAAATTCAGTAAATCATCTCATCGTGATCACATTGACAGTCTAAAAAGTCCCTTGTTGAACATAGAAAGGACTCTCTAGAAAGAAAGTAGCGGACTTCTATTCTACGTTATCCAGGCGGGTGGTAATCTATACAAATAAATAAAATTGGAGTGTCTGTTTGTATTATTAAAATAACAGCTTTTTAATCAGTGCATGATACATATACCAAAAATGTAGTTAAAAAAATTTTTGTCTGTCTGTCTGTTTGTTCCGGGTAATCTCTGGAACGGCTGGACGGATTTTGACGGGACTTTCACTGGCAGGTAGCTGATGATCCGGGGAGTAACTTAGGCTACTTTTTTTAGACTAACTTTGTGCCGCGGCGTTACTCGCGGTACAACAATAACCGCGGATACACCGCGGGGTTCAGCTAGTAGGTTTTAAAGTATTCTTTCTCCTAGCAGTGCGATTGTCATGTGTAGTTTATCCTATTGAGCGGGTGTTACTACATCCATGGTATTAACAGTGGAGGTGACAGTTCGTATTTTTAATACGTCACCACAAGGACTAAGTGAGAGGATGAGAGGTAAATATTTTTTTTAAATAAAGAGAAAAAAACCGCAATAGAATTCATTTTTATTTCAGTCTATGGTCGATTCAGTGAGCAATTTGTTTTAAAAAATACCACAGTTCATGTTAGAACATGTTATTTCTAGGTAACCTAAATATTCGGTATTTTATACAGTTATATGTATATAAAGAGACTTGTTGTAATAGAATACTTAAATATTAAGACTGAATAAATATTAATAATATCTCTCTAATGTTTGTAAAAGGATTTTACTGATTTCAAGTTTAAAATAATATTATTTACAATTTTCCAATTGTAATAAAACCTACTCAAAAAAATTTTAAGACATTTCTAGTATCAAAGTGAAACTGTACATTCATGTAATATGGATCGTAAGTTTTACATCGGTAAGTTACAGTACAGTTACGGTAACAGGTATGTATGAGTACCTGAGGGGGAGTTTAGCCTTTTCATTTTTAATAGGTACAAGCTGAACCCCGCGGTGTTACCCGCGGTTATTTTTGTACTGCGAGTATTGCCGCGGGAAAAAGTTAGTCTAACAAAGTAGCCTAAGTTACTCCCTGGATCATCAGCTACCTACCAGTGAAAGTAAGTCCCGTCAAAATCGCTCCAGCCGTTCCAGAGATAACCCGGAACAATCAGACAGACAGACAAATTTTTTTTAACTACATTTTATATATGAACCGTGTATACATACATAATATGCATTTCGTAAAAAGCAGTTTTAATATTACAAGCAGACACTCCTATTTTGTTTTTCATGCATAATACGTGGTTTACTTAGAAAGCTGTAATCTCATAAACTGTTCATTTACAATCCAGCAATGCCCATAGTGCCACCTGTTGCAGATTTTTCTTTTATGTTTGGCTCTGCCAAAATGACCCAGTGCCTGATCAAAAGCATAAGCAGAATCCAAGAGTGAGAAGATACATTCTAAACTTATCTCTGTCTGCACTTGAATTCGGTAACACGGTTTATCAATTTAAAAAATGTCTTATGTACAAATTTTAACAAAAAACGACTTCTAGATGTTCTAGAACTTGATCAATTTGAAATAGAACCACGCGGGAAGCATCAGCTTTCAAATAAAAAAAGAATCATCAAAATCGGTTCACCCAGTCGAAAGTTCTGAGGAAAAAAAAACAGTCGAATTGAGAACCTCCTCCTTTTTTAAGTCTACGTACATTTTTTAGTACGAATCTGACACCTCTAAAAATCGGTTCAGAAGTTTAGGCGCTACGGTGGAACATACAAACGTAAAAGGACTGCCAAAATAATACCCCTCCCTCAAATACTTGTTAATTTTCAAAATAAAAAAAATAATTAAAAAAAAACTAAAAAATCCATGTGATCAGACCATGACAAATGACAGCTGTACGTGGTGGTTTTTATCAAGTAACATTATAATTTTTAAGAAGTTCTCACGCTTAATAGTTAACAAGATCTCGAGATATATTTTTATGAAAGTCAATAAATATTTAATTCACGGCACCAATGCAATAAATTAATTATAACTATTTATTATATTGCCAATCTTGGTCTAACCAGCGTATGAATAAAACTGAAAATGGTTAGTTAAACGAATTTACTAGGTGGCATTAGCTTGAAAAACTGAAACTAATTCATTTCACAATAACGTCATTATTTGGATAAACTTATTGTAACAACAAACCATTCGATTTGCATCGACTAAAAGTCGTAAAAAACAATTTACAAAAAACAACAATAATATTTTTTACGTATCACCCGACACCAAACGGGACCAATTTTTTTAAAAATCTTTTTACAAATTAAAGGGAACATCATTATAATTAGAGATGCGCCGAATATTCGTTTGGTATTCGGTATTCGGCGTATTCGGCATCTTTTTCCCTATTTGTATTCGGCCGAATTATTCGGTTCGAGTGCCGAATATATTTGGTTCGAATAGGTATTTCTATTTCCTTGGCTTCACGACACCGTATAGAAATGAAAGACAAAACGTCTTATGTAAGACTTATGTTAGAGTATAAGTCAAAAAAATCTATGAAGAATGCGTTGAACAATGCTAATAAAATAAAGCAATTAAACTCAAAATCACCATTGATTGAATGGAAGAATGGGCCGGCTCGACCGGAGTGATACCACGGCCTGACAGAAAACCGTTGTGAAATAGTGCTTGCGCTGTGTTTCACCGATTGAGTGAGGATACCTCTTCTAATACAGAATTATGTGATCACCTGAATAATACGCAGTAAAATGTTTCATTTGTAGAACTCTATGTTGTAGATCAAAGTCCTCAGTAAACCAGTACACAGTGAAGCTTAGAAAGCTATGTTGTTCATGCAAGTCCACAGGTAGATGTAATCGAGCCGTGACTTTTGAAATTTCGTCTTTGATCAATTTTTCATCATCATCATTATATCAGCCATAAGAAGTCCACTGCTGAACGTAGGCCTCCCCTAGTGATTTCCATTTCGACCGGTCAGTAGCGGCCTGCATCCAACGAGTCCCTGCGATCTTAATCAGGTCTTCCGTCCAGCTTGCGGGAGGCCCTCCTACGCTGTGTTTGCCTTCAAGTGGTCTTCACTCAAGAACCTTTCTGCCCCATCGGCCATCGGTTCTCCGAGCTATGTGTCCTGCCCACTGAAACTTCAGCTTGCTGAATAGCTCTTCTATGTCGGTAGCTTTAGTTCGTCTACGGATCACCACATTTCTGATTCGATCTCGTAGAGAGACCCCAATCGAATCAGAAATGTAGTATTTCACACCGGTTTTCTGTCAGGCCGTGGTATCACTCCTGTCGAGCCGGCCCATTCTTATATTCAATCAATGTTGATTTTGCGTTTAATTGCTTTATTTTATTAGCATTGTTCAACGCATTGCATATTGAGGCCTCCGAGCATCGTGCTGAGCTCTTCTAAAGACTTTGCAATGACTACGATGGATGCATTCGCCATTAATATTGATGTCGCATCCAGTTGTTGTAGTTGCAGATTATACTCCTTTATAATGTGCCGCAGCATATGAATGTGGTCTATCGTACTATAGTCTTTACGGAAATCGGCTTATTCTGGAGGCTGGAAGTCATCAAACCTGCGTGCGAGACGATTCGCAACCGTTTTTTACACTCCCTCAAAAATGATCGGAATCATCACTTCACTAATATACTTTCTGCCAGGCAAATTATATTTAGGCTTCAATAAATGCAGTAATTTTTTTAAAGCCTTCGTTTTCGAGAATTAAATAGGTTGCGATCATTCCAACGATGGCGTTATGAATTTCCATTGTTTAAAACTTCGCTATGTTCCAATTTGTAATATAAGCCTCTAGAATTTGTTGTGTACCTTTTGAATGGACCTGTCTATATTGGATCTTATACTCGAAGTTGCAGGCAACGTGTCTGAGCTATGTTAAGAAGCACTTACAGAAGCAGAGGTGTTTTCTGACAGTTGTTCTTTGAGCTTTAGCTTCAAATTATTTGTCACGCCACCAGTCGAAGCACTGCGCTCTGATCCCACGAGAAATAACACAACTACACAAAGTGCACTTAACTTTTGTTGTATCATCTCCCATTTCGTCAAAAAGTCACAATTTGGCGGACGGTGACGTACGGTTCGCTCGTCATTTAGCCAGCAGTGACACGTAGCCTACATGTTAAAACCTGTTTACGCGGCAAAATAATGATATGGTTAACCGAATAATTCGGCCGAATATCCGGTTCGGTAAGGGTTAAACCGAATAATATTCGGTATTCGGTTATTCGGTGAAACGACTATTCGGCGCATCTCTAATTATAATGTATATTATCCTTATTATCGGCAACACAATATGCTGCCTACCAAACGTCACCAACGTTTAGTAGGCAGCATAGTGTTTCTTCTTTTTATTGTTTTTTTTTTGTAAATATGCCCAAATTTGACGTAAAAATCACGTAACAAATACAAAAAAAAAAAATAGTCGAATAAGGAACCTCCTCTCTTTGGAAGAGCATTAATTGACAGCAAAGGATATTCTATTCTTACACAATATGCCCCGAAAATTCAGTCTAATTGAGAACTTCTCTTCTTTTTGAAGACTAGTAAAAGAGGTACTTAAATAAACCCTCACTGTTGCAGGTTCAGTCCGTAAAAATAGAAGATTTAGTGTGATTAATACCAAGTAGGTTAAATTTTTTAAGAGACGCGCTAGCGTGACTGCCTAACGACATATCTTAAGTAGAACGGTGTCCCCAATTTGGTCTACCACAACACATGTCAATATGATAATGTATTTATACTTTACTTAAATCTTAATACTAAACAAATAAATCACTAAGAGCCGTCCTAGATTTTCATTCTTACCATTACTACGAGTATATTCACCTTTTCTTTTTTAGGGTACTGTACTGAAGGGGTAAAACGGTAACCTATTACTAAGACTTCGCTGTCCGTCTATCTGTCCATCCGTCTGTCATCAGGCTGTATCTCATGAACCGTGATAGTTAGACAGTTAAAATTTTCAGAGATGATGTATTTCTGTTGCCGCTATAACAACAAACACTACAAAATAGAATGAAATAAATATTTAAAAGGGCTCCCATATAACAAACGTGATTTTATTGCTCGTTATCGCTCGATATTGATAACAGCAACAGGTAGACGCTTGAAATGTATGTATGATGGTACGGAACCCTTCCTGCGCGACTCCGACTCGCACTTAGCTGATTTTTTTATCATAATAAAATCAGAATTAATGACTTGCTATTAAGATTAATCGCGCTTACCTATTTATAAGATATGCAGACCTCTAATATTACCTACAGTTTAAAAATATGTAGTAATGATTAACCAAATGATTTTTAAATACATGATTATACATGACTCATGTGAAGAGGATTCAACTAAATCTATACTAATATTATAAAGTCGAAAGTTTGTAAGTATGGATTGATGGATGTTTGTTACTATTTCACGCAAAAACTAATTAACGCATTTGGAAGAAACTTTACAGTAATATAACTTATACATCAGAATAACATATAGCCTACTATTTGCCGTGATAATTGACATACACGCGGGTGGAGCCGTAACAACCAGTTAAAAATATAAACGTAATCTCAGATAGTAACACTAATCTGATGTCAATATTATCAGTGAAATTCCAAACAAAGTGTTTATATTATTGAATTGAAAACAATCGTTGAAATAATGAGCAGGATTAGTAGATTAGGACAGTACAGATACAAAAGAAAAGTTTTTTCTTTACGACACGCCTTGTAATCGCTACCAGTCGTCGGTCTCGTCATCATCATAGTCCCCTGCTAAACATATACCTCTTCTTGGATAGAAGGCTTTTAGCCAATCGCATTAGTATAGTGTTTGTTTCACGTCTCCTTTAAATTTGCAGTGCTAATGTCCTGTAGAGTTTGCTTTCATTATCGACTCATACAACATTCATCTATACTAATATATGAAAACTGAAGAGTTTGTTTGTTTGTTTGAGATTACCTCAGGAACCGCTAGTCCGATTTAAAAAAATATATTTTAGTGTTGGATAGCACATTTATCGAGGAAGGCTGTAAGATAAATAACATCACGCTAAGACCAATAGGAGCGGAGCACCAATGGAGAATGTTTCAAAAACGGGGTAACATTATCACACTACGGGCAATAGGAGACGCAAACGAGGTTGCATAGGTCAGCTATTGTTGGAATAAAACACACAGTTAACTGTGATCTTCCTAAGGACCTTCCTAATCACCATCAGTGTTTTAAACGCAGTTTTCTATATTCTGCAGATTCGATACGTATATATTAGAAGGACTTGCTGTCTATTTCAAAATATTTTTATGGAATTTACCGACGACAAAGTTTTTCTAAATCGATTGATTAAAATATAGCTGATTCTAATAAAACTCTATAACGGTAGAGTGAATAACGTTTCAATAAATTCGTCGAGTAGTTTGAAAGACCTAAGCCGACAGACAGCTGAAGCGACTTCATATTATACAATGTAAAGATGTAACACATAAATAAAAAATAAAAAAGCCTTATATTTCTTGCTCACTTACATATAAAATAATACAATGTTAAACTTAATGAGTATTGCAAGAACCCCTCTTCAGGTGAAGGCCTCCTCCAAGGATTTCGATTCGTTTCTGTCTTGTGCCTTCTTCATCCATTGTGGGCCGGCCGTTTCTTTTATATCGTCTTCCCATCTGGTATGCGGTCTGCCTTTTTGGCGTTTCCCTACTGGGCCTTTCCACGATGTGGCTCTTATAGTCCATCTGTCATCTTTTAGTCTGGATTCGTCTTGTTTCCGACAGTCCGATAATGTCGTATTTTATGTTGTTTAGTGCTTCAGTCAGCTCTAACGAGCGACTATATGATGACAAAGTTCTTACATTGTATGTGACTACGTAGAGTTTGTTGTTGTTTAAAAGTTTTGATGTTTTTCTATTTTTCCTTGGAGGGTTTTGGTCATAGTCCTCCACGGTGACCAGCCGGATTGGAAGACGTTTATTGTTGCTTATTTTATGTTGCTTATTAATAATATTCGTGTGAGAGGGGGGAGTTGATTGCTATATGTTGCTGTTTTTGGTATCATTTTTTTGTTCTGTAGTTGTGCTGTTGATATTCTTGTTTACTAGGTATTTTAACATGCTCGGCTTTATAAATCCTTCAGAAATGCTGTTTGACCTTTGTACCGTCGTGTTTACATTCTGTGTTCGGTTCTTTTTATTTTTATGGACTTGTGTGTTGGTATTTCTTTTTGACTGAGATTCTGTGGTTGTGGTGTTTTCTGGTGATATTGGGAGTGACCTTTTGTTGTTTGCTTTTAGTATAACCAGTTTGTCATATTTTATTCTCACTATGTTACCCTTCTCCTTTTCTATTTTCATCTGTTCTTGCAGTTCTCTTCGTTTTTCTAAAACTTGTATTGGGTAGTCTTCTTTCATATAATATTGCGTGTCCTTTAATAACCCTTTTTGTTTCATAATATTAATTTTTATTCCTTGAGTTAAAAAAGTTACAATTATTGGACGAGGTCTATCTCCTTTTTTCCCTACTCGTCTGATCTCTTGGATATCTCCGAGTTCTATGTTAGTATTTAAATATTTTTTTATAAAGCTGGCGATATCGTTTTGAAGATTTTCATACGATAATTCTTTCTCTTCCATACCAAAAAATACTACATTTCTTTGTCTTGCCTGTTTTTCTAGAAAGTGAATTCTTTCCTCTTGTATATCTACCTTCTCCTTCAATTTATCCTGTTGATTCTGCAGTTTGACAATTTTTTCGTCCAATATTTTGTTAATATTTTGTGTAACCCGTTCTGTTACCTTATCAGCACTTTTGCGAATTTCGGTTTTTTGCTCATCGAGTTCTTTTTGTATGTTTTTTAGTGCAAGCATAACTTCTTCCATGATTAAGTTATCGATTAAATGGTTTTGTTTTGGTAGTTGTAAAACCTTCTACCGGTCAACGTCTGAACTAATTTCTTCTTTTCAATAAATTCGTCGAGTAGTTTGAAAGACCTAAGCCGACAGACAGCTGAAGCGACTTCATATTATACAATGTAAAGATGTAACACATATAACGACATTAGAATACTCCCGAGATCCCACAATCAACAGTCGGAAGTAGTCGAAGCTACCCATGACACAGCCGCATTACCGGATTACACGGCCACCTGTTAGCATGGCGCGGTAAAATAGGTATTTAGGGAACGCCCACTGCGGAACTACATGCATATATTCAATTCGCTTACATTTCTTTAGATGCCTTTCAAAGGACTGCACGATTATCTATGGGTATTCTTTTATTTTCATACAGAAGACTATTGATTCGAAATGGACTTAAAATTTCAAAGACACTATTATTTTCAAATTTAAATAAAAATGAGACATGTGAATCATAGGGCGTTGAACGTAAAAACATTGCCAAATAATTACAATTTGTATGTTTCGAGATATACACAAAAGGTTGAACCGTTGACTTGAGGAAAATAGCTGACGGCGGTGGCGGATGAATGCGGACTCTCCAAGACCAGAACGATGCACCTTTAAGAAGGACAGCAGTGGACGGCGATAGGTTGATGATGATAGTGGGTTATGAAACAAATTATTGAAGAGTATCTGCCAATGTATAGAATAATACTATAAGAATCAGACGACCGACGAAAGGTCGATCAATTGAAGATCATGCATACTAGTTGGTCGGGTTTAGAGATTAACGTTTTTAAATGTTACTTAAAACATATTGCTATGATATTTCCCCATATTTTGTAGGCAAAGGCAATAAGCTCATTATTTCAAAAGAAGACTTATCTAAAATATAGAAATCCTTAGTTTAGTACTAGTGGTGGGAGATTCCTGGATAGTTTTTACAGGATTAGTAATATACTAAGTACTCACATACGGTTTTACTCGATCGAGCAAACGTGTATAGTAAAAACCAAGATGTGAGCTTTTGTCCACACATTCAGCATTCATCAATCGAGTGACGCGCGCCGTTCAGTATTTACCGAACCATTCGAGCCAAAAATGGCTGACTGTCTCGCAATTCTTAATTATAAAATAATTAGAGAAAAAAAAACATTAATCCATTTTTTTATTAAACGTGTTTTAGACGATCAAATACGGCAGACGCACTTCCGCCACTCGCAGTCACTTGCACACGCTTGAGTCAAGCTCGACGGCTCGCTTCGAGTAGGTTCGAAGGAAATTACTTTTATTTCATTTCATTGAAGTAAAAGGAGACGGTGGCTACTAAATGATGATTTCTCATTTACTGCTGTTTTGCATTCTTAGATATGTAAAACTACAGAACTAAATAAGGAAAATAGGTAACAGAATCAGTTGTGAGTGGATAAGGAAACTATAAAATATAATAAATTTGACTTTTTATTAGCTAAATAATAAAACAAAATATATTCGATTCTACTCATGATGGCCTCAACAACTGAGATAATAATCCATACTAATATTATAAATACGAAATTAACTTGGTTTGGTTTATGCGAGAGAATCTGTCTTTGTATGTAGATAATATTATGAACAATAAACAAAAAAAACTCTGTCTTGTCTTTGTCTCACTTTGACGGATAAACCACTGTTTCGATTGCAATGAAATTTGGTATGGAGATCCTTTGACTCCTGAGAAAGGACATAGGCTAAATAGTACTTTATCGTGATAACTGACATATATGTGGCAACATATAAAACAAGTATTAACATAAAATAAAAAACAAACAATTTAAAATATTGCAATGATAATCTATACAAATAAATAAAATTGGAGTGTCTTTTTGTAATATTAAAATAAACGCTTTTTACTAAATGCATATGTATGTATACACGGTACATATACCAAAAATGTAGTTAATTTTTTTTTGTCTGTCTGTTTTTTCCGGGTAATCTCTGGAACGGCTTCACGGATTTTAACGGGATTTTCACTGACAGGAAGCGGAGTACCTTAGACTACTTTTTTTAGACTAACTTTGTTCCGCGGCGTTACTTGCGGTACTACGATAACTGCGGATAACACTGCGGGGTTCAGCTAGTATAATATAAGTTTTGTATGTAAGACTTTTTAAATGTTTGAGGCAGGCAACCGACTTATGTAAGGCAAGGCCTATGTCCAGCAGTGGACTGTAAGACACTGTTGATGGAGATGATGATGAAGCAGTCTTGTTATTATAGAGGACAGTAGATATTACAGAGGACAGAGGTTAAAAAGAATCACCTTGCATGAAGTGCAAGCCTAAAGAAATAGTAACAATAAATTAAGAACAAAATGACACAGGTATAGACAAAGGAGTTTTAGTAGACAGAATAAATTGCACAGTTTTTTTTGACCTGATTTTTGGTGTGGTGCGATTTATTTATTTTATTATTATTTGTTTTGTCAATTGTATATTTATTTGTATTTGAATTTTGAATTTCATAAAAATGAATGTTAACGTATTAAAACAATTTCGATGTTTCACATCTACCAGGCGTCCTGTGACAGCTCATGTTTTTTTCTTGGTAACTCAAATAAAACACTGTATTTTATTGCCTATTCTCCAGAATTTCATTTTAATTCAATCTGCTGTCAAGTATTCAGATCATCTTACTTTAGCAGCATTTAATGGCCATGTTTTTTCAAATAGAAAAGATAATTACATTTATTACAAATCGAAATTTCATAGTCAAGTTGCAAAAATTCACATAGCCTGTCACCTATTAATCCAATCCAATTTTTTCAATGCAAATTTAATAAACTAGTTACTACTAGTGACTTGGTTACTAAACTTTAAATTATTTAATTTAATTAACAATCCTTTATTATTTTTCAATGATTATGGCAGTTGATACATAGTGATTGTGTAGCTGATCCTATAACTTTTTTTTCTTCTAGTGTACATTCATTTGTGATGCATCTTAAAATGTATCACATAAACCTATCCAAAAATGAATAAAACATTTGTAGTATTCATAGAAACTCAAGGGTTTAAACAAGTTTACTGAATGAATTTTACTAACAAAAGGTTTCTCATATGAATGTAAAAAAGATTTTATGAATATATGGCATATTACTTTTAAATTTTGTTAAAAATAAAAGAAACACGTACACGTCGGTACAGAGAAAGTGACGGTACGATTCTCTAATATGCATAAAAAGATCGCTGAAAGTGAATATACTGTGTTCACTTTTATCAAGAATTAAAAACTTTATGACTTCCTTTATTAAAAAAGAACAGTCATGGTGTAGATTATTAATTGCCAAGTCCACATCAGAATTAAACCGATCTAGGTCGAACTACGCGCATACGTACGAGAAACATCGTTGGCCAAAAAGCCGATTATACAGTACTTTCAAAGGAACTCTCGCCACTAGTCATAGCAATACAAATATAGAACATATGCTATGACAAATCTAAACATTAATACACGACCAATCAATAACATCTCACACAGTACACAAACAAAAATCAATAATTTCAACAAGAAACTAACCACACTGGCGGTGTCTTGGCTGTCTAAAGAATACTTGTCCGTATCCTTCCCTTGGTGGTCGTTGGAGAAATTTTCATATTTACGTGAGGGACTACTCTTCATTGTTCACAAGATGCCTATATGCTTAGGCCTCGAAAGACATTTTCACACCTAAGAGAGCGACACGAGCGACCAACGATTAAAAATCCACTGACAGAAAATGCAAGCGAACCTGCTACTGTACTGACAGTTTATTGACAATTATTGGGGATCTGACACTGACATCTTTCACAAACTGTACTATTTAAGAACAGAAGATTATATATTTAATTAAAAATAAAAAGCTTGTTTCTATCCTTTATATAAATTTCCTTCAGATATGAAACAAAATAAAGTAATTGAAATTACTGTGTTACATTAACCAACGAGTCCATCACCAATCACCAGCAACCTAATCTGTGGTTTAAGATGATTCAGCGGAATTACTAAACGTAAGCATTTGCAATCAAATAAGGTTATATGATACAAAAAACAATAGTTTCAAAAGTTTGGTCGTTTAAGCTTAGAAGTGCGTTATTGTAGCTCTGCATTTCGATCTAATTAAAAAATGCGACTATTTATGACGGGTTTTTTCATACCTAAATAAGTTTTCCTTTAATCTGAAATGGCTCCGAAGGTTCATCTTATTACAGATGATGGCTTTTTGTTTGTGTACTAAACTAGGTACTCACGTTTCTGTCGTCCTCGGAGTCATCGTCGTACAATTGCACCTTGGTGTATTCTTTATTACCATCATTTTTTTGATTTCTACGAAACATCTGTAAAATAATACATTTTGACACTTCTTTTTTTAATTTTTCACATAAAAAGTTTTTATATCCAAGAGCACAGAACGTTCACTGTATGTAACTAAAATATTTATCAAACTTGCACTTTTGTAAACAATTATTAACAATTACTTCCTACTCACCTAAGTTTATTTGAATTAAGCTACACATATGTCATACTAACAGCATAATAACACGATTACTAAATAAACACGTATGTTGATTGGGTAGGTGTCGCAACTATCATGGCCTTATCAATTTTTGTGCCGATAAAAACATATAAGTACCTACTTGGTCAGATTTGGGCTATAAGATAAGAAACAATTGAGACAAATTATACAAAAACTGATTACTTAAAAATATTTAGGAATCTGCCTAGGTATATTTTCTTAGTACTTTCATAAATTCTGATTCGTCTAGTTAGTGAAATAAAGGTACCTACTAGTATACTGGTTTTAATAAAACTGTAGAGAATTATAGTTTAAAGATCTATGTATTGTTTCGTATAAATGAACAAATTTATAGAAATATTGTATAAAAGGACGGTTTACGACAAATAGGGAAAATTGTTATCTAAGCAAGAATTGCAGCCTAAGGTTCTGAGGTGTTTAGGTATTTTTAAAACTTTCAATAAACTCTATGTTTATACCGTTATGTAGTTTATAAGAGAAAACACGGCTATAAATAATTTATTTACTACTAAACTGTAATAACCAAACATAATTTTAAAATATTTCAAAACTTATTACTTATGCTGTGGGCTGGTTTGGACTTTGAATCTACCACTATACAAACAAGAAAGTCATTTAGGTACACATTTTTTTTTATTTAAATAATTAAATAAACGATCAGATGTATCGCCTGATGGAAAGCGACTCCCGCCGCCCATGGACACCCAGCAACACCAGAGGCGTCACAAGTGCGTTGCCGACCTTTTGGGGATGGGGATGGGGAGGAGTTGGTGTATGGGTCTCCGGTATCCTCACTCATTCGGGGAAACACAGCGCTGTTTCACACCGGTTTTCTACGAGACCGTGGTAGCACTACGGTCGAGCAGGCCCATGCATGCCGAAGCGTGGATCTCCCACGGTAGGGTGGTAGTTTAAATTATGTGTAGAATACTGGAAGATTTTTATAAACAGTACCTACTTTAATTTGGTTGCTTTTTTATTCGTAATTTTAGTGGTAGGGAGCCACGGAGCTTCTTGAAAATACTTCCGTAAACTCCGTGTGTGGTTGTAACTTGTAAACTCCACCGGAATCTGAAAAGAATCACTCAGTATTTTGCTACTTGTTGAGTATTAAAACAAAACTCTTCAGGCATGTCTGCGATCACTACTTTGGAGATAGCAAGTTTTATTTCCAACCAGGACAAATCATTGTGTGAACACAATCATTCGCTCTGCGTCTGGGTAGATACGATACAGGTACAGGTAGGACGCACAGAACATTTTACTCAATGGACGTGTATCACAAATAATTTTTATTATCTATACTAATATTATAAAGCTGAAGAGTTTGTTTGTTTGAACGCGCTAATCTCAGGAACTAATAGTCCGATTTGAAAAAAAATATGTTAGATAGCCTATTTATCGTGGAAGGCTAAAGGCTATACATCATCACGCTAAGACCTACAGGAGCTGAGCATCAATGAAGAATGATATAAAAACGGGGGGAAATTATCACACTATACGGGTAATACACGCAGAATCACGTTGGGTAGTACGTATCGTTTTAATGACTTTCGAGGACTATTTGTCTGCTAAAGGTCAGATAAGACATGTTTACCAGTAATTATGACGTTAAAAACTTCATGCTACAAAAATAGTAATTGATCACCCAAAATTAAAACCCCCTTAAATAAAAAAAACATCATTTAAAGTGTTTCGCAATCCCATCGTAGTTAACCACTGCTGCACAGATTTTAATGAAAGGCATGAAGATACGTTAAATCTTGAGGAGGGACATACATTCATCATACTTCTTCATCAACATGCAGATGGAGCCACGGGAAAATCTAGTCTTAATAATTTATGGTTTAGAAAAGAGCCTTTAGAACGCACTTTATTTCCGTACGACCTTAACTATTTTTTTATATAATGAAGCTCTGTAAAAAGTTACTTTAGTTTTTTATAGTATTTCATACTGAATAAATTCCAGCCCCTACTATTTAGTTTCTAATTGATTCACTGTTTTTACCAAAATGTGCTGCATAAATGTCAAAGGAAAAATACAAAAAGAAAAATGATCTAACATGATTTATTAAATTATTGCCTATAAATAAAATTAACAAAACATTTCTACGCCTTGAAGCAGTCCTGTACTCCGAAGCCAGGGCCAGTCGGAGGTTCAGATAAGGATGTCAGTCCACCGAGTGGTTCTGATGCGTACCTTCCGCTCCTGGTGAGAAAAAAATACGTTATAAATAAGGGTTTAAGCAGGAATAAAGCTATTATGTAGTAGCTAAAACAGACCAAATGAAAGAGTAGCTGAATTTTTTTTCGAAATTGCTTTAATTTTACAGTTACGTCCTTAACCGCAAGACGTTCACGTAAAGAAAGATATTTTTTTCATAAAAGAAAGAATAAATTAGAGAATTATCATTTCAGCTAAAAGACCCCCATTGCTGAATATAGGTGTCCCCTAAGGCTTTCGACAACAACCGTTACCCTCATGCAACGGCTTCCCACGACCTTCACCAGGTCTTCGAACCACCTTGTAAGTGACTATCGTGGGCTTCAATTTCGGTTACGTAGTACGTACGGTAGGGAATAAATAATATCGCTAAAACACGTCACATCTCTTTTTAACGTGTGAAACATCGGAAAGTTCTCGACGATCTCGTTGATTTCTTGAGGCACAGAATAATAAACTTTACATCGATACGCATAGCGTCGAATATAGTTAAATTAATTTTGCGCGGTTGTTTCAAGCGCAATCGCCGGCGGGCACTTTCGGGCACGAGTACGTTTAGTCGAGAATAAACGGTCGCTTTATTTCGTATCTTAACGCGGTGATCAGTAGGCGAGTAAGCATTCCCCAGTGGACTTTTGGTTGGGTCTTTGGCTATTAGCAAACTGAACAGCATCACGCAATGTAGCGCGGGACTGCGTGTGAAAGCATCTCTTTGTATTGAACACACGCTTCGTGCAATATACCACGCATTTACGTGCATATACAAAGCGCTATAGAGAAATATGCAACTGTTGCAACTTCGATGACGTAGAGAGACAGTGAGTTAAGTCTTATTTACCCTCATTCACTCCCTCGGCGAAAGCATGATAAAATAGCTTACACTGGCTACCTTAGAAGCCATCTGTGGCATCACTCAAGTCCAGCTCTAAGACGTTCAACAGACTTATTAACATATGGTGGTATGGTATGGGGCTTCTAATATCTTAGAAGACTTAGTTAGTTTAGTTTTTCTTTTAAGTCTAATCTTTCATTTGGAATAAATTCTGTGTCGCGGGCAGCTTTACTAACATACATAAAACAAATACAATGAATACCCATGATCTAAGATTCAGCTGAAAAACTATACGTTCATTAGTTCGGAAAATTAATTGACAATTTTAAAAAAAAACATCAAAAATGAATGTAGAAGTTTGAGTATCTACGTGATGAACATACTCGTATTATAGATTTCCCAGCCGGATCTTAGACTACCATTCTCAGAACGACACAATTTGTGGATCACATAAACTGTTCTCCCATGTGGGGTTGAAACCACAACTCTCAGCGCAATAGAAAAGGGCTTGGCGACCGCTTAAGCCACTACGCCATCAGTGCAGTGCAAAATTAAATTCTATACCTTGGTCCAGGTACTGGTTTCTCGTCTTTCTTTAACTTGGCGACTATTTCTTTGGTATCTTCAACAGTTAGATCCTCCTGAAAAGAAAAATTTTAAACATTTATTTCAAATTTTAATTCATATTTGAAATTAATTATATTTAAATCATCATTAGATTGGCCTGCTTGTTTAGTGATTAGAGACGCTAACAGTTAAATATGAGGTCGTGGGTTATAATCTACACAAGATAAATACACTCACACAAGCATAATTATACAGAAGCATCATTAGGCCACCATGGTAAGGGTCACCATGCTGCATTGTTGTATTGCCTGCATTCGCAATGAGTATGGGGACCACCACTCATGAATTCTGCTAATACTTTCCATTAGGCAGAGTAGAGTTATTATGTTTGTTGTGTCTGCATTTAATTTTTGTAAAATATTCATGTCAGAAATATCTTTTATATATATAATTCTTCTGTGAGTGTGTATGTCACTGAACTACTCTCAAACGACTGGACCGATTTTGATGAAATTTTTTGTGTGTGTTCAAGGGGATCTGGGAATGGTTTAGATTCACAATTTTGTCAGCTGGACAATGTTTTTTTTAATAAATTTTTAATTTATTAGTAGTTATGGCAAAACGACGTTTGCCGGGACAGCTAGTATAAGTATAAATATGTATTCGCAGTTTGATTAACATAGTATAAGTTCTGCTTAAATTAGGATCAGAGAGCTATGTGTGAGAAATGTCAAGATATTTTTATTATAGTCATACTATTTGCCCGCGGCTTCGACCGCGAGTATGTCGGTTATATGGGGTAAATAGTCCTATGTCCCTGGACTTGTTCCTTTCCAAATAGGTTCAGTGTAGCCGTGACAGTGTTAAAGACAGAGTTACTTTGAAATCTATACTAATATAATAAAGCTGAAGAGTTTGTTTGTTTGCTCCAACATCTCAGGAGCTACTGATCCGATTTAAAAATTTCTTTCAGTTTTAGATAGCCCATTTATCGAGGAACGCTAAAACGGAGGTAAATTATTACGCTACCGGCAATAGGAGCCGTGAACGATGCTTGGGTTTGCTAGTTTATCTTTATATATATAATTCTTCTGTGAGTGTGTATGTCACTGAACTATTCTCAAACGACTGGACCGATTTTGATGAAATTTTTTGTGTGTGTTCAAGGGGATCTGGGAATGGTTTAGATTCACAATTTTGTCCGCTGGACACTGTTTTTTTAATTGATTTTTAATTTATTAGTAGTTATGGCAAAACGACGTTTGCCGGGACAACTAGTCTATATATATAAAAATGAATCGCTGAAATGTATGTACACGCATAGCTTCTGATCAGCTGCACTAAATTAAATAATTCTTTTTTTATATGATCGTTATTGTTAGGACAAGGTTTGTGTACAAGAAAAATTAAAAGATAATGGGAAGTCATATATTTTGGCCACGACGGGAATCTCAGGCAGATATGAAAATATGGCGGTACGAAATTCACCAAGTCAGCTAGTTATAGTATGGATTTATTATATTTATTTACTTACATAATAATCATCATTGACTTGCAGCATAGGAGCATTAACGCAGGCACCGAGACATTCAACCTGTAAAAATTTAATAACATTTTTTTTAAATTCTATATTCTCTATTTATTTATCTAAAACCTTTAAACGAGCAATAGGGTCGTTGACAGTTTCTAAACAAATAAATAAAATTGGAATGTCTGTTTGTAATATTAAAATAACCGCTTTTTACTAAATGCATATGTACGTATACACAGTACATATACCAAAAATGTAGTTAAAATTTTTTGTCTGTCTGTTTGTTCCGGGTAATCTTTGAAACGGCTGGACGGATTTTGACGGGACTTTCACTGCCAGGTAGCTGATGATTCAGGGAGTAACTTAGGCTACTTTTTTAGACTCACTTTGTCCCGCGGCGTTACTCGCGGTACAACAATAACCGCGGGTAGCACCGCGGGGTTCAGCTAGTTGTAAATAAATACCGATGTCTCCTTCATTAAAAATATTATTATAAAACATCTCGGAACATATAATTGTTACAGTTTTTCATTTCTATTACAAATTAAAATTTAATTTACATTGAAATATACTGCTCACAAGCCACTTTTTAGTACATTTTTCATACAAAGTTATCGTTTTGACAGATCATAAAAAGTAACTAATCACACTTCACACTAATATATAAAGGCGAAAGTTTGTGAGTGTGTATGTTTGTTACTTCTTCACGCAAAAACTACTGAACGGATTTGGATGAAACTTTACAGTAATATAGCTTATACATCAGAATAACACATAGGCTACTTTATATACTTATATATTTACTACTTTTTGTTTATATTTATGTTCAAGCGCCTGCCGAATTGTTAATGGCAACGATTGGTACGATTAATTAATGCTATGCCGTCGCCGAAAATTGTTACCAGTTATATAGACGTAGAGCGCGGAGGGCAGGCGTAGCGTCAATATTAATTTCAGAGGCACCGTACAAAATGTGTCCGTGGACAAAAGCGGGGTGGTTCCATATTCACCGCTTTTGCTGCTCGGTCCAGACTATCAAATATATATGTAAATACATAAATAAGGGCAATGGCCAGGCTATTTTCATCGTGAGGCAGCACAGTAACGTTATGATCAACACAAAGAATGAGGTGCAGATGTTTCGGGTGGGCCGATATGTGGGTTCTAATGAAGCGGCATGGAGAATACTTGGTTTACCGTTGCATTAAAGGTACCCAACAATGACCCATCTGGCTGTGCACCTCCCAAACGGCGAACACGTATATTTTACGAAGTAAATCTGCGAGACCGAGTTGCAACACCGCCTATTATCACCCTCACCTGTGCCAAGCTGACGAGTTTGCCCGGACGCTGTTGTACATAGAAGTACCAAGGTATCACACGTGGAATGCGTCGCGGAAAGAATGGAAAGGACGCGTGCAAGGCGCACCCGTTGACGGATAGCCAGGTGTGATGGCCTCAGATACTCTGGGCAGAGTGTATACCGTACACATAACACAATTTTAATGTTATTGTGTATGGTTGCTGCTCACTAAACTCCGAGGCCCCACCAGTTTTCAGGTTCTTAAAACCGTTAATGGGCAAGAAAAGGCAGCTTTTCGAGAAGCGTGTGAGGCGATGGGATTGCTGGAAGACGACGGCCACTAGGACGCAACGATGGAGGACGCTATATTGTGCCGGTCAGCGACTACTATACTACATGTAAACTTTCCAACCCCCGCCAGTTATGGGTCAAGTATAAAAATGCTTTATCAGAAGATATTGCTTGATATTGATATCAAGGAACTGCACAACCTAACGATGACTTAGTTTTTAACGAAGTACTGAAACTTATCAAGAACAAAATTTTATACGATAGCCGGGAAACTGCTGTCTGAATTTAAATTTTCCTATTTCACAAAGAACGGTAGAGTTTTTTTCTAATTTAGTCAGAGAGCTGGGTTATGATACTGTTACCTTGAGGGCTAAAGTCACCCAAATAGAGCCTCTGTTACTACCAGAACAAAGGGAAATTTTCAATCTCATAAGAAACCGCATAGCTAGCAAGGGTGTCTTTTTTTCTGGGACGCACCAGGGGGCACCGGCAAAACATTCTTACTGAACTTGCTGCTAGCACTGTTGCGCAAAGACAAAGTAGTTGCGCTGGCTGTTGCGTCCTCCGGAATAGCTGCAACCTTGCTGAGTGGTGGCAAAA
Organism: Spilosoma lubricipeda; assembly: GCA_905220595.1. NCBI lineage: Eukaryota > Metazoa > Arthropoda > Insecta > Lepidoptera > Erebidae > Spilosoma > Spilosoma lubricipeda. The sequence goes on from HG992290.1 coordinate 3,271,720, forward strand.
CTGCACATTCAGTGTTTGGACTCCCGCCAAACCTTGCAACTGAACAAGCGTCCATTTGAAACATCAGCAAAAGCAGTAGTCGCAGTGCTCTAATGCAATGGTGCAAACTGATTGTGCATTCAGGGCAATCGAATATTGTTGGGTGGAGTAGTCATCTTGCTTGCAGGAGATTTCCGGCAGACGCTGCCAGTTATCGAGCGGGGTACTGCGGCAGACGAGATGAACGCGTGCCTCAAGGCTTCACCGTTGTGAAGTAAGGTCGAGCGGTTAGCGGAGCTCTTCAATGATTAGGAGTCTGGACTATTCGCACAAACACTTCTCGAGGTCAGCGTAGGTCGCGTGGACGCTATCAGTTGGCCAAATAACTTTTGATAGCCGATTTAGCAATGTTGTAAGTTCGGAAGATAACCTTATCAATAAGATATTTCCAAACTTAGAACAAAACTTGGCTAACGTGGAGTGATTGTGCGAAAAAAATATCATGGCGCCTACAAGCGTGTTGGTGAAAAAAATAAATAAAAAAATATTGGAGCAAGTTCCAGATGGCGTGGGGACTTATATGTCAATAGACACCGTCATGACAACTGACGACGTTTCTACGTACCCTGTAGAGTTTTTAAATTTCCTCGAACTGTCAGGAGTGACAGGAGGAGATTATGTAACGGCACCAGGTTACGCGTCACAGAGCTAAGACGGCATATTGTACAAGCCAGTACATTGTACAAGGTAGTAGAGCCACGCTGATTTCAGCACGAACGAAACTAAAAAAAATTGCCAACCGTAAATTGCGATCTTTCTCTCTAAAAATGTGAATATTTTACTCACCGGTTCAGTAACAGTGATAAACCGTAAAGTCTAAAACTTCCTACTAATATTCTAAATACGAAAGTTTGTCACTCCTTCACCCAAAAACTACTGAATGGATTTGGAAGAAACCTTACAGTAATATAGCTTATACATGAGAATAATACATATGCTACTATTTGCCGCAACCACCGTTATATACGCGGGCGGAGCCGCGGGCAACAGCTAGTAATAAATAATAATAAATAAATATTTCAGACATCTAACACAACGCCATCTAGTCCCAAACTAAGCAGAGCTTGTATTATGGGGTACTAGACAACTGATATCAAATACTTATATACTTTTTTTTTGTAAATACATACATATTATACATAGAAAACACCCAAACTCCGAAACAAATATTTGCAGATCATACAAACATTTGTTCCGACCCGGGAATCGAAGCCGAGACCTCAAGAACAGCAGTCGCGAACCTATAATAATCTGAATCTCGGAAACGGCTCCAACGATGTTCATTAAATTTAGTATACAGGAGGTTTCGGGGGCGATACATCGATCTAGGTAGAATTCATTTATAGAAAATGTTGTTTTGTTCTTGTTTTCCACAACTTTATCGATAATTATAATCAATGTCCATCTAGCGCCATCTATCGCAACTCGAGCGAACTACATTAAACTATACTGGAATTGCATTGTCATCGGTGCAGAAGAAACAGTAACTTAACGTACCAAGAGAGTGCGCCACTTTATAGGTACCTGTATGAACGTTCATACAGGTACTTTATTTTTATTGTACACACATTTAAAGCCATATTAAAAAAGTTGCTATATACAAAAATGTGACAATTGGCGGTCTTATGGCTCTTACAGGCAGCCTTTGTATGGATATAACCTTACAAATATACATGAGACAGACACGAAAAGAACACTTAAACTCAGAACAACAATTTATGTATCACCTATGTGTGTCCCGTGTCGGGTTTGAAGCCATTTAGTGTAGACTTCAAGTAGTGCATTAAGGGCCCATTTACATAACATTACGTCAATTATGCAGTCTAGCATTCTGAGATATAAATTCTCATACTCATTGCACTGGTTCTTCCTTCCCGTGCTGAACGGTCAAAACCTGGACCTCGCTACCAGTGCACATGTTTCCTTTCCACTATGATCCTGGGTCCTTTAAGCGGGGTTTGAAAAAGCAGGCTGTCATAGTGTGGGTCACCATGTGGCATTGTCCTTATACACATTGAGGATGGTGACCACCACTCTTAGATTTTGCTCATGCTTTCCATCAGACAGGGCAGTCATTTTGACAGCTGATACAAAAATTTAAAAAAATCAGTTTCACAACTTACTTCAGAGACAGAGAACTTGCCGCAAGGGCTGTTGCCACCGACTTCACACTGAGTGCCTTCAACAATGGCTTTCAATACAGCGTCAGAGCCACGCAGCCAGCAAGGTGTTGTGGTGCACACCTGAAGGTGATATTTACCAATTGGCCTCCTGAAATTAATAGTTAACAAGTAAGAACAAACCAAAGTATTGTAGCTTAATGAAATGATTGATTGATTGATTACCATGTAAGATGAAAGTGAATATTAGGATGAATATGAGAAACCAAGGTCAATGCTAATACAATCTCTAATAAATTTATTCAATTTCTTATACATAACATCATCTGTGAGATGGTGTTTTATGTTAAATGTCCAATTTATTTATTTCTTTTTTTCTTCATTCTAAAGCCAACCTCACTGACATTAATGTTATTGAAGTAAGAAATTTCAGTGGCCTTTCATTTATTTCTTGTCTATGGAATACAAAATTTCATTCTAATGATTTTAATGAAATTTAGTTTGCAAAAGGGTTTTGGGGGCAATAAATTGATCTAGCTTGGGTTATCATTGGGCAAATTTACAAAAAAAATGGTAATATCGTTCAGATCAAAATGCCAAAGCATACTGCAAGTCTTTGGCATATAAGTACCTATCTATTCTAAAACAATAATTTTTATTAATTTTTTTCCATAACTTACCTAATAAACATGGTGTAAAAGGTAGCAACCTCATAAACTCTCATGCGAGGTAGACTAAGGATTTCAGCAACTTTGTTCATGGCAGAGAGAGGCAGCCAACCTCCATTCTGACGCTGAGCCAGGTCTAGTAGAGGAATCATAGCCCCACGCTTGTGTCCTTCAGGGTATATGGCTAAAAGAGCATCAATCCTCTGAAAAATATGCATGTGCATGTGCATTAAGGGCTCTGTCTACTAGGATTCCCTGCTTAGATTCTTGTCCACACTTCCAAATAAATGCCCTAGGGAATCAGTGTGGATAAAAAATCCAGATAAATACCCCAGGAGATCGGGGGATCCTATTGAACAGATTTTTAAAATCAAATTGTGATCCAATCAACTAAGACACTCGAACGGAACACTTATTAGATAGTTTTAAACTTTCAAATAATATCTTCTATTGATGTCTTGTATTTAAATGTATTTTATTGTCAAAGGTTTATCATAACTGTTTATTATATTTTTTTTAGTAATTAACAATTTCAAAAACCATTAGAATATGTTGATTTGACACTAGGTCTAATAAGAAAATAATAAAAAAAAAGAAGTTTTATAGTAGATAACCTAAAATATTATACATACACAAACAAACAAGTTTTTCAAGGTTTTTGTTAAAGAAAATAAAAAGCGTGAACAAAAGTTTTCAATATTTAAATTTAGAATAGTTGGATGCAATTTTTTTTTCAAAAAACTGGTGACAATTCTAAGTTTTACCTTTTTGTTGGCCTCTGTAAATTCGAAAGGAGTTTTAACATTGTCCTCGGGAGTATCACGGTGAACGAAGAGACTATCATGCTGCAGAACTGAACTAGTTTGAAGACTTCTAGCAGGCACACGCCACTGAAAATAAAAACTATTTTACTAAATCTGAACGAAACAAAATGTCAAAATGTTATTATATAATACCGATTGTTTATATTAACAGCAGGTTAATATATTTGTTAGTGTCCACCTACCAAGCCCTTTATTCCAGTTCTGAGGCTCGATAGCATGATTATCGGGACAATGGTCCTAAATTATAAATAATATTGCGAAACACTGTTCGCCAACACTCGTCTTTTGACATAAACTAGTACTTAGTAGTGTTATGTTAATCGAGAATTGCCAGTTGGAATAATTTATTTTAGACCAACTTATCAGATGTCATTTAGAGAATTATTCCATATTTTATATTTATTTATTATTTATTTTACATCGGCTGTTGAATTTTAGCCCTTAAGGGGAGAGCGTATATACCTGGAGGAGCAGCTGAACGGGCGAAAAGCGTGATCGGCGTAGAGAGAGACAGACTGACTTTGGTTAGCGTATGTCTCTCTCACGCAAGCTTCTGATTAGTTTGTGTATTTCCCCTCAAATCAGTCATGCAAATTAGTATGTGCGTCCACTACATCTCTAATTCTCTACAAGCTTATTTATTCACTAACTTTTGCCTGCAGCCTGCAGCTCGCCTGCGTAATCGTCGGTTATCACTTTCCTTTCTTTAAACTGTCTTAATTTTTTTTTATTTTTGAACCGATTGAACTGAAAACTATACTTTTTTTTTTTTTTTTTATTCTTTTATTATTTGGGGGTTTTTATCCTTTCGGATATGACAACCCCATTGTACCCATTACAACTAACATTGCTTTAACCTATTTACACTAATATAAAGGAGTCACTGCGGGCTTAGTCATGCGACAGAGTATCTTTGCTTCATTAGATGTAGGCGCCGATAGAATCATTTGAGGGACTCCTATGTCACATGAATTTACCCCCAGTGCCTCCATTAGAGTTTCCCTATCTCGGCGGTTCTTGACACATTCCATCAGAACATGTTGTACGTCTTCTTGTACACCACACACATTACAATTTGGTGATTCAGTTTTGTGCATCAAGTACGCAAATTTGTTTGATGGAATGTGTCCTGATCTTAGCCTGAGTATTGTTTTAACTAACTCTCTGTTAAATGTACATTCTGTGAACCATGGTATACGAAGCGGTTCAGATTGTATAGACTTATACCAAATTCCTTTATCTTTGGATACTTTACTGAAATGCTCTTTCCATTTGTAAAAAGTAAGTGACTTAAATTTGTGTAGCATTTCAGTATGATCAGGTGGTACATCAATTTCAATTCCTTCTGAACACCCTTTTTTGGCTGCTTTGTCTGCCACTTCGTTACCATGTACTCCAACATGACTATACTTATTGTTAAGTGGAGCAAACCTCAACGCACTAAAGAAAACCGCATATAAAGCGGTTAGCTGTTCCTGACATTAGTCTTAATAGTTTTCCATATATATCTTCCATGTACAGAAAGCGACCAGTTTCGATTTCATTATATGTTTTGATTGATACTGACAGACGAATACGATGTTGATTGGTGTGCGATCTTTACTGCATATTATACCTACCTGTGTCTCTTTTAATGGACTAGCTTTTGCCCGCAGCTTCACTCGCGCAGAATTTCCCTTCCCTTCCCTTCCCTTAGGGGTGCCATTTGGAAAAATACTTAAATAAATGAAGTACCTATACGTTTCATTACTTGTCTCGTGAAACAAGATTTAAGAAAATCTTTTTTTTTATCGATTGAAAAGTTTCACAATCATGAAATATTGAAATCACATCTATCCGAATATGGTTTTTTATACTTTTTATGCGCCTGCTATTTTTATGTCGAAAACCATTTAGCTACGCGTTAGTGTAAAATTTCAATGTTTTAGAAGGAGCTTTAGAATTTATTGAAAACTAGCTGTTGCCCGCGGCTTTGCCCACGTGAATGTCGGTTATCGTTAGCCACGATAGTATATAGATAGTAGCCTATGACTGTGTTATTCTGATTTATAAACTATATTACTATAAAGTTTCATCCAAATCCGTTCAGTAGTTTTTGCGTGAAAGAGCAACAAACAAACACACATCCTTACAAACTTTCGCATTTATAATATTAGTTTTTAAAAAGATAAGGATATCTAGATACTTATGAATCTTAAGTTTAAAAAAACATTTTATCATTATTAAATTAAGTTCTTAGTTGATAGAGCACTTCAAACCGTTGAAATGTTTATTTTAACACTGAAACTTCCAATTTTCATCTTGTCAACTTCTATGTTTCTCTTCTCATTTTATCATCATCAAATATTAGTTTGCTTTATTAAAATAATAAAAACACAACATGAGTGGTAAATTTTTAGCACACAAACACAAAGTTACTTAACATAAACCTTTCCTCAGTTAACCATCTATCAAATTCAAAAAGTAAGTAATTATTCGAATTGAACAATTTTATTAAATCTAAAACATAAAGCCGTTTATTCGCAAACTTAATTCTTCAGGTTTATTAAATTAAATATATATTTGACTATGAATTCAATTTCCTGTTTCCTGTTAATTCCGTATGAAAAAAATAGAGTGTGAAAAAAAGAATAGACAAAGTACGATCGGCAAAACAACGACATTGCTTCCATGGTAACTGTCGCAGTTCGCGGCGGCCCACCATGCACCAAAAATTTGTTTCTACATACCTAAGCTGTAAATATTTAAAAACGGATTCAGGTTGGATAGCGCAAAAAAATGGATCGAGAAGAATAATTTGTGACCAAACGAAATAGGTTCTGGTGATTCTAATAGATTTGGAATGAAGTTTCATTTTGAAAAGTAAATCTAGAAGATATCTTTGACACCTGTAAAGTACCTATTGGTAAAAATTTAGAAGTTTTCAAAAGAAGTTGCTACTTTAAGACTTTTATTTTACTAATTGGCCGACTCGACTAGCATTGAAAACCCCTATAAAGCCCTATATTATTTCGTTCTTTTTCATCAAGTAGAGAATGTTAACGAGTTGGGGTAATATAAAGATCTATACTTGTGACTTTCTAGTAACAGGAGCCTCGTGGAATTGACGTCGGTAGTGACTTATCATTATGTCACACGGACACACGGATACTATTTTGCCCCCTGTATCGTAAACGTTATTCCCTCACAGAGAACACTTACGTCTAAAGTTTAATATATCTTTAGACACTCAAAGCTTACCTGTAAGCTCACAATTTATATTTTATTTATTTTAGACGAGCTGAACCCCGCGGTGTTTCCCGCGGTTATTGTCGTACCGCGAGTAACGCTCTGGGCGAAGCTAGTCAAAAATAGTAGCCTAAGTTACTCCCCATATCATTAGCTACCTATCAGCGAAAGTACCGTCAAAATCGGTACAGACGTTCCAGAGATTACCCGAAACAAACAGACAGACAGACAGACAATTTTTTTAAAGTAGGTACTTTTTTGGTATATGTACCGTGTATACATACATATGCATTTAGTAAAAAGCGGTTATTTTAATATTACAAACAGACACTCCAATTTTAGTTATTTGTATAGACAACCAACAAATGATACACGTACCTATCCTATAGGTGATGCAAAAATACAAAATACATGTATTGTATACAGCTTTTGCACGCGGCTCCACCCGCTTATATGCCGGTTATTCCGACAAAAAGTAATCCATGTTCTTCTCCAAGGTCCAAACTATCTCTATATTAAAACTCATCCAAAACAGTACCTCCGTTTAGCCGTGACAGACAGACAGACAAAAAGACAGACAGAGTTACTTTCGAATTTATATTAATAGAATGGATCATTGTTGTTACCATTGCACTTAAAACCCGGTAACACACTTGTGACAGTTGTGACTTCTAAGCGAACTTCCAGGCGACTTCCACCGATTACCATGTGCCTCATCTATCCATATACCTACCATATACATTACATCATAAAACAAGCTGAACCCCGCGGTGTTACCCGCGGTTATTGTTGTACCGCGAGTAACGCCGCGGGACAAAGTTAGTCTAAAAAAAGTAGCCTAAGTTACTCCCTGGATCATCAGCTACCTGCCAGTGAAAGTCCCGTCAAAATCCGTCCAACCGTTTCAGAGATTACCCGGAACAAACAGACAGACAGACAGACCGACAGACAGACAGACAGACAGACAAAAATTTTTTTAACTACATTTTTGGTATATGTATCGTGTATATATATACATATGCATTGATTAAAAATGCTGTTATTTTAATATTACAAACAGACACTCCAATTTTATTTATTTGTATAGATGTATAGATAAGTCCCAAAGGCTTAAGATAAGATAAGATAAGATAAGATTCATTTATTCGCTCAAACACATGTGTACATACAATAAACAATCGCATGTAAGATATAGTTTTGGAGAAGGCTCAAGACATGTTTGCCACATACCATGGGCTTGCGAATATAATTATAATTAAGTATGAATAAATTTCAATAAATTTCTTAGAAATATTAATTACTGTCTGAAATTTTCTACTCCACATATCATACTTGCAGCTTCATTACTTATTTACTGAAATGCTCTTTTATTTTTGTCTCAGCAATTTCCGGAGGGTGTTGGCCGCAATTAGGACTTGCTTCCTATAATGTGTTTATTAATAATGCACGAATTTGTTAAATTGGTTTAACGTTGCCATACGGATAAAATTGAAAATATACCCTGTGCTTTAAGGTTACAGATATTGTTATCACTTTTTAGGAGGAGTAAAAAAAGGAAACCACGCCATTTATGTACCAATTTGATTTTTTTCATTTAAAGGGGTACCTTCGTCGTGCTCGGTGAAGAAATAATCATCACTGAGGGTGGAAAAGGAAGGAATCAAGAATTCATTTTCTATTAATATTGATACCTTTACGTGTACGCGGGTAACACCGCGGAGTTCAGCTAGTCAGTCCTATGACAAAGGATAGTTACTAAGTAAAAACTGTTATGAAGAATAGACAAAACACCACCACGCAAACGAAGCTGTGGGTAAAAGTTAGTATGAAAAACTTTTTGGCACTGTACTAAGTCAAAGCATTAGCCGGTCTGCCAGCCAGGCGTCCAACAACCAGCGTGTCTTCTGGTAACTCAACTGAGCTTTCCAAGTACAATCGCGCACATATCGCTTCATTAATTAAAAAAATGTTTAATTTAATTAAGTCGGCAGATATGGAAAATTAGTGTTAAAAAAGTTAAATACAGTTTTTAAGTTTGTTTATCCATCGAGTGAAAAGGAAAGTTCTCAGTGGGTCTACTAATTTAAAAAATAACCTATCTAAAGTACATTATGTAGACTTTTGAGTAAAACATCTCAATAGATCCACATTTCAAAGTCAGGATTTTTGATGTGACGATAATTTATACTTTGAAATTAATTCATTTTAAACTATTGTTATGGTTGACATTTTTTTAAATTATTATCTTTACTGTTTATTATAATTGTAACTCAAAGTGTAATTATCGCTTTTTTTATTGAAATAATGTCTTTTGCATTTATGAAAATTGTCTGGATTATAAAAGATACGTTGATCCCTGAGTTTGGTTCGTCCTTTCTTCTCAGGGCTCGTCCAGTTAGGAAAGGCCGAACTCATCTGCTTAAAAAGTTTAACTTGCAAAAGTGTTTATATAACCTAATTGCAGAATAAATGATTTCATTTCATTTCATTTTATGATTTCATTTCATTACCTTCATGTCTTATATTTCCAACTCCTCCACTTTTCTTTTAGACAATTTAAGTTTTCCTGGGACTTCCTGAGTGTCATAACTCGTGTGTTCGGGGGTCACTGCTTGTTGACGACGCACCCGCTGTTCCTCCATTTATTTAATACTATTTTGTGATTGTCTTAGCATCACAATGGTAGTACAAAAGGTAGTAGACCCACAAAAGGTAGTAGAGCCACGCTGATTTCAGCACGAACGGGCCGGCTCGACCGGGGCGGTACTACCCTCGCACAGAAAATCAACGTAAAATGACAGCGATCATGCTGTCGTGTTTCGTTGGTGAGTGCGAGACCGGAGGCCCAATGATGCGAAAGCATCACTAGCCCGCCATGGTGTGGGTCACCATGCTGCATTGTTGCATTGTCTGCGTTCGCAGTATGGTGACCATTACTCTTTGATTCTGCTTATGCTTTCCATCAGGCAGAGTAGAGTCATTATGGCAGGGTCAAACATAAAAAAAAAAAAAAACAAAATAGTTGATCCTGGTGTACAGAAGTTACAGTAGTGGACGGTGCTACGTAGGGTTGTGAAATTAGCATCCAATGTGAAAAAAGCAATGGCCACTAGATCCATCTCGGATCTCATCAATGGATCCTCTAAAATCGAACCGTTTTTCGTGTCAGTGTAGTTCTTATTTTTCATTAATGAAACAATAATGTGGCATAGCGGAGAGTGGCAGGGTACAGCTAGATACTAATAAATTAAAACTTATGTAGTTGTCTGTACTTACAGTGTTAAAAAAAATCTCGGACACCAAAGTGTAGCATTGGTCACGGTTGGCGGCAAAATGGCCGTCTCCATTCGTTCAGAAATTAGATAACGGGACGACCAGTGGCACCATTGATAAGGAATTAAATACGGAGCGAGCCACTCCACTTCAACACGACAATATAAAAGAAAATTGGAATTTTAGAAAGCATATCGTTGTGTGCGATAACGATTTGTCGATCGACTGATAATATTAATTTAAAGAAACTCAAATGACTTTGCTCCAAAACAAATTCAAATCGTATTCCTTATGTTTTTTTAATAATTAGTTCTGTTCTTTGTAGTTTTTTGTTTATATGGAAATATTAGAGCGTACAATTCATTGGTTTTTTATAAGAAAATAGAAACGGAGCAATAGAGTGTTCCGTGGTAAACAGAGTATTATGCACTACGAAACCTTACTTATGAGGGTGCACTACTTATGAGGTCATAAGTTTTAGATTTACATATTTTTTAGTATTTAAATAACTAATCAGAACTCCATTTTATAAGTTGGTTGGTTGCAATTACCATTTTTGCATGAATGTGTGAACGGCCCCCCTTCCCCTAGCCCAGTTGTAAGCGTTTTTCTTTCTGCAATCGTTAACGCCTAACGATGAAAATTTTGTATTTGTCTAGTTGTCTTTTTTTTAATAATATAAATAAATTCTAAAGGTGCATAATCGTGATTCTGACGGAAACGAAATTATTGCAATTCGAACATTAAATAAGCTATACAAATTAACAGAGAAATTCCTTGATTTTGAAGGTTGGTTAAAATATCACATTAGTCCACAGTGTTAGGTTTTATTTCTGTGGTGACCTCTACGGTTTTTATGGGCTTCTAGAAATAATGCCAAGCATTCGTCCTACAGACGTTCCGAGAACGGGTCGGGCGAGTTTTGTACAGTACTGTTTAATTTGCTATAAAATACAAATATAGTCACCGCATTTCTGCACTTTTTTGAAATATTAAAACTATAGTCCATAAAATATAGCTTGATCTCTGTAGAAGTTATCAATAGCGTCAATTTAGATATTACGAGGTACATTTTAGGTGTAAATTTTTACGTTTATAATGTTGTAACAAATAAATAAATAAATATTTCGGACATCTCACACACAACGCAATCTAGTCCCAAGCTAGTTAGTCGCCATCTAGTCAAGGTTATGGGTACTAGACAACTGATACAAATACAAAAGTATATCCTTTTTTTTGTAAATACATACATATTATACATAGAAAACACCCAAACTCCGAAACAAATATTTGTAGATCATACAAACATTTCGTCCAACCCGGGAATTGAAACCGAGACCTTAAGCACAGCAGTTGCATACGACAAAACTGCGCCACCGAGGCAGTTCTGTTCAATTGAACCAAATGAAAATGATTTGGTTCTACGCATGGAATAATCTGCAAATCTGAACCGCAAGTAAAGGTTCCTGAAGGGTCTGTTCCTTTCAATACACACTATATTTATATTTAAGTGCCTATAGGTTTAAGGGCAAGGGTAGGAAAGGGGCATGCCTTGTAAGATGAGTTGGAGAATGTAAGCGAAAGGTCGCTAAGGTCAGGGTCGAATACTAGTACCCCGGAGTCAGACGTCGCGTTCTCGGGAATTCCAAACGACTTCAATTTTATAACAATGGTGTAGAGGGCAAAAAAATTGTCACCCGATAAGCACCTACCGACTTCCATGGTAATTTGCTATCCAGGAGTCATAAGTGACTTGAAATCCCAAATGGTCGTACTCAAAACACTGAGGCTGAGTATTCTTGGTGTCCGTTTCATGTATGTTTGTATAATCCCTTTGACACAGGATTAAAAGTACTGAAGGAATAAAAAAATCGACAGGTTCGAATTATAATTATGTAAGTATGTATACGGGTTTAGTTGTATAAAAACTAATGTAAACTAGCTGATCTGGCGAACTTCGTACCGGTATATCCGACTAATATTATAAATGCGAAAGTTTGTAAGGATGGATGGATGTTTGGATGGATGTTTGTTACTCTTTCACGCAAAAACTACTGAACGGATTTGGATGAAACTTTACAGTAACGTAGCTTATACATCAGAATAACACATAGGCTACTATTTGCCGCGATAGCCGACATATACGCGGGCGGAGCCGCGGGCAACAACTAGTTTTCTATATATCGTAACTGACCTGGCGAACTTCGTATCGCTATATTTTTCTATTCTAAATAGCTTTAAAATTTCTGAAAACTTGTTTTATTAAGTATTCAGTATTAAGAACTCAGGTTCCCACAGGTAGTGTAGAGTCGCAGACAAAATAATAATTTATCTTTTAATTTCTTTCTCTACAAACCTTTTTCTAACAATAACGAACACATAGATAATAGAATTATCCAGTTAGGTGCAGTCATTTTGAAGCTATCTGGAAATGTATGTACATTTCGTCGATTCATTTTTATTTATATAAAATAGTTATTGTCGTACCTCGGGCAACGCCGCGGGGTGAAGCTAGTCTAAAAAGGTAGCCTAAGTTATTCCTTATATCATCAGCTACCACCGCTCTAGAGATTACCCGGAACAAACAGACAGACAAAAATTGAAAAAAATGTTATTTTGGTACATATTGTGTATACATACCTACTACATATGCATTAATGAAAAAGTGGTTATTTCAATATTACAAACAAACACTCTAATTTTATTTCTTTGTATACATTTATTTAAATATAAGAATACATAGTTCTAACAGTTGACAGTTCAAAAACAAACTTGTTAAGCACCTGTGTGAGTCAGAGCATTTCTTTTATCTCGTACAAGATCACACGCAATAATCACATTAAGACAAGTTGCCGTCGGAACGTTGAAGTAATCCCAAATTGTAGAGCACACTGTACAATAATTGATTTTTCAATTGTTACTCTTGCACTTGAGAAACCGTTATTATCGTTTTCTTATTCATTATTAGTTACTTGTTTTTTTTTATAACGGAAAACGGGTATCTAGAAGCTTTCGTGAAAATAGTGTCACTACTACGTGGTCTATCTTGTGCCATAAATATAAAAGCTGAACCTCGCGGTGTTACCCGCGGTCAAAGTCGCGTGGGTAACGAAGCTGGTCTAAAAAAAGTTGCCTAAGTTACTCCTTATGTCATCAGCTACCTATAAGTGAAAGTCCGGTCGAAATCGTTCCAGCCGTTCCAGAGATTTGCCGAAACAAACAGAGACAGAAAAAATTGAAAAAAAAATGGTATATGTACCGTGTACACATACATATGCATTTAGTAAAAAAAGGGTTATTTTTAATACTCCAAACAAACATTCCAATTTTATTTATTTTTATAGGTGTGTAGATAAAAGGCATTAATAACATACACAAGTTCAGTGGAATTATACTAGATGGCGCTGTGGGGGACAACAATCGGCGAGTGTAACAATTTATACTTAATTATAAGGTTCTAAAAACCTGGTCCTATAGTGTGTCTCTTCTTCTACAATTAAATTATTATTGCGTTCTTATTTAATTTGTTCTCTTTCTATTCGAAAAATGATAATCAAGCCGCTTTTGATAAGCATAAATATTACATACTAGCAGACCCACGCAACCTCGTTTGCGTCTCCTATTGCCCGTCGCGTGATAATTTTCCCCCGTTTTTGAAACATTTTTCATTGGTGCTCCGCTCCTATTAGTAGTAGCGTGATGATATATACCCTATAGCCTTCCTCGATAAATGGACTATCCAACACCGAAAGAATTTTTCAAATCGGACCAGCGGTTCCTGAGATTAGCGTGTTCAAACAAACAAACAAACAAACAAATTCTTCAGCTTTATATATTAGTATAGATTTGGAGATTTAGATTTAAGATCTAGCCATGACTACTCTTAGCTGGGTAAATAACATGTTTTTTGTCTGATATTTGGTGCCAAAAAAATAAGACCCAACTCAAATACCACCTACAATCTTTCTTTACATTGTATTGTAAGTAGACTCGAATATTTTAATAAAAGGAACCGAGTAATGAAAACAGATTCCATTAATCATCACGTTGGATGGAGATATATAATTTGTTTAATTACGAATTCAGACAATAGGCATACATACATAATAAATTAACTGCTTCTTTGTATTACACATATCTACAGATAAAAACTTTTTTATTAACTTTTAAATTATTGAATTAAAAGCTGTAATTACCTACAAGGAAAAAAAGCAAAAAATTATGTTGTAAAGACAACCGCTAAATGTGAAATTAATCTATACAAATAAATAAAATTGAAGTGTCTGTACACGATACATATAATATAAGAAAAATGTAGTTAAAAAATTTTTTGTCTGTCTGTTTGTTCCGGGTAATCTCTGGAACGGCTGAACGGATTTTGACGGGACTTTCACTGGCAGGTAGCTGATGATCCAGGGAGTAACTTAGGCTACTTTTGTTAGACTAACTTTGTCCCGCGGCGTTACTCGCGGTACAACAATAACCGCAGGTAACACCGCGGGGTTCAGCTAGTCAATTTATATAATTCAATCAGACAGGTACTAGTCAAGGTTATCACTACGGTTAGCAGAGATCAGCTAACGACCTATCTACCCTTCTGGGACATAGGTGTGATATTATGATTTACTAGTCATTAATCGTAGTTTCACCTCTAACACATCTCTTAGGCGTCTTGGATGGATTTTAAGCAGACTATATTTCATTTTATTGTCTGAACTGTCCTGCGGTATTCCCGGACTAATACGACCTTCAAACCTTCAAGAAAAGAGCGTACCCCTCCTTAAAAGGCCGGCAACGCACTTGTGACGCCCCTGGTGTTTCGTCATCAATCGACACGTCTGCCCGATTGCTCCCTATTTCATAAAAAAATCCGTCTGATGGCAAGCATAAGCAGAATCCAAGAGTGGTGGTCACCATACCCATTGCGAATGTAGACAATGCAGCATGAGGATTCACACTACGATAGCCTACTATGATGATTCTGCATCATATATTTAATCTATACAAATAAATAAAATTGGAGTGTCTGTTTGTAATATTAAAATAACCGCTTTTTACTAAATGCATATAATATATACACGGTACATATACGAAAAATGTAGTTAAAAAAATTTTTGTCTGTCTGTCTGTCTGTTTGTTCCGGGTAATCTCTGGAACGGCTGGACGGATTTTGACGGGACTTTCACTGGCAGGTAGCTGATGATCCGGGGAGTAACTTAGGCTACTTTTTTTAGACTAACTTTGTCGCGCGGCGTTACTCGCGGTACAACAATAACCGCGGGTAACACCGTGGGGTTCAGCTAATCCAAAAATATAATCCAATTTCTAACACATAAATCAACAAAGAAACACAAAAACTATTTTTGACTGTTCACAGTCAAAATTTCTATTATTTGCTGTATGTCGATTATTCAAGTAACTTTTAATATCTCAATGTAATTATTATTTAAACTGAAATATAATATGACGAGAAATTCGAAAGTAAGAATAATATCAAAATTCGTGTACAGTCATTTAGAAAATTGTTTAACAAAAAATATCAACAATGAGTTCAATGCATTTTTATTAATTCAATATAATGGCTAGAAAAATCACGTCTCATGATTAACCTGCGGTGACATTTTTCATCCGAATTTCTGCAGCAACATTGGCTATTATAACAGGTCACGTACTTACTTATCGCGATCTTTTTACCCAGCCGGGAGTCCGAACTGTGGACAATAGGTGGCGCATCGGGCGCGATCGTACCTATAACGGTCATCTACAAATCAGATTGTCATTACACGGGCTACTTTTATTTGCCGGGCGATCTTGAACGCAAAAAGTTTTGATTTGACCGCACTGTAGTCGGAAAGAAGATAATTGGCCACTCAGTTTCGCTGGAAGTAACTTGTCTCTAAAGCAGGTAAAAGTGGTTAGTTTAATTAAAATTATAGCTGCAAGAGTAGAACTAAAGCAATATGAACTAACTTTGCCATAGGGGCTCTTGTTTAGTCCACGTCAGATATTACCAAGTCAGATACTTCACTCAAAAACTAAATTAATTGCAGAATGTACATAATTGTGCAGTTGTATCTTCATGTAGAGTTCGTTAAAAGTTCATTAAATAACTCGTATAAAATAGCTGTAATATCTGATATTTAAAAATCACAGTCATCAGTTTGCACATTGTACAGTGTGTTTATTGTATGTACACCTATTTTTATTAATAAAACCCGTGCATTTGAAAGTTACGGATATAGTGAGTAACAGTAAAAAAAAAATACATAAAAATATTCCAAGTAAAAAGCAACGGCCAATTCATATCAACCCGATAACATAAGGCGCCATGCGAACACGACAAGTGTTAAATTGGAGCTTGAAAGAAACAAGAAGGTAAAAAGTACTGGCGGAGACGGCAGAAAACCACGTCTACATTGTAGCCTAGGTTGAGACACTTTCTAACTAACCGCGACTATTATCAACATGGCAACACTAACTAGTCAGGTTTTGTCTCTGGAAAATTAACATTTAAAAAATGAACAAAAAGGATTTTAAATAAAGTATCAAGTATAAAGAAGGTTAGGATTACTCTTTGAAATATTAAAAGATAGAGAAAATAATAGTAATAGTAATTAGTCCAAGTAAATACCTGTTCACTGCCTCTATGGCGCAGTGGTTGCGTAAGCGACTGCTGTACTTGAGGTCTCAGTTTCGATTCCCGAGTCGGACCAAGTGTTTGTATGATCTGCAAATATTTTTTTCGGAGTTTTGGGTTTATTCTGATGTATAATATGTATTTACAAAAAATAAGTATATATGTATTAATATCAGTTGTCCGGTACCCATAGCACAAGCTCTGCTTAGTTTGGGACTAGATGGCGTTGTGTGTCAGATGTCTGAAAATATTATTATTATGCTTACCTTGGTATTTCAAGGTAATAGAGCCACGCTGATTTCAGCACGAACGGGTCGGCTTGACCGGGGCGGTGCCATCCTCGTACAGAAAATCAGCATAAAATGACAGCGATCTGCTTTCTGCTTATGCTTTCCATCAGGCAGAGTAGTCATTTTGACAGGACCAAAATAAAAAAAAAACTATTAATCATCTATGGTAATATGTATAGCTGAAGAGTTTGTTTGTTTGTTTGAACGCGCTAATCTCAGGAACCGCTGTGCCGATTTGAAAAACTATTTTAGTGTTGGATGGTACATTTATCGAGGAAGGCTATAGGCTATATAGCATCACGCTAAGACCAATAGGAGCGGAGCATCAAAGAAGAATGTTACAAAAACGGGGGAAAATGATCACGCTACGGGCAATAGGAGACGCAAACGATGTGGCGTGGGTCTGCTAGTATTAATTTTAAAAAAGTGGTTGACATCATATTATCTCATGAACTACTGGTTAGAATTGAAAAATTATTTTAATGTAGGATTTTGAGGGATTCTAAAGGCTCTATAATGACATACTCCGATCTAGAAGTCGAATATCAATCTATACTTATATGCTAATATTATAAACGCGAAAGTTTGTAAGTATGGATGGGTAGATGGATGGATGTTTGTTACTCTTTCACGCAAAAACTACAGAACGGATTTGGATGAAACTTTACAGTAATATAGCTTATACATCAGAATAACACATAGGCTACTGTTCGCCACGCTAATTACTACTGCGCCAAGTGTTGTGGGTTCAAATCCTACATGGACAATACTAGATAGAGCCAGCCCAGGTAGTAGAGCCACGCTGATTTCAGCACGGACGGGCCGGCTCGACCGGGGCGGTACTACCCTCGCACAGAAAATCAACGTCAAATGACAGCGATCATGCTGTCGTGTTTCGTTGGTGAGTGCGAGACAGGAGGCCTAATGATGCAGAAGCATCACTAGCCCGCTATGGTGTGGGTCACCACGCTGCATTGTTGCAGCATTCGCAGTATGGTGACCACCACTCTTGAATTCTGCTTATGTTTTCCATCAGGCAGAGTAGAGTCATTTTGGCAAGGTCAAACATAAAAAAGGTACTTTGTGTGATCCACAAATATTGTGGTTCTAAGTCTGGGTGTACTTTGTGTCCCTTTCATGTGAGTTTATAAAGTCCCCCGTGACACAGGATATATCTTCGTAATGTAAAGTTTTCTTATAAAAGAAAACCGGCGATTTTGAGAGGCGCTAACGCCACGCGCGACATCAGATAATTATATTATCATCATCACCTTCATTAGACTATCGCAGTCCATTGCTGGACATATGCCTTTCTTATTGTGCGCCTCTTTTATCGAATCTGGACCTTGGTATGCGGACAAAGCTAGTTTAAAGCAGCAGTCGCTTACGTTACTACTGCGCCGTCGAGGTAGTTAAGCTTTCTGTAGTTCTTGGGTCTTAAAACAAAGAAATTGACAAGTGAAGCATCAAGCCAAAGGAAACCTATGCCCTTTTGCTTTTGTAGCATAGAAATTACAGAATTAAATATAATAATAATAATGAATACGAGAAACAGGACTAACCAATAATTTTGAGGTGTAACATCTTTTTCCTCGCTATTTTGCAATCTACGGGAGTGATTTTTAAAAAAGGAACGGAATCATGTTACAGGAACCCGAAGACACACACCCATTATTTTTTTATCGGATAGAGGGACAACACAAGTTGTTTTTTATTAAGACGTGGTATCAGTCCGGTCGAGCCTCTCCATACACACGCGGTGCTAGACTCGGCCGTCTCCCTTCAGATGTCTCGGGCTTATATACTCGTTTTGTTTTCCTGAGCCTGATATATATTACATATCGCTATCTGGACATAATTTAACTAGAGCTTGTAATATGGGCTTTGAGTTCTGCAATGCAAATAGATATACATATGTATATGTATGCCTCTTCAAAAAATTTTGCTAAGTTAATTGAAATTACAATCTAAATCTAAAAATATGCACCTAATTGTTGTCATGTTCTAATTGTTAAATGACTTAAAAAGGAAATTACGGATAAAAAAACAAATCCTTAGAGTTAATATTTTATATTAGGAAATTCACGTGTTCTACTAATAAGTAAATAAAAAAAGCTTTCCCTATTTTCATTCAAAAATAAAGCTGATTAATTTGCGGAGTTGTTTCAAATACCAACAAAGACAAGCTAATAAAGCAATCACAGGAACCTCACCAGAACACAAGTGAGTTCAACAACAACGCAACAAACAAAAAATATAAACAGTGTACGGCCAAGAACAAGCCGACAAATATTACAACCGGTTGTAACTCGTAATTGTTTCAAAGCAACAAAAAGTCAGACGTAAGGTAAAGGCAGCATGGCCACACGGCCACATCGCATGAATGGGAACCGTCCAGCGAGGAAAATAAAAACGCTCCATATTCGTGAAATGATTAAAAAAGAAAGATCGGAAAATAAAAGAAAAGGCAAGTCCGCGGCACGTACCGTCCCCTTTTTAAAAAGAGAACTATTCCATCGGAGCGTGAATGAAAAAGCGCCCACTACGCGGCGCGTAACCGTAATCTTGTGATTATTATTTTTATTTTTGATTCTCGCTTCCTTTTTATTATTATTTAGTCTTATTATTATGTTATTTTATACGTTTTTATCGCGTGTGGCTGTGTATGTAGGTCAGGACGGTGCGCTGAGAATTTTTTTTGGTTTTCCGCGCAAGGTCGAAACGTTTGCTTGTTTTGTGAGGCGCGGCGTGGTAATTGCAGCTGTACGTTGAACCTGCGAATTGAACTTACAAATTTGTATGATTCTTGCCACTTATTGTGACGTCATCTTCCTTACTTTGCACTGAGACAAGTTCAGTTAATTTGTAATGTGAGAAAGAAGAACGAACTTCATACCAGACATGTTTTGAGAATTAAAGGTCAAAATAATTGAGAAATTACTTTTAAGTCTGATGTTGACTTTACGTATTTTCATTACGATGTTTGTTCTCAGCAAGTTTTTAATGTTAAGTAAGCATGGAAATATATAGTTTTTGAAAATTATTTGTGCATATTAAAATAAAAAAATAAGTAGTATAACCCTAAGGCGAAACCAGTCAGATGAAGTTTTAATTAGTAAAATAGTGGATTATAAGTACAAGTGAGTTTAATTTGTATCAACTATTCATGTCGTACTGACTAAATATTCTATGGTTGCAAGGAACCTAACCGTTGTAGAACTATTTAGTAGTTTTTAGAACAGTTTAGTTGCCTTTATTTGGTCTTTCGTTCCAACGACTCGGTCTGTCTTCACACGGGTGGTTTTTTGATACGTTAGTCTGTATTTCAGATGTATTTAGTTATACTTAAGAGGAGACCAGCATCTAGTATATTTGGACATCCCATCTTGACCTGCAAATTGTTGCTTAAACACCTGTTAATTAGGTAAAATTTCTTGGTAAGCATTTTAAATGAGGAATACAGACTAGACATCATGTCTAACGAGTAGGAAGCCATCAAGTTAACTGCATATTTACAAGTGTGAGATAAGTAACGCTTCATAAACTGTCTATGGGCTTGAACAAGGAAAACGCATTCGGCCTTTTCGTTACTACTAACCAGCCAATTAAAACTCACTTAGAATTATTATTTTTAAAATCGAATTGAAATCGGTTATTATATAGTTTAATTTTCTTATCATGATCAAAAACTATGACCGGACAACGTAATTTTTTTTTATTAAGTTTATGCGTAAGAGCTTAGGTCGCCTGGATTATTATGAATCTTTCGACACATTCATTAGAATCGATTCAGTGTACTCGTACTCAGTAGTTTAAATGTTAAGGTGGTAACATACAGGGACTGCTAAAACTATAACCCTTCCTTTTGTCTTCTTTGTAGTTGGGTAAAAAGTTTTTTGAAGCATGTGTTTACATGTAACCAATCTCTTAAACACCTTATCGACTCATACACTTCTAAATGATGGAATTGAATAAAAACCATTTATTATTGTCTTTTTTCACGTACAACATTTAAATTTATTGACATATATGATGTAATATAACATTTTATATATTTGAAACAATAATTCTCAGACAACAACAGACAGGTGTATTACACAGGTGAGCCAATAACCAAACTTGAACACGGAACGGAAATCGTACTGGTTTACTACCACCCATAGCTATCCATACTTATCCATACTATTATTATAAATTCAAAAGTTACTCTGTCTGTCTGTTACGCTTTTACGGCTAAAACAATGCACCAATTTCAATGAACTTTGGTATGGAGATACTTTGATTCTTGAGGAAGGACAAAGCTAATCCTTACCGCGATAATCGACATACAAGCAGGTGGAACCGTGGAAAAAACCTTAATAAATACAAAATTTCAATTCAAATCAAAAACAAAACAAAAATTCATTCTGTTACTTACTTTTTCAATATATTTTTATTCAATGACTTCTACTCGTATGACTATGACTATACTACTATGACTAAACTAGCTAAAAAGCCGAGTATAATCATAAATTGTAACGAAAAAAACCACTTCAACTGAACTAAATAGAGATGGGACTACACGGAAAGCACCAGCATTTAAAATAAAAAAGAATCACCAAAATCGGTTCACCCAGTGGAAAGTTTGAGGTAAATAACATAAAAAATACAGTCGAATTGACAACCTCTTTTTTGAAGTTGGTTAAAATAGCCTTTCCTTCATCAATCATCTTCAATAGCTTTTAATAATCTACTGCTGGACGTAGACTTGACCTCACAAAGGATGTTTTGGTTTACTATAACACCCTGGCCAGACGGGTTTCGTTAGGGTTTGTTTCAAGTCTTCCTTCTGTGATGTTGAACATGTGGCGACTTCCACATACAGCGCAAAAACTACAGAGTAACGTACAATACCAAGAAAATACCAATCCTGAATCGCGCAATAGAAGTTCTCGCGCCGATTAACATATAAACTACATCCCAACATCAACCGTTGGACAGTGGCCCGCCAGACTTGATCACCTCGCCTGGTCGGAGGTCGCTTTTGTGTTAGTGGGACATGACACACCTGTCCCCCACAAATAATTTTTACGATTACTGTTTGTATCAAAGGTTGTATGCTATCATCATCTTGCAGAAGGATTCGTCTCTTGTGTTGGAGTCTGCCCAGTGCAGTATAGTAGGACCGAAACTTATTTTTAAGAAGAGACTCTTGTCTAGAATCCAGGATCTATTTTTAAGATTTATAACCACGAAGTAAATTTTTTATGAGTAGCTTGATTTTGATGAGACCGACTACCGCGGAAGAGCCACGCATGCATGGGCCAGGTCGACGGGAGTGATACCTCGGTCTCACAGAAAACTGGCGTGAAACAGCGCCTGCGTAGAGTTTCACCGAGTGAGTGGGGATACCGAAAATTACCCTTAACACAAGCTGCTTAGCTTGGGACTAGATAGCATTGTGTGTTAGATGTCTGAAATATTTATTTATTATAAAGGTGAAACTACGTTTTTTTACGAAAACTTCTTCACCGATCTTCATGAATGTTTGTAAACGTATTCTTGGAGGTATTAGAAGAAACAATGGATACTTTTTATTAAATGTGAGCGAAGCCGCGGGCGAAAGCTAGTATTTTTATCATTTAAAAGCCACATTGTCCTACGTGGTACGATATATCAGTGCTACCTACGTTGTCATCTATCGATATGGCTAATATCTCAATATGGTTTGAGGTGCATCAAAAAACCTCAATTACCTATCGTTTTATTTAGTAACTCTTCATTTTTAATTTACAATAGTATTTTATTTTCAACTTCCATTTTCTTTGTATCAATTAGTAAAACTAAATCACAAGTTATTACCTATACCACGTTGGCTGCATTGCTCAGAGTCAAAGCGCCCAGAGGTCAGTCTAAGCCTTAGACTCTGGGCGTTTAAAAATCCTACTAATATTATAAATGCGAAAGTTTGTAAGGATGGATGGATGTTTGGATGGATGTTTGTTACTCTTTCACGCAAAAACTACCGAACGGATTTGCATGAAACTTTACAGTAATATAGCTTATACATCAGAATAACACATAGGCTACTATTTGCCGCGATAACCGACATATACGCGGGCGGAGCCGCGGGCAACAACTAGTACGTAATAAATGAAATTTGAAGGCTAGATTAATTGTTCTAATGTCTATTTCTGGTACTATATATTGAGCTATAAACACGCAAAACTGACCTGCTTAAGCTCGTGCTAACAATCTATAATCTATTTGTAAATCGAATATTCCTGTTCTACATTACCTTGCCTTCTTACCTTTCTCAATTTATACAATCTAAACATTTCAATTTTCTTAGTTTTTGTTTATTTTGTTATAAGCACCTTTATAGAAATCAAAAGCTCAAATTTACAATCCTAATGGCTTAGGTTCCATTTTGATAAATCTGTCAGTCGGGACAAGTACCTAAGTTTATTTTATACTAGCTGAACCCCGCGGTGATACCCCGGTTATTGTAGTATCGCGAGTAACGCCGCGGGACAAAGTTAGTCTAAAAAAAGTAGACTAAGTTACTCCCTGGATCATCAGCTACCTGTCAGTGAAAGTCCCGTCAAAAAAAAATTAACTTCATTTTTGGTATATTTACATATGTATTTAGTAAAAAGCGGTTATTTTAATATTACAAACAAACACTCCAATTTTTATTTATTTGTATAGAGTATAGAAGATGTGTGAATAACCGGCAACGGTTATTGAGTTGTTAGTACGCGACACTGACCTTGCTCAAGCTTATATTGCCCTATATATAACAAGAGTTTTAAATTTACCATTGCCTTTCCTTCTTACCCTTCTCGGTTTATACAATTTATATATTCCCAATTTTCCACTCTTTAATTCAAACCTGCCGGTTCATGATAATAGCCTTGCCATCCATCCATTACGTGAGTTACCAAATTATAGTTTGGTAAATTATGGGTGCTTAATACGCCTTCACTTACCCCTTTTTGGGCTATAGGCGTGAAGGTATTTTCGGTGACTTTACGGACGGTAATCAATGTGAATTTAGAGTAGTACATGTTTGATATTCCCATTTGAATAAAAATAAATACAGTGCTTAGGTACATGTTTTTTTTTTATAAATTTTGTGTGTCTCTCTCTGTTTGTTCCGACTAATCTCTGGAACGGCTTGACCGATTTTGACGGTACTATCACTAGCAGATAGCTGATGATATAAAGCGTGCCTTAGGCTTTAATTTTAGACTAACTTCGCCCCGCGGTGTTACCCAACAACAACAACCACGAGGTGCAGATAGTTTGTCAATATAAACGAATTAAATATTTTCTTCCTATAATGATTAAACAATTAGTAATTTTATTTCAAAAACATTCTATTAAAACACTTTTAAAAACGAAGAAACAGAGTTTTAATAAAAAATAAGTATGTGATGGTAACACACAGACTAACACATAAAACATATTAGAGGTAGCGTCTAAAAAGTTATAATGGAAGGGTATATGATTGAAATCGAAGAAACCAAGATGAGATCCTAATATCCTTTGTCAGATAGAGAAGCGACTGGTCCTCAGAAACAGTATGAAGGACCCATAGGTCCACACCACAATGCTCTGATGGATGGACTCTGATAGATGGATGAGTGGTAAGTAGACATTGTTGGAAAAAAGAAAGTCAAGAGAGTTGTTAAAACAATTCTTTCTCAGACGCTTTGATCCTTGGCAGAAGACTTAGACGACGGCCGATGTTAAATTTAAAAAGCTCATTGACATAGTTTTGTACCCAACGAGTAAATCAATGATAAGTTTTTGTAGGCCAAATCAAATTCACAAGACAAAATAGGTAATAGTCGATCTTCACGATCTAAATTCTAACACCAGACTTAAAGAATTCGCTTAAATCTAATAAGACTCTTTTTATAGAAAAAAAAGGCTTTTATTAGGTAAATAAACAAGTAATACAATAATAAAACAAAAAATTATTGACATAAAAATTGAAAATGGCTACCAATGGTCAACAAAGCTACAGATAATAATACGCGTTCGGATACACACACCTACACAAAACACATACCATAAAACAAGCGAGGACTTGCCACTAGCTTCTTAACGCATTTAGTCATCGTTCCGAGTAAAAAGTAAAAATAACTTTGACCAGACTCTGCATCTCGGTCTCAAGGCCAAATCCTGACTCCTGGAGACAAAGACAAACATATATAACACTGTAAGTCCGATAAAGATGCACAATATTGGTGTCTTCGTCCTTTGAAAAGGGAAAGTGGTAGTTACGCCGGTGGTGAGAGTGAGATAAAAAAATGACCGAAGGGCGAAACAGGATGGGTATAGTCGAAAGCTATAGGTACGAGAGGAATGGCAAATAGGAACCGGTTAATTTTGAAGGGCTCGCGACCGTGGTCCACACTGAAGCTGTGTTAAGATATAGGCGATTTTATTTATGGTTATGTATTGATTTAAGATTTTTATGGTCTTAAAATAAACGTACGGTGAGAGAGATTAGGCTGTACTAGTAATAGATAAATTGAATAGTGTCGATTATAATCGATCGGCGAGTCGATCAAATATTTTCCGAAGTTTCATTCATGACATTTATTTTGATATTTTTAATTTCCTATTGACAGTAGTACTCTTGGGTGCACATGTTATCCTCATTTAATCATTTGTTCGATTGTTTAATTAATGTTTCTTACGCTTATTGTTATATCGATCATCATGACAATTTGAACATATTTTGTCGGGTACTGAATAAAATTTAGGGTACCCACCCTATATCGTTTCAGTTATATGAGAATCCTTCGTTAACAACTTCTTTAACTATACTTATATGTAGTACTAGTTGTTGCCCGCGACTCCGCCCGCGTTAATGCTGGTTATCGCGGCAATTAGTAGCCTATGTATTATTCTGAGGTATAAGCTAAATTACTGTAAAGTTTCATTTAAATCCATGCAGTAGTTTTTGGATGAAAGAGTAACAAATATCCATCCATCAATCCATACTTACAAACTTTCGCGTTTATAATATTAGTATAGATTAACACCAGATATCAGAATTATTTAACATATATATGCACATTCACGCGAGATAAATTCTGTACATATATATAAATACCTAAGAGAAATTAAGTACCTAAGTACAAAATACTACGAAGGCCAACAATTCAGTAAAAGCGGCTGGCAACATTATTGACTTTTTAATTTCAACTACCTAATTGTTCGAGTCAACAAGAACAAAATGCCTAATTTTGTTTACCGCGGTATTTAGTATCCCATGAAGGCTGTCAAAATAATTCGTAGTACCTACTAACTAATTTGTTCTAAGAGTTTTGTTTAATCTGTTAACACAACTGGTTGATTTTTTCAACTGGTCAGGTATTGCTTTTTTTTTGTTTTGGCCGTTAAGCTAGCTGTAAAATTGGCCAACGCAATTTTTACACTTTATTTCTTTTTGCATTAACGCCTTTGTCATGGTTTCATTTAATTAATTCTGATTTTTAATGTGAAGTGAGTTAAATCGTTCAGTTATAGTACAGTAATTCTTAATGATCTTACCTAGATTTGGATCGTAAAATTAATTTCAATTATCAAGCCTTTTTTATTGTAACTAGATAAGTCTCACAAGCTTATAAGGTTAAATATGAATATTATTGGAACATAGAAGTAGAATGTGAACGAATTACTGCGGATCCCCGATAACTTTTTATCTTGTACACCCAATTAGAGGATAGTTTTTTGTATATCATATTGCTGATCGATTTAAAGAAATCTTCCACTGTTTGAAAGTTACTTTAGGTGCAAGTGTCTGAATTTTATTTTAGTACTAAGTAAAAAACGTATAAAGCCAGTAATTTTTTTGTATATTTGTAACAATATAAATTGAAATAATTCTTTGTAAAATATATGCCATTACAAATAATATATTTTTCTTTTTTTCTCTAAAGGAACAAACAAGGAGTTCCTAATCTTTAAAAAACAAAATTAACATTTCAAAAATGGAACGCAAGAAACTGTTGTTGTTCAAAAATTTTTAGTACATCAAATGCACGTGCATTTGTTTATGGTAGTTTCGTAGACTCACCTAATTTAATTACCTAATTTAAGAGTAAGCTTGTGTTGTACAAGTGCAGGCAACTTGTAAAGTTTACTCGGAATCGCTCCTCTGTTCCCTGCCTCCTCCGATGCTTGCACTGAGGGCTACGCGGCCGGCTGATTCGCGGGAACGGGTCAACTCAGCTCAAGGTCAGCGAAGATGAATAAAAGTGCTGTGGAGACGATTAGGTCACGATGTTATAGTGTCATATTTTTTTAGGAATCCAATTCAACAAAATTCTTAAAATTTATGAACAATCTTTTCGTATTTTCTCATAAAAGTGATATTAAATTTTAAACTCAGTATCCAGAAGAAAAAATTAAATCACCTTAAATATTTGTATTTATTTTTTAAAGATTGATTTTTACAACTTTTTCTGTATTTTTATAAACTTAGTTTAGAGTTACGTTACGTTACATTTTACGTACAATATAGGTCTACATTAGGTATCTCACGTATGTATTTAATGGATGTCTGACTAGTATCGGATCCACCGAGGGTCTTTATCAAAGGTTTGAAACTCAGCATATATTCTTAAATTTTACTTAAATATCTTTATACGATATTAATTAAATCTAAAGCCATCCGTATTTTTTTAGATCTTTGTTCCTTTCTAAGTAAAGACCAGTATATCAGTGTGCTTAGTAGCCTTGTAGTATTAGTAGTAGCTTAGCAAAAAAAAATCATGTACAGCCTTTGGTAGTCCAATGGCTATACATCAGATTTTTTAGTACTAAAAGTATCATAGCACATCTCTGTTCTCAAGTCAACATTTACCAATAAGTATTTGTGTACACACGCACACGGGCACTGCTCGAGTTCATGTGTGCGGGTGTCGTACACGCTGCACAAGAATGCAACGCGTTGTTGACACAGCCAACTTTGATATTCCTTTATTTATTGCTATAAAAACCCTTGGTTTACCTGCACATCACTGTATACTCTAACTTGAGGTGATTAGATTTGATTTCAGATTGTTCGTTGTTAATCTTAGGATGTCCTTTTACTGTAGCTTGTCTATCTATAACTAATGGATTATGGCATGTGTTGGTTTGAAAATAAGATAACTTATCGTTTGGTTAGCATTCGTATTATAAGCTTAGAGGTTTCTTAGACTAAAACGGGGTATATTTAAATAAGGATTTATGCGTAACGTCTGGCGTTTTGGCGAGATCAGCGGATAAAGGATTGTTTCGAATGAAAAAAGTCCGAGATTCGGTTTCCGATTGCGAAATTTGGAAGTCACAATGGGTAACAGCAGACAGGCCGTGAGGTATCACCTCCTTCGTTGTATTGACAACTTTGTTTTTTAGTAAAAACGTGATCATTAACAGTTTTAGGAATCACTTTTTTATTATTTTCCGTCTGGATTAAGATAATATTTTGTCTTTTAAATATTAGTGGCTTCCATTTTTTTTTCAATTATTTTAAAAAACAATATCTGTATAAAAATTAAATTTTTGTCATTCAAAATACAAATAATATGGTAATGGAAAATGAAAGGTATAGACAAAATGATAAAGTATAGTTTAAAGTTTTGATCGAATGATGGCAATAGGTTTGATCACAAGTACATAACTTCCTTTCGAAGGAGAAGCCTGTCCAATCGTGGACTCATTAAGGTTGTTGAGGAAACTATGCAAGTTCTGACGTCCAAGGTTTAGGTACTCTACCACGATATATAGGCTTACAAAAAACATATGATTGGTTTCTTTGCATATTATGCATACAGACAATCTCTTATAGACGCCATAACCTGACTTTTAATGCTGCTAAATTTAATATGCGAATGAAATGCGAGTCTTAAAATTCTCAAGAACTTAAACATTAATGTTTCTGTTTACACATTACAAAGTAAAACGCTTTTATATAGCGTAAAGGCAATTTTTAAAGTTATTATGTAGTCTACATACCTAGTGTATTCGCCTGATGTAATTTTTTTTATCTATACCTTTACTATGAAAGATGCGAAAATGCGCGAATATCATTCTGTCAATTCATTTTCTTTTCCTTTTATGTAAACACACTTAATGCAAGTTGGTATCATCATCAACGTCATCAACAGCTGGAAATAGGAATCTCTTTAGAAAGTAGGTTTCGGTCTCCTATATTTGTAATCTGCCTGATGGAAAGCATAAGCAGAACCCAACAGTGGTCACCATAGTCATTGCGAATGCAGACAATGCAACAATGCAGCATAGTGAACCACACTATGGCGGCCTAGTGATGCTGTTACATCTCACCAACGCAACACGACAGCACGAACCCTGTCTTTCAATTTGATTTTCTGTGCGAGGGTATTACTGACCCGCTCGAGCCGGTCCATTCGTGCTGAAATCAGCGTGGCTTTACTACCTTCTAAAGTCTATTCGTACCGAGACAATTTTTATTTTATGCATTTTTTTGAATTTTTGTATTCCAAGAATTCTTCTGTAAATTCATTACAGTAACTGTACGGTTAATTACAAGTTACGCTTAAATGAATGTATAAAGGATAAACAAAGAAACAAGACTTACTTCGTCTACATACTATGGAACCTGTCTGGCTGTCCTGTTCGTCCTTAATTAACGACAATCACTATGAACAGATGTAGACTTCTTTAAAGAGTTGTTTGTGATAGGTGATCGTTTAGCGTAGGTTTTTTAGGGTTAGTGACGTATTTTTTTCAGTGGCCAGTAGGACAAAAAAGTAAAAAGGTTTTGATTTAGTAGGTGTGATTTAGGCGATGATTTGCATACTAACATGTAAATTGACATGGCAAACTTTTATCATATTTTATGTTATGATTTTCGTCTTATTCATGGTAAAATACTTACAAGTGTACGTACTAGTAGTGTACAAGACGTATTTGAAAGAAACCATTTTCTATTGAAGACCGTATTTTTGCTACTGCTTTTGATTTAAGATAAATTGTATATTAGGTACCTACAAACCCGTCATTTTGTTAAAACAATCGCGATCTCAGTACACTAAAAAATAATAACGTAAATAGCGAACGGAAGTAACACAAATACATATTCAAAACCGGTTATCGAAACATAGATAATACTATAAAATAGATTGTCATCAATTATATTACAAAATTAAAAATTCAAGATCCTACGCCAACATTCTTACTATAAACAAACGGGTTATGTAAATCTAAACTTACGTCTAATGAAATCGAGAGTATCTAAACTATGATGCATCTACGAAACACTTTCATTAAAGCTTTCCCACCAACATTCGACCATTAACCCGTTCCGATACCATCGCATCCAAAAAAACATAATATTAATTTGGGATCGCCACAAAAAACGAAGATACCAACAAAAAAGCTAATGGCCAAAAAAAGAAAAAAGGTTCGATCTTTAAAAAGTTCAAAAAAAAGAAAAAACCCGGCAAAGAAAGGGTTAGGTTGCTACAGGTTGATTCCATTGTTGCATGGTCAGTTTTTTATCAGTATTTATGACATTCTTGATAATCTCACTGACAGCAATATGTTCATGTTACGAATAAATTGCAACGTAATGTGTATTAAATTGCTTTTTTATTTATTATAAGGAAAAAATATATATAGTTTTTGTAATTATTCGGATATCAATACTTGTACATATATCGATTACTAGCTGACCCACGCAACCTCGTTTGCGTCTCTAATTGCCCGTCGCGTGATAATTTTCCCCCGTTTTTGAAAGGTTTTTCATTGGTGCTCCTCTTCTGTTGGTCTTAGCGTGATGATATATAGCCTATAGCCTTCCTGGATAAATGGGCCATCTAACACTAGAAGAATTTTTCAAATCGGAACAGTAGTTCCTGAGATTAGCGTGTTCAAACAAACAAACAAACTCTTCAGTTTTATATATTAGTATAGATTTAACTTCAACCAGTCCAATGAATTCTTTTTAAGTTACACTGTTTTACATTTGTTACGGAACAATTACAATTGTTACATTTGTTCAAAAGCCTAAATTGGTTCGCCCATTCTTCATTATTGTTTTAGAAATTGAAAATGACGATCATGAAACTCTCCTCTAAAACTAAATCAAACTAGCAGATCTTATAAATATAATAACTACGTTTATTTGTTTAGAACTTTCAACTCTATTAACGTTCTACATACATCGTATTTCTCCATACTATTCTTTGGATACATAATTAACTAACTTGCGTTTAATTATACTACTTTATTTTTAAACTTCGATAGTGCCGTCTCTACCTTATAATTACTAAATTAAATTCATTGTAAACATACAAAAGGCTTGTATTTTTTTCTGCTCGGAATGTAGAACAAGATTGAAAGTGTTGAGACTTGCAAACTTCTTTATATGCCATAAGAGTGCCAATCGTATCTTTTTTGTCTTTTTTACTATTGTTTTTCCAGCGATTTTATGTCTATTTCCTGATTACCGGTCACTGGCATTTGGGTAAAGAGATTGTGTAAAATACAATTGAATAACGAACCAGTGATATTTAGGAAGTATTTTCTTAAGTACAATAAGAATGTGGGTATTATTTATGAAGTGTGGTGTGAAGTTATTGTTTGAGGGCATAGATGGCGTTAGTCATTGCCACTGCACTTATTTAATGTTGGTTTTATGAAGAAATTTTCTTAATACATTATAAATAACATTGGTAAATTTCAGTAGGTTGATTGTATTATCTATACAAATATATAAAGCTGAAGAGTTTCTTTGCTTGTTTGTTAGTTTGAACGCGCTAATCTCAGGAACCGCTGTTCCGATTTAAAAAATTCTTTCAGTGTTAGATAGTATATTTATCGACGAAGGCTATAGGCTATATATCATCACGCTAAGATCAATGGGAGCGGAGCACCGAGGAAGAATGCGAATGTTACAAAAACGAGGGGAAATTATTACGCTA
This sequence comes from Spilosoma lubricipeda, assembly GCA_905220595.1. Classification (NCBI taxonomy): domain Eukaryota; kingdom Metazoa; phylum Arthropoda; class Insecta; order Lepidoptera; family Erebidae; genus Spilosoma; species Spilosoma lubricipeda. The sequence goes on from HG992290.1 coordinate 3,303,753, forward strand.
CGGGCAATAGGAGACTTAAACGAAGTTTTGTGGGTCGGCTAGTATATTATATACATACAACAATATATATATAAAGATATGCAAAACCAAAAAAAGTTGTTGTAAACAAACTTACCAGTCTGACCTGCATGGCATGGTAGGCTTAAACTTAATTTCGAAGGAGAGGTGAACGTAGGTAGGTATGCCTAGCAGCAGACCATTAAAGCTGCTGATAATATTTATACGTATTGTTTAATTACTCACAAGTCACTGAGGGACGGAAAATTCCTACATTCAGTTACTGTTTTGTGGAAATACGGCTCGCGACTCGAACTGTACATATTTAATGATCACAAGTTGTTTACTGGATTGAGGAAGTAAAATTAAATCACCTACTATTGTTATTTACTACAGTTTTATTATAGAAAATAAAAAAAGAAAATAAACATGTTGCCAGAGACGACATTGTTAGTGGACGTTTCTGTCGTAGGGTCCTATCCAATCACACCTCAGAAAAAAGTGAGCCTGCCAATGTGTCTCTACACTGCCTGATGGAAAGCTCGAACAGAATAGAGTGGTGGTTACCATACTCATTGCGAATGCAGACAATGCAACAATGCAGCATGGTAGCCCACACTATGGCAATCTATGGAGATAACACGGTAGGAAGAATGCTGTTATTTTAAATAGGTCTTCTGTGCAGGCTGGTCCATCGAGCCAACCCTGTTGTGCTGAAATCAATGTGGTTCTACTACCTTAGTTTATTCAAGCCCAACAACCTTCCTAAACTATTACTGTGCCGATTTTAATGAATGAGGTGTCTTTGGATTCGTAATAGCAGTCCGGGTGACATAGACAACGTAAATTTAAAGAAAATCTTTTACATAGTCGGATTATAGTTTTTAAATCTAATTCTTATTTTGTGTAAATTGGGAATTGAATACGGAAAGAAAAGAAAAGTCTCGTTAATTGATTGGAGGGGTGTTGTTCATGTGGATAAATTAGGGAGCATAAGATACAGCTTGAGAAGGTCAGGGTCGCATACCTGAACTAGAACTCGTTGTTGTCAGGTGGCTCGAACCTTGTTACTTTAGCTATCTACACATATAAAATTACTTGCAATGACTGATTGATTTATTAACGCGTAGTTTAAAACCACTAAGGCTAGAAACTAAATGTTAGTATGATTTATAAATATTTGTTTCGGAGTTTGGGTATTTTATATGTGTAATATGTATGTATTTACAAAAAAAGGTATACATGTATTTATATCAGTTGTCTAGTACCAAGTAACTAACTTTTCTTAGATGGCCCTGTGTGTCAAATATTGGAAAATCATTTTTATTATTTTATCAACTGCTGCTTATAATGAGGTGAGCACCAACTAAGAATACGCTTTATGAAATTTCGCCCTTTTTGTTCCCAGGGTAAAAATCCCTTCGGATCTCCGGCTACTCATAGACTGAGGAGCCAGGTATATGGTGATTCCTCTAAAAACCAGCGGCAGGCCTCCAAGAAGGATCCGGACCATGTTCTTTCAGGTCCCCCAGACCCATCCCAGGATGACAGCAATGATGGTTGGCGATGAAATTTCGCCTCTAAAGGGATAAAATAAAGGACGAATAGTTAGAGTTATTTTGAAATTTTATAAACACGAAATAAGTAAAAGTGAGAAAATATTGCAGTGACTAAATTGATTTTAGGAGGCGCTCGGTGATTAGAAACAATCACCGAGGGTAAGCAAAGACGGCGTGGTCAGTACCTGGATGAGTGACCGCTTGTGGCATGTTACCATGAGCGTCTCCGTGATTCGGAGGTCACGTTAAGCAGTCGGTCCCGGTTGTTATCATATGATAACAGTCGTGAAGCTTAGTTGGAGGCCTTTGGGCGGTTTAAAAATATCCAAAGAAAAGATAAAGTAGCCACAACGTTGTCTTGCCAGTCCCCAACCCGCACTCGGCCAGCGTGGGGACGTATGGCCTTAACCCTCTCCTGAAAGGAAACCCGAGCCTAACAGTGAACCGTTATGGGTTGCTGTTGATAATTGATTGATGAAAATTAATTTCATTATGGTAATGAATGAAGAAACAGTTTATTTCCAAAGCTGCTTTTAAATTTTATTATACATGAAATCTGAGAAATGCCTACTTAGTTGGTAGTAAATAATTATAAGTCTACATTTTCCCACGTAACTACCCTATGCGTCACAACAATAATTATAAAGATGTTAACAAAAACAAACCTTATCTGTGAAAATAATACAGCTCTTTATGGGTTGACAGAGGGCTGTAAGGGTGAAGACGAGTTTGTCCGAAGATTGTCGAGCACGGCCGATCGCCCGCAGCGAACAGGTGTTCCATCTATACATCTTGATGACCGGACGCAACAGCTTTCAATATCTTGATACTTTAAGGTTTTTTAATCGGCTTAAATTATGTTCATTTGAAAATTTTACCTAAGCTATACTATAACCTGAATAATAAGTACTTTATTAGAGTGTCAAGTCCAATCATCACACTTTTTATTAAATATCAATACATTGCATAAAGAGTATAAAATAATATGACGTCAGATACACCAATTTTTTTTTTAAAGAAAACTTATGCATGAATACACATCCTGTGTCGCGGGGTACTTTACAAACATACATGAAACGGACACAAAGAACACCCAGACTCAGATCAACAATTTCTGAATCACACAAAGTGTTGTCCCATGTGGGATTTGAACCCACAACACTTGGCCCAGTAGAAAGCGGCGTGGCAACCGCTTAAAGCACTAGGCCAACCGTGCAGTCGTTATTACCCGACTATGGCAAAGACTAAGGAGGGTTATTTTAATTATGAAAATAAAAATAAGCTTGCGGAGAGTCTGTTAACAATTTATTTTATCCATAGAAGACTTCCCTATTTTAAGAGCAACAGCATTCACTGCAAGCATGCTCGACGGAGCATGCGTGCAGTGAACGTTGAATGTGGACGAAGCAAAAGAGATATGGGAGGACTGTAGGATATGAAGATTCAGTAGATCCTAGGTGGTTTTTGTGCGTTTCATCCATGTTTATAAAATTCCCCGCGATACAGAACATACTAGTCAGAACAAAATAAGGGTTACTAGTTTATTTTGACGTTTAAAGAGAGTTTTTTTTCACATTGTTAATTTTAACGAAAAAAAATCGGTTTTTACAAAAGAAAAATAAGCTATGTTAAGTTTACTGTATATATTCCAAGACCTGAAGTTTCCTTTTGGAAAAGAAATTGTTCTTCCCCAAGTATCAAAACTCCACAGCTACAGTATACATCTCACGTGGATGCAGGCCAATGTAAGGGTTAATAAAGAATGTCGGTCGTTATGTCTGTTAGTACTACAGTGGTACTACCAAAATATATATACGTATATCTATACTAATATTATAAATCCGAAAGTTTGTAATTATGGATGGATGGATGGATATATGTTTGTTACTCTTTGTCTTGTCTTAGCCTTGTTATTCTGATGTATAAGCTATATTACTGTAAAGTTTCATTTATGCGTTAAATAGTAACAAACATCCATCCATCCATACTTACAAAACTATCGCGTTTATAATATTAGTATAGATATGCCTGACTGTAACACCCGACTGAGGATAAACTGCACAAGTAACTTGACCGAAACTTACCGAAAATGATCGAACCGTATCCGCAGCAATTAAAATAGATTTTTTAATCATTCCCGCAAACAATAATAGGCGTGAAGATAGAGGTGAAACTAAACGCCTATTAGTAAGCGTTTAGTTATCATCGAAAAGTGTCGTCATCGCCGTGACGTCATGCGCGACTGCGCTTTTGGCCATCCGACGCGCTCGTACTCATTATAATTTATTAAAGTGATTTTTAGCATTTTAAAAACACGAGACTCACTACAAGATACTAGCTTATGCCCGCGGCTCCACCCGCCTGTATTCATTCATTCCGGTATATAGTAGCCTAGAAGTTAATCTGATATTTAAGCTGTAAAGTTTTATGTAAATTCGTTCAGTAGTTTTATAGTATTAGTAGGACAGGATAATAGAGCCACGCTTCGGCATGAATGGGCCGGCTCGACCGGAGTGATACCACGGCCTCACAGAAAACCGGTGTGAAATAGCACTTGCGCTGTGTTTCACCTAGTGAGTGAGGATACCGTACCATACACCTTCCCCTTCCCTCATCCCCCTCCCCATCCCTCAAAGGCCTGCAACGCACTTGTGACGTCCCTGGTGTTGCGAGTGTCCATGGGTGGCGGTAATCGCTTACCATTAGGCGAAACGTCTGCTCGTTTGACCGCTATTCCATAAAAAAAAGTTGTTACACGGACGAAAAGCTTGATAAAATTGTTATTTTTCCCTCGAACTATAATGGATTTTTAGATAATAATATAAAGTACAAAAATACAACCAAAATCGGTAACAGGTTACACGTGAAATTTACAATATAAGTAGTACCTGAGAGGGGTAGGGAGGACAGACGGTAGGTGGAGGGCGAATGGTAAAAAATATACATTTGATGGAGTGTAGTTTATCTTACAACTGGGAAAACAGGCTGAAAAAATATCGTGCGCCAAGGAAAATATTCGTAAATGAAAAAACAGCAGTCGCTCGCCAAGTGCCGCTTAGGGTTGTCACGCGAACGCCTATTTCTGAACCCAATTTGAGAGTTATCTTATGTCGCAGGGCTCGTCCGCGGTACTATGTGTCAAATATGCTTTGGTATCCAACAGCCGTAAAAACACTGAATTTTACTTATAGCTATTGAGGCTGTTCTGTTATATGTACTGTTATGAGTCTTGATTAACGGCATTTGATTAAATATTATACACATTAATTCATTAGTATTTAATATTATTGAGGATTAATTTACCCAACAACAACAACCCGCTGCTGGGCTCGGGTCTCCTCTCCTCCTCTGTTGTTGTTGTTACCCAATATTCTAATTTTTATAGGAAAATAAATTATAAATATAAATATCTATTTTTAGAGTATATTTTACCCTACTTCATAAAGTCAAAGAACATCTGCTATTTTAATAAGTAGATAACTTTTTAAAGATCTTAAAAATTAAAGTCAGTTCCTCTTTTTAACACGCTTGTAGCAGCTTCATCTGTATGTTTGTTTGTCATCGACTTTTCTAAGCGTGACTATTAGATTTTTTTCACATTCCTTTATATAAAATATCATTGACTATATTCATTATGAAGTTAATAATATAAGTAAAAGTGCAACCCTATTGAATGTAGAACACGGTTCTACACAGAGACAGTAGGGACACCCGAACGTTAAATGAGAGTAAGCAGACCTCTAAGCACTTCAAAGCACTATGAGATTTATGATTTTAATATTTTTTATTTTCATAACATTGATCCACAGAGTCACAAAAAAAGAGGATTCCTTGTGGTGTTATACATATTCTTATCACGTTTTTTGAAAAGTTAGAAAAAAAGAAAAAGAGTATTCCACCCATTTTTAATAATATTATATAGTGCTATTCAACCACTATAAAACACAAATTTTTATTCAAACGATAAGAGCCATACAAATGCATTTAAATTTAACATTTTCAAATTTCGCGCCTAATTTGTCAAAAGCGCTATAAAACCGTATAGAGAAATATAGCGTCCACTGCGTGGACGCTATATTTCTCTATGGTGTTGACGTTAGTTTCCTTTGTAAACAAAAACAAATTTAAAACATACGCTGAGCAGTTGATATTTGACACTTTAGTTTACAAAACGGTTTGACTTAATAACATGGCGGCTACTATTTCGTGGTGTTAAAGAACAGATTAAAAAACTGAAAACTTTGAAATAAATTATAAAAAAACATTTATTATTTTATAAACTAAAACTAACACTTTCCGACTGCTTTATGCCTGAGGTATCCTGGCGGTTCATGAAATTTTCCACATACTTTATCGCACTTGACTTTATATTATGTCCGCCCCATTCACTTGGTATTGTGAAATGGCATGTAAAATATAATTTAAAACAACACGCTTATAAAAGTCGGTGACAAACAAACACAAGTGAATCTACTTAAGCCGTATTAAAATGAGAAAATTGACTTTAGTTAATTGGAACAGTAGTGTAGGGTCACCTGGTTTTCCTTTTTCCAAAAGATAAAGATACAAATGAGAAGTAAAGTTATTAGTACACAATCACAGCTAATTTAACCTATCCCTGATCGTTTTTGATGGAAAGGTGCCAATTATACTTGTCTTGCAGCAGTGATGCCTCGTATGGCAATGGCCAACCTCTGCCAATAAAGAACCTGAATGAGAGCCTCCATTGACCGCTGTCTAAAGAATATAATATAGTTTCTCTTTGTTTCTATGTCAAGCAGTGGACTGCGATAGGCTGATGATGATGATGATGATGATGAAGAGTTTCTTTGTTTAATTAACAAAGTTAAGTTAAAAGATAGTTGTAAAAAAAATGTGGGTTTATTATGAGTTCCCATTAGCTTTCCGATCTACGAGTATTATTAAAACACCATCTCTCCAGGACCCATCTCTTTATACTAGAGACGCCAAGACGACTTCACGAAGAATCTGAGATTACGGGAAGGTCAAACTCTCTAAATCTAAAGTGCAATGGCAGCAATGCACGTACGGCGCTCGGATTATAGGAATTTTATTGATTTTTTATGAATGAGCCTGCCAAAATGACTCTACACTGCCTGATGGAAAGCATCATTGGGTCTCCAGTCTCGCACTGACCGACGAAACACGATAGCCCAATCGTTATCATTTGACGGTGATCTTCTGTGCGAGGGTAGTAAGAGTAGTACCACCCCGGTCAACAACAAAAGCAGTTCATAGCAGTCTAATGTCGAATCGACGAAAGCGGCGACACTGTAGAGGCAAGTTGTGTTACAAGCTTAAAAAATCACCAACCACAGTATCATGAAGAGTGTTGCCATATTTTTAGTATAAAAGGTCATATAAACAAGCATAATTACTGATCCAATTTTCGACACATCGCCCAGAGTGGGGGGTGGAGGGGGCATAAGAAGCGCTTTCATTGTTATTCTTCGCTTACCGAGCTCAATATTTTCCGAGAGCCTAAAACAACACGCTACAGGGAGATTTTAACCAGTGTTTTTTTTTTATCGTGACGCGACGTCGCTTCATTTGATGTGCCTATTATCTTAATAATCTTGCCCTGGAACGCTCGCAGGAACGTTCTAGTCCTAAAATTGGTTATATCTTGTGTTTTTTTGGCCATTTTCATTATAGGTTTTAAATTGAGTTCTAGTTAAGGTTCTTTGGTCTGTTTGTATTATATTGTAGTCTACGATTTTTGTAACGTTAGAAATATGTTTCGAGTTTTGTAATTGAGGAATGTTATATTTAATTTGCTAAAGGTTTTTTAAATATTATGTAGGCAAGTATGAGTCCTAGTTTTTCGATTTTACATATTTTTTTTATTTTATGTGTTTTTATAAAAAAACCTACAAAGTGAAAATTGGGGGAAGCCGTTAGATGGGGCAGTACAGGATTGATTGCTATGGAGAGCCTTAAGGGAGGGCTATGTCCAACAGCGGACATCATTCTGGTGAGATGATGAAAATAAAAGAGTGAAAAATAGCGCTACAGACATTATGTTACATACATTTGGGACATATGACGTCCCAGCTATCGGCGTCTACTACTCTCTCCCAAGAGTGCCAATCCCGGTCTCTGGCAGTCCGCAGCCATCCGCTGTCAACCGCTTGCTTCAAATCGTGGGAACATATGGAACACTAGGGAATACATCATTACCTTCGTAACATTACATACCAACAGAAGACAAGTACCTACTAAAAATCCACTTTAGCGTGAAATTGCCAATTCACAATCTACAATGTTTTATAAACACCAACAACCTTATAATCACACGGCTACTGTACATATTTGCGAATATAGAGGCAGTCACGATTACTCTAAACCAGCAGGAGGGTTCTCTATTCACCTAACCATAGGCGACGGCAGTTTACGTACAGTTAGAATCGGTAATGAGATCTACTTTGGCAATAAAGATGCAGCCACTGACGCACGGCGAGGCGTGAAGAGCGAGGTGACCAGTTACCTCCGAATGACTCATTACAAAAACCTCTTTGGTGAGTGGTTGAGGAAAATTGCGTTTAACAGGGAACTGGTACATAATGCAATCTAAGCTGTGTCGATAGTAGAAAATTTATAGTAGAATTAGCTGTTGCCCGCGGCTTTGCTCGCGTAGAAGTTGATTATATATATTTAATTAAAACTGTGTAAGTATGTATGAATAATATATTCATGTTTTTAAACGTATTTATTTGTTTTTAAACAATATCCCATTAAAAACATCTTTTCAACAAACTTTCGACCCTTATTTTAATCCCTTTAGAAATACAATTCCCATAAATGCTGATATAGGTATTCATTTATTTGTAATCAAAACCCTGAAGACAGAGTAGACAAAGTTTCAGGCTTCACAAAAACGCTTAGATACGTATCTACTCATTTTTAATCAGTAGTCTAAAAGTAAAGTTTCATGTTTCTAACTTAAAAAATGACGGACTTTCATACAAACTTTCAACCCTTATAGCACCCCCTTAGGGATAGAAATGCCAAAATTCCTTTCTTAGTGGTTGTCTACTCAATAAAACAATCCTACTCACCAAATGTCATAGTCCTAACTATCATAGTTTATGCTGGGCGATGATGAATCGATCAGTCAGGACTTGTAAAGAAAGCCCATCCTACCTATACTTATAAAATATATAAGTATAGGTAGGATGGGCTTTCTTTACATTCTCTTTTTTCATTTTTAAATGGTTTTTATAGATAAATTGAATCAGTTATTCACGTATTCCACTAACTACAAAGATAGTTTTTTGTTATATAGTGGGACTTATTTGCGATACTTAATGAAAGAAGACGCGACAATGCTGATTCTGAATCGTCAGAATTGGCACGCACATACACGTAATTTTTGGTGCAAAGAGCATATATACTTTTTTTGGTATTAAGTGACAACGACTACAGTAACTACAAGGATCGCATGATAACTTACCTAACCCATTATCAAGTATGTTTTTCCACACCGAACAGAGCTAATTCGGGGCAACCTAAATATTAAAAGGCTCGTTAGAGCCAATGTGTTGAATCGCTGATACCAGAATGAGCAGTGGCTCTTCGTCAACCACGAGTTTTCTTATCCCTTGTAACTAATCTGATTATGATCTAGGTGACTGATCGAACCACCCACGCACGCGCACGGGGACCTCAGTCTGCGAGGAGCCGGAGATCCGAAGGGATTTATCACCCCGTCAACAAAAAAAAAGGTGACTGATCGCGAATGTAAAAAATATAAATATGATGTAACCTCTCATGATTTTTTCAAAAGAGGCGTTATGTGTTTGCAGAGATGTATTAAACGCCTAAATTCCAACTAATTTAAGACTCCTTCTTGACTTCAACATTTCTCGTTTAATGAAATAATTTTGTTTAAAGTGTTCATTTAGCTTTCTTAATTCATAGCTAAAGAGACAGAAAGCTTAAAACAGTTTGACCCAGTCAATGAAGCAAAACAGGGAGGACATTAGACCGAAGCCATCTCATGTTTAGAGTTTTTTATTCAGAAATGTGCAAAAACGGCACTTTATACTTTTTGTCCATCAATTAGTTCTTGTTTGCCACCATTTTAAACCGACTTCAAAAAAAGGAGGAGGTTCTCAATTCGACCGCATTTATATATTTTAATTTTAATGTGTGTTCGCGGATAACTTTATGAACCGATTTTTGATGATTCTTTTTTTAATGGAAAGGAGATATGCCGGCGGTGGTACCATGATAAGGAAACTAAGATCTGATAATGACATTCAAGATAAATCGAGTCGAACCGTGAAGTCGGTTTTATTTTTGTTAAAATTTACTTGTAGAAACGTTTTTAGTTAATGGTACAGGATTGAAAATACTAGTTAAATCTGCACTCTGCACAAAATAAGTACTTACTCTAACATTACATACCTAGGTAATATGTACCCATCCTCCCATCCTATGAAGTCTAAATGCGTTTTCGAATGCGTTTTTAAGACGTTTTTATTTGTTTGTTTGTAATTAACCCACAACCTCAACAACTCGACTATGATATATGTATATGCAGCTTAAGAATTAGTGCATTATACTTACTTACTGGCTGATGACGAAAAGTCTTATGTCACCAACAAAATCCTAGTTTTGTCCTAAGTATCATTCATTTCATACACCATGCAATGAGTTGAATATATTTTTCAATGCAAGGGTGGCGTAGTGGTTACAGCGTTAAACTCACCCTTTCATGGGTTCGATTACCACATGAGACAAAACATTGTGAGTGATCCATAAATTGTTTTGATTCTGAGTGTTCGTTGTTTACATGTATGTTTGGAAATATCCCTGTAGCAGAGAATATATTCCTGGTGCAAGAATTGTCTTTAAAAGAAAATGCGTCTATCGTACACTCACTTTTAATTAAACTTTCAACAGTTTTTGTAAAGTAAGACTGGTAGTTGCAATAAACAGACAGATAAAAAATACGAACAACTTTATGTACCTACCCGTTGCTTTCGAAAATTCAAGAAACTTGTCTAAAGCTGCCCAACAAAATCGTAAAGACGTTTTAAATTTTTCCGATCGTTCTTTATAAATTATTAAATATTTTGATGGTTGACTAATCTACACTTTCATCAATCGAGTTTCAAATCGATTTTTGCATAGTGTCGCCGGCTCGCGCCTCGTGGATCGATTCACCGCGCGTGGACTGTCACGCACGTTCTGCCTCTGATCCCGATGCCCACTCGATTGGATATCGATTCACATTTTTCTTATTGGAACCATTTTTTTAAAATCTTTTGTAGAAGGCGCCAGTTTTTTGGCTCGCGTCGCGCTTGTCTCGAAGCAATCTCTTCGGTAAATTCTTTTTTTATAGTTACCTATTGTCGATGGCCAGTGCAACGGCTTGTTTTTGGCTATATAGAGACCGTTGATTTTTAATGGTTGAATTAATGTCTGATGGTAACAGTTACTATTTTCTTTTCCAGTAAGATTTAGTGAGGTTAACTTTTTATAACATTTTCGCTACGCAAAATATAAGAATTTTTAGATAGCTTTCTACATTTACTTAACTAAAGCTAAAAAAAAATAATTAAAATGAATAGAAATTGAAACTAAAATAACTTTACGAAAGTTAGTTTTTCTTTGTAAAAACTGTGACTGGTCTGAGTTTCCACTTCGATTATTTTTTTAGCAAATTTTTAAAAACATAAATGTTAATTACTACTTTATGGAAATGAATTCCATGTTTTCTTCTCTAAATAAACTTTAGAATTTTTCATTTTTTTTATAAACGTTTGAAAAGCTTTATCCATTTCGTTATCGATTATCGATAGGACGACGTACATATGTGTAGTGTATAATGTACATATGTGGCTGTGATACATGTTAAACCTCCCACCTAAGAATGATTCTGATATGTTTTCATTACAGGGTTCACAAAAAATCTCAGAAGATAGTTTAAAGCCCATTGATCGCTCGAGATTTATTCGGCTGCAGCGCCTCGGGTAGTCACCTGTCGTGGTCCGCTCGTTATCGTCACGCGACCACTCCTCACGAGAAGCGCACTTCGATTACTCACCAAATAAATTAACCACACTGATGAGTCTGCCATTTACGACTAATAAAAGAATTGTTACAATATTCTTGATTGTATACCCGTGTTGGGACGCATTATAAACACGCAGTGTCGTAAGAGCTGATAAGGGAAGCAAAATATTCAGAACAACAGCACCCTTATAGTAGATTGCAATCTCCTTTTTAGGTGATTATTATTATTATTTTATGTTTGGCCCAGCCAAAATGACTCTACTCTACCTGATGGAAAGCATAAGCAGAATCCAAGAGTGGTGGTCACCATACTGCGAATGCACACAATGCAACAATGCAGCATGGTGAACCACACCATGGCGGGATAGTGATGCTTTTGCATCATTGGGCCTGCGGTCTCGAAATACGACAGTATGATCGCTGTCATTTTACGTTGATTTTCTGTGCGATTGATGATGATGATACCAGCGGTGTATTATTAGAGGTCAGTTTGCCAAGAGAAGAAAGGACGTTGAAAGTCCGAACTCGATGATGTTGCGACCTCTCTTTACAGAGTTCCTATGGCCACCTTCCAGCTCCAGCATCAGATCAGCTTATAATATTGTATTGTCCGCTGTATACATATGCTAGCAAATTAAAAAGAACAACAAGTTTTGGTACATGTACCGTGTATACATACATATGTATTTATTAAAAAGCGGTTATTTTAATATTACGAACAGACACTCCAATTTTATTTATTTGGATAGATATGCAGGAGGATGCATACATCTACTGCTTCACGAGCTAAACCATGGTGAGCCTGGATCGCTCAACTGTTCTGCTTTGACATGCTTATTGTCTTGGTAGAAAAGTCAGGCAATTCAAATACGACGACCAATACGACCTTCAAACCTTCAAGAAAAGAGCGTACTCCTTCTTAAAAGGCCGGCAACGTACTTGTGACGCCTCTGGTGTTGCTGGTGTCCATGGGCGGCGGTAATCGCTTACCATCAGGTGATACGTCTACTCGTTTGCCTTCTATTTCATAAAAAAGAGTACATGATACTTTCATTTTAGTTAATTAAGTTTTATTAAAGTGTGTATTTCAGGAAGATCCAATCTTTATTAAATGACAAAACGACCTACGAGTGTGTATGGCGCTGCACTAATTGATTGGCAACGGCAAATTAAATACGTTAGCTTATTTTTTTTTCTAAAATGTATCAAATGTCCTCTTTTACTTCCGAATGACCAAAGAGTTCTCTTTGTATTTTTATCATAAAATTTCAACAAATCATCCAATTAGTTCTAAGTAAATGCTGGCTGTAATTTTAAAGAATACTGTTACCTATTTCACAGAACTCATAAATGTTGTAATTACATATTTGTCTGTAATAGGTTTTCTTGACCATTTGAAGTAGTAGATTGATGTGGACTTGGGTATTGTAGAGTTTTCATTAACGATAACATTTAGGTATATTTATTTTACTAGCCGATCCACGCAACCTCGTTTGCGCCTTATATTGCCCGTAGCGTGAAAATTTCCCCCGTTTTTGAAACATTCTTCATTGTTGCTCCGCTCCTATTAGTAGTAGCGTGATGATATATACCCTATAGCCTTCCTCGATAAATGGACTATCCAACACCGAAAGAATTTTTCAAATCGGACCAGTAGTTCCTGAGATTAGCGTGTTCAAACAAACAAACAAACAAACAAACTCTTCAGCTTTATATATTAGTATAGATTCTGACTGCGCCTCGCGGTTTTTCAGACAAAGTTATTAGTGTAAGAAAGTAACCTATGTGTTAATCCAGGGTATCAGTTTCATGCATACCAAATTTTATCACTTTTACACTCACAAACCTTTATAATATATATACAAACCCAACTTACCTTTATAATATTAGTGTGATTCTAATAAGCTTTTATTTACCTTACTAGTTGTTATCCACGGCACCGCCCGCGTTTATGTCGGTTATCGCGGCAAATAGTAGCCTATATGTTATTCTGATGTATAAACTATATTATTGTAAAGTTTCATCCAAATCCGTGTTGTAGTTTTTGCGTGAAGAAGAAACAAACATACACACTCACAAACTTTCGCATTTATATATTAGTGTGATGATTAACATACATCAAAAATCGCAAGTGAATTTAATAGCCGTTTATCTTAAATGATCGTGGGAAATCATTATTTTGTTACATCGGTAATAATGTAATAGTAATATAAATGACCTAATATGATATGTCATGTAATAGTAATATGTTGTGATCAGTTTAAGCTAAACATATCTGTTAATTTGCCAAAATATCAATTACGTTACGATGTAGTCGATTTTACTACACACGTTTTTTCCATATGAACTAATGACGATTCCAAGCTTTTTTAAAATAGACTAGCTGACCTGGCTTTGTACCGCCATATTTACATAACTGGTAGTTTACAGTCAGGGGCAAAAAAATGACTTTTCCCGTTATCTTTTAATTTTCCTTGTAAACAAACCTTGTCCTAACAATAACGAAAGCGTAAAAAAAAAGAATTATTTAATTTAATGCAGCCGATCGAAAGTTATGCGCGTACATACATTTCTGCGACTAATTTTTATTCATATATAGATAAAATAAACACAGGCATAGAACAAATGATCATCTTCATCACACAATATTTGTCTAGGATGGGAATCGGACCTACAATCCATGGCCTAGCAGGCAGGATCACTTACCGCTAGACCGACTGGTCCGTCAGTAACTATGTCAAATCAAATTACCGTGACGTAGTAAGTGCTAGTTGATGACTGACCAATTAAGGATGAGCCTTTAGAAAGGCTGTCAGTCATTAATAGATTGATTGGGTGAAAAATGGCAAACGACCGCCTCTTCTGATTTCAGTAAGTAGAGCAAATTATTGTCTAGTTATAACATTTGAGAGAAAGTTAAATTGCCGATAACTATGATAACTATGTTTCATTAAAGTGGTCAATAATAACCTCTCAAATCTTGAAGATAAATGCTCTAAGAACCGATTCTAATTAGTTACTGGAACTGACTGACAGGATTGACTGACTAAGAAACACTGAATACCTCCATCAGTACTACGAGTCGTACGAGTTAGCCACTATTTGGTCTTTCGAAGTAAGGAAACCTGTAATTAATCTATGTTTTTAGAATAAAATTACATTTCATTATAGAATCAAATTAAAATACTAGGAAATAATAATTAAATAAAAACAATCGAAAATTGATTAAATGAATTATTGGAGAAGGACATAGGTTACTTTTTGTCGCGATAACCGACATATACGCGGATAGACCCGCGGTTAAAAGCTAGCACAATTATAAAATAGACAACTGTTAGACTGATCGGAATTGTTTTAAAAATACCTGTGCAATGCGTTCACTATTGGGTAGACAAGACAAAACTATATCCATGTTTTATTTAAAGGGAAATTAGCTAATAAAAAGCAAATGGACAGACAGAGAGACACACAGATTTGATAAAACTGTAAGGTTGTTAATACAGAGCCCAAAAACCAGCACTTATAAGTTAAAAAAGTGTAAGATAGTTTGCAGCAAATTGACCGAATTGCTTGCAAGCTTGATAAATCGTATCTCACGAACTAAGTCACCTGCAGTAAGGAGGTGTACTTGCACAAACAAACCGTAGGTGGCCCGAGGTACGTCGGGGTTCTAGGGATTCCCTTTCGAGGGTGAATCTGGTTCCCCGGCTTCTAGTACCTGAGACGGTGTGCGGTTTTTAGTCGGTTCGAGTCGATCCGAGAGGACTTCCGCACAAAAAAAAAGAAGGAGAACTTGCTTTAACGCTTACATCTGCATCAGATTGCAAAAAAAATACATACATTCATACTTCTTCTCTATCGTGTCATTCTTGACAGATCGGCCGTAGTCACATAGATGTCTACGTCGTGTCGTCAGTGGTAGAGGCGAACAAAGCCCGTTCGTGCAGTCTCTCATCATCTCCAACTGTCAGACTGGCGATTAAAGTCAGACATACGGCTTCCCAACGTAGATTTAAGCTAGTCGATCCGGCCCTTGAGTACCCGCTGAAACTGATTCGTTTGCACCTTCTCCTGCTCTGCTAGTCGCTATTCCGCCTAGAGAAATGCTCGCTGCTTCTTATTTTACTACGATCATGTGACACGCCCACTCACACGGTCTTAACTTTTTTTGTCAATTTACTAGATCATCAACATTTTTCAGTTACGTGTTAGATATTACAGCACTTTCTAAGCTAACCGAAAATATTTCGGTCCAGTAAATATAAGCACTACATAGTCTGAAGTATAACATATAGCTATGTATATAACGGTGTCAGTAGTTAAGCTTTCTCGTCAAATAATGCCGTCTTTTGGAATTCCCAGTTTATATTAGTTTAAGATCAGCACGGCGGAACGAGCGTTAGTGGTCACAGTTTTAGATGATACTTTTTGTTTCATTACAACAAGTATTTACTTACTTACATTTAACAAGCAAGCAGTCATAGCAAATGTATGGCAAAAGTTATCAAATAACAAGCTGTGTGGTTTTGTCCTTTGAGAATCATCTTAGACCATCGTCTAAGATATATAATCTCATTAAATTAACATTCAATTATTTAGATTTTTATGCAAGAACATCATATATTTTGAATTTTACTTTATATCGTATATTTATATATTTAAAAATTTGAAATGATAATTAACTGTCAAATGGCTATATTTTTGCAAATGGATACAAACTTCATTATAACGCGCAAGTAATAATAATAATAGTTCTGATAGTAGATACATCTTGCTCATAAATTGTGTTTGTAAATTCTTTCGCGACAGAGGGTGTGCCAGAAAATATCTTCATCACCAGACACCTATGTGGTGAGTCGCTTCTATCCCTCATAATTGGATTCCCAAACGCTCACTTGACTAAAACCTTCTTGATTGACGCTCACTTGTGCTAACTGCTAGACCAAGACAGTTTGAGAAATAAAAACGGTACAAGTGGGAGTTTGTTAAGAGGGATAGAAAACTAAGAACAGTAGGAAGAGATATTTGCACATTTTAAATAGCATAGTTAAAGCAATACCTCGGTTTAGTTACATATATACACGTAACTAGACTGGTTTTTTTCGGAAAGTCCAAAGAGTTGTTTATAGGCATCTATTACGAAACCATTATTCGGAGGCTGATCGCAACATGAGTGCTACGCTTGTTATTTTAATTGTTAAACTTTGGGTCAGAGATCTTATTATTTTAAGACTGTTGTAATGGTGAACCACACCCTACATACTTTGTGCCGTAACAATTAAATAAATATGTTTCAAAACAAAACTGAATAGCGACCGTTTAATATCCTATCTTTAGACGTATATAGGACTAGCTGACCCACGCAACCTCGTTTGCACCTTATATTGCCCGTAGCGTGAAAATTTCCCCCGTTTTTGAAACATTCTTCATTGTTGCTCCGCTCCTATTAGTAGTAGCGTGATGATATATACCCTATAGCCTTCCTCGATAAATGGACTATCCAACACCGAAAGAATTTTTCAAATCGGACCAGCGGTTCCTGAGATTAGCGTGTTCAAACAAACAAACTCTTCAGCTTTATATATTAGTATAGATACCTACGTCTTTTGACTAGAGACAGGGTATTAAACGAGTATTTTTTGTTTGTTGGTGGTTGAATTACGAAGATTAGATTTTGATTCACTTACATTTTAAGAAATAATTATTATTATATTATTTACGCTACGATTCTTACACCAAAGGAGGCAGTTCAACCCGAATAAAACTACCAGAAACGGCTAACAAGTCTTTTTATATCAGGTACGTTTGAGAACCTATAAGGTAGGACCTTGTTGTAAACTTTCACAAATATAATATTGGCCTTTACCATTTGTCTGGTGGCGATTGTTTTTCTTCCCACTGAATAATGATTGAAGGCACTTAAGATTTTTGCCCAGTAGACGTTTCGGTATGGGCTTCCGTTGAACGAAGCGTGACCTATGCAGGCGGGAACTGTATACGAAGATATACGATTGATCGAAGAAATATATATTTTGGTTTGTGTCATCTATCGTCTTTAAATTTATTTGGTTGAGAGTCTTCGTGAACATCGTGAAAAGCTTACGTGTACGATATTTGATTTGTTTAGGCGTACTCTATGATAGAGCTGGCACCTACCTATAAAATATACATGTTCCAAGAGGCTTGACTAGTAGGTATTTATTTCATTTAGCTGTGTGCATAACGTACAATTTTGTTTATAATCATACAGTAAGCTCTTTCATATACACATTAATGTAAACTATATTACATAATATGTTAAACGTAAGATGTCGTAAATTTCATGTTTTTTGTTAACTTCTCTTGGTTCCTAGTTCATTTTTAGGTTTCCCTATTTCTTAAGGAAAAAACGGAACTCTTATAGGTTCACTTTGTTGTCCGTCTGTCTGTCAAGTTTCTTTCCTTCCTTCCTTTCTTTTAAACTTATTCTTTATGCCTATCTTTTAAACTTAAGTTGCAAGGCTACTAGATAATAGCTTTTATATTAAGGCGTTTCTTCAGTAGGCTAGGCAGTAGGTAGGTACGTAAAAATTGCACCATGTATGTGCTTTAAAAATATAAATTTAATACTTTGTATACCTTTGTTTAAAGCAATTTAATATCTTATCATTATTGAAAATAACTTTCATTGGTTTACTATAAAGTAATTTTTTTACTTTTCCATGAAATCGGTTAATTCTAATTAATTATTAGCTAAGCTAGCTAGCATTTTCAATCGAGCTAATTTAATTATATCTGATATCTGTTACTACATCACATACCTCATAAGAAAGCTACCGGTAAATACCAGGGAACATTTTATAAACTTCATTCGATGCGATTATATCAAATAATATTTTTACGCTTAACTTTCGGAACATCTAATCGATTACCATCTTTGTATGAACCCGTTTAGATCCAACTGTCTTCAAATAAAATTATTGTATAATGCGATAGGATATTAACAATACATGTTCAAGCTATAGGAAGCCTGCATACAAATTTTAAATAGATTACTGTAACACTAGTAACAAATTAGTTAATCTTCACCTACTCCACGTAAAAAATATTATTTTTAGTCTATAAAAGTCTGCTACATAAACCGATTCCCGCCAAATTAACTGTCACTGTCACAGTTTTTGGCGCGCGTATTCCGCTCGTGGTTCTTTAATCTGTGGTATAATGATCGCGCGTGCGAAAACGTCGAGAAACAGTTACAGTTCAAAACTTTAAAGGTAATTAAGGCCACCGCACTTGTTTAGGAACACCCCGACTTGAGATTTAAAGACAAGACACATGTAATTGACAGATTAACTCAATGTTTATTGATGGTGAGTTCTTGCGGCCGCTGACAGATTAAGACGAGTAAATTATTGTCTAATCTTTTTTATTTTGAGCGAATGAAATATGTGCTAGAGCAAGCGCAATTTAACTAACGATAGTTTGTAGCGCAAAATCTGCGTGATTATTTTATTACGGTAGATTTGACAAACAAAGAAGACTTTTTTTGAAAAGTCAAAGTGTTATTGCTCTTTGTGTCTGAAAAGACCAATAAACGAATTACGTTAATTATGTGTAATTATAATATGCGACAACTCTCTTATATTGAGATAAAAGATTAGCAGGCATCCATTTTCATAATATTTTAATTTTATAAACACGACATGGACAAACGGTTAGTTTACAATGAAAAGTTAGTAACTATTGCCTGCGGCTCCACCCGTGTGTATGTCGGTTATCGCACCTATGTTCTTTTGCAAGAATCAAAGTATTTAAATGCCAAAATTTCATTGAAGTCTGTAAAGCGGTTAAGCCGTGGAAGCGTTACACATAGAATAACTACTTTCGAATCGTAAACTTCAATTATTGTGTTACCTTAAGAGCTAACTCTTTATATCTATAACACTACGTATATCAAATAATATAAATTCTTTTGAATGATTTATTGTTTTACCCATACGCATCTTAACAGCAAAAAGGTACATTGCCGTTCTTGTTCTAAGAAATCAAGATAATGTATTATG
This sequence comes from Spilosoma lubricipeda, assembly GCA_905220595.1. Lineage (NCBI taxonomy): Eukaryota > Metazoa > Arthropoda > Insecta > Lepidoptera > Erebidae > Spilosoma > Spilosoma lubricipeda. The sequence goes on from HG992290.1 coordinate 3,323,395, forward strand.
GAGATGGATTCCTTCGTTGTGACTAATGTTCTTAAATCTAAATCTTATTTGTGTAGGTATTATTGAAAGGAGTACTTGGGGCATGTTTAAAACAAACTTAAGGTCATATTAAACATAGGGTATTTTGGATGTGGTTTAAATATACAACTCTAATAACCAGTAATAGGCGAAAACTTAGATCTTAGATAAATTAATATCATTTTTCACAAATCAACAAGGAAATCTTTAGACTCGTATAAATATTAGTAACAATATTTATATGAAATCACTTCGATTGGATATCATGACTTCTTGGATTCAGGGGTCCTAAGTGATTAAGACTTATCGAAGTTTAAGATAAAAAATTAATATATCCGGCTGTTAGGATTTAGAACTTAATAAGAAGAAAGAATAAGAAATTTTAACAAAATCACGCTTTGTCGTTCTATACATATATATATATATATATATATATATATATATATATATATATATATATATATATATATATATATATATATACATATATTCTATATCTACAAATAGTTAATACTAGCTGAACCCCGCGGTGTTACCCGCGGTTATTGTTGTACCGCGAGTAACGCCGCCGCCGCCGTAAAGTTAGTCTAAAAAAGGTAGCCTAAGTTACTCCCCGTATCATTAGCTACCTGCCAGTGAAAGTCCCGCCGTTCCAGAGATTACCCGGAACAAACAGACAGACAGACAGACAGACAAAAATTTTTTTAACTACATTTTTCGTATATGTTCCGTGTATACATACATATGCATTTATTAAAAAGTGGTTATTTTAATATTACAAACAGACACTCCAATTTTATTTATTTGTATAGATGAGTATGAGTACTAATTACCTTCAATGGAAAAAAGGTTTTATGTCAACGTAATCAATAAGACAGTTAGCCCTAATATTTCAAGATTACAACACATATGTACTTCTATTGATATAAAGCTAACCAAAAGGTATCCAACTGCACAAGTAAAAGAAAAAGCCATAAGGCTTTCCTTTGTTCTTTCGTTCTTCAATTATAGTGATTATAAACTTCTACTTGAACCTTGATATTTTGCCTCTATAGCTAATTTAATGACAGCGAAGGTCTTAATCCTTTTTTACAATTTTGACTTCATGTCTTCTGATATAGGCGAATATAAAATTAAACAATCGTCACTGCGCGAGCAAAGTTTATACTTGTTTGGATTTGTAAGTTTAAAATCAGGTCTACCTACATTTAAAATGGGAAACCCAAAAAAAGATCAACTTAGATGTAGATATATGAAGTAGTTTTTAGGGTTCCGTACCCAAAGTGTAAAACGGGACCCTATTACTAAGACTCCGCTGTCTGTCTGTCTGTCACCAGGCTGTATTTTATGAACCGCGATAGTTAAACAGTGGAAATTTTCACGGATGTATTTTTATTGCCGCTTTTTAGTATTTGTTGTTATAGCGTTGTTGTTGTTATATATATTAAATCATTTTAAGGGGGCTCCCATACAACAAACGGAACGTTACGGAACCCTTCGTGCGCGAGTCCGACACGCACTTGGCCGGATTTTTAAATACCATTCAGTGTCAATCCAGTCTCAAATTAAGAATTATATTTTTATGATTCATAGACAGTTACTGTATATTTCCGTACAATTTGTGTACGTTGGGTGTATGATTGTACCAGTGTACGGCCTTTTACACAAGGACAATTCTTTCTCTTTTATTTTTTGTAATGCATACTAGGAATGCATTCAACCATGCTGACATTCAGTTGGTGCATTTTTGCATCAAAATACGTTTTAAGTTTTCCCATCTTATTAATGATACCTCACTTGTAGTATATTATCAGTGGCTCCAAAAAATACTTGTAAGTAATGAGTTAGTAAGGAATTAGAATCTTATTTCGAGAACCTGTCAGTGTGGAACCTCATTTATATATCATAATTTACTTCTATTATATACTAGCTTATACCCGCGTCTTTCCTTACATTGATGATGTTAATTTTTCAAATAGTTTTTAATTGATAAAAGTAGCCTATGCGTTATTAATAATTATAATCCATTTCTGTTCCAAATTCAATCATTTGGATGTATCTGCGTAACAAACATCCTAGCGTTCATCCCTACAAAAAATTACGTTTACAATATTAATGAAATGGAAATTTGTTTGTCGCATATTATTTTATTATGCATTCACTTCTTAACTTCTCAAGCAATTGTCATAAAATTTTACATACACATTTTTTAAAACACAAAAAAGATATTAATATACTATTCGACGAGAAAAAAAATGTAGTGATAATTAAGAATAATCACTAGTAAAACGCTTCTAAAAGCTAATAAGGTCGTACTTTGTAAGATGTTTTAGGCAGTGGTACCTCCTAGCGCCAGTTCATTGCAATCACAAAAGCCAGGCGTATAGAGTTGTTAAAGTGACTGGGTCGATATTGCTCTATTTTCAAAGCCTCCGTATCTACAATCTTTAACTGTACTATAGTAATTATTATCTTCTTGATGGAATAGATTCGGCAAATATAGATGCCCACTCACATTCTCTTCTAGCGTCAGCAAATAAAGGAGATAGCTTAAACGCGCTTTTAGTTTTATTAAAATTTTTGATGTGTGACACATTTGCTGTTGTTTTCCTGATTTCATCGGAAAAATGGTGGATATAATAATGAATAATTTATTACTCATCTTAAATAAAAGTGTCAGAAATCACATATATCAAAACATATAATTCAGGAAGGCGATGGACTGCGTAAGAGACTAGTTTCTGTACCAGGTATAACTGCATGACAGACAACCAGCTTCTCCTAAATGGAACTAGGAATGTATAACAGGAAGCCGTGGAAGCGTGTGATCTTTGATTTGTCTATGAGCGCTCAGTGTTGTACATCATATGAGGTTTCAGTAAAATTTCGCCTTCGTTATATTTTTATTTCTATTTTCACTTATTATATCTACATAGGACTTTCCACTAGCTTTTTACCGCGGCTCCACAAGTGTGTATGTCGGTTATCGCGATAAAGAGAGATGCTCCAAATTTAATTGAAATCGGTGGGGGCAGACAGACAGCAGAGTTACTTTAAAATTTTATTTATAGTAGTAGTATGGATAACATGTCTGACACCTTGCTTTTGCGTGTTAAGTAATTTTCAGTTAATGCTTTGGGTGTCTAATAAGAAGTTGATTATTTTGTATCATGTATTACATTCGATATTAGTTAAATACTACTTTCATACTCTCCGCTCTACTTACATTAAGAACTTATCTGCTGTACATATAATTGTAGTTTACTTTAAGAGAAATATTGCTCTACTTTATATGCTGACCGTACCATTCACGAGACGCATGCGCGTCAGAGCACATAAGGAGATGGGCATGACGTGCACAACCTCCGCATCGCCACTGACATTACTTCATTAAAATTCTATTAACGGAAGCGTTCTCCAATAGCACCATGTAAAAAAAGCCTTACTCTTATCTGAATGCAACGGAACACCGACCTTATATTTTGCAAACTACGTTCAAATTTGATTGTCAATTTCCGATCGCATATCATGAGGCGTCATTAAATATTATGAAAACGATTTTATAACTTACTATGATTGCAATAAAAGTTAATTTTATTTGAAGGAGCAGTGGTCAATCATGAAAAGCTACGAGATAGACAGGTAGTTTCCACGCGATTGCAAATTGAGGATCGGAAGTCGATTGGTTTGAAAAAACTTAACAAAAGTAGAGGGAAAGTCTAATGTTTTGTTGTGTACGTAAGTAAAGGCCTTTCAAATTGTATTGGATTGTAATACGTGATCTTGTTATTGTCGTCTTAGATGACACACGCGCACACACACATACACTCACACATACGCAGGCATACCTATGTATCGACACTGAATCATAAAATTGAACGAAGAAGATTCAAGAATTTATTACATGGAAGAACATACCGGCACATCCACAGTTGAGAAGTTATCTTCACCTAAAATAAGAGTATTGTTTTAAGCATTCTTAGCAGTTTAGTGCTAAATTTTTTATGGAGGTTTTTTTTTTAAATAAGGCTAAGATTAGTACTATGGAAAGGAAGGTCCGCATAATACCTAAGTTTTCTACATATTTATAAGTTTACTGCACTTTTATCAGAGGTAAGTTCAGACTCCGGTGGAAGTTTGCACTCCCGAACATCTGTCGGGACACTCCTTATCACTTTTTATGGTGAAAATGGCTTATTTTTATCCTGTTTCGTTAACGATGGTTAATTTTTTTTTATGTATTAGTGAGCAAACGAGCAGACGTATCGCCTGATGCTAAGCGATTAACGCTGGCCCCTGGACACCCCCAACACTAGAAGCGTCGCAAGTGCGTTGCCGGCCTTTGGGGGATGGGGAAGGGAATGGGGAGAGGGGTTTGGGGTATGGGCCTCCAGTATCCTCACTCACTAGGTGAAACACAGCGCAAGCCGAAGCGTGGCTCTCCCACGGTAAGTGAGATAGACATGCTTTCAAATTTTTGTTTTCATTCTTGCTAATATTTTTTTATTCTGCATATCAATGGTAAGAAGGACACCGAAAACAAACATCTAGATCATAGTTCGGGTTCGATTCCCGGGTCGACCAAATGTTTGTATGATCTGCAAATATTTGTTTCGGAGTTTGGGTGTTTCCTATGTATAATATGTATGTATTTTCAAAAAAGTATATATGTATTTATTTCAGTTGTCTAGTAACCATAATACAAGCTCTACTTAGTTTGGGACTAGACGGCATTGTATGTTAGATGTCCGAGATGTCCGAAATATCCGAAATATTTATAGTTACAATGCTTCCGATATGTAGGTTGATTCATGATAGGTATCATGAATCAACCTACTACTTAGTTTAATTTTGATACTTGTTCAATACACAATGTATCCAAACATAGAATATTGTTAACGATGTATCCGAATATGAACGGAAAGGCTAGTTCACCCCTCAACAAAATGTCACTTTTGGTTTCGACCTTTAGTTCCCACGTTCGAGCTCATTATTGTGTCCTTTATTACTAGAAATTTATTTAAGTATTTAAAGGCAGCTATAGTGCCAATTATTCAACATGAATTGTATTTACTACTAGCTGAACCCCGCGGTGTTACCCGCGGTTATTGTCGTATCGCGAGTAACCGCCAACTGTGGGACAAAGTTAATCTAAAAAAAGTTACTCCCTGGATCATCAGCTACCTGCCAGTGAAAGTCCCGTCAAAATCGGTCCAGCAGTTCCAGAGATTACCCGCAACAGACAAACAAAAAAATTTTTTACTACATTTTTGGTATATGTACCCTGTATACATACATATGCATTTAGTAAAAAGCGGTTATTTAAATATTACGAACAGACATTCAAATCAAATCGGACCAGCAGTTCCTGAGATTAGCGCGTTCAAACAAATAAACAAACTCTTCAGCTTTGTATATTAGTATATAGATAATGCGATATATTTTGTAATAAAAATATATCAGCTTAATAGACTTAAAAAAAAAAGTTATCATAGCTAGACGGGTTTAAAAAGTTGTTTAGTTATACTTAACTAAAGTTACTTGAAAAAGTAAAAAAGAAAATGATTTAAGGAGGTTTTCTACGGCACGATAAAAAGACAATGACTATTATTGAAGGAAAGTGTAATCTAATTGGAGCCTAATGCTTCAGATAATATGTATGGAAATTATTACGTAAAAACACAAGAAAAGTACGTATTCATAAAAAGCAACAACCGGTAAAAATAACTACAAACGTACCGAACTAATTACCATACGATTTTAACAAAAGATAACATATTATTATAAAGTTTGAGAAACATAGCTCATTAAAATTTTGAATAAATTTGCCAAAATATGATAATGATAAAATCATGACAACTGCGCGTAGAAAACTATGAACTTCGTATGTGTTCCTATAAAACATCATATTACAAATATAACAACGCTACATGTTTATATCTTGAAATCGGACAACAACAAAGATTCTAAAATTTATCATCATCCACTGATAAATGTCCACTGTTAGACAGATAAGGTTCGCCACAACAACTGTTCCTGTGCCGCCATTGAATGCAGACCCCTAAGCTGGTCCAACGACCTGGTGAAAGTCGCAGGAAGCCGTCGGATGCAGGCAGTACAAGACCAGGTTCTGAAACTATTTTTTTATATATATAGGAGCCTGACAAATTGATTCTACTCTGCCTGATGGAAAGCATGAGCAGAATCCAAGAGTGGTGGTCGCTATACTCATTGCGAATGCAGACAATGCAACAATGCATCATGGTGAGACACACTATAGCGGCCTATTAAGCTTCTGCATCATTGGGCCTGGGAAAATGTTATCATATAAATTCTTCTATTTAAGCTGTCTCTTTCTTCTAGCTAGCTTCTATTTAAATATTTTGTGTAGGTAATTAAAAAGAGAAGACACAAAATTATAACGACTCTAATTGTAGTAGGTTAGTTTAAAAAAAGACTTGTTTATGTATATTATTTAAAAAAAAATGTTTTAAAATAGTTTAAACGTAAACTTGTGAAGTTGTTTAAGACATCATCATAAATCTCTTCTCCAAGCAAACGTTGGCTTGGCACGGGCCAAAGGCGCTGTGCCAACAAGCTGGCATTGGCGCTTCCGCTAGCCACGGACGCCGGTTCGGCCCCTGACATCGTGTACACGGGATTATACTCTTGTTGTGTTGTTCAAGAGTGATTTTAAGAATATATGTTTTAAAGTTTATTAAATAGTTTTTGATTCACGTAGGCGTAGTGGTGGCGGTCAGCTAGTTGCTTCCTACTGCGCATTGTTGTGGATTCGATTCCACGAGATTTATGATTTACAAATTCCGAGTATGGGTCTAATTCCGAGTTTTGACGTCTAACACACAACAACATCTAGCCTCAATCTAAACAGAGCTTGTATTGTAAAAGCAAGCTAATGTTTTGTTGTGTACGTAAGTAAAGGCCTTTCAAATTGTATTGGATTGTAATACGTGATCTTGTTATTGTCGTCTAAGATGACACGCCCTTAATACTTATATATTTTTAAAATTTTTACATCACGCTTGTGCACTATAATGTCTCCTGCGTAGTTGTCTGGTCTCTGTTGAGACTGACCGCCGTGGCCGTAATGGGATAGAAGAACGTCACTTTTAAAATAGGAATAGAAATATTTTGTTTATAAAATAGGGGAATAGAATAGTTCATTATGGTAATAAGAATTAAGACCGATCTTTATCATCTACAAAGCGATATGTCAAAGTGTTACGTCTTAACTGCAACAAAAAATCTAATTATCTAGGTAGTAGAGCCACGCTGATTTCAACACGAACGGGCCGGCTCGACCGGGGCGGTACTACTCTCGCACAGAAAATCAACGTAAAATGACAGCGATCATGCTGTCGTGTTTCGTTGGTGAGTGCGAGACCGGAGGCCCAATGATGCAGAAGCATCACTAGCCCGCCGTGGTGTTGGTCACCATGCTGCATTGTTGCATTGTCTGCATTCCCAGTATGGTGACCACCACTCTTGGATTCTGCTTATGCTTTCCATCAGGTCCATCCGTCATTTTGGCAGGGCCAAACATTAAAAAAAAAAAACAACAGATCATCCTAAAAATAGGACATAATTATGTCGTTGACATATAATCTTGCCAATCATAATGTTAATTCACGTCCGGTTCTATTATCGATATAAACTATAACTGACAAATATAAAGAGTTTAACAAAAAAATTGTATAATCTAAAGTAGCAAAAATACTGCTCTTTTAAGTTGTCATAACAACAACCACTGCACTTTTTCTTAGCACATTAGTATTCGGTTTTAAACAAGATAACTGTCGGTAATGCGATGCATAACAATATACCTAAACAACGAGTTACTAGCGCCTGTAACTATTTTACGATATGATAACTGATGTTTATTCATTAAACTGACCAGACCATGTAATGATATGATACGTTATGAAATATGAACATTGCATCAAAACTTTCGACCACATCCTGGAATGATCCGTTCTCAGGTACAGATTTTTAACGGACATATTTGCCCTGATACGCAAGACATAGGGTAGTTTTCCTGATACAAATAGTACCTAATAATTATTTTCACGGGAATTAACGTGATCACTTATTTAAAGGTATTGCATACCTCTGATTATCTGGCAAATCAAAAGTATGTAATACTTTTAAATAAGTGATCGCGTTAATTCCCATGAAAATAATTATTATGTCATGAAAGATGACAAATTTTAAACGACGATTTTTAAACGATAACCGCGGGTAACACCGCGGGACTCAGCTAGTGTGTTATGAAAACTAGCTGTTGACGGAAAGATAGCTATTATTGCTAGGAAACTGTATTCTCTTTAGGTAAATCACTTATTAATATATCCTATTGGTTTTTAACTAAGTATACTGCATGGTAACAAATTCTTTCGTCAATAACTTCTAAGTTGCTTAAACACCTTATGCTTCTTTAAATTTCACAGGAATGTTTCGTCATTTTTGTCGTTTTTTTGTTATTTGTTATTAAATAGTTCATTTATAAAATATTTTTGTTATTGAAAAGGTTCTACAGTTGCTATATAGGATAAATATTGCGTAAAGAACACAAACATTTATTCTGTGTCTGGGTGTATCATATATCTAACATATATGTACTTCGAACTAAATTATAAAACTATTCCTAATCGATTTTGGCTACGATGGCGTGTTTCAACGGAGACTAGTCGACTACGCAGGAGACATTATAATGCACAATTGTGTGCGTAAGCACTGGTGCAAATTCTGTTCCTTCACTCTCATAATCCGATGGGACGGTTAACCGACACGGTCGATCATGCGCCTGATAGAACAAATATTGAGTAAATTACACGAACATTTATTCTGTGTCATGATGTGGGTATCATCTATCTAACATGTATGTACTTCGAACAAAATGATATAACTCTAAGCCAATTTAGGCCACGAAGTCGAGTTTCAACAGAGACCAGTCGACTACACAGGTAAAATTATGATGCACTAATGTGTGCGATTATGAGAATGAAGGTACAGAGTGTGCACCAGTGCTTGGTGCACACTCTGTACCTTCATTCTTATAATCCGATGGGTCGGTTATCCGACACGATCGGGTAGAGTACTAGCGCAGGACCGACGGCTTTAAGTGCTATCCGAGGCCCGGAGTTTGGGTCCCCAATTTCCAAAAATCCTGGCTGTTATTGAGCATTTTAAGAAAAAACTCAATAACATTTTTAAACTCACCCGGGAATCGCTATTGAATAGTTAAGCTAAAGAGGCTGTTAAACTAAATAAGTGGGAACTAAATAAGTATACTATGTTAAGTCTACTTATTTCGTCATCGTCAACAACCCATAACGTCCCACTGTTGGACTCGGGTCTCCTTCCAGGAGAGGGTTAAGGCCATACGTCCCTAAGCTGGCCAAGTGCGGGTTGAGGACTGGCAAGACAACGTTGCGGCTACGTAATTTTGCCGTTGGATGTTCTTAAGCCGCCTAAAGGCCTCCAACTAAACTTCACGACTGTTATCCTATGATAACAACCGGGACCGACTGCTTTATTAGTTCCCACTTATTAATTTTTCCGTGGGAGAGCCACGCTTCGGTATGAATAGGCCGGCTCGACCGGAGTTATACCACGACCTCACAGAAAACCAGTGTAAAATAGCGCTTGCGCTGTGATTCACTGAGTGAGTGAAATACCGGATCCTCCACAGGATCAATCCTCCACATCCTCCTCCTTATCCCTCAAAGGTCGACAACCCACTTCTGATGCCTCTGGGGTTACGGGTGTCATCATTAGGTGATACGTCTGCTCGTTTGCCCCTATTCCTTTAAAAAAACTGATAACTATAGTAGGTACGTACTGTAGTGGACGTGTGTATGACATGTTATTATTATTTTTTATTGTTGCTATCGGAAAGGCCATAGAGACAAACGACCTAATTCAACCAAAATGAATCATCTAATAGCAAACACTTAAAAAAGTAATTTTAACTCTATAAATAAGTTGTGGAAATACCCAGTCTTGCAACAGTAACTTCAAATTATATATTCAAATGCTTCGTCCAGTAATGATATTAAACTACATAATACGTACGTACGTTAAAAATATAGACATAAAATGTTCTGTTTGCTAAAACAATTAGATCTTTAATTATATACATTTGCAGTTTGCATGCGAATTAGTGATTAAACTCTTCGTTATAGATACATTTGCATAACCAAAATCTGACTGAAACTATATTCTATACTAGCTGCGTCCCGAGCTGTGAAGCTAGTCTTAAAAAAGCCTAGTCTAAGCCTAGCCTAGCCTAAGTTACTCCTTATATCATCAGCTACCTATCAGTGAAAATCTAGTCAAAATCGGTCCAGCCATTTTAGAGATTAGCTGGAACAAATAGGCAGATAGACAGACCGACAGACAGATAGACAAAAATTTAAAAAAATGGTATTTTGGTGTAATAATATATACCGTGTATACATAATTGTGGTTATTTTAATATTACAAACAGACACTCAAATTTTATTTATTTGTATAGATGTACAGATAAGAAACCTAGATTTTAACGAATCAATAGTAAAAAGAAGTAATCCATTTTTACTTATTATAGTAAATTCGAAAGTAACTCTGCCAGCCTGTTATACTTTTTAGACCGACTTCAAAAAAAGGAGGAGGTTTCTCAATTCGACCGTATATATATATATATATATATATATTTTATGTGTGTTCGCGGATAACTTCGTCATTTATGAACAGATTTTGATGATTCTTCTTCTATTAGCCATAAAAGTCATAAAAATCAACGGCTCCATCGATTTCAATGAAATTTGGCGTGGAGATACTTTGATTCTTGAGGAAATACATACTCTACTCAACTCTTGACCGCGATAACAGACATACACGGGGGCAAAGCCGCAAAAACAAAATATTGCATTTAAACCAATTTTATAAATAATAAATCACCATTTTTTATAACTTTCATAACTCATCGGTGATTTAATTTTAATGCACTGTTTAGATCAATCTCTCATGATATTTGTCAAGTCAAATCCTGTCTAGCCGTTTATACTGCAAAGACCATAGAAATACTAGAAATACTACAAAGACCATAGAAATAAAATGCACATACATAATTATCATCATAAACAACGCTGTTCGCTGCTAGACATGGGATTGTTTCAAGTTTTCTGTGGATGTGTTATCCTATAGAGTTTCCTCCCTTAATTGGATTTATATGAATGGTCACACTCTGTTTTTGTAATCTACCAGCACACGGACATTGGTGCTGTTGGGTAAAAAGACAAAACAGTTAATAATAGAATTTCATATTTTCCCAAAGTTGCTTTTATTGCATATTTATTTTAATTAGAAATTAGCTATTTCATAATAATTAATTTAAAAGATTGCGGAATTAATTTAGAATTAGACTAATGCTTAAAAATTATCTTGCACTTAAATTTGAAATTATTTTTCAGTAAATCGTCATGTAAGCAAATTATGTTACTCTAGTAAAGGTGTGTATGTTTGATAAGTTATTTAATATGGGATATTTACTTTACCATGCTAATTTTTGTAAACAATTTTATAAACGTACTTAAACTAAATATATTTAAAATTCACACAATGATTTGTCGTAAAATCAAAGCCAGATAATCACATTTCTGGATGTGGCTGTATTTCATCGATGAGGCGTTGGATCTAGGATTTGAGCTCAGAAATTCTTTTTGGTATATTTGTATAAACACGACATTTGATAAAATCCCAAAGATAGATGCACTGTCTCGACTGACAATTCTTCGAAGTGTACGAACGGTCTTATTTTGTTATACCATATTTTTGTGTTAAGTTTTCACATTTATAACGCGTTGTTTCTTCGTAAAGCTCTCCATTTTTAATTTTCAAAATGAACATGACATATGCTCAAAGTCGCCACACGCTCAAAAAAAATTACAGTATACTTAAAAAGTGCACTCTTGTTGAGAAGCCCCACAGATAGCATTGTTTTCTGATATTTTTTTAAATAGCTTACAGCCATTTGGAGATAAAGAGGAGAGTGTATGTATGATACAATTGCTGAAAAACATTTTTTCACCTGAATTGATCTTGGCTCAACGATTAGGGATCCTAATTGACAAGTCAGAGGTCGAGGCTTCAATCCCCATTCGTGATAAATTGTTGTGCGATAAACATTTTAACATGTTGCTTGTATTTAAATAGAATAGTTAATCTTAAACATGGTTGTATTCAAAAACACAAAATGAGAAATCAAAATAGAAAAGGAAAAAAAAAATTTTTAGCAGTATCATAAGAAGGTAGGCATAAAGGCTATAAGATTGGTATTCTCTAAAAACTTGACCTATCAAGCATTTGCATGTTATGAAACAATTAAAAGCAGGCACCGAAGGAAATTCGGCATCGGCGATCGAAGTCATCAGGATACTGGTCTAGTTGGGGATTAACAGACGTGTATAAAATATGACGATTTTTTACTATTCGTATTTAACTTTTTATACAAATATGCATTACATAGTTTAAAATAACATTACATTGACGATCTTAACTGATTACGGCCGAATGTTTCACTTATAGGCGAATATTAAGTACGATTTAGCTTACGGATGTTTTAAAAAATCATAAAGAAAACAAATGATATGGAAGCGTTTAATGTTTCAAAAATATTTTTACAATATAAACAGTACAAAATTTAAGTGAGTATGCCTAAGATTAAAAAAAAACTGTTAACTGACAAAACTAACACTTTTATCATAATCTGTAGATAGATTTTCATTTTGTTCATTTCATTACAACATGTCACTATTTCAGCACTGACGTCACAAGCAGACAAGCAAGCCTTTTAGAGTAAGTTGTGAGTTCAAACTCACAACTTACGCTACATAACATGCGCATACGCTACACAACAATTCAAATTGGATTCGTATGTTTATTTGTATTTCATAAATAAAGGACACTTCAAAGCATTATTTTTTAAATTAATAATCACAACATGGTATTCAAAAGTTTGTAAAATAGTGTAACTTGTGTTTGATAAGATATGTTTTTTTTTGTGACAATTTAATATTCAGTCATTTATGTGTGTCTATATATGTATTAAGGGTTTTCATTCTTTAATTTCCCTTCGAAGCCGAGAACCGCTATATATTAGATAGTTTCTAGATTCTTCTTTATTCTGAAATGCACTTGCAACAGGCAATTATCTAATTCTATTATTCAAACTTATAAAATAAATTATACTGAAATTAACTTCACGTTCGTTAGTTTTATAAGTATCTTGTATTTTTTTAAACATAAATCATATTCATTTGAGTTAACTAATCTTTATTAATGTATACCTCTCTACTATTTCGTTGTACATGTAACTAATAATGTAAATGTGAGTTTGTTTGTATTGTGACTTTTACGCCTGAACTGCTGTATCGATTATTATCAAACGTTCACGTTACCAGATAGAAAGAAAGATTAAACGGCATCTGATTTACAAAAGAGTTTTTCACAAAAGTAGAAAGATATCTTTCAGACGATCGTTTAGCTTCAGCAAGTAAAGCAGCGGTCAAAAACTAGTAGTAAATAAGAAAGAGACAGTACATCAAAGTCAGAACCGCAGAAAGTCCGGTAGGTATGTACTAGACGTTTTTTTGCTGTCTAGCGCATGCGCAAGTCATTAATTTACGATTATGTCTGTGTAGACTGTGCTTACAGTTATTTGGTTATATGTCACGTTTCATGGCTGTGAGCATGCTGAAAGCATAACACTACTACATTTGGATTTTTTGTGTATCTACGTCACTATATAAGTTAACCAATAGGTTAAGTTTGTAATGTTTATACCGTGGGCTGTTCTGATACTTCTGATACTCCTGTAACCTCGGCGCTTTTTAGATGCTTTCTATTAGCTTCACCTGTATGTTTGTAACCGACTTCTTTGGACTTGATTTTGACCCACTGACAACGGTCAGACTTCATTCAAACTTAGTAGACTTATCGAGAACCGATGATAATACAATAATTTGATAAAAATTATAACAAATAATTAACGCCTGGAATAGAAGGGATCCGGGATCTGCTGTTGTTAAGACACGCGGATCCCTACCAGCGCTTGCTCTCGACGCAGGCATCATCTTCTTTTAAAACTCTTTATTTAGACAACGTACGGCTCACGCGGACGTCGTCTTCTTTCTTCTCGCGGCTGGTTACTGAAACCGAAGTAGGGGAAAATCCGTCCCATCCATCTGCGGCGACATTTAGGGCGACATGAGATGCTGGTAAACGTGCTTTCACCACTTAGTAGACCATCCTGAAATGTTTCTTTACAAATAAAAGAACTATTGAACTATTGTCTTGCATATACTTTGTCCTATTAAGGCACACTAAATGACCGGCCTCTTAAGATGATCTACATAAGACTAGACGGTATTCAGAGAGTAATAATAGAAGCTGATTGTGTGGTTTCTGATGAAATCTGCAAATGTGTTGAAACTTCTATAGATGAATATATATATATTTATATATATATATAGTTACTAACGGAACCGATAGACCTCCTACGAAGGTAGAATTTAGTTATAAGTAACTATAACAGTAATATTTCTAGGATACTACTGAGATGAATCGTGACATGGCAGTTCGAGAATCTGGTTACAATTATAAAAGCACTAGCTCCCATTTGTTGTAGGTTGGATTCCCATATAGGACAAACATTTTGACGAACACGATTATTTGTTTTATTCTCGGTGTTATTGACTTGTAATGTGTAATTCTTTAGCCCTATAGATATTTAGTATAGCCCTATAGCCCTATAACTAACATATTATACTTACTAACTTTTAAACTTTCGCGTTCCATGATATAATAATTATTTTTTTTTACGGGAATTGACTTAAACTAAATCGGGTAGCGGGTAGACAAAGAACCTTCTACCTCACGGATTCGACAACGAAGGGCGAGCGCCGCTAAACCAGTCAGCCTGTGACCACGGCCAGTGCAACCTGATCGAAACGTCAGGCAAATCAGAGGTATGTAATATCTTTAATAAAAGATCGCGTTAATTCCCGTAAACATAATAATTATTATATTATACCTACATATTCGGACATTTAACACACAACGCCATCTAGCCCCAAATCAGACTGAGTTTGGTTTGTGTTATGGAAACTAGACAACTGATAAAAATATGTACATATGTGTATTTTTTTTTTGTAAATACATACATATTATACGAAATGTGACATTTCGGACACACGCTATGATTTTTATCATTAATTGTAAATTTAAATCATCCAGGTTATAACTAAAACATTACAAGTGGATCGAAAAGAAAGTGGGTTCTTAATTTCGGTCCTCAGGCAAATCTTCTGGTCTGGTTTCACTGTAACAGCGAGATAAAAACAATGAATGCCATAATTACAGTAGCCAGTAATTACATGAAAAATGTTTGTAATAGAACGGTAATAGAGATTACAAAATATTACCTCAAAAAGCTCGATTTATGAATATTTCTCATTTCTTGTTTCTAATACATTCTAGAAATAAACTCACTTTTACTTATTCCACAATTTAATTAAATTTACACCTGACCGGTTTCTTTCTTCTTGTTTCTAACTTTTTTAAGTAAATTTACCACCATTTTTATGGTGAACTTCCATTCAACTACTTTTCAAAAATATTTTTAGTGGATGCTTAGAACATAAAAGGCATTACCTGCCAGTGTTTGGCTTTGCGTTAATGAATCAGTCACAGGGCAAGTAGTTTTATTTGTGTAGATATAAATCTGTTTCCTGAATCCGCCTGAATCATTTCCACCAATCCCAGAAGAAGCCAAGAATCTTGTTTGTTAAAATTACAATAACATGAATGAAAAACACGTATATTAAATGTATAAAAAGTAATTAGTTATTTGAATTTCGAACATGTGCGTACACGCAGATTTATGTGCGATTTCCGCTCGTGCGCTGATTACCGATGCATGTCGAACGATTTGATTGGTCGATTACGAGTACTTTTAACGGTGATTGGTTAATCGCCTATAAGGTGCTTGTTGGTTTTATAAGTGATTGTCTTTGATTCGTGTTCTGAACCGACTTTATAAAGGAGGAGGTTCTTAATTCAACTAGAAACTGATTTGAAATTGTTTTATTTTTAAATTAACCAGGTGAAGTGTGGCGTGAAGTGGCGATTATCTGGTCTCACTCATCAATGAGACACGTTAGCAAGAATACTGTCGTTTTACGTTGATCTACTGTGTGAGGGTAGTACCTACTTAAGCATAAGGTTCAAGGAATTTCTACCAAAAACATTGCTGATAAATTTGCAATTAGTTTTGATAGAACGGTTAAAAGCATTATTCCAAAGTGTAACTTAAAACTAACTGATCCCAATAGCAATTACAATTACAATCCCCTTAATGCAAGTATTTTATTTAAAAAAGCTACAGCTAGCAGTGTTCATAAAATCATTAAACAAATTAATTCGAGAAAAGCTCCAGGTCCGGATAATATCAAGGTTACCGATATCAGAATGATAGGCGACGGTATTGCTAATACAATTGCTGACCTAATTAATCGAAGTGTCGAAACAGGTCTATACCCGGACGCCCTTAAAATAGGTTGCGTAAGACCGATCTTTAAAAAGGGTAAAAGAAATGATTATAAAAATTATCGCCCAATCACGCTGCTTTCATCTATAGATAAAATAGTTGAAAAATATATATGTGAGCAAATCCATGCGTTCTATAGGAAACACAACGTAATAAACCAGCAGCAATTTGGTTTCCAGTCTGGTAAAAGCACTGTGGCGCTACTGTCGAAGTTCACCGACGAAGTCAACAAACACCTAAACGAAAAAAAACACGTTCTTGCTCTCTTTATTGATTTCTCGCGTGCATTTGATACTTTGGTGCATACGCAGCTAATTGACAGATTGGATGACTGCGGGGTGCGAGGCCCGGTACTGACTTGGTGTTCGGATTATCTGAGAAATCGTGCTTTCACTGTTAAAATTGACAACAACTGCAGTGAACTAACGACTGTAACTGAGGGAACAGCCCAAGGCTCTGTAATTGGTCCCCTACACTTTCTGACCTATGTTAATGACATGAGCAACTGCATCACATATAGTACATGCTATCAATTTGCAGATGATACTTGTCTTGTGATTGCTGATAAAAATCCTCGAACAGCGCTTGAACAGTTGCAGTATGATCTGAATGCTTTGGCAAGATGGTGCCATGACGCTGGCCTTGTACTTAACGTAAACAAAACAAAATTATTAGTGATCAAATCTCCATACATAAGACATATCCCAGTGCAGAACTTAATAGCACATGACCACGACTGTTTGCATGATGCCGGTGTAAAAACCTGTAGTTGTCCATCTGTAGACGCTGTCAATAACCACACATATCTTGGACTGAACATAGATAACAAGTTTAACTGGAGCTATCACATTGAACAAGTATGCGATAAACTCCGACAATTTCTTGCGAATATCACGATACTAAAAAATCGCATCCCGTTCAAGGTTAAACTTATGCTTTATTACGCACTAGCCGAGTCTCGCATACAGTATGGCCTTAGTAGCTACGGGCGTACTTATAAAACTTACCTTGATAATATTTGTAAGCTTCAAGTTAAAATTCTAAAAAATATAGTCTCAAAAAAAATTAAAAATGAATATCGTGACAATGAAAATGCTTTATTCAAATACTGTAAGGTTTTACCAATTCACAGCCAAGTAGATTACACATTATTGAAAGAACAATTTTTTAATGATTCCATAAGGCAAATTATTGAGCACCCTGTGCGCACTCGGGCAGTTTCTGAGAACCGGCTTCACACACACCGAGCCAATAATACGTACGGCGAGCGGACTACCGCCTATATTGTACCGCGACTTATTAATAACCTACCCTCAGATTTATGTACTAGTATATCAAATAAAAACATAAAAGTTAAATTAAAACAATATTTTTTAAGTTATATTATATAAGCAATATGCGATATTAATGTGTATTTACGTTGAATCAATTAAGTATTTATGTGTTTATTTGTATTTTTGTGTTTTAGGTATTTGTGTGTAGATTTATTCTTTACCTTTAAATTTGTTAGAACGAGATTCATTGTATTACAACAAGACAGACTCATGATAGCACAAGTATAAACCTTGGTGGTTTTTGGATGCTATTAGTATGTAAGACATTGTATACTTTTCTTTATAAATAATAAATAAGAAAAAAAAAAAAAAAATATTTATCAGCATTTCTACCACTATAGGTAATAAATACAAATTCCGTCTAGTTTGGGAACTGACGCCGCCGTGCCGGTGTGAGATGTTATGTAAATTAAAGATTGTTTATTTTAAAATGCATCAGTTAATTAAGCATTCACTTAGGCGTTTAATTGACTGGCGTGAAAAGCTATCACATAGCACTTTCTCTTCTAAATAGCGACACCGACACATGCCGATCAAAGTTTGTTAAATCACGACCGAGGTGATTAAAAAAAACAATAAATCGATCTCATTATGTTGTTAAAAGCAATCAATATCGCATGAAGCGCCTTTCCGTTTCTCTTATATTTATCAGTATCCGTGTATTTTTACTAGCTGATTCGCGCAACTGCGGCTGCCTTTCTTCATCATCATCAGCCTATCGCAATCCACTGCTAGAAATAGGATTATTCAATTGCCTCTCGTAAAAGGAATACATTTTATCCATTTTGCAGCTCTTTTCTAGGTGCTACTCGACTTTTATTTCTCTTGAGGTAACCGAGACCTATGGCCCCCCTCGATAAATGGGATTAGGATATTTTTTAAATTCTAACGAGTATATTGTTTTAAACTTTCATGGTCAGTAACATTAAAATGGGAATCTGCGGGATTGCTACCATGTAACTCCGTGATCATGGCGCTTGCAACAGCGCCGAAATATCGGATACTCACAAACAAAAAGGTACATGGTAGCAATCCCGCAGATTCCCATTTTAATTCTAACGAGTAGTTCTTGAGATTAGTTTGTTTAATTAACCGAACATAAAAATTGTTCAAGCAAACTATATATTACACTCACATCTTTCTATTCAAAGAAATAAAAAAGGCGTGGCGTATAAAACGCAGTCAAGTAAGGCTATGGTCTCGAAGTCAGTGCGAAGCGGGGCGCAGTAAGTGACGCGGTAATGTAGGCTCGCCCGCAGCACAAACGCCGCCGCCGTCCGCTCTCGCTGACTTCATGTCCACAGTCTAAAAGTTGACAAGCCCACTACCATAACCTGGGTAAATTATGTATTTAAATATAACAATAATGATCTTATACAGCTCACACATCGACGTCTGATCCCCAACTAGGCAAAGTATGTACTGTGGTAACCAACCTACTGATAAACGTATTTACGTATATAAACATACATAGGTATGTATATAAAATAGGTAAATTATACCTGAACATATTTCAACTTCTGTATTCGTCGGATTTAAGAGACCATTAGCTTCATGAGCTATAATGCTTTTCTATAAACTGGAAAAAAATCAATCCGACTTAAAAACAATATCCAACGAAAACTTCCTGCCTAGAAACACTAAAAATCGTAAAATAAACTATCACAATGTGGCAATTCTTGTCCATTCCTAATTCTTTATTCATTTAAGTAGTAATATTTGTAGTTTGTGCTAGGTGCCAAAAATCTGTTTCAAGTCGGTGCCGTGACCTTACAGACACTCATAAACAATTTACAAGTTCCACCGTGGTGCAAGGTAGTACGATGATTTCAGCATGAACGGGCCGGCTCGACCCGGGCGGTACTATCCTCTCAGAGAAAACAAGACCAACGTAAATGACAGAATTTGTGCTGTGGTGGTTCGTTGCTGAGTGCGAGACCGGAGGCCTAATGGCGCAAAAGCATCTCAACAGGCCATCATAGTGGATTCTGCTCATACTTTCCATCAGACAGAGTGGAGTCAATTTGGCAGTGTCATACATAAAAAAAATAACACCTAGACTCGGAATACAAACTTGTGGTTCACACAAAATAGTCGTTCTAGTTGTCCCATATCAGGATTGAACCCCCAACCTGAATTACTCACTTCACCGTAGTTACTACTTTCGGTTACTACTGTAAGCAGTAAGACGACCGTTTAAAACGTTACGTTATCCGTGCAATCACACAATATTATTTGTTTTCATCACAACTTGGTCGATCACTTCTCCATTCAAAAGAGTTTACATCCGAAGTTAACGTTACATCGAATTTTAGATAATTTAGAACATAGTGACCTTGACCTTGCACTTGACTGACTTAGCTTGTGATTGACAGTCACAATTTTTCTTTTATCCACTTAGTAAATTAATTGATAGACAAACATCGCCTGAGAAACTTAACTTGTAGTTTTGACCTCATGTCATTAATAATAATAATAATAAATCTCTTTATTGTACACCGTATAAAAAAATATATGATAAACTTAAAACTATTATGAAGTATGTACAAGTGGCGGCCTTATCGCTCCAAGGCAATATCTTACAGGCAACCATGGGATGGAGAGAAAAGTAGGGATGAAAAGTATATGGTAGTGTCTGGTGTATTATTGGTGGAAAAGAAAGTAAAATAGAGTTTATACATTACATAAAATAATAGCAACACGTAGTGTGAGTGACCGAGTCAATACATACAAAAGAGATGAGTAAAACATACCTGCAGACATTCCATGCAGTATAGCAAGTTATGGGACATTGATGTCTCTCAGGTAATATTCTTTCACTAATCCTCTAAAGGTAGTTACAGTTTTCGCACGTCTTATTTCGACTGGTAAGGCTTTCCATAGGCGAACTGCTTGTACAGAGAAGGAATGGTCTAGGAATTTAGTTTTATGTCCTGGCATTCTCAATTTCAAATTCTCTGACGATCTCAAGGATTTAGGATGTGAGTCGAGTAAGAAGTTAAACCGAGATTTCAGGTAGCGTGGAGAAAGTGGATTGAAGAGAATATTGTACAGAAGAGAAAGAATGTGTGCATTCCGGCGAAGGCGGATGGGTAACCATTTAAGCTGTTTACGATAATTAGAGACATGATCATATTTGCGTAGTCCAAATATGAATCTTATACAGAGATTTTGGAGTCTCTCAAGCTTATTTAATTGGTCTTCAGTGAGATCAAGATAACTGGCATCAGCATAATCAAGGATGGGGAAAAGAAGGGATTGTGAAAGAGCAATCTTCGTAGCTTTGGGTAAGAAATTGCGTATTCTAATGGGTCTAAATCGGAGTATATTTAAAAGTGTATTTGTACGCAACATCGAGGTTCCTACACAGGACGGGGTCAGTTACAAACCTTAGATGTCGCGACGTACGTTGCGGTGCCAGGTATTTATTTTTTCGGGTACACCCCAGCTACTGGTACCCGAGACGGGTTTCAGCTACGTAAAAACTTTTGACAAAATTTGGGACGTGGTGACATGGGCTATACAATTTATTTTTTTATTATTACGAATCTATTGTTACCTCATTCATTAACATCGTTTCTGTAGTTAAGGCACTACAGTGCCACATACATACATAGCCTGCCAAAACTATTACTACCCTTCCTTTTAACTTTGCTGTAGTTAGGCTATAAGGGTATATCAGGTTATTAGTATTATCAGAAACTACTTAAAAAAAAAAAAAAAAATTTAGGAAAGATAACTACTCGTTAGAAATATAAATACTGTGTCGCGAGGGACTTCACAAACATACATGACACAGACACAAAAAACACCCAGACTCAAAACATCAATTTGTGGATCACACAAAGTGTTGTCCCTTGTAGGATTTGAACCCACTACACAACTTGTGGAAACCCCCTCGGGCCGTCACCCCGCCGGGGTTTACGGCGGGGCGGTGTGTCGGAATCGAACCGACTAAAACCACACGGTGTGCCACTCTGCGCCTGAGACGGGAGGGATCCGGGAACTGCTGTTATTAACACATCCGGACCAGCGGCGACAGCTATCACCAGGCCAACCATGAAGTCTATATTTGTATACTTATTATCTATATATACCTATACATATATTTCATTCTCGATTTTCTTTTTAGAAATATTCGCTGTCCGCCCCTATTGACTAATGAAGTATATTATGTAAGTACATAAGTAGAGTTACCATTACTTTCCCATGGCTAAATCGGTAAGGCCTTTATTGGCAGTAGCTACTGGCTCGCTGCCAGGGTTCGCTTGACGAATTTATGTGCGTACGCCACAGATCAACAATACAAAATGCGAATTTTTTATTGTATTAATTTAATGGTATTATCTATTATTCCTTGATGTGTTCTACTTCATACCTTTTTTGTTTATATCTATATGGATTTTATATTAACAAAAAAGGATATATAAAATTGAAAAAAGAAACGTAGAAAATAGAAACTAATTCATGAATAGGTTTTCAGTTAGCTTGTAAACTTAAAAGTTAAGTAAAGTTGTAAGCAAAAGTATGAAGATGTTCACTTATGTTTCGCATAAGTGAAAAAGTCATTTTACTCAATCATTCCAAGAAATTAAAATGCAAGACTCAGTTAAACATGCAAACAAACCCAATACACACATCTAGTATCACAGTTACCGATAATAGCGGTGTATAAGTAACAGCGCACACTATAAATCCGTCAGTCCCTGGCGCGTCGCCAGTGCGCGCCGCACTTAGCACCCAACACACAAGCTTTCCTTTAAAAGGAGTGCTATTTATTTTTTGATCTTTATTTAAGTATTTGAAATTATTTAATCTGAGTTGACTTAAAAAGAGAATCAAGATTCACACATAAAATAATTACACTGTTTTGCTATTTCGTTAACTAAACATGACGCTTGATGATAAAACTTCTGGACGTGACGATCACGATCTTTAGAATTTAGAATAGAATGTAATAAATTTTATTGTACACCAGTTAACACAGTTAACATATACCATTGACTGCACGGTTGGGTTTAAGTGGTCGCCACGCCGCTCTCTACTCCGTCAAATGTTGAGGGTTCAATTCCTACACGGGACAACACTTTGTAAGTTCTTTTTTTAAGAATGTATAAATGGCGGTCTTACCGATCAAAAGTAATGTCTTCCAGGCAACCTTTGGATGGAGAAATCGCTTGCAGAAAGACGAATTTATGGGAATTCATAGACGAATTGATGATGATGTTATTAAGTTGGTTTATATGCTCTTTAAACACATAAAAACATGCAGAGATTACCTAAGCAAATTTTAGAAAAAAAAACTATTCGAACCGACTTCAAAAAAAGGAGGAGGTTTCTCAATTCAACCGTATATTCTTTTTTTTTACTTTTTTTTATGTGTGTTCGCGGATAACTTTGTCGTTTATGAACCGATTTTGATGATTCTTTTTTTAATGGAAAGAAGATGTCCCAACGATGGTACCATGATAAGGACATTAATATCTGATGATGGCATCCAAGAGAAATCGTGTCGAACCTTGAAGTCGGTTTTATTTTTGTTAAAATTGTACTTCTTTATGTTAGTGTTATTCCCTTTTTACGTCAATACAACCAACATTTTAGGCGAAGCGTAACGAAGCACTGGTAGATAATCAAACTTTGATTTGTTAGTAATTATAGTATAACAATATTTACATGTAATTGATGAGTGAAGCCGTCGTACGCATTACTCACGTGTTTAGTAACAAAGCTTTTTGTGAAAATGTAGACACGTCATTTCTATTCGCATAAGTTATACCCTATACACATAACAGAGTGTTGAGATCGCCTGGTGGTTCAATTTCACCTGGTATGGTAACCTACATCCTTCATCAGAAATCAATTTAGACCATATTTGGTTTAGTAAGAGTTTATTAAATTTTTTCGATAATCAAGTTACCTGCAATCTGCATACAGGACTAATATCTCGACCAATTACAACATGGAACGCGCTCACCCTAGAGAGTGACTTGAAATAAACTCACACTAGGACCTCAGAACTCATGGTGACACGAGCTATCCATAAATTCGTCACTGGCTCGACGCCAGCGCTACCACAGTTATCGCCTTTAGCTCTGCATTAAGATATAGCAAAGCCATATTTATAACTCAAGTTTATTTTTAACAATGGTTACTTGGTTTGTTAATACATGCATTTAAATATTCTACCACTATCAAACTGATGCCAATTAAAATTGCAATAACACATTTGAAATCCATATTCTTAGTACTGACAATATTAATGCAAATGTAAATATTTATTTATTAAACATAATGCACTTTAGGTGCATTGGCGGACTTAATGTCATTCTCTACTAATCAATCTTTGGGTGATGCTGAGAAAATAGGAAGTAGGTTTATTTTGGCTGTAGTTCCTTTTGAAATATTTTAAATACTCATATACACACACACATACACTAAAACTGATATATATACCTAGTACATAAGTACATACATATACTTAAATATATATATATAAATACATAAAATACATATGTATTGGTTGATTCTGTCAACTACTTTAATTTATAATGCTTTACCTTTGTCTTGAATGAAAAAGCTTTTCTGGCCATCCTGATATCGAGAGGAAGTTCATTCCAAAGAAGATCTGACTGCACACAAAAGGATGAATGATGAATATGATGATGATAGTATCCAAGTCTTTGCTGACCTTTTATATTGCTATCAAAACAGAAAACTGTTTGTGTACACAGGATTCCAGGACTTTGGAGAGGAAAGGCCATTGGATATTGGCCAATAATGATTGGGAAGTGTGGGATTTGCAATTTTAGGCAAGGGAATGAAGGAAGCTTTGCTCCACAGTGATGAGAAAATTCCGGAATATAAGGAGAAGTTGATGATATAAGTGATTACAGGTAAAATATGGTCAGGAATAGTTATGATAATTCGTCGGCTGATTTGATCATAATCAACAATACTGGATTTAATGGATATGTCATGATGTCACCCAACGCAACCGGAGAAAATCGAAAGGGACTTATATTATGGTTATTTAGGCTCGCCAGGTAGTCAACAGTGTGATGCCTAGTTTGGGGATCCAAATGAACAGAGAAAGAGAAATGACGATTTAAATCATCCAAACCAATCATTCCCTGCAAACCTCCTGACCGCTTCTTGCCAATATCTAGAGTTCCAAGAAATTTCCAAATACTGGCGGGGTATGAACGGGTAATGTTATCAAAGATGTATCAGCGTTTGGCGTTGCGTGTCATCTGACTACACCGATTTCTTGAAATTGTGTTTTTTCTGGGTACAATCCTTTCTAAATCTTCATCGCATAGGCGAGAGCACCTCCTTCGTCATCCAAGGAGCAGGCTGTCTCTTTAGTTTATTTTTTTTTATGGAAGCGTGGACATCATATAGAGAAAGAATTGTGTGGTTAAAGTTATTAAGTTTTTCATCCACGTGTGTAGTCAATATTTCTACATCCCAATTCAGATTAGAAGCATCCCTAAGTAGGTTAGCGACTTCCATACGACCAGAACAACGCATGTGCAGAACTCTTGGTAGAGGTTTAGGTGGTTTAAGGACATAGGAGAGAAAGATAAGATCATGATATGTGTCAAGTTACTAGATTATCCCGTTGGGAAAGTGGTTTGTGAACATGCAGTGCTGTTCCCACCCAGGATAAATAATTGTATGATGAACATGATCGTTTGTCCTATGTTTGGGTATAATTTATCTATGATATTTATTTATTTATAAACTAACTAAAACCCGCTGTACTGAACGAAGTTAATCTAAAAAAGAGTAGCCTAGGTTACTCCTTAGATCACCAGCTATCTGCTAGTGAAAGTCCCGTCAAAATCGGTTCAGCCATCCAGAGACCTGGAACAAACAGACAGACAGACCTACAGACATTCAGACAGACAAAAATTGTAAAAAAATGTTATTTTGGTATAAGCATCGTGTATACATACATATGCATTTATTAAAAAGCGGTTGGGACTAATCCCACCCACACGCCCACCGCTGTAACTCCTGTACACCAGGATCAACAGCAGTGAGCCACGAACACACCGAGTTATGACACTCGGGAAGTCCCAGGAAAAATATTAACTGTCTTGGAACCCGCAACGAAATTAATCAGAAGAAAAACAGGAGGAGTTGGAAATATGATAAGTCCACTTCCCTCCTTAGCAAAGCGGGAGACAAAATGAAGTCAAAATAGGCAGACACCTTTTTTTAAACCGGGAAGCACCACGGATAAAGTATTAGGGGTCCTAAGTGAGCTATATTTGATTACTATAGTATGTATAGCAGAATCGCCTAAACGCACGGAAATTCACCGCAGTTGACACAAGATCCCCATAGTATACCGCCCCAGATGTCATTTGTAAGCTATTTAGCATTGTGTTACGTTCATTGTACCAAAGACTACACTCCCAGAGAACATGATGAGCCGACTGTTCACAGCTAGTATCGGGTGTTGAGCATTGACACAATGGTGAATCGACTAATTTAAATGAGTGTAGTTTGCTCTTAAAGTTACCGTGGCCCGTAAGAAATTGAGCGACACAGTGATCTACCTCGAGCCATGTCCTCGACATCCGTTCGCGAACAGATGGAAAGAACTGGTAGAGGTGGCGCCCCTTAGATGATTCGTCCCATCGTTGTTGCCATTCATCCATTAGGTCGTCATAGACATTGGACTGCTGTTGAAACAATCTTATGATTTTATCGCGGTCTCGTACGCCCATAAAATCGCATTCCATGTTTTGTAATGTTGAATAGTACATGGCTGCACGTCTTTGCACCTCGAGATCGACCGGAAGGACACCCGCCAACACCGGTAAAGCCTCAGTACTAACCGTCCTATATGCTTTGCACAAGAAGATTAATGCAAGTCGTTGGCCAAATTTTAATATTACAAACAGACACTCCAATTTTATTTATTTGTATAAGTATGTTTTTCATGAATGTCAGTCTTCGGATCGTATATCCCTGTGTGTTACGTGTAAAGTTTTATTATTATTCGTATTTTGTAGACGATATCTCATTACCCATATAAAGCGGCGCGATCGGAAATAGGGGGCCGTTTCTATTCATATCTCACGTACGTCCAAACCTCTTAATTGTGACATTGGTCACTCCTGAGTCATATCAACAATCCATAATGTCCCACTGTTGGGCTCGGGTCTCCTCTCAGGTGAGGGTTGAGGCTATACGTCCCCACGCTGGCCAAGTGCGGGTTGGGGACTGAGTCATATTAGTTGTCTATTATTAAATTTATGATTTATTGTATTTATGTGTTTATATTCATATCGTGTGCCTATATCTCTCTTTGTGTAACCAAATATTATTAAATCATTTTGTATTTAAATGAATTCATGTCAGTCAAAAACAACTTAATTATCAGTACTGTTGGACTTCACATGGTATTGTCTACCTAAGAAAAGAGGAAAATGGCCCCCACATAAAAGTTACTACGGAGATGGACATTGAAAACATAAGAAAATCTAATTGACTAAACTGTCTGATGGCTATTGAAGGACCGTTTTTCAGATCTGGAGCTAGATTACAAAAAATCTTAATTATTATTTCAGTAACGTTTATTATCTGCATGTCAAAACTTTTTTATTACTGTTGTATAAACACACTATATACACTATACATATCAACCCTTAAACGAGTCATAGATTCTCATAAAATCAAACGTAAAACAATCTTTGTCACTAAAGTATTTACCTGGCCTATTTATTATACTTCATGTTATATTGACTATTTTAATATAGAAACCACTAATATATTGTCTATTGCTGGTAATTTTGGGGTAATAATTTCAAAATGCTTTCAAAAAGATCATATAAATACAAATATACTCTGTAATGGCTAACATAAGCGATCTATCGGACAGAATTGATGACTTTGCTATTTCGGAGAGTCTTGAATGTTCAGTTGACGACTGCTCAGAAATTCTGCCGTCACAGACGTCTTTATCCATTATTACACAAAATATAAGAAGCATGAATTGTAATTTTTCGGGTTTTCGAGTATTGATGGCGCGAATGGATTATGATTTTGACATATTGGTACTGACTGAGTGCTGGTCGTCGCGTATGCCTACATTGCCGACTTTAATCGGTTACCGTTCCTCAATGACTACAAGAAATCCCATTCAAAATGACGGCGTTGTAGTGTATATAAAGGAGGAGCTTACCGTTCATATCGAAGAACCTTACATGGTAGACTGTAACTCTCTGCTGTTAAAATTAGGTAACAATGATACTGCAATTCTTGCTATTTATCGTTCTCCTTCATATTCCAATATAGATCCGTTCCTTAATTCACTTGAAAAAACCTTTGAAAATGTGTCGGCTTTTAAAAATGTGGTTCTAGTTGGAGACCTGAATCTAGACATTATCCCCGGAAATATGAATGGTAATACCAGCAACTACTTGGCTCTTGCTGCATATCATGGTCTACTCCCCACACATTCCTTTGTAACACGTGATTCTGCCGGCACTTGTGTCGACCACATCCTATTGAAAACCAGGCTTAATTCTGTAACATTCGTGCCCCAATCAACTCTAACCGACCACAAATCAGTAATCTTGTGTCTCAAAAAGTCTAAATCCCGTAATTACTCATATTTAACTTGTACTAAAATAGATGAGAAAGGATTAAGGGCTCAAATAGAAGATATAGACTTCAGTCCTATTTATAATACTAATAATTGCAACTCCATGTTATCTTATCTGGTCGATTCCTTAAAACACGCGATAGCCATTAACACTACTATAATACACCTTCCTCGTCGTAAAAGGATACTGAAACCATGGATTACTCAGGGCCTGTTGCGATGTATGCGCAATAGGGATAGACTGCATAGACAATCAAAAACTAACCCGGACAATCTAGGGCTAAAAACCACGTATAACCGTTATAGAAATTTCTGCAGTTCAATCCTGAAAAAACTTAAATGTAATTATGAGAAAGATCTGATCCAACAGGCAGGGAAAGATAGTAGAAAACTCTGGAATACAATTAAATCGATTACCAATACATGCAAAGAAACTCAATTTCCTAAGGAGTTACTTAATATAGCAAATACACCTCAATCGTCTGTTGACCGTGTCAATAGCTATTTTCGTGACGTGGGTAAAAATCTAGCCGAAAAAACAATCAGTGAGCCAATTACAGATTCAAAATGTGGTTATGTAGCAAATGTTAAGCAGAAGTATAATAGTCTCGCACTAGTTAAAACCGATGAAGAGGAAGTTCATGGATTAATATCTATGATGAGGAATGACTGTGCGGTGGGATGTGATGGTATTTCAAATAAACTCCTCAAAGACCATAAAGACATTCTCACTCCACATTTAACACATATTTGCAATGTGTGTCTTCAGGACGGTGTTTTTCCCATCGACCTTAAAAAGTCACAAATACGTCCAATTTATAAGGGTGGGGATAGGGACCGTATTGAAAATTACAGACCTATATCTATATTACCAGCGATCTCAAAAGTTTTAGAAAAAATAATTAATATTAGACTAATAAACTATCTAGAGAGTCAAAATATTTTTTCTAACAATCAGTTTGGTTTCCGTCGTGGTAAATCTACGGATGATGCAGTTGGCGAACTTACAGATTTCCTAAGCACTAATCTCGACAAAGGCAAAAAATGTATTGCGATATTCTTAGATCTAGCCAAAGCATTTGATACGGTCCCTATCCCAATCCTGTTGGATAAGCTGGAGAGAGTAGGTATCAGGGGAAATCAACTTAGACTACTGAAAGATTACCTAAGTGGTAGGACGCAGTGTGTAACGATTGGTTCGCATACTAGCAAAGAGCTTTTGGTCACACACGGCGTACCGCAGGGTAGTATTCTCGGACCAACCCTTTTCCTTGTTTATATAAATGATCTCTTAACTATGCCCTCATTTCCGGGAAAAGTTATCTCATACGCAGATGATACTGCCCTCATTTTTGCTTCTAAGACCTGGACCGAGACATATCAGACAGCCCAGAGTGGCTTCAATAGTGTCAAAGCGTGGCTACGGTATAACGTATTGACCTTGAACGTCGATAAAACTAAATACGTTGCCTTCACTATACGTAGCTCACTAAGTACTTCCTTAAATTTGATCGCTCATGACTGCCTACCTGTTGATACGCCATCCACTGCGTGCCCATGTACGACATTACAAAGAACCCAAACAATAAAATACTTAGGCATCATGATAGATGAAAATCTTAACTTTAAAACGCACATTGCGTCACTTAGCACAAGGATACGTAAACTCATTTACATTTTTAAAACCCTGAGACATGTAGCTACTCCCCTAGTTCTAAAACGAGTTTATTATGCTCTCGTGCAGTCACTCATCAGTTACTGCATTACATCATGGGGTGGCGCAAATAAATCCAATCTCTTAAAGCTCGAGATCGCCCAAAGGACTATTCTAAAAGTGGCGTCTTTTAAACCCTATAGATTCCCAACAGCAAAACTGTATGAATACTGTGAGGTCCTCACCGTTCGCCAACTTTTCCTGCTAAATATTATAGTAAAACAGCATGCTACAGTAAAATATACCCCGAGTCTGGCCTCTAATCGTAGAAACTACAATGTATGTGATCGCATTATTCACCCAAGGACATCTTTTGTTCGCAGGTTTTACCCATTTCTAGGCCCTTACATATATAATAAGTTAAATAGGGCTATTCGTATTTACGCCTTAAATAAATTAAACTTAAAAAGGTCAGCATCCCAATGGCTCAGCAAACTTACATATGATGCTACGGAATACTTACTGGTTATCCTGGCTTAAATGAGACATAAAAATCATACTTTCTCATGACAATTAATTAAGAGAGAATCTAATATCTGTTCTATAAATCTACACACCCTCTGACACTCACTCACTCATTAATTCATTCCACACACCCAGAGGATCCCAACAATCAACAACTAAAATTTAATATTGCACTCAATATGCATTGATTATCATAATTAGAGGATAAGTTTTTTATATATAATGCTAAGCAATGTACGTGTAGCTTTGTTGCATAAAAATGTATGGTTCATTTTAACGGGTGAGGGCACTGCCTCCTGTAATACAGGTGTTATACCTAGCACGGGAGACAGGGACTTCAAATAATTGTTTTCATATTTTATGACAATAAAGATAATTATTATTATTATTATAATTATTATTATTATTAGTTTAGTTTTTATTTATAGTAATTAATACAGTGACTACTAGTGCATAGTGCTATGTATTATCATTAGTCACAAGGATGTATTTATATCTCTTGTCTAGTAATAAGCTCTGGTTAGTATAGGAGTATCTGGCGTGTCAGGTATATAAAAACATTTCATTATTTTTCGGTACTTTTAAACTACTTGGCCTACTTATAATGAACAGGTGATACCTATTTAATGATATACGCGTGCTATCCATCATTGGAAGATACAAATGGCTATTCCATTTTAAACAAAAGCTGTTATATTTTATGTATTACTAACATTGAACCATATTGTGTATCAAGCAACGTTATTATTACCGTTCGTGAATTAAAACTATTTTTAATTCAAACGATACGTTTAAATATTAATTAAGGTGATGTCCACTTAATCCATTGCATAAACAAACTCGCAAACGAATCGCACAGCATCACATCAATTAGGGGCGAGAGGGAGAAGGCCCCGCGTCAAAGTTGAGGCCCCCGCCCGCCACCCAGCGGTGCAATTTTTTTAACGGGCCACCCCTTGCCACCAGACGGTTTGGTGACGGTTGCAGTGGTGTACTCTGGACGAATAGAATTGGCGTTTGTTTTTGTTAAGCTATCGATAAAAATACTGCTGAAGGTTCAACTTCTTGCAATTTGGCCCGTTTCTTCTTGTTTTGTAATTGAAGTAAGAAATTAAAAATAAAAAACCCCACTAATAACAGAAACATATGTATTTAGAATTTTAATGCAATCTACTACTCATAATTATTTTACTCTTATCTATACTTACTCTATATTTACTCTTTAGACATAATTTTACTTGTAGAAAAATATCGCTTGATACTGATCAAGTGATGAGCTTGAGTACGTTAGTAAACATCTTTACAAAATTTTTCATGTCATTGAACGAAATACTCTTTAAAGTAAGAAAAAAAAGGCGCTTTATGGAGACATTACAAATATAACGTAAATGCTTAATGAAGGTCGCCATCAAAACACTTGATGTGTAGAAAAAAAGGGTTAAAAATCATAGTAAAGTAATACACTGACTGCTGCAAATCATTATATTTCTAGATGAGCTATAGATGCGTTACCATGACCAAGAGTTTTTATTATGTTTTATTTGTATTTTATTGCCTTGATAGTTCAAATTAAGCTTCATAGAAACTGATGTCCTTAACTTAAAGTTTTTTCAAGAAACTTCCCAGCTCAGGAATTAATACATCCAAAATATAAAACAATTCATGAAAACGTACTGAATGTATACAGTGACCAACCTACATGATCACAACTATACTTGCGTCCATTTTGACGTGGCGATTTTTTTCACCCGTCGTGTTTTCGTTTATTTCGCTGCACAC
Organism: Spilosoma lubricipeda; assembly: GCA_905220595.1. Taxonomy (NCBI): domain Eukaryota; kingdom Metazoa; phylum Arthropoda; class Insecta; order Lepidoptera; family Erebidae; genus Spilosoma; species Spilosoma lubricipeda. The sequence continues at coordinate 3,355,938 of HG992290.1, forward strand.
ACGCGCCGGCCGTCCGATCGATCCGCCGTCACTCACACACACAAAACCACATATATAGTATTTCTTATATATGCATATACTTTTTACCATATGCATAGGGATATTGAAAAATGAATAAAATGCATTTTAAGGGCGTGGTTGTTTCCCCATTGTTTCGGAACTGAAATTAATGGGATATACCAAAATGTTTAAGTTTAAGTTAGTACTTCGCGTCCATGGTCGCTATTGTCTTAGGCATGATTTTAATGAAGAGCAAATTACGTGAATCTTACAGAATTTTCATAGTGAGAGAGTCCGGTATAAATAGGTTGGCACGACACAGAAAGTGATACCAGAAGCACAAAAACAAGTGTTAAGTTTCGTTGTTTTTCACCGCGAGAGTGAGGATACCGGAACCCAAACCGTCTTTCTCGACGGCGAGAGCCTCAACTTTGGTCACGCAGTGTTATCTTGTAATGTTTGAGTTGCAGATGTCCAAGCACTCGTGAGTTCCTTTGCCTCGTACACCATAAAATGATGTTGATAATTCAGATGTGGTTCTCTTCATTAACTCACATTGACAAGACAAGTCTACTTCCTTCATGGTTTCTTATTAAGCCTACTAAAAATAGCTGATAGGTATATTCCTATCATCACCATTTTCCTATCTTTTTTCTAATTTATTTGGGTTCAGCGTATCGACAATTAGAAGAGTTCGTGTCTTATAAGACTGGCTTGCCTATCGCTAACACTTCCTAAAAATGTAAGCTTTCCTATGGAAAATTTCGGTGGCGGATTGTAACAAGTCAAGTCATTTTAATTCCAATTACAAGTACACAACCCATAGCGATGATTATAAGCACCAATTGAACCCTATTCTTCTATGACAAGGTATTACCTTATTTGGAATGATCAGATTTAAATAAAAAAACTATCTTTCATGAATGCATTCTTATCCACAGTGCACTATCCTTGTTAGTTATCCACGGTTATTGTTGTACCGCGAGTAACGCCGCGAGACAAAGTAAGTCTAAAAAAAGTAGTCTAAGTTATTCACTAGATCATCAGCTACCCGCCAGTGAAAGTCCTGTCAAAATCGGTCCAGCCGTTCCAGAGATTACAAGAACAGACAGACAAACAAAAATTTTTTTAACTACATTTTTGGTATATGTACGCTGCCGTGTATATACATATGCATTTAGTAAAAAGCGGTGATTTTAATATTAGAAACAGACACTCCAATTTTATTTATTTGTATAGATGTAGTAATATTTTAATTATTAAATTTGAGTATCATATTTAATTATTTAAAGACTGATACGAAATACAAACGATTGACAAAAAAATTGGTTAATGTTTTCAGTTTCTGTAGAATATCTGGGTGAAAACGGTGTTAATAAAGTAAGTTGATTATTGTATAGATATTTCAACAATATTTTTTTCTATGCAACAACGTTAGTACTAAATTAAAGACTTACATGACCCCACGCAAATGCCCGTGGCATACACTATGACGTCATTGGTCTCCACGTACAGGGAGACACGATGACGCACGCCACATCTATTCCTGCACGGTTCTTTTATAGCTTACATGTGCAATTAGCTCTGATGTCTAGAACCTCTGAGTGTAACCTTTCCCTTTAACATGTAATGACGGACTTTCCAGGAATGTCTTAGGCAATCTTTGCATAGTTTTAGATGATAGTGTGGGATGCTCCTGGCACGAATCTATTGCTGCATCCTTAAAGCAGAAGTTGGAAGGTATTGGCTAAGACAAGGGCTTACAAGCGTATTTTTATTGAAGAACTACTCACACTCTAGACTCTCTAGTTACTCCTTTACTCCCCAATCATACTTTCCTATTATTGGCTGGTCATCTTAGTAAGCTTTCCTTTCATATTGGACTCCTAATTTTTCCGATCTATTTCTTGAAATATCGATAAACACTAATAAACTTGCAGTGTTACTCGATATAAGTGGGATTAAAATTAGTCGCCAAAATGTGGTCGTTTAGTATTTCTTTGGTTACCCCTTTGGTAGTGTGTATAGGCGTGGAAGCGTGTAGGTAATATATCTACATATCGAGTATATTCATTGCAGTAATGTATGTTACCTTTTACCGCACATACAGTCAACAGGTAAACTGGACAGTTTCTCAGGATAGGTACAATATCTTGTAATAATTATTAGTCTGCTGGTTTTTACCTATATTTACGAAGTTTTATCTTGATGGAGAACTATTGATTCCTATTTCGTGTTGCTAACTTTAATCATATCCTACTTCGTTACTAATGCTTACAACATCAAAATCATCAGATGCCGAAATTATAGGCTACATGTTGATGAATTAATCAGTCAGGACAGTAATTTTATATGTAAATCTTTACAGGAAAATCTTCGTTTTGAAGCTATCGAAGTCTTGTTTCAATTTCTCTTAGCCAGCAATACTTTTAAAAGGTTGCAAAATGTTATCCATATCATATATTACTTTAAAAAATACACAAAGAGATATATACATACATAGAACCTCCTCCTTTTTTGAAGACGGTAAAAAAATTACTCCATTTAGAGTTAATATTAAAAATACAGAAACATTGTGAATGACAATATAGTCCTACCCTTTTTTGATGACTTGTACGAAACCTAATCACTTGTACGAAAGTTAGACAAGTAGATTGATAAGTAGAGTATTAATTAATCTACTGTGTTCTGTTTTCCTGTTGACAGCACTGCATTTATACTTTTATATTTAAGAATAGTTTTACTATAGGTTTATTGAATTATGCTTTAGTTAATGGGGACTTAAAGTTAGACACAGACAGTGAACTTATATTATTCTTATCTTCGTTATTTTCGTTTTAATCAAACATACTTTTTTGTTGAATTATCACGATTTCTATTACCTATTTGTTACTGTTTTAAAAACAACTCCCACCCTAAGAATATATCCTGTGTAGCTTGTGTCAACTTTAACTTAAATCGAACCCACTGCACTCAGTGCACTCGGAATCGACAAGTTGATCTCCTTAATTACTACGCCATACCTGCAGTCAAGTGCAGTTTGATGGGAGAACAAGATGAAGAAAACCATGCCAACATACTAGTACGAAATTAGCCAACGAAAAATCAATAATCTTCTCAAAAAGTAAAAATAATGTCTATTCGTATGCGATAAGAAGTTTAAGTTAGCTGTCAATTAGCAAATGCACACATATTGCTCATACACTCATAAAACTATGTTATACTAATTTGTAGGTTATCATTAACAAACTTAATTCATGCAAAATATACTGACATAACGTAATATAATGAACGATATAAATACACACAATCCTTTTCACGCAAAAACTACTTCACCAATCATGAAACTTTTTACAAATATTCTTGGAGGTATTAGAGGTAACCTAGAATACTTTTTATTAAAGCGAGCGAAGCTGCGGATAAAAGTTAGTACGGTATAAATATAAGTTCATATTCACCAATAATTATCCGAAACAGCATCGATGATATTGTAGAAGGCATTGTACAAACACTTCTCGCCATACATAGGGGTCCGATCTGCAAATTAGCAATTAATGAATGCAGCAGGGCAGGGAAACCCCCCCGAGGCCCCCTGGGTGACGGAGCCCCTACTTTTTTTGTTACTATATAGGTAGCCTGCGCTGGACTCCTAGGTTATAACCTGAGTGAAGTGCTAGGGATTCGTCCTACGATATACATCCATACGGATCGGTTTTGTAAGGTTTGAGCTGCTGTAGTTTAGGGCACCCACACAAAACTGCGAATTCGCAACGCATCGTAAATATATGCGAGCTCGCACGTTCTTGCGAGGTCGCATCGCAAGAACGTTCGATGTTATTCGCATTGTGCATTCGTGCGATGTTACGTCACACTTCTTGACAAAATTTTTGGTCCACTCTGAGACTTTACTAAACGGCACTACTTTCTTTCTTTTTTTCTTAACTTTACTTTTACTAGATAACGTTGTGTGTTAGATGTCCCAAATATGTATTATTCATCAACAACCCATAACGTCACACTGCTGAGTAAGGGTCTCCTCTCAGGGGAGGGTTAAGGCCATACGCCACCACGCTGGCCAAGAGCGGGTTGGGGACTGGCAAGTCAACGTACTATTATTTCATAGATATGTAGTGTAAAGTTACCTAACTACGTAACTATACGTTAAGCATAATTTGCAGGATCTGAAGAATCTGAAGGATCTGAAGAATATAAACAAAATATTTGTTAAACATTTTTTTCTTTTATAACATTTACAAAACTATTTTCTTATTTATTTGTATCCATAAATCATTTATATTATTTTTATTTATTATTTGTATTCTATTTTTCATCCACCATTTCATACAAAAATCTCATTAGGACATCTCTTTGTGGTCGATAGTATGGTCACATGAACCAACCTTTGTCGCACGAATTCGTACGAATTCGTATCGTAGCAATTCACATCGCAAGGTCCTACGATGCGGTATCGCATCGCATCGCATCGTACTGTGGGCGCCCTTAAGCCAGGTTTATCCATCCGAGTTTTGCGGTATTCTTTACCCTGCCTACCACAAAGAAGACCATTTTCCTTTCCCCAGTTCAGTTTATCTGACAAATATACAAAACTAGCTGACCCGGCGAACTTCGTATCACCATATTTATTTATCTAAAAAAAATACTTTTCCCATTATCTTTTAATTTTGCTTGTACAAAAACTTTGTCCTAAAAATAACGAACACATAAAAAAAACAATTATTTAATTTGGTGATGCCGATCGATCGGAAGTTATGCACGAACATACATTTCGTCTATTCATTTTTATTTTACAAATACAGATGAGAACAATTGAAAACTTTAACAACTTTATTGAGTTTAAGTTAGACTTATTTTATTATTTGGAATTGTATTGTTTGACTTATTTCATTTTGGAAGTATCAACAAGAACAATAATTTGTCTTACAGTACACCTCTAGTAATAGTTATTTTGAGGAATATGATCAGTCTCTACTATTTTTTTCGTTCCACAACATTAAGAATAATACAATACATAAATAACTATTTCTAAAACAATTTACATGCACTAATTCTTGAATTGTAATTAATATTGATGATAGTTTGATAACCTTGCCTAGCTAGTTGTGTTACAAACCACGTTTGTTTACTTTAATAATAAATACTAAGAACATAGTCACTAAACAAAATACTCTATGATAAAATAACTTCGGTTTAAAAAGCTGACTTCAACATTGCACGTTTGCACCACCAAGATATATCGTCAGATCACTAGACCGTTCACAGCCGTCATTTTCAGCTTTTTTCGCAGCGAGCCTGCAGCATTCGTTTTTTACCTTGCCCCGTTGGGTGGTGTCTCCCTATCCATCCTCCTCCCAATACCGCCGTGCGCGGAATTTGATTAATGCAATGTTCACGATAATTATTCCTGTTACTATTTTTTGACAGGATAAAGTTTTTTCGTTCGACGTCCATTGTCTTTTTTTTACATTTTTTTTTTGTATATTTTTTTGGGCGTGCTGTTTTCGAACGTGATACGAGATTGCGTTCTGTAGACTTTTATAGGAATCTGTGTTTTGTTCCACGTTATCTTTATTTTTAAACGAATTCAGAAAAGAATTTCAGTGAACCGAATTTTCATTTATTTATTACAGAGAGCTTGTATTTATTCAAGAGCAGACAGATTGATAGAAATATTTCGTGTTCTACATACATGAAATTTACGGCGTGGAGCAGTTAGTCTTGATTAGTTTTGATCATGTAGTACTTGCTTAGTTCAGACAGAACCTCACTTTTCTTCACTGAGCTATTACAGTTTCACTTATGTCTTTACATTGTCTGAAAACGATTACCGTGGGAGAGCCACGCTTCGACATGCCTGGGCCGACTCAACCGGAGCGATACCGCGGCCTCACAGAAAACCAGTGTGAAACAGTGCTTGCGCTGTATTTCACCGAGTGAGTGAGGATACTGGAGGCCCATACCCCAGCACCTCCCTCCATCTCCCTACCTATTCCCCCAAAGACCCCTGGTGTCGCTTACCATCAGCTCGTTTGCCCCCTTACATAAAAAAAAACTTTGTGAGTGACTCCCCCCCCCCCCCCTCCCCCAAAATCAATTTAAGAAAAGCCTAGCAAAATAGAAAGACAATGATAATAATAGATTCAGCTATTTAGTAATTCAGGTTAGCCTATCTATGACATCTAAAGTACAGAGGGCCGACCCAAATAACATGGGAAAGAGCCAGGCAAAGATGAAGTAATTCAGGTTAGCCAGTGTCCTACACAAAAGTGAGATCAAGCTTTTGACCACCCTGTCATACGCTTAATAAGTGCTAAGTAAGTGCTAATCTGTTAATCTGACTGCATCTTGTCAACTTTATTCCTCTATTTAGATCTTTTGACTTTGAGGGCCTTACTACTACTACTACAAAAAAAAGACCATTAAAAGAAATTTATTTGCACCTAAGGTAATCTTCGAAAATTTCCAATATAGAAGTTACGCAAACGCCGCAAGTATCAAAAGGTGTTTTCCCGTTGACATTATGGTATTCTCAGTGTTGCCCGATGTTTGAATTCTTTTTACCCCAAAAACCTTGGACAATAAATTTTTGCATCTTTGAGATGCAAGGAAATCAGGTGAATTGTTCTATTGAATGTAAACAAACGGTTCTGAATAGAATTAGACACAAAGATAGAGATATATTATTTTTATCTGGAATATCATTAACATTCTATAAAAGCGTTTATACACCATTTTTCTAAACTACTATCTGTAAAGTTACACGCAGGCATGAAAACAAATTAACTAGCTGGTTCACTTTGTAATAAAACATCCAAGTCCAGGTAAAGAGTACAAGTCCTATCTAAAACAATCTCCGCCGACAATATCCGGGCTGGCTCACTCCCGCATGCACTTCACCAAACTTTACAACATCACTTTTAAACGACCTAACTAACAAACCATTAGATGCTACACTGAACTTTAATGCAAACACTTTTGGGTTTCAATTAGCTTGCATGTGGTATAAGGTATCCAAAAGTGTGTCAAGAAAAATAAGGCAAGTTCTGAAGGCATTTTATTTATTTTTGGTTTTTTCTTCACGTGGTATTCTGAATGGAAATGAATAGAGGAGTTGCTTTCAGTTTCATTTTCTTTTACGTGTTACTTTAAAGTTAAGTTTTGCGTATTCATAAGCCATTCAATGGCATACCGACTCAACATTTCTTTAGAAAAATATCCTAGAAATATTTAGAAAATTTACTTGTTTTACCGTGGGAGAGCCACGCTTCGGCATACATGGGCCGGCTCGACCGGAGTGATACCACGACCTCATAGAAAACTGGTGCGAAACAGCGCTTCCCCTAAAGACTGGCAAAGACCATGTGACGCCTCTGGTGTTCAAGGTGTCCATGGGTGGTGATATTCGCTTACCTAAGCTATCAGCTATAAATGCTGCCAGAGTTTGCAAGCATTGAAAATCACCAATCTTCAACTGTAAAGTTTATAATTTCAACATCATCGTTTTTAATAGCTCACTTTGGCTTATGGTACGGCTTGGCCAGATGGGTAAGTAGTTATAGGGTTAAGTCTTCTTCTCTTGGTAGCGCTGCTACCCTGCGAAGAAGCTTTCTTGGTACCTTTACCTGGTACCCTACAGATCGAATAGGGGTCTGTATCTGTATTCGTAATCCTACGCCACAAGGATTTTAAGTAATATTTATACACATGTATATATTTGTATCAAATTTCTATAATTCAAATTCATCATTTTTTATCTATACTAATATGTATATAAAGCTGAAGAGTTTGTTTGTTTGTTTGAACACGCTAATCTCAGGAACCGCGGGTCCGATTTAAAAAAATTCTTTCAGTGTTGGATAGTACATTTATTGAGAAAGGCTATAAGCTATATATCAGCACGCTCGGACTAATAGGAGCGGAGCAGCAATGAAAAACGTTTCGAAAACGGGGGAAATTATCACGCTACGGGCAATAGGAGGCGCAAACGAGGTTGCGTGGGTCGGCTAGTTGTAGTTATAAACTTACAACAGACACTAGAGAGTATTAAACAACATTCACGATACTTGCTTAAAACTAAGGTCTGAATTGAAATATATATAAACACTATATTGTAGGTTATTTTTAGCAAAGTATCTGTACCTTCTGATCTAGTTGGGACTGTGACTCAAAAGTTAGCTGTTCGTAATGTCTCTATTAATAATATATAGTGCCTCTTCAGATTCTAGTAATTAAAATGTACAATAAATGTCTATAAATAACTGAGAAGAAAAACCCAGCACTTAAGCTGACTCAACGAACTATACCAGGAAAATATAGAAAACCGGCTCACTCAGACCTTTACTAAAGAATCATTCTAGCCAGCTATGACTTTCATAAACTTCCCCGTCGTTTATACCTAATAGGTGTATTAATTAAGACTAAATTGCAGTACTGCTTAAAATGTTATTTAATTGACAATTCGACCGAATCCTCATGTATATAGGTGACTAGCTGACCCACGCAACTTCGTTTACGTCTCTTATTGCCCGTAGCGTGATATTTTTCCCCCGTTTTTGAAACATTTTTCATTGGTGCTCCGCTCCTATTGGTCTTAGCGTGATGATATATAGCCTATAGCCTTCCTCGATAAGTGGGCTATCTAACACTGAAAGAATTTTTCAAATCGGACCAGCGGTTCTTGAGATTAGCGTGTTCAAACAAACAAACAAACAAACTCTTCAGCTTTATATATTAGTATAGATCCATATTGTTTTTCTCCTAAAAGAATTTTCACCGAATGATTCGTTTAGAAAGAATTTGATTACCTTTAAATTATAATATATCGCGTACATTGTACAATGTTAAGGTCTATATTAATAAGCCGCGCACAGCAGTTTGTCCGCCATTTGATAGTAATCGTCCTTTAACGTGTGTACAAAATATATTCCTAGTGAGGAGTTGCCTAATTAAGATACAAGACAAGCTTCGCCCCGCGGGGAGAAGCTGGTAATAAGCTTCTACATAAAACCGACTTCAAAAAATGGATTGAAGCACATGGGAAGCACCAGCTTTCAAATAAAACAAGAATCATCAAAATCGGTTCACCCAGTTGAAAGTTATGATGTAACATTTTTTTTTTTTCAAATTTTTTGTCGAATTAATAACCTCCTCCTTTTTGAAGTCGGTCAAAAAATAGCCTATGTTAGCCTTATATCATCAGCTAGAAGTATTCAACCATTCCTGAGTTTGGCCGGAATAAGCAGGGAGACAGACACACAATTTAAAAAAATGTTTTGTTAATGTAACTACCGTATATACTTTCATATGCATTTATTGAAAAGCTGTTAATTTGGAATTACAGACAGACACTTCAAGTTTATTTATTTGTACTGATGCTAAAAACGCACATACAATTTGATTGAATACATTTTGAAGGTCATCTTCTAAAGTTTTAGCATATTTCATACCTACCTATTCTATTGTATAGTCATGTCTGTTATTATTAACGACGATGTTGGCATTAAAACCAGTGACTTTTGTCAAAAACCTGTTGCTAAGGGAAATTAAAAATACTGATATTACTCGTTTATAAAATAATAAAGTTCTTCCAAAAATCTGAAAATGCAATCTTCTAACGAGTCATTCTTGTGCTGCTTCCCTCTCCCTCTCTCTCTCTCTCACTAACTCTTTCTTTTCTGAAGGTAAAAGAAGCAAGCAGAAGGCAGGTACGGTTAACGGTAGAATGGTTATAATATACTAAATAATTCGTGCTAGTTCGTGTGAGTCTTTCGAAAAAGTGGGAGAGCCACACTTCGGCAGGAATGGGCCGGCTCGACTGGAGTGATACCACGGCTTCACAGAAAACCGGTGTGAAATAGCGCTTGCGCTGTGTTTCAGCGAGTGAGTGAGGATATCGGAGGCCCTTACCCAAACCTTGGGGAAAGGGATGTGGGGAGGCCACATCCCTTTCCCCATCCCCCAAAGGTCGGCAACGCACTTGTGATGCCTCTGGTGTTGCGAGTGTCCATAGGCGGCGGTAATCGCTTACTATCAGGTGATAAGTCTGCTCGTTTGCCACCTATAGCACAAAAAAAGAAACTGGTTAAATATCCTCCGTTTTTTTTCCAACAACACGTTTTTTTTTCTTTGATTCTCTGCTATTGACGGTAGCATACTTTTATTAAAGTTTATATTCTTCTTTAATAAAGGAGCTATCCAGCAATTACGTATTTTTCAATTATAAGTAGTAGTTCCTGAGATTACCGTATTTAACTTAACTAACTCTTCAACTTCTCAATATGGCAATACTTAAATTAACTGCAATTCGTTTAAATAAATTTATTAATAGTGTTTAATTTTCATTGTTTACCGCAAGCATTCCGATTCATAAGTAAATTAAATCCTAACTATGTTGTTTTCGACAGTTCGTGCCCGACATACCCCAGGAGCAGGAGACGGATGCGAGAAGCCCAAGATCGAACTAAGTGGCGTGCAATTAGAGAGGAGAGGCCTATGTATAGCAGTGGACTGTGATAGGCTGATGATACCCCTAAACCCAGAGCATTACAAAGTGCAAACACCTCATACTGCAGACTCCAGCGCTCCAGCTGAGCTGTAGACCCGAACGGGCTTCATACACAGAACAAATAATGGTACTCATCTATACATTTATACAAATAAATAAAATTGGAGTGTATGTTTGTAATATTAAAATAACAGCTTTTGAATCAATGCATATGTATGTATACACGATACATGTACCAAAAATATAGTTAAACATTGTTTTGTCTGTTTGTCTGCTTGCCACATCTCGGGCACGGCTGGACGGATTTTGACCGGACTTTCACTTTTTTTTAGACAAACTTTGTCCCGCGGCGTTACTCGCGGTACAACAATACCCGCGGGTAACACCGCGGGGCTCAGCTAGTCATACTATATTTTCCCTGTATGGGGATCAAACCCACAACCTCTAGCTCAGTAGTTAGAAGCGCTAACTACTGCACGAACAGGCCCGTCATATATAACATTTTACCATAATGAAAAAATAAATATTTTTATCAATTCATGCAGGGATTACCGTCAGAGGTATAACTAGTAATAAAACCGATAAAAATAAAACGAATTGTAGTTGCGCCAGTCACCTTGTCCCGACCTACCACAACAGGCCATATCAACTGGAGAGATTCTTTTATTTTTAGTTAGTTATGATGATATTAGCAAGTGTAGTAGGACCTGTTATTTGTTATGAAATTGGGGGCATACACACTTTGTATATATGCATATGTGTATATATGTAAGCATAAAAGAGTGTGTATAAAAGTAGATTTATAGACGTGTTTTGTGCATAAAACCGAAACATATGTAAATTTAAATGCGTTTTTTACACATTTTTAATACAGACCTGCTTATATTAGTAACTTTGATCACAGATCTATCGCGTGTTAAAAATTATATAGTCATATATAATTTTTATAATAGTAGTGTAGAAGATATACGTAACTTATATGTCTAGTACATACTACGCGAACATTACGCGAATAATATGCGAATATTACTCGGATACTAAGCGAATATTACGCGTATACTGCGCAAATTCTACGCTAATACTACGCGAATTCTACGCTAATACTACGCGGACACTACACTTAGACTACGCGTATACTACGTGAATACTACGTGAATACAACGTGAATACTACGCGAGTACTACGCGAATACTACGCGAGTACTATGCGAATACTACGTGAATACTATGGGGTTACTACGCGGATACTACGCGGACAGTATGTGGATACTACGCGGATATTACACGAATAGTAAGCGAATACTACGCGATTCCTAAGCGAATACTACGTGAATACTAAGCGAATACTACGTGAATTTTACGCGAATACTACGTGAATTTTACGCGAATACTCTGTTCTACTGAAAGAAAGACAGAAACAACATTAGGAGAGTAGCTAGGTTACCTGGTGGTTTTTAACTATCGCCACCCGTGGACACCCTTACCTTACAAGGGCGTAAACCGTTGCCAACCCTTGAGCTTTTCATCCAGAATCATGGTGAACGGAGATTTAGGTTCCGGTAATCTCAATTTCTTGGTGAAAACCATTGAATACTTAACTCTGGATTTCAGCAAGGAAGACCATGGTATCACCAATTGCCTTTAATATTCCACAGCGGCTTCTGCCCACTTAACCAAGATACAAGTTCGCTTCGATTCTCATTCTACAATCGCTAACGCCTCCATTCTCTTATATTACGGCCAATACTTGCTTATGACCACGTGACATCGTGACGTCATTTCCATACAGTTAGTTAGCTAATAACGTTTGTAGTATATTAAATTGGCTAGATAAAAGAACCACTATACCACAGTGACCAGATGATTTGGTACCTGGTTTGTGTCAAGTGTTCCTTCTGATAGCAGTGTTGTTGTCCTGCTCAGTTTGTTCTCTTAGTTCGGCTTGTACATTTAGTGTGAGTATCGACAGGCTGACTGTGACCACGGCCCATGCAACCTGGTCGAAACGTCAGGCAAATCAGAGGTATGTAATACCTTTTAATAAGTGATCGCGTTAATTCCCGTAAAATATAATCTATACAACTAAATAAAATTGGAGTGTCTGTTTGTAATATTAAAATAACCGCTTTTTACTAAATGTATATGTATGTATACACGATACATATACCAAAAATGAAGCTAAAAAAATTTTTGTCTGTCTGTCTGTCTGTCTGTCTGTCTGTTTGTTCCGGGTAATCTCTGGAACGGCTGGACGGATTTTGACGGGACTTTCACTGGCAGGTAGCTGATGATCCGGGGAGTAACTTAGGCTACTTTTTTTAGACTAAGTTTGTCCCGCGGCGTTACTCGCGGTACAACAATGACCGCGGGTAACACCGCGGGGTTCAGCTAGTTGTTAATATATCATGGAACGCGAAATTTTAAAAGTTAGTACAGTGTGAGTTTAATGATGTGTGAGTGTAAGATTATGAAAAAAAAGTGAAAATGAAAATTGTGAAAGTCAAGGCACATCTAACACCGGTCAATCAACCTTAGAAGTAACGAAGATGAAAGGAATTCTAAAAGTCCCAGCTTCAAAATGTAACATTTTCGACAATCGTTCTATTTATCGTCGTAATATTGAATATATATAATGGTTTATAGAGAACGAATACGCGATTGTGTTATAAATATATTTAAAACATATGTTTAAACCTTCACTTCAGTAATTGATGACGTAGACCCGTTCACTGGGCTGAAGTCGATGGCTTGGTAATGAACGGCTTGAAGGCCATCGACTTCCATTGACCTGCGTTAACCAGCAGTCCATTCACTGTGGTCAAACCAGGTGTATTAAAAATTAAGATATTTACATGAAGTACTGCTGAGAAGGAACTTTCATGAATAGAATAATAATGGGACGATAATAGAAATTAACACACCTTTGTTTAATGTGGACTCTTATCGTAACACCAGAATTACAGTACCTTAGGATACATCAGTATGCTGAGATACACGCCTTTTCTGGCATTGCACAGGGCTTTATAATTCTTTCTGGCATTCCCTTAATCTTATATATAAAAACGTATTGTCCTGTGAATGTTAAAATAAATATTATTTTTCTTTTAGTATGACGATAGAATTGCGATTTGGTGACGCTCTACAGTCGAAAACGAATTGAACGAACAACAGAACTGCACTTCATATACTATTCCCATACTAATTTTGTGGGGAGGAAACACTCAAGAACTACCATGCATTTGTGCATCTTAAACAACATGTTTCTATGGCAGTCGCCAGTCATTTGGTCATCTTCTCGATTGCCTGCTAAACCACAAAAACGACATAATACTTACGTGCCAAAGGGCACTCCCCAGAAATCAATTTAGCATAGATAAAAAGAGTCTAAATCAGTGTATTCATCGCTTAAATTCAAGTTTTTATATTCTGAGATTTCAATCAGTTACAATAAAAGCTATTCAATATAATATAATGACTTCGATAAGGTATTAATTTGTCACCTTTGCTTTTAAAATAGCTTTTTTTTGGCAGTCAAGTCAAGCAGGGGCAAGTCATTACACATCGTCACGCGGTGATTGTAACTGTACAATCATTTAATAGATAGAGCTAATAAAATTACGGCTGACGCCGCGCCATCCGAAACGATTTAGAATTTCAATTTGTTTATCTGTGACAGGTTTAAATTGAGAATCGAATTTAGTTTCATTTGAATTAGCATTATATCATAAAAGACGCGAGGAGGAGAGTGGTGGTAAATAGAAAGATTGACTGTACAAGAAAAAAAAAACAAATAATAGTACATATCTTACCGTGGGAGAGCCACGCTTCGGCATGAATGAGCCGGCTCTACCGGAGTGATACCACGGTCTCACAGAAAACCGGTGTGAAATAGTGCTTGCGCTGTGTTTCACCGAGTGAGTGAGGATACCGGAGGCCCATAACCCAAACCCCTTCCCCCTATCTCCCATCCCTATCCCCCAAAGGCCGGCAACGCACTTGTGACGCCTCTGGCGTTTGCAGGTGTCCATGGGCAGCGTTAATCGCTTACCATCAGGCGATACGTATGCTCGTTTGCCCACCTACTACCATAAAAAAAAACATATCCTAATTTATTAACTATTTAATAAAATACAGACAAATTTGGGTCGGAACAAATGTTTGTATGATCTGCAAATATTTGTTTCGCAGTTTGGGTGGTTTCTATGTATAATATGTATGTATTTACAAAAAAAAAGTATTTAAGTATTCATATCAGTTGTCTAGTACCCATAATACAAGCTCTGCTTAGTTTGGGACTTGATGGCGTAGTGTGTTAGATGTCCGAAATATAATATATTTACAGGACAAAGGCCTTGACTTAGAAAGGTGGTTTTGGTTTACTATATTAAGCTGGCCCGAAGAATTGTTATAAGGTTTTCATCAGGTTTATTTTCTCTTAACGTTGTTCCCCTACGTACTTTGCGCCATCAGTCGACTCTTACTGTAACCATGGGATGAATAGGTGTGGCGACACTCTTTATTCTAAATCCATGGTCACACAGAGAGTTTTACCTATACTCGCTCATTTTACAAAAATAGTAGTAGCTGAACTGTTGATATGGATCTTATTACATTACAATGCATCTAACTACAATTTTTCTTTGAATTGAAATATATATTGATTGAATTGACTGACAAACATCAATCTGTTTGTTATGATTACACCATAACAGGTGTATAGAATTAGTTTCCAATAAATACTGTCATGTCTGAAACTGGTTAATTTATGGGCCTGCAGTTTAGTTCATTTAGTTTTTAGTTTTTTAGGTTATTTCCAAAATCCTTTTAAAGCACAAATCGTTCTAGATATTAATCGTTAATTTTAATATTACATTAAAATTGTTTGATATGTAAATATAGCATTAATATTTAACATCTGTGATATTGTTAAGTTTTTTACACTATGTTAACAGTCATCTATGCTGATATTATAAAGCTGAAGACTTTGTTCATTTAGTTGCACGGGCAAATCTTAGGAACTTACCTAAAATTAAGTATAAAAGCCCTGAAAAAGTCTACGATAGCATATTATGTCTATCATAAAAGATTAGCTCCCTATAAAATTTTTAGGTAAACAAATTTGTTAGCGCTGTATTGGTATGGCATTGATACACGTTGCGTGGGTCAGCTAACTCTCTATAAGGGCGCAATATGCATACGAATATGAGGTCCACTTCTCTATTCACCTTTTAAAACAAAGAACAATGTTATTCCACCACCGACAACTTAGAAAAAGAATGGCCTAAACTATACCTATCTATATTACTAACCACAGCAAGCCAGAACGACAACTATTACTCACTCAAAAGTTTTTATACAATTTTAAAACATACTTATAGGTGTGCTATAGCAATACTTATTATTCTTTTAGCCTACATCACGACTATTTTAGGTAGCCACGTGACGTAAGATTACAATAAGTAATGGATCTCAAAAAATATGAACACATTATTGGACTATTTGATTCGTTTGGAACCGAATGCGTTCGGATCGAACGCGCGAACCGGTCTGACAGCTTTTTGTGGGATTCCACCCTCATCCGACGACCTGACTACCTTTTGAGGTCTTCCTTACAACCATTTGAATATCAACCTTAAGCTTAAAGTGCTTAAAGTTTTATTTATAATGTACTTCTCATTGTTTGACAGTCACGACCTAAGAGCAAGGATAAATGAGGATGAAGTTTTTTAGACAACTGTTTTTGAACTTTACAGGTCTAATTTTAGAGCAGATTTTTGTTTTGAATATATGTGATGAATAGTTCCTTTGATTTTAATCGTACATTTGACCCATCAAGCCTCATGTCCTGGGAATGTTCAGTAGGCGATTAAA
This sequence comes from Spilosoma lubricipeda, assembly GCA_905220595.1. Lineage (NCBI taxonomy): Eukaryota > Metazoa > Arthropoda > Insecta > Lepidoptera > Erebidae > Spilosoma > Spilosoma lubricipeda. Next base: position 3,372,330 of record HG992290.1, read on the forward strand.
TACTTATTTGCCGTGATTGTAACGACTCTCGTGATATTTGTGTTAACGTTTTTAATTATTTAATTTACACTTCTCAATATGCTGTGTATACTTATGTGTTATACTTACATTTTGAAAAACTTGTTTAGTAGCTTCTTGAGTTGGTACTTTGTTGTACTCCCGAACGGTTCGATTCGAAGTTATTGTGCATATAACTAATTAGCTGACATGACTCGCAAAACCCCGTCTCCGTTAAAAGGACCAATTTTTTTTCCCCCGCTTACTGCAATATATTTCAATAATGCTCGGATTCTACTAGTCGAAGTGTGATGTCATGGAGCCATCCAACACAAGTTTTTCTTTTAATCTGAACTAATAGTTGTAACCAATCAAGCTAATTCTTCGCCTCGATGCGAGAAGATATTTCACATCTTGTAAACGTAGGAATTATTCATAGTTTGCATAATGTGGTGGTGATAAGAAAGCTCGTAGACTTCCAGGTCCATTTTTTTATTTTCATTTTTATGTAATAGCAGGCAAACGAGCGCACGTATCACCTGATGGTAAGTGATTACCGCCGCCCATGAACACCTGCAACACCTGAGGCGTCACAAGTGCGTTGCCGGCCTTTGAGGGATGAGGAAAGGGATGTGGGGAGGGGTTGGGGTACGGGCCTCCGGTATCCTTACTCACTCGGTGAAACACAGCGCAAGTGCTATTTCATGCCGAAGTGGTGGTATTAAGAATTTGAAGAGCCACCTTTGAGCAAAGATAAGGAAAACTTTGACACAGATCCTATATCAACCCCTTTGGCCAGGGTGGCATAGAAGGCCAAAACCTCCCTTCTGATGCAAGGCCTATTTAAAGCAGTAAATATTTAAGGCTATTCAGGCCTATGATGTTCAGGTTCCTATTAAAGAAAACTGTGACAAAAGCTTTATATTACCAATATATATATCGATCCACCATAATTGTTTTTTTTTTATTTAACCTGATAGTATCTAATACCGTCATTTTAACTTCTCTGCTTCCTCTCGAAAGTGTTGTCGTAAATATATGTTAATACATATAAAATTGGCTTCCATGACACCACACATGCGACAATCCCATGTAATTTGACATGATTAATGGGAAAATAATTGCCATAAAAACTAATGCCATATGACATGTTATGTTTATTATCGTTTTAGGGGCATAGACGAATAAAAAACTTAGTCTCATCGACAGGTTTTTGATTTATAAGGGTTATGAGGTTATAATTGTGGGTTTTGTATGTCACGTGTAAAGTTTTGACAGATGTTTGACATTTTACCATTAATTTCCGACACCTATCCTAGTTCTGTCAACAGATATTGTTTTTTTTTAAATAATGACAAGCTTTAATAATATCAGGGAATCCGAAATATTGGAAATACATTGTAATAATTATCGGAGGACTATGCCACATGTGACTCTACGTGATCACGACCGCTCTGCTAAGAGTGAAGCGAGTAAGAAGAAGATGCCACAATTTCGAAATGTAGTTATTGTCGAAATAGTTTCTAAAAATATTAGTGTGTATATTGGTCGACTATAACTCGTTGTTGTCTCGGATGGTGTCTGTCTCAAACTTTAAACATTCAATGTGTGCTATCCTTCCTATGGTATACGAAGTTTTATTTTAAAATCAGAAAAAATCACACAAGATTTAATTAAATTTCTTAGTCTATAACATAAATAACATTTTCTGAACTGCATTTAAAACAGTGGGCTGACCAGGAAGACGCAGATAAGTGACGTCTTCTACGTTAAACTGTTACATTACCACTAGTGCACTGTCTGCCCCAAACCTTATCGATTAAAAAGTATTCTTAGCAGAAACCAAAAATATTCATTCCCTTACACACAAAAACATTCCACACTCACCTAATTGTTTCCTATATTTCAAAGCCGTTCACATTATCCCCGATGCATCCATAGTCTCCTGGTGTAATGGCAGCGTGGTCATCCATCACCGTCCCGTCCCGCGCCCCTCCTCGCCTCTTCTCGCCCCGCCCCGGCCCGACGCATCAATCTTGTGCAGCATCGCCTGCATGCTCATGCTACCTTAGTACTTAGAAGTAATTTGTTAGATCTTTGATCAGATTTTAAAAATAATTAGATTATATTTTTCTTTATTTTCTTCTCATGTTTTGGCGGACTCAAGAAAGGCGGACTGTTGGTCGACAACGTGATGTAATTCAAATAATAATACATTAAAGAAGACTTTTCCTAATCTGTTCATAAGTGACGCAGTTCTTAAATCTAAATAAAGTGTCTGGTTATAATTTCAGAATAACAGCTTTCCACTAAGTGCAAAAGAAAGTATAGTAAATATATGATATTTACACCAAAATAAAAAAAAAATGACGAAAAACTGTTTTTTAACACTAGCTTCGCCCCACCACTATAGCCGCGGTATTCATGGGGTTCAGCTTACGATAAATATAAAACAAAAATAGAAGAAAAAAAATGTAAGAAAGACATATGAACTTCAATTATATAATACAATAGAAACCATAAAATACTTAGTTCATCAAGAAAGACCTGCAGGTACACAATAGAAAGTGCTATTAAAATTTTCACAAAACACTTATTTTGAAACTTCCTCTCCTCCGACACACAATGCTTGCACATTAAAAGTCTCCCATCCCCAAGGTAACTTAAAATAATTACTTTTCGTCACAAATAAAAAAACTGAATATTCCTTAGTTTTTAGTAGAAGTCAAAGAAAAAGTCAGTCTCGTTAAGGCTGGCGGCATTCGGCATTGTTACAGCAGCGTCATATTGTCTAGCGTTCATTACTGTTTGCCTGATAATTTTGTACCCTTGTACTAAATATATTTTTAAACATTTATGACATTTTTAAGATAGTACATTTTTCACCGTGGGAGAGCCAAGCTTCGGCATGAATATACCGGCCTCACAGAAAACCGGTGTGAAATAGTGCTTGCGCCGTGTTTCACCGAGTAAGTGACGATACCGAAGGTCCATACCCCAATCCCCCTCCCCTATCTCCCCCCATCCCCCAAAGGCCGGCAACACACTTGTGACACATCTGGTGTTGCAGGTGTCCATGGGCGGCGGTAATTGCTTACCATCAGGCGATACGTCTGTTCATTTGCCCGCCTATTATATAAAAAAAAGAAGTTCTTAGTAATATTTTACTTAGTAGTAACGCTTGTGAGCTCTCTTAAATCATACAAACCATGTATTATCCTGGGAATATTGAAATAAACCATATATAACCGATTTAAAAAAAGGAGGAGGTTTCTCAATTCGACCATATATATATATTTTATGTGTGTTCGCGGATAACTTCGTCATTTATGAACCGATTTTGATGATTCTTCTTTTGTTGGAAAGGAGATGTTCCGACGGTGGTACCATGATAAGGAAACTAGGATCTGATGATGGCATCCCAGGGAAATCGAGGGGAACCCTCATTTTTTTCAGGCACATACTACGTTTTTCGTATATTTTCTGAAAATACTCTTGTATTTGCATCTGGTAGTCATCATTTTCTTTCTATTTGTCGTGTTCTTAAGAACACATGCAGATAGAAATCTTTTTAAAATAAACCTCATAGGGTTTACTTCAGATTAGTGGGGTAAGATCTGGTGATTTGTAGCACAGGATTTTACGTCTAAATACGACACCAGCTTGTTACAAAAATGGATGTACAAAGGAGTTTATACAAATTTGACTGCCGGTTGGCGCAGTGGTTTAAATGGATGGCAATCCGCTTTCTACTGCTCTCGAGTTTTGTGGGTTCAAACCCCAGATGAGACAACACTTTGTGTCATCAACATTTTTTTTCATGTTTCATGTATGTTTGTAAAATCCCTGCGACACAGAATGTATATTCCTAAAACTAAAAAGAAGGAAAGACATCACAATATTAAGTAGGTACTGTATCGCTCGTGAAAAGAAATAAATCAATATATTATAAACAACTTTAGTTCCAAAATTAAAAATCATATTTATATTAGGCTCATTACATAAAATAGGTTGACATCATAAATTAAAATATATGGGTCGTAATTCGAACGTATGCTGTACATTGACAAAGTTCAGTGAAGTGTGTGTACACTTGAACCAAACAAAAGTACACATCGCAAAGTTTTCCCAGCCACGCGACTTCAGAGGTTTTCCATAAATTAACTCCCGATGTTGTCGTGACGTAACAGCCGTTTACACTACAGAACAGTATTAGGTACCCTTTCTGAATTTTAAATATTTCTATTAATTTTAAAAAAGATGGAGTGAACGTAGAAAGTGAAAACTACAAGTGTGAATCTCTGAAATGCAAGCAATAAGGATAAAAGTATTTCTTTCTTTATTAGTCAAGAAACATACTATAACTCACATATCAGTCGACTACTGATAAAAACGTTACATTTATAATTTTTAGTTACAAATCCTTCAGCTTCAGTTTCTACTAAGAATTGTTTTAATGAGCGCCCGAACGCGTGAGAAATGGCGCGCTGAATTATAATAGTCGTGGTAGAAAAATATTGTGGGAGAAAATTATTAAATATGAGACTCAGCTATAAAATAAAACAAAAACTGCTAATGGAAATGTTTTTTTAATACACACAATTTTATACAAACTTGTCGTTTTTCATTTCTCTCTTCATTTCCAGCAATGATAACAGTTCGTATGTAAACGAAGTTTGAAAATCTTTAGGAAATTTAGTTAGAAATCTAAATATATTCATATATTACTAGATCTTCTTAAAAATCATAGAGGATTTTCCAATATAATGCATCTGTGCCTACTTATCCGAGTTTTGCTTTTCATTTCTATATCCAAGGACACAAAATAAAATACTTAATAGAAAAATAGAATAATTTCATTTGGTCGGCACTGTACCGATCTGTCAGTAACTTTTCCCATGCATCGCGAGAAGACGAATGGTCGAAGTTGCACAACGAAAAAACTGCACCCCGTAAAGTTCCAACACAAAAATTTTTACATTGGCAACACTTACGTTTTTTTTCACAAGTGACGCCAGAAGCAAGGGTTTCATCAGTAGACTTAATGAGTTTGAGGTTGGCTTCGATAGTTTTATTTTTAAAAGCTTTGTTAGGAAGTTTGTGTGGTTTTAGATATAGAATTGTATATTTAAATGTAAGGTTTATTTAGTTGGGACACTTGCTGGAAATATCTAAAGACTCGATTACTATTTAAATTGTTCTCAGGTGTATGTCTTTCTTTTTATGTCCAGCAGTGTACTATTATAGATTGTTGTCGATGATGGTATGTTTAATTGCTATTTTAATTAATATATCGTTTGTTTTAAGTACTCGGTCAGTTTTAGAGTTTACATTATCATTATTCTTTACGCTTAAACAAAGATTAGGGTTCCGTTATAGACAAGAATTTTGGTGCACGTGGCTCAGTGGGAACCGCGTAGGTTAAGACATTACAAAGTTCAGCCATAATAGCCAGATGGGTCTATGGTGGGTAACCTTCCTTAGTACATTGAGAACCTCCGTGCCTCGGAGAGCACGTTAAGTCGTCGTCGTTCGATATCGTCTAGAACTTCTTGGGTTATGGAAGTCGAAGTTCAGCCACATCATAGTAAACTTAAAGTCGATTCCGACCTTATTCCAAAAAGTCACAGAAAAAATAAAACATTCATTTTGTAGTGTGTTAGAGTACTCGTGGCAGTGTGCTGTCTTTTAGCTCTCCAGTAAGCAAGAGATCCGAAGATTTTCCACCCCAACAACAACGCATTGCGTTACTCTTGAGGATTTTTTTTTATGGAATAGGTCGGCAAAGGAGCAGCCGCATCGCCTGATGGTAAGCGATTACCGCTGCCCATGGACACCTGCAAACACCAGAGGCGTCACAAGTGCGTTGCCGGCCGTTGGGGAGGGGAGATAGGGGAATGGGATTTGGGTCATGGGCCTCCGTTATCCTCACTCAGTCGGTGAAACACAGCGCAAGCACTATTTCACACCGGTTTTCTTTGAGGCCGTGGTATCACTCCGGACGAGCCGGCCCATTCATGCCGAAGCGTGGCTCTCCCACGGTAAAATATGTCGTAAATATATTGTAAATTTAAAGTATATTTGATGCACTAATAGCATCCACTTGGAAACGTGACCAATTAGCAGGCATGAGCATCTATCTGGAAAAAAAAGGGTAAGGTCAATTTCCATCTGCTAATCAACATTCGTATTATCCCCGGTAGGTGTATTAGTATATAACGTCCATTGGCGCACGGATCTAGTAGTGAACAGGGAACAAATTGTGAAAGCTCGTCACAAATTCAATCCCACTTCATTTGCTTTACTTGCGCGAGCCAATCAATTGACGAAAAAAATCGGCAAGTATTGTGTTGTTTGATAGCCGTCGGTTCCGTCGATTTGATGTTGTGAGGGATGACAATGAGTTTTTCTATGATTAGGAGAGGTCATAAACAGAGAAGTAATTTAAAAAGGTTGTCACAGAAAGTAAATTTGTACCTTGGACATAGGTATAAACGGTAGGTGGTAGTGCTTAAAATCCACGATCACAATCCATTAACGGGGTCCACACTGTGAATATTTTAAAGCGCTAACAATTATAGAAAAAATGAGATTTCTAAAACATATTTGTTATTTTGAATCGGTCAAATTTAAATTAATATATATTTGTTACAATGAATTATAGAAGACTAGATGTTGCCTGCGGCTCCGCCCGCGTATATGTCGGTTATCGCGGCAAATAGTAGCGTATGTGTTATTCTGATGTATAAGCTATATTACTGAAAAGTTTCATCCAAATCCGTTCAGTAGTTTTTGCGTGAAAGAGTAACAAACATCCAAACATCCATCCATCCTTACAAACTTTCGCATTTATAATATTAGTAGGATGTATAAGCTATATTACTGTAAAGTTTCATCCAAATCCGTTCAGTAGTTTTTGCGTGAAAGAGTAACAAAGATCCAAACATCCATCCATCCTTACAAACTTTCGCATTTATAATATTAGTAGGATTGTTGTTGCCCGCGGCTCCACCCGCGTATATGTCGGTTATCGCGGCAAATGCCTATGTGTTATTCTGATGTATAAGCCATTTTACTGTAAAGTTTCATCCAAATCCGTTCAGTAGTTTTTGCGTGAAAGAGTAACAAACATCCATCCATCCATACTTACAAACTTTCGCGTTTATAATATTAGATATAGAAGATATAGCCAAGTAACAATAGGACTTTTAGTAACGTTAATTTAAGACTGATAACTCAAGGCCCAAGGACCTTCATGTCCAAATAATGTACAGTAGGACGCAAAAAAACAAAATATATATATATTTTGTAAATCAAATATATTAAACACCATTAATGAACCTGAACATTGGTTACGGAACCCTACTGTACAAAATAGTCCGTCGATCCGCATTGCGCATTAATCCGAAAAATCGACAGAGGCGTATGTAAATGGAATCAATTGCATATGATAATATTCATTTAATGCATCTGTCGGTACGTGTTAAATTGATCACATTTTTTGAAGAATTGTTGCAGTCAACCAAGTTCTACTTATTGATGTGAAAACATCTTTAGCCGCGTTGAGCTCTTTAGGGGTTCGCGTCACCGACATGCTAATGTTTGATGTTGATAACTTTAATTTAAACAACATGAAATTTCTAATTTTATACATTAATTAACCGACTTCAAAAAAGGAGGTGGTTTCTCAATTTTTTTTTTTATGTGTGTTCGCGGATATCTTCGTCGTTTATGAACCGACTTTGATGATTCTTTTTTTAATGGAAAGCAGATATCCCAATTGTGGTACCATGATAAGGACACTAAGATCTGATGATGGCATCCAAGAGAAATCGAGTCAAACCTTGAAGTCGGTTTTATTTTTGTTTTAAAATTATTAAATTAAAATTTTACTTGTTTTACAAATAATATTCTAAGTTATAAATTTTGATTTCTATCGGACTGTCAATTTTTTTACTTTTTGTCGAGGGTCCTGACCTTGGAATATCATAGTCTTGTGACAGAAAACCTCGTGTTTAGTAATTATTTTTTGCTCATTTATCTTGTAATAGAGATATATAAATTTATATATAAAAAAATAACTCCATAGATAAAATGTATATAGCCTTTGTCACTCAGTCTATTAACGCCTCATTCATCAAAATAAGTTCAGCAGTTTAGGTGCAGTGGAACATACAAACATAAGACACAGTTAAAAATAATACCCTTCCTTTTGGCATCGCCGTTTCCTCGGATAAAAGAAACAAATGGATTTCCTTACAAATTGAAGTGTCAAAAATTACCTAAGCATAATAAAAATTAGTAGACACTCGAGTGATTTATAGATAGTTAAGTGGTTGCTGCACCTAGAACCTTAGCTTCAGGATATAATTATTTTGTGTAGAAGATTCTAGAATAACGACTTATTATAGACTGCCTCGTTGGTCTCGCGGTTGGCGTGAAGCGACTGCTGATCATGAGGTCTCGGGTTCGATTCCCGGGTCCGACCAAATGTTTGTATGATCTACAAATGTTTGTTTCGGAGTTTGGGTGTGTTCTATCTATAATATGTATGTATTTACAAAAAAAAAAGTATATATGTATTTGTATCAGTTGTCGTACTAGACAACCCCATAACACAAGCTCTGCTTATCTTGGGACTAGATGGCGTTGTGTGTTTAGATGTCCGAAATATTTATTTTTATTTTATTACATATTGTACTAGTTGCACCGCGGTGTTACTCGTTGTTATTGCACCTTTACAAAAATCTCATCTCTAAACCTAGATTAGACTATATATATTTTAGACTATAGATATGTAGTATATATCTATAGTCTAAAATAAAATTATCCTAAGTTCATCAGCTATGTACCACTGAAAGTCCCGTCAAAATCGATCCACCAGTTCAGGAATATGTCGGAACAAACAGACAGCCTGACAAAAAAATTTAATAATAGATTTTTTATGTAATTACCGTATACACTTTCATAAGCATTAGTGTAAGACTGTTAATTTGAAATTACAAAGAGACACTTCAATTTTATTTATTTATATAGATTTTGCTCATATGACTGCCTCGGTGGCGCAGTGGTAGCGTACGCGACTGCTGTTCTTGAGGTCTCAGGTTCGATTCCCGGGTCGGACCAAATGTTTGTATGATCTGCAAATATTTGTTTCGGAGTTTGGGTGTTTCTATGTATAATATGTATGTATTTACAAAAAAAAAAAAAAGTATATAAGTATTCATATCAGTTGTCTAGTATCCATAATACAAGCTCTGCTTAGTTTGGCTCTAGATGGCGTTGTGTGTTAGATGTCCCAAATATTTATTATTATTATTATTATTATTAGAAACGGTGATAGTATTCAAAGCGACGGTGATTAGTTATAGACTATACTATACTATACTAGGCTTTCGTATTATCTCTAAAAAGCTAAATTTTATATAGGAATATTAAATGAAAAAAAATGTACAAGCAAAACCATTCACCGTCATTAGTATATGACAACATAATAATTAATTCGGTCCACAATTTTCGAACGTAAATAAAATAAATAAATAAATAAAATAAGCCTTTATTGCTGTAGCATAAACAGATTTGTACCTTATTACTAATTATAATGTTACAACACACTTCTCTTAAATTAACTTAAACTAATTGGTTTTCAACTTATTATTAGTTACCGGTTGCACAGTACAGCTTGTCTTCCGACAAAGGCCTCCTCTAAAGCTTTCCATTGTTTCCTGTCCTTGGCAACGCGTGTCCATTCTCGACCAACGGTCCTTTTTATGTCGTCTTCCCAACGTTTGTTTTGTCTGCCTTTGCTTCTTTTTCCATCTCTCGGGTACCATTCAGTCACTACTCTCGTCCATTTTTCTTTTCCTTCCCTTAGCATGTGTCCTGCCCATCTCCATTTTAGACGTTTGTAAACAGTGCCTATACTTTTGAATTTGGTTTTATCTTTGATTTTATGTAGACTCACTTTGTCACTTCTTCTGACTCCAATGATATTTCTTTCCATCCCATTTTGACATACTTGCAGTTTTTAAGTTGTTGATCAGTTAGTGCCCATGTTTGGCATCCGTACGATAAGCATGGGAGGATGCATGTATCGTGAATTTTTCTTTTTACTTTCATGGACATATCTCTATCCTTCATCACTTCACTCAAAGACCAAAACCGTTTCCAGCTGTTTGTTATTCTTCTGTCTATTTCCTTTTGCATTGTGTCTTCATTTGATATCAGTTGGCCTAGATATATATATTCGCTGACATACTCCACTTCTCCGCCATTAACCATGATTTTCTTTGTTAATGAGTTTGTCATTACTTTCGTCTTTGAAGTATTCATAGACAGGCCTGCTTTAGCGCTTTCATCTGATAATTGTTGCAGCATGTCTGTTAGATTTTCTGGATTTTTCGCGAACAGTATAATATCGTCTGCGAAACGTAGATGGTTGAGATTGGCGCCATCAATGTTGAGCCCATAGTTTTCCCATTCGAGACTTCGAAAAACCATTTCTAAAACTGCGGAAAACAACTTGGGTGAAATGGCGTCGCCTTGTCTGACGCCTCTTTCGATGTGAAATTCTTCCCCTGCTCGTTCTAGCTTGACTTGGGCTGTAGTCTTTGAATATATGGTCATTAATATTCGAATGTATTTGGCTTCAATTCCCTGGCTTTCTAGTGCTTTCCATATGCTGTCATGATTTAAGGAATCGAATGCTTTATTGAAATCAACGAATGCTATATAGTAAATTTTGTTATATTCTTTATATTTTTGAAGCACTTGTCTTAGGACATGAATGTGATCTATTGTAGAAAACTTACTTCGGAAGCCGGCTTGTTCCTTAGGTTGATTTTCATCGAGAGTAATAGCAATTCTTGATAGGATTATCTTTGAAAATATTTTGTAGATATTTGACATTAGGCTGATTGGTCGATAGTTGTTAATATCACCCTTGTCTCCTTTTTTATGAATAAGTACTATAGTTGATTTTGTCCAGTCATTAGGTATAGTTTCGGTCGATAGAATGTCGTTGAATAGTTCTGTAAGTATGGGAGCAATCACTGGCATTGTACATTTTAATAGCTCGTTTGATATTTGGTCTGGGCCCGGTGCTTTGTCTAATTTTTGGGTGTTGATTGCATTGACAGTTTCTGCTTCCAGTATTAATGGTACTGAGCTTAATTCTGTGATTATTTTTTGTTGCTTTTCTTTTTTTGTTGTCGTTTGTCTTTGATATAGTAATCTATAGTAGTTCGTGGCGGTTTCAAGTATCTCATGTCTTTTACTAGTAGAATTTCCATTTTTAGTTTTAAGGTTAGGCATCCACATTTTCTTTCTGTTTAAGTCCTTAAGAACTTTTTTAATACCTCCAGTTTTTTCGATATAGATTTTAAGAGTTTTTTGTCTATTCATTTTCCTGTCTTTTCTTATGTGTTCGTTTATCTTTTTACTGAGCTCAGATATCTTATGTCGAGTTTTTAAATTTTTTCTATTGTGTATGTATTTCTTTCGTTCGTTAATTAGTTGTTTAGTTTCTACCGAGAGTATATTTTTCGTTGGTTTATTCGTTCTCTTGATTTCCTTTTTGAGTGTATGTATTATACTGTCATAGCGTTCCTGAATTGATGTAAGGTTTGTTTTTGTATTTTTGTTGATTGCGGTATGTATATTCTCGAGAAGTATATCATTGTTTCCAATAAATGTAGATGTAATTAGGTTCTTGTTATACTGAGCATATCTGCTTTTTTGTACTTGCTTGCCTGATAATAGTGCCCTTACCATTCTGTGGTCTGTGTGGAAGTTAAGTTGGTTTATAGTGCATACGTTTTTAAACATCTTTGTGTTTTTGGTAAGGATAAAGTCTATTTCGTTCTTGTATTTGCCGTTGGGTGACATCCACGTCCATTGTCTTGACTTCTTTTTATTGTAAAAACTATTTAATATACTTAGTTTGTGTTCTAAGGCGAAGTTGACTAATCTTTCCCCGTTTCTACTTCGCTGGCCATGCCCATATTTTCCAATTGTATACTCTTCTCCTTCACGACATACTCCAATTTGACCATTAAAATCTCCCATCACAATTATATTTTTATGTGAACCTTGTATTGCTAATTGTAAATCTGCATAAAATTTATCTGTTTCTATATTATTTTCTTTATTATCCGATTCAGTCGGTGAATACGCTTGGATAATTGTCCACATTTCTTCTTTATTTTTATGTGTAGGTAGTTCGATGTTAAGGAGCGCTATTCTTTCATTGATTCCTCTGATTTCTTTTATTTTGTTTGCCAATTTGTTTTTTATTAGAAAACCGACACCGTATAGTCCCGGTGTCTCACCGATGTAGTGTAGAATGTAGCTGCCGTCATGATCTTCAATGCCTTTACCGTACCGTCTCATTTCGCTGATGCCAATTATGTCCCATTTAATATTACTAATCGCTAATTCTAATTCCATAAGTTTTTCAGGTGTTCTTAAGGATCTCGCATTCAGGGTTGCTATATAAATATCTGAACATATTCTATTTGGTTTACATGTTGTTTCGTTTTTGGCGCTTAGAGGGTCGTGGTCATTTTCCCCCACGAGGACCAGTCGGCTTGGGAGAGTGTTTTGTTCTGTTTTTCGATTTTCTTTGGCTGTAGATAGTTTAGTTTTCCGGTTTCCGTTCTTTGGTTGCTATTGATTCTTATTGATTGGGTAGATAGAAAGAGAATTTGATCTATTTCTCATTAAGTCGAAGGCGTTGGTCCTGTTATCTTTCGATGTACGTGCAATTTGTTTTTTCGTTTGGTTGTCTGTTTGCGGTGATAAAGATGTTTCCCTTTTCCGTTTTTCCGTGGGTGTACTTTCCTTTACAATAAGTTTGTCGTACTTGAGATAGGCAATATTCCCATTCTTCCTTTCTTCTTCTAATTTTGTAAGTAACTCTTTTCTTTTCTCCATAACTTCTTTCGGAAAGTCATCTTTGACGAACAAATTACTTAATTTCTTTTTATTTTTCATGATTTCAATTTTCTTCCAAGCACTTACGAAGGATAAAAGGACTGGTCTAGGTCTATCCTCACTACTTTTTTTTCCAAGTCGGTAAATTTTATTGATTTCATAGTCTTCTATGTTGATATCTAGGTCATCTTTGAAAGCCTTCTTAACTTTGTGTAATATTTCAATATTCGATTTTTCCGTCTCCTTCAAACCGAATATGACAACATTATTGTTTTTCTTTTCTCTTTTCAAGTGTTCAATCTCTTCTTCCAATTTCTCTATTTTAGTTTTTAAATTTTTATTTTCTATTATAATAGGTTGCAGTTTTTCTTCCATTCTTTCCATAATTGTGGTTGTTATACATTCTGTTATTGATGTTGTTTGGTTTGCAAGTTCAATTTTCATTTTATCGAATAAAAGTTGAAACTGTTCTTCCATTTTGTCGAGATGTTTTAATGCGTACTTAATGCGTGAAATGAAACGTTATCAAAAATATTGTTCCCACTGGCAACTTCGTAAATGTTCCGTCACTTCTCACTTCTGCCTGTTAGCAAATCTTCGTAATTTATAATACTTGTTACTACCCTCACTTTTTCTTTCTTGATTTTGTTTAAAGAATTTGCAATGAATCTAGTAGTTAAACACAGTATCTATTATCTCCAACACTGCAAAACACTTTGTTTACGTGAATAACGGTGGTGACAGTTTCATATACACTTTCGTTAATATTGAATACGATTAGTTTTCGGAGTATAGTATTTCGGAGTATAGTTTCGGACATAAGTCGTGATGTTTACGCTATTACAACCATTATTATGTTGTCATTAGTATATGACAACATAATAATTAATTCGGTCCACAATTTTCGAACGTAAATAAGTGTACTTAAAAATAATGGACATTTTAATTGAATCTCAATATGGACGGGAAATTATGCCGTTTGCATATGCGAGATGGGAAACTGTCATGAAAAAAGGAAAATTGCAGTTAAAATTAAATGCAAATATTGAATTAAACATGCATGTTGACTGGATTGTTTTACCAGTAATTAGTGAGCCTGAGAAGTAAACCTTACACTTACAGGCAGCTAAAAGAGCAGATAAAATTATGGGTACAATATTTAGCCAATGAACGGGCCTCTGTTATAATTACGAAGTTTTAACATTAACAATAAGCAGTCTACATATCTGTCTATATCTTACCTCTGTGGTGAAGTGGTAGTGAATGCGACAGCTGTTCTTGAGGTCTCAGATTCAGGTCTGACTAAATATTGTTTAAACATTTGTTTTGGAGCTTGGGTGTCTTCTATGTAGCTGGTGCCCTCGGCTCCGCCCTCGTGTTTATCGATTCGCGCTCCATTTTTTTTTAAATAGCCTATTTGTCAATCCAGCGTGTCAGCTTCCTGTATACCAAATTTTACCCAAATTGGTCAAGCCGTTTGTGCGTGAAGAAGTAACAAACATACACACTCACAAACCTTTGCATTTATATTAGTGTGATTACAAAAATTATATGGGTTTATATCACTTGTCTGCTGGCTGGTAAAGGAGCACTATTTGGGAGACATCCATCCATAATTAACTGCTATTACAGTCAATTACGTCACAATATTTAAGTTATGTAGTAAGTAAAGTATAAGTCTAACATCTATGAAATTCGCTTATAATATTATTTGCATATATAGTTGTATTTATTTCCCATCAACACTATGTGTCACTCTCCTTTCTTTTTTTTTCTTCTTTTTATTTTATATTTTTAGTTATATATATTTTCACTACTTTATTTATCTTTTTCCAAACTACTCTATAATACACCAGACACTACCCTATACATCCTGTATTTATTTCCATCCCATGGTTGCCTGGAAGAGATTGCCCTTTTGGCGATAAGGCCGCCAATTGTACTGACCTGGCATAGCATTATCTGGTGTACAATAAAGCGATATATTATTATTATTATTGTCCAGTACCCTTAGTACAAGTTCTGCTTAATTTGGGACGACATAGTATTTTCATATTATTATTTGTGAGCAAAAACGAAACCGAGGATCCAACTACGCTGCTTGCAATTGGAGAGGAGAGGCCTATGCCCAGATTAGAAAAAATATACAACTTTGCGTGAGAGTCATATTTCAGACATATCGGTTTATAAGTGATACTACAGTTTAAACATCGAATCACGCTCCTGATCAAGTTACAACACATTTACCGAATGATTGAAACATGAGGCAGAAAAGGCCTCAACCGCATTACAAGGAAGTTTAGCTTGGGGCTGATTCGACCTCAGCCGCACCAGCTGAAAGTTCTTCAAAATGTGGCCCGCAGTGAACGTGTTAACTGAAAACTGGGCCCAAATAAATTCTTTCGTAACGCTGTGACTGAGGTTACCAAAAGAAAACCCTACCACCCCTCGGCGTATATTCACTTAGAGAATAACATTCTGCAACAGCTACATACGAAAAAACATCTAATTAAATCTGTGAGGAACTTTTATATACCTACCTAGATAAACGAGTGCAATAATTTTCATTGACAGGTATCGAGAACCGGATGAGAGCATTAAACCTTTAAATCTCAAAGGTTAAGAGACAACAGAATGTCATGATCTCAAATAATTATTAGTAAATTGTTGATATCTAACACCTACGCAAAGATCGACCTCACTCGGTATGGTCGCGATAATCAGATTTGAGCACAGAGATATTCATAAAAATTTCGAACATCTAACATAGAACGCCATCTAGTTTCAAACTAAGCAGAGCTTGTACTATGAAAGCTAGATTGGCTGATAGAATTCTTATAAAGCTTTTTAAATACATACATATCTATACAAATAAATAAAATTGGAGTGTCTGTTTGTAATATTAAAATAACAGCTTTTTAATCAATGCATATGTATGTATACACGATACATATACCAAAAATGTAGCTGATGATACAGGGAATAACTTAGACTACTTTTTTAAGACTAACTTTGTCACGCGGCGTTACTCGCGGTACGACAATAACCGCGGGTAACACCGCGGGGTTCAGCTAGTATCTTATATAAGTTCCCCGCGACACAGGATACATGATCAATGCGGGAGTTGTCTTTTTTAATAAAAAGGAAAGTAACAAATTGTATGTCCTGTGTTAAGAACTGACTGAAATCTGCCATCTACGTTATGTTTCAGATGTCTAAAAAATATTCATGAAGCTTGGCAAACCAACGCAGAACAAAACCCACCTGCACTCTCAAGCGAGATTCTTTACTACACTGCAGACACACAAGAACCTATAATTATCTCTTTTGAGCCAACTTCAAAAACCTTTTGTCACCAGAGTTTTCGACTGGGTTAATCGATTTTGATAATGCTTTTATTATTTGAAGCTGGTGCTTCTCGTGTGGTCCCATGTTAATTTGGTCCAGGTCTTGAAGTTAGTTTCTTTGTTAAAATTTTAGTTATTAAGTAATATTTTATACTAGCTTTGTCCCGCGGCGTTACTCGCGGTACAACAATAACCACGGGTAACACCGCGGGGTTCAGCTAGTACATAATAATAACGCTGATTACTATGCTGCGGAACTGAAAAATGTTAAAGCAGCTATGTTGCGCTTACATATGTACAACATAAAAAGTGTTTCTGTAAAAACCTCTGGAAAAATTTATTCATTACTAGCTGAACCCCGCGGTGTTACCCGCGGTTATTTTGTACCGCGAGTAACGCCGTAGGACAAAGTTAGTCTGAAAAAAGTAGCCTAAGTTACTCCCTGGATCATCAGCTACCTTTCAGTGAAAGTCCCGTCAAAATCCGTCCAGCCGTTCCAGAGATTACCCGGAACAAACAGACAGACAGACAGACAGACAGACAGACCGACAGACAGACAGACAAAATTTTTTTTAACTACATTTTTGGTATATGTACCGTGTATACATACATATGCATTGAGTAAAAAGCGGTTATTTTAATATTACAAACAGACACTCCAATTTTATTTATTTGTATAGATATCACCGAGCAGCTCCCTTAGCCAAGATGCTAGTGTTTCATGTCCATTCTCTTTCTACAATCGCTAAAGCCCCCGTTCTCTTGTATTATTGGCTAATATTTTGATTTGAACACTTGACTTGGTGCTGAGATGACGTTATTCTCATAGAAAATAATTCACAATAACTAAAATTTTCGGGCCGTAGTTTTAGGTGACGTAAAATTTTTTTAAGACAGTTGCTCTCTTATGGATGTCAGGTTATAATTTTCTTCAGTAAATTCACACATAAACACAAATGAATATGGGTATACTTTTCTACTAAGTGAGTCCTACCTTGAAACACTTCACTCGTCACAAATACGACGATAATTTCAGGTTATAATTTTCTTCAGTAAATTCACACATAAACACAAATGAATATGGGTATACTTTTCTACTAAGTGAGTCCTACCTTGAAACACTTCACTCGTCACAAATACGACGATAATTTCAGGTTATAATTTTCTTCAGTAAATTCACACATAAACACAAATGAATATGGGTATACTTTTCTACTAAGTGAGTCCTACCTTGAAACACTTCACTCGTCACAAATACGACGATAATTTCAGGTTATAATTTTCTTCAGTAAATTCACACATAAACACAAATGAATATGTGTATACTTTTCCACTAAGTGAGTCCTACCTTGAAACACTTCACTCGTCACAAATACGACGATAATTTCAGGTTATAATTTTCTTCAGTAAATTCACACATAAACACAAATGAATATGGGTATACTTTTCTACTAAGTGAGTCCTACCTTGAAACACTTCACTCGTCACAAATACGACGATAATTTCAGGTTATAATTTTCTTCAGTAAATTCACACATAAACACAAATGAATATGGGTATACTTTTCTACTAAGTGAGTCCTACCTTGAAACACTTCACTCGTCACAAATACGACGATAATTTCAGGTTATAATTTTCTTCAGTAAATTCACACATAAACACAAATGAATATGGGTATACTTTTCCACTAAGTGAGTCCTACCTTGAAACACTTCACTCGTCACAAATACGACGATAATTTCAGGTTATAATTTTCTTCAGTAAATTCACACATAAACACAAATGAATATGGGTATACTTTTCTACTAAGTGAGTCCTACCTTGAAACACTTCACTCGTCACAAATACGACGATAATTTCAGGTTATAATTTTCTTCAGTAAATTCACACATAAACACAAATGAATATGGGTATACTTTTCTACTAAGTGAGTCCTACCTTGAAACACTTCACTCGTCACAAATACGACGATAATTTCAGGTTATAATTTTCTTCAGTAAATTCACACATAAACACAAATGAATATGTGTATACTTTTCCACTAAGTGAGGTCCTGCCTTGAAACACTTCACACGTCACAGATTCGACGATATTTTATTACTTCTTCTAAGGTGTTCCACTACTTGAAACAGAACTTTTATTCTCTTCTTCTTCTTCCTAGCCTTTTCCCACTTTAGGTGGGGTCGGCTCGCCTTGTTACACGGCGCCAAGACATTCTGTCAAGGGTTGTCGGGTCCGGAAGATTCTCCCTCTTCAGGAGTTTGGTCATACTGGTCCACCATGTCAACGGGGGTCGTCCCCGGCCTTTTTTGCCTTCTGGTAGGCCGTATAATATGTCCGTACCACCTCAATCTCCTTTCCTTTTATTCTTTTTATTCTTTTAGAACTTTTATTCTGAAGTAAAATTTTTAATTCTAAAACATTTTAGAATTATTCGTAAGTTTGGAATTCTTTTGTGCACCAGACCAGACTCAGAAACCCTCGCCATTGTTTAAAAGGTGAGCGTTCGACAACTTGTCGTGCCTTTTAATATTTAAACGTGAATCAGTAAGCAGTGTAGTCATAAATTCAAATTGAATGTAAATCTAAAACATGAGGGAGGAATGTCACTCCTGAATGTGTTTAAAAGACCCCGGGATGTGACTTGCTCTGAGTTGTCCTAATTTTATGTTTTAACTAGCTGAACCCCGCGGTGTTACCCGCGGTTATTGTTGTACCGCGAGTAACGCCGCGGGACAAAGTTAGTCTAAAAAAAGTAGCCTAAGTTACTCCCCGGATCATCAGCTACCTGCCAGTGAAAGTCCCGTCAAAATCCGTCCAGTCGTTCCAGAGATTACCCGGAACAAACGGACAGACAGGCAGACAATTATTTTTTTAAATACAGTTTTGGTATATGTACCGTGTATACATACATATGCATTTAGTAAAAAGTGGTTATTTTAATATTACAAACAGATACTCTAATTTTATTTATTTGTATAGATATAGGTTATACTACTAAGTATATTACAGGCAATTTTTTTCTCAAAATTTTCATATTTTTACAAGCCTTTTATTAACTTGCAATGTATGTATGCTTGTATGTTAAGGTGTAATCTTGCAACTCAATTTGAAACAGATATCGTCAACCGATTTTGTTGAAATTTTGCAAGTATATGTATAGCGTGACTATACAACATTATAATGACAGCTGATCTGATATTGGAGCTGAAAGGTGGCCACAGGAACTATGAAAATAAACTTCGGTAACATAATCGAGTTTGGACTTGTTTGATTCGTCACGAGGCATTCCAGTAAAAGCTTGTTTTTAAAAAGCTTTTTAATTTAATTTATTTCATCATCTAACTCTTGAAAAATAATTTCTGACTTCGTAACTATCTCAGCTGTTTTAAGTGAGATCGACTTTATTCTTTTCCCTTTGAAGCGTTAATGACTCCTAGTTATCAATAAAAAAATTAAAAAATCATTAAATTGGTAACAGTTAACTTTTTGTATAATTTCTGCTGACTACCTCGTTGGTCTCGCGGTTGGCGTGTGTACGACTGCTGATCATGAGGTCTCGGACTAAATGTTAGTATGATCTACAAATATTTGTTTCGGAGTTTGGGTGTTTTCTATGTGTAATATGTATCTATTTACAAGAAAAACACAACATACACAAGCTCTGCTTTGCTTGGGACAAGATGGCGTTGTTCCATGATGTTATATTTATTTAATTTCATTATTCCTTTGGCTTTTCTAAATAATATATATTCTTTATTTATAATAATAGGCCATCCTGTTGGTAAATTATCATAATCCCGTTGATTTGATATTCACTCAGGACTAATAATGGTGTAATAATCATGTGTATTTGTTCATGTCGGAGTGAATTTTATCTATAACTAGCTTCAGCTAGTAGCGCAGGTAACACCGCGGGACAAAGTTAGTCTAAAAAAAGTAGCCTAAGTTACTCCCCGGATCATCAGCTACCTGCCAGTGACAGTCCCGTCAAAATCCGTCCAGCCGTTCCTGAGATTACCCGGAACAAACAAACAGACAGACAGACAGACAAAAAAAATTTTAACTACATTTTCGGTATATGTATCGTGTATACATACACATGCATTGATTAAAAAGTTGTTATTTTAATATTACAAACAGACACTCCAATTTTATTTATTTGTATATATATTTATATACCTTACTGATGTCCTCCTAACCGATTTCGACCACGGCCGGCGGTCAGTCACAATTGAGAATAGCCAACTACGGAATATTATAGTGCACAAGAGTGTGCGTAAACAAAGGTGCACTTTCTGTGTCCCTTAATAAAAAGTTGTAACTAATTGGGGATCAGAAGACCTTGGATGATGTCAAGTTGTTGTTATATTTCATAAATTACTAGAATGTCTGGTGATCTTTCTAGCTAGGTGCATTACTTATAATAAAAGTGAGTCTGTGTTAATAGTTCACTCAAACTTCATCTAAATTCGAAACTCCATAGCAGCGATAACGTAATAATTTAAATATTGGATTTGAAAAATAAAATGGCGTTTAGAAATATAAAAAGATCTACAGCATGTACTCTTAAATGACAGACATGATCTAAAAGACAAATATGTAAATTACGCAAAAATAATCACAAGAAAACCTCTTGGCTCGACAACGACATTACTTTGTTATCGAAAGCTCAAACATTTTTCTTTTATTTGATAATATTAACACAAGTGACACAGAGAACTGATGTTTTCTTAAAAAATATATTTAAATTACTTCAAATCGAGTTGTTATGAGAACATAGTGAAGAAAGACTGGAAATTCAGTATTAATTTTTTTACTAGGGCGGTTTATTTATGAGGAAGAGAATGAATTATTCTTGAAATGCTGTTATAGATATCGTTTGAACTGATTTAGAACCTCTTTTTGATGTAATAACGCCTTTTCTAAAGTTTTTCTACAGTCTGAAGATGTTTTCGTAAGAAGGAACGGAAGTGTGTTACAGGAAGCTGTGGAAACGCGTGATATTCGATTTCATTCATGAAGTTCGCAAGAAGTTAGAGTTGGCCGTGAGTTGATTCTTACAGTAGTCAAATTGCTTGCCTACCTATACAAATAAATTAAATTAAAGTGTCTGTTAGCAATTTCAAATTAACATATGCTATTTGTATAAATAATCCATTTTTTATTTTTTGTTTGTCTCTCTGTCTGTTTTCGGTAATCCCGGCTGGGTCAATTTGGACAGGATTTTCACTTGTATATAGCTGATGTTATGAGAATTACGTCAGGCTCCTTTCACTTAAATAAAAACTTTTTATAAAAAAAACTGAATTCCAAAAAGCATCCAACGAAAACTCCCTGGCAAAAAATACTAAAAAGCTTAAAGTAAACTGGCTCTTCATAAATTGCTATGCCAATTCTTGTCTATACCTAATTCTTTGTTCATTTAAATAGTAGTATTATTATGTGTGCTAGGTACCTAAAACCTGTTTGAAGTCGGTGCCAAGCCAAATGTAATAGTAGGTACCACACTGGTACCATCCTTTGGATTTTATTTTATCTTACTTTAAAGGGGAACGAAATATTTAAAAATGTATAAAAATATTATACAATTATTTTTATTATTTTTAATGGACTATACTACATAGTACTATTTTATATATGTATATATGTACTACACTGGCCCGAGCAATTTGTTGCAACATTTTTCATTGATGCTCGTCTTCTATTCAATGGGCTATTGAATATTAAAAGACTTTTTACTTTAAATCAATAGCTCCCGATTGTACAATTGAACAAAAAAAAATTGTTTTGTAAAATGACTAAGTCTAAGTAGATATTACTAATTTCATAGATTTACTAACTGATTCTTTATAGCTGATAAATTGTTCATTGCACAGACTTCAAATAAAATTGGAAAAAGGATAGGAAAATGATGATACTGATTCTTAATATAACACTTGATAATTATAAGTATACTAAAAATCATGTTACATGTGAATGATTCAATAGGTTTTATCTATACTTGTTTGAATTATTTAATAAATACTAATATATAAAGCTGAAGAGTTTATTTGTTTGTTTGAACGCCTTAATCTCAGGAAACGCTGGTCCAATTTGAAAATTTCTTTCAGTGTTGGATTGTACATTGCAGTGTACATTTATCGAGGAAGGCTATAGGCTATATATCATCACGCTAATACCAATAGGAGCGGAGCAACAAAGGAGAGTGTTTCAAAAACGGGGCAAAATAATCACGCTACGGGCAACAGGAGACGCAAACGAGGTTGCGTGGGTCAGCTAGTGATTAATATAGTATTGCTATGGCTATAGTAACTAGAAGTAATAACATAAGTCGAGCTAGGATCAAGTTTGAAGTGGCGTGACCGGCTGAACCCGCGATCATATATTAAGGATCCGTCCTGGGGAGCAGGGATTAATGCATCATGCAGTTTATACCGCAGACTAAGTAACGAGCTACAGCGGAAAGCGATCAAATATAATCGATAGACAGCTGATGACAATCGTTCTGCAAGTATCTAATATATAAAATTCTCGTGTCACAGTTTTAGTTGCCAAACTCCTCCGAAACGGCTTGACCGATTCTCATGAAACTTTGTGAGCATATTGAGTAGGTCTGAGAATCGAACAACATCTATTTTTCATCCCCATAAATGGTAAGGGTCACCCATCCTTAAAAAAAAATTATGGCAAAACGACGTTTGCCGGGGCAGCTAGTAGATTTATATACATATGTACAATAGGTAGGTTAGTTAGTAGTAGGTATATTGGTAGTTGAAATATACAATGACGTTTAATTATTTAAACAACCGCCACGGTACGGCACGGTAGAATGCCAACCTTTGCTGTTGCATATGAGCAATGGAATGAGGAATAAATAAATAACTAAAAACAATGTTACAGTTAATCTTGAAGAGTTGCGTAAATCCAATAATTCATTTATGACCTTCTGCAGAATAAAATGTCGGTCTTAAAGAAGGTCTATGGGGTACATATCTGCCTCGTTGGTCTAGCGGTTGGCGTGTGCGACTGCTGTATTCGTCTCGGTCTCGGGTTCGATTCCCGAGTCGGACCAAAGGTTTGTGTGATCTACAAATATTTGTTTCGGAGTTTGGGTGTTTTCTATGTATAATATGTATGTATTAACAAAAAAAGTATATATGTAATTGTATCAGTTATCTAGTACCCATAACACAAGCTCTGCTTAGCTTGGGACTAGATAGCGTTGTGTGTTAGATGTCCGAAATATTTATTTATTTATGACTAGCTGAACCCCGCGGTGTTACCCGCGGTTATTGTTGTACAGTGAGTAACGCCGCGGGACAAAGTTAGTCTAAAAAAAGTAGCCTAAGTTACTCCCTGCCACCTGACCAGCCGTTCCAGAGATTACCCGGAACAAACACACAGACAGACAGACAGACAGACCGACAGACAGACAGACAGACCGACAGACAGACAGACAAAAATTTTATTAACTACATTTTTGGTATATGTACCGTGTATACATACATTTGCATTTAGTAAAAAGCGGTTATTTTAATATTACAAACAGACACTCCAATTTTATTTATTTGTATAGATGTATAGATTCATATTCTGTAAATCAACCTATAAGATACATTTCACCAGACAAAGAAAGATTAGATTTGCCAGATTTTTAATACCACAGATATAATAGTTTACTAGTATGGTAGTTAAACCCTACATCAGTCATTATTCTTAACACAAATATTGCGTGTAACAAATATAACAATTCACTAGTAAGTAGAGAGATATTTCCAACATTCTGGGAGATAACGAGTTCGCTCTAGCTACCTCTCATGACTTACACCACACGCTTCGTCCCCGCTACCCGCCCCGCTCTGCCATCGGTTCGTGAAGTAGATGGATTACACTGAAGCATTTGTTACCCTTTACTATAAGTAATACCACATCGCCTGTACTTAGGATAAATTGAAAAATAACCATTAATGATCTCCATGGATGCTATAATGACTGCATTTTGATAACACTAGTGTTGAGTAACATTCTTTGGCCCTTATATAGTTACACTATACACAAATTAGTCGGTTAAAAAAAGGTAAATTCCTGGCATACCGGTTTATTGAGTTCGCAATGATGAAAACAAAATTGATGAACAGAACAATCTATTTAACAATCTATCTATTTAGTGTAGTATAACGATATATAAAATGGTATTTCTTTCTGGTTTACATTACGATGTACATTTACTATGTATTCTAATTATAAGTATATTCATTCGCATTCTAGAGCAAGTAGTGCAAAATAAACTTAGTTTAGATCTTGATAGAGTCATAATATGTCATGGTTTTGTTGCCGTAGCAGCCGTAGTCGTTACAATAGACTAAACTTAGCATAAGAGGAAGGTCCTCAAAATTAAATGGTAGAAGGGATAGGCTTATAAGCATTGAGAATAAGTTACAATCAAACGGGCTACTTACTTTCTAGCTACAACAAAAAATCGTCGTAAATATTTAACAAAGTGCTACAGTACCCTGCAAATGTTCAAAGACAAACTATATCTTGTTATAATAAGCTTATATATCGTAAGTAAATATGCACAAAGTGGAAAGTAACAAAAATGTTAACATTATTCATATAAAAAGTGAATGAAGCAATGTTAAATACCATGTAACCACTTAATACGAGTATCGGACCGCGTCGCGAAACGTATAACACCGTCCAATTTCAGACATCGCAAGAAGCGCCCGAGAAAAAGATTGTTGCACTCAACATTAACACTTGCTTCGGAAATTTAATTCCAACATACACTCTCCACATAAAAACCTACCTTACTACTCTACAAATTAAATTTAAAACAGCTTAAAACACATCCAAACATACATTCTTTCCAAATTTAAAATATGCTGAATCACTTCGTCTACAGAACAAGACAGGAAAACAAAGCGTCTACACTTTCAGTATGAAAGAAAAGGATAAGTATAGTTTTGTCAGTGTGGTTTGAAGTGTCTGGCTAATGCAATGCGTCTGGTCGGTGACGAAGATGGATGGCTCTTCTGGTTAGCAGCTGAATGAGTGCATGCCGAGAGTTAAAAAATGAACAATTAAAGTTAACTTTATAATCACGTAATATACGTTAAATGAAAGGGAATTAACGAATTGCTTTCTATGATTTGAATACAAGAAATTATATTAAACGCGTTCTTAATATTTTATATATCTTGAATATAAAAGTATCTATAAGGTAGACTGCAAACCACAAAATGCAGGTAAAAGCTGCAAGGACTTTGTTGGTTTCTGTAAATTAGTATAAAAATACTCTTTATAATAATAACTTTATACAGACGTCTGGTCCCACATTGGTCAGAGCCTGTTCTATGGTAATCAAACTATTCATAGACGTATACATAATGTTACTACATAATTAGGGTTCCGTACTCTATGGGTAAAACGGAATCCTATTACTAAGACTTCGCTGTCCGTCCGTCTGTCAACAGGCTGTATCTCATGAAACGTGATAGTTAGACAGTTATTTTTTTAAAGATGATGTATTTTTGTTGCCGCTATAACAAGGAATACCAAAACACAGAATTAAATAAATATTTAAGTGGGCTCTCATACAACAAACGTGATTTCTCTGCTTGATGTTGATAACGGCAACTTGAAATATATAGATAACTAGTTGAACCCCGCGGTGTTACCCGCGGCTATTGTTGTACCGCGAGTTACGCCGCGGGACAAAGTTAGTCTTGAAAAAGTAGCCTAAGTTACTCCCCGGATCATCAGCTACCTGCCAGTGAAAGTCCCGTCAAAATCGGTCCAGCCGTTCCAGAGATTACCCGGAACAAACAGACAGGTAGACAGACAGACCGACAGACAGACAGACAGACAAAAATTTTTTAACTACATTTTTGGCATATGTACCGTGTAAACATACATATGCATTTAGTAAAAAGCGGTTATTTTAATATTACAAACAGACACTTAAATTTTATTTATTTGTATAGATGATACGGAACCCTTTTTGCGCAACTCGAACTCGCAATTGGCCGTTTTGTAATCGATATTTAACACCTGGAAAACTCGAAACTAGCCCTATATCAAGCCGTCAGGCCAGCGTCTATAATATATATATATATATACCTAATATATGACAAAACTATATCATCATCATCATCATCAGCCTATCGCAGTCCACTGCTGGACATAGGCCTCTCCAATTGCGCGCCACTTGGTTCGATCCTCGGCTTCTCGCATCCAGCTCCTGCCAGCCATCTTGCGCAGATCATCACTCCACCTGGCCTGTGGACGTCCTACACTACGTTTGCCGAGACGCGGTCTCCACTCAAGAACCCGTCTACCCCAACGGTAATCAGTTCTTCGGCTAATATGGCCTGCCCACTGACAAAACTATATACTATGTCTTATATATATATAGGACAAACCCTCATTCTTAAGAAGAGGCATTTGTCCAGCAGTGGACTATCAAAGGCTGTTGATGTAATAACATCGTGACAGTGAAAATAAAAAGATAAGAGCGTAATGAAGAACGTATAACCACTACAATTCGATAGACTGATGGTCTAGTGTTTCTGATGGAATGCATAAGCAAAATCCAAGAGATGTGATCACCATACTGCGAATGCAGACAATGCAACATGGTGACCCACACCACGATGGCCTAGTGATGTTTCTGCATCATTGGGCCTCCGGTCTCGCACTCACCAACGAAACACGGCAGCATGATCACTGTCATTTAACGTTGATTTTCTGTGCGAGGGTATTACCGCCCGGGTCGAGCCGGCCCAACCGTGCTGAAATCAGCAGGGCTCTACTACCTTGCTTCATCACATACATACATACATAGGTATCATGATTGCTTAAGCCAAAGGTCATAGGTTCGATCCCCAACCTGAGTGAACAATTGCGTCATGAGCATGATTATGTGTTTTATATCTGGGTGTAATTTATCTATAATCCGTATGTATTGAGAAGTAAATAATGATTTCATAGAGGAAACTTTTTTGCCCTTTAAAAAAGTAATGCTCATTGGGTTTACGAATATCACCATTTTTTAAATGCTATGCAAATAAAAAGTTAATATTTAGTCTTATCTTACATTTTATACTTAAATTTTACGAGTACTATTAATATATAAAATCTGTTTATCGAGCCACCTTACGATCAACAAGTGCCTAACCTTTACATAGTTACGTTAAGATCAAACATCCCATCAGACTGCGTTCATCATCTCAAATCTATTATATTTATATGCATGAGGTATTTATGAGTTGTGGGCACGTAGAGATGTATAATGAGGCACATTTGAGATAACACAAAAACCTCCCCAATGCACATCAACTAATCTTAAACCGAAGGTCACAAAGCATATGCGGAGAGCGATTTATATTTTATTTTAATATTGGCAAAGGATCGTTTAATGAAAAGTGACTATAGGCGCCCATGAACATAAATGTATTTTTTGTGTAAGAGCTGCCAAAATGACTCTATTGATGGAAAATATGAATAGAAACAAAGATGAGTGGTCAGCATCCTATACAGTAGCGGCCTAGTAAGATACTTTTCATGCCCCGCTTTATCATAGTGATTTTTTATTTTTATTTTAATTTGTATTTGTTTTGTTAATTGGATTTTTATTAGAATTTTGTATTTAATATAATTGAATTGTAATGTAATAAACAGTCATCTTATTTTATTTATAGTAAAGAGTTAGAAACGACCACATAGTTCACGTAAATCTAAGACTAGCATAAGTGAACTAGTGTGTCTAGCAATTGAGTCTCTCCCCGCCTCCTCCCCCATCTGTGAAATATAAAACGAAAGAATTACTAGACAATAGTGTATTGTAAAAAAAAATAAAAACTGAAACCAACTACGACAAAAAACGACGCTGAATAAGTATGAAACAAGTTTCAAAAGCCGTTATCCCGCGTTGTTAATGTGTTATGGTTCACATCTACATAATGTGTGACTACGGCTTAAGAAATTTGTTTTTTTATTTTATTTAAACTGTTTTGGTGCCGTTATAATTTAAATATCACAATTATCGAATAAATACGGACAAAGTCACGAGCAAATGCTACTAATATTATCCCTAGCCCTTATCGATGATACAAAACACGGCATATTTATCTTAAATTTATTCCATTAGGTTCCGTAACAGGTCATATAGCCTGTCCACTAGCGGATGATCAATACGCTTCTAACGATACCTCATTTGCTCAGTTCTTATAAGTAGTTGAGGAACTATGAGGGAACAAATTAACATACATTTATATATACATCCATACATACATAGCCTAACAAAATCATAACCCTCCTTTGGCTTTGCCGTAGTCGGGTAAAAATGTGGTTCAAGTTGATCCTGTCCACGGCTATACGAATATAATATGGTCAATAAACAATACTTTCTAAAACGCTATATTATGTCATAGAGGGCACACACCACAGCCGTAGTCCAAGGAAGCGTACGAGCCAGGCGTCCTTGCCGGGCCCACTTTCCGTTTCACCAGGCCGCGGCCGATACGTGGCGTGGCAAGTCCAACGCCAATTTACAACGCACCTTCAACCCTTTGTTTTGTACGCCTTTCATTTGGACCTCTATTGAGGATTTGGTATATAGTGTTGTATGTATTGATTCATTGAAACGTGCCTATTTAAATTGTTTGAGAAGACATTAATAAATAGTTTTTTTTTTTAGATCTTTTCCTGGAAATAATCAAAGTACAGTAGAGTTTCATCCGGACAGACTAAAAAACTTTTTTTGGATGAAAGATTTTTTTGTCTATATTCTAGTTAAGCTCTCTGTTGTAGGTACTAAAAGTATATTTATAGGTTCTGGAGAAAAATAATTCAATTATCATGCAAAGTATATCTTCAATCTAATGCATTAACAATAATAAGATATGTTTACTTTTTCAACAACAGCTTTTACCAGTTCACTGCTGAAGATAGGTCACTCCTTAGAATGGAGGCTTTAGCCTACGGTCACTTAATATAAATAACAATAATAACCTGAAACACCTCAAAGTGGCGGTTTGCGCCGCGACAGGGACAAGCGACCGAGACAGAAGACCGCGACCGTCACTTGATCATAGGCAATGTATAAGCAAAAATTCGCGAGCAAGACAGAGACAGAAAACATATTAAATACTTCCTATATTGTCATCAAACATTTGGTGCTTCTTCATTAAAAGCGAAAATGATCCTTCTTGACTTCTATTGAAATATAATAATATTATGGACATTTAACACACAACGCCATGTAGTCCCAAACATTAAATATTTGATCATATTTGCAGATCTTTCAAATATTTGATCCGACCCGGGAAGCTCTCGGCTTCGACCTACGGTATATATAGAAGAGACCGAGATATTTTTCACGGTCTCCGGTCGCGGTCTCCTGACTCGGTCACTTGTCTCTGTCGCGGCGCGAACTTCACATACACTTCGCAACTTCACATACGACAGTCTGAGTGTTTACATTAATATCTTAAATACCATGGAACAAAACTAAATACCTCTGCAGTAGAAGCAACAAGTAAACAGCATTTCCTGCTCCGAAGCGCGAAGCTAATTCAAACCATATAATCGTAGTTTATATTTAATTTCACCACATAACGATTTTACTCCGCAGCATCTACTGAGAGCGCAACAGGTAGGGGAAACTTCGCTTGACTATCCAAATGTAGCGGAGTTCCTTTCGTAATTCAGTATAAGGGTTCATCTCTATTCAAACAAGTTTGAGATGAAATTCTTAGGTTTTTTTTTATTGCATATGCAACTCGAAACTCGAAGACTCGAACTCGAAAACTCGAAGTATTTTTATGAAAATCAATGTTTTCATTTTTGTGCAAATAATTAAATATACTTATGGTGAGGCACTCATAGCCCAGTTGCGCTCGGTGATTAGAAACAATCACCGAGGGTAATCAACGGCGGCGCGGTCAGTACCTGGATGGGTGACCGTTGGTGGCATAATACCATGAGTGTCTCCGTGATTCGGAGATCACGTTAAGCAGTTGGTCCCGGGACCATCAGGCGATACGTACGACCAGAATAGTGACATAACCTTTCAAAAAAATCTGAATCTGAAGCTACAGAGATGTCTTTTCTTGCTTTCAATCGAGTAAGGAATGTTTCCGAAGGTTCTACCAGCTATGAAGAAAGGGGTTTTATTTTTATCAAGCTACATTCTTGAAGATACTTAGAAAGGCGACCGTGAACATTGCTGCTTGAAAGCTTTTTACACGACCCCCTTTACCACTTTGTTTATCCTGCACATGGCGAAAGACAAAACCGGTGCAGCTTTCTTGCTCAAATTAAAAACGACGTAAAATTAAAAAAGAAAAAACTAAAATGATAATCGCGTTATATGCACTAATCTGTACAAGACTTGAGATAATTAAAGATGTGAGTAAAATAATTGAGCCTTTTCTACGGCGAGTCTGTGTAACTTTATCTTCAAACTATGTACAGCTTGAAAGAATAGTATGGATACTACAAATATATTATTTACAGTTTTTAAAAGTCCACTGTTGGACACAGTCCTCACCTCAAAAAAGAGGTTACGAGTTTATAATAATAATAATAAAAAACGAATATATGTATTTATATCAGTTGTCTAGTATACATAACACAAGCTCTGCTTAGCTTGGGACTAGATGGCGTTATTTGTTAGATGTCATTTATTTATAATAATAATTAATATCCTCAAACATCTCAGAGCGTGCTTTGATAATCTGACTGCCGGTCTTGATGTCGTTATAACAGCTGTTCCCAGATTCCACCCCTATCAGGCGCAGAGTGGCACCCCGAGTGGTTTTAGTCACTCCGATTCTAAAACACCACACTGCCGACAGCCCCAGTGGGGTGACGGACCGAGAGGATATTCATACGTGAAAGAACACTGATCAGACAGCTGATAAACATATATGTACGTAATTATTTATTTATAAATAAATACACACATAGTATAAATGAATTAATATAAAACAATTGATTTATTTTCTTCTTCAATTATAAAATATTAATTTCTTAAAATTAGAGAAACGAAATATTATTAATGAGATTAGAGTGAGGGTTAACATTTATAAGTCACTAGTTGCTCGCGGCTTCGCCCGCGTGTATATCAGTTATCGCGGTAAATAGTAGCCTATATGTTATTCTGATATACAAGCTATATTACTTTAAAGTTTAATCCAAATCCATTCAGTAGTTTTGCATGGAATGCAATAGTTTAGGACTATACCATAGGATTCGACAGTAATATAGCTGAAAAATACTGTAAAGTAACTTACACCACACAATAGTATTATGTTAAATGATATTTAAATTGGTAAATGTAATGTCTAAAAGTTGTATATAAATAGGTATTCATATTTTGAAACCTTCACAAATTACCAAGTTTGGATTAGAAAACGACTGACAATATAAATATAATATCTTTTTACATATTTCACCATGTAGAAAATTTTCAAAAGAAGTTAAAAAGTTGTTACGGGTTTAGCATTAGTCTAAATTTACCGCCAGACGTACATTTTAGTCATTGAATAAGGACTACATTCAATACTGAGATATGTATATCACACTAAGTATATGTCGAAGAAATCCCCAAGAAGGAAAACATATCTAATCTTCTAAAATATAAAATATTGTACATGTTGTTGCTAATAAATAACATTTTAGTGTCAAGGAATTTTTAGATAAAGATAAAATTGCGAAGCTAAAATATTGCTAGCAAATACCGAAATATGCATATGCTATACTATAATAACCTTTAGTATCAAATAATATTATTATGATACAGTGTTGTTACGTCATGTCCATAATCAGATAACGAGTCGCGACGCAAGCGTCTTGATCGCGGACTGTTTTCATGTGCGGCTTTTGAGCACACCTGATAGAAATACTGGCTAAAGCTACACTTATTGTATTAATAGTTTAAAAAAATTAAATTGATTCAATTGTAAGAATAGTTGGTATGAGAAACCACTTATATTTACTTCAACAACAGTCATCCGCTGAAGATAGCCAGACTCCTTCCTATTCCTCCTGTCCTTACCTACTTATTTTGTCCTTGTTAGTCATAGGTACTAAATTGATAATTATTTTTTATTATTTTGCTTAAAATATAAATTTACTCGAGCAATTCTTACTCAAAGCCCTTTTATTACGTGCGATGTGTCGGAATCGAACCGACTAAAACCATACGGTGCGCCACTCTGCGCCTGAGTCGGGAGGGATCCTGGAACTGCTGTTATTAACACATCGGGACCCCTCCCAGTGACATTTCATTTTATGAAATACAAAATACTCCATCGTCTGTGTTCTCAACAAAAAAAAAACAAACTAATTCCAAAAAAAAACATTTCGATCAGTTACGATCTCTCTAATTTAAAAATAATAATCAATTCATTAGTAATTAGATCCGGTCAAATAAACAAAATAAATAAAAAAGTGTTCATTACTATCTACTGTCGCGTGCCGTTGTACATGTAGTACTCAAATGCTACTGTACTAGCCAGTTACTGACCTCTTTTCACTTACTTTTTTTGGTCATTTTTTGTCTCTCTCTCGCCTAATAGCATGGCTTTCGGCAGATTAATACACAGCCGACTAATGCATATCATTACATTGAGTGGCTTCGGTCTATGTACTACAGATATATGTAACAACTAGCTGAACCCCGCGGTGTTACCTGCGGTTATTGTTGCACCGCGAGTAACGCCGCGGGACAAAGTAAGTCGAAAAAAAAGTAGCCTAAGTTACTCCCTGGATCATCAGCTACCTGCCAGTGAAAGTCCCGTGAAAATCCATCCAGCCGTTCCAGAGATTACCCGGAACAAACAGACAGACAGACAGACAAGAAATTTTTTAACTACATTTTTGGTATATATATCGTGTATACATACATATGCATTGATTAAAAAGCTGTTATTTTAATATTACAAACAGACACTCCAATTTTATTTATTTCTATAGATTGAGAGAATGGGATGAATTTGAAAGAAAAGCTTTTAACACTACACTTGGTCTCTCTATTATATACTACCAGTTTTGTGTAAGATTATTCTCGTGTTTTCGAAAATTTTGGACAATCTTATAGTTTGGTCTGAATCCCTGCTATGTATCTGAAATTTCATCAAGGTTGACAGCGTAACATCCGACGGACAAACTTTAACAATTTATTTGCATTTATAATAATACTAGTTGTTGCCCGCGGCTCCGCCCGCGTTTATGTCGGTTATTGCGGCAAATAGTAGCCTATGTGCTATTCTGACGTATAAGCTATATTACTGTAAAGTTTAATCCAAATCCGTCCAATTGTTTTTGCGTGAAGAAGTAATAAACATACACACTCACAAACTTTCGCCTTATATATTATTGTGATAGTGCGATGTGATATGATGTGATGTGATGTGATGCGTTAACTAGCTTTTGACCGCGGCTTCAACCATATGACTGATTTATATTTCTCGTTATTAATTTAGAAAATGACGAATATCCATTCATTAGGTTCTCCCTTATTTTACATCTTTATTGGTGAAATTTCCTAAACTTCTTTCTTACTGAGTACTTTTAACACAAACATCTTAAGGTGTCTAAATTTCGAGTGTATATCTTCAGTAGTGTAGGCTCAACATTGATGAATCAATCAGCAAACGCAACGTAATTTTCTTTGTACAAATTAGTACAAACATAGATTCGAAGTCCAAGTTGTGAAGACCAAGCTATTACCATTTTTATTGCTATATGTATGAATCATCATCATCAGTCCATCGCAGTCCAGTGCTGACCATGGGTCTCCCTAGTTGAATCCTCGGCTTCTCACATCCAGCTCCTATCAACCGTCTTGCATAAATCATCATTGCATAATCATCATTAAATAAAAAACTAGTTAAACAAATGTGAGTGCCACCGCATGGGGGAGCCACGCTTCAGCATGAATGGACCGGCTCGACGGGTGTGATACCACGGCCTCACAGAAAACCGGTGTGAAAACGCGGATGCGTTGTGTTTCACCGAGTGAGTTAGGATACCGGAGGCCCATACCCTAACCCATCCCCAGATCCTTTTACCATCCCCTACATGTCGGCAACGCACCTGTGATGCCTCTGGTATTGCAGGTATCTATGGGCGGTAATCGCTTACCATCAGGTGATACGTCTGCTCGTTTGCCCACTACATCATAAAATAAAACCGTCTAGATGATAACCAAATACCAACACTGATTACTGTTACACCTTTCACTACGTTCTTTTACAAATCATAATAACATTAGAAACTTTTCCTTACATCTTGTTATTTTCAAATAAAAATACTAAATACGTTTCGTAAATAAACGATAGTTTTTTTTGCTCTTGAGTCTGCCACCGAATTGAATCGTCAAGGAGGTATAATATAATTATAGTGAGAGGTTTTTATTCTTGCGTAGAGTATCTAACTCTCTCACATCAACCATCACGCTCACCAGACGGGGTGATACCCGGTTTGTTTTAAGTTTGACTTCTCTTTACAGTAATGTGCCCTTTGTAGTTAGCTTCCTAAGATGGCTCTTTCTACACCTACAGTACAGATAGGGCTATTGACGGATTACCGCATTGATAGACTCTTTGACCTATTGGGAAAATATACTCGTGTAGCCTCGTAAAATTTTTTTTATTACGATACTCTCAGTTTGCAAGGGTTGCCCCATGGACTAACAATAAATGTACTCTATCATACATTAGTTTATAATAACAATGAGGCAATAAAAAGTCACAAAGCAAGATTTATTGTCAAACATCAAGTAGATTCTAATAGTCTAATTAGGATATTGTAGAACTAATTTAGAATATTATTAGTCATTGCTTTTTTAAATCAAAACTATAGGTTTTACTGAATACATATAATTGTATATATATATATATTGAAGTACATTTTTTTTTAATTTCATTTAATTATGCAAAAAGACAAATATGAATATCCTTAACGGAGATTGAACTCGCAACACCTGACTTGGCACCCAACTGTCTTACCAGGGTTTTGCGTGTAATATCGTACACGGTATAATATTCAATGGCATCGATTATATGCAATTTTCTTAACATATTTCTAAGTCGTAATCATTACGTTGTAGTTTATTTCGATTGAAATGAATTATTTTATTAGATAACCAGCGTAACTAGACCTACCGTTGTACAGGCTTTTATACCATAACAGGGTATAAAATATAGTGAACTTTTGAGGGACTGTAAATTTCTATATTTTCCTTAGCTTGTTTCCTTTCAGAATCGCTACATAGAATTCTCCTTACGTATCTTTTTACATGATACTAGCTGAACCCCGCGGTGTTACCCGCGGTTATTGTTGTACCGCGAGTAACGCCGCGGGGCAAAGTTAGTCTAAAAAAAGTAGCCTAAGTTACTCCCCGGATCATCAGCTACCTGCTAGTGAAAGTCACGTCAAAATCGGTCCAGCCGTTCCAGAGATTACCCGGAACAAACAGACAGACAGACAGACAGACAGACAGACAGACAGACAAAAAATTTTTTAACTACAGTTTTTGCTATATGTACCGTAAAAAGCGGTTATTTTAATATTACAAACAGACACTCCAATTTTATTTATTTGTATAGATTATAATTATCTTGTCACGTTCTTGCTCACGTTGAACTTTGAAACTGTCCAACCCATTTTTCGAAACGTGTGTTTAGTTGTCGTTCCTTAAATAGGGTATTGAAAATCACGCTTAGATTAATAAGTACCGGACATGATTGAGAAGAAACGCTGACAAAGTTACGTGGGTCACCTAGTGTTTTATTTTATTGTTGACAGGCTGCGAAAATTTCTGCCCTCCCTTTTAGCTTCGCAGTAGTAGGAAAAAATGGCTGTTGATCTTTTGGTGTTAGGTCTTTAAATCATAATTAGTATGATCATATGGTTGCTGGAACATTTATTATACCACTAGCTGACCCACGCAACCTCATTTACGTCTCCTATTGCCCGTAGCGTAATAATTTTCGCCTGTTTTTGTAATATTCTTCATTGGTGCTCCATTCCTATTGGTCTTAGCGTGATGATATATAGCCTAAAGCCTTCCTCAATAAATGTACTATCCAACTCTGAAAGAATTTTTCAAATCTGATCAGCGGTTCCTGAGATTAGCGCGTTCAAACAAACAAATTCTTCGGCTTTACAATATTTCTAGCTTTTGCACGCGGCATCGCTCACGCAGACTTTCATCCTCTGATTTACCTCCTTACAGGTGGAATTTCAGAAATTCCTTTCTTAGTGCTCACTTATGTTATAAGAAGCACCTACATGCAAAATTTCAGGATTCTAGGTTCAGTAGTTTAGGCTGTGCGTTGATGTCTGGGTATGTCAGTCTGTCAGTCACCTTCCTCTTTTATATATATGTAGATTATATATTATATAAGTATAGATTCTTGGAGGAAAGCTTTTATAGTGTCAGTCTTAGCACGTTCACGTTTGTACATAGGTTTGCTACGTGATTTCCAATCAGACAGGGAGTGGCTTGCATCCACCATAAATTTGCAATCTTTGCGGCGTCATTTTTCAACTTTTCATCCTAGAAACTATCAATCCTATCAGTTTTGGTGAGCGACTTTGAGCTTGTTTATAAAGTAAAAATTGAAAAAGATTGAAAGCAGTGTGTTTAATAAATATTGCCTTAATGTCTATACATACATCTATAGTAATATATAAAGCTGAAGAGTATGTTTGTTTGTTTGTTTGTTTGTTTGAACACGCTAATCTCAGGAACCGCTGGTTCGATTTGATAAATTATTTCGGTGTTGGATAGTCCATTTATCGAGGAAAACTATAAGGTATATATCATCACGCTACTTCTAATAGGAGCGGAGCAACAATGAAGAATGTTTCAAAAACGGGGGAAATTTTCACGCTACGGGCAATATAAGACGCAAACGAGGTTGCGTGGGTCAGCTAGTATATAGATAGTGTTTTTGTACTTGTAAGAAAACCATGGAGGGGAAGTCTGCTATAAAATAAATGACAGGACATACATTTTTGATCAGATGGTATATTAATAATATAATTATAATTAATATCTATTTTTCAAACCCTGAAACAAGACACGAATTTAATTTTGATCAAAAATCTTTAAGACAAGAAATCTAACACAACTTGTTTGGTGACATGTTGCTATAGTTTTACAGCTGTTTCATTGTAGTACCCAACAAACCCGTCTCTTTACGATAGCAAAACGAAAATATCAATTGAATTGAATTTTATTTCATTTCACTTCGGAGTTGTAGACGTTCATAGGCGGTAGCGGTCACTTTCCATCAAGTGTACACTCAGACGTAT
The DNA here is from genome assembly GCA_905220595.1 of Spilosoma lubricipeda. Classification (NCBI taxonomy): domain Eukaryota; kingdom Metazoa; phylum Arthropoda; class Insecta; order Lepidoptera; family Erebidae; genus Spilosoma; species Spilosoma lubricipeda. The sequence continues at coordinate 3,409,943 of HG992290.1, forward strand.
ATTAAAGACTTTTTTTATGTAATAGGGGCAAATGAGCAGAGGTATCGCCTGATGGTAAGCGATTAATGCCGTTCATAGACACCCGCAATACCAAAGGCTTCACAAGTGCGTTGCCGGCCTTTTAATCAGGAGTACGCTCTTTTCTTGAAGGTCGTATTGGTTCCGTTCCGTTCCACTGTTTTTATTATATTTTTTTTATTAAAATGTCCGAATTATAATAACATTTCTATTCATAGCTAAACAGCGCGTTGAAGTCTTTTTAATATATAGAAACAAAATGCATGAATTTCCAAAAAGGTAACCCAATCTATCTGTGTTATTGCTGGTCCATCAAGACTCATCATATCATCACAAAGTGCATAGGTACGTACTTAAATCCAATCATACCAAATTTCAGGACGGAAGAAAAAAAGGATTACATTTGCAAATCCCGCATCAGATTTTTAGACGAAAGGACGTGCAATATGCAGGGGGTGAATACATACTCGTATCTATCATTCATTAGCGCTGCTAGAATCCAATACGACATTTTTTACAATCCCCGGGCACAAAGAACGGGCGTCCACCCCCACACAAGCAAACGACCCCATACAAACAAACCATACCGTTGTACGAGTAACAAAAACTCGAAAAAAATCACACTGACCCGCGCACACACGCGCAACACCGCGAAAAAAATCACTGACACAAAGAAAGTCCTCCGAAAACTTCTATACGAACCTTTATGTACACACTACAGCAACACACACACACTAACAGCCGTACAAGGAAGTTGGCTTTGTGTGCGTGAGTGCAGTGTTCACGTACGAGGGCTAAACTTAGCTTAGTTTATATGTATTTGTGCCTCACAGTTGCAAGAGTCCAAAACTTCAACTGTGTGAGATTTCGCGGAATATCCTCCTCACAGCACTCTCTAAAAGCAAACTTATTTCGGTGCGATTAAGTTGAAATCTGAATTATTCCAACTGGACTTAGTACTCTACTCTTTAGATGAAGAGCTGCGCACCGCGGGTAGTTTTCGTATGAAACTTGGAGGCGCGAGATGCACCAAGTGAAATAGCTATATGAGACTGTCCCAGTTGCACGCCACCCGGCGCCCGGGGCAAGGGGACGTGGGGGGTGGCGGTGAGTCGCGGGAGGGTGTCGTGTCGCGTTGATGAACATTTTTCTCATTTTTCTTTATTTTTACGCGAATCGTTTTTAAAAAGGGTTTCGTCATAATTGCGTCGCCGCTCCTGATTATGTTAGCGCGACCGATAAGCCGATCCGTCGGCGTAGCAACATAAATCCTGTTCCTAAGTAACTATTCTATCTTAGAAATTACATGAGTAAAAATATTACACTTTAGACTGTGAAAAATGCATAATAACCATGAATAAATCTACGTAAATTGGATTTTATAAACATGTTAATTCACTAATTAAACGTATAATACTTTTTTGTTCATTTACATCTTTTTTATGAACAATGCATGGACACTGCCTTTGGATTAAATTCACGGAGGTTACATTTCAGTACGCAGTGAAGACAGACGGCCTTGTCAAGCGACTATCAGTACAGTAAAAACATAAAAAGTCTCAAGATGTTTGTAAAACATCGCTGTTGAAGTAAAAAAAAGCTCACGTAAACATTGCGTTACGTACGCATGTCTCGAGTGGACCGTCTCGGCGGGAAACTTATTGTCCCGCGTTTTCACATCGCCCGCCATTATTTGATCTTGTTATTACTAATCTGAATCTAATCGGAATTTGTCTTAAAGCTTATTTTTTTCATTAAAAACTCTGTTATTAGAGATAATTAGTCTTCAGTGTAAACGAGCTTTCATTAGTTTTATAAGTTGTCAGTTTAAATGACTATTTATTTTCAAAGATTGTGTATAATAAATATTTTCAAATGTAAATCGTATATAGTTTATAGATAAACACAATCAAATAATCGGATAATCCGAACTTATTTGAGGCGCATCCTCCGAGCGAAGGGAAACAAAAAAACTACACGGGCAATGGCAGTCTCGCAGCAACTGCGGTGCGCACCGCCCGCATCCAAAACCATTCTATTATTTTACATTACGTGTTTCATTTCGCGTAGACTTTTGGACAGCGGTAGTATGCGGCGCGGTAGTGCAATAAATTGTGACTTTGGACATTAAAAAAATGGAACACCGTGACCTTTCGTCTAACAAAAACAATTTTTTCCGGCAAAAAAAAATTTGAAAACCGCAACTTTACGCAGTTCAAACTAGATTTTTTTTTACTGGTTTTTCCAAGTTTTACTTTTTCTCACACACAAACAAACTAATGCAGTTCAAACAGTTTGAGTTTACGTACGTTATGTTTTGTTTTAAACTGTAACAAATAGACAAACAAACTGAAATAGCAACGACAGAAGGAGATTTTTGAAGAAAGGGAGAAGAAAAGAGAAGATGGCGCTTGCATCTTCTGTCAGCCTGTATTACTCGATAGTGCAGCGAGCTGCTAGGCACTACTTAGAAGATTATTGTCATACAGGTAAGCGTAATTACTCTTTATTTGTATATGTATATAAATCAGTTATAAGCACTATAATTAATTATAACTAATTCACATAGTTTAGAAGCTTTAATTTGAATTAATTTATCAGTAATTTGCAAGCAAATTGTGATAAATTAAAAAGATATTGATGTTTATAAAAAATTACCGCCTCACTACCGGACCAAAAAACAAATAAACTAATTAAGGACTATTAAAACTAATGATAATACTTAACTATTTTTTTTATGAAAACACAAGTAGCAACTATTATTTTGAGCAATGTTTTTTTTAAATTGAATGTAAGTATATTTACCGTACATTTACTATTAAAAACTATGAACTATAAATATATATATATGGTTAATTTGTCCCATAGTAATCACCGGCAAAATACAAACAATAAAAGAGTTTATAATAAGAATTTAAGAACTAGCCAGGAATTTACGAGTTCTACTTGACAAGAAGTAGAGTAGAATAATTATTTTTATCTGTGGTAAGTAAAAAGCGTCGCAAAAAAACGTTACATACTTATATCTTAATAATACAGGCATTTTATTATTTCAACTTAATTTTAATCTGTAAAAGTAATTCAAGTGATTTCATAAAATACTGAATACGAGGTTATTATAGTTATCAAACAATAAAAGGTTGTAATATAAATTATAATATACTACTTAATTAATTTTTAAACGTAATTTTTAACGATCGTTAACTTAATTATTAATGACTTTAACAAAGCTTTAAAATTATACTGAAACAACTGATGCAAAATTTAATTACGCTGTATGGTCTAATAAATAAATTTATTGCTATATACGTTTTGAATACGAATCCGAAATCATCGACATCGCATTTGTGAGGTAGCAAGTTCGATTGCTAATGTTTGTCGCTCTACTCACTCTCCTTCTCACTTTCAACGGATTTTCCTTCAATTTCTACAGTTAAAAATGCCAAACTTAAAACTATAACAAGTTAAAAAGATCTTAAATTTGATCTTGAGTTAAGAATAGTTTCCTTTAGACTGAAAGCTTTTGTTTATCCTACTAATATTGACGGATCGATGTTTGTTACTCTTCTACGCAAAAACTACTGAACGGATTTGGATGAAACTTTACACTAATATAGCTTATACATCAGAATAACACAAAGGCTACTATTTATCGCGATAACCGACTTTCACACGCGGGCCGAGTTGCGGGCAACAACTAGTAATACATACTTATGTTATTAATTCGATAGTAACTCTATCTGCCTGTCTATTGATGTTACACCTTCACGGGTAAACCACTGCACCTAGTTGAATGAAATTTTGAATGGATATACTTTGATTATTGAGTAAGGACATAGGCTACTCTTTACCGCGATAATTGAAATACAGGTATTTTATAAAACCAATTCATCATTAATATAAATATTAAAATAAATTTGACTCTACAATATCTGTTTAGTGTTTATGAATTCGGAACTTTTGTACCAATCATATAAACACCCATCATCTCAAATTCTTACTTTAAGAGCTTGCCCAATTACTAGATACATATATTTGGAATATCATAACCTATAATTTATCAAGTATATTCTAATTATTACTTATCCTCAAATAAATGAAATTAAGGTGTCTGTTTCTAATTGCAAATTAAATGTGTAAAATACACATTAGTATAAATATACGGTAATTACATTAAAATATCCATTTTTTTTATCTTTGTCTGTCGGATAGCGCAGGCAGATAACTGGTGAAATAAGGAGTAACTTAGGCTACTTTTATTTAAGATCAGCTTCGAACCCCGATGTTAACCGCGATTTGTATAGGTACAATAAGAACCGCTGGTAACACCACGAAGTTCAGTTAATTTGACAAGAATATTATCATCAGACATTAATTATTTTATTAACAATTAAAAACTTATCTATATGTATAAAAATGAATCGCTGCTGTGCTTGAAGTCTCGAGTTCGATTCCCGGGTCGGACCAAATATATATATTGATTTCGGAGTTTGGGTGTTTTCTATGTATAATATGTATGTATTTACACAAAATAATAACTTAACAACTTACTAGACAACTAATATAAATAATTTATTTATATCAGTTGTCTAGTACCCGTAACACAAGCTCTGCTTAGCTTGGGACTAGATGCGTTGTGTGCTCGAAGTCCGAAATATTAATTAATTTATTTATGTTTATCTTATAACATCTCACACACAGTGTTCCTAAACTAAACTACATTACTATTTGTCTTAAGTGGAAATCGAACCCGTGAACAGTCAGGATCACTTTATAAGTACTAATAACTGATCATAAAATAATCTATTTCTAGAAAAATATAGTATATAATAGGTATATAATGTTATAGTTAAACTAGACAAGTCGCACGTCCGTAAACTTTGGGAAAACACACTTGTGCCAAAATATTAAAAAAATAACTACAATAAACTACCAAATTAACATTATATCAATAAAAAACCGGACGAAGTAAAATATTAATATTTATTAATTTAGTCATTCTCATTATACATTATGCGATTATATCAGTGTGGAAATAATATATTTTCGTAGAATTTAATAAAATCTAATTATGAAATACATCCTTCAGATATCAACGCTGGAAAACTCGTTTGTTTTCATTATGTCTTCATTATTTGTCATTTTTCACTATGGCAATTTTGAGAAACAGTCTACAGGTACAGTCAACACCGAAAAACTCAAGACACTTCTGGATTAAAAGAAAATCAGCGTGCTTAAAAAGCGCTCTATCCTTTAGAACGCTTTTTAAGCACGCTGACTTTCTCTGATTTCTGAACAGCAGAAAGCAGTTCAGAAACAATAGTTAGTTGTATGAGTACTACGACTGAAGCTTAATTCAAAGTTTTACTGCTATGATGGTTATAATTAAAATTTGAATTAATAAGTTTTAATTCTACGAATCTCCGGCGGCCCTCATCGCATAATTTTTAAACTCCTTAATAATTATGTAATAAATATATATTAAACAAAATAAAAATTAAATCATACAAACACTTATCTAAATATATCCTGTAAATATTTACACATTCCAAATTTCACGTTTCTTATCGCGCGCATTGCATTAATAAACATGGACATAGAAAACTGTTCACTTCTTTATATACGAACATCACTATTTGTCACTATTTGCTTTGCTGCTTTAAACCATCCATGGCATCGGTGCAATATAAATATATAAAACTTCATTTTTCTTTAAAATTTAAAGAACAGAAACTTTGTCGGTTTAATTAGCGTTAATCAAGTAAAATTTCATTTAAAAAACGTTCTATTAACATATAAAATACCTATAATTACAAAACCTAGGATAATAAGATATGCCAAGGAATAATATTTAATTCTATTACTAATTACTTAGAGATTAGTTTTTATACTAAAATATACAAAATACATTTTTATTCAAATTTTTTTTTGCAGAATTACATATTTATAAAAATAATTTTCAGTTCATTGTCATAGAAATATGGAGAAAAAAAGCCCCTTTATAAATAAAATAATGTGCAGAAATATGTATAAATCTATGGATGACTTTTTTGTAGTTCTGTCATTCTTTAAATGCCTATAACTAAAACATTTAGAAATATAACAAATAGTTTTATGATGGTGGGAAATGAAACATCCTCACCTCATCAAGGCTATCATAACGATTAAAATGTGCAGACCGATTTGCGCAGATTTATGTATGGCCGATCAACGATAATCTGCAACGATTTCTCATGCCTACAACAAGATTTGTGAACTAACTGAGCGATTGGCCCAACTTCCGTCCACACACTACGATAAAACTGTGCAACCGCGATCGACAACTATTTATCGAATAAACTTTGTTCCTCCAATCGTTTACACCAACCAAAAAATCTGCACCAATATTCGTACCATCGATAAAACTGCACAAACGAACTGCGCAGTCACATCGCGACGATAAATCGTTGTCGTGTATATCGGTCATATCATTTACATGTTTGATAAATCTGCGCAAATAGGTTTGCACAGATTAATCTCTGCAGTTTATCGTTACGTATGTAGCAGGCCTAAAATATCGAGGTAAGTCTAACAAAGCGTCTAAAACCACATCGTTCTGTTACCAGGTCTTCTGGTAATTTTGAAATTTAGGGATGCTGCAAAATATAGTTCAACTGACATTTCCAGTGTATCTCTTTGTGGGAAGTATATTCTTAATTGTTCACTTAATCAAATATAATTAAAAGCAAAGGTCTTCTAAGGTTACAATTCATAAATAATGCATTAATATACATCAAAACTTAACCTACAGTAATATATTTCTTAATAATTAAGTTGCATATTATTTCTGTATGTACTCAATTGTATAACTGTTGAAGGAGAAATAAAAAATGTTAAATTATGCACTTTAGTAATTGGCTGCTGCCATTTTCTTGTTAAATAAAAGAAATATCTACCTATATCTAAACTTTAGAAACCTAACCACTATCCGTCAAGTTTTGTAACTTTTTTTTTTTGGCTCACAAACGATTGAATACACTGATAGTAATTTTTTTTTGAAGACAGCTCCCACGGTAGGACCATACATTTCTGTGTCGCGTAGGATCTTACAAAGATACATGAAACGGGCACAAATAACGCCCATACTAATGCCATAGGCTATATATCATCACGCTAAGACAAATAAGAGCGGAGAACCAAGGAAGAATGTTACAAAAATGGGGGAAAATTAAATAATAAATAAATAAATATTTCGGACATCTAAACACACAACGCCATCTAGTCCCAAGCTAAGCAGAGCTTATGTTATGGGTACTAGACAACTTATACAAATACATATATACTTTATTTTGTAAATACATACATATTATAGATAGAACACACCCAAACTCCGAAACAAATATTTGTAGATCATACAAACATTTGGTCCGACCCAGGAATCGAACCCGAGACCTCATGATCAGTAGTCGCTCACGCCAGCCGCGAGACCAACGAGGCAGTCATCATCATCGGTGAAATTGTCACGCTACGGGCAATAGGAGACGCAATGGAAGTTGCGTGGGTTAGCTAGTATGTCATAAATCGTATACTGCAATTTACCTTTCATTCAATCAACTCAAATATAAAAGAAAATGTATATATTATGTTCCTTACTGCTACGGAACCCTTCATGGGCGAGTCCGACTCGCACTTGGCCCCTTTTTTTTAAACTGCTTGGTTCTGTCAAAAGTTATTGGCCTGCCGCCATTCGTAAGAAAAAAAAATACGTTTCCGTCCTTCCTTGTGGAAATGGAAAATAAAACCGAATTGGTCAATTTCGAGTTTTGCGCTTTGCAACACATTTGGCAATTCATTTTTATTTATATATATGTCGGAGAACGAGTAGTTTTCTTAAGTTTTAATTTGAATTCGTGTTTATTTCAATCGATTATTCGAAACGTCAAACTGTGCATCGAGAAACATGGCAGTTTGGGTGGAATCTGTGGACGGTGTATGCTAAAGAAGGCGCACTGATTATTTGTTATTAACGATGTGATTATTACGTCTTAGTTTACTTACAGCTTGATTTAATAATGTTGGTTTAGTTTTAGTCGATTCTGTAAGCAATATTAAATGTTACTAAAATGTGTGCGGGTAACACCGAATACAGTGGTAGGTGTCACCACTAGTTAAAGCAAACAGCCGGTATAAAAGAGAGCGGCCGCACGAGTTGCGGGACTACTAACCCATTGGCTCTTAAACTAACTACCCACCGTTTCGTATTGAAGAAAAATAGAATCAACAGATCAGTTGAGTACGGGCATTGTACCAGGAAGGACAAGCTGTAAATAAGCTAAGTACATAGGCTTCTTAATTATTGTGATCAACTATTAAACGTTTGTAACTAATAAGTTAAGATTTAAAAGAGTGGCCATGAGTTTCTTTGCCAGTATTCTTCTCATAAGGCTCTACGCATTTTGGAAACTGGAGGTTATGGGTCGTCACGGACGTTCAGTGGATTTTGGTGTTCTCACCTAATTCACTTTGACAATGTTGTGCCGATCTATGATTTTAACTGTAGCTTCATTGATTCAATAAACTATTGGAATTCTATATTGTCTTTGGCTGTGCAAATAAACCCTACCTACCAACGTGTGTAATAATGAAGATTGATTACTAGACTAGACTAGACTTGATTAAGAGCAATTTCTATTGCTTTAAATCATGAGTGCCACTTGACAAAATATGCAAGTGACGTCGGCGAAGCTGACGTCGCCGTTTCTTAAAAACCGCTTCGACCGATCGCCACACTGTGACTCCGACACTTCCGACATCAGAAGTGGGATTACCTGTGAATTGCCCTATGGATTGCCCCTGTGGACTACCTCTAGAGATTACCCTTAGAGATTACCTATGAACTACCCCTATGGATTACCTGTGATACCCCTAGAGATTACCTGTGAATTACCCTAGGGATTACCTGTGAATTACCCCTGTGGACTACCCCTAGAGATTACCTATCGATTACCCCTATGAACTATCCCTATGGATTGTCCCTATGGATTACCCATAACGGATCAGGAACAAAATACAGGGCAGATTGTTATTATTTTATTTTCGTTTACCCTACGTTAAAAAAAAATCTTTTCGATACGTAATTAATTTGTGCTATACGAGAACCGCCAAATAGTGAGAGAACTACTCCGAATGTAAAAGTGAAGTGGTGTGTGAAAAATACAAGCGCTGTCACAACTATGGCAAAATCAGAAGGTTACGTAATCCAGTAAAGATTAGGACAATTTTAGTCATGACAATATTGCTAACACATAATCTGAGATTTCAGATACTACCTCGCCTGACAATCACCTGACAAAGGAAACCAAAGCTCTGAAGACGATTACTTGAACCTTGAAAAGTGTGGTGTCATAGATGCAGTTCCAATATGAATGCCAAGGCAAACGATTTGCAAACCGAGTAACCAGTGAATGTCGGCTCCATCCAACCAGCTCTAGTTCAGCTCCAAGAAAGATTTGGTGAGAAGTTTTCATTTTGTTTCAAATGCTCTTTAATAAGACAAATTCTGTCAGATAGATTTCTGGGCCAACGACAATATAGTGCAGTAAGATTATTGAGGGTAGGTAACGCCCGCCCTTATTGTAGCATAGTATTGTGTGGTCCAAGAATTGTTGCTCTGAGTCTGGGTGATCTTTGTGTACGTACGTAAGGTCCCCCGTGACACAGGATTTTAGTTCCTAATGGGAGAGTTGTCTTTTTAATAAAACAAGAAAAACACGAAATTCTGTCAAGATATCCGGGTCGAAAAAATGCACTGAATAGTATTTCCTGTAGTAGGTACACGTTTACTGTATTTCAAACGACATAATTATTTAAGGAAAAGAATGAAAATCTGCTTGCATTAGGCTTTTCACTTGTAATTTTCGAAAAGTTCTTAAAAATAATAAGGTCGTTTCTATTGGTGCCTACGTTCTCTTATAAAATGAGGATCGCAATCAAATGAAATTAGACCCAAAGTATTAAGGTCCTTACGTGGTCGCCGAAATATTAGCACACATATTTTCTACCCACACATATTTTCTACCAACCATGGATCATCTACACTCGCAGTAATCAAAGTGAATACAGACCGTCAGATACCCACTAGTGATTTTTCCGATGAACATGATGTAGAAAACAATGATCCTTGAATAGTTTATTAAATTAATCGAAGGCTTTATTTCTGTTTTGATTATTTTGTTGTGTACAATTATTTAGAATGTAGTGTTGGTAGCCTGGTTTCACTACCTCCTTAGGTCTCGCTGGTCATTTGTAGCCGTAGCTCGTGCAGTACTTATCTGTAGAGAGTGCGCGGTGCGCATCTGGCTATGCGGATGTTAGTCGCTGGTTAAGTGACAATAAAAAGATCTCGATCTCTGGTTAAGAGTTGAGCAAAAAGCCGCTAGTTAAGTGGTTATTCGCAGTCGCTGGTTAAGTGACTACGATATGTTGCTGGTTAAGTGACAATAAAAAGATCTCGATCTCTGGTTAAGAGTTGAGCAAGAAGCCGCTGGTGAAGTGGTTATACTCAGTTGCTGGTTAAGCGACTAAGTCAAAACGTCTTAACGCTGTTCCTGGCGATTTAGACAGGGGTGCTGAACCTGGGTTAACAATCATTGTTTGTACTAAGATTTATGTGATTATGCTGGTAGACATAAATTAGCATGGTCAGAACCTTATCGTGATGCTGACGTGAATAGAAACATCAAATTTGAAATCATGAAGGCAAAATAATTTGTTATAATTGAAATTGGTTTCTATGAATCTTTAATTTGGTCAGGAATAGCCGAGAGGACGGATTCACTGTCCAGATGATTCCTCAGTTAACAAACACGTAGACGTGTAAGTCTTATCAGAATGCCTGTGGGCCAGGCCGAATAAATTGAGCTACTGTGGTTGCTTTTTTCTTTGTTTACAGATGACTCACACGAGGACGTGTGAAGCATCAGGATGGCCGTGTCGGAGAACGAGTAGTTTTCTTAAGTTTTAATTTGAATTCGTGTTTATTTCAATCGATTATTCGAAACGTCAAACTGTGCATCGAGAAACATGGCAGTTTGGGTGGAATCTGTGGACGGTGTATGCTAAAGAAGGCGCACTGATTATTTGTTATTAACGATGTGATTATTACGTCTTAGTTTACTTACAGCTTGATTTAATAATGTTGGTTTAGTTTTAGTCGATTCTGTAAGCAATATTAAATGTTACTAAAATGTGTGCGGGTAACACCGAATACAGTGGTAGGTGTCACCACTAGTTAAAGCAAACAGCCGGTATAAAAGAGAGCGGCCGCACGAGTTGCGGGACTACTAACCCATTGGCTCTTAAACTAACTACCCACCGTTTCGTATTGAAGAAAAATAGAATCAACAGATCAGTTGAGTACGGGCATTGTACCAGGAAGGACAAGCTGTAAATAAGCTAAGTACATAGGCTTCTTAATTATTGTGATCAACTATTAAACGTTTGTAACTAATAAGTTAAGATTTAAAAGAGTGGCCATGAGTTTCTTTGCCAGTATTCTTCTCATAAGGCTCTACGCATTTTGGAAACTGGAGGTTATGGGTCGTCACGGACGTTCAGTGGATTTTGGTGTTCTCACCTAATTCACTTTGACAATGTTGTGCCGATCTATGATTTTAACTGTAGCTTCATTGATTCAATAAACTATTGGAATTCTATATTGTCTTTGGCTGTGCAAATAAACCCTACCTACCAACGTGTGTAATAATGAAGATTGATTACTAGACTAGACTAGACTTGATTAAGAGCAATTTCTATTGCTTTAAATCATGAGTGCCACTTGACAAAATATGCAAGTGACGTCGGCGAAGCTGACGTCGCCGTTTCTTAAAAACCGCTTCGACCGATCGCCACACTGTGACTCCGACACTTCCGACATATAGATTATTTGAAAAGGACAAACTTTGACAATATCAATTTAACACAAAGTGGCTAGGCTGTTTGACGTTGACCAGAGATTGAGAGAGATCAAACTGAAATCATTTTGTTTCAGTTTCCCATTTTAGTATAAAATGTACGGCACAGATAAGAAAACTTATTGTATACTATGCTCTATATTAAAAAAAAATAACATACGAGGCATAAAAAAAATATTGGAGAAAATACTCATATTTATGGCTGAGGTTTGTTTTAGTACACGGCCCCTTTTGAACCGATAAAGTACTGATACGTGGTTAAGTGTAAAAAAAATATAAATTAAAAAGATCCAAAAATGGAAACAACACGTATACATTGTTTTTTAAGTGTCTTAAAATAAAACTGAAAAATAATAATAATCTCATAGATCACAAAGCTATCTAACCCCAAACTAGGAGGAACCTGTACCATGTTTACACGACTGCTGATAAACATATTTCTAAATACATACATACATTTTATACACAAATCGGTAAATAAATTACTCGTCATACAATTATTTGTCAAGAGCAGTCAGGAGATGCTCTCTGTGTGGTGAAGACGGAGAAGGAATACTTGAAAAAACTCTACTGCTATACCATTTCATTCCGCTGTACCAACTCGTCTGGACCCCACGCTATCCAGACGGGTTGGCATAGCGTGGCATAGGGCAAAACCTACTTTCTGAAGAGGCCCGTTCAGTAATGAACTGTTCAAAGCTGTTGATGAGTAGTCAGAACTACTAACCACTCAACCTGTTCGTCGACTGGCTACTTAAGGTAGATTGCATATAAACATAATGTATCTGAACATACTCTCATAAAAACATAATAGGTGTACAACTGTAAAATACAACAATTTAATTTACATAACTTTAAGTTTCATACGTATGGCCATGCATTAATATATCCAGTATACATTGTTACAGTCCTAGTTTTATTAATGCATTCAGTTATCTGAGCACGTGAACGAGTACTTCATGAAACATCATATTAATTTCCAAAACAAATATGTACATATTATAGAGAAGGACTTAACGTCTTAATAGAACCACGGCTTAACTACAAACTAATACTAGTTGCATTACAAGAATCCAGCATTCCTTGCAAGAAAAAATAAAGCACACAGGCACCGAACCGCTAGACTGTACTCGTACAAGAAACCAGTTGCTTGCCGTCGCAGTTTCATACAACCAGTTTTTCGATAATCGCATCGAGCTGCGTTTAAATGCAAATGTGATGCATCTCCACTCGCCAAGTTCAAGGCCACTGTGCGTCTAGTCGCATGGGTAACACTTGTGGACGCCACTGTACTCGAATATAGTAATACCACTTACAAACGTGTTAGTATGTTTGTGCAGTTTTTTACTGCTCTAAATACCTATTTATCCGTGCATCATATAGGTATATAGTATTTCATGACTTTAGAAAAAGTCATAGAAAAATCAGTGTTGTGCAATCCCTTCACTCCTGATACAAAACCCTTGTTCCCTTGGTTCGGGAGGGGAGACCCGCCAAAGACTTAAGGCAAGGTACTTATGATTTTTGAGTTGCAAATGTCCATGGGCAGCGGTAGTCACTTAACATCAGGTTTGGTGTACTTATTTACCCCCCTTATATTGTCAACAAAATATAAAGGATTAAATAAAAAAAACATATGTTTCAGACTTCATACTACAGACCTTTGAGACCCCTTTTTTCAGATTTCGTTCTTAATTTCTCTGAATGACTCGTCAAGATTGTGTCTTCCTTAACAACTTATTTTCCTTTATGCAAAACTATCATGATACGCTGACTTCTCTATTCTGCCAGAACGAAAGAATAAACAGAATCAAAGAGCAGTGGTCACAATACTCATTAAGAATGCAGACAATGCAACAATGCAGCCATGCAATGGTGAGCCAAATCAAAGAGGGTCAGATTAGTCGCAATTAAAGAAAATAGAGACTCTCGAACGAAACCTAGGAACGCTACCGTTCATTTCACAACTAAGTAGACCAACAAAACAATCCCAATTTACCTAAGTAATCAGTCGAGACTCGTGGAAAGGGCCGCCATTTTTACAAATTGGCGGGAGACCGCAGCGGCGGTCACGTGACACGTTTCCGCTTCACGGTGGACGGTAATGAAATGATGATAATATTTATGGTATCCCTCACCGATTAGAGATGTGGTTTGAACTAGTTACTACCTTCATAATTTTATTATCATCTATATTTAGACGGTTTATAACGGACAGATTAAGAATACAGTATGTCACCACCTCCACTCATCCCATTGCTTTTGTAAGGGATCAAAGTACGTAACACAACGTCACAGCGGAGAGAAGAAAAACTTAAAACAAATTCTATACTTATTCGTCTGGTCAGCGTGATGATAAAGGCCAAAATCGTTTTGCTAAGGAACGTCCCGTGTCCAGTAGTAAACTGCTAAAGGTTGTTGAGTCTTAAAATATCGTCGTCAAAACACTGCATATCTGAGAGACTATTCTTCCTAGCCTTTATTATTCCCAAGATTAATCGGGGTCGGTTACTAGTTCAACCGGTTTTACCTAGTTTTATTCCAATGAGCGACTGGCATTGGACCTCCGCAACCCTGAGGATGAACTGAATTCTTCTAATTCAGTTGAACTAGTTGTCAGTATACTTGAGGGCACTGACTTCCAAATAACGATTGTCATAGGCATTCATCACAACCGGGACTGACGACTTAACGTGCTCCGCAGGGCGCGTTCGAGAAACACCGCCATACTCCATACTACGGACTGCTGTATGAATTTCTTGTAAGAAAACCCTACAGCAGTTCGACCTAGGAATCGAACCCGAGATCTCTTGATCGGCAGTCGCTTACGCTAGCCGCTAGACCAACAAGGCAGTTGAGATAGCTATTAAGGATTCCAAATTAATGTGTAACTTATTAAGCCTTGTGTAGGGATTCCTGTGGCATGTAGAAACATTTAGAATAGGTATAATTTTAAAATTTAGGGAGGTTATTATACAGTTCTTTTAACCGAGTTAAAAAAGAGGAGGATCTAACTCTATCTATCTCTAGGTTTTCTGTTTCTTACCTCATAACTCCGTCAATTATAAAACATTTTAAAAAACTTTTTTTTGTAGGGTATAATTTCTATTTCGCCCCATTTATGTTTGACGAAAGATAAATAAATAAATATTTCGGACATCTAACACACAACGCCATCTAGTCCCAAACTAAGCAGAGCTTGTATTATGGGTACTAGACAACTGATATTAATACTTATATACTTTTTTTTTTTTTGTAAATACATACATATTATAGATAGAAAACACCCAAACTCCGAAACAAATATTTGGAGATCATACAAACATTTGATCCAACCCGGGAATCGAACCCGAGACCTCAAGAACAGCAGTCGCGTACGCTACCACTGCGCCACCGAGGCAGTATGATACCCTATAGTAGATGACACCCTAAGGGTTAAAATCGAGAAATAAACAATTAGATTTATTACAACTCGTTATTAGTTCGGACCATTCAAATCATTTAATACTTTTCACCCGACTACGAAAACGTAATATTTTTGGCAATATAAGTATGTGTATGTTCCATTGCAGCACCCACACTAAATACTGTACCGATTTTAATGAATGTGTTATCTGTAGATTCATAACAAGTCCAAGTGACATTGGCTCTATAAATTCAAGGTAGTAGAGCCATGCTGATTTCAGTACGAACGGGCCGGCTCGACAGGCGTTCATGCTGTAGTGTTTCGTTGGTGAGTGCGAGACCGGAGGCCCAAAGATGCGAAAGCATCACAAGGTCGCCATGGTGTGGATCACCATGCTGCATTGTCTGCTTTTCGTTTCCACCAGGCGGAGTAGTCATTTTGGTAGGGCAATACATAAAAAAAATACTCAAAAGTTTTTACGTAATCGGATTATAGTTTTACTAGCCGACCCACGCAACCTCGTTTGCGCCTTATATTGCCCGTAGCGAGAAAATTTCCCCCGTTTTTGAAACATTCTTCATTGTTGCTCCGCTCCTATTAGTAGTAGCGTGATGATATATACCCTATAGCCTTCCTCGATAAATGGACTATCCAACACCGAAGGAATTTTTCAAATCGGACCAGCGGTTCCTGAGATTAGCGTGTTCAAACAAACAAACAAACAAACTCTTCAGCTTTATATATTAGTATAGATAAACTTTTTCTTCATAAAGTTAATTATTAAATTATAATATCGAGTACCTACACAGCTATTATAGGTAAAAAATCGTTAAATATATTTTTACTAATAAAAGTCAAGATACACTTAATCACAAAGATCTTACCGAAAAATCTTAGAAAGTAAAGCGTTCGCTTGTAGCAGACGTCACGGGCAGTGGTTCGATGCGCCCGCGCAGATGACTCAGCGCTTTTTGCTTCAAAAGTAATTGGGCGTACGCGGACAAGTGTTGGTGCCGACACCCCGATAAGGAAAAAATCTTTCTCCAAAGTTCATTGACAAACGTATAAAGAGATTTTAGTTATTTCGAAGCCAATCTTAGAACTTGGCAGTTCGATATTGCGTAACTAATAATATAATTTTTAATATCGCCTAACCGTTCTGAAGAGACTGTTTTTTTACTGTTTTTTTGACATACACGACAAAAGTTCAAACCTAAAATAAACGTAAACCTACTCTATAACACAAACCTTATTTGAAGGAATTCACAGGATTTTCGTAACTCGGTTTTCTTTAAAAAAAGTTATGATCCATTAGTTAACTTATTCATAAATTGCTACGTGTGTGTAATTTAAAAAAAAAGTTAAATTGACAGTAATAATCTATGATATCATAAGTCAGTACACATACACGTTAGCACAGAACCTAAGTTTCTGACGGAAAAAAACATTTTTACTGCATTTGAATTAAAACTAGAGAACCAAACTCGACGCCATCATATACTCCTAGTTAAGTATTGAGGCAGCATTAAGTCTTGACTTTATTAAACGGTAGAATTTTGAATTTCGAACCAATTTTACTTTTTAAATCGCCAGCAGCTCAATTGGAGTAAACAGCTTTCAGGAACGCATTCAAATCTGTATTTCATAGCTCACGTGCTGCATCACGCAATTAAAGTTTACAAACAGTACTGATTAGCCCTGTCCGGTCGTGTGAGATGTCGCGTGCTAGCTTATCACTAACTTATTTACAAACTATCATGGCGCAATGGTCGGCTAGTCGTGTGTTGTGGGTTCGACAATTGTTTAGTTAAATAATCCGCCTAACCAGTACTTGTTGGAATAACAACGGAAGTAAAGTAATTAACGTAATTAGCTTAAAAAATGTTTCGACTTCAATCCTCCTACATTGTGATCTATTGTAATGAACTATATTCTTGAATCTTTATTTTTCACCCTTACAATTTTTTTTCCAGAAATCCTTCTGTATAATGGCAAAACTTTATCAAAATCTAGATTTTCTAAATAAATTAACAAGAAATTAAAATGATGGTAGGTAGATACTTTTGGATTCAATTCCTAACATAGGCGAGGGACTTTCTTTTATAACAAGCAATTATTTATATACACCATGTTTGTCAATGGTTTAAAAAACTTCACCTTTGGTTACTCAAATAAAGTACTATTGTGAATCTTTTGAAATATTCATAATAGTACTTTCTTTAGAAGTACACATACCAATTGATAAAAAAATAAAATTAAATCCGAGGCATTTAGTTTTAAAAAACTAATAAAAGTAAAATTTATGAGCAATTAAAAACATGTCAAAATAAAAAAATCACATTAAACATTAAGCTTATTACACACTAAACTCAAGACGCCGTCGGAACCACGTGTCACGGCTCACCCGCGACCCGTGCTCAATTTAACGACTAATTGCGCTGTTATCGCAACTAAACGCGTGTTATCGCGCCCGTCGGCTCTGTTTATAAACATAGTCGGAATAGCCCGTTACATTCACCTCGCATTGATTTTTTCCCCGACCGTTCTGATAAGAAATGTAGACGGTTTTCTTCAATTTATTACTCCCGAGCTTCACTGGATTTTGAATCTATACAAATTCATTCTATCACATAATGAGGTAGACTTTTTTTTGTCAGTTTAAACGCCCTTATCTCTAAAATTACCTATCGGTAATTGGCTGTAAATTTATTGAAGATTATGTAGATTGTAAAACATGACGCTACGAACCGTAGACTTAGAGCAATAACTATTATCCAGGTAGAACTGCCGGCATCAGCTAATCTCTAATACAGTTATTTTGTCTATATTAGTTTCTCGTCAATCAACTTCGTAATATATATATATTTTAATCAAATCTGTCGAAACACACACATTCCAAAGCTGTCACAAATTATGAAGAGAATGAACTATGATATTTGTACGATAACACAACAACAAAATTATCTTTTCTTTGATACAACTAAATTTAGACTATTTTCTACACATTTATTTCCACATCTAAACAAAAGGAAAAGTCAAACTTAGCCATTATCTTTTAATAAAAGCTCGTAAAAAACTTTCCACATAAAAGTTTCAAAAAGTCCTAAAACAAAAATATTGGGCTTTTCTTTACATCCACCTGTAGGGTGCGAAGTTGCGTAAGGGTGCGCCCCCTGCCCTTGAACTGGTGACCTTGAGCCCGAGTCACTACACAACAAAAGTGTTATTTAACGACACTCAATGTGCACCGCCCTTTATTTGAGTAGTTCTTATTTTGAATTTGACATCGTTTTTCATTCAATCGATACTACGCACAGACCTATATTTATTTATTTTTAATAATAGTTTAATAGCTAATATATTGAACTTAATTGATCCTGATAATTCCTTTGGATGACCTTTTTTCAATTTACTCTTCATTTTCCTATGTAAGACCTCAACTGCCTGGTTCAAGAGATTTATTTAATATTTCGTAAGTTTGGCTAAAGTTAATAGTCAGTCAAATATGCACTATTACAAAGCCTCTTCTTACTCCTACGTCAAGACTTAGACGTGAGTGCATGTAAATATCTAAAATCTTATTGTTTTTAAAACTCCTTCCACATATTAAAAGACAATATATAAAAAGTTTCTAGGTGTTAATTCCACTTGGACTACCGAAGTGAATGGCCCTCTCTAACTAATATAAACTCTTTTAGAAGTCATTGAACAAACAATTCTTATGATTCCCATTAAAATACCATAACCTAATTGGACATCTATCCCAAGTATGTAAGCCAATATGCCTCCAATCACTACACTATTTAAGTCTAACACGGCGTGTAACTCAATCGGTCACAACACTGGCTAACATATGTTGACCATAAAGAATAGACACCCCCTCGTAGTCATAGACAACCCTTTATTTGTTCGTAACTCGATTGACGTAACGAATGTCTATTTTCATTATTCTCATGTACAGCGGAGCTTCGAGAACCTCGATGATAAAGGTTGAGATAGCGATGACTTTAATAAAGTTTAAAAATACAGAAGAAATTCTCCAAAAAAACTAGTGATGTGCGCAACCGTCTTTCTTTTATTACAACATGATTTTAGGTATTCTGTTTAGTCAAATCTATTTTAGAAGCCCGTAGTTTTAAAATTAACCCTAATCTATAAATCTTCAAAGAAAATTAGGGTACTATCTAACGTCGCCCATGGGTAAAGTGAAAATAACTGTTTTTCTCGTCTCTCTTATATCAGCTGTTATTGGCTAAATGTTTTGAAGAATTGCGAAAACCTGTTATCTTAAAAATTTACTTGAGTTTATGTTAAAATCAAGCCTAATGTTGGCTATAAAAATCTGTGAAAGTTCATATAATTAAACAATGCAAAAAGCTTAGATTAGCATTATATCGCATTCTGGAAAAATGATAAAGAATTTTAAAAAGCCTTTCATTGATGAACATACTGATTATAATATTTTATGGGCATGTTTTAACACGTTTTACACGCATCGGTAGTGGTAGACAGTTATTTACATTAAACATGCAAAACATTTACACTCACAAATCTTAGTAGATATTATTATAAATACAATACACATAATCTATACTAATATATTTATGGGTGTTTTATGTTTGTTAATGTATACTGTTTTTCTTATTTAAATAAATAAAAAAAAAAAAAAAAAAATATAAAGCTGAAGAGTTTGTTTGTTTGTTTGTTTGTTTGAACACGCTAATCTCAGGAACCGCTGGTCCGATTTGAAAAATTCTTTCACTGTTAGATAGCCCATTTATCGAGGAAGGCTATAGGCTATATATCATCACGCTAAGACCAATAGGAGCGGAGCACCAATGAAAAATGTTTCAAAAACGGGGGAAAATTATCACGCTACGGGCAATAAGAGACGTAAACGAAGTTGCGTGGGTCAGCTAGTCTTAATACAATACACAATAGCAGCGTGAGTTAAAACCTTTATGTGAGTTCCAGAACTGTATGACGGATCTCTAGGCTTCCACTATCTGACGGTACACGACGAGCATTACCTACACACTACATTTACTATATTCCAAATTTAAATATGTGTATCAGTTTAAATACATTATTGTTTCTCAATCACTAGATCTGTCCCCCTCAGTAATCATGCTGGCGGGTAAGGAGGGCTGGGGCGCAGTGGACTCTTTCTGTTAGCCTGTAACGCTCAAGAAAGAGACCGCTGAAGAGGATCGGGAGAGGGCTGATCCCGAGCGTAGACGACGACTCAAGCTGCCAGAGAGTGGGGACCTCTGGTAGCTGATTACGGTCAGGCCGCTACACTATATAATGATTAGGCTGAAGGAATGATGGAGTCTGAATAGACGCAGCGTCGTTCCTATACCGCAGCGGGGACCTGAAATAACATGGCCCGGGTCCTCCTAAGAGCAGGGAGCCTGAAATCGGCCTGGTGGTTTTAAGTGGAATGACTAAATACCTGACTCCTCAGGAGAGCACAACAGATCTGGAAGAAAATTATATTTTAATAGTAGTATAAATATCGAAGAAAGAGCATCTCTTATTTTAGAAAAGTTATTAGACATAATCACAGTTTAAATCAAAGCTAGTTCTACGCAAAATTTTAAAATAGAAATGATAAACAATTTCGAACGTGTTAGCCACTAACCTAATTAAAAATAAATAGAAACATTACTGTAAAACCCACTCAACATGACACAGGAAATAATCAGATAACTGGGTACTTCCCCTAAGCTTAAACAGAGGGTGTAATCCATCCCTCGAACTAGAGAGAATGCCTTTGTGCGATATGTAGGTAGTGCCAGATTAACACAGAGTAAGTTGTTAGAGACCTTCTGATGCCCTATAGATAAAATAATTGGGACGTTTTGTGGTCTTAACTATGAATAGATCGCTCTATGATGCGCAATATCAACTTAGGGTGTAGTTCAATAGAGTGTTGTTTAACTGAATTAACGTTGACATGTCAATACGTAATTATAACTAGTGCCAATTTTGACACCCTCTCAAATACTGAAACGTTTATTGGAAAGGGTTTTTAATCGTGATTAATTTTCGTGTTTATGACAGTCATGATTTTAAAAAATAGGTCGATTGATTCCAGATTTTTTTCTGTAACTACATTTACATCATAAAAAAAACCGAAAGTCCGAAACAAATATTCACAGATCATACAAACATTGGATCCGGGTCGGGAGACCGTACCTAACGTTTGTATGAAATACAGTACAGTAGTCGCATACGCTATCATCGCGACAGTCGTACCTCGAAATGCATCCGTAATTTCTTTCATGCACAGCCTTTTTTTCATGAGTCTCTTTAAAAATTTACAAATAGGAAGTATTAATTTTAAAATTTTCATAAAAATATACCTAGTGTTAATACCATAATTTACACAAATATAACGACATCACCCAAGCCAAAATCTTAAAACTACAAAGCGTGCGAAAGAAATAAGTACATTCATTCATACACTCGAAAACATATGCTTCCTCTGAGCACAAAGTCGGTTAAATACTAAGCTACAATATAGCATTGCTACTAAAAATTGTGTGTTCTCTCAAACACAGTATACGTAAGTAAGTACCTAAGTAAAACTCATAAAACAATACCTACTTAAACCGTTCAATTTACGAACGTCAATCCATAGAGTAATAATTCACCAAAGAGTATAAACAACTCAATATAATCCATCCATATATTCAACAGTACCATAGACAATTCATAACTATAAACGGGAACTTGCCGCCATAAAGATTATAACTTCGTTGACGTGCTTTAAGAAATAAAGCAATAGTGTATAAAGAAGTAATAAATGGTGTATGGATGGGCTGGCGGCTCCAAGTTATTGTTTATCTGTGGAACGGCACGTGACATCGCGTGTTATAGTGGTGGGCCACAGAAACAGCAGGAACGAGTAACTGTACAGACTCCATATACCGGCTCCTTCTTACAATCATATGCGTCGTATGGCCATTATTTGACAACTTCACATTTCAGCAAAATACAAGTTATTTTGATTGCCTAAATAATTTACATAACTTTCCTTAATATTAATATCGCAAACGCTAACGCTTAAGTGACCGCTGTCACTATAAACTTGCGACATACATTTGAAAGTGTTAAAGTTCTCAGGACAGCTACCTATGCGATTTGATGTTGTTAACTGTATTGATCTTGTTCCACTCGATTTATATGATGAATTTTATTGATATTATGTCTGTCTGCACCAAAGACAGACAGATTGATTGATCTGTCTCGATGTCATGGTGGGGGATTCACTGCCACGCGAGGGTCAACCACAAACCAATTTTCCTCCATATTGTCTATGCCATATGACAGACAAATAAATGAGTTGGTATCGTTTGTTGGCCGTTTAGTTTTTTTTAGTTAGTAGTTTGTGAATAGTTCGCTAATTTATGGTAAACTTGAGCTAGTTTCCTAAGTACAGTAATTTAAGGCATATTTTTATTGAAATCTATATTTATTTAAAAACTAGCTGAACCCCGCGGTGCTACCCGCGGTTATTGTTGTACGGCAAGTAACGCCGCGGGACAAAGTTAGTCTAAAAAAAAGTAGCCTAAGTTACTCCCCGGATCATCAGCTACCTGCCAGTGCAAGTCCCGTCAAAATCCGTTCCAGAGATTACCCGGAACAAACAGACACACAGACAGACAGACAAAAATTTTTTTAATTACATTTTTTGGTATATGTATCGTGTATACATACACATGCATTGATTAAAAAGCTGTTATTTTAATACTACAAACAGACACTCCAATTTTATTTATTTGTATAGATGAATCACCGAACTGTATGTACATAACTTCCGATCGGCTGCACCAAATTAAATATTTCTTTTTTTACATATTCTTCTTGTTACCAGGTTGGTGTTCAAGAAAAAGTAAAAGATAACGGCAAAGTCTTTTTTTTGTCCGCGACTGTACACTGCCTGTGGAAAGCTGAGACAGATATATAAAATATGGCAGTACGAAGTTCGCAAGGTCAGCTAGCTAGAATTTGTAAAACAAAGGCTAGTTAGTATAAATAAAAGCAAAAAAAATATAAAACAAATAAATAACACACAAATTAACAACAAAGCTACAATTCAAACTAACCTAACCCTTTTTGAGATTTTGTGAAAAAATGGAGCCCTTTTTATATCTTCGTAATGTATTTATGTGTGTTTATCAGCAATCTGTTACCATAGTACAATCTCTACCTAGTTCAGTACCTATGTGTGCAATGTGTGAAGATATTTTTCTAATGCATTCATGTCATTGAAACTTTTCAGAAAAGTTAATAGAGCCAATAAGCCCCCACCCAGGCTATTTAAAGGATGAAAACACACCTAACATTCCTATGTTGTAGGTGACCATAGTTATAGATATTTATAATCGGGTGTCTCATCTGCTAGTCTGCAACATGAAACCGAATATCCGAGAGTCCAACAAAAGTTCCAATAAATATTTTGGACATTTAACACATCACACCACCTAGCTTCAAACTAAGCACAGCTCGTATTATGATAGACAGCTTGACGGATAGAATATTTATATACTTTTTTTGGATAAACACACATACATATTATCTTCTGTAGCTTACCATGGGAGAGCCACGCTTTGGCATGAAAGAGACCTTTGAACCGAAGTGATACCACGGCCTCACAGAAAACCGGTGTAATATAGCGCTTGCGCTGTGTTTCACCGAGTAAAGATACCGGAGGCTCATACCCCAACCCCTCCCCACATCCCTTTCCCCATTCCCCAAAGGTTGGCAACGCACTTGTGACGCCTCTGGTGTTGCGGGTGTCCATAGACGGGTGATCGCTTACCATCAGGTAATACGTGTGCTCGTTTGCCCCCTATACCATAAAATATATATATATACATAGAAAACATCCAAACTTCTAAATAAATATTTGCAGATCAACCAACATTTGTCCCTAACAGAGAATCGAACCTGATTAACGTACACTACCACTGTGCTAACAGCATATCATTCAACCTAATATCCATTTATGAAACCGAATATCCGAGAGTCGAACAAATGACAGGAGTTCAAGTGATAATAAAACATTATTCAGAAGCGGTAAGTTGTGAGTGAGTCAATTACTTAGCCACTTGACTCAGCACATGTTGACTCGCATTCACGTTAGCAGCGTCCGTGCGTCTGCGCACAGAATTAATATCAAGTGGACATACTTACATAACGACAGTCAATGTTATTGCACCCGGTATATAAGCAATTTTTATGAATATCTATAGGTATATGTATACAGGTAAACAATCTATATAATATACTAGCTGTTGCCCGCGGCTTTGCTCGCGTGGAAGTTGATCATATGCATTTAATTAAAACTGTGTAAAAGTATGTATCAGTACTTTATTCATGTTTTTGAACGTATTTTTTTATTTTTGATCAATAGCCCATTTAAAAGAACTTTCATACAAACATTTCACTCATATTTCATCCCCTTTAGGAACAGAATTCGCATAAATGCTGATATAAGTATTCATCTATTTCGAAAAATGACGGAATGCTAGACTAACCTATGTACGAAATGTCAACCCCTATTTCACCCCTTAGGGATAGAATATTCAGAAACGCTGCAATACGTATTTACTTTTAATTAGCAACTCAAAAATAAAGTTTCACCTTTCTTATTTCTATGTATTCTTAAATATGACGGATTTCCAGAAAAAAATTCAACCCCAATTTCACCCCCTTAGGGGTAAAATATGCAGAAACTCTAAATAGATATCTAGTCATTTTTAATCAATAGCCCAAAATTAAAGTTTCATGGTTCTAACTTAAAAAATTACAAACTTCCATACAAACTTTCCACCCCTATTTCACCCCTTAGTGGTAGAATATCCAGAAACGCTTACATACGTATCTACTCATTTTTAATTTGTAGCCCAAAAACAAAGTTTCATGTTTGTAACTTCAAAAATGGCGAACTTACGTACAAACTTTCAACCCCCTTTTCATTCCCTTAGAGGTAGAATATCCAGAAACGCTTAAATACGTATCTACTCTTTTTTAATCAGTAGTACATGAATAAAGTTTCATGGTTCTAACTTAAAAAATGACAAACTTCCATAGAAACTTTCAACCTTTATTTCACCCCTTAGGGGTAGAATATCCAGAAACGCTTACATATGTATCTACTCATATTTAATTTGTAGCCCAAAAACAAAGTTTCATGTTTGTAACTTCAAAAAAGGCGAACTTACGTACAAACTTTCAACCCCTTTTTCATCCCCTTAGGGGTAGAATATCCAGAAACGCTTAAATACGTATCCACTCACTTTTAATCAGTAACCCAAAAATAAAGTTTCATGTTTGTTACTTCAAAAATAAACGAACTTTCGTACAAACTTTCAACCCCTATATCACCCCTTAGGGGTAGAATATCCAGAAACGCTTAAATATGTATCCACTCACTTTTAATCAGTAGCCCAAAAATAAAGTTTCATGCTTCTAACTTAAAAAATGACGAACTTCTATACAAACTTTCAACCCCTATTTCACCCCCTTAGGGGTAGAATACCCAGAAACGCTCAAATACGTCTCTACTCTTTTTAAATGAGTAACACATAAATAAAGTTTCATGTTTCAGTCTTCAAAAATGACGGACTTCCAGACTAACCTATGTATGAAATGTCAACCCCTATTTCACCCCTTAGGGGTTGAATATTCAAAAACACTGAAATACGTGTTTACTCATTTTTAATCAGCAGCCCAAAAGTAAAGTTTCAGGTTTCTAACTTAAAAAATGACGGACTTCCATACAAACTTTCAACCCCTATTTCACCCCCTTAGGGGTAGAAATTCCAAAATTCCTTTCTTAGTGCGTGTCTACTCAATAAAAGGATCCTACTCACCAAATTTTATAGCCCTAACTATCATAGTTTACGCTCGGCGATGATGAATCAGTCAGTCAGGACTTACTATTTTATAAGTATAGAAGATAATATACTAGCTTTTTCCGTAGCTCCTCACGAGTGTATGTTGGTTATCGCGGTAAAAAATAGCCTATATCATTTCTATAGATTCAAAGTAGCTCCATATCAAATTTACTGATTAGTGCAGCGGTTAAATGAAAAAGTAACAGGCGGACAGAGTGAGTTACTTTTGAATTATTATTATAAGTATGGATATTAATAGCTTTATGTATTACATCTCACACGCGATTGTCTGATACCAGACTAAGCAGAACCTGCAGTACCTTCCCTGCATGAGAATTCAAGCCTTGAAAACCCCTCTATTTATTAAACAGACCATGATTTTTAAACGCCTGAAAAGGTTTTTATAACTCAAGGTAGGAAAACTCTTGGACAAAATCGATGTATCACTTTAGGAGAAAAAATGGTACAAACTTATGAATATTATTCCCCTATATACCCTTGTTTTAGTATCTGAGTTGCAAATAAAGCAGAGGTACGATGTATCACTTTTACGTAACAAAATAATATGAAATCTAGTTTCATATTACTAATTCTGTTGGTAACTGTTTGAAAAAAATCTTTATGACTTTTTAAATACAAAAATGGATATTACATGTGAGTAACTTTAATTTTGTCTGTAGCTAAAGGCAATATATAAAATTGTGTCATGAAAAAATTCCTTTGAAAAAAAATACTTAACCGTTTATTTTGGCTTTGTTGAGTATGTTTGTCTCTTCGGGCTGCTAACTATATTAATATGTATTTAAATTATTCATACCTACTTGAAACAACCCTAAAGAGTTTCCGACGGCCTCGGAGGCGCAGTGGTAGCGTATGCGACGGCTGTGCTCGAGGTCACGGACCCGATTCCCGGGCGGGATCAAATGTTTGTATGATCTGCAAATATTTGTTTCCGAGTTTTGGTGTTTTTCTTTGTTTAATGTGTATGTATTTACAAAAAAATATTAACATTTATGTATTATATGTAGTAATATATATTAATACTAGCTGTCCCGGCAAACGTCGTTTTGCCATAACTACTAATAAATTAAAAATTAATTAAAAAAGCATTGTCCAGCGGACAAAATTGTGAATCTAAACCATTCCCAGATCCCCTTGAATCCCCTGATCCCCTGCTTACTTTGAGAATAGATGGCGTCGCGTGTTAGATGTCCGAAACATTATTATTTTAACATAAGATAAACGAAGGATAAACTGCGATGAATAGCTTGCTTCTTCTTTATCATTGTCTTCAGCCTGTTATAATCCTCAGCTAGACATAGGTCTTAAGTGGACCTACTTAAACTCATGCCTATTTCTCCAAAGGGGTAAACAGAGGCACTGTGAACGCCCACATTTCACCAGTATTATAGTCCCACGTTTGCCAAAGCCTCGTCCATCGATCACAATCATAATAAAAAAAAAAGCTTAAGCCTAAGCGGGAACCTTATGCTCCTTGAAGAATATTGAACATCCATATTATTCTTTAGATAGGTCTGATAACAGAGGCCAGGTCACGTGCCAAAGCCCATGTTGTGTCACGGTTTTGGATGAATTTGGTCATTAAATAATCTCTTAATAATTATTCCAGGCATGTAGATATGCCAACTCATGTAAACAGCGCAAAACCCTGACCTCTGCGCATGGGCAAGTGGTTCAATTGTCGCGCCGGACATGACATCATGCACGCACTTCCGTTCGCTAATTACATGCGTCTGCGACAACGACATCCTGAAGGGTGCAGCAAACTGTATCAGTCACGTTGTTAAATATACACCGTGTTTACTTTCTTGTTTGATTTCAACTAAGAAATATATAGATGGCTAATAAAGGAAGATGGTGATGGTGGAGATTAGTCATCTAGTGTTAAGCGATCACCTTCGCCTATGTACACCTGGAACTTAGATATGAAATGAAATGAAATAATTTATTCTGCAATTAGGTTACATAAACACTTTTGCAAGTTAAACTTTTTTTGAGCAGATGAGTTCGGCCTTTACCAACTGGACTAGCCCTGAGAAGAAAGGACGAAACAAACTCAGGGATCAACGTCTCTTTTAAAATCCAGACAATTTTCACAAATGCAAAAGACATTATTTCAATAAAAAAGCGATTATTACAAATTGAGTCACAATTATTATAATAATCAGTGAAGATAATAATTTAAAAAATAATGTCAACTATAACAATAGTTTAAGATGAATTTATTTCAAAGTATAAATAAATTATCGTCACATCAAAATAAATTTAAACATTCAAAATAAACAGCATGTGCAGAATGGGTAGCTCAATTCCTTAGGAGAGCATATCTAGTCCACATTCTCATTTGTCATTTTTTAAAAGACAACTTCTTGCATCAGGCATATATCCGATGTCGCGGGAACTTTATAAAAACAAACATAAAACGAACACAAAAACACCCAGACTCGTAACAACAATTTGTGGATCACCAGCTACACTAAGAGCAGTAGAAAGTCACGAGGTAACCACTTAAACCGTTACGTCATCCATGCTGTCATTCACAAACCCCACTCTCCCCTAGAGTCAAAGTGGGGTTTAAGATATTTAAAAAAAGCCATTCTCATAATAATCAATAAAAGATGCATACTTTTAATTGTGACAAAACATCGTAAATTGCTAATCTAATGGGGATATAGTAAAGTGATGGGATGTCTAGCTTCACATCACACCATATCAACAGCCTTCTACAGCCCATTGCTGGACATACGCCCCTCCTTAGCAAACTTGTAATGTAAAAAAAGTAATCCAATGTAAAAAAAGCTGAATTACTGAGACACGCGAGTAGATCCCAATAAGAAAATTCTTCCATACTACAATTTTGCATACATAAAACGTACATTTATATATCATATATAAAACCAGCAACCTTGGATAAAGTCATAGTGCAAAACCGGTCAGGATTAAAGTTAATTAAAATAGTATAATAAGTACAAGTGAGTTTAATTCTAGAATGTATTTCAACAAGTTCAATCAAGTGCCGACAATCGAGAGTATAAATCACATCCTACTATATGATTGTCATGTGCTTATATTTGGCATGCTTATTAAAACCAAACTTCAGGACATTGATGTGTTTTCAAAAGCTCACAAATTTAAGATTCACTTAACAAGTATTATAATACACAGTACTTTTAAGGCAAAAATAGAGTCTGTAATAGGTTACATGAGCGATACCGGTGTTGAAAGAAAGATTAAAAAAAAAAGATAAACTCATTTGATGGGTGTCAGATCTGACACCTGTCACCTGATAGCATTACGTGTAGTGAAAAAAAAACATTAATGATATTTTGATTGACTTATTAATTCTTTAACGATATCGTTTTTTTGTTTTTTTGAAAGAAGGTCCTTATTTCATTTCATCCACATTTTGTATAATTAATTCGTAACGACGAAGACTTAAAGACTTATGATTTGAAGACTTTAAATATAATGGATAATGGATTGCTATGCTTGGATGAACTCTTATGGAAAATAAACAATAAATAATGTCTTCAGAAACCTTTGCGACTACAGAAATTCAACAGAATTTATCTAAATTTATAAACAAAATCTTATAAAAAATCGAAGCAAGTTTTAAGTGAGTATTATAGACTAAAGACACACCATACTCCGATTATTATTTCTTAAGAATAACTTAAAACACATACCTACAGTTTAAAAATGAAAAAGAGTTTGAACCTTCTTCATCCATGTAGTACTTATTCCTATCTTGTATTGCTACTTTTTGAAAATAATTTAGTACTTAACCATAGGTAGTAGTTAACTGATGCTGTGTTCTACTGCTACTACCGCGCGAACTAATCAAGTTATACTTTTGTTACATTAGAAAGATTTTTGTTTTAAAGAGATTTTTTTTCTTGCAAACTATTATATAATTATTAAACCATTTCAAAAACAAATATTGAAAAACATTAGAATGCCTAAAGTAAACCCGAGCGAGTACCAAGGCTCATAATACAAACTTGAGATTTATAAAGTACCACAGGTACTTAAATTACCGCACGGCAACACTGAAAAATGCATTCGGAGACAAAAGCAGGCTATTACCGCCTCAGGATTAGCCCTATTGACACTACGTTACCAATTAAAAAGGGAGGGGTGCCTTTTCGTCTCGGTTTTTTTCAGCAGACGGTTTTTCAGGCCGCGGGCGTACACCCCCCACTTTTCTCCCTAGACCCCCCGTGGCTGTACAGAAAAATCAATAACGCAGCACTTTTTTCCGCGCGTAAAGCATGCACCGACACGGGGTACGGTTGTGTGTGTAGCCGCCACGCACACACACGAACGCTGCATTGGGTTGCCAACATTTTTTCGTTCGTATTAAAATTTTCTCACAACGACTACGCTCCCGTGGATGTCCCGGAGGTCTTACCTTTGATTAGTGGGGTGAACTAGGAAGACTTACGCAATGAGCTACACTATTCTAGGTTAAACCTAAACAAAAGGTACTTATCGCCATAAATACATAAAAGATAACAATTCGCGCCTTTTACCTTTGCCTGAAATGAAAACAATTTGTAAATGGAACATCAAAAATCTGCTCCAACATTACCAAGACGTTAAATCGCCAACGGAAAACAATTTTAAAACATTCTATCATCAGCCTTTTGTTCAAATTCTCTTTAAGAAATCGCCATAACTCGTGCTCTTAAAAGGATTGCGGTAAAATGAGGAACGGATTCTACAAAAAAAAAGGAGTACAAACGTCCTTATGTACCCAGTTTGGGTATTGTGAGTCTTCTTAAATCTATAAAGATGTGGGTTCGTACTGCGACCTTGTAGGTGGACTGAATAGATTTGCTTCCGCATACTCTGGTTACGATTTACCCGTTATTATCTTTGAATAAGTGACAAAAGCTTTTAGAAGAGTTCCCGGGATCTAGGGGCATATCATTTGCATAGATTCCTAACGCTTGCTGCGCGACAACCGCACAACACTAATTGCTAACGCAGACTAACGTAAAAAAAGCATCACATTTAAAAAAGGAACGCTTTGCACATTTTTATTTCGCGTTCGCAATGACAGAGGTGCGTCTGTCTCGCTCACGCTCCATTGTTGGTCGGTGTTCATCATCATTCCATCTTTGTCTACCGCGCGCGTTTTTTTTGAACCTGCAAAAATATAAAAACGCCGAATCGCGGGTGTGTTTGTGGTGGGGTGCTGTGTTACCGCGTTGCA
Organism: Spilosoma lubricipeda; assembly: GCA_905220595.1. Taxonomy (NCBI): domain Eukaryota; kingdom Metazoa; phylum Arthropoda; class Insecta; order Lepidoptera; family Erebidae; genus Spilosoma; species Spilosoma lubricipeda. Next base: position 3,441,467 of record HG992290.1, read on the forward strand.
CTTGTGTGCGTCGTCGCGATAATGCTTGTTTTAGGGCTTTGCCCCGATCAGAAGTCAATACATAATTGAACTTTGTTTATATAGCTAAGTAACGAAAAGTTAATAATGAAAACATTAAACGACTAGATATTCTGAGACTTTCAACAATGTTACGTTCTATTTCCGAAGATATTAATACAATATGTACCTAGTAGCTACATTGCTGTTTCGTAACATAATTCTCAAAAAGTATAAACATAAATTTAATTTAAACACACAATAACTAAGTATAATTCTGTATTTCCATATTATTCATTATCTAATATTTATATCATTTCTACTCTGAAAACTCAATGTTAAATCATCGACTGCAATTTTTCCTTCAAATGAAAGTAATGTCAACGACACTGTCTAAATCTATTTTCGTTAGATGGTAAAAAAAAAACAACCCGTACACCTTTCTCTGCACCTTTCACCTGCTTACAATTAGCGCTCTGTTAATCATAAGATAACAAGTCCAGACTACTTTTTTTCTTACGTACCAAATTGGACTAAGTCGATCAATCGGACAACACTGCTACGGTCTTCAGGGCCGTTCTTATTAAAAACACATTTATAGACACATGGATATTTTGAAAATGGAAATCGGTCTATTAAAACAATAAACACCTTAAATTGATAAATAACAACGAGCAATTAGTAAAAACTCTAAATTCAAATTTATTGTAACTATTTTTCATAGAGTAGTAGAGTATTGTTCTAAAAAGTTTCGAACCCATTTTCATATGTTAAATCGATTTTAAGATATTTTAGGTCGATTTTGGTAACAAACCGCAGACAGAGAATTTTTATTTTATTTCTTAGTCTGCATAATATAATTTGGGCGTGAAAACAACGGTATATATCGTGTACCAAATGTTAATAGACAACATTAAAATAAAGACAATGATTGCTATAATGTTTATGTTTGCTCAGTGGTTATTGCGGTCTATTTATGTGTCAGTAGACTTGTGAAAAGATGTATTACTATTAATGCTTAGACCAAATTCTAGCGGTGCTTTTGTCTATGTTTTATTCTATATGAACCTTTTTATGTGTATTTTAGTGTAACTTTTACGTCCAAGGAGGGGCCGAGACGTTGTCTGACTGGCTGTCTTTCACGTGAGGATGCGAATTTTAATTAAAAACGAGTAATTTGATTCAAAAGTATTATTATACAAATAGATAAATTGTTTTTATAGACCAGACTAATCTTACTTATGTAGTTGTAGACCTGAATTATGATTAAATAAATCCTGGTTGCATCTAAAACATTTTTCCTTCTCTTTCGGTTTGAAACGAGAAAAAAGGACGTCTACTCCGTGCTACGCAGACATGGTTTTATTGCGATCGTGCCCGTGGCCTCGGTCTTTCTTACCTCATAACACAGTTTCTCCTGCGTTTTTCTTTTTTTTCCTCCATTCACCCTCGACGGCGTGTGTAGAAAAAACTTTGCGGCCCCGTAAAGTCCACTTCAGCGAAAACTTTGTTTGTTTTGAATTTCGAAACTTTTAATACAATGTTGCCCTACTGATCTCCTGTTCGATTTATTTATTTGAAATAAGAATCCACTACTTTAGACATGTTCCTAATTTAAAATAAATGTTTTACTCGGTCTTTAAATTTTTATAACAAGTTGGAGACCCTAGAAAAATTCAACAATAACAATTTATAATCATATTTACAAGTAACTTTAAATTAAAACCATTTAAACCCTTGCGACCACTTCTAATAAATAATTGCGAGATTTATTAAGAGACGTCGTACAGGAACTAAAGTCTTAAAACTTTAATGAAAGGTATTTTATTAGAAAGAAAAAAGAGAAATTCTTTTGAGAATTATAATTACGACTTCGTTAAACTCTACTTTTCAGTGTACATACGCAAAAAAGGTTATATTAGTCAACCTTAGTCAGCTATATTAAACTCACAGCAGATCTTTTGAAATAAAAATGAATTTGAAAACCAGAAATATGTTGTAAAAGATTTTTTTCTTAGAATTTGTCCAAACCATTTTGGCTATAAAGACTTTGGCGTACATCAACACGAATATAGCATGGAAATTTAAACCTCAAAACAGTTTCACAATTATTTCCTACACAATATTATTCCATTTATTAAATTGTTCGAATCAAAAAGCTCATGTTTAAAGCTAGACCTAAAACAATTGCGCATCGTTTGAATTTTAAAAACTGGATACGTGATACATGACAACAGAGGGGCCCGCATGCTGTTATCTAACTACCCCTAGCACATTGGCCAGTATAAAAAGAGCTGTAGAACAGCCTACAACTCCCCACTATATCGCTGTTTTCTTCCTTTATGGAGAGGAGTGGGGGGCCAAAAGTTTCTGGCTTGTAATGCACATTTTTGCATGGAGCTTCGCGATCGAGCTGGGCTCAGCTCGCCCTGCATGCACCCACACTGACGTAGTAGCTCGTAAGCGTCACTGATTACGTACACACACACGTATGATGGATTGTGTCTTTATTTATTTTTTGATTGATTAAATATAGGGATATCACAGTACCTAACACACTACTGCAGATTACGTCAGTATATATTTGTGTTAAATATATTTTTGTATGTATATGTGTACTAGCTAGGAAATTAACTGTTTATGACCCTATTTCTTGACAAACTGCGATAAAGACATAGAGTAATCCTCTGCTTAGAGAAAAATAGACTTAAGCGTTATGATTTTTATAGCTAAGAAGTAGACAGTTGTCAGTAACAGATATTTCTCAAGTCATTTTTTTCAACTCATCACAACCTATATCGTCCCACTGCTGTGCTCGAGTCTCCTCTCAGGAGAGGGTTATGGCCAAACGGCCATATGTGCGGGTTGGGGACTGGCAAGACAACGCTATGCCTACGTTATCTTGTTGGATGTTCTGAAGCCGCTCAAAGGCCTCCAACTAAGCTTCACGACTATTATCATATATTATGATAACAACCGGGACCGACTGCTCAACGTGACCTCCGAATCACGGAGACGCTCATGATAACATGCCACTAGCGATCACCCATCCAGGTATTAACCGCGCCGTCGTTGCTTACTCTTGGTGATTGTTACTCTCTAATCACCGAGTGCAACTGGGCTATGAGCGCCTCTTTTTTTTAACTCATCAGAGTCTTTACGCTGTATTCGACAGAGTCGTTAATAACTTAAACATATACTTAGATAAATTTTTAGTTAAGTATATATTTCTTTTTCCTTATTTTTTTTATTTCAAATTCTGCACCCATATGTTCCTATACCCTGTTCCTATAACAGGAACTCGTTAAATAAATAATTGTAATACCTATATTTTTTTTATTTTTGGCAACATTATTCACTTTAACAAGTTAAGAAAAAAAGCAGCCGTCCGAACCAAGCATAACTAGAATAGTTAAGAAACTACAACAAAAAATGCATTTAACAACATGTCTGCAATTTACAATTCTAATTACCGACAGACTATCAGAACAGACAACAAAATAGCAGTAAATAAATGCTTAGCGCAACGAAACTATGAAAATTATGATACGCTCGTATAAATTCAGACATTTTTAAATAGAAGCGACTGAATCTGAATACCTAAGTGCAATTGATTTTCCGAATACATATAGGAAAACCTCATACTAATCGAGAGTGACGCTCGAAAAAATCACATCCCCTGGACGCAGACGAGAGGGGGAGTTATAGGGAGGCAGGAAGGGGGGAGTGCAGGTGGGGTTGCCAATGTTTTTATTTTTCATGATTGGTGGATTGCAACCGGAGTAATGATCGATGGAATTAACGTGCGCCACTGGCCACCTACACAGAAAGAAATTTAAAAGTGAATTCGAATATATTTTGAAATAGGAATACTGAATTATATGGCAGTTGTTTGTTATGTAATTAGAATTTAAAATATTTCTTATTTTGTATTTGATATGGAAATGGACATTTAAACATATTTCGTACTAATTATTTTTCAGTAAAAACTTACCTGACTTTGCCTTACGCAGCATAAAGAAATGCATAAGATAGTAGGTATATTTATTTATTTTATTTATTTACTTTATTTTACAGAAAGCTTACAGACTAATTTTTTTTTATTTTTTTTTTGATTAATTAACATAAATACTTAAATGAAATAAATTGCTTATGACAAGCCTCCACATATACTAATAAGTAATTTCATAGATTGCTTTGCTAATAAAATTATAAGTGGTTAGACCTTTGGATTAGAGCAATGATACTTTAAACGGAAAATGATGAACATTAAATAATAAAGAAAATACTTTTTATTAAGGAACATTCCATTAATCTTATTTTTTTTTAAGTTTTGCGTTTTATTTTATTTGAAACCACTGAGGTCTATAAGTATTCCTTCAAGTTGCACTGTCCAACTAAACTTTAATTAATTCACGAAATGTTAATTGAATTACTAATTCTTAATTTACATTTAACCTTCACAGAATAGATAATATAACAACGTAGGTACCTTTTAAAAAACATTCCAGGGAGCCATAAAATCCACGATATCCACAAAATTCAATAGAATCCATCCGATTACGTTTCAATCCATAAACCGAGCCGTCGCCACTCATAAAAATATCCGAACGCATAAAATCTTCTACGTTGCATTTTTTTTATTACTTTCGTGCAGCAATGGAATTCCGTATACATCCTATATTCGGATTTCGTTTACAAATTAAACCGGGTTCTGTTTACAGACCACCCCACTTACCTCTCCCCCCATATAGCCATACATTAACATACATACAATGATTTATACTCTATACACATTTGGCATAATTGAAAAATGGCCGCACAGTAATGGCTGACAGAGGACACTGCAAATAATAAGCTTTTAGGGTTCAGATGTAGCGAAATGTTTGGACTAATTAAGCGATTAATATTACGTGGTGTGACGTTTTTAGGTATGTTTTTACCATTGTTGGTTGCTCTTTCTGATCACTATTTTACGTTTAACCAGTCGACTAGCACAACTTGGTCGGCGTCTCTGAAATACAACACATTATATTTGATTTTTGTTAACTTGCCTTTCATCAAAGTCTGAAAATAAATTGACTTTTTAGTACATTCTCAACCGAACAGGCCGGCTCGACCGGGGCGGTACTGCCCTCGCACAGAAGATCCGTAAAATGACAGCGATCATGCTGTCGTGTTTCGTTGGTGAGTGCGAGACCTGTATATACATACTCATTGCACTGTCTGCATTCGCAATGCGTATGGCCATACATAATAAAATACATAATAATATTATTGTATTATTAAAGTTATCCAATTATGGTGTGTCATATCCCTCTTTTTATGGAATAAATAAATAATAAATAAATATTTCGGACATCTAACACACAACGCCATCTAGTCCCAAACTAAGCAGAGCTTGTATTATGGGTACTAGACAGCTGATATGAATACTTACATACTTTTTTTTTGTAAATACATACATATTATACATAGAAAACACCCAAACTCCGAAACAAATATTTGCAGATCATACAAACATTTGTTCCGACCCGGGAATCGAACCCGAGACCTCAAGAACAGCAGTCGCGTACGCTACCACTGCGCCACCGAGGCAGTTTAAAGATTAAGGGTCAAACGAGCAGACGTGTCACCTGATGGTAAGCGATTACCGCCTTAATGCCGCCTATGGACACCCGCAACACCAGAGGCGTCACAAGTGTGTTGTCGGCCTTTAGGGGATGGGGATGAGGATGGGAGAGGGATGTGGGGTATGGGCCTCTGGTATCCTCACTCACTCGGTGAAACACAATCCAAGCGCTGTTTCACTCCGGTTTTCTGTGAAGCCGTGGTATCACTGCGCCGGTCGAACCGGTCCATGCATGCCGAAGTGTGACTCTCCTACTCCCTCTTTTAACATTTCAGCCAAAACCAGTTTTTTTTATAGATTTATATTTTTTGTTACATTCTACATTTAATTTACTTTTAAAACTTTTATTATATGACTTAATTAACCATACTACACCTTCAATATGAAATCACAATACAAACTCATTCGAAAATTTTCAACGACATCTAAAAAATATATTCATGCCTGTACAATGGACAATTTATAAGAGGAGGACAGCGAACTTTAAGTCTTTCCTGTCAGCGTTGACAGCATAAAAAAAATGTTAACTTTTTAAATTTTAAAACACATTGGGCAAAGGCAATTTTCTTAACATCATTTCTTGTCATCGTATACTTTATCTATACATCTATACAAATAAATAAAATTGGAGTGTCTGTTTGTAATATTAAAATAACCGCTTTTTACTAAATGCATAAGTATGTATACACGGTACATATACCAAAAATGTAGTTAAAAAATTTTTTGTCTGTCTGTCTGTCTGTCGGTCTGTCTGTCTGTCTGTCTGTCTGTTTGTTTGTTCCGGGTAATCTCTGGAACGGCTGGACGGATTTTGACGGGACTTTCACTAGCAGGTGGCTGATGATCCGGGAAGTAACTTAGGCTACTTTTTTTAGACTAACTTTGTCCCGCGGCGTTACTCGCGGTACAACAATAGCCGCGGGTAACACCGCGGGGTTCAGCTAGTAGATAATAATACTAGCTGAACCCGCTACTAATTATCCGCGGTTAATGTCGTACCGCAGCGCGGGTAATGTCGCGGGTCGAAGCTAGTCTAGAATAATACCCTGAAATGTACCCTTTCGAATGATACCAAACACGGCATATTTATCTAACATTTATTTTTTATTACAGTACTTTATGTCGGCTAGAGGACGCCACATTAGATTCAATGACACGTCACATAGTCTATAACCAGCAGTTCTAAAGAGTAGTTAAGGAGCTGTGAGGGAACAAATGAACATACATACGTACATAGCCTGTCAAAATCATAACCCTACTTTGGCTTTGCCGTAGTTGGGTAATAATAAAAGCAACGGGGCCCACTATGTCTTGGGAAGCCTGTTCGACAAATTAATTGTCAACGGTTACCGTCAGAACCATTCTAGGGGCAGGTAGTTACGTTAGTTAGTATATAAAACTTAAAAAAAATTCTAGAATAGTCAATTAAGCAACCTTTTGTTTACAATTTAAAGTTACTTTTGTTCTCAGCATGAATGAGAGTAATCTATTCATACAAACTCTGAAAGTCTTTGCACTAAAATTAAAATTAAAAAAAGAAACTTGAAGCAGCTGTTTTTTTTTAATACGCTTTACTAAATTTCTACATTTGAAAATAGAATATGACGCAATAGAATCTATAGCCTATAGCTGTTTAGATTTATTGAAAAAATACATAACTTATTTTATATCTATCACATTTTTCTTAATTTTTGACATTCGAAATTAGAATGAAACATCATTTTTTGCTCTAGAGCTAGTAAAGGTTTAAAGAAAAAGGATATAATGACATGCAAGTTTCAGAATATCGCTAAAATACCAATAAACCGTTTACCATTAATACGGTTTATTATGCTTATCTACCACCTTAGTGGTCTACGTCCTTGAAAATGTGTATAGGCTCTGTGAATAGTTAACTGACATTGTAAAGTTGCACTTCGCGTCCCTAAAGTGAAAGTTGGCTCACTGGGGTACTTAGCGTAGGGGTGGCACGTTGTCTCAAATAGACTGTCTTATGATAAGAATTTTATTTTAAAACCAAATAATGATAATATTTGTTATAGTAGGTATTGAGAGCCAAACAAACATAATAGCTCACCTCAAAATTTTATTGGGCATTTCTAATACCTTCTAATTTAATTCTCTATCAAAATGTTTCCAGTTCGGTGTGTTTTCATTAGATGGCGCTGCGTATAATTATTGTGTTAAATATGGTAGTCAGCACAGTAACAATGCTAAAAAAATTACTAAGATTAAATTCAATTAGTGAATATAGTATGACAACCCTAATACACTCCAAATATTACCCAAAACAATTTGATTGACAATTTTAACTACTTTAAAAGTAAATAAACTAGGGTCAGTTGCACCACTTGCTGATAAAATGTTAGATAGTTAACTGTCATATAACATTTTTATATTATTTAATAGATAAAAGTTGCTGGTATATTAAATATGTGTATCTGACACATGTGTCTGTGTCTCTACTAAATTTGAGACATATGAAACCGAAATATGTAGTTATTTGACAGATAAGTTCATAATAGTCTATGCGGGACTTTGTCAATAGGTGATGAAATAGGCCCTAAACATAACAGCTAAATTAAACATCAGTCACTCTATGAGTTACTAAACTTTAAGAAAAATAGTAACACTAAAAGAACTCATTAAGAAAACAATGCATTAAAAATGTTTGAAACACAAAAATGCACGACATTCTAACACCTAAAGCTACAGGAAGCAATGTCGTGTCAAACTTCTGAAATGTTCAGCTTTCAAAGGTCGTTCACCCCCAAGACGAACACCTTAACACACCTGTAACACCCTTATAACACCTATGTAAAGTACATTTTCCTTTAGCAAAGTCAATGAGGTTCTTTTAATGATCGTCTTTATGCTGTCAAAAAGCCCTTATGTCTCACGTGTTAAGGTTTATTTCGCCGTTTCTTGGTGCTTTTTTTCTGTAAAATCGCTTTGTATACCGTTATGGAAAGCGCTTAGTTTTTCTTTTGAAGGATTTCGCGTGAAAGAAATTCAGGTTTTAAGAAACTTGCTGACTTGCTTTTTTTTTGTTTTGTTTCTAAACTTATGCAATATGGTTTTAAATATTTCTGTATTTTACTGAATATAAATTTGTATTTATAGAAATTTCCTCGGTAATAATTTTAAATACTGGTGGTATTTATCAGTATAGAGTTATTGAAAGACTAAGAAATACCACGTAGTACTTTTAACTTCATTAGTTTATAATACTTTTAGAACACTACAACCTGATATGTTCACTAAATCATGATTTGAACTTTCTTGCACTTGTATTTTTTTCCATCTATGACAATAGACTTTCAAACTATAAAATTATTTACCTTTCATAGTCAATACCTATGTTTAAAATTAAAACTCAAAAAAAAACATTTGAGAAATTCCTAAATGACAAAACTCTTTTTAATACCGTAAATAATCAAACTTCTATCACCAAATAGCCTTAAATAGTCTTCTCTGGGATATAGACCTCTTCTTAGAAAGAAGGTTTTGTTAACCAAACTACCCTGGGCAGACGGGTTTTGTAATAAATACATATTTTAATATGAATCAGTATTAAAATACCATTCAAAATCTTTAAAGGGCTTTGGTATTAGTCGCTCACATTACAAATAATAAAACATTCGGCAACCAGCTGCAGAATGCAAAAATTGCAGCATTCGCGTGTCAACTTACAAAAAAGGTTCATTGGCTCTACCTTATTTATGGCTTTTACTTTTTAATTTAACGACTTGAAGTTAGCACGCAAGCATTGGTATTAGCGCTAAATGTCTGTGAGTTTATTTTTGGGTGGTTAAAGTTTTCGTATCGTTTACAATATCATTAATTAGTCGATATCGATCTCTTTAAATAAACATTTAAGTTGTAAATTAGTAAAGTTTCAAGTTTGATACTTACACAGTGTTAACAATAAACCATTTGTTATGAAATTATAAGATTTTTTTTAGATAATAGTATGGATTTGTGCTATGAGTACTGTGCAACTAGTTTGACACATATTATACTTTTTTTTATATTATCTATGTTACATACAAACACCCAGACCAAATCAAGTATTAAGCATACAAATGTTTATCAGGAATGGGAATCGAAGCAGTGACCTTTGGCGTGGCACAAAATACTACGCTATCGTATTGTGTAATCTAATCATGTAAGGTACGCTTTAAGAGTTTGTATCTACGAGTACGACATACTAATACTCACACCCATTGATACTACTTGTATTGATATCCATATTATACATTCTACTAACAATTAATATTATTAATTTGAAAGTAACCCTTCTGTCTGTCTATCCGCAACGCTTTCACGGCTAAACTGTAGTACCGATTTTAATTATATTTGGCATGTATATACTCTGATTTTTGCGGAAGGACATAGGTTTACCGCAATAACCGATATACACGCAGACAAAAGCTAATATTTATATTAATAAAATTAATTGAGTTTCGTAACATTTACAGAAATGTCATTGATGACATACAAGAAAAGTTAAACGGTGTTCGATTTGATTCATTTGAAAACTTGTTAAGTGACGTTTGGTAAGCACCAAAAAAGTAGATAAATGACATTACCTTTTTCGCGGCAAAACTAGAATTTATAAATAAAACTCGAGTTATCCTTGATTACATCAAATTTAAACATTAATATTATACGTTAAGTAAAAACATTGTACCCCTTTTTACAAAAAATATGCGAATGAAGGAGTATGAAATAAAAAACAAATAAACGGAAAGCTAAAAAAAAAATGTTTGAATTTCGATCACTGGGCGACCGCAAGTTATAAGAAAACTTACATCTGGATTGTTTTACCAATAAATTCTAATTCTAAAGAAATGAAAATTTTCAAATTACAAATTCGACATACAATACCCGCTGAATTAGCTAATTAAAAGTAGCTACTTTTAAAGCTAAGAGTGTTATGAACAAATATGTATATATACAAATGTAGCCTAAGTCATCCTCTTCATCACGTACCGGAGGCTGGCGGTGCATAATCTGGTAAAAATGTGCCCTCGAGTCGAGAGCGTCTGAAACTCTTCTGCACTGCACAGTATTGTATACTTATGTGTGTGTGGTTTTTAAAAAAGGAATACAAGTGCTTATTTTATTTTTTATTTTTTTTGTGGAATTAACTTTTTAAATAACTGTTCTTGTTTATGCTGATTTGAAACAGGAAAGATTTGTGTTGTGTGTATGTTTTGTGGTATGTCGCTATTTGAAAATAAATTTTGATAATTATTTAATGGGACCATTACTTAGGTATTGAAAAGACAATGTTCTGGAGAATATTATAATTTAATATAATTTAGATGCATTGTAGTCGGTAATGAGTTAAAAATTAATTATAACAAATAGAAAAGAATTAACGAAAAACTTTGTAGAAGATTTCTTATCGTCGTTGTACTATATTTGTAAATATTACCGGATATTTTACTTTTTAACACTGTTATTACGTACGGTTTCCAGGTAAACTTTTGTTGAACTACTAAAAAGATATAACTACGAAGTTTGTAGCGTATCGTTCATGTATATGAACGCCTTTTCCGATCAATCTTTGAGATAAGTACGGTGATATTAAAATCATTTCAATTCGATTTTCCTTGTTAACATTTTAAATAACAATTAAACGTCAAAAGACTAAGTTATCCTCAAACTCAAAACGCAATATAAATTTTAAAAATATCAAGAAAAAGAATTGACTATTATACCTATATACCTGTTCAACAAGTACCAGAATAGGGTGCTATCTTCCTATCGGGAGTGGTAACAGCTATGACACAGGCTACGACTATCTAATTATTGTTTTTTAATACTCATAAGTTTAAAAAATGTATTATTTATTTATTAGTTACTCTCAACCTAAAAGGTTGAATAGCTCTTATAAATTACTTGAACTAAAATAAAAAACGACAGTAAATAATAATTATAAATGTAAATTGTAAACGTAAAGTTTTTTTTCTCATTTTTAATGTTGTTTTTTATAGTACTGGTCACACCGTTAATAGAATTACTATTATATATTAAGATACTAGCTAAAAAAACCGAATCTCAAAATCCGTCACTTATTTTTTTAAAATTTGATCAAAACTAAATTTGACTACATGAACGAATATGCTGTGCTGCGGCTATGCTCGGCGTTTCTCATCAGGAATGAAGTTATCCGGCAAAGAACCAAGGTAATCGACATAGCCCACATGATTAGCAAGCTGAAGTGGCAGTGGGCTGGTCATATTAGTCGCAGAACTGATTACCGTTGCGGTAAACGGGTTCTTTAGTGGAGACCGCGTCTCGGCAAACGTAGTTTAGGACGTCCACAGGCCAGGTGGAGTGAAGAACTGCGCAAGACGCTGGCAAGAGCTGGATGGGAAAAGCCAAGGATCGAACCAAGTGTCGTGCAATTGGAGAGGCCATGTCCAGCAGTGGACTGCGAAAGGCTGATGATGATGATGACATGAACGAATAACCTGAATGAATGCCTTACATTTTATTTGACAGTGTGACAGTCAATCATGCATACATAGTTAGTTGATTTTGTCCATTATCGTGTACCGCACAGCTCTAGATCCGCTACAGACCACTCAATCAAATCACCACTTGAGCAGGCCGTGGGCTGCAACTTCAGCACGATCTGTCTGATGGATTGATGCACAATTTGATGGACACTTACGTTGTCTGCTTTTTAGAAAGATTACAGATGTGAATTACTCTTTTTAAGGTCAATTCAAACCATTTTCAATAACCTATCTTCGCAATTATTTTTACGTGAATTAACGCGATCACTGATTAAAAGGTATTACATACCTCTCATTTGCCTCACCTTTTATAGGTAATACCTTTTAATAAGTGATCGCGTTAATTCCCATAAAAATGATTGTTAATATATCATGGAAAGCGAAAGTTTAAAAGTTAGTATAATCTATCTTCAGTTTCAACAAAAGAGAAAAATACCGTAAGTGGTTTCCTAGTCGGAAGTTCATTCCGTATCATTACTATTTGTACTTGTATTTTCCCCCAATAAAATCCACTCGTTAAATAAATTAATAAAAATATGGAACTAATTCATTAGCACACACATTAGTTTAGAACTAAGAATGATTAAAATTAGATCTATAAATCATTTGACGTAGGTAGACACGTCCGTTGCCCTACCAATAATTATAATCAGCTAGAAATAGATGCGCCGAGCCCAACATATCATGGATCTTGTCCGCTCCCCAATCATTACATTTTTGATTTTGATATTAAATTAATACATCCTTCTACTCATTAAAATATGCTTAAAAGCATGAGACTTAAATTTTTTTATCAAATATTTAAAAATCGCTCAGGTACTAAACTCATGCTAAGATCATAATTACATAATTACGTTACATGTACGGACTGTATGTTTTTTTTTTTTCTGACGATGACAAAAGTCGCAAATAATTAAACATGAACTTTTTACCGACCCGTTTTTTTTTCAAATATTTATATTAAGTTTAGAATACTGCCTCTCATTTTTTTACGATAGAGAAGCTATTGTTATTAGTATACGGCTAATATGGTTACTTCTAATGATGATAAAGTATTCATTCTTCTCTGTGATCGGTCTCCAAGCAATAAAGCAGTATGAAATTTTAATTGGTTTATCTACTGAACTTGGTTACATAAAACAACCGAACAATTACAAACTCAAAATTCCAAGTCTAATAAGAAATACAACAAAACTTATGATTTAATAATTTATTTAGAAAATTAAAAACATATTAGTACTAAAATGTATATAAATTCTACGCATGAAGAAAATGTAGGATGATAAACAGAGTTTACATTTTAGATAGAAGATAAAAAAGCTCACATAAAATTTATGAACTAAGCTCGTGCTTAAAGTGTTGGCTACAGAAAATACCGCACATCGTAAGAAACTGAAAGTGAAGACATAACTTTTACATATGTGTGTAGCACGTGCTTATCCTTCTATTTGAATAAATAAAAACAAGATGGAGTCAGAGGTTTTTTATAAATATTGGCCGAGTTGCGTCCTGGCTCTGCAACTACTCAATCGCATTTGATTTTGATTTTTTAAATATGGAACTATAAGAGCGAATACATAAGCTAGCCATATCTAGCCCTTGAATTTTTATTGGTTGACAGATGTCATTTACGTCAATCGAAGATACAAACAGTCGATTTTGTCCACTACAGTGTATCGCACAGCTCTAGATTCACTACAGACTAGTCAATTGGCTATTAGAACAATAGGATTGACAGCAAAAAGTCTTCAATCATTTTTTTTTCAAAACTTTAATTTCTTTTTAAATTTGACACAACGCCATATTCAATTTTTAATTTATTATTTTAATAACGTAAAAAACTGACAGTAATGGATGTTTTCACGAAGATATATTTAAGATATACTGGAATATGAAGTTATTTATGTCCATGATTCACCACACACAGCGATATCTCGTTTGTATGAATTGTATCTATGTACATTTATACTTATAAAAGACTAGCTAACCCGGTAGTTTTGGGTTAGTACTCGTAAAATAGGGTTGGTTGTAAAATGTTGAAAATTTTGGGGTAGCAAGTATTCTTTGGGGACAAATCATAAGAAAAATTAGAGAGAACCACACAGCACATTTATTTCTTAGAGATATGAAAAAAATAGCCTACGATCTATTCTCAGATATACGAAAATCATAAAAATCAGTTGAGTCGTTTCAGACAGCGAACCCTGTGACTTTTTATATATCAGAACATAAGTTTGGTTAAAGAATGTGGTTATTATTAAACTGAATGTTTAAATATACAAAAAAGTTTTAGTTTTTATGTATCTATACAGTACAATTTATTTTTTTAATAGCCTTTTTTAATTGCCATTTTTAAATTGCAAAATTGGAAGAAAATAGGAAATACACTTTAAACGATATTACGATATAACATTGAAGTCGTTTTGTTAATATTTTTTTAAAACAAATAAAATAATTAATTTATATTTTACAAACAAACGGAAATGTAATTAAAGACAATGCAGATAATTTTGTTTCCAAATTAACATACAAAGATGTACAAATAAAATTCACTAATAAGAAGGCAATAAACAACAAGATAAAAATGTATATTATTGTGATAAAAACAAGTCATCGTATAAATTACTAAGTACATTTATAATCTCTCACTGACAAATGAACAAACAGATTTGCATAATAAAAACACAAATAGAAACATAAAATATTGGTTAAAAAATCTATGTAGTGACCGATTAAAAACACATAATATCAAATACATAAGTACAATTTTAACAAAAATGAAACCGACTGCAAGGTTCGACTCGATTTCTCTTGGATGCCATCATCAGATATTAATGTCCTTATCATGGTACCACCGTTGGGACATCTCCTTTCCATTAAAAAAAGAATTATAGAAATCGGTTTATAAACGACGAAGTTATGCCAGAACACACATAAAAAAATATATATATATACGGTCGAATTGAGAAACCTCCTCTTTTTTTTGAAGTTGGTTAAAAATAATCCTTGTTAAAATTTTCAAAACTCTGTTTTAAACGTGATAAAAAATCTGTTCTCCCCTCCGGGCCAGTCTGTGTGAACGGACACTAAGGGTCTGTTTACACAGACCGGGTCGGAGAGCATCGGCCCGCTTTTTTCAACTATTTCACATAAACCGGCTGGAAGAGATCTGCACGAGTGCAAGTCTAGAAAAAGCAAGCAATTAGAGCAGGTCGGCTGCTCTTATTATGTCACACGAAACGCTTTCAAGCATTCTTAATGACAAAGTGCACATGCAAAAATAAACCTTACTACAATTACTCAAAACTCTGTTTCTAACGTGATAAAAATGTTCTCTTCTCTCTGAGCCGGTCTGTGTGAACGGACACTAGAGGAACAAACTGCACTGCAAAGATAAAGAAAACCTAATATTGGTCCTTCTGGGCAGCGTAGCTATAATGGGCCTAAACCTTCTTGCTAAGAAGAGGTCTATGTCCAGCAGTGAACCATCAAAAGCTGTCGATGAAACATTAGTTAAGAAGCTAACTCCTTCCAAATACGTTATGAATATTGGGCAACATACAAAGCGTCGCCTATTAAAATACTTTATTCAGTTTGGTAGTTTTGTAATGTGTGAAAGTAATCTAAAACTTTTTTTTATTATTGACTTCTCTTCTTATTAAGAAACATGTATATTATCCTGTATCACGGGGACTTGATAAACACACATCAAACGGACACAAAGAATACATATATATAGACTCAATCAATACACAGACTCAAAAATGTAACCCAATACCTCTGATTTAGCAGAAAGGGACCCTAAAGACTACGGTAACAGGCTCACAGATTTTAGAAATAAATTTCTATCTGGCCCTATGAGTTAAGAACAAAAGCCGCTTCTTAGACCTTTTTCTATACACCTATTAAAATGACTCTACTCTGCCTGATGGATAGTATGAGTAGCATCCAAGAGTGGTGATCACCATCCTCATTGCGAATACAGCAATGCAGCATGGTGAACCACACTATGATAGCCTAATGAGATGCTTTTTCATGCCCCGTTTACCCTGGCTCGTAGAGGCAGGGAAGCGTGTGCGCTGGTAGTGAATTCCAGGATTTAATTGGCATGAGAAGCGAGCGCCAAACTGTTTAGATGAAGCGCGTATGTCTGCCATTATAAAACAGTAACTTCAAACCTAATAGTTCCATACTTAATAATAGTAAAACTAACATTCTTATTGCAATACCTATTTCAAACAAAATAAGTAGTCAAGGTAGTAGAGCCACGCTGATTTCAGCACGAACGGGCCGGCTCGACCGGGGCGGTACTACCCTCGCACAGAAAATCAACGTAAAATGACAGCGATCATGCTGTCGTGTTTCGTTGCTGAGTGCGAGACCGGAGGCCCAATGATGCGAAAGCATCACTAGCCCGCCATGGTGTGGGTCACCATGCTGCATTTTTGCATTGTCTGCGTTCGCAGTATGGTGACCACCACTCTTGGATTCTGCTTATGCTTTCCATCAGGCAGAGCAGAGTCATTATGGCAGGGTAAAACATAAAAAAATAAAAATAAAAAAAAAAATGGTAACAAACCCACCAACAGTACAGTAAACAATTTAACTCAATTACCAACTAAATGGACAAATACTTTCGCCTAACATACTTTCAATATTATTAAGAAACTAGTAACGAACTACGTCGACCGCGCAATGTATAATAAAAGAATTAATAACACAGTCAGCTTCCTACCTAGATGACCAAATGTATTTAATGAACAAATTATCCTTCTGAGAAGTTCGAGAGTGACCCTGAGTCGACAATGATTCATTTTATGAAACTAGTCAATCTAGTTCCCAGGTAGACAGGTATAATAAGTGTTTAAAAATTATACGACTTTAGTTTATGGTTAATTTCGCGGGTTTTAAATCTGTTCATAAATGCATCGATGCATTTTTTTATTATATTACTAAAAGCCTTTTTTTATTTTGTTATGTTTGGGTATCTAACTGTACATATATTACGTTAGTTTTTGATTAAAAAAAAAAGGTTTGTTCATTCGACGTCCGTTTTTGACATTTAGATTGGTACGTAGCAGAATAATACCTTCGGATATTGATCATTTTTCTTTTGTTGTCTTAAGTGTATAGAAGGTAGTTAATTTGAAATAAAGTCTTGAATCTGAGAATGTTGCTTGCTTGATAACATTATAGATCCTTTTATGACATGCTGTATATATCCTGCCATAATAATAATAAAAAATCGAAAGTAGAGCTGTCTGTCGGTCTGTAACGCTTTCGCGGCTAAACCGCTGCACCGATATTAATGAAATTTGGCGCGGTGATATTTTGATTTTTGAGGAGGGAGGCGCGTGAAGGACTTTTAAAAACCTTTTTAATTTATTGTTTTATTTAAGTACGTAAACAGGTTATATATATTTAGTCCGGTAATGTATAATATTTTAAACATTTAAGGATCTCATGTATTCATATAAGTATACCTACAAACAGCATATCAAAATGAATTTCGTTTTAATTGTCTATCCGTAGGTAAAATACAGCTCCAATGTCATTTGAAAGATGTTTAAATGTCAGAATACTACGTTTAAAATTGTTAAAACACTAAAATTAGATATAGTGTAGGATTTAAATGTTAAAAGATTAATCCTTTGTATACTTTGTTTTGACTTGTCGAAGGGTAAGAATACATACACTCTCAATAAACGTAGCCATATTTTTTTAGACTAGCATTATTCAAGTTCAATCTCGTAGTTTAATTTGTATGTTCACTAATGAGCTCTTTTTCCCAAATAAACCGGATATCAGAAGTCTTAACTACTTATTCGCATTACTTATTTTATTTCAATAATAATAATAATATATTTATTGTACACCAGAAGATTATAAAATGGACTTAAAACCAGGTATGTAGGTATTTGTACCTACATACCTGGCTTTAAGTCCATTTACATTTTTTCAAAGAGCGAAAAAAAAATTTGGTTAAGGGACTTTGCTGTCTCCCAGGAAGTGCAACTACGAAACGTAGCTGTCTGGTTAGATTCAGATACTCTAAAACTAACTTAAAAGTTCTAAATCGTGTTAAACCTGGACCAAAGATAATTGAATGGTGAAATCTGTACAAGCCACCGAAGTGTTGATTTGTCATTACGAAGACATAAACCGTATATCCATCAGCGCCATCTATCGGTCACAAGTCGAACTAACATTTATTTCAATTTAATTTTAGAGAATCTTTAACACTATAGTAAATAATGCATCAATTACTTTGAAAAATAACTTATAAAATAAATAATGAACTTAATCGTTAAATAGCATTAGATTTTACAACGAAAGGAAAAGTAAAACGTGCATAATTATCCGCCAATCTAATTAACTATACACATGAAATATATCATTAACGACACAGTACAATTAGAAGATTTTATTGATGATCCTGTATCACACAATACAAATTATCACGTTTATAACTCATTATTAGCGTCACGCACGTCTATAACTCATCAAGCTACGCCGTAGACGACGATGTCCTAGCCAGTCCTCCTAGCCAAGTTACAAGCGTTTTTCTTTCTGCAATCATTAACGCCTAAAGTCTTGTGTGTCATTGGCTAATACTTTGTCTAAGATTAGCCAATGACACACGAGAACTTGGCTTGGCTAGGGGGGCTGATTTTACGTCGATTATTTATCTACAGTCGCTAACGCTTCTATATTTTTGTACTTTTGGCTAATATTTTGTTATGACCACGTGACTTAGTGTTGAGATAACATCATTCCCATATATTTGTTATTTTTCTGATAACGTTTACGTTTGTAGAATGTCAATTTGACTAGAGTGTGTGTGTTTAAGAAAGTTCCATTTCTCTAATTAATTAATTATACCCTTAATGCCTTATACTCATTTGTTTGTTTACTCCAATGTACCTTAATCTTTTTTTCCGTCTAAAGTTATTGATAGTATTAATACCAGTTAGGCTTCATTATTAAGACAACCTATCAAATAAGAAACCAGTCTCCTAATACATACCTAATGCATTGTGTCGACTAGAAATGCTGCTAAAGCTGTTAAAGCTAGCAAAACTGTCTTTGGACTAGTTTGAACCCGCATCGAAATTAATGAAAATATTAAATTTAAACTCCTTTATAAATCGAAGGAATTGAAAAATTGATCATGTTTATTATAATCATACTTTATGCATTAACACAGGTCATTAACATAACTGGAAAACATTATTGTCAGACAACAATTCATATCTGAAATACCTACAATCACTTTTATTGAAAAGGTTAGACATTATTATTATCTCTCATAAAGCCACTGTTTATAATATTTATCCTGGCGGCACTTAACATTGGAATAATAAACAAATAGTAATGGAATGAGTGTGCCGGGAGTCGGGAGCTCGTTGTGTCCCGCTGGAGTATCCTAGAGGCCGTTAGCATTTGTCGAGCGGCGTCGCGCACTGAAAATAGCGCGAACGGCGCGTCATCAATGCGCTTCGTTTGCTTTATGGTCAGTTATTGCGCGCGTTTAATTACCACCGCACGCCATTTTGAAGATTTGTGAAACGTCACTTTTGGCGCGAAACGTGCACTTGACAAATTACTCCTCCTGAATTAATAGATTTTTTATTACTACTCACTCGTTAACAAACACGTTTGGAAATAAAAAAACGTTTTGAGTTAAAGTTGTTTTAATTAGCATACTTTGAATTGCACTTCCGTGCAGCGATACGATTTGGGCGAGTAAAGTCCACTTATTTCTGGAATAACAAAGTGCGCCGTGTTACATCGGCTGTATTAAACTTTTATTGCCTTCTGTGCCATTCTTTAGTCGTTGTGAGTGTGCGAACATGCCATTAATTACAGTCGAAACCATTTACAAGATTTATTATATTTATTCTGACAATTTAAAAAAGCATAAATATATGCAATACGTTTGGGACATGCAGAGTTATTGCTTACCCCTACTTCTTCATTATTCTCCATTTTCATAACTAGTATTATGACCTATTAACTATTTAATCATTCACTTCAAAATATTAAGAGATATCGTCCAGCAATCAAATTAGTATTAGTTAATCAGTTGGCAAAATCATATTAGACTCGCGAGAAATAAGTTTCAATCTCTTTGTTAAAGGTCAAAACAATTGATGAAAATTAAAAGTAACTTGAAAACATTTTTCAACAACAAGTCTCATGTCATACTTATCTTATTAATTTTTACATACAAAACTACCTTATATATAACACAAATTGGTTGTAAAGTCGGTTTACGGACAACAGTTTAACGTGACAACCTCTTAACAAAACATCGATGAGTACCTACAATGAGCGTAACGCGACAATGAGCCAGGACAATAAGTCATCCTTTTTCATGCCTGCAACCGGCGTTCATCTATTTCTTAGACGTTGTCACGTCAAAAATCAATATTTGAAAGACATTAAGTAAACGGATGCCGGTTTTTTACACGTAGTTAAAAACTTGATGTATTAATCAATTAGCATTCGTCAGAGGTTGGTATAGAAGTATAGACAATAGAGCAAGTGGGTGTTAGGCGGCCAAGGCAACAATTTTAGCAGCCTTGATTCGTCGCCATCAACGTTGCATTTATTTTTTCTCTTCGCGCTTCACGTTTACTCTCGTTTATTCGTCGCGCAGATCTCAGGGCTGCGTACGATAAGTGCATTGCCCCGAACCGAAATAAATTGTCGCGACGCAGGCCGAGTGTCGCGTGGTGCGTACAACCGGTACCGATGTCGTGTAGATGTTATAAAGAACCCAATGCCAGGCATGGCGGGCCGGGCTCCCGCCAAAACGACCTGTCACTTTCGCGTTTTTTCGCACTTGATGCCTTTCGCATGCTGCACTGGACTAAAGTAATCCTAATTGAAGTAGTGATGACGCGTCGATGAATAGCACTTGTGTATGATGTGTCGCGGTGAAATTCTGTAAATGTCCAATGAACTTTTTGATCGTTCGCTGACACTCGCTTTTTTTGTAACATCTTCATTCACTTGTTTTCCGCATTCGTTCTTATGCGCATGATTCATTTGAAAGGAGTCTTACTTTTTGTATGTAATGTAAATAAATTATTGATGTATCAATTTGTACTGTCTGACAGGGACAATTTCAATGCTCTTTGTGCGGTTAATTATTTTGTACGAACATAGAGGTTGATACGTTTGCAAATCCCCAAATTTACCTAGGGGTTTTAGGGTCTTAATTAACTCTTGAATACAAGTTAAAGACCTAAGTGTGTAGTTAAATGCTGTTTATGGCTATAACTGGGAATCAAATACCATATTCTACGAAAACTTACGATACTACATTTCACTGTGGTGCTGCTCTGGATTTCAAGTCTCCTTTATTATTATGTTTCCTTCTTTCCATCGAACAAGTATTAAGAGGGGTTCTTGTAAAGGCTGATATGCACTATGCTCTTTAGCTTAGTTAAATCTTTAACTGCATACCTCTGATATATCTACTCCAAGACTGCTAAGCCACTGCACAGTTCATAACACAAAAGTCATGAGTCTCCTCATCAGTGCCCTCCTCGATCGATTTGACAAAACGTATGTGTAATTGACGAAAATAGTTACCTGTCTATAGCAATTCAGAATAGAATTGTAGAAGAAAAAAGAATTCCAAAGCTCAAGGAAGCTGGTGGCTAAAAACTAGCTACCATTAATCCTCTATAGTCACAAAGAACATGACTAATCATCCTGTTTTCATTGTCGATACAACATACACACCACAGAGTAACAGCATGATTCACTCACGCTAAAATAACACTAACTTATTACAAATTCGCGCAGTCAAAACATTAGAGAAATGGACTTTAAAGAGACTTTAAAATTAACTTTGAGTTTACAACTAACGCTTAATTAGTGAGTTTTGATTTGTGGTTCTAATGGTTCATGAATCTAACTATCAAGCCGGACTACGTGTGCTCAATTCTATGAATCCTTTTTTCTATCTCTGGGTGTATTTATCTATAATTTAGATGTGGTTAGAAATATACAACTTTGTTAAATGTACGTATGTGTGTATATTTATATATTTATTTAAACCACGATAGCTTCAAAACCTCAACTACCATTTCATATTTTTTTCGCCTGTTGATTTGTCCACTCAAAGATTGCCTCGAATAGATAGATTGCTTTTAGTAATAAGTCTGCCTATTGTACATATATTATTTACAATAAAGCATAATTCTATTGTATATATCAACAGTTTAGTCACTTTAGTCAAGGCTCCACCTAGTTTGGATTCGAACAGTAAATGAGATGTGAAAATAATCACAAATTTTAACAAAAAGAAAAAAGCGACTTTCTGAATTATACCAAATTAAAATGGGAAAAAAAGAATTATCAAAATCGGTTCACCCAGTCGAAAGTTATGAGGTAACATCCATAAAAAAACAGTCGAATTGATAACCTCCTCCTTTTTTGAAGTCGGTTAATTATTGCACTGCCAAGGACCATTGATTACAGTAGGGCGGTGGTAAAAGAAATCAAACCAAACCCTTCGCAATAATGTCACGTGCGTTGCACCAACTTCTGATACAATTTTCAAAATGACAATGTGTAAACAAGTAACAATACAACAAGACAATGAATAGTGAATTCATTTCCTTGGCATCCGAATAAGGGAGATCACAGATCTTGAAATCACAGTCGCAAAAAGAAGGATTGAGGACAGTAACAATTGGTAAACAGAACAAAAAAATTATATCCAGTATACGGTTTTTTGTATGGACCTAGAAACAGTCAGGCTACTATCATTCACAAAATATGAAATCATTTACAGTAAAATGCAACAACTTTTATTTTTTTTATTTTCCTACAGATATTCGAATATAAATCTACGATTAAGGTCTACGATCTGTAGACCTTATTTATTATTATTTATTACATTATTTTTAAAATGCTTGCACTGTTCACATACCACACGTCTGTAGTGAAGGTGTAATCAAACATAATTGTCCAAAGATCTCCGTAAGTTACCACAAAAAATTATGTAGATAATATTTTATACGAGTTCGATTCTCAACTCGTAAACCAATTTGATTTTAGGTAATTTATATAGAATTTTCAGCTTTATATATAGCTGAATAAGGTATGTTTACGAAGTGTTAGTAACATTTGGAAGTTTGTTTAGGGATTTAATACGGCAGATCGCTGCTGCCAAGCGGGTGACGGGTCCGACCATCCGTGAACCCCGTACGGTGCGCAAGCGCGACTGGTTACAGTTTTATTCTTTTTCTCGTACTAAAATTTGATTTTAATTAAAATTGAAATGTGTATGATTTGTACGTAAAGTTTTTTTCTAATTTTGTTACGGAGAAGTAACTTAAAATACTGATTGAAGATGATTACCATAACATCGTTAGAACCTTCTAACCCGTGAGTTGATGCAAGTAAACTGCCTTTTTTAATGTTTTCAAATATAAAAGAAAGCAACAGTCTTTACTAATATTATAGAGCGCTAAACTTTATAAGTTTGTAGAGATAATGTGAATCAATAGAAAGTCACGTTATTTACCAGTGTCATGATGAGCGAAATATTAACCCGAAAATTCCACGATGATTACCACGATATCCGACAAGCACGCGGGCGGTGCCGAAGGTATAAGCTAGTCAATATTAAATATAAGTATATACTGCACAAGACCGGGATAGTTGGTGCTCCTTGGGAGGGGGCCCTCTTTCAGTTAATTTTGGGGTATTGCCCCCATTACTGGTACATTAGATATTTTAAACCTTTTCCTTAATTTTTACTTCTTGCAACTCAGAATATTTGACAAATATTTTCTGTATTAATGTATAGTTATTGCCCGCGGCTCCGCCCGCTTATATGTCAGTTATCGAGGCAAATACTGCTGTAAAGTTATAATGCTAAATGTAAAGCTATATTACTGTAAAGTTTCATCCAAATCCGTTCAGTAATTTTTGCATGAATGAGTAATAAACATCCATCCATCCATCCATACTTACAAACTTTCGCATTTATAATATTAGCATAAATAGATATATGCACAGGCTCATCAAACACCACTGCTTTTATATTCTAGCTACCTCGCGAAATTACGAGTAACTTATACTATTAACAATAAGTACCTAATAATTTTAACATCTCTAACATTGATTTCAAAAGTGGGGAATCAATAAAAGTAAAAGGACAAATACTACCATATATGTTTGCTGTCGGTACTCGCGGCGTGCGCAGGAAAGGGGCGGTCTTGCCGGACCAGTTCGGCTGCGTCCGCGCATTCTCTTGCACTAATCCTACTGCCACATATTCCATAGATATTATTCAAACCATGACATTGAATACAACTAGGCACAAATTACGTTAAACTTTAACTTTGTTATTAAGTTAAGAATAATCTGAATTCTGCAACCTTCTTTATTTATCATCTAATTAAGATATGTATTTTAATTAGTCATTTAATTCATTTGTTGTATATCTACGCCCGCTACACACAGCTCTGTAACACCCAAAGGTTGACTATCGAAATATGTCAGAGGCATTAAGACGGCCTAATGTAAAATTTTCAATGCAGTAAATGTTACACAAGTTAAGAGGTAACAGACACTAAGAAATGCAGTCGAATTGAGAACCTTCCTCTTTTAACCTACTTCATAAAAGGAGGAGGAACTATCTTCGCCTAAGGACATCTGCAGCTCTAAAGACAGAAGTGTTTACAATAACAATTGAGCTTCCCCCATCCCATAAAAATTCTTCCTTAAAATGAGGTTGTAGGAAATACTCTAATTTATAAACTCACACAGGTATAATAAAACATGTTGAGATCTTCACATGCCCGCAGTGAATTATATATTATGATGACCTTACATCCTTTTAACCCTTTTTTACTATACACTTTCCCATAGCCCCCATATGTAGACGAAAGAAAGCTTGAACACGTGGTCAAACCCTCCCGTTAACGTTCACGTCACTTAGAAAATTACATGAGAACTCATCAGAGACGTAATTCGTAATTACTTACTTTGAGTTACTGTCTTAGGTTAATGTTTACTTATTGTAAAGACAAAGAGGTTCCCAAGAGGCTTAACAGTCTTTAGGATGTATAAGTTTTACAAATGAGAATTAATATGTAATCCATACAAATACGTGTGAAACAAAAAAAAAAAATTATTGAATGCGTAAATCTTTGAAAGATTCATAATTATTATTATTTGCATTTTATTTAAAATTTTATTTGATATTTAACATCAAACTATAACGCTTAGGAACAAATCAGCAACTTTAAAAACCAGATCATATTGTGGTCGAATGCCCGTTTCGTGGTCAAAGAAATTGGATGCCATTAAGATTCTGAAAATGGAAAAAAGCAAAGAGTTTGACATTCCAATTTTAAATGTATAAAATTCAGTAGATACACTCACACATTTATTTATAAATTAAGCGTAGGTATTCGTGTACTATTTACAAATATACTAGGTATTGTTTTTAAGTAATTTTGTTAACCTATGGGATCTTGGATTCTATTCATCTTTTCTATCAGACAGAATAGTGTCTTTGTCAGACATATTTAAAGAAAAAAATCACGTTACACATGAAAATTGTTAGATTAATTTGAGTAACAGCTCATATAATTTCCGTTCGGAATATCTCAAACCTTAGTCATCAAAAGGAACTCGAGATATTGACATAAATATTATTGGAAGTCCGCCTATTTTCATAGTAACATTGTACAGTAAAACATTCCCATAAGACTCCAACATACGTCACGAACGCTATAATTTTTAAAAAGGGTTAAGAGAAAAAAGTTGATATGAGACGACACCCCATATGTGTAGGCATCCGGCGTTAACCCGCCACTGCTCGCGTCATTAAAACTCCGCTGTCAAATGAAGAAATCGTTTGGACGATGTTTCCTTCGGTATTATTTTATCCCGCACTCGATTATAAACAGATGTTATTCAGTAATAAATCTTTGTCTTTGTACTTCACATAAAAGAACTGTTTGTACATGGAGTGATATGTTTTCGTGGTGGAAAACAATAGGTAGTGTTGTTGCTTGTAAATTTAGTTGGTTGACATTAAGTGGCATATGAGGTTCAAAAGCCCGCAATTCGGGTACGTTAAACTATTGAATTTAATGTTATTTGACTTAGAGCCCTAACCATTTCAAAATTGGTATTACTATAAGTTTAACGTATGTATCTAGCTTTGGTATGTCTGTAGCAATAAAATCATTAGATACATAACCTATAAAATTGAGTTTAATTTTATGTTTATGTTTGAAAGGTAATTTAATCGAAAGTGTTTTTTGTAACTGAATATCTGGTCAGCTGTTCAAACATTATGAGCTTTTCTAATCATTCAATGCATTTAGACGGGAATATTATGAATGTTTTAATTTGAACGTGTAATAAAATTAAAGCGGTTTACAAGCACGGTACACTCTCAGGCTGAAATTTATAAAGCGTACTTAGACTTTGCTCAGACTTTGCTTACGCTAAACTTACCTAGGTTCCTGCTCAGTGTAATCTTAGCATTCGAATTTATAGTCCTTTGGGCTAAGAATGTACTGAGTGTATGCTAAGCAAGGACTCAAGAAAAAATGTATAACATTACAATTTGCATAGCATATTTATTTGAATTATATAGATATTTTAAAAACATTTTACGTATTTGAAAATAGCTGTTATAAACTAAACTATTTGTAATCTTATAAACTTTATTATATAATTGTATTTCAATCATTTTAAACCGTTGATTTTTATGTATGTATTTACAAAAAAAAAGTATATATGTATTTGTATCAGTTGTCTAGTACCCCATAACACAAGCTCTGCTTATCTTGGGACTAGATGGCGTTGTGTGTTTAGATGACCGAAATATTTATTATTATTATTATTATTATAAATTTTAAGTGAAAAAGGGGCAACAATAACACATGTACAAATAAAAGAGTATATTTGACTTGTCAGTCAAATGTCATAACATTTTTTATGGAATATATGGGAAAACGAACCGACATTTCGCCTCAGGTATCCTCACTCACTCGGTGAAACACAGCACAAGCGCTGCTTCTTATCGGTTTTCTGTGAGGCCGTGGTATCACTCCATCGATGTATTTGAATATTTCAGATTGTTTCGAGATCAATCGCATATAATTACTAATTTTTAGAAAGAACTTTTAACTTTGACCCCGGCATGCCCTAAGCGTTGTAACAGAAGTCCTGTTACAACGCTTTCAAACTAGATTACGACTTTTCTACTTGGAAAATCAAACCATCTTTACAAGCGCGTAAGTAATCGCTAAGTCAAGAATTTCGGTGACTTAGACAATGCTAAGCATTTGCTCAGCTTGAGCTAAGCATTTGACTATAAATTTCAACGCACACTTAACTCGTGAGGTAAGTCTAAGCAAAGACTAAGTACGCTTTATAAATTTCAGCCTCAGTATTCGAGTGCTTATGAGCATCAGTTATTTAGCTGCCATTTCGCTTATTTATTTACTTATTAGAAAATGTCTTGTATCATACCATCAACGGTCTTTAAAAATCTGAAATAGGTCTCTTCTTAAAAATAAAGCAATTATCTTCTTGTATATAAAAATCAATTGATGTTCGTTTATCTCGCTAAAACTAGAGAACGGCTTGGCCGATTTAGCTGATTTTGGTTTTGAAATGTTTGTCGTAGTCCAGGGTAGGTTTAAACGATGAAAAATTAAATGTAACTTAAAAATCTAAATGTCATGTGTACGGTGTAGCGGGCAGATCTAGTATTTTATAAAAGTAATTTGACTCGTTAAAATAGATAGTACCTACTTTTGATTTAAATATCGTTTAGCGAAAATGTAAGTCAAACTTTAATATAATAGTCATAGTAATATTAGTAATAGTCTTTTTTATCAATAACAAAACCGCAGACAGGCAACGTTGATTTAGAGAGAGGTGGAACAAAATGATGTTAAGTTGCTCTAATCTATACTAATATATAAAGCTGAAGAGTTTGTTTGTTTGAACACGCTAATCTCAGGAACCGCTGGTATATATCATATCATATATATATCATGGGTAGGGTATATATCATCACGCTACTACTAATAGGAGCGGAGCAACAATGAAGAATGTTTCAAAAACGGGGGAAATTTTCACGCTACGGGCAATATAAGGCGCAAACGACGTTGCGTGGGTCAGCTAGTATCAAGATATAACATGGTTATCATTTCGAAGTGCTACAGTGTAGTATTAGAGGTGATGATGGAAAACATTTTTTCCTATTGCAAATCAACAAACGGCTGGGATTGCTAAGCTTTGCAATGTGCTAACCTGTGCGGTTCCCACTTAACCATAAGCTCTTTTAGTTTAAAACCATTTATTAATCTATACTATATCTATACTAATATATAAAGCTGAAGAGTTTGTTTGTTTGAATGCGCTAATTTCAGGAATTACTGGTCCGATTTGAAAAAATATTTCAGTGTTAGATAGCCCATTTATCGAGGAAGACTATATTTCATCACGCTAAGACCTACAGGAGCGGAGCACCAATGGAGAATGTTTAAAAAAACGGGGGAAAACTATCACGCTACGGGCAATAGGAGACGCAAACGAGGTTGCGTGGGTCGGCTAATAATATTACAAAGCTGAAGAGTTTATTTGTTTGAATGCGCTAATCTCAGGAACCGCTGGACCGATTTGATAAATTATTTTAGTGTTGGATAGTATATTTATCGAAGAAGGCTATAGGCTATATATCATCACGCTAAGACTAATAGGAGCGGAGCACCAATGGAGAATGTTTCAAAAACGGGGGAAAATTATCACGCTACGGGCAATAGGAGACGCAAACGAGGTTGCGTGGGTCAGCTAGTTTGGAAACTGGAAGTTATGGATCGACACAGGCAGGCAGTAGATTTTGGTGTTTTCGCCTAATTTACCTCGACAATACAGCACATGCTGTGGCGTCTGTTTGTGTCCATCTATGATTCTTAACTACAGCTTCAATGTAACGTTCATAAATGTCACTTAGTGTCTTAATTGAATAAATGATTTTGAATTTGAATTTGAATTAAGTAAATAAAGTAAAAGTATTTTTTTTAATGGATCTCGACTGTTATTAACGATGCTTGGTCAGCTAAGATCGATGGAACCCTTTTTTACACGAAAATACTATAATGAAGAACCAACCTACGATATTTAAAAAAATGTTTAACATCTTAAATCGATAATGATCTTTTAGAGACAGGCAATGATTGATTCTGTGGAAAATGTAAGCTTCTTCTTACAATTCAGTCTATTAATGTCATATTATGCCATATTTTGACTACCTCCATGGTGGAGTCCCTTCGAATCAAATGTTTGTATGATCTACAAATATTTGTTTCGGTTGGGTGTTTTCTATATATATAATATGTATATCAGTCAATTTAGCTATCATAATACAAGCTCTGTTTCGTTTGAAGCTAGATTGCGTTGGGTGTGGAATGTTCAAAATATTTATGCTTTTCCACATTTTTTCTATAAACAGACAAAATCTGTGCAAACAAACGTACTTATATATCTGCATCACAACTATATCAGACAAATGACGGTTTATGTTTAAAGTTATCTTTGTTATTTATTACACAGAGCATTAATTTTATACTAATATATAAAGCTGAAGAGTTTGTTTGTTTGTTTGAACACGCTAATCTCAGGAACTACTGGTCCGACTTGAAAAATTCTTTCAGTGTTAGATAGCCCAATTATCGAGCAAGGCTATAGGCTACATATCATCACGCTAAGACCTGCAGGAGCGGAGCAGTAATGAAGAATGTTACAAAAACGGGGGGAAATGATCACGCTACGGGCAAAAAGAGACGCAAACTAGGTTGCGTGGGTCGGCTAGTAGTCAAAAAAAGTTGAGACCGACTACAAAAATAGAACATGATACATATTTATTTCAATTATTACTTTATCATGGAACACATTTACCTACTTTCTATTACGAAATACAATCTATAAGTAACATTTAAAATGATTGTCCAACTAGTTTTGAGAAAACGAATTTCAGTTCAGTGTTGCAACACTTTATCAAATCATTAGATGTCGCTACTGTCTCCAAGCGATTAGCTTACAACTGATCCAGCCGTCAGAAACCGTTAAGTATGAGTGAAGTTAAATCTCGTACAGTTCCATACACAAATCTTATAAAAGCCATTAACACTAAACTAAAAAAATATATTTGGATGCACAGAAAGAGTAGAAAGACTATAAATATTTGACTATAGTACTATACATCATATAAACATGGAGCTTTTGCCTCTTTAGAAATAATTTCTTAGAAATTCGTAAATGTCCGCGATAAACCGCAGGCACCAATGATTATTCCAAGTGACTCAGTGTGTCAGTGTATGTACAGTTAGTCAATGGCGAAGATAAGCAAAAAGATTTGATATTAAAAACAACTAAAGTAAATCGAATTGTATAAGTAAAACTAACCTTAAAAATTGTTAGCATGCAGTTAAACGGATCTATCGAATTGGACCCATCGATATAAGAATACGAAGATATATCCTTGATTTTGACGGCAAACTTTAACATGTAATGTTTTTTTCTTTATTATAACGTAAGTTCGCCAATAAATAGAGACTAAAGACTACTAATAAAATGAAAGAAATACCACTTTCGGTATCACCTGTACATATAAACATACATTTAAACATAGTAACGTAACACTGGTCCAGTGGCTGTCCAAATTGTCATGTGTGACCACAGAAGTAGTTCCCATTACTCTCAGAATACGATGGACACGTGTCTTGATCATGTGTGACCATAGAAGAGTAACAAAATACATGCTTCTTTAAAAATGGACATTAAGACGACTACTGGAGGCTCGATCCCTTGGCTCAAGATTTCTGCAAAGAAAAAACCGAAGCTTTATGATCATTTGATTAAAAATGACTAGCCGACTTAAATAGCTTGAAATAAGTGTAAGCTAGGAGAGAGTACTATTTCAG
Organism: Spilosoma lubricipeda; assembly: GCA_905220595.1. NCBI lineage: Eukaryota > Metazoa > Arthropoda > Insecta > Lepidoptera > Erebidae > Spilosoma > Spilosoma lubricipeda. The sequence goes on from HG992290.1 coordinate 3,472,615, forward strand.
CTGTGTTTTTTAAAGTAATTTGTTAAATAATGAAGTTAGTAAAACCACGCTGATTTCAGCTCGACCGGGGCGATATTCCCTCGCACGGAAGATCAACGTAAAATGACAGCGTTCGTGCTGTCATGTTTCGTTGGCAAGTGCGAGACCGGAGGCCCAATGATGCAGAAGTATTATTAGGGCGCCATAGTGTTGGTCACCATGCTGCATTGATGCTTGGATTCTGCTTATGCTTTCTATCAGGCAGAGTAGAGTCATTTTGGCAGGGCCATACATAAAAAAAATCGGTCCACTGCTGGACATTGGGCTGGAGTTTTTAGGCTTAGGATGGGTTGATAAAGTTTGTGTCAATTTTCCTTCTCTTTACGGTGCAGGCAAAACCTTGCGTTCGGGTGAGAAAACTCATTTTAAATAACCACATGAAAACTGTTTAGAAGCAAAGATATTTTCGGCAAAGCAAATACTAATTGTCTATTGCAAGCGTTTATAGGCTATGGTGGTTTAGCGGTTACCTCGTATTTAGCGCTACTAACCACAAGATAACCGTTATGGCACTGTTGTATGTTTAATGGTCTACAATATTTTAAAAATTGCTTTTTTTTTATTCATCACATCACATCACATTACATTACATTAATATATTACATTACACTAATATATAAAGGCGAAAGTTTGTGAGTGTGTATGTTTGTTCCTTCTTCACGCAAAAACTATTGAACGGATTTGGATGAAACTTTACAGTAATATAGCGTATACATCAGAATAACACATAGGCTACTATTTGCCGCGATAATCGACTTACACGCGGGCGGAGCCGCGGGTAACAGCTAGTATCAGTATACATCTGAGGGTTTCCCTTCAGTAGGTAAAATGTGGACCAGTCTCGCTGAAGCACTGACTTGGCTGATTGAAATGTTTACATTTTTTTTATACTACACGAATATTATAAATTGTATACACAGCTTACAACTTTCAGCTTCTTTACAGCTTAGCTTCAATTCAAATATATACTACGACTTCTAAGGTATTACAGAATCTAATAAGAAGACATGTATTAATAAAAAAATAATGTTTTTAATGCAATAAAAAAATGCTTTCGTAATACTTTTACTAAGGACATATTTATATATCTAAAGTATTTTCAATAAAACCCAAAGTAAATATATCTCACGTAACCGCCATTTGCATTTCCCTTTGAGCTCGAAAAGAAAATGGTCGCATTTTCCCGCGTTTTTTGTGATCAGTCTCATTACAGCGAGAAAGTGAATCATTAGAAACGTGTTCATTTAGAAGTGCCTTTATCTTGGCAGTTTTTCCTCAACTATTTAAATTATATATTTTACTAGCTGAACCCCGCGGTGTTACCCGCGGTTATTGTTGTACCGCGAGTAACGCCGCGCGACAAAGTTAGTCTAAAAAAGTAGACTAAGTTACTCCCCGGATCACCAGCTACCTGCCAGTGAAAGTCCCGTCAAAATCCGTCCAGCCGTTCCAGAGATTACCCGGAACAAACAGACAGACAGACAGACAGACAAAAAATTTTTTAACTACATTTTTGGTATATGTACCGTGTATACATACATATGCATTTAGTAAAAAGCGGTTATTTTAATATTACAAACAGACACTCCAATTTTATTTATTTGTATAGATTGGTATTTGTTACTTTTTTTAACGTTACTGCAGTAAAAAATTTCGTGCATATTTACACGGTATTAAGAACGATTGGTATAATACATTTGTATGTTTTGAATATTACCAATAAAAATACATGTACTTTAAATCGTTTGCAAAGTAAACCTAATGCGTTTATTTGGATAAATGAGTATCTTCCGTAGCTGAAACTTATACTGGGGTTCCGACATATTTAGATTGAATTACCTGCATACGTGTGTTAGTTGGACAAAATAACCCTCTATATCTGTGATTCGTTATAATTTTTACTAAAATTTGGTATACTATATATTATTTACTCTTGCAAGAGTTTAAAGACGCCTAACAATTAATTACGCACTAATAGGCACATGTAAGTTTTGCACTATGTTCATTTCTGTTTCTCTCATACCGTTTTCGTGCACAAACTTTGATAATCTATACTAATATATAGAATGCTAGTTTAGAATATATATTTATTTAACGTAGCATGCTCCAACTCATCCCGCTATAAGAATGAATTAAAATTACGTTACCTAAAATCACAATATTTTTTGTGAAACATACATACATGAACAAATAAAGAAAAATGGTTAAGTTATATAAAGGAATGCCAACATATATTTTGTGTGTAGCTTTCTAGTTTTATTTAAGGTCACAATTATAATTGTAACAACAATTTAATTTATATTTTATATTCTCATGGTTAGTTTAGTACACCTGTACCAGACCTGATTTCACCTCTGCAAAAGAGCACGTAAATACGGAATGTGCTGTCAACTCTTTGTTTAATCTATACAAATAAATAAAATTGGAGTGTCTGTTTGTAATATTACAATAACCGCTTTTTACTAAATGCATATGTATGTATACACGATACATGTACCAAAATATCATAATATCATATATCATAAATTATTGTTGGTCTGTTTGTTCCGGGTAATATCTGGAACGGCTGGTCCGATTTTGACGGGACTTTCACTGGCAGGTAGTTGATGACCCAGGGAGTAATTTAGGCTACTTTTCTTGGACTAGCTTTGTCCCGCGATGCTTCCCGCGGTACAACAATAATAAACAGTCATAATATGAAAAAAGACTTAACGATAATGGTGTACTAATGGTCGTTTAACCAGATAGGCGATTAACAGACAAAGTTCAAATCCGTCATGATAAGTTTTGATTAACTTTTCAGGAATTATTTTATTATCAGCTATTCTTAAAACTTATCGTCACCGTTACTGACAATTTAGGTGGGTAAAGTAACAAGCACCTCTCAAGTCGTGTCATAGATCTCTGACTTTTCTATTCACCAAATCGATTACCCAATGTTTTTGCCATAGTTACGGTAACGTGTCGCGAAGCACACAACGTGACGTTTTATTAAATTCTCATTCGTTTGGCGCAGCGGGTGTTATAAATCGTGCTAGACACGCGATGTCGCGATGTTTTACTTTTGCATGTTCTACCTGCAAGTCGCACGCCACAGTGATCAGTGTCGCCGCACTAACGATTTATCAAAACCAGTATTAAACAGTTCGGCATTTTTGGTTAGAGATGTTTAAACAGATTTGAATTACTAGCATTCATTGCATTTTATTTTCTTTCCAGACACGACAACACCATACGTCCTCTATAAAGATGGCGTCGAACGCGCTCCTCCTGGCACACAATGGGGTGGTGGAGTTCTCGACGGCGGTTACCAGCCAATGCAACATCAAAGTCCTGGAGGGCCCTCACCTCAACCAGAACCACAACTCGCTTCCCCGGCACCATCGCCATACCCGCCCGCACCTCCACCACCTGATCCAAGTGGGTCCGCAGAGGAGGCTGCCCAGCAACTCGCTCAGCAGCAGGCTCAACAACAAGCACAACAACAACAACAGCAGCAACAGCAACAGCAACAGCAGCAGCAACAGACCTCCCCAGAGCATATGCAAGTTGAGCAACAGCTGCAAACACAACCAACACAAGATCATCTAGACCGAACGCCGTGCTTCATTCCTCAGCCGGATCTTCAGCAGCAATATACACCTTATTTTAAAGAAGCGAGGCCTGCTAGCCACATGCTCAGTACTGGCGGTTTTCCGTTACATTATCTAAAACAAAATGGTGGAGTACTTTCTCTTGAAGGCCCGCTGGATCAATATGGAACACCAGATTTGCGTCATCTACCAGACATAGTGCAACCAGAGCCACCAAAGCCGCGCAAGCATAACCCAAATTCTGAGCTGCGACTGTTTAAGTGTCTCACTTGCGGTAAAGACTTCAAGCAGAAGTCAACGTTGTTGCAGCACGAGAGGATTCATACGGACTCCCGGCCCTATGGATGCCCCGAATGCGGCAAGCGGTTCCGGCAGCAGTCGCACCTGACCCAGCACCTGCGGATCCATGCCAACGAGAAGCCGTACGCCTGCGTCTACTGCCCGCGCTCCTTCCGGCAGCGCGCCATCCTCAACCAGCACCTGCGAATCCATTCCGGTGAGAAGCCATATACGTGCGGCGAGTGCGGCAAACATTTCCGCCAGAAGGCCATCCTGAACCAGCACGTCCGCACACACCAAGGCGAGCGCTATTCACACATATATCTCCCCACCTGGACCCCGCGTGCGCTGTCAGCACTGGCCACAACGGTCACTGCAGCCGGCGCTCGTTTTTCCTGTCGCCCCCCGTACCGTCGATTCGGTCTCGCATCCATTGGCCTTCCTATCAAACAAATTCTCGGTCCCCTCGTCGCCCGTATCGCGGCGGGCGCTCGCGAGACATGTAACCGACCGCCGGACGCTCCTGTAACCGTTCCCCAGTTTGATTAACCCACTCGTCGGTTAGCCTTTCTCGGACGCCCCCATCCGTAACTGACCAACCTCTTAAATTTTTACAGATGTTTCGCCGCATCTCATCTTCAAGAATGGAACAACGCCCACACTCTGGCCCCAAGACGTACCTTTTCCTGACGAGAACAAGGAAGAGGTGCAATCAACGTTCGGTGATGCTGATGGGCAGAATGAACAGCGCGGGTCCTGCTTCTCTCCCAGTGATTCTGCCCAATACCCTGCTTATTTTAAAGACACAAAAGGTCTCAATCATTCAGTCTTTAGTTCAGGACTGTCTTTGCAATATTTGAAAAGCAGTAAACTTCCTGATGTGCTCGGTGGCCGAGCAATGCCTCTGTACGTCCGTTGCCCCATCTGCCAGAAGGAATTTAAGCAAAAGTCGACACTTCTACAACACGGATGCATTCATATAGAGTCGCGGCCATATCCGTGTCCGGAATGTGGCAAGCGCTTCCGGCAACAATCTCATCTCACGCAACATCTTCGTATTCACACCAACGAAAAGCCTTACGGCTGCGTGTATTGCCCCCGTTTCTTCCGTCAGAGAACGATTCTCAATCAACATCTGCGCATACATACCGGTGAGAAGCCCTACAAGTGCACGCAATGCGGTAAAGACTTCAGGCAGAAGGCGATTCTCGACCAACACACGAGAACGCACCAGGGCGATCGACCGTTCTGCTGTCCGATGCCGAACTGCCGACGGCGGTTCGCCACCGAGCCCGAGGTGAAGAAGCACATCGATAACCACATGAATCCACACGCTGCTAAGGCTCGGCGGGCAGACGCCGCTAAAACTCCTCGACCCCTGCCTCCCGCCTCTGCCGTGGTGAAGCCGGAGCTGTATTTCCCGCAGTGCTACGCGCCGCCGTTTCAGCAGTTCCCGAGCTCGCAGCCCGAGTACAAGCCCGTGCTGGGCCCGGGCGCGCCGGTGGCGTGCTTGCCGGCGCAGTGACCCGCGCCCCCGCCGCGTTGGCCCCCGGCACCTGCGCCCACGCACGCGCACGCTCACGCTCACGCGCACCACGAATTCTACGGCGCCGAGCGCCTCTACAACTAAATTGTCGAGGCGCCACACATGTATACGACTCGCGGCCTGCACGAGCGCCGTGAGCTTTCAGTACCAGTAGTCGAGATATATCATTAATCGGATCGCTGTAAAACGAGCTTCGATCTGTAAATAACGTCCTGTTTATACTCTATCGGGAGATCTGTACAGTTTCAAAGTTCGTCACGAGTAGTGTTACCGTCAGGATGCAAGTACAGATAACGTTTTTGCCCCGTAATCGTTAAGTTACCACGTAAGAGTTAGTTTTCTCGGTGATTATGGACTCTGTCGAAATTTGCGCAGACGGTCCGAGCAGATGTTCGGGACATTAGAATTTAATACACTTCGTTGAAATCTAAAAATTAAGAATTGATCTTTTACCACATAACAATATTTCGCGATGAATGTTTCGGCGCTACATTGTGCCTAATTGTAATAAATATACATATTTTGTAGACGTATTAAGTTAATTTTATTTACGAGTATTAAGAGATAAAATCTGGCAAAATATGGGGTTTTATAAAGGATCCATGATGCTCAAAATACGTTAAAAAGTAACGATAAAGAATGAAATGAATTTACGAGTTAGCTTTAGGCAGAGTTTGGACGTAGCGTATTAAAAGACCAACGAACGTCACTTGGGTGAAACAGAATCACGAATGAAAACCAAAAATGTAGGTTACCTTTTGCCATCAACATTATACTTTGTTAGTACGTACTTACAAATGATTCTGTTACAATAAATAATGCATTTACTCTTAATTAACAATGTGAGATTAGGTACTGAGATGTCTTCATAACACTGTAGGTGCCAAATAGTGTAGTGATTTTTTAAATTTTTTCTACCAGCTTCTATTATAGTTGGCCTAGTTTAGGTTGTTACCAATTTCTTCAACGATGTGACAAAATGAGATGCATTTAAGTGGAAAGGGTCAGACTGAGAGAGGACTGTGATAGGTAGGTTAGGTATCTATTTCGCTCATTTAGCGTTAAATCTTCGTCTGTCGAGACATGATCGAGAGTATTCCTTACGGAGTCGGGTGAATGTTTTACATTTAATTTACTTTTGTGCATTGGATTATATTATTTGTGAGTCGACTCGATAGCGAAAATGTTTAAGTTCCTAAATTGTTTCTAAAGTTTTTTGTTGATAGGTACGTTGTTGGTTTAATTAAACCTTCACTGAACTATCGCCTTCTCTTTCTTGACTGATTTGATAACGTTAACGAAGAGTGAGATTAGTAAATTTTACCAATTTAGGTAAAGTGTGTGATGTCGCAAAGTGCTTTGTTGTAGTTTGATCCATGGGACGGAGGGTATGCCAGAGTAAATCTGATTTCTAATTTAGCTTAGACTATCGACTTTCGAATTACCAAGGAATTCGACCATTCATCGCGAAATAACTTAGACTTTAGGAAGAATAAATATATATATGAATTTGGGATCTTGTTGGAGTATTCTGGCGTGAACTTCTTTATTAAAGGTACTTCTATGTGGAGATTCTAGTAAATAATGCTAATCAATGCATAGCGAGAATTAGTCATCGGAATAAGATGTATTTAATACATCTGAATTTTATTCTCTATGTCTCTCTGTATTGCATATTGAATTTCATTGAGGTTAGGATCTTGGATGTGATCATTCTCATGGAGTAAGGACCACACGAACCAGGATATTCTAGCAAAATTTTTAACGTTTTAATATCTCTGTTTGCATCTATAGACAACTTATATAGCTTATTTTACAATATTGTGATGGTTTCGTTTTCCTACCGCATAATATGAACTGTTAATGAACTAAATAAAATAGTACCAAGTACCAATTGTGGATTTGTGAACGTCACTTTCATGGTTTATGTACCGTTTATTTATCACTGTTATGTGATCGATGCAATATTATTGTTTAGTGGTTTTATTATGTGTTGATATTACGACAAGTTTAAAGCATTGGACAGTTATGGAAATTGTATAGCTCTTGGTTGTGAACATTGGCTGTCTAAAGCGTGCAACGGGTTGAATGGCTGTCACAGATCTATTTATTTTTTAATATTAGTGATTCGCTAAACGGGCATCTGACCTGCTTATAAGTAGTCTTTATACTAATTAGTTCTGTGGGCTTTTTAACATTCAAAATACCAATGATTGGACGATTGTCACCCCTTAAAATGGTGGTAGAGTCATAATCAGAATAAGACAAAACGTTTTTAATAGTTTCACATTGATTTTTATTTATGTATTCATGTTATTTTAAGTATGAATCTCGCATAGTACGATGTTTTAATTACAAATTGATTTCTGAAGTACTCAGTTTGGTATGCTTTGAGTCCTTTTGTTTTGCACAGGTAAAATAAAGATTTGTGACAGCTGCTAACTTCATAGCCTTTTTCTATCGATCTTATTAGGGACGTATGAATATTTATAGCAATTCATAAAAACCAAATATCGTGTATACGAATTAACTAAGATCCCAATTAAATAAAAAATACACGCTGGATAAATGACAACAAGAAAATAAGGCGATGTTCACAACTGATGAGCAACCGTACCATTTTGTTTTGCCGTTTTAGTTTCCTATCAAACTTTCGGAGGTTTACAAACAAAAAAAAACATCATTCAAAAGGAAATTAAATACATTTATCTTCCGTGACAAAAATTTTCCACAATGTTTACTTGTGTGATCCTCCTTAAAGCGGCGCGCGCCGGCCCGGCCTCTCAATAAAATCAATAGTATAGGATTTGGTTCAATTATCTTTTAACACTTCACACAAGCAGCCTTATAAAATAATAGTAAATAAGTATTTTTATACAATAAACAATATATTTTGTCCACTGGGCGGGGGCGGCGCGACGCGCTCTTGTACAAAGTTTGAATGCAGACAAACAACACAGTGCCATAGCCGAGAATTAACCTCAGATTTATATTAGATTTTTATACCGATACAAATGGATTTAATTTTTAAATATAAAACAAGAAGTGATTAAGTATACAGAGATTACAGATGATATTTTATACATTTATTACATACAATATTATTACAGAGGTAAATGTGAAATAGTCTTAACGTTAGTCTCGTATTTGCAACGTGCTAAGTACCTAAGTATTTACTTGATTATATACGAAAGAGTTGTGGAAAATAGATTAAATGAAACTGAACTCTATTTTTCACGATTTTTTTAAATTATGTGTCTAAACGTGCAAGATCATTTCTCTACAGTTTTGTTTCATTTCTACTTTCATTCAGTGTGGTTATTATAAATACATATCATTGAAAATTTCTGAGGCAGTATTGCAAGTCAAAAATGTATTTGTTTTTATTGAAGCCGAACAATCTCCAACAAAAGTGTTAACCAAACTATGTATTTAATGTATAATGGTTCGGTTTCAATGGATCTAAATAATAGCTGTTATGAATGAATACAGTTTTCGGTTTATTAATCACGTCCCAGGCTGTTTCTTTTGTATTGCTCACTGTTTTGTTAAGTTTTGCTCAATTACACGTGTATGTATTACCTATAAAGTTAAACTTATTAGTTGTTAATGTGTACGAAATGATTTTTTGTATAATATTTTGTTTTGAGAGCACGGTTTTACTTTCTTATGAAACTATTTTTAAGTGCTGAAAAGTAAGATCGTGTACCACGATCAAAGTCATAAATTTTAAATTTGATTGGGCCGTTGTAGTTGACAGTCAAAAATTCATAGTAAACAGAATAATGCCGTATTTAAGCGTACCGTCCAGTACTGATCGGATATCCATACATACAGTTTCTACGTAATTCCTGGATTAAATTCCCTGAGGATTTATTTCAATAACATTAATTAGGTTGAAGCATGTTCCTAACCTTTATAATACGTAATATTTATTTATATGACATGTCTTACCGATTACCTGTAGAATAGAGATGCAATCTGTAATCATTTTGCCAATTTCTGACAAATACCTTGGATGGAATAAAATTCCATCACACTTTTTACATCCATATAGGGTCTTGATGAATATTAAAATTACAGCGTAAACAAAAATTCTTCTTTATCATTAACTCAATTCCGATATGCATACTTAATTTTGTATAATTTTAAGTTATTAAAAATATTAAAAGGAGAGAATAAGATTGCATTGTAATTCTATACTTTGCATATAAACTTAATAATTATCAAAATAACGTCAATTGTATTTAATACAATTTTTTGAGCAATGTTGGTGAAACTGAACCATTGCTTTTGATAACAGAAATAATAGGTTTAGTCATGACTTGCTCCGAAAACAGACATTTATCGCTAATTCCTTCATGTGCATTTAATTGTGATCTCATGGTGAAATTTAAATGTCTAAATATATAATAATCATTGGCGATAGTTCAAGTCGACCTACATGTTTCGTTTAATAATTATTAATAATAATTACACATATCCACGTGCTTAGTAATTTTTAATCTTACAATGAAGCATTATATTGTAAGACACTATGTACTCGACATTACCATTCGTTTTGCTAAACATGCCAATTTAATACTAGGGTAGTATTGGTGTAGAATGTCTACTTGTTCCGTTTGGTTGCACTTTGAGACAGTGTAAACGATATTTAATATATCGATCGTTTACTTCTGTGCATGTTGACATGAGTTTAGTGTAACAAACCTTATTATTTGTAAAGTTGGCTACGAATTATTTCAACGTCTTCCATTTTCAACCTAGTACTATACAATACGACGTTTTTAATTTGTGTCACCGATATATTTATTTATTTTTACATCGGGTATACAATATATTGCGATCGTAACCTCTCGACTAAGACACGTTACAGCCGTGATGTGTGTACCCGGCTTTAGTGTTATTTGCATAATTTTGTATATGTAGTTTAAAAACAAAATCATATATCTGCAGTTAGTGCAGCATCAGTGCAATACACTTGAAATTTTTTGGCGATATTATTATATAATTTATTTTATAAATGGAATAATTTTTAAAATAGTTGTTAGTTACTAAAATAATTGGTAGCCAACATAAAAATGGCCTACTATAATTTGACATAAAGTAAGTATACAATTTTGTACACACTGCCACTCGCCAACCGCTGTCGGAAAATAATAGAATACAGACAAGATAATTTTTTATCACAATAGACTTGTTAAAACAGTTCCACAATAAAATAAGTGTTGTTGAATTTTTTAATAAAATATGGACATATTTAGATTAATGATCTTGTAGTCTGGATTGAGTTTTTTACAGATTTTATTGAACGCAAAGTTTTTGTGACTGTTTGTATAATAATAATGAAGTTACGTCGCCTATTTAGCTTATTTTTGCTACAATACTTATTTTTAACCACACAAATACAGTTTTTAATAATAACACAAATATACAGATTATACAATTATTATATACAATAGACATATACAATAAAGCGGTGATATTATACATATATTATTTACGAAGCGTTGTAGGCGGTGTAACTTGAAGCAAATTGGTTTCATTAATAATGGGTGCTGTTATATCATTGTACATATTTATTGAATATACAATAGGCTGGTAAATTTACACTGTTGTTAGGTTTCTACATATTAATACCCGAGGTTGTCTCCAACTGATTAACTACATGAAAGTTACTTTATTTTAAACAAAGTACCTGCCATATCTTAAAAATAATCATTTTTAATTACCGATTGTAGCGGTAGGAAATATAAATTTATATTGTACATAGCACTATAATTTCTTTACGGTGATACAATTTAAAGTTATCTACAGTTTCAATCAATGTTGCCAGCCTCGGTCCACATGTTACAATAGAATATATTTTCTTACATACCTACAGAGACACCGAATAGACTATATGTATAAATTCATTTTAGACAATCCCAGAATACAAGATCGAACTTTTTACACACAACAATAGACAACAGGTTTCTTTTCTTTCCATAGAATTCTTAACTTTTTTTTCTAAAAAAAGCAGTTGGTTGCGATATGGTCACAAAGATCCTGGCGAAAAATTAAAACGTTGGCATTTATGAAAATTAATATTATAAAAATTTGTAAATATATTTTCTAGTTCTTCCAAAATGAATAATATCAGTATTAAATACAAAATTCAACTTTGGTTAAGGTCAAAAATGTATGTGTGATCTATAGAGAATTCTTGCATTAGATTTGATGTAACGTTTAAAATATTTTTAATTATTTTAATTTACATTATTTTTCTTTTATAGTTGATATTTTACTTGAATTGTAATGTTCTTGCCTAGAATTGCATTTATGTTAGTTATGTTACGTATGATACGTTTGAAGTTGATACCATCGTATTTATGTATATTATAATTGTATTATGTAAGGGTTTTGTTTGTTTTTTTTTGTCATTTATAGAAGTAAAATGTTGTAAAAAGTAAGCTCGTTGTATTTTATCAAATAAACACTTTTTAGTCCAACTGAAGCAATATATTGCAGTTTTATTTAGAGACTACTACCTCGCCTGGCAGTACATACCAATAAAATAAAAATGCTTAGATGGACAGCAGGTATTACAAGACTAGTTACAGGGATTTTCTTTCGAGGGTGCACCTGGTTCCCCGGCTTCTAGTACCCGAAACGGTGTAAGGTTTTAGTCGGTTCGAGTCCGACATAGCCACCAGCCATGGTATCCGAAGGGATTAAAAAAAAGTTGTTACAAGACTATACAAAGTCCTAAATAGTAAACACATATGTGGCAGCTTTAAAGTCGTACTAATCACCCAGAAAATCGCAGAAAGAAAATATGTGCGGCAGGTGGGCAAATATAGAACGAGACCTCAAGAAAACCCAGTTGCCGAAACCGACAACCCAAGACAGAAGATCTTGACGAAGTGAAGTGAGGAGACCCGACCTCACATAACAGGACAGGTAAAGGAGAAAAATAAGATTTATAGATTACCTACCTACTACTTTTGGGTCACGCCTTAAGAATCAAAGTATCTCCATGCCAAATTTCATAGAAATCGGTGCAACGGTTGAGCCGTAAAAACGTATCGACAGACAGAGTTACTTTCGAAGGGTTGATATTCATATCCATACTATCCATACCTATGGATGTTTTGTAGAAAATGAATCTAAGTCCTTGTTCCAGTGATCTCTCGGAAAATCGGGCATGAACTTGTGGAGGAACGGATATCATGTCGCTCCAACACAAAGGGAGGATCCTCCGACCAGGCGAGGTGATCATGCCTGGCGGGCCACTGACCTACAGTTGATGATTAGTTTATGTTTAGTTGGGATGTTGTATAATATATGATAATCGGCGCGAGAAATTTCATTGTGCAATTCAGGATTGGTAATTTCTTAGTTTTCTTCGTTACTCAGCAGTTCGATGTATTTTCGATAGATGGCGCTATAGTATGTTGTTGTTGCGGTGTATGTGGAGGTCGCCACAAACTCTTCGAACTATAGTGATATAGAGGATAGGCTCCCCAATCCTCTTTTCCTTTCTTCTGTTTCTACATCTGAGATTCGAGCCTTGCATATTTACTTTGAAACCTCAATTGAATACATAGTCCACAGCTGAACATAGGCCTCTCTTTTCAAAGGTTTTGGTCTACTTTATCACGCTGGCCAGACCAGTTGTTAGGTATAGGGTTATTATCAAGTTTTCCTTCTCTTTGTAGTCATGTTATTTGCTCCCTTAGTCGCCTCTTAGAACACCCATGGGATAGTGGCCACTTTCACAAACAACGTAAACAGAAACACACTACAGCGCCATCTACCGAAGTTACAGTGAACTACAGAGTAACGCACAACAATACTAATTCTGAATCGCGTCATAGAAGTTCTCGAGCCGATTAGTAAATATACAACATCCCAACTTTAACTGTTGGGCATGCATCTGTGGCATGATCACCTCGCCTGGTCCGAGGATCCACCCTTTGTGGAATGACATGGCACCCGTTCCTCCACAGGGTGAATAAGGGTTGTGATACTTTATATTCTTAATTCATTACCACACAGGAAAACACTACACTTATTAGTCTCTGCTATTCTCTAAAATACTTAATAATGTTTTTTTATACATGCGCCTGCTAATGTGACTCTACGATACCTGATGGAAAACATGTGCAGAATCCAAGAGTTGTTGTCACAAAACTCATTGCGAATGCAGCTGCATCAATGGACCCCTAGTCTAGCACTCACCAACGAAATACCGCAATACGAATGCTGTCATTTTAGATCGGTCATGATACTCAAAAATTCACTAAATAAATAAATAAAAATAACTCTGGCTTATAGATACCCGATCTATAAGCCAGAGTTCAAAATCGGTTCAGTACATCCAGAGATTGGGGTAAGTATAACCTCCAAAGTCACAAATATTGGTATAGATTGTGATCGGTGGTATAATCTGTAGGTATTTTAGTCTTAGTAACACACTACTTGTGTCCCGAGGTGTTACACGCGCTTGTTGTTACCTGCCACTAAAAGTTCCATCAAAATCGGTCCAGCAATTCCAGAGATTAGCCGAATAAACAGACAGACAAATAAAAATTTGTTTTCTTGCTGTATTTATAGGTGCCGGCATCTAACTTGGCCAAACCCCGGCGTAGTGGGGGTAAGTTCGGGCAAAGTTCACTAGTGCAACTAATCAAAACAAACAAAATCGAAGGTCGACTTATGCACCAATCGCTCGTTCGGAACGGTGCTACCTCAATCCCCGCACCAATCGCTTGCTCGGAACGGTGCTACCTCAATCCCCGCACCAATCGCTTGCTCGGAACGGTACTACCTTAATCCCCGCACCAATCGCTTGCTCGGAACGGTGCTACCTCAATCCCCGCACCAATCGCTTGCTCGGAACGGTACTACCTTAATCCCCGCACCAATCGCTTGCTCGGAACGGTGCTACCTCAATCCCCGCACCAATCGCTTGCGCGGAACGGTGCTACTTCCATCCCCGCGTCTACTTATCAACCAAAAGGACCTAAAAAACTACTACTGCACATCTCACGAATCTGGCCAAGTTAAATGCCAACACCTATACTGTATATACTTTCATACGCATTAAGTGAAAAGCAGTTCATTTGAAAATACAAACAAACACTTTATATTATTTATTTTTTTAGATTACTACGAGAATATTTGTTACGAGAATTAATAATAATATAATCTTTATTGTTATCAATAACCTTTTAGAATTTAGAAAAATTACAAGGTTTAAGGTAAAGGTCGTGTAATTAACCCTAACTCTCAAACTAAGTGTTCTTGTGAAGTTGACCTTCAGGTCGCACCATCATGGGATAAGTAAGTATCAGTAGACTAGGTAAGGAAACTCCAACTAATAGTTTAATAACAATTTATTTAACATATTTCAAAAAATATATATACATAAACTATTTATCTTCACGTTTACTTAGCTTCGCAACCCTTTCCTGGTTCTTATAAATACACAAGTCCATGAAAGTCAAACTTAGCAGTAAACAGTGTCCAAGCATGTCTTTTTGCAGGTCCTTCTGCGATCTGAACATCTCTTGCAGGTCCTCGGGAACGTACGCGTGTGAGTTCTCTGCTGATCTCTCTTTTAACTCATTTAGAAGCATGGTTACTGTCTGTTCTGTTGATACTCGCTCGTTCCCGACTAGAGTACCATATAACCTAAAAAAATATGGCACTTTTAATACCTGCTGGTGGTTTTGTTGGACTAAAAATTCGGGTACTAGAAACCGGGCAACCAGGTGCATCATAGAGAGGAAAACCCTGGGACCCCGACGTACCTCGGGCCTCCTACGATATGGAGACGGCGCATATTTTAATATCCCTTTTATGATATTCAGTTTATTTGTACTAGTTATTTGAATAATAAAAAATGGCTTTTCTCAAATTAGTTTTTGCCCGGTATTTCATACGAGCTTCTTTAGCAGAACAGTTATAATCTCTAAAATGTGGCGCCGCGCACTTGTTAGTGTCACCGCGGCCGAGAGATGGCGTTGGACACTTATAGGTTAAGTTACATTAGTTTTGTACCAAAGACAATTTCACCATGGAGCGTTTTCACTTAAGTCGAGTGTTAATTGTTTAAACGGTTTACGTAATACAAAAACTTGCGACCATTCACGTCATTATCAAAATATCAATTAGGAATTTAAGGTTACACATTTTTAGTGTATCTTCAAATACGAAATAGCTAGCAATAAAAATTCGTAAACCATAAATAAATACCGATGTCTCCGTCATCAAAATGAATATTTCAAAACGTCTCGGAAAATAAAATTATTACAGCTTTTCTTTCTATTACAAATTTTAATCAAATAAACATTGAAATATGTTACTCTGTTCTATTGAGTAGTCTAAAACAGTGACGTCACAAGTTTGTATTTAGTAAATTTTACAAAAAGTGATTAGATTTGACTAAGATGTCATTGACCCTATTGGCATCATTAAGCCATGAAAACTGGTTATTTTTAAATCAAATCCAAAAATTTAGTTTAACGCCATCTATGATTTTTTCAATGTACTATTTAACTACTAAAGCAGTTCTGTAACCACTTAATGTTATTCTCATATCATCATAAATTTATTACGGGAATAGCAGCAAAAATCTTTCAAATCATATACTAACCTGTATGGAAGAGTGGGCCTCAAGAAGTATACTTTTTGTTGTAATGTGACATCATCCTTCTCAACGTCAATCGATCTGAGAACAAACAACCAAAAGCATCGTTAGTGTTTACCCAAGAGATTGACTAGTAAAATACAGAAAGGAACTCTTTTGGAAGAAATTCGCTGTAAAAACGATGTACTATGGTAGCTCTTTAATAGCAGGAAGGGAAACCCATGAAATAAAACTCGAAGAAATTAGTAAAATCTGCCTCAGCTTTTTTATACATACCCTGCAAATTAACGTGAACAAATTCGTCCAACCTGTTAGAGGAACGACTAGCTATTTTCTGAATTGACTGAAATGAATGAATGAATGACCGAAATAGGAATGATTCCAAAGATCAGTAAACCATTAATTGTACTTACTGTTGATGACTCCTGGCGTTAATGAGAGCGACAATCATGGAGACCATCTGCGCTTTCTGCAGGTTGACAGCCAAGACCTTGGGGTTGTTAGGATCGCTGCCGGCCGCTCTGAGTGTTGTTGCCTCAGCTTTCATTACGTATATATCTGCTGTGGGCAATTGTTGAGTAATGCGCCAGGCCTGGTGATATGAGTTTCAATCTTTATAGCACTCTACAATGATCTCAAATATAGATATGGTGATAGTTTTTTCGGGTAATCCCTAGAACCCCTAGAATGATTTTGACAGAACTGAAATGAATGCACATGAGTTTGGTAAATTATAATTCTATGTACATGTCAATGGGTTGGCGATCTAACGCCATCTAGCGAATATAAGCAGTACTACATGTTAACTACTGATTGGGCCTCACAACACAAGTTGTAAACATTTATGGATCAATGTCAAAGCCAGAAAGTCAATGACTACACGGATGACGTAGTGGTTTAAAAGATTAGTTCGCCGCTTTCTACTGTGATGAGTGTTGTGGATTTAAACCCCACAAACACTGTGTGATTCACAAGTTATTGTTATGAGTCTAGATGTTTTTAGGGTAAAGAGTGAAACGAGACCCTATTACTAAGACTTCGCTGTCCGTCTGTCACGCGGCTGTATCTCATGAACCGTGGTAGTTAGACAGTTGAAATTTTTAGAGATGACGTATTTCGGTTGCCGCTACAACAACAAATACTAATAAACTTAATTTCTAAGGGAGCTTCCATACAACAAACATGTTTCTTTTGCTCGTTTTTGCTCGATATTGATAACAGCAACATGTAGACGCTTGAAATGTATAAGTAATGGTACGGGACCCTTCTTGCGTGAGTCCGACTCACACTTGGCCGATTTTTTGTGGCTGTTTCACGTATGTTTGTAAAGTACCCAGGACATAGGAATATTCTTAATACGTCCAAAAAAAACTCATAATAAGAATTTGTTCTAAAAGTAGCGATCTACTCTCGATCTAACAAATGCAATGTTAGAAAAAATAATATCGCAGTAAAATATCGCCGACAATTGACCTTCTGAATACAGTTCGCTAGTCATGATTTTCCCATAGAGCAATACCGAAAGAAGTGGTCATAAACAGGTGTTCAAGTCTGTCAAATTATAAGCCCAAATGGGCCTACGCGTTACACTTTTATGACATAATGTATTTGTTGCGGTATTTTGATAGTGACAGGCCGTTGTTTTTAAGGCACTTCTAAAAAGGAGGAAGTTCTCAATTGAACTGTTTATTTTTTTTGTTTGTTACCTCAGAACTTTCGACTGGTTTAACCGATACTGATACTTCTTTTAATATTAGAAAGTTGGTACTTCTCGTGTGGTCCCATTTTAATTTGGACCAGTTTTTGAAGTTCTTTTTTAGGGTTCCGTGCCAAAGGCAAAAAACGGAACCCTTATACATTCGTCATGTCTGTCTGTCCGTCCGTATGTCACAGCTGTTTCTCCCAGGGTTAAATTATATTATATATAAATTAACCGTGATCCGCCTATTTATTATAAAAAAAAAAAAACAAAAAAGTTATTTCTTAGTTTGTTCTTCAATGCGAAGACAAAATCAAGAAAAGTATACAATTTAGCAAGTAACAATATTTATTTAAACTCGGTATCAATTAAAATTGAAAAGCAATAATAACATATTTAAATATTTGATTTATAAATGTCAATGTGTGAAATGAATTAAAAACGTTGCTAAAATGATACAAAATACAAAAATAAAATTTAAAATTCCTTAACCTTGTTGTATTTAAACTACATATTTAAAAGAATGACTTAACCACACTACAGTACAACCAATAATGGCAAACTCATAAAATTTAGGTATGCATATAGTTCACGATACATTTGCATAACTTTGCCTAATCTATCGCAAATAATCGCCTAAGTGCTAGCTGACACCATTGAAGCTACTAGATTTATATTACAACTAGCCCACCCACGCAACCTCGTTTGCGTCTTCTATTGCCCGTAGCGTAATAATTTTCCCCCGTTTTCGAAACATTTTTCATTGGTGCTCCGCTCCTATTAGTAGTAGGGTGATGATATATACCCTATAGCCTTCCTCGATAAATGGACTATCCAACACTGAAAGAATTTTTCAAATCGGACCAGCGGTTCCTGAGATTAGCGTGTTCAAACAAACAAACAAACAAACAAACAAACAACCAAACAAACTCTTCAGCTTTATATATTAGTATAGATAGAAGTATAGATATAAGAATAAGAGATTTGAAGGCGGGCTGACGTAAGAATCTGGAACCTTCCCTACTTCAAACTTGCAGTAAAATAAGCCAACAATAGAAGTAACTATAAAAATGCACAACTAAGAAATCTTAGATTTTTTTCTTTTCTTCATAAGTGTACTTTGAACCAAATAACAAAACCGTCTTTTAAAAGACCCATGTCTAAAGGTGGACTATTAAAGTTTGATGATGATATCATAGTGTCCGACCGAAACTGTTTTTTCAGCCGAAACCGAAACCGAACCTTCGGCCTGGCTCTCAGTTTCGGCCGAAACCGAAACTTGCTTGCCCTTGAAAAATATGTGAGCCAAAACCCATTTTTTCAAAAGTTGCCTTATATTTTAGGGTAATTAAGGTATGTATTTTTTATGTATTTCATCGATTACTCCGTCAATTGAAAACCGATTTTGAAAATCGTTTGTGAAAAAATGATGATGGGATCCCAAGGAAATCGAGGGAAACCCTCAAATTTTTTTGGCACGTACCATGTTTATCATACATTTTCCGGTATTTGCGTCTGGTTTGCTGGCGTCTGCTGGCGTCATTGCATAATGATGAGCTGATAATAGAAGTTACAACTCCTTAACGGTTAGAATTTGGAGGATAATTCTTCAAATGTCATATGTATGTACTCGTTTGTTTACCTTTAGTCGTTTTCTTTCAGTTATTTAAATGAGTTGATCAATAATAGAAAGTAAAACAATTAGGGGTTAGAGAAAGATTATTTAGATACTATATGCACAAATAGGGCCTTAGTTGTATTCTTTCAAGTTGTTTAGGTGATCTGACAGGTGTAATTAAGAGATAGAGTATAGAGAAACTAGACGTCTGTAGCAAAAAAAAAGACATGCGAGCAGAAGTATGGATTAGGAACTTACACTATATCTAGTCTAGTTTATTTTAATGGGTTCATTTAAATATTTACAATTAGTCTCAACTGTTGTTCTTTACGTAACGCTTCTTCGCTTCTCAACATGCAGTTTGTTAGGAATTTCGTTGGGCTCTAAGTCGTAAAGAGAACGTCATCTAGTGCGGTTACGCAACTCAACGCAATTTTTTTTTTCATAAATCCCTAGCCTATTTTAATTTGGTAAAGGTCGCTTAGATTCGGGCTTGGCACGGACTTCCATTTGTTTTTTAAACCGACTTTGTTTAAGTGAATAAATACTTAGAAAAACACAAGAGTTGCCATATAGTAATTTAAGAAGAGACAATTTATTTTACGCTTTTTAGTTTTTCTAGGCATGGTAGTATATAATTTTTAATTATCCATGCAGAAGTGATAAAATAGTGACCACTATCTGTTTCAGTTTATTTTTTGTTGTGTTTTTTTTTCTTGTAAATTTAAATGTTGAATAAATATTACTGATTCTCACTCACACGAACTCAATCTTTACGTTTCCACAAATATTTAATCATTTTGAGCTACTTGTTGTTTTACTAATAGTAGAAATCGAAAGTGCAGAAGTGAGCTAGAAAGGTTCCTTAATATTAGTTCAGCTAAAAGTTATTTATCACAAACAAAATATTTACCATTTGCTTATTATATGACTTAGTGAGCTTATCTTAAAAGCATATTTTACGTATTTACATCGAAAAATTCTTATTACAATTTTTATTGAATAGATTTGCAACAGTATTACAATGACGCTCGAAAAGTGTGATTATTTTTATACAAAAAAGGTTTGGTCATTTTTGATATCAACTTGTAACGACCCTGATAAATTGTTAAAAAAAGATAAATAATAAAAATATTTGAAATGATGACTTTGTGACACTGAATAAAGTATAAGATTAGAACTGTAACATTACCGTGTCAAGTTGATTTGGTAGCTTTGAAAAAAGCTCAAAATGATGATAGTAACTTTTCGGTATAAGAGTTAAACGTATTTAAAATACCTGATATGTGCTGAAATTTAGTGGATATATTAAGCATATATTTTGCATATTCTATGATTAACGTATATAGTCAATATATATTTTTATATTTTGTGTCATGAATATGAACTAAACAAATACAGTATGTCATATGTTAATCATATATATGTTAAACATAAAATCAATTCAATTCGCATTGCGATGGAATCACGGACAGCGAACTGAGGCGGCCATGTGGGCGTGTGAGCACAAGTGAGTAACGAAGTTAGCCGAATGACGCACGATTATTCATACTACCGGTCGAAACCAAAACTATACTCGAAACTGGATTTCTTGGCCGAAACTGGCCGAAACCGAAACCATAACCGAACCTTCGGTCGGTCACTAGTTAAAATAATGTATGGTCCACTACATAATACTTACTAAATTTAATATGTCAGTTATCTGAAACCTCTTGCCTTCGGGATAATCTATGCCATAATACTTCCATTCCACTACCTCATAATTGTTCTTATTTATAAGTGTCCAGCACACGGAGTTAACTGTCACATACACACTTAAAATATTCTGACAATCCTGAAAGAAGAAATAAGATTTTTTCGATTATGTATATGGTGATGAATTAAGAATTCATAGGGTCATTATGGATGACCCTATGACAGCTATGGGATGATATGTCATCCCATAGCTGTACTAAGATCCGACTGGGTAAGCAAACTACGCAGGACAACAAAATTGCGAAGAGAAAGGAAAGCTTCCAAAAAAACCTGAAACAACCTCGCACAGAAGATCAATGTAAAATAACAGCGTTCGTGCTGTCGTGTTTCGTTGGCGAGTGCGATGCCCAATGGTGCGGCCCAATGATGCAAAAGCATCACTAGGCCGCCATGGTGTAGGTCATCATGCTGCATTGTTGCATTGTCTGCATTCGCAATGAGTATGGTGACCACCACTCTTGGATTCAGCTTATGTTTTCCATCAGGCAGAGTATAGTAAATTTGAGATAGCTATACATAATAAAAAACCTTTTTTTTACGTATGGAAACCTCCTCGCCAGAGTTTGCGGCGGGGCGGTGTGTGCGATTCGAGTCTTTTAGTCGGACTCAAGTGAAAGATTTTGAATTGAGTTCGTTTGCACTCGAGTAACCGAAACAACTCGTATATAAAAATTCTTAATCTTAACTAATCAAATTACACTGTAGATTAAGAATTTTTATATGGCTTTATTAAATTAGTAATATTTGTAATGTAAGGACAAAAAATTAACTCGGCTCAACTGAGTAAAAAACGACTCGAGTCGCATCACTACTGAGTTGACTCGGTGCACAGAGTTACTTAGTTAGTCGAGTGCAAACGAACTCAAGTATTTTTTTATACTCGAATCACTCGACAACAGACTCGCATCACTACTCTGACTCCACACATAAAATCATTAGGGATGACACTTTGTATACTTTGTCCGTCACCAAACAGAAAAGTGCTAATTCAATTATATGGTGAACACTTCAGCAGCTGAGTGAAATTATTGTATACTAGTTGTTGCCCGCGGCTCCGCCCGCGTATATGTCGGTTATCGCGACAAATAGTAGCCTATGTGTTACTCTGATGTATAAGCTATATTACTGTAAAGTTTCATCCAAATCCGTTCAGTAGTTTTTGCGTGAAAGAGTAACAAACATCCATCCCAAAATCCATCCATCCTTACAAACTTTCGCATTTATAATATTAGTAGGATGTGCACAACGCAATACCATACCTTAACAACACTGGGACTTAAATTCGGATGTAAAAATTGTCCTTTAATCTTGCTAGAAGTATTTTTTTCTTTACATGGTCCATTTAATATACTAGTAAACAGTTTTTTGGCAGATCTATCAGAGAACCCTTCTACATATTCAATGTCAGAGAGTGTTTGGATCTGTCCGTTATTGTTCCGATACTCAGCCAATTTCTTCAATTTCACTTTACTTATGTCGTAACTGGAAGCAGAATGAAAAGTGGATAGTCAAGAGTTACAAGTGCATCCCAAAGATAGGAGACATCGAATTTAGGGCTCCGGTAAACAGAACCTGGGAAAATCAACAAAAGAATAGAGTATTTAAGAGACACTCATTTTTTAATAGTGTCTTTCAAAAACGCTGGACGCAGTGGACACCACCAAATTTCTCTGTGCTGTTGACGTCAGTTTGCTTTATAAACGAACACAAATATAAATAAAATACTAGCTGACCCACGCAACCTCGTTTGCGCCTTTTATTGCCTGTAGCGTGAAAAGGTTCCCACCATTTTTGACCCGACTACGGCAAAGCCAAAGGAGGATTATGATTTTGACAGGCCATGTATGTATGTATGTTCATTTGTTCCCTCATAGCTCCTTAACTACGCATTAGAACTGAACAAGTGAGGTGTCGTTAGAAGCGTCATAATCGTCTTCTGTTATAGGCTATATGACGTGTCACTAAATCTAATGTGGCGCCCTCTAGCCGACATAAAGTAGTGCATTAAAAAGAAATTTAAATAAATATGTCGTGTTTAGTATCATTGGAAAGAGCGTTACTTGTACATTTCAAAAATATATATATTAGAGGCATTTCCTCGTGACTTTGTCCGTATTTGATCGACAATTGTAAAATTTCTATGGTACATATTTAAAACTAGCTGAACCCCGCGTTGTTACCCTCGGTTACTGTTGTGCCGCGAGCCAAAGTGAAAGTCCCGTCAAAATCGGTCCAACCGTTCCAGAGATTACACAGAACAAACAGACAGACAGACAAAAATTTTTTTAACTAAATATGCACTGCACGCTAGGCCGAAGAAGAAGAAATATGCACTTAGTAAAAAGCGGCGGTCGGTCAGGACTTATTATTTTATAAGTATAGATAGATATGCTGAACAGTAAATATTTGACACCTTAGTTTACAAAGCGGTTTGACGTAATAACATGGCGGCTACTATTTCATGGTGTTAAAGAACAGATAAAAAAAACTGAAAACTTTTAAATCAATTGTAAAAAATATTTTAATATTTTATGAACTATATCTAACATTTTTCGATTGCTTTTTGCTTAAGGTATCTCAAAAATATTTTTTTGTTAATTTATTTTTTCTCATATACAGTTAAATACCCTATTGATTAATCTCATCAACAACTTTTACAACAGTCCACTGCCGGACATAGGCCTATTCTTAGAAAAGAGGTTTTGGCCTAACACACTGGCCGGTTGTTATAGGGTCAGTTTTAGGTCTTTTATAGTCTCCCTTAGTTGACTCATCAACACCCTCGGGATTAATAGGTGTAGTGACACTCTGTTTTCTGAATCCATTCAAGAATTGATTAATATAGTTATCTGTGACAAATAATGTGTTCATCACACAAAAATCTGTCCTAGGTGGTAATCGAACCCGAACTCTGGCTTAGCAGTCAGGATCACTAACCATTAGAACAATTGGTTTGTAGAAAATAAAATTTGTAATTCATTGAACAGTTTTTTTTTGTTTTTTTTTTCACACAACCCATCCAGTCCCAAGCTAAGCAGGGCTTGTGTTGTGGGTACTAGACAACTGATATAAATACATTACATACTTTTTACTTTTACATTTTTTTTGTAAATAAATACATCTTATATATAGAAAACACCCAAAGTCCACATATTTTTGCAGATCATACGACCAAGAGATAGAACCCAATCCTCAATCATAGCAGTCGCTTACGCTACCACTTGCGCCTCCGAGGCATTTTCTGATAACATACCTTTTATTTTTGTATAGTACATGCATACCTGATAATATGTGTAGTGTGTTACTTATTACTAACTGGGCCAAATCTACACTAATATATAAAGCTGAAGAGTTTGTTTGTTTGTTTGAACATGCTAATCTCAGGAACTGTTGGCCCGATTTAAAAAATTCTTTCAGTGTTTGATAGCTCATTTATCAAGGAAGGCTATGGGCTATATATCATTATGCTAAGACCTATAGTAGCGGAGCACCAATGAAGAATGTTACGAAAACGGGGGAAATTATTGCCCTACTGGCAATAGGAGACGTAAACGAAGTAACGTGGGTCTAGCTGACCCACGTTACTTCGTATTTAAATAAAAGTATTAACGTGTTCACTTCATCTGGGTTTATTCTCGACCAGAGGCATCTTTATCTTTAGTGCGGTGCACACGGGCGCAGTAGTATTAGAGACGCCGATCGCGGCACTTTTAATGAATCTGGGCGCTTACTAAAGAGCGCTAGAGTTTTCACACGGGCGCTCCACGGGCTAGAGAGCTTCTGTCCTCGACTGAGTAAACGGTGGGCGCAGCCGCCTTTATGAACACTATATCTGTTAACACTAAATCTTAAGATAAACAGTGCCTATGGTGACTAGGCCAAGTACGTTATGTCCCTCACACATCATATATTTCAAATACGTACCTTGAAAGAGTTACCATATCGGAATTGTTTATTACTTGTAATATTTTATTTCTCTCATCTTCTGTGTATTTGCTATTTAAACTCTCACTTAAATAACATTTTGAAAACGTCACCACTCTGCAGTTGCAATGTAACAAGTTCTAAAAAGAGTACATTACGAAAAATATGAAAATGTTACTCAATTATGGATGGAACCGAAATAATTTAATAAACATTACAGGACTGACATAAACTGCTTTCTTTGAAGGATTTATAAGATTGCACATCATTTTTGAAAACCAAGGAAGTAGTTTATTACTTTATTTATTAATTTTATATCATAACAAGTAGTCGTCAATTGAATGCTTTTGCTTACAGCTATCTACATAACCCAACTTTATAGACTTGTGTAGTTCGTGAACTAAGTACTACAAGGAACTAGTTCCTGTCAAAGAACTAGAACGAACTATTCCTCAAAGCTCATAGTACTTCGTTCATTTAGTTCACTATAGTACACGGCTCACCGGCTGCTGTTGGCTCAGTGTTTGCACCTCGCCTTGGCACAAACGAACGAGTGAGACGCATATATGGGAATTTGATATAGGAACGAGCAGCGTAGATAACAATTTTAAAATTTAGGATATTTCGACATGACAGAATCACAGAACTCTAGTCTTTATTATCATTACCTTAGCTATTATTTTTGTTTAGCTATTAAAATAAAAGTTCAAAAGTTTGGCAACGTTGCAGTTGTTATTTAATTTGGAAAAAAAATATTAAAAGCACTTAAGTTTATTAGTTCTCTAGTTCATTTCTCTCTCTATCAATGTTATTTGGAAATTTAGAAGTTTAGTTTTTTTAGTTTTCGGTGCTTGTTTTGTTAAGATAAGACCGAAAAACCCTATCTTGTATATTTTTCAATAATTTAATTATATTAGAACCGCAATCCTAAGACTGTAAAGTATAAAGTAAAATCAAAATATAGTTCACTGTTCAAATTTACAGAAAACCCCGTAGGTATAATTCAATTCAAATAATAATATCCAAAGTACTCGATCATCTACGCTGTTAGGTGCTAAATGTACTAGAGTACCAAAAGAACGATCGCCTCACATAATTCATTTCATAGCTCTGCTGCTCCGAATCAACTACTGTACTAAAAGAACTAGAGTACTAAAAGAACTAGAGTACGGCGAAAGAACGATCGCCTCAAACTATTCATTGCTCTGCTGCTCTGAATCAACACTGAACTAAATGTACTAAAGGAACTAGAGTACTGAACTAGTTCCTTTGGCTCAAGGAACGAGATCGGATCGCTCCGTATAATGTCCGAGCAAGCACAAGTCTACAACTTTATGTTAAATCAAAACAATATCAAAACATGGCAAAAACAAGTTTCTCACTCAGTGTTACCAATATGAAATAGTCAATTTCCTAGAATTATTAAAAAACTGTTAAAAACTGTTTCAGAATATATAAGAACATTAAAAAACTTGATCTGTTATCTTATTTAATCTTATTACTTGCATAAATGTGATGGTTCCTTGATATTATCTTAGATGCACGTCTCAGAGAATGACTGAACAGCGTTTGATATTACAGGCAAAAGCTAGTTGTAATAAATATATTAAAAAGTCTGTAATGATGAAAAACCCATAATTAATATAAAAGCAGAATCCAAATTTCAAATCCATGTAGGATCATTAACCCAAAAGAAATCCCAAGTTTATGGTTCAATTTGTCGTTTGGTCGCACGCCGCGTCGCGTCTGTCAATAGAAGTGTCTTTGACAATTATTTAAAACAGCAGATTGCAAAGAACGAGTTAATAAAAATAAAACTTGTAAAATATTAGTAGGTAACTTAATTTAGTCCTAATAATGTTTAAACGCACTGACTGTAATAAAATACTGATTTAAATCCTAAGTCTCGACACTTGACTGTCACTGCCATCTATGACTTTTGTAGTAGAACTGTTGCGAAAACGTGTGGTTATCAGTTTCTCATTTTTTGTAGATGTCACTTGTAGAGAAAAAGCATTTTTACTCAAAGTTTGAGTTCTGGGTCTGTCGATAAAAGGCTTACGTACGTACGATATATTTTAAATTTCAAGTACAAGTTTCACACAGAAAGGATCGTCATTATAAAGTTACAAGTAGGTAATTCTAAATTTGTTTAGGGATTTATCCTGCGCGAAAACAAAGACTAAAACCAAATGATAGGTAGTAAAAGGATAGGTAATAACATTAGTGGTAGTTTTCAGGATCAATTGAAAAAGTAGGAAAAACTAGAAAATACGTATGTAAATAATATTATCTAAATCATCAGTACTTTATAAATCTGTACTTGAGTAGGTACCGTACGTGGCGTGAGAATGACGTACAGTTTGGTTTTCTTTAAAAGGTATAATTTTATAAAATACAGTCAATCATCTTAGAAATTGAGAGTTTTTCGCGTCTAAATAGTTACCTATTTTCGACAGAGTTCGAATCACTTTTCAAATTTCAAAAATAAACAAAATACGATCAAATGGAATTCGAAAAAACAAAACAGTAGGTATGTATGAAAATTGATTGTCAAAAACTAGATAATAGTTTGAGTAAGAGTTTTGGTGTCTTGTTAAAGAAAATCTTGAAACATTTATTTTAACTTGCGAAAACTAGAAGAAAGAAGTATAACGGTGAAGTGGATAAAATGGGTAAGCATGGAAAAGAAGTTATATTGCGTTTTAGAGCGTTAGAATGAGACAACGATTGTGACGCTTTCTCTACAAGTCGCGAGCCGACAACGTTGTACAAAATGGCGTTTTCGTGCCACATCGCATTATTTCGTGTTGTCGTCGTTAAACTCACACATAAACATTTTAGTGTGTAGATATAAGTAGGTTATTGTATATGTATGTAGGTACAGTCTTCTTTTCTTCGAGAGAGTTCGTTTGCGCTCAGCGCTCTCATTCTAGCTTACCGCTTGGCTACACGTTCTGCTTACTGGTAAGTTTAGCTTTTAGAGATCTGTTAGAGTTCAGCATTTATTGACTTCAGAGTATAGAGCACTTCCGGAATCCTACGTTCCTACTTCAATTACCAATTTGACAATGAAAATTGGTGGACTACTTTATTCAGAAGTAGACAGTCAGAAGATTCCAGTCCATTACTGCGTTCCTTAAAACGCTGTAACGGACTCAATCTTCTGACTTCATGTATTTTTTAAATTGACTGACTCAGATTGTTACTCTGTCACCTATAATATCGATTTCAGTCCTTAAATTTCAAGAAGACGTGGATTTTCGTAGATGTTTTCCTCAGACCAAAAAATAAGACTTAAAAAAAAATCTTAATATGAAAGAAGAACAAAAGTAAGTTTTTAGCCCAGTCTTAGCGGAGCCTTTGCAGCTGCAATATGGGTACAATCTGGTACAATAAATAGGTACAGTAAAGCCGATATGACCACCTGGCAACGTCGCAATTTTATACAATTCATACTTATAACGTGGACATGGCTGCACCGCTCGATGATGTTTTGATGGAGAGCGTTTCTAAATTTAAAGCAAATTTTCAATTATTGTTAAGTTGGCATTTTAATACCAACGATTTCTGCCAGTCTGCCCAAAAACTGCATGCGCAGTACAATATTCTTGATGCAAACCGGCTAAAAGTGGTATTATCGCGCATGACATTGAATACACATTGATATTCTTGCTGGCAGAACCGTCACGAACTCGCCTTTAGCGTAGCGACGTTGCCAAACCGCTAGTGGGCGCTGTCACTTTTATATGCATAGAGAGCAGCAAACTACATTTCTGCCGCTACTGCCCGCTACTGTCTGTTGCCTGCTCTATTGATCCTACGTGTTTTTTTCAGAAATTAGGATTTCATTTTCTTTAATTACTCATGATTTTTTATCTAAGAATATCGTTCTCTATTATCTCGGGTAGGCTCTTTGAGATTATTATCCTTATATATTTGTTAAGAATCTGATGCTAAGTCTAATTTTGTCATTTTGAAATCTATTGTTGTTCTAAAATTAATATACTTATCTACTTAAATTTATACCCTCAGTTTTATCAATTGCTATTCTGGGTAATAGTTATAAAGCGTACCCTATGCTTAGGTAGCCTACATTATTATGCGTTAAAAATATTGCGTCAATGAGGCGAGTTCATGTAGTCCGCCATTTTGTTTACTGTCAAGAAAATATACTGGGTACCATTTATAATTCTGGTGTAAAACATTATATATCTTTCGCTCTTGGCTATTTATCTGTTGTGTTTAGTCTTTTCTGCTAATTTCTCCATCTTGTGCTCTTATAGTTCTGTTGTTTTATAGATATCTTATTACCATTAACTCTACTATTTTATTGTAAATGGGTAATATGTTATTTGTAATGGCTTCTGAATCAAAATGAATATTTAATAAATTATACGAATAAAAATTAAAATTTCTTTATTATGAATATTATCATAATATCGTCAGTGTGTTGGTGCCGTTGTTAGTTCGACGTTCTGTGTACTTTGTTTAGATGAAAATTCTGACTGTTGCTTATACATTGAAGTCCGCGCTAATATCATCAAAATGCAGGCTTCTACTGAGACAGCATTGTATTACGAACGTTGCGTTACTTAAGTCGAATGTAAACAGAATTGATGTACATATTTGGTCAAAAATGAGATGGGCCGGAATAAAAATATTTATTTTTCATTAATTTGATTGTCTTTCTGTAGATTTTCAATATTATTATGTCGTTACATGTGCTTTACTTGTACAGTATATTATTATGATACTGTAAATTAAGAATGGTCCTTGTAGCAGTGTTGGGAAAAGACCACACTAGTAGTTGAATGACTTAAGACTAGATTTGTATTTTGCGCAATCGGCCAGTTGTTACTACTTACCGATATTATCTTATCAGGGATAGTAATACTTATACAAAAGTAAATGTATTTATTATGCATATGTAAGTACGTAATACTTTCGTAGTCATATTTGATTCCTTAAAATGTATTTTAAAAATTAATTCAAAATCAAATAACATTAGGTGTGTTATTGGCCTGAAACTTGAATCATATGAAACATTCTACTTTCGGTAGCAATGTAAAGGTAAATAACATGTATGATGAGCATCTGTTAGACATCACTTTAGTTTTGATGTAAATGAGGCCGAATCGTCGTAGTTTTATTGGCCAAGTAACAGCAAACATGATTTTATACTTTCCCAAGTCTTTTATCGTAAACTTTAAGTTTGGTACTAAAAAGTATTTTGGACTTATTAAACTATACATCTATTTATATGATGACGTATTACTGACGTTTCTGTTAGATCGTGCGCGTTCGGAACTGATCGGGTGATCTCGGCAACGAGTCAAACGACCCACTCGGCTCGACTCGGACAGAGTTTTACGTAAGAACGGCAACGTCGCACCGAGTCGCACGTTCTTTCTTGATATGCCATGCCAGCAACATAGTTGTTTTGCTATTATTTCGTGATTTTGTTTTTAATTTTTTCCTTCCCAAGATTTTGCTTCAATAAAGTTTCACGTACTTACTCTACCAAATTTTGGATTAAGAAGAAGGGTACCTACAGAATACCACAAAATATCCTTCCAAAATATTATGATTGCAGCATAAAACAAGATTAGACAAGTAGGATTTCTTCTTAGGAATACTATTAAGACTTTGGCATCGAGTTTTTATTCCTGAATGTTGGCATAATTTGCCATAATTTGGCCATAAGAACTCATCATGACATGAATATGGCAATTTACTTTTATTCCAGATGCTAAATATACCAATGAAGAAATAGACTATTATGTTACTATGATATGAGAATTTTCCTTACCAAAAGTTTCGGAGTGGTCATAAAATAACCTCTTTAAACAGAAGTAGAACGCAAGAGAACGAACAACCATTATCGTAATGTGACCTCGCTGTAATAAAGCACAGGGTAATACGCGAAAGTAGAGGCCGCATTTAAGCCGTATTGTCGACGATGTTTCTATCCCTTTCACTCGCACTCGGATTTAGTATAAACGTTTCCCTACCTGGCTGACGACTGTGCTGCACGGCGGCAAGGTACGATCCTCTGTAGTAACACTACTCTGTAGTATTAGTTCGTGTTCGGCTTCGGTCTGCGATTCTTGTTGGCAATAACGGCGGCCATTTTCTTCTCTCTCTGTCTGCTGTCAGTGTTGCTCCGGACGCGGAATCGAACACCCGCATGTTGACGTGTTTTATATTCTTCTTCATAAATCTTCTTCTCCTGCGTTCTCCTACTCAGTCATTTCGGTGAGTGAATAGTAAACAAACATTTGCATTTTTTCATTGTTATGAAAGTTAATGATTGATGTTTTATTTAGTCTGATTATGTTCTTTTTATATTTGATTATTTATTTGATTTATAGGTAATATTAGATTTTTTTGTTGAAAATATTGTCTTGTTTTTGGTTTACGGTTGATTTTGAAATCAATGTTGTTGATGTTTTTTTTTAAACACTGACATTTTTGACGGCGCTTGTCAAATTAGGCCAAGGGAGCAAGTTTTGATCTTTAGTATCTATCGATAATTTGATACAGTTTTGATTAATAACTATTTATAAATATTTTTTCTGTAAATAAATTAATTTATTTATCAATATTTTGTAGAAATCGGTGACACAAACAAAACAATTCGATTCGCGACCGTCCAGGCCTTTCACCCGTTTAACCAACCAATTTGTGTTGTCATAAAAAAGTGAACCGTCACGGAACGCCTGGAAGATGCGAAACATCGAAATTGTTTCTTTAAGTTATTTTTGTCCATAAAACTAAATGACTGTTTATTATATTAATATTCATTTTTATTAAATACAAGTAACAAAAAATCATTTTTTTTTATTTATTTGAAATCGCGACAGCTCAATTTTCATCACTAGTTTCGGTAAGGTGGAGCGTCGCCACGGCAAATCTCGCCACGCCAAAAAACAGGTTTACCCGCGCCGATAGATGTTTCACACCAAAATGATGCACGGTTTTTAATCATCATTGAACATTTCCTAAATCTTTAATTCGTTATTCAAGTTGGAGACCCATGCACTTTCTTCATAGTTCTTACATTTTTATAGCTGTCCTGCATTATATTTCTGGTTCTATTTACGATTGACGATTAGATTTAGCCTAAAAACAATTCCTGAACGATCTCTAATCTTTTGCGTACCTCAATTGATCGAGTACGAGGAAAATTGGGTGTCAAGAATCGCCGTACAATCTTGATGCTGGAGAGCACCACGTATCCTCCTCATAAGTTTTGCTTCTGAATTACGTCATTTGTACGATACGCAGAGATTGACTATTTAATAAAACACATTTTTCTTTATTCAAATGAGTCTGACATCTTACGTTTACCTGTATCCCGATACTTATTGTATTTCTTCTAAATTTTGGTAAGTTCCTGGCTTAGGCGTCTGACTCATGTCTTCAACATGAATAATATCTATCGACAGTAAATTTTATAAATACGCTGACAAAGTTTTTTCATGTAGTCAAATTCTAACAAAATGAAATAATTAAAAACGCGTTCTTAATTTATAAATAAATAAATTTATCTTCCTAATTGTATAGTTAGTGGTTTCCGACAATGACTTGTAGCATCACAGCTAGGTTATCGTTCAATAGCTTCACAATCAGCTTTCCACCATCACGACGGCGACGCGATGTTCGGCTAAAATTCGTTTGTCCGCCCGGGAGTATAATATATGCGTCTCTGTCATGAGCACGCCGCGCTCACTAAGAGTGACTGCGATAGTAGGTTCACTTGTTTCGCCTTATAAGCTTGGCGATCAGCCTTGCACTGCACTAGACTCGTGGGGAATTTATTCCGATAACGCGGTGAAACGAACGACCGCCATTTTGATTTACTCTCTTGTGCATGAGTATTTTTTCTTTAACGTCCTACTGTTTTTACATCAGTACATTACTTAATTATGCACATAACACCTAAGCATATTAAAAAAAAACCTAAATAAGTATTCTTTTCATCATCTAGCTTGCTTACTACAAGCTTTGTTTATTTTGCAACTAGATATGGTTGTGTATGTAGCTTTAATAGTTAATTTTAGAAACTATTCTTGTCATGATCATTTCATCGACCACGGACTTTGATTATTTACGATGATTATAACTATTAAGTAAAAATAAAATATTGACTGCCATCATTGATATTAACTGCCATTTACTACTTCTGAAATAATAAAAGTACCAATCAGGTTGAGAACCTCCTCTTGTTTTAAGTCGGTTAAAAATGCACAAAATACAGATTATAAATAAAACACTACTCGAATGATCGCGTCACTATGAATCGTTGATTTATAGGCGTTATTGTATTCAATATCCACTAAGGCAAAATATTTATATCGTTTTATATATTTTATTGAATTGGTGTATTTTACATTACTGCTTCTTTTGTATAATTACTCTATAACTGAGATTAAAAAGAAATATCCCAGTGAGTTCAGGCCGGGACGAATCAAGATTCCGTTATCACCCATTGGACACGGAACCCTAAAAAGTAAAGCCGTATCACAAAAACTTAGTAAATAATAAAGAAAAATATTAAAAGATCTTTGAAAGTTTTTGTTCAGCAACGGGTGTAAACGAGATTTTTACTTTATGATCTGTTTATTATTATGTTTGTTAATTATAATTTAATTTAATTAATATGACATTATTATTGTTCCGTACTCTATGTATATCTAATGTAACTATCTAAAAATTTTAAATAATTCTTGTATATACGTAGGTATATAATCTGAATCTCGGAAACAGTTCCAACGATTTTCATGAAATTTAGTGTCTAGGGATTTCGGGAATAAATAGATATAGCTAGGATTTATTTTCAGAACATTTATCAATGAAAAATATGGAGCAAAGCTCAATCATGTATTTGTTATATTTTTTTTATGGTATAAGGGGCAAACGAGCAGACGTATCCCTTATGGTAAGCGATTACCGCCGCCCATGGACACCCGTCACAGGTGCGTTGCCGACCTTTGGGGGATGGGAATTGGTTGGGTATGGGCCTCCGGTATCCTCACTCACTCGGTCGGTGAAAAACAGTGCAAGCGCTATTTCACGCCGGTTTTCTGTGAGGCCGTGGTATTACTCCTGTCAAGCCGACCCATTCATGCCGAAGCGTGGCTTTCCTACGGGAGACTTTTCTTTCCTTTCTTTCTTTTGAAAAGACAACTCTCGCGTTGGGAATAAATCCTGTGTCATTGGGGAGTTTATAAGCACAAATGAAACAAACAGAAAGAACTTCCAGACTCAGAACCATCCCCTTTGATGTTTGAGCCCACCTACTAAGCACATGAAAATACATGCTAAGAAACTACGCTACTTTTCGTCAGTATCGACAACTTGTAAGTTAACGCGTGTGTTTACTTGAAACTATGCCACTTTTTTTGCTTCAACAAGAACGAGGCCGTGCGTTATCTACCATTTTTATTTGATCTAAGGAACCGTCACTCAGCGCAGTAGATCCATTAAGTCATTTTCGCCGAGTGAGTAAGATCACACGAGGCCCTTATGAGATTCTTACGGAGCTCAAGAATTATAGATAATAATGTACTCATGTATCTTGAGATGCAGATGTTCTTGTCACTTACCATCAGTAGATCCGTCTGATCGTGTACCAAACAAAAAGACAGGGTAAATGTACAGGTGACTTTATAACAGAGATTTTGAAAATCGACATCAAAAGGACGTGGGATGCTTCAGATGAGTCAGTCTATATATAAAACAGTCTTATACAATAGTTTTAGCATCCAGGTTAAGGTTTAGCAGGTGATAATAGTCTGCGGGAGCGAAGCCTCATGCAAAAGCTAGTACTTTATAAATTCAAAATTTTTGGTATTCTAATCTTTTACCTCAAAAGGTCCATTGAGGACGTGCTAATGAGATATATCACTTAACTACACATGGTGTGTCTCAGGAAATTCGTGGAACGTTCGACTTTACAAAGGCAAGTTTCAAATATTACTGATGTTCGGAAAAATTAAGCATAATTCACGCGGAATTAGTACCTTACTTTATAACAACTGCCTCGTTGATCTAGCGGTTGATGTGTGCGACTTCTGATCGTGAGGTCTCGGGTTCGATTCCCGGGTCGGATCGGATGTTTGTATGATCTAGAAATATTTGTTTCGGAGTTTAGGTGTTTTCTATGTATAATATGTATATATTTACAAAAAAAAAGTATATATGTATTTGTATCAGTTGTCTTGTACCCATAACACAAGCTCTGCTTAGCTTGGGACTAGATGGCGTTGTGTGATAGATGTCCGAAATATTTATTATTATTATTATTTATAAATTTTAAACTTTTGGTATTCAATCTTTTCCCTGAAAAGTTCCATCGAGTATGTGCTAACGAGATTAAAGTTCGATGAAAAGTTGGCTGTTTTAATACTTTAGTAATCTATATTTAAATAAATGAATCGCCAAAACGTATGTACACGCATAACTTCCGATCGACTGCATCAAATTAAATAATTCTTGTTTATGTACCTATTCGTTATTGTTACGACAAGGTTGTGTAAAAGAAAAAATAATAGATAACGGAAAAGTAAAGGGGAAAAGTTTTTTTTTTCGTCCGTGACTCTGTTCTGTACACTGCAAGTGGGAAGCTAAGACAGAAATGTAAACATAGCGGTACGAAGTTCGCCGGGTCAGCTAGTTAACTACAAAACTATCTTGTTTGACCAAACTTTTATTACGAAAATTTGCCTTCTGATACTTGACGACTGGTTTGACATGCATAATCAGTTCCTTGTTCTATATATATATATACATATAAGGGAATAATATGCCGAATTGAGTTTACACTCTTTTTTATAAAAACAGTATAGAATCTACGTCCCCTTATCCGTTTCGTGTAAATGTAAACACATTTTTTTCACTTGTTTTTTTTATCTCTCCCTAGCAAAGCAACTATTAAATTGGACACTTTTTCTTGCGCTTTTTTTTGCACTAGGCCTTTCATTTGAAGCCGTTATAAAATCCCATTCATTATTTATTATTATAAATCTCTTCGCACGTGGTATTTTCACTTCTCTATTTTCACTTCATCTTAACGTAGAGCAGACCAAGATAATGCTTTAGGCTGTAAATCCGCCTTGATTCAATATGTGCATATAATTTATTTATCACACTAATATATATAGGAGAAAGTCTGTGAGTGTGTATGTTTGTTACTTCTTCATGCAAAAACTTTTCAAAGATTTGGATGAAATTTTACAGTAATATAGCTAAAACATCAGAATAACACACAGGCTACTATTTGCCGCGATAACCGACAAACACGCGGGCGGAGCCACGGGCAACAACTACTAACAAATTAATGTAATTAACAATACTAATTCCAAAGAAACTCTCTCTGTAACTGTTGCATGGCTAAACCGGTGAACTGAGTTGGATGAAATTCATAATGGAGATCATCCCATCCATCCATCTCATGAGGCTCCCACACATAACTGCGAATTCGCAACGCATCGCAATTATCTGCGAGCAAGAACTTCCGATCCGATTCGCATCGTGCGACGCCGCATCGCAGTTATTTGTGGAAGCCCATAGGCTATTATTTACCACGATAACCAACAAATACGCTGGCGGAACAGAGGCAAAAGCTAGGTATAATTAAATAGACATAGGAACGAAGATGGAACTCGTAGAAAACGATATGAAATGTAGTCCTTTGTAAACAAATACTTTTATGATCGAAAATGAAAATCTGTACATGTATAAAATGTAACAAAGTTAAAAACTGCATGGCAATTTGCCAAGTAACCCACGCTTTACGGTAAACAATTTGAGAAGAGAAGCCAATTACAACATTGGGCTCTCTTCTCAAATTGTTTACAAATTCGAAACTGTACATGAATGCCTGTTTCACACTCAATCATGGTAGAACGGCTGAGCGAATCTGGATGAAACTTGGCACAAACTTAGGTTATAATCCGGAATAGCACGTAGGTAGCCTTTATATTTTTATCTTAGAAAAAAACGAATTGGATAATATTCTAGAATTAACGGACTATTGCTACTTTATGATAAAGAACGAGCAGTGTCTTGAGGACCGTCAAATGAGAGAGATAGCGGACGTAGTGTGTTTATGCTAGAGATCAAGCAACAATTTAATAAAGTGAGAGACGTAGGTAAATACTAAATGGAATAAGGAAATGATCGGCAATGTGAGTAGGTCGAGGAAATTTGCATTCTGTTTTAATGGAATTTGATTCAATGATGATAAAGTATCTACTTTTACCATCATTGAACAGGTCACTAACATATTGATTAATCCTATTAGTATTATAAAGAAAGTTTGTAACGATGTATGTGTGTTTGTTACTCTTTCACTCAAAAACTACTGAACGTATTTGGATGAAACTTTACAGTAATATAGCTTATACATCAGAATAACACATAGGCTACTATTTGGCGCGATAGCCAATATTCACGCGGGCGGAGCCGCGGGCAACAGTTAGTTATTTCAATATAACTGCAATACGGCTTGCTATTTAATCTGGATCTACTATTTCTTGGCACTTCAGAACGATTTCACGGTCTCCGAGAAAAGTCGTGTGTCGTTTAAGACTTAGAGGAGACCATTGGGGAACCTGTCTTAAGCGGTTAAGAGCGAATTTCGTATATATGTCATTCTCACTTGAATCTCCTGTAGATTCGCTTAAATGCAAGCGAGCTGCAAAGAACGTGAGAAAACAGGAGATTTTAAAAACAATCTTGGAGATAAAGATTTCTGTTGGATGTGTGCTGTTTTTGTTCGAAGTTTCGCAATGATTAGGTCTTCATAAGAGCAATTTAGAATTGTTGTTAATTGACCTTTAGCGCCTCTCTATAAAACTCGCCATATTGGAAACGGTTCCGCATTGATCGGGTGCGCCAGTTTTAGCGCAGACTAATTTTAAATAGTGTACATTGTGACCTAGTCATATTATCTCAAACTTCTTAATAATGTTTAGTTAATTTTGTTACAATTAAGTATTATTTATAAGTCATGCGGTTAGCTAGGTGTGTCTATGAAAAGAAAACTAAAGTTAGTCAGTTCGCTCAAACGCCTGTCCGGAATCTTTAAAAAAAATCCAAGGTTAAATATCAAATAATCTTGTTTTCGTTTTATAAACATCTTGCTTCTTTTGATCCTAATGATATTTGGAGTTCTAAGTATGGAGATATAAGTCACAATGGAGCATGCAATTCTTTACAAATTGTAATTCAATATTTTACACAGTTAATGCAGTTATTATTACAAGCTGCTGAATCTTAATCTTCACTTTAAGTTTTTTTTAAATTATTTTGAC
Source organism: Spilosoma lubricipeda (assembly GCA_905220595.1). NCBI lineage: Eukaryota > Metazoa > Arthropoda > Insecta > Lepidoptera > Erebidae > Spilosoma > Spilosoma lubricipeda. The sequence goes on from HG992290.1 coordinate 3,511,026, forward strand.
TTGGTTGTTTTCCTGGTTTACCCTTGATTAATTCTGTTAATTTAAAGTTATTGCTTACATAACCCCGAAATCTGTGTGAGCAAAATCAGTTGTCACTTGTCTACTTCTTCTGTCTATTCTCATCTACTTTTGTTTTAAGTATACACTCCTTTTTCGCGTTCATTTTTCTTACTCCCTGACAAAAAGCTATCAGCTTGTATTTACTAAGTTGTACTAGAATTACAGGTACTTGGCAAAATTTGCGCTGTTTAATACAGCTTTGTATACTCCTTTGGAGATTCACCACCGGGAGTAAATTAATCATTGTTTGCATCGAATTCGGTTTCAAAGCTAATAGATTAATTAGTTAATTAGAACGTGTCTTCATTTTAATGATTATCACTAACTTTAAACTGCTTTATATTCAGATGTTTTGTAGTTATAGATCGTTATAAATAACCATAAAAAATACTATAACATGATGTGCTGCATTGTTCTGACTACTTATATGTATCAGGGCTTTTTACGTGGGGGCACGCGGGGGCACGCAGTGCCCCTAAAGAAAGAGAGCAGTGCCCCTAAGAAAGGAGAGTGGAAGTTTAAACACTAGATGGCGTGATGCATCAGATGTCCGAAAATATTTTTAAATTATTATAAAATTACATAAATAACAGTAAAATACTTAAATAATTGATATTAATATATGAACTTACTAGTAACATTTTTGTCATATGAAGAAAATGGACAACGAATGATTTTGATTACAAAAATTTCGTAATACGCCATCTTGTAGACAACAATGACAACTCATTGGAGATCCATGAATTACATTGTAAATTAAAAACTAAAATTACTATCAAAAAGGTGGCATAATATTTCATCAGTGATAACATCCTATTTTTAAAAAACTTATTAAAAAAAAAACCTATTTTAGCTTATACTAGACCTACTGCTGACCAGTCACCTACCACAGTATAGCATTACGGTCCTAGCTCCTCATTCGGCCACTACGATGCCTCGTGATGTCCTACCACGACGTGTGGCAGCAAAAAGGCGATTATGGCACTCCTTGTCAGGGATGGAATGTGCGATTACATAACATCCATTCCGTGGGTTTAAAGCTGCTTTGAAGACAGGGATTTTTCGTAGAGTGCATCCGCCATGCCCATAGGTGATTCCATGGCTGTCGGTATGGAATATTATATTCCCTACAGAGATATTCCAGAGGTCTAAAGAGAGGCGAACGTTTAAACCATTCCCAAGAAAGCGACCGTTCAGATCTGACCAATTAGCGCCTCTAGTCTTCACTTCTCTCTGCAAGGTGCTCGAAAGGATGTTCAACAAGCAATTGGTCCACTACCTGGAAGATCACTCGTAGCTAAATGATCGGCAATTTGGGCTTAGGCCGAAACGATCCACGCGTGATCTTCTAACACACGTAATGACACTTAGCAACATACATTGCTTTGCTATGCAGACATAGCAAAGTGACTCTACTCTGCCTGATAGAAATCATGAGCAGAATCAAAGAGTAGTGGTCACCGTACTCATGGCGAGAACAATTCAGCATGGTGGCCCATACAATGGCGGCCCATTGAGATGCTTCTGCATCATTGGACCTCTGGTTTCGCATTCACCAGTGAAACAAGATGAATGATGAAACTTTTGGATTACCTTTGAAATATTCGTACTTTTGCAATTATATATTGACAACGCAAGTTTAATATTCATATCGTTACTTAAGAAAATTTAAGTTCACGTTAGTATCGAAAGATATTAACATTTTTAACCAAGTCCTCGATTTATTCCTCAAAACTCAGTGGTAAGGGGGTTGCTTGACTTTCGAAAATTACTGTGCCCCCAAAAGAGAAGTGACAAAAAAAGCCCTCAGTATAAAACTGCACACATTATTTTCTCATTTATGTACTAATACTCTTTGATATAACTTGAAGGCTAAATGCATACTTAGTAAATATTATGATGTACCTAAAACAATTATCTTCCAATTTAATTTTATTCAAGTCACATACCTTCTGTCTCAGGAGTTTATCTTTATTAATATAATGTTCACAATTTTCGCAATTAAAAATATACTCAAATGGACTTAATTAATATATACTTAAAACATGTAGTGTATGGTATAACAACTTATATTTTACTGTTTCTTGTTCCAGGGAGGTCTTTGGAGTCACTTATAAGGAAATGTTAAACAATGCAATTGATCTGCGAACCTGAAAGTACCTTAGATATAGAAATAAACATGTCCACCGTTGAGAACATACAAAATAATAAAACGGATGATCTCAAGACCGTAAATTTAGATATTGAAAATTTCCAAGATAAAAAAGTCAAAGGGAATGAACGGGACTTAGACTTAAACGGATATTCTAAATGTGAGGAAAAGGAAGAAGTTGTTAGTGAAATACATGATACTTCAGCTGATGTGCCGATGAACATAAGTAAAAATGAAGTAGAATTAAGTAATGCAGATTTGGGTGAAATTCTGCCGAATAAAAATGTAGAAATTAATGAAAAGTCTCAAAATGGTGTCATTGGCTCGGACTCCATTCAAAATGATGTTATGGAGATTGATGGAAGTAACGAAACAGAAGAAGATTACTTAGAAGATGATATAATAAGTATTATTGAAGAACCCTTAAAAGAAGTAACCCCGGAAGGAACAGACACTGAAAAAGTAATTTTCGAAAGACATGTACCTATAACAAAGGAATATGAAGATGATAAAAAGGAACATATAAAAACTGTGGACATTTCTATAGTTGATGTAGTTAAAGATGAAGAAGAGAATAAAGTAGAAGGGAACCCTGAACAATGCACAACAGATGTAGAACTACAACCGCCGATAGAGGAAGATGATTCTGATCATGTTATGACAGAAAGTCAAGAAACGAATCCTATTAAAGGCGAAAAAGAAACAAACATAACAACACAAAAAGAAGAAGACACTCTTAGAGCAATAGAGAAAATAGATACAGTTAGCGTTCAAAATGAATCTCCAATTCCATCAGCTTTGAATGACAATGATAAAATTGAAGAGTCAAATGGTTCCCACGTTTCGATTAATCAAGTAAATGAAACGGAACCTGTAAGCACTGCAGAAAACAATGAAACATTAAACACTGTAGAAAATAATGAAGCAGTGAACACTGCAGGAAACAATGAAGTAGCGAACACTGTCGAAAACAATGAAGCATTAAACACTGAAAAAATTGAAGCAGCAAGCCCTGAAGTAAATAATGACCCAGTAAGTACTACAGAAGGAAATGAAACAGTAAACACTGCAGAAATCAATGAAACAGTAGGAGTTATAGCAGTGGAAAATCGTTCTCTTGCCTGTGAAAAAAACAAAAATATAGTGTCACTAAAAGAACAATCAAAGAATGATGATATTAGAATAGTAGACGAACTTGAAAGTACTGTGCCAGTAATAGAAGATGATAATGGTCATATTGACATTTCAGAAGAGTCCGAAGAAACCTCTAAACAAAGCAATAATATAATGGACACAGAAATTGATGAAGAGACTGAAAGTACGAAATTTATTACAGATACCCAAGTTTCGCCTTCAAGTGAAGCTTGTAATATTGAGATCATCCAAGATTTGAATTATGCTGACGAAAACCAAAAGAAATCTCATACAGAAGTAAAAGGAACTGAGATCGTCATTGAACCTATGGAAGTTGTAAATACTGAAAAGGCGTCTGAAACTTCAAAACGCGACTCTGATGTAAAAGATTCTAATACAGATGCAATCAATACTCATATTGATAACAATGCTATGGATGTCGAAAAAGTAACAGAAGAAACTACTATCGTTGAGCATCCTAAAACTAGTATTAGGGATGATACAGACGTGAAAAGCTCCACTCCTGTTACCACTACCACTGTAAATATAGACAAACCCATTATTTGTAAATTATCTAATACACTTGATATATTATCTGATGACGATGAAGATCTTCCTCAACTGAACTTAAAAAAGCCGGAACCTTCAATATCCGACTCACCAAAACGTTTAGAAGATGAAAATAACAAATGTATTGATCTTGAAGAGGATGATGATATCATGGTAATTGATGAAGATACAGACAAGACTGAAACTAAATTACCTGAAGACACGGAAGTAAATAAAGAAACCGCTGTTGAAACAGAAACAAATACAGATTTAGGAAATGTTGAGAAAACTGGACAAGCAACCATCGACTTATTTCAGTCACACGATAAGGAAGGTGAGTTTATTAGATTTCTTTAAAACAGTATTGAACAAACAATAGAATTTAAATTATAATCTATATTAAATTTTACCTTACGCGTGGAGGGTTCCGTAAGCTAACAATCTAGGTTAACTCCACTTTGTCGATCGACACTCTTATATGTTGTACCGACTTTTTCAAAAGGTTTAGGCCAAAGTCAACTTTTCAGCATCAGCTTTCAAACTAAAAACAATCATAAAAATTAGTTAATTCAGTCGAAAGTTCCGAGGTAACAAATATAAAAAGAAAATACCCCCTTTTTTGAAGTCGGTTAAAAATGTTTGTAAATATTTCTAATTATCGAATTTCAATTTAATTTTTTTTAATCTGCACAGTGCAATTTGGTTAAATACGAATTAATTAATATATTACGTTTGGTAAAAGTATTTGTTTCTAATGGGAATCTGCGGGATTGCTACCATGTACCTTTTTGTTTGTGAGTAAACAAAAAGGTACATGGTAGCAATCCCGCAGATTCCCATTTTAATGTTACTGACCATGAAAGTTTAAAACAATATATTTGTTTCTAGTCAAGTGACATGTTTTTCGGACATTAACTGTTGATTACAAATAACTTCTGTACGGCTTATATAATAGGAAGTATAAAATAAAGCACATTCATTTCAAAATAACGTTTGAAAAAACTAACATGCGCTACGCCCGTATTCAGCAAGTTTCTGCCATTTTTATCATCTTTCTTGTCATAATTGGTGTAATAATACAATAGTATTGGCAGTCAGTCCACAGTATTAATAGATTAAATTGTAAAAAATACCTGAACTTGTCGTATCATTAGAAATGCGCAGTATTTTTACGTAAGGGTTTTTAGACAAGTCAAATGACAAGTTCCTCGGAGATTAAAAGTTAATATAAATAAGAAAATACTTTTAAAACAATAAATTTATTTTTTACTTTTCGCCTTCCAGAAACCTCCCCACCTTTGGATGCAGACAAGGATTCAAATATGGAAATTGATATTAGTGAGAAAACTTCAGAGCCCGAAGTTGATAAAACTGTGCCCCCGCCACCTCTAATCCCAGATGATTTTGTAAAAACTGCCAAAATGAAACTATCCGATATGACAAGGGATGACTTAGAAGAATTCTGCATATTGAAAATAGTAGAAAGCATAATTGACCGGAGCAGTTTGAGCGATATACAGAATAAATTGAAGTGCATGACACAAGGCCTAGAAGAATACAGGAAGAAAGCTATGACGCTTTCAAAGCAGAACAGAGATCTTCAACTAGTTTTAAAGTCTGTACAAGAAGAACAGAAAAAGGTTAATGGCAATCTACCAATAACACCTCTGAAAATAACCCGTTCTGTAGGTATGCAAGTATATATGGAGAAGATAAGCAATCGAAAGAAAGTACCGCCTCAGAATGCTAACTACAACAAAAACTCAAATAATACTCTGAGTAAAACCCCGATGCCTCTAAGTCAAGGTATTCGACCACAAAAACAAGTTAACCAGCCCCAAAATATACCAGTCCCAAGACTTGTCCCTGCGAATAGCCCTGGGTTGAAAACACCTAACACTGTACCTCATATTAATCCAATGAATACAGCGCCTGTTAAAAACAGCAATACACCAAACGGAATAATTAAAACACCTTCACCTGCTGTAAGAGCGGAAAAACGACAGCACAATAAAGTATCATCATCAATGACGGTGGATTTGACAGATGACGAACCGCCAACGAAAATCCCCGGTGGCCCCAAAGCTTCGCCAACTCAGCCAGTTAGATTAGTACCACCACAAAACTTAATGGCACCCCGGCACCAGTTTGCTGCCAACGTAAATAGTCCAAGGAAAGTATACATCCCGATTAGTGGACCGCAGAATCAAGCTTTGAGGCCGGGACAAACCATTATGTTAAAAACAGTTCCAGCGACAGGTAAGTAACATACCTACTTTATATTATTGTAATTCTTGTCAAAAAAAACTACAAATGGGAATTTTATGGTTAATATTAAATATTTTCCAGGTATAAGGCCAAGGCCACCTCAAGTTGCGAGAGGTGACCCTAATGCAGCGAAACTTAACAGAATAGCACCTAGACACCCAGCTCCTTTGCCGTGTGCTACAAAACAGTATCAGCCACCAAATTGGAAACCGTTACCTCCAGCTCCAGACCTTAAACTATCTAAAGTTGAAAATGGCATAGTGATATCATGGAAAATTGAAAGACCCCCAGAAGAAAGTTATGAAGAAATCGCGAGCTATCAACTATATGCCTATCAGGAGACCACACAACCACCTAGTACGTCACTATGGAAAAAAATTGGAGATGTTAAAGCTTTACCTTTGCCGATGGCTTGTACGTTGACGCAATTTATGGCTGGTTTCAAATACTATTTCGCAGTAAGGGCCATAGACATTAGATCTCGCTTCGGTCCGTTCAGTTTACCCGGTAGTATACTTCTTATAAATAAAAGTGTCTAAAACTGGTGTAGTGATTGGACCAATTCACATAATCATACTGTACGAGTAACGTGTGAATGCAAGTGAAATTCATTAGGTTATAATTGTTATAGTTATTTTAATTATTTATTTTTTACGTTTAAATTTGTGATTCTGAAACCACGGTTTGTGGCAATTAATAATGTGGTATTGGTTCCATAGTGAATTATTCGATTACTTTCAGCATGAAAAGTTGTGCTATTGACTGATATTTGATCTTTTGAACAATAATAATTATAGCATAATTTAGGTAGATAAACTGTATAGTAGTTTGTATTACTGTCGATATTATTTTAAGTTGTAATTAGCTGTCGCTACATTTAAGAATGTTCAGTTGTAATAGTGAAGTTGCATTTCTTAATTATCTGTGAGCTGCATAGAATGTAGACGTTCTCAATCTACCAACTATGGAGGGTTTACTACCAACTCAAAATAACAGATTATAAATCTTACTGTGTCTTTCATTTCAAATTCTACGAATTGTAGCAATGTAAATAATTGAAAAAAAAATGATTCTTCGTATCGGCGTATTTGAAAACGTATTATCTTAAATATTTTATCCGAAGACTATCTTATAAATTAAAAAGCTGCTGTTATAAATATTTGAACTAAGTGAGCGCCATCTATTTTGGAGGCAGTGAACGATTAAAGGAAAACAAAAAATACATACATTCGTACAGATGTGCTAAAAAAATGTTTTGGTACAAGAAATATTTAGGCATACAAAATTGCCACACGTAATATTTTTCCATGGTTCCTTAGAAAACATACTAAATTAGTAGTATATTAATGATATACAATAAAATGTGGCAGTGTAATACTGGTTCCAAATGTTTGTAAACGTATAAATATTAATATTACTACAGGTATGTGCCTTACCCAGTTCTCGAGAATGGTCGTGCTACGTTATATTGGGATCGATCTATTATCATAGACAGGACTATTGTTGCCTATAAGCCTGATATTGTGGTGATAGATCGATTAGAGCGGCAATGTACGGTTGGCCTAGTTGTCGCCACGCCGCTTTCTACTGCACAGGTGTCGTGGGTTCAAATTCCACGAATTGGTCTCCTAAATCTGGATGTTCTTTGTGTCCGTTATATATCCGTCCGTCCGTGTATATTTGTAGAAGCCCCTTGCGACACAGTATGTATATTCCTAATTTGGGACTTGTCATATAAAAAAGTAGCAGGATATGGTTAGTAATTATTTCAATTACCTTGTTTAAAAATCTGCTGAAATGAATTACTTGGAAAAGCTGGTAGTATCTATTCAGTCCCAAAACAACCAAAGCATAATGGCAAACTACCTTCATTTTCTTGCTATTAGTTTGAGAGATTTTACGTATTTTAGTTAGGTTTCTTCAGAACTAAAAGTATAATTCATAAATGGAAATTTTAAATTACTGCAAATTTGAGGAAAAAACATTTTGAAATCAGCATATTTTAAGTTAAATAGGAACAAAGGTTTACGGATCCCGATGCAAAATTAATAATACAAAAAATTACAACTTTAATATTTACATTAAATCTGTAATCTGCGACACGTCACGCTTCACGTTAATTTTAATAATTTTAATTAGTGAATAGTCAACTTTATATTAGTTTATTTAGTATTGTCATCCTCTAATGAAGTAATTTAGGTACTGACAAAATAACTATCAATTTCCCTTAGTTGCTAACTAACTTCTAACTGCAAATCCTAACTCTACCAGCATCTCTAATAACTATGCAAACTGAAACACTTTTGTTAATTATTTGGCTTGGTTGTATCACTGGTCACATGAGCGTATAATGGAAAAATATTGTCTGGTTTTATTGCTTATACAGTAATTCTTGTAGTAACAAAACGGTCAAGCGACAATGTAACGATTAAGGCGTATCTCTTAAAACAAGAACTCTTTAGTTAAATACGTGGCTTGGCCATATCGCTAGTCAAATGGGCGTTAAATGGAAAAGTATTAGCAGATTTAATATATTAAATCATTAGGAGTAGGACTATATTAAATCAGTAGTAGTGGACACAAATTATTGTTCGAATGGTAAATGGGTAAATAACCGATATATCCGATAAGAAGGTAAACCCCGTTACATGAGTTTTTACCTATAAAAAGTAGAATATTAAATTGTTGAGATGTTATCACCAGAAATGTCAGTTGTCACATCACTGTCAGCTGAAATATTTTTCTATCTCTTGGGTTGGCATATTGTGCCAGTTTTCGATAGCTTCGCGTAGCGGTAGTTCGCACAGACGTAACATTGTCTAATTTAAATGTATTTCTGCCGAAGAGACGCAAAATATCTTCTCTTACTTATGTTCCAGTAGTGAATTTATTATATTGTTGTACATACGTGTAAAGTTTTAGTAGAAATAGTATTATTTGCTGGAATATTTGCGATAAGTCGACATAGGTAGTTGACATACCGTTTCGCAAGTAGTCTCTTGGAGTTGGTTTATTTGTGTACAGTTTGTGGAAGATATCCGCACCGATTCTTGTGATCAGTGTAAAGTGTAGTTCGTGTTTGATAATGTTTAATGAATCGTTGGTGTAGTCAATAGGTAAATGGTGCGTGTTAACGTAGTGGGCTAAGTAAGTTAATAAACGTTGCGCTGTACGTGTTTAGTGAAGAATCGGTGATTGTTTGAGGTTCCTACGCTGTAAGAGCCATGCTGACTTGTTCGTGTCGCCGTGACTGTGATGTAAGCCCGGTACGGTTCCATTGATGTTAATTATTGTTGTTTGCTACTTAGTAAAATATATATTGGTCACGGTACTCTAGCCGTAATTCACTGATCATCTTTATGTTCAACACCATTTTTATCCTTCCATGAATGAGGTCCTAATCGCATATTTCAGAAACAGTAATTTTACCTTATGGTTTGTCTAAAAGAAAAGTTGGAATGCAAAGCCCAATAAACTTAAAAAAAAAAACATACTAAACAAACAGCCTTCTTTGCCTCCGTGGTGACACAATCATAATCAAAGTAGTTGTATTGTCTGTAAAGACCCTAATTAGGTAGTTTCTAATCACTTAACAAATTAGTTCAAGATTATCATGGAAAATTTCTATCTACTAAATATAATTACATGTCTTTATGCTTCGTTAGCTGGCTGTTAACTTTGAGGGTCTATGACTATTTAAAATAATGTATTAATCAATTTATTTTAAAATGATCAATTCCAGCGTATGTGTTTCCCTCGTTTATGATCATGGGTTTATGTTTATCTTTAAGCGGGGCATGTAAATGCATCTTTCAAGACCACTATAGTGTGGGTTTGTGTTCGCAATGAGGATGTTGACCACCACTCTTGTATTTTATTCATGCTTTCCATCAGGCAGAGTAGTCATTTTGGCAGCTACAACAAAATACAGTTTAATAACATATCAGTAAACTTAAAAATGGAACTAAACTATTTATTTATGAACACAAAATCTAATACACTTAACGTTATTGGTTATAATTCATACAGTAGGTATCTACTTGTTGAGCAATTCTTATGCTATTCGTTATTTAAAGAGCGAACAGCGTAGGAATTAAGGAACAGATTGAATTGAATTAAACTTTTTGTCTAGACCCGGGGTTCCCAAAGTGTGCGCCGCGGCGCCCTGGGGCGCCGCAGGAAGTAGCGAGGTGCGCCGCGAGTTGGTCTTCTATCATTACCCGAAAGGGTTCATTATTTGCGGGTATCCATAATAATAATAATAAAGCCCTTTATTCAGACCATCTAATAACTATTTACAAAGATTAAGAACTAAAAACTATGAGTATACAAGTTTATTTTTGTAGCTAAAACTAATCTTAATTTATTCCATTCTAGTACTTAATTATTTTTTGTAGGTCTGTTTGCCAATCGGCAAAGGCCTCCTCCAACCTTTTCCATTCCTGTCTATCCTGGGCCACTCTATTCCATGTTACTCCTGCTACTTGCCTAATATCATCATCCCACCTTTTCTGTGGTCTGCCCCTTTTCATTTTCCCTTCTCTAGGGTACCATCGTGTCACAATTTTGCTCCATTTCTCTTGGCCTCTTATCACATGACCTGCCCATTGCCATTTAAGTCTTCTGATTTTAGATGTTATGTCTATGACCTTCGTCTTTTTTCTGATGACATGGTTTTTAATTCGGTCCGATCTTTTCACATTCAGCATACTTCTTTCCATTGCATGTTGGCAGGTTTCCAGTTTTTTCATCGTATTTTGTGACAACGCCCATGTTTGGCTACCATACATTAGAACAGGTAGTACGCAGGTGTTGAAAAGTTTTTTCTTTACATTAATGTGAAGAGTTTTGTCTTTCATGGCCTCTCTCAAACTCCAGTATCTCTTCCAGCCATTTGTTATTCTTCTCTCAACTTCTTTGCGTATAGGATCTTCTTGTGTTATTAACTGTCCCAGATATATGTATTCGTCGGAGTATTCGATTTGGTTCTTTCCTAGATGTATGGTGGTTTTCTTCCCGTTAGTCATAACTTTTGTTTTCTCTGGGTTCAACTTCAGACCTATCTTCTCACTCTCGTCAGCTAGTTCTTGTATCATTTGTTGTATGTTTTCCGGTGGTATCCATACCGGCGGGTATCCATACCGCAACAATATTTTGACCGCTCGCATCATAGGTTCTTAAGGCTTTGTCCTACGTAGACGTTTCAACGCAAAGCGAATTACAATTTGTAATGCGATCCGCGGTGATTTTCAGTATATTAAGAATGTACTCTTAGGCGGTGACACGCGAATCTAAAGCGATACGATGCGACGTAGCGGCAAAGTTAACTTCGAAAGCTTCAAAATTTTCATTTCCTTTGCAACGTCATATTTGTGTGAAGCTGGATTTTCAGCAGTAGCCGTAATCAGGAACAAATATTGCTCAAAAATTAAGGTGGGGCAAGAAATGAGAGTGGCAGTCTCAAACCTTATCCCACGCTTCTAAAAACTGTGCGCAGAATACCAGGCTCACCCATCAGATTGATTTGTCTACTATTATTGAAAAATTATTGTTTTTTAGTTTTGTGTTTCTTAATTTTCTTTCGTAGATATTTTGTTGCAATTCAGATTTTTTATACATAAATAAATAAGTTTTTTACCGTGGATGTATCGAACGAGAGATTCATGCAGCACATCTGCTAAAAGTGAATGCACTGATTGTAGATACAATGAAAAAAAAAAAAAACCGTGGATGTATCAATTTTTGTGCCTTTCAACCAATAATAACTACTATTGTAGGTACCTAATTATTTTGATTCTATCTATGTCTAATGGCTAGGTACGGGGGGAGCGCCGAGACAATATAGTAATCTGGAAAGTGCGCCGTGGGCTGAAAAAGATTGGGAACCCCTGGTCTAGACAATTTGTTGTAATTGAATAGAATATATTTTTAGTAAAAAACTTTATAGACGAACATTATTTTATTACAATTACATTCAACATAAACTACACCCACTGCTTCATCTTCATCTATCAAAGATAATAAGAAATGTTCTTTTTTTGACGTGATAAGGTCTTTTAAATCAATGAAACCCGGCTGCACCCATGAAAAAGCATGATTTATTATCAGCATGCAAGCAAGAGCACGGAACAAGCGATAGAGGGACACAATCACCCTTCACCACATTCGTCTTGTGATGCATATTTTTCATCAATATTTTCACAAGATGTTATCACGTAAAATTATAGTCGGTAAACCGACTTAATAGAGAGCCATTTTTATCCAAATATGTGCTTCTCAAAGGGATTCTATTTTGACTGATTGAAAGCATATGCAGGATCCAAGAGTACTGAGTTGTGTTGTGAGTTGAGAATGCACTGTGAAAGAATGGTGACCCTCACTATGGCTGCCTAATTTAAATTACTACTGCTCCTTGTATATTCATTGTAGCACGACTTTATATAGCCTTTCTTCATAAATGGACTACACAAAATGGAATATATCAAAAGATTTTTTCATTTCCTGAGATGAGCATATTCAACCAATCACACTCTTCAGCTTAATAATGTTCATAAGTATGAGTTAATTGTAGTGCCTAGTTCAAAATTTAATGTTAAGTGTTAAAAAAATCTTGTTAAGCTGGACCCTTATGCGCCAGAGATCAGTTTATTGCAATCCAGTAATGTAACATTTCGAAGTAGTACTGCTTGAGAAACACTTATATACTGCTTTATATTTATTATATATATAACTAAGTAGGTAGTTCTTAAAGTTATAAAAAAAAACATAAAAATATGTAAGTAACTTTAAATAAAAATATCATAAAAGTAATGAAAACTTTTTCTGACTAATTGAAAGTAAAAGTCAACCTCTTACTTTTGATGATAAATTAATTTAAAGTGTTTCGTAAATGGGTTGAAATCTGGTTGGGCTGCAAATTATGTGTAATCTGGGATCGTTAAAAATGAAAGTAGGCAACGACGAGCTTCAAGGAATGTTTACATCGTACCTAATGGTTTAAAAAGATTGTACCCTTAATTGGAGTAGCATTGTTAACTTAATTAAGAAGAATATGTAAAACTAGCTTCACCCTGCGGCAGGTAACATCAAGTTCAGTAAGCTAGTCAAAAAGTGGCTTGAGGTTACTCCTTATAACATCAGCTTGATGGCTGTTCACTGGTTCCATAGATAAGTCGGAACAAAGACCCAAAAATTTGAAAAAAAAGTTCGTGTAAGATCTTATAATTTACTTTCATATGCATATAGTGAAAGGCTGTTGGTTTAAAATGACAAACACACTTCAATTTTATGTATCAGTAACTACTGATTTGGTTAACACAGGTATCAATATCTTCTAGCAGTAGCGTTTCGTAGCAGATTTAATGCCAAACGCAACTTAGTTTGCAGAAAAAGCTAAGAAGAGAAGAACTAAACATAGAAAATAAATATCAATTAAGTGTCACCAACTTCACTTCAATCGTGACATTGAAATGAACTGTATTCGCTGTTGCTTCATTTTTGCTCTTAGTACTTATGTATTATCTATACTCTATACAAATAAATATAATTGGAGTGTCTGTTTGTAATATTAAAATAACAGCTTTTTAATCAATGCATGTGTATGTATACACGGAAAATATACCAAAAATGTAGTTAAAAAAATTTTTGTCTGTCTGTCTGTCTGTCTGTTTGTTCCGGGTAATCTCTGGAACGGCTGGACGGATTTTGACGGGACTTTCACTGGCAGGTAGCTGATGATCCGGGGAGCTACTTTTTTTAGACTAACTTCGTCCCGCAGCGTTACTCGCGGTACAACAATAACCGCGGGTAACACCGCGGGGTTCAGCTAGTCTCTTACTAAAGTTTTTCAGACTTCAAGAACTTGAAGAAAACTTACAAGCAGTAACTAAAATCTACTAAACTTACAGTGGTAAATACTTAAATCAGACCATGAATGTCAGGGTGCCAGGTTACCAACAAACGTAAAAGGATAAAAAAAACAAAGCAATCGTGAGGGTCGCCGACAGAAGTGAATACTCAAAACTATAAACAAGCAGTTGTCTCATCTGAAATGAACCTCTTTGCTCTTTAAATAAAATGCGCGATAAAAAGAAGTAAAACATTCCTTGAGAACCGATAACTACAGAAATGCTTATTGTGATGTTATAAAAATATAGGTAAATGCTATACAGTTTAAACAGATTACCCGAGCGAAGCCGGGTTTTAATCTAGTATTTATATAAAATATTCGCTAATGACTGCCTCGTTGGTCTCGCGGTTGGCGTGTGCGACTGCTGATCATGAGGTCTCGGGTTCGATTCCCGGATTGGATCAAATGTTTGTATGATCTACAAATATTTGTTTCGGAGTTTGGGTGCTTTCTATGTATAATATGTATGTCATGTATTTACAAAAAAAAAGTATATATTATTTGTATCAGTTATCTTTTTTTTTTTTTTTATTTATTATTTATAAAGAAAAGTATACAATGTCTTACATACTAATAGCATCTAAAAACCACCAAGGTTTATACTTGTGCTATCATGAGTCTGTCTTGTTGTAATACAATGAATCTCGTTCTAACAAATTTAAAGGTAAAGAATAAATCTACACACAAATACCTAAAACACAAAAATACAAATAAACACATAAATACTTAATTGATTCAATGTAAATACACATTAATATCGCATATTGCTTATATAATATAACTTAAAAAATATTGTTTTAATTTAACTTTTATGTTTTTTTTTGATATACTAGTACATAAATCTGAGGGTAGGTTATTAATAAGTCGCGGTACAATATAGGCGGTAGTCCGCTCGCCGCACGTATTATTGGCTCGGTGTGTGTGAAGCCGGTTCTCAGAAACTGCCCTTCATCTAGTACCCATAACACAAGCTCTGCTTAACTTGGGACTAGATGGCGTTGTGTGTTAGATAAATATAAATATAAATAAATATTTTGGACAACTAAGCACACAACGCCATCTAGTCCCAAGATAAGCAGAGCTTGTGTTATGGGGTACTAGACAGCTGATACAAATACATATATACTTTTTTTTTTGTAAATACATACATATTATAGATAGAACACACCCAAACTCCGAAACAAATATTTGTAGATCATACAAACATTTGGTCCGACCCGGGAATCGAACCCGAGACCTCATGATCAGCAGTCGCTCACGCCAACCGCTAGACCAACGAGGCAGTCAAATGTTTATTTACTTAATTTTCTTTCACTATTTCTTCGTCACTTTTTTCATCAGTAGATGCACTTTGTTCAATTTCTATATTTTAAACGCTTATTTATTAACCGACTTCAAAAAAAGGAGGAGGTTTCTCAATTCGACAGTACATATATTTTTTTTGTGTGTTCGCGGATAACTTCGTCGTTTATTAATCGATTTTGATTATTCTTTTATTTTGGCTTTTATTTTTGTTATTTTTTTTTTACAAATATAGTGAATATACAAAACGGATTTATTATTTTTTAATTTACGTCTTCGTTAAGAAACAATTATGTTTTTAATAAAAATGATGGCCTTGTTGACTCTTAGTCGAAGCGCCCTGCGCCGCCATGCTTGGGTACCAATTGGGTGCAAAGACTTCTGATGTTTTTATTTCTGCTATTTTGCTTCACTTATATAATCCATTGATTAATGCATAAACTGAAAAAGATCTTAACTTCATTAGAGGTGATTTAAAATCAGAGCCAAGCTTTTCCGCGTTGAGAATAATCTTAATTGTATATGCATACCATATATGTACTTACCATATAGGCATATAAGTACCTCATATATATTATGTATTACATATTTTATGTTAATGACTACATTTTTTTTTAAACCAACCATCAAGGTCCACAGTAAGACCCGTTATCTCTTCTGTGAATTAGTTATTATGACCGGGTGAGACTAGAGGAGGTCCGTTATTTGTGTCTGGCTTGTTCTGTATCGTATGTAATGCCTTAGTATCTTTAAAACTCGGTCTTAAGACAAGAACACTGAAGTATGTTAAACGATCAGGAATATAGGGTTGCCATAAGAAAAATAATCTCACCTTAGAGTACTTCTTGTAAGCTTTTGAAATGAATAATTTACAAACTATTTATTAATTCTAATCTTATAAAAACTTGTTTTGGTTGCTAATTAATTACGAAACCATAAGCGAAGCCATAATATTTACTTACTATATTTGATTTCAGCTGTAAGTTACTGACTAATTGATTCCTTTATTTGTTGTGATGTCGTCAGCTCCTTACAACAACCGTAGGTTGAGTAAACAACAACTTATATTGGGCATTGTTTGTACAACGTGACATTGAGAGGTCACGTAACATAGCTTGTTTATTTAAATTAACCCTCAAGTTGTACTACTGCCGCTAGTGAGTTGTGTTTAACTAGTTTACCGACAAAATGTCCAAGTATCATAATTTGAAGAAAAAGTAAGAGCGATAAGAGACTGTTCAGTTTTCTTTACAATCGTGTTAGAGTAGGTACAGATACCGTTTGCTTGTAATACGGCGAACTCACTAACAACGTAAATTCCAAAATTAAATCAAAAAGTAGATGCATTATGAATCATATGCAGCTGAAGTCAAAATACTAGTGCATTTTGGTCTTCAGCTAATATAAGTATATTAGCTTTGAGTGCTTTGACATTCCCTTTATTTATTTACTAGCTGAGTCCCGCGGTGTTACCCGCGGTTAACGTCGTACCGCGAGTAATGACGCGGGGCGAAGCTAGTCTAAAAAAAGTAGCCTAAGTTACTTCTTATGTCATTAGCTACCTATCAGCGAAAGTCTCGTCAAAATCAGTCCAGCCGTTCCAGAGATTACCCGGAACAAACAGACAGACAGACTAGGTTTCCGTAACAAAGAGGTAAATCTATTCGAAACATTCGTATAAGGTTAACCAAAACTAAGGTACCTCAAATAATAAAACACAATTAGTAGGGTGAGACGTAAGCACAGTCGAACTATTCTTAAAACAGGATATCATGAGGGAGTTAACTTTGAAAGCAGTTCTTCCGCAGTCGGCTTTCGTGGCTACTTTCACTTGTATCGAACCGGCGCAGGCGCCGCCCCTATCTACTTTCGCCGTCGAACGCGTTTTACTGGCGTTACTTAGCCATCATCAACATGACCTCGTATAGATTACATTGTATCGGTTCGATTTTGAAAGACAATTTGTGCTCTATGGGGTTAATATCTATATTCTATACATTCTATACAAATAAATAAAATTGGAATGTCTGTTTGTAATATTAAAATAACCGCTTTTTAATAAATGCATATGTATGTATATACGTTACATATACCAAAAATGTAGTAAAAAAATTTTTTGTCTGTCTGTCGGTCTGTCTGTCTGTCTGTCTGTCTGTCTGTTTGTTCCGGGTAATCTCTAAAACGGCTGGACGGATTTTGACGGGACTTTCACTGGCAGGTAGCTGATGATCCAGGGAGTAACTTAGGCTACTTTTTTTAGACTAACTTTGTCGGCGGCGTTACTCGCGGTACAACAATAACCGCGGGTAACACCGCGGGGTTCAGCTAGTCTATACTAATATTATAAACGCGAAAGTTTGTAAGTATGGATTGATTGATGTTTGTTACTCTTTCACGCAAAAACTTCTGAACGGATTTGGATGAAACTTTACAGTAATGTAGCTTATACATCAGAATAACACATAGGCTACTATTTGCCGCGATAACAAACATCAACAACAACTAGCATATTACGAGTATAATTTCGCCTTCGCCATATTAATCTTTTAGGAAATATTATTTCGTCAACTGTGTTGAACTACTTACTGACGATTCTAGCGTTCAGGTTTCGTCGGTCTCCATTGGGAACATGTAAGACACCTTCATAAGTGTCTCGGAGATTCTTGATGCCTTTTAATCTGGTCTTAAACAACACGGCAGATGATAGCTCTAGCATGATACCACTAGACCATGGTCAGCAAAGGCCAAGATTTAAACAAGCTGCTTTTGATCGATCAATGTATTTTTCATCCAAAGGAGGCAATACTTCTGGACAATGTACTAGCACAATAAATTAAGCATAGTTTTATATGTTATAGTTTATTCTAGAACTAGTAAAATTTTATTACTCATGAGTTAATGAGTTTGTCTTCTGACTTAATTCTCTATTTTAAGTTCTAAGAGAGGATTTATGACTTGATAACTATAATTGTTCATAGATCTATACTAATATTATAAACGCGAAAGTTTGTAAGTATGGATGGATAGATGGATGGATGGATGGATGGATGGATGTTTGTTACTCTTTCACGCAAAAACTACTAAACGGATTTGGATGAAACTTTACAGTAATAAAGCTTAAACATCAGAATAACACATACGCTACTTATTTGCCGCGATAACCGATATATACATATACCGCGGGCGGAGCCGCGGGCAACAACTAGTATTGAATATTTCTTTCTGTAAGTTGTTAACGGCAGTTTTCAATAACTCTTGTTAAAACTGTAGATAGCCTAAATATTTTTTTCAATATCATTGATATTATAACACTTTCATTGATATGCATGCAAGCATGCATATGCTTAGTTGTTAAAAAAATCGCAAAAGCAGTCACGAGGACTGCCGTCAGAAGTGAAAACACAAAACTTTAAACAAATTTGCTCTTTGAATAAAATGCGCGATAAAGAGGTCAAAATTTTTATTTTTACTTTTCTGTATCGCGCGTTTTATCGCTCATGGAAAGCATTCAGTCACAATGACGAGAGTTCCTTGATTTGTTCACCCAAAAAGTACTTAACGCGCCTAAAGAAGTAGTCACTCCAAAAAATCATTTTTTTAAGAAAAAAGCAGGTTGTTTTTAATCTATACTTATAAAATAGTAAGTCCTGACTGACTGACTGACTGACTGACTGACTGACTGACTGATTCATCATCGCCGAGCGTAAACTATGATAGTTAGGGCTATGAAATTTGGTGAGTAGGATCCTTTTATTAAGTAGACACGCACTAAGAAAGGAATTTTGGAATTTCTACCCCTAAGGGGGTGAAATAGGGGTTGAAAGTTTGTATGGAACTCCGTAATTTTTTAAGTTACAAACCTGAAACTTTACTTTTGGGCTGCTGATTAAAAATGAGTAAACACGTATTTCAGCGTTTTTGAATATTCAACCCCTAAGGGGTGAAATAGGGGTTGACATTTCGTACATAGGTTAGTCTGAAAGTCTGTCATTTTTGAAGTCTGAAACATGAAACTTTATTTATGTGTTACTGATTTAAAAAGAGTAGAAACGTATTTGAGCGTTTCTGGGTATTCTACCTCTAAGGGGGTGAAATAGGGGTTGAAAGTTTGTATGGAAGTTCGTCATATTTTAAGTTAGAAACATGAAACTTTATTTATGTGCTACTGATTAAAAAGAATAGATACGTATTTAAGCGTTTCTGGATATTCTACCCCTAAGGGGGTGAAATAGGGGTTGAAAGTTTGTATGGAAGTTCGTCTTTTTTTAAGTAAGAAGCATGAAACTTTATTTTTGGGCTACTGATTTCAAATAAAAAGACACGTACTTAAGCGTTTCTGGATATTCTACCCCTAAGAGGGTGAAATAGGGGTTGAAAGTTTGTACGAAAGTTCGTTATTTTTGAAGTAGCAAACATGAAACTTTATTTTTGGGCTACTGATTAAAAGTGAGTGGATACGTATTTAAGCGTTTCTGGATATTCTACCCCTAAGGGAATGCAAAAGGGGTTGAAAATTTGTACGTAAGTTCGCCATTTTAGAAGTTACAAACATGAAACTTTGTTTTTGGGCTACAAATAAAATATGAGTAGATACATATGTAAACGTTTCTGGATATTCTACCCCTAAGGGGTGAAATAGGGGTTGAAAGTTTCTATGAAAGTTTGTCATTTTTTAAGTTAGAACCATGGAACTTTATTCATGTACTACTGATTAAAAAAGAGTAGATACGTATTTAAGCGTTTCTGGATATTCTATCCCTAAGGGGGTGAAATAGGGGTTGAAAGTTTGTATGAAAGTTCGTCATTTTTTAAGTAAGAAGCATGAAACTTTATTTTTGGACTACTGATTTCAAATGAGAAGACACGTATTTAAGCGTTTTTGGATATTCTACCCCTAAAGGGGTGAACTAGGGGTTGAAAGTTTGTAAGGTATTCGTTATTTTTTAAGTCACAAACATGAAACTTTATTTTTGGGCCACTGATTAAAAGTGAGTGGATACTTATTTAAGCATTTCTGGATATTGTACCCCTAAGGGGATGAAAAAGGGGCTGAAAGTTTGTACGTAAGTTCGCCATTTTTGAAGTTACAAACATGAAACTTTGTTTTTGGGCTACAAATTAAAAATGAGTAGATACGTATGTAAGCGTTTCTGGATATTCTACCCCTAAGGGGTGAAATAGGGGTGGAAAGTTTGTATGAAAGTTTGTCATTTTTTAAGTTAGAACCATGAAACTTTATTCATGTACTACTGATTAAAAAAGAGTAAAGACGTATTTACGCGTTTCTGGATAGTCTACCCCTAAAGGGGTGAAATAGGGGTTGAAAGTTTGTATGGAAGTCCGTTATTTTTTAAATTAGTACCAAAAAACTTTAATTTTGGGCTATTGATTAAAAATGACTAGATATCTATTTAGAGTTTCTGCATATTTTACCCCTAAGGGGGTGAAATTGGGGTTGAATTTTTTTATGGAAATCCGTCATATTTAAGAATACTTAGAAATAAGAAAGGTGAAACTTTACTTTTGGGTTGCTAATTAAAAATGCGTAAATACGTATTGCAGCGTTTGTGAATATTCTATCCCTAAAGGGTGAAATAGCGGTTGACATTTCGTACATAGGTTAGTCTGAAAGTCCGTCATTTTTCGAAATAGATGAATACTTATATCAGCATTTATGCGTATTCTGTACCTAAAAGGGATGAAATATGAGTCAAATGTTTGTATGAAAGTTCTTTTAAATGGGCTATTGATCAAAAATCAAAAAATACGTTCAAAAAATGAATTAAGTACTGATACATACATTTACACAGTTTTAATTCGTTTTATTCGACAACTGCCTCGTTGGTCTAGCGGTTGGCGTGAGCGACTGCTGATCATGAGGTCTCGGGTTCGATTCCCGGGTCGGACCAAATGTTTGTATGATCTACAAATATTTGTTTCGGAGTTTGGGTGTGTTCTATCTATAATATGTATGTATTTACAAAAAAAAAGGTATATATGTATTTGTATCAGTTGTCTAGTACCCCATAACACAAGCTCTGCTTATCTTGGGACTAGATGGCGTTGTGTGTTTAGATGTCCAAAATATTTATTATTATTATATTTAATTAAATACATATTATCAACTTCCACGCGAGCAAAGCCGCCGGCAACAGCTAGTCTATACTTATAAAAGAACAAGTCCTGACTGACTGACTGATTCATCATCGCCGAGCGTAAACTATGATAGTTACGGCTATGAAATTTGGTGAGTAGGATCCTTTTATTGAGTAGACACCCACTAAGAAAGGAATTTTGGAATTTCTACCCCTATGGGGGTGAAATAGGGGTTGAAAGTTTGTATGGAAGTCCGTCATTTTTTAAGTTAGAAACCTGAAACTTTATTTTTGGGCTGCTGATTAAAAATGAGTAAACATGTATTTCAGCGTTTCTGAATATTCTACCCCTAAGGGGTGAAATAGGGGTTGATATTTCGCGTATAGGTTAGTCTGGAAGTCCGACATTTTTAAGTTAGAAGCATGAAACTTTATTTTTGGGCTACTAATTAAAAATGAGTAAATACGTATATCAGCGTTTCTGAATATTCTACCCCTAAGGGGTGAAATAGGGGTTGAAAGTTTGTATGGAAGTTCGTCATTTGTTATGTTAGAAGCATGTAACTTTATTCATGTGCTAATGATTAAAAAATAGTAAATACGTATTAAAGCGTTTCTGGATATTCTGCCCCTAAGGGGGTGAAATAGGGGTTGACATTTCGCATATAGGTTAGTCTGGAAGTCTGTCATTTTTGAAGTTCGAAACATGAAACTTTGTTTTTGGGCTACTGACTAAAAATGAGTTAATACGTATTTAAGTGTTTCTTTATATTCTACCCCTAAGGGGTGAAATAGGGGTTGAAATTTTGGATGGAAGTTCGTCATTTTTTAAGTAAAAAGCATGAAACTTTATTTTTGGGCTACTAATTAAAAATGAGTAGATACCTATTTAAGTGTTTATGAATATTGTACCCCTAAGGGGTGAAATAGGGGTTGAAAGTTTGTATGGAAGTTTGTCATTTTTTAAGTTAGAACCATGAAACTTATTCATGTATTACTGATTAAAAAAAGTAGATACGTATTTAAGCGTTTCTGGATTCCATTCCATTGGCATTCCGTCATTTATCGAAATAGATGAATACTTATATCAGCATTTATGCGAATTCCGTTCTTAAAGGGGATGAAATATGGGTCGAATGTTTGTATGAAAGTTATTTTAAATGGGCTATTGATAAAAAAATAATAAATACCTTCAAAAACATGAATAAATTACTGATACATACTTTTACACAGTTTTAATTAAATACATATAATCAACTTCCACGCGAGCAAAGCCGCGGGCAACAGCTAGTAATGTATATAATATGATACATATAAACTAGTTAAAAATGGAAGGTTATTGAAGACACCTTTAGTAATCATGATTATAATTTAGACTCTCTCATGTTGAATGAATTCAAAGTTTACAACCATTTAGATTCTATTATATTTATTTTTTTATATATCGTTATTGTATGTTTTGCGTACATTAGGAATAATTTACGTACCTTTTCCGTATATTAACATGCAAATTATGTACCTCAACAACTAGTGGTACTTTGTAGCAGAAAACAACATTATCGTTTGCACGTGTGTGTGATAAATAAATATCTAATATGTTAACATTTTCGCCACATAAACATATTATACCATGTTAAGTTTCAAGGTTTGCGTTGCCTTAGTGTTATGTGTTAATTCTACAAGGTCTCGCACAAATTATAGGGTTAGGTGAGAGACGCAACTCACATTTTTCTAGCCTTACATTCCTTTGTTCAAAAATCCATACTCGTATATTGGAATGAAACTATCTGTTTCGCTTTTAAGTCGAAACCATTGTACCGATTAGGATTTTGGTATAGAGATATTAGGTTTTGGAGAAGGAAATGGGCTACTTTTTGTCGCGATAACCGATATGTATACGCGGGCCGAACTGCATGCAAAAACTAGCTATACATAAAAGCTAGCTGAGTTTTGTAGTTTCATATCTAGATGATAAGAGATAGTAGCGTAGTTACTTACCTGTTAGAATGTCTATATCTATGCTGACTATATTATATATCTATCTAGGTACATACTGTTGTTGCGATACGAAAGTTAATTAAAATCGATCTTGTGCAGTCTATCTATGGTATTTCGATATCGCTTAGTGCTTGTCTGTATAGTTCTGATGATGAACAGACGCTCCACGAAAAAAATAATTAAATTCTGCCAGTCGTAGGACATTTAAAGCCGAGCCCAACTATTTTGGTAAAGGGCTCGGTGAATAAGTACTTGATGATACACTAATTAATCATTTTAAAACGTATGATGTGTAAACTCTTTGTTAGTTAAATGCAAAATAATTTTACTTGAAATTTTTTGAATTAATTATATCGAGATTAATTATGAAACTTTGAACGCCTTCCAATAAAACCACGCCGAACTTTTAAAAAAATCCTCCAAAAATATTGATTAATATTGGTCTTACTTTACTACTTAGGCATGGTCATTTGGCTTGACTGTCATTCAATCTTTCAAAGTTAATGGTTGCAATATACTGTAACTAATACAAAACATAGCTAAGTGTATCGGCTTAGAAACATCCAACGGCAAGATGACGTAGCTATAACGTTGTGTTGCCAGTCCCCGCACTTGGCCAGCGCGACGAAACAAAACAACAAAATAAAATTGATTCTTTATAGTTTAGTTATAAATAATATACAACCATTTTAGTTGATCTTCTTTGCTTCGAAATCTTAGGGTCAAAGCTCTCGTTGACACACGCCTTGCTGAGATCACTTTTTACCGAATCATATAAGTGGTCACTAAAATATATATTTAAAAAATCACGTTCCTGAATATTAATAACACGTTTTTCTCATAAAAAAAAAACAGTTTAGACACGGCCGATTGAATTGTTTTAGTTCAAATTACCATATTATTCAAATGATCATGATCTGTGTGATGATGGATTTAAGATAAGTGTCACTATATTTTTCTCTATTCATCCCGTGGGTAACATAAAACCGACTAAGGGGAAAAAAGCACGACAACATTTCAAAGGGAAGAAAAACTTGACAAATATAAAAAACTGTCTGGCAAGTGGAATAGTAGACCCTGGCTCAAACTTCCTTAGGAAAACCCTATGTTCAGTAGTGTACAGATAACTAATGTTGGTGATTATGAAATGATTAATTTATCAATTTGTTTAGGTAGTATGATAGTAAACATTATCTATAACAATAATGAACAAAAGAGGAACAAGTCACGATGATATGATATCTTGCATATTACATTTTTTGTGTTTCCAAAATGCAAGTTCATATTAATTGTGTGTACTACCAGGACAATAAGAAACCGTAAATAAATTTTATCTCCATCACATATTTAAATCATGTATTTTTTTTGTTCCCACTGAGCTTGCACTCGCAAAAAATGGGCCACACATAAAATTAACTCCGAGTCATTGAACTACGATATGTAGGTTAAAGCTAAAAATAACCAAACACATCTGTTACTTTTATTTATTTTGTAATGATCGATTTAAGGTTTCCATGTTGTTTATCTGTTTGCCAAAGATGATTGCGTGATACATACCATTTGGAAACGTTGCTAAGTATAGAACACTTTGTCCCAGGAATATGAAAGAATAAAACGAAAAAACAACGAATGGTCTTTGTTCATTTATCATTTTGAATATAATGTTTTTAGACTTTCGCTTCTTTGACACATAGTTTTTGTTAGACAGCGGGAATTATTCGCAACACAAAAAAAGAAACTTGTAATTTTGTAAAGATACAATTGGCGAAAGGATATACATTCAAGAAACGTAATCTGGCCAAATACCTAACCTATAAAAAAACTATGGTAGAGAATTAGTCTATGATTAGGATCTCGTCTAACTAAAAAGATTTTATGAAGGGATCTGATTAAGCTGGTCTTAAATTGCGAGTGTATACGATTCTCTAAATCGGTGCTCGTAAGTAAGATAATCCTAAAATCTAGTTAGTGAGGTTTGAATTTCTAACAGAGTCTGTACCTGGTACTGATTTCAAGCCTTGAGTGACTTTGTTAACATAGGCGGAGATGAGAAATAATACAAGATTTCCTTATAGGTTTTGTCCTTTAAGTGTCATTACCTCCCAAGGATTTTATTAATATTGAATAATTATATTCTTACAGAAATACACATAATTTCAAACATGTTTTAATCCCGTTTATTATGTACTTCTCATGAAAAGAGTTATTACCATAAAGTTGAAATTTAATGTCAACCCTTTTCAGAGCCGATGTCGCAATAAAATAGTTGAATTTAAATTTCGAAAAACTTGAAATTTCGAATGCTAACAAAATCAAGCATTAGTATATTACGACCATAAAAGGTACACAATTAAAGATACTAAGTTCCAATTATTCGTGTGTACATAACATTATAACGATGTTATTTTCACTATGTAATGTTGAATTGTATCCATTTTAAACTATTACAATATCCCATTTTTTTTATTATCGAAAATCAAAACAGTGCTTACCTTGATATTCATATTTTAAAATTTAATGAACATAATTACACAATGCAATAAAAAAATACACGCCATTTTTAAAATTACTTGTACGCCTTAATCTTTCAAAAGTTTTTTTTATAGATAATATTTTTATTTCATGCGAATAGACCTAGGTATAATGTGACCGATGCAAATTCTCATATAGTTGGTTAGATAAATCATTCAAGTAGGTAGTTGCGTAATTATCATAGTAGATGTCTATCATTTATCTTTTATGCATATCTAATTTTAATCGCAGGAACAAATTATTATGTCTTACGATTAATTTATCAGGCGCTATTTTTATTCGTTAACATTTATTGTTAACTTGCCGACTCTCTTCTAGATTTTTCCAAACAGGTACCTTTATAGTAAATGTTATAAATAACTTGGCGACGTCACTTAAATAAAATAAACTTAGTAATACAATTTCAAACTTCAAACAAACACATGATAAAACAAAGTTAAATACGAAAAACAATCGTATTATTTCTATAAACTAAATAATTTATAAACTTCATTTTTTTTTATTCTGACTCATGATTGCACCAAACCATACAAGCTTTAAATATTCCCGCCCATTTTCTGTTGCTATGGTAAACAAGCATAGCCTAAGGTTAAACACGAAATCTAACTAGTTTGATAAATATCCTGGCTGTTAATATGTACCTACCTACTTGTTTTTGCTGAAAAGAAAACTTTTTTTTAATTTATGAGTTTGGTTTCTGTCTAATAATTTAAATTTGGAATTCAAAGTCAATATTAAAAGACGAAACTCCAAGTAATTCAGTCATAACAGTATTTAGTCATAATTTTTTTTTATTTGTTACAGCGGACAAAAGGGGCGGACGTACACAGTCGGTTCACTTCATAATGGTACGTGTCTTGTCTTTTTAAATACAGAATAGAACCACTAAACAATTCAGATAAATAATTCAGAGATACCTTTTTTTGAAGAAATATCAATAACGAGAGGATAATTAGAGAGTAATAGAGGATGATTGAGTTTCTGAATATTTTTAGCTTTAAGTGATTATGCCTAGTAGAGATAATTATGTAAAGACACTTCACTATTGGTCAAATAATGGTATTGCGACCTGGTGGAAAGTCAGTGCTTGTGACGGCATTGTCCGATGAATTGAATCCTATTCAATTAAAGCAAAATATAATACTCTTAGAGATAATTTACATCTAGTCACAGAACTAATGATCGTACTCATCACACAAATATATATCCCAGATGGGAATCAAACCGATGACCTTCTAGTTAAACAGTCAGAAATACTGACCACAAGACTAGACCAACGGACCTGTCAATTATACAAATGTATTAATTTATTCTTCAAATAACGCATTTCCAAGTCGCTTATTGCAATGGAAAGAACATAGCGCCACCATAACGAACCAGCTACACAGTTCGATCGTAACAAGTGAAAGTAACGCTGATGACACTTTCCTATTGCGTGACGTAACGCACAAATGTACATTAATCGTCATTATGTGTTGTGTAACATGTTGGTATGTTTGTTTGTTTGTTTCTAAGAGACTGACATGAAAAGGTCTTGGTAGTTTCACAAGTGATCCAAAATATGGTTTTGAGGATTTCGATTCCATCAACATTAGTTTGAGTTTAGACCACTAAAACGTATTGTACTTTTCTTTTTAAATATATTAAATTACTAATTATTTATGCCGTCTATCTAATGCCTTTACAAGAGTTGTATTTCTAAAGTCTGAATGTCGGAAACGGCTTTAAGATTTTCTTGAAATTTAGTATGCAGGGGGATAAATTTTGAGTAAATTTAACAAAAAAAAAAAATAGCAAAGCTCGGTCATCCAAGTAGATACTTATTTCTTAGAGTCCCCGCAGACAAAAAACTTTTTAATCTGCCGATAGTTTTATCGGGTTGGGCTATAAGAGCGCATACTGGGCCAACTATAGTGTCGGATCGGTTTAGGGTGCGCACACCAGACGGAACAATCCGCCGACTGCTTTGAAATAATGTTCTAGTTAATTATCGGTTTTTGAAGTGAGCGGTCGCATAAGTTCGTAGTAATACAAGAATTGCTTGTTTGAAAGTATTAGATTAGATAAAACAATAAAGTCCTTCCAAAAATCTAATCTGAAAATATTCCCAGCAGAGAAAAAAATAACAATGAAAAGTATTTAAACGTGAACATAACTCTCGAATACATAATAAAATTATATAAAATTATTACATTCACACTTTTTAGTATATTTATGAAATATTTTTTTAGGATACTCTTTCTTGTTAAGAGTTTAATGAAAAAAACTTTCACTATACCGAAGTGAAAGTTGAAAAAAAATTGTAAACATATTATACTTTAAGTGGGTGTTCTGAGAGTATTTAAAGTTACCTATAACCTGATATCACATCAACAGCCTTCAAATTGACTGCACGGTCGGCCTAGTGGTTTAAGTGGTCGCCACGCTGCTTCCTACTGCGCCAAGTGTCGTGGGTGCAAATCCTACATAGGACAATACTTTGTGTGATCCGCAAATTGTTGTTCTAAGTCAGAGTGTTCTTTGTATCCGTTTCAGGTATATTTGTAAAGTCTCCCGCGACATAGGGTGTATATTCCTAAAGCGGGAGTTGTTCTATAAAAAAAAGAGTTCCACTGCCGGACATGGGACATGGGCCTCTCCGTAGAAAGAAGATTTTGATCTGCTACACTATGCCACGCTCGGATTGGTATACGGCTTATTTTAAGTTTTACTTTCTCTTTGCATCGATGGTGTCCTGCGAAGTTAGATCCCTTAGTCGGCTATTACGACTCGCATGGGGTGAATATAGGGGTGACATACAGTCTTATTAATCCGTTACGGAGAAAATGTTAGTAAATATTAAATAATGCTTAATCGTGGGAGAGCCGACATGTATATCATCACACACACACACACAAACAAAGTTAAATCTAACATATTAAATTCTTGTGTCGCGGTTTCTTACCAAACTCCTCCGAAATTTTTATGAAATTTTGTGTGCATATAGGTTAGTTGTAAGAATCGGCCAACATCTATTTTTCATACCCATTATTGATAAGGGTTACCCACCCCTAAATTTCTATTTTTGTGGCAATACAATGTTTGCCGTATAGTAATATTATGTTCTCCATGTGGTGACTCACAACTTAGGTGACCTATGCCTTCCCCTTTTACCATGATCTCCAACCACTATACCACTAGACTAGTCAGTCAGTTAATAAATAGCAGACGAAAGTAAATGTATTTTTAATTCAGTCATGTCAATAAAGTCATGAACATCTACTGTGGCAATCGTTATTGGGAAGTCAGTGCCCTCAAATATACTGCCAACTTTTTTTTTTTTTTTTTTTTTTTAACGTGTGGAAACCCCCTCGGTCCGTCACCCCGCCGGGGTTTGCGGCGGGGCGGTGTGTCGGAATCGAACCGACTAAAACCACACGGTGTGCCACTCTGCGCCTGAGACGGGAGGGATCCGGGAACTGCTGTTATTAACACATCCGGACCCCTCCCAGCGCCTGCCCGCACTGAAGCGGGCACCGTCTGCTGTTAAAACTCTCAATTTAGGCGACGTACGGCACACGCGTAACGTCGCCCCCTCGCGGGTGACCACTAAAGCGGATGGTGGGGAAAACCCATCCCGACCATCCGCGGCCACACTCAGGGCGGCATGAGGCGCTGGTAGGCGCGCCTCCGCCGCCCGGTTCGCCGGCGGCGGATCGGGTCCGAGTGGATATCATCCTCCCGGGCCTTCTCCGCCGCCTCCTTCTGCGAAATTACGTCTTCGCAGAAGGCTGCGACCGCGGTAAAACTGCTGTCGCTACCGGCCATGCAGCGAATGATGGCCGGTAGCGAGAGATCTTCTCCGATGACTGCAGTGAGGGCCCGGCGCTGCGACGCCCAAGCGGGGCAAATCGCCAGCGTATGCTGGGCCGAGTCCTCACTGCAGTCGCAGTGGTGGCAGGCGGGACTCAATTCCCTCCTGGCGACCGAGTGCAGGTACTTTCCGAAGCATCCGTGCCCGGAAAGAACCTGCGTCAGTCGGAAGGAAAGGGTCCCGTGCTGCCGCCCTGCCCACTCGAGGATGACCGGCTGGAGAGCCTCCACGGCGGCAAAGCCAGCGCGCGGAGTCTCCAGCCGGAAAGACCAACTAGCCATCGTGGCTCGAATTCCGGGCGGAGGGCGAATGCCTCTCTCCGCCCGGAATTCAGCCACCCGTCGATAAACTTCGGCGAGCACTTCCGCCTCCAAATCCCACGGAGGTGTTCCGGCCAAGGCGCACGCCGCCTCGGTGGACACCGTGCGGTATCCGCGTATGGCTCTGACTGCCAATACCCTCTGAGGCCGCCAGAGGCGGGCCTTATTGAGGGCAGTCAGAGCCGCCACCCACACCGGTGCCCCATACAGCGCCATCGACCGGACCACCCCCGTGTAGAGGAGTCGCGTTGCGACGCTGGCTCCACCCAAGTTGGGCAAAAGTCGCCCAAGGGCAGAGGCAGCGCCGACCAGCTTGGGACCAAGCTGTCGGAAGTGCTCGTCGAAGAGCCACCTACCGTCGAGGATCAGGCCCAGATACCTCATCTGGGCCCGAACCGGTACGAGGACCGAGTTGACCACTATGGAGGCGCCGGGGGGCGGCCCACGACGGGGCCCATGGAACAATAGGGCCTCCGTCTTGTCCAGGGCCACACGCAAGCCCAGCGCCTCGATGCGCCCGACCACCAGAGAAACACCAATGGTGGCCAGGCGCGCCGCCTCCTGGAAGTTCGCCCCCCGGGCCGTGACCAATGTGTCATCGGCGTAACAAATTACGCTCAGCCCGGGGGGGAGACGACCTCTTAGGACCCAGTCGTATCCCACGTTCCACAGGAGTGGTCCTAGGACAGACCCCTGCGGAACGCCGCACGACATGGGTCGCCGTCTCAAGGCGCCATCTCGATCCTCGTACACGACGGTACGCTCCTCCAAATAGTCTGCCACCAGCCGCCTCAGGTACTCTGGCACCCCGTGGTATTGGAGTGCTTCCCTGATGCAGCTGAATGGCAGACTATTAAAGGCGTTGGCGATGTCCAGGGACACCGCCAACACCACGCCGCCACAGCTCACTGCCTCTTCGGTCACGGCCCTAAGGCGCATCACGGCATCGACCGTCGAACGCCCCTCTCGAAATATACTGCCAACTAGTTCAACCTTCGAATTCAGTTCACCCTCACCGTTGCGAAGGTCCGATGCCAGTCGCTCCGTGTAAAAACTTATATTCAGGTAAAACCGGTTGAACTAGTAGCCGACCCTAAATCTTGGGAATAATAAAGGCTAGAAAGAAGGAGGAAGAAAGACGAAAGTAAATGTATTTATGTAGGTAGTAATAATTTTCTTGTTGGATCGGAGTTTCCATTTTAAGGCAGTGGTCCCACCGCCGCCGATGAACGAGAAACGAGTAAAACTATAAACCAGTTGGCGATCAGCGGGCAGCGAGTGTGTAGTTTGGATAGCTATAAGCGAGTGCGATGAGCGATTACTCACGCCAACATCACATTGAGATTTTTATTGAATGTGTCCTACAATATCTCTATCGTATAAATACTATCGTGAAATATATCATCGTCGTCGTCTGAACTAGACAACAATGAGAATTGCAATGATTTGTTGATATCCATACGTGTACTTTCAAAGCCGCACTGCATAGAAATGATCAAGCGAGCGAGCATCATTGAGCAAGAATCGCGGAGCGAGTATCGCTGAGCGAGTTTATCTTTGAAAGCTCTTGTCGACAAAACTAGTTAAGCGAGTAGTCGCCGGCAGTGTGAACAGTCGGAGAGCAACTATTACTATATGCATCTCTTTCGTTTACACGGAATGTAGGTATATTTATTGTATGTTTCTTGAGCGAGTAAATCGCCGATAGTTAGTCGTTTTCTCGCCGGCGGCGGTCGGACCGCTGCCTAAAGGTAAATTATATATATATATATATACTAGCTGAACCCCGCGGTGTTACCCACGGTTATTGTTGTACCGCGAGAAACGCCGCGGGACAAAGTTAGTCTAAAAAAAAGTAGCCTAAGTTACCCCCTGGATCATCTGGCTACCTGCCAGTGAAAGTCCAGAACAAACAGACAGACAAATTTTTTTTTAACTGCTTTTTTGGTATAATATGTATCGTGTATACATATGCATTTAGTAAAAAGCAGTTATTTTAATATTACAAACAGACACTCCAATTTTATTTATTTGTATAGATACATAAATAAATCGTATAACATTCTATATAAATTCGTATATATTCGTATAAAAATCGTAAAATAATGTTATATTTTTCTATAAAATTTCGATTAACGATTAGAATTTTATAAAGTAGGTATTATTTAATTAAAAATAATTTTGCAAACACTACATTATTAATTACGTTTATTTTTAGCTTTGAATTTGCATTTTATCTTTATTAATAATTACTAAGTTTAATTTGCGAAACATGGACAAAAATGTAAATGAATATTTTATAAAAATATTTATTAATAATGAGAATTTTAATTTTTGAATGTGGTTAGCTTTGTAACTTGCAATTATCTATACTAGATACACCTCGCGGTGTTACCCGCGGTTTCTAATGACGGTTTTCTGAATGTTATTCATTCCTTGTCTGGGCTACGCGAACAGTACATTATTTCAGGGTAAAAGGCAGTCTAAGTCAAAGATGTCAGCTACCTCCATATCACAGCTTATCAGATTAGATCCAGCCGTTCAGCCATGTAGAAACACACTAACATACTTTCGCCTATATAAAATGAATGTGATTTTGTTCTTAATTATGTATTTTGCTTCTATTAAGTAATAATTGAACCTCCTTTCTATATAGAAGCTGTTGTTGATGAAGTAATAACTAAAAAATATATGTAGGTATATATATTTACCAATATATTTATATTGGTATACCTACATATATGCATGGTTTATCTCCTTCAAAACCTATTCCACTCCTCAATATTGTAAAATAATTAAAAGCTGCTGTCGAAATAGATTGTATTAAATTTAAATATTAAAAATCAATTTAGCAATGGCCGTTGACGAATCTCATAAATAAGTCAATCAACAATTCTCTATGTTCACCTTCAGATGTTTTGACTTGCATTTTCGTTTGATGCCAATATCTCTCATCTCGTGCCATTAATTACTGATTGAAATGAATTTCAAATAACATCGTGATTTGAAGGTTAATCGAAATATACATTTGTTACAGTAAGTAATAAATTATCCGTGACAGATTAACAACAGTTTTAAACCGACTTAAAAAAAGGAGGAGGTTCTCAATTCGACTGTTTTTTTTTGTTTGTTACCTCAGGACTTTCGACTGGGTGAACCGATTTTGATGATTCCTTTTTTACTTGAATGCCGTGTGGTCCTATTTCAATTTGGTCCAGTTCTTAAAATCGTTTTTTTGTTATTAATTACCTATCTCAAGTTTTAACTAGAGAGATAGGTTATTGAAAACGGCCTCTCGTTTTTTTTATATAACATTATATCTCTTAGTGTCCTTCTATACAGAAGAAGCATTTTTTCTATTACTTGAATTCTTTGATATTTAAGTATGTTGTAAATTTAAAACGATAAGAAATTCTGTAAAACATCAAACTACGATAAACGGAGTAAAAATACACCAGTATTAAAAGTGCTGGTTAAACTCAGTACTTAAATATTGAAGGCAAACACAACGAATGCGCAGACGCATACAACTGCGCCATTACATAATTTATTCCCTTTTGTCTGAATGATAACAAACAATGCTATTCATATTCCTAAAGCGCAATGTAACCGCGACAAGGTCATAAATGATGTTCAGATAAAGTATTCTTAGTTAGTAACATGTTGTTAGAAATTCTAATCACATACCTGAGCAAACAACTTGAGACGAAACCTGTTTTAATACATACACAGTTAAAGACATAAACGTATATACTGAAAAGTTGACGTGGGCGGTGTCTGGTATAATTTCTCATAACCTAAGTGATAATAACTTCACACATCTCATACATGGTCTCTGAATCCAAACTAGGCGCAGTATGTACTATGATAACCGGATTACTGATAAACACACATATATATTTACTTCTAAATATATATGTACATATAAAAGATCAATTATACCCAGAAACGGATCATATAATCGTGTTCCTAGATAGAGAATCCATCCAAGAATTCCCGCTTAAACAGCCAGGGTCACTTCTAGATCAAAATGCACTGAGCGGAGAGCTCACGTTGGTGGTCTAGAACTCTAGAATGAGACTTTTGAGCGTCGTCATACCCTCGGGAAAGTTATCCTCGTAACATGACTCTGATGAATATGACAAAGTATTTTTTCCCCATGGAAATTCTGAAGAAGTTTATGGAAGCCTAAACCTAATTTTTCAAATACAGCAGCTAACTGGAAGGATACGGAATCAAGGGCCAAAAAAAGTCCAAATAGTCCAAATACCTAAGGAAACTGAATATTAATTACCGGAACTAATCTAAAAATCGTTTATTCGTTTCAAAGTTGTCGAGTACACATATTATGTACTGGCGCACCATCAGTCGTACATTCGCGTAAAAGTTCCGCTATTGTGATTGTGACGGCGCAAGGTCGTAAAATACGAGTTATGTATTGTTGCTTAACTTGATGTTGAAGTACCATTCCAGTTTGTTTAGTACATGCGAACTTAAACAGTACTGGACATAGGTATAAAATCTTCATTTTCTTAGATCTTTTTTTTTCATTTTGGAACGAAGTTCCTTATCGCGCGTTGTGAAAGGGGGCTAGACGGGAAAAAATCATACGAAAAGTTGTCACGACACAAAAATTCTTACGAAATGTTGTCACGACTCAAAAATTCTTACGAAAAGTTGTCACGACACTTTTTGCTACAGTAAGCGATTGTAAGCCGTGCGGCGTGCGCATGTTTCTCTTTTTCTCTGTCTCTCTCTCTCTCTTACAGAAAGCAAGCCAGACATTTTTATTTCTATTTCGCATTGAACAGTGTGGTGTCGCGACGATTATTTTTGTTGAGTATATACAGGTTTTTTGTACATAATAAATAATAAATAAAAATAATGAATCCTGACAGTGAACTTCGTTCCATCCGGGTGTTCCTTGACACCTCTCGAGTTTTTTTAAAATTTCCTGTCTTTATTGTTGATAATGTGCGTGAAATGCGAATAATTCCCTTGGTTTGGAGCACTCGCTATGGCATCGCTGTGTGTAACTTTGTTAAAACTTCTTAGCGTACGCGATATCCATTACTTCTTTCGGTAATCTTATTCATCCGGTGAGTGTCGGTTGCACAGAACAAAAAAGTAAATGTAAACAATGATTTTCTGTAAAGTCGTGATATCACTCCGGTGAAACCGGCTCATAATGTTTCTATACCAATCCAGTTCGTTCAGTGCATGTGAACTTAAACTGTACCTGAACAAGTGCACGATATCCATATTAGTGATGTTCTTTCTTCTGGCTGGTTTGCGACGAAAGTATTTTAGTTTTGTATAACATCGTCATTTTCTTTCCCGCTTTTTCGATATTCATTTAAGTTCATCTTCATCTTTTTTCCACAATTATTTCCTTCGGTAATTCTATTTATTCGGTGTCATGCGACGAAAATATTGCCGAACGCCGCTGATTTCAGGTACAGCAGTGCTATCAAGTCTGCCCTTAATATTCTAAAGTATAACTTTCCCACGCTTAAGATCAACTTGATGAATGATTATACATATGTTATCAACTATATTAAGTATGCCTAAACCATGTAATGATTATACACCTCATTGATATCTGACCTTAAAGAAAATTCGTGAATTAATCAAATAATGAAATGAGAACACTGCTTGAATCAATCGCCAGCTAATAAAGTTGAAGGTTGCTGCTAATCATTTAATCTAATAGACGATAAGCAAGCACTTGAAAGGAACTACTAGAAGGATAATCTATCTATATATAGGCTTCAATTAGTGTTTCAAGCCTATTCAGTGTTAAGCCTGGATTGATTTTCGCCTAGTCAGAGCATTTATCTTGATTGGTACTACATACGTATAAAAGATCTTAGTTCGTATTATATAAGTTTCGTGTCATTTGGAAGGTTACATCCATACAAATAAATAAAATAAAGAGTGTCTGTTTGAAATATTCGAATAACTGATTTTTACTAAATGCATATGTACACGGTACATATACTAAAAATGTTTTTTTTTTACAATTTTTGTCCGTCTGTCTGTCTGTTTGTTCCGGGTTATCTCTGGAACGAGTGGACCGATTTGAACTGGACTTTCACTGATAGGTACCTGATGATATAGGGAGCAACTTCGGCTACTTTTTAGACTAGCATTGTTCCGCGGCGTTACTCGCGGTACGACGATAACCGCGGGTAACACCGCGGGGTTAGCTAGTTTCATAATTAAATATGCATAACCTTTATTTGCAGTATAAAAATGGATATAGGTATGTCTTCTCTTATTTGTAAGCTGTTTAGAAAAAAAATGCAGTGGCCGAAGACGCAGCGGGGGGTCGTTGCACTTCTTAAAAATATTTATTCGACGTGTCTAAAACTAGTTTAGCAACTTCGAAACCCACACTCTAGTAAAATCGTTTACAATACTTTTATATAATAATAAAAATTGCCCTCTCTAGGTAATTTCAATTCAAGCACAGCTTTCTTCACGGTAGACACCAGTGTTAAAGTTTAAAAACCTGCACAATCTGCCTTTTAAAGTTGTTGTTAAAGTTATAAACGAAAATTTCTTTCTACGCCTCGGAGTACTCAAAAACATGCATGGTAAAAATGTGTCTGCTAACACGATATATCGAACTTCGTCCTTTTGTTACTAATATAATTTAACTTCTAATAGGAAAACCATTTAAAGAACGAATTGGAATGCTTTGTAAATCAATATGACGTCGATATGTCGTTTGATATCGATTTGATATTACAATTATATAAAATTACTAGCCGACCCACGTAACTTCGTTTGCGTCTCCTATTGCTCGTAGCGTGATAATTTTCCCCCGTTTTTGAAACATTTTTCATTGGTGCTCCGCTCCTATTGGTTTTAGCGTGATGATATATAGCCTATAGCCTTCCTCGATAAATGGGCTATCTAACACTAAAATAATTTTTCAAATCGGACCAGTAGTTCCTGAGATTAGCGCGTTCAAATAAACAAACAAACTCTTCAGCTTTATATATTGGTATAGATATAAAATCAATGGCTGCCATCCCTTCATTTTTTTATGTTTTAGCTGCCAAAATGACTTTTGCCTCATGGAAAGCATGAGCAGAATCAAAGAGAAAATCGTTTGTAAAAGTAAAAGTCTTAGTATGCGATTACCCATAAGAAAAGGCATCCGCTCATCATTAAACCACTAAGGAACTAAGCATAAGAAGTATCTAATAAACTTTAAGAAATTAAATACTAGAAAAAAACAACAAAAACATTTAGATACAAGCGTCAAAAAATTCCTCCGCATGTTCGCTTATTGATAGCGTTCCATAAAGACTGGCAGAATTGATTTAATTCTCTGTGCTAGAAAAAGGCTGACCTTCTGCTCACGAAAAGCGATCGGTTGCTTAGCCTGTTGTTTAAAGAAAACTTTTCTAACAATCCCATCCCGGAACCCGGCATCGTGGGAAGCAGTTTTGCCGATGTTTATACGCATTTGCAATAAAAGATCCATTACTCACGCTCTGCGGATTCCAAAATCCTAACCACTACATAGTACTCTGGAAGTAATGCTTTTGGCTGCAGTCCAAATTAAGAATCCGCAGTACATTAGTAAGATCATCCGCGGCATAAGAAATAGCTAATCAGATTCTTTTGTATTCTTCTTAGACGGTTATTCATCTCGGTAAAATATAGCTTAACTAGCCGACCCACGCAACCTCGTTTGCGTCTCCTATTGCCCGTCGCGTGAAAATTTTCCCCCGTTTTTGAAACATTTTTCATTGGTGGTCTTAGCGTGATGATATATAGCCTATAGCCTTCCTCGATAAATGGGCTATCTAACACTGAAATAATTTTTGAAATCGGACCAGTAGTTCCTGAGATTAGCGTGTTCAAACAAACATACAAACAAACTCTTCAGCTTTATATATTAGTACTAGCTGACCCACGCAACTTCGTTTACGTCTCTTATTGCCCGTAGCGTGATAATTTTCCCCCGTTTTTGAAACATTTTTCATTGGTGCTCCGCTCCTATTGGTCTTAGCGTGATGATATATACCCTATAGCCTTCCTCGATAAATGGACTATCCAACAGTGAAAGAATTTTTCAAATCGGACCAGCGGTTCCTGAGATTAGCGTGTTCAAACAAACAAACAAACAAACAAACTCTTCAGCTTTATATATTAGTATAGATAGATTAAAATAACATCAGTCCGTTGTATACTTTAATAAAATAAATTTGAAAGTATCTATATCTGCTACTCTTTCACGGCTAAACCGGTTCTTGTGCACCGTTTCTTTTTAATTTTTTTTATGGTATATGTGGCAAACGAGCAGACGTGTCAACTGATGGTAAGCGATTACCGCCGCCCATGGACACCTGCGAAACCAGAGGACACAAGTGCGTTGCCGACCTTTGGGGGATGGGGAAAGGCATGTGGAGAGGAGTTCAGGTATGGGCTTCCGGTATCCTCACTCACTCGGCGAAACCCAGCACAAGTGCTATTCCACACCAGTTTTCTGTGAAGCCGTGGTCGTATCACTCCGGTCGAGCCGGCCCACGGTGTCACGATTTCAATGACATTTAGCATAGAAACCTTTTGGAGGAAGGACGCAGGCTACTATTTGCCACGATAAACGGCATACACGCGAGCAGAGCCGCGGGCAAAAGCTAGTCTTTAATAAATAATAAAAAATCACTACTTTAAACCTCCGACTCCATCATCAAATTATTGTATTTGGACCGAAGTGTTACCACGGCCTCATAGAATACCAGTTAAGCATGTTTTTAGTAGGACCAAATCCCTCCTCATCTGATTCTGGGGGAGAAATCTAAGCCCAGTAAGGCACTTAAGAATTGTCTGCTCGCTTAGCGTCCTATGCTTTAAAAAATCTAATCTGTTAAATCATCAAAACGAATCAAATAACTAGAAGGTTTCAAGTCTTCCTTCATCATCGGATGAGATTCAAAATCTAAACTTTATGTATCTTAGTCCGAACTTGACTAGACTACACAAATCGAAGTTAATGTTAATTGATTTTTAAGATTTGTTTAAATTGTCAGTTTCAAAAAAACCACACGTATATTACATAATATTTGACAACGTGTTGCTAAAAACGTGTTTACGTCTCCATTTTCCTCAACGTACGAACCGTAACGTTCAACTAATAACAAAAACTTAATTAACCAGTGTAAAGCCATCGCACTGCATGACTTTCTGACTTATATAACCTCAAAGAAATACTAATTGACTTCTACCTATATGTGTTGGTTGGTAAATGCAAATTAATGGGAATCTTAATTTTCCATCATTGGGTCTCCGGTGTCGCACTCACTAATGAAATACGACATCAAGAATGCTGTCATTTTTAATTTGCTCTTCTGCGGTAGGGTAGTACCGCCCGTTCAGAATTGTCTACTACTTACGTACCTTTTTTTGTTTTTCTCTCTTTTACTTACGTATTTCATCATTTATTTTTCTGGAGATAATAATGTATTGACTTAAATCAGTGGTCGCCTAGGAGTCGAAATTTGACCATAATTCATTTATTTTTAGCTTTTTGCACTCCTCATCTATATAAACTTTAACTATGCCAAATTTCATACACCTCTGTTCGCATAATATTCGTAAAAAGGGGTACAAAATTTTTGCTTCTCGTAGATCTAAAATAATGATGCCAACACGATTGTTGAACTATTGTCTTGTTTACTTGTGACGTCACAAGTCTACATTTGCCCACCACAAACACTGAGAGAATTATTCTGATAATATGATTATTTGCATTTTAAATGAATTCCTTAACTTAAAGTATAAGACGTAGTGGGCGGTCACTTAGAGGTAGATAGCCCAAAAAAATATTCAAGACTTTTGTTAGCGTCATCCAAAAAAAGCACTTAAAATATATTGTTAATATTGGCCATAATATGTAGATTGTGAAATATTTGTGTTATAATATGCTTATAGGTTAATTTTTTTGAAGTTTTTTTGGTGTTTTTGAAGTTGTGATAATTTTGGAAAATCTTTAATACAGATAAATGACTATGTCGCAACTTCCACATACAACGCAATAGAAGCCCTCTACATCGCCATCTACCGAAGTTACACTGAACTACGGGGTAACCGTAGAACACAACACCACTAATCCTGAATCGCGCAATAGTAGTTCTCGCGCCGATTAGCATGTATGTATAACATCAACCGTTGGGCCGTGGCCCGTCAGGCATGATCACCTAGCCTGATCGGAGGACACACAACACTATCGCTGTATAATTCTACAAAAATGCCTCTTGTGACAAATTAGACGATTGAGTTGCAGACGGTGGCTGCAAGTAAATACCTTGCTGACCAAAAGTTACCCACGAAACAACAACAAAAACACGTTATTATAAAAATAATTTGACTGAAAATCCAGGTCCGACTTAATATAATAATTAACTAGAGAAATGATAATCTACGTTTCTTTGGAATATATCCTGTGTGTAAAGGTGGTTTCCAAAAACAACAAAATGTTTGAGTAAAAATTTACACTAAGTTGAAATTATTCAATTTGTTCAACAACAAGAAACATTTGAACAAAGTGGATTAAATATACTTCGCTTCGCTCTAATACATAAGAGTATACCCAATATGTACATTAATACGCTGAGCTAACAAGCAGTTATATTTCATGCTCAATAAGCGTGCATTAGCAAGGACAGAATTTTTTTTTCTTTCTTTCTGTCTTGTTTTCTTATTTTTGCCTAAAAGCAAACGTTGTTGATATAATATCATTTCATTGGAAGTATTATTCAAGCGATCAGATTATATAACAGCTGTTTGAGTGCAAACTTCCAAATGTCTTGCTGTAACACAGGAGCGATAATACTATGCTGATAAATTTGTTGACACCGCTTATCTGATAGGTATTCAATATTTCTCACATAATAAATATACAGATAAATTGATAAACAGCTGTTTTTTATACCTCAACGTAATATAATTAAAATTGATGTATCCAAGGAGAAATGCCCAGGGTTGACGCAGATAAGTTCTTTTAAATTCTGGTTCCGTCTATATGATGATATTATAACATTATTTCTAACGGGTTGGTATACTCGTAGAACTTGTTTCAATGTTCTTTATTTTAGCAGTGCTGTTGTTCTTCGTAGATTGCTCCCTTAATCGGCCCTTATAATACCCAAGTGGTGATATTCCGTACTATAATCTACCACCACACAGTCTAATAGCATTTTCTCATTTATACTTCTTTATTATACACAAAGGAAAAACATTTTAGTGACAAGGAAATTGCATGTACAAGAGCGAGCTTAACTCAAATCTGAGTTGAGTTCTTCCAGCTACCCTTTGGAGTGAATAGAGGACAGTGAAGAATGTAAGGGCGAAGTTACCATGAAGTTATAGCGAAATTGATGCTATTGTTTGGTACATGACCAAGAAAGCAATGAACTTGAACTTTTAGATTATTTATGATAAAATGTTTAGCAATTTTACAACGTAACTGATATTTTATACAAGTATTATTACAACATTTTTAATTTCCTTTTGGTTCCGAGAATACCGCGAAAGCGTATCAAATGCATTTATCACGCGTTGTAGTGTTAAGGTCTACTCATACAAATGGATTTTGCTTGGAGACTGTAGCTAAAGTTATGTTGAGCGAAAATACGACCGCAAAATAGACGTGACTCAATTGCTTTCCATCTAAAAAGATACAGGGATTTTGAAGTCGACGTAAAAGAGGCGATATTGTATTGTCTCTTTAGTTCTTTGATAATGTCAACTATTGTCAAAATTACTTTGCGAAACAGTAATCTGTTTTAATAAACGTTTAAAAAATACGATGCGGTACCCTATATTATTATCCTATTTATATTAATTTGACCATGTATTTTTTTAACAGCATCATTCACCTAGGTAGTAGGTAGCAATGTCAACGGTTTCGAGATCTAGCAGCGGTAGTACAAATATCACAATTCGGGCTCCGTCTTTATCTAAGATTAGTAAGATATCTGATTTTCTCTCTCTCTTTCTTTATTCCATCTGCACATATAATTTGTGTACATCAACCAATCATACTAATATTTCTAAGATAAAAGAGTTAAATTCTTATATTTATGAAACGTCTCGTTCATGTCTTGCATTTTGCTTTTATTTTGTATCTGATAGCAAATAATTAACCAAGTTATTTCATTATTTACTTTGAAGAAGTATTTAAGCGACTAATACTATTTTGAGTTGCCATCATTATAGTTCTAAAAATGCATCATTCAATCGGTGATATAAAGTGCTAATCCTGTATTTAGCCAACTCAGGCTAAGATTTTGATTTTAAATGGAAACATTACCGAATTATTTTTGTTGAAATTGCGAAACCTTGGCTTTGTGTTGTTTATATTAAAGTCGTAACGCGGTCCCATTGTAAGAATTGAAATAACTTTCTCGCATGTTTGATATTACTTTTTCATAAAACAATCGCTACCAGAGACGAAACAATTGAAAAAAATCTTTTCTGTTCGCTTAATCAATTTCGTTTCTTCTTTTTGTATTCACTCGTTTGGTTTCTGTTGAATTTATTGTGAATGTTCATAAGTCAATTTCGACCTTGTGTCTTTTGTGTAATATTTATGATTGCCGAGATACCGTTATTTTCCTATGTAAATCAGAAATCGGATGTTTAAAGAAAATATTTTTTCTATAATTAGTATTTGTAGTGATCTCACTAAATGTCACTCAGACATAAATCTGTGGTTTTCGCTGTCAGAGATAACGCATTTTCCTATAATTTTAATAATACAAAAGTGTGTTAAATTTTATAATTCAAGTTCGCCAGAAAGGCTGAATGAATAGATGTAGATGATTTACAGAGATAGACTGTTATCTGGAACAATATTTTAAAGCTTTTTAACGAGGAGAAATGCGAAATGGACAATAATATAAGAAAGTACTACAAGTTATAAATTATTGCAAGTCGTTTATTTCAAAAGAGACTTTATTTCAAGATTCTGCTCTACTCTTAGCTTGCAGCACGGCTATTTCTTCATAAACAACTCAGACTATATTATATTCTGTTTCTAGGTAAAGTAGTTACAAATAGATATGTTAAGACACTTGAATTTCTAAATTCGGTGTAGTCCAGTTACAATTTAGCGAATTACGTTTCAAGTTATAACATTAGTTTCCGACTTAATTAAAGGCTATAAATGCTGTGTAATAACTATAAATCCATTCAAAATTACTAGTTAACGCTTGTAAATGTTCAG
Organism: Spilosoma lubricipeda; assembly: GCA_905220595.1. Lineage (NCBI taxonomy): Eukaryota > Metazoa > Arthropoda > Insecta > Lepidoptera > Erebidae > Spilosoma > Spilosoma lubricipeda. Next base: position 3,554,444 of record HG992290.1, read on the forward strand.
TACTGTTTTAGATTTGGGGTTTGAAGTTTCCACAAAAGCTAGTTCGTAGTTAAATATTCCGTGTAAGGTCGGTTCAGCATATTTCTCTTTGAATAGGAAACTAAGTTTTGACCAAGCTCCTTTCTTGCATAGTACCTGTGAAGACATTTTGAGTTACACCCACTGACTGTGAGAAATTCCGCATTGTTTAACTTTACAATGCTGCGTTTTATAGGCGATGTTTATGCTCCTAGCAGTTCTTGTATTTCCTGTACTATATAATTAGAACTAAACTGACACTTGCTAGGTTACTAAGGTCATCCATAAATGGGTGAATTCTTTGTAGGTTTTATTGATTTTATAATGTGTGCAAGCACCTACATATGTGTCAAAAATTATTATACAAGAGGAAGACAATATATATTGTAACGTATTTACCTTTTAAGGTGGTGAGGAATATCTATACATCTATACAAATAAATAAAATTGGAGTGTCTGTTTGTAATATTAAAATAACCACTTTTTACTAAATGCATACGTATGTATACACGATACATATACCAAAAATGTAGTTAAAAAAATTTTTGTCTGTCTGTCTGTCTGTCTGTTTGTTCCGGGTAATCTCTGGAACGGCTGGACGGATTTTGACGGGACTTTCACTGGCAGGTAGCTGATGACCCGGGGAGTAACTTAGGCTACTTTTTTTAAGACTAACTTTGTCCCGCGGCATTACTCGCGGTACAACAATAACCGCGGGTAACGCCGCGGGGTTCAGCTAGTTTTAAATAAATTCTGAAATCATTCTTTATTCCCTGGTTACTAAGATCTGGTTTCCGATATACCAGATAGTTTAAATTCTCAGGATATGATATCACTAATAGAAATCGTGTCTTTATGGCATCTACTCGACTTTGTGAAACTTTGTGAAACTTATTGCGGAGATAAAAAGAATATAATATATTTAACTTCATCTTTCTTTATATCCTTACAAACAGTCGGTAATATAAATGAAACATTGACGTTATCTACGCAAATAAGTGGTGTACGTGGGCGGTGTTTATATTCTATAGTGCGCGACATCGTGACGATATCATTGGCTTTTGGGCTATTTTTGTTATACGTGATTTTCGGCAGGTATATTAAGCATGCGTCTCTAGATATACATATATTATAGTATAGTGTTGACAAAGCAATCTGTATTGCAAAGGAAGTTCTCGTTCTTTTGCTTTAAGGATTTGGAATCTCGACACTGGGGTTTTAAAATGATAGAAGGTAATGTTCAGCGGATTTTTGATGGGATCGGGTTTACTGGTCTTCAGTATTAGAAAATGTACTGAAGTAATTTTTTAAACTCGTTATTATTATAATAAAACCATTGACTCGCTGTATCTACAAATCTCATGAACATAAAGCATAGGAAATCGTAAATGTGAAGTTAACTTTGTTTAGTACGCTTTCACGCCTAAACCAAAAATCTGATTAAGAAAATTCTTTTACCAATTGTTAGCTACATTCTCACCGAGTTAAATACACTATTTTTACCGCGATATACACGTAGGTATAAAATCTCTTCTCTTAAAACACTTCTACGAAAATAACACATGAATTCCGATACTCGTATTGATTAGAACGCGAAAGTTTTAGTTAGCCATGTTACCATGCCAATTTAAGTTCGTATATCTATGCAAATAAATAAAATTGGAGTGTCTGTTTGTAATATTGAAATAACTGCTTTTTACTTAATGCATAATTTTTTTTTGTCTGTCTGTTTGTTCTGAGTAATCTTTGGAACGGCTGGACCGATTTTAACGGGACTTTCACTGGCAGGTAGCTGATAATCCAGGGAGTAACTTAGGCTTTTTTAGACTTACTTTGTCCCGCGGTGTTACTCGCAGTACGACAATAACCGCGGGGATCAGCTAGTTGTATATGTAATACATACATGTATTTACACAATGTAAAGGCTATCATGAGTGGCCCCTATTTTGGTAAATATTGTCACGTTGGCGAACACGCGTCTATTAGTTTTGCTGTTGGTACCTCACGTCACGTTCCGAATTTGTATTAGTTTGATGGTATTTAGTTTAGTTGGTATGGTAGTTTGTTTAGGTGTTATATTTGTACGTAATGTTATTCGTTGGAAACAGTCGTGGCTCTAACATATTGAGTTGATTGTTTTTAGACTTTTGCACGTTGTATTTGTTGTTTAACAGGACTTCGCGATAAAAAAAGGCTTTAAAAGCAAACACAGTCAATAACTCTTTATGGTAACGTATAATCTATCTATCTTTCTAATACCTATAAACGAGCAATTCTTGTACATGTATATCTTTATATATATAATTCTTCTGTGAGTGTGTATGTCACTGAACTTCTCTCAAACGACTGGACCGATTTTGATGAAATTTTTTGTGTATGCTCAAGGGGATCTGGGAATGGTTTAGATTCACAATTTTGTCCGCTGGAAAATGTTTTTTAATATTTTTTTAATTTATTAGTAGTTATGGCAAAACGACGTTTGCCGGGACAGCTAATAGCTATACAAAAAAATAAAATTGTAGTGCTTATTTGTAATATTCAAATAACTGCTTTTTACTAAATGCATGTGTATGTATACACGCTACATATACCAAAAATGTAGTTAAAATGTTTTTGTCTGTCTGTCTGTGTGTGAAAGCTGATGATTCAAGGAGTAACGTAGGCTACATTTTTAGACTAACAAAGTTAGTCTAAAAAAAGTCTTTACTCCCAGGATCATCAGCTACCTGCCAGTGAAAGTCAGTCCCGTCAAAATCAGTCCAACCGTTCCAGATATTACCCGGAACGAACAAACAGACAGACAGGCAGACAAAAATTGTAAAAAATGTTATTTGGTACATGTCAGTGTATACATACATATGCATTTAACATTGAAATGTCTCAAATGATTTACATGAAATTTAGTATGCAGGTTTAGTAGTATGAAATTTAGTCACCGTTTTTTAAAAGGATGACCTGTACTGTATTGCACCTGGATGACCATCCAGGTACTTATTTTTCTTAAAATATACTCAGATTCTAACAAATTGTGACCATGTACGCAATATCTAAAGTGTTTCCGTTCATGTGAGAGCGAACATCTAAATTCTCAGAGCGACTCCATCGTCAAAAGCGATTGGCTTTTGAAATAATACATGTATTACACAACAGGAATCGTCGAGATAATGGCTCTCAGATATCGAAGGTTTTGTTAACACATTATTTTTATGATATTTTATTTCTTTATACTGTGTGCCAAATGCCAATATATATTGAAAAATAATGTCATACTATTCGCCGTATTTCTGTTTTATTTTCGTGACAGTTTGCTTTCTTATATCTCATCAACGCAATCGAAATATACCATGGCCGTGGTAGGGTACAGCTTTTTTTTTTTTTTTTTTTTTTTTTATGTTTGACCCTGCCATAATGACTCTACTCTGCCTGATGGAAAGCATAAGCAGAATCCAAGAGTGATGGTCACCATACTGCGAACGCAGACAATGCAACAATGCAGCATGGTGACCCATACCATGGCGGGCTAGTGATGCTTTCGCATCATTGGGCCTCCGGTCTCGCACTCACCAACGAAACACGACAGCATGATCGCTGTCATTTTACGTTGATTTTCTGTGCGAGGGTAGTACCGCCCCGGTCGAGCCGGCCCGTTCGTGCTGAAATCAGCGTGGCTCTACTACCTTGAAAAGGTGTTGTTCAAAATTCATTTTTACTCGTCATTGATTTCCTAAAACACGTCTCAAGTATATTGACTCCGCTGTTTATTATCAAAACTAAATGTAAAAAATCTGTCTAATACTTTTAAACGAGCAATTCTTTTCTATACTAATGTAATAAGCTGAAGAGTTTGTTTGTTTGTTAGAACGCGCTAATCTCAGGAACTACTGATCCGATTTGAAAAAATCTTTCAGTGTTGGATAGCCCAATAATCGAAGAAGGCTATATATCATCACGCTTAGACCAATAGGAGCTGACCACCAATGAAGAATGTTGCGAGAAACCGAAACGAAGTTGCGTGGGTCAGCTAGTATAATATTTGCGGCTCAATGATTTTCATGAAATTTAGTATGCAGTGGGTCGGGCGATAAATAAATCTAGTTCGGGATCCCCTGTACAAATTTTACATGTAATTTTTCGTTTTTTGATTTTCCGTCTTCATTTTGATGAGGGGCCCTCCTTTCACTTTACAAAAACTTTCGATTGTGGTACCTAGGGCGTACAGGGGTATAAGGGACAAAAAACTTTTGAGCGTAGAACCGGGAAAACGTACCACGCAATTTGTAGGACAATGGGGCTATTAAATTATATAAATATTAACTAACATTCTTAATTATTGGAAAAAAATATTTGTCGTACAAAATGTATGATTTGATCCTTCCAACATATATTGATATCGAGGTTATAAAAATAATAGGTACCAACCAGGTGATTTTTTAATAGTTGCTTTTTGACAGTTGTCAGTTTGACGTTTCCAGACATTGGAATATAAAACAGAAATTACGAAAATTGGTGGTGAAACAAAAATATATTCCATTTCTTATTGTATGTTTATTGCTTAGTAATTTAATAATTTAAAATTGTATAAAAAGACAAGTCACATACACTTGCGCACACGGTTTTTCAAATCCCTACATAATAGTAGACCCTTAGTTAGGTGTCACTTAGCATGGTGAAAACGAAATTAGATAAGATTTATATTTAGGAGCTACATTAAGGGATTCCTAGTTAAGAGATGGTTTAAGTATAGTTGGTGAAAACGGGCATTAGAGTCTACTGTTGCCTAGTTTAGGTAAAGGCTGAGCGAAAAAAAAGTTTGTTGCGCTGAACGCACTTTTGTCAGGAATGGATTTTGAATTTGGAAATTATTTTATTATTGAAAAGTCTATTCTATTTATCGAAGAAGTCTATAGGCTTTATAAAATCACGCTACGACCATTCAGAGCCGAACAGCAATGAAAAACGTTGGTAAAACGAAAAATATATTTCTTCACAAAGATTTAGACGGTTTTGTCTGTGATAGTCTGTGATAAATTTTCTTAGAAAGTACAATATTTGTATGTTACCGTCATCGACCACAACTATCTTTGTTGTCGCCGGCGCCACATGCTGTAATTAATGTTGTATGTGAATTAATGCGGTGTTGTTTCCTAGAATTCAGGTTGTTCGAGCGGTTTCTACTTTAACAAAGTTTCTCGATTCTCACATTTGATGCGATCGTAATCTTGCTCTTGGCAAAGATTTCAATGTGATGTGGTTATTATTTCTTTTTAGGTCTTTGACTTTCGACGTAAAGTAAGAGCCATTTAATTGATCGAATTCTTTCAAGCGTGCTCTGGTGTTGACAGTCTGTCAAAGATTAGATCACCATCAATAAAATATATTTTTATTTCTTTCATTTATCTTCCAAAGTCTGTTTAGATTGAAAACAGACTTTGAAGTTTATTTATATTCTTTAATTGTATTAAAGAATATAAATAAACTTCAAAGTCTGTTCTGTAAATCAATAAATTTAAACTTGAAAATGAAAACAACTTTCTTCACAATGTATTTAAGGTACTTCATTGAATAAGAATTTATGCCTGTATTACTTAAAATCGTTTTGTAAATAAGCCATTATTTTTCATAATAAGAAAGGAATAAAAATGGTTTTCCTTAAGAGATGAACATATACCATAGCGGACTTTTTTGCAGAACTTTTTAAGGTGTACAATACTGTTTTGATCTATCTCGTATGTTTCAGCCAGCGTTTGCAATCTAAGCGCAAAAAGATGTGTTTATTTAGGACATCCCATTGAAAACTCAAAAAAATGGCAGTGTTCCTCTACTATATTATACAATATAAACCTTCCTCTTGAATCACTATGTATTTAAGAAAACCGCATCAAAATCCGTTGCGTAGTTCTAAGCATTTATAGGACGGAAGCGACTTTGTTTTATACTATTTATTGATATATCTCACACGCAGCTATCTCATCCCAAACTATGCGGAGTCAGTACCCTCAGTACCTTCTATGAGGATCAGATTATTGAAAAACATACCGACATATGTGGGAATTTCAATACACCTATATCTCTTTAAAAATTAAAGAGGTATATATAGGCTCTATAATATCTCAGGATGTATGTGTAACGGTATTGTCATTATTGTCAATGTATATCGGTTATCGCAGTAAAGAGTTGTCTATGTCCTTCTTCAAGAATCAAAGTATCTCCGTGCCAAATTTCATTCAAATGGTGCAGCAGTTTAGGGGTGAAAGCGTAACAGACAGACACACAGACTAAGTTACTTTCGGATTATAATAATAGTATGGATTAAATGGTTTTTCTAAGATTGGCGTTATAAAACTTCAGAATTCGATTAAACCGGTTCGATTGGTTAAACCGGTTGATGCTATGTGACCTCAGCGATCACTCAATTCGATAATCCCCTTATATTCAATATTGCAACTGAAACTTTGGTCGGGGTTGTTTGTCAAACATAGGCGGCTATAACTATGAACTTACTATAAACAGTAGATCTTTCGTGAGTTTGTTTGTTTATACTGGCGCCACCCACGCGTGTTTACGCTGACTGTGATTTAACGTCGCGCCAATGGTTCCCGCTAACTGCTTGGCCTACATTGCTGTTGTCGACTTGAAAAGACATTTATAGACTCAAGTAATGCCTGTGCCAATGAAACTGTATTGGTATTAGATGTTGTCTTCTGTCTTTTTACCCGACTGTGGCAGGAGCATAATGTTTGTATTTTGTTGTTGAAGGTGCAAATGAGTAGAGGGACCCTTGCAATTTAAAATAGTGTTGCATAGTTCCGTTGCTACAGTTTGACTGTCCCCATAGCCCGAATTAGGGTGCTGAAATTACATTGAATACATACATACTATACATAGAAAACATCCCGAAACAAATATTTGCAGATTATACATACAAACATTGGCCCGACGTGGGAATCGGACCCGAGACTTCAAGCATCAAGCACAGCAGTCCGTATACGCTACCACTGTACCATCAGCAGTCTATAATAAACCGAAACTAAAGTGTTGTCTTATGAAGTTATGACTAACTAAAGGTATATTTTAAACACTGATTATATTGATATAGATAGAGTTTTCTATCGCTTCTGTTCTGCCGATACTGCTTCTGTAAACGTGTCTCCTTTAAATGTCAAACAAAATACAAATCAAAACTTATTTCTCAAGGTAGTAGAGCCACGCTGATTTCAGCACGAACGGGCCGGCTCGACCGGGGCGGTACTACCCTCGCACAGAAAATCAACGTAAAATGACAGCGATCATGCTGTCGTGTTTCGTTGGTGAGTGCGAGACCGGAGGCCCAATGATGCGAAAGCATCACTAGCCCGCCAAGGTGTGGGTCACCATGCTGCATTGTTGCATTGTCTGCGTTCGCAGTATGGTGACCATCACTCTTGGATTCTGCTTATGCTTTCCATCAGGCAGAGTAGAGTCATTATGGCAGGGTCAAACATAAAAAAAAAAAAAAAAATATTTTGATAACAGAAGTAGGTATGTAGAAACAGTACTTCCGTCAGCGGGTGTTATCGATAAATGTGTTATTTAGCACCAACATACATACTGTTTATTTAATATCTAATCTCTATCAAAATATTTTGATTATTTATTTATGTATCCTCCAAACCGATTTCAGTTACCGTGTCCAATTTACAGCTCGTTCTTTCATTTCGCAAGTGACTCATTTATAAAACTTAGCGAAGAAAGTGAGGTCACATTTGGAACATAGTAAGTACCATAGGTAGTTTATTTTACAATACAACTCATGCATTAGGAATATACATTCATGTGTTGTGGAGTACTTTACAAACATACATTAAACGGACACAAAGAACACCCAGACTCAGAACAACAATATGTGGATCATTTTGACTTTTGATTTGATTTGACTGCCTCGTTGGTCTCGCGGTTGGCGTGTGCGACTGCTGATCATGAGGTCTCGGGTTCGATTCCCGGGTCGGACTAAATGTTTGTATGATCTACAAATATTTGTTTCGGAGTTTGGGTGTTTTCTATGTATAATATGTACGTATTTCCAAAAAAAAGTATATATGTATTTGTGTCAGTTGTCTAGTACCCATAACACAAGCTCTGCTTAGCTTGGGACTAGATGGCGTTGTGTGATAGATGTCCGAAATATTTATATTTATTTATTTATTTATACAAAGTGTTGTGCCATGTTTGATATGAACTCACAACACTTGACTTAAACCACTAAGCCAACAGTCCAGACAGTTTATGAAGTAATTATATAGTTGGGTGGTCGAATTCAGAGGTCATCCGTTTGAGAGGTAGGTATCCGAGTATCCGCAGGGATCTCTGCACAAAAAAGGTGTTTAAAGGAAGATGTATTTCTTTCATGAGAAGTTAGATTGTGAATTGACCGTTACAGTTTTTTATAAAGAGACTAGCTAACCCGCTCAACTTCGTTTGCGTCTCTTCATAAGAAATAAATTTTTCGCATTTTCCCTACATTTTCGATCGATTCACGGCACCTATTGGTCGCAGAGTGATGTTACATAGCTTAAAACCTTTCTCGCTAAATTGGCTAACGAACAAAAATAGATTTAGCAAAATCGGTTCAGCCGTTCACGCGTGATATCGTGACCAAGGCAAATAGGGATTCATTTTTATATATTATAAATTACGGTGTCTTTAATAACAGCAATGAATTTAGTTCCCAAATGTTATTCAATTAAAAATGTACAATGCTAGGTAAATAGAAGCCTAAGTGTTATTCTGATATATATATATATATATATATATATAGATAATAGCTTACCCACGCAACCCCGTTTGCGTCTCCTATTGCCCGTAGCGTGATAATTTTCCCCCGTTTTTGAAACATTCTCCGTTGGTACTCCGCTCCTATTGGTCTTAGCGTGATAATATAAAACCTTCCTCAATAAAATCTAGTTACTATTCAACACTGAAAGATTTGAATTTTTCAAATCGCGCCACCCGTTTCTGAGATTAGCGCGTTCAAACAAGAAACAAACAAACTCTTCAGCTTTATAATATTAGTATAGAAGATAAGCTACATTGCTGTAAAGTTTCCTAAAAATCCATTCAGTAGTTTTTGCGGGACTGAGTAACAAACCTACAAACTTTTGCAATTTATAATATTAGTAGGATTGTGTTATACTTATAACGTAGTGTGTTATAAGTATAACACAATCCTACTTTTCTACTACTAAATTTTTCACATACATTTTGTTTAATGATGTTTACAACAACAATCACGAATGGGAAACAAAATGAGGTTTATGATCATACCATCAACTTGGCTGATAAATTACCTTTCATAGTTTAGCTGGTCTGTTTGTTGGGTTTTGCTGTTGGCACTCTTATCAAATGCAATCTTAATAGTAAACAGGGTCGGTCACGTACTTGAGTTATTAACACATTATATACAAACAAACGTGAATATCAACACTTATTTAAATTGGATATATATTGTACAGATAATTTATATACAAGCACACATAATATACGCACACCTCGATAAATATAGGTAAACTTCACGACAGCGCTTTGTAGAGATTTACTACCTACTAGCTGAACCCCGCGGTGTTACCTACGTTTATTGTCGTACCGCGGGTAATGCCCGGAGCGAAGTTAGTTTAAAAAAGTAGCCTCATTTACTGTTTAAATCATCAGTTACCTATCACTGAAAGTCTCGTCAAAATCGGTCCAGCTGTTCCAGAGATGAGCCGGAACAAACGAACAGACAACAATTGTTAAAAATCTTGTTTTGGTATAGGTTTATGGTGTGGGGTGTATACATACATATAAATTTATTAAAAAGCGGTTATTTTAATATTACAAACAGACACTCCAATATTATTTATTTGTATAGAAGACTTTTTTTTTACTTGTGGAAACCCCCTCGGTCCGTCACCTCGCCGGGGTTTGCGGCGGGGCGGTGTGTCGGAATCGAACCAATTAAAACCACACGGTGTGCCACTCTGCGCCTGAGACGGGAGGGATCCGGTAACTGTTGTTATTAACACATCCGGACCATTTGTATAGAAGACTAGCTGAACCCTGCGATGTTACCCGCGGTCATCGTGGTACCGCGGGAAACGCCTCTGGGCGAAGCTAGGCTAAAAAAAATTTTAAATAAAATATTATTATTTTAGGATAAAATAATATTTTAGGATTTTTAAATATTCGTGAGACAAATAATCTAAAAATCAAACTTCAAAAACCTTTCATCAGTAAAAGTTTTTTCGTCCTCTGAAACATTTAGAGCTGTGAATTTTTAAATTTCAAATCAAACGTTTGTTTTGTATTTTCATGATACTGAGTACACGAAATCTATCCGCAATTTCGTCCGTGACAGTTGTTTTGGCACTGGACAGTAAACACGTTAATTTATTACCTAAACCAATTGTCCAGTCTCTGGTATTGGGTTTATTACTGAGAAATGCTTTTTCGTTAACTAGTGGGAGTCCACTTACTAAGGAGGAAAGTGACTTATATTTACGATTAATTACGTTGCGGTATCCAAGACAGTTTAACTTTTAATGGGATTTCCCGAATTTAATTACTCGGTGAGTTACAAATGAGTTGACGATCCTTAAGGAGGGAATTGAAAATTTTGAGAATGATATATAGAATTGAGAGAAGCTAGTTTTGTTAAATGTAATTTTAGGGGTCAAACGAGCTGACGTATCGCCTGATGGTAAGGGATTACCGCCGCCCATGGACACCAGAGGCGTCACAAGTGCGTTGCCGGCCTTTGGGGGATGGGATGGGTATGGGCCTCCGGTACCCTCACTCACTCGGTGAAACACAGCGCAAGCGCTGTTTCACACCGATTTTTTGTGAGGCCGTGGTATCACTCTGGTCGAGCCCGCCCATTCATGCCGAGGCGTGGATCTCCCACGGAAAGTATATATTATATTAGTATATATTCAATAAATAAATATTAATGAAAATCATTAAGTACCTGTGGGCGTTTGTTACAAACGGCTGGTTTACTTTACGCTTAATGAAATAAGGGGATCAAAGAGTGACATACCCTGTACCTGCTTTCTGTCCTGTGCGCCTGTGAGTATTTGCAGAGACACTGCAGTGAAAGAAGGGGATCAAAGGGTGAAACACCCTGTACTTTCTGTCATCTCCGCCTATGGACATTTGCAGAGTCACTGCAATGAAATAAGTGGATTACAGGGTGACATACCCTTTACTTTCTGTCCTTTCCACCATGGACATTTGCAGTGACCTCTGCAAATGAGAGTGAGTGAGTGAGTCAACGGGTGGTAGTATATGTCAAGGGACTCATATGCTCTAAAAAAATCATGTATAAATTGGGACTTTCTTTAATCTATGTTATCAGGTATATTGATTTTGTGTCTTATCAACTTCGATCCAATAAACAACTTTATTTGATGGAAGTTGATCAGGTCATGACAAGTACAACACAACTGTAACAGTTGTGTTGTACTTGTCATGACCTGACATTGACCAAGGGCGGTGTAGTTTGATGATTATTTATTATCATTATAAGTACCTATTTATAAGTTCATTTTTTATACAAGTTCCGATAGTGTACACGAAACAATTCAGTTATGTTTTTGCTACGCTTGCATAATTGTTTCTTCTTGGTTCCTTTTTTTATCTCACTAGTCACATCTTTGTACATTATACATGATAGTACATTTTACAATAATATTTACATCAACATATTCATATCATCGTCATCAGCCCATTCCAGTCCACCGCTGGACATAGGCTTCTTTCATTAAATATCACATTTAAAATACTTAGTCATTTTCAAGATTTCTTACATAAAACAATATGGCGAGGGCTCACACGAGAATAAACTCAAAAATACAGTTTTTTTTTCGTAGACTTGACTTCAAATAATCCTACTGTCCCGTTAATGAATCATATATATTTTAAATCTGTTCGCATATAAAAAAAAATGCGTTCTATTTCATTTACATTAAAAAACAATTAATTATGTATCTTGTTCGGCCAAGGTCCTGACGTCATAACGCTTTGTATCTATATTTAATCTGTTCCGTAATTAATACTCGCACCTAAATAAAGACAACCCGTTTCCCGCCGTTGTATGGATGCTTCTACTTGTCATCTATGGACCGTACCGATATGTTGAATAACCTATAATGTAACAAAACCTTTTAGAATTCATATTTAAAATCAGAAAGCCGCTTTCGTACTGGTTAGTAGCCAGCGGTTCCTGAGATTAGCGTGTTCAAACAAACAAACTCTTCAGCTTTATATATTAGTATAGATCTGTAGCTATGCGTGGATAAAAGATGAACTATGTCATAGCCATTCCTAGGCACTGCAAACAGAATAGAATCCTTACATTTAAATTAAAAGATTCAATTCAATGAAAGCGTTCTATTAATATTTCACTGAGTCACCGGGAGCTAAATCGGACATGCGTTTATTGGCTCACGGATACTGTACTGTGATATGACATCAGTGCTGGCTGGGAAATTTATCCAACGAGTTAAAACTTTTACCTGGATCATTAAGGTTTTTATTATATCCCACGTGATTTATAAGCACTTTTTTTAAATGTTATGTGCTATGTAATTTTGTTCAGGAAATATTTTAAACTATAGACGCCCGTACAGCACACCAGTTTGATTTATGCAGATTTTCCTTGTCTTTGTATACCCATCTAAGGTGACGCCAGAACTTTGTTTTTTGATTGAAGTATGTTATAATCGTTACTGAATGTTACTTATCTAATAATAACTCTTCCTATCTGTCTGTTACGCTTTCAAAGCTAATCGGCTTCACTTCAATGAAGTTTGGTAGGAGTATACATTGATTCTTGAAGAAAGACATAGGCTGCTTTTTACCACTATAACCGACATACACTAGGGCGAAAATAAAGGCCAACAGCTAGTGTTTAGAAAGTATATTTGAGTTGTCTTCTTATCTCTCTTGTAATTTTCATCTCTCAAAAACATTGATGAACCAGAAAATATTTGCCTCTAGTGGCTTTTGATGACCTTAAGAGGAGTCATGTCCAACTAAAATAGTATAGATATTTCGGACATCTAACACACAACGCCATCTAGTCCCAAACTAAGCAGAGCTTGTATTATGGGTACTAGACAACTGATATGAATACTTATGTACATGTCCGAAAATATTTATTTATTTATTATTATTATTATTTATATACTTTTTTTTTGTAAATACTACATATTATACATAGAAAACACCCAAACTCCGAAACAAATATTTGCAGATCATACAAACATTTGTTCCGACCCGGGAATCGAACCCGAGACCTCAAGAACAGCAGTCACGTACGCTACCACTGCGCCACCGAGGCAGTTTAGATAAGAAGCCGATATAAATGAATACTGTTAAAAATTAGGCCAAGGGGTTCAATTGACATTCAATTACAACATTTAGGCCAATTGTCACTAAGCGTTACTCGTTTAGGTGTCGCACTTGCATTAGGTTTTTGGAGACATCAGCATCAATCGTGGATCATTGATATCCCTGTAACAGTCGCGTGACTAAATCCGGGACAGATATATTTTTCCTTTATATGTAGTTTATTTCTTCATTCTAGCCGTTATGCTAAACCACAATTTTTATTGTTTCGTTCTCGTCTCAAAACAATAAAATTTCAAAAGATATTTTGCGCCATTTCGGCAGATGACTATAAAATAAATCAACGAAAATATTTGACAACGACAAGTTCATTGCCCGATCACATTAAGAAAAGGCAAGATAATTATGATGATTGCGATCATGCTAAGAATGAACCATCAATTTCTGCTAGTTTAGCTACTAAGTACTGACGAGTGTGTTGATATTGGTTTATGTATAGTTAGTTATGTCTGTCTGTTTTTTCCGGGTAATCTCTGGAATGGCTGGACCGATTTCGACGGGACTTTCACTGATAGGTATATAGGGAGTAACTTAGGCTACTTTTTTAGACTAGTTTCGCCCCGCGGCTTCACCCGCAGTACGACAATAAGCGCGGGTAACACCGGCTTCAACTAGTACAGTATAAAATATAAAAAGAAACCGTTGGGAAACATATTTTTATGATGTTACTTGTCATCTTCTATAAATTTTCCTATTGTTTTTCTTTGTACGGGATTGTAAACGTAGAGCAACACGGTAGAGAGCAACCATACGCAGGTGTTCCTCCCAGTCCCAAATAGGCCTACGCGTTACACAGAAAGTATTTATTTGTGCACGAAATTCTGAATTAAATTTAATTCACAATTTCGTGCATGAAAATCGCCTGACACTACAAAGTGACGTCCCGTGACGGCACACAATTTATTTTATTGTATGTGAGATATATGTAACGAAAAAAAAACAAAGTTTTCAATCGGGAAAAGTCCTTTTTTTTTTTGTTTGGCTCTGCCAAAATGTCTCTACTCTTGCCTGATGGAAAGCATAAGCAAAATCCAAAAGTGGTGGTTTACCATACTCACTGCGAATGTCTCCTGACTGCAACAATGCACCACGGCGGCCTAGTCATGGTTCTGCACTCGCACTCACCAATGAAACACGACAGCTTTCATTTTACGTTGACTTTCTGTGCGTGGGTCGAACCGATCCATTCGTGATGAAATCAGCGTGGACGGACCTTGACGGACATTTTGAAAAGGAGTGTTCTGGAAGCTGAGCTGTAGGTGACATGATATTATAAAATGCTTACAAAAATAGCTATAAATATCAATCAATATAAAAATATATTTTTAGAATTTATTGATATTTGGTATAACACAAAAAGAAACATAAATCGATTTAACTATTTCGAAAAAAAACAACACCCATTAATACCAAATTGGTATTTTAATTAAATTTGTAGTTTTTTTGGTAAGTTTTTTCTTGTACTTCTATGATTAGATTTTATCGGTTTTAAGAAATTGAGGAATTTATATGCGATCCGGTTGAATAGTTATTTAGGTAATTTGTATAATAACTTGTGGTTAAAGTTACTAAGGAGGTATGTTCAGATGAGTCTAAGTGGTTCTTCATCTCCAGATTGACTGATGATGGCTGGAGCAGCCTCCCTTGACAAGTTGCAAGTATCTTTCTACAATCACCTAACGCCTCTATTCTCTTGTATTATTGGCTAATATTTTGTTTTGCCCACGTGACTTAGCGTTGAGATAACGTAATTTCCTTTTCTATAAACGCTTACTTAGGTTTGTAGAATGCAATAGCGAAGGGCCAGAAATGTGTTAGAGTGGAGACCACGATTAGGCAAGCATAGTGTAGGGAGCCCTGTGACATAATGACCCGGTTTGAAGAAAGTGGCTGGCAGCGGATGGTTGTGGAATGCCCAAGACCGGAATAGCTGGCTCCTTGGGGGTACCATCGTTCAGTAGTGGACGGCGATAGGTTAATTGTTTGATTAGATTGAAAAACAAAAATTGTTATAATTGTTGATACCTACATAACTAATAAAATATAATAGCTTTTGATTTACCTAACTATAAAATGTTCTAAGGTAGGTAGAAATAGCCTAAATCTTTTTACTTAGAAGAGTCCATTGTTGTTGCCTCCTCGGGTTCCTGAAAAATGGGATCTTTAGGATTCTTTTTTCATTTTGAGAAAGGGAACCCTAAAATACTTCATTAAAATGTTATTCTGGTTTGGTTGACGTAAATGCATATTTATTAAAAGAGGACAATTTCTAGTGCTCAGACGTCATGTTTACTGATAAAAATAACGTTTATTTAAATAAAGTAACCTATTTGCGTACATAAGAATACAAAGCACCTTATCCGACAGTAGTAGTCTATTGTCGTTGTTCACCGTGTCGTATTTTATAGATACCGATAGCCACTTACCATAAGGCTGTACGTGACACTATGTCAATGTAATCTTTCAATTTAAAATAACCATAGTTATAACTGCATACAATTTAGACACCATTATTGAAGAAATATGTCGTAAATATTTTGCGTTTCCACAGCTACGTTACGTATATGTACCTACATAATATTATGTGTAACATAATGAGTAGCGGCTTCGCTTCTTTATGGACACCATACCCTATATTTACTTGGCATCACTTCGTTTGTTTTTAGTTTTATAGAATAGGGGGCAAACAAGCAGACGTATCGCCTGATGGTAAGCGATTACCGCCGCCCATGGACACCTGCAACCACGAGGTTGCGTGGGTCGGCTAGTTCAGTTTAGAAACATGATGAGAGTACGTTTAACCCACCTTTACTGATACAATATTAAATTGACTTTTTCTGATGGCCTTTAGCTGTATTGTCTGTCCTTAACATTTTGTATTTTATCACAAACTAGCTGAGTCCCGCGGTACAACAACAACCGCGTGTAACGCCGCGGGACAAAGTTAGTCTAAAAAAAAGTGGCATAAGTTACTCTTTAGATCATCAGCTGTCTGCCAGTGAAAATCCGGTCAAAATCAGTCCAGTCGTTCCAGAGATCACTCGGAACAAACGGACAGACAGACAAAAATTGTAAAAAATGCTAACTAGGTACATGTATCGTGTATACATACATAAGCATTTATCAAAAAGCGGTTATTTTAATATTACAATTGGATACTACAATTTTATTTATGGGTGGTTACATACAGTTAAGATGGAAACATTGCCATGATTATAACTATCTCAATTCTGTTTTATTTAACTACTAGCTGACCCACGCAACCTCGTTTGCGCCTTATATTGCCCGTAGCGTGAAAATTTCCACCGTTTTTGAAACATTCTTCATTGTTGCTCCGCTCCTATTAGTAGTAGCGTGATGATATATACCCTATAGCCTTCCTCGATAAATGGACTATCCAACACCGAAAGAATTTTTCAAATCGGACCAGCGGTTCCTGAGATTAGCGTGTTCAAACAAACAAACAAACAAACTCTTCAGCTTTATATATTAGTATAGATAGATTAATCTGCAGTTTACTCTGTTATCATTAACCTTAGTTACATTTACATAGTCATTACGACGTTTATACTCCTACTTTATTGTTGTGGTATATGTTTACCATTATTACAGCACTGACCACTCCATGGTTTTCTTTGTCATTGCTCTTTAATATTCTCGTTAAATTATAGAGCATTTAAGTAGCTTCTCAAAGGCCTTTCATGCTGCCGCATGTATGATTGCTTCACGATTTTTTAAATAATAAATTTTAATTGTTTTTGACACAATACAAAACAACCATCCCATATGTAAATCCATTTATGAAGTTTCAATTTAATCATAAATAACATGTTATAAATAGTACAATGTCCGTTATATTTAAGGGTCGCTCAAGGTACTAATCTGGGCCCATTAATTTTTAGAGTACCATCCTTTTTATCTCATTTGCATACACATATACAGTTTTATGTCTCAGGTGCTCGTTTCACTGACTGATAACAACGTATCTGCTGTGTTCTTAATTTTTTAGGTTGCAAGGGTCAGACAACAGTATCAGTTTACTTATGTATAATAGCGTCATTAACGAAACCAGTTCACGACCTCAATGTACGTGGAATTAAAAGGTTTCAATTATAACGTTACTAGAATCGAAAAATCTAGTTCATCTTAATAAATTTGTTAAGTGAATAATACTATATTTCTTTTATCTAATTTCTTTTTAACGTTACTTCTAGTAACAATAAGAATTTGAATTATTTTCTGCATAGACAATACTTTTTGTTTTTATAGAATGTTGGTGGGAATTGTTACTTGTTCTATTTATTTGTCTAGCACCTGAGAAAAGAAAAAGTTATTCACAAAGAAGTTTTATTTGTGTTTTAAAAGTGGATTACCTAAATATGACAAGGGTAAAAGAGCAAAGGTCTTTGTGAGCCATTTTCTAGTATCTTTGTCAGTAATCGTTATTGTAATCAGAGGGACTAATGTGAGTTTATTTAACATTGTCTTGATTGTGACGACGGTCGTGTTTAGGCATTGTGATTAGTGAAGAGTTCAGTGCGGGCCAATTGGGTGAAAAGTGGCAAAAAACAAACTTTAACCTTTAAAAAATATCACTATGCAGATACCTCCATAAAATTATTGCGCTGATAGTCACGAATAACTGTGTAGTAGTAAACTAATGTTGTTTATAGCTAGAATGATGTGTGTAAAAGGAAATATACAGTTAAATCAGGATGGGTGTCCTATCTGAATTTAAACAATGGATTGACCACATAGCAGATTTGCTAAAGCAAACCAATTAATGCTAAGCTACCTATCATTTTACTGATAAATAAATCAAATTGTCAAAGCATTTTTATATTTTTAAATTATTATTGTCATACCACATATTTTTTCTCTCAAAGTTCCCCTAAATGTTTTTCTTAGGGATCCGTAGCCAAAATGTCAAAATCTGGACCCTAATAGTTTCGGTCTGTCCGTCCTTCTGACCATCCATCTGCCTACACCATATCAAATGGATATTAATGCAAGAAACTTATAATTTCGCATGTTTTATGGTTCAGAAGGTTAACGAGCACACGTGTCACCTCATGGCAAGTTACTACCTTCGCTCATAGACTACGACTCGAGAATTTTAAGTGCATTGCCGGCTGTTAAACGCCCTCGCCAGAATCAATCTTAGTTCTCACCTCGTTATGTGTTAATTCATACTAATATTAAAAATTCGAAAGTAACTCCGAAGTCTGTCTGTACGGCTAAACCGCTTCCAATGAAACTTGGCATGGAGATACATGATTCTTGAGGAAAGACTCTTTTACGCGATAACAGAACAAAAGCTAGTGCCTAATAAAAATCTTAGTCCTTCTCAATATTTGCCACAGCAAAGCACAAGACATGATTACTGATCATCAATCAATATTTGTCAAGTCGTTCCATTTTTTTATGTATTATTTTACTATTATCTATACAAATAAATAAAATTGGAGTGTCTGTTTGTAATATTAAAGTAACCGCTTTTTACTAAATGCATATGTACGTATACACGGTACATATACCAAAAATGTACTTTTTTTAGACTTTGTCCCGCGGCGTTACTCACGATAGAACAATAACCGCGGGTAACACCGCGGGTTCAGCTAGTACATCTATATATATTTCATGTCTAAACTGTGTTTTACGAAGCACGAAGCATTTAGCTAGATATCTGCCAGTTTATTCGTTTATAGTGATATATCAGTGTAGTTTCATGTCATTGTTATTAAGTTCATCAGAGAGTATCATCATCATTAGTCTATCGCAGTCCATTGCTGGACATAGGCCCCTCCAATTGTAAAGTATCGTCACAGTGATTACACTGTGACGATACTTATAATAACTCATACTGATAACAGCTATTTAAATAGCGTTTGTATAAGAGTTTCGTTTAGTAAATAATCAATCAAAGCCGTAAAAATTACCTAAATACATTGTATAAGTAAATCAAATATCGAGTCATTTAGCTAATGTAAGCATTAGACATTACTTATAATGATAACCACGACCTTTGAGTATTAAAAGCGTTTTGTTTGTAATATAAAGTACCTTATGTCTGTTTCGCACAGAATTTTAGAGATACCAGATAAGATGATATCATTATCTTCTTGACGTGTTTGCATATTAACAATTCGCTCTGAATGTCACTTGTAAGTAACGTGATATGAGAATTCCAACCGGCGTATTGACACAAGAGTAATTCATGTGAGCGACGACATTGAACAAATTATATTGACACGGTTATGTCTCAGTACTGGCTTAACAAGATTACATATTAGAGATAAGTAATACTCTAATGACCACACAAAGACGCGGAAGACAACCTTTGTTATGCAAAAATAGGTAACAATTTTAACAGTGTTTAATGATCTTAAAACCTGTTGTAAAACGTTGTTTTGTTTGTTACAGGCGAGTGCAGACACGCGGCAGTATAGTATCGCCGCTCAAAATGTTGCGACCGGAATCGCCTCTTGCTGACCATCGCAGCTTGCTGCCGAGACGACTGTTGCCCGCGAAGGCACAGATCGCGCCAGCCGACAAGCGGAAGAACCGAAGGTCTCTAGAACTCAATCCACCATCGAGCGA
Source organism: Spilosoma lubricipeda (assembly GCA_905220595.1). Classification (NCBI taxonomy): domain Eukaryota; kingdom Metazoa; phylum Arthropoda; class Insecta; order Lepidoptera; family Erebidae; genus Spilosoma; species Spilosoma lubricipeda. Next base: position 3,574,484 of record HG992290.1, read on the forward strand.
CCATAGTCCATATGACTATTCCAAACTCCTCATATCGAAAACGACAGATTCCTTGAATACAGAATGCCCTCGCAAGCTAATCAGCAAACAAGACTCCACTGACAGTCTGAAGCGTGCATTATTATCAAAAGATGATAAGAAAGCAGCTATCAAGGAGTCTGACAAGAAGGGCCAGATCTCAAAACAAGACTCTAGTGAAAGTTTAAAGAAAGCCCTCCTATGTCGCCAAGATTCGAATGACAGCGTGAAGAGAAAAGATGTTGAGGTTAAGCGGTCGCAGAAGGAGGAAGTGAAAAGAATAAATGAGATAAAACGAGGGAGTGATAAAAAAGGACTGCTGGAGACTGACATCGACGAGCCTTTGAAGCGAATTTACGAGAGACGGACAGGATGTGCGCGTCCTACGTTACCTCCTGTCGCAGAGAAAAGTGCTGTGTCTCCGAATTCTCCGAATGGCAGTCCAAACACACCGAGCGTGGCAGCGGTGGCTGAAGGCCTTGCGCGTTGGGGCAGTGGTCTATTATCCCCACGCGATGAGCCCCGCTTAAAAGCCGCTAGAAGCTGGTATGGTTATGGAACGCTGCCCACAGACAGCGAAAAGGTAAGAATCACATTTTATGGCAATAAGAAATTGCCACGTCTTTTCATGACCGGTATTTGCTTGCTATGTAAAAACTGAACTTTGTCAAATTGTTTAAGTATAGATAGATAAATACACGAATATTGATATTATTAGGGATACGAGTACGCAATTACGCATTACAAGTGTTTACATCCATAGAGAATACACACAATTTTCTTAGTTAGTGTCAACACGCGTGACCTTGAAACAACTTTCAGGACTAACGCGACCTGTTTCGACTTGCACTGCGATTATTTTTTTAAATAAAATAATTTTACTACATGAAACAGGTATAGGTAGGTACATGTTTCATTTTAGTAAAATTAAATTATGAACTATATAACATGAAATGAATATATTTCATGAACTTAAGCTATATCTAACAATGCGTAACTTCCGTTCAAGTCACCAAAACGGATACTGACACGGGTAAAGATCTCTTCTTACCCGACTACGGTTCAACCAAAGGAGGGTTATGATTTAGACAGGCAATAATAATATAATAATATTTATGTATGTGTGTATGTATGTTCATTTGTTCCCTCATAGCTCCTTAACTACCCGTTAGAACTGGACAAATGAGGTGTCGTTAAAACCGTCATGAACGTCTGCTGGTTATAGGCTATACTAGCTGAACCCCGCGGTGTTACCCGCGGTTATTGTTGTACAGCAAGTGACGCCGAGACAAAGTCTAAAAAAAAAAGTAAAAACTAAAACCCAACTACGACAAAAAACGACGCTGAAAAAGTATGAAACAAGTTTCAAAAGCCGTAGTCACGCGTTGTTAAACTGATATGTGCCATATGGTACATTACATTACATGGACTACGGCTTTTGAAACTTATTAATGTACCATAGTCCATATCACTTTAACAACGCGTGACTACGGCTTTTGAAACTTGTTTCATACTTTTTCAGCGTCGTTTTTTGTCGTAGTTGGGTTTTAGTTTTTACTTTTTTTTATTTAAAATGTTTTGGTGCCTCTATAATACTAATTTCTTTGCAAAGTATATTTTAAATAGATACCACAAAAATATCACAATTATCGAATAAATACGGACAAAGTCACGAGAAAATGCTAATAATATATATATTTTTGAAATCTACAAGTAACGCCCTTTCGTATGATACCAAACACGGCATATTTCTCTCATATTAATTTTTTAATACACTACTTTACGTCGGCTAGAGGGCGCCACATTAAATTTAGTGACACGCCATATAGTCTACTATCAGCGGGCAATCAAGACGCTTCTAACGATACCCCATTTGTCTTATTCTGACTAGTTTAGAAAGAATGAGGGAACAAATAAGCATACCATAGAAATATCACACTTTTCGAATAAATACGGACAAAGCCACGAACAAATGCTAATAATATATATATTTTTGAAATGTACAAGTATCGCCCTTTTCAATGATACCAAACACGGCATACTTATCTCAAATTATTTTTTTAATACAGTACTTTATATCGGCTAGAGGGCGCCACATTAGATTCAGTGACACGTCATATAGCCTATAACCAGAAGACGATCATGACGCTTCTAGAGACACCTCATTTGTCCAAATCTAATGAGTAGTTAAGGAACTAGGAGGGAACAAATGAACATACATACATACATACATACATACATACATACATACATACATACATACATACATACATACATACATAGCCTGTCAAAATCATAACCCTCCTTTGGCTTTGCCGTAGTCGGGTAAAAAAGTAGCCTAAGTTACTCCCTGGATCATCAGCTACCTGCCGCGTGTAAAAGCTAGTAAATAATAATAGAATGTTGGGACGCACCCATATACAAAGAACTTCATCATTCGTGCGAAATGTTTGGAATTTCTCATATTCTCAGCAAAACCATAAATAATAACTTATTTTTACCCGCTATTTAACCTGTAGGCGAAATAAATATTTAGCACAGAGTTTAAACAATGGCGGTTAGGAATTCATTGTTACAGAAGGCGTTTTTCATAACTAAAATTAAATTTTGTTTTAAAATATAATATTTATTATGTAAATTTTAATTACTTTATTTTTTTACATTAGATTGTACTTTTTTGGAGTAACGCAAGTTTATGCCGAACAATTAATCGTACATTGACCAAATTAAACGCATTACTGAATATATGGTTTAGAAAAGAGTTTTAAAAACACATTTTTAGTATTTCAGATATATTTCTACTGACCAAGGAGTTAGATAACTAACCTCCTTTTTCAGAAGAGGTTGATACCAGTATCGGATTGTAAAAGGATTTTGATGAAGGAATATACTCGTATTCTAGTTTTTAGATTTTTAAAATAAAGTTGTCTTGCGTCATTCGATTCGATTCATGTGGAGACGACTCGCATATGGAGACTATGGAATAAATCTCACGAAGCCTTCAATCATCTATACTAATATATAAAGCTGAAGAGTTTGTTTGTTTGTTTGTTTGTTTGTTTGTTTGAACACGCTAATCTCAGGAACCGCTGGTCCGATTTGAAAAATTCTTTCAGTGTTAGATAGCCCATTTATCGAGGAAGGCTATAGGGTATATATCATTACGCTAAGACCTACAGGAGCGGAGCAACAATGAAGAATGTTACAAAAACGGGGGAAAATTATCACGCTACGGGCAATAGAAGACGCAAACGAGGTTGCGTGGGTCGGCTAGTATTCTATATTTATTCGAATTTGTTAAATGTAAATGTACGTACGAACGTTTATATTTTGGAGTGCACGCATGCCACGTTCAGTTCATCAGGTTAGGACAGTCAGCTACTCTTTATTCATTTATGCCATTATTCCTATACATCTAGCAATTTCAAACAAATCTCACAAACTTATTTCTTAGTATCTATCGTTATCAATATGTTAAGTTTTTTATTTAGACCCTTTTTGGGTATAGGCCAGGGTCTTTTATCAGTTTGGAGCCATTTTCCAAGTGATCTCACATTATTTGTTATGTTCAGTTAGAGTTGGAGGGTAGTGGTCTTAATCCCAACTTTCAACTACTAATAGTTATAATCTTAGTCATAGTTTTTATTTTCATTTCATCATTTACGCAAACCTGGTGAGTTTCTTAAGACTTCTAAATCCGCTGCTAGTCGTAATATTTTTTTTAAATATGTACTAGAAACTCTAACACTGATTAAATTAATTTATGCTGTTGTTTGTTCCGTGATTACAGTGCAGAACGCTTGCTCTCTAGAACACACGTGCTGAACTATATTATATAACAACTAGCCGACCCACGCAACCTCGTTCGCGGCTCCTATTGCCCGTAGCATGATAATTTGCCCCCGTTTTTGTAACATTCTTTATTGGTGTTCTGCTCCTATAGATCTTAGCGTGATGATATATAGCCTATAGCCTTCCTCGATAAATGTACTATCCAACACTGAATGAATTTTTCAAATCGGACCAGTCGTTCCTGACATTAGCGCTTTCAAACAAACAAGCAAACTCTTCAGCTTTATATATTAGTATAGATAAATATCTACGTTTTAATATACAGAGAGACCCTCAGGTCTAAATCGAATTCACTATCTTCAATCTACTGAAAAGGAATCTTATAAAACTTCCCCCACGGTAGAAAACACGAATGGTAAACGTCGCGTTATCATAATTTACTGTTGTTTGACATTCAATATTATATGCAAATTAATATGTACATATATTGTGAATTATACTAAATTAGAATTTTAAATGCAAAAGAATGTATTATTACATAAACATGGTAATATTGTTGTTTTAAAATTACATATAATCAATGCTTCTTCAAGTAACAGTTGATGATCTGAGACGTCTAAATTCTGCGTGACCAGTACATTTACTTTAGTAAAACATAGGAACTTTACACACCGTTACTCAATGTTAATAACACATAAACACGAATCTATTCGTGTGGGTATTACATGAAAAACATCACACGAATCTGTGGCATCACCGTCACTGTTCAACTTTCTACACGCGGTAAGAAATGGCCAGTATTGTGCCGAGTCTTTGTACATACACAAGTCATTCATCACATCTCAACTGAATCAGGAAACATTTTAACACGGATACGGAACAATCCAATTCTTTCAAATAATCGTTTACTGTTATTCCCGCGTTTTTGCATGTGTAAGGAAGCGTCCGGGAGCCTCGCGCATGCTATAGCCTGTATGTACGGTACGATGAGGATGACACTTATTGGTTGGTTGTTGACGCGGCCGGTCGCTCGACTCGAACACGACTCTCGCGCATTCTCGCTACGAACCGACGGTACCTGTTGTTTATCAGTGACGTGACAATGACTTCATTTTACATGGTGTGTGTTAAGTGATGATAGTGGTGTTATAATACGTGTCTTGAGAGTTTATCACGTCGTTAAACTGAGATCGATTGAGTTAATTTATCAATTAAATTAACTTGTCAATAATGCCGAATGAGGTTCGCCGTGGAAGGGTAAGTCTTTGTATACCTCCTTCTAATGTTTGTTTACGACTCAATTTATACGCTGACAAGTTCCACTTATATTGCTTGTTTTCTAAAGAGTAATTGACCATGAAAAAGTGAATATTCAGCACTGACACATCAATGTAATTTATTATTCAATCTGCTTGGAATTAAGGATATAATTGACGCTATACTTTTAATCTTTTAAATATTTTTATGTTATGTTATATATTATTACTTACATTACATTGACGGATATGAACTTAGTGTTTTTCACGCCTGGTTGTCAACTGGTAGTGATCGGAGTCTGACCAGTAGAAGACGTGTAACAATAAAAACCTAAGGCTTTCTATAGCCTTAATATTTAACTCTTATTTGTGTTAAGTAGGTATGTTAACTTAGAACCATATATTTCACGAATGGCGGTCCTATCAGTAGAATTTTTAATTACTGTGTGAGAAATATTAGCTGATAACGACCTAAAGTCACGGGTTATCGCCGCCCTTATCAGTTGGTGCGAATCGTAAATGTCAACTGTGAGAAACATTCTATAATAACATTGACTTATGTACTTATATACTAGCTATATACTACCAACCCGCCCCAGCTTCGCACGATTTACGGAAAATATACTCGTAATATAGTCTATGTTACCCCGAGAACATGTGCGGGTTAATTTTTTCCGACGTCTTCAACAAATATCGTTAAATTTTAGCCAATATACTCAAACATTTAATAATTTATATACGAAAACGTTCCTCAAGAATCACTCTATCTGTTAGTAAAAACCGCATCAAAATCTGTGCAGTAGTTTTTGAGTTTATCGTGAACAGACGGACGCGGCGGAGGACTTTGTTTTATAATATATAGTGATATATATATTTGTATATTAGAATTAATTTCAAATGGAATCCAGGTCGCTTCAAGTGCGGTTGCAATGTCATTGTTGCTGTGGTTGATTTATGATAATGTTAAATGTTTTCAATGAAATTCTCGGACAAGTAGTTGCTTTGCTACGTCTCCTTCTCCTCTTCGTTTATGAATAGATTTAATAAGACTTATTGGAAAGGAGGGTTCAGGTTTATAACATACAAATTATTAGGTTAGAAGTCCTCAAGCACTGGTAACCGCTTAGAGTGCATCGTATTTTTATCGTTTTAATCGACTTCAAAAAGGAGAAGGTTATCAATTCGACTGTTTTTTTTTGTGTTTATTACCTCTTAACTTTGATTGGGACGATTTTGATGATTTTTTTTTATTTGAAAACTGGTGCTTCGTGTGTGGTCACATTTTAATTTGGTCCAGTTCTTGAAGTCGTTATTGTTTTTGGTTAAAGTTTTTGTTATGTACAACAACATAGCATAAAAATGGACTGTATTAAACATAATAACAGTCTAAGCAAAACCGCGCCAAAAGAAACTTTACTAAAAGTGCACCTAAATTGCAATTTTGGTTGCAGAATCAAGTCAAACGAATAATAAAAATGCAAATGTTGGTAAAAAATTGTTGGATCTACTATAAGATTTAACCCAAACTAACAAACATTTCTCTTGGACGCCATCATTAGATCTTAGTGTTATTATCATGGTACCACCGGTGGGATACCTCCTTTCCCTTAAAAAAAGAATCATCAAAATCGGTTCATAAACGACGACGGACTTTAACACGAACACACAAAAAATAATCCTCCTCTTTTTTTTTGAAGTCGGTTAAATGATCTCCTCAAGGTATAATTAAATAACTTTCTATTATTTAATAGACGCAATTTTACGTAACAAACGTTTAAACATGTATTTTTTCTTAATATATAGATAACTAGTTGATTTCACAATGACCGAATGAAACATAATGTTGCAACTAACAGAATGTCCACTTTCTAATACTTTCTTAATTGGCATTAGACGTTTAATAATTAATTATTAAAAAAATACCGACTTAAATGCGCCTACATCATGACAAATTGTAGTAAACTGTGTTCCTTTATTTTCAATCTTAGGGATAGTTGTTTGATTTGCCATTTGAATGAAACCAAACAGGACGAGCAAATTTTTTTTTCTTTTTTGTTATGAGCATTTACTAAGAAAAGATTTTTTCGTAATTTCATCTCCAAAGTTACAAAGTTTAAACACAGAAAAGAAATAAACACGTAAGCGAACTTGAGGGCAATAGCTTGTCGGTTCATAAATGACGAAGGTCCGAGGTAACAAGTATAAAATATACAACCGAATCGAGGCCCTCCTCCTTTTTTGGAGTCGGTTAAATCGAAATGTTGCCACTAACCGAAAGTTCACTTTCTAATACTATCTCAATTGGCATTAGACATTAAAAAATAAATGACTCAGGCTCTGAATCCTTACGAAAATATAACTGGTTTTATATGTGTAATATGTATGTAATAAAACTTTTAAATAATTTGTGCTCAACACGTATGCATAGTACATTCGTTTAGATAGTGTCGGTATACTCGCACGCAATTGTGGTTAGTGTTGTGAAATACGAATAGGAAACGGCGTATACTGACAAATCATACTTACTTGGGTATGCGCCGCAGGTAATCCCTTTCATTTCGTGGCGGCTTTGCTTTGACAAAAAGCCTGTGTGCGACGGCGACCAAAGTGACCGTAGTATCTAAGCGAATGGATTATACACTAATAAAAAAATAAAATTATCAATATCAACATTTTCCTTCCTTTACCCATTTATTGTGCCTATGGGGTCGGCACAATGTTTATTATGTTATTAGTCTGTCCGAATTAACGTGTATTTCGACCCCAGGGCTACAGCTACTGCAATTTAATTAGTGGGACTTAACGAGATTGTTTTGGTTTGTACACATACATACATTATGTGTACCTATGTGAACACTGAGTTCAAGTATGTATAAACATAATATAATATAATATACATACTCAAACTCAGTGTACTCGGATTTATAAAGCCACACGGTAAGAAGTACCTATACGCAAGCGTTCGCCTCTGTCAAAGTATAGCCCAAATGGACTGTTATGACCCGGAATCTACTTGTGTGCGTGAAATTCTGAATGTTTTGTTTATGACACTGTTTTGTATCGAAAAAACCCAATGCCTATTCCAAAAGTTCCTGTCAATGTTCCCTAGGAAAATTTACTTCGTATAAAAGTGAATGTGTTAATAAATTAAATTTTATAACATAAAGCTAGATTTGTAAGCTTTTTTGGGTAGGTGCTCTTGTTTATCATACTTCCTTCACTACCTACTACCCACTCTTGAGATACAGCGTTTACATCTTATCTATCTATATATCTATCTATCCTATATCACTACATATTATAAAAAAAAAAACGCAATAGCTACTGCACGGATTTTGATGGGGTTTTTATCAATAGAGAGAGTGATTCTTGAAAAAGGTTATCGTATATCATTTGTTAAATTTTTTGAGTATATTACTTAGCTAAAATATAACTATATTTGTTGAAGACGTCGGAAAAAATTTAGCCACACATCTTATAGCCGGGGCGCGTTGTTTGTATTCATAAGTTTTTATTTAGTTTCACCTGTCCCAATGTTTGTCTGTAATCAAATCTTGCAAGTTGATTCCCGATTCAGCTGAAATTTGAAATATATATATAATTGGTATTATTATTAATCCAAAATGGCGGCCGTAAAAAAATTGTGGCGTACATATTTCTGAATTACTCTCTCGATATGGGTCTATAATGAAAGGGCTTAAATTCATAGCAAGTATTTTTTTTTTATTAATCACTTCTTCATAATAATTTTTTTTATGTTTATGCAAGGTACCAAGACGGCGATCTTGCAATACTAATTGATGTTAAAAGTAAAGAAGTCGGTAGAAAAGAAGAAGAACTGAAAGTAAATTGACTCGTTTAACACTAACCATATAATATTTTCACTTCTAGTTTACGCCAAAATTTCTATTTAAGAATTTCAAGTTCAGTAACACTAAAAATACGATAATAAAAAATAATTAAAAATAACAAACTACATCAAGATGTTTACTAGCTTATTTTATTGCCAACATTTTCTCCGTATAATTATTACACAAATTGGGAGTATAATTACACTTAAAAGCTGTTCATAAAAATAATTAGAAATTCGATTGAAACGTCGGTAAACTCAAATTTTACCTTACTCATACTGCGAGGCTGCGTGTTAAAAATGCGCTGATTTGAATTACCTTTAGTAATTTTATAAAGAGAGCAGCTTTTTCTTTATGTATTAAAATATAAAACCTCCTTTTTGAAGTCGGTTAAAAGTAAAATACGACTATCATCGCCAGTAGTACACTACTGTCGATTATTTAACTTGCAAAAGTGTTTTGTATAACCTAATTGCAGAATAAATGATTTCATTTCATTTCATTTCATATTGTTCTATTTTACTATTTATTGTATCTAAGGCGTCGGAGTAACGATTTCTTTTTACATACACATTACCTTTACATTACATTACCTTTTAATTATATCCTCAACACCTTTTAATAGTCCACTGTTGGACATAGTCCACTGTTGGACATAGGCCAAGAGGAAAACTAGCTAAACTCAACAAATTCAAATTACAGATTAATAATCAGGAAGTTTGCATGGCATTGCACATCATATATTTTTTTTAGTTTTATCGTTTTCTTATTTTAGAAGTTACAGGGGGAAGGGACTCATTTTACCACTTTGGAAGTGTTTATCGCGCAAACTATTCAGTTTAGACTAGAGTTTGACTTTATTTGCCAGCCGCGACTATGAATGTTATGAGTACCTAGAATAGAATAGAATATGCTTACGTACGTAATCTCAGGATTAATAGATGACACGCTATCTCGTTCCATTTCTTCCTATACAATTTATAGATATTATACTTAGGTTATTTATCTTAATGGACGTCCATTACCTAATGTTTCTTTTCACTTTCTCTCCTTTGTTAATTATGTATTTTAATGTGCTTAACTACTTCTTAAACTATTAATAAAGCAAGTAGAATCTTCTACACCGATTTCAAATAAAATATTCTTGATCCATTGGCACAAATAGACCGGCTCGACTAGAAGGCTTACAGAACAAGGTTTTTTTCATCGACTCAGTGTATTTACCCAAACTAAAACTTCTCTGGGATGCAAAGTCTTATTCATCATCATCAGCCCGTTGCAGTACACTGCTGAACAGCAGTGGTGTGCCTTGGGAGAGACTTAATTCTCTCCCAAGGCACACCACAGAGCCCGATCTGTCTGTTGCTTTGTGCATCAGTCATCGGCGGCCCTCTCACTCCAGAAGTCTCGCCATCTGACCAGAGCGCCTTACACTGCGTTTGCCAAGACGCGGTCTCTAATCCAGCAAATTCTAATGGTGAACCATATTTGTAAGTTTAAGTTAACCCATCGGTATCCAACTGTAAAATTTGTTTATAGTATCAGTTGCAAGTGATACCGGTTACATACCGGTCTCTGACTCATGTGCCCTTGAGTCGTCGCAAGTTGCTCTGCATTTGACAGCTTCCTGTTCTGTGAAAAAAATTTATATTTTACTTTTCATTTAATCTCTAAGTTTTCTATACGTCCCAAAGATGTTGTTTTAAATTTATATGACAAAGCTCCGTAGGCTAATGCTTAAGAGATACATATATTCTTAAACTATCGCACTAATAATATCCTGTCTATCCAGGGAGGAACCTTGCAAACATTCTTGAAACGGACTTAAAACGTTATACAATGTACGGATCGAACTCACAACACTAAGTTAAGTGGGAATCGTTGAGATGACCTCCTTAATCACCACGACATCCGAACATTCGAACACGATGGGATTTGCCGATTAACCACATAATACGTTAAAATCGTGAAAGGGAAAAATATAGTATTTACTAAACCGTACAATTGAACACAGTAATATCTAGAATTTTTTTATATTGTAAGGTACAAATAAGTTTAATATAAAAAAAGTCACTAGACCACTGACGACTCAATATTATATTTAAGTTTATATGTTAAGTTTTAGGACAAATTTATTCAAGCTAAACCTGACATTAAGTCTATTTTTGACGATAAACCACGAGTTTCGTGACTCATGTCGTTATAATAAGACAGCTTTTTTACTCATAAACTGATCATATCAACATTTAGCTTAGTTCAAGGTTCTCTCTAGAATTGCTGATGTGATTGTGTTTTAAGAATAACTCGTGTTTTGTGTACGGTACAATAGTGAATAATATGACAAAGAAAATATGTGTGATTTATTGTTTACCAATAATGTTATGAATAGTGTTGTACCGTAAATAATTTTCCTCGTTTGTGGTATATAGTCTCAGAAAATACTTATGTCACTGTTAAGTTACTAGTGTGACAGAGAAATGGTGGTTGTAAAACTTTTACAAGTGGTGCAAAGTTCAAACTGTGTCGAAAACGTGTGTGTATTTCCTTTTAATAATCGTATAAAGAACTTGGACACTTTCACTTTATATAAGTATTCGTAAACTAAACTTTGAGTTTTGACTTATTGTTTGATCAACGCAGAGCTTAAACCGCTGGAGCTATAAACTTGAAATTTTCAAAGCTCCTGAGGAAGAATTTTCGGAAATTCACTTCTATAGGGATTAAATAAGGGACGAATGGTTGTTTGGAATTTCGTCAGTTACAAAGCTAGAAACATGTAATACAATAAACGACCGAAGATGCTGGTAATAGGTAATAAATCATAATTCTGTTATTAAGCTTTCTACATTTGTAAGAAAAAAATGTGCTAGATGTGGCTTTACTCCAACATACGGACCATAACTCCAGATTGGCTTGACTTCATCATACTTTTGTCGTGGAAGTCTCATCTTAAGCACGTTCTGGGCCGGCTCGAAAGAAATTATACAGTGGGGTACTGGGTACTGTACAAAACTGATGTTAAGTTATTATATCATTCTATTTGAGGATACCGGAAGACCAAATAATTCTGGACGATGCATAAAAGGCCAACAAACTGTTCTGACTCTTTAGTTGTATTATGCAATTGGCGCCGAAACTTACTTTTCATCAAGTGATCCGTTTCCTTGTTACCCACTTACATATAAAAATATATTAAATAATAGATTTTATACCATATTTTTAAAAACTTAAATTATAATTTCTAGAGTTATTGTTTATTTTTGCTTATAAATATCCACGTATATTTAGTTTTACAATCTAAGTAAACTAGTTTTAAAAGACAAGCCAAAAGTCGTTTTGTAATCTTGTTCTTGTTTTTATTTTGTATTGATTTGATTAAAACAGGTAAAATATCAAAAAGACGTATCTCAATAACCAATAACTTTTAATAGTGTCACTTTTAATCATGTTAAATTGTCATATTACACCCTTAGATGCACTTTTTTTTTAAACTGGTCTGGTCTCAAATCAATCTTTATTAGTTCACAAGTAATAAATATTGAAATTGGTTTACAAGTACTGCAGATATTACGTATCTTACATAAATTACTGTCTCTTTAAAGCCTGTTAAAGTAATGTCTTACTAGTTGTTGCCCGAAGCTCTGTCCGCGTGTATGTCGGATATCGCGGCAAATAGTAGCCTATGTGTTATTCTGATGTATAAGCTATATTACTGTAAAGTTTCATCCAAATCCGTTCAGTAGTTTTTATGTGAAAGAGTAACAAACATCCATCCATCCATCCATTCATACTTACAAACTTTCGCGTCTGTAATATTAGTAGGATAGCAAATAATATGATCAATAACAAAGCGGACCAGCGCCCCCTACATGAAGAGTAGAAGATTAAAGTCAGCGTCTCTTCATTATTGGAAAATCAAGCTGAAATCTAATCGGTAGCTTACCACTTCTCATGCACTTCTTTTGCGAGACCCATGGGATAAATCACCACACACACTTCTCATATAGCGGAACATGAATGTGTTCTTATTTCAACTAGTAACTGTTGAAGTTAATTAATCTCGAACTTGGCTTCATTGTTACCGGAGAACTAGCTAGGCCATTTCCCAGGTCACCGTTTTAAAATGTTGTTTGTAACAAATACCGTTTGACCTACATACAACAATGAACAATGAGCATTGTCACATCTGTCACAGACACTGCCACGAAAAAAAATGGAGAAAGTTTCACCATTACTTTACACGGACGAATTCAATGGTCTGAACGAATTGTAACAGTAACATAACGGGCCTCGTCAAAACTTGTCTGTTTTAGAATCAATAGTCTAGACTCTTGATATAATGGAGATCTAATAAATCTGGTACAGATGACAAGACAACGCATCAATTAAAGAAATGATTGCTTTTGTCTCACAAATATCCATCAATTAAATATGGTTATGGTGAGTGATGCGTTTGGTTTTCATGATAGGTGCTTTGATTTCCAGTTTTCAATAATAATATTAATGCATATAATAATGACAACAAAACCCGCTGTTTTTTTGTTAAAATGTGAACTCATGTCGACACTATTATTTTTGGACATAATTAATATTTATAAGTATAGTATATAATAAAATTTTAACAAAAATCGACTTCAAGGTCCGACTAGATTTTTCTTGGATGCCATCATCAGATCTTAGTGTAACACCGTTGGGATATCTCCTTTCTATTAGAAAAATAATCATCAAAATCGGTTAATAAACGACGAAGTTTTGCCCGAATACTCATAAATAGATATATAAATATATATATACGGTCGAATTGAGAACCTCCTCCTTTTTTTGAAGTCGGTTGATAAAATAGAGGAAATATTGTTTCGTTTTTGTCTGTAGCGTATGTTACAGAAATAACACAGTCTGTACACGTAATAAAGGCTTTTGCAGGCTGCAGTCTGCTGCAAAAACCTTTATTATGTGTACAGATTTTGTTATGTAAATTACTTTCTAAATTAAAGTCAAAATAAGGTGCTGCGGATTAATTCTGTATACCGCTTGATAAGTATAATTTTTAATAAAGGTGAAAACATTTTCTAAGATAACGTATGGTGCGGAAGTATACCAGTATTAATTTAATCAACCGCAATTTTTTACTTTACTACATTTTACACGCAACAACCAAATTACATTCTTTCAGGTTTTGCCAATATTCGTCATGTTAAGTGTTTATTTCAAAATTTAACAATGGTTCCTTGGCCCACCTGAAAGTCCCTTGACCACCGCTGGACTCAAGTGAGTAGTTGCAACTTGCAAACTTATTATGAGCAAAAGGTGTAACAGCATTCTGGAAATCCGAATGTAAAACAGACCCATAGACCCTGTCAGATATTTTTCTAGTATACCCGGAGTGTCCAGTTAGACACTTAGGTTATTTGGTCAAGTGTTTACCTGACCTCTGAGCTGCCACAGACAACGCCACTAATGTGGCCAGATATTGGACACTGATAATATAGAAGTCCCCGTCGACAAAAAAAGTTACGAAATCTGCAAGAAGGTCTATTTGTGACCACGATGTTACTCAAAAATAAAATTTACGTGATAACTCGATAATGATCTCTGTGCAATATTTGCAAGTATCAGGGATGTAGATCTATAAACATTGATGGAATGTACTATACATACTTATAGTGTTTACAGAGCGTGTATCACGCAAACCTTACTTTTTGCCATTCTATTTAAATGAGAAAATAACAACATGGATAAAATGATTTTTTGCCAACTTGTACAGCAATTAGTTTCTTTAGATTCTCGTAATTGTAAATGCGGAATAAGAATACTGCAAGCTCCATTATGCATAACTGGTTTTATAAGTAAATGGACTCGAGAATTTTCTTAAATTTGATAATGAAAAGAAACAATTATATTTATTTGCTAAAGTATGGGCTAGGACCCTCAGGACACTTTGACGGCTACCAGTTTCGCTACTGGTATGCAATCGTGAACTATTTAAGGTATTCCTCGCATCCCCCAACCAACCTGTAAGTAAGGTATCTTTCTATTGGCTTCCTTGCTTCTCTTTAAGATATACTTCTAATTCCCCTATATTTAACTAGCCGACCCACGCAACCTCGTTTGCGTCTCCTATTGCCCGTAGCGTGATAATTTTCTCCCGTTTTTGTGACTCTCTTAATTGTTGCTCTGCTCCTGTAGGTCTTAGCGTGATGATATATAGCTTATAGCCTTCCTCGATAAATGGGCTATCTAACACTGAAAGAATTTTTCAAATTGAACAGCGGTTCCTGAGATTAGCGTGTTCAAACAAAGAAACAAACTCTTCAGCTTTATATATTAGTATAGATTTACGAAATTATAGGTTGATGCTTTGCCCTTTATTGAGTAGTACGCGTTTTAATGCGCTGCTGCCTAGTAGGTAGCTACTATGTGGATGTTTATCCGATTATTATTCCTCCTGTATACCTATTTAATTAAATTCAAAAGCATTGCTTATTTAAAATAAATTAGCATTTTATCTGTAACATTAAAAATATACTTAATGTTATTTAACTTTATAAAAATACATTTAAAATATATTTAGATACAATTGTCGTCACAATGACGTCAACGTTCAAAAGTTTTTTGATATTCAGATATTTTTAGATTTTGTATAATTAATGTTTTAAGTATTATACTTTAACAAGTTCATTGGAACATTGATCAGAGTCCACATTCGACTCATTAAAGGAGTAAAATCAATGTAAAAAAAATAAGTTTGTAATTTAAGTGAAACAAAATCTTTTCTTTGATTTATACCATTCGACATGTCGCCTTACCAACTATTTCATCCAAATATTAATTCTGTACTAAGGTAACAAAAATCGTATTAAATTGATGTCATATTTTTCGCACATTTAAAATGATGTTTGCGAAAATCATTAGCGAAGACGTCGTACCCGTCTATGTGTGCGTCTATTACCACGCCATAGGTACACATCCATTTAGTCATATACATTGCCTAAACACATTAACTTAATTGTTTACTTAGTAGATGGATATATAATTTAGCTGTGACGTGTTCTAAATATCGTGTCGGATTAAGAGTGTGGAGAGTTACCCCTTTTACACATTCCGTGTGGGTGTCGTGTGCCGACCGAGGGAGCTAACCACGCGGAACAACGGCACTGTAGACGGACAGAAAATTTCGCTTGAAAAAAATTAAAAAGGGTAATATTCATTTTAAACTTTTGCACTTGTTCGACTCTCTCCCAGTCGACCTTCAGGTGATATAGAAATAAGACAGGTTAGGTGCAAACATATTAAGTTTTCCATGGTATATAATGATAATTATAATATATAAATTTAATTAAAACAATTTATTAGAAAATTAGCCGACCCACGCAACCTCGTTTGCATCTCGTATTGCCCATAGCGTGATAATTTTCCCCGTTTTCGAAACATTTTTCATTGGTGCTCCGCTCCTATTGGTCCTAGCCTGATGATATATAGCCTAAAGCCTTCGATAAATGGTCTATCCAAAACTGAAATGAGTTTTAAATCGGACCAGCGGTTCCTCAGATTAGCGCGTTCAAACAAACAAACTCTTCAGCTTTATATATTAGAATAGATAGAAGATATACTTCATCAAATACAAGCAATAAACATACATTTACTATTGCATAAATTAATTAGTAAGTCGTAATATGTACAATTTTAAGTTCTTTACAAGAGATTTATATTGCTTACTAGCTGAACCCCGCGGTCTTACCCGCTGTTATTGTCGTACCGCGGGTAAAGTCGCGGGACGAAGCTAGTTTAAAAAAAAGTTGTGTTAAGTTACTCCTTGAGTTAAGTTTAATTATCATCACATCAGCCTATCACAATCCAATGCTGCACATAGGCCTCTCCAATTGCACGCCACTTCGATCCTCCGCGTCTCGCAAAAAAATAAAAGTTTAATAAGTACTAGCTGACCCACGCAACCTCGTTTGCGTCTTACATTGCCCGTAGCGTGAAAATTTCCCCCGTTTTTGAAACATTCTTCATTGTTGCTCCGCCCCTATTAGTAGTAGCGTGATGATATATACCTTATAGCCTTCCTCGATAAATGGACTATCCAACACCGAAAGAATTTCTCAAATCGGACCAGCGTTTCCTGTGATTAGCGTGTTCAAACAAACAAACAAACAAACTCTTCAGCTTTATGTATTAGTATAGATGTGCTTAAGTTTAATATTTAAGGAAAATAAATTGCCAGAAGGTCATATTTATCCGTTACATGAAAAAAAGTAAAACCTTTTGACAAATAACGTTGTTTATTGAAATAAAGGAGTCTTATTCAATTATATATTTTCGTTTTATTGTTCGATCGAGCAATTGTACACAATCGACTTTGGTACGTTGGCGAGTACCATTTACATTTTTATCACTGCCAGCTGATTTAAGTACTTACGTCACCTCGAATACTGATAAAAATGCTGATACATTGCAGTGATTAAGAATTTTAAATATCAGTATATTTATATTACAATTTATTCTTTCGTCTGTAATCTTTGTTTACATCCTTTTTAAGTAAGTAATAATATCTTGACAGGCGAAAACAACTAAGTCGTTGAAAAAAAAGAAAGTCCTTCAGAAGAGATCAAGTAAAAGGTTATCTTGAGTAAAGGATTTCAATACTTTATACTTCGATCATAAAGTAACATTTTACAACTTGTGTTTGAATGTAAGAGTAATTGTGCTGTTCATAGATAATGACAGCGTTTCTTTCTACATTGAATCGTATTACGCATTTTTAACCGACTTCCAAAAGAAGGAGGTTATCAATTCGACTGCTATTTTTTTTGTCATTGTTACGTCATAACTTTCGACTGGGTGAAGCGATTTTGTTAAATCTTTTTCTCTCTTTTCAATGATTCTTGCATTTTTTGAAAGCATTTCAATTTGATCCACTTCTTGAAGTTATTTTTTGTTAAAATTTGTGATTGCGGTATGTAATATGATTTTCCCTTTCGTCTAAATCGTTTTTTATATGAAAGTAGCGAACCTCATAGTAGTCTAGACTAGTACTTACATGGTAGTAATAACTTGATGTGTAACAGCTTTTTGAATCACGTAAGGTACGCTTTCTTTTTACATATTTTCATTCCATTCTACGAAATCAATCTCAGATATTATAGAGCAGGAGAGACAATGGATATTTCAGGTAAAAATGTTGTCACAGAAAGAAATGGGAAGTTACTTAAACTAATAACTAAACATACTAATCTAGGCGATTTTCTTAGAAATAACATTTATATATTAAACTCTGACACGTTTTCATTACAAAATTAGTTTTTATACGACTTAAAAAAAGGAGGAGGTTATTAATTCGACCGTATTGTTTTTGTTTCTTACTTCATAACTTTCGACTGGGTGAACCGATTTTGATGATTATTGTTTTCATTTGAAAGCAGGTGCTTCCCGTGTGGTCTCATTTCATTTGGTCTAGTTCTTGAAGTCGGTGTTTTTTGTTAAAATTTGTAATTATCTATATATCTATACAACTAAATAAAATTGGAGTGTCTGTTTGTAATATTAAAATAACCGCTTTTTACTAAGTGCATATGTATGTATACACGGTACATATACCAAAACTGTAGTTAAAAAATTTTTGTCTGTCTGTCTGTCTGTTTGTTCCGGGTAATCTCTGGAACGGCTGGACGGATTTTGACGGGACTTTCACTGGCAGGTAGCTGATGATCCGGGGAGTAACTTAGGCTACTTTTTTTAGACTAACTTTGTCGCGCGGCGTTACTCGCGGTACAACAATAACCGCGATACAATACATACAATTCAGCTAGTTTGTTATAAGATATCGTCTCACGTGTGAACGGTATTCGTTTTCGTATCTGATAAATAAATGGAACTGTTTGTGTCATTGGCCTGCGAGAACACAAATAGGTATAGGTACAATAAAACCGGGATTTAAGTGTTTTCCAATTTATCGAGCTATTGTGAAAATAATATATGAAAGTATTCTATTGCTTTTGGTAAGCGTTTACATAATACTTGTCTTTTGGTTTGATTACTAACTTACCTACACAACTTCATCTGCGTATCTTTTCAAGCTTTCATATCTAAGACAAAAACTTTAAAATCGGTTACGCAGTTTAGTAGGTATTTACAAAAAACAAATCGGCTAAGTGTGAGTCAGACTCGAACACCGAGGGTTCCTTGCAAACCTGTAGGTATTAGGTTGCTTCGTATCATGATTCAGAGTTCACGAGTAGTAGGTGTAGGTGCTGTATCTTTTAATTGCGTTGGCTTAAAAGTTAGATTTTTTCACAGCTCAAAGAAAAAGAAAGAGACGGCCCTTACGTACAAAAAGAGTCTTGACAGACAGACTGACGGCGAAGTGATGCTATAGCGGGTCAGTTTTTCGCTTTTGAGGTACGGAACCCTAAAAATGTAAGTTGTAGTCTATCAAACAATCTATCGATTATAATACAATCTCTGCTTAGTTTGAAGCTAGATAGCGTTGTATGAAATATCTGACATATTATTTATTCATTACTGGACCATGCTAGGAACTTATAGAACCGTGCCCGAGACTGTTTCTCACTTAGGATTAGCTAGCTGTAATGGCAGTGAATGTACCATGTTAGCAGCAGAATCGATAACCTTTGGGGTAAACGTGTTCTTGAGTGTCATCAAACCTGTGTACAGGTCAGTGAATCATCACTCCGGTTGTTCACTCACGCTGGTTACGGAAAGCCGAGAGTTGAATCAAGAATCGCGCAGTTGGAGGGGCTCATGACCTCCAATGGACTGCTATAGGCTAATGATTTCTTACATCGTGTTTCTAATTTATTTATCCCTTATTTTACCCCTTAGGGGTGAAATTAAAAAATAGCCCACCAAAATTTTAAGTTTGTAGCTCTCTGGGGCTAACAAAGATGGCTTAAGTTGTCTTTGCGTTGATGAATCAGTCAGTCACTCGGGGCAATGAATTTTACACATATTACTATATGTTAATTCTTCACCTGCTCCGATCTCGACAGATTTTAATTCATTTTAATGTCACGTGTTATCTTCATTATATTTATTACACGGCTTATTCAAATAATCTCCTTATTTTCTTTACCAAAGAAGGTCGTGTGTACTGATTAGATAAGACACGTTATAGCTTACGCGAGCTAGCGATAGCCATCTATTTTCTAAAGAATGTTGGTTTTTTTTCCGAGTGAAAGAACACTTTATTATATCTATACTAATATTATTAAGCTGAAGAGTTTGGTTATTTGAACGCGCTAATCTCAGGAACTACTGGTCCGATTTGAAAAATTCTTTCAGTGTTAGATAGCCCATTTATCGAGGAAGTCTATAGGCTATATATCATCACGCTCAGACTTACAGGAGCGGAGCACCAATGAAGAATGTTACAAAAACGGGGGAATTCTTTTTCGCTAAGGGCAATAGGAGACGCAAACGAGGTTGCGTGGGTCGGCTAGTAGCTATTAAAGTCGCTGTTTATTTTAAGTTTACTAAGTCAATCTTTTGTACCTACTTTGCCATATTGTATTTTCCTATATTGAAAACATTAT
This sequence comes from Spilosoma lubricipeda, assembly GCA_905220595.1. Lineage (NCBI taxonomy): Eukaryota > Metazoa > Arthropoda > Insecta > Lepidoptera > Erebidae > Spilosoma > Spilosoma lubricipeda. Next base: position 3,594,956 of record HG992290.1, read on the forward strand.
TAGTATTAAAGAGGTGTTTATTATGATGTTGTAAGAGCACTGTATACAACCTCAATTTTTGTTGATACTTATGTCGTACTTTAAGAAACAAGGTAGTAGTGGCACACTGATTTCAGCAAGAACTGGCCAGCCCGATACCCTCGTACAGAAGGTGAAATTAAGTTTCGAAAGTAACTATGAACAACCCAAAATGACAGCATTAGTGCTGTCGTATTACGTTGAAATTGCGAGACTGGAGACTCAATGATGCAGAAGCATCCCAATAGGCCGCCATAGTGTGGGTCACCATGCTTCATTGTTGCATTGTCTACATTCGCAATGAGTATTATAGGAAACATCACTCTTGGATTCTGCTCATGCTTTCCATCAGGCAGAGTAGATCAATTTGGCATGCTCATACATAAAACACCCACTGTAATATGGTGTTAATCTATCAAATTTGAATATTTATCAAGCCAGCTAAATAGACTAAACTCAGATTAAAATAGGTTTACTCCTAAATGGATTTAAGGTTCTTTCAAAAACGTCTTGTGAATAAGCTCAATAATACCCGGGATTTGTACCCCGACTTTCACGACCTTGCCCTTTAGAATTTTCGTGACGTGATCGCAAAGTCAGTAAATAAATGTTCCTAAGGCAAAACATTGTAAATAATGGTTTACGAAAAACTGACTACGTATAAATAGATTGGAGATCGAAAGAACTACGTTTGTTTTTTATAGATATACTAAGTTTTGGCGATTTATGTCGGATACCGTCTGCTGACCTCAAACTTCATTTTGAGAATGTCACTTGGCACCCCATGATGATGATATCGGATTTGGCGACAAAAGGTAGGCTATGACCTTCTCTAAGGTCCAATCTACCTCTAAACCGAAATTCATTTAAATTATTTCAGCGGTTTTGCCCTGAAAGTATAACAGAAAGAGTTACTTTCGAATCTATAGATATATAAATAAATAAATTTGGAGTGTCTGTTTGTAAAATTAAAATAACCGCTTTTTAACCGACTTCAAAAAAAGGAGGAGGTTTCTCAATTCGACCGTATATATATTTCTTTTTTTTTTTTATGTGTGCTCGGGCATAACTTCGTCGTTTATGAACCGATTTTGATGATTTTTCTTTTGTTGGAAAGGAGATGTCCCGACGGTGGTACCATGATAAGGAAACTAGGATCTGATGATGGCATCCCAGAGAAATCGAGGGGAACCTTCGAAATTTGTAGGGGCGACTAGTGCATTTGTAATTTTTTTAATAAAGTATTTGAAAGCACTACAATTTAATGGAGGTCTGGAGTCGATCTGATGATGGAGCCGAAAGATAGTCGAAGGAACTCCTTTACGATTTATAGCAGTTGCCTTGTGTTTGGGCTTGTTTAATTTGTATTGATGAGATGATTGTATTGTGATGATGACCTAGAATAGTTGTAACTATCATTAGCGGTCTAATAATGAAGACGAAGAACAATTAAGGGAACTTCTCAACGATTTAGAGTAGCCACATTGTGTTTCGACTTTATTCAATTATATTGATGAAAACATAATGTTTATCACATATTTTCAAAGGTATTTCAATATTTGCATATCTTTGTCATCACTTCATGATGATGAGCCGATGATGGAAGATACATTTCCTTAACAGTTAGAAGTTGGAGAATAATTCTTTAAATATCAAATGTTTGCATGTTACCTATATTATTGCGTGGTAGTCGTATTCTTTTAATTTATTTAGGTGAGCTGATAATGGAAGGTACAATTCCTCAATGGTTAGGGGTTAGAGGATAATTCTTTCACTTTCATACGTATGTATAAACCTGTAGTTGTACACTTTCAAGCTATTCAGATGAGCTGATGAACGAAATAAATAATTAGTTTAACTCACTACTTACCTATGATTATTTACACTAAAAATGTAAAAATAAAAACTTTTTATAAAAAAAAAAAACCGACTTCCAAAAAACAAAACTCCCTGCCAAGAAACACTAAAAAGCTCAAAATAAACTGGCTCTTCATAAATTGCAATGTGCCAATTCTTGTCTATACCTAACTCTTTATTCATTTAAATAGTATTATTATTATGTGTGCTAGGTACCTAAAATCTGATTGAAGTCGGTGCCAAGCCAAAATGTAATAGTAGGTACTAAGGTATCGCACTCGCCGCTGCTGGATAGCAGCTCTTCGTGTAGAACAAAACAACCCAAGCAGGCAGACCCGCGCGGGCTGCCTATGGTTGTCTCGAAATATAGCGAGTGTGTTCCTACTATTACATTTGGCTTGGCACCGACTTCAAACAGATTTTAGGTACCTAGCACACATAATAATAATACTATTTAAATGAATAAAGAGTTAGGTATAGACAAGAATTGGCACATTGCAATTTATGAAGAGCCAGTTTATATTGAGCGTTTTAGTGTTTCTTAGCAGGGAGTTTTGTTTTTTGGAAGTCGGTTTTTTTTTTATAAAAAGTTTTTATTACTAAATTCATATGTATGTATACACGGTACATATACCAAAAAGGGGATAAAATTCTTTTTTTTTCAAGTTCTTAAAGAAGGAGGCGCATTAAACGTCTTGATTCACCGACTGTACTTTTATTCGCACATCGTTATATGTGTAGGCTTATTAAGCCTAGTAATATTAACCAGCATATTCGCATATATTGTAATAAATCAATTAAAAATATTTTTTTTTAAAAAACAAGCTTTTATTGGAATGCCCTCGGCAAGTACTCGTCGAAACGAATCAATGGAGTCCAAGCTTGATGGTGTTGCGACGTTTCTTTACAGAGTTCCTATGCCCACCTTCCAGCTCCAGCATCAGATCAGCTACATGTCATGATAATATCGCATTGTCACGCTGTACATTTCAAAATTTCAGCAAAATCGGATGAAGATATCAGCTTCATAATTGAGTTGCAAGATTCTACCCGAACATACATACATTGCAAGTTAATACATACAAAGCCTCTAATAAAATGTAGAAGTAAGATAGGTATGGAAAGGTTTAGGAGAGGCCTACACCGCGGAAGCGACTATTACGAGTACAATTAAAGTTTAATCTATACAAATAAATAAAATTGGAGTGTCTGTTTGTAATATTAAAATAACCGCTTTTTACTAAATGCATATGTATGTATACACTGTACATATACCAAAAATGTAGTTAAAAAAATTTTTGTCTGTCTGTCTGTCTGTCGGTCTGTCTGTCTGTTTGTTCCGGGTAATCTCTGGAACGGCTGGACGGATTTTGACGGGACTTTCACTAGCAGGTAGCTGATGATCCAGGGAGTAAGTTAGGCTACTTTTTTTAGACTAACTTTGTCGCGCGGCGTTACGTTACGACAATAAGCGCGGGTAATACCGCGGGGTTCAGCTAGTTTACAAATAAGATAAGAGTTAAGAAAGCATATAAACATTATAATCTATTTATGTATACTATTAAAACTTATATGTATCAATGCAAAGATTGTAGTAGAAAATAAAGGCTTTTTATTTTATTTAATAAAAGGTAGAAAAGGTAGGAAATGGTTATTGTTTGAAGAATATAAGCAAAAGCTTGAACAGTTCAGGATGGCATACCTCTAACTCAGATTGACCATAAATGAAAATTGACATTGATGTTAGCCTTTAACATACCTATGCATACTTCTGTGTGAATATATAGTTGTATAGTTTCATACCCACGTATCCCATCCATCATATAAGACAAACATTTGTCTTATATGAGGAATTATGTTAAATCTTTAATTGATGTAAGGTGTGTGTGTAAGTGTAAAATGTAATGAGAAAGAAAATGTATAAGTGCTGTGGCGACTACGATACTGACCACACAATTACTGCTATTCAAGATTCATGACAAAAAGTAGGTACAACTTATACATTCCTAATCATCACTGCCTACGTCACAAATCATTATTCCCTCTTATCGCTCACGTTTTTCACTGATTGCATCATTATCTCAAGTGTTTATTATTACATCAATTGATAAGTGCAATTAAAAGAAAAGGATGTTGTAATAACAATGTTCTAGCTATTCTTTTGTTATTCTCACTGGTTTATTGTATGACGATAAGGTAATGAGATAAGACAGCGCAAATGTCATTTTAAGTGTGCTACTTTGAACAATTATATGACGTATACTTTTTTCAAAAGACAACTCCCCTTTTAGGAATATGCATACGTCCTGTGTCGCGGAATCTATACTAATAGATAAAGCTGAAGAGTTTGTTAGTTTGTTTCTTTGTTTGAACACGCTAATCTCATATATATATTAGTATAGATTACAAATATGTTTGTACCATGTATCGATAGATGGCGTTGTACTATTCGCTTGAATCGCGATATTGTTTGTTTACCTGCAGTGGTATAAGACCACTGCAGGTAAACAAACTTCGGTGTGATTATAAATACATGCTAGATAACTTTGATATAGCAAGATCAGATAACAGTTGTGGTTTCATTTCTTGGATTCTACTAGTAAGTAGATATATCATTATAGGTCAGCCAGGTTATATTTACGCTAGTCGTAACAGCCTTATTGACACATATTTGCAAAAAAATATATAATGCGTAGCACATAATTGGTACTGGTTTCGTCTATAGCACTAAATCTAAAATGCGCGCAGGTAAACGAAATTTTTCAACGAAAATATAACTTCTTAAAGAATTTTCTGAAGCCTCTCGGTTTAATTTAATACTGATAATTATTTCATTGCGATGTTTCGGTTGAAGCTACCCGCTTTAGGAGAATTTATTTTCTTTTAAGGTGTTGTAATGTCGGGTTTTTTCTGTAATTGCTTTTTTGCTGTAAGTTTAACATTTCTTTTTCTTCCGTTTTGTTACTTGAAAAATCGGTTTAATCGTACTTCATTCTTGTTTGAGTACAAAAAACAAGAAACGTTGCTTTAAGACAACAATTTTTGATCTTAATTAATTGTAATTAATAAAGTATTTTGTGTGTCCATGTTGTAATGATTTAAGAATACAAAGTGTTCTAATCTAATATTCCCGGAGCAAACAACGCAGGACAAGAGAACTGCAAAGAGAAGGAAAACTTTTTTTTTTTATGGAATAGGCGAGCCAACGAGCAGACGCATCGCCTGATGGTAAGCGATGACCGTCGCCCATGGACACCTGCAAACACCAGAGGCATCACAAGTGCGTTACCGGCCTTTGGGGGATGGGGAGGGGGGATTTGGGTTATGGGCCTCTGGTATCACCACCACTCACTCGGTGAAACACGCACTATTTCACACCGGTTTTCTGTGAGGCCGTGGTATCACTCCTGTAACTTGAAACACCACTTGAAACAAATCATATACCACTTTGCCCGCAACGCACTTGTGACGCATCGGGTGTTGCTCGCTTACCGTCAGGTGATACGTCTGCTCGTTTGCTCCTTATTCAATATATAAAAAAAAATCCACCCGTCTGGTTGTCCGGGCAGCGTGGTAGTAGGCCAAAATCACCTTTGTAAGAAAAGTCTACGTCCACCAATCCACTATTGGTGATGATTCATTTATTTAATTCTAACACCGGAAGTAATCATATCACTGATATTTATATAATCAAGAGGTCAAATAGATATGATAAAAGTTTTCCACTATTTATCTCGTGGTGATTATAATCCATTAAAAGCGTTTCTGTAGAATGCCTTGACCCAAATTTGTTTTAACCTGATTATAAACAAGAAATAAAATTTAATGTTTTTCCGATATCTCTATTCGATTTTTTGTTACAATAACAAGAAAGGAATAATTACAGATGCTCCTTTCAAACGAGGCTAATACAAATTAATGAGAAAATGTTATTACCGCCATGCAGAATCTTTTCAAATTCTAATCAGGTACGTTTTGGAATGCACTAGCTCTGATTCGACTTGCTACATCTTTAATAATATGTACTCTTCTTTAAAGGTTTTTTTAATTATTTTTTAATATGATTCGTATCATTTTTTGGTCTTACCTCTCCAGTAGATTAGCTAAAACATTATGTATTTGAAATAGTTTTAATACATTATAATCTCTTACGCTGTTGTTTTATTAAGTTATTTTATATGTATTTCTTCGACGCTACCTATTTAAACACATTGCAATAATGAAAGTCGCGTCATAAGTCATGCGGCTTACTCGCGGTACGACGATAACCGCGGGTAACACCGCGGGGTTCAGCTAGTATAAAATGAAGTCGATATTAATGTAGATTTTAGCAATAGATGGAGTGATTCAAGAGGAAGGTTTATATGTCTAATATATGCATATTATAGTAGAGGATAAGAGAATTTTTAAGACTTTCTTGCGTAGCCGGGGATGGTCGCTAGTAATGTATAAATTACACATAGCAACACTTGCGTTTATTGTTTTAAGATTATAATTATTAAAGCCAGCTGGATAATATTTTTGTATCTTGAAAATACGTCACGTCAATAAAAGGAGCTGGCGGCTCATAGTGCAATGCCACTCTTTGAACAATACCCCGCCAGTATCATGGAAAGGGAGAGCCTCGACCCCGATAACCTCACGGTTTTACACCATATCACATCAATAGCTTTTAATAAGTGTGCCCGGACACGTGCACGAGGGAGGGTCTGATGGCTGCTACGATGCAGTCAAAGTGGCCGCGTCCTGGTCTGCTAAAATATAATTAACTGTCGAAACGCTAAGAAGAAGAAGAATAACTTTTAACAGTCCACTGCTGGTCATAAGCCTCTCCTTCGAGGGGACTTTTATTGTGCCATGGCTCTGCCAAGTTAGGACTGGCTATTGTTGCGGTCTTTGGGAGAGGTCTATATAGAGATGTGAAGAAGTACAGAAGTTGATGCTTTGCTATCCACATTGAAATAAACTTTGCATACTGCTCATGCTTTCCATCAAGCAGGGCAGAGAGATTTTGGCATCTAAAACATAAAAAAGACCATAATGAAACTGATGACTCTAGATTAATTTATATAATAATAGTTGACGTGTTTAACTGGACGTTGTGCGCCATCTTTATTATAAAAAAACATGAAGCAGTCATGAGGACTATCGACAGAAGTGAAAACTGAAAACTATAAACAGACAGTTGTTTAAACTAATCTGAAATGAACCTCTTTGCTCTTTAACCATGTACACTAGAGCACACGTCCTGCGCCGGCGTACGCCGCAGCCTTACGATCAGGTCACGTGCCCTGACGCGAGTTTATAATTTTTGACACATTCCTAAACAAATTTTACTGAATTGCACAACGCCGCTAAAGAAGTTTCCACTTTAAAAAATCAGTAACCAATTTAAATAACATGAAAGCGGGTTATATCGACTTCGTCATAAATAGTTTATTAGACACCATCAATTTTTATTGGTAATAAAACGTTATAAACTCAAAAATACTAAAAATAAAGTTTTTATGGAACTCGAGATAACGATGAGTATTATTGCTGTTAGCAAAAGTGAACATTCAAAAGAGAAAATATTTTGGAAAAAACATTTTTATAAGTAATAAACAAATCGAGTTCAGCTCCCGCAGTTCAAAGCCAGTACATGTATTCGAGCAATTAGGTCTGTGTTTTTTTTTCACAATATTTTATTGTTGGTCAAGCTCGAAGCAGCATGAACATTTCGACGTAAGACGATGAACCCAACTGCATGAAGGTTGTAGCTCATTAGGCCTACTCGACAAGCATCATCTGTTATCGGGTAGCACTCGTTATTGAAATTGAAAACCAGAAAAAATACGACCGACACGTCACTAGATCGTCCTGGCGCTTGAACCTATCGCCCCGCCGTCATCTCGAAGTACTCTATACTAAGTGTACGAACCTTTCGAGACGAGATGGTGCTCAGATCAGGTCAGATGGCTCTAGTGAACTACGACCTGAAACAAATAGAAGTTTAGCTCTGCTTAAGTTATTATGGATAAGTATGTGCATGAATTCATGTACATTTGTCTAGACTACATCTATTTCCATGTCTAGAATACTAGAATAAAAACATGACTCATCTCAGTACTTATATTTTTGCGTGATGTAGAACCCGGTGTATAAGCTTGGTGTTTTAATCTATAAGACGCTATATCTAAATTGAAGTCTACCTTTCGATTCCCAAGAGACATTTGCCGGTCGATAAACCGCGAGTACCGTAATGAAACATGTTAAAAGATTTTTCAAAAATGTTAAGGAAACCTTTCTACAATTAACTATGTATTTCTTCTCGGTAAGTGATTTCCTTGTTTTGTGGTTTTACAACGTGACTGTTTTATAATTATATCACGGAAAGTGTACCTATTTGATAATCAGCATTTAACTTTTGGGATTCCCTTCCTGCTTTCAAAATAATTGGTATTGTGCTTACATCATTTTATTTGTCATCGGTTTCATACCATCACTCTTTGATGGATGCATTTCATGCATCTCTCTCTTTGAAAATGTAAGTGAAGCAAATCGCAACTCTCGTATAGAAAAACGGGACTGAATTAATTAGTAAATCGAAAAACTCGGTTGTACCATACCCGTCTCTTCTTTGATTGGAGAAGCCGATAAGTCAGAGTCCAGTATCGGATAATCAACCTAAATTTTACAGGTAAGTTAAATATAAATTGAACTGGTCGTGCGTACTAAACTCTTACCAGATTCTACTACAGTCCAACCTTGTCCTGGATTGTTTATACGGTCATTAACTACCCTGCCAAGTGTTTGTCCCACTGACAAAAGAAGAATATTCTTAGAGTATCACCGACAATGTTTACTGTTACAAAGTTAGTTGTTTTATTTATACTCGTAAACCAACTGTCCTGCCATTGTTCTGTCAATATCTTCGATAGTAAGTTGTTTCCGAATACTCAATTTTCTGAGTACTTTTAATAATGTTTATTTAACTAAAAACCGTAGTGGGACTTAAAACATAGAAAACGGTTAAATCGATTCAGACGATTTCGAATTTAGTCACTCATTTCTATTTATACACATGAGTTAATTCTTATTGACTCTATCAGTTTGCCTTTTGTTTTTACGCTTTCATCATCTTCTTATGTATTTTATATCGTTGTTGAGCTCAAGAAAAACCCAATTGCCAAGAATTTATATCTTAATCTTTTCGGCTCTTCCTGTTACGAAGAGAAAACATATGACGGCCTTGGTCTTGAGTACGTTCGGTGTTTTATGCGAGTATTTCCCTTTGCTAATATACAAAATATTTAAGACCATTTCCTCGAGACATCACGAAACAGTAATTTGATTACTTGGCTGTCTTCCAAATATAAACAGTTTGCCGCTAAATAAAAACAGACTCATAAACCCTACGTATTCTAAATTGAGAACGGAAATTTGAAACCTAGTACTTAATAGTATTATTTTACAAATAAGATTGTACTATCTATTGGCATTGGGGCAATACTTATACTCAGCATTTATCGTGAAGTTCATTGAGGTCTCTCGGACGTTAATCATTCTTGAGACAGAGAAATGACAGGTTTTGTGTTCATTAAAGACTTTTTACAGCGTCCAGTAGGGGACCATAATTAGGTTAGTTTTTGTCGTACGCGGTGTTCCTTTCGTGAATCAATTTTAATTATTTTTCTTTGTGTAAACCATTACTTCCAGTGATACAATATAAATTTTGAAAATGAATTGCGTTCCTACACTTGAATAAACAGCTTAAGTCACTTTTATACGGAACTAGCTGACCCACGCAACCGCGTTTGTGTCTCCTATTGCCCATAGCGTGATAATTTTCTCCCGTTTTTGAAATATACTCCATTACTGCTCCGCTCCTATTGGGCTTAGCGTGATGATGTAAGGGCTATAGCCTTCCTCGATAAATGTACTATCCAACATTGAAATATTTTTTTAAATCGGAATAGCGGTTCTTGAGATTAGCGCGTTCAAACAAATAAACTTTTCAGCTTCATAATATTAGTATAGATATCGGCGGCATTCATTAGGTAAATGTTCTTAGTATAACTTTAATATCCCAGTCAATGCCTGCTTTATCAGATAACGTGGTTATTTATTTAAACAATTGGTAAGACAAACTTCGATTGGTTGTGTGCGAAACATAAAATTCAGTATCATGGAAAATAAGATCTGGTAACGTTCAATATTTTATTCGAAATCTACAGTGGCAAAACGCATCTATGATAATATTATATATATAAATAATTAAACTTCGATCGCTTCGATTTGTTGTGTGCGAAACTGAAAATTCTGTCTGTATATTTCCAGCATTTCCAGAGATTACTCGAATCTCTGGAAATGCTGGACGGATTTTGACGACACTTTTATTGGCAGATAGCTGATGATTTAAGGAGTAACTTGAGCTACTTTTTGTTAGACTAGCTTTGTCCCGCGGCGTTACCCGTGGTACGACAATAATCGCGGGTAACACCGCGGGGTTCAGCTAGTCTATAAAATTGGAGTGTCTGTTTGTAATATTAAAATAACCGCTTTTTAATAAATGCATATGAATTTATACACGATATATATGTAACAAAATAACATTTTTTTTTTGTCTGTCTGTCTGTTTGTTTCGGGTAATCTCTGGAACGACTGGAGCCTTGTTCAATGTCAAGCTCTTAGTGACGAGATATCGTTAATGGTTTGTGTAAATATGTATAAACAAACTAGCTGTAGGTATACAGCCGTCATGAGATGACCTTGACAATGTGTGTACGGAATCTAATTAGTATTAATCTCATTTGTCGTATTAGCAGTTGTGGTGATCTCATGATAGCCTTTATCCACTGAATTACTAATTGAGCAATAATAAGTCGATTACTAGTTATCCAGATGGCTACTTACTATCGATTTAGCTAAACTAAAGAGAGCTGTTGTTAAAAACATTTTTTTAAATTAATAAAACCGACTTCAAGGACTGGATCAAATTTAAGTGTTACTACACGGGAAGCGCCAGGTTTCAAATAAAAAAATCATCAAAATCGATTCACCCATTCAAAAGTTCTGAGGTAACAAACATCGTTGACTGCCTCGTTGGTCTAGCGGTTGGCGTGAGCGACTGCTGATCATGAGGTCTCGGGTTCGATTCCCGGGTCGGACCAAATGTTTCGGAGTTTGGGTGTGTTCTATCTATAATATGTATGTATTTACAAAAAAAAAAGTATATATGTATTTGTATCAGTTGTCTAGTACCCCATAACACAAGCTCTGCTTATCTTGGGACTAGATGGCGTTGTGTGTTTAGATGTCCGAAATAATAATAATAATAATAATAAATATTTCGGACATCTAAATATTTATTATTATTAAATAATGTTAGGATTTTTCCACAGAACAGAAACATTGATTTTTTGATATCTAAGTCAAGTAAAAAGTCGATTTACTACCATTTTCGCCAAGATGATTTGCAAGGACTCACTAAAAACAATCCATCAACCTGGATTTTACTGGCATGTTACGAAATAAATCACTTTGACATGTATATCTCAATTCGCTTTTCTCTTGTGCAGTTTTCATGCTCGCACGCTAATGTGTGTAGGCCACGACAGATATTTACGAGACATTGTATTACATTTGTCACGAAACACGATATGTTATTTATAGACTAATCTATACTAATATATAAAGCTGAAGAGTTTGTTTGTTTGTTTGTTTGTTTAAACGCACTAATCTCAGGGACCGCTGGTCCCATTTGAAAAAATCTTTCGGTGTTAGATAGCCCATTTATCGAGGAAGGCTATAGGCTATAAATCATCACGCTAAGACCAAACCTAACGCGTGGGCGTAGTACATATATATCGACGACTAGCCGACCCACGCAACCTCGTTTGCGTCTTCTATTGCCCGTAGCGTGATAATTTTCCCCCGTTTTTGTAACATTCTTAATTGTTGCTCCGCTTCTGTAGGTCTTAGCGTGATGATATATAGCCTATAGCCTTCCTCGATAAATGGGCTATCTAACACTCCAACAATTTTTCAAATCGGACCAGTAGTTCCTGAGATTTGCGTGTTCAAACAAACAAACAAACAAACTCTTCAGCTTTATACATTAGTATAGATTAGACCATTAATAAAATGAGGCCAGATTTAATTGAAACACATCGTGTTTTATTTAGAACCGAAAATTTTACATTCATACCTACTAGTATTATAAATTCGAAAGTAACTCTGTCTAAACCGCTGCACTGATTTTATTAAAATTTGGCATTGAGATACTTTTTTTGAAAAAAAAAAAATAGGCTACACTTTAATGCGATAACCGACATACACATGGTCGGAGCCACGAGGAAAAGCTAGTTCCCCATAATTATATGCATACTTGTACTGATAGCTGTGGTCTGAAAGGATTGGGCCCTTTTAGGACTCGATAGATTTAGGATAGACAGGTTTGACTTAACGTTATTATATTAAGCACACATTATATCAAAAAGATTTACTTAAAAACACACATATATGAGCGAATTATAGCTTGTTTCAAATGTAAACGATGATTTTCTTACTTTCGGATTTTATAATTTTAACGTAAAGTACCTAGATGACGAAGCCTTGCCCGGTATTCGTTTTTTCAAATTTTTCTAAAAATGATCCTAGCTAGATCGATTTATCGTCCCCGAAACTCCCTGCGTACAAAATTTCATGAAAATCGTTTGAACCGTTTCCTAGATACAGATTATGTATGTACAAGAATTTCTCCTTTCAAGGTATTAGATAAATAGATAAAAATATAGCTTTTAGTATCTTTAGTGGATAAGGATTTTATTATTTTACACTTTTGTATTTACATATAAAGCGAATCGCATATTGCTATATCTGTTACGGAATTGGTTTCTATTTGTTAGCTTTGTGATGAAAATTCACTTTTCTCACGGGAAATTTAAAAATATATTCTACACACACATAATTATAATTTGCTCTGACTGATTCACCTATGCGTAGCATAAACTCGCTGTGGCCACAAACTTGATAGTCTTGCCGGTTTGCTTCGTCTTGATATACTAGCAGTTACTAGCTGACCCACGCAACTTTGTCTAACACAGTACTGTTTTCAATTGTGCTTACCTCCTATTAATCTTAGTGTGATGTTAACTATTCAATCTTAATCTTCAGTTCATCGTGAGCAACAACGTGACACGATATTTATATATATTAGATTTCATGTATATGAATTCGAGGCTAATCGAACTGTCAGCGTAGGCGCTAGCTGAACAGTTTTTTTGTTTTAATGGATTATTTTAAAAGGTACTGCTGAATACTATTAAAGTCATAGTAGTCCCTAGAAAGTCTCTATTATCAAAGTAGCATCCCTATCCCCAAATATAGTAAGCCTGTAAAGTTTCGAATCTCCATTGAATTAAAGCTTTTATGTAACAATCGTAGGAGTCCTTTCTGCGAGTCAATAAAGATTATACCATACGCATAATTTGATTTGTATTTGCCTTATTCGATCACAGTTGTCCGCTTATGTTCCTATTTGTTTTGTAAAATGACACAGTGGCAAAGTAAAGTTCGCAAATATTTCAAGTATGTAAATAAACAGAGCTTCGAGTAGTACTTGACATTTGCTATATTAAACATCCAGTTTGCTATTTTTAGTCAAAATGGGGATATGAGTCTGCATTTATAACTTGTGTTTTTGTTTTAATAAGTCTTTTAAACGTAAACATACTAAATATCTTTGTGTATGTTTATAATATTAAAATAAAATTATTTTAATATATATACACGGTACATATACCAAAATATTTTTTTTACAATTTTTGTCTGTCTGTTTGTTCCAACTAATGTCTGGAACGGCTGGACCGATTTCGACGGGAATTTCACTGGCAGATAACTGATGTAATGAGCAGTAACTTAGGCCTTTTTAGACTAGTTTTACCCCGCGGAGTTACCAGCGGTTGTAATGTAATAACCGCGAGTTAAACACCGCGGAACTCGTCTAGATGATAAATATTTTACATTCAATTACAAGTTTAAGATTATACTGAATAGACTGTTTAGTATATATAAGTAATTGTATAAATGCAAAACTTCATTTTAGCTTATATCTTAGTTATCATATTATATTAGGTGACGCTTCAAAAAATTCAGTTTATCTCTTCATAGACAAACTGGGACAAACGAGCAGGCATATTTATTACATGGTAGCTATAAAAGTAATCGATTTAGGTGGCAATCAAAATCGCAAGCAGACACTTATGATTAATTTGCTTTTTTTTTAAGGATGGCTATATCCTTGAAAAGAGTAAATAAACTAGCGTTTGCGTTCATATCTATTAGATTAGATCTCGTATATTTAAAAAATGGTGGTTTAAAAATTGTTAGTTCTGAAGTTTACTTACCATCGGTTTTATGGGATTTACAGGGATTTCCTTTCTAGTGTAAACGTGACATCTGTACAAAAAACGCTTCGTGATTTTAGCCAGTTCGCGTACAACATTATATCAAGCTTAGGTAAGGGAACTAACCAAGGTGGGTCCTATGCAATCCGATCCGAGTTCGATCGAAATGCCTTATGAGGTTAATAATATTTAATATTCAATGTTCCTCATCGGTAACATTTGCGTCAATACCCCATTGAAATTCAATGCGCGCTGAATGTCCCATATACACATTGAAAACTAATCCGCGTCTGTCTAGAATCATAATAACTTGTTGTACGTATCTAGCATGTATTTTCCCACTACTGTGTCGTGGTTTTATGTTATAAATGGTACAAAATGGGTCCGATCGAAAGGGATAATTTCCCCTGATAGAGTCTGTTTCTGAGTTTACGGACTAGGTGATGCGTAAGTTTACCAGAGTTGCAGTTGCATACGGTGAGTTGCATACCTTTAGGCACTATTTGGCTAGTGAGTTTATGACAATGGTGGTTTAAAAACTAAAATAATAAATTCCTATCCATTTTCAATAAATGATTTAGTTTTCTGTGAGACCGTGGTCTGTGGTATCACTTGAGTCGAACTTACTCCATATGAGCCGAAGCATGGCTCTCACACTGGTTCTAGACATCTCTTCTTCTTTGTCTAACCCTCTACCCTGTTTACCTGAGGTCGGATCTCCTTGTATGTCTGGACCAAAGAGCTCTGTTCTGTATCCAGACATATCAAAAATTACAATTCCTATCAAAACTCAGTAGGTACTTGTAAATACTTTTTGCCTTCGGGTGATGCAGATATCATAGTATCTTAAGCCTTCTTATATTATCTTGACAACATTAAGAGACTTATTTTAAATTTGGCGGTAGTTCTGTTGAGCCTGGCGTGGGTTTTAGATGTTACGTGCGTGTTTAGTATTCTGAAAAGTGTTTGATCTATTTGTCCTACAACGCGGTACCCATATAAAAATGCGTGTATACGATACATACATACATCATTCTTATGCAATAAGTGAGATGCGTGTGAAGACTTATAGTTTGAGTGTACTAAGTTGTGTGATTGTGAAATAGTATTTACTTTTCTTGCACAATTAAGTTACAAAATAGTAAATAGCAATTCTTGTGTAATACTACTACTATATTGATGACTAGCTGAACCCCGCGGTGTTACCCGCGGTTATTGTTGTACCGCGAGTAACGCCTTGGGACAAAGTTAATCTAAAAAAGTAGCCTAAGTTACTCCCCGGGTCATCAGCTACCTGCCAGTGAAAGTCCCGTCAAAATCCGTCCAGCTGTTCCAGAGATTACCCGGAACAAACAGACAGACAGACAAATTTTTTTTAACTAGTTTTTTGCTAGATGTATCGTGTATACATACATATGCATTAAGTAAAAAGCGGTTATTTTAATATTACAAACAGACACTCCAATTTTATTTATTTGTATAGATAGTGTGATTACTCAAGTATCAAGCTGTCTAAATTCTTTCGGTAGATTATCTCTCCTTTAATTGCCTATCACATTAACTTAACAATAATTGAACAACTTCTGTATTTGTAAGAATCTTGGCTATCCAATACTAGTCTGCGTTATTGAAAACTAATTTATCATCTCGACTCATCTCGACGTTAAGTCACGCGTTTAAACAAAGTATAAGAAAGAATAGAGGGCTATTGTACAAAGAGATTTAAAGCGATAAACTTGTAATTTTTCTGGGGAAATAGCTCTAGTAAAGAGATCTATAACCAGCAAAGAGACAAATAAATATTAAAAATAAGTATGGATACGTTCCATCTATTGGATATCTTCCAACATCTTTAACGGCTTTTTTAATAACATAACTCTAGCTAATACTGGAGATGGTTATATATATATATATATATATAAATATATATATATATATATATATATAACCATATTTAATAGGATTGATTAAATACTCTTTTTTAGAGAAAATTCAGACCGCTTTAAAAATTCTAACCTACCTTAAAAATAGCTGTAAGTTGATCATACTATTAACGAGAATTTAATATTTAAATAAAAAAATCTATTCTCGAATTGAACCGGTCGTTCTTGTGTTTTATTTTAATCAAAAATCTATTTCTACGAAGTTAATCAATCTATCTATACTAATATATAAAGCTGAAGAGTTTGTTTGTTTGTTTGTTTGTTTGTTTGAACACGCTAATCTCAGGAACCGCTGGTCCGATTTTAAAAATTCTTTCAGTGTTAGATAGCCTATTTATCGATTATCATCACGCTAACACCAATAGGAGCGGAGCACCAATGAAAAATGTTTCAAAAACGTGGGAAAATTATCACGCTACAGCAATAAGAGACGTAAACGAAGTTGCGTGGGTCAGCTATCTTTAATAAAATTTATAATAAAGTTATATATTATAAATCTTATCTCGAAATCTAAAACCTAATGGTTAATAATCCTACAACAGAGTCCCGAATTCTCTATACAAGTAACATGGTTTGATAAATACATAAGTATACCTTCATATATTTGTGTAACGGTTCTCTCACGAAAAAGTAATTCAAGGTTTTGGAGTACAAAAAATATCAAAACGGAACTCGTGTCGGAACCATTCATTATAGAGTCGGCGTCTATTATTCATTTTCTCGTTTTGATACAGGGCCACTGGTTCACAATCCGGTTGTTATCACATCACACTAATATATAAAGGCGAAAGTTTGTGTCTGTGTATGTTTGTTACTTCTTCACGCAAAAACTACTGGACGGATTTGCATGAAATTTTACTATAGCTTATACATCAGAATAACACATGGCTACTATTTGCCGCGATAACAAACACGCGGGTGGCGCCACGGGCAACAGCTAGTAATACAATAGTTTAATGAAAGTGATATTGTTTTACTACATTAATGTACGAGAGCATGGCTCAGGAATTTTTTTGAGGAATCCGATGCTGAATTTGGATTACGGTGTGTTAAAGTTTCTTTTGGTACAAATTTTACTGTGATAGTCAAAGTTAAAGATTTTCTGATTTTTTAATATTTTTGCTACTGGTTGGCACATTGCCAGATATCACAGATATCACATTGCCAGGCATATCTAGACGTTACCAAGATCCGAATTACAAAACACATTAATACAAAACTGATGTAAAAACGAACATAGTTCAATAATAGTTATGAATAAAGTAGGAAAGGTACGCTTTGAAATACTTTAAGCCTTAAGAATTATCATTCACTCACACACATTGATAAGCACACGCAAACAACACAAAGACACTCATACACGAACGTACATACAAACATACACAATATGTATTTGTATTATTTTATGTATTTTACTGGCATTATATACAGTTTTAATATAAAATTTTATAGATTCGAGATTGGGCCCGAAAATCTGTTGCGCAGGGCAGGTGACCCTAGTATAGTCTATAGCGCAGACTTCAGCCTCTCACAAAAAATCCATATTTGTATTGTATTGTAAAAATTGTGCCTACTGTTGTGATGAGAGAAAAAAATACAACGTAATTGTATCATGAGTAATTCATTAATTATTGAGAATACCGCGTGTCAGTATTATACTGTAGTAATGTCATGCTCCATACACCGCCTCAAACTTAAACTTCACCAAATAGTCTATGTTGCTAACTTAAACTTTTTTTATATTCAGGCAAAAAAAGTAGACGCGATCTTGTTAGGTACAGTAACTTCAAACAGAGGGAAAATGTCAGTACATACTTGTGAATATTTTTTATTATGTTCAGGAATATTGTCTTCAACGTTATCCAGTTTCAAATTATTATAAACTTTTTAGGGAAGTAAGTACATGGGTACATAAGAAACTCTTCATATGAATTTGGTAGAAGTTAGTAATTGAATCTCTGAGAGTTATCAAACACTTAAAACGAGAATATCTGTTTGCTGATAGAATAAGTATTACTACAAGATCTAATACTTGGAATAAATTTAGGTTATATTTTTTTGATGGCGGACTAAGATATACCTTTAAACCCCATTGTTTTTTTGTTTATGGAAAACGAGTAGACGTATCGCATGATGGTAAGCGATTCCCACCGCCCATGGACACCCGTAACACCAGAGGTGTCACAAGTGCGTTGCCAGCCTTTGGGGATGAGGAAGAGGGTGGTAGGAGGGGTTGGGTTATTATTATTATCCTCCAGTATCCTCATCACTCGGTGAAACACAACGCAAGCGTTGTTTCACACCGGTTTTCTGTGAGGCCGTGGTATCACTCCGGTCGAGCCGGCCCTTTCATGCCGAAGCATGGCTCACCCACGGTATAGCGTGGTTCTCCCACGGTATTTACATTATATTATAGGTAAAAAACCCCTAAGCTCTTAGATTTTTCTGTGATTTCTTGAAATACATAGCAGATCAGTGAGCTTTCGCTTAGTTCGAGAGTATTCAGTTATGTTCAAGACTCGCTAACACTGACTTTTAGATACCATTGTGTGGTATCCATAACCTTGTAGAACCTGACATCTAGTATATTACTTTTAGCGGAACAGGAACTGGCACAATAACCTTTGAATGATGTAGTTCCTTGTCCATTTATTTGTTTAGTTTCTATTGGACCAACAGATTCTGTTATTTACTACTCATTAAAGTCAATTGATTTTTCAAGATTACTTTCAGGAAGGCGCTGAATTATTTATTTCAAACAAATATTCGAAGAGGGTATTTGAACTTTATAAGCTACTAGCTGTTGCCCGCGGCTCTGCCCGCGTGTATATCGGTTTTCGCGGCAAAGTGTAGCCTATGTGTTATTCTCGTAGTAGTAAATATGTATATTTATAAAGTAGTGTTCATAAAACTTCAGCTTCCTGCATACCAAATTTTATCAAAATTGGTACAGTTCTTTGCGCGTGAAGAAGTAACAAACATACACGCTCACAAACTTTCACCTTCATATTATTAGTGTGATTTGTCACCTAGGTTTACATATCAAACACGTATTTACACAAATTTACATTGATCATCATCATCTAACTCCTCCAGTATTCTTCGGATTAATTTCGTTGCGGGTTCCAAGACACTTTCATTTTTCCTAGTATCCCCAAGTGTCATAACTCGGTATGTTGTGGATGCTGCTGTTGATCCTGGTGTACAGGAGTTACAGTGGTAGGTGTGTGGATGAGATTCGTCGTCAGTCTCTCTCTCAAACTCAAAGCCTGATACTTGACCTAGTCTACATTTAACATTATGGCCTGTAACAAATAATGTTTACACACAGAATTTTATGAAGAAGTTAAACTATATATTAACAATTATTTTTTACAGGAATTGACGCGATTACTTATTAAAAGGTATTACATACCTCTGATTTGCCTGACGTTTCGACCAGGTTGCACTGGCCGTGGTCACAGGCTGACTCCACGTCATCTTTTAATAAGAGATCGCGTTAATTCCCATAAAAATAATTGTTAATATATCATGGAACGCGAAAGTTTAAAAGTTAGTAAAGTTAAACTATAAATGCGAGACCACGCAACCGTCATCATTATGTTGAATACACGTTATCACCAATGGACTGAGCGATTTTTTAATCCATCTCTAAGTGCTAGAAAAAATATGCTTTCACATGAGCCTAACCACAGGCAAAGATCAATTATTTATTTATTCATAACTTTATTCACTTTTGTACATTAACGGACTTAATGCCCAAGGTATTCTCTACCAGGCAACCTTATGGGCCTACCACACGCGCAAGTATTACCACAGTTTTGCCTGCACTGGCCGGCTTGTACACGGAACACCGTGCGTGTGGTTGGTTGGTAGAACTGTATCACACGTAAACCACCTGTATCACAACAGTTTTACCTGCGCAGTTATAACTGTGGTGATACTTGCGCGTGTGGTAGGTACTTTAGGGTGGTGTAGGTGCACATAGGTGCAACTACGCATCTAAAATATACATAACTAAACAACATACATTCCCTTATGTGGACATTTTGCGAACCCCAAATACCGCAAGAAATAAATCCTAATTACATAAACGTAATTTCATTTTCTCAGTCAACTTATCTCTTCACGTAACGAGTACAACAACTATACTCAAGACCCTCAACGACCCTCAACGACCCTCAACCTCTGCTCCAGTTCAACCAGTTAAACGAAATTAGTGATTATTACGTAAACGATGGGGGAATTAAAATGTCACGATATATTGTGGTTATAAATTAGCAAGTTATGGTCAATATATATATGTGTATTTGTTATGTCAATTATGGAAGGTTATCTTGTATGTGTATATACTGTGTACTAAGAATTATCAGGCTTCCGATCAATGATAAGTTTCCTGTGTATATTGGATATTAGCTTTTTACCGTGGTAATCGATTAAGGTGGCCTAATTAAAATAATTTAAGATTTCGTGGTTTTTCTATCATTTGATTTATCAAGTTTATTAGAGGGATTTCATTCTTATACTTGACCCTAAAGATCGATGCAATAAAAGTACAGGGTGCATTTTTTACAGATTTCAGTCGGTTCGATTCCCGGGTGTGGCAAGCGAATTTTCAGAAATCTTTGAATGCAGTTTTCTTTCTTTTCAAAAATAAAGGAATGTTTTCTTGGAGTTAAATTCATTCCTTCAGGTGGCATTACAAAATTCCAACCTGTATATTTAATTGTATAAAAAGAAATAAATATATTTAAATTAAATTCCTTTCGTCGTCTTTTTTCATTAATTTTGCTAAATAATCGCGATGTGAAGAACGTGTGAATGACACGAAATTTTTTTTAATAATAAAACCTCTGATGATATTAATCACAATTGTATGTTTTTGTGTCTATTGTTTTAAAGTACCTGATAAATCAAAAACTCAATTTGCCTAAGCGATGGTAGTAAAGCTCGTATTTTTTACTAAATATAGTAGATTTACACAGTCACGGGCACTTAACTTCTATTTCCGCTCGCTTTATTACACATAAAATCTTTTAGTACATAACGTCCTACGTGACAAAAATACCGATATAATGTTCTCTCTTTTCTTCTCAAACCATTTTTTTGTAGTTTATGAGGCAAATAAGCAGACGATGGTATGTGCACAACCGCCAATAGACAGTTCAAGAGTCACAAGTGAATTGTTGCCATTTAAGACACTCTGGAGTCTAAGGGAGAAGGGTTTCCTCACTGCCTCGTTAAAAAACAATCAAGAAAGAATTGCTAAACATCAGTTTTCTATGAGGCTGTGGTACTTTTCACCCAGTGAGTAAAATAATCTCCATTGAGATCCTGCAGTTCTATCTCTGGAATCCACGAACGGAAGTAATCAGGTAACCTAGTTGCTCGTTTTCTCCCCTACTGCATAAAAAAATGTATGAAGAATATTTGCCGTTATATGACATTAAAATCAATCGGTCAATGTCCGAACAGGCTGTTCTTTACGTTATTCACACTTTTTTTTAATTTTACACAACATTGACTCAAAATATGAGTACCGTTTCAAATGTACATACATATGTCTGTGCTAACTGTTTTTAATAACGCCAATTACATTGCACACAGAACCTGAATGTAGGTTGCGAGAAACTCTTCAAAATATTCATGGGCGCTTGAACTCGGTCCTTATTTACCTACAAAAAGGTAGCTTGTGTTTATATGGCACCACTTTTTTGTAACGAGTTGCCGGAGAAGATTGCGACCCTTCCTTATCACAAATTTTGTGCTATGTTAAACATGGCCTTTAGCATTCAGCCATATTACGCCAGAAATGTATTGGTGCAGTCAATAGTTAAATATGATTTTACAAATAAATAAAATGGAAGTGTCTGTAAAAGTATGTATTTTTTTAAAATACCAGTTGTTTTTTTAGATCACCATGTATATTAGAATTATTTAATTTTACATGCTTGTAAGTCGTTTACAGCAAATATTGTATTTAAGGCGACGTTAGAATTACTGATTTTCATTAACTTAAAAGAAACAGGTTTTGTTTTGATTCACTTCGTAAGTTAAGCGGCAGACACTACATAGATAAGGGTATGCATTTACATAATATCAGTTAAGATAGGAATAGTAGGTATTTTAATACTCACATAAATAAGACGTTATGTGTAGGTAAGTACATCTTCTCGCTCGCCGTTTGCCCTTCTTCGAGACAGTATTGTTGACCTTTGTATAAATAAAATATTACTTCACATCACAAAAAGGTATTTTATTCGTGAAAACGCTAGTTCCAGTTGATGATATTTTTGTAAACCGTGTGATTTATTATTAACATATGTAGCTGTTCGCTTTTGATCATGTAAACGGTTTGAATGAAAATGATACGTTCTGCGTCGTTTTCCGGCGACCTGACTTTGGTTGTAAGCAATAGATTTGAACCTTATTACCTATGTGGATTAAAAATACACCATCACTTTGCTTTCTCTTGCAGACAGCCAAAACATTATTATTTTATAAACAGAGTATATAACGTTAAAATAATAATAAAATGAACATCTACCTTCTTTTGTTACAACTTACTTAATACTAGATAAACTTCTAATGTCTGTTAGCAACAATATACTAAACATGTCCTTGTTTGTTGTCACCAGATGGGAGCAGGCGCGAACGGGCCAGGTGGTAGACGCGCCTTAGAACTCATATTGAGTGGTGGACTCAAGTCTCTGGCGAGGCCGTCAAAACCAGTACGACGAGCTGCCTCTAGGGACTCGGTGCTGTCGCAACCGCAGCCCTTGCTTGAAGGTAAGATCATCAAACAATTCATCAATATAGACTGATCCGATTTTTGCTATACACGTGCAGTTTACTTAGTTTAGTTCACTTCAACAACTTCCTGCAACTCCACGCCAAGGCTCAGCCTTACTCCTTGCTTTCCTTTACGCTACCTTAGAAGACGCCATTATACCTTCGGAGATGTGTGTCGTCACGACGAACTAAGTTTCTGGCCCGGTACACTGCAATTTCTAATTATTGATTTCTTTTTCCTCTCCTTTATTCATATTCTGTGCATAAAAAAGGTGTTTTGTAACGCTCCACTACGCGGTGGCTATAAACGTTCTTCTTGATTCTTATTCACTTTATAAAATGTTGATCCAGGACGGTCCTGTCATACCGTTAGTTAAAAGCATCTATTAACTATTGAATTTGAACGGAAAACTGGCTTGTAGACATCCACCTATTCGTTCTGGAGGTTAGCTACAAGAAAACTGGCCAACACAATAACATTAGAGATTCATTTATTAGTATATGCATTATGGCTAATGGCACATTTTTAGTTTTTTTGAATGCTTAAAACTGTTATTATGATATTGCGCTCCAATTTATTTAACCTACGAGACGTTCCGATTGCCATGTTTTGATATTTAATATAATAAATCACTTTTATATTAAATACTAGTTGTTGCCTGCGGCTCCGCCCGCGTATATGTCGGTTATCGCAGCAAAAAGTAGCCTTATGGATAATTCTGATGTAAAAGCTATATTACTGTAAAGTTTCATCCAAATCCGTTTAGTAGTTTTTACGTGAAAGAGTAACAAACATCCATCCATCCATATTTACATACTTTCGTACGTTTAGAATATTAGTATAGATAAAAAGATTTACAAAGAATGTTAATTTTAGAAGTGTTTTAAGTATGCGTTAAATTTTACATCCTTTAGGCACTTGGTCCTAAACAAACGACTCCTAACGAAGAATTTTAATACAGTTTTTTTACATTATCTGCTAAAGTATTTAACATTCCCTAACTGTACAACGAAGAGGTTATGACCCAATAAAATGTGTACTTAAATTCTTTTGCGTATACCGTTAATTGGAAAACTGATTTATGTGTTAGCGCAGCACCTTTTACAAAGAGCTGACACGCGAAATATAAGTATTTATTAACGTTCTCAGTGAAATACTTCGCCTTTTTTTAGCAAAACAGTTGTTCCAAGGTTTGATCAAAGTCATGATATTACCAGTCGTCGTTTGACTAAGAGGCAAACGAATGTGGGAATCCTACAAAACACTTCTCTCTCACTAGCCTCTTAAAATTTAAGATAGGTAGTTCTGTTTTCCCTATCTATAGATGCTTGCTATATACGTATCTGCATCTATACTAATAACAAAAAGAGATAGGTACATTTTGTGAAATTGTAGTTGTGTAGAGACATGTTTTTTAAAAAAACTTATTAGCGGCTTGGAGTTTGGAGGATGTTCTCTTAATCTCCTAATCTCCCTTAATGCCTTGAAAAGCACGTAAAGCTTTCTTTCTTGCGCCTGATCTCTCCCCGGTCGTGTCGAATAGCCCTCGCAGGAGCGATAAATAGACGTTTATAAGACTTAGAGATCAGAGAGTCCACCTGTGTTCACGCATACCACTTGAGAACTATAATATCTCCTGTGTAGTTGACTGGTCTCCATTGAGACTGATCGCCGCGACCGATATCGGCTAGAAATACATCATCATATATAACCAAATACTTGATCATGCTGTATACAAGATCACAATTATTATTAATACATATTTTTTATCATACTGTAGTGATAACTTCGTGTCAATTTAAATAAAACAAAGAAAATAAAATATATAAAGAATATTTGAAAGACGAAGCTAAATATAAATGCAATCTCAGTCATTGGCCATTGTTGTTAGAACAAATACAAAAGCGATATATAAGTTGAATGAAAACCATGCATGTACATATTATACATCTCGTTATAATTCTTTTATAGTCTTAAACCCATAAACCATAATACGACGAGTCTACTTTTTAGTATACATACTTACGATATAGATTTCTGATTTTATGTTTCTAACTTTGAAAAATTCAATTACGAATTTTGATACAACCGTTCATATCTTACTTTACCCCATTAACCCCCCCCCCCCTCTCCAGTTACTTTCATAGTTTGTTTTTTTCTCTGTTTAAAGCATCAGCTGCCATACAATCGAGTTCGTAATCCTATCGGCTGAGACTGTGCCCATGTGTATAATATAATTAAAACTCTATCCTGGGTACTTGGAACTTGTTAAAATGCGTACGTGGTTAAACCAGTCACTCAGGACAAGTAATGCTATATGTATACATTAAGAATTCTTATGCCACCATTTTATTCTGGAACTAGCAGATCCACGCAACGTCGTTTGCGCCTTATATTGCCCGTAGCGTGAAAATTTCCCCCGTTTTTGAAACATTCTTCATTGTTGCTCCGCTCCTATTAGTAGTAGAGTGATGATGTATACCCTATAGCCTTCCTCGATAAATGGACTATCCAACACCGAAAGAATTTTTCAAATCGGACCAGCGGTTCCTGACATTAGCTTGTTCAAACAAACAAACAAACAAACTCTTCAGCTTTATATATTAGTATAGATAACACATTAACATCAAGATAAATTTAATAGGAACAAAGTCCCACAATGGACAAATGTTTAATAATAAATTCCAAATGTCACTACCATATTTTTGTCTGTAGTGGAATTTGAGTAAGTGTTTTCATTCATATTCAATTTACCCGGACCGAATTATATGCATTTGCATATTTGCATATGTAAGCCTTAGCGGTAGTAACATATTTTACTTAAGACGCATATTATCGGTACATTTTAATTTTTTTCCGAGTTCAGTAGGTACACTTACCCTACATTCCGAAATGCGAAAAAATTGATATATTCAGAATCCGATCAAATTTAATAGTCACAAAATATAAGGGTTAATTACATCACACTAAAATAAAGGCGAAAGTTTGTGAGTGTGTATGTTTGTTACTGTTGGCTGGACCAATTTGGATTAAACTTTACAGTAATATAGCTTATACATCAGAACAACACATAGGCTACTATTTGCTGCGATAACCGACATACACGCGGGCGGAGCCGCGGGCAACAACTAGTGAGTAATAATTGTGACTAGTCGAATTCGCATCGCATCGGATTGCATTTCGGTCAGTAGTTACGTGCATGTCTTTTGTTTTGAAGAAATGATCGAAAACAATCTTATCACTGTATATTTGGTATAATACTTGATTGTTCACGTTTACAACAATAATAAATAATTTTAATGTCATGTAATATTACTGTACCTATTATCGCCTATCAAAAGATAATTTACTAAATGTATGCTGATTTTGCAATAAAAAAATATCTTTAGTCTTCTTTTTTTATTCCTAGAATTAGTCATATAGTTTTGCATATTTTGCTAATTTTCGTGCATATTTCAAGAATTTTCCATCCATATTTGCATGCATATAACAAGCTTTTTATGTTGCATATAATCCGGTCTCTATTCATCACAGATGCCAAACACTTGTCGAGGAACGCGGTGGACGCCTTGCAGATGTCTAAATAACGGGACACAATATCTCCAGTTGTTATCTTCATATATAAAATTCTCGTGTTGCGGTGTTTGTAGTTAAACTCCGAAACGGCTTGACCGATTCTTATGAAATTTTGTGTGCATATTGGGTATGTCTGAGAATCGGACAACATTTATTTTTCATCCCCCTAAATGGTAAGGGTGACCCAACCTTAAATATTTTTATGGCAAAATAACGTTTGCTGGGTCAGCTAGTGATAGATAAAAGTATTATTATTAATTGTCAATGTTTGGAAAAGGAGACATCAGATTAATACTTTTATCTCATTTTCATTCACAATCTTAAAGTTTGTTGTCACTCATGACAACAAACTTTAAGGTTACGCGGTCAGTTAATTAGTTTTATTTTCGCTGCTCAGCTACTTCAAAGCTACCTATACTTGTATTCTTAAAACTGACAAATTTGAGATTGGATCTTTCGAGATCTCTTTTATTAACTGCCTCGGTGGCGCAGTGGTAGCGTACGCGACTGCTGTTCTTGAGGTCTCGGGTTCGATTCCCGGGTCGGAACAAATGTTTGTATGATCTGCAAATATTTGTTTAGGAGTTTGGGAGTTTTCTATGTATGATATGTATGTATTTACAAAAAAAAAGTATATAAGTATTCATATCAGTTGTCTAGTACCCATAATCCAGCTCTGCTTAGTTTGGGACTAGATGGCGTTGTGTGTTAGATGTCCGAAATATTTATTTATTATTATTTATTATTTATTTGTCCCATAATTTGTAGATGGAGATAGCACTAGTTTTTGTTCTACTAGTCACTAGACTGACTGTAGTAAGGCACCTCTTTTCTTACAAGAATGAATACTATCGAATATAAAACAACCGACCTCGTTCAAAGCGGAGTTTACTACCGGATGTCTAGAAAAATATACAACTTATAAATCCCATAATTGTTACACATCATAACTACGTTTGTTTGTTTTGTGGGGTACTAGTGGGGAATAAAATAATCACAAAAGTTCAACAAAAAAAACTGGCCTAAATTGAAATGGAACCACACGGGAAGCACCAGCTTTCAAATAAAAAAAAATTATCATCAAAATCGGTTCATCCAGTCGAAAGATATGAGGTACAAAACATAAAAAAAACAGTCGAATTGATAACCTCCTCCTTTTTTGAAGTCGTTTAAAAATGAATATCGTACAATAATGTTAGTATTTTGATACCACGCAATCCGTTTACCATACTCCAAAGTAATTCCATAACCTTCGTACACAATATTCCAATACGTTCAGTTTATCAACAGGATTACACTTTATCCACATAGACAAGCACCCTTTTACCCATACACCCTTCAGAGGAAATGACTTGAATTCCCATAAATAGATTATCGCTACCGAAAATGGGTCGCTCTCATGGGATAACGTTTCATGGGTCTGATTGCCAATTAGCGTACTCAGAGTGTTTTGTTTTAGCATTTTTGTACCTCTCTTATGAAATCCCATACTGTTAGTCTAACTAATAGCATTTCCCATTAGTTGGATCAACACCACGTCATTTCATCAGGTATAAAATGTCACGTTGTCACGTCATTTTGTTGGTGAAGGTGGAATGGTGATTTCTGTTTATGAGCTTTTTAACGAGTAATTTAAATCTTTAAACATACAACTAAATTATTCCATAGTACTATTAATTTGATTTAGTATGATATAACAACCTCCTTGAGTGGAATTAAAACGATTTTTACCCGACTAGGGCGAAGCCTAAAGGAAGGGTATTGGTTTTTCGAGTACATGGATTTTTATATGCTCCACCGTAGCTCCTAAAATACTGAACCGATTTTAATGAATGAGGTGTCTATAGATTCATAATAATGGCCCGGGTCACATAGGCTATTCAAGTTTTTGTTTATAGAATGCAACTTCGGGAGCAGAATAGAAATCATTTCTTTTACGCGAATGGGCAATTATAAAAGAAAACAAATAAAGATCGTGCTTGTAATCAATCACCACCAGACAGGCAACTTGCCAACTCAAGAAAATATCGTTGTACTTTGCTCTTTTTACTTCCACAGCATTTACTGCGTGGGTGTAGTATAATATCGTCGTTACCTTTAACCTTCTCTTAGTCATGACATTATATTGATAAAAAACTTTATTTTATCACGCACAAGTCTATTTATATTTCTCGATAGCTTTTTGAGACTAGACTTTCATAAGAAAATGTTGTTCAAATACTAATCGTATTTGTATACATAAATATGTACTTAGACTAGCTAAACCCCGCTGTGTTACCCGCGCTTATTGTCGTACCGCGGGTTCGAAGCTAGTCTAAAAAAAGATCCTACTTGTTCCTTTACACTTATTAGTAGACATACTTGACTACTAATTACTGATCTATCTGCCATCCCAACCCATAACAAACATCCCAACCTCCATACTCAATAACTTTTGTGTTTATATTAATGTGATTTAATTTTAACAATAGCAATTGTTAGTATTTATAACAATGCTACTCTTAATCAAGGATATTAAGTTGTTTAGCTTACTTACATGACGTGTGCCCTTAATAAGTATGAATACCTATCAAGAGAGTTCGTATTTAAATGTCACTTTTGCAAAAACAAAGCTAGTATAATGGCAGCACATATTTTGTTAATAATAATGTACAAATTAGGATATCCTAAAATCAAACAACGTGGTTGTATTTCCCGATGCTGACTACGAACGAAATCTCATAAATATTCCACAAACTCAGGCAAACACTTCTTTAAGCGCTTGCACAGTTTACACAGAAACTCCACAAATATTGATATTCGTTCATTTAAATATTTACAAGATGCACTAGATTGCGCTTCAACTGCGCCACGCGCCACATAGGGTGTGAAATAGTAAAAATACTCTTTACACAATAATACTCAATCTATCTCCTCTCTTCAAAACGAATTTCCAGCTCTTCTGACGATAAATGAAGGGCCAAACCAGACGCTCTTCCAACCCCTCCAAGATATAACCTTTCTTTATTGGCGTTTGTAGTTTCATTAAAAAGATCGGTTGGTCGTTACTTTCCAAGATTGTCTTAAACGCGGTAGAAATGCTATTCGTTAACCTTAGTGTGAAAGATTTATATTTTTACTCTAAGACTTTACCGTATATTGATTTAAGTATCTTCAGATAGTACACGTCTCTTTGACCCATATATACTAATACTACCTGACTCGAGAAACCTTGTCTGCGTCTCCTATTGCCCGTAGCGTGATAATTTTCCCCCTTTTTTGTAACATTTTTCATTGGTGCTCAGCTCTTGTAGGTCTTAGCGTGATGATATATAGCCCATAGGCTTCCTCTAAAAATGGGCTATCTAACACTGAAATATTTTTTTAAATAATAATAATAATAAGTTTATTTATTCACTCTAAAAAATCGGACCAGTATTTTTTTTCCTGAGATTAGCGCGTACAAATAAACAAACAAACTCTTCAGGTTTATATATCTATATTATATATATATTAGTACTAGCCGACTCGTTTGTAGTCCTGTAGGTCTTAGCGTGATGATATATACTATAGCCTTCCTCAATAAATAGGCTATCTAACACTGAAAGAATTTTTCAAATCGGATTAGCGGTTCCTGAGATTAGCGTGTTCAAACAAGCAAACAAACAAACTCTTCAGCTTTATATATTAGTATAGATAGATACTACCTGACTCGAGAAACCCTGTCTGCGTGTTCTATTGCCCGTAGCGTGATGTTAATAAGCGTAAACAGTTAACCATAAAACAGGTTATAGTAAACCAACCTTAAAAATGGACAAATGCTGTCGCGAACTTTTCTTAGGAACTTTTAAAGTGATCAATACTTTCATATAGGTACATATTTTTTGTGAAACGTAACCCATTTACGTAGCGCATGTAATGGAAAATATCGAAGTGAATAAATTGATAGCCACTTATAATATGAGCGTTTTCCATATTAAGAAGACCTGAAGACTTCTTAATTGTCAAAACGGTTTAATCTTTATGTTCTTACGTGAAGCAATAACTTTGCATTACTTTTTATGAAATTCATGCGAGCGGTGGCGTATGAAGTTTGGCACAGTTGAAGTTTATATGGATGAGGAGTGCAGAAAGCTACAAAGATAATTAAAGGCATTATGGTCATACTTCGATTAATGGGCGATTACAATTATGCGTTTAATTTTTTAGAAATAGTAATCATCTATTGGTAAGTAAGTGACTAAGCCGTCGCTCGTTACCACTTTTATCTGAAACCGTAGTATTATTTCTATAAGAACACATAAAAGGTAGGTTTTTCTAAGAAAAAAATTATTTTACGTTATGTAAATATAATAAATAAATAATAAATAAATATTTCGGACATCTAACACACAAAGCCATCTAGTCTCAAGCTAAGCAGAGCTTGTGTTATGGGTACTAGACAACTGATACAAATACATATATACTTTTTTTTTTGTAAATACATACATAATGTACATAGAAAACACCCAAATTCCGAAACAAATATTTGTAGATCATACAAACATTGACATAATCTTTCCTTTGAAAACTCTTCGCCTCAAATTCATTAATTCTCAACTTATAAAAACGGTTATTTGTTTGTATAAAATCGTATTAAGTACTCTCCTCTTGCGCGTCCGGTCCTCCACTTCCAAGGGTAAGCCTTTCACAAACTGGAAAGTTAATTTTGAAAGTAGGCCTTTATACTTTTTTAATACATAATGAGTTCCTTCTTAAGAGAATGGTTTTATAGTTGCATAAATATTCCGAATTAAAAGAACAGTAGAAGCTTTTGTTGTGTGATTTTTTTGTCTCTTTATATTAGTAGTTCATAAAGTGGATGAAAGACCTACTACTGACATAACCAGAGATCAACCGCACAGCCCAAACCGCTGAACTTAGAATCCTGAAATTTTGCATGTAGGTTCTTTATATAACGTAAGTGAGCACTATGAAAGGATTTTTTTTAATTCCATCCCTAAGGGGATAAATCAGGGGATTAAAGTTTGTATGAAACTTTTTATTCCTTTGATGAATTTGCTTAAAATTTTGTCAAAATATAGTAGGGTTAAAGTAGGTCTGCCTTAATAAACACCGGGCGTCGGAGGCGCACCTATCAGCGCCTCATGCCGCCCTGAGTGTGGCCGCGGATGGTCGGGATAGGTTTTCCCCACCATCCGCTTTAGTGGCCGCCCGCGAGGGGGCGACGTTACGCGTGTGCCGTACGTCGCCTAATTAGAGAGTTTACCAGCAGACGGTGCCCGCTACAGTGCGGGCAGGCCCTGGGAGGGGTCCGGATGTGTTAATAACAGCAGTTCGCGGATCCCTCCCGTCTTAGGCGCAGAGTGGCACACCATGTGGTTTTAGTAGGTTCGATTCCGACACACCGCCCCGTCACAAACCCCGGCGGGGTGAAGGCCCGAGGGGGCTTCCACAGGTTAAAAAAAAAAAAGGTCTGCCTTAATAATACTCGTATAGTAATGTGTGATAATTGCTGACATATATATTATACAATAAATATATTGTCTCGATATGAGAAAATATATAAATATTTTTTGATTTTGTGACACACTTACACTGTACACACTTCACACTAATATATAAAAGCTAAAGTTTGTGAGTGTGTATGTTTATTACTTCTTCCCGTGAGAACTACATGATTGATTCGGATTAAACTTTTAAGTGAAATAGCTTATACATCAGAATAACACATAGGCCACTATTTGCCGCGATAACCGACATAAACGCGGGCGGAGCCGCGAGCAACAGCTGGTGTTTAAATAAATGTGTTATTTTTTCTTCTTACTTAACTCTTCTTACTACACCAGTTTGCTGTATATTCCTCTTGTACTATACTTTCGATTATAAAAGTTTTACCTTCTTAATAAAATCGCTATTCAAATATTTTTTTATGCTTATTTTGTCAACTCTGTGTATGATATGCCCACCCTATACTTTCTACTATTTGAGAGTATATTCGAATGTAGGGAGAATTTAATATAGCGAGAGTACGCAAATAAGGGTGAAACTGTTATTAACTATAAGTGAAAGAGTTTCGGAGTTTTTCTTGTATAAACATTTGCTTTAACTAAACATCATCATGGCATAAGAGGTCCTTAGATATGTACCAGTTCAAACTGCTTCATGTTTGCAATATTCTTTATCACGTATTCTTAAAAATATGTGGGTGATACGCATTCGTGTATCCCTTTGGGTTTACGGATGTAACTGTGTGTATATGTGTTTATTAATTCAAGATGCCTAGAAAAGCATTGTTTTGGTATCTTCTTTGTTATATTCTTTGTTACTACACGCAATTTTGGTGTATTATATATACCTAAATAGAATAATTTACTTCACATATAATGCTTTAAAAGCATTTGTAATTCTTATTTTATTACGGGAGTTTTAATAGTATTCTATTTAGATTAATTATATGTATTTATATATATTGATTATAAGTTTTGCACGATAAAATGAAATGGTTAAAAACGGTTATCCTAAATATGGATTGAAGTAAAAAAATACTAACAGTATAATTTTGTCCAACAGGTTTAAGAAAATGCTCGACCGTGCTCGCTCTTACAGACCGCGAGAGGAGCTCGGAGCCAATCAGAGCACACAACAGGCTGCGCGCGCCCTCCGTCTGCTCCCGATGCTCGTCACTTCTGTCCCTCGCCGGCGCTGGAGGCTCCAGGTATATAATCAAGCTCAAATATTTTTAGTACAGTAATTTATTGATTATCAAATGAAGAAAAATACCGAGGTACTACAATAACAGAGACCAAATGATTTAGTCATCATTACCTCAGCCGAAAGATGTCCATTGCTGGACAAATACCTTCCCCAACTCTCCCAACACCCTCCACAACATCGGTTTTATGCCCAAAGTTAAAATTGTTTCCTATCTCGGTTTAGTTTAGAATTGAAGTGCTATATCAAGCTCAAGTTTTAAGAAATAAACTCTATTTTTCTATTCCTTTAATGATCTTCTTTCTTAAGTATTACTTATTATTTTTGTTCTTCTCTTAAAAATAAATGTATACCAGTACCTAAATATTGAAAGTTTTAACAGATAATAACTATTTGAATAAAATTAATCCTATTACTTGTTCTTATATGTTATAACTAGCTGACCCTAGCTATTCTTAGCTATTCTTATATGTTATTACCTCGTTTGCTTCTCCTATTGCCCATAGCGTGATAATTTTCCCCCGTTTTTGAAACATTCTTCATTGGTGCTCCGCTCATATTCGTTTTAGCGTGATGACATATAGCCTATAACCTTCTTCGATAAATGTACTATCCAACACTGAAAGAATTTTTCAAAGCGGACCAGCGGTTCCTGAGATTAGCGCGTTCAAGCAAACAAACAAACTCTTCAGCTTTATATATTTGTATAGATTAGAACGTTCCGTGAACAGTACCTTTTCCTTGATGTATCCAATAGTTTCATGGACAGAGGTTAGAGGCGTCAAAGACGACGATTGTCCAGCAAATTTCTTTTAATTTTTTTTTATTACCACTTTAGTCTTGAAAGCATCACGGCATTAAGTGCTAACCTTAAAAACAGTAGTTCAGCTTGAGGAGATTTACTTCCACTCTTTTATAGGTTAAAATCGTATTTACTTGTTTGTGGATTTTATAGTCATTTCGTTACTTATTCTCTCTTTTTTTAATTGTTCTTTGCTCGATCATTAGAGAGGCTTACACAGACTCGTGTTCCGTAGCTTACGATGACCCTATGAAACTTCAATAGAGAAATGGATTCTGATAGATGTTATCTTATAGTGTTAAAATCATATTTTTATGACTAAGCAACAGAAGTAGTTGAATATTTATTAAATATTAAATAATCGTTAAATATTATTTATGTTACAGACATTAATTTTATATCTTTCGTGTATATAATTATGCCTGTATCCTCGAAGGGCTAGGCAAAGGTGGAACCAAGTGGAACTAAAATTTTAATCTGGGTAATTTAGTAAATTTTATATAATAATTTGTTAGATTTCTCTTTTATGACAAAATTTAAATTTTTACCGAAAAGTATAGTAGGTTTCCTAAAAGGCGGTTTTATTTCATTTGCTTCTTACATCCTAAAGATTTGATTCGGCCAAGGAAACAGAAAACTATAGTTAACATTGATTTCAAAGATAAGACATCCTTGTAACTTTTATTCACATTTGCAAATCCGAATGAACGTAATCAAATAATCTTGATAATACAAATCGACCCCTCGAGAACTAAATATTAACAAGATTGAGGAGGGTCATTAAAACGAGCTCTTGGAGAGAAGCTATTATTATTTACTCAACGCCAGACCAGCTAATTGTGGTACTAGGATTGCTAACTAAATACCGCATTATTTAGAATGACCGTAGATTGATTCTAGATTTCGTTACTTTTCTAGTCGGTTATTGGGAATAATACTTGGTGATTCTCTAATTGGCTGCTTTAGGAAGCGTGCGGCACTCTAATCTTGTCTCCAGTACAATGCTTACTATGAGTACAACGGCCACAAGATCTTCATGGCATTTGCTGCGGGAAGTCTCGATTTATAAGAAACTGTGCAAAGATCTTATAGGGTAGAGAAACTAACCAGGTTTGACCAGGCGCCTAAAAGCGTAGAACGAAACCTGCAAAAAGCTAGTCCCCTAATTCGTGCGGTAATTAATTATGACATCAGTTTTATTGTTTAGCTAACTGTTTAAATAAAAATATAAGCCGTAAGCAATTGTAATTATAAATGCCGTATCTAATAATTAGTTAAAATCGTATTAAAATAATGCCCAATTTAGTTGTTAAGGTCAAAAACGTAAATACTAGTAAACAGTAATTACGTGTGAATGACCGATGATAAGAAGGTTATCCATAAGTAAATATGCAGGAAGTTTAACGCAGAAAAACCAGAATTACTTTCAATTCATTCTCATCTGACATTTACTTTTTTGCGGACCATAATGTGAAGGTCTCAAGAAGTTTTTGGACAATACATATGCATCACAATCATAACGCCCACGCTTCCCGCATAACAGGATACAGTTTTGACCTAACCTTTCTTTGACCTTATTGTACAAGGAAAATCATCTTTATCTTACGTATAAAATTTTCTGAAATAATAGTGCTTCGATGCAGAAAACAACATCTAGGTAGTGAAATATATGGCGGTAGTTGTGAAATAGTGTTACTAATAAATTTTCCCACGTTTTGTAACATTCTTCATTGGTGCTCCGCTCCTGTAGGTCTTAGTGTGATGATATATATCCTATAGCCTTCCTCGATAAATGGGCTATCTACGATTGAAAGTATTTTTCAAATCGGATCAGTAGTTCTTGAGATTAGCGCGTTCAAAGAAACAAACTCTTCAGCTTTATATATTAGTATAGATATACAAGAATAGCTCCTTTAAAGGTATTGGGGTCCATGTGATGATAATGAGAACCCTCATATTTTATAGGCACGACAACGTGTTCGATATTTTTCCCAAGTCACACAGGTATGTTGGTTTGGTAACCATTATTTAGTCGAAGGAAATAATAGTCTTTGACTTTAAATTTGTACGGGATAGCTCTTTTATGAAAAGAATGGTGTATATTACTTAACCAAAGGTTATTTAGTTGTATTATTTAATCTTATATATAAAAATCAATGATGATCAATGAATTTGATTTTAGTTTCGAAATGTTTGTGTTTGTAGTCCAGGAAGGGTTTAAACGGTGCAAAAATTAAAAATAACTTGAAAATCCAAATGTCACCTGTACGAAGTAGCGGGCACAGCTAGTTTAATATATTTATTAGGCTTTAGTATATGATGACTAGCTTATTTCCGGCTGCCTATGTCATTAAAATTCATGTCCTTCCTCAAGAATCAATGTATCTCCATGCCAAACTTCATTAAAATCGGTGCAAAGGTTTAATCGTAAAAGCGTAACAGACAGACAGACTGAGTTACTTACGTTGTTTTTCATCATGATGCATTGTTCACGTTAGCAAAGAAGATGGTGACCACCACTCTTGTATTCCACTCATGCTTTCCATCAGGCAGAGTAGAGTCATTTTGGCAGCGGATGCTTTTGTTACAGTTACTTTGTTATATATTTGATAGGATTTTTTATATCGAGCAGAACACATCGATAATAGATAATAACCATTAATATTTGGAAGGTTTTTACGTATATAAATTCCAGTGAAGCCTCAAGTGGGTTTTACTTCACTATTAATCATATTCACATAATACTCTATTATGAGTAATTTTAGAACGTGACTTGACGATAGATTTGTTTAAAGTGCAAAGTCTAATTTCATTGAGTATTTAACATATATAGGTAATATTCGTACAGCCTGTCTATTGTTTTTTATTACTAGACTACGGTGAAGCCAAAACGAAAGGTAATATTTTTGGCAGTCCATGTATGTTTCCCCGTAGCGGCTAAACTACTGAAATGATTTAAATGAATGAAATATCAGTAGATTTGTAACAATGGTCCGGTTAACATAGGCTATATAAATTTTGTCCAAAAGTTTCGCTTAGCCGGATTATAGATTTTAAACTTTATCTTGTTTTAAATAAAGTATTATGTAAAACTATCAGTGAAGTGCTAACAAATAAAGCTCTTCACTAGTATTCAGGGTGTCGGACAGTAAGCGGGGCATGACGGCGACGTAGTATGAGTGTATTGTACTATACTTGGGGTTTAGTGCGTTTATATCACATAAACTCGCTCCTGGCAGTGTCCAAGTTCGTCGTTGCGATTGGTGAAAAGTTTTGTGCGGACCAATCGTAACGCCGATACGGTTACCGGGACGATCGAGTAGATATGTATTAACCATTCACTGACAAACTATTTAAGTTTTGTTTATTTTGTTCCAGGTATTCCCTGGACGGCGCTGGCGGTGGCTTCGTCCCGGCTGCTCCCATCAACTGCAAACTCTGCTTAGAAGATGCGACACCAGATAAGATCACCATTATATCAGGCTGCGGTTGCTCTTTCTGTACAAAGGTGAGATAGTATTCATTTTAAACCCAGTTCAGACCAATCTCATGTACCTTATTAATAGGTATGTTTACTAGTTTAATTTATTATTATACTTCACCAACAGATATACATTTCAACATGACTACCGTAAACCCCTGTGTATTTCAATAATCGGAAAATCTTGAGATCCAAAACTTTCCAAAACTTTTACTTACCACAAGCATAAATTTCTAATAGGATTATCCCAATTTTGGGTATTGTGCTAAACAATTTATCATTCCACACCTACTTAATTCGTTACGTCATCAGATAAAATGGTAAAGTTGCAAACGAGACAGGTATTGTCGTGTGAAAACTAATAAAGGGTTAAAATCATTCCTAAATCTCAGTAATTGTGTAAAATATAAACAAAGAAGGCTCTAGAATGCCAAAATACTGTCCCAATTACAATGAGAATAGAGTCTCGAAGTTCAAGCAGTTTTCTGTTTTGTCTATCATGTCATCAAACTCTCATTAAAATGTAATTGAAATACCTGAAGCGTAAAAACGATGGAAACATTTCGGTAATTAAAACTGTGATTAGTTCGA
The DNA here is from genome assembly GCA_905220595.1 of Spilosoma lubricipeda. Lineage (NCBI taxonomy): Eukaryota > Metazoa > Arthropoda > Insecta > Lepidoptera > Erebidae > Spilosoma > Spilosoma lubricipeda. The sequence continues at coordinate 3,633,099 of HG992290.1, forward strand.
AGATTAATTTCTATTTTAAAATAAATTAGACTCCAAATTTAGAACATTAGTATGTGAGATAAACATACTAATGTTCTAAATTTGGAGTCTAATTTATTTTTTAATCACCAGCTCTTATTAAATTTAGACGAGTTTACTGATATTGATGTTATTTTATAAGATTAAAGGTCGAATGTATTTATAATGATTCTGGTTTCAACCTTGAATTACAGTGAAGTTGTTGGTGAGTTTAATTGTCATAACTAAGCCGTTGTACTTTTATTGAACTCTAGTACAGTGTAAACTATTAATGTTACGCTACTACAACACTATGACGTTTGCTCAATGACGTCATTCGTTATCAGTAGAGATAAGATCATAATGAGACGAACGGCTCGATACTAGCAAACGTCAATACATATCTATGTGCAATCGCTAGAAACGTTTAGTTAACAATATGGTGGTAATTTCTGTTATTGCTTGACTAAACAATGCAGAAACCGAAATTATCTTTTTTAGTCAATGTTTAGAATGTTATTTGGCAATAATTTTTAATTATTTTTAATTTGATTTCTGATGTCATTTGGAGAGATTTTAAAACAACAGAATTAGCACCAATGAATACTGTAAAATCTGGTCTTGGTTGCCGCGACACAAGCCTCGAGCTTAGTGCGGAAACCGTCGATAAGTTCAAACCTGTAATTTGTTTATGTACAAATAAATAAATAATGACAACAGAGAAATCGTATGAACTAGACTCATTCGAGGTCGGTCCAAACCTTCGATGCTATTTTCTTAGGACACACACTATACTGACTACACCTACGCTTCAAGATGCTATGCCTTAATTCCTTTTACAATTAAATTCAATGAATAGACTAAAACAGTCTCTGAAAACAGACTACTACTGGAGTATTATTACTGAGTCGTTTGAGTTCTACTGTCAACCTCAATCAGTGATGCCAGGGCTGTCAAGGTAACACAGGGTCTAGTGAGTGTTTCTTTCACATCTAAACTCGATAACTTTAACCGCGTTCGGCGTTGCGGTTAGCCGGCACTCAAATCTTCACCTATCGCAACGCCGAAGCCGAACGCGCTCGCTGTCGAAAGCGACTTCATTGAAGTAAACTCACACTAGGCCTTCGGGTTAAACATGTGACTCCGAGTCACATGTTTAACCCGAAGGCCTAGTGTAATAAATCTACTATCTACCTAAATCTCTTAACTACAAATGTCTGACTGCAGTTATTAGATTTATTTCTTTATAAAATACATAGTAGCTGTTATGTTAAATGGTATTGTTACAAAAAGATGCGCGGGTACTTGGATTTCAGACACACTTTCCTTGAGCTTAAGTGAAACTTTTCCCTAACATATAAATCTAGGCCATCCATCCCTACATTTTTAACTGAATATTTATTGTATTGACCGTGGCAACCCTATGCGGAGTAGAAATGAAGTGCTGAAGGTTAATTGCGAACCTTATGAATCACTGTTATGCCTTACATAGAGATCTATTAATAGCAAAGACACGTGTTGTGTATATTGCGGTTTGCGGGAGTTTATGAATAGGTTGTGGTCGCAACTGCTCTTGTATAGCGTAATGATTCCACAATTTGATCTAAATTTGGTAAAAAATATCTGTCATAGAACTGTTTCCGCTGTTGTTACATGCTCACATTGACACATTTAAATATATTTCTGCAAAATACTCCAAATACAAACATATTCTTGGACAAACCTTGTGCTATTTTCATTAATTTTATATAACTGTGTATCAAATTATAATCAACTTGCTTTTGCCTCCGCCTCCGCCTGCGTGTATGCCGGTTATCGCAGTACTTATTTTTGGGGTAATATATACCCTAATCATTCATTCGTTGACGAATGATGATGAATAGGGTATATATTACCCCAGCTCGATACTAGCAAACGTCAAGATATATCTATGTGCAATCGCTAGAAACATTTAGTTAATAATATTGTGGTAATTTCTGTTGTTACTTCAATAAAGAAAGCAAAAACCGAAATTATCTTTTTAGTTTTATCTTTAGACAAGCTGACCCACGCAACTTCGTTTACGTCTCTTATTGCCCGTAGCGTGATAATTTTCCCCCGTTTTCGAAACATTTTTCATTAGTGCTCCGCTCCTATTGGTCTTAGCGTAATGATATATAGCCTATAGCCTTCCTCGATAAATGGGCTCTCTAACACTGAAAGAATTTTTCAAATCGGACCAGCGGTTCCTGAGATTAGCGTGTTCAAACAAACAAACAAACTCTTCAGCTTTATATATTAGTATAGATTTTAAAACAACAGAATTAGCACCAATGAATACTGTAAAATCTGGTCTTGGTTGCCGCGACACAAGCATCAAGCTTAATTGTAATATTTCCATGGTACCTATTTAAAAAACACCTTGCAAAGAAATTAATATTGTATAGGTACCAAAACATTTTGAATAAAAAAAGTAGAAACTAAAACCTAACTATGACAAAAAACGACGTTGAAAAAGTATAAAATAATTTTGAAAAGCCGTAGTCATGCGTTGTTATAGTGTTATGATACGTTTCTATGTATTTTTTTATGTGCAATCGTAACAAAAATATTTTTATAATGAAGTGGACACTTTAAAGAATAGAAAGGAAAGAATTGAAGAGAGCTCTCTACTGCACTCGTTTTCAGTTTATTACACCACATTGTTTCACCAACACAAAAAATCAGAAAATCGGCAACTATTTACATTTGAAACACTGATAAGTTCTATTCTATCTAAAATCTAAACACATGCACAAACACGTGCTAATATATCACAAAAAACGAGTCTGACGTCATAGGAGATTTCCCGATCAATTACAATATGAACTTCACTGTATCATATTCATCAATTACCTTAAGGTTTTATAAGGAACTCGTTATAACAGAAAGATCATCATCGGCAACTAACAGTGAAGTTGTATTTCGGAATTGAACTGACTAAAATAACGTGAATCTACACGTGAAACGCCTCTCAACCGGTCTATACGAATTCTAAAACGATATCAGCAATAGGAGTGACATATTTTAACGTCTATTGAGTAAACTCTAAGGCTCTAAGTTACTTGACAACTTCTTTTGTCATTTCATTTCTTCAAGTTTATTTTCAAGTAAAGGCATTGCACTATCCACCGATACTTTTTTAGTAAGCCCATTATTGCGTAGGAGTAAACCTATTGGGTGTTAGTAGAAGGATTTGTATAAATAAATATTAATATAAATCTTCTGCAAAGGACCAGGTTATATAGGAAGGGCGTCCCCTAGATGGACATGAAACGATAGTTATGTGGTTACGCCATATTGTCCATTTCTTAAATTTATCGATAACTGACTGATGAAAGCCATCCTCTCCCTTTCCCACATACCTCCAGCTACGATTGTGAGAGCGAAAAAGAGTAGCATTCAACGCATTAAATGTCACTTGTGATTTGACAAGTGAAGAACTCCTCCGCCAACCGCTGTTGAGAAAACGTTGACGCGGCCGCAGAGACTGTTTGAAGTGATTTCAAACCGCATATATACCAATTTGGACTAATAACCTTTTCGTGTGTTACAAAGTGTTAGTTTCGTTACGGGCAGTGACAGGCTCAGTGGATGCACAAGCAGCGTCTCGCATTATCAGCCAGCATCCAGGTGTGAAGATACAGCAGAGAGGTTAGTCCCCATATTAGGAACTGTCTTGGTCCTAACTTTAATCATATCTTTTATTTCACTTAAGGCACTTCATCTCCTTTATTTCACGTTCATCAGTCAGTTTTTAAACCCACATATACAGTCCATTATTTTCTAGCGTTTCTTCTACAGCATACAATTTATTATTTGTACTATCTACAATTCTACACGCACCCGCATTACTTTATTATTCTATCTATTACCGCAAATCCATATGTATGAGTCAATAAATACTCGTATAATAATATCACCTCCAGGCTTCGTGAATATTTTTTTAAGTCATTTTCTCCTTTTGATCAATCGAGACATCCTCCTACTGATAAGAGCTGGCTGTCCGAATTATTTTGATTATTTTACATACATATTCTTGGGTTGTACTTCTGTTGGGTTTTTCTTAAATGAAATTCTTAATAACAGCCCGCAGTACGGAAGATGGCGGTATTTCCCGCCCGTGCCTAGGAGAGCATGTTAAGCCGTCGGTCCCGGTTGTCATGAACATCTATGGCAATCGTTGTTGGGGAGTCAGTGCCCTCAAATATACTGATAACTAGTTCAACTTTCGAGAACGAACTTTCACGTTTAGGGTTGCGGAGGTCCGATGCCAGTCGCCCCGTGTAGAAACTGATATTCAGGTAAACCGGTTAAACAATAAAGGCTAGGAAGATGAAGATTTTATCTACATAGACCGTTTGTCATCTAGCAGTCTACTTCGGGACATGGGAATCTTTGGTGAACTTTCGCCTACTATACCACGCTGGATTTTTTAGGATTTGTATCAAGTCTTCCTTCTCATTGCAGTGATGTTGTCATGCATAGTTCGCTCCCTTACGACACTCACGACATGCATTGGGGTGGTGTCACCGCAAGGTGGCCGTGGTTCGCAAGGAAGTTTTCAGTTATAAACAAAACTAGAAATGGTCAACATTGTTTTTACTCTGGTGTAAAACCAAAGCATTTATCAATAATTCCTCTCATGTATAATATAAATCATTACTTGTATACGTTCTAAATTCACATTTCGTAACATTTCATTATTCTTGTTTCTTTTCATATCTCAAGGTAACGTTCATTGTTGTAAAGAGTATATTATCACGCACCGTGGTTGGTTGCAAAATGTATCGTAAAACATAAATTTTATGTATACTATGGAAACGTAAAATATGCAAGTAAGTTAACGTTTTATACTTTTTGAAATTACTACCAATGATGTACGTACATAATTTAAAGTATTTTTAAATGTAGTCACACTGAGTTTAGAAATTTGTGCAATGGGGTTTCGGGGGCGATAAATCGATATAGCTACAATTCTTTTTATAAAATTTATATCAAAGCAAAGTTTTTCCAGGTAATTGAGTATATTACTAGGGAATGTAATTTGCGAGAAAGGAAAATTTAATTATTTATTTAGGAGATAATCTCTGGATCAGCAGAACCGATTTTAATAATTAAATTATTTTACAAATAGAAAGCCAAATTATTTGTGAATGGTATAGGGTAGGTATATACCCTCTCCTGAAAGCAGACCCGAGCCCAGCTGTGGGACTCCCCACTGCGGCATAAGGCATAGCATCTTGAAGCGTAGGTGTAGTCAGTATAGTGTATGTCTTAACTACATCATCATTCTGTATATGTCTGAAGTATAAGTTATATTACTGTAGAGTTTCATCCAAATCCGTTAAGTACTTTTTGCGTGAAGAAGTAACAAACATACACACACACAAACTTTAGCCTTTATATATTAGTGTGACTTCAAATTTATTTTTTAACACAGTACCTACTTTATGACCGCTAGACGGCGCCACATTAGATTCAGTGTCACGTCATATAGTCTATAACCAGCAGACGATCAAAACGATTCTAACGATACCTCATTTGTCTAGTTCTAATAAGTGGTTGGGCTATGCTAAGCTATGAGGGAACAAATGAACATACATACATAGCCCGTCAAAATCATAACCCTCCTTTGGCTTTGCCTTAGTCAGGTAAAAAAGTGTTTAATTCTAGCAACGAATAAAATCCCAAGCAAGTATCATCTAAGATCCAAAATATGCACAATTTACAAGGAGAAAAAATAAATATAACATTTAGACCAGGACAGGTTATTTCAGAAAATCACAAGCCAGTTCGGCAATAACGGAAGCAACTAAATAGGTACACGTGGGCCGAGTTTCCACAACGATGCTCTAAAACCAGCAATCGTAATAAAATAATCTATACATATTTAAATATATCTCAGGTATTTTTAAAACAAAATTTCCACTACACTATTTAAGAGACGCGTGTTTACATATAAAGTTATCACACGTATTCTATCTGTGAGGTTGACAGCGTCGAGGTTAACAACCCGGTCAGGAAGACACGTCTAACCTAGAACTTGATAAACTGTAGATGGACTTCGAGTTCACTCTATGACCGCTTTAGACACTTCTAGTTGTTTGACGTGTTTATTTGTATATATGTCATAACTTTTTAAGATTGCCATGATGACAATTTATGTGATGCGGTGACGAGCGAAAACACTCGATTGTCACGTTGACGATTGCGAGTTCTATTCCCAAGTGTGTAATTTTTTACTTTAACTTCATTCATACGTATGGTTTATGTCAAATGCCGTAAAGGGCCTTCAGAAACTATTGTATTAAATTGAAAGTATTAGTATGGTATTTCTTCTAAATCAGTTTAGTAATGATCAGATAGACATCATAATAGTTAGTGTCAGTATAAAGTAGCTTAGATAGTAGACACCACTAGCTAAAATTGGTGAGAAAATAGCGTTGTATGTCGGTCGCTTAAGCGTCTTTGAAAAGGAACTGTGCGTTTCTTGTTCCCCTTGTCGTATGCAGTCATCATAAGGAAATAGGAAAACGCTGACTTCCAAAAACCTGTTGCACAAGTACTTGGGGCCTCAGATGTTGCAATATTTTGACGTCATATCTTTATAGTTTAAGGTAAAAGGAAAATGTATCGGAAATTCTATGCACCACTTCCTAACGAAATAAGATGATATCTATCCTTATTGTTGATATCTCTGTATCTTGTATAAATTTACTTGGTGTGACATTTTTGATATAGAAAAACAATGCACAATGATGTTAAGTTCGAGCAAATAGTCCGCAATACTATAAATCCAGTTTAATATTTCACCCAAAATCATTTTTTTTATAAAAGTTAAAAAAATCACAAGCTTAAGTTTAGGTACTAGTTTCACGTATACTATACAAGTTCTTGAAAAAAAAAATATATATACGGTCGAATTGAGAAACCTCCTCCTTTTTTTGAAGTCCGTTAAAAATAGCTAAAGCCAAATGAGAATTTCGTGAAGATTTACAACATTTTAAATATTATTACGCTCTCAGTGTCAATGCCGCTGGCTGGTTATGTGAGAATAGTAGGTGGGACTTGGATGTAAATAACACAAACAAATATCACACCCGTACGAAGTCGGAGCAGGGGACTAGCTTATAATACACTAGCTAACTTTCGCCACCTCGTCTGCATCTGCTTGCCCGTAGTGTGATGTTATACAGCGTGAACAAATTTGTTTATCATCAAAACGTTTACTGTGAGGCCAACCTTAAAAGATAGACCTAGGCTATAACGAACTTTTTCTTAGAACTTTTAAAGGATAACAATTCTTGCACCGGTATCTACAACATTTTGCAAAAAAAATGTTCTAATCAGACCTATAATACCTGAGATTAGCGCGCGTATTACAAATAAATAAATTCTTCAGCATAATATTAGTATCGATCACATTCAGAATGAATGAATGAAAAAAGGAAGAAGTTCAGTACAGTTTGTTATATAAAGTTATCAAAGGAATCTAGCTGTGCGCCCACGTCAATAGAATCATCGACCCCGCACTGCTTCAGTATATTCTATTAATAGTCAAAATTTGCGATTTCACTTTGAAACTCATTTAAGTTTTCCTCAAATAAATATTATTTCTTGACCTGACCTTTATCAGAGTTTTCCAATTTGATAAACTGTAATCCTTTATTGACAGACTAAGGACTATCTATATTGTTTATAGTAATTATTGTTATTGAATGTCTTGTTTTGAAGACTCAATATATTCCTTATTCATTATGCTATATTTGATGTATAACCAATAGTATTGGGAGCTAATGTTTAACATTTTTAACAATAATATCTAAAATACCCGGAGGCAAAGGGCTTTCGCCTTCTCAAGATTTCCAATCGGTCATAGAATCATCACCTTCATAGGTAAAAGACGCCTGCTACTGGACATAGAAATTTTCTCCAGCAGCTGGTCATTTTTTTTGAGGTGTAGATACCCTCTTGGGCCGCTTTCACCCCACCGGGGTTTACGGCGTGCGATCGCGGTAAAACTCCTATCGCTACCGGCCATGGAGCGTATGACGGCCGTTAGTAAGAGATCTCCTCCGATGACTGCAGTGAAGGCCCGACGCTGTGAGGCCCAAGCCGGGCAAATCGCCAGCGTGTGCTGGGCCGAATCCTCACTGCAGTCGCAGTGGTGGCAGGCGGGACTCAGTTCCCTCCTGGCGACTGTGTGCAGATTTACGATTACATACCTCTGATTTGCCTGACGTTTCGACCAGGTTGCACAGGCCGTGGTCACAGGCTGACTGGCACGAAACGTCAGGCAAATCAGAGGTATGACACAGATGGTACTATTTGTCACGATAACCGACGTACACGCGGGCGGAGCCCCGGGCGACAGCTAGTTTTTAATAAATCGGGCGTTTGATTGTTTGTCCTTGTCGTGGTAAAAGTAAAGTGCCGGGAACATTCGCCCATGAAGTCGTAACATAAGACCCAGTAGACTACTTAAATTTATGTCGATGTTTGGATAAAGTTATTTCGGTCTTTTTTCCTTTATCTAATCTTGACCTCGTTTTCTTTTATGTCCGTTTTTAGTAAGTTGACATTGAACTTTTTATAACTAAGGGCTATAAATATTATCGTTAGATAGATTCTGTACCTAGAGATTTTTAAGTAATATGTTTTTTGACAATGGATCTAGGAAGCGTTCAGGGTACGAATACAATTAATTTTTATAAGCATTTCTGTCTAGGTTGTATTACTATCGGAAACTAGAAAAACTACTTTATATGCACATAATATAAAAAAGTAAAAACTAAAACCTAACTACGACCAAAAACGACGCTGAAAAAATATGAAATAAATTTGAAAAGTCGTAGTCACCCGTTACATAAAAACGTAAGTATTCTATATACTTATATATTATAATTAACACAGTACTTTATGACCGCTAGACGGCGCCACATTAGATTCAGTTACATGTCATATAGCTTATAACCAGCGGACGATCATGACGCTTCTAACGATACCTCATTTGTCCAGTTCTAATGAGTAGTTATGGAGCTATGAAGGAACAGATGAACATACATTCATATACATATACATACATACATAGCCTGTAAAAATCATAACCCTCCTTTGGGTTTGCCGCAGTCGTGTAAAAATGTATTTGAAATAGTATGAAAATTAAATAAGTTTATATGCGCTTGAGAAGACATCTATATTTCCGTTTTAGCAATCAGAAATCTTCCAATACCTAGTTTACGCTACCATCTCCACTAGCTATGAAATAGTTATAATTTTAAAACAAAGGCTAAAATTATTTATATGTTGAACATTTGTGTTGTATATGTTACACGAATGTACAGAGTACGACGAATACACAGTTTTAATTTGATCGTTTCTTTATCAATTACAAGTGCCATCATCAGCACATCAACAGTTTCAGTCAGGCTTTGGCCTATAACACCCTATAACACGCCAAACGGGTTGTTAACCCTCGACGCAAAAAGAGGGGTGTTATAAGTTGACGTCGATGTCTGTCTCTCAGTGTGTGTCTGTCTGTGGCATCGTAGCTCTCAAACGGATGGACCGATTTCGATGCGGTTTTTTTCATTTGAAAGCCAGTTTCCTTGCTGTGGTTCTTAGGTATGTTTGGTTGATATCGGTCCACCAGTGTAAGAGTATCAGCTCTTTTCTAAAATGATGTCAATCATTTTTGGCGTATGGTAACTCGTTTAAGAGCTTGCGTAGCTTGTTATAGGGTTTCAAGTTTTGCTTTCTTTTTCCTGTAGTGTTCTCCTGCGTAGTGTGATCCTATACTCGACTCTTACGATAAAGAGAGCCCACGGGATGAATTGATAACACTCCGTATTCTTAAAAAAAAAATTCTTAAGGAACTCTAAAACGTAATGTATGGCGTAATATGACCATAGTTTATGAAGCCATAGTAGATGTTTAGATAACCTCAATTCTAGAAAACAAAAGTAATTAACACATTAAATGTTAAAAGGTCTAATCATTTAAAGGCAACTTGAAGATTGAGGCTAAACAGTTTGTTCGTCCACCTATTATGTTTTAATTGTTGAGCAGTAAAAAACTGTTCACATCTAGAATGTACTAGAATATCTGTGTTTTAGAATAATATTACTAAATTATTTTAATTATATAGTATAAGTTTTTTGTTTTTATCAGCATAGTATTCAAATGGTTAAGTCTTGTGACGCACAAGACTTGTCGTCAGTCGTCTAGTACCCATAACACAAGCTCTGCTTAGCTTGGAAACTAGATCGCGTTGTGTGTTAGATGTCTGAAATATATAATTATTATATTTTGTTAGAAACTATTTTAATCTTATAAGGATTGATAGTAATAAAAGTAACTTTAAGAAAATAGAAACCCAAAAAATAAGGACAGATTTGTTAAAAAAGAAATATAATCAAGAATAAACAGAGATTAAGAACAATTATAAACTTATTTTTACTAAGGAAATTATTGCGTCAACTTAGTTTAAAATTATTTTTGTCTTCTTGCCATCTTAGAAATCACAAACTTCGCATGTCCTTACGTAAAAATTGAATAATTATATCAATTTCCCCAAAAATGTGTTTAAATTGATAGTTTATACCATTTACATATAAAATTATGTCACCTTCGTTTTGTATGTCAATCTTACTCAATACAAATTAAATTAAACATTGTATAGGCATATAATTTGAAAAAAAATTTACATAAACTTATCAAAATGCTTTATGTTTATATCCGTATAGATAAAGAAATATTTATGCCGATGTTAACCACAAATTTATTATGAGTGGTATTGTATTCATGACCATTGTTTATTATACTTATGTTTTAATGTAAATTGCATGTTATATATTTTTAAAACTATAGTAAACATCCACTTTTAAAGAAGGTTATTAACAAAACAGACTATATATCAAGAACTTCCTGTCTAGACGTATAATTTTTCAAAAACATTCAATGTTTTTTTCACTATTATAACAACGAAATTTGCTTGTGTATGTTTTGACTCATAAATTCATAACCTTCCTTTATTTATACCTTATAATATGTATGTAACTTCACTGCCTCGTTAGAGAGTGAGTGTCTAACAGAGAGTATACCTGCGTTTCTGTACACACTTGTGCACTACAATATCTCCTACGTGGTTGGCTGGTCTTCCTTGAGTCCAGCCGTCGTAGCCAAAATCGGCTAGGAATACGTCGTATTTAATTTGGTATTTATTTATTAACTAGCTGACTTCATTTGCATCTCTCCCTAAGAAATATTTTTTCCCATTTTCCCAACCTTATCGGATGATACCCGGCTCCTATTGATCGTAGAGTGATGTTACATAGCCTAAAACCTTCCTCGCTAAATGAGCTATCCAACAAAAAAAGAATTAGCAAAATCGGTTCAGCCCTTCACGCGTGATGTAGTGACCAAGGCAAATAGTATAGATCGAGGTAGTAGAGCCACGCTGATTTCAGCACGAACGGGCCGGCTCGACCGGGGCGGTACTACCCTCGCACCAGGGGCGGTTCCAGCCTGGAATTTTGGGGAGGGTCACTAATAATTAATTTAAGTCGAATAAATTAGACTTTATTGCACAATATTCAATTTTATTGCACATATTAGAAACAAATGGATATTTTATTTTTATTGGTAAGTCTATTGAGATGACAATATTTGAATATTTGAGACGTGTGGGACAATCTCTTAATAAATAAATAAATAAATATTTCGGACATCTACACACAACGCCATCTAGTCCCAAGATAAGCAGAGCTTGTGTTATAGGGTACTAGACAACTGATACAAATACATATATACTTTTTTTTTTTGTAAATACATACATATTATAGATAGAACACACCCAAACTCCGAAACAAATATTTGTAGGTCATACAAACATTTGGTCCGACCCGGGAATCGAACCCGAGACCTCATGATCAGCAGTCGCTCACGCCAACCGCTAGACCAACGAGGCAGTTAATGAATACTTAGAGGACCTAGCTCCAGTGGGGGGAGGTGAGGGGGGACATGAAGGGTGTGTGTAGGACTCCGGACAAATCAGTCTATCCTCTAAACCCCGCGGCGGCCTAACTCGGCTGTCAAGAGGAGCTCCAGAAACACATCAGCGGCATCTGGAGTACTCACTGCCGTACCTCACAAGGGAGGCACATCCCAGGGTCCTCCGGGCCCTTTCCCGATCACGCTCTGCGATCTCCTGGAGCATAACGTCTCCACAGAAGCAACCCTCGGCCTCCCATCCCTCCCTACTTGCCAGTATTGCCGTGATCAATACTGGTGACAGGTTTCGACAGATCTGTATGATGTGGTGGCATTGTGCCGTAACCACACGTCCGATTCTGTTCATATATTCACCGAAGCAACCGTACCCGGTGAGCATCTGATTGAGTCGGTAGGTGACACAGTCAGTTCTCCCTATAGCTTTGGCGTTTGTTGGCGCGTAGGCTGGCACAAACCTGGGCGAGTAGCAGACGATGTGGCGCTCCTGCTACCACTCGTACTCGGAGGATTAGCCGCCCGAAATGCTCTTCGAAGCTCTACCGACTGTCCAGGATGAACCTAGGAACTTTATGTACTAGCTCACCTGGCCTTCAGTGTCATTCACCCGGAGGCATGAGCTGGATGGTTCTTGGTGCTTACATAAGCCATGGAGGCACCACCTTCAGGCTCAACTCACGAGTCTTATGCACAACACAAGCCACTCCTTGCTCGGCGAGCAGAAGCACCTCCCCGAAGCGTTACCCTCTAGCCTGTATTATTGTACCGTCTACATAGCAGGCGATACTGAGGCCAGAGGCAGACTATTGCGAAAGCCCGCATCGTATGCGAGGTTCCATAACAATGGGCCCAATACAGATCCTTGGGGAACCCCACAACACACCTCTCTTCGATTTGCCACTCCGTTCAGATCGACAAATTTCACTGCCTTGTCACGCAGATAGGCCTCTATGACGGCATGTAGGTGAGGCGGCACCATGTAATATTCAAGGGCCGCCCTGATAGCGCGCCAGGGACGACGTTAACAAAAGCGTTAACGATATCAAAGCTAACTGTCAACACGACCATCCCGATCACAGGTGCCCGCTGATACGGTCAGAGATAACTCTTTCAAAGAGTTTCTCCGTTTCGTTCAGGCAATTTGGAACGCAAAGATAACGTCTGCACCTTACTTTTTGAGGAGCCGAAGTCTCGCTTCTTTTTCAGTCGAGGGGGGAATACCGAGGCCGAAACACTGAGTGAAAATTTGCCTCAGTTTGTCTCCCAGCACCGACCTGGAATACCATCAGGTCCAGGAGCGGTGTTGCGGGAAGCCACTCTCCATACGGCTCGATCCAACTCTCCCTCCAATGCCTCACACACGTCAGACTAGAGTTGCCGGTCCAATTGCGTCGGAGGGATTGGAGATAGTCCTTGGAAAGAGCGTGTCTGTCTAGCACTTTTCCTAGAAACTCTGGTCCAGACTAGTAGTGTCATCTGAGTCTTTATGGTAGAGCAAGCCTGAATCACGAGTCTTGGAGGGCAAAGTTTTGTTGTCCACATTTTATTACAGTTGTAATTTATAGGTGGTAAACAATTCCTATCCTTTGATTTCTTATGTCGATTGAACAATTATGGAAACTAAGGAGAAAAAAATAAGGTTAAAAAAATTACATGTGTACGATTTTGGGGGGGGTCGTGTCCCCTGTGACCCCCCCCTTGGAACCGCGCCTGCCTCGCACAGAAAATCAACGTAAAATGACAGCGATCATGCTGTCGTGTTTCGTTGGTGAGTGCGAGACCGGAGGCCCAATGATGCGAAAGCATTACTAGCCCGCCATGGTGTGGGTCACCATGCTGCATTGTTGCATTAGACAATGCGTTCGCAGTATGGTGACCATCACTCTTGGATTCTGCTTATGCTTTCCATCAGGCAGAGTAGAGTCATTATGGCAGGGCCAAATATAAAAAAAAAAAAAAAAAAAAAAAAAATAGGGATGCATTTTATATATATAGATTATCAATTTAACTATCGTCACATTATCATCTTTTTCTTTAAGCTAAAAAAACATAATTGAAAATCGACCAGAAGTCCGTATTATTAAGAAATAAGATCGCATAAAGTCCATGGAACTAAATAGGTACTTCAGTTTTCATACATTTTTAACCACGTAGTTTCAATACTCCCTTCTAAATGTTCAAGTCTTCTAATCATTGTGGTTGAACTAAACCTCAAGTAATAAAACCACAAATAAAATAGCTCAAAAGTTAACTATCTTTTGTAACTTCCACTAGTTTATTCAGCTGCTGCAACATGTACCGTAGACATTTTGTTAAGAAACATACGCTATCTTGTACCAATATACTTCAGACCGGTGAATAATTCAATGGCCCTCGTCAGATGAATATTGCAACAGTTACAACTGAGATGCGGTCGGAACTCTAAGTGTACCGTTAGCAAAACAAATTAGAAAAAAATATACAAACAATTAATAGTTCAACAAGTGTTGGGATTGCATGTCAATGATTATTATGAGTGTGATTGACTGTGGAAATATGATGATGTTTGACTAGTGTAGTGGCCCATCTTTTTCTCTATTTATCTGGGGTTGACACGATCTGTTATAATCTGTAATAATTTACGAACACAGGTTTGTTATTGTTACAGCGTAAGTACGAGATATATTATTATCATTAAGATGTTATAATTACCTATTAGATATTACTTCATTCTGTTTTGCTGTCTGTACAGAAGCCGTTTCCTGATACATTGAGGGCAATGCTACTGAGTTGTCTACAGTCTGGCTCTTGACTTCACTCAATGTTACAAATGTTCTAGTATTTGTTCGATTTTCTTTTGTTTTTCAACAAACATTCTAGATGTTTATTGCTTTTGGCAATTATTTTTTAGAAAATGTAAAACTGCAAGTGTTCTGTCATTTAGATTTAATGTTTAAACATCAAAGACAATTTTCGCAAGAACCGAAATGACAGTGACGTGACATTATCTACCGTTTCTGTCAACGTCATTTTAGTCTCGTATTTGATTCCTTTCAAAATCCTTTTTTTGGTATCTTGATGAATATTTCCAATAAAAAAGACAATAGCACAATGAGTCCTGACACACACGCGAGTTTGACTCCTAATCAGTAATCAAATATTTGTATACAAAAATATGTCTATTTTGGATCTAGATGTTTCTTCATACAATGTGTACATACAAGCTGCGTAATTAAGTTTAGATATTGATAAAAATTGCTATTTTATTATTACACATTTAGTTTAAACACTTAGCGAGAGCTTCATAAACCACATAAAGCTAAAGTTAAAAAGTGAGTAAAGTGGGTCGCTTATCGGGTACACGGCCCAGATTTTCGCATGACCTGGAATTACATACAGTGGCTGTTCCTAACCTATATTCCGGATGAATGATGTCCCACCTGACTGGTTTAAGCACCAAGGCTTAGGCCCGTGAAAGGGACCTTATTAAATATAGAATGGTGTTGGCAGACCCCTTTTCTTCAACGCCTGTTTTTATTCGACTTTGTATTGTAGGAGATGCTAAAGACTACTTTTATTTTATTTTTCTTACGGTATGAGGATCAACTGAGCACAGGGGCTAAGTGTCGACGCCTTATGAAAACTCGCTACTCAAAAGTCACAAATGAGTCTTCTAGTAATTAAAATAGTATCAATTCCTTACTTCTAATTTTGTATTTAACGCCCAAATAATAAATTTATTGCTCAAATAACAATTTTTTACCTCGCCTATTCTGAACGAATGTGGTGTGATAAAAAATGTGTTCGCGACTTTCGGTTTTCATAATAAATAAAATAGTATAACCTTCACAGTACAACGTAATTGAAATGACAGACAAAATCAGTCTGACTGACCATTTTGATTAGAATTGAAAAAAATATTTATTGATAGAAACGAGTACTCCATTTCATGATAAATATAATAACTTTCTCATAAGAGAAAAATATTCATTTAGTTATAATACAGCAGGACAATACGCATGTAACAATTCACGTAATACTTAGCTTCCACGCCTACAATTCTTTTATGGATATTGCGACAACATTCACTTTTCTCTTCACTTATTCAAATATTAAATAGTATTCTTGAAATCAGAGGTAGTTACGTACCTAGCTGATTTGTTGTCTTGACGATTTGGACTTTCTTGTTTTTTCATATAAAAATCACCTACTTTTCCAATCAAAGTCAATTGAAGTCGCCGTTCTAAGTTTTTTTAGGTGGAGAGCAAACTGATGTGGTGTTCTTTTTTTTAAATAAGAACTAGCTGAACCCCGCAGTGTTACCCGCGGTTATTGTTGTACCGCGAGTAACGCCGCGGCACAAAGTTAGTCTAAAAAAAGCGTAGCCTAAGTTACTCCCTGGATCATCAACTACCTGCCAGTGAAAGTCCCGTTAAAATCGGTCCAGCCATCCAGAGATTACCCGGAACAAACAGATTTTGTGTGGATTTGGTATATGTACCGTGGATACATACATATGCATTTAGTAAAAAACTATTATTTTAATATTACAAACAGATACTCTAATTTTGTATATTTGTATAGATTAATACGTACTTTATTGATATATTTTTGTCTGCACACAAATGTATATAGACAAATTTGCGAGTATTGAAATACTCAGAAAGTCCATTTGCTCTTTCTGCAAAAGCAGGTTTCAGCGTTGATATTCCTTTAGTGATTTTTACAATGTCCTCTAGTCCCAGAGCTTAATTCAGAACTACATCCGATTATGCCACAAATGAGGCAATCATTGCCTATATTATCACTATTCGATGGTTCACACTGTCCTCTCTAGTGCCCTCCCCACCCCTTATTTTTATACCTGCAGTCCCTTGAGACCTAAGATCAAGTGTGTAATAGTGCTAATTTTTAAAATATACTTCTAAACTAATATAAATAAGGTATAACTCCGAAAAAATAATAAGTAATAATAGAAAAATTGAGATAGCACTTTTTTTTAATCATTTTTCTATATACTATTAAAAACTAATTTCCAAAGTTTATATAAAGATTCATTGACTGGCCCTGGATTCCGAGATATACATCTTACGGCGCTTCACTATATTTATTTTACGAGAATTTTTTTTTTTACTTCGCTACTATCCGCTTCGAACGGGGGTTTTCAACCCATTAACTATTGTTTAAATACTAAATAAACCTCACAAATTACAGTCGGAAAATTACGTCTTAAACATAAATTGACAAGATAACAGAAAAATAAAAGAACATATAGTCACGTTACATAAATATAGATAAATTATAATTTTATGTTGTTTGGCATAATTCAAGCGAGTTTATGCTAAATGTAATTAGTACCAACTTGTGGTTTCCTAGTAAAAAAATTGTCTTAGCATAATAATAATATCTTAATTTCATTGAACAAATTTTAATGTATTGTGCAATAATTAATGTACAAAAATGTATATACAAAAATGTTTGCATTTTAACTCATGACCAAAAAGACTTGAATTTTTGTATGTCTGTAGTTTCTTAATTTTATTATAAGCTTATTTTCAACTAGACACGAGGTTCACCAACTTTCACTTGTTTAATAAATTGATTGTATTGTATTAACAGGTGAACTAAAATCATCATTGTCACCGAACGTTTTCCATGAGCAAAATTTTTTTAAAACGCCTTTTTAACAGACTTAAAAAAAATGAGGAGGTTTCTCAATTCGACCGTATATATATTTTTTTATGTGTGTTCGCGGATAATTTCTTCGTTTATGAACCGATTTTGATGATTCTTTTTTTAATGGAAAGGAGATGCCCCGACGGTGGTGCCATGATGTCGACATTAATATCTGATCATGGCATCCAAGAAAAATCGAGTCGAACCTTGAAGTCGGTTTTATTTTTGTTAAAATTGTACTTGTCTTCTCTTTTGAGCATTTTATTATAAGAGCAAAGAGGTTCATTTCAGGTGAGCTTAAACAACTGTTTGTTTATAGTTTTGAAGTTTCTGCTTTTTTTTTTAAATTATAAGTTTTTAATTTGATTAGTAAATGATACATTGATTTGAATTCATTAATTAGTTTTACTGAATTAGATACCTAGAATACCTCGAGCATTTAATTGGCTTCGAATACATTTATGGATATATATTAATTAAGTGGCATTTTAAGAATTTCCCATGTAATACTAATCGACAGACATACATCGACGTCAAACTTATAACACTTCTCTTTTTGCGTCGGGTATTAAAAATAATACAGTTGAACGAGAAAAAGTTTTATTTAAGTATTCGATTAAAATTGATTTGATTTATGAATAGAAAATAAATCATAAATGGTATATTGTGTCAGTGATCATAATGAGTTATATGCCATAAAAATATCTTCGTACATAAAAACACTTTGTAAGTCTGTGACAAACAAAAACAGCCAACAGTAAAAGCGGTTTCACCATCTGTTTTAACTAAAATCAATACTAAACGGTGGGCGGTCAATATTGAAAAAAAAAACCACTTATCTATATCATTCTACTCTATGTAACTAATACAACATTCTCGATTCTTTAAAATCGATACAACTATAAAATTACAAATATTATTTATAATACCTACATTCATTTGCCTATTGACCTTTCCACAATCTAAGACAACAAGCCACTATGATAAATACGTAAAGGAAAGCTTCGAGAAATATCTCGAGGATCATTTAGTAGAGCAAGTTAGCAATCAAGTAGGCTTCCAGAACACAGATTTTCTTACTAAGTTTTTCTTTTGTAAAAGAAAACGACACACAACGTTGAATGTAATTCCAGGGACATAGTATTACCAGTATATATCAGGATTATCTAATATGTGTAAATAAATTGAGGAACCTACATATTACTTTAACTAGTAAAATTGTTTATGTCAGACCCAGGTGGCCACATCGAGATGCCAGTCTAGAAATATTTGCAACAATGGTATCATTCGCGCTTCTGTTCTGTTATGTTTTGTTTCGGGTTTTTTGTCATATATTTATTATTTATTTGGTGCTTACGTATTGTGTGCGATTTTTCTTTTTAGATAGATAGATAGATAGATAGAAAACTCTTTATTTGTACACGATACAACATATTTAAAATAGAATACAGAAAATGACAAATGCACAAATGTAATGTACAAAGGGCGGCCTTATTGCCAAAAGCAATCTCTTCCAGGCAATGTCTTTTTGTTCTTAAGTTCAGCTTATGTTTTGTTTCTCAATATTTTATATTAGTCTATAACTAGAAGTGAAAACTTGTTATTGGCTTTCTGATGACTAATCTGCTTTGTTTTTTACTAACATATCTAGCTGTAAGTTTGCCATGAATAAATAAATAAATAACTATTTATAAGAGACTCCTACAGAGACTTATCTTCTTTAGGCTTACATAACCTATACGAATAAAAGCTAAAAAACTATTTTTTTTATTGTAAACTGTCTCGAAGCAATACTTTTTCATAAATAATATTCTCCTGTAACGTAATTTTAAATGTTAACGACTTCAGGAAACTTAGATGCAAATTAGACAGTAGGATATTGAAACCTCGCTCCTGGCTTAGTGAATTGCAAATGAGGATGATCTACGGGATGGAATGACGCAAATCTTATTAGCTATCTCGTTTTATACACGACATCACATAAATCCAACATGGCTGAAATAGAATTATATTCAAGACCAACCTGTGCGTATATTAGTTGGACTTCTAACATGACATGGTTGACAAATGAGTCTTATTTTTCATTATAATTATTCCCACTTAACATACCCATTGGGAATGTGTCTTGTGTCGTGGGTTTTTTTTATTATTATATTATTATACATTATATAGATGGTTATATATCTATACTAATATATAAAGCTGAAGAGTTTGTTTGTTTGAACACGCCAATCTCAGGAACTACTGGTCCGATTTGAAAAATTATTTCAATGTTAGGTAGCCCATTTATCGAGGAAGGCTATAGGGTATATATCATCACGCTACTACTAATAGGAGGGGAGCACCAATGAAAAATGTTTCAAAAACGGGGGAAATTTTCACGCTACGGGCAATATAAGGCGCAATCGACAATGCGTGGTGGCCCATGCTATTGCTAAAATTAAAATCAAGAGGATGCTTTAAAAATATTTATTCCCTTATCACCTCGTACTTCACACAAGGCACAACTAAATTGAGACTAGGGCATCACTCTGTGTCGAAGGCGCTTACGATGGGGTGTCCTCAGGGCTCGGTGCTAGGTCCATACTTGTGGAATATAGGCTTCGACGATTTTCTTACAATACCTATACCACCCGGATGTACCCTAAACGCGTATGCGGATGACGGTTTATTACTGGTGGAATCTGATACTAGAGCGGGGCTTGAGAGTCTGGCTAATAGATGTTTGAACTTAGTATCTCTATGGGGTGTACGTAATCGCTTGACTTTTGCACCAAACAAAACCTTCCAGCTACTTCTGAAAGGTAACCTCAAATCACCGCCGTGTATTAAATTTCAAAATGTTACTATTAAAAATAAAACCTCGGTTTGTTATTTGCGATTAGTTTTAGAAAGAAATTTTTCATTTATCGAACATATTAGAACAGTTAATGAAAAGTCTAAAAAAAGTTTCTTTGCTCTGACGAGAATATCAACTGCCACATGGGGTCTTTCATTTAATACATTAAAAATCATATATGGAGCTACTTATTTAGGCGCTGTTTGCTATGGTGCTCCCGTATGGGCCGATAGAGCGACTGTAGGTGCTGTCCGTCGCAAACTATTACAAGGCCAACGACTTGCATTGATCTTCTTGTGCAAAGCATATAGGACGGTTAGTGCTGAGGCGTTACCGGTGTTGGCGGGTGTTCTTCCGGCCGATCTCGAGGTGCAGAGACGTGCAGCCATGTACTATTCCACACTACAAAACATGGAATGCGATTTTTTGGGCGTACGAGACCGCGATAAAATCATAAGATTGTTTCAACAGCAGTCCAATGTCTATAACGACCTAATGGATGAATGGCAACTACGATGGGACGAATCATCTAAGGGGCGCCACCTCTACCAGTTCTTTCCATCTGTTCGCGAACGGATGTCGAGGACATGGCTCGAGGTAGATCACTGTGTCGCTCAATTTCTTACAGGCCATGGTAACTTTAAGAGCAAACTACACTCATTTAAATTAATCGATTCACCATTGTGTCAATGCTCAACACCTGATACTAGCTGTGAACAGTCGGCTCATCATATTCTCTGGGAGTGTAGTCTTTGGTACAATGAACGTAACACAATGCTAAATAGCTTACAAATGACATCTGGGGCGGTATACTATGAGGATCTTGTGTCAACTGCGGTGAATTTCCGTGCGTTTAGGCGATTCTGCCATACATACTATAGTAATCAAATATAGCTCACTTAGGACCCATAATATTTTATCCGTGGTGCTTCCCGGTTTAAAAAAAGGTGTCTGCCTATTTTGACTTCATTTTGTCTCCCGCTTTGCTAAGGAGGGAAGTGGACTTATCATATTTCCAACTCCTCCTGTTTTTCTTCTGATTAATTTCGTTGCGGGTTCCAAGACAGTTAATTTTTTTCCTGGGACTTCCCGAGTGTCATAACTCGGTGTGTTCGTGGGTCACTGCTGTTGATCCTGGTGTACAGGAGTTACAGTGGTGGGCGTGTGGGTGGGATTAGTCCCAATATAAGGCGCAAACGAGGTTGCGTGGTCAGCTAGTTAATAATAAATAGGCAGCTAGTTGAAACAACTGGTGTACATTTTGGGCAGAAATAACTTCATCTGGAAGCCGGTTCCAAGATTATAATCTTTAAGATTTATAGCAGGCGTAGTACAGAGACGTTAAGTTTAATCTTCTTTCTAAGGCGAAGCCTAGGTCCAGCAATGAGCTGTTAAAGGTTTTTGATGATCTGAAGTGTAGTTCAGAGCTCTCAGCTCAGTGCGTGAGCAAGAGTAATGATGACCGCCTACTAGAAAGTTTTAAAATTCAGAAAAAACTATTCGACAGACACTCTGTATAAAGGTTATAAAGTGTTTTAAATTAGTATATTTCGACTCGTCACGATAACTTGTTTATGGATTTGCCACCCTATTTTTAGGTACCAGGTCGATAGAGAAGAAAAACTATCGCCGTACTTTTGAAATCTATTGTTTGACAAAAAACCTAGAAAAGAATAACACATGGCAACAAAAATTGCTTTGTTGTATAACTAGCAGAATAATAATTTAAATTATCTCATTAGGTTTTCCTAAGTATTACGCAAGAAATTTCAATAGCTATTATTTCATGGTCACGTAGCCACTCGTATGACCTTCAACACATTTATAAATTGCCATAATCTCGTTCGAAAATTGTTATGGCTTTGCAATTTTCTGCCATAACTTACGAATCGTTTGTATGAGTTTTGTGACAACGAAGCATTGGAATATATGTAGTTTGATTTTCTGAGAATTTAAATCTGTATGTACTATTCCTAGTTATAATAGTTCTTTTAATAACTCTCTAGTGGCTTTGATTTCCTATCATCATGTAATTTAAGCCCACACTGAATATGATATGCCAATAACCTCTGACGGGAAGGTTGTCTCTAGGATTTTAGAGTTCATTTTTCCAGATCTGATGTTTTAATTGGAAGTTATACATTATGTCGCGACGACTTTGTATTCCTGTGGCTTTAATATGGTAAAAAGTGAGGGAAGCAGAAGAATTTTTGGTTTACTTGTCTTTGAATTTTGTCTGCTTTATTGTCCAATGCAGCTAAATCATCTAGATCAATTTGAAACAAATTGTCAACCGCTCCTGTAGATTACACAAAAATCTAAACATGGCAGATGCTGCAAAGCACTACTGTCACTAGCGAAGCGTCCATTATAAGCAATTGCGACTGTCGTCGGTGCGATGAATAGTTTTTATACAACTATTCTGTTACTAATAATTGAAAAATAATTGCTGCAAGTTTGTTGCGGCAATTATCCTATTATTACATTGTGCATGACATATTATACCTACTATACTATAATTGCTTCTCAGAGTGATTTTTTGAAATGTTTGTCGTCTATAAACGTACAATTACTAGACAAGAATTGATCAGCAAAGACATGCAGACTGTTCGAATCCAACTGAAATGGGCAATAAACGTAACAAATTATTTATGTGTACTAATAATAATACTAATTCATTATCGATTATCGAAAATAATATCGTACTAAATATAATATCGTAATAGCCTATGTGGCTCATGATAATAATATCCGATTACTATACATAGGTACAAATAAAAGACTAAAACTTGCCCTAAGTCTAATCACAGTGAGAAGCAAAATCTTCTAACCTGGGTCAAAAAAGGGCTACATAGTCAATGCATCGACTACTGCCAAAATTAAAACCTTTCATTCGGCGACATCAACTAACCTTACTTTCCATATTTATTTGATTAAGTTTGAATATTTTACTCCCCGCTGCATAAGGAAACATTTGATTTGATACCGGATTTATGTATAAAGTTACTTCAAACAGCATTCCGTTTAATACCTACCTATTTTTAGACATTAGACCAGTTTGCCCACCACTATAGGTTTATTCGCCTCCCAGTCCTTTCTACGTACCATTCATATTTGTATTCTGATACTTGAGAAATTTACGTGGTTAAGTTGCATCTGAATTTCTTGTGAATTCTTTCATCTAACAGCTTTTATAGACTAAATGGCTAGGGTATATTCCTCCATCAGCTAATTCTTGTGTTGTGGTAACAGATCTATACTAATATATAAAGCTGAAGAGTTTGTTTGTTTGTTTGTTTGAACACGCTAATCTCAGGAACCGCGGGTCCGATTTAAAAAATTCTTTCTGTGTTGGATAGTCTATTTATCGAGGAAGGCTATAGGGTATATATCATCACGCCACTACTAATAGGAGCGGAGCAACAATGAAGAATGTTTCAAAAACGGGGGATATTTTTTACGCTACGGGCAATATAAGGCGCAAACGACGTTGCGTGGGTCAGCTAGTTAAGAATATACAGTAACATCACCCCTATACCTTCCCATGGGTGTTGTAAAAGGCGAAGAAGCAAAGTCCGAAGAACAACATATTTGCAAAGACAAGGAAAACTTGAAACAAATCTAATACCAAGACTGACCAGCGGGGTATAGTAAGCCAAAGACTGCTTTTCAAGGAGAGACCTGTGTCTAGCTTTTTGTTGAACAGATTATTGAAGGCTGTTGATGTGTAATAAAATAGCAAGTTACCATTATGTATGTAAGGAAATATATGATGTCACGCAGTTTTGTTTTTGGAACGAACTTCCTTATGAGGGTACTCTAGCCGGCAAAAAGCGTCCGTATCGTAAGATTACTGCCTCGGTGTCACAATGGCAGCGTATGCGAATGCTGTACTTGAGGTCTCAGGTTCGAATCGGGATCAAATGTTTGTATGATCTGCAAATATTTGTTTTTTCGAGGTTTGGATATTTTCCATGTATAATATGTGTGTATTTACAAAAGAAGAAGACAAGAAGTATATATGTATTTATATCAGTTGTCTAGAACCAATAACACAAGCCCTGCTTAGCTTGGGACTGGATGGATGGATATTTATTTATTTATTTTTATTATATCTTTTACAAACCATTTTAAATAAAATAAAGGTGTTAATACAATTTTAAAGAGAGTGAACGAAAAATGTTGTATTGCGCCATCTGTAGGTAAGTTCTATGTATTATTATAGTTTATAATAAGGAACTTTGTTCCTATCTGGTGTCCTACGACACCACGCGACTTTTTTTTTCTTTGCGATACCATATTATTCCGTAGGTACTAAGAATAATTAACATATTACCACTTAAAGCATAGAATCGACCGTAAGGTATATCTTTTTGAGAGTGCAGAATGTGGTATTATTATTCAAATATATAGAATAAATACAGTAATTAAAGTTATTCGAATCCAATGAAAGTGTGGGCGAAAGATCTGTTATTACTACATGCATGTACTTTCGAAAGCAGAGCTGTTGATAAAATCCAATTTTGTTAATTTTTTCAAACCAGTTTGTCCCGTTAACTGGGTTATTGTACTTCAGCCAAGTTTTGGGACAGGAAAGTGTGAGATTCATTCCGTCAGTTCACACAGAAAAAAGGACCGTGAAACATTGGATGTTTTGTCTCTCTCGCCGGTTTTAAATGCCAAAATTCACACTGAAATTATGATAGGTGTGTGTTTCTATGTTTTATACTTCTTGAGGCTCAATCGTCTGGACTAATTTTGATGCAATATAGCGTGGCAGTAGCTGACACAGTGGAGTTTAAAATATAAGTGTTCGCATGCGAATGCGATGAGCAAGAAATTGATATGCATGTAAATTTCTTAATAACAACGTGGGCGCAGCTAGTATTTAAATGTAAAACAACTATAATAAAGTTACTAAGTATCATCTATACTTAATATTGTAAAGCTGAAGAGTTTGTTTGTTTGTTTGAACGCGCTAATCTCAGGAACCGCTGGTCCGATGTGAAAAATTGTTTCGGTGTTAGATAGCCCATTTATCGAGGAAGGCTATAGCCTATATATCATAACGCTAAGACCAATAGGAGCGGAGCATCATGAGGAGAGATGTAAGGCATTTTTGGCGTATGATTACTCGATTAAGTCCTTGTGTAGGGGGTTTTTTAATGTTTTAAATTTTAGCTAATTGTTGTTTTAAAAAATGCCGTTCGATATTTCTTAAATTTGTATTTCGGGAATTTTAACTGATTTTTAATACGATTAGTAATCTCCTTCAAGGAAAGAAGCTTTAGTTCGCGACAGTGCCAGACTTTTTCTACGATGCCTAGTTGTTAGTCGTAATGAACATCTGCTGGTCAGTGGTTACCTATGTGTAGAAAGTCACACATTGAAACTTATGCATTGTTTTTCATCTATGTTCTAAACACAGTTCCCGCTACATAATTATGTCTATACCGCAGTACTAGCAAATTTATAAGGTTTATTCCATTTTATCCAATGCCATAATAACCCCATTACGGTTGACATGCGATTGACGTCAACCAGTAAATCTAGGAGACTGTACACTGCAATCATGTTTCGTAACTGGTAACGATATTTGATTACGTTCCGTTTTATTCCAGCAAATCACATCACACTATCACACTAGTATATAAAGGCGAAAGTTTGTGAGTGTGTATGTTTGTTACTTCTTAACGCAAAAACTACTGAACGGATTTGGATGAAACTTTACAGTAATATAGCTTATACATCAGAATAACACATTGGCTACTATATGTCGAGATAAACGACATACACGCGGGCGGAGCCGCGAGCAACAGCTAGTATAATAATAATTTATAGTTACCTTTTTCTCCTTGCGTCATTAAAAGGGAAACAAATAATGAAATGACCATTTCTTAAAAACAGAACTTTCATAGGTATTTTGACGAATATGTAGACTTGTCTTATCCTACACAATCTGAACATTTCTGGACATAAATAAAACCATATCTGGAAATTTACTAAAAATCGATTGGCTAAAAAAGTACCGATGATATGTCTATTCTGGATTAATATACAAAGCTAAATTAATATTTATTTATTTTGAAATAACTATTAATGTACCCTTGTCTGAAATTATTTTTTTAGTTCATTGAACTCTTTGACTACACTTTATTCTTAATTTATATATCTTTATTGTATACACAAGTTAAAAACATAACAATAATAAGGGGGTTTATATAAGAAGAACCGAAACGTTGCGTTCGAGAGCAAATGTATTCCACTCTAAAAGGGTGACTGCGAATGCCAGCGCGTGAGAAGGCGGGACCAGTTGGAAGAGCTCTTCAGAATACTCCCCATAATACTGGCGATAGAGGACTGCCATATAGGCGATATCTCTTCGCAGCTACAGAGGTTCAAGGAACTCGGTGGCTTCGGGACTACCGATGATGTGGACTGCTCGCCGCTGCAACCGATCGATAGCGTCAAACGGATACTGTGCGTCACCATCGCATCGATGAGAACAGTATACCACACACGACCGAACCAGGGTCTTGTAAAGAAGACACAGATGACCGGTCGAGAAGAATAGCCGTTTCACCCTGTAAGGTACACCAAACTTCCGCGAGGCCGCTTTACTGACGCTCTCGATGTACTCACGCATGTTGAGGTCATGGCAGATATCCATACCCAGGATATCGAGCTTGTCTTGCAGGAGCAGTTGAGTGTTCCGAAAAGTAGGGAGGGGAAAGAAGGGAGACTTTTTGGTAGATAGTGCGCACACCTGTGTTTTCTTGGCGTTAAACTCGACGAGATTCTCACTACCCAGACCAGGTCAAGCTCAGGTTTTTAAAAACAGACAAGGTTTTCGAATTGTCTCCGGCAAGCTTTTCCACAGTCTTATTGTTTGCACAGTAAAAGACTTGTCTGCAAACCGAATGGATCAGTGAAGTGTTGTGGCATTTGAAATTCTCCGACGACCTCAGGTCCCTTCAATGTGTATTGTGGGTGTGTGAAGATGAAACAGAACCAGTGTTCTGTAAATAATGTAAATAATAATATAAAAGAGAAAGTATACTATAAGAGAAACTTAAATAACTTTAGTAAGTTTTAATTGTTGTTGTTCTTTTAGTAGATAAAGTTTTGTGAAATATAGAATGGGAATATATTTACTTCTCTGGTATAGAAAAAGTACGCAAAAAATTGAAAATAAACTTAGGCAAAAATATCGGCAATAATATTTTCTAAAGATATCGAAAGTGGTAGTATGTATTTTTAACGAATCATCTGATTATATATAGAAGGTTCTTTAACCTTGATGGTACAGTTATAATGTATCAGCAAAACAAGGTAAATGACACGTTTGTCTAAATAACCTATCAAAATAGTATTTTAAGTGTTAATCATGTTACAAAATATGACAGGGTATTTCTGAGCTACAATAAAAAACATACAATTAGTGAACATCTTACTACAAATTGTCGAGCAAAAAATTTACCTTTGTACAGCTCAAATGCACTTACAAGCATTTTAAACTGTTTGTCTAATTTTTGCAATCCTTTAATAGACTGTCGTTTTATAGTGATCTAATAGTTTTATTGTAGAATACTGTTACTCTACTACCAGACATTATGACTAATCATTATAAATAATTCATTATTTATTTACATTTGTTCTCGCCCCTGCTTTACGAGTTCGACGGTACCAGGAGCCTATAAATGTACAGAGGTTTTCGCAGTAGAGCTGTTCACTTGCACAACCGGTCACGTCGCTGTGCCGCACACAGCATTGAAAATTACGTCATGCATTTTATTTAGCCTTATGTAGTGCTCTGGTACCTATCTATACTTATGCACGGCGAGTAAGTCACGATGCAACTCCTACGTGCACTGCCAGCCTGGTACTTCAGAAACCCGAAAGGACTCAAAAGGATCCTTATTGCGCGTCTTATTGTTTTTTTTTGCGCTGTTTTCAATTGTGATAAAAATTATAAGTTGAAAATATCTAATACTTAGTTTTTATGAAAACTTTTTTTTTTGAGTTTTTATTTTACAAATGAAAAATTGTCTGCATCCTTTGTCCACTCAAGGTCATACATAAGCTTAAGTCTGTGTTGCCCTTTCGTGATGCCTTAGGTTTTTTTTCATGTGTTTTAGGTTATGTGTGCCTTCTGCTTTATTAAGGTCATTATATGACCTTAGTTGTATTTTTTTTCTAGTAAGGCCTTGACTCGGTCCATTTAATCTTTAACATGTTATCTATTTTTTTCAAAAGTTGCTTCATTGATTCTTATCGTTTTTATGAAGGATCTGTAAATATGTTTACGCAATGCCCTTCGGATTATTAATTCAACATTGTTAAGAAACATAGAGTTGTAAAAACGACTAAAACGTGTAGTTATGAATCGCATGTAGCTAGTACATTTAACAAAAACGGTTTTTGTTTAAATTTTTGTTGAATAATTTGATTACACTGAGCAGAGTTGCAACTAAAATGCATCACCAAAGTCACTGACCCAAAGGATAAGATAATTTAGAAAACTAACATAAGGTTCATTTTTGTTATTTACTAAAATCTATAATCGTCATCATTATCTGAACTGGACATAGGCCTTCCCCAAGGCTCCCCACAACAACCGGTCCTGTGCTTCCCATACAAAAACTAATTTATATTAACTAACGTCTTATAACTATCTATGACATTGCAGTGTACAAACACATACGAGACAACGATTATCTATGAGTAGAGGGCTGCTACCTTCACACCTTTGCTTAAACTTTGTACAGTCAAATGAATATCCGCACTTCTCAAGGTTTCCCTTCAAGTTTGATTACATCGTAGTACTTACTGTGATTACGGTATATTACCGGGTGGAGTGATATTTACGTGAAGAGTGCATTAATGACGTTGTGTGTGCAGACTAGTTCACGGCCCGCTTAACACATCCTTGGAAACAGATTTATTGTGGTTTATTTCGGAACTGAAGAAATATAAATAGTATTAAACCAGATAACGTGATCGTACTGTCGTACACCCATATTTAAATGGAAAACCTAACAAGACAGAAATGTGTTTTTTTTAAGTTTAATTGTTTCCAGGTTTTAAGGACACGATTTGCTAAGTAGCTCTTGGTTTAACATAATCTTTTGAAATAACACCTGCGAGTGTAGTGTGTTCAAATCAGCTTCCCCCCTTGCCAAGTTGATGTACTACAAACGTGTTAGTTTATAGAACAGAGTATGAGAATGACGTCACTAAACACTCTTAGTCACATCAAATTAAAATACATATAAAGCAATATAGGCGTTAGCGATTGCAGAAAAAGAATCGACGAGAAACACTTGCATCTTGGCTAGGAGGGCAGATTTTACTTTTTTTGGAAATATTATTTGAGAGTGTGTTGTATGTATGCTGGTGGTTTATTATGTATATGTAAATAAACAATTAACAGTATTTTCCATGTGTTTTATCTTAAATTCAGGAAGAAATAAATACTTACTTAGAAATAATGACTTGACGGATATACTTTTAAAAAATGGTGATGCTACGTTTAGCCAATTTTTAAACCTTTTTTGTTATGTTTTAAATTAAAAATATTAAAATGTGTACAAAATCAGTCAAACGGTAATATCAGAAAATGCTGTGGAAGTAAGTTCATTAAATAATTGTCATTAATAAATTAATCATTGAAGATGTGCCATGTAAAACAAATACCTTAGGGAGGCCTTGATCAAAGAGCCATTAGTTGCATAATGATGATGCATCTAATAAAATAAATTACAGATTAAACCCTGACATATTATCAAGCAAAAACTGCATACAATAAAATGACAGACAATATTTATAGTGATTATCGTAGAAATAGTTTGTAACTACATAATTTAGATCCATACGCGTGGAAAATTAAGAAATGAGGTTTAGGAACGTGTTCAACTGTATCTTTTCTTCTTCTAGACAATCATCAGTCAAATATAGTAATCATTTAAATTATATAAAATGAAATCTACTTCAAGGTTTGAAAATGAATGTTATGAAAACCAAAGTAATGATTTTTGAAAGGGAAAACAGTATGTTTGACTTGCATATTACGATTGAAGGTGAGAAAGTAGAGCAAGTGGGGGAGTTTGTATATTTAGGTTCATATTTATTTATTTATTTCTCTCATTAAGGTACACAATCTTAATACTATACATAATAGCAGCCAAGTTAAAACCTCCATGGGAGCAGGAGTCTGCACTAGGTTCTAGACCTGAATGACGGATCTCCAGGCTCTCATCCTCTGACGGTATACAAACTTATCTAAGCTAAACGAGTACGAACCGTCTCTGAAATAAGAGAAAAAGGTGACGTAAAAATAGAGAAGAAATGAAAAGTGTTCCTTGTATTGTGTGTTGAGTGTTTGTGTGTATGTGTATCTGTGATGGTGTTATAGT
Source organism: Spilosoma lubricipeda (assembly GCA_905220595.1). Lineage (NCBI taxonomy): Eukaryota > Metazoa > Arthropoda > Insecta > Lepidoptera > Erebidae > Spilosoma > Spilosoma lubricipeda. The sequence goes on from HG992290.1 coordinate 3,664,035, forward strand.
TTTGTTTTGATATAAAAATATATTGATGGTAATTTAGATAGGCATTTACGTAATGTTATTTTACTACAATAATCAAGTTTTCTTTCTCCTCGTAGCTTAAGTCGAGGAGCCAGATAGTGACATTTTTTTTTGCATTCGAGTCTGCACAGTGCATATATATTAATGATTTTATTAATTCTTTTATAAATGAATGGACTTAAGAAATAAAAACAACGTTGAGCCAAACTCGCATTGACCAGAACTGGCGAGCACACCTTAAATGTTCGATGTGCACAAGGAATGGAGTACATGAAGATGATATAGAAAGGAGAGTGAAAGCGGGAAATAGCGTGAATGGTGCCCTGCACTCCTTTGTTGCTAACAAATGCACAACAAGTGCGCAATGGTGTGCCCGTCCCAACCCTTAGGTAGCGAATCTTGGGTATGGCAGAAGAATCACGAAATAGAATAAATGCTGTAGGGAAGCTGTTGTCCCTAAGTATGTGTGATGTGAAAATGATAGAGTCAGGAATGTAGTTATAAGAGAACGTTTTGAATTGAAAGAAGATGTAGTGACAAGGATTGAAAAGGGCATGCTTCGATGGTTTGGCCATTTAGAGCGGATGGATGATAGAAGATTCACGAAAGGAATTCATAGAGCAAATGTGTGTAGGACTGTCGGAAGAGATCGTCCGCGGCGACATTTATCGACCAATTGGTGATGTTCTGAAAATGGGCAATGTAATGAGCACCAGAAACTGACGAGCATGCATGCAGAGATTGATGAATGTTGACGAAGCAAAAGAGGTGTGTCAGTACCGTAGTAAGTGGAGATTAATTGTCTCTACTTACCCCTGTGGGAAAAAGGTGGGACTGTATGTTATGCTATGTAAATCTACTTCGATATAATATCAGCACTACTGAAAAATTACATTATAATGTATTAAACCCAATGACGTCACAAGTGCATACTTGATAGTGATATCAGAAAGCACATGTTTAATCATGTACTCGGAGGTGGATGACGCATGTTGACCTTAATAAGAAGAGCTTGATAAATTGTTGCCATTTATTATAATTTATTCGTACATTATCTGTCAGATGTATCGATAAAATTGTCCACTTGCATTAACCGGAGGGTTTTATCGATTTCGATATTCCTTTGTTTGGAGTTTTATTACGGACTTGCTGAATCCCGCGGTTATTGTCGTGCCGAGGGTGACACCTCGAGGTGAAGCTGGTCAGAAAGTTAGTCTAAAAAAAGTAGCCTAAACTACTCCTTGTATCATCAGCTACCTATCGGTGAAAGTCCCGTCAAAATCGGTTTTGAGATTAGCCGGAACAAACAGCCAGACAGACAAAAATTGTAAAAAAATCATTTTTGGTATATGTACCGTGTATACACATGTAAAAAGCGGTTATTTTAATATTAAAAACAGACACTCGAATTTTATTTATTTGTATAGATGATTTGTTGGTGAACGTTACCTTCACCTTGCTTTTTTATATATTTACATATTTAAAGTTTTTTATTGAATATAGGTTTTGTAAATCATTTATATACTCTTCGGTACAGTACTTCTTTGTATAGTAGTTAGTGTAAAATTTTAAACAAAAAACTAACTACATTATTTAGATTTAAATATATATGGGCCAAAGTGACTCTGATCTGCCTGATAAAAAGCATGACCGGAGGCCAAATGATGCAGAAGCATCACACTAGGCCGCTATGGTGTGTGTCACTGTGCTGCACTGTTGCATTGTTTGCATTCGCAATGAGTATGGTGACCACCAATTTCGGATTCTGCTTATGCTGTCCATTAGACAGAGTAGAGTCACTTTAGCAGGCCCAAACGTAAAAATAAAGCATCCAAGAGTTCAAGAATAAAAATGCTTATTACATCAAGTTATTGCAATATATATCTGTATATAGTATCTATATATATAGTATCTACGACGCAAGGAGATCATAAATCAGTTCAAAATGGATATTAAGCCGCTTTCGTAGGCTTCTTGAAATGCGGAAATCAGCCGTGCCAAAAATGCTTACAGATTTAATGACAGCAGCCGTTCACTCCGTTCAACACATTTCCTTCAAAATGTTTGCCTAGCAGTATAGACTATTCGTTTAGATAGAGCCGATGCACCCGCAAGCAACACTAATATAATACAAGTTAATACATGCAACGGCGTAAACTGACAAATCGGCGGTTTGCAGCACGTGTGACGTCGGCGCGATCAAGTTGACCGTATCTAAGCGAATGGACTATAATTGTTTTTATACGATAAGAAAGTGCTTTACTCATGTGTTTTGGTACTAAAATAAGTACCTATTTTTTATCTTTGTTTTAAGATCAACTTTTCGTTACGCATCTTACTAAGTTTATGTATTTATTTTGTCAAACAAAAACTCAATATTTGTCAGCAAGCCACTCTGGCGATCCAATAAGACTCGACCCTCGTAATCTCTGTCTATTCCTGTTACCTGCAAGAACAATTAATTCCATTTGTATTGTTGACTCGTGCTTAAAAAAATATGCTTATTTTATATTTATAATTAAAAAGGCACTCAAAAAACTGATAAATATTGTTATCTTTCTGTACAAAGTGCGTTCAAGTAAAGGAATCACGCAAGGCACGCTATATATATATATACTTGATAACTAATTATTTACCCTCCCATTATCTTGTCTAAATACATTTTTGTCTCTCTCAATAATCCTATTTATTCTGTGTTCGTTGCGCAAATTGAAATGTACTTTTATTTAATTTATGGCGTCCTTTTCGATCTAATAACCCACGACAATACAAACAGAACTCTTAGTTCCATTAGCCGGATTTTGAGGTTTATTTTCGAACACAGTCGTAATGGATAAACACTTTTTCACTTCATTTTAGAAATAAAAAAGAACATATTTAAAAGAGAAATATATCTATCTATACTAATATATAAAGCTGAAGAGTTTGTTTGTTTGTTTGTTTGAACACGCTAATCTCAGGAACCGCTGGTCCGATTTGAAAAATTCTTACGGTGTTGGATAGTCCATTTATCGAGGAAGGCTATAGGGTACATATCATCACGCTACTACTAATAGGAGCGGAGCAACAATGAAGAATGTTTCAAAAACGGGGGAAATTTTCACGCTACGGGCAATATAAGGCGCAAACGAGGTTGCGTGGGTCAGCTAGTACTAATATATAAAGCTGAAGAGTTTGTTTGTTTGTTTGTTTGAACACGCTAATCTCAGGAACCGCTGGTCCGATTTGAAAAATTCTTTCACTGTTAGATAGCCCATGTATCGAGGAAGGCTATAGGCTATATATCATCATGCTAAGACCAATAGGAGCGGAGCACCAATGAAAAATGTTTCAAAAACGGGGCAAAATTATCACGCTACGGGCAATAAGAGACGTAAACGCAGTTGCGTTGGTCAGCTAGTAAAACCATATACGACGACGACTTGAGTGGAGACCGTCTCGGTAAACGTAGTGTAGGACACCCACAGGCCAGGTGGAGTGATGATTCGCTTAAGACGGCTGGCACCAACTGAATGCGAGAAGTCGAGGATCGAAATAAGTGGCGTGAAATTGGAGAGGCATATGTCCAGCAGTGGACTGCTATAGGCTAATGATGATATGACGGCACGGATGGCGATACTAGTATAGAAGTTTGTGATGGGTTCTATCTACATGTCTAAGTCCATACGAGTATATTGTGGTTTTGAGTCTGAGTGTTCTTCGCGACCCAGGATATATTCCTTCTGCGTATGTAAAGAGTTGTCTTCTAAATCCTTTCTTAAGAATTTCTATTCTTAAGAAAGGATTTTGATAAACAAACTTCTGTTTGTTTATCACAAATTCCATTGAAATCGGTGCATCAGTTTAGCCTTGCAAGAGTAACAAACAGAGTTACTTTCGAATTTATAGTAGGTATTATTTAACAGTAATATAGTATAGTTTTCAATGTTTTTTTTTACAAGTCAAGCTCTAATATCGAACATTAAATAATTATAAATAAATTGGTTTCTCGATATTTTTCGTCAGTCACACGATTTAGGCGACAATCGTTTCTTAGTTCCTACGTATTTATGATCAGCCTCCATTACTTTCAGTCCTTACCAAAACAAACATAAACGCTTTTGCGAATTTCTCGTATAATGTAAAGTGACCTACTCAATTTATTGGATTTCTGTTCAAGTAATACAGACTATTAGTGCCTATTAACAAATAAATATTTTTACGGGAATTATTATTATATTTAATCCTCCTAACTATAATCTTATGACTATGTTGCAATCAACTCTTGATCTGTAGATAATAAAATACTTTCACTATGGTGAAGGTTTGTAACTTGTAACGGGTATTAAATATCATAGCCGAAGTATGCATCATGATAGTTGAAAATTTTACCATCTGTTCTAAATGTTTAAAATCGGATTAGTATCTACAATAAACGATAAAATATTTTCTAGGAGTTTTCAAATGAATGGATATCATAAATTAATATTTTGTGTGAGGATGTAAGTTAATCAATGATTCAATATTTTCTTACTCTCATTATACATAGGAGAGTTTTCATTAAAAAAAACGGGTCATGAGATCCCTAAGGATCGAAGATGTGCAAGTGGGATTCAAAGCCTCCTTTCAAGTTAGAGACTGTTGATTGATAGTCTTTTTAAAGTAGGGCCTGTAGATCAAAACAAAAATTATGTAGAGGAATGGGTGTGATGTCCAGCCAACACAAAGTGAGGATCCGACCTGGCGAGGTGATCATGGCTGGCGGGCCACCGCCCTACGATTGATGTTGGGATGTTGTATATATGCTAATCGGCGCGAGAACTTTTATTGTGTGATTCAGAACCCCCGCATACTAAATTTGTATAAAATTCAGTATGCGGGGGGTTTCGGGGTCAAAAAATCAATCGAAAACTTGAATTCATTTTTAGAAAATTTACTGAAAAAAAACCGGTCCTCCAGATATTTTGTGTTTATGTGCATACTAAGCCAAATTATAAAATATTATTACTAAAAGAAAAACTAAATAAATTTATAAGAGTATTTTTTTACAAAACCAGGACACCATAATACTGTTCTATTTCACCTATAGACGTTACCTACACAATATTCCTGAATACGATGTTAAAACACGCGACGGATATGAGCTTTTGCCGTAATTAATTAAGACAACTCGCCGAGTGTGTCGTGTAAGTTGGCAGTAATTGCAATGCGACTTGTTTTAATTACGAATGAATATGCGAACATGTAAGTAATTTCATGTTTTAATCATTTAAATTGTTTTATTATTTTAGAAACAATCACCAAGGGTAAGTAAAGATGGCGCGGTCAGTACCCGGATGGGTGACCGCTGGTGGCATTATACCATGAGCATCTCCGTGATTCGGAGGTCACGTTATCCTAGGGTAACAGTCGTTGCCGGTGGGATTTTGGCCCCCACTTCCGGCGGCTGGCGCCCAAGTTGATGGGCGCGGCGGGAGCGCTGTCAACGTTGCTTCCCAACGGGACGGACCCGAGCGCCGCCTGCAGGCGGTTGTACGAGGGGGTCGTGCGATCGATGGCCCTATATGGGGCCCCGATTTGGGCGGCTGACCTGACGGCCGGCTCAATCACCGTTCTGCGAAGGCCGCAGAGGGTGATGGCCGTCAGAGTCATTAGGGGTTATCGCACGATCTCCTACGAGGCGGCTTGCGTACTGGCCGGATCTCCGCCCTGGGACCTGGAGGCAAAAGTCCTCGCGTCACTTCATTGGTGGCGTGAGGACGCGCGGGCTCGCGGCGAGGGACCGACGCATCGAATCATCGAGTTGCGTCGGTCACAGCTGCGAGAGGTCCTGGTGGCGGAATGGCGGGACAGGCTTTCATGCCCTTCCGCCGGCCTCGTCACCATCGAGGCCATCCGGCCAGTGCTCGACCTGTGGCTCGGGAGAAGGCACGGCTCCCTCTCGTTCCGTGTGACGCAGATCCTCTCGGGGCATGGCTGCTTCGGGAGGTTCCTGTGTCGCATAGGCAGGGAGCCGGACGCTCGGTGTCATCACTGCGTCGACTGTCGGGAGGACACGGCGCGGCATACGCTGGCAGAGTGTGCCGCTTGGGAGGGGCCGCGCCGTGCCCTCGTCTCTGTAGTAGGCAGTGACCTCTCGCTGCCGGCCGTAGTTCGTTCTATGGTCGACGGCGAGGAGTCCTGGGACGCGGTGGTGTCCTTCTGCGAATCAGTCATCATGCAGAAGGAGTCTGCGGAAAGGGAAAGGGAGATCCTGACCTCTCTCTCGGCCCGCAGCAGGCGCACCGGGCGTCGGAGGAGGGCATACGCTGCCCTCCACCGGCCTCCGTAACTGGGTCCAGGGGCGGCGGACTTGGGGATGTTCGTTGCCCCCCTAACCAACTGGACCCGAGGTGGCGGCGCGTAGTGTTCCCGTGCGCCCCTCTAAGAAGTCGCGAGGGGATTTCTCCCCTCGCTGACGAGAAGTGGCCCGCAGAGGCGGGCTGGCACCAGTCGGGGATTGCGGTTGTCTCTCAAGTTCCCGCGATCCCCGGCGTAGGTGAGAGAAGGAACACCGGGGGGTTTTAGTCAGTAGGAGTCTGACAGACCCCTTCGTCCTTTCCCCAGGGCGAAGGACATCCATGAGGATTTCCCCCCGACAAAAAAAAAAAAAAAAAAGGGTAACAGTCGTCAAGGTTAGTTGGAGGCCTTTGGGCGGCTTAAAAACATCCAGCGGCAAGATAACGTAGCCACGACGTTATCTTGCCAGTCCCCAAACTGCACTCGGCCAGTGTGAGGACGTATGACCTTAACCCTCTTCTGAGAGGAGATCCGAACCCAGCAGTGGGACATTATGGGTTGTTGATGATACTTAGATGGATATTTGAGTGAAATATATTAGAGGCGTGTACGTTTAGCAGCATCACATCCACTGTCCACTGCAGGACATAGGCCCCGGATTAGAAACAACGCAAAATTTTCAACATATATCTCTATTTCTCTATTTGCAATTTCAAATTAACAGTATCTCACTAGTTTGACTGCCTCGGTGGCGCAGTGGGAGCGTATGCGTCTGCTGTGCTTGAGGTCTCGGATTCGATTCCCGTGTCGGACCAAATGTTTGTATGATCTACAGATATTTGTTTCGGAGTTTGGATGTTTACTATGTAATATGTATGTATTTAGAAAAAAAGTATAATGTATTTATAAACGGATACTAATCCGTAACACAAGCTCTGCTTAGCTTGGGACTAGATGGCGTTGTGTGTAAGATGTCCGAAATATTTATTTATTTAAATGCATATGAAAGTATAAACGGTACTTAAATCAAAAAATCTATTTTTTTTAATTTTTGTCCGTCTCTCCGTTTATTAAGACTAATCTTTGGGACGGCTGGACCGATTACGACGGGACTTTCACTGGCAGGTAGCTAATGATGTAAATAGTAACTTAGGCCACTTTTTTTAGACTAGCTTCACTCAGCTAAATAAAAAACAAACATACATAGGTACATATTCGTACAATGATGAATATATAACGATGTATCATATGTATTTCATCATTGTATATTCATAACATATGTATATTCAATACAAACAGACACTTCTCACTCGCTCTCATCACCCAAAGGTCGACTGAAAGAAAATGCCTATGACGTTCAGTTCACCTTATGCAATATATTTGCAGGATGTATAAATAAATAAACCAAAATGCTTCACTCAACCAACTTCGTTTTAAATTGTTACATTTACCTTTACCTGTGGCGTTAAAAGCGTTTTTAACTAATTTACCAACTCTCGTTAACCTCATTTAACCCTTCCATGGATCTCTAGAGACCCTGCTTAATGGCAGTTCAACGATATACAAGTAATGACGCAGTACAATACAACTGGAACAAAAGGTAAACATGCTGGTGTGCGTGCAAATCGAGAGTTTTATAGTAAGTTACAACTACAACACAGCTGACGCACACACTGACAAGATAATTTAGTGGCCAACAGTTGGACACAATTTTTTCATTGTTTTCATATATTTGTCAGTCTTCTAGACATATAAGTGATCTGAGGTTGACTGCTTAATACCTTCAGATTTTACTGGTTCTTAAACCCTGAACCTTATCGCATCTGAAAAACTCTTTCTTTACATATATATTAATAGCTGTTGCCCGCGGCTCCGCCCGCGTGCATGTCGGTTGTCGCGGCAAATAGTAACCTATGTGTTATTCTGATGTATAAGAGATTCTAAAGTAAAGTTTCATCCAAATCCGTCCAATAGCTTTTGCGTGAAGAAATAACAAACATACACATTCACAAACTTTCGCCTTTATATATTAGTGTGATTTAAAAAACGATCATATTATTGAAAATTTGCAATCGGAAGTATTACATGCTCATAAAAATATGATTCTTATTAGATAATAAGAATATGCCTTTTTCTCCTCCATGTAAGATTTGATGAGATTCCTATTAATCCTACTCGTAATAAAAGGCTGAAGAAATGATCCTATAAAAATCTAAACGAACCAAAATAGCTTTAACTGCACACTGTGATATCATTGTCCAATTAAAGGAAACAATTCAGCGACTTGTTACGAAAACTAAACTACTGCAGCTAAATAAATCGCTTACGTTCGTAGAAGCGTCTTTAACCGTTTTATAGGTTAAATGATCCTGATTTGTCGCAAGCCTATCCACTATCTGTAGTCTTTTAAGACGTGGGAGTCGGTCCCAATCTTAATCCATTTGGCCAACATGAATCGAGTTCATTGCCCCTTGACCTTTTTGACACCTAAATAGATAGATGAATTTGGAGATAGGATTAAACGCAATGCGTTTAGATATTGTTTCACCCGAAAAAAGTTGAATATATTTTTATATTTATAAACATAGTATAGTTGTACATAATTATTAAAATTAATGGTGATTAATTGTCTTCGTAATAATAATTTAAAAGACCTAGAACTTTGCAGACCAAATGAAGGACAACCTCACAGCTGACTCGTACAACGTCACAGCTGACTCGTACTTAGAGGTCAAAAAGATGACGCCATTGACAAGATCACAAGTGGACTAGTCACTGGATGTGCATTCCGTCGGCAAACCTTCAAACGATTTATTTTGGACAATTAGTTTTTAGTGAAAACTTGCGTTGTTACCCGCGGTTTTTAATTTATTTTATTTATTTGTTTACTTACTTACATTATACTTACAGACTAATCCAATATGATATTGTAGTTAATTTTTTCTTAAAAACTAATTACTTAAACCTAAGAGTAACAAATAATTGTTGTTACCATATAATCACAAACTTTAACAAAAAAAACCGACTTCAAGACTAGACCAAATTGGAATTGGACTACACGGGAACCACCAGCTTACAAATAAAAAAAGAATTATGAAAATCGGTTAATCCAGTCGAAAGTTATGAGGTAACAAACATAAAAAAAAACAATATAGCCGAATTGATAACCTCCTTTTTTGAAGTCGGTTAAAAAGTACAACAATCGCGGGTGATATCTTTGAATAACCTGACGTTTCGTCTAGATTTGCGGCTGTGGTCACAGGCTGACTGATATTGTAATCGTAAAAATGGTATACAGCGTGAACAAGTACCTGTATGTAAGATTATAAAGAGAAACTCCGTAAACATTTTATAGAAAACAGTACTTTGTTATTTCCACGGTTGTGAGGAACTTTAGAAAGTGGAAAGGTAACTGGATATTATCTGGTTCTCTAACTATGGAACAAAAGGCGCAATAGTGGTGTACATTGTCTGGCGTACAACAGTCTGTAAGAATAGAATTACTTGGTGTCTTATTTAGTTTTGTACACGGGGAAACGACATGCTTTATCTAGTTAAAATGCAATTGGTTACGTTTTCAAGAAATCAAATTCAAGAAAATATGTTCATATTTTAATGGAGTTCTTGAAAACGTGAGCCATACTATTGTATCTACAATGAAAATAACTTCGCCGTTAAGTGTATCTGAACGGAAAATCTTATGAAACTAGAAATCAATTTGTAAAGATTTGCAAATTTATGTAATTCTCTTTAAAGAATGCTGAGGAGTTAGCAACTCACCTGACATTATGATGGTCTATCGTCATAACAAGATCATTAAACAGTAATTAAGTGATTTGTTCAAATACACCAAACTAAACTTGCTGCAAAATGAATTCTCATTTTTTTGTATTATTAAGCAACATTTTTAGTGAACTGCATTAATTTAAAAAAATAGTTTATATAAACCATAATTTATTGCCATACTCATATGAATTTAGTGCAAGAAAATTGTGTACAGACTTAGGTTTTGTAAGTTGAGGATTGAAGCTAAAATTAATTTTCTTATTGATAAGAAAACTTTGCACTACGCTTTGTTCGGGGAACGACCGCAGACGACAAGTAGAATTAAGTTTTAGATCAAAAGGATTTGTACCTAAGTTCTGAAATCAATATCTATTTCAATCTTTAGTAGATAATTTAATGTTATATTCTCGTCTCTAAAGCCTTTTATTATTCGCAACAGAGGCGAGATAATGTTTCAAATAGGTGTAACAAGTGTTCGGTCTTTGAGAAAAGTAAAAAATTAACTTCTTATTTGCTTATCTTCGAATTAAATGTAAATATTAACATGTGAAGCATAAACTTTTTACTCCTTTTAACAAAAATTATGCGAATGGAGCAGTTTGAAAGTATAGAGGAGAATGCAGAAGATTAAAAAATTAAATTAATGATGGTACTGGTACCTATCAATTTTTTTAAAATTTTATACATGTATACGTAAGTTTTTCCTTCTTTATATTCCTGTTAAATTAAATAAAATAACAAATACCTTGCTGTTTGTTTGTCTCGCTAAAATTCGAGAACGGCTGGGCCAATTTAGCTGATTTTGGTTTGGATATGTTTGTCGTATTCCAGGGAAGGTTTAAACATTGAAAAATTTAAAATCTCTTGAAAATCCAAATTTCGATGTACGAAGTAGCCGGCACAGCTAGTGTTATATAAAAAGTATATACTATAAATAATATTATTTAATTGCGTAAAAGTTAACAGTATTTACAATAACTGAGTTAAAAGTAAGGTGTTAAAGTTAAAACTAATGCAGTTTATATCCAAATTGCGCAAATTGATAGTAGAAAAATATGGGACGATGTAAACTTCACCAATTTATCTTAGAATAAAAACTTGTTTACCTCACAAATATTTCCAGAATTTTCTTGTGTAAATTTGCACAACGAATAATCTTAAAAATATTTTAATTAACCCTCTGAAATTTCGCTGTCCACGAACCATTTAATATGCTAAATTTAAGTATTACTTTATTTTAATTTGGCGGCTAAAGTTACGAGCCAACGAACTGCAGTGTAGTGACGAGGTCAAGAACATAATACACGAGCGATATGAATCGATTAATGAACATTATATATTTCTAATGAAAGGAGTTAAGCTAACAACGGGCTTGATGGTCTAGTAGACAATGGCTCTGAATGCTACGTCATGGTTCTGAGTTATCTAATCCCGCCATTGATGTTCCTACCTTCAATCGAAATGAATTAATGTTTCGAATACATGACACTACTTCGGTGGTAAATGAAACAGTTTCGAACGGAATAAGCAGGTTAGATTAGATCTTTCTATAAATTCTCTAATAATGTTTAACCTGGAATTTGAAATACATTTATGAAAATATTATAATATGATTCTTAAAGTGTTTCCTGATAGGGACGGAAGATAATCATAAAGACATAACTTCTATATATATAAAAGAGGAAGCTTTAGACTGACATACCCAGAGATCAACGCACAACCTAAATCGCTGAACCTGGAACCCTGAAATTTTTCATGTAGATTCTTTATATAATGTAAGTGAGTACTAAGAAAGGAATTTTCGAAATTCCACCCCTAAGGGGGTAAACCGCGTGCAAAAGCTAATTTATATATATACACACAACAATACTCAATAGTATTCACAGAAAAAAGTGCAAACAAAACGATTTAATTCTGTTTGTGTTGAAAAATGAATCTCCGGTCATTGCCTACAAGTACAAAATTTAGCAAATGAATTCACTTGGCGAAAGAATATGTCCTTAAGCTATTTATACGTAGGATCGGGTTACCATTGTAATGAGATTAAATCGACGCGTGGAAACATAGACTATTTGCTATCTGGGACCAGACGTATTTGTTTCAAGAGAGCCAATAAGATCGGTATTATCGAAATGTACACATAAGTGTGATTTAAATACGTTATTTCTTTTAAGTATGTCATCACATTATCCTCATATATAGTTTTAAATTGTACTTAAGAGACTTACGACACACACACACACACACATATACGTAAAAGACAATGTGTTATTGTTTCACATTGTCTTTTATTGATGTATATGTGTATATACTAGTGAATATATTCGTAGTTGAAAAATCCTTTTTAATTTTTGCAACTGTTTGTTATTTATTTCGATTTGTTATAACTTGTTAGAATTATCAACCGTAATGAAATTACCTAAGAAACCGCAGTTCGCAACAGTGTCCTCGATTTACTTCAGAGCTAAAATTATGCTTAACAAAGCCCTGAGAGATATCTGCCTGTCAATGCGGGTAGAACGCATTGATTTCATTCCGATATATTTTATTATCTATTATTTTAATAATAACTTCTTTATTTCAGACACGACAGTCTGATCATAAATTAGTCGGAACCCGAGCTGCTAAAGTAACCACACTGCCGTAAACATATTTTTATGCTTCTAAATACATACAAATTAGATAAATTACACCCAAAAACAGAACGCTTGGTCGTGGTCGTCATAAAACTTTTGATCTGAAGTCCGAATCGAACTCATGACCTCCGGTTTAGCATTTCGACTTGCTAAACACTAGATTAAAATGCCCGTCAACACTATAAAACAGGGAATCATTTTATCTATTCTGTTGACCGCATCCAATCATTGCCTTCATTTTAACTTTCTGTTCTCTGATAGGAAATTATGGTTTTAAAACAAGTTTTTTTTCATTGTTATAGTGCATGAAAGCGTACGTCGAGTTTGAAGTATGCAATGGTGCATACGAAGTGTCGTGTCCAGACGCGAGATGCAGAGTCGGTGCGGCGCTCACACTTGACGAAATAGCCGCGTTGGTGGAGCCTACTGTTATGGAGAAACATCTCAAGTTTCGACTCAATCATGGTTAGTGTTTAATTATTATAATGATTTTTTTGTAACTTAGTTGTTGTGAATCTCCATATGTTAGCGGATTGAGTACACGAAGTTTCACCACCTATATTCGTGAAGTGGATGACAAAGATAAAAGGTGACTAAGGAATAAACTACGCAGGACATAATCACTACAAAGAAAAGTTTCCTTCTCTTTCAAGTTAAATAAAGCGCCTTTATTATTATAAAGCTCCTTGCTAAATAAAGGCTTGTCCAGCAAGCCTGTTGATGATGATGAAGCTTTTTTTATTGCTTTTCACTAAGGGAGTAGACCTAATCGCAGAATGAACCTTCATCCCTATTTCTGGGGAGAGGGGAATGAAAAGACGACAACGCGCTTGTGACTCTTCAATTGTATGTCTCTATGGGCTTAGGTTGTCATCCCGTGCCTCGGAGAGCACGTTAAGCTGTCGGTCCTGCGCCTGATCTCTCCCCGATCGTGTCGGTTAACCGACCCATCGGATTATGAGAGTGAGGGAACAGAGAGTGCACCCACCAGAGAGCGTTTGCGCACACACTTGTGCACTATAATATCTCCTGCGTAGTTGGTTGGTCTCTGTTGAGACTGGCCGCCGTGGCCGTAATCGGCTAGGAGAACATCATCAGGTTGTCATAGATCAGGTGACCGGTGTCCTTGTGTAACTATCTATATACTTCTATACTAATATATAAAGCTGAAGAGTTTGTTTGTTTGAACACGCTAATCTCAGTAACCGCTGGTTCGATTTGAAAAATTATTTCAGTGTTGGATAGTACATTTATCGAGGAAGGCTATAGGCTATATATCATCACGCTCGGACCAATACGAGCGGAGCACCAATAAAAAACGTTTCGAAAACGGGGGAAAATTATCACGCTACGGGCAATAGGAGACGCAAACGATTTGCGGTTGCGTGGGTCGGCTAGTCATACCATAAGATGCTTGTAGTAAGAGTAGTAACTTAAAACAATACGATTGTCACTCGTATGTTTAACATGTTAATTTTGGCAGTCTTTGTAAATGTCACCGTAACGCCTAGACTACTGACAGATTATACTACTCAATAGATCCCTAATAATGGCCTGGGTGACAAACTATATCAATGATATCAAAAGTTTTTACGTAGTCGGGCTAACTTTTTTTAAGTAAGTAAGTAGTAGTAAACGAGCAAACGTATCAGCTGATGGTAAGCGATTATCACCGCTCATGGCTACTCGCACCACCAGAAGCGTCACAAGTGCGTTGCCGGCCTTAAGGGGATAAGGAGGAGGAAGGGATAGGTTGGGGTACGGGCCTCCGGTCCTTACTCAGTGAAACACAACGCAGGCCGTGGTATCCATTCATGCCGAAACGTGACTCTCCCACGGTCTTATATAGCTATAGTATTTTTTATTTTTTTCTTGTTTAAGATAAAGAAATGTGTAACCAATCATACTCCTGCTTATAAGTGCGAGTTTGTAAGCACGTGTGGTTGTTTGTTACCTACTCTTACACGTAAAAACTACTGAACGGATCACACCATCATCAGGATAACACATAAGCTTGTATTTACCGTGACAACCGACTTACACTCGGGTCACGGACGGAAGATAGTATTTAAGAATATGAAAAACGTAAACAAGTGCATATCATTAATATATTCTACATATTCGGAACGCCATCGCACTTTGAAGCGTATTTTTCCATTTATAATTGTCGCATTAATTAACGTGTGTTGGAATATGTGGGTAATTAGAACATCTGATTGTTGGTTTATTTGCTTGGTTGAACAAGCTAATCTTATGAACTACTATTTTGATTTGAAATATATTTTTCTGGTGGACAGCTTATTTATCGAAGAAAGCCATAAGTTATATAAAATTTCGACTTAAAGGCGCCGAAGATCAATTGGCAAATGTTGTAAAATCAAATTAATTTAGTCGTTTAAACCGACTTTTAAAAAAGGAGGTGGTTATCAATTCGACTGTTTTCTTTCTATGTTTGTTATCTTATAACTTTCGACTGGGTGAACCATACAATCGAAAGTTATGCTGATTCTTTTTAATATTTTGATTGATTTTATAACAATATTTTGATGATTCTTTTTTTATTTGAAAATTCGTGTTTCCCATGTGGATCAATTTCAATTTGGTCAAGATTGAAGTCAGTTTTATTTTGTTAAAATTTGTGAATATAATGAGAAATACCAACAAGCTACTGGTCAGCTGCTTCAGTCCGAACAAGTCCTCGGAGCACTCCCTCTCCTCCCATATTAAATGCGGTAGAAGATGCACAGCGAAGCCGAAAAGCCAAAAAGTGTAACCGAATTAAAAGTTCTTGGCAATCGACTTCAGTAGATAGTAGTAGTAGTTCCATTTAGAAGTAGTTTATATTTTCTTTTTAGGCTCAACCTAGTTTGTGATCGAACGGCCAAGTGTGAAGGAATTGTTATTCTATCCAATACAGAATACAGTTGACAGTTTCAGTGTCAACCTTTTTGTACCATTCTTACAACTTCACATCAAATATACATTTAATGCTTGATATATTCAACGGAAAAAAGCACCATGCTCTGATAATGTTCAGTACATTTAAACATGTAGGCCTAGCGTTGCGACTGCAGCAGATGTTTTATTCTGCACGCTCTATTTAACAGTGATTGTTCACTGAGTGACTTCTCATTGTAGAACGTTGATTATTCGTCAATATATCTATGCTAATATATAAAGCTGAACAGTTTGTTTGTTGGTTTGTTTGTTTGAACACGCTAATCTCAGGAACCGCTGGTCCGATTTGAATATTTCTTTCAGTGTTAGATAGCCCATTTATCGAGGAAGGCTATAGGCTATATATCATCACGCTAAGACATACAGGAGCGGAGCAACAATGAAGAATGTTACAAAAATGGGGGAAGATTATCACGCTACGGGCAATAAGAGACGCAAACAAGGTTGCGTGGGTCGGCTAGTTACACATATACTCTCGTCCTTTATCCCCGTGTGTAAATATAGACGTATTAAACCCTCACATATTTTTCCGACTAGGGTTTTTAATACCATTAAATAGGGAGTAAGCCCGTTGTCACCAGTCGGGCACATCACCACTCATTTCAGCCAAAAGACGTTCACTGATGGACAAAGGCCTCCCCCAAGTCTTTCACAATTAATTAATAATTCACATTATGGTTAATACTACATATACCAAATTGATGATTTGGTATCGAACAAATAGAATACAGTGAAACTACCAATGACTTTCCGCGGCCAAGACCTTTGCCTAAAGGCCTTGCAAGGGCTGAATCTAGTACCTATAGCATTCCCCAAACAGCAGATAAAAACAAAACACAAGTACCACTCATGAAAGTTTTATGAATACATTTGTTAACCCTTTAGTCACTGGAAATAAAAATGCGAATACGAATATCAAAGTCAATAAAATTATCAATATGTAGCTTGTAAATTAGGTTTTGAATTTAAATTTCATCAACGTATACGTATATTTATTTAACAGCTGAATAAATATGCAATGAATCAATCATCATAGACCTCAATTTTACAACGCAATAATATCGAACTACAAAAGTATAGAAAATACGAGATTCGAATTAGGGATTCTTCGTCTTTGTAAATCGGAAAACCATTATCTCTTAATACCAGTCATTCGAACCAAGTGATCCATGACATTATCGTTGATTTGAATAGGATAAAAACGAACAACTGTAATGATCACACTACATAAGAACTTTTTGTAAATTGTAAAAAGAAGTATTCTTTTAATATTGTAGTATATTTAATCTATACTCTATACAAATAAATAAAATTGGAGTGTCTGTTTCTAATATTAAAATAACCGCTTTTAAAAAAAATGCATATATATGTATACACGGCACATATACCAATTAATTTTTTTTACAATTATTGTTTATCTGTCTGTTTGTTCCGGGCAATCTCTAGAACGGTTGAACCGATTTTGACGGGACTTTCACTGGCAGATAGCTGATGATCTAAGGAGTAACTAAGGCTACTATTTTATAAACTAGCTTTGTCGAGCGGCGTTACCCGCGGTCATTGTCATACCGCGGGTAACATCCGGTCCTACGGGGTTACTCATTATTTTTCTGCTACTTTCACCACTAGAAATAAACTTTCAAGCTTACAACGAACTTCAACTATCAACGAAACACGAAACGAACCACGAAACGAGCACGAACGCTGTCAGTTTACGTTGATTTTCTGTGCGAGATTAGTACCGCCCCAGTCGTTCGTGCTGAAATCAGCGTGGCTCTACGACCTTTCAGCTTTTTTTGTTTATTGGCAAACAATGTTTTTGGTGAAAAGACTTCCACTCGCCTGGTTTTATTATCAGACCATCGCTACCATGTTGGTATGTTGGATTCTAAACATGTCATATTGACCCTAATTAGAACAGTATAAGTTAATATAAAATGAAAATAAACATTTTAAACTTTAAAAGAAAGCAATAACCTATAGGTAGGTTTACATTCAAAGAAATACAAAAAAATGTTATTTGTTTCTTTTAACGTTCGAAATTGTGGCCATACATTTAAGATGTTTCAAGAAACTTTCCAACAAATACGCTTTCTTTAAGTTTTTATTTATGTAGTGGGTTTATTCCGGTACTGTAGATATTCAATTTCGATATATCCTACTCGAGTTCAATTTACTGTACAGATGTTGTCCCGCTTCGGTTAAGTTTGTTTTTTATTTCATGAATAAAATGGGCCTATGCGGCACGAGGCCGTCCCGTACGCATTGTAGGGTTAGATCACGATTTTATAAATGGCAACGACGAAATGGTTATTCTAATAACAAAAATAAAACCGACTTCAAGGTTCAACTCGATTTCTCTGGGATGCCATCATCAGATCCTAGTTTCCTTATCATGGTACCACCGTCGGGACATCTCCTTTCCAACAAAAGAAAAATCATCAAAATCGGTTCACAAATGACGAAGTTATGCCCGAACGCACATAAAAAAAAAAAAAAAAAAAAAAATATATACGGTCGAATTGAGAAACCTCCTCCTTTTTTTGAAGTCGGTTAAAAAAAGAAATCATTTGTATTTGAAGTGTTCTGGGTTATCAAATGTAAACAATTTATGTTCTTGTAATTTTTACAAAATATAATAGATGCACACAAGTTTCAGTCCCTTCAAAAATATGTATTAGTGTGTTAAGGATCGGTTTTTATAACAATACTATCTGAACCTGGAACGGCTGGATATGGGGAGTAACTTAGGCTACTTTTTAAGACTAGCTTCGCCCCACGGCGTTACTCGCGCTATGACAATAACCGCGGGAAACGCCGCGGGGTTCATCTATACTAATATATAAAGCTGAAGAGTTTGTTTGTTTGTTTGAACACGCTAATCTCAGGAACCGCTGGTCCGATTTGAAAAATTCTTTCAGTGTTAGATAGCCCATTTATCGAGGAAGGCTATAGGCTATATATCATCACGCTAGGACCAATAGGAGCGGAGCACTAATGAAAAATGTTTCGAAAACGGGGGAAAATTATCACGCTACGGGCAATAGAAGACGCAAACGAGGTTGCGTGGGTCGGCTAGTCGATCTATAAAATTGGCGCCCCTTATCTGAGTCAAGAGTCAAGGCAAGAAACAGTTGAAAGCGAAATTTCTTTTTCACGGAAGTATGTTTCATTAAATGACTCGTATCGGGGTCGTAATAAAGTTTATTTATGTAGGCATTAAAAGAGACAAATTCAGGTAGTGGTGAAAAGAAAGGACATTTATATAAGTACTCAATGCATTTCCGTTTCCTGTTCGTGGGAATTGTTATCTTCTTGAAAGTAATTGTATTACAAATGTTAATAATATGATTTTATAGCCATTTTTTTTTTAAAAGAATTACTTCTACTACTCAAGAAACCAATTTTCCTTTTGCTATTTGAACCTAAATGTAAGTTTATATTATTTGCCCATCTCCTTAAAGACACAGTGTTTTAACATGTTTGCAGAAAAATCACAATCAAAAACTGTTTGGATCTACCAAGGATCCATCAAAAAGAGTTGTTAACGTCCTGAAATCTATGAATGAATCTATACATAAAACTTGCTTTGACTACTGAGCCATCTATACGAACCTGAAAAACAAACCTAACCAAGTAAAAACAAGCTTAATTCATTGAAGGGCACACAATATTCTTCAACAAATGGTCTTTACACATTTTATCAATCTTTACTACGAGTAATATTATAAATTTGAAAGTATCTCTGTCTGTTCGTTTGTTTGTCTGTTACACTGTCACGGCTAAACCACTGTACCAATTTGGCATATAGATACTTTGATTCTTGAAGAAAGAATTAAGCTACTCTTTAGCGCAATGGAACAGCGGGTAAAAACTAGTATCGCACAGAAAATCAACGTAAAATGACAGCGATCATGCTGTCGTGTTTCGTTGGTGAGTGCGAGACCGGAGGCTCAATGATGCGAAAGCATCACTAGCCCGCCATGGTGTGGGTCACCATGCTGCATTGTTGCATTGTCTGCGTTCGCAGTATGGTGACCATCACTCTTGGATTCTGCTTATGCTTTCCATCAGGCAGTGTAGAGTCATTATGGAAGGGTCAAACATAAAAAAAAAAAAAGTATTTCATAAAATCGTCATATCTAAAATATAAAATTCTCGTGTCACAGTTTTCGTTGCCATACTCCTCCGAAACGGCTTGACCGATTCTCATGAAACTTTGTGAGCATATCAAGTAGGTCTGAGAATCGGCCAACATCTATTTTTCATCCCCCTAAATGGTAAGGGTCACCCATTCTTAAAAAAAAATTATGGCAAAACGACGTTTGCTGGGGCAGCTAGTAACACATATATTTTTATTACAGAAGTGGCGATGGACTCCGGTCGTGCGTTTTGCCCTCGCGTCGGCTGCGACACAGTCGTCAACGTTCGAGCCGCCAGCCCAGCACACTGCCCGACTTGCCGCCACGACTTCTGTTCGCAGTGCAATCAGGAGGTAAGAGTACATATTTTGTTACCCGTGCAGGTTTATGCCCCATTGAAATTCGCCAGGACGCACTAATTGTCCTGCCATTATTTGCTTGTACGGAAAGCCTTTTGGATACCACCCACTGGTGGTTATGTCAGGCACGAACCGATTATAAACTGCACGCCGCCTCAGGTACCTGTAGTTGGGGAATCAGGTATACCCTAGAAAGAAAATCCCTGGAATACTAACTGTCCTCCCATCGTTAGGGAACTTTTACCAATTGAAACGTCACATATCCAGTAGTCTGCATGGTGCTCTAAGCAGCAGCAAATTTGACAAAAGTTCGACACCTTAGACGCAACGCTAGATAAAATCGCAATAAAGTACAAAAAAAAGAAAAAAATACAACTAAAAAAATTAAACTCCAACCGCTGTAATATCGAGAAAATATAACTAAGAATTTTTGTTCAAAATAAATACAGAAAATACCATTGTTACTGCTAAATGTTTTCAATTCAAGTCTTATTTGTAAGCAAGGCAGTCAAGTTATTTTGACAAACAAAGCAAGATTACACCACAGTAAGCCATTCGACTACAAACTGCATCTTAATTATCATGTATTTGCATGCTAAACTTGAGTGTAACGTTAAGCTACTGGTTCAGAAGCAAGCGTAGCGTGTAGCGTTTTATCTTCATCTTCTAATGCATAAGTATTTATAATCTTCATTTGATTACCATATCACTACACTAGGAATATGTAATGCCTTATTGCGGAAAAAAATAACTAAAATACTACAAAGGTAGTGTGCAGACACTACCTATGTAGTATTTTAGTTATTTTTTAATAATGTGTATGTGTGTGCAGACACAATCATTCATCAATCATCATGATAACCAAAGTAGTCAGAATCTTATATATTTCTAAATACATATGGATGAATAAAACCCACTCTCAGAATAAATAATAATGCTCATAACCCAAACACATGACAATCATTCATCAATCATAATGATAACCAAAGTAGTCAGAATCTTATATATTTCTAAATACATATGGATGAATAAAACCCACTCTCAGAATAAATAATAATGCTCATAACCTAAACACATGACAATCATTCATCAATCATCATGATAACCAAAGTAGTCATAATCTTATATATTTCTAAATACATATGGATGAATAAAACCCACTCTCAGAATAAATAATAATGCTCATAACCCAAACACATGACAATCATTCATCAATCATCATGATAACCAAAGTAGTCAGAATCTTATATATTTCTAAATACATATGGATGAATAAAAGTAATAAAACCCACTCTCAGAATAAATAATAATGCTCATAACCAAAACACATGACAATCATTCATCAATCATCATGATAACCAAATTAGTCAGAATCTTATATATTTCTAAAAAATGTGGATCAATAGAACACACACTCAGAATAAATAATAATGCTCATAACTTAAATATTTGTCCTGGATTTCATGGACTCTTGGCCTAGCAGTCAGGATCACTAGCTTAAACTTATTTAACTGGTCTACTGGTGTAGTTAACACCAATAGACCACCTAAATTTTATACGATATCCCTTGATCATAATCCCGCTTATCGCTCCGCTAGGTTCGTGCTGTAGACTGAGCCCATTTAAACAACTTAGTGTAATACGGCGTAACGGGTGCCTTTTCAACCGTCTTTTCATTTTCAAAACAGAAAAACAAGTTTCGCTTTCTCGAAAATATCTTCATAAATTACACACTAAAGGTGGGCTTCGTACGAACGCCTTGAAAGCGAAACTAATCAAACGAATTAAGTTGGTTCGTTTCTTTTTAACTGCGACAACGTACGGAAAAGGTATATGCAATTCTGAGGATGTTTGTTGTCAGTTATCTCCAAACTAGTAGTCCGGAATATTAGTCCAATTTTGATGTGGTTTATGTATGCAGTATAATCTTGAGTTTTTTTATTAAATTCTTAGAGAGTTGAATATGTTATTGCTACATCTATATTTTCGAGAATCAAATAGGTACATAGGGCTATAATAAAACTTGTTAGCACATACACATATACAAGAATATAAGTCGGGGGTTTTATAATTATTACTTTATCCTTTTTCAATTACGTGGGCTTTTCAAAATTTGTAATTTGCTTTTTATGTCAAACTTTTTACCTAACTGTAAAATAGTTTGGTCTCTTTTTCACAATGATTGATTTCGTTTTGTATGTGGAGGTAAATGTACAGGCGGCTGACCTGGTTGTACTTGTATGTACGTAACTGCCACCGTCCAACAACGCGACTCAATTTTGTTATAGTTACGTTGCTGCCGTTTGAGTAGTGCTCTCGCTAGAATCTGGGATAGAGATTGGACATCCGTTTCACACGGTGACGTACAACGAAATAATTTCTTAACACAGGTTTTCTTTACTTAATATTACCAACTGGTAGAGTCGGTTATCTGAAAGAAGCAAAGCTCTTCCACAGTAGAACAACTGAACATTTGGTCCGACCCGGGAAACGAATCCGAAATTTTGTATGATCTGCAAATGTTTGTTTCGGAGTTTGGGTAATGTATCATACCTATTTACTTAAAATAATAATAATATGTATTTATATCAGTTGTCTAGTACCCATAACACAAGTTCTGCTTAGCTTGGGACTGAATGGCGTTGTGTATTAGATGTCTGAAATATGTATTATTATTATATTGTTTGAAGAATTGAAGCATATTTCCCTAACAGATGCTAGGGTCTTATACATATATCTAGTTTCTGGTGCGCTCCAAATCCATTTTCAGTCAATATTTGTAGAGAGTAATCCTACCTTTAAACAAAATGTTTTCTCATTATTTAGCTTAACAATTGTTACAAAGGCTTCCAAATCGAGAGGGCACTATTGTTTAACTCTGTATTCATTTTAAATACAATGAATATTACTTGCATTCACCATTGTGTTGTCTTTCGGTTTTGTACTATTTATAGTAAATGAAATCGTACAAATAAAATAACAATAAAGTTATTATATTGAAACATACAGAATACAATTACTGCGAAGTAGGTACTCAAGACCTCAGCAGCCGTAGCATCTAATATTAGGTTTTTATTTGATTTAAAAAACACACACAACTTCATTAAGCGTCGTTTATAAAATATTGATAAGGCAATTAAACACCCGTTATTAAGTAGACAGGGCGCAATTTGCTAGAAATTTTATCTTATATCAGCACGATTACTTAGTCCATTACTCAATAGTTTAATTAAAACTTATAGACAGTAAGTAATTACATCGTGGGACTAGCTATTTATCACGTATTAAGTGCCACGGCTATTAATACTTCATTCGTGAAATCGATACTAACTATAAACACGGTGTCAATGGTGACCTGAAACAATATATCTACTTATGAAGTTATAACTTTTAGTGATTATGAGCTAAGTGAGTGTGTGTAATACGAGAGGCCTATGTCCAACAGTGGATTGCAATAGACTGTTAATGAATAAGTACCTAAATATTCTTAAAGTAAATAAATATTTTGGACATCTAACTCACAACGCCATCTAGTTCCAAGCTAAGCAGAGCTTGTGTTATGAGTAGTAGACGACTGATTTAAATAGATACACACTTTTTTGTAAATACGTACATATTATACACAGAAAACACCCATACTCCGAAATATTTGCAAATCATATAAACGTTAGATCCGACCCGGGAATCGAACACGAGGCCTCAAGCACAGTAGTCGGATACGCTACCACCGAGACGCCGAAAAATGAATCCTAGCTAGATCGATTTATCGCCCCCGAAACCCACCGCATACTAAATTTCATGGAAATCGTTGAAGCTGTTTCCTAGATTCAAATTACACATAAATAAATATACAAGAATTGCTCCTTTAAAGGTATTAAATGAAACGAAAGTATAGACATATAGAAGGATTTCATCTGTATCTTTGGTACTTTTTTTGCAAGAAATATTTTGTAATCAAACAAGTTAACTAACTATTTATTAAAATAGAACAATTCGATTATTAATGATAACGCGAAATTATACTAAATGGAGCTGTACGAAATGGCATAGACATAGACTCTAGTCTAACTTTTACTAAGGAATTTGGTTACAAAAATCAATGTTTATGCAGTTACAGCTGCGGATGAAAACTAGTTTCGTTTGGTATACACACTGATTACGCAATATGTGTAAAATGAGTCACTTATTGAATTAAAAAAACATCATAAATAACTATGGGTTTCATTATGAGAATGTCGTCATTAATTCACACTTGGATGTCGTAAACCCTTTTATTTACATGCACCATAGAGCATCACAGGCCGCCGGACTGGAAGAGAGTAGTCATAGCATATTTTTCCGACACAAAACAGCGTCATTTTTGGGAGGAAATCTTCACACAGACACATCAATTAGACTCACATAGAAAAACAATCGCCTGTCACTACGAACTTATAAATAACTACTAGCTGAGCCCCGCGGTGTTACCCGCGGCACAACAACAACCGCGGGTACCGCCGGCAAATTAAAAATAGGGTGGAGGAGCTATGTAAAAAGTATCCTATGTCCATCGCCTGGTTCTAAGCTACTTTCTCACCAATTTTCAGCCAAATCGGTTAAGCCGTTCTTGAGTTATAAATAGTGTAACTAACACGACTTTCTTTTATATATATAGACTAGCTGTCCCGGCAAACGTCGTTTTGCCATAACTACTAATAAATTAAAAATTAATTAAAAAAACATTGTCCAGCGGACAAAATTGTGAATCTAAACCATTCCCAGATCCCCTTGAACACACACAAAAAATTTCATCAAAATCGGTCCAGTCGTTTGAGAGTAGTTCAGTGACATACACACTCACAGAAGAATTATATATATAAAGATTAAAACAAAAAATTCACAATTTCATACACACATAAACTCATTCTGTGTCATAACAATGTAATGTGTAGGCTCATTTGGGCTTATCCTTTGTCACAAGGGAACCTGCATATGGCTACTACCGTGTTACTCTATGACTTACAATGTTGAAGATTTGACTACTATCATAGACATATAGGTTTATATTTTGTCTTCGGTTCTGAAATTATTTTATCACCTTGTCAATTACGGCATATTTTGTTAACTACACTTTGAATGTACCTAACGTCGGTGTATCAGTGGTGATTGGAATAAAAGACTTGTTTAATGAGAGACACTTTTAATAAGACCTGTTACAGTACTCTGTAAAAGTATATGTAATACATAACATGGCTGACTGGCCATCGACCATAAAACCATAGACTAAATAGAGAGACTCATAGATCTCTCAACAGTCGGGAGGGCAAGGGATATTATATAAAACTACAGATAGATAAGGGCAGAACAGTACCGGTTGATATGGAAAGCCTTAAGAGAGGCGTATCACTAGCATTAGACGTGTTTCGGCGGACTGATGATGAGGATGACAGATGGAAAAAGTGTTAGCAATTAACAGAGAAAGAAACTCCAATTGAATTCGTAAAATATCAAGGACTATAAGAACTGAATAAGTTAACAGCTCATTAAACACTTTATTGAAATATTTTTTTAGTATCGCTCATCGTCATACGCTTGGATATAATACCATAAAGGAACCTTTATCGTCATCCCTAAAACCATTATTAGACAAATATGGTCTGCCCTTTTCACTAACCGTATAAAGTGATATTTTCACCTTTATCGTGACTCTTTAGAAATGTGACATTTTAGGTGAGAGCTATACAAAGCGAATGCTAAGTTATGACACCGTAAAAATAGCGCTTTTGAAATATGTGCCGTACGTCGGTACCCATATCATCTTTTCCACAAATAGGACAGTAATGATGTTTTGTTTACGTTTTGGAGATAATTTTCGATTTCTGTAACATCATCAACAACCTTTACAGACCACTACTTAACATAGACTTCTCCTTAGAACTGAGATTTGGTTTACAAACGTTGACCAGATGGGTTTGTATAAAATTTGTTTCAAGTTTACCTTGTTTTGCGGTGCTGTTGTCCTAGTTTGCTCCGCGTGTCGACTTCTACAATATCCACAGGATGCACTCTCCGTTTTCTTAATCCATAACCACACCATAACATTAACCTGCTGATGGCTGAATAACGGACATTGTTGTTTATATTGTAACTTGTAATACCACAATAATCCTTCTATAAGGTTAACTTCATCTTCACCTTTATTTTTTTTTTTTTTTTTTTAACGTGTGGAAACCCCCTCGGGCCGTCACCCCGCCGGGGTTTGCGGGGCGGTGTGTCGGAATCGAACCGACTAAAACCACACGGTGTGCCACTCTGCGCCTGAGACGGGAGGGATCCGGGAACTGCTGTTATTAACACATCCGGACCCCTCCCAGCGCCTGCCCGCACTAAAGCGGGCACCGTCTGCTGTTAAAACTCTCAATTTAGGCGACGTACGGCACACGCGTAACGTCGCCCCCTCGCGGGTGACCACTAAAGCGGATGGTGGGGAAAACCCATCCCGACCATCCGCGGCCACACTCAGGGCGGCATGAGGCGCTGGTAGGCGCGCCTCCGCCGCCCGGTTCGCCGGCGGCGGATCGGGTCCGAGTGGATATCATCCTCCCGGGCCTTCTCCGCCGCCTCCTTCTGCGAAATTACGTCTTCGCAGAAGGCTGCGACCGCGGTAAAACTGCTGTCGCTACCGGCCATGCAGCGAATGATGGCCGGTAGCGAGAGATCTTCTCCGATGACTGCAGTGAGGGCCCGGCGCTGCGACGCCCAAGCGGGGCAAATCGCCAGCGTATGCTGGGCCGAGTCCTCACTGCAGTCGCAGTGGTGGCAGGCGGGACTCAATTCCCTCCTGGCGACCGAGTGCAGGTACTTCCCGAAGCAACCGTGCCCGGAAAGCACCTGCGTCAGTCGGAAGGAAAGTCCCGTGCTGCCGCCCTGCCCACTCGAGGATGACCGGCTGGAGAGCCTCCACGGCGGCAAAGCCAGCGCGTGGAGTCTCCAGCCGGAACGACCAGCGAGCCATCGTGGCTCGACGGGCGGCTTCGCGCCACTCGCGTACCTCTTCGGGCGGAGGGCGAATGCCTCTCTCCGCCCGGAATTCAGCCACCCGTCGATAAACTTCGGCGAGCACTTCCGCCTCCAAATCCCACGGAGGTGTTCCGGCCAAGGCACACGCCGCCTCGGTAGACACCGTGCGGTATCCGCGGATGGCTCTGACCGCCAATACCCTCTGAGGCCGCCAGAGGCGGGCCTTATTGAGGGCAGTCAGAGCCGCCACCCACACCGGTGCCCCATACAGCGCCATCGACCGGACCACCCCCGTGTAGAGGTGTCGCGTTGCGACGCTGGCTCCGCCCAAATTGGGCAAAAGTCGCCCAAGGGCAGAGGCAGCGTCGACCAGCTTCGGACCAAGCTGTCGGAAGTGCTCGTCGAAGAGCCACCTACCGTCGAGGATCAGGCCCAGATACCTCATCTGGGTCCGAACCGGTACGAGGATCGAGTTGACCACTATGGAGGCGCCGGGGGGCGGCCCACGACGGGGCCCATGGAATAACAGGGCCTCCGTCTTGTCCAGGGCCACCCGTAAGCCCAGCGCCTCGATGCGCCCGACCACCAGAGAGACACCAATGGTGGCCAAGCGCGCCGCCTCCTGGAAGTTCACCCCCCGGGCCGTGACCAATGTGTCATCGGCGTAACAAATTACGCCCAGCCCGGGGGGGAGACGACCTCGTAGGACCCAGTCGTATCCCACGTTCCACAGGAGTGGTCCAAGGACAGACCCCTGTGGAACGCCGCACGACATGGGTCGCCGTCTCAAGGCGCCCTCTCGATCCTCGTACACGACGGTACGCTCCTCCAAATAGTCTGCCACTAGCCGCCTCAGGTACTCTGGCACCCCGTGGTATTGGAGTGCTTCCCTGATGCAGCTGAATGGCAGACTATTAAAGGCGTTGGCGATGTCCAGAGACACCGCCAACACCACGCCGCCACAGCTCACTGCCTCTTCGGTCACGGCCCTAAGGCGCATCACGGCATCGACCGTCGAACGCCCCTCTCGGAATCCGAATTGGGCGTCCGACAGGTCGGGCCCCACCTCGCAGAGGTGCCGGACGATGCGGGCAGAGAGTATCCTCTCAAACAACTTGCCCGCCTCGTCCAGCAACACGATGGGCCTATAGGCCGCGACCGAATCGGCAGGCCGTCCCGGCTTCCTCAATAGGACCAGCTTCCCGCATTTCCAGCACTCAGGGAAGCGTCCGGACGCCAGGCTAGCGTCCAACACCTCCCTGAGGCGGTCCGACATATGATCGAGGGCTCGGGCCATCACTCGGGCTGGAACCCCGTCCGGCCCGGGGGCGGTGTTCTTGGAACGGATCCGCAGAACAGCCGCCCCAACCTCCGATTCCCTAACGGCCGGAACATCGCCCCCATCGTCTCTGACCGGATAGGCCATCGACGGGGGAGCGTGCTCCGCCCGCTGCGGGAAAAGGCCCTCGACCACTTCCTGCAGGAAGCTGGGCTGGAGAGTCTCGGTAAGGGGGGGGCCCGCCGTGCGGAGCTTTTGTCGCACCGCACGATATGGGCGACCCCAGGGGTCACGGTCGAGACTCTCCAACATTTCCTTTCTCTTTACCTCCTTGGCGCGGCAAATGGCCAGCTTCAGAGTTTTCCGCGCTTCGCGGTACTCCTCATGAAGCTGGTCCCCGCCACCGTCTCCGCGGTGACGTCGCCGGCTGCGGGTGTAAGACCTCCGGGCACGAGTACAAGCCGCACGGAGGTCCGCCAACTCCTGGGACCACCAGTAGACCTCCTTCCGAGGAGGACGACGACCGTGGACGCGGGGCATGGCCGCATCACAAATCTGCGTAATCGCATCGCGAAAACGGCCAGCCCCAACGTCCACGCCGACCTCCTCGGTCGGGGCCTGCGGAGACAGCCAAGAGTGAATAATGGCCGCCTCCTCTAGTAGGTCCCTATCCAGTTTAGCGACAGCCCACCGCGGAAAGCGGGAAGAGCGCCGCGCCGTGTGACCCCTACTGGGGCCCTGGGACCGGGAGAGCTCGAATCGGATATAGAGATGATCCGAGAGCGTCTCGACCTCTTCCAGGACACACCAGTTCCTTACTCGTGCGGCAACAGCAGGGGTAGCGAACGAAAGGTCCACTATCGACCCCCCCTGCTGTCGCACGCACGTGTTGGTGGAGCCTCTGTTTAATAAACAGAGGCCCACCGAAGCCGCCCACTCCTCGACGGCCTCGCCCTTGGCGTCCGTCCCGGGGGACCCCCACGCAATGGATTTTGCGTTGAAGTCCCCCAGCACGAGGACGTGCCCAGACGCTAATCGCCGCATCGAGGTCTCCAAGCTGTTAAGGAAAACCTCGAAGTCGCTCAGACTCCGGTTGGGGGAGAAGTAGACACCGTAAACAGTGATCCCCCCCCACTGGGCGCAACATATCCAGAGCCCTTGTCTCTAAGCGACAAGGGCGGAACTTCATCTTCACCTTGATCTAACGTACCTTTACGTTTTAAAAGATCGCATCTATAATAACTTGCTGTGTGCGCTGTGGTACATAGCTCGCTTTAATTTAAGACTAGCTGAGCGACGCAACTTCGTTTGCGTATCTCAAAAGGAATGAATGTTTTTAAAACATATGCCATTTATGCTCATCTCTTTTTGGTGGCAGCGTGATGATAAATAGCCCATATCCTTCTTCGATAAATGAGCAATCTAATATTAAAAAATAATTGGCAATCATAAGGACTGCTTTGAAGTGAAAACTTATAACTTAGAATGTTATTTTTCCCTACCTAAAAGTGCTCAATGCGGCCAAAAATGTTTTGTGACGGCAACATGTCGGTGACGCGGTGACACGAACTCATAAAATTTTCTACTACCAAAAAGTCCTCAACGCCGCTAAAAAAGTTTTCACTTAAAAAAAATCAAATCAGTACTTCCTAAAATTAGCCTTTTCAGCAAAACTTACGAACTCTTCAGCTTCATAATGTTAGAATCGACGCATAAGTAAAAGCTAAAAGTCGGCGAATTTCACCATTAGTATCAAACTTCTATAGGCTACGGTAACTGCAATAGTTATTTGCAAAGGTCAATGACAATAGTAAAAGAGAACGTCAATAAAATTGAAGGTCGGTATTAAATAGATGAAGTAACAAATAATGAATTAAAAGGTTAATAATAATGAAATCACACATGTCAAGTTAAACGTCAAAATCGTGTTATTTATTTGTTTATGATTGTTCGACGTTTTATAATGAACGTCACGAGGTGAGAGCGTGACTGACAGTTACAATAATTCTGTAAAAATGTTTTTGCTGCTTTGCATGTATAAAATGAAGTCACTTCCAGTCTGTTCGCTTAGAACTACTCAACGTATTTTAATACAGTTTTCAGCTTTAAATAGAGTAATTCAAGAGGAAGGATTATATGTCTAATACATGCATATTTATCTATTATATTATTTCAAAGACAACTGTGCAGAGCCGGACCGGGTCGCTAGTTAGATTTAAAAATGATCACAAGTTAATCAATCAGTTAGCGGGATAGGGTGATCAGACAGGTACGCTCTTGATCTGCTCGAATTAAATCTCACTCAATCTTTCTATGTGACCAATGGCGTAATTCGACCAAGATATGGAGGAAAAACAAAGCGCTGTTCTTTTTTAATGCCTTTAGTTTTAGCACCTTTTCTTCTATTTATTTAACAACTTTATGCACAGAGTTCGCAACTGTACGTGGCGGACTTCACGCCACAGGGATTCTCTACTAGTCTAAAAAAAGAAATGGGAAAAAAGATAAAAAGAAAAAACTATGGAATACGTTAAATCTAAACATCCATACCAAAATACATTAAACATACATACACATAAAGACATACCAATATATATTAATTTTCTTTAATGCTCTATTGATGGTAATATACTCCTATTTTGTAAGTGGAACGTGATGGAACCAAAGATTATAGTCGTCTAAATTCGGATATAAAGGAGGATATATGTATGTTCGTGTGAATGGATAGTTTATGTGGTTATCACGACGAACTCTTCACATCACAACCAAAGGAAGTACCAATCAAAACATCTTATGACAACTGTTGATAAATGAACTTTATCGTTTAAGATCTGTCACAGGACAAATGAATTATAGTGGAATCAATTCGTTTGACATGTACAGTCAGCGACAAAGTACACGTTTAAGATGTTAATATTTAGTGATCATCAACGTTTATTTTGGGCATTTTATCTTGGTATAATACATACGCTATGAGTGGTATTCATATTTATATAACGAAAATTTTAACCAAAAAAAGCAACTTCAGGAACTGAACCAAAATTGAAATGGGTCCACACGGGAAGCAGAAGCTTTCAAATAAGAAAATAATCATCAAAATCGGTTCACCAAGTTGAAACTTCTGAGGTAACAAACATAAAAAACAACCGTATTAAGAGCCTCCTCCTTTTTTGAAGTCAGTTTAAAAGCTCTAAGATTATATTCACTTACGTATTTTGGCAGTTACAAAAAGCCATACTAGTTATATTGCGTCTTACCTGATATTGTCACCGTGGACTACAAAGCGTTCATTCATATTATAAACATAATTCAAAATTTCATTTTTCATTTAAAAATGTAAAAAAACATACCAACTCAAACAGGTAAGAAATAGCTGTTAGTTAACGGGATACCGAATTTCAAATCAAAGCCGCTTGTTTAAACCCAAGCAGAACTTTACATTTTTCGAAGTATTTTTCTTCCTCGATACTCTTATGGCAACTTATACATGGCTGGAGTGCACTACCCTTCATGCTGCGTGACATTCTTTTCATCACTCTTTTGAAAACTGGGTCGAGACGTACCAACAATGGCAGACGAGGTCGGAGGTACGTTGCCGCACCGCTTAGATGAATGACGTACTGCTGTGTCAGATACTGTGTTTTTTTTTTTAAATTAGAACCACTGAATATATGTATATTAAAGAAACAATATCGTTTCAGAGTTTTTTTCAGCCCTGGATTTTAATAGTAGTAATAATAGTTAAAAGTAATAGGTGTTTTGATGTGAGTTGAGTTTCCTTTATAGTATCTTAACGGCAATGATATATAATTATCATTGCCGTTAAGATACTAAAAAGGGCAGTAGTGAAACTTGCATGTAAATATATTCAATCTATATATTGCATTTGCAAAGATAGACAAAAACTTTGTACCCCTTTTACTATTTTTTTTAAATGTATGCGAACGTAGTAGTATCAAATTCGGCACAGTTAAAGTTTATATGGAGGAGGAGATCAGAAAATTAAAATTAATTAAGTTTTCTTCGTTAATGTTGAACTCAAAAATAGTCTGCCTCGTTGTCCAAGCGGCAGCGTACGCGATTGCTATGCCTCAGTTCTCGGGTTCGATTCGTTTGTATGATCTTCAAATATTTATTTACGAGTTTGAGTGTATTCTATGTATAACAAGTAAAGTTTTAACAAAAATAAAACCGACTTCAAGGTTTGACTTGATTTCTCTTGGATGTCATCATCAGATCTTAGTGTCCTTATAATGGTACCACCGTTGGGATATCTCCTTTCCCATAAAAAAAGAATCATCAATCGTCGAAGTTATCTGCGAACACACATTAAAAAAAGGAAAAAAAAAAGAAAAAAATATAAACGGTCGAATTGAGAAACCTCCTCCTTTTTTTAAGTCGGTTAAAAAGTAAGTCTGTATTTACAAAAAACGAAATATATGAGATGTGTAAGAATTATATCAGTCAAACTAGCGTTCGCGGTACAAGCTCTGCTTAGTTTGATGCTACCTAGATGACATAGTGTGGATATTAAAACTCAGAGAATTTTTCAGAAAATAAATCTTTATAGATAAAATTTACGCTTTATATAAATACTTATTCTTTACTTACTTAGTCTTGTCCAATTTGGACTAACCACAACCTGATTTCTATTTACATATTATCGCAACTGCCATCGTTTCAGAATGTAGAGATTACAATTTGAATTCTTGATTACGATTATGTTTATTGTTTTTTTAAGAACATGCCATTGTGTTAGGAATAATCATTCAAATCAAGAACATATATCTTTTAAGATTAATTTTACGGTTGGTAATTACAGTCTAGACTCCGCTACAACTAATTAAGTCACTACTTACAATTCAAGAAATGTAAGTTAACTGCATAGATTACACGGGTTTTAATTGTCGTTAGTCGTACGTTAATTCAGTAAAACAGTTCAGTAATAAGAATAAGTTTAAAAACTATAACCCGACTGCGTGAAACTTTTGATATATAGCCCCTGTCTGTCTGTTACGCTTTTATGGCCGCTGCCTTACCGCTGTATCGTTTAAAATGAAATTCGTCGTGGAGATACTTTGATTGTTGAGGAAAGATATAGACCTCTTTTAGCCGCGATTAACGATATACACACGGGCAGAGCTGCAGTAAAAAAATAGTAAACATTTTAATCATTATCGTTGTCAAAATTTTTATATATTCATTGCTATCATTTTGATTTACTTTTTAATAATATTGAACAACCATTGCCGTGCTACAAGGCATTCGGAATTTACTCATATATACGTACGGTGGTAATTAAATATTCCTAAAGTCTATCAGAAACAATTTGATTACCTTTAAGAGGAACCTTCCTCCTTACCTGATCCAATTTTATATCTAAGATAATTATCAAAGAAATTATACGAAGACCGTTCGTCAAACGTCTCTTAATTTACGCTGTTCTAACAACGTCTTTACAAATTCAAATTAAAGTTATTCTTTAGAGCACACCAGTGTAAGAGCAATAAATACCTCTGTTTATTAACTATTGTAATAAATACGAACATAAAACGGCCAGGTTTATTGTTTTCAAACATTGCAAGCATGGTATGTCTACTTCCTTGTACTGTTATAGGTCTTACGTCAATGCGCAGTCTTCCTACATCTCTCTTTTTGAAACTTTAAATGCCTGCTAAAGTAAAAGTGAGATTGGGAAAACCTTCAGCAATATTTTAACAATTATTTCACGGGAATTAACGCGATTACTTATTAAAAGGTATTTACATACCTCTGATTTCCCTGAAGTTTCAACCAGGTTGCACTGGCCGTGGTCACAGGCTGACTTCAGCAATATTATATAGTAGGAAGACGTATTAAGGATATGGAGTGTTTAAGGCCCCTAATGATAAGAAAAACTTGAAACAAATCCATTACCAGTCCGTCTGGCCAGAGGGTCAGAGCCTCCTTCCTTAGGAGAGCTTACGTCCAGCAGTGGACCAAGAAAAGCTGTTGATCTATACTATTATATAAAGCTGAAGAGTTTGTTTGTTTGTTTGAACACGCTAATCTCAGGAACTACTGGTCCGATTTGAAAAATTCTTTCAGTGTTAGATAGCCCATTTATCGAGGAAGGCTATATATCATCACGCTAAGACCAATAGGAGAGGAGCACCAATGAAAAATGTTTAAAAAACAGGGGAAAATTATCACGCGACGGGCAATAGGAGACGCAAACGAGGTTGCGTGGGTCTGCTAGTTGATTGATAAAGTAACTTTTAGTAACTTGTGTAATTATTGAAACCTTCAGTAATATACTTGTATCTTTACATTGTATAAAATTAAGTCAGTTCCGCTGTCTGTTCACTTAGATATTTTAGCCTATTCAACATTAGGTGATTTAAGAAGAAGATCTATATATGTAATACATGGATATCATAGTGGAGGAAATCCGATAAAGTCAAAGAATTCCGCGCAAACCCGCCTCGTGTCGCTAGTTCGTATAGTTTATCATATCTTTGAAGTTACGGAATATGTCTAGAAATGACACTACATAAATGTCCCATTATGCCTTCTAAAGTCGAACTCGACAAGATAGCTCTACCATGTATTTTAATCTTTACTTTAAATGAGTATTGACTGACTATCGAAATTTGTTAACAAATATTGTAAAAAGACTAGGAATGTATAAACACCCATACTATGGTCCTAAGGACTGAAACTAGGACATTTACCAGTGTGATATCATGCAGTGTAATGGCTTTGAAGGACAAAGGAATATTTACCAGATACCTAAATGTATAAATGAATTCCATACATGTGGAATGCAGCTCATAAACTGCCACTAGGCCCAAATTAAGAAAAACTGACAACTGATATAAATGTCGAGTAATATCGTGACATCAACCGTGACCATGAAACCTTATTACTGCAAAAAAGTTCACGTGAATGTACACTCAGTTATGTGGACAGTTGTTTCCTGCTCAGTTCAAGAATCGTTTCCTTATGCAGGTCAGTGACCGAAGCCATATATCACAGCTACCTTAGCAGTGTCAATACACACAGATACAAGTGGTAAAATTCTGCACAATGTTTTGTTTTTTCGCATTTAGTGTGCCCAGATATAAATAATACAATCTGTTGAGATTATTTAACTGGACCCAGCGTGATAGTCAGATGTCAAAGTAGGCGAGTTTTTACGAATTCTGCAGTTCCATTCAATCTGTCTATCGAAACTGAAAGCGAGAGCGGCATCATATAAGTATCTATGTATAAGATGTAAACACATATATGACTGAATATTTTACCGGAGCGACTTTATTTGTTTGGTACATCACGATATTGCACATTCGTTTCACTTACGGGTTCTTTAAACTTTCATATGTCCATGGTATGACTAGAGGAGAGGATTGATTATATTTTTATGTCTTTATTTTAACTATTTCACTCAAACTCAGAATTAATTTGTTTTATATTAAGAACAGTATCAGAAATGTAAAGAAGAGAGTAGAGTAAATTGTTTAGTTTTTTCTCGCTCCTTAGGGTTTTTTTAAATTTTATGGCACAAATAAATAAAGGATAAATATAAAGATCGAAATTTATGTTAAATCCATTATTCGTTATTGTATGAAGGTAGGTATATAGTGTAGCTGATTTTGCCAGTCATTTCATTTGAATTATATATTTTCGTATCGCTAAAGTCTTACTCTTATCAAACAAAGAAACAGGTCAATCAGAAATAATATTTTATAAAAAAGTTTTTACGAAATCATAAAATAATCTTTTGAGCCTTCTACAGTTTAAGAAAAGGATTTCTTATTCTAAAAGATGTTTTCATAAAATGCTGTTATATTTTTTTCAGTAATAATCTGTTCTGTTTTTAGATGTTTTATAATTTTATACTACTACTACTTGGAAGATGTAAACGTAATCTATCATGAGGTCAAATTCCTGTTCTTAAGACGTCTGGTCCATAAATGACCTAACCAGCCAATGGATACACAACTCTATGATAAGAAGTGATACAGAAATGCTTAATAACACAACACCCCCGCGGAAGCCGTCGTTCCTGCGCCTGATATCTGTCCGATCGTTTCGAACAGTCGTTCCATCGGTTTATGAGAGTGAGGAAACAGAGAGTACAGCAGTGTTTGCACGGACACTCGTGCATTATAATATCTCCTACGTATTTGGCTGGTCTCCGTTGAGGCTGGCTGCCATGGCTTAAATCGGTCAGAAGAACATCATTATCATTACTACTTATTTGTAACGTGTTACAGGTCGCAGGTTTACGATAGAAATTCAAATGATAAAATGATTCCAAACCTAACTGTAAATTGACATAAGCATAGCTCTTAAAGAATCCGAGTCGCTATCCCGAATCGATTTTCTGATATCGCTTTCGCAGTTTTACTTTGCATTTCAATTTGTAAATGGTTTGTATCAAATCGGATAGCAATCATCGACGATCCCATTTGAATTGATTTACTTAATTACATTACCGATACAAATCGAACAAGTCCTGTAAAACAGCCAAATAATACATTTAATATGAAAGTTTTCAGACAATGAATTATTTTCTTTAGAAAATTTACGTTTAGAGAAAATCAACTTCACTTAGTATTCAAAACGGTTTCTTTAGTCTAACATAGCAGCGTCAGCCTCGCTTTAATATAAGAGACTAACTGATCCACGCAACCTCGTTTGCGCCTTATATTGCCCGTAGCGTGAAAATTTCCTCCGTTTTCGAAACATTCTTCATTGTTGCTCCGCTCCTATTAGTAGTAGCGTGATGATATATACCCTATAGCCTTCCTCGATAAATGGACTATGCAACACCGAAATAATTTTTCAAATAGGACCACCGGTTCCTGAGATTAGCGTGTTCAAACAAACAAACAAACAAACTCTTCAGCTTTATATATTAGTATAGATTTGTCGTAGGATATAAAATCGGAATGGATGGTGGAACCTGATGGAATTCATGTTGTTAAAACAAGTTAAATATCATCATTTTCTACGATATAATATCCACGGTTATCTCATAAACCAAAGCATTTACTTAGAACAATTAAGGTTTTTTTTGAATTTACTCGCAACCATTAAAATATTTTGGCATAAAATGTTGAATATGTTATGTTAGTGTCCGTTCACACAGACCGGCTCGGAGATGAGAGCACTTTTTTTACCCGAGTACGGCAAAGCCAAAGGAGGATTATGATATGTCGTCGGAAACAGAGTTTTGAGTAATTGTAGGTTTATTTTTGCATGTGCACTTATTTTGTCATTCAGAATGCCTGAACGTGCTTCGTTTAAAATAATAAGAGAACCCGACCGGCTCCGATTGCGTGTTCTTTCTCGGTATTAAACATTTCTATACCGAATAGAACCAAAATTTGGTTCAACCATTTGAAAAAGTCACAAATTTCGCCTTTATAAAGCGTAAGGCAACAGTTAATTTTCAAAATGCAATTACTATAAAGTTATTGTGCAAACTCATCTATTAAATTATTTATTAATTTGTGCCGAGCATCGAAGTCCCAATTCCCAGTTTAATCCCAGAGTGGCCCATAATGGTTATGAACACGGACGTAGCAAAGTTAGATATTTCTCAACCGGAGACTAGAATTTAGTAGTGTACTTACTACTAGTCTGGTGTTTTTTTCTTAGTTGTTGGTAAGGACGAAGCTATTGTTGTATAAATATTAACGTGATGTAAGTACAAACCTCGCTAACAAATACAGATTGTCTTCCTTTTCTTCCTAATTTAATTTTGACAATAAATCTCTTATAGCAAGATACATGTCATGTACAGAGGCGGACATATCATGCGGAGGGATGTGGAAAATGTGAGGAGGGGTCTGGATGTCTTAACAACAGTAGTTCTCGGATCCCTCCCTTCTCAGGCGCAGAGTGGCACACCGTGTGGATGTTCTTTGTGCTCGTTTCGTGTATGTTTGTAAAGCAAATCACACGAATTTATTCTTAGTGCGGGAGTTATCTTCTTAAAAAGAAAGGTAAAAAGATGAAAAATGTGAGAGAGGATGTGACAAGTAAGAGAGTAAAACTGATATTACGAATGATAGAGTAGAATAGAAGAAAACATATACTGAGCCGACCCCAAGTAACACTTAGACCAAGGCATTTGAGAACAGTATTATTTTTTTGCAAAGAAAAATTCATGCTTCTTGTGTATTTGTGACACCATGTATGGAATATTTCATAATGATTATTTAAGTTGTTTAGGTTTAAAACGAAAATATAACAAAACTAAATATAACCAAATCTTTATGAATAAAATTTGTTAGAATCAACTTTAAAATTCAGTTCACCTTCAGGGTTACGTAGGTCCGATGACAGTCGCTCCGTTGAAAAACTGATTTTCAGGTAAATCTGGTTGTATCTAGGAAGATGGTTGGTTCGAACCACTGATGAAATTTGTGTCATTGGTTCGAACTAACCATTCTCCACACTTTTACCTACTCTGAATCCATTATCCTGTTCTTCGGAGTTGCAGCGCGATATTAAAAAGTATATTTATAACTTTCCCCAATAGTTAGGTTGCAAGATCCATAGTTAGATGATCAGAAGCAGAAAACTTTGAAAGTAGACTTGTCTTTTCAGAGAATTTCTCTCAGATTTTTCTTTGGTTCAACATACGTTGAATACAATCTTGAGCTGACGTAGCTCTTAATTATATTATATATATATCATCCTACGCAGTGTGTATATCTTCTAAAATTCTCTAGACAATATTTAAAACAATGATAGTGAACATTTTCATTATGATGGCAGTAGTGTCTACATAATTAATACAGTTTTATGAGTCTGCGGCACGTGTAAGCAACAAATGTTCTAGATCTAGTACACAAGCCAAGGAGCATTTGAAATGTAGATTATTTATTTAAATCAAGGAGCCACCACTATCTTACTTACCTCAATACGCTTATTTAAATATTCTCGTATAATGAAAACAATAATGACATGCCTATATTTACTTACACACCGCAAAAACGCTTTTGCGCGGATCAAACGAACACAATTTATTAGTGTAGAGTTCTGGTTTATCTATACAAATAAATAAAATTGGAGTGTCTGTTTGTAATATTAAAATAACCGCTTTTAAATAAATGCATATGTATGTATACGGGATACATGTATAAAAATAACTTTTTTTTTTAATTTTGTCTGTCTGTCTATTTACTCCGGGTAATCTCTGGAACGGCTGGACCGATTTTGACGGGACTTTCACTGGCAGGTAGCTGATGGTCCACGGAGTAACTTAGGCTACTTTTTTAGACTAGCTTTGTACCGCGGCGTTACTCGCATTTGTTGTTGTATCGCGCGTTGTAACAACACGGAGCTCAGCTAGTTTCATTAATATGATCCATTGCCTCTTGCTGTCTCTTTCACACGAGATCAAGAAAAAGATAAATTTGCATGAAAATAAACGGATAGCAACTAGGGTTACAGCAAGTCTCAAATGAAAAAACTAGAACTAAAACTCTTCAGTTCGATGTGGCTGGGATCCATAATCGCAACTCCCGTATATCCATGCTGCTAAGTACATAAGATTAGGAAGAGGCTACTAGGTTGAGGACATCCACTGACCTAATTAGCATGAAGAACAATGGGCGGTTTTATCGCGTCTTTTCGTCTGAAATGTGTTAACGATAATCTTTGAATGGTAATTACAGATGAAAATAAACACAAAACAATAATACGAAGATGGTAGAAAAGACGATGTTATACATGTAGGTGATTTTTTTTTCTGATTATGGAAATGTTAGATGTTATTAAACAGCTCGGAGTTTGGAAGTTAATATCTGAACCCCCTTGCCTAGGAGAACACGTACAGCAGTCGGTCCTACGCCTGATACTCCTCCAATCAAATCAGACTGCCTCGGTAGCGCAGTGGTAGCGTACGCGACTGCTGTTCTTGAGGTCTCGGGTTCTATTCCCGGGTCGGATCAAATGTTTGTATGATCTGCAAATATTTGTTTCGGAGTTTGGGTGTTTTCTATGTATAATATGTATGCATTTACAAAAAAAAAGGTATATAAGTATTAATATCAGTTGTCTAGTACCCATAATACAAGCTCTACTTAGTTTGGGACTAGATGGCGTTGTGTCTTAGATGTCCGAAATATTAAAAAAAAAAATTAAAATTATATCGAAAAGCCCTTCCATCAGATTGTGAGAGAGAGAGAGAGAACAGAGAATCTGCGCCTGTGTATGCGAACACAATAGTGCACTATATAATATCTCTTGCGTAGTTGTCTGGTCTCCCTTGAGACTGGCTGCCTTGGCCGAAATAGGGTAGGAGGACATTATACCTGTTGGTATACATATACTGTAGTTTTTATTTTATACTAGCTGAGCCCCGCGGTGTTACCCGCGGTTATTGTCGTACCGCGGGTAACGCTGCGGGACAAAGCTAGTTTAAAACAGTAACCTAGGCTACTCCTTAGATCATCAGCTATCCGCCAGTGAAAGTCCTGTCAAAATCGGTCCAGCCGTTCCAGACGTTACACGGAACAAACAGACAGCTAGACAATTTTAAACGGAACCCTAAAAATGCTTCAATGGAAATGTCCATTGAAGCATTTTTAGGGTTCCGTAGCCAAATGGCAAAAAATTGAACTGTTATGGATTCGTCATGTCTGTCTGTCCGTCCGTAGGTCACAGTCACTTTTTCCCGAAACTATAAGGACTATACTAAAACTTGGTAAGTAGATGCATTCTGTAAACCGGATTTTCACACAAAAATAGAAAAAAAAACAATAAATTTTGGGGTTCGCAGACTTAGAACTGAAACTCAAAAAAATTTCTTTCATCTAACCCATACGTGTTGTATCTATGTATAATCTTCAAAAATGATATTGAGGTTTCTAATATTTTTTTTTCTAACCTTAATAGTTTGCGCGAGAGACACTTCCAAAGTGGTAAAATGTGTGTGTGTCCACCTGTAACTTCTAAAATAATAGAATGATAAAACTAAAAAAAATATACGATGTGCAATACCATACAAACTTTCACTGAAAATTGGTTTGAACTGGATCTAATACGTAGTGTTTTTTATAATACGTCATAAATCGTAAACCGCAATTTATCGATCAAAGTTACAACATAATAATAAAACAGTTCTTGTAGTTCATAAGAACTGTTATATTATATTACTTGTTGCTACGGAACCCTTCATGTGCGAGTCCGACTCGCACTTGGCCGCTTTTTATAATAAACAATCGCTTATTTGTTGAACGTTTTTCCTTCAAAACATTAAACAGCTGAAAATAACGAACTAAAGTTATTAAAGTCTGCTTGTTGCCAGAATCTTTGCCAAAACCACTTTGGAGTTCCGAAATTAGATGAGAATCTGACAGAATTTAATTAAAGCCTTCCTTTTGTTGACAGAAATTGTTTGGAATAAGATAATTGGATTGTTGACTTAGGAGTTGGATAATAGCATCTCGAAATGTATAAAAATGTTAAGAAATAAATAATAGTATATTATGGAAGACTAGCTGTTGCCCGCGGCTCCGCCCGCGTGTATGTCGGTTATCGTGGCAAATAGTAGCCTAAATGTTATTCAGATGTATAAACTATATTACTGTAAAGTTTCATCCAAATCCGTTGAGTAGTTTTTGCGTGAAAGAGTAACAAACACATCCTTACAAACTTTCCCATTTATAATATTACGAGTAGTAGGATTACATAAATGAATATTATATCTTTTCTTGGGGATTACGAAATATCGTTGAGCAGTGGACGGCAATAGGTTGTAAGTAAAATTAATAACTATTTGCATTTGAAAATTAATTAGTATATGCTTAGTATTAGTAATAAAAGTTGTCTGTAAGATATCGTCGCGTCTTGAGCGATAAGACCGCCGATGGTAACGTTTATCTATACTAATATTATAAACGCGATAGTTTGTAAGTATGGATGGATGGATGGATGGATATTTCTTACTCTTTCACGCAAAAACTACTGAACGGATTTGGATGAAACTTTATAGTTTTAACTGCCTCGTTGGCCTCGCGGTTGGCGTGTGCGACTGCTGATCATGTCTCCGGTTCGATTCCAAATGTTTGTATAATTTACAAACATTTGTTTCGGAGTTTGGGTGTTTTCTATTTGTATATATTTTATATATTTACAAAAAAAAATATAGTATTGTATGTATTTGTATCCGTTGTCTCTCTCTGCTTAGCTTGGGACTAGATGGCGTTGTGTGTTAGATGTCCGAAATATTTATTATTATTCATTATTTATAGTAATATAGCTTATGTATCAGAAAAACACATATGCTACTATTTCCCGCGATAACTGACATATACGGCGGAGCAGCGGGCAACAACTAGTATATACTTAATTTGTAATTCATTTGTAAAATTTATTTCTTTTCATGTGTGTACAGTGAAGATAAAACAAATGAATAAGTAATATTTTTATATTACCTATCATTTCTTTTTTAATAAATGAT
Source organism: Spilosoma lubricipeda (assembly GCA_905220595.1). Lineage (NCBI taxonomy): Eukaryota > Metazoa > Arthropoda > Insecta > Lepidoptera > Erebidae > Spilosoma > Spilosoma lubricipeda. Next base: position 3,706,934 of record HG992290.1, read on the forward strand.
CTTGCCGGTCTAATTAGATCTCGGAACGGTCACCATGCTGCATTGTTGCATTGTTGCATTGTCTATATTCGCGTATGGTGACCACTACTCTTGGATTCTGCTCATGCTCTCAATCAGACAGTAAAGTCACTTTGGTAGACCCATATAATTATATCTATCTATATCTATACTAATATATAAAGCTGAAGAGTTTGTTTGTTTGTTTGTTTGTTTGTTTGTTTGTTTGTTTGAACACGCTAATCTCAGGAACCGCTGGTCCGATTTGAAAAATTCTTTCGGTGTTGGATAGTCCATTTATCGAGGAAGGCTATAGGGTATATATCATCACGCTACTACTAATAGGAGCGGAGTAACAACGAAAAATGTTTCAAAAACGGGGGAAATTTTCACGCTACGGGTAATATAAGGCGCAAACGAGGTTGCGTGGGTCAGCTAGTACTAATATATAAAGCTGAAGAGTTTGTTTGTTTGTTTGTTTGTTTGTTTGAACACTCTAATCTCAGGAACCGTTGGTCCGATTTGAAAAATTCTTTCGGTGTTGGATAGTCCATTTATCGAGGAAGGCTATAGGGTATATATCATCACGCTACTACTAATAGGAGCGGAGCAACAATGAAGAATGTTTCAAAAACGGGGAAAATTTTCACGCTACGGGCAATATAAGACGCAAACGAGGTTGCGTGGGTCAGCTAGTAACATATAAAGTATCTTTATTAAAACAGAGATGAGAAATAAATCTAAAGATTACTGCCCGAGATCCCTCTGTATATTCTCGACAGGTCATCTCTTTTTCAAATTTTCTGACATTGTATTTAACTGCCTTGATTTTTAATTTTTTTTTATTAATCCTCTAAAATTTTGGTCTAAAGTATTGTTTAATGATAGATGACGAATAATTAGGTTAGTACCTATTAAAACTTGGCACGAAACCATAAAAATATCATCCATTAATACAATACTAGGTACACTATTAGTTACAACGAAGTTTATGGCTCGCCATGAGTAATTAATGATGTAAAAAATAACGTCGTAATAAAATAAGTTGGTCAAAACAGCTCGTTGAATGATATTATAAAAATAGCTAAATTCTTTCTTTCCTTTTATAAGACAATTCCCGCATCAGGAATAAACATCCTGTGTCGTGGGTGACTTTACAAACATACAAGAAACGGACGCAAAGAACACCCAGACTCGGGCCAAACATTTGTGGATCACACAAAGTTTTGTTCCGCGTGGGATTTGAACCTACGACACTTGGCTCAGTAGCAAGCTGCGTGGCGATCGCCGAAACCACTAGGTTGGCCTGTTGGTGCTGTCAATGTGATGCAAAATGAATGAACTGTAATTTTATCAACGTATTACGTGTACCTATAGTCACTGCCCAAACAGGCTTCTTAGTCACAGGATATATGGATCATCTAAGTTAATCTCTGATCTGTGCAGCTAAAGTACTATAAAAAATATACATATATGTTTTTTTTTGTTTTATTGTTCAAAATATTATCTACATACAGATGTAAATACAGATTCTCTCGCATAAACCACACGGGTTTTTAGGCGAGAGGGAGTTGGCCTATAGTCTATAACAAAATTTACACAGTTTAGCAGAAATATACACAAAAATCAAACAAGACAACAAATGGCAGGCAAGCGTATGCAGGTACAATGTCTAATAGACAATACAACATCACATACCCACATACTTAAGCTATGTTGTCCATAAGGAATTTCCGTATTATTTTTATATAGTTTTCGTTTGTGATGTATTTTTGCAGTATATGTTCTGGTATATCATTTAATATATTAGGCAAAATATAACGCCATGTTCTAGTGCCATACAAGTTATTAGATTTTGGCAAGGTGTATTTTGTATGATTATGTAAATTATGGATAAACAACAAGAATTGCGGGGTACTAAGAGATTCGAAAATGTCGTCTTTATGTAACTTGATGTGATGTGTTCCTGTCTGAAGACCTCTAACGATTATTCAACAAATTACTTTTTTTTTCAGTGGCACGGAACTCTCTCCTGTGAAGCTGCAGCGGCTTCGTCTTCCATGGGTGGCGCAGGCGCCCCTCTCCTTCCCGATTCAGAACTGATCAAGCTCTGCCCAATGTGCCGAGTCCCCATAGAAAAGGATGAAGGTTGTGCGCAGATGATGTGTAAAAGATGCAAGCATGTCTTCTGTTGGTACTGTTTGGCGTCGCTTGATGTAAGTATTAACGCTATAGATTCTTTAACTTCAGAAAACTCTTTAAGTTAAGCTCAATACTGAACATAGAAACATATATTTACAAAACCGACGATGAATCATAAAAGGTTGTCAGATAAGATTTAACAAAACGTTTTTTAAACCGTATGTTATGGTTTAAATTGTGGCTTCTGGGAAAATATACTGAACTACGGAGTAACACACAATGCAAAGAAAATACCAATCCTGCATCATTTATACAACATCCCTACATCAACTGTCGGGCAGTGGCCCGTCAGGCATGATCACCTCGCCTGGTCGGAGGATCCTCCCTTTGTGTTCGTGGGACATGACACCTGTCATCCACAAAATTCTTCTCAAAATATTCCTTACAATCCAACCACCATACCAATCAAAAACATTGCAAATTGCCAAACTGCAGACTTCTCTAGCTCCTTATGTACTGAGCATGTAAAAAAGTCAGTCTGCACTTTCTCAATTTTTTTCCAAATTAATGATAAGGAATAAATGTATTACATCTGTATCTGTACAATATAAAGCTAAACATTACCCATTTATAGAAATCCGTGCCGGGGACAGGTCGCTGTTTGTTTTCTAATTAGTCGCAGTCGGCAGAAAAACCTCCTCCCTTGACATCTATTGTGTGCGTGTTAATGTCCCTTACCGGCCAGTTTAGACTGCTATTCACAACTTATCTAATACCTATTCTATAGTTTCAGTTGCAAGTTGTTATATTCCGACTTCATAAAAAAGAGGTTCCCCCATTAGTCGGGGACGACTATACCAATTTGGAAAACAAATACTCCTTAAAGAACATATACCTACTTACTTTCCCAGTATCGAGTCTCTGATGATGGAATTCATGAGTAATAATTAAAAATACTCCATCTATACTTCTATACTAATATATAAAGCTGAAGAGTTTGTTTGTTTGTTTGAACACGCTAATCTCAGGAACCGCTGGTCCGATTTGAAAATTTCTTTCGGTGTTGGATAGTCCATTTATCGAGGAAGGCTATAGGGTATATATCATCACGCTACTACTAATAGGAGCGGAGCAACAACGAAAAATGTTTCAAAAACGGGGGAAATTTTTCACGCTAGGCGCAAACGAGGTTGCGTGGATCAGCTAGTATATATATACTACTTAATAAAAAGGTCTGGTATTCGTATATTTTAATGTTATTGCAAAGCCCAAGTGAAGTACCAAAATAATTACAAGACAGTTTACTAAAAGCAAAATTTTATAAGTGTTCAAGAGTAATTCATATGGTATTGTAGCTACAATAATTTGCAAACAAGAGTTTAATTTGTGTGCCGTTCTATCCTTTATCAAAAGTAAGATGTCCTGATGATTGAATTTTTGTTACTGTGATTCACCAACTCTGAAGTATTCTTGAATTTTACAAATGCGGCTTTAAGACCAAAACCCACATTAAATTTTAATTTTTTTGAGTTAACTTTAAATTGCGATTAAGTTCGAAATATGCTTTACATTTAAATAACAAATTTAATTGTAGGTCTAATTATACTTGTTAAAAACAAGGAAGCGTTTATATATATGTACGTCACTTTGTAGAATTAATTTTTTGCTCCAAAAAATAGTAATCAACTCATTGTTTTCTATTCATGTGATCGCTATCACAAAAATATTATACAAAATTATTTTGAACAGTTTTTAGTACCGCTGTTATTCGGTATATGCTTAAGTTATGTTTCCCGCTATTGTACATTTTACTTGGATAAAATGAAGTTGTTTTGTACGCAAATATCTCTCAAACAACTAAATTGATTTTAATGTGCTTTTCGTCAATAGAGAGAGTGATTCAAGAAGAATATATAAATATAACATTTATATAATAAATGCATTATTATGATAAACAAAAGCGAAGAAGTTCAAAGACTCTCACACTTCGGGCGAAGTCGGAACGGGTCGCTAGTATTATTTAATTTCTAAATGAGAAATATCTGCTAGGGTAGTCTAGTAGGTATTTTTGATAAAATGGTACATTAAGCATATCATTTTCAACAACACAAAAAGTTTATTCTCAGTCTTGTTCTTACTCGTCCTCGAAAGAACTTCTATTTGAAAATACTCTGCGAGCTCAATTATACTTTATTGTGTTAGAGGAAGAGTCGATATTCTTAAACCTAATTTACTTATAGAACTTCTGTACTTGGTTGCTTATTTGGAAGTTTCAATTTTATTAAACAAGGCCTTGGGCCTATTATGTAGTAGTTCATAATATTAAGAAGAGAAATAAATCTTAAGCCCGTATCTTAAAAGGCGTCTCAGACATGTGGTTATAGAACTTTATTTTTCTCAAAAGAAATTAACAACAAATTTCACTTTATGAGAACATTTAACAAAAGAAACAATATTTACATAGTATATTTACTTAATGATATTTTTTAAATATAGGTACCCATAGTAATACGTGCTTTTAACTTGTTAGGTAATAGGTAAGCACTAGTACATACCCACATTATCATGTCTTATACCTTCAACTACGTGTATTAGGTGTAAACGCACTCAGTTAGGACTTACAAGAAATAACCACTTTATGTTCTAAAGCAAATAATACTGATACAAGCTCATGATCACAACAAAAACGCTTAAATACATTACAGAGAATGAATCTAGGTTCAAAACTATAATATATATATAGTATTAGGAGAGATTTTATTATTGAACGTCTTTTAAAACAAGATTCACTGATCGTAAATCAAGTGAGTAAAGATCAACAAATACCTGTCTAAAGCTTATTATAGGTAATATCTAGCCATTTTAATATTTATAATACATGTTTCAATTAGGGCGAGTTGCTTGTTATTATTATGTTTACATTGATACACTAGCCAATAGTGTATTATGTACAAAGTAATAACCACTAATAACGTTATTTTTTTTTGTTATACACGTAAAAAACTTTTTAGTTTTTTTTTCGTAGGTACTTAAATACCCCGCATCAGCTTATAATGAAATTTGTACATCCAAAGGTTGCCTGGAAGAAATTGCTATGAGCAATAAGGCCGCTCTTTGTACATTACATTTTCTTCTTTTGTTATTTAGAATTGTATATTGTTTGTGAACCCTGGTGTACAAATCAAGTATTATCTATCTATTATATAAATTATGTTTGATAAATATATTACGTTTAAATTAATCTGATGCGTGATACGGAACATAAATTTCGATAATGCAGAACCGTAATTGAGAACAGATTGTGAGTTGTTATAAGTTACTGAGACTAGTTTCAGCTGAGTAGAACTTAAAACGCATTCTGTAATAAGAGCTTGACGACGCTTTAGATTTGATTAAACCTTAAAAGTAGTTTCAGCTAATCAGAGTTCAACTGATACTTGAGACGCCTTTTAAAATACGGTCCTAAGAATCAAAATTAATTAGCTTTGTATCTTTATTCCAGGATGACTTCCTACTTCGTCACTACGACAAGGGACCTTGTAAGAATAAATTGGGACACTCACGCGCATCAGTACTATGGCATCGTGCTCAAGTATGTACCTACATTTTATTATTTTTTGTTCCACAAAAAACACTGGACACACGGTTATTAAGAAGTATGAAAGTAAAATTTTGTATAATATGCATACTACAATTATTTTCCGAAGAACAGACTTCAAATAAAGAAATTATGTTTGTTTGTATTTCAAACATTAGAGACGAATATTTTCTTTTACAATGACAACTCTCGTATGCAAAACTCCCGTAGGGAACTACCCACCCAGACTCAGCACAACAATTTGTGAATCACCCAAAGTGTTGTCCCATGTGGCATTTGAACCCACAACACTTGCGGTGTGGCGTCCACTTAAACCATTAGACCAACTGTGCAGTCGATATTTTTATTAATAGATTCCTAATTATACGCCTTTTCAGGTTGTCGGTATATTCGCTGGCTTCGGTCTCCTACTGCTAGTCGCGAGCCCGCTACTGCTGCTTGCTGCACCATGCATCGTCTGCTGTAAATGCAGGTTTGTATTAACTGCATTGAAAAAAAAATTACAATTTTGTACCCTGAAGATTTTAACTCTTCCTTAAAGGTCTCTTGTGAACCTTAAGTTCGGGGCGGTCCTACGTGGTGGTAAGCACTTTCTATCAGGTAATCCGTTTGCTCGCTTGCCCTATAAAAGAATATAACACTACCACAAATTATTATGTTATTAATTAAAATAATATTAACGTCATTTAATTTATTAAAATCAATCTCAATTTAACCAACCTATTTTTATATCACTAAGAACTTATGGTAAAGACCAATTGATTCTAATCTTCCACATCTCCTGAGAAAGGAGGTTCTGTGTCTGTATGTCCCACTGTGCAGCAACAAAGGCCGTTGATGACAGTACACGTACAAGACACAGTACACAAAACTAATCCAAATATTATAATTATACGGCGTATACAGTTAAAAAGTTAATTGCTTTTAATTAAATTTAATTTCACATCTGACAAATTTGATTGTAATAAATATATGGACATAAATTTATTACGATCAAACTTGGGTGTGCAGTGCAATTAATATACCATAATATAAATAAATTAAATGGAATAAAACGATTTATACGTATTAAATTTTGATTAATATCAATCTCAATTAAATTCATTGCAATGTATTTTTTAATGAAATGGCACAGATAAGTATTAACTTATTACTATTTATTTAAAGAAAACGAAATGGCTTTGCCATTTTGCCAGGTCTTTAACGTGATTATTTGGACTTACATACGTAATCCTGAGAACTTCTATCATCAACTGCCTTTTATAGTCTACTCTTGGACATAGGCTTTTCTTGGAAAGTAGATTTTTAGCCTGGTATACACCACTGGGCAGATAGATTGGTACAAGCTTTCCTTCCTTAATCGACACTCACAATACCCACAGAATGAATGAGGATTCTAACACTGTATTCTTACCTGTCACCACTCAGACAGAGAATGATGAAAAAAGCATGAGAACCGTTAATGAAATACCGTAAATCCATATGTTTCAGGCTATGTAACCCAAGTACGAAGAATCTCGAAGAGGTAGACGAGATCGACAGCATCACGCCGGGAAGAGATGACGATGACAACGATATCACTCGCGCTGATAGGTACCTCTCCGACTGACGCACAACCAGATATTAAACAGGAAAGGACATATACTGCCGTCGTATGTGACTACCCAGAGATATGAACTGAAATATTCTCATGACACGACAATAGCTTCAAAACTGTAGTTGAAAAGAAGATTTGAATTCTTCTTCTTTAATACTCTTGGCTCTTGTTGATCTACAATTCAGCATTTTAGATACCAGAAATCCAAAAAGAAGCAAATTCCTATTTTCTATCCAAAATTCTCTAGTAACTTGCTGGATCTCGATTAGTACCAAATTCTTCTGGAATAATTTCTGTCAAAAAATATTTTCATATTTCAAACTTACAATTAATTCGTTTTTTCTAGTCCCAAGTAGCGAAATGAAAGTTAATAATATCTATAATACTACACAATACTAGGCATATACGGCTGGCAAAATACGACTAAGGATTCAGTAAAAGATAGATTCTAGAAATGTAAAGTTTTAAGTGACCGAAGTTGGCCAAAAAATGTGACATGTGATAGAAATGGACGAAAACTATTTCGTACGAGATAGTTCCAACTGATAATGCAATATAGACATTGGCCTAAAGACGGCTAGACACGAAGTGATAAATTATTGACTGTAAAATTTTATTATTTTAAGATTGTATATCTGCTGAAAATACAACACTATTAATAATTTAAATGGCTGCACTGTGCCCAACAGTTTAGTGAGTATAATTCTTTAATAGCTAGGTATAAATAATTTATCAACGTACTGTGTATTTTTAAAGGATAATAAAATGGTGACGCGCAAAAACTACTGTTAAAATCGATGTTTCTTTAAAATTATTTAAATATATTTGTTGCCGTGACAGCTGAAATGATGTAATAGCAAATTAAATTATTCGATATAAGATAATCGATATCTGCAATGAACGAGCGAGTATTGAAAGATTGAACTATGTAAAATAATCGTTTTTTATTATAAATTACAACTTCATCATTGACAAGTATGATTTAATTATAGGAAGTTAAAAAAATATTTGTATTATATTACTTTAAATTCACTAAATAAATACAAATATCATAATAAACAAAAAAGTCTTACGTTGACTGTGACTTAATTTTTATTGACATCTGTTTATTTATTTGTGGAGTCTATACTTACTTGAATTTGAACAAATGGCTGTAATAAATGGATTAATATTCATCTATGTGTGATCTCATAGAAATAAAAACAACATGCATTATTATAATATTTATAAACAGCCAGAACTTTGTATGATTCATCGCCATCATGTAAAGATTGTGCTGCCATCTATAAATTACTGTATTCTTGTTAAAAGTTATTAATTTAAAAAAAATGTGCTACGGAAATTGGTAAATATTTTGTTTTAAGTGTATTAAATGTTATTAAACTAATGGCAAAAGTGACAAATACTGACTTAGACAAGGGTATAATTGTACTTACTTGCAAATTAATTAGCGAAAATGTCAACTAAAATCCAATTTATTTTTTCTATAGTTCAACAGTGTAATTTAAAAACTATCTTATGATGTAGTCAAAAATGCTAATAGAAAATAAAACCAATTAAAAAACTACCAATGATTTTGTTAATTTATTACATTTTTTCAATATTTTTAATTAGTAAAAAAGAATGGTTTTAATTGATGATTATTTGGTAAAATGGAAGAGAAAACATACTTTATCTAAAATTTTGTTTACAACGGATTATTATTAAGGGGCTTATTGTTTATTTATGTAATATATGTATGTATTTAGTTCTATTTAACTAATAGAAACATACACGATCAGCTCACTAGCATAAGTTGAAACAATAAATTCAAATCATTGTGAACGAAATATGTACCTAATGAAAGAAAGTGTAACTGCAATGCAGTGTGTCAATGCGTGAATACAAATATATATATTATTTCCTACACAATAGGATTCAATATTGTTTTAGAAAGGTGGAACAAAGCGTTATGCCGAGTCTAATCGCTACAAACGCCTTTACAGTTCACCGATCTTGTTATCTGGACGAAACCGAGTGGTGGGTAATATAAACTGCGCTCCTGGGTGTTCAACTACAAATAACATACCTATATCGCCCGATAAGACAGTTGAACAAAAATGATCCACATGATGTGATCACGAGAGACCAATATTGTAAGAAGATATTCATATAACGATCCTAGCTCCGCTTCACAACACAACGCATTAACTTATTATGTAGTATGTTAAATATTTATGAGTTTAATGTAAATAAGGAGTAATATTGTACTTAATTTCGTAGTAGAGGATCGGTGATGTTCGTATTTTCTCTGTATATGACAATTAAAATTTCTCTACGATAAGGCGACATGATTGTAAAATATTATATGGTTGTAACAGAGACATATTTTTAACTTGACTAGATGTATTTTTTTAAAGTGATATGTGTGGGACTCCATCGATCCTTCGTAGCTTGTTTTAGCAAGCTAGTTAAAGCATTTGTAGATTTAATCAAAAATTGTCAGTAGGTGATTTAGACGTACTAAGTGTAAAAGTGATTGTACACTTGCAATATAGATTGTGTTATATTACAATTTAAATAATTTCATCTTTTTTGTGATGTACTTATGCATACTTTAAAACAAGTATTTGTCCATACAGTTACCTAGAAGAAAAAAGATGATAACACAATTGTTTAAGTTTTTGTAAGTGTACAATACCCTTTATTTTATTGTATCTCATTAAGTTGATTGTAAAATGACTTGTCTAATGGTATTGAAAGACTTTCATTTTTATTTCTATTTTACTGTTTATGGTAGGTGCAAATGTAGGTTAGGATTTAGTGATATTGGCTGGTCAAAATAGTCGAACAACAATCATACAATATTTGCATTTACCATTAAATAGAGTCAGGATATTGTAAATAAAAGAAATTTATTTTTTGTTATTGATTGTACTTCTTTATTTTGTGTTGAGACGAACGTGTTTCCGTTACTATAATTATAAACGATTAATAAAGATTTTTCTGATAAATCTTAATGTTTTGTTTAATTTGAAATTAAACCAGTAAACCAATACATAGTTATTGCTGAAATAAATAAGGTACTTTCTATTTCTATGGTTACTGTGACTTTAGAACAAAGTCCCGAGAAATGGATCAATTAAACCAAAGACAATAATTTGAACTGACCAGCAACAGAAACAGGAAAAAAGTATCGATACTTTGTGGTATCGAATACTTTTCCTTTCGATACCGATACTTTTGTTCCCGATACTTTTACTCAATTAGTACTTTTGGAAAGCTTTCTTATCAATTAAGAAAGTTTTATATGGGAGGGTAATCTTTAAAACTTGCGACCTTACGGCACCTACAACTCGTCAACTAAAGTACTTGATACTGTGAAGTATCGATACTTCGGTTTCGATACTTTTTTTCGATACTACTCATGAGTACAGTTTCTCTCCTCCCCCAAATCTTGGAGGACTGCTTAAGGGCAACACTTGTGACTGCATTATGATCAGATGCTCATGAACTTCTTTAGTACTTTCTTACTTACTTACTTACTACTTTCAGTAGAGAACTGGGGTTAAGAGGAACACAAAAATTCATTACCAAATAATTGTTATTTTACTAGAACTATATTTACAATAAATACAAAATACCACTCCTGAAATAACATTTCTTAAAAGTTCCTCTTTAATCCAGCAGTACAATCAAACAGCAAACCGTTTTTGAATTCCCCTCTCATATCCAACATGTAGTGCATTAATTTATTTTTAATTTTTAATGGCAGCTGTACTTTTGCACCCCTTCTCGTTTCTTTACAACAGACATTTTCTAAAGGCACTTTCAACATACTGTTTTTACCATACGGTGTGTATGACACAAATGTCAGGTGCTTGCCTCCTTTATTCAGAATGAGATAGCGAACTGAACGCAGAGTATACATCCATATCATGAAGAGGGAGCCACTGCCTGTAACCAAAAAATACCTTAGAAATATATAACTTCCAGATGATCTGACAACTGGGTAAAAGTTTGTTGGTAGCATGAGACTGGTTGATGTTGCTAGCTTTGGAGGAAACCTATTATGGTCTGTGGTTGTCTTTAATCACACTTCACACTAATATTATAAAGGTGAAAGTTTGTGAGTATGTATGTTTGTTACTTCTTCACGCACAAACGTCTGGACCAATTTGGGCAAAATTTGCAGGAAGCTGACAGCCTGGATAACCATTAGGCTACTTTAAAAAACAATGACCGAAAACGATAAACACGGGGACGGAGCCGCAGGCAACAGCTAGTCTGAAATAATGATTACATTTTGGCTCCTCTAAATGTGTTATATTACAAAAGGGATGATTTCATATTTAGATGGGATTTGAAGAAAATTGCTGTATGAAGCAAAGGAGCTGAGCCAAAAGTTGTTGCAAGGTTTGAAATAGGACTGAGACTATAGTAACAACATTAGATATACAGGGGCTCCTAGAAACTGTCCAGAGAATACATATGTATATTCTATATGTTAGAGTATACTATATATTTTGGTGGACACTAGCTCTAGCAAATTTTGAATTGAATGCAGGATCCTTGGATTGAAAAACAAGCACAACAACCAAGACTTATAACAATAATAAATAAATATAAACATTTATTGCATAAAAAAAATATTTTCAACAATACCAATCAATTTGAATATATAAGCTCAATATTTTAATTACCAATACATTCACTTATAAATAAGTCCATGTTACAAAATAAACTATTACATAAAATATTTCTTTTATCTTTATTTCAAGCATTAACTAGTGGTAAATTCAATCATTTAGAACAAGAATATTTACTACACTAAAACTTCTGTATAATCCCTATACCATTTAACATACACTTACCTATTAACACGGATACAGTTCCTAAAGTATTCCTATACTTATTTTCTCCAAGATTTATTCGTCTGTACCAAGGTGCATCATCGTCAATTTTCGATTTATCAACGGGCGCGTCTCTCAATGTAGTAAACGCAAAAAGCCCTAAATAAGTCCAAAACGCATACTGAACTATGGCAAATAAGTTCATATATACGAAAAATTTAGGATTTTCGTACTTAAACAATATCACGTCTTTTATAACGTTCGTATTCACATCATGAATCGTTTTAGTTGTTACAGAACTGTAGGCAGCCGGTTTTACGTTATTGACACAAGTTTTACATGTGCTAGGTATTCGCAAAGCTACCAGACGTTTTACAGCCGTAGAGGCATATGATAGTAGCGACATTTTACTTTATTATAATAATCTTAGAGGGCTCGTTTTCTTGTTTTCTAAAAACATAACCTAACCTGCCAAATAAACTGTCAGAACAATACCAGAAATTCAATGACATTAGTGACAATTGACAACATAGTTTAGAAACTGGATGAGGTATGATTTATTTACCTGTAAACAAACCAGCCACAACTTAGAGCATATATATTTGGAAGGGCAGCCGAACGCGGAAATCGTGATCGGAGTGGAGAAAGAGACTGAGTTTGGGTAGTGTCTGTCTCTCTCACGCAGAAAGGTGAAAACCTTACAAATATTTTCGATTGTGGTAGATAACTCGTTAGCGATAAATGTTGGAAGGGTCAAACCATACATTTATAGGACGTTTTGTTTTCCAATAAGTAATAAAATTAGTTAATATTTATTTAGTTTTCAACGTTACGACGACTGCGTCGTCGAACATTTATGAATTGAAGGTTGAGTTAGACAAAATACGATGGCATGTTCTGGGACTATCTGAAGTCCGAAAAGAGGGAGAGGACACAGTAACGTTAGAATCAGGTCATCTACTCTACTTTTGAGAAGGTGATAGCCTCTCCCAGGGTGTATTTCCCGTCAGTAGGGCCTTATTGGCAACATTGTGGAAATATCCAGTGTGTCAGCAAGGGTAGCGTACCTCATATTTAAACTGACCGAGAGATATTCTCATAAGGTCGTACAGGTATACATATATGATATGATTTAAGCGATTACCTGGCTACTTCCTACTGTGCCTATGATTGTGCTCTCTTTAGCGAGGAGATTTGGGTCTTCTGTACCACGCTGACCAGACAGTGGATTTGTGCACTGTAGCCTGTAGGCTGTTGTCATGATGTGCTTTCTTTTTAACCATAGACGAATACTAGAGCATAATAATGTAACTATGCAAAGACTTTACTGTCCAAATGACTTAACTAAAAAACAAAATAAGATTGTTTATGGTTACTCGTAGCGTCTTCGTTGTTGCGTCGCCGTCTTGTATTTGCTAAATAAATCGTTTTAAAAATGAAATTTTACAACAACGAACGTAATTAAAATACGTTTTGGTCTGGTCTCCAGACAACTGTTGTTGTGCGTTGATCGCATTCGTTATAAAAGTTCTTCGTACAAGATGGCTGATATAAAGGTAAGTGAAGCATTTGGCGGCATTTTGATCGTTAACGGCCAAACTGTATTATTTTTTTCATTGTTGCTCTGCATTTATGTGCTTGATACGTTTTCAGATATATGTATTTAACAACTGAATTATGTTTTCAGACTCTGACTTATTTCTACTGTTAAACCTTGGGACGATAATTTAAAAGTAAATGTAAAAGTACTTGAAAAATTAGGTACATGTTTGTCGATTTTTTTGAATGTATAAACGTCCTGTTTAGTGTTAGTAGTACTTTTTGCAATGGATTTTCGTTCGGCCGCAGCCTAAAAGTAACATTTTGGATGCTTACCCTCGTTTGCGCTCACCTTACAATCTTCTGTATTGCACTTTTCAAAATGTAACTGCCTTTTGTCAATTTAACACATAACTTGAGCACTTGATGTTTTTGTTTATGATGATGTATTATCTATTTATATTATTCTCCAAATAACGTTCAGAATATTTGTTTGCACATTACTGCTTATTAGAAGCCTTAACAGTTGTGTGATTGTTTTTGACAGCCAAGAGCCATGATTTTAAAATTATCTTTTAGATTGGACAATAATCAGATACTATTTTGAATTAATATTCGTTCCAATAAATTAGAAGCAGATACAGATTACTATGGTCATCCTCTGATCAAATTAAAAGAGGTAGATAATGCACAGTCTTGTTCTTGTTGAAGCAAAAAAGTAGCGTAGTGACGAAAAGTCAACACTTGTGTTAACGGGTGTGTTTACTTGGAACTATGCTTCATTTTTTCCATCAAGGCTGTGCATTATTTACGTTTTTTTATTTGATCTGAGTGGTCAACAAAGAAATATTTATTCATGGTTTGAAATAAAATCCATAACCTTTCTAATTCTCAACAATATGACAAACAAACAAGCATTCAGTTCTTTCACTGCCTAGAAATGTCTTTAACCAAAGCCAACATTGTAATGGCTCCAACAATTTTATACAAAAACAAAAACATAGCTATCAGAGAACCACTATTCTACCCGAAATCTCTTAGGCTGTAATCTCACTGAGTCCTGATAAAACAACATCAAATAAAAATCACAAATTTGTTCCTATGTGTGTATGTATGCAGTTGCTGCCTTGTTTATTTTAAAATGCACATATTGCACTTATATTGTGTTATATTATGCAATTCCATTCATACTATTTTGGCTGATTATTAAACTATTTTCTTAATGAAGTAGATATTGCACTTTTATTAATTTATATAATTTGTAAAAGAAAATTGTTTGAAAATTAACATTATTTACAAAATATAGAGTAACAGCTAATATTATTCAATATAAAATATCACTGCTTTAAATTATTTTTGCACTATATTCATAAGATATATAGAAAGCCTGAAATATATATATTTACATCTAAAGGTGCTTAAACGCATCAGTTATATAATGTGATAAAATATTGTGTAACATGATAACATTTGCTACATGTTATAATGTTGTTACATGAATTTTTATGACATCAGTAACATTATATAACTTTTGTTACAATTAAAAAAAAAATATCTAACAAATGTTATCCAACATTCTCTAACATTATATAACTGCTGTGTGGGAGCACCTTAAAGGGCCATTATAACGGTGTGTATAAAAAAATAAGGAAAAATTTATGTAATAAATGCAGATATTTTCTTCTTTATATTATTATATTATATTTTTCTTAAAATACGTCTGAAATAACTCTTTTACACAATATTGAAAAAGAAAATTAACCCCCTCATTCATAAACCATATTATTATTAATAAACGATTTTGTATTATTTTCAACTTTAAGGCCATCTTCCTTCAAGAATTCCAAGTAGAACTGTTTTATTTGATGTTAAAATATAAACATTAATACATATTGCCTGTTATTCCCACAGACAATGTTTAACAAAATGAACAGCGCGTCCCAGAATGGCACGGGCGATGCGCCACCCGCACCTAAAGGCGCGGGTAAAGGCACAATAGAGAAGATATATCAGAAGAAAACACAGCTGGAACATATACTGCTTAGACCTGATACATACATTGGTTCCGTTGAGCGGACCACCGAGACCATGTGGATCTTTGACAAAACTAAGGAGTGTATGGTTCAGAAGGAATTGAGTTATGTGCCAGGTAAGATATTAAATACTTTCATCATCAAGACCAAAGGAACTGATTGTAAATTTAAAAAAAAAGTGTAGAGATACAGAAAGATTTCAGTAATATAGAGTGACTTGCCGACCCACGCAACCTCGTTTGCATCTCCTATTGCCCGTAGCGTGATAATTTTCCCCCGTTTTTGTAACATTCTTCATTTTTGCTCCGCCCCTGTAGGTCTTAGCGTGATGATATATAGCCTATAGCCTTCCTCGATAAATGGGCTATCTAACACTGAAAGAATTTTTCAAATCGGACCAGCGGTTCCTGAGATTAGCATGTTCAAACAAACAAACTCTTCAGCTTTATATATTAGTATAGATTGAAGTTCATGGTTCATGGTTTTGAAACATAATTAGTTGTGTAAGTCGAAAGGCGGTATCACTAAATCCTGCCGCCGGTTTTGCCGACCGGCTTGTTGACGACAAAACCTTCGGCCGGGTGCATAGGAACCCTTAGGCTCCTTATTATGACCTGCTTACTGACTAATAATAATTGAGTATCAATCTAATTTTCATTTAAAATTTACAGGATTATACAAAATATTTGACGAAATATTAGTAAACGCGGCTGATAACAAGCAAAGGGACCCCAAAATGGATGTACTGAAAATTGATATAAACCAAGAACAAAATACTATATCTGTTTACAACAA
Source organism: Spilosoma lubricipeda (assembly GCA_905220595.1). Taxonomy (NCBI): domain Eukaryota; kingdom Metazoa; phylum Arthropoda; class Insecta; order Lepidoptera; family Erebidae; genus Spilosoma; species Spilosoma lubricipeda. The sequence goes on from HG992290.1 coordinate 3,723,467, forward strand.
CGGCTGCGGTATTCCTGTGGTGATGCATAAAGATGAAAAAATGTATGTGCCAACTATGATCTTTGGCCACCTGTTGACATCGTCAAATTATAATGATGAAGAAGAGAAGGTAACAGGTGGTAGGAATGGTTATGGTGCAAAATTGTGCAACATCTTTTCTACAAAATTTACTGTTGAAACTGCATCTAAGCAGTATAAGAAACATTTCAAGCAGACATGGGGCTCAAATATGACCAAAGCTTCCGAACCTAAGGTTAAGGAGGCTGGCAAAGATGATGATTTTACCAGAGTAACATACAGCCCTGATTTATCAAAGTTCAAGATGGAAAAATTAGAAGATGACATTGTTTCTCTAATGTGCAGGAGAGCATATGATGTCGCTATGACAACAGCTGGTGTTAAGGTATATCTCAATGGAGAGAGGCTAAAGATAAATAAGTTTAAAGACTATGTAGATTTATACATAAAAGGAAAAGAAGACGAGAATGGGCAACCATTGAAAGTAGTTTATGAGAAAGTGAATGAAAGGTGGGAGATTGCTCTCACCATATCCGACAGAGGCTTCCAGCAAGTTTCATTTGTAAATTCCATTGCTACCACAAAAGGAGGTAAACATGTTGATACAGTAACGGACAGTATTGTTAAGAATATTATAGAAATATTGAAAAAGAAGAACAAAGGAGGAGTTAATATCAAACCTGTGCAGGTTAAGAACCATATGTGGTTGTTTGTTAATTGTCTGATTGTAAACCCAACCTTTGATTCACAAACGAAAGAGTACATGACACTGCAAGCTAAGAGCTTTGGTTCTAAGTGCACTTATTCAGAGAAATTCATAACAGCAGTGACAAAATCTGGTCTAATGGAGTCTGTATTAACTTGGGCTAAGTTTAAAGCCCAAACGGAGCTAGTTAAGGCATCAGGAAAGAAACAGAGTAAACTGAAAGGTATACCGAAATTGGAAGACGCGAACGACGCAGGGACCAAGAATGCACATTTGTGTACACTCATTCTTACTGAGGGAGACTCAGCCAAGACCTTGGCTGTATCGGGACTCAGTGTCGTCGGCAGAGATCACTACGGAGTCTTCCCCCTAAAGGGTAAACCTCTCAATGTAAGAGATGCATCACACAAGCAAGTATTGGAAAATGTGGAGATCAACAACTTGATAAAAATTCTTGGCCTTCAGTACAAAAAGAAATACAACACATTAGATGATTTGAAATCTTTGAGGTATGGCAAAGTGATGATTATGGCCGATCAGGATCAAGACGGATCTCACATCAAGGGCCTGATCATAAATTTCATTCACCATAATTGGCCAGAACTATTGAAACTGCCATTCTTGGAGGAGTTCATTACTCCCATTGTTAAAGCTAAAAAGAAAGATAAAGAAATTTCCTTTTACTCATTACCTGAATTTGAAGAGTGGAAGAATAACACAGAGAACCATCACACATACAATATAAAGTACTACAAAGGTTTGGGTACCTCGACTTCAAACGAGGCTAAAGAATACTTTCAGAATATGGAGCGACATAGGATTAAGTTTAAGTATGGTGGCCCTACGGATGACCATCACATAGAGTTAGCTTTTTCCAAGAAAGGTGCTGACCAACGTAAAGAATGGTTGACCAACCACATGGATGAAGTGAAGAGGAGAAAGGAAATAGGTCTTCCTGAACGATATTTGTATACCAAGGACACAAAGGCAGTTTCATATTCAGATTTTGTTAATTTAGAGCTGGTGCTCTTTTCCAATGGTGATAATATAAGGTGAGTGAACCTTGTTACTACAACTACTGATATTAGAAAGTTATGTTTATTTGATATCCTATTGGTATACATTTTTTTTTCTCCATAATTGGAATAGTTTCCCAGTCTGTTAATGCTTGTTTTCTAATCAAGATTATTGTCAATTTCAGATCAATTCCTTCCATGGTAGATGGTTTGAAACCTGGCCAGCGTAAGGTTATCTTCACATGTATTAAACGTAACGATAAACGTGAAGTCAAAGTAGCTCAACTGGCTGGTTCAGTTGCGGAACATTCTGCATACCATCACGGTGCGTATCTTCTTATTACATATTACGCCCATAAATGTAGATAAATGTAGAGTACTAGCCTTCGCCCGCGGCTTCGCCTGCATGTTTGTCAGTTATCGCAATAAAGAGAAGCCTATGTCCTTCCTCAACAAACAAATGATCTCCATGCCAAGTTTAATTTAAATTAGTGCAGAGGTTTAGTTGTGAAAGCGTTACAAATGAATAAGAATATTATGGCAATTAAAAGTATATTTGAATACTCAAACAATGTGTACAATGTAGTGGTTTAAGCGATCACAAAATGTGATCGAAAAATTGTTGTTCTGAGTGTCAATGTTCTTTATACCCTTTTCAAATAATTGGACATCCATGTAAACACATATTCATTTACATATTCTTTATACAGGTGAGCAGTCCCTAGCTATGACAATTGTAAACTTGGCGCAAAACTACGTGGGCTCAAACAACATCAATCTCCTGGAGCCGCACGGCCAGTTCGGTTCGCGACTCAACGGAGGCAAGGACTCTGCCAGCCCCCGTTACATTCACACCCTTATGTCGCCGCTCACAAGGCTTATTTTCCACCCTCATGATGATCCTCTACTTGTCGTAAGTATCATTTTCCTGTCATATACAAACTGTATGTAATGTAACAAGCACTGTTATAAAATTAATTAACAAATGATATAATCAGAAAAAAATAGGTAAATAGTATTTAGTACACGTTTTAATGAATAGAATTTTTAATAGACTGATTTCTGTGCATAAAAATGAAGTGGTAATTTGCGACTGCCTGTGCATTTGAAAACTGGTTATGGAATTAAGCTAAGCTATTGAGAATATATTACCATTAGATCCACTACTGTTGGAGAGAAATCCCTATTTTGTTTCTTATTTACCCCTGTTTATCGGAAAGGAGGTCTAATTGCAAAATATAAATAGCACATCTAGAATTAGAACATGTTTACTAGCATCCAGAAACTTTTTTGACATTTATAGCATGACTTCGAAGACAGCCAGAAGATTGAGCCTATCCAGTACATTCCTATCCTGCCCATGGTGCTTGTGAATGGCTCTGAGGGTATCGGCACTGGCTGGTCCACCAAGATACCTAACTATAATCCAAGAGATATCTGTGAAAATCTCAGGTTTGTAGCACTTTACATTCAGTCTTTACTGACCTGATACACTTTGCAACATTACTTAAAAGTGATAGATAATTCTGTTCTGTTTATAATAATCTTGTTCTTTATGATAAAAAAATGATAATATTATGACTGAAATTTTCAATACTTTTATTACGATTATTTGTAAAGGGTGCATGTTGACACTCACTTGACATAGAACAGAGACCCTAAAATTATTTGAAATTGTAAATAGACACCACAACAATACAATTACTTTAAAGTAGGATTTGCGCCCTTATTTTTTAATACTTTACAACAATCAATGCATTATGATCGAGTAGTAACTAAAATAAATATATACAGGCGCATGTTAGACGGAGATGAGCCGAAACCGATGCACCCTTGGTACAAAAACTTCCGAGGGACTGTCGAAGGTTTTGGCGACAAATACGTCATCTCTGGAGAAGCAGCCATCTTGCCCGGCGAAAAGATCGAGATCACCGAACTTCCAGTCGGCACCTGGACACAGAATTATAAGGAGAACGTGTTGGAACCTATGCTTGGCACAGAGAAAGTGAAACCTTTAATTTCTGAGTACAAGGTGAGTGAATGCTTCTTTTTAACAAATGAGTCATCTGGTGGTATGTAACTTTCACCAACCATGGATGAAGTCGAACCCACTCGAAGTTTCTCCCTATGAATCTTAAGGATTTGAGCTCTGATAATCTCACTTCTTCATCGAGAAGCAACTGAATAATTTCCGAATACCGGTTTTCTGTTAGGCTTTCATCATTAACGACCTGTAATAGTAGTTTATGTACTGCTAGGCATGACTTAACATAATGGTTTTCTAAAAACTTATTATCTTTACAGGATTATAACACCGACACAACAGTTCGTTTCGTCGTTAGCCTTTTGCCGGGTAAACTGGCTGAAGTAGAAGCTGAGGGTGTCCATAAAGTGTTTAAACTGCAGACCACTATATCTCTCACATGCATGAACGCGTTTGACCATAACGTCTGTCTAAAGAAGTGAGTACATTGGCTTTTATACTATTATATATATTATGTACAACTTAATTGTTTTCACTAACATTTCCACTAATACAGTACAGAAATGAACTCTGTCACACAAAAGACATGTTTAATTTTGAATTGAATGATGTTTTAACCCAGATGCACATTACTGCTTCAATTCTTGTATTAGCACAAATACGAGGATTAATGCAGTAAACACCCAATTGTCAAAACGTTTTTTACGAATCAAAGTTCTAGTAGTAAAGTATTTGGTTTTTCAATTCTAAGTTTTGCTTACCTACAATGGTACATTTTCTGTTTCAGATACGATAAAGTTGAAGAGATTCTCCGCGACTTCTACGAGCTAAGACTGAAATATTACGCCAGAAGAAAGGAATATCGCGAAGGACAACTACAGGCCGAAGCAGACAAGCTTTCAAACCAGGCAAGATTTATCTTGGAGAAGTGTGATAAAGGACTAGTGGTGGAAAATAAAAAGAGGAAGGTCATGGTTGAAGAACTCATCAAGAGAGGTATGTTGCTAAGATCTTAGTGTTAAGCCTAAATGCTTGATTGACATCTTCTAAATTAGATGATTTTAGAAATTACATCATTTTATGAACCTACAATTTTATTATAAAACACTTCTAATTTTTTTAATACTTCAGGCTATGCTGCGGATCCTATCTCGGAATGGAAGAAGCGCGCCAGTAAGATGCAAGGGTTAACTGCTGTTGAGGTCGACCCAGAAGAGGAGTCTGAAGATGAACCTGAACCACCACAGAATGATAAAGGCAAACCTGTAGATTCAGGTAAAGAACACTTAGAATCTCCTGACATAAATTATGTGATATGCCATCAAGGTTTGATTAATAATCAAGCCTTTCTAACAAGTTAGTTATTATCCAAACCCAAAATTGATCTTCTTTCTTCCTTACAGCTTTTTGAATTAAGGTTGGCTTTAAATCTACAATTTTAATTTTTTTGTGTCTACCATCAGATTGATCTAGATTTGGGGAATCTATAAGTATTCGACGTAATTGAAATTCTTGGGAACAAACTTGTTGAACTTTGAAATTCCCATCGAATAAACCTTCCTGCGCGAGTCTGACTCGCACTTGATAATTTTAATAGTTTAAACCTCTATAAGACTATGCAAGCTGATATAATATTTTTAAAACCACAGAGGCAGCATTCCAGCAACTAAAAGAAGTGAAGAAGTTCAACTACCTCCTGGGTATGTCCATGTGGATGCTCACTAAGGAGAAGAAAGACGAACTGCTCAAACAGAGAGACCAAAAACTGAGTGAACTGAATGCTCTCAAGTAAGTGTATTAAATGCATGTTGATACATATCAATTTCTCATAATTCAGTCATCTTTGTAGCCTGTATTATTCCCAAGATTAATTGGGGTCAGCTACTACTTACTTCAATAGGTAAAACCAATAGTTTGCTTGTAATGCATTCTATTTTGTATTCTAGAGCAAAAACCCCTTCAATGTTGTGGCGCGACGACTTGGATGAATTTTTGGTTAAACTAGAAGAAGTCGAAGAGAAGGAAAGGCAGCAGGAACTTAATGTTAACAAGAAGACTGCGAAGGCTAATGTGAGCATTATTTTCTTCTTCTTCTAATCTGCTATTTTTATGTAAAAAAAACAGCAGTTATAAAATAAATATGTATTCTAAAGAATCAGAGGTTATTCCTTTGTTTAAAGATACAGATCAAAAAGTTGATCTAAAGATCTGTGAATGAATATTTTGTAATTAAATATTTTGATATGCTTTTTTTGTATTTTGTGCACGCCTACCAGGTGGAACGAATAAAGGTAATTAGGCATGTGATTTTAATTAAGAAATTGTAGAGACTTAACTGTGCGTCTCCGTTATTTGTACGAAATTTCCGTATTTGTCGAATTCCTGCATGACAACCTCAGGTATTTCAGTTCGTTTTCGGTTTAGTATTCAGTATAATAGCTGTAGGGCAGATATATTCAACACATGTATTTACATCTGAATTATGTCTGTAGGCTGCTAACAAAAAGAGTCGCAAGTCTCTATTAGACACCGCGCCATCCGACAACGGACGCAGAGTCGAGCCGAAGATCTCAGAAGACCTGATCAAGAGGATACAAGCTGCTGAGAAGGCGAAGACCAGGAAAGAAATAAAGAAAGAATATGATCCGGTTTGTATTTCCTTAATGTTTTTGAATATCATTATCATTTATAGTCTTTAGTAGGAAACCTTGGTGTCTGGTCACAATAAGAAGAGGGTACTCTGTAGTATTTTGAAGCGTAGGTATTTTAATATTGGACTGGCTCTCCATGAGTTCCACACACATCTTTTATCTCCCCCAGGAAGGGTATGGTGCGAAAAGCATCCTCGCATTATTTGTATTAGGGTATTTAAATATTGAAGTCATACTAAAAATAGAACCAAAGCAGCTGTAAGAATAACGAAAGTGAATGCATATGCCTTAGGGGTAAATTAAAGGTCGGTTGACCGATGCATAGTGACTACTACCACCCATAGACACAGAACTGCAAGAATCAACATGTCCATTGTGCTTGCCCTGGTTAACCTGTCCTAAACCTGTCACAGTCCAGTTTGCTTAATGTATAATATTATCAATAACTCATATTGTATGTATTGCAGGATGATCCAACAGGAATTAGTCCATCAAGCAATGAGAAAAAGCCTAAGGCGGCTCGAGTAAAGAAGGAAAAGGCTGAGAAACCAGAAAAGGCTGAAAAGGCAGACAAAACTGAAAAAGGTTCTGGCGATGGGCTGAAACAGACCAAACTTAGCTTCAAAAAGGAACCTAAGAAGGTAAGAAATTATTTGTATCTACCTAAGTTACACCATTTGATTCTTTTTCCATTCCACTTGTATAATTGATCTATAGACTATAGTAGAGTTATTTAGTCTGTGCAGTTTGGGTCAAAAATCCTGGCTCGGCCTCAGCCCGGTTCGGGCGGTGAGCATGTTGCACCACGCAACGCCATTAAGGCGCGTCTCCACCGTGATTGTGGGCAATTTCAGTGTTTCCAACTGTTTGCAACTCTTCAGTAAATCAACAACTTTTGTTTCCATTGTGTCTAACACTGAGTCGCCAATAATTTGAAAAACATTTCAATTATGGCATTCAAACATTGATTTAAAATGTTCACTTCCAGTTTACTCTACGTAAAAATAAATAAATTTAGAATTCGATAAAAAAATCAAAATTTCCTCTATTTAACTATAAGAAACAATATTATTTTAGTTTATTATTTACAAATTAATTGATACAAAAACAAGTATCCAATAATAACAGACTTTATTTTTAGTAAATTTATAAAAGATCATAAACTCAGCAATAAAGCATCATATGAAAAAAACAGTGTGTGTAAACATTCACGTGTACTAGAAGTATAACTGACCAGAGTATAAACAAAATTCAAGACCTCATTGTTTATGTTGTCCGCTTGATGTGAAATGTTCCAAAAGTTTAATTATTGTCATATGTTTAGACCTACTGTGCAGGTGAATATTTTTTCCTCATGATTATTTTCTAGGATTTTTAAGATGTTTTCATTTGTTGTTCTGTGTTTCTAAAGAAAGTATTTATGTATTTTTTGCAGGCGAAACGAATGACGTTTAGTGGCAGTAGTTCAGATGAAATGTCTGGGTCAGACCTTGAGGCAGTAGTAGAACCGCCCGCACCGAGGGAAAGAGCCAATGCTAGAAGAGCTGCTACTAAGGTAAGCTGCTGTTATTCATAAAGATTTAATAAATACTTGTTGTATTCTGAAAGTAAAATAAAACTATAGAATTATAATAAATAAATAAAAAGATTATTTCTACAAATGATTCTCCTTCCTGTAGTCATTTGCCATATTTCTTTTATATTTTCACCTGACTAAATCAAAGAGAAGAGTAACAGTTTTGGTACTCTATTTATATTAGACCGTAGGGCCTAAACTATGTGTCAATAAATTCGTAATAATCACCCAGGTGACTAGGCTATATAAAATGTATCAAAAGTTTTTACATAGTTCAGTAATACTCTTTATGTTCTATTTTTTTTGTAAAATATGCTTTTATAGACAAACATTTTCATTTTCTGTATTTTTTTATAAACTTATGATTCAAATGTAATGTAATACAGGTACAAAAATATAAAGACAGTGACGAATCTTCACACTCGGGGTCTGAATTAGAATTATTGGACAACAAACTGGAACCTGATAATGAGGTACAGCGAGCCATGTCACTCAGTGATGAAGAGGATGATTTCAATGTCAAGAAGAATGCCAACAAAAAGCCTGCTGAAATGGATTCTGGTATGTATAATCTTCAGAAACTATGTAAAGTTTTTCTTGAAATTTAAATGCCATACCTCTTATCAAATCTGATATTTAGCAAAAGTAAGTTTAGTCCCTAGAGGACAAGTCTTTTTCTATTAATAAGGTCTTTCAAGATAAGAGTTTACAGGATAGTTTTTGAGATTGAAGGCCCAATAATATAGAATCATCTCATTAGGCCACCATAGAGTTGGTCATCATGCTGCATTGTTGCATTGTCTACATTCACAATGAGTATGGCGACCACAATTTTTGGATTCTTATGATTTTCATCACGTAGAGTAGTCACTCTTACAGGCTCATATAAAAACAATAGGGATGCTTGTTGGACAAGCTGTGCAGGCTTGCATATGTGTTCCTAGATTTGCCTATAAAACTGATCCTTTTAACAATTACAGTTAAATTAGTACTCCTAGGGTGGTGTAACAATATGACAATAATAATAAAGGCTTGCACTCTTCTTACATAAACCTCCTTACTAAAGTGAGGCCTTTATTCAATCCATCTTTTTTTATTATCAATAATATCCAAGCAATTCGGCAAAATCCTTGATGGGCATAAAAGAACACTGGCAATGGATATTAGGTGCAAATCAGTAGTTTTAAATATACTAACCACTTTCTAATGTTTTTTATAACATTACAGATTGCTTATTCGACTCTCTCATCGAAGATACAAAGAAAGAAGAAATGGAGAAAGCCAAGAACGGCTCTCATCCTCCCACCACAGTACTGTCCAGTGACGATGAACCGCCCGCACCTCCCGACTCTCCTCCCAAGAAGAAGGCAGCTCCCAAACGTAAACTCATGAACGATGACAAACCTAAACCCAAGAAGAGACCGGCTAAAGACATCATCAGTGATGATGATGATGACAGTATATTTGATAGTAAAAAGGTAAGTTAGTGTTACAATTTTCAGAATCAGTTCAATTACTTGAAATGACTATAATGCATAGTGTAGTCTCAATCCGATCCACACTTGTGTTATCCACTTATTCTAATTCTGGGTGTTCTTTGAATCAGTTTCATGAATCTCTGTAAAGTCCTCGGTGACTCAGGATATTTTTATTTTTAAAACAAAGAAGTAGAAATTAAACCATAGAGTATTTATAAATAAACTTCAAACTGTATTGTGAATATGGGTAATATTTTTTTCTTTACGAAGCAAATTTAGAGCCGGAAGAATATTAAATTTGGGATTTATTTTTGTGAATATTAAATTTGGGATTATTGTTGTTATATTTTTTTTGAGTACTCGTATTGTCTACTACTTTATTATTTTCTCATTTAATGTTTTGTACCAATAGGATCAGAAGAAAAAGGCAGCGCCTAAAAAGAAAGCCAAGAAGAAAGTGTCGAGTGAGTCGGAGTTGTCGGACGCGGGATCTCCCACTCCTCCCCGCAAGGCGGCCAACTCGCGGGCGAAACCGCAGCAGAAGTATAACTTTAGTGACGACTCCGACTCGGATTAAAACACTAGTGTTTAAGGTATGTCACTACTGTTGACGGAGGAACTAGCAATCCTGCATCGCGCAATAGAAGTTAACATTATCAAGTATTCCACCTACAGGTCACTCCATAGACTAGTATCAAGACTAAAGCTAAACAGATTAACGTCATATGATGGCTGTTATAGGAAATTTACTTTTCTTACTACTGCATGCTTAAGGTTATCCATCCATACTAATACAAACTTTGAAAGTAATTGTCTGTTTGTTACATTTTCACGCTGCACCAATTTCAATGAGATACTCGAGTTTTGAAGGACATTGGCTACTTCTTACCGCGATAACCGACATACAGGCGGGCCGGCAAAAGCTAGTCTGGCCGATAAATAATTTATTTATTTTATATTGGGAGTGTCTGTTTGTAGAGTTAAAATAACCGCCTTTTATTAAATGCAATGGCTATGTGTACACGGCACATGCTTGAGGTCTCGGGTTCGATTCCCGGGTCGGACCAAATGTTTGTATGATCTACAAATATTTGTTTCGGAGTTTGGGTGTTTTCTATGTATAATATGTATGTATTTACAAGAAAAAAGTATTTATGTATTTATATCAATTGCCTAGTACCCACAACACAAGCTCTGCTTAGATTGGGACTAGACGGCGTTGTGTGATAAATGTCCGAAATATTTATTTATTTATATACCACAATAAGGTTTTTTACAATTTTTATCTGTTCGTTCAGACTAATCTGGAGCGGCTGGACCGATTTTGATGGGACGTACACCCGCAGATAGCTGATGATATACGGAGTAACTTAGTCTACTTTTATCCGCGTCGTTACCTATTACTATTGACTTTATACAACAGGTAACACCACGGTGCTTAATGTTAATTAAGTATTTTTTTACAGATTCCAGTATTGTGAAATAGACTATCAGTGAAACTAGCGGGAAGTCGGCAGTGTATAGTGTTGCTAGTGAAGTGCAACTTTTTATATTGTTTTTATCGCACATCGACTATGACAAGATATTTTAAGATGTTCGGGCCTCACGTCCGATAGCGACCGGTCAATACAAGTTTGTAATCTCTGTTTTGAATAAGTAATAGTTATTTATGAATAGATTTAATTAGAAAAATAAAATAGTCAAAATGTCACATGTGATGCTCAAATTTTAATTGAAATTGGTAAGATTCGTTGAGCGAAATCTGAAATATTTACTAAAATAAATTGTACATATTTGAAAATTAACTAGTTATGTCAATTTCTTACTGTATCTTCCATTTCTCTTTCTTTTTAAAATTATTTTAATTCCTACAATTTTATCCGTGTAATTTATATTCTGACATTTTTGATACCAATATTGTTATTGTGTATACTTCTGCATTCTGCTATATAAACATTTGAGTATTTTTTTTTATTATTATCAATTCCATGGATTCATCACAATGATATTGAAATTATTCTGTTACTTCCTTTTACGTTACGTATATAATTTCTTGATAGTTGTTAATTTCCAACAACATGTAAATAAATACGATTTTCAAACGACTGCAGTTTTATTTGAAAGCTTTAAATCCTTGCGCTCTTACTTCTGAGACTTCTGTACTTTAGAGCCAGCAACAGTTATCTACAAAACTATCGAATTTGATTAATATGGAGGTCTCAGTTATCCCGAGCGTCCTTAGCATTCCGACTTACGCGATACAAACGGTCGGAAATCGAGTAACACCTACGCTCCTGGAGTGTACGCTAGGTACACGAACAGCCACGAAAGTGACGCAAGGGATGGTGAGATGGCTTTCTTTCTAAGCAATAAGCGTGCGATAAATATTTGATTGAAACTTTTACCAAAACTTTTACATTAAGCTAAAACTCTTCAAGATAAATTTAGAAGTAATTGGGGATAGTTGCAAAGTTATATTGAAGAATTTCTCGCTCCGAAGTTGGCGATTAGCAATAAGTAGGATATTTTGGAATTCCAAAAAAATCAAAAAAGGTCATCATCTGCTTAGTGACCAGCAGTACAGTAATTCCGTATGGTTCGATTAGCTGGTGATCTTCCAGTATACCTGACATCGCTGGGCACAGGCGATTAGGACTAAGGGAGATTGGCAGTTAGTTTGTACATTGCGAAGGCCTTCGATCGGGTCCGACACAAAAACTACACCGGCCGCGCTAATATTTCTCAGGAAAACTTCGTTGAGAGTCGAAACAAACTTGTGTCTGAAATTGAGACCTCTTTGGGAAAGGTTTTAGATTGGGATAGACTTAATTTAGTCCAATTTAACCCCATAAAGACAAATTTGCGTTCACCATTAAAAAACTGTTCACTCCGGCTCACCGCCTTCTACTTTATAAGGCGCAGGTTCGGCCGCATGTGGAATACTGTCCTCATTTTTGGGCAGGTGCACCCCAGTGCCAGCTCCTCCCTCTAGACTGCATCCAACGGAGAGCGACTTGAATTATCGATTGCCAAGATGTTTCTAAACGGCTGGATCCTCTGGCGCTGCGTAGAGATATGGCCTCGCTATGCATCTTCTACCGCATCTACTATGGGGAGTGCTTCGAATTGTTCGGACTGATCCCTACCGCCCCTTTCCACCATCGTCCTACGCAACAGGAGTTTCATCCCCATCATCTAAATAAATGGTTGGCAGTAAACAACTGTGCGCTTCTCAAGAAACTTTCTGCCTGAATGAACTGTCGCCTGCGGTATTACAGGACAGGAATACGACCTTTAAGAAAAGAGAGTATTCCCTCTTAAAAGGCTGGCAACGCATTTGTGACGTCTCTGTTGTTGTGGGTGTCAATGAGCGGCGGTAATCGTTTACCATCAGGCGGTGCATCTGCTAGTTTGCCCCTATACTATAATAAAAAAAAAAAACCTGATATTTCAAAATTAATTTCTAACAGTTGTTGTTGATCTCTTGCACGACCGCTCCTTGTGCCCCTCACAGAAAAAAATCCTGGATCCGCCCTTGCATAGTGATTCAAGAGGAAGGTTTATATGGATAATAATACATGTATAACATAGTTGAGAAACGCTGAAATTTTAAGATTTATGATGTGATGTCGTAAATAAACACATTTTTTTACGCCCACATTACAAACGCTGGCTGAAATCTACGAGATAAATGAAAAAAATGTACTACAGTATTGTACATCTTACAAAGGTCTTCAAAAACGTCCGCTATGGTATGTTTATCTCTTAGGGATAAACCACAATAACCATTTTTATTCCTTTCTTTTTACGAAAAATAATGGCTTATTTACGAAGTCATTTTAAATAATACAACATTAGTCCTCATTCAATTAAATGCACAATAAATAACATTGTGCATTTAATATAGATGAATATGGCCTTAACAGTATGTAATTTAAATGAATATATTCGAAGATATTACAGATTTAAGATGCACGAATCGTGTCGTTGGTGGGTGCACCTGAAATCCACCCGTGCGAAGCAGAGGCGGGTCGTTATCTATATCTATCTATATCTATATCTATACTTATAATAAAACTGTAGAGAGGTCAATTCTGTACATTGAATATATATTAAAAATTATTATTGGGGGATGAATGGTTATCGATACTGATGCCAAAAATGTAATCAGTAAGTTTTTTGTCTGTCTGTCTGTCTGTCTGTCTGTCTGTCTGTATGTGCACGCATGGATCAAAAACTACTGAAGGGATTTTAACCAAACTTGGTACGATTATAGTCCATACTCCTGGGCAGGTTATAGGCTATATAACATAACGCTAAGATGCAAAGGAGCTGAGCAGTGACGATAAGTTTGAAGCAAGTCGGATGAAAATTTTCGTTTTCGAGCTCTTATCCTCGCATACGTTGATCATACACCAAAAATATGTATTACAAAGATGATGGTCTTCAAAAGATCTACAAAAAAGTCCTCAATAGTATATTTCTATCTTTTATAAATTAGCCACAATAACGTGTTTAAGCGTTAGGCATTTCTTCAAGGTGTATTAAATACTTAAATATATTGTATTTCACATGGATATATCCTTATCACTATACACTTTAATATATTTTTTAATAAAATATAGAATTATAAAATTATAATTAATAAACACACAAGATATAGATGAAATAAAACTGCCAAATCTCGCCGCACCAGTATAAGTACGACATTACGGTTGATTTTTCTTTAACACGCGAAACGGCAATCCGCTGGATCTACAAAAAGGCGGGAGCGCTCACGCCGCTCACGCGCTGACTTCACTCGAATTGTCACTGTTAATGCGAACGAACGTGGTTCTTATTGACTGGGAATAAGCGCGTTTTAGATTTAAAAAATACATAAGACGTAGTTTTTAGATATCAGTTTAAAGTAGGTATTAGATAATAATATAATTAGTTTGTTTAGTGTTTTTGTTTGTTTCTCCTTCTTTTCTTTATATTTATAGTTGTAAAATTAATAAGTAAAATTTCAAATAAGTAAATTTATGCAATGACAATTAATAAATCTCATCGTCAGACTTTCCGTGTTGCTGGAGTAGATCTTAATTAATCTCTCTCAATTTTATATTAATTAAAATGTCGAATAAATGGTTTATAGTGCCACAGTGAACAAATCTATACATCTATAGAAACAAATAAATAATATTGGAGTGTCTCTTTGTAATATCAAAATAACCGCTTTTTACTAAATGCATATGTATGTATACACGGTACATATACCAAAAATGTAGTTAAAAAATTTTTTGTCAGTCTGTCTGTCTGTTTGTCTGTTTGTGCCGGGTATTCTCTGGAACGGCTGGACCGATTTTGACGGGACTTTCACTGGCAGGTAGCTGATGATCCAGGGAGTAACTTAGGCCACTTTATTTAGACTAACTTTGTCCCGCGGCGTTACGCCGAAATGTATGTATGCGCGTAACTTTCGATCGGCTACACCAAATTATATATTTTTTTATGTGTTAGTTATTCTTAGGACAAGGTTTGTGTACAAGAAAAAATAAAAAATAAAGGAAAAAGTTTTTTTGTCCGTGACTACACCCTACTCATGGGTAACGAAAGAAAAATATGGTGGTACGAAGTTCGTCGGGTCAGATAACATATTTAAATACCACGCTTTGTACTATTTCAAAATGTAACCTAATTTCAAAATGTAACCTAAAAGCATTGAGATATACCTACCTACATAAAGTAAATAAGATTTTACAAAAATAATGAATGAATTTTTTCCAGAGGTTATTACAGAAACAATTTTTATGTTGTACTGCACTACTGTGTTGCAAGTGCAACATAGCTGCTTTAACATTTTTCAGTTCTGCAGCATAGTTATCAATGTTATTATTATGTACTAGCTAAACCCCGCGGTGTTACCCGCAGTTATTGTTGTACCACGAGTAACGCCGCGGGACAAAGTTAGTCTAAAAAAAGTAGCCTAAGTTACTTCCTGGATCATCAGCTACCTGCCAGTGAAAGTTCCGTCAAAATCCACAAACGCACAAAATTTGGTTCCTCTTTTTGGTTTCTATGCTTTGCGATGACGATAAACAAGACGGTCAGACGTTGCGCACCGCAGGCATAGACCTCACCACGATCTGTTTCAGCAACGGTAAGCTCTACGTGGCTCTGTCGAGGGTGAGCGACGCTGCTAATATGTTCGTATATTGTTCCAATGGCATTACACATAACATAGTATACAGCGAAGCTCTTTAAATAAAGGTAACACTGTCACAATATGTGGACATATCAGTGAAATTGCATGCTTATACAGGGTTAGGGAATACATACATATAAAAAGGAATAAGGAATAGTTTGAGATTTATCCGCTAAGTATCAACCAGAGATTACACAAATACCTATAGGTAGGTATATTACGATAGAGCCTCGGATTTTAGATTTTATACGCACAATGAAGAAAATCCATACCTGATTTACTGTCTTCTGAGAAATACAAAGAAAGTCTTGCAAAGTGCAACGGATCATAGCGTTGCTTAATCCTACTAATATTATAAATGTGAACGTTTGTAAGGATGAATGGATGGATGGATGGATGGATGTTTGTTACTCTTTCACGCAAAAACTACTGAACGGATTTGAATGACACTACAGTAATTTAACTTATACATCAGAATAACACATAGGCTACAAATAATAAAGATATTGTGTGAATTCTCTAAAATATGACGATAAGTGTCAAGTAGGTAGTAGAAAAAATCTACCATCTGTGAGCTATACTGGCGTGCGCTGCCAAAATCGCAAAAGTTTTACTATGTAATGTATGATGGAAATGTTTATCTTAAAAGCCGTTATAGTTAAAATGTGTAAGATATTAAAGCCAACATAGTGAACCATAACTACAATAAAAAATAATGATTTATTTCAAATGCACATTTGGTATGGTAGTAATAAGTTGATTCCTAAATGAAAATGGACACATTTATCGTTTCTGGTATTTAAAGTAGATAAAATATATCTTTCGCGCTACATCATTTGGACAAATAAATATTTATACAAATAAATACATACAAATAAAGACAAATAAATAAATATTAAAATTTTTAGTTGCGATGATGACAAACCGAGTGCGCGATATTATAATATGCGAATAGGTTGCTTATCGCTGAGTGCGCGACCCGAACGCGGGTAGGTAGGTATACGCGTGAGCAGTCCCAGTCAACTGTCAACTAGAAGCTGTTTTTAGGAAGGTTTCATTACACGACGGAGATAACGATAAAGGAAAAACAAGGACAGCGATATAGGTTTTGCTACAATGATACCACTGAAAATATTGACTTAAGTTTGAAAAGTTGTTTTTTTTTAAATACTAACGCTCCGTTAGAACCTTGAAGATAATTACGAATTAATTTTTTAGTCGTAGTAAATATTAAAAAAAAAAAAAAAATCAAATGTTTACCAATAATTTCGTGTCATTTACTGACAACATTACAAAATGTAAAATAAAAATGGCTGCCTGTGCTTCCGTATAGGTTAATTGTACTTGTAATTTCGGTTTAATTTCAACGATAGTAAACTAATTTCGATTAATCCTACTATAAAGACGTTCAATCTTGAGTCGTATACTCTGTTCCTTCGTTGTAGTAAAGTTTTGATGAAATCAAGTGTTAGGTATAAAATAATCAGAAAGCTGAAGAAAGTGATTCTTTTTTGCAAGCTTTTTTGTTAATTTACAATGAGTTCCAGTAAAGAAAAAACGAGAACATGTTGCAAATGTGGGTCTTCGCCTTCCAAAGATTCCAGCATCACATTGAATCGCTTTCCTAATCCTGGCTCTAAAAATAGCCTACGGTAAGTAGTTACTTCTCTAAAAATTTTATGCTGTACTTATAATTTCAGACTTTCAGAATAAGAATCAGGCTGCTTAGAGGCCCGAAATCGTTATTGACAGTCTGACACAATCGAAGCTATGCAACATTCACGATTCATACAGCGAACTATAACCTGCTAATCTATAAACATATTAGGAACATAAAATCTATAATTATTACTCCTACTTAGTTCAGTACAGTACATCGTAATCAGTATAAAACAGGAAAATTTCCCTAACTTTCATGATATATAAACTAAATATCATTTAAATAATAATGCAGTTTTATACTTTTTATGGATGGCCCAGTACAATTCTTTCAAATTGAATCACCACAATCGTTTGCATTAGAATCAAAGTATCTTAATATACTTTTGTAATCATACAAAAGTATAATATTATAGAAACAAATACATACTTTGACAGTTCGACATGTTAAGTGTTGATAATAATAATTTGAATGTTCCGACACAGGTAATAATAATGATAATGATTCATTTTAATTTTAATAATTATTTAATTTTAGGAGAGCTGATTCTTGTTAATGATATGAGAATGATATAAAATAATAATGATAAATTCATCAAGATTGAGTGGCTGGCTAGCAGATGGATGTGGACTGCCTAAGACCGGGATAGTTAGCGCTCCTTGGAGGAGATCTTCGTTCAGCAGTGGATTTGATTTGATGTTTGTAAAATATTCATATTTTAATTTTGCATGATAAGAATATGTTTACATGATATGCAATAGTAGAGTTGTAAATTGCAAAAACACAATTAGGAACAGACTGTAAGTTAAACTCAATTTTGAGACAAGTTTCTAAATACGAAACATTCTAATGAAGTGCTGATTAACTTTTGAAACTTAATTTCAGAAAATCAAAGTTTAACTGATACTTGAGACATCTTATAACATAGCCCTTATGCTAGAAGCTAATTTATTATTATCAGTCTATCATTTTTTTTTATTGTGAAACATAGGTATACATGTGATGTTTACAGAATTTACAATGATCAACTATGTTCTGCCAATTAGGCCTACAATAATTTAAACTTAAATATAATATTCAAAGTATGCATTAATAATAATTTTATAGAATTCATACTTTTAAATAGTATAAAATTTATAACATAATAAATTTGAACTAAATAAACAGATACATGTAAAAATTCATAACTATCATGTATCAAGAAATTTAATACAGAATTTACATAACAGTTGGACAGCGTTATGTAAGAATAGATTAAGTGACAATGGAGAAAATTTCAAAGTATGACCGTCAGAGATTTTAAATTAAAATTGTCACTGCGCTCATCATTATTAATTATGTAATGTGTATGATATTTTTCCTTGAAAGTAAGATGTGTGTGTAATTAGGTATGAGACAGAATATACATTAAAAGATATAGTTACTTTACTACCTAATTCGTTAAGTAATGTATTTTAGCTATAATCCGACTGCTTAAATTAACTGTTTGATTTGGGAGAAATAAAAAGCAATATAAGATCAAATTTAAACATTTTAATGGAAAGTCCTAAATTTAACCAAAAATATATCATTTCTTAAGATCTTGTATGCCATTGCTGATTAGGTGACACATTTTTTTTTATAGTTAAAACCTGAATAATAATACAATTATTGCTTGTCTCGAAATCCTTTGTAAAATCATAACTCTTTCCATTGGTTTTAAATCTCTATTAAATAAGACACCATTTTTAACAATAAAAACCGTATTCAAGAACTGGACCAAATTGAAATGGTAATCACATGGGAAGCACCAGTTTTTAAATAAAAAAAGAATCATCAAAATCGGTTTACGGTCAAAGATACAGTCGAATTGATAACCGAATACTTCGATAAACTCCGAAAAACTTGTATATATAAAAGCTGTGAAATTGTTCTTTTGCATTTACGCATTTTTAATACAAATTTGAACAGATTTTATATAATTTTTGTGGATATGATTCTTTTATGCTATTTGAAATCCTGTTTGTATATATTGTAACTGTAACTTAGGCAGTTAATTCTTTATTAAGTAATAAATTTGTGCACAAGTTCTAAAAAATTTAGACATGTCGCTTGAAAGGCACTAGTGACTTTTGAACACAAAAATAGTTTAGAATGCCTAGAATCGATCTGTATTCAAATCTCATTTTTTTCAATTTTGTCGCTTAATTCGTTCTTACTAAAAGAAGGTTCAATTTATCTATAAATGATAGGTGCCATATTGAATGTACTTTTATGAATTAATGCTGTAATATCTTTACATATTTGTATTCTATTAGTGGTGTGATTCCTGCTATTGCGAATAACAGTTTTAGTTGAATCATTTAAATTTTTGTATTTTATGATTTGTTTGTAGTTTTACGAATCCTTTCTGAGATGATCATACTCGTGCTCAACATAAAATTCAACTTGTTTACTACCGCAGTACTAACAACATTAATATACCTAATTATTGAATGTAGTGCTTGGTGAACTATTTTAGAAATTTTGTTTGTGAAGTGCTGTTTTTGCTTTTTCAGTTGTGAACTATGGGCGAAGTATTGTTTTCCCAATGAAGCTTGGTTTTCACCAAACTTTCAAAAGGAACTGTATACCAAACACAAAATGTTGTGCAGTAAACATTTTAGAGCAACATGTTATATCAATAATAAGCTATTTAAAACAGCAGTACCTGATGTGGAAAGTAATGAGGTCAGTTAATTTTATTTTCTCAAACATGCATGGAAATATTGTCATCACATCATGAAAAAAGAACACGCGAAGTATATAATTTACGGACAGCGAAAAATAATTTCATTACAGGAGCGTTTTTTGAATTTGGAACATTACAACGCTCCAGCAATGTACTAATTAAATTAGAAATTGTGGATCAAAATAACAAAAAACTAAATACGCTCTGTGACAACCCTAGCATCGAAATTTTTCTAATATTATTTATATATATTAAACTACGGTTATTTTAGGTTATGTAACAGCTTAGTTGTTATCATGTTTATTTTAATATTTAATAAATTACATTTTAGCCAAAACTTGTTACGAAATGTGTAAAGAAGACCAGACAGACGCAGACCAGACTCCAAGTAATTGGAACAAAGTCTGGAGACTGATAATTTATTTCTCTTAATTACAGGTTTCGACAGTTCCTATTGTGTGTGTTCCTAGTGTTGTAGAAATAAATAACACGTTTGTTCTTAATGTCGGCACATCTAGAATGGATTTTACTGTTTTGGAACCGAGAATGGATATTCTAAATTCTACTGAAACCAAATTTCAAAGACCTTCCAACGAACAACAGAACGAAAGTGCCAAAATGAAAAAGGTTCTGTTAAAAATGAAAAGAAAGATGAACAAAATTTATAGGCTTGAAAAAAACATTAAGCATTTAAAAAATGAATCCTTTTTAAATGTTTTGAGTAAAAACGAGTCAGTCACAGAATTTCTACAAACAAAAATGACTCCCACTTTTGCCTTATTGCTTCAAGGAGAACTGAAAAATTTTAAAAAAAAATCGCGTGGTCGTCGCTGGAATATGGAAGAAAAAATAATAGCCCTGAGGCTGTACAAAAAATCACCAACTTGCTATAAACTATTAAGAAGAATCATTTGCCTGCCTACACCCAGTACACTGAAGTCATTATTAAGTAGATTTAAAATGCATGCTGGACCAAATGAAAACTTTTTGCATATTTTGAAAAACTATTCAAAGTATTTGCTGCCATCTCAGAGAGAATTCACTCTTTTGTGGGATGAGATGTCCATCAGGAAACATTTGTGGTACAACTCAAAGGAAGATGTAATTGAAGGCTTCCAAAATCATGCAACACAAGGGAGATCATCACAAGTGGCTTCACACGCCCTTGTCTTTATGGTGGTGGGTATCCGGAAAAAGGTTAAGCAGCCAGTTGCGTATTATTTGTCAGGTGCATCTGTGACAGCAGATAGATTGTCTGTATTGATAAAAGAGGTAAGCAGTTTACATTTTATGCTTAAAGGATTGCAGTGTGTATTATATTTATAATTATACTAGTTGTTGCCGCGGCTCCGCCCTCGTGTATGTCGGTTATCGCGGCAAATAGTAGCCTTTGTGTTATCTATACATCTATACAAATAAATAAAATTGGAGTGTCTGTTTGTAATATTAAAATAACAGTTTTTTAATCAATGCATATGTATGTATACACAATACATATAACAAAAATGTAGTTAAAAAAAAAATTGTCTGTCTGTTTGTTGCGGGTAATCTCTGGAACGGCTGGACGGATTTTGACGGGACTTTCACTGGCAGGTAGCTGATGATCCAGGGAGTAACTTAGGCTACTTTTTTTAGACTAACTTTGTCCCACGGCGTTAGTCGCGGTACAACAATAACCACGGGTAACACCGCTGGGTTCAGCTAGTTCTGATATATCTATACTAATATATAAAGCTGAAGAGTTTGTTTGTTTGTTTGTTTGTTTGTTTGTTTTGTTTGTTTGTTTGTTCGTTTGTTTGTTTGAACACGCTAATCTCGGGAACCACTGGTCCGATTTGAATAATTCTTTCGGTGTTGGATAGTCCATGTATCGAGGAAGGCTATAGGGTATATCATCACGCTACTACTAATAGGAGCGGAGCAACAATGAAGAATGTTTCAAAAACGGGGTAAAATTATCACGCGACGGGCAATATAAGACGCAAACGAGGTTGCGTGGGTCTGCTAGTAAGCTATACTACTGTAAAGTTTCATGGCAATCAAATACAAACCTTTGCGTTTATAATATTAGTAGGATTTTTCACATTTTAAACCTTCCCTGGACTACAACAAATATTTCAAAACTAAAATCAGCTAAATTGGCCCAGTCGTTCTAGAGTTTTAGCGAGATAAACGAACAGCAATTGATTTGTGTATATTAAATATATTATATATTATTTTTTCAGGTTTTAAAGTCTTGCTTTGATGCTGGCTTGGACATATGTGTGTCAGTTTGCGACATGGATGGAGTCAACAAGAGAGCTCTATGTCTCTTAGGAGCATCTGCGGAGCATCCTGTAATTAATATAGGCGAACACAAGATTGTCACTATATTTGACACGCCACACTTGCTTAAGTGTTTTCGAAATTTATTTTTAAAATATGATGTACAATTTCAGACTGACATAACATCTGACAACAGACAAGGAATTGGTAAGTTGTTAATCACTTTTTTATAGAATAGAGGCAAACCATCGGACTTATCGCCTGTTAGCTGTTGCCCGCGGCTTTGCTCGCGTGGAAGTTGATTATATGTTTTTAATTAAAACTGTGTAAGTCTGTGTGAATAATTTATTCATGTTTTTAAACGTACATATTTATTTCTAATCAATAATCCATTGAAAAGGACATTCATACAAACTTTCGACCCCTATTTTAACCTCTTTAGAAATAAAACTCGCATAAATGCTGATGTAGGTATTAATTTATTTGTAATCAAAAGCCTGAAGACAGTTTCATGCTACTAAATACAAAAATGATGGACTTCCAAACTAACCCATATACGAAATGTCAACGCCTATTTCACCCCTTAGGGGTAGAACATCCAGAAACACTAAAATTCATGTCTACTCATTTTTAATCATTAGAACAAATGTAATGTTTCATGTTTCTAATTTAAAAATGACGGACTTCCATACAAAATTTCAACCCTTATTTCACCCCCTTAGGGGTAGATTATCCGGCAGGGCTTAAATAAATATATATTCATTCTTAATCAGTAGACCAAAAATAAAGATTCATGTTTCTAACTTTAAAGAAGACCGATTTTAGACTAATCCATATGCGAAATGTCAACCCCTTTTAAACCCCTTATGGGTAGAATATTCAGAAACGCTTAAATACGTATCTACTTATTTTTAATAGCCGTAATATTTTATAGCCCTAACTAATAGTTCCGCTTGACGACGATGAATCAGTCAGTCAACCAGGACATGTTATTTTATAAGTATAGATGGTAAGCGATTACCGCCGCACATGGAACCCGCAACACCAGAGGCGTCACAAGTGCCTTACCTGTCTTTCAAAAAGGAGTACGAGTAGTTTAGTGATAGTGACAAAAATCAGAGTTAGAATGAATAAAATTGTATTAATGAAATACTTTACTAACGTTGTGTTTATGTATTAAAACAAAAAGTTGTTGGTTAACTTAAAGCTAAAAGCAAAGAACTAAATAATGTTTACATAGATTTACCGATAACTTCTTTTAGGTGCAGTTCCCACAAAATCTGAGTGTATGATCAAATAAAGAATATTTTATTCATTTAGTTGTTCATTATTTTCAGGAATTGCTAAATGGAGCCATATCAAACAATTTTTTGAATTAGATAATAGTAATCCAAATTTCGTGTTTGCACCATGTTTAAAAGAGGAACACCTAAACCCTAACTCAAAACAAAAAATGAAGGTGAAACTTGCAGCACAAGTTTTAAGTCACTCAGTTGCAGCTGGGATTTATTCTAAAATAGCTAATGGTAAGAAAACACTTTTTGCTCCATATAAACTACTAGATATTATTTATTTATTTATTTAGATATTATGGAGGATTTACACCTACTGAATCAAAATAGAATTAAACAAGAAAACAGACAGCCAATGACAAATCCTCGTTTATATACTACAGAATAAAGTTAAGTGCACAAGACAGTACAAAGTAGTCTCAATACATATTATTAAATAAATTACAGGCACAAATACAGACACAAATAAACCAACATAACAAAGGAATTGTATACATACATTAGTTACTTGGACATCTCATCACTATCCCCAAAGAATTCAAGGCTCAAAAACCTTCTCACTCTTGTAATTGAATTACTTAAATACATCGATATTAAACTGTTATATATAGTAGGTATTTAGGTATATATAATAGACGATATTATATATAATAGTAGTTTACAGTTATTGTATATAATAAATCAAATTGCCTAGACGATGTGATAAATTATTCACTTTATCCGGATATTATTCATATATATATATTATTTATTTAAATATTATATATATATATATACTAGCTGTCCCGGCAAACGTCGTTTTGCCATAACTACTAATTAATTAAAAATTAATTAAAAAAACATTGTCCAGCGAACAAAATTGTGAATCTAAACCATTCCCAGATCCCCTTGAACACACACAAAAAATTTCATCAAAATCGGTCCAGTCGTTTGAGAGTAGTTCAGTGACATACACACTCACAGAAGAAATATATATATAAAGATTATATGCATATATTTTTTACCTAACTGATATTTACAGGTTAAGTTTTTTTAAACCTAACCTGTAAAAATCTTATCTATTACAATGTTATCATGGTTATTATAATCAACATTTTAACATATTATTATTTTTGCTCTCTTTTGAATAAATTTCAGGTAGAATAGACCACGAGTGTAATAAACAATTAAAATACTTTATAATTTATACTCTCGATTGTCGGCACTTGATGGAACTTGTTGTACTCACTTGCACATAATCCACTATTTTAATTAAAATAGTGGATTGTGCAAGTGAGTTTAATTCTTGAATGTAAAATACTTTAAGTTCTTAATTGACGACAGATGACGTCATCCTTGTATGTCACTGGCCGTGTTTGTTCGTGCTGACTTTCGTAGTTGCTTAGAGTTATGAATCCCGTGATATTTTTTAAATAAATAGCTGCATCTGGCTACTATAGATGTGGACGGTCGTCAGAAGACTTACTTTTGAATTTATAATATTATTATGGATGGCTAGATATATATAACGATTATGGTTTTGCGACTGAAGTTTTTAATTTTATTGATGAACTAGCTGTACCCGCGGTTATTGTCGTACCGCGGGTAAGGCTTCACCTTGGTGCGTTACCCGCGGTAAGACAATAACCGCAAGTAACGCCGTGAGGCGAAGCTAGTCTAAAATAAGTAGCCTAATTTACTCCTTATATCACCAGCTACCTGTCAGTGAAATTCCCGTTAAAATCTATCCACTCGTTCCAGAGAACAAACAGATAGACAAAAATTGAAAAAAAAATATTTGAATTTGTTAGCGGTTCTTTGAATATTACAAACAGACACCAATTTTATTAATGTGTATAGAAGACTAGCTGAGCCCCGCGGTGTTACCCGCAGTACAACAACAACCAAAGGGGTAAAGCTAGTCTTAAAGAAGTAGCCTAGGTTACAACTTATGTGATAAGCTATCTGCCAGTGAAGGTGTCGTCAAAATCGCAAAAAAAATATGCAAAAAATTTTATTTCTGTATATTTACCGTGAGCATATGCATTTAGGCAAACAGTTTGTGATGCATCCACGTGCTTTGTATATCATCACATCAGTGTCGATACATCCTTCGACTGCCTCTGTAGCGCAGTGGTTGTGAGTGCGACTGCTGTGCTTGAGGTCTGGGTTCAAATCTTGTGTCGGACTAAATATTTGAATGATCTACAAATATTTGTTTTGGAGTTTGGGTGTTTTCTATGTCTAATATGTATCCATTAAGAAAAAAAGTATATGTGTATTTATATCAGTTGTCCAGCACCCATAACACAAGCTCTTGTATTTATATCAGTTGTCTAGCACACAGAACACAAGCTCCGCTTAGCTTGGGACTAGATGGCGTTGTGTGTTAGATGTCCGAAATATTATTATTATTATACACACAAACTTTTGCCTTTATAATATTAGTGTGATTATAAGCAAACAATTTATTATTGAAAGGTGTCGGTGATGATGATGCATACATTCATATTACTATCATCTACTTCTGCTACTTAAATTTGAATTTGTATATTTTCAGGGGACATGCCGAGTGAGGCCATTGCAACAGCTAACTTGATAGCAAAAATGGACGTGCTTTTTGATAGTGTGAATGCAGCGACGCCAGACCTTAGGAGAGGCAAAAAGTATTCAACTAATGTCAAAAAAAGCACAGGACACATGGAACTGTTTCTAGAGATGAAACATTTCTTTCAAAACTTAATTTTTTTGAACTGTAGGACTATACCACCCTCTAAAGGAGGCTGGGTGTGGACCCTTAATGGGTTACAATTAGTTTGGCATTTTTTAACTGGTAAGCATAATGATATTAAAAGCCTCTCAACGAGAAGAATACAGCAGGATCCACTAGAAAATTTATTTGGTTCAATTAGAGCAAACTGTGGCTCTAATAGTAATCCCACTGCTAGCCAATTTGTTGCGGGATTGAAAACTGCTGTATTCAGTAACCTTGGAAACCTTGGATCTACTAATTGCGAAAGCGATGATAATGAGGCAATATTAAGCAATTTTAAAAAATTATTGAGACCAGCCACAGATATAACAGAGACCAGAACTGATAGCACC
This sequence comes from Spilosoma lubricipeda, assembly GCA_905220595.1. NCBI lineage: Eukaryota > Metazoa > Arthropoda > Insecta > Lepidoptera > Erebidae > Spilosoma > Spilosoma lubricipeda. Next base: position 3,750,094 of record HG992290.1, read on the forward strand.
TCGATTAAAATAGCAATAGAGAATCAAAATATTGATTCTGCCCTTGAGGAAAATATGGAAGAAGCAAGTGGCGAAATGCAAGCTTGTGCATATGTCTGTGGTTTCATAGTTAAAAATTATAAAAATGATTGTAGTGCATGTAAGAAGGTATTTGTAGCCAACACACAAGAGGAAGTGCATAATTTTATAGAGTTTAAAAATTATGAAACTGCAAAGAACTCCCTTAAATACGCCTCAAAGCACTTAATACATTTTGTCGAAAAAAGTGCTACATCTATAAACAAATTCCTAGAGGTAGAGGCGTATAAAGAGGACATTAAAAAGAAAATTGCTGAGATGTTAAAAAACTCTATAAATTATGACTTCCTCCTAAATTGCTCAATGCACTTAAATGACAATATTGATTATTTAATAAACAGCATTTTTTTTATATGTATTAAAAGATATTGCATATTAAAAAATAGATCATTTGCTAAGGAGGCTGCTGCAAGTACGCTTAAAAGAAAAATGAATATTATTCTACATAAATAAAATGAATTTTGTTGATGTGAAGCAGAGTGACGATCATTGTGGGGACATTCATACTTTGACACGTCATTACTAATTATGACTATAGCTATTTAATGATTATGACTATAACTATATGATTTTCATTACATAGCTAGAGAGCTATTTGATGAAAATTATCCTAACAAAATCATTGTTATACGAGTACACTTTCAACTGCCTCATTAGTAGTAATATTTGAAATGAAATAGTTTAGAGTGTAAGTAGTATTTTGCCTAATTTTTATTAATCATGAATTATCCAAAGACATCTGACTGTGTTGTCATCTCGATGGGCGATTACTGCATTCAAAAACTCGAAATACCAGTATGATCTGTCAATGGGAATGCAAGGGAGAATAAGAATGTATTTTTATTTTACGAACGAAGTTATGAAAATGCAATAATTCAACTCGCTTCACAGCAACAATATGATATACAATATTACAATACATACATATAATTTATTCATGTAAAATGATGTTCATGTACCTAAAATTAGCCCGCAGTTGTGATTCTTAAAAATTATCCAACTTATTTATTTGTTAACCGAGTGTCAATAAAACTAGCACTAAATATTAACTGATGATTACCACAATACAAAAAAAACCGCATCTAAATCGGTAAGCCACTTCAGCGATTAGCACTCACAGATACAGAAACAGAATAATTCAAAAAACTGTTGTTTTATGTTCTGTTACTTTCACATGGATTTTTGTCAATACATATTATATATTAATGTACAGACATCGACCCCTTACAGTTTATTACATACATATGTAGGTGAGGATATGTAGCAAGGAAATGATAGCATTAAGGATTGTATGAAATCCCAGAGAGATGGTTATTTCCTTAGATATGTTAGAGTGGTAACTGGACATCGAATATTATCTAATACTAGCTTCGTCCCGCAGCATTAGCCGCGGTATGAAAATAACCGCAGTTACACCGCGGGGTTCACCTAATTTAAAATATATAGAAAACATAGGCTATATTATATTTTTCACTAGCTGAACCCCGCGGTGTTACCCGCGGTTATTACTGTACCGCGAGTAACGCCGCGCGACAAAGTTAGTCAAAAAAAAGTAGCCTAAGTTACTCCTCGGATCATCAGCTACCTGCCAGTGAAAGTCCCGTCAAAATCCGTCCAGCCGTTCCAGAGATTACCCGGAACAAACAGACAGACAGACAGACAGACAAAAATTTTTTTAACTACATTTTTCGTATATGTACCGTGTATACATACATATGCATTTAGTAAAAAGCGGTTATTTTAATATTACAAACAGACACTCCAATTTTATTTATTTGTATAGATAAAGGATTTAATCCTTAACTCTACGAATTGAACATTTTAATTACATTGAAATAAAAACAAACTTTATTGAAACTTAGATATGGATTATCTTTCATTTGTTTTATATTAGTAAATTTGTCTAGAGTTCTCAACAATTGTTGTTTATTTATTTATTTGTACAGAAACAATTTACAGGTTCAAACTTATCGGCGGTTTCCGCACTAAGCTCAAGGCTTGTGTCGCGGCAACCAAGAGCAGATCATTCATTATTGATTGGTGCTAATTCTGATGTTCCAAAATCTCTCCAAACAAAACCAGAAATGAAACTAAAAAAATTGTGTGTTGTATTACTTTATGATCTAGTTTACTTAAGAAAGGTGTTATCAGTTCTTGGTTATTTCATTTTTCTACGATAAATGTAAACAATGTTACGATGCTAAAATTAAGTAAGCTTACGGTTATGGTCCGTATCCTTTTGTCAAAAATATAACATAATCCGAGTTTATATCTACAAAAATAAGAAAACGTTTTAATTTAAATGTGTCCTTAACTATAGATTTTAAAGGATATTCTTTCAAACCAGCGAGTATTAATGATGGTAAAATCTAATCATTTTCTTGTTGTTTAACATTGCAAGTTAAAACTTATGCAACTCGTGTTGATATTATAATACAAAAGTTAACAATAAGAAATGATAACATTAAGTATTTAATGCAATTCCTGGGAGATGGTTATTTCCTTAGAGATGTTAGTGTTAACTGGATATCGACTATAATTTAATATACAGGATTTAATACTTAACTCCACGAATTGAACATTTAAATAAAAACAAACTTTATTGAAACTTAGATAGATAGAAAACTCTTTATTTGTCCACCATTTTACATATTTTCAAGAGATTGCATATGGTGACCAATATTAGATATGTATTATGTTTATTTGTTTTAAATTAGAAAAGTTGTCAGAGTTCTCAACAATTGTTGTTGTATTATATTATGATCTAGTTTACTAATAATAATAATAAATAAATATTTCGGACATCTATCACACAACGCCATCTAGTCCCAAGCTAAGCAGAGCTTGTGTTATGGGTACTAGACAACTGATACAAATACATGAATACTTTTTTTTTGTAAATACATATTATACATAGAAAACACCCAAACTCCGAAACAAATATTTATAGATCATACAAACATTTAGTCCGACCCGGGAATCGAACCCGAGACCTCATGATCAGCAGTCGCACACGCCAAGTAACACTAAAGAAAGGTGTTATCAGTTCCTGGTTATTACATTTTTTTACGGTAAATGTAAGCAATGTTACGCGGTTAATAGTATGTAAGATTAGATATTATGTATAATTTTGTAACATTAACCGGATATGGTCCATATCCTTTGGGTTCATAATCTCAGTTTATATTTACAAAAATAAGTAAACGTTTTAATTTAAACGTGTCCTTAAGTAAAGTTTGAAAAATATTATTTTAAACCAGCGAGTATTAATGATGGTGTTTGACAATATTCAATTAATTTTATTATTCTTTAACATTACAAGATAAAACTCATGCAGCTCTTGTTGATATTATAATGTAAAAGTTACCAGTAGAAAATCATAACATTAAGGATTTTATGAATTTCCTAAGAGGTGGTTATTTACTTAGAGATGTTAAAGTGGTAACTGGATATCGGCTTTAGCTAATATACAGGATCTAATCCTTATCTCCACGAATTGAACATTTGAAGTACAATGAAATAAAAACAGAACTTTATTAAAACATAGATATATTATTTGTTTTAAATTAGTAAAGTTGTCAGTTCTCAACAATTGTTGTTGTATTACTTTAAAGAAAGGTGGTATCAGTTCCTGGGTATTTTATTTTCGTACGGTAAATGTAAACAATGATACGATGTTAATATTAAGTAAGCTTACCGCTTATGGTCCGTATCCTTGAGTTAAAGATATAACATAATCTAAGTTTATATTTAAAAAACTTTAGAGTTTAAAAAATATTCTTTCTAACCGTCGCTGGTTGGAAAGAATATTAATGATGGTGTTATTTCCTTAAAGATGTTGGAATGGCAACTGGATACCGACTAATGTTTAGACTTATTTTTAAGGAAATTAATGAAATCTTTTGTTAAATACTTGAAAACCTGCTATAAATGTAAAGTAATCATGTACATGTACGTTCATAAAGCAAGATTTGTAATTGTAATAAACGTTTTAAAATAGTTACAGATTTTATTGAACTCTCTAAACTGTGTTTTTCGATTAATTTTTTTTCAAATATGTGGTTCTCTGATTTTATTAATAATCAGATTTCTTTCGGATAACTAATCTGCATTGACATTAACTTCAAAGAATTAATCGAAAAGTGCAGTACTTCTAATTTTGAACCCCAATAATATCAAGTAAATAGAAAACATATTTTGAATTGCCCGCGCTACTAACAGTTTCGCGGGGGCCGCTAATAGATGGCTCTGGACGCTAAGGAAAAATTTCCTCATTTATTTTGTATGGAGTTGACATTCTTCTCTCTGAGTAAATGTGTTCTGTGCGCGTGAGGGCAGACGTCGATGATGGTTGTGTCCGTTTTGCGAATTTTCATGGCATTTACGATTAGCTAAAACCGCATTTTACTTAAAGTAATATAGGACTAAGGTTAAGTATTGACAGTTTTTTTTAGAAGTTACACGTACAAAATTCCACGTACAAACTTCATTTTTATTTTTATTATTATAGATTACGTAGCTGTAATTATACCGAATTACTTCGTTTTTTTTTAAATAACATTACATAGGTTGTAGGTAGGTAAGTTGTCATTGTCAGGCTGTCATATTTTTCAAATGCGACTAGCACCAAATATATTATATGTTAAATTATACATGGTATTATGTTTTTGTTTGTTTAACTGTTTTTATCATCAATTACACTAACATTATAAAGGTGTTTGTAAGTGTGTATGTTAGTTACTCTTTCACGGAAAAACTACTAAACGGATTTTATTGAAACTTTACAGTGAAATAGCTTATACATCAGAATAACACATAGACTACTATTTGCCACGATAACCGACATACACGCGGGCGGAGCCGCGGGCAGCAGCTAGTTAAATAATAAACTACGACTTTTAATCCATATACCTAGCAAAAACTTCCATACCCTGTTTCATAAGCTCAAACCATTGACGTTGCAGTTGTAGCTCTAGATCCCTCTGTCTCAGTTCTTCGTTCCTTAATCTCAATCTTTCTCTTTCGATCTCCTCATTTAACCTATCACGCTCCCTAGCATACTGCCTAGCATTTGTCGCTGTGTTGGATCTCACTCGTCTATAAGTAAGAATGGCGCTGTTCATATTTGTCGGGTGTCGGGACTACTCGGGACGACTAGCGTCCCCTGCTACCCCTTGTTCCGTCCGTGCATACGTCGCTGCGATCACACACACGCATCGCGCACACACACAGCAGAGTTGTTATATTTTTATTGTAGGTACGGTTTGTGGACGACAACCGATTATTGACCGTAGTGTGAACAGAGGCGCCGACACCCGATTAATATTCGGACACGATACCCGGCAAATTGGAACGAGCTCTTACATACAAACTTCTTTTTTGCAAATACACACATATTATACATATAAAATACTCAACTACCGAAACAATTTGCAGATTATACAAACATTTCTTCCGATTTGGGAATCGCAAGTGAGACCTTAAACACAGCAGTCGCATTAGCTGCCACTGCGCCACCGAGGCAGTCAAAATAATTACAAAGCACTATTATGTTACTTACTTAGAAAAAAGCTATTATCAACAAGGCACTTAAAGCGACTATTGTGACCAGTCAGCATTGTTAATGGCTTGTAAGCGCAGCACAATTTGAACAATATATGTCAGTGTCAGGATGGCCGAGCGGTCTAAGGCGCCAGACTCAAGGCAACTTGCCCGTGTAAAACGGGTGCGGGCGTTCTGGTCCTCTCTGAGGGCGTGGGTTCGAATCCCACTTCTGACATACTTTTTTAATTGTTGTAAAGCTGTGCCATACCTAACATTTAGTTGTAACGTTAGATATATTACCCAAAGCATATTATTGCCAGTCTATTGTATGTTTATATCTCCACACGATTGTCTATTCTATACGTCTTCGTCAACCAACAAATAAATAAAATGAACGGTCTTTTTTAATGTAATTTCAAATTAAGAGCTTTAACTAAATGCACATGAAAGTTTTATCCGGTACTCATATTCCTAGCCTTTATTATTCCCAAGATTTGGGGTCGGCTACTAGTTCAACCGGCTCCCTCTCGTCTTTCACGACAGGAAATAAACAATAACAATTAGATATCGGCAACCGAAAAACACAACAACATAGGAACATAGAACATAAAGCAACAAACAAGCAACAACCTCCCCCAAGCCGACTGGTCCTCGTGGGGGAAAATGACCACGACCCTCTAAAGATGGAAAATAGCCAAAATAAGAAATATAAAGATATTCATATAGCAACTTTAAACTGTCGAACACTAGGAACTACTGAAAAATTACAAGAATTAGAATTAGCTCTAGATGAAATAAAATGGGACATTATTGGTATAACTGAAGTGAGAAGATTTGGGGAAAAAATAGAAGACCATGGCAAATTTATATTACACTATATAGGGGAGACGCCTGGATTATATGGAGTCGGATTTATAATAACAAGAACCCTTGCTAAAAATATACTAGAAATAAGGGGCATCTCGGAACGAATTGCACTTCTTAACATAAAGCTACCCGTAGATGGAGAAGAAGAACAAATTTGGTCCATAATCCAAGCATATTCACCTACCGAATCAAATAAAAAAGAAGACATAACCAACATAGAAAAGTTTTACGCAGAACTTCGATCTACTATTAGAAATGCATCCAAAAACGTAATAGTTATGGGTGACTTTAATGGTCAAATTGGGAAACAAAAAAGAGGAGAGGAACATATTATGGGAAGGCATGGATTTGGTACTAGAAGTAAAAACGGCTCACGACTGGTATCCTTTGCTATAGAAAATAAATTAAGCCTACTGAATAGTTTTTACAAAAAGAAACCATCGAAGAAATGGACATGGATCTCTCCTAACGGCCGTTACAAAAACGAGATTGACTATATTATGTCAAACAATACCAAAGTTTTTAAAGATGTGTCGATATTAAACAATTTTAATTTTAACTCAGACCATAGGATGGTTAGAGGAAAACTATCAGGGATACACGCAAAAAGAGCAAGGAAATTTCAAAGTTGTACAAAAACTATTGACTGTAAGGGTAACACGAACTTACTTCTTAAAAACCTTCAAATTTCTTTACAAAGTACAGGAAATGAACATTTATCGACTCAAGAAAAATACAATAGACTACTTAAGCAAATAAAAACAGAAACTACAAAAGTGAATGTGACAAGTATAACAGCAATGTCACTCAAAAGTAAGCAACTATTACAAGAACGAAAAGAACTTTTACGACAAAAAAAGAGTAATTATAAAAATGGTCGAAAGATAGCAGAAATAAGTAAAAAGATAAGCGAACAACTACGAAGAGAAAGAAAAACAAAAAGACTAACAACACTAAAAAAACATATAGAAAGAACGGGAGGAATAAAAAAGGCGCTAAAAGAGCTAAATTGTAAAAAAGACTGGATACCAAACATGAGAAATAAAAATCTGGATAAGACCAGCAAACGTTCACACATTTTAGCAATTGCTACGGAATACTACCAAAATCTATACCAAAGTCAAAAAAAGGAACAAATGATAGAAGAATGCCAGTCAGAAAATACAGAAGAGATAATGCCGATTCTAAAGGAAGAAACGGTAAAAACTATTAACACACAAAAACTAGATAAAGCACCTGGATCTGATTTGATCACAAATGAGATACTAAAAACTACATTACCAGTGATAGCACCCATACTTACAAATTTGTTCAATGAAATCTTAGAAACAGAATTCATCCCGGAAGACTGGACCAAATCAACAATAATACTGCTACATAAAAAAGGAGACAAATGCGATATAGGAAATTATAGGCCGATCAGCTTAATGTCTAACATTTATAAAATATTTTCAAAAATAATACTAAGTAGAATGGATAAAACATTAGAAGAGAATCAACCCAAGGAGCAAGCTGGATTTCGAAGCAAATTTTCAACTGTAGACCATATTCATGCTCTGAGGCAAATTCTACAAAAATATAGAGAATATAATAAAATATATCACCTAGGGTTCGTGGACTTTAATAAAGCATTCGATACAATAGATCATGAGTACTTATGGGAGGCACTAAAAAGACAAGGGGTGCAATCAAAATACATCAGCATAATTAAAAAAGTATACACAGCTAGCACAGCACAGGTTAAACTCGAATCCACTGGTCATGAATTTCCCATCAAAAGAGGTGTACGGCAAGGAGATCCTGTATCGCCTAAGTTATTTTCAGCGGTATTGGAAATGGTCTTCCGGAATCTAGACTGGTCAAAAAATGGTCTAAACATTAATGGTGAAAATCTTAGCCACCTGCGCTTCGCGGATGATATAATTTTATTCGCAGAGGATGCAGGAACTTTAGGATTAATGTTACAACAACTATCTGTTGAAAGCGCTAAAGCTGGCCTGACAATTAACCTAACTAAAACCAAAATTATGACTAATTCCAAGCAAAAAGAGACATTAACATTAAATAACGAAAAAATAGAACACGTAAATGAATACATATATTTGGGCCAGCTTATATCTACAGTGGATTGCATGAGTAAAGAAATAGAAAGAAGAATTACTAATACTTGGAAAAGATTTTGGTCTCTCAGCGAAATAATGAAAGATAAAGATATGCCTATGAAAGGAAAAAAGAAATTATACGAAACATGTATTATGCCGTGTTTATTATACGGATGCCAGACTTGGGCCCTAACAGAACAACTAGAAAACAAAGTAAAAGTATGCCAAAACGGAATAGAAAGAAACATCTTAGGTATAAAAAGAAGGGATAGAGTAAAACTACAAACAATTAGAAGTAAAACAAAATTTAAAAATGCATCCAAAATATACAGGCAACTAAAATGGAGATGGACGGGGCATATGCTAAGAGAAAGTAAAGAAAAATGGACAAACGGCAAAAGGAATAAAGGTAGACAAATAAAAAGGTGGGAAGACGACTTAAAGAAAGTAGCTGGTCCTGTATGGACCCGTTTAGCTAGAGACAGGAAAACGTGGGCATCTTTAGAGGAGGCCTTTGTCGATAGACAAGCTGTTACAGACACACCCGGTTGCCGATAATTGAAATAATTAAGAATAGAAAAAAAAAAAGGAAGTTAGATAGTAGGCATTTATTGTAATATATTTTAAGAAAGTGAACAGCAATAAAGGCTATTTTATTTTATTTATTTATTTATTTATTTTACTAGTTCAACCGGTTTTAACTGAAATTCAGTTTTTACACGGAGCGACCGACCCTCCGCAACTTTGAAGGCGAACTGAATTCGATGATTGAACTAGTTGTCAGTATATTTGAGGGCACTGACTTCCCATAACGATCGCCATAGATGTTTATGACAACCGGGATCGACAGCTTAACGTGCTCTCCGAGGCACGGGCGGAAAACACCGCCATCTTCCATTTCTTGTAACAAAAACCCAACAGTAGTCCGACCCGGGACTCGAACCCGAGACCTCTTGGTCTGCAGTCGTTTACGCTAACCACTAGACCAACGAGGCAGCAAGTTTTATACGGTGCTGATAACAAAAAAAATCAATTTTAAATATAATTTTGTCTGTCTCTTTGTTCTGGCTCTCTGGAATGGCTGGATCGATTTTGACAGGACTTACACTGGAAGATAGCTGATGATAAGTTATTTTTTTAGACTAGCTTCGGCCCGCGGCGTTATCCGCCTTTGTTGTTGCACCTTTACAGCGCTCATATAGTTGGTAATATTTTAAGGAAACTAAGTATTTTTTCTCACTGTCTCTAGTTTGTAATTAAAATATCAGATGATAACACAATTTTTAGTGTAGCTTCTGTTTTAATAAAAAAAAAAGGTTTGTCAGAAGTGGGATTCGAACCCACGCCCTCAGAGAGGACCAGAACGCCCGCACCCGTTTTACACGGGCAAGTTGCCTTGAGTCTGGCGCCTTAGACCGCTCGGCCATCCTGACACTGACATATATTGTTCAAATTGTGCTGCGCTTACAAGCCATTAACAATGCTTTGTTGATAATAGCTTTTTTCTAAGTAACATAATCGTGCTTTTGTTCCCATTCCTTCCCTTCCTATTCGATTCCCAAATCAGAAGAAATGTTTGTATAATCTGCAAATTCTTTCGGTATTTGGATGTTTTCTATGTATAATACGTATTTGCAAAAAAAAAGTTTGTATTTAAGACCTCGTTCCAACTTGCCGGGTATTGGATACGAATATTAATCGGGTTTTTTAATAATATCAGTCGTCTACTAACCCATGGTACAAGCCAGGGGCGTCTTAACCTATAGTGTACCTCGGCGCCCCGGTGCTGTTCTTAACATAGACGCACGCCCCGGCACTAATAATAACAATTAACCAGAAGACGATCATGATGCTTCTAATGAGACCTCATTTGTCCAGTTCTAATGAGTAGTTAAGGAGCTAAGAGGGAACAAATGAACATACATACATACATAGCCTGTCAAAATCATAACCCTCCTTTGGCTTTGCCGTAGTCGGGTAAAAAGGACAGCTTTCATGTTAATCAAAATGTTTGTTTTAAAAAGGAACCCAAGTATAATAAGTGGACACAAGGTACAATTAGAAGTTTAGATCGTATGACATAAAATATTGTAATGGATGTATTTATACAAGGACTTCTTATCACCTTGGGTCTCAATAATCTGTTGTTTGTTGTTAGGTGTAAAGTTTTAACGGCCGGGGTTTATTTTTTGTTTTGTTTGATGTTAAATCAATAGCTCATTGTTGCAAATGGTATTTTGTTTATTATGGAAAATTTAAAGATGTGAACTGTTTTTTTAGTTTTAAAGCGTATGTGTATGGAACAGATTATTTAAGAAATAACATAAGATTGTAAAATTTGTGACCAGATGGTGTTGTGTATTCAATGTCAATTCAATATTAAGCTTTGCGGTTTGTATATCTTTCCTTCTATCTTTAGAGCACATATGCTTGCAGGGGCAGCTGAATGGGCGGAAAGCGTGATCGGAGTAGAGGAGAAAGAGACTGAGTTTGGTTAGCGTCTGTCTCTCTCACGCAAGCTTCTGATTGGTTGATGTATTGCCCGGTTCAAATGAGTCATGCAAGTTTTTGCATGACGCGATGACATCTCTCTACTCCGATCACGCTTTCCGCCCGTTCAGCAACCACTCCAGGTATATATGTATGCTCTAAGCCTTCTCTTACTCTGTAGTGGGCGAGTGTAAAAGTCAGGCCCTGATGTCCTATGCCTAAAGTGACTGAGTGATGTTTAGGCCAAAAATTAAAAGAAAATAAAACAAAGGTTTATTGTTACAATAAACAATATAATGCTTCATTAAAAATATTTTTCATTTCTTGTCAAATAGTTGCTAAGAGCCAGTTTCTCCGATTCCTGATACAATTTTAGATAGATATTTGTCATATAACATTATTTGACAGATAAACTTACTGATAATTAAATGTATATCTGACACATACTTAACGGTCTCTATCCAAGACTTTTAAAACTAAAATCTGTAGTTATTTGACATATGAATGATATTAGTGGTAGTGGGTAGTAAAGCCACGCTGATTTCAATACAAAAGGGCTGGCTCGAGCTTAACGGTACTGCCCTCTCACAGAGGATAACGCAAAATGACTGTATTCGTGCTGTCGTGTTTCGTTAGTGAGTGCAAGACCAGAGGCCCAATGATGCAGAAGCAACGTTAGGTCACCACACTGCATAGTTGCATTGTCTATATTCGCAATGAGTAAGGTTACCATCACTCTTGGATTCTGCTTATGCTTTTCATCAGACAGAGAGAGTCATATACATAAAAAAATGTGACTTTGTCAGCAAGTGGTGAAGCTAGCTCTAAATGTTTTATCTCAATATACTGTGTTACTCACATGCATTTCGTTTATAGTCGAATAGGTCCAGGGCCATTTTAAACTTATAACTAAACACTCTTATTATCAGGTAATTAATATGGCATTTAATACAGAGTGTTTGCTTAATTAATATCATTATTTACATTAAATTATTCTTTTATAACATAGAGATAAGTACAAATTGTTATTACTACTCGTAATTAGATAGGTACAACATTAAATGACAAATTATACTAGCAATAGATTATTAGTTGAATAACATTCATAAGAATTAGTACATTTGATGAATCGTTATTATATAAATACTATATGTATTATGTATTTTTAAAAACATTTCAGCTGTAATGCCAAAAGTAGTATTTTTAACATTTATATATATCAAAATATTTTTTTTATTAAAAAAGGCAAATGTAGACCAATAAGTTTGATGGAATTGGAATTAGCACTTGATACCTTTGCCAATGGATTAGAAATAAACATACAAATTGTTGCCATGAAAAATTTTTACATATAAATTTTCATTGAAATACGAAACTGTATTTCAAAGAATATTACAAGTTAATGATCAGTATTACCAATATAGAAAATTCGTCCATAAATATTTTACCATATAGGTAGATATCTCAGTACCGACTAAGTTTACTTTCTCTATCAGAGTATCCTTTAGCACTCTCCCTATCAGAGTATTTCCCATTATATTTATTATTATATCGGTCATTGTGGCCGTTTTTGACGTATTGTTTTTCACTAGCGCTATAGTGTATCTCGGAGGGTCCAATAGTCTTAGACCAATGGTGGGTCCAGTAGAAGTCGTCTGGGTAACGGGGATACGGATTCTCTCGACATAACACCACGCAGTATATAAGACTGCCCACTAGTGTGATAAAACCGAATATCAGGAAAACGATGCCTAGTATCCTGAAAAAAAAAACAAATAAAATTTTACAGTCGATAATTTCAAATAAAAGTTTTCGAAATCAAATTAGCAAAAACCTATTGGCAAATGACATCGCTTTTACTATCGTATTATACTTGTAAACCGGGTGACAGGGAAATAAGCGGTGGTTGTCACTCACTATCAGATGTTCATTAACCTCATTCATTTTAATCCTCATGCCGCAAAAGAACTAAAATGAATAATTTGATTTCTCGATCTTCATAAAAGCGGAGAGAAAACATAACTGATTAACTTGATGTCAAAGACGGAGGATCTAATATTAGAAATTAATCTCGCATTCAGGTCTTTCCAAAATCATTGTAATACAATATTACATTCACCGTTACTTTAAATGAATGTAAAGCGATTTTTAATGTTCTATACAATACGACAAATTTTGGTTTTCTGATCTAATTATGTCGTTATGATTAAACTTTTGACATGGTGTGATTTCGTCGAAGCGGTCTCGAAAGCTTGCATTCTAGAGAGTTCTGAGAACTGTAGCAAATTATGCATTTAGAGTTTTCATAATGGGAATATTGAGTAACCTTTTCAAAGAAATTCGTAGTAGATATACAAATAATTCTTTATAGTGCCAGTGAATCTGTGGATATGATTTCGGAAGTGTTTAACTTATTATGTAAATTACCATTCTGATAAGACGTACAAAGTGATTTAAAGTTTAGCACCCGACCACAACGACGTATGAGATTAGTCTCAAACGTAACTGAGGTATGAACTCTTTCACCCCTTCTCGTATGAGTATCACTAGTAGAACTATATGAACCTTGACCTTAAATACTCTCTATTCACTTGCAATCGACTTGTTTACCGATCTTACCAAACAAACAGTGGCTCGAAGAACTGCAGCACGATGACAAAGCCCAAGGTCACGAGGATAAGACCCAGGTTGAGCAGCAGCATCAAGCAGCACATGCCCTTTACGTTCGGACAAAAGGGATTTGGAGCTGCCATCGCATCTACTTTCACTCCTGCCTGGAATTCAGAAACAGAGTTGAAAATACCTTTTTCTAGATCATCGACTAAAACATCATGATTTATGCTTCTAACTCTTGAGGTATTCAACAAATAAATTTTGAAATTATTTATAGAATAGAAAATTATCTAACTGTAATAAACTTATTTATCGCTTTAATCGTTCAATCATCTTTCTGGTACACTCTAGAAGAGGATTTTTGACGTGAAACATCTATAGGCGCGGGTAAACCTGATTTTTGGCGTCGCGAGTATTGCCGTGGCGACGCTTTGCCTTATCGAAGTCATTAATGAAATTAATTGAGTTGTCGCAACATAAAATAAATTTAAAATTTTAGAATTTTGTATTTCATAAAAATGAATATTTTATTTTATGGAACAAATAACTTATACAAAACAATTTCAATGTTTCCCTGCTGGGCGTCCCGTAAAAGCTTTTTTTTTATGATAAACCTTTATTTTAGACGCTTACCTTCCTGGAGACTTTGGATCTGTGTGTAGAGGCGACAGATGGCGCCACAGCGCTTCTGTACGAATAAACGCTCCGTGGTGCACGTGACTGTCGGCTGTAATAAAAAAAAAAATAGGTACATTACAAAGTAAAAACAGACTGAATTTAATTTAGCACAAAATAAACACAGAAGGCAGCAACTTGGTGATAGTGATACGGAGCTTAACTCTCTTAAATAAATTTTGGAGAGGTTTTGTCAAATCATAATTCATTCTGCAGGCATTCTGTGTTTTTGAGTCCTATGACAATCCATTTATCAATATGTAGGTACAATACGTGACAGTCTACATTCGTAGCGACTATGCGCGTGTGCTGCAACGCGTCTGTGCTTCTTGCTCCAATTTGATTGCACGTGTGTCACGACTATGCAAAGCATATAACTTGACTAGGTTATGTGTCAAGGTTATTAATAAAAATGGAACTTAAACGGAGGCCCAATGATGCAGAAGCCTCACTAGGCCGCCATAGTGTGGGTCACCATGCTGCATTGTTGCCTTGTTTGCATTCGCAAAGAGTTTGGTGACCACCACTCTTGGATTCTGCTTATGCATTCCATCAGGCAGAGTAGAGTCTTTATATATATATACATAAAAAATAAAGAATTGAACCCTCCTAGAAGTTCTTACGAGTGTTAGGCCAAGAGTCATATGACCAGACCGTCGGGGATTGCAACTGCACTAACTGTCTGGAAATGATTCTGATGAAAATATAAAAAAAAAACAGACTTATAGCTGGAGGAACTGTTTTATACACCTTAACTACCTAAGTAACCATGACCCAAACTCCATACTCGCTGACTTTTTCATACCTGTGTTGCGCGCTTGTACAGAGAAACCTTTCTTCAGCTTTTATAAAATAGCGCGTCTGGCCGCCGTGGCTATGTACTCTACGATTGAAGATCAATAGAATCTAATGTTGCATAAAAGCAGCTTTATGATGGTAGGAGGTGTTTCTCTAATATACTAACGTGTTAAGAACATTTTTTGCTTGGCAACTATTTTATTCATTACTTTAAATAATTGAATTGAATTTAAAAAGTTATTATCTATTTGAAAAGATACAACTTAATTGAGAGCCTTCTCCTTTAAAACAGTCAGTTGAATAAACTACATGTAAGTAATGGTATTAGGCTTCACTTTTTTGTAACACAATTAATTTATATTATGGTGCGAATCACAGAACGAGGGTTCTGTGGTGCGAATACTATCACAATCAAATTTCCTGCTAATCACACTATCACACTTTCGCCTTTATATATTAGTGTGAACACTAATATATAAAGGCGAAAGTTTGTAGTGTGTATATTTGTTACTTCTTCACGCCCAAACGACTCAACGGATTTGGATGAAACTTTACAGTAATGTAGCTTATACATCAGAATAACACATAGGCTATTCTTTACCGCAATAACCGACATACACGCGGGCAGAGCCGCGGGCAACAACTAGTATTATATATAAAAAAAGAATGTGTATGTGTATGGGTGTGTTTGTTACTCTTTCACGCAAAAACTACTGAACGGATTTCCATAGAACTTTACAGTAATATAGCTTATTCATCAGAATAACACATAGGCTACTATTTGCCGCTATAAACAGCTAGCATATAATATAAACCTAACTGTCGATTATTCAACAAGTGTCTTTATAAATAAGGTCCCAATAAATAGGTTAATTGTGTTGTAGACAGTTAAGACATCAAACCTGATCACGATCTCCGAATCGATTCAAGATTCGATTGCTATAATCGAATCAAGGTCGATGCAAAAGATGTCACCGTCTTGTTACGCAACTAAAAAATAATACGTGCACCGTCTAAATATTTTCTTTTTAACACCTGTTTTTAAACGAAACGGCCTATTGTAATACTGACCTGATATTGTATAAAAAGTTAATTGATTTCGAACGTCGGGCGTTTTGTTCGTTTGGAATTTGGATGTCACGAATTCACAGCTCATTTAAAGCATTAATGAAATACTTTTGAAAACTGTCAAGCGTGCTCCTGGCATCTAAATAAGCTGTCAAAACTTCTTATAAGGATAAAAAAAAACACTCCTGTCAACTTTTTTAAAATTGTTGACAGTTTAAAGAGAAAGTTTGGAACGAAAACTTTTTTAACAAGGCTTAAACCCCTTAGTCACTGTGGACGAATAAATATTTGGACAACTATTATAAAAAGCACTTGAAGGGTTAAAAAAAGGTTTTGATTATATTAAATAAGCCGTGAGTATCATGAGTGGACAGTATTTTGAAGTGTCTGCATTAAATAAGGTTGTTACGAGTCAAACGGTGTTTTTTTTTCGTCATTTCAGTTAAACGCACAGTAGCATGTTATACGAGTACTTTTGTGTATTTTCAATTAATGATCTGTATTGCCTATGGTAAGAAATTTAGGTGCACACAACGTCACATCTTTTTATGCATGTTGATTACTTATGTTGAAAACATAGTTTGACAAAAAAAGGATGAGTTCTTTTTTTACCGAATTCAAAGAAAGAGGAGAGAAAGAACTCAGAACTCTGATATCATATAACCCAAATCGGAAGTTTTTTTTTTATAGGGAATACTTTGTTTTTATTTTAAAACTAGCTGAACCCCGCGGTGTTACCCGCGGCTATTGTTGTACTGCGAGTAACGCCGCGGGACAAAGTTAGTCTAAAAGAAGTAGCCTAAGTTACTCCCTGGATCATCAGCTACCTGCCAGGGAAAGTCCCGTCGAAATCGGTCCAGCCGTTCCAGAGATTACCCGGAACAAACAGACAGACAGACAGACGGACAGACAGACAGACAGACAGACAGACAAAAATTTTTTTAACGACGTTTTTGGTATATGTACCGTGTATATACCTATGCATTTAGTAAAAAGCGGTTATTTTAATATTACAAACAGACACTCCAATTTTATTTATTTGTATAGATTATTATAAATTATGAAATGTAGCATACAGTAATTAAGCATACCTACAGTTGGTTGAATTTGTCAGAAAGTATACAAATTGAAGTGGATTAATTATTTATTAAAGTTATTTATTTACAATTAAATTTATGTATGTTAAATTACCCTTTCAGCTTTCTTGGACGCTACAAATATGCGTCGATCTACAGAAATACTTTGACGCTTGCATGTTTACAGTTCATATATTATAAAAGTAAGTAAATTACATTTGATTAACAACACGCACGTACGAGTATATTTCTCGAGATAACCAGTGTTTAGAAAAACCATTAATTCTGTTTTAATTAATTTTGTTTACATTTATGAATATGTAAATTTTACAGTTAGGTGGACAAATGAAATACTCCACATATTTTTTTGTTGATGGCAACTGGACTGTTTTTTTTTCTTATTTATGGGGATCCGATTGAATTTAAGTCATAATAAACCTAATCCATTACTTTTAACAAAATAGATTGAGGATAAATTGACTGACTTAGAATTGTAAGGGACCTACACAAACATTAATTTCAAGCGATTGAAAGAGCGACACATTGCCAGAACCTCTTGAACTATATAACTGGTAGTAGTAACTAAATAGTAACCCTGATAAGGGTCAGTGTTATAGGTGGAATATATAAGACGGCTGGGTGTAAGAAATGTAAAGTTATTATCATTATTACACGATAGATACTTTCACTACTTCACGCGAGAAAGTCTACCACAGAATAATATTCACATAACTTCATCTTGGTATTAAATTCCTTCTGTTTCCGACTATACGAATTATTTCCGAACGACAAGTCGGTCATTCTTCAAAGGACAAGTCATGTAATTAAATTATTGAAAATGTGAGTTATATCGTGAGCAATCTAGTTTTGTATTAATGTCCTAAAGAAAGGTAGGGTTGACACTTATTTTATGAAAATGTATTTATTTTAATCTGAGGACAAGGGAACAGCAGTTTACTCGATAGTAAGCGTATATGAAAATTAAATTCTAGTGTGTGTACCTTATTATTTCTTTCAACTAGTATTATAATATTAATACTCTTGGATAGAGCACAACTCCATTTTTTATGGTAATCATGGAGTGGTGATTACTAAAACAATAATAAGAATAAAATTATTTTATCTAGATTATATATACATTGAAATGATATCTTCATTGCTGCCATGCAGACGGATAAAGAAGACTGAGGCGCAGTGGTCTCTCTCTATCAACGGAACGGGATCAGGAGAGGGCGAACCTGAGAGGAGAGGGCGAACCTGAGAGGAGAAAACGTCGGCAGTATTAAGAGCTGCAGCCTGGCCCGTCGTTGCCAGAGGAAGGGTACAGATTACTAATGTTTCTCATAATCTTCCAGTTATGATAATGATTGTATTCGAGAGACGGGAGTAGCCCATTATTGGTGTTATTATTAGCTGTTATTCTCCCATAGTTTAAATAATACCGAAAATTTATAGGAGGAGCGACAACCCTAATGCACGGCGAGTCAAGGACGGGCGTAGAAAGTAAACCAAATTCGTTGCGGTCAGGACAGTGCCTCTTAATATTAGAAGTTTTTCTAATTTTTTTATTAGTGACCAAGCCTTTTATGTACTGAACCGAATTATGCTTTTTGTCCGATAATGTGACGCATCTACTGTTGATTTAAAGTGAATGAATTTTGAAGTCTTTCTCACGGTCGAGTTGGCCTGTTTTTGATTCCTTTGGAATGCTTGTCTGATTATTTCTGAGCTTAGTAGAGAAGTGACTGATGTTGTACGTTTTTATAATCGTTTGGATGCATTATAGAAAATCATTAAATGTTTTGATACTTAAAATATAGTCTTATTTAGCTACAATTCTCACGTCTTTGTTATTTCCATCACCTTAGCTGTGGAAAATGCATTTCTGCATCAGCATTCCATTTGAATTTTGATCAGATTTATTTAAACTGTGTTTCGGGAACATTCTTTTCCCCGAATATCTATGAAAGAAATAAAAACTTTGTGGATAATAAATTACAACGATTTATTGTATCCAATTTTAACAATGCAATAAAAACAAATACTGATTGCAAACCTAAAAAAACCTTAAACATTATAATTACACAACTACAGAAATAAATTTATATTAATTTATAATGAAAACTGAAGAAATAAAGAATATTACGTAACTGAGCTACCCTTGACACACATTGGAATGCATACATTCACACTATTTGTACACATGTTAATGTATTTGATCATGCACTTGGAAATCTCACAAAACAGGTACCAGTATTCGTCTAACATGGATACGGTTGCTTCCGTGCTTTGATACGGTTATAATATTATGGAATATTACGACAGACAGCTTTTTAAAAGAATCCAAAGCAGTGAATATTTTGTTTTTTACTGTTAAGACCTTTAGATTCATGCAGATTCGTTTTAAAAACGCAAAGTGGGCACAAGGGGTTAGTGGCTCTTTGATAACCAAATAGATTAACACACTGTGAAGTTGTCAGTCAGTCAGACTACGATGGGTGACTCTCTGTATCTCGTAGAACACGTTAAGCCTTCGATCCCGATATTTTTTATGTATATGAACCTGGAAAAGTGGCTCTACTCTGTCTGATGAAAGTCATGAGCAGAATCCAAGAGTAGTGGTCACCATACTCATTGCAAATGCAGACAATGCAACAATTTAGCATGGCGACCTATTGAGATGGTTCTGCATCATTGGACCTCCGGTCTAGCACTCACGGATGAAACACGACAGCATGAATGCTGTCATTTTAGGTTGGTCTTCTAGGGTACGTGCTGATAACAGCGTGGCTCTCCCTCCTGATGCCAGATGAGCATCTTTGGCAATTGTTACCCAAACGAATAACGTCAGTAACTCAACGTGCATAAAGTAATACTTGGAGTTCTAAAAAGTCTGACGACAGTCTTTCTACAGGACTTTGATGTCATTCCACGTTAATAATAATAGTTTAAAAAAACAAGCTTTAATATATAAACCAAACTAAAAAGTAGAAAATAAATTTAAAGAAAAAAGCGTAGGGCGACGTTGTTGAAATATTTTTAGAAAGCTCTCCACGCTTTTAAAATTTATTTTCTACTTTTTGGTTGGATTTATTTACAAAAGCGTGTCGTTAAAGTTTTTTTAAACTTTATTTTTTTTCAATTCACTGTATTGCCATCGGCCCTCGATAAGTCTACCAAGTTTCAATCAAATCTGACCGTTTGAAGCGAGTCAAAATCAAGCCCGAACGAGAAGGTTAGAAATAAACATACACACAAACATACAGGTGAAGATAATAAAAAGCGTGTAAAAATCGAAGTTCAGCTGTATCAAAGTAGACCCCAGCCTTTGTTTAGCAAGTACATGATAATTAGCAGTGTTTTTTAAGGAAGTGAATGTCTTTTAGTGAAGTGTATCGTGATCAGAAATATTGGTACAGCTGATCAAGATTTCTGATCACGATACACAAAAAGAAAATTGTGTGGTTATTGAAGTATGTAATAAAATTAACGAAAACATAAACTACCAGAAAAACTACTACCTACACATTTATTTATGTAAAATACAGAAATGGCTTTTGGATTTTATACATTCAAAATTAACGTTTCATAAAGTACAGTTGTCCATAAATTACTTTCTGTCTTTATAATAATCTTTTTTTTAATAACTTTGGCATTTTAATATATATGTTTAACGTTAAATTAAGATTTATCATTTAATAATTATTCTATATTAACTGTTGTCTAGTTGTAATAAATATTTATATTTTAAATTAATTTATTATCTCCTAATTGAATTTAACATTTGCATGTTATGAGAAAAGCTAAATGTGGTAAGTACTAATGAATACTTGTTTTGAACATCTTTATCTGAAAAAAAAAGCTGTACCGGGTAACAACCCGCGGTAATTGTCGTACCGCGGGGCTATGCTAGTCCAAAAGAGATAGCCTATACTCCTTATATCATCAGCGATCAGTGAAATTCCCTTCTAAATCGATACAGCCGTTCTAGAGATTAGCCGGAACAAACAGACAGACGAGCAGATAGATAGACGCCCAAAATTGTAAAAAATATTATTTTGGTACATGTACCGTGTATACATATGTATGCATTTAGTAAAAAGCGGTTATTTTAATATTACAAACAGACACTTCAATTTTATTTATTCGTATAGATTTAATAAAAAATTGAGCCTCAACATATAGACCCATGCAATAAATTAAACAATAGTGTATGACTACCTTCTAAAGTAAATTTTCATTATTTTTCTACTTTTTTTCCGGATTGAGGATATAGATCGTCACCACCCCTATACACCCTATGGGTGTCGTAAGAGGTATGGTATGGTACAGTAGGCCATAGTTCTTTCTTTCTAAGTAGACGCCAATGTCCAGCGGTGGACTTTGAAAGGCGGTTGATGTAATTGATATAACTTAACCTCGTGGTTCTACCCTGTCTAACTTTGATCCTATATACCTTATATATTATTTATATCAGTTGTCTAGTACCCATATTACAAGCTCTGCTTAGTTTGGGACTAGATTGCGTTGTGTGTTAGATGTCCGAAATATTTATTTATTTATATTATTTCTATTTGCAATAAGTATATTTCAATTGTAATCGAAATAGGTTCAACAGTAAGGGCAAAATAATAACTTAAGACTGTTCTAATTTATCAGTGCATTCCTCCACAGTTCAAGTTCTATGTACGAGCTAATAAATCGTGCCCTAGATGTCTGGGTTCGATTCCCGTGTCGCGACATCATTGAACTGTCGGCAATGCAAACCTCGCTTGAATTATATGACTTTAGATTTATAGCTTAACAGTACAGTTGTTTAGCTAGCACAATTTGTATTTACGTTCGGGCTAGGTTCCGCATGAGCGGAGCGGAATTGATTACAGATTTGGAATAAATAAATCGGAACTTAATTTCACTCATATTAATACATAACTACAGTTTTTAAAATATAGTTAAATCTCTGTGCCAGGCTTAAAAGTCACGTCAAAATGGGTCCAGCCGTTCCAGAGATTGTTTTCTCTCATTATGATGAGTTTACTTTTCGTTTAAATTTCAATTAAAATTTAAAGAAAATATACCATCCAGTTTGTTACATTTTCGTCATTATGGGCGTATTGAATTCCGTAATTTAATATTATTTTAACATTTCTTGCTGCGTTGCTCGTTTAGCTCCGCTTAGCTTTTATATAACACAACCTTCGAATCAGTTAAAGTCTATGTATGTTTAGGATAATACAATATTATTGTGACTCAGAGGAACTTCTATGCTAATGTTTGAAATACTTGTAGCAGTTACAAATACTATTGCCACATAGTATCTGCACTTAACCTTAAAATACGATTTGATACATTGACCTCGGTGTAAAACCGACAATCGGTGTAAAACCGTTCTTCCATTGCTTTTCAACGAGTGGATAAAGTTCCCAGACTTTAAATCCTTCCCTTCCACCTGATGTTCGCAGGAGGAGTTGAAGCATAGTAACGCACTTATGACTTTAGTTGCAGCTGTCCGGGCCTCTTATCAATATCAGCCCGGTCCAAAGTCCGGTACCAAGACGCGGTCTCCACTCCAGAATACGTTTAATCCAGTAGTTATCTATTCTGCGACATACATGACCAGCCTAATGCCATTTCAACTTACTAACTTTCAGAGCTATGTGGGTCACCTTGGTTCTCTGACGGATCACTTTAAGTCGAATTTTGTCCTCGAAAGAAACCCCGAGCGTAGCTCTTTGCATAGCATATTGAGCGACTTTAGGCTTATGGGGTTACCTGCAGTCAGTGTCTACGTCTCGGCACCTTACGTCATCATACCATTGTCCCTTATACCATAAAAATAAGAATGATATAAAATTGGTTTTTGAAATCGATTTATACAATAAAGGTAACTTTTAGAGCAACTTTTGCATACATACCTAAATAAATCACATGATTAATAAAATTACTTATCTATGTTTGTATATTCCTTTTTATTTCCGACTGTATGTGCATTTTTGACAGGCTTTGTAGTCTGAACAGTTCTTTTTTTTATGTAAGGGCCTGCCAAAGTGACTACTCCGCCTGGTGGAAAGCAAAAGCAGAAACCAAGAGTAGTGGTCACCATACTCATTGCGAATGCAGACAATGCAACAATGCAGCATGGTGACCCACACTATGGCGGCCTTGTGATGCTTTCGCATCATTGGGCCTCCGGTCTGGCACTCACCAACGAAACACGACAGCACGAACGCTGTCGGTTTACGTTGATTTTCTGTGCAAGGGTAGTACCACCCTGGTCGAGCCGGCCCGTTCGTGCTGAAATCAGCGTGGCTCTACTACCTTTTGCTTTTGGCGTTTGAAGGACTTTGACGTTTGAGGTGTTTTTAGACTCGTCCTAATTTTGAGAGTTACACTGGGTTATGTAGGTTTGTGTCAACATAGTCCCCTGCTAAACATAGGACTCTGTTTAGAATGAAGGTTTGGTCTAATAAATCACTTTAGCCAGACTGTTTGTTTCGAGATTTGGTTATCTTATCGGGTCTAACGATACTGTCTTGATAAATAGAGGTGGTCACACTTCATATCCGGATATACTATAATGGATATATCCTAGAACATGTAGCAGTGTACTTTAAACAGGTATAATAAATGAAAGTCAGGCTAGGTCATAAACGTTGATAGCGACTATATTCAGATGAGCTGGCATGTTTGTGATTCATGCATGCACCGTTGTGCGAGTAATTTTCCATCAATTCGCGCGTTTAATGCAATCGTTTTGTTTGGTATGGAGGTTGGCAGACGGGCGGGTTAGACGCAGCGGTTTTTGGTTGATTCTTAACATCTTAAAGTAAATAAAAATTCTACGCGGGTTATGTATAATTTTCTTATTTTTAAACATATGTTTTTATATATATAATTCTTCTGTGAGTGTGTATGTCACTGAACTACTCTCAAACGACTGGATCGATTTTGATGAAATTTTTTGTGTGTGTTCAAGGGGATCTGGGAATGGTTTAGATTCACAATTTTGTCCGCTGGACAAAGTTTTTTTAATTATTTTTAATTTATTAGTAGTTATGGCAAAACGACGTTTGCCGGGACAGCTAGTGTTATTATTTATATTGCATATTTTCTGAACTTCACAGCAATTTACACTTACAATACGCTTTTTGTATAATTGTCGTTTTCTATACAAATAATGTTTGTTATCTTAAAATAACCGCTGTTTGAGAAATGCATGCAATTGGAACGGCTGGACCGATTTTGACGGGACTTTCACTGGCAGATAGATGATGACCTAAGGAGTAACTTAGGCTATTTTTTGACTAGCTATGTCTTGCCGCTTTACCCGCGGTAGGAGGATAACAGCGCGTTATACCGCGGGGTTCAGTCAGTTAATAATAATATTGATACCCTTTGAACGAATAATAATATCTATAATTTCTCATGTCACTTTTTTGCTCACGATGAACTCAGAAATTATAACAGATCCTTATTTTTTGGCGTGTATATACATGTTTTGATCGCGTGCCTAAGATAGGATAGTTAACATAACACTTAGACCAATAGAAGCTGCGCATGATTGAAAAGTGACGCAGAGTAGTTGGGTGGGTCAGTTAGTGTAGGTATTATAAATCAACCATAAAAAAATCAATATAACACCGACAAAGCATAAGTATGCGATTTCACCTTTGTCTGCTTTATCAGAAGTTACAGGTGCCATAAAACGATTTTGCTTAAGAAAATATATTCTGAAATAAGAATGCGTATTTCAATGCCTATCAACTACGTCAGTTGAGTGTTGCGAGTTGGCAAAAAATACAAAAAAACAACAATTTATTTTTAAATAAAGAATCGGCTTAAATATTTCAAGTAACTTTTTCACAAAATAAATATTTATATAATAGCTACACGAAGGTACATATTATATTATCAATTTAATGGCTAAATGTAAATAATGTTGTTTATTCCGCACTAATTTCAAAGTAGTCGTTCAGAAACGTGTATTTGTTTTAGCACTTAAAATTTTCTAATCTATGATCAAAGAGATCCATTGGAAATGGTTTATATTATTCGTCAGTCCGTTCGTTACACGAATCTTTATTGTTACTGTATTTTTAAGAAAATCTTGCAGTACTATTTAAAATGGCTCATGCGCATATTGCCCATACCAGGGACCCTAATTAACAGCACGTTAGTGGATGTAAAGTATTATTAGACAAACTTTTGTTTGTTTTTTGTAATTAATTATTTTGAAATTGAATTCCTGTATCAAAAGAGTCGCAATCGCACATTTCACGCACGCAAGAAGGGATTAGACATTGATACTCTGGTTACTAACGGGATATTCATTTATTTATTTATGTAGTTGCTAATGGACGCACTGTATTTATTCCGACCTGACTTCAAAGAAGAGGTTTTCAATTACGTTATTTGTTATCTGTTACATCATCTACAATCGTGTCAGAAAATTCTCTTTTTATTTGAGAGAGTTAAACTACTACCGTTTAAAATTGAAAAAAAAAATCTATATGAAAGATTCAGTTTAGAACAATTCATCAGTGATATTTTATTCCAAAACATATTTTATGTAGGTTCAGGAAAAAAGCTCGTCTGTAACTCTTTGGGGACGCAGGGCTATAATACAACACGTATCGAGCTCCGTTGGACGAAATTAGTGAGACTAGGGATTTAGTCAATAGAACGGTATCATACCGTAGGTGAACGTACCTGAAATGCCTTAATTACACCCTGCTATAGATTCCTCAGGATGGGGTAGACATAGTGGACATGGACCATACCCTCCCATACCCATCCCCTGCCCATCCCCCAAAGGCCGGCAACGCATTTGTGACGCCTCGGGTGTTGCGGTTGTCAATCTGCTCGTTTGCCCCCTATCTCATTAAAAAGTGATGTTTTGATTTTTAAAGTGTTTTAAGGCGTAGTATAAGTCAAGTCAAGTGAACGTTTTTGTGCACATAGTAGGGGAAATTTTATTTCTCAAGTGAGCTTAGAAGCAGATAATATGTAGTTTCATACACTTAAGGATATCAGCAAATGTTTCTGTTCGGTAAGAACTGAGAGACTTGGGATATTTGGTAGCAGAAGTTAATGAGCCTAATTAGGAATAGGCTCATTAGTGTCTGTTTCGTTCCTTTTTTTCTGGTTCATTAGTTTCTATGATATTTAAATCAATTGAACTAAACTGTTTTAAAGAACTATCTTAACTAGTATATGCATAAATATGTTTATGCGTATGTGTCGGCATAACTAGCTGACCCACGCAACCTCGTTTGCGTCTCCTATTGTCCGTAGCGTGATCATTTTCCCCCGTTTTTGAAACATTCTCCACTGGTGCTCCGCTCCTAATGGCCTTAGCGTGATGATATATTGCCTATAGCCTTCCTCGATAAATGTACTATCCAACACTGAAAGAATTTTTCAAATCGGACTAGTAGTTCCCGAGATTAGCGCGTTCAAACAAACATACAAACAAACTCTTCAGCTTTATATATTAGTATAGTTGTATAGATTAATCTTACTTTTACATCTTCGCCTGTATAATTGAACTTTTATTCAAAGTCAGAGTCAAAATATTCTTTTTGAATAAAAAATAAAGCTGTATGAAATAGTCTATTCTGTAAAATTGTACAGTTTTTTTTGTATAAGCCATATACGACAGGACACGACACAACACTAAAACAAAATCTCTTAACTTAAAGCTTACTTATATGTATGTATAGGGTACATTGCATGCTCTAACAAGTTATTACAAATGACATATGAAAGTCGGACCTTGGCAAGGTTGCATACAGTTGTTTCCAAAGTGGCAGTGTATTATCCGACGTGGATTTTGCATTTTTTTTCCAGTAATGTACTTGAACCATCCAATGATATAAAGAACTGAGACATAAATCAGTACCCTTTCTCATATATTTTGACTTCCACCAATTACACAGCGTGATATTCCTTAAAACATTTGTCCGTCACCCAAATACGACATGGAGCGTCGCTTAAGTTGTTCAGCTGCATCTATTTTCCAGGCAAGTTGCTACTTAATACAAGTAGACGTTTTGTTTCAGATATTTTGATTAGTCTTTAAAACATTTTAATCCTATTATCAATATTGTACATGTATTGAAAAGATTTAAGTGGTACCTATTTATGTATCGGAAAAGATTATGCACAAATTATTGCGAAACCTAGAGCTATAAAGTGTAGATATAAATTAAGTCTGTCAATTATCAAAGCCAAATACCTATTCGGACCTAAAGAAAGAAAGTGCGACTGATTTTCAATATTATACTCATATGTCACTTAAGCAAATTAGCCTGCCATTACCTATTATCTAAATTGGTAGTTAAGATAAATAACTTGCTACTAGTATTTTAGAGCCACGTCACTTCATGCTTTTTGGCTTACTCTTAAAATATACTGCAAAATCTCTTAATTTTTTCCCTGTAGCCAACTGTAGTTATGAAGTCACTTAAATATTTTTTCCATATTCTAATAATAAGGGCCAATTGTATTAAGCGACATTTATAGCTGTCCCGGCAAACGTCGTTTTGCCATAACTACTAATAAATTAAAAATTAATTTAAAAAACATTGTCCAGCGGACAAAATTGTGAATCTAAACCATTCCCAGATCCCCTTGAACACACACAAAAAAATTCATCAAAATCGGTTAAGTCGTTTGAGAGTAGTTCAGTGACATACACACTCACAGAAGAATTATATATATAAAGACTAGCTGTCCCGGCAAACGTCGTTTTGCCATAACTACTAATAAATTAAAAATTAATTAAAAAAACATTGTCCAGCGGACAAAATTGTGAATCTAAACCATTCCCAGATCCCCTTGAACACACACAAAAAATTTCATCAAAATCGGTCCAGTCGTTTGAGAGTAGTTCAGTGACAAACACACTCACAGAAGAATAATATATATAAAGACTAGCTGTCCCGGCAAACGTCGTTTTGCCATAACTACTAATAAATTAAAAATTAATTTACAGAAGAATTATATATATAAAAGATATATGTTATCGTGGCAAATAGTAGCCTATGTGTTATTCTGATGTATAAGCTATATTACTGTAATGTTTCATCCAAATCCGTTCAGTAGTTTTAGCGTGAAAGAGTAACAAACATACATACACATCTATCTATTCATCCATCCATCCATACTTACAAACTTTCGCGTTTATAATATTAGTATAGATCTTTATAAGCATATATATATATATATGTTATCGCGGCAATAATAGCCAATGTGTTATTCTGATGTATAAGCTATATTACTGTAATGTTTCATCCAAATCCGTTCAGTAGTTTTAGCGTGAAAGAGTAACAAACATACATACACATCTATCTATTCATCCATCCATTCATACTTACAAACTTTCGCGTTTATAATATTAGTATAGATCTTTATAAGCATATATATATATATATGTTATCGCGGCAAATAGTAGCCTATGTGTTATTCTGATGTATAAGCTATATTACTGTAATGTTTCATCCAAATCCATTCAGTAGTTTTTGCATGAAAGAGTAACAAACATACTCATCTATCTATTCATCCATCCATCCATACTTACAAACTTTCGCGTTTATAATATTAGTATAGATCTTTATAAGCATATATATATATATATGTTATCGCGGCAATAATAGCCAATGTGTTATTCTGATGTATAAGCTATATTACTGTAATGTTTCATCCAAATCCGTTCAGTAGTTTTAGCGTGAAAGAGTAACAAACATACATACACATCTATCTATTCATCCATCCATTCATACTTACAAACTTTCGCGTTTATAATATTAGTATAGATCTTTATAAGCATATATATATATATATGTTATCGCGGCAAATAGTAGCCTATGTGTTATTCTGATGTATAAGCTATATTACTGTAATGTTTCATCCAAATCCATTCAGTAGTTTTTGCATGAAAGAGTAACAAACATACTCATCTATCTATTCATCCATCCATCCATACTTACAAACTTTCGCGTTTATAATATTAGTATAGATGTTTATAAGCAGTCTACAGGCTCTGCCCAGTTTGAGATCAGAATGGTAGAGTTATTTTTATTTTATTACAGGGATTATGGATATCAATAAGGTTGTCTAGGTACCACCTTGTTTAAAATGTTCACCAACACGAAAATACATTTTTCTAAGATAACGTATGGTACCTATTTATTACACCATGTAACTTACTAACCTAATTTCGGAAGGTGGTCTGTAGGCACCGCTGGTGACGTATACCTCGGAGCCGGAGTCTCCTACCCTGGGTGATCCATTGGTTTGAGGATGCCGTCGACCATTTCTGTGCTCTCCAGACGGTGACCTGGTCCTCTCGTCCATTGTCTGAAATTGTAATAGGTTATAGTCACTAGTTATCTATGTAAATAATAATAGTAAGAAACGGTACTAACATAAAAACGAATTTAAAAAAAAACTGTCGTTTTGTTCTGACTAATCTCTGTAACGGCTTAACCGATTTTGACGGTACTTTCAATGGCAGATAGCTGATGATATAAGGAGTAACTTAAGCTACTTTTTTAGACTAGCTTCGTCCCGCATCGTAACTCGCGATTTTTATTGTACTGTGAGTAACACCGCGGTGCTTAGCTAGTATGAATGTAAGATTGTGTGTTGTGTGTCTGTGATGTGATTATGCGCGACGATTGTAGTGAAGTGTTAAAGGCTCGAAGGACCAAAATTCAGGGGAAACAATTTTCATGTAGTTTTTCAAGAAAGAATTTGGGTGTTGTAATTTTGAGAAATGGTTGGCATTTTAACAACTGTTACACATATTTCATGAATTTCTTCACGGCTACATTACAACAAAAAACTAATGATCTAAAACATTTTCTTAAATTGAAGGTTTTTACGTTAATGAGCCTTAATTACACGGAAAAAACAATAATACCCTTCTATTTTATATCGGTTATATGTAGATGCACAACATGGAAAGTTTCACATTATGCCCGAAATAATTCATTTAACAGTAATCATCATTTATTTCGAAAACAAACGTCGAAAACACATTATATAACAGATTGCAATCATAACAAATCCAGGGTTTAAATTTGTTTGTGTACGCATTCCTGTAAACTGCTTGACTGAGTTTAATGAGTCTTTTATCGTTCTAATTCTGGCTATAAATACTTGATTGGAGTCTTTACGATTGAATATGTTTCTCTCTTGGCATACATTGCAAACAGATTTTAAAAAATTGCTACTCCTCATTTTGAATTAATTACGTAAAATATTTTTGTAGAAACAAGCGAATAGTAATAAAAATATGATATGTATATGTTTGCCTCATTTGACAAAATGTATGCCTCTGGTCTAGTGGTTAGCGTAAGCCACAAGAGGTCTCGGGTTTGATTCCCGCGTTGACTAAGAAAAACCCAACAGCGTGACTGCTGTTGGGTTTTTCTTACAAGAAATTCTTAATAGCAGCCCGGAGTATGAAAGATGGCGGTGTTTCCCGCCCGTGCCTCGGAGAGCACCTTAAGCCGTCGGTCCCGGTGGTCATGAACATCTATTCTCGTTATTGGGAAGTCAGTGCCCACAAATACACTGAAAGCTACTTCAACTTTCGAATTCAATTCACCCTCAGAGTTGCGGAGGTCCGATGCCAGTCGTTCCGTGTAAAAACTGATATTCAGGTAAAACCGGTTGAACTAGTAGCCGACCCCAAAATTTTGGGAATAATAAAGGCTAGGAAGATGAATTACGTCATCAATTTGACTCTTTCAAATATTCCAACCTACACATTTCAGTGTAATAATTAAATTAAACAAGTTTCAACATTAACAATCAGTGTAATGCACCAACATTCCAACAACGAATACGTGTGTAAATTATGGGATTAATTAATAGACGAAATATGTTATTTTCAAAAACATCTTTATGCCTATGTATCTATTTATTTCTAGAGCATTTCTCATTGGTGTATGCAATCGTGTAGGAAGGTTTAAAAGAATTGTTTTCAATTAACATTGACGTCAAAACACGTATACTTGTGTTATTTAAATACAGATATATATTAAGAATGCATTCTTTGCCCAAAGTTTAGAAAGTATATTCGTATTATATTGTTTGTTTTATAATAAACCCACGCTTTCTTAAAACAGATATAAAGCGCACTGGACAGCAAAATGTATTTTGTGGACTCTCAGAACAGATCGCAATGAAGTACTTTTTTTGAATGAATGAGTTTTGTTGGATCGCTTTTTGTTTTTTCGAAAGACGGTCCCCATTTCATCTCATCCATATTTTTTTTTAACATTACTTTCATAACGACGCACACTTAAAGACTTGAAGACTTATGATTTGATGAGTATAAACACTTGACATTGACAGGAACAGCTGATCCGAGCGATCCGGCTGGTTGCCATTTCATCAAAGAAGAAGAAGAAGTTTTTGTTTTTTTTAATGTTGTTAAGGTATGTTTTGTAGTACAAACAGGTATATTTTTAGGTACATCATCATCATACCTGATCTTAACAATCCACTGTTTTATATATGCCTCTCTTTAGAAAGTAGATTTTGGTCTACTGTACCACGAGGGTCAGACAATATAACATAATATTTTGTTACTTCATAGTTTCCTGCAATATTTTTTTCGTATTGTATCTCTGCGTGACCATTGAGTCTTGGACTCATTAAGTCCACCGATGCATTATTCTGTGTATATAGTTGAATAAATGAGAAATATACGTATTTTATCTAAACATCAGGTAAGTTGTTGAGTCTAGTACTAGTCCATACGGGCCCATCAGATATAAGCTAGACAATCGACATGACATTTTTGACATAACCTAAATGTCACCACATATTACATCTACCATAGAGCATACGATTGTACTCAGAGCAAGACATTTCCTAGACGACTTGGTATCGAACATAAGTACTGTTCAAAAAATTACGATACCGTTCAATAGTGCTAATTCTATTGTTCCGTCACTAAACTTATATTTCTCTAATATTTTTATGTATGTTTTTATCTGTTAAAATGACGCTACTCAGCCTGATTGAAAGCATAGGTAGCAATCCATGAGTGGTAGGGTAGCCATCATCCTCATTGTGAATGTCGCCAATGCAGCATGGTGACCCACACTATGGTGGCCTAGTAAGACAATTTTTCACGCCCCTTTTGGAGGACCCGGGATCATAGAGAGAGGGAAACACGTGCGATGGTAGTGAGTTTCAGGTTTTAAATGCTCCGCACAGGAAGCTAAACCGTTTATTTTGAGAGTGATATGTCAACTACTCTAAATTATCTTTTGTTCTCTTATTTTAGTATAATTATTTCCAAAATACTATTTTTGTATGTATGTGTTTAGGAAAACTACTTGCATTCAATTCTTGAAATTTACAATGTCGATTATTAGGACAAAATTCGATTTATTGCTAGCTTTGAGAGTTTTCGATAAACAGAATTAGCATCATTGTCAATAAATTCCGATAAATGCTAAATGAACAAGAAAAAAAACGATAAAACATATCCACTGTTACTTTTATGACTTGTTACTATAACTGGATTTTGAAAGGATTTTATTAATCTACAGACTAATGTACGTTGTAAAATATTATTTTGCTAGTATCCATTAAATGTTGAAGACTTCAAATGATTTATTTACAGTTTTATAGGTATTTCATAAACAGTCCGTTTTATTTGATGCTATGAAAACAGCATGATAATAAATTGAACATGTGCTGAAAAAGAAACATTAAATTATATTATGATTAGTTTACTCATGTTCTGACAACATTCGCGTAGAATTAGATACTAAGGAATAGGAAAAATAAATTGATAATGAGTGATGTTATTGCAAGGTACATAAGCAAATATCACAAAGTTGTAAAACTATCAGCTGACATTTCACGTAATATCAACCTACAAACAAAGGTCTCTTTACTAGATTACTCTAATATATTTTTTTTTTAATATTTCGGACATCTAAACACACAACGCCATCTAGTCCCATTATAAGTAGAGCTCGTGTTATGGGGTACTAGAAAACTGATACAAATACATATTTGCTTTTTTTTTTTTTGTAAATACATACATATTATAGATAGAACACACCCAAACTCCGAAACAAATATTTGTAGATCATACAAACATTTGATCCGACCCGGGAATCGAACCCGAGACCTCATGATCAGCAGTCGCTCACGCCAACCGCGAGACCAACGAGGCAGTCAAATAGTGTGGGATGTAATAACAGATTTCATTATTTTCTTTTCTCGATTTAGGGGCTCGTCTAAGAGCTAAATGACGTAGCGACTTTGATATTATTCATTACCAGATTGTGTATAACTACATTTACTTAACTATATAACATTGGATTTACTTTATCGCATAGTCTTCTATAAATATAAACATTTGCATTTAATATAAAATTTTAACATTTCATAACCTAACATTATCACGGCTCCGTCTACGTGTTTGTCGGTTATCAGGGTAAAAAGTAGCCTTAATACTTCCTCGAAAATCAAGGTATTTCCAAGCTAGATTTCGTTAAAATTGGTATATCCATAAAAGCGTAACAGATAGACAGAGTTTATTTTGCATTGATACTTTAAGTCGGGAATAATTTTATATATTGAGTGTTAGGTAGTACAGCTACTGAACTATATTATGTACAAAAATTTTGTCATGCTACTTAGTGGTAGACGTCGCTCTTAATCGTAAATACTTAAAAAAAAATATTCATTTACGTAAACACTTACCGTATACTCTGATACCGTCCTTTCTGATGGCGCCCGATGACTATCATTTTCATCCCTTGACGAAGCCCTGTGTCCAAAGCCTCCAGAAGAAGGTGAATCCACTCCAGACCTGTGCGTCGCCACGTAGTGGTTATTCTTTACTTTATGCGCCATATTGTCCGCTCACTGACACTTAATCATAATCTGACAATCAAACACTATCGTCTGACAATTACGCACTATCAGCTGACATTTTAGATGGAAATAGTCCGTGGCATTTTTTTTCAAATTAATTTTTGTTCGTTGATTTGCAATAAATATTATGTTTTGTTCGTCGGTTTGCACTATATCGGGTACCTGTAACAAAGATATTTAGCTATTAAATAAGATATTTATGTTCATATAAGCTAGGTTCATTTTACATAATGTATGTGTGTAAGGATATAAATACGTGATTTTCATTTAATTCTCCATTGACAGCCTTTGATAGAATTATATTTATTATCTCCAGAAACGGGTCAAATTAATCAAATTTAAAACGGACTTCGAAAAATTGGGGGTTTCTAATTTAGCTGTAGGTACTTTTACTTTTTATGTTTTTTCTTTCATATATTTTATTTAGGTGAGTCCCGTCGCCTTATTCATTTTTTAGACCAATGACCTTCTTTTGTTCAGTATAAACCACAGAACAGGTGGGGGGAGAAAATTTTCAGTATGGCAGATAAAATGTGCCTTATTAATTCATACTATGTACTTTTTCCTTTAAATAATCTGAGTTATTATTATTTTTAACAAAATTAAATGCCATGGTAAATGATTGCTATACGTTCACCTGTGAACTTCAAGTTACTCGTTGAATACTAGTGTAATAAATCAAGTACCTCTTACAAAACTATTACTGGCCAATCGTCAAGGCCGGTTATGATCAAGAATGATTAATATTTCTTTATATAGACCACTATATTCCCAACCAACGGTCTTTGTTCTAGTCTCAAATGGCGTAACATCAATAAAATTATCCCATTTTGTTATTGATTAAATAATTAAAATATAGATAAGATTATGTACAAAAACTAACGTGTTTATAACACTAGGTAACCCACGCAAGTTAGTCTGCGGCTGCAAAGGAACTATTATTTCGGTTTGCAACATTTTTAATTAGTACTTGGCTCCTGTTGGTCGTAGCTTTATAATATATAGTCTATAGCTTTCCTCGATTAATGAGCTATCCAACTTTAAAATAAATTTACACAACGAAACAGTAGTTGAAACGTGAGATTAGCGCATTCAACAAAACAAATTCTTCAGCTGTATACTATTAGTTTAGATAATGTGTAAAGTTTGTTAAATAAGCTTCGGACGCCATTTTTAATTATTTTCAAACATCTGTCTATTCACCAATTTAGTATGACATCATTAGCCAAAACGGTCTATAATGATTGATTTCCCGTCTCAACGAAATTTAACTTGTACAATTATCAAATTATATTTGGCGGGCATAACTATGTATGATTACATTTTTTGTTTGATAGAACAGACATCTTCCTCCCGAATTAGGAATAAATCCTGTGTCTTAAAGGACTTTAGAAACATACACAAATCGAGAATAAAGAATACACAGTCTCAGAATAATACATTTATAAATCACATAAAACGTCCCGTATGGGATTTAAATGCACAACACTCAGCGCTGTAGAGAGGGACGTGGCGAACGCTTAATCCGTGCACTCAAGCCGAGCCGAGTTATCTACCGCCTAGGAAATCTGCAACTCAAGAGTCACTAGTGCTTGACATCCTTTGAGTCTTGGGGTCCTCCCACCGGTGTTTAAATAGAACCCCTTGAAATGACACGGTGTGCCACTCTACATCGAAATAGGAGGGCTTTAGGAACAGCTATTATTGCGACATCCGGACCCCTCTTAGCGCTTACCCGCATCTATTTAAGCGACGTAGTACATGAACTTCGGCTCCATTCTGGTTGAGAATGGCCTTAGCATAGCTCTCCTAAAGAATTATTTAGTAAAATAAATGAAAAATAATCTGACAACACTGGTTATGTTGTGAATATATCGTAAGTATAACACAACTACTAACATCTAGAACATCTAAGATATTAAAGTACATGTAAACAAAATCGAAACGATCAATCGACCTTGAACGAATTTAACCCACAAACTATATTATACTCTAGGTAAGTGGTTTAAGAGTTTAAAATCCCATATGATACCATTAACTTAAATTATTGCACATGAAACAATAGCATGCCGATCTGAGGCGATTAGTGACGCAATCGAGTTGGAGTACGCAGGTATCGATTTAAATCGATATACCTGTTGTATTTCATGCATTATTGGTGTTTTTGCGATATTATCGATATTATTATGTTAAAAAGAATGTAGTATAGAAATAAAATACTTTTATTGTTTTAAATGAGGTCTATGATAACAAGTGATGTTTATCGTTAATGTTAGGAAATGTTGAATGTGCTAAGACTGTACGCCTTCCAGAAAAGCAACACTAAAGATAAAGTTACGAAGCGAAAACACCGAGAAGAACCTCGTATATCATGCAATTACATAGTTTTGTAAATCCACCAGACTTTTAATATAAAATTGAGAAAACTTTTGAAACCCCTTCT
This sequence comes from Spilosoma lubricipeda, assembly GCA_905220595.1. Taxonomy (NCBI): domain Eukaryota; kingdom Metazoa; phylum Arthropoda; class Insecta; order Lepidoptera; family Erebidae; genus Spilosoma; species Spilosoma lubricipeda. The sequence continues at coordinate 3,786,765 of HG992290.1, forward strand.
ACATCTGCTGGGTAGAAATTATGAAACCTATTTAAGCATGTAAGATACTATTATACTACTTCAAGTATCTTGTTTCCGCGCGAAAATCGAAATTCGGTCAAAACGTTACTGAGAAATCGGTGTTTTACCGCTGTCCGTAATCGTAATAATTACGGTTAATGGGTTTATTGCTATTTCATGGCAAATTGCTGCGATCGCAGTAATAGTCTATTTATAATGCTGCAGGGCATGTAGCAGGAATGTAGAACTTGGCGAATGTAGCACTTAGGGATTTGGTGATGAATTGTTGAACGATCAGGGTGGAATTGGCCATTGGGAACCCTGTCCGCGTAGCCGCGTCGCTGTTAGTTTTATCTGAAGTCTTAAATTTGTGACAAACTGACTCATTCAATTTATTTATTAGAATATAATCACTTATTTCGTGATCAGGTTGATTCCCGTATTTTTTTACTTAGTAGTTTATACTTAGCAGAAATGAACCTTATCCAATTCAGTTCGGAGGGATACCACGTTCACAGAAAACTACATCATGTAATTATTTCGATGCTGTTCACAGAGATGGTGAATTTATTGAAGTCTAATCTCTTCCTTCACCTGAACTTGAAATAGGTCTCAAAGTAAAGCAATCCTTACTCTTGAGTCGCAAGTTTTTCTCAGCAGCATTAGTTATTAGCCTTCCTATACTGTGGTGAGTTCCACATAAACAACAAAACATACTACAGCGCCATCTACTCTACTGAAGACACGCCGAAATATGGAGTAACTGTCTCGCGACGAATTTACTACTCCTGCATCGCGATATAGACATTCGCACCAATTACCAAATAAATATAACTTCTCAACATCAACCGTTGGGCAGTGGCCCGCCAGGTATGATCTCCTCGCCTGGTCAGAGGATCGTTCCTTTGTGTTGGAGGGACATGACATACATCCACACACACATATACTTTCAAATATACATAACATAACGTATGCATGTTAAAATGAGGAGAATTATGTTTCAGAATTGTTTTGATGTTTGATGCATTCGGTCAAATTTAAATTTAAACATTAGTATTTGTAAGACTGTAAAGGGAAAAATATATTCTATTGCCCTTTCACTTCGACCATCAATCTGAGATGTATTGGTATTGGCAATCAAGTAAAGCATTTGTTGTGAACTTTGGTAGATTTGACACTATAGTGTTACCATCCAAAAGTGTACGATATTTAAAATTCCTTTTCAGCAATGATCGAAGTCTTTTCTTTAGAAGGTGCTCATTCTGAACTTTACTTTTTAAACGGTACGAGAAACAGAATAGGTCTTTTTATATTTCATTTTAGATTCAGAATATACAACCGGGTCATTTGGTCCTAGCCATTAAATCAAAAATTTTATTATTGACACCAACAAATTATATACATATACGTGCGTGCACAAATGTTATAAATTTAAAACTAAAGAGGTTAATAACCTGTCTAATATACATTTAAATGTTAACTTGATACTAGAAACAAATATAAATATTATAAATATGAACTAGACTTTATTTGTCAACCATCTAAACGATTTATCTTTCAAATTTGCATACTTTCGGTAAAAAAAAAAATCATCATAATTTTCCTACCTTAATAACTTTAGAAAGAAATTTTAGTTTTTCTGCTGTAACAGAATTCATACCGCTAACTAATAATAAATAAATATATTTGGTATTTAACATACAACGCCCAGTCCCAAACTAAGAAGAACTTGTATTACGGTTACAAGACAACTGATAAAATACATGTACACTCTTTTATGTAAATATATATTAATATACTAACGCCATCATCTTTACCAAATATCTAAGGACCAAAACTCTTTAGAAGTCGATAGTTTTAAGTACGTGACTTATGTATGTCAATGTTCATCCGAAAATAAAACCAAATTCAAATCAAAATCCTCTTGTATAGTATTATAATATGCCTTTAATTATTTTCTAAGTTATAACCTATAAAATAATATGAAGCATTTTGTTTCATTCTCATCCTTTTACTTTAATAAATCATATTATAACGTGAAGTGAATTAAATCAGAATGAGATATTTAGTAGGTAACATTAATTGTCGAGTTGATAAATCTACTAAAAGTCATTGAAAAATAGCACTAGAATTAAAATAATAACAGAACTGTGATTTAAAATGAATCCTCTTTTTTTATGTTCACCGAGATAAGTGAGTTTCTTTTTAAATTATATTGTACTAGAATTGGCATACAGGAAACTGGCGGCAGGTTAAAGTAACAAGAGCCTAACAAGAGACTGCCTCGTTGGTCTAGCGGTTGGCGTGAGCGACTGCTGATCATGAGGTCTCGGGTCCGATTCCCGGGTCGGACCAAATGTTTGTATGATCTACAAATATTTGTTTCGGAGTTTGGGTGTGTTCTATTTATAATATGTATGTATTTACAAAAAAAAAGTATATATGTATTTGTATCAGCTGTCTAGTACCCCATAACACAAGCTCTGCTTATCTTGGGACTAGATGGCGTTGTGTGCTTAGTTGTCCAAAATATTTATTTATTTAAATTCCCCCATCCCTGATTCTAGAGGAAGGACTTGAAGGGCATAACGCTCTTTTTTATGTTTTAGCTGCCAAAATGACTGTAGTCTGCCTGATGGAAGGCTTGAGTAGAATCCAAGAGTGTTGGTTAGCAAACCTCCTCAGGTCCTCAATGCGAACGCGGACAGTGTAGCTATACCCACACTATAGCGGCCTAAGATGATTTTTCACGCCTCGCTTAAAGGACCCGGGATCATAATGTTGTAATCGAGTTCCAGGTACATTCTAGACATTTGGTGGCGGTTGTCAATGCAAAATAAAAAATACAACAGTATAACCTAAATCAGTTCACCACATTACCTAACGTAGTAATGTTTTATCCGAGAATCGAATACAATGCTTTTTGTATCAATTCGCTGATCAGCCGTGATGGATGATCGAACATGTCATATTAAATACGAAGCTAATTTCTTTGACAGGCACAAAAAAATAGGGTGAAGGTCATCGTTGTGATCCGTTGCAATGTAGTCGAGAGAATTTTTGTTTGATTAAGTGTTTATTTATAGGGTTTTTGCACCATCGCAAGGCGAAAAACGAAATTATTGCACAAGAAATGGTAGAGTGAGAACTGATTGCCATATTCTGGAAGTAGCAGTAATGTTGTACTAACTAATTGCTGTTATTGCAAAACAATAAAAAAAATATCAAACATTTTTGTCAGATGATATGGGGTCGTGCGAACGATTTAGAAATAAAAAAATAAAACTTTTATTTAGAACAAAAAGCAAAACAAGACTAAAACAAAACGATAACGATCAAAGGTGCAAAAGTATGAAATTGAAGATGGGTCCTTTAATGGCAAGTGATTTGATTTAAAATAATATTTCATAATTTAAATTATCCTTTTTTAATACAATTTTAATTTTCGTTTTATTAAATACTAGCTGACCAACGCAACCTCGTTTGCGTCTCCTATTGCCCGTAGTGTAATTATATTCCCCGTTTTTTAAACATTCTGCATTGGTGCTCCGCTCCTATTGGTTTCAGCCTAAATTATATAGCCTAAAGTCTTCCTCGATAAATGTACTATCCAACACTGAAATAATTTTTCAAATCGGACCAGCGGTTCCTGAGATTAGCGCAAGTTCAAACAAACAAACTCTTCAGCTTTATAGTACTAAGTATAGATGTGAAATAAAGTTTTTTTGACTCCACTTCCTCATTAAGTATTTAATAGTTGAAGTAAAAACAAAAAAAAAACTGTTGCCTTATCCTCCTGTACATAATAAATCATATTTAAATTGGATTGGTCGTCATTAAGTTAGATTTATTAGAGTAGGCTGTTATTAGGAATTCACAAGTGACAGGCGCCGGTAATCGCTTATAATATGTGTAGCAACTTTTTGTTAATAACTTTTTACAAAATTACAATAGATGTATAAAAAGCTTAATATGACTTCCGTTTGTTATTACATTGATCATGAAAAGGCAATATACGAAATATTTTTGAAATTTATACGAGTTACGGCTAGTTTCACCATTTGTTGGTAAATCAGTAAGATAAGTAAGTCCCTGATGGCCTAATGTCAGGTAAATCAACTATAGATTTCGGTCTCACAAGTGTTGGAATGTCAGATATACATATCTGTCAGATATACGTACTTATCAACAACTTTGATCTTTTAAATAATGTTACATGGCCTATAACTATCTAAAACTTTTCCAGGGGTTGGTGAAATTGGTCCTCAATTATGTAAATTATAGTATGTTTCATATGTGGGGTTAATCATAAAAAGTTGTTTGAAAGTTTGAGAATTACTGTTCAAGGGAATTTGTTGCGGTCACGAAGAGGAAATAATACGAATTGTATCACCTTATTTGGACTCAGTATTTGAATAGGAAAATACGTCTAGCTTTGAACGTTAAATAAATGAAATGTTTAGCGGGAAACGGAGGTTAGGCAATTGAGGAAGCTTTCAAGGCTAGAGGAGATGTATTGCTATGTTGAAGTTGTTCTTTTAAATGAAAAATAAACACCTGTACATTATGTACCATAGTAATTCTTTGAATGGGATCGGCAAAACTTTAACGTTCCTTGAAAAAGTGACACAAATGGGTTCACATAGCCACTTAAAGCGGTAGTAATAGGGCTGCTAAACGACGGAAGGGTTTTCATAAAGTTCTAGAATCTTAATGATTACATCATCATTAGCCTATCGTAGTGCACTGCTATACATAATCGATTCGATTCGATTTTCGGCTTCTCGCGTCCAGATCCAAGACACTGAATGATTGACAGATCACATTAAAGACATAATGGAAGAAATTTCTACCGAAAGCAGGAAATATTTTTCTGTAATTGAATCTATTCAATAAAAAAAACGGCATGATAAATTTAAATAGGAATAAATTACATATTTAAATAAGATGTAAGAAGTTTTTTACTTAGATCTTTAAAAAATCAGGAAACAGCTAGATGTAAATTTCCTTTGTTTGTATTCTTCTCATTTTCAATTATTAAAAGTCATTATGTATTTTATTACGTGCTATGTAGGAAGGCTATGCAGATATTGCTCTGTCCAGCTGCTTGAAGCATCCGTTTCTATAGCGTCTTGATTACTCACACTTCCTAATTTTCTACGGAACTCTTTAGAGATAAGCTAACCAATTTTTAATAACGTAATCCTTTTAGAACAACACGATATCATTACTTTCATTGTACGAAGATATGTTCTCGTATCGTCACGCTACAGCTCATCAAAAAGCCATCTCACTAAAATTAGATTTGAGATGTACACTCGTCAATGAAAGATCTCATATTAGTAAGGTATGTGCCACAGCGGCCAGTAAATGATATTTTTCGTTTTTAAAACTATAGATAGATAAAATATAGAGAGATGAAACGGAACCCTTATAGATTCGTTATGTCTGTCTGTCCGTCCATCCGTATGTCACAGCCACTTTTTTCCGAAACTAAAAGAACTATAATGTTGAAACTTGGTAAGTAGATGTATTCTGTGAACCGCGTTATTTTTTTACACAAAAATAGAAAAAATACAATAAATTTTGGGGGTCCCCATACTTAGAACTGAAACTGATATTGATGGATTTTGACATAGAGGTTTCTAATATTTTTTTTTTCTAAATTGAATAGTTTGCGCGAAAAAGTGGTAAAATGTGTCCCCCCCATAAAAATTCCAAAATAAGAGAATGATAAAACTAAAAAAAATATATGATGTACATTATCATGCAAACTTCCACCGAAAATTGGTTTGAACGAAATCTAGTAAGTAGTATGTAAGTAGTAAGTAGTAAACTGCAATTTACCTTTCATTCAATCAACACAAATATATAAATAAAATATAAATAATATTATGTTATTTGCTGCTGCAGAACCTTTCATGGGCGAGTCCGACTCCCACTTGTTTATTTATTTATTTATAGCTTCATCGTAATTTTGAGGATAAATATTTAGTTAATTTTTCAAATCGCAAGAGATTTTTCAGTATGTCTAATATGGTTTGTTGGTAGAAACGATGGTGCAATCTTAAGAGCACCAAGACAACAGAAATAGATAATTCTACATACATACGCCTTGGGGTAGGTCTATATTAAGTAATAAACGTTTTTTTGCAAGAAATGATGATGTTGATGATTCTTAAACATACTTTTAATCCATGAATAAATAGCTTCGATATTTCATAGCATCGCTCACACTGGAGTACCACCTCTTGCCACCCACAATCATACATTTGTTTACTACTTACGGGTAGATATCATTATTTCTATAATTACTGCCACGCCTCATATGGACCACGTGTGAACGACAAGGGATCCGTATCTAAATTTATTTAAATTACAATTATATTACCGGTTGTCATGTTGTATTGTGAGTCGATGGTAGAGACTTTCTTAGGAGACCTCCCACACGGTATTATCCTGTCATTATTTGAGCTCATTGTGATATTTAAAGTAATTATATTTTGGAAGGAAACCATAGGGTGGTGTACAGTGTTGTAAGAACTCTAGGTAAATTCATGGAAAAACAAAAATGGCGGGATAGGACGTGAATTCGAATAACAGTTCTTTTTTTAAATACGTTGTGGTAGTGAAAGGTGCGTGCCTGACGAAGTTCTTTTTCGAAAAAAGCAGATGCGTTATGAAATTCAGTACAACATTTTAACACTCGTTTGGATGATTGTTACTATGACACAGGATGTTTTAATGTTGGCAATAAGCTAGCTATTTCAGAAACTTTTATAAAGAACTAGCTGAACCCCGCGGTGTTACCCGCTATTATTGTTGTGCCGTGAGTAACGCCGCGGGACAAAGTTAGTCTAAAAAAGTAGCCTAAGTTACTCCCTGGATCATCAGCTACCTGCCAGTGAAAGTCCCGTCAAAATCCGTCCAGCCGTTCCAGAGATTACCCGGAACAAACAGACAGACAGACAGACAGACAAAAAATTTTTTTAACTACATTTTTGGTATAAGTGTCGTGTATACATACATATGCATTGATTAAAAAGCTGTTATTTTAATATTACAAACAGACACTCCAATTTTATTTATTTGTATAGATTTACAGCATGGGTGTAGATAAAAGAATTAAACGTGTTCGCTATATTTTATGTCACATTGCGTTCAACATTTTAGAGTTTAAAGACATAAAAGATACATTTTATGTATCAATAGATAGAACTGTGGGGGAACGAGTGTCAGTGTCCCTCCAACACAAAGGGAGGATCCTCCGACCAGGCGAGGTGATCATGCCTGGCGGGCCACTGCCCAACGGTTGACGTTGGGATTTTTCTATATATGTTAGTCGACGCGAGAACTCTTATTGCGCGATTCAGGATTGGTATTTATTCCGTGTTGTGCGTTACTTCGTAGTTCAGCGTATCATCGGTAGATGGCGCTGTCATATGTTTTTCTTGATGCGCTGTATGTGGAAGTCGCTACATCACTCCCCTCCAAGACCGAAGGTCGATATATGATGAGTCAGCTGTCTGCGCTCTGTTGCGGAGCTTGCCAGTGCCAGGTGTAGTTCCAGTGAGTCGGAACTGAATGCCGCAAGTCCCAGTGAGTCGGAACTGAATGCCGCTAGTCCCAGTGAGTCGGGACTGTAGTCCGCTGATCCCAGTGAGTCGGGATGGCGTGCGGTGCGCGGTGCTGCGGTGAGATCCCCAGTGAGTCGGGACGGTTGCTGCGTAGTGGCTGGCTGCTGCATAGACGGGAGAGATATGCTCTGCTTACAAGAACCGTAGCTGCAGTGTGCTGTGCCTAGACGCTGATGAGGCCGTAGGGGTAACCAGGCTGGAGCGGTCGCTTCCTGCGTATGGTGAATCCCTGTTGAGGCCGAGGTTGCTGGCTGGCTAAGACTTGCTGTGGGAGTGAACATGATGGTGGCGTGGTAATGCTGCTGCTGAGTCTGCTCCATCGAAGACTGCTTCCAATCACGTCGGGGTCACCACTGTGGGGGAACGAGTGTCAGTGTCCCTCCAACACAAAGGGAGGATCCTCCGACCAGGCGAGGTGATCATGCCTGGCGGGCCACTGCCCAACGGTTGACGTTGGGATTTTTCTATATATGTTAGTCGACGCGAGAACTCTTATTGCGCGATTCAGGATTGGTATTTATTCCGTGTTGTGCGTTACTTCGTAGTTCAGCGTATCATCGGTAGATGGCGCTGTCATATGTTTTTCTTGATGCGCTGTATGTGGAAGTCGCTACAGAACTATAGAAATTTCGAAATTTCGAGGGTGCAATTGATGCTTACACCTGAGCTAACTATTTTACTTTGCATCTCGATTGTGAGGTACGAAGAAAAAAACCGGCATTACAAGTATAAAACATTTTATTTGTTGAAATTTATAGTGAAATGAGATTTTTTTTCAAATTTTAAGGACAGGTCGACAATATTTAAAGTATAAATTTTCTTATCCCGCCTTTTTTCATTAAAAAGAATCAAGTTAAGAACTTTTTTATTTTTTTTTCAAGTGCAAGTTGAGATTCGCCGTTCGATATTTAAAATTAATGACTATTATACTCACACGAAGACAAGGCTGAATAGCAAAGCAGCCTCCTTGGTCATTGGGCTGAACGCATGATGTCTTTTGCCAGCTTTTTTAAAAAAAAGAAGTGGTTTTTTTTACTTAATTACCGCCCTAGGGCTTTTCTAGCTACATTTTTACCCTAGAGCGCTAATTAATCACCTGCAAGCCCCATTTGGAGGTAATAGGACTTCCTTACTGAACATGAGAGATGTAAATGTAATTAATGTAAATTTAATAATATAATGTAATTCTAAAGCTATGTGTGTCTGTCTCTTATGTCTTCACCATTAAGCTGCTAATTTGATTTTGTGACTGCGATATTATATCTTTTATTCTTTACCAGTACACCACCACGGCAAGGGTGACTTTGCTAGTCTATAAAGGTCCCCCTGCCAGGCACAAAACTAATCAGGCAGTTAGTACACTCGTCGGTAAACCATATTATTATAAAGGCATATAAATGAGCACAAACAAAAATCAATGTGATAAATTGTTATTACGGTATCCTGTGTTTATCTATACATACAAATAAATAAAATTGGAGTGTCTGTTTGTAATATTAAAATAACAGCTTTTTAATCAATGCATGTGTATATATACACCAAAAATGTAGTTAAAAAAATTTTTGTCTGTCTGTCGGTCTGTCTGTCTGTCTGTCTGTTTGTTCCGGGTAATCTCTGGAACGGCTGGACGGATTTTGACGGGACTTTCACCGGCAGGTAGCTAATGATCCGGGGAGTAACTTAGGCTACTTTTTTTAGACTAACTTTGTCCCGCGGCGTTACTCGCGGTACAACAATAACCGCGGGTAACACCGCGGGGTTCAGCTAGTATTATATATATTTGTTATCAAAGAATTTTACGATCCACGATCTTTGAAAAGTCACCGGATAGCATACTTTAGTCGAATGTGTGATGGCGTGCAGGCATGATAATTTGTTTCATATCTCCTTCCAACCTGTGATCTGACCGGTAGATTTAAAACTGTACTTAATGTGAACCACAAATTAGGATAATCAGATTTGAGAGGTTACATTTAAATATTTCTTTTTCTGTAGATGTATATCGGTGAATGTCAAGTAAAAATTCTTAGAAGACTGTTTCATTAAAATGAAGATTGATTAAGATATCCTGGAAGATTATCATAATAGAGTGTTGTTAATTGCGGGCTGACAGATTATTTGACGAGTTTGTTATAGACAAAACTATAGTGGTAATCATTTCATTATTATTGTTTTTTTATAGAATAGGGGTCAAACGAGCACGCGTATCGCCTGATGGTAAGTGATTACCGCCGCCAATGGACACTTGCAACGTCAGAGGCGTTACAAGTACGTTGCCGGTCTTTGGGGAATGGGATTGTTTGGGCCTCCGGTATCCTCACTCACCCGGTACAACACAGCGCTATGGCTGTTTCACACCAGTTTCTGTAAGGCTGTGGTATCACTCCGGTCGAGCCGGCCCATGTATGTGCCGCTCTTCTAAGTGTGGTAACTTGATATTGAATAGATTATAATCTTTTTTAATTATCTCCCCAGACTCCCAAAGTCATATTACTAATATTAATTGGTCAAAACGAATACAAAGCAGATTGACAAATAAAAATAAGAAATAAGTGCATTACGTTCGAACTTTCAAAGATGCTTTGAGAAGGGTTTGAGTTCGAACCTCGGAACTCTAGTCAGCTACCAGCACACCATCCAAGATCATGACATATTATTTTCTATCTTTTTTTTAATAGACGACAATATAAATATTCATGGGTCGCGGAGACTTTACAAATACTTATACATGAAACGTACACAAAGAAACCCCAAACTCAGAACTAAAGTTTGTGAATCACACAAAGTGTTGTCCTATGTTGAATCAGAACTATGACCACAATGATCCATAGCTCTTTGATATGATATGATCTATGTCCTTTAAGCAGGGCAATGAAAAAGCATCTCACTTGGCCACCACAATGTAGGTTGCCTTACTGCGTTGTCTGCATTCGCAGTAAGTGCGCCCCCTCTTCGATTATATTCAAGCTATCTATCAGGCTGAGTCACTTTGGCAGGCTTTCAAGTAAAACAAAAGCCCATAACACTCTTGATCGCTTATACCACTATCACATCATACATCCGTGCAGCAGTGCACCTTAGGGCAATATATATCTTCGGAGGGAATCCATATTGTGATATGTGAGTACTGGACAAAGTTTTCTTTTTATGTATGGCCTGCCAAAATGACTCTACTCTGCCTGATGGAAAGCATAAGACGAATCCTAGAGTGGTGGTCACCATACACAACCATACTCATTGCGGATGCAACAATGCAGCATGGTGACCCACACCATGGCGGTCTAGTGATGCTTTGGCATCCTTGGGCCTCCGGTCTCGTACTCACCAACGAAATACGACAGTACGAACGCTGTCATTTTACGTTGATTTTCTATGCGAGGCTAGTACCGCCCCGGTCGAGCCGGTCTAACCGTGCTGAAATCAGCGTGGCTCTGCTAGCTATATTCTACTACCTAGATAAATAATTCAGACAGATTTGAAACTATGCCATGTATTTGACCGCGCCCTTATTTTGTCGGTCTAAGGTTGCGTTTGCGCAGGGTTTCGAAACTTAAGGGCAATGGGCAATTTGGTCATTGTCTTTCGATATTTTAAATGTTTGGTGGAATTAGGCAATAACAGATAGTGTTGTAAGGCGTGGTAATGGATTTTATCTGGTGAATGATCAATTTGAATGTTTTCGATTCAGTAATCAACTTGGGCCCATAAACAAGCCTGTTCATGGGCCCAATGTTGCGTCTATTGCGCAAAAACGCCTAACAATATCCTATATAATTACTTTATTTTCAATCGCTTCTGAACCTAAGGACATGGAAGTCTTAAATCTAGCCGAATTTAAAATTAAATAAAACGAAAAATTAGGAAAAAAAAATTTTTGTAAGAGCGAATCACAAATATATTTAGATCAAAATTTGCTACACCATATATTTCCTGAAAAAAAAATACAGACTGACCATATAACCAAATTTTATATTAAATATACTAGCTGACCCGGCGAACCTCGTATCGCCATATTTACATGACATATCTGTCTCAGTTTCCCGTCGCGGACAAAAAATGACTATTCCCGTTATCTTTAATTTTTTCTCTTTAGAACAAAGTTTGTGTAAATTATATAGGATATTATAACGAACGTGTGTAATTATATAGGATACTAGCTGTCCCTGCAAACGTCGTTTTGCCATATCTACTAATAAATTAAAAATTAATTAAAAAACATTGTCCAGCGGACAAAATTGTGAATCTAAACCATTCCCAGATCCTCTTGAACACACACAAAAAATTTCATCAAAATCGGTCCAGTCGTTTGAGAGAAGTTCAGTGACATACACACTCACCGAAGAATTATATATATAAAGATAACGAACACATAAAAATGATTATTTACTTTGGTGCAACCGATCGTAAGTTGTGCGCATTCATACATTTCGGTGATTCATTTTTAGATATAGATGAAGAAGCCTAATTGACATATTATTTAAATAAATAAAACTCTAGTAGTTTTAAGAAAAAAATCAAGGAAGCTACAAATCCACATTAATTAAAAAAAACACTATCACGATTTTTAATTTGAAAACATTTTATGAATTTCAAAAAACTTAATCTCAATAAAATCCGTAACTTAATTTGTGTTAAAAAGTTCAAAAAACTAAAACATATAATTATACTTAATTACTACTACATCACGTAAAACGGAACGAAATAATTGCTAAGACAGACATTTCGACACATCTTAATTGGAGGCTCTCACTGATCTCGATGTTCCTCCACGGTCGGTGGTCTGGCGTTAGAATAAGTCATTAGCGGGACAGGTGTGTCCCCAGCCTTAATTGGAAGCCATGTTGTGCGGTATCGACGGCGTATCGACTACTACGAGAATGGTTCGTGTTAGTTTCGAGATAAGACGTATTATTTACTCGTTGTAGGAAGTGGATTATCATATTGGGTGGTATATTTATTAAACATTAGTACATGTTAAGGATGGGTTTATGAAAATAAAAAATAATCCTATTCTACTAATGTAGGCTTGTCATCTCACAATATCACACTAATAATATGAAGGTGAAAGTTTGTGAGTGTGTGTATGTTTGTTACTTCTTCACGCAAACACTTCTGAACGGAACGGATTTGGATGAAACGTCACAGTAATATAGCTTATACATCAGAATAACACTTAGGCTACTATTTGCCACGATAACCGACATAGACGCGGGCGGAGCAGCGGGCAACAGCTAGTGTTATCATAAATGTATGTATGGATGTTTGTTACTCTTTCACGCAAAAACGGCTAAATGGATTTGGATAAAATTTGGTACTAAGATAGGTTATTGGCTGGAATAGCACATAAGTAACTTTTTTCTCGAAAAATGCAGAATACCGTTTAATGAGCAAGATACAGTAACAAGCGTAAGGCCGCGGTTAAGCTTAAGTATCAATGATTACGCCTACATGGATATGTTTTAAACTGTTCGAAAATTCATGTAACAATTTAAAAAAAAAAAGAAATAAGTTAGACTTGGTCTATATATCTTGTAGATTGTTGTAAATATCTACAATACATGCTTACTTAGTGCTGCCATCTATGACAGATTGTATATTGTCAGTTCTTTAAAATAAATTCTCACTCTCATTCAGTTCACACTGTAAGAAACGTTGTTTTATTTTAGGTTATGGTATATTATAAAAATCCAATCTGAAAAAATGTTTAAATACATACAGGTAAAGTTTAGACAAAGAAAAGTCGCTGGCGCAGTTGAAAAAAAAACAGTGTTTAAAAACTGTTGCAGTCAAATATTTCTTTCTTTTACATAAGTTTAAATACAGATTTCTTAAATTTACTCTAAATGTGTGTGTGGAAAATTCAAGTTAATAGTGTGGCTACACCCTAATTCTTACGACGCGGTCACACCTTATTTGCGATACTATTCACTACTGAGCTAAATGCCAGCGGAACAATTGATATAATAAACGACAGGCAAAAAATTTAAATGAAGTGGGTGCTGGCAATAAAGGTCGCATTTAAGTGCTCCGTTTATTGAGATTGTCTTATCTACATTCATATTTATTATCTGTGTAACGTGTATTAGTGTCAAATTTTGAAAGGGTTATTATTTTGTTTTTTTTTTGCTTTTATTTATTCAGAGTCATATACACATTTTTTTACCTACCTACATTAGCAGATTATGTTTATAAAGGAAAAGGTGATGTTACCTAAGGATTATATGTATTTGACAAGCTGTTGCCTGTAACTCCGCCCGCATGTATATCGGTTGTCGAGGCAAATAGAAGCCTATATGTTATTCTGATATTTTATAAGCTACATTACTGTAAAGTTTCCTCCAAATCCGTTCAGTAGTTTCTGCGTGAAAGAGCGACAAATTTCCAAAAAAACCTCTGTCCAAAACTATCTATCCAAGGAAAGGCATTTGATAAACATACAAATTATGTTTTTAGTTGATGAAGGACTTTATACAGAAGTGAGGTTAAGCGTTTACCTGTAACAAATATTTGGTCAAAGAAGCTCCTTATTGCAAAGATATTGAAAACGACTACATTGATCTGTTATCTCATCGTCATAAGCAGATATAAATGTGAAGTAGCTTTCGGACATTGAACCCGTTGTAAAACGAAGGGCTGGCCACCTGCGAATCTAAAACAAGTGAAGCGGGCAAGCGGATTGCTGTTACTGAGATAACGGACCAAAATGATAAACTGCCCCGCGGCTCCAGGTAGCTCAGGGTTGCCAGCTATAATAGAATTACAAATTATACCTACAGGGTAACATTAATGAACTTTATTCAATTCTGATAAGAGTATCGATTTCCTTCTGTGACAAACACAACTCACGGAACTATGATCTCTATGATCTGTTTAGGGGATCTTTTTGTGTTGCAATGATGTAACCTCTGTTGTTCCACAGTAATACTTTACAGAAGTACTTTGAATTCACCTAGTAATTTATACTATTCTAAATATTGATTGCCTCGTTGGTCTCGCGGTTGGCTTGTGCGACTGCTGATCGTGAAGTTTCGGGTTCGATTCCCGGGTCGGACCAAATGTTTGTATTATCTACAAATATTTGTTTTGGAGTTTGGGTGTTTTCTATGTATAATATGTATATATTTACAACAAAAAATGTATATATGTATTTGTATCACTTTTATAAAAATATTTGGTAAAATATTAAAAATATTTGGTATTATCTATATAAATAAATAAAATTGGAGTGTCTGTTTGTAACATTAAAATAACAGCTTTTTAATCAATGCATACGTATGTATACACGATACATATACCAAAAACGTAGTTAAAAAAATTTTTGTCTGTCTGTCTGTCTGTCTGTCTGTCTGTTTGTTCCGGGTAATCTCTGGAACGGCTGGACGGATTTTGACGGGACTTTCACTGGCAGGTAGCTGATGATCCAGGGAGTGACTTAGGCTACTTTTTTAGACTAACTTTGTCCCGCGGCGTTACTCGCGGTACAACAATAACCGCGGGTAACACCGCGGGGTTCAGCTAGTGATCATATATGAATGCGCCACTGAAATGTGTAAGCAAAATACTTGGAAGTCAGTGTTTGGAAATCAGTTCACTTGTGTGAGATGACTTCCAAATGTACCGTCACATAATGCTATTTCACACTAACTAGAATTGCAGTTCACGTGGACTTTTTTGTGAGGATATACCTGAGTAAATTGTGGTAGACTAATGTGACGGAGTATCGTATGGGTTTTCCTTGATACCACCACATAGCCTCATCTTAAAAAACACCCGTTGTTTTTAAGAAATCCGCTTATATTCGCCTATTCGCCAAGTAGAAGGTATTTTTTTAAACAGAACTAGTTTAATTTATAGCTATTTTGAGAATCAGGGCTTGCACTTAAATTGTACGCATCCTTTGTTACAATGAAACATTATTATTATTAATACTGATGATGGTTACTCTGGCAAAACTTGCTAATTGATTTGAAACTTTTTGTTTGTAAACTCCTTTTAGACATATTTATTTTATTTGCCTGATCTTTTTCCC
This sequence comes from Spilosoma lubricipeda, assembly GCA_905220595.1. Classification (NCBI taxonomy): domain Eukaryota; kingdom Metazoa; phylum Arthropoda; class Insecta; order Lepidoptera; family Erebidae; genus Spilosoma; species Spilosoma lubricipeda. The sequence continues at coordinate 3,802,431 of HG992290.1, forward strand.
ATATAATTCAAACCATCACAAAGGGTTTTTATTTGATGCGGAGAAAGGCGGAATGGAGAAAAACTCAAACAAAGAGAAGAATGGTAAAGGAATCGAACTGCTGCTGCTTCAGGTTTCAAATAACTCTAATAATATTGTACTGAACTAGTTCATCATTCTATTTCTTTCTTGTTGAGTGGCTCCAATTAAGTCAAAATCTGCGTGGCTGAGAATTTTTTTCTTAATTTGAATTTACCTCTTGTAGAGCATGTAGTAGCAACCCTAGCCACTCCTGTACACATTGTACATTGTACAAACTACAACATAGATCGTAGACTGTTTTTAATATCGACCCAACTTAATATCAACCGTAAAACTATTTATTAAGGTCTATATTTAAAAGTTGTAACAAGGCATAGAATGGCGCGAGTGTCGCGGAATTGGGTCGGAACCGACCCCGCTACTATTATGAGAATAGTTTTAGAGCTGCTATAGATTGTTTAGCAGCTTTTTATTAACGATAAACTTAAATTTATGATTCTGCCCGTGTGTTGACAGATTAAAAATACTGTATTTTACCACCCGTATTCATCCCATGGGTGACGTAAGCTACGACTAGAAATGAAAACTGTATAGGAGAACAGAACAGCAATAGCAAGAGAAGAAAAACTTGAAACAAATTCTTATATTATAACCTGGCCCATGTTGTTTTGTAGCCTAAAACCTCCACTTTAAGAAAAGTCCCAAATCTGGCGGTAGATGATTATAAAAGATTTTGTATCTGTATTTTCTTTCTTTTTAAAAACGACAACTCCCGTATTAGGAACATATCCTGTCGCGGGGGACTTTACAAACATACTAGAAACAGGCACAAAGAACACCATGACTCAGAACAACAATTCATGGACCACACAGTGTTGTCCCTTGTAGGATTTGAACCCACAAAACTTAACGTAGTAGAAAGCAGAATGACGACCGCTTAAATAAACCACTAGGCTAACCGTGAAATCATGTTAATTATGATAAGTACATGAGAGGGCTCCTCTTGAGAGCATATAAAATCAGCATTAGGCATATTTTACTAAACTACCGTTAATGCATTGCACTTCTTATCTCATCTTACGCTATAAGCGTTCATAAAATTGTGCTCTTATAGGGTAGCCATTATGGTCTAATACATATTTAGTATGTATGAGAATTTATTACATTATCATTTGCTTAAACGGTTCATGAAATCTTTAAGTCTAGGTAGAGGAAAATGACTAAACACCTAAGAGTGCTCTGCAGATTATTTTCATTTATTATTGGCCATATTGTGGCAGCGAAATGGCTTTCTGAAATGTAGCCTTGGAGGGAATGGGTCGGGCTAATCAATGTCTTTGGTCTATGAAAAGGTCTGAAATAGTCGTGTGGTGAACTAAAAGCGTACATCGTGACTTTGACGTGACCCGCGTAAGACTGTAACTAAGAAAGATGAAAGTCTATTGAGTCTAATCTTTGAAGGCAAGTTTGTACATCAATATCTTACGTAAAAAATGTAATTAAATGGGTTAAATAGAACTGCTGGCATTCGAAGTAGTTTTATTGGAATACTTTTTAAGTCACTTCAAGCTTCTAAAACTTCCAGTTACAAAAAAATTTATGATATTAAAAAAAAAAAACAAAAAAAAACATTTTTTTTTCCTTGACCATAAATCTATTTTGTCATCACATAATGGCGAAACAACTTAGGGACAACTTTTTGTTCATGATATAGTATCATTTCCTGTTAATTACTTTAATAAATACATTGTGATTGGTGACTTCCCGCCAAAATAAAACTACATACTTATATTAGATATGTTGTGTGATTAGATAGATTTATTTACTGCCCAAATATAACACTCATGGGGTTCTTGGAATGAGTATAAGGAAGACTAGGACAAGATAAAAAGTTATTGAACTGTTTTATTCGTTTTAAAGGTGTGGTACATTGAGACTGCCTAAAATAAATAAATATTTCGGACATCTAACACAACGCCATCTAGTCCCAAGCTAAGCAGAGCTTGTGTTATGGGTACTAAACAACTGATATAATTACATATATACTGTTTTTTTTTTGTAAATACATACATATTATACATAGAAAACATCCAAACTCCGAAACAAATATTTCCAGATCATACAAACATTTGGTACGACCCGGGATTCGAACCCGAGACCTCAAGCACAGCAGTCGCATACGCTACCACTACGCCACCGAGGCAGTTTTATTAAGAGGTCTTGGTTAAGAGGTCTCGGGTTCAATTCCTGGGTCGGGCCAAAAATGTTATGAGTTTTTCTTACAATAAATTCTTAATACCAGCCCAGAGTATAAAAGTTTGGCGGTATTACATGCCCGTTCCTCGGAGAGCATCTTGAGCTGTTAGTCCCGGTTGTCATGAACATCTATGGTAATCGTTATTGAAAAGTTTGTGCCCTCAAAAAAACTTACAACTATTTCAACCTTGGAATTCAGTTCGACCTCAGGGTTGCGGAGGTCCGATGCCAATCGCCCCGTGTAGTAACTGAAATTTAGGTAAAAACCGGTCCCAGAGCCAACTTCTATTAATATTCGGAATAAAACGGCTAGGAAATGATGGAAGATGAAAGCTGAGGTACAACATTTTATGATCAAAGAACTAAGGGGAGAAATTAATAAGCATGGGCAGTTGAAGCATAAATAGGCTTAAAGATTGGCGCCCAGGATTTCTTTATCGATTTTACTTAAGATTTCAGTCAGTATTGTTACGTGTAGAATTCAATCGATTTGGTTTCGACAACCCGCCGTGCCTTCACCAAAAATTCTATACTACTATAGAACGGTATCGAACAAGAGAATAGTGACTTAAATCTTAAGTTTACACATTGGAGTGGTTAATTTTGAACAGCTTTCTTCAGTTTTGGTGGTTTGATACATATGGGTTATAGAAAAATGAGAATAAAATTTAAACCTTTATCTCAGATTATGTCAGTTAAACATTTATAGCACACTTACGGCTACCATTGACGATATGCTACTTTTTATTTTTATGCTAGTGATTACGGGTTTATTAATATATTTAAGTCTTTATGCACAAATGTGGCAGGGTTTTATATGTGATGTCAGTATTGTTTCCTAAGTGTCAATTAGGAATCTATTATTCATTAAAATGTGTGACTTTCTCGATCTTTTAAAATATTTCAAATATGTTATTCAAAGCTGCTCTGAGCTTTTATTATCGGTAAACACCACGTGTGTTGAGCGGTCTAAGTTCTTGTGGCTGGATTAATCAGTACAGCATAATCCTCGTGAAGATTGTCTGATCTGAAAGGCAGATTGCAGCCTGCGATAGCACCGCCCATTGTAACACTAACGGTTTATCGTATCCTACTGACTGGCGATATCATGGTTTGTGTGCAATAGAGTATACGTATATATTAGTGAAACTGCATAGCAAAATAACTAGCAGCGTCTGAGTAACAATTACGTGGTTTTAGATGAGTGATTTTAGATTGGTAGTTTAAGCTGTCACTTCAAGTGTTGGATTCGATCTTTACAATATTTTCGTTGATACATAAATTGTTGTTCTGCGTTTGGGTGCTTTTTGTGTCCATTTCATGAATGTTTGTCAAGTTTCCATAGCAGTTGCACTCCAGAGCGTGAGTTGTCTCTTTTGTTAAAAGTTCCTGACATAGAACTATAACAATGACCACAACCTGATGACACCTGCAGCCATCCACCTCTCCTCAAGGAGTAAAGTACAGTTACGAGGAGATTGAGTTGCACGTTCGGTAATCAAACTCACTCGGTAAAATGGAAAATAATTTCACAGTAAGAGAAACAGTAAATGATTGCACAGGATATGTGAAAAAAAGCAGTTTTAAATGCGGACCTTCGGAGTTTTTATAAAAACATTTACATTAATTTCAAATTCCACATACAGAAAAAACAGTAAACCAACAACACTGTCTTAAATCAATGTCTTAATCACTTTATTACGAATATGACGTCATCCGAACCTTCGAAAGATATTTATTCAACAGTCTTGATTACCAAGAGCATAAGGAAAACCCGACTGTATTGTCCTTACGCGGATAAACATTATATTTAACATTGATGCAGAGACTAGACTCATAACTATTTGTAGCAAAGGTCCTCGTTAACAAAGGAACATAACATTCAGATAAGCGTCGACACAATTATAATGATTGCTTGGCCAAGGAGCAGATGAGTATCCTGATACTAAGTCCCCTGCAAGTTAAAAGACGCACAAGACGCAGTATGAGGAGAGGCTTGAGCTCCCATAACATCATTCACTCAGTGAAAAACATCACCATGAAAATTTCGGTGTCATTTCGGTTGAGTCCGTTCATTTGTTATGAGCATGTCTCTCCTACTTGGTACAATTAATACATGAATTAACGTCTACTTGTGAATTTATGTACCTATCTTTTTTAATATATTGGACAATCAAATAATAAATAAAATAGCTTGTACTACGAAACCTAGATTGACTGATAGAATACTTATGGTTTTTTTGTAAATACATACATGTCTAACATAGATAACATCCAAACTACGAAACAAATACTTGCAGATCTGAAAAACATTTGACCCAGGAATCGAACCCGAGACCTTATACACAGTCGCGTACGCTACTACTGCGCAAACTAGGCAGTAAAAAAAGGTTACTGCCTTAAGTTTTTTTATCATATGGAACATTTATATACAAGCGTCAAAAAATTCTACGCATTGTCACTTAATGGTAGTGTTCTCAAAAATCTGACTAAATTGCAATGTCAAACTAAACCTGTAAACAATTTTCCAAAACGATATCCAGTTTAAAAGCAATTAATAGTATAAGATCGGGCGCCTTAGCTTTGCACTTTAATTTGACAGATCGATTTTAATTTTGACTTTTATTAAGACATGCATACTTTAAATTTCAAGATTTTTGGAAAAAAAATAACCAATAAATAACATTTCAATGGCTAGGAATTTCCAAACACATGTGCAAAGAAAGAAAATACACGCTAAACAGCTCGTGTCAAGAACAACATTATCTCAAACCTCAGTAATTAATTGGAGCACATTCTTGTGTTTTGCTGTCTTTTTAATTAAAAAAAAACTGTACTCTTGTGTGACATTTAAATATGACATCCGCTGTCAGTGGAGCAGTTTTTGGTGAAGGCCATCAATTACATCGAAGTTAATGTTGCGACCCGAATGTGAATTTGTTTGTTTATTACGGTTTCTTACTTACTATACCGTTTTTTGTTAAACTTCATATACGTGTTATCAATGACACCGAAAATAAGAGTTTTTCTAGCAGTTCTGCAGTATTAGCAGTATTAGCAGTGGCAGCGTAGGCCACTGTGTTGTATGTGGTTCGATTCCCATGTCGGATCAAATGTTTGTATGATCTGCAAATATTTGTTTGGGAGTTTGGCCATTTCTATATATGTCATTGTATTTAGATAAAAGCTAAATAAGTATTTATGTCAACTGTCTTAGTTTGGGACTCGATGGCGTGTGTCGAAAATATTCAAAAATATCCGAAAACATTTAATCTTTTTAAGTCAAGTTCAAATTGCGCTCAAAATTTTCCGCCTGTAGTGAAAAGCTTACAGAAACCACCACGCTCACCAACTCTTATAACTTATTTACAACATCAAACCATAAAAACTGGCATCGTAAAGTCAACGATACATTAACGAGATTCAGCGATAAGCGACAGCGGAAACCTATCTGCGTAACGAGAATCGTGACTAGCTGTTTATTTACGCTTAATGTGCCGTGATCTCTATAACATACATTTGGTTAAGAAACTTATATGTTGTGGTTTCAAGCATTACTTATTAGAAGAGAGATAAGATTGTTAAAGTATTGTATTGAATATTGAGTTTATAACGTGTAATAATGATAAATAGTAAGCAATAATGTTCATGGTTAACAGTCAGGACCGTCTTATGTCTTTATACCTACCGTTTTATAAATTTTTTGACTCTACAGTTAGCCTAGTGGTTTAAGCAGTTCAGCAGACGGTGCCCGCTTCAGTGCGGGCAAGCGCTGGGAGGGGTTTCGGATATGTTAATAACAGCAGTTCCCGGACCCCTCCCGTCTCAGGCGCAGAGTGGCACACCGTGTCGTTTTAGTCGGTTCGATTCCGACACACCGCCCTACCGCAAACCTCGGTGGGGTGACCGACCGATGGGGTTTCTAAACGTAAAAAAGTGGTTTATTTGCATTAATGATTGATTAGAAAATTTCCTCACACTGTTGTACCCTTTTTCTATTTCTGGGAGAGATGGTGCTTCGTTTTTATGGCTAGTATATAAAATTCTCGTGTTGCTGTGTTTGTTTAGCAAACTCCTCCGAAACGGCTGGACCGATTTTATGAAATTTTGTGTGCATATCGGGTAGGTCTGAGAATCGGCCAACATTTATTTTTCATTCCCCTAAACGATAAAGGTGGACTCCCTCATATTTTTTTTTGGCGAAACAAATTTTGCCGAGTTAGCTAGTTTTTCTGCATATTTCTTTGTGAAGTAGAGAAACGATAAAGAGAAGTAACTCTAACCTGTATGTAAATTAGATCCTAAATGGTATTACGAAACTAAAAAATATACCATATAGTATTAATAGTTGTTCGGTAATAATTGTGAAGCCGTGAAGTTCTTACTTCTACCTGTCGCGTTGGTATCAGCTTAAGTTCGACATATTAAAACAGAAAATAGATGGCCATGTTTTTGTATCATAACCAAATGATCAGTAATTTGGTTACCATAGTAAAGGACCTGCCTATTTTGGGACCAGACTGTTCCATATGAATTGTGTGAGAATATCTATTAGAAAACTAGAGCAGTTCTTGTATATATTTATAATTTGAATTTCGGAAACGGCACCAACGATTTTCTTGAAATATAGTATCGCTTCGGGGGTGATAAAGCGATCTAGCTAGGATTTGTTTTTGGAAATTTACCTAAAATTAAAAATACCGGTTTATTATTCATACAATTAATCCACTACATAGTAAATTGTATTAGATTGACTGCAGCGTTAACTTATTAAGCTAAGTGCACTTAGCATAAGTTATTAGAAACATTCCAAGTCTTATTATTATTAAGGGATTTCTTTGTTAGCAGAGAATAAATTGAAAAACATTATAAATATATATTATCATCTAATATGAAAACAAACTTAGTTACAACGAGCGCCTTCATAAATATCAATGAATAGCCACTATTATATCTTCAAGATTATATAAAAAATAATCCGATCACTAAAAATTAATTGAACTAACTAAGCAACAAAAACTTTTTGTATCGATAATTGCCTCGAACAAAAGTAGAATGAACCACATCACTATACAAAGAGAAATGACTTTAGTGACGTGCAGATAATAAAGCGTTGATGTAGATTCGATTTTTAAAATAAATATATTTGATTGAGACGTCAGTCATCGATAAGCTTGTGCATCGATTTTTTGTCTTGGATGAAAAGCCTTTTGATAGAAAGGATCCTTTGTACTTTAATATTACTTTGTAGGAGCTAATTTATTCCAACAAAGTTAATTACGAAGTATTAGCTTAGTTGATTTTAGTAGTCACTTTAATTTATTTGGGGTTATTCTGATTCCATACAAGTTACTTAATATTAAGAATGTACATTTGTAAATTTCTTCCTCCGTAAATAAACAATGTCCATACAAACTTATTTTTCCATATTGAATGTACCCATTAATACTACAAAATGGATGTAAGACATACAAAGCTCACCTAGTCCATACAAATAAATAAAACTGGAGTGTCTGTTTGTATTATTAAAATAATCGCTTTATAAGAAATGCATACGTATGTATACACGATACACGTACAAAAATTTATTTACAATTTTTGTCTGTTTGTCTGTTTGTTACCGGTAATCTCTGGAACGGCTGAACCGATTTTGTCGCTACATGTTTTAGACTAGCTTCGCCCCGCGGCGTTACTGTAGTAACCACCCCCCGGTACGACAATAACCGCGGATAACACCGCGGGACTCAGCTAGTCAGCAATATATTTTGTACATCTCTTTACACTTGGCATACTTTCGACAATATAGACACACGCTATACCATCAAAATGTATGTCAACACATATTAAAAAAATACGTTAATGCATTTATTATCAATTAAGGCTTTTGATTAGCTTGTTGAAGCGTCAAAGAGACTAATTTCAAATTACCAAACTGCAATTATTGATTTTAATTTAAACACACGTTTAATTAGTATACTCAATACCTGTATGACTCTGAACTTTAACATTATCTATGTTTAGAAAGTAAATATCATAAGAAGATAATTATTTAAACTTATGCCTGCCTCGGTGGCGCAATGGTAGCGTACGCGACTGCTGTTCTTGAGGTCTCGGGTTCGATTCCCGGGTCGGATCAATTGTTTGTATGATCTGCAAATATTTGTTTCGGAGTTTGGGTGTTTTCTATGCATAATATGTATGCATTTACAAAAAAAAGTATATAATATTAATATCAGTTGTCTAGTACCCATAATACCAGCTCTGCTTAGTTTAGGGCTAGATGGCGTTGTGTGTTAGATGTCCGAAATATTTATTTATTATCTTAAGTGCCCCTAAGTCAATTTATAGATATTACCTATCCTTTTCTTGGGTTCTTTATTGATAAAATGACAAGTGTATTTGTTACATACTTAGCATTGAATTTTTGACGTTCACCGGTAATAAACTCTTAAACGATAGATTTTGTCATTATGCCAGGATCTAAGACAGTAGAGAGTCAATTATCCGAACTATATAATACTAGTTGTTGCCCGCGGCTCTGCCCGCATATATGTCGGTTATCGCGGCAAATAGTAGCCTATGTGTTATTCTGATGTATAAGTTATATTACTGTAAAGTTTCATCCAAATCCGTTCAGTAGTTTTTGCGTGAAAGAGTAACAAACATCCATCCAAACATCCATCCATCCTTACAAGCTTTCGCATTTATAATATTATAGTAGGATTTATTAAAAAACGTTTTCGTTTTTTTTGTTACTACGAGTATACAGCGAATGAAAACCATATTTTTAATACCCATAGTAACAAATATAAATTGGGTACAGACAAGTTGGTGGCAGATTCGTCTTCATATAATCCGTTAGTTAATTTTGTACTTTTTATACATAGGAATGACAACACGCATCTAGCGATCGAAGTGTTCGAATAAGCGGTCGGTCGATTGATGGACGTTCGGATAGTCTTGTTCGGATAAGTTTTTTCTTGTCTATTTAAGAATTCCTAACCAAAGTTAAGTGCACCTTCTCATTTCTTTCCGCACCACCCGACGGTAGACTAGTCGAGAGAGAATGCCTGTTTTGCCATTAAGAAAATTGTAAGTATGGATGGATGTTTGTTAGTTTTTCACGCAAAAACTACTGAACGGATTTGGATGAAACTTTACAGTTATATAGCTTATACATCTGAATAACACATATGCTAATATTTATTACCGACATATACGCGGGCGGAGCCGCGGGCAACAACTAGTTTACAATAATAAGATCCCGATTAATCTAAAGGAACTTCTAAAATATTATAAAAAAATTTGGGAACTTCTACTGATTATCAAAACTTCAAATGCAACCGACTACAAAACGATTGATATTTTCAGCTATATCTTTGTTTGTGTTATACCTACAATATCTATATCGACTGAGAACCGTTTTTCATATTCCTCTTTCTTGATCTTGTATTCAGGTTCATTTAAATTCAATAGAAAATAATTACAGTTATAAGGGTAAAAGTAACATTAGAAATAAACTGTGAAAAAACTTTTGTCTCGCTTTGAGGATTCTTTTTTTCTGAGTTCTTATTAGTTTAAATTTATATGGATATCACGTTAGTTTACAAGCCTTCATTGAGTATTAAGTAAGTAAGTATTAAGAAATCTAAAGGGCGTTTGTGCAATCAAGAGTAATCAAAACGTAACTTAAAGTTACAAGAATCAGTATTCGCTATGAGTTTTAAGTTTAAGTGATCATCAGTTATCAAAGCTAAAAATGCATTAACATCTTTCACCTACGGACACAAAAATGAATTTTGAATAACGTAAAACATGTACTTAAATCTTTATGTTTCTTATCATTATCGTATATTTTACACGCAAAAATATAAAAGTTAAAGAAAAATATTAAACCAGTTAGTTACCTTTTGAATTCGGTTTACTCGCCCAGTAAGAATAATCTGAAACAAAAATTAATGAGTTTATTCATAACGGAGGTGTGAGGTGACAAACATACTTATTATATACTGTATGATATACTTGATATACCATCGGTTCTGGTTGTCATGAACATCTATGGCAATCGTTATTGGGAAGTAAGTGCCCTCAAATGTACTGATAACAAAACTGATACTTAGTTAAAATTGGTTGAACTAGCAGCCAGTCCCAAATAATCTTGAGCCGAATAAAGGCTAGGAAGATGATGATTAGTTAATTTTCACTTACAGTCCTTAAAAATATGTATATATATTGATCTCCGTAACAGATGGTTACAAAACCGACTAATTAACTTTGAAAAGGTGATTTTATTTCGTACCACATAAGTTTTAATTTTTTGCGTACTATTTTTATCACAAATGCAGTGCGATATATATGAAATTCTAACTTATAATGTACCTCGTAACTTCTAATATGACTCTTGTGACAAATGTCACAGATATCAATTTTGAGGATTCAAGTGGGTTTGTGAAGGGAAAAAAATCTCAACACGCTTGTAATTTTTTGTGACAAGTGACCTTAGACAGTAGTAGACACTTATCATCAGGAGAACCGTCTTTTTGTTTGTCCCTTCATCATCATTATCAGCCACTACTGCTCTTTCTATTTATTTGTCAATTATCATCATAAAAAAACACAAAAATGAATTGAGATTATATTTAACCAACCACTTTTTAGGAGATTGATAAAAGTACATATATTTAACTCGAATTGAGATGAGAACAACCAAGTATTAAATATCTCCGAACTAAATAAAGATCAGTGCATAGATACCAAGAGCTTTTCCCGCCAACACGGCCATGTTACTTATAGAGTTTATAGGTCTATGGTCGAGTAATGGCGTCAATGTGCTGTGTTGCCATGCTCATGCACATATACCTTCCCATTGAGACAGCAAAGCGTGTACTTTAAAACCTAGGTTCGGTGTACCTACAGATGTTCTTGTACTGTTATAGTATTGTATTGCCGCCCGCTTTTCATAAATTCTGCGGGACCTCTTTGGAGAAACGTCGTCGTGTCACGTTGCTTTTTGAGTGCAAGTCCTTTGTAGAACGTTTGTCAATTTAGTTTAACTTTTAATTTAACTAAAACTGTTTTTGTTATGTATTATACCTATTATATGAACGGAGGAGCCTGAAATTTGGTACAGTAAAATTTTATGTGGAGGAGAAGTTCAGAAAGTTAAAAAAAGAATTATAGTCGAATTTCGTCCTCTGGGGAAACCACTAGTTTGTTTTTTACTCAGTATTAAGTTCTATAAAAATGAAGTTTCTGATTTTAATACAATTAATATTGTTTTTATTGAATAAAGGAGTTTTAATTTACGGTAGATACTTAAAAAAAAATAGTGTTCAAGATGTTTTATATAAAATCTATGTATTATAAGTTTAACTGAACTATGAGCTTAAGGGATGTTATGTACCTAGAAAATTTTAGATAATGATGTCTGACTACCCGCGGCCCTAAATACCGTAACTAATAGCATGAGAACTTTCATTGCGCGATGTATTATTATTATACCGAAATAGTTAAAAATCTGACCTGTAGGGTAAAAAACAATAATTAGCATAAAGCTAGTGTCAATTTGTCAGTTTCAAATAATATTTCTGTTTAAGCAATTAACATAAGTCTAAAGGTTATTAACGGTCAAGGAATAAGCTCTTGATAGGGAAAACTGGATAAAGCTGCATCGACAAGAGCTTATCTCATAAGTTAATGATGATGATGAAATAACTCGCCACAGTATGAAGGTTATAACTGGAAACTGTACTTATACTAATATCACAGTGTTTGTCGCCGGTATGTCTGTCCGTTTGCTTGTCAAACGGAATACCCAAGCTACGATCGGTTACCTATGATCAACTACTCGATACCAGTAACCGAGAATTTATTTTAATAGGAAACTGGTTGCTCCATGATTGATTTAAAATATAAGCTTCGAGAGTTTTCTTCGCCTCTTTAGTTTACTCTACTAAGATGGCATACAGAGATACGGCAGGGTACTTGGAAACAGTTCTAGCAGAAGACTTACAGGTTTCAACACTTAAGAACTAGTTTCATATTCGTATTCTCCCTTTATAGTTTTAATTGCGTTTAATGAAATACTTCATAAATCAATTACTTACAATCTAGCACCTCCTTTTATTCTAACGAATTATGCCCGAATCGATTTGATTCGATGACAGAAAACGACAAAAGGTACGTATGAGCCAGAAGGGAGCTTCTGAACGACACTTCTGGATAAAGATGGAGTACATTTAAATGTATATATGTCATCTCGTAGTTTTCAAGTTGTAAGCATTCAGCAATTAATGACCTCATTACGAAACAGGTACAGAAAAATTACCCTTTACCTAAAAACGGTATTAAAACAACGATCACGCGTAACATAGGATTTTTTTTATCTCTCACACAACGCCATCTAGTCCCAAGTTAAGCAGAACTTGTGATAAGGGTGCTAGATAACTGATATACTTATATACTTTTTTGTAAATACACACATATTATGCATAGAAAATACCCAAACTCCGAAACAAATAGTTTCAGATTATACAACATTAGGTCCGACCCGGGCATCGAACCAGAGACCTCAAGCACAGCAGTCGCATACGCTAACTCTATGCCACCGAGGTAGTTTTATGTTTTATATTTACTACTTTTTTTTTTTTTTTAACGTGTGAAAACCCCCTCGGGCCGTCACCCCGCCGGGGTTTGCGGCGGGGCGGTGTGTCGGAATCGAACCGACTAAAACCACACGGTGTGCCACTCTGCGCCTGAGACGGGAGGGATCCGGGAACTGCTGTTATTAACACATCCGGACCCCTCCCAGCGCTTGCCCGCATATATATTTACTACTAGCTGAACCCCGCGGTGTTACCCGCGATTATTGTTGTACCGCGAGTAACGCCGCGGGACAAAGTTAGTCTAAAAAAAGTAGCCTAAGTTACTCCCAGGATCATCAGCTACCTGCCAGTGAAAGTCCCGTCAAAATCCGTCCAGCCGTTCCAGAGTTAACCCGGAATAAACAGACAGACAGACTGACAAAACTTTTTTTAACTACGTTTTTGGTAAATGTACCGTGTACATATGCATTTAGTAAAAAGCGGTTATTTTAATATAACAAACAGACACTCCAATTTTATTTATTTGTATAGATGTCAGAAATGCTATTTGTCATCGAAAACAAGCGAATATCTGCAAAATTATCATCTTCTTCAACTTGCACCACCGATATAAAAAGTAATATTTACTCACAGATGTGTTCCTGGCTAGTTTACTCGAGATGACATTGAAGATACGTCAAGTTTGCAGTCGGCCTAACCGCTTTGGCATTTTGATGCCATTAGTCTGGCAGGCAGTAGGCTGGCGCATTATTATACAGCCTTATTGTAACGACACACCATCAATCCACTATCTCAGTAGTAATGGTCACTGTGGTGGTCAAAGTTGTATTTATTATACAAGTTTGTAGTTACAATAGTGATATGTTAATTTTATATAAATACTAGCTGACGACAAACTACGTACTAAAATATCTGAAAAAGTTATCTATACAAATAAACAAAACTGGAGTGTCTGTTTGTACTATTAATATAATCGCTTTTTACTAAATGCGTATGTGTATGTACATAGTACATATACCAAAAGCATCATTTTTTACAATTTTTGTCGGTCTGTCTATTCCGGCTATTCTCTGGAACGGCTGGACCGATTTTGACAGGACTAAGGTAGCTGATGATATAAGGAGTAACTTAGGCTACTTTTTTTAGAATAGCTTCGTTCCGCGGCGTCACCCGCGTTACGAAAATAACCGCGGGTAACATCGTGGGACTTACCTAGTCTTATCATAATTATGCCCGCTATAGTTTTGTACAGGTAATGAAAAAAAACTTTTAAGGATATCTTTGAATTTTCTTCGATTCCTTGTCGTAACAATAACCAACGCATAAAAAAAATATTTATCCAATTTGGTGCAGCCGTTTGGAAGTTATGCGCGTACATATATGTCGTTGATTCATTTATGTATGTATAGATTGTGAATATTGCTTTTAGCTAGTATCAAACTGAAACGTGAAGAGCTATGATTAACGTTAATTTTTTTCAAGTTTCATGTGAATTTATAGCTCCTTAGAATAAGGCGCCTAAAGCTGGATGATTTTTAGTAGAATCACCACACAGTTTTGGCTTCTAGATCATCAAGGCGTAGAGTTGAGGAGATTGCCCACCCCGTTAACAAATAAAAAGCTTCTTAACACATTAACTTTGTTTTTTTTTTAAAAGGAGACTTGAACGAGTCAAAATCTGTACTTACGATCAAGTTTCATCTGCTTATTTCTAAGATTCAATTTTTGTTTTGACATAGTTTAAGTTTTAATTTCGGACATAAAACAATGAAGTTGGTTCTATGAATAACTTACTCGTATTTTAGAAAATACTATGTTTTTATGGTGATATGTTTAAGTAACAGGAAACCGTTACCATAAAATCTTTCGGATCGCAAAACTGAGAATCAGATTTGGAGCACATAAAAGTACTCTCCACAATTTTTTATATAGAATTCAAGTGAGGGACAGATTCTTAGGCCTCATTCACACATGCTTTTCTTATCTCAGCTATTTCAATCCCGGTTTATATTCATTGAAGCTTCAATCCTATCTGTCATCACGGTATCGCGGCCGTGGATCGTGAGCTGAGGCTCGGATCTGAATACGTCACGTATAGACGACATTGTTGCCACTGTTTATGGAACTTACAGAAGGTTAGGTTGATTTATTCAATGTAAACTAATGGTTAGAATTATTATTAGAATTTTAAAAACCTAATTTATTTGTGTATGAGTCTGCTTTTGGTAATCAAAATTCAAATTTGTAAAACTGCACTATAACTTACTAAATCCATATTTATTTAAAGAAATAAAGTGATTTTATAAGGGTTTAGTTTTTTGCTTTTGAGGTACGAAACCCCTATATAGGTATGAAGCAAATATAAAGACGTTCTGTCTTGTTGTGAAGCATATTTTTAAAAGAACTAAGTCATTAAATTTTTAAATCCCAAGTGACGTATTGATAATAGTTTTAATCTAAACAAATAATAATAAAAACTAATAAAATATGAGTGTCTGTAATATTAAAATAACCGGTTTTTACTAAATGCATATGTATGTATACACTGTATATATATACCAAAAAACATTTTTAAAATTTATGTCTGTCTGTTTGTTCCAGCTAATCTCTGGCACGGCTGCGGATTTTGATTAAACTTTCACTGATAGGTAGCTGATGAAATAAAGAGTCATTTAGGCTATTTTTTTGGACTTGTTACCCGCGGTGCGACAATGACCGCGGGTAACACTGCGTGGTTCAGCTAGTTATTCATAATTTGCAAAAGTTAAACTTCTGATCATATTCTGCTCTACGGCAAAACCTTACGGAGCTACATATCACGTTTAAATGACACCGCGATGGTGATCTCATTGCGTTTTTGCACGATTCACCTGCGCGTGAGCGTTCATTTACTAAACGTCATAAATCTCTGCTATCGCACGCCAAAACCACTGCTACCCTTTACACTTTAAGGACCATTATTCTTTCTTCCCTGTTATCGTTAGAAAAAAATAGTATACCTATATTGAATTCTATGTATGTGAGAATTTTACGCCATCTATGTTTTATGTTATGTTTTTCTCGGGGTCGGTAAAGCAAGAATTCTAAGTATGATGTCTCATCCGTCGCAGCATCTACTGTTTGTATTTATTACTGGGTATTAATGTTTATATTGCAATAAATTAACTTGTACATACCCGGTCAGTACGGTTAACTGCTTAGAATTGCAACTCTGTAATTTGTAGCACTTGGTCTTTTAACGATTTTAAAGTACGGAGTGTACCTACACTATGCTATGTGTAGAATTTTAGTTGTGGCTACATAATAGTGTAAACCTTATATATACATAATTAAATTGAACTTAGATAAAAAACGAAATAGATATAACACGGGTGTTTGGCGCCAAAGCCGTTGTGGTTTTGACATTTAAAAATACAGATACAAATAAAGATAAATAATCAGTGGTCAGAATACCACTGACAACTTTTTTTTATTGTAAAATTAAATTCGTTCGAAAGTTCTTTATTTGAAAATTTGTGTAAGTGTTTACAACTGGTTTACCTCTCAGATTTATCTGAGGTTTACCTAACCTTTGATTTTTAAAAGTCATTAATTAAAATACACTAGAAAAGTATTTATGTATCTTTTGTGTTGCCTTCTGGAGGATTTAGGTTTTTTGTATTTGTAATCCTTAATTGCAACAATATAAATACTTTGCGACGATTGTAGTAGTAGACGACAATCGTTTTTTTTATATATGGCCTGTCAAAATGACTCTACTCTGCCAGATGGAAAGCATAAGCAGAATCCAAAAGTGGTGGTCACTATACTCATTTCGAATGCAGACAATGCAGCATGGCGACCCACACCATAGCGGGCTAGTGATGCTTCTACATCTTTGGACCTCCGGTCTCGCACTCACCAACGAAACACGACAACACGAACGCTGTCATTTTACGTTGATTTTCTGTGTGATGTGGCTATTAAAATCAACTGTTTTTAAGTCGCTTTTTGTTCCAAAACGAACTTAAATTAGATATCCGGCAAAAAAACCTTTTGGTCACCAAGACTCTGACCTTAAAAAAATAATCTGCGATCAAATTGTTATATTTTTTGTGATAGTCATGTGTCTGTTATGATTCGTGGGAATATGTGTTATTGGATTGCAGTAAGTTTCTATTTAAGACCGTTATCGCACTTTTTTGTCCTTAGTTATAAAAATGAATGTTTTTCTTAATATGATCAATGCTAACAACGAATCGGTCTCGAGATTTATTAATCATATTTACTAGTTAAAAATTTTATTGTTAAAACTCGGTAAAATGAACTTTTTAACATCAGTTTTCTGTGAGGCAATGGTATCCGAGCCTGGTTCATATTGAAGAATAACTCTCCCTTGATATGTTAACCAGGTGTGTATGAAAATCTGCAAAATGAAGCCATCAATTTAATTACAATCAAATCGTTTTAATCAAAGTGGTTTTATATTGATTGAGTTATTACAAGGCCAATGGTATTCGAGGTTAAATCTTGACATTTATAGAGCAATACAATAGAAAAACCCAATCATACTTATCTATTACGGTTATCAAACCATGGTAAATTGACCAACTATGGCAATTATTTAATGGTGAAAAAATTGAATTAAGGTCAAAACGTAAAATAATCATTTAGTGTTATAGTTGCAAAGGATTTGTGACATTGCGACTACTATACTACCACTAACCGACTACTGCTGTTCATCATCATTGTAGTACCCAACTCATTGATCGCTTGAAATAAGGCTGCCATCCATTGCTGCGCGCAACATACATTTCCCTGTTTATAAAAAAAAAATCCTAGTATAGAGAAAAAAATCACGTGAAATAATAAGGAAAAAAAAAATATTGCAGCACTTTTCGAATTTTAAAATAAAAGGTATTGTTTGTATCTATACAGAAGAATGATATAGAATTATTTTATTATGATTAGTTTAGAATGACTAATTTAAGTAAATTATCTGTGCTATTTACTTATGATATCTGTGTCCATTTTAGTAATGTTTTGGACCACAAACTTATACGTTCCTCAAAGAAGGTGATTCCATCATTTGATCTAATAAATACATTTACGATTTGAAACACATTGCCGAACGTTATCTTGGCGAACTTTCATCTATATATATATACAAATAAATAAAATTGGAGTGTCTGTTTGTAATATTAAAATAACCGCTTTTCAATAAATGCATATGTATGTATACACGATACATGTACCAAAGTTACATTGTTTTTAAATTTTGTGCGTCTGTCTGTCTGTCTGTCTATCTGTTTCTTCCGGGTATAATCTCTGGAACGGTTGGTCCGATTTTGACGGGACTTTCAATGGCAGGTAGCTGATGATCCAGGGAGTAACTTATGCTACTTTTTTGGGCTAGCTTTGTCCCGCGGCGTTACCCGCGGTACAACAATAACCGCGGGTAACATCGCGGTATTATTATAAAGGCTTTGCTTTGCTTTATTGTAAACTAGCGAAGCGGAACGGTTTCGCACGGATGTCTTTGAAATTCTCGGATTTCTTCTACTATAATATGTAAGTATAAAACACATAAACCTTCCTCTTCACTCACTCTATCCATTTCTGAAAATTCCATAAAAATCTGTTTATTAGTCTAAAAAAATAAAGCAAACAAACAACGGAAGCGACTTCATTTACTAAACTATATAAATACTAGCCGACCCACGCAACCTCGTTTGCGTCTTCTATTGCCCGTAGCGTGATAATTTTCCCCCGTTTAAGTAACATTCTTCATTGTTGCTCCGCTCCCGTAGGCCTTCCTCGATAAATAGGCTATCTAACACTGAAAGATTTTTTCAAATTGGACCAGGGGTTCCTGAGATTAGCGTGTTCAAACAAACAAACAAACTCTTCAGCTTTATATATTAGTATAGATTAAACTATCTACAATTCAATGGAGACCGCGTCTCGGCAAACGTAGTGGCAAACACACACAGGCCAGGAGAAGTGATGATCTGCGCAAAACGGCTGGCAGTAGCTGGACGCGAGAAGTCGAGGACTGAACCAAGTGGCGTGCCATTGGAGAGGCCTATGTCCAGCAGTGGACTGCCATAAGCTGATGTTGATGATGATAATGAAATGAAACATATCAACTTGTAAACTTTCGCGTTCCATGATATATTAATAATTATTTTTACGGGAATTAACGCGATCACTTATTAAAAGGTATTACATACCTCTGATTTGCCTGACGTGTCGACCAGGTTGCACTGTCTGTGGTCACAGGCTGATCAGTCAGCGTGACGAAATAATTGTTATCTTATCTTCGTAAAAGGAATATGTCTCACATATTTACAGTTGCAAGACGCAGTAGAAACTATTTACTAACAAAATGTCAGGTGATTATATTAATAAAATGTAAACAAAGCGGAAGCGTGGTGCCCGTGTCGAGGATGCGGTCAGTGGTAATATTAGATGAGACCGTGGCGCCGGTATCGATTACATCACGATCTGTAATTTTATATTATTAGCTAGTAAATACTTAGCACTAAAAGTATTGTTATTTATTACATGTAATTCAACTTAACAGCTTTTGTACTAGCTTTTAGAGAAGGCGCCAAAATACGCTGCGGGTTTTATCAGAAAAAGAAGTTTAATCATCTATAATCCGACTACGTAAATTCTTTTGATAAAATTTATATAACCTATGTCACCCGGGACATCAATATAAATCTAATGACACCTCATTCATTAATATCGGTTCAGTACTTTAGAATCCACGGCGCAACATACAATACCAAAATCGTTATCCTACGTTTTGGCTCGCCGTAAAAAAATTAAAAACTAAAACCCAACTACGACAAAAAACGTCGCTGAAAAAGTATGAAACAAGTTTGAAAAGCCGTAATCACGCGTTAAGGTTTTATGGCACGTTTCTAGGTAACGTGTGACTAGGGCTTTTCAAACTTGTTTCACACGAACGACCTTATAGTAAAAACAGTTTTATTTCTACAAAAGTAATTTAAGTATGTAAAATGTTCTACCTAATTTATCGTGTCAAATGTTTTTTTTTTTATTCAAGCTCACTCGAGTGAAGAAGGAAGACATAGACGAGGAAGGTATTAAACATTAATTTGTCTACTGTCATAAGAGTCTGGACCGACTAGCTTTAAGGCTATGTTGCAGGAAAATTTACGACAAATCGCTCAAGGCCGCTCTCTGTTTTTAAGTGCGTACGTAACCACGTCCTCGAAAAGCTTGTTTGTTTGTATGATCTCACTTACGGATAAGTCACCAGAAACATCAATAAAGATACTACAATCTGTTTACTTTATTTTTGAACACGTAAAAACTTTAAGCCCGGTATTGTCAGCCTCAATGTTTTGAAATTCCACTGAACTTTACTCCTAACTTCAAAATAGAATTTAACAAGTTCAGTTTTAATCTCAAGTAGCGTTTCCCAGTTATTTCATTCGTTTTCATTTAGTATATATAAATAACTTTAACCGATTAAGTTTTATCCTTTCGAAAAAATACTTACTTTCTTCTGCAGCATTGGTGTCTTGTATTCTATTTCTAAGCCATCACCATGATTTGCAATTTGTCTGATCATCACACTGTCCTGTTTGATACGGTAGTTGAAAGTTGAAGCGTAACAAACGGACATGACTTCATTCGCTTTAATAGTTATTATTATTTGAAGCCCGTATGACTTGGTCTGTTTAGAAACCCTTCCTTAAAAGAACAGATCTTTTATTTTAACACTTTTGAGTTTAAATAAGATGTCATTCTTCAAGGTATCCTATATTTTTGCCGTAGAAAAATGACCACAAATTGTCTCCCCAAGAAAGATTACCCCAAATTACGGGAAAATTACATTAGTTAGCACACTTCGACCACTTTCGTGTAGGGTTACAGCGCGGAGGTGCTAATCAAATTACGGAACCGCACGAAGAATGACAACCACACTTCCTATGATGTCTTACGTAACACCTTACATACGGAACCTTTTAGCTGTAAATCGACTCTTGACTTAACGGGGCTATTGGTTGAATGGTTGGAGATCCTGAATGTTTAACCAAAGGTCTTGGGTTCAATTTCACCAAGGACGAATAATAATTTGTATAATGAGTACGGTCATTTGTTGTTGTTGTGATTAATCTATAATACGTATGAGTATAAAAAAAAAAACGAAAAAACATAAAAATAATGTAAGTTTGTTTATCAGCAATCTGATTACTACAGTAAAGGCTCTGATTGGTTTCAAATTAGACGTACGTGTGTGAGATGAGTAACGATAAAAAAATTGAGCTAACTTCAGTAAAGAAAAATATTATTGAATATTCAAGTCTTAGAGATAACATTGAAATAACCTTAAGTTGTTAATTGCATGTTATTAAGTACTATCGAGCTGGCCCGGTTTCGCCAGGAATACTTTGAAATTCTCGAATTTTCTCCAGTATAATATTCATGTATTTATATAAAATGATATACAATGATATACATAGAAACTTCTTTCTGGAATCATCATCAGTCATGGCTGAAATTGGCATAAAAATTCATTGTGTAGTTTCAAGGATATATGCGAGCATAAACTGCCTCGGTGGCGCAGTGGTAGCGTACGCGACTGCTGTTCTTGAGGTCTCGGGTTCGATTCCCGGGTCGGAACAAATGTTTGTATGATCTGCAAATATTTGTTTCGGAGTTTGGGTGTTTTCTATATATAATATTATTCATATCACTTGTCTAGTACCCATAATACAAGCTCTGCTTAGTTTGGGACTAGATGGCGTTGTGTGTTAGATGTCCGAAATATTTATTATTTATTTATTTATAAATAAAAAATTATTAAAATAAAAATAAATAAATAAATTTATTTATTTATTATATAGCGAATGCTACTTTATTTTATACTGTGTAAAGAAGTGAGGATACCGGAGGCCTTTAAACGACACTTAGAAATGTCTAGTACAAGAACAGTGAGGTGCTATTCTCCAGTATCTAGACATTCATTCGTATTCATTTTATCTATACTAAAGTATAAAGTTGAAGAGCTTGTTTGTTTGAACACGCTAATCTCAGGAACCGCTGGTCCAATTTGAAAAATTCTTTCAATGTTAGATAGCCCATTTATCGAGGAAGGCTATATATCATCACGCTAAGACCTACAGGAGCGGAGTAACAATGAAGAATGTTACAAAAACACGGGAAAATTATCACGCTACGGGCAATAGGAGACGCAAACGAGGTTGCGTGGGTCGGCTAGTGTTAGAATAAAACTGGGGTCTAATGTAAAAGGTGGATAGGCGATCTCAGAAAAATTGCGTCACTAGGATAAGTTGCTCCTAAATGAAAATAAGACAACAATAATAATAGTACAACCAACATACTAAGATTATTTTAACAGCTGTGCAAATATGACCTTAATTGTCAAAGAAACCGCGTCGTATAAGGCTCCGTAGGCATATTGAGCCTATATCATTTTAAAAGGTATTTAAAACACGCATATATACTTACAACTTCAAATATACTGAAGTCCGATTGTGTGATAGAGCAATATAGTACGTAACTGCAATTAGAAAACTCTTGAAATTTTAGATTATTTTGGGAATAGGTGACAGCAATGTATTTTAAGTTTTAGTTATATTTTTTAAGGTATTTCCGATAATCACACATATATCTTTCGTATAGAGCGATAATTTCTTGGAATCTGATTGGTCAGTGAGGGGGTTTGATCGATGGGTCACTATTTTTATAACGCGAATGAACCATAAAGTTTTAATCTTGGGAAATATTTTTTGAAGTGTAATCTTCTTTAGCCGCGTTGAGCACTTACTGGTAGGGGAAAATCTTATGACATTTTCATCTATACTAATATATAAAGCTGAAGAGTTTGTTTGTTTGTTTGTTTGTTTGTTTATTTGAACACGCTAATCTCAGGAACCGCTGTTCCGATTTGAAAAATTCTTTCAGTGTTAGATAGCCCATTTATCGAGGAAGGCTATAGGGTATATATCATCACGCTACTACTAATAGGAGCGGAGCAACAATGAAGAATGTTTCAAAAACGGGGGAAATTTTCACGCTACGGGCAATATAAGGCGCAAACGAGATTGCGTGGGTCGGCTATATTATATAATAGCTGAACCCCGCGGTGTTACCCGCGGTTATTGTTATACCGCGAGTAACGCCGCGGGACAAAGTTAGTCTAAAAAAGTAGCCTAAGTTACTCCCTGGATCATCAGCTACCTACCTGTGAAAGTTCCGTCTAAATCCGTCCAGCCGTTCCAGAGATTACCCGGAACAAACAGACAGACAGACAAAAAAATTTGTAGGTATATTTTTGGTATATGTACCGTGTATACATACATATGCATTTAGTAAAAATCGGTTATTTTAATATTATAAACAGACACTCCAATTTTATTTATTTGTATAGATTATTTTTACGGGAATTAACGCGATCATTTATTAAAAGGTATTACATACCTCTGATTCGTCTTTAAAACTAAACTAAAGTAAAGTAAAACTAAAGTATTACTACTTTACTAATTACTGTAATTATTTTTATACTATTATTGTAAACGTATTGTAAAGTATTCAGACACAGTTTAATTTAAAACTTTCATTTGTTTTTTTTTTACTATTTTACGACCATACTATATCTAAATACCAAACCGCACATTGCACATCATAATCGCAATTTTAATCATGAACATTGATGTAAATGATCGTATACATTATCTGTACACGTATTTATATAATGAAGTGAAAGTAAGTATTATATATCACTCATTTATCTCTCTGTATACATAGAATATGTGAGGAGAACTATTGATTTGCATTTTTAAGCAAACTGCCTGATTTAGAAATGGTAATTTTATATGTTTAAAGTTAAATGCAAAAGTAAAAAAAAAATTAAACACGTGAAGATATAGAGACTAGTACAAATATCATGTAACAAAAGTGCGTTTAATAATAGTTTAGTTTAGTTCCAAAAAAGTAGATAAAACATGCAATATGGAAAATGAAAAAAGTTGGATATAAATATATTTTTCACGTCAGAAGGGTTAAAAAAATTGGAATAAATTTGGCATATTTACTACTATTTAACCCGAAAAAAAAGATAATCGACGTCAAGACAAACCAAGTCGTAGCTTGACTTGACTATGACTTTGTCCAAGTCAAAAGTAAACATGTTATAAAAAGTTAATTGAATTTAATAAACATGTCTATTAAATAAACTAACCACAGTGAGAGATTTTCCTTGATGCGTGAGCGACAAAAAAGTCCAAAATTGATAATCTTGTTCTCAAGAGTCATCGTTTAGAAAAAACCTAGATAATCTTCCATGACAGACAGAAGTTTCTCAGTAGGTAGGTACTATAAATCACTATCTTTTATTCTACAAATGACTGGTCCGTGACTTACCAAACACTAGGGTCATCGCGCCAAATAATTGCTCAAAGCATTTCGCTACCAAGATTATATTACTAATTCCTAATCACAAAATTGAACTTTTACTGTTGTGGTATAAGGTGTATAATTGTTTGGATGTGTACGAATATTTAAAGCTGGTAATTTGGTAGTGGCATTGACATGATACGTGCTGTCAGATGTAGTTTGATGTTTGTTAGTTTGTAGTTAGGATTGGTTCAGACCTTACGAGGATTGTCAGCTAATCATTTAATGCAATAATACATTAGTGACATAATTTAGTATTCGTCTAAGTACTTGAATATTCTAGGGACTAATCTACTCTAGGGAGCAAATGAGCTTCGAGGTGGTAATCTCTTCTTAAATGATCTGATGACTAAATTAAATGATCGATGTTCAAATATTAAGAATTTAAATTACTCTTGTATCTGTTTGCTTATTTATACTAATAAGCGGTGCAAATATTCATGATATTAAAAGGCTCAAGAAGGTGCTTTTTACCTGGCCGGTCGACCGGGCGGATACTGTTATATTATTAGATGTTTGTCGAATATCAATGTCAAGTTTAATTAAAACACAAGCAAAATAAACTGGAAGTTAGAAAACATTACTGGTAGTGTGACTTAACAGAATTACATACCAAATTGGTATTATTGAATTACCCGACGCTTCATCCAAGTCGCACTTAGGAGGTTATAGACTGACTCGAATGAGTTTTTAGTGAGATTTAAATATGTCATGAATTAAAAAAAGTTTATAAAAAAATATATTTCACTCAAAAAACGCGTGTTAGGAAAACTTCAGCCACAGAGTCGAATGATAATGTACCTACAAAAAATCAGAAATGTTTCGAAGAAAATGATGTTGGGCATAACTTAAACTAAGAGTCTATCGACATTTAGTTCTTAAGTCTTTACTTGATTCTTAAAGTAATATTTATAAATTAAGATTATTGCATTGGTTAAAAAATATGCCTTGAAATGGACATTAGTGGTTGAAACAAAGCATAGTTATGTTAGCCCTCTGTATAAGATACATAACATATAACAATACAAAAATTGATAGCTTGTTAAATTATATTTTTTTTTTTTTTGGAATTTTATGGCCTGGTAACAAGACCTTTAAGCCAAGTCTTCATTTTTGATGTTAAATTATATTGTAACCAATAACATTGCCAGTTGGAGATATTTGCAGTATTGCCAACTTGTCAACTTTAAATTCCTTACCAACCAGTGTTGAAATTAATCTACATTCAGTTTAATAACGCTGTGCAGACCTAACCACTGCTTCATTGAAATTATCTTAAAATTACCTGTATACGTATCTAGTAAGTACCTACTTACTGAGAAAGTTCAGAAATTGAAATGGGCCATCACTCAAAACCAGTGATTTTTCTATCAATAAATACTGTAATAAAAACTACTTATTTTCTTAAATAGTATGAGCTTTCGTTTTCAATTTGTATTTCACTTTCTTTTAAATTATTGTGACAAGGTGGTCATGGTCCACGATCGATTTATTTTTTATAAAATCATTCGGATATATTGATTGAGTTCATTATAAACTGTACGTGTATTGGAACGTTCGTGCCAATAGAGCCTAATTTAAACGAGGTAAAGAAAAAAACATTTCTAGAAAGTGACAGTTCGAAATTTAAAATTGCCGCGTTTTGGTCGTGGTTAAAGTCATAGATATGTTGCTTAGGTACGGCAAAATAATAATACCTTCACAGCCTTTGTTTGCATTTTTTGATATACGGTAAATGCCGTATGCTGAATAAATATACTGCAGGTATCAAATTGGTTTACCTAAAATAACCTTTATATTCTATACTGTATGTAATATATTCAGTTATAAAATGAAATCGTACTATAAATCATCGTATTGCTCCTTCAGAGCAAGCTTAAATTACAGTCCTATTTTATAACAAGTCAATAAACTACATAGGTACAATATAACGTGCTTTCCATACGATTACTTTTGCAAATTCTCGACTAAAGTTATATTTTAGACATTGTAATAAGATTTACACACCTAACGCGAGCCGTGTAATTTATTTGCTAAATTAAATCTAACGGGCATGTATCTAGAATGAAATTAAATTATTAATGTGAGACCGACAGCGGCGCTTATTCTGGTCACCTCATCTTTAGATGATATAAATTAGAGATGTTTTTCGAACAAATATCAAAAATCTAAAATAAGTAGATTAAATATTGTAGTAAAATCTTAGTAGGCATTTCACTATATTTATTGAAGGATTCTTTCTTCTACCTGTGAAAGTAAAAATCAAATCAAACATGTATCATTATGTTTTTATTAACTTTTAATCTTTATTTTTGGGAATTCTTTCGATGTATTCATGTAATGGATATTATTGCTCCAAAATTTTTATTTTATTAAACCTTACCATTTTCGTCTCTATTCATTTTCAAGGGGTATTTAGCAATTACTTTATATTAGATAATTTAAATGTTTTAAATATTAATACTTTTTAAAATAATTAGAGTTTAAAATAATGTATGATAGTTTATAAATTGTATCCTAAAAATATATTAATTATGGTCAAATGTATATAACAGTAACATTTGCCCGCTTTACCGCTCGTGAGTATTTTGTTTATAACGGTATATAGTAGCATATTTGTTAATCTTATGTATAATCTATATAACTAAACAGTTTTCTCTAAATTCGTAAAAGTACTTTACGACTAAAATAGTATTAAACATCCATACATCCATCCTCACAAACTTTCTTATTTTAATATTAGTAGGACGTGATCACAGTAATTTCCACTTAATTTAAACTTATTTTATTTTATATCGTTACTGTTTCATGTCTTTTTTATCTTTTTTTATTAGTGCTGGATAGTAGAACCGATTCTGTCATTTTAGAATTACAGAATCGGTGCCGTTCCGCCTTGAATTAGCAAAACGAAATGGTGTTTGTATTAAACCTACTTGTTCTAAGTGTAACGTTCTCTGAATGTTTGAAATTGTGACAGCTCATAAAATAGAGAAGTCAGAGTCAGGTTTGGTTCAGAAGAGCTAAGATGTTTTTTTGTATTCGAAGTTTAAAATGAATACTTCTTTTTTATTATAATAATGTTGCCAGTTTTCGTTTTTAATACTGTAGGTAGATGGTGAAAATTACGTCATACTACACTGCCAGTTGTTCAGGTACAAAGGTTTTTTTTCGTGAAACTTTAAAAATCGTTTTAAGTAGGTCATGTCATAGGAATATGTCATTTGACAGTAAGTGACTACCGTACTCGAGAATATTTACTATTTTTTTAAGATAGACACACAACGCTATCAAGCCTCAAATTAATCAGAGTTAATACTAGTAATAATTTATGAATAAAAGTAAAATCACTTTTATTTAAGATAAACCTTTAAAATAGTTATAAAGGTTTTTCTTAGATATTAAGTATCCATGTCAGTTAAAATACGAGTAGTTTCAATTAAACTAAAAATCAAACAGGGACCGTTGGCTTAAAACGATCTTAAAGAAACCGCATCACATTAAAATGTCTCGAGCCTTAAGTACCATATAAAAGCCATAGTTTACGTGACTTCCTTCTTCATTAGGATGCCGCACCCAACGCCACAGGGTTCCGCACGGAATGATAAAAATGATAGACTGAGAATTCGCCATTAAAACTCGTAGTAAGCATATTTCTTATGAAGGGATTAGTAGATAACGGTTGATACTTTGACGGCAAGTAATGTTAACTTCCCTCGTGTAATATTCAAGTGGTTACAATGCCGAGACAGTCAAAATTGATATAACTTCAAATATCTCCTACACGGACATCTGGTCCTAAACTAGGCCGTATTATTGTAATAAATAAGTCTGCTAATAAACTTACCTATATATTTATAAATACGGATAGTGTAGGATAAGGCGGTCGCCACCCTGCATTCTACTGCGTTGAGTGTTATGGCTTTAAACCCCATATGGAACAACACTTGATGACCCAGTCTCCGTTAGAAAAACCATGGCCAGCCGTGCCGTCTCAAGATGCTGGCGGACGGCGTTGAGGTTTGAGGAACTCCACCTCAAAAAGCGGGTTGGTGGGAGAATGGAGTGCTGCTGTACATGGTGTATGCTTTCTCTGTGCTGCCATGAAAAATAGAGGAGGAGGGGAATGGGAGCGTAAAAGGCATGACAGTCAGCGCGGCAGTGTAATACTGAGACTCGGAATACTGTGTCGTCATACAACGGTGAGGCATGAGGGCCCCCGTACCCTCCCGGAAGTGGTTGCCTGGTCCCACCGTCAGGTCACCAATCGGCACGACGAGCCACTCCGTGGATTATGCGCGACCTGACGGGGCAGCCTCCCAGGGTGGTTAGCCGTGCTTGTGCCCCTCTCTATGCCGCCTGCGGCCAGCGGCAATGCGACATGATTCTACGAGCATTCCACTGCTCACACACTTACCGCGATAACTGTCACCTCTGCATCATTGTATCTCCGGTATCGCACTCACCTACGAAATACGACAGCACCAAAACTGCCATTTTACGTTGGTGCGAGGGTAGTACCGCCCCGGTCGAGCCGACCCGTTTTTGCTGAAATCAGCATGGCTCTACTACCTAGTATTGTATGGAAATCAAACCCACCCCTGGCTTAGTAGTCGAATTACTAGACCCACAGACTTATCAATGGATTAACCACTGGGTGTGACTTAATCAAAAGAAAAAACAACGGGTTGCACTCCGGGAATGCCGGCAGAAGTGAAAACTTGACCCTTGGCGTTGTGCTTTTTTGATTTATTAAATTTACTTTTTTTAACTTCGTATTTTTTGCACTTAATATACACGAACTTTACAAGGATACAGATAGTCGAGTCGAGCATGCTGAGGTACACACACGCACACTCACGCAAGCACCCCGCACTATTTAACAAAACAGCAGGAGCAGGCATATATTTTCACCGCGCGGTAGAAAGAGACGGGAATATTTTTTCCACTCCTACACCACGCTTCCGTCTTACGAATATTCGATTACGTCACGTGTCCTGAGGCGAGTTTAACATTTATTACTTTAAAAAGAAAAATTAGAATACTTCACTCCTTATTTGGCAGTTTTTATTGTTACTGTGGCTTAAAAAAGACAAAGCAACTAAATTATGTAAAATAAATACATAGCGGAACGTATCTTCTAATTAATTAATTAATAATTCATTTTTAGGAAATGTGCTTTAAAAATGTGTGTGTCAACCGCAGCTCTTCTTCGCTTATGTATGTATGTAACAAAACGCGTAAGCGTCATGAAATTCTCGGCGATTACGTAATTTTTACTCTAAACACTATCTCTCTAATAATAAGCGTTTTAGCGCTGTTTGTTAGACGACATAACTACTGGCAAAACGCAGCAGTGTAAAGCCTCACTTTTAGTTAACGTTTTACTGTTCATAAACTTTTCAAAAATATTATGTTAGCACTCTTTACACTACTATATTATATCCTACTAGTTGTTGCTCGCGGCTCTGCCTGCTTATATGTCGATTATCGTGGCAAATAGTAGCCTATGTGTTATTCTGATGTATAAGCTATATTATTGTAAAGTTTAATCCAAATCCGTTCAGTAGTCTCAGTGAAAGAGTAACAAACATCCATCCATCCATACTTACATACTTTCGTACTTATAATATTAGTATAGATATATATAAATTAAGAACACATTTAATTGAAAGCTTTGCTTAAGATCTCGACAACGACATGTATTATGTCTCAAGCTGCCATTATTACATTTGTGTATCACTTATTTATTCCAAGAATGTATCTCAAGCCTAATAAATTATGTCAAAACTCCATATTTAACCTACTAAACGTCAAAAAAAGCGCGGGTACCGTTTTGCAAATGGCGCCTGCATGATTATATTCGCGGATAATCTAGAGACAAAACTGTAGCACTTTATTTGGTAAGGCTGCATACTTTTTAGATATAAATGATTGCAAGAAAGTTTCATGACAGTTAGCACACTATTTAAGGAATTTATTGTGTAAGTAATTTGTATTACTACAAAGAGTACTACTACACAGAGTAGGTATTTTATTTAGAGATTTTAAAGAAACAGTCGTGTTTACTTTAGTAATGATTTAGACTACGTTAGATTTCAGTTGTAATTACAGATCTATCTATACTAATATATAAAGCTGAAGAGTTTGTTTGTTTGAACACGCTAATCTCAGGAACTACTGGTCCGATTTGAAAAAAATATTTCAGTGTTGGATAGTACATTTATCGAGGAAGGCTATAGGCTATATATCATCACGCTAGGACCAATAGGAGCGGAGCACCAATGAAAAATGTTTCGAAAAAGGGGGAAAATTATCACGCTACGGGCAATAGAAGACGCAAACGAGGTTGCGTGTGTCGGCTAGTGTAGTATAAGAGGAGTTAATAGATTTATTATTTTCATGATAGCAAAATAACTAGTACAATGGTTGAAGTGGTTGCTTTGACACTAAGCTACGCTACGTATTATTGGTTCGATTACCAAACGAGGCAAATTTTATGTGATATACAATGTAAGAGCCCAATATTATTCTATTTTCAACATTTAGTAGTATCTCGCAAGGAAACGTAACGGTAAGGAAACTATCGCCGTAGCTGTAGTCACTCGTTAAAGTGTCATGGTACGTTTCTATGTAATCTGTGACTACGGCTTTTCAAACTTGTTTCATACTTTTTCAGCGTCATTTTTTGTCGTAGTTGGGTTTCAGTTTTTACAATTTTTTATTTAAAATGTTTTGGTACTGTTATAATATCACAATTATTGAATAAATGCGGACAAAGTCACGAGCAAATGCTAATCACTCTAATATATAAAGGCGTAAGTTTGTGAGTGTGTATGTTTGTTACTTTTTCACGCTCAAACTACTGAACGGATTTGGATGAAACTTTACAGTAATATAACATATACATCAGAATAACACATAGGCTACTATTTGCCGCGATAACTGATATACACGCGGGCGGAGCCGCGGGCAACAACTAGTAATATATTTATTTTGAAATGTACAAGTAACGTCCTTTCCAATGCTACCAAACGGCATATTCATCTCAAATTTATTTTTTAACACAGTTTATGACCGCTAAAGGGCGCCACGCCACACACATTAGATTCAGTGACACGTCGTAGAGCCTATAAACCAGCGGACGATCAAGATGCTGCTATCGATACCCATATGTCCAATGATAATAACTAGTTGAGGACCTATGAGGGAATAAATGAATATACATACATATATAGCCTGTCAAAATCATAACCCTCCTTTGGCTCTGCCGTAGTCGGGTAAGCGAGGTATTTTTATTCTATTCTTCTAATATCGACTGTATAACCAATTTTCTTATAAAAAGTCATTTCATCAGAGAATTGAACAATACTGTAAAATAGCATGTGTGATGATAGCGCCTAAGCTGCTGAGCCATGTTTGAACATCACATGTTCTTCAGACCGGTATAACATCTGATCAAGTTGTTGCATCTCAACCTCAAGGTCAAGGGCATAGATTAACAGAGGGTCAATTGCCTGACTGTTGTGGATGTGTTAGTCTGTTGCTGACAGCACGCAAGTTATTTCAATGTGTAAAATTATCGCTAAAGTAGGTACTTTTTTATCCTACTTACTATATATATATATACATATATATATCTATACTTATAAAATAGTAAGTCCTGACTGACTGACTGACTGACTGATTCATCATCGCCGAGCGTAAACTATGATAGTTAGGGCTATGAAATTTGGTGAGTAGGATCGTTTTATTGAGTAGACACCCACTAAGAAAGGAATTTTGGAATTTCTACCCCTAAGGGGGTGAAATGGGGGTTGAAAGTTCGTATGGAAGTCCGTAATTTTTTAAGTTAGAAACCTGAAACTTTACTTTTGGGCTGCTGATTAAAAATGAATAAACACGTATTTCAGCGTTTTTGGATATTCTACCCCTAAGGGGTGAAATAGGGGTGGACATTTCGCATATAGGTAAGTCTGGAAGTCCGACATTTTTGAAGTTCGAAACATAAAACTTTGTTTTTGGGCTACTGATTAAAAATGAGTAGATACGTATTTAGGTGTTTCTGGATATTCTACCCCTAAGGTGGTGAAATAGGGGTTGAAAGTTTGTATGGAAGTTCGTCATTTTTTAAGTTAGAAACATGAAACTTTGTTTTTGGGCTACTGATTAAAAATGAGTAGATACGTATTTAAGTGTTTCTGGATATTCTACCCCTAAAGGGGTGAAATAGGGGTTGAAAGTTTATATGAAAGTTTGTCATTTTTTAAGTTGGAAGCATGGAACTTTATTTTTGGGCTACTGGTTAAAAATGAGTAGATACGTATTTAGGTGTTTCCTGATATTCTACCCCTAAAGGGTGAAATAGGGGTTGACATTTGGTATATCGGTTAGTCTGGAAGTTCGTCATTTTTGAAGTTTGAAACATGTAATTTTATTTATATGTTATTGATTTAAAAAGAGTAGAGACGTATTTGAGCGTTTCTGGGTATTCTACCCTTAAGGGGGTGAAATAGGGGTTGAAAGTTTGTATGGAAGTTCGTCATTTTTTAAGTCAGAAGCATGAAACTTTATTTTTGCGCTACTGATTTCAAATGAGAAGACACGTATTTAAGCGTTTCTGGATATTCTACCCCTAAGGGGGTGAACTAGGGGTTGAAAGTTTGTAAGGAAGTTCGCTATTTTTAAAGTAGCAAACATGAAACTTTATTTATGCGCTACTGATTTCAAATGAGAAGACACGTATTTAAGCGTTTCTGGATATTCTACCCCTAAGGGGGTGAACTAGGGGTTGAAAGTTTGTAAGGAAGTTCGCTATTTTTGAAGTAGCAAACACGAAACTTTATTTTTGGGCTACTAATTAAAAGTGAGTGGATACGTATTTAAGCGTTTCTGGATATTCTACCCCTAAGGGGATGAAAAAGGGGTTGAAAGTTTGTACGTAATGTCGCCATTTTTGAAGTTACAAAGATGAAACTTTGTTTTTGGGCTACTTATTAAAAATGAGTAGATAAGTATGTAAGCGTTTCTGGATATTCTACCACTAAGGGGTGAAATAGGGGTTGAAAGTTTGTATGAAAGTTTGTCAATTTTGCGGTAATGACATCGTAATGACACGTGATCACTGTGTCTCGGAATGCTACACCTGGCGAAGTATATTTTTATACCATGGGTGTGCCAAAGATAGGATAGTTGACGTCACGTTTAGACTAATAGGAGTTCGGCATGTTTGAATAGAGACTCCACCAACCAATGAAATTGCGTGGGTCTGCTAGGATGCCTTTCAGTCCTATATTCATCTGTATGTGACATAAACAAGCTTTATAATGACGTAACTGTCTGTCTGATATCGAGTTGAAAAGCAACTGCGCAATTCAACGCGATGCACATCGTACGACTAATAGAAGTGTCACTTTTACTGTTCTACTTATAATCACAAATTTATTTAATCGATTTTTAAATATTGACTGTTAAGGATTAAACCTTGACAACTTTTTACTTGTCAAATTTTTAACATAAATATCGATATATTTTGGAAACTTGCTAAAGAATGCACTACATTGTGTAATTGTTTTAATTAATACAAGAAGACGTTGGAATTTTTGGCGATTGCTTCTAGGTCAACCAGTAATAAATTATGGTGATATTTTTTGATCAAGTCATATTAAGTAAAAATCGTTACAGTTCTTGGGTAGAAACGTAAATAC
Organism: Spilosoma lubricipeda; assembly: GCA_905220595.1. Classification (NCBI taxonomy): domain Eukaryota; kingdom Metazoa; phylum Arthropoda; class Insecta; order Lepidoptera; family Erebidae; genus Spilosoma; species Spilosoma lubricipeda. The sequence continues at coordinate 3,836,455 of HG992290.1, forward strand.
AGCGCGTTTTGAAAAAAATAAATTACCGAGTTCTTTAGCAGGAAGAAGTAATAAGGTATTTAATATTCTGAATACATCAATAAACCTGAACTGTTTACTTTAAGTGTCCGTTCTAATAGCAAAAATCAAGTAGGTACAAGTAAAGGCAAAAATTCTAAATTGGTTAATTTGTATCTACGCTACTTAAAAATAGCTATGCGATTATGATCTGATATTACACGGTTAAAAAGAACTGTGACAGAATAACGAAAGGCATTTTTGAACGCATAGTTTGTCGCTTGGAAAAAAGGTGTAAAAAAACTTTAAGGTCGATTTACGAGATAAGTGATACAGCTGTAGGTATGTGTTTCTTACGGAATCTTTGTTCGGTAAGTAAAATTGCTACTTCTTTGGTTTTTTGTTTAGTTGTAGTATGTAATTTAGCATGTAGCGGGAGAGCCAAGCTTCGGCATGAATGAGCCGGTTCGACCGGAGTGATACCACGGCCTTACAGAAAACCGGTGTGAATCAGCGCTTGCGCTGAGTTCCACCGAGTGAGTACACCCCTCCCTACATGCCCCCATCCCGCAAAAGCCGGCAACGTATTTGTGACGCCTCTGGTGTTGCAGGTGTCCATGGGCGACGGTAATCGCATCTCATCAGGCGGTACGTCTGCTCGTTTGACCCATATTCTTAAAAAAGAGAACCAAAGTCTAAAATGCGCCTGTAACTAATACCTAGCGATAGCTAGACGACTGAATTGAAGTGATTAACATGAATTGACATTGTTTCTTTAGGATTTAAGGGTAAAGGAATATATGGATCACTGGAAAGTTATAAGTAGTTGCTATCATCCACGAACGTCTGCAACTCAAAAGTAAAAAAACAATGTCAATTCATATCAATCGTCAAGCTATATCTAGTTCAATTTAATATTATTTAATTAAAACTCGCAACATTATCGTCCGCACGTATATTAAGAACGCGTATCATTATTTACTTGCCTCCTAATACATATTGTTTTACACTTTCTCTCCCAAGTCTGTTATTCTTTCATTAATTCCTCGCGATATTTTCCGTAAGAATATGAAACAATAAGTTGATGTTATCGGCATTTCAAGAACGGTTCACACACTTTTTGTTATTCACGCTTTATATGTATTCATTTTATTTGTATGAAATATTGGTGGTAGACACGTAAGACGTTGTTAGGGTTTTGCAGGGTTTTGCAATTTTAGGGAACAAGCTGAGTCTTAGCTTGTTACCTCACCTGCTGAGGACTATAAGTTCTATAGCGGAATAGCGTACGCAGCCTTGATTACTTGTCAGGATTCTCCCTGCCTTCTAGTAGTCACTTACCTAGTAGGCAATTTGACATCTGTCACAAAATAACGTCTATACCGTTGCATTGTTCAAAGTTATAGAAATTAGGTTTGTATTAATCCTGTCCTGTCGCGAAGGTAGTTATTGATATCAAGTACAATTTTAACAAAAATAAAACCGACTTCAAGGTTCGAATCGATTTCTCTTAGATTCCATGATCAGATGTTAATGCCCTTATCATGGTACTACCGTCGGGACATCTCCTTTCCATTAAAAAAGGAATCATCAAAATCGGTTCATAAACGACGAAATTATCCGCGAACACACATAAAAAAAAAAAGGAAAAAATATATACGGTCGAATTGAGAAACCTCCTCCTTTTTTTGAAGTCGGGTAAAAATACTGTTATTTGTGTTTAAAATTTCAGTACTTAAGACTATCTAGTGGATGTCCGCTTCTGTCAGAGCTCTATCTTGCTTTTTACACATCTACACAAAAAACCGTGAACTTAATGCCCTTAAAGGTCACGGAATTTCGAAAAAGAAGAGCTACAAATCACGCACGGTTTCACAAAAAGTCACCTTTTCCCACAACATAATTAGTTGAATTACGTAATTTTTACGCAACAAACCTATAGAAGAGCAAAACAAATAGTATACATATTTCAAAGACGCAACAATTTACAAAGAGACATACGGTGACATGCGACTGCGCACACAATAGACTTACGAGAAACGTGAGTGAGTGAATGAATGAGTGAGTGAACGAATTGCAGAATTTCATTTCGTTGTACTACATGTAATTACACTTCTGAGTGATATATATTTGTGATCTGTTGTTTGACTGCGCAATTTTAATTGCGTCATGTTTTGATTTGAATTGAATAAAGCGATTTTTTACTAAAATTAGGCGGCTGTCATTTATAGGTTTAAAATATATTTAACACTCTCGTGTTCTTTTCTTTAAATGATCAAGTATTATGTATTCTGTTTTATTCATTCGATGTTTTGTGACAACATAACACATCTATTACATTAATAAAAAAAGGCCAATGTTATATATATGTAACGACTAATATAGTATATTACATCCTACTAATATTATAAAAGCGAAAGTTTGTATGTATGGATAGATGGATGAATGTTTGTTACTCTTTCTCGCAAAAACTACTGAAAGGATTTGAATGAAACTTTACAGTAATATAGCTAATACATCAGAATAACACATAGGCTACTATTTGCCGCGATAACCGACATATACGCAGGCAGAGCCGCAGGCAACAACAAGTATTTATATAATCTGAACGACTTCAACGATTTTCATGAAATTTAGTATGCAGGTGGTTTCGTCGGCCATAAATCGATCTAAATTGGATTAATTGTTTTTAAATTTACCAAAAATACCGAGCAAAACTCGGTCATCCAGGCACTAGCGTAAAAAGAGAGTTTAAAAAAATCATCGATGTAATTTAAGTCAGTAGAATTAATTTTAAAACATCAATTATTTGATATTGATTGCCATACAAGACATTGCAGTGATCTCAGACTCACTTTCGACAGAAATAATAACAGTAACCTCACTGTCGCTACAAACGTCAACAATTATTGTAACTGTTATTAGTTATTTCTCTGAATTATCAAACAAAAGTTCCAACGTGCACCACAAGTTACCTCAGAATCAATTAAATTACTTTTATAAACGATTGATTCAATCGATTCCTGTAATAAAGCGGGTAAAACTATCGATTGTGTAATATATTTATTAACTACGACAATCAAATTTGTCCCTAATATCGATTAATCGATGCGAACATTAATCGATTGCGATGCTACAACCACCAAAGTGATACCCATTGCATCAAGTAATATAATGGTGACTAGCCGACCCACGCAACCTCGTTTGCGTCTCCTACTGCCCGTAGCGAGATAGTTTTCCCCCGTTTTTGTAACATTCTTCATTGTTGCTCCGCTCCTGTAGGTCTTAGCGTGTTGATATATAGCCTATAGCCTTCCTCGATAAATGGGCTTCTAACACTGAAAGAATTTTTCAAATCGGACCAGAGGTTCTTGAGATTAGCGTGTTCAAACAAACAAACAAACAAACAAACTCTTCAGCTTTATATCTTAGTATAGAAAACTAAATCATCACTAGCTCTTCAGGTTACTCAAGGAACATTATAATAGCTGGCTTTAATAGGCCATAGGCCTTTGAAAAGAGGTTTTTGTCTATTAACTACACAACACTAGCTAGGCGGGTTAGTGAATGCTTTGTTTCAACTTTTTTTCTCTTGGCAGTACTGTAGTCCTGCGTAGGTAGCGGTATTAGTCAACTTTAACGACATTGATCGAATGAATAGAGATGTTTTGTATGAGCTTTATATTGGAAGGATATGGCTTGGTTTTTCCGGGCTCTTACCGCACTTAGCCTCTTTATTGGGCCGTTGTACGTAGGCTTATCATCTTCTTACTCCTCATTCCAGAAGATAAGCAATCTTTTCAGGATGCTACATGCTTCCGGGAATGATGTTGATTGGAGGATGTCTGCCTGTTAATCTGCAACACTTCTACATTCTGTAAGAACGTGCTGCTCTGTTTCTTCTGCCTTCAGATTGCTCATTGGAAGGATGTATGAATATACAGACAGAATAAACAAATATGGGTTTTACGGTACCAGTGTAGATATCGCGCACGACTTGTTCAGATCTAATCCTGTATATTTATGCCGAGGTAGATTGTACATTTGTGGTACTGATTTGATCGAAATGACCTGCCTTTGTTTAGAGCCCATATTTACTGTAACTATCTATCTGCTCTACTGTTACTAACCGCTCGCCCAGTGTTCGAAAACCACAGTGATTCATAAAAAAAAATCTTGTTCTTTTTTTTAGCCTTCTGCACTCCTTCTCCATAACTAATACTTTTAAAACAAGCAATCAATCTGAATCTCGGAAACGGCTCAAACGATTTTCATAAAATTTAGTAAACAGGGGGTCCCGGGTCGATAAATCGATCTAGCTGGGATTAATTTTTTAAAAAAAGCACCAAAATAAAATAACGAGCAAAGTAAGGTCATCCAGGTACTAAACTTTAACTGTGCCAAATTTCATACTCCTCCTTTAGCAAAATTTCGTATAAGGTAACAAAATTTTTTGCTTCACTTCTCCGAGGACGTGATGTGCGAAGTAGTCTTTCACTCGTTTGTATTGTAATGGTCAACGCATGGCCACGCATACACAATCACCTGCACTTTCACTGATCAATGTATGTATGTTTTGCGAGTACACTTAACGTCATAAGTTTTTCTATCCCTGCTCATATTTTTGAATGTAGCTATTGCCAGCGGCTTCATTGTTTATTTGATATTTCTAACGTTAAAAGTTATAAAATTCTATACGATAATTAATCCCGCATTTTACAACCTTACGGGTGATATTCGGTGATATTGGGTGTTGATATCATCACCAAAATTTAATAGTCCACCGTAAGACATGGGTCTCTCTTTTAAAAGAAAGTTTTTTTTTATTTGGTTCAAAGTACTTTTACGAAAACAAAAAAAAAATCTAAGATTTCTTAGTTATGATTTTTTATAGTTACTTCTATTGTTAGCTTATTTTACTGCAAATTTGAAGTAGGTAAGGTTCAACCTCTTATTCCTATGTTGTAATGTAAATCTAGTAGCAATATGGCGATATAATGGTCTTAGCTAGCACTTAGGCGATTATTTGCGATAGATTAGGCAAAGTTATGCAAATGTATCGTGGACTATATGCATACCTAAATTTTATGAGTTTGCCATTAATGGTTGTACTGTAGTACGGTTAAGTCATTATTTTAAATATGTAGTTTAAATACAACAAGGTTAAGAAATTTTAAATTTTAATTTTGTATCATTTTAGCAACGTTTTTAATTCATTTCACACATTGACATTTATACATCATATATTTAAATATATTAAATTTAACCCTGAGAGAAACATTCTTCAAACGTGATCCGTCTATCTTTATATATATAATTCTTCTGTGAGTGTGTATGTCACTGAACTACTCTCAAACGACTGGACCGATTTTGATGAAATTTTTTGTGTGTGTTCAAGGGGATCTGGGAATGGTTTAGATTCACAATTTTGTCCGCTGGACAATGTTTTTTTAATTAATTTTAAATTTATTAGTAGCTATGGCAAAACGACGTTTGCCGGGACAGCTAGTTTATTATAAAAAAAAACAAAAAGTAGTTTGTTCTTCAATGCGAAGACGAAATCAACAAAAGTATACAATTTTGCAAGTAACAATATACATTTAAACTCGGTATCGATTATAATTGAAAAGTTATATAACTTAAGACTTATTTTTGCCATCGAAGTGCAATCGGGCTTAGAAAGATATATTACAGTATTTAGATTTCTCCTCGTTTTGTTTCATCGTAATTAAAAAAATATCCTAAATAAAACTATGAAATAACTGTTAACCAGGTAATATATACATATATATTTGTGTTTGGACTTCATATTTTAAGCTCCGAACTGCTTATTATGGCGGCTACAAGTTGCCATATTGGGAGAAAACTTAACGACGTCATTTACGTCTGATGGCTGTCTATCACATTGCCGTGTAAGGAACTGGCAGCACAGAGATTGGTTGTTTTGTTAAATAAAAAAAAAACTCACTTACTAGTATGGGTCAAAGTCTATCTTCATATTAAAAAAAAAACAAAAGATAATGAAAACTTGAAAAAACCCTATAACAACTGATCTGGCCAGAGTGATAATTAAATCTTAATTTACATAAATACTTTTTGTTACTATTTTCACATTATTTTCGATTGAAAAACATGTAATTTTGATCCTGCACATTATTCATGTTTAATATTTGAAATCTGAACAAATGTGATTAAAAAAACAGTATAACACTTACGTTCGTGATAGTACAGAAAACAATCTCGATCGCAACATGTAGTCTACTTTCGATTTCCAAACTACACAGCCTCGCGATACCATATCGCATTACCATAACTACACGGTTCACGTTTAGGGTTACAGTGTAGGGTATAGTAAAACGTAACGTAAAATTATGCGTTACCTTTTCAAAAGCACTTAAGGTATCTCGGGTTAGTTATTTACGGTGCAGGAATTATTGTTCGAATTTTGAATTTGTATGTCGTTTAGGAATTTTAAACACTAGCGACTATTTAATCGTCACGAACGTCGCCATAGTGTGGGTCACCATGCTGCATTGTTGCATTATCTGCATTCGCAATGAGTATGGTGACCATTACCCTTGGATTTTGCTCATGCTCTCCACCAGACAGAGTAGAGTCACTTTGGCAGGCTCTACTCTGCCTGATAGAGAGAGAGAAATATGTACGCATGTTTATATATTTTTGATATAATTGTATGCTCTTAAACATGTACTAACTGTTGCCACTATTGTGCATAAGGATTAGAATAAAAATAAATAAAATACTAATCATTAGTATAAAAGTAGGTACAGGTTGTATTTATATATAAATGACTACTGATGAAAAAATTGGTTTCAAAGTTACATTGCAATTTTATCTACACTTGTGAAATAACTTAAAAATAAAAGAGTTTTTTTATTTCATTTTCTGGCGTTTGTAGGTATGTATTTAAAAACTCATCACTGATACAGAGGTTCACATTATGTAGGCTGATTTCCTGATTGCTTAACAAATCAATGATGAACATTTAGTATGTTTATCCATACTAAATTATAATTCGAAAGTAACTTAATCAGACTTCGTGCCTTTCTGTCTTTTCGGTTTTCATAGATAAGTTGCTGAACCGTTTTGGATGGATTTCGGTGTAGAGATAGATTGGACCTTGAAGAAGGACACACGCTACTTTTTGCCGCCATAACCGATATACACGAGGACGGAGCCCCGATGAAAGGCAAGTAGGCAGGTAATTATGTACCTTATTAAAATTCACAACTCCCAAGTACCTTTATGGAATTATTTAAGAGTTTGAGTACATTCTAGGATTAGAATATATAAAATAATAATAATTAATTCTAGACTGTATTCCAAAAACTTCCATAGAGTGCCGACAATCAAGAGTATAAATTATATAACAGTTTAGAGTTTACCCCATACTCACCAGAATTAAATTATTGTCCCATTAAACTAAACATGTAGCTTAGGATGTACGATTACATCAAAACTATAGACGAAAATAAGTAACACAAAATTATTCACTTCACTACTAAAGCCTACAACTAAATTATAACACAATGTGTACTGAAGTGCCTGTAAAATACAAAGTTATCACATTACACAATAATAATTGCTTTGGCAATAAAACTAGGCTAGACATAAATCTTTGTTGAACAATATCTGATTTTACACATGCATATAGTTTCACAAGACGGATACTACTTGTTGTAGTGTACAGTATAAATCAAGTTTATCTACACAAATAAAAACAATTGAAGTTTCTGTTTGTAATTTCAAATTAACGGATTTTCAGAAAATGCATTAAAAATATTTGTAGTACATACATCGAAAAAGCAATGTTATTTTTTTTTATTTCTTCTGGCTAATCTCGGAAACGGCTGGACCGATTTTAAAAGGACTTTCACGGGCAGATAGCTACGGTTGTTGTTGTGCCACGGATAATACCACGGGGCTCAGCTAGTACATAATATTTAAATTATGTTCGATTTAGCAGTGACAAGACTTTTTTCTACTAAGTTTTACTAGCAAATAAATGACGCTTTCATGTCTCTAAATCTTAATTTTTAAAAGCTTTCGCACTTAGATATAAATAAATTAATATTTCGGACATCTGACACACAACGCCATCTAGCTTCAAACTAGGCAAAGCTTGTACTTGTAAGCTTAAGTGACTGATAGAATACTTATTTATTATTATTTTTATATTACCTACCATTATTATGTTCTTGTTATAGTTTCCCCCAGCAATCAAATAATTGTAAAAACCTTACAATGTGTTAACTATTGCAGAAATTAATGTACGTATTCTAGTGTAGTTATCTGGATATAATCAATTTTAACTGTTTGTTATTTACTTCACGTCTAAATAAGATACAAAAAAGGACGTAGGGAATTTTCCGTTCGAAGGAAATCTAAATTTATTAAGAAAATCCATATTAAAGCCAGCAATAACTAACTCACACTGCTGTTTGTGATATATATTATCAAACAACGTTATTACGTACATCTATACAAATAAATAAAATTGGAGTGTCTGTTTGTAATATTAAAATAACCGTTTTTTACTAAATGCATATGTTATACACGGTACATACACAAAAAATGTAGTAAAAATTTTTTTTGTCTATCTGTCTGTTTGTTCCGGGTAATCTCTGGAACGACTGGACGGATTTTGACGGGACTTTCACTAGTAGGTAGCTGATAATCCAGGGAGTTACTTAGACTACTTTTTTTTGGATAACTTTTTCCCGCGGTGTTACTCGCGGTACCACAATAACCGCAGGGAACACCGTGGGGTTCAAGCTAGTCTGAATATAAAAAGGTGATCGACAGCTTATTGAATTGTCGTGCGACAAAAAAGTCTGTACGTGTGCTAGCCGCCTAATAACGTCTGGTTGCGTACGCACGCGTTCACGGGAAAATACTTTGGTTTTCCACACTCATATTAAGAAACATTGTTATTAAAATGCAGTATTTTCCATGGTACTATGGGAACGAAGGACTGTTGCAGAATACATAAAAGGTACCACAGGTACTATACCTGGCACGGCAAATTTAACCCACCATAAATTTTGATTAAAGAAAATAAATTTCAGTAGAGAAATAAAAAGTACTTTAAAATAAGAATCAAAACATATTTTTCTGTTCTGTTAGATAAATATTACTTTGAGAATTTTCTTGTTAGGTTAGGTTACTGATTCAATGATTGAAGACTTATTTGGAAAAGAACACTGTTGTAAGCCTTTTTTCTGCCGATGTCAAACTATTGTAAGTCACAACGATGAGGGCTCCAGGTTGCCACAGAATAAAACAGTCTGCGCTTATGCAAGAACCGTGAAGTTTAAAGAACTGTCATGCAAGCTAACAAACCCAGAGAAGACAAGCTATTTCTGGGCACACAAGAGAAAATTTTCCAACTTTAGCTGATTAATTTCTTTATGTATGTTATTTATTGTTTTTAATTCTTATAAAGTATTTTCATTTACTTTATTGGGACACAAAACAGTCATAGATTGCACCAAACTGTTTTAGCTAGTACAATTATTTGTGCAAAAATATACATGCGAATTAATACTTTATGTCTTTAACGTCAGAATATTAAGCAGCAAAATTCATATAAGTAAATAAAGTATTAATGTAAATTTCGGAATGCATTGTATTTGCGTGATCAGATTTTAATATGAGGCCCTGACCGTCACACGGTTCGATTTGTTTTTATTTTAAATGCCTTTCGACACGCAATCAACTAAACCCTTCTTTGTTCTGTTGTTCTAATGTACTCAACTTTTTGTTTTTACTTAAATATTTTCTGTCTTCTCCGTGTGTAAACGAATTGAGGAAACAGAGAGACAACACCCTTATTCATTCCATGGCAGTCGTGAGAGACTATTAAGAAGCAAACTACACAGGACAAGAAGACTACAAGAGAAGAGCCAGCTTCATACAGTAGGTCTAAACCTCCCTTCTAAGGAGAGGCTTATGTCCAGCAGTGGACTAGTAAAGTGTAGTGGCTTTTGATGACGTGAGTGATTTTATGTCTACACTAGCTGAACCCCGCGGTGTTACCCGCGGTTATTGTTGTACCGCGAGTAACGCCGCGCGACAAAGTTAGTCTAAAAAAAGTAGCCCAAGTTACTCCCCGGATCATTAGCTACCTGCCAGTGAAAGTCCCGTCAAAATCCGTCCAGCCGTTCCAGAGATTACCCGGAACAAACAGACAGACAGACACACAGACAAAAAATTTTTTAACTACAGTTTTGGTATATGTATCGTGTATACATACACATGCATTGATTAAAAAGCTGTTATTTTAATATTACAAACAGACACTCCAATTTTATTTATTTGTATAGAGTATAGATGAAAAGAAATGCAAATTTATAATAAAAAAAAACTATTTAATGTATACAGCTGATATATTCAGGCTCAGAGGCGGTTTTGTTTTTGTAGAAAGTATCTATATGACCTTGAACTTTGCTCGGTATCTATACAAATAAATAAAATTAGAGTGTCTGTTTGTAACATCAAAATAACCGCTTTTTACTAAATGCATATGTACATATACACGGTACATGTACCAAAAATGTAGTTAAAGAAATTTTTGTCTGTTTATCTGTTTGTTCCGGGTAATCTCTGGAACGGCTGGACCGATTTTGACGGGGCTTCCTAATCGGGAGTTTATAATAAAACCAGTTGAACCCCGCGATGTTACCCGCGGTTATTGTTCTACCGCGAGTAACGCCGGGGGACAAAGTTAGTTTAAAAAAAGTAGCCTATGTTACTCTATGGATCATCAGCTACCTGCCAGTGCAAGTCCTGTCAAAATCGGTCCAGCCGTTCCAGAGATTACCCGGAACAAACAGACAGACAGACAGACAAAAAAAAATTTAACTACATTTTTGATATATGTATCGTGTATACATTACATATGCATTTAATAAAAAGTGGTTATTTTAATATTACAAACAGACACTCCAATTTTATATATTTGTATAGGTTATTGGTAGATTTTCCAAAAAACGAATCTTTGGAGCCATTTCCGAGATTCAGATTATAATTACAAGAATTGCACGTTTCAAGGTATTGGATTTCAATAATTTGATTGTGTTATCAAATAATTTGCCCCACGTAACATTATCGTATCGGCAACAATATTCTAATATCTAGTATCTGGCGCTAATAATATTGATTAGATATAAAGTATTTATCATGGGTCCAGTGTGTAGGTATAGTTGTTATTGAGTTGTTTGTTTTCACGAGAATCGGTAGATATTAGACGTTTTATAGCTTAGATACGATAATTTAATATATTTATATATATAAAAATGAATCCCTATTTGCCTTGGTCATGACATCACGCGTGAACGGCTGAACCGATTTTACAAATTCTTTTTTTGTTGGATAGCCCATTTAGCGAGGAAGGTTTTAGGCAACGTAACACCACTCTACGACCAATAGGAGCCGGGTATTGACTGAAAATGTTGGGAAAATGGGATTTTTTTCATTTCTTATGGAGAGACGCAAACGAAGTTGAGTGGGTCATCTAGTCTGTGTATATTTACGTTGCAATGCTTCTTTTTTGCGCCGTTGTGTTATATGTTCAATCACTATATAATTTTTTATAAGTTTTGAGTCCACAGAGTATTTATTTAAGACTTCAGAACTCAGAACTTCAGATTTTTTTTTTCTCCTTTTTGTTACCACAGAAAGTAATCTATACTAATATATAAAGCTGAAGAGTTTGTTTGTTTGTTTGAACACGCTAATCTCAGGAAACGCTGGTCCGATTTGAAAAATTCTTGAAGTGTTAGATAGCCCATTTATCGAGGAAGACTATAGGCTATATCATCACGCTAAGACCTACAGGAGCTTAGCACCAATGAAGAATGTTACAAAAACGGGAGAAAATTATCACGCTACGGGCAATAAGAAACGCAAACGAGGTTGCGTGGGTCGGTTAGTTTATCTATAAAGCAAGTTTGAATTTATATTTTACTTAGAATACTTGGTTTTTCTACTTAATAAAAGTACTACTTTTATTTAGAATACCTAGACGGGTATAGTCACTAGCTTTTGCCTGTGGTTCCTTCCCCCATTTATCCCCCCTTCAGTTAAGTCCCTTCTCAAAAAGATCTACATTATAAGCCATAATGAACTAAAATCTTAACTGAACTTCCAGAGATACAAACATAAAATGGTTGTAATTTGTAAAAGTAACTGAAACTAAATTACTTTATCAATTATTATAAAATTTTACGTACACGTTGTTCTAATATAGATGGTCTGTCGAAATGTAAATTGACACTACCAAAGCCACGGGCAAACACTGTTCTTTTATATAACTCATTTGGACCAAATTCGGTCAGTCACAAGCAGTCAGCGGGAGACGAGCCACGGTTCCAAGTACAGTGGTCCTGGTTGTATGGTGTCGTCACGGCCATCACAAAACTGGGACGATTTAAAGGGAGTAACAATCTTACTTTCATCGTGAGACCTCACGACATGACCCCTGGATATTGGAACTAGTTACGGCATACGGATCTTCAAAGGATGGTACAGTAACGAGTTTAAGATTCTACTTGTATTTAAGTTTCTAGTTTAAAGGCTTCTGAGTTACTTCAAACACAGTGGCTAAAGAACAAAATGTTTTTAAATTTATATACATTAGTAAAAACACACTGCCTCGTTGGTCTAGTGGTTAGCGAAAACGACTGCAGATCAACAGGTTTCGGGTTTGATTCCCGGTTCGGACTACTGTTGGGTTTTCTTACAAGAAAATTTTACCGGAATATGGAAGATGGCGGTGTTTCCCACCCGTGTCTTGGAGAGCACTTTAATTAAGCTGTCGGTCCCGTTTGTCATGAAATCCGTGGCAATCGTTATTGGGAAGTCAGTACCCTCAAATATACTGACAACTAGTTCAATACTCGAATTTAGTTTGCCCTTAGGGTTGGGGAGATACGATGCCAGTCGCTCCGCGGAAAAACTGATATTCAGGTAAAACCGGTTGAACTAGTAGCCGACCCCAATTATTCTTGGGAATAATAAAGGCTATGAGATGATGATAATTGATTAGAATTGTTTTTTTCCTATTAATCTGTCTGTTATTTAATGTCAATTGTATAAGTTTCTGTTGCTGAGTACAATTGTAACCTCGATGCACCTGCCTTAATAGATTTCTACATCCTCCAGGTTGGCTGGAAGAGAATGCCCTGGGCATTAAGTCCACCAATATATACAAGTACATGAAGTTGTAAAATCAAATAAAAAAAAAAAATGTTTCGTTATTGTTGGTCATTGATCATGGCACTAAAATTTACTCAATCTGTACCTACGTACCTACCATCATCACACCTGATTTTTTCAAATTATAACTCTCAGATATCTTATAAATGATGATTGGTTGAGTTATTGAGATCTTAAGGCTCAATAAATAAACAAAGTCATATTAAAATCATTGTAAAATTAAAACCAATATGAAAATAAACTCATTGTTATTTCGTCAAGATTTTACATGCATTTTGCGCAAAACTATCAATCGGCCTCATTTTAGGAGGTATTGAATATTACTTATGGTTTTTCCAATACACACATGTTTAACTTATAAACTTACTCAATTAAGTTGAACTATGATCGAAGAGAGATTACCTGCAAATAAGAAATACATGATTAGTATAGAAATACGAATATTATGATATTAAAGACGACAATAAATAAATTGGTTTAAAAATTAATTCAAAGGTTTTTCATTTTCCTCCTAAACAAAGTTTTTGTAACCTAAGCAGCCTGAAAGCAGTGAGAGTGGCGTGTATGTGTGTATGGAAGAAGCATATGTCCACCTATGTATATGACTGCTGATGTGATTGCAGTGACTGATGATGATGATGAAATATAAACTTTGAGAAGATAAGGTCTTAGTTAACCTTACTTATTTGATGAAAACCAACAAACGAATTGCCAGATTGCCGAACTGAACGAAATGTTTTGCCGAAATTACTTAATTCTGTGTGGCTGTGGTCAATAGTCATGATCGGGTTGAGGCGACTCATATATTTTGTTATGTGCTAAGCTTAACTAGCTAAAGTATTGCTCTCATATGAGTAAATGAAAAGAACTGTAAAATATAATCAAATTAAACCAAAAAATCTTAATGGTTTTTAATAGGTCATCAATCGTAAAATTGTATAAAGGCACTTTATAAGCAGGTTTTAATACAAACATTACAATAAAATACAACTGTGCTGTTTGCATGCTACGTGAGAAGACTTCTTTATTTGTTATTGAGCAAACCCCGACAGGAATGTGAAATTCTGAATACTTAAAGTTTATATATAAAAAGTATATAAAGTTGACATGTTCAAACAATATGTGCTGTAAAGTTTAAGTGAAAACCGCTACAGAAAGCTGTATTAGTATTCTGTTTCCTTCTTAGTACCTTTCGTGGTAAAAAAGTCTAGTTATCTGCAATTCTCGGTAACCTTATGGTTGGTGCACTAACTGGTTCAACACGATTAAAAATTTTACCACTCAATAATCGCCAACATATTATGTTAAAGATCTAGTAACATTTTTTTAAAAAGGTTTATATTTCTTTAAATTACATTGTTAGAGATAATTGTTTTTTTACACCGATAACACCTTTTTGTTAAAAAAATCATTCTATATTTAAATTTAAGTTTGTAAGTGTGCTTTGGCGTCATTATTTCTTTTAATTGAGGTTATTGCGTTATATATTGTCAGTTATGTTGTGTTTTATTTTTAGTTCAAAATCACAATGGCCGCCTTACAATCGCAAAACAGAGGTGCAGAATATCACAATGACTAATATTAAAATAACAATGATTTATTCACGTATGACGCATGTCAGCCAACATGGCTACTGAAGGTTTTAATCGAAGGTTGCATTTTATGGCTCATATCGCCATTGTTTAGTGGAGTATGAAATTGCATCATAAGATGATCCAAACACACTTTTAACAGTGTCAAGATCAACGCATTCATTATATAAATAAAAGGTATTACTTTGCCACGCACTTGTGAGAATATTTCTGTTTTCTTGGAGACAAAAATGGCCTAAAAATTTAAGGATATCTGATTTATTTCAAGATCTAAGTTGTGTATCAATTCTAATCTCGTTTGGCAAGTGGCAAGTATCAATATACAGTTAGTCTATACAAATAAATAAAATTGGAGTGTCTGTTTGTAATATTAAAATAACAGCTTTTCAATCAATGCATATGTATATATACACGATACATGTACCAAAACTGTAGTTAAGTAAGTTAAAAAATTTTTTGTCTGTCTGTCTGTCTGTTTGTTCCGGGTAATCTCTGGAACGGTTGGACCGATTTCGACGTGATTTTCACTGGCAGGTAGCTGATGATCCAGGGAGTAACTTGGGCTACTTCTTTTAGACTAGCTTTGCCCCGCGGCTTCACCCGCGGTACGACAATAATATGTAACAAACGTCTCCATCAAGTAACTCCTACTATGAAAAGTCCTTAAACACCTGCCAATGTAAACACCCACATTTTTCATATTTAAGAAGGGAATGCGTTTAAAGAAACGAGTAATTGTTTTTACGGTTCCACTATGTAATGATTAAAAAATGCTCGAGCACGGTGAAGGTCATATACCTGTAACTTGAGCTCTCTATTTGTCGAAAGGACCGAAACCTTTCTGTAAGAGTCAAATATATATACCATTACGTAAGGATAACATATAAACACCTAGTAAACATACACGTTACAAAGTATATTCCTAATTAATCAATAAAGCAGTAGACAATGAAAGGTTAGTACTTAACAAAGAAGAGTAATAATTTAAGTATTTCTTCTATACAAAAGTAACCTAGTTGTAACTTAGAATAGTCATAAAGGATGTAAATACGAAAAGTAGGAAGAATTACGTCATGTGCCTTTAGAATGCTAATATATTGCAGTCTCGCAATACTTTCTCTGTAAAACCTAATTTCTCTTTTGTTGTTGTATTGTTGGGTTTACTTGAAGGTAACTTTGTCTCTTTTCTTCTTTTTTAAAGGAAAACTACCGCACTAGAAATGTATACCGACACTATCTAAACGAATGGACTATACTTTCTTGTACTCAACTTACTGTGTTTATCTTACTTTATGTGATCATGCATAACATATTTAAATATTATCAGCTGAACCCCGCGGTTATCGTCATACCGCGAGTAACGCTGCGGAACAAAGTTAGTCTAAATAAACTAGCCTTAGTTACTCCCTAGATCATCAGCTCCTTGCCAGTGAAAGTCCCGTCAAAATCGGTCCAGCCGTTCCAGAGATTACCCGGAACAAACCGACAGACATACAGACAAAAAAAATTTTTAATAATTTTTTGGCATATGTACCGTGTATACATACATATGCATTTAGTAAAAAGCGGTTATTTTAATATTACAAACAGACACTGAAATTTAATTTATTTGTAAAGGAGTATGTATATAAGATTGCAGTATAGGATTTTTAGGTAATCAAGCTTCCAAAAAAATACTTCTAGGGGTTAAAAACCCGTAATACTTTGATCATCCTTTTACATCATGGCGTATAATATACATGATTGTTTATATGTATGAATTTCTAACGATATCATCACTGATTCACTACTCGACTTCTGGGAATAGGCGATTTATATTACAGGCTGGTAATGATACTAAGTCATGCATATATTATTATGACATCTCGTCAGGCTCAGGGGTTAGTTATTGTGACTGCTGTGTCATGGATCTTAGTTTCAATTCCTAGCTGGTACCATCAAATTGTCAGTGTGGTGCCATATTAAGAATACAGAGGGTCACGAACACTATTCATCTTGTAGGTGTCGCAAGAGCTGGCTAAGGGAGCAAAGTAGGAAAGACAAAGAAAAAGTAAATAAAACAAACTCTGTACTATACGGGCGGTGTAGTATTAATGGCCAAAACGTCATTTCTAAGAAGAGAACTACATCAAGTAGTGGAAGGTCATGGATTTTAATCTTATTTTAGTCCGTCTCGGTTAGCGTATGCCACTGCCGAGCATAAGGTCTTTAGTACTATTCCTGGGTAAATCAAATCTATACTAATATATATAAAGCTGAAGAGTTTGTTTGTTTGAACGCAATAATCTCAGAAACTACTGGTCCGATTTGACAAATTCTTTCAGTGTTAGATAGCCCATTTATCGAGGAAGGTTATAAGCAATACATCATCACGCTAAAACCTATAGGAGCGGAGCACCGATAAAGAATGTTACAAAAACGGTTGAAAATTATCGCGCTACGGCGCTACGGGTAATTGGAGGCGCAAACGAGGTTGCGTGGGTCGGCTAGTATTTGTATAATCTGCAAATATTTGTTTCGGAGTTTGGGTGTTTTCTATATATAATATATATGTACATATTTACAAAAAAGTATTTAAGTATTTATATAAATTGTCTAGACGTATAGGGCAAGCTGTGCTTAGTAAGGGGACTAGATAGCGTTGTGTGTTCGATGTCCGAAATATATTATTATTTGTAACATTGTTCTACTGTAAGTAGATTGAATATTATCTTACAAGTTACCAACTAAAGTCTCTTTAAAATACAAATCCAATTCCATATTCGGATCATTTTCTACTAAATCGATCATCGAACTGTTTATACAATCAAAGGCTAAAACATGATAATCTTTAAGATATCAGATGAAATAACCGTCACTTTACTCCATATAAGTCTTCAAGGTAAGTGGGTACATCACCCACGCGTAGACTAAACGAATTCGCACAGCTATATAAACAGTACAGAGATGAAATATACAGCCTCCTTGGTAATTAGATCAAGGCTTTATGGTAACGGGTTTTGGTCAAATGAACGGAGTTGAATGGTTTCCGGTGTTCGCGTTTAATTTTATTGATTTATGTCGAGTTTTATTAAGATATTTTAAGTATATTATTGCTTATTGATTCTTGATCTATATTAATGTTGTAAAGACGTAACCGATTTTGAAAATTCTTTTATCAATAGAATGCCACATGATTGTAGGCTATATATTAACCCGTGGGAGAGCCACGCTTTGGCACGGCCTCACAGAAAACCGGTGTGAAATAATCTTGCGCTGTGTTTCACCGAGTGAGTGAGGATACCGGAGGCCCATAACCCAAACCCCCTCCCTCGATCACCCCTCCCTATTCCCCAAAGGCCGGCAACGCACTTGTGACGCCTCTGGTGTTTGCAGGTGTCAATAGGCGGCGGTAATCGCTTACCATCAGGTGATACGTCTGCTCTTTTGCCCGCATATTCCATAAAACAATAAAAATACCCGAAACATGAAAAGATTTTTTCGTGGTAGTAGGCTTTGCTTGAAAATATTTAACGCCCAACGGAGTGGGTGTGGTTCAGGTGAAGGTTCCTTGATACTTATAGGTTTTACTTTCTTACTTTAGGAAAATCTAAATAGCTGCAAAAAGATCCAAGGAGGGGAGAATATAATATCAACGATTACTTTTATAAAAAATAGTCCATACTTTTATGGTACGTGTAGTACACCACCACTCACAGGAATTCGCATCCTGCAAAGCAAATAAGACAAAAAAAAACCTTTGGACGGTTTCTTGGTACAAAAATGTATTTATCAAGTGTAAATGAAATAAAATAGCGTCCTGACTGAGGGATCCTTCCTCATCAGTATAATGTACATCTTCATAACAATTCTTTTAAAGCATTTTTTATCAAGGATAACGTCCTTTTCTATACAAATAAATAAAATTGGAGTGTCTGTTTGTAATATTAAAGTAACCGCTTTTTACTAAATGCATATGTATGTACACACGGTACATATACCAAAAATGTAGTTGAAAAATTTTTTGTCTGTCTGTCTGTCTGTCTGTTTGTTCCGGGTAATCTCTGGAACGGCTGGACGGATTTTGACGGGACTTTCACTGGCAGGTAGCTGATGATCCGGGGAGTAACCTAGGCTACTTTTTTTAGACTAATATTGTCCCGCGGCGTTACTCGCGGTACAACAATAGCCGCGGGTAACACCGCGGGGTTCAGCTAGTTGAAAATAAATTCCAAAAGTATTTTTAATATTCTGTGCTTGTTTCCCATTCTTAAAACATAACTAAACAGCTACATATAAAAATATTCCCGGCCAAAATAACTACATACAGTCAAATTCATCTTAAAATCCGGTAAGTACAACTCATTTATCACCCCTAGCGAAAGACCCTTCTAGAAACTTGTGGAATCCACGAGGCACTGCTATATTAATCGTATGAATCATCCAGTACTGGGCTTGTTGCAAACGACACTATATTGCGTTATCTATTTGCACGCGGCCTCACATAGCACGCAGCACTACAGCGCGGTACTAAATGCCTTATCACTTTGCACTCGGTACGCTATTGACAATTTTCATATATAGTATAAAAGATCCGTGCTGGGTATCATTCAGTATACATACAACTCTCAGAGATAATACCCGTGCCAAGATAAATAACATTGTTTTGATACAACAATCGTGTTTCGTATTTTTCAATTGAGAGGTAAGTTTAATGAATATTTTATTATTATTAGATTAAATAATATCTCGTTGTTTTAAAACAGTTTATAACTGCATACATCTAGCTATGTTTTAATACTTAAAGCAAATACTTTGTAAAATTATACGAACGGTGGAGTAGGAAAGGTACAGTTAAAGTTTATATGGAGGAAGAGTGCAGTTAACTTAAAAATAAAAGTAAATTAAATGTCGAATTTTGTTTAAAAACATTCTTTTTTTGACATACATTACAAGTACATTGACTTTATGATGCGTACCTATAGAAAATTCTACAGCTTATAGTTTAAGCATTATCCTTTAAAAAAAAACATGAACATTACCTTTTTTATTAAAAAAATACAGTCTGGAGAGGACTTTCGTAAGTAACTTACATTATTCGTATTTAAGTTCACTCCACTGTGACGACTATACATTTTATTTACATAGGTTATTAGTAGTATGTTCCGTACCTTCTGAACTAGTGGATACCGTATATGTGTTGAGATACTTTTCTTTACTTAAATTTAGCTGTGGATACTCATATGTCGTAAACATAATCGCGGACGTTTATATGATAAATGCTTTTCCTAACACGGAACCTGATTCCTATGCGAAAATGTATGAGCCTCAAATACTTAGAATAATTATTGAGAGATTGTAAATTATGATTAGTTAACTTGTAGGGTTCTTGATATATTTAAATTACCCTTGTTAAGAAATTTCAATGTTATTAAAATACTTAAGTTTAAGTTTTCAAGTTATTACAGTACTGTTAAAACTAAAAATGTAATTTAAATCAATGTTTAGGTGGATATTTTAGGTGGAAAAGTAGGAGAGTAATCATTTGCTTTTGATCTCGAAAGAAAAGGTGTACCTACAAACAAACACTAGAATTTACTAAAGTTGAGTTCTAATATTAAAGATAGGATTTCAAATATAATATATATATATATAGGTATATAATACTATATGAATAACACTATTAGATATAATACTATTTGACTAACATGAGTCCTTGAACGTGGCTATGAAATTCAGTTGAGTGAATGTAAAAGAAGTAACTATGTTTATTTTGTGATATTAAAAAACGTTAATTTTGTTGTGCTAAAATTATACAATTCTGAAAATAAAAATATCAAAACTAAAACCTTACAGTAGTAATAACAATAATCAAACTGTATAGTATATGTAAAAACAGACCAAATAAAATCACCAGTGTGACTACGTTGTTTACCTGTTTGATATTTATCTTAATTTGGACTCTGCACCTTCTTTAATACAAAGTATATGTGTCAAAGACATTTACTTGCCCGTCTTTAGTATTAAAAAAAGTAATAAATTACATTCATTCTTTCAGATATAATAAAACGAGATGGCTTGCTGCAAAAAAACCATTAAGAAGGCTCTTGTGGACGCTACTCCCGAGTGCTTCTGTCTTCCAACCGAAGGTAAAGACTTCATCTGTGTAAGCAAGAACGAAGAGGGAAAAATTGTACTTTGTCAAGATTGCAAAGCGGTCAAAACTGAAGACGGCGAGTGGAAATGTGTGGATTCTTCTTGCATCTGCATAACAACGAAAGGAAACACTTGCTTGTGTATTTGTGACAACGTTGATGATCAAATCGAGTCCCAAGACTGGTTTTGCGAAAACGCCGAGGCATGCAAGATGAATTTTAAGAAATGTGGAAAACGGGGATGCGTTTGCTTTCCGACTGAGGGGAAAGACAGCATCTGTGTGTGTAATAAGGATGGTAAACTTGAATTATGTGACTGCAATGAAACTGGCATTTGTAGAAACATAAGCTGCGTATGTTTGACAAGCGAAGGCGCAACATGCATTTGTGTGTGTTGTGACTCTAAAGGAAATGTAAAAATATGCGAAGATTGCACCTGCGGTCCTAAAGAAAAATCGTCTAAGTGTGACAAAGCAGGGTGTATTTGCTTCCCAACCAATGGAAAATCTTGCGTATGCGTATGCAAGAATGAGGAGGGCAAGATTGTCCGTTGCGAAGACTGCCAGTGTAATGGAAATGGTGATTGCAATAAGACTGGTTGTGTTTGCATTCCCACTGATGGAGCCAAGTGCGCCTGCGTATGCTGCGATGAGAAAGGAAACTTTAAGGTTTGCAAAAACTGCACTTGTGGCCCTGATGAAACCAAAGATGCAACTAAATGCAAAACGGAATGCGTTTGCATTCTAACCAATGGCAAGTCTTGCATATGTGTCTGTAAGAATGAGGAGGGCAAGATTGTCCGGTGCAACGACTGCCAGTGTAATGGAAATGGTGATTGCAATAATACTGGTTGGGTTTGCATTCCCACTGATGGAGCCAAGTGCGTCTGCGTGTGCTGTGACGAGAAAGGAAACTTTAAGGTTTGCAAAAACTGCACTTGTGTCGCTGATGAAACCAAAGATGCAACTAAATGCAAAACGGAATGCGTTTGCATTCTAACCAATGGCAAGTCTTGCATATGTGTATGTAAGAATGAGGAGGGCAAGATTGTCCGTTGCGACGACTGCCAGTGTGATGGAAATGGTGATTGTAATAAGACTGGTTGTGTTTGCATTCCCACTGATGGAGCCAAGTGCGTCTGCGTGTGCTGCGACGAGAAAGGAAACTTTAAAGTTTGCAAAAACTGCATTTGTGTCGCTGATGAAACCAAAGATGCATCTAAATGCCAAACGGAATGCGTTTGCATTCTAACCAATGGCAAGTCTTGCATATGTGTGTGTAAGAATAAGGAGGGCAAGATTGTCCGTTGCGACGACTGCCAGTGTGATGGAAATGGAGATTGTAATAAGACTGGTTGTGTTTGCATTCCCACTGATGGAGCCAAGTGCGTCTGCGTGTGCTGCGACGAGAAAGGAAACTTTAAGGTTTGCAAAAACTGCATTTGTGTCGCTGATGAAACCAAAGATGCATCTAAATGCAAAACGGAATGCGTTTGCATTCTAACCAATGGCAAGTCTTGCATATGTGTGTGTAAGAATAAGGAGGGCAAGATTGTCCGTTGCGACGACTGCCAGTGTGATGGAAATGGTGATTGTAATAAGACTGGTTGTGTTTGCATTCCCACTGATGGAGCCAAGTGCGTCTGCGTGTGCTGCGACGAGAAAGGAAACTTTAAGGTTTGCAAAAACTACACTTGTGTCGCTGATGAAACCAAAGATGCATCTAAATGCAAAACGGAATGCGTTCGCATTCTAACCAATGGCAAGTCTTGCATATGTGTGTGTAAGAATAAGGAGGGCAAGATTGTCCGTTGCGACGACTGCCAGTGTGATGGAAATGGTGATTGTAATAAGACTGGTTGTGTTTGCATTCCCACTGATGGAGCCAAGTGCGTCTGCGTGTGCTGCGACGAGAAAGGAAACTTTAAGGTTTGCAAAAACTGCACTTGTGGCCCTGATGAAACCAAAGATGCAACTAAATGCAAAACGGAATGCGTTTGCATTCTAACCAATGGCAAGTCTTGCATATGTGTCTGTAAGAATAAGGAGGGCAAGATTGTCCGTTGCGACGACTGCCAGTGTGATGGAAATGGTGATTGTAATAAGACTGGTTGTGTTTGCATTCCCACTGATGGAGCCAAGTGCGTCTGCGTGTGCTGCGACGAGAAAGGAAACTTTAAGGTTTGCAAAAACTGCATTTGTGTCGCTGATGAAACCAAAGATGCATCTAAATGCAAAACGGAATGCGTTTGCATTCTAACCAATGGCAAGTCTTGCATATGTGTGTGTAAGAATAAGGAGGGCAAGATTGTCCGTTGCGACGACTGCCAGTGTGATGGAAATGGTGATTGTAATAAGACTGGTTGTGTTTGCATTCCCACTGATGGAGCCAAGTGCGTCTGCGTGTGCTGCGACGAGAAAGGAAACTTTAAGGTTTGCAAAAACTGCATTTGTGTCGCTGATGAAACCAAAGATGCATCTAAATGCAAAACGGAATGCGTTTGCATTCTAACCAATGGCAAGTCTTGCATATGTGTGTGTAAGAATAAGGAGGGCAAGATTGTCCGTTGCGACGACTGCCAGTGTGATGGAAATGGTGATTGTAATAAGACTGGTTGTGTTTGCATTCCCACTGATGGAGCCAAGTGCGTCTGCGTGTGCTGCGACGAGAAAGGAAACTTTAAAGTTTGCAAAAACTGCATTTGTGTCGCTGATGAAACCAAAGATGCATCTAAATGCCAAACGGAATGCGTTTGCATTCTAACCAATGGCAAGTCTTGCATATGTGTGTGTAAGAATAAGGAGGGCAATATTGTCCGTTGCGACGACTGCCAGTGTGATGGAAATGGTGATTGTAATAAGACTGGTTGTGTTTGCATTCCCACTGATGGAGCCAAGTGCGTCTGCGTGTGCTGCGACGAGAAAGGAAACTTTAAGGTTTGCAAAAACTGCATTTGTGTCGCTGATGAAACCAAAGATGCATCTAAATGCAAAACGGAATGCGTTTGCATTCTAACCAATGGCAAGTCTTGCATATGTGTGTGTAAGAATAAGGAGGGCAAGATTGTCCGTTGCGACGACTGCCAGTGTGATGGAAATGGTGATTGTAATAAGACTGGTTGTGTTTGCATTCCCACTGATGGAGCCAAGTGCGTCTGCGTGTGCTGCGACGAGAAAGGAAACTTTAAGGTTTGCAAAAACTACACTTGTGTCGCTGATGAAACCAAAGATGCATCTACATGCAAAACGGAATGCGTTTGCATTCTAACCAATGGCAAGTCTTGCATATGTGTGTGTAAGAATAAGGAGGGCAAGATTGTCCGTTGCGACGACTGCCAGTGTGATGGAAATGGTGATTGTAATAAGACTGGTTGTGTTTGCATTCCCACTGATGGAGCCAAGTGCGTCTGCGTGTGCTGCGACGAGAAAGGAAACTTTAAGGTTTGCAAAAACTGCACTTGTGGCCCTGATGAAACCAAAGATGCAACTAAATGCAAAACGGAATGCGTTTGCATTCTAACCAATGGCAAGTCTTGCATATGTGTCTGTAAGAATAAGGAGGGCAAGATTGTCCGTTGCGACGACTGCCAGTGTGATGGAAATGGTGATTGTAATAAGACTGGTTGTGTTTGCATTCCCACTGATGGAGCCAAGTGCGTCTGCGTGTGCTGCGACGAGAAAGGAAACTTTAAGATTTGCAAAAACTGCATTTGTGTCGCTGATGAAACCAAAGATGCATCTAAATGCAAAACGGAATGCGTTTGCATTCTAACCAATGGCAAGTCTTGCATATGTGTGTGTAAGAATAAGGAGGGCAAGATTGTCCGTTGCGACGACTGCCAGTGTGATGGAAATGGTGATTGTAATAAGACTGGTTGTGTTTGCATTCCCACTGATGGAGCCAAGTGCGTCTGCGTGTGCTGCGACGAGAAAGGAAACTTTAAGGTTTGCAAAAACTGCACCTGTGGCCCTGATGAAACCAAAGATGCAACTAAATGCAAAACGGAATGCGTTTGCATTCTAACCAATGGCAAGTCTTGCATATGTGTCTGTAAGAATGAGGAGGGCAAGATTGTCCGGTGCGATGACTGCCAGTGTAATGGAAATGGTGATTGCAATAAAACTGGTTGTGTTTGCATTCCCACTGATGGAGCCAAGTGCGTCTGCGTGTGCTGTGACGAGATAGGAAACTTTAAGGTTTGCAAAAACTGCACTTGTGGCCCTGATGAAACCAAAGATGAGAAAGGAACAATCACAGTTTGAAAGAATTGCATTTGTGCTGGTAAAGCAAGTAAATGTGAAGAATAGTTGGAACAAGTTTGCACTTTTTTTAAATATTGTATACAATGTACATTTTATTTAATATTGCTTATTTTTCTGTTACTTTGATATTATTATTGAAATATAAAGTACATAACACATTTATTCTTTGTACGATAATCACATTCAATTGTACTTTTATTGATATTTTTACTTCTGTCTAATATTTGGGGTTGTTTTGTAATAAATAAATTTCTTGAAATGTCCATAGATGACTATTATTTCCCTTACGCTGTGCGCTGTAGAAGTAGCTATCACTGCTCTAGTCTATGCGTATCATACAATACATAAGTACTTTGATAACTTTGACTAATTTTTAACAATGTTATGTCTGTCTATGTATAACTATATATTTCAATAGATTTTGATAGTCATGTTAGACACTGGCTTCTCTTTTGAAAGAAGAATTAGGAAGAAACAAGATGTCTTTAACAGTTTTGACTCTTCACGAAGAGTCCTAATTGTGAAAAACGAAACCATTAATTTGTTCCAAATTTTATTGATGTACCTGTTGGTCTATTAATGGTTAGTGATCCTGAGTGATAAGCCAAAGCCCGTTGTTTTGATTGTCACCGTGGGTGGCAAGAATATTTTATGATGAGTTCGATCATTGGTAACCATTACATTTGGAAGGTAGTAGAGCCACGCTGATTTCAGCACAAACGGGCCAGCTCGACCCGCGCGGTACTAACCTCGCATAGAAAAACAACGTAAAATGACAGCGTTCGTGCTGTCGTGTTTCGTTGGTGAATGCGAGACCGGATTCCCAAAGATGCAGAAGCATCACTAGGCCGCCATGGTGTGGGTCGCCATGCTGCATTGTTGCATTCTCTGCATTCGCAATGAGTATGGTGACCACCACTCTTGGATTCTGCTGGAGAGAAAAGGAGGAGGGAAGGAAAAGAAAGAAAGATCTCGTTATAATTCAATTGGAACCAGACGTAGTGGTTACCAATGATAATAATTGATAGATTATAATTGTGACTCTATCTAGTTTGGAATCAGATGGTCGTATGTGAGAGTTAGGAACTTTAATTGATACTGCATTCTAACATAAACCTTCTTGTTCGTATTACACAACTTAAATTAACTTTACTCTTGACCGGTTTGGGCGAAACCGGTCATGTTATGTTATGACGTTATCAAATTTACTTATTCCACTATTTGAATTAACTTTAATACTGACCGACCTTTGATAATGCCATTGGGCGAAACTGGTCAGGATTAAAGTTAATTCAAATAGTGGAATAAGTACAAGTGAGTATAATTCTAGAATGTATAACAATAAATTCCATCAATTGCCGACAATCGAGAGTATAAATTACATAATTGATAAATCATTTGTTTACCCAAGTATTTTTATGAAGACTTTATTTCTATTATATGGATATCTAAATCTTTATCTACATTCCTCTACAATAAAAAATAATGATTGTATGTATCTAACTTAGACAGCCATTTTACAAATGTCATAATTTATGACGTATGATCCGCGTGATGAGTCAAACTGACAATTGTGACAGGTGTGTGGGTGGTATCTGTCAATGGAGGTTTTTTATTTACATGTTGTTTAATTAAGTCAGTCTTTGTCGTCATTATTAGATGAAAATGTTTCATTCGATAATGGGTGGTCTTGTATTTATACTTTCTACTATTCTTAGTTAGGTTTTACTTGTTTGACTATTCATACAAGGTTCCTTCAAATATGGTATATTTGTTTTGTTTTTTTTTGCATATGTTTGTTAATTCTTATAGAATGTAAGAGACTTGAGATTTTTGTACTCGAGGCGATGACAAGTAGGTATATGAAAGAAGAAAGAACAAAGAAAATCATTTCATATTGATAACGTTTGAGAATTGATATTTTTTTATATCTACAAAGAGTCATCCCATTCCGCGGCTCACATGAAAACTAAAGCAAAACACTTTTATATAAATACTACATAACATAACATTATTATTATTATTATTATTATAACCGTATACAGAGCAGTCTTGTTTTGCCCCGTTTAAATCAAACGGCATCCTACCGTATCTATACTTTCTATTAAATTAATTTAACAATATAATTAAGTTATACGACCTTAATGCACACAAAACTCAAGTCCCAAAGCACGCTAGTTTAACAATTCGCTACACATATAGGTTACGTTAAATTGTTCTTAGAGAAATATGCTAATTTACGAACGTACATTTACTTTGCAAGCTCGTTAGAAAATGAGAACAGTGGGAACAAAAGATAACGGTCCCTCTCTATTGTTTATCTTTAATTTTGTGTACAATCGAACACAGGAATTCTAATGTATACCCTTTGTCGCGATTTAATTATTTAAGTGGCAACCCTTTTCTTATATTGTTTAAGTTTTTAATTGGTCATCTGTCAGAAAAAACCGTATAGAAACGTCAGATGTCACTTTTTTCTCCCGTTCATGTTCTTTTTTATGGAATAGAGGGCAAAAGAGCAGACGTATCGCCCGATGATAAGCGATTACCGCCGCCTATAGACACCCGCAACACCAGAGGCGTCACAAGGGATGGAGAGGGGGTTAGGAGGAGGGGTTGTGGTACGAGTCTCCGTTATCGTCACTCGGTGAAACACAGTGCATGTGCTGTTTCACAACAGTATTCTGTGAGGTCGTGGTATCACTCCGGTCGAGCCAAATCATCTACCACAGACGTCTATATACAGATGTATAATTCATTTTATAAGATTTTTAAAATTCAATGTGTTTATATATTTATTCTTATAAGCACTATAGTGCATACACGTCGTTTATGATAGAGCGCCGAACTAGTAAACATGGAAGTAAAAATTTTGCCAATGTCATTTTTATGACAACGAAGCTAGATGAAGAAGCTATAACCTTTCTATACAAATAAATAAAATTGGAGTGTCTGTTTCTAATATTAAAATAACCACTTTTTACTATATGAATGTATACGCGGTACATATACCAAAAATGTATATTTGTTTGCATTCTAACCAATGGCAAGTCTTGCATATGTGTCTGTAAGAATGAGGAGGGCAAGATTGTCCGGTGCGATGACTGCCAGTGTAATGGAAATGGTGATTGCAATAAAACTGGTTGTGTTTGCATTCCCACTGATGGAGCCAAGTGCGTCTGCGTGTGCTGTGACGAGATAGGAAACTTTAAGGTTTGCAAAAACTGCACTTGTGGCCCTGATGAAACCAAAGATGCAACTAAATGCAAAACGGAATGCGTTTGCATTCTAACCAATGGCAAGTCTTGCATATGTGTCTGTAAGAATGAGGAGGGCAAGATTGTCCGGTGCGATGACTGCCAGTGTAATGGAAATGGTGATTGCAATAAGACTGGTTGTGTTTGCATTCCCACTGATGGAGCCAAGTGCGTCTGCGTGTGCTGCGACGAGAAAGGAAACTTTAAGGTTTGCAAAAACTGCACTTGTGGCCCTGATGAAACCAAAGATGCAACTAAATGCAAAACGGAATGCGTTTGCATTCTAACCAATGGCAAGTCTTGCATATGTGTGTGTAAGAATGAGGAGGGCAAGATTGTCCGTTGCGACGACTGCCAGTGTGATGGAAATAGTGATTGTAATAAGACTGGTTGTGTTTGCATTCCCACTGATGGAGCCAAGTGCGTCTGCGTGTGCTGTGACGAGAAAGGAAACTTTAAGGTTTGCAAAAACTGCACTTGTGGCCCTGATGAAACCAAAGATGAGAAAGGAACAATCACAGTTTGAAAGAATTGCATTTGTGCTGGTAAAGCAAGTAAATGTGAAGAATAGTTGGAACAAGTTTGCACTTTTTTTAAATATTGTATACAATGTACATTTTATTTAATATTGCTTATTTTTCTGTTACTTTGATATTACTATTGAAATATAAAGTACATAACACATTTATTCTTTGTACGATAATCACATTCAATTGTACTTTTATTGATATTTTTACTTCTGTCTAATATTTGGGGTTGTTTTGTAATAAATAAATTTCTTGAAATGTCCATAGATGACTATTATTTCCCTTACGCTGTGCGCTGTAGAAGTAGCTATCACTGCTCTAGTCTATGCGTATCATACAATACATAAGTACTTTGATAACTTTGACTAATTTTTAACAATGTTATGTCTGTCTATGTATAACTATATATTTCAATAGATTTTGATAGTCATGTTAGACACTGGCTTCTCTTTTGAAAGAAGAATTAGGAAGAAACAAGATGTCTTTAACAGTTTTGACTCTTCACGAAGAGTCCTAATTGTGAAAAACGAAACCATTAATTTGTTCCAAATTTTATTGATGTACCTGTTGGTCTATTAATGGTAAGTGATCCTGAGTGATAAGCCAAAGCCCGTTGTTTTGATTGTCACCGTGGGTGGCAAGAATATTTTCTAATGAGTTCGATCATTGGTAACCATTACATTTGGAAGGTAGTAGAGCCACGCTGATTTCAGCACAAACGGGCCAGCTCGACCCGGGCGGTACTAACCTCGCATAGAAAATCAACGTAAAATGACAGCGTTCGTGCTGTCGTGTTTCGTTGGTGAATGCGAGACCGGATTCCCAAAGATGCAGAAGCATCACTAGGCCGCCATGGTGTGGGTCGCTATGCTGCATTGTTGCATTCTCTGCATTCGCAATGAGTATGGTGACCACCACTCTTGGATTCTACTGGAAAGAAAAGGAGGAGGGAAGGAAAAGAAAGGAAGATCTCGTTATAATTCAATTGGAACCAGACGTAGTGGTTACCAATGATAATAATTGATAGATTATAATTGTGACTCTATCTAGTTTGGAATCAGATGGTCGTATGTGAGAGTTATTAACTTTAATTGATACTGCATTCTAACATAAACTTACTTGTTCGTATTACACAACTTAAATTAACTTTACTCTTGACCGGTTTGGGCGAAACCGGTCATGTTATGTTATGACGTTATCAAATTTGCTTATTCCACTATTTGAATTAACTTTAATACTAACCGACCTTTGATAATGCCATTGGGCGAAACTGGTCAGGATTAAAGTCAATTCAAATAGTGGAATAAGTACAAGTGAGTATAATTCTAGAATGTGTATATGTGAATAAATTCCATCAATTGCCGACAATCGAGAGTATAAATTACATAATTGATAAATCATTTGTTTACCCAACAATTTTTATGAAGACTTTATTTCTATTATATGGATATCTAAATCTTTATCTACATTCCTCTGCAATAAAAAATAATGATTGTATGTATCTAACTTAGACAGCCATTTTTACAAATGTCATAATTTATGAAGTATGATCCGCGTGATGAGTCAAACTGACAACTGTGACAGGTGTGTGGGTGGTATCTGTCAATGAAGGTTTTTTCTTTACATGTTGTTTAATTATGTCAGTCTTTGTTGTTATTATTAGATGAAAATGCTTTATTCGATAATGGGTGGTCTTGTATTAATAATTTCTACTATTCTTAGTTAGGTTTTACTTGTTTGACTATTCATACAAGGTTCCTTCAAATATGGTATTTTTGTTTTGTTTTTTTGCATACGTTTGTAAATTCTTATAAAATGTAAGAGACTTGAGGTTCTTGCACTCGAGGCGATGACAAGTAGGTATATGAAAGAAGAAAGAACAAAGAAAATCATTTAATATTGATAACGTTTTATTATATCTATATATATATATATATTTTATATCTACAAAGGGTCATCCCATTCAGCGGCTCACATGAAAACTAAAGCAAAGCACTTTTATATAAATACTACATAACATAATATTATTATTATTATTATTATAACCGTATACAGAGCAGTCTTGTTTTGCCCCGTTTAAATCAAACGGCATCCTACCGTATCTATACTTTCTATTAAATTAATTTAACAATATAATTAAGTTATACGACCTTAATGCACACAAAACTCAAGTCCCAGAGCACGCTAGTTTAACAATTCGCTACACATATAGGTTACGTTAAATTGTTCTTAGAGAAATATGCTAATTTACGAACGTACATTTACTTTGCAAGCTCGTTAGAAAATGAGAACAGTGGGAACAAAAGATAACGGTCCCTCTCTATTGTTTATCTTTAATTTTGTGTACAATCGAACACAGGAATTCTAATGTGTACCCTTTGTCGCGATTTAATTATTTAACTGACAACCCTTTTCTTATATTGTTTAAGTTTGTAATTGGTCAAAAACCGGATGGTGGAAAAAACCGTATAGAAACATCAGATGTCACGTTTTTTCTCCCGGTCATGTTCTTCTTCTTCTTATGTTCTTTTTTATGGAATAGAGGGCAAACGAGTAGACGTATTGCTTGATGATAAGCGCATACCGCCGCCTATAGACACTCGCAACACCAGAGGCGTCAAAAGTGCGTTGCCGGCCTTTGGGGGATGGGGAGGGGGATTGGGAGAGGTTTTGGTATGGGCCTCCGGTATCCTCACTCGGTGAAACACAGTGCATGCGCTGTTTCACAACGGTTTTCTGTGGGGCCGTGGTATCACTCCGGTCGAGCCAAATTATCTACTACAGACGTCTAGTTGTATAATTCATTTTATAAGACTTTTTAAATTCAATACATATATATTTATTCGTATAAGCACTATAGTACATACACGTGGAAGCAAAGCACTGAACTAGTAACAATGGAAGTAAATTTTTTACAATGTTATTTTTATGAGGATGCCACATGAAGAAGCTTTAACTTATACTATATACATTTTACGTAGGCATAATACATATACATATATAATTATAAAGCAGACATAAAGATTTTATTAAAAAAAAAATATTATTTTATTCTGTGGTAATGAATCTTGAAAAAAACATTGGAATATTCTTTCAATTTTATATAGCTTATATATTTTTATCCAATATACTTTTAATCGTAAGTACGTACGTATCGTTACGTATGTCCTTAATTTTGATCAAGGCCATACGTCCGTATGGCCGTACGTACCTTGTCCTGAGAAAAGACCCAAGCCCAACAGTGGTACGTTATGGGTTGTTGATGATAATGATGATAATTTTTATCCAGAAGATTTTAACAATAAAGAAGTAAGAAAAATAGATCTTTTTATATACAGCACCACAAGGATGTTTTCATTTTAATTAAAGCAAATTGTGAGGCAAAGAGACCATAATTAGTCACAAATCCAGTCTAAATATGCGAAAAAAATGCGAAATAGATGTTTAAATTATGTATAACAGGTATCGTGTCATGGCCGTTAAGTGACTAGTTCAAGTTCAAGTATTTCGGTCCACGCCATCACTGGCCCGGTTCGCAAGTGGACTGTGACCATTAAAATTATCTACAACCATAGCGTTGTAGTTTCCAACTTGATGTTGCTTTGATTCGTACTAAGTCAACGGTTTACTTGATATAATTCTGGAAGGTATTTACTGGCTTTTGGATATACACATGACATCAATACACAGACACACTCAATGTAACTTGTCGTAAACCGAATGATGACCATAATTCATAATAACCCAGAGTAAAATAAGTAGTCTATACAAATAAATAAAATTGGAGAGTCTGTTTGTAATGCTGCTCTAAACAGACAGACAAACAAATTTTTTTTAACTACATTTTTGGTATATGTATCGTGTATACATACATATGCATTTAGTAAAAAGCGGTTATTTTAATAGTACAAACAGACACTCCTATTATTTATTTGTATAGATGAAAAATCTTTTGAAACTAAAACCAATTGAGGTACTTATCAGATCATAGATAATTTAAATTTCTTCTTTAATAATGGCAATAATTAGTGAGCCTGTGTTACCATCATTTGAATAATAAATTAATGTAACAAGTAATATGATATAATCTATATCATAATCAACTGTATACATATTTCATTGCTAATTATCATAATAATTATACATTAATTATGTTGTCAAATGACAACGAGGTTAGACTTGTTTTAATTTCAGATGATTACCAGCGGATACTTATCTTTAAAGATTTTTGACAAACATAAATTCAAAATCATATTATCTTATTTCAATCATACTAATTAAAAAAGATATTGTTGAATGATATTTTTTGACAACAAATCTGTTCCAAGATCTTAAAAGACATAATTCACTTTTTGAGATCATAGGTGTTTTCTATCTATAATATGTATGTATTTACAAAAAAAAAGTATATAAGTATTTAATATCAGTTGTCTGGTACCCATAATACAAGCTCTGCTTAGTTTGGGACTAGATGGCGTTGTGTATTATATGATATATATATATATATATATAGATGTCCGAAATATTTATATTTATTTATTTTATATTTGCAAATCACTGGGTTCCATTCTAACATAGGTTTTACAAATGGAATATTTTCCTTAATTAATAATTATTAGAATTAGCTTATCCATAATCATAGCGCTTACAACAGTGCCAAATATCTGAAACTAATTCCTTGTAATCTCAGATCAAATTAAAAAGGTAAATAAGGCACGGCGTTGTTCTTGATGAAGCAAAAAAAGTTGCGTAGTTCCAAGTAAAGACGCGTTAACGCTAACTATGCTATAAACTACACTTCTTTTCGATAGTATCGACAACTTGTACGATACTGACGAAAAGTAGCATAGTTTCTTAACATGTGTGTGCGTTTACGCGTGTGTTTACTTGGAACTACGCTACTTTTTATTCCATTCATCTACCTTTTTTTATTTGATTTAAGCTTGTAATAAACATGGTAAGTACAGCTTACAATAACTTGTGAAGTGAAATACCATGGTAGTTCGATAAATTACACCCCATTCAATTCCTTTAGATTTAAAATTTTTGGACTTATGGCAACCTATCTCTGTGGGTTCTTTTTTTTTAAATCCGTTAAGTTGCTATGGAGTCATTAAGTTACAAACATCTAGATATAGAGTCACGTAGATAGATTGTTCTTTTAAAACTAGAAACAGTGGTTTTTTGGGCAGAGCCAACAACATTTTGACATTGACAGCAGGCGCGACTCTTTTTAGTGTTTTTAGGTGAACCGCTAGCGACAGTCCATTCCACAGTTTTGTTGTGCGAGGCAGAAAGTAAAAAATATATTGTCATTGTCCACATTGTTCTATCAAATGATGTATTAATTACGTATTATTACAATTAAAAGTCTTATCTTTCTTTCTTTTCTATCTTATCAATACACAATTAATCTCTAATAATCCGTTCACAACTTACGGTGTCCCACTTGCCCGATCTCCTCTCTTGTTCCCACACACCGGGGCTAAGTTCCCGCATACATTTGCTTACTAATTAATCGCTTCACGCTGCAACTAACTACTGTTATTGCTTTAGCGGGAATTTCAAAGTTTAATCGATTATCACGTTCAATTATCTCGTGAAATATTTACTAAAATTTTACTTTTTTATATACAACTAATTTTATAAACAAGTACGCTGTTCGTTTGATCGTAAACCTCGTAACACAAATAATGCTATTTGCATATTACCAGGTCAGAAGATATGAAGTTCTGGTGACACTGATTTGTGTTTTTACCCGACTATGGCAAAGCCAAAGGAGGGTTATGATTTTGACAGGCTATGTATGTTTGTAACATAGGAGCTATGAGTAGCTCCTCAACTACTTATTAGAACTGGGCAAATGAGGTATCGTTGGAAGCGTATTGATCGTCCGCTGGTTATAGTCTATATTATTATGACGTGTCACGGAAAATAAGGTGGCGCCCTCTAGCAGTCATAATGTACTGTTTTAAAAAAAAATATTTGAGATAAATATGCCGGTATCATCGGAA
The DNA here is from genome assembly GCA_905220595.1 of Spilosoma lubricipeda. Lineage (NCBI taxonomy): Eukaryota > Metazoa > Arthropoda > Insecta > Lepidoptera > Erebidae > Spilosoma > Spilosoma lubricipeda. Next base: position 3,871,477 of record HG992290.1, read on the forward strand.
AGAGCGATGCGAGCGAGCGACTTATACATTTCAAAAATATATATTATTAGCATTTGCTCGTGATTTTGTCCGTATTTATTCGCTAACTGTGATATGCAAATTATAACGGCACGAAAACAGTTTAAATAAAAAAAAAGTAAAAACTAAAACCCAACTACGACAAAAAACGACGCTGAAAAAGTATGAAACAAGTTGGAAATGCCGTAGTCACGCGTTAAGTGTTATGGTACGTTTCTATGTAACGTGTGACTACGGCTTTTCCAACTTGTATCGTACTTTTTCAGCATCTTTTTTTTACCTTGTTAGGTTTTAGTTTTTTTTTTGTTTAGTGAAGACGCTAATCAATCAGCGTATTCTCTAAACAAAAAAAAATATTGCAAATTTAGAAGATATCTTTTGGAACTGAAATAAATTCTCAATACCTCCATAGTTTATGTTTTAAGTAACAGAGTTATATTAGTTTTTTTTTTTAAATCCGTCAATGAACTGCAGTTATTTAAATTTCAAAAAAACATTATTTTTAAGACCTCAAGTTATCAGGCTTAGAAATAGTGTTATAATATATTATTCTAAAGTTAAGCATCACAAATACACTTAAATATATGTGTTTATGTATTTATTTTGCGGTCTCTTTTGCCTGGAAAGAAACCGCAAGTTCCATTGGGCGTTAACCGTGTGAACCTCAAATCCTAAATCCTCCTTCCCATAAGAGAGGGGTTAATAGCAATAATTTGCACATTATTACTGTATAACAAACCAGGTAATCTTCTCGTAAATTGTACCGGCACCCTGTCAGCCTGCAGTAAGTGACAACCGCACGCAGTAATAGCTATGACGCTGTCGATCGTTGAGCGGCAAGCAATGAGTGAGGATCTCCGTTACTTTGTCGCAAATTGTGTCCAAGTCATAAGCAGGAGAGATTTAAAGATAGAAAGGTACTCTTTATGGCACACGTAATATAAACTATTAAAAAAGTATTATCGTTTTCTAAGCTAACATCATAATGAATTGTATTTTGGTGGTCCTCTGGTAAGCTCACTCGGTGAAAAGCAATGATACATTTTCTTTAGAAGCATGACAACTTCTTGGCAAGACACACAACAATTAATATTGATTTAAACTAAGACAGTTTCAATTTTTTTACAATAATGTTGTTAAGTTACTAAACATATAACATTTGTATGCATTTGTATATCAAACATTATTTGTATTTTTTGTTAGTGGCAGAATATGCAATAATTATAGACGTCTATTTATTAAAAATTATATTATTAATTATATTGCTTGAACTAAATTCATGTAAATAAACGGTTTGATTTTTACATATAAATCGTATCAAATAGATAAATATATCTCTTTTATTCCTTACTATAATTTATAGTACTTTATTTATGTAATGTTTTAAATTATTGTTGTATTACTTTTGGAAATAAGTAGGTAATTAACTAAGAAACTGCTAGTATTTGTAATATATGTCTGTTATAAATATCAAGTAGACCTGTAAGTGATTGTTAAACTCACACTTACTCAATATGTTTTCATATTTTAATAACAGTACAACATCTGAAATCATTGTTTGCTAACCTAATTATAAAAAAAATATGATTTAGTTAGAACATTTTTTTTTGTAATTTCAGCTAATATTTTTTTCGCATTCTTAAATTTTCTAGCATTATTTATGGTTAGCCTCCTTTTTGAGGCTAGTCTTTAATAAATATTTTATAATACATTTGGAAATCTAACACACCAACGCCGTCTAGTCCCAAGCTAAGCAAAAATTGTGTTATGGATACTAGACAACTGATATAAATACGTATATACTTTTTTTTTTGTAAATACATACATATTATACATAGAAAACACCCAAACTCCGAATAAAATATTTGTAGATCATACAAATATTTGGTCCAACCCGGGAATCAAACCCGAGACCTCATGATCAGCAGTCGCACAAGCCAACTACGAGACCAACGAGGCAGTCAAGTCAGTTTAATAGTACACTGCTTCACACGGTCTCTGCTTATTTCTGTGGACTACCGAAATATTTTGAAGATCAAAATTTTTCAAAAGTAGCAGTCAAAACATCGCTACTACCGTGACTTGGGCCACACACGGTATCTCGTCGAGATCAGTAAAAAGTTACGGTAAGCGGCGTACAGTAAGTTAAACAAATCGTTGTATATAAGATTACTTGTGATAAGAACCGTTATTTAACGAACACGTCAACTGCAGCTCATGACTATCTGAATCGATCGTTTTATACATCACACTAGATATAATAATAGACACACACACATTCTCAATTACATATGAGCTCCCATAAAATATATGGAATAAACTGTAGACATAAAGATACACTGTTAACTGCATTCGTTTACAAATACACATACAATAGTTAGAGTTAGATATAATAGTAGCTGATATTGTGTTATATATGTTACCGTAAAATTGTCAAAACCATTAGATTGTAATCTATCTCGCGAGATTGCAAACAGTCGAAAAATTGTGAAATGGTATCGACGAATCGCAAGTCGCGCGCTGATTGGTTTAACAGCATATGTCCCGCGCCGCCATATTTGTTTGTTCATTCGTCTTTGTTGCTGAATGTAAAGTATTTTTGTGATTGTTAATTGAATTCATGTTGAAAATAACTCACAGCTTTAAAATTAGTTATATACAATTATTGTGACAGTAAAATTAATTTACGATTTATTAAAGAAGTTCTAACCTAACTCTATGGCCACAGAACGGCCTACTGTAAAACCGTCCTATCAAGGACAGATGACAATATGACGAGGATGCGGATGGGGAGAGGGATGATGGAAGGGGATGGGGTATAGGCCTCCGCTATCCTTACTCACTCGGTGAAACACAGCGTTATTTCACACCGGTTTTCTGTGTGGCCGTGGTATCACTCCGGTCGAGCCGGCCCATTCATGCCGAAGCGTGGCTCTCCCTGTTTGTAAAGTAGCAATGTAGGATTTATTCTAGTCTATACAAATAAATAAAATTGGAGTGTCTGTTTGTAATATAAAAATAACCGCTTTTTACTAAATGCATATGTATGTATACACGGTACATATATCAAAAATGTAGTTAAAAATTTATTTGTCTGTCTGTCTGTCTGTCTGTCTGTTTGTTCCGGGTAATCTCTGGAACGGCTGGACGGATTTTGACGGGACTTTCACTGACAGGTAGCTGATGATCCGGAGAGTAACTTAGGCTACTTTTTTTAGACTAACTTAGTCGCGCGGCGTTTCTCGCGGTACAACAATAACCGCGGGTAACACCGCGGGGTTCAGCTAGTTGTCAAATAAAAAGAATTATCTCTGATAGCCTTTATGCAGATAGCTGACATGATGGCATTAATATTGATGATGCGCGGAAGTATTTATATGTGTTTTAGTAAAAAAAGGATAATTAATACCTAAATGCATCACGATTTAAATCATCAAGGTGTTATTTATTCTGTGTTGATTTTTAAGACAAAGGAACTATTAAATAGTATACATGAACTGAATTTTAAAAGATTAATATTCTTCTTTTTTCTATTTCCTTATCAATTGAAGGTAAAAAAGCTTATGAATTTTGGTTTTGGTAAATATAAATAAATTGGACAAGTGTGGATTTTATTTGCAGTCCGAGAATTCAGTATTTATAAACTTGTAATTAGATAATTCGATTATTGGATTTGATTGGACCAGCTCAGACGTCGGTTACAAACAAATAAACAAACATACAGGGGAAAATTTTTCATCCTCTAAATATTAAAATTGAAATATATTTCGATCATTTGTAGTCTTTACAGATTCCTGAAAAAAAGGATCCTTACAGATTAACCAACAAGCGGAGAACAAAAACATCATATAGGCGTTCCTTTTTTCTTATTGAGGAGGGCTTCCAAAACTGAACTACTCCAGTTAAAATGAGAACTTGTAAACTGTATCGAACATTGAACGAAATTAGCCACTTTTTCCAATTTAGAGTTGTCTAACAACTCATGTGTCAACAAGTGACAAGTCACAACAATCTCGTTGACATAAACAATTGTGTTGAAGCGTTAAATTGTTTCACTGAATACCAGAGTACGCACCGCTACAATAAATACCAGATACCAAGAACATGTTCTCGTAATTATCACTGCGCTTGCGCATAGTGATCGGAAACTGACTGTTTTTAGATGTCATAATGAGCATAATGAGCATATTGTAGGACTTATTTAATGAAGTTCACCGAGTGAGAGAAGAGGACCACTCCCACTCCTCTAATTTACGAGGAGGGTATCAGTCAAAAGCCGGTAATGAACTTGAGAGTCTTCTGTTTATATGCTCTTTTGCTTTTTATTTTATGAAAAAGGATAGAGAGGGAAAAGTTAGAATACTATTAGGAATAAATATATAAATATATGATGATGTTCTTCTAGACGATTACGGAAACGGCGGCTAGTCTCAACGGAGACCAGCTAACTATACAGAAGATATTATGGTCCACAAGTGTGTGCGCAAACACAGGTGCACTCTCTGTTCCTTCACACTCATAATCCGATGGTATTATAAATATAGTATGATCTAATGATAGGTATAGTAACGTTTTGTATATTTCAAAAATATTCTGCAGAGTCAAGTAATTCAGGAATATAACATCAATAACTTTATACTTTTATTTATTATCGAGTTGCCAAAAAATCACGTCTTTTTTTCCTTTTACGTATTGTTCACGGGTCACGAACTCGCGATGTAAGGGTCACGCGTAAATTAACATTTTAAATTTATCTCGATTCTGGAAACGTAAAAAAAACTTGTTTGTCATTTAAATTAGTTATCGTGAACTTGAACGACTTTAGAAATAACTTTTTACAAGAATGATTATTAAAAAGAAGAGTTTGTGAATATAATTGAATAAACTAGATTATCTACTTATAAAATTTGTATAGTGTGGTAGTTACAAAATTTAAACAGGTTGTAGATAGATCTGTTTGTTTTTACAAGCTTTTTATTAATTGCAATGTATGTATGTCTATAAGCACTAAGCACTGACGAAAATATTGTGTCATTGCTATAAGTATGTATGTATGTTCGGATGGAATCTTGCATCTCCATTTTGACGCTGATATCTTCATCCGTTTTTGCTGATATTTTGCAAGCATATGTATACAGTGTGACAATGCAATATTATGATGACATGGAGCTGATCTGAAGCTGGAGCTAGAAAGTAGGCATAGGAAGTCTGTAAAGAAACGTCGAAACACCATCAAGTTTGGACTCGTGTGATTCGTCTCGACGAGTACCTACTTTATGAGGGCATTCAAATAAAAGCTTGTTTTTAAAAAAAAATTTAATTTAATTTATTTTTAAATTCTGTTTTAAATCGACTTTTAGAGAATTAGGAGATTATCAATTCGCTTCCACTTTTGTATGTTTGTACCCGTACAACTCTGGTATTTACGAACAGATTTTAAATACTTTAATCTTATTTGAGACGGTATACTTGTTATTTTTATTTATGAAGAAGAAAACAAAGGTACTTTTAATGGTGAAAAACTAAGGGAAATGTATGTCTATTGACGTATTATTTGAAATTTAATTATTAAGCATAGAGCAGATGGAAAAAAACAATATTAACAAAAGTACAAGGGTGTAAAGAAAATGGCGAAATTACAATTTTCGAAGTAAAAAATAGATTCTACAGAAGCGAAGCTGTAGGCGAAAACGACACTTATTCAAACACTGGCTGAACCCCGCGGTGTCCAGCCGTTCCAGAGATTACCCGGAACAAACAGACAGATAGACAGACAAAAATTTTTTTAACTACATTTTCGGTATATTATGTAACGTGTACATATGCATTTATTAAAAAGCGGTTATTTTAATATTACAAACAGACACTCCAATTTCTTTTATTTGTAGGTATAGATAAATATGAAAAGCATAAAGTTAAAGAGACATAATGAACTGTGGTTTTTGAACTTAGGTACTTATTTTTTCACAATCATTTACTAAAAAACTAAAACTTCAAATTCGCCATTGCTAAAAATAATCGTATCCCATCATCGATGGCGTCATGGTGCCGTCGCGTGTTGAGATGATCGAACCGGTCTTAGAGGACGTTGTCAAGACAAGACTGACCTACAGGACTCGTTCTGTAAACACTGCGGAATATTTTAACACAACTCGTTAAATATACATATCGACCGACTGGCTATCGCTACTGGTTCACTCTCGTTGAGGTATATTTAGTCAATGTAGTATCTCTTACCTAGATATTTTATTCTCAGTAAAAAAGGAGATTTAATGTGTGACACAATTTAACTGTTTTTTGTTTGTTATCTTAAAAATTACATCATCCATGAACCGGTTTGTTTTTTTCATTTGAAGGGTTCTGTTACCTGTTGGCTCTCCTTAAAATTTTGCGAAAAATTTAAAATCGTAGGGTTTCTATGGATTTTATTAGAATTCAATATAGTATTGGGCGCATTGATAAGAGGTACCCGATATTTTTTATGTTACATTAACAACGTTAATGTAAAATTTCCTGCCAATCAGTTAAGCAGTTGGTTAGTAGAAGAAAACGCATTATAAACATACTTACATTCATATTTTTAACATTCATTAACATTTGAAGGCAATTAATTTATTGGAGTTGATTTTCTAGTGCTTACTTACTTGATAACCATGATGGTGTCTGCTTTATTTGTAGAAACAAGTGCGACAAAGTTTTGAAGATTTTCAGTTTTATTTCAGATCTGTTACGTAATTCTAGAAGAAGGTTGATGGAACACCAGCCGCGAACAACACCGCGGGGCATAGTTAGTATATTATACTAATATTTAAAGAATAATTGTAAACTAGCTGTTGCCCGCGGCTCCACCCGCGTTTATGTCGGTTATCGCGGCAAATAGTTTAGTACTAGCCTGTGTTATTCTGATGTATATATAAGCTATATTACTGTAAAGTTTCATCCAAATTCGTTCAGTAGTTTTTGCGTGAAGAAGTAACGAACATACACACTCACATACTTTCGCCTTTATAATATTAGTGTGATAATTATTTAATTTCCTAAAAAAATGTAACTCTATATTGTTAAATAATATTATTAATATATCAACTTCAATAACCTTTACTTACACCACACTAAAGCTGCAATTCTGTACGCATATTTTAAATGTCGCTGAGAGAAAAAATAAAACTTATATCGCCGTGTAACTTACTTTAGATTAAAAACATATGTCTACACATTAAAAACATATATCTGAGAGGTCATTTACACACATAAATATCGACGTTCTTTTTTATCCAAGATGGAGATCACGAAATTGATAGAATGAAATAAGGCGTCCTCTTTGTTTATTTAAGCAATAAATACTACTATAGCTATATATGAAAAACATAGTATGTGCTTAAGAAATTTGAGGGTGTCCTTCGATTTCCTTGTGATCCCATCAGCAGATCCTGATATAGTGGCAATGGGATCATATGGAGAGCATACACTTTCAAATACAAAAATTAAATTTCAAATCGGTCCAATTTTTTTTTTATTGTATAGTCGGCAAACGAGCATGCGTATCAGCTGATGGTAAACCATTACCGCCGCCCATGGACACCCGCAACACCAGAGGCGTCAAAAGTGCGTGTCCGACCTTTGGAGGATGGAGAAAGGTATGTGGGGAGGAGTTTGGGTCGTAAAAGGGGCCTCCGGTATCCTAACTCACTCGGTGAAACACAGCGCAAACGCTACTTAACACCAGTTTTCTGTGAGGGCGTGGCATCACTCCGGTCGAGGCTGCCCATTCATGCCGAAGCGTGGCTCTCCCACTTTGGGACAATTGACGGAGTAATCAGTGTACATACATAACAAATACCATTCAAATTGACAACCTCCTCCTTTTGAAAGTCGGTTAAAAAAGTAATTTATCCGGACGACTATTCTTCTAATCACGTTCCTCTCAAGATGCATGTGCATGTATGTTATGTATATCTACTTATTTCCAGATGTATAATATAATAGTAGACATAATAGTAGAGGGAAGAGAAGAGAAACTGTGAAATTTCAGCTAGTCTTTAGTGGATCAGACAAAGTGTTGTCCCATGTGGGTGTTGAAACCACAACACTGAGCGCAGTCGAAAGAGGCGTGGTGACTTAAACAACTATGCCAACCGTGCAGACAATTTACAATTCCTAGGTTTATTTCTAGGTATAATGCCTTATTTACCTCTCTGTATAAACAATAACGTATCCAAACTTCGATGGACTTTGTACAGGATATTCATAACCATAGGGTTTGTCAGCATTCTTTAACGGTAGAGTTGGCAAACGAGTGGATCAGCTGATGAATAAGTGGTTAGGGTACGAGTACATAAGAGTCACAAATGCGTTGACACCTCTGGAGCTCCATGAATTATTAACTGGCCCCCTTAAGCTCTCACACTATTAAAGGCATCGAAAGAGACATCATCATTCCTTAATGGCCCACAACTGAACAGGGGTCTCGTCTTAGTAAGGAGATTTTGACCTTATAACACGTTGGCCAGTTGAAAAAGACATGATGGCATAAAACTTACACTGCAAGATATCATAATATGTTCTTTAATAGGTATTTTTTTATTAGGTACCTATACAGTATCCTATTAATATTATAAATGCGAAAGTTTGTAAGGATGGATGGATGTTTGGATGTTTGTTACTCTTTCACGCAAAAACTACTGAACGGATTTGGATGAAACTTTACAGTAATATAGCTTATACATCAGAATAACACATAGGCTACTATTTGCCGCGATAACCGACATATACGCGGGCGGAGCCGCGGGCAACAACTAGTATGTAATAAATTCGTTGTTTTAATGGTCATTCTGGTAAATCTTCTGATAAATTTTGCAAATATTTCACGAACGCCCTTGACGGTCACAGATAACTTGTTTATGTATCCCTTTTACACATTTTTATTCAAACATATGGAAATATTCAAGTTTGTTCAATATTCCATCAAACATCTACTTTTTTATTATACCTATCTAATTTATAAGTTTAATCAAGGTTAAGTTCTATTCACATAAACATTCTTACATTAGGGGCTACATGTGGCTTCTAATCAGTTCTGATACCTGATGACCTTCACAAAAAAATCAATTTAATTTTAAGACGAAAAAGTTGCTAATAGAGGTGAAATTTAGAGGTGAACAAAACTGTGATGTGTAGAAACGGTATGTTCTCCTCTCAGCTTACCTGACGGGATTACCTGCGCAAGTAAACCTATCACGTAGACACTACCGTATATGACTAACTTTACGAAAAAGTGGGTATAAGCAATTTGTTCGTTACTTTTAACTGAGTAAGGTCAACGGAGCCACAACCTCCCTTCCTCTGATTGTCAGAGGGACACTCATGAAATGCAGGTCTAAATGGGCGCCGGTAGACACTTACCAGTCGCTGCTAAGTTTGCTTTAAAAATCGTATCTTATGATGACCACACCCTAAATGAATTCTCAAACTAATAACGAGTTTCATAAACACTGTAAAGGACCATCTCAGATACTTTGCTACAACCAAAAACTAGTCGGCGAAAATAAATATATCCTTTATTGATTTAATTAACATAATAAACATTGAAGATGAGTCGATAATTTAGTTTTTTAGAACATTCTCGTAATTGGATATCTTTGAGATGACGTGAGTGGTTTTGAGTCTATTCTAGCTGTTTATAAAAATGATAATTTCATTTATTTAAGTAGTTGTATATGAATTTTACTAAACATAATTTATACTAACTGTTCGATCATTATCTTGATATGTACTGTTTTACGGTTGTCATTTGTTTTGCCTATTTTTATGGCATGACTAAGGAGCAAACTATGCATGACAATTGAACTGCAAAAATTAGGTAACTTGAAACAAATCCGTCTGGCTAGGTCAGCATGGTTAGCCACCAAAATCTCTTTTCTAAACAGAAGTCTGTGTTCAGCAGTGAACTACCTATATTATTGGCATGTGTTTTAATTTATATATTATAAGTCATTTTAAATAAAACATTTTAAATTTACTAGTAATAATTTTCATGTAGACCAATGTTCCGAAAAAAAAAACGATTACATAACTTCCGAATAATTAAAATGCATGCATTCTCGCATTCGGTAACATATCATAACACAAGGTAACACGGATATATATAAACAAATGTATGTACATTGTATATAATATATTTATCATCTATTATGTCACCCGAAGGTGATGAATGGAGGTAACTGTACAAATACTGACAGAAACCTTCAATTACAACTTGTATGTAAATTATGACGACAATCGCCCACGCGTGGCCTTGCATCGTGTGTAGAATTATTATAGATTTTATGTTGTGAACAGACAATGCTAGCATACAATGTGCTTTAGTTAAGTACATACTTGGATTAACAAATATTTAAGTTTGTGTTACTGATTCTCCAATAGAGTACTCGAATATAGATGTAGGCGTAAAGTATATAAACAGACAATTTTACTTTTTTTATGAGCAAGCCTGTGAAAGTGACTCTACTCAGCCTAATGGAAAACGTGAGCCAAATCGAAGAGTGGTGGTCACCATACTCACTGAGAATGCAGGGAATGCAACAATGCATCATGGTAACCCACACTATACAGGCCTATAAAGATCATTCTGCCTCATTGGGCCTCCAGTGTCGCACTCACCAACGAAACACGACAGCCCGAATGCTGTTAATTTACACTTCTATGAGAGGGTAACATTATATAGGTATCATTTCAAAGATTATTAAGCTCCTCCGGAGAGTTACGTTTATAGTATATAATGTTAAACCCACAATGTCCTTGGTGTATATGTAATTAATGAATATATTGTACAATTAACTGACAACAGACCCTACTTAGTGGACGCTGCGTGGCGACCGTTCGTCGGTGATACTCGTTTATTCAATGAACTTAGTATGGCCAGCTATTTTATTTATATCAGTAAGTACAAAAAACTATTTATTATGCTTCAACATCACAAATTTGTTATACTTTTGCTAATGGAAAATATTAATCTTGATTAGTAAGTGGAATTTTGAAACGAACAGAGTGACGGTATTTAATAGAATGTGCGTTACTGACAAGAAACATTTTGATCTACATAGTTAAACGATGTGTAGGTTTGCCGAAATGTCAAGGTTTAGTAACAGGTAATATTATTATCAGAATTCGTAATTACTTTACAACGATAGTTTATTTTAAGTATGATTAAGTAAGGAGCCGTAGTATTCTGTATGGAGAGGTTGCCTCCACGGTTGGCCAAGTAGCAAAAGCGATCACCACGCCGTTTTTTTGGTGTCCAAGTATCGTGGATTCAAATCTTACATGGGACAACACTAAGTGTGATCCACAATTAGTTGACCTGAGTCTAGAACTCTAGATGTTCTTAGTGTCTGTTACATGTATATTTATAAATATACAAAAAAAACTCTGGCATAAGGCATATACATCCTTATTTATATACCTAATGCGGAAGCTTTCTTTTTAAAGAAAGGTTAGATATTGCACTTTTGATCGTGAGAAATCCATGCTTCAGCATATATACCATCACCAAGTGTATATAACGTGGGAGAGCCATGCTTCGGCATGAGTGGGCCGGTTCGACCTGAGTGATACGACGGCCTCACAGAAAACCGGTGTGTTTCACCGAGTCAGTGAGAATTCCGGAGACCCATACACCAACCCCTCCCATCATACCTCTCCCCATCTCCCAAAGGCCGGCAACACACTTGTAACGCATTCGGTGTTACGGGTGGCCATGGGCGGTGGTAATCGCTTATCATCAAGTGATAAGTCTGCTTGTTTGCCCTCTAATCCGAAAAAAAAGGTTACCAGAAATCTAAACCAAAGAAACATTGAAACCTGTTGAGTCTGCCAGAAAAATTTACGACTCACGACTTACAATAGACGATCACTACTTGATAATTAACCTTGAAAGGTTCGCCTCAGGAGTAACGATTAACTATCATTTAATTGTCTACTGTTGGATATAAGCCTCTGTTTAGAAAGATTTTGGCCTAATATACCTATAGTTATTCTGGCCTTACTGGATGACCCGCGGCTCCGCCCGCGTATATGTCGGTTTTCGCGGCAAATAGTAGCCTATGTGTTATTCTGATGTATAAGCTATATTACTGTAAAGTTTCATCCAAATCCGTTCAGTAGTTTTTGCGTGAAAGAGTAACAAACATCCAAACATCCATCCATCCTTACAAACTTTTGCATTTATAATATTAGTAGGATGGTTTATGTCTTTTCCTTGTCACTATCCACCCTACCCTCAATGATGTTCTCTTGCATAGTTTGTTCACACGTAAGAAGTGACTAAAAACTAATTTGATAATTATTATGCAATTAGTCAGAGCACGTGGGTGATTTTTATGAATGAACTCACAAACCTTGGCATAGTTTGATAAACAGTCATACGCACAATATGTTTGTTAGTTATAGATAATGGTGAATACATTGTGTTGGACGAAACTATTCTAGGAATTAGTACACAACAGATGTTCACATATTTTGTTTTTGTTTTATGTAATAGGCAGCCAAACGAGCAGACGTATCGCCTGACGGTAAGCGATTACCGCCGCCCATGGACACTTGCAACACCAGAGGCGTCACAAGTATGTTGCCGGCCTTTCGAGGATGGTGGGGAGATAGGGGAAGGGGGTTGAGGTATGGGCCTCCGGTATCCTCACTTACACTGTGAAACCACAGCACAAGCACTATTTCACAACCGGTTTTCTGTGAGGCCGCGGTATCGCTCCTGTCGAGGCGGCCCATTCATGCCAAAGCGTGGCTCTCCCACGGTAAGAGTTTAGGTAAATAGTCTTTATGTACTTCTAGTTCAGCCCGCATGCATCTCGCTTATTGTGGTAGTCTTACTTCAAAGTATCTCCATGTCAGATTTCTTTGAAATCAATGTTGCGGTTTACCCGTGAAAACGTAAAAGATAAACAGACTATCTTTCAAATTTATAATATCAGAATGGATTCTACTTCATAGAACGTGTTTTGAATAATTATGATCACTTTGTAGGGAACCCAAGGATGATATGATGAACTAGAGACTGAATCCTCTTCTATCCCTGTTGCCTCTAACACCATATTCGTGTTAATAGAATCTATCTAAAATACCCACATTCAAGATAATTCAAGAAAGGTTAAAGTAGACTGAAACCCAAATCTGGAGCTGTTAAGCTTTCCCTCAACACAACTCTTGTGTCTCAAAGTTAGTTGCCGATGTTTCATGTACCTACCATTCAATTCAGGTGGTGAATTCATCTAATAAGTCAGTTAGATGTTGTTCATCCTGAGTGGAAACCGAACATCTAACTGACTCATGCCTCAACTGAGCGCATAGCTCCTCTGCTCCATAGCTCGTTTAATTTCATGAGTATGGAATGTTTCTAATTATAAATAGCAATACCTATTTATTAAAAGCTCATTCATATTTAAAACCATACATATAGTCAGTTTAATTTATTTAAATAAGACATCCTGATCGGATTTTCGATGAAGATAATATATGTTTACAAACTCAGGAACAAATATCCGACAAGTAATAACCGAAGCATTCAATCAATGTTCATTGTGTTGAAGCTATAAATGATCCGTAAATTAGAAACAAAGTAAAATTGTAACGTTACGGCGTAATATCATGATAACCACGTTGTTTGTAGGATATAGGCAATGAGTTTGGATATTAGCCAGGAGTTTGACAAGTACAATGGCCTGTATGAACATGTTATTAAAAGTAGTCATTTTGTAACTATTATATTGTCCATGTGGTGCTGGATAAATAATAAGTGTCACCATTCAAACCGTGGGTCTCGTAAAAACGTAAAAATATTCCGAAAACGAAGTTACGCAGATCAGCTAGTAAGTAATAAGTATATATATTTCATTTACTTAGTATTAATATTAACGGATTTTTCAAAAGTGTTATGTGCCAGTCTAAAGTATTATTCATGCCGTATTTTTAGGGTTCCGTATTCAAATGGCAAAAAACGGAACCCTTATGGATATCTGTCTGTCTGTTCGTCTGTATGTCATAGCCACACGCACAATACTGTTGAAACTTGGTAAGTAGATGTATTCTGTGAACCGCATTAAGATATTCACACCAAAAAAAAAACAATAAATAGTGGGCGTCCCCATACTTAGAACTGAAACTCAAACATTTTTTTGCATCAACTAATTAACTAACTTCTAAAATAAGAGAATGATAAAACAAAAAAATATATGATGTACATACATGCAAACTTCTCCCGAAAATTGGTTTCAACAAGGTCTAGTAAGTAGTATTTTTTTATAATACGTCATAGATCATACACCGCAATTTACCTTTCATTCAATCAACTCAACTATAAAAATAAAAAAACATTTAATTTCATAAACATAAACCTTATGCATAAATCGTGAACAATTATTTTCTAAAAAAAATCTGTAATACGTGCTTATGAAAGTAAAAATTATATATAATTCGCGCGGGGCGTGCCTTGATCGGTAGCGGTGTATGGGCTCGCATATAGTTAGATGTAAATCCTAACATTTAGGTACCTAATAATAATGTTTACTTATCAATAACTTAATTTAAAAATATACACTCTTATTAATACATCGATCAAAGTTACAACGAACTACAAGAACTTTTATATTACGTTACTTACTGCTACGAACCCTTCATGGGCTTGTTCGACTCACACTTGTCCGCTTTTTTTTTAATTGTTCTCTGTAGATAATTTTAGAAATTACTCAAACGTGTCCAGATTAATACTCGTTTGTACGTGCGTCCAAGTTTTTACAGCCAAACACTTTCAAAACAAATGTTTTAATTTCTTACAGTATTGTCTTTCTGGTAACGTAGCTGCGCATGATAATGAATAGTGACCCGATTTCGCTCTTGTTAAATAAATATAATAAAATATATTTATTCTAAGTGTAACATCTTTCCCGTAATTTGTGATAGTAGGTATTTTAGTAAAAAGAGACGTAAGAGTGTCGTAGTTTTATAAGACAACTGCTGCACTAGAAATAGTCCTGTGTCGCTTGGGACCTTACAAGCATACATAAAACGAAGACAAAGAACACCCCGTTAACAATTATTTTTTCACAGTTCACAGTCAGCCTGTGACCACGGCCAGTGCAACCTGATCGAAACGTAAGGCAAATCAGAGGTATGTCATACCTTTTAATAAGTGATCGCGTTAATTCCCGTAAAAATAATTGTAAATATATCATGGAACGCGAAAGTTTAAAAGTTAGTAAAGAACACACGACTTAGAATTCGTGGATCACCCAAAGTTTTGCTGCATGTGGGGTTTGAACCGATAATACTCAGTTTAGTAGAAATCAGTGAGGTGAGAAACGCACTTACTGAGCGCCTTGGTCAATCGGGTACTGGAGGTATTCAACATTTATTACCAAGGTGAAATAACAAGTGAGCGACTTCCCTTCCTTTAGTAAAGTTGATCTCTGTGAAATTAGTCACTAGTGTCATTTTAGATCTTACGAGGTACATTTTGGGTGTGAAGTTTTGTGTTGATAGTGAACTAGCTTTGCCCCGCGCCGTTACCTGCGGTTGTTGTTGTACCGCTGGTAACACCACGGGCCCCAGTTAGTATATATTTATATTTCTTATACCTAAATACCATTTAAAATCCTTCTGCTATAATTACTTTACCTTCAATAACATTAAACTTTCATACAATATTCTCATGCTTTCCATCGGGCAGAGCAGAGTCATTTCGGCGTAGTTAAAATATATATAAAAAAAGTGAAGTTCTTATAAAATCTTTTAATCAGACCTAAGATACCTTGAAACGGAATACGCCTATACAAATAAATGTAATTGAAGTGTCGGTTTATAATGTCAAACAGCTTTTTTCTTTTTTTATGGAGTAGGGGGCAAACGAGCACCTTTTCACTAAATACATATCAAAATAAATTTTACGCGGTACTTACATAACAGAAAAAAAAGGTTTCAATTTTTTTTGTCTGTCGTTTGTTCTGGCTAATGTCTGGAATGGCTTGACCGATTTTGACGGTACTTTCACTCACAGTTAGCTGATGATATAACTTAGACTAGCTTCGTAATATTGTTACCCGGGGTCGTCATTGTACCTTTACAACAACAACGGCGGGTAACACCGTTGGTCTCAGCTAGTATACTCGTATGTAGCAAAATATCTTGTAAATATTTACATCTTAGGAATGTTTCTCTTTTTAGTGTTTTGTTTATATTTATTTACTTTTATTTCGTTCTGACGTCTATTTAATGTTTGTACAGAAAACTGAGTTGGTGTTTATGTTTTTCTTGTTATGATTATCTGTAATAAAACAGTTTTAAGTAAATTAATAAAATGTATATTATTCTGACGATAATCTACGTTCCATTTTATATTATAATGTGTTTATACCGAATTTTAATGGACATATTTTCTTGTTTATTCAGTGAATTCACTAATACAACACTGTTTATAGTAGGTATGTTATAAATAAAAACGTGTCATTCAAAAACTATATTAACTACTTCATTCTTGCATTAGGATCGTAAATACCACAACATATATCCGCCATTTTTGGAATAATCCAATGTCTCCAAAGTTCAATTGAAATCCAGTCAAATCCTTTACATTGATAGTACCTACTCTTAGAAAAAAGCAGAACTAAAATACTAATTGTTATAACACTTAATAAGACGAAATATTGAAAAAAACAAGTGTGACATTTACAAAACGAATCCGGTTGGTTCGACGCCGTTGAACTTTATTATTGAATCTTGTGTTTACCTGTGAACAAAAAACAGAAACTGTTAGGTAAATGCAATTTTTCCATAAATAATTAGGAAAGCAAACATGTGACTAGTCTGATGGTGAGCTAGATTACTTATATGTTAAACTCTTTAAAAGAAATTGGCGAAAATAAAATTTTAAGAAGAGCGTCTCACTCACTCCTCTTCAATAGCCTCGACTCTCTGGAGATTTCAACGCACAGCCTCAAAAAAAAATAACTTGATAGATGTGCGGTTCAACTTCTTGTAAGAAATATGTACATAATTGCAGTATAGATAACTAGGTAAATTACGCTTTGAGTAATCAGTAAACTCGATATTTTGATCAACTTCAATACTATAAGAAAGAAGTCGTTCCCACATCATTTATCGAGTCAACCACCTTTAAATAATCATGCCATTGATACTCATGCAGCATATAAACCAGTGTTTCATGAAACCTACGCAAAGCCGGCATGATGTCATCAACCAGTCGCTAAATATAGGCACAACCTTCATGCCCTGATACTCTTTAAGTTGTCAGGTCAGTGTGCCTATACTTGGCCTGATGCAGTTTTTATACAGGCTTTAAATATGATGAGAATGTCAACGAGTGTCCATCAAACGAGAACATGTAACCTTTGGTTTAAGAAACTTAATTATGTCATATATATTGTCCAGATGGTGTCTTAACGACATAAGGAACCTACCTAGCTACACAGAATTTAATTGGAATCAAAATTCACGCAATCTTCAAGCAGATTGCTACATTGTTTAAAATGCGCAATAACAACTTTTTTGAAGATGTCTTGCCGCACTCACTGTATTAATGGGATCTAGAGCTTTTAAATGATTTAAATGTTGATCTCATTATCGTTATATATGGAATATTCACTCTTGGACATAAGTTTTTACGTCAGTCTTATATCTGAGAAGAATGTTTCTGAGTTCAAAAGTAAAATTTTCCTCAATGGACACATTCAAAGAGAAACAATTATCTGAGATATAATTTTTGTAAAGAAGAAAAAGAAAAGTAAAAAAAAAAAATCGAAATCTTTGATATAATAGTCATTAAACTATTTCAGTAAATAACTTTGATAATTAACAGGACGTTTATCGTAAACAGACATTGCTTTGAGCGCATAACAATGAATCTATTTCTGAAGCCATATTAAATTATATAGTAGTAATAAAACTTCACTTTATAGAGGCTGCAACACAATATTACACGGTCAGGCAAATGGTTTTTGTGTATAAGGAATGCCAGGTCTTGATGCATAGTATCAGAAGTACCTGATCGACATCATCTTCTTAACAGGCTTAGGCTTATATTAAATAAGTCTGTTAGACGTAGCCCCCTCCTTCAGAAGGAAGTTTTGATGTACTACACTATGCTGGGCAAACACGTTCGTCCCAAAATTTTCCTTCTGTTTGTAAGGCTGATATCCTGCGTAGATTGCTCCCATAGCCGAGTCCAACAACCTCACCGTTGTTGTATGTAGTTTAAAACAGATTTCAAAAAAGGAGGTTCTGCAATCGATTCGTTTTTTTTTAATTTCTTATCATATAATTTCCTTATCTATATTAAGATATTTTAAACTGCTCGGTCCGAAAATAACATTGCTATTTAAATTGAAAAATAAAATCCAGCCAGCCAGCATTACTAGTCTAGTCGACTTTACCGATAAAAAACGAAAAGTGTAATAAAACCAAATACGGATATAAGATGGCACAAGGAAATCCTATATCCACTAAGCGCAACTTAGTAACTTTTCTTGCCACCAAACATAGGCTCCCGGACATTCTTAATGTAATTGCACTGTTCCTAGACGAATGCGAAATGAAACATAAATGCATTTGAATGAAACGAATAGTCTTCTTGGCGTGACCAATACGCTAAACTGTCACGCGATGCATGCTGATGACGTCATTTATTCATTCACTCATTCGTCCATTGAACATATACCTTTATGTAATTTAGTCACGAATCTTTAGTGGTAAACAGGTAAACTGTAGTCGCGAAATTCTAATGTACTCACGCTATTCGCGAAGACTAATGTCACTTTGGACCGGATTGGACATTATTCTTATTCGTGAACGTAATAGCAAAAGATACAATATTTTGTCTCTTAAAAAGGGTTATAGTATTATTACTACCCCTGAGGCGTAAAAAATAGGGGTGGTCTTTAGGGATGACGGGCAGAGCAGTCGATAGCAGAGCAGGCGCAACAGCGGGGATTTCTCGTCCATCATTTCGCCTTTTGTTTTGACAGGCTTGAAGTGTCAACAATTACAGCTTTTTACTTTTACGTCGAGTAACTCTATGTGTTGAGTTGCATTTTTAAAGGGTTCTATTTAGCTTGCTGTTGGTCTGTCAAATCTAGTAATTGACTCCCTTCCTGTTGACAGATTGATCTAAAATTTGGTACACTCCTTTAGTTCTGGTGACAATACAATGAAATAAATTCTGTTTCATTGTAAATCCAAGACGGCCGCTGCTACAAAATGGCGGTTGACATGTTTTGTCACGACTACCTCAATATGGGTATCAAATGAAAGTGATGATTAGTAGAACACAGTTCACTATGAAAAATAAATAAAAATATGTAAAAACTAAAATCCAACTTACTTTACGACAAAAAACGAAGCTCAAAAGTATGAAACATTGAAAAGCCGTAGTCATGCGTTATTACAGTGTTATGGTACGTTTCTATATACCGTGTGACTACGGCTTTTCAAACTTGTTTCAGCGTCATTTTTTGTCATAGTTGGGTTTTAGTTTTTTTTTATTTAAAAATATTTATATATATATATATATTTTATATTTCTTCGCAAAGTATGTTTTAAATATCGTAGAAATATCACAATTATAAAATAAATACGGATGAAGACACGAGAAAATATTAATTATATATATATTTTTTTGAAATGTACAAGTAAGGCCCTTTCCAATGATACCAAACACGGCACATTTATCTCAAATTTATTTTTTAACACAGTACTTTATGACCACTAGAGGCCACATTAGATTCGGTGTCACGTCATATAGCCTGTAACCAGTGTACGATCAAGAGGATTCTAACGATATCTGATTTGTCCAGTTCTAATAGGTAGTTGAGCTTTGCCTGGCTTAAATTAAATAAAATCGTTGGGCCTATGTTTCCATACAGTCAACTCAGTTTACGCTACGCCCAACGATTTTTTTTTTTTCTCTGGTCACTGCCTTACATTAATGAGGGAGAGCAGTGTGATGACTGGAACCTGAGACTAACCGAATTATTTTTTAACTTTTAGTACACTATTTTCAATAAAAACGTTCAAATGAAAAAAAAAATCATTATTTTTATTTATTTCAAGTATTATAATTATAACTAATTCCACAAAGACAAGGGGTCTCGCAATGAATTATTCTCCTGGACTCTCGCAATGCTCTACTTTCCCCGGGTCATACAATTTCTAAGGCCGGACCTGGTAAACACTAAGATAATTTAAATACGGTGCAAAAACAACAGCCCTTGAAGCTAATTGGCAGCCAGCCTAGCCTATGTCTACGTCCATTCTAAGCTCGTCCAAAATCAGGCAATGTACAGGTACCGTAGTTAATACCTGTCGGAATCGAATCTTGTCGTTAATTTCCGTATACGTCATTATACCATGTACATCTTAACATATCATTTTTGTATCTAAACATCTTCTCTTCTTCTTCTTAAGATTCATCCGTGTGGTGGCCGATTTAGAATACAGAGTGTCAAGAACCTTATTCATACCTTGGGTGTCGTAAGAGACGAGTCAACTTTTGCGGGACAACAACACTGTAATTTTTTTAGACGGAAAACTTAGAACAAGTCTTCTACCAACCCATCTGATCAGCGTAATTAGACCACGACCTACTCTGTAAGGAGAGGCCTCAAGCCGTGGACTGTGAAAGTCTGTTAATGACTTTCTTAACCCAACAACAAGTAACATTTTAACAAAAATAAAACCGACTTCAAAGTTTGATTCGATTTCTTTTGGATGCCATCATCAGATCTTAGTGTCCTTATCATGGTACCACCGTTGGGATATCTCCTTTCCATTAAAAAGAGAATCATCAAAATTTATCAGTTATCAGCGAACACACATAAAAACAAAATATATATAGGTATTCGGTCGAATTGAGAAACCTCCTCCTTTTTTGAAGTCGTTTAAAAATGTATTTTACAACAACTTTACGTACTATTTATCCATTCAAACTAATATTATGAATTTGAAAGTAATCTCTGTCTATCTGTTATGCTTTCAAGGCTAAACTGTTGGACTAATTTGAATAAAATTTGGCATGGAAATACTTTGGTTTTTGAAGAAGGACATAGGCTACTTTTTACCGCGATAACTGATATACACGCGGGCGTAGTCACCGGCAAAAGCTAGTATCTGATAATTTCCTTCCCCTTTACACATTTCAAGTTCCCAAAACTCCTAAAAGATTTATACGTACAAAGTTAAAACATCATAATGTTTACTACACTACTTTCGATGTAATTACTCGGAAACATTATCCTAAAAAGTGTTTACCGTGGGAATCGAACCGGCGACAGTTAGTGGCACATTACATGCTCACATTTTATTTTCCTTCATTAACCTTCATCTGGGTATAACGCGACTGGCCTACTTCAGTTCCAGAGATTTATGGCGATCGTAACGAGTGTTAATTGATGTGGAAATTATTCTTTATAGTTATTTGTTAGAATTCTTGTTCTTTAAAATGTATGGGTCTATGATTATGGTAATTAATGCCGTTGGGGGTATTAAGTCAAATTTAACTATCCGTGGGTTGTTTCTGTCTTGCTCTGAGAGAGAGTTTACAAAAAGTTAAGTTGAATTAGTACACGAGGGTTTAGATTAATGTTTTTTTTAAATTATTTGTAACTTTTCTTAGGTTCGGTTTTTCATAAACATATTTAAAAACGTAGTCACAGTTACGTTTAAATTTATATTTTTGGATAACCATAATTATGTTCGATGAGTAGGATCAAATATCATTATTCGATAATGAATTTATTCACAAAATAATTCACCGATGATTTTAAAGATTTTTACCATTTTCTCAAATATATTGATACTGTAAACTTTTATTAATGTTTTTTTTTAATTTAAATAGTTATTGGTGTATGAAAGGAACAACTAAAACGACAAATTTACTTCATCAAATAAAATCGAACAAAATCTGTAGATTTATAATCTAAGCAAATAAATAAAATTGAAGCGTACAAATTAAGAGCTTTTCACTAAATGCATTTGGAAATAGGCATACAAAGGTACTTATCTACATTATTTTTTATCTATCTGTCTGTCCATTTCTATCCGTTCCGCCGATGACTGTCCGATCTTGACAAAACTTTTACAAGCAGATAGCTGATGTTACAAGGAGTAACTAAGGACGCTTTTATTAAAAAAAAACCCCGCAAATAATACTGGTTGTCGTAGCTATTATTAGTATATATTCATTATAGCCTAGTACAATAACTAGTCTAAGACTGTTCCCGCTATATGTCAGGCCGCGAAACTCCAACCAGTTTGTAGCAAACACATGCATAAGTATAGTTTTTGCTTTAGAACCGTGAAATGGGTAATGTTAACGAAGATATTACGACTGTTATCTATAACAATTATTGTCATAAATAATTAAGAGATTGCGGTAAACATTTACAGTTAAATAACTGTTCTACGGATTTAGTTGCGGAATATTGGAGTATTTGTTCTCTTTTGACATAACTTCAGATTTTTTAGGTTATGTACATACTCGCGCTTATATTTGAGGTGGGGGAGGTATTGTCTCTTACATTTAAACACTAGTTTTTGTCCATGTTGGGTCTGGCCGAGAGTATTGTTGAGTTTTTCTTACAAGAAATTCAAGAAGGTTCGGCGGTGTTAATATATTTTATCGGGAAATCAATGCCTTAAATATAGTGAAGACTAGTTCAAGCTTTGTTTTGCCTTAGTTCGCCTTCAGGGCAAGGTTCTGATATTCAGATAAAACCAGTTGAAGCAGCCGATCTTAAATAATCTTGGGAATAATAAAAGCTAGGAAGAAGATTTCTTAACGCTATTTTAATTTCCAACCGTTCTCTTCCATGACCCGAACATTAACTAAACGTTATATTCAGTTCAACTAAACCTTATTTATATTTTACGTTCGTGACTTTCATTTGTCACGTTCCTAATCCCGTATTACTCTATACCTGTGACTGGAACTGTTACTATTAATATTAGCTTAGATTATTATCTTAAGCACGACGCGAAGGAGATTATTTGTATCATTGGTCGAAGATAAGACGACTAGTATTTATTTGACGGGTCTTATGGTCTATTTCACGAGTAAGTTTGTCTAGTGGCTTTTACTGTTAATCCGGAATTTTTTGAGGTTTGATTCCTATCCAGGATAGTTATTGTGTCATGGGCAATAGGCATGTATATTTTTTTCTGTGTTTGGGTGTAGCATTCTATCAGCAGTGTGGTTATAACTGTACATACTCTGCCTATCTAGTTCGGGATTAGACGCTCGTGTGTGAGATGTGTATAGTTAGTTATTATTTTGTACCAGCACATGGTACCAGTATAATAATATTTTCGCATAACTGTCTTCTAGAAACTGACATGGAATTAAAGAATTGGAAATAATGACTTCATAAGTTTCGTCGGGGCCAAAGCAAGGCTCTCCTACAAAAGGGCGTAGCTTCTTCATTTATTTCCGGACTTCTTTTATTTGAAAGTGCGGCAAAGTTCTAAATAGTTTTCAATGATATAAAAGTAATTATAAATTTTAATAATGAGACGTTTCATAGCACTTATTTACACAATGCATTTATGTAAATAACTCTAAATGACTCAGATAAAGATCAGTGTAAATTTTACTATGAAAAATGCACAATCCACAATTGTTTTGCGCGTTCTTTGTTACGTGAGAATTTGACACATTTATAACGTACGCGAATTTTATTTGGCTAAAGAATTGTGTAGCATTCACCAAAGAATAAATAAAAAAGAATATTTATCGTCAATAGACTTTAGTAGTTTTTTGGATGTTTCGTTGGTTTAGTGGTTAACGTAAACGAGTACAATCAAGGGATTCCCGGTTCGGACTGCTCTTGGGTTTTTCTTACAATAAATTCTTAATACTCTGGGTATGAAAGATGATGGTGTTTCCCGCCCGTGCCCCGGAGAGCACGTTGAACCGTAGGTCCCGGTAATCATGAACATCTATAACAATCGTTATTGGGAAGTCAGTGCCCTCAAATATACTGACAATTACTTTAACCATCGAAGTCAGTTCACCCTCAAGGTTGCAGCGGTCTGATGGCATTCGTTCCTTGGAAAAACTGATATTCAAGTAAAAATCGGTTGAACTAGTAGACCTGACCTAGTTTGGAAAAATTTATAACATGCATTTATTTCTGTAGTTATAAATAGCCAAAGACAATCTACAATCTGCTATTTTTATCGAATTCAAAAAAGGAGGAGCTTATTAATTCTACTGTATTTTTTATGTATGATCTTATGTCAATTGGGACCAGTTCTTGATGTCGGTTTGTTTTTTGTTAAAATTTGTGATTATTAAAACAGATACCGGGTCATTGCCATCTTTGCTTTGCTGTGTAAAAAAAATCAAAGTCTATACTTTATTAGGATTCAGTTTATCACTTGCTTTCATGTAGTGTTAATTATATTAGTCTTGTAAGGAGACTTCCATTAACTTTTTTTACCTCTAAAGATATTTCATTCCTCTGGTATAGATATACTGCGTCAAAGAAAGCTTGTTAGCAACCTAAATATATAGCCTTCCTCGATAAATGGGCTATCTAACATTGAAATAATTTTTCAAATCGGACCAGTAGATCCTGAGATTAGCGCGTTCAAGCAAATAAACAAACTCTTCAGCTATATACATATATTAGTATAGATGATTAAGGAAGTACCTTTATGCATGAAACGGTAT
The DNA here is from genome assembly GCA_905220595.1 of Spilosoma lubricipeda. Taxonomy (NCBI): domain Eukaryota; kingdom Metazoa; phylum Arthropoda; class Insecta; order Lepidoptera; family Erebidae; genus Spilosoma; species Spilosoma lubricipeda. The sequence continues at coordinate 3,896,240 of HG992290.1, forward strand.
AAATGTTTAAGATCACAATCAATAAACTGCCTTCCGATAACCATCGGCGCGTCTGAACTCACTTTAAGTGGCCATATTGGAATTTTTATAACATTTCATTACTAAACTAATTGTTTAATTGTAATATTCTGTGTTATTCAGTTTCATAACTACTTTTTTATAACATTTAAGCGTCTCCTATTGGACCAATTATTGATTGGACGAAGACTATTGATGCATCTAAACTTTTATATACAAATAAATGAAATTGGAGTGTCTGTTTGTAATATTAAAATATCCGCTTTTTACTAAATGCATATATATATATATATACACACGATACATATGGCAAAATAACATTTTTAACTATTTTTATCTGTCTGTCGGTCTATCTGTCTGTTTGTTCCGGCTAATCTCTGAAACAACTGGACTGATTTTTACGGGACTTTCACTAATGATATAAAGAGTAACATATGCTACTTTTTTGGTCCAGCTTCGCCCAGCTACGTTACCCGCGGTACGACAATAATCGCGTGTAACACCGCGGGATTCAAGTTATAAATAGAAGTAAGTGATGTATTTATTACCTACTATGTAAATATAATAGTATTATGACGACCGAGCTTTGCCTGGTATTTGATTTAGTAAATTTCTAAAAATGAATCCTAGATAGATCTGTTTATCGCCCCCGATATATATTTCGTGCTATATTTTACGAAAATCGTTGAAACTGTTTCCGAGATTCAGATTATATAATATACAATTGCTCGTTTAAATATATTAGATAGAAAGTTCTTACGTGCCCCTCAGACTAAATGCGAAACATTCGCATCGATTTTCTTTCTACAATCGCTAACATCTCTATTATTGGCTATTATTTTGTTTTGGCCACGTGACTTACTGTTGAGATGACTTCATTCCCATTTGTTAGTTTTCTAATTCTAATTCCTAGGCATGCCTATCTGTAAGTAGCAAGATGCCTAGTTTTAAGCATCATATAATAAAAAAATATATATATGTATTTGTATCAGTTGTCTAGTACCCCATAACACAAGCTCTGCTTATCTTGGGACTAGATGGCGTTGTGTGTTTAGATGTCCGAAATATTTATTATTATTATTTATTATATTTTTGTAATTTCATTGGAATAAAGTACGAGCCGTTGGTGCCCTAATAAATTAATAATTACTGCCTCGTTGGTTGTGCGGTCTCGGGTTCGAATCCCGGGTCTAGCCAAAAGTGTTATTGAGTTTTTTCTGATTACAGAATTACTTAATAATAGCTCGGAGTTTGGAAGTTTGGCCCATGCCTCGAAAAGCTAGTAAAACTGTCAGTCCTGCGCTTAAACTCTTCCCAATCGTGTCGGTTAACAGTCCCATCGGATTGTGAGAAAGAGGGAACAGAGAGTGCACCTGTGTTTGCGCACACACTTGTGCACTATGATATCTCGTGAGTCTCTGGCTGGTCTCCGTTGAGACCGGCCGCCGTGGCCGCTATCGGTCAGGAGAACATCTTTAAATAAATAATAACGTTTACGTTTGTAGAATGTCAGCATGTTTAGAGAGCAGTATTATTATTTTTTATTTTATAATAGCTTTTTCTGTTGCTTCGCTGATGTTATGTTCTTTTAGTAATCATTTTCATGTTAATAAAACGTAGCCCATTTACTGCTTAAGTCAAATATCATCCAAATGAAATTTGTCATGCATGGGCCAAGACTAGAGAATGGAGTTCATAATAATGTATTTATTTCACAGAACTATATTCATACATTAAAGGTGAATTCTCTGGCCCCTGAACTATTGTAAACTGTATTTCAGGGACCAGAAATTATACATAGATACATAGGCACACACACACACGCAAAGAGATGTAAATGTATGTTACGTAGAAACATTTTATTATATTTATTTTTACACCAATAACCACGATACGTGTCGATCAACCTTCTAAAGAACAAGTACTCGCATGACATCAGTTCTTGTAATGTGGGCGTGCAGGAAGCCCATACAACCTTTGTGAACGCCCTACAGTGCTACACGTAACCTACGAGTATTATGGAATACAGATATGTGATAACTTATGTAATGCATATCCTGGTGAGATTGTATACTCATTAGGTTACCATATCCAAACTCTATACTAATATTATAAATTCGAAAGTAATCTATACTTAATATATAAAGCTGAAGAGTTTGTTTGTTTGGTTGTTTGTTTGAACACGCTAATCTCAGGAACTACTGGTCCGATTTGACTGTTAGATAGCCCATTTATCGAGGAAGGCTATAGGCTACATATCATCACGCTAAGACCAATAGGAGAGGAGCACCAATGAAAAATGTTTCAAAAACGGGGGAAAATTATCACGCGACGGGCAATAAGAGACGCAAACGAGGTTGCGTGGGTCGGCTAGTTCTGTATATTTGTCGGTCTGTTACGCTTTCATGGCTAAATATCTGCACCGATTTCAATGAAATTCAGCAATTTTTTTTAAGTATGGCCTTGCCAAAATGACTCTACTCTACCTGATGGAATCCATAAACAGAGTCTAAGAGTGGTGGTCACCATACTCGTTGCTCGTACAGACAATTCAACAATGCAGCATGGTGATCCACCCTATGGCGGCCTAGTGATGCTTCTGCATCATTGGCTCTCACACTCACCAACGAAACACATGCTCACGAACACGAACAGCATGACCGCTGGTATTTTTTTTTATGTAATAGGGGGGCAAACAAGCAGACGTATTGCCTAATGGAAAGCTATTACCGCCGCCCATGGATACCTGCAAACACCAGAGGCACCACAAGTGCGTTGCCGACCTTTGGGGGATAGGGAGGGGAGATAGGGGGAGGGGGTTTTATCCTCACTCATTCGGTGAAACACAGCGCAAGCACTATTTCACACCAGGTATTTCACAGGTTTTCTGTGAGGCCGTGGTATCACTTCGGTCGAGCCGGCCCATTCATGCCGAAGCATAGCTCTCCCACAGTAAAGGTAAAGGTTTGCGTTGATTTTCTGTGCGAGGGTAGTACCGCCCCGGTCAGGATCGTTCGTGCTAAAAAAGGCGTTGCTCTACCACCTGGACGTGGCTCTACTTCCTGGAGTATAGCATGGAGATACTTTGATACGTGAAGAAGAACATAGACTACTCTTTATTGATAACCGACATACAGGCGAATGTCCCGGACAATTACAGTTCCAGGATAAAGGCAAAAACTAGTAATATATAAAAAAATTAGAATATATTGTTAAACTGAATAATTGAATTTCTAAACAGATAAAGGAAATAAATCGGAGAAAAGGGATTAAAACATAAAAATAAAAAAGTGCTCTCTGGTAACTCTAATACGGTGGAGTTTTCTATCTATTTTTCTTACTGATGAATATTCCACCGAAGCGCCTAAACTACTGAACTGATTGTAATGTATGAGGTGTCGATATATCATGTCTTATGGTAAGACTATGAATTAATAAAAAATATAAGAGATAAGAGAGAGAAAATCCCATCAAACTTCATAGCTTATTATGCAAGTAAAATATTTATGGCAAAATGTTTCTTTTAATCTATTTGTATACTTTGCACTTATGAACAGATTTCAAAAAAGGGCGAGGTTCTCAATTTAATTGCATTTTTTGCTTTTTTCAGTCGGGCGCTTAGTTAACTGACCTGAGATTCCCTCGCGCGCTTTTCTTTTTTTTTAAGTTAACTATTTCAATCCTGTTCGTAGAATAAATATTATTGGGTATAGTGTGCCAGTACTAACCCAGAACTCCAATCGATTAGTATACTATAATAGCTATGTATATTACGCAAAACACGTTAGACAACTTCTGTAGTAGGAAAACATCGCCAGGGGAAAAGACTTTCCCTTATACCCGATATGCAATTATTATGTATGAATATAAATTTTTACAAATATTGATAAGTTATTTAGTCTAAATGTTACTAAAAATAATTACAAAAAATTGGTGTTTAAACACCCCACTGGGCAGGTACTTATTCGCCAGATGGTGACCGTTCCTGACCACCGACCCGGAACCGTGATCAATGGTAGCCAACGGTAACTGTTGTGCGTGAGCGCAGCGACGACTCGTTACAATTGTTTGGTAAACCAACCGTCTTGGCACATCCCGCAAGAAACCATTTTGAATTTAGAACTTTAATATCTTACAGAATTCGCAATTTGAAAATTGTTAAGAAAAAACATTTGAAATTCACTTAGATTATAGAATGGAGAATATAGAAAGAATAAAGAATACAGAATAAATAAGAATATATATATTATTCTATAATCTAAGGTAATTCAAAACACTTCAAAATTATTTTTAATAAACATCAATTTTGACATAAGTATTAAAATTCTCCATTGCAATGATTCCATTGCCTAATTATTGTCATAGAGGATCAACTCTGAAACCACATTCTAGAGTTATGTAATGAATAATTACGGCGCACCTATGTAATATTTTATTTTTCAAAATATGAACAATAGTTCAATAGATTAATTATGTAAAGTAATATTTTAAAATGAGTCTTTTTAATTCTATTAGACCTGGTAACTTTGTATAGTACCGTAGTTAAAAAAGTAAAAACTAAAACCCAACTACGACAAAAAACGACGTTGAAAAAGCATGAAACAAGTTTCAAAACCCGTAGTCACGCGTTGTTAAAGTGTCATGGACTATGGTTCATTACTAAGTTTCAAAAACCGTAGTCCATGTAATATAATGTACCATAGTTCATAACACTTTAACAACGCGTGACTACGGCTTTTGAAACTTGTTTCATGCTTTTTCAACGTCGTTTTTTGTCGTAGTTGGGTTTTAGTTTTTACTTTTTTTTTATTTAAAATGTTTTGGTGCCTCTATGATATTAATTTCTTTGCATAGTATATTTTAAATAGGTACTATAAAAAATTTACAATTATCGAATAAATACAGACAAAGTCACGAGAAAATGCTTATAATATATATATTTTTGAAAGGTACAAGTAACGCCCTTTCGTATGATACTAAACACGGCATATTTCTCTCAAATTAATTTTTTGAATCAGTACTTTACGTCGGCTAGAGGGCGCCACATTAGATAAAATGACACGTCGTATAACCTATAACCAGCGGACAATCTAGACGCTTCTAACGATATCTTATTTGTCTTATTCTGACTAGTAGTTTAGAAAGGAGGGAACATACGAGCATACCATAGAAATTCCACACTTATCGAATAAATACGGACAAAGTCACGAGCAAATGCTAATAATATATATATTTTTGAAATGTGCAAGTAACGCCCTTTCCAATGATACCAAACACGACATATTTATCTAAAATTAATTTTTTAATGCAGTACTTTATGTTGGCTAGAGGGCGCCACATTAGATTCAGTGACATTTCATATAGCCTATAACCAGAAGACGATCATGACGCTTCTAACGACACCTCAATTGTCCAGTTCTAATGAGTGGTTAAGGAGCTATGAGGGAACAAATGAACATACATACATACATACATACATACATAGCCTGTCAAAATCATAACCCTCCTTTGGCTTTGCCGTAGTCGGGTAAAAAATAATCATATAATTCGACAAAGAATAATCAAAATGCTCTAATTTCATGTGTTACTGTTATATGATCATGGATCAATAACGATAATGTCAATCCGTCGTCACTGACAGCTCGACATTAATGGCGGGCCACCCAGGTCTGGCGGGTTCAGTACAAACGTTTATTGGTTCTTTATAAAAATAGTGAACAACAGCATCGGTGTGTAAAAGTGATTGTCTTCAAGTGTCTGATTCGCATAAAATAATGTCAACCGTCAATTTTGGATGAATTATAACGGCTCGTTTTATTTTTTAATTTTTGGTCATCAATTTGATAAGAAATTTGATAATTGGGCATGAAAAGAGGAAAGTTTAAGAACTCTGTGTATTTATGAAGACACAATGTGACTTGTGACGACCATTTGCGAAAACTACGCAGAACACAAACATGTATTATAGTGTATCTGAATCACGTTTGTATTTAAGGGCTAGTTTCTGACGTACAATTCTGGCTACTCAGTTGTGCCTGTATGAATATTCAACGTGTACAAGATAAAAACAACTTTGAATAATAGCTATTTCGCAAAGTGCGGACTTACTTCTAGCTTTAGAAGTACGTTCCGGCCGTGCTTAAATATTTATAGTTTAGAACTAGTTTAACATTATCATCTTTCTGTATTACGAAAATGCAGTCCATATAAGAGAGATCAGATCTCAAATAATACCACATTTAACACAGTGGAGGCGTTAATTTCGTAATTTGGCGAACTCGTCAGATATCTGGCTTAAACCGGTTGGTCAGCGAAAGTGTTGCGCAACCATGAGATCACCGATACGTAAGGCTGTGTAACATGATGTCTTTGCACATGTATGCCACTACATTTCTTTGTGGACCACCTAAGAATTGCATAAAATCCTTTTGTAAAATAAAAAAAACATTTAAAAAAACAACATTTTCAATTAAGTATTTTAGAACTCGAATTTAAAAAATAATTCATTTCTTTCAAAAATATAATACATACTATAATAAATTATCACAATTTAAAAAAATACAACCTACTACGTTTGGCATAAGGCTAACAAGTAACAAGGCATATTCTAAAGTTGTTAGGTATTATAATGTTTAAGAGTACTTCCTACCATTAATATACAATTATTTTCATATCTACAACACTATATCAGCCATTCTCGATAGTTAAGCATTAAAAAACAAAACAATATTAAATTTAAGTGCGAATTCCTACATTTTTTATCTAATTGATCGGAGAGAGGCCAAATAGGCCTTGACTGCAATTGTCTATGATTCATCCTACGTATCTACATACTTATAACTATTTAAGTTAGCTTTGATACACAAGGTTGTTATTTATTATTTTGCAAAACTCACACAGCGATACTGGTATCCTTAGCTGATCATTAACACTTAAGAAATAAACTTATATTTTGCTACTCGATTTGGTTGAAAATGAATAGGAGATTTTCTTTATGACGAATGCGATCACATATCTCGATTCCCTTTTCGTCATCTTTTTTCACTTGAACCGAGTGGAGCCAAAATATAACAAAGAGAGCTCCTTATATCGCTTAAAAGCAAGTGTACCAAGTTTGTTTTCCTAGCAAAATCGGAAAACGCATTACGCATACATAACCTACTTTACATATTTTTTTTAAATTTCCTGCTAATACTTTGCATAAAGCCGGATTTACCGTCTCTTATTTTATACCAGACAACCTTCGGGGCATGTGTGTATGGCAATTATTTTGCAATAATATTAAACATTATAAAAAAAGCTTATAGAGTCTAATTTTTCATTCCTATTTGAAAAAAAATTATAAATATATTAGTTTTATTTTATATTTTGTCTGTTAGCAATTGAACGGTGGAAATAGGCCGATAACAGATTGCATTTTCTTTTCGTGTATATATTAATAATAATTAATAAATGGTATTGTTAATTATTATTAATATATATATATTTTTATGTATGTTCGCGGAAAGCTTGGTCCTTTATGAACCGTTGATGATTCTTTTCTAAATGGAAATATCCCAACGGTGTTACCATGATAAAGACACTAAGATCTGATGATGACATCCAAGAGAAATCGATCGATTTGGTCGTTCTTGAAGTCAATTTTTATTTTGTTAAAATTTTACGTGTATGTTAGACGTTAACATCGCAGATAGTTACTTAACCAGATTAGTACCAGTACAACTTAAAAAGATTTAAGCTCAAATACTCCAGTCGGTGATGATATACTATAAGAATAGAATAAAATACTATCTCTGTTAGACTCCATCACTTTGATGCCGTGGTGAAACGCGGACAGTCACTGCCAATATACGGTACATTGACGACAAAATCATTCGGTATCGTGGTAGTTGATGATAAATTTTTTTTGTTTGCTACTTTGTATTTACGATAATCACACAATAAAGAGTAGGCAAAATCTCCATTCTGAGAAAAAATCTATGTCCAGAAGTAGACTATACCTAAAGGTTTTGGTGTGATGATACAATTTTGTGTAGCTGGCGTTAAATTCAAGTTTAATTGTGTAGAAAAATCTTTACCTAATTGTTTAAATCGGGGCACAGTAGGCTAGAAGAACGATGTCTGCAATAACGAGGATTAAGTCTTAAAGAATTTATTGAAGGTCTTTCATTGATCTCCGACCTCTTTAGGAAGTGGTTTGTAGGCGATGATTTTGGGGAATTCATCGTCCGAACAGACATAGATCCTAAAGGCAGCGCACAATGTTACCTGTCCCCCACTAGAAAATTATGACTGAAGGGTGACGGTTGCAATAGAATAAATAAACTTTCTAGGGTGTTTTTTTTTATGGTCCTGTCAAAATGACTATGCTTCGCCTGGTGGAAAACAAAAGCAGAAGCTAGGGGATAATAAAAATTAAAAAAAAATAATTACCAAGCAGTATCTAAGGTCATTTCGTTTTGTAAACTCATTACATTCTATTTCGAAATTGGAATTGTATTTAAACGTTAATATGAAACTTGATAAGTCATAAAATTCATAATGCAACGTTTAAATTTACTAGACGATAGTTAGGAAATTTAATGAACGTTTAGCAAGTATACTATTGAATAATATCCTGTATAAAGCAAGGCTAGTATTTAGCACTTGCTAAATACAAGGATTCAAAACAATTTATTCTCAATATCCTATGACGAGTCCCAACTTATCAAGTTATATTTAAATTAAGCGTCATCAGTACATTGCTGGATATAAATTTCTTCGTAGTAAGAAAGTTTCGGCTTACTACATTATGCTGACCAGACCAGGGTTGGTACAGGGTTTGTTTCAAATGGGTCTTAGCCTCCATCCGCTTCAGAGGCCAGCCGCCAGGAGGCGACGTACGGGTGTGCAGTACGTATATTGAGAGTCTACCAGCAGACGGTGCCCGCTTCAGTGCGGGCAGGAGGAGTCCGGACGTGTTAATAACAGCAGTTCCCGGATCCCTCCCTTTTCAGGCACAGTGGCATACCGTGTGGTTTTAGTCGGTTCGATTCTGATACACCATCCCGCCGCAAACTCCGGAGAGATGACGACCCGTGGGGGTTTCAAAACTTTGAAAAAAGGGATTGCTTCAAGTATCTCCTTGCCGTTTCGAGGAGATACTTGAAACAATCCCTTTTTTCAAAGCGATGTTGTCCTACGTTGCTTGTTACTTAGTCTCCTCTCAAGACACCTATGGGATGAGTGGGAGTGATGACACACACGTAATCTAATGTCACCACACGGATATTTATATTTACCTAAGATTATTGCAGTAAGTTTAACTTACATTTGAAAGCAAAAGTGACCAGTGTGGGTTGCTCTCAAGTACACTTGACTTTTTTAGGCATCACTGTGATCTTGATGATGAAAACAGTCCGTGACCCGAATATTTTAATGAGTATTTTATATATTCAGACCATCATACATCCAGCATGATGGTCTAGTCATTAGTATAAACAACAATACACGACTTAACAATTTTGAAATATTTTACGAATTCTTAAAGTATGTAATGATCTAATAAAATTTTGCTATAGTTTAACACAAACGATCGACAAATGTCTATAATAACATAGAGACAAGGAACCTGTAACTTTACGAAACAAAAATCAATTTGAAATTCTTTCAATTAAAATGAAAAGAAAAACGAAACAATTGAATGTTTCGGAAACGATTGGTCTTACCTTAAATTCCGTTTATTTTGACAGCTGGTCAACAAAGACAACAATAGGTTACACTTGTCCACGCTGACTACAAACCGCAGATAAAATAACAGCTTTCAGAACTTATATAAAACCACTAACACAGAATAAACAAACGAAGTTTTAAAATTTAAATTTCATACATCACATAACACTACTTCGATTTTCGTTCTTAATTTGAAAATGAACGTCGATTGCGCGGCATGCGCCCGCGTCGTTGTCGCGCGCTACACTGAGTCCGCATGCCGCCATTTTCTCAGCGAATAGTGGGAGAAGGCACCGAAATAGGAAATAAAATGGAAAAGAAGGCTGTATTGCTCTTTTGGCATGCGCTACTCATTACAGAAAAAAATATGGAATGCTTATTTATATTAGGTTTTCTTATGTAAGAAGGGTAGTCTATTTTCGTTGACATACAAGTCTTAATACAATAAAAAATTTAGGATATGAATTTTGAACTTATTATTGGAAACCATATTCAAACTCATAGTGTGTTCCATCACGGAATAAGATAAAGATAATTACTATATTGTATACTTATTATAGAGAAAATTCCAAATATATCCCTTGATTTAAGGGTCTCCTTTGTGATTTACAGAGAATATCCTTAGGTCATCAATGGAGTTTGGTCGTCTGCAGACTGAACTCTTCAACTCTTAAGACAAGGGTCTTCAGGTATCTACCGAAGATCATGCAGTGTGAGGGTCAAATTGAAAGATGCGATGGAACGAACGCGAACTGGTTTGTAGATTTAGAGAATATTTTGGCTCTATTTCTTGAGAGCTTCTGTTTTCGGATATCGCCTTGTCAATGCCTAGTTGTACGTTGTTGTACAGACAGTAAATAGTACTATTTTAATAGTAAGTAGTAATTTTTATTATTTGTACAGAAAGTATTAACTTATTACCTTATAAGTGTAGAAACGTGCTCATTAAACGTTAATAAAAGTATATCGGAGGTAAGTTTACGACCAGCAAATCCCTTTATTCAGGAACTGCATTATGTTCGCCGAGTAAAACCATATAATATTTATACTTACTTACTTACTACTTTTGTAGTCGGTTGTCGTGATAAAGACTAACCTATGTCCTTTATTAAGAACTAGCTGAACCCCGCGGTGTTACCCGCGGTTATTGTTGTACCTCGAGTAACGCCGCGGGACAAAGTTAGTCTAAAAAAAGTAGCCTAAGTTACTCCCCGGATCATCAGCTACCTGCCAGTGAAAGTCCCGTCAAAATCCGTCCAGCCGTTCCAGAGATTACCCGGAACAAACAGACAGACAGACAGACAGACAGACAGACAGACAAAAATTTTTTTAACTACATTTTTGGTATATGTATCGTGTATACATACATATGCATTAAGTAAAAAGCGGTTATTTTAATATTACAAACAGACACTCCAATTTTATTTATTTGTATAGATAGATTAAAGTATTGCGGCAACCGTACTCTTGCAAGTACGACGCCTAGGGGTTTGTGTAGTCAGATCAATGAGTGTACCTGAATTTTAGGAAATAACACGACTAAACGTATTTATACGCTTTTACTAATATCGGAATTTTACAATATAATAATACAGATAATTATAATTCACTGCTAGGAGGTCTTGTCTCTGCGACTCCTGCAGCGAATCTCTTCTTCAGCCTTTCAAATTCCAGTTTTCAAATTATATAAAACAAATTTAAGAATAATTGTTTCAAACAGGAGATTTCATCTGCCAGTTATACATTTTTAACAGGAGGTTGTATGCCTCCTCACCATGAAGGCCTCGGTCGCCACAGTATTTCTATCCCATATTTCCTTGAAATCAATACATCGGTTTAAGGCACCACCGTGTGAGAGCCACGCTTTGGTATGAATGAGCCGGCTCGACCGGAGTGATACCATGGCTTCACAGAAAACCGATGTGAAATAGCGCTTGCGCTGTGTTTCACCGAGTGAGTGAGTATACCGGACGCCCATACCCCAACGCCTTCCCACATCCCTTTCCCCATTCCCCAAAGGTGAGCAACGCACTTGTGACGCCTCTGACGTTGCAGGTGTCCATGGGCAGCGGTAATCACTTACCATCAGGTGATAAGTTTGCTTGTTTGCCGCCTATATCATAAAAAAGGCACCGCAAAAGCGTAACACACAGACAGGCTGAGTTAGTATGGATTTAATTCAATGAATATTGAGCATGTAGTATTTATTCAAAAGTTTAATTTAAACTGTAGAAACTATTTTATACAATGCTCATTTGTTCTCTGAAGCGTAAAATACTATAATTTCACGAAACAAACCGTTTTGGTATTTATGCAGTTAATCTCACGAGAAGAGAAATCGCAGACAGTGATTTCAGTTAACTAACTTGTCTCTAGAATAGATTACTTCTTCCTCGTGTTACAAGATCCACAGATGATTAACTCACCGTGGTCAACGCCAAGGTATAATGACGGAGCAAAATCAGATAGTAACCCATCACGCGTTCCTTATGTCGGAAGCTTAGGCAATGGGTCATCCAGCATGTCACTCTCGGCCAAGTGTTCATCGAGGTACCTTTTTTTAGCAAAAAAAAAGTAATTCTCAGATTCTAGAGAAACTAGTTGACACCCGCGGTGTTACCCGCGGTTATCGTCGTATCGCGAGTAACACCGTGGGGCAAAGTTACTCTAAAAAAAGTAGCCTAAATTACTCCCTGGATCATCAGCTACCTGCAAGTGAAAGTCCCGTCAAAATCCGTCAAGCCGTTCCAGAGATTACCCGGAACAAACAGACAGACAGACAATTTCTTTCTGAAATACATTTTTGGTATATGTACCAAGCGGTTATTTTAATATTACAAACAGACACTTCAATTGTATTTATTTATATATATAGAATAGAAGGAACTTATAGTTTTTCATAATTTTTTTGAAGTGAAATCTTCTTTGGCGGCGTTGTGCGCTTTAGCAAAATTCATTTTGGGAAAATGGGAGGACACGTGACCTGATCGTAAGACGGTGGCGCAGGGCGCTTGCGCGAGTGTCCATGGTGACAGCTGATAGCACGATTATCAATATAAATATGATATGACTGGTAATATATTTATACTGTATGGCATTAACCTATATTTTTATAACATCACATTGAGCATTTTTTTTACTTTTTTTCATCGCGCATTTTATTTAAAGAGCAGAGGTTCATTTTAGGTGAGCTTATATAGTTTTGCTAGCTAGCTCTTTGTATAGAGTTTTGAGTTTTCTCTTCTGTCGGCAATCCTCATGATTGCTTTGTGTTTTCTTTGTTCATACATGCTAGAGTTACATCCTTTCAAATTAGTATTATGTTTATTTGTTCACCCTATACACATAAGTGGCGATTCGGTCGGACTTCTTACGTATACATGTATTACACATATAAACCTTTCTCTTCAACCATTTTCTCTATTTCAGATATTAATAGGAAAAAACTTTATTTTACGCAATGCAAAATTAAAGAAAATAATGGATTGACAAGCAACACGGACTACAAGGGAGCAATAACTATCGCAAATCGTAGCCGGTTAGTTTATTGGAGAAAGTTGAGAAAAGTATACGGTGTTTTACAGGGTTTTTAGTTTTAAGTGGCTATAGACTACGCAAGAAGCCCTTACTGTATCGTGTGTGTGGAGATTGTCACACGGAAAACAAATATTTGCATAGAGTCGGTTACGTTTCTATAATTAATGTTCTAATAAATAATACATATTACGTTAAACAAATTAAGAAAGTATATGAAAATGCAAATTAACTTTCGAAACCAGCTTTGTTTTATAAATTCATAAGATTCAATGTTTAATCTTATTTTAATCTATACATCTATATATATCTATACAAAATAAAAATTAAATTGGTGTGTCTGTTTGTAACATTAAAATAACCACTTTTTACTAAATACATATGTATGTACACACGATACATACACCAAAATAACATTTTTACATTTTTTGTCTGTTTGTCTGTAGGTCTGCCTGTGTGTCTGCTTGTTCCGGATAATCTCTGGAACGGCTGGACCGATTTTGACGGGACTTTCACGGATAGGTAGTTGATGATATAAAGAGTAACTTAGGCTACTATTTTTAAACTCTCTTTACCCTTTTTTTTTTTTTTTTTTTTTTTTTTTTTTTAACGTGTGGAAACCCCCTCGGGCCGTCACCCCGCCGGGGTTTGCGGCGGCGGGGCGGTGTGTCGGAATCGAACCGACTAAAACCACACGGTGTGCTACTCTGCGCCTGAGAGAGGGAGAGGTCCGGGAACTGCTGTATTACGACCTCCGGACCCCTCCCGGCGCCAGCCCGCACAGAAGCGGGCACCCTCCTCCATTACCTCTCCGTATAGGCGACGTACGGCACACGCGTCACGTCGCCTCCTCGCGGGCGGCCACTATAGCGGATGGAAGGGCAAACCCGTCCCGACCATCCGCGGCCACACTCAGGGCGGCATGAGGCGCTGGTGAGCGCGCCTCCGCTGCCCGGTTCGCCGGCGGCGGATCGGGTCCGAGAGGAGGTCGTCCTCCCGGGCCTTCTCCGCCGCCTCCTTCTGCGAGATGACGTGTTCGCAGAAGGTGGCGACCGCGGTAAAACTGCTGTCGCTACCGGCCATGGAGCGGATGACGGCCGGTAGCAAGAGATCCCCTCCGATGACTGCAGTGAGGGCCCGGCGCTGCGACGCCCATGCGGGGCATGCCGCCAGCGTGTGCTGGGCCGAGTCCTCACTGCAGTCGCAGTGGTGGCAGGCGGGACTCAGTTCCCTCCGTGCGACCGAGTGCAGGTACTTCCCGAAGCATCCGTGTCCGGAAAGCACCTGCGTCAGTCGGAAGGAAAGGGTCCCGTGCTGCCGCCCTGCCCACTCGTGGATGACCGGCTGGAGAGCCTCCACGGCGGCAAAGCCAGCGCGTGGAGTCTCCAGCCGGAGCGACCAGCGAGCCATCGTGGCTCGACGGGCGGCTTCACGCCACTCGCGTACCTCCTCGGGCGGGGGGCGAATGCCACACTCCGCCCGGAAAGAAGCCACCCGTCGATAAACTTCGGCGAGCACTTCCGCCTCCAAATCCCACGGGGGTGTCCCGGCCAACGCGCACGCCGCCTCGGTCGACACCGTGCGGTATCCGCGTATGGCTCTGACCGCCAATACCCTCTGAGGCCGCCAGAGGCGAGCCTTGTTGAGGGCGGTCAGAGCCGCCACCCACACCGGTGCGCCGTACAGCGCCATTGACCGCACCACCCCCGTGTACAGGAGTCGCGTTGCGACGCTGGCTCCGCCCAAGTTGGGCAATAATCGCCCAAGGGCGGAGGCAGCGTCGACCAGCTTCGGACCAAGCTGTCGGAAGTGCTCGTCGAAGAGCCACCTACCGTCCAGGATCAGACCCAGATATTTCATCTGGGCCCGAACCGGTACGAGGACCGAGTTTACCTCTATCGAGGCGCCGGGGGGTGGACCACGACGGGGCCCATGAAAGAGCAGGGCCTCCGTCTTGTCCAGGGCCACCCGCAAGCCCAGCGCCTCGATGCGCCCGACCACCTGAGAAACACCCCCGGTGGCCAGGCGCGCCGCCTCCTGGAAGTTTGCCCCCCGAGCTGTGACCAAAGTGTCATCGGCGTAACAAATTACGCCCAGCCCGGGGGGGAGACGTTCCCGCAAGACCCAGTCGTACCCCACGTTCCACAGGAGCGGTCCAAGGACAGACCCCTGCGGAACGCCGCACGACATGGGCCGCCGTCTCAAGACGCCATCTCGGTCCTCGTACATGACGGTACGCTCCCTCAGATAGTCTGCCACCAGCCGCCTCAGGTACTCTGGCACCCCATGATACTGGAGTGCTTCCCCGATGCAGCTGAATGGCAGACTATTGAATGCGTTGGCGATGTCTAACGACACCGCCAACAGCACGCCGCCACAGCTCACCGCCTCTTCGGTCACGGCCCTAAGGCGCATCACGGCATCGACCGTCGAACGCCCCTCTCGGAACCCGAATTGGGCGTCCGACAGGTCGGGCCCCACCTCGCTGAGATGCCGGACGATGCGGGCAGAGAGTATCCTCTCAAAAAGTTTGCCCGCCTCGTCCAGCAACACGATGGGCCTATAGGCCGTGACCGAATCGGCAGGCCGTCCCGGCTTCCTCAACAGGACCAGCTTCCCGCCTTTCCAGCACTCAGGGAAGCGACCGGACGCCAGGCTGGCGTCCAGCACCTCCCTGAGGCGGTCCGACATATGGTCGAGGGTTCGGGCCAGAACTCGGGCAGGTACCCCGTCCGGCCCGGGGGCGGTGTTCTTCGAACGGATTCTCAGAACCGCCGCCCCTACCTCCGATTCCCTGACGGGCGGCACAT
Source organism: Spilosoma lubricipeda (assembly GCA_905220595.1). NCBI lineage: Eukaryota > Metazoa > Arthropoda > Insecta > Lepidoptera > Erebidae > Spilosoma > Spilosoma lubricipeda. The sequence continues at coordinate 3,912,313 of HG992290.1, forward strand.
CGTCCTCTGGACCCCCGTCGTCTCCGACCGCATAGGCCATCGACGGGGGTGTGTGCTCCGCCCGCTCCGGGAAAAGGCCCTCGACCACTTCCTGCAGGAAGCTGGGCTGGAGAGTCTCGGTAAGGGGGGGGCCCGCCGTGCGGAGCTTTTGACGCACCGCACGATATGGGCGACCCCAGGGGTCACGATCGAGACTCTCCAGCATCTCCTCTCTTTTCGCCTCCTTGGCGCGGCAAATGGCCAGCTTCAGAGTTTTCCGCGCCTCGCGGTACTCCTCGTGAAGCTGGTCCCCGCCACCGTCTCCACGGTGACGTCGCCTGCTGCGGGTGTAGAACCTCCGGGCATGAGTGCACGCCGCACGGAGGTCCGCCAACTCCCGGGACCACCAGTAGACCTCCTTCCGAGGAGGCCGACGAGTCCGGATGCGGGGCATGGCCGTATCGCAAATCTGCGCAAGCGCATCGCGAAAACGGCCAGCCCCCACGTCCACGCCGGCCTCCCCGGTCGGGGCCTGCGGAGACAGCCAAGAGTGAATAATGGCCGCCTCCTCTAGTAGGTCCCTATCGAGCTTGGCGACAGCCCACCGCGGAAAGTGGGACATTTGCCGCGCCACGTGACCCCTACTGGGGCCCTGGGACCGGGAGAGCTCGAATCGGATGTACAAATGATCCGAGAGCGTCTCGACCTCTTCCAGGACACACCAGTTCCTTACTCGTGCGGCGACAGCAGGGGTAGCGAACGAAAGGTCCACTATCGACCCCCCCTGCTGTCGCACGCACGTGTTGGTGGCGCCTCTGTTCAGCAAACAGAGGCCCACCGAAGCCGCCCACTCCTCGACGGCTTCGCCCTTGGCGTCCGTCCCGGGGGACCCCCACGCAATGGATTTTGCGTTGAAGTCCCCCAGCACGAGGACGTGCCCAGACGCTAATCGCCGCATCGAGGTCTCCAAGCTGTTAAGGAAGACCTCGAAGTCGCTCAAACTCCGGTTGGGGGAGAAGTATACACCGTAAACGGTGATCTCCCCCCACTCGGCGGCAACATATCCCGAGCCCTTGTCTCTAAGCGACAAGGGCGGGGAATGAGCCGCCCCGGAGCCGACGACTGCCACGGAGCCGTCCCAGTCACCCATCCAGTTTGGACGGGGAGGAACGTAATAGGGCTCCGCGACTACGGCAACACCGATCGACCACTGCGCCATGCTTTGCAGGAAGAGATCCTGCGCCGCGGCGCAGTGGTTGAGGTTCGTCTGGACAAGGAGGTTGGAGACGTGGTCCATTACTGAACCGTCTCTACAACCTCCTCCATGGGCGTCGACGCGGACGCGATTGCTACGCCGGAGGCAGCCTGGGTCGACTGGCTATCCCCCGACGTCTGCCGAGAAGCGCGGGGAGGCTTGCAGCCCCCCTGCCCCATCTGGTGATTGGCGGGCTTGTTGCCCGCCGCACACACGGGGCAGTGAGGGGCAGCAGAGCATTCCGCCGCCTTGTGCCCCGGTTGACCGCAGCGGAAACAGAGACCGCTGCAGTCAAAACAGCTTGCGCACTTAGTGCGGGTGTGTCCCGCGGCAAGGCACTTGTAGCACCTCATCGGTCTCGCGGCCAGCACAGTAACTCTGGCACTCACGAAACCGATGAGGATCTTGCCGGCGTCGCCCAAAATTTTGGCCGACGCCACGGGACAGCTGACCCACACCGCGCCAAGTCCTCCTGGACCGGGGCGGATGGTGCCGACCCTGATGTTGCCCACGCTGCACTTCGTCCTTTCTTGGACTGCAACGCGGACATCATCAGCAGTGACGGAGTCGTCCAGGCCCGAAATGCGCAGCTCTGCGCACTTCGTGGGCCTGGAGATCCTCACACCATCCGTGGCGGAGAAGACCTCCCTCAGCCTCTCGGCGAAGGTGTCCGCCGTCTTTGCGCCATCGGCCCCAGGGAACTCGAGGATTCGAGCTCCCGTCTGGGCGAGGCGCAAGCGGACACCTGACGCTCCAAAATCTGGGGCGAGACTGTCCCGGGCCGTCTTAAAGACGGCCGCGTAGGACAGTCCGCCGCTTGCCGCCTCCGGTGACACCGTGACCACCACAGCCGCGGTTTTAGGCGGCTGCAACTTCCGCGGCTTCTTTAGGGTGGCCCCTGCCACCGGTGACGACTGCGGGCCAGAGGCCGCCTTTTGGGCAGCCTTCTTGGCCCGCTTCTTTGCCTTCTTTGACTGCTTGGCCCCCCCAACTACCTGCCAACCCTCATTGGAGGGGGCAGAGGTGGAGGAGCCAGGCAGAGGTGTTGGAGTGGGGAGCGGAGGGAACTCCGCTCCTGCCCCTTTGGCCGTCTTGGGCCCCGTATTCCTCACCGCAGCCGTCCCGGCCGTAGTCCCCCGCTGCGCCTTTCGAGCAGCGGCAGGGCCCGGCGCCGATGTAGCCGCCGCGTACGACACGCGACCCCCCACCACGGGGAGCGGGGTCGGTGCCGACGCGACCTTCGGCCTCGGCGCCGCAAGAGGCGGCCGAATAATGGGGGCGGGAGGCAGCCTCGCCTCCAGGCCGGCCAGACGACCGTCCACCAGATTCCCCACCGAGGTGAGGATCTGCTGCAGCATCTGCTGCAGGACGGCGTCTGGTACCCCGGGGATGGTAGGGGCCGGCTGGGACGTAGACGGGGCCGGCTGGGAGGCAGACGGGGCCGGCCGGGACGCAGGCGGTTCCGGCCGGGAGGCAGACGGGACCGGCCGGGACGCAGACGGGGCCGGCCGGGATGCAGACGGGGCCGGCCGGGACGCAGACGGGGCCGGCTGGGACGTGTTCGGGGCCGACTGGGACGCAGATGGGACAGGGACCCTACGCTCAGGAAGCTCCGCCCGAAATTGGGCGAACTGAGCGATCAGGTCCGCCACCTGCTCCGTCAGTCGGTCATTGGCCGCCTGAAGGCGCGCCACGTCTCCAGCCAGGGTCTCCACGACCCCGGCTACGGCGGAAGAGGAGTCCTTGAGGGCCCTCACGAAAGGGCCCTTCAGGTTCACGGATTTGGTGGCCACCTTGTGAATGATGGCCACCGCCGCTTCCGCTCTCTCCTGCAGGGAGCAAGGTGTTTGGGGCACTGAGTCCCCATCCACCGGCTCACCGATCTTCAGCAGGAGACCAGCGATCTCCTCTTCCGCCTGCAGTTCCCCGTCCGCCCGGGCCCGTCTGTAGGATTCCGCCTTACTAAAGGCGGAACCCGAGGTGGCCGGCACCGGAGTTCGTGAACGCCCCCTGTGGCTGCTGGCAACCTTAGGCGGAGGCAACATCTCCTGGGAGATGTCGCTCTCGCAACCCTGGGGGCGACCACGCTTCCGGCCGTCAACCTCCGTATCCATAGGTTCCGGTGCATCCGTCCTCGCACCGGAACTGCTACCCGCGACATTAACTGCGGATCTCGAACGCACACGTTCGGACGTTCTTCGGCTCCCAGCAGTCAGATCAACTTCTGGGAGCCCATCCGGTGTAGGCATTGCAGCCTCAGCGAGATCCTCTGCGGACGAGAGGACGTCCGCCTTCCGGAATTGGCCTCTGCTGTTCCGCGTCGGCCTTTTCCGCTCCGTGTCTAAATTTAACTTAAAATTAATGTTAATGTTTTTCTTCGCGACCTCCGCGGTATTTTCGGTGCCGGATTTGACGCTCGGCAACGGGCGTGTTAGACATTGGTTGCCCCCCCCATAATACGATTGGGGGCTGCCAGAGCCGACTGGCTCCGGGAGGGACTCCCCAGACGCGTCGCGTCTAGGACCCTCATGGGTAGGTATATCCTTTGTTTGTCCCATGTCATATTTGTTGAAGTTTAATGTCCTCCGACAATAGGACGCCCTTGGCACTGGACTCCCTCCAGCGACTCAGCTCATTGCCAGGCGTCAGAGCGTAAGCTTAGGGTATTTTTATAGAGGTTTACGTCCTCGCGGCTTCAAGAGCCACCGGTCCTGTCCGTTCAGGATTACGGCTGGGCCGGACGGGGTCTGCACCAGACCTGATCCGTCCGCCCCCTGTCCCTCTCGGAACTACTGGCACTCTAATACGCCCTCTGCTAGAGCAGAGGGACGTTTAGAGTGCCCCACGCGGCAGTCTTTACAGACTCCGTCTCGTATCCCATTTAGTCTGGGGTCTCCTTCTGGGCCTATCCGGCATGAGTGGCTCTACCGGCGTAGCCCCAGAAATCATCGACCCACGCAAGCCCCACCACGACGACAACGTAGGGATACATTGGGGGGAAACTCTCTTTACCCTGCGGCGTTACCCGCGGTACGACGATAACTACGGGTAACACTTCGGGACTCAGTCCCACGTCCACTGCTGGACATAGGACTTTTTTTTTTTTTTTTTTAACGTGTGGAAGCCCCCTCGGGCCGTCACCCCGCCGGGGTTTGCGGCGGGGCGGTGTGTCGGAATCGAACCGACTAAAACCACACGGTGTGCCACTTTGCGCCTGAGACGGGAGGGATCCGGGAACTGCTGTTATTAACACATCCGGACCTGCTGGACATAGGCCTCCCCCAAGGCTCCCCATAACAATCGGTCCAGTGCTGTCTGCTTCCAGCGATTTCCTGCGACTCTCACTAGGTCGTCGGACCATCTTGTAGAGGGCCTACCCTACGTTTACCAGTACGCGGCCGCCACTCCAGAACTCTTTGGCCCCAACGGCCATCTTGTAATGCGAGCAAATAACTAATATAAAATACCATTCAAAATAAGAAATTAGGCAATCTCACAATCACAATATTAATGGCGGAGACTTGCCGCTTAGTACAACAAGATGTAGACGCAATAGTCCAATGGTCACATGACAATGGAATCGTACTTAATTCTGACAAAACAAAATTTATGGTAATACACTCGCCTTACCTGCACCCCTCAGGTGTAACACCCCCCATCATAGCTCATAGCTTCTCATGCCATCATAATCACCTAAACAATTGTAACTGTAAACCAATAGAAAAAGTAAATAGTGTCAGTTACCTTGGAGTGAAGATCGATGACAGTTTCTCCTGGTCGACCCATATACAATTCATTTGTGAAAAACTTAGAATATTACTAGGAAAATTCTATCACCTAAGATTTAGAGTACCTAGCACCACATTGAAATGCCTGTACAAACAATTGGTTGAACCTATCATAAGTTATGCTCTTGATTGCTATGGTTTGACTTTTAAATCCTATATGGAAAAAATAGAAACATTACAAATTAAATTTCTAAAGCTACTGGTAAACAATAAAACTAAAATAAGTTGTAACGACGATTACAAAAAGTTATTTAAAAAATGCAATATCCTCCCGGCTAAACTAAGACATATTTACCTGTTAATAATAAACCTACGCCGTAGCAATCAAAAGCATGAATTATCACTTGTTCCGAACTGTCACGGAACAAGGTCGACGACTGCTGGTAGACTTCATGTACCAAAAGTTACAAACTACTATGGTGATAGAACCCTAAAAAAACGATTAACATATGTCCTCAACAGTTTGCCGCAGCATATTAGACAAGAACCCAGTTTAAACAAACTTAAAAAAAAATTAAAGCAATTCTTATTGGATCTTGTTTGATAGCACAAATATATATAAATATATGTATACACTAGCTGTTGCCCGCGGCTTTGCTCGCGTGGAAGTTGATAACATGTTACTTAACACTGTGTAAAAGTATGTATCAGTACTTTATTCATGTTTTTGACCGTATTTTTTTATTTTTGATTAATAGCCCATTTAAAAGAACTTTCATACAAACATTTGACTCATATTTCATCCTCTTTAGGAACAGAATTCGCATAAATGCTGATATAAGTGTTCATCTATTTCGAAAAATGACGGAATGCCAGACTAACCTATGTACGAAATGTCAACCCCTATTTCACCTCTTAGGGGTAGAATATTCAGAAACGCTGCAATACGTATTTACTCATTTTTAATTAGCAACCCAGAAGTAAAGTTTCACCTTTCTTATTTCTATGTATTCTTTCATGACAGATTTCTATAAAAATATTCAACCCCAATTTCACCCCCTTAGGGGTAAAATATGCAGAAACTCTAAATAGATATCTAGTCATTTTTAATCAATAGCCCAAAATTAAAGTTTTTTGGTACTAATTTAAAAAATAACGGACTTCCATACAAACTTTCAACCCCTATTTCACCCCTTTAGGGGTAGAGTATCCAGAAACGCTTAAATACGTCTTTACTCTTTTTTAATCAGTAGTACATGAATAAAGTTTCATGGTTCTAACTTAAAAAATGACAAAGTTTCATACAAACTTTCCACCCCTATTTCACCCCTTAGGGGTAGAATATCCAGAAACGCTTACATACATATCTACTCATTTTTAATTTGTAGCGTAAAAACAAAGTTTCATGTTTGTAACTTCGAAAATGGCGAACTTACGTACAAACTTTCAACCCCTTTTCCATCCCCTTAAGGGTAGAATATCAAGAAATGCTTAGATACGTATCTACTCTTTTTTAATCAGTAGTACATGAATAGAGTTTCATGGTTCTAACTTAAAAAATGAAAAACTTCCATAGAAACTTTCAACCCCTATTTCACCCCTTAGGGGTAGAATATCCAGAAACGCTTACATATGTATCTACTCATATTTAATTTGTAGCCCAAAAACAAAGTTTCATGTTTGTAACTTCAAAAATGGCGAACTTCCATACAAACTTTCAACCTCTATTTCACCCCCTTAGGGGTAGAATATCCAGAAATACTTAAATACGTATCCACTCACTTTTAATCAGTAGCCCAAAAATAAAGTTTCATGCTTCTAACTTAAAATATGACGAACTTCCATACAAACTTTCAACCCCTATTTCACCCCCTTAGGGGTAGAATACCCAGAAACGCTCAAATATGCCTCTACTCTTTTTAAATCAGTAACACATAAATAAAGTTTCATGTTTCAGACTTCAAAAATGACGGACTTCCAGACTAACCTATGTACGAAATGTCAACCCCTATTTCACCCCTTAGGGGTTGAATATTCAAAAACGCTGAAATACGTGTTGACTCATTTTTAATCAGCAGCACAAAAGTAAAGTTTCAGGTTTCTAACTTAAAAAATGACGGACTTCCATACAAACTTTCAACCCCTATTTCACCCCCTTAGGGGTAGAAATTCCAAAATTCCTTTCTTAGTGCGTGTCTACTCAATAAAAGGATCCTACTCACCAAATTTCATAGCCCTAACTATCATAGTTTACGCTCGGCGATGATGAATCAGTCAGTCAGTCAGTCAGTCAGTCAGGACTTACTATTTTATAAGTATAGATGGATGTTCTTAAACATATTATACCCATGTTTAATTTTTATGTTGATTGTTGTGTTTTGTGTATCGCATGTACGTAAATATGTAAATGTGACTGTGCATTGTGCATAGGACTGCACATGCGCATGTACCATGTATCTAATGCATGGGTGTGATGTGTGCAGTGTTGCGTACAAGCATGTTGCATATAGAGGCTCAACTGAGTCTACAGACAAACTGTTTAAAACAGTTTTGTGGACCTATGTTTTACAATAAGGTTTTATTATTTTGAACAATAAATGTTAAAAAAAAAAAAAAAAAAAAAAAAAGTATACCACCAAAAACATTTTCATGTAAAATGTTGCCAAGACGACTGCATATGGCCTATCCTGTGACAAAGATATCAGATCTCATGTACAGCCAAGCTTCTGAATCTACATACCCTAACATTGAAATCTGAGAATTTGAACGATCTGATATATCGGACACCAAAGTTATGACGGTTCAAAAAATGACGAAATACTTCGAGAAAAGGTGGGTGGTGCACTTGCGCCTCGCTTGGCTTGTCTTGGCGGGGGCACGACCTCGCCCCCAGATTTCTAAGTGCATGTATGGTCAATTTACACTATAACTTATTATTTTTATTACACAATTAATTATCCTGGGTCGGAACTGAACATGTGACTTCCGGTTTAGGAGTCAGAATCACTTACCACTAGCAAACTTTTTTTAAAGATTAAAGGGGCAGAATGAGTGTACTTCTTTTTAAAAAGCCAGCAACGCTCTTGTGACGCCTTTTGTGTTACTGGCTTTTTAAAACGGAGTTGTATCGCTGTAATCGCTTACCATCAGGTGAAACGTCCGCTCGTTTGCCCCATATCCCATAAAAAAAAACAAATTAGTAATATTAGGTACTAGCTGACAGCCTGACCAGTGTATTCTGTAGCGTGATATTATGCGTATTTTAATAGCGTGTACAAATCGTTTGCCATAAAAAAGGTTATACTGAGCCACCATAAGAGATAGTCATATATAATATACCGTCTTTTTTAGATCTTTTGAAGAGGAACAATATTCTTACATACATTGTTTTTGTAAAACTTTAACCTTTTACGCAGCGCACGCAATGGAAGCTCTCAAAAGGAATAATTTTTCGCCAGTGTTTGCAACATATTTCACTGATACTTTGCTCCTTTTGTTCGTAGCTCTTAGCGTGATAGTATATAGACTATAGCCTTCCTCAATAACTGGGCTATCTCACACTAAGAATTTCCCTAAAATGTCTAATTCATTCTAATATATAAATAACATTACATATCAAATATCAACAATCTTAGAGGGAATCAACTAGTTATCTAACATTGAAACTCCTTTCCGTAGCTAAACAGCAATAAGTTACTTCCCTACATTTTTGAACAAACTTTGTATCAGGCGTTACGCTCCTCCTAATCTATAAATCTATACAAATAAATAAAATTATACATGATACGTGTAACAAATTTCTTTTTAAAATTTTTGTCTGTTTGTCTATCTGTCTGTTTGTTCCATGTTATCTCTGGAACGGCTGGTCCGATTCTGACGGGACACTAGCAGGTAGCTGATGATCCAGGGAGTAACTAAGACTCCTTTTTTTAGACTAGCTTTGTCCCGCGGCCTTACCCGCAGTACAACAATAAACGTGGGTAACACCGCGGGGTTCATCGATACTAACTTTGTAAATCCCACTGAAAACAATTTCATGTAAAATGTTGCCAAGACGACTGCATATGGCTTACCCTGTGAAAATATATCAGATCTCATGTAGAGCCAAGCTTCTGAATCTACACGTCCGTGTGGAAACCCCCTCGGGCCGTTATCCCGCCGGGGTTTACGGCGGGGCGGTGTGTCGGAATCGAACCGACTAAAACCTCACGGTGTGCCAGTCTGCGCCTGAGACGGGAGGTATCCGGGAACTGCTGTTATTAACACATTCTTTTTGTTTTTTCTATTTATTTGGGGTTTTTTTCTCGCACAAGTTAGTACACCAAAAATAAAACCTCTAGCATAAAAAATAATGAAAGTCTCATACAAACCCCCCCCCCCCCTCCCCCCAGCGTAAAAAGTAATTTTTTTATGATTTTTTGTTGTGTGTATGCTAAGCTCAGTTTACTTACCAAATTTTAGCTTTCTAGCACTTCAGGAAGTACCCTAACAGTTTTTATAGGTATAGATAGATTGAACTTCGGAGAAGAACATAGGCTGCTTTCTGACGCGATAACAGACTTTAAAAACACATTTAAAAACAAATAGTGTGCCCAGAAATTAAAATCATTGCACTGATATTCATAAAAGCTGTCAATAATACAAACTTGAAATCTGTGCACCTTAGATGTCAAATCGCCATCTATTAGAATTTTATAGAACTAACCGATGGATACACACTAAAGTCGTATACTCGTAATAAACATTTAATTTGCAATAAAAAATATGGAGATCAATAATTGGGATAAAAACTACACTATCTCCCAAGTTGGACCAAATTACAGATGCTTAAAAAAATTGATAATAATTGGTTCAGTAGTTTCGGAGTTTATCGCGAAATTTATATATATAGTATCTCTTCTAGGACTTGTTTGATCCAGTGGTACATATGATCCGTTTTTAGATGATCCGCTTAAATTTGTTGATTCGTACCCGATGATGCAGAATTTTGAAATATCTCTAAGCGACACAATACGCTGTTAAAATATATGCCTTCTAGTATTAAAAATAGAGCTTAGGAGCCGATTAATTCGGACAGAAAGGTGGATCAACAACTTACTGTTTTAATTTTGCTGGATCAAACAAGTATTGGAATTTATATATATATATATATATATATAGTGCGCGTCCAGCCGCTGCTAGCCACTTTCTACAAATCGTCAGTCCATCGTGCCGCAAAGCGGCCTATACTGCGTTTGACTAATCTCGGTCTCACTCAAGCACATTTTGAATCCACCGACCATACAATTATGTTAACTTATTCACTTATTCAGTGATAAGAAAAAAATGACAAATTATACGGGCTGCTACGATTATAACATGAACCTAAATATTATGTTAGAACTTGTTCTAAATGTAAGGTTATATTAAGGATGCATCTCTATAAGAAGTTTTATAAAATTAAGACGCAGGTATCCATGGGTGACGTTGTCTACCATCAGGTTACCCATTGGCTTGTTTTTGGAATATAAAAAAGGTATATGTGAGAAAATCCTCAGGATTCCACCTACTAGTGATTATGTCGGACTCGAACCGTCTAAAAACCGCATGCCATCTCGTTTTACTGTTAGCCGGGAAACTAAACCAAGTGCACCGTAGAAAAGCCTATTTAAACCTCCTAAAGCCATTTTACACCTAGTCTTCTAAATTTTACATTTATGTTATTTATTTTGATATGTAGGACCAATTTAATTCAGCAAAATTTCTTGTGACAGTAGCATCTTTACCGACAATAAATAAACAAACACTTAGAACATACTGGTTACAACAATTCTTAGATTGTAGGTTGCTCTTTTTTAAGCCGAGTGTCTACCCAACAAAAGTTTGCAACTTTTGTGTTGTCAATACGTGATGGTCCCAAAAGTTTCTGTAATTTCCTTGTGTTGGCAACAAAAATTGACAACAAATGTTGGCAACCGTGTTTCTGTTTCTTCTTCTTTGATGAAATGGCAATCAGCCGGATCTCTCGGATCAGCTATTTCTGCCAATGTCAAGTGTTTATAGTCTTCAAATCATAAGTCTTCGTCGTGATGAAATTAATGATATGAAATATAAAAAATGTGGATGAGATGAAATGGGCACCGTCTTCCGAAAAAACAAAAAACGATTTCCGTGTTTCTGTTTTTGGCGGTAAACATTAAAAGAATACGCTTGTTGCAAATCTTTATTGTCTCTGTGGAGACCATAGAGGTATATATCTATATTTTCTATAATACCTCTATGGTGGAGACGCTTAGTTGGAAAGTTTTTCAAATTGTTGGCGGCTCGCTGTAGACACAATGGAAACAGAAGTTGTCGATTTTTTGAAGAGTTACAAACAGTTGGAGACCCTGAAATTGCCAACAATTTCGGTGGAGACACGCCTTGATGTATGGACCTGCCAAAGGGACTATACTGTGCCTGATAAAAAGCATAGGCAGAATCCGAGAGTGGTGATTACGTCACCAAACTCATTGCGAATGCAACAATGCAGCATAATGACCCACACCATGGCGGCCTAATGATGCTTCTGCATCATTGGGTCTCAGGTCTTGCACCCACTAACGAAGCACGCAGATGCTGTAATTTGAGGTTGGTCTTTTGTGCTAGGGTAATACCGATTCGAGCCAGAGCGTTCGTGCCAAACTCAGCGAGGCTCAACTACCTGTTGAAAGATGTTTGTTTGCCTCTGTGGAAATGTATACCATAATACCAGGCGCGGTGCCGCGTTGTGGTGACGAGGTGACTACTTCAACCACTGCATAGCTCACGTAGTTTTAGTTAAATCCTGACTATCCTTACCTCGTTAAAAATAAAAATAGCTACCAACTTTTAACACAGCCTGTTTGTTTAGAAATCGCGGATAAAATAGCTGCATGATTTAAATGTGTGCGTTCGACATACTGTAGCTAATTTCATTCAAGTTCTAAACCACCAGTGAATTTCTAGTATTTTTACAATGCTTAGCGATATTTTTTTAAACGCACTTAAGTGTATTTATGTACACTTTTTAATAAGCGCATTATGTGATGATGTTGACAAGGATTTTTTTCCTGATGATTGTAAGTGTATTTACCTATTTACTTCATATTTTATAGTATACTAACTGACCCTCGAACCTTCGTCTGTCTTTTTTCAATCATACTGACCTCCTATTGGTCTGAGCGTAAAATTAACTATCTTATATCTGCTATTAGTTAATCTGTGCTTGTATTAAGCATGCCAGCAATATGCACTTTAAGAAAAACTGTGTCTGGGTTTAATTTGTCTAAGATAAGAATGTATTTTAAAGTATCCTACTAATATTATAAATGCGAAAGTTTGTAAGGATGGATGGATGTTTGGATGGATGTTTGTTACTCTTTCACGCGAAAAGTACTGAACGGATTTGGATGAAACTTTACAGTAATACTAGCTGTCCCGGCAAACGTCGTTTTGCCATAACTACTAATAAATTAAAAATTAATTGAAAAAACATCGTCCAGCGGACAAAATTGTGAATCTAAACCATTCCCAGATCCCCTTGAACACACACAAAAATTTCATCAAAATCGGTCCAGTCATTTGAGAGTAGTTCAGTGACATACACACTCACAGAAGAATTATATATATAAAGATAGCTTATACATAAGAACAACACATAGGCTACTATTTGCCGCGATAACCGACATATACGCGGGCGGAGCCGCGGGCAACAACTAGTATATATATATGTATTTTTATCAGCTGTTTGGTAACCATAGTCCAGGCTCTATGGTATACAATCGTGTTTGAGGGTATTAATATGATATACCTTTTCAAAGTAAATGTGGTAGAAGTAGGCAATTGTCGTTTCAAATTATGATAATTAATACTCATATTAAGCAAACATTATAGTAGTATAATGCTTGACTAATTTCGTAGTTACTTTTATCCTTAAACATCTTTGCCAACGCATTGGCAGTTTATTGATGCCCTTCTTGTAAAAATTAGCTGGACGAGAGGCAACAAACTCTTCAAAGGCATTTTGTACTGCCTCTCGGGAATTGAATTTTTTACCTACCAAAAAGTTGTCTAAATTTTGGAAAAAGTAATAGTCGGTAGGTGCTAGGTCTGGTGAGTATGGCGGATGAGGGAGAACTTCCAACCCCAGCTCTTGCAGCTTGGATACTGTCTGTTGCGCAGTATGGGCTCGCGCGTTGTCGTGAAGGAGCAGTGGGGACGACCGATGGGTTGGCTAACATCACGCTTAGACCAATAGGAGCCGACCTGGTTTGAAAACAAACTCACACGAAGTTGTGTCGGTTAGCTAGTAAAGCTATAAGCGTAGTTATACTCGTAGTACAGTTATCTGTGTAAACATAAGACAATAACAAAGTTATACCTTCACAATTATGTCTTAAACTGTATAAAAGGTCAAGAGGAAAACCTTAGAAATTTACATAATTATATACTTTCGTACAGTGCATTTAATACTGAATTGTGTAATGTGTTTGAGATAAAGTGACAATGAATAACCTCGCATATTATCTTTGTAATAGCTTATATTTATTTATTTAATTTAAAACTTTATGCATCCATGTTCTCTACCAGTCACCCGTGGGTGATGTAGAAACTATATATATATAGGCTTTATTAGCCTTGCCCCGTAGCTATACACGGAAGGATCTGGGGTATCGCGATAAAAAGGAAAATATGTTACACTCATTTTCGCACCACCCATCGGCAGACTAGTAACTACAGAATATTTTTGGCATTAAGTTCGCCATTGTACATTTTGTAGATAAAGTTATTAATTAATAATCACAAATTTTAACAAAAAAACCTACTTTAATCTCTCAAATCAAAATCGGTTCACCCAGTCGAAAGTTATGAGGTAAGAAACATAAAAACGTAAAATGACAGCGATCATTGGTGAGTGCCAGACCAGAGGCCCGATGTCACCATGCTGCATTATTGCATTGTTCGCATTTGCAGTATGGTGACCACCACTCTTGGATTCTGCTTTCCATCAGGCAGAGTAGAGCCATTATAGCAAGGCCAAACAAAAAAAAAACAAATAAAATATATACAGTCGAATTGACAACCACCTCCTTTTTTGAAGTCGGTAAAAAAAATATCAAGGATCATAGGATCTCCTCGTTATACCAGTGGCGGGCGATTGGACTATCCCCAGCAATACACTGCGACAGCCTGATATGCTGATATTGGTTCAGCAGCTTAACGTGAAATCGTTACATACAGACAGAGTTACTTACTTATTTAAAACAAAGTTTAATATAAAACCGGCCAAGTTCGTGTCGGATTCGCGCACCAAGGGTTCCGTACAAACCTGTAGGTATATTATATGATGTAACTAAAAATATATGCTTTTCGCAATTTTTCCTTTGTCTGTGCTTTAGGACGTTACTTCGTACTTCGTACCATTCTGAGTCCAAGGGATGTACTCGGTTTGATTTTGATAAGGGTTTTGATTCCCTTGCGAGTGTCGAAAATTTACAGCATAAATGTTTGTATCTTTTGATTGCGTTGGCTTAGAAATTAGATTTTTTCACAGCTCCAAGGGACAGTAGACTTGATACCTCCACGCATTCCTGAAAAGAAGGACAACGAATTGATCCTATGAGAGTTCAATTTTTTTCCTTTTGAGGTACAAAGCCCCTAAAAATAACAAATAATCATACATAAATACATTTTTAGCCAAATATAAAGACAGCTCAATTAAACATCTTTTTACTTCATAGAAACTGTTCATTCTTATGTATTAGGGGTAAATCACTAGAACATTGATGGCAACTCAAATTTGACTATATATGAAATGAAGAAGAGTATATAAAGCAATTGGAGGAAACTCTTAATACATAAATGAGTAAATTGTAAAGGAAAAAAAACGCGTTTCTTTCTGACGCACATAGATTTGTCATACTAAAGTTAAGAATGCATTGGCGGTCTTTGAATGCCCGATGCCGAGGTACTGACTAAGGTTCTGGTCAATCCAGTAACATTACTCATGTTAAATGCTAAAAAATATTTGCATACCACTGATTTTCTGTGATCTCCAAATATGGTAATTTCAAAGGAAGTCCTCTATTATTAAATAATAAAAACCTATGTGACCGAAAAAAAATTATATTTCAAAAATAAATAAATAATCAATATTTCATAAAATCATTTTTTAAAGCTTCTCGAAGCCTTATTACACGATGCATCATAATATGTGCAGATATGTCATAGATTTACAGTACCTACACATAATACATGTAAGTTCATATATATGGTGTTGTAAAATGTAGTACACTGTTTTTAATTATAACAGAAGTCTTTCAGGACACATCTACAAAACATTTACTTTTTTACCTGCGGGTAACGCCTCGGGGAAAACCTAGTCTAAAAAATGTTGCCTAAATTACTCTTTATATCATCAGATAACTGCCAGTGAAAGTCCTGTCAAAATCAGTCCAGCCGTTCCAGAGATTGGCTGAAACATAACCAGCTATGTTTTAAAGTTCTTACCGAATATTACTGAAGTGCACTGCTCTTTCATGCTAATGTTACACAAAATAGAAAAAAAATCCAACAAAAAAAATACGACTGATGAGAGACCTTTTTTTTTTTTTTTTTTTTTTTTTTACCTGTGGAAAAACCCCCTCGGGCCGTCACCCCGCCGGGGTTTGCGGCGGGGCGGTGTGTCGGAATCGAACCAACTAAAACCACACGGTGTGCCACTCTGCGCCTGAGAGAGGGAGAGATCCGGGAACTGCTGTAGTAAGACCTCCGGACCCCTCCCGGCGCCAGCCCGCACAGATGCGGGCACCCTCCTCCTCAAACTCTCTATTTAGGCGACGTACGGCACACACGTAACGTCGCCTCTTCGCGGGCGGCCACTAATGCGGATGGAAGGGAAAACCCGTCCCGACCATCCGCGGCCACACTCAGGGCGGCATGAGGCGCAGATAGGCGCGCCTCCGCCGCCCGGTTCGCCGGCGGCGGATCGGGTCCGAGTGGAGGTCGTCCTCCCGGGCCTTCTCCGCCACCTCCTTCTGCGAAATTACGTCTTCGCAGAAGGCTGCGACCGCGGTAAAACTGCTATCGCTACCGGCCATGGAGCGTACGATGGCCGGTAGCGAGAGATCTTCTCCGATGACTGCAGTGAGGGCCCGGCGCTGCGACGCCCATGCGGGGCAAACCGCCAGCGTGTGCTGGGCCGAGTCCTCACTGCAGTCACAGTGGTGGCAGGCGGGACTCAGTTCCCTCCGGGCGACCGAGTGCAGGTACTTCCCGAAGCATCCGTGCCCGGAAAGCACCTGCGTCAGTCGGAAGGAAAGAGTCCCGTGCTGCCGCCCTGCCCACTCGTGGATGATCGGCTGGAGAGCCTCCACGGCGGCAAAGCCAGCGCGTGGAGTCTCCAGCCGGAACGACCAGCGAGCCATCGTGGCTCGACGGGCGGCTTCACGCCACTCGCGTACCTCCTCGGGCGGGGGGCGAATGCCACACTCCGCCCGGAAAGAAGCCACCCGTCGATAAACTTCGGCGAGCACTTCCGCCTCCAAATCCCACGGGGGTGTTCCGGCCAACGCGCACGCCGCCTCGGTCGACACCGTGCGGTATCCGCGTATGGCTCTGACCGCCAATACCCTCTGAGGCCGCCAGAGGCGAGCCTTGTTGAGGGCGGTCAGAGCCGCCACCCACACCGGTGCGCCGTACAGCGCCATTGACCGGACCACTCCCGTGTAGAGGAGTCGCGTTGCGACGCTGGCTCCGCCCAAGTTGGGCAATAATCGCCCAAGGGCGGAGGCAGCGTCGACCAGCTTCGGACCAAGCTGTCGGAAGTGCTCGTCGAAGAGCCACCTACCGTCGAGGATCAGACCCAGATACTTCATCTGGGCCCGAACCGGTACGAGGACCGAGTTGACCTCAATGGAGGCGCCGTGGGGTGGACCACGACGGGGCCCATGGAAGAGCAGGGCCTCCGTCTTGTCCAGGGCCACCCGCAAGCCCAGCGCCTCGATGCGCCCGACCACCAGAGAAACACCCCCGGTGGCCAGGCGCGCCGCCTCCTGGAAGTTTGCCCCCCGAGCTGTGACCAACGTGTCATCGGCGTAACAAATTACGCCCAGCCCGGGGGGGAGACGTTCCCGAAGGACCCAGTCGTACCCCACGTTCCACAGGAGTGGTCCTAGGACAGACCCCTGTGGAACGCCGCACGACATGGGTCGCCGTCTCAAGACGCCCTCTCGGTCCTCGTACATGACGGTACGCTCCCTCAAATAGTCTGCCACCAGCCGCCTCAGGTACTCTGGCACCCCGTGATACTGGAGTGCTTCCCCGATGCAGCTGAATGGCAGACTATTGAATGCGTTGGCGATGTCCAAAGACACCGCCAACAGCACGCCGCCACAGCTCACAGCCTCTTCGGTCACGGCCCTAAGGCGCATCACGGCATCGACCGTCGAACGACCCTCTCGGAACCCGAATTGGGCGTCCGACAGGTCGGGCCCCACCTCGCTGAGATGCCGGACGATGCGGGCAGAGAGTATCCTCTCAAAAAGTTTGCCCGCCTCGTTCAGCAACACGATGGGCCTATAGGCCGTGACCGAATCGGCAGGCCGTCCCGGCTTCCTCAACAGGACCAGCTTCCCGCCTTTCCAGCACTCAGGAAAGCGACCGGACGCCAGGCTGGCGTCCAGCACTTCCCTGAGGCGGTCCGACATATGGTCGAGGGCTCGGGCCAGAACTCGGGCAGGAACCCCGTCCGGCCCGGGGGCGGTGTTCTTCGAACGGATTCTCAGAACCGCCGCCCCTACCTCCGATTCACTCACGGGTGGAACCTCGCCCCTGTCGCCGGGTAGGCCATCGACGGGGGCGTGTGCTCTGCCCGCTGCGGGAATAGGCCCTCGACCACTTCCTGCAGGAAGCTGGGCTGGAGAGTCTCCGTAAGGGGGGGGCCCGGCGTGCGGAGCTTTTGGACTGATGAGAGACCTGTCCTAATAAGTTTCTAATGTTTCTATTCAAGTGTTTCAATCATAGAACGATGATAAGGTCCAACTCTTCCAAGTTACTGTAGTATCGGACTCATTTTCTATCTCATACTTTTAGTATTTATTAATCTAGTCTCTTTGGCATATCGTGGTCATGCAAGTAGCTGACCATAAAAGGAATAGATAGATAGAAAACTCTTTATTTGTACACCGTTTTACATATTTTCAAAAGAGTACATAAAGTGATCAATATAATAATGTAATGTACAAAGGGCGGCCTTATTGCCAAAAGCAATTTCTTAGGAATCATAGTACAACCCATTTTTTATTTACACATTGCATCGTCCTTAAATAAAATTAGAAGAAAAGTTTATTAAAAGACAAGATTTCATAAAAAAACCTGAAAAAACATTATACAAATAAGTGAATTAAAAATTTACTTATTTATAATTTAAAATCACTCTGTATAACATTTGTAACCGTATCTCTTGTGCAGCTGTAGTTTAACTTATAGTACTTTATCTTTTTACAATACAGTTCTTCAATATCACACGCAGATATAAGACGTTTAAAAAAAAACATTAAAAATGTTATATTTGGTGTTTTTCATTTTCCAATTAGTATTTACAAACGCTATGTACAGTTCGAAAGCTTTAGAAGGGTATGCAGCGGGATATTTGGCGGATTGTAAGTATTTTTTATTGTTTTATAGAATTTTTTCTTACAATAGTATGTTTCGTGAATACTTTTGTGTTTTTTTGTGGCTACAGAAACATATGGTTCAGTTTAAAAGAAGGCACTATTGGCGACGAGATTGCACTGTTGAAAAAAGAAAAAAAAACTGGATTTCTACCAAATTGGTTAATAATAATTTATTTTATTTATTTATTTATTTCTTCATTGTACACACATAATAAATACATAACAAAGAATGGTAATATAATCATTGGTTTGAATTTTTTTTTACACACAACGCTATCTAATCCCAAACTAAGCAGAGCTTGTGTGATGGGTAATAGACAACTCATATAAATATTTTTATACACACATACCTATTATACTAAACTAGCTGACCCACGCAACCTCGTTTGCGCCTTATATTGCCCGTAGCGTGAAAATTTCCCCCGTTTTTGAAACATTCTTCGTTGTTGTTCCGCTCCTATTAGCGGTATGATGATGACTGATGACTAGTAGCAGCGTGATGATATATACCCTATAGCCTTCCTAGATAAATGGACTATCCAACACCGAAAGAATTTTACAAATCGGACCAGCGGTTCCTGAGAATAGCGTGTTCAAACAAACAAACAAACAAACAAACAAACTCTTCAGCTTTATATATTAGTATAGATATAGATTTGGTCCGATCCGGGACAGCAGTTGCATACGCTACCACATTTTACAATATATAACATAATATGAGATCGCGTCACCGCATCACCGACATGCGGAGGTCGCGGCGCAAAACATCTTCGGCCTCGTTGAGCACTTTTTCGTAAGGGAAAATCCTATGAGTTCGCGTCACCGCGTTATCGTCATAAGTTCTATCGGCAGTCCTTATGACACCAATTTTTTTTTGACTACAATGCACAAAAAACATTTTATTAAACAATTAGTACATAATAGAGTATTGAGGCATTTACAGACTTAAAGTGCAGTTTAGTGTTAAATACAGTAGTAGGTAATACAAGTGGTTATAAAGTTAATGTTGTAGTAATTTATACAAATTTGTATACATTCTTAATACACATAGAAACACAAATATACATTTGCTGGAAAGTTGTGTCGCAGTGTGCATTAAAAACAGATGCTGCTAGGTACAACTAAAGCTTTTTATATTGGATCTAACAAACACTTTGATAGTGTCCTCCTCATAAAAATATCTATATTTGGTTCCTCCCGACTTTTTTTATTTATCTCTGATTTTCCGAACGGAAAGCTAGAAAGCCGAAGAAAACGTATTAAAACATAGTTTTTAGAAGTAACTAGCTGAACCCCGCGGTGTTACCCGCGGTTATTGTTGTACCGCGAGTAACGCCGCTGGACAAAGTTAGTCTAAAAAAGGTAGCCTAAGTTACTCCCTGCATCATCAGCTACCTACCAGTGAAAGTCCCGTCAAAATCCGTCCAGCCGTTCCAGAGATTACCCGAAACAAACAGACAGACAGACAGACAAAAATTTTTTTAACTACATTTTTGGTATATGTAGCGTGTATACATACATATGCATTCCGTAAAATCCGGTTATTTTAATATTACAAACAGACACTCCAATTTTATTTATTTGTATAGATAAGAAGTTTTCATTTGTTTTGTAAATTACTGAAACTTAGCAGTGTTGTATTTATGCTAAATAATGTTAATTGATTAATGTAATAAAAAGGGGCAAACGAGCAGACGTATCGCCTAATGGTAAGCGATTACCACCGCCCATGGGCAACATCAAATGCGTCACAAGTGCGTTGCCGGCCTTGGGTGGCTGGGGAAACACAGCGCAGGCGCTGTTTCACACCGGTTTAACTGTGAGGCCGCGGTATTACCCGGTCGAGCTGGCCCATGCTTGCCGAAGCGTGACTCTCCCACGGTATCTAAAGTTAAAACTTCTCTTACGCAAAAAAAAAAAAACACATGAAAATTGAAAAATTGAGGATAAAACATTGCAGAAGGGGTGTTTATGTTTTGTTGCTTACCTAGTTACTTACAATTCTTTTGGTATTGTGTGTCTCGTATTTTTTTTATAACGTTACGTATGTAATAATACTACTAGCAATGTATTAATTGAGTACGCTCTCATTCAATATTTTAATAACAAAATATTAAGATTTCTCTCTATCATGAATTTATTTTCAGCCGAGCATGCTAACTTAATAGTTCGATTTATAGTCTAATTTAGAGATCTTAATAAAAAATATTTATATTTGTAATATTATATTAATATATTTACTCATTGGATAGAAGTATAGTGATAAAAGTTGATAAAATCTATACTCTATACTATAATATTAATAAATAAAATTGGAGTGTCTGTTTGTAATATTAAAATAACCGCTTTTTACCCGACTACGGCAAAGCCAAAGGAGGGTTATGATTTTGACAGGCTATGTATGTATGTATGTATGTATGTATGTATGTATGTTCATTTGTTCCCTCTTAGCTCCTTAACTACTCATTAGAACTGGACAAATGAGGTGTCGTTAGAAGCGTCTTGATCGTCTTCTGGTTATAGGCTATATTATGTGTCACTGAATCTAATGTGGCGCCCTCTAGCCGACATTAAGTACTGTATTAAAAAAATAATTTTAGATAAATATGTCGTGTTTGGTATCATTGGAAAGGGCGTTACTTGTACATTTCAAAAATACATATATTATTAGCATTTGCACGTAACTTTGTCCGTATTTATTCGATAAGTGTGGTATTTCTGTGGTATGCTTGTTTGTTCCATCCTTATTTCTAAAAATACTAGTCAGAATAAGACAAATGAGGTATCGTTAGAAGCGTCTTGATTGCCCGCTGATAATAGGGTATATGACTTGTCACTGAATCTAATGTGGCGCCCTCTAGCCGACGTAAAGTAGTGTATTAAAAAATAAATATGAGAGAAATATGCCGTGTTTGGTATCATACGAAAGGGCGTTACTTGTACATTTTAAAACTATATATATTATTAGCATTTTCTCGTGACTTTGTCCGTATTTATTCGATCATTGTGATATTTCTGTGGTATCTATTTAAAATATACTTTGCAATTAAATTAGTATTACAGAGGCGCCAAAACATTTTAAATAAAGAAAAAGTAAAAACTAAAACCCAACTACGACAAAAAACGACGCTGAAAAAGTATGAAACAAGTTTCAAAAGCCGTAGTCATGCGTTGTTAAAGTGTTATGGACTATGGTACATTACACTACACGGATTACGGCTTTTGAAACTTATTAATGTACCATAGTCCATAACACTTTTACACTACATGGAGTACGGCTTTTGAAACTTATTAATGTACCATAGTCCATAACACTTTAACAACGCATGACTACGGCTTTTGAAACTTGTTTCATACTTTTTCAGCGTCGTTTTTTGTCGTAGTTGGGTTTTAGTTTTTACTTTTTTTTTACTAAATGCATATGTATGTATACACGGTACATATGCCAAAAATGTAGTTGAAAAAATTTTTGTCTGTCTGTCTGTCGGTCTGTCTGTCTGTCTGTTGTTCCGGGTAATCTCTGGAACGGCTGGACCGATTTTGATGTGACTTTCACTGGCAGGAAGCTGATGATCCAGGCAGTAACTTAGGCTACTTTTTTTAGACTAACTTTGTTAACTCGCGGTTGTAACTCGCGGTACAACAATAACCGCGGGTAACACCGCGGGGTTCAACTAGTTGTAAATAAAATGTTAGAGTGTGTTTAAAACCCTTCCAATGGGTATGTCATGATTATTTTAACGTAGTAAAGATACAGGATATACCTTTCATCTCAGATAGAAAAATTGCTTTTACGAGTGACACCGCTGGTGAAAGCTAGTGGTTTTATAAACATTACAAAGTACCTACCATTGAAAACATTGCAGCGATGTCACAATATTGATTTTTTCATAAAAGGCAAAGAAAACAAGCGTTAGCAAATACTTTATGCTTCAAAGTTTGCAGTTTGATAAAAACCTGAAGGGCATCGATAATTGGTTCTGAAGAATTAACGATGAGTCAATAGTATAAATAAAATTATATAGCACATGGACTCTTTTTAACCAACTAAGCTGAACGAGGGGTATGTTTCAAGTGTCTCTACGAATGCAGTAAGTGCGCTTTCTACTGCCCTGAGTGCTGGGGATTCAATATCATCATGGGACAAGATTTTATGTGATCCCAAAAATTTAATGTTTTTTTTTTCTGAGTCTTTTTCGGGATAGTGCTAGTGCAGGATATTATCTTTTTAATTTTTAATAAGACTTATAAAACATCTGAAATCTTCCTTCCAGGCCCCGGTTCAAACATACCCACAGCAATATCTCCAGAGAACCTGAAACATCTCACAATATCTGTGCAGCAACGAGAAGGCTTTTTCTCCTCAAAGGCTACATATAGTTACTACCAAATGGATGACCTGGCTAAGAATCCTTATGTTAACTTCAGCAAACCCAGCGTGATGTACATAGGAGGTTATATGGACCATCCCAGTTTCCCTCCTGGGCAGGTCATAGGGCCTGTTTACAAGAAGTTGGGCTATAACGTCTTCTTGCTTAATACTAACTCTTTCACCGTATCCAGTTACCCTTTGTAAGTACTTGGAATGTAGGCCCTTATCTGAATAGTTTGAGGAAGATACGGTGTGTAAATTAGTACATAAGTTGTGTCATTAGTGATATATAGTGTCATCATCGGTTGGATAATAATATCCCATGAAGTTCATTGATCTTAACACTTATCTCAAATAAACACTCCTTGATTAATATTTGTACCGCAGCCGGCACCGATGTTTCAACATGAACAAATAACAAACGTTTTTTTATAAAAATCTTGCTAATTCAGATATAAGTACAAGTAATTGACCGCATCATCGTCTCATTTTGCACCTGCAATGGTGATCGACTTCTTCCGAAGTAATTTATACTCACCATTGTTGGCACTTGATGCAACTTGTTAAAATACATTTTAGAATTAAACTAGAAAACTACAATTGAGTTTTTAAGTAAATACAAGTGAATTTCATTCTAGAATGGACTTCTTCCGAACATTATTCGGAAATATTTCGGAAATCTCATTCGTACGAAGAACACACACAGATTTTCTGTGCTCTCTAGTTGCTTGGTTCTCCTATAGTTAATTCAAAAGCTATAATGGCCAATGTAAAGAGGAATGTAAGCAGTGTTAGGGTCAATTGTATATTAAACAAACAACCATATATCTACAAGATGGCTCAAGCTTAATCACATTCGTATATTAATCATGTCTAGCATAGAAATACTTACAAGGAACAAGATTCTTTTCCGCTCTCTGTATTATTACCTGACTTCTGATAGATAATAATGCTTCTTCATTTTCAGGGCTTCCCGAAATGTACGTTCTATCGGAAAACCTGCTGCTGAAATGTTGGTTTCTCTAACCAAGCATGGTTTAGACCCTAAAACGTTATCGCTTGTAGGTCTAAGCCTAGGAGGACACACGGCTAGCTTTGTAGCGAAGAACTTCAAACTCCTGACAGGGATGAACATCTCCAGAATTACAGGTCTCGATCCTTCAGGTAATGCGACCCCATTCAGGAAACCGTTTAATTTTTCTGAAAATTTTGTTTGAGGTTTTCTTAACGTACAAGGAAGTACCAAGTTGATTGACATGTTGGTTAAGAAGTTACTGAATTGAACCGCTAAGCTAGAGGTCGTGGGTCCGACAATTCCCACCCAGGACGAATAACTGTGTAATAAGCAAGATTATTTATTATGTGTTTTGAGTGTAATTTCTTTGTAACTCCGCCTAAGATGGACTAAGAAGGACTGTGTATGTTAAGTAATGTCTAATGTGTAATGTGTATAATAAAATAATCTTAAATTTTAACAAAAAAAAAAGACTTTAAGAACTGGGCCTAATTGAAAAAGTACCCCACGAAGCACCAGCTTTCAAATAAAAAAGATTTATCGAAATCGGTTCACCCAGTCGAAAGTTCTGAGATTACAAACATTAAAAAATATAGAGTCGAATTGAGAACCTCCTCCATTTTTGAAATCGATAAAAAATTGTTTACAATTTCACATTTGATAGGATTTACTTGAACAGTAAAAATACAATTAACTTGACATCGCAATGACCAATAAATGTTTAAATCTTTCACAACAGTTAGTAAACCTTTTAAATGAAACGTTCCAAGGCGTTTACAACCCTCTTTAAAAAAATTAGCGAGAAAAACTCTAACACTGAATAAAACTAATCCCATTCCAACAAATTTCCAGGTCCTTGCTTCAGAAACCTGGGCCCAGAAGACAGACTCGACCAATCAGATGCAGACTTTGTGGATGTTATCCATTCGAACATCGACGGATATGGCATGGCGGCTCCCGTCGGCCATGTTAATTTTTACGTCAACGGGGGAGAATTCCAACCAGGAGATGTTCTTTGGGTGCCTTGCACTGGTCTATGCAGCCACATAAGGTCTTTTACTCTATGGATAGCAGCTTTGAAAAATCCAGGAAACTTTATTGCCTTGGAGTGTAATTCTGTACAAGATGCCAGAAACAAAAATTGTTTTGATCGTACTCCGATTGTGACTAACGTTGTGGGACTGAATACAGATAAGACAAAAGAGGGGGTCTTCTATTTGTCCACAGATAATAATTATCCGTACTTTTTGAAAGAGAAAGGGTTAAAAAAGAAGTATGAGTTTTTTAATTCTCATCTGAGCTTAGTTGGAAGAGGTAATGGAAAGATTTTGGAAGAGCAACTGACTGAAAAAATGTTTAGTAAACTGTTTAACATGAAGTATCGTTAGATAAGATATTGTTTTTTATGGGCTTGTTATATTTTGTGGTGCTTAGCTTACAGTAAGTACTTTATTGTTATCTTAATCTTCTTTAGTATTTTCATATTCTGATTAAATAAAATAAATTTAAAAGTAATATTGTTTTTTTTAGTCACCTACATATCTAATATAATCTATCGGTGGTAGAGGAATGGGTCAATCTTCTATTTATTAGAAGTAATTAAAAGCATTCATGAATTAGTCTAAAATAGTTGCAATAGTAATTTGTGAATAATATTTTTGAAACAAGTACTGCCCTCTATAGCCTACATTTGGTACCAACTTGATTTCATAAACAGCCACTCAGTTTTTAGTTCTAAATAAAAGTCATAGATGGCATTTCAATCATTTACTTTCACATGCTAAATGTATTTACAAATACTTTT
Source organism: Spilosoma lubricipeda (assembly GCA_905220595.1). Lineage (NCBI taxonomy): Eukaryota > Metazoa > Arthropoda > Insecta > Lepidoptera > Erebidae > Spilosoma > Spilosoma lubricipeda. The sequence continues at coordinate 3,938,142 of HG992290.1, forward strand.
TTGTTGTTTTTAGTTCTATAATTGCCATTTTTATGGTATAGGCGGCAAACGAGCAGACGTATTTCATGGGTAAATTTATTTCAGTTTAGTGAGTACCTAATACTCTACAAAATTTAAAATTTTCTACGGAACAAATCCCAGTACAGATTACAGTAGACATGTGACTACTAATTATTTTACTGACTTTAACATAGATGGCGCTGATTAATAAATTTGTATGCAGGCAGCCTTTCCAATACTCTGGGCTTCTCCTTTTTTTTTTTTTGGAATTTGACTGGCACCTGCAAATCAGCAGTAGTAAGCGCGATAACGCCATTTGACCCTAATTCCCTCCCACCAGAAGCAAGGGAAAAGCGGTGGGCTTCGGTAAAAAGCAGTCATGAGGACGCCATAAGTGAAAACTTAAAACTATAAACAATCAGTTTTTATTTTTTATATTCGTATGAGTAATACGTGAATCATAAACTTTGAACTCTTTTTTGCGAAAATTATGCGAAGGGAGGATTATGCAATATAAAATAGTTAAAGTTTATATCGAGGAGGAATGCAAAAAGCTAAAAAATGTAAATATAGGTAGATATGGGTGACCACTAGTTTAAATTAAATGTTTGACCTCACATTAAAATTAGAAAATTAAAACTGTATACATTTATCTGGTCTGAACATCTATTATTGGCACTCTGAGTAACAATGGTCTTAGCGTTATCACGTCACGTGACCATGTCGATGACGACTTACATACGTGAATTTACTTTTCATTTAAATCTTTAAAATTAAATTCGATAAGACTATAGGTTTTGGCTCGACGGTTTTCTGTAAGTTTCACTCCGTCAAGGCGGCCCATTTTTTACTAAACCATAGCTTTACTTAATTTTAATTATAATTAATTATACCACTCTAAAGGAATATACATGTGCAGATGATAATTATCTAACTAAAATAAATAGAGACCTGAAAATAGCTGCAAAAACGAAACACACTTTTCATAACGGATAATTATTTATGTTCGTGATTGTACTGTGTTTTAAATCAAACTTCTCTATGTACCCATACGCAAAGAATAATAATTTAATTTACGCCAAACCAAACACAAATAGATAGTTAGTGGATTAACGACCCCTTCTAATAATATCAAGCATGTCCCTTCCGGATGGGCAGCATCCACAATAGACCACTAATAATAATAATAGATGCCCTTTAAAAAGGATCCATCTCGGCCTTTGAAAGGGACCCCACAAAACGGTCAGCAAAATAATAATTATATTCAAATGAGAGCCAGGTGTTGTTAGGAAGCTTAAAATGTTTATCAATAGAAAGAAAGAAGGTATTTCTTTACTGACCCGCGTTTAGGATAAATTAATGTAGTGAGTGTGAGTTTGTGTGAGTGGGTTACTAATTGGCAAGCTGAAGTGGCAGTAGACAGGCCGTATTAGCCGAAGAACTAATAACCGTTGAAGTAAACGGAGTCTTGAGTGGAGACCGCATCTCGGCTAACATATATATTTTTTTTTTAACGTGTGGAAACCCCCTCGGGCCGTCACCCCGCCGGGGTTTGCGGCGGGGCGGTGTGTCGGAATCGAACCGACTAAAACCACACGGTGTGCCACTCTGCGCCTGAGACGGGAGGGATCCGGGAACTGCTGTTATTAACACATCCGGACCATCTCGGCTAACATAGTGCAGGGTTTAGGACGTCTCCGGGCCAGGTGGAGTGATGATCTGCGCAAGTCGGCTGGCAGGACCTGGATGCGAGTAGCTGAGGATCGAACCAAGTGGTATGCCATTGGAGAGCCCTATGTCCAGCAGTGGACTGTGATAAGCTAATGATGATGATGGATTATGACTGCCTCGTTGGTCTCGTGGTTGGCGTGTGCGACTGCTGATCATGAGGTCTCGGGTTCGATACCCGGGTCGGACCAAATGTTTGTATGGTCTACAAATATTTGTTTCGGAGTTTGGGTGTTAACTATGTATAATGTGTATAGTTAAAAAAAAAAAAGTATATACGTATTTGTATCAGTTGTCTAGTACCCATAAGAAAGCTCTGCTTAGCTTGGGACTAAATGGCGTTGTGTGTTAGATGTCCGAAGTATTTATATTTATTATTTATTATTATTTTGCTATGATGATAACTGAAGTCTGAGGTGACTTACCCGAAGGAGACATAAAAATAAATCAGTTCATTGCCTAGATACATTAGGTACTCAATTACAAATATTTTTCCTCTTTAAGAATTAAGTATAAAACTGTTGTAATTTACGTGAAAAGCAGAACAGTTGACAATGTATTATTATATTAGGTAGGTAATATCACATGTTTGAAAATAATGTATGAATTTATGATTTCTACAAACCAGTTACAATGTAACAATTTTTTATGGAGTAGGCAATACCGTAAACGTAATTCCCCCTAGGTAAACGAGCAGACGCATCACCTGGTACGTGATTACCGCAATGGACACCCGCAATACCAAAGGCGTCACAAGTGCGTTGCCGGCCTTTGGCGGATGGGGAGGGGATAGAATATACAAACATACATACACATTAAGTCAAAGGAAAGAAAGAAGAGGTGCGAAAGGGGTTAGACGGAAAAAGTGTCACGACAGTTTTTGCTATATTGACATTGAGTTGACGTCACAGTCCTGGATACTTAACGTTGAATATGACAAAGTTAATGCCAACGTCCATACCATGTTGAATACACCGGTTCTCGTCCGATCACCGAAGTTAAGCAACATCGGGCGTGGTTAGTACTTGGATGGGTGACCGCCTGGGAATACCACGTGATGTTGGCTTTTTGCATTTATTTACAGAAAATATATTGTTTTGTAGTATATTATGTACATTCTGATTTTTTCTAAAATAATTTTAGTATTTTTATTATTAGTAGCATATTAAATCTATACAAATAAATAAAATTGGAGTGTCTGTTTGTAACATTAAAATAACAGCTTTTTAATCAATGCATATGTATTTATACACGATACATATAACAAAAATGTAGTTTAAAAATTTTTTGTCTGTCTGTCTGTTTGTTCCGGGTAATCTCTGAAACGGCTGGACGGATTTTGACGGGACTTTCACTGGCAGGTAGCTGATGATCCGGGGAGTAACTTAGGCTACTTTTTTTAGACTAACTTTGTCCCGCGGCGTTACTCGCGGTACAACAATAACCGCGGGTAACACCGCGGGGTTCAGCTAGTATTTATATATAAACTGCGTTCCGTCCGGGTGTCCCTTGACACCTCTCAAGTTTTATGAATAGTACTATTACTATTCAAAATCTTTCCTTTAAATCTATTTAAAAGAAATGTGTTGCTAAGTGCAAAGCTAAAAAAAATAGTTAATTCTTTTTAACCGACTTCAAAAAAAGGAGGTTTCTCGATCGTTTTCTCGATCGTACATATTTTTTTTCTATTCTTTTTTTTATGTTTCTTCGCGGATAACTTCGTCGTTTATGAACCGATTTCGATGATTCTTTTTTTAATGGAAAGGAGATGTCCCAACGGTGGCACCATGATAAGAACATTAATATCTGATGATGGCATCCAAGAAAAATCGAGTCGAACCTTAAAGTCGGTTTTATTTTTGTTTAAATTGTAATTGTTCGAAACTATATTTGACATAACTAAACGTTACTTCACACATTACATACATCTGGGAATATATTTGTGATTTATATAGTAACGATCCCCATCACCGTTCACATGTTATTAAACATATACCTTTAATAGTAGTTTTCATGTTACAAATATCAGACGCAAATATTCTCCTATCCATTTCTAAAGCTAAACTGGGCTGCCCAATTCAGCCCAAGAAGATGTTAACAGTTAATTTACGTATATTGCATCTAGTCGAAGCAGCAGGAATTCTCTTGTATTAACTATTTAGTTTATAATTGGTTTACGATTACAAATTCGTATCCTTATTAAATCAATATTTCTACTTTATTTATTTATTTGGCCAACCAATTGCTAGTACATTAAATTTTATGTATAAAGAAATAGCGAAGTCAATAAACACTAGTTTAAATGCACAACATTATAAGTTGTCCCAACATATTGTACTAATAGTAAAATGGGTGAAAACAAAAAATAAATAGAAACAAAAAAAACAATGATAAGGAAGTAACAAAATAAATTATTGAAACAAATTTAGGTAAAGAAATTTATACTCCCTAATACTAATTAATCATTAATCTAAAACAATTTTTTTGTAAGTGAGAACTTTGTGGGGACTTTAATTTCCTACATATGGTTTGCAATGATACCACTGAAATTAGCTAGCATTCTGTCTATCAGAAAATATTTGAAAGTTAAGGTCAACAAGTTATTCTGTAAATAAATGGACTAAAATTTAACATTCTTAGTATGTTTAGTTAAGGATCGAGATATTTTTAATACAACAACAAAGACAAAATACTTCCTGCACACAATAACATGACATCTAAAGCTCGCTTTCAGCTGCCTCTCTCTCATCATTCTTTTAAACTGGCAGATATGGCCTCACCAATATTTTTTTATCTCCACTACAAGGGTAACTATGCAAGGTCAAATCTGTCCAAACTAAAATTGCATTGTTGAAGGGCAGCTGTGTACCTGACCCTTTATTAGGGTCAAAACTGTCTCATTATTTAGCCTGTGTCGATATGCAAGGGTCACATTGTCCGGGAACCCTTTTGAAATAGTTTTGGACTTGTGATTAGCATAAGTAGGTTTCATTATTTTGCAAATTTTTTGCAAAGGTTCGGAATGAACAATTTTTAGAGTGTTGAATAGTTTATTTTTAATTTGGATATATTAAATTTCATGCTTGCATTATGCTTTTGAGAGAGGCAGGCGAAATTGAGCGGGTTAGAATATTAGATAGTATTAAAAAGTTTGTCATTTATTTATAGCTACCTACCTAAAAATCATGTGACATTTAACTGATTGAAAATTTGTTAAAAACGTAAAAGTAGAGAAAACTGTGTTTAACGTTTTTTAATCGTCCTTTGCCCGGCATTTACCATAGACAGTGTCTGGATGCAAAAAGCAACAGGCAGGGCTCTTTGGTGTTCCTTGGGAGAGAATATGTCCTAGATGATGATACCATAGACTTAAAAGATTCCTTGCCCGTGGTCGTATGTGTCCGTAGTTCTATCAGTTGGACTATAGACATTTTCATGACCCGGCCTGTAATCCTACTGGTTCTACCGGAATTATTTCTTGTCCATGGTTCCATCAGATGGGCTTTATCAAGAACATCATTGTTTTATGGACATTTGTGCATGTTATACCTATTATTATATTTGTCAATGCTATGGTCCAACTGATATAATTACGGACTATCTTTTTTGCTTTTGGACTATGCAATAGGGCTACGCGGCATGCTATCTGTATATTCATATCATATTAACGATCATTTTGTTCAATGTTTAACCGTAGTATCAACAGCTTGCGAACTACTTTCGATTACCAATTAATAACTTGTACAATGTTCTTTCATTAGTGTTAAATTATTCAAAATATGTCACAGAGGCAGCTGCATGTAATATATTTCGGTATTCGCATCGTTAATTGAATATTATAGGTACATACAAACACGAGAACTGAGCCATAATAACGTTTTCATAAATACACAGTTATTACAGACAGTTATATAAGCTTATAAATAACTTCACACGACAACACGTGCTGGTCTAGTAATTGACCGTTTTAGACTGAGTGAGTTGTAGATATGTATTCACTCTCAAACCAAATGATACCTCTCTTTCTTCCAGTGCCAATTAAATAAACCTGGAATTTACTTTAAGCGCACGTGTTTCCCTGCCACTCCGCCAGTCGGACGGAGAGTAAAAAAGCATTACTAGGCCAAAGTATTGCATCATAATCTATATTACAATTGGTCTGACCATTTGGTCAGAATGCTGCATTGTCCGCAATCGTAATGAGGATGGTGGCCCCTACTGTGGGATCCTCATGCTTTCCACCAGGCAGAACAGAGTTATTTTGGTAGGCTAATATAAAAAGACACCTCTCATGCGCTACAGTCTGATCTCGAACTAGGCAATGCATATACTATAATAATAATAATAAATAATATAAATAAATATTTCGGACATCTAACACATAACGCCATCTAGTTCCAAACTAAGTAGAGCTTGTGTTATGGGTACTAGACAACTGATATAAATACATATATATGACTAGCTTTAGCTCGCGGCTCTGCTAGCGTGTATCTCGTTTATCGCGGTAACTACCAGCCTATGTCCTTCCTCAAGTATTAAAGTATCTCCATGCCAAATTTAATTAAAATCGCTGTAACGGTTTACCGTAAGAGTGACCGACAGACACAGTTACTTTCGAATTTATAGTATTAGTAAGGATAGCTAAATTCTATATACTAATAATCTTCTATCTATCTATATCTATATCTATACTTATAATAAAACTGTAGAGAGGTCAATTCTGTACATTGAATATGTATTAAAAATTATTATTGGGGGATGAATGGTTATCGATACTGATGCCAAAAATGTAATCAGTAAGTTTTTTGTCTGTCTGTCTGTCTGTCTGTCTGTCTGTCTGTATGTGCACGCATGGATCAAAAACTACTGAAGGGATTTTAACCAAACTTGGTACGATTATAGTCCATACTCCTGGGCAGGTTATAGGCTATATAACATAACGCTAAGATGCATAGGAGCTGAGCAGTGACGATAAATTTGAAGCAAGTCGGATGAAAATTTTCGCTTTCGAGCTCTTATCCTCGCATACGTTGATCATACACCAAAAATATGTATTACAAAGATGATGGTCTTCAAAAGATCTACAAAAAAGTCCTCAATAGTATATTTCTATCTTTTATTAATTAGCCACAATAACGTGTTTAAGCGTTAGGCATTTCTTCAAGGTGTATTAAATACTTAAATATATTGTATTTCACATGGATATATCCTTATCACTATACACTTTAATATCTTTTTTAATAAAATATAGAATTATAAAATTATAATTAATAAACACACAAGATATAGATGAAATAAAACTGCCAAATCTCGCCGCACCAGTATAAGTACGACATTACGGTTGATTTTTCTTTAACACGCGAAACTGATGGCCGCTGGATCTACAAAAAGGCGGGAGCGCTCACGCCGCTCACGCGCTGACTTCACTCGAATTGTCACTGTTAATGCGAACAAACGTGGTTCTTATTGACTGGGAATAAGCGCGTTTTAGATTTAAAAAATACATAAGACGTAGTTTTTAGATATCAGTTTAAAGTAGGTATTAGATAATAATATAATTAGTTTGTTTAGTGTTTTTGTTTGTTTCTCCTTCTTTTCTTTATATTTATAGTTGTAAAATTAATAAGTATAATTTCAAATAAGTAAATTTATGCAATGACAATTAATAAATCTCATCGTCAGACTTTCCGTGTTGCTGGAGTAGATCTTAGTCTCAGATGTTTTTCACATGGGCAGTTGTACGTCGCTTTTTCCTGGGTCAGTAGTTCCACAAATCTTTATGCATAGGTACCGGAAGCGTCGACTTTGAACAAATGTAAACAAGTGCAGTGACCATGCAAAACAAAAATTACTCTTCGGTCTTAAATAGATTTTTAAAAGGCAGCGTCATATTTATTTATTAATTTGTAGTTTAATAGTCTATAGTTTAAAAAAAAAACATTATTGTAAAAGGAGATCCACGCGGACGAAGTCGCGGGCACAGCTATAAACAATAATATATTATGTCGCATGCCTGCCTGGTCAAAGTACAGAATATTGCTTCATTCATTGGGTGGTGAAACGACTACTTACCGAATCAAATTTTTTGCAGAATTTCTACTGTATTATGATTAATTATGAATTTAAATTTAAGATAAAGTTCAAGCTTGACAACCAAAAACGATATTTCTGTAATGGCGCTGGTCACATGAGACGCGTGACGTCACACTCTAGCCACAACAAAACAAAACAGCGCGGTTTAAGTTAATTTTATCAGTTTTCTCCAATTTTATATTAATTAAAATGTCGAATAAATGGTTTGTAGTGCCACAGTGAACAAATCTTTACATCTATAGGTACTAATAAATAAAATTGGAGTGTCTCTTTGTAATATCATATCAAAATAACCGCTTTTTACTAAATGCATATGTATGTATACACGGTACATATACCAAAAATGTAGTTAAAAAATTTTTTGTCAGTGTCTGTCTGTTTGTCTGTTTGTTCCGGGTATTCTCTGGAACGGCTGGACCGATTTTGACGGGACTTTCACTGGCAGGTAGCTGATGATCCAGGGAGTAACTAAGGCCACTTTATTTAGATTAACTTTATCCCGCGGCGTTACGCCGAAATGTATGTATGCGCGTAACTTTTGATCGGCTACACCAAATTATTTTTTTTTTTTATGTGTTAGTTATTCTTAGGACAAGGTTTGTGTACAAGAAAAAATAAAAAATAAAGGAAAAAGTTTTTTTGTCCGTGACTGCACCCTACCCATGGGTAACTGGTAACGAAAAAAAAAAATACGGTGGTACGAAGTTCGTCGGGTCAGATAACATCTTTAAATACCACGCTTTGTACTATTTCAAAATGTAACCTAAAAGCATTGAGATATACCTACCTACATAAAGTAAATTAGATTTTACAAAAATAATGAATGAATTTTTTCCAGAGGTTATTACAGAAACAATTTTTATGTTGTACTTATTATGCAAGTGCAACATAGCTGCTTTAACATTTTCAGTTCTGCAGCATAGTTATCAATGTTATTATTATGTACTAGCTGAACCCCGCGGTGTTACCCGCAGTTATTGTTGTACCACGAGTAACTCTTTAAACGCGTGCAGTTTTTGGTGAGTCTGTGAGTCTATGCCTTGCGATGACGATAAACAAGACATAAGGTCAGACGTTGCGCACCGCAGGCATAGACGAACTGTTTCAGCAACGGAAAGCTCTATGTGGCTCTATCGAGGGTGAGCGACAATGCTAATATGTTCGTATATTGTTCCAATGGCATTACAGATAACATAGTATACAGCGAAGCTCTTTAAATAAAGGTAACACTGTCACAATATGTGGACATATCAGTGAAATTGCACGCAAAAACTACTGAACATTTTTCAGTTCTGCAGCATAGTTATCAATGTTATTATTATGTACTAGCTGAACCCCGCGGTGTTACCCGCAGTTATTGTTGTACCACGAGTAACGCCGCGGGACAAAGTTAATCTAAAATCGTAGCCTAAGTTACTTCCTGGATCATCAGCTACCTGCCAGTGAAAGTTCCGTCAAAATCCGTCCAGCCGTTCCAGAGATTACCCGGAAGAAACAAACAGACAGACAAAAACATTTTTAACTACATTTTTGGTATATGTACCGTGTATATATATACATAGGCATTTAGTAAAAAGCGGTTATTTTAATATTCAATCACACTCCAATTTTATTTATTTGTATAGATAGAAAAGTGCAACCATAAAAGCGTCTATCTTATGTAGGTTGCTGTTATCGGCACGCACAAAATTTGGTTCCTTTTTGTTTCGAACTACTTATTAAATAGTTTATTAAAAAACGTCCTGCAGAAATAGCTCACAGATCGATTATTACCACTCCGAAAACATAAAACGCAAACAATATTCAATAGAGGAATCTTTCGTTTATTAGCATGTGACGTCACCAGAGTTGCAACCAATCACAAGACGTTCATGTCGAAGACAAAATTTCAAAAAAATTGTTAGTTTTATTTCGTGCAATCTGCGAGAAACTTAAATTATTTTGTTTGATTTATAGTGAAATATGTCTTTTTAGACTATTATCTTAAAGGATGACCCCAATCCATAGTTTATTTCCCTTTCCTCTTTAAACGCGTGCAGTTTTTGGTGAGTCTGTGACTCTATGCCTTGCGATGACGATAAACAAGACATAAGGTCAGACGTTGCGCACCGCAGGCATAGACGAACTGTTTCAACAACGGAAAGCTCTATGTGGCTCTGTCGAGGGTGAGCGACAATGCTAATATGTTCGTATATTGTTCCAATGGCATTACACATAACATAGTATACAGCGAAGCTCTTTAAATAAAGGTAACACTGTCACAATATGTGGACATATCAGTGAAATTGCACGCAAAAACTACTGAACGGATTTGAATGACACTACAGGAATTTAACTTATACATCAGAATAACACATAGACTACTATTTGCCACGATAACCGACATACACGCGGGTGGAGCCGCGGGCAGCAGCTAGTTCCATAATAAGATAGTAAAAACAATTTCAATGGTTTTTGACTTAACGTTGGCGGAGTGTGAGCATTGGAGTTTTATGATAGTTATTATCACGACTAAACAGGAATACGGGGTTCAAAGGTCCCTATTTTGTATATAAAATAAACGTTAATCAAAGCCTATTCTCACGAGATTAGCCTCATATCAAATGCAACACACACGATTACTTTCAATTTATCGATTACAAAAATAGGTCAATCATGTTCATTAGTGATGGGAAAATATGTGACTAATCGACTCTCCGAGAATCGATTAGGCATGCTCGACTGGCTATTAGGAATTTTTAAATTACAATCGGTGCTAATAATTTATTCAATAGTTCATTTATCTTTAGAATTATATCGTTAAACCCTTTGAGTGTTAGGTGTTTTTATATTATTTTGTGTGACCGTTTCGTTTGGGAACGATTAGGAAACACCAACGAACTTTTTGTCTGCGATATTCTTTTATATTTTTTCTAGGGAAATATTATTCAAGATTTTTTTTCTATTTTTATTTTTGCGTAATATTGGGCAAACGAGCGGACGTATCGCCTGATGGTAAGCGATTACCGCCGCCCATGGACACCTGCAAACACCAGAGGCGTCACAAGTGCGTTGCCGGCCTTTGGGGGATACGGAGGGGAGATAGGGGAAGGGGGTTTGGGTTATGAGCCTCCGGTATCCTCACTCACTCGGTACTATTTCACAACGGTTTTCTGTTAGGCCGTGGTATCACTCCGGTCGAGCCGGCCCATTCATGCCGAAACGTGGCTCTCCCACGGTAACAGTTTTAGTTTAGAACATGGTTATATTTAGTATTCGTTGTTTTACATCAACAACCTTAACAATCTACGGCTGCATTTGTTATTTAGTGTTAAAGAAATTAATAAACGTGTCGGGCATTTCAAAAGTTAACTATTGACAGAGTTAATACTTATCTTGTAGAGTTTTCCTAAAAACTTGATTAAGTTTGGTTTTGTCTAGGGATAAAGGGATGGGTTAACTCCATTCCTGTTTTCGTTGACTGTGTTTAAAAAGTTGCAAGTCTTAGCCTTTGGGTACGAAACCCTAAACAGTAACCTGAAAGTATACAAAATGTACTAAAATATTGGCAGTTTCATAAAAATTACAAGACATTACAATGGTTACTGCTATGATATATTCATTTTATGTCATACAGTGTTAAGTAAGCTACTAATAAAAACACGCTGCCATTTTAAATATGTTCAATAAACTTTCACCGATACATCTGCTCATAAGTAATGAATATAAAATAAATTGTAATTTATATAATTATACGTTACTACTGTTAAGTGAAGAATTTACCATTTAACTGTGAGTAATTTTAAGTAAAGCTGCTTGTAGTAAAAACTGGTTTTATATTATACTAGTTTTTGACTACGGCTCCACCCGTGAATATGTTGCTTATCGCGGTAAAGAGCTAAACCGCTGCATCGATTTCAATGACATGGAGATTCTTTGATTCTTGAGGAAAGGCACATGCTACTCTCAACGGCCATAACCGATATACACGCGTAGCGGAGACGCGGCCAAAACCTAGTAATTTTATTTTATACTAGTCAGACAAAGACTAGTTTAGTTTTTTTTGGGCGATAAAATCATAAGATTGTTTCATTTTCGTTTTCATTGTGTAACAGCAGTCCAATGTCTATAACGATCTAATGGATGAATGGCAACAGCGATGGGACGAATCATCTAAGGGGCGCCACCTCTACCAGTTCTTTCCATCTGTTCGCGAACGGTTGTCGAGGACATGGCTCGAGGTAGATCACTGTGTCGCCCAATTTCTTACAGCCACGGTAACTTTAAGAGCAAACTACACTTATATAAATTAGTCGTTTTACCATTGTGTCAATGCCCAACACCTGTTATAAGCTGTGAACAGTCGGCTCATCATGTACTCTGGAGTGTAGTCTTTGGTACAATTAACATACCTAACACAATGCTAAACAGCTTACAAATGACATCTGGGACGGTATACTATGGGGATCTTGTGTCAACTGCGGTGAATTTCCGTGCGTTTAGGCGATTCTGCCATACATACTACAGAAATCAAATATAACACTTAGGACCCCTAATACTTTATCCGTGGTGCTTCCCGGTTTGAAAAAGGTGTCTGCCTATTTTGACTTCATTTTGTCTTCCGCTTTGCTAAGGAGGGAAGTGGACTTATCATATTTCCAACTCCTCCTTATTAAGCGTTGTGTGTTAGATGTCCGAAATATTTAAAAAAATAAATCCCCCCTCAAACATATATTCATGCACTTACAGACATATAAATAAATAAGAATACATACATAAACAAACACATATAAATCATATAGTTATTACAGAGATAGGTAGTGATCCTTGACGAGTTTCTTGAAACTGTTTATGGATTGTGCCTGCCTTACGAGAGGTCCCGGTCATTCTAAATAAGGAGGGGGTTGGATATTGGGAAGTGAGTGATATCATGATCCAAATTCACCTTTTGATTGAGAATATAATTATAATAAAAGTTACCTTATGAAAATGTATGTGCACTGCAGGAATCGATGTGATCGCGTATAGCATATGATTATGTAGGTAGGCAAAGGCATATTAAACGCAAAACGTATCATAAACCTTTCAACTAAAACATAATCATAAGATTTTACGTGTTACAGTTACATTTTGCCATCTGGATCAGTGATTCAACGTAGTAGAGAAGAAAAATCAATTGCGAATAGTCGCTCTTTAATTTACTATCATGAGTGAAGACGTCGACTACTAAACATAGGTCTTACTTAGATTTACTGTACTCTTGGGCTATCGCTCAAAATCAAGCGCTAAGCATTATGCTGACCTGTGGTAATTAATGGCACAGATGTAATTTTATTGTATTATATTTCAAATACAATGTAGCTCTGTAGAATGTGCCAATTAAAGGATATTACCTTTTTTTCTTTCTAATTCACCGCAAATACCGGTCCTGTGCTGTGGGCATTCAACGGCTTCTCGAGATTTTCACAAACATACAGACATAAGCGTAAGAACGACAAGGGATGCAAAATAATTTCATAAATTTCTTTGACATTTTCTTAACAATGTAAGGCATATATTGACATAGGTCCTCAACGCTACAGCATATCGCTGACTAGGGCTCAACTGTTCTTCAAAAGGTCCTCATCCCTAATCTATGCACTAGACGTGTTCAAGTGTAAGATAAATTTACTATCAACTTGAAAAGTCTCGCACATCTTAAGCTCCAAGTGAGCTCGCTATCCACTTTCGCGAACTATAAAGCTTTTAAGATATTGAATGAATTTGAATTTCACCAGTTTTATTACCTACTGGTTTTCTATATTATTTGAGGGTTATAATATTACTATTTACTTGGGAGAGCCACGCTTCGGCATGAATGGGCCGGCTCGACCGGAGTGATACCACGGCCTCACAGAAAACCGGTGTGAAATAGTGCTTAGCGCTGTGTTTCACCGAGTGAGTGAATATACCGGAGGCCCATAACCCAAACCCATCCCCCTATTTAACCCCCCTCAACCAAGGCCGGCAACGTACTTGTGACGCCTCTGGTGTTTGCAGGTGTCCGTGGGCGGCGGTAATCGCTTATGCGATATATATAGGCGATCCGTCTGCTCGTTTACAGGCCGACAACACCTGCTTGATTCCCACGGGGAACAATGTGATCAACACATCTGAGTTGCTGTTTAGGGTCTGAATTTTTGTCTATGTGTAGGATTCAAGATGAAGTTGTCATTTAATTGTAATAAACGTTGTGTGTTCACTTTAAACTTGAATACTAAAATCTCTCGAAAACAATGTATAACTGCTTACTGACCTAAAAATATTGTTTCTCACTTTATAGTGTACTATTAACTGATAAGAAAACCAAATGAAATAGTTTACCACACCACAGAACTTGGAATTCACTCGAAGTTAACTAACAAATCATCAATATAACAATCTGCGTAGGTGGTAAATGTCATTATATACTCAAGGTAAGAAACATAGACTTGTATATGACGTTGTGAGCAGAGGTAGGTTCTGCGCACTTAGCTCCATTATACACGGGGTGGTACTCCCCTGCCAAAAAGAAACAAACCATAGGCATATAGGGTGTCTATATACCTGGATGAAATGGTTTTGGTACTTCATACTCTCACTACCATAAATGTTAACTGTGAAAATTTGTTTGTTTGTTTATTTTGCTTCTTAATTTTAATTACCTACCCACTCAATTATGAAATTGATCATTGAATTTTGCAAACAAATCGTGGATGGTGCAAATAAACAGAGGGGTTTCATCTTTCACTGTAAATTATGTAAATCTAAAGAAAAAAACACTGTTCGGTACTAATCTGAACCATACGCCGATATGAAAAGGTTCGCACAAGATATTTTTATATATCATATATGTCCATCCTGGAGCTCTTAAATGTTGGTCCAGACTTGGTTTGAACTCCAGATTGCTAAGAAATTATTAATGAAGCCTTTGTGACTTATGTAACTTGTGGAAATAAATAAAAGAATATCGTTATTATCTGTAATTTACATGGCAATGTATGTGAAGTGACAAAGATTTCTCCGCTCAACGTGAGAGAAATTTACTTACTTAATTCATATTACATTAATCCAAAATACATTATTACCTTAAAGCATTTTTTAAATGCTTTTGCATCCATAATACGATTTTTTTGTTAAATATTTGCCGCGGTTGAATGGTTGCAAGTATCAAAATGATACGATCTTTGATGAATCCCGTTGTTAATAAGGAAAAGAGTGGGTACACAAGGGATCTTGCGAGCGTCGGCGTCTGCCCACGTCGGCCGCCGTGCTGCACTCGAATTTTCTTTTTCACTGAGTTTTTGATGCTGCGTTTTATTTATAACCAGATTTTTTGATATCCCGTCTAACTTGTTATATGTATATCTAAGTAGGGTTAAAGGATTACACGTTTGAAAGTTAGTTGTGTGAGAATGAGATACGGAAATAAAAGGATTTTTCTGTTGTAATGGATTTCTTTGCTATTTACTACTTATGCCTAATATTTGATTGTCGTGTGTAAGTCCAGATTTAACTTTACATTTTATGGGGTAGATAGTGTCCAGACGTCGAAATAATCCAGTAAATTTGAGGTTGCAATGAAGTCCATGGAAAGTCATCAGATTTTTTTTCTAGTTTATTTACGGGTAACAATATAATTTCTCAATAGTCACAAATCAAACTGTTTCCAATCAAATATCAATGACTGGCTTAAAAGGGCTAGAATCCGAGCCGTAAAATCTAGTTATAACAATAAAATCAATAGTCATTAAACAAAAAATCGTAGTGAAAATAATTGGTAATGCCCTATATAATTGACACTTACCTTAACTTTTCAAAGGTCTTTGATCGCTTTTCTCTCGTGTGTAAATGCAATTTAGTCCGTCTCTGAAAATTCTTTCAAGCAAATACTTTAGGTTCAGTTGGCAAAGAGGCGATGCGTATGGGCCCTTCTTTAAGAACTGTCATGAACATATTCGAATTTCAAAGGGTTTAAAAGAAAATGTGAGACCTCGCGTTGCCGTGCACTCGGGTGTAAAAATAAGGGTTCGGTGTTGCCAGCATTAAACATGCTGATCTCCGTTTACTTTAATTTCTTTATTGAAGATAGTGAATTCTTCAAAAGGAATTAAGTACTTATATGTGTAGAAAGAATTGGATTATATTCAATATACTATTTAGTTACTTTTTTAAAATAAACCCTCGGCATTAACATAATATGTGCTATTACAACTCGTATTTACTTTCTAAAAGTTGTTTAATCGTTCTTCCATTAATTTTTAGTCACTAGAAAATGAGATGAAATTGTTAAAACTTTGTTTTAAAGAAACTGATGTCTCTATGGCACATTGCCTTTAAAATTTAGGTATAGTTGTTCAAAACCTTCTTTATAAATTATTTTAGCGGGATTTTCATACTATTTATTTATCCTTTGTATATTAATAATCCGTTGAAAAGTATACATATATTTAACATTTTATATTTTAAAAATGTATAGTCTATATATTTCAAATCGGACCAGTAGTTCCTGAGATTAGCGCGTTCAAATAAACAAACAAACAAACTCTTCAGCTTTATAATATTAAGTGTACAAGTATAGATGCTAAGAGCTAAAATCATAAACAATTATTAGACCACAAAGATTCAAGTAATTATAACCTTAAAACAGCGCTATCACAGTAATAGAGCTTTCTATGTACGATTTTAAAGTGCATAATATTAAGTTATCTAATGGGCAACACTTCACACATAGGCCATTTAATTCGATTAAGTGTAGGATTCACGGATAAACTAGACAGCCATTAAATTAGATTACCTTAGGTCGTTAACTTGTTGAGACGGGCTGGACTTGTCTTTTGATGTCTAAACAGGTTGCGAGAAATTCAGACTAACTCTTATGTATATACTGCAAAGAAATATACATCGTATTTATACGTGTTCGTAGGTCCTTTTTTCTATTTATGAAGCTACTTACTTTTGCTCGTGGTTGTATTACTAGAATGTGAAATAATTTTTAATTTGACTGCACGGTTGGTCTAGTGATTTTTTTCATGAAATAGGGGCAAACGAGCAGACGTATTGCCTGATGGTAAGCGATTGCCGCTGCCCATGGCGGCAACACCAGAGGCGTCACAAGTGCGTTGCCGGTCTTTGGGGGATGGGGAGGGGAGATAGGGGGAGTGGGTTTGGGTTATGGGCCTCCGGTAGCCTCACTCACTCGGTGAAACACAGCACAAGCACTATTTCACACCGGTCTTCTGTGAGGCCGTGGTATCACTCCGGTCGAGCCGGCCCATTTATGCCGAAGCGTGGCTCTCCCACGGTTATTAAGGTATTCTAATAAGGTAAGGTATTCTATACGGACACTTGTCCAGATTGACACTTATTACCCGACTGTGGCGAAGCCAAAGGGAATGGTATCCATATATTTGTAACTAGCCGACCCACGCAACCTCATTTGCGCCTCCTATTGCCCGTAGCGTGATAATTTTCCCCCGTTTTTGTAACATTCTTCTTTGATGCTCCGCTCCTATATCTACCTTCCTTCCTCGATAAATGTACTATCCAACACTGAAGAATTTTTCAAATCGGACCAGCGTTCAGTAGTTTTTGCGTTAATGAGTATCATCCATATAAACTTTCGCATTTATAGTATTTATAGGATATAATCTTTAAAACTTTTTCAGTAATTACCTAAAACTAGATAATTGTTCAACAGAAATCAGCTTCCATTTCCGTTATCTCTTTTAATCGTCAGCACAAGGAATGTCAAATAAATACATCCATTTAACAAGACTGAACTCAAAATAATTATGACAATTAATAAAAGCAAACGGAAGTGCGTCTGCCTCTGCCTCTGTGCCGGTGACTGGAACCGGTTCGGTTCTCGCAAGTACCGGATATTGCGAGTTGATGTTGGCACCCCTGGAGCGAAGGAATTGCTCCCTAATTACGTTATGATGACCGTTTATTCGTAATTCTCAAAATGGCGAAATGATTTATTGATTGAACGACGTGTTAGCATGTTTCTTTTTTTCTAATTTCAACAGTGAGGCTGCTGCGGGCTTGATCGATTGATTTTTTCGTTATGTATGTTGTTCTTATATAAATTACCACTTCCAAAATAAACTATTTGGCATTAGTTGAAACAAACAGACAGGCAGACAATAGTTTTCAAAATTCATTTCGTAACGCTGCTCTGTTATAATTAATTACAATAATTACAAAAAGTGGCCAAATGCGAGTTGGACTCGCCCAGGTAGGGTTCCGCAGCAGGAAGTAACATAATATTATTTTTATTTTATTTTAAACTACTTACTAGATTTCGTTTAAACCAATTTTCGGTGGAAGTTTGCATGGTAATGTACAAAATATATGTTTTTTAGTTTTATCATTCTCTTATTTTAGAAGTTACAGGGTGAGGGGGAAACTCATTTCACCACTTTGGTAGTGTCTCTCGCGCAAACTATTCAGTTTGGAAAAAAAAATAGATATAGATACATAGATAGATACTCCACTCCACACGTAGGGTTTTCATGAAAAAAATAATTGTGTTTCAGTTCTAAGTATGGGAACCTCCAAAGTTTAGTTTTTTTTTTCTATTTTTGTGTGAAAATTTTAATGCGGTTCACAGAATACATCTACTTACCAAGTTTCAACATTATAGTTCTTATAGTTTCGGAAAAAAGTGGTTGTGACATACGGACAGACAGACAAACAGACAGACAGACATGATGATTTTTACCATTGGCACGGAATCCTAAACAAGACTACAATTTTATATTTTTCCATAGATAACATCAAACTTTTCTAAAGCCATATACTACCAAGAATATATGTGTGAAACAGATGTTTATTTTTAACCGACTTCAAAAAAGGAGGAGATTCTCTATTCGACCGTACATATAATATACATATTTTCTTTTTTTATGTGTGTTCTCAGATAACTTCGTCGTTTATGAACCGATTTTGACGATTCTTTTTTTTAATGGAAAGAAGATATCCCAAATGTGGTATTATGATAAGGACACTAAGATCTTATGATAGCATCCAAGAGAAATCAATCGATTACGCCATTCTAGAAGTCGGTTTTATTTAAAAAAATCTTCATATGTGCTTGTCATCTAATTTCTTATGACCTCCTAACACCTGACTTGGATGGAAAGGTGGGTATATATTTCAATGGGATTCTGGATGCCTTGAAATTACATTAAGACGCGCTGTACTGCGGCGTATTAACTAGATTATTAATAAGAATAAAATTTTGTCATTTTGTTTATTGTAACTCCTGAAAGGTTCCAATAATTATAATCAACTTTAAGTAAAGGGCGTTGGAGTAATAGTCGCACCTAATTGCACACGAAAATAGTTGACAAACACGAAAAACCACATTTAAAAACATTAACACAATGGGCTTTATCGCAGTCTGCGATCTTATATGTGAAACTTTTATATGGCAGCAATTATCATAATAACAGGCTTTACTTGTCCACTGCTGGACATAGGCATCAACTTAGAATTGAGGTTTTGGCCTAGTACCTACACCACGTTGACCAAACGGGTTTGTATAGAGTTTGCTTCAAGTTTTACTTCACTTTGCAATACACACTCCTTTAATCGGTTCCTACGATACTCACGGGATCAATAGGGGTAATAATCTATACAAATAAATAAAATTGGTCTGTCTGTTTGTAATATTAAAATAAGCGTTTTTTAACCCCCGATGCAAAAAGAGGGGTGTTATAAGTTTGACGTGTCTGTCTGTCTGTTTTTTCTGTCTGTCTGTGGCTACGTAGCTCGCGAAAGTATGAAGCGATTTCCATCTAGTTTTTTTTTGTATGAAAGATGAGTTACGGGTGAGTGTTTTTACTAAATGCATATGCACACGGTACATATACCAAAATAACATGTTTTGTCTGTCTGTCTGTTTGTTCCGGCTAATCTCTAAAACGGCTGGACCGATTTCGACTGGACTTTCATTGGCAGATAGTTGATAATACAAGGAGTAACTTAGGCATTTTTTTAGACTAGCTATGCTCCGCAGTATTGGCCACGGTTACAACTACAAACGCGGGTAACACTAGACAGTCAAAAAATGAAAAAAAATGTTATTTTGGTTTATTTTAATATTACAAACAGAAACTTCATTTTTATTTATTTGTATAGATGTATAGATGGCTCTTTGTCACACTATTACAACAAGAATAGTATCAAATTAAAGTGAATTGCGTCATTTCAATGGAGATATGAAATGAGTAAGAAAAATACATTCATAAGTAGTGGTAATATATATTGTGGAGACTCTATGTTGACATAATATGGTTTATGGCCTAACTAGGATATAAAGTTCCCCATTAGGTATCCAGATGCGCAGAGCTAAATGGTTACATATTTCAGTTATTCCTAGGTACTTTTTTTCTTAAACAAAGTACCTATATCTTCTTTCTTGTACTCCTAACAACGTTTATGCAAAATTACATGATGACCGATTGAGTAGATTCAAAGGGCAACAAACAAACAAACCTTACATGGAGGCATAATAGTTATTGATAAATTAAGTTTTTTTTTCGTATGGATTCTAAACCATTTTTAAAGTATTAATCACTTACATGATATAGGTTTACAAGGAACCTATTAGATTACACAAAGTTCAAAAACACTTAAGCATGTTTTGATATATTCAAAAAAAGACATTATAAATATACCTAAATATTTCATTGGTTCCCAGTCAAAAGGTTATCGTTTGCCGCCATTGGTTAAAAGAATCGCGTGACTTTTACCTACTTACGGTCACGAAACTTGCTGTATTTCTTTATATTACACTTAAATTTTCCATCTATATTCTAATCAAAGATATAAAGAAACCAAAAATAGAAAAAACAACTTACATGCTCGTTTTATTTACTCGATTCGCATCTGATAAATCGATGGGCTTGAATGCGTTGCCGCGATAGCTACTGCGCATGCGTGCAAAATATGGCGGCCGAAAAAATGCCGGGAAATAAGAGAAAGAAGTGGCGTGGGGTGACCCTAAAGTAAAGAAGGCTCGGGGTGTAGTGCGGGTGTAATACTCGTGGCGTTTACGTGTACGCTTTTCTTTGATAATTATACAAAAAATCCGTTTTAAAATATAAACTCGTTAATACTTTTGGCAAATACTTTAAATTTGTTGCTTTTAATGAATATTTTAAAAAATAAATTATCAAAAATGTATTGAATGTATCTTATTCTATTCTATTCTGAATAAATTTTATTTTATATTCAACAAAAATATTTTCGTATATACGATGGCACTGTATAGTATTGGAACAATAATTTAAGGTAATTTTTTCACAGACATACAGAAATATGTATTCATAATACTATTATTTAAATATGTATTATGTGAGCGCATAACAAAAGTCTAAACATAAATTTATGTTCACTTATGAAGCGGTATTAACTGTTCGACAACGCAACTAAGACACATAATTTTCAACGTATTAAAATAGTATGCTGTCGTACCACACTGCGAGCCAAGGGGTGTGTCTTCCCCGCAGTTGCCGCCCCCCGACAGGGGTGAACGTGCCCCCGTGCAAGTCTTCACTGGAGCCTCGTTTAGTCGCATAATAACAATAGTGCAAGGCAAGTTAAGAGGATAGTTAAGGGTGTCAGGAAATAAAAGCTTGTGTCATTACAATTTGCAAATGTTTCTATTGTTTCATTTTATTTAGATAGAATTTAAGTTTAGTAAATTTTTATGAAACTTAAAGTACGTAAGTGATGTGGATTAGTTATAAATAGAAGGTGTTATATATTTATAACATTAACCTATGGATATTTTCTTCTGCAATCTAAAAACTTTTAGATTCAATAATTAATTTAGCCAATAATATGTATAAAACAAGACAAGAATAGCAGAGCTAATTTATCATTTTAAGTACTGTAAAAACATCGTATAACCTGTTTAAAATACAAAATTAGGTATTCAAATAGCTGACGTAAGCCTTTATTTAAACTTTTATTGGATTAATGAAGTTAAGAAATTTAACTTAAATAGAGTAAAGTTTTGCCGACAGTGGTTGCTAAAAATAATATAAAATAGGTTCTAAGCAGAAGTTTAATTTTATAATTATATTCTATATAATCTATAACTTCACCATTTTCACGTATACCCGTCTGATCCCAAACTTGTCATAGCCTGCATAACTGCTGATAAACATACATATTTCTAAATACACACATATTACAGATAAATTATTTCATTATCAGAATTTTTTTTTTTGTATAGTTTAATGTACATGTATTTATTTTTTGCTAACTTATACCACCCACGCAAGTTTTTACCAGTACTTGCTCAAGTACTAAATTACATTCAAACTAACATCGAATGTCACATCCATCTTTTCTTTATCTTGATAACGTCAAAACATGGATTACAGGACCATAGATAAGCAATTTTTTTTCAAAGACAATTTGTAAGTGGCACTGTTATCCGTAACTTTATGACTAAAATTAAAATCTGTCAGAAGATATTTAAAAATAGATCTATCTATGTTTTTGTTTTTCATTTTTCCATTCGTTTTAATTATTTATATTGGTTTTAAAATAAGATGAAAATTTAATGTTTTTACTTCAAAATAAACTATATTTAACCTTGTATTGATGTTTTGAATTTTATGTTCGCAAGACTGAGAAATTTAATTTCAGCTAAGACAGTATAAAACCTTTGTTATTAATTGATTGATTTATATATTTAAATTAAAAAATTGAGTTGCAATGACCATTTTGTACTGAATTGTAAATAACTTTTGAGAAAAAATACCGAAGTATTTCAAGATTTCTACTGTTGTTACTTTTATTTTAAGTACAATTTTCTAAGTTTCAAACAAGGTCGATGACTTTTCAAGTTGTATCCACATTACGTTTGAATTGCTTTGCTAATTTACACAAGCCTTAATATATATTTATACAGATTGGATGATATATAATCCATATGGATTAAGTACACATTATTTTATCTGCATAGAAAATATTGATAAAAATGAATAATTTTTAAGCTCAATATATTTTTACCCGACTTTAACGAAATCAAAAGGGAGCGTAAAAACTGGTCTTATTGAATGTAAATATGTACTATCGTTATCAATACATTCATAGTAAGAGCCCGGGTAACGTAGGCTATAAATTATTATAATTTTTTAACCTTTTTCTTGTATCCATATTGTTCCAATATTTTTGAATGATAAAATTGACAACGTGGATGTAGCTAACATTGTAGGTCATGGAGTAAGAATTCGGAGATCGTTTTTTGTTTTTTCGGAAGACGGTCCCCATTTCCTCTCATCCACATTTTTTATATTTTATATCATTAATTTCATCACGACGAAGACTTAACGACTTGAAGACTTATGATTTGAAGACTATAAACACTTGACATTGGCAGAAATAGCTGATCCGAGAGATCCGTCTGATTGCCATTTCATCAAAGAACAAGAAGAGTAAGAATTCTTACATTTCATTATACCTAATACTAATACATACTCACTCAATAATACCTGCTCACTCAATAATTAGGTATTACTAGACAACTTATATAAATACATATATACTTTTTTTTAACGTTACATAGGTATATAAGTTATACGTTACAGTTTTAACGTTAAGTGAAGATGTAATTTGACTTGAAACTTTTGACTTGACAGTCAATAACCCCATTAGACAACAGTCTACAAACCTACCAGTTTTAGAAAATACAACATACCAAACTAACCAATTAGTACGACATATTCAGGTTACACTCAAGCACCATTCGTTGCACTTTTACTAAGGGCTGCTAGATGGGGTCAAATGCATAAATACGTGGGGGTGCGGGGGTGGCAAGAATACAAAAATAGGGTGCTAAGAGGCCGACGCCATCTTGCAATCACCCTCGCCATGTCGATTTTACACGATGGAAAAAGTTGAGTTGGATAATTGTTTTTATTTTGTGTTTATTATTTCTTGAGCAGGAGTTTTTGATGCGAGTTAGATTTAATTACCTATTATTAGTTTCTTGTAAATGATTTATTTTAATTTATCAGTAATAGTAGAAGTTTCGAATTCAGTTCACTCTCAGGGTTGCGGAGGCGCGATGCCAGTTGCTCTGAGGAAAAACTGATATTTAGGTAAAACCGGTAGAACTAATAGCCGACCCAAATTAATCTTAGTAATAATAAAGGCTAGAAAGATGAGTAGTAGTCGAATTTTAGGAATATTAATTTATACGGTTCGACCGGAGTGATACCACGGCCTCACAGAAAACCGGTGTGAAATAGCGCTTGCACTGTGTTTCACCGAGTGAGTGAGGATACCGGAGGCCCATACCCCAAACCCTCTCCACATCCCTTTCCCCATCGACCAAAGGTCGACAACGCACTTGTGAGGCCTCTGGTGTTGCGGGTGTCCATGGACGGCGGTAATCGCTTACCATCAGGTGATACGTGTTCTCGTTTACCACACCATAAAAAAATAAATAAATCAAATCTGTTAATTTTTTTGCTAAATTTGAACTTTCAGCATGTACTTGGAATGTATACCTATTCAAAGTACCTACATAATATTTATCCCTATGGGTGTGTACATATTACCTATCATTCGATAATTAAGGATTAAAACTCAATAAAAAATTGAAGGTATTGTGATAAGCTATATTAAGTACTATTACTGTTCTTAATTTGTTCAATTGGTTGTAATTAATGCCTTATGGCAATAATTTTCTTGTTTTAGATAAAGTATTGATTGAGAAATGTTGCAGACTCTGTAACATGAAGACCTTTAGAAGCAAAGCAGTGACCATAGACACCAGAAAAACAGGTAGATTTAACATGTCTATGGAAAAACTCATTCTTTATCGTACTAACCATCACACATAAAATAGGGGTGCAGTCATAAATAAGCACATAATCATATACTAACCATTGTGATTACGTCCCTCGGAAAAAAGAAGAAAAAAATGGTAAGGGGTTGGTGCCACCCTCGCGTTTTTTTACCCATCGCTCACCCCAGGGGCTTGATATTTCGTTTCTATTGGCATATAATAGGTATTGATTTTTAGGGATGCGTTCTTTATGTGAGAAATATCGGTATTGTATAGTGTTCGATCATATACGTAATATGTGATTATGTAAAGAGATGTAAATTGTAGAGGGTCTTGCTTATAAGCTTATATACACATGTCATTGTTACTTGTGTCAGAACAAGTAACAACTGGACGGATATTAATGTATTTTTATAAAGCGACTAGCCGACCCACGCAATCTCGTTTGCGTCTTCTATTGCCCGTAGCGTGATAATTTTCCCCCGTTTTTGTAACATTCTTCATTATTGCTCCGCTCCCGTAGGTCTTAGTGTGATGATATATAGCCTATAGCCTTCCTCGATAAATGGGCCATCTAACACTGTAAGAATTTTTCAAATCGAACCAGCGGTTCCTGAGATTAGCGTGTTCAAACAAACAAACTCTTCAGCTTTATATATTAGTACTAACCGACCCACGCAACCTCGTTTGCGTCTTCTATTGCCCGTGGCGTGATAATTTTCCCCCGTTTTTGAAACATTTTTCATTGGTGCTCCTCTCCTTTTAGTAGTAGCGTGATGATATATACCCTATAGCCTTCCTCGATAAATGGGCTATCTAACATTGAAAGAATTTTTCAAATCGGACCAGCGGTTCCTGAGATTAGCGTGTTCAAACAAACAAACAAACAAACAAACTCTTCAGCTTTATATATTAGTAGGGTAAATGTGGGAGAGTCGCCCCAGTGGGATAGATGCCGCGTCTAACACGTAGCCACATGTATAAACATTAGATTCGCAATTTTTTGTTTAATTGGAAGCTTGTCGCCGCCCGTTCCTCGGTTAGTAACGAGCGCTTCAGTGGCAACTATGAATCGTGAGTTGTGAGGCAAAACTTACTTTAACCGTCAAAAAATTTGTAGATTTGGTTTGACTCAAACTTGATTGCGCTCGAAACTTTTAATTTTATGTAGTAAGTACCTATATTTTTGTTTTTCTTAACTGTATATGTATTAAATAATAGTTTTTATATATTATTTTAGTATGATTCAACATGTTTTATGTAATAAATTGATGGTCGTCTATCCCTTCAAAACAGGATAGATGCCAAGATTTCTGTGAGTATAGATGCCCTAAGAGGCATCTATTCTTTTCATCTATAATTTACTTAGATATGCCACGTAAATAGTTTCCCTGTTCAGAAAATTTTATAAACTCTATAGAAATGGGGAAAACAGTCAGCTGCAGTGTTAAATTATTAAGAAATCATTGCTACTAAGAAAATCAAAGGTAAAACTACTGCTAAAATACCGTGCAAGAGTAGTAAAGCACCAAGATGGTTGACTAAAGAAAGGTCAAGAGCAGCTTCAGAGGAGACTGATTAATGTGCGATATATTATGATTCTGGTGTTCCTTACAAAGAAAATGGATTTCATGTATAAATGAATGAATTCTCCAGGTGGCAGGGTCACGCTCATTTCAGCACATACAGGCCGACTCGACCAAGGTGGTTCTACCCTCTCACAGTACGCCAATCTAAAGTAACAGCATTCGTACTGTCGTATTTCATTGGTGAGTGGGAGACTGGAGGCCCAATGATGCAGTTTTTTTAATAGAAACATATATTTCAAAGATTTCAAAACGTAAGGAGGTTGCAATTTTATATGTTGACGCTGATATTTTTTAAATATAAACTTAAATTGATCCCATTTTTAAAAAACCAAAGAGTTTTGTTATTATGTAATAGCTAATGTTAATTAAAATTGGTAAACCCAAAATAATGTTTAAATATTTACATAGGGCAACTATCCTACAGTTCAAAATATTATGGTGGCATCTAACCCACACAGTAGGCATCTATCCTCAATTATAAGACTTTTGTATTTCGTTTTTACTAAACAAACAAAATAGATTTATGTAAAATTATTCTAAATACTTTTTTCATTAATAGGTACACAACTGATTACGAACGTTTATAATTAGAAAATACTCATATTCTATAAGTTAAGCCGCTATTTCAAAAAGGGTGGCAACCATCCCACATTTACCCTATAGATAGATAGATAGATGGTATAAAAATTGAAAGCACGGATTGCCGATTGGTTTAGGCGGTCGTCACGCCGCTTTTTACTGCGCCAAGTGTTGTGAGTTCAATTCCCACATGGGTGTCACCATCATCATCTTCCTAGCCTTTATTATTCCCAAGATTTGGGGGCGACCACTAGTTCAACCGGTTTTACCCGAACATCAAGTTTTACACGACTGGTATCGGACCTCCGCAACCCTGAGGGTGAACTGAATTCGAAAGTTGAACTAGTTGTCAGTATATTTGAGGGCACTGATTTCCCAATAACGATTGCCATAGATGTTCATGATTACCGGGACCGACGGCTTAACGTCTATGAGGCACGGGCGGGAAACGCCGCCATCTTCCATACTCCGGGATGCTATTAAGAATTTCTTTTAAGAAAAACCCAACAGCAGTCCGCCCCGGGAATCGAACCAGTGACTTCTTGATCAGCAGTCGCTCATGCTAATCACTAGACTAACGAGGCTATTCCCACAAATTATTCTTGTGTCCGTTTCATGTACGTCTCTAAAGTCTAATAGAATAGGATGTATATTGCGGTACATGCCTTCATTAAATATATGTATATATTTGGGATACTTTTCATAAAAACAAATATAGTATTGTATGTATAAACATACAAATATGATATGATGATCTATGTGACCATTTCGATGACGACTTACATGAATTGACTCCCAATTTGCCAATAGTAAAAATATGGACGATAAATGCACGAGAAAACTTTTACACTGGCTAAAATACAAAAAAAAAATATATAGACAAAACTTTTTGTACACTTGTAATTCAATTATGTTTGTCCAGACAGTAGGGGAAGGCCGGGCAAAGTGAATACTTCCCAGTACTCCTAAATTTTTATGATCACTAATGAGCACTATTTAGGTGTAATTTATTGAATTATGATTCGAAATCGACTCCGGTAATAAAATACATAGCGAGTTCTGTACGGGTTAATGATCATTTATAGTTCTTTAATCAGTACAATTCAAGCGATGTAGACGCTACTTCATAAATGTTGACTACAAACTATACTTATATCTCACTAGGTGGTAAATCAGACGTTCTTTTAAACACACGTTTATGATGTCAATTTGAATTTTGTTTTAACATAGGTACATGTTTTTAGGGATTCAAAAATGACATACCTAAAGAATATCAGTTATCTATACAAATAAATAAAATTGGAGTGTCTGTTTGTAATATTAAAATAACCGCTTTTTACTAAATGCATATGTATGTATACACGGTACATATACCAAAAATGTAGTTAAAAAATTTTTTGTCTGTCTGTCTGTCTGTTTGTTCCGGGTAATCTCTGGAACGGCTCGACGGATTTTGACGGGACTTTCACTGGCAGGTAGCTGATGATCCAGGGAGTAACTTAAGCTACTTTTTTTATACTAACTTTGTCCCGCGGCGTTACTCGCGGTACAACAATAACCGCGGGGTTCAGCTAGTTAAATATAAAAGTAGTGGTCCATTTTTATGCCAGATTGTCAAAATCTGAAAAATGCGAAGCGTCGGAAAAAACTAAAGTAGGTAGGTACCTACAATATTAACTTTCTAAATAGGTATAAATCATTGAGTCCCTATAATTCTCTATGATCAATCGTTATTCAAAAAACTACAACTGAACAACACTGGCCGTAAAATATTGCCATCTTAACCTTTTTGCTGCGTAACTAATATCATTGTAAAAAAAAAGTAACGCCTTCATTGTGTGAGCCAATAGGAAATAATTACTATATGAACTCCACCCACACATTGCGATACTAATTGTAATTTTATACAAGAAAGCTCGCCTTACTTCAGCTATTAAATGGCGGATCTATTATTCTGTTGTAATTGCTGTGAATAACGCATAACAGTTTTAATAGTAGGTATTTTGAGCCACAGATAATACTCTACCCGTATGATTTTTATACTTTTGATTTCAATTTTTATTGCATCAATTCGTAATAGATATCCACATAAGACTACTTATTTATATCGTTCTTCTAAGAAGTAGAAATTTAATATCAGTGTTTCGGGTGTCATAAAAATAAATAAGAATGCAGATAATATGAATTCTTATACGAAAACTAGTTGAACCCCGCGGTGTTACTCGCGGTTATTGTCGTACCGCGAGTAACGCCGCGGTACAAAGATAGTCTAAAAAGGTAGCCTAAGTTAATCCCTGGATCATCAGCTACCTGCCACTGAAAGTCCCGTCAAAATCCGTCCAGCTGTTCCAGATATCGGATGATCGAACAAACAGACAGACAGACAAAAAAAATGTAACTACATTTTTGGTATATACCTTGTATACCTACATATGCATTTAGTAAAAAGTGAT
Organism: Spilosoma lubricipeda; assembly: GCA_905220595.1. NCBI lineage: Eukaryota > Metazoa > Arthropoda > Insecta > Lepidoptera > Erebidae > Spilosoma > Spilosoma lubricipeda. The sequence goes on from HG992290.1 coordinate 3,967,400, forward strand.
TATTTTGATATTACAAACACACTCCAATTTTATTTATTTGTGTATAATATAATAATAATATGTTGTATAGATAAGTAAAAAGTAACAGAAATATAGAACGGTTCAATTTTGTTTGGATTTGAGGTCATTGGCCAGAATATTGACCGAAGCGGCCCCAAGTTGACCGACTTAATACACTTTCGAAGGCATTACGAAGAAATCCAATATGGCCGATTATCCTCATGATTAAATAGCAATTTATTTTTATTTTTTTAAGTCGTTTCGAACAAAATAAATAATCTTGGCCACTTACAATAAAAAGCGTTCTACCTCTTTCGTAATAAAAAAATAAAAATACTTTGAATGAAATAAAAAATAACGCTATCCAAACATTGGATGTTTATATTTGCTCAACAAAACAGGTTTTTTATTCATATCAAGATTTAATTAGCGTTAAAAGTTTTCTTCAAGTTCCACGCTGGGTAAAGTTAGACCGGGGTTGCTCGCAATACTTAAAGAATCTTACCATACAAAAATAGTTTTCTTTTATGGACTGCGGGCATTTTTAACATATTTATATAAATGTATTGATACCGGTTTTTATTTAAATTAAAAATATAAGGTTATCAGATAAACTGTTTTTTATTAAACATAATGTGTACTAAGTTGATAGCGTTCAGAAACGCAAACGTTTATCAACAATCTTACTACGATACTTTTTTGAAATTTAAATGTTATAATGTTATAATGTGTAAAAATAAAATATGAAATGTAAATTAAAGTATATATATATTAAAGTAGATATTAATATATTTATGGTCGTTTAAAAATAAACTATTTAACGAGTAAAAGAAAAGTAGATGTTATTCTATTAAGCCAAGTTGGGACGCAAAGCTTATTACATCTGCAAACGTTATGTAAAAGAACTGGTTTTCAATAAAATCTTCGCGGAGACTTGTACCTACCATTCATCTTACAGAAAACATTACCCCGTGAATGCGTTATTACATCGCACACTCCGCACTGTTTGAAACACGTACGACAAACGTAGCATTGGCTTTACAAACGGTTCCGTAGGCCAAAAACAGTAGCTATTCTTTGACAGTTGTTAAAAAAAAAAACATTTGCATAAATGGCGGGCAACTAACTCTATGACACGTATAAATCGAGTTTATGTCTAAATCTTTTTACTAGGAGTTTACGGTTATGTAGAAAGATAGAAGAACAATAAACGTTACCAGAAATTATTTGAAAAAGTCATGAAAACAAACATAAACCAAACACAGGAGAAGTTTCTGTAAACTTTTTGGTATTTCTAATTTGTAGGTATTTTCTTTTTGTTATTTCCTGTTTTTAATGGACTTTAACCCGTGATAGAATTCGACAAGAAAAAGTGTCATACATAGAAGGTACGTAATAATTTCGTAAATTTGTGAAAGTTCGGATAAGGGACTTATACCTACGCGTTGGGCCTACGGACAGTTTCATACCTATTTGATGTCGTGTAATCATCAACCAGGTAAGATCTGCATTCTTGAGTTTATAATATTTTTTAAGATAATGTGAAATTGTCATACGGACCCCTGTCAACGATATCCTACGAACAAAGTTCAAGTTTGTACAACTGGTTCTGAGCCGCTAGCTAAGACCTGTTTCATAGCGGTGTAAATACGCCAAATGGGCATGAACTGAACGAACGAGAGTCAAAGAAAGAAATCCACAAGTTTTAAAAAAGATTGCTGTATAAAGAACTTTAAAGGTAATCTATTTTATTTATTCTGCTACGACAGAGAAAAGTAAAATAGGTACATTGATGATTTTTAAAACAATACTCTGAAAATACTAATTACTACACCGATAAAGTTGATCAGTAAATAGTGTTTGTATGGTATGGTGTTGAAACAAAGTAAAAATAACGTTAAAACAAATGGAATCAACAAAAACCTATGTAAATTCAAAATACTTTTCATTTTTAAGAATGTAAAAAGTTAAACACGAAAAAAATTGCCTCAGACAGAACTCACACGTTTTTCTATAATAGAATATTAAATAGGTCGGTAGTTTAAAAAAGAAAAACATTAATTCAAACTCCATCTACCGTAAGCGAGTTAAGTGGCAAACACTTAAAAAAAAAAGCCGTGTTCCATAATTAAAATTCGGTTCACACGTCGGATCAATTTTGGAAATAAAAAAAAATTAGAATAACAAAACCGCCTAAGAGTTTTTTTTCTTCTTAGAAAAAATGCGCAATCTTTTTTTATGATATAAGGGTGCATTTTTTACCTGTGGTTCTTGTTGAAGGATCGATTTAGTCAATAGAGGTGTCGATGCAATATCCATTGAAGTCTTTATCATTGTGGCACGAGCGAAGGCAATAAAATATTAATAATGCATTTTAAGATTTAAAGCAGGTTGGCGAACGAATTATTGAACGGTTATTGTTATTTAACAATAAGGAAAGGGTACTTTGTATCAATAGGTAGTATTGATCTGTTTATTTATGTAATTGTTCACTTGTTTATTCGCTATGAGGTTAGAGAAATGATGTACAAATTTAGCGGTACTTCAGTAATAGAAATAAATAATTTCGTAACATTTTGAGATAGAGTAGTTATTTTTTGCTATTGGAATTAGGTAGTTTTGGCTACTAATATAAATCGTTATTTTGTACATGTTTTACCACTACTTATCGATTTGATTAATTGCTTTTTTTTGTATGAAAAGAAATTGATCTGACTTGACAGTGAAATATTAATCTATACTCTATACCTACAACATACATACAAATAAATAAAATTGGAGTGTCTGTTTGTAATATTCAAATAACCCCTTTTTATGCATATGTATGTATACACGGAAATTGGAGAGGCCTATGTCCAGCAGTGGACTGCGATAGGCTGATGATGATGATGATGATGATGATGTATACACGGTACATATACCAATATAACACTTTTAATTTTTTTTGTCTGTCTGTCTCTTTATTCCGGCTAATCTATGGCACGGCTGGACCGATTTTGACGGGACTTTCACTGATAGGTAGCTGATGATACAAAGAGCTAAGGATATAATATTAGACATATAAACACATTCATATTATCACATATAACACCTAGACACAGAACATTTATTCGTGCTCATCACACAATATTTTTTTGCTTGGGGATCATACCCTCGACTTTAACCTTTAGCACTCCAAAAAGCAATATAACTATTAAATAAATATTTCGGACATCTAACACACAACGCCATCAAATCCCAAAGTAAGTGGATCTTGCATTGTGGGTACTAGACAACTGATATAAATATACGTTATACTTTTTTTGTAAATATATCAATATTATACATAGAAAACACCCAAACTCCGTAACATCATACAAACATTTGGTCTAAACCAAGAATCGAACCCGAGACCTCAAGCACAGCAGTCGCTTACACTCTACCACCACTCAGCTACTAAGGCAGTCCTGTGAAATAGATTTTGTCTTTCGTGTTTCAAACTTCATAAAGGAACACTTGCATCATCAATATTTTTCATAGTCCACTGCAGAACCAAGGACTCTCCTGACAAAAGAGGTGTTTGCCTTCTTGCTAATTTTAGCATATACAATATTGTAGAATATCATTATCACCATCAAGAGGGAGAGCTACCGTGTGAGGGCCATGTTTAGTCAGGAATGAGTCGGCTCGATCGGAGTGATAACACGTCCTCACAGAAAACCGGTGTCAAAGAGCGCTTGCGCTGCGTTTCACCGAGTGAGTGAAAATACTGTGACATCTCTGGTGTTGCGGGTGTCAATAGACGGTGGTAAGCGCATACCATTAGGTGATACGACTGCTCGTTTAGCCCCTATTCCTTAAAAAAAGAGCTTTAACAGCCTACTGATGGATATAGGCCCCTCCTCAGAAAGATAGTTTACTGGAGATAGTATCATTTTCAAGTTTTTTCTTTTCTTGCAATGATGTTATCCTGCGTAATTTGCTTCAATAATGTTATCATACGACACGCATGCCATGGAATTAATAGGAATGTTAGTGACTCTCTGTCTCTATGTATTTGATCCAACTCCACACGGATACAATAGACTAATGTATTTACTTTGTATTTTTGGTAATTCTTATGAGAAAGATGATATTAAAGTCAACGATGAATTGATGCTTCTTATATTCTACTACTACCTCATGAAAAGAAACCATTTACCAGAAGCCATTAAAAGTATATTCTGTAGGTATAAAATTCTAGGATTCAAATTAACACGCATCAGAAAACCCTATGTGAAAGAAAATGTCTGGGGCATTAAGTCCGCCTTGTGTAATATGTTTGCAGTAAGTTTATATAAATAAATAAAACCCTGAAGGTTTTTAGGAAATATCTAGCTAAAATTATTTTTGAAATTCAACACGATTAAATATCTTCTACTTAATTCAATGAAAGGGAGGAAAGAGATTGCTGCATAAAACCCACTTAATCGTGAAAATCGACCAGACTTATCGGTACTGCGTGTTCTCTAATTAATTCCTAGAAAGTGGGAGAGAGAAAAAAATTGAATTAAGGGGTGGAAAATTTTTGTCGAAACTTAAATAAAAATGCAGATAGGTGGAAGTTTGTTAACAAGGGGGGGTTACAACCCCCTTTGAAGTTCGGAAAGAGCACGCGAGCGTGAGGGGCTGTATACTTAGGGGTGAAAAATAAGTTTCTCCCTTAAATAAGATATCTACAAAATTGAAATTGTTGGGGCGAATATTTTTTGGTCGTATATTTACTTTTACAAGATTTGGTTGGTTTTTTAGCAAGCTAAAGCAAGTAATCTCGATTATAGCGTGATTAGTTTGGCAAAACCTTCTATCGCACGAAATTTTTGTGTCCGACAGTAGGCTATAAAAAGCTGTTGATTAGCCTTCTATTGTTTATAGACAACGTGGCATTATATTATATATAAATACTAGCTGTCCCGGCAAACGTCATTTTGCCATAACTACTAATAAATTAAAAATTAATTAAAAAAACATTGTCCAGTGGACAAAATTGTGAATCTAAACCATTCCCAGATCCCCTTGAACACAAACAAAAAATTTCATCAAAATCCGTCCAGTCGTTTGAGAGTAGTTCAGTGACATACACACTCACAGAAGAATTATATATATAAAGATTTAACAAAAATAAAACCGACTTCAAGGTTTGACTCGGTTTCTCTTGGACGCCATCATCAGATCTTAGTGTCCTTATCATGGTAGCACCGTTAGGATATCACCTTTCCATTAAAAAAAAAACATTAAAATCGGTATATAAATGACAAAGTTACCCGCGAACACACATAAAAAAATCGTCGAATTGAGAAACCTCCTTTTTTTTTAATTTGGTAAAAAATACTCGAGAAGAATGATGCCAAAGTCTCATAGAAAACTATTGGTTAGCAATTCTTACATTGCTTTTCACGGTATCTAAACTCTTAAAAAATCAATCTATCGCCATCTATACGGTATCCTGCTACAAACTAATCAGAACTTGTACTGCAACAGCTAGATTGTCTGATAGAATACTTCTTTTTTGTTAACACATACATATACATGAGACCTCAGCACAGCAGTAACATAGGCTACCAGTACGCCACCGAGGCACTCCCAATATTTTGGTGTATATAAAGATACCGGAGGACTAACTTACCCCATGAAAGAGTGACATTCTCTTATGGAGCTCTAGATGTAGGTAGGTATACATAAGCGAAGGTGGTCATTTACCTTCAGATCAGCCGCCTACTCATTTAGCTCTTAAACTGAGCATCCAAAATGTGGTGGAAGACTTTACCAGTATTCTACTGTCAGCAATATTACGGTATATATTTATATGTCCAAGTTTATTCTGACTGCCATACTTTCTTCTAGGAAACGGCACGTATAGAACATTACTGAAAGGTATTTTATATATAAATAAAAAGGCTATAAAAATACCCCCATGGGTTTTCGTGTTGTTAACATTAAAATAAATATTAATGAAGTTAAATGTGTTACGTAGTAAATAATAATGAGATGGCATTTAGATAAGGTATTATGGGGCAGTTGGTCGTTTTATGTGCTGTATGGTTCTTGGTCGTCGGATCGAGAATAGGAAATACGTTTGTTTTTTTTTTATTTCCTAAAACTGATCATTTACGTCTTTATAATATAGAAAAAATATAAATAGGCTTGAAAATAGTCAAACTATTTTTTAAAGTGAAATTTAAAACACTGACTAATTTTGAACTATTCGAACGCCGGCATTTTGCGGGAGCTTTTGATAAGGCCAATGACGTCATACTAGCATAGTATAAATTTCCATGAAGTGCCCAAAGACGTCACATTTCATTTCGACCAATAGTGCTCGTTTTGTAAGTTTAAATTTCCATCCCATAATTTTCATCTTTTATTTAATGTTTTCTGGATTTAACTAATCACAAAAAAATTTATGCGTATTTCCTATTGGGTTTGGAATGTAATGGAGTATAAAGCGATAGCATTTTACCTACTATAATTATTAATACTATCAATTGGGCACATATTTTTATTCCTAAATAAATGTAATTATTTTAATCTAAATAAATATATCTATATTATAATTTTCATTAAAATTATAATTTACACGTCACGTTGTTGCTCAAGATCATCTCCGAAAGTACCGATTTACATTTTTTTAAATGTGTGTTTTGCTGGCGTGCTTAATACGTATAGGATAGTTAACACCACGCTTAGACCAATAGGAGCAGAGCATAATTGAAAAAAGATGCATACAAAGTTGCATGGGTCAGCTAGTATTATATGAAAATGTAAAAAAACGTTTCTAAACATCTAAAAGTACTGTTTTTGATTGAGTTTAAATTTTAACACGTACCCAATCCAAGGATTTATTTTTAACCGTATTTAAATAACGAGGAGGCTCTCTATTCGTGTATATTTTTTATTCATCTTTCTCGCTATTTTGTATATTTCCTCATTTCTCATAGATGGAACCAGGATGTGCCACATCAAAGTAAGCAATTATTTGCCAAACATTTGTTCAGTATAAACTATCAGTCTCTAAATATCATTATTCCATCCCAAATATGTTTGTAAACAATCTATATGAACTCCTATATACATAGTATATACTACTGTGTAGATACATTTGCGTTACCTATCTCCGAAATTAAATGTTATGACGGCAAGCGGTGCCCCCTATTTGATTTCCATAATTGCAATAGCAAATTGCTAAAAAGAAATGCTCATTTTAGGGGCTGTGGAGTGGGTGTTTAGGCAAATAATTTTCGTCTTAAACATTGTAGGGTTAACAAAAAAAGAGAAATATTTAACTGTAAGTATTTTTGGTTTAACCTTTAAAATAATAATTATTTTTAAGAGTCATCTAAAGTTGGTTAGCTCTAAAACAATAGTAGTAGTGCCTTATTTATTCAGGTACAACCTTCACTATATAAACTTTTTATATTAAAATATACGTAAACTGACTTATCTTTACATATTGTTACATGAAGTCGATTCCGCATTCTGTTAGCTAAGAACTTTTAAACTACTCAACGGATTATAATGCAGTTATCATAAAAAAATACAATGATTTAAGTAAGGTTTATATATTTGTATGTATAATACGTACATATTACGGTAGACGAAACTCGAGAATTTCAAAGATATTTGTGCGTGCCGGGCCTGTTCGTTAGTAAAATATTAAATCATTTTTTGCTGTATATTAATGAATGTGGATTTTTTGCAGAAGATCACAATGATAATTATTATACCTGTACAGGAAAAACACCTGGATAATCATTTATTTATGAATTTGTTATTCAACACATGTTTATACATAATATTATACAAATTCATATTTACATATATTTGTTTCACCAAAAAACACTAGGTACAAAGATTTCAGTCAGTAATAAATAATGTGTTTAACTTTATGATAACTTTTTATCTACAGTGCCTTATGTTATTAACTTATATAAACATTACGTAGTTATTATTTTAACATGTTTAAGATAAATATCTCTTGTAGCTTGTTGGTAGCATTTTTACCTTAGATAAATGATATACGCGCACACGCGAATGTGAATTGAGATTATTTATTTTTAATTAATTTAAGTTTAGTCCTGTTTTGCTGACACTATCATTCAATCGGGGAGATTTTGGCACGCGACCTTCTCTTTAATTATTTCTTTTTTCCTCAAAGCTCCAATAATAAATGCAAATAATACCCGATACCCTTAAATATAGAACTTCATAATATTATATTAGGTTTCTTTATATACTAACTAAAAAAATAATGATTATGTGTTATACTAATATTAAAATCACTTCATATTTTTATTTTTACAAATCTATATCAGTATTTTTTTCACATTTCTCTCTCCACTCCGTATCTAAAAAGTGTACTTATGTCATCGTCATCTTCCTAGCTTTTATTATTTCCAAGATTATTCGGGGACGGCTACTAGTTCAACTGGTTTTACCTGAATATCAGTTTTTCCACGGAGCGACTGGTATCGGACCTCCGCAACCCTGAGGGGAAATGAATTCGAAGTTTGAACTAGTTGTCAGTATATCTGAGGGCACTGACTTGCCAATAACGATTGTCATAGGTGTTATGTATTGAAAATAGTTAACTAAAGTGGTTTTCGAGTTATAATTTTATATATATATATACCTAAATTATTTTCATAAGTCACCGAGAACAGATGAATTTTCAGCATCATAGTTAAATAAAAAAATTGTATTAGTAAACAGTTAACTTGAGGTAAAGCAACCTCCCTACCTAGCTGTTTCTGAAGAAAAAACAAGTTTTTGTGTGGATACTTCTGCTCATTAATAGCGCTTTTTTTGTATGGCCCTGCCAAAATGGCTCTACTCTGCCTGATGGAAAGCATAAGCAGAATTCAAAAGCAGTGGTCACCATACTCAGTGCGAATGCAGACAATGCAGCATGGTGACTAAGACCATGGCGGGCTGGTGATGCTTCTGCATCATTGCGCCTCCGGTCTCGCACTCACCAACGAAACACGACAGCATACGCTCTCATTTTACGTTGATCTTCTGTTCTGTTCTGACCACCACGTCTGAGCTGGCCCGTTCGTGCTGAAATCAGCGTGGCTCTACTACCATGACTGTAGTTGCTTAACTTTTTTGCTTAACTTCATTGCTGGTGTTACCAGGCTATTTTTTTCAAATGGACGTATCCAGGACTTCCCCAAAACATTTACTCGAACAACTAAGTGTTGCATGTTTAATAAAAATGATTCTAATCAACGAATTTCCTCCAGGTACTATAAAAATACTACTGTTATGAGTTTTTTATGTAGCATGGTATGTAAAGTTATATTATTTAATTTATTTAATGACTCCATAACGTCACAACCATTTAACGTTACATGTTATGTGGAGTACGATAGAAATCTCTCAGGGTTATGAAGACATCAATTTTCATTGTCATATATATAATTAAAAATGGTTGGTTAATGGTCTAAAACTACATACATATATAATATACTTGTAGTACGTTTAATGTATGTATGTATGTATTTACAAAAAAAAATGTATATATGAAAAAATCTATATATGTATTTGTATCCGTTGTCCAGTACCCATAACACAAGCTCTGCTTAGCTTGAGACTAGATGGCGTTGTGTGTTAGATGTCCGAAAATATTTAAAAACTGTAAATAATGGAAATGGAAATTAATTAATGTTTACTTGACGAGTTTATTATAAAACAATATCAAAGTCTTTTTAAAATACATACTTTCGTATTTCGAAGATATATTTTTGCCAACTTTGTCTGAATCTCTGAGAGATAATAATTATTCCGTTTTGCAACATTTTTTACTAAGACTCGGCTCCTGTTTGTCGCAGCGTGATGTTATATGGCATGTAGTCTTCGACAACTTATTACTTAAGAAATTTTGCGATTCGAAGCAGTTCTCTTTAGCTTCACAATATTTGTGTATACGTCAGAAAAATTTTTTTTTTCACGGTTAATAAAAATATTTACACTTAAAACCTAACAACTGCAGGTAAAAAAACAGGTACCCACCTGGAAATATCAGTGTGTCAGTGTAAGAACTTCTCCCCGAAAATAGTGAAATTATATTCTGCGCTTACCACCGCTATTTGTTATATTTTATGTAACCATAACCTTTGAGAATACCACAAGGCTAAACCGGTCAGGTATAAATTTAATTAAAATAGTGGAATAAGTACAAGTGAGTTTAATTGTAGAATGTATTATAAGGTTATTCGATTTCTGATTCAGATAGAACATTCCACAAAATAAAACTACAATCTACTTATTACGACTAACTGTAGTTACTTTACCCATCTGGATTAACGATATCTAAGTGCGTAATGAAAGGAAAAATATAGATAGGTATTACAAATACGGAATGCTTGCGGGCCTAGGTAACATTTTGAAGATATCACATTCGGTTTAAGTTCTTTAATAGTCCTCTCAGAAAGTCACATTTAAACTCTAGAGCCCTATATTCCAGTAAGAAGATATTTTTTTTTTAAACTGAACAATTAAATACTCGAGAATAGGATCCGAAAAAAGTAGAAACGAAATCTGTAAGAAAGGAAGCCCATTAAAAACAATCGCCAACAATAATTCTTGGAGTTCGGACCCAAATCCCTTGTCTTGAACAGACACTTCATAAATATAAGGCGACAAGGACGGATATTTAAAGAAACCATTAATTTTTTAGTAATGATATTTTAGGACAGCCTTTGACTTCCCATGACTTGCGTTACCAATTCAATCTCAAGTCTAATACTTCTAAACTAACACGTTAGAGGCCAAGTGCCTAAAATGTTAATTATTAATCTCGAGCCCAATACTAGTACATAATAGCGTGCATTACATTAACTTCAGTAGTGCTAACGTGCCAGAAGATTATTAGCCTGACCTCTATCATACATAGCAATTGCCTATGGCCAATAGTAAATGTTACAGGTTATTAAATAACTATAAATATGAAGTCCACAAAATGGGAACCTAAATATGCTCAGAAAAATATTTTTCATGTAGTTTTAACGGAGCAAAGTTCATTGACTTTTTGATGGACTTTATGAAAACGATACGAAAAATTTCGAACGCGACATAATAAACTAACACAAAGTCAAGTTCGAAAGAAAAGACTCTGAAGCAGTAAAAACAAAAGAGCACTGCAGAGAGAAGAAACATATGTAATAAACCCTAGTTTTCCCGTCAGGACAGCGTTTCATAGTAGGCGATAACGCAACAAAGTAAACTGACATAAGTCAATTGAAAAGAAAACACTCGACTCTAAAGTAGTAAAAATCAATAACATGACGTGTTTTATTAAACAACTAACACTGATGTTACAAAGTAGCGTGGCACATAAATTTTACATAAACTATTTGACGTGGGGTTGTCGCTCCCTATTATTTCACCCCCGCGATTCTGACCCTAACAAATATGGCGTTTAAAAAAAATCGATAACTCACTTAAATTGTGCTTCCATTTTAATATAATGTAAACTAAATAGACAGTTGACCACTTTGTAAAAAAGCAGTTAATACATAATTTTAGTGCTTATTTCCAAAATAGTGTCAAGTGGAATACAAAATTTTTACTTATGAGAAATGAAATGAAATCATTTATTCTGCAATTAGGTTGTATTAACACTTTTGCAAGTTAAACTGTTTTTGAGCAGATGAGTTCGGCCTTTCCTAACTGGACTAGCCCTGAGAAGAAAGGACGAAACAAACTCAGGGAAGACTCTTAATTATTTTTCCGTATTGAAACTCGTGACACCGGTTACGTATAACTTCTGATAGCTTACCTGACAGACATTTTAACGTATCTTCCATATCAATTGTGTCAAATCCTCTGTAAAGTAAGCTATCTGCAATTTATCTGTTGCCGGTGAAATAGCCCTATTTAGCTATCTAGCCCTCAGAGACACATGAATAAGGCTTTTCTTCTTTTTACAATTGAAGCTACTGTCGTTAGACTTCCACACCCCATATACTAGCCGATTTCGAAAGATTATTGTTGAAGCAGTCTATCTACAGAAGTACACGTAACGATTGTAGATATATTTGTGTTTACAAATGCGTAAACGAGACCAACATAAAGTGCTCTCCGAGGAACGAAGGTATCTCAATGTGTTAAGAACGGTCATACATCTATAGACTGACCTAGCTAGGAATTGCTTGACTGTGCATTGGTTAACCTGTAATAATTTACCTTAGGTATAAGCACATGCTTAAGTACAATTTCGATGACAATATTATAATTTGGCATCTTGGAAATGGTTTGATCATGGAGCGAAGAGTTAGTAAGAACTTTAGAACTAACTAAGTTATGTATTGTATACAGATTTAGTAATAAAATATATTGGTTTTCTTACATCATGTTAGGTTTTATAAAAGAGGAGCAATTTCCAATAAAACACTAAAGAGAACTACAGATAACAGATGTTATCCACAACAAATAATCTAATTTTAAAACATAAAATAACAAAAAATACACAATCCATCTTTTAACCATGATAGTTTGAGCTATATAGCCGTCTATCGCTTAAAAGGCAGGCACTGCTCTATACGCCGTTTAAGATATCGCAATTACTATTTTAGCACGGGACCGGGAGTTACAAAGAGCGTATGCCCGGCAGTGGAGGTTTTTCGCCTGAGATCATCAATCATCATCATCAACAACCCATAATTGACTGCCTAGTTGATCTCGCGGTAGGCATATGCGACTGCTGATCATGAGGTCTCGGGTTCGATTCCCGGGTCGGACCAAATGTTTGTATGATCTACACATATTTGTTTCGGAGTTTGGGTGTTTACTATGTATAATATGCATGTATTTACAAAAAAAAAGTATATATGTATTTATATCAGTTGTCTAGTACCCATAACACAAGCTCTGCTTAGCTTGGGACTAGATCTCTGTGTGTGTTAGATGTCCGAAATATTTATATTTATATTATTATTATAACGTCCCACTGCTGGGGTCGCGTCTCCTTTCAGAACTGGGTTAAGACCATACCTCCCCACGCTGACCAAGTGCGGGTTGGGGACTGGCATGACAACGTTGTGGCGTAATCGTACGTATTCTTGCCGTTGGATGTTTTTAAATCGCTCAAAGGCCTCCAACTAAGCTTCATGACTGTTATCCTACGATAACAGCCGAGACCAACTGCTTAACGTGACCTTCGAATCACGGAGACGCTCATATCATGCCACCAGCGGTCACCCATCTAGATATCTGATGTAACTGGTCTATGAGCGCCGTCGTTGCAACTGGGCTATGAGCGCCTCTATATATTAATGTGATCTGATATCGGCTGAGATGATCATCAATTATCATTCATTAACCTGAAATACGGGCAAACAAGAATTGGCCGAAGAACACTTTTTGACTATTCCGACTAAAGGCTAGGAAGTGCATGTTTTGTTTACGTAGATATATGTATTACAAACATCCCTCTCGAATTAATTTAAAACAAAAAAAATATAAAGATGGATATAGGTACCTACCTCCTCTTTATCTGTACACCCTCCAGCTAAACATGGCACACTACTTACCTACCGTTTCTACCCTCGAGATTTTTAGTAAATAGGTATTTTATATTCAAATTCGATCGTCTGTTGATGAAAGTAAAAATGCTCCCTTCAATATAAAATATATAATAGTATGAAATTTCAAAGAGCCCGTGTTTTCGAAGAAAATGAACTTTTCTTTCTATCAGTTAGGGTATTGGGTACAGTCAGCGTCAAAAGCTGTGGAATTAACTGGGTTGCTGTTTATTTTTGTTTTCTAATTAAACTTTTAGTCGGGTGCGTTTATACAGGACTTACTCAATGTTTTATGACATTCTTTTCTATTTTAAAATATATTAGTAAGTGCTGGATTTATAAATATTAACGATATTTGATTAGAGTTTTATGAAACCATTCCATGAAATTTGTACGAAATATTGACAGATAATGATTTTTAAGGGTTAAAATATATTCGATAATAGCCATTTAAAAAAAAAGGGTTGTTACGTACGTAGAAACACACTCCTTTAAATAAGAGTAGCTTATTAGTTATAACTACTGACATATGAACTTAGTTTATGGCAGTCATCAATATGTATAGTATTAGGCTAGTTACTTATTTAATAGTATTTTTCTTTTGATAGAGATTAATACCTACACAAGTTAAAGCATTTTTGATCTCGATTGTACAAAACACCCCAATGTGATGAATATTTTTTACCAAATCAAATACCCTCCCCCATGGCTTGTTACTGTTATTAGATTTGTTAGCACACAGACTGATTTTAATACATAGTTAACATTATATACAATTGTATATTGTATTGGGATACATAAGCGATAGAATACATTTAGTCTATAAGAATAAGGTGATTTGCACATGGAAAACTAGTGACATCTGATCAAAACTAAGTCGCGAATTTATCAATTCCAGTTTAAACTTTTAGTACAGGTATATTATTAATGTTCTGTACAGTAGTACTTTAAAGTTATTTTATTTCAGAAAACACTCTCTCTTTGACGATTAACTGTGCAATTTAATAACTTTAATATATTTAAATAACTTTGGAAAAAAAATGCAATATTGTGTTCGTAACTATTACATATTTGACGCGTCGGTCATATCTCAATTAAGTACAACTACGATAGCTAATATTTTACTCAACCTAATATATAAACAGAATATATACTCCTAGCTAACACACATACTTCGCCTGCGACTTTTTAAATCATACTTGTCTCCTATTGGTCTAAGCGTAATGTTAATTATCCTATCTTAGTCACGTCAGTAAAATATTAGTTATTTAAAAATAACGTGAAAATCCACTAACATACATTCTTTCCTTCTTCGTCAACACCAACAGCCACTGACTTCAAGTATCACATATATTCAAAATGTTAGCATTATTTACATCATTTAACTACCACGTCTCGATATTCCAAATATGATCATCCATAGACAACTGACACTAACCTCCATCTGCGCAGACCATAGCCAATCCCGCCGTAAAACAAAATAACTGCCACTGAAAAAAAAACAAAAGCTTTCAAACAAAGAATGAACGTCGAGGGTCAGCTATTCCCACAAGCGAAACGGCATAACTGTAAAAAAACTAATTTCAATGAAACCAAATTTGAATATTGCACCTTTATTTTATTAAGACAATGTAACATTTTCGACATCTGTTTTTAGTTTAACCCCTTACTATTATTGTTTATAGCTAGAGAAGTAACAATAGTGAACGTTGACAATCACGCAGGGTTAAAAAGCTAGGTTAAAACAAAAAAAAAGATTGTTATAGGAAGGAACAGGTTTTCATTATCATCAGAAAGGGTCGAGTGAGATGTAAAGTAGTGAAGTGTTCCGCTGTAAGTGTAGGGTTGGCGAACTTTTAATTTTCGAAATTAATTAATGCAATTTTTTTCACTTTAAAGATTAGCTAAATCTTAGTGTTTCATACATTAAGTCAAGTCAAGAAACAAGGCGGTGTTGCTTATATGAATAACAATAAAATAAAATATATATAATAAAAATACCGGCAAAATCGTATATATAAAATAATATCCGTGTAGGCACATAAAATTCGATGTTTATACACATACATTGTTTTCTATGCTTTCCAAAATAGCTATATTTTATTAAAATTTTACACAGTTAAGTCCTGTTGATTTTATAAATAATAAAATTATCATTACAATATTCTAGTCGGGTATCATCACTGGTATTAAAGCAGATAGTTACTAAAGTAAAAATTAATCGCTTTAAACTATCAACCCTATAACGAGCAAACATTTGATTATAAAAAAAACTTCACCATTCTATCGTTGTAATTTAAACAAAATATGAAACTCCGTTCAAATAGTGTATAAGATCTTACTTTTTTGTCTAAAGAGCCAACCCTATCGTCTCTCCAGTATTTTAATTACAGCTTCCTCTTCCCCTGCACCTTTAAGACATTCACATTTATAATTTATTCATACATACGATTAGAAATTATTCACAACCCGACCCGTATGCAGATTAACCGAAATTAAAATTTAGACAAAGTGTTTTGTTCAATAAAAATAGTATGTCATTGCAACCATTCCCACCGAACGGGTTCTGTTTTGAATCGGAACGAGAATATCATTTTGTTTTTATTAAAAAAACAATTCATATTTTTTTGGTGTAGCATAGACTATTCTTTAATATTTATGGTCTATGCAAGTAAATTGAATGTTTTAATAGTATGCTGAAGAATTAGAGTGGGTTTTTTTATTTGAATAGCTATGAGAAAGACAATTTTCATTTTTAGGACCCTAATAAAATCAACATCCCTTTATCAACTTGGAAATGTAAACAGTATTTGATATGACAGATAAATTTCTACCAAGACTGTTTTTTATGTATGGGTCAGTCAAACTGACTCGAGTCTGCCTGATGGAAAGAATAAGCAGAAGCCAAGAGTGGTGGTCATCATCGTTATTGCGACTATAGAGAAAGCAATAATGCAACATGGTGACCCGCACCATTGTGGCCTAGTCATGCTTCTGCATCATTGGGCCTCCGGTCTCGCTCTTACCAACGAAACACGATAGTAAGAATGCTGCCATTTTCGGTTGGTCTTCAGATAGTTCGTGTGACTTGCTCTGCCACTCTCAAGTGAACAGCAGCTACCTCTAGCTCTGATATCCGACTAAAAACAAGCACTAGCAGAAGATATCATAACAGTCGAAACAGAAATCTTACATGATTCAACTCTTGTCCAAGTTACTTTTGACGAGTCGTATAATCGTATCTCAAAGACTTGGGTAGTGTTCATCATAGAACGAAATTCAGGTCACTAGACTGTCTGCCAGTTTCATGCAGTCAGGCTGTTTATCATCCAACGTTACACTTTCCAGTCCGTGATTTGTCGAGACGCTTTCTGCCCCAACGATTATCGGTTTTGTGAATTGTAGCAGAAACTTTAGTGCTAATTGATAGCATTTATAGTGAAACATGTGTATGTATGTTGGTGGGTTCAAGTTATAAGAGCTTCGAGGTATATTTACAATTTCATATTTATTACTTAAAACGTTAATTGTATTAATAATGTTGGGTGTGAATTACTATTTGATATAAGTAAAATTCTAAGCTATTTTTGACTCCTCTCAGAATCATTTATTTAATCCATCGTATCTACCGTACATCTCTAATTTTTATTTATGTTTTTTCCTTGAGAACGACAGAACTTTGTTACAGTAAATGTGTGACACTTAAAAAAATATCTCAATAATAGCATTTTCTTTAACTTACAACAACGTAGAGGGTTTTAATTATTAATTAGGTAATTAGTAATCTCAATTTTACTTAACATTATATTTTAAGCATGGCGATGTAACAATCATACTGCTAATATACCCATTTAAATAATTATATAGCATATCTGCTGTTTACAATTTTTTTTATTGTTCATGCACAAAAAGTTTGATTTCAATAAGGCACCAATTAATGGACCAATTTACTGAAACGATATGATTTAATTTTACTTCTACAAGTTTCCACTGTATTTTAGTTAATATCTGCCCGTCTTTAACGTTTATTTAACAAAAACTGCTTGGCCTTTGGGTTTTAGAATAGCAACCAATACGAGTTTCATTATTTTCATGACTCAACAACTGTATTGGTAATTGATAACATTTATAGGAAAAAAATATAGGTATTGCTGTAAAGTTAAAGTGATAAGAACTGAGAGTAATAGTTACTGCACGATTTTATGGTAAAGAAAAACTTGGTAGGTGTATGTACCAAATATTTGGTCTTCCATGTAAGTATATGAATTTTCAGGTTTTAGTTATCATATATTTAGTTATAAGCAAACTGTCAAGTAAATCTTTATTCATACATTTGAAAATTGAAATTATTTCAAAAGCGGTCTATGATATTATTTTCAATATTTATAGTTCATCATACCCTTAAATCCGCTCCAAGTCCGCTCCCATGGGAGAACCCATGGGAGCGGACTTGGAGCGGATTTAGGGAGCAAATCATGCAAGACAAGAGAAATTCAAAGAGAAGGAAAGCTGGAGCCAATTAAAATTTTAAGAATACATTCTACTCAATCTATTTTATTTGTTACATAATGTATATTGTCACTCCCGCTGAAGTTTATTATTTAAGGCACACGTTAAATGTACAAATCGCCTGACGAACGCCAGTACAGTCACGTAGTCCGTTTATTATTAATATTACTGCATTATTACCACAAACTTATTCTGGTATGACTCACTCTTTTATTAGAACCAGCGGTAAAGGTGAAATTCTGTACTCCTTCTTTGAAATAATATTAAACTTAATTATCAAAAACAAATAAAAAGACATTCCGTACACTTCAAACACGTATAGGTATTACAAAGACCAACGACCTTACTATATATATAATCATACATACATCATTATAGATGTTTTGTTACTTGAGGTTAGGTTATTGACATTACAGGATTTAGCACAGATATCTAAACCTTATTTAGATTTCTGTGGGATTTAGGTATTCAGGTATAAGTCTGTTTGGTGTCAGAATAAGATAACAAAGTGCTATAAGTGCCGGCAGCTTTTGCAGAAAGCCTTTTAGAAAGTTTTTTAGGTCCCTTTGGTGATAGAGGGACGCGGGGATTGTAGTAGCACCGTTCCGAGCAAGCTATTGGACGTTTCGAGCAAGCGATTGGTGCATAAGTCGACTACACTTCGATTTCCTTTGTTTTGATTTGTTGCATTAGTGAACTGCACCTTGCGCGAACTTACCCCCACCACGCCGAAGCTTGGCCAAGTTACATGCCGGCACCTATACCAGTACTATTCATCCCGTAGATGTTTGATGAGGATGTAGAGGGTAACTTAAAACAAACCCCAAATACTTAACCCATCTGGCTAGTATAGTGTGTCTAAACCTCTCTTTAAACGCTCAGGTTATCAAGAAAGAGACTGACTATCTTTCACTATACTGAATGCTTCAGTAGCGCAGTGGGAGCGTATGTGAATGGTGTGGTTCAGGTCTCGGCTTGTATTCCCGGGTCGGACCAAATTCACCGTGGGAGAGCCACGCTTTGGCATGAATGGACCGGCTCGACCAGAGTGATACCACGGACTCACGGGAAACCGGTGTGAAATAACGCTTGCGCTGTGTTTCACCGAGTGAGTGAGGATACCGGAGGCCCATAACCCTCCCTACATCCCTATCCCCATCCCCCAAAGGCCGGCAACGCACTTGTGACGCCTCTGGTGTTGCGGGTGTCCATGGGCGGCGGTAATCGCTAACCATCAGGTGATACGTCTGCTCATTTGCACCCTATACCATAAAAAAACTGCAAATATATGTTTCGGAGTTTGGGTGTTTTCTATGTATTATAATATGTATGTATTTACAAAAAAAGAAGCTAGCTTTGAGGCTGGATGGCGTTGTGTGTCAGATGTCCGAAAAATTTACTGAATGGATTATCAACAGAGAAGTGACAAGAGTTCAATCACTTTGAAGCTTTTGCTTACTTGCCTATAACGAGATGACCTTACGACGATATCAGAGTACCTGTTTACAAGCCTACAGGTTCTTTGGTCAACAGAATCTATACTTGAAAAGTAGCTGCTGCTTGCTGCTACATGAAAAGTGCTGAAAAGCTGTAAGATCAGTTAGTGCTCAGCTCAACTTGAGGGCATGAAAGCTCAGTAAGTAGTTGTCCAGAGTAGAATTTATTTACTGACTGATGTTAAGTTTCGACGTGAGGTCAAGATGCCCTGTTTTGTTTTTTAATACAACTTCTGCATTATGAATTTATTTTTAGGACTTTGCAAACATATTCGTACCAAAGAATACGCATTTTCAGAACAACAACTTTTGAGAAAAATGGCTGGCAATGGAATGATGCGGATGAAATGAAATGAAATGTAATGAAATGAAATGAAATGATATATATTTTTTACTGCCCAAGATCAGGATGGTAGGTGTTCTTTGTGGTAGACCATCGTTTATCTGTCGATAGTAATTAGTTAAATCACAACACTCAGTGCCAGTCATGCAGTATCTATACAAATAAATAAAATTGGAGTGTCTGTTTGTAATATTAAAATAACAGCTTTTTAATCAATGCATATGTATCTATACACAATACATATGCCAAAAATGTAGTTAAAAATTTTTTTGTCTGTCTGTCTGTCAGTCTGTCTGTTTGTTCCGGGTAATCTCTGGAACGGCTGGACGAATTTTGACGGGACTTTCACTGGCAGGTAGCTGATGATCCGGGGTGTAACTTAGGCTACGTTTTTTAGACTAACTGAACCCCGCGGTGTTACCCGCGGTTATTGTTGTACCGCGAGTAACGCCGCGGGGTTCAGCTAGTATGATATATTCCCGTGCCTCGGAGAGCACGTAAAGCTGTCGGTCCTACGCCTGATCTCTCCCCGATCGTGTCGGTTAACCGTCTTATCGGATTATGAGTCGAGGGAACAGAGAGTGCTCCTGTGTTTGCGCACACACTTGTGCACTATAATATCTGCTGCGTAGTTGGTTGGTCTCTGTTGAGACTGGTCGCCGTGGCCGTAATCGGCTAGGAAAACATCATCATATGATATATTATTGTCAGCTACACACCTTAAAAATAGGGTATAAGTTCGAAAACACCATTTTTCGCAGATAAACGACACGCCATAAATGAAAATGTCAAAGGGTGCGCTAGTTAACGGGTTAAACTAATTATTAGGAGTGGTTAATAGCCGTTCATATGTCATCATAGTGCTACTTTAATTATGATGACACGTATGGTAATTTGTGATAATACAACGATCTATTTTAGTATGTATAATTTTTGTAGGAAATGAAAGGGAAAATATAGAATATTATAAAATTTGCTGTGAAATATCACTTTTTATTGCGTTCGGGTGGTAAACGAAAAGACGTATCACCACATGGTAATTTACCATCGCCACCTATCTTACGTAAAAAGCTGTTGCCAGCTTTTAACAGTCTGTAAAGGAATGCGAGGGTAATCCGGTCAGGCAAGACAATCATACCTGGCAGGCCACACTACAATGATTTATGTTGGGAAGCTGCAAATATGCTATACGGTGCGAAAATTTATATATCGCATTAGTGGATAAGTCATTACTACGTAGCTCGTTACTTCGCTTTTCCGTGTGTCTGTCGTGCTGTACATCATCATATAGAATTTGCCAAAAATCCACTGTTTAGGCCTCTCCTTAGAAAGAAGTTTATAGCCTATCAGTACCTATAACTTACACCAACTTAAACACCCAAAATCAGGGTTTGAGCTCAGGTAACCTTACTCACCAGTTTTCTGTTAGGCGGTTGTTTCCAGTTTTCACAACCCATTTGTAGCAAAGCATAACTCTGCTTTCTACTTATATAAAGTTATTTTCAAACTTTATATAGAAATATAAAACAATACTGCACGGTTAGCCTAGTGGTTTAAGCGGTCGGCACGCCTCTTGCTACAACGCTAAGTGTCGTGGGTTCAATTCCACGCGGTACAAAACGTTGTGTGATCCGCAAATTGTTGTCCCGAGTCTGGGTGTTCTTTGTGTCCGTTTCTTGTATGTTTGTAAAGTCCTCCGCGACACAGGATGTTTATTCCTAATGCGGGAGTTCAGAAAAATCCAAGTCCTCAATGTGACTTAACAAATGGACAGTAAAGGTAGGGCCTGGAATTCAGTAGCAGTGTTTCCCTCATACTTCGATACCGGTTACTTTGAGCGGGGCGAGAAAAATCATCACAGGCTGCATTGTCCGCATTCGCAATGAGGATAGTGACCACCGTTCTTGGATTCTAGTCATGTTTTCCATCAGTAAGAGTATAGTCATTTTGGTAGGCTAAAAAAAGGTCAGATGCATCGAGACGTTCCCGTTTTTAACTTAAACCCCGATTGTATTCAACTCACGCGCCTTCTGTATACGTCATCAATACAAAGAAGTACATACCTTACCCTTATCAGAATCCTCCGCTCCACTAAGAGCCGCAAATAGAACAAAAGAACCCTCACGCAATGTAATTAGCGCGGTCATTGCATTACATAACAAAAAAATTCACTTAACATCGTTCCATATTATCCTACATTTAATGCAACAAAGTACTAATAATGAGTACAAAAATGAAAGTATCACATAATGATGGGAAAAACACCTTGTACACTATAAAACGCCATATACGTGGCTACATGTATATTTTTTAAGCTAGCATAGCTTATAAGTATCGGAACATCTGCCCAGCATATGCGTTTAATGGTTTCATAGATTAGACAGTTAATATGTGACTTTTTCTAGGGTTAGTTTACTAATGTTGCTAGTGTGCAATTTGTATAATCTATTAGCTTACTATGCATATAGCTAAGTTTTTAACAGTTCTATTGTTCATTTCCTTTGACCCTGACAATCTATACAAATAAATAAAATTGGAGTGTATGTTTGTAATATATATAGCTGTTATTTTAACAGCTTTTTAATCAATGCATGTGTATGTTTACAGGGTACATATACCAAAAATGTAGCTAAAATATTTTTTGTCTGTCTATCTATCTGTCCGTTCGTCTGTCTGTCTGTCTGTCTGTTTGTTCCGGTTAATCTCTGGAACGGCTGGACGAATTTTGAAGGGACTTTCACTGGCAGGTAGCTGGTGATCCAGGGGGTAACTTAGGCTACTTTTTTAGACTAACTTTGTTCCACGGCGTTACACGTGGTGCAACAATAATCGCGGTTAACACCGCGGGGTTCAGCTAGTATTTAAATAAAAAAGAGGAGATGAATTTTTTAATAGGCATCATTATCAACAGTTCATAATATTCCACAGCTGGACAAAACCCTCTCCTGAGGAAGGAGGGTTTGGCTTACTATAATACGCTGGCCATATGGGGTTAGTGAGGGTTGTTTCAAGTTTCCTTCTGTCTGCACTGATGTTATCCTGCTTAACATGTAAGGCACTAGCATCATTCTTCTTAACCACAACGTTTTGAAAACTTTAATTCCATAGAGTGCTGATGAGGTGATCTTCCAGGGAGGCGTCACTCAAAGCGTAGCAACAAACTTGTGTGTCTGGAGTAGCAGTTGTTTATGGACGTTGGTGGTTACTTACCATCAGGTCTATCTGCATATATGCATATACACAAAATTTCCGTCGATTTGATTATTTTTTGTTGAAGTTTAGGTTTTTTAGTATCACAGTGAATGTCTTGGCTAAAGTATTTATGGTTCTTAGAGAAAGATAATCTTGCAAGAAACTCTATAACCAAGCCGTCTTGCCAGCGTGGTGTATAACAGGTCTTAATTTCCTTTTAAAGCAAAGGTCCATGTTCAGCACTGGACTATCAAAGACTGTTGATGAAAGAAAATCGTATCGTTACTGCAATTAAGAAAAAATCAAACATTCCTATCTATACTTCTATACTAATATTATAAACGTGAAAGTTTGTAAGTATGGATGGATGGATGGATGTTTGTTACTATTTCACGCAAGAACTACTGAACGGATTTGGATGAAACTTTACAGTAATATAGCTTACTAGCCGACCCACGCAACCTCGTTTGCGTCTTCTATTGCCCGTAGCGTGATAATTTTCCCCCGTTTTCGAAACATTTTTCATTGTTGCTCCGCTCCTATTGGTCCTAGCGTGATGATATATAGCCTATAGCCTTCCTCGATAAATGTACTACCCAACACCGAAAGAATTTTTCAAATCGGATCAGCGGTTCCCGAGATTAGCGTGTTCAAACAAAAAAACTCTTCAGCTTTATATATTAGTATAGATACATCAGAATAGCACATAAGCTACTATTTGATTCGATAACCGACATAAACGCGGACGGAGCCGCGGGCAACAACTAGTATTTAATAAAGCGAAGCTGCGGTCGAACTTTCTAATAAAAATTACGATAGAAACATGGCTCAAAACAAATGACAATATCTAACAATAAAATACTCGTACTCAGTACATACATTTTAGAAGGTAACAGATAAGAAATGCGCATTAATTAACGCTCAGCTATGAGGAAATTATAAAAATGTTTTAGTATAAATAACAAGTAGGCGAGCCAGTTGAACTAGAATTATGGGCTTGCATGTTAAATACATCACGCAGTGCATATGTCGCTCATGGAACACATTGCTTATTGCGTCAACTCATAGATTAACACTTAGATGCGACATGTCTTTGAAGTTTAGGACATGACATGCTTTTTTGCGTTACATGTTTTCTATATTTGGGTCTGCTTTAGAATAATTACTAGAAGAAAAAGTAAAAAAAAAAACCGACTATATAAAAAGTTTAGATAACATTTATGTAGCCTATGTCACTTTGGCCATTATTACAATTATGCTAACATCTCATTCATTAAAATTAGTTCAGTAGTTTAGACGCCACAGTGGAACATACAAACATACATAGAATGCCAAAATTCTTCTTAAGCTTCGTCGTAGTCGGGTAAAAAAGGAAAAACACGGTAGTTCTTACTCTATGTCAGCTTGTGACTTCAGTTCTAAGTTTAAAACTGACCGTTAGAAACTAAGGCCTGTTTTTATATATGGATTCTATTTACATCTATCCCTTTTTTTCCGTTGTTTGCCCACGGAAAGGTTTGCGGAAGTATCCATAATGCTGTCCTTTTTATTTAATTTAAATGGAAAAGAAAACAATTCTACGTTCAAATAGAGGTAAATAGTAGATGACAAATGGAATTGCATTACATGGTTTTTAAATATTGGAGTTAAAAAAATAATTTGTTTGTGGTAGAGTTGGTAGCCTTTTAAAGAGAGTGAGGTTAAATATGAGGTGTGGATATTTTGTTAACATTTGTTTTAAATAAATGAGTGTATAAGCAAAAATGTAAGCTATATATATATGTCGGAGTGTCGTAGTGTGGCGATCGGTCGGTCGAAGCGGTTTTTATGAAATGGTGACGTCAGTTTCACCGACGTCACTTGCATATTTTGTCAAGTGGCACTCATGATCCAAAGCAACAGAAATCGCTCTTAATCAAGTCTAGTCTAGTCTAGTAATCAATCTTCATTATTACACAAGTTGGTAGGTAGGGTTTATTTGCACAGTCAAAGACAATATAGAATTCCAATAGTTTATTGAATCAATGAAGCTACAGTTAAAATCATAGATCGGCACAACATTGACAAAGTGAATTAGGTGAGAACACCAAAATCCACTGAACGTCCGTGACGACCCATAACCTCCAGTTTCCAAAATGCGTAGAGCCTTATGAGAAGAATACTGGCAAAGAAACTCATGGCCACTCTTTTGAAAGTTACATCTTAACTTATTAGTTACAAACTATCAATAGTCAATTACAACAATTAAGAAACCTATGTACTTAGCTTATTTACAGCTTGTCCTTCCTCGTACAATGCCCGAACTAAACTGATCTGTTGATTCTATTTTTCGTCAATACGAAACGGTGGGTAGTTACTTTAAGAGCCAATAAGTTAGTAGTCCCGCAACTCGTGCGGCCGCTCTCTTTTATACCGGCTGTTTGCTTTAACTAGTGGTGACACCTACCACTGTATTCGGTGTTACCCGCACACATTTTAGTAACATTTAATATTGCTTACAGAATCGACTAAAACTAAACCAACATTATTAAATCAAGCTGTAAGTAAACTAAGACTTAATAATCACATCGTTAACAACAAATAATCAGTGCGCCTTCTTTAGCATACACCGTCCACAGATTCCACCCAAACTGCCATGTTTCTCGATGCACAGTTTGACGTTTCGAATAATCGATTGAAATAAACACGAATTCAAATTAAAACTTAAGAAAACTACTCGTTCTCCGACACGGCCATCCTGATGCTTCACACGTCCTCGTGTGAGTCATCTGTAAACAAAGAAAAAAGCAACCACAGTAGCTCAATTTATTCAGCCTGTCCCACAGGCATTCTGATAAGACTTACACGTCTACGTGTTTGTTAACTGAGGAATCATCTGGACAGTGAATCCGTCCTCTCGGCTATTCCTGACCAAATTAAAGATTCATAGAAACCAATTTCAATTATAACAAATTATTTTGCCTTCATGATTTTAAATTTGATTTTTCTATTCACGTCAGTATCACGATAAGGTTCTGAACATGCTCATTTATGTCTCTACCAGCATAATCACATTAATCTTAGTACAAACAATAATGATTGTTAACCCAGGTTCAGCACCTCTGTTTAAACCACCAGTAACAGCGTTAAGACGTTTTGACTTAGTCGCTTTACCAGCAGCTTTTTGCTCAACTCTTAACCAGAGATCGAGATCTTTTTATTGTCACTTAACCAGCGACTAACATTCGCATAGCCAGATGCGCACCGCGCACTCTCTACAGATAAGTACTGCACGAGCTACGGCTACAAATGACCAGCGAGACCTAAGGAGGTAGTGAAACCAGGTTACCAACACTACATCCCTTGTAATTAAATAACTTTGTTTATTAATTAAAATAAACTTAAAACGTCACAAAATACATTCCAAATAATTGTTCACGAACAAAATAATCAAAACAGAGAAATAAAACCTTCGATTAATTTAATAAACTATTCAAGGATCATTGTTTTCTACATCATGTTCATCGGACATATCAATAGGGACTTCACTAGTGGGTATCTGACGGTCTGTATTCACTTTGATTACCGCGGGTGTAGATGATCAATGGTCGGTAGAAAATATGTGTGGGTAGAAAATATGTGTGGACAGCAATTTCGCGGTCTCCCTCTAGTACATCGGCGACCACGTAAGGACCTTTATACTGTTAGTTGAATTTAATTCGACTGCGATCCTCGTTTTATAAGAGAACGTAGGCATCAATAGAAATGACCTTAATATTTTTAAGAACTTTTCAAAAATTGCAACTGAAAAGCCTAATGCAAGCAGATTTTCATTCTTTTCTTTAAATAATTATGTCGTTTGAAATACAGTAATCGTGTACCTACTACAGGAAATGCTATTCAGTACATTTCTTCAACCCGGATTTCTTGACAGAATTTATTGTTTTATTAAAAAGACAACCCTCCCATTAGGAATAAACATCCTGTGTCACGGGGGACCTCACAAACGGACATAAAGATCACCCAGACTCAGAGCAACAATTCGTGGACCACTCAATACTATGTTACAATACGGCCGGGCGTTACCTACACTCAATAATATTACTGCACTATATTGTCGTTGGCCCAGAAATCTATCTGACAGAATTTGTCTTATTAAAGAGCATTTGAAACAAAATGAAAACTTCTCACCAAATCTTTCTTGGAGCTGAACTAGCGCTGGTTGGATGGAGCTGACATTCACTGGTTACTCGGTTTGCAAATCGTTTGTCTTGGCATTCATATTGGAACGGCATCTATGACACCACACTTGCATAAGGTTCAAGTAATCGTCTTCTGCGCTTTGGTTTCCTTTGACTGTCAGGCGAGGTAGTATCTGAAATCTCAGATTATGTGTTAGCAATATTGTGATGACTAAAATTATACTAATCTTTACTGGATTACGTAACCTTTTGATTTTGCCACAACTGAGCGCTTGTAATTTTCACTTTTACAGTCTGAGTAGTTTTCTCACTAGTTGGCGGTTCTCGTATAGCACAAATTAATTCCGTATCGAAAAGATTTTTTTAACGTAGGGTAAACGTAAAATAAAATAATAACAATCTGCCCTGTATTTTGTTCCTAATCCGTTATGGGTAACCCATATGGGTAATCCATAGGGGTAGTTCACAGGTAATCTCTAGGGGTATCACAGGTAATCCATAGGGTAATTCACAGGTAATCCATAGGGGTATCCATAGGTAATCTCTAGAGGTAGTCCAAAGGGGTAATTCACAGGTAATCCCACTTCTGATGTCGGAGTGTCGGAGTGTGGCGATCGGTCGGTCGAAGCGGTTTTTATGAAATGGTGACGTCAGTTTCACCGACGTCACTTGCATATTTTGTCAAGTGGCACTCATGATCCAAAGCAACAGAAATCGCTCTTAATCAAGTCTAGTCTAGTCTAGTAATCAATCTTCATTATTACACAAGTTGGTAGGTAGGGTTTATTTGCACAGTCAAAGACAATATAGAATTCCAATAGTTTATTGAATCAATGAAGCTACAGTTAAAATCATAGATCGGCACAACATTGACAAAGTGAATTAGGTGAGAACACCAAAATCCACTGAACGTCCGTGACGACCCATAACCTCCAGTTTCCAAAATGCGTAGAGCCTTATGAGAAGAATACTGGCAAAGAAACTCATGGCCACTCTTTTGAAAGTTACATCTTAACTTATTAGTTACAAACTATCAATAGTCAATTACAACAATTAAGAAACCTATGTACTTAGCTTATTTACAGCTTGTCCTTCCTCGTACAATGCCCGAACTAAACTGATCTGTTGATTCTATTTTTCGTCAATACGAAACGGTGGGTAGTTACTTTAAGAGCCAATAAGTTAGTAGTCCCGCAACTCGTGCGGCCGCTCTCTTTTATACCGGCTGTTTGCTTTAACTAGTGGTGACACCTACCACTGTATTCGGTGTTACCCGCACACATTTTAGTAACATTTAATATTGCTTACAGAATCGACTAAAACTAAACCAACATTATTAAATCAAGCTGTAAGTAAACTAAGACTTAATAATCACATCGTTAACAACAAATAATCAGTGCGCCTTCTTTAGCATACACCGTCCACAGATTCCACCCAAACTGCCATGTTTCTCGATGCACAGTTTGACGTTTCGAATAATCGATTGAAATAAACACGAATTCAAATTAAAACTTAAGAAAACTACTCGTTCTCCGACATATAAATGAATAAGCAGTATACTGTATATGAATAGATAGTGTTAGCAATTTTTTTTAGTTTCAAGTTTTCAACAATGTGGCGCCTAGGTATATTACCTATAGGTATAGGTATGTGGCTCAAGGATAGGTACTGCGATGCCGTAGCATACACTCAGTTTTTAAGAGTGCAGTATAAAATATATTTTTTATATATGGCCGTGCCAAAATGACTCTATTCTACTTGATTGAAAGCATAAGCAGAATCCAAGAGTGGTGGTCACCATACTCATTGCGAATGCGTACAATGCAACAATGCAGCATTGTGACCCACACCATGGCGGCCTAGTGATGCTTCTGCATCTCTGGGCCTCCGCTCTTGCACTCACCAACGAAACACGACAGCACAAACGCTGTCATTTTATGTTGATCTTCTGTGCCGTAGTACCGCCCCGGTCAAGCCGGCCCGTTCGTGCTGAAATCAGCGTGGCTCTACTACCCTGATTTGATGCCCCGTTTTAATTAAAATAAAATAAGAGCTTGTAAAAAAAGAAGTGGTAGTGGGCTGGCCATATTAACCGCAAAACCGACATCCGGGTAAACGTGTTCTGAAGTGGAAATCGATTGTCGGTAAACGTAGTGTTAGACATCCATAGACTAGGTGGAGACCGGTGGAGTGACAATTGTGAGAAGACCGAAATTGATCAAAATGGTGTATTTTTGTGCGTAGGACCAGGGATCATAATGGGAAAGAAACACGTGCGCTGGTAGTGAGTTCCAGGTTTTGACCGTGCTATGAGACAGGCCTATGTCCAACAGTCGACCGCAATAGGCTGATGATGAAAACCTTGGAGGCAATCCTTTTCCGCCAAATTTCTGAAATCTTTTTTTCTAATGTTAACAAGAAAACAATTGTATGATGATAAGTGGTTTATTTAATCTATGACGACAATTCCAAAGGCCAAACATATAAGTAAGAGAACCTACTAAAACTTATATATGTCTTTTTACAACATTCTCTCTCAAAAACAGAACACCTTCCTGTGTATACTCGAAAAAAAAAGTCTCCATTTAGTTTTAAGGATTAAATTTGCTTGTCACTTAAGTTTTATCGACGATGTCACTCATAACCACGAACGTAGTATAATCGTTCTCAAATAACTACTGACTAATAAAACACTACCTATTTTACTCTATCTAATTAAATTACTATCATTTTAACAAGAAGAACGACCCATTACACGCATCTAATCAGCACCGGAACACTTGTAGCCATACATTATCAGATCTAAGCACATAAACCTAGGTACTTTATAGTTTCCTGATTATAACTTCAAACCGCCTGTTCATTTTACCGCCATTATTTTATATGAAATAACTGTTGTAATATTGAATTAATATCAGAGATTACCAACGGTTTAACAAAATATTTGTTGCAAGAGTTTTTTGCAACACTCAATAGAGATGCGTTAGAAACTGATTGTAATCAAAAGCTGGTGCACAAAAAAGTCTTTTGTCTTCACAGAAGCATGTATTCGTTCCAGTGCATTCTCTCATTGTAATACACGCTTTAAATCAAAATGTATCAAAAGGAAATAGTCAAATTTCATCTTTTGTTTCACAGCAGTGACACAAAATGAAGGGTCAATTTTTTTCGCGCTAAAATTACCGAAAAAAGTTAAGGGTGATTTTTTATAATTCGAATTTAAATTAAGAACTCTATTGTCGCTTTTTTTTAATTGCGTTTCGCTCGGAGTCATTTTTCATGCATCGCTAACAATCTGATTTACCTGACAGTTGAAGCAGTTTTTACAAACTTTTTTTTCATGTGTTACCCAGTTAAAAATTGTATCCGCTGGTTGCATTGTGATTTATACACGATAGGTAAATTAATTTATGTATTAAATTTAAGTTATGTACCTAATATTTAACACCTACTACCTACAAAGTCTTTTTTTACATATCTACGTGAATAATATAAAACAATTCTTGTTTTGTGTAGTAATTTCAAAACAAGAATTGTTAATTCATCTGTTTTTTCCTTATTAGTTTTTTCGTTGGCGTCGCTCATCTCGCACAATGGAAAACTTGAAATATCGCTTTATTTACGAGTACGAGTTCTACCGTGGCACCAGTACTGCAGAAACAGCATGAAGGATTAACGATGTGTATGGCGCTGATGTCGAAAAAACAACGACACGGTACGTTTTTGCTTCCAACGTTTTCGTTCATCAAATTTCAGCCTTCTTAGCAAGCCCCGTGGACGGCCAGAGACCAAAGTGGATAATAAAGAATTAAAAGCTAGTGTGGAAGCGGATCCATCACAAACCACTTCGCAGTTGACTGCAGGCTTTGCTGTGATAAAACTGTTTTAATTCACTTGAAGCTTGAACGGTGGGAACCTCATAAATTGAGTGAAGCGAACCAGCAAACACGCGTCTACTGCCGCGTTACATTGCTCAATCGGCACGATAGTGAAAAGATTTTAAATCAGGTCGTTACCTGTGATGAAAAGTGGATTCTGTACGATAATCGAAAGCGCTCGTCGTAATGCTTGAATCCTGGAGAACAGCCAAATCCTGACCCAAGCGCAAATTAACTCAAAAAAAGTTACTTGTGAGTGTTTGGTGGACTAATGCCGATGTCATTCACTACAGCTTTCTAAGATCTGGTCAAACGATTACGGCAGATATCTATTCTCAGCAACTGCAAATCATGATGAAAGAACTAGCTGCTAAATAACCGAGACTGGTTAATCACTAAAGGCCACTGCTGCTTCAGGACAACGCTAGACTACACGCTGCACAACAGACGGCCGCTAAACTAGAGGATCTGCAATTGAAATGTCTGTGACATCAACCGTACTCCCAGGAACTTGCTCCAACTGATTACCATTTTTCCGGAATTTGGAAAACTTCATACAAGGAAAAAACTTTTTTCCAATGTTGCAGTCCAAACTGCCTTCAGAGAGTTTATTGATTCTCGTCCCCATGGTTTTTTTAGTAAAGGTATCAAAGAACTACATATGAGATGGCAAAAGTGCATAGATAGCAATGGCACATACTCTGTTTAATTAAATATATTTTAAAATTCCTCCCATACAAAACGCCAATTTTATATATAGGTACCTAATATTCAAGAGTTACTCTTTTAAAGGTAATACATATAGGTATGTTTTTTTAGTATATAAGCAACTGACGGAAACTTCTAGTGACTAGAAGGATGTACTTTTTTGAACACAGCAATACTACCAGAACGCGCGGAACAATTTTATGCCAGACTATCTGAACCCCGCGGTGCTTCCCGCGGTTATAGTTGTACCGCGAGCACCACTAAGTAGCGGTAAGTTACTCCTTGGATCATCAGCTACCTGCCAGTGAAAGTCCCGTCTATATCGGTCCAGTTGTTCCAGAGATTACCCGGAACAAACAGACTGATAGACAGACCGACAGATAGACAAAAATTGTAAAAAATGCTATTTTGCGACATGTACCGTGTATACATAGATACATATGCATTTATTTAAAAGCGGTTATTTTAATATTACAAACAGACATTCCGATTTTATTTATTTGTATAGATAAACTAGCTGCACCGGCAAACATTAGCCGCCGTACCTCAGAGGGTAGGTTAAGCCGTCGTCGGTCCAGGTCGCCATGGACATCTATCTATGTCAATCGTCATTGGGAAGTCAGGGCCCTCAAACATACTTACAACTGCTTCAGTCTTCGAATTCGGTTCACCCTCAGAGTTCCGGAGGTCGGACGCCAGTTGCTCCAAGGATAAACTGATATTCAGGTTAATCCGCTTGTAGCCAACTCCAAATAAATAAATTTATTACCACACTCACTAAACAGTAAAATCGAGTTAAAATGGTAAATTTACAGGCAATGAATTTGATATATTTATTGCTCATTTCGTGTGCAAATTGCATCTAGCCCTATATGAAATAAACAGTGGAAATTATATATGTAAAGACTTATATCTGTGATAATATTAATTTACCGGGAAAATATAACAAAATACTAACTATTTCATGAACTTTCTTATTATTATTGCTCCCAAGGATGAAAAAATAACTGGTTCAATTATTTGGTGTAAAAATGAATAACAGCAAGGAGACATCGACTCCGGAAAGAACTGGAAAGAAATGAATATAGATCTATTAAATAATGCGTGTATATAAACATACCTATATTTTTTTAGGCATCGAGAATATGAATTGTGCTAAAGTAATCAGTTAACTATGATTTGGGCCTAAGGCTTTAAGTTTGTTGACGACATGCCTACAAAAATACTAAAGAAATACGTTCATTGCCCTATTGCTATTAAAATCTGTTACATAGAAAACAGTAGGCATTCGATATTTAAAAGATTAAATATTAACGAACATGGTAAGAAAAGTTATTCTATTAAGTCGAAAATAAATTTTCAATAAAATTTTTGTATCTAACAATAGCATGGCTCTTCTACCTTTCAAAAGGTAGTAGAGCCACGCTGATTTTAGCACGAACGGGCCGGCTCGACCGGGCGATACTACCCTCGCACAGAAGATCAACGTAAAATGACAGCGTTCGTGCTGTCGTGTTTCGTTGGTGAGTGCGAGACCGGAGGCCCAATGATGCAGAAGCATCACTAGGCCCCGATGATGTGGGTTGTTATGCATTGTTGCATGAGTTGTCTGCATTCGCAATGAGTATGGTGACTACCACTCTTGGATTCTGCTTATGCTTTCCATCAGGTAGCGTAGATCTTCCTTATATTGATCATCACCGAATTCAATAAAAAGTAAATATCAAGAAACAAAAATTTTTCATACATAAGCAGAAGTTTGCTAATATGAAAACAAAAGCTAACAAAACCTGTCTTTTTAAAACAAAACATAACTCAATTTTTCAATTTTGATTGTATTTTTGATGGACTTATTTTTAGTAACATAGTGTTCGTTTTCTGATAGTCGAATAATAATACACTTAATCTATACTAATATATAAAGCTGAAGAGTTTGTTTGTTTGTTTGTTTGAACACGCTAATCTCAGGAACCGCTGGTCCGATTTGAACCGAAAAATTCTTTCGGTGTTGGATAGTCCATTTATCGAGGAAGGTTATAGGGTATATCTCATCACGCTACTACTAATAGGAGCGGAGCAACAATGAAGAATGTTTCAAAAACGGGGGAAAATTATCACGCGACGGGCAATATAAGGCGCAAACGAGGTTGCGTGGGTCAGCTAGTAATTTTATATTTGAACTAGCTGACCCACGCAACCTCGTTTGCGTATTATTTATAATTTTTCATTGCTACTCCTCTCCTATTGGTCTTAGCGTGATGATATATAGCCTATAGCCTTCCTCGATAAATGGGCTATCTAACACTGAAAGAATTTTTCAAATCGGACCAGTATTTCCTGAGATTAGCGTGTTCAAACAAACAAATAAACAAACAAACAAACTCTTCAGCTTTATATATTAGTATAGATAAAAAATAAAATTATTATAGCTTTTTTTCTCTTATTTTTAAATTTTTATTTTCATTTGTGACTTTATTTGTACAAAATATGTTTATTATTTAAAATATTTCTATAAAAATTATGTTTAACGGTTTACATTGTACAACTATCGGGAATACATCTCTCAATTACTAAATTAAATGAAGGAACTTTTAAAAGACTCCAATATAGGTATTTATATTTATTAAAAGCATGACTTGTAAGTCTCTGCCGACCTAACAAAAGATGAATGATTCGCTTAAGAATAATTGCGAGCTGCAATTAAGTATGGCGGTGTATTATTTATTAGCTTTTATGCAATTTCTGCAAAGATAAGTGGCCTTTATGTTAGGATAAAAGACGTTGAAGACTTGCTATTCAATACTCTTTGATTTGCATTCATATAACTTAATACGACGCCATTTCACTTTGTGGTTATAGCGTAGTTGTTAATAAGAAATTCAAGTAAGAAATTGTAGTAATGACTTTGCACATTACCACTTAATCGATGAGAATCCATTAATAGACACATTATAAACTCTATAATGTATCACTGTTGTAAATTGCAATATAGGTATCTACATTATTTATTTCAAAACGAATCATTTACGTTTTAAATTGTGTATTTTTCAACAACAACAATAAAAAAAATATCCAAACCTCCCGCTCAATTTAAAATGTCAAAAAGAAAGCTTAGAACAAAGTCTGCACGCTCCCTCATTTTATTTTGAATTTCGAGCGCTTTTCGGCCACACACACATATGCAATTTCAAATGTGTATAGATAGGGGTGAAAGAAACGTCAAATATGGTTGTAAAACAGTTTCTAACCACGCTACTCAACAATAGATGACGCTAGTAATAAAAAATGCATGATATGTCTAAATCAATAATTTTATCGTAACTATAAATTATGAACCTCGTAACAAATTGTCACAATAAAAGATTTCACAATACTACTACAGTTATTTGTCGAAATGTGATCACTGTTAATTTTTTATAGTTCATTATTTTCAAACTAGATGGCGTTACAAGTTTCATTTTGTTCAAAGATTTTTGTAAACAGTAAATACATTATTCCCTCTACCACCTAACGTACGTGACTTTTAAAGTAAACTGTCTCATTTTCCGTCTAAAATGCCACCTCACATCTTATTCTGTACGCTTTAAAACATTTATATTCATTTCTCGAGCGTTCATGAAGATGTATGTTCTTTATAGGAGACTAATAAGAAATGAACGTATACGTTCTAATTTTAAACTTATTAGAATTTATTGTATTGGAAATTGTCGTTACTAGAATTATAAAAAAATAATGATGTTCTTTCCTTCCTTCCCCTACCTATTATTCCTTGCAAGGTATTATTGTGTTAGGAAATTTTATATTGCAGTAGATTTCTGTTTATTGTGTCCTGGCTTGTTTTCAAGACGGACTTATTTAGTTAGAAATTTATTGTTATAAAATAATTTAATTTTGGGTAAAAGCTAGGTAGGTACTTTTTTTACTTTCTTTGTTCTTTTAAGATTTTTATCTATAGTTATATACTATAGATAAAAACCCTAGCATCAAGTAGGTATTTCGTTCAATTATAACGTCAAAATTATTTGAC
The DNA here is from genome assembly GCA_905220595.1 of Spilosoma lubricipeda. NCBI lineage: Eukaryota > Metazoa > Arthropoda > Insecta > Lepidoptera > Erebidae > Spilosoma > Spilosoma lubricipeda. Next base: position 4,003,275 of record HG992290.1, read on the forward strand.
TACAACAGTTTTACACAGTCAGCATTACTATTGCTATTGATGTTATACCGAGTTTATTTAGAAATATAGATTCGACCGAATCAGTATACCTAGACCTTTGGGGTTTCAATGCTTTAAGTAGCAAACTGAGCTAATATACGTGCCTATTAATAATATAATTAATTATGTACCTACATCAGACAAAACATATATATTATGATCATTATATATTTGAAATAAAAGTGTTCCTAGAAAGTTATCACATACGTAAAATAACTTTAAAATGAAACGTTTTTTTAATTCTACTCCAATGTGCACAGACCCTTATCCAAAATAAAAATTATTATTACGAACAAACATACAAAAAAGAACTCTCTCCTTGTCTAACACTATTTCTGGTCTCTTTCATATCATATTTCTGTCTTACTCTATCGTCCCACCCCCTTACAACAATACAGTTTGTCCCTATTTTACGGGGAGGGGATTTTTTGCAACGAATAACGATCTACACCTTTATAAGCGTTTATGCGCAAGAGTTTGTTTCTGTACGTTTAAGATTTTTTTATGATTTCAGTGCGACTTTTTTTTAATACCTGTAAGAGTGTTAATACCGTGTTAGATAATAATTTGTACAAAATTTAAGTTTCAAAATTAAATGTTTAAATTTATTAAAACCTATGTTATTACTTTTAAAAACTTATATCACCTAGCTTTTTTTTTAAATTGAACTTTGTAGAAGACGCACACAAAACTTCGAAGATTCGTTTTTTATGGGTTTTCTGAAGAAATAAAGTTTTTGTTTACAAAAATTAAAAATAAATCAAGTCCTCTTAAGTGTTTTACTGTGTTAACTGCATAATACCTTTATTCTGTTCATTTCACATTTTATTTAAATAACTAGTTTTCGTCATAGCAATGGCGTACCTAAAGAGAAAAGAGTTCATAAGAAGTTGAATTGTATTACATATATCTATCATTGTCTATTTTTCTGGTAAGTTGTATTCCTTTTGTACAGAGTTCATACCATCAAAACTTTAAATATGATAGAGTACTATTTAGCGAAGTCCTAAAGTGATTAACCTACCACCATCATCATCAACAATGTTTTATAGTCTGGGTATATCCCTCTCCTTCGCAAGAATGGTCTGCTATTCCACACTGGCCAGACGGAATGGTTAAGGTTTATTTCAAGTTTTCCTTCTCCTTGCAATGGTGTTGTCCTGCGCAATTTGTCCTGACTTGCCTGTAGTATTTAGTTACAGCCTGTAGCATTTAGTTATAGCTTGTAGCATTCAGTTACAGCCTGTAGCTTTTAGTTACAGCCGGTAGCATTTAGTTACAGCCTGTAGCATTTAGTTACTGCCTGTAGCATTTAACTACAGCCTGTAGGATTTAGTTACAGGCTGTGGCGGGAACTTTTTTGGAATCGATTTCATTGTACTTATTACAAGCTATTTAATTATTTAGTTGTATAGAGAAAATAATGCATTATATACCTACTACATTTAATTGTACCTACTTAATCTTATTTAACAAATATGTTCCATTACAGTTAGTTGTTAAAGATTGTTGAACGAATCTTCTTTCTAGCCTATATTCTCAAGAGTATTTAGAAACTGTTATTATTACTTACGAGTTTTAATAAGTCTTTACTCGTTTAAAAACGAATGAATTTACATATCATTGTATATCACTCTGAACAAAGATACTGTAGGTACTGCTAATCTTGAAAATCTTTAGGCATATTACGCATTTATAACGTATTAATTAATGTATGTATTGTTATATACACATTAGCGATAGTACGCATGTAGTAAACACAAAATAATGGCGTTAATAATACATCACACGTATCCGTAAAAAGATAAAATGAGTGATTTGAACCTCGGCTGTTGGTAACGTCGGCAGAACACGCCTTTGTCCGCGCCCGCTACCGTGAAGAGATACTATCTTTGTACCGTCTGCAAATAAAGTGATGAGAATTTTTCAGAAAATACTCTTTCATTCACCATCTGATGCTGATGATAATTGCTAGCAGCTAGCTGATAATGATGATTGTAAGAGATTTCATTTTTAGGTAAATTTGTTGGCTTTAGTGACTAATAAAGATACTGTTTTATATGTTAGGTAAGAATGTATAGTTATTTTGCGACAAAAAGTGCCTATGGCGGTATAGGGAGTGACTAAAGCTTCACAGAAAATCGGTTATAAGCCTTTCATTCGTTACTTGTTTCTTAGCTTGTGAAGGCAACACTATAAGACTTAAACTTACCTACTGATCCTGCATTACGCAATGGAGGTATAACTTCAGGCATAATTATCAGGTTCAATTGGAAAGTTATGCTTTATATTGTAAGAATACAACACCTAATCTATACTAATATATAAAGCTGAAGAGTTTGTTTGTTTGTTTGTTTGAACACACTAATCTCAGGAACCACTGGTCCGATTTGAAAAATTCTTTCCGTGTTGGATAGTTCATTTATCGAGGAAGGAGCTGAGCAACAATGAAGAATGTTTCAAAAACGGGGGAAATTTTCACGCTATGGGCAATATAAGGCGCAAACGAAGTTACGTGGGTCAGCTAGTATCTTTACAAAGTAAATGTTCAGGTAAATTAGTGACTTTGGTTATATGAACTTAATGTACTTCCTCCGAGCCTGTTCCCCAAATAAAATTAGGGCCGGCATCAAATCTACTACGATATGACAGAATTTCGACTTTTAGAAACTGCTTTCAGTCCTCCACAACCCAAGTACAAGGTGATATCAAAGCAGAAAGTTTATTGTTGGACTTTTTAAGGCTGTAAATACCCGTGGCGATTGGTAAAGATGGTCATATGGGAACCAGGACCGAGACGGTTTACCGTGCTTTCAAATTGCAACCATAATTGTGCCAAAAGTCGTACCTTCCTAATCATTACATATACTAAGATTACAAAGAGGTAAAGTTTGTGAGATTGTCGGAAGTAATTTCGAATCTACTGAACCGATTTTGAAAATTCTTTTACCAATAGAAAGCCATATTAGTTTGAGTGTATAGCTATACATTAACCGGAAAAATGATTACATCGATATCCGAGACACACGCGGGCGGAGCGGTAAAAGCTGGTTTTAATATAATTATTATGTTGATATAAGAAGTTACTATTTTTTCTGCTGACGGTACATTTGTGAAGTTGCATAGGTGTTCAGTTCGAACAATGAGTTAATTGAATGGCTAATCACTAAGCTTTACTGAGAACTAACTATTGAGTGTGCACGTGAATTAGCATTAGGCACAACAACTTACTAATACACTGGCGAGCAATGACCTTATTAGTCATTAATCGATACTTTCAAAAATAATATTATAAATTCGAAAGTAACTCTATCTGCCTGTTACACTTTTACGGCTAAACCACTAAACCGATTTTGGTGAATTTCAGTATAAAGATAGCTTGAACCTTGGAGAAGGACATAGACATACTCTTTACCACGATAACCGACATACACGCCGGCGGAGCTGCGGGTAAAATATAGTTGCAATTTTTAATTTTATTATTCTGGAATAGGGGGCAAACGAGCAGACGTATCACCTGATGGTAAGCGATTACCGCCGCCCATGGACACCCGCAACGCCTGAGGTGTCACAAGTGCGTTGCCGGTCTTTGGCAGATGGGGACGGGGGGAGGGTCTCCGGTTTCCTCAGTCACTCGGTGAAACACAGCGCAAGCGCTGTTTCATACCGGTTATCTGGTCCGGTTATCTCTATATGATAATGACAAAACACATCTCGCACGCGGTTGTTTGATACTAAACAGACCTCGTACTATGACAACCAGATTGCTGACAAACATTAAAATTTTCTAAAAAAACTCATAAACCATACCATCAGAATTGAACCCGTCTTCTAGCTTCAGGCTAATAGACTCACTAACCATTAGACTAATGAGTCCGTCAAATAGTCGTGGTCAAATAATCTTGCTGGAAGAAACTTCATAGCAAGAAGTTTCTTCCAGCAAGTTCTAAAAGCAAGAGGTATAGGTATTAAGAGAAATTACTGAAACAATTGACAGAAATAAAAACAAGAAAAACTGAAAAAAAAACTATTACCTACTTTTGATATAATTTATATCTCCTATAAATAACCTATGTCATCCGTGCCATGTCATTGTTATAAATCTATTGACATCTCATTCATTAAACTCGGGTTAAGACGCTGTGGTGGAACATACAAACAATACATGAACTGCCAAAAGAATATATTTGATGTATGTCCACAATATTGTGTAAAATGGAATGTCTAAAACGAATTCCAAAAAGACTAATTTGAAGGAGGCCTCATTTACTATCGATCAACATCCTTTAAATGAGCCGTCACCGGACGACTGGCAGATGTGAAACATCTAAATTGTTTTGAATAAAATAAAAAGACTGTTTGTTACATTAATATTCACTTTTATTAAATACAAAATTGTAATAGAAATAAAAAAAACAATTAACAAAACAAATACAAATATATATAAACTACGCACTTTTGCACGCGGCTTCGCTCACGCAGACTTTTATCCCGTGATTTACGCCCTTAGAAATGCAATTTCAAAAATTATTTTCTTAGTGCTCACTTACGTTATATAAAGAACCTACATGCAACATTTCAGAATTCTAGGTTCAGCGGTTTGGGTCGTTCGTTGATCTCTGGGTATGTCAGTCAGTCACCTTCCTCTTTTATACATATAGATTCTCGCTACGCCCAAAACAGGTTTACCCCTCGCTTATAGATGTTTCACATCAAAAGTCATTGTCGATGGTCTTCCATCCAGAAAGTGTAGTCTCATAGGCAATCCATTCTACCTATAATTTTAATTAATTCACTGATCCGTTTTTTAATCGCACTTAGAAAGTACAGTTAACTCAAAAATACATAAATCAATTCTTATTACCGTCTCTCACCAACCGACAAACACCCATAAAACAATTCAACAATATACATAAATATATAAATAATGGATCTAGAGAGCGATACTTACATTATTAATTATGTAAATTAATTTAAATCACGTTTTGCATAAATTGTTTTCTAGTAGGTATAGGCATGCAACCCCATAATTAGTGCCAAGGTACCATGGTGGGTTGTTTACTAGTTAGAACATGGCTACTGTACGCTTCACTTTATAACTATCGTATATTTCATTTTATTACATTTTGTAATGTATAATATATTTCATAGGCTGTTAAAGTCTCACTACACCTTATTTATCGATGTTTCGTGTTGACAGTTCACAGATATTATGTAATTAATAATTATATTTTTCTGAGATCTAACTCACAACGCCATCTAGTCCCAAATTAAGCCGAGCTTGAGCTAGATATGGGTACTAGACAACTGATTTAGATACATAATTATACTTTTTTTGTAAGTACATACATATTATACAAACATTTGATCCGACCCGGGAATCGAACCCGAGACCTCAAGCAAAGCAGTCGCGTACGCTACCACTTTTTAAGTTCGAAAGTGTAATTATCAGTGCCACAGATTAATAAACACTTTTTTTTTGTTGAAATCGTCCCAAAATGATTAAAAAAATAGATTTAAATTATTGTAAGCACTACTATCTACATTTGTTTGCGTTTTCGATCATTCAAATGATCTATTTTGAAAACTATTTGAATGTTGCTTATTTCGTGTAACCTTTTATTTTTAAAGGAATAAGATTTTACTGTATTTTTAACAGTTATCCATATCTTGAGGGCATGGATAACTGTTAAGAAGACTGTAAAACCGTCTTCATTATATTTAGTGTATTCCGTAGGTAAAATATATCCTTATATATTCCTCTAGCACCTAACTCCTCCGTTCATTAAAATTTTCTATTTGTTAATCTTATTTTTCCAAAATATGTATATTTGTTTACAATGTGCTACAAAGGAATAAGAATATTAATGATTTAATCTAAACCTATATACCTAACGTTTGACTATTTTTAAATTAAGAAGATTTAAAAAAACTAAGGTCTACTAACATTACTCTGCTTCTTGAAAACAATAGTAAAATTTAAAAAAATATCGTAAAAATACTGACCTATAAATATGTCAAAATCATAACCACTTGTCACTTCGCAAAATTACCCTAAAAATTGTCCATTGAAATAGATAGAATTGTGTGCAATCAGGGCAATTTAGACAAATATTTATTTTATAACCCCATAACTAAATGACATGAACAATACCATATACACTTATCTAAAACTACCCAGTCGTGGGTGCCCGCCTAACGAGCGATTCTAGATAGCGCAGATAATCCACAGATAATATCTCTCTGGACGTTTTATTACTCTGTGGTACTGTAATTGGCTGGACTGTCCATGGTACAGCACAGCGCAAAGCGACATTGGTCATAGAGCTATATATTTTTTATAGGAGTGCCTAATTTTCTTAAAAAATTTTTGATAGGGTGGGTAACTTTGACTATTTTGTGAAAATTGGTGTGTAAATAGATTTTATTGTCAAAGGAAACCGTTTTAAGAGCTCTGAGATAAGTGTTGAGTTATTTGTGTTATTTCAAATGTAATTGTGTACGATCGTTTTAGTTTAATCAGTTGGTTTTTTGTTGGGGGTAAAAAATGTTAGAATACAAAATTATTTAAATATCAATGATGATCACAACAATAAATTGGGCAAGGGCGAGTTTACTTGAGTGCAAATATTTTATTCCCAAAATGAATGAAGTACCTATGTATTTACATAGAATCTCCAAGATTTTTGCAATTTTTTTCTTAAAAATATTCTCTCAAAAATACGTACATGAAGAAACATTTTTCACGACTTCAAAGAACGAGAACCATACATGAAGAGGGAGACAGAAAGAGACTATTCGTAGTAGATACCAAAAAATCTAAATTTATAAAATAACAAAAAAAAAAAATCTTTTCATGAGAGACTAACTGTCCTTCACGTGTACAATAGATGTGTAGGAATGTGACACGCATTACGTGTGGCGACCTCTGGTGGAGTGTACTGGTAATAAAATTATCTGATTGGCAAATAATTAGCATGTGGTCTATCTCGCTTTTACCATAAAATACTGACTATAGGGCTAACCGTTAATATTAATAATAATAATGAAAATGACGTTCGAAATATAAATTTTATACAATTTTAAATTTGTATTTGGAACGTCATCACGTCATTAAAAAATTAAAAATATTTTCAATGTTTAAATTATTTGGTAGCAGATTAGTTTTTTAAAAGTGCTGTTACCACAGACAAATTGAGTTTCGGACACTATTTGTTCATCCTAAATTATATTGTAATTTCATGATTGGGAATATGAGTTTATATTTTTGTTAGTGTGACATTAACACTTAGTGAATAATAAATCGATCATCATATAGCACGTAACCCAACACCTTCGGTGTGCGTATCACCTGTACGCCGATGACTTACAACTGTACACGCAGTCAAGTGTTGAAGATATATCATATGCCATTGAGAAAGTCAACAATGACTTGGACTTTATTAGGGATTGGTCAACGAGGTTTGGTTTATCAGTAAACCCAACCAAATGTCAGGTGATCGTAGTGGGAAGCAAGCAAATGCTAAGCAGGTTGGATATGTCGGGCACCCCGCCGGTTGTCTACAACAACCTCACCATACCTCTGAGTACAGTGGTAAAGAACCTGGGGCTATATATAGACTCAACACTTGATTGGCGGGCACAAGTTACACATGTTAGTCAGAAAGTTACCTCTTGCCTCCGCGCTTTATATAGACTTAAGAACTTTCTTCCCACTAAAACCAAGGCTATGCTTATGCAGTCCCTAATTATTCCCTTAATCGACTATGGTGATGTGTGTTATTTCGACCTGAATGCAGACCTCCTCAATAAACTAGACCGCCTTCTCAATAACTGCATTCGATTCGTTTTTAATCTTCGCAAGTATGACCATGTGTCTGCTTTCCGTTCCCAGCTACAATGGCTCCCAATTCGTCAGCGCCGTAGTTTGCGTGCACTCACTTGCCTATTTTCTTTTCTCAATTCTCCATCATTACCTGAATACCTCGAACCCCACTTTCGCCTCTTATGCTCCACTCACGATCGAAACCTTCGGTCAAGAAACAATATGCTTCTACTTTGCCCCCCGCACACCTCCAACTTCATAAATTCTTCCTTCTTTGTGCAGTCAGTTCTTCTTTGGAACGCACTTCCCGCCGAAATCAGGATGTCAACAAATCGCCTCACATTCAAGGCGAAGGTACGCGATCTGCTTCGAAGTGAATTGGCAGAACATTCACAACAACAATAGTATCCGACAGAGTACTTTTGTATTATACTTAAATTATTTATTATATTAAACTTTTTTGTAAGTATGTTTATGTATTGTGTATGTATTAATTATATAACTTATAAATACCCTATATTTGTATCACACCTATATTTTTTATGTATTGAGTTGAATTTTACTTATACCCTTAGTTGCACCTACCGCCTCGTATTTTTACATCACTCAAAGGTTGACTGGTAGAGAATGCCCAATGGCATTAAGTCCGCCTATGTACAAGATGTGCATTAAGTTTAAATAAATAAATAAATAAATAAATATAGTTTTTATGCAACTTAATGTATGCAGAATAACCGCCGTCCAGTTTTCAATAACTGCATAGCGGCTAACAGTAGTAATACTATCTATCACTTAGTTTAGTTTCTGATGCTAAATAGGGAAGTCAGATTTTCACAGCAATAGACGCAAATAGGCCTGTTCGGGCACATATGAGGGTCACCTACGTATGTTTATGGGTAGACTGTTCTCAGCTACTGTTTAGACATAATATATATGGAGCGTATTTAAGATAGTATTAAAGGCACATTCAACAAACATTCTAGAATGTCTTGGCTGATAAATATTTTGAAAATTTTTGGCAAATTTATGAGGATGTAATACGTTTTGGCGATACTTTCAAAGTATGACCAAGGAAGTAAGGTTACTCAAGTCCTATCCCTCACTTCCCCTCTTCTAATTCGGTTTAGCAGTTGCAGATGTTTGTGGATTGGTTCATTTAAATGGGCATCAATATATATATAAATTAAATTTATATTACATTTATGGAAATTTCATGATATTTTATCAGATAAATGATATTCTCATACTTTCTATTGACTAAAATTTTAACATTCCAAATGTAAATACTTTGCTGTGTCAACATCATCATCATCATCATCATCAGCCTGTCTCAGTCCACTGCTGGACATAGGACACTCCAACTGCACGCCACTTGGTTCGATTCTCGGCTTCTCAAACTTAAAAAAATGTTATCGAGTTGTGTAATTAAAATAAAAATATTTATGATAGCTAGCTTAAAGATTTAAATCTATACAACCTATTTTATAAAGCACTTTACTAAAATACAATTTAGGTACGAATAAAACTTACTTATTTTAAGCCTATTCCTACTAACAAATTGAGTTTTGCAATTGTATAAATCAAGATTAGTTAAATGTCACAACTATTAGTTCTAATCGGTCTGTATCTAAGTTAAAGTCGTGCACAAACCAAATAGTACCTAATTGATTAGTATCATGGTACATTTACGTAAGCATTAAACTACAAACGAAAAATATGTTCACTAAATTGGCGCCAGTTCGGATGTCCAAATGACACGCAATTATTTTTGAATATCGAATGACCGTTATTATGACATCTGTCAAATCAATTCCTGTCTGAAATTTCGAATTTCATTCGTATTCCAAATTCAAAGCGATAAGTAATTCAAGTCAACCCTCCGATGCCGAATCAAATAAACTCGATGCATCTTACACGCAACATGACATCAAAATCATAAGAAGTCATTAAGCATTCGAGCATACGATATACGGACCCTAATTTCGTTGCGAAGACCGAATAACTCCCATATACCACGTTTACTGAGGCATTTTTGATAATGTATCGATAATGTAAATTACACTTTATGTCAAATAGCCTAAAGTCGAAAGCGCATTGCTAATCCAACATGACAATCGTTCACATATCAAATTTACTTTTAACCTAAATTCAACTCTAAGCTCAAAGAACAAAGTTTATTTTAGTCTGCAATTAGATTTAGTCAACAAAAACACGCGAATGAGAAAAAACCGGGCATCTTTTTGCGTCCCCTTTCTCCCCTAAGCCGGTGGAGGCGGACGGGGTGAAGAAAAATCCTCGTGGGGTGAGTTGGGGTGTCTGTTGTAGTTTTTCGTTGGTATCACGCGTACGACAAGCTTAGTATTGATTTTCCAGCACATGGGCCGTTCAGGTGTTCGTATTTTTAAAGAACGAAGTGCTATTGATTCAACAGTTAACTTTAATGACGATTTTGAATGTTAAAAAATCATGAAAACGTTTAATAGACTTTATTCAAGTAAAGTTTTTTTTTGTATTTACTTGTTGTATTCTCACCTTTTTTGTCGAGGCTTTAAATAGCGAAGAAACGCCATGTTTTTTTAATGGCAATGCCATTGTTAGAAATGATGTTGTCAGAATAATATTTAAATATATTGCCAGTGACCTGTACTTATATTTAGTTTAAACAATAAAATCCCTGTTAAGATGTTATTCTATTGGTAGCAGTATGATATTCGTTGCAACCTTTTTTGGCTATTCTTAATTTTTTTTATCAGCGTTTACGTTTAAGAACTTAAGGTACATAATTTATGGTTTTTTTTTTCAATTTCTCAATCAAGCTGTATTTTACATTGAATGCAATGTGAATTTCGATTTTAGTAAACTAGTAACTTCAAATTGGTGAAAATATTGGGTTAGTGCCATAGAAGTAGCTTAAAAAATCGATGATATAGTTAAGAAGTCACTAATGTCTTTCTCATTTATATTTTCAAAACGGAAAACAATTGACTTTGGCAGACCCCTTTATACCCTATTTACTAAATTGTCTGGAATGAGCTAGATCGTTTACAAACATTCTTTACTTACTAATACTTTCAGGAAATTGATTAAACTGAGTAACTATTCTCATTCTAAAATGTATTTCGCGTTAATTACTGTTGTTTGACATCGTGAGTTACTATAGAAACCATGAACTCTAAATATATGCAAAACCGAAAGATGTCACCCCACAAATAAATAATACTTTTGCGAATTAAAAACTGGTAATATGCAAATAGCTAAAGGTGTAAAAGATTAGCATCTTATTGTGATTCATCGATTAGTTCCGAGTACTCGATGTTTGTTCGCGATTCGATACGGACCGGTGTGTCGCTGCCTTAATGTCTAACCGATTTTTAGTTTGCAAACTTTATGCGAAGTTTTTTTTTAATTTAATGATAGCAAGAAGCTTGTTGTCTTTGTAATTTGTGGTTCGAAGAATTTTGACTAAGTATAGGAACCATGAGAATATTTATTTGGTAATAGTACGAATAAAATAGAAAATAGTAAATACCAAAATTTAGAATAAAAGCTTTCGTAAGTTTTATATATATTTATGAAGGAAATTTCAATAGATTAGTTATTTCATGGATTACGTATTTAATACGCATACTAGGTATGATTTTTTTTATTGGTATAGGGGGCAAACGAGCAGACGTATCACCTGATGGTAAGCGATTGCCGCCACCCATGGACACCCATAGAGTTATAAGTGTGTTTTAGAATAACAGTGATATAGCTCACATTCTAGTGTTATAAAAATCTAGGTAAGTTTTATTTGTTTGGGAGTGAGAGACGGTGGTATAGTCGGCATGGTACAAACCCGTGGTTAACTTGATTGCAAGTCCGACGAATGGTCTATCAGTAACCTTGGCTTGTTAGAAAGATATTGACATTGATAGATATTGACATTATGGTTAGGTGACTTTAAAATCTAATTCATTATTTCAACAAGACGATAGTCCTTTTTGTTATTTTTATTTTTGTTGTTGTTATGAATTTTATACTTTGTGTCTGCAAAACTAATTTTGTAATACCTTTTCATTTCTTTAAATATAGGTACATTGATAGTTATTAAAAAAGAAACACACCTAAAACAGCAATACCAGATACAAAGCCAAAAATAATTTAGTTGATGTGCTGTTAATACAATTTTCATGCTGTTATTACTAATTTTAGATCTCATCCTTAAACCACTCTTTAATTAAAACTAAACCTTGCATCTTACGCCATAAGTTTTATATTATTTTAACACAAAACCACACACTGTTTTAAAATGAATGCGTTGGGGACCAAAAAGGTGCGCTTTTTGTTTCGACCCAGCGATTTTGTTCTCAATTTAAATATTTTATACAATGTGACAATAGACAAAACCGGTACTTGTAACTGTAAAAAATTAAATATTAAAAATTATGACGCCCTTTGTGTTTAATGTATGCAAATTTTTTAGGTGATGCTTCTGTGCGACACGAAACGGAAGTTCGATGAGGATTGGGTTATTTCAAATATGGAACGATTTTGACGGGACTTTCACAGCAGGCAGCTGATGATATGAGGAGTAATGTTTGAGAGATTACCCGGAACAAACAGACAGACAGAAAGACAAATTAAAAAAAAAAGTTGTTGTGGTACCTGTACTGTGTTATTTACCGGTTATTCTAATACTACAAACAGAAACTCTAATTTTATTTATTTGTATAGATCTGGGTATGGTTAATGTGATAAACAAAGAAAATTCTGTGTGCCCATCTTTTTTTTCCAAAAATTAGTATTTTATTAGAGTTCGCTCTCAAAGTTTCGCAATTTTTTTTAAAAAACCTTATTTTTATGAACTATATATAAAATTTAGCTTTTCCTTTTTACTTCTGTTCTCTCCTTTTTGATTTACTTTATTTTTCTTCTTCTTCTTTTCTAGATAAGTAGAGAAAATAATATTATTAAATTAATTAAATTAGTTACTCTTGGATTCTGCTCATGCTTTCCATCAGACAGAGAAGAGTCATTTTGTCAGGCTCCTGTACGTATATAAAAAAATGACGCACTTTTAATAATTGATAGTAGCAATTAATAAATTTATGTGACTTTTTCGTGTCTATAGCTTTAAAGATTTTAATCACTTTTAATAATCATTTACAATAGTATTAACACACATTATCATATGACAGCAAAAGAAAATGGTGGCGTATTATTGGCGCCAGAAAATCTAACAAAGTAACAATCACAGAAATATCGCTAGGCGAATGGCTGGAGCATAAAACTTACAGACTGTAATACTTTTGCACTTATTTACAGACGATTAAACTGACTCCGTCTTCAAACAATTTATTTTACACTGTACAATGTATGCAATGTTCTTTTTTCATAAGCTGTTATAGTATTCAACCTTTTTAATGCTGGGTGAATCTATGGTATACGTTTCCAAAAATCTACGTTTTTTTTTTATTCACGCAATTAAATTATACAGCCTTCAGTGAATTTTATAATAGACTAGCTGAACCCCGCGGTGTTACCCGCGTTTATCGACGTACCGCGAGTAACGCCGCGGGACAAAGTTAGTCTAAAAAAGTAGTCTAAGTTACTCCCCGGATCGTCAGCAACCTGCCAGTGAAAGTCCCGTCAAATCCGTCCAGCCGTTCCAGAGATTACCCGGAACAAACAGACAGACAGACAGACAAACAGACAGACGGACAGACAGACAAAAAAATTTATAACTCCATTTTTGGTATATGTACCATGTATACATAAATGTGCATTTAGTAAAAAGCGATTATTTTAATATTACAAACATACACTCCAATTTTATTTATTTGTATAGATATACGTTTTGAAAATCAGCCTACTTGCTATGGAATGGTAGCAGATTCGAATTCCACTCAGTGCACCGGCAGTGCAGATAGTAATGACACAAGTAGATATTGAAAATAATTAAATAAATTAACATCATTACTATGGCTTAATTACTAGTAAATTATTCGTTCCTAGAACGGGGCTCATCCGTGGTGTTACCCGAGGTAGTACAGAAACCGGTAGTTTAAAAGTTACCGTATGTTACTCCTTATATCATCAGTTATCTACCAGTGAAAGTCCGTACAAAATCGGTCCAGTAGTTCCAGAGATTAACCGAAACAGACAAACAGACAGACTATTTTTTTTTAAATAACCTTATATATATATATATATATATATATATATACCGTATATATGTAATTACATACTTAATATTATTTGTAATTTCAAATACATATTATCTATATAAATGAATCTTCGAAATGTATGTACGTGCATAACTGTAGTAGTATGGCGGGGCTGGACGTACCATAATATACGAAATGTCAAACCCTATTTCACCCCTTATGGTTTTAGGGATAGAATATCCAGAAACGCTTAAATACGGTAATTCCTCATTTTCATCAGTTGTCCAAAAATAAAGTTTCATGTTTCTAACTTAAAAAATGACGGACTTTCGTACAAACTTTCAATCTCTTTTTCACCCCCTTATGGGTAGAAATTCCGAATTTCCTTCAGTCTGCTCAATAAAACGATCCTACTCACCAATTTAATAGTTTATGCTCGGCGATGTTGAATCAGTCAGTCAGACATGTTATTTTATAAGTATAGATAAACCTATTAAGACAAACTAGGTGTATAGATATAGTGTGGGTTACTAATCCAAACATCAGCTTTGCATGTCTTTTCTTTACTATAGACGACTAGTTCCTAGCTCGGGATCCTAAAGTATCATCTATTTCCTAACCTTACCTGTCAAGTAATATGAGCAGTACCTAGCAACAAGTCCTAGTTTTAATTTAATATTTGTAATTTGATGTAGTTTGTAGAAAAAAAGGTATGTACATGTATAAAATTAGATAATAGTTATAGACAGTAAATAAATAAATATCGTGTAAAAATGAATTACCCTAAAACAAATAGTAGTAAGCACTATAGAGCTTATCAGGAATCCCACCTGGTAACAACGTGAAAAGAGAGTGAGAGAAAGAATCAGTATGACGAATGAAAGTACGAGCAGTAGCAAAAGCGAGAACTGGTATGAAAGGAATAGCTAGGAATAGGCTCCAATCAATATTGGAGGTGCTAGTATAAAAAAAAAAAAAAAAAACCTTACCTGTCACCACAACAACTTGAAAGAATACAACTAAGGCCCTATTTGTATTAAATTGTATTTAAAGAATCACCCTCTAACTCCCAATCGTTTTACTGTCTATCACCAGCTCATGTGAATAACTGAAAGAATACAAATTCAGATCAATACGTACGTGTAATATTAAAATCATCATCTAAGCCCTAACTGTTGAAGAGTTTAAACTTCTTTCTTCAGCTCACCAGAAAATTGAAAGTATACAACTAAAGGTCTATAGATACGTATGAAATTCAAATAATTATCCTTCAACTCTTAACCCTTGAGGATTAGTACCTTCCATCATCAGCTTACTTCAATAACTTGAAAGAATACGACTAAAGGTAACATTAATATTATAATTTAAAGATTTTTCTTCAAACTCCTAACCGTTAAGGAGTTGTTACTTACATCATCAGCTCATCATCATGAAATGCATCCTCGGATAGCCTCGGAGCATACCTTTTCGAATACAAAAAGAATTTTTCAAAATTAGTCCACAATTGACGAAGTAATCGGTTAACATACATAAAAAAAAATACATAGGTAGAACCTCCTCCTTTATTGAAGTCGGTTAAAAAGAGGAAGGTGACTGACTAAGATACCCAGATATCAAAGCACAGCCCAAACCGCTGAAGCTAGATTCCTGAAATTTTGCATTGGAAATGTCACCCCTAAGGTGGTAAAATAGGGGATGAAAATTTATTTAAAACTTTTTATTCCTGTGACGGATTTGCTTAATTTAAAAAAAAATATAGTGGAGTTGAAATTAATGAAATACGTGTTTTAGTATTGTTCAAAATGCAATACCCAAATTTCAGAATGAAAGTCTACGCGACCAAAGCCGTGGGCAATAGCTAAGTCCATAGATGAGGCAAAATTAAAAGTATTATAAATTGATTAAAAAACAAGACCCAAAAATAAAAAAAAAAAACAAAATGGTAGGTAGATACTTACGATTGTTTTAATAAAACGATTATTTGTTATTTCATAAAAGATGCTTTAAAACTTTGATATCTTTGATTTTGAACTATAACAATACGTACTTAATCATGTACTCATAATTTTAGTATCTATCAATAGCAAAACATAATCTGATATAAACATAGACCATAAATAAAAACTTCATTTCATAAAATACACTATCGCAATATGCAAATCAAATCAATAAATTAAAAAAGTACATTAATTTATTCAAACCTTATTTTATTATCTGCGAACTGTATGAATCAACAATTATTTATTTTTATTTATGTCATTGTTCAATAAGTGCGATCGACATAACCCTGCGTCTGCCTATTGTTGTTGAAAAAAACAATTAATCTTTGTTTTTGTTATTATCACTTGTTTAAGAGATGTTTTGAATATATTATAAAGCAGGATATTAACGTATTTTATACTGTTATGCTCTAAATGCGGAAGTATAGATAGACAAATGTTTGTTATTCAAACACACCAGAACGGCTGAACGCATTTCCATTCATTTTTATAAAAATACATTTGAGTATAAGAATATGAAAACAATGTAAGGAAAAAATTCTTATTTGAAATCTTTTAACTTAAATATTTTTCTAAAACTGAGGATAGTTGGCAATCGTAATGATAACTATACTGCATAATGTTTTTCATCAGTGGTCACACAAAGTATTTTTACTTTTTTAGAGCTATTAGGTCCGGATTTAAAACAGAAATTGCAGTAGGTATCTCAAAACTTCACAATTATCGAAACGTGATTTCTACTTTTGATAACAATATAGTTTTATTCATTATAACATTTATCACGAATAAAACCATTTACTTCAGTGGTAGTTATTGTAACAATAGTTATTTAAGTTATAAGCATTACTACGACCAAGTTTGGTAAAACTATCATACCTTGAACATAAAATATATCCTCTCCTTTTTATGTTAATGTATGCTTCATCCATGGGAACCAGTAAAAACATCCGTCACCTCCACACAAAAGCCCGAATAAATTAGACTACAAAACGTGGAATATGACAACATAAAGAAAATATTTTATCTCATTACGCATACACGCAACGCATCTAAGAAATCAATAATACGCTGCCCTTTGTCAGTGTGCGAAAAGTTAAAAAGTAATATTCAAAAGTGATATGCAAAACAGATCTCGGATTCAAAAACGGTCTCTAAACGAACAGAGCATTTTGTGCGGAAGAACCATTTTGACACTCGGCAGAATAAACCCTTCTACTTTATATTCAAATTAGGAACATCTTAAGGCCAGTATTCTATGTTTGAATTTGAATCATAGATAAAAACCTTCTTTTAATGTATTCATAGAATTCGTGAGAACGGATTCCTTGTTCCTTGATGTGAGAATCGAGTCTTTTATAGAAGAATTGATGGGGTTGTGTGTTATGGAAAGCTGTGTCAACATTTGCAGTAATATGGTAATTATTGAATTCCAATAATGGTAAAGGTGTCATACTGTATCGATTCGGTATAATTGATTGGGTGTTGAAATGGAAGAGTGAATACCAATAACTTACACACTTAAACTTTATGACTCGTTTTCAGTTCTAGAATATTATATTTTATCTAATACATAGAAATATAAAATGAAAATTAGTTACATTTATTAATATTGTTTTTAAAGTTATGGAATAGATTTTATTTTTATATTTTAATGGAAAGACATGTCAGTTTTTAAATTATTAAAAATTCTTGATAATGATGTTCCAGTTTTAGCTATCGTTTGTGGTTATTATACATTTACTCATTTTTCTATCCTCCGGTGTTAAGAAGATATGTAATAATTGATATAAATGTGGTAAAATATATTTTAAGAAGCGGGAGTGATGATAACACTACACAGCACTGATTCATTACTTTATAAATTTTAAGTCTAATTATTTAATTTAATGGAATGCCTGCATCGTTGGTCTAATGGTAAGCGCCAGCGTTAAGACTGCCAATCAAGAGGTCCCATGTTCGATTCTTGGGTCGGACTATTTGGTTTGTTTTTTTTACAAGAAATTCTTAACAGCAGCCTGGAGTATGGAATATGGCGATGTTTCCCGCCCGTGCCTCGGAGAGCATCTTAAGCCGTCGGTCCCGATTGTCATGAACACCTATGAAAATCGTTATTGGGAAGTCAGTGCCCTCAAATAAACGGACAACTAGTTCATCCTTCGAATTATTCAGTTCATCCTCAGGGTTGGGGAAGTCCGATGTCAGTCGTTCCGTGTAAAAACTGATACTCAGGTAAAACCCTTTGAACTAGTAGCCGACCCCAATTAATATTGGGAATAATAAAGGCTAGAAAGATACTGAAGTCTACTTATTTAAAAGTATCGTATTAAAACTATTCATATACTTATGGTTTTCATTTAGTGCCCGTAATTTATTTCCTGTCCTTATATTTTAGTGTTAAAAATCCTTAATCTTGAACGCATCAGTAAATTTGTAAAAATAACCATAAATTTCAAATTAAAAAAGAGAACGCTCAATATTAATACTAAGGTTAAAAAAAGTTCGAACGTACGTCTTCAACCCTTCCGCGTCTCGGGCATTCAAATTTAAATTTTTGTCCCCTAGTCCGGCAGGTGTACTATGTCTTTTGTAAACACTTCCGTGGACGGCCGTTGTCTTGATTGGGCTTCCGCACCAAGATATGTGATTATATTAGTACAGCAAAAAGTTTTGTTTTTATTCAAATCTTTTATAATTATGAGTTGTTTTACGACATTTGAAAATAAGAATTCGAAGGGTGGTCTAAAAAATGTCGTTAGTATAATGAATGAGTTTATATTTTATAGACATCCTTTTATGATTACACCTGACTAACGGCTGCATTCTTAAGTGCAGTGGTATGATTTACGTTGGAGACTGATACTTTGGGAAAAAAATGGGGGTAACTCATTCTTTAATTCTTAAGTACAGTTGTCCGTCGGTGGCAGTAGTTATTTACCATCAGTATCAGGTAACTCATCTAATGGTTTACCCCTTATACCCTAAAAAAACTTTTTTTTTTATGTTTGGCCTGCCAAAATGACTCTACTCTGCCTGATGGAAAGCATAAGCAGAGTCCAAGAGAGCTGGTCGCCATACTCATTGCTCGTACAGACAATGCAACAATGCAGCATGGTAACCCACACTATGGCGGCCTAGTGATGCCTCTGCATCATTGGGCCTAACTAATTAGCCTAACTAGTCAGCATACAATGCAAAAAAGTACTATACTTAACTATATTTTATAGGTGATTTTGGAGTTAGGAAACATCAACACCTATCTACCTACCATTGTGAATGTTTAAAAGTTTTTTTTTTGATGTAAAAACTCTATAGGCAAGGGTAAACCTGATTTTTGTCGAGGCGAGAATTGCTGTGGCGACGTTCGCCGTTTCACCTTACTGAAGTCACTGCTGAAAATAATTGACTTGCCGCGATTTCATATAAATTTAAATTTAATTGTAAATAAATTAACTTCACACGCATCTTAAGCTTAATAAACGGAATAACTTTTCTTTTCACCACAAATTTTCCTATTAAAATTAGCCCCAAGTCGTATGCAAATATTTTTTAAAATAATAACACACCTGGGTATCGAAGACCGGTCGTAATTCTGTCACATCCGCGCCTCATTTGCATGCAAGGGTTAATTCTTCACGATTATTTGAGCTCACGCATATTTTTAATTATTCAAGGGTTAATATATTCTGTTTGAAATTTGAAAAAGTACAATACGTTTGCGAATGTGATTTTTTAAGTGCATATTCAGTTTAGCATTGAGGTTCGTGGTGTGTAGAACTTTCTACTGTAAAAGTGTTTGAAATAAAATAGTGCGTTGTTCTAAAGTTTTAGTGTGCATTGTTTTTTGACAAGGTAATTTGGCAGCAATTTTACATTAGTAAAATTTAAGAAGTGAGTAACTTTAAAATAAAAGTTATTTATTACATAACTAGTTAACAGTTTTCTTAGCGTTAGTAGGTTTAGTCAAGCAATTCTTGCATTCTTTTATTTTATTTTGGCGCCAAATCACTTTCAGTTACTACCTTCCTACTGCACAATGTTTTTTTTTACTTATTGTTATATAATTATATAGGCGCCATTTATAAGAAAGTGATGCGTTTTATACTACCGGGGTTTTTTTTGTCTTTAAAATAATTGGTTCTAAATGAGATAAATGGCTTTGCATCTGTTTCAAAATGTACCTATGTTTTCTAATCTGTTGTTTTATTCCACACAGACTCTCACGTTCATATTAAGAACCTACTCTCCTACCGTTTTTAAATTACGTAGATAATTTTTTTTTTTAATTGGGTGTGTTAGGTGCGAGATTTTAAAAATCGCACATTTGCGTTAGGTTTTTTAATTTACTTTTTTCTAAGCAATTCAATTTCGCCATTACACCGAAAACTAATTTTCCAAATTTGAATCCGTTCGAAAATCAACAGCAGTGATGTACTAACGGTCATGCATCACGGATAATGATTGGATTTGCCCCGCCTACGCCATCCATCACTCGCAACGAGTGACGCGAGTGGGTGGCAGGCATTACCACCGTACCTTGACCCGCAATTTTCCCTCCAAATTGTCCTGTGTCGCCCAAAAAAATGTTCGATACCAGGGGTGAGGGAGATCTGAGATTATTGGTTGAATTGCATTAGGGAGGAAATTCGCGAAAGCATTGTGTCTTGTTAGGACTGTAATGTCTTGGGTGTTAGTAAATTATGTTTTTGTATATAATGGTCCGGCATGATGTGCGTTAGATAAAATGCTCCAATTTGTCTTATAACTTAAATTAAAAGATTTATCGATTAAATTTAATAAATCTAAATAATAAATGTAAGTAAATGTAAGGGATATGCATGAAATAGACGCGGTATACCACCATCATCATAGCCGAAAGATGTCCACTGCTGGACATAAGACTTCCTAAAGCAAAAAGCCTATAGCAAAATAATAGAAAAAGATTCCATTCAGCGAAACATTTATTCGCAAATTTAATTAATTTTATAAACAAAGAATTACTTTCAAATATATTTTTTTAACTAGAACTAAAGACAATAGATATTCTAACTTTTATTAGCCAAAAAATGTTGCAACATAAAAAAAAGTTTACATAGGCTCTACAAAACGCCATCATGGAAATACCAATCTATTTGACTATTCCACTAAGAAAGAAAAATCAGCGGCGCAGGGTGTAATCCCCCGGGGGGTGGGGGAACAGCCAGCTTCAAAATTGAGACGGTATAAGAAGATTAAGGTTGATGTATTACGTGACTATGAGGAGGTGGAACGTTGATGAGCTGGCATAGCCGACTGGAAAACACCACGGTATTTTTTTTAATAAATAGTATTTATATATTAATTTAAAATTTAGTAATGTAAAACTGAATATAAATCAGCGACGATAAATAATTAAGGGATGCAATGATTTATTTCGTAGTTTGGAATAGCAAACTTACAAAAAAAAATACTACTTATAAAATCAGCTGTCTGCCAGTCAAATTTCCGTCAAAATTGATCTAGCCATTCCAGATATTATCCGGAACAACAGAAAAAGAGACAACATTTTTGTTGGTTTTTAAATGTAACTAATATTTAAAATATGCATCTAGTGAGAAGCTGTTATATAGAAATTGTGAACGGACATTTCAATACTATTAATTTGCATAGATGTACAGCAAAAGATATACCTACGCTAAAATAAAATTGGCTATTTTATTCTGTCGCTCTTTTTAACCAATTTTTACTTACTTCAAAGAACGCAAACGGACTTAAAAAAACGCAAAACGGTACTGTTAATCTGTCTTTAACCTTTTCTTCTAAACTGAACATGTTAGAACAGGTTAGTTTTACTTGTTCTAGCTATACATCTAAATATTCCGGAATCTGAAATCTCAGGGCGCAATATCTTCAGAAAGAATATATTCCTTAACTGATGGCTAGGTTACTATATTGCAAAGTAAGGCTTAGAACATACAGCATTAAAGATATTTGAAATAAATAATAGAACTTTATACTAAGGCACAGGTATAGGTATGCTTATTACATAATATAAATAAGTTAATGACTGAAATTGTATAAGTACCTTATTCTAAGTCTCTATTTAAATTTATTTTTTGAAACTCTAACTCAAAGTCTAATTTAAGAAATTGGACGAATTAAATGTTAGAAATAATAGTAAAAATTACTTAATTTAAAATATTCCTACTAATTTCACATAAAGATCAGCACACAAAAATCAAAGCGATCATTCCCCCCTATTACCCACACTATTAAGTTTAAATTGACCCATGTTTCAACCAAACTTCGATGTCAATGATCGAAACGTCAGGAAATACCATGATACCTATGCAACTTCTATTGCTTGAGTTCATTTAATGCCATTTATATACATAAATTAGATATTGCATTTGAGAACGAACAGGAAGGGTTTTAGAATTGCCACCAATTGAAAATTGCAATCGAACCTATTTCAGAAGAAAATAGTTTCGATCGTCTAATCGTCTTTTTCTAATATTTCTTCTTCACTTTTCAATCGTCTAATCTTTTTTTTCTAATATTTCTTTTTCACTTTTCAATCCCATGCCTTACAATAGCGAGCTTAAGCCACATTTCCATACATATGAGGTAGACAGAAAGGCGATTGTTCCGAAACAAAGATTTTCATACGACGCGCATGCGCCACTTGGCCTTACTTTCTTATGTTTATAATGTTAAAAGAAAAACTTGGATAACATGAACCATTTTGGATAAGGTTTTTAGAATATTGTTCTAAGTCTATTGGTGTTATTTCTGTTGTTAGAAAACTCTTGAAACCAAACTAAAAAGTCATAATAAATGAGTTTTGTCCTGCCATATGATGTTTTAAATGACAAATATTAAGAAAAGGTAGATAGGTTGTAATAAAAATAGGCTTTACATAAATACATACACATAAAAATCTAATATACTAGCTGTTGCCCGCGGCTTTGCTCGCGTGGAAGTTGATTTTATGTATTTAATTAAAACTGTGTAAAAGTATGTATCAGTAATTTATTCATATTTCTGAACGTATTTATTTATTTTTGATCAATAGCCCATTTAAAAGAACTATCATACAAACATTCGACTCATATTTCATCCCTTTTAGGAACAGAATTCGCATTAATGCTGATAATGCATAAAGTGTCATGGTACTAATTTAAAAAATAACGGACTTCCATACAAACTTTCAACCCCTATTTCACCCCTTTAGGGGTAAAATATCCAGAACCGCTTAAATACGTCTTGACATTTTTTTAATCAGTAGTACATGAATAAAGTTTAATGGTTCTAACTTAAAAAATGACAAATTTCCATACAAACTTTCAACCCCTATTTCACCTCTTAGGGGTAGAATATGCAGAAACGCTTTAATACTTATTTACTCACTTTTAATCAGTAGCTCAAAAATAAAAAATTTCATGTTTGCTACTTCAAAAATAACGAACTTCCGTACAAACTTTCAACCCCCATTTCACCCCCTTAGGGGTAGAATATCCAGAAACGCTTAAATACGTATCCACTCACTTTTAATCAGTAGCCCAAAAATAAAGTTTCATGTTTGCTACTTAAAAAATAGCGAACTTCCATACAAACTTTCAACCCCTATTTCACCCCTTAGGGGTAAACTATCCAGAAACGCTTAAATACGTATCCGCTCACTTTTAATCAGTAGCCCAAAAATAAAGTTTCATGTTTGTAACTTCAAAAATGGCGAACTTACTTACAACC
This sequence comes from Spilosoma lubricipeda, assembly GCA_905220595.1. NCBI lineage: Eukaryota > Metazoa > Arthropoda > Insecta > Lepidoptera > Erebidae > Spilosoma > Spilosoma lubricipeda. The sequence continues at coordinate 4,027,016 of HG992290.1, forward strand.
TTTCAACCCCTTTTTCATCCCCTTAGGGGTAGAATATCCAGAAACGCTTAAATAGGTGTCTACTCATTTTTAATCAGTAGCCCAAAAATAAAGTTTCATGTATCTAACTTAAAAAAATACGAACTTCCATACAAACTTTCAACCCCTATTTCACCCCCTTAGGGGTAAATACCCAGAAACGCTCAAATACATCTCTACTCTTTTTAAATCAGTAACACATAAATAAAGTTTCATGTTTCGAACTTCAAACATTACGGACTTCCAGACTAACCCATATACGAAATATCAACCCCTATTTCACCCCTGAGGTGTAGAATATCCAGAAACGCTTAAATACGTCTTTACTCTTTTTTAATCAGTAGTACACCAATAAAATTTCATGATTCTAACTTAAAAAATTACGAACTTCCATACAAACTTCCAACCCCTATTTCACCCACTTAGGGGTAGAATACCAAGTAACGCTTAAATACATATCTACTCTTTTTTAATCATTAGCATATGAATAAAATTACGTGTTTCTAATTTAAAAAATGACGAATTCCATACAAACTTTCAACCCCTTTTTCACCCCTTAGGGGTAGAATATCAAGAAACGCTTAAATACGTATTTACTCACTTTTAATCAGTAGCCCAAAAACAAAGTTTCATGTTTGTAACTTTAAAAAAGACAGACTTCCATACTAATCTATATGCAAAATGTCAACCCCTATTTCACCCCCTTAGGGGTAGAATATCCAGAAACGCTTTAATACGTATTTACTCTTTTTTTAAACATTAGCACATGAGTAAAGTTACATGTTACTAACTTAAAAAATAACGAACTCCCATACAAATATTCAACCCCTATTTCACCCCTTAGGCGTAGAATATTCAGAAACGCTGAAATACGTATTTACTCATTTTTAATTAGTAGCCCAAAAACAAAGTTTCATGTTTGCTACTTCAAACATAACGAACTTGCATACAAACTTTCAACCCCTATTTCATCCCCTTAGGGGTAGAATATCTAGAAACGCTTAAATACGTATTAACTCTATTTTAGTCAGTAGCCCAAAAACAAAGTTTCATGTTTGTAACTTCAAAAATGGCGGACTTCCAGACTAATCTATATGCGAAATGTCAACCCCTATTTCACCCCCTTAGGGGTAGAATATCCAGAAACGCTTTAATACGTATTTACTCTTTTTTAATCATTAGCACATGAGTAAAGTTACATGTTACTAACTTAAAAAATAACGAACTTCCATACAAACTTTCAACCCCTATTTCACCCCTTAGGGGTAGAATATTCAGAAACGCTGAAATACGTATTTACTCATTTTTAATTAGTAGCCCTAAAATAAAGTTTCATGCTTCTAACTTAAAAAATGTCGTACTTCCAGACTAACCTATACGCGAAATGTCAACCCCTATTTCACCCCTTAGGGGTAGAATATTCAAAAACGCTGAAATACGTGTTTAATCATTTTTAATCAGTAGCCCAAAAATAAAGTTTCAGGTCTCTAACTTAAAAAATGACGGACTTCCATACAAACTTTCAACCCTTATTTCACCCCCTTAGGGGTAGAAATTCCAAAATTCCTTTCTTAGTGGGTGTCTACTCAATAAAAGGATCCTACTCACCAAATTTCATAGTCGTAACTATCATAGTTTACGCTTGGCGATGATGAATCAGTCAGTCAGTCAGTCAGGAGTTACTATTTTATAAGTATAGATAAAATACTCGTGTCGCGGTTTTTGTTACCAAACTCTTCCGAAACGGCGGGACCGATTTTTTGCAAATTTTGTTTGCATATCGAGTAGGTCTGAGAATCGGCCAACATTTATTTGACCTACCCAAATTTTTTTTTATTATATTAATAATATACATATCAAAACAACATCTGCCGGGTCAGTGAGTAGCATTATAAAAATCGCTTCGCTAAAATAACAGAATATAAGATAATTTTTGAGAAATTTTAGTTCAGTGAAAATAAGCACCTTTGGTCGTATTAGAACCAGTAATTAAAGTTTAGCGATAATAAACTTAGAAAATGCATCATTTCTAAATCACACTTTGATCAAACAAACAAATTGAAGTAGATAAAAAAATTGACAAAGTAAATATTGCAAACAAATAATTCATATAAGTTAGACTTAAGTAAATATAAAACTCCTAATAATATAATGTATACTTTCGAAGGAGAGGCTAGTAGTAGTACTAGGACTAGAGAATGTTGATAATGATGATGATTGATGACATAATGTTTAGATTACCTATATAAATATTACTAATGTGTAACTACTAAATGAGTTAGGACTTGCATTCAATACATACACCTATATACTTGTAAGCTAAAAGAAATTTTACTCGTTCTTTGCATGCGAAGTGCACAGAAGTACGTTTTTTTATGGAATAGTGAGCAAACTAGCAGACGTATCACCTGATGGTAAGCGTCACAATTGCATTGCCGATTTGGGGCATGGGGAAAGGGATGTGGGGGGTTTGGGGTACGGGCCTCCGGTATCTCCAGTAGTGAGTGCACTAACACAGCGCAAGCGCTATTTCACACCGGTTTTCGGTGAGGCCATGGTATCACTCCGGTCGAGGTATCATTCGTGCCGAAACGTGGCTCTCCCACGGTACGGTTCGTGTCGTGTCGTGTGTCCAACTTGTTATAATGCTTACAGTTTCGTATAAATGGTACTGTACGACCAAGACACACAAACTCTCGACCAAAAAAACAATGTCTCTCCAGTAGATATACCTATATACTCTAAAAAGATAACCAACATAACTTTCCACAATTCAATTTGCGTAAACATAAATAAGGAGCGAAGGAAAAGATGGCGAAATTGTTATAATATCGGCGAGTAGGCAAGGCCCCAATATATCATAGAACGTCACGCGGCATGCGGCTGACGCGAAAATATTACGATGCATCAAAACTGCCAAGGAGCGGGGAGAAAAACGAACTTAGCTGGCTGCGTAGGTTCAAGGTACGAGAAGAAGCGGTTTGAATTTTTTTTAAGAAAAGACCGTGGCGGAACGTATAGAAAATATCCGAGATAATACACTATAGTGTTGCGTAGTAAATTAATAGACCATATGCTCTGATTTTGTTTTGAAACTTACAGGAAAAAACAATATTAATTCGTTCTGTTTTCTAACCTGGGGGATTACATGTTTTAGTTAGATGTACTTGGGGTCTAGTTTGTAAATATATTTTGAAAGACAAGTTTGGTTTGTGTCTAATCGTTTTCACTGCTGGCTGTGAGAGAGGATGAGATTATAAAACTACTAGCTGCCCCGGCAAACGTCGTTTTGACATAAAAAAAAATTAAGGATGGGTGACCTTACCATTTAGGGGGATGAAAAATAGATGTTGTTCGATTCTCAGACCTACTCAATATGCTCACAAAGTTTCATGAGAATCGGTCAAGCCGTTTCGGAGGAGTTTGGCAACTAAAACTGTGACACGAGAATTTTATATATTAGATTAATTGAATACTGTAAACCCGTACAGTTTGGTTACATAGAATTTGCTATAACTAGTTTAACAGATTGAGTTAAAAAGATCGAGGATTTGATGAGGAGCTTTGAGTTAGAAAATTGACGTTTTTTTCAGTCCGGTTACCAAAAAACTATGTGTAACATGCCTTAAGTTATCATTCTTGTCCTAATATCTCTGACAGACATTAGTCTACCCGCTACAGCTTATACTTTACACCGAACAGTAATACGTTCAGAAAAGCGGGGGTGGATTGTGTCTTGAAAAATGCTCTGGAGCTCTGTGGCGATGGGCTGTATTTCATGAGATATATCTTCGTGCACACCTATGTATTATATCCCCCGTTGTGTACGAATAAATACTGTATATACTTAAATAATAAAGTTGAAATTCACTATGTAAGGAAGAGTAAGGTGCCCTGAATCTTTCTTAGGTTTAATCTTATATCTCTTAGCTTTTATTTGTACGCTAGGTAACTTAAGTCACGTTGCGACTTCATATTGGTTTTTATTTTCTATATCTATATCTATACTAATACATAAAGCTGAAGAGTTTATTTGTTTGTTTGAACACGCTAATCTCGGGAACCGCTGGTCCGATTTGAAAAATTCTTTCAGTGTTAGATAGCCCATTTATCGAGGAAGGCTATAGGCTATATATCATCACGCTAAGACCAATAGGAGCGGAGCACCAATGAAAAATGTTTCGAAAACGGGGGGAAATTACACGCTACGGGAGATAGGACGCAAACGAGGTTGCGTGGGTCGGCTAGTTTCATCACACTTTGTTATAAGTAACACCTATATGTTATAAGCAAGACCTAAATATAATTTCTGTTACGAGTTGTAGAACACATAATTCTGTAAAATACACAAACAAACACACGACACAAAAACAGAAAACACAACTAAATTAATAGAATAATTAATTAGTATTCAACTAAATTGATTACGCAAGGTATGTTGTGTTTATAACACGTAGAGCACATAAGACTTTCTGCTCGAATTGTAGTGGCCCGATTTCTCTAATAGTATATACTAGGCAAAGTTAGTCTGAAAAAAATAGCCTAGGTTACTCCCTGGCTCATTAGCTACCTACCAGTGAAAGTCCCGTCAAAATCCGTCCAGCCGTTCCACAGATTACCCGGAACAAACAGACAGACAGACAGACAGACAGACAAAAATTTTCTTAACTACAGTTTTGGTATATGTATCGTGTATATATACATATGCATTGATTAAAAAGCTGTTATTTTAATATTACAAACAGACACTCCAATTTTATTTATTTGTATAGATTACTACTACGAAAGTAATACCATTGGAGTCAACGCTTTGATGATATTGGACGGTGTTAGTAATATAATTAGCTTTTTATTGCATAGAAATATACTACTGCGCGTATGTATAATTAGTTTAGATATTAGTACTTAAACCTCACGTAGTATCTTTAAACAAAACAAATATACATGTATACTACTTCTCCATACTCTGTCTATACTAATAATATAAATTTCAAAAATAACTCTGAGTGTTAGGGCGCCCACACAAAACTGCGAATTCGCATCGCATAGTAAATATCTGAACTGCACCGCAGAACTTCCGATCTAATTCGCATCGTGCATTCGTGCGATGTTACGTCACACTTATTGACAACATTTTTGGTCCACTCTGAAACTACTAGATGGCTAGATACTTTCTTTCTTTATTTATTTTTCTTTATTTTACTTTTATTAGACAGCGCAGTGTGTTAGATGTCCTAAATATGTATTATTATTTTATACATATGTATCCATAAATAATTTTTACTATTTTATTTTATTTTTCATCATTCATTTCATACAAAACTAGCTGACCCACGCAACCTCGTTTGCGCCTTATATTGCCCGTAGCGTGAAAATTTCCCCCGTTTTTGAAACATTCTTCATTGTTGCTCCGCTCCTTTTAGTAGTAGCGTGATGATATATACCTTATAGCCTTCCTCGATAAATGGACTATCCAACACCGAAAATTTTTCAAATCGGACCAGCGGTTCCTGAGATTAGCGCGTTCAAACAAACAAACAAACAAACAAATAAACAAACAAACTCTTCAGCTTTATATATTAGTATAGATTTCATTAGGACATCTCTTTGTGGTCAAAAGTATGGTCACATGAACCAACGCTTATCGTACGAATTCGCATTGTAGCAATTAGCATCGCATCGCATCGTAGTTATGTGTAGCCCTTACGCTTTCACGACTAAACCTGAGTTCAATGAAATTTGCCATGAATACTTTGAACCTTGAAGAAGGACATACGCTAGTATTATCCACGGTGACCAACATACAACGGGCAGCCATAACAACAAGTAGTAGAAGTATTAGTAGGTAATAATTTGTATTATAATCAGCTGTGCTACCAAAAACCGCGCGCTCCAAAATAACTTCACAACTTTTCTTATTTCATTCCTAAGCTCAACCCAGGGCCTGGGAAACTTTCACAGAAAATCTTGCGCGTCTGAAATGGCTGCCTAAATATAAAGTATTTTGTCAAACATTTTAAATTTACTCGTAGAACTATGCATTCGAAATTCAAGGGTTTTGTTTTACCGTGTCTTTTGACGGGTTTTTAACTAGAGATTAGCTGATAAAGTAAGGAGTAACTTAGGTTTATTTTATTTTATAAATAAAAGGTTCTGTTAAACGAAAATTAAAGCCATTCAAATAGCAAACACATTATCCTATTCAATAGCAACAAATATAGGTACTTACATCCGACAAATTTTCGAAATGGTCGAAAGAGATGGCACCAACTACTAGACGACAAAAGATAGTAGCATTAGCTACCTATCAGTGAAAGCCCCGAAAGATATTAGCCGGAACAAAAACAGGCAGACAGACAAAAAATGTTAAAAGTATTATTTTGGTATATTTACCTTGTAATGTGTGTAATACATGTGCATTTAATAAAAAGCGACAAACAGACACTTCAATTTTATTTATTTGTATGAATAGAGTATAGATTCTGGCAATAACTAAAACATAACTGTGAATAAATAGTAGCTATATGTCTCTATAGGTAAATCGTGTATTTAGTAAATACACGTTATACCTATAGAGATATATACTATCTACTCACTCGTCTTATATGGAGTAGGTATAATCCTTTATGCAACATCCATAATTGAAAATATCTCAGCTCTCATCTATAGGTTATGTTAATATTTGCATTATCGAGCAAGATTTAATATAACACCGTATGTAACACAGTATCGACAGTATTGCCATACGTACTGAAAATATATTAGTATTTCTTACATTTGCTCCCTTATCCGATATCAATATTGCTGCTAGGGTAACTTAAAAATGGCGGTTTCAAAAAAAGGAACGCCCAACTTTTTTCTAAGCGTACTTACTGCTCTTTGTCTAACAAGAAAATGCACTCCTAATTTACGTTCACGTATGAAACCTAGATAGGAAGAAACTCGTTTCACGTACATTTCAAATAAGCAAGAAATTTAAAAAACTAAAAAACGCGCTTTAATAGCAATCGAACTAAAAAGTACAAATTAATTTTAATGTAAAAAGCGTGGGGCGATATTATTGAAATATTTTCAGAAAGCATCCATGCTATTAAAGCGTGTTTGTTTAGGTTTTAAAACTTTTTTTTTTTAGAAAATTTTTTTTTTTCACATTATTATTATTGTCATCGGCCCTTGACCCCTGTGCAAAATTTCAAGTTAATCAGACTCTTAGAAGTAGGGGAAAATGAAGTTAAAAGATTTAGTTAAATACGTACATATAGGTGAATCTAATAAAAGCGTGTTAAAAACACGACTGTATTTCTTTTTTTTTACTATTTATTGTTTTAGACCTTTTACGCATTGCGTAAGTCGGTTAAATCGTATCCCGAACATGTCGCTACACACTATTTGGCCGCCCTTGACTTACTGCACTCTCGACTAACACGGCAAATTATTTTCAATTAAAAGTGTGCCAAGTTACACCGTATAACATAAGCTAATTGTCAGTAATAGTCTCGTAGAAATTGGAGCAACGATTCTGAAGATTAGCCGGAACAAACAGATACATAAAAAAATTACTGAAGTAAATTCAATTGAATTATATTAAAGGCTGTTGTTTTGACTTTGCAAACATAAGCTTCTCTTTTATTTATATACTAGCCGTTGCCCGCGGCTCCGCCCGTTTGTTTGTCGTCCAACTGACTTAGAAACCTTAGTGGCCTCATGCACACCACTTTTGCTGGAGATCATGACATGATCAAATACATTTACTATTCTATAAAGGACATACAGACAAACATTAATTTATATATGTTATAGATTTAGTCTTAGCTGTTTTTAATTCTAACGACTGTTAAAAATATTAGCGAATCAAACCGAAATCGTAAACTACCAAGTGCGTGGTCCCCGTGTACAATTTATTTTTGCTCAACTTAATGTGTTAGGGTTACTTCAAACGTAAAGTTTTAAGTTTAAATTTAGTGCTTGTAACTAAAAGCTCTTAAAATTGAAAAAAAAATGAGCTATAAATTCTACTTATTTATGATTAAAAGTTGATTGTAGACCAACTTGCTTGAAAGATTGGCAACAGATCAACTTTTGTTCCATTTAACATTTCAAATTAGGAATGCGAAACTTAAGTCCTCATAGCAACATCGCGATACACGCGCATACATTTACACCTGTCTGCCTTTTAAATCGCATGGCAAGTGAAACTCTAACATCTATTGAAAACCCGAAACAGGGGGTGTGTTTCTCCCTTTATACCCTCCCACCCTCCTCGTTACTCCACTTCCCGTCTCCCCTTTCTTTCCACTAACTTCGCATCGTCATCCGTATTACTTGGGCCCTAACTTATGTGGGGTATATGAGATAGATTGTGCAAACAAAATTTTACTGTATCGTTGTGTGCAGTAAGCTGAGATTCCATTGTGTCAAAAAACCAATTTAGAATGATTGTCTGCACACGATTGTACTCTTTATTTTGAGATGGTTAAAGGTGGTTATAGCTTGTGGGATCGCAGATCAATTTCGCGATAGTCTGTACTGATTCCTTTGCATTACTTTTTCCTTCTTTGTGGATGTATTTTATACGAGTTTAAGGTCTTATGTGGATAGTCGGTGTGTCGCAAATGTTGATGTATTGTTGTGTGCGTAGCTCTTTACAACGGAACGAAGACGATTCAATTTTAAAGAACCTATTTGTAATAGAATTTTAGGAGTATTTTACTTGCATTGAATTTGTTTCTTATGCATACGATACGGCAATTTTCGTCCGTTTCAAATTTCATTTAAAAATTGACTTTTATTTTTCTTTAGAAAGTCTGGAGTTGAGTTTCAAAATTCTAAGGAAGACATAAGATAGGTTACCTTATGTCTTCCTATACATAGGCTTTATAAGATGTGGAGAGTCCATTAATTATTTATTGATTTAGTTATATGATTGTATCATCAATGTATATCAAAATATGTGTCTGTAATTAGGGTAACAAATATCTTTAAAGTAATAGTTTCATAACATTTTATTTAGTAACATAAAATTTTACCACAGAAATAAGAAATCCCTTAAGCACCTGCAAAACATGAACCAACTCTATTAAAATCAGTATCCCATAGTGTTCATCTATACAAATAAATAAAATTGAAGTGTCTGTTTGTAATATTAAAATAACCGCTTTTTACTAAATGCATATGTATGTACACACGGTACATATACCAAAAATATACTTTTAAAAATTTTTGTCTGTCTGTCTGTTTGTTCCGGGTAATCTCTGGGACGGCTGGACCGATTTTGACGGTACTTTTACTGATAGGTAGCTAATGATATGGGAAGTACCTTAGGCTACTTTTTTTAGAATAGCTTCGCCCCGTGGCATCACTCGCGGTACGACAATAACCGCCGCGGGGTTCAGCTAGTTCTAAACAGAAATAAAAGACCGAATTTGTATGTAGGCATAACGTAAAAATTGGGTAAAAGCGTTTCTTTACTTAAGCTTAGTTCGTAGCGAATATGAAAAAAGATTATTGTAAATGTTCTAATTAGTCTGCAAGTTTCAAACTTGAAGCCATAAATTCCAAGCCAGTCCTGGTTTAGAATCTATGGTTTGAATTAGAATTTAGAATTATATCATACGATTGCAACTTAAAAAAAGGATACTTGAAAGTTGTATACCTTGGACATCTATACTAATATTATAAAGCTGAAGAGTTTGTTTGTTTCTTTGAACGCGCAAATTGAAAAACTCTATCAGTGTCGGATAGTACATTTATAAAGGAAGGCTATGGGCTATCATCACGCTAAGACCAATATGAGTGGAGCACTAGTGGAGAGTGTTTCAAAAACGGGGGAAAATTATCACGCTACGAGCAATAGGAGACGAAAACGAGGTTGCGTGGGTCAGCCAGTTTTTTATATGTTTGTATGCTTTGATATTATCATTCATAATATTGAGATCTTTAAAATTTTAGTAGCCACTTTATTTTATGTTTTATATTAATAGTAATTTAGTTTATATTTTTGTGCATTTTTGTTTGAAGTCCAAGAATGTGTGTGTATGTGTATTTAACTGTTTTATTATTTATTTTATTAGCTCTTTTATTTATTTAAAACTTCATGCACATCGGCGGGTTTAATGCCCAAGGCATTCTCTACCAGCCAACCTTTGGGTGATGTAGAAATATATTGTAAGGTAGGTGCACTGAGGTGGAAGTCAGAGGTAATAATTCTTCTAAATTCTAAATCTTTTCTGATCCGTGATAGTTTTAAATAGTTTTTAATGAATTTAGATCTGTAGGCACTTCGCAAAATATCGTTGAAAATACAATTATAAAGTACAGTGGGTGAGCCAAACTTCACTCACAGGCTGACAGAAAATCAGTGTTACTGTAATTAAAAAGTTGCCATAGTGAAAAAGACAACTATTAAAAAAAATACAACTATCAAATGTCAAACATTTATCATAAATACAAAGTCTACTTCTAAATTTATTCTGAACTCTATGATTACACAAAAACACAAAACCGATACAAATTTAAATCACAGTACATTTTGCCCCAATTAAGCATCATCCATAAAATACGTCTTCGCTGAACCAAACAAATTGAATGCATCATTAATGGGACATAAACAGACAAACAGTCTTTCTTAGCTCAATATAACAGGCAATTAGTGGTCTTGACAAATAACAGCTAATATAAGGGACGACATTGCAAATTAGAAGCTTTTACACTCAACATCCAACCTTACGCACAGATCAATAAAGTCGAGAATATGATTTTGTTGAGAGTTGAAATTAAAACACAATGCAACGAAGAAGTTGTGTCTGTTTGCTAATGACGTCATTAAATGCCATCACACTGGCCAGACGGGGATTATCGGGATAATTCCAAAGAATACACAACGTTAAGATGAATTGACAAGAGATTATTTTTGTGATGAAGAAAGTTGATGTTGATCTTGGATTCCTTTTTTAATATTAATTTGTCAGTATATCTGAGATATAATAGGCACTTCTTTTTGATAGCACTCTAGTTAGCTGTCTTTAAGGAGCGTTTGATTTCTTTGTATAAGTAAACACTTAAGATACAAGCATCGCAAGTTCTGCTAAAGCGTGAAGTGATTTCATTTACTTCACACGTGTATGTGTGTTTGGATAGCAATCTAAACTTTTTTGTTACATTTTCTGTTACGACACTACCAAAGATTAAATTACATAACATTTTAATTTGTTCGAAGTTCGTTCAAAAGACGTCAGATAGTAAAAGGATGAATTTTACTGTGCTTAAATGAATTTTATCAGAATCGTTGATACTTTTTAAGTATTAAAACTATTTTGTTTTTAAATCAATGTTATTTATGTTTTAGTATGTAATATAATACAAATAGTAAGATAAACTACAAACATAAATTGTTCTAGATGCATATAAGACAAGGCCTTAAATTATTAGAACATTTAGCATAACTCGTTACATTACATGATATTTTTGTTGAACATTTTGTTAGTACAAATCAAAATACTCTAACCTGTTATGGGTTATTGGTAATTGTGCACCCAAGAGTGTCATTAAAGGCGACTAAAAGTAAACTAAGCAAGACAACATCATTGTAAAGATACAAATCCGTTTGGCTACTTTGTATGATCTATATAGTAAGACGTAACATCATTTCTAAAGATAGGCATATGTCCAGCAGTGAACTGTAAAGGGCTGTGTGTATATGTGTGATGTGCAACCCACTACTTTCGGCTTACAACTGCTTTGCACATAGAAGTACTCTATCCATATATTACAAAGATATAAGTTTCAGAACACGTTTATTGCATGACAATAAAATTTCTAAGCAGCTCAACGGGTATCTACATGATTTATTCAGAAGCTGGTTTAATATAAAAGGCAATAAGACAGACGTTTTAAATATTATTGAATACGAGTTAACGCATATCAGGCGACTTCTAGGGGCACTAAAATTTAATATCCTTCTTACAAAATATCTCCAAATATGGTCGTAAAGCCCCAATATGGGGGTGGTTATTACTCATTTTTCTCCAGTCAAATTCAGTGTAGGGTTCACTAATGTTCCACTCTAAAATCAACCCCTATGGATTCGCGACCATGTTTTTTTCCGTAGAAGTTTTTTGTTTGTATGACTTCTCTTTCAAACTAGTAGCGTTGGATATGGCTGTCCCTTTCGCGTTATCACGGTGCGTGGGGTGGCAACAGAGAAATTATGATACGTTTTTTTTGGGGCTTAAATTGATTTTACGGAAGTATGTGGAAGCCATTTTTGTAATGGTTTTGCGAGTGATGTGATTTCTGTTCATCCGTTAAGGTTGCATGTCTGTTGAATACACTATCACGTCTTATTCTTATAGGATTCTAGTTAGAAGTTCCAGACTATAATCTAATTTCATCAATATACGTTAAGTTGTACTTAAATAATTGAGTAACAACCACAATAACGTGTTTCTTATTTATCATGTTTTATTTATTTGCTACAGTTATTAATTTTTAATCCCTCGCATACCTTTCTTTTCAATTCGCCAATTGTATTTTTATTAGTTGGATAAAAATTCTTAATTTACTAAAAATCTTTTTACTATGTAACAATTTAATAGCATGGTTGTTGTGAAGAAACTTGTCCGGAAGTTAGTTGTTATTTCTCAACTGTTTATAATTCGACACATAAAGAAATTATTATAATTAATTTTACCATTGTTCTAATACAGTGATATTTGAGGTTTTGAACCTACTTAAACATTATACATTTTCCAATAACTGTACTGAGCATTATGAATTTTCAGTTTTCTTCAATTGAGTATATTTTTGTTACTCGATGGTCGCAGTAGGTCAAAACCTCCTTTATATAAAAAGGCCTAAATCGGACAGTGGAGTATTAAAGGTCTTTGATGATGATGACGATGAACAGCTCAGCGTTCCATGGACAAAAACTTTCAATTAGGCTGTCGTAATTTTCCAAGAAAAACGGATTTATACAGCTGTACTTTCTGAAGATTTAACAGGTAGTAGAGCCACGCTGATTTCAGCACGAACGGGGCCGCTCGACCGGGGCAGTACTATCCTCGCACAGAAAATCAATGTAAAAGGACAGCGTTCGTGCTGTCGTGTTTCGTTGGTGAGTGCGACACCAGAGGCCCAATGGTGCAGAAGCATCACTAGGCCAACATGATGTGGGTTACCAATGAGTATGGTGACAACCACTTATGGATTCTGCTCATGCTTTCTATCAGGCAGAGTATAGTCATTTTGGCAGAGCCATACATAGAATAGAAATACCTTACTAATTTTGGTATCAATGAGGGCGTTGTTAAAAGCAATACAACATTAGTAGTGAACCATCTCAAACTGTTTCTTTCCAGCGCATATCTTACGACCATATAAAATTGGGGGACGATGTCTTTCACTTGGTCGGTCCATCTTACTAGTCGCTCCATTACCATAGATAATATCAAATACATAATAACAATATAATCATAATATCTCGTTAAGCTATTAATTTAAATTTTTGTGCAGCCCTCTTCGAATCGCTCATTAAATTCTTTTATTATGTTAACTTAAAGATACTATAAAAAGTTATATTTTTAAAAAGATATAAAAAAATTAATAACGTTTAGTTGTCAGATTTTATCTAAATGGTTCGATGAACTAAAATATTTATATCATAACTGTCATATTGTTAAAAATATTACCAAGTAACTTCATGTTTATATTCGTATAATGAGTTGAAAATAACACTGTTATTGTAATTAGTAAGAAAAATAGTGGCCACCAAAGGTCTTTTATTACTTGCTGGCTTTTGTCCGCGGTTTCGCCTACTTAGTTCCCTTACACAAGTTATGCTTTATGATTTTAACTAAAAATACGTATCTATCTTTGTTTCTGATTCAATCGTATAGGGCACTTTCATTACGTTTAGAAAAATTTTACTTTGTCAAAGAACTGTTACTGTTTTTTTTTTGTTTGTAGACATTATTATAGTACAATCTATTTTTAAGTTATCCTTTCGTGTACACTTTTTTTTCATGTGGAAATCGCCACGGAACCGCCTCCTGGTGGCATGTCGGACTGAAACCGACTAATACCGTACGCCGTCTCGAGTACTAGGAACCGGGGAACCAGGTGCACTCTGGAAAGGAAGGATAACCCTGGCACCTTCGATGTACACAACGTTTCAAAAAAGATTACATTACGACTTTTTATAAAGTATTCATTAACCAGTAAACAAGATTTCATCTAGAAACATCACAACTTGTTTTTAAATTTATAAATTACTAGCTGTCCCGGCAAACGTCGTTTTGCCATAACTACTAATAAATTAAAAATTAATTTAAAAAACATTGTCCAGCGGACAAAATTGAGAATCTAAACCATTCCCAGATCCCCTTGAACACACACAAAAAATTTCATCAAAATCGGTCCAGTCGTTTGACAGTAGTTCAGTGACATACACACTCACAGAAGAATTATATATATAAAGATGACTATCGTCAGTTTCCGTCATGTTAAAACAAAGCAGTTAAAACGACATATATACTAAAACAAAAATAGCATAGAAACTAATTACTAACAATAAATAATCCTACTAATATTATAAATGCGAAAGTTTGTAAGGATGGATGGATGTTTGTATGGATGTTTGTTACTCTTTCACGCAAAAACTACTGAACGGATTTGGATGAAACTTTACAGTAATATAGCTTATACATCAGAATAACACATAGGCTACTATTTGCCGCGATAACCGACATATACGCGGGCGGAGCCGCGGGCAACAACTAGTTATACATAAAAAATAAGCTTTCAATTTAAACACTCTAACGGCAGCGTGTAGTTTCATTTTATGATTTAATTGTCAACCACGACCATTTAATAGAAAATTACGGTGTTTATTTACTATGCAAATACAACAACATACAAATAAGTGGTTGAAAATAAATACAATAGCAGTAGATAGTGTTACACAAAATAAACTGAGTAAACCTAGGGTAAAAATATAATGGCGAAGGAATATCTTTATATGTAGTTCCATGTATTTTCAATGAAATTAGCCTACTGCGACAAGTTCATGTCAGCTGGAGGGGTTAGTGATTTGTGAGGAAGTGAACAGGCATTTTATAATCTCGTGAGAGATATTATATATGTTGATTAGAGCGCGTGTCACCAACAAGCTTAACAGCTTGGTGAGCATTTAATTTATTGTCATGGTGTAAAATGTTGTTATTTAAATAAATAATTAAAAAACAAACACTCAAGCAGCAAGAACGTGATAGTATTAGTCTATAACTTTTTAATTTTATAGGACAAACGAGCAGATAATTTACCTCATGGTAAGGGACTGTCAAACCCTTGAAGATCTGCCACTCAAGACACAAATTATTTACCTACATTTTTTACGTATGTGTCACTTTGTGAACAAACAAACAGAAACAAACAAACAATTTAGAAACGACTGAACAGATTACTATAAAATTTAGCACCACTCTCTATAATTCTCAGTTTAAGTATAAAAATATTATGGAAATCAAGCGTATTCCAAAAATATAACAAAAGAGGTTTTATTAAAAAAAAATACTTTAGAAAATATTTGTAAGCCTAAGAATAGTCACTTTTTTTCATCAAATCACACAAAAATAAAATTTAGATTAGAAAATGCTAAACCCGTAAAGAAATCTGTTGAATAAAGATTTTTACGAAATTGGAATACCTACCATTAAAGTTAATCGAAGAAGTATATAGAAATTTATCGAAGACCAACATCTTTGTTCAGTTTCATATAATACCCAGTAGGACAGAAAAGATCTGATTAAATATAAGTCTACATTTTTTAATTAAAAACAGAGAAATTTGAATATACCTACACTAGTTTACAAAAGCTAATTAACGAACTGTAGAGTGAGCGATCGATTCGAACTTATTATCACAACATCGCGATGGTTAAAATAACTAGCGAGCACAAAAATTAAAACTTTGTTAGGCCTTAAATACACGATATAAACTTATTTTTGTATTAGATTTACGGTGCAAAAAGTTGTTGTCAGAGTTTCTTCATGTAGATTAAAAGAAAGAAGAGCCACACTCACACACACTAATTCTAGCATGAATGGCGGCGGGACTTGGTTCGACCGGATCGGAGAAGACCACCGTGAAATGACAGCATACGCACTGTTATGTTTCGTTGGCGAGTTTTTTAACTTAGTGACCACTACATCAGACAGAGTAGAGTTACTTTGGCAGGCTCAAGCATAATAAAAAAACAATTATTCATTGCTATTTATTTATTTATATCAACTGCCCTGTACACTCACAGTTACCCAACACGTGTAGCGAGCTATGTGCATTGGAAAGCAAAAAATTAATAGCTTTCGTCTCGCAACAACGTAGCTGCCTTTTACATTGCCAGTAAAGGGAAATGGGTCGAATTCCAAGTTCAACAATTACATTGGATATAAGTAATACATATTTAGCAATTAAAACATTTATCACACTTTTTAAGTTTTTAAACACTCTGATAATCAGTGTCAATTTCGGTGAATTTAAATTAAGAACTTAACCAATTTACTTCAGTTCCTACTTCTTACACTATTGAAAAAAATATTAATACTGTCATGACTGCCTCGTTGGTCTCGCGGTTGGCGTGTGCGACTGCTGTTCGTGAGGTCTCGATTCCCGGGTCGAACCGAATGTTTGTATGATCTACAAATATTTGTTTAGGAGTTTGGGTGTTTTCTATGTATAATATGTATGTATTTACAAAAAATATGAAGTATATATGTATTTACATCAGTTGTCTAGTACCCATAACACAAGCTCTGCTTAGCTTGGGACTAGATGGCGTTGTGTATAGATGTCCGAAATATTTATTTATTTATTATTATTTACTGTCACCTTTTATTTCCAAGACAGCAAAAACTGGTAATTCATCGGTACAAAAAAATACAAATTATTTATAATAGTTTTCCAATTAACGATAGGTAATTAACTTTTAAACCATATCCAACTTATAAATTTTTATGTAATTTACAAATAATTGTTAGACTTCTATTGGAAAGTATTTTTCTTTCATTATCAACTAAATAGATACAGTAACTGTTGTGATGCATCAAACCGAGCACTTAATTTCCAAAGTACACATCAAAATATTCTTACGAAATTGTTCCTTCAACCGTTTTAGTTGGAGATCGTTTCAACGTTCGTGTAAACACGTCATTATACGTTGCGTGTAACAGTTAGTTATCTGATAAACATACGGTAAACATCAGCTCGGTTCACAATTAACCATTCAGATTCTACTGATAAACGGAATGCAAATTAAAGTAAAAAAATGTTGAGTTTACATTGTGGGTAATACTTTGTACGTTTTTTGTTTAACGAAATTACATGAATAGTTGTAGGGTTAGATTATAAAGTGTTGTATTTCCTTATATTATTATAACTGGGAAGGTAGTCTTTGAACGTTGCAGCTTGCAGGTGACATCTGGCGCGGTATACCATGAGGGTCCTGTCATCTAGGAGAAACTTCCGTGCGTTTAGACGATTCTACCATACATCATTTTAGTTACGTTGCGTAATTTGAGAGGCCTTAGCAGCTTTACCAAATGCAAATGAATGTTACGGCACTACTTACAGCCGAAAATTTCTTAAGCTTTTTTCTGTCTGTTTGTACCGTTTAATCTCTGAAATGACTGTACTGATTTTGACGGTATTTCACTGCTAGATAGCTTAAGATATAAGCCTAGTTTTATTTTAGACTAGCTGTGCCCCCGATGCTACCCGCGGTAGTTGTTTTTGGCCTGCCAAAATGACTCTACTCTGCCTGCTGGAAAGCATAAGCAGAATACAAGAGTATAGGTTACCATACTCATTGCGAATGCAAACAATGCAACAATGTAGCATGGTGACCCACACCATGGTGGCCCAGTAATGCTTCTGCATGTTTGGGCCTTCGGTCTCGCACTCACCAACGAAACATGACAATACGAACGCTGTCATTTTACGTTAATTTTCTAGGGTAGTACCGCCCCGGTCGAGCCGGCCCGTTTGTACTAATATCAGAGTAGCTCTACTACCTTATGTTTTAAAGATACAAGAACAACCACGCACCGCTGTGATAGATACAATTTGTCCCAGGGATCGATCGTAGTCCTCCTTCATTTATTTTTTTAAATCCCCTAAATGCTTCAACATAATGATTTACACCAACAAATTAATGTTTTCATTTTTTTCTCTTTTGTTACAGAACATTCCTGAAAAATCCTGACAATTATTTTTGAATTACTGGAAGAGTTTCAAACACATTTATAATTTTAAAACAAGATCGATAAGGTTCCATATTAAATGACATTGAGTTCATTATCTGTACAAAAAAGGACAGAACCAAAAGGTCCTAAAATGATTCGACTGGGAAAGATCAACAATTTTTTTCTTATATGTATTCTCTTAATATTATTGAAGTTCTAAATATTGAAGCAATATAAGAGCATGGAATTGTTTGTTACACTTAATGAAACAGTACAAATCAAATATAGTAATAACGAATTAAATATTGATTTCGAGTAATGGGTTTTTTCATTTTTTTTGGACCTACCAAACTTTTTCTACCCAACGTGTTATAGAAGGCCTAAACCTCCATTTTACTTAGAGGTATAGGTATAGAAGTAGACTGAAATAGACTAATTCAAGACTAGTACCATGTGGTTTGCTTCGATGAGGTATGGTCTTGTGGGATTAAAAAAGAGTTGGTCTTGTGGTTAGCGTAAGCGACTGGAGATCAAGAGGTCTCGGGTTCGATTTTCGGGTCGGACGGCTGTTGGGTTTTTCTTACAATAAATTCTTAATAGCAGCCCGGAGTATGGAAAATGGCGGTGTTTCCCGCCCCCGCCTCCGAGAGCACGATAAGCCCTCGGTGCCGCTTGTCATGAACCTCTATGGCAATTGTTGTTGGGAAGTCAGTGCCCTCAATTATACTGACAACTAGTTCTACCTTTGAATTCAGTTCACCTTCAGGGTTGCGGAGGTCCGATACCAGTCACTCCGTGTAAAAACTGGTATTCAGGTAAAACCGGTTGAATTAGTGGCTGACCCCAAATCTTGGGAATAATAAAGGCTAGGAAGACGATAGCATATTTAAATAGAAAATATGAATTCCAAAGAGCAAGTAACGTTATCGGAGGACTAAACTCTCCTCCTCTTAAATCAGGGAGCACTCAAAAGACGGTAACACTTCTATTTAATTTAAAAATGACTTCAAAAAAGGAGGAGGTTCTCATTTCGATTGTATTTTTTTTGCTTGTGTTCTTCTTACTGGATGTATCAATTTTGATAATTCCTTTTAATAGGAGATGTCCATAGGTAAGTATTCACTTATCATCAAATAACCTTTCTGCTTGCTTGCACCTTTTTTTTAAAGGGAAGAGTTCTAGCGAAATATCGAATTTCCCAGTAGTTTTCAGAACCTCTTATGTTATGCTGTTTGTAGAATTTCAAAGTGCCTTTTTTGTATGAATGTTGCAATCCTGATACAAAGTAAAGTTTCTCAGTAATATTCATTTTCACTTTTACATAATTCTTTTTAAAGGAATTACTTTAACTTAAAAAAGGTTTCAATACGATAGAATTTTTGTGTTCTTCATAATAGGTGTATTGATTTTGATGACTTTGTTTGATAGCAGGTGTCTATGGGTGGTTATATTTCCATACTATCAAATTACCTTTTTGCTTGCACCATTTTTTAAGTACTAATAAAAATAACACTTTTTTAAGAACAAAAAAACTATTTTTAGCAAAGTACCAGCGAAATATCGAAATCCCCAGTAGTTTTTAAAGAACCACCTATGTTCTGCTGTTTGTAGCCTTTCAAAGCCTCTCTTATATGTGAATACCTACTGCATTCTGGTACAAATTAAAATGTCTCACTGAAGTTTCTTTTCCACTTTTATAGGATTCTTCAATTATTTTTAAAGGAATTCACTTTAATTTTACTTCAATGAAGTGAAAATTATATCAATTATTCTCATGAACTACAAGCTCGTTACATTTAAACCAACCAACAAAAAACAAGTTTAGTAATAAACGATGTCTTTAAATTATACAACCATGACCTTATACCACATAAAATTCAATAATTATGTCATTATCCAGCCGTTGTAATATCTCATTACAAAACCTCCCCGAGATTATTATCTGCATAATGAATTGGTCAGTTTAGGCACCAATAAAACACATTTTATGGTGAATTTTATGGCAAACAAGGCCATGGGCCCTATTATATTAGAGTAATTTATAGTTTAGTTTATAATAATTAAATGTTTGGAAATTACATCCCCTTTTTTGTAACGATGTTGATTAATAAGAAAAAGTTACTGGTTTATCGTGCATTTCATTAGGGAAGGATAGTTTATAAATAACTAGTTGTTGCCCGCGGCTCTTCCCGCGTATGTGTTGGTTATCGCGGCAAATAGTAGCCTATGTGTTATTCTGATATATAAGCTATATTACTGTAAAGTTTCATTAAAAACCTTTCATCCAAACATCCATCCATCCTTACAAACTTTCGCATTTATAATATTAGTAGGATTAATATGTATGTGATGTGATAGCTCGATAAGTTCCTGCTTTGATATGAAATGTCTATTGTTGGAGACATTGTGCTTAACTTGAAACAGGGACAAAAAAAAAACAGATAAATAATCTGGTGAGAAGTAACGACCACTGCAACCCGCCTGCAACTGAAGAGATACAAAAGCGTCGCCACTCTTTAAATGTCCTGTCCAAAGCTTAAGACTAGAGGTTCTAGATCTTCAGTTAACCACTCTTTGCTAAAAAATACCGAAAGAACCGCGTAATTCAGGTTTCTGCGCAGAAATGGTTTCACTTTGATCGAACAGGAATACGTCTCTCCCAGGGTAAACGATATTTCAATTGACTTCAAAACGAGGATGACTTCATGCAAAAAGGGATGTACTTTTCGTTTCATTCTGTTCCTTAAATAAGGAATAAGAGTTTTTAATCTAAACAACTACAGAGTAGTAAGAGATCTATCAATTACCTACTATACCATAGATAATACACTATAGTAGACATACTATACCTTTACAACAACATCAACTACCCGCTTTTCCTGCAATAACTTGGTGCTGTGGGTAGTTCAACAAACCGTAAAATTATATGAATCACTAAATGTTAATTAACTAGATGCTCGTTTGAAACATTAATATCTTTAACTAAGGAATTTGAGAGTTTAATAAACTGTTGATGGAGTCTTAATTATAACCATTATTTAAACTTATTTAATTAATTTTTGTACCTCCTCTTGTGTTGTTTGTGATTAAGAATTCCAGGCTTGCATGTAAAGTGTGATTTTATCACGCATAGCATTGTACTGCAAAGATATTTTTAATTCAAACCTTAATTGCTGTTTAATTTATGACTACTATGTAACAATGTAAAATTAATAAATACATTTTTAAGATATCAAATTCTTCTTTACAGAATTAAGTAGAAAACTGTTTCTGTCGTATTTTTGAGATATGTTGGCTAAGAAAGAAAATCGTATTTACCCAATACTTTCTTTATAGATAGAATACGTTCGTCATGAACGGATCTTAGGTTAAAAACATTTCTTTTTCCATAAACCTATTGAATATTTTTGTTTGATATTTCAGCACCTATTGTTTCTTTTCTGTAGTGGACTCACAAAATGCTAATTTTCGTAACTCTGCAATATATATAGTCTGTTAGCTGATAGATGCAATTTTAGTCAAAATAAAGTCATATTGACATATCTACCGCTTCTGTATCTTTCCTGTAGTGGACATTTGATGAAATCGGATGAAAAATGGCAGTCCAGAAAACAAGGAGTAAATAATTTTCGACTAGATGTAAATAATTATGTCTATTTTAAATGTTCGTTCCCATAACAGCGGACCGATAGACTGACATGGTCCACAAGCCTTATGACGTAGTTGCACCCTACACTTTCGCTATTCACGACAACATACATTTTTTAATATATACAAAAGCTGCATATTTGCACTCTATTTGTAGTCTATAATCATTTGATGATTGCACAATGTTGCAGACGGCAGAAGCATCTCTATATGCCGCATGGTGTGGATCACCATGCTGCATTGTTGCATTGTATGCATTCGCAATGAGTATGGTCACCACTACTCTTAGATTCTGTTCATGCTTTCCATCACGCAGAGTAGTTACTTTGACAAGCACATACATAAAATTAAAAAAAAAAGAATTGCCCGTGCATAAGATGCTCACGGATGTTTCTAACTTACTCTCTAATTAAATGAATAAATAAAATCATTGTAACAAGAGGACATTAAAATGGTGGAAATCACAAACAATGCTTGCTACTTGTAATAGAAATGTGTGAAAAACACCTTTTTTAACTACAAAGTTTCATAGATACCATAAATCAATGTAAGGAATTACAAACAGTATATTTTGTTTGTTAGAAGTTGCATTCATACAACATTCTTGATCGTTGGCAACACTAGCCGTTCAACAACTAACATGAGCTTTCCCATATTTTACTACACCTAACAATAGTGAAGCAAAATAGTTCACATCACTAATTAACAGACAACAATAGCTGTCATCATAAATAACATTATCAAGTGTGCCCATGAGCTTACAGTCACAGTCCCCAACCACCAAAATTAAAAAATATATTTAAAAAGGGCCACAGCTATCGAGTTAGCGCTTTCACTCTGAATGTATTAACATAATAAGTGCCTATAAATATTTATACACAAAAACTATGTAATTAATGGTTAACGCAATCCTGTTTTTGGGTTAAAATGTATGGAATGACTTCTGATTATTATCTTTTTATTATCGATGATCTTTTGGGGTCCGCGTTTGTGGACGTGGAACGACTCTTTCGTATAATTGTGTATACACAGAACACATTTGTTTTCCTATGGTTGTTGAGGTTAGTGGTGTGGTAAGAGCTTTATGATTGACAACGTTATTTTACAAAAAATATAACAAAATGTTTTTCAACCACAAAATATTAACTTATCTAACTGTGGCCAAAGAGTTAAAGTATCTAAATAAAGTATAATATGGCTCAAAGATGTAAACAGGAATTCGATATAAAATTTGAATACCAAGTGAATAAAGAACTTTCCAAATTTTATAATAACTTCCTCCTCTTTTGTAGTTGGTAACAACAAAGTAAATATATTCCATTTAAGATATATGTATGTAAGATTTAAATAAAAACCTTACAAGCAGGTAGACTTAGAGATTTAATCTCTCGAACTTATCAAATTCCTACCTATATTTAATAATCATCGATTTATAAAAGTCAAAATGAATAAGGAAGTCTTAAAAACTTTCGAAGAATTTAAAAAGTTAACACGAAAACTGTAATTTTAAATCACACTGAATGCATTACAAAGAACTATATCTACGAACTCATGCGATTAATGTGTTTAAAAACTCAAATAGTTTAGACTTTGAATAATTTAACAGTTTTTTTTGTAAGCTCGCGATAACTATCCTACGTTAAAGTAATACGTTAATTCATTACGTTTAAAGATAATTATACTACGGTTAACTTATAATAAAACCTTTTTGAAACCGTAAACAAAGACATTTGTATTTTAATGCTGGTTTAAAAACCATTGTTTCAACTTGTTTATGGTTTGAACAATCGTTTGTAACGGTTTTGATAAGATTTTAGTAGTATTATCTTTTATGTGTGTATTATTACTTGTTTTTTCTAAAGAGATACGTTATTTTACTGGGTTAGCGACTCGAGACTGACATATTTGATGTTAGTTTCGTCTCTTTGAATATATTTATTATTATACACATGCTCTTATTTGCGTTGGTTACTTATTTATTACCTTGAAGAAGTGAAAAATATACGTAGACTTTATTTACATGTTTGTTCAATATTTTTTTTTAATAACTATAATAAAAACTTGCCAGCAAACATTAAAAAACGTATATCGTTGTTACCACCACTCTAATTTTGTAATAAATTGACAATTAGAATTGTATTTGTGATCCATTGGTAGTCCTTATTTATCTCTCTTATTTGATTATTCTGACTTCCAGAATTTTAATTGTCTAAAGACATCCGTTTAATACAACTTTTTCACCATTAAACTATTAGCACATTATTAACAATTATCGCAATTAATTACCGATGAGAATACCATTACTTTTTAAGGCCTAAAGTGTACGAAAATTACGATAAAATATTTGTATATTGATTATGTACAATTGATACCAAATAACACTTTTATTTACTGGCATGTAACAGTTTAGAAAATAGTTACGAATAATTCGTAAAAAAGATAAGGTGTCACGTCACTAAAACTGTACTAACGAAAGTGACAGTTGAGAACTGACAGGTCAATGTGACAGCATAATTGGCAGAGAAATGTCAAAAGTTCTTTGTTTTTAATTCAAACACCTTTGTCTTTGTTTGTGATCAGCTTGTTAAGTTTGAATGAATGACTATAAATAAAAGTCATTTGGGCAAATTAAACTCTAATATGTCATGTACTGAAAAATAAATGCTTGCAATTATTATTGCATACCTTAAAATACAAGTATGCACTAAAGAATAACTGTAATAACTTGAGACATCGGAACTGTTACAAGGATGTTAATAAAAACTATGACTGCATGGTTGGCGGTTGGCATGGTGTAGTGTTGTGGGTTCAAATCTTAAATGGGATTTGTATGACTTACAAATTGTTACTCTGAGTCTGGAAGTTCTCTAAGTCCCTATAATGTATGTTTGTAAATCCCCCGCGACAGAGGATGTATATCCTAATGCGGGAGTTACCTTTAAATTAAAACAAAAAAAAACAATAATATCTGTAACGGCTGGAGAGATTTTAGCCGGACTTTCACTGGCAACTTGCCGATGGTATAAGGAGTAACTTAGACTACTTTTTTAAGACTAGCTTCGCCCCGCGGTGTTGTCGCGTTGCTGTTGCTGTAAGGGTACAACAAAAAAGGTTACGTACTTTTGATACTTGATTTGCAGGTACCTACCGTCAACCGTATTTACCATCAAGAGACCAGCGTGCTCACTGGCTCCCTGTATCATAAAAAAATGCGGGGCAGTCTTTGGGAACTGTCGATAGAAGTGATACTAATAATGCATGGAGATATATCTATATATATATATACACAGTATACTTACAGCTCATGGGAAGCGTGCGGTGACGATGACGCGAGTTTCACACTTTTTGTTTACCCAAAAAGTTGAGCGCTTTTTAGGTTACGCGCCTAAAAAAGTTTTCAATTCAAAAATCCATTAAAACAAACTTTTAGTGTTAGTTACCTGTATATCGTATTAATTTGAGTTTATGTGACAACACATTAATGAACTAAATGTCAACGGGCAATTACCTACCTATATTACTTTGCGTTAAAATTGCCACCAGCAAAAAAGTTCCTTTTTTGTAGAGTAAAATAGTCTGTGGCACCTGTGAGCTGACACGATTCATTTGTAATGGTTTTTGATTATAACCTTTTTTTAAGTTTAGTGATGTTAATCAAGTAAATTTACAATTTACTTGAACATTAACATCACTAAACTTAAAAAACATCACTAAATCTACAACTCAGTGATGTTCAACCGAAATATTATGTCGATCGAACATCATTGAGTCACGATGATTTCAGCACGAACGGGCCGGCTCGACCGGGGCGGTACTACCCTCGCACAGAAGATCACCTTAAAATGACAGCGCTTTCGGGTTTCGTTGGTGAGTGCGAGACCGGAGGCCCAATGTTGCAGAAGCATCACTAGGACACCATGATTTGGATCACCATGCTGCTTTTTAGTTTGTTGTTTGCATTGTTTGAATTCTCAATGAGTATGGTGACCACCACTATTATTCGTATTCTGCCTATGCTTTCCATCAGACAGTGTAAAGTCATTTTGGCAGGGCCATACATTAAAAAAAATCATACAGGTAAGCAGAAACAACTGACTAGTAATCAAAAATGACCGCCACGTAACAATTTTTACCGAAAATAGATTGTGACTCCAAGGCATATGTTTTATTCCCCAAGGAAGCAATGAATAAACAAATAGTCACCCAATAATAGATGGCTACCATCGACAATTAATACATGCAACCAAAGAGATACAAGTACCTATGTTGTACTAACTTTTAAACTGTCGCGTTCCATGATATATTAACAATTATTTATACGGGAATTAGCGCGATCGCCTATTAAAAGGTATTACATACCTCACTGGCACCTGTTTTACCTGTTTATTAGTTTTTAAACGGGGCGACTGGCATCGGACCTCCGCAACCCTGAGAGTAGAGACCCAGTATATTCGAGGGCACTGCCGTCCCAATAACGATTGCCATAGATGTTCATGACAACCGGAACCGACCGGCCGATATCACAGCTAAAAGAAGGAAAATTTGAAACAAATCCTATATATACCAATCCATCTGGCCAGGGTATTGCAGTAGACCAAAGCATCCTTTTAAGGAAACGCCTATGTCTACGGTGGACTGTTAAAGGCTTTTGATGATTACGACACGAGAATAGAGGCGTTAGCGACTGCAGAAAGAGATTACAATTGAAACACTTGAATTTTCGCTGAGGGGGCTGATAATTTCACCTACTCGATAAGACGGTGGTTTCATTCCCATCTAGCCAAAACATGACACTCATAAACAGCAGACGGAACAATCCTGACAGACATGACATCACACATGTTCCCTGAAAACCTTAAAAAAACATATTATAATTACAACTTTGTTATATCAATTGCAGCGGTTGACAAGACGTAATGACCGCAATAAATATAAAAGCAATATGGGGCCCGAAGGCCTGCAGTCCAATAAATACACGCCATTAACTCTTTTTAATGAGACGACAGCACCTGCGGGAATTTGTCGAAAGGAATTATCACATTTACTGCCAAGAAATTATTGTGGAAGCTTAAAATGTAAAGTTTATTCTTGAAAGTTCGTATTAAACTTTGAAAGGTTTTTAATTCGGAGTAGTTTGATGGATTTAGAATAATTGCCGTGATAATTACATTTATCAGTCCAAGTAAAAGATTTGGGTTTACAACACAGTAATACATAGGTATATTTCTACCGTAGGAGAGCCACGCTTCGGCATGAATGGGCCGGTTAGGCCGGAGTGATACCACGAATTCACAGAAAACGGGTGTGAAATAGCGCTTGTGCTGTATTTCACCGAGTGAGTGAGGATACCGGAGGTTCATACCCTAGCCCTCCCCATGCCCTCCTCATTCCAGTCCCCGTCCCCCTCTCCATCACCCAAAGGCCGGCAACGCACTTCTGACGCCTCTGGTGTTGCAAGTGTCCATGAGCGGGGGTAATCGCTTACCATCAGGCGATACGCATGCTAGTGTGCCTACCTAGTACATAAAAAGAAAAATAAATACAGAATACTGTTTCTTTTATAGTGGTATAGTAGGCAAAAAAATCTTGTCCCACCAGTATAACCGGCCCATATATGAAGCATCATTATTCCACATTTGCCATTGTTTATTAGATTTTTACAGTTATAACAAATGCGAATGTAACTTACCAACGTTTTTACTCGCTAACTATTCAACCGATCATGATACATGGCATTAAGGATGTGTAAATGAACATAGCTATCAATTTTTCATTATTATAGACAATGTAGTCGTCCATATATTAGTAGGTACATTAAAATAGTCAGTACTACTTACCATAGATAGGTATGCACGGCGACTTGAAACCACGTGGTTCGGGTCCTTCGGGTCCCTGAGTAGAGAACCTAAGGCCCGCTCGTGATGCGTCGACATGGAGTTTGGTGGAAACATCACATACTCTTAACTCCTCTATCCCCAAGACACCGAAGATCTAAAAGGATTTTCCACCCCGAAACCAAAGAGAAAGGCAAAACTTACAACAAGAAGCGAAAAATTTTCAATTTTTCTCATAAGAATCTTCAGGGGACCCTGAAATAAAAAGGTGGTTGGAAAATTGAATTAATTAGTCCATCAACAGGTGGTAAAGATAACTCAGTTACGACTTCCAGCCAGTCTTTAATAATTCCATTTCTACTCGTCCGTAGAGTTTTAACGATTTTGCTGTACAAACCATGAAAATGTGGATACGGCATCTGAACTAAGACTGTTTAAATATCGCATCTTACTAGCTTTAACATCTACTGATTAGTAATCTTGACTGCCAAGCTAGAGGTCGTGGGTTCAAATTCCAACCAGTGCAAATATTTGTGTTCTGACTAAGTTATTATTCTTGCGTCTATGTGTGAGTGTAAATGTATTTAGAAATATTTCAGTAACTTTATCAGTGGTCTGGTTATTGTAACACATACATACTTCATCTAATTTGGGATCAGACAGTCGTGAATGAGATGTATAAAGTAATAACAGTATACTATTACTAGATTTCGTATAGCTGACATAACTGAATCAATACTATCAGCTACAGAACAGTTATTTCCAAAAGTTTCGATCAAGGTAAACTTCTTTAAAAGAATTAAGCTGGTCAACGATACATTATGCATCTTTAAGTCTCTTTAACAAACCAGTGAAGATAAAAACAGTTTTAACTAATTTTTTTAATTCGTTATTTAAATTATTTTTGTTTTTTTAGTAGTTAAAATTATATGCCTCATCCAATTCTACCCACATCGTTGTCCATTAATACACCCTAACCATTTCTTTTTGTCTCAATTTACTTAAAGATTGCACTCCCCCCTTAATTAATGATTAGTCTGTTTCTGATTACCGCTAATGGCGCAGAATCTTACCGGATTGTCTCGTCGCCTCGGCTGCCGGTAATTTACACAATTTGTTATTTCTTTTATTGGAGACACGCCTTCGCTTGATTTACCATTTCTTTGTAGAGGTGGCCTCTAATTTAAATTAACTTTAGGATATCTATATATTTATACATACATAAACTGCCTCGGTGGTGCAGTGGTAGCGTATACGATATATAAGCTCTCGGGTTTGATTCCTGGGTTGGACCAAATTTTTGTATGATCGGCAAATATTTGTTTCGGAGTTTGGGTGTTTTCTTTGCACAAAATGTATGAATTTACAAAAAAAGTAAATTTGTATTATATCAGTTGTCTAGTACCCATAACACAAGCCCTGCTTAGCTTGAGACTAGATGGCGTTGTGTGTTAGATGTCCGAAATATTTATTTAGTTTCATAATTTTTAGGGTTCCGTACCCAACTGGTGAATCGGGACTATTACTAAGAGTTCGCTGTCCGTCTGTCACCAGGCTGTATTTCATGAACCGTGATAGTTAGACAGTTGAAATTTTCCCAGATGATGTATTACAATACAGATACTAAAACATAGAATAAAATAAATATTTAAGGGGTCTCCCATACAACCATTTTTGTATGGTATTTGTGGCAAACATCACGCATGGGGTTGGGACTTAAAGGTACAAGCAATGGCTGTACATCAGATCTTAAGTTTAATATTTTTTTTTTTTATGTATGGCCTGCCAAAATGACTCTACTCTGCCTGATGGAAAGCATAAGCAGAATCCAAGAATGGAGGTCACCATACTCATTGCGAATGCAGACAATGCAACAATGCAGAATGGTGACCCACACCATGGCGGCCTCGTGATGCTACTGCATCATTGGGCCTCCTCAATTAACCTTTCTCAATCATACATTTTAAAAAACAAAGTTCAGAAGTCCGAGTGAGAGATGCGTAAAGTTATTCTTAACCGACTTCAAAAAGGAGGAGGTTCTATGTTCCGTGTAGGTACAAAATATAGTGGTCGTATTTCCAAAGATATATTACCAGTAAAGGTTATACTCTGCTCACCCTTTTCGACAGGCTGCTATAATAAAAGTGATTAATGTGACATGTTCTTAACGTTTGCAGGGCGGGGCTTTTCCGGCGGCGGTCGCTACATCCGGTCTGGCACTTCCGGCGTTTTCCTCCAAAGAAAAAAATAAGGCTTTTTATGTGAAAAATATACTAAGTACATATATTTTGAGGCTTTTATTTATTGGAAAAAATTAATGGTAATGTCAAGATTGTAAAATGAATGGGGATTTGGGTGCGTTTCTTTAAAAAGGGTAATTTATCTAGTTGCTATGTTATAGTTTTTCGTGACAGCCATTTGCGAAGCTTGGGTATTAAATATTGGTCTTTTGCACGACTTTGGGCTTTGGTCACGTAAGGTTATACCTAATTAAAAAACTGGCCGAGTCGTTTAATTGTCACGGAGCTATTAATCAATCTATGAACTTTAAAACTGAGAAATATATATGAAGTATGTATATTTTATGAAATGGCCCAATAAATAATCTGATTGTGAAAATGTATTACCACATACATCAC
Organism: Spilosoma lubricipeda; assembly: GCA_905220595.1. Classification (NCBI taxonomy): domain Eukaryota; kingdom Metazoa; phylum Arthropoda; class Insecta; order Lepidoptera; family Erebidae; genus Spilosoma; species Spilosoma lubricipeda. The sequence goes on from HG992290.1 coordinate 4,057,388, forward strand.
ATACACATTTATTATTTAACTGATAATATTATAATTAAGTCAAGAAAATATTACCTATGAAGAATTAAAATACAGAGGTTTTTTCAAAACAAAAGCCGACCCCTGACACAATTATTGCCCAGTGGTCGATATAGTTTTCTTTTAAGACAACTCCCGCATTAGGAATATACATCCTGTCTCGCGGGGACTTTACAAACATACATGAAACGGACACAAAGAACACCCAGACTCAGGACAACAGCTTTTGAATCACACAAGGTGTTGTATTTTTTGAACCCACAACACTTGGCGCAGTGGAAAACGGCGAAATCGCTTAAACCACTAGACCAAACAGGCATTTTTTTTTTTTAACTTTCTGCAATCAAACTTTAATTTAACTCTGCCGAATTTCATACTCCATTCTCATAATAAAAATGGTACGATGTTCTAGCTTCACATATTGTTACAATTGACTAGGAACCAAATTTGAAAGAAAGTATCTAACGATTGTCAGTACCATTCCTAGCCATCTATAAATAAACTAGCTGTTGCCCGCGGCTTTGCTCGCGTGGAAGTTGATCATATGCATTTAATTAAAACTGTGTAATAGAATGTATCAGTAATTTATTCATGTTTTAAACGTATTTATTTATTTATTTTTTTGATCATTATCCCGTTTAAAAGAACTTTCATACAAACATTCAACCCCTTTAGGAGCAGAATTCGCATAAATACTGATATAAGTATTCATCTAATTCATCTAAATTAAAAAAAATGACGGATTTCCAAACTAACCAATACATGAAATGCCAATGACTATTTCTCCCCTTAGGGGTAGAATATCCAGAAACGCTTAAATATCCATATTCTCGTTTTTAATTAGTAACCCAAAAATAATATTTTATGTTTCTAACTCAAAAAATTACAGACTTCCATGCAATCTTGCAACCCCTATTTCACCCCTTAAGGGTAGAATATCCAGAAACCTTTAACAGGTATCTACTCATTTTTAATCAGTAGCCCAAAAATATAGTTTAATGTTTCTAACTTAAAAAATGATGAGCTTACATACGAACTTTCAATCCCTATTTCACCCCCTTAAGGGTAGAATAACCAAAAACGCTTAAATACGTCTCTACACTTTTTTAATCAGTAGCATATAAATTAAGTTTTATGTTTCAAACTTCAAAAATGACGGAATTCCAGACTAACCTATGCACGAAATATCAACCCCTATTTCACCCCTTAGGGATAGAATATTCAGACACGCTGAAATACGTATTTACTCATTTTCAATCAGCAACCCAAAAGTAAAGTTTCAGGTTTCTAAGTTAAATATGACGGATTTTCATAAAAAAAAATTAACCCCCATTTCACCTTCTTATTGGTAAATATGCAGAAACGCTAAATAGATATCTAGTTACTTTTAATCAGTAGCCCAAAATTAAATTTTCATGGTACTAATTTAAAAAATAACGGACTTCCATACAAACTTTCAACCCCTATTTCACCCCTTTAGGGGTAGAATATCCAGAAACGCTTAAATACGTCTTTACTCTTTTTTAATCAGTAGTACATGAATAAAGTTTCATGTTTTTGACTTAAAAAATGACAAACTTCCATACAAACTTTCAACCCCTATTTCATCCCTTAGGGGTAGAATATCCAGAAACGCTTAAATAGGTATCTACTCATTTTTAATCAGTAGCCCAAACACAAAGTTTCATGTTTCGAACTTCAAAAATGACAGACTTTCAGACTAACCTATATGCGAAATGTCAACCTCTATTTCACCCATTAGGGGTAGAATATTCATATACGCTTAAATAGGTATCTACTCATTTTTAAACAGTAGTCCAAAAATAAAGTTTCATGCTTCTTACTTAAAAAATGACGAACTTCCATACAAACTTTCAACCCCTATTTCACCCCCTTAGGGGTAGAATACCAAGAAACGCTTAAATACGTATTAACTCATTTTTAGTTCTTAGCACGTGAATATAGCAACATTTTTCTAACTTAAAAAATGGCGAACTTCCATACAAACTTTTAACCCCTATTTCACCCCTTAGGGGTAAAATACCAAGAAACGGTTAAATACGTATTAACTCATTTTTAGTCAGTAGCCCGAACACAAAGTTTCATGTTTCGAGCTTCAAAAATGACAGACTTCCAGACTAACCTATATGCGAACTGTCAACCCCTATTTCACCCCTTAGGGGTAGAATATTCATAAACGCTTAAAAAGGTATCTACTCATTTTTAATCAGTATCCCAAAAATAAAGTTTCATGCTTCTTACTTAAAAAATTACGAACTTCCATACAAACTTTCAACCCCTATTTCACCCCCTTAAGGGTAGAATACCAAGAAACGCTTAAATACGTCTCTACTCTTTTTAAATTAGTAACACATAAATAAAGTTTCATGTTTCAGACTTCAAAAATGACGGACTTCCAGACTAACCTATGTACGAAATGTCAACCCCTATTTCACCCCTTAGGGGTTTAATATTCAAAAACGCTGAAATACGTGTTTACTCATTTTTAATCAGCAGCCCAAAAGTAAAGTTTCAGGTTTCTAACTTAAAAAATGACGGACTTCCATACAAACTTTCAACCCCTATTTCTCCCCCTTAGGGGTAGAAATTCCAAAATTCCTTTCTTAGTGCGTGTCTACTCAATAAAAGGATCCTACTCACCAAATTTCATAGCCCTAACTATCATAGTTTACGCTCGGCGATGATGAATCAGTCAGTCAGTCAGTCAGTCAGTCAGGACTTACTATTTTATAAGTATAGATAAATATTCCGGACATCTGACACACAACGCCATCTAGTCCCAAACTAAGCAGAGCTTGTATTTTAGTTACTAGACAACTGATATAATTTATACGTTTATACCCATCTTTTGTAAATACTTACTTTCTAACATACCCAAAAGACGAAAAAAAAAAACACAAACATTTGGTCCGACCCGGGAATTGAACCCGCGAACTCAATCATAGTCGCCCATTGCAAATAATAGATGATGGTTACAGTATTTAATTAGCTGTAACCTAATATAATATAATAATAATATACGTATGTAATCTTTTTCTTCTAATATATAAAATTCTCGTGTTACGTTGTTTGTTACGAAACTCCTCCGAAACGGCTGGTCCGTTTTTTATTAAATTTTTTGTGCATATCCGGTAGGTTTGAGAATCGGCCAACATCTATTTTTCATACTCCTAAATGACAAGGGTGACCCACCCCTAATCTATTTTTTTTAGTGCAAAACTATCTGACCCACGCAACCTCGTTTGCATCTCCTATTGCCCGTAGCGTGATAATTTTCCCGGTTTAAAACATTTTCCGTTGGTGCTCCGCTCCTATTGGTCTTAGCGTGCGGATATATAGCCTGCCTTCCTCGATAAATGCACTATCCAACACTGAAAGAATTTTTCAAATCGGACCAGCGGTTCCTGTGATTAGCGTGTTCAAACAAACAAATGGTCTCTCGCGCTTCATGGTCTCTCTTGGTTTCTCTTTTTGTATATAACCTTTCAGCATAGTTGTAGTTGATTCATCAATCACTGTATACCACTAAACTGATATTGAACTTCTTTGTCTCCTCATTAAAAAAAAACTAAAACCAATAAATACAGAGTGTTATCATAACGAGTGCCGTGTTTATTTTTCCACTATATTTCTTACGTCCATAATATACGCTTCTCTTCTTTCACAGTACATTAGTGCGTGGTGACAATATTTTATGGCTCGCATTTATACAATTTATGGCTGCGAAGAAATGTACGGGGTAGTTTGTACCCCTTAGATTTAACCCCCCGCTGGGTAAATATGTCTCTCAAGATGTTTGTTTTTTAAAAGAGAAACATTAATATGAATATACAATTGTTGTTTTGATTCAGTCATGTGTATTTACGATTTAAAACTTTGTGGTTTAGGTAATGTGTGTTTAGGCAACGATATAGCATACCTACTTAGAGAGATGTACCTATCTCTGACTATATGTATATATCTATGACTAGCAGACCCACGCAACCTCGTTTGCGTCTCCTATTGCCCGTCGCGTGATAATTTTCCCCCGTTTTTGAAACATTTTTCATTGGTGCTCCTCTCCTATTGGTCTTAGCGTGGTGATATATAGCCTATAGCCTTCCTCGATAAATGGGCTATCTTACACTGAAAGATTTTTTTCAAATCGGACCAGTAGTTCCTGAGATTAGCGTGTTCAAACAAACAAACAAACAAACTCTTCAGCTTTATATATTAGTATAGATTTCCAGCTTATCAACAACCCATAACGTCTCACTGCAGGGCTCGGGTCTCCTCTCAGGCGAGGGATAAGGATATACGTTATTTTCAAATAATGTATTACCAATAATTAGTGTCACAGTTATCGCACACAAGTATCGAAAAACTCGGTAAGACAACTACTGAAATGAATTCCACTTGGGTTAGACCCGTGGTTTTCATTATAATACTAAAATTCCGATTTGGAGAAAAATAAATACAGAAATAATAACAATAATAAGCTTTCATTTCTCTCATAAGGTAAGTACAATTCTAATTCCAGTATATTTAGGTAAAAAGTTTCTAAAAAGTTCTTAGTGAGTGCTGGAATCCATACTAGGCTCGATAACAGATTTCTTAGTCCACCCTACGGCCGACAAAATATTAAAACAAATCCTACTAACATTATAAACGCGAAAGTTTGTAAGTATATTGAAAACTACTGAACGGATTTGGATGAAACTTTACAGTAATATAGCTTATACATCAGAATAACACATGGCCTACTATTTGCCGCGATAACCGACATACGAGTACAAACAAAACAAAATATCAATGTAATAAGATGCAAAAAATAAGAAAAGTCATGTAATGACTGATCAGCAGTCATTTGTGGGTGGATTGGAATACCACGCTGTATAATTTACACTGTATATATTACAGTCTACGAATAATTATTCAATTCGTGTTAATGTATTACTCTGCGCGGTAAAAAAAAGTAGTTTTATTATACACTAGCTTTTACTCGCAACTTTACGCAACACAAGTGACCTATGTTCTTCTCCAAGGTTCAAACTATTTCTATACCGAAATTCATACAAATCGGTTCAGCGGTTCAACTGTAAAAGCTTAACAGACAGAGAGACAGTCAGAGAAGATTCCGTGATCAGTATTTTATCTACATACTAGCTGACCCACGCACCCTCGTTTGCGCCTTATATTGCCCGTAGCGTGAAAATTTCCCCCGTTTTTGAAACATTCTTCATTATTGCTCCGCTCATATTAGTAGTAGCGTGATAATATATACCCTAAAGCCTTCCTCGATAAATGGACTATCCAACACCGGAATAATTTTTCAAATCGGACCAGCGGTTTCTGAGATTAGCGTGTTCAAACAAACAAACAAACTCTTCAGCTTTATATATTAGTATAGATTTACTAAAAGGGATTGTGTTTTCTTGATAGATATTTAAACTTAACGGACGAGACGAGTGAATGATTTTCCTTGTTACATGTGATGAGATACTTCAAACAGTACAAAATTCACAGAGTAGCATAAATTCTTTCAAGTTAAAAAGCGTATTTTCACCCAACACACATATAGCGTATTGGTATTTAAGTAGAAGACGTCTCAATGGAGATATAAGGAGGGTGTTGTTCGAGATATCTTTGTGTACTGATACCCATTGTGGAAACCTTGTTATCCTCTCATAGACATTTTTCATATCTTAGATCAAAATATATAATTAGAACGTTTAAGTAAGGTATATAGGTATATAAGGTAAGGTAAGTGTATTATGGTGTATTATCGGTCTGTGTAAATAATAATTACAATACTTGAATACCTGTTTTCATTAATAGTTAAGGTATGTTTTATCGGCGTTTCTCTGAAGGATCATATCATGAATGAGGTGATTCGGCAGGTAAGATAAATAACCGACACAGCCCATTGGATTAGCAAACTGAAGTGGGTTGGTCATTTTAGATGCAGAACTGACGACCGTTGGGGTAGAAGTGTTCTAGAGTGGAGACCGAGTCACTGAAAACGTATTGTAGGACGCCCTCAGGCCAGATAAATGTCTTGTCCAAGATTCTCAAGGTAGTAGAGCCACGCTGATTTCAGCACGAACGGGCCGGCTCGACCGGGGCGGTACTACCCTCGCACAGAAAATCAACGTAAAATGGCAGCGATCATGCTGTCGTGTTTCGTTGGTGAGTGCGAGACCGGAGGCCCAATGATGCGAAAGCATCACTAGCCCGCCATGGTGTGGGTCACCATGCTGCATTGTTGCATTGTCTGCGTTCGCAGTATGGTGACCATCACTCTTGGATTCTGCTTATGCTTTCCATCAGGCAGAGTAGAGTCATTACGGCAGGGTCAAACATAAAAAAAAAAGAAAAAAAAAGATGGCTGGCAGGAGCTGGATGCGAGAAGCCCAAAATCGATAAGAGTGACGTGCAATAGAGACGTATGTGGGTGTGAGGCAAGTGGACTGCATTAGGCTTATGATCTTGATATTTTATCTATCTACGCTTGTCCATACATTACTGGACAGTAGCGTTTGTAGCTGTGCCGATGACAACAAAATATATTTCTTCCCTACTGGGATAGTCAGAAGTATACTATACTAAAGTAATTATCATTTTATTATTACGAAGTAAAGTAAAGTGAGGTTACCGATACCGGTACCGATAAGGAGCGGTGGTCACTTACCATCAGCTGAACAGTGTACTCTGCCTTATACCCTAAATAATATTTGCTTATAGCATAGCAGTTACTGTTCCACCAACTTTAAAAAGCAAATGTTTTCCCCGTCCTTTGTTCCTCGCCAGAAGATACAGTGCCGTTCACACACGAATGCATCCCTTTTTAATACTAGGGGGTGGATTTTTCTTGCAAAGGAATAACGTGCTTTAGGGGTACGTAGCTATGTTAAGGGATTAAAGCTTTAAGGTGTAGTCTTTATTTGTTTGTTTTGAGAAAAACGTTTGTAAAATATGCTTCACACTGTTTGTATTGAAAAAGGTGTATATTGGTAAGTATACATGAATGTATAGAAGTATTTTAAAAATACTACCTATATATACATACATCCCAATCACACTTATATTATAAAGGTGAACGTAAGTTTGCTTGTGACGCTTTCACGCGAAAACTACTTAACCGGTCATCATGAAACTTTGTACACATATTCTTGGCAGGTATTAGAAGTAACAAAGGATACTTCTTATTAAATGCGAGCGAAGCCGCGGGTGAAAGCTAGTATCTATATATTAATACGCGAAGAAAAAACTTTATCAACCTATTCATGAATTAATTTATACGAATGGAGGTGTACAAAATTTGGCACAGTTAAAGTTAGCATGGAGGAAGAGGAATTAATACGCCCCGAAATGCATAAAAAATAATATCAGTCATATTTGTTCTCTATATTAGCTACTTAACTTGACCAGAACAAGGTGAAGCTTAAGAATTATTTCCAATTTCAATATTACCTGTTCAAGATTTAATTGGTCATTTTAGTGGGTTTAAGGAAATTGGAGAACAAATATGCAAAGAGAGGAATCTTATAGAGACAGTTAGATCCAGCAGACTTACATAGAATGGGTTCAGTGACAAAATAGATAGTTTTTAGATAGATGTAGGTATAATAAATAATAATATATAAATATTTCGGACATCAACTGCCTCGGTGGCGTAGTGGTTGCGTATGCGACTGCTGTGCTTAAGGTCTCGGGTTCGATTCCCGGGTCGGACCAAATGTTTGTATGATCTGCAAATATTTGTTTCGGAGTTTGGGTGTTTTCTATCTATAATATGTACGTATTTCCAAAAAAAAGTATATAGGTATTAATATCAGTTGTCTAGTACCCATAACACAAGCTCTGCTTAGCTTGGGACTAGATGGCGCTGTGTGTTTGATGTCCGAAATATTTATTTATGTAGATGTAGGTATAATCTTGCCTGGATATTTGTTATGAAAATAAAAAGTAAAAATAAAAAGTAGAAATAGCATGTAGATCAAGAACATATCTCTTGGTAGTCTGGTAAATATTTTTGATTGACATTCCTTCTTAACACATTCGCTGCGGCAGCAATCGATCTACATTTTCTACTAGTGCGGTACAAGACAAATACTGCACGTATCTATATTGGCTGCTATGCGTTACGGCAAGTATTTTGCCGTATATTATTAGTGCATAATATTATTATATTATAAGCAAAGATATGAAAAAGATCACTATCTTTTTCCTAAACATACGAAAACATAGTTAGATCACCCCCGCACCGCACTGGCTAACAGTCAAATGCGGCAAAATACTTTAATTCTGTATTATCTATTAAGTACTACAGTTGCCCTGTAATTTTTTTTAAACTTAAATATAGCGCAGCGTATGACCAGTGATAGATAGATATTGTTTATTTATATAAACATGGTGTACATACATTGTATGCAAGAAAACAATAAACAATACCAGTTTCAGTCATGTTTGGGCGCATTTATCGGCATACAAATTAGTCTAGATGGTGCACAGGCTGTGCTTTGTCTTGATCCTGCTTTGAGATAGGTAATTAACTGACCCAAGCAACCTCGTTTGCGTCTTCTATTGCCCGTTGCGTGAAAATTTTCCCCTGTTTTTGAAACATTGTTCATTGGTGCTCTGCTTCTATTGGCCTTAGCGTGATAATGTATAGCCTATGAGCCATCGTTGATCAAATCAAACCTGCGGTTCCTGAGATCAGCGCGTTAAAACAAACAAACAAACTCTTCAGCTTATTCAGAGAGTGTTTTTGCCACTGAAGCCTGGTGTGGTGACGGAGGTCCAATGACACAGAAGCATAGCAATATGACGTCATAGTGTGGGTCACCATACTGCATGTTGCATTGTCTGCTTTAGCAATATAGTGATCACTGCTCTTGGATTATGCTCATGCTTCCCATCAGGTAAATAAATAAATATTTCTGATATTTAACACATAACGCCATCTAGTCCCAAGCTGCGCAGTAAGAGCTTGTGTTACGGGTACTAGACAACTGGTATAAATACATACATATATACTTTTTTTTGTAAATGAAAACACCCAAACTCCGAAAGAAATATTTGTAGATCATTCAAACATTTGGTTCGACCCGGGAATCGAACCCGAGACCTCATGATCTGCAGTCGCACACGCCAACCGCTAGACCAACGAGCCAGTCGAGTAGAGGAAGAGGAAAGACATTTTGGTAGGTCATCATATCATTGGTCATCTGGTACGTAAGCCAAATATAATGTTAAAAAAACATACCTTCACCATACTCCAATGAAGTTTGTAGGGAAACTTTTTCAAATAAAAGTATCCCTGAACAAAGAAAACAACTGAGAAATTGCAATTAAATCACATATTTAGGTATTCAAAGAATACAGAGAATGTTAGGCAGTTTGTGAGGCTTTATAGCAAAAGTACAGATAAATATATACTCTAAGAAATAATAATAAGCATTAAACTCTAAATTGATCAATATATTTAGTACAGACATATAATAAAATGTCGCCCACTATTCAGCAAAAAATAGAATATTATAACTGCAACTTAAAGTAAAACAGCCGAACGCACATTACCGTCGGCAACTTCAAATAGATAACACCCGACGGCGCCGCTTTGATCACGTGCTATCCGTCGGCAAAAAGACTTTGATGTCACCGCATAGAAGTTATTTGCAATTTTCTTGATACAGTTACTGTTATTTATACTTTTAGATTTATTTAATAGTGACAACACATAAATTTTATTTGTTTGCAAGAATTTATAAATATATTTATTATAATATATTTATTTTCTTGCTCTAAATATTTTCTGTCTGTAATTACAATAAAAGTATTATTTTCTTAGACTTTTTATTGCTAGCTTGTAGAAATGTACCGAAGAAATTACCAATTCGCGTAACAAAACCATGTCTTCCATCATCCTCATGTAATCAAATTCAGAACTACTTCTGGAAGTCTTCATCTAAAGAAAGAAATTATAAATTGATTTAGGTACATGTGAAATATACTTTATACTACTTTAACTGCCTCGTTGGTCTTGCGGTTGGCGTATGCGACTGCTGATCGTGAGGTCTCGGGTTCGATTCCCGGGTCGGACCAAATGTTTGTATGATCTACAAATATTTGTTTCGGAGTTTGGGTGTTTTCTATGTATAAGATGTATGTATTTACAAAAAAAAGTACATATGTATTTGTATCAGTTGTCTAGTACCCATAACACATGCTCTGCTTAGCTTGGGACTAGATGGCGTTGTGTGATAGATGTCCGAAATATTTATTTATTTTATTTATTATTTATCTCAGACAATTTAAGAAAATTTCTTCTGACTACACGTTCTCTATTTTCCATTACAAACATAAATGCAACCCTCATTGATATCCTAGCACAATTACTATGAAAAAATAGTTTTTAATTTCATTTCAAAATTCTTATAATTATTTCATTACATATCGTTAGGAGTACAGAAAAATATAATTAAATAAACAAACCCTATGCGAGAAGAGTCATAATCAAAATTTCAAAGTCAAAGAACAATGTCTAGAAGATTTAGGCGACATAGATTAAAAACCATCTAAACTAAAACCTTTTAACACTAAACGAGAAATTGATAACAGTATACAACACCCTATTGTTCCAACCCTATCGCTACGACCCACTTCCACAGAACTGGGGTGAAAGTTCAACGTGGTCAAGGTGAAGGAAGCGCCCATTAACGTCTGCACTTAGAACAACTCTGCTGCCAACGTCTTAAGATTTATACTAGGATTAATAGGGTTTGATACTTGAGCAATTAATTATGATTATCATCACTACATAGTATAAAACAAAGTCGCCTTTTCTGTCCCTATATCCCTATGTGCGCTTAAATCTTTAAAACTACGCAACGGATTTTGATGCGGTTTTTTCCAATAGATAGAGTGATTCAAGAGGAAGGTTTATATGCATAATACATGCATCATATACTAAGGCAACATTGCTAATTTTAGAGGTTTCTAACGTGATGTCGTAAATTAACCTATTTTTTTGGGCTTATTTAGCAATTTAGCAAAAACGCTGCCTAAACCCTACGAGTTAGATCAAATAAATGTACTACAGTATTGTACACCATAAAAAGGTCTACAAAAAAGTCCGCGATGGTATATGTTTATCTTTTAGGGATAACCCACATTAACCATTTTTATTGTTTACTTTTTACGTGAAAAAATTGCTTATTTACGAAGCTATTTTAAGCAATACAGCATTAATCCTTATCGAATTAAGTACCTTAAATACAGTGTGCAATTAATATAGATCAATATGGTTCCTTACAGCATGTAAATTAAACAAATATTTTCGGAGATATTACAAATTTAAAATTTGCGTTTGCGGCGGGCGGTACCGGTCGGACGGGGCAGTTACTGTAGCACTTTGAATTTAGCAGCAATGGGACGCGTTTATTATCGGAGTTCTCTAGCGAGGAAAATAACAGTACTTGATAAAAACGTGCTTTTCAGCGCGACAAATAATAATCAATTAATTTAATAATAAGGTAATTATTTTCAAAAATCTTAAGTAAGTTCAGAAAAAAAACTTAAGAGAATATAGCTATCTTTTGTTCTTGATGATTGTAGATTATCTTTTGTTTTTAGTCACACGCATGGCAAATTATTTTTTAGGTGTTTTTAATTTAATTAAAATCGTATTTTAAGTTGATTTCATTAAAATCGTAGTTTAAGTTATTTCAGTAAAAAAAAAAGAAAAGAATAGAATAAATATCTTTTGTTTTTTATGATTGTTGATTATCATTTGTGTCTAAATGGTAAGTATTTAGATGTTTTTTACTGCGGCACATAGGTACCAATAATATGGCAATTTGTTCATAAGTAGGTAATCATACATAAGTCTAGAACTGAGTCAACTTTGTTCAGAAATTATAAAGTCATGTCTGGAAGACGTCGTCGTTCGAACATAGGTCGTAGTTCAGTGAATGCTAGAAGAGTACGTTCACAAAGAGATGAAGAATCGTCAACAGAACGTGAAGCTCGACTCAGTCAGCTTAGGGATAGATATAGAGCTGAGAGAGAGAGAGAATCTTCAATAGAGCGTGAGGTTCGCCGCAGCCGGGATCGAGATAGGCATTCGGTTCAGAGAGATAGAGAATCGTCAGTAGAGCGTGAGGCTCGACTCGGGTTTAGGGTTTTTTTCTAGGGTTTCGTCATCTTCACGTGAGAACAGGCTATTTCCAGAGATGCTGCTAAAAGTTGGCAATGGAGAATTAACACAAAGTGAGGGAAGGATTAACCTTGAAAACCTTTGTGTTTTGATAGACAACATCCAAGAGTTAGTCAACAAAGTCTATCCTGACATTGATGACATAAGTTACAAGACAATATCTTGGTTTAAAGAAAGAGCGATTCTGTCACCAACTAATGAACAAGTAGATAAGGTAAATAACTTGATTCTTTCAAAGATTGATGCGCCGACGAAAATATACTACTCGGTGGATACTGTTCTCGATTTGGAAGAAGCTGTTCATTTTCCTACAGAGTTTCTAAACTCTTTGAACCCGTCTGGACTCACTCCTCACAAAATGGTGTTGAAAGTAGGTTGTCCTGTTATTTTATTAAGAAACCTAAATCCACCTAAACTTTGCAATGGCACGCGTTTGCTGATAAAATCACTGAAAACTTTCATAATAGAGTGCACAATACTCACAGGATGTGGTACTGGAGCAGATGTATTGATTCCCCGAATCCCTCTGATACCATCGGATTTACCCTTCCAATTTAAACGTTTACAGTTTCCGGTAAAGACATCTTTTGCAATGACCATTAATAAATCGCAAGGTCAAACCTTCAACGTTGCAGGCTTAGATTTGAGCGTTGACTGTTTTTCTAATGGCCAACTGTATGTCGCTCTTTCAAGAGTAACCTCAAGAGAAAACATGTTTGTATTGTCTAATTACAAGAAAGCTGTGAACGTTGTGTATAAAGACATCCTGTAATATATTAATTGTTGTAAAAATAAAATTGTACCTAGGTAAAAATGTAAAAAGTAAATAAATAAAAATGTGTAATGTAATAAAAATTGTATGAATTTAGATATTCCAAAGATAGCAGGAAATCTTCATAGTAAGTATAGGGAAAGAGGAATTGTTTTACTCCAAATTTAATGCGTGCAGGCCAAGGGCAGTAATGAATGAATCAAAAATACTGGATCGATTTTAATCATGTTTTCATTGAGTGACATAGGCATATATATTTTATGCCCGTGCAAAGTCGGAGCGGGCCGCTATGTTTTTATATACAACGTTCATAGTTTTTCTGTAGTGTATTTAATTTAGTATCAGCATTGCACCCGTGCGAAGCCGGGGCGGGTCGCTAGTGAAATTATAAAACAATGTGTTGATCCCCCCTCTAAACAGCTACCACACATCACACCATATCAACAGCTTTTATTAGTCCACTGCTGGATATTTCCTTTGAAGGGTAGTTTTGACTTACTATACCACCATGGCCAGATGGGTTGGTATAGAGTTTGGTGCAAGTTTCTATTATTTTTGTTTGTTCATATTCTCACTTTTAACGATACCCATGGGATGATCGGGGTGGTGACATTTTGTATTCTTAATCCCTTACCATACGGACGTTTTATTCGTATACTAGTGTGGCCTCAAAACCTTTTTTATATCGAGAGCAGTGGACTGTATAGTTATATAATTAGAGACTATTTTAAAGTGAATAATATGCAGATATCCTTGAGGATAAACGGTTAACTGTACTTAATAAAAATAATATTAACTTTACACATCTCACACTGTATTAGAAGCTATTACTTTTTGAAAAGATATCTTAAAAATGTAGTAACATCTAAAACATACATGTCTAAAAACATGATTATGAGAAAAAAATTCAATGTGTACAGTATAAAGTTAATGGAAGATATACATTACATACATACAACAGAATTACTGTCAAGTGCTTTGTCTGTTTTAAGATTACATTTACGGTCTGTGATTGATATATGAAACCCAATTTGTTTTTTACGTAATTTTTAACCTACAATTAAAATACCAACATAGTGTAAATAATAAACTAGTGTCTGCAGTACCAAGACTGCTCAGTCGCGCTGTATGAAGTTAGCTAAGTAATAAGATAATGAAGAACAGCGGGGTCGGGATACGAATTAAAACGAGCGACGGGTGCCACAAAACGGAGGGAACACTTGAGGTTTATTTTGTTCTGCTGCACAACTCAAGAACATTTATGTTTTTTTTAAATACGGAATCTGGATGATTATTGCTTGCTACCATCCTTTTTAAAACTAAATTTCGAGTAGATTATTTGGTATTTTCCAATTCTGATACAGTCATGAGTAATTACTTGATTAATACATTTATTCAAGAATAATTTGGTTTACTATGCAATAATCTGTAATCTGTTATACAGACTGTTTTACTTTCTTTACTTACCACCCAAACTATTTGTGTTATTTATATTACAGTAATTTTCCTGTCAATTTAAGGACAGTCTAGAGCTATAAATACTCTTTAACAACCCTGAAACAAACCCCTAGTTCAAGTGCACTCTCCAGCTAGACGGATACCTTTCTTGTTTATTTAATGAGTGAATCGGAGAGACGACCTCGTTATGACGTCACTACTTCTTGAACATCGCAGAAGCAGGATGTCTAATAGCAATAACTTCAAGAGGGAAAAGGAGAGAACGCCAGCTGAGCTTGAATGAATAGATTTTCTTAAGTGTTCCGTTTCTTCTAATGAAATCGAAATGAGGGCGTGTCACTGAAGTTCAGTTTAAAAGGTTTTCAAGGTGACTCTTGTTCTTGAAGAGTTGGAACAAACTTTGAAACATGGGGCATGCGTATATTAGTTTAGAATAAGAACTTTACAAAATTTGCGAACATTTTTATAAGTGAAGTTTCTTATAAGAATGGACTTCATAAATATTAAGATGTTCTGTAAGAATTAACTGGACTATGTTTTTCTGTTACTTTAAGTACAGATATGTTTCTGTCTCTTTTTGGTTAACTTTCTTTGAGTTTGATGATATAGCTATCGTAAGCACATATTTTTATGGAGCGAGCGAGCGAGCATTTTAAGCGAGCAGATGAGTCTACTGATAGTTATATGAGTAGGCTCGACTTGAATTATTTTTCGTAGCTTTGCCCTAAAATGGAGCCCCCTCCTAAATCGGTGGAGGAAAGACACACTTTGGTCTTTTATTTTAAAGGATAGGGGAAGGGTGAAACTAGCAGACGGATCGCCTGATGGTAAGCGATTACCATCGCCTGTTGACACCCTCAACACCAGAGGCGGCATCTCAAGTGCTTTGCCGGCCTTTTAAGGAGTGTGCTCTTTTCTTGAAGGTTTGAAAGTCATATTGGTCAGGGAATACCGCAGGCGACAGTTGATTCCATGAAAGATCATTGTCTCTTGAGTTACAGTTATCCGAGGGGATACTTACTTGCCAACAAGTAACCCGTCTGTTCGTTTCATACCACATACTAGAAATGAAAAGTTCAGCATGACTACAAATTAATGTAATTATTATTTGTAACTACTATTTCCAGTCAATATTGAAAACCGTTGAATTTATCGCCATAATTACAGTGTGGTACACTACGTATCTTTTTTTTTGAATTTTCTTCTAAATTTATGTTGATTTCGTTACCAACGTAAACCCATTTCACGATTTCTTTTTTAGCATTCGTGTATTCCAGTGCCGTATTCATAGTTGAGAAAGTCTTATAGGAAATTGGAAATTGATTTACAAATCTAATTAGAATGTTGTGAATTTAAAATTATAAGATACTCGGTGTACTTACATTAGTAAATTAAAATTTAAAAGATAAGAAATAATATCAAATTGTGAAAAAGATCTGCTTTCTTTTAGTAAAAGTGCGAATGCTAATAGAATATGATACTAGTTTCATTTTATTTAGCTTTGTCTCTTTTTGTGAGAGTGTCTAACTAAATCTTATTATTCATTGTTTTACTTGGTTATTGAAAATAATTTTATTTAATGATATTTTTTTTATAGATTTTAAGATCATATTGGAATTATTATTCTAATAGGTTATAATGTAACACTTGTCATCTTAAAGCTTCTACCATCTTGAAAGTGCATATCTAAACACAAAACTAACTACGTGTGTATATATTTTCTAATACTCTTTAAATATTTAATATGCGTTTAAGCAACTAGTAGTCTATAAGTTACCTTAAAGATGAAAGTACCCATTTCTGGATATATCAACACTAAGCACCAGAGGAAACAGTAATCAAATAAAAGTTAATCAGAATACGTAATAAGACAACAAACCCCTCCTATATGCATAGTCTCGAATAAAACAGACTCTGGAACATGTACGTTTATTACTACTACGTATTATCGTAGTGAGTTAAAAAAATATACTAAACTAGCCGACCCACGCAACCTTGTTTGCGTCTCCACTTGCCCGTAGCGTGGTAAATTTCCCCTGTTTTTGTAACATTCTTCATTGTTGCTCCGCTCCTATAGGTCTTAGCGTGATGATATATAGACAATAGCCATTTATCAATAAAAAATTCAATAACGCAACAATAATTGTATTTATTGATTCGCATTTCTCAGACTATAGATACAGCGTTAACGTTTTTCATTAGGCTACGATCACATTAGGCGGGCGGACAGACGGCCGGATTATTGGATCCGACGGACGAAAGACTTCGATCCGTTGCCTTTTTTACTTTTTTTCCTCCACTGTCTGGAAAGCCTTTTCCTCTTATTTATTGCTTATACGAAGCCCAAATTGGATATTTGTGAAACGCTGAGTTGTTCGCCGATAGAAATATAAAAATCCTTCGATGTATTTTATTTCTAAGTTGAGAATTATTTGGTATATTCTTATTTGAAGACCGCTAAGTATATATTAGAAAATAAAATATTTTGTGTACTTAATTAAATTTGTATATTAGTTCTGAGAGATCGCATGTGTTTTAATAACCCCGGATAATGTTATCAAGTAAATTAGCATAGAAATATCTGCCAAAAATTTAGTTATATTTGAATTTTGGGTCAATTTAAAATAATCTCTAAACAGTAAAAGTGTAAGGACAACACAGCTGAGATACTGGTATACAGCGTCTGTCTGTCTGTTTGTTTCTGGGTATTCCTTGTGTCCCTTTCATGTATGTTTGTAAAGTCCCTCGCGACACAGGAACTGTTCATAGTGCAGGAGGTGTCTTCAAAAATACAGATCCATTGTTATAATGTTAATAGATATGTTTGATATAAATCTCTTCATTAACAGGTCAAGCAAAGTTCCAGCCACAATAGGCCATTAAATCCGAGACCAGCCATCAAAGTTAATGGGGCATTAACTGTACGTGTACAGTGAGCAACGCATCGATGACCTCAAAGGACTATTTAAAATGTATCTACACACTTTAATTGTGCAGATAATAAAAGAAAATGGCGTTTGTCTTGTACTTAGGCGTGAATTTTAATGGATGTTTTATCAAGAAGTTACGGTTATAAGTCTTAATAGCAATGGTAAGCGATCACCATGAACACCTGTTAGTTTAGATTAATAAGTGCGTTCCCAACCGTTGTTTCCCCCCTCCCGCTCCGCGTACAGGACGAAAGAAGAGGTTTAGAGTTGTTATCAGTGAATATTATAAATACACAAAGTTTGATGATGTATTTTCTATTTCTAATGAAATTTATCATATTATGATAATCATATATTTGATAAATGTCATTGAAAATCTTATAGGAATTAATTATATGGCTGCTCACACATACTTTTAATTTTATATTTAAAACACGAAATTAAATTTTGTTATAAGAATCCAATCTTTATATAAAGTGGGTAAGTTCGATGTCCTCTTTAATCTTTATGTTTTCAAGTACACCTCGTTCATACCTCATTTATGTGAATAAGAACGTTTGTAAATAACTATGTTTAGTATATAATAAATTTAATGTAATAATTATATATCGCTTTATTGTACACCAGATCCATTACAAGGTAAGCTTAAAATTAGTGAAGTACAATTGGCGGTAATGTATTTAGTAACTCAATTTTATATTTCGACAAAACATATGGCAAAACAAACAGATTTATTCTTATTAGACTACTGGCACGCACTAATAGTAGAATGATCAAATTAATAGCTCAGTTCAACCTAACGATTCTAGTTTGATATGAGGTACTTTTGACTTTCATTTAAATGTTTATTGAAGCTGCTTGACTAATATTCCTCCACGAGATATTTAATAGCCTATACATTACAGGTCAGTGTGGCTATAGTTTAAGCTTTTTCCCACACTAAGAGTAGGTCAATAACCAATAAGCACATCTAATATAGGGTTCTTATTAGAAAAAACACACAAAAATATCCAATTGGTTTTTAAGACTTTATTGAGAACCAAGACATCATTACCAAATTATGGATATTTGATGGCTATTAATAAATTATTTGTGAAAATAAATAAATATACCTTGTTACACCAGTTAACCTACATCTACAGTTTTATTACAGTTAAACCAATGTTTATTAAGAACCTATCAAAAATAATTGGAAAGCTCATTCAATCGCTCACAATACACCGAACTAACAAACCAAACAACGTTAACGGAATCACACCTTAATTTATGAAAAGCATCGCAGACGTTTTAAGGGCTTGTCTCATTACCGCTACTGAAAAGTGCGACGCGTCGAGTGCGCGCTAATTAAAAGATTTCGACACAAGTACGGATAATAGTCGTACGACGAAATGTTGCCACCGGGAAAATGTAATGATTTTTGTGGAACGTTGAAACAAAAGGTTGCCAGGGTTGAAAATGTACAGGAGTCTTACGGGAGTCTCGAGTGTTTCGTTCTTATTAGAGTATGGGGAAAAAATATTTTAATGGGAGTGTTACCCGAGTTCTTGGGTAACATTTAACAAGGATTTTAAATACCACACACTTTTTAATTTACATTATTAGTATATGTATTCATTAAATTATTTTGTTCTATGTTTTATTTCATTTTTGTTTTTTAGGTCACTGAATGACATGAAGTCTTACTTAAGTTAACAAGTTAATATTTACTAGTACCTTAAAAGTCCACTTTCAAATATGTTATGTCAACAAATAACCAATATATTGGTCTCATAATAGCAAGTCAACAGTAAGACTCCTACTTTTGAAGTATCTCACCAAAACCTTCTAATTTATCTGAAAAAAAAAATCTCTAAACTCATAATATTGGGCTCTGAGAAAACCACCAAAAACTTATCAGCCGAAAGCCACAGCACAATCCATCATCATTATGCCAAAACTCACCCAAATTCAATAAAAAAAAAAACTTTCCTTACACCCCCATCTAGCGGCCGCGGCGGGAACCTCAACATCAGTCCCCACCCGCCGAGGGGTGGCTACCACCCCACATCGTATCCCTTTTTTCTTCATTCCACACCCTTATCCGTACCTGAGCTTTCTTTATCCGCAGACCAAACTTTTTAATTCGCTCCATCCCTATCGAACCCACAGAAAAACGGAGTTTAAATGTGACAACAGATTACCCGTCCTTTTCTAACGCAAAGAAAAAAATCTGTTTATAAAAATGAGAGCGTGTTTGGGGCACGGCTCTATTGGACGTAGGGGTAATGTTTCATATACGGTGGGGTCTTTTATACGCGTTTGAAAAAAATGCACCCCGACAGAAGCCGAACTTCCTTTAGGTACCTACAGATACGTTTCATTTCCAATTTCGATAACAAAGCTTATATTTAATCGTCCACTCTTTGTGCATTCCTTTTGTATGTCTGTACAAAATAATTGTCCGGGTTTTTCTAATTCGTTTGTGTTTTCATAAATATCTCAAAAGGTGAATAGCCTCGTGAACATGCCTTCTTGCGTTCCTGTGATCTGGAATTTTCGTATGCGTCACTTGTTCCGTAAAGACGGTTTCATTAAAAATATGAATGGGTCCTGATTAAAATGATGAGATCTTTGATCTCTTGAGCACATGGTATTTAGAATTAGCATTGGCGAAATAGGGATTTGACTAATTGGAATTGAACTATATTTTCATTTTTCATTTATTTCGTGATTGTCAAATGAATTTTAGAACTTCTTAATGCGTCAGATATTCTTGCTGCAGATTTGTTTCAGATTTTATAGTAATTGAAGCACGAATAATATCAATTAAGGTTTTAATTAGGTCGAAATAGTTAAAGGCCTATAGGTACACTAATATGAGTAATTTAAGGTCCTATAACACACTTGGTGCACTAGCTATCCTGTGAAGAGTTCACGTGGAAATGTAGCCAACCTCAAGTGTTTCATATCTTCTTAGTTGAAACGTTAGATAACCTTGTTCTAGTGTTCTTTTTGCATGAAGACAAGTTCTAGGATTAATTTACTTCCTTCCATACTAAGACTGTTCTATGCCTGAATCGGCAACGGTTAATATGTAGGTATATTTTACATAGTCACATAAGTAAAAGTACCTATAAGTGTCTGAGCTTTGCTCGGTATTTTTTTTTTTTGGTAAACCCCTTGCATACCTACTCAATTTCATGAAAATTATTGTAGCCGTTTCTGCGACTTGTATCATATACTAGCTGAACTCCGCGATGTTCCCCGCGGTTATTGTCGTACCACGGGTAACGCTGCGGTGTGAACTTAGTCTAAAAAGTAGCATAAGTTACTCCTTATATTATCAGCTACCTATCAGTGAAAGTCCCGTTAAAATCGGTCCAGCCGTGCCAGAGATTAGTCGGAACAAACAGGCAGACAGACAAAAATTGAAAAAAAAAAAAAATTGGTATGTGTATACATTTAGTAAAAAGCGATTATTTTAATATTACAAACAAAAACTTCAATTTTATTTATTTGATTGATGATTCGCTTAAAAGAAATAGATTAATGTGTTAAAGCCGAGGTATAGTGTTTTTAATTATGTTTCACGATGTAATTACTAAAAATAATTAACAAATTTTGTTCTTATTTTAAAGATTAAAATAGTAAAAGTGACGTCATTCTAATCACTTAGGCACATAATGTTTTTTTACGTATTTTATCCAGGCCTAGTGTATTTAAATAGAAGCAAAATGGAAATAATCCAAACCCTAATTTTACTATAATTATATTATTGTCGTCATCAAGTTCTCAAGCATAGACAATTTAACGATGAAGTTTGCACACGCACCTAATATAAATTAACCCCTTTGATGTAATGTATAATTTAAAAGCAGGTATAAGTATAATGTCTTCTTTAGAGAGCTAAACTGAGAAAATGCTAAGAGGTTTTTAAACCGACTTCAAAAAAAGGAGGAGGTTTCTCAATTCAATCGTATATATATATATATATTTTTGTGTGTGTGTGTGTGTTCGCGGATAACTTCGTCGTTTAATAACCGATTTTGATGATTCTTTTTTAGTGGAAAGGAGATATCCCAACAGTGGTACCATGATAAGGACATTAATATCTGATGATGGCATCCAAGAGAAATCGAGTCGAACCCTGAAGTTGGTTTTATTTTTGTTAATTTTTTTATCCAATCAGGCTAAATCCTCTTACACATTATAATAAACAAATTTAAACACAGTAATTAAAAAACTCGCTCTTATTCAATCAATCACAACTGCCAAAAACTCTATAGGTATAGAATTAATTCTATAAGTGCACATATTAAGACCGACTCAACGAGGCTTAAGCGGAATAAGTCGTTATGTAACTATGGCTTCAAAGATGGATGATCAATCACTTAAAAAAATAATTGAATAAAACATAATTTTGCACAGGGTCCTGTCAAATCACCCCCAATTGCAGCGGGGGTATCGGAGGTTGTTGAACTTCAAGATGGAAATGTGGGCACACTCCCAAACTTTGAATCCAGACACAGGTGTTCCGAATGAGAAGAAGCTTTTAAACAAATGTATTTAGATTAGTTATTAATGGTAAAATTATGAATATTGTACCACTTTACTTCTTAATGAAGATAGGAAGAGTTGAGAGGATATCTGTTGCTTAAGTAATTAGAGATCATGATGATTAAGACAGATGTGGTGAGTTCGAATTTCATTTAAGACAAATAAATGTGTAATGAGCATGGTTATTTGTTATGTACGAGTGTAATTTGATAGTATGTATACACATAATGTAATCTATACTTACATTTCAATGCTCATGATGAACTCCGAAACTATCTGGCCGATTTTCAGGTTTTTAGTAGTATTTTCTTTTTAGAGACGCAGACGAAATTGCGCGGGTCAGCTAATAATATACAAAACAGTTTACCTTTTGCATAAATTAGGACAGCAGAAGCTTTAAATCAAGTGAAAATTGTAAACTGCGTTGGTTTAAAATTTAATGAGTTTTTCTCTTCTTCATCCTACTGCCACTGCGGAACGAAGGTCACTCCCAAAGAGCGCCAACCATCCCCGTCTTGGGCAGTCCGCATCCATTCGCTGCCAGCCATTTTCTTCAAGTCGTCAGTCCATCGTGCCGCAGAGCGTCCTACACAACATTTGCCAAATCGATCTAACACTTGTCGGCTCCATCGACCATCAGTTTGCCTGGAGACATGACCGGCCCACTTCCACTTCAGCGTGCTGATCCTCCGTGCGATATCAGTTACTCCAGTTCTCTTTCGAATTGTCTCTTTACAAATTCTATTGTTATCGAGATTTTACTCAAGGTTTTTAAGGTTTTCCTTAGAAGTATAGCTGATAAACTAAACCGTTTATGCCATAGAATGCTTTTAAGGACGAAATCGTCGCTTGGAGTCAGAAATACAAAATAAACTAGTTAACCCGCGGTTGCGACCCTCAGTGTGATTCCCATAGTTATATTTAAGGGACCAGATTGATATAATTACACGGGTCTGATTCTGTTATGTGAATAGCGTAAAACCGGTTGAATTAATTTGTTTCTCCTTATGGAGATTAGACGTGATATGACAAATTATTTACATATATTAACTACGACTTTGTTATACTTGTCCTTGCAAGTTAAAGCCCTTACAAGCAAAGGGAAGCAACATTTTAAAAGAAAAAAATGCATAGTATAATAGCAATGCAGAACGAAGGATAACGTGGTATCAGTATCAGGATAATTTACGTTCAAAAACGTGGTAATCTATAGTATAGATTATAACGTTTTTAATATTTTATTATTACTAATATATAAAGCTGAAGAGTTTGTTTGTTTGAACGCTATTCTCAGGGACCACTGCTCCGATTAGAAAAAATATTTCAGTGTTAGATAGCCCATTTATCGAGGAAGGGTATAGGCTATATATCATCACCCTTAGACTAATAGGAGCGGAGCACCAATAAAGAATATTGCGAAAACTGGGGAAAATTATTACGCTACGGGCAATAGGAGACGTAAACGAAGTCAGCTTGTTCTAGATAAAACTCCTAAAAGTATGAACAATGACTCTTTCGATTGTGAATAACGTCTAAAAAATCTAATTAAAATATATATAAATAAATTACATCATCAATGTTATCAACACTTCGTGGGTTTATTGTTACACAATAATAAACTTTAACTAACTTTGTGAAAGTGAAAAGTTATTTTGTAACGTAATTGTATTAACTATATGTACGAGAAGGGCTCTACGAAACCCAAAAATGTTAGGATAAATTATTTATTTTTATTTAGACATAAGAGGGATTTTTTAAAATTTGAGGGATTTTTAAAAATTGATTCTGAAACGAATGAGTAATCGCTCATACTTTGCAGAGCTTTATCAAGAATTAAAACGTTTTTGAAGTTGTTGACTAGCCAATATTATAAACCAAAACCTTCTTTCTAAGGAGACGCTTATGTCCAGCATTGGATTATTAAAGGCTGTCAGTGATGATGGTGATGACAAGTTATCAACAATAGGGTAGTTAACACCTTAGTCAAATCAGTTACATAAATAGTTATCTATACAAATAAATAAAATTGGAGTGTCTGTTTGTAATATTAAAATAACCGCTTTTTACTAAATGCATATGCATCGTATATATACACGATACATATACCAAAAATGTAGTTAAATTTTTTTTTGTCTGTCTGTCTGTCTGTTTGTTCCGGGTAATCTCTGGAACGGCTGGACGGCTTTTGACAGGACCTTCACTGGCAGGTAGCTGATAATCCAGGGAGTAACTTAGGCTACTTTTTTTAGACTAACTTTGCACCGTGGCGTTACTTGCGGTACAACAATAACCACGGGTAACACCGCGGGGTTCAGCTAGTATATAATAAGTCTTTGTCATACATTCTAGAAGCAGACTTCAAAGTTCGACTTGATTTCTCTTGGATGCCATAATCAGATATTAATGTCCTTATCATGGTACCACCGTTGGGACATCTCCTTTCCATTAAAAAAAGAATCATCAAAATCGGTTAATAAACGACGAAGTTATCGGCGAACACACATAAAAAAAAAATATATATATAAGGTCGAATTGAGAATCCTCCTCCTTTTTTGAAGTCGGTTAATAAACTAACTTGTACTTATTCCACTACTTTAATTCAATTTACACCTGACCTGTTTCGCCTTATGGCATTCTCAAGAGTTATATTAATATACTACCTGTCCCGGCAAACGTCGTTTTGCCATAACTACTAATAAATTAAAAACTAATTAAAAAAACGTTGTCCAGCGGACAAAATTGTGAATCTAAACCATTCCCAGATCCCCTTGAACACACACAAAAAATTTCATCAAAATCGGTCCAGTCGTTTGAGAGAAGTTCAGTGACATACACACTCACATAAGAATTATATATATAAAGATATAATATAATAAGTCTTTGTCTTTTAGTATTTAAATTTATCAAAAAGTATTAAAGATTCAATTATCAGCAAACCACAACTGCATACCAGAATTGTACGTCATAAACTTATTATAGTAACACGACATATCAATAAGAATTCAGTAGGTACACTTTATCGCTACAAGTTTTTCTACCCGCATTCAAACCACAAATTATTCTAAAGTGCTTTATGTTAGGTAGTCGGTAATATTTAAATTATACTCATAATTCATACTTTATTCTAGGCTACTAGGGTCAATTTCAATGGTAGGGTTAAAAGTTTAATGCGCGTATCCACCAACATTGTTGGCAATTTTAGTGTTTTCAACTGTTTGCAATTCTTCAGAAGATCGCCAACGTTTGTTTTCATTATGATAGTCACAACACACAACACAGAGTCGTTAACAATTTGAAAAACATTCCATCTAAGCGTCTCCACAGAGCCAATAAATAACTGCAACAAGTTTATTCTTTTGATGTTTACCACCAAAAACAGAAACACGGTTGCCAACAATTGTTGACAAACATTGTTGACAAACACGTGTTGACAACACAAAAGTTGCCAACTTTTGTTAAGTGGAGACTCGGCTTTAGGATTGTATTAGGATAATAATAAAATAAAATAGGTGAAGTAAAGGTTTTTGAATTAAGTCACTTTAGAAAGTTACTACTTAGCTAATTTCAGTAGGTTTAAAGTAATTTGTGGTATACATATTCTTATAATATTCAGTCCTTATTCTTTAGAATAAATTCTGAAAGGCTTGTGAGAATCAGATATTGTGTATTTTTTTGATTTAGTACCAGAAGATTAAGCCTATCTATTTAATTTGTAGTCTTTTAGAGAAATACTTGTTATTTCTAGTAACATAGACAAGTAATAATAGTTAGTTATATTTGGCAAGTTATGCAAAAAACATTGTTACTCAGGAATAGAAAAAATGCAGAGTAACGTGTGACCTAATAGCTTTTAATTAAGTAAACATTAATTCATTTTCATAATATCAATAACGTATGCTATACCGCTATTTAAGGGACATTTTATAGGTAATAGAGCCACGTTCATTTCAACACGAACGTGCCGGCTCGACCGGGCAATACTATCCTCTGACAGAATACCAACCTAAAGTGACAGCATTCGTGTTGTCGTGTTTGAAAGAATGAATGAATGAATGAGTGAATGAATGAATGAATGAATGAATGAATGAAACATTTATTGGCCTCGCACAGTTTTATTTTCGTTATTGAGTGCTAGACCCGACGCCCACTGATACTGAAGCATCTTAATAGACCGCCATGGTGTTGGTCAAAAGCTGCATTGTTGCATTGTCTGTAATAAACATTGGTATCGAAACCTCCTTTGAAAGGAGAGTCCAGTATCTAACAATAGACTGTTAAATATTGTTGTTGTAAATAAAGTATAATTGCCTATTTATTCGTATCTAACTGAATAAATAAGCGACTAAGGCCCAAAAAATGACAGCGTTCGTGTTGTCGTGTTTCGTCGTGATACTGAAGCATCTGCATTGTAGCATTACCTGTATTCGCAATGTGTATGGTGACCATCACTCTTGGATTCTGCTCATGCTTTCCATCAGGCAGATTAGAGTCACTTTGATAAGCTCAAACATAATGAAAAAAACCTTATCACCACTTGACCTGATGGTGATTGATTACGCATCCCAATGGACAGACCCCAACTAAACCCTAAAATCCCTAGTACATTGCCATCATTTGAGACATTCTCAGAATTAATTGAAGAGGGTATTTAAGTTGCTCAAGAAACTAGAAAATTCTTAACATTGGTTTACGTAAAACAATGTATGCATGACTCTCACTGGAACTATTTTAAAATTAAACATGTAATGCAGCTTTTCAAAAGCAGTGACCTTAATTTGAAGTTTGCACCTTTATTTTATCATGATTACCATATATAGCTACATGCTTTGTGACCTGTACAAGTGACCGTTAAAATATAGAATAAGGCTGAAGTCAGAATCGCCACCGATGTCAACTGAGACCATGTTTTTCAACCATTTATTAAAGATAGCCCATTAAATAAACATTAGCATCGCAACACCGGGCTAAAGTAATAAAATTAAAAGCTGTATTGCTTACAAAATGATCCATTGTTATGATATTATAAATAAAAAAATGTCGCACTATCGTCTTAGCAGGTGCAACCCTTAAGTGAGTTTTGGTAAAAATGTAATTTAATTTGATGTTAAAAAAAACGCTGAATGGTTTTTTAACGACAGTGTTAAAACTTAAATAAATATAGAGGTTGTTGGATGATTTTTAATATAATTTTATTGGTTTTAGCGCACATGGCCTTTCAATTATGATATAATAGCATAAGTAAAAAGAAGTTTTTATTAAGAGACTTTTTAATTCATAAAAGGATCGCTTACGACCATTATTTAATAAGATGTCAAATAATTATATGATCTAGAACAGACCACGCTATTTTTTTTTAAAGTTTAAAATCTGCATCTCTCTTTGACACTAGACTATTCAAAACTCTCCTACTACTTTTTATGCATCTTTCTTACTCTCTATGCTCTACGTATGAATAAGCTTTTCTTCTCGAATAAAGAGTAACAGAAACTCGACCCGTATTTTGCTTCTGCTTAGAAAATTTATTTCCCGTAACATTCTCTACCTATATTTTTTCATGTTAAATATGACACTACTTTGCCTGATGGAAAGCATAAGCATAATCCAAGAGTAGTGGTTACCATACTCATTACGAATGCAGAGAATGCAACAATGCAGCATCGCGACCCACAGCATGGCGGTTCTAGTGATGCTTCTGCATCATTGGACCTCCGGTCTAGCACTCACCAACGAAACACGACAGCACCAACGCTGTCATTTTTTGGGCCTTAGTCTCTTATTTATTCAGTTAGATACGAATAAATATATATATAAATAGGCAATTATACTTTATTTACAACAACAATATTTAAGTCTATTGTTAGGCACTGGACTCTCCTTGTAGAGGAGGTTTCGAAACTAATGTTTAATTTGTATACTCGTAGTTTTTATCAACCTACTCAGTGTCGCTCTCACCATATCTATACTAATATGTAAAGCTGAAAAGTTTGTTTGTTTGTTTGAACGCCCTAATCTCAGGAACTACTAATCCGATTTGAAAAATGATTTCAGCGTTAGATAGCCCATTTATTGAGGAAGGCTATAGACTATATAGCTTAGAACAATAGGAGCGGAGCAACAATGAAGAATGTTACGAAAACAGGGGGAAATTATTACGCTACGGGCAATAGGAGACGGAAGCGAAGTAACGTGGGTCAGCTAGTTATTATTAAGACGAATCTAGCGACATTTCCTGAACCAAAATCCATCAAACCGTTTACAATACAGTGCATACCAACGAAATATGTTACATGCTCTCAAAACATAACCTTCCTTCTGATACAATCGGGAAAAAAAGAGGAAAGTTAATCCCCAGCCGTTTTAACGGCTTGTAAATTTGTCATTGCCAATAACAATTACAATATGGCATCGGTGACATTTAGATAATGATGGACCTATTAGTGAAGGCTAGCAACATTGTTATCGACATTTGTTAAATGTGTTGCCATTACAAAAAAAAAGGTGTTACTTTTTCGTTTTGTTACGACTCATAGTTTTGATCCATAATCATAATCGTAAAAATATGTAAAACACGAATGGCTTAAGAAATGGCGAGGCTATTATAATACACGCTTATGTTTCGCTTTATAATATTTAATTTTTAGAGTTCTATATCTAAAGGGTAGGTAAAACGGGGCCCTATTACTAAGACTCTAGGGCCTAGAGTCTAGAGCCTAGACCATAGAGCCTAGAGTCTAGGCTGTATCTCATGAACCGTGATAGTTAAACAATTAATTTTTTTACAGATGATGTATTTCTGTGGCCTCTATAACAATGATACTAAAAAATAAAATAAAATAAATATTCCATACAACAAACGTGATATTTTTGACGTTTTAATAGATAGCACTAAAACCTTTTCTAAAATGATGTAAGGCATAGCGTATGATTACTCGATTAGGTGCTTGCGTTGAGGGTTTTTTTTTTTTTTTTTTGACTTATTATACTTATACTAGCTTTTGCACGCGGCTTCACTCACGCAGACTTTTATCACCTAATTTACCATTTTAGGGGTGGCATTATGAAAAATACTAACGTACTTATTTCATTACTTAAAATTTTGATTAAAACTTGTAAAATATAGTGGGTATGTCATGTACATTTATCGAGGGAAGCTATAGGCAATATATCATCACGCTAAGACCAATAGGAGCGGAGCACCAATGGAGAATGTGTCAAAAACGGGGTAAAATTATCACGCTACGGAAAATAGGAGACGCAAACGAGGTTGCGTGGGTCATCGGTACTGGTCCTGTACTGCCTGCATCTAAAGGTTTTCTGTAGCTCTTACCAGGTCTTTCAGCCACCTTTTAAGGAGTCCAATTTTACTCCAATTTGTCTTCTAGTACACTTATGTAGATCAGTTGGTGTGTCTGATCTTCTGGTGTCTGAAGGTACATTCCAGCATTTGACCTGTTTCAGTTACGTTTCCTGATCCGCAACGTGGAGTAACCTCCCTTAGAATCCCTCATGCATTCTCTCTGCATCATTTTTGAACTGAACTACCTCGGTGGCACAGTGTTAGCGTATGCAACTATTGTGCTCGAGGTGTTTTCTATGTGTAGTTTACGAATGTATTAACAAAAAAGTATAAATTATAAATTACTTGTTGTTGTCCGCGGCTCCGCCCGCGTATATATCGGTAATCGCGGCAAATATTAGCCTATGTATTATTCTGATGTATAAGCTATATTACTGTAAAGTTTCATCCGAATCCATTCAGTTGTTTTTGAGGGAAAGAGTAACAAACATCCATCCATACTTAGAAACTTTCGCGTTTATAGTATGAGTAAGATAACAGTTGTCTAGTACCCATAACACAATTACCTAGCTTAGGACTAGATAGCGCTGTGTGTTAGACATCCGAAGGATTTATTAATTTATGTTGAAAACATAAGGATACCCTAGGAGACTTACTAGCTAGTATAGTACTAGCGCCACTTTCTACTGCACTGAGTGACGTGGGTCCAAACCCCACCATGTATGATCCACAAATCGTTTTTCTGAGTCTGGTTGTTCTTTGTCTCCGTTTCATATAATACTAGTTGTTGCCCGCGGCTCCGCCCGCGTATATATCGGTTATCGCGGCAAATAGTAGCCTATGTGTTATTCTGATGTATAAGCTACATTACTGTAAAGTTTCATCCAAAT
Organism: Spilosoma lubricipeda; assembly: GCA_905220595.1. NCBI lineage: Eukaryota > Metazoa > Arthropoda > Insecta > Lepidoptera > Erebidae > Spilosoma > Spilosoma lubricipeda. The sequence goes on from HG992290.1 coordinate 4,087,509, forward strand.
CCGTTCAGTAGTTTTTGCGTGAAAGAGTAACAAACATCCATCCAAACATCCATCCATCCTTACAAACTTTCGCATTTATAATATTAGTGGGATGCTTGTGAAGTCCCCCCCGACACAGGATGTTTAATCTATACTTCTAATGCGGGAGTTGTCTCGTGAACAAAAAAAGAAAATGAAATGTGGTATGGAGATACTTTTATTCTTTAGGAAGACAAGTTATTTAAGGTTATAACCGACATACACGCAGGCAGTGCCACGAGGAAAAACTAGTGTGTACATATTAGCATTTAGCGCTTCTTTGCCACTGAACTATGCTCAAAACGGCATCAAAACACATATATTAAACTCACTTATTAATATTTAAAAGCAACAACTTATCTTGTTTAACTTTTTTTTTATTTATTACATATATCGTAAACATAGTTGTATATATAAACAGCAATCATCATTAATATACATGCAACTTTATTTTATTACCACATTCTGAGGTAAAGATGGTAATGTTGCTTAAAGTTTATTTCTTTTAAATATGTTAAGTCCATTGAACGAACGACTTTTTCATGATGATGAGTTTGGCGAATAAATGGGAAATTAATCTTCAGCCTTAAAGGGTATGTGTACAGGAATCAAGTTTTACTTTCATTACATTACTTTTAAGACTTACAAATCCCTAAATAATGATAGTACTTAGAGTATATATAGACAGCTATCTACCTATACCAGATTCGAATCATTTACAGACGTTTTGAAAAAAATATCGCCAAATTTAACTAAGATAGGTTATTGAAAATAGTGTAAATATAATAGTTAATATTTGTGTTCTTCTTTTGACTGAATAAAGTAGTTATTTGTGGTTTTTTTACAATTAAACAGAAAAAAAAAATCTGCATGAAAGTATTGAATCAATCACATTGAAAAAAAGCAATATTTAATAAAGAAAATTTTCAAAAAATATTATTTTGAATTTCTGTTTAGCTGTGCATCGCTCTAAGGTTGTCTGGTAGAAAATGCCTACGGCATTAAGTCCGCCTTTGCAAAATATGTACGTAACGTACCAATAAATAGAAAAGAATATATAAAGTCTTCTTCAGTTTTAACTAGAGGTAGGTTATTTTAAAAAAGTTGTAAATGAACAGCATAAAATTAGTTTCTACGAAAGAATTAACCTAAAAACGATGTTTCAATAAATAGTATAACAAAAATGACTCACTCTTGAATGATTTCATTGCATTCTAAATTTAATTTTTTGATGACAAGTGCATCAAACAATCACAATGCAATGTCAAAATATTACAAAAACATTGCTGAATTGAATAGATCGGTTTACAATATAAAATCATGCCCCTGATCAATCGATAGAATATAATAGCATCGACTACGGGCACACAATTACTTCGATTTTAAACACGAGTCAAGTGGTTTCAATTCAGTCATTCATTTCGTATTAGTTCGATCGCGTTCGATCTATTGTTGAAAACGATTAGGGATGTCAATGAATGATTTGGGTTTGTACACCTTTGTGTTGTTTATGGGTGACGCCTTCCTAAGCATGTCTTTACTTGAATATAGAATTGTAGATTTTTTTCTTTTTATTTTTTTTCTTTGTTCTTTGCCAATGATTATTGAACTTTAAATTGTACCTAATAATACTTAAAGAGTTTTTTTAATCCATCATAACAAAATTTTGAATTTACATTAACTTCGGAAAATACTAAAATTTCAGTTTAAATGTTTGTTAAATGTTTAGTCGATATTATACACACAAATATTTTGTTGACTTGTACTTGTTCTACTCATTCTTTCTTTCTGTAACGAGGCGTGTAAACTGCCAAAACGACAGAAAGTCGCTCTTTTTCAATCATTACTTAATATGTAAAGTTTTAAGTTTCAACCTTAAGAGAATGATACGCAAATATTATAAATTCTTAATAATAAGGAAATAAAACCACTGTAAGAAGTTCCCAAGCGTGTCTTCCCACGAAATTGATTAAACCAGAAATATTTGCATCAAGCAGCCCTAATAAAAATAAAAAAGTAACGATCACATTTTATTTAAAACTAGTTTATAATGAAACAGTTCTTCAATTTCACTTCCTTATAAATATTTATTCATCAAATAATATGCAAAATATTGTAATTACAGTGTAGTAAGAAATGGGTTAGTCAATTTGCATATTGACAATAACATGTTAAAAGGTGCTAAGTATACGGTATGCAATAAGCACCATCGACGCAATGCCCTTGAAATTAAAGTTGAATTTCGATGTTACACAAAGGTACATTCGGAAATTGAAATTCATTTAATTTTGCAAATTTCACACCTTGAGCTTGGGGAAACGACAGGTTTAAAGACGATTGCATTTAAAAATAAAGACTTGTCGCCATGTGACGGTCTTTTTTTGTGCTACGCGTAATAATTTCGCTCAATTTATGCACACCGCTTGTTAGACAATTAGCAAGCAGATGTCGGTTAAAGTATATTTCGCTACCGGTTCCATACTGTGGGAAACGGAGTACCTATCCATTTAATAACTAATTTTATTCCACCATCTTTTAAGGGGCACTAGAATGCGCCTCGGGCATACCGATAGCTTTTTTTATTTCTAGCGTTTTAGACCTCCATTAAGGTAATACGATGTTATAACATGGCCTTTTGTGAGAAAATTGAAATTTTAACTCATTGATATTCTGTGGTGGTTTACAAAATCAAGCTGCGTATGAAGAGGGCTTAAAAACTTGTTTGAAGTAAAAAAAGTTTTGATTGAAATGTTTTTTTTTCTTGATTTTAGAAGTGTCTGTTTTTCATTGCTTTGAAGTCATGTTTTTATACTATGATGTGAAGATCCGTACGCGATTTTTAAAATAAATTTATTAATTATTTGCAAATACATATTTATAAATCAATTAATATTCATTTTCTTGGATATATTATAAGGTCAATAGATACAATATTTATCAAGTGTATTGTGATATTTAATGGTATGAAAACTGCTTCCAACACATTTCATCAAACACAAGATAGAAAGCTGTATCTTTACTGAATTCACAACCCTAAAGATATTTTTCATTGAATACATCAACATTAAAATAGTAATATATTTTGTTTGACCCAGATTTTGACTCTGCAGTCAAAAAAATTAAAATATTTAAATCGCAATCCAAACATTATTGCACAAGCGCAAAACTAAAAAAAAGTTTTAAAAAAACGACACAGCTGTTCCAATTTCAAAAATGGAGCTAATGATTTAGTATTATTCATAGCTTACCGGTTTTTAAGATAAAAAAATAAAAGGCCAATAATGTATGCGTGTTCCATTTTCAAAAGACAAAAAAAAACACTATGAACGCGTTTTGTGATTTGAATATGGGATGTTGCTCTCAGGGATATCAGTTACAGAATTCATTTGAATCACAACATCTAATGTCTATGGTTAGATAATAGTTTTTTTTATAGTTTGTAGTTATTTTAATGATAGCAACCCTTCGAAGGTGACGTTAATTTATGGTAAAAGGTGTCTTGGGTTGAGTTACGTCGGAATGTAGAGCATTTTATACTTTACTTACAGAGTTACACTGATGGCATTAAATTGATTACTTAGCAGAAATGTTGCTTATTTTACACTTTTACGATGTTAATGCATATATTTTATGTTCTAAATGAGACAGAAGCTAATTAATAGCAACAATTTAAGTAAACTAGGTTTAGATTATCTGTCAGATGTTTACTTTGCCAAACAATGATTTTGAAATACTAATCAAAGCTAAATATCATTGCTTAGAAAAGTCTGCACTACTTAGACTTTAGCTACCTAATGTTTTCTTACACAACACAAATCTACAAGGTATAAAAAAACCGACCATTAACTGAGAGCAATATTTTTGTCACTAAATACCCAACGGTCAAATAATGCTTGGAGTTTTCCAGCTAAGTGATAATCCAGTCTCTGATGGTCCTTCGTCAGCTATCATCACTAATCTACAACTCAATGAAAAGACACTATATTTAAAAAAAAATCGTAATGTAATGAGAAAAACTTTTGTGTACGTAACTGTAAGCTTAGTAACATTACGCATTTCGCAGTTATCAGGAAATCTATGTTAAATACATGCGCTAGAACTAACTGTGTCCCGCGTCATTATTCGCGGTTTTTGTTGCTTTTGAATATTGTTGACTATATAATTATCAATAGTTTATAGTTTTTCGAAATAAAAGTAGCCTAAGTTACTCCTTATGACATCAGTTACCTGCTAGGAAATTCCGTTAAGACAGGTCTAACCGAAACAAACAAACAGAGACATTAGAAAAAAAATCTTGAAGTAGGTACCGTATTTACTTTGATATGCATTTTTATTTATTTTATAGATAAACGTGAACAAAAATAAATTGAAAGTATGTAAGTATGTAAGGATGTCTGCAATTATCCCAAATAATAACATAATTCTACACGCTCACCGCTTCAACCCTTACAACGCACACATTTGCATACTATTATTTTTTTCTTAAATGATTTTTTTCTTAGCGATTATTTTATACGAAATACAATGCGAAATTATAACAGTTACTGCGTTCAAATGTAAATTAATTTTTTGTTCGTTGTGTTTCTGTTCTTTAGTTAAATCCGTTAAAGTAATGTTGGTTGAACAGATGTATTTGACACAATAAATTCATTTTGTTTTGTTGTCGGAAGCTGTGTGGATGTTGGAATTAAAAAAGTTACTAACTCAGTTACAATATCATTATTTCATTTTATGGTATCATATGAAATGTTATATACTTAAGTATAGCTGTTCATTAACTAAGTAATTACAAATACTAATTATATTAATCTTGTTTTGTAGATAAAATATAATATTTATATTCTTGTGAAGACGAACAGAAAGACAAACATCAACACTCAAATTCATCATAATAATAACTTTATTGTACACCAGAAGATTATAAAAAGGAAATAATACTAGGTATGTACCGTGTACAAGTGGCGGCCTGTGTATTCATTATATTTATAAAAATAAAATTGGAATATGTATTTAACATAAATTATATAAATAATAGTTAAGTAGTGCTCATTTCATTTGTTCGTTATGAATTTCTGAAATTTGACACTTTGTCAGATATTTCAATCGTTGCAATGAATTTAATTTCATTATTAATTTAGGGAATTATAAAAAAAAAACATATGAGTTTAAATTTGATGACACTGCTATGTATATCATTTTATGGACTGTACCTTTTATAAGCTTTAATGTGGCTTGCTTAACCAAACTTTGTCTAAAATATCTTACCACATGGGTAGCAAAAAAGATGGTTATGTATAGACGTGTAGAAAGGCTTAGATTTTCCTTAGTGTATACGATATTTTTCGATAAGTATATGAAGACGGCTCTACTCAAATGATCTTATCTGTGGGTAATATTACTCCATTCCAAAACATAATCAAGGTAAACCCTTAAATAAAGTTTGCAATAAACCGATTAAAGAATATAAATTATACTCACAAGAAAGAAATACGTCATACACCTACTTATAGATACAGAAATCGCTGCAACTCAACTTCATTTCAAAGGAACAGGTTTCCATTAAAGTTCCTTTCATTTATTGCTTCAGATTTTGCTCTCATCAATAAGAAGTTGAACATTGGTTCTAAACGATGCCTGCGTCTAATAAATTTAATTTACTGTGACGAGCTAGGGATGCACTACTTGTAAAGTACCTCTCTACTATATAAGAGGTTAATGAAGAATATACTAAGATTTGTTTTCTGTAGATCATATAGATGTATGTAAACTATTTTGAGAGTAGAATTGGAAAAATTAGAAAATATTAAAATTATTTGTGTAGATTTTTATGTCAAGACAAAATATTTTACTATATTATCTATTGGGTATTATGTGTCGTTGTGTTTACAAGTACCTAACAACACACCATACCCATTCAATAACATATAATAAGTAAAATCCAATTATTTGAAATAATATTATACCAAATAATTTATTTCTTTGTACGATCTTCAAATATTTGGTTCGGAGTTTGGATGTTTTCTATATATAATGTGTATATTTACAAAAAAAAGTAACTGAATATCCTATTAGTAATTATAGCTTTCACAGTATAAGTTCTGCTTAGTTTGAGTTTAGATGGCAGTTAGTTTAAGTGTTACATGTCCAATATATTCATTTACTTATTTCTTTCTAACCACAAAATATGACCACATATTTTTACACACATTAGCCCCTCTGCTGTTGGAAATCATAAAAAATAAGTAATGTATTGTTTTTCTATACATATTAAAATAAAGGCCTAAAGAGTTTCTTCGACCTTTTTAAAGGAACGGTTTTTATTATTTCACTCACAAACAAAAACAAAAGTGGGTTGTACTCCAAAAATCTTTTTAGAATCCTTTAAGCTCTTTACTTCGCAAAAGTATATTTATTCCAAAACAAAACAACTCAACTTTAATAAAGTAAGTAAAGTTGTCAAAAGTTTGAGTAACAGTCGCTACCCTTTATTTAACCGACGGAATATTTATAAGACGAACCTTTAGCAATTTGTCCCAACTAAAGGTAATACGCACAAAAACTGAAACTGGAATTCATTATGGTTGGAATAAAAAAGGTATAAAATAGTTGCGTCCGCATCGAAAGGGTTGATGTCATTGAGTGTCGGATAGTGATTTGTTGAAGACGTGTCTCTATTATAAATTCTTCTTAACATGTTGCTCGCGTCTAGACCTTGTGAGATGAACGTTTAAACTGTGCGTGTGTTTTTAGTGTTAGTCCTAGAGTACGATTAGGTACTGTTCTAATAGTTAGTTATAAATCCGTGTGTGTAAAAGAGATGAATATATATGTATATATTTACCATCATTATTGGGTACTTGACAGGCAGACCTCTATGGAGATAGCTACAATGTAGAAGCTTAGTATTATTGACCTGTCAATAAATTCTCATGTGATTCCCGAGAGATTTTGTAAGTATGGTGAGGTTTTGAATTTATGGTGTTGATTAATTTTGAAATGCTGCAAGAGGAATACAGCTTCTGAGGCATGAATATATGGAGCGGGCTTTTGAAAATCAGTAACTAATCGATGTACTAACCTAAGAGTTATTTAGTGATTTTCACTACTTTAGCAACATTGAAAAAAAGTAAATATTTTTGAGTCTGACTGTACTTTACTTGTAAGTGGTGACGTAGGCTATGTTCAGGTAAGCGCTCAACGCGCGTTAGCAAAACGCGCGTTGAGCGTTCATCTGAACATGGCCTAACTGTCGTTAAAACTTATTTCTAGTTTTAACTAGAGAGGGGTTATTGAAAATGCAAGGGAACTACGTAGGACTGTAAAAAGAAGGAAAATTTGTCATAAGCTCTATAGCACATCAGTTTGGTATACCAATAGTAGGCCAAAATCTCTTTTCTAAGGAAGTCTCAGTCTCAGAAGCTCTCAGTAAAATATTTAGAAGTTGCAATTACTAAACGAACTAATACGACCTCCAAACCTTAAGAAAAGTTAATAGAGGTTCATGGACGTCGGGAATTACTTTCCATCAGATAACACACATCTCTTTTGCCTTAAATTCAACAAAAAAAAACAAATTATTACTTTTAAATTTACCTTATAAATTAATACATTTCAAACAATGGTCCCAATACTAGACAAAGCATTTACATATTATAGACAAGTTACACTCAGACACTAATAAGTAGTTTTGCTCTTAAAACCAATAGATTTCCTCGATGGGAATCGAATCAGCGATCTCTAACGAAGTGATCACGATTGTGTACCACTATATAAAAATCTCTATCTACTATCATTTATACTAGAAAAATAATTGAGAAAATTGACTTTTGATGAATTAGACTAACGTGAGTGAAACGGGCAAAAATAATCAATTAATATCTACGAGTATAGTCGTTGTCTTGAACGTCGGCTCCTTTTTTTTTAAACGTTTGTTTTCTGTGAGGCCGTGGTATCACTCCGATCGAGCCGGCCGGCCCATTCATGCCGAACCGTGGCTCTCCCACGGTAAATTATCACTTAAAAGTATTCTATCATTTTAGGCGATAACTATTGCCAGAGGACACTAATAACACGAAGATGAAAGCTATATTGTCCATCTCTTTCTACCTTACACTTTTTTAGGGTTAACTTTTTATTCATGACAGCAAACGTCATTAATGACAGTTAAAGAAAACGGTAAATTCCCTGTGACTTATCTAATGAATGCATTTTAAAAAAGGAATGTCTCGTTATTCTGTTTGAGTAAGAACTTCATACAAAGCAGTGTAGGGGTACATAAGGCCCGCATATAAAATTGAACGCATTTTTAGTAAACACGCCTCGTGAGCGGAAAGAGGGCGCGAGTGCCGCAGAGGGTTCAGAGTAATGGCTGCCGAATGTCGCGAGAATCCATTTTGTCCCTCCCTACCCCCGTTTGGTGGTAAGCTCGCGTTAGCGTACTCAGTATATGAGAGTTTTAAAGATGTCGGGCTGTTTAGATGACTTCTTTGCAAATATACAAAAACATCAAAAGAGCCGTTTTTTTAATAGCTGAAATATACAAGTTAGGTCAATTCATACTTATTTAAAAGCGTTTTTTATCTCGTGGAGGTCTAATAGCAGTCGCTCAATGAAGACTTATATAGACAATAAGAAGTTCAGCTGACTCGTAGAAAAATTGAAGCCAACTCCTACGTGATTTAGTTTTTTTTTTTAAAGAATGAGTATTAATTACTATAGTTTTTTAGATTCCATTCTTCATAAGGTATGTACAGGTTTTGTAATACTCTATCAAATTTTATGAATGTTTTATTAAACAAAATATGAAAAAGAAATGTTATTTTATAGCATGTTTCGTATCATATCCTCAATTACGGGCGATATACATTGATACATGATATAGTGTGTATCACACCCAATAGCGAAGAACACATTTTTAACATATACATATGTATGTAAAAAAAATTGTTTGCATAATGCTCTTAGCCCCTTCATTAGCTTTGTTGTCGTTACCTGCGGGTAAAGCAGTCGAACCAGGCGGGGCTAGTCTAAAATAAGTAGCCTAAGTTACTCTTTATACCATCAACTATCTGCCAGTGACAATTCAGTGAAAATCAGTCCAGCCGTTCCGGAGATTAGCTGGAACAGACCAACAGACAAAAAATTTAGGAATTGTTTTTTTATGTAAGTACCGTACTATATACCTTTATAATTGCAAACTGACACTTCAATTTAATTTATTTGCATGGATGTAGTATAGCGAACTTATGGTACGAAAATATTAACTACGGCGATGTGGCGATGTGAGCAGTATTTATTAGCCAGGAGTCACGGCTTCCTAAGACTTTAATTGTTACATGGTAACGTGTGTCTTGCTATACCAACTTGCAGATAATTAAATATACTAAAAGACGTCGATACAATGCATTTAATCACGTCTTATTTTCGACGAGATAAAGAGTGTCTAAATACAACGTGATCGATAACATCTCGCATCTGTAATCTGCTGACCTAGCTGGTCGGTCTTATCTATATATGAATTATATTTATTTAATAACATATGACGTATATATAGTTTGAAAAACATTGTGCTTCTGTATTTTTGCGTATACTACAAAAGTGAAGTCGGCTCTAAGTATTGGATGCGTGCTAACCGGTAACACGGGGGTAGGAGCAGAAATTATTTTTGCTCTTCTTGCCCCGTCACTTGTTCGTACCCCTAATGCCTCCTCTGATCGATATTCACGTGAAATCCTAAATATTGGGGTGATATGGAATACTTTGCGATTTTTCTCTATTTATGTCTGATTGGCATGTATATATGTATATTGATACGGTTAGAGCTATGACGGAACTGAGGGTGATGGAGTTTGTTTACGTACGTAATTTAAGGTCGGTGAACCTATTCATTTTGAAACTATTTTAAAATAAATACAGAAATAACTTAATATAAGTCAAATGGGACGAACATCATGATAACTGTAGTTTGATATCAAATCAAGTATACACCACAAAGTCCGGTCTCTAAGACGGGTAAATTTGGTAGTTTTCACGTTATAGATGTGTTAAAATCTAAATAAAAAGCGGCCAAGTGCGAGTCGGATTCGCCCATTGTTGCATTGTCTGCATTCGCAATGAGTATGGTGCCACCACTCTTGGATTCTGCTTATGCTTTCCATCAGGCAGAGTAGAGTAATTTTGGAAAAACTAAGAACCATCTCAAAAACATCTGGTCGAACTCAGATAAAATTGCTATCTGTTATTTATAGAAGCTTAGTATATTTATTTATTTCCCACTACTAACTAACTATTAAATGTAATTGAGCTTGTCGCACCTGTTAGTGAAATAAACAGTTACAAACCCTGTCCAGCAGTGTATATTTACGCATATTTATTAGATAGATTGGCATAACTCTTAAAAAGACGCACTGTAATTTGGTCATACGTAATAAGTGGCCACCCTTTTGCGGTAAACAGAGTAATATGGGAATTATTATTAACTAGCAGACCCACGCAACCTCGTTTGCGTCTTCTATTACCCGTAGTGTGAAATTTTCCCCCGTTTTTGAAACATTATTCATTAGTGGTCCGCTCCTATTGACGTTAGCGTGATGATATATACCCTATAGCCTTCCTCGATAAATGGGCTATCTAAGACTTAAATAATTTTTCAAATCGGACCAGCGATTCCTGAGATTAGCGCTTTCAAACAAACAAACAAACAAACTCTTCAGCTTTATGTATTAGTATATATATATATAAAACTAGTTGACCCGGCGAACTTCGTATCGCCCTATTATTTTTGTGAATATTTTCTAGAGTATCGAAAAAAATCTTTTAGTAAGCCAACTTCCCGCAGTTATTCTTAATAGTGTATATTACTAAGCGGACTAAAAGCATATAACACCTCCTTTTTTTATTTTCTTTTATACATACCTTGTCCTGGCAATAACAAATAAATAAAAATAAGAATGATTAAATTTGATGCAGTCGATCGAAAATTATGGACGTACATGCATTTTGTGATTATTTTTATCTATATGGATGAGAAAATTAATGGCATAAAAATCTAAATACAAAAACATAATACAATTAATAAGCTGTAAAATTTTTTGTTGCCAAATACAAAATTATATGGAAAACAGACCATTATATTCAAAATCGTTGTTATCTTGTGTACGAGTTTCTCTGTAGTATTATTAGAACAATTATGTTGCTTTTGTTTTTTTTCGATCTAACTTTTTTAAGCTCTTAAATTGCATGGAAGATATTTTTGAAAGAGATCTCATAACAAAAACAATAAAAAAACATGTTCTTTCGCGTTCGCTCATCATTCCTCTGAAAAAAGAATTTAAGTAAATATTTAATCCTTATTTTAGAATGTGACTTTTAAGAGGCTATTGAGGAAATTACACCTCATATATGTCATACACACTTCATCTATACAAATAAATCAAATTGGAGTGTCTGTTTGTAATATTAAAACAACCACTTTTTGATAAATTCATATGTATGTATACACGACACATGTACCAAAATAACATTTTTTAAATTTTTGTCTGTTTGTCTGTTCCGGGTAAACTCTGGAACGGCTGAACCGATTTTGACGTTACTAATTATTTAAGAAGTGGTTATTTTACTATTACAAATATACGCTTAATTTTATTTATTAATATACAGATTGTATTGTATATAGATATAAAATAAAATGGCTAGTTCAAAGTTAATTCGTTGGTTTTGTATTTATCACCAAAGATCAAGCTTCGTATATTTTAAGGACTGTAAGTACTATACCTTCAAGTATATGTCATGTACTTGATATGATATGCTATCAATGTAAACTAAGATTTATTAGTTCAATAATTGAGTACCCTTTAAGAGGCTATTAAAATTTTACGAACAGTGCGTTATTCAAAGATCACAATACATTCCACTCCATTTTAGGATAATTGCCGTAATTAAAACACACAGCGATCCAGCAATTAATATCATATAATTAAAATATATTACGTACACCCCTAATCGTCACTTTGTTACATTATAACCAATTATCGGTAATTAACACTACACTTCAGACCAAAAAAATGACCCGCTCCAAACGTCTAATTGGCCTACATTAGTACATTTATTTTCCCGAAACGTCAAATTAAAATTACCCCCTTGGGTAAATTTTTCGCCCTATCATCATGGACTTAGAAGTATTATAACCAATTAAATGTAGACGTAATTTTACGCATATTGTGTTCTAGAGAAGTTTTTTGTTGTTGTTGTAATAAAATTTTGTTACCCGGAGGCTCTTCGTGTGGTAGTGACATCTTATTAAAATTCAGCCTAGAGCAATCCGTGTCGTTTTCTTTGGTACAATTGTGGCCAAATTACTGTATACTTTTTTTAAAATAAGGGTGTTTCATCGGTACATTGTCCCATTTGCAACATTGGTTTTGGATAAAAGACACGTAACATAATTATACCTAATGTAAATGTATTTTTGTATGACTATGAATTCAAAGATATTAATCAAAGTTAAAGTAACTACATTAATAAGAGTAATTTAATATTTTATTAATTGATGTTAAGTATTGGTTAAAATATTCAAATTGTTATTTGTTAAATATAATAAAATATTTCAATATTTCAATACTACGTACATATTTTTAACAATTAAAGAGATTGAAAAAATATTTAATCATTTAAGATAATTAACTTATATTTATAAATATTAAATAAATAATAGTGTTGACATTTGAATAATTTATTTGGCCTCGAATGTAACACGTCACCTTTAGACCAATTTCGGTATTCCCTTTTTCTTCTTTTTATTTCATTTCAATAAACACAATGTTGATAAGTAGTCACTTGGAAACATTTTTGTTTTTTTTTTTCACCTTCACTTACATTTAGGCTAAAGTATCCTTTATGTTGTTGATATAAGGGTGATATTTTCTTGTTGGTTTTATACGGCAATTGTATTAAGCATTTTCCTAATAACGTAGCCGGGGTGGGCAAAAACGAAATTGGTTGTTATTTGAAATAAATTTTATATGAGATGTAGGCCCTCCCCTCGGGTTGGAGTGTGCTTGTATTACACTTTTAGCTGAGTTTATGTATTCTTTTTATAGAATTTTAGTTGTGATTGTTTACATAAGGCTGTGAGAGGTTTGGACAAAACCGTTTGTATGTTTGCTACATCTGTCCTTATAAAACGCAAAATTAAGTGTAATAATTCCTTCTAGTTTTAATTGGGTAGGTACATTACTCTGCTATGTTATGTATGCTTTCTTCTATGAATATTCCAAAACAATTAATAAAATATCTAAACGTGTCAATAATCTTGATTGCGTACAAAAAAGCTAATAAGCTTAAGTGCCTGTTATGTCAGAATATTTATTTATTTATATCGTGATGGTCAGGCAAATAATAAAAAATCAAGTTTAGGTGTTTAAATATAGAACCTCAAAAAGTCTTGTCAGCATTTAAAACCGTTTTCACTTTCATGAGACTTGGCATAGGGTTCTCTTTAGTAAAGAGGTTTGCCTACAATACCACGGTATCTACACGAGTTAGAAAGTGTTTGTGTCAAGTTTGATGTTTAAATATAGAAACAAAACTCCAATAACTCTTGTCAGCATTTAAAATCGTTTTTATTTTCATGAGACCTGCCATAGGGTTCTCTTTAGCAAGGAGGTTTTCCTACAACACCACGGTATCTACACGAGTTAGAAAACGTTTGTGTCTAGATTTATTTAGTCAATTTTCTTCCTTACTACACCCACTGGTCGAACAGGGATGGTGAAACTCCGTTTTCTTAATGCGTGTCCTCACGGATGGGTGAAATATTTTTGACTTTACTTTTTTTTACTGCACTGTTGGCTTAGTGGTTTAAGCCGTCCCTTTAGAGGTCCCTTTAGCTTTATCCATAAACTTTATTGTCGACTCTGAGATGCATGTGCCCGCTCACCTCCGTCGCTCACAGTTGACTGAACTGTGTCCCACCGCACATGCACTAGAGATGACATAATGCTTCCTTCTCTTTCATTCACAGTACATTGAGTAAGTGAATGAATGAATTCGTCACTAGTGAAGTGACTGATAATAGACACATACACTACAGTGTTGTGGGTTCAAATCACACACGGTACAACACTTTGTTTGATTCACAAATTGTTGTTCTGAGTCCTTGTTTGTATCCTGCGACACAGAATATATATTCCTTATACGGGAGTTTTCTTAAAAAAAAACTAAAACAACGAATATACATCGAATTCTCGGGAAAAAAATGATTGTAAAAGCATTAGGTATACCTTTCTTTGGGATATGTCATCATATATAACCATGATTGTCGATAACAAAAGCGTCTTATCTCATCAAGCATTAAGCATACATCTGTGGGGTAGGCAAAATACCATTAATAACAGGTTTAAGGGGCAGAAAGAATAAATTGGGAGGAAACCGCCTGAGGGAGGAAGATTTATCGCGTACTTAACATAAGTTTGACTGTGATGCCTTTCATTAATTTTTCATTGCCAGTCTTGTGGTTTTTGGGGGCTAAGATAGCAATACTTTCTAAAGTGGTTTTTATTCTAATTACTTACTTTAAGATAATAGTTTTATGCGTAGTATTGTGTGTGACAGGTTGTTTAATCCAGTGGGTAGTAATCCTAAGTTGTACTGGGTGTAAGCCAGTCGTACTGGGTTCTGTTCCAACTTAGAACAGACAGTTTTGTGATGCACACCCATTTCTTCTGGATCTAGGTGTAATCAATACAAATACATAAAATTGAAGTGTCTGTTTGTAATATTAAAATAACCGTTTTTTCCTAAATGCCTATGTATGTATACACGGCACATATACCAAAATAACATATTTTTAATATTTTTGTCTGTTTGTTTGTTACGACTAGTCTCTGGAACGGCTAAACCATTTGTGACAGAACTTTAACTGATAGGTAGCTAATGATATAAGGAGTAACTTAGGCTATTTTTTTTAGAATAGCTTCGCCCTGCGGCGTTACCCGCGATACGACAACAACCGCGGGGTTCAGCTAGTATCTACATATTGTGGACAGTATCTCTAAATTTGAAGCAAAAGCAAAATGTTCTTGAACAAACAGACACGAGTTACACTAGTGACTTTTCGTACCTATCTGTCCCTTTCAATATTGGCAATAGTTTATTACTACTAATCCTACAACATAATAAAGTAAGAGCTTTCTCATCAAAAGACAATACAACTGTACTTTCAATTATTTTCTTTTAAACTTAAAATTTCTCTAAGGAAAACAATTCCCTAATCGTTGATAATTATTTAACAAAATCGTTTTTGGTTTTCTTAGAGCACTGTTAATCAAATCAATCTCGGTAACTCTAGGAATTGTATAGAGCTGTGAAAATTTGCAATAACTAGTATAATTTATACAAATAAATAAAATTGGAGTCTGTTTGTAATTTTAAAATACCCGCTTTTAAATCAATGCATATGTATACACGATACATGTACCATTATAACATCTTTTACATTTTTTTTCTGTCTGTCTGCCTGTCTGTTTGTTCCGGGTAAACTCTGGAACGGCTAGACCGATTTTCACGGGACTTACACTGAGAGGAAGCTGGTGATCCAAGGAGTAACTAAGGCTACTTTTTTTAAAACTAGCTTTGTCCCACGGCGTTACCCGTAGTTGTTGTAGTACCGCCACGGGGCTCAGCTGGTATAAAATAGTATATAACGATCATGTTTTTATGTTAGTAAATTGTATATGTAACGTGTATTTTCTTTTGTTACAGGGTCAACAATATAGATAAGAATTATATAATATTAGTAAAATTGATTGCAATTAAATATATTACGAATTGTGATTACATTTTAACATTACAATGCTTTTATGGCCTAAAATAAATTTGTAAATAGTTCTACAATAAAATACCTACTAATTATGAAATATAGTTGTTTATACAATTTTTTAAATTATTTTTATTATCTTATGAGACTTCATTTAACAATCTAACATTTATAAGATGGTATATTTATTCAAATTTGTACGATTTGTAACGTTTCTAAAAGTTTGATGTAAGTCTCCTAAAAGTAAATATTAGCGGTAACATCATCTCTATAACAATATCCTGTGGAGCGTTCCTGGACTGTGGAGACTAATTGATAATTACCAAGTATTAGCGCGAGGTTGGGGCTCGTCGCCCCCTGGGGTACGTCGGTTACTTCGTTGGGAACAGGTAAACGATGATTGCTATTGACTTTACTCTTTGTTGCTGCTGTTCTGACGTTTTTGTTGCTGGCCCTGGTTTCTGGTTTTCTGACAAGCATTTATATGCAATTGAAAACATTTATTGGTACTTACTTAAAAACAAGAAAATTGAAGTTGTTAGGTAGTATTTTTTTTTACATTGTTCTAGACACCTAGAAATATAAAAATATGCATCTTCAGCTTGGACTTTTAAACAGACAGGGTAGCGTATCCTGCCCAGAGTAAGGGTACTTTTAGGCCGATGACAGGAGTAGTTTTTAGTTGAAATATGACATATTAGTGACTCCTGCACCACAATGATTCCGTCCCACGAAGAGGGAAAATCAGAATAGTTTTTAGATATCGTCTCCAAAAAAAAGTATTATCTAAGCAGTGAATGTTATGTATTGAATGTTTCACTGCCTTTAGCGCAGTGGTGGCGTATGCGACTACTGTGCTTGAGGTCTCGGGTTTGATTCCCGGGCCGAACCAAATGTTTGTTTGAGCTGCAAATATTTGTTTCGGATTATGGGTGTTTTCTATGTATAATATGTATGTATTTATATTTCTACAAAGACGGAATCAGACGTAGGGATATTTTAGGTTTTCAAGGTGTTAGAGGTAACAATCAGGCTAAAAAGTAAGGTTATTTCTAATCTATACAAATAAACAAAATTGAAGTGCCTGCATGTAATTTCTAATTAAATTAACGTCTTGCATAGTTTGCTCCCTCAACTCTTACGACACCCAAGAGAAGAATAGGAGCAGTGACGCGAGTGACTGGCATCGACCCTCTGCAACCTTGTTAGAAAAACCAAAAATTCTTTGCCCGTCCTGGGAATAAAACCCGATTTCGTTCAAAAACCAACAACCCTTTTTGGCCCGACTCGGTTATAAAACCCGATAAATCTTGATCGACAGTTGCATACGCTGACTGAATAGTCAGTTAACAGTAACATTTTTTTTTTTTTTTATATAGTTGTGACATCTAACACACAACGCCATCTAGTCCCAAGCTAAGTAGAGCTTGTGTTATGGGTACTAGACAACTGATACAAATACATATATACTTTTTTTTGTAAATACATACATATTACAGATAGAACACACCCAAACTCCGAAACAAATATTTGTAGACCATACAAACATTTTGGTCCGACCCGGGAATCGAACCCGAGACCTCATGATCGGCAGTCGCTCACGCCAACCGCGAGACCAACGAGGCAGTCATATATGAACACTAATCAATTGTCTTAAACGAGAAATACTTTATCCCAATAAATTTTTTTCAAGCTACTCATCACAAAAATCACCCAAACATTATCTACAGCTTTTCATCAACCACAACGGAATTATGTAAAAGTTTTTTAAATCTTCGATTCCCCATCATCCCCTACACAATTTAATATGGGGTGGCATTGGGTGGGGTGTCGACTTTTTTTTCATTTCCATCATGACGAAACTCCATATTTTTTTTCTGTTTAATAGAAAGACCGCTGTCACGCGATGCTCGCAAATATTGTATACCTACGCACTTTGGGGGTATATACCTTTACAGATATATATTATAAATGAATATAAAGGATCAAGTAATTGACTGGACGGTTGGCCTAGTGGTTTAAGTGGATGCCAGTTTGTAAAGTTCCCCACGACACAGGATGTATATTTATAATGCGAGAGTTGCCTTAAATAAAAAAAAAAACAAATATACTATTTATCAAAAGCCATTAACATTCCACTGTTGGTAATGGCTTCTCCTTTTGAGTTTTTGGCCTACTATAACACGCTGAATAAACGGAATGGTTAATAGCAAGCTCTGCTTCTCTTGGCAGCCCTATTATCCTGTCAATCCGTAGTCTGTATTCCAGTCTAGATCGAGATTAGCCGTATCATTTTTGATGAAAGTTAAGTATCTAATTGTAAAATAATTATTTATTTACTAGCTGTTGTCCGTGGCCCCGTCCCCGTGTATGTCGATTATCGCGGTAAGTTTGTGAGTGTGTATGTTTGTTACTTCTTCACGCAAAAACTACTGAACGGATTTAGAAGAAACTTTACAGTAATATAGCTCATACATCAGAATAATCGACATATACGCAGGTGGAGTCCCGGGCAACAACTAGTAAAAAATAATGTGATATAAAGGGTGGAATTGTATGCGAAGATAGCGTGTTATGTCTACATATTATAGCAATGCTAGTTATTATTTAGTTAACTTAAAAACGTAGTTAAGTAATTAAAACTTGATAAGTTATTAAAAATATTAGTGTAGTATATTATATCAAGATCTTACAGTAAGATTTGTGGGTTAATCTTTTTGATTAAAGTTCAATTTTCATAAGTGTGTTTTAATCGTTTTTGGGGTTAATCGTTTTTGGGGTTATAATCGATAAAATTATACCCTTAGCACATTTTTTAAACATTTAATTAACGGTTATTCTATCCAGTAAAGATAAGATATTTATTTTACATCGTTCAACGTCCTTAAAAAAGTTCTAAACTGATAGTCAGTTTTGAGTTCTGCTTGTTTTTGAAATGTAGGTAGGTTTAAATTAAGAAATACATTAATAAAATACATTTACATTGGACTTTCTTCATTAAAATACTATTAAAGTAGGTATGATGGTGGTGGCCCAATGGGAGCGTATGCGACTGCTGTGCTGTGATCTTAGTATTTCCAGAAATTGCTCCAGTTCTAATAAGTATCTTCTTTCTGTAAGTCACGCAAATGAACGTCGCGTCGATGTGCTGTATTATCCAAAACAACATGGTTTTTGTTAAAAAGGCGAATGGCAATTTTCTTCTTTTCAGTCGAAAGACATCTACCACTGTATATTGGCTTCCCACAGGTTCTCCACAACATTTGATCGTGTGGGAGCGCATCCAACGACGAACGAAGATCATCTGGATATGAACAAACAACAATCATGTCGAACGATATCTTTAACAAAAATGCTATTTAAGTTTAAGTATAAAAACTTATCTATGTAGGCATAACAAAGAACCAAGAGTAGAAGTCCTAAAATCTCTTTCAAATTACAATGCAATTGAAAGACAATAATTTATTCTTATTATAACTTCAAGGTAGTACAGCCACGCTGATTTCAGCACGAACGGGGCGGTACTACCCTCGCACAGAAGATCAACGTAAAATGACAGCATTCATGCTGTCGTGTTTCGTTGGTGAGTGCGAAACCGGCGCCCAAATGATACAGAAGCATCACTAGCCCACCATGGTGTGGGTCACCATGCAGCATTGTTGCATTGTCTGCATTCGCAATATGGGGACCACCACTCTTGGATTCTGCTTATGCTTTCCGTCAGGCAGAGTAGAGTCATTTTGGCAGGGCTAAACATAAAAAACATAAAACAAAAAAATAAACAACAATATTTATTTACCTTACCTTTGTCTTTTATATGGCGCCCTAGTAAGATGCTTTTTCACGCCCCGCTTAAAGGACCCGGGATTTTATAATTATGTGTAGCAAGTTCCACCAAGTAGAACTAAATTAACAGTATAAACTTAGTTTAAGGGATAATGATTAGATATTGACAAATTTTTAACACGCTGTATAAATACAGAACAAAGTATCTATCAGTGCCATGGTGCTGTAATAAGTATGAAGATGAAACCACAGGATGTTTTTAAATATAAAATATTAAAACTTAAATAATAGCCCCACTTGTTTCTCGTTCCGAAAATCACTAACTACTTTGGTAAACGAACAAGAACATATCTAGTACCATTTTTGTAAAATGAATTGCCTTCAGATCTAAAGAAAACAAGCGTTCTAAATATCACTTTAAAAATTAACTTCACAAATATTACCTCTCGTTATGTCCCTGACTCATGGGTAACATTCCCTTTTGCTTTTTTAGTATAAACCATTATTTGCTTTCTAAAAATGGTCAAGCAATGTTCTTGACAATGTGATTGTAAAATAAAACCAATTTTGTAATACAAAACACTATATTACCTATGTATCTTTAAGCGAGTCCTTATACCGACCGTTTGGGAAATTTAAACATATAAAATGTGTATATGATTTTGAATAAATAAGTTTAAAAAAAAACTAGGGTGAAGCCTATTTCTAGCAGTGAACTTTTTAAGGCTGTTGACGTCAACTTAAATAATAAAAAAGAGAAAGGGTGGTCTAATCATTATCAGAAAAAAATATGCTAGTGAAATATCAGGGTTATTATAGCTATAGAGCTTTTTACACGAACTTATTATACTCCAATGTTTGGACATTAATTTAAAAATAACGATAAACTTAACGTAACATGATTTACAATAATTTTACAGGAAACGGTAAAATAAATCATAGTTTTATGATATTTCTGACGTAAACTACTACAAAAGTAGTAAAGTTTAATGTACTTCCTTCATTAAGAAATTAAACTGCAATCAATTATTTTATATGTTAATGTCAGAACAGAACTCGATAGGCATAATATGTATGTGTATTTTTATTATTATTACTCCATTTACTTTAATGAATGAATGTGAAAATGAATAGCCTTTAACAGTCCACTGTTGGGCATAGCCGACATACACCTCTCTTTCGAAAAGTAGTATATATCATGTACATGATACCATACTAGCAAGACTGATTTGTTTCAAATTTTCCTTTTTTTCACAGTGACTTTTCTTTGTCTTTTTTTTAATTGTTTTTTTTAATGTTATAGGGGACAAACGAGAAGACGTATCGCCTGTTGGTATGCGATTACCGCCGCCCATGGACGCCAGAGGCGTCACAAGTGCGTTGCCGTTCTTGGGGGGATGGGGAAGGGAATGGGGGTAGAGGTTAGTGTATGGGCCTTCAGTATCCTCACTCACTTGGTGAAACGCATGCCGAAGCGTGGCTCTCCAACGGTTTCAAGCGTGATAGTGACACTGTGATTATGGAAATTTCATAAATGAAAAGGTTGTTATAGAACTTACAGATGTCTAAATGTAGCTTTAAGCATCCAATGATGAATGATTATGATGTCATCAAGTCTCGCATCCAAGTTATGACAGGAAAATGATAAATAAACTACTATCTATTGTGCAGATACCTATCTGTTGTGCAGTTCTGATATCAGAAGGTAATTTTGTTAATATTCGAGACGCTGTTGTTTGAGGTCCACCTTTATACGCAATGGGTATGGTCACCATCATTCTTGGATTCTGCTCATGCTTTTAATCGGACAGAGTATTATCATTTCGGCAGCTTAAAGGTATATAAAATAATAAATAAATAAATAAATATAAAATATAGATTAGGTACCTGTAAAATGACAAATGAAATTTTAGATGCAATGCGAAATTTGATATGCAATTTGTTTGGTAAGACTGAATAGGTAGCTAAAGAGTACAGTTTTAATTTTACAATAAGTTAAGAAATACAATGAGATTTGTACAGAACTGACTTTAAATGTTTTTATTCGTCAATCGCAGTTCAACCCTGGACGTAGGTCTTCCACTTAGATCGATCCTCAGCTTCTCGCATCTACTCCAGCCAGCCATCTTACGCAAATCATCACTTAAATTGGCCTGGTGAATACTCTTACTGCTGTGACAATATACTTCTTTAAAAACAAACGTAGGAACTACTCAATATTAGTTTTCCTTAAGGTTGTTACGACGAATGGTTAATTAACTACCAATTATAGGCCACATCGTATCTAAATAACTAAAAAGTCACAAAATTATGTTAAAACAAACTCGGTTCCGTTGTCCATTAAAAAAAAAACAACGGTTGACTGACAGTTTCTAAAAATAGACATGTCAAAACACACCGTAAATTACGGGGACTGTCATGGGACCCCGTAATTTGCGGCCCTTGGTAATTTTGTGATCATCAACTCTGAATCGTGATATTTTAATTTTGGTTACATTTTTTTTCTTGGTCCGATAGTTTTGGGGTGGTCGTTGGCACGTTATTCTGTTTTTACCCAACTGTGTCAGAAGGAGGTTTGATTTTTAGAGTGTATTTATAAATGTTATATTTATTTGCACACTCTATTTGAGAACTACCCACACTGTCTCATTATGTATTATATACCTATGTTTATCACGTGTATTATTCCTCTTTCAAAGATTACGAGTTTAATTGCTATAGAAAATGCTGCTACGCAAATATCTTGATAAATATAGGAGTTTTATTTCATCTAAATTAATCTATTTCTTTGTAACAGTGTATGCTTGTTTATGGATCTTAAATGTACATTTAAAATAGGTAATAAAAATATAACTGCAGTCTTAATCGTTTTAATGTTTTTTATTATCTTGATACACTTTTAGATCAACCACTATGCAGTAAGTGTACCTTGAAATGAAGTAATTGAAATGCACATACGAGGGATATGAGACTCTGAATATATTATTTTATAACTTAATAAGGGATGATAATCTAATACTAAATTTAATTTGAATTAATTCATTCAAATATTTATTACATAATATAGAATCATATATGTACATAACCATACTTAAAAAGAACAATAACAATATTTACATACAAGCGTAAAAAACTCCACATCTTCGCCTACTGGTAGCGTTCCCAAAAGACTGGCAGTCTTTTAACACGTTACTTAATTGAAATTATTCAGACTATAACTAGACAATTATTACAGCAAAAAGTAAAAAAACTATTCTCGACTACGTAAAAACTTCTAATGATGTATTTATATAGTCTATGTCACACGAGCTAATATTACGAATTTATTAACATCTCACTCGTTAATCGGTTCAATAGTTAAGACACGAATGGAATATAAGAATGGAACAAACAAACATACAGACTGCTAAAAGCATTAACCTGCCTTTTGACTTTACAGTAGTCGGGTAAAAATGGGTATGAAATATGTATAAGTTTTACATTATTTACTTTTTAGGTGTCATCTTTGTGTAACAGGTGGTAAGGACATCCAGGCACATAAGTATAATATGTATATAGTTTTTGGTAACACATAGACCTATTTCCTTTGTGTAGAACAGAGTTATGAAGTGCTTTTACCCGACAGCTAAAGTTATGTAGGAGGGTTATGTTTTTCGAGTGTAAAACAAAAACAAAATAAAAAACCTAAATTTAATAAATATGGCAGATATTGACCCAGTGGGATTTATTTTCTTTTAAATAATTTTACTTGTTATTTTACTTTTAGGGCTGAGATTCATCATCATCTTCCTTGCCTTTATTATTCTCAAGATTTAGGGTTGGCTACTAGTTCAACCGGTTTTACCTGAATATTCGTGTTTCCACGGAGCGACTGGCATCGGACCTCCGCAACCCTGAGAGTGAACTGGATTTGATGGTTGAACTAGTAGTCAGGGCTAAGATTTTTCTCATCTATGAGGTCATCATCATTCTGATTAACATAACATTACTGTAATAGTCCACAGTTAGACATAAGCCTCTGTGAAGTCTCCCTTAGTTTTTTTTAATAAAATTTGACAATATTTATCGTAAGTACCTACCACTATACTAAGCAATGACTTCTACTGTCTACAGTACCTAAAACTATTTCTTTTATTGAAAATGAGTACCTACTTGTAAGTAACTCGTAAAAAGCAGAAAATAAGACGAGGCAATAATAATGCAGAGCTCTTCCCAAATAAATGTCAGTTATAATTTCATTAAATAAACTTTACTAAGTAACAAACTGTTTAAAGTGACAATTTGTAATTAGAATTCGTGCTGTTTTGACAAGTTAAATGCCACGTCATAAACTTACTAAACATGTTTAACAATTAAAACTTCTGAATTCAAACACATACAATATACCTAAGTTATATTTTGTAATAATCTCTGTTAGAATTAATTAAATTATAAATTTAGAAAAGAGGTAATAATATGATAGGTATGTCTCTTATAGCATAAAATAATATAAGTAGCCTAATTTTGGTAATGAAAGAAAAAATATTAACAAAGAGCTTCACAAAACTATATATAAGCAAAGGATATAATTAGTAGTAACAATTTCTACATATTTTTCTTTATGGTGATGGCAACATCTAGATACAAATTTACGAAATAATCTATTCGGATCTTACCAAAATTTTAAACCTGGCAAACCAGAAAAATGAACACAAAAGTGGATAATTAGTTATTGTCTAGTACTTCTAAGTTTTAAGTCAAAAACATCAATGTTTTAAATAAATAGAAATCTTTTATCGACTTTAATATATGACTGTTCTGTTATGTACAGTGGAAATTATTTTAATATATGTTTTCTTATTATTTTGTAAAGCATAAGCACAAAAATAAACTTTTGAAGCCAGTCATCAACTTTTAAGCCCAATAATATTATAATAATATTCTTTGTCAAGTAAACGTCCCGAAGCATTCGTTGACTGTTTTACCTACATTTCTCACAGTTTATCTATTCAGCACTAGATGTCGCTAGCAGTTCTTTTTTAGAAGTTTTATTCTTGTAGGTACCTAAAGATTAATAGTCTTATTAGAATTTATAATATTTTTATTCCAGCAGGTGAATTACATTTGATATTAAATTAAAGTGAACATGTTAAAGAACATTAATTAGGATAACTATAAGAGTTATGACATTCCCAAAGAATGCCATTCACTATGTACCTACCTATGCATTGTGAAAAAAAATTTACTGATGTTATTTATAAGACTTTTTCTTATATTCAATTTTGATGTATAAAACAATTTGTTATTATATTTTTATGATTATTTGAATTGTATTATTATGAAATGTATTTAATCTAATTAAATGAATTAATTATCACTAGTTTTAATAAACTCTTAACATTAAAACTGTCTCTTAATCCTATTAATAAATACAATTAATAAAAATTTAATTAACTGTTCTTTAAAATTTGATGTACTTTTAATCATACATTTTAATTTTGAATTAATGTTAAATATAATTTTCTAATAAGACGTATTTTTAATTGATATACCCCCACACAGATGGCAGTACCTGTCCTTTCTAAGGGTGGTTCTTATTAAAAAATATTATTTTCGGAATTCATAGATGGCTCTAGTGTCGAGAAATAGGTGAAACTTGAAAAGTATTTTTTTTCAAAAAATCCTTTTTTTTTCTATCTGTTTGTTCGAACTGATCTCTGGAATGGTTGAACCGATTTTGTTCCAATCTTAGGCTACTTTTATCTTAGACTAGCTTCGCCTCGTGGCTTTATCTGGGGTTAATAAAAAGGTACAAAAACAAAAGCGTAACACCGGCGCATTTAGTACAAAATAATTATTGCTTTAGCTTTCCAAAGTTTGTGTGTGCCTTTATCTTGAGTACCTATGTGTTGTATTAATACAAATGTATGTGAAAAATGAATGTAATTCTAAGTTCATCCTAAACACGATAGGTACCGGGCGCACTAAGCTCCAGTCTAGTGTGTCATCTTTCAATCACGATTGTGGCGTTCTTTACACAATACATTACCATAACGTTAGTGGTACTGTCATGTACAGAAGGCTCTCGGGGTAATATTTATTTATTTATTACTGGTGGTCGCCCAGTGGTCGAAATTCCACCAAAATTCATTTTTTTACCTTTCTGCATTTACTGTGCGAAATTACATACTCCTCTGATCGCATAATTGTAGTAAAAAGTCTGCTACGTGTATTTATACATAGATTTGTTTAATGTCAGTCCAATAATAACTTACTATCTAAGTATTAACTGAACATGGAGAGCTAACAACTGTAATAGTTCATGTTAAAGTTACGAAAGTAATATCACAAACTAAAGTTTCCCACTTATGCAATTTAGTAATTAACTATTAGAACAGGCATTTTTGGGTGAGCATGTTTTTGAAATAAAAAGTTTCCATTTTTAAACTCTTGCAGCTTGTTTTGGGACTAAACATTTTTAAGCTTTTTAGCTCTTGTATGTGTGCAAAATTTCATGTTAAATGGTTCTTTAGTTTCGTCTTAAAATTGTACTAATCTATACTTATAAATAAATGTATAAAAAGAATTTACAATTAAACTCTTATTATTATTTAACTAATATTTTTATAATTTTCTGATGAAATTGATTTATAAGAGTATCATATTTTTTGTAAAAGTCATTAAATAAAAATTATTTTCCTTTTATGTCCTTCCTTACTTCCTTAAAATATTATATGAAATCAATTTTCTGTTTTTTTATACCAGCGCCATCTAGTAAACTTAGCGTAAACTACCCTACAAGTCTCGTCAAAGAATTCTTATTAGAATAACAAATCATGTACACGTGACTTCTAAGTTCTAAGTGACATTTTATGTTATTTCTTGTTATTGTTAACAACGTGTATTAGAATATAAGTTTTATTAAAGTCAAATCAAGTCCTACAAACATGTGCTTATGGATAGCCTTCGCAGCGCCTTTTTTGTGATTTACTGTGATGTAAGGGAGCAAGTATGATCATTTAAGTAAGTCTGATATACTTAGAAAATCATGATGCGTTTCAAAGAAACGGGTGTTCATATTTTAAACATCATTCCAAGCAACCAAAATATGTCAGGAACTTGAACCTTATTTTTAGTTTTAGTTAGTTTAGTTTAGTTTAAGCCAAATTATCTTCTGCTTTCAGTTATTTCTCAGATACTTACTTTTCCATAATTTACGAACGCGGCGCAGCCAGTCGGGATCATACATTCTTCCAGAAATAAAGACAGTTTTTAGTCACTTTCAAAATCTGTCATTTAGTGCTTATATGTAGTAATATGCTTATAGCAAGATGATATATTTGAATGATTTCTATAATTCTTTCTGTGTTTTGGAGTTTTATATTTTCTTTATGATTTCAAAAGTGATCTTGTCACGGATAAACTTATGTATGGTATTTCGTATTTTGTCATATTTCTAACTAGAATAATTTATTTGCTCATAAATATATCAACAACTTTTAGGAATCCACTGCTGGATCCAGGAACCTCCTCACATGTTTTGATTTAGTATACCGTGCAGGTCAAACGTTTGTTTCAACGCTGGTTTGATTCAAGTTTTTCTTCGTCGGCGAGTTGGCTTTTACAACACCCACGTGGTAGACAGAGGTGGTAACAATCCATAGATAACACAAACAATACCACACCATAAATACATGTTTCACATAATTTATTATAATATATTCGAGTGCCATCAAGAACTGTGGTCACAAAAATAAAAAATAAAAATTACATCACGCTTCTGTACGCGACTGTACTCTAAGATACAGTAGCGACCCAATCGAGTGACAATTTATTCTCACGGCAGAATTTCACCGCAGAATAGCGAAGATTTTTTATACGACCAAGGTTACAAACAGGTTATGGGATGTGTAACCTATGGATTTTTGTCAATAAATATAATTTAAAAAATCACCAGGCCCAATAAAATTTATTTCTAACACTAACGCACTTTCATTGTGCACTTTCTCTTTAAGTACACTTGCAGTCACATTTCGTTTTTTTGACTACCTTTTCTTTTTACCTTTGGAAACCCACTCGGACCGTCACCCTGCCGGGGTTTGCGGTGAGGAGATGTGTCGGAATCGAACCGACTAAAACCACCGACGTAGCCACTCCGCGCCTAAGACGGGAGGGATCCGGGAACTGTTGTTATTAACACATCCGGACCACTCCCAGCGCTTGCCCGCACTAAAGCGGGCACCGTCTGTTCGCATGATGACCTAATAAACATAGCTAAGTCTAAGAAAATGCACCCAGACAAAGATATGGTGCTTTTCATATAATTATAGGAACTGAATAGGAATAGAACCTGAATCTTAGACTGCCTATAAACAGACTGTACGGTATATTAGAACTTGACTATAATGTTGTGTTTATATGTATTATATTATGTCTATATACAGATGACACTCAGAGAGATGTAAAATGCGGTAAACAACACCATCTAGCGAATTACTTCAGAACTATTTCAAAATAACGGACCCTAAATCATGAAACCAAAATAATTTCTACTTTTCGCCTATCTGTTCTAATTTGTTTCGAAATTCTACATTTCTAAGTGTCATTTTTTTATTTATTTTTATTTATTTATCATGTGGAACATTTTGCACAAAGGCGGACTCAATGCGCTGGGGCATATTTTGCCAGTCAACAGAAAATATGATGTGGTCAAGGAATTTAGTCCCTGTAGAAAATAATATGTTAAACAAAAACCTTTTCGTTTAAATTTAAAAATAAAACACATACACAAATTTCGAAAGTTTTATTGAAACAGGAATCATTAACAAATTCTTAGATTATAATACAGTTTACTAACTGATTTATCTATACATCTATACAAATAAATAAAATTGAAGTGTTTGTTTGTAATATTAAAATAACCGCTTTATGTTGTATACATATGCATTTAGCAAAAAAGCGGTTATTTTAATATAAAGTGGTACATATACCAAACTGTCTGTCTATCTATCTGTCTGTCTGTCTGTTTGTTCCAAATAATTTCTGGAACCGCCGTATCGATTTTGACGGGACTTTTACTAATAGGTAGCTGATGATATAAGCTGTAACTTACTACTTTTTTTAGACTTGCTTTGCACCGCGGCTTTACCCACGGTACGACAAAAACCTCAAGTAACACCGCGGTGTTACCAGCTCTTATTGTCATACGAATACTACTCTTGAATTCTGTTCACGCTTTCCATCAGGCAGAGTAGAGTCACTTTGGCATGTTCATATACACAATTAAATAAAAAAAGATAAACTAAAATGAACCTAATTTTTACATGGCTTATGCTGGTATGGGTCTTCTATCAGATCGCTTCTAGGAAGGTATTGTGTATCCAGGCAGATATTCAGGTGGGGTAGGTAGTATAATTGATAGTTTAGTATCAGATTTTTGTATTCACTTTTTTACTACACACAGTACCTAAATCACTAATACTGTAATTCATACTAATTTTTCATCTGTGACATGCTATTATGATTAATTATATACATTATTCTCCTAAAGAGAGATACCGTGGGTGAACCTCGCTCCGGCACAAATGGGTCGGCTCGACCGGAGTGATACCACGACCTCACAGAAAACCGGTGTGACATAGTGCTTGTGCTGTGTTTCACCGAGTGAGTGAGGATGCCGAACCCATACCCCAACCCCTTCTCCTATCTCCCCCCCCCCCTCATCCCCCAAAGGCCGGCAACGCACTTGTGATGCATCTAGTGTTGCAGGTGTCCATGGGCGGGGGCAGCCATCGCTTACCATCAGGCGATACGTCTGCTCGTTTGCCCGCCTATTCCATAAAAAAAAGGTCTATAGACCTTTACCCACTCAAAACCGGAGTTTAGATACTACTCTAGGATTAGACGATCAAGAACTGCCATTGCATTATTCCCACCTCCGACAGATAATGACACTCGGTATCCTAGACGAATTCCGTCACCCAGTATTGCTACCATCAGCCAGCTGCGAAACTTTGAGAAACGTAAGCGGAACACGACGCGATTCTTCACCTGCTTCAAAACTTGTCCAGCCAAAATTAATACTTACACCTGGCCAACCTTGGTCAATGTTGATTTTACGTGATAACCACTTGCCACCGGGCATGTTTACTAAATACTACTAAATTAATAAAACATCCATAAAAATGTAACTATAAATAAGGCAGAGCTGCGAACGTTGACCAAATAACGTGCATTTAACACTTCCACCGCTTCAAAGTGGTCGTTGAGACCCCAGAGCTATTTCCGTCTATAATAATACACCGTGTAATAAAACAGATAACAGGAAAAAGCTGACACGATAGCATTAAGGAAGGGTTAGATAGCCTACGGGCTTAGAAGAATTAACTTAATTAAAAACAACATAAGTCGAACTTCGAACAAAGTAAATTGAATTTTAACCACAAAGGAATAAAGTTTACTTTTGAGTGCTGTGCGGATGTGTGTTAACCGTGCAATGCGCGCGGTATATATATTTAACTTCCGTAATACAGTCGGGGACAGCATAATTGTCTCTAATGATATATTACTTTTATCTGCCCATCTTGTTGTCTACGATACAAGTGTTTGATATGCATCTAACATTTACGACACATTTCTAATTGCATTTGCCTGTATTTCTTTTATCGAATACTTTGTTCCGGTATTAGCATATGTTATAACTTATTACTTCGATAAATATACATTTATACTTAAGTTGTGCTCTTTTTAATTAATAATAATATCATGTTTGACTTAGAATTTAGTATAAGTATCTATTTTACTTTATTATTAAGAACTCGTACGGAGGTATGGACTCATTAATTATAATACATGATAAAGTTGAAGATTGGCGATACATTTCAAGATTTCCTAAATAACCATTCGACAACCAACCTTACTTTTAGGCCCTAAAATTGTAAGCTTTTTAATACTTAGTAATACTAGTACATAATAAATATAATAATAATCTTAGTCATGACAGAAAATGTACTACAAATAATAGCAGAGCCTAGAAAACACAGTAGTGGTTCAGAAGCATATTGTTGTTTTCTTTTATTTCAATCGACAGCGTTATATTATTGATAAAGTAGTCAGAAGGCAAGGCACATAGGCACCACATGTATATTTCTGCCTTGACGAACAACTTTATAGTATATCACAGTCAGCTAGAACTACGACCGTGCAGCTATATTTCTAAGAAGAAGTTATGATTAGACCAAGATTAATTTATTTATATGATCTGTAATAGAAAATACTATTATTATCAAGGTAGTAGAGTCACGCTGATTTCAACACGAACGGGCATACTCGACCGCGGTACTACCCTCGCACAAAAAATCAACGTAAAATGACAGGGATTATGCTGCCGTCTTTCGTTGGTGACTGCGAGACCGGAGGCCCAATGATGCAGCAGCATGACTAGCCTGCCATGGTGTGGGTTACCATGCTGTATTGTTGTGACCACCACTCTTGGATTCTGCTCATGCTTTCCATCAGGCAGAATAGAGTCATTTTGGCATGGCCACACATAAAAAAAGTATCGGATGACATGTCTGTTCGTTTGGCTTTCGTACATAGATAACACGACACACTCGCCAATACTATGTAAATATGTATGTACTTTGTTTCATGTGTACTCCTTAAATATATTTAAATAAAAACAATAAAAAGAAAAATAATTTTAATTAGTAAATATATTTTATTTCTAACGACACATAAAGTTTATTACTAGTAGTTTATAACAATAGTTAAACTAAAACAGGAAACGGTAGAACGACAGATGTGCGTGATTTTTCTTTAGTAAAAAGAATCATATGCAAATGTCACCTTCATTTGCATAACACTAAAGTGTTCGCTTTCAATGGTGAAGCAAAAAGTTAACCCTTTATCGACCTTTATATATTTTTTCATGTCTAAGCTCGCTGTCGGTCTATGCATAATTAAAGTAATATGTGCTTTGTGTAGTATATGTCATTTTTTGTCGCACAGATGTCTGAGGTTCCGGAAGTTAAAAAAGACGGTACGAGATCGAAAGTGGAGGGTTAGTTTCTTATTAAAAACTATTAAAATAATAAAAAAATGCTTCTGGTCGCTCTACAGGTTTTTTTTATCAAATTTAATAAGTAGTGACGGTTAGTAACAAATTGTAGTTATAGACTTCAATAAATGGTAATAATACTACATAATAATAATTATTGTGAAACCATAACTAAGCATGTACATATAGGTACATCAATAAAACTAGCATGTAAGGTGTATTCCGCGTCGGAGGTCCAAAATAAATAAATATACTTATATAAGCTACAGGCAAAAGTGAATTTTGAAAAATGAACTTACAAGAATCTCATATATTTATCTCATATACAGCTGTCTGGTCCTAAATCAGTCAGATGTAGTGTTATGGGCAACGAGATAACTGATTAGTATACGTTTGTTTACCAACATATCTGTAATTTTTGTTTGCTTAAAATTTTATATGTAAATATTTATTTGTACAGAAAAATTAAATTAATATTCTAGGAAAAAATAATTATAAAAAATAACACTATGTATGTACATATCATATTTTTAAAAACATGTATTGAACTAGAAGCCGATCCCAAATCTTGGGAATAATAAAGGCTAGGAAGATGATCTTTAAAAACATGTAATTTATATATATATTACACCCAAAGTATTTCTTCTGTAATGATCATTTTCACAACATATTTTTTTGTCTTCAATTAGAATCGAACCTTGTAGTATCTGCTTTAGGATTCAGCGGTGTAAGCTGGCTTATTTCTCAGTCAATAAGTGTAGAGATTTCAAATATATTTTTGTCAACTTTTAAAATGAAATTCTTAATAAGGACAGAAAAGAGGAGTTAAAAAAGTTATTTCGTGTATTTTTGTGTGACTAAAGATTATTTCAAAAGATATCAAAAATACATTTTGTTTATAAAATGGGCCATAGACGTACGTATACTTATTTATATATCTAATTAAATTTTTCAAAAATATCTACATTTTTAATTACAAAATAAGGTTTAGCTAATACAAATCAAATTGCACAAAGAAGTCAAACTGCATAAATAAATTCAAATAAGAACCATAATTGGCATCTTGAATGCAGTTCGAAGTTTGAAGATATCCCGTTCGGGTTTCGTTCGTAAGTGGCTGTTACATATAGTCAATGAGATTGCAAAAAAAGCATATGAACAGTTTTCAATGCCTGGAATTTACAAAAGTCGCAAATATATGTAATGAAAATATTGATTATTTTTTACATTACTTTTCTTGAAAATATCTTAGATAAGAAGGAATGCTAAACAAGCTCAATCACTGATATGTATTTTATTAGCCTAGATTTTATCAAATATTTCTTCTTCCTGTGAAAAATTGGATTTAATTACTTCGTTGTTTTATATAATGTGACATTGCAATCCCAACATTATGAAGTTGCAATGATAAATACATTTTTTTTTTTGCCTTCATTGTCATGTCTCATGGTTTCCATATTTTCAGTCAACAGTCAGAGCATCAATCTTTTTCTCCATATCTTGGCACAAATGGTCTGGCTCACAGTAAACCAGTCATAAGGAATTTAATCACCCAGCGAGGGAGGCCTTTGGAACCCTTTGGTTATTTTAGCTGTCATCCATGGGCAATAGTAGTCACTTATCTAATGATAGGTTATTGACGTGATCCGTATGCTCGTTTGCCCTCTGTACCATAAATAAAACTATCATTATTAAGTTTGATTAGCTACACCTATACAACTTGTAACCACGAGCAGTTTAAAACAAATCAAATATGTTACGAGTTCACAATAAATTCGGTCAATATGATTTTTATTATTATCGATCTCCACTTTTAGTCAATCAGCCCTAAATTTGTCTAAAGCATATACATAGTATACACATGACAACTACACGACATTGTCAGACACGTCCGTCTGATCAAACCAGACTATATGAGCTCTGGTTACTTACTTGTATGTAACTCTTCGTTATTAAAATAATTTCTATTTCAAATTGACTCTATTTTCTTGCGCCTTGAAGCACAACCAGGCTCATGTATAATAATTTTATGAATTTAATAATAGTCTTGCATTATCACAAAATGCACCGCAGCGGTGAAAGGGTTAAGCTTTGGGTTTATTATAAAAGATGACTCCAATACATCCTGGGAACATTTGAATATGCATTGTGTTTATAATTTATTCAA
Organism: Spilosoma lubricipeda; assembly: GCA_905220595.1. NCBI lineage: Eukaryota > Metazoa > Arthropoda > Insecta > Lepidoptera > Erebidae > Spilosoma > Spilosoma lubricipeda. The sequence goes on from HG992290.1 coordinate 4,121,331, forward strand.
ATTTGCTTACAATGAAAGGGTGTAATTTAATAATTTTTATAACAGTTTACAAAGAGGTTTTATTACTTGGCTGGTATTTTAAAAAAATGTGACTTTGACAGTTCTCAAACCTTATTGGTTCTATTCGAATTTTGAAGGAAGTCTTGTCCTTGAAAAATGTATAGTAACACTTACAATGACAAGCTAGTTATGTTTGGGGTGCTGAGTCTACCTTGGTAGAATTATAGTCTTTGCCGTAGCCGCTCCGGGATTCCTGAAACAAATAAAAACCATGTTAAAGTTTATTTCATTTCAATACAAATATCTAAATAGAAATGTTATAATATTTTTCGTTATTTATCTTTTTTATAACGACAATACGGCTGATTCGCTTTTTTCAATTCAATTATTCACTGTAATAAACACTACAGTAAGTTTGATTAAGTTCAAAAAACCCGAAGTAGGTAGATAGGTACAGAGGAATTTCGTGAGCCACGGTAGCCCTGGCAGATAATTTTCAGTAACTTGCTAAACTCTATACTCTATTATAGCCTTACAAAACATATTCATGGTTTATTTAACACAGAATAGTTCAACTTTTGTGGTATTCTTACACTACCTTGCTTATAAGTTAATCTAAGCCTATTGAAAATTAAAAAGGAATTATTCTCAGTGTTTGTACGCCACACTAGTAAACAACACATCACTATGGAAAAAAGCAATATTCGAAACAGGTGTCGAAAACGGAGCCCAATGTCACCCAAACTGTTCATTTTACTGTTCTCAAATTTAGACGTTAATTGTAAGTGAAATACTCCTAAAATATTATGTTATTTCAACTAACTTTTATATTTTGAGGCTAAAAATTGAAAATGTTTTCTAAAATGGCGCAACTCGTGCTTTTGTGTCGGCCATCTTTCATATGCGCGAAACTGATGCGCAGTCGACCGAAAACTAACAGCCCCATTCGGACACTATTGTTACTTCGTGAATTCACCCACGCGATATTTTCAATTCGAAGTCCATACACACAAGTATCAACCTAACCGCTTTGAATTTACTGTATACTTTTGTATATCCTTCACTAACGAAATTATTAGTAAAACTTGTAGCAAAAGGGCATAAGTTTTGGCTAGAACTTTGAAATAAAGAACTTTATTTTAATGACGCATACTTTCGTATTCCCCGTGACGAATGTTAGAAGAATTTTTTTATGTGAGATTCAATATTAAAACTTACTGCTATAACACAAGGCTTATTATCGCTTAATCGCTAGCTGCGTACATGTGTGAGTTATATATCTATAGAGAAAACCTTGTTATAACCACACGTGTGTTAGTTTTTTTGATAAAGAAAGGGTAACGTCATATCTCGATGTTGAATTTTTACCTATGAATGTGACATTCGGCGGAATAAGCATATATTGATGTGTGTGTGCGATATGTTGGGCGTAGGGATGGGTACAATTGACAACCGAAATCTCCGATTGTAAAACATTTATTGGATACCTTTAGAAATATCTTAGAAGGTATTATTTTAGAATTACCTTAGCCTATTGGCAAAAAAGGTAAAAGTTGCAAACAATCATTAAGCAATTAATTTTTTTTCATTAAATTTGTTATTTGATTATATTTAAGTTATAATTAATCAATTTTGATTATGTTTACTTGACAAATTATAGTATAAGGGCGAAAAGTGCATAATCGTAAAAAATGGGAAAGTATGACCGAGTCTGAATACAGCCAGTATGCCCTACAAATATATAGGTAAAGGTATTATTATTTTAAAAAGTTAAATCGAACTTGGCTGTTCTTAAACCAAGCCAAGTTCGGTTCTTAAAATACTCCATAATTATAAATACGTGATATAAAAGCAGAAAATAAGTCAATGATAAGTCTCTAATATACACACATAAGAAGTAAGCAAACTAACGACTCCTCGCCACTTCTCATGATTGTATAGGTATCAATGGGGACTTGGCACGTAGTCCAGTACAGCGACTTAAAGTCCAAAAAAGTACATCTATTTAGACTTTTATTATTTCCCAGATTAGTTGGAGTTGGCTACTAGTTTCACCGATTTTACTTGAATATTATACTTTCAACTAACTAATTTTTAGTATATTTAAGGGGACTGAGTTCCCAGTAACGATTGACTGATTTTCATGACAACCGGGACTGGTGCCACGGTGGCTTAACAATAATTTTGGCCCGACCCAAAAATCTAACCCGAGACCTCTTGATTGGCAGTTGGCAACACTAACAGTAAGACCAACGAAGCTGTCACCTACGAGGTACCTACCCTTACCGTTTCGGATAATTGAGTGACATATCCGAATTCAGAAATATGTCGCGCTACATCACTATTTCCAAGTGCGACTGTGTGCTGTCGTATTTTAATAATATTCATTTTTCCATGTCAGCGGATGTTGGAATTCTATGAAATTCTCAGTGTGTAAACCAATATAAATGTATAATATACGAAGATATACGCCCATTACGTATATAGACGTCTAGTATTATGTTAAGTGGCTTCGTTTTATCATTGTATCAATATCATAAGAGATATTGTATGTACTTATGAACTTATTTCGTTAAAGTTGATTGATTTTGTATCAATAGTTAATGTTGATATTAAGGTTTAAGTAATATGGAGTCAATATTGATGTGTTGAAGTAGATGGGTAATAAATAAAGAGACAACGGGAGCGAAATAATTAGGAATATTGCTAGATTTTTTAAAATCCTAGGGCCGTTCACCGGTTACGAATAAGTTCCGGATAGCTTATCTGAAAAATGGTTTGATACAATTTAAATGGAAGATACGTCAAATCATCTGTCACATTAACAATCCAGAACTTATCTCTAAGCGGTGATACAGAGCCTAAATATGTGATCAAATCAATGTGTAAAATAGTACATACTGAAGTTTGTATTGGTGGTGTAAGATTACTAAATACTTATAACAATATAAGCCAAAGTTGACCAATATATTAACTCAATACGACATCGGTACCAATTTCATAAACATAACATTACGTAACAATTTTATTTTTCGCAATTTCGTTGTGACGATGATTTCGTCCCTTAAAACTGTTTGCCTATATTTTACATTCTACTTAAGTAACTGCTACTTAATTTACACATGTGTATTTAGACTTTAAAACTGATATTTTATCTTATGCATGCTTTATGTACCTATGTATATATAAAGCTAATCGGTCCAGTAAACTCGAGACAATTGTCTATGACTTAAGAATAGACAGACGCGTTATTCTGCGAAAATTCGATTCTGTTTCAAAACAGCGAGTTGAATTTTTTTAGAATATTGTTTGGTAATAATTCAAAACATGCTTTCAGTTCACTTAAACGTTAATTTTAACTTAATTTAATATTATAAAAGCAGAGCTTTGAAACGGTAGTAGTTGTATCCACACGTAAAATATTAAATTAAATAAATTAATGACTGCCCGCTCATAATAAAGAACAGGAAACAAGCAATAAATATAACCAGTTTTCTTTCAACATAATCATTTATGAATGCCAATGGTCTATTTATCACAAACATCGAAGTTAACCCTAAGTATTAAGTAAAACTCAGTAGTGAGTCATGTTCAATGCTCGATAAATAAAAGGAAATGTCTGGTGTTGCCTTACGAAAAACGTTATTGATGGTGGAATGTCAGAAACAAAACTGTACACATTTATAGTGGCTCTGAAATTGTACGCCCCAGTGCGGAGCGTTTCCGTGTGAGGTAGTGACGTCCTGTGACGTTCTAATGTCGATATAATTTTATTAAAGAAAAACTGAACGTAAATAATTATATACTTGTATTATAAATTAAACTTAAAAACTTATGTATTATATTATTAGCAGGTACAAAATGAAATATCATTAGAACTATTAATTGTTAATTTGAAAGAGATAAACGTTTAATACTAATCGATTTATTATTAAACAGTTGATATTGTGACCTATATTGGACCTTGATAGTCTTTGATATATAGTTTGATCTCTGTGACAGTTGTCACTACGGTCACTTTAGAACTTACGAGGTACATTTCATGTGTCATTTTTTTTATATGTATACATTTTTTTATATATTTTAGCTGCGCCAAAATGACTCAGCTCTGCCTGATTGAAAGCATGAGCAGATTCCAAGAGTGGTAGTCACCATCCTCAATGCGAATAAGGACATTGCAGCATGGTGACCCTCACTATGGCCGCCTAGTGAGATGCTTTTTATGCCCCGCTTAAAGCACCCGGGATCATAGTGAGAGGAAAACACGTGCGCTGGTAGTGAGTTCCAGGTTTTGACCGCTCGGCACAGAAAGGAGGAACCGAAGCGATGAGTACGAGATCGAATGTCTACCACTCTGAAGCGGTGACTTCGAAGGCCGGCACGTGTTGTTCTGTAGAGGAAGGGGGAAGGGGGGATTATATTATATTCCACTTCACTTGTCATAAAACTGGCACGTAAAGAACGAAATTATATCTAGGTGATAGAAAATAAAATAGCTTGTTCGAAGTAACTTAGTTGGTTTCGTAGCTAACTGTCAAAAAGATCAAACTTTATTATGAAGACTGCAGTGAATATTGAAGTCTTTCTCTAAAACTTTTAAATATTTTATAAATTCTTTTTAAAAATTAATAAACCACATTTTTTTTAATTGGTTGTGATCACCACAGAACCGATTATTGCGTCTTTTGGCTGAGATAAAAATGTATAGTATAATAATATCACTCCGGTTGAGCCGGCCCATTCATGCCAAAGCGTGGCTCTCCCACGGTAACTTTTCGAAAATTAATTGCAAGCCAACTGTGTTACATTATTCACATCAAAGATCAAATGCGGCTAATATTATGAGTTTTAGATAAGCACCAAATTCTTGTAAGCAATGGATTTCCGTAGCAAGAAAATTATTGAACTATAACTAGGTACTTTGATTAAATATGTATCTCACTAAGTTCGTCAATATGTATCTACATTGTTGTAATCAATTCACGTTAATGTGAGGTACCTAAGTAAAGTTTTATGTTTTTTATATTTTATGTCCTATAAATTAGCGATATATAATGTCATAATTAACAGTACATTTTATTATTAACACAGGTAAACTAAAATAGGCTGTTAAAAGCCGCCATTTCTGCTAATGTAATGAATTGATAAAAAAACAAGTACAATTTTAACAAAAATAAAACCGACTTCAAGGTTCGACTCGATTTCTCATGAACGGCGTCTTCAGATGTTAATGTCCTTATCATGGTACCATGGTACCACCGTTGGGACATCTCCTATCCAATAAAAAAAGAATCATCAAAATCGGTTCATAAACGACGAAGTTATCCACGAACACACATAAAAAGAAAAAAAGAAATATACGGTCGAATTGAGAAACCTCCTTTTTTTGAAGTTGGTTAAAAAGTTAAGTAAAATGACAGGTGTAATCTATATATATAAAAATGAATCTCTATTTGCCTTGGTTGCGACATCACACGTGAACGGCTGAACCGGTTTTGCTAATTCTTTTTTGTTGGATAGTCCATTTAGCGAGGAAGGTTTTATGCTATGTAACATCACTCTACGGCTGGTAGGAGCCGTGTATCGACTGAAAATGTTGGGAAACACTGATTTTAATAAAATTTATCGTAGAGAGCCTTCCTTTCTTGAGGAAAGACATAGGTTACTGTTTACTACGGTAACCGACCGACCAAAGACAAAAGCTAGTCTATACAATCTATACAAATAAATAAAATTGGTGTCTGTTTGTAATATTAAAATAACCGCTTTTTACTAAATGCATATGTATGTATACATGGTACATATACCAAAAACGTAGTTTAAAAAAAAATTTTTTGTTGTTCCGGGTAATGTCTGGAACGGCTGGACGGATTTTGACGGGACTTTCACTGGCAGTTAGCTGATGATCCAGGGAGTAACTTAGGCTACTTTTTTTAGACTAACTTTGTCCCGCGGCGTTACTCGCGGTACGACAATAACCGCGGGTAACACTGCGGGGTTCAGCTAGTATTATATAAAAACTTACCGTTTCCAGTAATTAAGTTAAGAATTTACACGTTGTACAGAAACCGCCTCTTGACAGTCATTAAAGTGTATGCATCACGATTTTAGTATTCAAGTATGCGCTACAATTAACATGATAAAGAGTGGCGATCTAAATCAACTTTACGAGGTATGGTTCCTTTGTTTTTGCAAACAGTTTTGCATCGAACAAGCCCATAATTACATCGATATAACCTGCGCTTATATATTAACTAGCGGTAACAAAGTATTCGTATTTATTAATACATTTACAAGTCAAAACTAATTGCCACGTTATATTTATATGTAAATGAAAGTTTAAAAAAGATACATGAATTCGATTTTTAAATAAAGTTCTCTACAAAACTTTAGAGTACCCATTTTTTTTTAAAAAAAAGTGTAGAGCTCAAGTGATAGTCGGATTTCACATCTTTTTATTTCATAAGCTTTTAACAGTTCAGTGCTGGGCTGGCCAGAGAAATTTGGATCAGGGTTTGGTTCAGGTTTTCCCTCTTTTCACAGTGATTATCTTGCTTTTAGTTGTAATGGTTTATTCCTTTAGTCGGTTCTTACAATACCCATGGGATGAATAGCAATGGTGTAATTTCATATTTTTAATCCGTCAACAAGAATAACGTCGAACTTCAACCGACAGTCTTTTTTTATATATATTACTAGCCGACCCACGCAACCTCGTTTGCGTCTTCTATTGCCCGTAGCGTGATAATTTTCCCCCGTTTTTGAAACATTTTTCATTGGTGCTCCGCTCCTATTGGTCCTAGCGTGATGATATATAGCCTATAGCCTTGCTCGATAAATGGGCTATCCAACACTGAAATAATTTTTCAAATCGGACCAGCGGTTCCTGAGATTATCGTGTTCAAACAAACAAACAAACAAACAAACTCTTCAGCTTTATATATTAGAATAGGTGACCAGTATGACTTGAACTACCACTGTGAACACTTTTGTTCATCGTGGAGGTCAAATTACATATTCTGAAATAGTGTAGTTTTACGTAGCTTAGCTTAAACAATGATGTTCCCCAGGATATGTTAATATTCAAATGTAAGTAGACGACAATAAATCCTTTGTTCACAAGAAAAAGTTTAAAAAATTATAACCGACTTTGTTAACGAAAACTTCGTTTAAAAAACGGACTTCAAAAACTAAACTGTATAAAATCTTTATATATATAATTCTTCTGTGAGTGTGTATGTCACTGAACTACTCTCAAACCACTGGACCGATTTTGATGAAATTTTTTGTGTGTGTTCAATGGGATCTGGAAATGGTTTAGATTAACAATTTTGTCCGCTGGACAATGTTTTTTTAATTAGCTTTTAATTTATTAGTAGTTATGGCAAAACGACGTTTGCCGGGACAGCTAGTAACTTAATAAAGATTTAATTTAATCCACATCATATGCAAACCTTAAATATCAATAAAACACTATTACTTGTGTGCTACCTATTGATAGGTTTGAAGTCGGTGCCATTCATTTAAAAGAAAATCACTTTCATGTATCAAGATTTAGATATTAGTAAGTAAGATACATAAATCGTGAAGATTTTTTTCTGAAAAAGACTGCTTCTGGGAGTTAGGATATAAACCTAATGGATTACATCCTGTGTCACACAAAGTGTTGTCATATGTAGGATTTGAACCCACAATACTGGTTGTCTGGAAGAAATCGCCGTGAGCGATAAGACCGCCAATTGATATACATACTGTGTAACTGATTTTGTTGTACCTACTAATTTAATTTGTGTATACAATAAAGATAGATAAAAAAATAAAAAAATACTTGGCGTAGTAGAAAGTGGCGTTTCGAACGCTTGAACCACTAGGCCAACCGTGCAGTCAATGATAATAGTAAATTCTTAAAATAATTATTTTTGCAAAAGACTTCATTTATTAACATTATGAGTTTACCTATATTTTACAACAGTTTTATATGTAAAATACGGTAGTTTACAATGCGAGCTTATTAATATGTATGTTTGTGTTAAACATCGGTACCTAATTGCATGCATATGTAATGCATGCGAGTGCTACCGATAGGTACATGCATAGCAAGAATCAATCGACTGAGAAACTTTAGATTCTTTACATATTCATAATTATATATGTATACTTTTAAAATAACTAATAGTTTCTTTACTTTTTGCCGATACTAATACATTCCCTTAAATTAAAATAGGGAAGAAGCGCTGCCATCAGTAAGGTACTTCGGTTCGACTGTCGATTTTGGACCGACGACTAGAGGAAAATGGCTGGCAACGAATGGATGCGGACTACTCACGACCGGAATGACGCTTTTTAGGGGCTAGGCTTTTACAGTTGACGATAATAGGCTGAAGTAAATAATTGAGAATACATTAAAAGAGAAATATACTTATACTGGAAAGCAATTCATTCGTGTCCCTTTATATCGATAAATAAAAGTGTTTTCAATCGATACAGTCCCCTCCCTACTCAAGTCAGAATACAAGACATTTATTTCAGTAGCTACCCGATTTCACTCTTTCTGGGGTAGCCGAAATAAGCGGCGTGCTAAATCGACAGACAAATTACTTGCGTTACTATACTCCTAGCGGTACTCTACTTCGCGTGAATGATTAATAGATAAAATGAAGATATCTTAAAATAGAAAGGGAATAAACTATCCATACCTTCATATTCATTACTAACTAATATTATCTGTGCGAAAGTTACTTCGTATTTCTATCTCTTATGCTCTAACGGCTAAACCGCTAAACAGTTTTGAATTTTATTTGGCGTGGACATATGTACTTTGATTCTTGAGGAAGAACATAGGCTTCTATTTACTATAAAAACCGACACACACGCGGGCGAAACCGCGGGCAAAAGCTAGTAAAGAAATAAATAGTTAAACATATTAAAATACTTTACTTTGCGAATGAGAGTACCAATAATTTAAAATATCTAAAATGGTGAAGCTACTTTACCAATAAATTTGAAAACGTGGGTTTGGTATGACTGATTTAACATGTCTAGCATTATAAATTGTTGCTTAAAGAACATATGGCCAGTTGGTACGACTGAAGGGACACCACGTTCTTACAGAAAAGGGTGTCAAACAAGTTCTTTTTGCAACTCAAAGGCGTAACATTTATAAGAGCATCGCCTTCAAATCCACTCCTCCTAAATCAGTAAGAAAGGGAGTTTAGGTTCTGGTAACCTTACTTTAAAGCAATGAAACAAAAGCCTAATACCGATTCTCTGTGAGGCTATGATTTCTCTCGACGAACCAAAACCTGGCTCGAAGTACCAAGGTATGGCTCGAAGTATCAAGAATCACCCACAGTTAGAATCACACACACACACACATTTGAAAAAATGTTTTGTGGCTGAATTTAACCTGACGATAGTTTAACGGAGTCTGTTTTAGGTCAAGTTATCTTGTCTAAACAAGAACCATCTATAGTATACCAAAAAAAAAACAATTTTGTTCATCAACTTATGAAGTTTGATGCCTTATTTGATACGGAGTTTTACAATCGGACATTTTCTTGCGTATCTCAATTCTCGATTACATTTCGATTTCTAGACGAAAAATAATTAATAAAGGAAAAATGGAAAACCTTTACTGCATAATAGAATTTTCATAACAAATTTTCCCGTAGACCCCATCAATCGGTCTACTGGTCATTAGAATAAAAATAGACGGAGCAAATACAAATGCCCTATTCGTTTCAACCGTTCGTTCACGTAAACTAAATTTTCCGATAGTGAATCGTTCTAAGATGGCGGACCCCATGTGCGGTATGTGTGTGTGTGCTTGTTATCCAGTCACTCTTTCTCGCATATTTCCCATTCGTTTTGACAGGCGATACGGACTTGACGAATAAGGGGGTAAGTGTAAACGAATAAGCCTATTTAACATTGAAATAATCGTACATATCCGGGTGTTTTCTGGACATTTGCGATGAAATTTAAAAATATGATAGTTGCCAAGATATTAACAAAGTAAAGTGAAAGTTATTATTGGTTTCTCACATTGAATTGACATGTAAAACTATTAAATTTTAATTAATATTTACAACTTGAATAGGATGAATTTTCAAATGCCAAAATTCTAATTTTTCATAAAAAAATCGTTCGGTTAACACTAATAACACAGACATAAGATCTTTTCATAAATCTTTTTTAACCAATTCAAATACAATTGGATAAAATCCATAAATTTGCTGATTACAAAGGCTACAGTCCTTCGAATACAGATATCATAAAAAAATCAAGAAATGCCTTTTAATCAGTCTCGTACTAACGAGAGTACTTTATCAGTACTACATAAGTACAAAGAGAAACGCTATTTTATCCCCAGCTATATACCGTAACCTAGGAATAACAATACCGTAGCAGGTCTATTTTAGACGAATTCTCAGATAGCCCTTTATGAGAGAAAGCCGTAAGAATACAACTCCCCTAGGACTTCTCAAGGGTTGCTTGTTAGGCGACAATATGCAGGCTGCGGATACCGAATTATTATTTACTATGCTTAAACGATTACACGACATTTCTGTGGAAACGATTGAAAATTTCAACTGTTGTCTGGATTTATACAAATAAAAAAGTTTTATAAATCGTAAATAAAGTCGTTTTTCGAAATCAGTCTCTGCTGTCTTTTGTCTTGGATGCGTGAAACTGAGAATTGAACCAAGTGGCGTGCGATTGAAGAGACCTATGTATGTATGTACAGTAGTGGAATGCGATATGCTGATTTGGCAGAATCCGAGAGAAGTGTAAGCAATGAACCATTAAAGGCTGTCCATGATAATGTTATCTCCTTTTTACCCTATTACACCAAATTCTACAAAGAATATCTGAGTATACAGTAACAAGAATTATATAACATTAAACTAAATCCCTCTCTAAGCTAAGCTATTCAATATCATTCGTCCATAGTCAGAGGGACTGATAAAAACCAATTTGTCATTATCGGTTCAGTAGTTTTGGAGGTGGGGGAATAAAAGAGTACATACAGTGTCAATCTTATTACCTTAGCTTTTGATCATTAGATCTTGCTCTAGAGTTTTTCAATATTTTGAATTGACTGAAAAAGGAGGTTCTTATACCCTTTGCGCTGTAGCATGGTGCGGGAAAGTTTCAGTAACATTTCGTGTCACTCTTGAAAGTTATCGCCATTTACAAATTATGACTTAGTGTGTCAGCTGTACCACATTCACAATATATGAAATCATTAATAACTGTAGTAAATTAAATTAAACCAACCAGAATCGTCGTACAGGCAACTGTCACCCGCACCATGCTACAGCGCAAAGGGTATAGCCCTTAGCCTGAATATTTAGATAATTTTGTATCATCATCTAATTAGCCTTTATTATTTCCAAGATTATTCGGGGACGGCTACTAGTTCAACCGGTTTTACCTGAATATCAGTTTTTCCACGAAGCGACTGGCATCGGACATCCGCAACCCTGAGGGTGAACTAAATTAGATGTTCATGACAACCGGGACCGACACGGCTTAACGTGCTCTCCGAGACACGGGCGGGACACACCGCCATCTTGCATACCCTGCTGCTATTAAGAACATCTTGTAAGAAAAATCCAATAGCAGTCCGACCTGGGAATCGAATCCAAGACCGGCAGTCGCTTACGCTAACCACAAGACCGACAAGGCAGTTGAATATTTCCTTTTGTATCCGAGTTAATTACTTCTTTTAATGGAATTTGTTGCATTTTACGTCAATACTACTCCATTCAAACTTAGTGTTTTTACATGAAGTCGTCTTTAAAGGAATAAAAAGTAAACTGTAATGAGAGAGGCATTTATCCAGCAGTGGACTGCAATAGGCTGATGATAACGGTGATGATGAAGCTGACTTCAGATGACTTATCGGTATGTTTGCCTCGAAACCATACATTTTTTTATTACAATGGGTGTCATATTTCTTAACAAGTTTAAACGCGTCACTAAACTGAAATTCTCTAAAATTATCTTAATTTCTCTTATTTTAGTGAAGTGTTCACCAAAAAGCTATTTCGCATTTAAATAACGCCAATTAATAGTGTGATATGTATAGTTTTGAATTTAAAAATGTCGTTTGACATTACAAAACAAATTTTCAATGATTTTTAGTACAATTTAGAGAGTTTTCGCACGACAGAATTAGTGACAATATCAAACAAAAAACACAATGGCAAACCCGTGCCGTGGGCGTTAAACATTTTCAAGTAAGTCCAACTACCACGAAAAGTATATTCCTTTTTCGAGTTACTACTACTACTACTACTACTAGCTTTCGCCCGCGGCTATGCTTGCATTGTACTGTATAACTGTATAATATTGGTATGATTAGGATAATAAGTGGTTACCTGTAAGAGGTTGCCTCCGGGCGACAAGGCCGCCAATTGTACTTCTCTAATTTAAGCTTACCTTGGACTGCATCTGGTGTACAACATATTATTATTATTATAATACCCACAAATTATTTTCAAAATCGATTCAGTTAATCCAGAGATTACCCCTTCAAACTTTAGATACCTATTTATAATATTATTAAAAATGGAATCTCAAACTACATCAGTTTTCCACCGGCCACCTAACATTCTTCTCCGACGACATAAAATATGACGCTGCGAAAATATAAATCGAGAAGGGGTAGAGGGTAGCCGAGGGTAGCTACCCCATCTCATTGTGATGCGAGGTACATGACAAGTGTCAAAAATTTCCTAGAAAAGCGGGTGCAAAAATCGTGAAACGTGAAAATATTTAAAAAATATAGATTTATAGTAGATGGTCTTAGTTATTATATAATTTTTGTATTAATATATAAATACAATCTACTATATATTTAACTATAATTCTCGTGTCACGTGCTGACAATGAACTCCGAAACTATCTAACAGATTTACACTTTTTTGAAATATATTTTGTGCTGTCGTGCCTAAAATAGGATAGTTAACATCACGCTTAGACAAATAGGAGACGAACATGACTGAAAAGAGACGAAGAAGTTGCGGGAGTCGGCTAATAAAACTATAGAAACGATATTACTACTTTGGAAAACTATTTCAAGACTTGTCTTTGTCCTTCTAAGCTTATACTAGTAATAAGAACTAATTCTGAAACGCAGTGATAAGGTACTAAATAGGATGCAGAAACAATATACTGACTGATATATCCATAAACCTGAAACCTAACCTCCATTAATATAGACTTTAGTAGGTAGTTCCAAAAGAAATACAATCTATACTTATAAAATAGTAAGTCCTGACTGACTGACTGACTGACTGACTGACTGACTGACTGATTCATCATCGCCGACCGTAAACTATGATAGTTAGGGCTATGAAATTTGGTGAGTAGGATCCTTTTATTGAGTAGACACGCACTAAGAAAGGAATTTTGGAATTTCTACCCCTAAGGGGGTGAAATAGGGGTTGAAAGTTTGTATGGAAGTCCGTCATTTTTTAAGTTAGAAACCTGAAACTTTACTTTTGGGCTGCTGATTAAAAATGAGTAAACACGTATTTCAGCGTTTTTGAATAGTCAACCCCTAAGGGGTGAAATATTGGTTGACATTTCGTACATAGGTTAGTCTGAAAGCACGTCATTTTTAAAGTCTGAAACATTAAACTTTATTTATGTGTTACTGATTTAAAAAGAGTAGAGACGTATTTGAGCGTTTCTTGGTATTCTACCCCTAAGGGGGTGAAATAGGGGTTGAAAGTTTGTATGGAAGTTCGGCATTTTTTAAGTAAGAAGCATGAAACTTTATTTTTGGGCTACTGATTAAAAATGAGTAGATACCTATTTAAGCGTTTATGAATATTCTACCCCTAAGGGGTGAAATAGGCGTTGACATTTCGCATATAGGTTAGTCTGGAAGTCTGTCATTTTTGAAGTTCGAAACATGAAACTTTGTGTTCGGGCTACTGACTAAAAATGAGTTAATACGTATTTAAGCGTTTCTTGATATTCTACCCTTAAGGGGGTGAAATAGGGGTTGAAAGTTTGTCTGGAAGTTCGTCATTTCTTAAGTTAGAAACATGTTACTTTATTCATGGGCTAAGGACTAAAAATGAGTTAATACATATTTAAGCGTTTCTTGGTATTCTACCCCTAAGGGGGTGAAATAGGGGTTGAAAGTTTGTATGGAAGTTCGTCATTTTTTAAGTAAGAAGCATAAAACTTTATTTTTGGGCTACTGATTAAAAATGAGTAGATACCTATTTAAGCGTTTATGAATATTCTACCCCTAAGGGGTGAAATAGGGGTTGACATTTCGCATATAGGTTAGTCTGGAAGTCTGTCATTTTTGAAGTTCGAAACATGAAACTTTGTGTTCGGGCTACTGATTAAAAATGAGTAGATACGTATTTAAGCGTTTCTTGATATTCTACCCCTAAGAGGTGAAATAGGGGTTGAAAGTTTGTATGGAAAATTGACATTTTTTAAGTTAGAAACATGAAACTTTATTCATGTGCTACTGAATAAAAAAGAGTAGATACGTATTTAAGCGTTTCTAGGTTATCTATCCCTAAGGTGTGAAAAAGGGGTTGAAAATTTGTATGGAAGTTCGTCATTTTTTAAGTTAAAAACATGAATCTTTGTTTCTGGGTTGCTAATTAAAAATGAGTAAATACGTATTTCAGCGTTTCTGAATATTCTATCCCTAAGAGGGGAAATAGGGGTTGACATTTCGTACATAGGTTAGTCTGGAATTCCGTCATTTTTGAAGTTCGAAACATAAAACTTTATTTATTTGCTACTGATCAAAAAAGAGTAGAGACGTATTTAAGCGTGTTTGGATATTCTACCCCTAAGGGGGTGAAATAGGGATTGAAAGTTTGTATGGAAGTTAGTCATTTTTTAAGTTAGAAACATTGAACTATATTTTTCTATTTTTTTTTTTTTTATTTAATCAGTAGCTCACTACTGATTAAAAATTAGTAGATATGTATTTAAACGTTTCTGGATATTCTACCCCTAAGGGGGTGAAATACGGGTTGCAAGATTGCATGGAAGTCTGTCATTTTTGAGTTAAAAACGTAAAATATTATCTTTGGGTTACTTATTAAAAACGAGTAGATACATATTTAAACGTTTCTGGATATTCTACCCCTAAGGGGAGAAATACATAGGCATTGGCATTTCATATATTGATTAGTTTGAAGTCCATATTTTTTTAATTTAGCAGCCTAAAAACTTTCGTGTTTATGTTTCTGATTACAAATAGATGAATACTTATATCAGCATTTATGCGAATTATGTTCCTAAAGGGTATGAAATATGAGTCGAATGTTTGTATGTAAGTTCTTTTAAATGGGCTATTGATCAAAAATAAATAAATAGGTTTAAAACATGACTAAATTACTGATACATACTTTTACACAGTTTTAATTAAATACATATAACAAACTTCCACGCGGGCAAAGCCGCGGGCAACAGCTAGTCGTTAATAAAAAGACTTTACTAAAGACAAAAATTTAAACCAAATAACCTTTTAATGTACATAGTCATACTGTTTCAAGAAAACGACATCATATATCATCAGAAATCATCGCTGTATTTAGAAAATCGCATGATTACCCGCAATTGAACCCATCCGACAGTTTATTACCCCACAAATGATCCCAATTTAATCATAAAGCTATCAAAGGCAATAAAATTAATCAAATATAAAACGTAAATTACATAATCACGACATCGTCCTCCTAAATGTAAGCGAAATCACCCCTAATGTAACAGTTAACCCACTAACCGAGTTGCTAATAAAACACCAATTTAACCTTGACACAGCCCTAGTTAGTATGCACAGCTTTTCTTTTAAAATCTTACGTATTAATTTGCGAACTTCCCCCAACAATTCAAAATGAACCCAATTCCCTTCACATTCAGTATTAAAATCGCATCCCGAACTGAACAGATACAGTTTCGTTTTTCAAAAATCAAAAATTCTAACATAATATTTCTGAAAGTTATATCATTTTTAATTTTAAACTTCTAACTTCAATGATAAAGTTTAATATCAATAACAAACAGAAAGCACATAAGACATTCTAAATTTGAATAAGTTATTTAGCACGTGGTTCTCGTGACGACGTTCACAATTTGAGTATAAATTAGAACACTTATCTCGTCGCGGTCTTGTCTTCCTTTTCTTTCTTGCGATTGCTTGAGAATAAAGTTTTCTCTTTCACTCTGCATATCAAGCCAGCCTAGGGGTGACACCCGCATCATGTACGATTTATCGATATTTTAGATAAAATTCGTACGGGGTAGCTATGAATAGTGAAATGATAAACGTCAGCAATTTAGAGGTATAGACTATTCCAACTATATATATACTAATAGAAGGGAAACAGATAAGGGGAATATTCTAAGAATCGGGCTTATAGAACATCTAGGCGTGAGGTGTACTGTGAATTTATTGAGATGTGCTAATGTTGTTATCGATAGTCGATGTTCTTTTTTGAAGCGCGCTCCGCTCTCATATTTAATTTAGCGGCGGAAGCAACAGGTTATTAGCACGGAGCTTTCCCGCCTAACTTTACGGGCGTTCACTTTTTAAATTCCTCTCTTTCCCTTTCTAATTGGATTGCCTTCTCCCTTTCCCGTGAATGAATGAAACTTGTTGCTTGCCGAATCATTTCGCATTTATTTTAAGACTTTTAAATGTGTGTCATTGCATTGGGCCTTCTCGTAAAGCGGCGGACCTTAAAATCGATTGCTACTCAATTTGATAAACCGTTGGTGTTACTTTGAACCGAATTTTCCTATCCCTATTATCGTTTAACCGTAAAACTTATTTTAGCGTATAATTTTATGCATGAACGATTACCCTTTGGGCGTAAAAATTAACACGTTCGATGGTTAATAATTTTCCACTCATTAGTTCTATTGAACTTCTTCTTATATTTTATCATGGTAAATTAATATTTTATCATAATAAAAATTATGAACGATAACATTTTTGTATTTAGAGGTGACGCGGATCTGACAAAAGAACGAGATATAAAAGGAAATCTTCTAAGCGATATTACCTACTGAATACAATATTTCATATTGTGACAAATTGCGAGACGAGTGTACATATCAAAATTCACATTTTAACCACGCACAGCCTATCTACACACGTATACAATCCACAGTCATACGTGAAACGAAGCCCACACCATATCTTACTCTCGAACACACGAATCTACATACATACATAAATATATTTCTATTCACCACCCAATACATTTTATCTATGTTACCGTTGCCTTACTAGAAATATTAACTATTCAACAAAGAAACATCACTTTCAAATATGTACTTAAATTTGAATCTTATGCAGAGGGAACAAATTTCAAATTGGGCTTAAGCCTCACAGGCAGTTCGTACTAAAAAGGTGGAGAATCGCGATCGAGTCTCACGAGGTATTCTCAAGGGGTGAGCGTAGTTCTTGCGCTTAGATATAAAGAAAGGTAGATACTTATGAAATTCGAAGGAAAAACCACCCTTCCCTATACTTACACAGCGCAGTCGATTCGGTTTTCGCGGAGGAAATTGTAGCGTAGTTTGAGCGGGACACTCGCTCACCGTACGCCGCATGGAGACGACGATTTTCTCGAATTTCCTTCGGGACGCGTCGCTTCCAAATTTGACTTAGAATATTTTTTTATTTAGTGTTCGAAATTTGAGTGATGCGAATTACTTTTTGATTTAACTATTTTTTTACCATAGTTTGTTCTTTTATTTACTTTTATTGTGGCAAAAAAAGTAATGATTAAAATCGCGCCGGTAAACTGAATTTTATAACTTCGCGGGTATCATGAAGGTAAGATTATTACTTTTAATTACTCATAAGTTCTTAGTAGAGGTTTTAGTAGATATTGATTTTAATATGACAGGTATTATTTTATTATCTTCATGTGGTTTTACAAGCTTTTATAGCACTACTTGAAAGTTTTTTACTTAATGAAGTTACAACTTTTACGGTTCAACTTCACTAATGAAATAAATTAAGTACTTTGTAATTACTAGAATTCGCAACTTCTTCAATTCCATGAATTTCTTAGTAAGAGTTTACATATTTAGATACTATACCTAAGTTACTTTAAATTTTTTAGTGATGTTTTTAAATTTTAATTTTATTAGTGAAACAATCTCGCCTTGACCTGACATATTTTACTGGAACTTAGCGTAAAGTGTGCCATGGCAAAAAAGGTATATCCTTAATTAATTATTGGAAAAGTTTTTTTCATATGTAATTTTTTTGCAGAACTTACAATAAATTATGCCACATATTGTCATTACTTTTCACTATCGTGTATTCTATTCAAACTATAAAAACTTTTTGAAGGTCATTTGTTCGACGTCGAATTCGTTTTTATCAAACGCATTCTTGAAAAGAACATTTCTTATTGTTGTACTATTTACTAGGGCGTCACTGCACTGTTAGTTTCAGTTAGTGATGTTTTTTTTTAAAGCCACTGGCCGTTTAAGTCATTAGATCTATGGCCATAATAATTTTAATCATAGACAACAGTTCAAAAGTTAGATCAAGAGCATACATAGAGATATGTGTTCTATCAAGACTGAATTTCGCTTTTTCATAGTGGAATATATTACGATGACAGAATGTCAAGTCAATCACTTTTTCTTTAATAAACTTACAACAAGCGTTCCATAGAAACCCACAGATGAAAAAAGGAACAGTGAATTCATAATGTATTCAATGTAACTACCTTATTTCACCACGTACTTAATTATAACAGTGTATAAATACCGTTAAGAGGTTCTAATATGACAATCATGCCTAATAATTGAGTATTCATAAAATGACACGGAGGCGTGACAGGTGTCACAAATGACAGTTAATGACGAAATTATTTTACTTTTACGGTTAGAAGGCGGAGTGATTTGAATGTCCTAAGGAACAAGTGACATTTAAGAACAGTTATTGTCTCGCTATTAATGTTAATTTGATTGGGATATTCTATATTGGTTTTAATTCGTTAATAGTTACAACATTACAATTAGTGTCAAGTGCATTGCCACTTTATTAGGCACGATTTTCTTCTGGGACAATTGTTATTTTACTTCTGTTCTGTTTATTTATACTCACTGGTGGAGAATTTCAGTATTTAATAACTAACTTTTACCGGCGGCTCCAACCACGTTTATGTCAGTTATCGCGGTAAAGAGTAGTCAAGAACATAGGCTACTTAACATGGGAGGAAGGTCTCAAGAATTATCGGATCTCCATTGTAAAAATTTATTCGAATCGAAACAGAGCGTAACAGACAGATAGAAATATAGATAGAGCATAGAGCTACTATCGAATTTATAATATTAGTATGAATTTATGAATTTTATCTCACAAGTACTAAATTAAAAAAGAAAGAGTAATGTTAAAGTCAATATAAGTTTACGTTCTTGAATAAGTTTGAACCTCGGAAATGATAAGAAATCTTACAATATACGGAACTTTAAGTTTATTTTAGTTCATTACACTCAGGAAAAGAGAAAGCTATAGATAGATACCACGATAATCTCGTATTAACACTAGGCACCGCATCCCGGATTTGCAAGAAGCAATTTGTGAGTGACAGCAATCCGATTTAGTGAACTTTTTTATTCCTTTGCTCCCTACTCGATGCTTTCGATGTGAGATTTTTATACTTAGTGTTGGGAAATATATACCTATAACTAAATAGGGCGACGTTATGATTTCAAATTTCGAATTCTAAGTGCTCTTCTAAACACTAAGTGCAACTTACTAATCTCCTTCTAGACAAGTTGCAATCTTACACAGACTTTAACGGTTGTTTTAATCTTTCTTTTATATATGAAGAAAATATCACCGACGACGTTAATATTCATAAATAATAAGAACTATACGAAAATACGTAATGTACATAAGAGTTATATTACTTATCGTTCAAATCTACTGTCTACATAATTCTACTTTATATGATATTGTGCAAAGATAATAGAAAAAAAATGAATTTATAAAACTGAACTCTTTTGATGCTTCAAAATTCATAATAAATTAGGTAAATGGGGTTTATTCAAACTGTCGATACGGCTCCAAAGTAAAATCGAACGGAACATCCATCAAAAAATAATGTCGAATCTCCATACATTATACTATTGATGGGGTGAACGACATATAATTTATATACCTACGTTCGTATAGTCGATAGTTGGTCCCACCCCCGTACCTTGCGACCCTCCGACGCACGTATACATAAAACATACATGTGTGGGTAGGGTTGAGGACAAAATCGATAGGGCTAACTCCTTTGTAAACCAACGACTTGGCACGATTTTTGAACGTGTCAAATTTCTTTTTTTTTCTAATGACAGAGTTTTGCAAATATATTATTTTTTTCAAAATTTGAAAGGAATGGAAGTTCGAAATATTTTTAGGAATCCACTCTAAAAATGCATTGTATTATTTTTAACCAACGACTTGGCACAATTTTGAATATGTCAAATTTAATTTTTTTTTTTCAAATTACAATGTTTTGCTCAGTTTTGATAATCTGTTTCTTTTTTTATTTAAAAAGGGAATGCATCTAATTTCGAATTATTTTTTCAACAAACTTATGTTTTACATTTATTTAAAACCCCAACACTTGGCACGACTTTTGAAAAACTCTTTGTTTTTTTTTAATGACAAAGTTTTGCAACAAGGCTTTTGAATAACCTAAATTTAACATTTCCTTTGGGCTTGGGTACACACAAGCCTGTTAGCCTGCACACACGGCACATGGAATGATAGAGTCACCTTCTTTATTATTCACGTGCGTAAAACTACGCTGGCGCGTCCACGTCGCGGGACTGGGCACTGCATTTCTCAATCGGCCGGGAAATGTCAGTGGCGGAGTTCAGAGTAGGACCCAGTGCTGTGGGTTATATCACAGCCCCCTTACCTAGGGTTACAGATGAAGTCCTCAACGGTGACATGTGGCGATCAAGAAATTTACAGCGGATTCGGCAATATCAGCGAAGGAGGCAAGCCATGTTACAGAGGCATAGTATCTATAACCTGAGATCGGGTAGCAGCGGTTTTAGTGTTGGTGTAAGGACAAGACTAGAACAGTCTAAAGGACATACTCCAAATACTTGTGGGCGCAGCTTTAAGATAGCCATAACACTGCAATGACGGAAGGCAACTGGATACCAACGTCATTATAATCCCTAGTAAGTTCAGCCCAAATGAATGTACACTGATGGATAGGCCTCAGATAGACAGTCAGACAGAGGTGCGAAGAACCTCCGGTGGGTACCCAAAAATGCTGCAAAATTTAACACAATTTAAAAACAATTGTCCTTTAAACAATGCATTATATCTCTATTAAGAAATGTCTATCTACTATTATTTTTAACGGTAATTGAATCTATTTAGCAGAGGTCGTAAAAGTTAATAACTCCTTATTACTGTGCCTGTAAATTTATTAAAACATGGCCGGTAAAAGTTGATTACACAGACATCACAAGGCATCGTGTATTCATAATGCCGTTCACAATTCTGATTAAGCATAAATAAAAAAAAGACAATTTTATTGACTGGCTATTCTAGGATTTAATTAATTTAATCTTAGTAGTTGAATTGTTCATATTATTACTTTAATAGACACTATTTTGTTTGTAAAAGCACCAAATAACCATAATAATCAAATATAAATATGTTCATTTTTAAACACATTTTACCCACGACATTTGTTTACAGCTTACAATTGATATTGTTATCAAATTGTAAATTGTAAAATATAAATTATAATAACGCCCCTTCTACATTGTAAGAACACAGGAGCCAGACTATTTAATTATTTTAAAACAACTTAACGTCAATGTTTTTACACGTCTCTGTTAATTTATAGCATGCCCAAAGGAGGAATCGAACGTGTAGTTATTTATTTAACGGTGAAGTAGAATCGTAAAATTTTATTTTGTTGTTTGTATTTCAAAGATGCCTAATAAAGGACTGCTTTAATCGACTATGATAGCTACCGGCGATTATCGGCAATAAAAAAAAATCGATAGTTCTAGATTTAAATTTTATAAAATTTACTGTACACAATTCTGACTTTATGGCTAATAAAAATATTAAATTGTCTATGTCACGGCACGCCATTAGGGTCGTCATTTAATCGTATCCTTTTACATTGTAGTCCCGTTAATTAAGATCGTAGTTATCTGTAATAAAATTATTTATAGCGTGCTTATTACTTTACTGTATTTTCATCGGTAAATGTGATTAGACATCGTTATTCCTAGCTCCATAGTCTGTTATTTGTCTCTTTACGATGGACGTTTTGAGTTCTTTAAAGAGGGTTTATATAATATTCAGTTCTCTAGTTTATGGTTGAGTTATTGATCACCAATTGTTGTTCAAATACATACGCATATACAATGAACTAAAACACTTTGATATAGGATTCGGGGGTAATATTATTATGCCAACCCCACCCCCGTGTTGTCAATCGATCAAACATGTGCAAACAGTATAGACTTATGCATTTACAAAAAAGGGCCTATCAATTCATCCATCATTACATAGAAACACACCTTAGTTATAGGTCTGTAAGACTCAATTTGCGTTGTTTTGTTACCTCATGCCCAAAGTCTCGGGTTTGCAGTTTGGCCATATTTTCTCCTGTATATAGGAGTCATAGGAACGGTGGTAAATGTATTGACAAATATATTCAGTTACAGTTTCCATTAGGATATTGTTCATATCAATTTATGAAAATACTTGAGTAGCGATTCTGAGTTTGGGTAACGAATGGGTAAAAACTTAACCCTCTAGTGGTAATAAGAAACTTTGAGACCTTTAGTTAGAATTTTTTTATAAATTTTGTTTTTTATTAGGGAGGTAGTTAGGTTTTAATGTAAAAAATCATGTATTGGTATTGTAAGTTTTCTAGTTAGAAATTTCAACTTAATGCTTATTAGAATATTACCTACATAGTTGTTCGAATAGTAATGAAAATAATAAGACCATGCATCAAATAAAAAAAAAACTTGAGAGGTGTCAGGGTACACCCGGATGGAACAAAGTTATAATTTGTACCTCAGTAGTAGATGCTTTAGTTGATTCGCTATTGAAATAAAAAAAGCAAAAAAAATGTACATATACATGCACACACACACATATATAAATAATATAGCAAAAAGTGTCGTTACAACTTTTGGTCTTAATTTTTTCCGTCAAGCCCCCTTTCGCAACGCGCCATAAGGAACTTTGTTCCAATAGTTAACAATAATTAAATTAGTTAAAGGTGATATAACTGTATAAGAGTTCAAAAGTGGATTTTAAAAATTTCGGATGTCAACCTATATCAAAATCGGTTCAAAATTATTGACAGTAATTGCTTCGCAAACAAAACTATGCATGTTAATATATTTAATCCTTACATTCACACTAATGTTATAAATTCGAAAGAGACAGAGTTACTGTGTCTGATATGCTTCCACGATTAAACCGCTTCACCTACTACCATGAAATTTATCGTGCACATACATACTTTAATTCTCGAGGAAAGAGAAGGAAGGAAGGCTACTTTTAAACACGATAACCGACATACACGCGGGTAAAGCCACGGACAAAACTAGTGATACATAAAAAATATAATATGATCTTTAATTATACCTATGCCATTTAAGATATAACTCCTTTTCTTATACATGTTTTCAAAGAAAAAAAATCTTCAAACTTAGTAAATACATTTGGTCTACAAAATTAAAAATACTGACCAATTTATTTGTAGTATAATAAATAAAATGATACCAAACTTAGGGGGTAGGAAATCATATTTATAAGTCACATAATCTTTTAATTCCTAGCGGCTGTCAAACACAAGACTTTTAACGATGCAAAATAACCCTATTTTACATAAAATCCACAACAAAGTAATAAAGTTTGTAAAGAAAGGTATCACTATTTATAAAACATTAAAAGGTGCTTCTTTTCAACCGACGCAATCAGTTAGGCGATAGGCCATAGACTATGGCTGATAGCAATCATAATATCCAACATGGCTCAGACAACACTGTATTTTTTTCTTTACCTTGCTAATTAAATACCGTAACGAATAAGTGCTCCAACGAAGCACTTTCTTATTTTTAACAAACTTTCGATAGCTATAAAACTATCAGAATTTTTTCAATGGCTCCGATAGATCAATAGACATTTAAAAAATATATTAAATCTATTTATATCGATAAAACAATTTATAACTTGCTTTGTTTTCCAAATAGATAAAGGTTATCGCTTTATAATTATTGAGTAGATTATTAAAAAGATAGTTGCAAAATTTGTTTGCTTGTAAATATAAAAGAATACGTTGTAATTTTATCTCAAACATTTTACTCATGATTGTCATATAATCAATATAAATAAAATATCAGATATGAAGTTTAATTAAAAAATACCTTAATTCATATTGCATGTAAAGTTAAAAAGCAGGTATTCGCGGGCAAAATTGGTCAGTGTATAAATTCGAAAATGGCTACCAAGATACTCAGTCTTAGTTATGTTTTGATTTAAGATATAATGAAAGTTGAATAGACACTATTTTGATTATTTAGTCTCACACAAAGAAATCTAGCAAAATAAAACAAACAACGCAAATATTTTACAACAAAATAATATAAAGACCAAGGTACCTTCATAACATACATATAGATGTCGCTTGAAAAAAATTTAAATTTCAACTGTCACTTTGCACGCATGCGCACAACACATCACCTTAAGACAAATCATTTATTTGTTTTTTAAATTAACAAACTTCAAAAATTGGAACTTGGAACACGTCTGAGCACAGTTGTAGAACATTTTTGAATGCGACCTACCGACCTTTATCTCACGTGAATAAATTATAACCATTTTTGTCCCCTCTCGCAGCGAAAGGGTTATTTCTATAGAAATCTATGGCTCGTGAATTTGCATATAATTTTTAGTTTATTATTTATATTTGAAGGGGTGTGTTGTGTTGTAGGGTTGATGAATTGGCTGCATTAATAAGGATTATGGAGGTTTGTCCCGGTACGTGGAGATAGTTACGTGCTGTTATCTGTTGGCGTTAAACTTTTGTGGCGCGAAATGTAACGTCAATGTCGGAACAAAATATTTGCTCTGAGATTTTCTTATATTACATTGGTTTATAATAAGTTTTAGACACATCAGTGATTCTTTCTTAAGGACAAAATCATTCTGCCGTCAGGATCTAAGTCGGACCAATCGTCAAATCACTTTCAGACTGGGCTAAGTTAACTTAGTCCCGGTCTAGAATTGGTTGGACCTCCTGTCTTTTGTAACTTTTTTTTATGTTACCTCGCATAAGATACTTTTTGTATTCGGACTCCAACTAGCATGATTCGTCTTCAAGAGGTAAACGAAAACTAAACTAAAAATAACTCATTCAATTAGTAAGGTTACCAATTAGGTATACTGTCCTTTAGATACATAAAACAATAATATTTTATTTATATTATTAAAAAAAAATTACACCAGAAACAATCACTTCAAATGAAGCTTCTAGAAGGACTTAACCGTGTGAAACTATTAAACAAATGTCTAACATATTCATGTCCGTTATTATTAACATTTATAATAAAAGTGATCCGATCACATTTCTTATTATCTATGGTTATTAAAAAACCCACAATGGGTCCGATGGACCGGAAGTAGGATCTTTTGTGGCAGACGCTCAACCCTTCCGGTGAATCGATATCTTATGCTTCGTCTGTTTTGTGACCCTAATAATATTTATAAAAGTATTTTGAAAAATAATGCGTCTTGAAGTTTAGAATAAAGACTTCTGATTTATAATGTCTTAGAAAATGGATAGTTCGTGTCCTTTTTTTAATTTAAATTGATCAATGAAATCACTCAAAACAAGCGATTATAGTTTGTATCACCTTCATTAACATTTAAAACGTGAAAGTTTTATCACAAATGAAGTGCAATACTTCCTACTAATATTATAAATGCGAAAGTTTGTAAGGATGGATGGATGTTTGGATGGATGTTTGTTACTCTTTCACGCAAAAACTACTGAACGGATTTGGATGAAACTTTACAGTAATATAGCTTATACATCAGAATAACACATAGGCTGCTATTTGCCGCAATAACCGACATATACGCGGGCGGAGCCGCGGGCAACAACTAGTTATAAATATAAGAAAAAAACACTCTTAAAAATACCTCATAAAAAATAACACCAGTGAAAACTGTCACAATGATCAAGCTATATATATTATCCCATATCGATTTCGGCTATGGTGACTGATTAAGTCTGAGCATCTAAGCTTCGGACGTGTGCTCTGGTGTGGCTTACGTACCCTATCTTGGCACTGGAACGTGTACAGTGAAGACAAGTAAGCACCCCATTTAGGTAATTGTACTTCATTTAATTATTTTATCAAGTTATATTATAAGGACAACTATATAGTATTATGTTCGGTGCACATTTTTAAGAAAAAAGAGAAACTTTTACATTGACACCAAACTTATCTATAATCCATGTCTTATCTATAATATACAAATAAATAAAATTGGAGTTTCTGTTTGTAATATTAAAATAACCGCTATTTACTAAATGCATATGTATGTATACACAGTACATGTACCAAAAATGTAGTTTAAATTTTTTAGTCTGTCTGTCTGTTTGTTCGGGTAATCTCTGGAATGACTGGGCCGATTTTGACGAGACTTTCACTGGCAGGTAGCTGATGGATCCAGGGAGTAACTTAGACTAACTTCGTCCTGCGGCGTTACTCGCGGTACAACAATAACCGCGAGTAACACCACGGGGTTCAGCTAGTTGATGATAAAATTATGATAATTATGTAATAGTCAGTATTATGTTTCGGTGGCTACATTACTCACTGGTCAATTGCTGTAGGTCTCTTTGTTTCGCTTCTAAGGCTTGTAGCGAAATAAAACATACCTACATTGTATTGATTTTCAGTAAATGTTTTATAACATCTAGTTTTAAGAAATCATTTTAATCTGACTGGTAGTTCCAAAGATAAGCATTTGAACAAACGAACAAACAAAACTTCAGCTTTGTAATATACTTATAGAAGCAATTTAAATCAATAATGTTACTAATTAAATACCTCTCTATAACTTTAACAAAAACCCGCAATCCTGACAAGTTTTACTCAAATATTTGCGCGGCAAAAAAAACACAATGCGTGCTATTATAAGCAATCATCGAAGTATCAAAAAAAAGTTAGCAAAAAAAAGCCACTACAGCGTACCAACAAAACAAACATTTCACGGGTTTGTGGCAACAAAAAAAAACTCGTGTCTATGCGCTTCGGTAAGGGCTCCTATTGTGCAGAATTTGACTATTCTTTGTTTAAAATACTGATTTATTGGCTATTAAACCCTTTCTATTAATGTATGTATAGATAAATTTATGCGTATTATTCCTTGTAAAAAATGAATGTTATATTTTATCTGTGGCATAACAAAGGTTTTTTTTTAATAATGAAAGGGGTGAGTGAGCGCATATGTTTAAGATCTATGATACACAACAGTCTTAGATGTTTTTTTTTACAACTAAGTAACGTTTTAGTTGTGAAACAAAGGTTTAGTAGACTTTTGTAAATATAATGACAGGTTACATCAGATATGAAACTGTCAAGTGGGTTCCTCTTTTTTTTAAAAGATGTTCTTTGATATGAATAAAAACAATGTATTTCAAAATATTAATATTTTTATATTATATATAATAAATCAATAGCTGTTCGTTTGTCTCGCTAAAACTCGAGAATATGTTGTTACTTTTTCTACAGAAAACGTATTCCATGCATAAACAAATTTTGTGATGATTTAATAAAAGACTTAAATTTATAACATTTAGAACAAAAAATAACGTATACTGGAACATAGAATCTCCTCCTTTTTTAAGTCGGTTAAAAATAAAAAATAAATATACATAATACTTTTATGATTAATGCTACCTTACACAAGTCCTGGCCATTTTGTTCGCTATAAAGAAACGTTCAAAATTGACGATTCAATAAAAAAAAACTACGTATAAACAGAATAGAGGATAAAAAGCAAACTTACAAAAACATTTTACCAGGTGGCCTACTTTCAAAGGCAATCCCTGACAACTTTCACCTATTCCCGTATAGGAAAACGAGCTACAAAACTAACGCCCCTGAACTGAGTAAATGGCGTGAAAAAAAAGTAATTTTCATTCATAAAACCATTTTCTTGGGTGCGTGCGATAAGGATAAAGATATACAGCCGATAGAACCCCGTCTCTTTCTCGCGCACTCATTTTTAATGCACTTTTCTTGAAGAGGTTCTTTTTATGCTTCTTTTAAGAGTTGCAAGAAAGTATTTGGTTATTTGAGGTTTTCTTGTCTTGGAAATTTTCACTTTTACGCCCTGACAAAACGTTTATATCTTAATACTATATTTTTTTAAGATTAACGTTATAGTATTATTCACTCTTTACAAAATGGAAATTCGAGCTACAGATAATGTTAACCCTTTTTTTTAAATAAATTCAATCTGTTTCATCTTAACCTATTTTTGGTCTATGTCAATGATACTCATGATTTTTAAATATCTGTCATTCGAAATTCAAAATTATCGAGTGCCAGTATCAGTAGCATTCAAAGATCACAGAACATTAGTCGCATCATGCACACCCAATAAAGTCCTATTTAAATAAACCAATCAATTGTAACGATTTTGAATATCGAACTTAATCCCTTGAGTGGTACTCGTTCAAAGGGATGTTACTGTCCTCATTGTGTCATTATAATTTATTGTCACCGTACAAAAGTGGAGAATGTTCTACATATTTTTTTTTAAATTTAATGGGTCACATTTTTAACAGTGATTTTTGACTCTTCAATGGTTGTGAAAGCTTTTAAAATGTTTGGTAGATGAAGAGATTTTTCGTCTATGACTCGTATATGCCTTGAAGCGTATGTAAATTCTGTATATATTGTAGAGCAGGTATATTAGAAATGAATTTATAGAGTCTCAGGACGATTTTGAATAGTTTTTGGTTTTATTAACATTTACTTTCCATACTTGAAATAGGAATTGCCCATTAGTTGGTATTATGTCTAGTTGAGTTAAGCTAGGACTTCAGTCAAGTAATAGGAAAGCTAGATAAAAGTTAAGCGGTCTTACCACATTTTCATAAATATTATAATTTCGTTTAAATGTCTTAAATTAAAAGCAAATATGTATTTTACCTAAAACTGAAAGATTGATTTGATGTTTTATACTTTGAAAGCCATATACTGTTACTTGAACAAACATTGTTCATAGTCAACATAATGTTCAAACACATCTCTGAGTTGCCAAGTTACCCATTAAAAAGCTACCAAAATATACCAATGTTACTACATTCTTATTCGAATAATACCAATATCTAAATATAAAAATTCTCAAAGGAAATATACCCGGCAACATTGAAATGCAAAATAAATACTCTCAGATATATCCACGTATTTCAAAATGGTCCATAACAGTACCTAAAACTTCCCAAAGTACGTTATAAATAAAATAATGTATTCACGAGGTGGATGCGCAACTTACGACACCGAAGTTCTGAAACCACTCCAGAAGTCGGCAGAAACTTTCTACCAACAATATATTTGTCTGCCCGCCAACCGTATGTCGGTTAAAGCGATGGTACGGTAGAGAGCGGAGCGGGCTATTAAGCGGATGGCGGAATCGTTATATAATATAATCGCTATCATTGTCTTGCATCACAGACGGAATGCCACATTTTACTGCTCTATTTCTATCTAAAGAAACACAAGACGCAAGTACGCAAAAAGTGAAGAAATCTCTAGATATAGGTAAATTAAATACTCTATAACCTAGATTTCAGGACTTTTTCACAAACCGATTAAATACATTTCTATTGATTTTTACTGATAAATAGGTAGAATATGGATTATTACTTTAACCACTTCTTCGAGTTTCTATAGCAAAACAATATGTTGTATGTAGGAATTCTTACAAATGTCTCAAGTAACTATAATGTAATCACTGAGTCGTTCAAAACAAATAATGATAACTTATCCTGTTCTGTGTTTTGACATTTCATTTTTTTTTCAAATTGCAGCTAAAGGAAAGAACAACACTGAAAAAATCCGCTACTCGCTCCGCTCAACACTGTTTTACACTTTTTATAAAGTCAAACAGACAGACACCACCGGACTTACTCCTCCATACCACTTCACGCAAACAATTTTTGCGACTCAACTTTAAATATAATAATATTTCTTGACTTTTCTTGGAAAAGTTGGTCATATACCGATGAAAAATACATTTTCTTTTTAGCTACGTTATTTTTCGAGAACGATTTTATGAGAGTATTCTGATTTTTGGGAAATGAGAAAATGGGGTTTTGGTTGAAAGCCTGATGATATTGAGATGGCCTTTAGGGTTATTAACTATACTAAGAATGGCAAACATAACTACCTCGGTGGCGCAGTGGTAGCGTACGCGACTGCTGTTCTTGAGGTCTCGGGTCCGATTCCTGGGTCGGACCAAATGTTTGTATGATCTGCAAATATCTGTTTCGGAGTTTGGGTGTTTTCTATCTATAGTATGTATGTATTTACAAAAAAAAAGTATACAAGTATTTATATCAGTTGTCTAGTACCCATAATACAAGCTCTGCTTAGTTTGGGACTAGATGGCGTTGTGTATGAGACGTCCGAAATATTTATTTATTTATTTATATTATTAAGAAGATGTAATTGACAGTTGAGATAGTATACCTAGTTCTTGTGCCTCAAGTCCTAAGATATAAAATAAAGTAGGTTTCCACTCTAAAACTTTTCTGAGTTAAATCTTTTTAAACAAAAATTAAGTCAATTAAAAAAAAATTGAAGGACAAAGAATCTAGCCTATTACAGTATATCGTGATTTAAGTACAGCTTTATCATTATCCATACTAGTACCAGTAATATTATAAATTAACTCGTTACCTTTTCACGGATAAACTACTTTTCAATGAAATTTGGCAAGAATATGCTTTGATTCTTGAGTCGGTTATCACGGTAAAGTATCCTATGCCCTTCACATAGGATACTTTACCGTGATAATACTTATTAATGACATACACGTCATTAATAAGTATTATATTAAAATACTATGGGATTTGGAGGAGAATTTTACTTTAACACAGCTGGTAAGCATTGACAACTGATAAATAAATACTTATTGAAGTGTGACTTTTGACACTTCCATATGCTTCTAAAGCACATTTTAAACAAAAAACCTTCTGATATACTAAAAACGTTATGAAACTTATCTACTATATATACCCGATATGAGATATCATGTGATTCTAAATTTAAAAAACACTATACGTCATAAAGAAATTTGAAAAATCATGTAGTCACTCGTAGATTGTTTTGACAAAACAAAAACAGCTGTATCTTAATACACAATATGACAAAAACATATTCCATTTTATACAATTTCGTACGTCACAAAAGTACTTTACGTAACGTCATCCAATATTACAAAAACAAAATAATATTCTCACGAAAAAAAAATTGAAACCTTCGTAAGAGAAAATAGTCTGCAAAATAAAGCGTGTGAGGAATCGAGTGTTTCCCTACTTTTCTTTGGGTGGCGTTTGACAAAACAACCCCCTGCCACCCCAGGCATATGCGAGTAACACATTATCTATCACGGAATAAGCCTTTTGTGTCGTGGAGTCGATAATCATGATACTTTTTTTTTCTTGGACACTAATTGAATTGGTGAATTAATAGTGGTGTTTTTTTTTTATTTCTACAAAGTACGTTTGGGTGTTTTCTTCTCTTGTAAAGATGCTGCAAAGAATGTCACATAAAGTTGAAATAAAAGGAAACCATATTAAATATTATATAGTATTCAATGACGAGTCTTCTTCAATTTTAACATATTTTCACAGTTTCTCTATCGTTATATGTGTATCCGTTGGGTATGCTGACAAATAATAAATATAGAGGCTAGGAACATCGGATCAAGATGTTAGTAATTTTAAATGGTCTTAGTTATCGATGCTTTACTTCATTATATAAGATATAGATAACTAGAAGAGAGTAATAATACTCTATTTTGAAAAACCGTAGCACAAAATAATATCAAGGAACAAATTTTCTTACATTCGCGACTCTATTCACTTTCCTGTCCGGATACAGCGCCATATGACACATGTGCGGCATAAAGCGAAGTATTGATCTAGTGCCGACTTCTGTAACATAGTGAGCCGACAGTCTCGTGTTTCTTTCAAACAGCAAATGTCAGGAGGATGTTATGTAAGGTGACGCAAAGACATCCAACCGAAACAGAATAACGAACTCGAATAGTATTACCAACCTAACAGGGCTGCATTTATGTTCAGCTTCCGCATGTGTATTTAAATGCAAAAGTTGCAAAACATATTCAATAACAAAATGGTGGACATAAAACTTTCCATAGAATTTTTTCTGAAATACTTATGTATGACGTCACATCTAATGCTAAATAGTTGAACAGTTAAAAAATAAAAAGAAGCGCACTGATTTATATTTACTACCCAACAATATAGATATGCAACAAGGCCGCCATAGTGTGGGTCACCATGCTGCAGCATGGTGACCCACACTATGGCGGCCTGGTGATGCTTCAACATCATTGGGCCTCCGGTCTCGCACACACCAACGAAACACGACAACACGAATACTGTCATTTTACTTTGAATCTAGAATATGATAAAAAATTGCACAGAAAAACCTCTACGACATTTTTGAATTAAAAGAATATGAAGTTGTAGAGGAATACATCTCCGACTCTTTTCATATTCTTTAGGGCAAATATCCGTTCTTGATTTTCAGACTTTCTTCTTTTTTAGACTCAGAATAATATGACTCTCAATTTACATTACATTTACACAGAATAGTACATTTTTAAGATCTTATATCTATACAAATAAATAAAATTGGAGTGTCTGTTTGTAATATTAAAATAACCGCTTTTTACAAAAAAATCATATGTATGTATATATGGTACATATAACAAAATGGAGTTAAAAAAAAAATTGTCCGTCTGTCTGTCTATCCGTCTGTCTGTCTGTCTCTCTGTTTGTTCCGGGTTACCTCTGGAACGGCTGGACCGATTTTGACGGGACTTTTACTGGCAGGTAGCTGATGATACTGGGAGTAACTTAGGCAACTTTTTTAGACTAACTTTGTCCCGCGGCGTTACTCGCGGTACGACGATAATCGCGGGTAACACCGCTGGGTTCAGTTAGTCTCTCATAAATTTCATTATCTATGTTTCAGCCTATCTGAAAATTGATCAACTGAAATTATTTAGTATACACTTTATGTCAAGTTCTTTCTCTTTGTCGTGCTGGCAACAAAACTTTACAAAAATAATGGGAACCGTGTTTCTGTTTATGGCGGTCACCATCAAAAGAATACGCTTGTTGCAGATATTATTGGCCCTGTGGAGACGCTTTGTTCGAATGTTTTTTAAGTTGTTAGCGAATGTTATTATCATAATTTTTATACATGGACCCCTCTCAAGTGAAGCCTCCTCCACAGATTTCCACTTATCTACGTCTCTAGCTACTTTAATCCAATGTGGTCCGGCGACTTTTTTGAGATCGTCCTTCCAACGTTCCCAACGTTCCAACGTTCCAACTCAGGGCCGTCCCATGAAGTTACTTCATATGTCCATCTCTTATCTTTCAGTCGTGCTACGTGACCAGCCCACTTGAATTTTAATCTTTGAGCATACGGACCTTAACGGATATTAATTCTGAAATTTCATTTGCACTACCAGTGGTGAAAACGGATAGTCTCAGGAGTCCAGAACGTACGGCTACTACCTATTTCGGCTCATGCCTCTTGCAATGCCTTGTTTTACCTACTTTTTCCTTAGATTCATGTCACACACGTTTAACTTTTATGTTTCATATCCATTTGTAGTTGTTGCATCTAAGTAATTATGAATTTTATAATTAATATTGAAGTAATTCTATAAACAATATAAATACAAATTTATCTTTTTAAATAGGCATAAGTAGGTATTTCAAGAAGAGATATTAGAAAAGGTAGCACTGTACCGACATCTTAATAGTAATATCCACGTAAGTTTTACCTCAATAGGTATGTCTCTAACAATACAGAGAAGTTATTCTCTCATTAATTCAAGTAGGTATTATACGAGTACAAACACATTTTAAAATAAACACTGATGAAATAAGTACCATCCATGTTAGTAAGAAAACGTACTATGCACACAAAACAACATTAAATACTTTTAAAATTTACACACCGCGCCAAGAAAATAATATAGTTGGCCGCCTCAGATAGCCACAAACTACTCGGTGAAACCAATAAACCGCTTGTCATCCCGCTCTGATTGATCATCATTTTATGCACCAAACTATCGTCCTATCTCACTCGCACTGGAGGATTGCCAGCGATCCCCGCTGTGCGGTGTAGAAAATGTGGCGTTTCCGTTTTTATTTGAATACAGAATCGCGCGATAATGATGGTGTGAATTTTTATGCGCCGTCATAGTTCAAGATGAAGCCGAATGCGTTGAATTTAAAATTTGAAAGGCCAATCGCTTGTAGTCTGTTAAAATGCATAAACATTGCCACACTCGGAATTTGTTATGTGTATTTTTACTCACTTATACTTGACTTATGAAATGTATAATGAAACTCTTTACGACTAAAAGTCAATAACTTGAGAATTATCAACCATAAAGAAGTTAGTTAGCATACTTACTTTTTCTACATTTAAAAAAAATAAGAGGGTTGCATAGTTTTAAATAGTAATTACATACGACTAGTAAACGGTCAAATGATATTAATTTACTTACTTACATTAATTATTATTTTAGTGGGCTACTTTGAGGATTTCGAAATTTACTCTAAATTAAAAATGTAGATTTGGACTTTATTCAAGCTTAAGCTTAATTTTATCCTTAATATCAAAAAATATTTACACAACTTGTAACTTAACCGATAATAACTTAGGTCATAAGAAAAAAGTAGTAATTTTTACACAGCAGAAGAAAAACCGTTACTTTCCGTAATATACGACTACCCACTAGGCATGCGGTTGACAGGCGGGCAAAAGGATTTATGAACGCTACCATGTACCGTTAGAAAAAAAAGTTAAAGCATACCGCGTTCCGGTTTGGAGCGGATCTATTTTAATGCTGTTTGACATTCTTACTAAAAATTCAAATATAGAATAATTAAATGTTGAGGAATACAAGCGATTTTTAGACCTATTTAAAATATGTATCTAATTAAATTAGGTGGCAAAAATAAAATAAATAATATTAATATGTTCTAATCTTACCGGATCAACCGACTTCAGTCGGATTAGTGAACTGTTGACCGGCTTCAGCCGCATTGAAATCAGTGCTGGATTGCAAACCCTACACAGAACCTAACATTACATATTTCAGCATTACATTATATACATACAAAAGCGAACTTACCTAGAGCTAAGTTATACAGGATAAGCGCTTTCCTAAATCTTTAACAGAAGAAAATAAAGAATACAAATCTAGGTAAGATTTATCTTCTGACTTTTACTCTTGGAATACTAATGTGCAAAAGATATTTCATGCAAAATTTCATGATTCTAGGTTCAGCGTTTTAGACAGACACCTTTATCTTAAAAAATAGATTACAAAAATTAAACACGGTCAATAATATTATTCTATCTTTATCCAAAGACAGAAACTGATCTCATGAAAAATATGACATTCCCTGTCCATATAATGTACTTACTTGTGTAGTGATATCCAAAAAAAACTTACAATTAACCAAATTTTATCAAAGTCAACAACTTTAAATACTAGTTCACAATCCACAACCAAACAACCGAACAAAAGCATTCCCTTATGGCTTATTATATTCAACCGTTCTAGTACTAGATTCGCAACCATTATTATGCAAAATACATTCCAATTAGCCTTGCTTGCCTCGCGGATGTGCTCGCATCTGCCTCCTAATTTGCCTAACAATAACTCACTATTCATATTCAACATACACCTTGACTATTACTGTGTGATTTTCAAACACTTATGCGTGTTTTGTACGAGTTTATTTAGGGTAGTTTGTGTACTTAAATGTTTGAAGTATTTTTAGAAAGTTTCCATGTACGTTTTTAAACATTATTTTGAAATACCACGACAGACGAGTGACTTAATCACTTATAAGTACCTACTAAGCTAAGCTAGCTAGCTAAATCGTGAATTTTGTCCGTCTCAATAAATAAATAAAAGAAGGTTTATTGATATTAAAGTCCTATTGAACATCTGGACTAATTCGCGCTAAAAAAACAATTGAATTTGATTTTTCCGGTGTTTTCATGAATTTTTTCACCTGACAATAATTAAGTATCGTCTTTTAAACTTCGTGTGTCTTTTAAATATCAAATTCACCCTGGTAACACGGCTTTAAACCGAAAACCGAAATATCTTTAGCGCCCATCTCTACTAGACATAACCCAACGTCATGGTACTAAACAGCCGCAGATAAGCCTTATAGAGCTATTTCCACAAAAATGGCGCTGATAGCTGGAGTGTCATCGATAGCTGACAGGATGCTGTGTGCGTAGATTTAGATTATGGATTAAACTTAGAAGGGGTTCAAAACGATTCAAGATTTGGGTGGAAAATAAACCTTTATGTACCTGCTTGCTTTTCATTTGATAGTTAGGTACTTTCATTGGCTCTGTAGTAAATCTGCTTTTGATGAAATTGTTTTATCGTTGCAGTTTGGACATAATGGTGAGATGATGTCCGGTAGGGTTTCATAGTGATAAACTGCCTTCAAATTACTCAGTTTGTCAGTCTATAAATAATAAAATCCTAGTTACTAACTGTTACTACTACGAAGTAAGCTCTATGGTACATTGAATTTTATACCCAGGGTGGTGTGTGAGATCCGATCCCTCTCAATGAAAATATGGGTTATGCAGGTTTATACAAACAAATATAAAATAAATAAGTATATACGTTTCTATAATGTTCTATATCGTACCCATTCAATAGAAACTAATTACTTCACAAGGTTCCATAAGAACTTTTTTTCAATAAAACAAAAGCAAGTCATCAAACATATTGTTTCTTCGTAATTTAATTGACACTCTCTCTCCATAAACTTGTACGAAACAAAAACATCAATCATCAAACCTTCCCAACTCCTTTCCAAATACACCATAGACAAAATATCTTCATTATAAAACAGTAAGCGACCGAATTTTGCCAGAATGTAAAAAAAACCCGCGAAACATTCCAATAATCCTTTACTTTAGAGCATCGTGTGTCGCCGCAAGATTAAATTCCTCACGATATAATATAACTAGTACGCAGAAAATGTTCCAGCGGTCTTTTTAATATCGTATGTTGAGACTTTTTTTATACCGAATATAAAATATACAATTTCACCATCTTCAGTGACATTGTGTACCATCCATCTTTTCGGGTTTAATCTACGTCCTTCTCTAACTCGTGAGTCGGTCTCGCTCTATCGGATTTGTAGTTCCCCCCCGTTGGTGGAGTTAACTCTTTGCGCATTTTTCATTGGAATACGCCAGGATATGAAGAAATGTATCGCGTAGTCAGGCGTGTTATGATTTTTTACTTGTTACCATTTTTGTGCTGAGTTGTTATGAAATTCTGAATGACTTAGCATAACATTCGGACTAGGATCAAGTACGATTGTTTTATACATTAGGCACAGTTTATTTACACTTTGACTCTTCTTGAAATTAACTAATACAGAATTTTGTGTTTCACATTTAAGATTTAGTATCTTTAACATAATTTAATACTTCATTATAACAACAAGATGACTGCGAGAATGACTGAATGCGAGAAGTCGAGGATTGAACCAAGTGGCGTGCAATTGGAGAGATGTGTGTCAGTGTCCTATCTATCTATCTATGTCCAACAGTGGACTGCGACAGGCTGATGATGATAATTAACAACTCAATACTAATCAAATATTGAGAAATCTATACATATAAATAAAATTGGAGAGTCTCTTTGTAATATTAAAATAACCACTTTTTACTAAATGCATATGTATGTATTCACGGTACATACACCAAAAATTTAGTTAATTTTTTTTTGCCTGTCTGTCTGTCTGCCTGCCAGTTTGTTCCGGGTAATTTCTGGAATGGCTATACCGATTTTGACGAGACTTTCACTGGCAGGAAGCTGATGATCCAGGGAGTAACTTAGGCTACTTTCTTAGTAATACCGCGGGGTTCAGCTAGTATTTAAAAAAAACAGATAATTTTAAGTTTAAGGCCTGTATTTACTTTGATTAGTGCGAGTGTATTTGTGAAGTGCAGGTGATCAATGTCCACACGTATTTTCTACCAATCTTCGATCCAATACGGGCTTTTTGATCAAGAATTTACTATAATTAGAAACTCTAAGAATTTGACTTTATGGTAAACCATAGATTTTAATTATGATAATTCACAAGTTGATCATTTTCTCTATAATTATTGAAGAAAATAACAGGGTGATTAATTAATTATTTATCTACTTAAGAGTAAGAATTTCTGCATTGAAAAACACGAATGGTGATAATGGAAAATTAATAGCTAACCAACTAAAATTAACTTTTACTAACTCATCTGTACATGTGTTAGAAAATGTGAAATTAATTGTAGGTAACTAATATCAATTTAAAACCGTTGATAACTCATTAGAAAATGAAAATCCTTTTGCGAATGGTAAATATTAAGCTGTTAATGTAACGACAGTTTTAATTAACCTTTACTTAGAAATTTACTACGGAAATTTATAAAACGAAATGAAAAACACAAATGTCCTTCCTTATTGAAGTATGTAGCCGATTTAAGTTAACGAATTTGGACACAATTTTCTTTTAATTATTAGTAGGTACCTGTATAACCGAGATTTACTCGGTATTTTTTATAGATCGATTCATCACCCTCGAAACCCTCAGATTACTAAATTTCATGAAAATCGTTGGAGCCGTTCCGACATTCAGATTATATTTATATATAGATATAGACTAGCTGAACCCCGCGGTGTTACCCGCGGTTATTGTCGTACCGCGAGTAACGCCGTGGGACAAAGTTAGTCTAAAAAAAAGTAGCCTAAGTTACTCCCTGGATCATCAGCTTCCTGCCAGTGAAAGTCCCGTCAAAATAAGTGCAGCCGTTCCAGAGATTACCCGGAATAAACAGACAGACAGACAGACAGACACATTGACAGATAGAGAAAAAAAAAATTAACTAAATGTTTGGTATATGTACCGTGAATACACACATATGCATTTAATAAAAAGCGTTTTTTTAATATTACGAACAGACACTCCAATTTTATTTATTTGTATAGGTTTACAAGAATTGCTCGTTTAAAGATATTAGATTATTGCACATAACTTTCTAAACGTAAATATATCACTCACACTTGAATCAGTTCGAATAGAATATGACCTGTAAACCACGATTGTTGCAATGTAAATGCTCTACGATTCAGAAGTAATTAGCGTAGCGCTACAGACTTCGCGTCGTTTATATCATGACTAGCTGGGCTCTGAGATGTTATCCGCCGTTGTTGCTACACGTGCTATTACAGACTATAACCTATTTCTGTGCTAAATTTCATCCAGATCCGTTCAGCCGTGTTTGCGTAAAGGAGTAAAAAACATTCTCCCTCATAAGTTTTCAGATTTATAAAATACTAGCTGAACACCGCGGTGTTAGCGGTCATTTTCATTGCACTTTTTTACACCTTGGGTTACGTTACTTAAGTTTTAGTAAGGATCCCTAATCTTTTCTAGCAACAAATATAGCCTATGTTACTCAGGGTGAATGTAGCTTTCCAATGGGGAAATATTTTTTATAATCGGCGCTGTAGTTTTTGATTTTATTCATTACAAACATACACACACACAAAATTAGAAATTTTTCCTCTTTGTTATATTAGTACAGGTAATAGTAAGATGAGAGTCTTATTCTGAGGAATTATTTTTTAGATAGTTGCTAAGGACACCTCCTTTTAAGTGGAACGTTTTCGAAGTCGTATTTGTGTCTCGGGAGTTCCGTGGGAGGTGCTATAAGTATTGTCACTACGCTGAATTTATCTCACGCCTCTGTACATAAATATGGGCGTTAAAATACAAACCAAGTGATGAACTTGGCGACAGTTTTATCGTTTATCTCAATCGTCAATACTTCAAGTTTGCAGTCTTAGTTTTACTCTGCTTTGATTAATCAATCAGTCATGTATGTCATGTAAAGATTTTGGATTCAATGTTTAATAGGAGAGAAATAATTCTACTATAAAGAGTTTTTGATCCTCAGATTCCTATGTAAGTTTATTCCATTATCTTACTTCAAATCTGAATAAATAGCAACTTCATCTGAGTGTTTTTTGATTAAAAACCCACAAGCTGTCTAACCTTAGAGGTAACTAATACTAATACTTTAAAAAGTAGAAGAATTTTCTTCAAATTTGGGCTGGACGACCGGAGTACATTCTCATAGAAAAACCGATCTGAACATTGATAAATTCTGTTCATTATCGTGTTTAGGTTATAATAACCGTTAACCATAAGAAATCAAATGTATTTGAATGTAAAATATGTTTTAGACATTTTCATTTGTACTAAATATCACATGCATATAAAAAGTGAGTTCGCCAACAAAACATCCAGACGTTTTGAATTTTTAAGAAAGAAATAACCCAATCCAAAGCAATTTCACCATCCAGCTAACAATTGTCGCTTATTCCAGTCACAATTCGGTTATATTTGCTGAAGACTCCTCGATTCGGTGTGAGCTTTAAAAACCATCGATTCTGGTATCGGAATTCTGATCACGTCGTTCAGCGGCGGGCTGGTACGTGCTGCCGCCATCTAGCGGAGACAGGCGGATACTATTGTAGAGTTAACATGGTTTGAGTCCATGTTACGTGAGCGGTAACTCAGAGTTTAGCTTTGTAGGCACGTTGAGTTACGTATGTGATGGTATTTATGATTAAGTAACAACTGCATTGACTTTTGGGTTTCTATTTATGTAGGCATACTTAGTAATCAATAATTTCTTTAATCGATCACATTTGTGAAATCACGATCCCACATCTTGGATGTGCGTAGTATGTGTCAGCTGATCTGAAGAAATTATAGTAATCCACAAGGGACAATGTAAACATTACTACTTCCTAACGACATTTTTGTTTAACAGAAGGAATTATTGTCCTGATAGAGTCAAGGGTAACATTTGTAAGTAACTAGTCATGATTTCCTTTTATTTGCGTTTGTGGTGGCAAGAAGATTTGCATCACAAAGTTTTCTGGCTAATAAAGAACTAAGCCAAAACCCTACACGACAATAACTAACCATACCTCGTATACCGATTTGATTGTAAAACTTAATTGATTGCAGTCGGACTGTTTTCATTGAGATTCTATGCGTGGCAATTACTATCTATACTTTATACGAGTAATATACTCGAGCCTCAGGCAGAATAATCAATTATCACCATTCATTTCAATAACGGTCTTTAAAATGTCATTCGTATGCGCGTTGTCTACTGTGCATGCATGATTCATGCAGCTCTAGCCGGTGATGTAACGCCATAATCATTGAAGATAGGCTTTATTTATAGATAATGTATTGGACAACATTAAAATTCAATACTCGCCGCTTAATATGTAGTGACAACCCTATCAAATCTGTTCTAGGAAAAATCGTTTCTATTGTTCATAAAATAAATATTGTTTTTGTATGATACGGTTTGGATAATGTTATACGGAAGAGTGACAGTACTTGAATAGTTAAGTGCTAATTTTTACAATAATGGTGGTTTTTATCTGGTTCCTATTGAATCTTTGACATTCACGACGCACTTTATGACAGCAAGCACTTATTTGACAAGTGGATATGTGTGCGAAAAATATTATTTAAATGCTAAAAGTACTCTGTTAGCACTTTTTTGTATAATTAAGTTTTAAATTCGTGTACATTTTATGAATTTATGTATAAGGTTTAAAGGTTCTTGCTTACTGAATAAGAAGTTTTATGAGAGCAACAGACACGAGCAAAACGTTTTATTTCACATTGTTACTAAGTTTTCTAACGAAATTGAAATTGTTAGTTTTATTTACCAACTAGTTGTTGCCTGCGGCTCCGCCCGCGTTTAAGTCGGTTATCTCGGCAAATAGTAGTCTATGTGTTATTCTGATGTATAAGCTATATTATACTCTAAAGTTTCATCCAAATCCGTTTGGTAATTTTTGCGTGAAAGAGTAACAGACATCCATGCATCCATTCATCCATCCATACTTACAAACTTTCGCGTTTATAATATTAGTAGCAAATGAAAAAATAGCGTTAATTTTGATATTTAAATGTAATTATGATTAAATGAGATATACGTTACACATTAAAGATGCAGAGATATTATTTGAGTTTTCAGTATTTAATGGAGTATTATCGTGAGTATTTACTTATACAAAGTTACTAAAAATACTAGAATTTGATGACTTTAATGTGAAAATTAACTAGAAACCAGAGTTGTAAGTAGTCTTCATTAAATTCTGCTGTATATAGCATTTTATTTTAATTACAAATGACTTTTGGATCTTGATCTTCGTTTGGCCCTCTGGATCATGCCCCTCTTGGTCAGCTCTTGACTTATGTAGTCTTAAGTTCTGAACTGAAGCCTTTATCCAAGCATTTAATCCAAGCTTTGTAAAACAAATGTATTTGTGCTTAATATTAAAAAAGCGTAAAGGTACAGAAAACTTATAGACATTTGCAGCTTGAGTAAGGCCGACTACCGGGTGAAAGTGGCGGTAAAGGTTTCGGGTAGTACAGGACAGGTTGTGGTAGAAGATGTCTTTGGGCTAAAACGATGATGATTATGATTTGGCTAAGACAAACATCTGTATTGTCTTTCTAGACTGCATGGCCCAGTGGTTTAAGCGCTGGCCACGCCGCTTTCTACTGCGCCAGTTGTTGTGGATTCAAATGGCACATGGGACAATCTCTTTGTATGATCGACAAATTGTTGTTCTGTGTCTAGGTGTTCTTAGTATCCGTTTCAGGTATGTTTGTAAAGTTCCCCACAATCGGAAATGCGAGAATTGTCTCTTTAAAAACAAATCGAAGATTTTTAACAATGAAGAGTTGAACGTTCCCTGTCACTCATATTTAAATTTCAACAAAAATGTCTCCCAACAAAGTCCCAAATGAAAACACGACTTGTATCAAATGTAAATCAGGCAACCAAATACAAAGAGCCTAGCAGAATGTCTAATGTAGATGGCAAAGAAAACACAGAATTACCATGCGTTTCGTAAGCCAATCTACATGACTAGCGGCGGATATATTTACCCGCAATAAGCTGGGATAACACTCGTATATGTATTGCTCATGAATCAACCCAACTGATTATGTACGTGATATGGAAAACATGGATTTGGAAATAAATGTACTATTTCGATCTGTTTTCGATATGGAAAGAAGGCTTTAGGGATACGTGTTGCTTAAATTTAAAAACTAATTTAATATTTTTTGCTTCAATATTACA
This sequence comes from Spilosoma lubricipeda, assembly GCA_905220595.1. Classification (NCBI taxonomy): domain Eukaryota; kingdom Metazoa; phylum Arthropoda; class Insecta; order Lepidoptera; family Erebidae; genus Spilosoma; species Spilosoma lubricipeda. The sequence goes on from HG992290.1 coordinate 4,164,942, forward strand.
TAAAGTTTGAATCCTTTTAGAATTACGTCATCCATGACTGTTTTTGTTTTTAAAAGAGATAACTCCCGCACTAGGGATATTTCTGTACCATTGGGTGGTTTAGAAAGAACATCCAGGATCAGCACAACAAATCGCACAAAGTGTTGTCCCATATGGGGCTTGAACCCACAACACTCGGAGCATTAGAGAGCATTGAGGTGATTGTTTTAACTACTATTCGTGCAGTCAAACATAGCTGTTAGAAGAAATTAAAATTTTAAAAGAAATTGTAAAAGAATCATTTGATGCATGCAGCTTTAACACATGCACTAATAATCTTGTTGGATTACTTATCAGATGGGTAATGTATTGAAAAAAATGACAGTAAATATAATACAGTAGTTATACCAATACCAATAAAAACTTCCTTCCAGCACCAGGGCTTTTAAAAGGAATTTGAAGTACGGGTATCGATACTTGAAGCATAAGAAAAACCTTTCGTAATACAAATAATAAATATTTACGACAGTACTAAAAGGTTTCGTGATAAACAATATCGAAAACATCACATTAAAATATAGAATCTCCTTTCAAAATAGGTCTCAAAATACATCCTTTTATATTTTGTCATAAAATATGTTTTCCTACCGTCGTAAAAACTGTGCTATAAACATACTGCACAATGTCGCCTTAAAAAACATGTACTCGAGTAAACAAATACCTTTCAAATCCATCCTTTAGCGCTCGAGATAAAAATAATGAAATATGAACTACCAGTCTACGCTATACACCCTTAGAACAGAATCCCATCCATCAACAAAGAAAATAGGCGATCCTCCGTGCCTCAGACAAATGATTGACAGCGAACGAAAAAAGGAATAAAGAAAAAAGAGAAGGAAAAAAAGAAATGATTCCTTATTCAAATTTTCACGGCGTTCGATTTTTTCCTTTGTCGCTAGACGTTCCTTTTGTTTCCATTTGTAATTTGTCGGTTTGTTCTTTCGATGTAAAAACTGCGTTTCGTTCGAGCGTGAGTGTCTTTGGGCAAGTTTTTTTTTCTGTTGGCTTATTATTCAGTGCGTTGATATTCAAACGTCGTAGTCTACATTTTGTGGGTTACAATTTGTGACTGACTTGCTATGTCATAATATATGAGAGGGCATTACAGGAATCTTTATGAAGGTATTTTAAAAATATTTAGTAGTATTTAATTATTCAATTGCCACGTTAGATTACCGCTCAATTTGACTATACAATAGATAAGTTAACAGTTTAGATTGTGCAGACAATTTCTGAGAAATCTTAGAGAAACGGCCTTGGTCCTAAAAAGGTACATATTTTCAAAACTTTCAGTGTTACAGAAAATTAATTTTGAATCCCAATTAAAAATGTTTTCACTCATTCTCATCAGTTTCATTAAATATTTTATTCAAAACCATTAATCTCAAACAGAAAACTTTAATTAATTGATGTCCCAAAACGAATCGAAACCAATCAATCCGATTATTTTCAATACTATAACTGATACAACTTAATTACCCAAAAACCTTCTATAAACATTATCAAACACTAACACACGCCAATATATTCATAAACAACAGTGATATCGACTGCCAAGATCAGCTGTTTCAGAACATTCTCAAATCAATGTGACCTTGTAAAAGCGTTAATTCACCCCATCCCTATATAATTTGCGCTTACCGTAAAACTGATTACGCGTACAACAGCAGACGATTCCGTCCCTTTCCGTGTGCTGTTGTCTCTCTTCCTCCCATTCATGAAACGTTTAATTATACTGCCTTGGGATGGCTTTATGTGATAGTGAAAGCACAAAGTTTGATAGGACTTTCCGGGGAAAGTGCTGCCACCCAGTCTGTAGTTTGTGTACATAGTTTGTGAACCTCGGAAAGGTTATTTAGTTCTGTGCGAACTGTAGAAATAGTAACACATGTATATAAAGTTAATAAAAGTTCTTAAATTGAAAATTAGGTAGTATTTTTGTAGTACAAATGACATATGCTCATACCTTATATCCCCCCGTTTTGGTGGTTTTAAAGCATCACAAACTTGGTAGTAAACCAATATGTATATTACTTTAGTTAAAATATATAAAATACGAATATTTTCCAAGTTATCCAAAGGAAAAGTGAATTAATGTCAGTGTCTTACTTGAGTTTGTGTGTTTTTGAATTGTCGGTTCAGAAATCTTAATAAACAGGCGACGATAGGTTCATCCAGTATTATGTACCTCAAAAACTGTCTTAAGGACTTTTAAGAATTAAAATTAGCTAGAGTTTACAGAAAAAAAACTGTAAATAATATTGCATAACACCAACCATTACTTATGGGTATTTCTTTCGTCTGCCGACTTTTAAATACGCTGTGCGCCTGGGGCACTCAAATACTCATTTATACCCCTCCTTGTCTTCCGGATCCGGTTTAATTTTAAACGACGAATGTTGAGTAGGTCCGGGTAGACGACGCGACGTAATGAATGAGAGAATGGGGGAGAATTAAGTAAACGAGCTTTCCCGCCTTAAATTGTGTCACTTGTTGATTGGGTGAGAGATGCATTTGTTTAAATTTGTATTAAGAATCTTATTTGAAGAATGTTTTTAAAAACATAAACAGTATGTATAGGTACAAGATAAAATTGTTTCTTGTTTGTTTTTGAGTATTTTCTATAATATCAGTAGCTGACCTACACATCTTCGTTTGTGTTTCTATTCAATCATGCTCGGCTCCTATTGGTCTAAGCGTGTCTTAGGCACGCCACATTTAAGATTTAAAAAAATGTATTTTTTTTTTAAATTGTAACGATTTTGTTAAAGGTAATGTACTAAAAGCTAAGAAATCATAAAAAAATATTAGGTATAAAATTTTTGGGCGTAGCGTATACTGGGATGACTGCACGGAAACACTGGCCCAAATATTTTATACCGAATATTTTTTACCAACTTATTGCCTAGCTTTTAGCACATTATTTTCAATAAAACAGGGTAAATTAAAAAAAATATGATCAAGTTTTTAGTTTCATTCAATAATATTTCTCATCGTATTCTACTAGTCAACCCCTTTCATCTGATACCCATATAGTGGTAGTCGTGACAAAATGTGTAAACCACCATTTTGTAGCGTCGCCCGTCTTAGATTTTAATTTGTTTTCATAGCGAACTGTTTCTACTAGTCAAGCCCTTTCATTTAATATCCATATTGAGGTAGTCTTGACAAAATTTATAAACCACCATTTTGTAGCGACGGCCATCTCAGATTTAAACAAATAACCAGGGCAAAATAAAAAAACCATTTAAAAAAGTGTAAGTCGGTGAGATAATTGCGAAGTTCATCGTGAGTACGCGTGACACGAGAATATATATATGTAAATAGTAGATTTGATTTAGACACAAATGATAAACTGCATTCAAATTCAAAAGAAAAGTAGTGAGTGAGACTGAAAATAACAGCACATAGTCGCAATATTAAAATAACACTGACTGCTTAACGTGACCTCCGAACCACGTGGACGCTCATGGTAACATGCCACTAACGGTCACCCATCCAGGTAATGACCGCGCCGTCGTTGCTTACCCTCGGTGATTGTTTCTAATCACCGAGGGTAAGCAACGACGAGGTAAAGAGTAATGTAAATCTTTCTATAAGAATCAAAGTGTCTCCATGCCAAACTTCTTTGAAATTGGTGCAGAGGTTTAGCCGTGACAGCGATACAGAGACAGATAGAGTTATTTTAAAATTTGTAATATTAGCAAGTATGGATTTTCTTTTTCAATGCCTCGTTGATCTAGCGGTTGGCGTGTGCGACTGCTGATCACGAGGTCTCGGGTTCGATTCCCGGGTCGAACCAAATGTTTGTACGATCTACAAATATTTGTTTCGGAGTTTGGGTGTTTTCTATGTATAATATGTATGTATTTACAAAAAAAAAGTAAAAAATGTATTTATATCAGTTGTCTAGTACCCATAACACAAGCTCTGCTTAGCTTGGGACTAGATTGCGTTGTGTGTTAGATGTCCGAAATATTTATTATTATTATTATATTTTCTATCTTCCTTGTAGTAAATAAAGTAAGTAAAATAAACAGCTTATCTATCGGTCTTGGTTTTAATGAACATCTTTGGCAATCGTTTTTGAGAAATAGTTCAAACCTTCAAAATAAGTTCGCCCTCAGGGTTTCGGAGAGTCGATGTCAGTTGCTTCGTGGAAACATTTATATTCAGGTAAAACCGGTTGCAGTCGACTCCAAATAATCTTGGGAATAATCAAGGCTAGGAAGACGAGAAGATAAATAAATAAATAAATAATTCGGACATTTAACACACAACGCCATCTAGTCCCAAGCTAAGCAGAGTTTGTGTTATGGGTACTAGACAACTGATACAAATACATATATACTTTTTTTTTGTAAATACATACATATTATACATAGAAAACACCCAAACTCCGAAACAAATATTTGTAGATCATACAAACATTTCGTCCAACCCGGGAATCGAACCCGAGACCTCACGATCATCAGTCGCACATGCCAACCGCGAGACCAACAGGGCAGTCCACAGGCAGGCAGGCAGAGAGATAGAACATATATTGTACCATCCCACTAAGTAACATATGTTAAATCACACTTACAACAACAAAATCACACCGAAAGCAGCACTACATTCACATTTCGTCAATTTCCTCCGCCGAAATTGCGGCCCGAATCAAATTTACCTCACACCACAACACACAACAAGCAAAAATGTAAAATCACAGGCAATAAAACCTTTTAAACCGATATCGTGGAACGCAATACTTTTCACTGGCTACTGCCATTAGTCGATAATAACATCTAATGTTACTGCGATATTAGATTAAAGCTTAAAGACCTATTATTACAGTTATTGGAAATGTTGGAACCAATATTGGTTGGATTTATTGCTGGAGTAATTACTGCGAATGTTATTTCGTTTTTGTTTTATTTCGAACCTTTGTTCGAGAACTTACTTTGTTGGTATTTTATATTTTAACTAGCTGACCCACGCAACCTCGTTTGCGTCTTGTATTGCCCGTAGCGTGATAATTTTCCCCCGTTTTCAAACATTTTTCATTGGTGCTCCGCTCCATTTGGTCCTAGCGTGATGATATATAGCCTATAGCCTTCCTCGATAAATGGGCTATCTAATACTGAAAGAATTTTTCAAATCGGACCAGCGGTTCCTGAGATTAGCGTGTTCAAACAAACAAACAAACAAACAAACTCTTCAGCTTTATATATTAGTAATAGATAATAGATAATAGATACGCGAACCATAGGTCGCTATTTTCTGGGTTTTTTCTTTCGTGATTCTAAATTTAAAAATGACGAATATTCTTTCATCCCTTATTAACTTAAGAAATGAAATGACAAAGAAAATATTTTCTAAATGACAGCTTACAACAAAAGCATTACTTTAAAAAAATTCTAATCTGCAACGTCAGTGCTTGCTTTAGGCTCTACGTTAATGAACCCGACCACTCAAAGAGGATAAAAACGGCTATGGTTTTAGTATGGTAGTGAATGATTATAAATGAATGTAACAATTTTCCATGTAATAAAATTCTAGAATCTTTTTGCTCCATCGAGCATCCAAAAAAAAAACCAGGTCGCTTGCAGTGAGATCCGATAACTTAATATTTTTTTTTAAATGTGAGACTCCATAACTTTTAGTACTATACAAATGACTATTACATAATTTTTATATGCTATAAAGTATAGCTTTGTAAATATTCTTGATTGTTAGTTTTTAATTAAGAAAACACTAACATCCATTTCAATTGAAACAGTAGACACGTTTCGTGTACATTTCAACAAAACAAATAACTACAACTTCAAAAGGTACCCAAAACACGTTTTATTATGTTTTCTCTTAGATCGTTATAACACAAAATAACTCAAAGGCATCGCATGACAAGACAAGGCTCAGTCACCGTTGCCAACCGTAAGAAAAAAAAAACAAATAATCTAAAGAAACACGTCGTGTACCCTTCGGGTATTCCAGAAAATTGGTCCCTCCAAAGAATATATTTTGAATTTTTATTATGTACTATTTTCTATTCCGGCTCCCAAGGTAACCCTTCCGACAAAGGGGCTTCGTGGAGACATTCTATAGATGAGGGTGGGAGCCACCCCCTCCCTTTTGGGGCATGAAGCCTCCCTGTCCCATCTCGTTTTACTCTGAAGGATTTACCAAGTAGCATGTGTATTATATTCGTGTATAAACGTACGTATATGTTTGAATTATTCCTGTATGCCGTCTTAATAAGGTCATTGTTTGGGTACAGAGCTCTGGCGGATTATTGTGTGTCAATTTTAAAAGGGTTGTTCGACACGGGGTTAGATGTGTCAGACGGTTTTGGGTAATGTTAGCTTTTTGTTTCAAAATTGTGTAACTTTGAATTAAACATACTGGTTTACGTTTTGTTTCTGTAGTGCACAATTATATTGTAAATCAATTTGGATTAGTTTATAAATGAGTTTATTAAATTTCCTTTTTCAGTTTTATTGTTAAAATCTATATTTATTGTACTTGTTTTCAATGTTGTTCATTTAAATGTTCGATCTTTGTAAGTATTTTGCTTATGGTTTTAAAAGTGTCAATCTTTGTCTTTACTCATATATATATAAATAAAAGAGGAAGGTGACTGACATAGAGATAGATCAACGCACAACCCAAACCGCTAAACCTAGAATCTTGTAATTTTGCATATAGGTTTTTTACATAACGTAAGTGAGCACTAAGAAAGGAATTTGTAAAATTCCCCCCCTAAGGGGGTAAATCAGGGGAGTAAAGTCTGCATGAGCGAAGCCGCGTGCAAAAGCTAGTTATTATATAATGAGCCTGCCAAAATGACTCTTCTCTTCCTGATGTAAATCGTGTGCAGAACCCGAGAGAAGGATGATTATCATGAACCTCCAAAAACTATCACAAACTTAAATGCAACCTAAATCGTGAGAAATTACATTACTTACCTACTTCATTTTTCATCCTTTGAAGAGAAATATATTTTTATGGTTTAAACTTAATCAACTTTTCAAAATATAAGCTGTTTTATTAATATTTTCATTGAGTTGGTTAAAAAGTATTTTATTGTTATTTTCAATATATTATATTACTCGTATGTTAAACATTTGCTGTTGTTCTGATGAAAAACTTTCTGCACTTTAATTGTTTTTTTTTCTTATAGGTCCTATATTTTTTTATTTTCTTTTATGGTATAAGGTGCAAACGAGCAAACGTATCACCTGATGGTAAGTGATTACCGCCTCCCATGGACACCCGCAACACCAGAAGCGTCACAAGTGCGTTGGGATGTGGGGAGGGGTTAGGGAATGGACCTCCGGTATCCTTACTCACTCGATGAAACACAGCGCAAGTGCTATTTCACACCGGTTTTCTTTGAGGCTGTGGTATTACTCCGGTAGAGCCGGCCCAGTCATGCCGTAGCGTGGCTTTCTCACGGTAAATTATTAACTTGATATCATTTAACAGTCCCCTGTTTAACATACCTCTCTTTAAAAAGGATTTTACTATCTACTGGATCATGTTTATCAGACTCGACTTGACAACTAAATATAAAAACGTTCACTTACACTAATTTTAACGACTTATTCACAAACAAAAAACACAAACAAACACAAACAAACAACAAAGACTATTTAAATTCAAGCGAAGGTTTTGAATTATTTTCAACTTTAAGAATACCTGTAAATTTAAAGAAATGAAAATGAAATGAAATGAAAAATATTTATTTTGGCAACATTAAAAAAAAAGTAAAAAGGAACACATATTCTAAAAACTTTAAATGAAACCAAAAATGGACCCAATGCAGCATAATAAAGCTGATAATAACCCAGAACTGTTACTGTACTGTACTGTTGAAAGTTTAATAACATTCATGAATAAAAGGGTTTTTGATATTACCTTCCAAGAAATGATTAATTAGTCATAATTAAGGTCAATACAATTTTTTAGGTTAAGTACCAATATCTTAACTGTAAGTCTGTTAGAATATCATAAAAAAAGATTTCAATTAAAGTGCAATATACCACGATACGAGAAATTTAAACAAATGTAATTTTATTAATTTTATAATTATTATTAGGACGGACATGTTGGTTAATAGGTTAACTTGGCAGGCCGGGTTGGTGAATGACTAACGGCCGTTTTCAATAACCTATCTATCTTTAGATCTCCTTACTACAGTTAAACAAATCTATCTTTTTACTCTTACTTACGTTTCAATAACCTACCGGCAGATACCATTTCCTATCGACGTTGTCTATCTATCTTTGGGAGGACGGATAGGCTACTAGAGATAGGAACTCGCATAGTAATCGGACTAACTTGTATTTCAATATTAGTTTCGAGTTACTCTCCGATAGGCGTAGCTAACTACAGTAACGTCATTTGCTTATCTGTCAACATCGACCAGTTCGCGCCACCCGGCCAGATAGAATTTCGAAAATAATTAACTTTCCAAGCAAATATAAAATAAAGGAAGGTTTTAGCAGTGATGATAGCGACATGGAATTATTTGGAATTATTACGGATTATGATGAAAGCAGTGACAGTGATACTGAAGAAAACATACCTTTACAGAAGGAATATAAGCATAGTGTAAATTATATAACTAAATTAAATGACTACGAATTTGTATATAGATTTTAGACTAAATAAAATTGGTGTGAATCAGTCAATAAATATGATAAAACCATATTCAAGTGTAAAATCCAAAAGGTAAGTTTTCAGTTATCGTTTTAAGTCTCAACTTTATACTTCAGTGAAATTTGATATAAATTTATAAACAACACATTAAACTTTTCTATAATTTGACAATTACGAGCAATTGTATTATATTTTCTTCATTGAGTTTGGCTCAAGTGTAGGCTCATAATGGTGCTAGTATTGCCATGCGAATATCAAGTTTTAACAAAAGTCTTATTTTTCCAGAAATCACGGCATATCCACCCTCCATCAGATACTTTTGGCTCTAAAATTTTATGCATTGGGTACTATGTATGTTGCAGATTTCATCGGCGTATCTATAGCATCTGCTAGTCATATTGTCTTTGATGTATCTAGAGCCATAGCAAGATTGTGCCCAAACTCAACACAAACAGAAACAACAAAATCACATTCGACAAGAGTTTTATAATATTGCTAGATTACCCAGAATACACGGTGTCATAGATGGCACCCTTATATTAATATCACCAAGTAAGTACCTCATCTCATATTGAACTATCTCATACTTCTATTTAGGTTCTGGTCTAACTTATTTCTTTTATGTTTTCATACTATTTGTACATACATATTAATACTGTTTTCGTATTATTTACAGACTCAAATATTAGAGCAGAATTTAGAAACAGGAAAGGAACATTCTCTATCAATGTACAAGTTGTGTGTAATTGTTCATTAGTGTTTCTAAATGTTGTTGCCCGATGGCCAGGATCTCTAATTTAAAAGGTCACTTATTTAGTTGTTTATTCTGTGAATAATAAGTTTTTAGAAGCGGTTGTAGTCTAGTCATAAAGGCATTGGACTTGCGAAAAAAAGATTGTGGGTTCAAATCCTGACCAGTAAGTACACTACCGACTTGAACCCACTCCTAACAAGCAATTTGGAGTGGTTAACGGGTATACTAGTAATTTCAGTTGCTAGTAATCCTTTTTAAAAGAGGAAATTAAAAAAAAATAAGTACCCCGTTCCTATTGCTTAAACAACTGATATATAATATTAAACTTGCAGATTATTGTGAACAAGGTGGACTTGGAAATAGCTGGCTGCTTGGTGATGTGATGCTTACCCTATCTGTTGACACCCTTACTCAACCCAAATATTCCATCAGAGCAATGGTATAATGAAGCTTGCAATAAAACAAGAAATACTATAGAGAGGTTTGTTTTGTATGCTAAATACTATATGCAGGGTAAATGGTTTAAATACACTATTAATACCTACTGTAATTGCAGATGTATTGGAGTTTGGAAAAGAAGATTCCCCATGCTATCCTTAAAAATGAGGCTAAATTTAGAAAATATGCAAACCATTATTATTGCCGCTGCTGTGTTACATAATATTGCCAAGAACATGAATTTGGCAGAGATAGAGCCTGAACTATCAATTTCAGAAACAACCCAGGAGGAAAATGTAATTATTCATGACAATTCTCCAACTTTAAACATGTCAGAACGGCTATTGTTAATAAATAATTACTTTAATGTGTAAAATAAACAATAATTATTCATATGTTATGTATTTTTTATTTCCTTTTACAAATTTGAGATCACAATACAATATAACGAATCACTATATCATTATATACTATACTAGCTGTCCCGGCAAACGTCGTTTTGCCATAACTACTAATAAATTAAAAATTAATTAAAAAAACATTGTTCAGCTGACAAAATTGTGAATCTAAACCATTCCCAGATCCCCTTGAACACACACAAAAAATTTCATCAAAATCGGTACAGTCGTTTGAGAGTAGTTCAGTGACATACACACTCACAGAAGAATTATATATATAAAGATATATCACTATGATCACAATATAATAAAATGATAAAATGTTAATTAATTTAAATCCTTTTTTGATCTGGCTTTTTCTGATTCTAACTAGAGTTTAGCAATATTTAATTCCTTTTCTTCATTTTCTATTTTCTAATTCTATTTTTCTTTTTCTTAACCAATAAAAACTCTGTCAGATCATTTTCCCTCATTGTGCGGGCCTTACACTTTTTCCTTTCCATACCTTACATGTTGCCGCTTGGCTGTTAAAAGTAATCAAAGTTATATGCTGCTCTTTTCCCTTCTGATTATTGAATTGATCCATTAATGAATTGGTGATAATATTTTTAATACATAGCATGGACTGGACACAAAAGACATGACGATCTCAGAGCTTGGCATGTAAACATTAATTTATTGACTATAGGTGTTGTAATATATATAGTTTCAGTATTGTTTATCGTATATATTGTATTTGATGTTTGATAATGTTTCTGATCTTTCGAAAAACAAAATACGTAATATTTATTTTACGCATAACGTACTAACAAACGTCAATTCCAATGTCACATGCTCATGTCAAAACGTTTTATTTCATTATTGAATGTGGTAAACAAATAAAAAAAATCAAGTTGATGTTGATTCACCATAAAATCTTTAAAAAAATACATACAACAAGTACTTTTAATAAAAAAATTAAATAGTTAATATTTGTTTTTAACATTAAAGATTTGCGCAGCAAAACACTAAACGTATCAAGAGGGAACAAGCTATCCTTCGTTGGTAAGAGATAGATAGCGCTTATCCTCGATTGTGAAACGCAAGTTATGGATAGATAAGATCAAGCTGCAAATCCGAGATAGCGATCTATCCATGACTGGAGATAGGTTATTGAAAACGGCCGTAAGTAAGTTATCCTAACTACTAAGCCGGTGGTCGAGGGTTTTTTCCACCTAGGATTAGTAATTATGTGATGAAGATGAACATTTATGTCTATTTCTATGTGTAATTCATCCATAAAATATATGAAAATTTGTTGAAAGATTATGATTTCTTGGATCTTCCCTGCTTGAAATAATTAACTGGATTTTAAAAAGCATAAATTGTTCTGTTTTTTATTAGAAGCTGCTTGTTTATAATTAAACGCTAATCTAATAATACCAAACTTTATCAACAAAATGTGTCCAACTATAACTGCTAATGTTTTACTCAAAAATTACTTGAATTAATTCTGTCATTTTGGAGATAAGATAAGCTTATAATGAATAGTGCTTTCTTCTTTATTTATATTAACAACGTATATTTTGAATTTACTTGTATGAAATTACAGAAAAACATGTTCAAATTTTCAATACACTGATGAAATATTACTGTAGGTATACATGTAATAAGTAAAAAATTAATTGTCTTCAAAGAGCCAAAGGTAATTTAATAAAATGAAATTCTAATTCAGCCTTATAAAACTTATGATTCATTCGATTAACCTGCACATATATGTTACATTAGGTTTTTATTACAGCCCGCTCACTAATAAAAAATATCCAGCCAATAAATCGACATCAAATTTTACTTAATACATATAAAATAGAATAAGGAAACTGTGGTCTGATCGAACATCCCTGCCGTGTCAGGTACCGAGTCAAAAAAGAAATTCCATTTTCAGAGACGAAAAATCCATCCAATACAATATATCACACGGGTTCTAAGCCCGTTAGGAATAGAGGGAGATGGATGTGCGACAACCCTATGAGGGGGAGAGGGACAGAATCAAATGTCCCTGCGAAATGGAACGTAAGAAGATTGAATAGAAGTCGCACTAGTACTGGTACAAGTTACCTTTACGCACACTAACGCAAATGTACTGTATGATGTTAAGGAGAAGTTTGTTTGGCGACTTAAAGTGTGTGGACGATGTAATTGAGATAACTGAACCTTCTTAATGAAGATCGAGTTTGCACCCAAATGATAGCCCTGTATTATAGTATATATATGTATAGCTTAGAGGAATATTCATCTTTCTGGCCTTTATTATTCCCAAGTTTTTTTGAGAGAACTCCTTGATATCCCTTAGAGAGACAACTTATTTGGAGTCGGCTACTAGTTCTGATTACTGTACTATACTAATTAACCGTTTATCTTACTAATAGGTTTTACTTGAATATCAGTTTTTCCATGGAGCAACTGACATCGGACCTCCATAACCCTGAGAGCGAACTGAACCCCAAGGTTGATGGTTTCGCACGTCGTTTGTTGACTGTAAGTGTACCCAATTTTTCAAGCTATATGCAGTAAAACATTTAATTGTAATCTGGCAAACTTGGTTTTCTCAGCAAACAAATAAAAGCTCGCTACTTATTTCATTGGTGATCTGTGACATCACAAGTCATTATTCTTTAGAAATCAATTATTCTGTGAACGGAGTATTTACAGCCAATGCTACAATTATACTTATGACCATAAAAATTACCGTAGTGCTGTCAAATTGAATAAATAATAATAACGTTCATTTTTTTCATCATGCTTACAGTATACAGTTGCCAAAAAATTTACAAGAATTCGTAATTGGTTGAAAATCTGGAGTCTAAATGATGGCGAGGCCTGCACCATGTATGATCGCCAGGTCATCAGGTGAATGCTTCTGTAGGATCGAGAACCGAGGTATGCAGCTTTAATTCAAGATGAAACATACAAAAAGCAGCATCATACATTTCTACAAAACAATAAACATAACATATCAATATGTCATACCCTTAACAAAAGGGTTGTGTATGTGTGCGTCTAAGTGTAACAAACACATGCGAAAATTCAGATCAACCGTAAAGAAATCACCCACACATACAGAAGTAAAGGCTTAGATCACTCATACAAGTAGACGTATACGTACACGTGGCAATCTTGTTTGTCTGTGAATGTGTGTGTGATTTTCACGATATAGTACCCTTGGGTGTAGGATATGTTATTTATTTTTCTTGCATTTGTGTATAGAATATCTCAGGGACTTTAATGTAATAAGTGACAGGGTTTGGATGTTGTTATGGAAGACTGATGAAGCTTTTACTTGATGCTTGAAATAGAATATCATCAATCATCATTTATTTTATAGTACATTGCTCGATTTAGACCTCCTTAGAAAGGATGTTTCCTTCTACGATATCATGCTGACTAGCTGGCCAGGGTTTAATAAGGTTCAAATAGTATATGTTGCTGCTGAATTTATCAACAATAATAGTCATATGGCCTTAAGGAGATGAAAGAACGTTGCAGATCATCTCTACCGGCCATCAAAAAATATATCGCCGCTCATTATAAGGTCGACGCCGAGAAGTTAGCTCCATTCATTAGGAAATATTTGAAGTGCGCCGTAGAATCGTGTTCTCTCATTCAGACCAAAGGGAAATTGTCATATGAAATCTTAAGAAGCATTCACAACACGGCATGTAATGATAAACCACAACGACAATGTTTTTTATATGGTATGGGGGCAAACGAGCAGACGTATCACCTGATGGTAAGCGATTACCTCCGCCCATGGACACCCGCACCTTCGAGGGATGGGGAAAGGGATGTGGGGAGAGGTTGGGGTATGGGCCTCCGGTATCCTCACTCACTCGGTGAATAAAGCGCAAGCGCTATTTCACGCCGGTTATCTGTGAGGCCGTGATATCATTCCGGTCGAGCTGGCCCATGCATGCCGAGGCGTGGCTCTCCCACGGTATTTTTTAACATTATGTTCCTACGAACTATAGACAGAGCCATATCTTCGGGTCAAGTACGCTTACTTTTACTTATCATCATCAAAAACAACTTTTAAAAGTCCACAGCTTTACATAAGCGGCTGATATGAAAGGAGGGTTGGGCCTTCTTTACCATACTGGCTACTAATTACATATATCGAATTCTCTAGAAAAACCTGCAGTCTTCTAAAATTATACGACTATTATAATCAATACTTAGATCACTCCTGAAGATCTGAAAGAATTGCACACGAACACATAACAACATTATCTCTTTTTTTAAAATTGCCTAGGTACGTTAAAATTATACAATCTAATTTAGTATTAATTTATTACACTGGCAACTTTTTAAAGTAGCTGAAACCTTATTTTAATATAGTATTCTTTAAATTATAAAGAAATACTAGATAGAGAGAGAGAGAAACCACAAAAAGTATTTGCCGGTTATTTGAAATAATTTAACCTAGATATTGCCAGATTCAAAAATGTTGAATACCTAATCGTCCGTCAAGGCTTCACAATCGAATGGGGCTATAAATTTATGAGATTGTCGTAAAGTTAAGTACGTATTTTATACGAGATTGGTGAGCAATCAGTAATAATATAGTTACATAAAACGAAGAATTTTCGTGTCAGGGATCCATATAAAATCGTTATAGCATCGTAACACGTTCTCTCCGTGGGAGTTTCTCTTTTTAACCAACTGAACAAAGAGATGGGTATTAAAAGAACAAGGTAGGTCACCAAATTGATTGCACGGATAACGTAGTGCTTTAAGTAAAGCCCGTACTATGCTGACGAGACTGCTGATAAACATAGTTATATGTATATTTCTACCCATTAAAACCTTACGTCCTATCAGGTACTAGTTTCCGGGAAACTAGATGTACCCTAGGAAGGAAAATCCTGGAACCCTCGGGTCATCTACTGCTTTCAGACGAACCCCACTCTAAAACTTACCTATCTATACAAATAAATAAAATTGGAGTGTTTGTTTGTAATACTAAAATAACAGCTTTTTAATCAATGTATACACGATACATATCCCAAAAACGTAGTTAATTTTTTTTTGTCTGTCTGTCCGTCTGTTTGTTCCGGGTAATCTCTGGAACGGCTAGACGCAATTTGTAGGGACTTTCACTGGCAGGTAGTTGATGATCCAGATAGTAACTTAGGCTACTTTTTTTAGACTAACTTTGTCCCGCGTCGTTACTCGCGGTACAAATATAACCGCGGGTAACACCGCAGGGTTCAGCTAGTTATAGATAAATTACACCCAGATACAGATCACTTGATCGTGTTCGTCACAAAAAAATTTGTCCTGAGTAGGAATCGAACACATGACCTCTGGCTTGACAGTCAGGATCAATAACCACTACACCACCAAAAGGGTTATCAGAGAAGTTGATAATTTAAAAATATGTATGACTGAAGGCATGTTCTTAATACAACTCCCGCATTAGGAATATACATCCTGAGTTGAGGGGGGAGGAGGATCACACAAAGTATTGTCCCATGTGGAATTTGAACCCACAACACTATGCGTAGTGGAAAGTGGCGTGGCGACCGCGACCGCTTAACCCCTGGTGGGTTAAGCGGTGGTGGGCTAATCGTGCAGGCATTAAAATCGTTTTCACTAAGTACATATACATAAGTATATGCAATCGTTTCCATGTATCATATTCGAAAGCTTATGCCGTCCTGTGTGCAACATAAACTTTATTTGCCTCTCAAATCAGCATGAAAATCCACTTTCAACATGAAATACAAATCAATTCCTATTAATATTCCCTTACAGTACATATTTAACCATAAACCACATACATGGCATGGCCGGTAATAGCTTTTTATGTACGACTCGCACGGAACGGAACTTACTGGTTAAACGTTAACGTTCGCGTTTGAGTGTACAGCTGTACAGGTTGTATATATGCCTCGTTTGGATTGCCTACTCAGGCGAGTTAGGGAAACAAGTAGAAGGCGAGTTAGGGAAACAAGTAGAAGTCGAGTTACTAGAATGGGCTAGAAGTCGATTTACTAGAATAGGCTAGAAGTGATTTTAGGTAAAGTTGTAAATGTGATGTAGTAATAATATCAAGTTAGTTTTGACCTTTAATGTCGACTTAATGGATTATTCCATCAAAATTTATCGGCAAACTTAATGTCCTATTTGATTTAGGTTAATCGAAAATTAAAATGTTCTTAAAACATTATTGGAGGCTTTGTTTAAATGGCTTTTAATTACTGTAGGTATGGTATGGTATGGAATTGATTTGCAAAACAAAAACGCCCGTATACTTTACCAGTTACGAAATGAAATACCCTGACAAATATCTTTTAACTATATTAGATTACAATCCCATGGAGTTTATTTAGTTTATATTACAGTTAATTTTCGAAATACTATCATGGAATATTCAGAATCATAATATACGTACAACTATAGTCGAATAGAATACAGTATGTAGATACTGAAATAGTTGGAAAAGAGAAGGCATCGCAACCTTTTAAATCGTTTTGCTAACCGACTTCAAAAAAAGGAGGCGGTTTCTCAAGTCGACCGTTTTTTTTATGTGTGTTCGCGGATGAGTTCGTCGTTCATCAACCGATTTTGATGATTCTTTTTTTAATGAACAGGAGATGTCCCAAAGGTGGTGCCATGATAAGGACATTTATATCTCATGATGGCATCCACGAGAAATCGAGTTGAACCTTGAAGTAGGTTTTATTTTTGTTATTTATTTATTTATTTATTATTTATAAAGAAAAATATACAATGTCTTACATACTAATATCATCCAAAAACCACCAAGGTTTATACTTGTGCTATCATGAATCTGTCTTGTTGAAATACAATGAATCTCGTTCTTACAAATTTAAGGTAAAGAATAAATCTACACATAAATACCTCAAACGCAAAAATACTTAATTGATTCTATGTAAATACACTTAAATATCGCATATTGCTTATATAATATAACTTAAAAAATATTGTTTTAATTTAAATTTTATTTAAAATTGTATTTGTATTATATTTCGTTTCTTTTGTACTGATGGTACAAAAAAAATAAAAATCAATAAAAAAATATTACTTGATCAGGACCAAGTATCTACCCTACGCTAAACGCTCCATATCATAGTGCTGTCGTGTCGCAGCTACATTTGCCGCGTATGAATCGTGAGCGTTCATGTGATATGTAAATTGGTCGTATAATACTTGATGATTTGTGCGTCCGTCGAGATTTGTGTCATCATGTATTAAAAGGCTGTATTTATTAGCAACATATTACATGAAGGTAAGGGTACCTATAAGATGATAAGTGGTTGAAACTTGATAGTAAAAGCTGTCACACACGGATACCGCTATAAATAAATGTTTTTGAGTGTTAACACGTTGTAACTTATACAGTGAATATCACAGATAATAACTTACTAGTTATAACTTACGACCTAAGCAACCTGTTTTGCGTCTCCGTATTGCCCGCAGCGTGAAAATTTTCCCCCGTTTTTTATACATCCTTCTTTGGTGCTCCGCTTATATTGGTCTTAGCGTGATGATTATATAGCCTATAGCCTTTCTCTATATATATATTATATATATTCCCTATAGGCTATCTAACACAGATTTTATTTTTAAATAGGACCAGTATTTCTTGAGATTAGCGCGTTCAAGCAAACAAACAAACTCTTCAGCTTTATATATTAAAAGTATAGTACATATGTATAGATTAAGTAATAACCTCACACAATTAAAAACGACTGTCTAATTCCATTTGTTGAAATAAGGGACATTTCTTCCGAATGGATTCACTGGTTTTAACCACGGAAGCCCCATTTTTCAGCACAAATGTTTGAACTCGACCGAGGTTACCGTGGGAGAGCCACGCTTCGGCATGAATGGGTCGGCTCGACCGGAGTGATACCACAGCCTCACAAAAAACCAGTGTGAAACATCGACAGTGTGATTTTACCTACATAACTGTAACATCGATATAAAATTCAACAAGCTAAACTGCTTTTAAAATTAATTCATTTAGCTATATGGTATAGTCGACTATAAAACCTTTTTGGTCAGGGTGTTGGGACTTGATTGGTATCTTAATGAACTATTGATAATCTAACATCTTTAATAACATTTGACATACAAATCCCTTTAATATAGGATGAAATATACTAATA
The DNA here is from genome assembly GCA_905220595.1 of Spilosoma lubricipeda. Taxonomy (NCBI): domain Eukaryota; kingdom Metazoa; phylum Arthropoda; class Insecta; order Lepidoptera; family Erebidae; genus Spilosoma; species Spilosoma lubricipeda. The sequence continues at coordinate 4,183,388 of HG992290.1, forward strand.
TACGGTATTTCTATATTATATTATCACCTTCTTTTCTATATATATACATGAATAGTCTTCTGAGGTTTCAAATCACCCTAAAACCTGTATACCTGAACAAAGGCTTTATAAAAGACCTGAAACCCTGAAACAATACTTAGTACTCAATTCCAAAGTTCTGCCATTATCAAAAGTGGGGACAGCATGTAATAAAGGTAGGTACTCTATCTCCAATCGTCTGGACGGGACATCCGACCGAAACGTCGAACCTCCCCTAATACTCTGTAAAGGAAATATTTAGAATGTCTACATTAGGGATGCTTCTAATCTGTTTTGTTATCTGTGCAAGGGATAATAAACAATGTGGAAATTTAAAACAGAAAATGGACCTTATTTTCAAAACTAGGAAACCAGGTTTAGGTATGGAATTTTCTTTTGAAAATAATGTATTATATATTATTTACAGTTATACAGTGCCATATGTCACTGTAGACACAAAAATATTGTATATTAAGAAATATGTAAATATTGTATGTATGTAAATAACAAGGCTTAAAACCTATTTACCTACCTACCTTTGGAATTAGCAAATTAGTAAACAAGAAAAAGTTAAAAAACCTTAACTCGACTAAGTAAAACTTATGATAAAATTAATATAGCTTATGACATGTCAATTGTGCCGTTTTTACGAGCTACTTAGTATCTCATTCATTAAAATTGGTTCAGTAGTTTAGGCGTTACGGTGGAACATACAAACATACATAAACTGCTAGAACTATTACCCTTCCTTTTGGTTTCGCGCTAGTCGGGTAAAACGTTTGAATATCAGATTAATAAAAGTAGAAAATATTGTGATGGATAACCTCTCTGCTGTTATTTTCTACAATCTATGGAAGTAATTTCGTAATAAAGAAACGGAAATGTGTAACATGTAGTTGGAAAAACGGGCGATGTTTGATATGACCAATGAGCGCGCTCAGTACTGTATAGCAAATGGTAAACGTCGTTATCGCACTTTTTTCTAATTCAGGTAAAGTATATTTATAAGTACTTTTTATGAAAACAATTGACGTTTGCCACAAAACCCAAATATAAGTGAAGGAAAAATGTATTCTATCCATACTACTATTAAACATTCGAAAGTAACTGTGTCTGTCTCTGTGTCCGTCTATCTGTCTGTCACGCTTTCATGGCTAAACCAATACACCGATTTCAATAAAATTTGACATAACGATACTTTGATTTTTGAGGAGGAACATATGTTATTTTTTACCGCAAAACCCGACATGAGGTACCGCCGACAAAAGATAATAAATAGAGATGAAATTCTACGAATCTTATAGTCTTATGAATATAAATCATGGTTCAAATTATGCAACGGGCGTTGTCGATACACGTAAGTGGCGTGGCGTGTGATGTAACTTATTACTTGCCATCTAACTATATTTGAATTCAACCATAAATTATGGAAAGAGTTGCTATGGAATTTTATGTCGACTAGAGTTGTGATTATATAATCTTTTGTGTCAATAAAAGTTAATTTTAAATACATAAGTATATGTAGTTGAAACTTTGAATGCATAGTGTAAGTCTCAAGCTAAGCAGAGCTTGTGTTATTAATAATGTATACTTTTTTTATAAATACATACATATTAAACACAGAAAACAAACATTTGCAGATCATACAAACATTTGGTCCGACCCGGGAAACGAACCCGAGTCCTCAAGCTCAGCAGTCGCATACGCTAGCACTGCGCCACTGAGGTAGTTCTGCATTTAGAATTATTTAAATATATCAAGAGTTTTTTCCAAGACAGTTAATTTTCATCCTAGGACTTCCCGAGTGTCATAACTCGGTGTGTTCGTGGGTCACTGCTGTTGATCCTGGTGTACAGGAGTCACAGTAGTGGGCGTGTGGGCGGGATTAATCCCATACAAATATCTAGAGTTTGGATACTATAGCAGCTACGGGCTCGACCTAATATGGAATCAGATGTATTTCAGAGAATTAATATAATCACGTTAAAGATACATTCATCATCATCTTCAACAGCATTTAAGAGTCCACTGTTGGACATAGGCCTCTCCTTAGAAAAGAGGATTTGGTCTACTACACCGCCCTCACCAGATGGGTTGGTATAAGGTTTCTTTTAAGTATTCCTTCTCTTTGCAGAGATATATGTGTAGTTATAAATAAATAAATAAATAAATAAATAAATACTTCGGACATCTAACACACAACGCCGTCTAGTCCCAAGCTAAGCAGAGCTTGTGTTATCGGTACTAGAACAACTGATATAAATACATATATACCTTTTTTTTTTAAATACATACATATTATATATAGAAAACTCCGAAACAAATATTTGTAGATCATACAAACATTTGGTCCGACCCGGGAATCGAACCCGAGACCTCAAGAACAGCAGTCGCGTACGCTACCACTGCGCCACCGAGGCAGTCAGTTTTTTCCTTTAGTCGCCTTTTGCGACACCCATGGGGTGAGTAGGGGTGGTGCCACTCCTTATACCTAATCCGTCACCATACGGACAATAATAAAGATACATTAACCCTTTGAATTACCTGACATCGTGAATAAGCTCATGTTCAGAACTTCAGATTACGAGCGCTCAACGCGCGTTTTGCTAACGCGCGTTTACAACTACATGTAATTTTGTTCTAGAAGTACAAATGCTAACGCGCGTTTTTACATGTAGTTGTTAACGTGCGTTGAGTGCTCGTCATCTGAAACTGGCCTTATTCATTTATTTTTTAAATTAAACTAAAGTTCGTAACGCATAACGATATGTTAAAGAACCTTTTAAGTTTAGACATATAATTACGGTTGAAAACTGCTATCACACATTCCATGAAGTTCGTGAATCAAATACTCTGAAAAAAATAATTTCACACAATCATTGGTTTTAATGAAGAACTTATGATAAAAGGTGAAAAAACTTTATAAATTTAAGTTCCACTCGGATGAATGTTATAATTACTTTATGTGGAATAAAATAATTTGAACGCTAATAATTTACTTTTTATAAGACGATTCGACGTTCTACACATATTTGGGATATTCCTTCAGTAGATCCTCGTAATAAAAACTAGTTTAAAAACAGTTGATACTTTTTTGTTTAAAAACAGTCTATAACGCCTTTCAGTCCCAAGTTAGGCAGATCTGAGAGTGGGTACTAGAGAACTGATATAAATACAAATATACTTTTTTTTAGTAAATACATACCGTACACATTAAGAAAACTCCCAAACTCCGAGACAAACACAACAAACCGATCATCATGAAACTTTGTATACATATTCTTGGAGGTATTAGAAGATACTTTTTATTAATTAGGGCGAAGCCGCGAGCGAAAGCTAGTGTTTTATGAATACCTAAACGAAAAGAAGAAAAATGTTCTTTTAATTGTTAGTTGATTTACGAAAACAAAGAACTGAAAAAAAAATGGGCTAGCTTTTGCCAGCGACTCCGCTTGCATGTGTGTCGGTTATTGCGGTAAAAAGTAGCCTATGTGCCATGCCAAATTTCATTGAAATCGATGCATCACTGTAGCTGTGAAAGCGTAACAGACAGACAGACAAAATTACTATCGAATTTTAACATTAGTACGAATACAGTGGACATCTTTTGGTTGAGATGATGGTGACGCAAAACAGAAATTGTCAGAGAAAAAAGTTAGTATTTATTTATTTATTTATTACAACATCACCTTCACTGTCATTACAGGTTGCCCTAATACGATAGAGAGGCTAACTTACATTTCTAATATTACATCCATTGTTTTATAAGTGAACAAAGAAAGATATACAATAACGAAATATAAATTTAAAAAAGTATCTATATATATAAAAGAGGAAGGTGACTGACCGACATACCCAGAGATCAACGCACAGCCTAAACTTAGAATCCTGAAATTTTGCATGTAGGTTCTTTATATAACGTAAGTGAGCACTAAGAAAGGAATTTTGGAAATTCCACGCCTAAAGGGGTAAATCCGGGGATGAAAGTCCGCGTGTGTGAAGACGCGTGCAAAAGCTAGTATAGTATATAAGTATATCTTAAAATTAAAAATATAAAACAAAATATAAAAAATGATTATGGAATGAAGTGGAAAGAACTGTCATGGCATAAACAATGGCATAGAAAATATAATAGAATAAAAGAAACACATTGTAGCGAACCCAAATAAATTTGGAAAAAGGGTAGGAAGATAGTGAGTTACGTCTATGTTTAGGAATTTACACAAAGACTCGGAATCGAACGTGTAACCCTTGATGTTGCAATCCAAACTTTTTGTTCGACAAGGTCTTTCTTTCTTTTCTATTTTAAAGAAAATTTCAACACTAGGAACATACACTATACACTACACACTATACACTATACATCCTGTGTCGCGAGGGACTTTACAAACATACATTGTGACACACAAAGTGTTGTCTCATGTGAGATTTGAACCCATAACACTTAGCGCAGTGGAAAGCGCCGTGGCGACAGCTTAAACCACTGGGCCAACCGTGCAGATCTATCATCAATTCATCAGTCATCAGTGGTCTCGCATTTCGAGAGTTCCCCGAGGTGACGTCACTATCCAGTTACCACGTGATAGCAACATGACACGAAATTAACCAATCAGATCCATCGAATAGCAACATAACGAAAGAAACCAACTAGAACCAGCGACATTGATGATGACGTCATGTCGTTCGTCGGAATTCCATACCTGACGTCGTATATTGTTATACCATGGAAATATCAAATGATCTGTCTAGAACTAAACAGATACATTTTTACAAAACTATTTTTGAAAATCGTTACCAGTCAGACACATCAATTGTAGCCAGTAGCTACCGAACAATTTTCTTAACAGTTCAAAAACATTTGTTATAAATGGCAACATTGCCGGTGCCAAGATCGTAAGTCTTCGGCAATTTTCGGCAGGGTTCGTAATGTTAAATGTTACGTCATTGGAGCATGTTTATGAGTTTGGCACGAAATGGAAATGGTTCGGTTGAGACTCGAAATATGGACTTAAATGCTAGTGTTAGTAGTATGCCAATTTAGTAATGGGAATTTTCGCTATGGCAATAAAGATACGGCTTGTAACATGTTTATTGGTATACAGGTTTAATTCGAACAAGTGTTATTCTTTCGTGCTAATATATGTTCCTTGTTTGTTTTGTTTTTTTTTTTAAGAAAAACAAGAAAAGGTTAGAAACTGTAAACAGACTACGTAAAAACGTTTCAAAAAATTAATTTTTATTTTTATATTTAAACCCGGTTCAGTAGATTAGGCGTTACAGTGGAAAATACAAACATGCATAAAATGCCAAAACCATAGCTAGACTAGTTGACACTACAAAAAAATGCATAGTCGTATCATCACCATTATCATCACTTATTATTATTATCACTAATATATAAAGGCGAAAGTTTGTGAGTGTGCATGTTTGTTACTTCTTCACTACTAAACTACAGAACGGATTTGGATGAAACTTTATAACAGTAATATAGCTTATACATCAGAATAACACATAGGCTTACTATATGTTGCGATAACCGACATACACGCGGGCTAAGCCGCGGGCAACAGCTAGTGTAACTATAAAGTGTAAATAAACTATCTTATCGCATACATAATCCAACCCATTAATTACAATAAACTAAACGCAATATATATACAAATCAATTTGAGTTAGCGACTGTACAGGGTAAGCGCACCTGTCGCGAGCACACTGTATCGCATTAATTGTAGCGCCATTTCCATTGAAACTACTATAGTACGTCCATCTAGCTGTCCCCCTTAAGGGCCTTCTGTCTATCTAGAGACAGAAGTGCAATGCACTTAATTCACATTTTACACAATTGTGTTGTATTATTTACGAAGCAGGGACGACAAATGTCGATAATTTGCCGGCATCTGCTCTTTAACAACTGACTATCGATGTCTAATTGTCATTAGCATTTAGCCGTTTGAAGTTTATATGTGGGTATTTTATAAAAAACAATTTTATTAATGCAATACTAATATCAAATATTTACGTAATACTAGCTGATCAATGCAACCTCATCTGCCTCTTTTATTGCCCGTCGCGTGATGCTATAAATCGTTAGCTGTTTAACATAAAAAGGTAATAGTTAGAGCCAAACTTAAAAGATAGATATATGCTGTACTGGTCTTTTTTAGAACTTTTTAAGAGGAACAATTCATTCACACATTGTTTTTTTTAAACTTTAAAAATAACGCAGCGCTCGCAATGGAAGCTCTTAAACGGAATATTTTCTGTCGTTTTATAATATTACTAATGCTACTCCGCTCTTTTTGGTCATAGCGATATAGTCTCCTTCCATAACTGGACGGTCTAACACTGAAAGAATATTTCAAATCAGATCAGTGCTTACTGAGATTAACACGTTCAACCAAACAGACAAACTCTTCCGCTTTATGCCTAATATTATAGTATAGATAGAATCATGGCTGTATTCTTAAATAATGTATTGCTTGTATTCTAAATTGTAATATAATTTTGGTTTCTAACCTCGTGGCACTCTAATTTAACTCATCTTTAGAGAACTTAAAATATAAGTACTTTTTGATACATAAATTAGATATAGGTTTTTGTTAGTTAGTATCGCAAATACCACGGATTCATTACCTCCTAACAAGGAATCTCGCAATGCTACCCCAAGTACGCAACAGTAAATAAACAATAAAAGCGAAACGTTTATAAATTATCCGGACAATGGCAAAAACGGCCGCACAGTGCGCTGACTGGGTTGTTATTCTTTGGATAAATTCTGTGTTCCCTTAATAGGAGTTGACACCCTAAGGCGGTCCGACTAAGGAGTTAAAAGACTTTGTTAATTTAGAAGTACCCGCAGTGTAATAGTTTACAAATCTTTCTATTAATGGCTACTAACATAATAACAGCTCCTTAAGAAATTATTTTAATATTTAGCCCGTGGGTTGAAAAGTTTATGAACAGTAAAATCGAGCGTTAGGTACTTAATAAAAAGTGAGGCGTTACGCTGCAGACCTTTGTCATTGGCTATGTCGTCTGACAAACCATCAAAACAAACAACGCTATAGAACTTATTTTCCATCTTTTGATGGGATGGCAACTAGCTAATCAGCTATTTCTGCCAATGTGAAGCATTTAAAATCAAATCATAATGCATCGAGTCTTCAAGTCTTCGTCGTGATGAAATTAATGATAAAAATATAAAAACTAGCTGTGCCCGCTACTTCGTACACGTGAAATTTGTTTTTTTTTTCACCGTTTAAACCTTCTCTGGACAACGACGAATATTTCAGAACCAAAATCAGCCAAATCGACCCAGCCGTACTTAAGTTTTAGCGAGACAAACGAACAGCAATTGATTTTTATATAGAAGAAGATGTGGTGAGATGAAATGGGGACCGTTTTTCGGGAAAACAAGAAACGATCGTATAAAGCTTATTATTAGGAACAAAATGATCTTTCTCAATCCAAAATCAAACTGAACAGTTTCACGTTTTGTTTAACGTAGTATACATGCGCAACGTTCAAAAACCACGGACTAAAGTCTAGGACTAAAATTAAGAGAAGAGAATTCAAAGAGAAGAGCTATCACCTGGTATGTGGTTACCATCGCCTGTACCACACTTGCAACTCAGTCAGAGAGGAAAAAAAATGTTTAACACTGTATTCCTGTTTCAGCGCGGTCAATTGCACATCTAAGTTTATCCTTCTTTATTTGTAAAATATCGCTTCTAAGAAGACAGTTAAGCTGCATACAAGTTTGTCATCCTTGAAGCATTCAGTTTGTAACCCAGACTCGATGTATTCTTATTATTTGTTACAAAGTAGTCACAGTTTATTAAAAAAGGTTCGTAAGATATGTGTAAATTAATTGACTGATACAAAAACTGGTTACAAAATTGACACTCGTTTATTCTTCATTCATTGATCTAAAAAAATATTACTTATCCATATAAGAACAATTGTTTTTTCATTAAGAACACAATACACATACGAAAGTGACTTCTGTTGATGTGATGTTAATTTATAATTTGATATAAATTCACTTTTAGTTATAGCTTTTTTTTTTTTTTATGTTTGACCCTGCCATAATGACTCTACTCTGCCTGATGGAAAGCATAAGCAGAATCGAAGAGTGATGGTCACCATACTGCGAACGCAGACAATGCAACAATGCAGCATGGTGACCCATACTATGGCGGGCTAGTGATGCTTTCGCATCATTGGGCCTCCGGTCTCGCACTCACCAACGAAACACGACAGCATGATCGCTGTAATTTTACGTTGATTTTCTGTGCCAGGGTAGTACCGCCCCGGTCGAGCCGGCCCAACAGTGCTGAAATCAGCGTGGCTCTACTACCTTGTTGTGGCTCTACTGTTGTTTACATGTTTTTTGTATTATTATTTTTTATTATTATGACTCTAATTATAACTATCCGTTTTTTGTTTAGTGATAGAATGTCCTTTGAATTTAAAAGAGACGATGATCCCTGACTTTGTTTCGTCCTTCTCAGGGCTAGTTCAGTTTGAAAAGGCCGGCCTCATCTGCTCAACACTAAATAAATAAATAAAATACAATTCTTATAAATAAAAACAGAAACATTTCAGTCGTACCGAAGTACATATTGATGTAAACTAATTTGTAAATATAACTTCTTAAGGGGTAAGCATCGATGGTGCGGACCGTACCTGGATGGGTGATTGTTAGTGGCACGATACCATAGCGTCTCCGTGATTCGGAGGTCACGTTAAGCTGTCGGACCCGGTTGTTATTATAGGATAACATTGAGACTAATCCCACCCACACGCCCACCACTGTAACTCCTGTACTTACACCAGGATCAACAGCAGTGACTGTTTACATTATAGAATAACAGTCATGAAGCTCAGTTGGAGGCCTTTGGGCGGCTTGAAAACATCCAACGGCAAGATTACGTAGCCACAACGTTGTCTCGCCAGTCCCCAATTATAGGTTGTTGATGAACTTCTTAAATTTATAATTAAGGACCACATACATCAAATTTTAAATTAAATGCCTAATCAGGGGTTAGATTTAACTTGGCTTGTTCTATCGCCATCCCCCATAGGTTTCTATACAAATAACTTAACCTGTAATAATGAAGCAGATAGGTATCTTCTTACGATCTCTCGCGACTAATGAAAGATGGATCGTCAGCTCTTCAGGATAGGTACTTCTTTCTGTTTCTTCTGTTTTTTAATACTAGCTCAGAAACAGCTGGGTAGAAGAACTGTTTTGTCTGGTATAGGACGTAAATAGGTATAGGACAGTTAATAATTTAGATTTTATAAGCCGATAAAGCCTCAACTTGTTAATGCTTAAGATCGTTAATTTAATATTATAGGCTATTCAATACATTACGAATATATTAGGAATCGCATTACCATCTTACAATGTTGTACCAATGAAAATATTTTTTTGTTTTATTTCTCAGTCCGTTTGGAACATCTTTATTTTATCTTCAGACATCCTACATTAAACAACGGGCGTTCACCTACAATTTGTTGGGTCTACTACCTATTGAGATAAGAATTCTATATCTAGCAGATATTTGCGTATAAATAGCCGTGGAGAAACTTGTTTCCAATTTTCATCGCTGACAACTCCAATTTGAGCAGAAATATGCTGTGCTTTTACATTTTATATTGAAGTATTGATTCGAAAGAGATTAAAGATAGATAGATGATGGCAAGAGACCGGATGGTATGTCGTCACTACCATGGAAGACGGCCTACCTTTGGTGTGGGGCGCAACTTGCATCGACACCCTCGCGCCTTCTCATGTTATGCCGTCGCTGCTGCTTCTGGGGAAAGCCTTAAACGGCGTAAATACCAAAAAATGTTTAGTAGGTAGTAGAGCCACGCTGATTTCAGCACGAATGGGCCGGCTCGACCGGGGCGGTACTACCCTCGCACAGAAAATCAACGTAAAATGACAGCGATCATGCTGTTGTGTTTCGTTGGTGAGTGCGAGACCGGAGGCCCAACGATGCAGAAGCATCACTAGCTCGCCATGGTGATGGTCGCCATGCTGCACTGTAGCATTGTCTGCATTCGCAGTATGGTGACCACCACTCTTGGATTCTGCTTATGCTTTCCATCAGGCAGAGTAGAGCCATTTTGGCAGGGCAAAATACAAATAAAAAAAAAAAAATAATAGATACTTACATTTTTGAACCGTTTGGGGTCGAGACGCTAGGTTCATGGGGTACGAGTGCTCGCGCTGTGTTGAAACTGCTAGCTAAGGAACTGATCGACGCTTCTCGTGACCAGAATGCTGGCCTTTTTCTAGCACAGAGAACACATCGTTGGGCATAAAAATATAATTTCAACATATTACGTTTTTTTTGGTAAATAAAAACTTCGTGGTGACAGCTGCTTAAAAATAAAATAGCTGACTCACGCAACTTTGCCTGCGTCTTTGAAAAAGAATATTAAGAATATATAATAATATATATTTTGTCCGCTTCTTGCAACATTTTTCATTGATTCTTGACTCCCATTGTTCTTCACCTGATGTATTATAGCCTAATAATTTCCTTAAAAATGGCCTATGCAATGCTCTACGAATTAGCGCCAATAGTCCAATCGTTCAGGCGTAAAAACGCGACCAAGGGACATAAAGATTACTTTTTTATATAAACCTAAATGTAAAGATGTTTTTGGTAATGGCAACCTTTGGTATTATTCAATTTGACAAGTGTCAATTTTTTGGCGGCACATGAGTGAATAAGTCAGCTCATGAAAGTAAGAACTGGAGATCAACCCAAAAACCATAATAAATGTTATTTTTGACACGTAAGTTTCTAACGGTATTTAATTTATAACAATTTGTCACTGTGCAAGATCACCACATCACTTAATTATAGCACAGTAAGTAAACACCTACAGTTTATTAAATAACATTATAAAAAAACATTTCTAAAAAACATATCGTCAATTCTTAACCCTCCAACAGCGATCGACCCAAACAATCTATCTTACTTTCATTCCTTCACAATGTTAACCCTTAGATGCTAACGAACTCAACCAAATACCGTATGCAAATATAAATCATGTCGCACAAAATTACAATGCGAAATACTCAGGTGCTGTGTGACAATACTCTGCAATAAAAAAATGATTTCACAGCATTGTTGCATGCAGGGTTTGACGTCTATTTAATATGCGTGTGAACTGAAAGTTTCTTACTTAATAATAATCTCATTATTACATTCGTATAATTCGGTACAATTGGTTTTATATAGAATATCAAAAGAAGTAAGATATCGTTATAATATAATAAAAAAGAAACCTTATTAAGAACAAAAAAAGTAGCCTGAATAGAGACAGAAAGACAAACTGCCTATAAAACTGTTCTTACAACGGAAATATCGTATTATTTTAGATTCGATTGTTTCAAAATGTCTCAAAATGTAATCTTTTTAATGTTTAAAGACAGAGACAGACAGAGAAATATAATACAAATATTGGACCAAAATTATTGCTGTCCTTATTATTTTAACTAAATTGTACAAGAATAAAAAACATAACATCCAAAACACTCAATAATTCCCACATCCCTTGCTATTAATATTAAAGATTCCCACTATCAATTTCATAGCAAATAATTGTCTTCGTTCAATAAACCAAATAAATCAAACGAAATTGTACCAACGGATTTACTTTCTATGCAGGTGTCTATGCGACCCCGAAGACTTCCTGCCCCAAATAAAAGGGTTAACTGACAATTGTCGACAAGAAAAAAGGTCTAAACATCCCTTTGTTAGAAATCTCAGGTGGCGGGAACCGATGTAGTTTTTATGTTTTTTTTTTGTTGAATCGGTTAAGTAATACAGGTTGGGTGAAAGTGAATCTTCGGTTGCTCTCGCTTTTAAGGGTTAACATTAATGCAACGTGATGCGCGTGATTTCGATGTAAAATGTTTCGGACTTTTTGTAAAAGGGTTTGTTTTTTATCGGCCTTTTAATTTACCATTTTAATTTGATATAATTTAAACAGATTGAGTGTTTGCCTTTCTCTGTTTCTTGGCAGCTTTTGTTCCGTTGAAATACGTTGTTCAGTCAAAATGGATAGCATTGTTGATATATTCTTTACCAAGCTGGTGTGTATAGCGTCAAATATAACTTACTCTATTTCTGTTAGAAGTTAGTTAGTTAGTTAAAAGTTAGTAAGTGAAGGAGACATTAATTTTGGTGTATTTTTGTTTTTATTACACATTATTTGTAAATAGTGTAGATTTGCCTGTTAGTTTAGTGGTTAACTAGAGTGTGTAAGCCAGAGCGCTTTGGGTTCAATTTCTACACAGGACAAATATTATGTGATAAGTACGATATTTGTTTCGACTCTTGGCTTCAATTTTTCTTTTAAATGCTTCTATCTAGTTATAATAGCTATAAACAGTATTTTAATATACATTTTTACACTTAAAAATATATACTAAGTATCCAAAGAAATAAATATACATGTAAAAGCAAGAAAAATATAGGTTTATACAGAAGCATATTGACCAATACGCGTAATGACCAGTGAAAATAGCATCACGAATACGCGAAATGACCAATCGCAAAATGACCAACACGCTAAATGACCAATACATCACTTAAAATTAGACGCACAACGCTTATTTATTACCATAATAGTTCACGTGAAATCAACAAAAAATTTAAGACAACCTACTAGTGACATACACCAACAGCCGACTGATGCTTACTTGGCACACTACTAGTAAAAATGAGATCAAAAAAAAAATGCGTAACCGTTGTCTAACCCTTTCATCTCTCACACTATTGTCAAGTTAGCATTATTATTACACAACCGACATGTGCAATGTGCGGCCAGGTAACGCACAATCCCAACACTTTGTTATGCAAAAAACCGTACGGTAACTCAATATGCAAATGTGGTATTGCCATGCAAATGTCCCATCGACGGAATAATGTTTTAACGACTTGCATCTATGGTGTTGGGGATCGATGCTTTCAATCCGATCAATACGGCTTTTGATCGTACGAGTGATTTATAGGCTTATACTGTATTTTTTTTGTTACGGCTTTCAATTTTGTGAACGGTTTATTAAAACTAGAGTGTAGACTTAAATTCAAATATAATAATTTTTTGTGTAGTATTGATAAACACAGTAATTTGCATGTCTCATGTAATTGACCACATAAAGATAAGCTGTATTAAGATGTTTTTCGAAGTAGTAGAGCCATAGAGATTTCAGCACGGACGGGCCGGCTCGACCGGGGTTGTACTACTACCCTCTAACAGAAGGCCAACCTAAACTGATAGCGTCGGGTTTCGTTGATGAGTGCTAGACCAATGATGCAGAAGCAACTCAATAGTCCGCCATAGTGTGGGCCACCATGCTGCATTGTTGCATTGTCTGCATTTGCAATGAGTATGGTGACCACTACCCTTGGATTCTGCTTGATGATGCTTTCCATCAGGCAGAGTAGAATAATTTTGGCAGGCTCATGTTTAAAAAAAGCGACCAGGTGCGAGTTGGACTCGCACATGAAGGGTTCCGTAGCAGCAAGTAACATAATAATATAACAGTTCTTGTAGTTCGTTGTAACTTAGATCGATAAATTGCGGTTTACGATTAATGACGTTTTAAAAAAAAACTAGTAACTAGATCTCGTTTAAACGCGTATGGGTTTGATGAAAAATAAATTATTGAGTTTCAGTTCAAAATATGGGGTCCCCCAAAACTTATTGTTATTTTTTCTATTTTTGTGTGAAAATCTTAAAGCGGTTCACAGAATACATCTACTTACCAAGTTTTAACATTATAATCCTTATAGTTTCGAAAAAAAAATGGCTGTGACATACTGACGGACAGACAGACATACATACATGACGAATCTATAAGGGTTCTGTTTTTCTCTTTGGCACGGAACCCTAAACAATGTTTGTAAACTTTTATAAGTTCTACAAAATTATAGTCAGAAGAAGTTAAAAAATATCTAATAACACACTATGTACTTGTAAAAAAAATAACAGCTAATCATAAAATAATTACAATGCATGTGAAAAAAGTCAATTTCACGGTTGACCGAACCCCACATTTGGCCGGTTTTACCCCAAAACTTAACCCTGCCCACACCCATTGTGTTAACCCTCTGCTGAGGGACGATTGGCTATCGCATGCAATTTCAAAAACATGCACCCACGACTTGATATACAACGAACGGGAGCTACCAAATACTTAGGGTTTGTACTCGTGTGCTTATTAAATTTCCTTTAGAGCACAAGCGGTGGAATATTTTTTACCTATTATGCATATTATATTGCTTTTTTTCCTATAAATACTGACATGAAGTGAATATTTAATTACATAATTATGTTGAATACAAAAAACAGAAGTCGTGGTTTGAAATCATTAATATTTCGATTAATTTAATAAGGTAGCATATACATGTACAGAATTAGTGAAAAGATAGTTTAGTTATACTAAGACATATGTGAAATGATTTCGTATTTTCCTTTAAAAAAAACACAACTTTTTCATGCTTTATTTTTAAGCTATTCAAGTTAGTTCAGTTATCCTAACATTATTTTGATACAAATCACAATTTTTTTCAAACTAAACAGTTAACTTTATAAATTCGGGTCGAACTGACATAAGCATTCACAAGGTTAACCCTTATCGGTTATTTTTACCCAAAACCGACACGTGTAATTTAAGCATTCATATTAATTACGTTAATTTACCTCGAGAGTACACTTAGTAGGTATTGTAAGTACCTTCTGTAATCAGGGGCTATTGAAGAAGTAATATATTTATTTATTTTCCTGTTATTTAACTCATTATTATCACTTAGTAACATGTGGTTTACGAGAAGATACCAAATGCCATAAATATAATTAGTTATGATTGTAGAAAATACAGGGTATTTAAAAAAAATATTTGTTATAGAATAAATATAGTTGTTTATTAGTTTTACATTGAGCATTGAATAGGTTGTTAGTGATGTTTTTGAACCGAGTTCAAAAAAAAGAGGAGGTTTCTCAACTCGATCGTATATATATATTTTTATGTGTGTATATGTAGAAAACACCCAAACTCCGAAACAAATATTTGCAGGAATCGAACTCGATACCTCAAGCACAGCAGTCTGATATGCTATCAATGCGCCACCGAAGCAGTCAAGCGAGTACATGAACACATAGTTTATCCCTGACCAGAATAATATAGTAAAAATGCGCTCAATAAAATTACCAATTCATAGAATCACCTAATAAAATAATACTTTATGAAATACAAAAGTATAAATATTTATTATGCTTCAATATTCTGCGTGAGATCAACAGGAACGGGAGCGGAATACAACTGGCTAGTGACGTAGGTAAATATATCGATATTATGGAATATCGTATTAGGCCTCCATAATCTATACAGATCGCGCGTTTTATATCATTTTCATACTTCTATTTGAAACTTCTACTTAAAAAGACTTATCTGTGATGACCTCTCTAATCATTAGATGCCGCAAATTCATCTCATTGAGTCATTTTAGCTTATACCTACTGTGACATGTGTCCCATTCGAGTCTTGCATTTTACCAAATCTTCCACAAATTAATTTCTGTCTGTTTATCTCTGTGTTGTTGTTACCTGTTTTGTTTTTAGAAAATAAACATTTAGAACTGATAACATCATTATTGGCAATATTTATGAAACACTAACTGAAACCCGCGGTGTTACCCGCGGTTATTGTTGTACCGCGAGTAACGCCGCGGGACAAAGTTAGCTTAAGTTACTCACCGGATCATCAGCTACCTGCCAGTGAAAGTCCCGTCAAAATCGGTCCAGCCGTTCGATATTACCCGGAACAAACAGACAGACAGACAGACAAAAAATTTTTCAACTACAATTTTGGTATATGTACCGTGTATACATACATATGCATTTAGTAAAAAACTGTTATTTTATATTACAAACAGACACTCCAATTTTATTTATTTGTATAGTTAATCAGTTGTTGAAATGATGACAGCGCTAACTACTTTGTTATTCTGTAATAACTGTTAAGCCTAAATTCATACTTTTCCTAGATAAGGTGAAAAATCCCAGGATATTTTCCTAATGCGTTGTCAAGAAAACTAAAAAAGGAACGGAAAACCACCATAACCTGATCTGTGGCTACACCAATAAATATGTGACGTCAATCACCGGTTCAATCTAGTTGCTAACAAGATTCCACCAATATACCCCCCTGATCCGTCATTAGAGCTGGTTATCCGGCAAATTGATTGATTGCGTCACAAACCACGTTAACGTTGCTATATTAAATATAAAGCTTGTTTACTTTACAATATTTGCTGGCTATTTGATCCTTGAATATTGATTTGTATATTGACTGTCAGTACCCGAATTTACGATATTAGTAAAGCTTAGGAGTAAAAATTAGTCCGGTAGTGTAATTAGGTAGATAGATATAAAGAAAACCAACTTTAGTATATTCCCACAGATCCATTTTGATCCATTAACCATAGTTCAAAGCCTGCTACATAACATCACATAATAAAAAGGATCGTGATAAGATATGCTGATACAATACCTACGTTTCCAAGCTTATTTTGTACTAGCTGAGCCCGTGTTACCCACGGTTATTGCCGTACCGCGAGAAACGCCACGGGACAAAACTAGGCTAAAAAAAGTAGCCTAAGCTACTCCTTAGATCATCAGCTACCTGCCAGTGAAAGTTCCGTCAAAATCGGTCCAGCCGTTTCAGAGATTACCCGGAACAAACAGACAGACAAAAATTGTTAAAAATGTTACCGTGTATACATACATATGCATTTATTACAAAGCGGTTATTTTAATATAACAAACAGACACTCCAATTTTATTTATTTGTATAGATTTGTAAAGCATTATTAACTTGATACAACTCCATAGTATGTTTTATGGTGACGGGGTTATTTTGGATTTTAAAATGCGATAGACTAGTACTTATATACAGATTTCCACCGATCACCTAACTTTTATTCGGTAAACTATTTTTACACAACCTACGATTTTATTTTCAGCTTAATTAAAATAATACCTTGTTCTACAACTCCTTTGTAGATAGTTATTAATAGCGGTTTTTTTATTTTGATTAAATAACTAAATCAAGACATCTATACCACGGAAATTACCAAGGAATGGATATAAGGATATCTAAACTATTAGGCTATGGTGCTTTGCCTTAAACAATCATTATTATAAATAAAAAACCGAGAAAACTGAAGTGATGTTTCATCTAAGTATCTGGCTACTATCTATACTACTACTATAAAAAAAAAACACTCAACAATTCAAAAGTGAAACAAAAAATAATTATGTCTAAATTACCTAGTTACCAAAACCGCAAACCATCACAAAAAAAATACACTCGCCGGAAAAAACTGGCACACAGGAAAAACCATAAAAATAGAAGAAAAAAACGTACCTAAAACACAGTTTACTCGGCCACCCCATAATTTAAAATTGCATCGCGTGATGCGTACGCTATGAATGACCGGGGGTTGCCACCCTAGAGTGACGCCCATCGATTTTTTCATAGTGGGGGCACTACCCCCTGATAGTTAGGGTAACAGCTGTCTGTTTCTTATAAGATTTTTTATTCAATTTTATTAGAAAATAAAATATACGCTGAAGCGATTTCGAGTTCAGTTCCGGATGATGTATTTTTACAAAACCGTTGAGTTTTTCTATTTTTCATGTATTTATATGCAGCATTACTCCTTAATTAAACTAAACTAAAATTTTTTAACCGATTTCTAAAAGGAGGAGGTTCTCAGTTTGATTGGTATTTTTTTACTAGCTGAACCCCGCGGTTTTACTCGCTGTTATTGTCGTACCACGTAGCCTAAAAAAATAGCTTAGATAATAGCCAAAGATAAACAGGAAAAAATAGACAGACAGATAAAAAATTTAAACAAATGTAATTTCGGTACACGTATCTGCATACATATGCATTTATTAAAAAGCAGTTATTTTAATATTACAGACAGACACTCCATTTTTTTTATTTGTGTAGATTAAAACTAAAAACGCTTACTTCAATGGATTCAAAATAGACTCACAACACAATAATACTGATAGTATTAAACGAATTCTCGATATCTAGTAGTCGTACTTGATAACTTCATATTTCGTCGGTATATTACCTGAATTCTTACCTAGGCAAATACTTTCTGTCTAGTATAGATCGGGTGTAAAACTAAAACACGCATTTATTGAATTATTACCGTACACAATTTGGGTTGTCTGATAGTTCACTATTATTATCTATACATCTATACAAATAAATAAAATTGGAGTGTCTGTTTGTAATATTAAAATAACTGCTTTTTATTTAATGCATATGTATGTATACACGATACATATACCAAAAATGTAGTTAAAAAATTTTTTGTCTGTCTGTCTGTTTGTTCCGGGTAATCTCTGGAACGGCTGGACGGATTTTGACGGGACTTTCACTGGCCGGTAGCTGATGACCCGGGGAGTAAATTAGGCTACTTTTTTTAGACTAACTTTGTCCCGCGGCGTTACTCGCGGTACAACAATAACCGCGGGTAACACCGCGGGGTTCAGCTAGTAATATCATAAACCGCTTTTATAAGAATTTCAAATAATATGAGAGATCTCTCCCTCTCATTCTTAGCTAAAAGAACAAAAGAACATTTTAAGGAATATATTTGTTTCTTTCTCTAATGTAATTCATGAAGCACAATCAAATGAAATGAAATTCAATATGCACAGAGCCAAATATTATTAATTCGAACTACGAACATAAAATTTAATATCCTTAAAAAAATTGACAGTAAAAATTCATTAATTTAGCAATTATCTCATTAATAAAACATTAGTTTATAGCTAAATCTACTTACATAAAATAACACGTTGCTATTCTAACAAGAAATAACGAGTTATTTTTAACTTGTTGCAGACTTTCCCGTTGCTGAAATCTGCGAGCGCCATCTATCGAGTATGAGGTAAGTTTACTTTTAACCCTCACAAGAACCGTTGCTTTTCAAAGTTTCCTACTTTTGCCGCCAGGTTTACTTTTTGCTACTGACATCTAGTGGTAAAGTTTGTGAATTATACTTTGAACTTTTAGACCTATTAAATCTCACACCTTTTTGGTTTTGCAAAGCTTTGCCACATTGTTGATACGGATTAGCTAAATCTTTGATTATACACATTTGTTACGTATTTTTATAGTTTATTAAACTTTCAATTTATAGTGTACAAAAACCCTTACTAGTTATTTTTTGGAACCCGTCAGGAAGAAAAAATGAGGAGCAGATTTCTAACGATCAGTTACTAGAAACAGTGGTTGAACGAGTCTTGCCTCATTAGTCATTATACCTAATAACTTCGCGTGGCGCGGTGTATCAGAATTCGGAATCGAACCGACTAACGTAGATTGCCTGATTAACCTGTCGTTAAATGTGCCCGAAATAACCATGTCAGCATGGAAGATTTACTCATGTATATAATCAGTAATATATCATTCTTCTATAGTAACTTTATTTAATAATAGTGCAATTTAAAAAAATATGCCGTATCAATTAATTAAAAATACTGAAATTTTACAAAATAAATCCTATCACACTAACATATACAGGCGAAAATTTGTGAGTGTGTATGTTTGTTACTTCTTCGCGCAAAAATTATCGCCGGGGGAAACTAGTCTAGAAGAAACTAGTTTAAATAAAGCAGCCAAGTTACTCATTATGTCATAAGCTATCTATCAGTGAAAGTCCCGTCAAAATCAGCCCAACCGTCCAGAGATCAGCCGGAACAAACAGACAGATTTTTTTTTTTATTTTGGTATATGTACCGTGTATACATAAATAAGCATTTTTTTTTTATTTAAATAGGTGGCAAACGAGCAGACGTATCACCTGATGGTAAGTGATTACCGCCGCCCATGGACACCCGCAACACCAGAGGCGTCACAGGTGCGTTTAGTAAACAGCGGTTATTTTAATATTACAAACAGACACTCCAATTTAATTTATTTGTATAGATGTATAGATGTCTATTCCTACTCATTGCGTGTTCGATCACTTACATATATTAAAGTTAATGTGTGTTGTACATATATTTATATACATGACAAGTCATTGAAACGAACCTAGTCATTATATTTATAACCGTCACCACTATATGTTAAATACCTATTTAATACATAATTTATTTTATTGATAATACTGTACACATTTTCCTACTATTCTAATAGCCTCTTTGTATTCAATTATAGACATCTATTATGTGCATTTAATGTTGGACATACATAAAACATAGCAATGTTTATAAATGTTATTATTTTATCCATACTAATATCATAAAGCTGAAAAGTTTATTTATTGAACGCACTAATCTAAAAAAGTACTAGTTCGAATTGAAAAATTATTTTGTTGATGCGTAGCTTGTATATCGACGACTAATAAGGACGCAGCATCAATGAAAAATGGGGGAAATAATTCCGTTTGAGAGAAGAGAATTTGCGGGTCAGCATTGTTGCCAGCGGGGTTGCCCTGGCGACTGTTTTATCAACGTAGAGCATAAGCCACTGAGGTTAAAAACTCGAAAATTGGCTGCTGCATGCTACATACATGTTTATAAGAAAGAATTTGCAGAAGTTTTCCTTTTATGGGGGTAAAACGGTTGCATGGTAATTTTGTGTTTTTTGAGTTGGATAAACGAAGTTAAGAGAGAATCATGCGAGTGAAACTGCAAGCGATTGCTAGTTGCATTTATATGATTATACTCCACTTAAGTAGAGTATTATCATGAGTAAAATTGCATAGCTTCAAATGCATTATTGCTGCTTATTTAGTACGCGTATCTATACTAATATATAAAGCTGAAGAGTTTGTTTGTTTGTTTGAACACGCTAATCTCAGGAACCGATGGTCCGATTTGAAAAATTCTTTCAGTCTTAGATAGCCCATTTATCGAGGAAGGCTATAGGCTATATATCATCACGCTAAGACCAATAGGAGACGAGCAATAATGAAAAATGTTTCAAAAACGGGGGCAATAGGAGACGCAAACGAGGTTGAGTGAGTCTGCCAGTTAGTTATAAGTTTATTTAAACAATTTTGTGTGGCACGTAATTTAAACTAAGTTTCAATTACTCACTGTCTGACCACTGACTCTGAGACTGAGATACAGTCAACTAATATAATAATTAAATAATAAACAACCATTTAGATATTGTAATAATAACTGTAATTAATATCACAAACAGCACAGTTATTTATGGAATAATTATGGCATGTTCGATAAACAAATAAAATAATACTTGGGTAAAATTTTTGCAAAGAAATAAGATGTGACAAATTTATAGTCAGCTTAAAGAATTTCATGTACATATTTCTTTATCTAAGTGGATATTTAATGGTTTTCCTGTTCTTTATGTTTCAAATATACAACTCTTGATCTAGGACTCCTTTATCTCTTGTGTCGAGAAGAACTTCTATACAAGATACACTCAAACTTAGCTCAATTATTTCTGGTTCACACAAAGTGTTCTCCCATGTGGGTATCGAAATCACAACACTCAACGCAGTAGGAATTGATAAGCTAATCGCTTAAACCACTAAGCCATCAGTCCATGTAGATGTAGACTGGCATATGTGTATGGTACGATTAGTTCTCATAATTACAATACCTTTACACGTCATGTGTATATTAAGTAGATATACAGGAAAATCATCAATAACTCTATTACCATAGACGTAGTTAACCTGCATTTGTCGCCCGATAAAGTTTTTAGAAACAACAACAGAATTCCGCAGAATCTAGTTTAGTCACGCTAAACTAATTAATGAAAAACAATTATCTACTCCATAATAGATTATCTCACGCCATAGAACGATAAATCTGACAGAAGCCTTTGACACAGTTGAGTGGCACACAATATTTCATTGTGAACCTTGTAGCTCTTTCAATGTAATATTAATCGGCACGTGTATAATGTTCAATAAACAATGAACCTAAGACGCAGAAGACTTTGTTTTGAATCGGAAACTTGCCGCGACTGGATTACTTCAAGGCACTTTTGTTGGACCTCATTTTTCCGTTTATAATTACGATGATGTCACATATTTACATAGCAAAATAAAAGCATATGATTTTTCGTAAATCGCATTAAATTTTAATGATTCTTATATCAACATTTTTTTATTGACTTGGATAAAAACAATAATCAATTATACATATATAGCTGGAATAGATTTAATCGAATAATGATTTTGCAAAATAGGGGATTTTAATTTGTGCTCTACGTTATTGATTCTAAAATGTAGCTCTCAATTCTGTGGTCCCAATAGGCGGTATTAGGTGCCTCAGGTCATTCGATTAAGACATTTAGTCCATTATGGTATTATAACTAATGTTATCAGCACTGATGGATGTAAATTTGGCTATGGGTTGCAATTTATTTCATGATACCAATTCGATGATATCATGTTGAACACATAAATCGTTCATTTTAGTGACATTTCTGTAAATGGTGCTTTGTTTCTTTGATTGCTTTGCATATTTAATAAACAATTTAATAATCAATTGTGTTATTTATAAATTAAGTTATCTAGATCTTAATCAACTTGTTTACTTGTGTTGGACGTTTTGCTATTTTTCTATATTGATTCTCTGAATATACACATACTATCTAACTGACTGCCTCGTTGGTCTCGCGGTTGGAGTGAGCGACTGCTGATCATGAGGTCTCGGGTTCGATTCCCGGGTCGGACCAAATGTTTGTGTGATCTACAAATATTTGTTTCGGAGTTTGGGTGTGTTCTATCTATAACATGTATGTATTTAAAAAAAAAAGTATATAATGTATTTGTATCAGTTTTCTAGTACCCCATAACACAAGCTCTGCTTATCTTGGGACTAGATGGCGTTGTGTGTTTAGATGTCCGAAAAAAAAAAAAAAAAAAATTAATTTAAATTTAAAATCTAACCATCGGCTGTAAATGTCAAAACATGTGTAAACCTATACCATAATATATCTATACCACTATTATAAAGCTGAAGCGTTTGTTTGTTTGAACGCGCTAATCTCAGGAACTACTGGTCTAATTTGAAAAATTCTTTCAGTATTAGATAACCCATTCATCGAGGAAGGCTATAGGCTATATATCGTTACGCTAAGGCCAATAGGAGCGGAGCACCAACGAACATTGTTTCCAAAACGGGGGAAAATTTTCACGCTACGTGCAATAGAAGATGCAAACGAGGTTGCGTGGGTCAGCTAGTATCTATTAAAAAGATAGGTAATGTAACTTTTTATAACTACGTAATCACTTTTTCTCCTTAGTACATTCTGATCAATTTCATTGAAGCCCAAGACATATGTTAATCCATTCCTGCAACCAAATCCGTACGGCATACAAATGTAAAGGAATTAACCTTCGCTGCATCTTAAAAGGGCTGAATCGATTTCTGATGCATCATGAGTCGCAAGATTGTTCGCTCATCGATATCATTAATATTTTAACGATGAACCGTGATTGTATCGCTTTAGATCTTTATACGATGCGTTATGAAGTTTTATTGAAACGATAGCATAATCGAATGTTTTATGTTGGGCTTTGATTGTTTCAAAGTGAAGTATGTGTTGATGATGAGATAAGATTTTGCTGTATAATCGAATTGTATTGATTATTTAACAAATTAACCTGTTTGTTCTTTCTTGTGGTTTAAAGATTAATAGTATTCCTGATGACTAATCTCACTTTTTATTTTGCCGTTATTGTCGCTTTTCGCTGTGAAGAGTAGAGATTATGTCCTTTCTCTAGAATCAAAGCATCTCCATGACAAACTTGATTGAAATTGGTGCAGCGGGTTTGCCATGAAAGCGTAACAGACAGATTTACTTTCGAATCTATACTAGTATATAAAGCTGAAGAGTTTGTTTGTTTGTTTGTTTGAACACGCTAATCTCAGGAACCGCTGGTCCGATTTGAAAAATTCTTTCGGTGTTGGATAGTCCATTTATCGAGGAAGGCTATAGGGTATATATCATCACGCTACTACTAATAGGAGCGGAGCAACAAAGAAGAATGTTTCAAAAGCGGGGGAAATTTTCAAGCTACGGGCAATATAAGGCGCAAACGAAGTTGCGTGGGTCGGCTAGTTTAATAGATTAGTACGGATTGAAGAGTATTAAACCGCAACCCGTTAGTGGTTGCAAGTCAAATTCAAATCTAGGTAATTATAATTAAAGACTTTATTCTTTACTATTATTTTTGAAATACGTATTTAGTACTTACTTAAAAACTGAAATAAACGTAGTAGAAAAATTCTACATCGAAAAACTTTATTAAATCGCGATAGACATTATAATAGTTCGAAATAGTTCACTAGATGGCGGTAGGTGTATTTGCCAAATATGGTGTCGGCTACAATGACTTTGATTCACAATGACAAACCTTCTAGTTAGTTTATAAATAGGTTGTATATAAATCTTAAAAGGATTGTCTTGTCTTGATGTTTTATTACTTCTGGACTATAACAAATATGGTGGTTTGTAACGAACCGATTGAATGTGTCATCGTGGTGCAGCTCAATGTGTCAAGAGCGAACCGTCATCGATCAAGACAATTCAATGCTCACGCGCAGTATATAATTAACTCTAATGTGTAGACTGTAGTTATTAAATATGACTTTGTCATATTTATCACACAATGAATGTGTGATAAAAGTAGATTAAGAAAGATGGAAAATTGGAATTACAACTTCTTTTATGTCTTTTTATAGAAGGTGCAAAGGGTCAAAGGGTCGGGCAAGGATTTGTGTTGAAAGGACTTTACACCCGCTCTTCTACAGTAGATATTTTATATTTTTTCTATGATGATCAAAATTATATACATAATAATATTATTCTGTTTGGTTGAACGCGCTAGTATCAGAAATTATTGTTTAGGTAGTCCATGTTTTAGTTAGGCGTTTGAGTCACTCACAGTCATTAATGAAAAATTGCAAAAATCTCAAAACTTTATTCCTTTTGGAAGACAATGATTTAGTTCGTCGCGCATAGAAAGGAGTTATCATCTAGCCTTTATTATTCCTAAGATTTGGGGTCGGCTACTAGTTCAACCGGTTTTACCTGAACCTCAGTTTTTACACGGAGCGACTGGCATCAAACCTTAGTAAGCTAGAGGTGAACTGAATTCGAAGGTTGAACTAGTTGTCAGTATATTTGAGGGCGCTGACTTCCCAATAACGATTGCCATAGATGTTCATGACTACCGGGACCGACGGCTTCACGTGCTCTTCGACGCACGGGCGGAAAACACCGCCATCTTAAATACTTCGGGCTGTTATTAATAATTTCTTGTAAGAAAAACCCAACAACGCAGTCGCTAGCGCTATCCTTAAACCAACGAGGCAGTCAAAAGAGTAGTTTTAAAAAAAAGTGTGTTTTATCACGTATGTAATATATTATATTAGATAAAACCATCATAAATCACTATTAATTAGTGTCAGATATCTCTATAAATCAAATGCGAACTAATTACAGGTAACACACTTATGGTTATCTCTAACAGACCTATAAATAGTTTTATCTGAACAAACGGCATTTGGTTATGACCAAATCAGGAATATCCGTTAAGGGTCTTGTCGCATACGGCCGTGGCGACACAAATAACTTGATTAAACTTGACAGGAAATCAGTTAACGTGTCCACTTAAGTTAGACCCACGAGTGGCGATAATTCAACCTCGATTTGTAACTTAATAGTTTGTTACTTCAGGGGGTGGGAGGTCAAGTGTTTCTGGTCGTATATGTGGCAGGCTATGATAGAAATCTGATTAGTTTGCAGCAGTTGGTGCTGATACAGATCACTGTAAGCTGTGATATGATTTATACCTTTCGATAATTTTGTAGAAATATATAAAATCTATGTTTATTTATATGCTTACAAGATTTATCTTGGCTTAGGATCTGAAATTAAACGACAAAATTGATGAGAATAATACTACTTTCCACAGGGTGCAAGTATAATGATGTAGACGTGATAACCCACGTGTTTTCCTCCCACTATGATCCCGGGTCCTTTAAGCGGGGCGTAAAAAAGCATCTCACTAGGCGGCCATAGTGAGGGTCACCATGCTGCAATGTTCTTATTCGCATTGAGGATGGTGACCACCGCTCTCGGAATCTGCTCATGCTTTCCATCAGGCAGAGCAGAGTCATTTTGGCGCAGCTAAAGTATAAAAAAAAACAACCTTAGTTTACTTGCCATTAGTGGTCAAAATAACTAACTCTCTTGAAATAATAAACTAAGAAAGTCTTGGTATTATTTTTACATAGTATTAAATGACGTCGTTTCTGCTGTACGTTTTCAGCAATAGAAAGAGTGATAAAAGAGGAAGGTTTATTCATATATTACGTGCATATTATAATAGAAGAAATCTCAATTCAAAGACTTACTTGCGGAACCGACCCGGGTCAGTAGTTGTCGCTAAACTACACACATTTACTATTCCTAAGATTAGCAGTCAGGATTTCTAACCACAAAACCAATAAGCCTATCTGAGTTATTCATGAATTAATTACTAGATATTAAGTCCCGCCAAAGGCACAAACGGCTATTCAATTAACTTTAGCCAAAGAGTCTTTACGGCTATTCAAATTCATTAATTATTGATTTGATATCTGCTGATCCCGGTAAGGAAGAGACCGTAACGATATTTACTTTTGCTGACGGTTTTGGTACAATAAATATCTATGGATAATTTCGCTCTAACATTGAACTACATCGATTGTAGGGTGGCCACGGCTTTTTGTCATTCCGGGACAGTACTACTGACAATGATGCGTAAGCACTCAAATATAAAACTATTATTTCATCATGTATTATGTATAAACAATGTATAAACCATCACTTATTATTCAACAACGAGCATCTATGTTAAAAATTCTGGAGTCACGTTTGACAATGAGTAATTGGATTAAGTAAGATTCATTTGATGGTAGAAAATTAACTGCGTTGAGTTGACAAAATAATGGGTAATTTAAAGAGCTTATATTAAAAATCTATACAATAGACTCATGTTGTTTTCCGAAACAAGCGGTTCTAGTATTATCCTAATAAAGCATTTAAAGTTGGTATCGCTACTTGTACCGTATATTGCGTTTTACAATAGGCTCTGTAACCAGTCGATTAGGCTAGTCGGTCCACCTCCATATTTGGACTTGCAGATAGTTATAATGCTAATAACAACAGCGAGCGCTAGGCACTGTTATATGTGAATAGTTGCCGTTCTGGTTGTCTTTGGAAGGTCGTTGTATTATTTATTAGTTATTAGAATGCAGAATTCAAATAGAAAGCTTCACACCTACTTTGTGTTTGCATCAAGTCGTTAATATTTAAAACTTAGCAGATTAAATAACCGAGCGATTTTGACAAATGATCAGATTTTTGATTTAGTGATTCAGAGTATCTTCTTTTTATTATTAAACTAGCAGACCCACGCAACCTCGTTTGCGTCTCCTATTGCCCGTAGTGTAATAATTGGGCTATCTAACACTGAAAGAAGGTTTCAAATCGGTATTCAGTAGTTCCTGAGATTAGCGCGTTCAAACAAACAAACAAACTCTTCAACTTTATATATTAGTATAGATTACCTTTTTCAAGGGAATCAATTTAAATCATCATAAGTTATATATATATGTGGTATTCCAAGAACACTGTAATGTGAATCACTGCATATTATTTACTAACCACTGTTTAACCGCTTTATTTTAGCTAACTTGAAGAACTCTATTTAGAAAACTAATGTCTGATCCTCATGACCTTTGCTCACTTTGAGTGATACTGGCAAATAGAGACCGTAAATATTGTAATTTATTCCGATTGAATGTATATTAATTAATGCTTACTTGTTACTTATTTCAATAAGCGCAATTATAATAAATCAATCTGTGCACGTTTCATAATACAATGCATACATAATGAAATACAAATGTGTCATAGCTTCTATTTTCGATTGACGGGCCTGAAGCGGATCCACGTGTAAGCCGTAGCTAGACATGACACTTTGATCATTGCATTTGCATGCAGTAGACAAGGTTAAATGCAATAAATATTTCTTGAACAAAGCCGTTAGTGAATCACACTTTATGACAATTCCTAGTTTGCGTAGCTGCCAATTGTTAGAGAAAGATGTCCATTGTTTTACGAATAATATTGCCACCCCACTAATTTGAACTAGAATCTAGATTTAGTGACCCCGAAAACAGCGCAAGCCACTAAAGAGACTTTTAAGAAATCTTGTAAAAAATATTAAATTAACGAGAAAGCTTTCGTGAGGGGGAGAACTGTAATGAATAATAATAACAATTTTAATTATGAATATTACTTAAGGTAATAAAAACTAAGGGTAGAAGACTTATTTTATTTGGATGTATTTCAATAATTAAATGATTACTTTATATCTGACAGCACGATTGGCCCTGTGGTTTAAACTGTCGCTACGACGCTTTCCACTGCAAAGAGTACAATTCTCAGTGGGTTCAAATCCCACAGTAGACAACACTTTGCGTGATCCACAAATTGTTATCCTGAGTCGGGGTGTTCTTTGTGTCCATTTCATGTATGTTTGTAAAGTCTCCCGAGACATTGGATGTATATTTCAAACTCGAGAGTTTTCTTTTTTTTTATAAACTTAGTTTCACGTGTAACGACTAACCCTCTTGTTCAAAATCGTTATTTAACTTTAATGAACGGTTTTGTGTTACTTTCTACTAACAACCTTAAAGTTTAAAACAACGTGGAACCGTTGCTTACAGGTAAATAACGGTTATGAATAAGACGGTAATTGTTTTCTAAATCATCTACAAAAATTGGAGTGTCTGTTTGCAATATTAAAATAACCGTTTTTTACAAAATGCATATGTATGTATACACGGTACATATACCAAAAATGTACTTTTAAAAAAAATTGTCTGTCTGTCTGCTTTTGATGGGTCTTTTCGGGACGGGGGATAGGTAGCTAATGATATGGGGAGTAATTTAGGCTACTTTTTTTCGACTAGTTTCGCGCTTTACTCGCGGCACGATAATAAACGCGGGCAACACCGCGGGGTTCAGCTAATTCGATATTAGATTATAATTATATTTCTGTAGAGTTTAAGCATTACTCCCTCTCTCCTCCTGGGTGTCTCCACATCTGCTCATAAGCAAACTACGCAGGATAACAACACTGCAGAGGGAAAGAAAACTCGCCAAAAACCAGCTGACCAGTGACGTGTGTTAGCCCAAACCCTCTTTCTCTGTCCCTCTTCTCTCTTTCTAATCAAACTTTGTCTGCCTCAGTTGCGTGATTTTTCTTTTTTATATTTGAGCTGCCAAAATGACTCTCTCTTTCTCTTCGATTCGACAGTAGACTGTAAAAGACTCTTGATCATGCTGTTTCATGTAACAGTAACATTTCTAGTAAGTTCTCCGTGACTTTCGCAATAGTAGATACCTACTTAAGAATAATGTCATTAATAGATTTTAACTCAAATTCAAGCCGATGGACTAGGTACCTAATAACATTTCAACCGAACTACATTGTAGCTGTATTTATTTATCCCATTGTTATTGGTCTAAAAAAATACAGCGCTCTATTGACACCTTGAACATCAAGGTATTGTTTGAAGGTACCAATAATTAATTACCCATCATTAGGACTCGGACTCATTTTCCAACTTATTTGCATAAAAGTACTAACTTTTACCCGCGGACTCTACTACCGTGAGATAGTACCTAATACCTATGTTCCCTTATGTTGTGTAAATTACACGTCGCCACACTTTGATGTCCACTCGAAGAATTGGATGGAGTGTCACTCACTCACTGACAATGACTGTACGTATGACATAATAGTTTAAACAGTCGTCACGCCGTTTTTTACTATGCAAAGTGTTGTGGGTTCAACATTATATGCGATCCACAAATAGTTGTTCTAAGTCTGAGTGTTTTTTGTGTCCGTTTCAGGTATGTTTGTAAAGTCCTCTGCGACAAAGGGTATTTTATAGGAGCCTTTTAAAGTAACAAAAGAATGTTTAACACCAGATCTTCTATAAGGACGTGCTGGGCCCATAAATGCATGACTACCGTACCAACTCAGTTCACCATTGTCGGTGTAAAAGCCTAACAAACAAACTCACAATCATACTCAAATTTAAATTAAACTCAGTATGTGAAGTGGACACAGACCGTGTCGTATAGGAATCACCGTTTTGTATTCCTGTTCCAAGTGCTACGTGTTCCTATTAAGTGAAACATGCTCGTGCGCATGTTTGAGACGCGTTTCCGCATGCGCACGAGTGCATGTACATTAATCAAATAACTCATAGGTTCTTTTTAAAAGGTTTTTCAATTTATATAGGAGATAAATATCCCTTTTCGTTTATTATGCCCGCTACTCTATCCACGTGTATGTCGATTATCGCGATAATAAACTGTGTCCTTGCTCAGGAATAAGTATCTCCATGCAAATTTCATAGATTTTTTTATGGAAAAGGGGGCAAACGAGCTGACGTATCATGGTAGTTTTAGTTGTTTTTATCAAGAGTTCATAAATGAGGTCGTCAACTCTTCTACGTGCTACTTTGCTTCTACACTACAGCCTAGTCAAGTTGTATTATTAGCGTTAAGGAAAAAGAATCGACGCGACCACTTGCAACTTAGCTAAGAGATCAGATTAGACTATAAAATATAACATAAAAATATTTTCTTAAATCAGATCACCAGTTTTTAAGTATAAAGTAAAAGAAACTAGCTTAATATACCTTGTTTCATCACCCGACAATCAAACAAAACATCCTACGTGCAGCGAACCTAATCACAATGTAAATGTAGTCCTCTAAAGACCTTGGCAGAACCTTCGGCATGTAGGTGTCTAGGTCTTACCCGTTACTAATCGCTAAATGGATTACCTGCATTAGCTCAGAGCCTCAAAGGGACCGGCGTTTGTAGGCCGATTTAATTATGCCCTTGAAGGAAACTTGTTCTTTATGGGGTGTTCGTAAAGAAGTCACGATGTTATTTTACTCGGAACACGTAAATCTCGATTGTTCTGTCAATTTGCTTTACTATTCTTTTCTATTTATTGATAGTTAGATAACGAAGTGAAAGGAAATTTTAGACGTCAGTAATCGTAGAAGTTGATATAACAGTAATCTTAAGTACACATCTCACACACACCGTGCAAGCTAGGCAAAGTTTACTTAGGTAACTAGAATACTGAAAACTTCTTCCTAACCCTTATTATATATATACCCTTAAAATGTGGGAGAGCCACGCTTCGGCATGAATGGGCCGACTCCACCGGAGTGATACCACGGCCTCACAGAAAACCTGTGTGAAATAGTGCTTACGCTGTGTTTCACCGAGTGAGTGAGGATACCAGAGGCCCATAACCCAAACCCCCTCCCCTTATCTCCCCAAAGGCCGGCAACGCACTTGTGACGCCTCTGGTGTTTGCAGGTATCCATGGGCGGCGGTAATCGCTTACCATCAGGCGATACGTCAGCTCGTTTGCCCACCAATATCATAAAAAAAAAATTGCCAAGCTTATTTGGGATCACCTGATCATCAGTTTTTCCACGGAGCCACCTGAGGGCGAACTGAATTCTAAGGTTGAACAAATTTGCAGTATATTTGAGGGCAGTGACATCCAAATGACTATTACCGTGCTAGAATACTGATAATGTAATTAGAAATGAATGAAAACAAACATATTTTAGATAAATACACCCAGAAATAGAGTAATGAATGGTGTTCATCACACATTTAATTGTTCAGACTAGTTTGATATATGATTGTGCTATCATTTTTATTAGGGTTCCGCATCCAAAGGGAAAACGGGACCCTATTACTAAGATTGCTGTCCGCCTATCTGTCCGTCCGTCTGTCACCAGGCTGTATCTCATGAACCGCGATAGTTAGACAAGCTTTTGCCCAAGGCTCCACTCGCGTGTATGTCGGTAATCGCGATAAAAAGCCTATTTCCTTCCTCAGGAATCAATGTTTCTCCATGCCAAGTATCGGCGGTAATCGCTTACCATCAGGCGATACGTCTGCGCGTTTGACCCCTATTCCATAAAAAAAAAACTGATAGACAAACGGACAGAGTTAACTTCGAATTTATAATATTAAGTATGGATTTCACTGCTCACGATCTAAAAAACTTTTATGTATCTATCCATTGTAAGTTTTACAAATAAGTACCTGTTTGTTTCTGTGTTTCACTGCACAATAGAGTGATATCTACTCACTAACATATTGGTCTTAAAGTTAAGTTTAAATAACAACTAAGTTACTTAAGTGTAATGTTTCTTCTTTGTCTCAAAGCAATAAGTAAACGTGTATAATTAAACCATTAAGTAATATTTATTAAGTACAGACACTGTCGGTAATATTGTATGTTATAAAACATGGTACAAACATTTTATTGCCTAATAAAATAAGATTGATATAACTAGCTCGTCTTGGTGGTATGATCTGAAGGTCCTAGGTTAAATTCCTTTTAGAAACACATATCTGCTCAGGATCCTTAATAGCAGTTCAAAAGGTGAAGTGGGAGATGACTGGGTAACTGCCGAAAAGTTCTCTGAAACTGAAAAGTTTGTTTGTTTGAATAAACTTTTAGTATTAGATAGCCCAGTTATCCAAAAAGGCTGAAGACTATATATCATCACGCTACGACCAAAAGAAGCGAAGCATCTATAAGAAATGATGCAGAAACAACGGAAAATTTCCTTTCTAGTGTGCACCTGGTTCCACGGTTTCTAGTACCCGAGACGGCGTGCGGTTTAAGTCGGTTCGAGTCCGACATGATTACCATGAGGTAGTATTCGAGTATTTGAGAGGATTGACAAAAATAGGGTCTTCTTTGTATCATTCGCTTATATTCTGATAAAGAGAACTTCAAATAGATGTGACAACAAATATACGTACACATATGATAACTCAAGTTCTAGAAAAAAGTCCAGAAACAACATTGTAGCTTCCAATTACTTATAAGCTTAATTCTCAAACTATTAAAGAAAATGTACATTGCAAGTATAATTTCTTCCCATACATATTAAGCCCAGTTTTAAACCGTAATAGACGTCTATACGCATTGAATGCACGACATTGTAATACTGTGATCACGACAAATGTTTTGCACCATTATAACTGGACCAAGTTAAATTTTCCCTTTGTTAAGCTCTGCTATTTAACTTTGAACTTTACATCTTTGAGATAAGATCTATTGGTTAACATTATAGGTAGGACAATCTGGTACAATTGCATTAATGACATTCCAACAGACTTTTAAGTGAATTCCCTCACTTTTCAAGGTTATTTGAAGGCAGTTATAGGTTTTAATTGAGCTTTATATATCAATCTTATGTAAGTTTCCTTAAAATTACCTATAACTAAATCTTTTGACAGCAAATCTTTAGAAATCTAGTCTCAAATCGAATTGTAAAATAGATAGGTCATAAAGTGATGTTTTTGGTTGAGCATGTTGACAATTATCTGAAAATCCTCTCTCCCACAGCCTTTAATGTTCCACGCTTGGACATCCACCTTTTCCTGGGAAGGAGATTTGAACCTACTACAAAACTTAACTTGGGGTAATTTACTCCCTTAGTCGACTCTTCCGACAACCACGGAACGCCCCACACGGAAGATCACTCATAGTCATTATAATACATTTACTAGAGGGTAAGCAACGACGGCGCGTTCAGTACCTGGATGGGTGACCCCTGGTGACATGATACCATGAGCGTCTCCGTGATACGGAGGTCACTTTAAGCAGTCGGTCCCAGTTGTTATCGTAGGATAACAGTCGTGAAGCTTAGTTGGAGGCCTTTCGGTGGCTTGAAAATATCCAACGGCAAGATTACGTAGCCACACCTTGTCTTGGCCGTCCCCAACTCGCACTTGGCCAGCGTGGGGACGTACGGCCTTAACCCTGTTCTGAGAAAAGACCCAAGCCCAGTAGTGGGACGTTATGAGTTGTTGATAATCATTATCAACTCGTCACAAAGGAATTTAACCACACGATAAATAAGTGAATTTCTTATTACTGACCTGACGCCATTTATGATTCACGTAACCACACAATAGAATAATGGCTAAAACCCCAACTAAACCCAAGATAATGTTTGAGTAAATAAGGTTAATTTTAAACATATTTAATTCCTAATTTCCAAAGAAATTTGTGAAATCATTTTAGATAACCAATTGGCTTCCACGAACCTTACTACGCTCTAGTTTACTTTTTGTTTGTTTGTTTCTTTCTCAACCATATCTGGACGGATTTAGTTAGAATTAGCTACAATATATTTATATTATTTAGATTATAGTGTGGGCTATCTTATATATCAGAAAAATATTTAAAAAAAGGACATATACAACTATTCATTCATTTCAAAGACTAACTGACTGAGAATACGTCTGGGTATTAAGTCCGTCGAGGTAAAGCAGTATATAAAATTAAATAAATAAAAAATATCTCACTATATGTTTTATTATATATTATCTTACTAATATTATAAACGCGAAACTTTGTAAGTATGGATGGATGGCTGGATGGATGTTTGTTACTCTTTCACGCAAAAAGTACTCAACGGATTTGGATGAAACTTTACAGTAATATAGCTTATACATCAGAATAACACATAGGCTACTATTTGCCCTGATAACCGAAATACACGCAGGTGGAGCCGCGGGCAACAACTAGTGTATTACAAAATCTAAGTTCGTTTTACATCGAGGACAAATATTGTGTAACGAGGCGATGAAATATTCCTTGTCTGAGGGAATTTTTCTGAAATGTTTATATTTAAAAAAAAAAAAAGTATCATCAGCATATTGCCGAAAGACGTCCACTGCTGGACAAAGGCCTTCCTCAATACCCTCCACTACTAATGGTCAAGTACTACCCTTACTCAACTTCCCGCGACCTTCGCCAGGTAGTCAACATTGATTAAGAGCAATGAAGTAGTCTCCTCCCTAGTAGGTACCTGATTGCCACTATAGTTTTAATCAGTAAAATATGTGCTATTAATTCAGCTATGACAAAGAATAAAAGTCGTGCCTGACAGTATGTGGAAATATATACCTTGTTATTTACTTCTTAAATAACAAAATGCGTAATTTACTCGTAGGCAGATAGCTACTAAACTAATGCAGTGTATCTGCCCATCAAACCAGATAAAGTAATGCAGAATATAATTGAAATGATTAAGAGCAGTGTCGCACATGGCAGATGCATGTGAATTGACCTTCGTTGATGATTCAGGCGCCTTTCAAATATTTCATTTCCCACATAGACATTACTGTCATGCGCTATTAGATTTTAATGAGTGGTGCTTATTAAGCCTATTCCTTAGGGGTGTCACGTGAATCAAAAATTCAAAAGACTAAGATTTTGGGTCAAGAATTTACAGCTTATTTATATTTTGTGTGTTTTTTTAAAGACTACTTCCGCAGTAAGAATGTACAAATTCTAGGTCGTGAAGAACTTTAGACAGTGATCTTAAACAGTCATGGAACGGGCACAATTATCACTCAGAGTTAAACAACTTATGGATGACACATAGTGTTGTCCCATATTGGAATCGACCCCATAGCACTCAGAGAGCGGTAGGAGGTGGTGTCTTGACCGTTTAAACTACAACCTTATTCGTGTAGTCAGTAAGCCATTATTCCTAGACTTCATCACGTTGATATGAGATGATCAGTCATTATTCATTGTTTTTTCTTCTTTACAATTTATCTACTTATAATCATTATTAGTAATATAGGGTCTGCCAAAGTGACTTTAATCTGCCTTTTTTAATTTATGCATGAGACTGCCAAAATGACTCTACTGCTCCTAGTGGAAAGCAAAAGCAGAATCAAGAGTAGTAGTTACCGTACTCATTGCGAATGCAGACAATGCAGCATGGAGACCCACACCGTGAGGGCCTTTTGGTTCTTATTTCAGATCACCACATGAACAAGGACGATGCTCATTATTACGCTCATTTCACCTACTGCATGTGACAGCCCTAGCTACTTAACAGTTTGACTACACTGTAACTCGATACGAACTATATATTAAGTTTATTACGGGGCTGAATAGCCCACTGTACTCTAAGTCTAATGAGTTTGCTCAGTACATGTCTTAAGTACCCACTTAAAACATAACTGTAGTCATTTCGGGATACTATTTCTAGAGTTATGACTGTTTGCTTTGTACATTCAATCTCAATAAACTATCTAAGTTTATGTACAAAACAATATATTTACTTTGAAAGCTTTGAACACGAGGAAAAGACTGTAGGAATAGCGGTAAAAAGCAATCACCTCGTCGTTTCCTACTAAGCTCAGTGTTGTGGGTTCCATCCCCACATGGGACAACACAAATGGATGTTTTGCATCTGGGTGTTCTTTATATATTCATGGACGTCTGTAAACCTTAAAAGGATTCATACCAACGTGACCATGTTTTTGACAGAGTAGAACGTCTTCTGTAGAATTATGTAAAAAAAATGTACTAGTTACTTATTAGGTTACTGTTTTTTTTATTAAAGAATATCTAAGACAATATCAAAAAAAAAAGTGTGTACTTATTAACACACACGTTGCATATTAATTCCTAAGCCTCAGTGGCGTAACTTCTAGGCGTGGCATAAGGTACAATAAACAAATTATCATTTTGTACAAAATAATTACAAAATATATATTATTATAAGTACCTAGTGTAGGAGTTGTCTTTATAAGAATAAAGCTCCCATTTCTTACCTCTATCTATACAAATAAATAAAATTGGATTGTCTGTTTGTAATATTAAAGTAACCGCTTTTTACTAAATGCATACGTATACTAAATTTTTTTGTCTGTCTGTCTGTCTGTTCCGGGTAATCTCTGAATGGCTTGACGGATTTTAACGGGACTTTCGCTGGCAGGTAGCTGATGATCCGGGGAGTAACTTAGGCTACTTTTTTTAGACTAACTTTGTCCCGCGGCGTTACTCGCGGTACAACAATAGCCGCGGGAAACACCGCGGGGTTCAGCTAGTTCATTAATAAAATTTGGCTCATTACAAAGTGTCTGTACCAACCGTTTGAAAAAACAGACATAGTTGAATGTCAACATGTAAAACATTAAATAAAACATCAGTACACGAGACAGCAGTAGCTAGGACGATATAATTAGTGTGTAAGTGCTAATTGAGGTCATATCTATTGAGCCGAAGCTTAAAATACACACTTTATTGTACATTAGGGTCAGCGTGATGAAGCGCTTCGGGCCGGAGATTCTGACCGCCTGATTATATTGTTGTTTGCAGCTGAATTTATACGGCCACGTTGTGAACTCGTGATTCAAACTGACTATGAAAAGATATACATTCGACTTTTATGGTTTTGGGGTTGTTGTAAGTGCGTAACCTGCTCAGACAGATATATATATATATTTATATCCATATCTGTGTGCTGTGTAAAAAGAAAGGGTAATAATTTTGGGAGTCTATGTGTGTATTTTCCTCCGTAGCATCTAAATTAATGAATCGATTTGAAAGAATGAGGTGTCAAAAATTTTGTAATGATGGCTCAGGTGTAATACATTACTTCAAGTTTTTACGTAGTCGGGTCTTAGTTTCTTAAACTTTTTCTTTTTTAACGAGAGGAGCCCCATCGGGTCCCCATGTCCAGGTTTGCAATGGGTGTGATGGAGTTTAGGACAGACTAAAACTACATGATGTGTTACTCTGTGACTGAAAGAGGAGGGATTCGAAAACAGCTGTTAACAAGACATTCGGATATATCATAAGCTTATCTTAGTGGACCAATGAATATGTATATAATAATAATAAGCCCTTTATTCCGAAAACGAGGTTTACATTTTGTGTTTTTACAACTAAATTTACAAGATATCCCTGATCTCGACGTGCCGATTGGCAAAGGCCTCCTCTAACGTTTTCCATAGCTTTCTGTCGCGCGTGACCCTTCTCCAGTTTGGACCAGTTGTAAGTTTTATTTCGTCCTCCCGTCTGGTTAATTGTCTTCCTGGATTTCGCTTTCTGTCTCTTGGATCGAATATGTGTGGGTATATGTTTACAAAATAAATATGTGTAAAGGAAAACTTTTAGAATTAGAATAGGTAGTAAAAATATTGTCTGCCGTTTAAGGTATGATCGACGGTCTAGTGGTAAGGGACTCTAACTGCTAAGCCTTGGGTTCAATTCCATACAAACTTTTGTGCGATGAACATTTGTGATCCCTTCCTTCTGGATCACGAAAGTGTGTAGACGTGTATATCCAAACTAATTTTAATTGAAAAGAATCGTTTTCAAAAATAAAATTAAATTAAATTCAATCGATCAAGTACCAGGCGCGCATAATACACCTAGTAGTGTGCAGTGAATGTGTGAGTGAGATCGACAGTCGACTGTCAGCTGCCATCCGAGCTGTCACTTGACACCTCACATCCGTCATAAGTCATCGAAGACTACCACTGTCCAGTGTTGCCAGTTCCTAAAGTAAGTGTGATTCTTGGTAGAAAATTTATTTAATCGAAACCCCAGGACTGCAAGCAGGCTGTTTTGCAAGAATACTTCACTCTTCAAGAACTTAATCTAGACTATCAGGGAGACGAGTGAGGAGATTGATATGCCTCTTCGGCGATCCCCCCCAACTCCCTCGGTTTCCTCGGCGTCTGGAACCATGCGCCCTACTCCAACTATCTGTCCGCCTGATACCTGTGAATCGGATACAGCATCGGAGAGGAGCTGCAGTGGCAATGTCAGTGTGCGAATGAAGCGTAAACGCGACGACGATGACATTAAGGATCTCAAAAGCCTAATAACCTGTCTGTCAATGAAGGTGGACCAGAACTTCCTTGAAATCAAACAGAGTAATGAGGAGCTTAAGGAAAGTCTACAATTTATTTCTGATAGATATGATGCCATCCTAAAAGCACTTCAAACCCTGCAGGAAGAGAGAGTGGAAGACAAAAAAAAAATACAGAAACTGGAAGAGAAGATTGAAGTACTGGAACGTAGAAACAGATCTGCGAACATAGAGATACGAAATGTACCTGTTTATTTACAGGATAAACGAAATTTCGAATCAAAGGAAGATGCCAGTACAATTGTGAAAAACTTATCTAGGGCTGTTGCTGTTGATATCCAGGATGCTGATATAAAAGATATTTACCGCATTCCTTCCCACAAAGAAGGTGCAAAACCTATTTTGATCGAGCTAAATAGTGTATTAAAAAAAGATAGATTATTACAAGCAGTCAAAACTTTCAACAAAAACAGGGCAGGTGGTGATAAATTGAATACTGGACATCTGAACATACCTGGACCTATCAAACCTATATTTATATCTGAGGACTTAACTCCTAGTGCCAGGAAACTTTTCTATGTAGCTAGACAGTTTGCACGAGAACATAATTACTCTTACTGCTGGACTTCCCGAGGTGTGATATACCTCCGTAAAGCTGAGGGTGAGCCACAAGCTAAAATTGAATCCGAGATAAGCCTCAAGGGGTTGGTCAAAAAATGACTATCCTACATAAGTTTCTTTATTTTAATGCTTTACAGTTCAATAATCTTACATTGTATAATTTCTAGTTTTAATAAAAAAAACATTGATAGCCGTACTTTCTCACAGCTCACTGTTGAATATTTGATCGGTCTAGTTGTAAGTTTAATGATTGTTGATTTTTTAAATCTGAAGTTTGTTTTTATGGATATTACTTTGATTAATTGCTCCATGTTAAATACTGTTGTTCAATTTACAAATTTATGTCAAAAACGTAACCTTTTACATAAAAAGGATTGTACTCGTTTTACCAATCACTTTAAAACTCAATTCCAATTACAGTTACACAACCAAACTTTCCACACTAAACAGTATTGTAAAGACAGGTACATTGTTACCTTGCACTCGCCACATATAATTAATTTTAACTTTTACATTGTACACACATATACTGTACCTAAACAAAAAAAACCCTATAGAGCCACCATATATTGGACATTCTTACATAAAAATAAAAATTCAATGGGGACAAGATGAATCAATTCATGAATTCCGTGGAATCGCTTAGTATCTCGCGATCATTTGTGAGTTTGCCACACCAATGTCTTAAGCACTTACCGACTACCAAACCAACCTTAAAGACATTGCACGTCAACATTCGAAGCTTAAATCGTAACTATGACGGTCTCATGGTTTTGTTACGGTCCATGGATGTTGAGTGTGATGTCATAGTTCTCTCTGAGTGTTGGTTGAGTAAGGTTGCTGACATACCTGAGCTGCCTGGCTTCGTGTCAGCTAGGTCTTCATTTTCTAACCAGAATGATGGTTTGGTGGTATATATAAATATTGCCTTAACTGGTAGGTCCTTTGAACCAAAAATTGAAGACGCAAACTGTATCGTCGTGGAACTTGGTCTGGACACAGCTATTGTAGCAATATATCGTACCCCTTCAGTTAGAAACATAGACAGTTTTCTAAATTCCTTAAATGACATTCTAGAGTCCTTGTCATCAAGGCCAACAATTATAGTCATTGGTGACTTAAACATAAATATTCGTCCAGGTAATAAAGACATAAACTCAGAAAATTATCTTAATGCAATTGCTTTCCATGGGCTTTTGCCCGCTCATGTACTTCCGACTCGTATTGATAGTTGCCTGGACCACGTTCTTTTAAAAACAAACAAACCCTCCACATGTCTGATTCTAGATTCTTACTTTACTGATCACGCCCCTGTGTTATTTTGCATTGAACAGGACCTTCAAGTTACGAAACCAAAAAGTACAATACGTCATATAAACATTCCTTGCGTCGTTAGTTGTTTGGAAAACTTGGATTTTTCAAACGTTTTAACTTGTACTGATCCTAATCAAAGTGCGGAACTACTGATTGCCAAGATATCGAGCGCTATAAACCAGTACAGCACAGTAAGAAAGGTCTCTCATAGGAGGCAGATAATTAAACCATGGGTGTCACCGGGACTTTTAAGATGCATACGAAATCGAGACCAACTTCAAAAAAAGTCAAAGCAAGATCCGAATAACTCTACTGCCAGACTAATATATACCAGATATCGAAACTACTGTAACAATTTATTAAAGAAAGTTAAATGTGATTTCGACAGAAAAATGCTCTTTAATGCTAAAGGTGACCCTAAGGAAACGTGGAATATAATTAAGACTATTACTTACAAAAATAGTTCACCCGTAAATAAATCACAGGAACTACTTAATATCTGCAACGATTCCAATTCTTCTGTGAATGCTATAAACGAATATTTTGCAACTGTTGGACCTAATATTGCGCGTCAGATAGTGCAAGGTACACAAGTTAATCGCACAAATTTGGAATTCAACGGTTTAATTAATCCCTTAGGTAATTCATTCGTATTACTTGAAACCGATTACTCAGAAATTGAAAACATAATTACAGAACTTAAACATAATTCCGCGGTTGGCCATGATGGTATACCTACTTCTGTTATTAAATCAGCCAAGCACGTCCTTGTTCCAGCAATCACGCACGTCTGTAATTCATGTATCAGAAACGGTATCTTTCCAAACTCTTTCAAGAAGGCCTTGGTCACACCTGTTTTTAAGGGTGGGGATGGGGATCGTGTTGAAAACTATAGGCCGATATCAGTGCTTACTACTCTATCCAAAATTCTGGAGAAGGTTGTGAATAAAAGATTGCTCAGCTTTCTTGAGCATAACAACATTATTGCTCCAAATCAGTATGGTTTTAGAAGAGGTGTGTCAACAGAAGAAGCTGTTCTTGACTTGACGAATAAAATAACAAAAAATCTTGATACCAAGATAAAAACCATAGGTATATTCCTTGATTTGGCCAAGGCTTTTGACACGGTTTCTACTCCCATCCTTCTTCACGGCTTAGAGAGCTTGGGCATAAGAGATATCACACTGCACTTATTTCGTGATTATCTCACGAACCGTAGCCAAAGAGTCAAAGTGGACAACCACATCAGTGACGAGGTGAATCTAACTCATGGCGTACCACAAGGAAGTGTACTTGGCCCCACCCTCTTTCTTCTCTATATTAATAGACTATGCCAACTGGCTATAGCTGACTGCGAGATCTTCGTGTATGCAGACGACACCGCTCTTGTGATTAGCGCGGAGACGTGGGACTCTGCCCATCGCACGGCCGAAAAAGCTCTTGTCAAAATTATGAACTGGCTCTCATCCCACTTGCTCACTCTTAATGTGTCTAAAACTCACTATATCACTTTCTCAGCAAACACTGTCACACAGCCTATTACATCGGACATAAAAATACATAACTGCCACCTAACAAACACCAATTGCAGTTGCCCATCTATATGTAGAAGCTCCTGCATCAAATATTTAGGTGTATACATTGACCACACATTGAGTTGGCATAAACACATCGAGGTGACAGTGTCGCGAGTTCGTAAAGTGATGTTACCCATGAAGAAATTAAGACAGGTGGCTGACGGCGCACTATTGAAAACAGTTTACTTAGCTTTAGCTCAGTCCCTCCTTACCTACTGCATATCTGCTTGGGGTGGTACATTTAAAACATATCTTCTTCGCCTTGAGAGGGCACAAAGAGCTGTTTTAAAGGTCATGCTTTGCAAACCTTACCGCTACCCAACTACTCAGCTATTTAAAGACGTATCTGTTCTTAGTGTCCGACAACTCTGTACGCTTAACATAATTTTACGTGTGCATTCTAAATTAAGTTACAACCCAACGTTACATAAGCATAAACGACGAAAGTATCTTGTTTGTCCAATTGTTGCTACCAAGACAATGCTGGGAAGCCGAGGCTACCAAAGACTCAGTAGTCACCTATACAACACTATCAACAAAGCCTGCAATATATATCCCTTGTCCAAGGCTAAATGTAAAAGTGTAGTTAATAGCTATCTCCAAAATATGACTTACGAAGAGACTGAAGAACTATTTTCTAAGGGACCTTCGTAGATTACGTGTATTATAAGATTAAATATATACACACATGCATTCATGCACTCACACACACACACACACACCCACACACATACACACACACACACACACACACTCACACATATATACACTATTGAACACATACGCGTACTAGTCTCACACCGAAGTGACCAATATGTTTGCATCATAACTTTTTTACAAACTTCATCTTTACAGTCCTAAAGTAAAATACATCATATAAATTGTAAGAGGAAGGCGCCAGTGTCTGTAACACAGTTTATACTATCATAGGCACTGACGTTCACTCTATCTCTATATAAGTAAAACATATGTACTTAGTGTAGTTCTATATATATGAATGAGATAGAAAAAATGTATGGTTTTTTGTGAATAAACGATTATTATTTCAATCAATTATTTCAATCATTTGTTTTATGCTTGGATGTAATTATCTATAACATCTATGTATTTGGAAACATATATATAAGCACAAAATTTTACGGGTACAGGTACAGAGACCAAGAAACCGATGGTTGGGATTTCAAAGATAAGACCTTGCATTAATCCAGCCGTCTAACGTGTAACCTTTTAAGGTGTTAGGCGTGTGTATTGTAATTATTAGTTTACTAAATAAACAACTCGAACAACACAAACAGCTAACAGGTATATATCCAATTAAGTATTTACCGCAGTTACAAAGCACTTAGCCTTAATTACCGACGTCGTTATGACAAAAGGTTCTACAAGATTCTGTTATGAGGTTATGACTAAGTAATGGTACGACAGGAAAATATAGGTATACCTGACTCACATAACACTGCTCCCACACAGATATTAGTCAGTTACTTACTATAGCTTATTATTATTTCCATAATAATATTATAAATTCGAAAGTTTGTCTGTCTGTCTGTTACGTTTCACGCCTAAAAATTTGACATGAAAATACATTGTATATTTTTTTTTTTACCACCGTAAGTTGGACTCGAACCGGCTAAAACCGTACGCTGCACGCCGCACGTGGCGACCTCCACATACAGCGGCAACAAAAAAACATATGACAGCGCCATCTACCGCCGATACACTGAACTACGAAGTAACGCACAACACGGAATAAATACCAATCCTGAATCGCGCGATAAGAGTTCTCAGAGTAATAACATTTACAGAAAAATCCCAACGTCAACCGTAGGGCAGTGGCCCGCCAGGCATGTTACCTTTTGTGTTACAAATGGTTGGCAAG
This sequence comes from Spilosoma lubricipeda, assembly GCA_905220595.1. Taxonomy (NCBI): domain Eukaryota; kingdom Metazoa; phylum Arthropoda; class Insecta; order Lepidoptera; family Erebidae; genus Spilosoma; species Spilosoma lubricipeda. The sequence goes on from HG992290.1 coordinate 4,227,665, forward strand.
AAATCTTACTAATATTATAAAGGATTTTTTTAAAACTTTACAAGAATATAGCTCACACATCAAAATAACACATAGACTACTTTTTCCCGCGAACCGTGGACAAATGTATAATTATAAACGTGTAAGTTTGTATGAAGATTGATAATCTTTAACATAAAAACGACTGAACGAATCTGTATAAAATTTGACACAGAAGTAGAATTTAGTCGAGAATAATAACACATAACTTACTTTTCATCTCAAAAAAACGGAGTGTTCCCGTGGAATATGTAATAGAACGCAACAACAACTACAGGTAATACCGCGGGATGGAGCTAGTCTTATATATAAAAATCAATTGCTGTTCGTTTGTCTCGGTAAAACTCGAGAACGGCTGGGCCGCTTTAGCTGATTTCGGTTTCGAAATGTTTGTCGTTCAGGGAAGGTTTAAACGGTGAAAAATTAAAAATAACTTGAAAATACGAATATCACGTGTACGAAGTAGCGGGCACAGCTAGTGTTATCTAAATGATAATGAAAAATACTTTTTTTTTTTTTTTCATATTTGACCCTGCCAAAATGACTCTACTCTGCCTGATGGAAAGCATAAGCAGAATCCAAGAGTGGTGGTCACCATACTGCGCATGTAGACAATGCAACAATGCAGCATGGTGACCCACACCATGGCGGGCTAGTGATGCTTCTGCATCATTGGGCCTCCGGTCTCGCACTCACCAACGAAACACGACAGCATGATCGCTGTCATTTTACGCTGATCTTCTGTGCGAGGGTAGTACCGCCCCGGTCGAGCCGGCCCGTTCGTGCTGAAATCAGCGTGGCTCTACTACCTAGAGTGTAGTGTGAGTGAGTTGTAAATAGAAAATGCAACACATATGTATTATTTCAAGATTTCTTTTGTTTAATAAAAATTGTACAATGAAAAGAAATACTATTGCAAACTTATTACTATAATATGTGTATACATGTGTAAATGTGGTATGTAAATAGGCAGGAAAATGTAATTTTGAGAGATTGTTGCATAATCTTCTTGGAATTTCCAAATTCATTTCCATATAAAGATAGGCAAAAAAAGATTATCTAGATAAGATAGTTGTACAGTGATACATCTACACATTTATACAAATAAATAAAATTGGAGTGTCTGTTTGTAATAAAAAAAAAAGCTTTTCGCTAAATGCACATGTATGTACACACACGGTACATATACATAAAATGTAGTTAAAAAAAAATTGTCTGTCTGTCTGTTTGTTCCGGGTAATCTCTGGAACGACTCGACCGATTTTGACGGGACTATCACTGGCAGATAGCTGATGATCTAAGCAGTAACTTAGGCTACTTTTTTTAGACTAGCTTTGTTCCGCGGCGTTACTCGCAGTACGACAATAACCGCGGGTAACACCGCAGGGTTCAGCTAGTAGATGATAAGATTTAAAATGATCTGTAGATAGCATGCAAATAAGACCACTGCAGGTATCTACTTTAAGATAGGCGTTGAAATATATATAGTATTCAAAGTTATAATGCAATACATAATGTAATAATTGGTGATTCCGTGATTTCATCCTATATTCATGATATCATTACCCTTGCTGTGTTCCTAAGTATTGGAGGTTAAGCTGAATAGCCTGTCCCTCTCTTGAAGCTATCAAATGTAAACTTCAGAGGATAATCTACACTAATAAAATAAAACTGAAGACTAGCCATACTTGAACGCGTTAATCTCAGGAGCTATTGGTCGAATTGAAAAATTCCTGTAGTATTGGACAGCCTATTTATTGAAGAAGGTAGTAGAGCCATGCTAATTTCAGCACAAACGAGCCGGCTTGACCGGGGCGGTCGGTACTGCCCTTTTTTTGTGCTGAAATCCCCTCGGAGACCACTGACTGGTGGTTATATCGGTGGTGGTATGGTCGGTACTACCCTCGCATAGAAAACCAACTTAAAATGATAGTGTTCGTGATTTCGTGTTTCGTTAGTGAGTGCGAGACCGGAGGCTCAAAGATGCAAAGGCATCACTAGGCCGCCAAGGGTCGCCATATTGCATTGTTGCATTGTCTGCATTTGCAATGAATATGGTGACCACCACTCTTGGATTGCGTCAGGCAGAGTGGGGTCATTTTGGAAGGTCATACATAGAAAAAACACTATAGGCAATGTGCTTAAACCCATAGAAACCGCGAGCATTAAAGAATCGAAGAAATTTATGCCTTTTTTTCATACGAAGGAATGCGAGTAGTATCATAATAAAACAATCTCTAATATATTAAGCTAGATTAGCGATGCCCCTGTACTAATTCTGGTTGAGAATATGTACATTATACACGTGTTCATTCAGAAGCCACTTCATACAAGATACCTACTGCATATCATCTATACAAATAAATAAAATTGGAGTGTCTGTTTGTAATATTAAAATAACAGCTTTTTAATCAGTACATATGTATGTATACATGATACATATACCAAAAATGTAGTTAATTTTTTTTTTATCTGTCTGTCTGTCTGTCTGTCTGTTTGTTCCGGGTAATCTCTGGAATGGCTGGACGGGTTTTGACGGTACTTTCACTGGCAGGTAGCTGATGATCCGGGGAGTAACTTAGGCTACTTTTTTTAGACTAACTTTGTCCCGCGGCGTTACTCGCGGTACAACAATCACCGCGGGTAACACCGCGGGGTTCAGCTAGTATTGTATAGAAATCTAATTAGAAGAATGAGTATTGGAGTACTGTTCTTGCTAGATGCAAGTGTCTTGTCTTAATTCTCTTTCTATCATTGATATATTTTATGCACCAATGTTTTTTTTACGGAATACGGGGCAAACGAACAGACGTATCGCCTGATGTTAAGCAATTATAGCCGCTCATGGACACCCGCAACACTCGCAACAAAGGCGTCAAAAGTGCCTTAGGAGTTAGGGGAATGTGGAATGGGCATGGGTGAGGAGTTCGGGTATGGTCCTCCGGTGTCCTCACTCAAGCGCTGTTTCACACCGGTTTTCTGTGAGGCCGTGGTATCACTACGTTCGAACCGGCCTATTCATGCTGAAGTGTGGCTCTCCCACGGTAAACTACTGGTTAATATTTTGTTTTGATCACATGACTTGAGATAACATTATTCTTACATTTGTTAGCTTTCTAATAACGTTAACGTTTATAGAATATCAACTTCACTAGGGGGCCAAGAATGAAATGTGTTATCATCAAATCGTCTAAGTGGTTATGTGAACGCTTAACTTATTAATCCATTTACACATTGTTAAACTCAATCACGAATATACCTTGTATTTGATGAATATTTATGATTACGACTTAAATGAATGGAGATGGGCAGTTCAAGTCTAGACATGTATCCAACGGGTGACTCTTAGAAATCATTTACATTTCACTTGGAGCGGATACGCCACACTTGGAGATTTGAAGTACTTTATGACTTGGATATACCTATGTCCAACACAGGAATTACTTTTGTGTGTTTGTTGGTTGATGAATCGGCTTTATATAGAGGCATTATGTCAATAAAATCATTATCACTTTAGAAACAGAAATTTAATAAGTGTTACTTTTAAAACCCAGTTGTAGAGTCACGACCTATAGATACGCAAAATGCATCAAAATCGTAAAAAAATGCGGTTAAATGTATAGGTATAGGCCATGGCCTGCCACCCATGGGTGGCATTCCACCCGGGCCATTATTATGTATCTGTTGACACCTCATTTATTCAAGTCGGTTTAGTAGCTTAAGCGATATCGTAGAACATACAAACAAACCTACATACGCTGCCAAAATCTTCCCGAGTGTCATAACTTGGTAGGTTCGTGGGTCACTGCTGTTGATCCTGATGTACAGGAGTTACAGTGGTAGGTGTGTGGGCGGAACAAGTCCCAAACTGCCATCACCATTATACTGCCTTTTAGCTCAGCCGTAGACGGGTAAAAAGTAGAACAATAAATGATGAAAACAGTGATAGTGAAGACAGTGCAACTCGGGATGACTAGCTAGTTGAGCGATTACCAATTACCAAGTAGCATTAAAATTTGTTCTAGGTAAGTTAGTTTCCGAGATTTGTGCGCGCAGATAGAATCCGGAACGGCATGCCACTTGTGCAATTCACAACTTTGTAAGGTGTGGAAAAAAATATAGAGTAAACAGTGTTTTTACTCGCTTTAATGATTTTAAACCAATTTATGGTCTGTTTACTCCAGACGAGAATACAGTATTTGAAAGTAACTCTTTAAGGTACAATGAAGCAACCATTTGTTGACCTGTTGGCTGAGTGCTTAGTGATACTGACTGCTATGCCAAAGATCATGGGTTTGAGTGTAATTTATTTATGACTAGCTGAGTCCCGCGATGTTACCCACAGTTAACGTCGTACAGCGGGTGACGCCGCAGGGCAAAGCTAGCCTAAGTTACTCCTTATATTATTAGCTACCTATCAGAAAAGTCCCGTCAAAATCGGTACAACCGTTCCAGAGATTACCCGAAACAAGCAGACACAGACAGGCATAAATTTTATTAACTACATTTTTGATATTATGTACCGTGTATACATACACATATGCATTTAGAAAAATGCGGTTCTTTTAATATTACAAACAGACACTCCAATTTTATTTATTTGTGTAGATATGTATGTATTTAGTAATAAATATAAAAGTATACTTAACAGCAATCTGATTAACATAGTATATGCTTAGTTTGAGATTTTGGAACTTTAAAAATTACAAACTTCCATATTGTATTATGTATCTATATCCATTTCTTTATTACAATCTCCAATAGTATCTCTGCAGGAGTAAAATCTCCAAAACCAAAAACGTGGGAGAGCCACGTTTCAGCACGAATGGGCAGGCTCGATCGGAGTGAAACCACGGCTTCACAGAAAACTGGTGTGAAACAGCGCGCTGTGTTTCATCGAGTGAGTGAGGATACCGGAGGTCCAAACACTAACCCCTCCCCCCATCCCCCAAAGACCGCCAACGCACTTGTGACGTCACTTATGTCGCGGTTGTCCATGGGCGGCGGTAATCGCTTAGCATCAGGCGATTTAAGAACTGCGTTGATGAAGCAGTCTGTCAGTGCATGTTCAATGAAAGTTGATATCCAGAGGTAGATATAATAATTATTTACTATTGCACCGTCAACTGCTACTCTCTCTCCGATACATTTTGGTCCATCCTAGGGTTGCTTGGAAGAGATTGCTTTCGGTTCGCCGATTATATATTTGTCATATTTTGTACCCTCTCTTGTAAAAGTGTCATACTTGTGTCATGTTTTGTGCTGTTTTTTTGACAGGGCTGTTGCTCTAGTGTTTAGTGACCCTGACTGCTAAGCTGGAGATCGTGGATTCGATTCCCAACCAGGTCAAATCTTTGTGTGATGAACACGATCATTTGTTCTGGGTCTGGCTGTAGTTTATTTAAATGAAAAATGTTATAAAAAGTTATCGTGCAACATAATGTTTTATAACGTTATGTAACCGCTGTGTGGGAGCACCTTTAGAAGCATGATACTGTGTTATGTATGCGCAGACATAAGTATTTTTTATTAATTTCAAATTATAACGAAAAAAAGAATCAACGGACTTATATACAGATACTGTGCCATCTTGCAAATAATGCTATAAAATTTTGTTTTTTAGGAACGGAACCCTAAAAAAGGGTCGACAAACCGTCTAATGGGTTGACCGTTTAACTGATTTTGTTGACTCATCGTCATACATGGAATGATAAAAAAACACAACATCTTCATATTCGTATACATATTGTTTTAAGATTGTATTATGTTTCACGACCATTTTGATATAATAAATTAATCTTGAATTAACGCAACGAATTTCATTTTTCAGTAAATAAATAGCCTGTGTGGTATTCCACACTTAAATCTATCTCTGTGCCAAATTTCATCCCGATCCATTTACCCGTTTTTACGTGAGAGTGTAACAAACATTCATACAATTTTTTTTTCTTTTATAATATACTAGTTTTTGCCCGCGGCTCCACCCGCGTATATGCCATTTTTCGCGGCAAATAGTACCCTATGAGTTATTCTGATATATAAGCTATATTACTGTAAAGTTTCATCCAAATCCGTTCAGTAGTTTTTGCGTGAAAGTGTAACAAACATCCATCCTTACAAACTTTCGCATTTATAATATTAGTAGGATTAGTAAGAAGTATATATTACAACTTAATAAGTTAACTATTGAGGCCACAATATCCTTATTTGCCAATTTTATTGCTGCCACTACCGGCTTCACGGACAGCAGCGCAATCAAGATCCCTGTCCGATTGAGTTATGAAGACTCTTTGCCAGCGACGGAATGCAACCGGTGCCCTTACGATAATATCGACTAACAATAATAGATTGTGCCACGCTTGATTGGGCAGGTATAAGCTTTAGTTTAAGTCTCTTGTAAATTGTGATACCGATCTAATCCACATTACATAAAATCCTGCGCTTGAAACTGCAATATCATGACAAGTATTTATTTTGAGATATCTGATGTTATATTTTGTTTCAAATTTTAAGCTGTATTTTTGGTGGGTTCATATCATAATGGTAATAAAAATCCATACAACTTGGCTGATAACAGCGGTGACAAAATAGCGATACATGTGTTTTGGACACCGTATGTACTTATTGATTTTTGTATTTAATTTCCATTTGCTTTGCATTCTATAAAAAGTTATAAAATAAAATTTAATACATCGCTTATAAATAAATATTTCGGACATCTAACACACAACGCCATCTAGTCCCAAGCTAAGCAGAGCTTGTATTATGGGTACTAGACAACTGACAATTTTCTATTTATCGTTAAGATGACAATGACTATGTAGCTGCAAAATGTATCAAAATCAAAAACACCCTTTTTGATAGTTACTATTCAGAATGTAACACTACTACTTAGATGACTCAAAGCAATCATCAAACCCATCTTTGACTAGTAAACACCCATTTTAATTAAAATTAAATGAAAGCATATGACACTCAATTTCATTTGTACTCATAATTTCATTTGTACCCATAATACCATGTACTTTAAACAATGATTCGGCACATTAACAATCATTTTTATGGGAATTAATGCAATCACTTATTAAAAGGTATTACAAACTTCTGATTTGCCTGACGTTTCGACCAGGTTGCACCGGCCGTGGTCACAGGCTGACTCACACTGACAAAATAAAAATTTAACAAAATACATTTTTGGTATATGTACCGTGTTTACATATGTTATTTTAAAATTACAAACAGATACTCCAATTTTATTTATTTGTATAGATAGATTTATCTTACTACTTTATCGGTATCTGTCTGTCATTGACTTATAGGAGTCCCAAGTCCGAGTGAAAGGCTGAGTACTAAGTCAGGCTGACGTGGCATTAACGATCTCTATCAACAATCATGGACTTGAAGCCTTACTTAATCGGTTTTATTCGACTTATGGCATCCTTTTATAACGCCGATACGTTCAATTTGTCCGTTTATCAGTTTGTGAACTAGTCTTTATAGCAAGCCTAACTGGATCTATTTTTAGTAAACATTGGCAAAACAATTTCAGTTAGACTGAAAACTATTGAGGTATATTGTTTTTTTTTCGTATATTGTAATCGTTGTGATGCGGGACTCAGTTACAAATAAGTTCCACTAAACCGATCTTGAAAATTATTTTATCAATTTAGAATTAGAGAAAATTAGACAGTCATGATATTTGTGAGTGTATATTATAGTGTACATATTAAGACTTCTAAGTGGCCTTCTAGTAACTATAAAAGTCAATTTATAATGTTGTGAATTGCTGTTAGTTTTCCATGTACTTATTAAATAAATAAATATCAAGTCGAAAAATATATAGTCGGTATTTGCTTGAAAATGTTTAACTTTGACTAACTTTAACTAAAATGAAAAAAAGGAAACTCGGCAAAATCGATTCATTGCAGAAAAATCGCAATGGTTATTATTGTTTTTACTTAAATTACTTATTCAATATATTAGTTATTACACAGCGAGATACAAAGTCATGTAAATTGTTGTTTGCAATTAATTCTACAGATATAATTAAGTGGTTTGGCGCCAAGTCTGTCATTTCTTTTTCTCCTTACAATATGTGCGATACCGCTTTTATATATAGGTATATATATACATATTTATATTATCTCATTGTTGTATATAATTAGAAGAGTCCGACCGAGACTTGCCGAAACCGAGACTGCACTCTCGGCCATGCTCTCAGTTTCGGCCGAAACCGAAACTTTCGGTCGGTCACTAAATATTTATACATTGCTTGGTATTGGTAGGAAATGTTAAACGTTCTGAAAACAAATATGCATAAAATCGTTGCCTAATACCTATTACAGGTATTATAATAACGGGCAACTAATAAGTGAGATAAGAATTTGGGTAATACTTATCTATACAAATAAGTAAAATTGAAGTGTCTGTTTGTACACAATACATATACCAAAAATATATTTTAAAAAAAATTGTCTGTCCGTCTATCGTTCTGTCTGTTTGTTCCGGGTAATCTCTGGAACGGTTGGACGGATTTTGACGGGACTTTCACCGGCAGGTAGCTGACTTAGGCTAATTTTTTTAGACTAACTTTGTCTCACGGCGTTACTCGCGGTACAACAATAACCGCGGGTAATACCGCGGGGTTCAGCTAGTTAATAAATAAAACGTAGTACTTACTTCAGCATTAAAACCTTTGTCTGTTAGCGTAAACCGTATCGACAGAGTATACAAAATTTATTTTTGTTTTTGTATAGGCAGTCTGTAGAATAATTACATTGCAGTTATTCACACATTTATATTTTTAACGCAAAATCATAGTGAAGTTTTCAAATGAATTTCAGTTGAAGTTTCAAATGACTGTGCAGTAGAACTAGGTAGTGGTCTAAGCGATCGCCACGCCGCGCCGCCGCTTTCCACTGCGCCAAGTATTGTGGCTTCAAATCCCACATGGAACAACACTATGAGTGATCCACAAATTTTTGTTTTGAGCCTGGGTATTCTTTGTGTTCGTTTCATGTATGTCTACAAAGTCCCCCGCCCACACAGGATGTATATTCCTAATGCGAGAATTATCTTTTTAAAAGAAAAATATAAAATACAATCGGTGCTCCTGTTCAAAAGATTGGCAGGAATAACGGTGGCATAGAAGGACATCATAAAAGCACCTACATACAATAATCTTCAAGAGCGGATCAAACCATAAATCGATTAAAACTATGGGGAACGGCTCTATATACGACTTATCCACAACCACAAAATGCCTACAAACGCATAACAACCACAAAACATAACAGATAAATAAGTTATTTCTGTTATTACAATAAAATTAAAACCAGGCTATGCCTATAAAATTACATTATTAATTTATTGTAAAACAAAATGTAATTATCCGTATTTGATACAAGGAGATTATTTACGCGTGCAAATCGTTCAGGTATTATTGATAAAAGCTTATCTAAGTCGAACTTGTAATCGATTAATAATTCACTCGATAGTTGGATATAAATATTTCGAATAGATGAATAGTTGTGACTATTGGGACACCTAAACAAAAAGTATACCTATAGACTTCTACTTCCATTAGGTATAGTTCTTTATTAAACACTAGCTGAACCTCGCGGTATTACCCTCTGTCTTTGTCGTGCCGCAGGCAATGCCGCGGGGCGAAGCAAGTCTAACAAAGTAACCTAAGTTACTCCTTATATCATCAGCTATCTATCAGTGAAAGTCCCGTCAAAATCGGACCAGCCGTTCCAGAGGTTAATCGGAAAAAACAGACCGACAGACAGACAAAAATCGTAAAAAAAAATATTTTGGTATATGTATCGTGTATACATATGCATTTAGTAAAAAGCAGTTATATTAATATTACAAACAGACACTCCGATTTTATTTATTTGTATAGGCTAGGATTGGAGAAGAAGACTGCCTCGTTGGTCTTCTGGTAAGTGTATGCGACTGCCAATTAAGAGGTATCTGGTTCGATTCCCGAATCAGGCCAACAAGTGGTGTTGGGTTTTTCTTACCCAGAGAGAGAAAGGAGGAGCACGTGAAGCCGTCAGTAGCGGTCTTGAACGTCTTTAGCAATCCTTGTTGGGAAGTCAATGCCCTCAATTATACTGACATGTTCAACCTTTGAGTTCAGTTCGCTCTCAGACTTGAAAAGGTTCGATGCCATTCGCTATGTGGAAAAATAGATTTTCAGGTAAAACCTACTTAACTAGTAGCCGACTCCAAATAATATTGCAACTAAAGAAAAAGAAGAAAAATTAATGTAGATAATATTAATTCCTAAAATCATACATACGTTTTTAACGACTGTCTTTATTGGTAGATATACCTATTTGTCTTTGAACATACGAAAATATATTTCTCAGGATAGTTTCCTAACTGATTTTTAATAAGTCTTTAGTCTATGCGAGTCGATTAACAATTAATATATCAATTTGTTTAAATAATCCAACCACAATAAATTGTTAAATATTTATTAGTACTCTGTCGAGCGGCGCCCGCGCATAATCTTGTCCGTTAAATCACTGTTGTGTTATTCCATTTAATATTTACTACTAGAAACGTTTCAATGAATATATTCAGCATTATTTATTAAAATAAAAGATTAAAACTGTTTTAGTAAACTCTACCTGGTGACTGGGTTAAAATAAACTTATGTAGAGACGAAACTTAGCTAGTGCTATTTAACACCGGTTTTCTGTTACTCCGGTCGAGTCGGCCGGCCCATTCATGCCAAAGCGTGACTCACCTACGGTAAAAGGGTCAAAAAAAGCAAATTACTAAAAACTTTCAATATTTTTTGTAAATCCAAATCAAGTTTGTCCTTTATGTCACTTTGAGTAAGAAAACTCGTCTTATATACCTATATTAAAATTAATATTATTCCCTGAAATAACCAAAAAATAGTAGTGTTTTAAACGCCAAAAAATTGCTCCGATTTTAATGATTCCGGCATCATTCGACGGAGAAAAAATCGCTGATTCCGAATATGTATATAAGTCTCATATAACTCAATATCACCCTAGATGTCGCTTAAACTAAGTAGCCTTTCACCATTCTATATAAATAATAAAATAAAAATAAAAAACCTTTTATTTTCTACTAGAAAAAATTACAAAGTTAGTTTTATTAGTATCAAAAATATGTAGTTTATTAATTTTTGTGGTTATTAGTAACAGTTTTATAAAAATAATTTTAAATAGGTATGCTAGTGTTGTAATAATTGTTATGTAGAAACCCCTTTACGGGTAAAATCCTCCTCCAAATGTAGCCAGTTTTCTCTGGATTGCGTTATTTGCATCCAGTTTGGACACACTGTGTGTTTAATTTCATCCTCCCATCTGTTTTTTTTATGGTTAAGGGCAACACCGCACCGCAACACCAGAGGCGTGGGAAGTAGGAAGGGGTTTGGGGTATGGGCCTCCGGTAGCCTCACTCACTCTATTAAACACAGCGCAAGCACTATTTCACACCAGTTTTCTGTGAGGCCATGGTATCACTCCGGTCGAGCCGGCCCATTCATGCCGAAGCGTGGCTCTCCCACGGTAGAAAATGAAAATAAAAAAGTTTCCCTGTCTTTCTTTTGCCCACTGGCCCTCTCCATTCTGTAACTCTGTTTGTCCACCTTTGATCTTGCAGGCGCGCTATCTGTCCAGCCCACTTCCATTAAATGCATGTGCTAAGCCGTCTGTTGCTTTTGTGATGTTGCGTAAATAAGGCATACATACTATGCCTTATTTTATTTCTTATTTTTATGTTTAGCATACTCCGCTCCATTCCACGACCGTACGTTATCATTTTTTTCATGACATTTTTGTTAAACCTCCATGTCTGACAACCATAGGTCAATCAATCATGGAATAAGACAAGAATTCATAACCTTAGTCTTCAGTGCGTACTTATTCCATGATGATTTCTAATTTTTATTTTATTTTTACTTGTTTTGTTGATTGTATTTTTTTTATATTTGAATTATGTATTTAATATAAATGAATATTAATGTAATAAACAGTTATTATATTTTATACAAAACAATTTCGATGTGTCACATCTGCCAGGCGTCCCGTGACGACTCACGTTGTTTTTTTAACGTGCATACATTATATACCTATAAGATTTAAAAAATGTCACCGCAGGGAACCTTTTTTTCCATTAAAATGTCAATATTGATCCAAGTCATTAATTTAAAAGGACCTAACGTCATTTTAGTTTCTTAGATTACTGATTAATATTATTGCCTTTCCCAAGCGGCTTACAGCGCCCCCTGCCAGGAAAAGCCTGTTTATCCGGACAATAAAATGCTAATTCAGTTCGCAAAACTGTTTTGATTAAATTTCTTTTAGTTATAACACAAGAAGAACTTTAATTTTCATCGACAGTATAAATCCGTTTTGACAATCAATTTGAATTTATATTATCATACGAAATTATTGATTTCTAAAATATCGTATAGCAAGTACCTCATCTGTGTAAAAAGTAATCCGTTTTGTGGAATTGCATAAATGGCGCCACGTAGTGTTGAAAAGCTGAACGAAACTCAAAACCACCCCTTTCTCTCAGTGCTGCCACCCTTAGAGAGAAAGTTTGTAGAAAGTATTTTCATTCTTAAAAGTTCTGCTATTCTCCGCTAGGTGGCAATAAAAGTGAACGTCCCGAAGCATTCGCGTCACGGTGTATGCATGTGTGTGTGATAGAGCGAGACCGCGAATGAAAAATTAAAAAAGGAGTAAAATAGACAGCAATATGAGTGTATACAAAGGCGTGGTTACGTGCATGCAAGCATTTTTTTATCGCAAAAATGGCCGGAACTTTACACTTGTAGCATAGACTATAATGTCGCATCTACTTTTAATGTGCTATTGTTGAACCTTGCGTAATGCAAATAAGGTTGAAAATCACAGTTTGCTTTGGAGAAACAACGTTTTTGCTGTAAAGTGTAGGAAAATAATTGGCGTCATCGGCGTCGCGGCGTCACTAGAAAGAGAAGATATAACGCAGCTAGCGTCGCAACAGAGCGGTGCCTACTGTAGACCGTTAGAAAGAGGGGGATGGCGTTAGCGAACGTAGACGACAGAGAGAGATGTCGCGAAAAAAATTCCGAAAAAAGCTGTTTTCACAAAAGGTGCGCGCTACGATAGAAATTACAGAAACATGGGCGCGGTTTAAAAAATTGTCAGGGGCGCCTGCGCCCTCGGTAAAAAGCCAGTGCGGAAGCAAAGGGGGAAAGAGACGTTGTTAGTGGGCACTTTGTGACGAGTTGCAGTGGAGTGGTGCGCCGCGCGCGGTTGCCGCTCGTACACAACAAAAACAAAAACCGCTAATTATTGCGATTAATAAGCGAATACCGTTTCTTGTGCGCGGCAACGCATGTGATGACCGTTCCTAAGCGTGCCGAATTATCATAGTTTATGGTTGTGCTGTGTTGTTTAAATTATTGTTGAGGTAAATATGAGTAATTCGTCGAAAATAACCTCCAAAGCTAAATTAGTAGAAGTGAGGCGACGTGTCGACGTTCCGTTGTTTGTTCGATACGGACTGCGGTTCATGACAATGCCGTTTTCCCGCTAAAACTGGTAATGATAAAACCCAGCAGTGTTTTTCATGTGAACACGGTGTTTGAGTGAATGTTTTAAAATAACGCTGCACACTGTGATAACGAAATATGTAAATGATAATCACATGATAATGAATGACAAATGAACGAAAACAATTTACACAGTGATAACATTTACAAATAGCAAGGTACCCAACCAACAGGTACATAGACTAGAGATTTTATGATAATTTTTAAAATGCACATATACTTGACCGTCCTATGAAACCTGATTTTTTTACTTAAAACTCAAAACGTGCCATGAGAAGGTAAATAACAATTTGTCACTTGCATATGTCCATAAATGAAGTTTCAAGATTAAAATGTTGAGTTGTCTGAATCTGATAATTTTTCCTCAAAGATTAACCATAGAGCTACAATACTGAATAGTTTCAATTTCTAAGACTATTGTTTACTTACCTGAAAACAAACTGATAGTAAAAATATCTTTAAAATAACCTTAATATTTTCTAAGTTAACATGGACATAAATAACAAACATTATCTATGAAATTTAAAAATCGAACAAATAATTGGTAAACATGATGAAATATAAATCATTGACGAAATTGCAGTTCAAAATTCGAATTGACTTTTATTACTGTAAAAATATTTAAACATTTTTTGAATTGCTGTCAAAATGACAGACAACCGCCAAAAATCACAGATAACAAAACTTAAACTAAAATAAAATAGAAAGTAGTTTTAACATTAATAAAGTGTGACATTTTAAAGTAAAAAAATGTCTTTATCACGAATAGCAATGTCTTGGCTCTCTATATCTCACTGATATGATGTCAGTGTCAGGTGAGGCGTGAGATATTTTATCAGTCTTGTAAAATATTTTGTGTTGATTTATTTTCTACAGAAGACTTAAAAAATACTGAACCACGCAATTTAAAATTAAGAACCAGCTAAAAAGTTATTTGTCAAAAAATATATTAGCTGTTTTAACTTAGGTATGTTGTAGGTATCATATTACCTATATTTAATATGGTAATTTATTGATTAGAGACAAATCTACTACGATTAATCTGGTCTTTATCAGAAAATGTAAGTATAAAATTTATTTCTATATTAATTAGGTACATCATTTAGAAAAAAATCGCCATTTAAAGTTGTCGAAAGCAAAAATCTATTTAGGTATGGATTTTGTAAACAATAGTCCCTTTATGATGTATATTTGGTGTTCGAGTTGAGTATAAGTATAGTAAAAGTTTCTAATACAAGTAAAATTTTAACAAAAATAAACCGAATTCAAGGTTCAACTCGATTTCTCTTGGATGCCGTAATCAGTTCTTAGTGGTTAGTTGGTTATCATGGTACCACCGTTGGGATATCATCTTTCCACTAAAAAAAGAATTATCAAAATCGGTTCATAAACGACGAGGTTATCTGCGAACACACATAAAAAAAGATTTAAATATACGTTCGAATTGCTGAAATTTTTACACTTGACATCTACGACATCTAGGTACCCATAATCTTTTCTTACCAAAATATGAAAATCTTATTTTAGCATAAAGACGAAATATTAGTTATATTAAATAGGCAAATGTAAATATACGTGCGTATGCATTGATATCGTATATTATACCTACAGTGAAACCTGGTTGAATGTCACCTGGATGAGTGAGACACCTCTATTATTGAGAATTCTTATGAGGTCCCGGCATATTTTCATCGAATTACTGTTAATCCAACTTTTCAACTGGATGATGAAATGAGATTTGATTTCTAGGATTTTTTAGGTGTTTACCTCTGTAATTAGGACTCTACGAGAATAACCTGTATAAGTGAGATATTTTATCAGTTTGGGACAAGTTTTGACACGTTTGTTTACAACATTTTGCACGTCCTTTGTTTTTATAATAAACTAGTTGTTGTGTATGTCGGTTATCACGGTAAATAGTAGCCTATGTGTTATTCTAATGTATAAGCTATATTACTTTAAAGTTTCATCAAAATCCGTTCAGTTGTTTTTGCGTGAAAGGGTAACAAACATCCATCCATCCAAACTTTCGCGTTTATAGTATTTGTAGGAAAATATACTTAATTCTTATACCAAAAATACTTATTTTATTGACATTTCTACCTCTATTAATGGAATAACAGTTGATTTTTTACCGTATAAGCGGTGGGGCCTCTGTAAATGAGACAACTATAACTTTAAAACTGTTTAATAGGAAAACTGGATAAATGAAAACCTCTTTAAATGGTGCGAAATTCTTGGTACCTTCAGATCCCAACTAACCCGGTTTCAATTTCAAGCTTTTCTCAGACCTTCTTATCTCAAGCTAGAGTCAAAGTTCATCTTCGTAATTTTCACTTTGCTAGCCTTTTCACTAAAGTGTATGCCCATTAGCTCTGGGTCGCTTAAGACTAGTTTCACATTTCATCATTTACCTACAACACAACAATCAGGTTTTCTCAAAACTACTAAATAAAAACCAAAACATTAGGAAGACCAATGAATTTTTCAGCCATGACACATTGACGTGTGACGTGAGTGAACCTTACATCTCTTTCTCTCGCAAACTCTTGGTTGTAAATGTGAAATCATTTTACAATTATATTTATATTAATAGACCTTTTTGGTATAAGTGTCTGAACATGTCAAATAAATTACATGAAGCAGGCTAAGCTTATTAACTTAAGCTTAAGCTTATTAACTAAGTTGTTAAAATTACTAGAGAAAGTTCTGGATAGTTCTGAAAAGAAATTATAATAATAACCTTCGAATTTCAAAGTCTTGAATTTGATGCATGTCAACGTTTTATAGGCATGACAGAACGGCTTGAAAGGTCGAATTGTCGTCGTTAGAATATGAAAACCAAGTAAAACACATTAACATAGGCTTGTTCAGAAAATCGCAATTTACTTTTTAATAAAAGTATAACATTGTGTCAAAAAATTATTTTATGTAAAAAAGATTCAAGGTAAACTGTCGTAAATGTAAAAAAACAACAGTTAATGCATTAATATAAATTATTAATAATGAACGCGTATGTCCAAACACATTTCATCATTTACCTACAACACAACAATCAGGTTTTCTCAAAACTACTAAATAAAAACCAGTCGAATGAACGTAAACTGACTGGTCGGATCCGAGCGCGTAGTTGCCGAATACGCTCTAACTAACCAATAGAAATTCGTAAATATGATATTTGAATTGCGAACGTGGGCCAGTGCGTGGGCGTCCGCGCGTCCGTTCTCCCATTATCGTGTAAACGATTTTCTCTCGATTCAACGATCACATTTTATTCATCATAACAACATTGAGGTGTTTACCCGAAAAAGGTCTTTAAACTCTTTATGTTGAGTATTCAAGTTTAGAACACTAAAACCAAGAAACACTTTGTAAGTTGCATTGATTGCTTCTTTCGTGTTTTTATTTGCGAATAGTTTTCAATTACCTATATTACATACACAGAATATATATTTGTATAACTTAAATTTTAAAACACTTTTTTTACGATTTATGGATCATTGGATAGACTAGAGATTAATTAAAAAAAGTAAAACCTTATTGATATCGAACAATAAATTAATTATAAACAAAAGTTTGGGTACAATTTAATTAATAGCTTGGTAAAATATATACCTCTCGGACAGTTTTGTTCTCAACTGTCCGACTTAAATAGGGCTGTATCCACTGATCCGTGAATATGTAGGTATATTAATATTTTTCAACGTAAGCAGAGACGAATCATTTGTACACCACATGTGAAGAATCCCATTTGGGTCAAATGAAAGAGTGTGAACAGAGCCTTCTTTATTAAAATTTCAAGATAGTAGTTCTCATCTACGTGTACTGTACTAACGAAGTCTGACTGACACTACGCCACTATGCATCGCCCATCGTTTCAAAGACACACATGCGTTACGCGGCTCAACTACTGATGATCTTCCATCTTTGTTCACCACACGCTTGTTATATTGCTCTCTCTGTCTACACGCACGATCTGATGTCGGTTGCATGTTGCGGTTCGTTCCTCACATCCCTCGGCTCGTATAGCTATTGCATAGGAGCTAGATTGGCGCGTCGCGTATTCAAAATAGGAACGTTGGTAATGGAGTGGTATACGGTAGGGTGGATGTGTGCGTGCGAGAGAGCCAGCGACCCTCCCCCGCGCCGCCGCCCCCGCTACCCGACGACGCTAGCCGAGCGAGTGGCGCGCGTTTACACAATCCGTTGGTTCGGAGCGCGGGCGACACTCGCGTCGGACGTGTAGCGTCTTGTGACGACGATCGACGCGCGAACACGTTTCGTCAACTGTTTTTTGTAACATCTTGAAACCCATGCGAGTATAGCGCGCTCTAAACGGTTTGAAACTTCTTATATGAATTGATGTTCCAATAGTATACTGGAATTCAAGTTTAAGAAATTATCATATTTAAATATTTTAGTGCGACCGCTAGTGATGCAACCATAGAAGATGAATAATTTTAGAAAATAATATACCTGCTTATTTAATAATTTTGATATTCTTTTTGTCGTGAACATTTTTTTTTGTGACAGAGTAATTTCCTGGTGACGATTAGTGGTACAGTGTATACATGGAACAAGAAGCGCATAACATAATTTGTGCTATTAGTAGAAAAGAGCAAAATAAAGATCAGCAATGAAGGGGGTAAGTGTTCACAAATATTTTTAATAGTAACTTCAGTGATTATTAAGTTCGAAATACGTCCATCACCGACGGAAGTATTCCATTTCTGATTTACACTAAAGTGAGATATAAAAAAACGAACAGAATATAGGTGAAATGTTAAATATCTTTACAATAAAAGTCAAAAGTTGAAATTCTAAAAAAGTGAGAGTAAAAAAAAAGACGTTCACTATAATCGTCGTCGCACGCTGCGTGTTTTTGTGCCTCGTTTTTGTTGCCCAAAGTAGGTACGAAAAAAAACGAACTGATGTTTTTTTACAAATAAATAACATCGGCTGTAAAAACAGTTATCGAATAGTTATCTAGTGGTTTTTAGCAGGTTGTTAAACGTAATATCATAAAGCAACAACGAACTTCTACTAGCCTCATTTTTTAAACGACTTCATTCATTTTTTTATTTATTTTAAAGCTGACAGTAAAAAATGTGCAGTGCTACCAACGTATAAAAACGTATTAGTACATATCAAATACCAACTTATCAATACGCTTAGCAACAGCAAGACTTCATGATAAAAACAGTCACATGTTTTTATCACGCTACTATTTTAACATACCACACAGTGCCCTTATCATGTTCAAATAAAGGACAAAATATATTTAGATTATTTAGTTTAAAAACTTATTAAAATTTTGGTCGCTAAGGCCTTTTACTTTGTCAACACTTATTCGTACCTTTTATAAATAATAAAAAGAAGTGAAGTCATTTTTAATTCCGTAAACATATAATTTTAATAAAAGAAAAACTTAATACAAAAAAGATTAACAAAAAAAAAAGTTGAGAGTAATGATCATACGCTTGTTTATCATGGCTGACCTTTTATCGTATCGGCACGTTTGGGGCAAAAGGTGATGTTTTATTATTATAAGTAATTTGTTTATATACAGATATTATTAATGTTAAATAGCGGCCGCGTCACAGCACAGACATGACAAGTTGTGTTTTGTTAAATATTAATTATCATACCTACAGACGAGAGTCGTGCTTTATCTATGTTGCTATGCTGAGCATACTTCGGTGTAAAGTAACGTAGGTACCTACCTATAGAGATTAAATATGAAGTTGAAACTTTATTATTAGAAATGTGGTATTTAAATTGTTAAACTAGCACAATTTTAGATTACCATATTCATAATTAAATGTCACAGCGACAAAAATAAATACGAAGTGTAATTTTTTGGCTATGACTATTTATTAAATTATTACACAAAAACACTGGACATTACATAAAAGTTAAATTTCGAAAAAGTAGTTTACCATTTTATTTTAAAAACTTACCAGACGACCCTTTCACAAACCAAAAATAGACAATGAATGAATAGGATAAAACATTTGTTTTCGTTTTAATGAAATGTGAAATGTAAAGATTAAAATTCCTGTTAATTTGTACATTCTCTAAATTTGTTGCCTTTTAAAAAAATATACAGCTCTGAGCTATGCAATCGCCCGAATATGTTTTATATCGAAATAATTTAAGTGTTGCACGAAATATCGGCTATTACAAGATTGTGAGCGCGGAATTATCAATTTAGTTTGGCCCTGGGCCACCTTTTGTTTTGTGTGGCCTTAAGGCCTGTCGTGACTTCGTTTTGGACTTTATCTTGAAGCTTTCGGCGTTTTTTATAGTTGATAGAGTTCAGTTTCGAGCGCGATGTTATAGACTTGAGTTGGGACAGTATATGATTGATGGAAGCACGCTAATGATCTCTATAGGTAGGTACTCAGTCAGTGGTACGTTTCCAGCGAAGCCATTGTTGCCTGTAAAAAATCTACTAAAATGCGCAGATTTTTATATTTTTTGCAATTTTTTTCTATCGATAATTAGACGATTTATCTTAACTCTGATGGTGTAATTGGTGTTCTTGCTTTAAGTCATACGTTTCTCTGTATAAAGATATTTATAAAACCGTTGGTTTCTCGTTATTAATAACATTCTTGCGCCGGCGGGCAAAATCGTTTGTCTCAAAGAGCACGCCAGGTTCGAGTCCCGGTTGCTAATTATTATTTATGAGCATATCTTATCTTTAGCTAGAGGCTGATAAAACTTACAAATTACAGTATTTTTTCTATGTACCTACGTAGGATTACAAAATAATTCAAACTAAGTAGTTTTTTACTCTAAAACATATCTGCTATCTTTACATACATTTTAAGCAGTCACCATTTTAGTGACAATGCGACTATGGTACAAGTGTTTTTTTATAATAACCTTGTCAATAACTTTTTAGTAATATTAAATTTCCTAACATTTCTCAATTACGCACAGAAACTTAGGCCTCAACTAAACGGTAACTTTAGTAATAATTGTACGATCACATATTATCTAATGTTCAAATTATTTCATACATATAACATAATTAACATTGTAGTCTTGTCTCAATTTACAAGTCCCATTTAAACTGAAATTAACGTTTGTAATAATTAACTCGAATTAACGAACACGCCCCTCATTCACCACGTGATGCATTTTCTTAGTCAGTTCATAAATTAAGTAAATTTTCAACTGGTCACATCAATTTCACTCGTTTAACAACTTTATTTGTGTTGAACAGTTTGGCTGGCAGCCATTTTAGCTGCAATTAAATGTAATTTCGCCCATTTCTTTAATGTGTATGTGTATTTATCGCGTTTGCGGGCTTGTATGTTTATTTATAATTATTGTAGGTACTTTATTACTATACTAAATAGATGTCATGTTGTTAATCTGTCACTTATCTGTATTTAAGAATGATTAAGTCTATGGTTTGGACTCGGCAATGACAGCACTACTCATAATTTTAAATTATCTAAATTGTTTGGACCAAAAGACTATGTATTATAATGTAGTAACTTACATTTTTATTACATGAATGAAAAAACCAATTGTGGAATCTGAATTAGGATATTTTGAAATGTAAAATGTATAAATAAAAAAGGTGCAAAGTTACGAGGATCGTAAACTGAACTTTTTGTAAGTTGTATTAAATTCAAGTGACTTTTTTTTAAAACAAAGTTGTAAGGTTAAATTACATCTACATGAGATCATTTATTTTTCGATTGAAACATGACTTAAGAAAAGTTGGTTAAGTAATAGGACTGGCTGATTTTCTGAAATAAGAATTATACGAAAGAGACATAAAATAAAACAGATATTAATAAAACCACATACTTTATGATAAATTTACAGTACTTCTATTAACGTATTGTATTGACACTGACACTACATTGTTTATCGCCCACATACAAATAAATATAAAGTTAAAAATTACATCCACATTTTATAATGATCACAATATGTTTAAGTAGGTATTTCATGTGTGTGCGAAATTTGTATAATAGTGTATACCTAGTATAGTTTAACTCCGTAAAATGACCGACTATTTTTGTAATGAGTGAATTATGGCAAGTATTATTAATTAAACAAAACAACAGTTTATGAAATAAAATAAATTTTTAGCACTATTTTGGGAAATATCAAAACCATAAAGCTTTTATTTCAAGTAGGCCTTTTTTCAGGTAATTTTGACACGTTATATTTAATAAATAGTTATTGAAATTATCTATAGATAAAACTAGAAATTGATGTTAGTTATTAAAGGCTCTAAAATCTGGAGGAACGTCTAAATATTCGTATTAAAATGTATCTTCGTTTGTACAAATTTTAAAAGAAATGCCTAATGAATTGTAATTAGGTACACACTGAAAATAAATTACCTACTAAAATTATTAATAGTTATCAAGCTAAACATCTCTCATCTTTCAGAAGTTTTTTAAATAATATCTACTAATATTTTTTTTCGTTATATCTAAAAAGTAACTATTTATGGGCTATTAGAATATATTATAAGAAGTTTAAAATATAAAAGTAGTACCTTTAAAACTTTAAAAAAAAAAACAGTTTAATATTTTGTATCCGACATTAGTTTTAAATATGTATAATGAACTCTTATTTATTCGAGAGTTTTAACGAATAAATTTTGTAAATTAGCCATAAAATGGCTTAAAATATAATATAACTTAACTAATAAATTTTTACAATAACTAATGGTTTTAACTTAAAGGAATGTTTAAAAAACGTACATTTCAAGTCGACTGGTCTGTCCTGTTTTTAAATAGCTTACTTATTTATCATTCTTACTAATATTATAAACTAGCCGACCCAAGCAACCTCGTTTGCGTCTCCTATAGCCCGTAGCGTGATGACATTCTTCATTGTTGCTCCGCTCCTGTAGGTCTAAGCGTGGTGATATATAGCCTTATAGCCTTTCTCGATAAATGGGCTATCTAACACTGAAAAAAATTTTCAAATCGGACCAGCGGTTCCTGAGATTAGCGTGTTCAAACAAACAAACAAACAAACAAACTCTTCAGCTTTATATATTAGTATAGATTTGTAAGTAGGTAAGTAGTTACATTTCTATGTAGAACGACAGTTCTTATTATCTTGAAATAATGAGTGACAACGTAAAATATTAGAATATTAGAGGTAAATAATAATAAGTAAATATTGTTTAAAAAAAAAACGCTAACAAAGCAATTATTATTTGTTAGTGCGATCATGTAAACGATATGGTCTAGAACTGTTAGAATGAACTTACCAGACTAATATAATAGATAGAAAATAGTAAAATTGCACTTGAATTATATCCAAGTGAGATTATTCAAACTTCATTGAAAATAAATAGTTATTTGGCCATAACGTAACTATCTACACTCATCGCATTCCACCACTTAATCACAAATTGGCTCTTGCAATCATGAAAACTGTCCACACATTTCTTTTCCGCTTTGATATAAATAAAAGATTTTACAAATCGGATTTCCCAGAACGCCATCAGTTGATCGCAAAATTGCTATAAACGTACAACATATTGCATTGCGTTCAACGACGTCAAATGACCACAAAATATCGGTTAGTGATGACCAATAACACTGTAATAACACGTCTGTCTATGATATTATGCGGGCGGTGGTTACCAGCTACCGACTTCAGTAATTCTCTTTGATAACCACTTGCTAAATAATTTATTATACATGACTGCGACAAGGTCGAGGTAAACAATAAAATACATGACAAGGCGTCTTGTTTCGAATTCCAAATTTAAACTAATTGAAAACTCCTTAGTTTCAAAAAGGTTTTAGTCTTTGAGGAACTCCTTTAAAATAAGATAAAAAACAGATTGTTTTTTATTAATTCCGGTTATTGGCTCGGAATAACGACCAATTCGAATTACAGGTATAAAGCGACTATAACCTGCCTAACCTTGGCTACCTCCTTAAAAAATCCTTTTCTGTTCTTAATTAACTTTTCTTTGAAAATGCTCTTAATTTGCCCATCTAATTTCTAAAGTACCAAACTGGGGAGATAAGCCTGTTAGGATCAACTGGTCCTCACTTGCAAACTTGGGCGTGACGCCTCCTCAACCTTCGGAGAAA
This sequence comes from Spilosoma lubricipeda, assembly GCA_905220595.1. Taxonomy (NCBI): domain Eukaryota; kingdom Metazoa; phylum Arthropoda; class Insecta; order Lepidoptera; family Erebidae; genus Spilosoma; species Spilosoma lubricipeda. Next base: position 4,251,377 of record HG992290.1, read on the forward strand.
CAAGCATTTATATATATCTATACAAATAAATAAAATTGGAGTGTCTGTTTGTAATATTAAAATAATAGCTTTTTAATCAATGCATATGTATACACGATACATATACCAAAAATGTGGTTAAAAACTTTTTGTCTGTCTGTCTGTCTGTTTGTTCCGGGTAATCTCTGGAATGGCTGGACGGATTTTGACGGGACTTTCACTGGCAGGTAGCTAATGATCCGGGGAGTAACTTAGGCTACTTTTTTTTAGACTAACTTTGTCCCGCGGTGTTACTCGCGGCACAACAATAACCGCGGGTAACACCGCGGGGTTCAGCTAGTTTCTAATAATATCCTTGGTACTATAAGGAAATCCTCTGCTCTCTCACTCTGACAGATGTTTACAGTGCCTATGATAAAAAAAAAAAAACGAAATTACTGTACAATTAATTACAATATTAAAACTACATTATAAAAGATGAGGTTTACAGTACATTAATTTAACCTGTTAATTATCCGATCGCAAAATTATATATCTACCATAATGGCGTTCTTAGTACTTTTTAATTTAATAATTATTAAGCTTACTGTATCTTTCATATGAAATAATAACACGATAATGAATAGGTACTTAGTGAAGCGTGGTACAAAATTATAACTATGACTTCTTATAGAATTTCTTATAATGTAGAACTATTTTAAAATGTAGGCCATTCTTATTTTATACTTATACTACTTAAACATAAGCCTCTCTTTAGAAACGATGTTTTTGCCTACTATACCTCGCTGGGCTGATATAGAGTTTAGCAACAAGTAGGTAAATCGATCTTTAAAATTATACACAAAGTATAAAATATTTATTCACCTTTAGTATAACAAGTACAATTTTAACAAAAATAAAACCGACTTCAAGTTTCGACTCGATTTCTCTTGGATGCCATCATCAGATATTAATGTCCTTATCATGGTACCACCGTTGGGACATCGCCTTTCCATTAAAAAAAGAATCATCAAAATCGGTTCATAAACGAAGAAGTTATCCGCGAAAACACATAAAAAAATGTATACGGTCGAATTGAGAAACCTCCTCCTTTTTTTGAAGTCGGTTAAAAAGCAAATATATAATAATTGCCAAATTTTCAAATGTACATTTATCATGGGTATAGTGTTTAATACGCCAATATCCAACATTTGTCCAATAACACGAAACATGTTGCCTACACCGTGACTCATGTGTGGTCATGGCCGAGAATAGAATTAATGACACACTCACACATGCAAAAATTGAATTTGGTAATTGTCGTATTGTCATGTTAAATTGAAAATTATAAAAAAAAAATTTGAAACGGCTTTTGTGCTGTATAGTAACTTTTTGAGGTTATAATACTGGTTTTATTTCTATGGAACCATTTTGGAATAAAAGAGACTTTTGTAGAATGTGTTTTAGCTTTGTTATTACGCTAAGTGTGGGACCAAATGAAACAGCTAGAATACTTAGGTACCAGCTATAATTCCCAAAGTGCCTAATTAAATGCCGTGTTCCATGTTATGTGAATGGGACTAAATTAGGTAAAATTAGATGTTTAATCCAACTTCTAGTAACCCTTTTGACCACATAGACAAAAAAGTAATTTTTTAAAATTAAGGAAAATTTAGATGTTAAGTCCATCTTTTATTCAGTTATCCTTTCGACCACATAGGCATAAAAGTAAACATTTAAATTGTACAGAGTCGCAGTTTTGTTGTCTTTACACATTATTAAGTAAATTAAGTTCTATAAGTAACACTTTTTAGGTCCAAAATGGATTAAAAGTCGAAAAACGTGACGGAGTGGTCGTTTTTATACGGAACGTAGAGCTTTAGTTCATTTTCATAATAGATGATTTTTACTTTTCAGTTAAAGCAACATGTGCTATAGCTACATTAAAATACGGTTGTGTCGTCCTGAACCAAGTATTTTATATACTATATCTAACTTTACCACATCTTAAATAAGTAGAGTCAACAGAAGACTGGCTGTACAAGACGTATCAAATATTGCAACTCAATCTGCATAGTTGAAATCTATGTAAAGATTGCAAAGAACACAGAAAGCTAAAATGTTGTACATTTACAATATGTTACGAATAGTTTAAGCAAAACATAATAAACATTAATTGTTTACGTCCATATTGCCAATGTCAAACACATGTATGTATCTGTACACATGACGTTAACACGTGTATAGTTATTACACAGATGAAGTATAGAACATTTAAAAAATAACTAGATACATTATAGCAACGTCTTTTTGCGTTTTGTCGTCTTCACTTGAACGTTTTGTCTGCACGGATATGGCGTAGTGGTTTGAGCGTATGTCACGCCGCTTTCTACTGTGCTAAAGTGCTGTGGGTTCAACTTCCATATAGGATAACACTTTATGTGATCAATTGTTGTTTTGAGTTTGGGTGTCTTCTATGTTCGTGTCATATATGTGTGCGATGTCACCGAGCCATAGAAAAATATTACTAGGTGCTGTGGGTTAGTATATAGACAAATTACACTGAGACAAGACCAAATGATTGTACTCATCACACAATAATTTGTCCTAGGTGGGAACCGAACCTCTGTATTGGCAGTCAGGATCTGTAACCACCGAGTGCCGAAGTTAATGATAAGTGACAGAGATCTTTAGTTTTAAGTTCTTCCTTATTATATTGCCAACTCCTCCAGTTTTCTTCTGATTAATTTCGTTGCGGTTCCAAGACAGTTCAATTTTTCCAGGGACTTCCAGAGTGTCATAACTCGGTGTATTCGTCAGGGTCACTGCTGTTGATCCTGGTGTACAGGAGTGACAGTAAAGGGCGTGTGGGCGGTATTAGTCCCATGAAAAATTTTTACTCCTTTAACAAAACTGCATTTGATCATTCAATTCATGGCATTTGCATTTCAAATTGGTTCGTACGACACTAGTTAGTAATATTAACTTGATAATAACAGGAAATGGTGATTGAAAATTCATTTTATATTGTCACCAACAGTACGCTAGCAACAAACATCACAGCTTAGCAACTAGATATTAAAATAAATTAACAATATATTGTTTTATTAATATTACTAGCTGTGGCCCGCGGTGTTACTCGCGGTTGTTGTTTTCAAAAGAAATAGAAATATTGCCAAAACATCCTCTACACAGGTTCTACTTTATAATATTATGAGAAGACAGAGACTGCGTGTGTGTTTGCGCACACACTTATGCTCTATAATATTTGGTTTCTCTCCGTTAAGACTGGCCGCCGTGGTCATGATTACTGTTTGTTAAACTGTGAAAAGTGATTTGATATTTTTTTATTCTGCTTGATGGAAAGCATAAGCAGAATCCAAGAGTGGTGGTCACCATACTCATTGCAACAATGCAGCATGGTGACCCTCACTATAGCGACCTATTGAGATGCTTCTACATCATTGGGCCTCCGGTCTCGCACTCACCAACGAAACACGACAGTACGAATGCTGTCATTTTACGTTGAATTTCTATGCGATATGTTTTTAAAATAACTTTAAAACATTAATTTACCTGCTTGAAATAATCTCTTTTTCCTATTATGTATTTTTTTTCTTAATTAGTAGCGGTAAGAGATGAAACTTCATAGGGAATGGAGGAGCCACGCGTCATAGAAACGTGGTAATTTATATGTGTAAACGTTAACATAAATATAAAATAAATTAATATATTATTTTACGTAAATTCCCAAACAGTTGAGCCAATATCTCAGCCAAGATATAGGCATTCAGGAGATTGTCCGTTACCAGTCAACAGCCTATGTAAAGGTATTTAAATTCTGTAATTGACGTAAACTGGCAATAAATTACAATTACTTTGACAATAACAATGTACCTCTTACGGGCAATAGCTACTGGTTTGCCTTGCCAAATCACGGGTTATTTCAATAATACCGCCATTATTATAGTCCATACCGTTTATTGAATAATAGGTTTAGCGACTTAGATATAGTGCTTATATTTAAAGACTTGCTACTGGAATGGCAACAATATTCAATATAAATAACCTACTGTTTAATATACAACCTTATTTCACAACTCACTCAATTATAAAACTTTGTTTATATTCTATGCAACGATAACGGTACCTATCGTAACATTTTTTTGAATTACGAGATCATTTACGCGCTCCTTTTAATCCTAAATCCTACTAATATTATAAATGCGAAAGTTTGTAAGTATGGCTGGATGGATGTTTGTTTGTTACTCTGTCACGCAAAAACTACTGAACGGATTTAGATGAAACTTTACAGTAGTATAGCTTATATATCAGAATAACACAGACTACTGTTTGCCGCGATAACCAACATATACTCGAGCGGAGCCGCGGGCAAAAATTAGTAAATTATAAAACTTCCTTTCAAAAAAGATAACAATCAATTAATAGAAAAGATAAAAACCGGAAATCGATAAGCTGCTAAGAATACGACCACAAACAAAAACAACATAATTGTTCAAAAGTTCAAATTGAAAAAACACCTTGACCTTATTTTGAAGAGCTCACTTCTCCAAACTTGTTTTTTTTGGCCATCTTGTAAAAGGTTAGATGTTACTTTTTGACAGGCAATTAAAAAAGCAAGCTATATTTCAAGTGCATTGTTCAGAAATATTATTTTTCTTTAATATTTATTGCCTTGAGAACTCTCAATGGTATTGCATGACACTTAATAAATGATATTTTAATGTTTTTTTGACCTATCCCATTTATTAATCTACGTTTCTTCATTCATTTTTTAATGTTAGATTTTTTTTTGATTTTCTCAAATATGTATCTAATTATTACATAATAAAAAAATATCATATTGTAGATATGATATTTTTTTCTCTTGGAAATGAAACGTAATTAAGACAATAGAATAAAATTTACTGTGCTCTGATATGAACTTTCTTGTTGCTAAGACGAAATAAAAGTGAAATGAAGATAATATAAATGTACATACATGTTATCTCCATGTAGGTACAATGTATTTTAATTACAATAACAAAAAGGTATAATTAAGAACTGATAGAACAAAAAAAACCTGTATTTTTACTTCTTTCAAAGTCAAATAGAAGAAACTTACAAATGTATTATTTGGTGTATGTGAGTCATTCAAACTTTTTTGTGTAACGTCGGCTGTCAAAACATTTATTTGACATAAAGTAACAAGCAATTCATTACTGTCCTCGTTGTACAATATACCACAATGTCCACAATAGAAAGAAACCCATAGCCCACAGTCTCACAATAGGATACAATCACATTAAGTACCGCCTTTTTATTAGACTCCAACTTGTAAACTATTGTAATATAATTTTCTACTCAAGCCGCGTCTTTTGAGTGTTCTTTATTTGAAATAGAAATGTGTCTATTACTTTTTATTTTTATTATTTATAATGTTGACGTATTTGAAAATAATACTTTTAAATTATCTTCAATTCCTTTTATCAAATTTTACTTCTGTTTTATTTTAAGGACTAGATATTAATTTACAAGTTCGAGTTACTATTATTAAGTATAGTGTTGCCATATTGCGCCTTTCTACGAAGTCGAGTTTAGTAACTTGATATTATAATAAAGTTTTGAGCTACAATGTTGCCCCTTAAGTTCAAGGCAAGTAGCATCACATTACATGCCACGTAATCTTGTTTAGACAAGATTATTTTTAAACTTGTTTTATTAAAGTTTTTATTTCTTCGAAAAAACTTTTAGAAAAGTATAGCAGAAGTAAGAATTTGTAAATACATACCAATGAAAAAAAGAATAATACCTATTAAAAATTTAAATGCTGGGTCTGTTTAAGCATGCAACGCGATTACGATGCGCGAACATCAGTACGGGTTAACCCTTGAAAAGTCGATGCAAATTTGCGCATATATAAATAATGTATGGGCCCCGCACATAGATATCAGCCAGCGATAACTCGAGTTAGACAAAGATGGATGATCAAATAAGATTTGTTGACACCTCCGCGCGATACAGATTTTAATAAATCATCTCTTGCGTTCGGATTATTTATAAGCGTAATTGGACACGAATGTGTAGGTTTCTCGACACATACAAAAATTTATATACACATATGTTTATTCCTTAATTTATTTAACACGGAAAAGGGCTGTTTTATCATAAATTATGATTTAGTTCGAGACTGTTTGAACGCACAAATTCATTCTTACCCAATTATGCTTTTATTGAATGTATAATGTCTTACATGTCACGATATTTAGTAGTCCCGAATACTGGTTTTATTTTGTATGGATTAGGCGGGCAAACGAGCAGACGTATCGCCTGATGGTAAACGATTACCGCCGCCCATGGACACCTGCAAACACCAGAGGCGTCACAAGTGCGTTGCCGGCCTTTGAGGGATAGGGAGGGGAGATAGGGGGAGGGGGTTTGGGTAATGGGCCTCCGGTATCCTCACTCACTCGGTGAAATACAGCGCAAGTACTATTTCACACTGGTTTTCTTTGGGGCCGTGGTATCACTCCGATCGAGCCGGCTCATTCATGCCGAAGCGTGGCTCTCCCACGGTAAAAACTGGGCATACTGGGCTTATTGAAAAAAAAAAAGGAAAAAAATTAAAAGTACTCATTGAAATTAATTATCCTTGTGTAATTAATACTAATTAACTATATCTTGTTTCAGATAATGTATTGATACACACACCTTCAAAATTGCGGGAATCACCAGGTAATAAATAATTTATTTTTACGTACAAAACATACACATTTAAAATAATAATATGAACACTGAATACGTTCTGCTATTTGGCTTAATAACCGTATGCTGGCAACAGCCCAGTGGTTACGATACTCGCCTTCATTTGTAAACTCGTCGCGTCGTGGGATCGAGCCTCACTGGTGCGTGTTCAGTCTTTTAGGCCTTTATCGAAGCTACATATTCGTTTCAAAGAATATGACAGTCAATCAGAGGCCAATATTAAATGATCCCTGAAACGGTCGCGCTTTAGATTGAATATATCTTCAACGTATCACCGACGGGATCTACATTTTATACATTAGAAATATGTAAAATAGTTCTTTTGCATATAGTGTGCGTTTGGCAGAGACCAATATAAAAAAATTGTAACTAATTATCTATACCACGTTGAAAACTTTTAGTGAATTTAATATTATTAAAAGAAATACAATCGAATTGAGAACTCGACCTTTTTAAGCCGGTTAAAAAATATAAGAATCTTTGTCTTTTTAGTAACATCTTTAAAACATTCGTATACTACTTGAAATACATACAAGTATCTTGTTATTAGATAACGATAACAGTTATCAACGATAACCTTCACAGAGAAAGTCGGATAATGAATTGATCGGTTACATAGAAATATTTGTTGAATTATCACATCCGGCAGCCAACATCAGAAAAATTTCACCTTAAAACGTCAAAAGTCATCCAAGGTTACGTACATCGTATTGATATTGACATTAGACCGATTTTTTTATTGCACACAATTTTTTGCTTCGACAGCTCTACAACATTCAGAAAAACGGTAGAACATTTAGGTCAAAATAATTAGGCTCTTGCAAAACTAAATTGGTTTAAGAGCACAGTAATTTTATTGTTCTTTTTCAATTTTCGTATGCGTCAGATCCGTACGTTGGTTTCAATTTAAAATAATTGACTTATTCCACCTTTTTATACATTAAAATTATATTAAACAACTCGTTCTCAAAAAAATGATAAACCACAACAAAATGGCGGTAATAATTCATTCGTTAATACAATGTTTCACCCATTATCCCTATTTCTTTGTATGGCACAACCGCTTTAAACTAACCCTAACCCTTCCCGGCATACGGTGTCTTCAATGCCCCGACTTTCACATCCTTCCTGTTTTAAATGTATTCATAACGCAAAAAACTAATGCGTATCATTTGACGGCCTCTAGACAAAAGCCCACTGTCTATTGTCGAGTTAAAAGGATTTTTTGTCGTCTTCGAAATTGGATCGAAAGATGCAACTGATAGTTTGCTTGCTATGAATGGATATTACTTTCAATTTTTGTTTAACGAATGCAAGCGATCTTTGTTTAAACTATTAACGATGTTGTGTAGAAGTTAAAATTGGAGTGTCTGTTTGTAATATTAAAGTAACAGCTTTTTAATCAATGCATATGTATGTATACACGGTACATATACCAAAAATGCAATTAATAAAATTTTTGTCTGTCTGTCTGTTTGTTCCGGGTAATCTCTGGAATGGCTGGACGGATTTTGACGGAACTTTCACTGGTAGGTATCTGATGATCCGGGGAGTAAATTAGGCTACTTTTTTAGACTAACTTTGTCCCGCGGCGTTACTCGCGGTACAACAATAACCGCGGGTAACACCGCGGGGTTCAGCTAGTTACAAATACAAATCATATTATAAAACATAGTCGTACACACCATTGTCATTACCTCGTTAACTTCTCACCATAACTCTCTCAAGTCGCTCTTACAAACCACCACAAAGTGTACCATTGTCCCATCCCTTATCTACAACAATAAACTACCATTACATTAAAACGTAAGCTACTTTGAATAAAACATCCTATTGTAAATATTATAAATATTATGCTAATACGATAAAGGAAATTTTTGACTTGAACGTTGTGACCAGGTGTCGCATCGGAAGGGTTGAAGGGAAATCTGGGGACCCTGCGTGCTCGATCATTTATTAAGATTTGTTCCATTGTCTACCATCTTATTCCCATGCATGCATGTTTAATAATTTATGTGAGAAGTGCTATTGATATATTTTACTTCTTATTCTAATGCGTGCACGCATGTTGGCATTTGAATGTGATTCAAGATGGTTCAGTGGTCATTAATTTATGGATTAATTTTGTTTTGGAATGATATTCGAAGATTTATGATCATCCTTAGAGGATTATTTTGTTTTGTTGGATCATAAAAATATATCCTTTTGTGACTTATAAAAATAGTAAAAATGTTCACTGAATTCTATAGAAACAAAATAATTAATTAAAAAAGAAAAAGGATTGCATGCACGAAAATAATACTAAAAGTATTAACCACTTATAAAAAAGATGATATGTCCAAAATATTATATTATTATAAATATGTCTAATTTATATAATTAGGCAACACTAGGCTTCGTACAACATAAAAAAATATCTGTACTCTTGTGAATCCATATTTTTATAACCACGATAAACAATAGTAGGGTATATAATAAAAACACAGTAATAAATTACTAATAGCATACAAATTTATAGTTACATGTCACATGGAGGCTATTCAGGAAGGAAGTGGGAGCCATTATTATTTTACTGACTGCCTAATATTTAAAATAAACTACTTCATTTTGTTATTCTAACATGTAATTAATACATTGATAGTACCCCATAAAGTACCTACTCTATGATGTTTCATGAATCATTATTTTTGTAAATACTCCGTGTAGTTTCAATGACAGTTTAAACATCTTTCAATTACTACTACAGACTAAAAATCTTGATATCACCGTTCGAAATTCAAAACGTTAGCCTGAGCTCACGTACGAACTAAACGTATGTTAATAGCGACTTACACATATGGTCGTGCACAGCTGTTCCCTTTACTATTCTTATGCAAAGCAGTATTTCGTTTTATTCGTTGTACTAGTAATAACCAGTAGCCTGTACTCAACACATGTAGAAGATGGTGTACGGAAAACAGATTTTTTTCATCACTGATATGAAATGCACGTGTACAAATACATTATACCTATGCTCGATGGACGCTGCCACGGTGTAAAATGTAGAAAAAGATAAAAAAATAGTTTTGTTGTAGGTATAGATTTGATTGTAGGTAGCAGTAAGGAATTAATTTTAGGTATTCCAATTTTAATAACTAAATAAGGTGAATTTTTATGATAATAATTACTTAATTTTATACTTTTTAATATAATTGGTATTAAGACTGACGTAAGATAATAAAATTTAACGATAAACATCGCAGTATGACATAAAGTGAAAAACAATACCGTTTACCACAAACAATAAAGTATTGTATAAAACATGACATACTCTAAGTTTTAAATACTTGACATACTTGCACCTATACAGTATTAATTTGACGTGACGTAACTTTCTTACTGTTAACATTAACAAACACTTGTGTGAAGAAACATGAACATTTATGGCGGCCATAAATAATTTACGAGTGTGCTGTTATGGTGGCCGTCTTCATTACCCATACTCTTTCAACTGGTAAATGCTTTAAGTTAATTTATAGTGAGTTATAACCACTCATTATGTGAACAACTTTGTGTATTTATTATCTGTACAGATATTATGTATAACAAAAATTTCAGTGCTCAACTTCCAAGCGTGTAGGAATTTAAATTTGAAAATAGAATATCCAGGCATCTGTTTCTTGTAGCGTAATCCACTCACGTACCTTCACAATTCTTTAAAACTATTTTTAATTGACCACGAAACGTTTTAGAACATTTATTTTAAAAATAGAAGTACAATTATCTTAAAAAAAAATCCATTCGTTAATAACCAGTATCTCCTTCTCTGAAACACATGGTCTTAAAAAAGTATAAGTACCGTGGTAGAGAACTCGTTTTGTATTGCCAACGTCGAGGTTGATTAGTTGTAAAGAAACATTTTAATTGTTCTATGGTACCTTGTGAACTCTAAATAAGCTATGTTTTCAAGGTCTTTTAAAACTTGTATAATCTCTGACCCTAACTAACCGTCAAAAGTAAATATGAACTCATACCTACTTGCTTCAAATTTAAATAAGAATAGTGTTTGCTTTGCGCGAGTTTATCGTCTTGTTGAAACGGTTTGCTTTGTAGTTAATGAGTAACTAAATTTTGAGCTCGGTTATAGAAAAAAATAAATTTTATCTATTAAAATGCTTTAAGTATGTATTATTAAAATACTAAGTAGCATAAATATGCACAAGGTAATAACTTTTAATTAGCTTTAAATTCTTTTGCTAAATCTTTCTTTATCAACGTTATTTTTTGCTCATTATTAAGCATGCACAAAGTTTATTACGATGTTTAATGTTTATTATTTAAACTGCTAATTAATTCCCTACGATTTTTTAATATCATAAAATTCGGATGCTCAGAAATATTAAACATGGTATTTATTGTTGTTTTGTGCAGAACACGATAACTTTAAAACAACCATATTAATCAAATCTACTGATTCAGTTCTCGATTTAAAAAAAGTACAAGAGACTATGATCTATGGTCTAAGTGTTAAAAATATGTGCATGAAATGTTTAATAAATTTATAATTTGTAGAATTTTTTTTTAAGTAAATGACTTAGCATACTGCAAACTAAGTAAACACTGAATATAATATAAAAATTGAATATAGATAGAAAAAAAAATCGTAGAAATTAGTCATTGTATCTGCAACAGCAGTTTCTTTACTGCAATAAGCTAGTCGATTATAATATAATATGCACAGTATATTTCTAGTAATTATAAAATCACTTAGGTTTTGAGTTAAATACTTCTAAGTGAGTATATATGGAATCTATACAAATAAATAAAATTGGAGTGTCTGTTTGTAATATTAAAATAATAGCTTTTTAATCAATGCATATGTATGTATACATGATACATATACCAAAAATGAAGCTAAAAAATTTTTTGTCTGTCTGTCTGTCCGTCTGTCTGTCTGTCTGTCTGTCTGTTTGTTCCGGGTAATCTCTGGAATGGCTGGACGGATTTTGACGGGACTTTCACTGGCAGGTAGCTGATGATCCGGGGAGTAACTTAGGCTACTTTTTTTAGACTAACTTTGTCCCGCGGCGTTACTCGCGGTACCACAATAACCGCGGGTATCACCGCGGGGTTCAGCTAGTTTTGAATAAAAAGTTAATGGAAAAATCGCTTTTAAAGTAAATTTTATTTAAGCAATTCAACTATTTTACATGTACCTACGTATGTAGGTACGTAACTCGTAGCTTCGTAATGTATTCGGAACACATGTTTTCTTATTACATTCCTTCTTCATGTATTTTGTCATTTAATTTGTTTGCTTCCTCAATAAAACTTTATAGGCGTTAATTAAGAAGGTTAAGGGAACGAACACGGCTAATGAATACTTTCTCACTTTGTACAGAATTATTTTATTTCTAGATAGCATTAAGCTTTGACCTTCTTGATAACGGACTTTTTGCAAAAACTGACTTTTTCGTTAAATCGAACTTCTTCGCAAAAATGACTTTTTCAAGCTAAACGAACTTGGTATTGAATAATTTAAGTTAATCAACAATATTGTAAAGTGAAAACAGTGGTTAATAGTAATAGTATAGAATTATATGTAACCTTTAGTTTTAGTTATTTATCTTCAAAGTAAAATTTTTGATACATATTTTGCTTAAGCCGCTTAATGCTTCTGTCAAAATGTTTATCTTGAAGTGCCAAGTGTATTCAATGCCAATGTGACCAACGACATTCTATTGGATTTCTTATAACTTCTGTTTTTCTTATAAGTAATCTCTTATCTATATATTTCCCTTGTATTTTCAACAATTCAAAGAAATCATACTGTTTTTCAAAAATCATAATTTTTCATACTTATATAAAATATAAAACTTAGGTCTTAGATAAAATATATTATTTAGATAAAAGACAATTGAAGAAAAAAATAATAATAACAGTAATAAGCCTGACTGCTAAATCGTTTATGCGAAGTGACTGATATACCAAAATACAAATATTGCCATTCATTTGCAGTTTACAGTAATATTTTTGGTATGGAGGACCTTTTCTAACTCGGTTAGTCCGAAAGCCACAATATCGTGACATACCATAAAGTTGCCATACTGTTGACAGGTAATAAATATACGGCTTTTGTACCTCATTAGCTTAATTAATGACTGCTTGTAACGGATGCCGAAAAATATCCGTGAATGCCACTAAGTATAGTTAATATTTTAATATTTTTTATATATAACTAATAGTAACTAGCGTTCAATTGAAATAGGTAATTGATCTTACAAACGATCTGTGTTACCATAAAAAGTAAGCAATAGATACGCGAGCTGTGACAGCTTTTTTAACATGTGCAATGTTTTTCATCAATGGTTATTGTATACAAACATTATACATACGAATTTTCTATAGTATATGACTATAGATCGGATTATTTGTAATATATTTTTTTCTATCATTTTGTTTTCAAAGACAAAACATTTGGTTGAATTTCGAAGACTGTATTATTTATTAGTCTCAAAACATATTCAAATCAAATTTACCAAGTATAATTCTTGTAACTTTAAAACACTGTAAAATAATTAGTAACATCAGTTCAGTTAAAACCATATAAACGAAGTGGGTAGAGTGGTTACTCTATTTATTACTAACCCTTGCGATCCGTCAATCATCGCGCAGGCGTGGCAATCGGACTAATCGCCCCCGCCATCGAGCGGACGCCATCTTGAATTTCCATTTATAAAAATCTCTTTTCATTCTCAAAGCGCTAGCGCATTCTTATCTTTGCGTTTTGTTTTAATCTATAAACCATTTTATTCTTTTTAAAGTTTGTTCTGTATTTGAAGTTTCTTTCTTTTGTGTATGAAACTTTTTATAAAGTAATACAAGGCACGCTACGACTGATGAATTATATGACATTTTTACTGATAGTAAGTTTTTGATTAATTTGCCTTAATAAGGAAACATACAATTTCATTTATAAAATTAACTACACCATTAATTTTCATATGAAATACTTTACCGGTAGGTCCATCATGCAATCAGAATACTTGGTAGTTGGCCTTCAAAAGGTTCATTTTGAACTTTTTATGTTGATACGCCATGATAAAACCTGTATCAAAATGTGGAGCGTGCAACAGGGTATCATAAAGCGGCATCACACTTAGTCAACTATTCGTCTTTGCAACAACAATTTTTGTTTTTGAAGTCGCAGTGGTGATTATCTATAAAATTATTTAGATACTTTTTTTTACTGGTGTCCATAACGTGATGAATTTGAAGTTCATACTTGTCACGTTATGGATAAATAATAAGGGTGGGTTAAACCCAAAGGAAAGGGGTTTATGTTTTTGAAATTGTTAACCCAAATGATAGAAGTTAACCCTGGATTTCGGTTGTTTTGCGACGATACGCGACGTGAAAATTAAACGATATTACTTTATCTCTTGTTAAAAAAAAACTTGTCATTAGCTGAGATCCCCTCCCCCCATCTCACACAAAGAATGAACGCCCGGCGACAGTAAGGAAGAATAAATAAAAAAATAAATATTTCGGACACTTAACACACAACGTCATCTAGTTCCAAACTAAGCAGAGCTTGTATTATGGGTACTAGACAACTGATATAAATACTTATATACTTTTTTTTTGTAAATACATTCATATTATACGTAGAAAACACCCAAACTCCGAAACAAATATTTGCAGATCACACAAACATTTGGTCCGACCCGGGAATCGAACCCGAGACCTCAAGAACAGCAGCCGCGTACGCTACCACTGCGCCACCGAGGCAGTTAATGAATGAATAATTAACCTACAAAAATCCAGAAACCTGTATAAATTCGGTTATGGCAGGTAACTTACTGGGAACTGGGAGTAACTTAAGCTACTTTTTTTAGATTAACTTTGTCCCGCGGCGTTACTCGCGGTACGACGATAACCACGGGTAACACCGCTGGATTTAGCTAGTATAGTTCCTATAATTTCTTATCCTCTCGTAAGGTATTACGAGTATTACGGTATTACATTGATAAGATAAGATTAATTTTTGTTCTTTCATTTAAAAATAAGTTTTACGTTATACCTAGTTTATACCTATACATATGTATGTATAGTTGAAACATTTAAGTAACTTAAAATAACATTAGCTAGTCAGTTTTATTATTAACTTGGTCATATTAGAATTGTATTTCTTTAATAAGGATATAAATAATGTCGGTATATAATATTGTTATTATATTATTATAGCAGTAGGAAATAATTATAAATAACTTGTTTACTTCTGATATAGTCCACGCTATAGATGTTCTAATTCCACAGAGTGCACATACAAATACCTATATTTATCTAATACCTTTAAACAATAAATTTTTGTATAAATATAGATAAGTATATATACTACCTGATTCTCGCGATACAACAACAACCGCGGGTAACGCCGCGGGACAAAGCTAGTCTAAAAAAGTAGCCTAAGTTACTCCTAAGATCATCAGCTGTCAGTCAGTGAAAGTCCCGCCAAAATCGGTCCAGCCGTTCCAGAGATTACCCGGAAAAGACAGACCAACAGACAGTCAATAATTATAAAAAAAAAAATTTTGGTACATGTATCGTGTATCACATACATCCACATTTATTAAAAAGCGGTTATTTTAATATTTATTTAATCTAGTAATATATAGTTATCATAAGTATAAAAGTGCACATAATAAATTTATCAAATAAAAAAGAAAACATCTAAAAATTAAAAAAAAACATCTCAAAGATTAACCCAAAAACTTCTTACGTTTCAGATGTGTCGGAAACACGAGAATCGAGAAAAAAGATAGAAGAAAAAAAGGTTGAATACCACCGTGCTCAACCTGTTGTGTGTTCGGGGACATTTGGTGAGCGCTCTTATATTATTCTTTCTCCCTTTCTGGCCGTTTTTTGTACCAAAAAAATGTAAATAATACGATCCTTTGAAAACGAGATACGAGTGGGTTGAAGTTCGTGATACACTGGGTTCTAAGACTCGTTATTTAAAATATTTATTTATCACGTTCAAGCAATAGCATAGTATATATAGGTACCTATAGTAGGCCAAAACTTGCTTCCTAAAAAGGCATAATATGTCCAGTGCACTACTACTGACTGATGATAATAATACTTGAAATTATAATTAATAATTGGTAGTTACATAAATTGCAAGTATGCGTTATCAATGTAACTATCCATTATGCTATACAAAGTTATTATCGCTTCAATTTCACATTGGTTTATCGTATTATCTGAATATCTGCTAATTAAATGATAAAACATATAGATATTGAAAACAATATAACTTTGTTTCATACTTGTTACTATTGAGAGTTTAGATCATTTTACGTCGCGTACCTGCACGGGCATTTGAATTTCGGTCTTTATTGATAGGTACTTCTACTAACATTACAGATCATGAGAAATAACTTATCTAATCTTTCACTATTAATTAACGTTAAAGAGTCTTAGCTTATATAAGTATCGACAAAGTATATAATAAAAGAAATGGCAGTCATAAGGGCTGCCGATAGAAGTAAAATAGATAGAAGTAAAAAAATAATATTCTAAGTCAAAAGAACTTAGAATATTATTTGTAAAATTAATGTGTAAAAATGTAAAATGTGTACGCGCGTATTGACGCGAACTCATAAGATTTTCCCCTACCAAAAAAATGCTCAATGCGGCCAATGAGGTTTTCACTTCGATAACAACCGCATACATCTTACACTTGGCAATTTGATCCTAAACTTGACAGTCTGTACTTAGCTAACCATGCTGCTGATAAATATATAATTTTCCAAACACATATAGGTATTATGTGTGTGCGTTTACACATGAAAATATGACATCTTTCTAAATATGGACAAAATCTGTTGCAGTCAGTGTGTCTCTGCCTTAACTCTTAACCCATTTAAATAGACAGGACCACTCGACTTGAGGTTAAGTGCAGGTATCGTACGCTTTTTTAAACTTTTTTTGAGGGTCTTCGGAAATAGTTGTAACCTATTTATTTTGCTTTCGAAATTGGGGTTAGGAGAATTATTTCGATTCGGTTTGAAGGGTTAAGTTTTTTTTCTAATTTAATCCCCAAATTAATATATTTTTTTAGAAGAAACATTTGTTAGTTGTCATTTGGACGTTCATAGATTTTTAAGAAAAAAATAATAATTTTAGAGGGAGATTATTTATTAAAAAGTTGAATATAAAGTCTATTGTTTTAAATCAGTAACTTTTATAACTTTTTCAAATTTATGAAAAGTTAAGACATGTAATAAAATCCTTTTTGAAATTTGTTCAAACTTTTCATTTGACTGAACGAGTAATCGTAATGTAAAACTAAAAACATTAAATTGTTTTTGTTTTCAAGGAACTTACCAAACATGTTCAAGCATATTTGGACTTTATTGAGTAACACTTAGTTCTGGTAGGAATACCAAAGTCGTGTGAAGTTATTTAAATACATCTTTGCTTTCAGAAGTTCATAAACCTTGTATAATAAATATACTGAGTCCCTTAACATGTTTCATCTTCAATTATAATGAATCATTCCGTCTTTATAGCCATTAAAACGGTCAAGACCCCGGATTCGCGCCAAAATAAAATGGCGGCGCGGCGTTTACAAATTTGATCCGAACCTCTTTTCACAACGTCACTTGCAATTTTATAAACATTAACAATAGTTTTAACAAAAATAAATTGAACATGTTATTTGAATCTACTTCAATTATTGTTAATTCGTTTAGTTTTTGTCATTACCAAACATAGATATGTTTTAAATTACATAGTACTGTATGTTCTTGGTTCTTGGCTCGTGTATCTTTAAGATTTGTGTCTTATAATGAACTAGCTGAATCCCGCGGTTGTTGTCGTACCGCGTGTGACGCCGCGGGGCGAAGCTAGTCTAAAAAAGTAGCCTCAGTTACTCCCAATATCATCAGCTACCTATCAGTGAAAGTCCAGCTGTTCCAGAGATTTCCCGGACCAAATAGACAGACACACAATTTTTTTAAACATAATATTTTGGTACATACATATGCATTTATAAAAAGCGGTTATTTTAATATTACAAACAGACATTCCAATTTTATTTATTTGTATAGATGTAAATTGAGTTCGTATTCGCTTGAACTACTGAAGGGATTGAGAATGTTTGAAAGAAATACATGTGAATGCTCTACCTGCTTTGAGTTGAGATGTCGTGGATGGCTCTATGTTGAAGTGGATCACTTACGTTTTTTCGTCTATAGAAATAAAATGAAATATTAATAGGCTTATTAACTTGCTGAAAATATTATTCACTTGTCTTAAGATATAAATACGGATTTAAAATCCATAACGGGGTTGAAATTAATTCCTTAACAACATTGTGATCATCATTTTAAACATATTTACTTACCAATAAATAAGTAAAGATAGACAGTACGTAGTTAATTAGTAAGATGGTGTAATTAGAAATATATAGTACGAAGTAATACCTCACAGAAACAAACGCATTAAGCAATTTAAGTTGAACTTTTTACTGAGTAAGCGAACTTATTTCTTAAATTGTAAGTTGCAGCTAAAATCTATACATCTATACAAATAAATAAAATTGGAGTGTCTGTTTGTAATATTAAAATAACAGCTTTTTAATCAATGCATATGTATGTATACACGATACATATACCAAAAATGTAGCTAAAAAATTTTTGTCTGTCTGTCTGTCTGTTTGTTCCGGGTAATCTCTGGAACGGCTGGACGGATTTTGACGGGACTTTCACTGACAGGTAGCTGATGATCCAGGGAGTAACTTAGGCTACTTTTTTTAGACTAACTTTGCCGCGCGGCGTTACTCGCGGTACAACAATAACCGCGGATAACACCGCGGGGTTCAGCTCGTAAAAAATAAAACGATCAACAGAAAACTAATGAAATCGTGTAAATTACAAACCTGCGTTGCTCTCTTTTGTACATTCCCACAACCCTGGCACCTGCTGCAAGACCGGTCGAGTTGGGAGGTAAAAAATAAAATCTTTTTCATTTTAAAAACAACATTTTTTTTAAATGCCCGTCCGTGGGATCCCATTTATTTACGGCCAGTATGTTTATAGTACATCGGGTGGTGATGACAAACGGTTTAACAACACCCTGTATGAATGAATAAAACTTGGTTCTGTTGAAAGAATCGTCTGGAGGGACTTATGGAATAATAAATAAAATGTCTACAGAAAAAACGATGATCCCAGACCATGTAATGAAGTTAGAACAACGGATGGTTTTTGTAAACAAATTAACGCATTCGTGCAAAATCTTATTTTTAACAGACTTCAAATTAAGGGGACGTTCTCTTAGTACAGCTTATTTAAATGTTGAACATATCATAGACAATTTGTTTTTATTTGCCCATAGACCACTCTTACTCATTCATGTGACATCTCAACCTATCTCGATCTCTACTTCTCAAGAGTTTGTATAATTCTTCTATCTTATTTCTCAAATATAGAGTTTTCTGGTTGTATTAAGACCTAGATAAATCAAAAAGATTTTTTACTGAACATTTATTAACCATAGTAGTGTCATTATAAAGATTTAAATGACAGTACATATTACATGACATAAAACAATAGTCATGTACCTAACTAAAATGTACGTTTTTAATTATACCGATAGTGTAACTGTACATTTAAAGAAATAAGATAATTACTAACATATTTAATTATTATCCAACTGTCTCCCCTATTAGGTTATCTATATGCCTTTCTGTGGTGCCATTAGCTGCATGTTTCAGATAAAATATCTATTTGGAAATTTCCAAACCTTGTTATTTGATTATTCGTATATTTACTTAATTAGCTTGAGCTACAGAAATTCTTTAAATGATAAACATTTAGCTTTTATCGGAACCGGAACGTTTGGTTCCTCTAGCTACGCCGGTATCCACAACAACACAACCCTCACGATTTCCAATTTCAAATTCTTCTTTTCCTCACCAGCCAGTACTTAACGTAATCGTACCAGTAACATTTAGTATAATTAAAGTACTTTTTTTATTCAAATGATTGTTCAACAATTTATATTAAAAAATATTGTAAGTACATCGACCGAACAGGCAAAAAATCATAAAGGACAGGCCTAACAAAGAGGTAGGTCATGCAGGTCGTGGCGGGCGTTGCACGAACGTAAAAAATATCGCAAAATCATCGCAAGTGCAAAAACACCGCGTCTGACTCATTTTGTTATACCTTTACGGAGCTGCCAATAAAGGAAATTTGTCCGTCACTAACAAGTATGTCGGTCGTTTGGCATACAATCATTATGATTAGGTGTCATTTGTCACCTTTCGTGTCTGCGGTGCGGCCGAGCATTTGGTATGACACAGTGGTTATTAACGTCACGTAAAACCAAATAAATAGTGTAATTTACACTTTGAAATAATATTTTATTCCTAAGTGTCATAAACGTATACTTACACTCGTAAATTATTTTACGACCCACAAAGAAATTAGACAAAAAAGGTGAGTGTTAAAAAATACAATGAGGTTGACGTCTTTTTTACCAGCGCAATGAAATGTTACGTCGTTCTCAACCGACTTTACTCGAGCAAAAAGTTTAAGCATATAAAAAGTTGGGCCATCAAATTTCGGCTAGGATAATCAGGCACAAGTTGACCGAGGCAAGGTCGTACGAATTTGAACGTAGAACAAAAAATCCACATTTGACTGTTGCATTCGGTTCGGCTGATTGATGGGATTTCTTTACACGGCACGCGATTGATTTGCTTTGTTATTCTTTATTCGACGTTCCCATTCACGCTGCATTTTCGTTTAGGACCTGTTTAAAATGATACTCAATTGTTACTTATTTTTTCTCGTTTTGTTGCAGGTATATTTAAATGTGGGTGTAACGACTTTTAAATTGTGAGTTATTTTTAAAGGTTTTATTAAAGAATATGAATAAATTACCGACCAGAACCCTTTATGGTTGCAAGAAAAACAAGGTGCTTTTAACATTTTACTTGTAAGACGACGATATGGAGAAAGAAGTTGTAGTTTATACCACGCCCCCGATATCCGTTATGCATATCGGCCTTATACGGGCCCTAGAAGAGTGTCGGCCGTCTCATTGTCTTTCTGTCCGTCATGAGTGAGTCACGCCATTGTTGGGTTACACAATAGATGTCTTTGTGCATTGTGCCCCCGGGGACCCTGATGTTACGTATTTTGTAATAATTAGTCGACTTCAAATTGACTCACAAATGATAATTACTCATGCGTCTACTTTCTAAATTTTATCATAAAGTCTTGCATCAATATTGATCGGCTACGTAATTTTTTATATCATATGAAATGCAATATCTCACACGGCACGCGTTTAGGGGATCGCCCTTGCGCTTTGTGGGCCAAAAAAAAGGAATGTTTAAGGGGTCCGTCCAGTATAATAGATATGCGAAAACTCAATCGCGTTTGCTACTAACAATAAAATCCAATGAACAGAGTTCACATTCCTGTCGAAGGAATCTAACCTCTATGTGTTTGGAATACGAAACATTTTTTTACAAATGAAGCTATTCGAAATTCATCCCCTTTCAAGTAGGCAACTTGTAGGCGGGCAAAGTGGTCGTTCGTTCAGATATGTCAAAACAAATTAGTATGGGTAACTCTATGTATGTATACGTACACTATTTTATCTCGCTCTAGTCTTGTGAGTGCGAAAAGGAGGAGATATGAGAAAATCGAATATAATTTATCATCAAATTTCCCCTTTTTTGGCGTTTATTGATGCGTAGGCAATGAATAAGGAGTTTTTTAAGTTGTTTTATTTCATTCTGAAGGATTTACGTATTATTACTTTAATTGCGTTTTGAAACAAATAATTGACCAACAACTAAATTGAAATCATTTAAGTTGGAATAAAACGGTTCGCTCTGGCACATTTGTTATAATTCCCACAAGAACAGTTACATAAATTGGTTCAAATCTTCAACATAATGAAACTTCCACCACAAATCAACGCGTCACGCACCCCTAAAATGGCTAACGAAACGTGTTTTTATAAATGGTATAAAAAGCGTGATAGCAGTTATCGGACGCATTCGCTGACGTAGAACGATAAATGGTTGAAATTGTAAATTCACGATAACCAAATACATACATATTTACAAACCATAATAATTAATACCAGAAATAGTTTTACATTTTGTATTGAAATATTAGTACGTTAAAATTTTACAAACATTAGTATGTATTGTTTTTAAAAGTTTACTTATTTAACAGATTATAAAAATAGCTTCAATAACTACTCTTTAATTAAAATAACTAACAGAAATGTACCAACGTAAGGAAAATAAAACTAAATTGCTACGCGTAATTCAAATAACGAATGATGAGTAGAGTGGGTGGCGACGTTCGATGATGGGGTAAAAATTACCCCCGAGGGGTAAACACCCTATGTAGTGATGTGTGTTTATGTGTGGAGGAGGGTATGATAATGGCGTGTTTCCTGCCTGCCCCACGGCTTTACTAATGTGAAATTTTGCATTGCACGCACTTTAAAAATGAATTATATCGGTAGTTTATTGTGGACTATCTACACATCCACATACTGTTTATTATATTTTTAATATTTTATTTATAATGAATAAAATATTCAGTGTTTATGGTTAACACAATAAAATTGTAACTACTCATTTCAACAGTACATTGTACAAAAATATCATTTGGTTACATTTTTAGAGTTTTTATTTGGCCCATAAACGCACATATAACATTCGAAATGGCCGTTAAAATGCACCCATTAAACACCTCCTTGAAATAACCCGTAAGCAACTGTTTGCCTTTTGGCGGCGGATGAATGCGTTTCATGGCTTTTTTAGTATCCGTGTGTTTATTTGTGTACAATATTTTATTCTGAATGTATTTATTGTTAGCTTACTAAAGTCTGTTGTTGTAACCTTATTTTTCTGCTTATTAATTCACATTGTAGTGCTAAAACTGATGTACTTATACTGTACTTATATTGCTCCGCTCCGCTAGCGTGTTTGTTAAAGTGTGTATAAAAGTCATCCTTCCTCAGGAATCAAAGTATCTCTATGCCAAATTTCATTGAAATCGGTGCAGTGGTTTAGCCGTGACAGCGTGACAGACAGAGTTACTTTTGCGTTTATAAAATTAGTATGGATAAGATAAACGTCCTTTCTAAGAAGATACATATGAAGCTGTGGACTATCTTACGTTTTGTTGATAATGATAATGAATATAATACATATTATGTGGTATACCCCTCTATTTTATATACTAAAGCATAACGATATCACGGAATAGGTACCTACAAAATTATCTCTTAAACATGAATGTGTTTGCATTCTGAAGCACATTTTTTTAATGTGTTACAATTACTCATATAATAACTTTATCGCACAAACTCATAAGATTTTTATTAGCTAAAAAAATAATTTTATTATCAAAAACCACGCCTCCGTAAATAACTACCTACGAATAATGTTTTTTTGACTAATAAAGTAAATGCAAGTTAAAATATACAATGGACATATTCATAAGAATAAAACGAACCGTCAAACTATTTAAATACTCAACAATATATTCCGTTTTGCGGGTTACTTCCATCATAAAATCAAATGAGCGAAACCGCGAGGAAAAATTATTCAAATATAATAAACTAGGGCGAAACAAAACACTAACGTGTTAGTTCACACATAATTAAACTAATGCACAGAATGTACCCTTGGTAAGCGTTTTAGGGTTAGCGACTTCTGTGGCTAACGCAATAACCATAATATACAAAGCAACACTCCGTGTGCGCAAATAACATAAAGGTGCCTGGATTACTAACCGTTATGTGTTCTCATAAAACCTAAGAAGATACAAACTGAGTCCCGCGAGTAACGCCGCGGAGCAAAGTTTGTCTAAAAAAGTAGCCTAAGTTACTCATTATACCATCAGCTATCTGCCAGTGGAAGTCCCGTCACAATCGTCCAGCTGTGCCAGAGATTAGCCGGAACAAATAGAACGAGAAAAATTATGAAAAATGTTATTTCCGTACCCTGTATACATACAAATGCATTTTGTAAAAAGTGGTTAAATTACAAATAAGCGCAATATTTAATATTACGAACAGACACGCCTATTTTATTTATTTGTATAGATTTAATCAAGAAATGTTCAAGAAGTGAACACATCTCCCTCCATTTTACGCGAGGAACTACATGCTTTTTACAATTTCTGTAATTACTTTCACATAGTCACAATACTATCTATTCATTACGCCTAGTTTCTTGCGTTATACGATTTGAATTATTTATTTGCATTCATATCAATTCAGATGCGACAATGGCCCGTTGGTTGGTGCCTTGGTGTTGGCAACACTGTCGTTCCATTCTGCGAGTCGGCCAGAACAACAAGAACTATTCACAGTCGTGCATTCTAGTGATAGACGTTAGACGTGGTATTACGTTACACACTTTCAGGGGTCGTATTATAATGGCGGGTGGATACGCCACGGGCGTCAAACGCGTATTTATTGGACATTCGCAGCGGTGCGTCAGGCGAAGATATGGAGTTAAACTGCCAACTGACACGCAAACATTAAGTACTTTGTATCAAGTTTCGCCAGATTCCGTTCGCTACTTGAGTTATACATTGCGTTGACGTGTGTAGAGGCACTTATGTGAGTCGCGTGGACTCACAATTGAGCCGTTCATACATTATTTAGTCGGCATTAATTTCGTCGAATCTGATTAAATACCGATAAAACGTAACTTTCACGTACATTTTACGTAAACATTTATATGGCGTGTCTTATTTTGTTGTTTGTTGTGCCAGTGTTGGACAGTCAGATTGGTGAGCCTTTATTTCACATTTAATTGTACATATTTTTATTTAAAGTCATATTTAATTCTCGAGTTTTTTAAGATCCTTTATAAGATGTAACAATCTGGTTCAGATATTGGCCTCGTAAATTAACTTTTAAATTAAAATAAATCTTATTTCTATAACTATAAGATATAATTATAAAAAATCTAGTTTTGTATGTGTATTACACTCCACTTATCATTTTTAACGATATAAGTAATTAAATTATTTACATATTTATAAAAAAACACCGTACGTATATGAAAATTTTACATAATATGTACGAGCGTATCTTGGCGTATCTACAAATACATAAATATACATTTTCATTCTCTTATCAGTTAGATAAAAACGATCTATGTACGAAGGTGGAATTAGCTCTATAAGTGTAATGTAACGTTATATTATTATATTATTTTGATTATTTATGTTAAATTACAGTCAACACTCATCGTATTTTCTTAAACTAGAAAAAAGTTCTCTTCTATTTGTACTAAAACGTAATTAAATACTTAATTATACTCGTTAATATTCCGTACTTAAACTTTAATTAATTTTAATTATGCTTAAATATCTTAGAACCGGGATTATTTATACATCTATGTATTATTTAAACTTCGTTCTCTAAAAGAGAAAGAAAACAGTTATTTCAGAAAAAAAATATGGCAAATACAAGACAGTAGAAGCTTATCATAAAGGTGTTGGGTACGAAAATCCCTCTCATTTCAAGGATTTGCAGTTGAAATTAGTTCGCAAATCTCTGGCTTAGAGTAACCACCCCCGTTACAGATGTTGATGGGACATACAGATAAATAACCTTGGATTTGACTCGCCTTATTGTATACGTTTTATTGTTGTGTGAATGTTCTGTTTTGGTTGTAAAACTGGGGTTACTTATGTATGTAGAAAATACAAGACATCGGGGAAGCGCCAAGTTTTTAAACACATTAACAGATGAGTCATCTTAAACACCTTTAAATACCATTCCCAGGAACCGTGGAGGGCGGGGGGGGGGAGATTGTTTGCCGAATTATAATGTAAAACCGATATTTGTGTAGAGCCTATTCTGTAGTAGGTTCTATCTCTTGCAAGTTACAAATTAAATATGTAGACCGTTCACTCTGATTTATTTACATGCGGTGACAATTACATAATACTTAATCTTACATGACAATGTACCGGGAAGGACGTCTACCGTTTACTCGGAACGTCTCCTCCGGAACTCCTAAAACTGGCGTTCCGCTCAGCTCACATAATATACCTGATACCGATAATACATACACAATTCGTGTCCCTACGGTAGCTGTCTCATATAATGTGCTATTAAAGAAGTTTCGGATGGAAAAAAAACTATTTACAACCGGTCTTCTATAAAAAAAGGAACAGATGTACAATGTTTGTTCTAAATTCAAATTTCCCTCCTAAACTCGCACCAGAGACTAGATAAATCTATTGCATATAGCAACATCACTATTTTCTTACACAATTATCACTTATAAGCCAACGTCTAACCGTCTGGCTGTCTAATTGTATGAAACAACAACATTTTTGCTTCAAACAAAGACTGTTTGTAAGACTTACATGGATACATAATAGTTACCATAAACACTGCGATTAGAATCTATTTTGCTAAAATATGTGAACGTCGAGTAGTTATTTTGCTAACATAACAGTATTTTTTAAATCTTTGTTGTGCAATTGCATGAATGCATTTATATTGATTGAAATATGCTTTATAAAATACTAGATGACCCACGCAACCTCGTTTACGTCGTTTTTACCCTGTTTTTGTAACATTCTTCATTAGTGCTCCGCTCCTATTGGTCTTAGCGTAATGATATATAGCCTTTAGTTTTCTTCGATAAATAGGCTATCTAACACTGAAGTAATTTTTAAAATCGTATGAGTAGGTTCTGAGATTAACGCTTCAAGCAAACGAACAAACTCTTCAGCTTATATTGGTATAAGATATAAGTAATGTTCTTCAGTATAAGTGCTTTGTTACACTTTTTTATCTGTGTAATTATTTTAAAACTATGTTCTAGAAATTGTGTGTTACGAAAAAAAACTTCTACTATGATAAAATAATCTATTAAAAAGCTTTCCATTAGTAGATATTGTCGAGAATGGAAAACATATTCACTAAGTTACAAAGCTAGGGTTTTATTTATAAGTATATTTATTATTGAACCACGCTTTGATAAAATATGCACGCACATAGATGTTAAAAGCGAGTAATTAAGCCGTAACGAAAGCATCACAACCGGTTAAAAAAATGTTTGAACGGTTGAAATATAATGAATAAAAAAAATACATCACCCTTCAAACATATGGCCGAATTAAATATATTATAGACTTCAAGACATCGTAACTTAATCATAATAAATAAGACAATACGTACAGATAATATCAGTATCTAATATATATAAAACCATCACGATCAACAATGTATAAATAAAGTTAAAGGCAACAAGAGGTCAAGTTATATTGGTATTTTTGCTACCCTTTGTTGTACTAATTATAAAGTAGGGTGCAGACGTTTACGTTAAGGCTCATTAAAAATGAACTTTAAAGTACGTGTGTGTTGTCTCGTTTGAGGGTACTAGGCCATTTTTAAAAGGGATGGTAGTCCTTTTAGAATTCTTAAAGGTTTTACCAGCTTTATGCCCTAAGGCCGAGTTTGTTTTGGAAATAGTCGCAAAAAATATAATTGTGTACTGTGTGGCTCTTCAGAATTTTCTGATTGCAAACGTCATCTTAATGAAACTATAAAATTCCAGTAAAACGAACTTTATGCGTCTTATACAATTGTAACGTAAAAAAAGTCGGTTTCCTTAGTGTTAATTTCTTGATTTTTCTACCCACATTTAGATAAGTTATACCGACATATCTCTATATGATGTTTCATATGAGAAGGCAAGGTTTAGAATTTCATCTTACACAATATATTTTTGATTTGAGTATTATCAATTCATTTCTTAGGATTTTTTCTCCAGAAATTTGCATGACACATAAACCACATATTTCTCATGAACTTCAAAATGCCATAATTATTATTACTCTAAGAGCCCCTTGAGGCATTCGTAAGGAATCTCAAATCTTCCGGGTTCCCAAGGCATAAAAAAGCAATAAATGACCTTCAGAAATGCAAATGACCGACTTCCCACGGGCGAATAATTTGCATACGCAAGGGTTGAGAACCCTAAAAGTGAGTTTAGCTCAAAATATGCAAATCTGTAAATACCTTAAGTAATTATGCAAGATTTGACAGCTGCTGGTTTTTTATTTTGATGGTAATTCGGCTTCCGAATCAGGTGGGCCATGGCGTCCCTTCGGCAGTAAGAAAAAATATTTTTGATTGTCTGCGAGACGTTTTCTGTTCTGCGATGGGGCTTTTGGGTCATTTGTATAGTTGTTACAGGCCCAAGCACAGTGTTTATTTAAAAATTTGGTTTAGTTGAGACTGTCGTCGATCTTAAATAAAAAATGGTATGTGTTTATGTTCGTTCTTATGCAGTTCGGTACGTTTTGTGTTTTACTTTTAATCCTTATCTTTGATCAAAATAACTTCGTCGGCGGCAATCTACATTCAAAATATTACCCACTAAGCATAAGGACGGATGTGCGTCAAATTGTTTTATTTGTGTTTAGTTTAGCCTCTGCAGTATCTGATCTACCTATTTTAAATGTCACTGTGTATACTAACATTTTGTTTTTTCTTAATTCATTAGTTTAAAATTGTGTTCAGTCAGCCTTGATCTTTTTTTAAAAATATAAAATCCACAACACTTCACTCAGTTTGCCGACAAATATTTTACTGTGCAAGCAGTAAGACGTGGAACAGCTTGCCGAAGACCATCCAAAAAGCTAAAACCTTGTCAGTTTTAAAAACCTGGTGAAGAATTATTATCTGTCACTATGAATAATTTCGGTTTCATTATACTTAATGTGTGTGTATATGTATATGTGTATATATTTATGTATATATATGTGAACGTATGCATCTCTTTTTATAAATTTATTTATTGTTTGAATATTCACGTAATTGTGTTACTGGTGTATAAACTGCCTCAAATCACAAAAACCCAATATCCATACTAAGGTTGTCTGGAAGAAATCGCCGTGAGCGATAAGACCGCTAATTGTTCCATACACCTTTGTCAATCATATTTTGTTATGTTTTTTTGTCATTTTAGGTATGTATACAATAAAGATATATAAATAAAGAAATAAATGAATAAATAAAATATAATTTAAATAAATAAGACGATTTCTTCCGTATATAAATTCGCTTGATTATAAAAGTGTAACTTTTTCCATATTGTTAGTATCTTCAAGACAGAAGCAGAACAAGTAAAAGAAAAGAATGAAGAAAGAAGTTATTTATGAAGAGATCGAAAAGAAGATCTTCGTACTGGTGATTGCCACTAGCGAGGTATAGAGTTCCTACGTAATATACCACTGTAGGAACTTCATACCGTGCTCTTGGGTTCGCCAATCTTCTCCATAAGTAGTTCAAGAAAGAAAATGAAGACATCCGAGAAGGAATATCTGCTACCTGTTTTCTTCTATTTGAAAATGTCTGTTTATATTTATGGTTTTTTTTTGTACTGCCTTTTCTTAGTACTTAAGTTTGATTTTTAACCGACTTCAAAAAAAGGAGGAGGTTTCTCAATTCGACAATTATTTTTTTTATGTTTTTTCGCGGATAACTTCGTCGTTTATGAACTGATTTTGATGATTCTTTTTTTAATGGAAAGGAGATGTCCCGACGGTGGTACCATGATAAGGACATTAATATCTGATCATGGCATCCAAGAGAAATCGAGTTGAACCTTGAAGTTGGTTTTATTTTTGTTAAAATTGTGTAAACTATATAGGTAACTCGTAGACCAAAGCAAGCCAGAGTTTACTCTTTAGTAAATGTATTATGTGTGTTGTGTACAAATTTATGTAAAAGGATTTAAGTGTAAAAAAAAGAAAATAGCAAACAATAATAAACTTCTTGTGTGAGGAGAGGTCCGTGTCCAGCAGTAGTCTGTTAAAGGCAAATGAAATGTCATCGGTCATATATAATACTAGCCGACCCACGCAACATCGTTTGCGTCTCCTATTGCCCGTAGCTTGATAATTTTCTCCCGTTTTTGTAACATTTTTCATTGGTGCTCCGCTCCTATTGGTCGTAGCGTGATGATATATAGCCTATAGCCTTACTCGATAAATGGGCTATCTAACACTGAAAGAATTTTTCAAGTCGGACCAGCGGTTTCTGAGATTAGCGTGTTCAAACAAACAAACAAACAAACTCTTCAGCTTTATATATTTATATAATATTTTATTGTGTTTACTTTTTTATTTAGATATTTGAGCTGTTAGGCGGATTCTTTATCGTCGACGTTGGACGGGTCTAAGATCAATTTTGAGTTTAAGTATCTCCATTAAATTAATCTGTGATAAACCATATCTATATATTTTTAGTAACTTAGTTGTAAACTTATTTTTCTACTTAAAACACTTATTATATACTAGCTGACTCACGCAACCTCTCCTATTACCCCATTTTTGTAACATTCTTCATTGATGCTCCGCTCCTATTGACCTTAGCGTGATTATATTTAGCCTATAGCCTACCTCGATAAATGGGCTATCTAACACAGAAATAATTTTTCAAATCGGACCAGTAGTTCTTGAGATTAGATGGTTCAAGCAAACAAACACCCCTTCAGCTTAATATATTAAGTATCGGATATATATAAAGATAAACCTTACTTGAAAAATTCTCTAGTCGATGGAGTAAATGTTCAGTGTGGTTGAGAAGCCGTTAACAGATAGACAGACGCTTAAAACGAATTTGTTTTACACTATGTAAAGATAATAAGTTTTTAAGATCTTTTGCAACGGATATTATTGTTTGTTTACAATAAGAAATAGATTTATATACATATACACAGAAAACATATATCCTTTCAAACATATGCATATAATTGTACTAAGTGTTTAAATTTTGACTCGATAGATGGCGTTGTGCCTATAGGCGGTATCGTTTTTGCGAAGCTTTATATTAAGACTATAAGCCTACTAATTATAATTTTTGTGAACATGTTTTTTCCTGTATTGTATCCCAACTTTGTAGCAATAAATTCAGTGGTAGATATCTGCCATCTGTGGTAGTGGTAGATATCTGTAGTTTGTGTTTCAGTTGAGGACCCAGAGGAAGTGTCTTATCTTATACAACTACTAAAAGTAAAAAAATAGGTATAGATTTTTGCCAACAGATACTGTTTATATACGCCAAACGGAACTTATGACTATTATATATTAGTTTTTAGTCTCCTTATTTATTGAATGAGTAGGTAGAATAAAATTGCTTATAAATCTCCAAGATAATAAGATACCATCCATAAGCAATATAAATTATGGGCCATTTCCCGCCGTTTTACCTGCGGTCACTGCTTTGTCTCAGCGATAAATTGTCTATGCAATCAAAAAACTATTATTCAAATCTGACAGATAGTTCCATAGATTAAGGCATTCAAACGTAATGAAAGAAAAATAATCTAATTGATTTATTTTTTATTGCTATACAGATTTAAGCCATCATCTCGCTGCTTTCTACTGCAGTGTGCAGAGTGTTATGGGTTCAAGCCCTGCAAGGGACAATACTTTGTGTGATCCAGAAATCGTTGTCTGGGTATTTTTTGTGTCCGTTTCATGTATGTTTGTAAAGTAAGACACATAATAAATGTCTTATGAGGTAGATGCCTTTTAAAAAAAATCTACTTAATTAATACGTTAGATACATTCCGAAAATTTGTATGAAATATATTTTTTGGGGTTTTACTATGTTGTACATTCAATTTAATAAAAAAATAATTAATTGCTCATAAATTTGATACATGGCAGTAAGTATATTTATGACTAGCTGACCCACGCAACCTCGTTTGCGTCTCCTATTGCCCGTAGCATTTCAATTGTCCCTCGTTTTTTAAACATTCTCCATTGGTGCTCCGCTCCTATTAGTCTTAGCGTGATGATATATAGCCTTCCTCGATAAATGTACTATACAACACTGAAATAATTTTTCAAATCGGACCAGCGGTTCTTAAGATTAGCGACCAACATGCACTGCTGAGTTAGGCAGCCTGTGACCACGGCCAGTGCTACCTGGTTGAAACGTCAGGCAAATCAGAGGTATATAAAACCTTTAAATAAGTGATCGCGTTAATGCCCGTAAATTATTATATCATGGAACGCGAAACTTTAAAAGTTAGAACATAAAAATAACTTACTTATTACGTTCTGAAATCCATATCCAATGCAACGTAGTAATTTTTACTTTTCGCGCCCATAGACAAACAACTTGCAACTCCTGTACACAAAGATCAGCAGTAGTGTCCCACGAACACACGGAGTTATAACACTCAGGAAGTCCCAGGAAAATTTGTACTGTCTTGGAACTCGCAACGATATCAATCAGAAGAAAACTGGAGTTGGAAACATGATAAGCGGGATTTGTTTATACTATAATCAATAAAACTATATAGTCATTTACTACTTACCTATTCCAAATACATAACCCTTACTCAATATCCTAAAAGTCATTATTAACTAAGGGTACATAGCAGGATGGTAGGTGTTCAACATACCATGAGGAGAATACGTCCCTTCGTCCTAAGGACCTAAGTCCTGCAATCTTTTGTCTGATCAAATTAAAGTTGTTTTTTAAACTGGCTACTATAAAACTTGTGTTAGGCAATAGCAGTTGGTAGTAGATGAGGGTTATTGTAACCTATAAGCAGACCAGGTCAATTGATAAAAGAATTCAACAAGGATCTGGTGTCTAAGGTCTCAATTGCCAGAAAAAAAATGAAAATAATCACAAATCTGCTATCGGAACTCCTTTAATCAAGTTCCTTTTTGGGATATTGTTTCACATCCTTTACGAATATTTAGTGACATGAATATTAGAAATCTTGCCACAGAAATCAATTAAATATTAGTATCTATACTAATATTATAATGCTGAAGAGATAGAGTGTTTGAACATTTTAATCTCAGGAACCGCTGGTCCGATTACAAACATTATTTTAGTGTTAGATAGTACATTTATTGAGGAAGGCTGTAGGCTAGATATCATCATGCTAAGACCAATAGGAGTGGAGCACCAATGAAGAATGTATTAAAAACGGGGGAAAATTATAACGCTACGGGCAACAGGAGACGCAAACTAGGTTGCGTGGGTCAACTAGTATTCTTTATAAAGCAAAAAATACAATATCTCGCCATGGAAATATGCCATCGTCATGACAATTAACGGCTATAAAGGCTAAAGGCCTATAGAAATTGTATATGAATCATACAGATAATTTGTCCCATACAAGTCTAACTAAACGTACAACACACGACCTTATGTATGGCAAATGACTTAAGGTGAAGCCACTTTCGGAATATATGGAATCTCGAATATTAAGAGACCACTGATCATCAAATGTACTCGTATTAGCCCATATTCCAGATAGACCACACACAGGAGACGAAGGAACGTTCGTGTCAGATTTCGTCAACTATAAATCATTTAATATCAGTAAGACTGAATGATTTCTTAGGCTGAACCACATCGGTTAAACCGCAAAAGCTAATGTAGATATCTACTTAACACATATCTGAAAAATTAAACTGCAAAGAACACAAACCAAAGGAAATAATCGAAATCAAAATCTTGACAAAAAACTTTTTTTTATGTAAAACGGGGCAAACGAGCAGACATATCGCCTGATAGTAAGCAATTATCACCGCCTACGGACACCCTATACACCAGAGGCGTCACAAGTGCATTGCCGGCCTTTGGGGGATGGGGGGAGGGGTATGGGCCTCCTATATCGTCACTCAGTGAAACACAGCGCTGGCGATGTTTCACAGCGGTTTTCTGTGAGTCCGTGGTATAACTCCGGTCGAGCCGGCCTATTCATGCTGAAGCGTGGCTCTCCCACGGTACTTAATTGTTTACAAAATGTGCTGGAAGGAGCGTTACGTTTTTCAGTAAATATATACCTTTGTATTAAATATTTCTTTGCCAAGCATTGTAGCCTATAAAGAGTTTCATGAATTTGCAGTGGGAGGCGTCATTTGCTTGGTGCTGTTAAAATCACTTGTTAATTTTAAGTAAGTATATAGTACATACATTACATTGTCATTTTTATTTCAATAATTATCTTATTCTAAATATATTTGGCGAATTTATATATATATATATGACTGGCCGCCTATCTGATACTAATTGTGAATATGATCGTTTTAGACGGAACAAAGAAATTAACGTAAAGTCTCTAATGGTAAAAAAGACGCGAGTCTCAAGGAGCTCGAAGAGGTCAGGTTAGCGTACTTGTTTTTCATTGGCATCCATAGGATAATATTATCATCAACTGACCACCATTTGTAAATTCATGCGCCTCGTAAAT
This sequence comes from Spilosoma lubricipeda, assembly GCA_905220595.1. NCBI lineage: Eukaryota > Metazoa > Arthropoda > Insecta > Lepidoptera > Erebidae > Spilosoma > Spilosoma lubricipeda. The sequence goes on from HG992290.1 coordinate 4,285,401, forward strand.
GACAAAGTTTGAAGCTTACAAACATAAATATGTATGTACTAGCTGAATTTCAAAAATTCCTTTCTTAGTGCTCACTTACGTCATATAAAGAACCCACATGCAAAATTCCAGGATTCTAGTTTTAGCGGTTTGGGCTGTGCGTTGATCTCTGGATATGTCAGTCACCTTCCTCTTTTTACCCGACTACGGCAAAGCCAAAGGAGGGTTATGATTTTGACAGGCTATGTATGTATGTATGTATGTATGTATGTATGTATGTATGTATGTATGTATGTATGTATGTATGTATGTTCATTTGTTCCCTCCTAACTCCCTAACTACTCATTAGATTTGGACAAATGAGGTGTCTCTAGAAGCGTCATGATCGTCTTCTGGTTATAGGCTATATGACGTGTCACTGAATCTAATGTGGCGCCCTCTAGCCGACATAAAGTACTGTATTAAAAAATAAATTTGAGATAAATATGCCGTGTTTGGTATCATTGGAAAGGGCGTTACTTGTACATTTCAAAAATACATATATTATTAGCATTTGTTCGTGACTTTGTCCGTATTTATTCGATAAGTGTGATATTTCTACGGTATGCTTATTTGTTCCCTCATTCTTTCCAAACTAGTCAGAATAAGACAAATGAGGTATCGTTAGAAGTGTCTTGATTGTCCGCTGCTTAGAGGTTATATGACGTGTCACTGAATCGAATGTGGCGCCCTCTAGCCGACATAAAGTACTGTATTAAAAAATAAATTTGAAATAAATATGCCGTGTTTGGCATCATTGGAAAGGGCGTTACTTGTACATTTCAAATATATATATATATTATTAGCATTTGTTCGTGACTTGGTCCGTATTTATTCGATAAGTATGATATTTCTATGGTACCTATTTAAAATAAACTTTGCACAACAATAAGTATTATAGAGGCACCAAAACATTTTAAATAAAAAAAAGTAAAAACTAAAACCCAACTACGACAAAAAACGACGCTTAAAAAGTATGAAACAAGTTTCAAAAGCCGTAGTCACGCGTTGTTAAAGTGTTATGGACTTTGTTTCATACTTTTTAAGCGTCGTTTTTTGTCGTAGTTGGGTTTTAGTTTTTACTTTTATATATATAGATATAGTAGCTATTGCACGTGGCATCGCTCTCGCAGACTCTCATCCCCTGATTTACCCCCTTGGGAGTGGAATTTCAAAAATTCCTTTCTGAGTGCTCACTTACGTTGTAAAAAGAACCTACATGCAAAATTTCAGGATTCTAGGTTCAGCGGTTTGGGCTGTGCATTGATCTCTGGGTATGTGAGTCACCTATATATATATACTAGCTGACCCACGCAACGTCGTTTGCGCCTTATATTGCCCGTAGCGTGAAAATTTCCCCCGTTTTTGAAACATTTTTCATTGTTGCTCCGCTCCTATTAGTAGTAGCGTGATGATATATACCCTATAGCCTTCCTCGATAAATGGACTATCCCATACCGAAAGAATTTTTCAAATCGGACCAGTGGTTCCTGAGATTAGCGTGTTCAAACAAACAAACAAACAAACAAACAAACTCTTCAGCTTTATATATTAGTATAGATATATTGCTGAGTGTTACCATTGCTATTCATCCCATGGGTGTCGTAAGAGCCGATTTGGGAGCAAACTACGTAGAACAATATCACTGCAAAGAGAAGAAGTACTTGACTCAAACTATAAACTAAACCCATCTAGCCAGCGAGGTAATGTAGGCCAGAACCTTATTTCTAAAGAGAAGTCTTTGACTGTTAAAGGCTGTTCGTGTGATTGGAATGGAAAATCTCATTTATTAAAGCCGGTTAAAAATAACCAATAAAATTTTGACAAAAATAAAACCGACTTTAAGGTTTGACTCGATTTCACTTGGATGCCATCATCAGATCTTAGTGTCCTTATCATGGTACCACCGTTGGGCTATCTCGTTTCCATTAAAAAAAGAATCATCAAAATCAATTCATTAACGACGAAGTTTCCGCGAACACAAATAAAATATATATATATATATGCGGTTAAATTGAGAAACCTCCTTTTTTTGAAGTCAGTTAAAAATTATAATGACTTTTGTATCAAGTCAGTGTTTTAGGCATCGTGGTAGGTTTCGTCTATGTTAATAAGTCTATGTATAGAAAACGAACATACACTCTAATATTAGATTAATAGGAAAGTAGTTTACATACATTAGTGTTGAGTAGATAAAAGTCGGTAGTAATTTATTGTTTTATCGTTCACTGAGTATAGTGGTGGGACATTCCATACGAGTAGAAAAAGTCGAAAGAAATTCTGTATTTAAGTACATTATGTAGTCTTATACTAGAAACGTCTTCATTTATACATTATAGAAATAAATAAAATTGGATTGTCTGTTTGTAATATTAAAATAACCACTTTTTACTAAATGCTATGTATGTATACACGGTACATATACCAAAAATGTAGTTAAATTTTTTTTGTCTATCTGTCTGTCTGTCGGTCCGTCTGTCTGTCTGTTTGTTCCGGGTAATCTCTGGAACGGCTGGACGGATTTTGACGGGACTTTCACTGGCAGGTAGCTGATGATCCAGGGAGTAACTTAGGCTTCTTTTATTAGACTAACTTTGTCCCGCTGCGTTACTCGCGGTACAACAATAACCGCGGGTATCACCGCGGGGTTCAGCTAGTAAATAAATAAAATTGGAGCGTCTGTTTGTAATATTAAAATAACCGCTTTTTACTGAATGCATATGTATGTATACACGGCACATATACCAAACATGTTTTTTATATTTTTGGTCTGTCTGTCTCTTTGTTCCGGTTAATCTCTGGAACGGCTGGACTGATTTTGACGGGACTTTGACTGATATGTAGCTGATGAAACAGGGAGTGACTTAGGCTACTTTATTTTAGACTAGCAGCCGAAAAAGCGTGCATTTAGTCTGTTGGAGTTCAACATTACCATTAAACTGGGCGTCATGTGACTGTGGTGTTAAAGGGAATTTAAACAGTATGCAAATGGTTTCAAGAGATTTTTATATTGGTCACGTTTTTTACTTCTACGTGAGTAGATCACTTCACTAATTTTTAAAAAGAACACTGTATGTAGTAGGTACCTACAATGTAAGTTATTCCAGTTACTACGAGTTTTAAAACAGTAGGTAAGTACAAAAATACTTTTTACATTATCTTATGTCCCGCGTTGAAGTGTATTTTTAGGTGTAAATTTACCAGTTTATTTATAGAAACAATTTAAATTGGTGATCACCAAACTACCTTCGATAAGAAACTTTTGAAGAACGAGAAATTTCCACTGAAACGTTCCTTAAATAATAACATAATGGAAGTGAAGTGTCGAGAAAATTTTGATTAGAAAGAATTTTGATACTATATTAATGACGTATATTGACTGTTCAGAAGGCTAGTTAACGACAGTGCTTAAGTAAACCTACATAAAGATCAATATAGCTTTCATTTATTCGCTTTGTCATCATATATTAATCTACTAGAGACTATGGTCTTAATAAAAAGCCTCTTCATAGAAAAAGGGTTTTGGCCAAACAATATAGCTTATTGATTCTTAATCAACAAAGATAACCATTTTACGGTACGTTTTACCTAATAAATTGTGCCTGTATGACATATGCCCATCTCTAAAGCAATTTTTTTTATGTCCAAGAACCGTTGACAAACATAAAAAAGTTGTAAAATCATCTAAAGGTTTGAGACTGAGATGTCACAGAATCTCAGCATTCTATTTCTATGTACTAAATTTTATGATCAATATTTTACGATTATGTCGCTACGCCTACAAATGCACAGTTATTAATTTAAATATTACAGTTTATAATTAAATTTATGGTATACGGAGTGCCCATAGACACACACAACTCAAGAGACAAGGTTTAGCTTATCGCGTCGTTTCGAAGGAAGGAAACGAATCGTTTCCCACCACAGAATATAATATTTTTATATTCTGTTTCCCACCTATTATTTCTATTCAAATCTGTAATTTCTAAATCGAACGGTACAATTAAAAATGAATCAAAATATAAATAATGAGTGTGTGAACAGTAAATTATATGGTTTTTTTTATTTTCCTTTATGCATACGAGTGCATTTGTTTCTATGGTAGCGGCTCTCACTAAGTGAATATCATTAAAAGCATGCCTCTCCCGTGATTTGAAAAAATACCAACCCTTTCACACATCATACATCTATACCTACAAATAAATAAAATTGGAGTGTCTGTTTGTAATATTTAATTAACCGCTTTTTACTAAATGCATATGTATACACGGTATATTTACCAAAATAATATTTTTTTAAATTTTTGTCTGTCGGTCTTTCTCTCTGTTTGTTCCGGCTAATCTCTGGAACGGCTGGACCGATATTGACGGGACTTTCACTGATGAAATAAAGAGTAACTTAGGCTACTTTTTTTAGACTAACCTCACCTTGCGGCGTTATCCGCGGTATGACAATGTCCGAGGGTAATACCGCGGGTTTCAGCTAGTATGTACATATTTTTATAAATGGAACTGCCAAAGTGACTCAACTCTGCCTGATGATGCTTTCCATGAGCAGAATCCAAAAGTAGTGGCCGTCGTACTTATTGCGGATGCAGACAGTGCTACAATGTAGCATGGTGACTCACATTATGGTGGTCTATTAAGATGCTTGCATCATTGGGTCTCCCGTCTCGCACACATCAACAAAACACGACAGTACGAATGTCGTTTTTTATTGTTTATGTCGTGGGAGGGCAAACGAGCAGACGTATCACCTAATGGTAAGTGATTACCGCCGCCCATAGACACCTACAACATTAGAGGCGTCACAAGTGCTTTGAGGGATGGGGAAAGGGATGCGAGGAAGAATTGGGGTATGGGCCTCCGGTATCCTCACTCACTCGGTGAAACACAGCGCAGGCGCTATTTTACACCGCTTTTATGTGAGGCCGTGGTATCACTCCGGTCGAGGGTCGAGCCGGCCCATTCATGCCGAGGCGTGGCTCTCCCACGGTGTATATGTTGGTTGGTCTTCTGAGAGAGGGTAGTGCCGTCCCGGTCGTGCCGAACATTCATTAAGTCCCTACTGTTAACATTAGTGCCTTTATACTACCTACTATATAGCTGCTTACGTTTTTAAACGTTATATTTAGCTTGCCCTGTTTGTTTATTTATTTATTTGTTTGTTTGGGTCAAATCTAGTTATTTAAATTTAGCCTCCTTCCTATTGACAGATTGATCTGAAATTGGGTACATACCTTAAGTTCTGGTGACAATACGTTTAAATAAATTTTGTTGCATAGTATTCAAGATTGCCGCCGCTACAAAATGGCGGTTTACAAATTTTGATCCGAATACCTCAATCAGGGTTTCACTAGTAGAACACAGGTCACTATGAAAAATTAAAAACTAAAATCTTGAAAATAATAAAACACGTAATTTTTTTTTTATTTAAACGGATTTAATAAAAATCATGTATGTACTAAAAGCTAAAAAAAATCGGTATATCCCAGATTCCAGTCAGCACACCCCTCTCCCTCATTCGATCTACCGATTTTTTTAGCTTTTAATACCTACATGATTTTTTTAATTATAACTATTACAGGTTAGAGTATTCTATTTCTAAGTCTGTTTATATCACCTGTCACATTACATAGATGCTACATAATGTAACTTATAAATATTTTAATCAACTATTTTGCATTGAAATTGATTTTCAATAGAAAAACCGGGTAGTTTTTAATTATATATACATTTTTGAACGCATTATGTATAATGTTATGTATTTTGTCTACATAACTTAATTAACTTTGGTGACATTTTTATCTATTAACATTTTAATTGCCTGCTTGTCTGTAAGCTACTCCCACGAAATGATCAAGTCTCAGATATTGAGGAAAGTTCTTTAAAACATTACGGGTCGCTTTAATATGGTGTAACAAATTAAATATAGAAATGTATATAGATACTTTTTGACGTGACAACGTCTTATAAATTGGTTTGCCGGGTGACACTTCAAGAAACTGCGTTACGCTCCGCTCACGTTATGCGCTCACAATGAGAGCGAGTGAGAGGCACGCGTCCCTTCCACTCGGGCATGGTTAGCCCGCCTAAGAGCGAGAGAGACAGACATAAAAAGTGAAAGGCACGCGTCCACTTTACCACTCAAAGTCGTTGTCACGTAAAACTTTCGCCCGTATACCGACTTTACAGGCAGCCAATTTTTACCCGAATAGGGCGAAGTCAAAAGGAAGGTAAGTAGTTTTGGCAGTAGCAGTAACTGTAAAGTACTCAATCGATTTTAATGAATGATGTGGCAATAGATTCGTAATGACATACGCTAAATTAGTTTTTAAACTTTTATTGTTAATTAGCTGAACCCCGCGGTTGTACCCGCGGTTATTGTTGTACCGCGAGTAACGCCGCGGGACAAAGTTAGTCTAAAAAAAGTAGCCTAAGTTACTCCCCGGATCATCAGCTACATACCAGTGAAAGTCCCGTCAAAATCCGTCCAGCCGTTCCAGAGATTACCCGGAACAAACAGACAGACAGACAGATAAAAATTTTTTTAGCTACATTTTTCCTATATGTTCCGTGTCTACATACATACATATGCATTTAGTAAAAAGCGGTTATTTTAATATTACAAACAGACACTCCAATTTTATTTATTTGTATAGATAACTTGAAACTTCTCAAACATCCGTCTAATCCCAAAACAGGCAGAGTAGTATCAACCTTTTCTAGTTACCAGGCTGACTGGAAACGTAGTTATCTATAACGCGTACGTTTAAGAAGAGAGGAAGAAAAATAATAACTGAGCCATAGATTAGCCTGTGTAAAAGAAAAGCAGTTACGATTAAAATAAACCCATAATTACGATTCCAATACATATATAGCTAACACAATCTTACCTGCACTACGGAATTCTGTTTTTTCTACCTATTTACAGAGAAAGCAGTAAATTAAGCGAAAAAAGGAGCGAAATTCTTTTCTTTTCCATTACATTCTTGTTAATTATTGTTTTGCATCACGCAGGGATTAGAAGGAAACACGATGGGTGTTTCGTGTGAACGTTCATTGGTCGGGCTATGTTATATTGTGCTTCTAATTAGCAAGTTTTTTAAGGAAATTAAATAAACAGCCCCGACGCCCACTGTATTACGTGTTTATGATTGCTATGCGAGCATATGATTAATATTATAGTTTTTTGTACTGAGGCCGTAATAAATATGTTTCTGTCCCGTTATAATATAAAGAAGTTTTTTAAATTTCGAAATCTATACTAATATATAAAGCTGAAGAGTTTGTTTGTTTGTTTGTTTGAACACGCTAATCTCAGGAACTACTGGTCCGATTTGAAAAATTCTTTCAGTGTTAGATAGCCCATTTATCGAGGAAGGCTATAGGCTATATATCATCACGCTAAGACTTACAGGAGCGGAGCAAGAATGAAGAATGTTACAAACACGGGGGAAAATTATCATGCTACGGGCAATGGGAGACGCAAACGAGGTTGCGTGGGTCGGCTAGTAATAAATATTTTAAATGCTGCACTGTATATTCAATACATCAGTTACGCAATAGATTCACGATTCACAAGATTACTCTCGGACCAATAGGGCCAAAAAGTTCTGATAGGAAGGATGCAGCGTGGGATGGTTCCTACAAGGTGGTCCGACGACCTGGTAAAGCTCGCGGAAAGCCGCTCGTAATCATCTTCAGCTTTTGGTATATAATAAAACAATACATTAGACATTGTCTAATGGTTTTCAACTATATACATTTTAGTTTTAAAGGTAGTAGAGTTACGCTAATTTCAGCACGAACAAACCGGCTCGACCGGAGCAGTACCACAGAAGATCAACCCAAAAATAACAGCATTCGTGCCGTCGTGTTTCGTTGGTGAGTGCGAGACCGGAGGCCCAAGATGCAGAAGCATCACTAGGCCGTCATGATGTGGGTCACCATGCTACATTATTGCATTGTCTGCATAGGCAATGAGTATGCTTATTCTTTTCATTAGGCAGAGTAGAGTCACTTTGGCAGCCTCATACATAAAAAAAAACATTTTTTTTTATGTAATAGGGGGCAAACGAGCATTTGTATCACCTGATGGTAAGCTATTACCGCCGCCCATGGACACCCGCAATACCAAAGGCGTCACAAGTGCGTTGCCGGCCTTTGGGGGATGGGGAAAGGGATGTAGGGAGGGGTTGGGGTATGGGCCTCCGGTATCCTCACTCACTCGGTAAAACACTGCGCAATCATCCAATCCAATCACTTCATTCCGAGGCGTGGCTCTCCCACGCTAATACATAGGTATTACTTATAATATGCACTAGGGTTTGCCCGTAGCTCCGCTTGCGTGTATGTAGGTTAACGCGGTAAAGAGTAGTTTATGTCCTTCCTCAATAATCAAAATACCTCCTTTCTAAATTTCATTGAAATTGTTGCAGCGGTTTAGCCGTGATACAGTAACAGACTGTCAGTTACATTCGAATTTTTAATGTTAGTATGAATCACTGCAATACTACTTAGTACCACTTACATGAAGTATGTACGTAAAATGTAACAATTACCAACTTTTTTTCTTACTACATAAAATACTTTTATCCGATCAACGCTTAGTTTTATTATCCCCACAACGGACCCCTAAACTCACGCGTTGACCAAAACTGGACTCAAGTTCAACGTTCTCTACTCATTAGTTTTTGATCACATACGTACATATTACGAAACGCCACATATCTTCAACTCACATCTAACAATAATCGACACAAAACACACGAAATAAAGTTGAGTTTTGTTTGAAATTTGTTTATAGTTTTTTTAGAGCCGTATCCTATACAACTGGTTCTTTTAGACGACCGAAATGATAAAATTCCTCTCTTGAGCTACAGATTAGGAAATTCTTAACTATAAGTTAGTTATTTTTATAGGGTCTACACCGAAACAGGTTTTTTTTCTTCAATTTAAATGTATTTGGTATTCGTAAATCGTATATAACGTGGAGGAATGTCTGTTCTCCTTGATTTGCATTGAATTGATTGAAAATTAAATATTCTGTAGTGAAAACAATTGAATTTGGTAATTTACGAGTATCTTTGTTTGCTAATGACCGTTTAGAAAGGAAGGTTTTGCAACATGAGTCACTCTAGTGCTGTGTCGTTGCTCACATACCGATATTAATATTTATTTATATTTAACTTATTGTATCCGGCTATGCTTTGTAGTTCGTTTGACGGGAAATAAAAGACTTTAACAAGCCAGAAGTCGTGCGATCGAGTCCCAAACATTTTTCTTAAAGCTGAGTAACTTAGTAATATATACATATAAGCAGTTTTTTAACACATAAGAAAATTATTAATATATTTTTAATTGACAATCACACTAGACACGAGTCAGCATCATAGTTATGAAATAAAAAAAAGTTAAAACTAAAACCCAACTACAACAAAACCGACGCTGAAAAAGTGTGAAACAAGTTTAAAAAGCCGTAGTCACGCGTTGTTAAAGTGTTATGGACTATGGTACATTACAATACATGGACTACGGCTTTTGAAACTTAGTAGGAGAGGGAACAAATGAAGATACACACATACATACACACATACATACATACATGCACACATGCATACATACATGCACACATACATATACATATACATAGCCTGTCAAAATCATAACCCTCCTTTGGCTTTGCCGTAGTAGGGTAACACCACGATTTTCTTATGCCTAAGACTCAACCAAATTATTTAAATAAAAACATATATTGTGTATGTACTTGTTTTCAATATTTTTAACTATATGAGGGTGTACATAGAAAATTAAGGTATATTCCTTTGTTCTGTGGAGGTAAACGTGCATGTTTGCGTGTGAGTGTGTGTGTTTATATGTGTTGGTGCATGAGTGTGTGTGTATGAATCTAAGGAAATGGCGAATAGTGTATTTTTACCCGAATACGGCGAAACCATAAGTCTATGTAAGTATGTACGTTCTACTGTAGCACCTAAAATACTAAACCAATTTTAATGAGAGGTGTGACTGGGTTATAGGTTTTTAAACTTTTTCTTGTAACCTTTAATGATATATGACCATAAGGAAGGAACACTAGCATTGTCGGATTTGATATACTGAAATTTGTAACATACCTAGACTCATTTTTTTTTTCGTAATACAATGAAATATTCGGAAAACCCCAATAAACATTGACTGAACAATTAAATATGTATTAGGTAATTTCCTTATTAGCTGTACTGGAAGTAGTTTCAATTAATTATCTTTATTTATTACTAGCCGAACCCCGCGGTGTTACCCGCGGTTATCGTCGTACCGCGAGTAACGTCGCGGGACAAAGTTAGTCTAAAAAATAAGTCTAAGCATAAATAGCCTAAGTTTACTCCCAGGATCATCAGATACCTCTCAGTGAAAGTCCCGGAACCCTGGTCCAGCCGTTCCGGAGATTACACGGAACAAACAGATTGACAATTTTTTTAAATACATTTTTGGTATATGTACCGTGTATACATACATATGCATTTAGTAAAAAGTGGTTACTTTAATGTTACAAACAGACACTCCAATTTTATTTATTTGTATAGACTAGCTGAGTCCCGTTGTTTTACCCGCGGTACAACAACAACTGCGGGTAAGGCCACGGGACAAAGCTAGTATCAAAAAGTTAGTCAGTAGCCTAAGTTACTCCCTGGATCATCAGCTACTTGCCAGAGAAAGTCCCGTCAAAATTAAAAAAAAAAAAATTGATAGGTACATGTATCGTGTATACATACAGATGCATTTATTTAAAAACCGTTATTTTATTATTACAAATAGACACTCCAATTTTATTGATTTGTATAGATTAATTTACGTTCGTACAGTTGGACACCTTCTTCATTTGTCGTAACGTGATTTGGATATAACATAGGTATGTGTGTTATTATTCACAAGAAATTAGAAAAAAATATATCATAGGACAGCTTTCTAGGATTAAAAATGAATTTTAGAATCATTTTAAATACCTAAGCTTTCAGTAAGAAGTACTTGTAATTTCAATGAACTACTCTTAGAGAAATTCAAAGAAAAAGACACAAAATGAATTCAAATTCAAAATCATTTTTTTAATAAAGGCACTAAGTGCCATTTATGAACGTTAAATTGAAGCTACAGTTTAAAATCATAGATCGACACAAACAGATGCCACATCGTGTGCGGTATTGTCATAGTAAATTAGGTGAAAACACCAAAATCTACTGCTTACCTGTGTCGATCTATAACTTCGAGTTTCAAAAATGAGTAGAGCCTTATGAGAAGAAAGGTAACAATGGTGATTTACAAATGATGAGTAAGAAACGTTTCAATTTCTCTCTTCAACTCTCACTGACATGTCATTTCATTTGCGTCGCATGAAATATCCTCAATTAATGTTTTCTATCTTTTCGACATAAAGTTTAAAAATAAAACGACCATAGACTGACTAACTTTACTTTTTATTAGAGCACTGTTTGTCCAAACACTTCACAATTCACATTTGGCGGGAACGTCTCACACTCAATATTTTCAACAGTTTGTTTTGATAAAACACTGGCATCCGGGACTTTATCGGTTTTTGCTAGAAAACACAGGTTCAATATTACTAATGCAAAATTAATGACAATTTAATGATAAATATAGAAGCAAATATTAATATGTCGGATGATATTGGCGTTATATCTATGGTGTGCTAATGTAGTGAGAAAAAGCATCTAAATTCACACTAATATTATAAATTTGAAAGTAACTCTGTCTGTCTGTTACGCTTTTACGGTTAAACCGCTGAACCGATTTGGATGTCGGTTTAGAGATAGGTTGGACCTTGGAACACGCGGGCGGAGCCGCAGTCAAAGCTGGTTATTAGCATGTTTTGAAAATATTATTCTTGAAATAAGGTGCAAATGTAAGACAAAAACTGAGGTAAGTCACTAAAGCAAATACCTATGACGATTCGATTCAGTGCATTTTCTTTTGTTGACATTTTCATTTATTAAGACTTGAGTTATTTTTGGATTGTTCATTTATTTTCAATGGCCTTTCTAGTAGTAACCTAATGTCGATTTTCGTTTCTCAAAACAAATAAATCTATTCACGCAAAACCCACCGGTAAACAATTACAGTCATTATTTTAAACCATGATTATTACTTTTTAGTTTTAGTTATCAGGACAATTATTTTGACCTATGAGGTATGTCTCTTGTTTCAAAGCTTTTATAGACTACACGCTTTACAAGCAAGCAATGCACTCAATGTCACTTGAGTATAGAAACTTGACTATGGAAAAGTTAAATTCGAATCTGAATTTGCCACTCCTCATGTCCCTGAAACTAATGTAGTTACCTATTTCCGTTGCTTCTGAACCACGGACGGGGAAGGGGTACTAAATGTATTACCATCTGCTGGCCACTCATTGATTACAACATAAAATATTCAAAGTTTGGTACGTTACGACATCGCGCGTGTAATCAGTAAAACACATTATTGGTCTAACAATTTAGCTACATAAACGCCAACATGATACGACTAAAAAATAGTCACGAGTTGTACTAGTAAAATTGAACCTTGTTTCCTATACTATACGACACGAATTCGGATGTTGGGAACATACAGAAACCATTTCTTTGGCTGATTGCCTGCAACAAGCGGGGATCATCTCACAGCGAGGCCGGTGCACACAGCTCGGTATAGCGTCATGGGGCGTGTAACCTTCAGCACACATTTGAGCCAAACACTTAGGTATCATAATGCAGGGGTGGGCATGTCGGCACACCAACTTGGCTTTCGCCCGCACTTGAGTGCCAGTCTCCCCTTTAGCGTTCAGTACAAAATAATCTATGCTACACTTTGGTACTTCGTAACATTTCGGCTTGTGTCGACATGCTGTTTTGATCTCAATTGTGTCATTTGAATCCAGCAGACACACAGGTACATTCTCACACATTGGCACATGAAAACAATTGGAATTCAATATCGGGCCATATTTAGGCTTATGGCATTTTCTCTTAACTTGACAAGGTGGTGCGTGGCTGCAATAACTTTGTATATTCTTTTCTTCTGTTGATAGTTCTGTCAACTGATATTGGTCTACGGTCTGTGATAAATACTGGCAACTTTGATCGATGCCATTACGTTCCATTTTTACGGACTTGTCGACTTGGTTTTTAACTTCATAGTTATGGTACTGGCTGCTCCTTTCAATAGCTCCATTTCCAAGGCTTTTATCAAAAACATCTTCTTGGTTGTTTTTAATCTTCTTTTTAGAACGTTTACCCCTATATATTTTTTGGTAGCTAGGCTTTGAAGAATCACTTACTGGCCACATTGGTGTTGATCTAGTCTGATTATCTCCAATGGGTGGTAAGTTCAAACATCCATTGATTACAATGCAAGGGGGATTGTGAATGCAGAGGATTTCTCCATTATATTTTTGATTTAAAGCTGCTGTTAAATCATTGTGCCCCATTTGGCAATGCGGAGTCTGATCATGTCTCTCTGATAATTCATTTTTTTGCGATGAATCGTTGACATCTTCCGATGACGTATTTTGTCTTTGAGATTTAGGTGCAATGCTAAATTTAGCTAATGGACCATGCGTAGGTGCAGTCTGTGGAGAATTTGACATTTCTTGATTTTCGGGTGGTGCATTACAAGAACATGTATTTGTTAACAGTCGCGTATTATAACGTTCATTATATTCTGTTGCTTGCTGTTCTGTTGAGGTATCGCGAGCATTAGTACATGTAGGATTACAGCAAGGACTGGTTTTTATTACTCTTTCAGTACCTGTACAACATTTGCAAGTCTTGTAAACTTGTACTTTTTGGTATTTGTTGTTAATCTTATTGAAGAGATAATCCCAAAATCCTGAACACGTCGATGGAACTGCGCTAGTGGTGCTACTTACATCAGAATTGGGCATTAACTCGGTTGTATATTGTCGAGGGTTCGCGTAGACTTGAAAAGGGAATTTTCGTCGCCGTTTTATTAGACTAGTTGATTGCTGTTGGTCCTTGTAGTTTGGTCTGAGTAAATTTCCATCTCTAAAATCTTTTTGAACATTGCTATCAACTTTCTTTGTCCTTTTGCTCTTTGTCTCTATTACGTGTCGCAATTGATGATCTACTTCGGATGAAGAAGTCAAGCTGTAAATAGTGTTAAAGTATTGATCTCTAGATGTGATTTGGGTCGGTAGCGGCGCACGACTCTTTTTCAGATGCTTATATGGAATAGTTTGGGCGTAAATGTTCCTTTCTACACCATAGACAGGTTGGACTGCGTAGTGCTGTTGTCGGCTACGAGATTTAACTGCTCTGGGGTCATACATAGCATGATACGTTTGACTACTGTTTTCTGTTCTACTTTCCTTTAAAACCGTTTTTAGCGCAAAATGATTGCTCGACTTCTTAAATATACTGGATATAGATGGTATAATTCTGTGTCGTTTTGAATTTTTTGCTTCGATTTGTTGTTCATTGTGTATCATTTGAGTTTTACGGTTGTTGTAACTTTTATAAAATTGTGATTCTTTTTCAGTGTCATTATAAATCGTTTCTGTTTCATACAATACCTTAGAACTACTTTTGGACATTTGACTGTTGTATAGTGCGTTTTCAGATGTTCTATCTTTGCTGGATTGTTTTATCAATTTTTTTTTGCTGAATAAGCTGTGGTTACCGCTTTTGGGAGCTACTCTTAGAATGTGTGAGTCTTCAAAATCTGTGCTGTTTGAATGTAAGTCCAGATAGTCAGGATCATACGTCAACAAACAATCTTCTGGTATGTCATACATTGTTTTGGTTTCCCTTGAACTTGTCTATTTATATTTCTCGTCAAACATTTTTAAGCTTTATTTTTAATGGCTCACTGTATTTTTATTAGATATTTTCACTACATTATTTTTGAGATTTTTTCGTTAGTCACTCTTTTTTTGACACTGACGTTTTATACTTTTACATTCTTCTTTGAGATTTGGGTATAAATATTTCCGCTGTTGGGTAATAAACCTTCTTTTTATTATTTGAACTTAATTAATAAGGAAGTTTGTCTTTATTAACTGTTTGTTTCCTTGGTAATTTATAAATTGTATTATAAACAGGAAACATATTCTTGTAATAATAATGATATATATTAAATATAGAGTAAAATATGTTTTATTGTACCAATGAGAAGAAAACAGATGAATATTACAAGAAGATATTATGCAAAACTAGCTGAGCCCTGTCTGTCTGTTTGTTCCGGCTCTGGACGGCATGACCGATTTTGATGATTGATTAATGATATAAAGAGTAACTTAGTCTACTTATTTAGACTAACCCCGCAGCGTTACCCTCAGTTATTGTAGTACCGCGGATAACACTGCGGGATTTAGTTAGTTATAAAATATAATTGTACTAGCTGTCCCGGCAAACGTCGTTTTGCCATAACTACTAATAAATTAAAAATTAAATAAAAAAAAACATTGTCCAGCAGACAAAATTGTGAATCTGAACCATTCCCAGATCCCCTTGAACACACACAAAAAATTTCATCAAAATCGGTCCAGTCGTTTGAGAGTAGTTCAGTGACATACACACTCACAGAAGAATTATATTTATAAAGATTATAATTATCTATTTTTTCTCTACGTGTATTTGTCACATAATTCCACCTAAACGACTGTTTCGATATGGATAAAATTTTGTGAGTTTATTACAATGGATTCCTGGATGGTTTGAAAACACAATTGGATTCGGTAGGTGGCGCTGCTGTCAGTATGTTATGGCCGTCTTGAGTTCATCATATCTCTTAGTATTTCAGTACCTACTTAGTTTGTGTACCTACTTCATAAATCCTTTTCTGCTTAGTAGGAAACTAGACTAACGCCGAATTGGGGACTTGCAAGACAACGTTGTTAAGATATTTTTGGCAATTTGTAGGTAATTTGCCACGTTTTTGCCACATTGTTGACACGTTATTACGTCGATGTTCCCAGATTGTTTAGTATAGCACTCAGTTACTGATCAACGGGTAATGGACTGGGTTGTCCGACTTAGTTATTTATTAAAAATAAAACACCGAAAGTTTTGCTACACCCCAAATTGGTAGCCAGAAACCCTCGTAGCTTTACTACCCACTATATTTTACATACGATTTAAACACAATCAGCCTCAAAGAGATTCCTTGCATTGTTTCTGGTAACATAAACGGTATTTTTTGTGTGCTCAACGGGCCACAGGGTTTAAAACAAAGAACGGGCTATTGTATGGTATTAAATGGTGTATTAACGTACGGCGATACGTCATAGTAACGTTGAACTATTGTATACTGCGGTCAAGGAACTTTGATCTTTTTTGGATACTGATTAATAAGTTGAAATGTTGCCACGTCGGGAAGTTATATTAAAAACCTCATCATTATGTGAAATCCGTTACAATAGTTGTCATTAACACCCGTCACAAAGGTAGATCAAGTTTTTTTGCAATTAAATGTAAAAGGAGGTTTTTAAATTCGATACTTTTTGGGTATAATATTTGTCTTGAAACAATGGTGTTTTTTTTATTGAATAGCTTTTACTCGCATGTAACGACGTAACGTAACGTTTAATTCCATTTATTTAAAACTTTTACACGCATTGTAATTTCTTGACGAAACCAATTTCAAATCATATTTTTATATGGTATACAAAAATAGAACAATAAGAATAAAGCAGTGAAATCGATATGTTTTTCATTACAATTGTCAAAATATAAAATTCTATAAATCTGTGCTCTACTCTGATGCGCAGTTATAAATATATACGTATTTACATTAAATACAAGAGCTATGCTAGATACATAATATATTTAGACCATGTGAGCTGCGTAAATAAGCAGATTGAATTAAGTGTGAAATACTCACTATTTACACAACTTGTGTAATACTCAAAACAGGCGTTATTGGAAATACATTCGAATACATTGTTGAACGTTTAAAAATATGTGTTTATTTGACCGAAGAATCCTACGATCAAAACACCTCAATCGTTCTATCCTAACTGACGTCACACTATAAAATAATAGGAACAGAATAAAAAAATGAAGCCGCGTTGAATGCCGGTACGAAGGTACGCCAGTAATGAATCGAAAGGGTTAGCATGTTAATATCATAGGGGCGAGGCCCTACGTAATCATAGGTGATCTGGCGACGGCCGCTCTATTGTTTAGAGAACGCCGGCAACCAGTTGCTGGGCATTTAATTTGAATGGTATGTGTGTAATAAGCGTTTGTAATTTTGGAAACAAATTTGTTCTTGATGGTATTTATTGTTAATGACAAGATGAACCTTGAAATCGATATCCTCAGATGTACCTTCTTTGGTTATTCGTTTCCCGCTCTGTCATTTTTTGATATTAAATCTGTTTTTTTTCCTGCAAGTGACGTTTACCAAAGAGGTTATTCTCTAGAAAAGTTGAAGCTATGGATAACCTTAACGAGGATTTGAAGTTTGCTCATTCTGGTGTCCGGTGTCGGATTTCCTTAATATAAAACCCAGACAGTTAAGCTTCGTAATGATACACCATATGGTTTTAATCGATTCGGTTTTAGAACTATATAAGAAAAAGGTATATGCAAAGGAATTCACAGTCACAATAATATTCTTATGTTACTATTGGATACAAGGAAAACAATTCTTAAGAATATGGTTGCTATTCGTGGACGTTCTTGTAATTAAAATAAATTTTCGTTGTTTACCATTCACACTTATTTTATAAACTAGCTGAACCCCGCGGTGTTACCCGCGGTTATCGTCGTACCGCGAGTAACACCGCGGGACAAAGTTAGTCTAAAAAAAGTAGCCTAAGTTCATCAGCTACCTAAAAGTCCCGTCAAAATCGATCCAGCCGTTCCAGAGATTACCCGGAACAAACAGACAGACAGACAAATTTTTTTTTAACTACATTTTTGGAATATGTACCGTGTATACATACATATGCATTTAGTAAAAAGCGATTATTTTAATGTTACAAACAGACACTCCAATATTATTTATTTGTATAGATGTAAATCTAACTAAATACTAATTTTTTAAATGGAGTGATTACAAAGCAACTAACTAACTAAAAGAGTGACGGTGAACATGATATATTTTCTTTACTTTTGTAGTGTGGTTAAATTAATACGATATGGGCTTCGAGATTTGGAAGTGCGTGTGTGATCAAACGATTATAGCCTAGTCTGTGGGGCTTGATGATTGCTTTTAATATCTATTTTATGATAAGTTATAATTATGTTTTCAAATTTTTGTTTTGTATTTTTTTTTACATTGGCCGTGAACTTTGATGTCTTGACTTCGTTAAACATATGGCGTAAAATGGACAGCGTTATGTGAGAATAGATTAAGCGACACTGGCGAGAATTTTATAAAATGATCGTTAAAGATTTTAAAAATTCAAATTGTTGGGTACGCGTACTGGCACGCGTTACACACTAACCATGCGTAATGTGTGTGTTTACTATGTGTCATACAACCCAACTTCGGCTGAGTTTTCATTGTACCAAAATTGCTACTAGAGACCAGAAAAACAATGTAATGGGCCACTCTTCTTCGTAAAATAACCACCATGAGTGGCATCCTTATTAATGTGTATTTCACATTTACTTATTTAGTTTTGAACCAACTCACAGCATTTCCTTCTATAAATTGTTTTTTTTTTAAAACCGTACAAAAATATCAAACAATCACTAGCTAAAACAACAAATTTCACCAGTTCCCTAAAACCAAAATGGATACAAAAAATTATTGCAAATAACTAAATTATTTAACGCCATTAAGATTAAATTTTCTGCAGTGAAAACTTCTTTAGCCACGTTGAGCACTTTTTGGTGGGGGGAAATCTTATGGGTTCGCGTCACCGACATGCTAATGTTTGATGATAATTTTAATTTAAACATGAAATTTCAAATTTTACAAATAACATTCTAAGTTATAACTTTGAAGTTTACAATTCTGTCGGCAGTCCTTATGACAGCCATTTTTTAAAATAATGTTCTTGTCTTGATCATTTCTACGAAAAACTTGTTCTGTTTTTTATTTCAAAAGCTGTGAATTTGTTCTCTTGCATCTACGTATTTTAGGGGGTTAGTTTTATATTGCGTTTTTAAATAGCAAAATAAACGGATTAACTATAATTTTTGTGGATATAATTACTTTATGTAATTTCAGATCTTGTTTGTATATTTTGTAATAGTAAATTAGGCAGTTACTTCTATAATACGTAATGAATTTGTGCACAAGTCTTAACAAATTTTGACATGTCGCTTGATTCACCCCTTATTGAAAGGCACTAGGAGTGACTTTTGAACACAAAAATAGCTAAGTACATAGTTTATTATGCCTGGAATCAATCTGCAGTCAAAATTGATTTTTTTAAATTTTGTCCCTTAATTCGTTCTTACATAACGCTGTCCAAATGGAATACAAATCAAGGAATTAAGAAAATTGCCGCCATTTTGATGTTTATTTTTATTCTTTTTAATATTGTCTACTGGAGATCGTGTTTTAGTTTTTCGAAAGACGGTCCCCATTTCATCTCATTCACATTTTTTATTATTAATTTCATCACGACGAAGACTTATGATTTGAAGACATTAAATACTTGATATTGGCAGAAATAGCTGATTAGCTGGTTGTCATCTCAACAAAAGAAGATTACAGTCTATAATCGATTTCTACTTTAATACGGATCTTACTTATAAAAATTACAATTATATGTAGTTATATTTTTTATTAACCATTTAAAAAGATTTTCGTAAGTATATCGGTACATAGAAAACTAAAGTTTGTTTTGGTTCATTATCAAGCCAAAACAAATAGGTATATTTGTGTCAAGTGAACAGTAAGTAATGTCTTGTATATTATTATCTCATCTTTATGTTTTTTTACTGTTCTACTAGCACTACAGTGAAGATAGAACTACTATAGGTTAAAAATAAACTTGTAATTTGAAATAAACAACATGTGTGCGTACTTAACATATTATTGAAGAAGAGGGCCAGATTTCATACAGTTTAATGTTTTTTTGATCCCCCGCAAAGGACTCCGTTGTTCTATCAAAAAATAAATCCAACAAATTACTTACTTCTTTAATTTTTTTTATAAACACACAAATATGAACTTTATTTTCTAACTCATAAAAGTTACACTATCTACCCTCGACGTATAAACTTACGTCAGTTGCTAAAATTTAAAAATAGTTTTAGAATTGTTTTAAAAATAGAATTGTTTTTGATTTTATGTTTTTGCGTATTTATGCAGTGGTTCTATATTTGACAATACGTACATGATTTGGCTCATCATTTTAAAATTGGAATAAATTAACAGATTACGAAGAACAAAAATTGATTTTAATCCAGAAGTACGAGGTACAAACAACGTCAATTATTTCAGTCAGAATAGATACTCATAAGTTTTTTTTAAAAAAACATTAATGCTATTAAAATAATTTACTTTAAAATTTTACATCGTAAATATTTTTATAATAACTTGAACCGGCTTTTATACGTAGCGTTGTTGACATCATACTGATCTGTATAGGTAATATTATAGGCTGGTTACGTAATATATGACTTCTTAATACATTTATTCATTAGTTTTAATTTAGACAAGTTTTCTGAACAACCTATCCATTTCCAAACTTGTAACAAATGCAATCAATCAATTGTCTAACCTCCAAAACTTCTACATATATAAAAGAAACAAATTTAAATGATAATTTAATCTTAAAATTGATATTTTATAACATTCTATTTCTACAAAATGTTAATATATAAATAATTCTACTGACATTTGAATGCGTTGTTCGAAATTCGAACGGTGGAACGTCAATCGCGAATGTAATTTGATTGGTTGAATCCCCACGAGGATAACTGAGGATCCCCGAAACGGGGAAATCATGGAAAATAAATTTTTTATTGCATCATGCGTGTGGTGAACCATTTTGTGTGGAGCCCTCGCACCCTAGTCGACTTGAACGCGGTTGCAAGAAACCAGTTGTGATTTAGGGGTTAATGTGTAATGGTTGTGGTGAAGGGGATGTGTGGGGTAACCAATCGTGAATCGATGTCGCGATTGATTGGCAAAGGGCGATTTGGCAATGCTTTTCTGTATGGGGGCGAGCGTTGATGTTTTTTGCCACATGTGGGAGGGCCTGCGAGTTGTGTGTAGGTAAATATTTTTATTACTTGTCACATATTTTAGCTGTGGTCAGGAGTCATAAATTATATGGTAATAATTTAAAACTCTCCTCGGTTTCACATTCTTTCATCAACATTCAACTGAATGTTAATAAAAATAAGTTTAAACTTTACGTCACGTTTTTATTATTTCAATTTGAGTTTAACGCACACTAAAACACTATAAATTATTTTGACTGCACATGCCCGTTGTAAATTTATTTGAAAATACAGTCATGAGCATTTAGTTTTGTTCCAAGATACAAACATCAAACTAGTTTGAATAATTATAACAATGTATTTTTAACATTCTATATTTAATACATTTTTGTCTTTGGTACGTTCTTATTGAACTAATGTTTGTGAATCTTAAAAAAATATCATATAGTGTATTAAATTAACATTCCTAAAGTTCTTACAAAAATGAATAACGGCAAGTCTTTAAATCTAGACACGATTTTTTTTAATATATACCTTTAAATATTAAAAATATGGACATTTTGCATTTTTTCAACACAAAGAACACGCTGACAGCATTGTACACACTATAATATTTCATATGTACTGCGTATATTTTTAAAAAAAAGACGTCATATGAAAATATCATTAAAGTTTTTGTAAGCGTATCATCACCAGGCGTGTCATGTACAGATATCTACTTCCTTCTTAAAGTATAAAATGTAATAATTATTCCTATAAACCCTTAAAAAGCCAATCGGTCGTAAAAATGATTTCACGGTAGTAAAAATTTATCGGTCTTGGACATTGAGCGTATAGTGTACACGGGTCTTAAATTAGCTACCGTTAGATATAAAATGTTATAGTATACTATTAAACAGAAATTTCTATCTTTTTTTTTAATAAAAGTGCTTTAGTTGATATTGGAGATTGGATTTTAAGTGTCAGTTGATTGAGTAGTGGAGGCATCTGTATGTTTGAGTTCGATTTCCTGATCAATCAACGTGGAAATGGGGTATTTAACATTTTTAGGAAGCTTTTTGACGAGTTTCTCATAGAAATAAAATTATCTGAGCCTTTGATATTTGGTAGTAAAACTTAAGATTAGAAATTTTAATGGTGTCGGGTATTTATCAAGTGACATAACAATAAATAAAGAACTTATAAAAATTTAATAGTAGTAGTGAGTTTGTACGTATATATACAAAAAAATTAATTGCATATCCATGTTAGTAGATTCCTCTTATCTATATTTATGTAATATTTAAATAAGTATCCCAAAAAAACCACACGGGACCATCATTCAATAAAAAGTAAAATTCTAATTGTAATGAATTTGTATCCGCGAAGATACAAAATCACATTGTTCATTAAATTTATTGTGCTAACTGTACCTGAATGTCCCGTTAAAAATTTGCATACTAACATTTTATAATATTCGGGTTGATATTCCAAAGGTAGTCGATGGGAATAGCAGTGAGATTTGAATATATAATGTTGTACATTTACATAAATGTGGTAGCGATCAATCGATTCTCAATATGTGTTTTGTTGTGTTCTTGTTCTCACGGTGGCGTGGCGTATGCTAAGTGTGTGAGATTATTCTTACTTCTACTTGTCTATGGTAAAACATGGTTGTCTTGTTAAACAGTTGCAGATTTATTTGAATATCTTTTGTGTAATAATTTATAGTTTTAGTGTATTTTTTTATTAGATGTCTGTGAAATAAATACGTATAAAAAGATAAACTTAAGAATGAAGTGAATGTATTATGTTCATTTTAAATTATGTAAAATGTGTTTCTTTATTAGTTATTTTATTTATAGTTATTTCATGATACACTTTATTAAAATATTAGGACCAGGTTTCTTATACTTAAGATATTTTAACCAATATTAAAAGTTTAGTTTTGAAGTACGTTTTGAGTTAGCGGGTTCCAATTTAAAAGTGAATTTTTATAGGTACACTAGCTGTCCCGGCAAACGTCGTTTTGCCATAACTACTAATAAATTAAAAATTAATTAAAAAAACATTGTCAAGCGGACAAAATTGTGAATCTAAACCATTCCCAGATCCCCTTGAACACACACAAAAAATTTCATCAAAATCGGTCCAGTCGTTTGAGAGTAGTTCAGTGACAATACACACTCACAGAAGAATTATATATATAAAGATAGAAAAGGTACGTTTTCTTTATGTATAAGTCTACTTTCATTGTTCCTTCTCCTTCCTGAAGTAGGTATCCGGTTGGTAATAACTCCCCTTCCTCCCCCCCCCCCTTATATACTTACCCATATAAGTGGGACTAAAATGAAAACCAAATGGTATTTATTTGTTACTTGCATTCATTTTATACAAATGAATAACATTTCATTTCACTCGAGAGCGAAATACCTACGAAAGATAAGTAACTACATATTATCTACAATATGCTTACTTTTTAATTAAACATATAGAAAAAAAAATACACGTGTAAAAATTTATGTGTTCAAAGTTTGCCACGGCTATCACGTACCCATCCGTACGGAAAGATTTTTTATTACTTTTAACGTAAAAATATAATAGTGGTTACAAAAAAAAACAAAGAATTTAAAAAGTAATAAAATGATGTAACTTAACAAACTCTTACATAATATTTTAAAATTACCCATTTCCTCAGTTTCATGGCAAAATACATATTTATTATCTTTATTACATTATTAAAATAATACAAATGTGAATTTAAGTACTAAATACGTATATTTAAGTGTGTGGTAACGTGTTGAAAAAAGTTTTATTGTAGGCCTTTGACCATACCAATCCTTCCAACTATGTATTCTAAATACTCGAGGGATATATAAAAAAAAAATAGTAATACCTATTAGCTAAGCCCCGAAGTTAGTCTAAATAAAGTTTGAGTTACTCTTATATCATCAGCTATCTGCCAGTTAAAGCTCCGTCAAAGTCGTTCCATCAGTTCTATAGATCCGGAACAAACAGACAGACATACAAAAATATTGTATTTTTGCACTACTTTATACTAATATGCACTTGGTAAAAAACGGTTAATTTAAAAATACCAACAGATACTTCAATTTTATTTATTCGTATGGTAAGTAGTATGTATAATGTAAGTCGGTATTAACCTCATCATCATGTAGTCCACTGCTGGACATAGACCTCTCCTTAGGGTCTTATCATACTAACGGTTTGGGAGCGGCTGCGGGGCGGGGCGGGGCGAGCGCGCAGCGAATGCGTCGCGAACACGCCGTGGCTGCACAGCGAGGACGTCGCGGATGCATGGCAAATATGCTACGTTTTTGTCGTGTGATTAGATCGAATTAAGGGCTTACAATGCACTCAGTAACAAAATGTATCCCGACGAGGCCGACTGGCGTTCGCAGCGATCTTGTTCCACGTCCGCAACGAATTCGCTGCGCATGCGCTGCGTGTTCGTTGAGCGCCCGCTCCACTTTGAGGACGCTCGCAATCCGCTAGTATGAAAGGCGGTTTTGACCTACTATACTTCGCTGATCATGTCAAGTTTTTTTCTAACCGACTTCAAAAAAGGAGGAGGTTCTCCATTCAACTGTTTTTTTTGTTTATTACCTCAGAACTTTCGACTGGGTTAACCGATTTTGATGATTCTTTCTTTATTTGAAAGCTGATACTTCCCGTGTGTTCCATTTCGATTTGGCCCAGTTCTTGAAGACAGTTTTTTTGGTAAAATTTTAGACACCCATGAGATGAATAGGCGTGGAGAAAGTGTGTATTCTAAAGCCGTCACTACAAAGCACACGAAGAAGACGACCCAAGTAAATGAAAATAAAATAACTAAATAATTTATTTAGAAATTTAATCTATCAAAGTGCACCATGGTGTTTTATAAATCGTAAATCACATCTCTAAATTTATATATCGCATACATAGAGATAAAACCCACGCTAACTTTCATTCTCCTAAGTTTTTATATAAAGACATGTTAAAATTAATATTTTGTGTTATCGAAAGACTAGCGGCGCCCCGAGGCTTTACTTGTAAAGGTACAACAATCGCGAGGAACGTCATTAACAGTTGTTTCTAAAATAAAAGTTGCCTAAGTTGTTTTTATATTATCAGCTATGAAAATTCCGTCGAAATCGGTCCATCTCTTCCATAAATTAGCCGGAACAAACAGACTTTTAGAGAGACAAAAATTTAATTTGAAAATTGTTCTTTTATGTAAGTACTTACTGTATGTACTAAGCCGTTAATTTGAAATTACAAACAGACACATCAATTTATTTATTTGTATAGATTTAATTAATAAATCAATGTGTTGGATATGTATAATTTAGTTGGTCGACAAGATGTAATGAATGGTTTTCTGATGATGAATTTAAATGATATTCACTGATGAATAACGCGGACAGTTACCGTTAGTCTCTAAACTACACTCAAATATTTTTATTGATTAGATGTATCATCATTGATTAGATATTTAAGTCGTTTTTCTCATAATGATGTATATTCGATATGAAATCGATTTTAAGAAGAATCGATAATCGGTGGCGAAAGACATGCATAGTCTTTTCGACTTTATATGTTCTACCGTAGCGCCTGAAATAGTAAACCGATTTAAATGAACGAGGTGTCAGTAGATTTGTAAATATGGTCCAGATGACGTAGGCTATATAAATTGTGTGTAAAGTATTTAATTAGTTGATGTAATCTTATTTTAATGTAATATCAACATGTTTTACATAAAAAAAACTGCTCGATTTTACAACTTGGTCTAAGCTGATGCCACCAGACCAACTGAGAGTCAATAATGAAGTCAACTGTGTACTTTGTAACTATCTAAGTTTTAATATTTAACGTAATACAACTACTAACAAAAAAACTGACTTGAAGAACTGGACCAAATTGAAATTAGACATACGGGATGCACCAGTTTTTAAATAAAAAAGAATCATCAAAATCGGTTCACCCAGACGAAAGTTCCGAGGTAAAACACATAAAAAATTCACCCGAAATAAAAACCTCCTCCTTTTTTTAAGTCGGTTAGGAAGACATGATATGATCGATGATATACAAGACGATAGAATACGTACATAGTACACCTAAGGTTACGTAAAAGGTACCTGAAATTGATAGACCCTTTTCTCATTAAGAAAAACGTGAGCCGTCACGGGACGCCAGGCAGATGTTTTGTATAAAATAAAATTACTTCATTAATAGTCATTCTTATTATTAGAACATTCAAATATAATACAAATAAAAATACAATGAACAAAACCAATACAAATAAAAATTTGAAATTGCGGAGCTCCGTGGCGTCGCAGCGAAACGTCTCCACTCGCCACGCCAAAAACCAGGCTTACCCCCTATAGAAGTTTAACATAAAAAATAAGGTGACTTTTGACTTGTGACAGTTGTTTTATGTATATATTTTAGTGTCAATACTCAAATATAAAAAAAATACCCACGAAAAAATTAAAATTTTCACAGACCTGCCTACAGATGTCGCTATTTGCATTTCAATTTTGAAACCTAACCTCGTATTAATCATTCGTGTTCATAATTTAAATTTGATAAAAACATTGGATCAACGTTAACAACGAAGCCCGTTAACAATAAATTGTTGGAAAAATATAGTCGGTGTAGTCGTTAGTCGGTGTGATGAAGTAACTGAAAGTTCCAACTTAAAATTTCCTCATCGCCGATAGTAAATCTTGTCAAGCTTAGAAGATATGGTCCCAGTGTGGGCGGGTGATGTCGGATTATATCTAATGTTGTTATCATAGTTTTAATTTTCTATGTAGCTATATATATAGCCGTGGGAGCCACCATGCTTGGACTCGAGTTAACTCTCCCCGTTATCCGTCTCATGGTGATCACTGATCATAGGACACCAATGTACCTTGACCTTGACACCAATGAATCTTGAGTTTCAATTATTTTGCATTTATGTTATGTTTAGAATTGACTATTGTATTAATTTACAAGCTGAACCCCGCGGATATTGTTCTACCACGAATAACTTAATTTTTCATCCAATTATATCAAATTAAATCTATACAAATTAATAAAATTGGAGTGTCTGTTTGTAATATTAAAATAGCCGCTTTTAAATAAGTGCATATGTATGTATACACGATACATGTACCAAAATATCATTTTTTTAAATTTTTGTCTGTATGTCTGTTTGTTCTGGGTAATCTCTGGAACGGCTGGACGGATTTTGACGGTACTTGCAGGTAGCTGATGATCCAGGGATTAACTTAGGCTCCTTTTTTAGACTAACTTTGTCCCGCGGCGTTACTCGCGGTACAACTATAACCGCGGGTAACACCGCGGGGTTCAGCTAGTAACTTATACATTTCAATATATATTCTACCAGCTTACCCATGCAACTTCGTTTGCGTCTCTTGTATTAGTACCCAGCTCCTATTAGTCTGAGCGTGATTTTAACTACATATATTTTAACTATATATTGTATCGCAGGCACGCCATCAAAACACACATTAAAAAACACAAAAATCGGTTAGTTCATTGTAAGCAACAACTTGACACGTCAATTCCCTATTATTTGGCCTAGTGGTTCAAGCGGTCGCCACGCCACTTTCTACTGTGCCAAGTGTTGTATGTTCAAATCCCACATTGGACAACACTTTGCGTGATCGACAAATTGTAGCTCTGAGGCTGGGTGTTCTTTGTGTCCGTCTCATGAATGTTTGTAAAGTTCCCAGCGTGTGTCGCGGGGGACTTAGGATGTTAGTAAATTGCTAATGCGAGAGAAGCCTTATATAACAAGCAAAGTTTTAACAAAAATAAAACCGACTTCAAGGTTTGACTCCATTTCTCTCAGATCTCATCATCAGATTTTAGTGTCCTTATTATGGTACCACCGTTGGGATACCTCCTTTCCATTAAAAAAAGAATCATCAAAATCGGTTCATAAACGACTAAGTTACCACGAACACACATAAAAAAAAAATACGTTTGAATTGAGAAACCTTCTCCTTTTTTTGAAGTCGGTTAAAAATGAGATGTAAAATTATTAATTAGGAGTAGCCTGTAGAGTAGCTGAAAGTAATACACACAATAATGTCATCAACATTCAACGTAACAGTAATCTGCCATCTTGCTAAAGAGCGCTTTGTTTAATTCTACTTTTAAAATGTGTACGTGTAAATATTTTAAATAGTTATGAGTCAAATACAAGTTTGCCTCTTTTCCTCTTCATATTAATTACTTATTCAATACATAATTCTTTGTAATACTAAAATATTCTAAACAAAACACCGTTAATATCAATTGTTAATCATAATGTTTTAAGTACTACATTACTAAGTTAACTTGAAAATATTCTTTACTAGTCAATACCTAGATGATCGAACTTTACTAGGTTTTTTTTGATAAATTTTCCCCGAAATCTCTTACATACCAAATTTCATGAAAATCGTTGGAACCGTTTCCGAGGTTCAGCATACTTTACATAGCTATCTATGTGGTGTATCAAATTTAATTTTGCCTCTTTGCCTCTTCAAGTATTGGCAGTAAGTACATCGATGACTTAATATGGAAACCGTTAACATCAATTATTGAAGTGTACCTATTTTTTGTTAGACATATTTTTAGTTCTACAATAACCTATGTATTTAAATTTATACAAGTGAATGGTAGCTTCTGAATTAATATTGAAATTTAAATTTTAAATTTGAAACATTAAATGGCGTCTCGCCCACATACATGACGACTTAATATTGTGGTACTCAAACAGGTGGGTGTTGGTAATTGCTTCTCTGTTTTCTCTTTTGCAGTCCCGTGGTGGGGAGCTCTTAAACCTACCATGTAGTCAAAGCTAAATGTATTTATAGTACTGGCAGAAGGTACTTTATGGTATCCATGGTATCCCTTGTGGAGGCCCAATGATGCAGAAGCATTACTAGGCCGCCATGGTGTGGGTCACCATGCTGCATTGTTGCATTGTCTGCATTCGCAATGAGTATGGTGACTACAAATCTTGGATTCTTCATATGTTTTACATCAGGCAGAGTAGTCATTTTGGCAGGGCCATACATAAAAAAAAACTAGGTATTAGAGTTATTCATTTTATACAGAACTACCAGACCCATGCAACCCCGTTGCTTCTCCTATTGACCGTAGCGTGATAATTTCCCCTCGTTTTTGAAACATTATTTATTGATGCTCCGCTCCTATTGGTTTTAGCGTGATGATATATAGCCCATAACCTTCCTCGATAAATGGGCTATCTTATACTGAAAGATTTTTCAAATCGAACCAGTGGTTCCTGAGATTAGCCTGTTTAAACAAACAAACAAACTCTTCAGCTTTATATATTAGTATAGATTAGAACCAATCATGTTCGGAGCCTAATTGTGTTATACTCTGTGTTGTTTCAAAAATATACTACAGTGAAACCTGGTTAACAAGGATCTCAATTGACCAAGAAACCATTTAAAACGTTTTTATTTTATCCATTTTTCCAATAAGACAAAGTTAAAATTATAGTTGTCTCATTTACAGAGCACCCTAATTATAAAGGTCGAAATGTAACGTTATTCCATTTAAAGAGGTGGAAGTATAAATATAATATTGTATAGCAAAAACTTTGTGCCCTATCTATACTATCATCATCATCATCTTCATCTTCTTCCTAGTCTATATTATTCCTAAGATTTGGAGTAGGCTACTAGTTCAACCGGTTTTACCTGAATATCAGTTTTTACACGGAGCGACTGGCATCGGACCTCCGCAACCCAGATGATGAAGTGAATTCGAAGTTTGAACTAGTTGTCAGTACATTTGAGGGCACTGACTTCCCAATAACGATTGCCATAGATGTTCATGACAACCGGGACCGACGACTTCACGTGCTCTCCGAGGCACGAGCGGGAAACACCGCATCTTCAATACTCCGGGCCGCCATTAAGAATTTCTTGTAAGAAAACCCAACAGCAGTCCGACCCGGAATCGAACTCAGGATCTCTAACCACTAGACCAACGAGCCAGTCTACCTTATCTAAAGTATATAGTATTTATATATTATAACTAGCCGACCCACGCAACCTCGTTTGCGTCTTCTATTGCCCGTAGCGTGATAATTTCCCCCCGTTTTTGAAACATTTTTCATTGGTGCTCCACTTCTATTGGTCCTAACGTGATGATATATAGCCTATATCCTTCCTCAATAAATGGGCTTCCTAACACTGATAGAATTATTCAAATCGGATCAGCGGTTCCTGAGATTAGCGTGTTCAAACAAACAAACAAACAAACAATCTCTTCAGCTTTATATATTGGTATAGAAGTATAGATTAACCCTCTCATGAGAGGAGACCCGAGCCCAGCAGTGGAACATTATGGGTTGCTGATGATCCAAATGAGCATGCGAATAATCAGAGTATGAGTACACAAATGTATAAGACTTTCCACACAGTACAACTACCACACAACTTAAAGCTACATATTTTTTCAACTAAATCTTCCTAAAAAAAACACCATCGTCTTTGTTTTAACTGTATTACATAAAATGTGTATTTTACAACGTTCACCATTTTACTTAAAGCCAATCATCATCGAACCTTATTTTTATTGGTTTCGTTTCGAAAGTTCCATATCCATCAACAGATACCAAGACGTTTGGTATCAGAAAAAAATACAGTCTTGTCCCCATCGAGATAACGAGTACGATTCATTTTTAAACTAATGAATAATAACAACATCCTATATCTTAAAAAGTTATTTTTATTATATACAGAGTGACTCGCTAACCCGTCGACGGCGAGACCGGTCTCAACGCCCAATCTTAAATCGATGTTCTCTAAATTCGAAAAAGTTGATGGGCCGACGAACCGGCCCGGACCGGTTTTAACCGGTTGTAGTGTAATAGGTAATACACTCGGTAAAGTAATAATTGTTAAAACGGCTTATGTGGCATTACAAGGTTTTAATATCAACTAAATTACCTGTGTGATAAATGCTCTAGTAATTTCATGTCGATATAATTTTATACATGAATATTGGATAGTATTAAAAGTAAGTTTAAAAGGTAATATACTCTAAAAGGTAGACGCTAATGTCTCTTACTTATTATAACATAGCTATTTTTTAATATACTAAGATATTTTATATTGTTTTAAACTTTCATGGTCAGTAACATTAAAATGGGAATCTGCGGGATTGCAGCAGCAGCAAAAAGGTACATGGTAGCAATCCCGCAGATTCCCATTCTAAGATATTTTGTTCCTTTTTTAGTCACTCTTTTTTACAATAACGTAATTAATAAACATTTATATTGAATGTCATTATTTTTCCACAAATTTATTGTGTTTACTTCGAAAATATGAGTAGATCCAAGAAAGTATACATAAGTAAGAACCTGTTTTTAGTTCGACAGGTTCACAAACGTGATCTTTAAAAGTGGAAATACGCCAGTTTACACACAAAAGTTTGTCAAACAACGGAGAATTTCTTACTCGGGACACGCAAAGGAATATATACTTTATGACTATGTTATACTAAGTTTAAATTTATATAGAAATTAACACATCTACATCTAATACACAGCCGTTATAACATACAGATACATATATTAAAAACTTTAATTTTAATTGTCAATACTAAATCATGCAAGTAGATTTATTTACGTGTATCGTAAATCAAGCTTGGGTGTGTCCCATTAC
The DNA here is from genome assembly GCA_905220595.1 of Spilosoma lubricipeda. NCBI lineage: Eukaryota > Metazoa > Arthropoda > Insecta > Lepidoptera > Erebidae > Spilosoma > Spilosoma lubricipeda. Next base: position 4,317,252 of record HG992290.1, read on the forward strand.
TTATTTCATCATTGAAGAAACTACCATTTAATCTTGTACACTGATAGCCAAATAACATATTGTTTATTACATTTAAATATTTTAATACTTCCTTTTGCCTGCGGCTTTGCTTAAATTTATATCGATTTTGACTGTCAATTAAGACATGCCTTAGTGTGTAACAGGCTGTGAATTAATACAAAAAATCATTACAGAAACGTGCTTCTGCATCTGTCTACTTATAATTGAATTTACTTTGATTTTAATTATATAAATTCTTTTTCACAACGGTTTTGTTTCGATATATTATTTAGTAACTTTAGATCAACATGTTGCCTCGTATTAATATAAAAAAACTCAATCAGTTTAGATTCTGTTTCTGGAAAAATAAATCTCATGTTAAACATTTCAGCACTGTAAAAGCTAGAAAACATCCATTGACAATTATTATATTTTGTTAGAATACAAATTAATCTAATACGAATTCAATATAACATTATTAAAATATTGTGTTGTTTGATGACCGATTCACTTGTTAAGCACGTCAGTTACTTATTACTATGACTGCAAATCACTTATTTATTTAGTAAATGTTACTTAAAATATATACAAGGAAACATTACACATTGACACATACATACAAGTAACAATAACAATATACTATTCAATTTGGCTAAACTTGTATACGGAAAAAACAAGAATGTGGGTTGACTAGAGAACTTATTTATTGGTTAAAAACTTAAATGTAGTCATGTAGTAGTAATTCTTTCTATACACTTTTTCTTTAACAAGATAGCGACCAAAAATCTTTGTTTACGGCTTCTAGAAAGTACGACCGCACGACTAGTCACAGCTGATTATGTGTCTTCTTGACAAGAGTGTCCTTTCGTAGAGTTATTAAAACCTCTCCTGTTATCAAGATTTGAATAAAAAAAACAATATTTTTATCCTTTGCCATTACTTTTAAGCATTCAAAAATAAACGCCTAGTAATTATTACAGGGAGGTCACAGGAAATTGTATTAAAACCGACGCAGATGTATTAAACTATAACAATACAGTATTGTTTATATGCAAATTATTTGTAACAATATAAAACACTCTCAAATCATAACGAGTAGCCAATAAAAATCTTGTAAAAAAGAGCAGATGTACAGTTCAAAACAGAAAAGAAACTTTCATTTATATAATGACAATTATTTTTTTCATTTAAGAAAAAACTTTACCCTACCGCGGTATTTTTTCTAAGTTACCCAAAACTAAGATGAAAAAATGTGGGGTCATATTAACAAACGTGTATGCAAATGCGCTAGAGAATCCGTGCACGAAATATGGATTTAAAACACAACTGCAGCACAAGGGTTAATTTTAGGGTTGTACGGCCCAAGAGATTTTTTTGCAGCGAAAATAAAAAAAACTTGCTCTAACAACGTAATAATAGTTTTATCATTTTATTATTATTTTTCTATTATTAAATAGTTATAAGAGAATTTATATGTTTTATTCTTGCATACGTTTAATTTGAGCAGGAAAAAAAACGTTTGTGGTGTAATATGTGCAGATAACACGCGTGAGGCCTTTGGTATTTAAACGTCGAGAACATTCCTAAGCGTCACGTAAGAACAGTAGTTCTTACACTACTGCATGGCCATACCTAATGAGTCGACATCATGAACTGCACATCAAGGCAATAATAAAAATGTTACTTTTTTTATACACAATTCTGTTATCTGTACATTTGGACACCTGATCAGCTTTAATAGGCTTTCTTTGAAAACTATGCAGAAGCATTACTATGCTGCCATGGTGTGGGTCACCACGACGAGGGTTGCATTGTCTGCATTCGCAATAAGTTCCACCATTTCTGGATTCTGCTCATGCTTTGCATCTGACAGAGTAAAGGCGCAAAAGAATACTTGTCAAAAAATTAAATTATATTATAGCTTCAAGAACATTTTTAACGAGAAATAGCAGAGTGTATTAGCATATTTTGCCGATTTTCAAAATGACAAAATCTGACATACATAGGACAAAACATCGTTTTATACAGAGTCAAGGTAACGGAACACAAGCAATTGTAGTACCTTATGCAATGCCAGAAAAGGCACCAGGTTATCAAAATTGCATTGTTTTGTTAAATACGAAAATAATAAGAAACACAAATACCTACTCTTTCTTGTACACCAATGCAAAGAATACAAACATAAAACACACAGAAAATGCACAACTTGGCATTTGGGTTGACAGGAGTGCAAGGAATATTTAGATACACACATACATATATGTCATGTACACAATAGGCTAAATTCGAATAGATTTGCCACCAATGATATAATTAAAAGGGATCTAAGATGTTGTGTTTTTGAATTTGCACACAGGTAACTGCAGTTTTAGGGTTAACAAATTCAAATAAACCACTAGTACTTATGTAATGGGCACTATTTTTTGTATCTATCCATACCTTTTCACCCCATGCTCCGCAGCACATCCGTAAAAGATCGGTGCATTATTATGCAGCCAAGTTACAATGAGGGGACATTCGATCAAGTTTGTATCAAATAATGCGTGTGTTTACTGCTCATTTGCTGGTAGAATGTTTTTTTTTTTAAATTAAATTTGACTTTTTGAGTTCAAATATATAATAGTTGATAAGTGTGTTGAACATTTTGAACACACGGTTTTTTTTTTATTTTTTGATAATCTCTATTCTGTTTTTGTATTTTATTTAAATCTTGAGTGGTGTGTGATTTAGGGCGCTTTCCTTATATAGTCTTTATTTGGTCTATGATTTTGGCAACTGAGTCTTTTGTCGTAAAAATCAACTAAAAAAATATTTTTGAAAGTTTCAAGTATTTTTCACAATCGGTGGTACGGAATTATTACTTTTATTTTTTATTGTTTTTATCAAGAATGAAAAAAATACATTATTAATAACGTCAGCTAAAACTCGGCTAAAAGACAACACCATACCCTTTAATATTTTATTTTAATCTATACTAATATATAAAGCTGAAGAGTTGGTTTGTTTGTTTGTTTGTACACGCTAATCTCAGGAACCGCTGGTCCGATTCGAAAAATTTTTCAGTGTTAGATAGCCCATTCATCGAGGAAGGCTATAGGATATATATCATCACGCTACTACTAATAGGAGCGGAGCAACAATGAAGAATGTTTAAAAAACGGGGGAAATTTTCACGCTACGGGCAATATAAGAGGCAAACGAGGTTGCGTGGGTCAACTAGTATATAGATATAAGGAAAACATAAAGACTCGCGGATTTCAAGAGTGAATTCCTCACTTTCCACGTCATTCACCTGCTATTTCCTTATAGCGAATATTACAAAGTAAAACTACTTTCATCACCCGACTTGTTTTGCGGCAAAATGACATACTCTCAATAATATTTCATCACATAATGATTCAACATCGCAAGATGGCAAATTACATATAATCGAGTGAGAAACTTCAGAGAATACCTTACCAGTTACAATATGAGGAAAATGTTGTGTTGCTGTTAGATGTTGAAACTGTTAAAGGCTTAAAATGACTAATAAATTAACATTTTGGACACTTGAAACAACGCTATCTAGCCTCAAACTAATTAAAGCTTGTACTATGGGTACCTGACAACAGATATTAACACATATATAAAAAAAACTGTAAATATATGCGCGGAAAACATCAAAACTCCGATACAATTCATTACAGATCATACAAAAATTTATTCGATGGTGGTGTCCATAGATGATTGTAGTCACTTACCATTAGGTGAGCGGTCTGCTATTTCGCCGTCCTCTAGGAACTAGAACAAAACCTTTTTAAACTAAAAATTCTTACGCACTGTACTTCGCTGGCATTATGTTATCTCTTAATGAAACTGTCAATGGAAATCGCTCGTTCTTCAAAAGTTTCTTATCGAAGTACGATGTTCGGTAGTTCGGTGATCACCCATTCAAATTGTTCCTTTATGTAAACTGATAATATAGAATGCAATTATGAACTAACCTACTTATTAAAAAGCCTTAAAAGTTTTAATAACTCACGTATCGTATGTAGTAATGTTCTAAAAGCTAATAAAGTAGCTAACATTTACATAAAAATTTTGTTAAATTGAATAAAGAAATGTGTTTAATGTGACAACCTGCAAAATCACGTTTTACCTATCTATCTATACTAATATAAAAAGCTGACGAGTTTGTTTGTTTGTTTCTTTGTTTGTTTGTTTGAACACGCTAATCTCAGGAACTGCTGGTCCGATTTGAACAATTATTTCAGTGTAAGATAGCCCATTTATCGAGGAAGGCTATAGGCTATATCATCACGCTAAGACCTACAGGAGCGGAGCAACAATGAAGAATGTTACAAAAACGGAGGAAAATTATCACGCTACGGGCAATAAGAGACGCAAACGAGGTTGCGTGGGTCTGCTAGTTACTAAATAAAATAAATTCCTAGCGCTAGAAGAATAATTAGATTCGTATATGAGTAAAACTATCTTGGAATAACAGTTTCAGCGACGAAATTAATATACTTTTAATTAAATTAGACTGCACGGTTGGCGTTGTGGTTTAAATGGTCGCCATGCGACTTTCTACTGCGCCAGGTGTCGTGGGTTCAGATCCCACATGGGACAACACTTTGTGTGATTCACAAATTGTTGTCCCGTATCTGGGTGTTCTTTGTGTCCGTTATATGTATGTTTATAAAGTCCCCCGCGACAAAGGATTTATGGTCTTAATCCGGGATAGATTCACATTATACAGTCCGTCCGCCATTAACAACACCACAGAGTAACAAAACCATAAAATTATAGAGTAACAAATTTCAATTATTTTGAACAATTTTAATGACTAATCAATCTCCTAAAAAGATATTTGTTGACGGCTTTTTTAATGACTTCAGATGGGATTGTTTTATGGGTTTTATGACCCACCGAATTCTCCAAAAATAGATTTAATGTTTCCAGTTATTACTTTGCTTTTTAATAATTTGCCTGTTTACTACGTTTCACGGTTTAAATTTGAACCTTTGTTTCAAGGGTTTGTTTTATATCTGGCGTCTTGTCGTAACTACGCATTGTAATATTTAACTGCTACATAAATTAACGTTAATGACTCGTAATACGTGTTTAATTGGATTTGATCTAATACTACACTCATTAGTTTCTTGGAGTTTAAATGTACATTTTAGTAGAATATTTACGTATTTCGTAAATATTCTACTGAGGATAAAGCGCGTAGTATTCTATTTACAGGATTCGGAATTCTCGGAAATGGGTATCAAATTGTAAATAAATGTCCATGACCGTGACCTTTTTCTTAAATAAAACACGAGGACATGGAGAACATCAGCACATTTGTAAAGGAACTGTTAGACTTCATTTCAAACATAAAGTTTTAGAACACATTATGTTTGCTAAACCTATCAGAGAATCTAGTTGGGTTGTTGTAGGCATATTGGAAGACAAAATTACTATTAAAAAACTGCACTTAAAACTGACTGTCAATTTTCAAAAATTTAGTATTTTATCATATACCCACAATTGAGAAGAATTTAGAGACATCTTAAACTCTAATATAACAAGTAAAATTTTAACAAAAATAAAACCGATTTCAAGGACGATTTCTCTTGGATGCCATCATCAGACATTAATGTCCTTATCATCGTACTAACATTGGGACATCTCCTTTCCATTCCAAAAAGAATCATCAAAATCAGTTCATAAACAACGAAGTTATCCACACAAACAAAAAAAAAATATGCGGTTGAATTGAGAAACCGCCTCCTTTTTTTGAATTCGGTTAGTAAAATATCAAACCATCTAGGCCACAGCATTACATATGTATGTACATACAAAAATTCGAAAAGCATAACCTCATTCCAGCACAGTTGGCCAAAAAACAAACTTAATGTTCCGCTAACTGTAAAGTGTTATCATGACATGAAGTCATTATTCATACATAATTATAACAAAACACCATTATTATTTTTTTCCTTAATATTGTACACAATTAACTCCATTCTCCAGTTTTTGAATATATCTTCAAATAACAAGTGGGCTCTGTAAAAAGAGCAATTATTAACAGTTCTAATCAGTTTCAAATGTGTTTATTGTTAAATTGTTGCTCTACTCTTATACCTAGGACGTAACGCGATATAACGATGTTTGTTGAATTCGACTGACGGTTTTAGAGATTCGTGTGTTTAAACAACAAACAAAACTTTTCAGCTTTACCCAATATATAATTAAAATCTTCGATTAAGTGGAAGTAATGAAAGGATAACGATAAATTCGAAAATGTGCTTAAAAGACTAAAGATGAGTATGCTTAGTATTTTCTTGAATGGTTTGTGATATATTTGTTCTGTTTTAGTATTCAAACAATACAATAGGCACTATCAAGTTTATTCAAAATATACTATCTTCATTAAATAAAAAATAAAAAAACTTTAATATAAATTACGTACATGCATTTGTCCACACAAATAAAAAAATAAAAAAATGGCGTTTGTAAATGCCTTGAAGACACGCAGTATTTTATTTAGTAGCATAAGTATTTATTTTATAAAATAATTTTAAAATAGTAGAACGTATTAACTTTTTTTTTAAATATATATTATACTAGCTGAACCCCGCGGTGTTACCCGCGGTTCTTGTTGTACCGCGAGTAACGCCGCGGGACAAAGTTAGTCTAAAAAAAGTAGCCTAAGTTACTCCCCGGGTCATCAGCTACCTGCCAGTGAAAGTCCCGTCAAAATCCGTCCAGCCGTTCCAGAGATTACCCGGAACAAACAGACAGACAGACAGACAGACCGACAGACAGACAGACAGACAAAAATTTTTTCAACTACACTTTCGGTATATGTACCGTGTATACATATATATGCATTTAGTAAAAAGCGGTTATTTTAATATTACAAACAGACACTCCAATTTTATTTATTTGTATAGATAAACGGTTTACCTTTTAAGTTAAGTCATAAATGTCATACTTATTATTTAATTTTTTGTAAATTATTAGATTGCATCTAGATCATCCATATTTGTTCTGTACAAGATGATGTCTGTCTTTTAATCTTTATTGCTTGATTTTTATCTAACGTTGTGGCTGGTTATATAATTATGCCGATGTTATATTGACTGCGTAGGTTAAAATATGCACAACTCTCCAATTGATTGTTCGAGAATTGAAAATCATCTTTTTTGATCAAATCTAAATTATTTTTTTATCTTTTAAACATATTTTTTTAATTGGCATACAAATTTGACGGCAGGTAATTTAAAAACAATAAAATGATTATTGCTTTTTAAGCAAAACCGATGCTCATTGGATTAAAGAGTATAACATCAAATATCTAATAATTGAATATTTATATGATGATAGATTTTGATGTTTTTCTTTTAACAATTTGTCTATGCCGTCTGTCACTGATTATTTAATTTTATTGCCAAAATTTAATGTTTATTACCATTTTTAAATCAATATTATGATATTCCTTATAAAATAGCTACATTTTAAAAAGGTATTTAACACGTAGGTTATATAAATACCGTTTTGTGAAATTTATACTTATTAAAATCAGTAAATAACCAAACTAAATCCATAAACACAAATATGAAGATAGATTATTTTCTAATAAGAAAACTTATAAGAGTAAATTGACTACCTCTATGGTCATATTCGATTCTTTTTAAGTATGTGACGTAACTTCTTTGGCAGTGACTTAAAAACATTGGTGTTCGATTTTCAAAATTCAAATTGAGTCTCATACATACCTCAATATAGGTATTTGTTCTACCACTATCCAATTTTACCCCTATAAGAATACGTTAAAAAGCGCCCGCATCAATGAAACTCCATAAAGGTTAGTGCACACTGAGCGTCTATTGTTTTAAAACTTTTTGAGTGTACAAGAACAATGACCTAATTGTTTTGGCGCCCCGCGTAGTGTTATAGAAAAAGAGTTCTTTATGCAAATCAATTTTGAACGAATTATTATTTTTAATTGATGCGGGTGGTGCACGTGTGCACTCTGCTTTACATTTTAGGACGTTGTTTTATAAAGTAAATAAACGATTTTAATAATAATACTGTAGTTTGACGAGTAAATATTACATTTAGAATTAAAAGCAAAGTGGTCGTTGTTTACATTTTTTTCAGTAAATAAAAAATATATATCAATTGCCTATCCAAATGCAAATTTTATTCTGGAAAAAAACAAAAAGTGCAAAAGGTATTTTAACTGTTTCCGCCCGGGATCGAACCGGGGGCCTTGTGCGTGTGAAGCACACGTGATAACCGCTACACTACGGAAACATGTCGTGTCAACTTCAATTTTAATTTAACTATCGACACGGTACAATAATACGTAATAAGACGAATGTCCTTATCACTGGATAATAATAAGGTCGTAAATCTCCTGTATCTAGGTTAATTTTACTCCTATCTGCTTCTATAAATAATAAGAAATTGATGTTTTTGTCTATCAAATTCACATTAATAGCCAATTATGAACAAGTGTGGAAGGTTTAATGAACAACAACTTGTAAATAATTATTGTTGTGATTAGTTTGAATTAGTAATAAATAAGAGTATTTTGAAATATATGGGCCATAGATGTCTGTGTTATATCAAACTAGCAGACCCACGCAACCTCGTTTGCGTCTCCTATTATATTATTGCCTGTAGCGTGATAATTTTCCCCCGTTTTTGAAACATTTTTCATTGGTGCTCCGCTCCTATTAGTCTTAGCGTGATGATATATAGCCTATAGCCTTCCTCGATAAATGTACTATCCAACACTGCACGCATTTTTCAAATCGGACCATCGGTTTCTGAGATTAGCGCGTTCAAACAAACAAACTCTTGAGTTTTATATATTAGTATAGACTTAACGATGTTTCTGATTGTTCCTTTTACTCGGAATCGAATTTACCAACCAGAGTTGTGACAAGAGGTAGGAATCGATGCCATCTTTTTTCATGGTTATCACATTATTACAATTGAAATTAAACTTTTTGTCCCTAGAAAAAACTTGTTTTGAACCCCGCTGTTCCCGTTACTGTCCCTAGACACCCACGCCGCCACCTGGGCCTGCTTCGGCTGGGGTGACAGATGAGGCCATCTCAGGCTAGCGCTTATGGAGGACGGAGATCATTTTGCTATTTCTGGCACCTGAGCTGCCTGTGGTACCTGGCCCGTTCCCGGGCCTGCCGGACCGGGAGAGTTTTGAACCTCTCCAGGTTCCCCTTCGTCTTCCGGTCCGCTCTCCTTGGCAAGCATAATTTGCTCGCAGAAAGAAACGGCGAAAGAACTCCGGAACCCTAAAAAACACAAGAACAAACTGGTAAGAATTTGACCAGTTTCTCATTTAGAATTCGATACATTATTCAACTCACTTAGTTTACTCAATTAAAAGTATTGAGTCTAGATTACATCCACCGAATTGTAACTATAACTATCTAACAGAATTAATCGCTTACCAATTCAATTAACGAGATCTAAATGTCATTAACCCCAAATAAACAGGTAGCAAACTGCAATAAACATTAAAATATTAAATTATAGAATATTTATTTACAATGTTGACAAGTGTTTCTGCAATTGTGTTTAACTCTGTCACATTTTGGCTCTAGCGACCATCGTTTAGTCGAGATAAAAAATCTCGTGACATGAAATATAGCGCGGAGTTGTCTTTAAAAAACGTATACGTATACGTAACGTAAAACATTCGAATAAATATGACGGAAATCGAAGTAATCATTAGACAATCATTAACTGATGTTTATTTTAGGATATGGTCATTGTCTTGTAGCCGGTTGACTACTATTATTCGAATTCTGACAGTCGTTGCCGTTAAGATAACTGTTTATTGTTCTTTCAAGAAATTTTTGGAGATAAGACTTTTATTTATGACTAATTTGAAAGAAATGACATACTTTTTAAGATGTGTACAGTCAATGGCAAAACAAATTGATGTATATTTTAGCCGACTTGGGCAAAACAAATATTTTAGCCCAAGTTGATAAGCGAATTGTTATAGTGGTATGTATATATATTGACCGCCGGAAAAAATAAAATAAAACAACCTAAAGTTAATAAAGATGGCAGACATTGACGCAGTCGGGTTTGTTTTTTATAATTTATCATTAATTTTATCACGACGAGGATTTGAAGACTTTAAATACTTGACATTGGGAGAAATAGCTGATCCGACTTGATGCCATCTCATCAAAAGGAGAAGATTATCTTCGACAAGAATGCTATAATTTGAGGACTGCAGTGACGCTGACTGGTACGAAGGACCATGTGGGTTCGCTTTTCTACACAGGATATGATTGTGTGATGAGTATTATCATCGAAAACAAATATGTGTGTTTGTTTTGTATGAAAAGTATGATTTAGTTAATAAGTAGTCTGGCAACTAACAAAAGCTTTGCCTATTTTTTAATATAATATATTTAGCCTTTTTCGGTGTAGTGATTGAAAACTATTCGAGATTACGGGTGTCGTAAAACGAAAGTGTCAAAGATGGATTTACTTCTAGCTGTCAGCCGTATCAAAATTAATATTATTCTGTATGGTAAGGCTAGTTAGATTCCCACTTAGTACTAATAATTGTGTGGTAGGGAGGGTAATTTTGTCTAAAATATATATCTATAAAGAAATTCATAAGTACTGTTCGGTACTAAAACGCCTATTTGGTATTTATGAGTAGTATGCTCTAAGTGAGATGTAATGGCAACACGAGGGTTTGTCATGTTGACAGTTGACATGTCATATCACTCGGTCAATGGAACTCTCGGGAGACGGGTCGAAAAGGAGTGATATCACCGTACGGACAGTGTCTTGTTGAAGATCTAGGTTCGGGCCAAGTTTGTGGTGCCTGCAGAGGCCTGATAGCTGTGTGGTGCCTATCGGGGCTTATTATTGTAAAAGTAAAGTGACTGTGAACTTTGGTGTCGGACGATCACTTTGCGTCGGTATAATCGGTAATTGATTGCGAATCGAAGCTTCAGTGTGAATAATTCGGACACTAGTTGATGAGCTTTCATTGTATAAACTAAATGTAATGATCCGTCTTAGAAAAATATTAAAATTAAAAAAAAAAAACTTTTTAGTTCTTTCTCTCTTTTCAACTCTTCAGTGAATTAAATAAAGATGACAGTCGGTTTTTTTAAATTAATTCGTTACTTGTTAGTATGTTAATATTCTGCTTACTAACATACATTTATATCAGCATTTAATTATAAAATGCTTGACGTTATATGTACGAATCGAATAAAAATATAATTAAAGAAGCTAAAATAATTAAAGTATAATTAGTAACGAATGTCTTTGAGTTTCTATACAAGAACACTTTATTGCCTTACTAATAAAATTTGAGATCAGGTTTGATTGACTTGATTGCCAAGGTACTTGTTTAATTAAGCTATGTCATCGCTATAAGATAAAAAAAAACTGACAAAAGTGTGACAGACAACGTACTGTAAGGGGTTCCGTAGTCGATTATTTTTCCTTTTAAATAAATTAACATTGGAAGTATGTTTTTATTGCAAATGCGAATTAAATATATGTCCGTTTCAAAGGTCGTGGAGCCACGCTGATTTCAGCACGAACGGGCCGGCTCGACCAGGGCGGTACTACCCTCGCATAGAAAATCAACGTAAAATGACAGCATTGGTGCTGTCGTATTTCGTTGGTGAGTGCGAGACCGTAGGCCCAATGATGTAGAAGCATCACTAGACCGCCATGGTGTGGGTCGCCACGCTACATTGTTGCATTGTCTGCATTTGCAATGAGTATGGTGACCACTACTCTTGGATTCTGTCTATGCTTTCCATCAGGTAGAGTAGAGTCATTTTGGCAGGTCATACATAAAAAAAAAGAAAAAATGACCACTACTGAACGGGACGGAACTGAAGGTCTCCCCAATCAGGCAGGCAGTCCGCATTCATCCGCTACTAGCCACTCACTTCAAGTCGTCCACTACGTTTGCCTAATTTTGTATGTTACAAGAAATTTTCGATGCTAAGAAATTTTATACATTGGGGGACTGTCAAGTACTCTAAAACTAATACATCTATACCCACATTATGCAGTAAACAAGAGAAAAAATGTCTACTAACACTCATTAAGTTACCTAAACAACGGGCGTCCGGAATTTCGAACATGATAAGACTATAACGATTCCTTGTTAGGGCTACGGAACCCTAAAACCAGGAAGACATCTTTGATTAGTTAGTTTATTAGCCCAAATTAATATTATCTGTACAGCTGTCTACAACATAATTTGTCATTACACTAAAAAACGGCAGACACATGTAGTTTCTTTAATATCAGTTAGACTAGACTAGATAACTAATAGTAATCGTATCTCCTTCTTTACCCGACTACGGCTTACTACGACTATAAAATCTCTAGTCTGCATGATGGAAAGTGTAAGTAGAAATCTATAGTTTCTAACCTATATATGTATACTCTCGATTGTCTCTTGATTTGTTATGCATTATGATTAAAGCAGCTCTCAAATCTAGAACTCTCAACCACCTCACGAGTTCCCCTCAAACTTTGATCCCGGGTCCTTTAAGGGGAATGAGAAAATGACTCTTACTAGGCCGCTATAGTGTGGGTCGCCATACTGCATTGCCTGCATTCGCAATGAGTATGGTGATCATCATTCTTGAATTCTACTTATGCTTTCCATCAGACAGAGTAGAGTCATTTTGCCAGGGCAGTATATAAAAAAATCTATATAACGCTGTTTTCGCAACCTATTGTAAGAGCTGACTAAGGGAGCAAAGTACACAGGACAACAATCTGTCTGGCCAACATGTTCTAATACCTAGTAGGTTTCTTTCTAAGGAGAGGCCTATATCCAGCTGTGGACTGTTAAATGCTTTTGATGTAATACCTTAATGTAGGTTCAAGTTTTAGTAATTCTGTGGTCGAATTCCACACAAAAATCTGTATATAACTTAACGGTGTCATTATTTGTGTGGCATGCAATGAAATGTGTCGCGTAATTTAATCTTTTACGACGTTTCTGTCGACAACTTGTCACTACAGGTGAAACGGTACAGCTAGTAAGTAGGGTAAACGTACGTGTTATCGGAACAGTGTACTATTAGAAAAGTTATGCCATAACAATTAAAACGAAAATATAAATAAAATTTTAAAAAGTTTTAGTTTTAAATTCAACAACAGTGGTTAGTCACGTGAAACCTAAAGTTTTTGCCGTTAATTAATTTCGTAAGTGTCTATATACTAACTACATACTGACCTCTGTAGTACTGACCAACTGCAAAAAATTTGAAGGTCAAGTTTCAAATAGAAACAATTTCCTCAGATCCTTTGTTAAAATATGTAAATATTTCTGATATATTATCATATGGAATATCAATTACTTCCTCGATTTCCAACCTTACTATGAAGCCTGGGTATGCCATCTACAGTCAGTTGAATCTTAATCTTGTATTTAAAGTATTTACGAGACTAATTTGCGTTAATGTCGATTAAGCCACTTAATTTTTTCAGACATCATATTGATACAAAACAATTATTTCGTCTCACAAACCAAAATTAAAAAAAAATAGTTATATCAAAATATACACAAAAAATTTTTGAAACAAAAGATCTGTGTGAGAGACTGGTTTCCGCATGAGACCATGAGACCTGTACGACAGAATAACCAGTCTCTCCTAGCTCCAGATAAGTGGTTACATAAAACTTTACCTCTTTTTAATTATTATTTATAATAGACCTACCTCTGTGTCAAGTTTAATCCATCTCCATTCATCCGTTCTGGCGTAATTGAGTCACAAATAACAGTGTTACTTTTATTTCATTACAGTGTTACTTAGACATTGGTGAGATAAAAGTTAAAGGAAGACTTACTTGTATTTAGACAAGTCGTTAACCGACCGAGACACTGATAACCTTAAGTTCAGTTTAGGTTATCCATACCCCCTCTAGTAGACTAGAATGAATTATTGAGTTTTCCTTGTAACGATTTAATTTTAGAACAATTTGATTGAGTAGTTATTTCGTTTAAAATGATGACAGTTTGTTATTTAAAATCGATCCATTATGTACCGTTACATATTTTTATTATTATTTTAATAGTATTGCATTGCTTACTACTTATTTATATTTTTCTTGGACCACCTCAACCAGCGTGATACCATTGCTTTACAAAAGTAGTTTTTAGCAATTTCTTCATGGTCTTTCTCCGAGAGAGTGGGGGGGTCATCCTTTTTAACCATAACTTCGGAAGGGGGAGAGAGGAAGAGAGAGCAGCAACGCACTTGTGACTATCAAGTTGCAGATATACATGGGCGATAGTGATCATTACCGTGAACTATCATGGTCATTTCTTTGCCTCCTATGCCAATAAAAATATAAAAAATATCTGTATTATTCATTTCTTTACAAAATATACTACAACAGAGTACCTTTTTCAACATCTCTAAATATTATACACTATTCTATTCTTAGTCCATGCACAGTGAAATGCAACTCCTCCTCTCGCATAATAGTGCTATGGCCGACTTCATTATTACCTATTTTTAAACCTGCAACCTTTAGAAATATAGTATGGAATGCAATTGAATTGAAATGGCTGTCAGAGCAACAATATAATATATGTAGCAAAATCGACTCAGTTGTAATACAACTGCCGATAACTGGTGCGTTTACCTCACTTCAATCGTGTCGATCTAAATGTCAACGATTTTATAGCCGTTGAGAGAGCTGCGTGTTATCGGGCTGGTCTGAATCTCCTAGCTTTTTTTGTTCAAGTGTGAAACATGTGTGGTCCGGAACATTCCTCGTGATATCATAAGTTTTAGTTGTTGTGGACCACAACTCACTGATTAGTTTTGTGATAAACTTTTATATAAAGTGTCTTGGCATAAGAACTACTTTTTATAACTTTCTTCCCAACCGACTTCAATAAAAGAGGAGATTCCCAATTCAACTCTGTTTTTTTATATTTGTTACCGATGTTACCTTAGAACTTTCGACTGGGTGAACCAATTTTGTTGATGCTTTTTTATTTGAAAGCTAGTGCTTCTCGTGTAGTCCGATTTCATTTTGGTTCTGTTTTCAAGACGGGTTTTTTGTTAGAATTTTAGATTATTTTACGGACTAAAGTAAGTACCGTTTTTCTTCATTGCTGATAATTTAGAGGATGATTGATTTAGCAGTATCTTAACAGTAAGTGAAATGGAAATTAATTTGTTTGTTCGAACACGACGCAAAGAATTCTTAATCACATTTTTTAATACCATAGGCCTTTTTTAAACGTAATCACTCTATACATATATATATCACTACTTACAGTTAACTTTTTGCACATAAGTTGATGTATGTACAGTATGACATACGACTGTTGGGGTCAATATATAATGGACATAAACAGCTTGAAACTTTTCAAATTTTATGCTTCTAACGATACGGCGAGTATTAGAGAGTTACATTGATATTAGCTGCATAAGCTGGAAATACATTTACATCTTTTTTTGGAAATACATTCATAGAAAACACCTAAACTCTGAAACAAATATTTGCAGATCATACAAACATTTGGTCCGACCCGGAAATCAAACCTGAGACCTGAAGCACATCAGTCGCATACCCTACCACTGCGCCACCAAGGTGGTCATAGTCCTATATATATACTTTAAAGATCAAGTTAAATTTAATTTAATTTTTCATTGTAAATATTGTATGTTGTTATTGGGAAGTCAGTGCTCTCAAATATACTGACAACTAGTTCAACCTTCGAATTCAGTTCACCCTCAGGGTTGCGGAGGTCCGATGCCAGTCGCTCCGTATATAAACTGATATTCAGGTTAAACCGGTTGAACTAGTAGCCGACCCCAAATCTTGGGAATAACAAAGGCCAGGAAGAGGAAATATTGTATGTTTACATCATCAATTTTTTTACATAATATTGTATTATTCTAAATAGAAATAAAATAAAATGATTGTTAAGTTTCCCCTTACGCAGCCAGGTAATGCCTCAGAGAGTAGCAAAATTCAGTAGCTTTTAGGAGATTAATGAAGTAAATGAAGCACAAACATAAAATTACTATACTGAGAAAGGTTTATAGAAAGCAGAATATTATTTAGTTCAGTCAATACAAAAACCAAACAACATGTTTTAACATAACTTTACTGTTCATCCTCAAATATTAACAAGTCGTTATAAATTGTTAGTTATTATCGTAAAATAATAATCATCAATCATAAAATGAACCATTTCACATCTCTAACGGTGTAGTATATTTAAAAATTTGAGAGGTCCGGATAAAATGGTGGTTTCAATTAAATTGGTCGTACGTTTACCGCTATTGTCGAACTTTAAGAGTCCTACACTCGCAATAAAAGATTTAAATAGAAAATGGATTTACTGGTTATTTTACGATGCGCCTCACAATGATGTTAGATTGTACATATTTGGATATATTAAGTATGAGAAAATCAAGAGATGTGTGTAATACAATTTACTGTACCTGTACCAAATAACTGTGTGTGAATCTGTACAAATCCTACTAATATTATAAACGCGAAAGTTTGTAAGTATGGATGGATGGATGTTTCTTACTCTTCCACGCAAAAACTACTAATAATAATAATAATAATAATAATTTTTATTGATATAGACAGTGTTAAAATACATTGGAACCCTGCTTCCTGTGGTAGGTTACAACCTGTGTTACAGGAGACAGTGTCCTCACCCATTATGTTACATCAAACTATACAATAAAACATGCAGTAAAATGTGTGTGTGTGTGTGTGTGTGTGTGTGTGTTTGGAAGTATGCAATGTGTGTGTGTATTTATGCGTGTGTTAGTGTGTAGGTAAATGTGTGTGTATATGAATGTGTATGCGAGTGTGTGTGTAGGTAAAAGTGTGTGTGTGTGTGTGTTCATTGTAATAAGGTTTCAGTTTGTGTGTAGTCAAGTGTACGCAGCCATGATTTTATTTTAATTTTGATTTTGTGTTTTACTAGGGTGTTTATGAGCAGAGTTTTGTTTATTTTATTATATAAGCGTGTTGATAGATATAAATATTGCCTTCTTGCTTGTGCAGTTCTACTTGGGATAGTGAAGGGCACAAGCATTCGATGCTAGGGTTGTGTGGAGTTTTGCATGCGTGTACTTTAAGCCTTATTTCTGGAGTTTTGAATTTGGCGAATGTAAACTGTACGTACGAGGTCTTTGGTACATTAAGGGTGAGTAAGTTATTTTCCAACCAGTGACTTATTTTCTGAAGGCCGAGTTCAGCAGCTCTCGTCACCTCCTCCCAGGTTCCACCATAAAATATGACAGCAGTATCGTCCGCGTAACTAAATATTTTACCCTTGTCTAGAGACTGCTGGCATAGATCATTTACGTAGATCAAGAAGAGGCTTGGAGAGAGGCAACTGCCTTGCGGCACACCATATGTTACTCCAATCTCTTGGCTAACTCCTTCGTCAATTTTGACCCTTTGTGTTCGGTTCATGAGAAAATCTGTAAGGATACTAAGTGGTTTACCGCGAATCCCAATGTGTTCCATCTTTCTCACAAGAGTAGGAATACAGACCGTGTCAAAAGCCCTTGCTAGGTCTAGGAAAACACCTAGGCATTTCTGTTTAGCATCAACTTTTCCCGTAATATAGCTAACTAATTGGTTAACTGCACCCTCAGTGCTCCTCCCTAGCCTAAAGCCAAATTGTGCCTTCGAGAGTAGCTCATTTCGTTCTAAATATTTGATGAGTCTATTGTTTACTACTACTGAACGGGTAGTAACACATTGCAAGACCCGGGCGTAACTAGCAAGTTTGTCACCACCTCGTTAGCTACCCCTCCCCACCTCGGAACTACCAATAGGCCCAATTGGGCCCAACCCAGTGACTCCTCTGCGATTGCAGGCGGCGTGGAAAATCACTGTGACAGGCCGTAGACCTGGAGAAGTCACCCCGAGACCCCTAGCTGGGGTCTACGAGAAGAACTTGATGATGAAAAACTACTGAACGAATTTTGATGAAACCCTTTAGCTTATACATCAGAACTACATATAGGCCACTATTTGCTGCGATAATCGACATTCACAGCTAGTATAGAATAAAGAAGATATTTAAAAAAGTGACAAAAAGCAGATAGACCGACTGAAGGTAGGTAACTACCATAGTTTTTGCGTGAAAGAGTAACAAACATCCATCCATCCATCCATCCAGCCATACTTACAAACATTCGCGTTTATAATATTACTAGCTGTTGCCTGCGGCTCCGCCCGCGTGTATGTCGATTAACGCGGTAAATAGTAGCTTATGTGTTATTCTGATGTATAAGCTATATTACTGTAAAGTTTCATCCAAATCTGTTCAGTAGTTCTTGCGTGAAGAAGTAACAAACATGCACACTCACAAACTTTCGCCTTTATATATTAGTGTGATAGTAGGATAGTTAGTATCAAGTTAAACAATTGAAGGCCATTCTCATGTTGAGCAGACAACTGATAATCACGCTTACATGTTTCTACATACATAAAGATTTAATTTACTCGAGAATCGAACCCACATCCTCTGGTGTAGCTGTTAGAGTCACTGACCATACGATGAACAGGTCCGTCAAGATGACTAGAAAGGATTAACGGTTTTACTCACATATGTGTAATATGTGTTTCTAGGATACTTGACCAGTTTCAGACCGATGAAAGATCCTTATCGAATGATAAAGCTAGGTTACGCTTCGGTGTCATGCGCTGCACCCAAATACGGGAGGATTTAACTGAAAACAGCTTTTATTGCAGCAAGCTTAAAGTCGAATTCTGTTTGAAGTCCTGTGTTACCCCGTTTTGAGTATTCCACAGTTCAAAAAAAGAATAAACAAAAACCATTGTAATTTATGAAAATATTTTGTGAACCAGAAGGCAGACTAAACTTTTTGCCGCCGATATTATGTCAGTGTGCACACATTTTACATAAATTTACTGTTGATGGAGGTGATACAAAAGAATAAGATGTTTATCACTCAAATAATTCCAAACTCGATTTGTACAACTTTTAAATTCCAAAATTCCATCATAAATCGTTCCTTATCCAAAGCGATTCATTATACATTCGAATTAAAGTCAGGTGATGCATTCGATTATGGAATTCGGTATCGTAAATCGTTGTACACGCCTCGGGATCGGGAATCGATACTCGAGTCGAGTAACTGCTCGAATAATTTGCAGATCGCTGTGTTTGACAGCCGCCGTGAGCGCATTGCTCCGTTGCATGTCTTTATTCGGGGTCTTTCTGAAGTATTTACTATTACTCTTATTTTTGTTTTCAAATGAAGGTGTTATTTCGTGATGCTTTTTTGTTTGCGCTCATTTAAATACGGCATGTTGTTTATTGTTGAATGTATAATAAGACGTAGTATTTAAATAAGTTTGGTTCTTGTTGTTTTTAATATGAATACATTTAGTAAAGGCAGTAAATGGTGACCATGGGTTTTGTATAAGACAACTAAAAGAGCAAATTATTTAGGATAATAATCTATAGAAATAAATAAAATTGGAGTGTCTGTTTGTAATATTAAAATAACCGCTTTTTACTAAATACACGGTACATATACCTACAATGTATTTAAAAAAAAAAATCTGTCTGTCTGTCTGTCGGTCTGTTTGTCTCCTGGAACGGCTGGACGGGTTTTGACGGGACTTACACTGGCAGGTAGCTGATGATCCAGGGAGTAACTTAGGCTACTTTTTTTAGACTAACTTTGTCCCGCGGCGTTACTCGCGGTACGACGATAACCGCGGGTAGCACCGCGGGGTTCAGCTAGTACTACAAAGAGAAAGAAAACTTGACACAAATCGATAACCCCTGATCGGTATGGTATAGTAGGCCAAAACCACATTTGTATGTGGAGGCTTATACCCAACACTGGACTAATACCCAGAAATGGACTAATAATGGCTGTCGGTGATGTTGATGTCAGCAAAGTCTCTCGCAATCGTAACTTGGCCTTTTTAAGGACTATTTGGAGCGATGCCGTAAATGTAGCTAGTCTTTGTAGTTCTGCAGCCCCTCACGAGCTATATGAACCCTCGTTAAAGCCTGTTCTAATCTATCCGTGCCCGACCGTCCTTCTCATATACAGCAAACTGTAAAAGATATTAAAGATTTATTAAACAGTAGTGAATTGTTTATTGTATAGAATCTCGTAAATAGACTGATTGAGTAGGTTAAGTTTTATCATATCTATTTACATAGGCTTGGGTTAGCTGTCTTTCTATGTAGATGATTTATATGAACCTGTTAGACTGAGCAATACTTTTATATATCACATCACCTGGTTTAAATGTGTGACCAAAGACTTTTAAATATACAAGTTGAAGACTACCTAGTTAATTGAATTCTTTTTAATTATCACGCTAAGTGCGTTTTTAATCAAACACGTATTGAAAAATCTATTTTCCTATGTCACACGAGGTATTAGAGAAAGCGGCAAGCATGCGTGCGTGTGCGCACGATCGGGTCGTGTTCGGTTACGATCGGAGCCGGTCGTGACGCGCTCGTGTCATTACGCGCTTGTTCGGGCGTCGCTCGTCGTGCGCACCCGTTTCGGTTGTATATATGTTGTTACGCGTGTGCCAGGGTTGCGCTTCACATTTTGTTGAAATGATCTTGAATTTAGACATCATATTAAGCTCTCAGTTGTGTTTTCTCGTGAGTCACGCGCTCTCAATAACAAAAGATTATAAGATAAATATTTTTTTGATGTGAAACATCTATAGGCGTGGGTAAACCTGATTTTTAATGTGGCGAGATTAGCCAAGGCGACGCTTCGCCGCTTTGCCTTACTGAAGTTATTGATGAAAGTAATTCAGATGTCACGATTGAAATAAATAAAAAAAAAATTGTATTTAATTACAGTAAATATTATTGTAAAAAGTAAAAACTATAACCCAACTACGACAAAAAACGACGCTGAAAAAGTATGAAACAAGTTTCAAAAGCCGTAGTCACGCGTTGTTAAAATGTTATATACTATGGTACATTACACTACATGGACTACTTTGGCTTTTGAAACTTAGGAATGTTCCATAGTCCATAACACTTTAACAACGCGTGACTACGGCTTTTGAAACTTGTTTCATACTTTTTCAGCGTCGTTTTTTGTCGTAGTTGGGTTATAGTTTTTACTTTTTTTTATTTAAAATGTTTTGGTGCCTCTATAATACTAATTTCTTTGCAAAGTATATTTTAAATAGATACTACAGAAATATCACAATTATCGAATAAATACGGACAAAGTCACGAGAAAATGCTAATAATATATATATTTTTGAAATCTACAAGTAACGCCCTTTCCAATGATATCAAACACGGCATGTTTATCTCAAATTTATTTTTTAATACGGTACTTTATGTCGGCTAGAGGGCGCCACATTCAATTCAGTGACACGTCATATAACCTTTAGTCAGCGGACAATCAAGACACTTCTAACGGTACCTCATTTGTCTAATTTTGACAAGTTTAGAAAGAATGAGGGAACAAAAAAGCATACCATTGAAATATCACACTTATCGAATAAATACGGACGAAGTCACGAACAAATGCTAATAATATATGTATTTTTGAAATGTACAAGTAACGCCCTTTCCAATGATACCAAACACGGCATGTTTATCTCAAATTCATTTTTTAATACGGTACTTTAGGTCGGCTAGAGGGCGCCACTTTAGATTCAGTGACACGTCATATAGCCTATAACCAGAAGACAATCATGACGCTTCTAGAGACACCTCATTTGTCCAAATCTAATGAGTAGTTAAGGAGCTAGGAGGGAACAAATGAACATACATACATACATACATACATACATAGCCTGTCAAAATCATAACCCTCCTTTGGCTTTGCCGTAGTCGGGTAATAAACAGTCATTATATTTTATGGAACAAAAAACTTTACAAGACATTTTAGAATTAAACCCACTTGTACTTATTCGACTATTTTAATTAAATTTACACCTGACCGGCATGGCATTCTCAAAGGTTTCACATAGTAAAATATGCATAAGTGAGTTTAATTCTAGAATGTATTACAACAAGTTCTGATTTTTCTATGTAGGTATGTTGAAGTTAGAGGTAATTTCTTGATTTAATTACTAAATAATTAAATCTAGGAGACTAATTTTACAATGAAAAGTAAAAACACTAATAATCTTTAGTTTCAAATTAGAATATGAATTCGGTATTTTGATTGATAGGTTAACTTCTTTGGTACTTATTTTCATCATCATCATCCCATTGCAGTTCACTGGACATAGGAATCTTCCATGAAACAGAGCCCAGTCAGTCCCAATCGCCGCTAGTCTTCTTACGCAAGTCGTCCCGCCATTTGTCCAGAGGACGTCCCACACCACGTTTGCCAAGACGCGATCTTCACTCCAGAACACGCTTACTTCGGCGGTTATCAGTTCTGCGACTATCCCATTGCCACTTCTACCTGTTAACTATCAGAGCTAGGTCACTTTGGCTCTTTGACGGATTACTTCGTTCTGAATTTATTTTCTAGAGAGACTCCTTGCGTCATTGTATATTAATTACTATGCCACCATACTCATTGCGAATGCAGACAATGCAACAATGTAGGCCTTGTGATGCTTTCCCCAACGAAACACGACAGCACGAACGCTGTCATTTTACGTTGATCTTCAGTGCGAGGGTAGTAACGCCCCGGTCGAGCCGCCCGTTCGTGCTGAAATCAGCGTGGCTCAACTACTTTTAAAATGTCGCTGACAAATCTGACTGACTGACCTAACATGTCACTGACAGTCATTAATTGGTTTCAGCGTTTTCGAAACTGTCTTGTATTATTTTACTTCCTTTTAAAATTTGAGCCTTGTAAGTAAGAACATAGTACTCGTAAATGTACTTACGCCAATTTTCTAAAAAAAGGATTGAGTAATTATCAATGCTAAAAAATGTAACTTGTCAACCCTAGCCTCGCACTTAGGCTCATAGCAATATATCTGTCAAAATCGTGCACCGAATTATTGGCATTGCTACAAACTAATAGGGCAGGTAATTGCATGCACGTTGTATGCAACAATGCATTCATGCTCATATGTACAGGTTTCGTGTTAATTTCTGATCAGTTTGCTAAATTAATTGTTTTGTTGTAAAGCAACCACATCTAATCTACTATCTATGTTAAAGTCACTCCTTGGGTCGGTGGTCGAAATTGGACCATTATTTTTTATTTTATTTTTTCTTTCTGTAGTCCTCCATATTTATAAACTTTCAGTGTGGCAAGTGTGCAAATTTCATACCTTTTTGTGTACATAATTTTCGTAAAAAGGGGTACAATATTTTTGCTTAACATATTAATAGAAATAGGTTCTATTGGCGTATCTTTCTACATAGAACATCATTGTCTGATCTATATATAATTTCTGTATTTTAAATTAATATACCTACATATTAAAATTATTTACCAGGACTAACTAATTCATCAACGCAGAGCCACTTGGGATCCAAACTTGAATTTTTGGCAGCTGATACTTTTTACGTTCTAAAGATCTACTAAGAAAGGATTTTTGAATAGTTGTATGCAAGTTTCTCAATGCCAAAGTTACAAACACAGAATTTATATCATATCATATTATCATAGTGGCAGAAATAGCAATGAAATTTTGTTTTTTTTTTAATCTATAAGACTTGATATATAATGATATGGTTCATAATTCACATTGGTGAAAGACTGGTCAGTTACTGGATATGTATCAGTTTAAAAGTAAGTAATAAATACAGTTTAAGATATTGAAATTATATAAAGCACGCTGAGAACGAATCGCCTAGGATTTGGAATGCGGATGTCTGATGTCAGTCCCTCCTAGCTAAAAATGGAAAGTTCAGCCGTATTAGACTAAAAGTTGACCCCGAGGTAGTTTAAGAAAACTTAAAAACGGGGTGACTCACTGAATTGAATGTAAGTATCTGGAAATTCTGGATATCCATCTGTAAATTGTGTACTACAAATATTTACACTTTCCAAAACATAATAAAGGCAGTAGAGCTACACTGATTTGAGCAATAACGGGCTGGCCGGGCGGTACTACTCTCTCACAGAAGATCAAACTAAAATTACAGCATTTGTGCTTTACATCAGGCAGAGAAGAGTCACTTTCCAGGGCCCATAATTTAAAAAGTATATAGTTTTACTGGTTTCATAGAATTAACAAAAACAATTAAACAAACCAACCAACAACAACCAATCAACAACGAACGCGATGGGGGTCGAGATGTGATGTTAATGTGTAAATATTCGTGGAGCGCTATGACCGCCACACCGTGTAATGTTTTATGGTGTTCTGTATCATAGCCATACTAGATGTGGCCTGAGCAGAGTCGACAAGAATACACACACACACATCATGGTAATTCATCCGTTGAAAAACGTAATATTTTCTTCTAAATTTGTTTTGGTAGTTTATTTGAAGTGAACTATTATGGAAATATTACGAAGTAAAGTTTCTTTCACAGTGAGAATAATTGCAATTCGTATGGCCAACTTTTAAAGTATTGATATAATGTCGTTATAAGATTGATTTCTGTCGAACCATATAGTTGTATGTGGCCTTTTTCAATTTATCGCCCCATAAACAATAATAGCTTGACAATAAAATATACTAATAAGAAAAGTTATAAATTCAATAGATAGAGGTCTTCGTGCTACAGTTTTCAATCACAGTATCTGTAAATGTTTGTGTATCTATACTAATATATAAAGCTGAAGAGTTTGTTTGTTTGAACACGATAATCTCAGGAACCGCTGGTCCAATTTGAAAAATTCTTTTGGGTTTAGAAAGCCCATTTATCGAGGAAGGCTATAGGCTATATATCATCACGCTAAGACCTACAGGATCCGAGCAACATTGAAGAATGTTACAAAAACGGGGGAAAATTATCATGCTACGGGCAATAGGAAACGCAAACGAGGTTGCGTGGGTCGGCTAGTTGAAAATAAAGAAAAAAAAAATTATTCAACAATTTTTTTCGTGGTTTGGATCTGTGTGCTTGATGCTGTGGGCAGACGATTGATGTTTGTAAGTTATTCATACAGATTGTTACACAAAACTGTTACCACTTTTAAAGAGCTTTATTTTTTTATTAAAACTAGTTGCATATTTTGTACAAAGACGGACTTAATGCAATGATGAATTCTCTACCAGTCGACCTTCAGGTGATGAATAAAGTGGGGTAGGTGCAAAGATAAAGTTTTCCATGGTAAATAATGACAACTATAAATAAACTATAACAGACCAATAGTGGAGTAGGTATTTTTTTCGTTGGAATATGTTTTCATTAAACAACTTTAAAAAATCAAATTCAAAAAGGTTTATTTCAAGTAGGACTTTTTGGGGACTTTCGCAACGTTGAATTAATGACTCTTGAATGAATGAAAACGTCATTCCTATGGAGACAAACTGCCAAGAAACTCTATAACTTTACTTTTTGAATATAATGTTTCGCTGTATGTAGGTAGGTACCAAGTACCACTACATGTTTGTTTATAAAGTTTGCTGCGCTTTTCTTGCATTTTAATATTTATTCATTTTTAAAGTGAAAATTCAAAGGTCTCTGTAAAGTGTACTAAAAAGTTAGTTAGCAATATGGCGTAAACTTTCCCTATTCCAAGTCTGCTGGAATGTACGTATTTAGTGTTTTATTGAAGTGTTAATCTTTAATGAAGTTCTAGGCCGAGACCTAATCCTAGCCACATACGTTGGCACGTGTGGTCGCATCTATAAGTACTATATCACTGTATAGAGTAGAAGCAGCGACCCGCGATAGAGTCATTTCCTGATTTTGATGTCACAATATAATGCGTGGTGGTAGTATACAGAAATAAACTAGAACTTTGAACATTAAGATAGATACTTTTTTACTTTTTCGACGATTTTTATTGTAATGAGCAGACGAGCTACCTGATGGTAAGTGACTACCAGTTTCTATTGTTACCTGTAATTAAACATAAATGTTGGGTCAAAGCCCAAACTGCCCTGTTTCTCAGGAGGTGCACGTTAGGCCTAGTGATTTAAGCGCTGATCTCGCTGCTTTCTACTGCACTGAGCATTGTGGTTTCAAACCCCAAAAACACACACTTTTTGTCCGTTTCGTGTTTGATGACTTCACAAACATATCCTATATATTTAATCCTAATACTGGAGCAACCTCTAAGAAAAAAAAAATTGTATCCTAAGTAGTAAGTAGCTGAAGATGTCCAAGACCGGAATAGTTATCGTGGGTAAGACCTTCATACAGCTACTAGATGTTCCCATAATTTAGAAATATACTATAGGATTGAAAACCATCACATCACAGAGTAAGAAAGTCATTGTTATACCAATAACAGCATACGATTAAACAGCTAGTCTACTCGTTTATGTATCAATCGATTTATTTACCCCATTATCATATTAATATTGTAAATTGGAAAGTAACTTTGTCTGTCAGTCACACTTAACGCCTAAGCTACTGAACTATTTTAGATGAATTTCTATATAAAGATGAAGGACATAGGTTACTTTTTGTTGTGAAAACTTATAGGTATGCACGCGGGCGGAGCGGGCATAAGTTTAAAGTTAAAAGTTTAAAGAACAAAATGTTAACGAGTGATCATAGAACTGAATAATAAAAAAAAATTTGTTTATCTGAATCTTTTGCATATACTGCGTGATAGCAACAGCGCAAACAAGGATGTGCGCGGTAGAGGCGATGCCTAATTCCGTCTAATTTCAACCTATATAGCACTGACAAAGTTATTGTTGCGTATGACAAACAGATCCCTAATAATTGTATCAAAAATTATTGTAAATTGGCTTTAAAATGTGATACTTCCTCGGCTTTAAAAACACTTTTATATAGTACTAGCCTTTGCCCGTGGCTCCGCCTGCGTGTATGTCGGTTATCGCGGTAAAAAGTAGCTTATTTCCTCCTTTAGGCTAAATTTTATTAGCCAGTGTAGCGGTTTATCAGTGAAACGATGCCCTCCGAAACTATCTATCCGATTTTCACCTTTATTAAAATGTGTGTTTTTAAGATGGGATAGTTAACATCACACTTGGACCAGTAGGTGCCGAGCATAATTAAAAATAGACGCAGATGAAGAAGAAGATGAAGCGTGGGTCAACTTGTAATAGTATAGTTATTAGGTTACCTACGATATAGTGGATTTCGGCGGATCCAACTCGTATTTTTCTCGTTGACTCAAATAACTCTCCTCACCTATGATCAGATCTTCACACATTTTGGCATAAGAATTGGCGTAACAGTACTGTCCTACTTCATCATCAGTCTATCGCAGTCCACTGCAAAAGCACGCCACTTGGTTCGATCCTCGGCTTCTAGCATTCAGATCCTGCCAGCCTTGCGCTTATCACTTCACCTGGCCTGTGGAGGTCCTAGACTATGTTTCTCGAGATTGTCAAACAGTACTATTGCTCTTTTGTTATTCCACAGGATGAAAGGCTGTTACATTACCTGAAGGTCTACATAGCGCCCCTTTTTCTTCTTGTCATACTGTCTATTCGCTAGCTAATTTATTGAGGTTGCTTTTTATCACATAACCAGCTGATCCACGTAACCTCGCTTGCGTCTCCTATTGCCCGTAGCGTGATAATTTTCCCCCGTTTTTGAAACATTCTCCATTGGTGCGCCGCGCCTATTGGTCTTAGCGTGATGATATATTGCCTATAGCCTTCCTCGATAAATATACTATCCAACACTGAAAGAATTTTCCAATCGGACCGTTCCTGAAATTAGCGCGATCAAACAAACAAACTCTTCAGCTGTATAATATTAGTATATTCCAAGGTAGTAGAGCCACGCTGATTTCAGCACGAACGGGCCGGCTCGACCGGGGCGGTACTACCCTCGCACAGAAAATCAACGTAAAATGACAGCGATCATGCTGTCGTGTTTCGTTGGTGAGTGCGAGACCGGAGGCCCAATGATGCGAAAGCATCACTAGCCCGCCATGGTGTGGGTCACCATGCTGCATTGTTGCATTGTCTGCGTTCGCAGTATGGTGACCATCACTCTTGGATTCTGCTTATGCTTTCCATCAGGCAGAGTAGAGTCAACATGGCAGGGTCAAAAATAAAAAAAAAAAAAAAAAGATAACATCTTATACGGACCTCAGAGTAACCTTGCGTGTGGCTTTGTTATGTGGTACTTAATTTGTTTAATTTAAATCGATCTGCAAATTAAACTTGCTGCACCGATTTTAATCGTATTTGGCGTGGATATACTTTTACTCTTTATTGCGAAAACCGATATATACGTTGGCGGAGCTGGACGCAAAAGCCAGTAAATATTGAAATGCATGTCGCACAGTAAACGGTTCTCGTTGCGTAAAAATAAGTAGTATTATACGTAAAGCAGCATTTTGTGTTAATAATTTAAATTGAATGTTTTTTTTCCTATCAGAACGGCACACAAAACGTTGTCTAAACTACATTATAATGTCCAAAATGTTGCATTGTATTGTGTGCCGTAGTGCGTGTCGGTTTGTGTTTCACTTTATTTATTCACTACTATTAGGATCCGTTACACTGTTGACATCATCTAATAAATTAACTTTATAATTAAAAGTTCGTGGGATCATTAATAAAAATAGGATAAATTAGCAAAGGAGAAACAACTGACTGACATAGCATTGAAAGTTGGTTGGATGAAGTGGCAATAGGCTGGTCAAATATGTCGCAGAACAGACAACCGCTGGATTAAGCGTGGTTTAGAGTGGAGACCAGGTGTTGACTAACGTAGTCTGGGACGCCCTCTGGCCAGATGGTGGGACGACTTACGTAAGAGGGCCTTGCAGCGACTGGATGCAGAAAGCAACATACTGGGCTCTGTGGTGTTCTTTGTCTAGCAGTGAACTGCAACGGGCTGATGATGATGAGCAAGTGGCTGGCAGCAGATGGATGCAGACTGCCCAAGACCTTGATTGTAGGCGTTTGTTGAGAAGGACCTTCATTCGACAGAGGAAGGCGATCGTTTTTTTTTATTTTTTAGAATAGGCGTCCAGAGGCATCACAAGTGCGTTGCTGGCTGGATGGAGAAAAGGGTTATCCAGTATCCTCTTTCACTCGGTAAAACGCAGCGCAAGGGCTGTTTCACACCGGTTTTCTATGAGGCAGTGGTATCACTCCGGTCGAGTCGGTCCATGCATGCCGAAGCGTGGCTCTCCCACGGTTATTTGAACAAGTTGTATAAAAAAAAACATTGTAGTCATTACAACATACAATGTCGCAGTTTTTAGGGTTCACAGTCGTGAGGTTAACCGACTTTATTCACTAAATATTTAGTTTTTGACTTTACCGCTGCAGTAATACTCTCAAACTCTACTAAATTTTGTTTCTTTACCATCAATATGGTTCAGGAGCAATTATTCTGATACAGTAACTATTCAGAATTATCACAAAACACAAATTCTGTATCTTTGCTATTATATCTTATCCTATCTCTATTAAAGGAAAAGGCTAAGGTTCCTAACCTAAACAAATAGTATCTGGAATACCGGTATTTTTTTTATGGTAAATTTTCTAAAAAAGAACCCTAGCTAGATCGATTATCTCCCATGAAACCAGCCATTCTAAATTTCCGTTTCCCAAACCAGCCATTTTCGATGTTCAGCTTATAAATATACAGGAATTGTTTGTTTAGGTATTTACCTAGATGAGGCTGATCTATTTAGATCAGCATCATCTTTTCACTACCGTTTCTCGCTACATGAAACGACTCCTTGGTCCATATTTATTATCTATACTAATATATAAAGCTGAAGACTTTGTTTGTTTGTTTGAGGTTGCGTGGGTCGGCTAGTCTATATATATAAAAGAGGAAGGTGACTGACTAACATATCCAGAGATCAACGCAAAGCCCGAACCACTGAACCTAGAATCCTGAACTTTTGCATGTAGTTTCTTTATATAACGTAAGTTAGCACTAAGAAAGGATTTTTTGAAATTCCAATCCTAAGGGGGTAAATCAGGGGATGAAAGTGCGTGAGCGAAGCTGCGTGCAAAAGCTAGTTAGTTATAAAAACGGGTGCCAACTCAATTGAATAAAATAAACACGTCAGTGTGAATTTCCCTTTAGTTGTGGCCCATGCGTGCGCAACTACAATAGTACTGCTAAGCTCTTTATCACAAGAGATCTTATCAGTAGTACTCAACCAGCTCAACTTAGCATCTAATTATAATATCATTAACCTTTCGGCAACGTAGCTGACGTTAATAGAATATAGCCCAAAGTTATATTCGAATGAAAGATTAATTACGTACCGCTAGATTTAATTGGAGATTTCTTCATAGTTAAATAAGGGTCTTTACACACTTGTGCGTGTAACAAACAAAGTAATTAAATAAAAGTAAGATATTTGACATAAGTCTAAAAAATCGTAAAGCATCTATACTGTATCTTGCTTCTGAATGCATCTGTTTAAGATTGACATACTATGACGTTTTGTTTTTATTTGTGAACAGTGAAAATTAGTTTTCTGTGCATTTACAAAATAGACTACTCATTACCTCACTTGTAAGTAGTAACAACGAGTAGTTATCAAGTAAAATTTTAACAAAAATAAAACCGACTTCAAGGCTTGACTCGATTTCTCTTGGATGCCATCATCAGATCTTAGTGTCCTTATCATGGTACCACCGTTGGGATATCTGCTTTCCATTAAAAAAAAAACATCAAAATCGGTTCATAAACGACGAAGTTATCCGCGAATACACATTTAAAAAAAACGGTCGAATTAAGAAAACTCCTCCTTTTTTTGAAGTCGGTTAAAAAACATTTACCATTGAATAAAAATATTATTTTTAGATTATTGTTTTTCACAAGCAGAGTTTCTTCCCATCAAATCTATTGATATTTATAGTATGTAACAGCTTTTTAAACCTCGATAAAGAAAACGTTTGCCTATCAAAAGAATGGTAATAAAACTTTTTATACTTTGACTGCCTCGGTGGCGCAATGGTGGCGTATGCGACTGCTGTGCTTGTGGTCTCGGGTTCGATTCCCAGGTCGGATGAAATATTTGTATGATCGACAAATATTTGTTTCGGAGTTTGGGTGTTTTCTATGTATAGTATGTAAGTATTTATATAAGTTGTCTAGTACCCATAACACAAGCTCTGCTTAGCTTGGGACTAGATGGCGTTGTGTGTTAGATGTACGAAATATTTATTTAGTCTATTTATTTCCTTACGTATTCTTTATACACATAAAATAGCTTGTGTCCGCGGCTCCATCTGTGTAAATGTCGCGATAAAGAGTAGCCTATGTCCTTCAACAATCAAAGTATCTTTATGTAAAATTTTACTGAAATCAGTGCAGCGGTTTAGCCGTGAAACCAAAAAAAAACACAGACAGACACAGTTATCTCGAATTTATACTATTGGATAACCGTGCTAAAGGCGGAGTTAATACCTTAGTCATTTTCTATCGGTCGAAATGGGGCGGTGCAAAAAAAAACACAATACAAATTAAAAATGACAATTGATTTTCGCATTTTCTTTATTTTCTCACTGTTCACACTTTTATAGACTTTCACAAACATTTTAAAACCTACATTAGACAAATCTGTAAAACCATTTTCGAGTTTTAATAAGAACAACAAACAAGAATGCACTTTGATATATATAAGAAGAAATATATGAGTATCCACTTATCCAGATTACTCATACAGATTCCGTTACTTGTCCGTCATTTTACTTGCAAATATGATACTCGTCGATGCCAAGCCTGGTGCGTGTTCACTACGCCATGACTCATGTGTAAGGAGCTTTAGCGGTTAAACTTAAAGATAAGATAGTTTATTATCTCGAAGTCTATCTCTGACAAGATTGTGCTTTGTGGCTATAGTTTTTAATGCTTTTTATTATCTCTTTAACGGCCACTATAACAGTTTACTTCGATGTTTGGTTAACAACCGTTAAATTTTCAGTATTTTCGGCATACTCTTAAAGCATTGTCTTTTTACGGTTTGAACTCGATACCAGTGCTATTAAACATAGTAATATATTTAGTATAATGTGTTCTGAAGAAATCTAAGTTTTTATTTTATTTAAAACTAGCTGAGTCCCGCGGTGTTACCCGCGATTAACGTCGTAGCGGGTGACGCTGCGGGGCAAAGTTAGTCTAAAAAAAGTAGCCTTAATGACTCCTTTTATAATTAGCTACCTTTCAGTGAAAGCCCCGTCAAAATCGGTCCAGCCGATTCAGAGTAGATACAGACAAAAAAAAATACATTTTTGGTATATGCACCGTGTTTACATACATATGCATTTTGTAAAAAGCTGTTATTTTAATATTACAAACAAACATTCCAATTTTATTTATTTGCATAGATACCCTTTGTGTGCTATCTTGAATCTAATCAACTTTTAAGCTATTGCGTTCTATTTTCTGTAAGTATGCGTCTCGGTAAACGTATTGTTTGACTCTCACAAGTGGAGTGACGATTTGTGCAAGATGGCTGGCAGAAGCTGGATGCTAGAAGTCTAAAATTGGTTAAAATAGAATGCAATAAGAGTGGCCTATATCCAGCACTGAACTGAAATAGGCTGATGATGATGATTATATGTAATAACAGGAATTAACGCACTGTCGGTAAATAGGTAGGTACGAGTAAGAGATCGGTAGGTTGGCTGACGCTTACAGGGTTAAATCTGATCTTAAACAGATACAGATAGACAGGTGGGTTCAGAAACTAACCAGGATTTGATTTAGTAGGGAAAAGTATTGACATAGTAAATTTAAATTCACATGATTATGTGAGGATATCTGTAAATGATTATTATGGATCTAGTGAGCGGCAAGTGACCCATCCTGCCCCATTATGTTTTTTTTTAATATTCCTGCCAAAGCGACTCTATCCAAGAGTCGTGGTCACCATACTTATTGTGAATGCAGACAATGCAACAATGTCCATGGTGACCCACACCATGGCGGCCTAGTGAGCTGCTTGTGTATCATTGATTGTCTCCGGTCCCGCAGTCACCAACGAAACACGATATTATTGGTCCTCTACGAGAGGGTAGTACCTCCCCGGTCAAGTTGGCCCTTCCGCTTATAAGCTAAGAATATAGTTAGAATTATTAGTCTAAACACACTTGGATAAGCTGTTATGATCCAACACATTCGTAAATAATTGTACCGTCAATTTAAACTTTTTATGAAGTAAATTAATGCCATAATTTGCGAAGTTAATGAACTAAATGTAATATACAGTCTCATTGTAGATAGATTAATGTGTAACACAAAAAACTGTTAAGTGTTATAATAGATGGGTTCAAGCAGTAGGCAGCATAATAGTTTGATGAATTAATATGATAATATCATTAGCTTTTGCGACTTGGATTGTGAATGTTATTCTCTCACATTCAGACAATCTGTTTGTCCTTAGTTGAAAGGTATTTTATGGTTTTTTTGCAACATTGATGTTATTATAGGATGTGTAATTAAGGCCTGAAAGTCTAAGAAACAAATAAATGGTGTTGAATAATCTTTTGTCATTATTAAATCTATACTAATACTAATATTAATCTATACTAATATATAAAGCTGAAGAGTTTGTTTGTTTGAACACGCTAATCTCAGGAACCGCTGGTCCAATTTGAAAAATTCTTTCAGTGTTAGATAGCCCATTTATCGAAGAAGGCTATATGCTATATACGATCACGCTAAGACTTACAGGAGCGGAGCAACAATGAAGAATGTTACAAAAACGGGGAAAATTATCACACTACGGGCAATAGGAGACGCAAACGAGGTTGCATGGGTCGGCTAGTCAAAGATATACAAAAGCAAAGGTATTCAACACAAGGCTGTACTTATCCGTAAAACTGAAGTAAACATTATTGGTAAAATGTTAAGAGAAAAAAATATCTGAACCACGCTTTTAAGAGACAGCCCTCTTAAAAGTGTCGTTAAGAATGTGGAATTTTAAGTTCGGCATTTCAATTAAACTAAATGATTATGTTTTGTAGTAAATTGGCACGTATTTATATCATAATTCCTTAAACAGCAGTCTTTCCGTAAAGTACCACTGTATCATAATCTCATCTGCCATATTGTTTTTTAACTAAATTCTTTTTGATTAGTCATCTATACTGTAATATAATAAAGCTGAAGAGTTTGTTTGTTTGGTTGGCGCTAATCTCAGGAACCGCTGGTCTGATTTGAAAAGTTCTTTCAGTGTTGAATAGTACATTTATCGAGGAAGGCTATAAGCTATATATCATCACGGTAGGACCTACAGAACCGGAGCACCAATGAAGAATGTCACAAAAACGGGGAAAAATATCATGGTACGGGCATTAGGAGATGCAAACGAGTTGCGTGGGTCTGCTAGTATCAAATATGATCTCTAAAATTATGGGATTTTGAGAAAGAATGAATGGCATATCACTGTAACTATATTATCCTGCACTGTCTGGTCATTGTATTCTAGTAGACCAAATTCCTTCTTACTAAAAAGACACCTATGTCTAGCAGTGAACTAAAAAGCGTTGTTGATGTGTATATAGGAGGCCCAATGATGCAGAAGCATCACTATGCCGCCATTGTGTGGGTCGCCATGCTACATTGTTGTATTTTTTTAATTCGCAATGAGTATGGTATCAGTATCAGGCAAGGTAAAGTGATTTTGGCAGGGCCATACATAAAAAATATTTAAAAGTAGTAATAGCTTAAACGCACAGCCATCATTCAAATATGTATTCAAAAATAAATTCTCATAAACAAGATGAACAAAGGCATGGAAGAAACTTAGAATAATTAATCCACAATTAAGTTAACATAATTGGACGAATCTCGGAGTGAAGCAGTGGAACATGTAACGGTGGTGCGCAACCACTAAGCCAACGCGACACACTCCAAAGAGCAGATAAAGTTATCGTAGGGAATGTGCGCATACGCATTGTGGTTCAACTAGCAGCGATTTTTTATTATTCGAAAACTTAAACTCAAACTGAAATGAGAACTTTCTAGAAATGACCCTAAAGACCTAAGTGAAAGGTCAACGTGCCATATTTATATCTACAGTAGTATCCATATTGCAAAAACTAATATGGACCAGTCTATCGTCGTCAGACGGGCTAAGATTAGTGGAATTACTCTCCGTTAATCCCGCATTGCAATGCAGTCCGTGATTACTATAAGGTAGGGAATTAACCGTTAGTTTTAAAAACATCAAAATTTAAAAAAAATTCGTCATTCATTGTGAAGAATTCTTTCAAGATATTCAGACAGAACTAAAACTTTTTTTTATTATTGAAAAGAATGCGCTAGTAAATTGTACGTATTCTATCTGTGACACGGTACAGTCTCAGAGGCATTGATAATCAGTAACGGTACATGACGTTTTTCTCTCGAGTCTATTAAGTTAGTTTTACGATCGTTACAATCTTACGTAATAAAGATGTGCGAAAAGTGCCACTTCATTCACACACTACTGTACTGTGCCACCATAGGATTCTTACGTCCCTCCGCTTACTCGCTCTCACTGGAACCGCAAAAAATCCTAATTAAATAAACGCACAGAAGCAAAGATTGTTATCTATTAACGACTACCCACGTAAGTGCATAATCATTCATTGTTTGATTTCGATCACCAGCATATACATGTTATTATGGACACTAGAAGCTTTTATAACATATCATTTTACAAGCCTATATTTCTGTCTCAATTATTCAGTCGACTTTAGTTAAACGCTAAAGCTCGGGACACGCCTTTATTGAATATTATGACTAATCTTGATCAGTTTTAAAGCTGGGCATACATAGTGGTTTTTTATGGTTATCAAGATTAATTAGGAAAGGCTACTGGTTTAACCGGTTTTACCTGAATATCAGTTTTTCCATGGAGCGACTGCCATCGGAATCCTGAGGGCGAACTAAATTCGAAGGTTGGACTAGTTATCAGTATAATTGAGAGTGCTGGCTTTCCAATAACGATTGCCATAGATGTTAATGACCGACGACAAATAGTGCTATTTGGAACACGTGTGTGAAACACCACCCACCTTTCTATCTCTCTTTCTAATCATAAGCTATTATTAAATATTTCTTGTAAGAAAAACACAATACATTTGACCCAACCCGGGAACACCGCTAACCAATAGGCAAACGAGGCAGTCATGTTTTGCTTTGCCTTTTCCATTTCAAGACTTCTTTTCTTTTTTAAAAACTTTTTTTATTCGAATTTCATAACTCAATACCAGTGGAAACTAGTGATAAAAAGTACAATTAGGTTTCATTATCACTTGATTTAGAACTACAGAGAAGTACCGTGAGAAAAGTTGCACTTCCGATGTTAATTCTTGAATATGTATGAAGTTTGAGTAAGTACCTACTTAGAGAATTGTGGTCCAAAGTGCACCCAAAAATATATTTGTTTAGTAAAATACTAGGAACTAATAATTAACTTAACTGATAGCGTTCCCAAAAGGCTAACAGCATTGCCACGTAGAATGGCAATGCTGATTCCCTGTGCTGGAAAAAGGTTGGCCTCCTAGTCACGAGAATCGTCAGCCAGTTGCTTAAACATAACGCGAGCACTCGGACCCCATGAACCTAGCGTCTCGACCCCAAACGGTTCAAAAATGCAATTACTTACTATATTTTGGTACTTACGCTGTTTCAGGCTTTCCACTATAAGCGTGATATAGCAGGCAAAAATTCTTTTCTAAGGAAAGGTTTTTTTTATGGAATTGCGTTCAAACGAGCAATCGTATCGCCTGATTGATTAGCGATTACCGCCGCCCATGGACACTTGCAACATCAGAGGCGTCACAAGTGCGTTGCTGTTGGGGGATGAGCATGAAGGGAGGGGAAGGGGTATCCTTACTCACTCGGTGAAGCGCAGCGCGAGTGCTATTTCACACCGTTTTTCAGTGAGGCTGTGGTATCACTCCGGTCGAGCCGGCCCATCCATACCGAAGCGTGGCTTTCCAACTTTCAAATTGTTTCCCGGGTCGGACCAAATGTTTGTATGATTATGTAGAGGAGTGAGCTTTTAAATTTCGCAGAAGGAGGCGGCGGAGAAGGCCCGGGAGGATGATATCCACTCGGACCCGATCCGTCGCCGGCGAACCGGGCGGTGGAGGCGCGCCTATCAGCGCCTCATGCCGCCCTGAGTGTGGCCGCGGATGGTCGGGATGGGTTTTTCCCACCATCCGCTTTAGTGGCCGCCCGCGAGGGGGTGACGTTACGCGTGTGCCGTACGTCGCCTAAATTGAGAGTCAACACCAGCAGACGGTGCCCGCTTCTGTGCGGGCAAGCGCTGGGAGGGGTCCGGATGTGTTAATAACAGCAGTTCCCGGATCCCTCCCGTCTCAGGCGCAGAGTGGCACACCGTGTGGTTTTAGTCGGTTCGATTCCGACACACCGCCCCGCCGCAAAACCCGGCGGGGTGATTTCCACACGTTAAAAAAAAAAAAAGGTTCGATTCCCGGGTCGGAGTAAATGTTTGTATGATCTGAAAATATTTGTTTCGGAGTTTAGGTGTTTTCTATGTATAATATGTTTGTATTTACAAAAAACGTATATATAATATTTGTGTCAGTTGTCTAGTACCCATAACACAAGCTCTGCTGACCTTGGGACTGGATGGCGTTGTGTTAGATGTCCGAAACATTAATTTGTTTATTTCATTTATTAACTAACTGTGCCCGCTACTTCTTACACATGACATTTGGATTTTCAAGTTATTTTAAATTTTTACCCCTTGAACCTTTCTTGGACTACGACAAACATCTTAAAACCAAAATCAGTTAAATCGGCCCCGCCGTTCGTTTTAGCGAGACAGACGAACAGCAATTGATTAAAATATATAAGAAGGTTAAAATAAAAAGTGATGCACGCTCGGGTTTTGATACCTTATAATAAATAATGCTAAAAAAAATGGTCATTTTAGAGTATATATGTAGGTCCTACGCTCCGTCTTAGTACTCTTAAATAAAACTACAAAATGTTCAATCGAAGCTATCTATACAGGTTTGAAACACTAATATAACGTTTTTGTAGACACTTTCATAAACGGTGATAATTGACTCTTCCTCACTGATTGATATTAAGTATATACTGAGTAGTGATATTCGGTTTTAAAACTCCATTAACCGGTTTGTCAAATAATTTCTATGGACACTTAAGAATGGTGATAATTCAAACTTCCTCGTTGATTTATGGTAGGTAAGCCATAGATTTACTGCTTGTATTTGGGTTCTTATGCATATACATAAACACGGTATCTATTATAATAATCGGAAAGCGTAATGTTGTAAATCTGTAGTGTTTTGTGTTTTGGTTGAGGAGGGTGCTAAACTTAAGACATAGGTTCGAATTGAATAAAAAAAAAGGTAAAAACTAAAACCCAACTACGACAAAAAACGACGCTGAAAAGCATGAAACAAGTTTCAAAAGCCGTAGTCCATGTATGTCCTTAACACTTTAACAACGCGTGACTACGTCTTTTAAAACTTGTTTCATGCTTTTTCAGCGTCGTTTTTTGTTGTAGTTGGGTTTTAGTTTTTACTTTTTTTATTTAAAATGTTTTGGTGCCTCTATAATACAAATTTCTTTGCAAAGTATATTTTAAATAGGTACCACAAAAATATCACAATTATCGAATAAATCGATCGATTTCTCTTGGATACCATCATCACATCTCAGTGTTCTTATCACGGTACCACCGTCGAGATATCTTCTTTCCATTGAAAAAGGAATCCAGAAATTGGTTCATAAACGACGAAGTTATCCGTAAACACACATAAAAAAATATATACGGTCAAATTGAGAACCTCCTCCTTTTTTGAAGTCGGTTAAAAATAATCTTATTTACTGCTGTTCTATGCACTTTTTTTATCTATACAAATAAATAAAATTGGAGTGTCTGTTTGTAATATTAAAATAACCGCTTTTTACTTAATGCATATGTGTGTATACACGATACACATACCAAAAATGTAGTTAAATTTTTTTTTGTCTGTCTGTCTGTCTGTTTGTTCCGGGTAATCTCTGGAACGGCTGGACGGATTTTGACGGGACTTTCACTGGCAGGTAGCTGATGATCCGGGGAGTAACTTAGGCTAGGCTAGGCTTTTTTAAGATTAACTTTGTCCCGCGGCGTTACTTGCGGTACAACAATAGCCGCGGGTAACACCGCGGGGTTCAGCTAGTATAAAAATATATTTCTCTCATTCATTAATAAGGCTCGTTATATTTACCACTACCATAGAAGATAATTTCATTATCCATTCGTAATTTTGTTGTTTAGAGTAAGTGCGGTAAATAAAACCGTAACAAAATACCGGATGTCACGTGGGCGGTCACTGCACATTGTTATACAATAAGCTCGTGATTTTGTACTGTGACCATAGCGTTTGGATTTCAGGGAATTGTCCAATTTATTACATGATGTTTTGGCTATACACACAAGGAGATAAGCAAAAACTTTATTATTCGTCAACTGGAATAACTATATCTTGTGTCGCGGGAGAAATTATAAACAATACCTAGACTCAGAACAACATTTTATGGAGCATGCAAAGTGTTAGCCAAAGTTGTGTAACTCAAAGCAGTAGCAAGCCACGATCGGTGTAGTCAATAAAATTATACAGAAAATCATTTCAAGCAGACTGTAAATAAGATACTTGAATAACTTCAAAAGCTCCATAACATACTTAAAATATTACTTCTATAAATTTAATTAAAAAGGACAGAGAACCGGTAATGTTATTCTTTAGGAATCCGAGAGATCTCATATCGTAAATAGTTCAAGGGAATAAAACTGTAAAGGTTTTGCAAGCTAATGTAATAAATACGACAGAGATATCTTTACCTCAATCTTGAGTTCCTTTATACTGTTGGTATCAAATCCAGTTGTACTAATTAGAGCTATTCACGCAAAGCAACTATCATCTAATCTCCATTACAGAACCTATAAAGAAACTATTGACTTAAAGTTGAACATTAAAATAACGGATCAAGTTATGTTAAACAGTTTTGACTGGACTGAAATACCACCTGCTAGCATAAATCTCTGTGATTATAATACAAGAATAAGCATCAAAAGCCATAAATAATAGCCATCTAAATTATCGCACCATTGATTTGACATTTCTAAATTTTGCAACAAGTAACCTACATGCACTTATAGAAAAATAATGTTATAATGTTTTGAGTGTATTTTTCTGACAACTTGTATGTAAGATTTTAGAAAATCTGTTAATATCTGCCTCAATAGGGTCTTTCATCAAGACGTGTAGTGTATACTAGCCGTAGAGATTATGTATTATATGCAGCAGAATCGCATAAATACAGTGACATTCTTCCCAATTGATCAATAACAATGCGGTATTAAACTCTCAAGGTAACCCATTGATAAAGTACATTTCAATTATTTATTTTTTTGTGTTCAAGGATACGAAACTTAGCTCATCGGTAAATAGTCTGATTTCTATTAATAAATTCAATTGTGTATTAATTTTATAAGGCATGAACTCGCCATATAATGTAGCAGGATAATCACAAGTTCAATACTTTGTACCTATTTATTGTCCTGTGTATATACATGAGAAAGTGTTTATGAATCCTTGTATATGAAGATATATTAAATGTATACCAATAACTACTAATATTACTAATAACTGATCACTCATTTGTACACCCCCCTAAGGAAGGCTGGTGAGGAACGACAATGGTGTTTTGTTTGCCTTTTGCTAAGTTTTGTGCTTATTTCTTTGTTTATAATAATTAGATACTTTTTACACAGGTTTCATACGTTAAAACCAGGCATTTTTTAAGGAAACTTCACAGTCAAAAAATAACGTCAGAGGAATTAAAATATTATTATATTATTTCACGCGTATGCAAAGTAGACACCACGCAGAGTAGAAATGCCCATCGCATGTTAGAAATACGTACGTTTTGTATATATTCCCCCATTGAGTCTTTAAATCATGGTCACCCTCGCTACCTACACAAATGCTTTTGTCTTCTCTAATACTATTAACGAAATTAACCTCCGCTACGCTAACACACTTATTACATTCGTAACTGCCCTTTCCGGTTCATTTTTAATTGAGTTTTGTTACAATGGCGTTCATTTTGTAATAATATAGTGACAATGTTTACTCATTATTGTGATAAGATGATAGCTTTTCAAACACGCCGGAAGGCAAACTTGTAATGTTAGGGGACAGTTGTGGGGCTTTGAATGTGGTATGGACGCTAATGTTACGAATGACCATCCACTGGTCAGTTATTAAGCCTCTCACTTAAAAAGCTGCTTTGAATGTGGATCGAAAGTATAATTGAATAGTGGCTGAATGCGTTCGTATGCACTTCGATGTAAATTGTATTGGTTCTAGCAACTTTGTATGATAATATGATAAACATTATTTCACTGTGAAAGTGCTATTTGGATTTTATTCTCCAAAAGTGGACCTCACAATATATAACAATATAAAAATTTTGCAGTTTTGAGTAATTGCATGATTAGTTAGCTCATGGTGCAGCAATGACTCC
Source organism: Spilosoma lubricipeda (assembly GCA_905220595.1). Classification (NCBI taxonomy): domain Eukaryota; kingdom Metazoa; phylum Arthropoda; class Insecta; order Lepidoptera; family Erebidae; genus Spilosoma; species Spilosoma lubricipeda. Next base: position 4,358,821 of record HG992290.1, read on the forward strand.
AAACTTTTTGTTTTGTTTTCTTTGGTCGACTTCGTTCTCATTCAAGTCTCATAGTTAAGAGAAAGAAAATTGTAAACGCTATTTATATTTTTGCATCGAGGCGTCACTCGCGGTACAACAATAACCGCGGGTAACACCACGGGGTTCAGTGAGTAGTATATAAAGTGAAGTCGCTCACGCTGTCGTTTCGCGTTAGTATTATTAGTTATTCTCTGGTTTAGCTTAGGTCTTTCAACTATTCTACTGCTTGAAGTGCAATAAACAACAATAGATAAAGTAATTCAAGAGGAAGGTTTATATTTATAATACGTGCATATTATAGTAGGAAAATTCCAAATATTTCGAAGCTTCCAAGAGAAACGGGGCAGGGTCGCTAGTAGGAGATATATTACACCCAGGAACCACACTGCTCCTGGGTAGCAATGAACTCCACGACTTCTAGCATATCATTCATCAGTACCTTTGATTAACAGTGATGTGAACAATATTCTGGTAATATTTCTGATTTCAGTTTCAGCCAGTCAGAAGACTTACCGTGGGAGAGCCATGCTTCGGCAGGAATGGGTCGGCTCGACCGGATTGGTACCACGGCCTCACAGAAAACCGGTGTGAAATAGTGCTTGCGCTGTATTTCAACGAGTGAGTGAGGATACCGGAGGTCCATACCCCAACCCCGCTCCCCGTATCTCCTCCCCTTCCCCCTAAAGGTCGGCAACGCACTTGTGACGCCTCTGGTTATGCGGGTGTCCATGGGCGGCGGTAATCGCTTACCATCAGGCGATACGTTTGCGCGTTTGCCCGCCAATTACATTAAAAAAAAACAGGTATTACGGATATAATATTTTGAAGATTCAACCAGCAGGACATTAAATGCAATCGTTTACTTGTATCATTTGCGGTGCAAGGTAAATTTACTTGCCACGGCTCCACTGAGTCACTGGAGCATATAATTTTCACAAGTCCAGTGTACGTTGCAGAAAGATATGAAGGTACGATGAAAAATTATACTAAAATTGATAAGATCACTGTTTTATAAAATAGCCAAGGTAATGTTAGGAGAAATAAATGAAAGATAAACAAAATGCAAGAACCCTGGCATCATAATTATGTTTTATATCAGTTACTAGCTGTGTCCTGCGGTCGATGTACACTTGTGCCTTTACAATAACAACAGCGGGTAACACCGTGGAGCAAAACTAGTCTAAAATAAAAGTATTCTAAGTTAAACTCCCACTCCTTATACCATTGGATATCTGCCTGTAAAAGCCCTGTCAAAATCGGTACAGCCGTAACGTTAATACATTCATATGCATTTAATAAAAATAAATTAAATTGAAATTACATAAAGACACTTAAATTTTATTTATTTCTATAGATATAACTTTATATACTATGTAACTGCCTCGGTGGTTGTAGCCTATGCAACTGCTGTATTGAGGTCTCGAGTTCGATTCCTGGGTCGGACCAAATGTTTGTATGTTCTGCAAATAATTGTTTCGGAGTTTGGGTGTTTACTATGTACATTAAGTGTATATTTACAAAAAAAAATTGGACTTGCAATAAAAAAATTTGCAAGTTTTAAAGTTGTCTGGTATATTGGCATTATAAACGAGAAAAATAAGATTATTTCAAATTTAGAGTTAGGTATAAAAGATAATTCCCAAAGGTGCGTGGAATCCGATTACAGATTTCGTCTTGGTCAACACACCAAACACCGGAACGTGTTCTAACTAAAACTTTGACACTATTCCATATTCAACCTTATGTTTTAGGACGTAAAGTAGTTTTTATAAAAACTGTTGTCAAAACTATGTTTGTAATTTTCATATACGGGTTCAACAAACTTTAGAATAATGGTTTACAATTCAGTGCGCGTAGGCTGTGGCCGAAATGATAGACCGTCCCTTTAGACTACAATGGCCTATAAATATTGAAAAAAAAAGATAATCTATTACAATCGTTTGATATTCTAACGCCAGAGTTACTTTGTATGCTTTCCTACTCATTCGTGTAGGGTGTCTTTGTTTCATCACAAAATTATGTACACTTTTTTTTATTAACTTCGCTTAAGTTGTATCCAACATTCATATTCTTAGAGGTTTTTATTTTATTTGTGTAAGGAGGTCCAACAACTTATTCTATCTAAACGGCGAACCACAATAGCAACATCAACCCATCAACTTTAAGTAGGTCCTCATTTAGTTGTAATTTATGTGTTGCAAGCTTATGTAAAATCTCCATATTGGATCATTTGTCAACTTTAAATACGGAGAAATAAAAAACAAAAAAATACCAAGTAAAATATGATTAATCGAAGATGTATTTGCTCATTCACCGTCTCGCTTCAGGGATACAAGTCAAAAAAAATGCATTGAAATCCAATTCTATATTGAATTTATTGACTCTGTGGCTCGCTCGATTAAGTAAAGAAGTTTTGCAGTAGTTTAGGACTTTTATATGAACTGGCTGGGACACAGTTACATTGAGTTGAGTTATAAAACTTATATGGAAATAAATATTAAACAGTGACACTGTGTGTAGTGATGGTTCGACACGGTGTATCATCCCCCCTATTGATCCTATAGGTGATGTAAATGCCCGTGCAGGTCTTTGACTAATAAGCAAACTACGCAGGACAATAACGATACAAAGAGCAGGAAAACTGAAAACAATGCCAAAACTCTACGCCAAACCTTTCGGACCCATCAAAGTAGAATAGTAAACCAAAAACCTTCTTTCTAAGGAAAAAGTTTATGTCAGGCAGGACACTATTAAAAGGCTGTCAATATAATGATTAAAAAAGTAAACAGAATATTTAGGCACTTAAAAACGTCCATGCCGCAGAATGTTTCTGGAATTTTCGCTCTGCAATAACGCAAGTTTCCAGTTTGATTTTAGAAAATCGAGCAGAAATACGATTAACCTCGATTTCACACGTAGCAACAATTCATTATGCAAATGTAAAAACTCCATTATAAAGGTCTGTGATAACCAAATACGCAACACTAATTATATTATTGATGAGCAAAATGATTTCGATGTTGCGTCATGCAGTAACTTGTTTGCTGCAGGTAAAATATATTTTTAATTTTATGTCTTTTTTGTACATTTTTGGCACAGGGGCAACGGACTTCTTGACAGTACAGCGACAGTAGTAACTACTACTGTCGCTCTTGGCATCTGCAACTCAATTTGGATGAATGGGTGTAAACATTCATCCATCCAATTTGAGTTACAGATGCATAGGTATAAGCGGTCTCCTCGCCGCTTTCTATTGAGTGTTGCAGTTTCAATCTCTACATAGGATAAAACTTTACTCTTTGTTATTTAAACTTCCTATATAAAAAAACACAAAATAAGCATACACGCCGTGAATATTACGTCATTTTATGTTAATTAGTGTTAAATGGCTTAAAAATGTTTTATTTTTTTTGTATTTTGAAAACTGCATTTTAATTTGTATGCTGTGTTTAACAAAATTTTGTTTTTTGACCCACAAATTATTGTTCCGAGTCTGGATGATCTTTATGTCTGTTTCATATTTATACTCTCTATACTAATATTATAAACGTGAAAGTTTGCAAGTATGAATGGATGGATGGATGTTTGTTACCCTTTCACGGAAAAAGCTAATAAACGGATTTGGATGAAACTTTACAGTAATATAGCTTATACATCAGAATAACACATAGGCTACTCTTTGCCGCGATATATACGCGGTCGGAGCCGCGGGCAACAACTAGTATGTTTATTAAATCTTATGCGACACAAGGATATTCCTAATGCTGGAGTTGTTTTTTATTTTTTTCTCCAGTCTTCGAAAATAGGGGAGAGAAGGTTTAAGTTTCAGTTACCTCAGTCAATCGGCGGTAAGCAACCAAGGAAATAGTTAACTCCGGTTGATTCTTTTGTGCTTAAGTTAGGTCATCAACAGGTAAAGTTTTGTTTAATTAAATATCCAAATGTATTTGATCATGATTCATACACTGAGTCACATACTAAACGTTGACCTTCTATTGACCTACCGAGTTACAAAAACTTATAATATATTAACTGTTTTTAAATTTCCATATTAATATGTTTTACTATATTACTATTTATTTTATTTATAAGCTACCAGCCAGCGTTTTCTGGTAGTTAATTTAGTGGTTTCTTTTTTGTATCATTTTCAACAACAATATATAAAATGTGTTTTATATTTGAAGAGCTTATTTATTTTGATGCTTTCCGAATGCTACCTTATAATCACAAATTTTAACAAAAAAAGCAGTCTTGAAAAATTGGACCAAACTGAAACGGGACCCATGGGAAGCACTAGCTTTCAAATTAAAAAACAATCATTAAAATCGGTTCACCTAGTGGAAAGTTATGACTTATGAGGTAACAAACATTATAAAAAAATACAGTAGAATTGATAACCTCCTCCTTTTTTAAGTCTGTTAATAAGAATAAACAACTATTGATTCAAACTTTATGCTTATAAGTGAGAGTAAGAGATCATGGTTGCACTATTAAGGTATATTTTGAGGCAGTTTCTGCCAGTCAAGATATTGTACATAAAATGGAGGCCCAGTATCTAATTTATGTACAAATTCTGTAAAGGGAGCTCAAGTTATACTGGTCACTTAATTTAATAAGAAATTCGTTAAATGTTTCTATCTGCCTATCTCATTTAAAAAACGCGGCGTGGTCCCCCTACATCCCCAGAAATAGTAAGGCTTGATGACGCGAATACGTGTATATGAAATACTTAATGATTTAAATAATGTTCGATGCATATGCTGTACTTTTGGTCGGCATAGTTAGCTGGTTAGAGGGCAACCACTTATACGGGACACAAAGCAGCAGAACAATGCTTTGGATAATCGGTTTTCAGATTTAGTATGTCTGATATACGAGTGATTGAATTAAGTACTGTGACGCGCCGTTAAAGATTAATTTGATAAAGAGCTATTGTTGACAATCCTTTTTATCTTGATATTATCTGTTTTTGGATGTTTAAACTTCTGGTTATGACTGCAATGTTAACAGCACGGGTATATTAGGTGCCTTTAGGATGATCGTTTCAATTTACAACCTTCTTTTGTCAGCCGTATAATACAAGTAGTCTCTCTTAATTTGCAGCATTTTACCTTGTTCTCTGTTTTTCATGTCTTAAATATAGAAATGGATTCATCTTTTTTCCATGGGGGTATGAAACATATCGGTCCATCCATATCGCTAGTGGATGTACCTACTCGTTCCGCTAACTACATATATGAAACTAGCTTTTGCGCGCTGCTCCGCCCGCGTGTTTGTCGCTTATCGCAGCAAAGAGTAGCCTATGTCTTTCCTCAAGAATCAAAGTATCTCCATGCCAAATTTCATTGAAATCGGTGCAGTGATTTGACCGTGAAAGCAGGGCAGACAGAGTTACTTTCGCATTAATAATATAGGTATGGATTTAAGGAATAGTTGCTTTTTACCACCGTCGTTTAGATTGCTTGCTAAGATCTCAACTCGAATATTTTTCCTCAACTCGAAACGCTATGAACGAGAACCAGTAAGGTCAGTTATAGTGGTGGCCGTTGGGCATAAGCCTAGTTAGAAGATTTGTTTAAATCTACATTCGAATTGTATAACGACTATCTCGAAGTGTCAATCAAAACTAGAAACTTCTATGACGTCTAGATATACGATTCTTCCTTATTCGTATAGGCATAAAGCTCAATTTTTTTATATAACTAACTTGTTGAAAACTCCGAACAGTTCGTGTTTGAGTGCAGGCCTGCTTGTGTGACCCCAAGTTCCGTTACTTCGATCTGCATTTTATAGTAAAACCGTTGTATTCGTAGATTGCATTTATAAATAACTAGCTGAGCCGCTCAACTTCGTTTGCGTCTCTCCATAAGAATTTTTTTTTTCCCATTTTCCCAACATTTTCGGTCGATACCCGGCTCCTATTAGTCGTAGAGTGATGTTAGATAGCCTAAAACCTTCCTCGCTAAATGGGCTATCTAAAAAAAAAAGAATTATCAAAATCGGTTTAGCCGTTCACGCGTGATGTCGTGACCAAGGCAAATAGGGGTTCATTTTTATATAAATAGATTTTGAGAGATTGCATTGACTTCTCGTAGCAATTATACTTTATAGGGATGAGTTAATTAAGGAAAGGGATGAATGAGATTGTCTATGATAAACGTACATCTTACTTAAGATAGAATAAGAAGTATAGTCCTATCTCTTTTACTCTTGTATGTTTTATTATATCTAGGCAGAAGCATCACTAGCCCGCCATGGTGTGGGTCACCATGTTGCATTGTTGCAATGTCTGCATTCGCAGTATGGTGACCACAACTCTTGGATTCTGCTTATGCTTTCCATCAGGTAGAGTAGAGTCATTTTGGCAGGGCCAAACATAAACAAAAAAAAATACTCAGCACACGTACACGAAACGTAGCAATTGCTTAACAATCATTAAAAATTTAGGTAGATGTAAAAAGGATTTTAAAAACTTTAATGTGTTCCTGTTTATCTATTTGTGCCGTTATTGATCATGAACGAATTAATATTATTACTATTTTCTACTTTGATATATAATTGGATGGAGAGCTTGGGTAAGAAGAAAATCAACATAGTCGTAAGAAAATCAACTTTAAAATAATTAAAAATTTTAACAAAAAAACAGACTTAAGGGCGCGTTTACGATTCGTACAAAATTATGCTTTTTATCGGTACAATTTGTAACTAAACTAAACAAATTGAATATTACAAAGTACTAACACTTATGGATTAGTTCTTTATCTTCAAATCCGAGGGACAATTTTTTGGAAATTGTATTTTTTAATATTGTAAAAATGATCTTCCGTAACATTCCATTTTCCACAGTATTTACGATATTGGGTTGAGTTTTGGTACATTTTTGTTCTACAATCAACCTATTTTATAATTTCTAAAAATAATGTAAGGAGGCATATATAGTCAATTATAAATCCGAGGAAAAAAATAGTATTAAAGTGTCACAGAAAGTCGCAGAAAAAATAACAACCGGAATTTATATTTTCTCATATTTTGCTATTACGGATGAATCGTAGTCGATTGCAATAAGGGTTATTTTATTTTTTTGAACCTCTCTTGATTTATTGCGTAAAAATTTCGTAATCTCAGTCTGCGCTCGGCCGCCGTCATGAGTGGACACTGTGTCGCCTGTTTGTATTAGCTCTTGTTGAAAAGATCGCTCTACAAATTCAATATATTCGATAAACCAGAATAGGTTGATACTTGACAAGGTAAGATTAATTTTAACCGACTTTAAAAAAAAGGAGGAGGTTTCTCCTATTTACAGATTTTTACAGATTTTTTTTTAGTACATCATAACTAACAAAATGAGCCCAAACTCGGTAAGACTATGTCAACTCGTCTAGGAGTTCCAGAAGCAGTCACCAAAGCACACCTTCAGGTCACTCCACCTAAGCCGCAGGTAAGGTCTCATCATAACTAACAAAATGAGCCCAAACTCGGTAAGACTATGTCCACTCGTCTAGGAGTTCCAGAAGCAGTCACCAAAGTACACCTTCAGATCACTCCATATAATCCGGAGGTAAGGTCTCATCATAACTAACAAAATGAACCCAAACTCGGTAAGACTATGTCCACTCGTCTAGGAGTTCCAGAAGCAGTCACCAAAGCACACCTTCAGGTCACTCCACCTAAGCCGCAGGTAAGGTCTCATCATAACTAACAAAATGAGCCCAAACTCGGTAAGACTATGTCAACTCGTCTAGGAGTTCCAGAAGCAGTCACCAAAGTACACCTTCAGATCACTCCATATAATCCGGAGGTAAGGTCTCATCATAACTAACAAAATGAACCCAAACTCGGTAAGACTATGTCCACTCGTCTAGGAGTTCCAGAAGCAGTCACCAAAGCACACCTTCAGGTCACTCCACCTAAGCCGCAGGTAAGGTCTCATCATAACTAACAAAACGAGCCCAAACCCGGCACATCTAGTTCTCTCGTCGAGGAGTTCCATAAGCAGTCACCGTAGTACACTCAGGTCACTACAGCAAGTCCGGAGGTGAGTACCTATTACATAGAAATGACAAAATATAAAAAGCTTTCAAAATATCAATTTAGGCAAGTTGACATTCATTCCCGCCGCTATCCGACTTGCACTTGTTTGTGTAACTTGTGTCAACGTATAATTCGAATCTATATCTATCAAATTTGCAAACGCGTCCTTAAGAACGGACCGAATTTGAATTGGACCAGATAAGATTCAAATAAAAAAGAATCATCAAAATCGGTTTACCCAGTCGAAAGTTATGAGATAACAAACATAAAAAAATACAGTCGAATTGATAACCTCCTTCTTTTTTGAAGTCGATTATAAAGTTTTTCATGATACTTATGCGCAATTTTTAATTTATTCTGGTAATTTTTATGTCACTAAGCTATTTTATATTTAAAATAATCCTCTAATAGTTAACTTAACTATAATTGGTTGTAATTCAATGTTCTGTCGGTCTGTAAGTTACGGTAAGCTTAAACTTACACCATTCAATCGTCGAAACTAAGTCTTGATATGTTAATGAGTACTAGAGACCCAGTGCTCATTAAAATACTAAGTAAATAGTGGTTTGTTTCCAGAATTCATTCCTTCGCCTTCTTACTTTTTAACCGACTTCAAAACGGACGAGGTTCTCAATCCGACAGTATTTATGTTTTTTTATGTGTGTTCGCGGATAACTTCGTCGTTTATGAACCGATTTTGATGATTTTTTTTTAATGGAAATGAGATATCCCAACGGTAGTACCATGATAAGGACACTACTATCTGATAATGGCATCCAAGAGAAGTCGATCGATTTGGTCGTTCTATAAGTCACTTTATTAATTTTGTTAATATTTTTTACTTAACGTCAGTTAGACATGAATTCTATAGGTACCTATAGGTACCCGGTGACTTTATCAAAAGTTTTCAAGTAGTCTAGTTATACTTTTTAAACATTTCTTGTTGTATAAATACATAATAATTAATAAATAAATAAATATTTCGGCCATCTAACACACAACGCCATCTACTCCCAAGCTAAGCAGAGATCAGATCAGATCTTACAAACATTTGGTCCGACCCGGGAATCGAACACGAGACCTCAAGCACGGCAGTCGCATACGCTACCACTACGCCACAGAGGCAGTTAAAATAGAATAGAATAATGATATAAAATAGGAAGTAATAGCGTCAGCAATAACATTTCAACTTTATTGCTTTACTACGAGTAATATTATCAATTAGCACATGCATCTCCGAGAGAAATCCTATGAGAAATGAATGACCCTACCTTGTATGCATTAGCTAATTGGTTTTAAGAAAATACCACTGATGTGATGTGTGAAAATAGGAGAATATAAATTTAATATCTATGGGTTTTCTATGTCTATTTCTCAACGTATAGAAACTGCTTAATGCCCTTAAAATGCAGTATGACGGGCTAAATCAGAGAGACGCTAAGCTGCAATTTGCATGTAATTGCGACTTTACTGATTTAACTGTCTGATGGTTAGTGATTTTGATTGTTGTTGAAACTAGAGGTCATGGTTTTGATTCTCATACATCCATGAGGTGACTGTAATGCAGTGTTTGGGTGTAAAAATGTTTGAATTTTTAACCGACTTCAAAAAAAGGAGGAGGTTTCTCAATTCGACCGTATATTTTTTTTTTTACATTTTTTTTTATGTGTGCTCGCGGATAATTTCGTCGTTTATAAACCGATTTTGTTGATTCTTTTTTTAATGGAAAGGAGATGTCCCAACAGTGGTACTATGATAAGGACATTAATATCTGATGATGGCATCCAAGAGAAATCGAGTCGAACCTTGAAGTCGGTTTTCTTTTTGTCAAAATTGTACTTGTTAACATTATAATTGCCACCGTTGCCCAAAAGTTCAGTGTAAATATATTTTTTGGTAACTTTTTCTCCCTCCTTTTAATTCTACATAATAATATTGGGAACGGCAAACCACATATAACTGAGTTGTTAAGTGCAAATGTCCATGGATGGTTGGATGGGACAAATGCCTGTTCCATCATCCTTTAACAGTTCCCTTCTGGAAATAGACCTCTCCTTAGCAACCTTCTTGAAACCTATTTATATACCAAAGAATCGCCGTCCACTGCTGAATGAAGGTCTCTCTTAAGAAGCGCCAGCTATCCCAGTTTATATATATCTACTACTAGCTGACCCACGCAACCTCGTTTGCGTCTCCTAATGCCCGTAGCGTGATAATTTCGCCCCGTTTTTGTAACATTCTTCATTGATGTTCCGCTCCTCTAGCTCTAAGCGTAATGATCTATAGCTCCTCCTCGATAAATGGGCCATCTAACACTGAAATAATTTTTCAAATCGAACTAGTAGTTCCTGAGATCAGTGCGTACAAGCAAACAAACTCTTCAGCTTACGTATTAGTATATAATAGCCGACCCACCCAACTTCATTTGCGTCTCCTATTGTCCCTAGCGTGATAATTTTCCCCGGCTTTTGTAACATTTTTCATTATTGCTCCGGTCCTGTAGGTCTTAGCGTGATGATATATGGCCTTCCTCAATAAATGGGCTATCTAACACTGAAAGAATTTGTCCAATCGAACCAGCGGTTCCTGAGGTTAGCGCGTTCAAACAAACAGACTCTTTAGCTTTAAATATTAGTATAGATTGAATTTAAAAAGTCAGAGGAAGAAGGAAGCAAGAGTATCCCAGATTAAATATTTTTACAATTAATACACACGGGGATATAGGTCAAACAATACAATGGTTACAAGTGATAAAGAACAGCAAGCTACTACACTATTCTACGTATCATAGTAGTCAGTTTTGTCTTCGTTGAACTAATAACAGTTTAGAATGTACATTAGCACTAAAATCAGGAAACAGACGTAGTGTTACACGCGTATGAAACTGTTGTCGCACAGTTTAAACGGCCACACTCAACGGTTTTAAATTACTCTGCTTTATATCAACGCGCTTGTTCAAGCTTTCTATGTGGACCTACGACGCAAAAAGTTCATCAAGCATGTCAGGGATACCACAACACCTGCAAGTTCAACCTTCAATATTTGCAGATGTTGACGATTTGGACACAAATTCAGTTAAGTTAATATCTTTACAAATAAATAAAATAAATTAGATTGGAGTGTCTGTTTGTAATATTAAAATAACCGCTTTTTACTAAATTCATATGTATGTATACACGTTACATATGCCAAATATGTACTTTTAAAAGTTTTTGTTAGTCTGTCTGTCTCTTTGTTTCGGGTTATCTCTGGAACGGCCAATGGGACCAATTTTGACAGGACTTTCACTGGCAGGGAGCTAATGGTCCAGGGAGTAACTGACTAACCGCAGATTAACTGCGGGTTTACTAACCATATTCAATATCAGTCGAAGTAATTTAAATCAACAATTAAATTAACCATCCAACTAAATAAAACAAAGACATAATTTACAATGACAATGCAATGCTAACTATCAAATTACACACAAATTTAGAACTAGAAATTGGCTCTTAAAATAAATAGCCAGCCTGTTTGCTGCCCGAACTAGGCGGCCGTGCGTCATTGGTGTTGGAAAATCTTGTCCCTGTTTTGTAAATTTATAAGAGGTTTATAACAAGCAATTCGTATGCCTACTCCGCAGCGCTCACTGTTTGACATGTGAATATTTTAACTAATTTTGTAACACCGGCCTATGGCTGGTTACTCTGTGAATGACACGAATAATAATCCAATAATTTGCGGCTTTTTTGTTACGTAAGATCCGTTTTGGGTAAGAATTTGTTAAGCTAAGTTTGTTGTGTTAAAAAGCGGCTCAGTCAAATGTATTTATATAACTTTTTTGTATGAATCTTAATGTACCATGGCAGGCTTAATGGATTAGGCATTTTTAACCGGTCAATGTTGGGGCGATGCAGAGATAAACAAGATAGGTACCGAATGTATTTATAAAACATCAGCCTGTATATGTAGCTACGAAATGGTAACGAATTTCAAACTAGATTTTTTATAATAATTTGCAAGCGGAGGAATTGTGTTTTTGCAATACCTTTGGACCAGGTGCCAATTAGTGAGTTCAGGGAACTTTTGTTCGGCACCGTATAGAGTTTATTTTATATTTAAAGTAATATTTTCTTAAACAAAATTAATTAAATTGCAAGTGCAGTATGATAAAAATTTATGGAACTTTGTGTGTGTATCGATTAATTAGATAGATAAGAACATATAATTTAATTGGTAAACATCGGTCACAGGTACATTGTTTAAAAATGTGACCAGTGTGAATCTTACCTTCTCGTAAAGCTGATCAGGTTCAGATAAAAATAAATATTATATACACATAGCTATAGGGATTTTTATTAAGGTTAACCGAATCTGAAAGATTTTTTTTAAATATTGTAGAATTATGACACCACTACACAAACTTAGCAGGTATTTTAACAATTTCTGTATTTATATAAATCTTTATTGGTATGTTTTTGTGTGAATGAGCTTGCTAAATTGACTCTGCTGGATAGAAAGTAGGAGCAGAATCCAAGAGTTGTGATCACCAAACTCATTGCGAATGCAAACAATGCAACAATGCAGCATGACGAACCACACCATGGCGTATGTGTAGTTTCTATCACAATACTATAATCTGGCATTGAAGAGCTATTCTGCTGATGGAGTCAGGAGATAGATGACGAAACTATTCAGTGAATAGCAGGGAACAGCTCAAATATAGGATTGTAAACGTTTTAATTAGTTTAACAGATGGGTCTTTTCAATAATGGTCTAATGAAAAAGCCCAAAGCGGGATAGTAAGATAGTAGGAAGCGTTTTTATACGTGGTAGAGCCGTTGTGACGTCTCTGGTGCTGCGGGTGTCCATGAGCGGCGGTAATCGCTTACCGTCTGCTCGTTTGCCACGTATTCCAAAAAAAAAACTCTTTTTTCTTTTGGGTTCGGTTCTATTGGAATATTTATATTGACAAAGACTGACGATTTTATTGATAATATAATTGTTTTTAAGGGGTTCAAAGCTATTTATTACTACTTTACACATATATCCCCAGCAGCGATATAACATAACGGAATACACTTCTATAGCTTAAAGTCGGTTGAAGTCCGACTAACCACCTTGCCAACTGACCCTGGGAGAGAACGACCCATAACAGTTGCTACCTGTCAGGAAAAAACATCCTACAAAAAACATTAAGTTTTAATTTGTTTTCAAATACGTTTTTATAGTGACAAGTATGTTTTTTTTTGTAAATCGCAATGATCGCAGTATATTGCATACACAAAGATTGCAAAATGAGTTCAAACGACCGTTTGGTCATGATAACGTTGACTGCCCTGTTCATAGAAATATAACTTTCTAATAACCGGACTTAAAAGACGGGGCAAAATGCTTAATAGTATAAGAAAACCCTTAAGGAAAAAACTATTGTCAATTGTCACTACAGCAAAAATCATTGTTATCGACTATATAGAACCTTACAAAACTGTATACGTCATCCTGTCCATTGCTTTTCCTTACAATTAGTACGCAGTCTCAGACTCTCGACAAAGACTTGTTTCGTATAATTTATAGTTCCACTAAATACCGCATAAAAATACCTTGTCTCTAAGTAGTTATAACAAGTAGCCAGATACGTCAATTTCCTAGGCTGCAATTTAGAAATACTCGAGAAGGTTTTCGTTAAAATACTTGGCGTTGCTTTAATTATCGCATATGTCCGGTATTAATGACCGATATTAAGAGGTCTGTAATTAAAATAAATTGGGTGGAACGGAATGGGATCCTATTAGCAAATGGTCAAGTATTTTTATCTAAAAACATGTGAGCTTTACTGATTCGCCTGGTTTGTTTATACGCGGTGGATCTCGATGTGAAGATTTCTCACGAATTCTTGAAAACTCGTTTCCATGCTAATGAATTGACACTGATTTTATGGGAGAGAAAGAATTAGAAAAAGTTTTGTTTTCTAGTTTAAAAACTACGTTTTGAAAATTACGATGGCAAACAAACACAATGATTGTATGCTGAAGGTTGGAAAGTAAAGAATAAGATAAGTAAATCTGCTAAGTTAGTTGACGTACATAATAAAGATTCTGATAAAAAAAACTGTTTTGTTTCCTGTTATTACAAGAAACGGTTAGGTATTTAAATGCAAGTCAAGCTAATACAAGTCTGTTAAAAAGTAGGCAGCTAAGGATAGTAAGCACATGACCAAAGAACACATATATATAATTATTTATTTCAACAAAAAGAGTCCTTCACAATTCTGTTACATTTTTTATATTCGTTACCTAAGAATAAAGAAACATCCCTTCCAAAGGTGGTAAATATTAAGCTATCCTACTAATATTATAAACGCGAAAGTTTGTAAGTATGGATGGTTGAATGGATGAATGGATGTTTGTAACTCTTTCAAGCAAAAACTACTGAACGGATATGGATGAAAGTTTACAGTAATATAGCTTATGCATCAGAATAACATATAGGCTACTATTTGCCGCGATAACCGACATATACGAGTAAAGCATTTAAATATAGCAATACATCTACGTCGTGAATATTGCTTTAAAGTTTTCATTTTAGTAGATAACTCCCACCCTAGAAATATACTCTGTAACGCGGAGGATTTAACAAACATATGCAACAGATACAAAATACCCAGACTTAGAATATTAATTCATACATCGCTTAAAGTGTAGTCCTATGTGGTGATCAACCAACACTGAGTAGAAGGAAGTGACGTCACTGTTTTAACTTCTAGGCCAATCGTGCAGTCATTCTAAACATTTTAAAACTAGTAGCATCCGTAATATGAAGTTCAAACTTCAAGCTAAATGAAATGGTTAAATTTCAAATAGCATCATGGCGAAATGCACTTAGATGCAGGTTCTTTTATACCATGTAATTATGGCAATAGTTCAGTGATACGCATGACTAAACCCGTCTGTAGGGCAGGTGAAATACGCCTATCTTGAGACACTCTGCACTGCGGGGGTCGACAATCATTAAGAAGACACTGGGTGGGCTGTCGTGATCGTTACTTCAATAAGAAAGAATAAAGAAGATTATTTCGAGTGGCAGTTTTGTGCTTGAACGAAGCTCCCCGATCCGTGAAAGTGGTTAAAGATGGCCACTAGAAGGAGATTCAGAATTCCGTTATTTATATCACCCGATGTAGTTTCTTTTGTGTTATGGAAATGATATATTGTCAACAGTCCTTAAGAGTCTAATGCTGGATATAGGTATCTCGACTGCCTCGGTGGAGCAGTGATAGCGTATGCAACAGCAACAGTTTGTATGATCTGCAAATATTTGTTTAGGAGTTTGGGTGTTTACTATGTATGATATGTATCTATTTACAAAAAAAAGTATATATGTATTTATATCATTAGTCTAGTACCCATACCACAAGCTCTGCTTAACTTGGGATTAGATGGCGTTGTGTGATAGATGTCCGAACTATTATTCATTTCTTTAGAAAGGAGGTTCTACTATACACAGACAGACAGACAGATTGTTATAGGGTTAGTTTCAAGGTTTCCTTCTCTATGGAATGTTGTCCTCAAACGTAGTTTGCGTCATTTGGGCAATCCGTCACAACACACCAAATAATTTCCGTTTGGTCCCATTAGAATTGGAGACAAATATTACGAGCGCAGATAACAAAGTTAAGACCTTTAGTGGCGTTAGTTACCATATAAGACTACTGTTCTCAAATGATAGAACAATAATATTTCAACAGCAAAACCGTAAGCAGAAGTAAGTCGTAAATAAATCTTCTGCGAGCAAACGCGTTGCGATTACAGCTTTAAATGATCTGGCAAAGAATGCCCATTTAGTCACAGTCCACCTAGAGGTACTTTCTCAATCCTCAATAAGCTATCTTCAGCGTTTGACCACTTTTCTATAGGTATTCACTTGGCGTGCAATTTGTTACTGAGACAGCAACATGTATTAATCGACGCAAGCGCAGCTTCAAGTATGGGCGCGACGTATACTGAGTGTTTAATATCAATTATTTAAGTATCTGTTTGCATAGGTTTTGTTATTGTTCAAATCTATCAGTGATTCTAGATAGATACTACATGATGCTGTTGTTAACCCATTGTCAACTGTATTGTTACCGTCTTTAGAACATTGTTTACTTTACCATGATTTACTTGATAGGGTTATTAGTTATAGGTAGTTTCACTAGTAGCTTGTTCAAAGGTATGCTACGAATAATACCGCTTGTTAAGCTGTTTTTGGAAAATACTTACGTAGTCACGTCGATATACATCCTACTAATAATCACACTAATATATAAAGACGAAAGTTTGTAAGGATAGATGGATGTTTGGATGGATGTTTGTTACTCTTTCACGCAAAAACTACTGAACGGATTTGGATGAAACTTTACAGTGATATAGCTTATACATCAGAATAACACATAGGCTACTATTTGCCGCGATAACCGACATATACGCGGGCGGGGCCGCGGGCAACAACTAGTATATATATAAATTCAGCGCCATCTATTAAATATCAACTGGATTGCCTTATGACTACAAGTCCTGTATTGCATAATGAAATAATCAGCCAGGATATACCTACCTCTGTATTTCCTTCCTTACTACAAAGAGAAAATGAACTTTTGATACGAAAATACCGAAATTTTAAAATACTCAGTGTCCGTTCTCTCAATACACACCAATGCACACGAGCAGTAAGTTTAGACAGTATAGGTTATTGAATATGTGAATACTCATCACGGCCCCCATACAAACCAGCCAATTGTATGGGCAGTTGCATTCACACGATGTTGTATAGTATACTATGTCCTAAACGGCTTTTATATTTTATTGAAGCTTTTTGCGAACAATGTGCTTGCTTAGCTCTATAAGGATTTGCGTTTATATGTTAAATTTAAAGACCTTTGCCTTAATCGATTGAATAACTAACAGTTAAATAAAGAAAATAGGTTCATGAGAAAGAGACTGTACTGTACTTTTTAAAGAGACTGTCAAGAATATGATGGAGAGGAACCTTATACAGACAATAAGATTGTAAATGTACTAAAACAACCGCGACAGACAAAGTTCTTTCAAAGTAGACTATGTTTTTCATCAATTATCTCCATGCCAAATAGCGGTTTAGCATTGAAAGCGCAACTCACAAAATATACCTACTGACGCATTTATAATATTAAGTAGGGATTATAGTATAGTCGCGAGCGATGAATGTTTACTCTGCTTAAAATCGTAATAAAAAAATTGTTAGTAAACATTTTTATTTTCACGTATTAATAATTTAGTTTTAAATAAAATTATTTATAAATTGGCATTTTTAATTTTTAGAATAGGGTGCAAACGAGCAGATGTATCACCTGATGGTAAGCGATTACCGCCGCCCATGGACACTCGACATAAGTGGGTTGCCGGCCTCTGGGGGATGGGGAAGGAGATGGGGGAAAAAAAAAGGAGATGGGGTGAGGGGTTGGGATACGGGCCTTCGGAATCCGCAGTCACTCACAACACAGCGCAGTTTCACACCGGTTTTCTGTGAGGCCGTGGTATCACTCCGGTCGAGTCAGCCCATGCATGCCGAAACGTGACTCTCCCATTACATCACAAAGTCCTTAAGTTGTTTTTTCTTTGACTATATCTTATGTCAATACTTTTTTATTAAACAAATTGTGTGCCCAACGCAATTTACTTAATAATACTAATATTAACTAATTTTCACTTAGTGTCGCGAGTCACTGTTCAAATGCTTCGTTTGATCAAGAAGTTTTGTTCACAAATGTTTGTTCACAAACATTTGTTGACTTAGAGAGCCACATCAAAATGTGTATACAGGCTGGGGTATTAGTAGTAGTACTTTCAAGGTAGTAGAGCCACGCTGATCTCAGCATGAACGGGCCGGCTCGACCGGGGCGGTACTACCCTCGCACAGAGAATCAACGTGAAATGACAGGTGATTTTGGTGACACATTGGTGAGTGCGAGACTGGAGGCCCGATGATGCAGAAGCATCACTAGCCCGCCATGATGTGGGTCACCATGCTGCATTATTGCATTGTCTGCATTCGTAGTATGGTGACCACCACTCTTGGATTCTGCTTATGCTTTTCATCAGGCAGAGTAAAGTCATAGCGGCTGGGCCAAAAAAAAGTGAAATTCCGATGCAACTTATCAAGTATTTTGAGTGACAAAGGTCGCATTTACAATAATTAAAGTGTACAATTCATGTCATGAATACTAAAAAAGTTTTAGATGAGAAGTCATCTCTTATAACTTACTAGGAAATGATATTTGAGATACTAAAAATAAGCATTTTCACTGACCTCAAATAAATGACATTTATTTTTGTAAGTAAATCTTTAATAGATATTTTTTCACATTCGACTTAACAGTTAGAAGGCGCCGGCATTTCCTAAGACTCACATGTGTATTTTTTTTAAGTCCGTGAACATAGATTTAACAAAAGCTATGCGAGTACAGTATAGGGTTTGGGTTACCATCACAATTACCATCGCCAAACACGGAAAAAGCAGTAAACAGATTTGTCTCTGGAAAAAATTGCACCATCAACTACTACTAATGTTTCGGAGAGAAAAGTTTTTTGATCCATCTTGAAGAAATTGTTTTTGGCAATAATGTCCTTTGTAAATGTACATAAAATTACATATATAACATTTAATGTAAGAAGCATCATGTAGGCTGCAATAGTGTGGGGTCACCATGCTTCATTGTTGCATTCACAATGAGTATGGTGTGGAGACCACTACTTTTGGATTCTGCTTATGCTTTCCATTAGGCAGAGTAGAGGCACTTTAGAAGGCTCGTAGAACAAAGGTAATTTCTTGTAAATCTGTAATACTGTGTACAAATAAGTTTTCTATCCATCTGTATTGGAAATTCACTTTAGTAGCGTAGGTCAGTAAAGGTCTAGTCTATACAATAAGTAGGTATAACACAAAACAAAGCACATTTTAATAAGTTATGGTAAATATAATTTCTGTGCTTAGCTCTAAAAATAGAACCGACTCTAAATTGTTATACACGCTTGAGTCACATCTAACAAAATTATTTAAACAACCTGTATATTCATTGTTTCGTACGTTTAACATACGTGCATGAAATTTTACACTCTGTTACTAGGATTTTGGGTGCAGCGTGGGCGTTTTCAAATATTGCTGATAGCTGAGCTGTACCCATATATCACGTAAACTGTTCTGTAAACTTACAAGTGCGTTGCCGGCCTTTGGGGAATGGGGAAGGAAGATAGGGAGAGGAGGTTTGGGTTATGGGCCTCCGGTATCCTCACTCACTCGGTGAAACACAGCGCAAGCACTATTTCACACCGGTTTTCTGTGAGGCTGTGGTATCACTCCGATCGAGCCGGCCCATTCATGCCGAAGCATGGCTCTCCCACGGTAACGGTTTTATATTTATGTTTAAGTAATAAATAATTTGCTCGAACCTGAAACAATTTATTTATTTATATAAATATTTCGGACATCTAACACAACGCCATCTAGTCTCAAGTTAAGCAGAGCTTGTTTTATGGGTATTAGACAACTGATACAAATACATACATACTTTTTTGTTTGTAATTACAAACAAATATTTGTAGATCATACAAACATTTGGTCCGACCCGGGAATCGAATCCGAGACCTCATGATCAGCAGATGCACACGCCAACCGCGAGACCAATGAGACCAACAATCTTTATTTTTATTCTTCAGGCAATCTTTATTGTACATATAAAATTAAAAACATAACAATAGATGCGTTACAAAGTTATAGAAGTATTAATTGGCTGTCTTACCGCTCACGGCGATTTCTTTCAGACAACCTTAAAATGGATCTTAGGTGTTTAAAATTTTCCAGGCAATTAATACAACAGTAACACATAAAATATGTCCGTTAGCAAAATATCAATTTCTAGATTACAGTATTGTGATGAAAGGGGATATCGTTCGTCACCAACATCGTAATTTTTTAAAAGTCTGGGCAACATGGCCGGATGTGGTTGGTTTAGAGTTGTTTTCAAGGTTTTCTTCTTTTCGCAGTGCTATTTTCCTGCAGCGATGACTTTCTTAGTCTGCTCTGATGACTTCCACGGGATGAAGGTAAAGGGATCCAAATCACAAAGTTCGAATCTAATGTAAAAAATGAATCAGTAAAGTTATAAGGCGAAGTGATTTAAACAATTTGTTATAAATGCAGTTTATTTAAGAATATAAAATTATAGTTAATTTTCTTTACCCTGTGGGTGAAATATAACTAAGTTACATCATACATCTAACGATATATTGAACTGTCACTAGCTAACAGCTAGGTAGGTTCGAGGTTGTCTTAAAAGCTATAGGTTAACTAGTTAAAAGCTAAAGTTAATGTCTAATATTAGAGTTGGTAGTAGTGAATCGCTACGTAATTATTGGCTAATCCTTTATATTGATACAGAAAATCTGTATTAGGAAAGCTAGTTATAGCATGTGCTATGAAAATTTGTTAAATATAATTCTGCCTTCACACTCCATCTTTGTCATTGTCTCCATGTGATTTTCTAAATTGGGAGGACCACTTTAAATGTTTTATCACCACATTGAGGCAAACACTGTATCTTTTTTACCCGACTACGGCAAAGCCAAAAGAGGGTTATGATTTTGACAGGCTATGTATGTATGTATGTATGTTCATTTGTTCCCTCATAGCTCCTTAACTACTCATTAGAACTGGACAAATAAAATGACGCTGAAGAAGCATGAAACCTGTTTGACGTAGTTAGGTTTTAGTTTTTACTTTTTATTATTTTTGTAATAAGTAGGGATGCCAATATATTTCCTAATAGCCGACCCACGCAACCTCGTTTACGTCTCCTATTGCTTGTGGCGTAATAATTCCTCCCCCCCTTTTTGTAACATTCTTCATTGGTGCTCCGCTCCTATTACGCTTAACGTGATGATATATAGCCTATAGACCTTCCTCAAAAAATGGGCTATCTTACACTGAAATAATTATTAAAATCGGAACGGTAGTTCCAGAGATTAGCGCATTCAAGCAAGCATGCAAACTTTTCAGCTTAATATATTGGTATAGATTGTTAGTACATTAGAATGCAACCACTACATTTATACATAGTGACCTTTACGGTATAGACAACATATAGGTGTGCTTTTTTTGCGTACATTTTAAGTGTGATAAGTAGGTAATACTTTCATTTCATATTCCTTTTTACTGTTAAAGATGGTAGCAATAAAATACGTTCGTTCATAATAATGATTAGTTTTACAGCTTTATTTTAATGATTTCAACTTCAAGTTATATATATATTATATTTATTGGTTGTTTTTATTAGACACGTTCAGAGATAATTTAAATAAGTAAGGTTTTATATCTTGGAGTTAGGTAGAACAAATCAGAAACTTATATCCACATGTTTATCCATGATTCTCGAAATATCATCTTTATTTTTTCTAGTCTAAATCTTGTCTTTTATTTAGATTTAACATTTAAGTTAGTTATTTATTTTAAACGTAATAGTCAATCAAATTACAAAAACTATCTACGTGGAAAATTTAGTCACGTGATTAAATATGTTCAAGTTTAGAAGGCCATCTAAATGACCATTTAATTTTGTTCGTGATTTCTTAAGATGTTAATATCTTTTCAACAGATAGACAAATAGACGGACGGACAATCTAGTAATACAATACCAAGTATACACAAATAAGGAGTTCTCTCAAAACCCTTAGAAATACTATACCATATTGGTAGTAGTATTGTTAGAATGGTTTCGCAGTTCAGTGCTTCCAATTCTGGCAGAAATTTGTGGTCTACCCCGGTCGTTCATCGCTTTTGTAAGCTACATAAATAATTATAAGGTATTTCGAACAATGAGCAGTTACTGTCCACAATGACCGGTCTGAAACGGGCAGTGTTCACAATTTATGTTTTGTTTAAACGGAATATGTGAATTATTAATTGTTTGGTGTGTGTTTTTTGGACTTTAAAAGGTAATAACTCGGATTGATGAGCCTGCTCCTGACCGGGTTATTTAAACTGATTGTGTTGTACATATTTATTGTGGCTATCTAAAAAATCTGTACTGAAAAGTACTGGTTGGATGTCTTTATAGTTTATTTTTTATTTATATAATAATTGTCTTAAAATATGTCCCTAAATTCCTCTGGGCAAAGGGGACACTTTATGGTGAGGAATTTTTCATGGTGTTAAACGTAGTTTCGGTAAATCTTTCTTTTCCCCTGAGGAACAAATTATTATTCGTCCCTGCCTGCAGCACAGTTAAGTACGTATATTAACTTTTTTTTTTTTTTTGTTTACTTCTTTTATGCAGTCGGGTTTTTCATTTTAAAATAATATTTTTTTTTTCAGACTTTTCTTTCACTATTTTAGAAATTTTTCTATGTCACTAAAACAATTCTGACGAATTTAACGACATTTCATACACATGTATGTCAAAACCAGTCCAGTCGTTTGGGCATTAGGCCCTGTAGAGCATGCCAAAGAACTGTAAGTACATACATACACGCATTTTTACTATCTTTTTGACGAAGTCTGGTAAAACTATCTCGATTATAAGATAAAGGTGACGACTGACGCGACGTTTGACTGTTACAGGTCGTGTTACGTTATGTCTTCATTTTAGGTTACTACAATCCCAAGAGTCAATCGTCGAGAACGCATTTGTTAATCGGGTATCACAGTTTCGAAGTGTCATTGACGAGCGTTGAAGATGGAATGGGACCAGGTTTAAACATTGTTTTTTATTGAAAAATGTAAAGAAAATACTATTACATTTATATTGACATCCTATAACGTTTCTTTTCTTCATTTTGAGTAAGGAGTAATTTTGTAAAATCACAACACCCAGAAACACGACTTCGTTATCCAACATTTGATTACCAATGAAATCTCATACGTACACTTAAAGGCGGAGCGCCGTCACACGCTTGCCTTAAGTGTTACGTTACGGCCAAATGCTCATCTCAGTCACCGGCTTAAGACAACTGTTTAAAAACTTAAATTTAGGGACATTTATTTCTAGTGAACTACTTCATAAAATACTGTTCTAGATGCGGTGACCGTAACCGGTTGATTTATGCAAATGAACAGCATCAAAGAGAAAATACTAAGAATATTTGACTGCACGGTTGGCCTAGTGTTTAGATGTCGCCACACCGCTTGCCACTGCGCCATGTGTTGTAGGTTCAAATCCTACATGAGACAACTCTTTGTGTGATTCACAAATTATTTTTCTGAGTATGAGTCCGTTTCATGTATGTTTGTAAAGTCCCCCGCGACAAAGGGTGTATGTTCCTAATAGGGAGTCGAGTGTTTTTAAAAAAAAACTTACTTTAATATACATAATAACGAAGGAGTCATTACGCTTTGAGTCATTACGCTTTATTCCTAAGCCATTAATTGGAGAATCAATATACAAGATTCCCAGTTCGGAGAAAAAACCACAGATACTTATGAATTTTACGGCAACTATAAATATTTCTATTGCAATTTCTTTCCTTAATTCAAACGTAAGCTCACTAATTAATAGAGTAACAGAGTATCAATTAATTCAGTCACAAAATTAATTCATCTATGTCAAAAACTAAAAAGCCAGTGTTTCAAACTACTGCAGCTTTCACAAAAAAAGATGGAAGCGGTG
Organism: Spilosoma lubricipeda; assembly: GCA_905220595.1. Classification (NCBI taxonomy): domain Eukaryota; kingdom Metazoa; phylum Arthropoda; class Insecta; order Lepidoptera; family Erebidae; genus Spilosoma; species Spilosoma lubricipeda. The sequence continues at coordinate 4,382,531 of HG992290.1, forward strand.
TGTTGAGTCAAATTGCCCGCGGTGTCAGTTTTTTATCTGAGGTCAGCAGTACCTGTTTGAAATACGTTATGCTTAGGAGTCGATTGGACAGGAAAACAATTAATTTAAAAATAACAATCTGAGAAGTGACACTATAAAATATGCCAATATATATATATGTATATATATATATATATATATATATATATATATATATATATACCTTTCTGCTTACTGCTGCTGCTGTACACAATAGACCTTTTATAAAAAATGTAACCACATCAAGATTCCGTTAACAGATTTAACTTTTTTACAGAAATATAATTAATATTGCTATGTACGCTTGCTGAAGAATAAAAAAGTGAAAAAAAAATTCTATAAAATATAATTTTATCTACATCGTACATGTTAGACGTTTGTTTATGCATTTGGGACATAAGATTTTAGTAAGTTTATAACTCAAAATGTTTGTTAAAGTTTTATTTTGCCAACGCTGCCTAACGCTGAAAGGAACATTAAATTGCACGGAAATTACTGCGTTCTTCTTTGTTAATGTCGCGTAATTTTTGTACTTCGATTCTTTTTTTGTGTTCATAATTGTTTCAGGATAAGGTCTGTTTTAACAAAATGGAATAATATATTAATGTCCTTTAAGCTCCAGTGTACACAGTTGCTCCTGATGTATTTCTTGTATGGGTCGATGATTTGGGTGCGTTCTTTAAAATGTTTTATAATTTGCACTTCATCATATTTATATTTGCCATTGTTATAGGGACTCATCATTATCTACGGGATATTTAATACATTAACTATACATCCTTGGCTGGTAGAAAATGCCTTGGGCACTAAGCCTGCCGTTGTAAAGTATACATGTGTGCATAAAGTTATAAATAAATTAATAGGTATATATTTAACTATGCGTGCATGTAATCTTTATATTTAAAAATGAATCCTTATTCGCCTTGGTCACCACATCACTCGTGAACGGCTGAACCGATTTTGCAATTTTTTTTGTTGGATAGCCCATTTAAGGAGGAAGGTCTACGACCAATAGGAGCTGGGTATCGACCGAAAATGTTGGGAAAATGGGAAAAAAATATTTCTTATGGAGAGACTCAAACGAAGTTGAGCGGGTTAGCTACTCTAAAATACAAGTAGCCTAAGTAAGTCCTAATAATATTGGCTATCAGTCAGTGAAAGTCTCGTTAAAATTTGTCCAGGCGTTCCGGAGACTAGCCGGAAAAAGGGCAAACAGGAAAACAAAAAAATATTTAATAATTTTTTTGATGTAAGTAACGTAAATACTTTTATATGCATTTAGTAAAAATCTGGTAATTTGAAGTTATACACAGACACTTCAATTTTATTTATTTGCATAGATTTATCTTTTTCTTTGTGACGACTGGCAGATCAGAAATACTCGGAAGCCCTTTAGGCTGATGTAAAGAGTTTTAAGAGAAATTGTCCTTGAGGTCTAAAATCATAGAAGTCTATTATTTTTACCTACTGTGCAAAAAGAGGTGTTTAATAATACATGAAGTAATGTTTATATTGTTATATAAGCAAGTGTTGGCAGATCTGTTGGTTCTTGAGTGATCTTGGCTGTAACACCACAGGTATTGGGTTCGATTCCCATCCAGGATAGATAATCATGTGATGAGCACTATCATTTCTTATCCGACTCCAAAAAAGGAGGAGGTTCTTAATTTGATTGTAGTTTTTCTGTGTCAGATTGTTATATATTTATATGTATTTATTTAGAAATATATTTAAGTACATATATTTATTAGCAGCCTGCCTACAATACTTAGAAATTCACTATACGTGGAATTTGCTAAGAGTTTTCCTTCTACACCAGTACGTGCCTACATTTTTATCTGAAGTTAGTATCAGAATCGGTGATATGTAGATTTTATCTTCACCTTAATCTGCTTTGTATCCGTGACATTGATATGAAAAGTGTGGAACATTTAAGTAATACATGTATACTTTAAAAGAGAGAATATTCTAGATTCAAGTGATGTTTACCCTATTACGACAAAGTCAAAAGAAGATAGTTTTGGCAGTAAATGTACGTTTGTATAGATTTTAATTGAGGTGTCTTTTCTTTCTTCTTTGATGAAATGGCAATCAGCCGGATCTCTCGGATCAGCTATTTCTGCCAATGTCAAGTGTTTATAGTCTTCAAATCATAAGTCTTCAAGTCGTTAAGTCTTCGTCGTGATGAAATTAATGATATAAAATATAAAAAATGTGGATGAGATGAAATGGGGACCGTCTTCCGAAAAAACAAAAAACGATCTCCAATTGAGGTGTCAATAGATTAATAATAATGGCCCAGGTGACAGAAGCAAAAATTTAGTCAAAAGATTTTTAACAGAGTTCAAAAAATAAGGAGGTTCTATGTTCCACTCTATGTATTGACGTGACAACGTCTTATAAATTGGTTTGCCGGGTGACACTTCAAGAAACTGCGTTACGCTCCGCTCACGTTATGCGCTCACAATGAGAGCGAGTGAGAGGCACGCGTCCCTTCCACTCGGGCATGGTTAGCCCGCCTAAGAGCGAGAGAGACAGACATAAAAAGTGAAAGGCACGCGTCCACTTTACCACTCAAAGTCGTTGTCACGTAAAACTTTCGCCCGTATACCGACTTTACAGGCAACCAATTTTTATTTTTTTTCTGTATCTTCACCGATTACTCCGTCAATTGGGGACCGATTTAGAAAATTATTTTTGTATTCGAAAGGGTTATTACACACATTATAATACATACTACTATTTAAATGAATAAAGAATTAGGTATAGACAAGAATTTTCAAATAGCTATTTATGAAGAGTATCCATTTAGACAGGGAGTTTTCGTTAAATGTTTTTGAAGCCTTTTTTTTACGTAATTGAGTTACAGTAAAAAAAAATGTTTTTATTTATAAATTTACAATAAAACAAAGTCTAAAATATTCCATCAATATTTACGGTTTTTTTCCGTTTATAACTGACCATAATTTTAAATACAATTTTGTGTACAGACTCAAATTACCTCAGGACATATCTATCTAAAATGTTTACTTACTTATTTTAGATCACAGAACAAACGAATATATACTTTACCTTTAATTCTCCTCTTCTGTGTTTTAGATGTTGTAATATTGTTTTTTTTTTAATTAATTAAATTAAAGAATAACTTAGAAATGTAATGTTTACACAAATCCGAAAGTGGGCGTTAAAAGTTGCAACACAATTTTTACTACTGCAGCTATTACCGTACAAAAAATAACAAATATAAAAAATAAAAAACAAAATATTATAATTATTCTCTTTATTATATTTATATAAACATATTAATCACATTTTTAAATATAAATATAAAAACAAATACATGTAGTAATATAAAAAATAGTGGACCACCGACTTCGGGAACAGGGACCAAGAAACCGGTATTATTATTATTAATAATGTACCGTTAAACGAGTAATTCTTGCATATATAATTATTATGTCTTTACTATAATCTAAATCTCGGAAATAGGTCCAATATTTTTTGTTAAATTTGATGCAGACGGGTCGATAGATTGATCTAGTTCTTCTTCTTCTCCAAGTGCCTCTTCAATCCTGAAGGTTGGCCGTCAGCTTCCTGTACTCCTCCCTGTCACCGGCCAGGCGGAACAGTTGCTCAACGGAGGTAATACCGGTGCACTCCCGGATATTTCGCAACCACGATTTTTTTCTTCGTCCAACGCGATCGTGATCTAGTTAGGATTTCTTTTTAGTAAATTCACCAAAGAATGCTGAGCAAAGCTCGCTCATCGAGATACTATTTATAATTCTGCACCAAGAGTATAAAATAAAGAGATAAAATCTAATTTAATACGAATTATCAAAATTAAAACTCAAGCAATTAGATTTGCTATTTTTTTAAATAAATTAATTACTTTATGAGCTGAAAATTATCTCTCTCAACTTATTGAAATTAAGCTTTTAACAAAAAAAACGTTAATTTCAAACTGTTTATACTAAATTTGTATAAGCTTCTAATAACCAGTTGTGATAGTACATTTAAATTCGACTTTCTAATCTATACTTATATTACAAAGCTGAAGAGTTTGTTTGTTTGTTTGAACGCGCTAATCTCAGGAACCGCTGGTCCGATTTGAAAAATTCTTTCAGTGTTAGATAGCCGAACGAAGCACCAATGAATTATTTATTATTATTATTATTTCTGTGAGGTCGTGGTATCACTCCGATCGAGCCGGCCCCATTCATGCCGAAGCGTGGCTCTCCCACGGTAAATGTCGATATGTCGATAATTTATACCAGAACTAGCTGACCCACGCAACCTCGTTTGCGCCTTGTATTGCCCGTAGCGTGAAAATTTCCCCCGTTTTTGAAACATTTTTCGTTGTTGCTCCGCTCCTATTAGTAGTAGCGTGATGATATATACCCTATAGCCTTCCTCGATAAATGGACTATCCAACACCGAAAGAATTTTTCAAATCGGACCAGCGGTTCCTGAGATTAGCGTGTTCAAAGAAACAAACAAACAAACAAACAAACAAACTCTTCAGCTTTATAAATTAGTATAGATGTAATAAAACCCATATCAGTACGACATAATTATCTAAACCTTATTTATAGAAAGCGGATAAATAGTAATTAATAACCATAAAAACTTAACAAATAAAAGTTGAAAATAACTTGAAATACCATATAACTGTCATAATTGTCGTATGATTGTTTATTTATATTAGCTTATGACGGTTTTAAAAAACCAAGTTAACTTTGTCACCGATTTAACATACATATACGTATAACAGTTGTTACCCGCGGCTCCGCCCGCGTATATCTCGGTTATTGCGGCAAATAGTAGCCTATGTGTTATTCTGATGTATAAGCTATAGTACTGTAAAGTTTTATCTAAATCCGTTCAGTAGTTTTTGCGTGAAAGAGTAACAAACATGCATCCATCCATTCATACTTACAAACTTTCGCGTTTATAATATTAGTAGCACAGAGGGTGGATGTTTTAAGGTTTTACTCTTTTCATATTTTTATAGGCAGTTTGAATACAGTTGCTGTCTCTTAAGTATAGTTTTTTTGAAGTGAATACTTCTTTAGCCGCGTTGAGTACTTTTTGGTAGGAAAACATCTTTTGAGTTCGAGTCACCGTGTCATCGACATGCTGACGTCACAAAATTTCTTTGGCGGCGTTGAGAACTTTTTGGTAGGGGAAAATCTCATGGGTTCGCGTCACCGAGATGCTAATGTTTGATGATGATGATTTAAATTTGAACTTTATGAAATTTCTTTTTTCAACATTAATTTTACAAATAACATTCTAAGTCATAAGTTTTACTGAGTACGTGAGATACCATTGTTTCTAAACAACTAAAAACTCGCTAAAAAGACATGCTTCAATAAACAAAAGTGTTTTAACACTGGACTGCATCGAAGTAAATAAACTTGTTATTCAATAAAATGGATAGATTAATTATTGACCTTATTTTTTCATAACGTAGTGAAATTATTCAATAGTAAATTAACTCGATATAATTCTAGAAAAAAAAAGATGTCAACCCTAAGAGCATGCCATGCAAGTTTAAAATTAAGTACAAACCATTACCTACAGTTATCGATGCTAAAATACGACGACATAAAGAAAACAACCTTTTCACCCTTCCGTTCGTTGTGTTACTGTTTATGTGTTCGAAAAACCGTAAATATACTAAAATAAATTCCAATTGATAAATTGTTACTTTATCTTCGTTTTAATTAGGGTCAACATATCAGTGAAGATGCCATAAGAAATACACCTGTTATGATAAAATTTGTAAATAACTATAAAATAGGTTGTAAGCAGGTGGACTCACACACAACTCCACACCTTTACTTTTTTTTCCACAAAAAAGTCCGTTAAAACGACGTTTTTTCGGTCGATTTTTGTAATTTGAATTTCGAAGGTACCGTGAAGATGGTGGACTAGATGACGTATTTATTAATATGATTGGATAGCGGCGAGGCGCGTCGGCCGTTTCTTGTTGGTTATCAGAATAGATTAAGAAAATCGTTTTTATTACGGTCGATAGTGATTGTGAGAGCTCTCAATATGAGATTTGCTGATTAATTTACTATTGTGAAATCGATATTGTACGGAAGGAGGATAAGAGATCATAGGTTGTAAGGTTATTGATTAACATTTAATGTTTATGGTAAAAAAAATATTTACGGTCCTGTCAGCTCTTGGGTTCGTCTCAGTTTGAATTGCCATTTTTAAAATGCAACTAACAGTAATGATAGGTTCGTAAAAGCATTTCAATAGGGCGCCATAGTATGAGTCACCATGCAGCACTGTTGCATTGTCTGCATTCGCAATGGGTATGGTGATCACCACTCTTAGATTCTCTTCATGCTTTCCTTCAGGTAGAGTAGAGTTACTTAGTAAGGCAATTACATGTGTGAGTTGTAAATAAAACTCCCAAAAGCAACCAGACGTATTACACTAAACTTGCTAATATTGTATACTAGCTTGGCATCAGGCAGCTCGTGTGTTAGTTCCTTGTTCTTCTTTCTTTTAATTTACTAAGGTAAGCAGTTAGTAGCAGTCTTGTCTTTAAATTCATCACTTCCGTGACGCTGATATGAAATTAAGAGTACTGAGAGAGCTGACCAAGGAAGCAAGATAACGCAAGACAACGGCACTGCTAATAACAAGAAATTTTAAAACAATTTCTACGTTCCTAAGGAGAGACTTTTATCCAGCATAGCATAGCATTGGAGTATTTGAGGCTTTTGATTTTACTCTTCCAGGTATTTTGCAACTTCTTGGTACAAACTTTTATACATATACATAAATAAATATTTCCGACATTTAACACACAACTCGATCTAGTACCAAACAAAGCAGGGCTTGTTTTATGGGTTCTAGACAACTGATATATATATAAATATGTACTTTTTTTGTAAACACATGTACACAGAAAACACCCAAACTCCGAAACAAATATTTGCAGATCATACAAACATTTGGTCAGACCCGGGATTCGAACTTGATACCTCAAGTACAGCAGTCGCATACGCTACCACTGCGCCACAGAGGCGTCGATAGTATATTTTCTCTTTATAAGTCACTGTCCAGAGTCAATAAAAATACGTACCCGATAACAGTTTAATAATTTTTTTTTCTTCATATAGAAAACCTCCTTAGTAATTATAATTTCTTTGTAAAAGAAACCGTCAATTTAATTAACAGATAGTCGCCTTACAATTTTGACATTAAAAATAAATGTCACAAAATGATAATTGCTCTTGAACGTCAAACGTCAAGTATGACCTTTATGCATTAAAGAAAATATTATTTAACAGTAACAGTAAGAAACTAATAACAATAAATTAAAACTATATATTTGAAAAATTTGTTTTACTTAAAACCTTACTTTATTAATAAAAGAAAGATTGACTGTAAATAAAACAGGCAAAAATACGGTATACGTCGGTATACGTACAGTATTTAATTTTATTTTAAAGTAGTAAAAAAGTGCTAAAATTAAATACAGCCAGTTCTATCGATGCGCATAAATGTAAAAATAGCTAATTTGAAAATGGAATATGTATTTACATTTTAATAAAAATATAAAAGAATCGAATAAAAATTCACATGGTCATCCGAAGGAGCTTCATAACTGTTGTCTAGTGTGTAAAAGTTCAATATTATTTTTAAGGATAGTAAGACATTTTAACCACTACTGAGGCAAAATTAAAGTATGTTATATATAAGCTTAAAGTGAGTTTATGTGTGCTAAAGGAGGACTAGATGGACTGCTTTTGATTTTTATGTGTTTTTGATTTGGCGACATTTAAACTTTTTACATCATGAAAACCATACTACATTCTACTGTGTTAAGACGGTTATATCTGTTTTCTTATGTATGAGTTAAGCAATCTTAGGTAGGCAGTCTATTGATGGGTAAATTTTTTTAACATCCTTAGAAAGCCGCCGGTTGTAGTTGGCTTACTAAAACCGTTGGCAATCGTTATGGATAGATGGAGCCCTAAAAGAAGTCAGCAATAGTTTTTCTACAGAGCTTCTATAGAGCCTAGTATAATCTATTCGCTTAGATACGGTCATCTTGATCGCTCTGAAACTGAAACCAACAAAAGCAAATGATCGGCCTGCGGCGTACATGACTTGTCAGTATAGACCAATGTATGAACTATTATATTCGTATTTCACAACAATAACCACAATTGCTTGCGGGGGCACCGACACTATCTAAACGAATGGACTATACTAGGATTGTGGAAGTCTTATGGCAGTCGTTTCACCTAAAAAATCGAAGTTTCGCCGTATTGCAGTAGGCTTAAAGTCGATCCAAAACTCTATTGAGAAAAAGACTAAGATAAAGAAAAGTGGTTATAGACGATACATTTTATAAGGTTCTATATTGCTTAGCTCAATCATTTGACTTCCCACGGACTTTGTCAACGTTATACCACGTAGCTTGATGATCCGAAGAAATTTCAACCGTTTATCAAAATTAAGGACGCGTTTGCAAAATTGATAGGTACAGAATCGAATTACTACGTTGACACAAGTTACACAAACAAGTGCAAATCGGATAGCGGCAGGTATAAATGTCAACTTGCCTAAATTGATATTTTGAAAGTTTTTTATATTTTCTCATTTCTATGTAATAGGTACTTACCTCCGGACTTGCTGGAGTGACCTGAAGGTGTACTTCGGTGACTGCTTATGGAACTCCTAGACGAGTTGACAGTCTCACCGAGTTTGGGCTCGTTTTGTTAGTTATGACTAGACCTTACCTCCGGACTACATGGAGTGACCTGAAGGTGTACTTCGGTGACTGCTAGTGGAACTCCTAGACGAGTTGACATAGTCTTACCGATTTTGAGCTTATTTTGTTAGTTATGATGAGACTTTACCTCCGGCTTAGATGGAGTGACCTGAAGGTGTACTTCGGTGACTGCTAGTGGAACTCCTAGACGAGTTGACATAGTCTTACCGATTTTGAGCTTATTTTGTTAGTTATGATGAGACCTTACCTCCGGCTTAGGTGGAGTGACCTGAAGGTGTACTTCGGTGACTGCTTTTCGATCTCATAGACGAGTTGACATAGTCTTACCGAGTTTAGGCTCGTTTTGTTAGTTATGATGAGATCTTACCTTCGGACTACACGGAGTGACCTGAAGGTGTACTTCGGTGACTGCTAATGGAACTCCTCGACGAGTAGAACTAGGTGTGCCGAGTTTGGGCTCATTTTGTTAGTTATGATGAGACCTTACCTCCGGACTATATGGAGTGACCTAAAGGTGTACTTCGGTGACTGCTAGTGGAACTCCTAGACGAGTTGACATAGTCTTACCGATTTTGAGCTTATTTTGTTAGTTATGATGAGACCTTATCTCCGGCTTAGATGGAGTGACCTGAAGGTGTACTTCGGTGACTGCTAGTGGAACTCCTAGACGAGTTGACATAGTCTTACCGAGTTTGGGATCGTTTTGTTAGTTCTGATGAGACATTACCTCCAGACTAGATGGAGTGACCTGAAGGTGTACTTCGGTAACTGCTAATGGAACTGAAGTACACCTTCAGGTCACTCCATCTAGTCTGGAGGTAAGGTCTCATCATAACTAACAAAACAAGCCCAAACTCGGCACACCTAGTTCTACTCGTCGAGGAGTTCCATTAGCAGTTACCGAAGTACACCTTCAGGTCACTCCATCTAGTCTGGAGGTAAGGTCTCATCATAACTAACAAAATAAGCTCAAAATCGGTAAGACTATGTCAACTCGTCTAGGAGTTCCACTAGCAGTCACCGAAGTACACCTTCAGGTCACTCCATCTAAGCCGGAGGTAAGGTCTCATCATAAATAACAAAATAAGCTCAAAATCGGTAAGACTATGTCAACTCGTCTAGGAGTTCCACTAGCAGTCACCGAAGTACACCTTCAGGTCACTCCACCTAAGCCGGAGGTAAGGTCTCATCATAACTAACAAAATAAGCTCAAAATCGGTAAGACTATGTCAACTCGTCTAGGAGTTCCACTAGCAGTCACCGAAGTACACCTTCAGGTCACTCCACCTAAGCCGGAGGTAAGGTCTCATCATAACTAACAAAATAAGCTCAAAATCGGTAAGACTATGTCAACTCGTCTAGGAGTTCCACTAGCAGTCACCGAAGTACACCTTCAGGTCACTCCATCTAAGCCGGAGGTAAGGTCTCATCATAAATAACAAAATAAGCTCAAAATCGGTAAGACTATGTCAACTCGTCTAGGAGTTCCACTAGCAGTCACCGAAGTACACCTTCAGGTCACTCCATCTAAGCCGGAGGTAAGGTCTCATCATAACTAACAAAATAAGCTCAAAATCGGTAAGACTATGTCAACTCGTCTAGGAGTTCCACTAGCAGTCACCGAAGTACACCTTCAGGTCGCTCCATGTAGTCCGGAGGTAAGGTCTAGTCATAACTAACAAAACGAGCCCAAACTCGGTGAGACTGTCAACTCGTCTAGGAGTTCCATAAGCAGTCACCGAAGTACACCTTCAAGTCACTCCATGTAGTCCGGAGGTAAGGTCTCATCATAACTAACAAAATGAACCCAAACTTGGTAAGACTATGTCAACTCGTCTAGGAGTTCCACTAGCAGTCACCGAAGTACACCTTCAGGTCACTCCATCTAAGCCGGAGGTAAGGTCTCATCATAACTAACAAAATAAGCTCAAAATCGGTAAGACTATGTCAACTCGTCTAGGAGTTCCACTAGCAGTCACCGAAGTACACCTTCAAGTCACTCCATGTAGTCTGGAGGTAAGGTCTCATCATAACTAACAAAATGAGCCCAAACTCGATTAGACTATGTCAACTCGTCTAGAAGTTAGAAAAGCAGTCACCGTAGTACACCTTCAGGTCACTCCACCTAAGTAGGAGGTAATGTCTCATCAATCGAGCCCGAACTCGCACAATACTACTTAGTTTTAGCAAACTAAAATATTGTTATAAAAATCTGTAAATAGAAGAAACCTCCTCCTTTTTTTGAAGTCGGTTAAAAATAATCTAACGTTGTCAAGTATCAACCTATTCTGGTTTATCGAATATATTGAATTCGAAGAGCGATCTTTTCAGCAAGAGCTAATGCAAACAGGCGACACAGTGTCCACTCATGACGGCGGCTGAGCGCAGACTGAGATTACGAAATTTTTACGCGATAAATCAAAAGAGGTTCAAAAAAATAAAATAACCCTTATTGCAATCGACTACGATTCATCCGTAATAGCAAAATATGAGAAAATATAAGCTACGGTTGTTATTTTTTCTGCGACTTTCTGTGACACTTTTATACTATTTTTTTCCTCGGATTTATAATTGACTATATATGCCTTCTTACATTATTTTTAGAAATTCTAAAATAGGTTGATTGTAGAACAAAAATGTACCAAAACTCAACCCGATATCGTAAATACTGTGGAAAATGGTTACGGAAGATCGTTTTTACAATATAAAAAAATACAATTTCCACAAAAGTTGTCCCTCGGATTTGTAGATGAAGAACTAATCTATAAGTGTTAGTACTTTGTTATATTCAATTTGTTTAGTTTAGTTACAAATTGCACCGAAAAAAAGCATAATTTTGTACGAATCGTAAACGCGCCCTTAATATCTTGTAATACATAAGTTATTCATCTCACATAAATAGAAAGCAACAAGCGACCTCGAATCAAGTTTTCCTGCAACTCCCATAACCTTTTCTACTCCTTCATTATACCACGGTCCATAGCGGGCTAATAAGGTATGTTCACTAATGCCATACCCTAATGATAAATAAGGAACATTATACATTTACAAGCAATCGTTAATTGTAATGAATATAAGTCGGGATTGTATCGCGGCTCTTACAGTATCTTGTACGATTTAGCACATAAAGAGGTTTGTTTACACGAATATACGATTACATAGAATCGAATATTAAGCATCTGAAGTCGTAAATATATTCGATTACATGTGTTGTATGGTGGGTGTGAGTTATGGATCTAATAGATGCGATATCGATTCCGATTTTGTGATTTTCAACTTGGAGTTCATTGTTACTGATAGAAGCTTTCTATCAAATTTCGTGTCGCTAACGATTTGCAAACTAATTCTACACTTTTAGATAAGCTTTTCTAGTATTTATTTATGTCATTGTCATCACAGTTTGTAGTCAAACTTATCGAAGGGTACATCAGAGAAGAACAACTCAGCGCAAAGCTATGAATTGCGCGAGCTGCCTATGTTTTCCTACTTGTTTGTTAAAATACTGATTTAAAAGTGTCTTGTATGTAATATGTTTTAGTACAAACAAACTACAAAAGCAGGATATTAAGTAGGTACATTAAAATCTATTCTCTAAAGCTTCGCAATTTTCCCTCAATGACATTAGTTTTCACAAACATAGAAGCCATCCAATGTCTAACATAGATCTAATGCAAATATTGCATATTGCATATATCTAAGGTAGTAGAGCCACGCTGATTTCAGCACGAACGGGCCGGCTCGATCGGGGCGGTACTACCTTCTCACAGATAATCAACGTAAAATGACAGCGTTCGTGCTGTCGTGTTTCGTTGGTGAATGCGAGACCAGAGGCCCAATGATTCGAAAGCATCACAAGGCCGCCATGGTGTGGGTCACCATGCTGTATTGTTGCCTTGACTGCATTCGCAATGAGTATGGTGACCACCACTCTTGGATTCTGCTTTTGCTTTCTATCAGGAGGAGTAGAGTCATTTTGGGAGGCCCTTACATAAAAAAAAATGCACTAAATTGAAATAGGATGCTCTAGATTTTTGAATGTCGACCGTTAGTCTTTTGATACGAGTGTCCATGGGCGGCGGTAATCGCTTACTATCAGGCGATACGTCTGCTCGTTTCTTTGATATGACCTTCCTCTTTGACTACTGAAACTGCACTCTGAGACCTCTTTAATATAAAATGCATATGTGACTAAAAGTATATATTGTGTAAAATCGTTTGTATCTACTTTTTGAGTCAGTCTCGTTCTTCATTTCCAGTCAATAAAATGTTACCATGCTGCATTTTTGCATTGCCTGCAGCCATAATGAGTATGGTGACCACTACTCTTGGATACTACTCATGCTTTCCATCAGGAAGAATAGATTTGCATTGGCAGCCTCATATTAAAACAATGCCACACCGAGTTTTGGCAGAATACAACTGTATTCTGCCAAAACACGGTGTGGCATTGTTTAGGAGAACTAACTAGTTCTCAATAAACTTGCGTAAATCGTCAATTTTAAAACAATATAAACCATAATATAGTAATTCACACAACCGCCATGGAAGCTATTCCGTAACAACACCACGGTGGCTTACCAGCCTTGCATGTTTTTGTCGAGGTACGCGGACACATGTCGGTCTTACGACTTTTTGTGACGTGTTCATCACCCGGTCCGGCGAGTGTGCACGTCCCCTTATAACCGCTACAACTTTTTATAAACAATCGCCAATTACGTGAAGCATACGAAATTCATTGAATGTTTTTTTTTCTATTAAATTGAACGGTCCTAAGTGTGGTCTTGCCTTTATACTAATAGGCTATTAGCGGGTATTGAACGCGGTTCGCGTTGCTTGCAGTTGTTTGTGCCTATGTTAGAACTTGGTTCTTTGAACACTGTCTTGACTTGATTGGGAAGAATATTTATATCGTTATCTACGACGGAATGTTTTTTTTATTGTGGACCCTTCAACCCTTTTTTTTGCATAAAAAAACATTGTTATTTTATCTCACATTGTGTTGAAATAAAGTTCAAATTCAAATGGGGAGGAAACTAATGAAATATTTTGTATCTTTGCAATACACTTTTAAAACCAAAATGATAACTGAAACGGATATAAGGTACACCCGTATTCAAATTCAAAGACTTACTTCATTGCTTATTATCATATGCTAATGTGAGAATTTAATTGTATGAAAATAACTTGTACGTAATGCACTGATAAATAGTAATAAGTATCAAAATATAATAGACGACATCGCACACACATGCAAAAGTCTCACATAACACAAAATCGACTACTTACATAGGCCTTTAAAGGTTAGTATGAATTAAATATGCATGTTTTAAATATACATAATGATGAATATAGAATATATGTCTGTAATTATCGTATCATCTCTCCATTATATTGTAAAGAAATAGTAAATGAATATTCTAATTTCCTTTCTTATAAGTCTAAAGAGTTGCGTTCTTATATTGGTCTCGTTATGTGGTAAATTTCATGCATGTATTTTTTTATGCCGTAGACAACGTGTATACATAAATGTATTGCGATGGGCTTGGAACTTGAAAAAAAGTAATGGCGTTTTTCTGATATAGAGCCTAGACTCAACATTGTAAACGAATTTAAAGGAAAAAAAGAACAAACGAAGGCCTCCCCCAAAAAGAGCCAACAATCCCGGTCTTGAGCAGTCCGTATCCATCCGTTTCCAGCCATTTTCTTCCATCATCGGTCCATCGTGCTGCAGCAGGGTTTTCTACACTACATTTGCTTAATCGCGGTCTCCACTTTAACACTTGTCGGTTCCAGCCACCATCAGTCCATCGTCCTGGTGGATTCATTCAGCAGAAGACGGCAGTAGACTGAAAAAAAAGTAGTTTTAATTAAAAGTATTTGTTTTTTGTATACATATACTGCAAAATATGTCAGAACATATTTTGCAGTATATGTATACAAAATTATTATTAGTATTCAACACTGTCATCTAAATCTGTGAGTTTTATGAGAATAATACACGTGAAAAAGTGTTAATTATTTTTAGATCTCTAATAAAAACCTGAATGAAAAATTACTCGCCATTCAAAGAGAGTTAGTTCCATAAATTGTTATCTTCTTCAATCAAATGCTTCAGCTTAATAATGTAAGAACATTATTAAGCTGAAGCATTTATTTCTTTGGTTGAACGAGCAGGTTATATCCAATTCATCCAATACTATCCATTATTTTTTATTTATTTACGTCGCGATCTCACATAGATATAAACTTGCGATAGATTTGGCTAATTTAGCAGTTAAGCCTTTTAATTTTGCAAGTTTCAAGATTGACATAGTTATGTCTTCTTTTCTACTGGTCTGGTTTGAAAAATTCTTTAAATGTTATATAGCCCAGTTATCGAAGAAGGCTGTAAGCTATATATCATCACGCTAAGACCAGAAGGAGCGGAGTATCAACAAGGAATGTTGCAAAAAAGAAGAGGGAAAAATATTACTTTTGAGATCTTCCATTGCATGCGCTGTGTAGATAAACGGTTAAAATTTAACAAAAACAATGTAATGTATGAAAGAATTCTTCTCCATTTAAAGTAAAAAAGTGCGGAACAGCACATGTCTATCTTGTAAGTCTGGTTCACCATAACCATTTTTGTGGTAAACAATTTTTTTACCTTGTAATACATCACGCTTTGGGCAAGGTTGCGTTATACAGCTAGTTGTATGTACTTTAGAACATTTTCTTTCGTCACAAAGTTCTAAAGTGGCTTATTGTTATAGTAAAAACATATGAGTCAACATTTGACTCAGCAAAGACACGTTTAAGAAAATCACATAAAGATTAAATAAAAAAATGTAGCGTACACATTAATAAAAAAAACACACACTGTGATCACGCTAAAGTGTGACCACATTTTAAATTATTTAGGGTTGCCAAGCAAAAGTGAATACTGAGTATATATTTTCTGAAAAGTAAAGTAAATAATCTATACATCTATATCTATACAAATAAATAAAATTGGAGTGTCTGTTTGTAATGTCAAAATAACCGCGTTTTACTAAATGCATATCAAAACAACACTTTTTTCAATATTTGTCTGTCTGTCGGTCTGTCTGTCTGTCTGTTTGTTCCGGGTAATCTCTGGAACCGCTAGACGGATTTTGACGGGACTTTCATTAGCAGATAGCTACTTTTTTAGACTAGCTTTGTCCCGCGGTTCGACAATAACCGCGGTTCACACCATTGAGTTTAACTAGTAACTAATAAATCTCTTTATTGTACGCCCGATTAATTACAAGGTAAACTTAAAACTAAGGAAGTTCAAGTGACGACCTTATCGCCCGTAGTCAATCTCTTGCAAGCAACGTAACGAATAACTAATACCCACAAGTAAAATTTTAACAAAAATAAAACCGACTTCAAGGTTTGACTCGATTTCTCTTTGATGCCATCATCAAATCTTAGTGTCCTTATCATGGTACCACCGTTGGGATATCTCCTTTCCATTAAAAAAAGAATCATCAAAATCAGTTCATAAACGACGAAGTTATCCGCGAACAAACATAAAAAAAAATATACGGTCGAATTGAGAAATCCCCTCCTTTTTTTGAAGTCGGTTAAAAAGGCCTGCGGAGTGATGATTTGCGAACAACGGCTGGCAGGAGCTGGACGCGAGAAGCCGAGGATCGAACTATGAGGCGGGAAATTGGAGGGGCCTATGTCCAGCAGTGGACGTCGATAGGCTGATGATGAAGAAGTAATGAAATGAAATGAAATGAAATGAAATGAAATGAAATGAAATGAAATCATTTATTCTGCAATTAGGTTATACAAAACACTTTTGCAAGTTAAACTTTTTTTGAGCAGATGAGTTCGGCCTTTCCTAACTGGACTAGCCCTGAGAAGAAAGGACGAAACAAACTCAGGGATCAACGTCTCTTTTAAAATTCAGACAATTTTCATAAAACAAAAGACATTATATCAATAAAAAAGCGATAATTACAATTTGAGTCACAATTATAATAATCTGTAAAGATAATTTAAAAAAATGTCAACTATAACAATAGTAGATCAATTTATTTCAAAGTATAAATTATCGTCACGTCAAAATAATTTTAAACATTCAAGGTAAACAGCATGTGCAGAGTGGGCGCAGCTCAATCCCAGGCGGTTTTATCATGTAGATATTCTGCTATGGTATAATACCCCTTTGCGGATAGCTTCGATTTAATGGTATTCTTAAATTTTTTTAATGGCAAATTCCTAATAGTAATAGGGAGCTTGTTGTAAAAGCGTATACATTGTCCCATGAACGAGTTGCCTATTCTGTGGAGACGAGTGACGTGAACACTAATATTATGTTTGTTTCTAGTATTTACCGAATGAACGTCACTGATTTTAAGAAACTTTGATATATTTTTTTGAACATAAATTAAATTTTCGTATATATATTGTGAAGATACAGTCAGAATATTTATCTCTTTAAATTTGGAACGGAGAGAAGCTCGAGGGCCTAATTGATAAATGGCTCGTACAGCGCGTTTTTGTAGAACAAATATGGCATTAATATCTGCACAGTTACCCCAGAGTAGGATACCGTAACTCATTATGCTATGAAAGTAACTGAAGTAAACTATTCTAGCTGTATCAACATCAGTTAAATGTCGAATTCTTTTCACAGCAAAAGCAGCTGAGCTTAGCCTGCTAGATAGTTTTTCTATTTGGGGACCCCATTGTAACTTAGCGTCAATAGTTATACCTAAAAATACAGTAGATTCCACAGGATCCAACTCTAGTCCATTCAATCGAACATTGGTTTTAACATGCCTAACATTTGGTGTAGAGAATTTAATGAATTTAGTTTTCTTCTCATTAAGGAGAAGATTATTTGTATTAAACCAATGTACCACTTTCGAGAGTGCACTGTTGACTTCATTAAAACTGTCAAGTTGGCGCCTAACTTTAAAAATTAAAGATGTGTCATCCGCAAATAATACAATCTCATGATTGTCACTTACATAATAAGCTAGATCATTTATATATATGAGAAACAGAAATGGCCCTAGAATAGAACCCTGTGGGACGCCCATTGTTACAGGTGATCCCGAAGATGTTTTGCCATTAATGTCAACCTTTTGAACTCTTTGATTCAAATACGACGTTAAAATATTTAGAGCATTATTCCTTATTCCGTAGTGTTGTAACTTCCTGATGAGTGTAGGATGATGGACACAATCGAAGGCCTTAGACAAGTCACAGAATATACCAAACGCATCCTGTGACTCCTCCCAGGCGCCATATATGTGTTTAAGCAATTCCACGCCCGCGTCCGTAGTTGAACGACCTTTAGTAAAACCAAATTGCTTTTGATGAAGCAAGTTGTGCTTAATAAAATGTTGTAGCATTTGGTTTAAAAGCAATTTTTCAAAAATTTTACTCAATGTTGGAAGTATTGAGATAGGTCGGAAATTTGATGGATCTGAACTGCTACCAGATTTGAACAATGGAATCACTTTACTTTGTTTCATCAGATCAGGAAACACACCACATGCAATACAAGAATTGAAAATAGTTGCTAAATATGGGGATATCATATCAATTATTGCAGATATAGTATGTACTGAATGGCCCCATAAATCAGTTGTTTTCTTTACATTTATACTTTTGAAAGCCTTGATAACGTCATTTACACTAACAACTGAAAATTCAAAACCTCCATCACACCGGTTTACACTATTTTCTAATAAGAAACAAGCAGAGGCAGAGGATGACGAGAGAGTCTTGGTTGTTCGAATTGGAATGTTGGTAAAAAAAATTTCAAACTCAGTCGCAACCTCCACATCCGCTCTTATATCTACATTATTAATTTTTAAATAGAAGTTACGATTTCATACAATGGAGCTTCCGGTTTCAGCGTTTATAATATCCCATGTGGTTTTTATTTTATTACCAGATGATTTTATTTTATTTTTTAAATATAAAGATTTGGCAACATAACAGTCGCGTTTAAACGTCTTTGAATAATTTCTGACATACTCTTTAAAATCTAAGTTATGATTATATGTTTTTTCATAATACAACTCATATAGCCGTTGTCGACTTTTATAGATACCTACAGTGGCCCAGTCACTGAATACTACACGATCACTAATCGTTAGTGTTTTTGATATAAAAATTAATTGAAATTCATTATTAATAATTTTAAATAACAAAGTAAAAGCTTGATTAGGGTCACTATCATAGGGCAATCTTAACAAGTTATCCGCCATATTATTTCTGAACAGGCTCATGCGGCTCTCCGTAATCGGAACGTAACTAATACTCTTCCTTTGAACCTCTAGTTTTGTTCGCGTAAAGGTAACGAACTGTCCGCAATGATCTGAATCTAGCTCACTTACAAGACACTTATTAATTGGTTTGATATTTGTAAAAATATTATCAATACAAGTGGCACTATTGGCTGTAATACGTGTGGGTTCAAAGAAAAGGTTACATAGATTATATGATTTCAATAAAGTTAGAAACTTTACAGTTTTATTCGACTTTACTAGAATATTTATATTAAAGTCACCACAGACAAAAACCGTCTTATTACATTGTGTAGCCCTAAATAATGCATCTTCAAGGATTTTATCAAATTCATCATACAAACTACATGGGGGCCTGTATACACTCATTACAATGAACCGCTCAAATTCTACACAAGCTATTTCTATAATTCGCTCAACAGACAGACTGACAATATCTGATCGTTCATTTACTTTAATACTCTTTTTTGTGATTATTAATGAGCCACCACGTATCATATTGGTTCTGTTGAACGAGCTAGTAACCTGGTGATTATTGAAATTAAACAAGAGTTAATGACTACTAAGCCAATGTTCAGTTAAACATAAAATATCAATATTATTACAGTCTAGATATAGCTCTAATTCTAATTCTTTACTCATCAATCCCTGAATGTTCTGATGTACCAGGTTCAAACAATTTTTGTTTCTATTCATACAGTTTTTATTAGAAGTTTTTGAGGATACAGTGTTGCTAGAGGTACACTCTATTGTAATACCCACTGTAATTGCTTTTATTCTAATGACCACTGACCAACAATCCGATCAAATCATAAAAACAATTTAACCTTTATATTTAGTAAAAATATTTCATCAATTTAAAGTGACTGTAATAAATTCTATTGGAACCTAATAAACTTCTTATAAGTCCCTACAGATTCTAACAAAATCTTGTATATTCACATTCGTGGTCATAAAATACTTTAAATTAGAATACATAAGAATATTTGTTATCGGCTAGTGCCATCCTTACCACACACGTTGGTTTCAAGGTTGCCAAAAAAAATCTTGGCTTAGCAACTAGTAAACTGAGTTCAGATAACGTAAGCGGTTACTGACCCCGTTTTTACCATCGGCGCCTACAAACCATGGTGTGTACATACTTAATATTGTTCTAATTAGTTAGACAACGATTCTCATAGTTTGTTCGTTTACAAATCTATAAATCAAATGTTTATAATCAAATCATTATTTTCTGTCTTTTTAAGGATTTTTTTACCGCGTTGTGTCAGAATAGATCGACTATGGTGTTGCCATAGTTTAAATTCGTATTGGTACGCAGACAGGAATAGCTAAGCGTGAAGTTAGTTGATTGGCACAAAAATTAATCAAGGGTTACCAGTAAAATAACTCTCCTTACTTTCACGGAGAAAGTTGAAAGAAGTAAATATAATTAAAAGTTGACGCAAAACTAGATAAAATAAGACAGCGAGTTTCAGTAACAGCTGGTCATGATTAAATTCCATATTTTATGTTCTCGTGGCTATGACCGTGTGGTCCGATTACTTTGTCCGACTGATCGGACGACGTGGACTTTTTTTCCTGTTTGTCCGACTGATCAGAAGACGTGGACATAACATTAGTTTAGCTTAGTAACTATTTAAATTTACATTAATTTGAACACCCACTTCATAGTCTAAGTTAGTCTAATGTAACAAAATATTACGTCATTTTAAATTCACGCGTCCATTTTTGGTACACTATAACAATGTTGATCTCATCCTCATCTTGCACCTGTACCATAGACAATATAGCAATAAACATACGCCCTCAAAATGTTGGAACAACATTAACATGCCCACAGAGTTGTGTTTATTGCCATATCAATATATGAACCAACTGCTAATGATGGTATAAATTTTCAATCTATGGAAAATGTGAAAGTTTCCAAGTTACGACATTTCTTTTGAGCTGTGGTCATGAAATGAGCGATTTGAAAATTCTCACCCAATTGTGATTTTGAAGATAAAATAAGTCTAAGAATAGAAATACCTAGAGTACAAAAACATATTAGGAAAATAACAGAATTTTACTTTATTAGAAATTTATTCCGTGGAGATTTAAAGTAAAAATAATCAAATATAATAAAATAAATAAATAATCCATGAGTAGTGAGTAGCTAGGGTGAAATGTTGCATAAATGCTCCTTATGTATTTTTATATTACGATAGAATGTATACTGAATTACTGAATAATTACATTTTGTAGGTATCTGACGTACTTAAATTTGTCTTTGTCAACATAATACATATATTATTTATATTTTTTTGTTTAAATAAATAAATATTTATTTCAGACATCTAACACATAACGCCACCTAGCCTCAAGCTAAGCAGAGCTTGTGTTATGGGTACTAGACAACTGATATAAATACATAAATCCTTTTTTTTTTACAACGAGGCAGTCAAAATATAATTAAATTATATAAAGTTATAAGAATAATATTACTTAAACTCACTATAACTTATAAACATTTAGTATATTATTAAATAGTAAATAAATAAATAAATGTTTCGGACATTAAGTATAAAAATACTTATTATGATTACCGATTACTTATTATTAAACTCCAAAGATGGATACGATGGTGGTGGATTTGGATAAAATAAAAACTAAAAATTACTCGTATGAGGACTCTAGCTATGGGCGAAATCTACTAACATTTTAAACTTCCAACTTGTATTTACCTACTCATGCGATTTAATACAAAAAAATAATAATAATACAAAATATCAGAAATACGATTTATTTTAATTCTCTCTGGCAGTTTTAGGGGCTCAACAAGCACAGCCATAATAAATTGAAACAGGCGTGCATTCTAGTACTGACTTTTATTGGTTTTAAAAACGTTCGAAACTTGTTTATAGCCATACTACATAATTTAACCGTTTGCTGATATTTTATACGAAATTTAATATTATTAGAAGTGTAAATTCAAGTATTCAGTTACCAAACAACTGATAGCTAGCGGCACTTGATGGAACTTGTTGTAATACATTCTTGATTAAAACTCACTTGTACTTATTCCACTACTTTATTTTATTTTACACCTGACCGGTTTCACCTTATGGCATTCTGAAAGCATTCTCAAAACCTTTGAGAATGCCATAAGGCGAAACCGGTCAGGTGTAAAATAAAATAAAATAAAATAGTGCAATAAGTACAAGTGAGTTTTAATCAAGAATGATAGCTAAATGTCTTTAGGCAATCCTTAAATGAATTGGAGAAGTCAGGTCACATGGTACCTTTTAATATTGAATTTATCATTATCAAATTTAATTGATTTAGTGGTAAATTCCGTGTACTAAAAAATATATGTCAGTGCCATCTTACGAAAACAAACCGAACTACGGCGTAACTTCTTTCTAATCCTGCATCACGTAATAAATATTCTTATACCGGTTAAAGTTTGAAAGTTGTAAATACAAAACTTTAAATCCGTCGTCAATCAGGAATGATCCACTTGTCTGACTTTTAGAACCTCCATTTGTGTTGGAGGAACATGATTAAAAAAATACCATTTCAGTTCATGTCATGATTCAAAAGTGACAGCACTGATATAAAACTTCATTTGTAAGTATGTCCACGTCAATTTTTTGGTCTTACTACGGCTGCTCATCTCTAAACACACAATTACAGTCTTCAAAGCATGGCACTCCCAATATTAGTGATGTGTTCAATTACAAAAAAGATATGCATTAGAAAGAATGGGGTTGGTATTTCTACCTGAACGATTCTGACAACCCTTGCACTTGTAACTCCATCATGTTTCGAGATAAGAGTTATATGAAATTGGAGTTTTGTGGCGAGTGCTATATAGATATGGTATATTTTTTATATTATACACTAAAGATGTTTTAAGAATTTACCTAATAAATACATGCAGCGGATGATGATACCTCCTTTTTGAAGTCGGTTAAAATTCGATTTCAATTCTCCGCCCGCTCACTACTTATAGTTTGATTTCATTGAATAAATGTTTATATTTCCCGTAAAAAATATTAATTAGTAGAGTAACTAACTAAAATGTTTACATGTATTTATATTAATAGAGATTAAAGTTCTTGTTAAGATATATTCATGTAATTTTTACATTTTAGTTTAATTTAGATGAATCTATAATAAAAACGTATAAATTTGTAAAGCTACATACACACGTTCGGAACGTGTTCCGGATCGTAAGATAACGAGTGCATTCAAAATATTTCTTCATTTTAATAAGATAATCACTATAAGACTAAAGAAAACCGTGTTTATATACGCAATTTATTTCACGTTATATGTTTAACGTTGACAACAACATCAT
This sequence comes from Spilosoma lubricipeda, assembly GCA_905220595.1. Classification (NCBI taxonomy): domain Eukaryota; kingdom Metazoa; phylum Arthropoda; class Insecta; order Lepidoptera; family Erebidae; genus Spilosoma; species Spilosoma lubricipeda. Next base: position 4,405,944 of record HG992290.1, read on the forward strand.
AAGAAATATAAAAAAGAACTTTCGACAGGTTTTTCAAGCCACGGACAAATGCTTCTATTCTCATTGTGGTTAAAGTTTTATAATAGTGCCATCTAACGAAGATACTAGGAACTAAGAAGTAACTGTTAATCTTGTACCGCGGTTTATAAAGTTTTAATGCTGATTAGCATATCTACAACTTCCAAACGTCAAGAGTTTGGCTGTTGTGGTCCGAAGAAAACTCTTTAGTATTAGAGACACTGTTTGTGCTGCAACCGGCATTCGTTCCTCAGCTCTTTTATATGCGTGCTACAGTAATGACTTGTTTTGGAATGTCTTGCCGGTTCTTATCCACAGGAATGTCATTTTGGAACAGAGCAGCTCGGATCATTAATGTAACGTTTCGAAAGTGCCTGGAAAGGCCTTGAAATAACAATTATTTAATTTTGATTTGCAAGTCCTGGAGTATAATCTATTAAATTTTTAACACTCGCGTACTTTTATCCTATCTGCATGATCACCTATATGTCGTTCATTTCATTTTAGAGTGAACGTATGTCTGTTATCCGGTTTTCGAACAATATACGTAGTCGTTCGTCTGTAAACACCTTAAGAATATCTTTCGAGCCTGTCTATTTACGTATTCAGTCTATAAGTTATTAAAGTATTCTGATGAATTTGTATATATGTATATTATACTTAACATTAATAAAGAGGTTATCTTTTTAATTACGGTTGATTAATGAGTACCATAAAACTAAAATCATTAGTGGACCATCTTTGGACATGTTGGATGGACATCAATGGATGAATGAGAAGGAGTATGTCTGCCACAATCTGATAAAATGTGAAAATTCTATTAATATTGCAAGTTTTTTGAACATCAAACGTAAAATACACTATTTCAAAAAAGTGAAAATAAATAAATATTTCGGCGTCTGACACACAACGCCATCTAGCCATAAACAAGCAGAGCTTGTACTATAAACGCTAGATTGACTGATAGAATACTTATTTACATATATTTATTTTTGTAAATAAATACATATTACCCAAAATCCGAAACAATATTCGTATCAATTCGTATTCAATTATAAGTGGCATACACCACCATAGCGCCACCGAAGGAGTAAAGATAAAAATGAACTATCATTATTTGAAGTTTTAAATTATTATTATCTTCTAGGGCAACGAATATTTTCTTTGACCTTTGATATACCTATATAAAACATTATATGTATATAATAGTAAGTTAGTTTTGTGATGTAACTATTTGAAAGGAAATTTGTTACTGTACTTAAATGTTATTTCTCAATTTTTTCGAATACGAATAAAATATATGCGGTAATGGTATAAGTTCGCGGAAACGACAAAGGTTATATGTAGCTTTAGTAAATTTATATTCAACTCGTACAAACATAATAAAAACGAAAAATAATTAAAATATAACCCAATCCCGGTTGTCATGTCATGAACATCTATGGCAATTGTTATTGAGAAGTCATTGCTCTCAAATATACTGACAGTCAGTTCAATGCTTGAATTCAGTTCACCCTCAGGGTTTCGGAGGAACGATGCAAGTCGCTGCGTGAAAAACTGATATTCACGGCGTTGAACTAGTAGCCAACCACAAATAATTAATTTTGGGAATGATAAAGGCTAGGAATAAGATGACTTAAAATATAAGTAGTTTAAGCTTATTTTATTAGATTTTTTAAATTATCCAAGAATTGTACAAGGAACTCATCTATACTAATGCTATAAAATATAAGGTTGTAGGGGATAACCTCTGAATCTACTTGATTCACATAGAAAGTTACATTATTTGTAAGTATCACAGGCTATAAATTAATCCGCAAAAATGATTTTAAAATAAATATTTAACTTAAGCGATAGTTTGAGATTTAAACCAGTAATTATATTTTCAAATAGAAGTGTCAATAAACACGTTTTCATATCTACGAACATATCTTGAAAATCGATGAATTTAAATTTAAAATACATTTGGTTTGATTTTATGGTATTTAAATTCGTTTTAATAACGTTACTATCCGGGTCACTAGTCTATATTATAAGAACTAATAAAACCAAAAGGAGAAATCTAATAAACGTAGTAATAAATTCCTAATTAGTCATTCGAACGATGCTAACGGTATTATTAAAAGAAATATAAGAGAATTTAATTAGTTGTGCATAGGACAACTAATTCGACGGATTCGACTGTTGTTTATTTTTAACTAGCTGAACCCCGCGGTGTTACTCGCGGTTATCGTCGTACCGCGAGTAACGCCGCGGGACAAAGTTAGTCATAAAAAGTAGCCTAAGTTACTCCCTGGATCATCAGCTACCTGCCAGTGAAAGTCCCGTCAAAATCCGTCCAGCCGTTCCAGAGATTACCCGGAACAAACAGACAGACAGACAGACAGACAGACCGACAGACAGACAGACAGACAGACAGACAAAAAAATTTTTAACTACATTTTTGGTATATGTTCCGTATATACATACATATGCATTTAGTAAAAAGTGGTTATTTTAATATTACAAACAGACACTCCAATTTTATTTATTTGTATAGATGAGTGTCTATGGTTATTTGTAGGGGATCTGACTGGTGGTTAAAAGTAAGAATATATTTTCCAGTTAATATTGAAAAATGTATGAATTTACTATTTTTTTTATACCCCAAGTCACTTTCAAGTTTAAGACAAATTTCGTTAGATTCGTCTAATAAAATTGTGCGTAAACTAAAAGTGAGGCGTTACGCTGCACCGCTTTGTTATTAGTTATTTCGTCTAAAATAGTATTAAAACAAACGCTAGAATGCTTAATTTTATTAGGGATACAACTTCTACCAAAATGACGTAAGCGCCGAGAATTTCGTGGCGCTTTCAACATAAGAGCGCAACGTACAAAAGCGAAGAAGTTTGTGCCGCCACACCATGCACGGCCCTCGGATCACAAACGTATAGTCCATTCGTTTCGATGGTGTCGGTGTACCCACAGGCAATTTTAGTTATTGTTGTGAAATACGAATATATTATTTCATACAACGGCGTAAACTGACAAATCAAACTGGCTTTTGGGTGTATGTCGCAGGCGGGCCCTTTGATTTTGTGGCGGCTTACCGCACGTGCGATGCCGGCCCGATCAATGTGACCGTATCTAAGCGAATGGACTATAAACTCCAGTCGTGCATCGGTGCTGACACACGCACTTTTACACGCACGTACCTAACGTTCTTATAGTTATCATTTCTGTGAATTAGCTACTCGAGTGTCATTTCCGTGAGGACACTACGATTCCGAGAGACCTTACTGTCATGGGGTTTGAAACGCTCACGTAAGTACTTGTTCTTACATAAACACTGTGTTTTGTAGTAACTTGTAGTGAGTGGTTGTGATGTGGGCGTGGGTACTGCACACAATGCGACCATTCACCGTTTCTAACCATCGTTGCTCGAATTTTATCAATAAAACGAAACTCTTGTCTTGTTGCGTAGGCATTTATTATTGCTATACCATGAAGGTATGGCCACACTATCGTGTTCATTTCTTTATATTTTTTTCTATTATCTTTAGAAGTAAATAGAGTAATTGATTTAGAATCTTATTATGTGAATATAAAAATAATTCTAGTGACTAAAATAAACTTTAAGAAACAGAAGAACTAAAAAATCACGTTGAACTAATGTCGAACTGATAATTATTATACCTTCGCGAGTTCACTCAATTGACATAAAAATATCGTTTAGTTCTTTCATAAAGCGGACCGGCTAAAGTCTTGGACACAGACACATCCAACAAAGGTGTAGGTGTCGATGTCCCCATACATAACGATTCCGAATTCCGAATGCATAAACTTAAATGTAAGACTTAAATTTTATGAAACGTTTTTACTTAGACGGGTTATGGTTTTTAAAACATTTACTTGTTATTAAAACGTGTTTCTGTTGCTTTCATAAATTAATAGAAATAAAATATTATAACTTTTTTGTGTGTTAACAAAAGCTATAAAATAAATAATTATAAATATACATCCTGTAATATCATAAAATGAAATTAATTTATCATAACAAACATTTCTTAAGAGAAATAAAATCCAATATATAAATATTTTACAACACTGATTTATTTACTTCGAACGGATACTATTGAAAATTCTATATTTTTTGCGTTTATTCAATAGTCTGTCATATATTAAAATAATTTACTCATTTACAAATTACAAATTACACTAAATTCATTCTTAAATCATACTTAATTAGGTATAAAACAATTAAAATGTTGTAAAAAGTTTGAACTTGATTTTCACAAGCAAATTTTATACCATCAGTTCTTTTATTACTGACATTGACATTTACAGAGTTGTGCTAATAATGAACAAATTAATAGTCTTTTATTTTTAAACTATCGCCATTATTATTTTTTTTCTTTTTTTATAATGTGTGCATTGGCGTACGTACGACGGAGTCCTTACTATGTTGTGGTCACAACTTTATACAGTGTGTGGCAATTTAGATAGAACAATATATATATAGTACCGCGTTCAATGTCCAAGATTTGAGACAAGCCTGACGGTAATGTGAGTGGACTTTAAGATAAGAAAGGCTTATTTGTGGAAACGTACCTCCGTAAGATTGCTGATTACAAAGCTTTCGTACTAAGAGGCCGCGCGCACTCGGCGACACGATTAATGGCTACAATGGCTAAAACAGTTAATCAAACCCGATAAGAATGGTCTATTACTATTCTGTGGTATTTCGCCATTGGCTGACAACTCTTCTGATATACGTGAGGTTTAAAGGTCAATCTTTCTCGCTCTCAGCTGTGTAAATGTAAGTTTAAGTAATATATTTTTAAAGTAGGCGTGTGCTTTGACGTTCGCAGAATATGATGAAGTTAAAATTACTGTTATGTACATTCTGCAGTATTAGCATCGGTATACGAAAATATTTACATATATAATGAATTGATCTTTTTACTGGTTGTGGATTTTGCCAATTATGTCAAAACTTGCTTATGTCTGCGGCTCCGCCCGCGTTTATCCTCGATAATCGCGATATTAAGCAGTGTTCTTTCTCAAAGTATCTTCATACCAAATATCATTAAAATTTTTAAAATTTGCACTGATATAGATGACGATTCGGAACATCAATAAGACATACAAAATACTTTAAAATAATTCACTGTCCTTTCGTTATTAGTTGCTGAAAATAATACTTTAATTGCATTTTAAGGAGAGGCTTTTATCCAGTAATGGACTGTTAAAATGTGTCAAAAAATTATTTTTCTACAAAATTAAAACTATTCCACTATTACCTACTTAAAATAGAATTGTATAAGTGCGAGTTGTTAGAATGGCTAGACGTATTTTTATGGAATTTCGTTTACAGGTAAATCCAACCCTGGATTATCAAATGGAAATCGGAGGGAATTCGTATGAAAGCTAGTTAAAATATGAAAGTTTGTGAAGATTTAAGTTACCCCTAACTGCAGGAGCGCCAATCTCTATCAATCAAACTAAAGATAATCTTTACTTTGATTGGTAGAGGTATTGGTAGAAATATTGGTACAGATAAAACTATGTACTTATCTCCTTAACAAGTGAGAATGTGAATTGAACAGTATTCTTATATAAAGAAGGTTAAAATAATAATCATGATCTTTTTCGTTCACTTTTGCCTGTATGTAGGTATTTTCTAACTGATTCAAGTCTCATGTTACCGAATTTATACGTACCAGAAAATTCCTTTAAATTAGTCACTTATATAAGATCCACTGAATTTTTTCTCAATATTTCCTATTATTTCTGTGTCTGGGCATAGAAATATCTTTTGATATATAGAGAGATGGCAAAAGCTAAACGGGGGTTGGAAAGAGTCTTTATCCTGAATTGAGATAAGACTGGCCGAAAATGAAATAGCTATCCATCCTCATAGATCTTTTTACGAAAAAGTTACTTCATAGTAAAACAAAATGTTTGTACAAAACCGTAAGAACCTTTTAAAAGTGATGTACAAACCTTTGAACTATAAATCGTACACACCCAACACATCTCTAAAACACAAAACCATTTACGAAAACACAGCTTTCCATAAAACGTTACACGCACGTAATGGCCTATCAAAGCTATTCAATACGTCAATCGTCTAGTAATTTATGGGCTAGTGAATTACCATAAACATTACGGACAGACAGACAATTCGTTCTATGTACGAACAATGTTTGAAGTGATTTGAGATTGTAAAACAGGAGACGGCGGCTACATTGACTTGTCTATCTATTAACAGGAATCAAGATTTCATTGTATCGTACGACAAGCCGGGGTTAGGGTTGACTTTAGTTTTGTATAAAGAATAAATAAATGAAAAGAATCCTGGAGGTTCAAATTAAATCTTTTACAAAAATCTTGAAGATAATACATTGCATTACATTACCTACGTAATATTACATTACGCTATTACGTCGATTTAGTGCTGTAAAGAAATATCGTAAACCAATTGCAAATAACTGTCAAAATTTTTGAATTATCTTTATGAAGGTTATATAAATAAAGTTTGTATCCATTCATAATTTCTCTTTAACTCGGAACACAGATATATGAATGCCCACCATGACTTTCAATAGTACTACGTAAAGATTTCTATTAAATATTATATGTGCTAGTGGGAAATAGCATTATATCTTCAGAAATAGGCACTAAAGATTTATTATATTGTACGGTACATTATTTTTAGAGTTTGAATTGTAAAAAACTTTTATTTTAGGGATAACATTGATAACATGACTATTAGATAATGGTATAATAAGATAAATATGACTTCAGGAAACAGAAGTAGTAGCTCGTTAAATAGAAAAGGAAATCGTTAAGGATTCGGTGTGAGGGCTCTTTAATAGAATGAGGTTATTAATCAAGCAGTATTATTTTGTACTAGCTGAACCCCGCGGTATTACCCGCGGGTATTGTTGTACCACGAGTAACGCCGCGGGACAAAGTTAGTCTAAAAAAAGTAGCCTAAGTTACTCCCTGGATCATCCAGCTATCGTCCAGCCGTTCCAGAGATTACCCGGAACAAACAGACAGACAGACAGACCGACAGACAGACAGACAGACAGACAAAAAAAAATTAACTAAATTTTTGGTATATGTACCGTGAATACATACATATGCATTTAGTAAAAAGCGGTTATTTTAATATTACAAACAGACACTCCAATTTTATTTCTTTGTATTGATTAAAAGCATTCTTTGTATGATTTCGGAGGCTAATATTAATTTAGGCTTATTTTGACGCACCTATATTTAGTATTTTTAGACGAGGCACGAAAATGATTATCTCGCAGTAAAATTCAAATTTTTTAAATTTTTTATTTCTGTTGTGGAAGTACTTATGAACATGTTAAACCTCTTTCCCGCCATAGCGGTCTTGATTCTTTGTTAAATAGCACTTCTGATCTGCTCCGATCTGAACTCTTGGCCCTGTCTGTAGTCGCCCAGGTTTAGATAAATATTTCCACCATCCATCTGGAAGGCCCTTATTCACGGCCTCCAAAGGAATCTTGAGAAAAACCTGTTTCTAAATCTTCGACAAAGAAAGAACAGATACCTTTCTGTTGACTAATAAATCAGATCTGACCATTGCGAGAAATAATACGAATCAGTCATCTTTAGCTTTATAAGAACGTTACTCTCTCAGTTACTTAAATTTTTATCTGATACTAGCCGACCCACGCAACCTCGTTTGCGTTTCCTATTCCCCGTATTGTGATAATTTTCCCCCGTTTTTGTAACATTCCTCGATAAATAGGCTATCTATCACTGAAAGAATTTTTCAAATAGGACCAGCGGTTCCTGAGATTAGCGTGTTCAAACAAACAAACAAACTCTTCAGCTTTATATATTAGTATAGATTGTCAGCCACGGTAAAGGTGAATCCTTTTTATTACTTGGCTTTAATTCTTTATTATAACGTTTAGCTGGAACTCAGATGGTATTCTCAATATTCAAAAATAGTCTTCGACTGGTTTATTTGTTAGTGCACGTTTTGTCCTAACATGGATACAAAACGACATAGCCCTATGCTTAAAGTTCAAGTTGTTCTATTTCGCAAGTTATAAAATTTATGTTCGTTTTAGCATTTGTGAAGATTATAGCGTACCACTAAACACATCGGTGAATAATTGCAATAAAGGCTTCAGCAAACTATTCAATATTTATGTTATGTTTAATATCTTTACTAGCTGAACCCCGCGGTGTTACCCGCGGTTATTGTTGTACCGCGAGTAACGCTGCTGGACAAAGTTAGTCTAAAAAAATTAGCCTAAGTTACTCCCTGAATCATCAGCTATCTACCAGTGAAAGTCTCGTCAAAATCGGTTAAGCCGTTCCAGAGATTACACGGAACAAACAGACAGACAGACAGACAACATTTTTTTTAACTACATTTTTGGTATATGTGTCGTGTTCACATACATTTAGTAAAAAGCGGATATTTTAATATTACAAACAGACACTCAAATTTTATTTATTTGTGTAGATTTGCAAGATGGAATAGTGCTGAACATACACCCATAATTACTTTTCAATGAAGTCAAACAACCGTTTACTTGTAGGTCAACTTTCTTTGACTAATGTCTTCTTTCTTGTCTTAATCTGAATTGACATTAAAAAAGTTTTTATTGTACATGAACCTGCTAAAGTGAGTCTTGACTCTTGGAAAGCATGAGTAAAATCCACGAGTAGTGATCACCATACTCATTGCATACAATGCACACTATGACCGCCTAGAGTCATGCTACTGCATCATTGGTTAATAATTTTCTGAGAAGTTAAAAGAAGGTACTTATTTAAACTTGTTGCACTTATTGTACAAAAGGCTGATTTAATGCCATGAGGCATTCTCTCTCAGTAGACCTTCAGGTGATGTAGAAATAACATGACGTAGGTGCAAAGATATCGTTTTTCATAGTAAATAATGGTTTTTTAAATATATATATATCCTACATTGAATAGAATAGAACCAATTAACACAAATATACTATTATTACATAAATGAATGACATGAAATACATATAAGCATACACATATATACATTTAATATTATACTTGTACAAAATCGGGTACTAGGGTTGTGACTGTATTGTGATCTCCTCAAAAGACTGAGAATTTGAGTCAATGAGACAAGAGATTAAGCGAAATCATTGAAGCTATGGATTTGAAATAATAAATTTACCAAAAGGCATTTACAAAAATCCGTGTCCATGTCAGCCCTAGCGTTCCAAAGATCTATAAGTTTCCTGAGATCACTCGAGCGATTTGCTCAGTGACTCTTATTACCTCAATGCGCTGGCTTACAAAAATATTTACTATTTGTACGCCATTTATATAATCTCACTAGCAGACCCACGCAACCTCCTATTCCCCGTCGCGTGATAATTTTCCCCCGTTTTTGAAGCATTTTTCATTGGTGCTCCTCTCCTATTAGTCTAAGCGTGATGATATATAGCCTTCCTCGATAAATGGGCTGTCTAACACTGAAAGAATTTTTCAAATCGGACCAGTAGTTCCTGAGATTAGCGTGTTCAAACAAACAAACAAACAAACTCTTCAGCTTTATATATTAAGTATAGATTTGCTCAAGAGATTACTTTACTATGACTTTATATCGAAGTGTATCGCAATGACAACTGAATTCTATTGTTCTCCTCAATTTAATATCTTAGCTATCTTTGGTATACGCAGTTTACGCATTTATCTTTTTCATTCTCTCGTGTTTACTTGTACACTATGAATTGTGAATCTGATACGCTCCTTAACTCTGATAAAATACATTAAAGGTTACAACAAACTATGTTTCTTCTTCTTCGGCCTAGAGTTTTCCCTGCTTAGTGCTGGGGTCCGCTTGCCTACTTAATCTTCTCCACTTTGGCCGATCTTCGGCATCCTCAGGTGTGAGATCGTTCTCTTCCATGTCCGCTTTGACGACGTCCAGCCAGCGCTTATTAGGCCTGCGTGATCTACAACAAACTATTACAAAATATATTTATAAAAGTATTCAATGTAAATTCGATTTAATAATACCTATGACGATTTAGGAATGCCGTCACGTAAAGTATATGGTAGGTACAATATAATGCTACTGTTCACAAGTAATTTTTTTCCAAAATAAAACCGACTTCAAGGTTTGACTCGTTTTCTCTTGGATGCTATCATCAGATCTTAGTGTCCTTATCATGATATCACCCTTGGGACATCTCTTTTCCATTAAAAAAAGAATTATCAATCAGTTCATAAATGACGAAGTTATCTCGGACCACACATTAAAAAAAATAATATATGTACGGTCGAATTGAGAAACCTCCTCCTTTTTTGAAGTCGGTTAAAAACTACTGTTGCTGAGGAGCATTCTAGTGTATCTTGCATACAAATTGGATTGGTTGCGAATAGCCACGGAATGAATGTTACCTTTGTACAGAATTAATGCATGAAGTAGCTGAGCTCCGCAAACCTGGTCTTCAAAGTGAGGCCTAAATTACTCCTTATGTCATCCGTTACCTGTCAGGGGAAGTGCCATCAAAATCGGTCAAACCATTCGAGAGATTAGCCTGAAGTAGCAGACAGACACAAATTGTAAAAATTGCTTTTTTGATGTTACTGATGTAAGTACCGTAAAACTTTCAAATACATTCAGTGAAAAACTGTTAATTTGAAATTATAAACAGACACTTCAATTTTATTTATTTGTATAGATTATGATATGCACTCTATAAAATAAATCGGCCAACGAATCCCGCTGTGATTTCATCTTAACATGTTCAAAAATATAATATATATTATTAATAGTGACATCTGGTCAACGTTATATTATTATAATTTCTAATCAGCCTACGACATGATATAAACTTAAAAAAAAACTAGTTGTAATAACCATTTAGTAAATCCTGTTATTTATAGACAACTTGTCATAATTATTTGAATTATTTCACAGATTATATTCAAACTTCCAAATCTAAACCTGCCCACGATATAACGGTTTTATTAAGTAAGTTTAAAAATTTTACGTTAAAAATTCTAAGTTTTTAATACACTTTTTAGTAGTTTTTAGGGTTCCGTAGCTCTGTAACAAATAGGACCACCCGTGCGTTTGTCTTGTCGCCTGACACACCTAATTTACTTCAACCATACCAAAAAGGATTGATTTTAAGTATCAACTCCTGGGGGCCAAATACAGATGTGCGTACGCTAATTATGAATTTCAAATATTATTAAACTTTTAGGATTCACGTTAAGAACTAAGGAAAATATAAAAATTGCATTGAATTAAAAAATAAATGAAAGGTCTTGTTCTGAGATTCTCCCATTATACATATTTTGCAGGAGTAAATTTTAATGGGTTTAAAACTCTTGTCTGAACAACATTTACGAGGTTTTTTTTAAAAGTACCTGTATGACTGAGTTGTAGTTGGTATTTTTTTTTTGGTAAATTTTCTATAAATGAATCCTAACTAGATCGAATTATCGCCCCCGAAACCCTCTGCATACTAAATTTCATGACAATCGTATATACAATTATATATTGATTGCCTCGGTGGCGCAGTGGTAGCGTACGCGACTGCTGTTCTTGAGGTCTCGGGTTCGATTCCCGGGTCGGATCAAATGTTTGGATGATCTGCAAATATTTGTTTCGGAGTTTGGGTGTTTTCTATCTGTAATATGTATGTATTTACAAAAAAAAAGTATATAAGTATTTATATCAGTTGTCTAGTACCCATAATACAAGCTCTGCTTAGTTTGGGACTAGATGGCGTTGTGTGTTAGATGTCCGAAAATATTTATTTATTTATTTATATAACAATTGCGTAAATGTCCATTTAAGGGTATAATATATTTTTCTATTCTACTCCTTCAGGTGTGATTTTTAGTTACAAAACTGATAGTAATACATTTTAAAAGATTGAAAGAAGTCTTTACTCTTGAAATTCCTACAACACCTAAATGACGTTCGGTAAAACACGTTCAAAAGTTGTTAGAATGCAATTGGCTGCACCAAATTGGATAATTATGTTTTATGTGTCCGTTTTTTATAGTCGGGACAAGGTTTCTATACAAGATGTTTAAAAGAATACCAGAAGTGTTATATTTTTTAAGTCCGCAACTGCATACTACCGTTATAAGCTGAGGCGGCATACTTACCAAAACAAGATAATCGATAATTTTGAAAATATTCACGAAAAATGGCAGTACAAAGTTCGCGGGATAAGCTAGTTATTTATAAATCATACATTTGTATGTCTTGCAAAATCTGTATAAATAACGTTGGCTGAAAATCATTAAAGTAATAACGAAATAATGATATAACAACTAATGATTGTGGTCTTTACCTCACACTATTAAATGAAGTATGCAGTGTGTAGGAGGAAATATCGCTTAATTGTACGTAAACTGTGGGAATTTGATCTTTGCACACACCCAGTAATTTACACAATGTCTAATATTATACGTACTAGTGATATATAATGTACAATTTAAGAAGTGGTTGTGGTATTTTAGTTAGTAGTTTTTGTATTAATTACATACTTAATTTAGTAGCGTAGAGTTGAAAGTCTATAATTTTGTGTTAAATACAGCACCTTTAATTATTTTTTTGTTTTTTCATTATACGTAAATGCTGTGTCTGTTTATGTGAAGTTTTCGTAACGAATTAATGTACATAGATACTGGTTGAATGTAGTCCGTGTGTTAAGGAATTAATAAAGCCACTTGGAATATGGAATACTAGCTTTTGCCTGTGGCTCCGCCCGCCTGTGATGGTTATCGCGGTAAAAAGTAGCCTATGTCCTTCCTCAAGAATCAAAATATCTCCAGGCCAAATTTTATTAAAATCCGTGTTACAGTTTAGCAGTGGAGGCGTGACAGACAGACAGACAAAACGTCCTTTCGAATTTAGAATATTAAGTATGGTTTGTCGAAATGTCGAAAGAGCCGATTAAGGAACTAACTACCCAGAATAACATCTGTGCAAAGAGAACTTAAAAAAAATAAATATACCAACCTTTTTATTTTTTTTATTTTTTTTTATGTTGGGCCCTGCCAAAATGACTCTACTTTGCCTGATGGAAAGCATAAGCAGAATCCAAGAGTGGTGGTCACCATACTGCGAATGTAGACAATGCAGCATGGTGACCAGACACCATGGCGGGCTAGTAATGCTTCTGCATCATTGGGCCTCCGGTCTCGCACTCACCAACGAAACACGACAACATGATCGCTGTCATTTTACGTTGATTTTCTGTGCGAGGGTAGTACCGCCCCGGTCGAGTCGGCCCGTTCGTGCTGAAATCAGCGTGGCTCTACTACCTTTAAAAACCTGAACCGACCTGACTGAAAAGTGTGATATCGTAGGCTATTACTTCCTCTCTAAGAAAAGAGTGTCCAGCAGTGGACTGGTAAAGCTATGTAAACCCAACTGAAACAATTTTGAGAATAATTTCATTTTAATTAGACTGATACAAGGGATTTCCTTATAGAAATAATTTAACGAACAATTATTCGTCCTAAGTGAGAACTGATCCTCGACTTACGGGCCCATCCCTTATTGACATAACACAAATGGACTGAATGACAATGCTTGCTACAAAGATGAGGGAACCTTAATCCCACATGGTAAAAATTATAGCTTTCAATGAGTACTAAGCCCTAATTGTGACAATTTTATTTAAACTAAGGATTATACCAGTGAAGTCCGGCAGTGGTTCATAATTGATGCAAAGATAATAAAGCTTTATCAATTACCAAAAAAATATAGATAAATTAGTTTTTAAACGAAAATTATCTGATTCACATCTCAGTGAATAATTAATGGTACGTGACTGTTAGGTCTCGTGTTCGTTACCCGGGTCAGATCAAAAGTTGCAAATACCTATTTGTTTCAGAGCTACAGTGTTTTCTATGTAGGGTAAATGTGGGAGAGTCGCCCCCGTGGGATAGATGCCGCGTCTAACACGTAGCGACATGTATAAACATTAGATTCGCAATTTTTTGTTTAATTGAAAGCTTGTCACCGCCCGTCCCTCGGTTAGTAACGAGCGCTTCAGTGGCAACTATGAATCGTGAGTTGTGAGGCAAAACTTACTTTAGCCGTCAAAAAATTTGTAGATTTGGTTTGACTCAAACTTGATTGCGCTCGAAACTTTTAATTTGATGTAGTAAGTACCTATATTTTTGTTTTTCTTAACTGTATATGTATTAAATAATAGTTTTTATATATTATTTTAGAATGATTCAACATGTTTTATGTAATAAATTGATGGTCGTCTATCCCTTCAGAACAGGATAGATGCCAAGATTTCTGTGAGTATAGATGCCCTTAGAGGCATCTATTCTTTTCATCTATAATTTACTTAGATATGCCACCTAAATAGTTTCCCTGTTCAGAAAATTTATAAACTCTATAGAAATAGGGAAAACAGTCAGCTGCAGTGTTAAATTATTAAGAAATCATTGCTACTAAGAAAATCAAAGGTAAAACTACTGCTAAAATACCGTGCAAGAGTAGTAAATCACCAAAATGGTTGACTAACTTTCGTCAAGAGCAGCTTCAGAGGAGACTGATTAACGTGCGATATATTATGATTCTGGTGTTCCTCACAAAGAAAATTGATTTCATGTATAAATGAATGAATTCTCCAGGTGGTAGAGCCACGCTCATTTCAGCACATACAGGCCGACTCGACCAAGGTGGTTCTACCCTCTCACAGTACGCCAATCTAAAGTAACAGCATTCGTACTGTCGTATTTCATTGGTGAGTGGGAGACTGGAGGCCCAATGATGCAGTTTTTTTAATAGAAACATATATTTCAAAGATTTCAAAACGTAAGGAAGTTGCAATTTTATATGTTGACGCCGATATTTTTTAAATAGAAACTTAAATTGATCCCATGTTAAAAAACAAAGATGTTTGTTATTATGTAATATATTAGCTATTACATAATAACAAAAATCTTTGTTTTTTTTTAAATTAATAAATTAAAATTGGTAAACCCAAAATAATGTTTAAATATTTACATAGGGCAACTATCCTACAGTTCAAAATATTATGGTGGCATCTAACCCACACAGTTGGCATCTATCCTCAATTATAAGACTTTTGTATTTCGTTTTTACTAAACAAACAAAAAAGATTTATGTAAAATTATTCTAAATACTTTTTTCATTAATAGGTACACAACTGGTTACGAACGTTTATAATTTGAAAATACTCATATTCTATAAGTTAAGCCGCTATTTCAAAAAGGGTGGCAACCATCCCACATTTACCCTATAACATGTATGTATTTACAAAAAAGTATCTAAGTATTTATCTAGTACCCATAGTACAAGCTCTGCTTAATTTGGAACTAGATATTATTACGATGCATCAAATCCGACATTAGAGTTCCTTTGACACAATCACTCATTTAAAAGCAACGAAATGATTGTCTTTGATAACGATTTTTATGTTCAACTAGCTGAACCTCGCGGTGTTACCCGCGGTTATTGTCGTACCGCGAGTAACGCTGCGGGACAAAGTTAGTCTTAAAAAAAGTAGCTTAAGTTACTCCCTGGATCATCAGCTACCTGCCAGTGAAAGTCCCGTCAAAATCGGTCCAGCTGTTCCAGAGATTACCCGGAACAAATAGACAGTCAGACAGAGAGACAGACAAAAAAATTTTAACTACATTTTTGGTATATGTACCGTGTATAAATACATACATATGCATTTAGTGAAAAGAGGCTATTTTAATATTACAAACAGACACTCCAATTTTATTTATTTGTATAGATAATTAATATTATTACCTACAACTATTTGCAATGAATGAATGAGTTTAAATAGATGTCGTTTGTTATACCACTGACATTTAGGTAGGATGTACAACCGGCAAATATAAATTATATAGTGAATAAAACTTTATACAAACAAAACGTAACTTGGCTAATCACCGTAATGTTTCCGTTCACATCCTAACATCGCAATTAGCTTGCTAGATGTAGCCATTTTGATTGGAGATCTCACCATAGCCCCAGTTCCGTTTTATTGGTAATAAATCTTTCTACAAATTTCGTATGATTCCTTTGATGATCACACTAGACACACTAATATGTAAAGGCGAAAGTTTGTGAGTGTCTATGTTTGTTACTTCTTCACCCAAAATCTACTGGACGGATTTGGATGAAACTTTGCAGTAATATAGCTTATACATCAGAATAACACATAGGCTACTACGATAACCGATATATACCCGGGCGGAGCCGCGGCCAATAGCTAGTTGGAAATAAACCTAAACATAACATGTCAAAATTTCTAGTTCAGAAAATCATCATTAATTATACTTATTTTTTTGTAGGATCCTCGATAGCATGCCCAAACTTATTTGCAGATTCCGTTAACCATCTAACTGAAGAGTTTATGTCTGTTTATTATCAATTTATCTTATTATTATGGTCTCTCTGTTACTCTCAAAACTTACAACAGTTATCAAAAATAGCAAGAGACTTTGAAGTAATATACTCAAATTTAAATTTTCTATTTGCTTAAAACAAGTAGGTGCAAAGCTGTCGTAATACATCTATACTAATATATATAAAGCTGAAGAGTTTGTTTGTTTGTATGTTTGTTTGAACACGCTAATCTCAGGAACCGCTGGTCCGATTTGAAAAATTATTTCGGTGTTGGATAGCCCATTTATCGAGGAAGGCTATAGGGTATATATCATCATGCTACTACTAATAGGAGCGGAGCAACAATGAAGAATGTTTAAAAAACGGGGGAAATTTTCACGCTACGGGCAATATAAGGCGCAAACGAGGTTGCGTGGTCAACTAGTAGGTATATATAGGTGCACTGATTTATTACTTTTCTCGGTTGTGGAAATTTTAATGGTAGTTTGCAATATTTCTAGTTGGCAGTAAAGACCTATAGAAAATAGAACCATCAGCAAACACATTTTTGTCCAACGATAAATAATAAATAAAAAAATGTTTTATGAAGTTTAGCATATAAAACGTATAAGACTGCAAAACTGCATATACTGCAAATACTGAGCAATTAAAATACTTTGTAGGTTGAAATTACAAAAAAGTTACGCAGTAGCTTTAACTCGTGTTAATGGTGCACTTTTCTCTCCATTACAAAAGTCATAAACGTTTTTAGTGCGTATTAACCCGTAATAGTAATATAGCTATTTTTCATAGGTACTTGATTCTTAATCTTTAATTATCAAGGCAATAAACTTAACATTTTATTCATGAAAAAGAAAGTCATTGAGCCCCATTGATGTTGTAGCCTCTGTAAGTAAATGTTGGACCTAGGCATACGCGACCTTTGGCCGTTACTACATTCTCACCTAGTTTCGATACGGAACCCTAGCATAGCATCACTGGTTTTTGCTGTTTCGCTTAGTTATTATATATTTCTTTTAAAATATAAAAAAGAAGATAACTGAAGAGGTTTAAAGTTTGAAAGTCAACCTAGTCTATTCTGGTCAAGATGGTTGATAACACTTCCATTTACTCCAATACAACACTTATTACCAGCATACAGAGTTTATTTTCCATTCTCCTGCGGACACACCATTTTCCTGTGCGAAAAATTATTCTAAAATATGCTGTACATTGACAAGCAAACAGTACCTAAAGATAGAGCAATAACTTAACGTTAAAATATAATACCTGCATTGCTTATTCACGATCTAAAGACACCATCAAAGCCTCACTATGTAAAGCGCTTTTATCGCTACAGCACTATTAATGAAACTATAAACCAGAATATTAATTAAGTATAAAGGGTTTTTATCGTAAATCTAGAAGGTCTTAAACCTCAATCTCAAATGACATGGCTCATTGAGGACTACACACCTGTATGCCTACCTACATATCTGACGCCTGAACGAACTTCAATTCGTGAAATTGATTCAATGACAATTAATTTAAGCTTTGTATGGCTGTGTATTTTTGCCTCTCGGATTAGTTTTGAAATGTTTTTTAAATGGACAGCGGGTCTTTGGTAATGCATACATATTATTTGGAGAGACAGTAAGCAAATAATTTTACTTTACAAGCCTTTATTTAGCTTCACCTGTCACGATGTTTGTCTGTAATCAAATCTTGCAAGTAAAACTTGATCCGTAAAAAAATGGTGGCGGCCTTTCTGAACAACCCACACAATATTGGGCCTAAAGTTATTTTTTAAATTAACAACTAATAAAAGCTTGTTGTTTAAAAAAAACTTTTTAAATAAATCACTTGTTTTAAGTTTTTTTACATTTTACCTATTTTTTAATGTTCAGTTGTTTTAAATTTTAGTAGTCACATCGATTACTTAATTTATAC
Organism: Spilosoma lubricipeda; assembly: GCA_905220595.1. Taxonomy (NCBI): domain Eukaryota; kingdom Metazoa; phylum Arthropoda; class Insecta; order Lepidoptera; family Erebidae; genus Spilosoma; species Spilosoma lubricipeda. The sequence continues at coordinate 4,424,296 of HG992290.1, forward strand.
GCATAAACTTACTTGATTCCTTTGATCCGCGCCGCTGAGCCAGTCAGCCTGTGACCACGGCCAGTGCAACCTGGTCGAAACATCAGGCAAATCAGAGGTATGTAAATACCTTTTAATAAGTGATCGCGTTAATTCCCGTAAAAATAATTGTTAATATATCATGGAACGCAAAAGTTTAAAACCTAGTATAAACTTACTTGCCCCAAATGTTTGTGACATACCGTTTGCCGTTATTTACCGTGGGAGAGTCACGCTTCGGCATGAATGGGCCGTCTCGACCGGAGTGATACCACGACCTCACAGAAAACCGGTGTGAAATAGCGCTTGCGCTGTATTTCACCGAGTGAGTAAAGACACCGGAGGCCCATACCCAAACCCCTCCCTACATCCCTTTCCTCATCCACCAAAGGCCGACAACGCATTTGTGACGCCTCTGGTGTTACGAGTGTCCATGGGCGGCGGTAATCACTTATCATCAGGTGATAAGTCTGCTCGTTTGCCCCCTTTACCATAAAAAAAGAAGAACAGATTTGATTGTACAGGCAAATTATACCTACAGTTTTGTGCGATTTTATGTGAAATTGCCGACGACGCGTTCATAACTATTTATGATTTGACTCAAATATACGGGTGTAATCAATTTTTACATAACAACCGTATCTGTAAGTAAAGTAATTAAGTAAAGTGGCTTGGTTTTATGGGAAGTTGTTTTAACCCTATCTCGTTCCATCAGTTATTAAGTTATCAATAAACCAATCTTAACCCAATCTTAATCGAAGTTTAATCAGAATGTACAGAGCGCCTAGGAAACTTAAGGATGATCCAGTTACCTAATTATTGTACACAGAGTCACCTCAGGAAGATCAGATAGGACGGTGCTCAAAATCTGTGTGCCATCAATGTAGGAGCTACCAAGAAGATCACTCCACATTGTAGTGTACACACACACAGTGTACACAAAACACATCAGTACTCTCGTTGGATTATGGTAAGATATTATAGAGATGCAAAGCAGTGTTAGTTGAATAGTCATTACCGTTTAGCCCCTTTGAACTACCCCTGGGGATTGCCACACTAAAAAAAAATTGTTACCCCAACACATAACCTAATAGTCACACATTCATTTCTTTAAAAAAAAATATTTGATAAAAATGTAAGAATTTGTGATTTGAATTTGGAATATCGTAAAATTTTAAAGTTAAATCCCATTTTATTATCAAAGTATTAAAATACTAGCTGTGCCCGCTACTTCGTACACGTGACATTTGGATTTTTTAAAAATAATCTTTAATATTTCACCGTTTAAACCTTCCCTGGACAAACATTTACAAACCAAAATCAGCTAAATCAGCCCAGTCGTTCTCGAGTTTTGGCGAGACAAACGAACAGCAATTGATTTCTAAATATAAAATTACTTTAAAAAAATAAATGACATAATAAGAAACAAATGCACATCATTGACGGACTTTCACTGCTATAGATATGTACAAGTATATTTACATTACATTGTAACTATTTCATGCCCTACTTGGACATAGTCGTGATAATCAATGGAAACAGATAGCGCACTGCAATGTTCCCTAATTTGTACTGTACAACCGGAGCCCTAGCAAGCCCTCACAGGCCGGAACAAGTCGTGAGAACAGACCGTGTTGTCTTTGAGACATGTACACAGCTTGTTGGCACTGTCCACAAGAATCCGCCTGGTTTAAATATAAGCGGTAGCGACTTTTTGATATTGTGCATTAGAAAGATTATGCCTTAGTCATTTGTTTTTGTTTTATTGTTGTTACTATTAATGTTAAGTACTGTATTTTCCATGAATATATATTTCCCATTTTAAAACAATGAATGTATTATAACGTATGATATTCACGATAAGTGTGTTTTGTTGCAGAAATATTCCGAAAAATATACGTTTAGAGTAATATTTACAGAAAATATGTATAAGTATACAATGTACCAAAGTATTGAGTTTTATTTATATTCCTTTTAATGTAATTGTTTATTTTTATTTAATATTGAAAGTATCTGATTTAATTTGTAATCATATTACTTATTTAAAAACATATACGGCAATAGCACAATTAAACATACATACACACGAGTCTATGCTTCAATTCTAGTTGTATGTCTATTTGAGACCATGCCATGCATAGTTATAATAAGGTATGAGCGATCAGCGTATCTTTTACAACTTGGACCACAAACTGTATTTGTCCGTCGCGTTGACGGTTCGCCTGTTGACAGACAAGGTCATCGCCCCCCCTTCCGGCTCCGTTCGCAAATATCCACCACAAACATTATGAAACTGGACATTCAGTACACAGTCCGACATCGTCTTAAGGCTTTTAAAATGTGTACCTACCTTGAGTTTTTATGGTCCATTAAGAATAGAATCAACATTTTTACACCTGGATTGTATGTTTTAAAGCTGCGTTTCCACTGAATCGATTATAGCGAACAATGATAGAATAATTGTTTTAATCCAATAATCGAGCCTAAACTATGAAATTAACTGCGAGGCAGAGACCCTTATTTTGTTCAACATTTGGATCGAATCGCTGAACGTGCTCACGATTGGAATAGAGGGAGTTCAGCGACACTCCTGTGAAGTGAGAGTTTCATATTGGTCTTCATTATTTACACGTCCGTTTTATCGTTTCTTCGACGTATGTGTCAAAGAAACGATAAAACGATATCACATCAACAATCTGTAATGGTCCACTGTTGGACACTGTTATTCCTCAGAAAGGAGGTTTCTCGTAGTGTTGGACTTAATGCAGTTTACTATTATTTTCTTTTCGCCAATACCTAGTCTTCATTCTTAGACTTCAGAAGATTTAATTTGATTGATTTGATGAAGTTGACCATAATAAAAACGGGTAAAATCGTTACAAGGTAGATAGATTTAATATTAACTTTCAACAACAACTTATTTTATGCCACGGCTGGATTTAGGCTTGTTTTTATAAAGGAGGACTTTACCTACCAAGTTACATCGGCCCGATGAATTGGTATAGGGTTTGTGTCAAATCTTTATAGAAAGGAGGATTTTATCTACCAAGTTACATCTTACTACTATAGCTGGAAATGAAAAATGTCAAACGAGATTCTTTATACAGAACTTCGATATTTCCTTGGGCTCTGGAGGTCTGATGGTAGCCGCTCCGCTTAAAAAATGAAATTCACCTGTATCGGATTGGACTTAAAGCTGATACCAACCTAACTTGGAAAACATATTTAGAGGAAAACGTTCTGTACGGATGTATAAGCATCAACTTTATAGCTCTTAAAATTAAACTGTTGTGCCAATGGGCAAAAATATGATGTTTAAAACACAAATGCTAACGGTATGACCTGTCTCGCAAGTGACGTGTACCTACAATAAACCAGCCTTATGTTTGCGTATGCGCATAATACGAGTTGTTTGTCGAGATCCATTCGGCCTACACGGGTTTTCGGATTAAGATGGTTTACATGTGTAGTCTGCATAAACCGCTCGTCAGTTTTTTTTTATTACGAATATAATTCTTAGGTATCTGAATTAAAATTTGGGTATGATGATGTACTCGTAGCCGATTTCAGCCTCAGCTGCCAGCGTCAACGGAGACCAGCCAACTGCGCAGGAGATTTTATAGTGCATGAGTATTTGCGCACGGGTGCACTCTCATTCCCTGATTTTCATAATCCGATGGGACGGCTATCCAGCACTGACGGAAAGATATCAGGCGCAAAACCGACGTCTTTACGTGCTCTTCGAACCAGGCAGATTGTTTGGAAAGTATTGTTGTTCCGGACAAATTAAGCATTTCTATAATTAGAAAAACTCTAATGGATAATAAAAAAACTAAAAACTAAAACCCAACTCCGACAAAAAACGACGCTGAAAAAGCAGGAAACAAGTTTCAAACGCGTTGTTGAAGTGTTATGAACATTACTAAGTTTCAAAAGCCGTAGTCCATGGAGTCGTAATGCACCATAGTCCATAACACGTTAATAACGCGTATCCAATGATACCAAACACGACATATTTATCTAAAACTATTTTATGCCCGCGGCTTCGCCCGCGTATATGTCGGCTATCGCGGCAAATAGTAGCCTATGTGTTATTCTGATGTATAAGCTATATTACTGTAAAGTTTCATCCAAATCCGTTCAGTAGTTTTTGCCTGAAAGAGTAACAAACATCCAAACATCCATTCATCCTTACAAACTTTCGCATTTATAATATTAGTAGGATAGGATGTATTTTTTAATACAGTACTTCATGTCGGCTAGAGGGCGCAACATTACATTCAGTGACACGTCATATAGCCTATAACTAGAGGACGATCAAGACGCTTCTAACGACACCTCATTTGTCCATTTCTAATGAGTAGTTAAGTAGCTATGAGGGAACAAATGAACATACATACATACATAGCCTGTCAAAATCATAACCCTCCTTTGGCTTTGCCGTAGTCGGGTAAAAACGCACATTAAATATCTTCTGAATTAGCAAACATTTTAGATATAATACGCAGAATCAGTACGCTGAAGTGAAAAAGGGCCAGTCATGTCAATTCTTGAATTTGAGCACGGGTAATCTATTGCTTTTGTTATTTTTGTATTCCAAAGTGTTTGAATAACCAGGTCAGCTACTAGATCATTCAGAGCAAAACATTTTTCTAAGAGTTGATTTCTCAATAAATTTTCTAGGGAGCTCTTTGGTTACAGCCATGGTCGTTATTAGACAGCAGTTATGGGTTATCAGAAGCGTGAAAAACATCAAAGCTGGTTGTCTATTGTTGCATACATCAAACAACTGATCTTCATGGAACCTTAACTACATAGACACCGAGAGAACGGTTGAGAAATCTGCATTTATATTTACACTAGCTGACCCACGCAACCTCGTTTGCATCTCCTATTGCCGTAGCGTTCCCCGTTTTTGAAACATTCACCATTGGTGCTCTGCTCGTATTGGTCTTAGCGTAAAGATAGAAAGCCTATAGCCTTCCTTGATAGATGTACTATCCAACACGGAAAGAATGTTTCAAATCGGACCAGCGCTTCCTGAGATTAGTGCTTTCAAACAAACCAACAAACAAACTCTTCAGCTTTATATATTAGTATAGATAGGTAGTTTAGTAAAATATATAGACTGCATTTTTATCCCACATGTTAAGGTTATATTGACTTTAATCGTTTTTTATTTAAATTAAACATTACTTACCTATTTCCTTTTATAGTAGTTTTATTATAAAATAATGACGATCGGTGCATTGGACTTGGGTAGAATATTATTATCGTTTAATTTGAACTTAATAATGTGATCAAAATTATGTGTTGGCAATAATTATATCCATTTTTGTTGGTTTGCTACTAAAGCTGAAACACACATACTAGCTTGTGCCTTCGGATTTATCAAAAACTTATATAAATTAAAATCTATTTCTCCTTATAACACACACAGTCCCGTTACACTATTTGTAGATACGAATAAATTAAATATCTTAAGTATAATCATATTCATAAGATATTTGATATAGATATAGATATTTGGCCTTTGATAGTCTACTACTGAACGTCTAATTCCTCTTAGAAAGGAGATTTTATATACATTTATCCTGGAAACACGTTTTCTGTTTTTGACTGCCTCGGTGGCGCAGTGGTAGCGTTTGCGACTGTTGTGCTTGAGGTCTCAGATTCGATTCCCTGATCGGATCAAATGTTTGAATGATCTGCAAATATTTCAGACATCCAACACAAAACGCCGTCTAGTCCCAAACTAAGCAGAGCTTGTGTTATGGGTACTAGAAAACTGATACAAATACGTATATACTTTTTTTGTAAATACATACATATTATAGATAGAAAACACACAAACTCCGAACCAATTGCAGACCATACAAACATTTGGTCCGACTCGAGAATCGAACCGGAGACCTCAAGCACAACAGTCCCGTACCACTGCGCCACCGAGGCAGTTCAATTTGATTTGATTTGATTTGCTTGGTTGTTTATTGTTATCTTTATTTTGATTATTCTTTAAAAGTATGGAAACGAACAAACTAACAAATGGATGCAACTGCATATTTAAATATACAGTCGATACCCACATTATATGACTAGCAGATAATCTTAATTAGTAATAAAGTTCATGTTTACGGTAATATGAGATGCGCCCACGCATATGGTGTGTATACTATTCAATGTATTACTTTAGAATGATTCACCTACAACGGGCTTATGGATACTAGTGAGACACCTGCCTTTGTTTGGTTTTATTAAACAATGGCTCCTCTTTAATAAGTCTAAATCTAGCATGTTTATTGACACTAGTAATGAAAAACGTTTACCAGGGATTCGTGGTTCTGTGTTCGTATTTCAAAGTTAAGCAATTCTAGCCAAGGTAGTATATGAATGGGCGGCTCTTCTTATTATATTGATACCGTTGACAAAAACCTCGAAAAAGAGTGATAAAACACGTTTTATTATTAAAATAAAATGAATTTTAACAATTCTATTCTGTAACCTCGCTGCATCTACCTACTAGATCTTTACACCCCCGAAGGTTGACTGATAGTGAATGCCCAGGGTATTAAATCCACCGAGGTACACAAATGGACGAGCTAGTAAAAAAAAATGTGAAGTGAGTCAGAAGAAGTTAGTCACATACCTTAATATAGAAGTCACGTACCTTCTACTGATACCTAATGAATCGACTAGAGACACAACTTTCGTTTTATTGCAAAGAACACGGAGTACTCGAGTTCCTTGCAGTAGATTCAAGCAGGGAGTCCCCGGAACTCAAAAACGGGTAATTCAGTTTAATTACAAAAAATGCTGTTCCTCTTATCTAGAATACATGTTTTATTTTATTATAGATGTTACCTCATTAGTCAAAAACTAATTAAAACAAGGAGGTACTTAAAGTTAATGTCCGTCTACATTACATAATTATAATATCAAAAAATTCAAAATAACAAATTATAATGGCCCACACATTTTTCAAAAAATACTTGCGTGCCGCCTTTTAATTTAGGCCGGCTACACATGATAATAACTACTTACCTTAATAAACACCTAAATCATTTTGTAACAAAGTGCGCATGTAAAATAACCTTATTACTTTCGAAGCTACGCGTGGCTTAATTAAGGGCGTGAGATATAAATCAGTGACGCAATAAGAATTACGTCATAAATTTAGTATTTATATTTATTTAATAATAACTTAGTTGAGTTATATTTGATATTTTTTTTAAAAAAGACAGGAGAGAAGAGAAGAACTGGAAATGGTTTAGCTAAAAAGTAATAAATGTGTGTAATAAATGGACTGATTGAGGGATTTTTGAATTCCTGGATAATTTAAAAATTAAAAGTAAGTATTAAATCTTTGCCTGATTATGCTTACAAAACTGCAGTTGCAATAATGGATCTCTAAACCTTATTCAATTTATACAGATAAACGTTACTCGTACTTGTTTAGTCCCTGAGCTTTTAAATGAAGTTGAATTAAGTAATCCGAAATTCTGCAAACGCGTATTATACAATGTACATATAAAGAAAGAGCATAATAGATAGATTATATAAAAATATACAAAATCACTTAATTTAAAAAAACTCGCCTCTAACTTGTGAAGTTATAAAGAGAAAAATAAATAAGCATAAACCCTCTTAAGTTTTTACTGTCGATACTTAAAGAATGAAAGGCGTAACTTTTATATAATTCTTATAGCCCACCTTCATACAACATATGACACTGGACGCTGTAAATGGTAACTGTAACGCTAAAACTGGAAATATATCGACGTATAAAACTCACAATCGCCACCAATAATGGATAAACACACGGGTACTAAAAATATTATGTCCATACATAAGTGCAACAACGATTTCAAAGTCTTGGTCATTTAAAATATTATTCTATAAAAATACAACCGTATGTGTGTTGAGCCATGTCCAATTATAGGGTTCCGTATTAAGGACCTTTTATTATTTCATACTAGCTTAATCTCCACCGGGTAGTCTAAGTTTCTCTTTACATTATCAGTCATCTATCTAGATGTAATTTTGTGGACTGCGTCGTGCCACCTTTGACTGCAATATTTAGTCACAAATTTCCTATCATCTACAAACCATTCATGGGACATCTTTGAACCCTTATAGTTCCTTAATGTTTGTCCGTCCGTCCTTGGTTTAAATTTTAAACGTTTAGTACTAGAAAGATGAAATTTGAGATACCTACCACGTAGATTGGGAATGTTATTTTTTCTCGCGTCTGTCCCATAGTGTGGGAGACATGTAACTTTAAAGCTAATTTTTCCTTAAAATAAGTGCCCCCCCCCCCTAAAGGTTAATCGGCTGGTGCGAAAAATCAGAAAAAAATCATAATGGCAGTTCATGTGACTAACTTTGAAAGAAAACTATAACGCCTTAGATAATTATGTTACTAGGCCTAACTTGTAAAATGCGCTTACTTGGAAAACTTCGTACAAAAATAATAAGTTAACGTTATTCAAGTAATAAGTACCACTAGCCTTCTAAATCTACGTGCCATTATGGGTGACTACGGAACCCTATTCTATACGTGACCTGATACGAATTGAGCCGGTTTTTATTTTTTATCGACTTGAGTACGCAGACTATCAAACGCCTTCCAAGTTGACGAAGAGTTTATTACCTGGAGGTAGTTTTCTGCCAGGTACTAGGTAATGTTGAAGTTATTGGTTGTTTGGTTTTAGCCGTTTTGTTTTTCAATAGCTGAACGTCTGACAGATACCAACCCCTTTTTTGACGGGGCTAAAGAATGAAGGTGAATTGGGGCTAGGCGACAACTGCACAGATAGAAAGCTGGATTTTATTCCGTTACAGATCGCTAGATTACGTCCAGTTAGAAAACTATTATTGGAATATTAAATTTGAAATTTAAATCTAATTTAACGGGAATCCATTACTATCTACCATCACAGATTATAACTTATACCATATTAATATTATAAATTTGAAAGTAGCTCCTTCTGTCTGTCTGTTACGCTTTCTGGGCTAAACGACTGCACCGATTTTAATTAAATACGGCATGGAGATACTTTGATTCTCGAGGAAGGACTTAGGCTACTCATTACCGCGATATTCGAAAAACAAGTGGGTGCCGCGGGCTAAAGCTAGTTTGCCTATAAAACTAAAATTCTCCCACACTTGTTGGAGTATAAACATTTATAGCGAATATTATATGAATATAGATATTCTAATTAAAACTTCACTTTGTTCTAATTGAAAACCGTCGGCCAGGTCAATGCACTTCTACAACTTATAATTATATTAAATGCACTATTGGCGGATGCTTGTCAAAATCTAAAATCGATAAATATAGAGACTCTTCAGTTTCCATTTTAGACAAATGATAAAAAATACACCAAATAAAACATACAAGATGCTTAAAGTTTTCGAAATACTTAACAAAGGAGTTTGACAAAAAAGTAATAGAATATCTAAAGAAAAATCAAAAAACGTGATAAAGGGAAACAAGTAATAAATTAATTGTAATTTATTTCCAAAGCCTCTTAATGTGATATTTCTCGCATGGAGAGGCTCCAGCACCAATTTTTTTTTTCATAATTAGGATTATGAACTGCAACCCATCTTTATACATAAAATGTAACCAACAAGGCAGCGACGATATTTTTACAAATGTATACTAGGAGAACCATAATTTAGACTCATTCTGGGAATCATTACAGCACACACAATAATAATAACAAAAGCAATGGAGATTAAGATGATTTGTATATTTGGTTCCGTTTGTTAATAACGATAGTACAGAAATTACAGATTTCAAATTACCGTCTCAATTTACTGTTATGTGTCTTATATATAAGCAAGCTTTTGCCTGCGAGTTCGGTCGCGTGACTATTTCGTGTTTCTAGTTTTGAAGATTTAGATACTTTCAATTTCAATATTTGATTGTTAATTCCTTAAATAAAATATCTCCGGAGTCTTTTTTACTGAGTGCTTAAAACAAAACCTGAACAATAATTTTAAGTTTATGACCATAGTGCATTAATTAATAAGTCAGTAAGTCTGGGAAATAATTGTGTAAATACTTACAGGACTTAAATTGCAAATCGGAAAATGTGTGTTCTAGCTAAAATGACAAACGGTAAAGCATAATATGTCTCGCGCTCAATGAATGACAGACCACACGCTTTAGAATTTTCAGCCTGAGTGGTTTAGTATAGGTTTTAGTAATTTTAATGTCCTTTAACCACACATGAAGGTTAACACTTGTACATAAAAGAGTAAACGTTGATTTGCCTGAATGAGTATATTTTCATTATTCGACAATATTATTATTTTATAGTTTATTTGTGTAAAAAAATTTACACGTACAAAGATATTGTTAACATCACATCATATTTATTTCAAGTCTTTCTATCTTTCTGCGGTGATCATACGTAGTTTGTCCTTGCGACTCCCATGGAAAGAATAGGGGTAGTGATGCTACGTAGTCTTAATGCGTTTCCTCATGGAGATTTATAACTTACTTACTTTTGCCCGTGGCTCCGCCCACGTGTATGTCGGTTATCCCGGAAAAGAGTAGCCCTTCCTAAAAGATCAAACTAACTTCATGCCAAATATCATTTAAATCGATCCATGCCTATGTCCAGCAGTGAAACGCGATAGGCTGATGATGATGATGTAATGAAAATAGTCATAGTTCATTAATAGTTCCAATAATGGTTTATAATAATAGTCAATTTAGTCAAGGCGTATATCAAAAATACTTTCGATCTTCGACTTTTACAAATAGGCGTAGACTTAGGCCTTAGGCGTTACAACGTTTTTTTAAATAGCTCCAGTAAGTCCTGTTTTATATTAAAAATTCTATTCTAGGGTACTCCTTTTATAGAACGCACTTAAGTCTTTATAAAAACTTCTATTATGGTCACCCTAATAAAGAGTGTACCGCATAGAACGGACGGATGCAATCAGCATGTAAATGCAGCTCTCACTCTGTGAAGCAAACATCGAATATTGATCGTCGTATTATGCTAATGAATATAAAATGTTACCGCGTCGACTATCAGCAATGAGCGCGATCTTATACGTAACTTTGCCGGTTATTCGTATCTGAACAATCTTTTACTTATAGATCAGACGTTTTGATAGAATCGCGAGTCGTTTTGATCTAGTCGATATAATAAGTAAACCTCTAAAGTACTGTAATTTCTATCCTATGATCTTGAATACTACAATTTTATAATAATTGTATGCAATTTAAATTTGTTGTAATAAGATGCAAGAGTAGTGTTTTACCTTCATTTAATGTTGTTTTTCAACTACAGCTGTATGCGATAGATTGGTAATGATATGGATATGGATGGTAACTGAGTAATCTAAATAAAACAATAATTTAAAATAATATTTATTAACTAAAATATGTTACAAACTTATTTTATTTGTCAATTACCAATAGTCAGTTATTGACAGTAAGCCCGTTGGCTTGCCTGGAATTTTTTGACAAATTGGGAAATTAAAGAGTAACACAGACTGACTAATTACTGGTTTAGGTACTGCTAAACGATGGTTTGTAGCATTTCAAGACGAGAGACCAAGATACAAGGCATGCATTGACACTGTGGCTTGCTGGATTCTGTTATGTATTAAATAAAGTTATGGTCTTTATGTCCAGTTATGTTCGAGTAAGTCAGTCCTATTTCTCACACAACCTATAAAAAGGACATTGAAATCTAGTTTACAAGTTTTGTAGCTTCTTAGTCGCCTATATTTCTTTTTAAACAGCAACACATGTATATATTTCACATAACTTTGCTAGTTTATTTTTGAAACGAAATTAGCATAGCGTTAAATGGAGTATTAGTAATCGGATCGCATACTAGAATAGCTTGTTCGGTCGGTCGATATCGATTGGCCCTGATCTATAAGACTATCGAATTTATTCAACGCCATACTCGAAAAAAGACTTTAACTGATATCGTAATTTATGGGTGTTTTCTAAAGAAAATACAGAAAGATCTTGAACTTCGATACGTTATGTACGAGTACATTTTAAATAAAATTACTATTATCTATGTATTGAAGTGCTGGACTGAAGTTTTATTAAGAATATCAAAACATATTTTAGAACGATAGACATAATTTAAGGTTAAGAACTGGTAACGACGTAGGTAAAAATGATCTAAAGATACTCACTTCATTTTTTGGGTAATGTAGCTTACTATAAATTCGTTGTAGGTTATATTATACTCATTCATAATGCAGGAACTTATGAATGGCCTGCTCCCATAAACCTTTCCATTGAACTTAAATGTCGTGCCTTTATTCTCACTCATCGAATAAAAATCCGAAATACTTTCATGTATCAGAAGACTTCTGTCTAAATGTCTCATGAAATCAAGTATTTTTTGTCACCTTATAAAAAGGTTAATAATCTATGCATTATATCTTGTATAATTATTTTTCTGTTAGTGTTCTAGCTCCAACCAAGACAGTGCAGTTTACAAGATGTTATTGAGTAAGTACGTTTTCTTGCTAATGTAAGACAGCGTAGAAGTGTTGGGGCCAATTTAGATCTCAGGAGATTGGACAAATGCAAAAGCTTTTTCTAGTTGGGTAATAAAGGAATCTGATCATGGTTATTTATGAATAATTTCTGTCTACAAGTTTTGCCTTCTGATAGCGTGTTTAAGTTAGCAACTTTGTTAACTGATACACTGTTTCTGATGATATAGGGGCAAATAAGCAGACAGATAACTTGCTGGTTAGTGACTACCGTTATTTATGCCGAAACTATTTAACAGAACTAGTACTCAATAAAGATGTACAGATTATGAATATTACCTGTTTTTCTAAAAATGAATCTTAGCTAGATCACTGTACAAACTGTATGTTCATTTCTTTTTTTTTATCTATCAAGAGTAAGGCCCTGTTTCGCCAGTTACAGATAAGTTCCCGATAGCTTATCTGACTTATGTTTTACACAATTTATACGGAAGATGCGTCAAATTATCGGTCACACAAGCTATCCGAAATTTATCCGTAAACGGTGTAACGGGTCTAGGACAGACAAATAAAATTACTGAACCCTAAAAACCTTGTCTTTATCTTAAATCCTCATTTCTTAAAACTAATCATCTCGCCCAGAATTGTCTATAATATATATTAACACGAACGCTCACGTACCAAAATTCTGAGAAAGCTTGTCTAAAAAAAAAATCCTAGCTTGTGGACGCGTGGCGCATGCGTATCACGGCGGCATTATCATACAATGGCGCAGGAGTCGTGTCGGCCCGCAACTCTAGGGTTGACTAGTTAGAGTTTTTTATAAAAAAAAAGGTGTTTGATCATTTGTTTTAGCTAAAAATGTTAACTCCTTAGTAATATGTACTGTGTCGTGGGGGCACAAACATATATGAAACGGACACTAATAATACCCAGACTTGTGCCATCTGGTGATCGATCCCACAATACTCACCGCAGTAGGAAAGCGGTGAGGTAATCTCTTTAAACACTACGCCATCCGTGCTCTCTTATATTAAAATGTAATGGCACATAAATCCATCCAAACTTCTGAAATTTGAATTCTTTATTCTAATTTGACTAAATGTAATATGAGTTTATGTGACATTACAGTAGTTATAGGACAATTTTATGTGAAACTAAAAAAAGGCTCCGTTTACATAGATCCCCTACTTACATCTCCCATGTAGAAATTTCGTCCACACTGATCCCCTAGGGGATCTTTTTGGATTTCAATTCCATATTCATCCCCAGGGGATTTATTTGGAAACCAGAAAACATTTAAAAAAAATCTTATTTGAATATATTAGGCATCGATTGCATTCATAACTAACAAAGGTAAATCATAAAAGGTTGGCAAAAATGAAACTTCGGTACCAAATATAACGAAAATAATTATGGAATGTGCGAATTTGTCAAAAGTATGCATATAAAAATAATAACCAAAAAGCTAACGAAACGATGCTTATGAAAAAAAACTAAATTCTCTTAACGCAGTTTAAAGAGAACATTCCCCTGTATTTGAATAACTATCGTAGAAGTTAGAATCGCTTCTAGTATTCATTTGTATGTAAAACAAACGCCCACGTGCCTTTTGACCGGAAGGGTATCATAAAATTGACTTTCATTGACCGTATCTGTATTATGAAGCAGATGATAATGTATTCCTTTGAATATGTAAAGTGTGATGACAAATGAAATCTTGGAAATAGCTTAGCGAACTTCCGCATGTCATTATTGTATTCGATTGGTTAGTAACTTGGTATATCTGCTATTTTCTTGAAAAGTAATCGACTTATTCACGTGTTCATATTACTAACGCTCTCTAAAATTTTTGGATAATTTTTAGTCCCTACGTAATTTTTTACATTAGATACATACCTGTCTTATAAGTTGCTATTTTTACCTAAGTATGGTGAAAACAAAAGGAATATGAATAGAAGGGGAATAAATAGTTTGGTAGTCTTTGTATGTATGTATGTTCCTACCATAGACTTAAACTATTGAACCGATTTAAAATTAAATGAACGAGATGTCAAAAGGTACATAGTAATGGGCCGGGTGACAGAGGCTATTTATTTTTTTATCAAGTTATTACACAATCGGGTTATAATTTTTTGTTTTTTCAATAAGTATTTATTTAATAATATCAATAGTTGTGATAGATCTTGTGTTTTTCAATCTTATATGTTAATCTAGTAAATTAATAAGTGGGATCGTCGGGTGGTCGTCGGTATCCATGTTTACAGTCACTTATAAGTAAGCATTTGGAGAATTGTTGCTATTGCGGCTCAATAATGCATAAGCATCACTAGGCCGCCATGGTGTGGGTCGCCATGCTGCATTGTTGCATTGTCTGCAATCGCAATGAGTATGGTGACCACCACTCTTGGATTCTGCTTATGCTTTCCATCAGGTAGAGTAGAGTTATTTTGGCAGGCCATATATTAAAAAAAAATCTACCAAAGGTTATGGAGTTTTACGCAATAATCACTCACTTTGTTCACTTAATGTTATCCAATTCAAACTGCCAATAGAATTATAATGTTATGAAAATAATTAGGTATTATTTTTATAGTGAAAATCTTCTTTCCACTTTTAATTTTCTTTTTATTCTTTTTATCCTTTTTTGGAGAAGATAACTGCATTAGAAATATACAACTGTGTCGCGAGCGATTCAGGAAGGTACCTGAATAGACGCAAAGAACACCTAGGCGCAAAACGACAAATTATCGATTACACAAAGTGTTATCCCATGTGGTAATTCAAATTACAACACTAAGTACAGTAAGAAACGCTCCGCGGCGTGACGAACGCTTACATCACTATTAATGTATATTCATTATAGTACATAACATGTTAATTATAATATTATCGTGACAGCCCTATGGCTACTAGTCCCGGTGCTGTCAATCTTACGCCTACCGTCTTTGAATTCAATTGTTCATTGACCAAAATGTGTTTATCGTGACATGTATGGTTGATCATCTCGCTAGCAAATTAGCTCGTTTGCACTATGGGAAAGTCATTCTATCAGTAGCTAGTGGTTTGAGTTTTTATTGTATTCAATACGTTGACGACTTGTATATTCATTGACAACTTAGGTCTTATTGTCAGAATTTTGTGGGGTATGTAATGAGTTACTTAGATTCGTGAAGAGCTCCGATATTCTCGATTTAAGAGGCACAATGATATTTTCACCGGCATTTTGAGTGATATGTAAATATAGGGATAAGAATGTCTTAAGTTTGATTTACTATAGCGAAATAATTATAGGGTTTTGGTTTATGAATCAGTAAAGCATTGAAATTTAGTATAAAACATTAGATATAACCATTTTGATATTGCTTGTTTGATCAAGAAACTAAATTGAATTTGCCATTATAAATGCACATCTGAAGACTAATATACATTACTGGGACGTACAAATGACTACAAATAACTTAACTATTACATAACTTAAGTTTTTACTTGGTAAACAGTTCTGTTTGTTATAAAAAAGAATTAGTTTCACGACGACACAAAACCGGTATAAAAATGTTCTTTATTTGTTAAACTCGAGGATATGTAGATACACATATGTGTACTTAGGTAACATGTAAGAAATTGCTTTTTAGCGATAAGACTGCCATTTGTACATGGTTGTTAAATTGATATACTCCTGAATGTAAACTGTATTAATTGGTGTACAATAATTTATTATATTCTACTTACGGTGTGGTGATTGTTTAATAATACGAAGTTTCACCATCCCTGTTCATCGCGTGGTGTCATGGAGGTGTGGCGACCTCCACATACAGCGGCAAACATATGACAGTGCCATCTACCGCAGATACACGCACGCAACGCACAACACGGAGTAACTACCAATCCTGAATCGCGCAATAGAAGTTCTCGCGCCGATTAGCATATATACTACATCCCAACATCAACCGTGGCCCGCCAGGCATCATCACCTCGCCTGGTCGGAGGATCCTCCCTTTGTGTTGGTGGGACATGACACCCCTGTCCTCAACAGGGTGACAAACTTCGCAGGACAACATCACTGCAAGGAGAAGGAAAACTTGAAATAAACTCTATGCCATCTGCCGACTGTACTATAGCAGGCTAAAACCTCTTTGATAAGGAAAGAAATAAGTCCAGCAGTTGACTGTTAAAGGCTGTTGATGATCACGATAACTATATATTATTAGCTGACCCGGCGAACTTCGTAGCGCCGTTTAGGTACAAAGGTTGTTTTTATTACTTGGCCTTAGCTTCCCTTGGTTAGTATAGTCAAGGACTAAAAAAATAACACTTACAATTTTCTTCTAATTTTCTTTAATACAAATCTTGTCCTGACAATAGAAAACACATAAAAAAGAATTATCCAATTTGGTACAGGCAATCGGAAGTTGTGAATAATTTTATTTATATAGAACCAGGACAAAATACAAGTTTTTGTTTTACCCCTTTGACGTTTATAAGACATATATTACAAATCTAAACTATTAGTATGAATGCCCTTATAATTACAGTCATAAAATAACAGGTGAGTGGATATTACGATAAACTTCGACCGGACGCATTGAAGATGATAATCTTAATTAGCAAGTGCTTTACAGCTTCTAGCCTTGAAAGGTTTTGCTTCCTTATGTGTTTCTATCGACTGTGTTGTGATGTGCCTTTAGTATTTGAAACTGTCTCAGTTTTGTTTTGTTTCTTAGTAACTTCAAGCTGCCATAGTGCGGGTCACCATGCTGCTTTGTGCTTATTCGCAATGAGGATGGTTACCACCAATCTTGGATTCTGCTCATGCTTTCCATCAGGCAGGGCAGTCATTTTGGCGGTTGACTATATAAAAAAAAACTTACTACTATTACAAAGAATTTCTTGTTGGAAAAATTCAACAACATCTTTTTGTCAGACCCGGGAATCGAATCCGATATTCTTTTTTTTTCTTTTATGTAATAGGCGGGTAAACGAGCAGACGTATCGCCTGATGGTAAGCAATTACCACCGCCCATGGACACCTGCAACACCAGAGGCGTCACAAGTGCGTTGCCGACCTTTGGGGGGATGGGGGGAGACAGGGGGATGGGGTATGGGCTTCCGGTATCCTCACTCACTCGGTGAAACACAGCGTAAGCACTATTTCACACCGGTTTTTCTGTGAGGCCGTGGTATCACTCCGGTCGAACCGACCCATTCATGCCGAAGCGTGGCTCTCCCACGGTCTTAATCGACAGTCGCGAATGCTAACTTCTAGATCAAAATGGCAGTTCTAAAATAAAAGTCCATGGACAACCAAGCTTTGCTTGACATTTTTTGGTAAATTTAATGAAAATGAATCTTAGCTAAATCGATTTATCGCCCCACTTCTGCATACCAAATTTCATTAGTCGCCGTAAATTGAATCCGTATATACAAGACTTGCTCGTTTAATATAGGCCCCAAGAATTGTATTACACAACTAATGAAATAAACTCTACACAGTTCAAAGCACCGTAAACAAAACACAACATTCGTCTTCCTCATCGTCGATAAACACCGCTATGAATACATCATTAATGGTTTGTACTAGAAAACAAATGGCCGAGTTTCAAACACTGCACTTCGCCGAGGTGTTAACAGCACTATTAGTATTTAATATCCTATTTTACGAACATTAGTATCACAATAATGCTGGGATAGTTCTAGGAAAATATGATGAAAGTTTATATAGCATAGGTTTACAGGAATATTAAATGGACAAGTATTAGTTCAAATAAAAATGACAATAGTGTTGGACAGCTCATTTATCGAGGAACGCTATAGGCTAGTTAACATCATACTACCGCTATTAGATAAATGTTACATAAAAAGGTAAAGGTTCAAAGAGGCGGACAAAGTTGCGTGGATTAGTCAGTCTTTGAAATCAATATTTCGGCCATCTAACACACAACACCCTCTAACCCCAAGCAAAACAGAGCTTGTGTTATGGGTACTGAACAACTGATATAAGTACATATATGATACATAGTAAACACCCAAACTCCGAAACAAATATGTGCAGATTATAGACACATTTGTTCCGACTCGGGAATCGAACCCGAGACCTCAAGCACAACAGTCGCATATGCTACCATTACCCCACCGAGGCAGTCGAAAACTTATAAAACATTGACATAATTTAACTGACTAAATTCATTAATGTGTATTCGTTTAGATTGTCTTAATTAATTTAAATAATAAAATTGCAAGTTCTAATTGAGTAATTATCTATACAAATAAATTAAATTGGAGTGTCTATTTGTAATAGAAAAATAATCGCTTTTTATTAAATGCATATGTATATGCATATGTATACATGGTACATATACAAAAAATGTAGTAAAACAAATTTTTGTCTGTCGGTCTGTCCCTGGAATGGTTAGACCGATTTTGACGGGACTTTCACTGACAGGTAGCTGATGATCCAGGGAGTAACTTAGGCTACATTTTTAGACTAACTTTTTCTCGCGGCGTTACTCGCGGTACAACAATAACCGCGGGTAACACCGCGGTGTTCAGCTAGTTATTTATATAATAGTTATGCAATAGCGAGATTAAAAATAATATAAAAACACAGTGGTAAATGGAAGTTTTGGTTAACAAGATCATTAACAATATTTATATTCATTGCACAGCAGTGCTGTTAAAATATATTAATAAAAACGTAATTATAGAACCTCCAAAAAGTGTTTTAAAACTAAATAATAAGCTTCAAATACGTAGAGTTTGTTCTATAGCGACCCCACGCTGTTTTATAGTGAAATTAATTATTTTGTTACATTAACTATGTTCTTATTTTAAAAATCTTTTCTAATTTTAATCAAAACCATTGTTATAACTGATATTTTGGTAAAAACGGTTGAACTAGTAGCCGCCCCATATAATCTTGGGAATAATAAAGGCTAGGAAGATGATGATGATCTATATATTTTTATAGATAAATAAATAGTAAAAATAGCGTCATATGACGTGAAGGTCTATAGCCTTTCTATTTAAGTATTCTAAATATAACCGAAAGATTTATAAGGAGGACATATATTAGCTACAGGTTTACTTGTGTCTGTTAGATCATCCTTCTGTTAGATTATTATTACGTGATCACAAAGACTTTCTTAACAACTCTAGGTCAAATTCTGGTCACTATAATGAATTTACAAACACTGATGTCGTTTATTAAAATGACGTTGTGTGTCATATTTAAAAGAAAAAACAAATAAAGTTTAAAGCATATAAATCGAATACGTTAAAACTTTATATTTATATGCCTGTATCACCAGAGTTGTTATAACGAATTTATTGACACATCAAACGTTAAAATCGGTTCAATAGTTAAGACCCTACGGTGGGATATACAAGCATACATAGACTTCCACAACTATCAGTCTTCCTTTTTACTTTGCCGTAGTATGGTAAAAGTAATTAGTTTTATATTAGATATGCCTATTATCTAATTGTTTTAATTCACAATCACACATTGAAAGAAGAAAAACAAAACACTACAATATAATTTAATTTGGTTTTAAGTACTTCACTTACATAAATTATAGCTTAACAAACGCTGTTGCTATGCGTAACAAGTATGATTCTAACCGCCAGATGACTTAGAACTTTACGACTCTACAGTCATACCGTTCTTGGGGTCGTTCTAAGTCAGTGTCAATTACTATAAATAAGTTTATACCAGGAAAAGTGGCTCCACACAGCCATAGTCATTTGTGGTCAGTTTACTGATGGGATTTACATATTTTATTGTCGTGGGACATAGTATTTCCTGCAATAAGTGGTATATTTGTCCGACTGACGGCCAGGTTGTGAGATTTGTGAAATATTTATTGCAGTTTGTGGCTTAGCACTGCATACGCGTACCTCTAATATTATTGTGTTTAGTTAAAAGAGTCAGAAAAGCAACTTTAACACTTTCCTTGCACATTATTCCGTTTCCCAGAATTAAAATTGGTTTCAGGGTATTAAAGTCCTAATATTATAATACTACTAGCTGAACCCCGCGGTGTTACCCGCGCTTATTGTCGTACCGCGGGTGAAGCCGCGGGACAAAGCTAATCTAAAAAAAGTACCCTAAGTTACTTCCTGTATCATCAGCTACCTATCAGTGAAAGTCCCGTCGAAATCAGTCCAGCCGTTCCAGAGATTACTTACCACAGACAGAAAGACAGAAAAAAAAAATTAACTACATTTTTGGTATATGTACCATGTATACATACATATGCATTTACTATAAAATGGTTATTTTGATATTACAAACAGATACGCCAATTTTATTTATTTGTATAGATTATTAGAAAAGGAGCTGCTAAGTCCTGACTTGAACGACCATTAATGACGTCTTTAGGATTGTTCAAATATTAAAAAAGTGCATACAGTGTATACGACAAAATAAATAATACTGACAGTGTTATGCAGAAATTACAATATGGTATCTTCGTTCATTAGGCTTTGTACTTGAGAACATTTCTTCCAGTAACCTACCACATTATTACAACCACATCTGATAGAATCCTCACGGAGAAAGGTAACTATAGCTATATCGCCCCATAGTAAAAAAACCAGAAGCTTTCCGAGTTATAAATGTGAAGCCTATTCTTATTTGCTCATATAATAATAACGAACATATAACACTATAACGTGAAACTTTCATAACTAATTCAATTTCTGTAACCGATCCGTTCACATTACATTCATTAACAAAAATAAAATCGAGTTAAAACGGCCTCCGTCATGATAAAAATAAAGCTCTATTTACACAAGGCGTTGGTTCACGTGCGGTCTGACGTCCGTTATAATTAAAAAGCAGAATTTTGTCCTCATTAATCAAACAACAATTAGTAGTGCTGCCCAAAGATTAACGCACAGAAAGACTTGTGACTCTAACGACGAGAGTATTCTACCTATGATCTGTTTTCGGCTATACTTTTACTTAACATGGTATTTTCAACTGAACTGAGTTTTACAATTATTTGCAGTTATTTTGTAGTATCTTAATACAATTTATCAATGTATGTACAAATGTAGAACATTACACTCTTTGCGCTGTAGCATAGTGCGGGTGACAGTTGCCTATACTACGATTCTGGTTGGTTTAATTTAATTTACTACAGTCATTAATGATTTAATATATTGCGAATGTGGTACAGCTGAAATAATAAGTCATAATTTGTAAATCGCGACAACTTTCAAGCGTGAAACGAAATGTTACTAGCGCTACAGCGCAAAGAGTGTAATGTTCTACATTTGTGCATACATTGATAAATTATAATATATTCGCAACTACGAATGATAAACATCGTTCTTGCCTTCTCAAGCCCTGTAGAAAATCCTATGGGACATGACATTGCGGTATCATTGGCATGGATTTCCAGTAATAGGTTTCACACATCTGTTTGATTGATAAAATGGGTTATACTTTTATGGTTTTTGCTAGTGCCATATTTATTAATATTTATCAATGTACTTTTACTTAACAAAGATAAGTTGTTGAAATCTTTTTCTATTATTATTTTTAAGTATAAAATGTAATTAGACTTGATTTACACACGAGTTACAAAAAATAAACAAGAGCAAAATGAACGAGTCGTCGTATCTGCATTATTTTAATAACTTTGAGTTGTTTTGAACTCGAGAAAGTGACAAGAATAT
This sequence comes from Spilosoma lubricipeda, assembly GCA_905220595.1. Taxonomy (NCBI): domain Eukaryota; kingdom Metazoa; phylum Arthropoda; class Insecta; order Lepidoptera; family Erebidae; genus Spilosoma; species Spilosoma lubricipeda. The sequence goes on from HG992290.1 coordinate 4,446,487, forward strand.
CGCTGCCACTTTGCCTCTTTAATTAAGGGCTAAAACATTTGACGCGGCTATTCCGAGTGTTAGCGGGACGGGGCGTAAGGTGTGTCGAAATTTGTATGACATGCGAGAATTTACGTCTAACAGCAATGTAATAGTAACATGTGGCATTACAGATAGCATCAAAACTAATGTGTCTTTGTTTTCCAGAAACATTTTATATTCGAGTATACATTTTGTTGGAATATTTTTTTTTTGGTATTAATAGGGGGCAAGCAGATGGTAAGCGACCGCCCATGGACACCCGCAACACCAGAGGCGTCACAATTGCGTTGCCGGCCTTTGGAGAATGGGGAGAGGGATGGGAGGAGGGGTTGGGGTATGGGCCTCCGTTATCCTCACTCACACACACAAACACAGCGCACTGGTTTTCTGTGAGGCCGTGGTATCACTCCGGTCGAGTCAGCCCATGCATGCCGAAGCTATATAGTCATCAATACAGGTATTATATGTTTTTTGTTTTTAACCGATGTTATTTATGTGAAAGTCTATGGGTAGTCTAGCTTTAATAAAGATGTCATAATGTTTTATCGACCTTTTCATCACAACTCGCACGAACCAATCCCCCTATTCGAGTTTCAACAATTTCAATACGGAATAATCGTCGTAACACAAATAATATCCTAGTAGGAGATATCAAGACATGGTAAAATAAAGACACCCTTATTGGATTGGTATATCTCCAGGATGAGATGACTGATCCACCAAAACCCTGAAACATTGCAAAGCACGTTCTGAGATTTGTATTTTCAAATCTTTAGAGACAGGATGTAAGTGATAAAAACCTTTTTAGTCAATTCTTGAACGGCGTAAACGTCAAAAATTTTGAAAGTAATTTAGGAACCCGTTCCAAAAGTAAAAATAATTAAAATGGCATCCAATCCCAAAATAATTTATATAAAGTAACTTGTTAGGTAACTCTGTATTAAATTTAAAGACAATTTACTTGTTATTAATTTTTTTGTTACGTTCAACTATATGTGTAACATAATTTTTTTTTAAATACATTTTTGGTATATGTATCGTGTATTCATACATATGCATTTAGTAAAATGCGGTTATTTTAATATTACAAACAGACACTCCAATTTTATTTATTTGTATAGATTCTAATGCACATTTACAACTCGCGAAATACTAATGTTATTATAAAATGAAGCTAAAAACACTCAAGCCACATCACAACTGTTATGAATGACACACAACAAACTCATTGTAACCACAAAATCTCCATTAAAATAATGCAATTAAAACTGTAACAAATACGAAGTCCACTTCAAACGGAATATAACAAAACAGGCTTCGGTTTTCTTATAAAGTAATTAATATAACACCGCCTAATGTATTTTTAATAACATTGCTGTGGGAGTTTCAACCAATCATTCTAATGCACAAGTTGATAAAACAAATTTACAAATCCCCTTAAATTGTTGAAAAAGAACTCTATTGCCCAGGTAATAAAGGCGTTGGTACGAGTATTCCTCCTGGCATATTTCTGTTAATTTCGTTTTCTAATTTGTGAAGTACAGTCATGTTTTCTGACTCTCACGTGATGTATTCAAATAGCTAAATGGATTGTTCATATTGTTTTGTTTGTTTTAAGTAAAAGGTAGCTCTCTCTGAAGGGGGTGTGGTGAATTTTTTATTTGTTTTGAATTAGTGTTTGAGTCTCAAATTTTGACTTTATTACATAATTTACGTTGGAATAAGCGAGTGTGTCAATTATATTGTTGACTTTACAAACGAATAGAAATAAATACAATAGATTCGAGGTAATAGAGTCACATTAATTTGAGCACGAACCGAACGGACTGGCTCGAGCGGGGCGGTACTACCCTCACACAGAAGATCAACCTAAAATTCGCATTCGTGTTGTCGTGTTTCTTTGGTGAGTGCTAGACCGGAGGCCCAAAGAGGCAGAAGCTCATTTGACCGCCATAGAGTGGATCACCATGCTGCGTTATTGCATTGTTTGCATTCGCAATGAGTATGGTGGCCACTGCTCTTGGATTCTGCTTATGCTTTCCACTAGGCAAGATGGCAGGTCTATAAAAAAAAAAAAAACAATACAATAGATAGTACGTGTATCACTGTTATATTTTTAGTGCTTGATTTCAACGTATCACAAAGTTCCTAAAAATATACCAACTCATCACTAAAAATTTAAATGAAGAACACCTGTCTCGTTAAAATGAAAGGGCTAGAACTCAAATACAATTAAGGCAGATGTGCCTTAACGACACAAGTTTGTCGATACTTTTTGTCGCAACACTAACCGAACATATCGCTTTACTGAACTTTCTTGTAAGAATGAACTTACTATTAAAACTATTTTAATGAATGCGGTGTCAATAGATTCGTAGTAATAGCGCGGGTGACTTAGGCTACATACATTTTGTCAAAGTTTTGGGTAATAGATTTTTAAAGGATTATCTTTACTTTGGCGTTAATACAGAGCTATACATTTTCTTGTAAACAAATAATCATAAATTTCAACAAAAAGAAAAAAACGACTTTAAGAACTGGACCGAATTGTAATGGGACCACACGTTAAGCACTAGCTTTAAAAAAAAACATCATCAAAATAGATTCACTCAGTCGAAAATTATGAGGTAACAAACATACAGAAAAAAATACAGTCGAATTGATAACCTCCTCCTTTTTTCTCCTTCCTTGAAGTCGTTTAATAAACTTTTATAAAAGGAGTTGTTCTAAAAGAGGGTCAATGAACAGCATAGTGATGGACATCTGCAACTAAAGAACTATAAGTGTTCCTTTCGAGTTCCTTTCTTTAGAATCAGAGAAGATATAGGGAGAGAGGAGGCTTGGGTTCCGGTAAAAGCGGATTCTCTCTCTCCCACGGTTAAAGCGATTTAAAAGACATGCAAATATGGGATAAAGTACTTACGGCCAGTCTCAAAGAGACCAAAGAATAATACATTTATAAGTAAATTGTAACTTATTAACTGACGGTGGTGCTAATTCTGTTGTTGCAACGGAAAACTAAAATTCCTCAAAAAATTCTTAATTTAGTGTACGTGATTACCAAAATGCCGTATAATTTTAGTCAATCTTTGACGTTCTGAACGTCGTTTGACTGGACAAACCCTTTTTTTCATGAATTTTAGTTTAGAGAGTTATCGTAGAACAAAATTTAATTTAACAGTATTTTACCTTTTTATTTATTATTAGGTAGTGAAAGGGTTTGACAACCACGGTCACGCACACTACAGCTTTAAATAAACAGTTATAAGGTTACACAAAGGGGTTCTACGTTAGTCCAGTACTGTGGGATTTTCAAAAAAACAAAAAAAGGTTGATAAATATTTAAAATTTATTTGCGTTTCCACTTGAAAAATTTTGAGTTATTACTGTCTAAATAACTGATTTTGGTTACAATTATGAATTACAATGGTTTTCGTTTCTTTCACGGTATTTTCAATTCTAAAGTGATAAAAATAAAGGTGCAAGTAGAATGTAACCGGTAGCAGATGCTAAAACTAAGGATCCGATATCTAAGCGTCCGGGTGATTGCAGTGGGCACGGTGTGGTCACGCAAGGCTGTCGTCGCTTTGGGGCGGGGTTTTATGATTAATTGCTCATGAGTACAAGACCTTAGGTGTGATGTGTATCTATAGATATAATATATTGTAAGGATATCTTTCAGTTGGTAATTGTGGGCTATCAATACTCTGAAATCTAAGATCTGACATCTGAAAACGATCACATCATCATTTCAGCCGAAAGACGTCCACTACTGAACATATGCCTTCCCCAAGGCTCCCCACAACAATCGGTCCTGTGCTGCTTGCATCGAGCGGTTTCCTGCGACCCTCACCAGGTTGTAGGGGGCCTACCCACGCTACGTTTTCCAGTACGTAGCTGCCACTCCAGAACTCGTTGGCCCCAAGATTACGATTACTCAAGATTTTTTATTAACGTCTTTTAAATATGTTTATTGTTCCTTGTCGACTATAAAATGGACACTTTTAAAGTTCTGCAAGAACTTTTTAAAAAAAAATTAACTGTAACCGTATCTGTAATGTTTTTTTGTAAAAAGAAAAATAAAAAGTCGTAGATAATGTAATAATTTTTAAACAAATCCTAAGATACAATAGTTGAGAAAAAAAAAAAATTATGCCTATTTAGAAAATATCTACTTACGTATAATTTTTTTGTACTAAACAGAAAGTATTCCATACATTTTTTGATTACGATACAGTTGAACAGTTGACTTTCGATAAAGATAAAATGTTGTACTTTGTCAAACCACGTGATGACGATGACGCGCGACAACACGCGACGAAGTTACCAATGCAATAATGGTCCTAGTATAATAAATATAAACATACAGTATAGTAACTTACTAGCCTAAATAATTTGTATATTACTGTGTATGTATAGAAATATGTATTTACCATGTGTATTAATATCAATATTAATTATAGTTAAAGTATTTCTTATTGAGAAATCAAATTATATTTTTAGTTTTCTGCATCTAACTTGATTGAGCATAACATCGCCTTAAACGTCGACACTGGTATAAATTGTTTTTAATATGCATAAAATATTATTTAAAAAAATACTTATGCACATATCGTAGCGTAGCTTTTATTATAGCACAGCCCTACGACAAGCCTTGCTTTGTTATCTTATCACGATCGTATGAAAGCTTATTATAATAGGCGCGATGAGTTCTACGTGACAAAGGTCACTGCAGTCTTGCCACTATCCTTCATCTAGCCGTTAGAATTTACGATAACATTTATTTACTGAAATATTTGAATATTCTGATAATTTTATCGTCGGTAGTTGGCCATTAAAGTAACATTCTCTTCGTAAATTTATTATTTCTTGAATACGAGTTTTTATAATACCAGTAGTGAAATGCAAAACAATTCTAAATATTGAAAATAGTAATTTTCAATAGGTACTTGGAAATGCTTTGGAATTCTCATGGACAATACTGTGTGATCCAGAAATGAGTATTCAGAATTTGGGTGTTTTTGAGTTCGTTTCATGGGTGTTTCTAAACACCTCCCCCCCTCTCCCCCCCCCCAACAGAGGAAAGTTCGTAGTGCAACAGGATCTTTTTTAAAAAATAAAGGGTTACGTTAATAAATTGAGCAGTGAAGTCTTTCTTGTAGGTGTATGTTCTTACCACAAAATAATAAAAATGAGAAGAAGCCTATCACGTCATGGATGTCATTGATACACCAATTATGATTTTCTATTGTGTCACAGTGCGTGAGATCTTGAGGTCAGACATCGATAGTTTCCACAAATAAGAATAAAATTAAACATCGATACAATACGCCGGTGATAGTCGCGGCAAGCCGTTGAATGCGGAACAAGTACTGGTTGCCGTGGAGAATTTTTGGGAGGGATATGTCCCGTAGTGAACCTCCTTCTGCTGAGATGCTGACGATGGAGTGTTAGCGAAAAAGCTTTAATTGCTTTCCACACCTCTTTTGCTTCGTCCACATTCATAAATCGCTGCATTTATAACCGTGGGAGAGCCACGCTTCGGCATGATTGGCCCGACTCGACCGGAGTGGCCTCACAGAAAACCTGTGTGAAATAGCGCTTGCGCTGTGTTTTACCGAGTGATTACCGGAGGTCCATACCCAACCCCTCCCCACATCCCTTTTCTCATCCCCCAAAGGCCGGCAACGCACTTGTGACGCCTCTGGTGTTGCGGTGGCCCATGGGCCGCGGTAATCGCATACCATCAGGTGATACGTCTGCTCGTTTGCCCCCTATACCATAAATGTTCGCTGTGAATGACCTCTTCAAACACATCCATACAATACATATTCGCTGTATAAAATACTTTCATGAGTCTTCTATCATCTATCCTCTTTAAGTGGCCAAACCATCAAAGCAAGCTTTTTTCAATCCTCAACGTTTTCTAATCAGTGCATGCTTGAATCTGTCACTAGCATTCTTCTTAGGGTATGCTGTCTACAGCATTGATTCTAATTTCGTGCCTCTTCTATACAAATAAATAAAATTGGAGTGTCTGTTTGTAATATTAAAATAACCACTTTTTACTAAATGCATATGTATGTATGCACGATACATATGCCAAAAATGTAGTTAAAAAAATTTTTGTCTGTCTGTCTGTCTGTCTGTTTGTTCCGGGTAATCTCTGGAACGGCTGGACCGATTTTGACGGGACTTTCACTGGCAGGTAGCTGATGATCCGAGGAGTAACTTAGGCTACTTTTTTAAGACTAACTTTGTCCCGCGGCGTTACTCGCGGTATAACAATAGCCGCGGGTAACACCGCGGGGTTCAGCTAGTCTGCCATACGCAAGATTCACTACCATAACCTGCCTGTAGAAGTTTTCGTTTTAGAATATTCATTTATTTTTGTAATACCTTTAAATGAGCAATTCTTGTATATATATATATATATTTTTAATGGGACTAATCCCACCCACACGCCCACCGCTGTAACTCCTGTACACCAGGATCAACAGCAGTGACCCACGAACACACCGAGTTATGACACTCGGGAAGTCCCAGGAAAAAATATTAACTGTCTTGGAACCCGCAACGAAATTAATCAGAAGAAAAACAGGAGGAGTTGGAAATATGATAAGTCCACTTCCCTCCTTAGCAAAGCGGGAGACAAAATGAAGTCAAAATAGGCAGACACCTTTTTTTTTAAACCGGGAAGCACCACGGATAAAGTATTAGGGGTCCTAAGTGAGCTATATTTGATTACTATAGTATGTATGGCAGAATCGCCTAAACGCACGGAAATTCACCGCAGTTGACACAAGATCCCCATAGTATACCGCCCCAGATGTCATTTGTAAGGTATTTAGCATTGTGTTACGTTCATTGTACCAAAGACTACACTCCCAGAGAACATGATGAGCCGACTGTTCACAGCTAGTATCGGGTGTTGAGCATTGACACAATGGTGAATCGACTAATTTAAATGAGTGTAGTTTGCTCTTAAAGTTACCGTGGCCCGTAAGAAATTGAGCGACACAGTGATCTACCTCGAGCCATGTCCTCGACATCCGTTCGCGAACAGATGGAAAGAACTGGTAGAGGTGGCGCCCCTTAGATGATTCGTCCCATCGTTGTTGCCATTCATCCATTAGGTCGTCATAGACATTGGATTGCTGTTGAAACAATCTTATGATTTTATCGCGGTCTCGTACGCCCAAAAAATCGCATTCCATGTTTTGTTTTGTAGAATAGTACATGGCTGCACGTCTTTGCACCTCGAGATCGACCGAAAGAACACCCGCCAACACCGGTAAAGCTTCAGTACTAACCGTCCTATATGCTTTGCATAAGAAGATTAATGCAAGTCGTTGGCCTTGTAGCAGTTTGCGACGGACAGCACCTACAGTCGCTCTATCGACCCATACGGGAGCACCATAGCAAACAGCACCCAAATAAGTAGCTCCATATATGATTTTTAATGTATTAAATGAAAGACCCCATGTGGCAGTTGATATTCTCGTCAGAGCAAAGAAACTTTTTTTAGACTTTTCATTAACTGTTCTAATATGTTCGATAAATGAAAAATTTCTTTCTAAAACTAATCCCAAATAGCAAACCGAGGTTTTATTTTTAACAGTAACATTTTGAAATTTAATACACGGCGGTGATTTGAGGTTACCTTTCAGAAGTAGCTGGAAGGTTTTGTTTGGTGCAAAAGTCAAGCGATTACGTACACCCCATAGAGATACTAAGTTCAAACATCTATTAGCCAGACTCTCAAGCCCCGCTCTAGTATCAGATTCCACCAGTAATAAACCGTCGTCCGCATACGCGTTTAGAGTACATCCGGGTGGTATAGGTATTGTAAGAAAATCGTCGAAGCCTATATTCCACAAGTATGGACCTAGCACCGAGCCCTGAGGACACCCCATCGTAAGCGCCTTCGACACAGAATGATGCCCAAGTCTTAATTTTGTTGTGCCTTGTGTGAAGTATGAGGAGATAAGGGAATAAATATTTTTAAAGCATCCTCTTGATTTTAATTTTAGCAATAACATGGGCCACCACGCGTTGTCGAAGGCGCCAGATATATCTAAGAAGATACCTAAGACGTATTGAAACCTTGACTCGGTGACAGTTTTCCTTACAGATATGACCGCATCTGTTGTTGATTTTCCCAACGTAAATCCGAATTGTCTATCATGAAATTTAACTCCACCCGGTAGAAGTCGTGGCACTACAAGACGTTCTAAAAGCTTTCCTAGCGATGGCAACAGTGTTATAGGTCGATAGGACCCAGGATCGTCCGGCGGCTTATCGCCGTGTTTTGGTATTATACGAATATTACCGCACCGCCAAACACTAGGAAATACTCCTTCCGCAATGCAACGTTTAAAAACTGTTAAAATCGTATCACCCGAGAGTTTACAAGCTTCTTTTATCATTTTATTTGATATTTTATCGTCGCCCGAAGCCTTGTTTAGTGGTAATGACCTAACAATACCAAGAAATTCGTCTGAAGATGGTAAGTCAGACGTTGGAGACAATGGTGGTTCGATGGCCCACTGCCTAATTTGTCGGTGATAATCAGTGTCATCCTCCGGCCGATCGTCGGGCACAAGTGATTCTAAAAGATATTTTGCTGTTTCTTCTACTCCTGTAGTATAACTGTTATGAATTTTGATGTTCTGTACGTATGCAAGGTCGATAGATCTATTTGCCTTAAATTCATGATACAAAGGTGACCACGGACCCTCTCTATCGAGTTTATCTACAAGTTTGCGTATTAAATTTCCCTTTGATTTCTCCACTGCTGCCCTGTAGTGAGACCTAGCAACTCTAAGAGCAATGAGAGCATTATTGTAAATATCTCCTGTTACGTTACGCTTTTTAATGACATTTAGTTTTTTACGAGCTTTCCGATGGATTCTACGTAATTCGACCAATTTATAGTTCCACCAATCACATCTACGAGTGCTAGTGATAGATCCGCGGCCTATACAAACATCAGCACAATATGTGAAAGTGTCTGACAATATTTCTGCGCTTTCCTCAGCTGATAGACAACTGCGAGTGAAGTCTTTGGCATGTACTGCAAAGAGTGAACCAAATAAAGCCCAATTTGCCCCTTTAGTTTTATATCTAAAATTGTACGGAGTTATTAGTGGATTTTGTGCAACAATTGGTATGAATTCGTACACGATTAAGCGGTGATCACTACAGGATGCGTCCGGTAGGACACGCCATCCAGATATCGAGACGTCGCCGCGCGTAAGCGTCACGTCAATAGAAGACTCACCCATGGGGCTGCAAAAAGTTGGTTGTGCATCAGGGGTATTGTGAATGGTAAGATTCATTTCCGCAATAAAATCTTCAACCGCACAGCGCCGGGCCATGTCAGTTGAACGCAGCTTGCCATACCATAAAGTAGAAGATGCATTGACATCAGCGCCAATGATAATTTTGTGTCCCACGAGGGACCGCAAAACGAAACGTAAATGATGTAGATGAGGATCAATGGGATGTGAAAACTGAAAATAACAGCTCACTACATAAACCTTACAGGTGGAGGATGAAATCTCAGCAACGGCGCAGTGTGACGTCATAAGGTTACGCAAAGATGTTACCGTAAAAGTAGAACTTGCAACATATATCCCAGCCCGTGACCGGCCATCTAGTTGTACTACATTGTTCCGCAAGCGAGCGCTTTGATATTGTTCTTGTATAAGGACAATGTCTAACTTTTGTTCCAAAACTAAATTGTCTAATTCTGACGTAGCTATTTTGTCATTATGAAGGTTTAACTGGCCTATTGAGATATTATCCATTATTAATTAAGTACTACAATCACTAAACTACTGCTGTAAAACTATTCAGTAACTAGTGTTTAGGATTAGCTGCTCTAATTTAAGTTTATATGTGGAGCAGTCCTGTGATCCACATCGATGGTCACATGGTTTTTTGTACCGGCTGCATTGTGCGCATTTCGGTTTAAAATCTGGTGTGTCCTTAATCGAACAAGCTCTTGTATCGTGGCTGCCGGCGCAGTTGGCACAGGTAGGAGTTTTAATAGTGCAAAACTTTTGAACATGACCGAATTGTTGACAGTTTAAGCAACGAACTACTTCTAAGTCGTCTATAAACCTACAAGTGGCCCAGTCTATGTATAATTTATCTTTTGTGCTAGCTAAGTGTTTTCTAACTTCTGTCTCTAATTCTAAGCCTATCCATTGGCGTCCGTGTTCTAGTTTACGATGCCTGACAATTTTGGTTGATTTTAAAAAGTCGCTTTCAGTTAATTTTAATTCGTCCTTGATATTCTGACGATATAAAGCTGTTAGGAAAGTACGATCCTCCATAGAACTGGGTACGTCTTTTACAATTATACGGGGCCTTCGGCCTTTCGGCTTTTCTAAGCGTAAGCCTGCTGATTTAATGGCGTTTACTGATTCTAGTTTTTTAAGCTGCCTTTCATTTGCAACCCGCAACACGACGCCTGCCCTTGCGGTTTTTTAACGCCTACAATTTGAAAACCTTCGTCACTGGGCTTAATAGCCTTCATGAGAGCCTGTTTTGTGGCCGACGAAGTTGCATAATCCGTTGAACGTTCCGTTGTAGGATACGCAATAACACACGGCCTAGATACGCGCGCCTCAGCGGACACCGGACACGGAGCTGAACCAGGCGGTAAGCGAAGCTTAAGCTTGTCCGCGTACGTAAATCCCGACTGTTGAACCGCGATACCGCCCACCTGGCGCTCGAGATTCGCTAATTTCGTTTCATTGCTAGAAGATTTAATTGCCAACAATGAGACGATACCGGTAATCCGCTGGGTTATGTCCATATATATATATATATATATTTAAAGTTCATCATGAAATTTTGTATGCAGAGGGTTTCCGGGGCGAGAAATCGATCAAGCCAGGATTCACTTTTAGAATATTCCCCAAAGAAAACAGGTCATCTAAGTACTTACTAATTAAATGGCATTTCCATCTACTGTTTATAACATTGATAATTAATTAAATTGTTCGTTATTACTGTGACGGGATATTACTACCTAATTACCTTTCATTTGATTTTTGAAATAACTTTAGTTCTTCGTAAAAGCGATTGGATTGTCACGGTGTATGAGTAAATTCTCCTTACTACTTAATAGCATCGATTGAACTTCTGATGACATAGTGTAAAATATAGTTATTAATTCCATTCTTGTGTCATCAGTAGCCATTACGCCTTTTAAGAGTAGGTGGTCTTTACGACTTGATCATTAAATCTGAAAGAAATATTATCCAGAATTGTTAAATGACTTGCAGTTCCTTGAATTCTCACGCATGTGTACTATTACATTACGAATGGTATAATTATACTGTCTATACATATGTACTAAAATGTTTTAGTAGTCTTACCTGGAAGTTCGATGGCAGTCGCTTCATGTAAAATATCAAAGTTACAGTCGCAGTTGGCTTAAAGCCGACCTCGATCTTATTTAACAAAAAAAAAATCAAAAGACACAATAAGTTTCTTATCATTGTTTTTTTATGTATGGGCCTGCCAAAATGACTACTCCGCCTGGTGGAAAGCAAAAGCAGAATCCAAGAGTGATGGTCAGCATACTTATTGCGAATGCAGACAATGCAATGGTGACCCACACCGTGGCGGCCTTGTGATGCTTTCGTATCCTTGGGCCTCCAGTCTCGCACTCAACAACACTCACAAACATGACGACGATTTTCGTTCATCTTCTATGCGAGGGTAGTTCCGCCCCGGTCGAGCCGGCCCGTTCGTGCTGAAATCGACGTGGCTCTACTACCTTGTTTGTTTTACCAGGCTATTTCCGCACTTAGTCTCTTGATTGGACAATTTCACGTGGGTTTGTCATCTTCCTACTCCTTGTCTCCACCTGGGGCGACTGTAAGTCGAACCCGTAATACTTAGCGCATAATGAAATAAGAATCTTAAACCGAAGCAGTACGAATTGAGTTTTTGCTGAAAGAACGTGTTTATAATTCTATATAGAAGAAAGGTCAAACGCAACCGCAAAGTCGATTCCAGTAAATATCTTACTTCATTTGACACCTGAGTTTATATTTAGTAATAACACACTGACCATAATTAATACCTATTACATGAACCACTTGCCCGTAAACTATATAATTAAATGTAAGTGAAATGCCATAAACTGTTTTAGATACAAGCTCGATCGGCTGATATTATCGAGCAAGCCTAAGGCAATAACAAGCTCTTATTTCATACTACATTGGTATTTGTCGGATAATATTTTTCTATGTTTCCACTATAGTTTTGCTTGAGGCGTCGTTTATAATTCTACCATCAATTTCGGTTTTAATGTGTGGATAATTAGGGCTAGGTAAGTGATTACGGAGGCATAGAATTGGTGATTGTACACTAGCAGACGTGTAATGAATAGATGCATTGAGAGATTCTAGGTTAGGAACATTCAGTTAGAATGTTTTAGATGCGGTATTTTTCTATTTTAAATGGAGATGGTTAGCTTCTAGGTGGTTATCTTCAGAATGCTACACTTGAGTCTTTTCTGATAGACGCTGATCTTCTTTTTTGCTTCGGCGGTGAATTTCCATGTGTGTATATGTCAAATCGCGGCTTGAGTTCATGGCTTTTGTTCTTGTCACTTTGTGAATACATCCTTAAAATATCGTCAGACATAGTTAATAACTTTCACCATTTCACCACCTTACAATAATTTATAGAAAATTACTTCCACATATAAATCACAGGAACGTATCCGTAATTTATTTCTCAATCAACTCATCAATAAACTAAAACTTATTGTGCAATAAGTCATAGTAAAAACTGGATAATTCGTTTAATAGCTTGTGTCTATTGGTGAATAATCAGTGCCGTACAATGGACAAACTTAACTTGATAACGATACATCAACTCGAGTTTGACAGCTAAATTACTCGAGTGAGTACAGTCAGCATACCGACCGGTAAAGGTTCTAGTCCGTTTTTTGTACAACTAGTTATTTCAGGCGTTGAATGGTTGTCTAACCGTTTTCGGTTGAGACAGTACTGAGATATAATTGTAAGGTACTGTACTGAGGTATAAATACATTTTGAATTGTTGAGGTACAGTTGACAAAAAAAATTATAATTTGATGGCAAAAATTTTAAACTATTATATGTGTTATTAAAACTCAGTAGTGAGACAATTTAGGCAATTCTTAAATTCTTTAGTAAGTTTTTTTAAATTATGTTTTAAGCTATCAGCATTTAATTTACAATACAAATATTCGAAACGTAGGACCACATGACAATATATCATTCAGTCATTATAAGTAAGTACATTGTACATTGTTTTTTTTTCCAAATTAAAAAATATATATAAATTTAGAGGTATCACTTGAGAACGAATGGGTGATATCAATTATTTTCGTCTCTAAAATGAGTTTTTAATTAAATAAACATATAGTTTTAAAATAATTTTGTCCTAATTAGGTTAAAGATAAGTTGAAAATTCAAAGTAATTATTAATAACATCATCTTTATTCAGAAGTTATTTTTTTCTTCAGCTTTATTAATTTCTACGTACATGACATTTATAGAAAACCGTATGAATCGTTAAATACGGTTACAATAACAATTAAAATAGATAACACAGGGTGTTTTACTTTTTTATATCACCGTTACGGCAATTAAACAATGTAAGCGTGTTTCTGCTATCGGTACTTTAAACCCGAGCAAGATTTACGAGCGAAATGTTTAAACGAATAATTATTACTTCAAATTCCTTACAAAGTACAAAAAGTATCATTACACAATGTTAGGAACATTAATATTCATGACTGATCACGATTCGGTGCATTTTTGAGAATAATATCAGAGAAGTAACTCTAAATTGAATATTAACGAATATAGAAGACTTTAGAACCTGTGTTTAAAATTTAAGTACATATTAACCACTGTGCAAAACAGAAACAAAATAAAATTAAGCAATAGTTACCAAAGTTGCTGTACTCTGCCTGATGGAAATCATGAGCAGAATCCAAGAGTGGTGGTCACCATCCTCATCCCGAATATGGATAACGCAGCATAGTGACGCACACATGGCGGCTTTCTACCTACTTACATTTTACAGTCCAATTTATGTTTTTTGTTTGTCAAGTCTGTTACCTCAAGAAAAAGATGAAAAATGTCGCAGATAAGAAAGGTAGAATTTACGTCTTAAGTATTTATGACACTCGAACTTATTTTTAAGTGGCATATTTTTTCAGTTTCATCTGTGACAACATAATTTCACTGTAGGTAGTAAAAGAGGGTGTAAACAACAATTTCCTAATTTAGATTTAAACACTATATTTTGGACCAATTACTTTACTAGATTATTGTATAACTACACCAAACTTATAATATACTCTAACACGTGTTAATGAGAGTCATTTTTCAACGACTCCTCGCAATTAAAGATGATTTGTGGAGACGTTATTAGCAACACTGTTGCAAATTGCAGTCTTGATGACGTGTGTTATTATGCCAATTATACGGAATAAAAACTATTGAAAAACAAATATTTTGGTGTAAAAAATCAAAAACAATGTTGATCGGTATTACTAAGTTATTCCTGATATTTTTGAGTAACACTTAGTCCGTCGTTCTCTTGTAAGCTTGTTACCGCGTAAAATTGATCAATTTTAATATATTGTTTTTCTTTTATACTCGCAACAAAGTTTATACTTCATCGATATTTATACGATCCCTTTCCACTAACCGAAACGCTAAATGGAAAGTTATGGTACGAGTAGTAACACACATGCTTCTATTTAAATTTACAATAAAAATAAATCACTTTTCTAGAAAAGTTACAAAATGAAATTCACAGAAAACAGCAAATAAGGTCTAGGTACGTAAGTAAGGCAAAGGCTACAAAATGGAATAAAAACAAAGTCGTGTGGTGTCGTGGGACACCAGATAGGAACGAAGTTTCTTATCATAAAATATAAAAATATATGCAACTTACATATATATATATATATACTAAACTAAATTTTAAAAATCTTACGCTTTTTTTATTTAACGTTACCGATGTTTTTGGCGGCTAGGGTATACAGATGGAGCTCTACAATTTTTTTAAATCTTACGCTTTTTGATTTAACGTTACGGACGCTTTTCCGTCTAGGTTACCTCTTCGTAACGTAACGCCCCATAAGGAAATTTCGTTCCAACTAGGCTCCAACGAAAATAAAGCAATAGGAACTAGTTCTTGCTATATCTAATGCACATTCATTATAATTTATTAATTGTCTAAAAATTTCCTCGGTCTAACAAAGAGCCTACTAACTATGGAAAAAACAAAATATTGTAAAAAAAAACAGTTTTAATATTCAATGGACTTGGTATTTTATTTGAGTGTCTTCAACCAATAAATATTTACATAATATCAATAAGTACGTTTAATAAGTGTTACTTCTGTGACCCGGTATTTATCATCAGCCTATCGCAGTCCACTGCTGGACATAGGCATATACCTATATATATATACATAGGCGTAGATCCGGTATTATTAACTGTATAAAACGGATATAGGTTATCAATGTAGTAATATAGGTCATACAGATCAAATCTACTGATACTTATTTATTTTCTTGTTTCATTACACTACGAAATAGCTTATAGAACATTTTAAAACATCTATAAAGAAAGAAAAATAATCTAAAATAAATATAATAATTTCTTTCAAAGTAGGTCGAATAACCGAACTAATTCCAGATTGCCTACAAAATGTATTCCGAAACTTCACTTAATCCAGTTAGAGAGCCACTAACTCATAACCGTAATCTTGACAAATAAACAAAAACGCAGCAACCATCAACACTGCTTGTACCCAATCTGACAGGCAATTTATTAAACCGACATGACAAATGCATCTCTGTTATTCCCACTAAATTGATCACTACTTTGTTACTTATACCACCGAAACAAGAAGATATCTGAAACACAAAACACATTCAAAAATCAACCTCACATCATCTTAATAAGGTATATAAAATAATTTTAGAAGTGTCTACTTAATTTAGTGTAGGTACGAATAGTGATGTATCATACTGCAAGCATTTTGGCTTGCATGATTTCTTTGTAATCTATGCCAAATGCAGTGAAGTGCCAAGTGAAGGATAGTTGTAATTTTAAATTAAGCGTCAAACCTTGAGTATGACAGTCATGGATGCGAGTCTTGAGATGTCTCAGTAAATGAGTTGGATCATTTGACAGTCTAAGATTAGATGGCTACTTGTCATGTCAGGAAATGTCTTACTTGATCGAATTATTGGTCACGATATAGGGTCGTGTATACTGATTAAAAGAACAGAGATCCCTATTCATATGGTGTGGTAAAAAGCGTCTAAGGGAACAAACTCCGCTGGACAAAAACACAGGAAAACTTGAGCGTGATGTTATAAAAAGGCTAGAACTTTCTTTCGAAGGAGATGCTTATGTTCAGTAAAGGACTATTACAATCTGTTGATGATAGGGTGGGTGCTAAAGAGCAGACGGGCCACGCTAATACTACAGCTACCAATCTATACAAATAAATAAAATTGGAGTGTCTGTTTGTAATATTAAAATAACCACTTTTTACTAAATGCATATGTATGTATACACGGTACATATACCAAAACTGTAGCTAAAAAATTTTTTGTCTGTCTGTCTGTCTGTTTGTTCCGGGTAATCTCTGGAACGGCTGGGTGGATTTTGACGGGACTTTCACTGGCAGGTAGCTGATGATCCGGGGAGTAACTTAGGCTACTTTTTTTAGACTAACTTTGTCCCGCTGCGTTACTCGCGGTACAAAAATGACCGCGGGTAACACCGCGGGGTTCAGCTACTTGATACATATGACTCAAGAGATAGGAGTTCGAAGCCACCTTTTGAGCGACCTCTCGCCTCGAATTACAGGAACGAAATTCACTTAATCGTTCACTAATTACAGTCACTCTAACTTCATATTTATCAATGTTTTTATCTCTGCAAAAAAGTTTACATGAACCTTTGACTTCAGGTATTTGTACGATATTAGACTGTCGAGTCACATTAGTTCCAGTCGTTCAAAACGTTACGTTATGAAGAAATTTGTATGAAATAATGAGTTATGACGGCATATGTATTGCTTTTTTGTCGCAACAATTGAGAAATAATAAAAAACTTGTAAACAGCAACGAATGTAATTTTTACTGACCTGTAATTTTAACCTTCTAAAACTATGGTAAGTGTAAGATAATTATATTTACATTACATTAGGTACATATTAGTTCTCCTTCACTTGTTAATTTTAGTTTAATATTTCTATTTCGAATAATATTTATGATGGTTTTAACATTACATAGTAGGTTATTTATTATTCATACAATTTCTTTTTTTTAATTAAGGAAAAGGAGCAGATCCGTGATGGTAGACTTCAAGGAACTACAATGCGTTTGAATTAAGAATAGGACTGGAAATCCGCCATCTTACCCTGCATTTGTCAACAACTACAGATATTTTTGTATGTATTTTTGTAAACTTTATTACAAATTTTCAATCGATTAAGAAAATTGGTTTATGGTAACAAACTTTAAAAAAAATCTAAATACTAACATGGAGTCTTTGCCGCGCTTATTGTATGTAAAAACATATTTTTTTAATTTTAATATTATTTGGTGTACCTACATGCCAAGGCTACATTTCCAATGAAGTTAGGTATAAATCCAGTCCTATTCTTCTTTGAAACGCACTGCATCAAGGAGTACGGACGGAGAATCATAAGTCCTGAAGAATTCGTTATTAGGTTCCTCCGCTTCCACAACAGTATCTGAAAAGATGAAAAATTAAATCACTTACAAATTCTCTTTAAAACGTAAAGAAAGGGATGATACGTTAAACAATCATTTTTGAGGATAAATTATTAGTAGTTGGATGACTACATATTTCAATGCCTTTTTGATTTATATATTGGCTGAATGTCATAAGACAGAAATTAATTTCAACAAAGCTAAAGAACATATTGCATTACAACTATGTAATTTACTGTTCAATGAAGTCACACACGACGAATGTGTTGCATCAATCCTTGCTTATGACAGGCTATGACAGATCAATTAAACCTCTAGGTTCTCTTTTACGAGCTACAAAATTATATATATAAATTAAATGAGTTTATTTAAAGCTAGCAACATTGTTGATCCTTGTTTACGTTTAAACTGTACGAGCAAGCAGAGACAAATGACGCCATATGTTTCGCAGAACGACCGTTATCGCCAGGATAAATTCATAATAATTTAACTTAATAGTTAAGTCAACAGGAACGACTTTGAATTAAAATGCAGAACGTATATATGAATGAATGTATAAATAAGAAGAAATTATGAATTAAACTAGGACGTATAAAAGGTTAACATTAATCGCTGTCAGAATATTATCCGGAAATTAACTGTTACTTTTTAAAATAGTTACTTATTTTATTACTGACGTATTTATTGTTCATTTAATACTGCTGTCAATTACTTAAAGAAAAATTTACTGCAATCTCATCTCGGTTTTTCAACATGCCTGGCTGTTAACTTGGATTATCTTTTGTTTGAAATATTTTAATTTAAAGGTGAACCCTAACATGCACAAATATAGGCTTGTTATTTACTAGCGACTCGCCTATTATTAGAAACCAATAAGATTTGAATCCAATATAATAAAGGATTTAATGCTTCGTATACTAATGAAATTAACACCGCAGGACAAAGTTAGTCTAAAGAAAAGTAGCCTAAGTTACTCCCTGGATCATCAGCCACCTGCCAGTGAAAATCCCGTCAAAATCGGTCCAGCCGTTCTAGAGATTACCCGGAACAAACAGACAGACAGACAGACAGACGGACAGACAGACAGACAGACAGACAGACAAAATAATTTTAAACTACATTTTTGGTATATGTATCGTGTATACATACATATGCATTGATTAAAAAGCTGTTATTTTAATATTACAAACAGACACTCCAATTTTATTTATTTGTATAGATGTACTCGCATTTAAATTTAAACTAATTTATTGTATACCTGCTGAACCCCAAGGTGTTACCCGAGGTTATCGTCGAGGACTCTGGACAGACAGACAGACAAAAAAAAATTATAACTTAGTAAAAAGCGGTTATTTTAATATTACACACAGACACTCCAATTTTACTTATTTGTATAGATTTTACAGTATATTCATGAAGTTTTCTTATCTTTAAATGATGCAGAAGCAGCACTTGGCCACCATAGTGTGGGTCACCATGCTGCATTGTTTGCATTCGCGATAAGGATAGTGACCACTGCTGTTGGAGTGAGCTCATGCTTTCCATCAGGCAGAGTAGAGTCATAATAGAGTAGAGATACATAACAACAAAAAAAGCAACAAACTGTCCCACCTGCAGTTTGAATCAAATTAAAATAACAAGTGGTCACTATGCCAGTACCAGGGCACCATAAACACGACACAGTTAATTCCTCTCGCCACAATTGAACCAATTGACGTAACAGAAAATAGCAGAATTAAAACTGTTACGCATCAAAAATAGTGTTAATCTATCTCAATTGAGACAAGTTATCAACACCGGGGCTTCCTGTAATTGTTCTAATCTAAAAATTAACAAGGGCATGGTGTAATAAAGTTCTTTTTGTGGAATTCAAATGGGGTTTTAAAACTTATTGGTGAGATTATTTTACTTTGAAAGATGTTTTAGAGACATGGACGTCAGTGAAGACATAATTTTCCTTTGTTTTGCAAGTATTATTGAATCTAAAAAGAAATTCAGAAAGTACCAAGTTTGAGTAAAACTCGGCGCAACCCTATGCTAATATATTAGTACAAATGTAAAAAAAAAAGTGCTTACTCAATTTTTTAGTATACTTTCTCAGTTCTTTAAAATGTATATGTTGAACTCAAAAATGTCTACTCCATGCTTACGAAATTAGACTTATCTTCAAGCGTTCAATCTTACCTAACCTTTCCATACACCCGACTTTCTTATCAAAGGTCACTATACCAGTATTGCTCCAAGCACCTATAACCCATAGTCATATACCCTAAATGGATTTAGACTCGGGGTCAAGTGGGCCCAGCGCCATTACGGCGATTAAGGTCCGCGACGACGGGTCAACATTATACGGGCCAGAAATTGGCCTTAACTGTCTTTCACAACTGCCCGTATCATTAAAAAATCAGACATTTTAGTTTTATAGCTATATTTAGAACAATAGTGGCAGTAAAGTTTATTGTGTGTGAATTTATAGGACTTTAATTTGAGATGTGGCAATCGAATCAGCTCGTAGGTGTTTATGACTGGAATGGATTGGTAAATAAACGTGGATGAAAATATGTAATGTTTTAGTAACTCCTTCTGAATCAGGTCAACGCATGGCTATGCAATACATATTTTCAAAGTCATATAAATGGTTTGACGATTTGAGATGATTATTATATGAGAAATAGTAGTAATATTAATAAATATTTATTGACAATTGTACGTAATATAAGTTAAGAATCCATAGCTAAAATAGAGATAGATACCGACTAGACATTTCTGTGACTTGAAGGAGCCTAAGTAACAAAGCCTTTAAGATTTACTATTATAAAATAAATAAAATTTTAAAGTAAGTTAGGTAAACAAGTAATAACTTTCAAAAACTAAATCACAATTCTATTTAGCACTACAATCTACGGATAGACTTATAATAGCTGTACTCGTATATGATTCTTCATTAATGTTATTATTATTAACAATGGATGGCCAGTTTATATTCTAAATTCGAATGAATTCAACTGTCTGTATGTTCTGGCTAATCTCTGGAAGGGCTGAACCGATTTTGACGGGACTTTCACTCTTAGGTAGCTAATGATATCAGGAGTAACTTTGGCTAAGTTATGAATTTTCGAACTCAAACTAAACATATAGCAAAGCACATCTTTCTATATGTTTATTATAGTATAAGTTAGGCCCCACGGTGTTACCCGCTGTTGATAAATCAAAGGTACAACAACAATCACGGGTAACACCGTGAAACGAAGTTAGTCTAAAATATAAGTAGTCTAAGTTCCTCATTGTGTCATCAGCTTTGACCATTGAAAGTCGCGTCAAAATCCATCAAGCCCTTCCAGAGATTAACCAATACCTATGGACAAACAGACAAAGATATTAATTTCATATGCATTTAGTGAAAAACTGTTAATTCTATAGATAGTAGTAGAGCCACGCTGATATCAGCACGAACGGGCTCGATCGGGGCGGTACCACCCTCGCATAGAAGATAAACGGAAAATGACAGCGATCGTGCTGTCGTGTTTCGTTGGTGAGTGCGAGACCGGAGATCCAATGATGCAGAAGCATCACTAGGCTACCATGCTGCATTGTTGCATTGTCTGCATCCGCAATGAGTGTGGTGACCACCACTCTTAGATTCTGCTTATGCTCTCCATCAGGCAGAGTAGAGTCATTTTAGCAGGATATACATAAAAAAACTATAGACAGTCACTTCAATTTCAATTTATTTGCATAGATTCTATGTAGTAATAATGTTTCAAATACTCGTATCATGGTTGCCTGTAAGATATTGCTTTGGAGCGATAAGGTAAACTTGTACTTTCATAGTTTTAAGTTAACCTTGTATTTACATAAGCTGGTGTCCAATAAAGAGAAATCTTATTATGATCACACTTTACTCCTTCCCCGACTACAAGAGTAGCTCATAACTCCATCCTCATTACGTGTCCATCTGAATATCACTACAGTCCTTTGACATCGCATCAACATAAACCTATTTGATGCTACTGACACCATGACCCGAGTATAACGAGTCTAAATTATATTTCATTTAAACACCCCTAAACGTTACTTCGAACAACTTTGTGTAAAGGACTTTAGAGTTCATTTTTGAATGGCAAGTGATGATTGGAAGGTAAACACAAATGTGCATGTGAGTAACTACTGCTCATTTGGCTCAGTGCAATTTGTAGGAGGTCATCAACACCGTAATGGATTAGTACAATTCACTTCAAAGAAACACAGGATTGACGCACACTGAGCAAAATTGTTACAGATCATAAAGGACGTGGTCATTTCTAGAAATTGTTGTCGTCTTTGTGTTGTAGTTACTGTAAACTGTGGTTTGAGTTCTGATATCATTTTTATACGAAGCTTGACAAAAGAAGTGATCCGATATTTCAGAAATGCAACGTTAATAGATATATGTATTTCTAATATATAAAATTCTCGTGTCGCGGCGTTTGTAGTTAAACTCCTCCGAAACGGCTTGACTGATTTTTATGAAATTTTGTGTACATATTGGGTATGTCTGAGAATCGGACAACATCTATTTTTCATACCCCTAAATGGTAAGGGAGACCTTAAATATTTTTTTTGTATTAAATATTTAGTTTAGTGTACAATAAAGCTTTCAAACTTATCCTACAATTGTAACTAACAATCGAAATGATAAAATTTGTTGACAGGTAAAACCATTTTACACATCAGCTTTGTTAAATATTATAGTGCTGTAAAAAACGGTAAAGCCAATTAAAGTTGACCAGAAATCACCAAATGTATTATTGTCATAAAATTAAAAAGCTTAAAACTGTCAAGTACGATCCTCCCCTAGCAATTAATCCGTCAGAGTTAGTGGCATAATTACATGTGACATCAACCGACCGGCGCAACGGCGCCAGCGCACATCACGCTGACCTTCCGACATTACACTGCTGTACCGATTACAATCAAATTTAGAACATAATGAAATAGCATCATCATTAAAGCTTATTAAATATAGATCAATGAATGTTGTAAGTGCTGATTTGTTAATTTTTAGTCCATTGTCTTTAAGAATATGAATTTAGGGTAACTAATGTATCATCATCATCATCGTCAACCCATAATGTCCCACTGCTGGGGTCGGGTCTCCTCCCAAGAGAGGGTTAAGGCCATACGTCCCCACGCTAGCCGAGTGCGGTTTGGGGACTGGCAAGACAACGTTGTGACTACGTAAATTTTGCCGTTGGATGTTTTTAAGCCGTCCAAAGGCCTCCAACTAAGTTTCAAGACTGTTATCCTAGGATAATAACTAATGTTTAAATACTATAAATATATAAATAAATATTTCGGACATTTGACACACAACGCCATCTAGTCTTAAACTAAGTAGAGCTTGTACCACGATTACTAGAAAACTGATATGAATTCATTTAAACTTTTAACACCCAAACTTCAAAACAAATATTTGTAGATCATGCAAACATTTGGTCCGGGAATCGATACCGAGACCTCAAGCATAGCAGTCGCATATTACGCTAACACTGCCCCATGGAGGCAGTCAAGTGTACAAATAATGACTAGTGTAGCCATAGCAATTATAGCAATATTGTCTATGTTAGGTTTGGTTTCGAACAATCTATATAAATAAATAAAATTGAAGTGTTTATTTGTAATATTAAAATAACACGATACATGTGCCAAAATTACAATTTTTGTCGGTCTGTTTGTCTGTTCCACGTAAACTCTGGAACGGCTGGACCGATTTTGACAGGACTTTTACTGGCAGATAGCTGATGATCTAAGGAGTACTTTGGACTTCTTTTTTTAGACTGGCTTTACGTGGTACGACAATAACCGCTAGTGATACTGCGGGGTTCAGCTAGTCAATAATAATAATGTACAGTTAAATGTACGGGTACAGTTCTTTGAACCTGTCTGGTGATGGATTAAGAGATGAAATGTCACCATCTGCTTTTGTGTTGTGAGAGCCGATTACATAGTACTGCAAATAGAAGGACAACTTACAACGAACTCAATACCATTCCGTCTGTTCAGCATGGTATAGTCGGCCTAAATTTTCTTTCTAAGTAGAGGCGTATGTCTAGCAGTGAATTATTAAACATGTCATATATTAAGATTTGTTTAATATGGTAGTTGACACCTTAGTGAAATCAGTTACTTTTTATTATCTGTCAAACCGATAACTTTGTATGAAAAATGTACTAAAAAGTGGATTGTGACGTCACAGTTTTAGACCACTTAACATTAAAATTTATAATAGCAATGAAAACCTGTAATAATTATATTTTCCGAGATGTTTTGTAACATTCGTTTTAATGAAGGAGACATCTGTATTTATTTGGGATACAGTTACTCGTTTCATAGTTTGTAAATTTTTCAAACATATATACATGGTTATAAACTCCAAACTATTCTGTTCAAGTCACTAACATTCATATACATAACTAGCTGAGCCCCGCGGTGTTACCCGCGTTTGTTATTATAACCGCGGACGATGCCGCGGGACGAAGCTAGTCTAAAAAAGGTGCCTTAGTTACTGCCTATATCATCAGGTATCTGCCAGTGAGAGTACCTTCGAAATACGTCCAGCGGTACCAGTGATTACCCGGAACAGACAAACAGAAAGACAGACAAAATAGTAAAAAAAAAAGTTGGTATATGGATCGTGTACACATACATATGCATTTATTAAAAAGTAGTTATTTTAATAGTACAAACAGACACTCCAATTTTATTTATTTGTATAGGTATTAACCTAGTTTTTTAACTTATTTAGTTTAAATTAATTGAATACCTACTCGTTAATTAAAAGTATCGATAACATATTTTGTACAAAATGTCAACGTGTATGGTACTGTAATTAACCACGTACGTAATTACTAACAGATGTTTGTCCAAGTCTATCTGCAGATATAATAATACTCTGAGAAACTGGTTGGCTGTTTGTTCGTGTAATAAATAATATTGTTGTTTTTAATAACATGCGGCGGAAGCTAAAAACGTATATTGATATCATTTTGAAGAATATAGACCTCAAGATATCAGAAAGATATCTGTTTGGCCTAAGTCAGGAGATATTCTTGGTGGCTTCTCTCTTTTCTTTTTTTTTTTTTTTTCTTTGGGTGTCTCTTGTCCTAAGCTATAGACTCATCAGTTATATACCTATAGTAGAAGCCGGTATGGTTTTAGTCAGCTCAAGTAAGACATTTTCCTTCACCCTCAGTTTCGGTGAAATATTAGAGTTTCCATCCGACAAAAAGCTACTTTCAAGGAATAGCTTGAAGATCTGTCCCGAATCGAATAGTAAATGAATGGTTTTTCCTTTCATTAAATTATCTTTGAAACGTATTATCATATTGAGTTGTAATAAATTGTATACTTCAATACATAATTTGTTTCGAATTTGTATCCTAGGATCCCTAGCCTAGTTCCTAGTCTAATTTAAATATACCCTTCTAAATAAAAAGATTCATCAACGACGAAGGCCTAGGATACTGTCTAGTTTGTAGTCCGTCTTCCAAATGTTATATTTTTTATGCATGGCCCTGCCAAAATGACTCTACTCCGCTTGATGGAAAGCATAAGCAGAATCCAAGAGTGGTGGTCACCATACTCATTGCGAATGCAGACAATGCAACAATGTAGGATGGTGACCCACACCCACTTCTGCGTCATTGGGCCTCCGGTCTCGCATTCACCAACGAAACACGACAGCACGAACGCCGTCGTTGTACGTTGACCTTCTGTGCGAAAGTAGTACCGCCCCAGTCGAGCCGGTCCGTCCGTGCTGAAATCAGCGTGGCTCTTCTACCTTTTACGTGTTATTAAAAATGATAGATGTATTAGGTTATTAATTATCATAAAATATTATATTAGAGCTATTACTTTATGATGTCCGTACAAACGTAATAAAATAGTTGCATAGGAATCATAAAAAAGCCTTTAGACATAAAGTTCATCTAGACACATGTGGCTCATTGCCTTTTCCAGCCAGCCAGACTCAAATAGTTCTGGAGTGGCAACCAGGTATTGGTAAATGGAGCGTGCGTAGGCCCTCTACTAATCTTTATATATATAATTCTTCTGTGAGTGTGTATGTCACTGAACTACTCTCAAACGACTGGACCGATTTTGATGAAATTTTTTGTGTGTGTTCAAGGGGATCTGGGAATGGTTTAGATTCACAATTTTGTCCGCTGGACAATCTTTTTTTAATTATTTTTTAATTTATTAGTAGTTATGGCAAAACGACGTTTGCCGGGACAGCTAGTTGGTCTATAAACCTGGAGAACATAACCAGTTTTCTTGGAGAGTCTTGTGGAATCCCATGTCTAGCAGTCGTCGTTCAGCGATGATGATGAAGCATCTGTAGGGCACTCGCGACAGATGCTCTTGATAAGAACTAGCGTTGCCTTATTCATATTAATATTCATAGCCATATAAAATGAAACCAGTTCTTGTATTTCAAACGTAATTAACACGGGATACTTAATTTAGTTTTTTTAATACATTATGCGTTTTTACTAAATTATAAATGAAGAATAGAATTTTAATTTAATTAAAAGTTGTGTAGTCAGCTGTGTTATAAGAATGTTTTTCATTAATATTTTTAAAACCGTTGCACTGTTGATATAGTAGTTATTGGACTTGACTGCAAAGCCAGGAATCAGGCATCAGTACTCATAACACTCATAACAATATATATATATTATAATAACTAGATAATTTTTGTTCTGTGACTGGAAATAATTTATTGTTGTCATATGTATGGCAATCGTAATTGGGTAGTCGTGGGTAGTAAGACAATAAGTATTATTATATCGTACATATAGAACTTCATACAGTATTGTTTCTGTTGTGTTCTATAAGCTTCCTATAGTTCTAACTATTATACACTATACCCTATGATTATAAACGAGGGCTAAACTTCAAGGAATCTCAAGAAAATTTACAAGCTGCCTTTGGGGAGTCTGCTCCTGCGTTAGCTCATCACTTATTGGTTTCCTTAATTTAAACGTGGTTGAGAGAACTTAAACGATGACCCCAGAACCGGCCGACCATCAATGGCAGTAACTCATGAAGACGCCATCATGGTGGAGTGGCTTTTGCGAGAGAATAGACATATTAGACATCGAGAGATACAGACTAAACTAAACATTGAATCGCAAGCAGTTTCCACCATCATGCATGTCCTTATAGTTAGGAAGCCTCGACTCGCGCTGGATACCTCATTCTCTCGCCTATCAGCAAAAATGCCGTCGTGTTGATTGGTGAAAATTTATGTTAGAAAAGATCGAAGGAGGAATTTCGCGAGGAAAGGTCGAAACTAAAAAAAATGATACCGTTTTTTTTTCGACGCAGTGGACCAGTAGCAGTAATTCCTCTAGAAGACCGTAGAACAGTTACTAGTGAATGTTATAGCAAAGTTTGTCTGCCTCAAGTTTTCGGGGAGTTGGATAGCGAGCGCCCAAGGAGCGGCGTCCGTGGCATTCTTTATCACCAAGATAACGCGCCCGCTCACACAGCTGTTAGAACTATTAGTATTTAGTAAACTAAACAATATGCACTGTCTTCATAAAAAAATAATGGCTTTACTCTGTCATAAAAGCATTGACACGGAATGCAAGTCGCATAATTGCAAAAACTACACAAATTATACCTTAGCCTTATGTATTTAAGTAAACAGAGAGCTATTATCCAATTATTCGACTGTTACCTGTCTGTCACAGATAAAAGTCTAACACGCACTTGTAAGAACGAAGTAGTTACCTGGCTGTCAGGCAGAAAAAAATTTTCTTTTTCTCTTTTTAAATCAACTACCGCGTTAGGAATAATTCCAGTCTCTAGGGAAACTTAACAAACGTATTTGGTCACAAAGAATAGTTGTTTTGAGTCTGGGCTCAGAACAACGATTTGTGAATCACACAAAGAGTTGTCCCATGTGGGCTTTGAACCCCCAACACTCGGCGCAGTAGGAAACGGCGTGGCGCCCGCTTAAGCCAATACATCATCCGCGCAATCGTGCAATTTCCTAGATACCTACTGTAGGTATCTAAAAAAAGGCCGGTTCCAACTTTGTTTTGTTTTTATACTTCAAAATGCTGCCCTCTGGCCATTAGTTCATCATTAGTTGCCATATTTTTAAATAAGAACTAAGAGTATTTTAAAATGCACTATGCGACCCGCGCAACTTCGTTTGGTTCTTTAAATAATAATATTTTTTCCTGATTTTAGCATCATTTTTCATTGATTCTCAACTTATATTGTTTCCTCTATAGTATTTCTCACTAATCTGGCTATTCAGTGCTTCATTACTTTTCTGTTTCTATCCAGTATTTCTTAACATTTAAATCAAATGAACATAGAAACTCTTCAACTAAACAATGAAAGTGTTAGTGTGTTTTTGAATAAACCTTTTCTTAAAATGACTGACTTTTCTAAGGCAATAGATAAAGATGTTGTTCATTTATATCATAGATTGTAATGTCTCTTACGAGATAGTACAGTTATTTTTTTGACCTTTCGTAGATTCTTATTAGTTTTCTATTTTTTCTTATTATTTCCTTAGTGTAAACACGAACTTATTTAAAATTTACAAATGATATATATAAATTGAATTTCATTACTTATTCTAAGCGTTCAAACAAATGTATAATAGGGTCGTAAACCTATTTATTATTTTAAAGCAATCAATTCATAGCTAGACCAACTGAAAACTTCATTCGCACAGACAGCAATCAATCAACTACACATTTTCGCATAAACCATTCTCAAACACTCACTGATAAATCTCCGAACTCTTTACTTCGTTATTAAACAACAATTTATTGTTAATAAACGATTTTTGATGGACACCTTCACTGGTTTTTAGTGCCATTACCTTCTCAGATCTAGCCTCTACTTACTTATTTACCTTTGTTTCTTGATTTTATTCCATGAAACCCATTTAAAAATGGTTAAAATGTGATTATTTATAACGATGTCTGAATTGGTAGACATGCTGCCCTAAGGCAATGCCTAATACCTTCTTATTAAATTGCAATACATCACCGTGTGAAGGATGGTCGTGCTTAACTTTACGTCTTTACTTTGTTGCAAAATTGCCATCAGACTAATGAGGGTAATGCGTTAACTGGGCAATTCAAGGTAAACCTACTGTAAACTATGGTATTGTAGTAATGTGGACTTAAATTGGCCCTCTTAGTTTAAGAGTTGTAAAGTTATTTACTGGTTTAGTTGTCTAGTAGTTAGTGACCTTGACTGTTATACCAGAGGTCGTGGATTCAATCTAAACATCAAATAATTGTATGATGAACACGGACATTCGTTCTGCATCTGGGTGTAGTTATATGTAGTATTCAAAGTAGTAGAGCCACACTGATTTCAGCACTAACGGGCCGCACAGAAAATAAACGTAAAATGACAGCTGACTGATTTCAGTGTTGCATTGGTGAGTGCGAGACCGGAGACTATACATCACTAGGCGGTCATGATGTGAGTCACCATACCGCATTGCCTGCATTCGCAATGAGTATGGTGATCACCACTCTTGAATTCTGCTTATTGCTTTCTATCAGGCAGAGTAGAATTATATTGGCAGGCCCAAACATAAAAAAAGTAGCGATCTGGCCAGAATTCGCACAGAAGTCTTTGAATTTCCACTACTATAACATGCATGTATATATATATATCTGAACCGTCCTTCTGAATCATTTCATTTATTGGTGAAAACCGCATCAAAATTCGTTGAGTAGTTGAAAAGAATGTAGCAAACAGACATTTTATATTATATATAGATACTAGCTGTTCCGGCAAACGTCGTTTTGCCATAACTACTAATAAATTAAAAAATAATTAAAAAAACATTGTCTAGCGGACAAAATTGTGAATCTAAACCATTCCCAGATCCCCTTGAACACACACAAAAAATTTCATCAAAATCGGTCCAGTCGTTTGAGAGTAGTTCAGTGACATACACACTCACAGAAGAATTATATATATAAAGATTATTTTTAAATATGGTAGTATATTTATCAGTAGCTTTATTTTCATATTATAGGTCCTGCCGTATTTAGAAGTAGACGGCTGTGTGTGAGATGTGTGACAGTGTTATATTAATTAAATGTCCTGATCTAATAAAATGTAACGGAATTTAGTTCAAAGTAAATTTAATTGTATCTTTATAATTCAATGACTTTAAATTAACCTACAGTGTAAAGGCGATCACTTCAGGTCAATAAAATAAATCTTCTTTAAATTATATCGCCATTAACTGTACATTAAGTGCAAAGTGCTTTTGGAATACATCCAAAAAACCTTGCTCACTCCTTTTATTTAGATTGAATCAAGAATATATCACTCAGAGTGTTAACGGCAATTTTCCTAATTACTGTTTTGTTGAGATCACCTCCTCTTATATCAAAAAAAATATATAACTACTTTGCAGAACTGTTCTCGGTGATGACACCATGCCACGACTATTCAAACTGCTCAATGGTTGCAGCAACTCACTTAACCGATTCTGAAAAATTATGTTCCGAAAAAAGTACTTTATTTGCGTTCTCTTTGTCTTTGCCCAAACTTGTATTTCATATGATAATATTGTTGTTTATGGTGCACGTGGTTTTTACTTAAAAGTGATTGTTTCAGTATGTCAATTCATACTTATTTAAAAAAGTCTTACTCTTACAGTGGATAGAATTTTTGTGAGTCAATTAAATAAATAAATATACTCATTGTACCATCAACTACTATTGTCTCTCGGAACTATTTTGATTTGATTAATTCTAAGGTTGTCTGGAATCCTCCGGTATCCTCACGCACTCGGAGAAACACAGCGCAAGCGCTTTTTCACACTGATTTCCTGAGAGGCCGTGGTATCACTCCGGTCGAGCCGGCTCATTCATGCCGAAGAGTGGCTCTCCCACGGTAAACAGATTTTGAGAATTGTTTTTATGTTCTTAAGGGTATGCTCCCGAGGTGGTTCAATTGCCACCATATATGAATCTGATGATAGGATCCAGGGAAATCGAGTAAAACCCTCATCTTTTTTAAACCCTAAAATACATAGCTTAGTGATAAAATATTACGATTGATTGGAGGAGCAAGCAATTTATTTTAATACCTAAAATTCCGTAGTACGGGTCGTAATGGTTAAAGTGACTATCATAATAATAACTCACAGTGGATAAAAAGTGGTAAAATTCCAGTAGGTATTTAAAGAAATAATGATTGAGAATGTGGTTCGAGCCACATCACGCCAGAACACTTAACCATTTCTAAAAAAGAAATAAAAACTCGCCGCTTACAAATTGCACTGAACGTAAATTCTCGAGAAATATTTTGAGACCAACTTATCGTTTTTTGCTAAGAAACATTAAAATTCGTCAAATCTGTACGGTTAATATTTTACACTAAAAGTACATTCCTTTGTTATTAATAAGAACTCTTACTTCTTCAGGATTTTTTCTTATGACTTCTCTTAAACAAGACGACATTATATGAACCCCTTCAAGATTGAATACGGCGAAGGCCGTTGTAGAAATTTCATCAATAGTAAAGTTAACACTGACTTTCGGTAACACACGGCTGTTAAATTAGACGTGGTGATTAAATAAATAGGAAATATGATTCAATTCAGGTACCCCGTATTACCTCGAGTCAAAATTACGTTACACTACTGACTGATAGAAATTCGTTTTCGTCTCCCAAAAGGAATAAATTTCCCTCGTTTTTGTAGTACCTGGGCTATTCGATACTTAAATAAATTTAAAATTTTATATGTTTATGAAATGAGCATATTCTTGCCACTGTTGCCTGTAAGAGAATGCCTCCGGGCGATAAGGCCGCCAATTGTACTTACATAGTTTAAGTTTTACTATTTAACTTAATCTTGTTAATAATATGGTACAATAAAGAGATTTATTATTATATTCAATCAAATAAACAAACTTCAGCTTTACCAAATCAGCCTAGATATGCATACAACAGGAATTCGTAAGCAATATTTCGAAGAAGTTCACAACTAAAATCAATCATACTTTATGAATCGATTATTCAAATTCCATTTCGTAGTTTGAAATAGAGCTGTCTCGATTTCTCTCGTGAATCATCAGTAAAGCGAGGGGTTAAAACAAATAAAAAATGTCTCTGGTTGTGTGGCAAATAATGGATAGCGTAATTTGAGCCTATGGGACGGTTCTCCCGTTACTGCTCAGTACGACAGCCTGAGGGCATGACTCTATAGGCTTTAGGTTACGATGTTTTCGATGTTATTTTCGTTTTAGACTTACTGCGACTGGAATTTGATAGGAAATTTCACAAGCTTAGAAAAGAAAAAATCATGTTTCATACATATCCAGAGATAAAAATCAAACAAAAACAAATAAGTTACATATCCTGCATTACAAGGAGCGACTATCCTTATTAATTTTTATTCTTGAAAAATTCGAAGGTATAATTGAATATTTTGCTTTATCTATACTTATATGATTTGTATTTTGTGTATTGTATGGAACTCATAGAATTTATCTTTTTAAAATAATGGTTATAAGTCGTCCATTTTAGTTAAATGGGGTAGAACGAATGACGTGTTTAAATATAGAACGAATCAATATTCCGTTTTAGTCAACGCTCACACAGTTCTTTACACTTTACCACGAAATTTTGTTTTTAAATACTAAGTTCTGGTATGTTTTTTTATATTTTGTAAGGTATATAGTATACTTTAATGTACCATGAATTTTTAATACAGAAATATCACTTACATAAACTGGTGATCTGGCAATGGCTTCTATTTGGTTGATTCTTTTAGATTTTTTTGATTATACTGCGTGATAAAAGCCCATGTACGTTTAAAAAACTTTATTGACGGATTTCTAAGCCAAAATATGCTTCTGAATCCTTAAAAATGCTTCGGCTACCTGCAAATGGCTACTAATTTACTTCTCATACTGCGTCTTTGTGTCTTGTATTTGTTATTCAAACAATACATCTACCAACATCTATCTGTATTGTTTTTTTAAGTGATAAATAAGTTTAAAATTACGTCAAGTAATATATGTCTACACAGCTTGAATTATACCCAAAAAGTAGCCGCTACTGTAATACAAGTAATACGAAAAAAGTTAATTATATAAAGTCATCTTCCTAGCCTTCATTATACCAAAGATTTGAGGTCGGCTACTAGTTCAACCGGGTTTACCTGAATATGAGTTTTTACACGGAGCGACTGGCATCGGACCCTGAGGGTGAACTGAATTCGAAAGTTGAACTAGTTATCAGTATATTTGAGGGCACTGACTTCCTAATAACGATTGCCATAGATGTTCATGACAACCGGGACTGACGGCTTAACGTGCTCTCCGAGGCACGGCCGCTATTAAGAATTTCTTGTAAGAAAAACCCAACAGCAGTCCGACCCGGGAATCAAACCCGAGACTTATTGATCTGCAGTCGCTAACACTAACCACTAGACCAAGCAGTTATATTCAGTATATGGTATAATAAAATATATGTACCTATGTTATGTATGTATTTTGTAAATTCATGTACTATACATATACACACATATATAATAAACTGTGCATATAAATATTCGTAGTATATCATCAACGGCATTTGTTTAACCCACTACTAGACATGAGCCTCTCCTTAAAAAGAGGTCTTGGCTTACATTTTCAAGATTTCCTTCCCAATGCAGTGATGTTGCCATGCGCAGGTTGCTCCTTTAGTGGCTTCGTCCGACACCCATGGTATGAAAAGCCCAGGGACACAAA
This sequence comes from Spilosoma lubricipeda, assembly GCA_905220595.1. NCBI lineage: Eukaryota > Metazoa > Arthropoda > Insecta > Lepidoptera > Erebidae > Spilosoma > Spilosoma lubricipeda. Next base: position 4,480,084 of record HG992290.1, read on the forward strand.
TATTCGTATTACATACTAACTGTCAATGTCTCAGTTTTACGAAACAAAGCGTTTGCACTTTTACCTATTACGGGATTGCCACTAAACTATTTCTTTCAAAATGTGGCATATTAATACTTCTGTGGCAAATGTCGTTCGATCCGCATATGAAAGAACACTTTGTGTGTCCACAAAGTGTTGTTCTGAGTCTGGTTGTTCTTTATACCCATCTTATGTATTTTTGTCCCGACACACAGAATTTATTCCTAGTGTGGCAAACGTATTTTTGATATGTAATTTATACATTTTATTAATTCCCTTTTTTAAAGATGTTTCCCACAGTAGGAATACATTCTGTGTGTCGGGACAAAAAACACATAAGATGAGTATAAAGAACACACAGACTCAGAACAACACTTTGTAGACACACAAAGTATTCTTCCATATGGGGATCGAACGACATCTGCCATCATCGTCACAGTTTAAACCAAGTAAATTAATCAAATACAGAGGAAATACACCTACCAAGTGCAGACAATATCAGCCAGACACTAAAATTCGTTAGTTTTGAGGTACAAGTCCTGACGGGGGTTAGACCGCACCCGAATCACCGTCGCCAGCGGGTATGATTGAAAAGCGAAAGGTGAGACGCAACGCACTGGGGGATAGAGTTACATTAGCTTATAGTATATGTAAATATTTTCGATTAAAATATAGGTACGATAATAAAAATATAGAAGTTTACTTCTGCTGAATGTTTGTACTCAATTATGACTACAAAGATAGAAGAGAGAGATGAGACGGTTAACCGACACGATCGGGGAGACATCGGAGTGCTCTACGAGGCACGGGGGTTCTGACCCCAACTTCCAAACTTCGAGCTGTTGTTAAGTATTTCTATAATCAGAAAAACTCAATAACACTATTGGTCCGACCCGGGATTTGAACCCGATACCTCTTGATAGGCAGGCGCATACGTTAACCGCAAGACCAACGAGGCAGTTGACGTTGAGCAAGACCTTTTAGAATATGAAGTATGTTATAGTTACAGTTAAAAAGCAAATCTTTTCTGGAGCTATAATTGCACACTAATTGCAAGTTATTTATGATTGTTTTCTTACATTATACTAATAAAGAGGGACACAGGTAGAGATCAATTTGAAAATAAAACCAACCAGTGTAAGCAATCTAGTAAGAACAAGTTTAAAACATTACAACTATGTAAAACTTTTGCTGAAATTTATATAGCCTTTGTCACCCTCTCCATTATTATAATTATGTATATAGTCACCTTGACATTCAAAAACGATTAAATCATTTTGGTGCTACGGTGAAATGTGTCCCCAAGATTCTGTATGAAAACATACATGTCTATAGACTTCAAAACAAAACAAAACTTTCGAGTAGTCGAGTAATGTTTTTTGAAAATCTGTCATATAACTCAACATAAGGTCTTCTTAAAAAATATTATCAAAACTTTATCCGCCAATGTTACATATACTACATAATCCGAGATAATCCGTCGGGCGCGGGCGGCTCGTTGCACGCTGCCCGCCGCTCGTTGCACTAATCGATTTCACGTCTATTTCAATTAGCCGCATTATACTAAGCCTGCAACCTATTAAATATAAACACAGCGCTTAATACATTTACATTAGGGTTCCTAGGTTACTGAGTTAAGATTAGTGGTAGTTAATTTAGGAATGTAGGTAGGTAAGGTTAGTTAGATTTTTGATGTTGAATTAACAGTCAGTATTTTTGGGAATAACACTACAAATATTCATGTGTAGATGATTTTATTATAAAAGTATTATATATAAAAATATATATTATATATAAAAATATTATAAAGAACGATGCTTTATTATGATCGTGATATTAATTACTAGTATTTATTATCAGTTGTTGCCTACGCTAAAAATGTATCTAAAATTACAGTATTTGTCCCACAAGCGGGTCGATAGTTTGAGTGGATGATCCAGTATACGTACAATTATCCTATAAACTATTTTTTCAATATTAAGTAATCTATACTAATATTATAAACGTGAAAGTTTATCAGTATGGATGAATGGATCCTTGTTACTCTTTCACGCAAAAACTACTAAACGGATTTGGGTGAAACTTTACAGTAATATAGCTTAGACATCACAATAACACATAGGCCGCGATAACCGACATATACGCGGGTTGAGCCGCGGGCAACAGCTAGTATTATATATAGTTATTACATTATTGATAAACCATAGTGAATAGATATTAATATAATATACAAATTTAAATATTAGTTGAATTTGTGTACGTTTCAAAAAATTTAAAAACACCTGCTTGTGTATTAAGTTAAACTTTTGTTTTGTAAATTTCGTAAGCAGGGTAGGTACCTATAGCTAGTTATTTAATTTTAACGAATTTAGGGCACATGTATTTACAAAACAAAATTCACTAAGGTCGGTTAAAAGAACCGGAATCTTCTATAGTTAATAGATTTAATCAAATTGGAAATTTACCCTTCATGTTAAAAGTAGCTTAATTAATGGCTTATATCATCAAAAACGTATAAATAAACACGATAAGCGTTCAATAGTTATATTTAGCTGATATGAAAAGGCTGTTTAATGTTAACTCCCAAGGACGGCCTTTAACGCGACGCATCCAGTGGGTCGAGTGTCAAGTCGAAATTCAATACCTTACACTTTATAAAGTATATTTTATTTTGTAACTAGATACGAGACAGTTTTTTTTTTATAAAAAAGTTAACTATCGCACTAGGAATAAACTCATGTCGCGGGGGACTTTATAAACATAAATGAACCGACCCAAAGAACGCTCACAATAACAATTTTTATAGAAATATTTTCGGATATCTAACACACAACGCCATCTAGTCCCAAGCTAAGCTAATATAAATTCATATACGCTTTTTTTAAACTATATACATATTATACATAAAAAACATCAAACTCCGAAACAAATATTTGCAGATCATACAAACATTTGGTATGATCAGGGATTCGAACCCGAAACCTAAAGCAAAGCAGTTGCATACGCTACCACTGCGCCACTGAAGCAGTCGAATTTTTGGATCACACAAAGTATTATCAAATATATGAATTAAACTACTTTGAACCCACAGTACTCCTAGTAGAAAAAGGCTCCAGTAGGCCATTTATGCAGTCATTTGTCACCACATTGACCTTATCTTGGGAAATTGGAGGGAAAAACTATAGTATAATACAGTATTGGTGTCAAAACGAACGCTTCTGAGTAGGTTTCTATCTTCGAAGATATTCGATACCATTCGTTGTCAGTATCAAACAAAAAACTATAGTATAATACAGTATTAGTGTCAAAGCGAACGCTTCTAAGTAGGTTTCTATCTTCGAAGATAGTAGGTACCATTCGTTGTCAGTATCAAACAACAAATTGACAGCGTGGTGACGAATTAAGAAAACGGACTGTCACCACGCTTACTCATCCCATGGGTGTCATAAGAGGTGACTAAGGGAGAAAACTACGCAGGCAAAATCACTGCAAAGTGAAGGAAAACTTGAAACAACCCTATAGCAACCCGTCTGGCCTGCATGGAATAGTTACTTATGTACATCGGCGGACTTAATGCCCAGGGCATTCTCTACCAACCAACCTTTGGGGTGTAAAGATCTGGTAAGGTAAGTTCATCGAGGTTAAAGTTGTGATCAGCAACAAGTAGGTATAGATGCAATTCTTCTTCTTCAAGTGCCATCTCCACCACGGAGGTCGGCGACCACATGTCTCCCTGTCTTCAGTAATGCGAATTAGTGCATCTGTGCTTTCCACATCCAACCAGTCTCTTATATTGTTCGTCGATAATGTTTGCCTTATACCTCTACTGCGCTTACCTTCAATTATCAGTTTCATGAAGTAGTACTTATCATTTCTATATATATGACCAAAATAAATTATTTTCTTGATAGTTACTACCACCTCTAAATCTTATCTTATAGATGCTATAGCCATAAAGTTATAAAAATACATATAATATATAAATACATACGCAAAGAAATATAAATATGTATACAATACTTACATTATAAACGCGAAAGTTTGTAAGAATGGATGGATGTTTGTTACTCTATCATGCAAAAACTACTTAACGGATTTGGATTAAACTTTACAGTAATAGAGCATATACATTAGAATAACACATAGGCTACTATTTTCCGCGATAACCGACATACACGCGGGCGGAGCCGCGGGCATCAACAAGTATACTCAATAATCGTGTACTGCAGAAAATAGACTAGAAGTAGAAACTGTCGAATAAGTTATTCCGCCGCAGAAATCCTCCTTTCTAAGGAGAGGCTTATGTCCAGCAGTGGACTGTTAAATACCGTTAATAATGTTCATGATGATTATCAAAAAAATGTTTGTTGTTTAATTGTTGAAATATTTTAGTTTACGTAGTATTTTCAAACATCAGAATGTTTATGCTAAATTGTGACAGCAAAAAGCACACTTTCAGTGAATTATCTAATATCCAAACTAATATTATGAACTCAAAGGACTCTGTTTATCCATCTATTGATTACCGATTATATGTCTGTCGATTTCAATGAATTTCCGCATCGATTCTCGAGTACGTACATATACGGTCTTATAACCGCGATAACCAATATGCACACAAGTGGAAAAAGCGAATGCTAGATAGTATACACATTTATAGTACAATAACCCTTAAACTACAAAGTAAAACACATACTGTTCGAGTTCACTTAAGCGTTTGTAATATAGATAAAAACAACTATTCAGTTCCATTCCTATTACAACTGGTCCCATCAGCTCCACCGACTTTAGCCATCACAATGATCAAAACACCATAATTCAACCCTATTAACATAAAGCAAAACCTTTTAAACAATAACCATTTCCTTCATCAGCTCGAGATACTCTTAATATTCAAGAAACTTGTTGTAAGAAATAAACTCCGGCAGCCGTTAATATATTATTATGTGGATACTTGAACATTACATTTAAATTTCGAAACGTAATCTCGATGCGTGGACGCAGTCTTTACATTGCATTCAGTAGTCGATTTTTCAGTGTTCAGCACTAAGGCAGTTGTCAATAAATTTCTTCGACTAAATAATGTTTTGACATCACTAGTAATTCAAAATGTGAGTTGGCAAGTGCTAAGTCCGCTACCAGTTGAGTACAGGTGAAGACAAAAGTAAAACGATTTATTTTGTTCAGATTTTATGAAGTGTATTCAAGTGTAACATTTGTTGCAAACTATTTTTAGTTAAGCACTTATAAATTCTATAAGTAAGGACATTAACTCTTGTAAAATGTTACACAAAGTTACATCGAGGGTCGATGTAACTTTGTGTAACATTCCTTAAAACTAAATGCTTTTAGTGTTTTTATAAAACATGACATTATGATTTATGAACACACAATAGCCTTTAACTGTCTCATGCTCGACATCATAAACTTCTCTTTAGAAGGAGGTTTTGTCTTCTATTTCACGCAAAACATTACATCCTTGTTTTAATTTCTTTAACATAAAAAGTATATAGGTTTAAATATGCCCAACAATTCTGAAAGTGAATTGGAGTTTCATTGTATGTACTTGACATTTAACAAATGGTACATATATAGTAATTGTAAGACATATCTGGTTCAGATAATAATTACCATGCAGACATTCATCATTTTAAAGAGCAATTTTAATTACAGTTTTTAAGAATCAAAAATAAAATACAACATATTCATACAATGACTGTATCTTTTTCGTAGCCTAGCAACAATGTGTGAAGTTCAATTGCGACAACCATAAAACAGAGAAATGTTAACGATAAGTTGTGGTCATGGTTGAGAATAGAAAACCTCATTATGTTCCGTGAAAATATGGATTTGACATTTTTGTTTTAACGACGCTATTAACTATCTCCTAGATAGCGATCGTAAAAATAAAATCAGTAAAGAGAAAACGCGTTTTAAAATGGTAACAATATAAACTAGGACCATTTTTCGTGGAACGTCATGGGCAAGTAGATACTACGAACGTTTTGCGACTTATGAAAGCTCATCATCTCGGCCAAAGACATTCTCCACAATTATCTGTCCTGTTCCTGTGCTGCCTGCATCCAAAGACTGTCTGCCACTTTCTCCAGGTCACCGGACCACCTTGTGATGCCTACCAACGCTGCGTTTTCCAGAACGCGTTTGCCACTCAAGAACTTTATATTTATAGGCCATCGTTTCTGTGACTAATGTGCCCTGCACACTGTCATTTAAGTTTAGCAATTTTCCGGCCAATGTCGGTGGCTTTGGTTCGATTTTTGATCTCCTCATTCCTGATTCGATCACGCAGAGAAACTATGAGCTTTGCCCTCTCCATTGATCTTTGGGTGACTTTGAGCGTTCTTACGAGTATGAGGCCCTTTGTGAGCGACCACGTCACAGAGTACATATTAACTCATATGCTTGCACTTAATATTCTTCTGAATCTTGCTTTCGTATTGAGTAAAAATGATGAGTAAGTTTTGTAACTTTTAGACAGTCAAACTTTTTTTGCAAATTTATAAATACAAAATAATTTTATTAAAAAATAAATGTAATTTAAGGCCTTTGTCATTAAGTGTACCGGCATGTAAGAAAGGTGATAGCATCTAAGTTTCCCGTTGATTATTTCATATCACTTTATTATAAACACGTTTGTACCGAGCCGAGAGCAGAACCGTTAGGCGGGAACTCCTTCATTAGTTGTACACGTGAACTTGTTTAACTACTGAAATATATTAGAATAATGAAATTGAATATTGATTTATGGATTGTTTTTGTACGCGGCTATACGTTAGATAGTAATCAATTCTTTATTATATTTATGTTCGTATAAACGAGTAACACAAGGTGTAGAACTTGTTGTATTCATGTAATGGAGCTGTAGTTTACATAATTAGTTAATTGCGTTCTTTTTAAGTTTAAACTAAAAGAAGATACCTACCAGTTTGATGTTGCCCTTGTTCAATAAACCCTGATTGTTTATTATATGACACTATAGAACTCAAGAAGACAAAACAAACATATTCATTGTGTTTAATTTAGAAGGTCCTTGTGCTCTCTTTCGGATTTATTAGAACAGCTTCATTGCAACATATAATGTTGTTACTAATACATATTATGTACTCGAAATTTGAGACGAATTGGACATTGGAAAGTGGTTCTGATTTACCTTCCAAGGTTGTTGATAGACACATATACGTACATCGTTTTCAAAGTTTCAATTAGGTAGCGTGTACGAAAAATAGAGTATATTGGGGGAGGGAGAAAAATGAGCCTACGAGTTACGCGATGGTAAAAGACTATCAACACCGATGGAAATCTTCAACTTAATAGTCACACAGTTAGGGGTGCGTCGGGGCGTACATGTACATTCAGTAACGGCGCTGAGTTATCGGCATGTACGCTCAAGTGCTTCTCACACGTCCACGTCTGACCTGTATCCGTCGACACACGGGCAGGGAGGAACCTGCTCCATTTCGGAGTGGGTCGTGCACCCTGGAAATGCTGGAGATCCGCAATATACGAGGGGAGCCGCAACACCGGTCCCCTATCTCCAGTAGCTAAGTTGAGGAGGGCCAATGCCCGGCTGGACATTACCACCAGTCAGGTATAACCCACTACCCTAATCCTGTGTTCCAAACTACCCCCCTACCACCCATCCTTCCGAAACCGACCTAGTTTTCCCGTCTAATGCCCTAACTCCCAATCCAATCACACACTTCAATCATTCAGTCACTCATTCACTCACCCATACACTCACCCATTCATTCATTTACTCACTTCATTACACAGGTCCACCAAGGCCAGCAGGCGACCTCGGAGGACTATCATGCCTGCCTGCACTAGTCCTGTGCAGTCGAGCGCCGTAAGCCAGGATGAAGGAGTCCTGGGGGGTTGAGCTGAACGGGGTCGGGGTAAGTTACCTCCGGGAAGCAACACGCCCTCTTTGGTCCGGATTTCAGGCAAAACGGTAGCCTTGTAGCTAGCCACTACAAGGTAATGGACACGCGTCCCGTACGGATGAGATGGTACGGTCCGCAGGCGAGGTTCGGGGGGGGTGTTCTCTGGGAGAACACTGGGGCCCGGCCATGCTGACGGAGCGAGGACATGAGGCACAACTGGGGGCCGCATGTCTGTAGTTCCCGATGTCGCGCATGAGTCCCAACCCAACGACCCTATACCTCTCGGGTATTCCTGGTGTCCTTAGGGACATCCCCAAAGGTGCGGGCTCCATGGAGCGTGGGAAGCTCGAGAGGCGAAAATAACAACAACCAAATAATGGATCGAAACAAATCCCAAACCCCAAAGGTGGAAGGTACGGCAATAGCTGGACCGGGCACCCAAGGAAGAGGTCCAGTAGGACCTCTCTCCTTATAGCCCAGTCATATTAGGGCTTTCACCTCGGAATGAAAGATAATAAGCTGCAAATTGGTATGAACCTTTGTTTTGTCATTCTAAATGTTGTCTCAAAAGTCACAATCGTTATCGTGTCCGCGTCTCAAGATATTCAAGGTCAAAGGTCACAAAAATCGGTTTTTCGCGAATATCTGGCTTCCTATCGGTTAAATGAGATTTGCATTTATTATAAAAGTTGTAGGCTATAAAATTCCCTACAACTTTTGTTTAAACTTTTTTTTCATACGACTAGCCGTTTTGAAGGTAGAGCGCGAAGAGTGCACATCGTACAGTCATATACGGCCTAATGCAAGGTCAAGCGTGAGTTATGGTTATCAGTACGTTATAAAGTCAATTATTTACTTGGAAATTATAATTATTAAACAATGCCTATTATTTATGTACTAACTATTAATTATTTATATTTAATTAAAGTAAGTAACTTGATTATTTATATATAATTATTCATATTTAACTATTTAAGTATAAAATATTATTAATTCTGGATTATATATTTTAGTTTTATTTTAAGTTAAAATGATAGTAAGAGTATATATTTTACACATATTTTTATTTATTATTAAATACGGCAAAATATACATTTATTAAAATGTGAGTTCAAATATCAAAAGTATCTTTGTTGATTTTAATTGTAATGAAATTGGAAATGGAAGCTAATTATCTTCTTCTTCTTCGTCGTCTTCTTCTTCTTGTCGCTCAAAAATGTTCGATTCATTGTCATCATCCTCATTATCTGTCATGTTCATCTCCAAACCTTCCAGAATATCGGGATCATATGTATTTTCTTCATCGGGATTACTTGGATACAGTGAAGCGTTGAGGCAAGCTTGTCCGTTGCACTGGCCGCAAGCTAAAGAACATTGTAGCCCTGATTTTCTGCATCCACAGCGGGAACCACAATCATTTTTGCAATTGCAAAATATTACGTTTAGTAGTTCGGCTGGTGCTGGAGGTAATAACGTTCGTATGGGCTCCAGGATTTCATTTTCAAGCATCCAGCCCCATTCTTGAGGTTCTAAGTCCTTCCCTAACCACATTTGAATCTGGTAGTAGACACGTTTTATGTGTTGATGAGCTGCTACACTTGTTGGTGGAAGTGTTGACAGTTGTACAGGTTTATTTAGTTTTGTAAATTTGATGAATTGCGTGTAGAACTCATACAAAGTGGAGAGAGTGGCCTTGAATACTATAGAACATCTGTCCCGGCAATGAATAGAAAAGGGCATAGGGTAGGGACAAGTATTTCCAGGTATATAAGTATTGAGAAATTTACGCGTTTTAAAGAAAAGATATATAATGTCGTGTTAACTTAAAATAAAACTAAAATATATAATCCAGAATTAATAATATTTTATACTTAAATAGTTAAATATGAATAATTATATATAAATAATCAAGTTACTTACTTTAATTAAATATAAATAATTAATAGTTAGTACATAAATAATAGGCATTGTTTAATAATTATAATTTCCAAGTAAATAATTGACTTTATAACGTACTGATAACCATAACTCACGCTTGACCTTGCATTAGGCCGTATATGACTGTACGATGTGCACTCTTCGCGCTCTATCTTCAAAACGGTTAGTCGTATGAAAAAAAAGTTTAAACAAAAGTTGTAGGGAATTTTATAGCCTACAACTTTTATAATAAATGCAAATCTCATTTAACCGATAGGAAGCCAGATATTCGCGAAAAACCGATTTTTGTGACCTTTGACCTTGAATATCTTGAGACGCGGACACGATAACGATTGTGACTTTTGAGACAACATTTAGAATGACAAAACAAAGGTTCATACCAATTTGCAGCTTATTATCTTTCATTCCGAGGTTGACCCCTTTTTTTACCTAATATGACTGGGCTATTAACACAAGTCTACAGGGAAGCTTTGGCGACCCAGGTAGACAAGAACACGCAGTCTCGTGTCGGCACCTCCACGGCACCGACACCGAAGACAAAATCTACCGCGGAGGGCAGAAAGGTCGCCGGCAAGCCGGTGACAAGGAAGCCTTACGCGAAAGCGCCCGCTGGACAGGTACAGGCAAGCTCCACGAGCTTTGGCCGTACCCGGCCAGCCCCCGAAGTCGTTCCGGGCGTGGCCCAGCCCACTAACCTGGAGCAGACAACGGGGAAGAGGTCCCATCAAGGCGACCCAGCCACGGACCCTAGCTTGTCCGGTTGGCAAGTCGCCATGTCCAGGAAGAGGAAGGGGAAAAAGGCAAAGCACACAGTGTCGGCGCCCCAACCCCCAGCTTCTTCCTCTTGTGTGGAACCAACTAAAGCACGCAAGAAAAACAAAAAGCAGCGTCGCAGAGAGAGGGAGAAGCGACAAGCTGCAGCAACAGACGCGACCCCGGTACCAAGCCAAGGGCAGGGTACCAGTCTGCAGGGAGGGAACAATGCGCCTGCTGAACCCTCAGCACCACGACGCACACCTCCCAAGGGCAAGGGGACGCAAACAGGACCTCAGGGTGGTAGTACCCAGGGGGGCCGGCACTCTGCCAAAAGGGCGCGTCTCGACGAGACAATATCTCCGAGAGGCGAGCCAAAGAGGCGGAGGACCGGACCACCAGGGGAGGCCACTCAGACTGACTACGCGAGCGCGGTCAAGGCGGACCTGGTGGCGGCGGTAACCACTGTCACCATGGAAAACCTAAGCCAGAGTCAGTCTGATGAGGTTCAAAAACGGATTGAGGAACTGTTGTTCGAGGAATCAATGAAGCCGGGCAACAGTAACTCAGAGGGCCCATCGTTTCGGGGAAGGCCGGTACTGACCGACGGCTACCTGAAACTATGGTGCGAGAACCAGCCTACGCTGGAATGGCTGAAGCGCAGCGTGGCCACCATCACTCTCCCCACGGGAGAGAAGTTGGTGGTAAAGCGCCCAGGCGAGATGACAAAGCGAGTCCGCTGCGGCATCTTGCTCCCTGGGGTCCACGAGGACCACAGAAGGGTAGCACACATGCTGCGCTTCCAAAACCGGTGGGCAGACATCGAAAGATGGCTCCTACTGAAGATGGACAGGCAAGCGACGGACACGTTTGCTATTGTCAGCATCCCGGAAACGGTGGTGGGGCCCCTGGTCGAGCACGGCCGCCGGCTCAGCTTTATGCTGGGCACGGTGTACGTCAAGTTCCTAGGGCCCCGCGGCAAGTTTGTGGAGTATCCACCAGCCGAAGCCGATTCCAGGGATGCAGTAAACAGTGCTTGCACCCTTCCAATGGACACTGCGGATGGGGCTAAGGACGCTGCTGACGCAGTCGCGGCACCTGAGTCACAGGCTCTGGCGCGGTCCACCCCCGACTCCGATGTGGGAGATGAAGAACTTCTTCGCGACCGCACGGACAGCGGGGGTGATTGCGCGGACGAGCTACGCAAGCTGGCCATCCAAAAGGAGGATGGGGCCGAGGTCGAGGACTTGGCAACGGAGGAATCAGATTCCGATGGCGCTGTCTCCTTCCTCGGCATGTAGTATCCTCCAGGCTAACCTCCACCACAGCATAACTGCGACGGCTCAGATCAGGAAGTGGTTGGAGGACAACAAAACAGCCGTCATTCTGATTCAAGAGCCGTGGGTTAGAGACGGCACTGTCTGCGGACTCCGAAATATGGGAGGTAAGCTAACAGTTCACGCGGGACCAGAAAATCCCCGCACATGCATATACACTACGGCTGATATAAACATGCAGGTCCTAACCAGTTTCTGTTCCAGAGACCTATGTGCCATGAAGGTGCAGGTAGCCCAAGATACCGGCCTCGCGCAGGTGGTAATGGCATCGGTCTACATGCCGGAAGCCGACGACCCACCACCGCACGACCTGTCGCGGCTGGTCCACTACTGCGAGGAGTTGGGACTCGAGCTCATCGTGGGAACCGACTCCAACGCGCACCATGCCTTATGGGGCATGTCTACTGGTAACGACAGAGGTAGGAAGCTCGTTGAATACCTATTTACGACAAACCTTAACATAGTAAACACAGGTTCTGTACCAACATTCGTTAATAGACGAAGTAAGACAATCATTGACTTGACCTTAGCAACTGAAGAAGCAGCGAAACACATCTCAAACTGGCACGTGTCCAACGAGTTGTCATGTTCGGACCACAGATGGATTCGTTTCGACCTTCAGGTAAGCACACTCACGGCACCACCTAGGCGGAACCCAAGAAAAACAGATCGCGCGCAATACTCGCTGCGGATCGGCCAGTTCCTGGCACAGGGAAGCAACCCGACTAGAATCCTAGGTACCGTAGAAATCGAAAAACAGGTAAAGTTCCTCACAGAAACTATGATGGACTGTTACCATCAGACATGTCCCCTATCCATCCCACCAGCAGGCCAAACAAAAACAAAGAGCTGGTGGGGGCCTGAGCTGGAGAGACTCAGGAGAGAGATGAGGAAGCAACTCAATAGGGCGATGAACACCGGCACAGACCAGGACTGGGATAAATACAAGGCCACCAAGTCCAGGTACAAAAAACGTCTCAGATACAGGAGTACCAACTCATGGCGGAACTTCTGCACTAACATTGAGACTACTGCACAGGCCAACAGGGTAAGGAAAGTTCTCTCCAATAACTCAGCCATGTCACTGGGGTCTTTACGAAAACCTGATAACTCCTTTACCACCTCAGTGGAAGAGGCAGAATGTATCCTGGTAACAACACACTTCCCGGACTGCGAAATAATCAGTCCAGGCGGATGGCCAGAAGAAGAAACCATCCCAACGGAGGAGGAATGGCAGCTGGCCCATAAGGTAATCGACCCATATAAAACGCAATGGGCAATTGACAGTTTTGACTCATACAAATCTCCAGGCCCGGACGGGATCTTCCCAGCCCTGCTCAAATGGGGAGGGAAGACACTTACCCAACGGCTAACCTACGTCCTGGCAGCCTGTCTAGCACACAGATATGTGCCAAGACAGTGGAGAGACGTCAGAGCGATCTTCATACCAAAGCCAGGTAAGACCGACTACTCGGATCCAAAATCCTTCAGACCAATAAGCCTAACCTCTTTCCTCCTAAAGACGCTGGAGAGGTTATGCGACAGGCACCTGAGGGAAACGGCGCTGACACAAGCACCACTACATCCGAACCAACATGCCTATAGTCCAGGTAAATCGACAGAGTCAGCACTTCATGCAGTTACAACCAAAATTGAAGTAGCGATCAAAAACAAGATGATGTGCTTAGGCACCTTCATAGATATAGAGGGAGCCTTCGACAAAACGAAATTCACCAGCATAACAGCAGCACTGGTAAAACATGGCGTACATGCTGTCATGATAGAGTGGATTAACAAGATGCTGAGCCAGAGAGTCATCAGACTCGAGGCAGACGCTACCAAACAAGCACTGGTGGCAAAGGGCTGCCCCCAAGGTGGCGTCCTCTCACCACTCCTATGGAACCTAGTGGTAAACGATCTTATTACCACATTGAACAACAATCACCATTATACCATCGGATACGCTGATGATATAGTGATATTAACAAGCGGCATGCACACAGGTATAGAATGCGATGTAACACGCTCAGCACTGGCAATAGTGGAACGCTGGTGCGTGGATAACGAACTGTCAGTCAACCCAAGGAAGACTGAAATGGTAATGTTCACCAACAAACGGAACCTGGGAAATTACCGACTCCCCAAGTTGTTCAATACAGAGCTCCAACTCTCGTCTGAGGTAAAGTATCTAGGGGTAATATTCGACCACAGACTTAACTGGAGCGCACACCTCAACAACAAAATTGAAAAAGCAACAGTCGTATTCTGGCAGTGCCGCAGAATGATAGGTAACACTTGGGGACTAAACCCCAAGACCACTTTGTGGCTCTTCGAGACAGTCATCCGACCAATGGTAAGTTACGGCGCGATAGTCTGGTGGCCACGGACCAAACTATCCACTGCCGAAACTAAACTACAACGACTCCAGAGATTGGCCTGCCTGGCGGCTACAAGCTGTATGAGGACTACACCAACTGCAGCTCTGGAAGCCATCTTAGGTCTACCACCACTCCACCTTTTCATAAGGCAGGAGGCTTTAGCTGCAGCAGCGCGGCTAAAGAAACAAAATCTCTGGAGACTGCCTAGGGTACCACACACCGAGATCCTATACGAGGCGATAATTAAGGAACCGCTCATGGAAGCGGTAACTGACACGATACCCAGGCAATTCGTCTTTGACAAAAAGTACAAAATACAACTGCACGAGAATCCCCAAGAAGGACTTAACCCAAGGGAGTTAAGAATCTTCACGGACGGATCCAAAACAAGGTCAGGCACTGGCTCGGGAGTATTCTCTGAGGACCTAAACATACACATCTCGACACCATTAGGAGCCCACAACACAGTCTTCCAGGCAGAGTGTATGGGCATAATAACGGCAGCACATGCGATCATCTCCAGAAAGGTAACGGAATACCCCATCCGCATACTTTCCGACAGCCGATCAGTCTTACAAGCCCTACAGAGCCATGTGACTACCTCAGGGCTAATCTACGAATGCCACAGAGCCCTGACAGAGGTAAGTACTATAACTAGTATAACTCTCCAGTGGATCAAGGGTCATAGCAACTCACGCGGGAACGACTCAGCTGCCGCACTGGCAAAAGGCGGATCGGAGACAAGGGCAATCGGCCCAGAACCAATACTGCCGTTGCCAACTGCTTGGCTGCGACGGACACTGCAACAGAACACCGAGGTAGAACATCAGATATATTGGTCCAACCTTTGTACCTGCGGGCAGACCAAAGAGGCCCTCCCGACGATCAACCCCGGATTGTCACGGAAACTGAAACAACTTAAGAGGCCGCCGCTTCGACTCTTGATCGGAGCAATAACTGGTCATGCACTATTAAACAAACATCTTTTCACTCTAGGTGTAACGGACAGCCCTCTATGCAGAGCATGCATGGAGGAAGACGAAACGGCCGCCCATGTCATCCTGACATGTCCTGAGGTGGCGAAATACCGGGCAAGACACCTCGGATCGCCGAGGTCACTTCAGGAAGTCGTCGGCAACGCAAAGGGTCTGCTAGGCTTCCTGGAAGAATTGGGTTGGCACCACTAGCGCCGACCCACTACGCAAAATAGGCGCAACAAGTCGTCGAGTTGCGGAAACCAAGCCCGCGAATCATCATCATCATCATCATAGTCACACGTGAGTCAAACCTTCCTCCGAAGTCAGGAGAGGATTTGGGTATTGGTAACCTTACCTTCTGATGGTGAAACAACGCAAGAGTTGCTTAACGAAAAAGTATGAAACAAGTTTAAAAAGTCGTAGTCACGTTTTAAGTGTTATGGTACGTTTCGGTATAAACACTACGGTGGAACTTACAAACATATATTACTCTTTTGTCTTCGCCATAGTAGGGTAAACTATCATCTGCGTTATCTTCTGAAGACAAAGTTCATACTACCATTCACAATAGCATAAGCCGAAGTCTCGTCGAGTGTTTACCAACTACTTACTTACTCGGCAAAGTATTCTAATACTCCATAAAAACAGTTAAGCATGGTGCACACTATTTATCAATCAATGTTCAGCGGGGCGCATACTCAATAACCGAGGATTATGCTGTCAAAGGCCTAACGCAATATAAGAAGTGTGTAATAACACTTAAGGGTTTTAAACTATCAATCGATTGGTATGCACACGGCCTAAGGGAGTGATTGATTCACTGGACGGTATTTAAGCTAGCTTTTTTTATTATCAAGTTATTTGGTTTCTTTGATCATTACTTTTTAACAGATGAACTACTTTATAATTTTTTTTTAATTATTAAAAGGCAGTGTTCCTATGTCGTAATGAATCTTGGACTTCAGGAAAGTGGCTGGCAGTGGATGGATACGAACATTGCGAACAAGCCGATACCATCTGTTGTGAATAAAACATTAAGAAAGTATTTAAAGAATACTTTCATAAGGATTCTTCAAATTAAACTAGATATCTGGCTGAAACTTCTATTTGTTACATCAGCCCTGAATAACCTAACTCTCTCTTTAGAAATATTGCTTAACAACTTCAAAAAAATGTATCAAGTTTATATCCCACAAAAAAAAATTAAATAAAAATTACTTTGAAAGTGCCTGTGATTTGGGCTTTCGTGAACTTCCAGCTATTAATGTTAAAAAAACTATAAAGTGGATACACTATTTCTCAACTTGTAATTCAGTCCGTGTAGTTAGTACTTAATAAGTGGGTGGTCTCGCTAAATAAGCAAGCGCGGACAAAAAATCCCGTGCCTTTTTCTAACTAACCTTAAGTTTACAGCTAGTTTTACAAATAAGTAAGTACCACGGTTGCAAACAAACCTCTTAACAACTTTTTCGTAATGAGAAGTGACAGTTTCTTTAGAAGACTTCTCATCAAGCCAACCATGAAATGCCATAGCAGAACACTGCAAACCATTAATTACACACGACCGTACAAGGGCCCTAGAGCTTCTCTACTGCTTTCGGGAAACGACCAGTGCGGTGATGGCCAAGGTTTTTTGAGACACACAATCAATATTAAACTTTAACGTAAAGATTTAAGATACCAATTTAGTTATTGTTAATTCGATGACAACAGCTACACATGGTTGACCGCCGTGGGAAAAGACTGAAGATGTGCTGACGTTTTATCGCGTCAATGAACATGCAATTTTCAGACTTGCTTTAAATGGATTAAAGCTTAAAATTGCTTGAAATTTTTAATGTCACTTTGGACAATCCATTGGAAAGTGGCTTGCAAATACAAGTAGCAATTTAGGTTCCACAACGATGCCAGCTAAGAGTTTAAAAGTTTCTTTTTGTACTACGAAGATTTGTTAAAAAGGAAATATTGTTTGAATCGTTAAAAATCAAACATTTAGCTTCATGTAAATAATTATTAGAAGGTTTAAACATTTTTGTAACTTTGATACTTATTTATTTTGAGAAATTTATTATGTTTTTGAACCGCGCAAGTGGAGTCAGTTATGTTACGTTCCGAAAATGCTTGAAAAATAATACCCACCTACCTACTTGAAATAAAAGCTTTTTGATTTAGTAGCAAAATTTTGTTCTAAAAGTGATTTTTTTATAAAAGAGTGGGCAAACAGGTAATCTGGTCACCTGGAGAAGAGTGACTCCTACCGTCCATGAACGCCAGGAACTTTTCAATCTTTGAAGAAGGAGTACGTTTTTTTCTAAATATTTTGAAGGTTGTATAGATTCAAAAATATAGGAGACGATATTTTGTTCCACAGAATGGTAGTGTACATATTGTATTTTTGGTACTCATTTAAAACAATGAATACTTCTGAAAAGACAGAGCCCGCATCAGCCGCTTCTTCTCAAATGCCGATCTTTAAAAAGAAACTTTCTCTTTCAATTGTAATGCGTATACAATTGAAAGAGAAATTTGAAAAGTTCCTGGCGTTCATGGACGGTAGGAGTCACTCTTCTCCAGGTGACCAGATTGCCTGTTTGCCCACTCTTTTATAAAAAAAACTGTTATAGAATATTGAAATAATGACGTCTGTGTACACTTTCTATAAGGGTTTAACCACCCTTTAATTCACCAACTGTTACGACATAGTCATACCAACGGAAAATTATGAGGAATGGATTCATATTTATATTTAACGACTCGATAGAATGCTGCCAAACGTTGAAAAAATTTTAGTTTTTGAAGAGTCACCTTACCAATTTCAAGTTTAATAAAGTAAAGAGTAGTTTTACTTGGGAACCAGAAGTCCTTTATATTAAAACTTATTGGGCCGGCTCGACCGGAGTGATACCACGACCTCACAGAAAACCGATGTGAAATAGCGCTTGCGCTATGTTTTACCGAGTGAGTAAGGATCCAGGAGGCCCATACCCTTACCTTTCCCCCTCCCATTCCCCATCCCCAAAAGGTCGGCAAAGCACTTGTGACGCCTCTGGTGTTGGGTGTCCATGGACGGCGGTAATTGCTTACCATCGGGTATTATTAGTTATTCTGTGCCATCTAGCGATATGTCTGCGCGTTTGTCCCCTTTTCAATAAAAAAGGGTTAGTATGAATTGTATTGTGCATGAATAACTGTTGGTTAACGAAAATATTAATGTATATCTAATAAATTAATTTAATTAGTTAAGCTATTAAATAAATAATGAATAAATAAACTTTAATAATATAAAGAATAAGTAAAATATAAATATAATTTATTATTGTCATTTGGTATCTTGTACACTCCTTGAATTTTGGCTGGCTGACTGACTATGATTCATTTTTATGAATTCAACAGATTGACCTGAATAACGATGGCCTGAAGATGAACCAAAGAGTTTTTTGAACTTAATAACATTAATAACTCAATTATAAAAAAATGTACCCATAAATCTGACTGTTCGTAAAATAGACGTTTCATGTTTGCCGTGTCTATAGCGATTAGTTAGACAGATCCATATTAAATAAAGACTAAGTTCCATGTAACTTATCGTTTATACTTATCTGTTAATATAATAAAAGTGTAAGATCCCATAGATTAATTTAAGTATGCATGTTTTTAGCTCAATCTCACACGAACGGCTGTTCGGAATTTTGATGAACTAAAGCACACAGATAGATTGTACAGTCCGAAATAGGATACCTTAGAAGAATAACCATGTGCAAAGCAAAACACAGATAAAGGTGATTTAGTATAACAGAAAACTGGATATAAGCCTCTCCCAGGATCGCCACGACTACCGAGTGTCAGTATACTCGTTTTGAACTAGAGAGATAAAACATCCCCTCTATATTACAAGCCTGAAGGCAATCTTTAAGATATTTATAATAAATAAAAGTATAAACATACTTTACTTGTAATCTTGAAATGGTATAATTACGGTTTCACCATCATTCATTTCATTTTTCTGTAATATTAATTTCTGTGAAAAACGTTAATATACACTATCTCGATCTCTTATGGTTAAGTGTAGTACACACTGCCCTCGACATTTTGGCATTGTGGCATAAAGTAGCAACTTATTATACCAGTACAATATACGCTTAGATCCACTTAAATAATCCTTTATA
This sequence comes from Spilosoma lubricipeda, assembly GCA_905220595.1. NCBI lineage: Eukaryota > Metazoa > Arthropoda > Insecta > Lepidoptera > Erebidae > Spilosoma > Spilosoma lubricipeda. Next base: position 4,499,558 of record HG992290.1, read on the forward strand.
ATGAAACTCTATTAACCCTTTTAGTTGTTTTAAGACATTAAATTTTTTTCTGAGACTTCCCGCGTGTCAAAACTCGGTGTGTTCGTGGGTCACTGGTTGATCCTGGTGTACAGGAGTTACATTTAAGGGCGTGTGGGCGTTAAGATTAAAAAACTTTTTTGATGGCTTATTGGGTGTGATAATGCTTGCTTCAGAAATAAATGAAAATAACAATTATGCAATGTTCTTCTGGGCGCTGTCCGTGTGGTAACGAATTAATGATACGAAGTGTCTCCTCTTTTCAAAGGACTGTCCTCGTCCAGCAGTTGATTAACTAGGTCTGTTGATGACGATGATAATTCTTAACTTGATTTAAGTGACGTTTATATGACTATTCAAAATAAGTCTGCACTTCTTTACTACTTCGTTGTTTCATAAGATTGCTTCATTAGTATATGCAGTGCATATTTATGTTACAGGAACTTTTGTGAATAATATCTGAAGTGAATTGAAAGCCATAAACCATGTCAAGCATCATCAAAACTAAAATTTAAATAATCCTCAAAAAATAAAATAAAAAAGCTTTCTTGACAAGAAACAATATAAGTAGAAGGTTTAAAGGAATTAAACCCCTTGGAATTATCTAAGGAACTAGACGACCCACGCAACCTCGTTTGCGCCTTATATTGCCCGTAGCGTGAAAATTTCCCCCGTTTTTGAAACATTCTTCATTGTTGCTCCGCTCCTATTAGTAGTAGCGTGATGATATATACCCTAAAGCCTTCCTCGATAAATGGGCTATCTAACACCGAAAGAATTTTTCAAATCGGAATAGCGGTTCCTGAGATTAGCATGTTCAAACAAACAAACAAACAAACTCTTCAGCTTTATATATTAGTATAGGTTAAACATTTGGAATGTCAACATAAAATATCTAAGGTTGACTGAAAGCAAATGATAAACATAGGTATAAGCATAGCAATAATGCAATATTTATTAAATACTGGTAGTGTGAATGAGTAAAGAAATTCTTAATACAAATAAAATAGAGGAGTTTTGAACCTATTTTGCTGAGAATACACAATTCTTCTGCTGCAAAAAATGATGAACGTCTCTAAAACAAATAAAAAACACTTGTTTTACAAGTTACAGTCGTAGTAAAACATCCGTGTAACCAATATCTCTTACAAACATAGCGGTTAGTAATAAAAGTATATAATACTTCGTTAAACACTCATTCAAACACCGTTAAAACAGTATAGTGTAAATAAATGCCAACAACATAGTCGATTCTAAACCCACCTTTACGCAACAGCTTCCAGGAATAGCCGACAGATGATTCGCGGAAACAATCAGAGTTACCAGAGACGCTATTATCAACACAATTATGTGTTCCCGGACTAAATTCTGTGGCTTCCACTAGGCTAGTAGTAGCTTACATTGTATATTTAGTATGGTCATAAACATCTTATGGGTATTTATAATTAGTCGATTTCAAGGCAGTGTCTTTCTATTGAACTTCAAAGAATTTTATGGTTCTTGGTATAGTTAAATGTTTATGTAACTGTTACGTAACTATATCTTTTCATAGTCTTATGGGCCATATTTCGGCATAAATGGTCCGATTTAATAAAACGGAGTCACACCACTAAACTGTTGTAAAACAATTCTTTCGTTGCCTTTCACCGAATTTCCTCCTCTTATTTTTAGGGGGTGACATTGAGGGGAAATACCCAGAGGCCATAGATCATTGCACTGAGCAGACCAAATCTGCTCTACTCTCAGCACTACCATTGCAGAATACTTTCAAATAGAGGTCACGACCCTCAGAATTGAGGAAAGAACACAAGCAAGGGTGTGGGGGGACACCCTCAATCACAAATTACTTTTGACTCTAAAGGCACAGGTGTGCATGGTTGGAGGTAGTCTGATTCTACCAAGCCATCCTATTTCAATTCTAGTTTGGACATTTAAAAGTAACCGATTAAATCCGGGAATCATATACACATTATGAACAACCTCGACTGATGCAGCACAAAGGCCTGAATGTTTTCCTGCGTAATTTGCTCACACGGTTGGTTCTTACGAGACCATTGGGATGAATAGGAATGATGATGTTCTGTACATTTAATTCGTCTCTACATGTTATGTAAAATCTATACTAACATATAAAGCTGAAGAGTTTGTTTGTTTGTTTGAACACGCTAATCTCAGGAACCTCTGGTCCGATTTGAAAAATTCTATCAGTGTTAGAAAGCCCATTTACCGAGGAAGGCTATAGGCTATATATCATCACGCTAAGACCTACAGGAGCGCAGCAATAACAAAGAATGTTACAAAAACGGGGGAAAATTATCAGTCAATAGGAGACGCAAACGTGGTTGCGTGGGTCGGCTAGTATCAAATAAAAAAACGGCCAAACGCCTCGTATATAAAATTCTCGTGTTGCGGTGTTTGTTATCAAACTCCTCCGAAAGTTTTAAACTTTAATGGTCAGTAACATTAAAATAGGAATTTGCTTTGCTACCATGTACATGTTTGTGATTTTGGTTTTAATCCTCCGAAAGGACTGGATCAATTTTTATGTAATTTTGTGTGCATCAGTAAGTCTGAGAATGGGTAAACATTTATTTTTCATACCCCTAAATGATAAGATAAACCCACCCTTAAGTTTTTTTTATTTTTAAGGCAAAACAATGTTTGCCGGGTCAGCTAGTTACATTATAAAAGTGGTTGAATAGCAATTAAAACATACTTAGCTGCTTGAGATAAAATACAGAACGTTTTAATGAATACAGAGAACACGAGGCTTTTAATAAGTTTTCTTTAATTCTGTGGAGACATAGCTTACTTAAAAACTCATATGGTGGGATTGTAAACTTAGTCATGTATTACTAATAACTTTGTCACTTGCCATCTCAATAAGTTTATATAGACTTAAGGCCTGTATACACTTTGCTTAGTGCTTGTGCAAGTTCTTATTGCAGGAGACCAATGATTGGTAGAAAATACGTGTAGACCGTGAATTTGCTGTCCACACGTATTTTGCGTGCAATGTGCGAAGTCTCTATAAAGCAGTGGTCTTCGTTAGGCTGATGATAATGATATAATTCTGATTATTCTTCCTAAAAATAATGTATAACTGAAGACGTTAAATGTACAAGAAGGAGATAGCACGGTAACTAACCACTCGGGTAACATGCCCATCAGAAATATATGCTGGTGTCTCTACTTTTTTACAAATGTATGGTTTTATATCAACCAGCTGTTATAACGAAAACTCCTTTGTTTAATTGTTCCTTCCATTTCGTACAAACACAGAATTAGCCACCATTTGTACTCCAGGTATTATTCCCAGATAACTTACTCCACGTTACTGTTGCAGGATAATTCATTGCCAGAAACCTATAGTTAAGTTATCGTATTTGCTATTGTATTTTTGAATGTGTGGCCACTAAATCTGCGTCTTTATTAAAATAAGTTTATCATTTAATTCCTTTGTTAATGAATTTCATTTAAACATCACAGCAGTACAATATAACCTATGTGTCTAATAGCAAATACTAAGGGCAAATTTCCGAGAGCTCTTACCTCACAATTCGTCTTCCATACATAATCTATTTTAATTTAGGTCTCCTTCCTATAGGAAACCTGTCAAATTTCATTTTCGTGGATAAAGTATGATCGAGATTTATTGATTAATGCTGGAGTGTGACTTTATTTTATCATTATTTTTATACTAATACTCTACAGAAAGTAATTATACGTTTCGGATCCTATAGACCTGGTACGTAAAGTAATTAATAAAAATTTTGAGATCTCAATTTATTTCATCGCTTGGGTTTCTTGTACCGTTACGTTGATTAAACGCTTTATACCGCTGCTTTTAGAGCCAGACTTGAATACAACATACAATTACAACATCTGGTATTATCCAATTAATTTACAATGCCACTAAAACATTTAAACGTCTTACTTTAGGAATATTAATTCTAAAGTGCCATTGACAACACAATTGATTACATTTTGAGCTCTACTTTGTCCAGTTTACTGCTGAGATGATGAAAATGACGTTTGGGAAGATCATTTTCTTGAGTTTTATAGATTCATAAAAGACTTGCAGTCAACGTAAAGTAAATAATTATTTTATAGTCAGTGGTAATAACGAATGAAGGCTCAAGCGGAGTTTTTATTTATTTATTTAATAATAAAACTCAAGCATTACAATTTACACCAAATCACTTATACATAAATTGTTTAATAATAATTATGTAGATATTAACACAACACAATAACAACAATATAAAATAAATGTATCAGATATTTTTTATGACAAATGTTAGAATTCTGTTTCAATTGTTGCCAGATTCGAAAAAGGTTTTTTTTTTTTTTTGATTCTGTAGCACGATTCATGATAAATTGTAACATTTCTGTTAGTTATGACCACTAGCACTCAAACTAAGATTCAACTTGTGTTATGAGTGCTGGGGCTCCCTCTAATTGTCACAAAAATGCATTATTTAAACTAATCTCAGTTACAGCGTCTACAAGATAATAAACCAAACAGAATAATACAAAATAAGAATATAATGTGATCAAGATATTAATGCTCTATGATGCTGCTGTGTATCAGGTGTTGTGTGCGCGTATTTGTCTGTGTGCATGTATGTGTGTGTGTGTTAGTAGTTAAAGACAGATAGTTCCTCTGTCGGTTTTCACCGAAGGAGTGACTTAACTAGAGGTCTAAAATCATAAAGAAGGCAGTAACGGTTTTACTTCTAAGTCTTGGAGGAGAAATCAAAAGGCTGTAAAGCAGTGTGTCCATCGTCCGAGGTAGCCAATGCCTAATGAGTAATCTTCCTGATCGTTTACTCCCTGTTCCAAAAACATAGCCTCGTGATACTAACCTACAACATTAAATTGCACGTACGGTCTAGTGGTTGAAGCAGTCGTCACGTCGCTCCCTACTTCACTAAGTTGTACAGTTATATAGTGTTAATAATACGATATGTAAAAAAAGGGTATCAGAATATTTAGGTACATTAAACTATTCAGACACTTAAAACATCCTAACAATTTTAAAGTAGAATATAGTATTGTTACATGTACACTTAGTCATAACCTATGTTTTAAGAAAAATATATTTTTTAATTATTGAAAAAAGTAATTGTAAGACCAGAAATTGCCTGAAACACAGGTCTTACCTAGATCAGGCAGATCACTAATTTGAAATGTTGAAATTACTTAATTATGAATTTAAGCAGTGTAATTTGATAGTAAGAAATAGTAGAAAAAGTTAAAAACTTGGCTCTAATCGCACAAGTTCTTCAGAAATTAAGTTAAGTCTACTCTTAAGAAAAACACCCAAAATCTTGTACATTGAATATGGAATAAAATTTATTTTATTTTTTATTTTAAGTATTGTGGGTTCAAATCCTACATGGGACAGCACTTTGTGTGATCTACAAAATTGTTGTTCTTAATCTGTGTGTTCTTTGTGTTCGTTACATGTATGTTTGTCCCCCGCGATACATAACAATTCGGGAATTGTAAAGAAAAAACAATCAAATCAAACCAATGTACAGAGATATTAAATACCGTCGATGCCCTGTCAACAAACAAGCTCAATTAATTTACGATAAGTACGATTTGTTTTTAATCCACGTTATAAGTTGGCTTTGTATCCCTCGAATAAAATTAGTAAATAAATTAATTTTAATGAATGAGAATTTATTATCAAAATATCTAGTTTGTTAATAAAAATCTTGATAACATTGTCATTCCGTTTTGAACTATGTGAGTCTTGACTATATGAACAGGGTCATTCTATTAAGTCTTCAATTTTTCTTCGTTTTTCTTAGAAGTTTAATCTGTAAAAAAGAGAAAAGGCAAATTATTTCTTTAAAGAGAAATATAGACCTTATGTATAACTTAAATAACTTTAACCTACAATAGTTGTTTGTCTCAATCCCTGAAAATAATTGTGGATGAATAGTTTTTGAATTAGATAGAATGTTAATTTAGGACTAGCTGAGTCCCGCGGTGTTACCCGCGGCTATTGTTGTACCTTTACATTCGCGGGTGACACTGCGGGGCGAAGACAGTCTAAAAAATCAGCTATCTGCCAGTGAAAGTCCCGTCAAAATCGGTCTAGCTGTTCCAGAGATTAGCCGGAACAAACAGACAGACCGACAGACAGACAAAAAATGTAAAAAATGATATTTTGGTATATATATACCGTGTATACATACATATGCATTTAGAATGAAGCGGTTATTTTTATATTACAAACAGACACTGCAATTTTATTTATTTGTATAGATATTATAAGGATGTGTAACATCGCGCTAGGACAGGAATAAAACCGAAATATAATTTCTGTCAGTTTAAGAATTTAGACGAAACTAAGAAAAGCCGTTAATATTTCTACTAATATTTGTAATTTATTCAAACACATGTGTGATTCGAGCTCTGTGTGAGTTTAGTAAATACTAATTATCTAATAGCTTGGCACAAAACGTTTTGTACGCATTTCCTTAAGACTATTTAAATTTCATATGAGTAAATATCTTAAATATCGATTGTATCTTTATGTTATGCACCAATATAAGTCGACAATATAAAAATTCAATGAATAAGACGCCATTAAAAACTCTAAGAAATTCCATTATCAACACATGGCACATTCTCAGCGTCACGTTCATTAGCGCGGCCGGGAATCGAACCGAGTACAATGACGCTGCGGGTGTCGCGCATCCATTGTGTGCGTCTATATCGATTTGTTTGTGTTGGTACCCTTTGTGGAGGTAGTCATCACTCTTATATGCACCACTGCATTATAGGGTTACCTTATCATAAATATTGGTCGGAGGTAACGTACCTCGGGCGAATTTATTTACCACAATTTGTTGTTAAGTCAAGTTGTGGAAAACCATAGCACTCCCAGGGCAACCAAAAAAAATTGTGTTTAAAAAACCCTCATCATTTTCTATTCCCATCACATCTGATTTTCCTTTTCCAATAGGTACCTAAAATGGCTTTATATATTGACATATATCCTACTGAAATTATAAACGCGACAATTTGTATGATGTATTGATTTTATATTACTACTAGCTGACCCACGCAACTTCGTTTACGTCTCTTATTGCCCGTAGCGTGATAATTTTCCCCCGTTTTTGAAACATTTTTCATTGGTGCTCCGCTCCTATTGGTCTAAGCGTGATGATATATAGCCTATAGACGGATTTTGACGGGACTTTCACTGGTAGGTAGCTAATGATCCAGGGAGTAACTTAGGCTACTTTTTTTAGACCAACTTTATCCCGCGGCGTTACTCGCAGTACGACGATAACCGCGGGTAGCACCACGGGGTTCAGCTAGTTAGAAATAAAAACCTTAAGCTATTTGCAGTAAACTTTCAAAGAGCGCGCCGTGCGTCGCAAAAATACCACTTCCTTTTACAGTGAGGTTTTAACATTGACAACGTATTCCTTTTACCGTTGTACGTAGGCACTAACAAAATGCATTAGTTTGTATGTAAACGTGTTACGGTACTACCGAGTGGTAGTATTACCGTAGTATTATTCAGAGCAATCACGTATCTATTGTTACCTCAATGTTAGTTCTAAATTCATATTTTTTCGGTTGCCAGAACAGGTGTGGAAACCTGCCTGGTTGTGCAATATACTAGGCAATAGAGCTATCTGTAAACTCACGAGAATTATAAAACAAGTATGCACACTCACGTTGGTTTTCATGTAAACTGTCTATATAGACCATTCGCTTAGATATGGTCACTTTGATTGTGCCGCCGTACCACGTGCGGCTTTTTGTGAAAGCAAAATCAAAGGAGCCGCCTGCCGCGTACACACACAAGTAAAATATGATTTCTCAGTTTACGGCGAAGCAGTGTAGTGAATGGTTGTGTTTGTGGACTCTTCTTTACTCTCTCTCTCGTTTGTAAACTGAAAATTGTTGTAATAAAGACTAGGAAGATGAGATGTTTATAAATTTTCATATAATTTGTCTTTAGGTACTAGGTACTACCTAGGCAAGCACACAACTTGTATTAATTAATACATTTGTATTTGACAACAATAACTACAATTGCATGCGATTGTACCGACACTATTTAAACGAATAGACTATACCTTAAATAAACACTCATGGAATCGAATTTCTGACAGTATGTTTAAATAATCATGTTAGAAACATCTCGTGTATTTCTATTAAAAAATAACATTTCTTTACATTTTACTACACACGCTGTCGGACATACAATTGAATCTCATGGTAGCACAATTGAAGTGTAGTGAACAAACGTAAAAAATAAGCTTGTTCAAAAACTTGTTGAATAAGATTCTTATGGCTGGAGTGTTTCCGATAATGTGTTGTTACCTTTAAAGTGAAATTTAAAGCTGCTACCGTTAAGGCAATTCTCAGATACTCAGTTTTGAAGTGGACGTACTTACTCAACTACACAGTTATATAGCTTAACTTGGCAGTGTTGTAAAAGAAATATTTTAAAGTGCTGTATAGCATACACCACTGATTTTGACCACGAAAATATTATATTAAATTCAGTGGTATGAATTAATGAATTAATGAATGAAACATTTATTGGACACACACATTTTACAAGCTTCAACAAAAAATAATATTAATAATAAAAGTAACATAAAAACAGATCAAAACTTAAACTATAACATATAACAATAAAAAAAAGTAAAAACTAAAACCCAACTACGACAAAAAACGACGCTGAAAAAGTATGAAACAAGTTTCAAAAGCCGTAGTCACGCGTTGTTAAAGTGATATGGACTATGTTACATTAATAAGTTTCAAAAGCCTATAACACTTTAACAACGCGTGACTACGGCTTTTGAAACTTGTTTCATACTTTTTCAGCGTCGTTTTTTGTCGTAGTTGGGTTTTAGTTTTTACTTTTTTTTATTTAAAATGTTTTGGCGCCTCTATAATACTAATTTATTTGCAAAGTATATTTTAAATACATACCACAGAAATATCACAATTATCGAATAAATACGGACAAAGTCACGAGAAAATGCTAATAATATATATAGTTTTGAAATGTATAAGTAACGCCCTTTCGTATGATTCCAAACACGGCATATTTCTGTCATATTTATTTTTTAATACACTACTTTACGTCGGCTAGAGGGCGCCACATTAGATTCAGTGACACGTCATATAGCCTATTATCAGCGGGCAATCAAGACGCTTCTAACGATATCTCATTTGTCTTATTCTGACTAGTATTTTTAGAAATAAGGATGAAACAAACAAGCATACCACAGAAATACCACACTTATCGAATAAATACGGACAAAGTCACGAGCAAATGCTAATAATATATGTATTTTTGAAATGTACAAGTAACGCCCTTTCCAATGATACCAAACACGACATATTTATCTAAAATTTATTTTTTAATACAGTACTTAATGTCGGCTAGAGGGCGCCACATTAGATTCAGTGACACATAGTATAGCCTATAACCAGAAGACGATCAAGACGCTTCGAACGATACCTCATTTGTCCAGTTCTAATGAGTAGTTAAGGAGCTAAGAGGGAACAAATGAACATACATACACACATACATACATACATACATACATAGCCTGTCAAAATCATAACCCTCCTTTGGCTTTGCCATAGTCGGGTAAAAAAGGTCAGTGCGTCCAAAAGGCCCCAGGTAATCCAAATTGCTCTTTTCATTATTTTTATTTTATTTTTAGCGATCGTTTTAAAACTAGAGAAAATTCTCTTTCAAGCTTTCTCTTTGCAATGAAAATATATATTTATGTATATATTGAAATCATATATTTGAAAACATCTAGAATACAATTAAAATCTAATATATAAAATTCTCGTGTCACAGTTTTCGTTGCCATACTCCTCCGAAACGGCTTGACCGATTCTCATGAAATTTTGTGAGCATATTGAGTAGGTCTGAGAATCGGCCAACATCTATTTTTCATCCCCCTAAATGGTAAGGGTGACCCATCCTTAAAAAAAAATTATGGCAAAACGACGTTTGCCGGGTCAGCTAGTTTAATTATAAGACAGTTCGTATGCAAAAACTCTTTCTCAAATTCGCGGTATTCACGAACTTGCTCTCGTGACTTGAACGAGGTTGGAATCAAAATAGAAAACAAGGTTTCAAGACACTCTTATCGCCGGGTGAAAGAAATCCAAGTGCATGCATACTCAGACAACACTTTTTGAGAAAAGTTAAGCCGCGCAAAGTTAGGACTGCGAAAATTTACTTATTTTCTTTCATTTTTAATAATTACTTTTTAGATAAACCGGTCCATTTGACGTTTGGTGTGCTATTATGGATAAATAGATTAATTCACATTCATTGCTTTAGTATCCCATGATGATGGGTACATTTAGGAAAATGTTTCGAGAATTATTCCATGTATAAATGTGTCTATAAATTTAGCCTTTTCAACTTCATGCAAAATTCACAAAGATAATTGTCTAACGACACGTTACAATTTTAATTTTGTATGGTTGAATTTCACTGCCTCGTTGGTCTAGCGGCTGGCTTGCGCGACTGCTGATCATGAGGTCTCGGGTTTGATTCCCGGGTCGGACCAAGTGTTTGTATGATCTACAAAAATTTGTTTCGGAGTTTGGGTGTTGTCTATGTATAATATGTATATATTTACAAAAAAAAAAGTATCTATGTATTTGTATCAGTTGTCTTAGTACCCATAACACAAGCTCTGCTTAGCTTGGGACTAGATGGCGTTGTGTGTTAGATGTCCAAAATATTTATTTATTTATTTATTTATTCATTGTATTGATTTTTAGGGTTCCGTACCTCAAATGGAAAAATGTAACCCTTATAAGATCACTTTGTTGTCCGTTTGTCTGTCTGAGAAGACTCTTTATGTTTACTTTTATACATGAAATTTATCTTTCATTTATTCATTCATAATTCATCATTATATTTACGCTATATAAGCTGTTTACGACCCAATAAAGGAATTAAATAAATAACCACTAAAAAGACCACTAAAGTGCTATTTTCTATTAAAGCCACGTCATAATATCTTGATATCGTCTTACAATATATCTGTACATTTACCCAACTAAACAATGGGCGCTCACGAACATATACTTTATCCGACAGTATCGATAACGATCTATATCGAGCGATTATATCGATTCCATTGTTGTTAAATCGATAATTGGAAACATTCGATTCAATAAATTAGATCGGTTACTACAGTAACATTTAAACTCGTGATATATCGTATATAGAAGTCGAGAAGTTCGTTTGTTCTTTATAAATCGAAAGTAAATTGCGGGTCATCAGTTAGACTTACTTTTTTACTTTACAAGTGAAAGTAAGTTGAAGAAGCATTTTAAAGACAACTTTATTACTATAGTAAAGGAAAATAAACATGTAACTAATTACCTATATATTAATAATTACCTTACCAAACATTGAATTGGTATTTTTCCACAAGAAATTCCACAAGATAAAAAAATTAAGACATGTCCTGAGACACACAATAAGGATTAGCCATTCAACAAAAGTATTCCACCGTTTAGTACATTGGGCAAGGTCCCTTAAAAGTGTATTTATCCATACTTTTAAAGGACACGCAGATTTCCCTTTGCTATAATCCTATAAAAGAATAAACATTTTAAGTATAGAGGCGTATCACAATCATCAAATTTTTCGGAGCGTGAGTTTGGCACGTTTAATTTTCAACGTAGCTTTCCTTTAGTTTAATATTTTTTGGCGCGTGAGTTTGGCACGTTTCATTTTCAACGTAGCTTTTCTTTCAGTTTAATATTTTTGCCATTAAAATACACTAAATATCTCACAAGTTTACAGGCATTTCAGTCGTCAAAACTGGTTATCTAATACTGGTGATTAAACTTCTAATCTCGTCGAGCGTACCGGCCGATAAATCCGAATGATTAATTCAGTATGTGTTGTTTTTATAAACCGTTGCTAACGTTGTGTTACGTATGGAGTATTTATAATAATTTATAGTAACAAATAATACATTATTTATATGTATTATCCAGTTAAGTACCGTTTGTTTAAGGTAGCGACAGACAGCGTTCAGCCTGAACAATTAAAGTGTGCTAGGAAATAAAATTTTAACAAACTAAATTACCGACTTCAAGAACGACCAAATGGATCCATTTCTCTTGGATGTCATCATCAGATCTTAGTGTCCTTATCATGGTACCGCCGTTGGGATATATCCGTTCCAATGAAAAAACCATCAAAATCGGTTTATAAACACACACACACACACACACAGCAAACACACATTAAAAAATATATATATATATATATACGGTCAAATGGAGAACCTCATTCTTTTTTAAGTCGGTTAACTAGCACCGAACAAATCGGACCAATAAATAGCAAATCATATTATGGATTGTCATAAATTATTTCTTAGCAAATTTCAAGTTAAAAAAAGTATTACTGTGTCTGTGAAAATTTTAAGATTGTTTAAAATATGACAATGCGAGACGTAAAAGTGGTTTTCTTTTGATTGAAATTATTAATTACAGATCATCCTGTTCTGTGGTTTCAAATGGTACCGAACAAGTATTTGTTAATTTCAACTTGATACTTCAACGTTCCTGAAGGGTTTTGATTATCTATTAAGACCTTTTAGGAACGAAAACAGACACACAATTGACAGATGAACAAACTGACAGATAGAAATAACCACTATGTATGGAAGACTATAAAGGTGACAAAAGAATCAATATAAAGTTAAAGATTCATGATAACGACGCATTTGGATGTTTTTTGTTACTATAACATAATTAAATAAAGTATTTTAGTTTTGGAGCCAAGTTCGAAGACTCAGTGTGCACCACTTTAGGTACCCAACGTCACAGCTCCCACCATTTTTTCATTCCACATTCCCATTTTCTTTTTCGCAGCATTAATTTTTCTTTTTAACTTATTTCTATACCACTCTGCACCCATCCAACGTAATCTGACCTCGCAGACAGAACTTTCGTTGCTGCATCTGTTTGTTGAAACATAAGAGAGAGGGTTCGAATTACGCTGGTTTATTTGACTACCCTTAGTCTGAAACAAAAGGTGGATGTATTGCTTGCTTTCTCGTCGGGCCTGTAACCGAACCCTCTCATTTGTGCCTCTTTAAAATTTCACGAGGCTCTAAACAGAGTGTACTGATTTTTATGTTGGACCTCTCTTGCATTAAAAACCGTTTAGTCAGCTTGATAACATGTTTGTTGCGTGCAAACAGGGCCCGTCTGTTGTGAATATACTCTATGATTTAGCCATTTTAGAGTCGCATGTATAGCAAATTCAACATTTTATTACAAGACATATCTTAGATTAAATTGTACGTTTTTTAAATGTAAAGGTAGGTACGAGTATAATTCTTTGTAGGTTGTGTTTTAATTTGCTTAGTACTCGTACGTCTTGCTTTATTTACTTTATTCTAGTTTAGTACACCTAATTGCCCTAATTTACTGGTATAAAAACCACGAGATACTTTTAAATAAACTATTTATACACGTTTTTAGCTACACCTGTACCTATATTTGTAACCGACTCCTTGGGACTAGATTTTACCGGCAATTTTACGGTCTGATTTCATTTACACTTAGTAGACTTATCGAGGACCGAAGACAATACAATAACATGAAAAAAAAGGTTAAAACAGATTTAAAAAACACGTTTTTATAAATAAACTAAACCACAAAAGTAGTTTTTTTACGAATAGTATAAATAATTTTATATGCCTCATTTCAAGAATAGAACACAATATTTACTATGACAGCTAACACAGTTTAATGTGCTTCTAAATAGAAAGTTTATTTAGTTGTGGATAGGAAAACAATACCTAACCTATACAATAAATGTACTCATACTTATAGGCGTCGTATGTGTCGTAAAAGTGAGAATAACGGTTATGAATGTCAAAGTAACGCTTATGAACGTCAAAATGACACTTAGATATGTCAGAATAAATCGATTGTAGGATTGTATCATGACTTAGCTTAAAATGATTGACGTATTTAAACTATAGTTACTTTTGACTATTATATTTTTCGTATCATGTGATCGAAGGTTCAGAAAGCGTTATTTTGCACCTACCTACAAAATAGATTTATCCATAAATGTTTTTTTTTATTTTGAGTCCGACATGAAATGAAATAAATTAGCTAAAAGGTGTTTTTTAACCTAAATTTACAGAAGAGTGTCAATAACAAAAGTGAAACTAGAAATGTAACTGTATTGTAAATGCAATCAAAATTAACGAAGTTATCAACGGTATACTAAAGCTCAAAACAAGCTTATATAAAATTGTTATCGTTGTCGCGTCGTACCGGTAAAAGAATGAAAACCCTAAAACAAACAATTTTTTGAGAGGAGGTGACAGATGGTTTAAGGTTGAATTCTTCCAAAATGTAGTGGATGAGCAGAAAAATCGTCAAGTATTTACGTGTAATACAAAAGGTGCGGTGGGGTTACCCCTTCCACCCAACAGGGGGAACTCTGGCGTCAGTCGCAGAGTAAGAACAATGGATATGGTATAATATTATTCGTAAAAAATTAGAATTAAAAATTCATTATTATTAGTATTTAGCGTCACTAATTCTTTTAAGTAATGGGTAAGAACATAGAATACTAATCTAACATTACGTTTATTAAAAAAGTTTCGTCTTAAAAGTATTTTAAGAAAGTAATGGCATTTCAAGTTAAGTTCTCATTATAGCATTAAGCCCCTTCCTCCATATTTACCTACTTATGTAAATTAATAATAATAATAATAATAATAATAATATTTTATTTACTCAAATACATGGTGCAGCTTACAATCTATTAGGTAGGTAGTAACAATAATTGATAAAACACAAATAGAAATTGAGTGAAACGACGGTGTCTGAGCTAGTAAGAAACTGTGTGACAGACACCGACGCCATTCCCACTATATAGTTGAGCCTTTAGATTTCGAGTTACATGGTGTTTGACAATATTAATTTAATAACACGTATAAATAATAAGGAAAAGTAACTTAAAGCAAAATATTCAAGAGTGTGTGTGCGTGTGTGTGTGTGTGTGTGCGTGTGCGTGTGTGTGCGTGTGTGTGTGTGTGTGTGTGTGTGTGTGTGTGAGTGTGTGTGTGAATGTTTAGGTACATGTCCATAATTGTGTGCGTGTATGTGTGAGAGTGTGTGCAAAAGAAACACGTGATTTAACATTTCTATACAAATTGAATAGCTACAGTCCACCCTCAAGTAGTCTTTCGGTCTCGTCATAAGTAAGTAGTTGAAGGCTCTCCACTAGCACCTTCTTGCATTCATGCTTGGGTAGAGAGAATATTTGTAGTTTTTTATTTAGCTTGTTGTAAAGGCGACAGCTGAGGGTTTGATAGTGTCGGCCCGCCAAGGCAGTTTTAATTCTAGGTGCAGAACAAATATGAGTCTTGCGACGTTTGTCAGCCCGTGGGCAAATATATAAGAGTGACGAGTGTTTACGCATGATAATGTGAAGTATAAAGAGCTGCCTCACGGTTAGTGTTTTGACCTCTTTGTAAAGTTGTGTGGTGGGATGTCGAAATCTTTTATTTAGCATGGTCTTAATAACAGCACGTTGAGCTCTTTCGAGTCGAAGCATTAAGGTTTTGTAGGTACCTCCCCAGACTACTATGCAGTAGGTGATGAGGGGCTGCACCAGCGCAAGATATATATTTTTTAATAACTTGGCGTCAACAGCAGTTCTAAGTTTCTTCATAGGAAACATCAACTTGCAAACACGGGTTGTAGTGAGTTCTATATGCTTTTCCCAGTTAAGTGTTGAGTCTATCTGCACACCCAAGTACCGAATATCTGAAACTCTCTGTATGAAAGGACATTGACAGGTATCAGGTGACATCATCGAGCAGCTATGTGCTTTCAAGTTGATCGTAGTTGGCTGAGATGTGAGGTTTGCCGTGAAAGTTATGAATCGAGTTTTAGATACATTTAAGGTGAGTAAATTGGTGTCCAGCCAATCCATGACAATTTTAAGTGCATTTTCGGCAGATTGGATTACACCACTCCAGGACTCACCGCTTATAATAAGTGCGGTGTCATCAGCATACGCTAATAGCTTACAATTTGGGATTTTGAGCATACTAAGTGTATTTACATATACTAGGAATAGCGTGGGGCCCAACACGCTACCCTGTGGCAAGCCAAAAACGAGGTTTTCATCATTACTGATACTATTTTCCACCTTAACACGTTGAGTGCGCCTACTAAGATAGTCATGGAAAATATTTAAGGCAACGTCTCTTACTCCTATACTCTCCAACCTTTTCAGCATGATGTGTGTCGAGACCGTATCAAAAGCCTTGGCCAAATCTAGGAAGATACCTATTGTTTTAGTCCTGCTGTCTAAATTTTGAACAATAGAGTTAGTCAGATCCAGTACAGCATCTTCAGTTGACTTGTTTTTCCTGAAACCATACTGATTTGGGGCTAGGGCATTGTTGTGTTCTAGAAAGTTAAGCAATCTCCTATTGAGAATTTTTTCCAGAATTTTTGATAAGATGGTTAGGATAGATATTGGTCTATAGTTTTCGATACGGTCCCGAGCACCACTCTTGAAAATGGGATGAACAATTGCTCGTTTGAAGACATCGGGGAATACTCCTTTAGTAAGGCAAAGATTGCAAACGTGTGTAATGACAGGTATTAGCACATGTCGGGCTGATTTAATAACCGATACTGGTATCTCGTCGTAGCCAACAGCACAGTTTATTTTTAAGCTAGAGATAATTGTATCAATTTCAAGAAAGTCCGTGTCCAATAGCACAAGAGAGTTACCTTGAAAATTGTTCATGTTGTGCATCTGAAAGTCATTGCGTATGTGGCTTTGTTTACCTTGAATATTCTGAGCAAAGTTGTGTCCAACATTTGCAAAATAATTGTTGATGTAATCGACTGACGACTGATGATCACTACGCATGTTCAGTAGATTATCTAATATTGAATTATGAGAAAGAGGGAACAGAGAGTGCACCTGTGTTTGTGCATTATAATATCTCCTGCGTAGTTGACTGGTCTCCTTGGAGACTGGCCGCGTGGCCGTAATCGGCTAGGAGAACATCATAGTAAATATGTCATATTTATCAGCAATCTGGTTATCATAGTAAACATCATAGTAGTAGCCAGATGTTGTGAGATGTGTCCATTTATCATTATTATTATTATTATTATACATTAGCAGGCACTGATAATATGTGTGTTTTAAAACTAACGATGAAAAATGAGTTAAGTCACATCATTTCTAATTTAAAGTCGCACTAGTATAAGAGTCATCATTCGCGTTCGTTAATATTCTTTTTTTATTATTCGCTTGTTTATTTACGAATATAAAAAAAAAAAATTGCCACCCTCAAATCCTTCTATGATCGGTGTGTAGGCTGGGGCGTCAGGCGTGTTTCCACGATGAGTGCGGAGTCAGGCACAGCCGTGACCTCGCATCGAAGAATGACCAATCTCGCCTGTAGGGGTACTTGGGAACTAAGCTCAAGTGAAAAATTTAATATGCAACATATTTTTCACGTGTTTACATTTTCATTTTGTGTCGATGTTTAATTCATATATGGGTTTATTTATGGGATGAAATAATAAAAGTGATGTTTTTCTTCTAAATTTAGAGACAGAAAATCGGTTATATATACCAATCACAAACCTGAAACTATTTTACTCAGAACCAACAGTTTTATTGCCAAAACGACAAAGATCCATTCTATTCGATCTAAATGTATCGAGACTTCTGTGATGTAATGAGTTGGAGCTATTAAAATGGAAAACGAAGAAAGAAAATTTATCTATTTCATTTAGAAAATAAAATATCAAATGTGAACTTTGAAGTAAAATTTTTAGAGAGTTATTTTTAACCAGTAGAAAGTCGTTAATTTATAAAGTGCTAATTTTAACTTTATTTATGGAACACGAGCAGATATTTCACCTGAATGTAAGTGATTACCACGGCCCATTGATTTCTGTGATTCAAAAGTCACATGCAAGTTGCCAGCATTGGACTACCTCCAACTTCTCTCCCAAATGGGAAAGATAGATGGGATTGGATTGATTTGGTGGTAAACAGGAATTGCATATCAATGATTTTCTGTACGGCTGTGATGTATGTGTAGTAGACGGCAGTGATAATTCTGGTTAAGCTGTCCATTCAATCCAACCATGTGTGCTATAGTTTCATACGTAGATTTTGTATATTAGCTTGAAATATTCACATTTTCCTAAACTCACACGTACCGGTGCAAAATTGAAGTGCAGCTAAAAATTGAGAACATGCACTATCTACGGATCGCGAGACGGCGTGCCGGATTCGTTGTCGCCTTGTACTCGAGCCGCGCAAGTACTCGAATCTCGCATAGTACCTATGAGAACCATGAAGTACACTGAAGTGTACTCGACTTATGTCCCGTCTATGTCCCGACTTTGGTGAGACACTTTTATACGTTGTTGAATTTTTAATGCTGCAAATAGAGACAGGTTTATCTACTACACTGTCTGAGAAAATTGTATGCTGTGGCTATGAGAATAATAATACTACTCGTTGTTATGGTTCAAGTGTTTTCTATTCCAAAATTGACCTAAATTACAACACACAAAGATTTTTAATTATTTTTAATATATATTAATATTAAGACTTTTATTACATACGTATGATATTTACGCATCAAACTCTTTGTCATGATATTAAATAGAATATATAATAACATAGGATAAGGTACGGTGGGACTAACATATTCCTATGTAATAAAAGTTTCTCTAACTGCATTTTTTATATTTACAGATGCCGTCCGGGACGAGGGAGGGGTATTGCCCCCATCTCTTCAGTATTTCCTCTCAAGGCAGTTTTATAAAGTAGAAATACCAAATAAACTAAGGCGTTTAGTACTTACCTGTATTATCTACCTATCTATTCTACCGTGGAGAATTTGCCGTATCCGCGTAATCTTACTATAATCTAATCATGGGACGCGTAAAAGATGATTATGAAATTAACTTTGTAACTTTTTTCTTTGCACAGAATTTATCAACTAAGTAGTAAGTAAGAGCAAAAACGTTTAAAAAATAAAACACGAAATAAAACAGTCGGTTTCATTTTAATCACAGTTCTCGCTCTCCCTGTCTTTTTCTCTCTAACGCGCCAAAGCTGCTCTTAATAATTCTGCAGAACTAAATAATACCATATTATTATTACAAAATTACAGACAAAAGAAATATTGCTTTGTCGTCAAGTGCATTTAAAAGTGGCAATAAATATTTCAATAGAAAATATTTTTAAGGCCATAAAGTAAAAATGGCTTCTATAACAATTGGTCATAATATTATATCGAATGTGACAAGTTTGTGTCATAAATATTTCGAAAAGTAACAGGCCGTAGCTACCATGATAATTGATATTAGTTGTAAATTCTTACACTGCATGGTAAGGTTCTATTACTTTTATGAGGTTCCATGGCTTTTAATTTTAGATTTATTTAAAGTATAAATTTAAAAGTAAATTATAGTAAGTTCTATTTTTACGATCACTCATGATAGAAAA
The DNA here is from genome assembly GCA_905220595.1 of Spilosoma lubricipeda. Lineage (NCBI taxonomy): Eukaryota > Metazoa > Arthropoda > Insecta > Lepidoptera > Erebidae > Spilosoma > Spilosoma lubricipeda. Next base: position 4,519,158 of record HG992290.1, read on the forward strand.
GAGAACTGTAACATTTATCCAGAAAAGGTCAGGAAGGGTATGTAGAGGAGTAAGGACTCCTCTAAAAATTACATCTCAACTAAAAAATTATAAATGCGATAGTGAGTTCGTTTCGCTATTGTGAAGTGATTTGAAAATTTTGCATATCTACTCGTTATTAGGACTGCAGATAGAGTACGGAGTAACTTATGTTTAATATAATTACCAAAAGTAAATATGTACCTGATGATTACTTACATTGAATACATTGATCGATAAATTCTATAATAACTCGAAAACATCTGAGAGCTGATTAAAATATGAAAATAAAAATCCATCTTTTGGTATAAAGATAACATTTATAAGATACTAGATTGATTTCTACAAATATACTTACACTATTTATTTAAACTAAATGCACATGTTGTACATAGGCGGACTTAATGCCATGGGGCATTCTCTACCAGTCAACCTTTGGGTGATGTGAAAATATAATGTGCTGGATTCAAAAATAATAAATTAGTAAATGCTACTCATTAACTAAATGCAACTTTCGTGAAACACTGCAGAGTCATTTACCTCATCTACAAGCGGTCTGTATGCAAATGTCATTAGATGGAAACTTTATTGATGCAAAGAAAACAGAGTAATAATTTTTATTGACAAACAGTTTCACAAAAACTTCAACATTGTTACGTGTCATGACAAAATTATGCACATGTTTTTTTCAGTGAATTGTAAACTTAAATCTACTTGACCTAAAGTCGATAATAGCATTGTGATATCTTGGTTAGAAGTGGTACTCTCGTATCTCACGTATTTCTCGAGGTATTAATGATTTATCGTCAATGGTTGTGTAGGCGACCCGACATCTAGTTACGCAACGAATGCAATGCGCATTCTCTATTAAAATATTAAATTTTGGTGTCAGATTAGTATACGAGATATGAATTATTGGAGAAGTTTTAAATCAGTGGAACGTAATATGTAATTTGTTGTGTGTATATAATAAGAAATAACTATTGCTTTACTATAATAAATAATATGTAAGTGAATAATGTTATTTATTGGTTAAAATTACGATCATTGCCATATTTTGAAACTCATACATCCTATTATCCTGTACTACTAAAATCTCAAATCATGAGAACACCCAAACAATGAAAAGAAAGAATTTGATGGAATCCGCCGATCTGATGTCGGTGGTAAAGTCTCTATAACCCATCGTTTGTTTTTTCCAGAAGTTTTACAATGTTTTATATTCTCTTATTTCTAATAGACGCGAACACTTTCACTGTATGATTTAAGATCAGTAGCTTGTAACGTGGTTGTGTTGAAGTATGTAACGTTACGTTAAGTTTAAATTGTCGATAATAAAACAAAAAAAAATTGTTTCGGACATCCAACACACTACGCCATCAAGTCCCAAGTTAAGCAGAGCTTGTATGGGTACTAGACAACTGATACAAATACATATATACTTTTTATTTGTAAATACATATATATTATACATAGAAAACACCCTAACTCCGAAACAAATATTTGTAGATTATACAAACATTTGATCCGACCCGGAAATTTAACCCGAGACCGCATTTGTGACGCCTCTAGTGTTGCGGGTGTCCATAGGCAGCGATAATCGCTTACCATCAGGCGATACGTCTACCCCTATACCATAAAAAGACGGACCATAAGGCGCAAAGTAAATTCAGTAACACAGCAATTAATTTCTCAAAGGAAATGTTACGATTTAATTTAACCAATCGCTTTATCTTATAAACTAATTTATTCGTATCGGCAATTTGTCTCTACAAACTGCAGTTACCTCTCGGTCATAAATTAAAGTTTAATTTGCAGCTTTAAACTATCTAAATAATTACATAAAGTAAATTTTGACATAGATTTTTGACCAAAGTCATAATCGGTATACGTATACAGCATTATTGGTAATAAATAGAACATGTATTTGTTATTTATATGTATTATGTTTAGAACTGAATGTACAAGCCTGCCCTAGTGGAGCAGTTTAATGAAGGAGTTATAGGGTTCTACGGTGTCGTTTAATCACTTTTGTTTTGTTTTTTGTTAAATCCGTGTGATAATAAATTGAGAAAATAGAGTGTCACTACCCCAACTCATACCGTGGGTGTTGTAAGAAGTGAGTAAGGGAACAAACTTCACAGGATAACATCACTGCGAAAAGAATGAAATATTGAAATAAACCTTTTTTTACGTGTGGAAACCCCCTCGGGCCGTCACCCCACTGGGGTTTGCGACGGGGCGGTGTATCGGAATCGAACCGACTAAAACCACACTGTGTGCCACTCTGCGCCTGAGAAGGGAGGGATCTGGGAACTGCTGTTATTAACACATCCGGACCCCTCCCAGATTGAAATAAACCTTATACCCTTTTGCCCAGCGTGGTGCAGTCCAAAACCTCCTTGTGAAGAAGGTGCTTATGTCTAGCAGTGGACTGTTAAAAGACCATCATTAATCAAATGAATCAGCAAACTCTTATATTATTACGTTACGAAAGAATTCATAAAAAGATATTGCCTAACCAGGATTTCTTATAGGTTTTACGGGTCATATGGGTCATATTACTGCTGTATTTGGGCACAGACATTTGTATTAAATAGTAATTTCCTAGTTAAAAATTGAATTCATACACTTAAACCATATTATAAACAACTAGTTTTTGCCTGTGACTCCGCCAGTGTGTATGTCGGTTTTTTTGTAAAGAGTATCACAAGTAATTTCGTGGCAAATTTCATTGAAATCGGTGTAACGGTCTAGCGTAACAGACAGACGCACTAAATGTGCGTCTGTCTGTTACGCTAGACCTTGCGAATTTCTATCAGTTAGTTAGAAAACTATGATATGTGTTAAGCGATACAACTACTTTTGGCACAAACCAAAAGCATTTGTGTTAACTGACTACGGTGTGGCATTTCAAGGTGCATTAAATCACTCAGTGTTTCATTTTAATGCAAATCCCAACGGAATAGAACAAATTTGTATAATCTCGAGAAATCGTGGGCTGTAAATGTCAAATGCAAGTTCAAGCAAGTAATAAACTAATAAATCTAAAGTGTTTATTGAAATCCTTCATCTGTGAGTGATTGATGTGTCGTCGAATTTATGGTTAAATAGTTTATGAAGCGAAAGTTCCAGGATAATTAAAAATTGGAATTGATATTTGTCTTGAAGTGGATAAGAATAAGAAAAAAGGAAGAGGGCCTACGCCCTTAGAAATTGATGCTGTGTTTTGAGTTTATTCTCTTTATACTATTGCCAACGCTAATATTTTGTTTTGTCCACGCGACTTAGCGTTGAGAGCCATCACTCGCATACATTTCTTTTTTACAGACGCGACGATAAGGAATAAAGCCTTAATCTGTCCTTTTCTTACACACAAAATATACACAATATACACAAGAAATACGTTAATACGTTTTGGGTTCACAAACATAAATAAATTTTAACACCTACGGTACAAGGTATTGTGCAACACTAACACTCTATACATTAGTCGAGTCACAAAGAACAGATAAGCTTATTGGATGAGCTGGCACCCACTTAGTGATAATTGTAGACCACTAAGGTGCGTTTGAACTGTTCATTTTAAGTACTAGTTGAGGCTTTAGTAACACTATTTCAGGTTACTCGATTAGTAATAATAATAAATATTTGTGAAACCCAACACGTTGCAAAAGTAAAAATTATAGTCACAGTAAATGATTGGAATTTTATAATCTAGTATATAGTTATAAAAGTTACACAAAATTGTAATTCTGAAAATTCGAACATTATATATTAAACTAGCAGTCCCCTGTACCTTAAGATATATGAAAGTGCTACTTATAATTATTATATACTTAATTACAAGGGTCCCTTGAACAGATTAACTTGACATTGACCATTGACTTGACCAATTAGCTTTTTAAGTCAACTATTTAACTGACTTCAAAAATAGGAGGAGGTTTCTCAATTCGATCGTACATTGGTCTTTTCTTTTTTTTATGTTTTCGCGGATAACTTCGTCGTTTATGAACCGATTTTGATGATTCTTTTTTTAATGGAAAGGAGATACCCCAACAGTGGTACCATGATAATGACACTAAGATCTGATGATGGCATCCAAGAGAAATCGAATCAAACCTTGAAATCGGTTTTATTTTTGTGAAAATTTAACTTGTTTGTAAATAGGATCGACATATCACATTGATATTATATAAAGTATAACCTTGGTATACACTTCAAGTTTAATTACTTAGAATAAATGCAGTCCTATCTGATTTAGATGCCTCGTAAGACAAAATAATGGATGAAACGGTTAATATGTAGGCTCTGTAGGGTTATAAATGTAACATTATTTTCTTATTCTATCAATTTTGTTAAATACCTTTTTCTTAAACGTGTTGACAAAAGCTATTCATCAAAGAATTGTTTAAGAAGACATTTTAAATAATCTTGTAGTATTATAACTGGAGAAATCCACTTTGTGATCAACACGGCTGATTTACGATTGTAATAATAAAACTTATTTATTTTACTACATTTGATTTAATACTTAATTTGTATTTATTTATTGATAGAATGATTTAAGATGTCTTAATGTGGTTATTTTAGAGAGTTGCTAGTCGAGTAGTGTGTTCGAATGGGGCATAGCGTGGGATCGAATAGTGTCAACGGTGATCGCAGGCAGCTTGTAAGCCGCCGTGTTGTTGCTGTATTAGTTGTCAGAGTACAAAGGCGTTAAACTGCTAATGATAAACTACAAACACCCACGAGATCTAAACGATCACAACATTATACAGAATCGAATACATTATAGTAAATTGGTTTGGTGATATTTTGAAATATAAATATATATAATAATAAATACATATAAATATAAATATATATTTAACTGCCTCGTTGGTCTAGCGGTTGGCGTGAGCGACTGCTGATCATGAGGTCTCTCTCGGGTTCGATTCCCGGGTCGGACCAAATGTTTGTATGATCTACAAATATTTGTTTCGGAGTTTGGGTGTGTTCTATCTATAATATGTATGTATTTACAAAAAAAAAAGTATATATGTATTTGTATCAGTTGTCTAGTACCCCATAACACAAGCTCTGCTTATCTTGGGACTAGATGGCGTTGTGTGTAAAAAAAAAAAAAGAGAACAGATTACGTTAAGAAAATGTTATGTTATTTGGATATGAACTTAAGTAATTGTTGTAAGTGACTGAGTAAGTTCTAAAGAGCCACAGTGCCACATACGTTCTCGTACTTATCGCTTCGGTTCTTTATTCCTGTGCCGAGCAGTCAAAACCTAGAACTCACTACCAGCGCACGCGTTTTCTTCCCACTATAATCCCGGGTCCTTTAAGCGGGGCGTGAAAAAGCATCTCACCAGGTCGCCAAAGTGTGGGTCACCATGCTGCACTGTCCTTATTCGCATTGAGGATGGTGACCACCATTATTGGATTCTGCTCATGCTTTCCATCAGGCAGGGCATAACATTTTGGCAGCTAATAAATAAAAATACAATAAAAAATATATGTTCTCAATGAACTGGCTGGGAAATGGCTGGAAAATCCGTTCGGCGCCAGAATTAGAACCAGGTGTATATTGTGGTGCTTACCGTAAAATAATAATAAAATATTTATTATTATTATAATTTAAATGAGAGTGGTAGCCGCTAGCCACCACTCTTGGATTATGCTCATGCTTTCCATCAGGCAGAGTAGAGTCATTTTAGCCGCTATCAATAGTAAAAAAAATATTAATAAAACAACAAGGCGGAGACGCTTTGGAGGTACACAATTAGTCTCCTTCCATGAATCTTTGGAAACTGTGCATTTAACAGGAGAGTAACAAAACTTGCTTAGAGCATCGTTTTAACACGCTCCACATTGATTTGTTGCAATCGGATCTAGTTGAGCAACAGACTTCCCACGCTTCGCTTTCCAGCCGTTGTCGGATTCGTTCCGACTCATATCTTGTGAAGAAACACTTTCTAAAGCTTCTCGAGCTACTCAGGAGTTTAGAGATTTCTACAGTGAGCTGTAGGATATGTGTATTAAACACAATAGATCATTTTGTCTCTACTACTAACTGTCAAGCTACCAACAACTATGTTGGGAATTAAACCAACAAAAAGTATTTTTGTAAATGAAGAAATTTTTGTGCGAAAGTAAATTCTTCAATAAAGATTTAAAGTGAAGTATTATTACTTTTTATGAATAAGCTTAGAAGTATTCGTATTCATTTTATAGAATTTCTTTAAAATTTATAACTTGAATCTCTTTGAGAAAACTTTGAAAGCAATTTGGTCTTATAAACATAGTGACACTATATTTTCTGTCTAATTTAATACTCACTTCTTGAAATTTTACTTTAAATATATTACCCTACGTATTTACTGTTAATTCGAGTTTGTATATTCAGACATTGAGTTTGATTTTAAACAGACGTTTTGTGTATATCATCGTTAATATATTGTTACGTGAAATGCAAGGTGCACTGTATTCTGAGCTAGCTTTGCTCTCGAGTATTGTACAGGTGGCCGGAGATAAACCAGGTTCGTTAGCGCCGGAAACTAATATGGAATCTGAAATATAGATATCAGTTCATATCTGTTGTGGATTTCAAATATATTTTCTTCTAAATACTACACATTTTATCCACATTCAAAGAGAACTTATATACGTCAAAATAAATGACTTAATACATTTAACGTGATAAAATAATTAATTGAAAAGGATTGACAGTGAATTAAGGTGTATAGTGGTTTTAATCCTGGAATAATTTTTCTCCTTAGATACCTACATACTTTAAAAGTTTTTGTTTGTTAACAATGGTCTAATCTAAATGATCCTATGTCAGAATGGTAAACATCATTTAATGATACGAGGTATAAACACTATACGAGTTAGTATTCCTAAATCATTTAAACTAATTTACTTACAATTTTGTTACTTTTTATTTTCTTAAATGATTTTACTTGGCTAACTGGTAATAAAAGAAATAAAGTGTGCTCCAATGTTATAGTTCTCCAATGAGAATGTGTCTAAGAAAATACCTAACAGCTTCCACGCCCTTCATGCGAAGATCTTATAGGTAATAAAAGAAAATTGGTAAAAATCAACGATTGGAAGAACGCGTGGGGCTCACATGTCAACGTCACACGTGGGCGGGGCCTCACACCCTTCTTGATATTTTTCTTACGTATATTATCTTCCCTCTTATAAGGAAAACTGTAGTCTGTCTTGCGTCACATCGAACTAAAGATAAAATAGTTATATCGTTGAACAAAATGGCGTAATTTAAACTGACTCTTGGTCTCAAACTTTTGAGATAGGAATCTTGAAAAATGTTGAGATTTCTTTGCGGTATGTTGGCTTTTCACCAAGTTAGGAAGTGAGTTAGGTTTTATCTATCCAAGTCTCTTCCCTCCTTTTAACTCAATTCTGAAAATGAAAACACGACTTGTGGCAACGCTCTTATGAGACTTGAGTTAGAAATATACACGGCGGTAGTCTAGCATATCAGGGGACCCGCTTGCTATCTCTCTCCTTCCTAGCCTTTATTAATTATTTATTAATTGAGGTCGTCATCATTTGCTCCTCTATACTTAACGTAAATAATATTCATTTTAATTGTCATGAATATTTAATATAGCTCAGTATAATAGGTGCAATAGATATTGTAACAATAACCGCATAACGTCTAAGAAAAAAGTACGAGAACTCCTTCAAAGTCAATTGGTACAGATTGGCAATTGGTAGTACAGACACAACGTTAATATTAAATAAATATATGTACTATATGGATAATGGATTTGTATGTATTGATGTATCTGATCTTATCTGATCTTTTTTGCACTTACCGCATCATATTTCTATATCACCTAAAGGTTGACTGGGAGAGAATGCCTCATGGCATTAAATCCGCCTTTGTGCGTCATATGCAATAGATAAGAAACAGATAAATATTCAGATTAATCTTCTTCATGACTTCTTATACCGTAAATAAAACTTGGATATATCCAGTATCAATATCGTTTCATATAGTGTCAGTCTAAAAACAGTGGTTGCCCTTAGTGTAGTAACATGGTCACGCTTTGATGTTTCAAGACTTTTGAAAGCACATACAGCATCAAGCTCATCGTGTCGAATAACGCAGTGAAATAAAAATCGTCTGTGCATGTTAAAACATCCATTTTATCGGCACCTATACAACATTGTAAGCTATATGAACTCAATGGTTATTGCCTGATTAACTCAATCGGTATTTGCCTCTTACTTGCTATAAAAGGATATTGACAAGCCCCAGCTTCTTTTAAGGATAAGAAGAAGTTCCGAAGAATGTTTATGTCATACTAAAATAGGGTAAGAACGTCTGAAATTACAAATATGCATTATTTATTACAACAATTTAAAAAGATCTTAACGTTTAATATGGTTTCTTGTACGCTTACGCTATATCTATATGTACATCACGGTTTATAGAGCTATAGGGCTATGTTCGTAGGATAAATAAAGACAGATATATTCCACTCACCGTTCAACTAAGAATTTAAGGTTACTTTTTAAACGTATTTGAATTGGTACTTATGGTCAACTATATAAGAACTACTCACCTTGGCTGACTTATTGTACATGCAAAGCCTAAACCAATGGAGATATAAGCCTGATATTTTAGCACATCAGTCTACATCAACATTTTGCCTTTGATGTTTTTTTAATAATGAAGTTCCCTTAGTCTGCAATTTTTATGTAGTACATGTATTACACATTCATGAATCACTCTGTATATTGCTGAAAATTGTATTAAAATCCGTTGGGTAGTTTTAAAGATCTAAGTGAACAAACAACGGAAGCACTATACAAGACTATACTAGCCGACCCACGCAACCTCGTTTGCGTTTCCTGTTGCCCGTAGCGTGATAATTTTCCTCCGTTTTTGTAACATTTTTCGTTGTTACTCCGCTCCTGTAGGTCTTAGCGTGATGATATAAAAATTATTTCAGTGTTAGATACCCTCGATAAATGGGCTATCTAACACTGAAATAATTTTTCAAATCGGACCAGTGCTTTCAGCTTCATGTATGATCAGCTTTATATATTAGTACAAGCTGAACCCCGCCTGTTACCCGCGGTTATTGTTGTACCGCGAGTAACGCCGCTGGGCAAAGTTAGTCTAAAAAAAATAGCCTAAGTTACTCCCCGGATCATCAGCTACCTGTCAGTGAAAGTCCCGTCAAAATCCGTCCAGCCATTCCAAAGATTACCCGGAACAAACAGACAGACAGATACGCAGACAGACCGACAGACAGACAAAAATTTTTTTAACTACATTTTTGGTATATGTACCGTGTATACATAAATATGCATTTATTAAAAAGCGGTTCTTTTAATATTACAAACAGACACTCCAATTTCATTTATTTGTATAGATGTATAGATAAAAATAACCACACTGAAAGGCTTAAAAAGTTTACCGCTGAGGGAGTTAAATTATAAAATTTAATGTATGAATGTTCGTCAGTTCCAAAGTTAAAAAAACGAAATATTAAACCATAATGTGTTCAAAGCCGCGGGTAATAGCTAGTAATATATGCCATAACGATGAACATGCCTCTTAAACTGTGGTTGCAGTTAAAGCATTTGCAACAATGTTGCAAGCCGCAAGTATCAATTTATCATTGATGATTCAATCAATCTGGTTTTCCACGATTTCGAAATACACTAAATGATCCTAGATGTTATTCATACAAATAAATAAAATTTAAGTGTCTGTTTATAATTTAAAATTAACAGCTTTTCAGTAAATACATATGAATGTATACGTGGAACTTATCTTTAAACATGTTTAAATGTTCAAAAATTTCCGGTTTATTTGTTCCGTCTAATCTTTGAACCGGCTACATAGCTGATATTGTAAGGAATAACTTAGGCTCATTTACCTTAAAACATGTGAGCGTGATTGTTGTTGTATAGGTACAGTAATAACCGTGGGTAAGACCACAGGGTGTAGCTAGTCTTTGTATAGAATAAAATGAAGTCACTTCCGCTTTCTGTTCGCTTAGATCTAGTAAATTACTCTACGGATTTTAATGCAGTTTTCAACAATAGATAGATTGATTCAAGAGGAAGGCTTATAGGTATAATAAATACAAAAACTTCGATAAGAAGTGGCCGGTGTCGCTAGTATATTAAAAAAAAAACAAAGCTACTAGTATTTATTTTCTCCTATGTAATTGACATGATCGGTTTCGTCTTATCGCATTATAGAGATATTAGAGTTGGGAGTGTACATTATATGACCATATGCAACTTAATTGATTATTATAAGTTCAAAAACTTTATTGATGTAGGTATGTATGTTTGCATTTTTATTGTACATTGTAGGGAATCTATGTAGGAAAAGAACGGTTCCGTACATACCTGTAGGTAACTAAAAATGTATGCTTTTCGATTTTTTTCTATTTTTAACCGACTTCAAAAAAAGGAGGAGGTTTCTCAATTCGACCGTATATATTTTTCCTATCAGACGTTGCTTCGTACCAATTTCAAGATTCTGAGTCCCCGGGAAGTGCCTTGTACGTTTTGATTCCCGTACGAGTGTCAACAATTTGCAGCATAAACGGCTGTATCTTTTGATTGCGTTTGCGTAGAAGTTTGATTTCTTCACAGCTCCAGGGGTTAGTGGGCCTGAGTATTTGATATGAATTTCAGCTTGACACCTCCACGCGGGCCTCAGAAAAAGTGTTTTGACAGTGAGACAGACAAATAACAAAATTATCCTATAAGGGTTCCGTTTTTTTCCTTTTGAGGTACGGAACACTAAAATAAGAAAAAAAAACTTCTGTCATCGTTAGCTCCGAAGTTTTTTAGACCACGTACTTGTACTGTGAGTATCGTGGGTAAATGGTAAATAAGTGTGTTAGTGATCATAGTACAGGGTTATATAGGTGAGGTTATAACTTATACATTTTTTTTATAGTAAAGGTGGCTAACGAGCAGATGTATCGCCTGAAGGTAAGCGACTACCTCCGCCCATGCACACCCGCAACACCAGAGGCGTCACAAGTGCGTTGCCGACCTTTTGGGGATGGGGAAAGGGATGTGGGAAGGTGTTGGGGTGTGGGCCTCCGTTATCCTCACTCACTCGGTGAAACACAGCGCAAGCGCTATTTTACATCGGTTTTCTGTGGGACCGTGGTATCACTCCGGTCGAGCCCATTCATGCCGAAGCGTGGCTCTCCCACGTATGTGACACATGTCGTTATTATTTAAATAGAAAATAAATGAAGGTTTTATACTTTCGCTGCATATTTATCCACAAACAATCAACTGTTTACTACGTATTCCGATCGAGAATACTAGCAATACCTTGTCAATTAACTGACATTCTTAAATGTCAGATAATGTCAACACTTTAAAATATTAAAAGTAATATTTATAATTGACATTAAAAGGTCATTGAATGCAATATTTTTTTAAAAGATGCGACGATTGGACGTTACGTTTTGGACGTTACGTTACAAACTAGCTTTAATGTAATGTCTGATTTAAGACACCGGTCTTCATTAATTAAAGGTGAGTCCAATCTATACAAATAAATAAAAATAGAGTGTCTGTTTGTAATATTAAAATAACTGCTTTTTAATAAGTGCATATGTATGTATACTATGTATACACGATACATGTACCAAAATAACATTTTTTTTAATTTTTGTCTGTCTGTCTGTTTGTCCGTCTGTCTGTTTGTTCCGGGTAATCTCTGGAACGGCTAGACCGATTTTGACGGAACTTTTAGTGACAGATAGCTGTTGATCTAAGGGGTAACTTATGCTATTTTTTTTAGACAAGCTTTGTGCCGCGGCGTTACCGCGGGGTTCAGTTAGTTTATAAATAAAGTAGGTCGGCAAAAAAGAGTTTTAAAGTTTACTTTTTATAATTTTATAGAACGATAACAATCCAATGAATTACATTTTAACAATTCAAGCGATAGACTTGGCATGCAAAGGCGCCAGGTTCGAATTCTATACACACAGCGATTTAAATGAACTTAAATGCATTTAGCTTAAATATGACAGCTGTTTCAGACTTTGTCGGCTCAGTTTGGTTTCAATAAAAAGTCTTATAAAAAGCAGTCATAAGGACTGCCGATAGAAGTAAAAACTTATTACTTTAAATGTTATTGTAACATTAATGTGTAAAATAAGAAATTTCATAATGTCTAAATTAATATTTTCAACATCAAACATTAGCATCTCGGTGACGCGAACCCTTAAGATTTTCCTTTACCAAAAAGGGCTCAAGGCAGTTTTGTTGTGTATTGTAAAGAAGTTTTGTGACGTCAGCATGTCGGTGACGCGAAATCATAAGATTTTCTCCTATCAAAAAGTGCTGAACGCGACTAAAGAAGTATTCACTTAAAAAAATATTTTCAATAAATTATGAAATTATCGTGCTTGTGGTATAATTATTTGTGCTGATTTGTGCTGCGGTCACTATTACTAGCTACTAGACCTACAAATCCGTCTTTAAAAAAAAATATAGTATAAAAAACTTATAAACGATGTAAATTTTATTACCTTTAGTGAAGTAGCTGACCATTTTAAGTTTTTTTTTATATTATAGGAGACAAACGAGCAGACCTATCACCTGATGGTAAGCGATTACCGCCGCCCATGGACACCCGCAACACCAGAGGCGTCACAAGTGCATTGCTGACCTGGTGGTAAGAGAAAAGGGTTGTGGGAAGTTCAAAATTGTGTCTCAATATAGTCGCTTAGTAAATAATTTTATTTATTTTAATTTGAAAGATAAATGTAACTTAAGAAAACTAACAAAAACACTTAAAAATATATATTTACAGTCGAATTAAGAACCTCCTACCTTTTTGAAGTCGGTTAAAAAGCGTGTTCAAACGGCTATAAATTATCTTCTTTTAAGCACTTTATTATTATAGGTATCAAGTGATAAGTACGAATAAACAACAAATAATTTCATATCATAATGATTCAAATCCCCAATATTTCATGATTTCACAAAAATAATCATTATAATTTAGCAGATAGGGTTGCTTATTAATTTTGGCCATCAGCCTTTGCACGCTGCTATTGATTTCTCTTATAAAGCGTTGATGAACTGTGATTGCTTTGACCCCTGTTAGCATACTCTTGCTAACGAGTTTATTCACTATGTACCTATTTAATTAAATTAACGGCTTTATTTGCTTACTATTTAATAATGGGAATCGTTTAAGTAGATTTTAAAGTTGTATTGTAATCGTTTAACAATAGGGTAGATGACTATATCGTAAATAAATACCAAGGTCTCGAATATTCACAAAACATCTCGGAAAATATAGTTATTACAGCTTTACATTTCTATTACAAATTTTAATCAAATAAACATTGAAATATATTGCTCAATTGAGTAGCCTAAAACAGTGACGTCACAAGTGTGCATTTAGTACATTTTCCATACAAAGTTATAGTTTTGACAGAATGGTAATGAGTAACTAAATTGGCTAAAGTGTCATCGTCCCTGTTTACAGTGGAAGTAGGGACTGATAATAATAATAATAATGTTGGGTACACACTTGAAATACCAGCACAAATATTAAACTTAGACACGGCCGTTTGATCTCAAACTGGTCAGAGCCTATGATATGGTAACTAGATAACTGGTAAACATATTTCTAAATCCATACAAATATTAATAAATTGAAAGATTTCATTTGTAGTCTTTGATTACTGAGGAAGGACCTAGGCTAATCACACACATATCCATTTTTTATATGGCCTTTCCATCTTTTAAGATGATTTAGACAGCGTCTCTGTAGCAATACTCGGTATGGCTGTAGAGTCCAATACGAGAGTGGCAGTAACATCCGCACGATTGGCACTTGAATAGAGGATCGCATTGTGTTCGATCAGACGAAGTCCTCTCGTTTCTTTTTTGTCTCCTCTCAGGCTTGTTGGCTAGACTCTGGAACCAGCTACTGTCGTGTGCTCTGCAGCCCTCCTCCAAAGAGTTCCTCCACCCGTTACGGCTGTATCCTTGGGGTTGAACCCGAAAGCGAGCATGTCACGCTTTGCACAGTCCTTAAATCGCAACAAAGGCCTTCCCACTCTCTTTGCAGCGAGGCACTTCTTGGTATCCATCCGATGCGCATGTCCCAGCCATCACAGCCACATTCACATATGTGTATATAAATTACACCCTGAAACAGAACAAATGATCATTCTCACCACGTAATATTTGTCCTCTCTCTACTCTTCCTACTGTCTACCTACCTATTCTAGCTACCCTGTCCCCCAAGTCCCTGAAGACTACCTAAGTCAACTAACTCTGGCTTAGCGACCAGGATCACCACTTGACCAACACTCAAATTACAAAGTGAATACATACCATTTGGGTGTATATGCCCACATACCTATAGTCGTTGAAAAAGACCCAAATCTGTTTCATTCAACCTAACCTAACTCACTCATTGTAACGTCAGATAGGTAGCTGCCAGAGAAGACTATTTTAGCTTTAGCCAGCACCTTTGACTCTGGGGCTCAAAGAACGGTATCGCACTTCTGACTCTTGAGAGCTGGTGTCCATCAGAGGAGTTATCTACCATCAACCGTTTACAGCCTTTGAATTATTTTCCTTTTTTTTAAGACAACTCCCGCGTTTGGAATGTACATCTTGTGTTGCGGGGCACTTAACAAACATACATGAAACGGATGAAAATTACACCCAGAGTCAGAACAACAATTGACGGATCACACAATGTGGGTTCCATGTGGGATTTGAACCCAGAACACTTGGCGAAGTAGAAAGCGGCGTAGCGACCGCTTAAACCACTAGGCCAATGGTGCAGTCAAGCAAGTCAGGCAAGTACTGTCGGTACAACACAAAAGATTTTTGAAATATTAACATGAGTCGTAAAAAAATGAAATGTATTGCGAAAGTCGGTTAGTCGTTTCTATGTATTAAACTTTCTCATATTAAAGACAATTGGTAAGTATAATTTATCGTGAGCTTTATAAATTTATTCCACTACGAAGGTGTAATGAGACTCGATAGCCGTTTAAGAGTTAATGATCATTAAAAAGGCGATAAATTTGTTGTTTCACCATCCAAACATTATTCAGCACATTAATTTATGTATAATAATGTTAAGCACGGCTCACACTTACCGTTACGCCAATTATTTATTATTGCTGACAATACTGTAGTCCGTAATTAATACGACCCCAATACTGAACGGTACTATAAAACGTTTATCGTTATAAGGTTTATTATAAAAATTATAATTAATAAAGCAGTACTTTGTTTTTCTGAGTACAGTGATAGAAATACTTACTTTACAATAGATAATGTTTAATATAACTGCATGAATGGAGTACTGGTTAAATTAAACGGTTACCTCGTTTATTTGTACTGCGATGAGGATTCTGGATGCGATCCCTACATGGGAGAACACTTTGTGTGATCCACAAACTGTTGTTCTGAGTCTAGGCGTTCTTTAATCGGTTTCATGTACGTTTGTAAAGTCTAGCGATACAGGAAATTACTACGAATACACGAATTTAAAACAATACCGCATCACAATAACGTAAATAATTGAAGTTATACCTTAGAATATTTGGAACTACGATGTGCAAATTACATTCGTAAAGGAAAATAATTAAGATTCAAAATTGCTTTGTCAGAGTTCTTATTATATGATGAGCCGTTATCATATTGATTTTTCAACTATTTTATTATAAGTAGATTCTCATGAGTCGGCTTTCATTTTCAAGTTTCTAACATAATGTTAATGTCTTGTATATCGGAAGAACATTTTTATGATTATTGGCTTTAATATAAGCCTTATCACGTACGATAAGACTATTAAATGTGTTAGACACCTTTGATGGGGTTATAAACTGGAATTTAACAGATTATTAGTTTAATATCAATGCTTATCTATTTATTAATGCGTGAAGCGATTTCTCTGTACGTAATTTTACACTTAGAAATGTGTAACCAAATTAGTTTTAAGTGCCTCAGTTGGTATTTAAAATAACTATAAAATAATTATTTTTTATTGAAGTTACGTCATAAGTAAAAAAATATATAGAAAAACTCGTATATATATTACGTAAAGGGTAAATTTACATACCATGGTTGTACAATGTAATTTTAAGTTATAAGTAGGTATAATTCCAAAATGTAAAAAGACTGTTTAAACTTCATAAATTGTCAAAATTCAACCAGCTATCAATATTATTTTCTCTAATTTACCTTATTCTTTTGTTTTTTTCTGAATAGAGTTGGTTTCAAAAAGTTGGACGGCAACCAAAGAAACCAAGGAAACTCCTTCCCAATTTTACACATCACGCAATTCCCTTTTAAATTGAGACCAAGGCAGTAATATAACAATTAAGAAGATAACAATTATTGTGTAGTTCTAGAACGTTTAGCCATGTAGTAGTTTTGTTGAAGCATATATCTAGAGAGGTCATTCCAACCTTTAAGACTGTTAAGTTGAAGTATCTAACATTTACCATTAAAACTATAAATTCATTGCGTAGTAACTTTAATAAACTTTATAGAGCCTGTCATTCGGGCCATCATTACGAATCTATTGACATCTACACGCTTCAGTAGAACATACAAACATTGCCTAAAATATTTACATTTCTTTCGTCTTGGCATCAGTCTAGTAGAAAATGATAGGTTTTCCACATCCTTCAACATTTTATTTTCTCTTTCTAGAATACAAACATGTAATTTTTATAATATTTGTATAACACAAATATAAGTATGTAGGTATACGAACCTATAGAAATGACAGTTGAGTGTCAGTGTATTACTCATTATTAGTACGTACTAAAAGCCACACTATTCAAAACGCATACGTATGGTCCACTTAGTTTTACTGTCAAATATTCAAGAACCCGTTTCTAAAAAATACAATGGTCGTTTATCTAAAGTCACCATTACTATCCAGCAGGGTTACGAAAGAGCCAAACAAACGTGACTACAGAAATACGACACTTACAAGAATTTACGACGAATCGTAAAAATCTTTGGCCATATCGACAGCCAATCTCACGAAATTACTCATTCTCTACATTAACTTATCTACCTCGATACACACATCCAAAAAGACACCTTATTCTAAAAACAATTCAGTTGAAAATTGAGTGTAGCGTCGTGATAGTTACGACAGTATTACATTTTGGTATATATTTAACAAGAATGTGTGAAAGGGGGAATTGAGGGGGGCTGGCGTAACGTGTGTAGGCGGGTTACGTTAAGAAAAATCATGGTACACACATCTCTACTATTGGCGAAGACGGGATTAGGTAAAATATCTAAAGGTTTTATCTTCCTGTAAAGGAGGTAGCACACGGAAACACACACACACACGTTAATGAAAGAGACAAAAAATATAAATATAGGAAGCTTTTTTATGAGCTAAAAGTTCATGTATTTTGTTTTACAGATAAACATACGCTATATGTATGTAGGTCTTCTTTTTAAGGAGAGGCCTTTGTCCAGCAGTGTTTAAGGCTACTGCTGATAATAATAATATATACCTACATAGTTAAGTAACAATAATATCTAAATAATACGAACCGTTTGTCCTCAAACTAAGCATAAAATATATACATAGACGTCTCCTATTGCCCATAGCGTGTGCACTTTATATAGCCTATAGCCTTCCTCGCAAAATGGGCTATCTAACACTTATGATTTTTTTAAATCGGACCAGAAGTTCCTGAGATGGTTGATCGGTTGCTGACAATACTGCCGAGCCGACTAGTCCTCAAAATTCGAGTTCTTAATAAAATAATAATAATGTTTAAACAAACAAACTTTTTAGCTTTAGAATTTTAGTATACACACTTATGACAGTTTATAATCAGTTGTTCTATTGTTTTAGTTTATTTAAATTAGGTTAAATCAAAGCATAAAACAAATATGTAATGATATTCAAATCACCATTTTTATTCTAACTTTGAATATACCCACGCACTCCAGTTTAAGATCGCTATTTGAGAACAAAAGATACAATACAATATTATACAATACAATAATCACTTAAAAACGCAAAAAAGTATTACTTTAATTATTATTATGTAGAATACAAAGGATATATATATACAGCATAAGCTACAAAAATCCATAAATCTTATCAGAAAAGCGATTGTATCAAGACTTTTGATCATTTGGTTGTAGGTTCAAACCACACCCAGAATAATAGCAATATGTAATCACTATCAATAAAAGTATTTATATCAGTTGGAAAAGCAAAAATTATCATAATGTCCCTTAGACCCTTTTAGCTATTCCTGTAAAAAATCACAATTTTATCCCCTAACTACTTATTACTCATCAAACTGAAGATTTACTTGAACAGATAAAAATATGACAAACCAAACTTTTTTATACGACGAGGAATATTAAAAACCTCTTAGCAAATATCGAAATCATTTTATTTTCAATACTTTTCATACAGCGCGGATGACATATCACCGTGGATCATAATTTAGTATTCTTGCCATGCGATAGTAAGCTTTTTGGCGTGGTGTTAAAGCATAAATTGAAATGGTATAAAGAACAATCCCTCTTTTGCGATTCCATACGATTTCACCCAGTAATGATTTGCCTCGTAATGAGAGAGACGCGCGAGTAATATTCTGAGAAAAGTTTGAGATTATGTTAAATGGAGATAGGAAATATTGTTATCTAAAATGCTTCTTATTTTAAATATTATTTCAAAACATTAATGTTATCTTTCTCTTTATTTACTTTCTACATTTGCCGTACTAACAAAGAGACAAAGAAATCAGGTAAAATTGTTTGCAAATGATTTTGAGTATTTTATTTTTTATTATTATGTATGAGCCTTTCAAAGTGACTTTACTGCCTGATGGAAAGCCTACGCAGAATCTAAGAGTGATGACCACCATTCTCATTGCGAATGCGATTGCGAATACCATGGCGGCCTATTGATGCTTCTGTATCATTGGGCCTCCGGTCTCGCACTCACATTAAATTTTAGGTTCATGCTCTGTGCAAGGCTACTACCGCCCGGTCAAGCCGGCCCGTTCGTGAATGCATTTAAATATTTTGTAGTTTTACGTAAATCTTTTATTATATCAAATATTGCAGAATTTTTAACTTTTTAAAGTCTACACTAATCAGCTTCATATTTTATACAGTCCACGGCTGTATCAATAAGACATTCTATTAGAAGGGAGATTTTATTCATTGACTTAATTAGTGACGGCCTAATATATATGGCCATCCTGGCTAGAGAAGTTCGTATAGCGCCACAAAAATAATAAGAACTTGAATTCTGTATTAAAAATTTGTTAAATGCCAATCCACGTTCATAGAATCTTGGGAGGAAAACGTTCGTCCTTCCGGAGTTTATTATTGCTGTTATTGCTTCCATACGTCAAACAGACTTCTTCACTCCGCTTTACATATGTACCTATTTATACAAGCAAACAATATTAATAAAATTACTTATAAAGAGGCTTAAATATGACTAATATGAGCGTAATCTTATTTGTGGAAACAAATTTCTCGAAATTTATAGATTTTTATTAAGTGTCAGCCAACATCAGGTTTTATGGCATATGTAAAGATTTAAAAAAAAAAAGTATTCGGCATTCTTGACGTGACAACGTCTATCTAATAAATTGATGAGCGTCGCTGCATGCACAAAAAAGGATGACTAATTGTCCTGTTACGCTCATTGGTGGTAGCGTACGCGACTGCTGTTCTTGAGGTCTCGGGTTCGATTCCCGGGTCGGACCAAATGTTTGTATGATCTGCAAATATTTGTTTCGGAGTTTGGGTGTTTTCTATGTATATATCTATGTATGTATTTACAAAAAAAAAGTATTCAAGTATTTATATCAGTTGTCTAGTACCCATAATGCAAGCTCTGCTTCGTTTGGGACTAGATGACGTTGTGTGTTAAGTGTCCGAAATATTTATTTTTTTTTTTTATTATTTTTTATTGTCCCGTAACATTAATTGTCTAGTTACATTCATTGTCCCGTTGTCACGTTAAACTATCATCGTCAATAGTCATCTTTTTGTTAATCAATTGTCTTTTTTTAGTAGCTTGTTTCAGTATGTTATTATTAGTGACCATGTTCAAATTTGTTTGCGAAATATAATAATTATTATATATAATAATTTATTTATATTAAATAGCTAAAGCATTCTAGGATGGTAATCTAATATGGTAAACTAAGGTAAACTAAATAAAATTAATCATTATTGGTAAATTGAAACACACTACTAGCAAAGTGACAGGCGATTTGTAACATAGGCAGGTGCAAACTGACAACCTGTTTTTCTTAAATGGCATTTAAAAAAAATTATAAATACAAAATAAATAAATAGTTTCATATATCTTGCACACGGTCCAAACCTAGACCGAGCTTATACTATACTAAGTGGTCAGAAAAGTTTGCGAACTCAACGTGAAGATACTCCTACAAATACTGGTACTGCCCTCAAAAAGAAGATTAACGTTAAATAACAGCATTTGTTCGATACCGATAGTAATGATATATAGTGTGTAATGGCAACACTTGGGTTGTCATAATTGCCTTGACAGTTGTAAAGTATCAAATGACCCGGATATAAGACTAGAGAAAAAATGGCGCGCGAGGAAGGTTGTTAATTACCACGGAGGTTTTTAGAAATATAGAAGTAATTGTTAAAACGAGGTTTTGTGGCCGTTTGGTACGATATATCGGAATTATCGTCGGTCTCTTGTACGGTCGAGGTGTTATGTGGCCGTGTGGTGCACTAAAATAGAATAGCGCGAGCCCCCTCGTACGGAATATTCACAAAGAGTGTGTTTGAATTGTAAAACGGAATCTTGTTTGCTAGTACGGAACTGCGTGGACGTCGTCAATGTGATCCCCGTTGCCGCAACGGAGATTGGAAGACACACACTTAGTTAGTAACAAATTTAAGAGCTGTATCGCTTCAGGATAATTATCTTCTCATCAGGTGTGACTCTTTTGCGACTGTCTGGCCACATCTAGGCCGTGTGGCTAGCACTGGTTACGGTACGGTAACGCAAACGCCTGGTGATTTGATACAGAATTCGTACTGTCATAATTATTTTGTTGGTGAGTGCGACACCGGAGGCCCAATGATGCTCATACCCATAAAAGTGTGGGTCACCATGCTGCATTATTGCATTGTCTATATTCGCAATGAGTATGATGACTCTTGGATTCTGCTCATGCTTTCAAATATGTAGTATATTATAAGTTTTAACCGACTACAAAAAAGGAGGAGCATTTCGACGATTTTTTTTTATGTTTATTATCTCATAACTTTCGATTGGGTGAACCGATTTTGATGTGATCCCATTACAATTTGGTTCAGTTCTTGAAGTCGGTTTTTTTTGTTAAATTTGTGATTATGATGTAACAAGAAAGGTGGTATTCATTTATGTAGCAAAACTAACTGCAAGATAATTGAGTGAGTCCTGATTAAAGCTTGGACAAAACGTTAACTGCCTCGGTGGCGCAGTGGTAGCGCATGATATTGCTGTGCTTAAGGTTTCGGGTTACGGGTTCGATCCCCGGGTTGGACCAAGTGTTTGTATGTTCTGCAAATTTTTGCTTCGGAGTTTGGATGTTTTCTATGTATAATACGTGTATTTATATTCACAAAAAAGTATATATGTATTTATATCTGTTGTCTAGTAGGTACTCGTAACACAAGCTCTGCTTTGCTTGGGACTAGATGGCATTGTGATAGACGTAAAAAAAATTACACATGAAAATCTTTATTCGGATTATACTATCTAAACATATTATCGTTTACACTCAATTTCACATTGGTTTTATAACTAGTAAATCTGTAAAAGCTGTTATGTCAACCATAAACCGTTAAACATAAGCTCTGTCTACATCGATGTGTACAAGTCTTATAAATATCTAGCCTCACGTGTATACTTTTCCTAACCAGTAGTATCGTACATCTCATTAACGTTGACAACAGGCGCATTGCTTAAAAAGCTTCAAGCATTGTCACAAAGGCGGTTACATTTTTCATAAAATACATGTCAAAATACCTCCCAAACAACGTCTTGGGCCCCAGGCTATGACGTAACGAAAGCTCGTGTATGGAGAGTCTTAACACGAAAGCCACTCGACAGCGCAACATCTCTTTCTACCCAGCGAAGCCAGAAAAGGATGGAGTGCCACTACTCTCCATCATATTTTTCCCTTTACCACCCTCGCGTTCTGAAGCGTTCTTTTACATAAAAGAGGTTCTTGAGAAAATAATAACGGGAATGTTCAAAGGGCGCCCAAGTTTCGCTATTTGGCCGCTTTGATTTTCGACTTGGCAAAGAATTTTTCTAACCACAAAGGAAATTTCGATGCGATATTAAGCAAGGATTTAATTTCAAGTAATACTGTATTTTTATCAGTAATACATTTTTGTTAAATCAGAAAATGCAAATTTTATATGTTTTAAGAGTCACATTGTTAAAATATTCGAAACTACAACTTTTTGTTTTCCCTAGATATATTTAAAAGTAATTTAAAAAATCGATCAAATTTATTGGTAACTTTTCTTATATCATCTTCTTAACCTATATTATTTTCAAAATTATTTGAGGTCGGAAATATCTCCTCCGCAACTCTAAGGGTGAACTGAATTCGAAGATTAGTTTAGCTGTCAGGTTATTTGAAAGTACTGACTTCCCAAAAGTGATTGACATAAATGTTCATGACAACCAGGACTGACGGCTTAACACGCTAAATAAGGAACAAGGAAACACCGCAAAACTTACGTACTCCCGACTGTTATTAAGAATTTCTTGTAGGAAAATCCTAACAAATACTTTTGACTCGAACCGAACTGAAGTCGAAACCGAGACCTTTTGATCGGTAGTCGTAGTTGCTCCTATTATGAATTTTACCAAAAAGCTTTTCTTTAATGCCCGATAAAAAATAAATTTCTAGAACACATTAACTATTTAATACCTTTACGCATAGATCGCAAACACATAAATCGTGTTTCGTTGGTCAGTGCGAGAAGGGAGGCCTAATGATGCAGAAGCATCACTGGGCCGCCATGTGTGGGTCACTATGCGGTATTCATTCGCAGTATGGTGACCACCACTCATGGATTCTGCTTATGCTTTCCTTCAGGCAGAGTAGAGTCGTTTTGGCAGGGCACACATAAAAAAAATTATAAGTGGTTCTCCAAGTTTGGATTTTTTATTCATATTCAAGAAGTATACAGCAAAGTTAGCGTTCAACTATTGTTACAAATAGGGTCCTTCTTAGAAACTGAAGCTAGCTTACATTGCATTTAAAAAGAACAAATATTATTTTATGTCTTCCTAATTTCCTTCTGCTAGGTCTGTAATTCATTATTAAATTTTAAACCAGCCTTATTTATAACATTCTCAAGAACTTTTTTTAATGCAAATTAACTTTGTTCATTTTCTTGTGTAAGATCCATTGAAAATAAGTCAATGAGAAACTTTATTCCAAATACGGCTGTTATTTGACTGAGACAAAACAAGTTTACGATCATCATCATCATCTTAAGTACTCTCTTGTAAATATGTAAAACGTTGTACAAATAAAGAGTTTTCTATCTATCTATTTATCTATCATGAATTTAAAGTTTGATTGTAAAGTCTATTACTTTTCTGTTAATAAGAATTGATGATACCTCAAATGCCGTTGTTATATTTTGCTTAACACATAAAGCAGTCACATTAATATTAAAGTAAGTTTCGTTATTCTGAACAGCTTTGTTGATTACTAAGCTTAGTATTTTTTTTACTTCATTATGCTGAGCGGCTGTAGTGCATAAGATCACATGCCATATTAAAATAGTAGGTTGACCTCACACTTAGTGCGGATATTTGTATTTATTTTCTCTATTTATGAGCCCGTCAAAGTGAGTCTACTCTGCCTGATAGAAAGCATGAGCAAAATCTGTAATACGTCGCATATTCAGGGTGTGAAACATGTAACTGGTTCCGTGTCATTTATTAGAATGCATTTAAAACTTATTAAGTAAAATTACCACACTAGTATTAACTGCGCAGTACTAAATAATAAATTGAAACCGTAGCATTCTTATTACAGTGTCATAATATTACATTACAAATCCTAGAGTAATCCCTTTACTCATTGCGAATGCAGACAATGCTACCATGCTGGATGGTGACCCATACTATGGCGGCCTATTAAGATGCTTCTGCATCATTGGAAATCCGATCTATGTTGGTCTCCAATAACACAGTAGTGCTGGCTCAGTTGAACCGTTCTACCTTCTACCTACATTAGTCTAGTCGTTTCAATGTATTAAATACCATCGGTTTTGTTACCCATGAAACTTCCTTGCATAAGTAATGAAGCCAAGCGCCTAGGAGCATAGTTGTCCTGAAACAAAGCATTTACGCAGTTCAACTTCTTTGACTCGTTTTCGTTCTTGCAAGATTTGTAATGATTTATTAAACTAAATTATTACTACTTAATTACGCATAGACTAACATGACAGGATTCAAACCATCGCACACAAATTATACACAACTACGACCCATAGATACAATTACACCCATATCCTCAGTCCCATCACATTGCAGGGGACTTTACAGCATACCACTTCATTGTAAGTATTTGATCCGTGGGGTTGGAAGGTTAAGACGTTCGCATTTTAAAAGTTTTTTTCGAACAATAGTGTAATTATGTTTTCTAAACATCCAAGATGTATGTCAAATGGCTTGTCCTTATGTTAAAATGACCATGTTTTAGTCTATAAGAACTTTTAGAGCCTCACAGAAGATTTCAAAGAAACTTATTGCAATTTTGTTCTATTTTCATTTTTAACAACATTTGAGTCAAAATCCTTAATTATACATTTAATTAATCTTTGGTTGTATTATTAAACATGTTGCTTCACTTAGTGTCCAAAATTGTACACGAGGATATTAAAACTTTCATATGCAGTAAAAGCGACATATCTCTCATAACTTAAGAACGGAGAAAACATTTTAACGCGAATTTTTCTTTAGACGAGAGATTTTATGACGACAAATGACAAAAATACTCAACGTTTCATTGTGAAACTTGGAAACGGCGCTGCGAGCATTTTTGTGTGCCCTCTGCGCCTCCCTATACATGTGTACAGAAGGGCGAAGTTATTTGCCTTGCTTCTCTTCCGTCCATTTGGACACCCTCTCCTCCCACACCCCGGCGTTTCCGGTTGCCACACGCCGCCTACCACCCGTCGCGTCCGAACGACACACGGCAAACAAATACCTACTCTAACACCTTCGCGAAAGGATTTCATTCTCGAAGCGTCGCTATCACTATTTTTCTTTTACAATCCAGACCAACGTGACATCTTTGACGCTCAAGAGAATTGCAGCTTTGAATTCTGGATGGCACATTCGAATTTGGGCCAAAGAAAACAGGGCTCATACAACTGTTTGGATGTAATGAGGTCGGGATGGGGGTTGCGGGGCGACTGCGACCGTACGAAAAACATATTTTTCAGATAACGACAATGAGAAAGGAAAATATTC
Source organism: Spilosoma lubricipeda (assembly GCA_905220595.1). NCBI lineage: Eukaryota > Metazoa > Arthropoda > Insecta > Lepidoptera > Erebidae > Spilosoma > Spilosoma lubricipeda. The sequence continues at coordinate 4,544,737 of HG992290.1, forward strand.
AGATGAAAATTCTCCGATACGGTGCGCCTTGTGCGGCGGCGTGGAAGATATTAAGGGGCGGGCGTGTTGCTACTTAACGATATTTTTCGACATGCTTTACTTTTATTGCTAACTCACGGCTCCGATATCGGATACGGTTTGTCGTATATCAAAAAAGAAACTCGATTCAAACGTACATAAAAAAATATATTACGTATTTAGTAGAGCGAGCTGAAATCACGGAGATAGCGGTCGGTTTCTACATCAACAGATCCTTTGAATCATTTGGAGTCGAGAGCATTTTTACGGAGACAAAAGAAAAATTCTTTGACGAATTACAGGAGTAAAAATATTCTGAAAATTATTATCCGAACGATGTCCCAGTGGGATATTAAGTAACACGATATTAACATCCCCGGGCGTGAGGGAGATGGCTTTATGGATTAAACGGTTAATTGGAGAGGGACGGTGGTAGAGAGGGGGCAATCTTGTCTAAAGGACATTGGCCTCCGGGGCACGCGACCGGTGATTCGAACTCCTTTTTAATTCTTTTTTATTAATTATACAGCGACTGTATAGTTTTGAACGTTTCAAAATTAACAAAATTTAACAAAGGAATAGTATATTGTGCTAGTTAGCTACTAGTTAACAAGTTTGTATTTAAGGTTATTAGTTTATTGCTAATTTGCCCATAATTCCAAATTAATTTCCTCAAGGTTTAAAATTACATGTTATTATAGTTTAAAATGATTACGAAGAAACATTGATGTTCATTTATTACAAGCTAAAGCTAATAAACTAGTGGTAGTTTGAAATCATTCATGTTCAATGATTATGGATATTATTGTTTACTATATTTCTCAACGTGACAATGATTTTTTACAAATACAATTTCAAGTAGCAACTTCTTATAATCGCGCAACATGTCTTAAACGCCCCAGCTTCCTCTCATTAATGAGCTTTTTCTCAGCGTCGCCGGTTTTATAACACTTAATGGCAGTTCGTTTCCTTCAGTAAACTTGGCAATGAACGGAGGGGGAGACCTCCCAAATTGGGTCAGTCTTTGACTTAATTTTTTTACCAAGGTCGTTTATAATCAATAGGGCGATGCTCCAAATTTACGCCTGCTGTGTAATTAGATTTCAACATCGATTTTAGGGTAGGTCGGGGCAAATCGATAACTGTGATTTGTAACGCAATTAAGAGGGGAATTAGATGGCGTTTTTAAAATGTTTTGTTCTGGGGTTGATTTTATAATTATCTTAAATTTATGAGATATTTATTCAATAGGAGGAGCTATGTTTTGGAGTGAATAAAGATTTTATTTGTCTTATATTTCTTTGTGATGACGTTGCATTTTTAGCTCTTATTAGAATTTTATTGTGGAAGCGAGTTTGATTACCGAATTTCGACTACTCGACCTATAATAGTAATTTTATTGTTCTATATTTGTTATTCTGATATGCATTTGAATATTGGGCATGTTAGTAATATAAGGTACAAAACATATTGGTTCAAAAGGTGGGAGTCTGGTGATCTTTAGCATAAGCTTTCCTAATATAGACACCAGTCTCGTACAAAAGAATAATCGTTACACATTGTGATGTATTAACTACATGATCTGTACTTACCTTTGTGAAAGCGTAATAAATGAATTATTATTATTATTAAATGAATATGCACATACCGTAAAGTACATATGTATGATGAGAACTATCAGTCGATAGACTGTCAAGCTTTGGCTCAGAAATAGATATATCTGTTTTAATTTTGTACTTTCTACTGCAATATGTAAATATCTTAAAAGGATTACGAGTAAAATAATAATATCTTCATACATTTCATACATGGTCGCTTGGTCCCAAACTAGGCAGATCCTGTGCCATGGTAATCAAACTGCTGACAAACATACTTATTTTTTTCCAAATATATACAAATTATAAATAAAGTATACCCAGACACAAAACAAATATGATCATTACACAATTGTTTCTTCCAAAATGGAATGGAACACACGACCTCCGGCCAATAAGCCACTAAGCCACTAACCACTAGCTTGACCAACAACAGCGTCAAAATATTCCAACCATAACAAAACTGATTCTAAATCTGTCGATGAAATATTAAATCCAGCTCCTACGAGGACAGCATACTAATCAGATGCCGTCGGAAACGCCGGATTGAGAACAAAGGGAAGAAGGAATTTTAAAAGGACTATTTGAAGGGGTACAGGTTTTGGAGTGAATATGTTACGTTGATTCATGGTGTCCTGTTTGTTTTGGATTGTGGATCGAATCTTTCCAATTGAAATAGTAAATAATATGGTTAAAAAACTACAGTTTTAGATTCATATTTGATGTTGTTGATGGCGACCTAATGAGACCATTTTTAAGGACCCAGGATCATAATAGCAGAGAAGCACATTCACTGACAGTCAGTTCCAGGTTTTGACTGTTCGTCACAGAAAGATTTGTTTCGGAGTAGGAGTGTTTTCTGTGCATAACATGTTGTTAGAAAAAAAAACTATATACGTATTTATATCAGTTTTTAAGTGCTCATAATTTGACTTTTAAAAAGAGTGGCTATGAGTTTCTTTGCCAGTATTCTTCTCCTAAGGCTCTACCCATTTTGGAAAGTGGAAGTTATGGATCGACACAAGCGGACAGTAGATTTTTGTGTTTTCGCTTAATTTACCTTAACAATATGATTTTTAACTGAAACATATGCGGTGTAGCGTCAATTTAACGTAGATAAATATTACTTAGTGTCTTAATTGAATAAAATATTTCAAACTTAGTACAAGTTCTGCTTAGGGACTAGACTGATGGTATTGGGCATCAAGATGTTTGAAATTTCATTTTTAATTAGTAGGTTTTGCCCACGTTCCGCCCGAATATATGTCGGTTATCATGGTAAAGAGTAGCCTACATTCTTCCTCAAGAATCAAGATATTCAAATTTCCTCCATTCCAAATTTCATTGAAATCGGTACAGCGGTATGGCCATGTAAACGTAACGGACGCTGATGAGTTTTTATACACGGGGGCTTACGGTCAAGTGGTATGTCGTATTAAGCCGACATCCGCTGATTATCTATTAAAGTTCTTCCCTTCTCAGAACCAGAGGAAGAGAGGGTATTTAGGCTCCTGTTACCTCAATCACTCGGTCCAAAGAATAGTTAAACTGCTGGGCCGACATGGTACTTGTATAACGCAGCATGTCTCTCCCACGACCGATTAAGAAACGGCATTTCTATCAACAAAATCACGATTTACATAATCATCAAAACCGTCAAAGAAGTGTGTTTAGCCACCACTTGAGCAGTTTAACACCATTAAAATATCCACATTCAGCACAGAAAAATCCCACAGTCAAATACACACAAACCCACACTACAGAACCATCAAATCAACAGCCGAACAAAAGTAATCATTTCTAGTGTCTACCCACACTAAAATCTATAAAACACAATGGTACTTAACATATATATCTTGGCTTATCCACTCGTCAACAGAGCGTGTACGGTCAGAAAAAAAAGACGCGTGTGTAATGAAAGGTAGAAAGCCTACTTACAATATTTGCTCAGAGGCGGAATGCGGTAGTCGCAAATATACGCGTTGTATGGACGGTCAATACACTCACGGTTGAAGCTTAACCGTTGTTTGGATGTTCTTGAAAGTAGAGTTAGCATAATCCATAGCATAATAAAAAAATCAATATTTGAACCCTATACGATGTTAAAGAAACAATAGAACTGTTTTGTAATGATATTTCCAATAGTAATCTAATTTTTACCCGACTACGGCAAAGCCAAAGGAGGGTTATGATTTTGACAGGCTATGTATGTATGTATGTATGTATGTATGTTCATTTGTTCCCTCATAGCTCCTTAATTACTCATTAGAACTGGACAAATGAAGTGTCTCTAGAAGCGTCATGATCGTCTTCTGGTTATAGGCTATATGAAATGTCACTGAATCTAATGTGGCGCCCTCTAGGCAACATAAAGTACTGCATTAAAAAATAAATTTTAGATAAACATGTCGTGTTTGGTATCATTGGAAAGGGCGTTACTTATACATTTCAAAAATATATATATTATTAGCATTTGCTCGTGACTTTGTCCGTATTTATTCGATAAGTGTGGAATTTCTATGGTATGCTCGTTTGTGCCCTCCTTTCTAAGCTACTAGTCAGAATAAGACAAATGAGGTATCGTTAGAAGCGTCTTGATTGTCCGCTGGTTATAGGTTATACGCCGTGTCATTTAATCTAATGTGGCGCCCTCTAGCCGACGTAAAGTACTGTTTCAAAAAATAAATTTGAGTGAAATATGCCGTGTTTAGTATCATACGAAAGGGCGTTACTTGTACATTTCAAAAATATATATATTATAAGCATTTTCTCGTGACTTTGTCTGTATATATTCGATAATTGTGAAATTTTTATAGTACCTATTTAAAATACACTATGCAAAGAAATTAATATTATAGAGGCACCAAAACATTTTAAATAAAAAAAAGTAAAAACTAAAACCCAACTACGACAAAAAACAACGTTGAAAAAGCATGAAACAAGTTTCAAAAGCCGTAGTCACGCGTTGTTAAAGTGTTATGAACTATGGTACATTATAGTAGTATATACGTAGTAACATGGACGACGGTTTTTGAAACTTAGTAATGAACCATAGTCCATGACACTTTAACAACGCGTGACTACGGCTTTTGAAACTTGTTTCATGCTTTTTCAACGTTGTTTTTTGTCGTAGTTGGGTTTTAGTTTTTACTTTTTTTATTACTAAATATTATAGTTTGCTTATGATCTTTATTTTGTGTATTGTGTATTGCATGAACTAAAATCTATAGTATGTGATATTCACGCTCGATGAATTGAAAGCATACTACAAAGCAAATGAAAACATTTATAAAAAATTTATACGAGCCGACAAGTCACTTGATGGTAAGTGTTTACCACCGGTCATCACTCCTACTCAGGGGTTATAAGGGTGTTTAGGTGCCCCTTCCTCCTATTTTGATAATTTTAAACATTCACTAATCCTATAGCAAAAACCGTACTATTACTCTGGTCAAGCCGGCTAATATATGCCGTAAAATAAGGCCGAAGTATGGCTACGCTACTATTTTTTAACTCCTTTCTTTCTTCCAAAGTTCAACCCAGATCCTATACTGTACTCGCATAGATTTTTATTATTTATTTAGTCAATATTCACGGATTTAAAGAAAAAAAGACACCTCTATGGTTTGTTTCGGCATTTCTTCCCAGGGTGACTCTTAGGAAAGGCTGTCCTCTTCTAGTTGTGAAGTCAGACGTGTAAAAATATTTGTAATAGATTAACTTTTTTTTTATGGTATAGGTGCCAAACGAGCAGACGTATCACCTGATGGTAAGTGATTACCGCCGCCCATGGACACTGAGACACCAGAGGCGTCACAAGTGCATTGCCGACCATTGGGGAATGGAGGAAAGGATGTGGGAAGGGGTTGGGGTATAGGCTTCCGGTATCCTCACTCACTCGGTGAAACACAGCACAAGCGCTTTTTCACACCAGTATCTCCCACTTACAAAATAAATATAATTTAACTGTATATAAAATGTTAAATCAAAAATTGAATTTACCTATTTTCACGTGAATTTTGTTCCTCATTTCTTATCTATTCACACTTAATATGCCAGAGTGAAGCTTGGCAGAGTATTATATAATTAACAGCTTGTATTATATAATAAACAAAATCGTGAAACCCATTACAAAAACTTTCATTGATTTAATGCACATATAATTTAATATTTTCTAAATTGGCTGACGCTACCTGTCACCTTAAATTTCTCCGGCGAACAAACACACGGCTATACGCAAATTATTATGTCTAATACAGAATGAATATGACTCATGGCTGCAACAGTGTTTGCTTCCTTTTGAAGATTCAGTTCTCGAGTATGAAAGTACTTAAACATTATAGCAATGTAATGTATACTGTTGATAGTATCGACACCAAACGGATACCTCTTAATAAAACTAATATTAAAACAACTCTAGAGGAATTTCTCTAGAGTTGTTTTACCTAATTAGGTAGAGTCAGCAAAATCAGTATAAAGATTAACTTTAAAATAATTGGCAGCCATAACTACTGCCAATAAAGTGAAAACTTATAACTTATAATGTTATTTGTAAAATTAATGTTTAAAATTAACTCTTTCATAATATTTAAATTAAAATTATCGACATCAAACATCAGCGGTGACCCATAAGATTTTCCACCAAAAAGTACTTAACACGGCCAAAGAAGTTTTCACTTCGAAATTGCATGACAGTATGTCGGTGACATCAGCATGTCGGTGACGCGAACTCTTAATATTTTCTCCTACCAAAAAGTGTTCAACGTGGCAAAAAACATTTTTATTTAAAAAAAGACCTGTCTCTAAGTTCAGGAATATCAAATTTGTTATTTCATACTAAAGAAACTAAGGAAATGAAGATAAATTACTATCACACATATACATTATCACATCACATCAACATCTTTTAACACTCCACTGTTTAACATAGGTCCCTTCTGAACAAGGATGTTTCGCCCTACTATAAATATTTGGCTGGCCAAATTTCCTTCTCTTTTTGGTGATTTTATTCTGCATAGATTGGTCCTTAAGTCGGCTCTTACAACACCCATAGGATGAGGATGGATGATGGTGGATATGATGATAAGGATGGTCATCACACGGGCAAGTGAGATTACTAACTACTACTTATACTTGAATATATCACATTGCAGTAGATATTCAAAAGGAATTTATTAATGTCACAATCCGTTTGAGTAAATAAACAGTTAATGTTTTTGCTTAATGAGCCCATTCAAATACCTTTGGTTAACGCAATGGCATTCTATTTTCATTTAATTAGAGGTCTGTTGGATATACTGTGTTCTGAAAGATACTTAATTAAATCAAAATAGCCTTCATTAAGTTTTTATTGTTAACCTAAATGGTATGGTAAATGGTACAAGACATCGGTTTATGTCGGAATAATAATTAATAAAGTTTATACTGAGTAAATTTAAACTCTGGGTAGAATTCTAGCATTAGTTTTAGTAATGGTTGATAAAAATTTAGTATTGAAATAGAAATCAATTTTTGAGCATATTACTTTAAAAAGATCGGAGAGCTTACTTGTCTCCTACCACGAAGAAAAGTATGATATTACATATTAATGCACGTCTACTTTTTTAGAAGCTTCTAGTAGAGCCATTCTGATTTCAGCACGAACGGGCCGACTCGACCGGGGCAGTAGGTACTACCCTCTCACAGAAAAACAACGTAAAATGACCGCATTCGTTCTGAAGTGTTCCGTTGGTGAGTGCAAGATCGGATGATGAATGATGCAGAAGCATCACTAGGCCGTCATGGTGTGGGTCACCGTGCTGCATTGTATGCATTTGCAATGAGTATGGTGACTACCACTTAGATTTCTTAGATTCTGCTTATGCTTTCAGTCATTTTGGCAGGGCCATACATAAAAAAAAAAAATATTAACCTTAGTAAAGGTTTATTAGAGAATCAAAGTTCATAACAGTACTTGCGGTAACGATTTCTACACTAAAACTACCAGCATAACCTGATGCTAAGAGTTCACTAAACGATTGCGTACCTGAAATTTTGGCTATAAAACTGAACAACCGATATATATTATACAGACAGTATAATAATTCAAATTCAAATTCAAATTCAAATTCAAAATCATTTATTCAATTAAGACACTAAGTGACATTTATGAACCTTAAATTGAAGCTGTAGTTAAGAATCATAGATCGACACAAACAGACGCCACAGCATGTGCTGTATTGTCGAGGTAAATTAGGTGAAAACACCAAAATCTACTGCCTGCCTGTGTCGATCTATAACTTCCAGTTTCCAAAATGCGTAGAGCCTCATGAGACGAATACTGGCAAAGAAACTCATGGCCACTCTTTTCAAAGTCAGATTTTCAGGTACAATAGTGTTAGTATTACATGTAAGGTAAACAGTATGCAAGCTGTTGCCACCTGAATTTCCTTTTATTAAAATGCTCCAAAATCTAACGCTCAAACAAAAAAAAGAAAAGAAAAATCACTCATTGATAACGTTAAAGGTTTTAGTCTATTAAACATAGAAATCATTCAAGGTGCACATCTACTTACAATCAGTTGCAAAATCTGCTGTTGAAAATAATTCGTGACTAGATTAAAAGGCTACAGTTGCAGTTAAACGAACCAAAATAATAGTATGTCTAAAGCATCGCTGACTAGGCCGACCAATCACCCCAAGCAGCACCCGTTCACGAGTATGACGCATGGACCAGCCATCATCTCCTTCGCCATATCAGAGGGAAAGAAACGACCCGCCCCACGACGACACCGCAAGCAATGATATTTTAGTGAGCATGACAGACCATAGTCGAGATACTGATAAAAATCACTACTAATTAAATTACCATGATAATCGCCACGCATTACCCTCAACTAACAATTGTTTGTTAATATTTAGCTTAGTTATATAACAAAGAAGTTTGTGTGTATCTATCTAATGACACCTTAAGCCCATGACTGATTGTCGTTTAGATAGTCGTTGATCGTATAGTAGGCTTTCCTAATAAGGTGATTTTATATAGTTAGCTTGAATTTATTTATAGGAAGGTCGATTACATGTATAGGAATTCTATTATAAAAACGTATACCAAGACCTTCGAATGAGTTGTGTACCTTATGTAAACGATGATAGGTACCAACGAGTTTAGATTTGTTTCTTGTATTAATATTGTGTACATCACTGTTTTTTTTATAGTCATTAATGTTGTGCCTAACAAACATAATATTTGCTAATATATACTGTGATGCAACAGTTAAAATACCTATTTCTTTAAACAACTCTCGAAGAGAGACTCTAGCACCTAAATTGTATATTGAGCGGACGGCTCGTTTTTGTAGAATAAAAATCGTTTTAATTTCAGCCGCCTTGCCCCAGAGTAATATGCCATAGGACATGACGCTGTGAAAGTAGCTAAAATAAACTAACCTAGCTGTGTCCGTATCAGTGAGCTGACGTACCTTCCAAACCGCATAAGCTGCCGAACTAAGTCTACCCGCAAGGCTATCTATCTGGGCTCCCCATTGAAGTTTACTGTCTAATGTAATTCCTAAGAATACTGTCGAGTCTACAATACTTATGATTTCATTATTTATTGTTAGATGAGTGCCTAGTTGTTTTACATTTGGCATAGTAAATCTCACACACTTTGTTTTATTTGAATTTAGTAGGAGATTATTCGTTGTAAACCAATTCAATACATCATCTAGTGCCCTATTCACATCGTCAAAAACTGTTTTCTTACGATCGACTTTAAAAATAAGTGACGTATCATCAGCAAATAGAACTATATTACAGAGATCTTTTAAATAATACGGTAAGTCGTTAATATAAATGAGAAAAAGTAAAGGACCCAGTATAGACCCCTGCGGGACGCCCATAGTAGCGGGTAATCCAGAAGACCTCGCACCATTGACATCTACATGTTGAATTCTATCCTTCAAGTAGGAAACGATTAGTTCCAAAGCAATACCATTTACACCATAATGCCTAAGTTTGAGAAAAAGCGTGTTGTGTTCTACGCAGTCAAAAGCTTTTGAGAGATCGCAAAATACACCTATCGCATCTTGCGAATTCTCCCATGCATTAAATATATGTCTCAAAAGAGTTGCACCCGCATCAATTGTTGAACGACCCTTTGTAAAGCCATATTGTTCTTTATGAAATAAATTATTTAGATTAAAATGGCTTTCTAGTTGCTGCAAAATAACTTTTTCAAAAATTTTACTAATAGCCGGTAAGATTGAGATTGGCCTAAAGTTACTTGGTTCAGTTGTACAACCCTTCTTGAATAAAGGTATTACTTTGCTATACTTCATCAGATTAGGAAAAACACCAGAATCAACACATCGATTGAATGTTAAAGCTAGAAAAGGTGCTATATCAATTATAATAGTTTCAATTAATTTAACTGAAATCCCCCATAAGTCCCCAGTTTTCTTAGAATTAAGAGACTTAAACGTTTTTATAATATCTGTGGGGTTTATGTATTCAAACTGAAATATATTCTTACATTCATTTATTTATTTTTTTTTTATTTATTTATCTTTATTGCATACATGTAATGACATAAAACATAGAAAGAGTTACAGTAAAATATAAATGTAACAATCGGCGGTCTTATCGCTCACGGCGATTTCTTCCAGACAACCTTAACACGGATATTAGGTATTTGAAATTTAACGGTAGGCAGTTTAATATATTTGGAATATATCTGAAAAGAATGATAAGTAAAACATAAACACAGAAATACATACCTATACTCATGACACATGTACAAATACATTTATTATATACACTTAAACAGTACTTACATAGTCCATATAAACACATACACAAATAAATACACTAAGCAATAAGATTTATTAAGTGTTTATAATGACAAATAATAGTCCTTCACTAGTTTTTTAAAAATAGGCAAGGTTTTCGCTTGTCTGATTGTCACAGGCAATTTGTTCCAAAGCCTTACAGCTTGCACGGTAAAAGACTTATCTGCAAACTGAGTAGAATGTTTTGGCATTGTTAATATCAAATTCTCCGATGATCTCAGGTCTCTACAATGTGTGTTGTTTAAAAACTGGAAACGTTGTTTGAGATAAGGGGGTGTGTGAGGAAAAAACAGAACACTGTATAAAAGAGTAAGAATATGCAGATTCCGGCGAAGGCGTATTGGTAGCCACTTGAGTTTAGCACGATACCCAGAGATGTGATCATATTTGCGTAATCCAAATATGAATCTGATACAGAGGTTTTGGAGTCGCTCAAGTTTATTCAGCTGGTCTTCGGTGAGATCCAGATAGCTGACATCGCCATAGTCAAGGATGGGAAGCAGAAGTGATTGTACAAGCGCAATTTTAGTGTTAGAGGGAAGAAAATTCCGTAGCCTTCGCAGAGATCCCTCCTCTTTACATTGGCCCTTAACAACAGTTCAGACCTGGACGCACAAGAATTCAAGGTACTTGTTGTACTAACTGGTATGTTTGTGAAAAAGGTATTGAAAGATTCAGCTATGTCTAAGTTGTTTGTTATAAACCTATTATTGAAATTTAACCTTAAATCATTATCTCGAGGTTTACTACGTCCAGTTTCATTATTAATTATGTTCCATGTAGTTGTTATTTTATTATTGGAAGACTTAATCCTATCACTGATATACAAAGACTTCGCCACACCACACACTCTCCCAAAGATCCTTGAGTAACTTCTAACATACTCATGAAACTTTGGGTCGAAATTACTTTTTTTCTCAGCATATAAATCGTACAGCCCTTCCCTACTCCTGTATATTCCCGTCGTCGCCCAATCACAGAACGTCATTTTGGGTCGTTGCATTATTGTTTTTGACTTAAATATACTATTAAATTCGAATTCTATCATGTTGAATAAATAGCCGTAAAGCTTATTCGGGTCCCTTTCAGTCCAATCTAAATAGGAAACCTTTTCACTAATTTTCTTACTAAAATTTAATAATCGGTTACTAGTAATGGGTCTGAATATGGTTTTGTTTATTGTATTTTCTTTTATACAAGGCAATGTAACAAATTGCCCACAGTGATCAGATGTTAAATCACTTAAAATTGACTTATTTAAATATTCCCCATTGCAAAAGATGTTATCTAAGCAAGTTGCCGAGTGAGAAGTAATTCTTGTGGGCTCAGAAAATAAACGATTCAAGTCAAATGATTTAAATAGGCTCACTAAACGTATACTGATAGGACACTTTTCCATTAAATTAACATTGAAATCTCCACAAACTACCAAAACCTTACTACTGACACATAAACGCTTCAGTACTTCTTCCATAACTATCTCAAAAATGCTAAAGTCACTCTGAGGTGGTCTATACACACTAACTATAATATGGTGTTCTAATTCTACACAAGAAATCTCTACAGTGCGCTCAATAGACAAATTTACAATATCTTTCCGTTCTTTAGATTTAATACTATTATGAATAAATATTAAGGACCCTCCATGGATTGACTTCTTTCTTACATACACACTTCTAGCAGAATAAAATTCTTTACTAAAAATTAACTGGTGGGCCTGTAGCCAATGCTCTGTGACACAGAGCACATCAACATTATATTTATCAAAAAATAATTCTACTTCTAAGTCTTTTCTAGATAATCCTTGAATGTTTTGATGAACTATGTTTATGGTCATTGACCTTTTTACTTTATTACTACATGTTTTATTAATTTTTAACTTTTTACTGTAAGTACCATCATTAAATGAATTATATGATCTGCAAGAGATAGGCTCTATTGTCTTACCAATTAATTTAAAGAATTAATGGTAATATGGTCATTATTAATCAGCTCATAAGGAGCACTATGTGAAGCCAAATGTTTGGCTACAGTATTCTTATATTCTAAGGGGTGCTCTATAGGAGCGGTCAAGTTAGCCAAGTTCTTGGCTGTTATATTAAAATAATAAGATAGCGAAACAGCTATTTGTCTTTTATAATAATCTGACAGATAATAACTATCTGTTGTCGAAAAAACATTATCATAGACTATTCTATTGATGTCAATTAAATGGAATTTATCATAAAAACTACCATTAATTTGGCTTGTCAAATTAAACATAGTCATGTTTAAACTATTCCTAATATTTTTTTCATGCTGAGGCAACCCTTTGCTAATTGGCAGTGTAAATAATACTATTTTATTAACATTGAGTTCCGATAATTGATCAAAGTATTTTATGAATTGTTTTTTATTTACACTACCCCTATTACTACCCACTACACTATATACAATATATATACAAAGCACATTAAAGAAATCATTTGATCTACGCAAAATTTAAAAACTGTCTTATAGACTGTGGTTATTCGGCTAAAGACGACATTAAACGTTTGAGATAACACAAACCTAACAAAAAAATTACCTAATAGCATACATATGGCCTTAACCATCTCCTGAGAGGAGACCCGAGCCCAGCTGTGGGACGTTTAGTGTTGTTGATGATCTATATGCATACTTCTGATGTTTTATATTACTATAGGGAAAGCTCACTATACTACGATGATCTGTATTAGTACATCAAAGTAAATATTAAGACACATTAACAAAAGAAACAAATGATTTCGGAAAAATAATTAATCTCGCCTTTGTACCGACCTGACCTGATAAATTCAGCTGGATTTCAGCGGTCGCTGATGACCTGATAAACTAGTTCTGACTCTAGTACCTATGTTTTGCCATACACACAAAACTAGGCAAACCGATGTGTACCTAGCCTACTCTTAGTTATTTTTCTTCGTATATTATAATGTCAGTTTACATTTAATTAATCTACAAGTTTGATCAGCACGTGGACTATTTTAGTAAGTCGAGTCAATTAAAATTCTGGTCCAAGAAAACACTTGAAATACCAGCCAGCATGAGATTCCCTCACTTGTAAGTTGTAACCAGCTTAAGTTAATAGTTTATTGCTTGAGCATAAAAAATACATGTAACTTGATAGGTTATATTTTATTTTATTTACAAACATGCGCTATCCTCACAGGCTCTCAGCCCAATACGATAGCGTAGTTACATAAGTTAATACTAATCACTTACAAACAATCAATAAAAAACAAACATGCCACTAAAATACTAACAAACAAAAAAAATTTTTACGAGAATTAACGCGATCACTTATTAAAAGGTATTACATACCTCTGATTTGCCTGACGTTTCGACCAGGTTGCACTGGCCGTGGTCACAGGCTGACTGGCTCAGCGGCGCACGCCCTCCGTCGTCGAATCCGTGAAGTAGAAGTTTGTTCGTCCACCCGCACTTTTTCCGGGTGTTTATAAAATAGACTGCATCTGCGGAAGTTCGTATATAGGTCAAACGAAGCGGACTATTGCTGAAAGGGTCAAAGAACATATCGCTGCTGTGAAGAACCGACAGACGAGCAAATCAGCGATTGCAGAACATGCACTCGATGCAGGCATCAACCACTGGATTGAATTTCACCGCACGCAAGTCCTCTCCACCGAACGTCACTTTTACTCAAGAGTTGTACGTGAAGCGATTGAAATTAAAAAAACATAAAACTTTCAATCGAGAAGATGGTTTTAAATTATCTACAGCGTGGAATCCAGCATTAAAAAACGTACCACCTCGCTTTTCTGCGCAGTCGAATAAACACCAGAATAGGAGCACATCGGTTTGCTTACAGAATAGGGACACTTTTAGTGTGGTATGTGACGGTACATGGCGAAACAAATTTATTAAAAATATCGAAAAAGTGCGGGTGGACGAACAAACTTCTACTTCACGGATTCGACGACAGATGGCCTGCGCCGCTGAGCCAGTCAGCCTGTGACCACCATAGATAATACACTATAGTAGACAGTGACCACGGCCAGTGCAACCTGGTCAAAACGTCAGGCAAATCAGAGGTATGTAAAACCTTTTAATAAGTGATCGCGTTAATTCCCGTAAAAATAATTGTTAATATAAACAAAAAAAATCTTATGTTTTCTAAAGGTAACATATAGACCAATTGGAAACTCTTATGAATTCGCTCAGTGAACATGGAAACAAATCAGTATGGTCTGCCATTACGTTGAGCGTATTTAGAGCCCTAGTCATTGGCAACTTGATAGGGTAAAAATTTAATAAGATGAAATAGACATGGCAATGGTCATAATAACGAATAATAAATAGTTTTTTATTTCACTATTGGGAGAAGCATATGCCCAGAGGTTTTGTTTCTTTTTAAAGCAACTCCCGCGCTACGAATACACATCCTGTGTCATATTGGACTTTACAAACATACGTTAAATGGAATCAAAGAACACCCAGAATCGGAACAATAATTTGTAGAACACACAAAGTGTTATCTCATGTGGGATTTCAATCCACAATATTTTTGTACTAGAAAGCGACGTGGCTACAGCTTCATCCAATTGAATATGGGCGGTATATTTATAAACCTCTTTTCTAAAAAGAGGCTTGAGTCAAACAGTGGGCTTTTAGAAGCTGCTGATGACAAATAGGCTCGACTAAAATGATATCACGGTATTAATGACAATAAGTGCGAGGCAATTCTTTTGTTGCTTATCATTGAGTGAATACAGATGTCTGAAGCCAAAACTCTTCTAATGTCTGTGTTGGCATTCAAACTTAAGATGCCAGGTATATATAAGTATTTTGATTAAACTTTTGATTTTATTTATATAGAATAGAATAGTATAAACCATCTACCAGTAGCATGACCATATACAAATTGAATCAGCATGTATATATAGCCTATGTCACCCACTATAACGAATCTATTGATATCTTAATAAAATTGGTTCAGTAGTTTAGGCTCTATGGCAGAACATGCAAACGTACAAAGACAATCTATTTCTATTACTCTTAAATTTTGTCTTATTCAAGTCGATAAGTTCATAAGTTGGGGGCGGGTTAGATGTGTGACGAATATGCGAACATGTGATGTCTTCTACATATGGGATGTGTTTTCTTAATGGTCTTGGGATATTGACTCTATAACAAGTGTATTTAAACTATCTTTGTGACTTCGATGTTTTATGATAATTTATATTAAAACTTTTAATCATAATAAAAACTATCATTACATCCAAACTTAATATTATGAATGCGAATGTAAGTTTGATTGCTTATTTGTTACCTACTTAACGTAACAAATGATAGGAAATTAGTAATACTTTAATTATTATAATGTCATGTAAAAAGGAATAATTTGTTAGTCACTGTGATAAATTATATTTATTTTGTAAGTAAGCCGGGAGAACCGCGCTTCGTCATGAATAGGCCGGTTCGACTGGAGTGATACCACGTCCTCACAGAAACCAGAGTGAAATAGCGCTAGCATTATGTTTCTACTAGGACCATCAACAAACCCTCCCCCCCTATCCCCGCACCCCTACCACCCAAAGGCCAGCAACGCACTTGTGACCTCTCTGGTGTTGCGGGTGTCCATGGGCGGCGGTAATCGCTTACCATCAGGCGATAAGTCTGCTCGTTTGCCCCCCTATTCCATGTAAATCTTTTAAGATAATTTTACACTTTTCACTTTAGTCACAAGAAGCAAGGGCCAATGTTCACTTATCAGCATAGTAGATCAAAAAACGAGCAAAATGGAACCATACACTGTATGAGCAACACTTTTTAAACGAATAATTTTCCAATTGAAAACATCAAGTAGATGATGAGGACGTCAGTCTGTCTGTCCCAACTGTCGTGTACAAGTGCGACAGTTGATGTCAGGAGTCAATAACCCTCTAATGGTGTCTGGCGTGAGTAACTGTTTATTGCCAGAACAATAAAATGTGCAAAAACGAATGATTTATTTACATGTCACCCCGATTTCACTCGCATAATATTTGATTTTCGCTAAATTACCTACATTACTTATGTTTAATAAACTCTCTCTCTGTCTAATAAAGTAGGGATTCGTTGACGTCATAATTTAGGGATCTCAGGCAACCAAAAATAGCGCGTTTGCAATTTCTTTCGGTAAAATTAGGAAGATCTTGAATTTTTCAAGCAAGTACATTTTAATGTACACACACACGGCACATTGGAGCCGAGAAAACCCTGTCTTTGCGGTGCTTATTACTAAGAGAGGCAACACTACAGGCACTTTTGTGTTGGTCTATGGCAGTTTGTAGGATAAATAGTTGCCTTACGATGAGAGTCATCGAAAGCCAGCCCAGCGTTTGTAATTATTGAAGAGTGGTTTTAGAGCAGCCGCCCCAACAAATAATGCAGTATGTGAGAATGGAGTCGCACAGTGTCAGATAATTAGATTTCAACTGTTGTGTGTGGGAAATACATCGCAACGTTCTCAATATAAAGATGATTTTTCTAACACGAGAGTAGCCTATGTCCTTCCTCAAGAATCAAACTATCTCCATGCTAAATTTCATTGAAATTGGTGCAACAGTTTAGCCGTGAAAGCGTTACAGACTGAAATACAGACCTAGTTACTTTCAAATTCATAATATTACTAGCTTTTGCCCGCCGCTGCACTCATACGTATGTAAGTTATTGCGGTAAAGAGTAGTTCTATCTCCATGCTAAATTTCATTGAAATCGACGCAGCAGTTTAGACGTGAAAGATCAAAAAACAGGCAGACAGAGCCATTACATTAGTATGGATAACGAATTGCGAAATAAAGGTTTCGTGAAAACATTTCAAATGCCACGATATAGCACATAAATGTATTACGACTTCAAAAGTTTTCCAAATCGTTCGAAAAGGATCATCTCGTATTAAATTCCTTATATATGTAGTGTAACAAATAAACGACGAAGTCTAACAGTCAAACTTGTTAATTTCTTCAGAACTCTCGTAAATTAAATGCCAAATATTTTTGCTTGTAACTCACATATTAAGTTTCACGGCTAATATTGTATAGGCGTGTGGCCACGCCATCAGCGGTTATAATAAAAATTTATATTTTAGTTCATTTCGTTACACAAATAGTAATATTTAGTGTATGGAACGTTTAAATAGGTATTTGAGTTGGGAATACGCTTATCACTATGTAGACTTTCATGGCAAATGCGGCGTTTATGATTTATTGATTAATATAATCATATCTAACTGTTATAATAATTTATTACTGTAATAATTCTTTAATTAAATGAATGTAGGTTTGTCACGAAGCCGTAAGAAACGTTTTATAACAAAAGAAAGAAAACGTGCATGATTATTATCTACGTTCAGCGTGCTTTTTTAAATCTTATCCCAATAGTTTTCCTTTGACCTTTACAAACAAATTGTGAATTTACTCCCTATCTCAATCTGCTTACGAAAGTTTTCGTTTCAAAAATAATATAATGATATCTAGATAATATATTATTTTTATATTGTGCCTACTTCTAGTGCGATGAAATTTTTTTTCTAAGTATATTACTTAACGTTTTACTATAGTTTCATTTGTGGTAAATTTTATAAACTCTGCCAATTATTATTGTTTGGATATAATTTACCTACATACCATTTCATACTCTAAATCAGTATCAGATTTTTCCAAATTGCTTTGAATCGTCTGGTCATGATTGGGTAGCATTCTCTCTTTTTTACAAATAGTGTAAGATTAAAAAAAAATGTGAATGTGACCCACGACCGAGGTGTGTCAGAACGCCATAACCTTCTTTGCTTGTACGTTGCGCCCTTATCTTCTAATTAAACTATGTCGAAAGAAAAGCATAAGTGACATGAAATTCTCGACGCTTATGTCATTTTATTCGCGCGAAAACTGACCTTAATAATATGTATAAATAAATATATTTTATTTTACTATTCATAAAATTTAAACTTGAAAACTCTCTTTTAATGGCCATGAGCTAAGTTCACGCGTCGAAATCAATTTGCGTAGCGAGCCCGTCCGCCCGCGCTGTCAAGGAAAGAATTTCCCATAAGTCGGAGGATGTGTGTCGTTCATCTGTATAAAATATTCTCTATTTATACTCGTATATAGACAAAAGAAATAAAAAAAGGTCAAAGTATTTAGTTTTCCATTAAATTCTGTATGACACTAAATTCATTTATACGGAAGTTTTAAGTAAATGTTAAAAAAATATATAGGACTTTCGAAAGTTTGTACATTTGGTTGGATGGATGAATGTGTGTTTGTTACTCTTTCACGCAAAAAGTACTGAACGGATTTGGATGAAACTTTACAGTAATATAGCTTATACATCAGAATAACACATACCTACTATTTGCCGCGATAACCGACATACACGCGGGCGGAGCCGAGGGCAATAACTAATAGGACATAAAACCGAGCAGAAAAATCACCAACATTACGAAGCTAATAAACCCTACTACATATCTTAGACAATCCTCACATCTAAGAAAAGAATTTGCAATAAAAGTCCTTTTAGCCCCGCCTTCCCCCACACACGTACTCTATTGGCGAACTCACCTATCGGAAAAATGGTGAAATGGGGGAAAACGCTCGAAAGAGTTGGGGGCGGGTTAGATGTGTGACGAATATGCGAACATGTGATGTCTTCTACATATGGGATGTGTTTTCTTAATGGTCTTGGGATATTGACTCTATAACAAGTGTATTTAAATTACCTTTGTGACTTCGATGTTTATGATAATTTAAATTAACGCTTTTAATCATAATAAAAAACTATCATTACAAACAATCTTAATATTATGAATACGACTGTGAGTTTGATTGCTAATTTGTTACCTACTTTAAATCCTTACCTTGATTTTTAAAAGTATTTCCACGCATGGACTACATTATCAGCGAGTAACTCAGGTATGCTACTTTCTGAGGACCTGAAATAACATGATGCCGTTATTCCCTGAGTAAGGTGCCAGAGGCTGGTCATCGGATCGTCGTCGTTGTTTGTTTTTTAGTGAAAACACCACATACTTCTGGCTCCTGTGTCCCCGAGGAGCTGGAGATCCAGAGAGGTTTTTCACCCCGTCAACAAAAAAATAAATAGGTATGCTACTTGCTACTAGACAACCGTCATACACACAGGCGAAGGTGTAGATAAAATACTTATTGCATAAGGTTTCCGTAACGGTACTGTAAAAATAAATATTCTCTAAGTCAAGGAACTCGAAAACATAATTAAATAGAGCGGAAACTGCAAATAAATTCAAACGTTAATTACAGGAACGAAAATACCGAGTATTCCTTGATTGCTTTAAAAAAAAAGAGAACGCAGTCAAAGGCAGTGTAAAAGTTTTGTTCAAATTTCTTTCGAACGATAAAACCGCGCAAGGATTAAACACTTTCTTCCGAATATACTGTTTAAAAAAGTTAAACACATGCAAAACATGGCATTACACCGACGATCGTGTGCTCTGAAAAAAAAAAAGAATTAAAAACTAAGTTCCGTGACTTGATATGAATGAAGGTTCCCTCAGACTATCGCAATATTGCTAAAGTTTCTCTTAACTGGAAGTTTTTATTAATGGACGAAAAGTCAGCCGCTTTTGTTCTACGCTACTCTTTTAAACTCTGCTGGCACGAAAGTCGTAAATTGTGCACTTTATACAAGCTTCCTTTATACAAAATACTTGCGTTAGGCGGTCTACACACTCCTTTTGATAAAAGTTTCGTTGTCTTTAGTGATGCATGATCTGGGTGTATGGCTGTAGGTGATATCTTATGTATTCTTCACATCATTGGAATTGCGTGGAATTCTCTTCATTGGTAGTTTGATTAACAGTTGAATAGACATACATATTAACGAGTATATGTAATAGGTA
The DNA here is from genome assembly GCA_905220595.1 of Spilosoma lubricipeda. Lineage (NCBI taxonomy): Eukaryota > Metazoa > Arthropoda > Insecta > Lepidoptera > Erebidae > Spilosoma > Spilosoma lubricipeda. The sequence continues at coordinate 4,565,073 of HG992290.1, forward strand.
AATCCTTATAAACATAATAAATTTGAAACTCTCTCTCTCTGTCTGTTACACTTTCACTGCTAAACCGATTAAGATTAAACTTATAATAGAGATCCATTGCTTCTTGGGAACATAGGCTAACATTTACCACGATAATACGCGAGATAATAAATACGCGCGGGCGGAGACGCGGGCAAAAGCTTGTCCGTTATAAAATAAGTATGTACGCCCTTCATCATCAGCCTATCGCAGTCCACTGCTGGACATAGGCCTTTCCAATTGCACGCCACTTAGTTCGATCCTCGGCTTCTCGCATCCAGCTCCTGCCAGCCATCTTGCGCAGATCATCACTCCACCTGGCCTGTACGCCCTTAATAATTAATAATTTAAAATCATACATCATTTGTATCTAGTATTCCTGAAAAAGTAGCATAGTAAATCTTTAAACTGTTTATAACTTAAAGTGATTAAAGTAATGTCATCATTAGCATTAGCTTTGCATCAATGTAAAGGCTGGACTTAATACTACTGGAAATATACTCCAGCTACTACATAATCTATACATCTATACTCTCACATAAATATACATAGTACATACAAATAAATAAAATTGGAGTATCCGTTTGTAATATTAAAATAAAATAACCACTTTTTACAAAATGTTTAAATAAATAAATAGCATGTTTTACAATTTTTGTCTGTCTGTCCACCTATCTGTCTGTCTGTTTGTTCCGGCTAATCTCTGGAACGGCTTGAACGATTTTGAAGAGACGGCACTGATAGGTAGCTGATGATATGAGAAGTAACCACTTTTTTAGTCTAGCTTTGCACAATAACCGCGGGTGACACCGCGGAGTTCAGTTAGTTAAAAATGAAAATGTACAGTAGTGTTAAATACTGTTAATGTTATCACCATAATAGTGTAATAGTTAAGTGACTCCAAAACTAGTTGGTCACCAAAAGTTTAAAAATATATATATATATAGGAAATTGTGTTAATCACATTTCTATAAGCTAGCTAAGCCCTGCGGTGTTACCCCTAGCTATATGCCAGGGAAAGTCCCGGCAAAAAAGGTCCAGCCGTTACAGAGATTAGCCGGCACAAAGAAACAGATAGACAAAAATATATAATTGCTTTAGTGATATAAGTATCGTATAAACTATCATATGCGTTTACTGAAAAGATGTTAATTTGAAATTACAAACAAACACTTCAAATTTGTTTATTTGTACAGATATAAATATTCCTCATTTATATTACTACTAGCTCTTATCTGCGGCTCCGCCCATGTGTATGGTTGGTATCAAAGTATCTCCATGCCAATTTCATTTGAAATCAATCCTATGGTTTAGCCATGAAAACGGTACTGACAGACAGACAATGTTTCGATTTATAATATTAATATAGACCAATTACGCGTCGGTTAAATATTGAAAGAGTGTGTAGCTCGCTTTATTCGAGACACTCCTCATAGTTTTCTTTTCCCATTGTAAAGAAATTTCTAGTGTTGAACGTCTTTCAGTTCTATAACAACATTAATTAGCCATGTATGATAATTTAAGTGAATGTATTATTATCACGCAACGTCTTAATAAGGTAAGTTTAGTAACAAAGAAAGCATTATAAAACTATTTGCGACTTGCCAACGCTTCGGATAGAAATCTTTAAAACTCTGTTTTTTTATGGTATCACCCCATGGTAAGTGATTACCGCCACCCATGGATACTCCTAACACCAGAGGCATCACAAGTGCGTTGCCGACATTTGAAGGATGGGGAAAGGGATGTGGGGAGGGGTTGATATGGGTCTCCAGTGGCCCCACACTCACTCGGTGAAACGCAGCGCAAGCGCTATTTCACACTGGTTTTCTATGAGGCCGTATCACTCCGGTCGAGCCGGCCCATTCATGCCGAAGCGTGGATCTCCCACGGTGAAAGGTTTTTTACGGAATGTTATAAGTCTATACATCTAAATTGTCTGTATATAAATCTTCTTCAATCACTCTTACTAATAGTTAAATACTAAAATCCGTTAATTACTTTGGAAAGTCTAAGCGTACATGAACAAAAAGCGAATTAATTTATACTATGTACAAAAGAACATGTGAAATTTTCATGATTTTATTTCGAAATAAGCCAGCATTAGTACTTACTGTTTTACAATATATAATGCTTTAAGGTAAGGAATTCTAAACCTCTCCTTAAAATTGATTTACTTTTCTTTTTTAAGCTCAACACGAAAAGTTAATTATAAACAATATTTAATACTACTATTATGTTAACTATGAATCTATACATCTATACAAATAAATAAAATTGGAGTGTCTGTTTGTAATATTAAAATAACAGCTTTTTAATCAATGCATATGTATACATACACGATACATGTACCAAAACTGTAGTTAAAAAAAATTTTGTCTGTCTGTCTGTCTGTCTGTCTGTTTGTTCCGGGTAATCTCTGGAACGGCTGGACGGATTTTGACGGGACTTTCACTGGCAGGTAGCTGATGATGCGGGGAGTAACTTAGGCTACTTTTTTAGACTAACTTTGTCGCGCGGCGTTACTCGCGGTACAACAATAACCGCGGGTAACACCGCGGGGTTCAGCTAGTACAGAATATAAATTGCTTACCAGCTATACTCATATTAGAAGTATATATTTTTGTAAAATCTGTAATCACGATCCATTTTAGAATAATCTAAATAAATACAAAGTATTAAGCGCTTCTAGGAGAAAAATAATTTGTATTCATGGACCATTCGTTGCTGTAGATTGTAAAAGATTTTTGTTCGGATTTCATTTCTTTCGCTCAGATAAATCCGATGTCTGCAGATTGAATGTACAGTCGTGCCCGAGGTCACTCTGTTTAACTAAAATCACCCTTTGTATTTCCGAAATCAATTTTAATGGTTTTCTTTAGGGATAGTACGAAAAAGTAAATGAATTTAGAGTAGTCGACGGTCAATTGTGAGATATTAAGAATTAAGGACATACTCATTCTTTCTAAAGTCGGTAAAAGTTTAACAATGATTGATCATGGAAGAAATGGATATGACTGTACGGCTGTCGTAGTGGTTTCAGCGGTTACCTGCCTCGTTACTGCGTCGAGTATTGTAGGTTCGATCCCTATAAAGGACAACACTTTGTGTTATCCTCAAATTAGGGATTCGTATACAAACACAGAAAAACGTATTGTAAATAAGGTAAAGTCCGCGCGAGACAGGTTAAATTCTTAGTGCGGCGGTGGTCTTTTAGAAGAAAAACTTTTTCCATCATTTAGAGTCTTAAGTAAGGCACAAATATGTCTAAATGGTCTGTATATACGAATAACTCACATATAAATCACTTACGTTTAAGTACCATCTTAAGGACTATCTTCTAATATTCAATATATACATAATAAAAGCAAATGTCTGTATGTATTTTCAATTTACTCAACATTTCACATCCCACTCAACATCCTTTTTCTTTTTCCAGGATTTCCAAGCGCCAAATCCTACTTATAGCGTCTCTCGGTTGTGCCAAAATAGATTTTTTCTGATATACATCACCCAAAATTTGTTGACCCTTGATCTAACTTTCTATAAAAATTACAAATATGTATTTGGCATGTCTTTGAAAACAATAAATTGGTTGTCTGTAAAGTCGGTTTACGGACGATAGTTTAACGTGATAACGTCATCAACACATTGATGAAATGATAAGAGATAAAGCGCTGCATCTATCGTAGCGTAACAGGACAATGAACGTAACAGGTCAACGAGTCATCCTTTTTCGTTCATGCAGCCGGCTTTCATCAATTTATTAGACGTTGTCATGTCAAAAATGAACTATAATGTGTCATCTTTCAGTCTTTAAACACTTGACTACTAAACTACAGCTATTTTCAAACAAAATAAAACAAAACAATGGAAAATGTTCTTAGTAAACTGAAAACGAATTGTGTTTTGTAACACGACCCCTAAAACTTTGTTTCAAACATACACGTGTAGGCAATGAGCCAAAACGTTGTTTGTCGAAGTAAAACCACGCCCGGAGTAGATGTTAATGGGAAAACAATCGTCATTTTTGTTTTCAACTAACGGCTCAAGTCTCGAATACGTTACGTGATTGTAATTATATCAGGTAAGTGTACATTAACAACAACATCAATAAATCCTTCGAACTTCATAGACAGTTATTATTTTGATTTTAGGTATTCAACTGGGCTATCAGAGACTGAAAAAGATTGCAGTAAAACGAAGTTAAATTTAAGGTAGGATAGCTTTTATAACTTTAATTTATTACTTTTTCTAGATATATAATACTAGATGTCTAATGTCCGTATGCAATGGCAATTTTAAAAATATACTAAGAAAATAATCAATTAATTTCTGGTTACTACCAGACAATTAAATACAACAGATAACTCAATATATAACTGAGGTATAAATACTCTAAATGCACTACACATATTGCCTTTAAAATATATGAAAAATATTTCACTTTAATTTTTAATAGTCCTTTAGTAATTTTTACTAGATAACATAAGTAATATACGTTTATTAAATACAACATAGAATATCTTTTGAAATAAACACAAAGAACAACTAGTCTATCATTTAAACTCAACATAATAAATATGTAAGTATCAAAACCGTTAAGTCGCTAGTTTAAAGGAGCGCCACGGAACGCACTTGGAGTGATATTTCTTTATAGTCCGCGACAAGACCACTCCTGGGAAATTTACGGTGGCTGTCTCCTTCTAATGTGAAGCTCGGATGAATTTTGTATAAGTTTTACTGTTAAATAAGCCTAGTTCCGTAAAATGTTTATGAATGTTTTTAGTACGAAAGCTTCTCTGAAGTATATATAAGCATTGAATAAGTTTTTACAGCAAAACTCGCTAGAAACTTGTACTATTTATTTATATTGACGGGAATCAACCACTCAAGGGTAGGTACATAACTTTGATATGCCTGGCGTTTCGACCGTATTTCACAGCCACAGTTTGTGAATAATACCTAGCGGTAGTTAAATAGTCAGTATTAACTTGCACCAAATGAAAAATAATTACTTTTCAATAAAGCAATTTAACAATACCATCTTTGTGTTACAAATAAAATAAAAACATAAATAAAATGGGACATTTTCCTAAAGTTTTCTGCTGACAATTAATTTTATTTGCGTTAACTTTTGACTACAGTTTTACTGCAATTAATATGTAACTGAGGTATAAATACTCTAAATGCACTACACATATTGCCTTTAAAATATATGAAAAATATTTCACTTTAATTTTTAATAGTCCTTTAGTAATTTTTACTAGATAACATAAGTAATATACGTTTATTAAATACAACATAGAATATCTTTTGAAATAAACACAAAGAACAACTAGTCTATCATTTAAACTCAACATAATAAATATGTAAGTATCAAAACCGTTAAGTCGCTAGTTTAAAGGAGCGCCACGGAACGCACTTGGAGTGATATTTCTTTATAGTCCGCGACAAGACCACTCCTGGGAAATTTACGGTGGCTGTCTCCTTCTAATGTGAAGCTCGGATGAATTTTGTATAAGTTTTACTGTTAAATAAGCCTAGTTCCGTAAAATGTTTATGAATGTTTTTAGTACGAAAGCTTCTCTGAAGTATATATAAGCATTGAATAAGTTTTTACAGCAAAACTCGCTAGAAACTTGTACTATTTATTTATATTGACGGGAATCAACCACTCAAGGGTAGGTACATAACTTTGATATGCCTGGCGTTTCGACCGTATTTCACAGCCACAGTTTGTGAATAATACCTAGCGGTAGTTAAATAGTCAGTATTAACTTGCACCAAATGAAAAATAATTACTTTTCAATAAAGCAATTTAACAATACCATCTTTGTGTTACAAATAAAATAAAAACATAAATAAAATGGGTAATTTTCCTAAAGTTTTCTGCTGACAATTAATTTTATTTGCGTTAACTTTTGACTACAGTTTTACTGCAATTAATTTCTATTGAGAGTATGTTGTTACATGTATTTAAACATTCTAGAACAAGTATAACTATGCGTGTGTTTAAACCTATTTTTTTTTATTAACTTCAGTTTCGTTAAAATTGCAGCTATTAACAATTACTTTACGACTTTAGATTGAAACTTGATACTGCCTTCATCTCTAAGATTAAATTTGTTTCAAGGTTCTGATGAAATTTAAACTGAGAAACTATTTTTTTCGGTTTTCAAATGTAAGATCAAATATAGCCTTTATTAGTTTTACTACCTTAGGATTCGAATTAAATTACAAAACATCTACAATACATTTTAGAAGAAGTTAGTTAAGTAGTACCCTAAGTACCCTACCGTAAGTGGTAACCCTCGTCTAACACAGCACGTCAGCCCATCACACATTCAGTCATTCACCATCCGTTTTACCGATTAGCATATACTAAACGAGACAAATTTTAATCGAACTTAGTACCTATGCAGTTCGTATTCATTTTGTGCGCTCCATTGTATGGTAATATTAAGTTGGGTATACACCATGAGATTAGTTGCGTAATATTTATTTATTTATTTATTACTTAATGCACGTGTTGTACAATTGTTGTATTTAGCTGTAGAAAAGTACCTAGATGTTAGAAACTTATTTGATTTGAAAGAAAGTTATTTACAGAATCCATGTGATGACGTGTTTTAGCTTTGTGTACTAGTTCAATTGAAAAATAATATAACGCCTTTTGTGAAATAGTTGTTGAAACCTTCATGAGAGATTTCTATTCGCTTTGCAACTCAGAAACGCAGTATGTACTAAAATCACACGATGTGCCATACCGGAACTAGCTTGGCTCTTGAAATGCCTCGATGCCGCAGTGGTAATGTATGCGACTGCTGTGTTTGAGGTCCCGGGTTCGATTCTCGAATGTTTGTATGTTCTTCAAATATTTGTTTCGGAGTTTGTGTGTGTTCTAAGTATAATATGTATTTATTTACAAAAAAGTATGTATGTATTTATATCAGTTGTCTAGTACCCATAACACAAGCTCTGCTTAGCTTGGGACTAGATAGCGTTATGTGTTAGACGTTTGAAATATTTAATCTATATATATAAAAGAAAGTCGTGTTAGTTACACCACTTATAACTCAAGAACGGCTGAACCGATTTGGCTGAAACTTGGTGGGGAGGTAGCTTAGAACCAGGAGACGGACATAGGATACTTTTTATCCCGTTCGACAGCGTTCCCGTGTGACTTGACATGAAACGTCATTCACTATAAAACAAAAAAGAATCAGACTTGGAATAACAAAATGACAGCTATGTAATTGACGTATAATGACAGCTATGTAATGACGTATAGATGACAATTTGATATTTGTAAGAAATCAATATTGAAACTATTTCTATTAAATAAATAATTAACAATTATAATGTAATGATAGTGCCATTGCCAATTCGTATAAACAGTGAAGTGAACTATAAAACTCGGTATGGTTGAAAATTTGAGTTTTGAAATAAATTTTTAGGTGAATTGAAGTGAAGTGAAGTTTAATTAATAATGCCGCGAGCAAGACGGTCGAATATTTCCCGACAAAGCCGTAATGCAAGAAGAATACGAAATACTGCAAATGAAAGGACTGAAGAAGAACAAGAAATTGCACGTGAACAGCGCCGCGATAGTATGGCTCGACTTCGTGCTTCCCAATCACGAGAGCAAAGTGAAGCAGCCCGTGAAACAGCTCGGTTGGCAATGCGGAATCGTCGAGCGAACAACAGAGGTCAACAAATAGATAATTTGCGACGCAGAACAAGATATTTATCAAGTGCTGATTTGAATCGAGCTGCGTTTCGATACGATTGCAGCAATGATTACAGCTTGCATCAAAGCGTTTACATTGGGCAAATGGACGTTGTTTGTGAGTATTGTGGTGCATTAAAGTTTTCCGGAGAAACGGCTGGATTATGCTGCCTTAATGGTAAAGTGAAATTGCCGTTGTTGACTCCGCCACATGAGCCATTGTATTCATTGCTTTGTGGCGAAACACAAGAATCACGCCACTTTCTTGCAAACACTCAAAAATACAATGGTTGTTTCCAAATGACATCATTTGGAGCAGATATTATCGAAGAACGAGGATTTAATCCGACATTTAAGGTATTTATTTTTGTACTTACATAGAATGTAGTTAAAGAATAACTTACTTTATCTATTGGTTTGTATTATATTTGCTAATTCTGAACTCTACTCTCCCACCCAAAAATGTTTTCTAATTCTGAACTCTACTCTCCCACCGAAAAAAGTGTTTATAACCCAGTTAATACGGTCTGGTTTTTATTTTGTAGATTCAAGGACAGATTCACCATCGAATTGGATCATTACTACCTTTCGAAGATACACAGAATAAATTTTTACAAATATATTTCATGGGCAACATGGAAGAACAACTTGATCGACGCCTAGGGATCAATGCAGGAATGAAGCGAGCAATTCTTCAAGACTTGCAGTGTCTGCTTCATGAACATCATGCGTGGGTCAGGTTGTTTAAGAGTGCTTTAGAGCGCATGACAAATGATGAATATAAAGTTGTCATCAAAGCAGATAAACGACCATCTGGAACACACGAACGCACATTTAATGCTCCAACATTGGACGAAGTTGCCATCCTGATTGTTGATGAACAATTGGAAAAACGCGATATTGTGCTTACACGTCGCGATTCTGGGCAACTGCAACAAATATCTGAAACTCATCGATCATATGACGCATTGCAATACCCGCTGATGTTTTGGCAAGGAGAAGATGGATATTATTTTAATATTAAAATGATAAATCCATTGAATGGTGAGTATCAGTATCATAATTCATTTCATTTATTTGTGAAAGACACTGATTTAAAATAATGCTTATTAAAAAAATAGTTAATGTCAGTATTGTTTGCCTTTGAAATGGTTAATTATCAAATTTTTAATTTCAGGTGAAGAAACTACAAAGAATGTTAGCTCAATGAATTATTACGCATATCGTTTGATGATTCGTCAAAATGCTGACAACTATTTGCTTCGGTTTCGTCGATTGTTTCAGCAGTATTGCGTTGACATGTATGTAAAAATAGAAACGGAACGTTTAACATTCATTAGGTTGAACCAAGCCAAACTGCGTTCTGAGGAGTACATCCATTTACGTGATGCAGTTAGTACTGAAGGAAATGCAGCTAATATTGGTCGATTAACTATTCTGCCGGCGACGTACATTGGTAGTCCACGTCATATGCATGAATATGCACAAGATGCAATGACATATGTTCGTCATTACGGTCGGCCAGATCTCTTTATTACTTTTACCTGTAATCCAAAATGGATAGAAATTACTCAATTGCTGCTTCCCGGACAAACATCAAGTGATAGACACGACATCACAGCACGTATATTCAGGCAAAAAATTCGGTCCCTGATGAACTTTATTGTTAAGCAACGCGTCTTTGGAGATACTCGATGCTGGATGTATTCAATCGAATGGCAAAAGCGAGGCACGCACACATTCTTATTTGGTTAGTGGAAAGAATTCAGCCTGACCAAATAGATGATATCATATGTGCTGAGATTCCTGATCACGAAGTCGATCCAGACCTACATGATGTTGTTACTACTAATATGATTCATGGACCGTGTGGTGCCATCAATCCCCAATCACCTTGCATGGTCGATGGAAAGTGCTCTAAACGATATCCACGGAAATTAACGGCGGAGACTGTCACTGGCAACGATGGTTATCCGCTGTATCGGCGTCGATCACCAGATGACAACGGTCGAACTGTCACAACGAAAGTGAAAAGAATGGATTTCGTTGTCGACAACAGTTGGATTGTTCCATATTCGCCACTTATTTCTAAAACGTTCAAGACACATGATGAACAATGTAATTTACGCTACGATAATGATCGGAAAATTCAAAGGTGAGGAAGTTCTTATTCCGAGGATCCCGATGATCCCAACCGATATGCCGTTTGAATTTAAAAGACTTCAATTTCCGATACGTCTTGCATTTGCCATGACCATCAACAAATCACAAGGCCAATCCTTAAAAGTTTGTGGTTTAAATCTAGAACATTCATGTTTTTCCCATGGTCAATTATACGTGGCATGTTCACGGGTCGGAAGACCATCTGCGTTGTTTGTTTTTGCGCCTGATAATAAAACAAATAATGTCGTGTATCACAAGGTACTTAAGTGAAGAGCAACCTACCTATTAAGTGAACCTAACCTAAAATACAGAAATAATAATGAATGACTAATTTAGGTATTTAATTTTTTTGTATTTTTTCCAATAAAAAAAACACAATCTGCTTATTTATTGCCAGCATTTCTACGGTATTCAAAATATATTTTGCAATGAAATGAATATTATAATTGCACCAAAACATTTTAAATTAAAAAAAAATAAAAATTAAATCCAACTATGACAAAAAAGTGTCGTTTTATGTCGTAGTTGGGTATTAGTTTTTATATGGTTACTAGCTGACCCGGCGAACTTTGTTCCGCGTTAATGGCAATAAATAAGCAGATTGTGTTTTTTTTATTGGAAAAAATACAAAAAAATTAAATACCTAAATTAGTCATTCATTATTATTTCTGTATTTTAGGTTAGGTTCACTTAATAGGTAGGTTGCTCTTCACTTAAGTACCTTGTGATACACGACATTATTTGTTTTATTATCAGGCGCAAAAACAAACAACGCAGATGGTCTTCCGACCCGTGAACATGCCACGTATAATTGACCATGGGAAAAACATGAATGTTCTAGATTTAAACCACAAACTTTTAAGGATTGGCCTTGTGATTTGTTGATGGTCATGGCAAATGCAAGACGTATCGGAAATTGAAGTCTTTTAAATTCAAACGGCATATCGGTTGGGATCATCGGGATCCTCGGAATAAGAACTTCCTCACCTTTGAATTTTCCGATCATTATCGTAGCGTAAATTACATTGTTCATCATGTGTCTTGAACGTTTTAGAAATAAGTGGCGAATATGGAACAATCCAACTGTTGTCGACAACGAAATCCATTCTTTTCACTTTCGTTGTGACAGTTCGACCGTTGTCATCTGGTGATCGACGCCGATACAGCGGATAACCATCGTTGCCAGTGACAGTCTCCGCCGTTAATTTCCGTGGATATCGTTTAGAGCACTTTCCATCGACCATGCAAGGTGATTGGGGATTGATGGCACCACACGGTCCATGAATCATATTAGTAGTAACAACATCATGTAGGTCTGGATCGACTTCGTGATCAGGAATCTCAGCACATATGATATCATCTATTTGGTCAGGCTGAATTCTTTCCACTAACCAAATAAGAATGTGTGCGTGCCTCGCTTTTGCCATTCGATTGAATACATCCAGCATCGAGTATCTCCAAAGACGCGTTGCTTAACAATAAAGTTCATCAGGGACCGAATTTTTTGCCTGAATATACGTGCTGTGATGTCGTGTCTATCACTTGATGTTTGTCCGGGAAGCAGCAATTGAGTAATTTCTATCCATTTTGGATTACAGGTAAAAGTAATAAAGAGATCTGGCCGACCGTAATGACGAACATATGTCATTGCATCTTGTGCATATTCATGCATATGACGTGGACTACCAATGTACGTCGCCGGCAGAATAGTTAATCGACCAATATTAGCTGCATTTCCTTCAGTACTAACTGCATCACGTAAATGGATGTACTCCTCAGAACGCAGTTTGGCTTGGTTCAACCTAATGAATGTTAAACGTTCCGTTTCTATTTTTACATACATGTCAACGCAATACTGCTGAAACAATCGACGAAACCGAAGCAAATAGTTGTCAGCATTTTGACGAATCATCAAACGATATGCGTAATAATTCATTGAGCTAACATTCTTTGTAGTTTCTTCACCTGAAATTAAAAATTTGATAATTAACCATTTCAAAGGCAAACAATACTGACATTAACTATTTTTTTAATAAGCATTATTTTAAATCAGTGTCTTTCACAAATAAATGAAATGAATTATGATACTGATACTCACCATTCAATGGATTTATCATTTTAATATTAAAATAATATCCATCTTCTCCTTGCCAAAACATCAGCGGGTATTGCAATGCGTCATATGATCGATGAGTTTCAGATATTTGTTGCAGTTGCCCAGAATCGCGACGTGTAAGCACAATATCGCGTTTTTCCAATTGTTCATCAACAATCAGGATGGCAACTTCGTCCAATGTTGGAGCATTAAATGTGCGTTCGTGTGTTCCAGATGGTCGTTTATCTGCTTTGATGACAACTTTATATTCATCATTTGTCATGCGCTCTAAAGCACTCTTAAACAACCTGACCCACGCATGATGTTCATGAAGCAGACACTGCAAGTCTTGAAGAATTGCTCGCTTCATTCCTGCATTGATCCCTAGGCGTCGATCAAGTTGTTCTTCCATGTTGCCCATGAAATATATTTGTAAAAATTTATTCTGTGTATCTTCGAAAGGTAGTAATGATCCAATTCGATGGTGAATCTGTCCTTGAATCTACAAAATAAAAACCAGACCGTATTAACTGGGTTATAAACACTTTTTTCGGTGGGAGAGTAGAGTTCAGAATTAGAAAACATTTTTGGGTGGGAGAGTAGAGTTCAGAATTAGCAAATATAATACAAACCAATAGATAAAGTAAGTTATTCTTTAACTACATTCTATGTAAGTACAAAAATAAATACCTTAAATGTCGGATTAAATCCTCGTTCTTCGATAATATCTGCTCCAAATGATGTCATTTGGAAACAACCATTGTATTTTTGAGTGTTTGCAAGAAAGTGGCGTGATTCTTGTGTTTCGCCACAAAGCAATGAATACAATGGCTCATGTGGCGGAGTCAACAACGGCAATTTCACTTTACCATTAAGGCAGCATAATCCAGCCGTTTCTCCGGAAAACTTTAATGCACCACAATACTCACAAACAACGTCCATTTGCCCAATGTAAACGCTTTGATGCAAGCTGTAATCATTGCTGCAATCGTATCGAAACGCAGCTCGATTCAAATCAGCACTTGATAAATATCTTGTTCTGCGTCGCAAATTATCTATTTGTTGACCTCTGTTGTTCGCTCGACGATTCCGCATTGCCAACCGAGCTGTTTCACGGGCTGCTTCACTTTGCTCTCGTGATTGGGAAGCACGAAGTCGAGCCATACTATCGCGGCGCTGTTCACGTGCAATTTCTTGTTCTTCTTCAGTCCTTTCATTTGCAGTATTTCGTATTCTTCTTGCATTACGGCTTTGTCGGGAAATATTCGACCGTCTTGCTCGCGGCATTATTAATTAAACTTCACTTCACTTCAATTCACCTAAAAATTTATTTCAAAACTCAAATTTTCAACCATACCGAGTTTTATAGTTCACTTCACTGTTTATACGAATTGGCAATGGCACTATCATTACATTATAATTGTTAATTATTTATTTAATAGAAATAGTTTCAATATTGATTTCTTACAAATATCAAATTGTCATCTATACGTCATTACATAGCTGTCATTATACGTCAATTACATAGCTGTCATTTTGTTATTCCAAGTCTGATTCTTTTTTGTTTTATAGTGAATGACGTTTCATGTCAAGTCACACGGGAACGCTGTCGAACGGGATAAAAAGTATCCTATGTCCGTCTCCTGGTTCTAAGCTACCTCCCCACCAAGTTTCAGCCAAATCGGTTCAGCCGTTCTTGAGTTATAAGTGGTGTAACTAACACGACTTTCTTTTATATATATAGATAAAGTCCCCGCAGGTAATATTTTTAGTGTATTAGTTATCTTCAAAACTATATTTTATAGTGTGTTCTCAGCTTTATAAGTAGTTGTTAATTCTTGTAGCGCAAATAATTATTTGTGACAAACTATTTTGGATTCATTGATTGTCCCTTACGCTATGGCTATGGAGTTTTAATGTGAAGTCTTGTTAATTTTAAGTGTTCCTATAATGGCTTAGGAACGTGATGGTTTTTAGGACCTAGTGTTTAGTTTTGTAACTACAGCTATCGTGCACAGCATGAGCAAGTGCACTTGATAATATTGGTTCTATTTCTTCAAAAATAAGGATGACTGTGATTTATGGCAAACAATTTCTGATGTGCAATTATTTTATTCACATTCTTACAAATTTAAGGCAGCATAGATAAAACGTATAACAGAAGTATTATATCCAACAGTAGACTGTTAAAGGCTTTGATGATTTCATGAAAGGCAGTTAGTTATAACTAATTAAAAAACAGGCAGTTTAATTATTTTCAGCTACAGTTGCTCGAGAATCTGATAGCCACTACACATTGTATTTTAACCCACAATATGGTTTCACTCATTTTCTTTATGTATGAACCTGCCAAAATGAGTCTACTCTGCCTGATAGAAAGCATAAGCAGAATCCAAGAAAGGTGTTCACTACACTCATTGCAGACAATGCAGCATGGTGACCAATACTATGGTTGCCTAGTGATGCATCTGCATCATTGTGCCCCCGGTCTCGCACTCATCAACGAAACACGACAGCACGTCCGCTGTCATTTTACGTAGATCTGTGCGAGGGTAGTACCGCCCTGTTCTAGCCGGCCCGTTCGTGCTGAAATCAGCGTGGCTCTACGACCATTGACGTGAGCCATATCAAAATAGCTACAAAAGAACTAATTACCTCGAAGTTTCTAAATGTCAACCTAAAGATAAATCATGTCTGATCTAAATATAGAAATTATATCTATTTATGTCAGTAAGTACACTTCTTTCAAAACATATTTACGTGGGTATGTATACCTATGATATTTGCATAGTATTGCGTCAGAAACATATTTATCTGTAGGCATTTTATTTTAACATCTGTCTGTCCTGTCTGTCAGGTTGATATTCCTTAATTCAAAGTACAAGTATTCATTTTTAATAAAACGTAGACGTAAAACAATTGAACGTCAAAGTGTCCAGAAAGTTCCAGCGTCAAAGACGTGTTTGATGCGAGCTAAAATTGTTTGAGTAATTTCTGTATCGAGCTACTGGAATAAAAAGTATGAACACAGAACAGAAAATAGGATACAGATACACTGAAGCACGTTTTTGTATTGGTAGAGTTTGAATAATTACAGATGTAATACTTGGATAGATTCATTAATTATTTAAGATAAACTATGAATGAATAAATGAATGAATATTTTTGTAATTTCAATCTTAAAAAATGGCGACGTATAATTATTTGACTTCACACGAAAATTAGTTATTTGAGTTATGAAGTTGCATTTAATTTAAAAACAGTGGATTTACTACTAGTACTTCTATGCTAATGATAGACATACCGTCACGTGTTAGTCGAAAATTTAAAAATAGGGTTTAGTGCTTTGAATAAATTTTAGAATATTTTTTGTAAAATTTTAATATGAAGACGCGTATTGCGTTTAATGATTAAGTAAGGCGCTCACTGCAGTGTATTCACACCCTAATTTCTGAACAAACTGAAACGTATACTCGGCTCGCAATATTGATATTGCAATTGAAAGTCTTGCTTTTTCATTTTTATTGTGTAAAGCTTATGACATTCCGGTTGTATGGATGTAACTTTGCCATAAGTTTTTTTATTCACTTTTTAATATATACTGAGTAAAGTGACACGCCATTTTATTAGCATATCTTTCTGTAAATTCACTTTATGGTAATCGATAATAGAGTACTTAACTTTACACTTAAGGTAAGTGACAATTCTGATACTTTATGTCATTCAAGTTTTAATGGTTTGAGTGGTTTTTAATTCAGAAACTAACGAGTGCCTCATACCGAATTACCTTATATTACTTAAATAGTTTTTTTTTTGGAGTGTAGTCTGACTGTCCGTCCGTAATTTGGCTTACTTGTTGATAAGTCTAGGAAGCATCATTGTAATGAATAATGTAACTTTAATCAGACCGATAAAGTGGTAAAATGTATTCTTGAAAAAAAAATGGATGAGGTTCAATACACTATTTTCATACTGTGATACATTTAAGAAATATAAGTCTTTAAAGAAAAGTTAACTATGGGATAGAAATAGTTTATGAATATAGGCTTGAAATAGTTTGATCAAGAAATAGTATATATTAAGGTTTTCTGATTAAAACTATCATGGCTTCAGACATTATTTCCTAGGGTAAATCTTCAACAGACTCTTAAAAAAAGTAGTTGGGCTTTACCCAACGAAGCCTTTTTTGGATTATTAATTATTTAGAAACTTATTATAATAATCAACTTTAAAATATTATCTCTGACTTTAAACTAAATTTTATGACAAGTGTCCAAGGGTTCCAAGACAGTTAATTTTCTTCCTGGGACTGCCCGAGTATCATAACTCGGTGTGTTCGTGGGTCACTGCTGTTGATCCTGGTGTATAGGAATTACAATGGTGGGCGAGTGGGCGTGATTAGTCCCATATTCCAGTAACTGAGTCCAGAAGAAAGCTATACTTGAACTTAAAAAAACATAAATACCACACCAACAGTCATAACGGATACTCATAACTTCTTTATATATATAATTGCTCTTAACATTTGAAAATAGAAAAGAATTAATACTTGTCCAATACTGAACTCAGATCTCGCAATAGCATAACAAGCAAAAGAAAAACCATCTTGTTGGAGACCATCCAGTAATTTACACGTAATGTTACAACATACCCGAGGTAATTATTACCCATTTATACATTAAAATTTACAAGATAAGTTGATCTGTCACATATATTTCTTATTATAGTATTGTATTTACATGAAACAAAGTAAGATGTGATTAACATAGCTAAAATACGAAGTGAAGAATACGCCTTAAGTGTAGAAAAGCCAGGAACTGTGCCACAGTGTAATAATCTAAGCCAGAGGTATCATGGTACATTACAGATAAATATTATTTTCAGAATCAAATATACATTAAAATAGACAAACCAATTCATTTTTTTTTTAATGGAATAGGCGGGCAAACAAGCAGACGTATCGCCTGATGGTAAGCGATTACGGCCGCCCATGGACACCTGCAAACACCAGAGGCGTCACAAGTGCGTTGTCGGCCTTGGGGGGATGGGGAGTTAAGATAGGGAGAGGGGGTTTGGATTATGGGGCTCCGGTATCCTCACTCACTCGGTGTAACACAGCGCAAGCACTATTTCACACTCTATATTTTTAACCCATCACCACACTGATGGTAAGGGATCTTATGTGATCTTTCTACGGTATAATGATGATGATGAATGACTACTACGCTGAGCACTTCAAGAACTATCTATGCTCTAGCAGTGACTGTATGAATAGCGTAAGTTGGTTAGTGGTGGTTGGTAGCGTATGCGACTGCTGTTCTTGAGGTTTCGATTCCCGGGTCGGACCAGATGTTTGTATGATCTGCCAATATTTGTTTCGGAGTTTGGGTGTTTTCTATGTATAATATGTATGTATTTATAAAAAAAGATGTAACTCCTGTACACCAGGATCAACAGCGGTGACCCACGAACACACCGAGTTTTGACACTTGGGAAGTCCCAGGCAAAAATTTAACTGTCTTGGAACCCGCAACGAAATTAATCAGAAGAAAAAACAGGAGAAGTTGGAAATATGATAAGTCCAAAAAAAAAGTATATAATATGTATTTATATCAGTTTTCTACTATACCATATATACCATATAGTATACCCATAATACAAGCTCTGCTTAGCTTGGGACTAGACGGCGTTGTGTGTTAGATGTCCTAAATATTTATTTTATTTACTGCATCTTTAATTAACAAAGACTCCTATTGTTCAGTAAAACTTTAAAATTTTTTTAGTAAATATTTATTACTATCATGTACCAGTGAAGTTAGTATACTGCATTTTTACGCTGTGGTTTGAATCGGTATACGATAATCAAGTTTTTACATGTATACGTGAATTAACATTTTTAATAGATTACATAAAATCAATTAGAATGTTAACCAGCTGGACTTACAAATTCACAAAGATTCTACAAACTGATCTAACTGGTATCGGAGTACTATTATTAAACAGAATGAATTCATGCAATTTATTTCTAACAATTTATAAATTAGAAGGAAAGTAGGAATTACCCATCTACACAGTCTACACTGAATACTTACTGGCTGCCCATAAATGTTTGAATTTCGAATGTTATATTTTTATAGCTTCCCCCCACGGCGTTACTTGCCTTGGTTTGAATAGTACAACAGTAACCGCGAGTAACACCGCGGGGCTCAGCTAGACACAAATATTTACCTCCCTATTCTAAATCTTCTTAAAGCTCCACTACTTGTAAATACCTAGACTTTGCCAATAACTTAATTTTCTTAACAAAGCTCTATAAACAGAACGACAGCAATAACTTATCACGTCAGTCGCCATTTTGAACTGCAGTCATTACGAGGTACAGGCCGAGTGAAGTAATTTTATAACAACTATTGATGCAATTTCTTGGTAGGTACTGTACAGGCGAAGTTTTTTCTCGTAGCTTGAAATTTCATTTCAATGGCTGCCTCGCTAAAGCTATAGGAGATTGCGCAAATTATTGTAAAGTTGCTGTAATGGGTGGAAGTTTTAGGTCTTATTTAACGCTTTTTGCTTTCAAGAGATGAAAATTTTTATATAGTCTATTATCTACAGTGTACATTTGTGTACAGTCCCTGGCCAAAAAATTAAACGCACTGTAGTTTTTTTAATAGTTCAAAGTTTTTAAGAGTTATGTGACGTGTTACCTATTAGTATTTATATATACATATGTTTGTATATAATTACAAATCTATAGTTTATTTCTTAGTTTATGTCAATTGTATTGCACCTACCTTACTAGATCTTTACACCTTCGAAGGTTGGCTGGTAGGGAATCCCTAGGGCATCAAGTCCGCCTATGTATATAATTGCTTGAAGCTGTAAATAAATAATGATCACAAATTATGAGAACGTGAAGAAGTCAGTTTACTAAAATATGTCCGTACGAGTTATCACATCACACTTCACACGAATATATAAAGGCGAAAGTTTGTGCGTGTGTATATTTGTTACTTCTTCAGGCACAAACTATTGGACGGATTTGGATAAAACTTTACAGTGATATAGCTTGCACATCATTAAAACACATAGGCTACTATTTGCCGCGATAACCGACTAAAACGCGGGTGGAGCCGCGGGCAACAGCTAGTAAATACATAAAAATCTGAAAACGCAAGATTTACCTCTATCTATCTATATAATCTATACCTATGTATAAAAAATGTTAAATGGTCTGTGTAAGCGTTATAAGCTTAAAAAGTTCTACACCAGTTGACCTCACATTTTATACACTATATACGACACACTACTAAAATGTTTTTTTTTTAATTTTTTCAATGTCGCTGCAATGCGTAAAAAAACTTTAAACATCTATCTATTCAAGTTAGAATACATCCTTTCTCTCCAATTGATCATAGAATGTTATGATGTTAGTGCAAATCTTCGTCTGGCCCGCAGATATTGATTTCTGAACGAACTGGTAGCAGAAAAATATGCTTACATCACATAGCCTTTGTCTCCGTCTACGATGATGTGAAAGCTAATCGAATATGGAGATGGAACTCTATGTAAAATGTCTTTACTATCCATAATAATAATAATAATAGCCTTTATTCACAATCTTAACTTAAATAACATGCAGTATAATAATATTTAAATATGTAGTAGTATACTAATTTACATTTTACTTATAATAACGAAATGTAATATATATAAAAAACAGAATAGTAAAATAGTAATATATGTGTATTGTTTTTTTTTTTTACTTAATTGACACCGGTGTCGAGATTGTGTTGTCTTCCGACATAGGCCTCCCCTAATTTTTGTCACAGCTTTCGATCGTGTGTCTTTGTCTTCCATATGACTTTTATCCATACTATTATAATAAACGCGAAAGTTTTTAAGTATGGATGGATGGATGGATGTTTGTTACTCTTTCTCGCAAAAACTACAGAACGCATTTTAATGATATTTTACAGTAATATAGCTTTTATATCAGAATAACACATACGCTACTATTTGCCGCGATTATAACATATACGTACTCGGAGCCGCGGGCAACAGCTAGTAGAAAATCATTGTTTCCCTTTTCAAATAGTAGTTATTGTTCTTCAAAATTAAAAAAAAGTTCGATAATTATTTAACTTTGTTTCACCCTAGACTTACCATTTTCGAATCATTTAATCCCGATTTCATCAATCAATAAAATAATCTATTAATTTTTACAGATAGTGTGTACTTTAAGAACTGTGACGTTAAATAAGAGATGACAAAATTTGATACGCTATTAATCGGCAAGACGTAAAGGTGTAAACAAAATTTAAAAAAATCCTCATACGATTAAGATTATTATTATTGAATTCAAATTCAATTTAAGCAGGCGAATGGTACAATTATTCTCACCTTAAATGTTTTTTATAGTTAACAGTCTTCAATAAAACGAAGTCGTTGTCCGTATCCGTCTTCAACATGGAGATTACTAATTACATGTGACAACGTGAGTGAAATACAGTTGTATGTAGTCTTTACAGGATGCTCTGAATGGATTACATAATAAATAATCCTTAAAAGGAATAAATAATTTTAAAAAAATTAAATTCAGATGGCACAGCTTGCATTCTGTTAACCTTTCATGTAATACTTACTAATACTATCGTACCTGAAGATCTGACTCTTAAAAAGGGTGGCCATGAATTTCTTTGCCTCTCTTCTCATGAGGCTCTACGCATTTTGGAAACTAGCAGGCAGTAGATCGACATAGTAGGCAGTAGATTTTGGTGTTTTCACCTAATTTACCTTGACAATCCAGTACATGCTGTGGCGTCTGTTTGTGTCAATCTATGATTTTTAAATGAAGCTTTAATTTAACGTTCATAAATATCACTTAGTGACTTAAATGATTTTGAATTTGAATTTGATACTGATAATGACACGTCTCTTATTGTAATGAAATAAAACATATTCATAACCCTCAGTCATTGTTTTGTGCATAAAAGTAGATAGACTACATGCTTAAAAAAGTCATCTCCACATCACAGAGCTTACAACATTTCAGAATTTGGGACAAAGGAAGGAGCAACGTGATAGAGCGAGACGGCACACATAATCCACTTATACGTTACGCGCGGCTTGGTTTCATACATTTTTACTGGAGAAAATTCGGGAATACCCTTAATGCATATTAAGCCGGGCTTCGGGAGTTATTTGCAATGAGGTATTGGAGCACTACCTATTGAAATGAAATTTTCCGCTGTGTGGGTTTCAGGGATAACGAAGGTCTCGTACACTCTGTAGGTAAGAATGTGACCCTTCCCGAGTTTAGCCGGCCGGATTATTGTTTCAAGTGCTATATTTAGAATACCGCAAAGAGGTTTCGAAAACGGTTATTATTTATGCTCTATACTTATTTTAATAGACAACCTTTCGGGACTTAAATGATTTAATAAGGGTAAAGTAATGATTATTTGTGTTCATATATTTGTGAGTGTGTTTATATCTCTGTTCTGTACATATTATTTAGATTGAGTTTGATACAGTGGTATAAAATTAAACAGTTTCGATCTACAAATTAAATCTACCGTGGGAGAGCCACGCCTTGGCATGGATGGGCCGGCTCGATCGGAGTGATACCACGGCCTCACAGAAAACTGGTGTGAAATAGCGCTTGCGTTGAGTTTCACCGAGTGAGTGAGGATATCGGAGGCCCCAACCCGTCCCCACATCCCTTTCCCCATCCTCCAAAGGTCGGCAACGCACTTGTGACGCTTCTGGTATTGCGGGTGTCCATGGGCAGCGGTAAACGCTTACCATCAGCTGATACGTTCGCTCGTTTGCCCCATATACCATAAAAAATATAAAAAAGTTTTTAATTACTGTTATAACTTATTCAAGGATCCATAAAATTGAGAAGTAAAAGACGGGATTTATTACTATTACCGATGGTCGGCATTAAAAAAAGTTCCTAGGTTTGGGTAATTCAGGTTGAGAAACAAGACGGTGATTACCCTTATAGGTCCAGTGCTAAGTGACTCTCCTTTAAAGCTAGTGATAGCCAATTTTATTTCTACCCAAGTATAATCATGCATTCCATGTTACAGTGTAATTTACCTATAATATATACATATGTATTTATTTAAAAAATAGATAGATAGACAAAATAAGGATGGGAAATATATGAAGTTATAAACGTGTATTTCTTTACATAGAATAGAGTCTTCGTTCTTAAAGTGTTGTTTCGACATACGGAACCTTAGTAAATTTATTTGCCTTTCTTAATAACCAAAACCTCTTAAATAGCATAAAACACAAATATAAGTAGGTAGACGATGTTTGAGTAACTCAACCGTTTACGAGTATAGCTGCTACGTAACCCATAATTTCCTGAGAAACTCATAAACAGTATATTTATCTATGTAGGTGTGAACCTAAATATTTATTCTTGAGAGTTTGAGAGTGCTTAGTTAAGGTTTACTGTCAAAAATGTCTCTTACTACATTTTCATATTAAATTTCCCTTTAATTAAGGTACTTTCATAACTAACTTAGTAGTGTCAATCACTTTTGACTCATCCTTTTCGATTTAAAAACATTAGAATCATTTCGTAGCTTACTTTTAGCGATGATAAGATAAGATTCTTTATTTGCTAGAAATATGATCCATTATAGAGATTTTAGGTCTTGTTTTTAGTTCTTCATATTTTCCCTCCTGAATTCGGCATGCTATTGTTAAAACATATTCTCTTTTTACCCGACTACGGCTAAGCCAAAGGAGGATTATCATTTTGACAGACTATATAAGTATGTTCATTTTTTCCCTCACAGCTTCTTAACTACTCAGTAGAACTGGACAAATGAGGTGTCGTTAGAAGCCTCATGATTATCTGCTGGTTAAAGGCTATATGACGTGTCACTGAATTTAATGTGGCGTCCTCTAGCAGACTTAAAGTACTGTATGAAAAATAAATTTTATATAAATATGTCGTGTTTGGTATCATTGGAAAGGCGATACTTGTACATTTCAAAAATACAAATATATTATTACCATTTGCTCGTGACTTTGTCCGTATTTATTCGATAACTGTGGTATTTTTATGATATGCTTGTTTGCTCCCTCCTTCTTTCTAAACTACTAGTCAGAATGAGGTATCGTTAGAAGGGTCTTGATTATCCGCTGGTTATATGACGTGTCACTGAATCTCATGTGGCGCCCTATAGCCGACGTAAAGTACTGTATTAACAAATAAATTTGAGAGAAATATGACGTGGTTGGTATCATATAATATTATTAGCATTTTCTCGTGACTTTGTCCGTATTTATTCAATAAAAGTGATATCTCTATGGTACCTATTTAAAATATACTTTGCAAATAAATTAATATTATAGAGGCACCAAAACATTTTAAATAAAAAAACAATAACTAAAACCCAACTACGACAAAAAACTACACGGACTACGGCTTTTGAAACTTATTTCATGCTTTTTCAGCGTCGTTTCTTGCCATAGTTGGGTTTCAGTTTTTACTTTTTTTTTATATGAATACAAATAACACAATTGATATTGGAATTGAGCAATATTAGATTTCACAACTATAATTTTTAAATGTTTGATATTAATAAAGTTTTGGGTCGCTACATTTATTTTAAACAAACATTTATTTCATGTTTCAAGTCATGTGATGTCAGTCAGTCATGAAATACAAAAGACCAAGATAAATTAGTCTGCGTGGTACAGTAGGCCAAACCTTCTTAAAAGAAGAAGCTTATGTCCAGCTCTGTACTATCAAAGCACTTGATGATGATGAAAGTAAATTGTACCAAAAAAAACGGAAAAAAAGCTACGGTAATAGATGCTCGGTAATTACGATTACGTACTAAAAAGACAAGGTGACAACAGTTTTTTTAATCAATAGTTACTTTTTACATTTCCTACGTAACGATCGTTAAAAATATTTTAACAAAAATAAAACCGACTTCAAAGTTTGACTCGATTTCTTCGAATCTGACTCGAAAAAAAGAATCATCAAAATCGGTTCATAAACGACAAAGTTATCCGCGAACACCTCCTTTTTTTGAAGTCGGTTAATAAGAAATCATACTTATTTTAAGAAATATGATACTATAAAAATGAAAGTAATCAAAATTTTATTTACGAATTAGTATTGTTGACGAAACCACAAGTAGTTATTTCGCAAATTAATACTTCGTAGTCTGAGCTTAATTGAGGTTTGATTTGCTCAAACAAACATGGCGCTTTTTTGTAGCCTTACAGTACAATTTGCGGTTTTCCAAGCATATTAAAAAGTTATTTACATGATAACCCACATATTTGTTTATCATAAGAAACTATACAAATTATAATGCTTAATTTTTACAGCTTTTTTACCGTCACTATATAAGCATCACTAATTTAATGTTCATTTCGAATATAAATTAACTGTTTATTATATAAGTGGAATAGATATGGATCTAATACCTTTAAACGAGCAATTCTTGTATATATTTAATCTAAATTTCGCAATCGGTATCAACGATTTTCATTAAATTTAATATGGAGCGGGTTTGGAGGCGATAAACCGATCTAGCTAGGGTTCTTTAAAAAAAATACCAAGAAACTGTATACATAGGTTATATATTATATTCAATCAAAGAAACTTTTGATAAAACGTATAAGGTCCATAGTCAATATCACCTTGGCCATTATTAAAATTTTATAGATAATCACGTTCATTAAAATCGGATCAGTTGTTTAGGCGCTTTAATAGATTCAGTTAATCATTGCCAAAAATTCCGAAAAAGCCTAAAATAGTAGTTATTTTAAGTTTCTTTACATGAAACTACGATTTTAGAGTGTAGTGAAATTGGATATTGGATGGTTTTTGGTTGTAACTGGTGTTTTATGGTATAATGATAAATGAGCGGGAGGTTGACCTGATGGTAAGCGACTACCGCCGCCTAAGTACACCTACCTGCAACTCTTTCTAGAGAGTTTGAATTACGGTGATCTCATTGTGCCATTCAACTACTTTTTACCAGTTTCACTACTTCGGAGAAAAGTTACGTTACTTAAGTTTCTACAAGGCCGTGTTATCACTCCAACCGTTTGTACCGATCACGAATGTGCGTCACACTTTGTGTGATCCACATATTGTTGTTCTCAGTTTGGTCATTCCTTTTGTCCGTTTCATGTTTGTATGTTTGTAAAGTCGCCCGCGACACAGGATGTATATTCCTAATGCAAGAATTGTCTTTAAAAAAACACCATTATGTAATCATAAAAAATCACCATTCTAGAATCATAGACCAGAAAAATGAAAAAATAAAATAAATCTGTACATTCACTAAGATTTATTCTGTTGATGTATGTACAAAACATCTAGCACTAATAAGTAAACATTAGAATATAAAAATGCAGGAATTTCAGAGCTTTTAGGAATAGGGGAGGCTAAGAGAACGTAGATCAGCAGGTCTACTACTTGCAGGCGAAGTTTCCTATGCACCCTGTGTTTTCATAGGTAAAGCTCACAATCACACAACGCCGTCTAGTTCCAAACTAAGCAGAGCTTGTATTATGGGTACTAGATAACTGATATAAATACATACATACTTTATTTTTGTAAATACATACATATTACACGTAGAAACCACCTAAACTCCTAAACAAATATTTGCAGAGCAAACAAACATTTGGTGTCGGACCAGGAATCGAATCCGAGACAATATTGCGAGAATTTACATTTGTATCCTCTCTTTACTATATACCAGTTAACATTAGACTCTATATACAGATTAGACTCTATAAACCTACATTCATTTATACCAAATACCTTATTCTATGATTACTTTCTAAACTAATATCAATGAATACCGTTTAATTACCTATTGGTAATTGATTTCAGTAACTCTTGCAAATATTTACTATACAGGCTGTTGAATTTTTTCTTGACTTATATTGATGGTGTATAGTGTTTATCGATAAACACTATTATTATATTGCATGCATGCAAGCATGTGTACAAGCATTATAATAATAGGAATTCGGCATATATCAAACTAGATCAACTTTACAATTTGGTATAACTGATCAGATAAACATGCCTGTTTATTTATTTAAAGATATTATAGCGGGGAATAAACAAAAATAATCAAAAAAGAAGTAAAAGAATCACAAGTTATGCGCTTCCTCACTTATAAGAGACCACATCATGCACAAAAAGTTTACGCAAACATAAACGGGCGTGTGTTGCGTTCACCGCCTAAACAAACCCAAAAAAAAAATAAGAATACAATAAAGTTTCAAAATAGTAAAAGTATAAATAAAGTACCTATATAATATAGTTACTATCCCTCCATTGTAAAAACTTAAAATATGTAGTAGACAATCAAGATCATGTTATTTCAAATCTTTCTAAATGTAAATCTTCTGTGCGTGTGTATGTGACTAATTCTCCGAAACAGCTGAATCGATTTTAATGAAATTTATTGGGTCTATATCTGAGGATTCGAGAATGATTTAGATTCACAACATGATAAAAAAATCAAAAATATAATAAATAACAAAAAGAATAAAATGCCGCGGGGCTCACCTGTTACATATATAATTTGTTAAATAGACAGATATCTTCACCTAAATATAAAATAAACTATTATTCTCATCACAGACTTATTGGACTTCGTGTGAATAAACCCCATGACCCATTTATCGAGGTTTAACTACATACTAAATTGATGCACTGTATTAAGTTCAGTGATTAAACAATATTTCAAATTTTCATTGCAATTTTACTACCCATCATTAATCTACATCACATATATCATATCCACGAAGTCATAGGTTAACCACTTTCAATAAATTAATAAGTTAAGTATCAGCCTGTATATCTATCTTTTATAGGAGACAGGAAGAACTCCATCTTCATTACCTATCCTTAATAACGATGCTTACTACCCAGGTGTTGGAAATAGTAATAAAAGTAATATTCCGCACAAGCCTATCAACTGGTTTTCAATTAATAGCTTTTAGTAATATACGATCGAAAGGCCTACTCAAACGTTGAAACCTGAAGTCTAATTAGGCAATCGAAGTTATTTATTGTTCATTTTAACGATGACATAAATGTCTACACAGATTAAAATTGTTTAAACTCTTGTAATATTTTGCAAGTGTCTGGTTGCAATTAGAAAGTACTAATATGTGTTGTCTTTTCTGGGATATTTAGTTACAGCGTTCGTGCTGTCGTGTTTCGTTGGTAAGTGCGAGACCAGAGGCCCAATGATGCAGAAGCATCACTAGCCTGTCATGGTGTGGGTTACCATGCTGCATTGTTTGCATTCGCAGTAAGTGACCACCACTCTTGGATTCTTCTTATGCTTTCCGTCAGGCTAAGTGGAGTAATTTTGGCAGGACCATACTTAAAAAAATGTATAAAGTTGTCTGCACGAGTGCTAACGCGTTTATAACTCGAAGTGTTATTGAGTCTATCTATTCTGTATCGTAAGCGCAGTCTAAGGAAGCAAACTACACAAGACTTCAACACAACACAAAGTAAAAATTTGGTGAAGACCAAAGACCAACCCAGACCTGCGCGGTATGGTACGCCAAAACCTACTTTTAAGGAAAAGCCTGTGTCCAGTTGTAGGCAAAAGTCTATTGAAAATACATATCACAATATCCATGTGATGATTTTCTTTTAATTTCATTCGTTACAGTTGCCACTTTTGTTATCTCGACAATATCCAGCCAAACATGACAATATTTAAAACGAATTATCAAAAAACATTCTAAAAACTAAGAAATTTATCTGTACTTACATTTCCATAGTACTTTCAGACTGATTATTTTCAAATGTGGAGGAACTTTTCAATTTAGAGGATCTTGTTACACGATATCTCTGCATCTATGATCATATTCTGGTGAGCTTTTCAAGGACTATTCAATTTAGTAATAGTTTCCAAGAACTACGATAGATATATTTTCGTATATCAAACTTTTTATTTGGTTTATTACTACTACGTTTATAACATAAGAATACCACACAACATCGGTAACACTTAAACTAGATATTTCGCACAATCACTAAGCAAGTTTAACACTCAAAACTGTTCTGCAAACACAAACTCCTTTCTTCCTTTGATTCAAGGTCAAAGTTACTTCAGAGTGCTCCAAAATTCTCGTTTTAACGACGATGTACTTATTTATTGAATGAACAAATTAAGTTATTTAAATTAACTGTAAATTATTTAAAAAGTGGGAGTCTGTTCAGCACGGCTCCCCAGCTTGCACTGGTGAGCTAAATGAGAAAGGTTTTCCTATTTCTTCCCATTCGAGAGAGAATATAAAACTCTTTTTCGCCTTTTTTTACTTCCAACTTCGTCTTAATATGCCACCCGCTCGGACCTTGGAGTATAGCCCTAAGAATAAGATAGACAAGACTGATCGAAAAATGTTTCGGGTAATGCGTGTGTAAAACATACTAAAATTGTTATGTCTTTTGTGAAAATAGAAAAATATTTAAGAATTTTATCTATCCGCAGTTGCATATTCTATTAAGCAATTTCAGAGTAACAGAGAGAAGGTGCTTTTAATTCAGGCCGTAATAATAGAACAAATAGGATCAGAGTTTAGACAAGAGCTTAGGTAGAATTTTACGGCTGACGATGGGATTTACATAAAACAATTATTTGTACAGATGAATATCTTTAATAACATTAAACTAAAACATCAATAAAATAACTTAAAACTAAACTATAATAACAAAAATAATCATACTCATTTCACACACTTAACTGTTCATAAACATCCTAAAACATATCCAGATACAGACGTACATCCAAACCTAGACAGTACAAATGGCTATGCTCACCATATAATTATTGTCAGCTTCTCATCATTTTACTATCCTTTGTTATTCCCAAGATTTGGGGTCTGCTACTAATTCAAACGACTACAGGTAAAACCTGAATATCAGTTTTTACACGGTGCGACTGGCATCGGACCTTCGCAACCCTGAGAGTGAGCTGAATTCGAAAGATGAACCAATTGTCAGTATATTTGAGGGCATGACTTCCCAACAACGATTGCCATAGATGTTAATGACAACCGACACAACTTATTAACATCATCATCTTCTTACTCTTTTCAAAAACTTAAAAGTCTGGCCGGTAGTCTGTCCTCTTACCTAATTATAAGAGACATCATAAGAAACCACTCACGTTAAATAATGCCGTTAAGTCTGTTAAAACCCTAAATATCCATCCCATAATAATATCACATAATCAATAATTTCACCATTAAAACATTTTATTGAACATCACTTAACATCTATCCATAAACTCTTGAGTTGACATGAAATACTTAAGAAGTAACAATGGCTTACTGTTTTATTTACATCTGTAAATTTATTTTAATTATATTTTCAATGTTATGTCAATGTGAAATGAGGTTGGACGATGTGATTTTAGATTTTACCCGTATAAAGCCCCGTAGTTGTTCGTAAGTTCGTGTGTTTGTATTAGGAATGCGTGACACTTTATATTTAAAGAAGTAGATAGTAAAATTAAATCAGAATGTAAAATGAGAACTCAACATTTTTTTTCTATTTCTATCTAGTCTCAAACTAAGCAGAGCTCGTATTATCGGTAATAGACAACTGATATGAGTTGTTTAATTAATTCCTTGTCACATCTGAGGGTTTTTAGCTCTATAAATAGGGGTGGTTGTGTTAATCGCGGAGCCGCCCCCGGTCTTCGTTAGTCTAGAATTAATTCGTTGATAAGACGCCGCGCCTCCCAGCGATGTCTTGAGATCATAGGGCTGATACGAGGAAGAAAATTTTTGAGAGAAATTGTCCTCATTTTCTAAGATGACCTTCAGCACGCAGATGTGATTTTATCCAACACATTGTGTATTAAATTACTAGTCCACCTTATTTGGATGTTTCTAATATGTTTTTTTTTCAAGCAAAAAACCTGCATAGACCAAGTCCTTTTTTTTTTTTTTTTTTTTTTTTTACGTGTGGAAACCCCCTCGGGCCGTCACCCCGCCGGGGTTTGCGGCGGCGGGGCGGTGTGTCGGAATCGAACCGACTAAAACCACACGGTGTGCCAACTCTGCGCCTGAGAGAGGGAGAGATCCGGGAACTGCTGTGTTACGACCTCCGGACCCCTCCCGGCGCCAGCCCGCACAGAAGCGGGCACCCTCCTCCACAACCTCTCCGTTTAGGCGACGTACGGCACACGCGTCACGTCGCCTCCTCGCGGGCGGCCACTATAGCGGATGGAAGGGCAAACCCGTCCCGACCATCCGCGGCCACACTCAGGGCGGCATGAGGCGCTGGTGAGCGCGCCTCCGCTGCCCGGTTCGCCGGCGGCGGATCGGGTCCGAGAGGAGGTCGTCCTCCCGGGCCTTCTCCGCCGCCTCCTTCTGCGAGATGACGTGTTCGCAGAAGGTGGCGACCGCGGTAAAACTGCTGTCGCTACCGGCCATGGAGCGGATGACGGCCGGTAGCGAGAGATCCCCTCCGATGACTGCAGTGAGGGCCCGGCGCTGCGACGCCCATGCGGGGCATGCCGCCAGCGTGTGCTGGGCCGAGTCCTCACTGCAGTCGCAGTGGTGGCAGGCGGGACTCAGTTCCCTCCGTGCGACCGAGTGCAGGTACTTCCCGAAGCATCTGTGCCCGGAAAGCACCTGCGTCAGTCGGAAGGAAAGAGTCCCGTGCTGCCGCCCTGCCCACTCGTGGATGACCGGCTGGAGAGCCTCCACGGCGGCGAAGCCAGCGCGTGGAGTCTCCAGCCGGAACGACCAGCGAGCCATCGTGGCTCGACGGGCGGCTTCACGCCACTCGCGTACCTCCTCGGGCGGGGGGCGAATGCCACACTCCGCCCGGAAAGAAGCCACCCGTCGATAAACTTCGGCGAGCACTTCCGCCTCCAAATCCCACGGGGGTGTTCCGGCCAACGCGCACGCCGCCTCGGTCGACACCGTGCGGTATCCGCGTATGGCTCTGACCGCCAATACCCTCTGAGGCCGCCAGAGGCGAGCCTTGTTGAGGGCGGTCAGAGCCGCCACCCACACCGGTGCGCCGTACAGCGCCATTGACCGGACCACCCCCGTGTACAGGAGTCGCGTTGCGACGCTGGCTCCGCCCAAGTTGGGCAATAATCGCCCAAGGGCAGAGGCAGCGTCGACCAGCTTCGGACCAAGCTGTCGGAAGTGCTCGTCGAAGAGCCACCTACCGTCCAGGATCAGACCCAGATATTTCATCTGGGCCCGAACCGGTACGAGGACCGCATAGACCAAGTCCTGTACCAACGATGTGAAAGTGAGCTAAAATCAAAATGCGTTTACAGTTCTACTTAGGTTTAGTTGTCTTATTTTAAATCACAAAAAAGTCTTAATTTTGAATAAACCAGTAAGATAATCATCATCAACATGTCTCTTCTTCGAAAACAGATTCTAGCCTACTAAATCCACCTGAGTTTTTCTCTTAAAACAAAGGTATGAAAAGGTTTTAAGGTTTCGTTTAAGGTTTGGATTTGGCTAGCTAATCTTATAACATATAAGAGAACCTTAGAACTCGGATTAGTCAGGCATGGCAAACAGCTGACAAAGTTATGATTAAAGTTTTCCCAGTCAAACTTGATAGCTGTTTTGTCCGTCTTGTAGATATCGACGAAAGATGAATGCTCCAAAAACCCCAAATACTTACATACATCATTTACGTTGATCACGTTACTGTGCCTCTTGTAATGGGACTTTTGAACTCCAAATTGGGTTTGCAAGTTACTGCTGCTGATGCTCAACCAAGTAAACATTGCAATGAAATGAAATTAAATGAAATGAAATGAAATCATTTATTCTGCAGTTAGGTTACATAAACACTTTTGCAAATTAAACTTTTTTTGAGCAGATGAGTTCGTTCAATACTAATGTCTAATGTCTCCCCAACCATTGTCATCATCATAATCATGGCTCGTGGCTAAGTGGTGACCGAGTTAGTTAACATATTGCATAGGTAAATAATCCTAGCTAGGTCTATTGATGAGTCTTAATACATGATATGATTTTTAACACATGGCGACCCCTCTGTGTCTCGGTGAGAACGTCAATTTGTCAATTGTTATACAAACATTTGTGACAATCAGTTACTGCCTCGATGGCGCAGAGGTAGGGGATACGAGACTGCTGTGCTTGAGGTCTCGGGTTTGATTCCCAGGTCGAACCAAATTTGAAACCAAACCGAAGTTTGGATGTTTTCTATGTATAATACACGTATGTATGTATTTACAAAAAAAAATGATATCAGCTTGACAACACCGCGATTCCTTCGTGTACTTGAATTACTGAAGCCCAGTCGTATCCTAGTAGACTTAAAGTTGTCTACACCTATATTAGGAACAGGGTTGGAGGAAGAAAAATTAATAATACGTATTAATTCAGTAAAAACCCAGATCAGGCATAGTATACTTTAAGCTTTTTTCTACAGAAAAACATACATATATCTTTAACAAATTTTGTTTCAATCTTCGTCCTTAATTCCAAGCCCTGCCTCTACTCAACTACCATTACACGAACAAAAAAACTGGCCCTTAATCGGATCTGCCGCAAAAATATTTTCTTTTATTAACGCATGGTTTTTTCATATGTAGCCATCCCTGAAATCCAAAAGCAAATTAAAAAGACGACCACAAGATCGCCTGAGGGGGTACAGGGGGAAATTACACCCCCTAGCCTACGTTGACCCTCTTTAATGAACATTGCACTGTATTCTGTCTCTTTCCCTCTTGCAGTGTCCTGGGAAGATACTTAAAATTGTCTCTGTCTGACGGTGGAGATTTTACTATGACATCTATTGTCTGAGTTGCATCCCTAAACCAAAATATTATATGTATTGTTAATCTTTTATATCATTTCCCGTTATAACTTCTTTGGTTAAAAGCACGTTTGACTTGAAGCGTGAAAGGGATACGAGAAAGATAATGTTGAAAATGAATATGAAGCCATTGACTTAGTAAAAACAACATTAAATTGTAACTAATTCTTAATGTAAATAAATTCCTCTGTGAAATGAATTTAAAGTAATACGAGTGAACCCCTCCAAATTTAGAGATTATTCTTATAAAACTCGCCGTAGCATGCCTTTGAAATTTACCATCAGTTTCCATTATACTGAAATTGCCTCTTATTGCGGAAAAATAAACTTTCAAATATCTACTAAACAGTTTTGAGTCTTTCCCTCTTGTCAATCTATAACAAAAAGTATAAAAACTTGTAATGTTAAATTAATTATAGACTCAAAATATGTATTGAACCGTATTCGAGTCACTAACGACACAGTGAATTTAAAAAAGGTCAATTCGAAAGGCCACTATTTTCACATGCTACCTCATAAATAAATTATAGGAAAACAATGTATTATCTAAAAAATTAACAACGTAATACTCATTGTCGGTATTTATTAGTGACTGCAAAACTGCACCTATGAATTATCATCTATACACCCTTTACTTTACACTTACCTGTCATTCCACAAGCCTGATAATTAAAGCTTTCTTTTTATTTAGAGACGCAGCAGTTGCTTCGCCAAGTCGAGTAAAATATTAGAGATTTTCAGATGACATGTGACTTGAAAACGACCCCAAGTTGACCCTGAAAGTTAAGATGAAAAAGGGATAAACAAGTAGGGTGTATTTCACATTGGTTTTATTTGAATAGTATCCAATTCTTGTAAAGCAGTAATTAATGCCTTCACCATACCACATTACATGTTACACACACAGCGTGGTGTCGCGCGCCGTGGTGAGGCGTCGGCGTCGCCACGCTAACTGCCGATCTGCCCCTGAATATGAGATGTTTCACATTAAAACAATTTTTGATTCAAATTAATGACCAAAAATGCGGATGAGACTGCAGATAACTAGACTGGTCTATACATCATCAAAATAATCGCTACATGTCTATCAAATACAACGCTTCAATTTCTAATGACCAATTATGCTTAACAATCTTAATAGATGAAATCGTCGTCGTATTTTAATTATAGAGACCAGTTCTTATTATAGACATTCTCCAATTAACCATTCCCACGCATTCAAGAATTAATTAAATATGTACAAACTTAGACCAATAAGACAAACTATTAATTTAGCGGCCTGACTTAGGACAAATTGGATAGCGGCATTTGTGAATAACCGTAAATATTCCTGTAGGGTTTAATTTATAGATGCATAATGGATAGAAATGTTTAAATACAATAAATACTGATTTGATGATAAACTTTTGAATAATATAGACTTCTGTTTGGATACCTGCCACTGGTTAGTTTTGCAGATCTTTCATTTCGACCTCGCGTATCTAAAATCAGTCGGCGAGTTTGACTGCAAGTATGGCGTAGTGATTTAAACAGTCTCTTAGGTGTTTTGTGTGTCCGTTTCTTGTATGTAAAGTCCCTCTCAACAAACTCTTAAAGAGTATAATCCTAGAGTGGAAGATGTCTTTTTCTTTTAAATGCGACCAGTCTGCTCGTCTGTCCAAAGAACTGTTAATTTAAATCTCAGAAATAGTTGGTTTTCTATGTATTAAATACCTTTTGGGATATAGAAGAGTATATAAAGTACCTTTTATACATTTTTCTATACCTCAAAGTTTGGCGTTCGCACAATATATTGATTGAGTAATCAAAAAAAAAAATTGATTCCTCTCATTTCTAATCTAAGTACCAACATCACTACCAGTTCTTTATTTCGTGTACACATTAACAATGTGACATGCGACTCATTTGTGTGTTGTAGGCGGGTTGCATATCAAACTGACGCAAGTAAGCCCTCCCATCAACACGGGAAACACGGAACCTTTCAACATTCCTCGGTGCCTGCCGGACTGCCTCGGTGGCGCAGTCGTAGCGTATGCGACTGCTGTACTTGAGGTCTCGGGTTCGATCCAGGGTCTGATCTAATGTTTTAACGTTTTGCAAATATTTGTTTTGGAGTTTGGGTGTTTTCTATGTATAATATGTATATATTTACAAAAAAAAGTATATATGTATTTATATCAATACCCATAACAGAAGCCCAGCTTAGCTTGGGTCTAGATGGCGTTGTGTGTTAGATGTCCGAAACATTTATTCCTTTTTTTTTGTCGTATCGTTTTCAATACATAACCTTTAGGATATCTATTATTTATCAACACTATTCATCCACCCATCGAAGAAACCATATACTTTTACTCTATTGATAAATCCTTGTTGTGACTGTAGAAAAAAAATAACCAAAAAACCGACTTCAATAACTGTACCAAACCGAAATAGAACTACACGGGAAGCACCAGTTTTTAAATTTAAAAAAACACCTACATCGCTTCACCCAGGCGATAGTTCTGAGGTATCAAACATAAAAAATACAGTCGAATTGAGAACCTCCTCCTATTTTGAAGTCGGTTAACAAATGTATATTGAGTACAGGGTCAGCTATCGCGGTAAAGAATAGTCTTTCTATGTCCTTGAAGAATCAAAGCATCTCCGTGTCAAATTGAAATCAGTGCAGCGGCTTAGCCATGAAAGCGTAACAGATGGTAAGACATAACTTGTTTCCAATTTAAAATATTTGTATATATTTTAACTTCAAAATTTAACACTTAATAAGAAATAAATTCGGAAGATAGTACAAAAGTGTGGGTTGCCACGTTTCAAACCCGAATTCTAGGCTATTTGCTATCCAGTGGTTGTGGTTCGAAGTTTGCCCAGTTCAATATGAACCTGAATCCAAGAATTAATACTATGATTTTTGTTTCCTGCAAATATGACAGCAGTTTTTTTTCATCACATTATTCTGTCCCGTTACATTCATCACCATGGCTGTTAACATTCCCAGAAAGGAAGTTTTGGCCTACTTTCAACAAAAATTTCCACATAATATTAATTACAAACCCTTTTGAATACAATTAAAATACCTTCCATATTAAAGCCGAAAGAAATTCCGAAACATATTAATATCAACACGAAACCCCACTTAAAATAATTTAGCATATCAAACATCATGCACAATGACCTGCAATTTACAAAGATGGTTCTGTTATTTACTGAATTAGTTGCAAGTTTTTTGTATCATTATGAACAACACCGTACAAATTTGTATGTCATTCATTATTTTTGCCAGCATTGAAATAAAAAGATACAATGTAACATGTAAATGATATGTGTTATATTGCATTAAGTATGCAAAATTCGCCTCTGTTCTATTTTTATCGCACCGAATAACACAAGAAGTGTTCAGAAAAAAATTCTGAACATTATTACAATAATTTATGGCTTTATTTTCTTGGATTGCGAAACAAAATGAAATGACGTGACTTTATTCATACTTTTATTAAAAATCTCTACATACAAAATGACTAGTCATACATCTTAGTAGAATGAAGTTTTGAAAAGAGGCGACGTAAAAAAATTAATAATTCTGTCAAATATTTCATTCTAGTGTCA
This sequence comes from Spilosoma lubricipeda, assembly GCA_905220595.1. Classification (NCBI taxonomy): domain Eukaryota; kingdom Metazoa; phylum Arthropoda; class Insecta; order Lepidoptera; family Erebidae; genus Spilosoma; species Spilosoma lubricipeda. The sequence goes on from HG992290.1 coordinate 4,601,547, forward strand.
ACAAAATTGAAATATTTTTTCGTATTGGCCTGACACTCTACACCACCTTATAGAAAGCATGAGCAGAATTCAAGAGTAGTGGTCACCATACATATTGCGAATGTATACAATACAACTGTGGCGATCTCCACATACAGCGGCAACAAAAACATATGACAGTGCCATCTACCGAGTTTACGCTGAACTACGGAGTAAAGTACAATACCAAGATACTACCAATCCTGAATCGCGCAATAGAAGTTCTTTTGCCGATCCAAACATTAACCGCTGGGCAGTGGCCCGCCAGGCATGATCACCTCGCCTGGTCGGAGGATCCTCCCTTTGTGGGACATGACATAACTGTCCGCTACACAACAATACAACATGGTCATCTACACTGTGGCGGCCTATCGAATGCTTCTATATTATTGACATGAATGCTGTCATTTTAGGGTGATCTTCTGTGAGAAGATAGGACCTACCGCCTCGGTCAGCGTTACTCTACTATCCACATGTATAGGATTTCTACACAGGCTATTTTTTTTTTTTTTTAAGTTTTACAGTCAATGAAAATTTTACCCATGTGAACTGATAAATGTACTGGTTGAAAAATAAGGTCAACATACAGAAATCTAAATAAGGTAATATTTCGATTTCTGTGGGTCAATATCACAAAATGACGTATACATAAAATATTATTTTATGTATCTTCTATTTTTTTATGCGTTTTTAGATTAATGGTACGAGTATAATTATTATTACTTATAATAGTACCATTAATCGAACATGTGCATATTTTTCTCATTATAAATCGTTAAATATATAATCATTAAAAATCAAATAAATCGATCAACTATTTTTTTATTGCCAGAAGTAAAATTCAGTGGAACTCCAACAGTTATAGGCCTCCGGTATTCTCACTCACTCGGTGAAACACAGCGCAAGCGGTATTTAACACTAGTTTTCTGTGAGGCCGTGTTATCACTCCGGTCGAGCCGGCCCATTCATGTAGAAGCGTGGCTCTCCCACGGTAAAATGAAAAGAAAAATGTTTCAAATTTAATCAATAATTTTATTTGATTTTATTTATTCGAACAAATAAACGCTCGAATAACGATTATTGTTGGTGTGTTTATTATTATTATAATTAATGTATTATATATTATATTATAATTAATGTTCCTAGTATTAAATGCATACAAAAAGTCACTTTCTGGTAAAATATTTCTTGCTTGCCATACTAAAACAATACACTCCCTTAAAATTGGTAATCCATTTCTGACGATAAACTACGAAGTGATAAGTCGTGGAATGGACAGTACAGAAATAAATTACACTGTACGTTATTGATTCACATAAATAACAGTTACAATTTTCCCTGTTATTCGATTTTTGATTCGATCACGTCTTCGACGCTTTCACTTCCTTACTAATCTCCAAACTGTTCTACACTTATTATAAGACGAAATCGATTCAACGCAAACGAGATCTCGATTCCCGATGCCATAAATCTTTTTTGCGGACGCTCCAGGCGCGCCGTAACCGATTAGTAGGTGCGCCACGGTTATCTACAGTGAGAAACAATTTCCAATGCATTATATAATTTATGACTTCATCGAGGATCGAGGGTCACGACTCACGAATGCGAGATCCCTGTGACTTGGAATTGTATGGTATGGGATATTGTCAGACAAACGGGTTCCTATTCCTCATTCATTATTTCTTATCATCAATTGCTTGAACAACTACTTATTATTTTTAAAGTGTAATATCTTTCCTGTAATCTGAAACAGTGATTTCGTGAAAAGGAAGGGAAGCCTGTCACAATAAATAAAAGTAACTTTATCGTCGGATAGTATGTGCCATGTCAAATCTTATACATCAGGACTAGTCAAAGATAATCTAGCTTCTGTTTTTTGCTTCAGACATGACCCTTTTTCGTGTTCTTTGCCCTATTGTGACACTTTCATTCATTCATCATTTCCTTCATTCATCATAAAAGGTGTACGCTTTCTTTTGCTATATTCCTTCAATACGTAAAAATCTGCTAATCCCACACGTTAAATTTTTTTTAGTTAGTTTAAACTTTTAGTTAGTTAAAGTGTTACTAGTCGTGCTAACACACAAAACTCATTGTTTCTCTAGATTTTTAAAACAAGTTAAAGGGCAAATATATTTTTTCAATGTAATAAATAGAGGTGACTTACTCATTTAAGATCAATCAAGCATCTAAATGAAGGCAGTTTTCTCTTTTAAGAGCAATTTTCGTACGAGTAACCCTATTTTTGAGTTTACTGCGTTTATGGTTTCCTATTTATTATTAGATGATTTAGTTTATTGTCTCTGAGAAATAGTTTGTTTTAAGTCATAAATAAGTCATCTGTTTTGACAGCAGACTGATATCTTTAATAAACCTTTAGACAAATGGCAACAGGATTGAAATAAATGACCTATGATTGCGTCGAACATGACTCGACTTTGTATTGTTCCGTCATTCATTTCGTAACAGGACAGATCTATTTATTAAACGCTATTGTAAACATACCTTTAAATCAATATTTTTCAAACTAAAGGCATTATATTTACATTACAGTTTTTTTTATTTGCATCGCCAATTTTATAAAAACATTTGACAAACAAAAGAAGCAATGATTTTTAAACATCGTGAACTGGACATGGTAGATCATATTGGTTTGTTGCTTCTGTGTAAAAATTCATAACCAGGTAAACCACTAACTACAATCTGCCTGCCACTTAATTATAAGTAATCTAGTAATGAACCGATCTAATAGAATCATAATTGGTAATCAACTAATTTATCATATGGATGTTGGTCTAATGGTTAGTGATGATCGTCATCATCATCAGCCCGTTACAGTTCACTGCTGTCCATGGCTGCCTTTTCCAAGGCACACCACAGACCCTGGTCTGCAGATCGTGAACACTGACTTTAGGGCTACTCCATAAACTTAAAATCGCTCAGCGAGCCATGAAAAAGGCTATGCGCGGAGTCTCTCTGAAGGACACAATTAGGAACGGAGTAATCCGTCAGAGAACCAAGATAACCTACATAGCTCTAAAAGTAAGTAGATCAAAATGGCAATGGTCGAAAGAGGCCCGGCGGCAATTAGATGCAAAATGCAACAGACCGGGTTGGTGATCCTGACCGCTAAATCAGAGATAAATCGATTTTCAATAAAGACAAACGTGCGTACGTAATTTTTATAATAACATGTATAAGTATGTTTATTAACAGCCTAGCTGCAACAACATATCTTCTGCCTAGTTAGGAATCTGACGGTTGAATGTGAAATAATATACTAATCTTATAAATCCACTGGAAAGAACTTTGCATCAAAAACATTTTAGACAAAAATTAAACCGACTCCTTTGGATTTCCGATTTGAATGCATAATTTTCCATGTGACAATTCTTGTCTATACCTAATTATCTATTGATTCAAAATTCAAATAAATTAGTAGAGGTGTTTTGTGTTCTAGGAACCTAAAATCTGTTTGAAGTCGGTACAATAGGAAAGTGACGTGCAACGTGCAAAACATACATTTTTATTCTTGTAATATTTGGCTTGTCGGTCATTATTACATTTCGGCTCAGTCTACAATCACCCTTTTTAAAACTATTCTTAAATGGCTGCCGCTGCTGTTGAAAATCTCACTTCACGCTTAGAGGTTTGGTAAAATTAGATTATTTCACGGAAATCTAGTAAAGATAAATCCTAAAGAATGACTTTAATGTTAATTATTTCGGAATTAACCTTTCCCCTACTCAAAATCACAATCATTTCATAATATAAACAACAAAATGAAGTACCGCTCTATAGCCCTTAATTATAATGGCCACACACGTTTAAAAAAAGAACGAATTACAAAATAATGATTCTCACGCCATCTTTGTCTTTCAAAAAGAATGACGTAGTTTCCGGTGCGTTATAACATTAAATTTGATGTGTGCGACAATAGATTTAATAACTTCATTAGTTTTAGTTCGTTCGAGTAGCTGTCAAATGAAAACCATGTGTGTGTCCGAGTTTTTGGGAACGTTTTATTTTTGATTTGTTTTCTTGATGTTATGGGAACGAGTAATAATTTAATGGAAAAGTTTAACGTTAATTTTAGTAGATAGATATTTCTTAAATTTTATTTATATTATAAATTTTAATAACAGAAAGAAATAAAACATGTATTTATCAAGTAAAGCAGAGAGACAGCTAATCTTAAAAATTTTCAATGATGTATTTGAAAATAAATAAAACATATTATTATCAGGTCAACACTAAATAGTAAACACAAAATATAAACGTAACACGCAAATTTATACGTAAATTAATTAATTTAAACGTAATTGAATCTGATCGAATTTTAAACTCTTACTGCGAAAGTGAAACTAATAATTATACTAATATTGTAAAGCTGAAGAGTTTGTTTGTTTGGTTGAACGCGCTAATCTCAGGAAGTACAGGTCCGATTGGAAAAAACAAAATGTTATAGGTGACCCCTATAACGTAGTTATCAAATAATGGTGTAAGTATTTAAGATGCCTCTACTCACCTCTTTCTATATATAGGCGTGAGTGTATAACTGTACATTTGATTTTCTTTTAGTGTCTAATTTTTGGTCTCACTTTTTTTCTCATTACCTTATAAATAATACCTTCGTTTGCGTCTCTCCATAATAAATATTTTTTCCCATTTTCCCAACATTTTTGGTCGCTACCCGGCTTCTATTGGTCGTAGAGTGATGTTACATAGCTTAAAACCTTCCTCGCTAAAGAGGCTATGCAACAAAAAAAGAATCAGCAACATCGGTTCACCCATTCACGCGTGATGTCGTGACCAAGGCAAATAGAGATTCATTTTATATATGTATATAGACTAGCTGTCCCGGCAAACGTCGTTTTGCCATAACTACTAATAAATTAAAAATTAATTAAAAAAACATTATCCAGCGGACAAAATTGTGAATCTAAACCATTCCCAGATCCCCTTGAACACACACAAAAATTTCATCAAAATCGGTCCAGTCGTTTGAGAGTAGGTCAGTGACATACACACTCACAGAAGTTATATATATAAAGATTATCTGTTTAAACTTGAGAAATACCTCATCCATAGAAATTATCAGTACAAAATATAACGTATAAAACAAAAAAAAACAAGTTTAGAAAACTATAACCTAAAACTTTGATAAAATTTATATAGTCTATATTACCCACACCATTATTACCTTCTGAGATTATTACGAATCTATTGACACCTCATTCATTAGAATCGGTTGAATAGTTTAGGTTCTACGGCTAACATACAAACACACATGACTCACAAAACTCTTACCCTTCCATCACCATTGTTGAGTTATAAAAAAATAATCCCCATTCTGGCAAACAAAGGAAATAGCTATAGAGTGCGAAATAAAATTCGAGTTTATTTACTTTGCATGTTGAAGCATCTTCATTGAAAGTGTCTTAGTCACAGCTGCAATATATCAGCACAGCTGATTTGGGAAGCAATATGAGGTAACAAACATAAAAAAATACGTTCAAATTGAAAACCTTATCTGCCTCCTTTTGTGAAGTCGGTTAAAAAAAGTTATGTGTCTAACTACATAAATATTTCCGATTAATAACAACCAGACACAAAGCCATTTGTCTAATATCCCACATAAGACAAATAATATCGAACCCACGATCTTTGAACAACATTCAAGACCAGTCTATACCAAGAAATCCGTCAATATAAATATTGAAGTAAACTCAAATTAGAAACATTAAGGACCCATTCCACCATTTGCTGATGAAGTTCTGGTAGACTAATGAGAACTTATCTGCCCGATAACTGCAGATTTCGGTTTCAAATGTCTTGGATACAGACATTTAAGTTAGACTAGCTGAACCCCGCGGTGTTACCCGCACTTATTGTCGTACCGCGGGTGAAGTCACGCGGCGAAGCTGGTCTAAAAAAAGTAAGCTTAAGTTACTTCCTATATCATCAGCTACCTATCATTGAAAGTCCCGTCAAAATCGTTCCAGCCGTTCCAGAGATTACCTGGAGTAAATAGACAGACAGGCAGACAACAATTTTTTTTAACTACATTTTTGGTTTACGTACCGTGTATACATACGTAAATATTTAGTAAAAACGGTTATTTTAATATTACTAACAGACACTTAAATTTTATTTATGTATGAGTATAGATGTACCCACATTTATCAGTAACTGTCATCTGTCAAATTCTCATATGTCGACATGACACTATGGGGAGATCGTTTTTTGTTTTTTCGGAAGACGGTTCCCATTTCATCTCATCCACATTTTTTATATTTTATATCATTAATTTCATCACGACAAAGACTTACGACTTGAAGACTTATGATTTGAAGACTATAAACACTTGACATTGGCAGAAATAGCTGATCCGAGAGATCCGGCTGATTGCCATTTCATCAAAGAAGAAAGAAGAAAATACACTATGATACATCAGATATAATTAGCTGCAGCTGTATCATGAACTGGTGTTATTTTAAATGTGAAATTGGCCCTAAGCATGACAATAACACGCATTTTCATTACTTCCAATGAGTTTCTTTCCCGAAAACCATAACGAAATTTCATCTAAAGGTTTCATCATGACATTTTTTAAATCATAGAAGGAAGTACCGACTTGTACCTGATTCGGAATTACACATAAAAGATGGTATCACAACATTGAATAGCCAATTATAAAAATAATTACATATATAATATGACTACGACGACGTCGACGAAACATAGTATACAGTTCCATAAAAATATTTCTTACAGAGAGGCATTCAACCAGTTTATTCGGGTCAATAAAACATAATAATATCATTTAAAAAATAATTAATTTTAATTTCAGACGATGTTCTATTATTGGTGTTTACAAGTACGGTACGTAGCTGGCTATTAGCAGGTCTTACACCTTCTGTGCCGACGTTCTTTAGCGTCATTCAATTTTATCGTGTAATTAGAGTCTATAAAATCAGATGTTGCTGGCCGCGTCCGTTCCAGTCCACGTTGAGGCGATGCCTGTGCATTTTTCGGATAACGACCGACATTCTTTTATACACAGGGTTGAACTGATCAATCGGATTATATATTATTTACTAGCTCTTAACTGCGGCTCTGTGCGCCTCAACGTTGTTTTTCTGATCTTAAAAAACGAAAACTAATTAAATTATCGTACTGTTGCAGTTTTTTTGACCTCAACAAAATATATCCGAATTACGTAATTTAGCTAACATCTTGTATTTTTATGAAATGTGATAAAAAAGCTACAATAAGCCCCTGTCCAGAAATCTACCACAAAATTATGTAGGTAGTTGTTATAAGTTATAAAGATGATGAATTTAGTCTTCATCGAAACCTATACTATTCCTAGCGTATTTACAGTATAAGTTAAGAATCAACAACAACAAGTGTATTACAAACATATAACAGAAATGCGTTACTAAACAAACTTCAAATTTAACTAGAATTGTTCTGTCAAGAGAAGAAACGCAGACAGTTTTTTTATCCATAATAATATTAGTAACATGTATATAATTGGCATCTTTGAGAGCCGACTTGGCTCACATTTTACGACTACCTATAAATTAAACATTGGCCATCTGTAAGTCAATATGTTTTCTATTAAGGATTTTATAACCTTAATTAGCATAGAATTTCAATATATTTTTATAAAAGAAACAGACAGTACATAGCAAATTAACTGTAGCTATAAACGAAACATTGGCAAATATAAAACAGCGGTCAATAAGAATATTTGTAGTTCGAAAAGCATCACGCTGTGCTGCCTCGCTGCGGCTCTGTACATTCTAGGATTCCAAGCACATCTTAACGTTATTTAAGCCATTTAAAACTAAGATTAAAGTTGCTGTTGCCGCTCTGTTTTTGCTCTATTAAACAGCCAACTCATATAAGCGTTTTTCATTGTCGACTCCTTAATAACCAGCTCGACATTTTTTTTAATCTCGTCTATAAATAGCGCATAGAGCACATTTTTTTGTTTTAATCACATTTTAGTAGTGTTTAATATGACACGTTATAAACCGAAATTGAGGTGATTTTCTGTCTACATACTATATTAAAAACTACTTAATATTAACGCGATATTTACAGAATACTTTTTTGGATATTTTATTAAAATACATCACTTGCATCAATGAACTTAGTAGATCTACAGTTGATTACAAAAGACATTTAGTACACATAAAACAAGTGCTTTTATAAAAATTGGGATCCTCAAAATTCTAACTTGTCAACTCCAATTTAGCAGGAAACAAACTACCTAGAGTCTATGTCAGATAGATATACTTTACCTACATATTTTGACCACTAGACCCTCGAGTATAACACTTTACCACTTCTTTTAGCCAACGCAAGCTATCTCCTAAGAAAAAAAAAACAGACAAATCCATACTAATATCATGAATTAATAATTTCTAATTTTAACAAAAAAAGAATCGAACTTCAAGAACTGGACCAAATTGAAAGGGATCACACGGGAGATACCAGCTTTCAAATAAAAAAGTTAAATTTTTTACGACTAAATGTTCATATATATCTTACACTACCAATCTAAGTACTTAAGCGTCATTTGATTACTCTTCGTCTTCGAAATCCTCAGACTACCTTTGCTATAATATGCATATATTATGCGTATAAACCATCCTCTGGAATCACTCTAACTATTAAAAGTTTAAAAGATTTAAGCGAACAACCTGCGGAAGCGACTTCACTATCTATATCTATACTAATATATAAAGCTGAAGAGTTTGTTTGTTTGTGTGTTTGTTTGTTTGAACACGCTAATCTCAGGAACCGCTGGTCCGATTTGAAAAATTCTTTCAGTGTCAGATACCCCATTTATCGAGGAAGGCTATAGGCTATATATCATCACGCTAAGACCAATAGGAGCGGAAAACCAATGAAAAATGTTTCGAAAACGGGGGAAAATTACACGCTACGAGCAATAGGACGCAAACGAGGTTGCGTGGGTCGGCTATACTATATATAGCTTGTCTTAAAACTCAATTTTCGCACATTCTAAGTCTGTTGATAACAGTTTAAAAAAAAGTAGGAGTAGTATTCGAGCATTACAGATAAATTTAAAAGGAATTTAAATCCAGCCCACCAGGATACCAGATATACTGACTCAAGCGCATTCCTTGCTGGACCTCCTGCTGACGAGTCACCCAGAGCAGTACAGTGTAACGGTGCTCGCCCCTCTGGGATCCTCCGATCACTGCCTGGTGTCCACCTCGGTGCCTCTTGTTGCCCCCCCACGACCAGTGGTAGCAAAAAGACGGCTATGGCACTACGCATCAGCGGACTGGGATGGAATGCGAGACTATTTCGCATCCATCCCATGGGCAGAACGCTGCTTTAAATACGGAGATCTGTCGCAAAGTGCGGCCGCCGTTGCTGGCGAGATCACTGTCGGAATGGAATATTATATTCCCTACAGTGAGGTCGCCAGCGCAGCGACCCGCCCCTGGTTCAATCGCGAATGCGCCCATGCCGTTGCCCAAAAGCAATCGGCCTACCGCGCGTGGACCAGGGCCCGCGTTCAAGGCCACCCCGACCTGGATCAACTAAAAGCAGCGTTTAATAAAGCCACTAGGAAATGCAGGAAGGTTTTCGTCACAGCGGAAGCCCAGCGCATTGCGCGGCTTGGCCAAGAACTCGTCGCATACCCTACGGGTAGCCGTAAATTCTGGCGATTGGCCAAAGCCGTGCAGTCCAACTTCTGCCAGCCCACGCTACCACCGCTGAAATATCCAGACGGATCGCTAGCCCATCAGCCGCAGGAGAAAGCGAAACTGCTTGTTGATCTCTTTGCGGCTAACTCCCGAATCGATGACCGCGGCATGCACCCGCCTACCATTCCGGCCTGCGATGCTACAATGCGGGATATTCGCATCCGGCTGAGCGATGTCCGTGCGGAGCTTCGGTCACTCGACGTCCGGAAAGCTAGTGGACCCGACGGTGTCCCAGCGGTGGTTCTTAAGAACTGTGCACCAGAGTTGTCTCCGGTATTGACGCGCCTGTATCGACTGTCTTATTCCTCGGGAACTGTTCCGGAGGCCTGGAGAGAGGCGAATGTTCAGCCTGTCCCTAAAAAAGGCGACCGCTCCAACCCAGCCAACTACCGCCCGATAACTGTCACCTCCATTATCTGCAAAGTGTTCGAACGGATCATTAACAAACAATTGGTCCACTACCTGGAGGATCACTCCCTACTTAATGATCGTCAGTATGGTTTTAGACCGAACCGATCCACGGGTGATCTTCTAGCGTACGTCACACACCTTTGGGGTGAGGCTATTGACAGGCATGGGGAATCTTTGGCCATCAGTCTCGACATGGCCAAGGCCTTTGATAGGGTCTGGCACCGTTCGCTTCTCTCCAAACTGCCGGCATTCGGCTTGCCCCCCAAGCTTTGTAACTGGGTTACCGCATTCCTGCACCAGCGCCGCATCAGAGTTCTTTGCGACGGTGCGGCCTCCGACTTTCAGTCGATCAACGCAGGAGTACCGCAGGGTTCCGTCCTGTCCCCCACGCTGTTTCTTCTGCACATCAATGACATGTTAGCCTTAGGCAACATTCATTGCTATGCAGACGACAGCACGGTTCATGGAAGATATTTCGGACACCCTGCAGCAAAGTCAGCAGATATCGAGGAAAAACGACAGGAGCTTGTCGCTCAACTCGACCAGGTTCTGGGCCGCATTTCTCAATGGGGCTGTGAGAACATGGTCGAGTTCAATGCCAAGAAAACACAGGCGTGCGCGTTTTCTATCAAAAAGTCTCCTTTCCTTCCCCTCCCGACTTTTCAGAACACTCAACTACCATTACAAGGCAGACTCGATATTTTAGGCATGGGTATCTGCCGCGACCTCAATCCGCGCGAGTACGTTGAGAGCGTCACTAAGGCGGCCTCGCGGAAGTTAGGCGTTCTAAACAGGGTGAGACGGTTCTTCTCGCCTGGCCACCTGTCTCTTCTTTATAAGACTCAGGTTCGCTCGTGCGTGGAGTACGGTTCTCACCTATGCGATGGTGCCGCGCAGTATCTGTTCGATGCTCTCGACCGATTGCAGCGGCGAGCAGTCCGCATTGTCGGCAGTCCGGATGCAACCGAGTCCCTCGAGCCTCTGCAGATGAGTAGAGATATCGCCTCAATGGCAGTCCTCTATCGCCTTTATCATGGGGAGTGTTCTGATGAGCTCTTCCAACTAGTCCCTCCTTCCCCCTTCCTCCACAGGACAACACGTGCTGGCCTTAGTAGCCACCGCCATAGAGTGGAAGACATACGCTCTCGCACGCATCGATTTGGTTCCTCGTTCCTGTGCCGTGCGGTTAAAACCTGGAACTCACTACCAGCGCACGTGTTCCCATCATACTATGATCCCGGGTCCTTCAAGCGGGGCGTGAAAAAGCATCTCACTAGGCCGCCATAGTGCTGGACACCATGCTGCACTGTCCATATTCGCAGTGAGGATGGAAAAAAAAAAAAGTATAAATCAATTAATGATTAATTGTAATTTAATTATAACTACAAATTAATTAGAATCACGATTCTAGTGAGTCGTGATTATAAATTATACTGATCTTTATTTTTATATTATTGGTAAGGTCAGGTGCTAAACATTTTTATCATTGTATCACGACTTTTGTTTCGTATAGTTTTCTTCTAATTACTCAATTTTGGATGTGGGAATACTTTACTGTTTTTGTACTATATACAGTAACATATATATTAAGAGTGTCAAAAAAAAAATTATTTGAAAATAATACAGTATCTTATGGCTAATAATGTTTTACTTTAATTACTATAAACTATTTACAGTTCCTTTGTTCTTCTTTGCAAAAAATGTCTTTGAAACGAATTGTAGTTTCCGTAAACGTTGTGAGAATCCGATCATGAGTAAGCGTCTTTAATTAACGTTCATTGTAATCTATATCTATTATTATACTTATAATAAAACTGTAGAGAGGTCAATTCTGTACATTGAATATATATTAAAAATTATTATTGGGGGATGAATGGTTATCGATACTGATGCCAAAAATGTAATCAGTAAGTTTTTTGTCTGTCTGTCTGTCTGTCTGTCTGTCTGTCTGTCTGTCTGTATGTGCACGCATGGATCATAAACTACTGAAGGGATTTTAACCAAACTTGGTACGATTATAGTCCATACTCCTGGGCAGGTTATAGGCTATATAACATAACGCTAAGATGCATAGGAGCTGAGCAGTGACGATAAATTTGAAGCAAGTCGGATGAAAATTTTCGCTTTCGAGCTCTTATCCTTGCATACGTTGATCATACACCAAAAATATGTATTACAAAGATGATGGTCTTCAAAAGATCTACAAAAAAGTCCTCAATAGTATATTTCTATCTTTTATAAATTAGCCACAATATCGTGTTTAAGCGTTAGGCATTTCTTCAAGGTGTATTAAATACTTAAATATATTGTATTTCACATGGATATATCCTTATCACTATACACTTTAATATCTTTTTTAATAAAATATAGAATTATAAAATTATAATTAATAAACACACAAGATATAGATGAAATAAAACTTCCAAATCTCGCCGCACCAGTATAAGTACGACATTACGGTTGATTTTTCTTTAACACGCGAAACGCCCATCCGCTGGATCTACAAAAAGGCGGGAGCGCTCACGCGCTGACTTCACTCGAATTGTCACTGTTAATGCGAACGAACGTGGCTCTTATTGACTGGGAATAAGCGCGTTTTAGATTTAAAAAATACATGAGACGTAGTTTTTAGATATCAGTTTAAAGTAGGTATTAGATAATAATATAATTAGTTTGTTTAGTGTTTTTGTTTGTTTCTCCTTCTTTTCTTTATATTTATAGTTGTAAAATTAATAAGTATAATTTGAAATAAGTAAATTTATGCAATGACAATTAATAAATCTCATCGTCAGACTTTCCGTGTTGCTGGAGTAGATCTTAGTCTCAGATGTTTTTCACATGGGCAGTTGTACGTCGCTTTTTCCTGGGTCAGTAGTTCCACAAATCTTTATGCATACGTACCGGAAGCGTCCACTTTGAACAAATGTAAACAAGTGTATAGTGTGCAGCGACATATTTATTTATTAAATTGTAGTTTAATAGTCTATAGTTAAAAAAAAAACATTATTGTAAAAGGAGATCCACGCGGACGAAGTCGCGGGCACAGCTTTAAACAATAAGATATTATGTCGCATGCCTGCCTGGTCAAAGTACAGAATATTGCTCATTCATCGGGTGGTGAAACGACTACTTACCGAATCAAATTTTTTGCAGAATTTCTACTGTATTATGATTAATTATAAATTTAAATTTAAGATATAGTTCAAGCTTGACAACAAAAACGATATTTCTGTAATGGCGCTGGTCACATGAGACGCGTGACGTCACACTCTAGCCACAACAAAACAAAACAGCGCGGTTTAAGTTAATTTTATCAGTTTTCTCCAATTTTATATTAATTAAAATGTCGAATAAATGGTTTGTAGTGCCACAGTGAATAAATCTATACATCTATAGGTACAAATAAATAAAATTGGAGTGTCTCTTTGTAATATCAAAATAACCGCTTTTTACTAAATGCATATGTATGTATACACGGTACATATACCAAAAATGTAGTTAAAATTTTTTTTGTCAGTCTGTCTGTCTGTTTGTCTGTTTGTTCCGGGTATTCTCTGGAACGGCTGGACCGATTTTGACGGGACTTTCCCTGGCAGGTAGCTGATGATCCAGGGAGTAACTTAGGCCACTTTATTAAGACTAACTTTGTCCTGCGGCGTTACGCCTAAATGTATGTATGCGCGTAACTTTCGATCGGCTACACCATTTTTTTTTTTTTTTTATGTGTTAGTTATACTTAGGACAAGGTTTGTGTACAAGAAAAAATAAAAATAAAGGAAAAAGTTTTTTTGTCCGTGACTACACCCTACTCATGGGTAGCTGGTAACGAAAGAAAAATATGGTGGTACGAAGTTCGTCGGGTCAGATAACTTCTTTAAATACCACGCTTTGTACTATTTCAAAATGTAACCTAAAAGCATTGAGATATACCTACCTACATAAAGTAAATTAGATTTTACAAAAATAATGAATGAAACTACAGAAACAATTTTTGTGTTGTACTTATGCAAGTGCAACATAGCTGCTTTAACATTTTTCAGTTCTGCAGCATAGTTATCAATGTTATTATTATGTACTAGCTGAACCCCGCGGTGTTACCCGCAGTTATTGTTGTACCACGAGTAACGCCGCGGGACAAAGTTAGTCTAAAAAAAGTAGCCTAAGTTACTTCCTGGATCATCAGCTGGTGCCAGTGAAAGTTCCGTCAAAATCCGTCCAGCCGTTCCAGAGATTACCCGGAAGAAACAAACAGACAGACAAAAACATTTTTAACTACATTTTTATTATAAACATGTGTATATATATACATAGGCATTTAGTAAAAAGCGGTTATTTTAATATTCAAACACACTCCAATTTTATTAATTTGTATAGATAGAAAAGTGCAACCATAAAAGCGTCATCTTATGTAGGTTGCTGTTATCGGCACGCACAAAATTTGGTTCCTTTTTGTTTCGAACCACTTATTAAATAGTTTATTAAAAAAAGTCCTGCAGAAATAGCTCACAGATCGATTATTACCACTCCGAAAACATAAAACGCAAACAATATTCAATAGAGGAATCTTTCGTTTATTAGCATGTGACGTCACCAGAGTTGCAACCAATCACAAGACGTTTATGTCGCAGACAAAATTTCAAAAAAATTGTTAGTTTAATTTCGTGCAATCTGCGAGAAACTTAAATTATTTTGTTTGATTTATAGTGAAATATGTCTTTTTAGACTATTATCTTAAAGGATGACCCCAATCCATAGTTTATTTCCCTTTCCGCTTTAAACGCGTGCAGTTTTTGGTGAGTCTGTGAGTCTATGCTTTGCGATGACGATAAACAAGACATAAGGTCAGACGTTGCGCACCGCAGGCATAGACGAACTGTTTCAGCAACGGAAAGCTCTATGTGGCTCTGTCGAGGGTGAGCGACAATGCTAATATGTTCGTGTATTGTTCCAATGGCATTACACATAACATAATATACAGCGAAGCTCTTTAAATAAAGGTAACACTGTCACAATATGTGGACATATCAGTGAAATTGCACGCAAAAACTACTGAACGGATTTGAATGACACTACAGGAATTTAACTTATACATCAGAATAACACATAGGCTACAAATAATAAAGATATTGTGTGAATTCTCTAAAATATGACGATAAGTGTCAAGTAGGTAGTAGAAAAAATCTACCATCTATACTGAGCTATACTGGCGTGCGCCGCCAAAATCGCTAAAGTTTTACATATGTAATGTTTGATGGAAATGTTTAGCTTAAAAGCTGTTATAGTTAAAATGTGTAAGCCATTAAAGCCAACATAGTGAACCATAACTACAATAAAAATTAATGATTTATTTCAAATGCACATTTGGTATGGTAGTATTAAGTTGATTCCTAAATGAAAATGGACACATTTATCGCTTCTGGTATTTAAAGTAGATAAAATATATCTTTCGCGCTACATCATTTGGACAAATAAATATTTATGCAAATAAATATTAATACAAATAAATACAAATAAAAAAAATTGGTTGCCTGTAAAGTCGGTATACGGGTGAAAGTTTTACGTGACAACGACTTTGAGTGGTAAAGTGGACGCGTGCCTTTCACTTTTTATGTCTGTCTCTCTCGCTCTTAGGCGGGCTAACCATGCCCGAGTGGAAGGGACGCGTGCCTCTCACTCGCTCTCATTGTGAGCGCATAACGTGAGCGGAGCGTAACGCAGTTTCTTGAAGTGTCACCCGGCAAACCAATTTATAAGACGTAGTCACGTCAATAAATATTAAAATAATAGTTGCGATAATGACAAACCGAGTGCGCGATATTACGATGGCGCATGGCGGTTGGCGCGGGGAATAGGTTGCTCATCGCTGAGTGTACGACCCGAACGCGGGTAGGTAGGTAGACGCGTGAGGGCAGACGTCGATGATGGTTGTTTCCGTTTTGCGAATTTTCAAGACATTTACGATTAGTTGTAAACGCATTTTACTTAAAGTAATAAAGGACTAAGGTTAAGTATTGACAGTTTTTTTTTAGAAGTTACACGTACAAAATTCCACGAACAAACTTCATTTTTATTTTAATTATTATAGATTATTATAGATTACGTAGCTGTAATTATACCGAATCACTTCGTTTTTATTTTAATTACATTACATAGGTTGTACGTAGGTAAGTTGTCATTGTCAGGCTGTTATATTTTTCAAATGCGACTAGCACCAAATATATTATATGTTAAATTATACATGGTATTGTTTTTGTTTGTTTAACCGTTTTTATCATCAATTACACTAACATTATAAAGGTGAAAGTTTGTAAGTGTGTATGTTAGTTACTCTTTCACGCAAAAACTACTAAACGGACTTGGATGAAACTTTACAGTGAAATAGCTTAAACATCAGAATAACACATAGACTACTATTTGCCACGATAACCGACATACACGCGGGCGGAGCCGCGGGCAGCAGCTAGTGTCTTAATAATGTCTTAATTAATTATGAGCTAACTGAATTTTGAAAGAGGGCTCCCCTGCCAAGTTACAAGTGTTTCGCTTCGATGTTCTTTCTACAATCGCTAACGCCTCTATTCTCTTATTTTATTGGCTAATATTTAATTTCACCACGGGACTTGTGATGTGGGGCTGAGAAATTTTAGGGTAGCGGTTCGCACCGCGACAGAGACAAGCGACCGAAACAGGAGACCAAGGCCGAAGACCTCGACCGTCACTTGATCATAGGCAACGTATAGGCAACAGTTCGCGAACGAGACCGAGACCGGAGACAGAGACGCGAGACAGGAGACAGCGAGACGATCGCTGCCCCAGACTAGTAGTGTCTCGCGATACTTTCTATATTATTATCAAACATGTGGTGCATCTTCACTAATAGAGAAAATGATCCTTCTTGGCTTCTAGTGCAATATAATAATAATAATATTATGGACATTTAACTCACAACGCCATCTAGTTCTAAACAAAGCAGAGTTTCTATTAAGGGTACTAGACAACTAATATAAAAACATATATATATATTTATAAAAAGAAAACACCTTAATTCTTTAGCCAATATTTGCAGATCTTACAAACCTGGAAAGGAGTCTCCGGTCTTGGTCTCGGCCTACAGTATATGTAGAAGAGTACGAGACACTTGTCGCGGTCTACGGTCACGGTCTCCTGTCTCGGTCGCTTGTCTCTGTCGCGGCTCGAACCGCTTCCTTTAATCCCAAATATTTGTTACTTATCTATTAACGTTTACGTTTTTTGAATGCAAATGGGCTAAGAAGACTGGCTCGACATTGACTCACCAGTTTAGGTAATTCTTCCGATGTATTCCACCTACTGAAACTATCTATCAGTTAATAAGTTAGTTCCCTCAATAAAAATAGCAGAGCGAAATATTACTAGATGTACTACACAATATAGGCAATAACTAATTATAAGGAAAAGAATTGGCATTCTGAAGAAAGCACACAATAGTTTGTAAGATTACTTTTGATTGTGGAAGTGCAGTTGTCAAGACTCACTTCGCATCGAATGATTAAACTGTACTTTTGCCCCGCCGTGCCATTAAACTGCACAGGCTACAGTCAACAGTATCCATCACTATATAAAATTAAAAAATATGTAGTATCATTAAATAATGATTACACAACAAAACCGCCTAATACATCAACAGTATTAAATCACATAGTTTAAAGTTACAACGAAACGTGCATATTACCGCCAGATTGCGTGGGATAAATATATGATTACTTTTTTAAATTAAATGTATTAGCCCCGTTAGCTAACAGATTACATCTCTGGCCTACCTCATATTTGTGTGTATGAATTATACATGGTAGGTATCTAATTTACTTCGCATCAAAAACACTTCGTGGCTCTAAATCTCCGATTTTACCGGTCCGTAATTTAAACCGTAATTTTCCGGTTAACGCGATGCATTATCATAACCGAATGATTTAGTGAGGACCTTTCGGTTTTGTTGCTACAAGTATTAATTACAAACACATTAGTAGTGTTGTAATGTGATTATAGTTCGTATTCTAAATTGCAATATGAATTTATGCGAAAAGTGTCAACTAATTATCATCTCAACTGTCCACTATTGGGCATAGGGCTTTCCTGAAAAAGGAATTTTTGGCGCAATAAAGTAAACTAATAAACGTTTTATTTTGTTTATGCCAATTCTGTCCTAAAACAACCAACTTTAAACCGATTTAAAAAAGGAGGAGCTTCTCAATTCGACCTTATGTTTACTGAACATTATCGGCATATTTCGATTTGTAATTGGTCTAATAATAACATACAATATTTTGTTTGTCCTGACGTACGTAGGTACGTAATGATTATCCACTGGTTCAAATATTAATACCCATCTACCTATCTGTTGTTTGAAATGTGTTAAAGAGGAAATAATATGGAAACAAAAGAAACTTGAAAGCTTTTTTATGTGTTCGCGGATAACTTTTTTGCTTAAGAACCGATTTTGATATTTATTTTTTAATGGAAAGGGGATATTCCAACGACGGTACCATGATAAGGACACTAAGATCTGATGATGGCATCCAAAAGAAATCGATCATTTTGGTGGTTCTTAAAGACGGTTTTTTATTTTGTTAAAATTTTTCATTTCTCGTTATGTGTGCATCTCTAATCATTAGAACTACAAAATATACACAAATACAAAAACTCTAAAAGATACATACTGTACGTGAAAATTTTTATGAAGAAGAAATCTGATATCTCTAATAAGGAGTTGACAGATCAGAGGTTAAATTTCGAGAAAGAAGATTCAATTAATCGTTTCTTTAAAGGTTTTGCTTCTTTTACATGTCTTACGCATTAGAGTTTTTTAATAAATGTGATCCATTTTAAGATTTTGGTAACAGTAAGAGCTTCAATAATATTTTTTATCAATTTGAAGATAAATTAGAGGGTCTTATTATAGAATAGTTTGAAAACACAATACAGTTTATATTTGAGTGCTATCATTGTTTATCGATGTTACTTTTTGATTTTCAATTACTTTAATTCTTCAGGTTTTTATCAACAATTCTATGGCTGTTACTCAAACTAAATAGTAAACTTAAATATTAAATTACGTTTAACTATTATAAATACATATTAAATTAAGTAGTAACAGCTTACAAGTAAATCCATTTTGTCATGGAAAATATCAATCAAATAGTTGCCCGGAAGCGTTTTATTTACTAGAGATCTAAAATTCGGGGCACATAAGTCAAAGTGTATTGTGTATGCGTATGTATACTAAGTGTATATAATAATATGTATATGTATGCGTATGTATACGTATAAATTATGTCATGATGGAGGTATCTTCGAATGTGATATATTGTTACGTTAATGGAGATTCGTTGTTAGAAACGTGGACACATACGTTTTAAAACATAAAATTACTATTAACCTATAATAAAATTCATCCATTAATTTTATTTTGGACTTTTATTTATTTCTGAGAAAGTCTGGTGATCGACTGTCGACTATAATTCATTAGGTTTCTAATGTTTTATTTTAAGTTATTGTAATGTAATATAATATAATTTAATGTAATTAATGTAATATAAGGATATTATATTTGTAAATGTGTAATGGGTATAAGTATGTGTTTGTGTATGAATGTTTTATTGATTATTCTTTTTTGATATTAACGTAATAATGTGTTACTTGTATGTAAACTACTGTTAAAGTTAAAAATACCTAATATCCTTAAGGTGGTCTGGAAGAAATAGCGGTGAGCGATAAAACCGCCGATTGGTATTTATATTTTACTAGCTGAGTAGTGTTACCCGCGGTATGACATCATCCATGGGCAACGCCGCGGAGCGAAGCCAGTCCTAAAGAGTATCCTAAGTTACTCCATACATCATCAGTGGTCCCGTCAAAATCGGTCCAGCCGTTCCAGAGATTAGCCGGAACAAACAGACAGACTGATATTTATTTTTAAATATGTTTTTGGTATGTGTACCATCCGTATTCATTTTGATTGTAATTTTATGTTAATAGTAAGTACGTACTTTCTGCATTCAATCGAATGGTTGTACGAAAAGTAAGCAGACATTCACTGAGCCCTCCGTCGTGATCTTTATTAATAAACCTTATTAAAGTTTCATCAGTACAATACGACGAACGAAACTGTAGCATAATGAAGTTGAACTATTGATGTTCGTAACAATAAGCTATCGTCTTTCCACGCGCCTCCGCAAACAACTAGGGTTGTCAAAGCTTTAACAACCATACGCATTATAAAATAATATACTTATTCAAAAAATATTCTTAGATATTTATATAAACACAAACTCAAAAACATTATACTTTAATTTTAATAAAAAAGAAATCCTACTTAGTATTATAAACGCGAAAGTTTGTAAGTATGGATGGATATTTGTTACACTTTCACGCAAAAGCCACAGAACGGATTTGATTTAGTATATAGCTTATACATCAGTATAACACATAGGCTACTATTTGCATCATTAATCAATTTGTCGATGTACAGGTGTATGTTCCAGTGAAACTTGTTTTAAGGAAAAAGGATATAAGACCTCTTTCATAAAGAAGCTTACATTGCAATGAGCCTACTAAGAACAACAATCATTTTATGTAGTTTGTTATCAACGCGTGATTTAGGTTTATTTGGATTCTGTTTATGTTTTCCATCAGGCAGAGTAGAGTCATTTTAGCAAGGCCCAACATAAAAGGCCAACTTAAAATGAAACCACTTTCTTCTTATGAAATAAACTAAAACAAAGGCATGTCAATGAATTACTTATTATGATAAGAGTTTCTAAAAACCGTTTAATTAATTTCTTAAAGGTCTGGTAATTAATTTATTACACGAAAAAAATTTAAAATTTAGTAATTATTTTTAAAACACTATTTTATGTTTATGGCAACCCTGTGACTAACTAATGTACCTGATTAGCGCTGAGGGTATTGTTTAATTGTTATAAATTACATCTTGCGATCAGATCGTGCGCAATCGCAATTACATCGTGTTTGTTGCAACGTAATGGGACGTCCCGGCGTTGTCTGCAATTATAGTAAACAATGACCCATCATCACCACTGGGATTATCCCTATTAATATTATAAATGGGAAGGTAACTCTCTCTGTGTGAAACCACTAAACCACTGAAGCGATTTTGATAAAATTTTGGCGTAGAAACACTTTGATTTTTGGGGAAGGACATAAGCAAAAGAGACACATAGGAGCGCAGATGCGGACAAAAGCTAATACATAATACAGAATATTGTGTCTTTTAAACGTTACAAACTAGTTAAGTATTTAATGACCTCATTAAATAGTCTAAATATTTTTTAAGGTTTGAACTATAAAACATAACTCAAAATATTTTTTTTAAGAAATTGTCTAGAAAGTGAATTTTTAATTCCAAAGGTTTTCATTGTTTAGAGATGTATGTATAGGTATTTCGTTATTTCGTTTTTAGACATATAAATGTCATGACTTTTAATTATAGGTACTACTAAATTATTAATTTCCAACAAAACCTTTCATAATTGTCCGAAGAAAACTTGTGTTTACGATAGTTGGGTTTGCCTATAATTATGAGCTTATAAACATATCAGTCTTCGCTATATATTGCACAATTATGCTTCCTTACCAAAGCTAAGATTATTCAATTAATAATAAATTTGATCTTCCAACACAGGCCTATAATATTGCATCATAATTCAATTTTACGCTTTCCGAGTCCCCCACAATCTTGGTAGCACAAGGTAGCATTCGCACCTTCGATTCATAATTAGCACATTTCAAAAAACGAACTACCGAACATAAAGACAGGTGCAATTTCAAATAAAGAACGAAATTGTTTTTGGTATATCATTTGGTGGGAACAATGATGAATTGGCGCCAAAATGAGGTGTTACATCCTATGCACCTTCGTGTTGGCATTTTGATGTTTTTTTTTTTTACTTTACTTTCGTGGCAATAATATATTATGTTTGATTTTAATGGCGGGATTATGAACAGGTGTGATTGAAGGCATGTTTGTTTGCAATAATTTTTTTAAGTTACTTTTATTATACGCTACAAATAAAAATATATAGTACTCCATAATTTGGTTGGTTATCGGTTATCGGTTATCGCGGTAAAGAGTAGCCATGTCTTTCCTCAAGAATTAAAGTGTTCTTCATGCCAAATATCATTGAAATCGATGCATCAGTTTAAGCGTAACAGACAGACATAGTTACTTTAGAATTTGTAACATAAAAGTTCTCTTAGCTAAGATTTGTGTACTTACAATAACAGGCTATTTACATATTCTATAGTCAGACAAGCTCTTTGTTATTCCAAACAATTATTTCTTGAGTCACTGGCAACATGCATCATAATAAGAACAGCCATAACCCAGTTATGGCTGTTTATTGAATTTAATTTTATTAAACAATAATAATAATTGACCAAGTCTAAGAAAATCCTAATTGGCTGTTACTCGAGTGTGTCCCAATAGTTGCTTAAGAAAATAAGGCGTCCTGTTCATGGTAACCGCTTAAAAGAGCCATTGTACAGACTCAATGAGACCATGTAATCATTAAGTTTAGTGCTCACGACGTCACGTTAGTCTACCACCATTGTCAAAGGGCTTCTGACGAAGCTCAATGTTCTCGTTAAGCTCACTACAAGGAATCGTGTGAAGTCCACTTAATACCCCTACTAATGTTTTATGAATAGTTACTATACTATTGTGAGACCTTGAACATTTGACATTTTGACACAACACAACTTATTTGACATTTACTTTGAATGTGATGCACAATGCACAAACTGCAATGCACAAAATGCAAATAACTAGCTGAAACCCGCGATGTTACTCAAAGGACTAAGCTACTAGTCTAAGTTACTCCTTATATCATCAGTATCTACCCCAGGCAGTAAAGCCGTTCCAGAGATTAGCCCGAACAAACAGACAGACGGACAAAAAAATTTAAAATTTTATTTTCGCTGTGTGTACCGTATATCATTAAGTGAGAAACTACTTATTTTGAAATTAAAGGTACACCAATTTAATTTATTAATAAACATAGATTAAATATTTCTGAAAATATATTTCATAATTTCTATGCCCATTATTATGCAGTAGGAAAATTGGTATGTTATAACTCTTATACACAATAAAACCATACAAAAACTATTCACATTAGTTCACTTAGACTTGACATTAATTCAATTTTATCATTTGACACTTTCCGATTATCAAGATAAAGTTAAGTATCGATATTATATTTTTTTAAAAAAGAACTCCGAATTTAACTCGCAGTTATAAAACAAAGGCGCCACCAATTAACATTATTATCATGAACGCACCAACATTGTCCAATAAACAAATAAAAACTAATAAAATCTTAACTGGCAACAAAAATTCAGTAACGAAGTATAATTATAGCCATAAACAAACTATTAACACCAGATTATTTTTTATTGGCAACAAGCAATTACAACGTCAACCAATTTAAAAAATCAGTGCACAGATCATCATCAGTTTAGTTTTATTTGGATCATAAATGGTTTAATAATGTTCATAAGTACTTGATATATAAAATATAATCGAGTTCATTATTAATTTATTGCGTATCAGAGTCATAAATATCTGGCAAAATAAAATTTCAATTTACTTTTAGCACAGGCTTACCGTTGAGTCCAAATACCGCTGTAGATTCCGTGTGCCAGCTAACTCGCTTGCGTCTTTTGAGTACTATGTACGAATTGCAGCAGATTAATAAACAATGTAATAATGATCCCGCTAATAAATGAGCTGAGTAAGTATGTAAAATATTCATTTTAAATGATAAACTTTGCTAGACGCCAAGGGAGCAATGACTACACTAACTATTTTTACCCGATTATGGCAAAGCCAAAAGGAAGGGTAATAGTTTTTGCAATCTTTTTAAGTTTGTGTGTTTCACCGTAGCGTCTAAATAACTGAGGCTTTTCTTAAAAATTAAACATAAAGCTTACCCATAATCAGATTGTACCCACTGTTTCAAAAAAAATAGGAAAAAAAAAAAAAAAAAACTGACTTCAAGGTTTGACTCGATTGCTCTTGGATGCCATCATCAGATCTTAGTGTCCTTAGCATGGTAACACCGTTGAGGTATCTCCTTTCCATTAAAAAAAGAATCATTAAAATCACACACATAAAAAATACAAAAAATAAATACGGTCGAATTGAGAAACCTCCTCCTTTTTTTTAAGTCGGTTAAAACGATCTTTGATTTTTAATAAACAGAATGTAAGGAAAAACTACGAATAACAAGATCTCTGCAAAGAGAAGGAAAACTTAAAACAAACCCTATACCAACCTGTCTGGTCAGGGCGGTATAATAGACCAAATCCTCCTTTCTAAGGAGAGGTCTATGTCCAGCAGTGAACTCTTAAAGGCAGTTGAAGATGATGATGATCTAACAGAATTTTTTCCAAATCTTTTACATGCTTTGTTTTTTTGTGTTTCAGATATTTTATAGTATCTTAAAGTATTTTATTTTATTTTTATAGCTCGATTTCACTAATTATCTCAGACAGAGATACCAATTTACCAAGTTTTCAAATCATTAGGAATTAAAAATAATTAATTTATAAAATTCAAAACCTGTTTTGCTGGCAGACATATTAAACCAAAGTCTGTTAGATAAGTTGTAATTCACTACATATTTACGCCATTAACAAAAAAATGGCGACTTTTTAATTTTAGTAGCTAGAGCAATAGATCAGAGGGGCGTGCAATAGGAAAGACTTTTGTCTTTGGCTGATAATGATGATGATGAACAATAAAGTTTACATAACTTAAAATGAGACTTGAAGTTGATCTATTAATAAAGGAAATAAAAAAAGGAAATAGATTTATTAGCCACACTCACTAATAAAAAATAAATATAAAAAATTAGAAAAATAAGATGTTTAACAATAAGACTAAACAACAAACAAACAATATAAAAGCAGTGAAATAATCTATCTGTGGTGGCACAAGGGCTACAGTCAAAAAAATGTAATGTAGGACTCAAACCTTGTTATAGTTAACCTAACTACACAACGAATTTAAACCAAGAGTAGGGTCTATTTTCTTCGAGAGTGTCCCATTGAGTTGTAGATAGCATCATGTCGCAGCAATTTCAGTTGTTCCACTACGCATAAGTTTAGATAATTATGCATCTATTTTAATATAATATATTATAAAAGCAGTAAAAACTTATAAGGTACGAAAACCATTGCACACAGTAACCATACGTAATCAATATTACTAGTTGAAAAGAAAAAAAATCGTTTATTTCTGTAATCTACTTTAAAGTATATCCTATTATGTTATAAGTTTCGAGATCTTATCTTAAAATTTTCTCAACCAGCCTTAACTTTTCATCAAATTCTTTTACTCTTTTACACACACACACAGACAATTTTCGTCTCTTTGCCTCCTATATGATTATTGGAGGCAAAGAGACGAAAATTGTGTGACAAAAAGTGGCTAGTGCAGCTTATTGACACTCGATGGCGAAAAGCTGCGATCAGTTTATTTCAAGTGCAATACTATACATAGTCTATACGAACTTACATGAATTTATCCATCCAGATATTAGTTTCATCTTTTCATATTTTCCACATTTGGGTCAAGGTTTAAACTATAGGAAATTTATGAGAATCTTATATTTTAGTATGCACTTTTCTTACATACGATGACAAAGGCAACACCAATAAAATCTACAAACAACGTGACCCACATACCAGAAGATAAACTTAGATCGTCAAGATTTTTACGACAACTCAGCCGTGGGAACAAAAACCATTATTATTCAATATTCTTCAAATTTACATACAGCTTTGCTGTATCACAACCATGGTCAAACTATTTACTTATTTTCTTGACTGAACTGTATCACCTTCTCATTCATTCCATGGGTGTCACAAGACTCGCCAAAAGGTGCAAACACTTAACAGCACTGCAAAGAGAAGAAAAATATAAAGAAACCATATACCAACGTTTTTGGTATGGTAGCCAAAATCTTCTTTATATGCCTATATCCCGCAGTGGACTGCTGAAGCTATCAATGATGATAAACGCATAGAGTTAACATAAAGAATTGCAAAATCACGTCCCAGACTTCAGCCTTTTCCAATTTCACTCAAATTATTATCGATATCGATAGGATCGCCTGGTATACAAAGCGACGCGTCGCGAGCCTCTTTCTACTACCTCTCTATTATTACTTGAAAGTTCATCAAGTGATGGAATTGAGATTGTACTATCGAATGCATCCGTAAACATTAACTAGTATTGATGTCAAACCTTCAACACATTAGTCGCAATTGTCAGCTAATTCGGTATCATGGTTACATCGCAAACGCTTAACGAAAGTCATGTTCCACCTACGACCAGTCAAATCATTTGTGTCCCACACAACTGTTCAGTGTTGCCAGACATAAATAATAAACATATTTCATTGATAAATCTGTTCTTAGTTTTACCAAACTCTGTTAAAAACATACAGACTTTGAAAATCACATTTTGATATTTTAAGTGTTAAATAGGTACTTTTTGTTATGAGAAATTAAAAGAGATTAAACAGTGTAACATCACATCAACATGTTAAGGCCCGTTTGAGAAAAGAACTATTTAATTTGAAAGAAGAAACTATTTAATTAGGAAGAATATACTTGTAAAATATAATAGGGTACTATGTTCATCACATACATTGTCAATAATAACCTATAAACACTTTTATTTATTTATTTGTACATAAACAAATTACATATTTGAACTTATTGACGGTTTCCGCACTAAGCTCCAAGCTTGTGACGGTTCAACCAAGACTAGATTATACATTATTTATTGGTGCTACTTCTGTTGTTCTAAAATCTCTCCAAACAACACCAGGAACTCCTATTAGTAAAATGAGAAAAATAAAAAACAAACATAAACCGGCAACCGGAGATCCTATATGCCATCATCAATGAAAAACTACAGGCCTACGCATCGAATTGCCGCTGATAAAAAATAATAATGATGACTGTTTGCCGATACAGAAAACTATTTTCATAATAATTAAACATTCATAAATACAACGCTACTTTAGTAAAGACTCGACGATTAGAGGTAATATTATTAGCATGTTTTTTAAATTTGTAATCTGGCAATACCTAAGCCGACATCCCGTTCGCACCGTGCCGTAATATCGACACATCCCACACACCTTTCGTAAGCATCATAAATTGAGCATTTGACACGCAAAGCGTAACCTTTGTCGATATCAATCGTTAACATATTTCACAATATGATTTATAGCAAGTTCATTATTTACGACAAAACTATTTGTCTTTAATTTGGGTGCAGTTAAATGAACAATACTGTTTTTATAGTACTTATCACCTACGCTAACTTTATAGCATGAAATCTCACGTTAAAATTGAAAATATTTTAAGACTGCTTTGACAGTTGTAATTTATCTAGGTATAACATAAAAACCCCACACTTCTAACACATACTCTCAAATTAGGCAGAGCTTGCATTATGGTAACTAAATTTCTGACAAACAGGTAGTAGAACCACGCAGATTTCAGAACGAACGGGCCGACTCGACCGGGCCGGTACTACCATCGCACAGAAGACCAACATAAAATGACAGCGTTCATGCTGTCGTGTTTCGTTGTTGAGTGCGAGACCGGAGGCCCAATGATGCAGAAGCATCACTTGACCGCCATGGTGTGGGTCACCATGTGCATTGTTGCATTGGCTGCCTTCGGAATAAGTATAGTGACTACCACTCTTGGATTCTACTTATGTTTTCCATCTGGCAGAGTAGTGTTATTTTGGGATGGCCATACATAAAACAAATGAGGATTTGGTATCCGATTATCTCATACACTCGCTAAAACGAAAGAATTACTCAACAACAGTTACTGTGACGTCGTCGTATTGCTCCGGTCAGGTCTTTCTCTCTCCCACGGCATAATAAATATGAAGATACATAGGTAAATAAACTCATCAATAAATTTATTCAAATAAAAAAGTCGTAATCTTTTATATATATCCCCAAAATAATATTAAATTACTGTAGAATATGATATTTGTTTTACGCATACTTAATAAGACACCGGATCTATTATAACCATAACAATTTTAATGTAAAATAGGTACTGAGGAAACTGACATAATCACCGACATCTCAGTATGATGCCGGAATATAAACTGTAAGAGAATAACCTTTGCCTAACCCTTTTGCCGTTATGTCTCTTTAGTTATTCCATAAACACATTTATTTAACTCCATTCATCATGTTTTATTTTAAAAGTAAAACGCATGCTTGACTTGGGGAGTAAGCTATTCAATGCGTGACGATGACGAGAGCGTTGCGAAAAATGTGATCGAGCGAGGCAAACGAAAGTTGAGAGGGACTTATAAGTTAAGGAAGATAGAAAGAGAGAGAGTTACGTTACGTATATTACTGTAGGGATAAGAGAAAGAGATGGAAGCACACATTTTCCTTGTCTCTTTCTCTCATAGCCAATTACGTTTCGTATATCTAATGCTGCAAATTCGGCCTAAAGATCACCTTTTTGACACAAGACGGAAGTGATGTCCCTAGACATCCATGGTCGTGTGACACTGACCATTAAGCTGGCTACTAAGATCTCAGATTACATGGCGATCGTGCTGCCAAGCTTTTTCAATTTTTCCGAGACTTGGTGTGTGTATCGTCACCATATACGCACTCTCGATCGATTCCACCTAAAATGCCTGAGCACCATCATGAAGATCAGATGGTCCGATTGGGTGCGCAATACCGAAGTTCTAAGACTCGCTACTGTTGGTAGCATTGAGGCATATTTGATGCGTTGGCAACTTCGGTGGTGCGTTCACGTATCACGGATGGCGGAGGAGAGAGTGACGAAGCGCATTTTTTGCTGTGAGCTAGAGGAGTGCAAGCGAAGGCATGGCGGACAACTCCTCAGACAGAAAGATGTTCTAAAGCGTCACATGAAAAGATGTAGTATAGAGCCCTCTTGCTGGGAGAGTTTGGCAGCACAGCGTGCGGAATGGCGCGAGATTGTGAAGAAGCGAATCCGTAAATTTGAGAAACAGCGTTTAGCTGACCTCGACGCCACGCGCGATTGTCTCAAAACCCGTCCACTCGCCGGCATTCACTATAATTATGAGAGCGGTAAGCTCACTTGCCCACTTTGTGCAAGGGAGTTTGCTGCTAAAATCGGCTATATAAGCCATCTCCGGGCGCATCAGTGCCAAGCCCTACAAGGGGTTGAAGTGATCGCCATCGAATCGGATCGGATTACATCATCATCGCCTAGTATTTGGGCTGGAGAGGTCTAATAGCAGTCGTTTAACGTATAAAATTAAACATCAGCTGTGTCGTAGACTCAAAGCCGACCCAAATCCAGTTTGGAAAACAGTTCGAAATTTGTTTCGGCATAATCTCTGAAATAAAATTAAGTATAGGAATGGTGAAGAAAATCAAAACGTTCCCACGTGATAAATTTAATATCTATAGTTACCATAAAATTTTAACGAATAAGTATGATACAACTATTTGCGATGACCACTAGTTTGGTAAGCTACATTACATTATTACATTGTATAGTCAAGCTTACATTCCGAAACCTAGACCTAACGGTCAATCAATAACTTTGAGCTGTTACCTGTATTAGCTATAAAGTCGTTTATTTCCTTTCTATAGCAAGCTGTTACTAAACTTATTCATAGCACATGATATTAATTTTAATGACCGTACTATCTATCTCAAACTTTATTGAATCAATTAATATTGTAAATGTTGATTATTTACCCGAGCTCGTATTGAAACAGGGTATTTTAAATTAATAAATAGATCATATCGGCTTGTAAATAGTCTAGAAGGTAAACCTTTTTATTGCAATAGCAGGTTTACAACGCGGTTGTAATAACTACAATTAAATAGATTTTGATCAGTAGACGGACCTGTTGTCCTAGTGACCGCTAAAAAGGATGTCGTGGTTCGAATCTTACCTAGGACCTAAATTGTGTGATGCGATTTTATTAAAATTACGATAAACGTGTAAGGAAATAACGATAGACGAGTCATCGTTTGGAATGTGACGACGGTCGCTTATGGATACTTAAAACTCAACAAACAATTCTGACACTCTTAGAATGACCCCTCGCCCTCTTCCCCAGAACTGGGGTCCTAAAGAAACCGATCATTTCCTTGAGTAGAAGTACGATTCGTTCCCGATTTCCCTAAAAGAATATCACTCTAAATTAATAAGGTCGCAATTTTTTTCTTTTGGTGACGGAAAGGGGATTTTTTTTTAAATACTCATGGTGTATAGGTAAAGTGAAGCCAGTAGAAATGAATTATTATGAAACTGTTAAATGCAATTTACTATTAATGTCTTCTTTAACATAATTTCCATTAAAATTTAAAATCGATATCAGATCGCGTATCTTGCTATTTAACATTAACACACAAAGTGCTATTATGCCGAAGTATACGCTATAAAAATGGACTAAAAACTATCGCTTTGTTCACGAACAACACTGACATTTAAAAATAACTTTTTAAACGTTTCTGAAGCTTATTATATACTTGCATCACCAGTAAAGTAATAATAAACATGTAACCATTATTCTTCAAGTAATTTGACATGATTACAAAACTAGGGCCCGGTTTGGAAATGCTAGTTATCCATACAAATTATCATCGCGTGTGTGATGTAAATGTTTCTCCGTCTGTACGACACCGTTTGTCAAACTTTAGTCCCGGGGGCAATTCGACTGATTGGAGTTTGTGGCGAAGGGGACCTTGATAGGGCAAATATTAGTTGTGATGTCAATCATGTTATGCGTTTTTTTGTGCAATCAAGTAAGTAAACGAGGTGATAAGTAGATTAATGTAAGTATGCACATACTGTTCACATTGGTTTGCTTTTACCGGAGTAACACCAGCGGGTTACAGGAATACAACAAATCTTAGATATTTTAGAGAAAAATGGAGGTTAAGACATTTTATTCCTATGTCAAGGGGGTTTTTATAAACATAAATAAAATGGACACAAAAACACCCAGAGTCAGAAAAGACTAACTGTTAGATAAGGTAATAAATAATAAAAAAGACACGAACATGACAGAATATTCACAATTTTTAAAATCCTCTCTTTACGAGAGATCTATGTCCAGCAGTAAACTGTTCAGGGTTCTTGACATGACTTCAATATGTGATTAATGTAATGAACTTTACATTAGTCAGTCTTCAACCAGTAATAAAATTATAATGACAAACTGTATTTCAAAGTTTAGGAAAGTGTGTCAGTGAACATAACCAAGAAGCATCGGACTCCCTTGCCCCACAATTCCCTACTCTTAAGGTAATTACACACTACGTCAGATAAATGGCTCGATAACACTTCATAACCTGTACGCTTACTAAAAGTACTAGCTACAAAAAAAAAAACACCAACTTATGATACTAAATAATGAACTATATATACCCATTAAAAAAAATAGTTTGTTTTTTAAATTGCTTCCTGTGTTAAAAGTAAACTGACGAACAAGGTGCTTAAAAATTAAAAAAAAGTACAAGGGTTATAATTTGGAAATTAAAACCAGATGTGGTCGTGTTTCGTTTTATTTTAAATTTCGAAACGTAAACACCTTTACTTTTTAAATTCACCTTTTCGTGGTTTTAAGTCTTACAAAAACAAAGTGTCATTACCTCCTTGGCCCTGTACGTCAATATATTCATAAAACTATAGTTTGTGTAAACAAACAAATGAATATAATTTAAACATGCCAGACTATGCGTCGCTAATCACGAATCGGTACGAAAACATCATAAGTCACTATTCTGACACTACTTGATCAATTAAATATAATAATATACGCCATACATTAGATAGATAGATATTAAACCATGGGCGGGGTTTAATTAGAAATTTAACCTGTTAATAAATTACCAAGTGCCTGCCGCCACCCAAGGTGTGGCAACACTCAGCATATTTCCCTAGAGAAACAAACGACAGTGTTGCCAAAGTAAACCATTCAAATTCTGGATATTTTTGGAACGCATTTGTGATGTTTATTATGTCATTTCCTTCGAAAGTTGCTTGTTACTCATTAGTGTCTGTTAGTATATTTATGTGTATGTTAGTATATTTTCATTTTTATTTACCTTAAAACTAATTTGAAATCGTTATAAACGATACTACTTTTACAATGTGCTATATTTTAAAAGAAATGATTTTTTTATTACAAGCAATAAATTTAAGGAATTAACTCGAATCCACAATAGAATCAGTAGATTACTTTATGTTTATTTCTCATAGAATTAATTTTATTGTCACGAGTTAACTTTTAAACGTTTAAGTTTGAGATAGTTTAAGCCCATCGAAGCAGTTTCATGAAAGATCCAATTTTTGTCAACATTGAGTAGAAGATAGAAAGTTTATGTAGAAGGTTTTTATATCTTAACTACTTATATATTTTTCTTTTTTAGCAATTACTTTTATAAATACTAAATTAATTAAAAATACTAATATTTGTAGAATACTACAGCTGCTTAAACTATCTTATACCCATAAAAAAACTGTTTTCAAGGAACAAATATAAGGTTTTTTTAGTTATAATAGTTGTAAAACTTAAAGCTACTTTGAAAAAACTTTTAACACACTAACAGACGCTTTTTTATATTTTAATTTAAAATTATGGATGTTCCCATCAGCGCTCACCTTTCGAACAGTACTCACATAATGTACTATTGGAATTCACTAACGACATCCCAGCAAGTAACCTCTAGTGTCGGCTCTTACCATTAAACCTTGTTTACGATTTGATTGCTTCAAGTGTTAAGCACTTTCATTACTTGTTATGTATTGGGTATGCACCAAGACATCAAATAACTTCTTAAACTCGTACTAATTAAAATGTAAAGCAGACATAAAATTAACCGGCTTGTTTACTTCTTTTGAGTTACCTTAATGTAACAAAACTGTAAAATTTACATTTGAAGATAGGATAAGATCATCTACATATAAAAATTAGTTGCCTTGACTAACTAATTCATCGAGGCTGTACCCAAGCCGTTGGGGATACAAACTTAAAGTTTTATTAGTAGTAGCTGCGGCTTTAATCGGGGCTGGAATTCCATCTCTAGGGCATTCTTTTTTTTTTTCTTTTTTTTTTTTTTTATATTTGACCCTGCCAAAATGACTCTACTCTGCCTGATGGAAAGCATGAGTAGAATCCAAGAGTGGTGGTCACCATACTGCGAATGCAGACAATGCAACAATGCAGCATGGTGACCCACACCATGGCGGGCTAGTGATGCTACTGCATCATTGGGCCTCCGGTCTCGCACTCACCAACGAAACACGACAGCATGATCGCTGTCATTTTACGTTGATTTTCTGTGCGAGGGTAGTACCGGCCCGGTCGAGCCGGCCCGTTCGTGCTGAAATCAGCGTGGCTCTACTACCTTGAAAATTCAAGGTAGATGTTTTTTTTTTTTTTTTTTCATTTTATTTCATCCAAGTTGATTTAAGTACGAACGGGCCGGCGCGGCGTGACCGGGACGGTACTATCCACGCACAGAAGACACACATGAAATAACAGCATTCGTGATTCGTGATGTCATATGTGATGAGTGTGAGACCGGAAACCCAATGACGCAGAGAGTCATCATGCTGAATCGATGCATTGTTCGCATTCGCAATGAGTACGGCGACCACTACTCTTAGATTCTGCTCCCTCTTTCCATCTGGCATTGTAGAATCACTTTGACAGACTCATATAAATGTATAAAAAGGGATAATTTTAAAAAATAATGACATTTTCTATGCTAAAAATATGTAGTAAGAATTACTTATAGTAATTATAGAAGAAGATGCAAGCTATAGCTAGTTTGGAATAAAGTTTTAACAGTCAACAGTTCTACTTTTTAGTTTTACAAGGTGTTCTACTGACAGTTTTGACATGCAGCTGTTAAGTCACGTTTATTTTATTGCTTAGTTATGTTACACTGTTAAAGATCGCACATATCATTAGTATTCTCTAAATTTATTCACAAAAGCCCACGAAGAAAACGAATTCTCTACATAATAATTCGACTTTTGTAAATTACTTTTCTGAGAATACGAATTAGCCTTTATGCTATCTATACTAATATATAAAGCTGAAGAGTTTGTTTGTTTGTTTGTTTGTTTGTTTGTTTGTTTGTTTGAACACGCTAATCTCAGGAACCGCGGGTCCGATTTGAAAAATTCTTTCGGTGTTGGATAGTCCATTTATCGCGGAAGGCTATAGGGTATATATCATCACGCTACTACTAATAGGAGCGGAGCAACAACGAAAAATGTTTTAAAAACGGGGGAAATTTTCACGCTACGGGCAATATAAGGCGCAAACGAGGTTGCGTGGGTCAGCTAGTTACTAACTATAATCTATCTCTAAGCTAAATTTCATGTAGATCCGTTTAAGCGTTCTGTCGTGATTGAGTAAAGAATCATTTAAGTACGCAAACTTTTGATTGCCTCGTTGGTATAGCGGTCAAGAGGGTTCGATTCCCGTGACGGGTCAAAAGTGTTGTTATGTTTTTCTTACAAGAAAGTTTTTAATAACAGCCTGGAGTGTGGAAGTTTGACGGTGTATTACGCCTGTGCCTCGGAGAGTACGTTAAGCCATCTTTCTCTTTCTTCACATCTTTGACTGCCTCGTTGGTCTAGCGGTAGGCGTGTGCGACTGCTGATCATGAGGTCTCGGGTTCGATTCCCGGGTCGAACCAAATGTTTGTATTAGATCTACAAATATTTGTTTCGGAGTTTGGGTGTTTTCTATGTATAATATGAATGTATTTACAAAATAAAAGTATATATATATTCATATCAGTTGTCTAGTACCCATAACACAAGCTCTGCTTAGCTTGGGACTAGATCGCGTTGTGTGTTAGATGTCTGAAATATTTATTATTATTATTATTATTTCCCGGTTGTCATGAACATCTATGGCAGTCGTAATTTGGAAGGCAGTGCCCTCAAATTATATAGTGACAACTAGTATAATCTTCGAACTCGGTTTACCCACGGGGTTGCAGAAGTCCGAACTTTTTTTTTTTTTTTTTATGTTTGACCCTGCCAAAATGACTCTACTCTGCCTGATGGAAAGCATGAGTAGAATCCAAGAGTGGTGGTCATCATACTGCGAATGCAGACAATGCAACAATGCAGCATGGTGACCCACACCATGGCGGGCTGGTGATGCTTCTGCATCATTGGGCCTCCGGTCTCGCACTCACCAACGAAACACGACAGCATGATCGCTGTCACTTTACGTTGATTTTCTGTGCGAGGGTAGTACCGCCCCGGTCGAGCCGGCCCGTTCGTGCTGAAATCAGCGTGGCTCTACTACCTTGAAGTCGCTCTGTGGAACAATTGGTATTCAGGTAAGACCGGTTGAACTAGTAGTCCACCCTAAATAACTTTAGGAATAATAAGGGCTAGGAAGAAGACTCAAAACTTTTATGTTGGCTATAATTTACATATGCGTGATGTTAGTAACCGATATTAGACAATTTCCAACGTCAATTCTCTTTTTCAATTGTTTTATTTTTTCGTACGGAAACATTCCCGCGGCCATTTAATTGAACATCAGTTTCAATTTATTGTATGCTCGGTGCTGGTATGTAAGCGCCTCCAGGTTCGTTAGGACCGCTCGCTGTAATCGTTTTAGACATGCATCACGGCTAATTGGTGTGTTATTCGATTTTAGAAAACGATATCTGGTGGTATTGGGGATCCGCTCGGAAAATAATTAAACCTTTAGAGCCCTTGAGCTGTACTGTAGTCCCTGAAAAAAATTATACCTAAGGAGTATTAACATCAAGGCAACGACATTCCATAAATAAATCAGAAGCTTTAGCACTACACTGAAAGTAGGTATATAGAATTAGGAAGAAGATAATGAATATGATGATGATGATGATAGGGTAGTTATTAGTATATAGAGAGTATATGTCTTTGAAGTTGCCTTTTCAGAATCTCTGTACGGAACTCTACAAATGTACACTTTTAACCAATTTCTATTTGATACCTTACTATTTTATATAACATGCGGTTACACGTAATTCACCGTTCAAATCAAATGTAATTACATAAAAATAATAACATACATACAATCTATACAAATAAATATACACGGTACATGTATCAAAATAACATTTTTTACCATTTTTGTCGGTCTGTTTGTTCCGGATAATCTCTGAGACGACTGAACCGGTTTTGACGGGACATTCACTGGCAGAAAGCTGATGCCCCAAGGAATGACTTAGGCTACTTTTTTTGGACTAACTTTGTCCCGCAGCCAGCTGGTAACATCTGCTAGTATATAATATGTATGACAATAACTTAAGTGCACAAGTAATCACTCTATCTGAAACAAGATCCGCATGGTACGCCGCCCCAAATGTCACCTAAAGTTTAATACAGGTGACTTCTCCATTACACTCTGTTGATTGAAAGACTACAATTCTATTTAGGCAGAAGCATGGCAATAGGCCACCATAGTGTAGGGAAACCATTGTCTGCATTCGTAATGAATGAGTATGGCGACCATCACTCCACATCTATAAAAAAAACAATGCAATGGTAAAGTAACTTGTACCACACGAAAAACAGGATATAGAACGAATGAGGTGTCATTACTATTTTGCAATTTAATGGAAGTAGCAATATCAATAAACAATAATTGCCAAAGTCAATTATTATGTTCAAATATATAATTTTACGAGTCAATAGGTTCAATCAGTTACTTTTCCAATAAAACATTTTCTATTAGAAAACAATTTTAAGCGAATTTTTAATTATAATAAAAATAAGTATAAAGTTACTGTTATTTCTTTATCAACTCAATAAATAACTGTTTGGTTTGTACTTTAAAGATCATGATAGTTACGCTTCGGCATGCATGGGCCGGCTCGACCGGAGTGATACCACGGCCTCACAAAAAACCGGTGTGAAACAGCACCGAGTGAGTGAGGATACAGGAGGCCAATATCCCCAACCCCTCCCCCCACCCTTTGTCCATTCTGCAAAGTCCGACAACGCACTTGTGACGCCTCTTGTGGCGGCGATAATCGCTTACCATCAGGTGATAGGTCTGCTCGTTGGACACAATCCTATAAAAAAAAAAGATTGGTACATAGTTACGATATCTAAGGTCGATTCGATTTTAGGTACGAAATGTTTAAAGTAATTAGCTAAATACTTTGTGTTGGAGGGATATGATATTTTACCTAATGGTCGTCGGTTTTTCCAGAGAAAAACACCATTTCTTTCTAACTAGGCTCTCATCTGTGTAACGAGATTTACCCGATATGGCGCATGTTTGTCGGCCGAATATGGGCATTTCACACAGCGAATAGTTTCATAGACAACCATAAAAACTCACTTGTACTAATTGCACTATTTTAAAGTGAGTTATTGCAAGAAGTTCCATCAAGTGTCGACAATCGAGAGTATTTACAGTACATATAGAAAGTACATTATATAAACCATAATAACGGTTGATACTGATGTTTGAAATCTGAAAATGGATTACCTATGTTGTTTAAATTTCAGTAGAATAGTTTAAAATTATACCAATTTGCGTACAATTTCAAAAAGTTAAACCTGGTGATTTGACATAACGATCAGTATCACAAGGTCTGTCTGAACATCACTATAGTAATATTCCTTTACACAAGGTAAGACATTATTTTGGATAGTGTATGTACTACATAAAAAGCTGAAATTACGATTCGTTTATATTTTGATAATTACTACTACGTCTTTGGAAAAAAGATGATGAAACCAACGTGCTTAATATTTCTTTATCTAAAATATTTGTGATTTACTAAACAAACAATATGTTACGAGTATAATTATATTGCTTTATTAATAAACCACTTACACAAGAAGATGCTAGAGTCAGCTTGGCATATTTACGTTTATTTCCATTTAATAACGGTGACACATACTCATAGACAAAGAAAAATTATTCATTACACTCGACACATGACACAGACAATAAAAATAAATTAACTACATGTTCTTCTAATGACTGGTAGTAGGGTTGTCACGTTTCACAGTTGAAAAAAATTGTTAACAAAAAAATATAAACTTGTTTCTGATTCTAAGTTTTAGACTTCCATAGAAATGGAATATTTTTACGGTGCCGTTGCAACTGATGTACGAGGTCTTGGGTTAGATTCCGGGTCGGATCAAATGTTTATATGATCTGCATTAATTATTTCGGAGTTTGGGTGTTTTAGTTTACTATACATGAATTTACAAAAACCCTGACTAGTTTGAGACTAGATGGCGTTGTGTTTCAGATATCCGAAATATTATATTATTACTAGTTGTTGCCCGTGTATGTCGGTTATTGCGGCAAATAGTAGCCTATGTGTTGTTCTAATGTATAAGTCATATTACTGTAAAGTTTCATCCAAATCCGTTTAGTAGTTTTTGCGTGAAAGAGTAACAAACATCCATCCATCCATTCATAATTACAAACTTTCGCGTTTATAATATTAGTAACATTTATACTTTTATCTGTTTTAGAGATCTTACCCAATTTTATATTACACTGTACGCAAATATAAAACCAAGAAATAGACAACATGTTTCAAGGTACTTAAAATGATTAAGAATAGTGTGGTTATTCATATATTTTATGTTTTCTTTCTTAAAATAAAAAGTACAATCATTTCTAATACCTCTGACAACCCTAATCAGAAGTAAAGTCATCACTTGAAACATGCAGCCACTTCTCAAAACATGTTGCAACGTACTTTAGGTGCTTTGAAGATCTTAAATGATTTTCCCACCCTGATTCTTTGACAAATTGATAAATTCTTCTCAAACGAATGAGAAGTGAGATTTTTTTATAGAACTGTTTCTAATTGGTCTAGCGGCTTACGTCACTGTTGTAAATCACGGTAGTACCAAATAGAAAAATGAAAGATAAATATTTAATGACATCAAAATCAACCTTTCGCCGTCCACTGCTGAACAAAGGTCTCCCCAAGGAGCACCAACAATCCCAGTCTTGGGCAGTCCGCATGCATCTGCTGCCTACCACTTTCTCCTTCCACGGACCGCAACCAATTTAATTACACAGTGGGCTAAAAAGTACACGGTCCGACTAACGTGTAATCTGAGGGTTCTACTGATCTGATGCATCGTAGAAGAGTCTGCCATTATAAAGCGGTAAAAAAATAATTTAATCTTTACCGGTAATAACCCGTGACTGTAATAGTCTTTAAAATATGTTAGTCCTAATGATCTATACAAGTTAATAAAATTGAAGTGTTTGTAATATTAAAATAACCGCTTTTTACTAAATGCATATGTATGTATACACGGTACATGTATCAATTGTTTTCTTTTTAAAATTTTGTTTGTTTGTCGGTCTGTCTGTCGGTTTGTTCCGGCTAATCTCTGAAACAGCTGGACCGATTTTGATGTGACTTTTACTGAGAAGTAGCTGATGATATAAGGAGTAACTTAGGCTAATTTTTTTAAACTAGCTTTGCCCCGCGGCGTTACCTACGGTACGACAATGACTGCGGGTAACATCGCGGGGTTCAACTAATTAATAATAAACCCACCAAATTAGGTAGAGTCTATACAATGGTAACCATAAGCAGAAATACTCCTATATTTTTCTAGATACCATAGATATACATGTTTATGATATATGATATACATCTAGTAGGTAGTAGAGCCACGCTGATTTCAGCACGAATGGGCCGGCTCGACCGGGGCGGTACTACCCTCGCACAGAAGACCAACCTAAAATGACAGTTTTGGTGCTGTCGTGTTTCGTTGGTGAGTGCGAGACCGGAGGCCCAGTGATGCAGGGGTGACAGTTATCGGGGTAAGTGTGTGAGCAGTGGAATGCTCGTAGAGTCATGTTGAGGGTGACGTGGATCGAGTCGTCGGCCAGGGAGACCCGTAGAAACGGTGGTGCCGCTGGCCGCCCGCGGCATAGAGAGGGGCCCAACCACGGCTAACCACCCTGGGAGGCTGCCCCGTCAGGTCGCGCATAATCCTCGGAGTGGCTCGTCGTGCCGGTTGGTGACCGGACGGTGGGACCAGGCGACCATTTCCGGGAGGGTACGGGGGCCCTTCCGTCCGACGGCTCGGTCACCGTCATGCCTCACCGTTATATGACGACACAGCATTCCGAATATCAGTATTACACTGCCACGATGACTGTCACGCCTTTTACGCTTCCATTCCCCTCCCTCCCTCCCTTTTTATTAATCATGGCAGCAAGGAACAAGCAAAAACGTTCAACAGCGGCACTCCACTCTCCCACCAACACACTTTTTGAGGTGGAGTTCACTAACATCCGTGGACTCCATGCAAACCTCAACGCCGTCCACCAGCATCTTGAGACGGCACGACCGGCCATGCTTTTCCTAACGGAGACACAAATTCGCCGCCCTGCCGACATGACATATCTGCACTATCCCGGCTATGTGCTTGAGGAGTGCTTCCTGGCGAAGGCTGGGGTATGTCTTTTCGTCAGGGCGGATGTTTGTTGTCGCCGGTTACGCTGCCTTGAGGACCCATCCTTCTCCATCCTTTGGCTCTACGCGGATATTGGCTCTATGAGCCGAATCTACGTATGCCTATACCGATCCCACTCTGGAGACTCTGAAACAACTCGACTGTTTGAACATCTCAGCCAGGCAGCGGACAAAGCGCAGGAGCAGTTTCCGACAGCCGAACTGGTGTTTCTGGGAGACTTTAACGCCCACCATGAGTCCTGGTTGGGATCTTCCAGAACTGACCACGCAGGTCGGACTGTCCACGCATTAGCCCTCACGCATGACCTCACCCAGCTGGTACTCCAGCCCACCAGGGTACCAGACATACCGAGTCAAGCGCCTTCCTTGCTGGACCTACTGCTGACGAGTCACCCAGCGCAGTACAGTGTGTCGGTGCTCGCCCCTCTGGGATCCTCCGATCACTGCCTGGTTTCCACCACGGTGCCACTTGCTGCCCCTCCACGACGAGTGGCAGCAAAAAGACGTTTATGGCACTACTCGTCGGCAGACTGGGATGGAATGCGGGATTATTTTGCATCCATCCCGTGGGCTCAACGCTGCTTCAAAGATAAAGATCTGTCGCAAAGTGCGGCCGCTGTGGCTGGCGAAATCACTGTCGGAATGGAATACTATATTCCCTACAGTGAGGTCGCCAGCGCAGCGACCCGTCCCTGGTTCAATCGCGAGTGCGCCCATGCTGTTTCACAAAAGCAGTCGGCCTACCGCGCATGGACCAGGGCTCGCGCTCACGGCTCCCCTGACATTGATCTACTAAAAGCAGCGTTTAACAAAGCCACTAGGGAATGCAAGAAGGCTTACATCAGAGCGGATGCCCAGCGCAACTGTTATACGGTCGTCTAGTGGAATTACTGCTACTGATCCAATGCGTCGTAAAAAAACCGCTATCAAATTTTTATCAACGCTCAGACCGCGAACAACTTTTGTAGGAAAATCGTCTTCAAACACCCATTGCGTGGATTGCTACTTCGTGAGAGAAGCGTAGCTATATACTCATGATTCGTCAGTTGTAAGAATGTAGGATACGTTTTGCGAAGTTTCTCCTTGAAACTTTTCTAACATATATTTGCAGCAATCAACATGATGGTATTCTGCTCTTCTTTGAGAGAATGAGGTATCCATCGCGAAGCAACCTCCCTAACTTTAAGGTGTTCATGCAGGGTGGGGGAAACTACCTGTGATCCAATGTTTAGTTCAGCCTGTATCTCTCGATGTGTAATATGTCTATTCTCTCGCAATAGCTACACTACCCTGATGACGTTTTCATGAGTTACTGCAGTTGGTGGTAAACCGACTCTAGGGTCATCGTTTAAGTTCGATTAAATTCACAAAACCAATAAGTAATTGTTGCTAATCTAGGAGCGGACTTTCCCAAAAGCAGCTTGTAAATTGTCTTGAGATTCCTTGAAGTTTAACCCTCGTTCATAACCATAGAAAATCATAGCACGAAAATAATCCCGCGAGACGTCCATAGTTGCAAACAAAAGAAGAATGACAGATAATGTTTAAAAAAAACTACACATAGGTGGCCAGTGATTTTTACAAAGGAGGTTTGTACAAAATAGTTTCATGAAAGAAGCGATTATATTTATTCTGTGGCTATCAATTTTCGGAACAACCTATGTAAGTCTAACTTCGTTATTTTACGTTTACGAGATGATTTTAAAGTTACCGTAAAAGAATATAAAAATTGTTTTGTGTCTTCTTTTGTTTCTAACTTGCATTGTTTTACTTTTAAATCTTGATTGATCTTGTATACTTGTATATCGACTTTCCCAGTCGCGAAGTATCTATTTATTGTATTTGAAGTACTTACATGTGAATCACTGCCGATAATCTTGTTCATTAATCAATCACCACAAAACAATACCCTTTGTCTTACTCGCGGTACTTTTATGTTCTATGGCAATGAGTGACAAAGGATTATGTCAGCAGGCGCCATATAATTCTTTATACGTTTATAAGAAATCAAATTGAAATATAAAAAGAATAGAATGATTTATCAATTTTAAACCTGAATCATAAAATGTTATAAATAAACCGATCACCTATTTATGACTAATAAATATATATTAATGGCTAAACGTCTGCCTCGTATTACAGATTACACGCATTTCAATCTGCGCAGTTATGAGAACGTAATACTAAACATTGTTCCATTTTTATAGTTAATCTTCTAAGTTAATCTTGTATTAATATAATAAAAATTAATAAGCAACTACATCTTCATTGCATCAGAAGTTATTGTTGGTACTGCACTACCGTCAGTTGAAATAATTCAATGACAGATTTCACTTAGATCATCATAACTGGTCTTATGATTCCATAATGAACGATTCTTATAAACTTGATTCGTTTACGACTAGCCAGAAAAGAGCTTCATTACCAATTTGCCGACTCCATCATCAGATTATTCCCAAGATGCTTTAATATAGTACTGTCATCTAAAGATTTACAAAATAAGTACATCAGGAAGACGCAAGCTAAAATTAAGATTCGTACTGTACGCCCTTAGGTTTCTTGGCTATCCTCTATCCACTCAGGGTTTGCTGGAAGAAACCTCAGTTTAGAGTACCAATAAATTTAATGAAACAACAACATTTTTTATGATTTAACTTTATCAAATATGAATAAAACTGGCAACCCTGATTTTAAATCACTTTTAGGTACTTTGAGCTAAATTTGGAAAAGCCATTAAATACGTACATCTAAAGACAGCGGTTGTCACTTTAAATGTCACTCGTCATTCCAATAGATTGTAAAACGAATAAGAGGTAGCAATTATCCTAAAAATAAATCTTACACGTTCTCAAAAGATACAATGTTGCTTAAAGGATTTCGATGCATTCTACTTCTTCTTTTGATGAAATGGCAACCAGCTAATCAGCTATTTTAACCAGCTATTTCTGCCAATTTCAAGTTTTTAAAGTCTTCAAATCATAAGTCTTCTAGTCTTCAAGTTTTCGTCGCGTCGTGATGAAATTAATGAAAAAATATTGAGATATAGTTAGATCCATGGATAAAAAATATAAAAAA
Organism: Spilosoma lubricipeda; assembly: GCA_905220595.1. Lineage (NCBI taxonomy): Eukaryota > Metazoa > Arthropoda > Insecta > Lepidoptera > Erebidae > Spilosoma > Spilosoma lubricipeda. The sequence continues at coordinate 4,645,387 of HG992290.1, forward strand.
TGTGGATGAGATGAAATGGGGACCGTCTTTCGAAAAAACGCTCATCTTTCGATGCATTGGTCCGCAGCAGAAAAACAACGATTTTCACATGTCAGAATAGGTAGCATTTGTCACCTATAATGTCAAATTAGTGATTTAACAAAACAAATCATTGTATTGTGTGTTTATCTATGACTTTAGCATAGTTTAGAATCATTATATGAGAGACGATTTCAAATAATTTAAGGATTTTTTTAAAATAAGGACATTAAGACTTTAGTCCTTTACTTTTTGTGGAAAACACAGTGGTTCATCACTTCACTGGGGTTTACAAAGAGAGAGAGAGAGAAGAAATAATAAAAGTATAATTCGACTGAATGAAAGGAATGAACGGATTAACAATTGTTTTCAAATGCAAGAAATGATTTTCATATATAGCTAAGACCACTATTCATTATGAGCAGGTACATGGAACAGTAAGCTTTACAGAAAATCTGTTTTTCAGACTAAAACAGTTGCATTTGCCTAATTTCAGATCATTTTTTATATGCCATTTATAACAACAACTTTACATCAAGCTATTTTCAGCAATATTGAAAATATTGGAAAGCAACAAGAAACTACTTGATCGTAAGTCCGATGCTTAATTTTTTTTTTTTTTAAATAAATTAGATATTAAAGAAGAAATCGTTTTTGGTTGACCTTAGAAAAGTAGGTTAGTTATTTGAACTAGACATTTAGTTATTACTAACTGATTTAATAATAATTAGTGGCGGCTTTATTGCTGAAAGGCAATCTCTTCCAGGCAACGGTGGTCGAGGATGATTTAAATTTTACTTTTTATTTCTAAGCGGTAGGTACAGTTAGATGTGGGGCTGTCAAAGTAAAGCTTACCTCACATTGGAATGCGCATATCCATTCACATGTTTACGTAAATATGACATAGTTATATTTAATGACGATAACTCTTGTAATTCGCAATTTTTTTCCGAATTAACCATATGATAGCGATACACGATATTAGCTTTCACGTTAAACCAAACAGGGCACACTTTTCCTTAACAAATATTTAATGCTCTAACATAAGATAGTTAATATTTTAAAGCTACCCAACCACTAATTAGGTTCTCCTATTTTATTATCACGCAATATAATTACAGTTTGTCCATAAAACATGAAAGTTTTACATGTTAAACGCTATTAGTTCATAGAAACCCGCAACTCTCTCACAGTGTAGCATCATCATCTTGTAAACTCTCAGCGGCATGCCGAAAGCTCGCGGCAGCTTTGATCGCGATAGCGGCGTCGGTTGAGTCCGCACGCTCCGACTAACGCGATGTATGGAAGTCTATTTACTGGAATTAGGGCTGTTACTAACTAATTATTAGAAAAAAATATTACTTAAGTTAATTAACAAAATAAAAATTATTTTGTTTTATATTTTAGTTAAAGTTAATGAAAAGCTTGTAAACAAGCTTTTTATTAACTTACGATGTATGTATGTATACTTGTAAGTTTTTGATGAAATTTAGCAAGCATATGTTTGTATACAGCGTGACAATACAATATTATAATGACATGGAGCTGGACATCTAATACTGAAGCTCGAAGGTGGTCATAGGAACTCTGTAAAGAAACGTCGCAACATCGTCGAGTTTGGGCTCGTTTGATTCGTCTCGTGACATTTCACTAAAAGCTTGTTTTGAAAAAGCTTTTTAATTTAAATTATTCGATTTTGTTTGATAAAATATTGTCAGCGATAAATACATGATTGTGTTGTCTCCCGTAGAAATATTGGAATCATCACCCTCCGAGCCATTTTCTCAAATAGTTAGAGCTCGCTTTTGAGTCTAATACGATGCGGCTACTATTCTAGAACTAAGTATTAGGTGACATCGGATTAACTAGATTTATAGTTGCTGTACTTTTTAGGGAGCTTACTACTATAGAAATATGATTTCCCGAAACACCTGCATTACCTGTACACTAAAATATAATACATTGATTTATGTGTTTACTTCAAGAACAATATACAACACACATACATGCAATTTTAAGTAGTTTTTTTATTTATGATTTTGTCTATGTTTATAACACATTTTAAAAAGCAAAAAAATGCATTTTTCGTCAGAAACTTATTTGCCAGAATAATAGGGGATTGCTTTTAAGTTTTTAAACTACATAAGTGTTTACATAAATTGGAGACGCAATAAAAGAAATAAAGAATTGTTATGCAACCAAATGTTTGTATGATCTGCAAATATATGTTTCGGAGTTTGGGCGTTTTCTATGTATAATATGTATGTATTTACTAAAAAAAGTATATAAATATTCATATCCGTTGTCTAGTACCCATAATACAAGCTCTGCTTAGTTTGGGACTAGACGGCGTTGTGTGTTAGATGTCCGAAATATTTATTTATAATTTAGTTTATTTAAATATATTTAAACGAAAAATTTGATAATGTGTTCAAAAGCACAGCCCTATCATTGCGCCTTTAATGTATGTACATAAGACGTAGTGTTAGTGCCAAAAACATCGTTATAGATATAGCGGTACCATGTCATTGACACGCGGCTGTTAAAACAAGGAGCTTACTTACAACTGTACTTCAGTCGTGAGACACATACCATACTCAGATCTGCTCAGTTATATTTGTCAAAATAACGTTACAACTTGGGATACATGTCAATTTGAGAAATTCCTTCCTTCCAACCACGGTTCGTTGGTGATGTGATCCTATCTTATCAAGGAATATTAGTTATGGGAACATTTATTTCAACATAATTCAAAATTTAAATATGTCTATCTTATAATAAATGCTGATGAACATACCTATATATACTATTTATATGTACAATACTATATATACTATACTATACTATACTATACTATATATATACTTAAACATTCCTTCTTTGAATCAGACTAAAATTCAGACAGTAGTGTGTGAGATTTATGCGATTCTAATCAAATTTCAGATAAAGTAGTAAAAAGAATAGAAATTATTCATTATTTATTAAGTTTTATTCAAACCATAAAAACATTGTTTAAAAGTAAAGGCCAAGGTAGACGGTCAGAAAATCCACCTCTACACAAGTTGTGCAACTAAATATGAAGCAAACTATATCGACAAGGCTTCATATTCCAACGGCTTCTAAGGTTTTCGGTCAAAACTCCCAAGTCCAACAATATGAGCCCTAGCAACAGTGGTTTTAAGTAGCAACTGATACTCAGTATCTCCAATTTTAACTAGAGAAAGATTATTGAAAATGGTCTGAATTTACCTTAATAAAATTTTAACAAAAATAAAACCAACTTCAAGCTCGATTTCTCTTGGATGCCATTATCTGATCTTAGTGTCCTTATCATAGTACCACCGTTGGGATATCTCCTTTCTATTAAAAAAGAATAATCAAAATCGGTTTATGAACGACGAAGTAATCCGAGAACACATAAAAAAAAGAAAAAAATATATACGGTTGAATTGAGAAACCTCCTTTTTTTGAAGTCGGTTAAAAAGTAATAGTTCTTGTTTTTGACAAGTATTATACACAACAGTCAAAGTATTAAATCAATTGAAAAAATAAAAAGACTATCTCCAGGTTTAACTACAGATATGAGTTTTTGAAATCGTTGGTAAATTTAAATAATTTATTTCAGTTTGGAAAACCAACAGCTCCGTTTGATCCGTTCAGACCCTATCCCGGGTTTAAGGGGAGACATATTTCTAGACTATCAAAGGCCGGATGATGTGATGAAATTAAGTCTTGTAGTAAATACATCACTTCATATCTTCTTAATCCTTCACACAACGAACACAAAGAATTTCAATTAATATCAGTTGAATACTTCCAATAGTGACTGTTGGTCAACGTTGTAAATTAACTATTTTTCTTTAATGACTTTGTACTACTTACTTTGTAAGCCGAAGATTATAAGTACGTATACAGATTGAATATTTAGTTCTTCAATCTTAATAGATCCAATGCACTTCTTTTCAATGTTGCTTACAAGTTATTTCTCATGCTTTAAATACTATTCATTTCTAGAATTAAATAGCTCAAAATGGAAAACGATACCTCGGACCACTTCCCGATTTGCCGTCTGATGAATACACCAAGAACAAATGTATTCATTATGTGTGGGGTATTAAAATCTCTCGAGGCCTCGAGACTGGGCTCACTCCGTGTTCATACCACTGAAAAAAAAAGGATCAACGAAGAAGTGTGGCAACTGCAGGCTTATAGTCTTAATTACCTGAACATCTATGGCAATCGTTATTGGGAAGTGAGTGCCCTCAAATATACTGACAACTAATTCAACTTTCGAATTCAGATCACCCTCAGAGTTGCGGAGGTCCGATGCCAGTCGTTCCGTGTAAAAACTGATATTCAGGTAAAACCGGTATAAGAGAAGATTTGGGGTCGGCTACTAGAGCCCAAATCTTGGGAATAATGAAGGCTAGGAAAATGCTGATGACAATATGTCTGTGGTCATTTGAAGTTATTTTTTATATAGATATATGGGCCTGCCAAGAACAGTGGTCACCATACTCGTTGCGAATACAGATAAAGCAACAATTAAGCTATAGATCAACACAATCAAAAGATACAGTGTATATAGTACGTAACGATGTATTTATTTAATTGCTAAACTGACCTGGTTCCACACTTACCCCAATTCACAATGAAATGATGAGAGTATCTTGTAAAGTAGGATATACTGGCAATCATTATAACCGACACCATGAAATACAAACCGGCATCCGGAGAATCGGCAGTAACCAATGGAAGGGCCAAACCAAGATCTTTATCGCATCGATAAAAACATATCGATAAGCTTATCTAGAAAATTCGCCTTTTGCGGGATCCATTGCAATAAATACGAGTAGCCTCAATTTGTCGGCCATAAAATTCCATAAGTTGCAATTTGTCAACGTCAACTGGCAATGCGTATCGATGCATCGGAATGGAGCGATCGAGATCTTCTGACGATTATCCGATTGGCGATTGTGTAGTGAGCTGCGCACGAGCGTGCAACATGAATGGTGAATTGAGGAAGCTATATCTGAATGCAAAATACTGTTTTGTTTATTCAAATTTCGAACAAAAATAACTGTTGACTAAGTCTTTGGAATATAGATGTTCTTTGATTTAAATAAGGAATGAACATATTAAGATATTAATATTATCTGAAGTGCCTTTATAGAGATTATTTGCAACACTGATCGTTTCTTTTACACATTGAATTATATTATATTATTACAATTTGTGTGATTCACGAATTTTTTTGTTGTTGAAAAGTTGAATGCTCTTTGTGTCCGTTTCGTGTGTATTTGTAAAGTCCCCTGCGACAGGATTTATTCCATAGCTTGCTTGTGTGTATGCCAATCTTCAAGAATCAACTCCGTGCAAAATGTCATTGAAATCGGTGCAACGATTGAGGCGTGCAAGCGTGACAGACAGACAAACAGAAGAAGTAGTAGTACTACGTACGAAAGTACGTAGCTTTCGAATGTATTATATTAGAATGGATGTAGGAGTTGCCTTTTAAACAAAAAAGTTGTATGTTGTATCAACTAGGTTATACTAATCACAGATCTAGTAAACGACAGTTAGTTCGACAAAATTAGGCCATTATTCTTCTCTGGAATGCGTACACAAACCAATATAATTTTAGTTTAAAGTACGCTTACCCTATACAAGGTTCTGTATGATTGATAGAAAAAGACGGTAAAAGTCAGTTTTGTAACTGATCTAAATGTATTACGACCTTTTTCATAAACGTTACTTAACTTTAAGCATTAGTTCTGCGTTATTTTGATCTTTAAGGACGTAAGTTTAATGTAGTAAATAACATAAAACCGTAAGCTTAATATCTACACAACTCTGCGTCAGAAGAAAATATCTTCGTTATTAAGTTTGCAACAATTGATTATAACCAAGTACAATATAGAAATAACTGAATTTAATGTTATTTTATAGTATTGGTTCTAATTAATACTAATAATTAAAGTTTAGAACTTCAATCAATGGAAGAGTACCAGGTAAATCCGCTACTGTAGCAATAAACAATATGAAGACACTAAACACTAAAACACAAATATATTATTGTTATCGTTATATTTTATTATCATTAGATAGTTATATCTGATTGCGTCTAACTTAAAAGCTTTGTAAGCTTTCCTTCCTGCAGAAAATAAAACGCGTCATATATTTTAGCAAACGGTTAAGGAATAATGAATAACACTAATAAAAATAAATTAAACTTTACACCTCTCACATAAGGCACACATAAGGCTGGTGATAAATATGCTTGCAATAAATATATATTATAATAACATAGTGTAATATTTTTCCTGAGTAGTCAAGATAATTGCAATTGTAATAAATTTACAATCACTAAAATCTATCATTTCCTCAGAAGTGCACCTTCTCGTCAACTGCATTGCTCAATCGGTCGACTGGCAGAGAATGCTTTAGGCATTAAGCCCGCCGATGCATGTATTTGTACATTAAGTTATAAAATAAATAATTAATATCGAACCCACGACCTCTGGCTTAGCTAATAAACCAACCAACAGGTCCATCACATGATCATGCCAGTTTTACTGGAAAATCCGTCCGTTGTGTTGTTTTAATTATTTTGTGAGGTGAGGCAGGGAGGACTCCAGAAGCCGCTGATGTGTTCCTGCAGTTTCTTACAACTGCCGAGGTAGCACTCAGGGGTTCAGAGGGTAAACCGGTTTTCCAGTAGACCCACACACGCCGTTCGTCTCCCCGGACGGAGTATGGTGCGGAAAGCATTCACCGCGTAAAATAAAGATCGGTCATGTAAAAAATCTGAAAAATAGCAATTTTAATAGTAATTTTAGCTGCGCCAAAATGACTCTGCTCTGCCTGATGGAAAGCCTGAGCAGATTCCAAGAGTGGTGGTCAACATCCTCGACGCGAATAAGGACAGTGCAGCATGATGACCCACACTATGGCTGCCTAGTGAGATGCTTTTTTACGCCCCGTTATTCATTATTCCCAGGTAAACTTATTACTCATACGACATATATTGACATATAATCGATCAAAATGGCATGTAATAAGTAAGGCCTATGTCCAACAATTGACTGCAATAGACTATTAATTATTACAATGTTATATTTGCCTAAAATAAAAAAAAATAAAAAGAAATTCTGCCACTGTCATGATCACCGCTGTCCATTAAATAAAGTTAACAGAATGTCCCTCTGTACGACAATATGAAATAGGTACATAACACGTTAAAACGTGTCATTTTGAAGTTTGCGTACAGTTTAGATATATGTGGATAAAATTCGTAATGTATTTACTTTAGCACCTCATGAGAATCGTTAGTTAAGAACAAATTTAATATTTAGACTGCCTCGGTGGCGCAGTGGTAGCGTACGCGACTGCTGTTATTGAGGTCTCGGGTTCGATTCCCGGGTCGGATCGAATGTTTGTATGATCTGCAAATATTTGTTTCGGAGTTTGGGTGTTTCTATGTATAATATGTATGTATTTACATAAAAAAAGTATATAAGTATCAGTTGTCTAGTACCCATAATACAAGCTCTGCTTAGTTTGGGACTAGATGGCGTTGTGTGTTAGATGTCCGAAAATATTTATTTATTTATTATTTATCAATGCACTAAAGTGGGATTCACGTGTACACTTAAAACTAATATCAATTTAAGGCAATTAACATTATTGAGATATCATTAAAATTATATGCACTGATGATAGTCACTATAGTTTACAATCCGAAACTTTTGTAATAATACATCGAAAATGTAAGTAAACACGAGATAAACGATGCGCACACAGTTATGTGCACTTCAAAGACTGACGACAACGTTCGAGACTGGCCTGGTTTGATCGAATTATCACAAACTAACTTAGCCACAACTTCAAAAGGGGCAGGAAGAACGTTATATAGTACATATCAAATTATAACCTGATGAAAATTGGCAGTCCGTTCGTACACTCTCTATGTGGTGTTTCATTTGGATATTTGTACAGAAGATTTGTTCATTAAAAGCGTGCTGCAAAAAGTAAACTTTTTTTCTTTACCACTGTGTTTTGTCGTGGTTCTTTCAGTTTCAATTTGGGCCGGCTGCCCAAACTGATATCAAGGGCTCACTGGAATTTGCACGCTTGTGGAGTTGCTGTAGGTCTCCGGGGGCACCTGTAGACACCATCAAGAAGTCTGTCTGTATCTTACCCTATAGAGTAAGATACAGAGAAAAAATAATTACAATATTGTTTGTATTGTATATAACAATACAAACAATATTGTAATTATTTTTTTAAAAAAGGAAAATAATAAATAAGTTCTAAAAGTAAAAAGACGAAAATATATTTCTTTTGTCAACATTTGAATAAACACTATTCTACAGTCATTACCTCTTAACCAAAGCAGCTGGTTCACTAATTAACCATGCAGGTCTTGACATAAGACAATGTATTCCCAATACCGTTTAGCGTGAACCGTGATAGAATGTTCGTGTATCTGTGCAACGATGCTACATCATACATATTAAAAATACGTACAGAATTTCATTTGAATTTCATAAATGGAATTAAGTTCTTCAATACTTATAGGTCATCTGTAAAGAGAATGTGTCGCCTATCGTTTTGTGTTACGACATCTAAATGTTGCCATAATCTATTACTCCTGAAATTATATTTAAATACTACAAATCTTATACTAATATACAAAGCTGAAGAGTTTGTTTGTTCGTTTGTTTGAACGCGCTAATCTCATGAACTACTGGTCCGATTTGAAAAATTCTTTCAGTGTTAGATAACCCATTTATCGAGAAGGCTATAGGCTATATACCATCACACTAAGACCTATAGGAGCGGAGCAAAAATGAAGAATGTTACAAAAACGGGGGAAAATAATTACGGTACGGGCAACAGGAGACGCAAACGAGGTGGCGTGGGTCGGCTAGTGATTTATAAAAGTCAATAGGCATGACGACTAATTTTGAAAAACTGTTTGATATTCGAAAGTATCTCCTTTTGTCAAAAACAATGATATTTCTACAAAAAATAAAGTTTTAGTAGGAAAAAATTGCGATACAAATTTTAAGTTTAACATTCACGCCAAAACGCTCGGTGGTGTCATGGCGTCTATTTGTGCAGACGTGACGTCACCATTTGTCAACAGTAAAGTGATCGTCGATAATATTCGAACAAAGTTACCTTTATACACACGTGACGTAATTCGCTCTGATTGGTGTTCAACTTAACATGGCGGATTGCTGTAGTTTGCAGTTTTATTTTTATTAATTAACTATTAATCTCGCTCTAAATATCAAAATAAACATGTTTTTTATACTCCATAAACCTCATTTAATCACATAAATACATCATTTTAATGGTTCTTGGTTACTGTCATCGTGCCATGCTTGTGTAGTTTCCCTTTGTCGGATTTTATGACGCTCACGAGATGAATAGAGATGGTCACACAATCTATACACCCTCTCTCTCTCTCTCTCACTCACACTCTGTATTCTTTATTCATCACACACCACACAACACAATATATATGAAATCAGACAGACTTATTCCTTCGTCAGCGAAGAAATGCTTCATACAATTTAGGTAAGAAAGTGGCTATAATATCTAACGGACCAAGTGTTAGTATTAGCCCGAAGCAATCACTTCACAGCACAACTTCATCTTTAATGGGCTATAACTATTGTTTCGACCATAATCTCTTATACCTTATAACTGATAGATAGATTAGCAAGCTATACAAAATTATTTAATTAAATACTAATTATACTACTACTAAATATTATTTTAATTAAGTGACAACACCGCAGAGCCTTACACGTCATATTAAGAGAAATTATTGTACTAAATAGTTATTAGTTGCCCATAAAAGAAACAGTCAAGGAAAATAAATGAAGCAAATTATCATTTCAAAGGGCTTTATTTGAAAACAGAAAATATATTATCCAAAGAGCTTATAAAATGTCAAAACGATGAATTTGTACAACACTTGAAATTTTAAATTAAAATTACTTTCTACTGCGTCTGGCGGTCTGTAACTGTGTTAGTTTGGGATCAGATGTGTAAAGTAATTATTAATATTTCTTTTTCAACAATTAATTTACCACTAGCTTCTGCCCGCGGTTGCGTGTATGTCAGTTATTGCGATGAAACGTAGCCATTCAACATTAAAGGTAAACATTGGGTTGGGCCGGCTCGACCGGGGCGGTACTACCCTCGCACAGAAAATCAACGTAAAATGACAGCGATTATGCTTTCGTGTTTCGGTGATGAGTGCGAAACCGGAAGCCCAATGATGCAAAAGCATCACTAGCCCGCCATGGTGTGGGTCAACATGCTGCATTGTTGCATGGTCTGCATTCGCAGTATGGTGACCACCACTCTTGGATTCTGCTTAAGCTTTCCATCAGGCAGAGTAGAGTCAATTTGGCAGTGCCAAATATAAAAAAAAAAACCTCAAGAATCAAAATATCTTCATGCCAGTGGTCTGGCAGACAGACAGAGTTACTTTCGAGTTTATAAAATCATTATGGATTACAATTTCATATCTCCAAAAAGGAAAAAAACAGCCTACGGTATAGAAAAATCATTACAATAGCTCTTAACATGCAACTTCGCCCTACATAAATCTAAACAGCTTTATAACAATGCTCTGACGCATCTCTTCCTTGTTTACAATCACTATTAGATTTATGATTCAACAAGTGTCGGCCCGTTTACTAACTAAGCAGCTTTATCTCCCGTTGTAGTAAACATGAGGATAAATCTATGTCGCTGGCCTTGAACTAGGGATGTACCATGTATAAGTTAAGTTAAAAATTAAATTTTCTCAAATAAAATAAAAGTTTTATCAACAAAGAGCAGTCGAGTCTTTTTTTGACAGCTACCGCATTAGAAATACATATCTTGTGTCGCGGGGGACTTTGCAAACATTACATGGAACGGACACAAAGAATACCCAGACACAGAACAACAATTTTGCTGATCACACAAAGTGTTGTCCTATGTGAGATTGGAACCAACACTTTTGCAGTAGAAAGCCGCGTGATGTTAGCTCAAAACACTAGGCCAACCGTGCAAGTGCAGCCTTAGAGTTCTTTGACCGGATCTCTAGTGGCAAGAGAACTTGACAGCTAAGCTGGAGATTGAGAATTTAATTCCCATCCAAGAGAACTATTGTGTATTGTATTCTAGGTATGGGCGATTTTTATTTATGATGTGTATGTTTTTAAAAGTTACTATGCTCAGGCTCGGCCTAGTACGTGATCAGATGGCCACGTGTAAGACATCGACATCGTCATCTCGACTAAAGACGTCCGCTTTTGAACGGCCTCTCTGAAAGTCGTAAGTACGCAGACTCGAAATAAGTTTTTTTTTCTATTAGTTTTTGGAACTTTTACGCACAGCGTATGCCAGTCCAACAATTTATGAATCACACAAAGTATTGTCCCATGTGAGGTTTGAATCCACAACAGTTGGCCCAGTAGAAAGCGGCATGGCGACCTTTTAAGCTCTAGGCTAATCATGCAATCCATCTATATTTCGATGAAAACTAATCTCTTTGTTTCCTAACAAGTAAAGTATAGGTAAATTACCTCATCTCTAGTAACGCAGTTATACCACAAGAAGTTTATGGATGAATTACACATCCCAGTTTATAGGTAACCCACATCGAACAGCGTTGAGATCGTAATATTAGGAATGCACTACAATTCCTAAAACTCGTATCAGACAGTTATTCAGTAGCTAAAATAATCCCAGAATACAAGTACTAATAGGAAATATTTAGATTTAAGAAAATTATATTCTTTAATTAGTGAATAGTTTTCTTAATGAACACACATGTAAATTTCTCTACCTATGTTTTTAGTGTCAAATTATTCCTACAAAAAATGTATAACACCCTTCCGTTTTATGTCCCTCATCTGATCCATGATAGTCAAGATGAAAGTACTTCTTCAATCAGATTATTAACAATCTTTTCTCTTTTGGTGTGCATTAGCAAGCCTCTATTTAATTGTCGAAATCTATCATCAATTTTTCCGGCATTTACTGATATTTCCTTAATATCTCGATATCCTTATCTATCTTTTATATCCGTGTAACGATACGCGGTTATAAAAGTATTTCAATATATTAAAAGGCAATTAAGTAATTTTAACTACTTCTAAGCTGTAAGGTTTTATAATTATATTTGATATTATTATAAAAGTAAAACGCTATCCGTATGGTGATTTATTAAGATTATGGAAAATCGCCACCCTTATTCATTGCGTGGGTGTCAAAAGAATCGACTTAGAAAGCAAACACGCAGGATATTTATTATATGTCCCTTTCAAAATGACTCTACTCTGCCTGATGGAAAGCATAAGCAAAATCTAGGAGTGATGGTCACCATACTCATTACTTATTACGAATGCAGAGAATGCAGCATGGTGACCCACACTATGGCGAGCTAGTGATATTTCTGCATCATTTGACCTCCGGTCTCACACACACCAATGAAGGATGACAGCACGAACGCTATTATTTTACGTTGTTCTTCTGTGCGAGGGTAGTACCGCCCCGGTCGAGCCTGCCCGTTTGTGCTGAAATCAGCGTGGCTCTACTACCCGTAAAAACGGATAATAGTACCGCAAAGAGAAGATAAACTTTAAGCAAACCATATACCTATACCAATCTGTCGAACCATAAAACGTTCATGAAGTTTGCAAAAAGACACTAACCATAGAATGGAAGCTTTCATGGACATATTCAGTACTTTCTTAAAACAAAATTTACTGAAAACTGATAACTCGACATTAAAGCATTCACCCCAGGAGCTTTCCAACCATTTGCACTCTGTTTTATCCAACACTATAATCGACAGCTATAAAATTAATATCATTGCATCGTAACCATTATGAAATGCGGTTTACGATGCTGTAAAAATGTTATCTTTATTTAATCTATAGTGCCTGGTTCACCGTTCATCTATAATTACGATATAGCATTAGAGAATACCAGAAATCGAGTTAACCTTAACCTTGCCTACCACCTACCTATATTGATGGTAACAGATTCGATATTCTTATAATAGACTAGGTTTTGGCCGTATTGGAGGAGGAAACGTTTTCAGCGTTTGTTTTAATGCAGTTTTGAACCAAGAAACTGGTCAGTGTGTGACCCCACCCGACGCTCGACTCGAGACCCGACTTGGGTCACTCACTCACCACTTTTGATATAGAGCAGAACAAGTTTATTGGACAAAACAGTGCTGGAAATCCTCGACAAGGGTAACTGCTGTCAGCTACGTTATATCCGACCTATTAAATATACCCATTTGCACAGAGAGTAGACAATAATTTCATCCTCATGAAGGATAATGCTCGCACGCATACGGCCCACTTGACTCGAAGAGCATTATCTAATACCAATATCTCGGTTTTACCATGACCTGTGATCTCAACCCTTTATGAACATTGAAAAGAGGATAATTACAGTAAAGTCAACAGACAACACGAGCTCATAACCGCCTTAAAAATCTGCTAGAAGCTACCACAAGAAAACGTTACCCGTTTGATTGAGCGCGTTCCAAACAGATTACGGCCAACGCGACGCCCGACCGACCTACCCGTTATTGAGGATACTCTTGTGTGACTATTCATAACTGTTTATATGACAAAATAAAACCTGTTAAATTAACTTTTTTAGGAAAAAAATCATTTTCTGTTTTTTTACATTTTTTTACGGAAATAGAAACATTTTGCTAAACAACCTGTATCGCGGGAGACTTTACAAACATACAAGAAACGGACACAAAACACCCAGACAGAACAACAATTTGTGAATCATATAAAGTGTTGTCCCATGTGGGATTTGAACCCGTACTTAGCGCAGTAGATAGCGCTTCAACAGTAGGCCAACCGTGTAGTATATTTTGTTTAAGTTTATAAGAAAAGCACACAGTCTAACTATACTTACAGTGGATTTATCTAAATGGTTAGAAAACTCGAAATCGCATTAAATTTAAAGTTAACCAACGAGTTTGGTCATCAATAATAACATTAACATATACACCTGCGATAAAATAAAACAGTTATATTACGACATGTTGTGTGGAGAAAGTATGACAGTCCGATAAACATATTTCCGTAAATGGCAGTTATAGCAGTAATCTCGGTGCGAAATACAGACGGTGAGGCGATGTTATCAGTTTACTTACAAACGCAACTAAAAGTAGGAACATCGCAGTACATACAAATCAAACGTGTATTTCTATACAAATAAATAAAATTGCCATGACTTTTTGTAATTTCTAATTAACAGCTTTTCACTAAAACACATAAAAGGTACGGTACTTACATTAAAAAAAACTATTTTTGTCTGTCTCTCCGTTTTTTCATGTATCATTCATCATCATTTCATACTTGGACCTGCTGGGTCGATTTTAAAGGGATTTTCACTGACAGATAGTTGATGTTTAAATAAGTAACTTTGGCCATTTTTATTTAAGAAAAAAATAAAGAATCACTAAAATAAAATTAAAAGCAATGGAATAGTGACCGATAATCAAAGGCAACGAAAACCGCAGGACACAGCTAGTTCAGTGAAAAGGCATGGTTAAGTAAAAAGAAATTATAGGCGTCTCATCTCGGTATAATAATCCCCTTTTCAAATTTTTTATGTTCATTATGTTCTCACTTGGTTTAATAGCAAAAATAATTGAAGATGTGTAAAGGTTTGCAAAATTAAAGTCTTCTTGTTTTAACAAGACATTCTGTTTATGGTCTTAAGGTAACCGTTAGCTTCTATCAACGTTAGTTTATTATCTATGATGGCTATTCAGTATTGTATGATAAACACAATAAAACGCATTTCTCAATTTCTATCTTAAGAAGAATAAAACTTTCTCATTTAACTATCGTGATTATCTTACGTATAAAATTCTCGTGTCACAGTGTTAGTTACCATACTCCTCTGAAACGACTTGACCGTTTTTAATGAAAGTTTTACGCATATTCAGTAGGTCTGAGAATCGGCAAACATCTATTTTTTATACCTCTAGTATTATTATATATCTATCTTATACACTACATGTGTACTACTACATCTTATGTACCTGTTGGACTTTCACTGACAGGTAGCTGATGAGATAGGGATACTCCCTATCGCATCAGCTACCTGTCAGTGAAAGTATACTTAGGCTGCTTTTTTGAGACTAGCTACGCCCCGCGGCTTCACCCGCGGTACGACAATATGCGTGGGTAACACCGCGGAGTTCAGATAGTCTATACTAATATTATAAATTCGAATATAATTCTGTTTGTTTGTTATGCTTTCATGGCTAAACTACTTCACCTATTTCAATGAAATTTGGTATGCAGATACTTTTTTATTTTTGAGAATTTTCGGAGGGAGTCCGGGCCAGATTTCTTATGCAATCCGCGTTAAACTCGGTACCCAACATTTAGCAAATTAAATAAATAAATAAATATTTCGGACATCTAACACACAACGCCATCTAGTCCCAAGCTAAGCAGAGCTTGTGTTATGGGTACTAGACAACTGATACAAATACATATTATACTTTTTTTTTGTAAATACATATATATTATACATAGAAAACACCCAAACTCCGAAACAAATATTTGTAGATCATACAAACATTTGGTCCGACCCTTGAATCGAACCCGAGACCTCATGATCAGCAGTCGCACACGCCAACCGCGAGACCAACGAGGCAGTAGCAATTCAATGTTATAGTCCTGAATGATATTTGAATAAGTTTCTAAGAGATATTTTATTTGTAGTTCAAGATGGATCTTGACGAAAACTTTGAGAAGGTAATTATTACTGTTTAAAAGTGTAAAAAACGTAAAACTGCTGAATGCTGAATTTTTTTCAAAGTAACTTAGTTTTTTTCATATTTATTAACGGCGGTTAAAAACAATTATAACCAGGTTGCTCCAAATAATAGGAATTTAAAGTTGTCAAAAACATATTGACATAATAAAATCATTTCTCAAAACTACGGGTTTTGAATTCCAAAATGCCGGGAAATTGCACTTTTTTTCCTAGTTTCTAAATTTTAGAGATGACAGCCCTACTGAACATGCATAAGTTTACCTATCAAGGTTACAGTGGACGGACAGCTGCCCTTAGTCTTATAATGGTGTAAAAGCTCTAAATAATGTAATGTTACAAAAAATCCAATACTTTTTCCACTATTTTAACAGTTTTTTCTTTCAAAACGTAAACATTACATAAACCTTCATAAATTTGCGTATAATCTTTTAATAAAAAA
This sequence comes from Spilosoma lubricipeda, assembly GCA_905220595.1. NCBI lineage: Eukaryota > Metazoa > Arthropoda > Insecta > Lepidoptera > Erebidae > Spilosoma > Spilosoma lubricipeda. The sequence continues at coordinate 4,661,693 of HG992290.1, forward strand.
AAATTTCGTGGGGTGTCAGGGGACACCCGGATGGAACGAAGTTCACTGTCAGGATTCATTATTTTTATATTTTTTTATTATTTATTATGTACAAAAAACCTGTATATACTCAACAAAAATAATCGCCGCGACACCACACTGTTCAATGCGAAATAAAAATGAAAATGTCTGGCTTGCTTTCTGTAAGAGAGAGAGAGAGACAGAAACATGCGCACGCCGCACGGCTTACAATCGCTTACTGTAGCAAAAAGTGTCGTGACAAGTTTTCGTAAGATTTTTTTCCGTCTAGCCCCCTTTCACAACGCGCGATAAGGAACTTCATTAAAATAAATTAGAACTTGATGATGATATAGTAGCTTTAGAGGTCTCCTCGCCACTTCTTACTATGTTGAGTGATATGGGTTCGAATCTCACTTAGGACAAAATTTCCTGAATTCCACAAATTGTTGTTCTGAGTCTGGATGTGCTTGCATCCAATTCATGTATGTGTGTTAAGTAGCTCGCAACATAGGATATAGGTATTCCTAGAGCGGCAATTATATTTTTATTAAAACTACTCTTATTGTAAACAGTTTTCAAAAATAGTAAATTTATATTTAAATGTTTAAATAATACTACATATATACTACTAATAATTGTTCTTAGTAAGGATACATCTTTATTAACCAAATACTACTTACACAATTATTAATATACTTAAAACGATTCATTTATTAACAGCCAACTTAAAGTAAGAAAATTATACAATTACCTATAATTATGATTAATAACACGTACTACCTATGTAACATATATTTAAGGTGTAAATTCAAACTTTTGAGTTCTACTTGTCCATACAAAAGTTAAACACACAAATTATATCGTATAATAGAAATAACATCTCATCTATTTTGGTAAGTACCTACTTGAAAAATACTTACAGATAAGTATTTCCGAACGGTAAAGTTGAAAATACTCGAGCCGTGTGGGTTCGATATTCAAAGCAAGTTAAACAAAGGTTCCCATCTAAATATAACCGTTTATTGACCACACCGGAGGTTCCTTCCTGAGGAAATGTATTTTTATTATACTAGTTGTTGCCCGCGGCTCCGCCCGCGTATAAGTCGGTTATCGCGGCAAATAGTAGCTTATGTGTTATTCTGATGTTTAAGCTATATTACTGTAAAGTTTCATCCGTTCAGTACTTTTTGCGTGAAAGAGTAACAAACATCCATCCATCCATCCATCCATTCATACTTACAAACTTTCGCGTTTATAATATTAGTAGAATCTATACGAGTAAACTAAACTTCAAATTTTTAAAATAAATATTCCGATCAAGATTAAAAATAACATACATATTTTCAAATAAATAAATTCTATTTTGAAATCGAGAACATTAATTTCGAAGTTTGAATATTAAAAAGTATATTTGGAATGTCTTTATTTTTTACTTAATATTGCCATGTTCAAAAAAATATTTTCGATTACATAACCTCTACTTACCTAACCTTTATTCGTCGATGGTGTATCTCACCGGAAGCGTATAGCGGTCATGTCAAATATTACCCACACCGCTAGCCTGAACAGTTAGCACCTTTTAAGGGCACGAAGCGATACGAGCAAATAGCCATATTGTTAAACTAAATCGCTATTTTACAACGACTTTGTCCGCGGTCCCTTAAAAGGCCTTGTCAATTTTACTTTTACACCTGCATTTTATTACTAAGTAAGTATGAGTCAATATCAACTTTAATACAAGAGAGTAAAGCATCAAATCTACTTGGCAAAAAAACTTGGCAACAATGAAGCGGTTTCAAAATTGAAATGTCATTTCGAATGACAGTTGTTATGACGATATCTAGCGGTAAGGTTACGAACGAACTTTGATCGTTCCTATAATTTTTGAGGTTATAAAACATGTAATTTTTTTCAGAATCTGACCTAAAAGTCAGACCCCATCATTGTTATTCAAATAAATTGAAGTCGTTTCTCATTTCTGTACACTTAAATAATGTTATTTATAGCCACCGCCCGTATCTTCTGTAACCGTTGGTATTGAGTGTATTTTTCTGACAACTTGTATGTAAGATTTTGGAAAATCTGTTAATTTCTGCCTCAATAGGGTCTTTCATCAAGACTTTTTTTTTTTTGGGACTAATCCCGCCCACATTCCCACCACTGTAACTCCTGTACACCAGGATCAACAGCAGTGACCCACGAACACACCGAGTTATGACACTCGGGAAGTCCCAGGAAGAAAATTAACTGTCTTGGAACCCGCAACGGAGTTAATCAGAAGAAAAACAGGAGGAGTTGGAAATGATAAATCCACTTCCCTCCTTAGCAAAGCGGGAGACAAAATGAAGTCAAAATAGGCAGACACCTTTTTCAAACCGGTAAGCACCACGGATAAAGTATTAGGGGTCCTAAGTGAGCTATATTTGATTACTATAGTATGTATGGCAGAATCGCCTAAACGCACTGAAATTCACCGCAGTTGACACAAGATCCTCATAGTATACCGCCCCAGATGTCATTTGTAAGCTATTTAGCATTGTGTTACGTTCATTGTACCAAAGACTACACTCCCAGAGAACATGATGAGCCGACTGTTCACAGATAGTATCGGGTGTTGAGCATTGACACAATGGTGAATCAACTAATTTAAATGAGTGTAGTTTGCTCTTAAAGGTGACAACTTATAAAATTTCTAAAATATACTATACTACTTGTGGCGACCTCCACATACAGCGGCAACAAAATCATATAACAGCGCCATAAAAAATACATACATATGAATTAGAATTACTCACTCTCCCATCTGCTGCAATCCCCAGTGAGTCAGTTACCAAAAGGTACCCTCAATTGATACGTCTGACCACGCATCTGACCTTGCATAATACAACTGCCAGCTGCTACTAACATCAAGACGCTTCTGACTAATTAATACAAAAAGTATACGCTATAAATGCACATCCAATAGGCAATTTACCTATTTTGTTAAACCAATGTACCTATTTTATAGTAAGAGTGTATTTTTTAAGACTTCCAAAAAGAAGTAGGTTCTCAATTGGACTTGATTGTTACATCTTAACTTTCGACTGGGTAATCTGATTTCGATGATTTTTTTTTATTTGAAAGCTGGTGCTTCTCATGTGGTCCCATTTCAATTTGGTTCAGTTCTCGAAGACGGTTTTTTTGTTGAAACTTTTGGTTTTTTCACGAAGTTTTTAAGCTTTACCGTGGGAGAGCCACGCTTAGGTATGCATGGGCCGGCTCAACCGGAGTGATACCACGACCTCACAGAAAACCGGTATGAAATAGCGCTTGCGCTGTGTTTCACCGAGTGAGTGAGGATACCGGAGGCCCATACTCCAACCCGTCCCCACATCCCTTTCCCCTTCCCCAAAGGTCGGCAACGCACTTGTGACGCCTCTAGTATTGCGGCGGTAATCGCTTACCATCAGGTGATACGTCTGTTCGTTCGCCCCCATATACCATAAAAAAAAGCTTTTACTGTATTTTCTTCTTCATTTGACTCATTGTTAGGCCAGGACCTACTTGGTACGTATTTGTCACACATTTTTATTTTTGTAAAAATAAGTCATAATGGACCGAAAATAAATACATAGCTTTGGCTATTAGATTCCACATTTACTAATACAAAATACAAGATAGGTACCACAAGGTAGTAGAGCCACGCTGATTTCAGCACGAACTAGCTGGCTCGACCAGGACGATACTAGCCTCGCACAGGCCCAATGATGCAGAAGTATTACTAGGCCGCCATGGTGTAGGTTATACACTATGCTGCACTGTTGCATTGTCTGCGTTCGCAGTATGGTGATCACCACTCTTGGATTCTGCTTATGCTTTCCATCAGGCAGAGTAGAGTCGTTTGGGTAGGGTCAAACATAAAAAAAGACCTATAAAATACAATGTTTATGATGAAGCGATCATACATTAATAGTGGGTCATCCGGTTTTATTAAATCACCTCTACAAGTAATTGTTTTTCCAAATCAAAACTATTTAAATCAAATGAAAATTAGATACTAATTATGTTTATTTATTAATCTATAACTGTCCGCTCCAAAATGAGTAAAGTGAAAAGATAAGCATAGTATTAACTCAACAATTCAAACTAGCAAGGAGCATAACAATATTAGTAATACAATTGCAGAAACAACGGTTTCTCATATTATCGACCACATAACATAAATTGCGTTAGATAAGCGGTTTACTGAGACCGCGGAATCTAATCTTCGAATAGGATTTATACAATGGAGTGAGAAGTGGCTTATCTAAATAGTATGGCAATTCAATAAGGAAAGTCTACCGGTTAGAAACATATAATAGTTTTTTCTATCATTTTGATGATAAGCGGCTGTTCCTACTGCTACTATTAACGATGTCCACATTACTTACACCTACATCCATACTTCATGTTAAATATTATAAATTCGAAAGTAATTCTGTCTATCTGTTACGTTTTCACGGCTAAACCGCTGTACCGATATAGATATACAATGGATATCCTTTGATTCTTGAAGATGAACTTAGGCTCCTGTTTACCGCTATAATCATCATAAACGCGGGCTTAGCCACAGACAGGCAGGAAGACTAGACTTGACATAGTAGAGAATGTTGTCTTTGTTTACATTTTCTTTGAAACTACCATTATCGAAAAAAAACTAAATAGAAGCTAAGCCAACATATCGACTTCTAATTCTGTGTCCAGTTTTTTGGCATAAGATGTTACATAACTTGACACTATTCCCTCGTACCACTTTATAAATTAAATAATTGTAGATAAAATCATTTTCGATACATCTGTTTTTACTTTCTTTAATGTAATAATAAATACTCATGCTAAACCGTTACTTATATTTTTTAACGTTCAATAGTAAATTTCCTCAAAGAAAACAACATAAGACTGTGTAAATGATGCGTCATAGAATACGGCTATGGAGTACCACAAGACATTGCGTGTAAAACTTACAAAACTAGACATATTTAAGTTAAGTTTCCATTAGACAATAGACACCTTTAGTTGCGGAAGTTCTGTTAATGACAGGAGAAATGGAACATGAAATAATGGTGTAAGCAAAATTATTGGTTCGAACAGGTGCTCGTGGGATGAAGGTATGGGGTGACCAGGCATTGTTCAATGTAAAGTTCTCGTCGTTTGCGCTACATGGTTTCTGAGTCTCAAAATTGCACTTTCACAGTTTTCTAAAACTAGCTACATTGCATTTGAAGATGTACAATAAATATTTAATGAATATTTTAGAACCGTAATGCGAGGAAAGTTTCTGAAAAGACTAAGAGGTTTTTGGATAAAATTAATAGCATAGCATACGTGGGTTAGCGAAGAATCTGAAGCGATTAGTATATTCACTTAACAGGGCTTTTTGCGACGTAATTTCTCAAAAACTTATTCTATCTTAAGTCATGAACTTAGAGCATAGTGCGGCAAAGCTTCCTAGAATACTTAGCAGAGTCAGTACGCTGATCACGACTATCTTATTAGATCACCGCGGATGGCTAACAATACTTATATTTAAAGTTGCTTAACGTTTAGAAATTGGAGAAAACATCTTACTCTGCATACATCACAAAGAACTAAGTCCACAAGAGTTAATTGTTTTCTTAGAAAATCCAAGCACTTGTTTGAAAAGTATTTTACTTGCAATAATCATCCCAATTTTCAATCATCATCATCATCATGATGATGAACAGCCCTAACTGGTACACTGCTGGATGAAGGTTTCGTTTTAGAAAGGGTTTTTTGGCCAAATGTTCTATGGTGGTCAGATTTATACCAATTTTTAGTTTTTATTAACACGCCTTTATTAGCTTAACCTGTATGTATGTATGTAATGGACCTGCATGTAGTCGGAAGTAACGGAAGTAATTAGCACAGGGGTCAAGGGCCGATGACAATACAACAATTTGAAAAAAGGAACTAAAAACATTTTTTTTAATACTTTTAAAGAAGTAAACAGACACCCTTTTATAAATATACCAAACTAGAAAGTAGAAAATAAATTATAGTTTTAAAAAACTAAATAAGGCTACGTTATTGAAATATTTTCAGAAAACACACACACACACACACACAATTAGATGGATTGCTATTAAAGCATGTTTTTTTAGTTTTTTAAACTATGACGTTTTGCTAGGTTTTTCCCATGGGATGAATAGGGATGCTGATACTCCATAATCTTAATTCGTCACCAAACTGTCTATTTCATAGTAGAAGTTATTGTAAAATGGGAAAAGTTTTCGTAAATCCGAAAGCGTGGTGTATCTACACCTGTAATAGTTTCCTACTGTTGAGATTTGTTGGAATGTGTTCTACCATTATTTTAAGTTCGACGCGTCTAAATTATTGTTTATCTGTGAAGATTTGCCGCTTCAGTGTAAGGTTTTAACTATTATTTTACTATGTGGGACATTGGGAAATTGACATTAATTGGCATTAGAAACTCTCGCTTATATTTACGGCTCTTGTTTATTTCTCCGTACGCTATATTTTATGTTTGTGCTTCCCATTATTTTACTTTGACACAAGACTTTATTACATTATAAGTTGTAATATACCTTATCTATTCATCACTAGCTGAACCCCGCGGTGTTACCCGCGGTTATTGTTGTACCGCGAGTAACGCCGCGGGACAAAGTTAGTCTAAAAAAAGTAGCCTAAGTTACTCCCCGGATCATCAGCTAAATGCCAGTGAAAGTCCCGTCAAAATCTGTCCAGCCGTTCCAGAGATTACCCGGAACAAACAGACAGACAGACAAAAAATTTTTTAACTACATTTTTGGTATATGCATTTAGTAAAAAGCTGTTATTTTAATATTACAAACAGACACTCCAATTTTATTTATTTGTATAGAGTATAGATTATTAATAACCTGTAATAGTTTACTGCTAAACCTAGGCCTCTTTAGCATAATCACATATTTCAACAAAAAAAATACAACTTCAAGAACTTACCAAATTAAAATGGGACCATACGGGAAGCACTAGCTTTCAATTAAATAAAAAATCATGACAATCGGTTCACCCATTCGAAAGTTGTGAGGTAAGAAACATAAAAAAAAAATTGGATTGATAACGTCCTCCTTTTTTGAAGTCGGTTAATAAAAAAAAAGTTTTGGACTACTTTATCACGTCTACACGAATTGGTACTAGATTTGTTTCAAGTTTTCATTATCATTGCAGAGTTGTTATCCTGTGCAGTGTGTTCCCTTATGACATCCACGGGATCAATAGCTATGTTAACACTTTGTCGAATCTATACAAATAAATAAAATTGGAGTGTCTGTTTGTAATGTTAAAATAACCGCTTTTTACTAAATGCATATGTACATATACCAAAAATGTAGTTAAAAATTTTTTTTTCTGTCTGTTTGTCTGTCTGTCTGTCTGTCTGTTTGTTCCGGGTAATCTCTGGAACGGCTGGACGGATTTTGACGGGACTTTCACTGGCAGGTAGCTGATGATCCACGGAGTAACTTAAGCTACTTTTTTTAGACTAACTTTGTCCCGTGGCGTTACTCGCGGTACAACAATAACCGCGAATAACACCGCGGGGTTCAGCTAGTTAGATTATATATTCATACCACCCACTTACCTATTACAACTCAAATTGTGACACAGAGCTACCTAAATGAATCTAATAGATGTAAATCTATGGAAACTGTTCGTAGATATCCTTGCAGATCTTCTATCGTATAAGTAAGAGGCCGTTCGATAATATTACCACTTACAGACTAACATAACAACAGAGTAACAAACAATTACAGACATTAGTAAGATTGGCCGGCAAAATTGCATGTAATATTTATCTACACAACCTTATAATCTAGGAAATTTCTAAGCATTTGTTTAAACACACAGTATGGTGTACCAACGTACTGAAACTTGGTACAGATGAACAGGTATGATATGGCTTTTAATTTTTTCCCACAAGTAAAGCTTCATCTCAAGGATTTTTCAAAAGCAATTACGCTTTTCCTGAAACTAATTTTAAAGAATTTAAATATTGATCTGCTTATTTTTTTTGAGTATGGGTAATTATTTATGTATATTTAAATGTAATAGTTATCACGTTTTTCGTTTTTAGATAAGTAAACGGAAACCGTGATTAATATGATATTTATGTGTCTGAGAGATGACTTTGGGTCTAAATAAAAATAGTACTCATTTTATTATTTATATTGTGTTGTAGGAATATCAAAGATAGATACGTGTGCCTAAATGTGTTACTTTTTAAGAAAATCGATGCCTAAAATAAGAAGGAGAGATTCTCAATTCAGTTACATTTTTAATGTTTATTACCTTAGAACACGTTTACTTTATGAACTGACTAGCTTTTACCCGCGGCTCCGTGTATCTCGGTTATCGCAATAACGAGTAGCCTATGCCTAAGCCTTCCTATAGAATCAAAATATCTCCATATCAAGTTTATTGAAATCGATGCAATGATTTAACCATGAAAGAGCAACGGACAAACAGATGGGTTTACTTGCGAATTTGGGTATTTCTCAAGTAACTTATTTTCTAGTTGGCTTAGGTAGCTATTTTTATCTAAATTTAAATATTTTAGTAAGAAATTTAAAATCTTTATTTTAATTGGAAAGTATCTGATCTATATATATAGATAGCAGTCAACTCGAAACTGAGTTACTTGAGAAATACCCATTTATAATGTTATTATGGACATTTAAAATATGCCTTTTTAGAGCATTTCGTTTGGTACTATTCAAATTTAAAGAAAAAACTACCCTTAACTGAAAAATTCAAGAAGAAAAAAACAGTTCAAAACAATTATCACGATGTGCGAGTATTGGAGTCTAGAAGTTACTCTTAAAATTGAATCTTTGAAAAGTAATAATTATTAAACTACTAGTTGTTACCCTCGGCTCCGCCCGCGTATATGTCGGTTATCGCGGCAAATAGTAGCCTATGTGTTATTCTGATGTATAAGCTATATTAATGTAAAGTTTCATCCAAATCCGTTCAGTAGTTTTTGCGTGAAAGAGTAACAAACATCCATCCAAACATCCATCCATCCTTACAAACTTTCGCATTTATAATATTAAGTAGGATGTTCTCATTTTGATATTCATTCAGTAAAAACATGTTGTTATTTCATAACTAACTCAATTCAAATAACTGTAAGACTTGAATTCCATCAGTAGAAAAAAAGCAAGCTTAGGAATGGATTGAACAAATAAATTTTTTTGAAAAACTTATTTCTGTACGGACAGAAACAAGTTTTTCACATAATGCAGTTTATTTTGACTCTCTATTCACATGAGCAAAACCGTATATTCTCGATAATTCTTAAGTACTAAGTCAACAGTTATGTAAACATGTATTTTGTAAAGTAATAACCGGTGACCCGCCGTGGTCAATGATAGGCTGTGATTGGTTGAGATAAGCTGCAGTCCCGTGTCGTCGCTCGCACAGGGCAAAGGCTTTCGACACCTCGGGCCAGCCTTTCTCTTTGATAACTTTATTGTTGGACTTTCGTAAGCTCAAAGTCCAAGAGTTTTCTTTGTTCATGTAATACTTTTGGAGAGTTTGTAAAGATGCGGTTTGTTTACAGTAGTATAATCTACATTTATCTATACAAATAAATAAAATTGGAGTGTCTGTTTGTAATATTAAAAAACTGCTTTTTACTAAATGCATATGTGTGCATACACGGTAGATATAGCAAAAATGTAGTCAAAAATTTTTTTGTCTGTCTGTTTGTTCCGGGTAATCTCTGGCTGGACCGATTTTGACGAGATTTACGAAACTCTGGTTCCCAGAATTAGATTAGATTCAAATTGTGTTGTATCGTCTGATGGTAATACCGCTGTAGTGGATACCAGCAACTCCAGCGATGCCGGAGGAAGCATGGTACGGGTTGGGTCTCTGGTAACTTATCTTTAACTTCTGGTAACTTCACTAAGTAAGAAATCTTAACACCAATTTTTAGTGGCGCCATGGTATTACCCCGGTTGATCCACTCCAAATGTACCAAAGTATGGTCAATCAACCACACTAATGATATTGGTGATAACTCTGTTGTTGCTTTACTAACCTAAAATTTCTCTCTTTTTTCTATTCGAAGTTAATTACTATTTCGAAAATACTATTTTCGTATTGTATTTAGATAACGTGTATTCTAGTGTGAAGTATGTACTTTAAATCAATCTATAGTGAGTTTTCGAACAACAGAATTAGCACCGTCATTTGTTTAAACCCTGATATTTAGTGGAGGTGTTGTATATTTAAGATTGAAGTTTCCACGCCCCGTGACAGACCGACAGGCTTACTCACTCGTTAAGAAAGACCACGTATATAAATAAAGTTCGAGGTACACTGTGCAGAACAATGACTCAATACTAGTAGTCTGGGAGTTGTTGAATTGAATACTGCACATGTTACCGACGAGTTATCATAATATTTCTGTAATCTATATATCTACAGAAATAAATAAAATTGGAGTGTCTGTTTGTATTATCAAGATAATCGCTTTATACTAAATGCATATGTATGTAAACTCGGTACATGGACCAAAACAACATTTTTTACAATTTTGTCTGTCTGTCGGTCTATCTGCTTCTTTGTTGTTGTTTAGTTGTTGCCCGCGGCTCCGCCCGCGTATATGTCGTTTATCGCGGCAAATAGTAGCCTATGTGTTATTCTGATGTATAAGCTATATTACTGTAAAGTTTCATCCAAATCCTTTGAGAAGTTTTTGCGTGAAAGAGTAACAAACATCCATCCAAACATCCATCCATCCTTACTAACTTTCGCATTTATAATATTAGTAGGATATCATACCTGGCAACATCCATTTCCTACACCGCTCACACCCGAATACCTTAAGTATCAAAACGAACGCTCTGCGCGCGTACTTTAAACAGTGCCAACTTTAAATAAAACTCAAAAACCGCAAATAAAAGAGTTCTCCCAGAACTCTAAAGGTTTTTACAAATACACCCAATATAAAGTAAACTTCAAGTCCTACGTTTGTGGTGAAATTTGAACTCAAATACGGAGACAAGCAGGTCACCAGCGTGTGCCGAAAAAGGCTTGTCCTGCCCTCCGGTCTTTAAAGATTTTTACCAAAATATTATCTTCATTAACTTACTTTAATACTAACTATATACTTGAATACTTTAATTCATTTATTATTTATTTATTTTATACATCATGCACTTTAGGCATAATGTCAGGCATTAATTTTACTGGTAGGCTAAAGTTAAATTCGGTAGTTCACAGACTTCAAACTTGCTATAAATAAATATCTCTGGCTCCTAGAGAACGCTCCTGTCAGAAGTATGTGGTATTTACACCAAAACCCTAGTCCCACTCTCCTAGTCCACTGGTCCTCTACACGACAACACGTGCAGGCTTTGGAAATCACCGTTTTAGAGTAGTAGGCATACGATCTGGAACATTCAAGCCGGATTCTCTTGAACGGTTCGACTTTTCCTTCCTGTGACGAGCAGTAAAAAACCTGAAACTCACTCTTTCCCTCCCACTATGACCCCGGGTCCTATAAAGCGGGGCGCAACAAAATATCTTACTAGGCCGCCATAATGTTGATCACGATGCAACATTGTCTGGACTCGCAATGAGTATGGTGACCACCACCCTTAGATTCTATTCATGTTTTCCTTCAGGCAGAGTGAAGTAGAGTCACCTTGGGTGTCCAACTTATGTTAGTGTACACTTATTGTATATTTTGTGCATTAAAAGAATAAAGTAAATAAAAACATTTCTTTCGGGTCTGTAAGCTCCTGTACCATAAGTCGTAGGCGCAATCAAACCACGCTTCGGGCGACGTCGTCCGAACGATTGTTATCTGTCATTTTCATAGAATCGAGCCTGTAATGGAATGCATCAAGTTGGACATAATTATGGTAGCAGGGAGCTCAGACAATTATTCCTCATTTGTATGAATTATTTATTTAAAAAGTTCTCGGAATGGTTATTGCGCTTATGGAATTTAAATTCCACGTATGTTTTTTTAGTCTTTTTATTTAAGTTCAACGACTAGTTAAGTTAGCACTGACTTTTATTTTATTATACCAAGTATCTTTGAATTTAATATATGAATAAAATCTATGCATATAACTACAAACTGAGTTCGCCACTTATAAACTGACCAACTCAATTTGTATGTGTTATAAATAAAGACGGATTTCTCTCATAATCTTTTGAATGTGCATCCTTTTATTGATTAAAGAAATCTAGCAAACAAATTAATACTATTCCCCACCCGCATGTATCTCGGTAAGAGAAGCTTTATAGCCTTCTTCAAGAATTAAAGTATCTCACTTGAGCTTGATCCCCCTTCAGGCAAAGACCAAATGGAGGTCTTCAAAGTCAGAGCTTAAGCCGGGATCTCTGGTTATTATTAAGGGTTAGGCTCTTTCTCTTCTTCTGTGGTCTTTAGGCAGGGTGATCAAGCTCTAACCAGGGAGCGATGGCATCTCTAGAGTGGCGGAGCTAAAGACATCAGGCGACACCATTCATCAGGGCATATAATAATATATGTCCACTTCCAGATTTTGAAGCCTTCAATCTTCAACCCGAGGAGCATGTTGCGACATGTACAAGCTGAATATCGGCGCTCGCGGCGGAACGGTGATGCGGCGTGCAGTGGAGTCAAGAGGAGGAGTTGCAACATCACAAAAACGAGAACAATCTAAACACTGCCTTGATTTACCACTTTCGAAGATCAGGCCTTTATAAATTATTGTACCTTTTGAAGTGAGTAAATATCAAATAAATACAAACCACTGCCATTTATTACGTCCACCTGGACCCTAAACAACACTGAAATCAGTGCAGCGGTTTAGTCATAAAAACGTAACAGACAGACATACAGACAGAGTTACTTTCGAATTTATAATACCTCTTAGTTTGATGTAGATATGACTGAGACTAAAATTTCTATTTTCCGTTAAATCTCTAAACATTGATTGAAATTATTGCAGTGCCATTATCTTTCTTAGTCAGTGATTGTGACAAAACCTTCTGCATTCTTTGAATGGGTGTAATTTCATTTCTACTGTTTACATCTGCAAGACGACTCACTAATATAATCTACCAAAACATGGTACCTTTGGGAATCCATATTAAAATCTATGATTTAAAAGATAATGGAACAGAGTCGAAGTAAAGAAATCATTCATGATATCATTATGAACAGTGCCGTGCCTTGATTGGATATAGGCAAAATTGGATCGAAATGCAAAATTAGACTCATTGATAGCAGAATTCCTTAATAAAAGCACTCTAATAACCATTTAAATAAATTTACGAAGTCTACAAAACAACGTTAAAGTTCAGAGATCTTTTCATAGTAAGTTAGTTACTTACTTAGTTAGGTACAATTTAAATAATTGAATTTAATATTAAACACGACTACAAAATTTTCTCGAACCTCGCAACATTAAACCAAAGTGATCGTAAACACATTTCGATATAATTATCCGCAATAATTACCCTTCGTTTCTAAATTTAATAAACCTAATCGTCCATTAAAATCTTACGACCTGTGATCCCAGCGGTAATATCGACAACAAATATCTATACAAATAAATAAAATTGAAGTGTCTGTTTGTGATTTCAAATTAACCTATTTTCACTAAACGCATATAAAAGTATGCGATACATCATCATCAAGAAATTGATTTTAATTTAGTTTTGTCAGTCTGTTTTTCTTTTTATTCTGGCTTACTGAAACAGTTGGACTGATTTTGACGGGACTCTCACTACAGACAGCTGATTATAGAAGGAGTAACTTAGGCTACTTTTATTTTAGACTATTTTTGACCCGCGGTGTACCGTTTGTTGTTGTAAAGATACCAAAACAACGGCAGGTAAAACCGCAGGGTTCAGCTAGCATCCCATAAATATGACCCATTAAATTTTGATCAGAAGACGATAAGACTGTATCACTAGCAGTAAGTATTGCAGGGTTAATAGGCAACTAACCTGTGACATTGACCAGAAAGGGCGATGATTATCTCACGGCAACGCCCCTGGCATTATCGACATAATGATAGGAACGTCATCGATGCAACAAGATTGATGAGAATGCTTCATTAGGTGTGTTCGGTATAGCTCTATAGATTGTTTGTTATATACTTTGGATTGGCATCTGCCTGTGTTGGAATATGGCCTACCGCTTGCGTCATAGGGAAGGCAACTCCAGTCAATATATCCGCAAAATTGATAATAATAAATATGAATAAATATTTAAACGAACTAGTCATCAAAATATAATGGTTATATTATATTAAGGCGTAAATAGAGTATTAACTATCAATACATATAACAAAATCGTAACTGGTCGCTGTCTGTACATGGAAGATATAAAAAAAAACTATTATAGGCTTTATTTGTAAACGTAAAAATATCCAAAACAATGATTTTCAGAATTTTCGTCTGATTATCTGCTTGTCTGAAACTGAACGTTTGTGCACGCGAAATTCTGAAACGGCTTAATCGATTTGAATGCGGTTTTCACTACTGCGTTGCGGCTTGTTCCATTTAGTTTGTTTCATTTCAATCGATTCTTAAGTGGAAAAGTAATATCTGTTCAATGAATCACCGCGATAACCGTAATAACCATAATAACATATACGCGGACGGAGGCAAACGCTAGTTTTTACTTTGTTTACATATTGGCATAAAGTTATCGACTCACGAAGTCATTTGAAACAATGTAGTTTTAATACACGATAGTTTACCCGTGAATGACCTGTTCCAACAGTCAACATTATTGAAAAAATTGTCATTCTTTATAAATACGGGAATCATAAATCTATACTGGAACGGCTGGACCGATCTTGGCATGATATTCACTAGCAGATAGCTTATAATATAAGGAGTAACTCAGGCCATTTTTATATTAGACTAGCTTCGCCCCTCGGCTTTACTCGCGGTTGTTGTTGTAAAGGTACTATAAAAACCGAGGGTAACACCGCAAGGTGTATATAATCATGCAAATAAGACCAACGAAACATTTGCTCATTCAGTTTTTTTTTTTCTGTGTGGATCATTTGGTTTTCTGTATGGCCGTGGATCACTCATACTGAACCGGCTTCAGGGTTGATATTCCTATTTAAAAAAGATATACGAGTACAAGCTGTTTCACACATGGATGACACTTTTGAGATTTTCCAGGAACCATTACTTGATCAAAGCTACCGCGTCATTAACTTGCGGAGAATTCTCGATGTACACACGTATGTAAACTCACATATTCTTTATATATACCGAAAAATGGAGTATTTAACTAAACAATTTAGCCTTATTGGCTACCTAGAACGCCATTATACGTGGTCATAAATCTCCAGAACTAATTGTTCTCATTTCACACCAAACAAGTTACTGGGAAGAGATGCGCAGGCGCACATTGCAATTACGTACGGTAATAGTACTGGGAGCGTATATCGTGAAACACACAATATTTCATTGTAACACTTCCCTGCATTTAGTTGCAATGGGTACAAACTTTACCGATAATTGGCCAACACTTAGCTGTTGTGGTTCTCCATGAATGCGTAGGTTCTGTTAAAAGTAAATTTATTAACGAATAGATAAAGGAAAATGTAGCAAATTTTGAACCAAAAAGCAGCTGAATTATCAAAAACATCTAATGCAAGTACGATAATCAGATTCCCGGCAACAAATAGATATTTGCTGAGTCGTCCGACCTTCCCTCTCGTTACTACCCCTTTTTATTTTTCTTTCCATTTCTAACTTTCAGTTTTTTTAATTTCCGAAGATGCTCATTGTTGATAATAAGACTATCTACGATAACCTAAGCGGGAGCACACTATTCGGGCGCTGATGACCGCGACACAGTTTTATACTACTGCTTATCGTTTCAAATTGAATGCATCGTATCTGTTTCTTGTTCGAAAATTAAATTTATTACTTATTTTTCCATTTGGTACATAATAATTGATTACACTTAGGAACATGGGTAAGAGCACGATAAGCGTGTAAGGGTTAAAAAAATCATCATCTTCATCACCAACTTAAAACATTTAACTGCTGTACATAGACCTCTCCACAGATTAAAAGTTATGCCCAACTGTTCAGCTTGGTATAAGCTGAACTGACGGGTAGGTTTCAAGATTTTCTTCTATAATAAGACTGTTCTCTTACGATGCACACGCAATGTCGCACCCCTAATTCGCTTATATAATAATAGGTACGGTAATACGCTAATAGGTACGGTTTTTATTCTTCTTTAATCCAATTAGACATAAGGTCACAAACTGTCACGTACAATATTATTGTCATGAAAAGGTCACTTTGAGAAAGCAGCAACATCACTTTGGACGATGCAGTAGAAAAACACTCAATAATTTCGCTTTCCTAACATATGTAATTATGTGATGGCAGGTTGGCATTAAATTGTACACTCGTTGCCAACAAATCGATAAAGCTCATGAATACAGATGGTCAGACAAGACTAAAGCTACTTCTTTGTTTTGCAGGGTTGTCATTGCTAATGTTACTATAACGTTATATAAAATATAAGTAGGGTATAGCAGGAATACCACAAAATAAATATAAATGTCGTTTAGGTTTTTTAACAATGGATAAGTAATGTCTTTTTATACAATTAGAACCAAATTTCTTTAAAATAACACATAACTAAGAGAGTCCAGCAATATTTTTTTTCCTCAAATATTTTTTGGGTCAGTCTTTGCCTCTTTTCTTTTTTAACATATTTTATTCTAGTAATACCTTGCAGACCTTACTCCAAAGAATGTTTCTATTTTTAAAAGTTAGAAATAAAAGAACCGTTGTCCTATAACAATTACTACGATGATAAAATCTGTCATATACATTTTATAAAACATTTTTTTCTTAGTTCTAACCGTATGTTTGACACCAAAAAAGAAAAAATACATACACAAATTAGCTTGTGTTGACAACCCTAAGTATTTAAAAAAATACACTATCAAATAAACAGGCAAGGTGTTCGCAGACTTACATACGAATGAATTCCCGATTAACTTTTTTATTACAACAGTGATTATCTAGAAATTTCGATCAATTTTATTTACTCAGGTATCTTGTAAACGCACATCGAATCAATTACTATCCTTAGTGGGTAAGTGAAAATATTTTAGATGGCGAAAAGATAACTTTAATTGGAAACTATTTATATCAGTCGTGTATATTGTCCAAGCACATAACCCTCTTATTGTAAGCTGTAATCGTACCTAAAGAAACCCTGCTCATTTTCAAGGTTGTAGAGCCACGCTGATTTCAGCACGAATGGGCCGGCTCGACCGGGGCGGTACTACCCTCGCACAGAAAATCAATGTAAAATGACAGCGATCATGCTGTCGTGTTTCGTTGGTGAGTGCGAGACCGGAGGCCTAACGATGCAGAAGCATCACTAGCCCGCCATGGTGATGGTCACCATGCTGCACTGTAGCATTGTCTGCATTCGCAGTATGGTGACCACCACTCTTGGATTCTGCTTATGCTTTCCATCAGGCAGAGTAGAGTCATTTTGGCAGGGCAAAATATATAAAAAAAAAATATATATATTGTTAAAAACTTGTATTTTTACTTTTTAACACATCATGTAAAATTTCACCAAGTTATTCACAGATTTCCTTTTTTCTAATAATCTATGAGTACCAAATAAGCAACACAGTTATCGTCGGAGCCAATCTATATGCCGTTACGGCGGACGGATACTGACTATCAACATCTTGGAATCCAGTCGTCAAAGTGTGCGGACGTGGTAAGTATAGTGTATAGAAGTACTGACAGTATAAACAATCAACGTGACCAATTGTAACTAGTATAGTCGAGAACAAAAACCGTGTCACAAAAATAAAACGAGGGTTTCGTACAAACAGACAGTAGACCTGATTATTTGATATGAATTTCAGCTTGAAACCTCCACGCGTTCCTGAGAGAAAAGATCTTGACAGACAGACAGACAACGAAGTGATCCTATAAGGGTTCCGTTTTTTCGTTTTGAGGTACGGAACCCTAAAAACAGCTGTGTGTTGTTTATACCTTTAAAGTTCTCCAGCAAGAATAACTACAATTTTAGGTAAAGGTGGTTGCTAGAAGGAGATGAACCTCCGTAACAATTAAAGGAAAGCACAAGTCACAAACACTGTTCTTTCATTAATTCAATCAACGTTTCAATTTAAATTACCACTCTAAGCACGGTTAACCAGAACACTGCACCATTCCAATCGTCCCTCTTGATCAATATTATTCAATAATCAATTGTCTAAATATTCTAAAGCATTAAGGAACTTTCTGCCTTTGCTTTGTTTCACCACACCTACAGTTGGGAGTAGAAATTTCTCTAAAAAAAGATAAGTTCCGCCTTGACAACTCTTCTTGCTTTTACGACATGCATTCCTCCTGGTTTGACTTTTAAACAAGAAACGAAATTACCTATATCTTTATATATTACTAGCTGTTGCCCGCGGCTTTGCTCGCGTGGAAGTTGATCATATGCATTTAATTAAAACTGTGTAAAAGGATGTATCAGTAATTCATTCATGTTTTAAACGTATTTATTTATTTATTTTTGATCATTATCCCATTTAAAAGAACTTTCATACAAACATTCGACCCATATTTCAACCCCTTTAGGAGCAGAATTCGCATAAATACTGATATAAGTATTCATCTATTTGTAATCAGAAACATGAAAACGAAAGTTGTTAGGGTGCTAAATTGAAAAAAAATGACAGATTTCCAAACTAACCAATACATGAAATGCCAATGAATATTTCTCCCCTTAGGGGTAGAATATCCAGAAACGCTTAAATATCCATATTCTCGTTTTTAATTAGCAACCCAAAAATAATATTTTATGTTTCTAACTCAAAAAATGACAGACTTCCATGCAATCTTGCAACCCCTATTTCACCCCTTAAGGGTAGAATATCCAGAAACCTTTAACAGGTATCTACTCATTTTTAATCAGTAGCCCAAAAATATAGTTTAATGTTTCTAACTTAAAAAATGATGAGCTTCCATACAAACTTTCAATCCCTATTTCACCCCCTTAAGGGTAGAATAACCAAAAACGCTTAAATACGTCTCTACACTTTTTTAATCAGTAGCATATAAATTAAGTTTTATGTTTCAAACTTCAAAAATGACGGAATTCCAGACTAACCTATGCACGAAATGTCAACCCCTATTTCACCCCTTAGGGATAGAATATTCAGACACGCTGAAATACGTATTTACTCATTTTCAATCAGCAACCCAAAAGTAAAGTTTCAGGTTTCTAAGTTAAATATGACGGATTTTCATAAAAAAATTTAACCCCTATTTCGCCCTCTTATTGGTAAAATATGCAGAAACGCTAAATAGATATCTAGTTACTTTTAATCAGTAGCCCAAAATTAAATTTTCATGGTACTAATTTAAAAAATAACGGACTTCCGTACAAACTTTCAACCCCTATTTCACCCCTTTAGGGGTAGAATATCCAGAAACGCTTAAATACGTCTTTACTCTTTTTTAATCAGTAGTACATGAATAAAGTTTCATGTTTTTGACATAAAAAATGACAAACTTCCATACAAACTTTCAACCCCTATTTCATCCCTTAGGAGTAAAATATCCAGAAACGCTTAAATACGTATCTACTCATTTTTAATCAGTAGCCCAAACACAAAGTTTCATGTTTCGAACTTCAAAAATGACAGACTTCCAGACTAACCTATATGCGAAATGTCAACCTCTATTTCACCCATTAGGGGTAGAATATTCATAAACGCTTAAATAGGTATCTACTCATTTTTAAATAGTAGCCCAAAACTAAAGTTTCATGCTTCTTACTTAAAAAATGACGAACTTCCATACAAACTTTCAACCCCTATTTCACCCCTCTAGGGGTAAAATACCAAGAAACGCTTAAACACGCATTAACTCATTTTTAGTCAGTAGCCCGAACACAAAGTTTCATGTTTCGAACTTCAAAAATGACAGACTTCCAGACTAACCTATATGCGAAATGTCAACCCCTATTTCACCCCTTAGGGGTAGAATATTCATTAACGCTTAAATAGGTATCTACTCATTTTTAATCAGTAGCCCAAAAATAAAGTTTTGTGCTTCTTACTTAAAAAATGACGAACTTCCATACAAACTTTCAACCCCTATTTCACCCCCTTAGGGGTAGAATACCAAGAAACGCTTAAATACGTATTAACTCATTTTTAGTCCTTAGCACATGAATAAAGTAACATGTTTCTAACTTAAAAAATGACGAACTTCCATACAAACTTTCAACCCCTATTTCACCCCCTTAGGGGTAGAATACCAAGAAACGCTTAAATACGTATTAACTCATTTTTAGTTCTTAGCACGTGAATAAAGCAACATTTTTCTAACTTAAAAAATGGCGAACTTCCATACAAACTTTTAACCCCTATTTCACCCCTTAGGGGTAAAATACCAAGAAACGCTTAAACACGCATTAACTCATTTTTAGTCAGTAGCCCGAACACAAAGTTTCATGTTTCGAACTTCAAAAATGACAGACTTCCAGACTAAACTATATGCGAAATGTCAACCCCTATTTCACCCCTTAGGGGTAGAATATTCATTAACGCTTAAATAGGTATCTACTCATTTTTAATCAGTAGCCCAAAAATAAGGTTTTGTGCTTCATTTTTTAAGTTAGAAACATGTGTTTCTAACTTAAAAAATGACGAACTTCCATACAAACTTTCAACCCCTATTTCACCCCCTTAGGGGTAGAATACCAAGAAACGCTTAAATACGAATTAACTCATTTTTAGTCCCTAGCACGTGAATAAAGTAACATGTTTCTAACTTAAAAAATGGCGAACTTCCATATAAACTTTTAACCCCTATTTCACCCCTTAGGGGTAGAATATCAAGAAACGCTTAAATACGTATTATTTCATTTTTAGTCAGTAGCCCGAACACAAAGTTTCACGTTTCGAACTTCAAAAATGACATACTTCCAGACTAACCTATATGCGAAATGTCAACCCCTATTTCACCCCTTAGGGGTAGAACATTCATAAACGCTTAAATAGGTATCTACTCATTTTTAATCAGTAGCCCAAAAATAAAGTTTCATGCTTCTTACTTAAAAAATGCCGAACTTCCATACAAACTTTCAACCCCTATTTCACCCCCTTAGGGGTAGAATACCAAGAAACGCTTAAATACGTATTAACTCATTTTTAGTCCTTAGCATATGAATGAAGTTACATGTTTCTAACTTAAAAAATGACGAACTTCCATACAAACTTTCAACCCCTATTTCACCCCCTTAGGGGTAGAAATTCTAAAATTCCTTTCTTAGTGCGTGTCTACTCAATAAAAGGATCCTACTCACCAAATTTCATAGCCCTAACTATCATAGTTTACGCTCGGCGATGATGAATCAGTCAGTCAGGACTTACTATTTTATAAGTATAGATTTTTAAAAGTATTTACTCATCATTTTTAAATATTATCTCAAATGTAAGCTAAACTATCGACGTCAAGAAATAAAATAAAAAGAGCAATGGTAACTGAAATATAAATTATTGTACCTGCATTCACACAACAAATTCTTAATCAGAAGATAAATTAAGTAAAATACAGTGCGATTTAAAATGTGTCTTGAGTGTTGATCAACATAGAATGGTATTATTTCATCGTTCTATAAGTTTCCGCACGTACATTCGATCAGTCAGTCAGGCAGGTGCGCGCGAGACTGATCACAATACAATCTAATTTTTAAAAAGCCTATGTCCAACACATATATAAATAGAATATCACTTTAAACCGATGCAATAGAGTTCTCATTTGTTTGTGGGTGATTAGACGCTTAATAAATTTATAAGGGTATTTGAACATTTTATCGACTATGCGCTAAGGCAATTGCAGTAGCTACTGCCTTTGGCATATATGCGTAAAGAATGACAAACTGGTATACTTTTGCACAACTGACACGCAGCACGAGGCTACCAACCGCCTATTTAATTGCATTGTTTTGTATAAACGTTTTACCTTTTGCTTTGAATGTACATATTGTAGAAAAGAGAAACGGTAAGAAAGAGCCTGGGTTGTTTATTATTAGTTAACATTCTGATGGAAGAAAACCAAGGTAAAGATGATGCAGAAACCGCTATATTGACCGGCTAATGACAAGTGTTCATTGCGGGGCAGAAAAGTATAGTATAGCATAATTGTGGTTTTATTATCAAGGTCACCCGATCGGCAAAAAGTAGAGGATCGCTCTTTTCCAAGTGGATGGAGTTTTTGACCGATTAGAATTTACTAAGCATGTCCATACGTCTATTTGTATATATTGAAGTTCTGAAGAAAGACTGTTGTTGAACTTTTAGTCTTAATCTGATACCTTTAAACAAGCAATTCTTGTATATGTATGTTGTAATGTTAAATATGTATCTAATATATAAAATTATCTAATATATGAAATTTTGTGTGCATATTGGGTATGTCTGAAAATCGGACAACATCTATTTTTCATCCCCCTAAATGGTAAGGGTGACACATCCTTAATTTTTTTTTATGGCAAAGCAACGTTTGCCGGATCAGCTAGTATATATGTATAATCTGAATCTCGGAAACGGCTTCAACGGTTTTAATGAAGATTAATATGTAGGACCTCTCGGGGGTGATAAATCGATCTAGCTAGGATTCATTTTTATATAATACTAGCTGACCCACGCAACCTCGTTTGTGGGTCGTTATTGCCCGTAGCGTGATAATTTTACCCCGTTTTAAAACATTCTCCATTAGTGCTCCGCTCCTATTGGTTTTAGCGTGATACATAGCCTATAGCCATCCTCGATAAATGTACTATCCAACACTGTTAGAATTTTTCAAATCGGACCAGCGGTTCCTGAGATGTGTGTTCCAGCGTGTTCAAACAAACAAGAGTTTTATATATCAGATTTATATTTAGATTTACCAAAAAAAAAGAATACCGAGCCAAGCTCGGTCATACAGGTACCTACATGATATTGAAACACAAAGACAGCCCTCTGTGCAGGGGATGCATGGAAGCAGAAGAAAAGCCTCGGCACGTTCTCACAGAATGTAGAAGTGTGGCAGATCAACGAGCAGCCAGTTAGTGGGTTTAGTGACTTGAAACTTACTCCAACCATCCTATATCATCCCAGTAGCGCCTTCTGAGCTACTGAAAGAAAGAAAGAAAGAAAATTATTTATTCCGACATTTGATATAAATAAATAAATAAATAAATAAATAAATACACAGGACAATACATGGTTTTAAACAGAAAAAGCATACTGCGACGATATAGAATGATTGGAGTAAGAAGATGAGAAGAAAATAAGAAGATGCCGTGGGAGAGCCACGCTTCGGCATGCATGGGCCGGCTGGATACCACGGCCTCACTGAAAACCGGTGTGAAACAGCGCTTGCGCTATGTTTCACCAAGTGAGTGAGGATACCTTAGGTCCACACCCAAACCCCTCTCCCCTTCCCTCTTCCCATCCACCAAAGGCCGGCAACGCACTTGTGACGCATCTGGTGTTGCGGGTGTTCATGGACGGCGACCATCGCTCACCATCAGGCGATACGTCTGCTCGTTTGCCCCTTTTTATTACATAAAAATGACAAAGCTACATACAACGGCCCAATTAAGAATCTAACTGCGGAAATAGCCCGCCAAAACCACCATTGAAACACTAAAAGATAAATAGAAGAAGTCTTTATTTGAACACCATTTCTACACAAGTAGTATCTATATAGTAGTATATATATACACAAAGATACGCAGCAGCAAGCATGACAGGGTACACATAGTTTAAAATATATATTTTACCTTCGCTTATTTAAATGTGAGTGAAGCTTGTAAAATACACATTAGGAGATACTAACGATGAGTTCATATGCCTTCTAGTGGGCCCTTAACATTCCAATACTAGTAACACTATAGGCAATTTCTATTGATTTCAGTATTTTCTAATACCCACTTAGCCTAGATATTTTCAGACTTACCTAGTTACAACTTTAATAAATAATTCTGTTTAGAGATACTGTATAACCAGTAGCAGGTACTAGAAAATTATTTGTTTTTGTCATTAAACTTATGGTTTCTTGATAGAGTATCGATTTTGAGTATTTATAGGACGGCAGAGGTTGATATCGAGGTATTAAAAGGAACCATATACACTTCACAGATACACCTAAGAATGGGACTATAAACAAGTTAATGGATAGATATAAATAACAATCTGAATGATTTATTTAAACATTTATTTATATACATGAACCTGCCAAAGTGACTTTACTCAGCCTCATAGAGAGCATCAGCAGAATCCAAAAGTCACTGTGCTTACCACGGGAGCTGCGCGGACACCAGCCTTGGTCCTGCAAGTTCTTGTATAGAACAACTTGGGAACTCGATGAGACATAATTTACTGGTAACTTATGACCCTTGTTATTAGGTACTTTAGGTACAGATGACCACATTGTCTTACCTGATGGTAATCACTTAGTAAGCCATTTGAACGTTGTGCCCCTATTACATAAAAATGATTGTTCTGTCCCTTCAATATGAATCTTATTACCTATCTTATTATTTTAAATATGGAGTAAATTGACTGTAGCTTATCATATTTATCTATCACATTATTTTTAACTACTTGTACCATTTTTTTTAATCTGTGGTAACCCCCTTGAGCCGTCACCCCGCCGGGGTTTGCAGCGTGGCGGTGTGTCGTAATCGAACCGACTAAAACCACATGGTGTGTCACTCTGCGCCTGAGAAGGGAGAGACCCGGTAACTGCTGTTATTAACACGTCCAGACCCCTTCCAGCGAGTTCGCTGCATAAGTAGTTACTTATGCTCTAATCAAACCTCCTTTCTAAGGAGAGGCTTTTGTCAAGCAATGGATTATGAAAGCTGTTGATGTGATACCGTGCCCTGTTACGCTTCGTTACGGTATAATATGGAAATTTGATGAAATAAAGAAAACGACAGACCATCTATGAAGTGTATTGTTGAACTGTACTATTGGTCTTATGGTTTAAGCGCTCGCCACGCCGCTGTCTTATGCCCTAAGTATTGTGGGATTAAACCCCACATGGGATAGCACTTTATGTGGTCTACAAATTGTTGCTCTGGGTCTGTGTGTTGTTTGTGTCCGGTTTATGTAACGTTTGTTAAGTCTCCC
This sequence comes from Spilosoma lubricipeda, assembly GCA_905220595.1. Taxonomy (NCBI): domain Eukaryota; kingdom Metazoa; phylum Arthropoda; class Insecta; order Lepidoptera; family Erebidae; genus Spilosoma; species Spilosoma lubricipeda. The sequence goes on from HG992290.1 coordinate 4,686,913, forward strand.
GTGACTCAGAATAAATTTCTAATGCGGGATTCGTTTTTCAAATAAAATATATTGTACGAAAATTTGACCTCAAATGGTACAGAATTTTTCAAATTTTGAATCGAAAACAAACCAACATAACATTACAGAAAAGTGAAGATAGGTCATGAATTTCTCTTTGTTGCATTTTCTTTGTACATTACATGCTAGACTCTAGTGTAGAGGTAATTTTGAACATGGCAACCCTGAGTGCAGTTCATTTTAATCTCCGTCTATTGCAACTTATCGATTCGCAACGGTTAGCAGCCTGGTGGCCGAGGAATTAACCGTTTCTAAGACAATAAATAATTGTTTGCATTATCGCCCGTAATGGCGGCCCTGTAGCAGCGTATACGATTCTTACGTAGTACTACGAGTATTAGGACCAGGATGAATACTATGATGAGCGAAAATTAGTGAAACCGTTTTATACCTGCAGATTTTTTTTAAACACATCCGCTTTAAAACCTGATCTTTTTGCAGTCGGTTGAAACGAAAAAGAGACTTTTAACAACAAGTTTTTTTTAGTCTTTTTAATAAAGACAAATTGAGACTGAAATTATATGTAAAGAGAGAGTTAAATATTATAATTTAGATATTAGTTATAGATAGCATTATTGAAATTCAGAGGACAGATTTCACCCAACATCTTAAGTTTCGCAATTCTCCGGGCAATGTCAGCTTAGGTTTTGTCTGCAGATTTACTCATTCCTGCCCCCTAGCCAAGTTGTAAGCGTTCTTCGTTCTGCAATCGTTAACACCTTAATTCTCGTGTATCATTGGCTAATGCTTTGTCTAAGATAACTTTGTCTAAGATTAGCCAATGATACACAGGAATGTAGGCGTAACGATTGCAGAAAGAAGAACGCTTGCAACTTGGCTAGGGGGGCTGATTCGATCACGCAAAGAAACTCCGCGCATTGCCATCTCTTTGCGTAACTTTGAGCCTTCATATAAAGCCCATTATGAGGTGTCTCCTACCTACTATATAAAAAACTCTACAAAAATCCTTACTTCGCCAGGTTAAATTAATATTAAATGAAAATGTTCGTACAAATAATAGTAATAGCGAATAGAAAATATCACAATTCACACCTTGCAGGTTACATTAGGTTAATTATTCAATAAACTGTTAATTCAATTATACATTTAAATGAGTTTCACTCCCAGAACGACTGTAACAAGTAACCTCTAAAACCTCATAAAGGCTTCCCAGAACATTATCTTCACAAGTCAGTACAGCCAGACGATGCAACTTGTGGCCGCCCTTTGACCCCAAGCTAACGAATCCTGCTGTTCAATGATATTATTTGTATGAACTGTGTAATTTCGAAATTATACGATTAGAAGGTATCTATGCTGGAGAATCATTATTGCGAGTGTGTAAATAAACTTATTGTAAACGCATCAACATTAAATCCTCCGTTGTAACATGTTGAGGTGCAAAAACAAGTTAACGATTCAAAGAAAAACGTAAAAGCGATAAAATTATATAGTTTGTAACTATATAAATAGGCCTGCTAATCTTCAAACTATATACGGCTATATGTGTCATGCGCCAAAGTGATTAATTATTTATTCAATAGCCTTTAAAAGAAACAAATTGGCTGCCATAGTGTAATACTCCAAGCTTGGAGATATTGCTTGCTCCTCCACCAAGTGATTTCCATGCAAATTGAATGTCACGGGCTCAAAATTTATGTTAATTTTACCATAAAAATACCCACACACGAATACAAATCGGCAATAAATAGTAAATATCCGAAGCAGGTGGACAAAGGCATAAATACTGTATTATCAGTAGGTCTGTGCACCTAACGATCTATAGCTTTCAATTGTTGAATGCAGTTTTATATGATAAAGAATCCCGAAACATCGCGGTTAAAGTTCATATCTTTACGAGTCTTGGCAAGTGATTTGAAATATATACAATAACACAAAATGAGTGGGACTGTGTGGTAGATTTATTGTATCTCATTTTGTGAGATGCCTTTAAGTTGTAATTTATAGATGCTGTTTCGAGAAAGTTTGTAGCTTTTGAGAAAAGTGATCGACTCAATATGTAGTTAAGAATGGGCTACATTTCTTTAAATTTTAATTTATTGACCAAATTAAAACCCTTTTATTATGGAGTGGTAACAATAGAATTAATGTGGTCTTTTATGTATAACGATCTCTTGTCTGAATGGCCTTATTATTCTAAGCTTTATATTCATCAATTCGTAAACACAAACCTTTCGTCAAAAATACCATGATAAAGTTATTTATACCAAAGAACTTTACCCATAAAATATAAAATGACTAGTTTTGCCCTGGGCTCCGGCCGCATGTATGTAACATAGTCACAGTCATACATGACGCCAAACGCCACATGATGCGTTTTATAAAGCAGAAGGCGGTGGGCCGGAGTGAAATACTGTCTCGATCTGTTGAGTTGAACATGCCAAGCTTCTTCGAGGCCAATTTGACCTTATCCTACAAATGGCCACGGAACTGGACTCCACTCGATATATCGACACCAAGTATTCCAATGTTGGCTGAGGCAGATAGGGGAGTGTCTTCAAACCGAGGACATACGACCCAGTTTATTACCGATGAACGTGCAAATTGGTGTATTTGTGGGGTTAAAGTGGACTAAATTAAGTCTACCCCAATCTGAGACCTTCTCCAAAGAGATCTCAATTTCAGACACAAGCTTGTTTCGACTCTCAATGACGTTTTCCCGAGAATAATTAGCGCGGCCGGTGTAGAGAGCATCGCCCATGCTGTCATCCGCATAACAATGAATGCCACTAATTTGCAGCATGTCGTTGTTATGGAGGAGGAACAAAGTAGGCGATAGCACACAGCCCTGCGGGACAACAGCATTCACAGATATGGAGTCTGAGAATTCATCATCGACTAATACCTTTACGACTAATACTAGTGACCCAATAGAATAATTTCTCGGGAAGCCCATAAGAAGGGAGCTTCGAAAGAAGCGCTTGGTGCCAGACCCGATCGAAGGCCTTCGTAATATCTACCTAGCTACCCTCTTAGTGTGAATCGCCTGGTCCCAGCGATGTATCAGGTATACTATAAGATCACCAGCTGATCGACCCTTACGGAAACCTTACTGCTGGTCTCGAAACAGATGGTGACCCTCTTTGTACTAAATATTTTCCTTCATTAAAACAAAACCTCTGAAATTTAGATACAAACGCAATTGTATTTTCTGGCGAATATAAATACTTAAGTGTCTTCACGAACATATCTGCCTATCCCTTACACGAACAATTCATAATGTCCACCCAGTCACAGACGTCTAAGTTGTTTGTGAACTTTAACCTAGCGTGTTAGTAACTCACAAATTCCCCGTGTGCTTAATACACTTGGAGTATAACTTACATCTCTCTATCAATTGAAAACACCTTTGAACTGGTATATTGTGAAGTCGCGGTCAGAAATGAATGTTTAACACTTTTCATTGTACCGTTTACGTGTTAGGGTTGACAAAAGCAACATTATATAGGTGGATTAAATTAAGGATGCTGCTAAGAAATTTAAAATATGATGACGTGATTATAAATGTAAGGATTATTCGTTTGTAAAACTACATTAGAAACTTTTTAATTATTTGATGTAAATATTAGAAAATTTTAATTTTAAATAAAACATGTTTATTTTCGGTCTAGTTTTTGACGTGAAAAATTCAATACTTTAAAACTTATATCTTTTCCGCGAATTTATTATTCAGATCATTATATCAAAAATAACGTATTAGTTTGAAACGTACAATCGCCAAGAAAAGTGCCTAAGATGTTGTCTACGAATAAATTGCCCATCACAAAAAATGTTATAAATACCAACAATATTGGTAAAAAAACTTGCCTAAAATTCACCTTGTTTCTTAGCTCTACCATAAGTCGATAAAACAGAACTTTAAGTGTGAACATAAAAGATGCATTCTCATGGTTCCTACTGAATATTTTGTACTAAATATTATCTCGATCATAATTCAGAATCAAATTAATTCAAAATTTGGCAAACCAGTTACCGAATGTATCGACAATTAATTGACATGGAAAATATCTGCTTCACATAAACAAACAATTGTTACGAAGTACGATGTCACGCATTACACACCGTACAAAATAAATCGACTCTGTCCAAACGTGATTGGAATATCATCAAAGGTCGAGGCTACACTTTGATTGAAGATAAAAACACACGTACGAGAGGCAACAAAAAATAATGTGCTGTAATGTATTCGATAGATCAATTGGTGATTATATTTTGTATCTAATGTATCTACACTAGAGATCGTTGTCGACGTATTTAATGTTAAATACAAACATACAATGTACAATTCCTTCTCATAAATGCACTGTAGTTCTCACATGGCTTATTTCTAAAGATATAAATTACAAATAGACGCACCACACAAGCTCAGCACGTACCTACCATTATTACTGTAACCCGCTATTTCATAGATAACCATGAGCTAAAACCATACTCGTAAGTGCATAGATTCATTAATAACTCCACAGCATGTAATTGCATTAGCTTCTAATCTGTAATTTATATTGAGTCCGGATATATATACTGGTCCATCTTAGGACGGTGACTGACTTACTTCACATGAAGAGCTACATCTGGTCCTATTTATCTTAGTTTTAGGTTTTGTGTACACATGATTTTGATAAGAAAATAGGTACCTATGGAAAATTCTGTTATATTAGGGGCTTAATTGCCGATTTCGACTAAATATATATACTTTTTTTTCCAAAATGTAGGTTACTTATTTAATCTACATTATTTATAAATTATTGCCATCCAATCGGCAGTTATTTACATTAGATATACTAAACAACCTCATAATCTTTACCTATTTACATTACTGATATAGATTTATTGCTAAAATTAGAAACTCCTCGCAAAGCCAGTGTGGTAGTATATAACTGAAGAATTCAAGAAATTGCAATCCAACTAAAATACTTTTTTTAATAGTCGATCAACATCAGTTTGGATAACAAACTGCCACTAACCACTTAACTTGTCCTACGGCGCAAGTCAGTCACCGCCCTAACACAATAGTTGTTGCCTCTGGCTTCCCTTGAGTTCAATTACATCGTGCACTTAATTTAAACAGGCGGCGTATTCATCTATAAGCAAGCTGTTTATTTAATTATTCTTCGCCGGAAAATAACTTGATTAAGCAAGATAAAACATTCTGGCTTATGTTCTTGTCTTGTAAACACAGACGCCTATCACAATTTATCAAAATTTTTAACATCTAAGATATTCATGAATTAGTATTTGATGCTTGTTTATGATAAGGCTTCGATTTAATTCTTATTATATCAAATTAAAATAATTCAGCGCGACGCAGACCGTCCGCGCGCGGAGCGCCGCACTGAATAGCGCCTAAGTATTTGCCATGAACCAAGTGGCGCGAAATTGGAGAGGCCTATGTCCAGCAGTGGACTGCGATAGGCTGATGATGATGATGATGATGATGATGATTTGCCATGAATAGATTTGCGTTTGTTGATGAGAAATACTAACATTACTGTAAATATTAAAATGAAGAAGTGTTTTTGATTAATAAGAAGGTTTACTCTCAAAGGTTCGAGACAGGCTGAAATAAGGAAGAGGCAGAAAATAAGGCAATAATTTTTTTCTGATTTATTGAATGTTCACCAAGTTACAATTGGCTTCTTTATTATCGATTTAAATAATTCAAAAGTTAATATTGCACGTAAAACCGTTATAAGTGTGACTTTCACTCGTGTGACACTCTGAAGGAAGTCATAAGTATGAAATCCCATCAGTTGACCCATTTGTTCATTTGTCTGCTATACCATAAAAGCAACAGCCTCAATGTTTTGAAAATGCTAACGTGAATAACCTTTTCAATATTTTTGTCTCATTAAAATTCCAAATCTTTGAGGTAAGTTTCTCCGCTCGCTGTGCTACTACTTAAGAGATTGCTGATAAAGCTAGGCGTAAAGGACAGTACATTAAACATAACTTATGCCCGTGTAGAACGTGAAGGCAGTGCTGTGACGTGGAGTTATGCGAGATGAGTGATAGCAAAACTTCTGTGGTGGTCATTAACGAATAAAATATACCATATTATGCTATAAAATTACCCCTTTGAAAATTGTATTTGACCAATGAAATTAGAACTGAAAAACCTAGTCAGGATATTTTAAATGTGATGAAATGGTAGACTGTGCGCCGGTCTAGCGACGAATGGATGAGGACTATCCAAAACTGGAATACCCAGTTGTCGCTCCTCGGGAAAGGTTGTGGTACAGCACTGGACGGCGATAGGCTTATAATGGGTGCATTAGTATTACAGCGGTTACAATTTACATCTAATTAGTTATACTAGTGGTTGCCCAGTAGTCGAAATTCGCGTTAATTATTTTTTTCTTTTGTCTTTTTTAACTTACTGCACTCTTCTTCCGTATGAACTTTCTTCTTCGTCAGCCTACTGTGTTTAGTGCTGAATGAAGGCCTCCCCTAAAGCAGCCTAAATTACTCCTTATATCATCAGCTACCTATCAGTTAAAGACCCGTCAAAATCAATTTAGCATTCCAGAGATTAGCCAGAACAAACAAACAGACAGACTGACAGACAGACAAAAAATGTAAAAAATGTTATGTTTACGTATATTACCGTGTATACATACATATACATTTATATAAAAGCGGTTATTTTAATATTACAAATAAATACTCCAATTTTATTTATTTGTATAGATTTTCTTAAAAAGGGATACAAAGTTTTTGCTTTACGTATTAATTATATAGATTATTATTAGTTACGTCATCATCTTCATCATCATCATCACCATCATCATCATCCTATCGCATTTCCGGCCACTTAGTTCGATCCTCGGCTATTAGTTACATACTATGCCGTTATTAAAATCACTACAATCTATTCATGTTTTAGTAAATTCAATGAGAAACAAACCATGATTACAAAATCGAGTGAGCTTATATTTATTCTATTACTGTGAATGGTTGACATTGATTACCAATTCTAAGCAACCATTCATTCCAATTAGTGTGGTTTAAACTGTGTTTAGTAAATACATCAAATGTTTACATTTAACTTAATTTATTTGACCTAAATTCATGACATATCTAGAAAATTGTGCTGAATCTCGTCCATAAATTGTATGCGAACAATTTAGGTTCATTTTGTGTTCGTGCACACGAAATGTTTAATTATAACGATTGATTTTAGTTACCCTGTGGCATTTCTTAAGTCTGGTTTTGAACTACGACATAGTTAATTGTCACCAGCAATTAATGACATTTTTTATGTGTTCAACGTACCAAAGTCATAGTATTGTCAAGTTTCTAGTTAGTCTGTACTGCATCTGGATGAAACTAATGGATCAAGCAGTTATTGACGATAGTTCACCATTACGAGGTTTCATTTCCTACATCTATGCAAACCGTTACGTTACGTAACCGTACCGTTAATAAAGAAACGTTGAATGATTTTAAAACCATAATATTTTGCAAACGCATGAGTGAAGCAACGAGTTACTTACATTTACATACATGTTAGAGTACCTATAGTAAACATTTAAAAGAGAAACACACACGTGTAAACTTGACCATGTATTTCATTTGCCGTGTATACGTATATTTACGTTTCTTGTATGCATAAATAGGTCATAAATATTGTTGTTGATTCCTCCACGTGGAACACAATTATTTATAGCGCGTTTTATAATCTGTATGGTGGTATGAAGTATTATAAGAATACTAGCTGTCCCGGCAAACGTCGTTTTGCCATAACTACTAATAAATTAAAAATTAATTAAAAAAACATTGTCCAGCGGACAAAATTGTGAATCTAAACCATTCCCAGATCCCCTTGAACACACACAAATTTTTTTATCAAAATCGGTCCAGTCGTTTGAGAGTAGTTCAGTGACATACACACTCACAGAAGAATTATATATGTAAAGATAATATGGCACCACTTCTATTGATCCCGGATATGTAGTAGGGAGCTAACTACGTAGGACAACTGACAACTGTGCTGCAGAGAGAAGAAAATCTTAACTCAAACCCTGTACGAACACGTTTGGCCAGCGTAGTATTTTGCCAAAACCTTCTTTTCAACTATAACTCTGGATTTTAAGGGCTCTTGATAAGTTTGCTATTTGTATAGTACTGCTTTGTATAAATACGGCTTTTTCGAGAAGATTTTAATCAATTTTATACTCGAAGCTTTATTTTTAAATCAGCAAATGCTTAAAATATATAAAAATATTAAAAAAAAAAAAAAAACTTAAAATATATAAAAATATTTAAAATAAATAAAAATATAAATCAATAAAAAAAATACTTAAAATATATAAAAATATTTAAAATGAATAAAAATAAAAAAAATAAAAAATAAACTTAAAATATATAAAAATATATAAAAAAAATATATATATATATAACATATGTAAAATTGTCGATTGTAAAATGTACTGACAATATCTAGTCTCCCCTAGCTTGCTTTCAAAGGTGTCCGTTCATTCAGGCTCACCTTGGAATGAAGAGCTAGCCATTCATAATGCATGTCACGGAAATCCGTGCTCAATATCATTAATATTTCACACCGACACCGGTACACTCAATGATCCTTAGATAGTTTTGATTTAATTATGAATACTGCTTTGGTAAGGTCTGGGAACTATAAGTTGTGTGTCCTGTTTAAGAGTTGTTACTTATTACAAGCTTTTATTTAGCTTCACCTGTCCCGATGTTTGTCTGTAATCAAATCTTACAAGTTAGATTTGACCCACTTCCCGAATTCCGATTGACCTTTAGTTCTGATGACAATGCAATTATATATAAAAAATCTTATCAACAAGTAATAAAAGATTGTTTTGTAAAAACTTTAGTCCTAAATATATGAACGATTAAACAACAAATTATGTTCTTAAACAATTAAATATAAATTGGCTCTAGATTTTTAATAAGAGGGAATGACAACAAAGTTTATTGTATTTTTTTTTACAGACTACTATTATTTTTTCAACGAATATTAACATAGCTTATGGCGACGACAGTATAGGACTAATGCAAGGTCTAGTTTTAAACTGCTAGAATTAAGAAGGATTTTTTTTTCCAAAATTAAATGTATTAATAATTATTACAAAATGAATAAACAGGGAAACGTTCGATTTCCCGAAACAAAATACGAATTTACCAATACGAGTACAATTTACCACAAAATTGGGTGAAATATTTACGTGGCCACACATAATAATAATGCCTCTCTATACAGCGCGAATATTTCAATGAATATATTACACGTTGGTCTTGTCGTGCATTATTCACTAACGGGTCGTAATAAATGCTTATCGGCCATCTGTGCAATGCAACACAATGGACTTGCGTGCCTGTCCGGAAAAACTTGATGCTTGGTCTATGGTTAAAGTTGGTGGGACCACAGATAATATACGATGGAGCATATAGGTACATCTAAGAGCCATTATGGTCATTTTTAGGTCCACTAAAAATTTTAATCCGTTATTTCTTTGCTTACGTTTGAAGTACCGCAACAGAAATACATTTCACTCTCAAATTATAAAATACAAGTCTCTAAAACAAAAGCACTTGGGGTTCTGGGCAACTTAGAAACAGTTTCTATACGCAGACAACCTCCACTCGAAGCAAAGTACGCCTCTCTTCTTATAAACACAATTCCCATCATCAGTCTGACATTTTAGCCGGACGCCGATTGGCCTAGCCATTACTGCCTAGAGGATAATGGATGCCAGATAACATCAAAATCGTATCTGTATCAAATATTGTTAGCTGTCTATTCTTAGTATTAGCTGTAGGACCACATTTTTGTACTGAAAAAAAAAGAATTAATATGAAAAAGCGTCTATTGATCACCATGTTTTAGGACTCAGAGTAACTTATTATTATTGTCAATTGAAAAACCCGTTTCCAAAAGCCCATAAGGGATGTTTAAAATTAAAACAGACTATAGATGAATACTTAAATTAAGAATGATAAAAATGCTTTGCGAGGAGTTCTTGACTATTATCGAATCGTCATCCTCCTTCGTGAAATGTTACAATCCTCGTCGTCGCCGCAATGCGTGACACTGCAAAAGCCTCTATACAGAAAACGAAAAAAACGACAAATTTTGTTAAAGCTGTGTACAGCAGACAAATTAACAACATAATTGCCTTCATTACAGTAACCTTACTTTGATGATTATAATTATGTTGATCAAAGAGTTTTATAGTGTACTAGCTAAACCCCGCGGTGTTACCCGCGGTTATTGTTGTACCGCGAGTAAAGCGGGACAAAGTTAGTCTAAAAAAAGTAGCCTAAGTTACCCCCTTGATCATCAGCTACCTGCCAGTGAAAGTCCTGTCAAAATCCGTCAAGCCGTTCCAGAGATTACCCGGAACAAACCGACAGACAAAAATTTTTTTAACTACATTTTTGGTATATGTATCGTGCATACATACATATGCATTGAGTAAAAAGCGGTTATTTTAATGTTACAAACAGACACTCCGATTTTATTTATTTGTATAGATTTAAAACAAAGTTGAATCTTAAAAAAGAAATTATATTTTATAGTGTTTCATTAATATTATTGTATGAGAAGTGATCACTTTCTTGCTATAAAACTTGTCAATGACAAAACACGTAGACATTTGTGGCGATCTTTCCAACAGACACAAAAAATAATTATACAGTAGAGGTTGTCGTTATTCATCGAATGGAAACTAGAAATATGAACTTAAGTACTTGATTCCTGAATAATTGAGCTTCGTTAGTGAATAATGACTCGGTGCTGTTAAGATTTACTTCGAATAAATGAGAATGACTTTGTACCGAGCTACGATCGATCTAAAATGATAAATCATACTATTAACGGGAATGAACATAAATAGGGTAATTCGTCTTTACAAATAAATAAAATTGGAGTGTCTGTTTGTAATATTAAAATAACCGCTTTTTACTTAATGCATATGTACATATACCAAAAAAACATTTTTTTACAATTTTTATCTGACTGACTGTTTGTTCTCTCTGGAACCGCTGGACCGGTTTCGACGAGAATTTCACTGGCAGATAGCTGATGATATCCCTAACTTAGGCAAATTTTTTTAGACTAGTTTCGGCTCGCGTCACAATAAGAAACGCAGGTAACACCGCGGGGCTCAGCTAGTTTACTATATAATAATAATTTATCAATGTTAGTTTATTCGTGTTACATGTAACACTCGGCCGTCTGATACGAAACTAGGAAGAGCTTGTATTGCAGTAATAATACTGCTGATAAAGATGAATAGGTATATCTAATCTAACAGAATTATGTGTTGGGGTGTTTGTTACCAAACTCTGGAGTTGGACCGATTTTAATGAAATGTTGTGTGCATATTGCATAGGTCTGAGAATCAGCCAATATCTATTTTTCATACCCCTAAATCATAACCCACCCCTAATTTTTTTTTTACAAAGATGCCTTTTTCGGGTCAGCTACGAGTAGTATGTTATATAATTCTGAGTGTGTATACATATATCCTACTAATATTATAAATGCGAAAGTTTGTAAGTATGGACGGATGTTTGTTACTCTTTCACGCAAAAACTACTGAACGAATTTGGATAAAACTTTATAGTAATATACATATACATCAGAATAACGCATAGCTACTATTTGTGTGGATAACCGACATACACGCAGGCGCAGCCACGGGCAACTAGTTATACACAAAACATCACGACCTTTAGTAGCCATACACCAGTATGTATGGCTCAGTTAGATTGGGGTGATGGATAGGACCTCAGATCTATGATCTGTGGATAGTGCAGAAAAACAGTGTTATGCGGCATAACTTATGCCATTCATTCGTTGCTTTTAAAAAAAATGGTGGGTTTAACGCACAAATTCTGTAGTAAGGGGCATTCAATAGATGATTCAGTGAGATCACCTAATGGCAAGTGTCTACCACTTGATCTCACTGCTTGTTTGCCCTCCTATATCATAAACAAATATTCTGGTAGTATGTAATGATATAGTCCTAACCGATTTCAGCCACGGCAGTCTGCCAACCACAGGAGACCAGCCAAAAACGTATGAGATACTATAGAGCACAATTTTTTGGGCAAACAAAGGCCGTCTCTTTTCCTTTACTCTTATAATCAGAAGAGACTGCTGTCTGACACGACCAAGTAGAGGTCAAGCACGAGACCGACGGCTTTACGTGCTCTCAGAGGCTTACGAAGCACGGAGATTAAGACCCCCAATAACGCACACTGGACTGTTATTAGGCATTTTTATAATAACACTTTTTGACCAGTTTTAATCAGTTCTGCGGCTAATATGACCATCCCACTGCCACTTCAGTTTGCTAATCCTTTGGGCTATGTCGATGACCTTGACTCTTTGCCGGATCACCTCATTCCTGATGCGATCCCTCAGAGAAACGCCGAGCATAGCCCTCTCCATTATATCACGCTGAGCGACTTTGAACTTGTGAACCAGCCGTGCCGTAAGTGTCCACATTTCGGCTCCATATGACATGGCGGAGACATGTCATGTCCGCATTCACGTTATATTTCGGCAATGTTACTTTCGTGCCTTTACATATTAAAAGTTATAGAAGCATGATACAATGTAGTGAAACCACAGGGCGTCATAAATAAAAGGAAAATGAATGTCATAGTTAATCAACCACAATGGTGCATTTTCTGTGCCTACAACAGTGGCATAATAATGCATGCATTAGTCATGTACTCCACCATTAGAGAGTGTATAACTGTAAAAATACATTCAAATAACTTTACGATGGACAGACAGATAGCCGGTCAGGTGAACGTAAACATATCTTATTAATAAACTAGCTGAACTGCGGTGTTACCCGCGGTTATTGTTGTACCGCAAGTAACGCCGCGGGACAAAATTAGTCTAAAAAAGTAGCCCAAGTTACGCCCTGGATCATCAGCTACCTGCCAGTGAAAATCGGTCCAGCCGTTCCAGAGATTACCCGGAACAAACAGACAGACGCACAAAAAAAAAACTACATTTTTGATATATTTAATATATTGTACCGTGTATACATACATGTGCATTTAGTAAAAAGCGGTTGTTTTAATATTACAAACAGACACACCAATTTTATTTATTTGTATATAGATGTATAGATAAAAGCGACGTTATATTATGCTAGTCAGGGATTACAATCAACTACTTTAATATGTCAGTTATGGGTGTAAGATATACAGGAACGTCGATTTTGCTAATAAATTGAAGCTATCAATTCATTTAATTGGTTCATATTTAGTTCATGGACTGAAGCGTAAACTGGAGCTAACTTCAAATACATTTTAATGATTTAGAAGTTGAAAGCTGGCACCCAGGGCCTCCATACCTATTTAAATATATTTATTCGTAAAGCTATAACTTTGTACCCCTTTTATTAAAAAAATTGCGAACGGACGAGAATGAAATTCGGCATACATAATGTTTATATGAAAGAGTAACCCGAAGCTAAAAGTAATAACTAAATGAAGTATGGTCGAGTTTCGAAATCTGAGAAACCACTAGCTAAAATGAAAGGTAAAGTCTTGCTTGCTTACAAATGTTTTCTATCCGTTGCAAACATTATTCACGGTGTATAATTCAAATTTACCATTATAAAACCACTTACCTCATTAAAACCTTCACTTTCTTAAGTACTTATATATTATGTACCTAATCGCGTACTAAAGTTTAACAATATTTTTTAAAGTTTTTATTACAAACACCCTGTCTTTTGTTACCTTTTATACTGTCCCTAATGTGGAGTTGAGATAATAATCACTTACTCCACAGTGACGGTACATTTATTCTCGTTAATCCATAACTCTAAACGAAATTACGAATACTTACATTAAATTATCCACGGGCTCGAACCCAATCTAGTAGGCCACGGACGAGCCTTTTACCTATAGTGCCTAATTCCAACTTGACCTCAATACATAAGTGAGTCAAACACAACTATCTACAAGAAAGATCCATCACGTCTATTGCTTATACTGTACGCAGCTAAACGTAGACCACACCTTGATCATAGACAAAACCCACCTGCCTTTAATCAGACAACCGTTCATTAGATTTACGATGGCCGTCATCTATGATCACCCCACGTCGAAGGTTCGTGGCTGATGCCATCATAACGCGTGACTTCCTCACCTGGCAACCGTCCAATGACATGCGTAATGGCATGACGGCCATAGATTAGTATAACTTGGCTATCTGATGCATCTTACTTCCTATTTAATGGGTGGTAGATTATCTATAGTTTCTTTGTTTGTTTGCCTAATTAAATATGTTAGTAGAACGGGGCTACTCTGCTCACATTCTTACAGGTTTCACTCAAAAATATTTTTTATCTGTATGTGTGTGCCGATAGGTTTAATTTTTTAACTTTACTTTAATAGAGAAGTTAGTTGTTGAATAGAGAAGTTAGTTGTTGAATAGAGAAGTTAGTTGTTGAATAGAGAAGACTTATGGTTTTAAAAGAAACTAGTTATAACGAACTATGAACGCCATAACATGACGCTGCCTTAAACATTACTATTCTTTGTAAAATCATTCATTCTCAATCATCAATCTTTCTATCAACCAAACTCTTAAATAGGACACTAAAGTCTTATTTAAAAAAGGACTAAGTATATACATACTATGTAAACGAGCATTGATATTTTGAAAAAATCTACACGGCTTAATGCATCCTCTTTAACTCTCGTCTCTACTCTCTGTTGAAATGACACCCTTTGTTGTGTAATCAAAATGGATGCTAATAAGATAATTGATGGCCAGACACGCCACTCTTTTCGTACAAAGCAGACGAGAATACACATAGAAAATAAACGCATATGTCAAATTTAAAAACAAAGGCTTGTACTACCTATCAAACGTAACTACATTACTCGTATAATTACTGAAATGGGGGTACAAACAGCCTTAATTGTACAAAAAGAGTGGCAGGACACAATCAACCCTCAAACGTCGCGTCAAACCTTCGTCAAGTGAGCAATTATAACCGTTGAATGTGTGTGCCGTGTCTCTGACCTTATTGCCCCGGTGATTGTCACTGGTGACCGAAGGGTTATGTTTTATTTATATATGAAATTCAGTAAGCTGTGTTTTTCTGTGCTGTCTGTTTTTATCTCTACTTTATATATGAGTGTAGAGCCTATAGTAAAATCGACTGTGTAATAATTTATGGATGATTGACTAGAAACGAGAAGTGTGAAGACTTCCCTGTTTTGAACTTAATATAACATAGAAACAGTCCATTTACCGAATTCCGTGGAATTTTACTCCAACAATCCTTATAGAACTCATTCTCAAAACAATAGTATCTGCACTGTGTGGGGTGAAAAAGGACACCCTAACGGACTAGATAAGCTAAGCTAAGAAGGTAGGACTATGCGAAAACGGTGTGATGGATCCCATACTATTTCACAAATTGGATGAGGTCAATATCCAGAAGCAGACGGAGCTAAACTAAGTAATTGATTAGTAAGAGTATACTTACTTCTAGGGACGCTCAAATGGCTGCCTATTCCATGTCTGCATATTTCATATCTAACTTACACTGAAGCAGATCGCAAGGTGTTTATACTGCATGAATGGTGTAGAGGTTTAAACGGTCACTTCTTTGCTTTGTAATGCGCTGAGTGTTGTGGGTACGACTTTCTATGATGCACAAATTGTTGTTCTATGCGTCAGTTTTCTTCGGTTTCTGTCTTTGGTGGATTCCACATACAGCGCAACAAAAACATAATACAGAGCCATCTACCGAAGACCCACCGAACTACGAAGTAAGTAAACCTGTAATTCAATTTTGAAATTCTAGTGTCGATCATATACAACCTTTTGGCCCTTCCAAAATGACTCTACTCTGCCTGATGAAAAGCATTAGCAGAATCCAAGAGTGGTGGTCACCATAGTGCGAATGCAGACAATGCAACAATGTGGCATGGTGACCCACACCATGGTGGGCTAGTGATGCTTCTGCATCATTGGGCCTCCGGTCTCACACTCACCAACGAAACACGACAGCATAATCGCTGTCATTTTATGTTGATTTTCTGTGCGAGGGTATAAACTCAATTTACTTATACTATAACAGTAAATACTTACTATCTACTTCAATAACAACTTGATGAATGTGTAAACATAGTAACCGATAGAAAACGTACATTACGTAACTCTTATTTAAATGGAGATACCAAATGGTTACGCTAAGTAATACAAGAAGTACAAAGTACAAATAGTGAATGTCTATTAAACTGTTAAATTCTAATACCTCACTATCTTCCTTCAAATAACGGCCTTTTTAAAATTATTACCGACTTCTATGCACATTCATGAACCATGGTAAATTGTTATCTATACTATAATATTATAAAGCTGAAGAGTTTGTTTGTTTGTTTGTTTGAACGCGCTAATCTCAGGAAGTACAGGTCTGATTTTAATTTTTTTTTCAGTGTTTGATAGCCTATTTGTCGAGGAAGGCTATTTATTATCACGCTAAGACCTATAGAAGTGGAGCACCAATGAAGAATATAACAAAAACGGTGGAAAATTATCACGCTACGGGCAATAGGAGGCGCAAACGAGGTTGCGTAGGTCTGCTAGTAAAGTATATTTTCATCCCTTACAGTCCAGATCCATCTTAATCTTTAAACTTCAGTAATAAAAAAAGTATTTCTGTAACATCAATTGCTAATATTTTGTACCTAACAGTATATCAAATTATATCATTACCGATAATATCCGGTTTTAATATAATCGGTACCCAACACTTATACTTAATACAACTATAATTAATAAAACCCCACGCCTAATTTACTCAATAAACTCTCATAATTATCGTTTTCGCACAGCTATTGTTGGAAAATACCTGTAATTATTTACTCTACACTAATATTAACCTCGATCACTACAGATAAACAGATATTAAAGCTAAATTGCTACTGCAGATGGATAGATATCAGCACGCCTTTAAGGGCTTGTTCCAAAACATGTAATACATACAGTCGACCAAATTGAATCATGATAGATAGATGATAAAGTCATTTTCATACAATTATTCTATACCATTAGGTTGAAATTAGCTTGAACATACATTTCATAAGTAAACGTACTATGTGCAAATAGCGAAGAAAGCCTAACTACATTTATGATTACAAAGGAATATTTATTATATACATTGAAAATATTTCCAAAATAATAACTACATTTTATAAGACAAAGTCCTCCGCCGTGTCTGTCCTCTGATAAACTCAGAAGCTAGTTACTGCACGGATTTTGATGCGGTTTTTGCCAATAGATAGAGTGATTCTTGAGGAAGGTTTCCGTATATAATTTGTATAATATTTGTTGAAGACATGCACATCTTCTCACAGCAACATAGGCTATACTATATTTTTCGTAATGAACCCGTGCCGGGGCGTTGCTAATCTATTATAAATAATTCTCGTGTCACCTTGTTCTCACGATAAATCTGTTTTTTTTTACCAATTTTAACGTTTCTTTTCATAATGAGTGTTTTACTGAAGTACCTAAGATAGTTAACATAATGCTTAGACCAATAGAAGCCGTGCAAGATTGAAAAAAGACGCAGAAGAATTTGCGTGGGTAATCTAGTTTAATTATTATTTTTCGTGACTACTGTCGTTTAAACTGCAGGCTTTCTTCTGATTACCCATATTTTACATCTTTCCAATATAATTAAATTAAATTCTCAAAAAATAAAGGAAGTGCATTTTAGGCTTGGATCTAAACTAAGAACTATGCTTTCCTAGTTACTTCACTGACAGCTGACAGTAGTAGTAAATTGCCATGGTATTTAAATCCGAACTCATTCACTTCATTCACTCACACATTAAGCCACATAAATAAAAATCATTCATTTTTGCATGAAATTCCTGCGATTATTATTATATTTATTTATTTATTTTATTTTATTTAAATAGGGGGGCAAACGAGCAGACGTATCACCTGATGGTAAGCGATTACCGCCGCCCATGGACACCCGCAACACCAGAGGCGTCACAGGTGCGTTGCCGGCCTTTTAAGAAGGAGTAGGTACGCTCGTTTCTTGAAGGTTTGAAGGTCGTATTGGTCCGGGAATACCGCAGGCGACAGTTCATTCCACAGTTTTGTTGTGCGAGGCAGAAAGTTTCTTGAAAAGCGCACCATTTATCTTTAAACACTCGTATATCTCTCATACAGAATCCCAATTGCGTAATCATCTGTATATGGCAAAAAAGCCCTATAATATATCACCATTGATTTTAGATAAATATATTCCTTTACAATCGTTCTGTCAAATCTTAACCTTTTGAACGATTTGAGGGCTTTACAACGAAACCATAGTCACGACACACCTCCACTATATACGTCAAAAATATCACGACTAATATTTTGTAAGAAATTATCGTGGAATTATCGTATGCTGGATATGACGTATAATAGGTAATTTTTTAAAACTGTCTAAGTTCCTCTAATTTTAGCTAAAGTGTTGATTGTTCTACAACAAAATAGATAATTAATACGAACCAACACTAACATGAACGTTATCATTTTGGCGCCCTTTTCATGATTTGAATTAAGTCAACTCAATGTCTAACATTACAAAAGGTTAAAATTTAGTATATAATAAAGTACATATACATATTCAGTGCTTTTTTATTACAACCATTATCACCGCGCCATGATGTCTATACAGTAATCTATCTTATTATTGGTTCATATCTAGCTTTAGAATATCACTGATAGATATTGCCCTCGATCAATCGAGAAGTTAGGTAAGCTGTGATAAGTTAATGATCGATTGTAAGACGCGTATTAAGCGGCGGGCTGTTTCACAACACCACATTCTCTAAGGACTCAAAATCACAAGTATCGCGGTATAAAGGTCGCGCGCGCCCACTCGTCGTAACCTTTCTATTTGATCAGTATATCGACTCAAAGTACGATCCACAAACAAATCTGAACACATTAACATCTATACACAATTCTCTACTCTGTAGTACATGTCGTATGTAAATACGAGAAAAAGTTAAGTTTGTAAACATTGAAAAGTTAATGCCCGTGACGGTTAGCCCGTTCATTATACGCAAACGAACAAATATGTGATAACGCAACCTATGTATGTTAAGCGATTAACTCTGTTAGCTTTCAAAAGTTTAACTTTGCGGTTATAAATGAAATGCAAATACTATGTTTTGAGCAAATATAATAAAAGCGTCGTGGTGCAGTGGCGCCCCCGTTACTAAGTGTGTAAGTAGCAACAGTTAGATCTATAGATGGATAACCTACATCACGATTTTCTGTGCCAAAGAGCGTGCACAAGTATCGCTTTCGGTTATCGTGACTCATGACATAACTGACTAAAAAGCCTCATATTTAAGAACAGAAAAATCAATGTTAATTTCAAAAGGAAACTGTGTGTTGAAAGTAAATAACTATGAACTAAATCCGAGAATTTCCGCAAAATCATTTATAAAAAAAAAACAGTTTTTGTTCCGATTTCTGAACACGCCGACAGTGTGATACATCCGCAATTACGCGGGAAAATCTGCTACCAACCTAATGGTTCTAAGCTTTTTTTCTTGAGAAAATTGTCAAGTGAGATTGTCGATTAAAGATATATCCCAACATGGATGAGTAAACCGGCTCACCGTCACGCGAGAGCATAGAATTTCCTTACGTACCGTTAGATATTTTTAAATTTCACACTAGTTTTCTCGTAAATTGCTCTACCAATGCAATATAGTGAGTACTTTCATTCGCGATGTATTCCTATTAACTAGTGGGACCGTGTGAAAAAACACAGCGAAGAACAAAACGAAACGTATATTTTCAATCAATCTTGATGGAATGAAATGTTATTAACGTTTCGTGCAGACACAAGTCATCATCGAGCCAACTTCGTTTTAGAATGAGATTTACTGTAGATAACTTCATCTTAAATAATTTTTTTATTATATAGGGGGCAAACGGGCAGACCTATCGCCTGATGATAAGCGATTACCGCCACCCATGGACACCAGTGACGTCACAAGTGCGTTGACTGCCTTTTATTTTTTACCTAATAAATAATGTCAATCATAAAAACTATAAGTCAAGGATCGTAAGCCTATTCGTATAAAATTAAGATATTGGATTGTTTGCATATTTCAAGAGCTGTTAAAAAAACTAAAGTTTTTTTAAGTAATTCATATAATTTCTTAAGTACTATTTTGTTCACAATGTACATGTATACAACGTTATATTAGCACACCCTAGCTCCCCTAACTCTGCATCTAACACCAGAATATAGACAAAACATTACCAGAGCCCACACAAATCTTGAACAGTGTTAGAAGCCTATCCGTCTTACCACGACAAATAGCCTTGCTACAATCTATCTATTTTTAATCGTCGTCTGTAGGAAGCTGTCTGAGCCGTTTAGATACACTTCCCGGTTGCGAAAGCCAAGAGCCTAGCTAATTATTCCGTGCGCTGATGGATTGGCCTCCCGGTTACACTTATGCAAATAAATTGGGTCTGAATAAGATTGATGCAAACATTTTGTGAAAATTGCACGCTTTTATGCATCGGTTATGTTTTAAAAAACAAGTTGGATGTTTATAGATGTCAAATCATTGTGATTTATACTTTTTGTAACTTCAACTTAGTTTAATATTTGCTTCTTAAATATTTTTTTTATTAAATGGAAAACAAACTGAACGTGTAAAGTCAAAATCTATACGAGCTTTTACAGATTGAATTTTACCAGTCTATGTCCAGTTTCTAGTGAATTTAGGCAGAGGCAACACTGGCCTCTTCCTACTACTGCACTTCGTTTGTCCGGGCGTCAGATAAGTTGCCAGCTTTTAAAAAAAAGGTACTCAAAACATCACAATCAAAATTACTTCAAAACTAGGAAGACGATGAATTCAAAACACCGAACTCGTGCTAAAAGCATTTATTAATAACTTTTCTTGTGATGGTCCTTACAACATGGTATGCCAATATTCTTAGTTGGCAGCCCCAGCGGTCCGGATTTTGCGTTAATGAAACAGTTATCTACTCAGGGCAAGTATGTAGTATAGATTAGCATAGATTAACGTAATAATAACATTTGAACCGGTTCTAATTATCCCTTACCGTATCATGTCTGTTAATAACTCACATAAATAAAGATTTAGGTAACAAAATACCTCCAATCCAACAGTTAACTGATTACATAGTTATTCTAAGACAAAATATTACCAAAGCTATTTTCGACATGACTAATGTAATGGTCCTGTATTTACTTGTTACTTGAAAGTTGCAACTGATAGCGATTTGAACGAAGTACGTGTGGATATTTATCATGGCTCATGCTGGCCTTACTGATATACTTTAGATATTGGTATTTATGGGGCGGTCGGTTGTGTTACACTAGCTGAGTTGTTTGCCTGTCCACTTTCATTGATCAAAGAGTCGTAATTATGGTTTAGTTTACTTAAAAATACCCTCAAAAAAAATCTTTGATTGCAATCAAGAAGGACGTTCTCAATTCAGTTGTTTTTCATGTTTTTACGTAAAAATAATGTTTTGTTTTTGATGTTTTAATGCGTATACATTATATTTACTCGTAGTCTCAATCAAATTTGATTAAAAACTGCCATTTTAAAATTAAACCCAGGTGAAGCTGAAATTTTATTATCATCAATTTCAAAGTTTTTGAAGTGAAAACGTCTTAAGGCGCTTCAGAAAAATCATGGAACTCGTGTCATCATGACCTAACGCTTTCCATGAGCAATATGTATACCCAAAACCCACTGTGTATATTTGTGTACTTTTTGGGTGAAAAAAACGCTTAAAACACGCGTCACCGTTACCGCACGCTTCCTAAACTAAACAATTCACAAGGTTTACTTCTATCATGGCAGTCTCGAAAGACCGCCCTACATTTTTTTTATATGTAGACATTTCACGAACAATCTCATTCCATCAATATAGTTGGTATTAAAACCTATCACTTCTTGTATGCGTTTTTAACAATATATTTGTCTGTGTATACCTTCATCAACCAATTTTTAGTAACATAACAATGTTTTTGTATTTGAAGTATATATATTTTAAGGGTATAAGAAGGAAAATGAGCAGAAGGTGATAAATGACAACCGACGCCCCGCAACTCTTACAAATACTTACAATTCAACAGTCATAAGTACTTTCCCATCCTAGGACTCGCTTCCCATAGAGTCAGGAAAAGGAAATAGGTCATTCCTAATTTCTTTACTAAGTACTATAAAATTACAAAAAAAAAACTTGATTTTCTGAATAAATAAACAGTCTCAAAATATATGAAAATATTTATAGCAATGCAAAATAACTGTATCATCATTGTGAATTTTAATGTCGTTGTGGGATAACCATTTTGTTTGACTGCCTCGTTGGTCTAGCGGTTGGCGTGTGCGACTGCTGATCGTGAGGTCTCGGGTTCGATTCCCGGGTCGGACCAAATGTGTGTATGATCTACAAATATTTGTTTCGAAGTTTGGGTGTTTTCTATGTATAATATGTATGTATTTACAAAAAAAAAAGTATGCATGGATTTGTATCAGTTGTCTAGTACCCATAACACAAGCTCTGCTTAGCTTGGGACTAGATGGCGTTGTGTGTTAGATGTCCGAAATAATTTATTTAATTATTATTTATTTATTTATTTTATGGTTCGTAACCCGTTTAAACAATTAGTTTAAATATATAAAATATTTAGAATTACTTTTGCAACTAAAGTATTAAGTACCTGGATGACCGAGCCTTGCGCGGTATTTTTTTGGTAGATTTTCTAAAAATCATACCTTGCTTGATCGATTTATCGATCCCGAAACCTCCTGCGTACTAAATTTTATGAAAATCGTTGGAGCCATTTCCGAAATTCAGATTATATAAGTAGGTATTGCTCGTATAAAATAAATAAATATTTCGGACATCTAGCACACAACGCCATCTGGTCCCAAACTAAGCAGAGCTTGTATTATGGGTACTAGACAACTGATATAAATATTTATATACTTTTTTTGTAAATACATACATATTATAAATAAATATATGCAAATCATACAAACATTTGATCCGACCCGGGAATCGAACCCGAGACCTCAAGAACAGCAGTCGAGTACGCTACCACTGTTTATAAAGGTATTAGATAGTAAGGTTTCGCGTATATATTTAAAATCTGTAATTCTGTGGGTATGTTCCTCAGAATTTCCACATTTTACGAAACATTTGATACAAAATTCAAAACATACGTCAAACATATAGGTATATAATAGGTCTTTACCTATGAAATTGCCGTTTTGTATGCAATAAGTGAAAGTACTTATTTTTTCAAACTTTTTTATTTCTGTTATTCAAAGTAATCACCCATGCAATCGACACATCTTTGCCAACGCATTGGCAGTTTATTGATGCCCTTCTTGTAAAAATCAGCTGGACTGGACGCAACAAACTCTTCAAAGGCATTTTGTACTGCCTCTCGGAAATTGAATTTTTTACCCACTAAAAAGTTGTCTAAATTTTGGAAAAAGTAATAGTCGGTAGGTGCAAGGTCTGGTGAGTATGGCGGATGAGGGAGAGCTTCCAACCCCAGATCTTGCAGCTTGGAGACTGTTTAGACACTGTGTTTTCGATAATTGTTCCATCATCTTAGAAATATCTGCCTCACAACAGTGGTATGTCAAAGATAAATAAATACCTATATTTTATCAATAAAAAATAACCTATAATCGGAGCTAGAATAGAAAATAGAAAATTTCACATTCCCACATTGATTATATCCCTAGGTTACAATTAGTTATCTTCTTTAAACGTCTTTCAATGATCCAATATTTTTTACCTCTTTTCTGAGTACATATTAAATCTGTAATTACACGGTTCGAGTATCTTAAGATCTGTGCAGGGCTGCCACTTATCAAAAAAATATTACTTTATACCTTTATACTATAAGAAAAATGTATTTTCCATAAAATATTATGTATGTATGCAATGATAAAATATAATTGCCTGTATGTATGATTGTTACAATAAAATAAGAGCTTTATATGTATTGTAAATTTCCGATTCCCGGTAAGGGTACCCACATTATAACTGTGAATTCGCAACGCATCGCATATATCTGCAAGCTCACAAGAATGCACCGCAAGAACTTTACGCCGCATCGCATCGCATCGCAGTTATATGTGTGAGCCCAT
Source organism: Spilosoma lubricipeda (assembly GCA_905220595.1). Taxonomy (NCBI): domain Eukaryota; kingdom Metazoa; phylum Arthropoda; class Insecta; order Lepidoptera; family Erebidae; genus Spilosoma; species Spilosoma lubricipeda. Next base: position 4,711,207 of record HG992290.1, read on the forward strand.
AGGTAGCCATTTACAAGATTTATAAGGAATCCTTTTAAAAGTATTATGGTGGTTAGTTCAAACCTTGTTTTGTGCATTTATTTCGTATTTCATCTTTGTTTTTTAATAGAGAGAAAATTTTTGCTCCATAGAAAATTTCTGTACTATAAAACATTTTTAACTTAGGCAGTGGCAACCCTAGCCGACATACTCAGTTACATCGAGATTATATCCTCAACATACACAAGTAATATGTTCATTTGGAGTGACAACACGTTAGCCATTAGTCGGAAACGCTCCGAGTTGTTTTAATATTAATTAAGACCTAGGATTCCTACAAGCATCCAGTGCCAAACAAGTAATTAATTATGTCTTGTAGAGGTTCAACGGGTGTCAAGTTGTACTTAGCTATGTGTAGCAAGATGTCTACATATTTACAGAGAAGTAGGGTATAGTAGCATGTTAATAATATAATCATAACTTAAGTCATGGAAGATTCCTGACAACGCATTTTTTTTAATTTTCACACAACTAGCCGAAACGGGCTACGCCGCTATAGTGCGCATTTTTTGGCAAAAAAAAAAGAAGGTGAAAAAATTGGTACATATTTTTTATGTCGTATAGGCGAGGGGTAAACCTGATATTTGGCGTGGCGAGTGGCGACGCTTCGCAATTTATTATTTTTATTTTATTTGTATTTGAAATTTTTATTTAATGTAAATTAATATAAAATAAAACAATTTCGATGTTTCACATCCAGGCGTCCCGTGACGGCATACTTTTTTTACAACTATCGAAAGCCCTTTGCTTTCGATTTCGCGAATTTTCGATTTTGATCGCTCCCGTAATTTTTTAACCCTCTAAAACGGTAACTTTTTTTAAAGTAACAGTTGCCCTTTATCCTATTCTGTATTCTTGGCAACTATTTTGTAATTGCGATGCCGCAATAAATACGAATAAACATAAATCGATTTTTAAGCTCGTATAAAATAGCAACAAAAACACAAATTGAATTAAAATGTTCTGTCAAAAAGTCAATTTAAATGACAAATATGTAGACCAGATGAATTTAAATCCACATTTATTGATTTTACTACAGCCTTCAGTTCAAATTCATGCAGGAGCAATCAATTTAATCATCACCACACATCACTAGAAATATTTTTACACGATTTCGTCATCATCAAAATCATCTTCTCATTAAAATCATCTTTAAAAAGTTGGGGATATCGCAGGACTCTATTTTACATGCAGTTTCTGTAGCATCGAGTTAGTAACACCGTGTGTGGTTTAAAATAGACGAACAGGCAGAGAATGAGTTAAATATTATGAATCGAATTATTTACGGGCAGTCAAGACGTACGGCTTATTTGAAGCAGCTGTGACGAAACAAAACAGGCAGGACTTGTACAAATAAACATAATGTATTACATACGTGAAATAAGGAGATGTAATGTGACTATCAAAATAACATATTGCTGTCCATTGCCGATTTTGCAAAACGAGGATCACACAATAGACTTGCGCGGCGTATTCAAGAAAGTGGCTGAGGATGGATGCGAACTGTCCAAAATCAGGATAATTTGCGCTCTTTAAAGGAGACCTTGGTTCAGCAGTAAACTATAAAGATACCACAAAAAAGGTGTATACGTTACGTTCATAATATTAATCGATTTAGAATTACAAGTGAAGATTCAAGTCAAATCAGACTCGAATCAAATCTGCTGTTACAAACGGACAGGCCGATGAAACTTTAACAGATACCTATTTAGGATTGTATAATATAAAAAGACATATCCAATAATATTCTTAGCCCTCAAGATACCTAATTCTAGCTTCGTATTTACGACTTGTGGCTCCTTTCACACGTAGTCTAAGCATAGGGACGTTACGATCTTACTAATTTAAAGTTATCGCTTCATAGCCAGCTCGAGATCGTACAAATAAATTGATTCTGACCTTTCCATAGTAATATTTATAGAACAACTCTAATCGCATTGATATATTGATATTGGACAATAAACTTGATGCTAATGAGGCAGGCAATATTAACTAGAGGTGCGACTTGCAAACTCGCACGTTAACGACATTCAACGTTTAGAATAACTACTAGTGTAAATTTATAGAACTATTGAAAATGTGTGGGTACTAGATGTTATGAATTTAATCCTCCTGAACAACGGGCCTAGTCTTTTCTTACTCACCAAGTGCTAAGCGAAGCTACGTTATCATTTTAGTTAGTGTTTATGACACCGCGATTTCTCAAGTTAATTTTCTTTAAACTAACTCTACTCTACAAAGCTTCGCTATGGCGAATTCTTGTTGCATTAATGAGAAACATAGTATGAAGCAATCTTTAAACTAGTACATATATCGTGCCAAAATTTAAGTTTAACCGGTGCAGCACAGGGTACATAAACCAACTTCAGTTTATTTATCCGAGCTTTTCCTCCAAATTAAGTTGGGGTTGACTGTGTAGCGATCATAATGGTTTAATTATTTTCTACTGTATTTATTTTCGTAATAGCACGATCGGGACGTTGGCGCATCTTCAAATTTTACATATCAGTTTAGTTCATAAATTAATTGTTTACCGGTATTTACCTTGCCATTTATTTAAAACTAGCTGTTGCCCGCGGCTTCGCCCACGTGTATGTCGATTATCGCGGCAAATAGTAGCCTATGTGTTATTCTGATGTATAAGCTATATTACTGTAAAGCATCCAAATCCGTTCAGTAGTTTTTGCGTGAAGAAGTAACAAACATACACATTCACAAACTTTCGCCTTTATACATATAGTAGTGTGACTAGCTGACCCGGCAAACTTCGTACCGCCATATTTACATATCTGTCTCAGCTTCCCACAGGACTGTACAGAGGACGAAAAAAAATTTTTTTCCCGTTACCTTTTAGTTTTCCTTTTACACAAACCTTGTCCTAACAATAACAAACACACAAAAAAAAGAATAATTTAATTTGGGGCAGCCGATCGGAAGTTATGCGCGTATATATATTTCGGCGTATCATTTTTTATTTATACATATAGAAGACTAGCTGAACTCTGCGGTGTTACCGTTTAAGTTACTCGTAGATCGTAGTAGTCGTAGATCATCAGCTATCTGCCAATGAAAGTCCCGTCAAAATCGGTCTAGTCGTTCCAGAGATTACCCGGAAGAAACAGTTAGACAAACAGACAAAAATTTAAAAAAATGTTATTTTGATACATATACCGTGTATACATACATATGCATTTATTAAAAATCAGTTATTTAAATATTACAAATAGACACTCCAATTTTATTTATTTGTATACATATACGTTTGTCTTATTAATATTCGGAGTTTCAACCACTACATCAAATGTGTACCTACAACTGTAAATCTACTATGAAACGTTTTCGTGGAGCAATGTATATAATAAACTGCAGTATTTCGTTGAAATTTTTACACCATCTAAGGAACATCAGAGTGGTCTTTTAACACTTTAATCTAAATTGTACAAATCTTACAGCCACCTCATAACCTATGTTTCCTGTCAATAGAGTATTCACAATCTAGACACATCTTATTGGTATTTAGGTTGTTATTTAAGCACTAAACTGCATATAAACGCGGCTATTCAATATTATTACTAAATGCAACAGTTATATGAATAACGGTTCCGATTCAAAATCTGAAATCGATCATAAACGCGGCATATACGCGGAAAGCGACTAATCCGCGCATACACGCGAAAGTTTGTAAATATGGATTGATGGAAAAATGGATGGATGTTTGTTACTCTTTCACGCAAAAACTACTGAACGAATTTTAATGAAACTTTACAGTAATATAGCTTACTAGTTGTTGCCCGCGGCTCCAACCGCGTGTATGTTGGTTATCGCTGCAAATAGTAACCTATGTATTATTCTGATATATAAGCTATATTACTGTAAAGTTTCATCCAAATCCATTCAGTAGTTTTTGCGTGAAAGAGTAACTAACAGTTTTTATAATTTAGAATTTTCTTATGTCAGCAATATCTTACGCTCACACATTTGAATCGACACGAATCATATAAGTATATATCATAATTTCAAACCTATTTACAAAACTTTTATGTTAACTGCAAATTAAGGATTCTGCTACGTATCCGCATATGTTTACCGTAAATGGGCTGTGGGATGGTCCTGGGAACTAGGTCGATAATTTATTATAATATGCCCGGTACTATCAGCCTTGGGGATCTAACATAATAATTAGTGTATTTTAGTATTATTGCAGAGAATCAATTTATTATCTGCGGAATTGAGATAATTGTGAATAAGCCATGCAACTATTAATCAAAATAAGGTCAAACAATCACTTTGATGTAATTGTCATTCGTATTCAAGTTTATTTGCAGATATTTTTTTTAACTACAGAAATTTGATACAACGCCATCTATCTTCATATTAAGCAGAACTTGTACTATGACTCCAACTCCAAAACTAACATTTGCAAGTGTGCATACATTTAGTCCAACCTTGGAAGCATAACAATTCGTCACAGAAGAGTAAATAGAAAAGTCATGTCAAATAGGCAATTCACCCACTGTCTTTTAGTCTTCAGATTTCAATAATAGATTTCATCAATAAATAACTGCTGTTTTTAAATCCTCACTGCCAAACACTTTTTAGGATTACTAAAATTAAAACTTAAATATATTTAACTTTACCTAAATCTAGATTATACCAATTCCTCATTTAGCAAAATTATTGATATCGAACCATAATCGAATAATCTGACTGTGGAAGGAGGTTTTAACGGTGTATCGATTTGTCAATATATCGATAAATATTTAAAGGTTATGTCTACCTTCTTTGGAAATAATTAACTTTTACCATAACAACAAAATGTTTATAATCATTCATACATTTAATTAAAATCACACGAATGATATAAAGTTTGTATGTGTTTGTATCTTTGTGGCACTTATATGGATGGATCAATTTTGATAAAATTTTGTATGTACGCGAGATGAGCAAGCAATTTAAATATACATCACTACATAGTATAAAACAAAGTCGCTTTGACTGTTTGTCTGTCCCTATAAATGCTTAGATCTTTAAAACTACGCTATAGATTATGATGCGGTTTTCTTTAATAGATAGAATGATTCAAGAGGATGGTATGGTATGGTTTTATGTATAATACATGCATAATGAAGTAGAGAAATTGATTGAAAATATTGATAATTTTAGAGATTTCTAATGTCATGTCGTAAATAAACCCATTTTTTGCGTTTACATTGCAAACGCTAGCTGTACCCTAAGAGATAGATCAAAATAATGTACTACAGTATTGTACACCTTAATATTATTGTATTGTCAGGAATGTTATGTATCTCTTTCTTTTTACGAGAAATAATTACTTATTTACGAAGCGATTTTAAGTAATACAGCATTAATCCTTATCCAATTAAGTACCTTTAATATATTTAATACTGATCAATATGGCCCTTTACAGTATGTAATTTAAATGAATATATTCGAAGGTATTACAGATCAAAATGCACGAATCGTGTCCTCGGTGGGTGCATTTGAAATCGACTTGTGCGAAGCCGGCCTGGTCGCTAGAATTTGATAGACCGCGAGTAACGCTGCAGGGCGCAGTTAGTAAGATATAGAGACAACATTGTTCTTATTTTATATATTATCGTGTTGGAATAACCGTTACAATTTTTTATTGTTAAATTATAATGGTTCTAAATAGAATAACTGTAAGATCTGTAATTTTTATAATCTTACGTGTATTTGTATCGAATGGAGGTGGACGTTTCAAGTTCCTTAAGTTTTTAATGATCGCAATTAAAGAGTTGTCTTGCGTTACAACGACATTTATTTTTCTTTATGAGCCTGCCAAATTGACTCTACTGTGCCTGATGGAAATTATGAACAGAATCCATGAGTGGTGGTCACTATACTCATTGCGAATGCAAACAATGTAACAATGCCACATGGTGGCCCACACTATGGCGGCCTGTTGAGATGCATCATTGAGCCTCCGGTTTCACAATTACCAACAAAAAATGACATCACAAATGCTATTATTTTAGGTTGGTAGATAGTGGTAACTATCTCACAGAAGACCGGCCCGTTCGTGCTGATATCTGCGTAGCTCTACTAGCTTGAGACCTATGTTATTATGTTGTCCATTAATTTAAAAAAAATCATTTTTGATGTAAGTACCGTGTGTACTTTCTTATACATTTAGTGAAAAACTGATAATTTTAAATTAAAAACAAACCCTTAAATTTTATTTATTTGTATACACCTTCGTACACTCAACCTACTGTAAAGTAACTTCCCAGCAATAAATAATGAACTGAACGAACATTGCCAATACAGTCCTACTTCTTGTTAAACAACCATATTTGCATCTCGAAATTATGACAAAGATATTCTGAAAGACTTAATTTGGTAAACATTATCATTGAACCGATATATCGGTATAACGATTCGGGTATAACTGTCACGATTTCTGCATAAGTTGAGTACTTAATGCTCCAAAGCAGTATTAGCAGGCCATTATGAAATGATGGCGATATTTAGCGATAATACAACGCCGTGGCCTGCTGTCATATAAAGTTTAGTGTGCACTTAGAAACATTTCTGTGCAATCTTGAATACGATAGTTACATTAACTTTCTTGACTGTATACATTTAGAACGAACTACTCGACTGATCTGGGTTTGAGAGAGAATAATTCTTAACAGTCACATGGCAAGAGGATTCTGCGGTCTGAATGCTGTTGAAGACTTCTCAATCTTAACATACATGCATGTTCGAGAACTAAAGAATATACCAAGGATCTAAACTAAATTAAAATTCACTGAGATCTGGGCCTCTTAATACTTTCACAATTTTTCCCAGTAGACAGTGACATCTTTGACATAAGTACATAATTTTTTAATATTTTCGAACTTCTGACATTGTGTTTTGTATTTGCCGTTTGGTATGTCTCCTGGTGTATCTAAATCTTATCAGTACCAAGATAGATATTCAATTTATAATATCATAAATGGAATAAGGTCGATGCGCCCGCGGCGGCAGCAAAGGTTAATCAGAACACGCCAAAACACGTCACAAATGGTATGTTACAAGACATTGTCGTGGTGCTACGGGCTCTGTTCTTGAGAAATCGAACATGTTTAGATTTCTTGCGATATTATGAGATTGATCGCTATCGTTTTGATAGCTTTGTTTCGAATGTTAGATTGTCGTGAGTAGTCCCTAGCTGTAGTAGTTGGCTTTTATCTATACAAAACTAGGAGAAACACTCTTTTCAGAGTCAAATAATTCTAATAGATAAATAATTCTATTTGTGCATTAGATTTTATCGTTTGCCTTATAATATCGTTTGCGTTTAGAATAATATTTTCTAGACAAAGCTTTGAATGCACTAAAATCGTTTTATACTCTTTGAAATCTGTTTTGATAATCACAAATTGAATTTAAACTTTCACCGCTTTTCTGCCAGCTAATTAAGTTTACAGTTTTTTTCTTGAAACTAGACTAATTTAAAATTTAACGTTTACTGCCAACATCTCCTCGCCCCCCATGGCATTTAATTACATACAATGTTGACGTCTATCGATGACGCTTTATGGCGACTCACTTCATCACAAGCAATAAACACATCCGTTTGATCTAGTGTCCATCTGCAGCTATCTTTAACTTTGCCATTAAATTGTGTTGTGTAAAAGATACTTGCAATATAGTTATGAGCATAATAGATATTAATAGATTTCAATACAGGCTTGTGTTGAGTTAAATGAGAGGCATAGAGATTATCATACATTTAGAAATGTTCATCTCATTCACGTTGGCCTGCTAATAGGCCGGCAACATGAACAATGGCAGTCAGTTTTCAAAAGGTGACAGATCTGCTCGTTTGTCCTCGATTTTCAGGCCCCTTTTTCTCTCAAGGCAATCTGGGAACGAACCCAGAGCTCTGTTTCTTTCAGTGCAATCGGGGAACGTAACTAGAGCCTTCTTTCTTTCAGTGCAATTAGGGGGAACGTAACCAGAGCCCTCCTTCATCCAGGGCAATCTGGGAAAGTATCCAGAGTCCTCTTTCTTTCAGCGCAATTTGGTAAAATACCCAGGGCCCTCTTTCATTAAGGGCAGTTTAGCCGTGTGCCCAGGGCCTCTCAATACATATGAAGCCTCTAAATCCTGTTAAATCACTAATCGATAATCGATATTTTTATCCAAAAGAATATTTATCTCTATAAGCTATGGCTCTAGACTGGCCTATCTATGTCATAAATATCGATCTTTTGGAAAAACAATACCACACACCCATAGCAGCTTTGTTGAACTTCTTTAACTTGTATCCATCGACTAGCTGACCCACGCAACCTCGTTTGCACCTTATATTGCCCGTAGCGTGAAAATTTCCCCCGTTTTTGAAACATTCTTCATTGTTGCTCCGGTCCTATAAGTAGTAGCGTGATGATATATACCCTATAGCCTTCCTCGATTAATGGACTATCCAACACCAAAAGAATTTTTCAAATCGGACCAGCGGTTCTTGAGATTAGCGTGTTCAAACAAACAAACTAACAAACTCTTCAGCTTTATATATTAGTATAGATTTGCCGAAATGACAAGTAGGACCACACAACAATTGGTAAATAATATATTACGAGTAATTAGTTGAGAGTAAGTAAGATGTTGAAATCCATTTTACTATTAAGTGTCAGATAAAGTTTTATACAGTAAAAACATATATCTACCTAATACCTTTCGTCTTGCTCGAGTGCAAAATGTTAATTTTAAGAAATGTTAGCGAAAACTCTAAAACAAAAATGTATGAGTTAGAAACATGCAGTTTGTGTAGTAGGTAAAACTCTTAAATCTATCTTTCTTTAAATTAAAATATATTAAACGCAAGCAAGGCAATAGCCATGTTTCAATTCAGAACATCTTTATCCGCAATAAATATTTAAGTATTTTTTATGCGTGTGAGTAAAGAGTAAAGACGCACTTTACAATCTGAGTATTTTTAGATATAGAAACACATTTTTACACTTGTTGAAGGACTGGAAAAGGCTATAAGAAACATTTCTTTACAAAATAAGTAAATATTAACTACGTTAACATTAGACGGAGCCGGTGTTTAAGTTTCATTAATACAAAAGTCTTGTGGAGAGTAAAACAACATCCGTAACATCAGGGTGCCAGGTAAAGTAGTGGAACCACAATTGACAATATATTGAGGACACTCTCCTCAACCAATCGCCGTCCACTGCTGAACGTAGGTCTCCCCCAAGGAGCGCCAACCATCCCGGTCTTGGGCAGTCCGCATCCATCCGCTGCCAGCCACCTTCTTCAAATCGTCAATCCACCGTGCTGCAGGGCGCCCTACACTGCTATTGAGGACACAACACTACTTATTTTAACTTATTATTATTATTAACTGCCTCGTTGTTCTAGCTGTTGGCGAGTGCGACTGCTGATCATGAGGTCTCGGGTTCGATTCTCGGGTCGAACCGAATGTTTGTATGATCTATAAATATTTGTTTCGGAGTTTGGGTGTTTTCTATGTATAATATGTATGTATTTACAAAAAAAAAGTATATATGTATTTATATCAGTTGTCTAGTACCCATAACACAAGCTCAGCTTAGCTTGGGACTAGATTTACTTATTATTTAAAATATAAAAAAAACCATAGATTGACATAGTACCTATTACATAGTTTCCATTGACGGTACCTTCCGAGCCTAAATGGTAATGATTCACCTACTACCAGAACAACTTTAAAAAACTATAAACTGATTATGTAAAAAGGTTTCACAAAATTTATATAACCTTTGCCACCCATGTTATTATTACGAATCTATTGGCACTTATTCTTTAGCATCGATTCAGTAGTTTCAGCACTATGGTGGAACATACACACTTATATAGACTGTCAGACTGTCTTTTGTCTTCGCAGTAGTCGGGTAAAAATACTGAATGTTTAATGACTTCTGCTTTTCTAAACCCTTCTCTAAATATAAAAAGGTAAATCATAACAATACACATAAAAACAACTAGAGTCTATGCAGGTTTTATTATGATATCAGTCACAATTATGCGAAACACGTTCAATAGAAGAAACTAATAATGCAGCAATTAGCTATTACTATTTCGTTAGGTTTCTAACTACAGCTGTAGTTATAAAATCATACTTCGAAACATCGTAATATTTCCCTCATTGCAGTCTGTCTGTTTATCCTGCTTTATCGGTAATGAGATCTGGAAGCACTATCTATGCGTAACGGGCGGCAAACTTATGCGCAACTTGTCGTGTTCACATCGATATTCCGCGAGTGCTCACGCGCCGGTGCATTATTCAATACGACCTGCCACTGTCGCATTATACCGTACGATCCTTAACGCCTCGCCACACACTCGCCTCATATGGACTACCGGAAAAACTAACAATGTCGTACCTGTTACATGACAAATTGCGACTATTAACAGCCTGGACGCATGCTTTGAGGCCATAAGGCTACAGTCGCAAAAGCCTTAAGTCATTTCAAGTCACCGATGATTATGGAAAGGCTGTTATTCAGTTCGTAGAAACCTTTTTGCCGATTCGCCTTTTTCGTACTGTAACCGAAGTTGTGAGTTGTGCCGCACAAGAAATACCTTGACGTCGAGCTATGCTATTTGTTAAACTGATACAACGAGAGCTGGGGGCGAAATAATAACAATTAATTAACTTTACACGTTCCTCGGTAATTGAAGGTAACAAAAACACGTGCCGCTAAAGATGACAGGCTATTTTATAGATTGGTTATTAAAGTTATTACGTACAACATTCAGGGAAAGATAATCGTTACCGATCAATAGTTGTAAGTCTTATAGGTGAATGCCAATAAGCACATTGCATTTTGCAATAATTTCTGCACGCCAATGCCTTAATAAAGACGTTGTTACAATAAAGAAACGTGTGCATACATTTTAGGTAATAGCATTACAAAGTTAATGTGTATAAAGACCTTTATAGGAACAATTGTGTTAAATTATTGCAATGACCCGTCATTAAGTACATACCTGCATGTACAGTTATTGAACCTAAGTAAATGCTCTTCGTGCATGTTACTATGGCTTGCATGTTTGGTTATTAATTAGTTTATTATATTTTATACATATATCATTTGTGATGACCCCAACCGGCCCTAAATGCCCTAATACAATTCTTCAAAACTAGAAGGCAAGCTCAGTCCTAGAATCATTAACTCATTACTCATTCAGGATCTTAAGGCTGTTTTCACAATATAATCCTTAGAGAACGTAAATCAGAATCAAGTGACTTAAGATTGGGACTAGATAAAAAAAATCTCACATTACGTAAGGAGGAGAGGATGAGTCACACAGACGTGGTAAGAAAGGAACGCTTTCTTACCACGTCTGTGTGACTCATCCTCTATATCCTGGTACTAAGACTTGCTGAAAAGACATCAAGTTGCCAGACATGTGTCCCATCCTGCCCCACAGTGGTTGATTCCACAACTTGACAATTTGCAAAAAAAAACACTAACTTTCTTTAAAAGTCTATTAATTCAAAAATTTATTACTTATTACATCAAACTAATGCATATGTTATACCTACAAAGACGGACTTCATGCCATGTGGCATTCCCTCTCAGTCGACCTTATGGTGATGTAAAAATATGATGCGATATATGCAATAGTTCATATAATTTTCAAAGTTATGAAGAAATATTTTGTATCGCCAGCTCCCAGTCTACCTTACCTAACTTGAATACAATATTACAGGCGACAAAAACATGACTCTATCTGTGATGTTTACCAGCCACGTTGTCTGCTTTTAGTAATGGCTTGCACCGGACATTTATTTTCATCAAAACTAACAATGTTGTGTGCAGGACCCTAATAGTCTATTACTAAAAGATTTATGTCAGAACCGCTCAAGATTGAGGCATAGCATGCTCGCATTACCATATAGAGAAGTATAACTTACGCGGCGATTTATTGTGCAGTATATTTTACTATACCTGCGAATACCTGTACGTATTTTACATAGCAATCATAAATTTAGCATCCTCAAATCTTTTTATTAGTTTCTATGTAACGTGTAACCATTTGTTTGTTTGTGAGACCTCTTGACTGGTAAGCAAGACGGAACCGTGGTGTAACAATTGCTATTTTAAACTTACATACTCATACACTATCATTGTTAGCGCCAACTGGCTTGGCCAATGAATTAGTGAGCGCTAACACATAAGGCGGGAGCGAGTATATCTTCAGTGACTGTGCACTGCCTGAAAACTGTGTGGGCTGAGTAGGTACTTTGCGGCTGCCAGATAGGTTAGGTGGGTAGGAGAATATGGAAGCACGCTTACCTTTGGTGATCTTGAGCTGCTGTCCAGACCTGGCGGCCTGATCAGGCGGCCTGGCTCCTTGTACCGTGATGTGGCTTGCGAATCACGATGGCGACGCGTGTTCGGTGTAGAATAAAACGTCCCTAGCTTGCCGGCAAGGCACGATTGCACTCAGCGAATTAATGCGGGTTCGTTATTAAACTATTTTACTGCGGTTCTATTGTCTATATAAGACGTGGTGGCGGAGTTCTCAACTGGTGTAGAACTCGACGAGCGGTGAGCAAAGCGTCCGGGCTTCACTTCGCGAACAACTTGACCATTTCTTCTTGCGGTGTGTGTGCGATGCGGGAATAATGATCAAGGATGCGGGTAGAAATGGGTGCCGACAGCCTCACCTAGCGGATGCTTTAACAAACTAACAGTGTTCCTGTCATCATCGACAGGTGGCGTTACCAATCATATTTATCACTCAAACGATAAACAGAGATATATTGTAATTCCATATAAGCCTCCATTCCAGTCTCATTCAAGTATTAAGGATAAGCCTGTCGTTATATAATAGGCTTGTTCTTAACGAAGCTCACATGGTTCTGAGTAAACCTAATTAAATTACTATCTTATCTTCTTCTTTTAAGTGAATCTTCCATTTTTTTTTCATCCATTTCCTTTCATCCCATCTCCTCGTTTGCTCTCTTTGTAATAAAAAGCCTGCAATTTCTCCTAACCTGCGGATCGTAACATGTTGTTTTTTTTTCTAGTGTTATAGCTGGTACTAAAGACCGGTCGACCCCTAGTTACCAGCAGAAGAACATTGCTGCTGCACAGTTAGTACCTACTAATGCCTTACTGAAGCCTGTTGGGTACCACTACTTTTGATGTTATTCAAGAAAAGAATCTAAACCAAACTCTTAGGTTGTTATATTCATCATCATATTCGAAATTCAAACCAACATTATTTTACATTTCGAAGTTAAATATATTCTAGAAACACGAGAAGCAATATATTTGAATTTCGCAACAAAGTGTCTTAGTATTAAAACATAAGCGTGAAGTAGTGGATGGTCTTAGGTACTTTATAAATATCATGACGCTCTTGCAGCTAATACTTCTGTCATGTTATCCCCTTTGAAAGGATTTCAAGCTGTCAACACAATTTATTTCACTCAGAATATACAAACGTTTGTATAATCGTCTCTCCTTTGCCTCTTAGTTATATTTTACGATCAGCCAACAGCCATCTCTCATCATACAAATGTAATTAAAGAACTGTTCATATTTTATAAGACATTTCGTGGAAAACATTTTACAAACGCAACGTGTCTTCTCTTATTTCGAACTTACAAAAGTATTTATCTGATTGATTATTTCTTTTAAGGAATTGCTTTAATAAACAACTTATTTCCTGACTATTTTATACAAATAAATTTAGAATTAAACCTTAGGTAACGTTGGTGTCACCATAGTGCTGCACCTGCTGCACCCTGCTGCTGCTTGCCAAGAACTGTATATGGCTAATCCTATGAAAAAGATATCAGATCTCATGTAGAGCCAAACTTCTGAATCTCTCACGCCCAAACTCTACCATTTTCAGAGGCAGCGTCGACCAGCTTGGGACCAAGCTATCGGAAGTGCTCGTCGAAGAGCCACCTACCGTCGAGGATCAGGCCCAGATACCTCATCTGGGCCCGAACCGGTACGAGGACCGAGTTGACCACTATGGAGGCACCCTCGTACACGACGGTACGCTCCTGCAAATAGTCTGCCACCAGCCGCCTCAGGTACTCTGGCACTCCGTGGTATTGGAGTGCTTCCCCGATGCAGCTGAATGGCAGGCTATTAAAGGCGTTGGCGATGTCCAGGGACACCGCCAACACCACGCCGCCAGCGCCCAAACTCTACCAACCCTAACTTCACAAATTCTACATCTCACTAAAAATTTATGGCTTGGCTGTTTCGTTAATTTAGACACTAAATACAACCAGGAAACCAAAGATATGAGGGTTCAAAAAAACGACGGAACACTTCGGGAAGAGGTAGGTGGTGCCCCTGCGCTTCGCTTAGCTAGTCCTGATAAAGTCTGCATAAGTATCATCCGATTAAATAAATTCGAACTAGGGAAGAACGATTTTGATAAAAACTAAATAAGTTTTAGCTCCGTTCGACTAAGTAGTTAATCGTGTTAAGGACTGACAACTCGATTTATGCCTTGTTTGTTGATCTAATGGCATAAGCCTTTGGTTGCATGAAATGGTGACATCCTTGGTTTAATTTACGGTTCGAGGACATTCTTGTTAGGTTTTCTTTTAGAATATAGAATAGCAAATAGAATCCTGACAACGTGCTTTATCGTCAATCTTTTTAGGCTTATAAAACATTTGTCAAAATCCTGTTAATTCTTTTTTGCATTAAGTTCTTAAAAAACAGAAATAGGTATATAATATAGACGTATAACTGACATATTTAGAGATATAAATTTTCACACATATTACAGATTTTTTTTTCGAACACCTTACACACAACGCGATCTAGTCTAGGACAGATAGGTATATGTTTAGAAACATATAAGTATATTTATTTGCAGCCTGATTACCATAGTACATCAAACGGTCGTATCTGTGCTGTTTGGGGTTATTATTATTATAATTCCTTTTGTAAATATATGTTAAATTTTATTCAAACACCCCACGCGGCATATGTTAATGAAACATTAATCACAACCTACGCTGATAATGATACATACATTTATTTATTGTAATAAATTTACAACAAAGACAATTGCGCAAACAGAAAACAACAAAACATCGCCTAACATAACAAGGACTCTCTTTACATAGTAGGTACATAATGAAGTCACTGCCGATGTCTGTTCGCTTAGAATTTAGATCTTTCAAACTACTCAACGGATTTTATGGACAGGAAGGTTTATACTGTTATGTGTAATACACGCATATTACATGTAATAGAGGAAATCCGAGAATTTCAAAAACTTCTGCGCTAACTTAGGCCGAATCGCTAGTCTATACAAATAAATAAAATTGGAGTGTCTGTTTGTAATATTAAAATAACAGATTTTTAATCAGTGCATATGTATGTATACATGATACATATACCAAAAACGTAGTTAAAAAAATTTTTGTCTGTCTGTCTGTCTGTTTGTTCCGGGTAATCTCTGGAACGGCTGTACGGGTACAACAATAACCGCGGGTAACACCGCGGGGTTCAGCTAGTTACTTATAAAAATGTAAAACTTAGGTATGCGTCGCGTCGGAAACAGGTTGGAACGAGTACTGTATCAAGTCATCTAGAGGCTAAGCGGTTATTTATGATGATTGGGGATCTAATATCGCTAAATAACTTCGTAAGTCTAGAATTTTGAAATAACAAAGATGGATAGACAGGTACCTTGAAATATGATCTAAAATAATCAAAGGGAGCACAGGTAGTAGAGCCTCGCTGGTTTTAGCACGAACGGGCCGGCTCGACCGGAGCGGTACTACCCTCGCACAGAAGATCAACGTAAAATGACAGCGTTCATGCTGTCGTGTTGACGCAGAAGCAACACAGGGCCGCCATTGTCTGCATTCGCAATGAGTATCGTGCCCACCACTCTTGGATTCTGCTTACACTTTTCATCAGGCAGAGTAGAGTCATTTTGGAAAGGTCATATAAAGAAAAAGAGATACGCCATTTAACAAAGGCAGGTAGAATACAAACAAAAATAACACAAGTAAAATTTTAACAAAATAAAAAACCGACTTAAAGAACAACCATATCGATCGATATCTCGTGGATGCCATCATCAGATCTTAATGTCCTTATTATGGTACCACCGTTGAGATATCTCCTTTCCATTAAAAAATATCAAAATCAGTGAAAGTTCCGTTAAAGTCAGTAAACGGTTTTAGAGATTAACCCGAACGAAGAAACAGACAGACGAACAAACAGATAACGAATTTTTTTTTGTAAGTACGTAGGTACTGATGATACTTTCATGTGCATTTAGTGAGAACTGTTAATTTGAAATTACTGACAGGCACATACATTCTCTTTATTTGTAAAGATTGAGACATGATATGAAGACATTTAGTCGGTATACCTCACTTCGAGTATTAAGCGATAAAGCGATAGCATATACCTACGTATACGATAGGTAAGTTCTATTAGTTATTCTATGGCGATAGTATATGTAAGTACTACGTTACCACTGCAATTCTATCTCCTTCTTCATGTAGAAATATAGTCATAATCGTTCTCACACGTGTGCACGAAGCCTCTGCCTCAATCAAGTCAATCGTATGTATGGTTTAGGACTAAATACATTAGGGTCCATTTAATAAATAAATTCAAGAGCCTTACGGTAAATACATATTTTATATTTCCTTCGCTGGTAGAATGTCGTGTTTTAATGGATTTCTATAAGAGATTGATGCAAAAATTGTTGTATTGAGTCTGGGTGTTCTTTAAATCCGTTTCACACGAGACACAGGATATTTTTATTCCTGTTGCGGTCGTTGTCTTTTAACAACCTATTGACAATATTGTTTCTAATTTTACTGCCTCGTTGGTCTAGTTCTCTGTTCTGTGGTCTAGTGACTAGCGTATACAACTGCCATCAAGATTTTGGTTTCGATTCCCGATTTAGGCCAAAAAAGTGTCGGATAACCGTCCCATTCGATCATGAGAGTGAGGGAACAGAAAGTGCACATGTGTTCACGCACATAAGTGCCTGTAAAATAAGTGCCTATTTATGTAAAATAATTTTGAGTTTCACTTATTTCCTGCGCAATTGGTTGGTCTCCGTTGAGACTGGCCGCTGACTGAAATAACAATTATAATAAACCAAAATCCAAACTTATACTAATAACGGCAACATGGTGTTTTATTACAGACAAGTTAATGAAGGCTTACCGTTACGTTGGCAATTATTGGTTGATCGTCTGTTCCCTGAAAGCTATTAAACCTCTAAGCTGACCTTACACACTTTATTCCCGTTGAACGCTCGTAACGACCAATGCCCATAAATGTTAGAATGTGAAATTGAAAACACACCCGTTGCCCGTTGTGTGAACATGCGTCGTTAGAGTTTGTAAAATGACTCGTTTCTGTTGTGCTTGTCTGCTAGAATAGGTACTATTCTAACGAACGGTGTAGGTATTAAATTGAAAATATGTAATGTTCTTTTTTTTAGTGCCTAAGTTGCTCTACTCTGCCTGATGAAAAGCTTATGCAGAACCCAAAAGTAGTAGTCACCAGGTTAGTTTCTAAGTACTAGTTGAAATGTTGTTTCAAGTCGCCGCTCAGTTTATTTTACACTAGGTGAATCCCGCGATGTTACCCGCGGTTATTGTTGTACCGCGAGTAACGCCGCGGGACAAAGTTAGTCTAAAAAAAGTAGCCTAAGTTACTCCCCGGGTCATCAGCTACCTGCCAGCGAAAGTCCCGTCAAAATCCGTCCAGCCGTTCCAGAGATTACCCGGAACAAACAGACAGACAGACAGACAAAATTTTTTTAACTACGTTTTTGGTATATGTATCGTGTATACATATATATGCATTAAGTAAAAAGCGGTTATTTTAATGTTACAAACAGACACTCCAATTTTATTTATTTGTATAGATATTCTATTTAGCTGCAAAAGATATTCTTCATTTGGATCTGTGTTTACTATTACATAAGACATGTCAGTTTTATAGTGTTCGGAAGTATCTTCTATTACCAAAAATATAAAGTTATCTTTCATTATTTCATTAGTTTGTTAAATTTTAAGATTAAAATTCACGCCAAAACGCTCGGTGTTGTCATGGCCAAAGACTAATAAGAGATACTACATGTCATGGCGTCCTTATATGCAGACGCGACGTCACATTTTGTCAACCAGTGTCAATTGAACTCAGATAAGTATTCTTTATCTGAGCAATTAAAGCTCTTAAAGACAATAAAGTGATCGTCGATAATATCCGAACTAAGTACCTTTAAACATAAGTGACGTAACTCGCTCTGATTGGTGTGGAACGTAACATGGCGGATTGCTGTTTATTGTAATTTTATTTTTGTTAATTTGCCCCATGTTCAGATGACGAGCGCTCAACAAGCGTTTCGCTAACGCACGTTTACAACTACAAGTAATTTCATTCTAGGAGTTTTTTACATGTAGTTGTTAACGCGCGTTAGAAAAAACGCGCGTTGAGCGCTCGTCATGTCCATGTCCATAGGGAAATATATAAAAATAATTTTCTGTATTCATTGTTTTATCTCAGCACTATTTTCAATGAATTTCGCAAGTAGCACATATTTATTATTATTTAGTGTACATACCAAAATTATTAAGGTGTTAAAAATAAAATAAAGAAATCTCAATATGAAAAATATTTATTGTAAAATATATTTATTCAAATGGATAATTCTAGTAGTTTCTCTAGTCTAGTAGCAGATCAATGTTGACATTAAACTGGCCTTTGCCAAGATCGCAGGCCACTTGATAGCTCCATTTAAGTGAGTCCACCACGTACGACTTCTTCTGTAATAAATAATTACTTGGTGTTGACATACAAGTAAAGATAAAAAATCAATAATAATTATATAAATTAGTAGGCAACTAAAACAATTCAAGTGCACCTGCATAGATAAAAGCACCAATAGGAATTTGGTTTTGAACTTTTAATATGGCCGAAATATCAACATGTACTACACTGAACACTCAGGGTTGTGTTTACACACAAGCCAGATAGATACCTTTAAAATATGTACTAAATTAGTACTACTAATATATAATTAACCCTTTGATAGCTAAGGACGCATTAAAGCCTCATTAAAATTTGCTCAAGACGTTAACGACGTCTTAAAGCGTCCACCGCACTTGACTTTTACCGGGATCGGGGCGGTACTACCCTGGCGCAGAAGATCAACGTAAAATGGCGGTGTTCGTGCTGTCGTGTTTCTTTTGTGAGTGCGAGACCGAAGGCTCAATGATACAGCAGCATCACTAGGTTGCCATGGTGTGGGTCACCATGCTGCATTGTTGCATTGTCTGCATGAATTGCAATGAGTATGGTGACCACCACTCTTGGATTCTGCTTATGTTTTCCATCAGGCACAGAAGAGTCATTTTGGCAGGGCCATACATAAAAAAACTTAGGTAATACTGATTTTTAGAATCAGGAACATTTATAACATTTCATCATGATTTTGACAACTTGAAGCATTTAAACAGACATGGTCTAATCTGTCAAAAGTCTGGCGGTCAACGGGTTAAAAATTGAAATTGCCTGATAAAACAAATATTTCGAATAAGAGAGAGATGACACAAATAAGAAGAGTTATACCAATATTTTGACAGCTTGTCTAGTGTGAGGATCCCAGTCGACGCGCTCGCCAACATTCGGTGTTTGTATTGGACCGGAACTCTGTCCACCTCCTATTTTCCATACCGCCCATAGTGTAAAACCATTTACTAATTGGTCTTCCGAAGTCTCCATTTTACTAAAACAAAAAAATACTTTTTCAACACGCATGCTCATAATGTGGCTCTAATTTCACCGCAATTAGGCACATAATGACACCTATAATCAAACTGTGACTTTTTTCGTTGTTTTTATTCATAAGTGAGTTATACAGTTTTTTATTTTTTATTTTCTTGGTTCTCAAGTAATAAAATAAAAAATAACTCTGTTGCTTTGTTCTTAAAAAGTTTCGATACAAAAAAGACGTGTTCAATAGTACAAATAAATTAATGTACCTATTGCTTTCTCATTTCATGCAATTCGTGTTTAAATAGATAATTTCAACTTGTTCGTGTTTAATAAATAAAACTTTCACTCAAATATAACTTTTATTTTTTCTGTAATAAAGAAAACTTGAAACTTTTCATTTTGTACGTGGCTAAAACGCTATCCGCGAAAAGCTAAAAAAGAAACCTCCTTCTTTTTGTCTATGGCCGATCGCCATTGTAAGACGCGCGCGCATTAGAAAACTGATTATTTTTTTCCGCCATTGCGAAAAATATTTTTAATATTATTTTCTTCACAAGTGTGTTGAAAAATGTCGTATTATACACGTGTAACGACCTCACCTAACGGCTCAGGTCTCAATGACGCCTCAGCGGTGATCACCAACATTACACACTTGCATAATGTACTATTATTTAGCTGTCAGGTATTAGAACGTTATTCGAAAAGTGTTTATAAAGTTTATTTTATTCACAAATAGAAAATTAAAATTTATGAGATTGATGAGTGCCATTTCAATCATAATTATGTATACAATGCACACAATGTGTGTTAATTAGTATTGTTTCAAGACTATTATGCGTTATTACTTTCAGTTTATCTAGAAATAGTTCATTAAAATGTCAGGTATATAGTGACCAAGTATTTCGTTTGCCGTGTGTACAGACATAATATTGCCACATAAATTAAAGATATCATTACAAAGTTTAGTAAAATTCAATGCATTCATAGCTCAAAGATATGTAATTTATTTGCTTTACGCCTTTAGGTGGCCGAGTAGTCTAAATAGCTTTGTAAAAGTATTTACACTATGTCATGCAGTCCATCAGTGGCGTATACAGGTTTTAGATCTGTGAAGTCAATGGTTAACAGTTTGACAGGTTTGCCACGGCTCTTACAAGGGTACTCCCAAAGAGGTTGAGACTCAATATCCGCATCGCTGATCCCGCGAGAGCTCTGGAAATAAATTTTTATACATAAACAAATAAATAAATGTAGTGTATTGCCTTACTGAGAGGTATATAATACTGTCGTCTCGAGTAAGGCACGCGCAGTGCGCGGGGCGGGGAGGGGACTGGCCTACCGACCGCCGTGGAGTGAACACGTGTGCGCTCACTGCGAGCCGATATCTATCAGTAGGTAATATAGTACCTCAGGTATATAGTGTACACCACATGTGTACATTACAATAAATATTAAATATTTCGGACATCAAATACACAACGCCATCTAGTCCCAAACTAAGCAGATCTTGTATTATGGGTACTAGACAACTGATATAAATACTTATATACTTTTTTTGTATATTCATACATATTATACATAGAAAACACCCAAACTCCGAAAAAAATATTTGCTGATGATACAAACATTTGGTCCGACCCGGGAATCGAACCCGAGACCTCAAGCACATAGCAGTGACATACGCTACCACTGCGCCACCGAGGCAGTTCAATAAAACCTTTATAAATAAAACACTGTCTGTCTGTTTGTCCCGGCGAATTTCTTAAACAGTAAGACCGACTTTGACGGGACTTTCACTGGCAGATAGCTAATGATAAAGAGTAACTTAGGCTACTATTATTTAAGGTTAGCTTCACTCCACGGTATTACCAGCGGTTATTATTGTACAGATACAACACCGCGGGACGCAATAGTGGTCTAAGCGGTCACCGCGCCCCACATAAAAAAACTAAACAGTAGCCCGTTGTCACTAACCTCTACTAAACGGTCGAATATTCCCATATCAATGCCTTCACATCGGCCTAAAGGTATTCTTATTTTATGTAGATCTTGAAATTCCACTGGCATCGCCCAAATTTCACAGCCTTCAGGTAAAATCGACGAACAATTAGTCAATTTAGTGCTATATTTATATAAAAGATGCGCCATTTTTAAATTCTCCCAAGGCAGTATCGCGTTCACGCAATTCGGATCACAAATTACATTTGTAACTTTATTTAATAATTCATCAGTAACATCTGATACAAAATGTACATTATTTATGTCATTTGTTGCAATATATTCATTTAAAATTCCAAGATTAAGTTTTGAATTTTCTAGAATGTAAACAGCTTTCGCGCCAATTTTTGCAGCTGACAAACCCATTAGACTACTTCCATTCAAATCTAGAACGACTGATTGTTTAGTAACGACATCTTTTAATTGTTCTAAAAATCTTTTACTTCTTTTGCCGTCATTTAAATAAGAGATATGAGTTCTAGATAAAGCCATATGAATACCACAATCGCAGTCAGGTCTTCTGTAGTCTATGTATTTAGTTTTTTCGTCTTCTAAATAGAACCATAGTGAATATTCGTCTTGGCAGGATATAAGAGTTGCCGTTGACCCTTTTTGAATAGATATTTCTTTTGGAAGGTAGTAAACAGCTTGCATCCAATGATCGCGCCAAGGGATAGTGTCTTGTGGACGTTCGGCTACTAAATCAGCAGTTGGGTGACACCACCACGGTGCACAACTTAGAAGAATTTTACCTGAAATAAGGAGTTGTTTTTCATTGAATTAGAACAAATAATGTATATTTCGGTACTCGGTACCTAAAATCTGACAAAAATATAAATGCGAAAGTTACTCTGTGTCTATTTAGAAAATAGCTGTCACGGAAAACCGCTGAGCCCATTTTAATGAAGTTCAACGCGGAGATTGCTGAGGAGCTGAGTGTGCTTAATAATATTTTTTATTTGGTAAAACACACTAGCAATTAAAGTTAATGTGTGCATTTCAAATACCTTGGATATTGAGTTTCTTTTTAGAGCACAGTTTACTGAAGGAGCTAGAATCACATCTTCTGGGAGTCTGTACCAGGCTGTCACCACTTGTTTAGTAAGGAATGCATAAATAGGGAATATGCATAAATTTTTATTTGTCTCAAATATTTTTTCCGGATTCTTTATTGCCTTTGAAATATACTTAAAAGGTTTTTTTTTATGATTATTTAAACCCAGAAAGTATTAATTAAAAAATGAAAATTAAGAGAGGGAATGGAAACGTACACAACGCGTCACTCTTGGTCGAAACGAAATGTGACGTCGATGGTCACTTCATCGATAGTGTTTGTGATGAAAAATAACTTGCTTCATGATTTTTCTAGCAATTAAAACTGTAAATAAGTTTAAAGTAATTGAAACACTGAAAAGTAAACAAACACGAAATGACAATGACGTCATTGGCCGTATCAAAAGCGCGCGTAAAATGGCGTCGTCTGAATAGCTCTTAATCAGTGTTTTAAGTTTCACTTTGAAAATAAGTCTGACTATTTTCAAGCTTATTAAACGTAAATGATCAGATTACAAAATAAAAAATGCATGCAAAATGATGCATATTCTTTATTGTCTGTTACTTTTGTTTTAACAATATTGCCAATAAACTTAAACTTTTAAGAAGTCATACCAATTCACATCCGAAAAAAGTTTCAGTAACATAGTTTCTACTCTATAACTGTACAAACCTTCAGTGTCCATATTTAAGTCCCACCACATAAACACAACCTGTGCTTTCCCCGTACTGTTCGCATAAAAATTGTGTGTCACTGTTCGTTTAAATATAGTGGGCGTACGTCCCGACCAGTCGTAAAAGAATACCGGTATCGGGTCTGACAGTTCGTTGAAAGTTTGGCGAGGAAGTTGTGATAGTTGAAGGTCATGAACAGCGGCAGAGCCCGGGCAATCTTTCATCTGGAATAACATAAGCTATATTTATAAATCAACAAAAAGATAATAACAGTCTAAATCTTCCCTTCCCAGGAGAGGCCTATATCCAACAGTGGACAATTACTTATTCAAGGCACCTTAATAAATATGTTTGTTTGATCTATATATATATATAAGATTTTGATGTACTCCTAGCTGATTTGGTATCAGCATATGTCGCAAGAGATATGATGGTGCACAAGTGTGTGCGCAAACACAGGTGCACACTCTGTTCTCTCGCTCTTATAATTACTATATAATAATAATGATATTTATTGGCTAAAAATTTGTTTACAAACTTTAAATTGTTCTAATTTCACATCTTAGGTACCTATTGTAATCAAGTTTATATGTGTCGATGACACCTGTACTAATGCAAGCATTGTATCACAGGTGCCAGAAACATTAACCGCTAACCATTTATATAGGTCTTTTAAAACATAAGAAAAATAGTGTATACCTTCTGTGGTGTTCTCAAAATAATGTCCAAGTCACTATCAGCCAAATCATTCAACTTGTTCCACTTCCATAGTGTTGAGCATTCAACCACTTGTGCGTAGATCACAGCTGAATCTGGCACAACTATGCAATCTTTTTCCAACAGGTATTCATGTGCATGAGAAAATGTGGACAAGGCTCCTGAAACATGTTGCAATGTAGATATATGGAGAGTCAGCGAACAAATTTTCGCACAAAACAGTTCATTTTCTTTTTTGAATTGTTTGAATACTATTTATATCTAGGTCCATATATATCAAGGTCCTCGATGTCTGGGGTCAGGATCTCTATGGTCAGGATGTCTATGTCATGGTGATTCATTCATTGGTTACTATATTCTAAGTCAATGATGCTATTAGAATCAGCACAAAATCCCCCTATCCCTCTCCCTATCTAAGGAGAGGCACTTAAAGTTCAGTAATGCACATGTTGCATGTTTAAAATAAAATCATAAACATGTTTATATAGATTACCTTCACCAATCAGTTCAGTATCAAAAACTTCTGTAACCAAGATATTGGCTTTTTCCTTCAAATCTCCGTCTTCACCCACAGTAAGTTCTGTAGATCTCTTAGGGATTACTCTAATCTTGTCGGCAACACCATTACATTCTAATATTTTAACACAACACTCTGCCATAGGCTTGAAGGCTTCGCAGGCTACTATAGAGTCAGCTCCACAACGTGCTGCCATTATAGATAGTAAGCCTGTTCCAGTGCCTGTAAAAGTAGAAAAAAAAACAAGTGATAATGACTAAGCCTACATGATGTTATTAGAATTTTTATGTCTCCTACGTTCAGAGTACTTTAAAAACAAAAACATTTTTTTTAATAGCAAAATTAGCACACTTGCTTATTTAGTTGTTTTCAAATAGTAAATTCAGATAAATCCAATAAAGTCTGTCCATCATCTTTCAATAAATTCCTCCATTTAATTAGTAATATGGTTTGATCCTAAATCCAAATTATTAAGAATCCAAATTCTCTTTTATTGTTTGCTTCCTATCCTTTATTATCAGTTATTCCACATAGTGATTGGCATTGACCCTTCAAAGGTCGAAATTATTCTCCATATATTTGGGAGCACTGACTTTCCAATAAGAATCTAACTGTCAATAATGATTTTCAACACCATAAATGTTCATGACAACTGGGACCAAGCTTAACATTCTCTCTAAGATACTATTGCTTGACTATTAATAAAAAATACTTAAATATCTCTTAATACAATTGATTACATAAATTATAAAGAAAATGACAATGATCATACTCATAACACAGTTATTTGTTATGAATTGGAATCGAAGGCATTACCTCTGGCTTGGCTATCGAGATCACTAGAACGACAGACGGATTGCATTATGCTGTAAAGCCTAATTCATTTTATTATTATGCTAACCTATATCCAAAACATTTGCCTTTTTTCCTTCGGAATGCATTTTTTCAATAGCAAGTTGAAGAGCTCTATAATATTTTTTATTTCGTTCTGTATCGTGCAGCATGTCCGCGAACGCAGAACGAGCTATCTCTTGGTGATAGTCATAGTCCTCATCTTGAACGTCCCATTCCGTATTTCCCGTTATAGGGTTCTTCAGCTGAGTAAACACTTTCATTGTCGAATCAGAATTTATATGTCTAAAAAAATATATATAAACTCAATAACAAAAAAATCCAGAAAAAGTATTTTACTTATGGCAATCAAACTACGTATACCTTTTAATCACAAAAATACTACGGACCCTTAATAAATTTATTATTCTCATTTAATTAAAATGTGTATGTTAATAATTTTAACCTCGAAAATACAATTTTTTATCAGCGAAACATAACCTAAAAACAATAACTTGAATTCAACTGACATTTGACAAGACAAACTTGACTGACGAATGACAGTACGAAATACGATTGAAATACGATTCTGTCGCTTGACACCCAACATGCTGCGTTCCATTGCTCTTTGGCAAACCTTGAACTTAGACTTTTTTTTTTCATGAAATAGGGGGCAAACGAGGAGACGTATCGCCTGATGGTAAGCGATTACCGCCGCCCATGGACACCTGCAATACCAGAGGCGTCAAGTGCGTTCCCGGCCTTTTAAGAAGGAATACGCTCTTGAAGGTTTGAAGGTCGTATTGGTTCGGAAATACCGCAGGTGACAGTTCATTTCACAGTTTTGTTGTGCGAGGCAGAAAGGTCTTGGAAAAGCGCACAGTTGTCTATTGACTGCCAGCTACCCAGGTGATGGAGATGAACTTTCTGTCTCGTAAGACGGTGTTGAAAAGAGGCGGCAGGAATCAGTACGAACAATTTCTCGGAGCACTCCCCATGGTAAATGCGGTAGAAGATTCACAGCGAAGCCACTTCTCTACGCAGCGACAAAGAGTCTAGCCGAATTGAAACTTCTTGTCAGTCGATGATTCGAATCGCTTTCCGTTGAATGCGGTCCAGAGGGAGGAGCTGGTATTGCGGTACCCTCGCCAAAAGGTGGGGACGATATGCCATGTGAGGCTGAACAGGCCAGAACAAGGCACAGAGTTGTTTGTTTGAGCACCATAATAATATATAAGGAACTGGCCCAGGTACAAGTATTCTTTAACATATTGTATCTCCTGCCCGTTAACCTCCACTTTACATTTCTGCCGTTGGTCATAAGTTGGGTCTTGGATCGATTTATTTGAACTCCAACCTCAAAACTTGCCACGCTTGCCAAGTTCCTGAAGCATTTTTGTAGATCCGGGCCGTGGATGCAAAAAGTACAATGGTTTTCGGCAAAACGAAAGTTTGTTATCCACCCTACCGTGGGAGATCCACGGTTCGGCATGAATGGACCGGCTCCGGAGACCGGAGTGATACCACGGCCTCACAAAAAACCGGTGTGAAATAGTGTTTTCGCTGTGTTTCACCGTGTAAATGGTGTACAAAAAAAGAGTTTTCTAACTATCTAAGTGGGGATAGCGGAGGCCCATACCCCAATCCCCTCCCCCTATATCCCCCCCATCCCCCAAAGGCCGGCAACACACTTGTAACGCCTCTGGTGTTGCAGGTGCCCATGGGCGGCGGTAATCGCTTACCATCAGGAGATACATCTGCTCGTTTGCCCGCCTATTACATAAAAAAAACCCTACTCACTGCAAGCGAAGACATTGCAGAATGGTGGCCCACACTATGGCAGTCCAGTGCGATGCTTTGTCACGCCTCGCAAGAACTCTTAATCATAGTAGCAGGGAAATACGTGCGCTGGTTTTGTGTTCCCATTTTTGATTGTTGATCACAGGATGGAACAGCCAAACCGGTTATTTCGAGGGCGTATTTCTATCACTCTGAAGCGAAGACTTCCAAGACCTTCTGTCGTCCTATAGAGGAAGGAAGGTGGGTGGAAGGGCCTAATTGGAAGAGCTTGTGGAGGAACGGGTGTCATGTCCCTCCAACACAAAGGAAGGTTCCTCTTACCAGGCGAGGTGATCAAGCCTGGCGGGCCGCTACCCAACAGTTCATGTTGGGAAGTTGTATATATGCTAATCGGCGCGAGAACTTCTATTGCGTAACGCAGGATTAGTTGTTGTGTACTCAGTGTAATAATGACACTCCGTAGTTCGGTGTATCTTCAGTAGCAGGCGCTGCAATGTGTTGTTCTGTAGAACTGTCTGTATGTGGAAGTCACCACATCACTCCCCTCCAAGATTGGAGGGCAATATACCTACAGGTGAGTCAGTTGTCAGTGCTCTGTTGTGGAGCTTGCCAGTTCCAGGAGTGAGTAGTTCCAGTGTGTTGAAACTGAGTGCCGCAAGTCCCAGTAAGTCGGAACTGAGTGCCGCTAGTCCCAATGAGTCGGGACTGAAGCCCGCTGATCCCAGTGAGTCGGGATGACATGCGGTGCGTTGTGCTGCGGTGAGGTCTCAGTGAGTCGGCGCGGTTGCTGTGGAGCTACTGGTTGCTGCGTAGACGGGAGAGAGATGCTCTGCTTACATGGACCGTAGGTGTGGTGTGCTGTGCCTAGACGCTGATGAGGCAGTATGGGTAACCAGGATGGAGCGGTCACGTCCTGAGTGTGACGTATCCCTGTTGAGGTCAAGGTTGCTGGCTGTCTGAGACTTGGTTGCTGATCATCGCTATGGGAGTGAACAAGATGGTGCTGCTTCTTTGAACGCGTAGGGGTTACCACTGTGGAGGGAACGGGTGTGTCATGTCTCACTAACACAGGGATGATCCTCCAGCCAGGCATGATCACCACGATCATGCCTGGCGGATCACTGCCCAACGGTTGCTGATGGGATGTTGTATAAATGAGGCGCGAGAACTTCTATTGCGCAATTCAGGATTAGTATAGTGTCGTGTACTCAGTATAGTAATGGCACTCCGTAGATTGGTGTATCTTTGGTAGATGGCGCTGCAGTGTGTTATTCCATTGCAAAGGCGATAGAAGACTGCCAGGGGATTTGGTGGCTTCAGGACTGCTCGCCGCTACAACCGATCGAGACCGTAAAGCAAATACTATGCGGATCCATCGGAGCGATGAGAAGAGTACTCCACGCACAAACTAACTAACCTGGGTCTTATAAAGAAGGCGAAGGTCTTGTTCGAGCGAGGTAAGAACTGTTTAGAAAGCATTCTCACACGACACACAATCGATGCTTGTGGGGTGTTTATCGAAAAAGTGTTAAATAGGAATTATTAATTTAAATTTTTTACCTGTTTGATTGATTGTTATGGGGAGCCTTGGGGGAGGCCTATGTCCAGCTGTGGACGTCTTTCGGCTGAGAAGATGAAGAAGATGAGATGACCTGGACCGAAGACATATAAATAATTATACAAATATTTCACATATTACATAATCGAGTAATGATCATGAATTTAAAAAGTAAGTACCACATTAGCGTTTTTAAAAAAAGTTAAAAATACTTAAAGAGTTTTCATTGCTGAGCAATGGCGTGGACAGTTATTTCATAAGCCGTTTTGTCAGTTTTAATGTCGTTTTGACAAACCTGTGTCCTGGCAATAATAAAATTGTATTTATCCGTTTAAAATATTTACTAGTCTATTGTATCAATTGACTATAAAATATATTTGAATAGTGCTTTTAGACGAAATATTATTAAATATTTTTACAAATGGCAGTTTTAATTACGTCGTAGATGTCAGTCGATTCATCTTTCCGACGTTTTGCTATCATGGCGGCCGCCGTGGGTAGGATTTGTGGGGCAAGACTTTTCAAAAAATATAGCTTACTTGCACCCCAGGTACTAATATTAACTTTAAACAATTATCCATTTAGTATAATTTATTGAAAGATGCCCTTTTAGTGCTCTCTATGTTAATAATGTCGACGACGCTGACGTTCGAAGACTTTGAAGTGTCAGGAAAATGCAGCATTTTACCAATTTGCGGTCTACTTAGTCTTTTGTCGTGTTTAAAGAGTAATGGTGTGATCGTTCAGGACTACGTGAAGCTAAATTTTTTTGGAGTGCTTTGATATCGTTTTCATGGGCAAGTGATAACCTTTTCTACATTATGTAACAAGTACATTTAAATCTAATGGAGGCTGTCCATTGCAGGTTAGTCAGCTGTCCACGAACACTCAAGGATGGTCGAAAAACAGGAAAGTGGTGAGCATAAATATATAATATAAAAATATATAAATACAGATTATAGCATTATACTTTAAACCATTATAAAAACAGTTTTTTTGTCATATTTCTCGAAGTTCCTTGTCTCTAAATAAATAGCATTGTAACTAGCATCTTAATGTTTGTATAAAATTATACTTTGTAAAATATTATACAATTCGTAATTATTTTTCTAGAAAATGTCTCAAAATAATCAGTATGTGTTAAATAACATTTAATTATTGGTGTCATTTAGTTGCTGTCTACCTTGGGAATAGTTGGTGGTGGTGTTGGAGCACTGCTGTTTGCTCTTGAGCAGTCGGTTGAGGCTTCAGGGAGTGAGGCTCACCCTCCACACTTACCATGGAATCATGAGGGCTGGTTCAAATCACTTGATCATGCTAGGTGAGTTTTAAAATTATATTTATCCGTATCAACAGCCATTAAGACATAGGTATCTCTTTAGAAAGATTTGGACCTACTATAACTTGCTGACTAGACAGATTTGGGAATCAATAGACTACATTGATAATGTGGTGGTTGCTGTAATCTAGATACTTCCAAAAACAAACAAAAATATTCAAATTTAACAAAACACATTATAATGTTGTGGAGGGATGACACTGTATATTTGTGTTTTATTTATAGGTTTGTGGACTCAAATTATGGCAAATTGATTGCAGCAATTTTTTTGCACTTTATTAGTACTTCACATACAGCTGATTTGCACACAGTGACAGCAGCAATATTACAATTGTTGTGCTTTATTTACGCATTTGCTCATGTTTAAGTTATGAATCTATGGACCAATAATTACACAATAAAACGTAAAAAAGATACCTTTGACCTCTTTATAAAATGCTATTAGTCAGGTAGACTTTACATAAAATATCTTTGCAAAGAGTATTCCTATAATTTGGTGTCTATTGCAAATTTTACAATTGGAACAAAAAAATTTTTACTTGCTGAAAAAAATTTGCTGTTAACACAGATTAAAGAAAAGCAGAATAATGTCTGCAATAAACCATTGTTAAATTTATACCACATTAATCAAAGTAATCAATGTACCTCATTAGATCTTAGATAATAAAATTTTATCTAGAAGTTGAAATGTAAGACAATATAATGTTAAAAAAAAATCATTAGAAATATCTTTAAAACATCTAATTTTATGCTGTAATCAATTACTTCGTATATCAAAATAAACTCATACCAATACAAGTATTAGAGTTTACAGATAATAATATAATTATTGGTTTTCATTATTAAACATCAAAATAGTCAAACATAATAAAACCAAAATTAAGTTTTGTGTTGTATGTCAAGTACTTTGCCATTTGTGGTGGTGATATTTCTTTGAGGTACAAGTATATGATCATACATCCATGTATTTTGATCACATAAGTGTTTGTCCGTAGTTTTGTTGAAAATTTAATCAAATGATTTTTGTTTGCACAGTTTTATGAAAGTGCTCTTAATTAAAATCTTTTCATAAATTAACAATTTATTTTATTACAATTTAATAGAACTTGAGATTATTTTTAAACCATATTATATGGTCTGTCATATTATTTTCAGAGCCTTTTTCTAAACACTCCTTAATTAATACGAAATTTTAGGTACTTTTAAGTAAATATGAGATTTGATTATATATACTGAATTTGGCAGTGTCCGTCGTGGCTATGAGGTGTACAAACAAGTTTGCAAAGCGTGCCACTCGCTGCAATACATGGCATTCAGACATCTTGTTGGCTTTACCCATACCGAGGAAGAGGCTAAAGCTGAAGCTGCCGATGTAAGTAAATTATTATAATATTATTAACATAGTATTCACTATGGTACTTATACTTTTAAATAATAATTAATATTTTAGACAAAATATTACTAATAAGATATAAAGCCCCTAATAAATGAAAATGTAGATAAAACTAATGTTAACAAATGTTATGCAACGCTAGTTACATACATAAAATACATAGAATTTTTATAAAACCGAGAGCTGTCACTGTTACCTACCCTAAAAAAGCGGTCAAGTGCGAGTCGGACTGCACATGAAGGGTTCTGTAGCAGCAAGTAACATAATATAACAGTTCTTGTTGTTTGTTGTATCTTCGATAAATTGCGGTTTACGATTTATGACATATTAAAAAAAACTACTTAATGATCGGTGGAAGTTTGAACATTCTCTTATTTTAAACGTTACAGGGGGGGGGGGGGGGACACATTTTACCACATTGGAAGTGTCTCTCGCGCAAACTATTGAGAAAAATTATATTAGAAACCTTAATATCATTTTTGAAGACCTATCCATAGATTGTATGGGTATAAGAAAAAAAAATCTTTTTTGAGTTTCAGTTCTTATTTTTTTTTTTTTTATTTATTTATATAAACAATGACATCTTACACATTACAATAAATTAAATACTCGCCAAGCTGTTACGCTTGTTGGCGAGTGTTACGCTTGTTGGCTAAGTATGGGGACCCCCAAAATTTATTGTTTCTTTTTTATTTTTGTGTGAAAATCTTAATGCGGGTCACATAATACATCTACTTACCAAGTTTCAACAGTATAATTCTTATAGTTTCTAAAAATATAGGCTGTGACGTATGGACGGACGGACGGACAGACAGACAAACATGACGAATCTATGAGGATTCCGTATTTTGCCTTGGGTACGGAACCCTAATCATCAGTATCTTTTAACCTAGTTAGCCTGACATAGACTGGCATATAGCCAAGTTGAATATACTTCAGTAAACCCACTTAATGCAGACAGTACTTATGCTATTTGTTCTCTCTTTAGGAAAGTTTTTCATCAAATAAAATTTATAATATTCCTAATCATTAATTTAAACATAACTTTTAATATTGTATACACAATGTATATGTTAAACTAAGACTGGAAAAATATTCAAGTGAAACTAGAACTGGATTGACTATCTGCAATGCAAACCGCAGATCTGTGCAGTTTGGATTGCGGATCAAACTGACGCGGTCGTGGCAATTACGACAAAAAATGGGCCTACGGTTTGGACTGGTGGCGAATCTCATATGTTTAGTTATACAGTCCGAACTGTGCGTGTAAATGGATTTTCAAGTTTTGACCGCAGTTTTGAACTGACATGTGGAAAGTTGTAAATTCTCAGTGCTAACAGAAATGGACACACGTTTTGGTTATCGCGTGCACTGGATTTGTTAGTGTTGTTAGTATACAACAAAAAAATAGATAGTGATGATTTTGATTGTTTATTAGCACCAGTGCCTCGGAGAGCACGTTAAGCGGTCGGTCATGTATGGTTGCCGGTCGGTATGGCAATCGTTATTGGGAAACAGTGCCCTCAAATACACAGACACCTAGTTCAACCGTCGAATTCTGTTCATCCTCAGGGTTTCGGAGGTCTGATGCAAGTCGCTCCGTGTAAAAACTGATATTCAGATAAAACCGATTGAAGTAGTAGCCGCCCCAAATCTTGGGTATAAAAAAAACTAGATACTTAATACATAGAAACGTATAAACTCCGTAATAACTTGGACAGCGATACTTACGCGCCGGTTTCGTTTAAAATCGGGGAATGGAAAAACGAGTTCAGTTACCTTCTTCTGAATTGTGCATGTGTAGGGCCCTAATGGCATTAGTAGTCAAAGAGCCAGTTTCACCTAAATTTATCTGTCAGATAGCAACAGATTTCGGTTTCATTAATCCCATAAATAGACACATATGTCAGATAACCATGTGTACTTCAGAAAGCTTTATCTGTTAAGAAGTTTTATACAGCAGATACCTGTCTGAAACTGGGCCTTAGTGATTACTAAAATTACTTAGATTCAGATTAGGATCCGATTTTAGTCATGATTCATTCCATGTGTTGCATTATCTGTTATTTAAGATTTGAGTATTTGAATATGTATGTGATAAATAATTAATCTGGTTTTTCATTGTAATAGGTTATGATTAGAGATGGTCCAGATGATGAAGGCAATTACTTCGAGAGACCGGGCAAGTTGTCTGACTACTTCCCATCGCCCTATCCCAACGAAAATGCAGCAAGAGCCGCTAATAACGGTAAATTTCTTTTTTTTTGCCCTCAACTAATAACTTAGGATTTCATATAAAAAGAAAATCAAGCAACAATGAGAAAAATAGATTCTCTATTAATTATTATTTTCAAAAAGTCAGTATTTACCAAGTTGATCAAGGAATTAATATCATGATGATTAATTTCTGTAGAAATAAAAAATAAATGTAATAATTTGAATAGCTTCTTTTGTTGTTTGAAAAGATAACCCCCTCTCTAGGTATCTACCCTACCCTATCATGGGGACTTACAAATTCAGTATGCATGACACTGGCACTGCCACCATCAAGGCTTTTAATTTTGATAACATACTCACTAGTTGAAAAGCTGTTGACGTTTCTCGGTGGATGATCTGAAGAGCATCCCTGTAGCTTATAACAGTTTGAATCTTGAAAACCTATGACAATGTGAAATAGCTGCATTGTGATTTGTCAGGTGCGTATCCTCCGGACCTGTCTCTGATCTGCTCGGGACGTAAAGGCGGTGAGAACTACTTGTTCGCGCTGCTGACCGGCTACATGGAAGCACCTGCCGGGGTCGTGCTCCGCGAGGGACAAGGGTACAATCCTTACTTCCCTGGTGGCGCTATCTCTATGGCTCAAGTTCTATTTGACGAGGTATGTACTCTCTTTTTAACCGACTTCAAAAAAAGTAGGAGGTTTCTCAATTCAACTGTATATAATTTTTTTGTAACAATACTGACGGGTCATAACAAAATTAAATAAAATCATGGTATCCTTGTGATATTGACACTGGATTCTTTATCATGAAAATTTTTACAAATGATTTTTGTAATGTTCAGAAAAAAAATTGCTAATTCTGTATTTAAAGATTTTTTATTATCATTACGTATTTTTGAGATTTACAATGAAAATAGTTCAAAAATACATGACTAATAATATTTTTTTACTTCTATAGAGATCTATCAATTATTGACATTAGCTAACAGTAGCCGTGAATTCTGCTAATAAATGATACTAAGGTTCTTCCTGAAATACATGTTATTTTCGGTTTCCAATCCAGTCTAAATACGTGCAATGGTTTTCTTAGGCGACAACAAAACTTAGCTCTGTGTTTAGGAACATGAATGTTGACAACAATACGTTTTGTTTTGTCAGGCTGCAGAATACGGCGATGGCACGCCAGCAACGGCGTCTCAAATGGCCAAAGACGTAGCCACGTTCCTGCGGTGGTGCTCAGAGCCCGAGCTGGACGATCGCCGACTTATGACCATCAAAGCCATCGGCATCTTCTCATTGTTAGCAGCGGTCGGAGCATACTTTAAACGCCACAAGTGGAGTACAATGAAATCCAGAAAAATAGCCTACAAACCAATCTCTAAGAAATAAAATCAAACATTATACAGTAGTATAAACAAACGTTTAGACAATTTTTTTCTATAGGCACAGTAACATGTTATTTCTTTATAATATTAAATTAATTTATTATATATTTCATTGCCTTTATTTCTTACCTCGGTTTTATGTGGCTTTTATTGTGCCTGCTGTTACCACAATGTATGTCATAAGATTTATCGTGCAAAGGTAGATGGCACGATTAATACGTATTAATTAAATGATAGAGATTGTCAGACGACTGCACAGTCAAATTACTTAATGTTAGGTGATTAATTGTGCTTCAATGTGATTTAAAACTGTGCTTGTGACTTTCCGTGAGAGTTGTAACTGCCAGTCAGTTGTACAGTTGAATAAATGAGTTATTGAAAATCGGAACAATTGATTTTTTTATGTATTTTCCCTTCTATCTTCATTCCCGCGATTCCTAAATTTTCTAACGCGACTTCAAAAATATTTTAATGTAATACTATTGTTACGAAGACAGCACATTCTCGAACTGCTGGTCCGATTTGAAAAATTCTATAGGTGTTATAGTACATTTTTCGAGGAAGGATATAGGCTATATATCATCACAGTAAGACCATTAGGATCGGAGCACCAATGGAGAATGTTTCAAAAACGGGGAAAAATAATCACGCTACGGGGAATAGGAGACGTAAACGAGGTTGCGTAGGGCAACTAGTCTATATTTATAACGTCGAATATAGATTGATTGGCGCATGTTTGGTTTGATTACATTTGACGGCGGGTTTCTCGATTTCTCGCATGTACGTCAGCTATATGCTATATATTCGTATATAAAAATTAATCAACGAAATGTATGTACGCGCAAAACTCCCGATGGGCTGCACCAAATTAAATAATTATTTTTTTATGTATTCGTTATTGTTAGGACAAAGTTTGTGTACAAGAAAAATTAAAAGATAACGGAAAAAGTTTTGTCCGCGACGGGAAGCTGCGACAGATAAGTAAATATTGCGGTACGAAGTTCGTCATGTTAGCTAGTTTAATATTTAAAAAAGGCGTCTCGCAGCGCAGGTCGCAGTTCAGCTCGATTTGAGCTACAGTGCGACAAATATCAGTGATGTGATGTGCTTAAGGGTATCTCCCCTGCTTGATTCTTTTTGTATCTCAAAGATAGTAAGATTAGTTTTCTGATATATTACTTGGAAACAGTTGCCAAATGTCTGAGTAGTTCAGTTATTTCAAAAGTAATAAGCGTTTCGTTAGGCGCGACCTGTGGAAAACCTCTTCAGCAGCACCTAACGAAAATCAGTTTTTTCCTAAATTCAGTCTGCTTGACACTGGTATGAATATAATAATTTTGATAAATAACACACACTCGTTAGTTAGAAAGCTACAGACCTTTCTGGGTGGCTGATCTGGAGGGAAAGCATTTCCCTAGATTGGAACAGTTTGGATTGAATCTCGAAAACAACAAAACAAGGGACCCAGCGGAGATCTGTTTTCTCCTTAATGCGTAAAATTATCTATGACATCAAATCGGCTATAAATCGATAAACATAAAGACCCAACAATAAATACCATAGCGGTATTCAGAGAAATATTGAAATTCTAAATAAAAGCCAGTAGGAGAACCATGGACGTATGTTTTTTTTATATGTAACTAGCTGAACCCCGCGGTGTTACCCGCGGCTATTGTTGTACCGCGAGTACCGCCGCGGGACAAAGTTAGTCTAAAAAAAGTAGCCTAAGTTACTCCCCGGATCATCAGCTACCTGCCAGTGAAAGTCCCGTCAAAATCCGTCCAGCCTGTCCAGAGATTACCCGGAACAAACAGACAGACAGACAGACAAATTTTTTTTTACTACATTTTTGTTATATGTATCGTGTATATGCATTGATTAAAAAGCTGTTATTTTAATGTTACAAACAGACACTCCAATTTTATTTATTTGTATAGATGATAAGTAGTTGTCAGGTATTATATTACGTGTAAGTAATACACTCAGATTTATCTGAGGTAATACAATTATTTTTGGAATCAATAGATCGCATATTTAGACAATTTAGGTGCTGTATTCATCAAGTGTTACCCGTTTTATGGTTTTAAGGCTAGAAGTTTTAGTCCACAGTAGATATTACATACGTGGATATTTCATGAGACAGATTTTAAGATCTATTAAATCTGAAAATAACTGGCCAGACATTCCTGTAATACAAAAATCTACAAAATTCAGAAACATTTTTTTTTGGAATTTAATGACCTGGTAACTAAGACCTTTAAGTCAAATCCAGAAACAAAATTCTTCAAAATAAGACTAATGTTGCCAGGGACAAAAATTCCAAAGTTGACATTTTTGACAACTTCAATGTTGACATTTTGAAGAATGTTGTTTTGTCAAATGTCAATGACTAGAGGTGGGTCATACTCGTTAAAACCGGTACTGAGTTTTACGAGTACGAGTACGTGTAAATACTGATTCCAAAGACTAGTTCCACGAGTATTTAGAAGTACGAGTCCAAGTGTCGCAAAATGGAAGTTGTTACAATGGATGCTATCGAGCTTTCGTAAAAAGGACCAACCAATCCACTTATAGGTACTTATAAGCTTAATCGAAAATGATCGTGTTGAAAACTTCCCTTCATACTTTAACAACCTTAGGACTGTCAGCTTTTATAGTGAATATTTTTGCCAATTTATTACTTAATTTATATAATTACTAGCTGAACCCCGCGGTGCTACTCGCGGTTATCGTCGTACCGCGAGTAACGCCGCGGGACAAAGCTAGTCAAAAAAGTAGCCTAAGTTACTCCCTGGATCATCAGCTACCTGCCATTGAAAGTCCCGCCAAAATCGGTCCAGCCGTTCCAGAGATTCCCCGGAACAAACAGACAGACAAAAATTTTAAAAAATGTTATTTTGGTATATGTACCGTGTATACACACATTTACATTTATTAAAAGGCATTTATTTAATAAAAACATTTTTAACTACATTTTTGTTATATGTATCGTCTAAACATACATATGCATTTAGCAAAAAGCGGTTATTTTAATATTACAAACAGACACTCCAATTTTATTTATTTGTATATATATTTAAACTGTTTTAACGATATGACTGATAAACGAACAACTACTAAATCGTATTAACTTAAAAATATTCACTTTGTTTAACAATTCTAATTTATGGACAAAATATTTCGCGCGCAAATATCTAATGTACAAAACTGCCAATGATTGGAATTTTTAACCTCAAAGAAACAAAGAATTCGCAAACAAAAGGAAAAAAATACACATTCATCAAACCGTAATTAAAACTTATTTTAGCATGAAAATGGTCTATCTGTCTCGTTTTAATCAATAGAAAATATGACAATGCATCTCGTTCCCTAATTATTTTAATGTCTATGTATGTAAATTCTATAAACTATTGTCACTGGATCTCGAGATTTATTTCACTCACACATATGTTCATTGATCGCGTCTTGCCGTGATAGAGTATTACGAGTTCAGTAAATTTAAAAAGTGTCCTAAGTTTGACAAGTTAAGGTTGATTTCCCTTTAGTTTTTGTAAGCACCTACTCACTCACACTAGTGTTCATCGAACGCGTACGCGAACGCGTCTCGGCATGTTAGAAGTATTGCAACTTACAAGTTTTGTGAATTTAAAAAGTGTCCTAACTTTCACATCTTAAGATTGATTTTCATTTGACTTTTGCAAGCACCTCACTCACACCAGTGTTCATCGAACGAGTATGCGAACGCGTTTTGGTTTTGTGGTCTGTGTTGGTGACTGGTGACTTGAAACTAGAACTTATTGGTACTTCTAAATACTCGAAACGCGTTTGTACGCAGAATAGGAACTAAGTTTCCATACGTCTTTGATGAAACCAAGTTTTAAAACCTGTTGTAGTATATACGACTCATCGCTATCAATGACTATTTCATTCAAAATAAGTAGTAAATAATTAGGAATAAATTTAAGAAAACATAAATACAATGAACGCCATAGTTGGTTTATGCCATTTTTGTGAAGCTCATGGTCCACGTCCATTATTTTGTACTTTCACAACAGACGACAAAGAACATACCACGGAGTCTTCTAAATCTACTGCACAATGTAGTGGGTGTACTTCTCTGGGTCCAGAAACAGTTTACGTATCAAAAGACGACGATGGCACCATATTTTGCAGCCGGGAGTCGGTACCTAACACTGATGTCACAGCTTTTTTGCGACAGGCTGCAATAAGAAGCATAACTTGTGAGGTATGGGCTAATTGCAATTGCATTTCGGTAACTATATTCTGGTTGGTAAATTTTTATTACAATTATTGTGATTATGCACAGATATGCAGAAGTTACTGTAACAATGTCAGTTTTTATCATGTTGCGATATTAATATGCTGCCAAGTTTTGTTGATGCCGTAAAACCACAGGCAGTTAGTACGCAAGTTCTTTCTTAGCATTATAACCAAAAGATACAATATTCCAGGTAAACTGGAGTAAAGAAGGTGGAATAGTATACTTTAGTGATGCACATGGTCATGTGCTGAGTTTGACGTTCCAAGTAAAAGATACCTGGGCCAGAGGCTTAAAACGGTGGTTCTCAATTGTGGTGCTAATGAAGGATAAAATGCTGCTTCTAAATATTACTCCACTACTTTCTGATCATATGCAGGTATTTAAAAATAGATAAATATTGAATTAATAATGTCTATAAACAAGTTAAGTCTACATTAACATTAAGGCATTGTCTTTTGGTCATAACAATCTGTTTTAATCTAACTCTTACTATGGCACTGTTGTTACAAAACAAAAGTCTAATAATTATGTAATAATAATTAAATGTAAGCCACATAGCTATTAAATCAGTTAAAGCCATCATTTAATAAATTCATGTAGGTCTTGTTGGGGGTCATCGCCCGTATACATTAGTATTCGTTTTAGTGCATTCGAAAACAGATTAGGTCTTAAACTAGTTGTTTCGTAATGTTTTGTGACAAAGGAGTGTGATGTCATAAGATTAATGTGTTGTAGTTTGTTCGCGTATCTTGAGCATTAAATCAATGTGTATACAGTACCATAAATCAAGCAAATTCAGCCAAGTGTAATTTTAATTCTTAAAGGTTATTTAATAATGAACTAATGAATTTAATCACAGAAAATAGCAAAGGAGCTGCAAGCCATGGCCGATATTGTTTATGATACAGAACAAAAAGTATGCTCCCAAAGGGCATTGAGATTAAGAACTGGCAAAAATGATTTTGGGCAATCTAGATCACTAATACAATTAACAGGTAAGTAATTTTGCAAACATGACTGTTTTGGCTTCTTGTCTATTAATTCTTTCTTATATTTGCAAACCAAATACAAAAAGTGTATTATTTGTAAAATAAGTATCCTAGTAAATTAAAATTGTTTAATTCTATTAAAGGAAGTGAAGATGTATTCAAAAATCTACATACTCAATTTACATGGATGCTAAAAGCTGGTGCCCACACTTATACAGAAACATTATATACCAGTCAAGATCTTCTTAAGAAACTGCAACCGCAGTCTCTAAAGAATTCAATATTCGATCCCAGCACATGCTCTGTTTCTAGCGATGAATGCATGTGTCTGAGGAGTTTGGAACAGTTACTTTCTAAATCAGTATTTAGAATACTAACTTATTGTATTCTAACTGGAGTACATGTAAGTATTTAATTATTGTTTTTAGGAAATTAATCTCATTCATATAAAGACTCTAACAAATTAACATTTAGGCTTTATTTCCTTCTATGCGGACGTACTGGCGGCTGGCATATGAAGACATAAAATACTCATTCGTGAAATTGATCACTATTTAACAACATATTATGATTTTGGCTATGTCCTCATATATCCATAAGGCTGAGCTGTCGTTGGTTCTCTGGTCGCCTTCTAGTATTCCAAAGCAGGAAGTGCATTGTATGCTGTATGTAGTAAACAGCTAAGTGCGGAAATGGCCCGGTCAAACAAACAATGTATGTAGTAAATGAATGAATGAAATGACAACTACTTCGAGAGATGTCAGTGTAGGAGGGCATGAAGCCTTATAGCCCGCCTATCACTCTGTATAGTGAGACAAGATTAAATTCTCTTCTTAAAGCCATCCTTGGTTTCGATATCAAAACGCCAAAACAATATTAAATCTGATAAAAAAATAGACATAGTATACAAACATTAAATCCCTGAAATACTCTTTTATTGGGTGATTACATCAAAACACTTCATCCATTGCCTCTAAACATAGTAGCACAGCACAAAAAAGCTTTCTTATTCAGCTTTCAATGATGGCTTTGTTTAGTTTTCATCTATGGTTAATGCTATTGGAATGTGAAAATAAGTTCAGTTCTAACAGTGCTTGTTTTTATTTTTCAGATAGTCATTAAATCAAGTACATTACAAGCTAAAAACATTGTAGAAAGTTTAAAAAGATTATTGCCAGTGAATAAAACAAACTACCCTCTTATAAAACAAGTAACTAGTGATGAAGAGAAAATATGTCCTGATACTTGTTTTGTAGAAGAAACTGAAAGTAGTTGTTTTAGCATTAAATGGAAGGGCATGTTACCAGTAAAGTGTAAGTTGTCCTGATATATTTTAATGATTTTGGGAGGGGGTTTGGGTTATGGGCCTCCGGTATCCTCACTCACTCGGTGAAACACAGCGCAAGCACTATTTTACACCGGTTTTCTGTGAGGCCGTGGTATCACTCCGGCGAGCCGGCCCATTCATGCCGACGCGTGAGTCTCCCACGGTAAATATGTATCTATACTAATATATTAAGCTGAAGAGATTGTTTATTTGTTTGAACACGCTAATCTCAGGAGCCGCTGGTCCGATTTGAAAAATTATATCAGAGTTAGATAGCCCATTTATCGAGGAAGGCTATAAGCTATATATCATCACGCTAAGACCTACAGGAGCGGTGCAACAATGAAGAATGTTACAAAAACGCAGAAAAATTATCACGCTACGGGCAATAGGAGATGCAAACAAGGTTGCGTGGGTCGGCTAGTAGTTGTATATTTAAATAAAGTTATATAAACTGATTGTCAGATCTTAATAATAATAATTATCCTTACACATCTCACACACACAGGGCTGTCTTTTCCCAAACTAGACTAGACTGTATTATTGATAAACATAGTTACATATTTCAAAATATATACATGTTGTGTATATAAAATACACCAATAAATATTATTAGAAACTGATATTTATCTATGAAATAATGAACAATGAAATTGTCCCTATTAATAATGTCAGATCTTTGAGTAGTTCAAACGTTGTTTTAACAATCAATAAGTTAAAATTAAAAAGAACCCTACAAAAAAAAAGCACTTAATAGAGTAATCATCGCCAAAAATGCCATAACTTTGGAAAAGAGATGATACACTTACACTGGTGGACAGATATTAACCAAACATACCTGAGAACCACCAGAAGGAAACTGTCTTTCAAATTATAAAAAACCGCGTAGAAATCAGTCCATCCGCTTAAGAGCTACGATGCCATAGACAGACAGAAATCGATGTCAAACTTATAACACCCCTCTTTTTGCGTCGGTGGTTAAAAACAGTCAAAGAACTGTGGATGTTCAAATTTTCACTGATATAAAAAACAGTCCGTGAAAATTTTAGCATGTGGATTTCTTTGTTTTTTTATCGTTAAAACAACATTTGAACTACTTAACTCAAAAATATTGCAGATCCTACATTATTCATATGAACCATCGAAATATTTAGAAATAGCGAGATTTCATTGCTCATTATTGTTATAATTTCACAAATCTTTTTGATTGAAGGTCCCACACTGATGAATAGAATAGAAAATGCCATGAACAACGACAAATTTAACAACGATGTACTCCATCAGTATGTCAGATCTCTTCAGTTGGAATGGCTAGGGTAAGTCATATCTTATGGTGCGTTATCAAGCGTGACATGCCTTGACAACCCTCAACAAACACAAGCGTGTAAACTATTTGGCTTGCGTTAGGTTGTGATAGCTTGTTGCCAAACGAGTCGGTGTCGGTTTTTGAACACAGTCCTGTGTTCAAAAACCGACAAAGGAAGCGTGCGCTCGCTGCTTGCGACTGCCAAGTCCTCGCAGGCGTGTACACATAGCAGTAGGCTTCGTAAACATGCCGTTGGCAAGGTCATGCGACCTTATCGTTTGCATCGTTAGGCCGCCGGCACAGGCCTTAGTAGAGCTTAATTTCAATTAAGTATGAATAAGCCGGCACCGGCGACTTGTTTGCGCAGCAATGTCGCCGGCATGGTGTGTAGTAGGCCTCAAATACAACCTCTTCTAACTCTAGCCCTTTCTGTGGGTGGGGGCAAAATAATTGTATTACGTCTTATTTTTTTCTTTTGCAATTTCTAGTTAAATAAATCTAAACTAAAAAGATTAAAGTCTCCTAGCACAGTGCTTTTCCAGCGACTTCCATTGGTCACCTTTTCCAGTTCGGTCCGACTATGAGCTTTAAGTTGGCCTCTCATCTGTGGTACCTACTGTCTGCCCGGTTTCTCCTACATTTCTTGGGTATCAATCTGCTCCACTTTCCCACATTACGCACTAGGAACATTCCTGTGTCGGGGGGACTTTACATACAGGAAACGGACACAAGGAACACCCTTGTTAATTTGTGTCTTATTAAGGAAAGTTTTAATAGATATTTCTGTATTTTTTTAAGACAACAATTTCAAATAGTTCCAGTTACTTCTAGTGTGGTGATGAATTAAGATAAGAATAAAGTGTCGCCACATCTATTCATCCCATTGCCCATGGGTCCAGACCCCAGTTGGCTCTTAC
This sequence comes from Spilosoma lubricipeda, assembly GCA_905220595.1. Taxonomy (NCBI): domain Eukaryota; kingdom Metazoa; phylum Arthropoda; class Insecta; order Lepidoptera; family Erebidae; genus Spilosoma; species Spilosoma lubricipeda. The sequence continues at coordinate 4,755,329 of HG992290.1, forward strand.
ATGGATCGGACCCAGGTCAGATCTATGTAAGAGGAAACTGAGGGAGCAAATACGCAGAAAAACATCACTACAAAAAGAAAGGAAAATTTGAAACTAACTCTTTACCAACCCGTCTCGCTATCGTGGTATAGTAGGACAAAGCCTGCTTCCTAAGAAGCCTATATCCAGCAGGGAGCTACTCTGCTACAAAGATCACTTTTAAACTATATAAGAATATTATTATTTATTTCAGAACCGCTAAAGCTGTAAAAGTGGCTGCAGAATCTTCAGGTCAAAAATCTGATGCTGTTAAGAAGTTGAAGCAAGTTTTTGGAGTAGGACAACATGACGAGTCTCTGCTTAGTCACTGGATGACTACCTTTTGCGATTGATATAAGCGTAAAATGTAGCTAATAATAATTGAAATAAATCTGTGATATTTTTTTTTTCATATTTCATATATACTAGCTGCAGTTTCATTGGTTTTATTTTATTTATTTATTTGTATAAAGTACTGCCACATCATACATATTAAACTTACCGCTAATTATAATAACGTGTGGGATTCTATCTGATATGTATGACAATTACGGTGTACATAGCATTTACTGTAATATGACAACAGCGATCTACTCAAATATAAAAATAACTATATAATAATAACCTATTAACTAAATTTACTACTACTATTCTTTATATGACTGTACATAGAATATTTTTGTTATATCGGCTTTAAATATATCGTACGACTGACCAAAGATGTCAATGTCTGGATTCTGAGTTTGGAAATGATTATATTGATTAAGGATTCTATTTATGGGTGACTGATGACCGAAATTAGTTCTTGAAACTTGCGTGTAGAATATTTTAACAATTTGATGTCTGGGATAACAGTAGGGAACTTTGAAAGACATCTTTTCCATTAGAATATTGCACTGGATACAGTTATTGACTACTTTAGGAGTTCCAAAATACGTCTGAGCGGTCATGTCAAACTTGGATAGCCGTTGGTCATAAGGACACCTATGCGAGAAACCACTGCAAGAGTAGGCAAGGTTTTAATTGTTACCCTTTTTTTAAAATATAACTAGCCTTAGTTACTCCTCACATCATCAGATATCTGCTATGGCAAGTCCTTCAAAATCGATCCACCCGCTTTCAATTACAAATTTATTTTTTTGGAGAACCATATATAATTTCATATGCCTTACTTTTACTGAAAAGCTGTTAATTTGAAATTACAAACAGAAAACTTATTACAAAATGTAATGTATTACACTTTTTGTACTTTCTACAGCAAATAGGTAGGAGCATAACCCTAAAATGAGGTCAAGAAGGGTATTACTTAATGTAGAAATAATACATGGGTTTTAGATTGTAGTCCTTATATTTAAAGAATTACACGTTTGAGCGGCGGCTAGGTCGCGCACGTTCGTGTCCCTTGGACCTCACATAAGGCTTGGTATGTGACCGAGGAGCTCCTGGAGCAGGGCCGAAGTGACGCACTGCCTCACGAGCGTTGCGCTGACCTTGCAACAGCACGGTCTTAGCGCCGGTGGGAGCGCGCAGAGCCAGCTGGTCGAATGTTAAGATCTCACCTGCAATAACATCACAGTTATGATAACATCTCACAAACGGTTGTCTGATATATATATATATGTATATATATAATAGATGTCATGATTCATACTTGTCTGGATGACCAAAACATTCTAATGATGGGACCCCACCCCTTTTATAGATGGATTCAGTAGGGTAGTTGACTGTATCTATACAAATAAATAAAATTGGAGTGTCTATTTGTAATATTAAAATAACCGCTTTTTACTTAATGCATATGTATGTATACACGATACATATACCAAAAATATAGTTTAAAATTTTTTGTCTCTCTGTCTGTTTGTTCCGGGTAATCTCTGGAACGGCTGGACGGATTTTGACGGGACTTTCACTGACAGGTAGCAGATGACCCGGGAAGTAACTTAGGCTACTTTTTTTTAGACTAACTTTGTCCCGCGGCGTTACTCGCGGTACAACAATAACCGCGGGTAACACCGCGGGGTTCAGCTAGTCGTAAATAAAAACCAATGTCTCCTTAATGAAAACGAATATTACAAAACATCAGCAAATATAATTATTACAGCTTTTCATTGTTATTACAAATTGTAATAAAATAAACATTGAAATCTTTTGCTCAATTAAGTAGTCTAAAACAGTGACGTCACAAGTTTGTATTCAGTACATTTTTCATACAAGTTTTTGTTTTGACAGACGATAACTAATTTGACTAAGGTGTCAATTACCCTATTAAAAGTCTATACTAATGTAAGTAGGTCTATATTCTAATGTAATCACCATTATATATACCAATAGTCCTCTCTGAATGCTCAACTTAATACTTTTTAACCCATAAGTTGTAACACACTTCACATGGGTTAAGACAATAATAGGCCAAAAGGTCAATAAGTCACCTTTTGACTACCAACACATCTCATGCTGGGAACAGCACCACAACACCTTGATTAGTACAAAAGCCCTTAGGCAAAGGTCAGACTGCATTTACTCCTCACATTAAGGTAAATGACCCGAGGTGGTCCCACAGAACAATGATATACCATGTTAACCATTTGGCACAAAAAATCCAAAGGACTTAGAATTTCATAATCCGTTAATAGCACTGGTGACTGCTATCTCAGAAAATGAATGTTTTTAGTGAGTCTTTATTGAATAATTTAGTGAAAAGTTTATTGGTCATTTAGTTAAACTATATGCAAAAAAGTCATCAATTGTTTAGATGATTCTTGTTTTATGAACGGTGTCAGAGTATTAGTCTATTTGGAACCGATTAGCAAGCTTGTGTTCACACAAAGAACAGTAAATAATGAGTGGTTACACGAAAGTTGAACTTAAGTTTATGTATAAGTTTAAGAAATAATTGTAATTAGAAAGATTTGTTAACCTTATTGTTGAATATGAAAATACAAATTTTAGTGTTCTAAACATGAATTTCCGCAGTATAAGAAAGTTGTTTCAATGGTAAGTCCTTTAAGGACCGTATTTACAAAGGCATTGATTTTTAAAATGAAGAGTAAAGCATATAGAACTCCATACTCTCAATAACTGACACAAACATGTCATAGGCACTGTTGCACAGAGGTATCTGTGGAATAACTAACCTCATCTCTAAGTAGTAATGCCTTAGCACAGGCCTTATTACATGCTTCCACACCTTTGCCAAACAAAAAAAAACAACTCACCTCCAGCAGCCAAGATACGAGCGCGGGCCTTTTCAGTAACGTGGAGTGCAGCAACTGTCATCTTGGGAACTGTGTAGAGCCTCACGTCATTTGTAATGGAGCCGACAACAACGGCAATCATACCCTCGCGTGTGGGTTTCTTCATGTGCCGGGCCAGGCGTGATAGGGATAGTGGAGGCCTGTTAATGCGGCTCATGAATAGCCGGCGTAGGATTATTTGGTTGAACTTGGCATTTGTACGCCTAGCCAAGTACCTGTACAACTGCAAAACAATAACATGTTTAAATTAGGTTAGGTCAATACTTTATATTCTGAATTTACTGAGTGGAGATTCAAAGTAATACAAGAGGATATATGGAGTTTTTAATACAATATTACTTACTTTTACTAACAATCTCAGGTACACATCCTGAGACTTAACTTCAGTACGCCTAACTTTCCTGTCGTGTTTATGGTTGATGTCGATACCCTGAAATACGTAAAGGAACACATATTTGATATCACTGTCGAACGTAACAAGCACAATAAACTATCACAACACTTTAATATATTGAAGATTTATATAGATTTAATTTTAATTTGTCTCCAACGAAACTCACCATCTTGACAACCGGAAGAAAAAGAGACTATAGACAAATAATATGTTTGACAGCTGACTAAAATGTTGCCAAATAAAATACTCAAAAAACTACTTAGTCTTGGTAGTATGAAAAGAATAGACAAAATTACAGTGCTTTAAACAAATACCAGATTACTATCTGCAGGTGTTACCCGCGTTATTTGTTGTACTGCGGTAACGCCGCGGGATAAAGCTAGCATACTTCACATAAACCATCTACTAAATAGTCCGAACAAAGCCTGAACATTATAATTGGATAGGTGAGCCCGTTCTTGAGTTATAAAATTACATCAAAAAGTGGCTGATTTACTTCAATGATTTTCGTTTTCTATTAACGTCAAAACACTAAGAGTGTTAGGAAAAACGTCAAGAGATTGCATTTTTGTTTTTTGATGTAGGCGAGGGGCAAGGGAAAAACCTGATTTTTGTCGTGGCGAGTGGCGACTCTTCGCCGCGAAGCTGTTTTGCTTTGTTAATTGTATTTTTATTTATATTTGAATTTTGTATTTAATAAAAATGAATATTAATTTAATAAACAGTCATTTTATTTTATACAAAACAATTTCGATGTTTCACATCTGGCAGGCATCCCGTGACGGCTCACGTTTTTTTTAAACATCACTACTACCGCCTTTAGTTTCAACGTCACGGTATTTAAACAGTTTAATTTATTTGATATAAACTGTTGCTAAATAATCTACAGATTATTTACTTTTTTTATCAATGTAGCACCTAACCCGCTAGGACATCAAAGTGTACCTAAACAAGCTGCTAATTATAAATTGAGTGGTAATAATCACAAATTTTAACAAAAAAAGACTTTAAGAACTGGACCAAAATGGGACTGAATTGAAATGAGACACGGAAAAACCAGCTTTCATTTAAAAAAAGAATCATCAAAATTGGTTAACCCAGTCGAAAGTTATGAGGTAACAAACTTAAAAAAAAAACAGTCGAATTAATAATCTCCTCCTTTTTTTAAAGTCGATTAAAAAGGAGATAAACACTACACCCTATACTGTCGCAGTCTACTGCTGGACATCATAGACGTCTAGCATTCAGCTAATCATCGCTCGATAGGCTGATAATGATGATGACACCTATACCTATGACAGTGTAAATATATTTAGTGACAAAAGATTCTTACAACAAAACTCACCTATTCTTTTTATCCACTATTTAAATTAAATACAACTGTCCGGGTTCCCCTTATGGCATTGTCAAAGGTGAGATTAAATGAAATAATGAAATCAAAAACTTAGAAAACCCGACCTATTAATTAATTCTGTTTTTCTTTATTTAGCGGCCCCCCGACGGACTTGTGTCCGGCGTTTTTTTAATTAACTATTATAATTTCATTCGATTTTAGTTTATTTAAAGTTAAAAGAAAATGATTATAAACACAAAATTATTTTTCAAATGATGCAGATGTTGTCCGATTGGCTCATGTAGGTAATGATAAAATAAAATATGAACAAAATATCGGCCATTATCAGGTCTTTAATAATAAACTATAATACAGTTTACGTCTAACTTTAATACATATTTAAGCTACAGTAAGTTGATTATGGTTAAAAACTTTTTTACCACAATTTTAACATGGAAATAGCTTCACATTGACTGATCTTCTTTTCGTCAAAAATAATAATAATAATAGCCTTTATTCACAATCTTAACTTTAAGAAAATGCAGTATAGTAGTATTTATGAAGTAGTATACTAAATTAAATTCCATCATAAGTGGTCAAAATCCATTGCTAAAAAATGTTTTTAAATTTAACAAGTACAATTTTTACACAAATTAAATTACAAAAGTACAACAAAATCAGTTACACAGTATGTATATCAATTGGCAGTCTTATCGCTCACGGCGATTTCTTCCAGACAACCATACGCAGACATTATGTGTTTCAGAATTTAAGGTAGCTTACACACAGGTAACAAATTATAACACAAATATATAAAAACTAGCTGTTGCCCGCGGCTTTGCTCGTGTGGAAGTTGATTTTATGTATTTAATTAAAACTGTGTAAAAGTATGCATCATGTAATTTATTCATGTTTTTAAACGTATTTATTTATTTTTAATCAAAAGCCCATTTAAAAGAACTTTCATACAAACATTCGACCCATATTTCATACCCTTTAGGAACAGAATTCGCATAATGCTGATATAAGTATTCATCTATTTGTAATCAAAAACATAAAGACGAAAGTTTTTAGGCTGCTAAATTAAAAAATTACGGACTTCCAAACTAACCATTATATGCCAATGAATATTTCCCTTTAGGGGTAGAATATCCAGAAACGCTTAAAAAAGTGTCTATTCGTTTTTATTAGTAAGCCCAAGATAATATTTTATGTTTCTAACTCAAAAAATGACAAATTTCCATGCAATCTTGCAACCCCTATTTCACCCCCTTAGGGGTAGAATATCCAGAAACGCTTAAATACGTATCTACTCATTTTAAGTCAGTAGCCCAAAAACAAAGTTTCATGTTTCGAACTTCAAAAATGAGGGACTTCCAGACTAACCTAAATGAGAAATACCAACCCTTATTTCACCCCTTAGGGGTAGAGTATTCAGAAACGCTGAAATACGTTTTATTCATTTTTAATCAGCAGCCCAAAAGTAAAGTTTCAGGTTTCTAACTTAAAGAATGACGAACTTCCATACAAACTTCCAACCCCTATTTCACCCCTTAGGGGTAGAACATCCAAAAACGTTTAAATACGTATCTACTCATTTTAAATCAGTAACCCAAAAACAAAGTTTCATGTTTCGAACTTCAAAAAGGACGGACTTCCAGACTAACCTAAATGTGAAATGTCAACCCCTATTTCACCCCTTAGGGGTAGAATATCCAGAAACGCTTAAATAGGTGTCTACTTTTCTTTAATCAGTAGCACATGAATAAAGTTTCATGTTTCAGACTTAAAAATGACGAACTTCGATTCAAACTTTCAACCCCTATTTCACGCCCTTAAGGGTAGAATATTCGAAAACGCTTAAATATGTATCTACTCATTTTAAATTATTAGCCTAAAAACAAAGTTTCATGTTTCGAACTTCAAAAATGACGGACTTCCAGACTAACCTAAATGTGAAATGTCAACCCCTATTTCACCAGTTAGGGGTAGAATATTCAGAAACGCTGAAATACGTGTTTATTCATTTTTAATCAGCAACCCAAAAGTAAAGTTTCAGGTTTCTAACTTAAAAAATGACGGACTTCCATACAAACTTTCAACCCCTATTTCGCCCCTTAGGGGTAGAAATTCCAAAATTCCTTTCTTAGTGCGTGTCTACTCAATAAAAGGATCCTACTCACCAAATTTCATAACCCTAACTATCATAGTTTACGCTCGGCGATGATGAATCAGTCAGTCAGTCAGTCAGTCAGGACTTACTATTTTATAAGTATAGATATCAGTACAAAGGTTATACACTATTCATACTACACACACATACTCATACCTACACAAGTACATACATACACTGAAATATATATACGGTACAGTCAGTATATACATACAGACTAATACATAAATACTATATAAAATCAAACCAAAAGTATTTACAGGAATAAGTAGTAATCCTTTACCAGCTTTTTAAATATAGTCAAGGTTTTCGCTCGTCTTATATTATCAGGCAAGTTGTTCCAGAGCCTTACCGCCTGCACAGTAAAAGACTTGTCTGCAAACTGAGTGGAATGTGTTGGCAATTTTAGCTTTAAATTCTCCGATGACCTCAGATCTCTGCAATGTGTATTTTTTAAGAACTGAAAACGTTCTTTGAAATAAGGTGGTGTATGAAGATGAAACAGAACACTGTATAAAAGAGTAAGAATATGCAGATTCCGGCGAAAGCGTATTGGTAGCCACTTGAGCTTGGAACGAAACTCTGAGATATGATCATATTTACGTAATCCAAATATGAATCTAATGCATAAGTTTTGAAGTCGCTCAAGTTTGTTCAATTGGTCTTTGGTGAGATCCAGATAGCTGACATCGCCATAGTCAAGGATGGGGAGCAGAAGTGATTGTGCGAGCGCAACTTTAGTATTCCGGAAGGAAATTCCGTAGTCTTCGCAGTGATCCTGCTGCAGTAAATAGTTTGCGACTAACTTCTCCGATCTGAGAGTTCCAGGTTAGGTACTTATCCATACAGATCCCCAAGTTTTTCACCTTATCACTATATGGAACAACTGTCCCGCTGCAATACACAAGTGGTATCTGCTGAAAGTTAATTTTGCAGTGCAGCCTGGAACTCCACTTGCAAATTTGCATTAAGTCTTGATTAATAACGTCCACTGCTTTTGTTAAATTATCTGGAGTAGCTTGTGAATAAATTTGGAGATCATTTGCATAAAGATGGTAGGTAGAAAGTAATTGGTTTGTGATTGAGTTTATAAAAACTGTAAAAAGTAAAGGGGATAGCACGCTGTCCTGAGGTACACCTGCAGATGTTGTGCGCCAAGAGGAGTAAACATTTTCAATACAAGCACGCTGCTGGCGACCATACAGGTAAATACGAAACCAGTCAATTGCCGATGGAGATATGTTAAGAGAGCACAGTATGCCCAACAAAACATCGAAATCAACGGTGTTGAACGCGTTGCTAAAGTCTAGCAAAGCCATGACTGTTAGCTTTCCCTCATCCATCCTAGACCTAATGTCATCCGTAATATGGACAAGAGCTGTGGTAGTGTGGCAATTTTAACAAAAATAAAACCGACTTCAAGGTTCAACTTGAATTATCTTGGATGCCATCATCAGATATTGATGTCCTTATCATGGTACCGCCGTTGGGACATCTCCTTTACATTGAAAAAAGAATCATCAAAATCGGTTCATAAGCGACGAAGTTATCTCCGAACACAAAATATATATATATACGGTCGAATTGAGAAACCTCCTCCTTTTTTTGAAGTCGGTTAAAAACCACTTTCAATTCGGTCAATTCGTTCGAGAGTTGTACACAGGACACAGACAGACATAGCGGTCACACTTATGAAAAAGGAGCCTTTTGCTTCGAATACCGTAAACCAAATGAATCCTCTTTTGCTCATACTAATCAAACCATTGACAAATTTAAAAACAAAACTAAACAGATTCCAAGCTCTTGTGAAATCCTTTGGCGAAGGATAAATTTGAATTATTATGCCATGGGGAATTAAAACAAATGAAACAGCTGTCGCAAACTCTGTCATCTCGACAGATAACAAGTTTCGACCACCGTTTTTTCGAAAGGAATGGAATTTAATTCGAAACATCGAAAATTATCAAAAAATAAAAATTCTGTTCGTATTCCTTCATCATCAAAACCCAGATTGACCAAAAAGAAGATTGTTACACGGAAACGAAAATGCGTGTGCTTTCCTGAAAATTATTCAGTAGTAGAGTTTCCTTCGATATGGAATGAACTTCGAACTAACCTGCAACTTTGCGATGGGACAATCGTCTGTAGAGACATGAAACCTATCCGAGTGCACCGAGCAATACTGTCAGCCGTTAGTCCATATTTCAAAGCTATATTTATCAACTCTTTGAAGAAAGGAGAGCCAGAAGAAACTGAGATTTTCGTTGATGTTCCCAGTTACTATATGAATTCGATTCTAGATTATGCGTACACAGGGTCATGCATAGTAACTGCTGAAAACGTAGAATATCTGCTACCTTACGCAGATCAATTTGATGTTGTTGGTGTTATTCAATTATGCTGTCAGTTCCTTTTGCATGAATTGAGGCCGCATAACTGTCTTGGAATATTTAAGTTTGCGCGCTATTATTTCTGTAGCGAATTGGAAAAAAAAGGAAAGTTGTATATAAGGCAGAATTTTAGCAGAATACTTAAAGAATGTAATGAATTTAAATCACTTTCTTACGATGAGTTAGAAGATATTTTGAGAGATGATGAACTAAATGTTCGCAATGAGGAAATAGTATTCCAAGCAGTTAAGACATGGGTGGAACATGATTTGGAAAATAGAAGAAAATATATTCCATCGTTACTTTTATGTGTTAGGTTTGGACATATTAGTTATAAATATTTTAAATCAAAAATATTACAATGGCAGCCCGTTGCTGAAGACGAGGTTAGTAAATTGTACAATTTCTTCCTGACAAATATTAATATGTGAAATTGATAACTTTTGTCTTTTACTTAGAAATGCCAAGAAGCTTTATATCCAGCCGTGGTATTCCTCACATTATTGGATTCCAGACCCGGTACTGAAGCAGATCTAAATGATCCGTTAGCAAGGCCACGAATACCTTTCGAGATACTTTTTGCAGTTGGTGGCTGGAGCGCAGGCAGCCCGACTAGTTTCGTTGAAACCTATGACACAAGGTAATACTAGTTTTAACGACGTTGATATATTTTACGTTTTTTTTAGATTGAGGTGTAATACCTGATAGTTAGTGATATACCTACTGGTCTTCCCACGGACGCCTACATCTCAAGAGAAACAAAGGCATTGGCCACCCTTTGATTGCTCACTTAAGAGACTCGGGAAGATCGATAGATGTAGATGAAGATCGATGTAGCGGAGAAGACATTGCCTTAAAGGATAACATTCCCACGACACAAAAATATTTGTCATGTTCTTAATTTATGAATTTTCAATAAAAATTACCAAGTTCAGAAGTGTATGAATAATTTTACGTCTTAAAGCTTACATATGTACATTCTAATTAAAACAATCTAAAATTACAGGGCAGATCGATGGTTCCTCTCTATTCACATGGACCTAACCCCTCGTGCGTACCACGGTCTTTGTACGTTAAGTAACTTGATCTACATGATTGGGGGTTTTGATGGCAGCGATCATTTCAACACAGTCCGTTGTTACGATCCAGTGGCGAACACTTGGCACGAAAGAGCCTGTATGTATCAAGCGAGATGTTACGTTAGCGTGGTGGCTCATGGTTAGTTCCTTACACATGCTAATTCTTGCTAAAATTTTGAAATAACAAATAACAGTAATCAAATTTTCCTAAACTCAGACGGTCTAATTTACGCATTGGGAGGATATAATGGTCGCACACGCATGTCGTCAGTAGAACGATACTATCCCGATAAAAACCAATGGGAAATGACTACGCCTATGAACAAGCAGCGGTCCGATGCTAGCGCTGCATCTCTTGGCGGAAAGGTAAACCTGCGTGTATACCTACTATTTATTGAGAATAAATTTCTCACTTTTAAACGCGAAACACGATAGTTCACGTGTAATGTTACAACAAGATTCAGTAATTGTTTTATGACACAAAATTTATATCATGTGATTCATTGTAATTCTGCCAACTGTTGATGTGGGTTACAATAATTCCCCAGGCAAGAAAACCAATATCGACACTTCGGCTAATAAGTTCGTGCTCACAAAGAGGCATGTTGAAGTTATTTACATAACTAGAGTCTTGTACCAAAACGTTGACCTGAAAGTTTCAGTTGCTTTTAAATTTTTAGATATACATAGTGGGTGGCTTCAATGGTCAGGAGGTCCTCAGTTCAGCTGAAGTGTTCGATCCTGACACACGGCAGTGGAGCTTTATTAGGTCAATGCTAAGCCCACGTTCTGGAGTGTCTCTCATCGCCTACAGGGAGTGCCTTTATGCACTCGGAGGATTTAATGGATACAGCCGGCTGAATACTGGTCAGTGTTCCTTTAGAGTTTAGATCATTTAAACACAAAGATGCATTAGTTTTGAAATCTTTAAGTTATTACAGCGGTTACGTAAAATAATAATACGTAAAATCGAGCTATACTAGACTTAGGTGTAAAAATAACGTTAGTGAAGGATGTTGTTATACCAATTGAATCCTACTAAAGTTACAGACAAACATTTGGTAATGGTGTTCGAAATACAGTTGATATTTTAAACACCGCTACCAAAAGTTTATGTGTACATTTTTAGAATTTTCGGTCTTGGGGAGATTTTATATTTATTCGCTTCGAGCTTCGAGCTTCGAGGCACCAGATTTCGAGACACAATAAATAATCCGCAAAACAAATATGTACCCTACGTAATTATTAAACGCGCTCATGCTTTCCATCGTCCAGAGTAGAGTCACCCTGGCAGGCTCATTCATAAAAAATGAGCGATAATAATGGCATCAAAAAGATTTTAGGAACCTGTATCATATTTTGGCCACTTCTTCAAATATAGCATCACTAAGCTTTAAAGCATTAATCCAAATACAACATTTCTGTACATAGGTGAAAGGTTTAATCCACAACGCGGTGGAGACTGGCAAGAGGTCACGGAGATGTTCAGCGCAAGAAGTAATTTTGCAACAGTGCTGCTGGATGATATGATTTTTGTCATTGGAGGATTTAACGGTAAGAACAACAAAACGTAAATAAAGATCATATAATAAAGACATATAACTCTTAAGGTAGTAGAGCCACGCTGATTTCCACGACCGGGCCGGCTGTACCGGGGCGGAATTACTCTTGCACAGAAGATCAACGTAACATGTGAATGCGAGACCGGAGGCCCAATGATGCAGAAGCATCACAGACAAAGCATGGTGTGGGTCACCATGCTTTGTCTGTATTCGCAATGAGTATGGTGACCATCACTCTTGGATTCTGCTTATGTTTTTCATCAGGCAGATTTTTTGGCAGGGCCAAAAATAAAAATAATGTTTAAACGGTTACAATAAAAACTTGAAGAAATAGTAGTGTTAAATGCAAACGATTCCTATTGTGGTCCATCTTATGTTTTATTATTAACCGACTTCAAAAAAGGAGGAGGTTATCAATTCGACTGTTTTTTTACTCATAACTTTGAACTGGGTGAACCGATTTTGATGTTTCTCCTTTTTTATTGAAAGCTGGTGCTTCCCGTGTTTTTGTTAAAAGTGATTATTTTGTACAGGTTCAACCACAATTCCCCACGTAGAGTGCTACGATGGCGACACCTTAGAGTGGTATGATGCTGCCCCAATGAACCTCAACCGGTCTGCTCTCAGCGCATGTGTTCTTTCGGGCCTACCCAACGCTCGCTCCTTTTCATATCTAGCCAAGGCTGTTCCAGCGGCCGGCGCTGATCAAGCACACAATTCTTGACGACCGTACTCAAAATACTCAATACTCATCAAAATAAAATCCCCACAAAATGCACTAAACACCACACCTATCCTTCGCTCCGTCAATAAAATGTCACCAGTGTTGTAAGATTTTTCGGATATATTTTCATGTACCTAAAATGACCATGTTTTTGTCTGGTCAAGGTACTATTGTGACTGATACACATATTCTGTGATATTTTGAATGTACATAGAGCTTTGTGAATCTATTTTATATAATTATCGTAAATCATGGTGGAAAAGCCTTATTTTTATTATACAGATCATGACCATAATTTGTATTGTATTGTTTTATGAACATTATGAAAATGTAAACGTCTGCTTAATAAAATGAAAGGATAGACAAGCGGATCTGTGATGAGAATGTTTTAGATATTATTTTAAAGCGAGGGACTTGTAAATTTCCAAGTTTTTTTATAGTGTAGTTTGTGACAAATTTTATTTTCGTATATTTGTGTACAGTTCGCGTCCGTGGGAAATCAGAGTGGTCGCGTTTTGGATGTGTGTACGATATTGTTGCGGACTGCGCTGCAATATTGTTATATCTGTGATATTTTTCACTTATAACTAAAAAATTCAAAAAAAGGTAAAATTTTTATTTTTTTAATTTACTGAAAAATTTACTGTACCTGATTGAAAGATAGAGAAATTGACAAATAAAGAAAAAACTCCGAAATATTTTTTTCATTTCACACGCTTTGAAAATACTAATAATACTTAGATAGTTACAAGAAAAAAATCTTCCCGTTTTTTTCTAATGTAACGTATTGAAAAAATCGTTTTCATATGCAAATTCATTGAATCAAAATGAAATGCTTAGCTTACTGAGCATTCCATCTAAAATTAATTGCATACCTACATTATTCAACATTTCATATATCTATTATTTGCAACTGAAAATTTTAACACTTATTTTTTTATAGAATTCAATCCCGTAAAACGGTGTATGGAAATAATTACAGAATCATTGAATTCAATATATGATGATGAACTCCAAGACTAATTGATTTTCATGTTTTTTTTTACTTGTTTGCTGTTAGCGTGTCATCACGCTTAGACCCATAGGAGTCGAGCATGTTTGAAAAGAGACGCAGATGAAATTACGTGGGTCAGTTGGTGTTAATATATAGGTGAAATGGTATAAGTTTACTATTATCGAACCTATTCGATAAACAAACAAATAGCGAAGTTATGTATGAAGAACTAAGCAATTTATTTGTAACAGTTCATTACTTTCACGCAACTATTGTAGGATTACCACTCTCAACCTACAGAGTACGTACTACTACTACGTCTATCTTCAATTGTGTTTCAGTAGAGTATCTGTTAACCGTACATCGGTATAATAAGGCTGAATCAACGTGCGGGGACAGCGAGAGTGGAGTGCAATCGTGCGTATATTTACTACTGAAGGGGGAATTGGGGAGAAAACAGGAGACCACCCCCTCCCGCCGCGCGGTGTTCCCTACGCGATCGAACCACAACGAAGGCGGTAGTGAACGCGATTACTTCGGGGCGCGGCGCTCTTCACAACTCTACGAAAATAATTACTAATAATGGAACTTAAAGGGAAGGTCGCGTTGATCACCGGAGCCGCTGCGGGTATCGGGCTGGCGTACAGCGAAGAACTATTGAAGCAAGGAGCAAAGGTACCTTTAGTTTCCGAAACAAACATGACTTCTTCCGCGCATGGCGCATTAACACTAATTTTAAGTTCAAGGTAAAATAAGCTGTTGAGTGGTCTACATTGGAAGTACGCCAATATTGTCTAATATTTACTACACACTGCACGATAATTTTCAGCAATGGTTGTGCATTCGCAAGTTGGCCCTCATTTGTATTGATTTTTGCCGGCGTCCGGTCATTGGCGTGATTGTTATTCTTTATAGTTTCTTTATGCTGTTAAAGTCAGTATATCTATTTAATGTGTTCAGTTATCATAATTAAGAGTAATTGGATTTCTAATTCGGGGTAGTCCTTAAACATTATTTTCATATTAGGCATTAATTGCCGATATTATAATTGTATCCTTGTGAAGTTAACACTAGGAATAAGCAGCTGCTGTTATGTCTCTCAATGATTTTTTTGGACTTCGGTAGGTATCTATGAAAGCCTTAAAGTGATGGTTGTATTATGCTGCGATAACAGACAAACACGCGGGCGTAGCCGCACGGAAAAGCTAGTTATAAAATAAAATGAACTAACCCTGTAGGTATCGTCCGACCATTCTTTTCTTTTATATCTGTTAATTAATAATCCATACTATTTATGGAAAGGATTTTTAGCCGTTTTTTAACATTGAACTATGTATACTTATATGTAATTAAATTAAGCAAAAGCTATTATTAATTGATAAAACTTAATAAAACGACCACAATCAGTTTAGTACCTAAGGTTCTCCAACTGGAGAAGAGTTCTTTAACGATCGTTTTAAAAACCTATAGATATCCACGGTGTCCTCCTAGTTACAGACGTACCAACCTTTAAATACCTAGCGATAAATAGCATTTCAACCATCAATAAAGTAATATCCACTTGCCAATGCTTTCATCAAGACCTTGCAACTTGCAATTAATATCTGCTGGAAGAAAGTTTAGAAACAATTTAGATAAATAGAAGTGAAGTCGAAGATACTTGACACACACATACATTGTATTTGTACAGGTTCTGGGTTGGTTTTTGTTGGTTGGTTGGTTGGTCGGACTTTTGCTAAATTTTGTTTGATGAACATTAGATTTAAAAAAAAACATGGCAGTAAAATTGTTCTACAATTAGAGCGTTAGTGAAAGTAAGCCAAAAATAATCGTAGCGTAAAACCCAACTTTTTGAAATAGCTTCATAATTTTATAAATATTAATTTTATATAAATAATTTCTATGCGTGTACTTAGCTAGTTTATTTATGTTGAATTATAATTGTTTTTTTTTCTGACCTATTAGTTACACATTTTGAAAAATCTAGTTTTTCTGGAACACCTTTTATTAGGATAGATGCCTATCTGTATGGATAGTTGACCCACCATGACAATAAAGGTAAGGATAGATACATGCAGCAGCAGCCTTTCATAATGTGCAATAGATTTATTCTCCTAAAACAGCAATAGGATATTACACCCATTTTTGATAATTGTTTTAATTCGATTCTATAGTGCTATTATACCACAGAAAAAAAAAACACAAAATTTTAATTCAATCGATAAGTGCCCTAAAGATGCATTAATTTTTTTACATATTCAAATATCGCGCCTAATTTGTCAAAAACGCTGGACGCAGTTGACACCTTATTATATTGCTCTGTGGTAATGACGTCAGTTCGCTTTGTAAAATGTGGATGACATGATTAAAGCATACGCTCATCAGTTGACACTCTAGTGCACTTACAAGGCGGTGTGACGTAATAACATGGCGGCTACTATTTCATGCTTAGAGTATACATAAGCAAGCTAGCTTAGCTAGCTTATGTATACTCTAAGATTTCATGGTGTTAAAGAACAGATTAAAAAAACTGAAAGCTTTGGAATAAATTATAAAAAATATTTTATTATTTTATGAACTAAAACTAACATTTGCCGACTGGTTATTGTCTAAGGTATCTCAATAATATATTTTACACTTTTTCTAGTATATCATAAAATACCCTATTGTCTCCAAGAAACATGGTTCGAGTTACGAAAAACATTTTGCATTTTTCTTAAATCTTTATTTATAATTTATCAAAAATAACAAATAACCTATATTACTCTAAAGTTAGATCCAAATTAGTTCAGTAGTTTTTGCGTGAAAGAGTAACAAATATCTATCCATCCATACTTACAAACTTTCGCGTTTATTCTATTCTAGAAAAAATTCGACGTTAATAAATGTGTTAAAACTGGTTAAAACTGACAGCATTAAGCTAAATAAAAGCTCGTTAGTTTCCTTTATTACATGATCATTAATACATACCCAATGTCAACTTCGTTGTATTTTTAAAAGCATAACAAATCCCGAATCGTCGGGATATTTCGTTTATCCCTACGGTTTTTTTGTCCATCTCACGAAAAGCCGACTCCAGTTGTTCTGTAGTCCAAGAACATACTCGAGCTCGCACTCCTTCCTTTCTTTGATATTTTTGTGGCATAGTTCTATTATAACCAGTAAAAAATCCGTATTAAATTTACGTAAATACATAAAATTATAACGCTACACTAAAAATATTTCATAAATAGACACTGACACTATATCGTTATGGTATATGAAGGGATAGACAGTGGGCTTATTACAGTAGTTGTATACGCATACGCACGACAGCCCGTAGGCAAAATGGGGTGCGGAGTGACTGTGGCTCCTACTATTAATTTTTAGTCGCGAGTTTGGGAAGTTAGGTTTTTTGAAAGTGAGGCACCTACCCCGTTGCGACGTCTATCCCGGTTTTACCCTAGTTTGCATTTTTTTATTAAACTACGTTCACGAATCGTGTATGGTTTAAGCGGCTACCTCGTTGTTTCCTACTGCTCTAAGCGTTGTGGGTTCGATCCACACACGGGACACCACTTTGTGTGATTCACAAATTATTGTTCTAAGTCTGGGTGTTCATTGTGTTCGTTACATGAACGTTTGTTATCAAAAGATTGCCTTTTTAAAAAACAAAACCTACTTGTTACAAAACTTGGGGTCAACAAAAAACAATGACTTACTTGCGTACTTTACAGGTTTCAATATGCGATATCGACTCGGAAATCGGTGAGCAAGTCATCGATGAGTTGGGTTCTAAGTATGGCAGGAAAAATGTGCTGTTTTGCCGTTGTGACGTCACCGACTATCCCACATACGAAGGTAAGGATAACTGCGATATTTAACGGACTTGAAAAACTCTAAATATCAGTTCTTTGAGTGACTTTGCAGTAACTACGAAATAAAAAAATTAAAAAAATCTTGACATTCGTGTAAGGACAAAATAGAATATCTTTTTATTATAAGGTAGACGTGGATTTAAAAAAATACTTTTACACGAAAGTCAGATACAGATACATATCTATCCTCCCTTTTCTCTAAAGTCAGTGACCTTATCCAACAAAAACACCTATCCAATGACACCCTACATACATCATGAGATGGATGAAATTAAAAAAGAACATCTTTACTATAACTGTTCCTACAAGAGGTACCTACCTAAAAATAATACTTATTAAAAAAAAATCTACTAATTTCTGGCACTAAGAGTCTATAGGATAGAAAGACAGACGGACATGATGAAACTTTCGAGTTTAGTGTTTGCCTTGTTGGCAATGGAACCCTAAAAAAGGTAATTGAAAACGGAACTGTGTTTTGTTTACAGAGGCATTCGAGATGACAATAGAAGTATTCCATCGTTTAGATATCGTAATAAACAATGCCGGTGTAATGAACGATCGGTTTTGGGAACTGGAAGTCGACGTCAATCTAGTAAGTTATCTTCTATTAATAGTTTGTTTTATAGTTTCCGAACGGACCTATTCATAAGGTGGCGCGCGGAAGTCCGTTGTCTGCTCTAACTTTTACGTTTTATTTAGCGCAAACAGGAATAGAGGGGAAAAGATCTATTATTTCATAGCTATTTGTGTCGTTTGAATGAAACACGATTTTAACTGACTGGCAAGTCTACGTATGTTTGTATCTTGCACCATAGCCCCTGCACTACTGAACCGATTTTAATGAATAATTATGACCCGGATGATATAGGGCGTCATAAGGTATGTAAATGACCAACGTGATACCACGACCTCACAGAAAACCAGTTCGGATCGGGTCCGAGTGGATATCATCCTCTCGGGCCTTCTCCGCCGCCTCCTTCTGCGAGATGACATCTTCGCAGAAGGCTGCGACCGCGGTAGGATAACGGACACCCCAACCCCTCCCTGAAAGACCGGCAACGCACTTGTGACGCCTCTAGTATTGTTTGGAAACTGGAAGTTATCGATCGACACAGGCAGGCAGTAGATTTTCGTGTTTTCGCCTAATTTACCTCGACAATACAGCACATGCTGTGGCGTCTGTTTGTGTCGATCTATGATTCTTAACTACAGCTTCAATTTAACGTTCATAAATGTCACTTAGTGTCTTAATTGAATAAATGATTTTGAATTTGAATTTGTGGGTGTCCATGGGCGGCGGTAATCGCTTGCCATCAGGCGATATGTCTGCTGGTTTGCTATCTATTTCATAAAAAATTCAAGTTACGTTACGTAGTTACCTAGCCGGATTAACTTTCTCTTGTTATAATTAGAATCTATTCCATTTGTACTCAATGTAAACACCATTAAAATAACTAAGTAAAACAAAAAAAATAAAATAACTCAAACAGCGTAAGCACAGGTTAATTTTAGCTCATTTTTCTTCAGAATGGCGTGATACGCGGTACGCTACTTGCATATCGTTTTATGAGTAAAGACCGCGGAGGGCAGGGCGGTATCATCGTGAACACAGCGTCGACAGCATTCACCAAGCCTCAGGTCTCCACGCCTATCTACACGGCAACCAACTACGCAATCGTTGGACTTACGAGGGCGTACGGTGTAAGTTGATAAAGCTATTCCTGAAAGATGAACTTGGCATCAATAGTGGCAATCACTTCAAGACTGCACACATGGTTTAAGCCAATGGTACTCAATCTTTTTTATACGGGCCACAAACACGTTTTAGTCATAGTGTCGCGGGCCACAAGCAAAAAATATTTAGGACTAGGTAGGGTAAACAAATAACATAATGCTAAATTAGCGATGTTATATACTAGCGATGTATGTACTTTGATACCTATTGGAAAAAGGCAAGGTGGTCACAATAAACTAGATACAGGCGTGATTTTTTAACCATAATTTATATACCTATATTATAGGTATTTATAATCTATATCACACTATCACATCACACTAAAATATAAAGGCGAAAGTTTTTGTGTGTTTGTTACTTCTTCACGCTAACACTACTGAACGGATTTGGATGAAACTGTACAGTGATATAGCTTATACATCAGAATAATTTGCCGCGATAACCGACATATAGGCGAAGCCGCGGGGAACAACTAGTATATTATATAAATGACTGGCTTAATGGCGCAGTGCTAGTGTATGCGGCTGCTGTGCTTGAGGCCTCAGGTTCGATTCCCGGGTCGGATCAAATGTTTGTATGATCTGCAAATATTTGTTTCGGAGTTTGGGTGTTTTCTATGTATAAAATGTATGTATTTACAAAAAAAAGTATAAATGTATATTATAACAGTAGTCTAGTACCCATAACACAAGCTCTGCTTAGTTTGGGACAGGATGGCGTTGTGTGTTAGATGTCCGGAATATTAATATTTCTTAGAGCTTTCACAAATAGTCGTTTCGCTTAAGTTTTAACAAAGATGTTAATCCTAGTTTGCCTAATAAGATTTTTGATACCGTGAACGATTTTTCAAAACTTTGTCAAGATCTGACTTGTCGCTGCATGCTAACCATATGACATCATCCAGGTGAAAATCAGTAAGTTGGTTTCTGTAGCTATATGTTCTTTGTGTATTTTATTTTTGAAAAGGACGATTCTCACCTGTCCCTGGAGTATTTGGACCCTAAGAATGTTAAAAGGATTTGGGCACGTTTTAGGGACGCTTTTATATTTTTTGGGAACAATGCTCCAAAATGCCACATATTCCCTTTTTTCTCTAAGCAGAACTTCTAAGTTGGTGTCGTGTTTAAAATCTAAAAATTCAATGAACAACTCTGAATAATTAAAATCAAAGCCAACTCTGAGATAGTTGTTTCCAGATACAATGGATTTTTTACTAGTACCAAATATTTTTTTATTTTTCTGAGATCCTGGAATCTTCTTCGAAATTCGTTATATTGCAGTTATATAATTCGAAATTATGGAACAGTTTTCCCCGGAAATATTGCTTTGGTCCTCTGTACTTTGGAAATTAGTACGAGTATAGGTAGTACTTTGTTCTGTATTTCTAAATACTTCGCTTTTCTTCAAAAGCAAACACTATTAACCATATGGGAGACTAAATTATTTTCTCCTTGTAAATTTCGATTTTTTTTTGTGTGATATTACATAGAAAGCCTAAAAGACACCCTCATTCGTCATTTTGTAATTCCGGATACCTAGTACTACGGTTTTATTATTTTGCTCGTATAAATTATTTTATGACGGTAAAAAGCCCTTCCAAAACTTTGCTTCTACCGAGCCATCGCACTGAGGTATGTAAAAGAACGTCGCTAAACTCACTTCCTAGTTCTTCGAAACGGCTATCGTTTTACCTACCTAATAGGAGCGCGCGCAGTTTTTACGATAGGCAAGAAATTTAAAGTGGTTCACAATCACAGAATAGAAAGATATACCTACATATATCTTTCTATTTTGGGTTCAAAATATATTTGTAATTCTAGGCGGGCCAACCACAAAGGCTGGGAGGGCCGCATGCGGCCCGCGGACCGCAGGTTGAGTATGACTGGTTTAAGTGATTACCTACCGATACACTGAGTGTTGTGTGTTCGATTTCCACAATAGACCACACTTTGTATATGATCCATAAATTGTTAAAGACCTTGGATATTTTTTATTCCGAAAGAAACTTTTTCTTGAGGATACTGGGTATCCTAGATATATTGTTCCTCCATTGACTTCAATTAGGACATTGTTCATTCACATTCATTGTTCTCCATTTCTAGGACCAGTACCACGTCAATCTAACAGGAGTGCGAAGTATGGTGATTTGTCCCGGACTGACAGATACCGGACTCGTCAAGGAGATACGCAAGCAGCTTATGTCTTCTGAATACGAAGTCGCTTGGCAAAGGGACAATGCTACCAGTAAAATGCAGAGGTAAGTTTCTATACCGCAAATTAATTTTAAATTTTTGAAGTGAAAACTTCTTTAGCCGCGTTGAGTACTTTTGGGTAGGAGTAAATCTGAGTTCGCGACACCGACATTGTGACGTCACAAGTCACAAAACTTCTTTGGCCACGTTGGGCACTTTTTGGTAGGGAGAAATCTTATGGCTTCGCGTCACCGACATGCTAATGTTTGATGTTGATGATAAAATTTTAATTTAAACATTATGAAATTTCTAATTTTACAAATAACATTCTAAGTTATGTTTTTACTTCATCGGCAGTCCTTATGACTGCCAATTTTTTTTTAAATGTTACTTGATTGTTCGTTGATAGTATAGTCATACGAACATGTTAGTGTCCGATAAATTCTGATATTTGGCGACAAATTCTGACTAATTAGCGACTAAATTTGAAAGCAACCAGATTTTCGCTAGGTGCCTTTGTCATTGAAATATAAGCGTGGCCAAGCTAAGGGCAATGTGTTATCAATTCAAAAGACTTAAATAAGAAGTATATCACTCTCTTCCCAAAGAAGTACAAATAATATTGTAAAGCTAGCCCTTAGAGCATAATATATATATCTAGAGGGGCAGCCGAACGGACGGAAAGCGTGATTGGAGTCGAGAGAGGGACTGAGTTTGGGTAGTATCTGTATCTCTCACGCAAACTTCTGATTGGTAGGTGTATTTCCTGCCAAATCAGTCATGCTAATTGTTATGTGCGTCCACCAATCAGAAACTCAGTCTCTCTTCTACTCCGATCACGCTTTTCGCCCGTGCAGCTGCCCCTCCAGGTATATATTCTTTAAGAGCTAGCCATACACATTTGGACACCTGGATTTGCCTGTAGAGTTGTATATTGCAAAACTGTGCAGTTATGTCCTCCACTCTGGTAAACCTGTCGGGTACAACCTACCGTATATGGGTTGCTTATTTTTTTTTTATTTCCAGCCCAGAACACGTCGGTCGAGCTCTAGTAGAAATTCTCACGAAGGGACAAAGCGGTTCGGTGTGGATCGTCGACAATGGCACACCGGCAAGGGAGTGGCGTGGTTAATCTTAGAGAGTTATGTATTATTTGTTACAAGAGCATATGGCTTTTTGATTAAGTCTAGTCATCAGCCATTAATTGGGAAATTGGAAGAAGGTATAATAATATGAGATATAGTTTTTAAGTCTGCCCCGCTTTAAAACATATTTAGCTCTTTAAATGCAAGTCACATTATTAAAATCGAACACAATGGAAAGTAATTTGGTTAGAATTTTTTTTTTGTTATACTATAATGTGAATTTTACATGATCTAAACCAGCGGTCGGCAACCCGCGGCCCACAACCCTTCCCCTTGTGACTGTGTTTGCGACTGTTTTGTAAATTGCAGTCTTGTTCTCAAAAATAAGTAAATCAGGTAGGTCATAAAATAAAAAAGTGTTGATGCCACGTCCATTCCAGTTCCTCATTTTTAGATTCAAGTCGAGATGCTAGTATGACTGACCATAAAAGCTTTCCACTTCCGAAAGGATTTCCGATTACGAGGCAATAACTTCTACGCTCATTGTGGTCCGACGTCTAGTCTGATCTCTACACTTGGGTCCTTTCGCTTCGACTTTCTACCTTTATGCTGTAGCTCACAAAATCTTGTACCTTTTTCCCTGAGGTTCGTCTGTTTTGCTTTCTATGGCAGTGAATCGGTTTTCCGGGTTTAACTGGAACGTTTCAGATTCTATCATGGTCTGAAGCAGAGTTGTCGTCTCGTCCACCTCAGTTGAGACCATTTCTTGGAGAACGAATTCAAGAAGAATCTCTCGCGTTCGAGGATTTTAACTAACATTTGCCCCCTATGATTCCTGCTTCCAAATCCATGGGTTCTTACTAATGATTCGTTGCAAACACGCACTTGCACTGTGACGTTGAAGTCACCCATAATAATGTCAGTCGGACAGTCGGTTATTTTCATACTATCTATTTATAAGAAGCTTGTGTTTTGGTGCTTAACTTTTGGATGCATGTACATGGATAGATGATACCAAATTACTATACAGTGCGGCCCGCCTATATATCATTTTGACACTATGTGGCCCTTGCCTGCGAAAAGGTTGCCGACCGCTGATCTAAACCATTGAAATGTATGGGGACAGATATTATGAAGCTCAAGGAATAGGAATAGAGATAGAATACGTTTTTATCCACATATGAATAAACGTAAATTGTCTTTGAAGGCCCGTATTCACGTTGATTAGTGCGAGTGCAAGTGCGTAGTGCAGGTGATGATCACCTGCACTCACACTTTTACATTTAAATAATGTCAGAAACGCGTAATGTCCCAAATGTAAAATGACATTTACGCATGTCAGAAATGCACATTGTCATTAGCGTTTCTGACGATCTGGTAACCCAAAATTCTAATATTTCGTATATAAAACGTTTAGAGTCGTCGTGTGGTCGTGGTTGTGTAAATATTTTTTTCTTGTAGTACTATAATGCCTAATTGCTTAAGGCATTTATTTATATTTTGTAATAAAAGTACTTAAAATCAGGAAAAAATATTGTTCAATAATAATAATGTACATCTTAACATAATCGTGTAATTTTAATCATCGTAATAATTAGGTAACAAGAATATGTATTTATATTGTATACAAACGAGTATGTATTTTATGCACATACTTCGTATTTTATCAGCTTTGAAGTGAGTTACGGATGTGAAACATTTTGTTTAATGTATGAAAAACCGAAAATTAATAAAATATTGTATGATTGTTTTTATAAGATTTTACAACATTTTTGTACGTTCGTTGATGATTGTGACACAATGCTATTCGCCGAGTATGTTGTTTACGAGCTTAAATTATTTGCAATAAAATTGGTTTTATTATTAATGGTAGTTTAAATGAAATGACCCTTTGGAAGATTTGTAGTAAAGTTATATTTTTATATTGATACAATCACCAGGTACAGCTTTTGAGTTACAGATTTTTTTACAAATACCTTGTCAGTTTATTTTAAATTTTGGAAGAAAAGGACTATCAGAAACATGTATTATGTTAAACAATTCCAAATTAACTAAAAATCAAGTCCTCTCTTGTAGAGATTGCCACAAGAATTTAATTTAAATTAATAATAAACATAGACTTTACTATTTTGATAGTTATAAATCAGCTTGACAGCAACGGCTAACCTTTAGGCAGGGCAGGTCAGCTCTTGCCCTCGTTACTCACTGACACATTACAATGAGTGGCAGCAGTCCCTCTATCACATTTATTTAGTACTAACTACAAATAAACGACAGTCAATTAACACTTTACATTTATAACATGACGCAGCCTCTAACCCACAATGATTTATATAATTACACATCAAACATCTGGCCAGCAGGTGAGAAACTAACATCTTATAATTTATTCATCTAACACTCAATAGGACTGCTGCAGACTGTCGCTCGTCATTGCAAGTTAATAAATAATAATGGAGATGCAATGATCCTTTCAAGTGATAGCAGACTGTTTATTATTTTAAATATATGGTTTAAACCTAAATAGGCACAGTATGAACAGGTGAGGAGACAAGCTTCTTGAAAATATTTATATTTCATTGCATAATTAAAATATTTCTATGCAATTATCATTACATAGCCTCCCTGAAATTTACAAGTGTATCTGCCTCACCTTGACACATTGGCATCTGGAATCACATGTTAAGCCTAACGTAATTATTGGTCGACTTGTGACATTATACAATTCAATTTAGTCGATGCCAATGGTCCGGCCAATGCGTATTATCGCTCACCACACTCCTATACTTACATTAAACTAACTGTGAGCCTTCTTAGTGAACAGACATTTTGTTCTGTCGCACGCTTACGGGAAATTCCTTCTTACTCCTTCCATTATATAGGATACAACACTATCACACCAAAATAATGTCCATCAACTCTGATCCGTACCACAGTATAACTTCCCGAAAAGCCTTATCAAACAATACAAAACACTTCATCACCAAACTAACACTTTTCCGTCACTGTTATGAGTTCCTGCGATAATATATTTTTGTTTCGGTGTAGCGGTCACGCCTCGTCTGGTCCTACTTGGCTGGAAACAAAAAATTAAACATTACATTTGTTGTTACATTACTATTTAATCAGGGATTGGCTAGATCTATAAGTGAACAAGTAAAACTATAACAGAATAAAAACCGACTTCAAGAACAACCAAATCGATTGATTTCTCTTAGATGCCACCATTAGATCTAAGTGTCCTTTAGAAGACGGAAGTTGACAGTTTTTAATCGACTTCAAAAAAGGAGGAGGTGCTTTCCGTGTGGTGGTTCCATTTCAATTTGGTTCAGATCTTGAAGTCTGCTTTTTTAGTTAATTTTTTATAATTTATTTAATCCCAGCACGCTAGATGACCCTTAAGAGTTTGACGTTTCGATATTTTATTCTATTAACATCGATGTGTCGATGTTATCAAAGTCATAACATCGATCATGCCTAGTATAGTTAGTCGAGTGGTATGCCCCATCCGCACTCTCTACGAGGCAACGCGAGTGCGAGTGCGAGAGTGAAGACGGTGCACTCGTGCACTCACCCCCCTCGCCTCGCCTCGCTGTCGCTCCGCTTCGTGTCGTTTTTTGAGCGTAAATCAAAAGAAAGCGAGGGGCGACGAGAGACTATTGACCACACTTCCGCGAGAGCACGGTTGTGCCCCCTTCGCGGGGGTCGGGACGGGCCAGTAGACGTGTGAGGGGTGCGTACCTGCAGTGGGCATGGGCGCGGGTTGCGGCGCGGGCGCTGCTGAGGCGGCGGGCTGCTGCAGCTGCTGCTGCTGCTGCGGCCGGTTGGGACGGGGCGCCCCGCGACCACGCGGACCCCCGCGCATCGAGCGCCACCTGCCGTCGTCATTGAAGCTGTAAGAACAAACTATACTTTAATACGCTGTTACATGCACACGAACGTTCACTGTGAGGTTGCATTCATGGAGCAACACGGAACAATCGAATGGAGGGGAATCGCCATAGCGTCTTTTCGCGATACATCACAGTCTGTCGTTTTATGGGAGTAAATATTCACACATTTTAGACTATGTAAGTCTGAACAAAAACAATCGCGCCTGTCACAACGAACTCACACATAACAAATAAAACTAATATTCACAATTTTTACTTCCTACCGTGTTGCTACACAGGTTGCACCATACAGTAGTTTTTTTTATTCAGTTTTTAGGCACTAATGTTACAAAAACAGATTTAATGTCATTGTTATTTTCTATCAATCGCCCTTAGCCAGTAGTAGTAAATTACACAAAGCTATGGTAGTTGCAATGAAAATTTCTATGATTGAATTTTTTAAATAGGAATCTATTTGTGGGACAAGTATTAGGTCCGACTCTGCCGCCCTGTAGAAAATAGAGCAGTGGTTGTTACCCATCAATCAGATGTCCAGTCTCTATTTACCCTTTGCTCAAATTTCTAACGGTTAGAAACAAAGTACAATTCCATATCACACTAATATTATAAAGGTGAAAGTTTGTGAGTGTGTATGTTTATTACTTCTTCACGCAAACGACTGGGCTAATTCTGATAAAATTTGGTATGCAGGAGGCTGACACCCTGGATAAACACATAGGCTACTTATATTTACTACATAATACATAGGCTACTATTTGCCGCTAAAACCAACATACACGAGTTTGAAACCGCGGGCAACAGCTAGTAGAAAAATAAAAGTAGAAGCAAAAATAAAAAGAACAAAACTCACAATTGGTTGGACTGGTGTTGGGGATTGTGGTGCGGGTTGTGGTGACGCCAGCCGCCACGGCCGCGCCACGCGCCCCGCCTGGCCGACGCCACGCCGAACGTCTCCGAGTTCAGCTTGCGCTCCGTCCGCCAGTCCGTGCGCTGGCTGCGGCCCTTCGACCTACCGTACACACAAACACTATCTTAGCATTCCATACTTAACATACATTTTTTTGTAACAGTACTATTTATATGATATCTGTTTTTCACAATCTGGTATTCCCTTTACTTTAAATCTTCCAAATATATGGACAAAATCCATCCACTAAAAATGTAATTTGAAAGTAACTTTCGTAGACCTCTTCACCTCCTTTAATAAAATTTGGCATAGTTACTTTGAAATTTTTAAGAAAGACAGTACTGCTATTTACCGCGATAACAGACATACAAGTGGACGGAGCCGCGGCAACAGATAGTTTAAAATCAATTTAAAAACAATGTAACATCTTTTATACTTTATGAAATATTAATAAGACAATCATATACATTTAACAAGTGCAAAAAATATTTTTATAAAATATATGCACAAGTGACTATAGTTTTATGTTTATTTTTATAAGCTTTTTTTCGTTTTATTGTACTTTTAAAAATATACCATACCAAAAAAAATGGTGGCAAACTAATTGTCATAGATTTAAATTGAAACTATTTATTATTAAATTATAGTATGACTCACCTCTCAACAGCTTCACAAGAAATATTATCAAAGAAACTCTTGTTCTTGTCATAACCGGTGTAACCATTTTGGTCATCATCAACTTCGGGTTCACCAGCACCCGTCTCATTACCAGAATCGTCCTTCTTGTCTACTTCACCCTGCGTGATAATAATTACTTCAGTTTCCTGTGATTTCCAAAAAAAAAAATTATTAAAAAACATCATAAAAAGTTACAGAATTTAGAAAATAATGTCAATCTTATTTTTATTTTTTTGATGTGAAACACCTATATGTGAGGGGTAAACCTAATTTTTGGCGTGACGAGGGGCGACGCTTCGCCGCAAAGCGCCGCGATTTCATTTTTTTTATTTTTGTTCGTATTGTTTTGTTAATTTTATTTCTATTTGTATTTGAATGTTGTGTTTGATAAAAATGAATATTTACGTAATAAACAGTAATTTTCTTTCATACAAAACAATTTCACTTCTGCCAGGTGTCCCGTGACAACTGATTTTTTTTTTAATAAATCGGGAAGTAGGCGACAAAAGTAATAGTCGGCACATCTCTAATTAATTATTAAATACAAAAGGGATAGCTTTTGTTTACCTACACTCAGAGAGAAGACATATCGGCAGTTTTACGCACGAAGCAAATACAAAGAGGAGATGGCATAAGCGCATCACCCCCGTAACAAAATACCGCCCCCGCCGACGTCATCGCAGTTGACGCAACTTGCAAATTATACTATTAACGTCAATGTTCCAGAACTGCATCGAAAAATCGTAATACTTGAATGTTCTCGGTACAATCAAGTAAAAAGATGAACTGTTGTGTTTTATCTTGCACAAATAACTCAGATAGACGTTCTGGTACCATGAGT
This sequence comes from Spilosoma lubricipeda, assembly GCA_905220595.1. Taxonomy (NCBI): domain Eukaryota; kingdom Metazoa; phylum Arthropoda; class Insecta; order Lepidoptera; family Erebidae; genus Spilosoma; species Spilosoma lubricipeda. Next base: position 4,784,441 of record HG992290.1, read on the forward strand.
GGCATCATATTTCTTTTATAAGTAACTAGCTGACCCACGCAACTTCGTTTGCGCCTATTATATATATTGCCGGTAGCGTGAAAATTTCCCCCGTTTTTGAAACATTCTTCATTGTTGCTCCGCTCCTATTAGTAGTAGCGTATTGATATATACCCTATAGCCTTTCTCGATAAATGGACTGTCCAACACCGAAAGAATTTTTCAAATCGGACCAGCGGTTCCTGAGATTAGCGTGTTCAAACAAACAAACAAACTCTTCAGCTTTATATATTAGTATAGATATGCATTTTACAGTAGAGGAAATATGCGAATTTCAAAGTTTCATAACATAAATAAATTACAATTTAATTGAACCAAAATATCTTAAAAGGTTTCAAGGAAAATATGATACGGGTATGCCCTTATTTTTTAATAATCTACGCATTTGGGACACAGCCGGTTTCCCAGATTAACCTGTCTATGACTAAAAATAACCTTTAATACGATTATTTTATTAATAGCACAGATTATATACATAAGTGTTATAGTTCCAGCCGTATTGAGAACATCTATAACGAGGACACGGTGTAGGTAGGACTTAAATGTTTCTAAGTGTAACTATATTTATTTATAGAGAAGATATCCTTGCTCCATTGCTGTTGACCCACATAGAAAAAGCTTTAGTTGGCAATAGACTTATTTTATTTGTAGTTATATATGTCACCGTAACGTTATAAAAACCGTTTAATTATAATCTATCTAGCGAGATTGCAAACTTTCGATAGATTGTCAACTGTGATACTGGTTACGGGCGTCATATTGTCAACTGTCCCTGATTGGTCGTTTTCAAAGTAGGCCGTTCAATGGCCATAGAGTTAGGTTAGGTTAGAACTTCTTTAATTAATCACAAATTAATTTTACTGTCACAACAATTTTATTTAATAAATTCTAAATCAGTGAAGTATTTTCAACATTAAATCAATTTACAATCATAAAAATACTTTACATTCGGCAACATAGACGAATTAACAAACAAATATGGTGGCGTGGGACATATGCGGTTCAACCAATCAGCGCGCGACAATATACATTTTTTACTACACTAGCTGACCCACGCAACCTCGTTTGCGCCTTATATTGCCCGTAGCGTGAAAATTTCCCCCGTTTTTGAAACATTCTTCATTGTTGCTCCGCTCCTATTAGTAGTAGCGTGATGATATATACCCTATAGCCTTCCTCGATAAATGGACTATCCAACACCGAAAGAATTTTTCAAATCGGACCAGCGGTTCCTGAGATTAGCGTGTTCAAACAAACAAACAAACAAACAAACAAACAAACAAACAAACTCTGCAGCTTTATATATTAGTATAGATTTTATAGCTATTTTTTTTAAAAGTTCTAGAAAAATCTCTTAGTGTTTTATTGAAATGTTATTATATTTACTCGCCACTAGATGGCAAAACTTTGTGTTACTGGAAATAAAAATACAATGGTACGTTGACCTGAATATTAATAAAACATACCATAAGAAGATACGGAAATCAGTTCTACATTCTTACCTAATGAATTTTTATACTTCATGCTATTTTTTTTTGTATTTTTCTTAATAATATTGTGAACAGACTGACATCTATCGACATCTATTCTAAAATAAAAAGACAGGGTCGTATTTAGAATCCAAATATTTTATCAAGTTACGACTATATTAATCTTGCATTGAAAGTTGTTACTTCAAATATTGAAAAAAAAGAAATTTTACTTATGCTGATGATTTGACGGGTTTTTTTTTAAATTCATTAAAATAATACAATGTACCAGTATACAGGTAATGTTCTAAATTTTCATCTAAAGATAGTATTGAAGAGCAATGGATCAAAAAAATAATAGGCAAAACTGGAGTCCTACAAAATACACCAATATTTGTTCTTCCCGTTGTGATTCGAAACGATAGTGATTCATTTCAAGTAAAAATCATAAAAAACCGAAAAAGTAATTTATTATCTAAACCCAAATTAGGCAAGATTAAAAGTGATTAGATGTGGATATTAGAGACAACATTGGTATGACCATTCAATTCAGATTTAGATTAGTTGATTTTCTAAGATTGGCGTTATTTAAGCATTCCAATTCCGAAGTGAAATCTAAAATATAAAATTCTCGTGTCACAGTTTTCGTTGCCATACTCCTCCGAAACGGCTTGACCGATTCTCATGAAACTTTGTGAGCATATTGAGTAGGTCTGAGAATCGGCCAACATCTATTTTTCATCCCCCTAAATGGTAAGAGTCACCCATCCTTAATTTTTTTTATGGCAAAGCGACGTTTGCTGGGGCAGCTAGTAAAATATAAATTTATTTATTTTTTAAATAAAATGATTTGCACTACATATATTAATTTTTGTATTACATAATCCATGTGTAAACCAAACATATTGAACAATATTTTATTTAGGGTTATTTATTAGAAAAAAAAAGTTCACTTTTGCAAAATTATTTACGTTATTAATGATGTTTTTTGTTCAAGATGCTTACAAAATTGACCTTGAAAAAACTACTCCTTGAAATTCTGAGTACGTCCACACTAGTGTCAGCTAGCTAAACTACATAGCAATATACTCGTACAACGATGCAAGTAGTTTTGCTATTGTCTGGTAGATGGAAAAGTGTAAACTAACACCCCCTCACCCCCGCAAATTGTCACGCATTGCTTCATACAAAAATCTCATTAGGGCATCTCCTCTTTGTATTTGCTCCGTGGTTTTACGTTTACAAAGATTTATATTTTGTTTGTACTAAATTTAGTGCAAATCATAGCCAATTGAAATTTTGACTAGTTTAACTATATTAGCTTTTACTTCTTAAAGTTGACAACATTATTTGGCTAATGTAATTTTACATGGAACCAAACAAGATTACAATACTACCGTAGTCATCAGGAGGGCAGTGAGTCAATGGTGGCTATTTTTTTACCTATTTTCTATATAAATTGGGAGTGTATTTTCTTGTTAGATAAAAGAGTAGTAAGTACGGTAAAAAAAAACTTGCGCGTTCTTGTCCAAACCACTTTTTCTGACTTACTGAACTTTTCATTACCACACCAGAATAATGTGTTAACTATTCAAGTTACCATAAGATTGTAAAAACCGTTAGATTAAAATCTACGTAGCGAGATTGCAAACTATCGATAGATTGTCAACTGTGATATACTACTTACGCGCGTCAAATTTTCAACTGTCCCTGATCGGTCGGTTTTACAGTAGGCGTTTCAATGGCCATAGAGTTAGGTTAGAACTTTTACAACTGCGAGGAGGCGACGTACGCGCGTGCTGTACGTCGCCTAGATTAAGATTTTATAGCTGATGGCGCTTTAGTGCGGGCAGGCGCTGGGAGGGGTCCGGATGTGTTAATAACACACCACCTTCTTTCCTAGAACTTCTTTGATTAATAACAAATTAATTTTATATTTACTTAATACTAGCTGAGTCCCGCGGTGTTATCCGCGGTTATTGTTGTACCGCGAGTAATGCCGCGAGACAAAGTTAGTCTAAAAAAATTGCCTAAGTTACTCCCTGGATCATCAGCTACCTGCCAGTGGAAAATCCCGTCAAAATCCGTCCAGCCGTTCCAGAGATTACCCGGAACAAACAGACAGACAGACAAAAAAATTTTTAACTACATTTTTGGTTTATGTATCGTGTATACATACATTTGCATTGATTAAAAAGCTTTTTTTAATATTACAAACAAACACTTCAATTTCTTTATTTGTATAGATAACTAATTCTAACGCTGTTAGGTATTGTCAACATGAAATCAATTTTCAATCACAAAAATAACATTCGGCAATAAAAACTAATTAATAAACAAATATGGCGGCGCGGGACATGTTGTTCAACCAATCAGCGCGCGACTTGCGATCGTCGATACTATTTCAAAATCTTTCGACTGTTTGCAATTTGGCGAGATAGATAATAAATAATAAATAAATATTTCCGACATCCTACACACAACGCCATCTAGTCCCAAGCTAAGCAAAGCTTGTGTTATGGGTACTAGACAACTGATACAAATACATATTATACTTTTTTTTTGTAAATACATACATATTATACATAGAATTATATATGTACATAGATTACAATCTAGCGGTTTTGACAATCTGACGGTAACATTCACATGTTATAAATGTAGACTGATAGACATAGCGTATCGTTTACGTGAAAGTAAATGGGTTTAATAGATAGGAATGGGTGAAATACACCTGAAAATGGAATCACGTACACATTATTTTGCGCCTTTTAACACATTTATAAACATTACACCGTGTCAAAGTGTCACAAGTAGGTCCACTACACATTGAAATGAGACGCGATACGACGTAATTTCCGATTGAATAATATAAATTGATTAAATGCATGTTATATCGTGTAGTAGTATGGAATTGTAATGGTAAGTAATTATAATAACAAATACATAAAATAAATCACGTTTAAAAGTAATTTACAAACCCTTACCTCAACTTTAACATCTCCCTCAGAGATCTTAGTCTTCGCGAGTTGGCTGCGGAGCTCTTCGAATTCAGTATTAGCTTGTTCAAAATCATAATCCTTGTCGAACTTAAGAGTATTCTTATTGCGGGGAACAAATCCGCGGCCACGACCACGGGGCCTGCCTCGCCATCCTCCACGATATCCCTGGCCCGTGTGAAACACTGACGAAAAGTTGTCTTGGCCTGTGAACAAACGAATTATAGCATTAAAAAAACTTTTTTCATACTTCATGACAACTTTCAATGATTTATTATTTTTTGGTATGCATGTCATATACAGAGTGGAATTTTCTAACACCACCTGAAGGGAAAGTAATCTTAATGTTGTAGATAAAAAAAAATCTAAAAGAAAACATTCCTTTACTTTTGAAAAGAAAAAAAACTGCTTCAAAGATTTCCAAAAATTCGCTTGCCACGCCCGGGAACCAACTAAAATGTATAAAAATTACACCCTGTACTTTTAACGCATTTTTTCATTATGGTCAAGTATAAGACTGAAATCTCTCCAAGAAACTTGATAAATCAAATAAGAGGAAAACCATGAAATCTCGATTTGTAAAATTTCTAAAACTCAAAAGAGAAAATATGGAACAAGCTCCAGTCTGACTCGCGTCACGAAATCGAAAAAAACAAGTTGCACGTGGATTTTTCTCCACCTCGAGGATCGATCCTCGATTGTGGAACAGTATTGTATTATCGTAAGATTAGTGATTGTATTGTTTGCAAAAACTTTGTAGTCTAAGAATACTCTCGAATTTTTCCACCAAAATACGTCGATACACTTAGCTAGAACTTTTATTTTATGTAATGCTTAAATGGGTTTAATTGGATAGTTTTAAAACATGTTTCAAATCATAACTTTTGAATGTGTTGTCATTTTATACAGTGTCAGAGACATATATTATTTGTATTTTCTGTTTATTTCGACTTGATTTGAGTCCTAGCTTACCATGATGTTGTTGGTGATGGTGAGGCTGTTGGCCCTGTTGTCCCTGACCATGACCTGAGTGGCCAGCATTCTGTTGATGCTGCGGATGCTGTAAACAACATAAATATTTGGTTAATATTTTATCTATTTAAATTAAATTTAAAGTATGATTATTTAGGAGGCAAAATTCCCACACACTCATTTATTACTGTTAAGCAAATTTTTCAGCTTCATTTTGATAAAACACCCAACTTAAGTTTTGTACTTCTGTCCTGGTCTATAATTTGTGTATTCCTTTGATAATAACAAATCCTTGGTCTCTGGATCCCATAAGCTAATATACTAAAATTTGTTTAATACTTTTATTTTACTTACTTTAAACTTCTAGTATTTAATTAGTAAAAGAGCTCTCATACCAGAGTTTATATAGTAGAACAAATGAAGTCATAACGAAGTTGATTTATTATTTGCTTACAAAGGTCCAGATTGTCGACCACTTGCAGTGGGCCTAAACACTCATTATTGATTATAGTGGTAGAGGCATAAGTACCTGGTTCTGGTGTTGGTTATGTTGTTGATTGTGTTGTTGGTTATGTTGTTGGTTATGTTGCTGGTTGTGTTGCTGGTTGTGCTGTACGCCGCCGCTAGGGTAGCGTGTTCGGTTGCGCGAGTTGGTGCGGTTACGCGCCGCGGGGTGAGCGCTCGCCGCATTCTTCGGAGCCGCGCCGGGGTTGCTCCCGCGACGGCTGTCCCGCTGCTGGTTCGAACCACTCGCCACCGTACCCACCTGTGTGTCAACACACGCTGTTCATTGCTGATCCACTGTACCACTCAACTTTCTTACACAATTCATTATCATTACAGAAACCAGACGATCAACTTTCATTTTTTTAAGGCAATGCCAAATGGAAATGTTTTAAAAAATGGTATGAATGAGTTTATGTGGCACCTTCATATGGATTGAACTATGTACCTTTTTAACATTTCAATAAATAAATATAAAAAAAAGAAAAATGATCCAAAAATTTATAAATGTAGTTGTATGAAAAAATGAAAAAGTTGAAAAATGGTACAAAAAATTATACAAATGTATGATTTAATGTCTATCTCGAAGCTTGTAAAACTGATTTATTTTAATCTGAATCTAACCTAAAACCTAAACCTAAGCAGAACAATCTCTGGCTCCTCACACAAATTTTGGGAAAAATAATACAAAATAAAGTATAATAAACAAAAACTTTATATCTAATCTATACAAATAAATAAAATTGGAGTGTCTGTTTGTAATATTAAAATAACCGCTTTTTACTTAATGCATATGTATGTATACACGGTACATATGCCAAAAATGTAGTTAAAAAATTTTTTGTCTGTCTGTCTGTTTGTTCCGGGTAATCTCTGGAACGGCTGGACGGATTTTGACGGGACTTTCACTGGCAGGTAGCTGATGATCCGGGGAGTAACTTAGGCTACTTTTTTAAGACTAAGTTTGTCCCGCGGCGTTACTCGCGGTACAGCAATAGCCGCGAGTAACACTGCGGGGTTCAGCTAGTATGAAGCTAAACTTCTATCACACATTTCATGATTTTATTGATGATAGTTTGTGTGAAGATTTAAACTAAATAACAGTAGGTATGTTATACACAACGGTTGAACTTTGTTTGTGTATTTACCTGAGTGCCCTGGTCAGCCGTAGGACTCTTCCGGTGCGCGCCTACAGCAGGGGTACCTGACCGTGAAGCGCTTTGTTGAGATCCTCCTCCAATAAGATCGAGCATCGAGCCTACAAGATTAACAGAAAGTTAACTATTATGTATACTTTAAAAATTCTCAATCATCTAATGCCAATAACATTTTGGATAATTATGAATTTTCACATTTTGATAAAGATTGAAGTACATATGATTTGTCAAAATGAGGATATTTGAAGAATGTTGTAGTGAAAAATATTTTAATTAAAATGGATACAAGTGAAATAACTTTTTGTGAAATAATTCTACCCTCAAATACTTATTGATATATTATGTTCTCAGGAATCTATTATTATTTATATTTGGACATTGGCATTAAATGTTTTTATTTTCAAAAAATAAAAATGCGTGAGCTTCAGATGAGATATGTTGCAGAATAATATATAATATGTGTATAATAATTTTTATACAAGCAACAGACCAAGGATCAAGAATGATGAAATGCGTTTTGCGATTTTTTGTAAGTGTCAATCTTTTTTACTTAATATTATTTTGTAAGTATATATATTTTTGATTTGTTTTTTTTTTATAATTATTACAATTAGTTAAAAAAGAGAATGAAGTTTCTTAATACAGCTGATGTTAGTTAAATATGGAAGGGACATTAAAATGAATATTAAATTTGGTTTTTATGATTGAAATCAGTAGTGTTTCTAAAAGAAATTAAAGAAAGTCAAAAAGAGTTTAAAGTAACTTACAATAGGAGTGTATGCTACAGTCAGAAGTTTTATCAGGAAAAATGTATTTTAACTGGTATTCTGAGCGCTTCGTCAAATACCATGTACTGTTTATTGAATCATTTGTGTTACATAAAACAGTGGTCAAACTCGCGAAGGCGAACCCTTATTGATGAATCATTTGGGTTACAGGAGGTCATAACAACATAATATTGTGGTACAAAGTGATTTTAATCTATTCAAGTTTCTAACTGTATCATTTTTAGGTGATTTTTATAATGTCTATAAGCTTGTATAATATTTAAATCATACATGTAAGCATGGTAAATATTCTACTCCGAAACAACTATAATGAAGCAGATTTGAGTTCATGCAAGCTTGATGGTATTAACTTTGACATGTGTGGGCAAACATTTTTATTATGAGGAATATTTCTTTTAATTATTAAAGTAATTTAATACTCATAGGGTGAACTGTCTGTTGATCATATTTTCTTAAACATGCCAGATTCTCATGCATGTATGTAGTATGCATCTAGAGTAGAAATCTATTAAAATATTTATATGAAGTTCTAGTAACGAGATTTTACACACTAAGAAGTTAACATCTTCTATAATTAAAATGAACTATTCTAAAGGGGTCTGGAAATGATTAATTTAAAAACATTGATATTATTAATCCCAGTGGGACTGCTTTACAATCTAAAATATAATTTTACATAATAGTAAAGGCAAATTAATGACTATAAAAGTGAGTATAAAAAATATGTACATTGTCATTGTATTTTACATATTCTCTGGACTATACATAATATGTTAAGGTTAGATTCTTTTTATCAAATTTTGACAAAGTTTTGGACAGTGAATACACCTATTTTATTAATTTAATTTGTCAGTGTACCCCTTTTTAAATTAAATTATTAGAATATTATTGCAATATACCCACACTTCAACTATCTTTTTTCTTGAAATGTCTAAATACTTTCATAAAATGATGACCAATGTTGAAGTAATAATGAATGTAAGCAACAGATCATAACTAGATACTTATAACAAATCAGATCAATTTAATAATCTTATTGATACCTTGTAAGTATCCAAACTAAAAGTATCTTAACAATGATCTTTTACAGAAATTAAAGCGATCACTTATTAAAAGGTGTTACATACCTCTGATCATCGCGACCACTACCAGTGCAACCTGGCCAAAACGTCTGGCAAATCAGAGGTATGTAATACCTTTTAATAAGTGATTGCATTAATTTCCATAAAAATAATTGTTAATATATCATGGAATGTGAAAGTTGAAAAGTATCTTGCTATGATGCTACTGTAAAAATCGCAAGGTAGCATGTGTAAAGCAAAAGCTAAAATTAACCATGACAAAAACCTTGGTCTTTCACTTGATTGGCATGATGCACCACTCCTGAGCCAATTGGAGCCGTGGTTGGAAGGGGCTGAGGTGCCAACTCCACAGAAGTTTGTGGTGACAACTCACTAGTCTTGTTAAGCTGTGGATGCACACCTCCAGGGAAGCCGGCCATTGGATGGTATTGAGGGTATGGTGTTTGTCCAACCACTGGATGGGTGTACTGGCCTGGAAACTGACCAGGAGCGCTGCCAGCCCCAAGCGTCGGCGGCACAGACATCTGCATGATGGCAGGATCGTTCGGCAATGATGGAACATTGTTGAGCACACGGATATCCTTGATGTCAGAGCCACGGAACAAGATGTAGTCGTACACCTGGCTTTGAGGCGCTACTGGGTACTGCGTTTCACGATCTTCCGTACCAAACGATCGCACTACACATAAAAAAACATCACATATGGTAAACAATATTAGGTCTTAAAGTTATTAAGATAAAACTTTCACAGTTGTCCATTTATTAATATAACTGATACGGCCCTCTATTTTTAACGATAAAATTATTTCACGGAATAGCCTACGAATATTCTTTTAAAATCTTATAAGAAAAGTTGTAAGTACCTACCCCTAGAAAGTAAATTTCAAATTGACAATCGAAACCAAACCAAAAGCTATTTACCGTAAAAACGAAGGTTTTGCTACTTAAATGTTTACTAAATGAAGGAAATACATTTCTTATAGCCATACATAGTTGTTATCAACGTCATCAATGTGAAACCGCGGTCAAAGACGGGACCAATAATTTCACTTTGAGGGTAGCTAAAAAACAATGTGCTTATTTGAACAAAATCTTGAAAATTTATATGGAAAATGCGTAACAATAACATAATAGACGCTTTCCCAAACAATAAACAAAGATGGGCATAAACAGGAGGGAAACGAAGATCTGCTTTCTAGAGAAGTCGATCGACGTTCTAATTGAAAAAAATAATTATTACGAGAAAACTTATAGAAAAACCATCGGGAAACTAGGGATTAACATAGTTTTTTTTCCTATAAGAAAATAACAGTATCCATTTGTCAACTTACCGCTAGCCAGAGCGATGGTACATTCTTGAGGATCGACAGTGAAAAGCCGGCCTTCGTATCGAATATCAGCTTTAGATATTAGGCTTATCTTGGAGCCCAATTCAGGCATTCCGGAACTCATAATGTCACTTTAGCAATACTCCGCTGATGTTAAAGATTTTTAACGATGTCGTCGACCATTGAAATACAGCCACCGAACAAAATGACTGACGGGAAGTTGGCAACAAGCGATGCGTTTACAAACAGCTGTAATAAGTGGGGGAAATTTGAAACCTCATTCTTTGGCTTATAAAACTAAAAACCTACCATTTTATAAAATTAAGAATTAATTATAATATAAAAGTAGAATTATAACTTAGTCATTTATGATAATCCAAATAAAAATATACCAAGCAAAGAATATACGTAATCACTGGAGATTTGTTTAAGTACTCAAGTTTTGAACATAGTTTATTTTATTCTACTATGTTTACAAGTTAAAATCAATTAAAATGTTAAAGACACAAAAATTACATGGTGATTTAATCATGCAGATTTACATACACCAATAATATTACGCACTGTTAAAGATTAATTAACTTTAAAATCTAGGAGGTATAAACAAACATTGATAAACTTTCGAAAAGGTTTTATTTTAATATTACAATCATGTTAGCAAACCGTCGATACTTGCCAATAAAAGATAGATCTAAGTAAACACAACACAAAATTAACCTTTGCAGGGCATCTAGCAAATATACTTATTAGAATGTTCTACGATTATTTGGTAGAAATGAAAATTGTGTCATTAGAATTTAGTGAAATTCTCTTCTTAAAATCACAGATGAAAATTCAAATTGACCACGCATTAGCACACCGTACCGCAAATGAGGTAATTATATTTAGTTAAGTATTGTCATCACAGAAGGTGGCAACGCTTAGCATGTCGACTGGACACACACTTTTACATCAATAATTAATTGTTTCTAATAAAAGGTACTATTTAAATTAAACTGAGAAATTAAATAATAATATCCAGATGATTCTATCTGACGACGTAGTCTTTTTCTTTGAGTGATATAGAACACTCAGGTACATAGGTAAAAGCTTTTCTGGTTTATTCTGGCTTATTCTAAAGTAAGGGATAGGTTTAGCTTATTAATTATAAGTGAAAAATAGGAATCTAAAACCTTTGCTATTCTTCGATAAAATCGTAAGTCACGCCACGGCGTTGGAATTCTTAAATTTCCGCACGAATCTTTATTAAATTTTTACAAGCAAATGTCATTATTATTGGAACTAATTAGAAGTTGGCAAATGGCAACACTGACTACGAGAAATGTCCGTTGGTGTAACATTTTGATCTGACGCAAACATTGCGAGTTCATAAACTTCGTAATTAATATGTTCTATTCATGTTAATGTCGGTAAATATTACTATTAGTGTCTAGATTTGCAAGCGTATGTGTTGTCCGGTGGAAATATATATGTTAAACAAACCTAACGATGTTGGAAACTCCGATATCCTCTACATCTAGGATGACCAGGATCAGTATAGGCGGGAGCAGTAATAGTTCAATCAAAAGACGGAGTCTCATACCACAGAAGCGTATTTCTTCCGTTAGAAATGAGGTTTGCTATAGAGATATATTAAATATATATTTATATCAATCATACTACTTTTAACAGCACCTAAAATTTCAATGGGTGAAATAGTGTCTGATTTCTTTAAAGATTATTTATTTACCTAATACGTTTTCCTTTATACACTAAAAAATTTGTTAATGTGTTATCATGTTACTAATTTCCAATGTTGGTTACTGAAGATTTCAAAAAAATATTTAAATCGTGTCTTTATAACTAGGTTTTAAAATCTTAGTGAATCTCGTATTTTTATCATTTTTATATTTTATTGTAATTTATTTATGTATCACATCACCTTCACTGTCATTACAGGTTGACCCAATGTGATAGAGAGGCTAACTTACATTTCTTTTATTACATAGTACATAATATTATAGTTAACGATAATCGAAACCCCAGCAGTAACTTCATCAACAACCCATAACGTTCCACAACTGGGCTTGTGTCTCCTCTCAGAAGAGGGTTAAGGCCATACTCAATAAGCAGTACTTACAGTACAGTAACTTAAATATACATCACTATACAAGAGAAATAATAGCTTTTGTAATATTTTTACAATATATAGCATTTTTAAATAATATAAAAAAACATTTATTTTTAGGAGCGTAATGATGATGATGCTGAACGTTCATCGTTGGTGGCATCTGAGCGTGCGGTTGTCACATCCACACCGCAACAGTCACCCCGGCGTGGACGTGACACCATGTCCTCATCACCTCAGAAGGAGCATTTCCAAGGATGTCTCAAGCTTTATGCTGAAAATGTATGGTTCTATTGAATTAATAATCATTTTGGAAAAACTATAATGGCTTTGAAAAGTCTGATAACTGCATGTGTAAAAAGGCAAGATAAAATATTTATCAAAATTAATGATAAGCAACAGTAATGGGTCTGTGGTACTTTTGGTTCACTTTTAAAATTACTTTATACCTTAATTATTGAGAATTTTATAATCAAATTAATTTAATTAACACAATTAAGAATAACCAAAAAAGTGTAATTTCGAATATTATTTTACAGAAAATTACAAAAGACAATGCTTGGAATCTGCAATTAATAGATTTCATGACGAACATGCTGAGGCGGCATGACTCCCGCATGGACAACTTGCAGACTGCCTCCACTGTAGTAGATGCTTCGGCCCGAATATACTCCTTCAGAGTTGATGCAGTGCATTATGATGTGTTGAAGATGGCTGGAGGACTGAGTAAAGCAGCACATGTAAGAACCATTTTTTAACTAAACTGGTAAACAAACATAGTATGATTCATTCGTTTAGATAGTGTCAGTGCATCCTCATGTAATTGTGTTTATTGATGTGAAATACATTAATTCATACGTAAACTGACAAATCATACTTGCTTGTGGGTGTACACCGCAGGCGTCCTTTTGATTTTGTGGCGGCTTGTCGCACGTGCGACGGTGGCGCCATCAACGTAACCGTATCTATGCGAATAGGCTATACTTGATGGTAAGGTATTATGAAGGTGGATCTTAAATGTATATAGCCTTCCTATTAGTATAAGGTCCATGTTGTTATACATGAATATCGAATGAGGAAATAAATGAAACATTATGTGCTTGAAAAGTTCCATGAACGACTTTTTAACAAAAAAATAATTCATATTACCAGATTTTTCTTGCTTTATAAATACAAATTACAACAAAACTACAACTACATCCACACTACATTGTAGGCTCGCTTACAGCACATAACAATCCATGCATCTTTCCTCTTATGCTCAAACTTACCTGAAGGGTATTGAAAGCATGGTACCCTCTGCTTGCGGCCATTTTTCAACTGGCAACCATGGATTATTGTAAATAGAAAATTTAAAACTTTAATTTTTGTATTAAAAATTTAGAAAAAACAGATGACTGTAAATAAGTAACAATAATATACCTGTTTACACCTTGCAATCTGAGCGTTGCGGCCAACTGAGAGCTGGCAACCATTTTGTTTTTCTTTCCATCATTTTCTTTAAAATGACGTAAAATTTCCAAAAATTAATTAAAGGTAGTTGCAGCAAATTTTTTATAGGCAACCTATCGCTATTGCATTGAATACTTCCTCAACTATCACTTAAAATTAATTTCATCAAAAAGACAGGTACCTGCAGAATTGAGCGGTGGCACCTTAGGCTATATAGATGAAATGGTCTGTTCAAGTCTAAAAGAATTCGTTGCCTATACTGATCCATTTAACTAATCAAACTGTTCAGCTTTATAATATTTGTAAAGGTAATCTAAATGAAGAGTCTATGATAAATTGTATAGTGTGTCCTTGTTTACTTTCTTAAGAGTCGATACCTGAACAAATAACAGGGAGATACATTTTTGACGATCTAACATATTTATCCAAGATATCTAAATATACTTCTAGACGAAACGAGGTAAAAAAGATGATGACAACGGTGTTCAAGAAGACGGTGCAGTAGACGGTGACACTGCAGCCCCAGTTAAAAAGAAGAAGAAAAAATCAAAAGGGGCCATTGCTGCTAACCCAGAAGTTTTTAATGGAGATTTTGATATCAATGACTGTTTAGGTTAGTTACCTTTAACAATTATATCTATCTATGAACATAGAAAAACACAATAGGAAAATCCTTAAGCAGGCATTCCCCTCTGTCGAAAATATAAGCCCAAATTAGCCTGCACATTGCAAGTGAAATTGTGAATGGTTTTGTTTTAATTGATACTAGCTAAACTCTGCAGTGTTAACCGCGGTTATTGTCGTACCGTGGGTAACGCCACAGGTCAAAGCTAATCTAACAAAAAAGCCTAAGCCTAGCCTAAGTTACTCCTTAGATCTTCAGCTATCTGCCAGTGAAAATCCCGTGAAAATCCGTCCAGCCGTTCCAGAAATCACCAGGAACAAACATGTAGAAAGACCGACAGACCAAAGAAAAGTATTAAAAAGTGGTTATTTTAATATCACAAACAGACACTCTAATTTTATTTATTTGCATAGAATAGAGTATAGATATGTGAGTTTGTAGTGACAAGTGATTGTTTTGTTTGTGAGTCTACGGAAAGTTTCTGTAATTTCCTTGTGTTAACAAAAAAAATTGACAACAAGAATACGCTTGTTGCAAATATTGATGGACTCTGTGGAGATGCTTAGTTGAACGTTTTCCAAATAGTTGGCGACTCGGTGTAGATACAATGGAGACAAAAGTTGGTAATTTTCTGAAGAGTTGCAAACAGTTGGAAACACTGAAATTGCCAACAATTTTGGTGGACACGTTGTGATCTTAAGATGTGTATGTGTGAAGCTTTCTCCTGCGACAGACTGTTTTGTATCGGAAAAAGACGCTATGGCTTCTCCCCTCCGGTCCGCCGACCTGTGTGCTTTCTGTCTAAAAATTACGTGAGACATTTCAGCTCTAACTATTCACTATGGAGCACAGACAGACAGTCAAACGATCAGCTATTTCGACAAGAGCAAAGGGCCTTTATTTGAGGGGGTGGAAAATGTGTACATAAAGTTGTAAAACTGCTGCTTCGCAATAAATCGACGTAAATGTGTTTTTTTCTCAGATCCGTTTTTTGAGCGTTTAGCAGCGACACAGGGCGATGTAACATCATCAAATAGAGCATTCAATGCCACGTTACCTATACAAGACAATTCCTTAGCGTTAATATTGAGGTAACTATAATTAACTTAATTTTTATAATAAACTAGCTGTCCCGGCAAACGTCGTTTTGCCATAACTACTAATAAATAAAAAATTAATTTAAAAAACATTGTCCAGCGGACAAAATTGTGAATCTAAACCATTCCCAGATCCCCTTGAACACACACAAAAAAATTCATAAAAATCGGTCCAGTCGTTTGAGCGTAGTTCAGTGACATACACACTCACAGAAGAATTATATATATAAAGATAATCACATGTTTTTTTTTTATTTGTATAAATTACTTGCGACCCGCACGGGAGTCTTTGAAATTCTCGGATTTCCTCTACTATAAATATACATGTATTACAAATATAAACCTTCCTCTTGAATCACTCTATCTATTCCTGAAAAGTTTTATTAAAATTAGTTGAGCAGTTTAAAGGTGCTTAGCGAAAACAGACAGCAGAAGCGACTTCATTTAACACTCTGTAAAGATTTCAAAACTACCTAATATTTTTTTTCAGAACTGACGACCGATATTTAGAGGAAATAAAAGAGAATATTCCAGAAGAAATTAACCTCTCACAGCGAATCACCATTGCATCCAAGTTATTACCGGCCTTCACTGACAACGATCATATATGTGAACCATTCACTGGTTTTTCTATATCTAACTGGGATCCTGACACTGAAGACAAGTAAGTAATTAACATTAAAAACAGATACGGAAAATTGCCAGAGCACAAAAATTTACCTGAAAATGTAGTAACTTCTAAATAGTAATGGTCAATTTTATACTTCTACTAGCTGACCCACGCAACCTCGTTTGCGTCTCCTATTGCTCGTAGTGTGATAATTGTCCCCCGTTTTTGTAACATTCTTCATTGGTGCTCCGCTCCTATTGGTCTTAGCGTGATGATATATAGCCTTCCTCGATAAATGTACTATCCAACACAGAAAGACTTTTTCAAATTGGACCAGTGGTTCCTGAGATTAGCGTGTTCAAAAACAAATAAACTCTTCAGCTTTATATATTAGTGTAGATTAGTTTTACTTAATATTAGTAGTTTAAACTAACATGATAATTTTTTTAAGCTAGTTTAACACGATGGCTACGTTTGTAAAAAATCGAATCTCGAATCGTCGATTGCCAAGAACTTACAATTCGTCTAGACTCTGGCGCTGCGTAGAGATGTGCAACTTCTACCGCATTTACTATGAGGAATGCTCCGAGGAATTGTTTGGACTGATCCCTGCCGCCTCTTTGCGCCATCGTCCTACGCGACAAAAGTCTCAGACGACCGCTTAATCCTCTAGGCAAACCGTGCAGTTTAGACATGTCATGCAATACATGAAATGATATTGTTATTATTATTTAGAAAATAAAGGCTTTATTATAATTAAGCAATATTGAGAGCAGATATAAAATAGATTGTTAGACATAAGTGTATCATATATCTATTTTTCTTCTAGCGCAA
Organism: Spilosoma lubricipeda; assembly: GCA_905220595.1. NCBI lineage: Eukaryota > Metazoa > Arthropoda > Insecta > Lepidoptera > Erebidae > Spilosoma > Spilosoma lubricipeda. The sequence goes on from HG992290.1 coordinate 4,801,504, forward strand.
CCAGAGTCAATAATTGGGTAGAAGATAATCAACTAAATTTATCGCAACAAGCGCTTGCCTTTGACATGAATGCTGAAGTCGAGCCTATACCGCTAGATGAACCTAATAATGATTTATTTGGTAAGATATTTTTGTTATATTAAGTCAAGACGCCATTAAATATTAGCCGCCTAATAAATCATATTTCCTTGTAATTAATTGCAAAATATAGAAATATTTATTTGTAATAACTTAAAATTAGAGGCGACCCGAAATGTTTAACTCATCTCTCTCTCTGCTTCACTCAAACGCAATTACAAATGTTTAGTATTTAGATTATTCTAGATTCATTACTTGAGGTTTTTCTTTAATGTATGCCGAAATTGTCGATACAGTTTAGTATAATAATACTTACGCAAAATAGGCGCAACAAAGTCGTCAAGTTGCGGAAACCCAGCCCGCGAGTTCAAAAAGTATATTAATACTTAATGTTGATTACTAAACCCGTTTTATTTTAACTTGAAATTCGATACAAGGTTTGAGCCTATTACACTGACGAGACGGCTTCATATAGAATGTGTTTCATATTTTCCTTCTCTTTTCCGTAGTAACCGGCGATAGTAACTACCGTATAGGAACCTTTGTAGTAATGTTTTCATTTAGTAGTAGAGTAGTTTCAACCCTCGGTCCTATTTTTACGGCACTTTGGGATGAATAGGGGTGATGATGCTCTGTATTTTTCATTCGTTACCACAGCGAGAATGGACTGTAGATTTCAAATTTAAACTAGCTGAACCCCGCGGTGTTACCCGCAGCTATTGTTGTACCGCGAGTAACGCCGCGGGACAAAGTTAGTCTAAAAAAAAGTAGCCTAAGTTACTCCCTGGACCATTGCTACCTGTCAGTGAAAGTCCCGTCAAAACCCGTTCAGCTGTTCCAGAGATTACCCGGAACAAACAGACAGACAGACAAAAAAAATTTTAGCTACATTTTCGGTATATGTATCGTGTATACATACATATGCATTGATTAAAAAGCTGTTATTTTAATATTACAAACAGACACTCCAATTTTATTTATTTGTATAGATTAGCTAAACCTTCCGGTGTAATTTGAGTTTGTACTCTTACAATAACGCCCTTAGATAACACCGCGGAGCGAAGTTGATCTTAAAAAAAGTAGCAAAATTAATAGTGAAAATTTCGTTGAAATTGGTACAGTCGTGCGAAAGATTAGCCAGAATGAACCTCTAATTACACCGGAAGGTTTAGCTAATCTATTCAATTAATAAAATTGGAGTGTTTGTTTGTAATATTAAAATGACCGCTTTTTAATGAATGCATACGTATTTATACACGGTACATATACTAAAATAACATTTTTACAAATTTTGTTTGTCTGTCTATTTGGAACGGTTGGACCAATTTTGACGGGAGTTTCACTGGTAGGTAGCTGATGACCATACCTATATCAGGATGGTAGGTAGCTAAGGAGGAACTTAGGCTACTTTTTTGGACTACCGCGGAGTTGAGCTAGAAGGTAATAAGGTGTATGTGTGTGTGTGTGTGCAGAGGAGGAGCCCCTGGGGGGTATCGAGAGCGAGGAGGAGGCGGACGTGGCGGTGGCGGCGTGCGTGGCGCGCGCGGGCGGGGCCGGGGGCGGGGGCGGGTGTGGGGGGGTGGCGCGGCTCACCGACATGCGGCCGGGCGGCGCGGCCGACACGCGCCTGGAGTACTCGTACTGCGGCGCCATCGTGGCCGCCTGGGCCGGGCCCTCGCACTGGCGCCTCAAGAACAACAGAGGTACGCTACTCCACCTGATCTGATCGACATCCTATTGTTCATATTATATGTAGCTCGCTGCCGACACGCTCCGGTCAAAAACTTCCCCACTGCACTATTTTGGGACGAAAAAAGAAGAAAGAGCATGAATAGACCCCGTTCAAGATGATCAAACGATTCAGGGAAGAAGCCGTTGGACGCAGGTGCCAGTACTACCGACTTCTTTTAACTGTAAACTCCGACGTGTAAAAATATCTATAAAAAAATACAAAATAAATATAATTTATCAAGCAACATAAGACCACTCGTTATGGGGACACCTGTGTCCAGCAATTAACTTCTTAATTGATGAATTGCTAATGAATCATCTAAGCTGAAAGAAGTTAATCCCTCCATATTCATTAATAAACAAAAAAATACAGTCAAATTGGGAACCTCCTTTTTTTAAACTCATTTTGAAAGCTATTTATTTTTGTTATTAAATAAACTAGATATAGAGCTAAATGCTAATTTATCAAACAACATACGAAACTCTTTTGTCTTTTCCCACTTACATACTATACCTACAGTGTGTCTTATCCAGTGTTTACATACACATTTTTATATACAGTGTGGTACAGATACTATAATCTCTTTATTTTTTCTCATTAACCTGTCATTATATTTATGTAACCTGTCCTATAAAAAAAATGAAAAATGCAAATGACTCGAAATTTGGTAGATCTTTTTTCTTATAAATAAAGATACATATTTATTGGTATCCAGATACATTAATATTAATCTCAATTTTTTATCAGTTAATGGTATCCTAAATTGAAAGTTTTTTTTTTTCAACAGCATCTTCACACACTTTTGTTGAGTATTTATTAATATTTACATATAACACATGTCACAAATATTTAAGGGCTTCCGATCTGTTGGGTACTTCGGACAGCAATCAAAATCAAACTTTTTTTACAGCCTCAAAAATGACCGAACGCACTCAATCAACGGCTGGCCGTCTAACAGTGGAAGGCAAGAAACCTCCTCGCATGAAACGTCAGCTAGACTTCCTCGGTACTGGTTTGTCGTTCGACTGTCGGTCGGACCCAGTCGGAGAGTATGAGCCTACCCAGCCAGCAAAAATCATGATCAGTAGGAAAACGTTAGCCACTGGACACACGTGGAACGAAGCTAATTTTAAAACTCCAATTGATAGGTAAACTTTTTGAAAACAAAGTCGTTGTTTTGATAAATCCAACCAAAATGTCTTGGACAAGGACAAATTAATGCAATATAATTCAAAAGAAACAAAATTAAAGAAAAATAGAAAGTACTCATTATAAATATTATTAAGATGAAACTAAGCAGATAAAAACTTTTTATATATTTTATTTAAAATTTGTTGAGAAGTTTGAAAGACCTAAGCTAACAAAGGAGACAACTTCATTTTATACTATGTAAAGGTAAACATATAGAAATGTGTTTTTACAGAGGTTTAGACGAGTCACACTTCCGAAAGCTATTCCTGCGCAGCAAAGTCATGATGCTACGTAAACGCGACCTCGAACAGAGCAAGCAACCAGAACCCGAGCCTGTCACAGTAGAGGAAGCGAGAGACTACGATTATAACAATGAAAACGATGCTTCATATTGTCCTAATAACATACCTGTAAGCATTATTCATTCTTTGGTTGCCAGTATTTTTATTTTGTAAAGAGATATATTGAAACGTATCGTAAAATTTCTGGGATACATAGTTTGTGATATTTAAGCCGCAGCTGTTTATATAAAAATTTCTTTAATGCAGAAACTAGCTTTTTAGCGGTTTAGCCGTGAAAACGTAACTAATAGAGTAACATCGAATTTATAATACTAGTATGTATTTTAACTTTTATTCAACCTCAATCTAAATATTTACTTCCAGGACGGAGACGATTGGGGCAACGAAGACGCGATGGCCGCCGGTGAACTTCACGAACAAGTGAAAGCTGCTGAACCAGAAGAAATTGGTGATATGTTGGAACCACCGACAAAGGTAATACTTCGTTTCTCTTTATCGATAGACCTATTAATAAATTAACACACATTTACTTTTTATTTCTTTTCGTTACTTGAAACATAACTACATCATTACTTTTCAGGTTGCCAAAATCTTCATTCCATACGCAATGAGAGCGAAAAAAGTTGACATGAAGCAACTGAAACACTGCACTTGGAAAATGCTCACAGAGAAAACCCCAGAAGGAGAAAAGGACATCGTCTCACAGAATACATTTTTCTCTATTTACTCTAGATTACCCAGCAAATTGTCGTCCAACATGCGCGAATCCCTCAGTATACCTATCGCCTTGCTCTCAGTCCTCCATTTGGCTAATGAGAAAGGCCTTATACTAGAAAAACGTGATAACCTCAAAGACATAGGCATTATCGGTCTCATAAAATAATTCAAGATGGGTATATCTTCGCCTCTCCTTAGAAATGAGACTATAATACGCTTGCCGTCTCTTTGCAGTGATGAAGCCCTGCCTCGCTTAGTCGCCTTCTTTTGCTCTATATAATTTTGTAAGAAAAAAACATTCATTAATTGCACTATTTTTACGATAGTCACGAATTTCATGTTGCAAGAATACCAAAAACATAGAAACGCCATTTTTGGAAAGTCTAGTTAGTCTACCTACACCATTTCAGGTATTAATATACAGAACTTTAATAGATGTATGTATATACCTTCAAGCATTGTTGATGTAGGTTCTTGGATTCCACATATTGAAGTCACGTTGAGTTGTATAGTATAGCTAACTTTCTTTGTAATGCCATATATTTGTCGCCAGTGCTCGGCAGTGTAAATATTTTTCTTTTTTTAAGTTTTTGTAGTGGTTTTCTTTCCCTTAAATAAGGACTATGAGTAATTACCATAGAGACACTGTACAAATATATATTTTTAATAATTTCTATTTTTTTCTACGTCAGTTTGTAAATGTAGAATAAAATATTAGACAGATATATTTGTTTTTATTGAGTTTATGGAACGCGAAAACGAAACAATTTAATTTAACGTTTGTGACAGTACTGATCTCATATAAAGAGGGTATTCTTTAATCTGAGGTACTGATGCTAAGAAGCAGACATGCGCGAAACATTGCCTCTTAATGTGATATGACATTGCATCTCGAATCAATTAATATGACATCACAGCATCACTCCGAACATCACCTGCGATGACACGCCATGCAGCGTTCATCTGTCATATTTGTCATGGAATACGCGGAGTATACAGTTTATTTACATATACGAAACAAGCGCTGGTGGCTAAGGGCGGCCCCTTACGGTGGTGTGCATGTGGACCAAGGGACCGTTTTTTAAAATTGTTGCAAAACTGTATAAAATTCAAATGGAAATTAGTTAAAAATAGTTAAAACTTAAAGCAATGTAAAAAATGTAAAGCAATCATAGGTTTCTTAAACTTGACATAAACCAGTTATGAAAAATTTACTAGGGCCCTCAACTCGACGCTTGCAAAAAATGACGTAGTCTAGATCTCAGAAAGTACTCTAGGTCAATGCTTTTTATTTAAGAATTTCTTAAAAGTTTTAAGAAAATTTCAAAACCGTAGAATTCGACATTATGGATTTATGGCGGTATAATATAGGGCCGATAGTTCAGTAACGTCTTTACGAAAGAATTTGCAAAAAATGCGACTATCTGAACAAATACGTAACTAAGACTTTATAATATTTTCGATAAATACCTCTGTGAATTAGTTAAAAAGAAATATTGTGACAAACACCAATTGTTAAGAAGTAAAAATACGTTGAATTTTACTAAAACGTTTGAACTGAGGGCCCAGTGTTTTTCGCCTTTACTGACCAAGTCAACCTCACAGATTAACGCAAATTATACTAAGCTGTTTTTAACTAAAACCTAACATTTCATTCGTTGTCCTCCGGGACTTTACTGAACTGAGTGCCCTATATTATGCCGCCTTATGTCCGTAATGCCAAATTAGTAGGAAGTATCACTAGGATATTCTAATATGTGCTACAACGCTAATCGAGTAGCGGTACATGTCGAAGAATGTCACAAATATCGAATTTATTCTAGAGATTAATGTTATAATTGCGTGCATTTAGAATAACGCCATCTGTTTTTGAAAAGCTTGCAATGAAGTATTCTTACTTTCAAGATTACGAAACGTTGTAAGTTCTTCTTCCCCTACGGCAAAGTAACTCTTAACATTACGCGAGAAGAAATATTATTAAACGTGTGACTGTGTAATGTATTGTAGGCTAGTTTTGAGCAAAATACAAACATCAAATCAAAACAATTCGTTATTAGTGTGCAATAATAAATAGTTCTTTCATTAGGCTGAGTTTGGCGACAGTCGTTCCGCTGTAAATTATGACACATAACACTTCTACTTATATCTTTTTGTTCTGTGGTCTGTGGTGCCGACCCACTACGCAAAATAGGCGCAACAAAGTTGTCGAGTCACAGCCCTTTCACACGGCAGTCCAGTTTTGCAGGATCGGCTTTTTACGGTATCCTGCTAAACTGGACGCTGTGTTCACACGGCAGTTCAGTTTTGCAGGATTCAGTAAAAAGCTGGTCCCGCAAAACTAGACTGCCGTATGAACACGGTTGCATCCTGTTTTTTTACCATTCCTACGCCGGTTATCAAGTGAAATGGACGTGAATACTTTCCTAATTTTTACCCGACTACGGTAAAGCCAAAGGAGGGTTATGATTTTGACAGGCTATGTATGTATGTATGTATGTATGTATGTATGTTCATTTGTTCCCTCCTAGCTTCTTAACTACTCATTAGATTTGGACAAATGAGGTGTCTCTAGAAGCGTCATGATCGTCTTCTGGTTATAGGCTATATGACGTGTCACTGAATCTAATGTGGCGCCCTCTAGCCGACATAAAGTACTGTATTAAAAAATTAATTTGAGATAAATATGCCGTGTTTAGTATCATTGGAAAGGGCGTTACTTGTACATTTCAAAAATACATATATTATTAGCATTTGTTTGTGACTTTGTCCGTATTTATTCGATAAGTGTGATATTTCTATGGTATGCTTATTTGTTCCCTCATTCTTTCTAAACCAGTCAGAATAAGACAAATGAGGTATCGTTAAAAGCGTCTTGATTGTCCGCTGCTTAGAGGTTATATGAAGTGTTACTGAATCGAATGTGGCGCCCTCTATCCGACATAAAGTACTGTGTTAAAAACTAAATTTGAAATAAATATGCCGTGTTTGGTATCATTGGAAAGGGCGCTACTTGTACATTACAAATATATATATATTTTTAGCATTTGTTCGTGACTTTGGCCGTATTTATTCAATAAGTGTGATATTTCTATGACACCTATTTAAAATAAACTTTGCACAACAATAAGTATTAGAGAGGCACCAAAACATTTTAAATAAAAAAAAGTAAAAACTAAAACCCAACTACGACAAAAAACGACGCTTAAAAAGTATGAAACAAGTTTCAAAAGCCGTAGTCACGCGTTGTTAAAGTGTTATGGACTATGGAACATTCGTAAGTTAAGTAAAGTAAGCCTTAGTCCATGTGGTGTAATGTACCATAGTCTATAAAACTTTAACAACGCGTGACTACGGCTTTTGAAACTTGTTTCATACTTTTTAAGCGTCGTTTTTTGTCGTAGTTGGGTTTTAGTTTTTATCTATTGGTATTATCGGCGTCGGCAGCGAAATAGAAGATTATGGGTTCATCCTATTTTGACACAACGTTTGAATTTGGGTAGTTTTCGGAATCTAATGAGCGATTTGAGAAGAGATGAGTCAAAATTATTCAATTATTTTAGAATAAGTATGACCACATTTGACTACCTTTTAAAAAGGGTGAATGAAGATTTAAAAAAACGTGATACAAATATGAGAAAAAGCATCACACGGCCCGGGGCGGGGGTTGCCACCACTCCACTATCCCGCAAAAAACAGTGTCCAGCAAAAAAACCGCACGCAGGAAGCCGAACACTGCTATTGAAATATATGTGTGATTAAACGGGATCCCGCTTTTCACTGGACTTCGGATCCAGTTTCTAGTGATAAAACCGAACGGCACAATTCGACCGAATCGGTTTTTTGCAGGATCCCGCATGCGGGATGCTCGTGTGAACGCTAGCATATAAACACATTCGCCATCAAACGGGATCCTGCAGAAAACGGGATCCGGTTAAAAACTGGACTGCCGTGTGAAAGGGCTGTCACGGAAACCCAATCCGCGAGTCCAAGTATTAAGTTACATATTAAGGCAGGGCACAAACATCGATACTTTTGTCTTGTGTCAGATACAAGTTACCGATGAATATTTGATTTCTTTAAAAACTGAGATCCCAGTCAGACAGACTTACGTCATTTTAGGAAAGATGAAATTTAACACTAACTCGCAGTAGCCAGAAATTGTAAGAGATAGAAATCCACGCGTCACGGTGCATATCACCTGTACTTATGCGCTCAAATAATGCTGTAATGCTCTTGCGCTTTCTCGCACAGCGATCTATTAACGAGTCTAGGAGGATAATTGGCTCGTCAGATTTGTCTGGATCATTGGAAAATAATTTATAACTGCTAACTGTAAAACGGCCAGCTTTCAGCTTAGCGAGTATCCATTCCATTCTGAGTGTATGTTAGATTACCGTTCCTAAAAATTTCATCTTTCCTAACAAAATGACGTAAGTCTGGGCTGACTGGGGTCTTGGACTACTAGAACCAGTATGAAATCATCCACTCCCATCGCATACGTAAACATTTTTTGTTTCCAGTTGGTTCCACTCAACACTACTATCAAAAAGTGGTTGGTTTGGTGTCGGTAACTGGAAACTAAAGGTCGTCAGTTGATAGCACCAGCAACATTAACTCCTTACAATTGTACTGAACTGCGCAAACGGAGGAGTTGCATTCCGTGTTCCATCTCCTGTGTGCGCCACAAGCCATCAACGACGTCCATCGCGAGACTGACGGAAAACAAGCGACGGATTGTACTCAATAGTTGCGACCGGTGACTGTGTCCAATTACCGCCACCGGACACAGCGACTACGGTTACCAGTGACCAGTAGTAGCTACGTGTGCGTGTCCGATAACCGCTAAATGACACAGCAACTACGGTCCCCTGTGATGGTGAGCTGTGTCGGCAACAAAAGGTGTCTACGTTTGTGAAGCGCCTTAATTACATGGGATAGTGTACATTTTAAAAATTTCAAATGGGTAGCAAAAAAAATAGCATTGAAGTTCTAAATATCCACGCGCCTTCGGACGGCGCGTCGCCTCTATCCTACTCCTGGCTATTTCTAAACAAAAAACTCCGTCGCTCTTTTTCCCGGCACGATGTAGCACGACTGTCAGCAAAATCCGAACATAACTGCTCGGTTGGACTCAGCATCGATACCGCGTCCGCGTAATGCGCGTCGTCTCAAGGCGCGCGGACATTTAGAACTTCACGGCTGAATAGTTAATTTAGATAATAATTATTATAGCACTTTGTTGTGATACTTGCTTCTTGTTGTCTTAACAGCCACGTAATTTGTAGGCACTACAGGAATTTAAAAAAAAAGAAATACATTTTTTGTAGCTTTAATAATAAAAAATATTACAGATCAACTTCAGAATATTGGTGATCGCAGATCACTAACAAACAAAAGAGTAGCAATCAATGAAATTTAAAAAAGAAACCTAGCTACATACTCGAGTGAATGAAAGATGTAATTCGATCAGACATTTGAAAGGGAATGTGTAATACCAATATATGTATTTACACTTATCTATTACTCACATCGCAACAGAGGCAAACATCAGTAGTACGAGTCGACTGCAACTATAGCTGCAATAACATGTTTGAATAACATGTAAAAAACTTAGAAATATATAATGAGTATTTATAAAAACAAACTAACAATATTGTATTCCTACAATAAGTCTTTCAACAATATTCATAACGATAAACTAAAAACATAATATGTGAACTTGACTGGTATTTTAAGGAGTTATTTATAAAACTAATCAAATCAAAACAAAGTCCAACAAAAATAACGTCACTTATGAAACAATTTAGAAAAAAAATACCTTTACAACTTCTCTTCATATATTTATTAAAAGAATATATATATTTTTGCTGTTTATAAATCATATTAGCACTGGTTTAAGCAACGCCTCGTAGAACACAGAAATATGCATGATAATATATTTAATGTATTCTTAAATAAGTCACTGTGCATTTTGCTTCGTCACATTTTTAGATTTCTATAATACAATTGAGAGTGTTGGCTTTACTCAACATAGCAATCATACAACATCTTATATATATATATTTTATGCCTATGTCGTTACTTCAGTTACTTCTGCAACCTTTTCTGTCGGTTGGTTCTCGACTTTTGTTTTAACAGTTTCTGATACTTTTTCTCCTGAATCAGCAATTTTTTCAACTGTCTCTGTGGGTGCTATTATAGTTTTTTCTGTTGACTCTGTAGCTTTCTCTGTGACTTCTTCAATGGTTTTTGTATCTTTTTCCGAAACATTATCTATTACTGGTAGCATTTGTTTTGATTCAGATATTTTTTCTATTGTTTCAGTTGTATTGTCTTTTGTTTCTAAGGAATTTTTGATTAATTGTGATTTTGTATTTGATGTTTCTTCTATGTCCGTGGCCACTTTATCAGTTTCAACTGTGGATATTATATCCGAAGATGCTACTGAAGGAGAAAGTTCACCACTAATATAGCCTATGTCTGTATAAATAGACTCTTTAGATTCATCGCACTCAGGAGTCTTCAATACCTCACTAGTACTAACAGTTAATACATTTTCCTCAGGATTATCTTGACATATATCGTTCTCTGCCTCTTGGCCAATTTCGTCAGATTCATTATTAAAGCATTTGTTTTCGATGACTGTGTGATTACTATCCATACTGGCATCTAAATCATGTTGTGATGTATTGAGATCAGTTTGCTCATCAGTTACATTCTTTATTAAGTCTATGTCAGCTGTTACTTCGTCCGATACTGTTGTATCACTCTTTATGTTAGTAATAAAATCTTTTCCATCAACTAGTAGTTTAACCAGTATAGGTTCTTTAGTGCTATCTAAAAATTCTATTTGGAATGTTGTATCTTCTATGGTGAGCTCGTCAAGTTTATTTTTGCCAATTTCATTCAGTGAATGGTCATCAAATGTACCAGCTAGCCTGCAACATTTAGCCAATGGCTCAATAACAGCAAGATCTTCTGGTAATTGTCTGAATTCTTCGCATTTAGCTTTATTACCGTAGTCTATAAACTGCACATGGTAGCCTATGTCACAAAATTCTAAAATCTTTGCTCTATACCATTGCTGGTCTTCTGACCAAAATGCAGCACAAATTGACCCTACTTTGAGTTCTGTAGCTGTTTCAAATTCAGGACTAGAGTTCATTTTTTCCGTTACTTTATCAAGATCTGACGTCAAGTCTTCTAATTGTACATAGAACTCTTCCAGACTTTTGACAAAGCAGATTTTTCCATTGCTAAGTAAATCCTGTCCAACTGGAGTCGGTCGCTCACTGGGCAACTCTTCACAGAGCGCTACGAGCTCCTCTGTGACAGATTTACCCTCAAGGTACAACTCCACGATAGAAATATCACCGGATGCAATAAATTGTACATTAAATATCGTAGCTCCTTCTGCAGCTAACTCGTTAAATCTAATCTCAGACTTACGTGACCACTTAATATCTCGGGGTTTTTGTAAGGCGCACTTCCTTGAAAGAGCAGGTTTAATTTTTAATTCTTCAGGAAGACTACGTAATTCGTTAGCAATTGATGCGTTTCCATAATCCATAAACAATACTTCAGTTCCTTCGGATCCATCGACAATTACTTGAGCTCGATACCAAGCACCATCTTCGGGATATTTAGCTGCACAAATAACACCTTCCTCTTTTTCTATTAATTCTGGGAAGTTTTCGGCATCAACCATAGCGGCTTCCATAGCTTGTAACTCGGGGGCAGCAGTTTCTAACTGAATCCAGAATTCAGACGGAGAGTTAACATGACTAGCGAAGCAGGATGGTAAATCTCCACAGTCATTGTCTTCAGATCTTATTGCATGACCTTCAGATACCAATTTATCCGTTATGTTTTGACCACTAACGAAAATATCTACGTAAGTCGTAACATCTTTTAATACAATCAAAGCGTCAACTGGTGCCGATATATCACCAACTAGTTGAGTAAAGTAATCGGAAGCGGGTTCAGACCACTCACCAGTTCCTGTCGGTACAGCATTTACGCTAGACTTGACAGCATAGCGTTCTATTTCATTTAAATGATCTGGTAAAGCTTTTATTAGACCAGGTTGATTATCAAGTACATCCGTGTTGCCATAGTCGATAAAACGGACTGTCGTTATATCGGAATCCGAGTCAAGAATTTCGGCTCGGTACCATTGGTCATCTGCTAAATACTTGGCGATACAAAGTGTACCAAGTTCACGATTTTCGATGTCAGTGTAAGTCTCTGCATTGGCTTGCAGCTCTGATTGTATTTCTTCAATCTTATCGATTTTGTCTAACATTTGCAGCCAGAAATGACCAGGTGTGTCAATATGGCTGATATAAACCTGGGTACAGCCTTCAGGCAATGAAATAGGCTCAGCCAATGGAGCTTCTACTTTCTCTTCTTCCTCGGCAGATGTTACTCGAGGTGTGGCATATTTGTCGTTAACCAATTTCATAGCTAAGTCCACACCATCTAAATGCAAACTTGCAAGCCAGCCATCTGAACCAAAGGCCAATGTTACTTGGACTTCTTTTTCATCGGTCCATTCTTTTAATTTGGCAAGTGCATCTTCTTGCAAGGCTATTAGTCCTAAGCTGGCTACCAAAGCCAATACACAAGGTTCATAGAACTTAGGGTCAAGTTTTTTAATGGAATCCTTGGCGACAACTTCTGTGTTACCGTAATCGGGAAACTGGACTTTGACTTGAGATTCTTCAACATTAATTATCGTCGCGCGGTACCAGTTGCCATCATTTGACTTTGCTACACACATACCGTCAACTTCGTAACAAGATAGATCTTCTGGGGTACCTATAAAAAAATATCTCTCTAATTATTGGGCACAGGAACATATACGAATTATGTATAAAAAAAATTTTATGTGTATTTTATATTTTTATCATTATTATCGGTTTCCCACAATCTGTGAGAATGACTGACAAGGTATTAAAGTAAGTAAGAGTATCGGGGAACGCGTAATTGATTAGAATAATGATCTGTTAGAGTTGACAGTCAGAAGCTGTTCGGAGATATCATAAGTAACACATTACCGCATCTCATGTATCAGTATTTTACGAATCTCACCTTCTTCATAAAACTTGTACAGTTCATCAAGTAATTGGGCGATTCGATCGCCATCACTAGACTTTTGTAAGTAGAACTCGTTGAGGTTTTCCACATGTGATATGTAACACATCCCGAAGTTGTAGTTAAATACGGCTCTCATGCATAGTGGCACGACTTCATCGTAAGCACCTTCATCCGGCTCGAAAATTGCGATCTTTTGACCTGTCTCTGCTTGGTAGAGTGTGGATACCAAGCTGAGGAGAATAAAGTTTGTTATAACAATGACAATATGAGAGATAAGCGGATAACATTAATATTTTGTAACAAAATATTTCACGATGACAAAAAAAGGTTTCATTAAGATCTTTGTGAACTATGATTCTTAAAAACATGACATATTTTATTACTTTTGCATAACATCATTTGCACATAGCATTAATCTGTACAAGCCACAGAACATTCAAGAGTGATTGAACTGAATAAATTATGACTTAGTGTGAGTTTATTTGAAATACGATTATAATGACGTGAAATAAATTCAAAATTGGATCTAAGTAAATAAAAAGATAAAGTTTTATATAACATTTTTGTTTCAATTTCTTAAATAAGTTTAACCTCTAATGTTTAAAATACTACGAACTAAAGTTACTCACAGCCACCACCTGCATGAAAATATTGTTTTCAATCAGTGTTTATGACATTTTAGGTTAGAAAGCAAGTTAAATAATTTAAGCAGTTTAATAGTAAAAAAAGCACTCGCTTTCTTGAATATTTTATAAAATTTACTGAATATTTACCTTATTCCTTCCACTTCGTTGATATAGATAATGACGTTTTTGCCTATTAGTTTTTCTTTCAGCTCGTCAAGGGATATTAAAGTTTTTGATTCAGCCGTATAATTGTTCAGGCAACATTCAAGTGACTGGTAGTAGTATACACTCAATTCTGTGGGTAGAATCATGAGCTGAAATTTCAAAAAAGGTCCATACATCAAATTATTCAATAATAATAATCTTAAACACTCTCAAACACGGTCGACTGACCTTATACTAAGCAAAAATGTGTAACTTTGGTATTTATTTATTAATTAATTACTTACATTTTCCAAAGTTGTAACAACTGAGTTACCATAGTCAGGTAACGTTGCCTTGATATTAGATACATCAGAGACATCTTCCAGTATTGCGCGGTAAATTTTACCTTCATGCTTCAATGTGCAGTGTATACCTTCAGCCAGGGTGTCTGCGCTTAGCGGAGTGAGCTGTGGAAAACCATAATTATGTTTCAGTTATTTAGTTGTTATCTACTGTGATATCATTTGACCTTAAATCGAAGCACTTTTTTTCAGTGATTAAAGGGACTGTTAAAAGAGAAAATTTTATGTTTTGCTACCAGCTTGCTTACATAAATGTACCATTTAAATGTAAGGCTAAAAAACGTTGTAGTTGAGATGTGCCGATTAGTCAAAAGGATAGCCGGTAGGAGCTGGATGCGGAAGGCAGAGGACCGGGAGAAGTGGCGCGCCATGAGGGAGGCTTATGTCCAGCAGTGGGCATCAGTGGGCTGAAGTGATGAAGTCGGCAAAGAGCGGCTTTTTACTTTGTATATATTTCTCAATAATTTGTATGTTAATTTTAATTTTATTATCAGTATTAGACACTTTGAAATGTAAAACAAAGAAATTTTTCTTTTGGTAACCAGTTTGTAAAATTACTTGCTAATAAAAAACATATTTGACTTATATTAAATAAATGTTTGTCTATAGTGTTTGCTGTTTTTTCCTACCCACCACGAGAAATAATCATTGGCATTGATTACACATAACAGCATTAGGGTCCAATGCGACGATGCGGCCTCTGATTTTCTAGAGGTAAACGCTGGCGTACCTCAAGGCTCCGTCCTGTCGCCTACACTGTTTTTTCTGCATATCAATGGTATGTTATCCCATGGCAACATAATTAATTGCTATGCAGACTACAGCACAGTCCATGGGCGATATTTTGTACAACCTGCAGTCAAGCTCGCAGACGTTAAGGGAAAACGACAGGAACTTATTGCTGAGCTCAATTATGTTTTGGGCCGCATTTCTCAATTGGGCCGTGAAAATTCAATGGCAAGATTAACAGGTGTGTATTCTCTGCCAAAAAGTCTCCATTCCTTCCCCTTTCCACTTTTCAGAACACTCAAATGTCATTTCAAGGTAAACTCGATATCGTGGGCATGGAGATCTCAACCCGCGCCAATACATTGAGTGTTACCAAAGCGGCCTCCCGGAAGGTAGGTGTTTTAAACAAGGTGAGACAGTGCTGGCACCACCATTCCTGATCGGTTTGTATATTTAGGGCCGGCAAAAGTTCTGATCGGCACGTCTCTACGTTGTAGTAACGCTGTGCTGTGTTAGCACCTACAATAACATCTAAGTAATTTTATTTTACAAAATGTGTCTTGCTTGTATAGAATTATGACACTTATTAATTAAAATTAGGAATGGAGAAATCTTACGAATATCGTGATGTTTTTTTACGATAGAAATGGAAGTATTTTCTAAAAAAAACACACATTGCATTATAAAATACTAAATCTTATTTTAAAACATTTTAATAATAAATTTGAATTGCAAATAGTAGAGCATCTACATAAAAGTAACTCAACTAACCTTACTGGGGTCGTAGTTGGCAATGGCATTCTCTACAAGAATTGCTTTGTCCATGTCCAATTGAACGTGGAACTTTTCAAATGACTCTATGTGGGTCACTCGGCACAGTATCTGCTGACCAACGATGATTGTTAGATCTATCGCTTCATCTGCAAAAAGAAAATTACATTTATTAGCGAAATAAGTATTTTGTTTAAGCAGCATTTATTTTAATATTTTTTAGAGTGAACCAAATCTAGCCAATAAGTTAAGGAGCTAGTGTACTTCTAAAACATTTTGATATAAAGAAACGAAAACAGTAGTGTAGTTCTCTTAAGTTTACTATTTTCTATGTTTGCATTACAGAAAAATTACCCTTTTAAATAGTAAACCTTGGCAACAGAGTAGACGATTTCTTTCAAATTTTATAAACAAAGAGTCCCGCGGTATAACCCGCAGTTATTGTCGTACCGTGGGCGACGCCGCGGGGCGAAGTTAGTCTAAAAAACGTAGCCTAGTTTACTCCTTATATTATCAGCTACATACCAGTGAAAGTCCCATCAAAATCGGTCCAGCCGTTCCAGAGATAAGCCAGAACCGACAAAAATTGAAAAAAAATGTGATTTTGGTATATGTACCGTCTATACATACATATGCATTTAGTAAAAAGCGGTTATTTTATTATTACAAACAGACACTTCAATTTTATTTATTTGTATGTATAGATGTGTACGTTAAGATGTTTTTACCTTTTAACGTCACAGATGTCTGATGTTCAGATAACTTAGCGAGCTGCTTCTCAACCAACGTATCAGCAACACTGACCCCATTATTCCATAATGACACCTTGTATTGATCTTCAACATTTTCTTGGAACACACACTGGTACCGAGGCGCATTGAAACATAAGTCTATTTCGGGATCTGCTTTCCATTCACCATCTACAGGTTTTACTCCCGCCAATGAACAATGTATAGCCATCTTAGGCAGTTCCATAAGCTGTTTATCGATCTGCCAAATATCTTTGGCGTCTACAAGCTGCTTATTTCCAAAGTCAACGTATCGTACAATGAATTTTGAAAAAGGTTGAACGGATACTATGGTCGCGCGGTATAACACCCCGTCTACTGGGTAACGCGCAAGTACTGAACCACCTACGGGGACTTCTCCACTATAAGACTTCACACCTTTGTAGAGTTCTGGTATTTTGTGCATCATCTCCAGGAATTTCGGCTGAAGAGACATTACTTGTGTAAAGAAACTTTCCGGAGATATTATCCACGTAACGGATACCTCGTGTTGTGTACCAATTTCGATAACAGGTTCCGAGAACGGGGTATCCAGGGGAAGTGGTTCGGATAATTCCTTATATTGAACTTGGGTGAATTTGCTTCTTGGTTTGTAGGGAGGAGCGCGGCCCGAGCGCTCTCCTCTGCTATCTTGGGACTTGAAGCTTTTTTCTGAGCGTTTGTCATCGAAAGATCTTTCAGCTCGATCTCTTGGAGTGAAGTTGCTACGAGGTGGTCTGTCGCTTCTGTCGTTACGGAAATCGCGTTTTTGATTCCAATCTTTCTTGTCTCCTCGGTTATCGCGTCTGTCCCCACGATTATCGCGGTTTTCTCGAGTGTCACGGTTCTCTCGAGTGTCACGGTTCTCTCGAGTGTCACGGTTCTCTCGAGTATCACGGTTCTCTCGATTGTCACGGTTATCGCGGCGGTCGAAACGATCTCGGCCAGTTTTGTTTCCCCAGTCGTCAGACCTCTTTTCTTCCTTGTCATCTTGATCGTTGTGATACCTATCTCTGTAAAATCAGGATAACTTATTTTAACAAGTGAACTTTTTATTATTTTGAAGGCAAAACATTAAAATTGCTTTATTCACATGTGATGATAAATGTCTATTTTAATATGCTTTGTTACATTGTGTAGTTACATTTTATACCACACCAAGCTATCAGATTAATTGAATGAAACAGTGGTAAATGTAGTAGTGCTGGAGTGAGAACGTATAGTATCAGAGACAAAAACGGTGCAATGGAATGCCTACACAAGCTGCTAATATGCAACATATTAAAAACAATGTGCAGGGTAAACCAAGCATAACAAGCAAATAGAGCGAAACAACGAGGACTGCGAGTCAACCTTTAATGCTTTACTTCAATATTGGATGAAGAAATATTAACTTTTGTTCATTATTTGGTATCGGACTTAATTAAACCAAGGTTGTTTGAAATAAAAAGGTAGGTAACGTATAAATTAGTATACATTAATTAATTCTATTTTAAGTTCGAACGATATATTTTGACTATTTTTTTTATATGTACTACAAAAGTGACTCTACTCTGCTTGATGGAAAGCATGACCGGAATCCAAGTAATTTATCATTTATTCCATAAGAGATGGTTAGAAACATATATTGATTCGCCATACGTCGTGGTTCCAAGTACAATACGCAAATAAGCCTATTTCCTACTTCTTATTACTTGAATCGTCAAAATTTAGGTATGTGCAACGACAATCAATGAATCCATAAAGCATTATAGTTGACTAGACACAAAGCAAACGACGTTTGAAACAGGCGTGTGATGTTTGCACTATATACACCACAGTACCGTTTTAGCCGATCCTGTATGGACCCGCCTTTAGAATTCTGTGCATCGATAGACGCTGCCTCTGCCGCTTGCCTTAACCTTTTGCCGACCCCACTGACATCTTTTTTCCAATTAGGCTTTTGTCCAGACTTATCATGTTGCTGTTGTTGTTGTTGTTGTTCCCTAGGTTTTTTTCTGTCGAACCAGTTAATCCATTGTGAAAGAAATACTGAGGTATTTTTAACGTATCGGTGAAAGTAGCACTTATGAATAATAAATACGTAAAATTTTACGACTGGGTTACGTTACACGTTGCTGCGAAATGGTACTGTTACACGAATAAAAATACTTGCCAAATTGTTCTAGAATCATCGTTTATAGAATGCTGCTCAAAGTAAATAGAAATCATAAAAAAAATAATGAAATTGTTGCCAGGCTGATTAGTTACTGCATAATAAAGAAGCAAAAAAACTTGATACAAATCAAAAAGAATTTGAATTTTATGTAACGATGTTTAAATTGCATTTAATACAACTAAATTGAAAAGTAAATTGTGTAACTAATGTTCAACGAAGCAATGTAGAGCGGGTAACAGTGTGAAATAACCGTTTTTAACTTAATATAAATTATATAATTAATAATTTCAATATAGTAACAAATTCTCTAGGTGACCTTAAAGCAACCTTAGCTGGTAAACCGAATAGGGTGTGTACGAAATGGCTGACTTTTCATGTTATTTTCAACCTAACATGTAAAATTATTATCTATAGTAGAAATGTACACATACCTGTCCCTAGGTCCCTCTCTATTATCTCTGTAGCTGTTTTGCCTGGGTTGGAAAGCTGGCTGTGGGGTTTCCTCCCACTCATCGTCACCGCCTTGAGGAGGTGGTGCTGGGGGATTGTTCTCACGAGGTCTTGGAGGTCCACCGCGTCTGTCGAAATGATTTACAATATCAGTATGGCGTAGTTTATTCCGGATAAATGGTACTCATAGGCAATGGTCAGCAATGTATTCACATTCGCTATAGCTAGCTTACTATACGAACTATGCATCAATGTCGTAGTTGTTTAAATGGACTCCTTGCCGTTTTCGATTGAACCTAGTGTTGTGGATTCGATCCACATATGGGACTTGACTGATGTGTGTTCGATCCACAAACTGATCTGGACTCTGGTTCGTCGTTTTTATTGCTCACACGTTTACCTAAATTAGAAAAATCTTGCTATCTTAAAAGTTAACATCTATACAAATAAATAAAATTGGAGTGTCTGTTTGTAATATTAAAATAACCGCTTTTTACTAAATGCATATGTATGTATACACGGTACATATACCAAAAATGTAGTTAAAAGATGTTTTGTCTGTCTGTCTGTTTGTTCCGGGTAATCTCTGGAACGGCTGGACAGATTTTGACGGGACTTTCACTGGCAGGTAGCTGATGATCCAGGGATTAACTTAGGCTACTTTTTTTATACTAACTTTGCACCGCGGCGTTACTCGCGGTACAATAATAAACGCGGGTAACACCGCGGGGTTAAGCTAGTTTAATATAAAAACATTTCCACATTGATAGTTGTCACATTTATCAAACAAGATAAACGATTACCTACATGTAAAATCAATAATGTTAATACACTTTGTAAAATACTGTAAACTTTGCCGCAGGGCTCTTTCCTGTCGCCCACACTGTTTCTTCTGCATATCAATGATATGCTAGCCCTTGGCAACATTCATTGCTATGCAGACGATAGTACAGTTCATGGGTGATATTTCGGACACCCTGCGTCCAAACTTGCAGATATCGAGGAAAAACGACAGGAGCTTGTCGTTCAACTCGACCATGTTCTTGGCCGCATTTTTCAATGGGGCTGTGAGAATCTGGTCGAGTTCAACGCCAAGAAAACACAGGTGTGCGCGTTCTCTGCCAAAAAGTCTCCATTCCTTCCCCTTCCCACTTTTCAGAACACTCAAATGCCATTACAAGGTAAGCTCGATATACTGGGCATGGATATCTGTCGAGACCTCAACCCACGAGAATACATTGAGAGCGTCACTAAAGCGGCCTCGCGGAAGCTAGGTGTATTAAACAAGGTGAGACGGTTCTTCTCGCCCGGGCATCTGTGTCTTCTTTACAAGACCCAGGTTCGTTCGTGCGTGGAGTACTGTTCTCATCTTTGCGATGGTGCCGCACAGTACCTGTTTGACGCTCTCGACCGGTTGCAGCGACGAGCAATCCGCATTGTAAACAGTCCCGAAGCCACCGAGTCCCTTGAGCCCCTGCAGTTGCGTAGAGATGTCGCCTCTATGGCAGTACTCTATCGCCTGTATCACGGAGAGTGTTCTGAAGAGCTCTTCCAACTAGTCCCCCCCGCCCCCTTCCTCTACAGAACAACACGTGCCGGCCTTGGAAGTCACCGCTTCAGAGTGGTAGACATTCGATCTCGTACTCATCGCTTCGGTTCCTCCTTTCTGTGCCGAGCGGTCAAAACCTGGAACTCACTTCCAGCGCACGTGTTTCCCTCCCACTATGATCCCGGGTCCTTTAAGCGGGGCGTAAAAAAGCATCTCACTAGGCGGCCATAGTGTGGGTCACCATGCTGCAATGTCTTTATTCGCATTGAGGATGGTGACCACCACTCTTGGAATCTGCTCATGCTTTCCATCAGGCAGAGCAGAGTCATTTTGGCGCAGCTAAAACATAAAAAAAAAAAAAAAAAAGAAAAATCTATCCGTTTATTAAGACATTTGTCATGTTCGTGCATTTTTGAAATGTACAATCAAATTAATCCTAACTAATATTATAAATGCGAAAGTAACTCTGTCTGTCTGTCTATCTGCTACTCTTTCACGCCAAAACTACTGAACGGATTTGAATGAAATTTGGTATACAGATATTCTAGACCCCGAGATAAAACATAGGCTACTTTTTATCGCGAAAAAGGGGTTGTAAGGGGTTAAAAGGGGGGGGGGGGAAGTTGTATGGGATTTCATAATTTTTAAAGATAAAACCATGAAACTTTATATTTAAGCACTTGATAAAAAATAATAATACATTTGTTCTAGCGTTTTTGAAATTTCAACCTGTGAGGGGATGAAATAGGGGTTGAAAGTTTGTATGAAGTTCGTCATTCTTGAAGATACCTTACATTTTATATTTAGGCATTTAGGCACTAAATAATAAACAAAAAATCGTTTGTTCTAGCATTTTAAAATTTACACCAGCGTGGGGGTGAAATAGGGGTTGCATGTGGGTGTTCGTCATTTTTGGAGATAACAACATGTTTTCCAAATATCTTCCTATAACTATACTTGCCACGATAACCGACATACACGCGGGCGGAGCCGCGGGCAGCAGCTAGTACAATATATTAAGTGGTCGAGATTAAGTTTTTGGGGTAAGCAAAAAAAACTGACAGTGGTTGCGTAATAAATAATTATTATTTTCAGTTTATACTATTACATTTGTCTTGAATAACACATTGCTCAATATTTTTCGTATATTTTATGCGTGAACTAAAGAAAACGAGGTTGTAACCAGTGAATATTGGAATCTAGTTCTTTTGTTCACATTTAAACAAGGTTGTACAATATTGTTGATTTCTTTATTTTACTATCTCCCACACAATGCATTCAATTCGGGTCTGAAATATTTTTAATATTGGAATTTTATGCAAATAGTTTCATCATTTGAATGTGAATGGCTGCAATCCAACTACGTATTTATTCGTTACTTCAATATATTCTTTTGAATCATTATAGTCGTCGGCTATTATTACCGGCGATCTATAAGTATTTTAATGCCGTATTCTCTTCGAGTGCGCAATAGCTTTACTTTACAATTCAGAACAATGCCAGTTACGGATGATTAGCAAAAAGCATTAACACGCAAGTATCTCAAATACATAGCTATCGGGAAATTAAAACTGCATTGTTATAACGGAAAGAAGCAAGATGCTTTATTGTGATCATTAACAGCGCGGCAGGGTTAAGTAGTTTACTGCTGGACATAGATGTCTTCTTAGAAATGAGCTTTTGGCCTACTATGCCAGATTGGCGACGGTTTGATATAGGGTTTCATTCAATTTAACTTCTCTTTTCAGTACTGATGTCCCATGTAGCTCCCTTAATCAACTATTACGACGCGCATGGAATTAATAAGGGGACACATGGACACTACGTATTCATAATTTATACTACACAGGACATCTTTACATTGATTGAATTGATTTAATATGTCAATTTAATTTTTATAGTATATCTGCAAAGTTCTAAGTTGGCAGTTAGCCGTACTGAACTGTCGTCATGAGAATTCTTGGTTTTAATTTTACAGTTACAATTTAGTCGTTATGACTCTTGAGTAGAAACTGATGTGCAGTTAAATATATTAGTCAGTTAAATTACATTGCACAATCGTGTCTCGGGACCCGATTGTCATGAAGACACATCTACGGCAATCGTTCTGGGGAAATCAGTGCCCTCAGATATACTGACAACTTTTTTTTTTTTTTTTTAACGTGTGGAAACCCCCTCGGGCCGTCGGGAACTGCTGTATTACGACCTCCGGACCCCTCTCGGCGCCAGCCCGCACAAAAGCGGGCACCCTCCTCCATTACCTCTCCGTTTAGGCGACGTACGGCACACGCGTCACGTCGCCTCCTCGCGGGCGGCCACTATAGCGGATGGAAGGGCAAACTCGTCCCGACCATCCGCGGCCACACTCAGGGCGGCATGAGGCGCTGGTGAGCGCGCCTCCGCTGCCCGGTTCGCCGGCGGCGGATCGGGTCCGAGAGGAGGTCGTCCTCCCGGGCCTTCTCCGCCGCCTCCTTCTGCGAGATGACGTGTTCGCAGAAGGTGGCGACCGCGGTAAAACTGCTGTCGCTACCGGCCATGGAGCGGATGACGGCCGGTAGCGAGAGATCCCCTCCGATGACTGCAGTGAGGGCCCGGCGCTGCGACGCCCATGCGGGGCATGCCGCCAGCGTGTGCTGGGCCGAGTCCTCACTCCAGTCGCAGTGGTGGCAGGCGGGACTCAGTTCCCTCCGTGCGACCGAGTGCAGGTACTTCCCGAAGCACCCATGCCCGGAAAGCACCTGCGTCAGTCGGAAGGAAAGAGTCCCGTGCTGCCGCCCTGCCCACTCGTGGATGACCGGCTGGAGAGCCTCCACGGCGGCGAAGCCAGCGCGTGGAGTCTCCAGCCGGAACGACCAGCGAGTCATCGTGGCTCGACGGGCGGCTTCACGCCACTCGCGTACCTCCTCGGGCGGGGGGCGAATGCCACACTCCGCCCGGAAAGAAGCCACCCGTCGATAAACTTCGGCGAGCACTTCCGCCTCCAAATCCCACGGGGGTATTCCGGCCAACGCGCACGCCACCTCGGTCGACACCGTGCGGTATCCGCGTATGGCTCTGACCGCCAATACCCTCTGAGGCCGCCAGAGGCGAGCCTTGTTGAGGGCGGTCAGAGCCGCCACCCACACCGGTGCGCCGTACAGCGCCATCGACCGGACCACCCCCGTGTACAGGAGTCGCGTTGCGACGCTGGCTCCGCCCAAGTTGGGCAATAATCGCCCAAGGGCGGAGGCAGCGTCGACCAGCTTCGGACCAAGCTGTCGGAAGTGCTCGTCGAAGAGCCACCTACCGTCCAGGATCAGACCCAGATATTTTATCTGGGCCCGAACCGGTACGAGGACCGAGTTGACCTCTATCGAGGCGCCGGGGGGTGGACCACGACGGGGCCCATGAAAGAGCAGGGCCTCCGTCTTGTCCAGGGCCACCCGCAAGCCCAGCGCCTCGATGCGCTCGACCACCAGAGAAACACCCCCGGTGGCCAGGCGCGCCGCCTCCTGGAAGTTTGCCCCCCGAGCTGTGACCAAAGTGTCATCGGCGTAACAAATTACGCCCAGCCCGGGGGGGAGACGTTCCCGCAAGACCCAGTCGTACCCCACGTTCCACAGGAGCGGTCCAAGGACAGACCCCTGCGGAACGCCGCACGACATGGGCCGCCGTCTCAAGACGCCCTCTCGGTCCTCGTACATGACGGTACGCTCCCTCAAATAGTCTGCCACTAGCCGCCTCAGGTACTCTGGCACCCCATGATACTGGAGTGCTTCCCCGATGCAGCTGAATGGCAGACTATTGAATGCGTTGGCGATGTCCAAAGACACCGCCAACAGCACGCCGCCACAGCTCACCGCCTCTTCGGTCACGGCCCTAAGGCGCATCACGGCATCGACCATCGAACGCCCCTCTCGGAACCCGAATTGAGCGTCCGACAGGTCGGGCCCCACCTCGCTGAGATGCTGGACGATGCGGGCAGAGAGAATCCTCTCAAAAAGTTTGCCCGCCTCGTCCAGCAACACGATGGGCCTATAGGCCGCGACCGAATCGGCAGGCCGTCCCGGCTTCCTCAATAGGACCATCTTCCCGCCTTTCCAGCACTCAGGGAAGCGACCGGACGCCAGGCTGGCGTCCAGCACTTCCCTGAGGCGGTCCGACATATGGTCGAGGGTTCGGGCCAGAACTCGGGCAGGTACCCCGTCCGGCCCGGGGGCGGTGTCCTTCGAACGGATTCTCAGAACCGCCGCCCCTACCTCCGATTCCCTCACGGGCGGAACCTCGCCCCCGCCGTCCCTGGCCGGGTAGGCAGATATACAACGTGTGGAAACCCCCTCGGGCCGTCACCCCGCCGGGGTTTGTGGCGGCGGGGCGGTGTGTCGGAATCGAACCGACTAAAACCACACGGTGTGCTACTCTGCGCCTGAGAGAGGGAGGGATCCGGGAACTGCTGTATTACGACCTCCGGACCCCCCCCGGCGCCAGCCCGCACAGAAGCGGGCACCCTCCTCCAGTACCTCTCCGTTTAGGCGACGTACGGCACACGCGTCACGTCGCCTCCTCGCGGGCGGCCACTATAGCGGATGGAAGGGCAAACCCGTCCCGACCATCCGCGGCCACACTCAGGGCGGCATGAGGCGCTGGTGAGCGCGCCTCCGCTGCCCGGTTCGCCGGCGGCGGATCGGGTCCGAGAGGAGGTCGTCCTCCCGGGCCTTCTCCGCCGCCTCCTTCTGCGAGATGACGTGTTCGCAGAAGGTGGCGACCGCGGTAAAACTGCTGTCGCTACCGGCCATGGAGCGGATGACGGCCGGTAGCGAGAGATCCCCTCCGATGACTGCAGTGAGGGCCCGGCGCTGCGACGCCCATGCGGGGCATGCCGCCAGCGTGTGCTGGGCCGAGTCCTCACTGCAGTCGCAGTGGTGGCAGGCGGGACTCAGTTCCCTCCGTGCGACCGAGTGCAGGTACTTCCCGAAGCATCCGTGCCCGGAAAGCACCTGCGTCAGTCGGAAGGAAAGAGTCCCGTGCTGCCGCCCTGCCCACTCGTGGATGACCGGCTGGAGAGCCTCCACGGCGGCAAAGCCAGCGCGCGGAGTCCCCAGCCGGAGCGACCAGCGAGCCATCGTGGCTCGACGGGCGGCTTCACGCCACTCGCGTACCTCCTCGGGCGGGGGGCGAATGCCACACTCCGCCCGGAAAGAAGCCACCCGTCGATAAACTTCGGCGAGCACTTCCGCCTCCAAATCCCACGGGGGTGTCCCGGCCAACGCGCAGGCCGCCTCGGTCGACACCGTGCGGTATCCGCGTATGGCTCTGACCGCCAGTACCCTCTGAGGCCGCCAGAGGCGAGCCTTGTTGAGGGCGGTCAGAGCCGCCACCCACACCGGTGCGCCGTACAGCGCCATTGACCGGACCACCCCCGTGTACAGGAGTCGCGTTGCGACGCTGGCTCCGCCCAAGTTGGGCAATAATCGCCCAAGGGCGGAGGCAGCGTCGACCAGCTTCGGACCAAGCTGTCGGAAGTGCTCGTCGAAGAGCCACCTACCGTCCAGGATCAGACCCAGATATTTCATCTGGGCCCGAACCGGTACGAGGACCGAGTTGACCTCTATCGAGGCGCCGGGGGGTGGACCACGACGGGGCCCATGGAACAACAGGGCCTCCGTCTTGTCCAGGGCCACCCGCAAGCCCAGCGCCTCGATGCGCCCGACCACCTGAGAAACACCCCCGGTGGCCAGGCGCGCCGCCTCCTGGAAGTTTGCCCCCCGAGCTGTGACCAAAGTGTCATCGGCGTAACAAATTACGCCCAGCCCGGGGGGGAGACGTTCCCGCAAGACCCAGTCGTACCCCACGTTCCACAGGAGTGGTCCAAGGACAGACCCCTGTGGAACGCCGCACGACATGGGTCGCCGTCTCAAGACGCCATCTCGGTCCTCGTACATGACGGTACGCTCCCTCAGACAGTCTGCCACCAGCCGCCTCAGGTACTCTGGCACCCCATGATACTGGAGTGCTTCCCCGATGCAGCTGAATGGCAGACTATTGAATGCGTTGGCGATGTCTAACGACACCGCCAACACCACGCCGCCACAGCTCACTGCCTCTTCGGTCACGGCCCTAAGGCGCATCACGGCATCGACCGTCGAACGCCCCTCTCGGAACCCGAATTGGGCGTCCGACAGGTCGGGCCCCACCTCGCTGAGATGCCGGACGATGCGGGCAGAGAGCATCCTCTCAAAAAGTTTGCCCGCCTCGTCCAGCAACACGATGGGCCTATAGGCCGTGACCGAATCGGCAGGCCGTCCCGGCTTCCTCAACAGGACCAGCTTCCCGCCTTTCCAGCACTCAGGGAAGCGACCGGACGCCAGGCTGGCGTCCAGCACTTCCCTGAGGCGGTCCGACATATGGTCGAGGGTTCGGGCCAGAACTCGGGCAGGTACCCCGTCCGGCCCGGGGGCGGTGTTCTTCGAACGGATTCTCAGAACCGCCGCCCCTACCTCCGATTCCCTCACGGGCGGAACCTCGGCCCCGTCGTCCCTGGCCGGGTAGGCCATCGACGGGGGCGTGTGCTCCGCCCGCTGCGGGAATAGGCCCTCGACCACTTCCTGCAGGAAGCTGGGCTGGAGAGTCTCGGTAAGGGGGGGGCCCGGCGTGCGGAGCTTTTGACGCACCGCACGATATGGGCGACCCCAGGGGTCACGATCGAGACTCTCCAGCATCTCCTCTCTCTTCGCGTCCTTGGCGCGGCAAATGGCCAGCTTCAGAGTTTTCCGCGCCTCGCGGTACTCCTCGTGAAGCTGGTCCCCGCCACCGTCTCCACGGTGACGTCGCCTGCTGCGGGTGTAGGACCTCCGGGCACGAGTACACGCCGCACGGAGGTCCGCCAACTCCCGGGACCACCAGTAGACCTCCTTCCGAGGAGGCCGACGAGTCCGGATGCGGGGCATGGCCGTATCGCAAATCTGCGCAAGCGCATCGCGAAAACGGCCAGCCCCCACGTCCACGTCGACCTCCCCGGCCGGAGCCTGCGGAGACAGCCACGAATGAAGGATGGCCGCCTCCTCCAGCAGGTCCCTGTCGAGCTTGGCGACAGCCCACCGCGGAAAGTGGGACATTTGCCGCGCCACGTGACCCCTACTGGGGCCCTGGGACCGGGAGAGCTCGAATCGGATGTACAAATGATCCGAGAGCGTCTCGACCTCTTCCAGGACACACCAGTTCCTTACCCGTGCGGCGACAGCGGGGGTAGCGAACGAGAGGTCCACTATCGACCCCCCCTGCTGTCGCACGCACGTGTTGGTGGAGCCTCTGTTCAGCAAACAGAGGCCCACCGAAGCCGCCCACTCCACTACGGCTTCGCCCCTGGCGTCCGTCCCGGGAGACCCCCACGCAATGGACTTTGCGTTGAAGTCCCCCAGCACGAGGACGTGCCCAGATCCTAGTCGCCGTATCGAGGCCTCCAAGTTGTTGAGGAAGACCTCGAAGTCGCTCAGGCTCCGATTAGGGGAGAAGTATACACCGTAAACGGTGATACCCCCCCAGTCGGCGGCAACATATCCCGTACCCCTGTCTCTTAGCGACAAGGGCGGGGAATGAGCCGCCGCGGAGCCGACGACTGCCACGGAGCCATCCCAGTCACCCATCCAATTTGGACGGGAAGGGACGTAGTATGGCTCCGCGACCACGGCAACACCTATTGACCACTGCGCCACGGTTTGCAGGAAGAGATCCTGCGCCGCGGCGCAGTGGTTCAGGTTCGTCTGGACCAGGAGGCTGGAGAATCGATCCATTACTGGATCGCTTCTACAGCCTCCTCCATGGGCGTCGGCGTAGACGCATTAACTACGCCGGAGGCAGCCTGGGTCGACTGGCTGACCCCCGACGCTTGCCGAGAGGCAAGAGAGGCACGAGAGGGCTTGCAGCCTCCCTGCCCCATCTGATGATTGGCAGGCTTATTGCCCGCCGCACAGATGGGGCAGTGAGGGGCGGCAGAACAATCCGCCGCCTTGTGCCCCGCCAGACCGCAGCGGAAGCAAAGCCCGCTGCAGTCAAAGCAGTTACTGCACTTGGCGCGTGTGTGGCCCGCCGACAAGCACTTAAAACATCTCATCGGCCTCGGAGCCAGGACCGTAATCCTGGCACTCACGAAGCCGACGAGCAGCCTGCCGGCATCTCCAAGAGTTTTGGCCGCTGCCACAGGGCAGCTGAGCCACACCGCACCAAGGCCCCCTGGACCGGTACGGACGGTGCCGACCCTGATGCTTTCCGCACTGCAGTTCGTCCTCTCCTGAACCGCAGCGCGAACATCCTCGGCCGTCACAGAATCGTCCAGGCCCGAAATGCGCAATTCCGCGCACTTCGTAGGCCTGGCGATCTTTACACCGTCCGTTTCCGCGAACATGCCTCGCAACCTCTCGGCAAATGCGTCTGCCGACTTTGCGCCTTCAGCCCCGGGGAACTCGAGAATTCGAGCTCCCGTCTGGGCGAGGCGCAATTTAACACCCGCTGTCCCGAAAGAGGCGAGACTTGCCCGGGCCCTTTTGAAAAGGGCCGCGTAGGACAGCCCGCCCTCAGCCGCCTCCGGTGACACGGTCACCACTACCGCCGCGGTCTTTGGAGCCTGCAGTTTCCGCGGCTTCTGCGGCTTCTTAGCGGCGGCCCCTGCCACC
Organism: Spilosoma lubricipeda; assembly: GCA_905220595.1. Taxonomy (NCBI): domain Eukaryota; kingdom Metazoa; phylum Arthropoda; class Insecta; order Lepidoptera; family Erebidae; genus Spilosoma; species Spilosoma lubricipeda. Next base: position 4,830,827 of record HG992290.1, read on the forward strand.
GGCGGCGACTGCGGGCCAGAGGCCGCCTTCTGGGCAGCCTTCTTGGCCCGCTTTCGGGACTTTTTAGACCCCCCGACTACCTGCCAACCCTCATTGGAGGGGGCGGAAGTGGAGGGTCCGGGTGTCGACGTTGGAGTGGGGAGCGGAGGGAACTCCGCTCCAGTATTCACTGCCGTCCTCTTCGGCGCCACCTTAGACGCCGCCTTGGGCGCCGTCTTAGGCGTCGCCTTTGCTGCCTTGGCCCCCGGTCGTGCCCCTTGGGCAGCCGAAGGAACCGGCACCGACGTCGCCGTCGCGTAGGTGACGCGGCCACCCACCACGGGGAGCGGCGCCGGCGCCGGGAAGACCTTCGGCCTCGGTGGCGCGAGCGGCGGCCGAACGACAGGGGCCGGGGGCAGCCTAGCCTCCAGGCCGGCCAAGCGGCCGTCCACTAGATTCCCCACTGCGATGAGGACCTGCTGCACAAGTGCGTCAGGTACCCCAGGAACAGTGGGGATCGACTGCGGCGCAGACGGCGCCGACAGCGACGCAGGCGGAGCCGCCCGCGGCGCAGACGGAGCCGCCCGCGACGCAGACGGAGCCGGCCGCGACGCAGCCGGGGCCGGTGCCGGAGCCTTACGCTCAGGCCGCTCCGCCCTGAATTGGGCGAATTGAGCGCTTAGCTCCGCCACCTGCCCCGTCAAATGATCGTTGGCCGCCTGGAGGCGTGCCACATCACTAATTAGGGCTCCCACGACCCCCGCCACAGCGGAGGAGGAGTCCTTAAGGGCCCTCACGAAGGAGCCCTTAAGGTTGACGGACTTGGTGGCCACCTTATGTATGATGGCCACCGCCGCGTCCGCCCTCTCCTGCAAGGAAGCCGACGTCTGGGGCACTGAGTCCCCGTCCACCGGCTCCCCGATCTTCTGCAGGAGATCCGAGATCTCCTCCTCCGCTTGTGTCTCGCCTTCCGCCCTGGCCCGTCTGTACGATTCCGCCTTGCAAAAGGCGGAACCTGACGGGCCCGGCACCGGGGTTCGCGAGCGCCCCCTATGGCTGCTCGCGATCTTCGGCGGCAACATTTCCGAGGCGTCACTGCCTCCATCGTTTGAGCGTACGCGTTTACGGGTATCCGTAAACTCCAAGTCCATCCCACTCGCGCCTTCCGACGAGTGGGTGGACCGGGAACGCGTACGCTCCGAGGTTCTTCGGCTCCCAGCAGTCCGACTGACTACTGGGAGCCCCGCCGCCATAGGCGTCCCGGACGCGGACTCCTCCTCGGTAGAGGAGTCGTCCGCCCTCCGGAACTGCCCCTTGGCGTTCCTCCTTCCCTTCCGTTTCGCAACGCTTTCAGTTCCTGTAGACATGCCATTGTTCGTTTTTTTATTTGATCGGTCCGTATTTTCCATTTTTAAATTAGTTTCACTTGCCATATAACTTAGCCCACGAGTATGGGGGAAATAAAAAGTCCGTCCGGGCGGTGCCCCCTGCACCCGGATAAGCCTAAATACTGTGGAGGTCGGCCGGTATCCACAGGTTTTAACGACTTGGCTGTCGGGTGTTATAGACTATCCTTGTCATGGGCCGGCCAATAAAGGCAAGCCCTCCGGCCAACAGGTTCTCAACGTACCCTCCTGGAGCCACCAGTCAGGTCGCTGCTGAGTCCCTGTTGGTTACGGAACGCGACAGGGTGGCTAACCCTGTCTCACCGACGGTGGCACTAGTGCCTGCCAGCCCCTGCGCGAGCAGTGGGCCGACCCGTCCCTCGATCCCTCACACCGTCTCTTCCCATGTCCCCTCTGCAAAACAGAGGGGTACTGGGAGAGACGGCGAGCCCTGAAAAGGGCTGTTAGGGATCCCCTCGCCAGCCTGTAAGTCGGCTGCGTGTTTCCCTTAGTCGCCTCTTACGACACCCACGGGATGAGATGGGGTAGGGCTATTCTATGCCGGCCCCACACGGCGAAGATATACTGACAACTAGTTCAACCTTCTAATGGACTTCGGAGGGTTGCGAAGGTAAAACCGATTAAATTAGTAGCCGACCCAAAATAATCTTGAGAGAGAATAATAAGGAAGTCTAGAATACAAACTAAATAAAAAAAAATGTGTACAGCCTAGACAAACAGTACAAAATCATGTAATTCTGAATTAACCAATGAATAACTGAATGAACGCGCTCTGTTTATCTCACTGTTAACTTTCACAAGTGCTGTCTGTTAACCAGCGTAAGGTTGAAAATCTTACAGTACCTTAACACGCATAAACAATTCAACTAATAAATACCGTTATTACAGCCCGAAGCGGATGGAAATTAACTATAACTTTTAAGTACCCATTGTTATATCTTTATTGTAACTAAAATGATGCTTAACAAAGGATTATTAGTTTAAGTAATTACTCATCTATAGAGTCTAATGACGATATGCAATGCTTACAACAAACTAATGATCTCTGCTATCAAACATTTACTTGTAAAACCTTAATTAAAATGACTGTAATTTAAACAAAAAGAATATAAAACTTACCTGTCGCCCCTTTCGGATCTGCTGCCAAACTTGTCGCTATGTCTACCCGGTCCAGATCTTTCAAACGAGTTATCCTTGTTGTCTCTAAACACAAAACGTTATCACATATTAAATTGATTACATAAATACTACACACACACTATTAAACATTATTAATACATATAAACTAATAAATCAGAACTAATAACACGTTTACCTATACATATCTGTAGCTAGACGGGTTCCGACTAAACTCGCGAGTTCAAGGAACGAAGATGAAGGTCACTACGTCCATGAGTCAGTTCTCTATTATTACTTTTTTGTTAGAAAATAAAAACTCCTGTTATGTACAACGTCAGAATGGTATCGCATGAAATTTTTATGCTCTGAAGTTGCCACATACGAAAGTTATGTGAATTAATTTTAGGCCTTTGAACACCGAGCCGTATATGTTTATGTGATTGCTGGTAACATACTTTCGTTCATAAAAAAAAAAGACTTAAATAGGTGGAAGACATTTCTTTTGACAATGAGGATATAAAAAAGTTTAATAACACTAATCAAACTTTGTAATAATTAATACATTATTATCTTATATTTACGATAGGTAATGTAATCACTATGTTATTAATTGAATAGATATCTATTATATATGTATAATACCAGCTTTTGCACGCGGCTTCGCTCACGCAGACTTTCATCCCCTGATTTACCCTCCTAGAAGTGGAATTTTAAAAATTCCTTTCTTAGTGCTCACTTTCGTTATACGAGTATAAAGAAACTACATGCAACATTTCAGGATTCTAGGTTCAGCGGTTTGGGCTGTGCGTTGATCTCTGGGTATGTTAGTCATTTTCCTCTTTGATATAAAATACATATTATGATATATATATGATATATATATGATATATATATACATGGATGATGGGGATGAAAGTTATGGAGTTTGTCTTGCTAATATTCCATTAATTGAGTACGTAATAATATACAAATTAAAGATTTTGATTGCAGTTAGTGATTAATCATAAATCCTTGAGTGCATTTTTATCAAATAACAATGAAATTATACATTTATTAATGTGATGAAGCGCAGGAGGTGAATAAATTAAACCGTTCCGCTCATGACCATGATCGAAGTCATTCGACCGAAACGTCGGGTATACAAGAGTGTATAACATTATTACAAACATTTTAGGTTAATAAAATACCTGTTATTAATATAAACCTGTTAGCCTGAAATTACATATATAATCAATTATAACCCTTAAAATTAGTGAAACTCTAAGTAAAATAGTAAAAAGTTGGCTCCGTCCACTAGGATCCCTTACTTAGAGTGCTTAGATCCCCTAGAGGATTCGTATGGAATTTTCATACACACTGATTCCCTAGTAGATTTTTTTGGAATTTCATTTCTATTTTGATCTCCCAGGGATTTTTTTTTTGTATTATATCTTCCATTTCTACGTCTACTGTACGTACATGCTACACACATACCCTACGTACATGCTTACATTACCTTAAACATACACACATATCACACACGGCCGACTGATCTCAAACTTGGCAATGGCAGAGCCTGTACAATGGTCACCAGATCTTTATGGATCTTTATATATTTCTTAAAATAAATTTCTTTAAATAGACACATATATATAAATTTCATCCAGACAATGTACAAACGATCGAGTTTATCACATAATTACTTGTACTGAGTTGGAATCGAACCTACTACCTCCAGCTAAGCAGTCAGGGTCATTGACCACTCTTAAGTCATATCAGATCCGTCTTAAATTGACTTGTAAAGATATAAGGACAACGCTGTTATCGTTTACGGCAGATGGCAAACAGATGTTCTCGAGCCTTATCTCTTATCGGTTTGTAGAAGTTCTTGTGACATATATCAGTCTATTTTTGGGGTTAACGGTGCTCAAAAGGAAAAAACTAAACCCCTATAGGATCACTTTGTTGTCCGAAGTTTCTTTTACTCAGGAATGCGTGGAGATTTCAAGCTGAAATTCATATATGTCATTCTATGTATGTATGTATTGACATGTATTAATACATGTCCACTGTCTCGTGGAGTTGTGAAAAAATAAAACTTCTAAGCCAACGCAATCAAGAGATACATCCGTTCATGCTGCAAATTTTCGACACTCGCAAGGGAATCAAAACCTACAGGGTACTTCCCGTGAGCTCAGAATCTTAAAATTTGGTACGAAGCAACGTCTTATAGCACAGATAAAGGAAAAATTGGGAAAAGCACAAATTTTTAGGTACATCGTATAATGTACCTACAGGTTTGAACGGAACTCTCGGTGCGCGAGTCCGACTAGCTCTTGGCTGTTTTTTTTTAATATAGCGGCGTTATAATTAGAAATATAAGAAATTAAAAAAAAAACAACCAACGCGATCTTCTCAGGAGAAAGAGGCGGCTAGCGGAGAAAAATACGGAGTACAACATCATTGCAAAGAGAAGGAAAACTTGAAACAAACTCTATACCAACCTGTCTGGCCAGCTTACTCCAGGTCAAAACCTCCTTTTTAGAGAGGCCTATGTACAGCAGTGGACTGTTAAAGGCTGTTGGTGATATACTTTGTTGTATTTATTGTTGCATTGTCTGGATTTTGGATTCTGCCTTTGCTTTCCACCAGGCGGAGTAGTTTGTCATTTTGGCATGCCGATACATAAAAAAAAAATATCTTGCCTTGGCACAGATATTGGTGTCGGTCACGGATATCCTACGGATATGCACACATTATCATACACACAAACACTCCATCGCTCAATCATCCACTTATATAATATAAGTACTTCTTTATACTCCCGAATTGTTCGACCACAATCGAGCATCGTAAGTAAGTTAATGTAAACTTGAACGGAGGGGATTCTGGTGTCCTGAAATACAGGCTAGCCAAGCTTATGCACCAGTCTCCCACAGTATAAAACTTAATCATAATATTTATGTCTAAACTGTAATTTAAAAAAATGTATTGTGACAAGTAAATAAATAAATAAAATAATTAAGCGATCGCATACAATACCACTGCGCCACAGAGGCAATAAATGTTTATTATTGTTACTTGGTTGAAATATTATTATTTAAGGTACCAAATAACCTTACGTTTCTATCGGACGTTATCATCGAAAATAGATGGACATACAATGTCCAAATTATCCAGAGCTAGTAAAAGCTTTTGATTTTGACTGTCATTATTTGACTAATATTCAAATAACTAGAGTAGCGCCTTTATATAATGACTTATTCAAATTGAAAAGTGTAAATTCAGCTGATATTTAAGGTATCCAAGTATTATATAATATCTTAGCGTGCTGCAGAAGTGGGTTATCTAAACAATTTCTAACTTTTGCGTATAATTTATTAATAAATGTGTTCATGTATGTTCATTTATGAAAACTATATAAGTTCGCATTTCTAATAAAAAGATTAAGAGGGATAGACTACATATTTGGTTTACTTATATACGAACGAAATGCTGGTGTTATTCGATGTTTAATTGATTGTTAGTTAGGAATTCGCATTGGTAAATTTTAATATTGCAAATTTAAGATTGTAATTATTATTTACGAATACTTGTGTTGTGGTATTTTCTAGCTATACATTATATGAGAATATAAATATGAGTGTACAATAACACAATCATGTTATTGTACATACATTTAGATCTTTTGGCTTACCTTCCCCTGAAACTGCCACTTCTGTGTGAGAAGTCATCATTGCCCTCCCTAGGGGGTCTTCTGTCATCCTTGAAGCTCTTCTCCCTGCGGAAACTCTTCTTTTTGCTATCGTCCGGAACACTCTCAGGGGAGCTGAAGCTTTCAGGTGCGTCTTTTCGGACCGGGGTGGTGGGTTTAATCTAAATATAATAGTAACATATTTTTCAACAGACCTGTTAATGTCTAACTACTAGTGCTTTAAATTTAGTAGAGGCTATTCTGCTAAGCAAGTGAATGAAAATGCAAAAAAAAAACAATAAAAAATAAGCTGTTAATAATAATACATGTAATAATAATTTAAGTTTGTTGTGTAGGGTGTATGGAATATTTAGACAATACAATATCAAACTTTAAAAAAAAATTGTATTGCAAATGTAATAACCACAAGCTGAAATTTAAAAAAAAATCATAAGTGCAGCTATAGTAATTGTTATATTCCAAAGGTATACTATTAATGGACTGCTATAGGCTCATGATGATATTTTTATTATTATTACTTTTTAATTCCACAGGTTCAATACCCACTCATTAACTGAAATTTGTTAGCATATAAAAACTGATTTAAATTGGATATTGTTCACTATTTGATTCGTTTTAATTTTATCTTGTTACCCTATTTTTTTTCTAAAATATAGTAACCTAATGGCCATTTTCAACAACATTCTCTAAATTTAAGGGGCCACTTAAAGAGAGTTAGATAACCCTTAACGATAATTTTGTTTTCACCAACCAATACCAACCAAACTAATATTGGAATATCCTGACAATAGGTAATACAAGCCCATACATAAAAAAATAATATAAGTATACTAATAACATTTTCGATCTTTTTGTAAAATTTTGTATTTATAATAATTTATTATGTTTTACTAATAACTGTTTTATGAGTAGTTATGTGTATGTAACATTTACTTTATAACTTCAACCAATTTCAGTAGATGTGCCAAAGGTATTTATTTTTGGCAATTGTCGAAACCCCTACAAAATAGGAGGCCTTTATTTAGATTTCACTTAGCACCATGAAAACGAAATTAGGTAAGATATACATTTAGGAACTACATATGTTAAGGGGTTTCTAGTTGCAGCTATTTGCCAGTGAAAGCCAAAATTGGTACAGCCCTTTCAGAGATTAGTCAGAATGCACAGACAGATAAAAATTTGAAAAATGGATTTTTAGATATAAGTACCATATGTTTAAACTTTCATTTGTATTTAGTAAAAAGCTGATGATTTGAAATTACAAATAGACATTTCTATTTTATTTATTTGTATATCCATAAGATGTTTATACTAAAGGTACAAATAAGTACAAACTTACCTCATGAGAGCTCCTTGGCTGAGACAATTGAGTCATCCTCCTTGCCACATCCAAAGGCGGAGTAACAGTTTCATCAATAAGTGACACGACCATGGTACTTGATAAGATGCCTACTATGTGAGCAGTCAGTGTCTTCTCCAGCGCAAGCATTTCAAGTTGGTTAGATGTTTTCGTTTCAACAGGTCTATTTTCATAACCCTACACAAAAAAGACATGTAGTAATCAAAATTAAATTTATAGAATTACTCTCTCAAATTTTTAAAATAAAAATGAACTTACTTTCAAGGCACATTTCAAGGCTTGAGCTGGGAGTCTGACTAATTCTGGTGTGATGGTTCTGAGGTCTGATACTTCTACCTCTTGTTCATTCCCATAATCAACATAGGCCACTACTACTTTCTTTCCCCTGGTGTCTCTCACTCTAGCTCTATACCAGTTATTATCATCAGAAAAACGGGCACAACATGCAGCACCCACTGGTAGCTCACCAGGTGAAGAACTATTCTCACAGTGCTGTCTTACTGCATCCATAACTGCATTTAGTTCATCTATTTTATCAGACAGTTGCACGAAGAACTTAATGCAGCTATCCACATATGATACAAGAACTGATTGTCTTGAGCCCAATGGAAGCATCTCTATGCATTTAAATTGCAACTTATCCTTCATATTTGCCATCAGTAACTCCAAGACATTTTTACTGTCTAAATACAATTCACCATACTGAATTAAAGGAGGTCCTTCAGGAGATACAACTTTAAGTGTCATAACTTTGCCATTGACTAGTTGCTTAAATGCCTCATTCAAATGTGGCCCCTTCTCTAATTTCTTAACACCAGACAAGCAAAACCTCATTGCAAACACATTTGGTTTCACAAACTCTTCTGGTATATCAAAAATATCATAATAGGATACCATTTCTGTGTCACCAAAATCAACAAAGAATAATTTACATTGAGAGCCTGAAAGATTCATAACAATTGCCCTACATATAATACGGTCACCAGACATTCGACCAAGGCAAACAGTGCCAATCATTGGTGGTTCAGTTAAACTGCTGTGAGGTGTCTTATTGATTTCATCCATCATATCTTGTAGTTTTTTAGCATCACTTACTAATTGAACTGCAAATAGTTCTGGTCCTTCTTCAGCAAATGACACAAAGACTTTATGTTGGGAGTTTACTTCCAGTAGCCTGCTTTTGTAAGTAGACAATTTCTTTGGGGATCCTGGTTTGCTAGCAGCTACAGGTAAATTAGGTGGTGGAGAAGTAACGGAGTTATTTGCATTAGCCTGTTGAGGCTGGCGCATTGGAGCTCTAAGGTTGCTTGCATTTCGAGAAGCTTTGTTCACTAGCAAACGTTGTCCAATTAAAGGTGGTGCTCCTGGTATACCACCGTTGAAAGGTAAAGATACATTGTGATGCTGAAGTCTCATGGCTGATGCAGGGTTTGAGGGAAAGTTTTGATTGATTAAAAATGGTACATGTTCAGTATAAGCTGCTTCAGGCATAAAATTTGGTTGCCAATGCTGTAGCGGCTGATTTTCAGCAGACAACTGATGAAGCAGACCCTCTTGTTTAGCAGTAGGTATGGCAACCCCAAAACGAATGGAGATGAGGTGAGTAGAAAGATCAGTCCCCTTGAACTGAACAGATATTATCGGTAATGTACGAGTTTGTACCTCAACAGTTGCATGATATTCAGCATAACATAAAAGACTCTGAAGCTTTAATAAAAGTGGTTCTTCCCATCTACCATTAGGATTCATAACTCCAGACAAATAATAATCTGTAGCTTGGCCACGTAACTGAAGAAATAGAGGATCATATTTGTCAAAAAATCTTATGGCGCTCAAGGAAATTATATCCTTATTCCCATAGTCAATAAAATGCACACCAACAAGTCCGGTACTCAAACTTAACGTGTTTATAACTTTTGCTCTGTAATAAGTTCCATCTTTGTATTTCGCGGCACATATAACGCCTTCATGGATAGCGGCCGGTGACACTGCTCCAACGCCTTGTTCTAACTTTTCGCGTGCCGCTTCGAATAAACTCTCTACCATTAAGGAAGACTGATGATCGACTTGTCCACTTATTTTCAGAAAGTGACCCTCACCGTCTACATGAGTCACGTAAAGACGAAAAGACCTAGGAACTTCTGATGCCATTTTCGCCTAAAGATCTTTTCAAGAGTATATTACTGAAGTAACCGACTCACGTATTTTCATATAATAGATACAGTTTACAAAACTCAAGTATTACATCGCACTTTCGCTAAACTTATTTATAAAAAAAACACAGCCAGCTTTCTTTTCCGTTTACGTTACGTTTAATAAACATGGCGCCTGCCGCCGTTGTAGCCATCTAATGTACAGTGTTACCATACCAGAATATTTTTTCTCGTATAGCCAATATTAGCCATGCCCCGAGATAGCGACCCATCTAGTGACGACACTAGTACTCAAGAACTGATTTAAAATTGCGAGACAGTTCACGTTTTAAAATTCATGCTCAATATACACATAATATTTATGTCATCATAACAAAAAAATTCATGCTCAATTTAGACATAATATTTATGTCATCATAACAACAACAACGCATACCTTTAAAGAGTTGTAGGTATTTAGTTTCATAGTCGTATTACGACGCTGCGTCGAATAGGTCCATTGAAAGTTTTTTTTACGCCGTATTGCTCTACCTTACACTGTAAAAATGGTAGCAGAACAGAAGGAAAAACATTAATAATGGAGCTGTTTCTTACCATCGGTAGGTACAATTTTAAATGGTTTATCAATAAAATCATAAAATTTTATTTAACTACTAGCTGAACCCCGCGGTGTTACCCGCGGTTATTGTTGTATCGCGAGAAACGCCGCGCGACAAAGTTAGTCTAAAAAAGTAGCCTAAGTTACTCCCCGGATCATCAGCTACCTGCCAGTGAAAGTCCCGTCAAAATCCGTCCAGCCGTTCCAGAGATTACCCGAAACAAACAGACAGACAGACAGACAGACAAAAAAAATTTAACTAAATTTTTCGTATATGTACTGTGTATAAATACATATGCATTTAGTAAAAAGTGGTTATTTTAATACTACAAACAGACACACCAATTTTATTTATTTGTAAAGATTAATCGACTAGAGATTTAAGTTTAACCTTATCCCATCCACTGAAAGCTCAATTTGGTATGATCGGGTTTTATCAATTTTCAACGCTACTCGATTAGAGATGTACTCAGGTAAGATGTTGGTTTTATCGGTATGCATACTTTAAACGGGTTATAGAATACGTGTAAGTGTAATGTACAAAGGGCGGCCTTATTGCCTAAAGCAATCTCTTCCAGGCAACCTCAGGATGAATAAAAAGGTATCGGAGAGACAGTATTTGACGATGCCGTAGTTTTGAAGAATTATAATTTTCTAATGAATATAACTAGAAACACAAATATTTATTTATATACACAAACATCTACATCAATATAACCGTCCACCAATAAGAAGTTTGCTTAAGGGAGACAGACGCTAACCAAACTCATTCTCTCTCTCTCTGTGTGTGTACTCCCATCACGTTTTCCGCCCATTCGGCTGCACCTGTGCTGTGTACTCCGACTGTGACAGCCATAGACAATACACTACAGTAGACAGTGACAGCTGTGAGCATCTGTGATGTGAGTGATAGTCAGCGAAACATCAAACACGTCCTATTTGTTGTTTTGTAAAATCAAGTTTTATAGTAAATATTAGGGCTTGGCAAGGATTTCTGTTAATATGATCGAAACGTGTTCTAAAAGATGCATGTTATTTGGTACCGTCTGTTTAGGAGTGTAAGTAGATTCTACGAACTTATTAATTATTTTTTTCTTATTGCATCTGACAGGATCCAGTGGTTAGTATTCCCAATCAAGAGTAATATTACAGTTATCTTAGTACAGGCTCAACTAAGTTTGCGATCAGACAGCCGTGTCTGAGGATGTGTCAAGTTATGTTTGAATGTACACTATTTTTTATGTATAGAAATTATATTAGGTCAGTGTTTCATTATTATAATATTATGATGATGAAAGTTTAATTATCAAACCAATGTTACGTAAATTTAAGTGTAATAACAAGAATTAAGGCAGGAGCTGGATGAGAGAAGCCGAGGATCGAACCAAGTGGAGTGAAATTGGAGTGGCCTATGTCCAGCAGTGGACTGTGATAGGCTGATGATGATTAACAACAATAAAGTCTAGTGAATAAAGTTTGTAAATTACAGAACAATAATGAATTTCTCTCCATTGTATACCATTATAAATGCTATATTTGAAATATAGAAGTAGTTACATCACATGACTTCATCATAAACTTTTAATAGTCCATTGCTGAACATAGGCATCTCTTTAGAAAGGTGGTTTTGGCTTATAACACCATACTGGCAAGTTTTCTTTTTTCCTGTTGTCCTATATAGTTTGCTCAAATATAAAAAAAAGGTTTTAATAATATTAATATTTTACAGATTGACAATAGTGGTCTTAATATTAGAATCACATTTAGCTGATTCCTTATCTGGCAGTCACAAAATGAAAAATAAAACATTCCCGACAGAGAATAATTCAACTTGTTGGCAGCATCAACCTTTCACCATCATTAGTGAATGCCATCCTTGTTCAGGTACTTAATATAAGATATTAAAAAAAAAAGTTGCAAAACATCATTTGTTTTCACACTTCACTACTGGGAGTTAATAAATCCTTTAAATATTAAAAGGATTTGCCTATTTCTATTGTTATAGAATTTTATGTTTAAAATTCAGTGTCTATGATAAGGCCAAGATATTTTCATGAGTTTAATTAGCTATGTTGTTCTGTTACAGACTTTGAAATAAGAAGTAAGAGTATAGGAGTTTGCATACATACCAGCTTTAAAGAGATACTAAAATGTGAAAATGGTGAAACTGTTACTAGAAGGTATAAATAAATTTTGTAACATTACACATAATATTGGTTATCTGTGGAGGTGTGAATGTGACTTGTAATAAATGTAAAATGATCTTGGTTGAATTCTGTTTCAGTTGTGATCGAGTTGCTTACTTAGAGGAGAGAGCATATTGGAAGTTCACAATATGGTCCTTTGTAATTGGTGTTGCATCATCAATGGCAGTCATGTTACGATTGAGAGTTCTAAATTACAGAGCAAAAAGACGTGCAAGACAAGTCCTTAGCAATGGTGCCATTAATTAAGCCGATAGTCTGCTCTGATTATTACGAGTCAAACTCATGTACTTGGAGGCTAAAATATTTACTATTAATTATCTAACAGCTACATAGAGCAAAGGCCGGCAGACCGGAGTTTCCCTATAGGAAATACTCTGTTATTTTTGCAGGGGAAATCTTCACACACACATTTTAGATTGACATACAAAAACAATCGCCTGTCAGTATGTACTTACTCATGACAATTAACAAAGGGAAATGCCTGTGAGAGGGTTTTCCCTACTGTGTTACTCTATGCACAGGTATGAGCACTGTGTTACTAATGTGTATGATAACAACTTTATTTTGAAGTAACATAAGATCTTAAAAAAAAAAATTTAACTACCCTAAATTTGTATACATCAATTCAAAGAAATTAATAAATTGTAAGTGATTGATGGCTAAGATTTAGTCTCTCTTGACTACAAATATGCATACAAATTACTATCAATTTCCAATACATTTTGCAATTACAATGTCAGTTCACATTATTGACAGAAAATTCCTTTTCCTGAAATAAAATTTTGTATGTGCACATAGTTTTTCTCTGAATACTGACTAGTGTCGACTGCTTTTGGTTTAAAGTATCTGTAAAAATATGAATGACATTACAAACAAAGATAGATTTCAGATATTTGATGATCAGCAAAGTTTCTCAAATTTAAAAAAAAAAAATGTTTGAATGTTACAATAATTTGCATAACAAATATTGTACATATTTATTAAAACTAATTATGAATATTTTAACATATATAGGTAACTAGAAGTTACTAGAAGAAGTAGATTTCCTAGCAATTTGCAAACTGTTAATATCATTTAAATTACCAAACATAAGAACATGTGATAGTGTTGATAAGCCTAGTACAATATAATAGTTTTTTAAATAAACATTAATAAGTTATTGCAAATAATGTAACCAAAGTCATTATTAAAAATAAAAGAAAAATGTTACAAAAAGAGAGTTTTTAATAATTCACTGATAACTTTAACGTTGACACTATTCCCCAATAACCTGTAACACTGTTTTCTCGTTATGTTTGTTGGAAAACTGTAATCTTTAGGAAATGCCATTAGCATTGATACTTCTGTTGGTGTAAAGTACCTCAGTTTTAATTCTTTGAATGCTTCAATAAAAAGATCACTCCCAATTTCACATGAATTTGCTTTTTCGTAACACTTTTTGACCACATCAGGACTTGCATGAGTGTAAACGGATCCCATGCCTTCAACATAATGGGTGTATGCTTTTGTAAAACAATTGGACCTTTTTGAGTCTCTAAAACAAATATCTAAAACTTTTCCACATTTTAGTTTTTTATCTGGAACTAAGAATTCTATAGAAACATCATCTTCTAAAATAGATTCTAAAGCATATGCAGTCCCATAATCATTTGGAAGACTAGTTATCTGAAAGTAATTTTTATTTAACACAACGCTTGATTACAAGCAAACATACAGGTGAAGCTGATAAAAAAAAAGGAACCACTTAAGAAGTTTTCCTATTGTAGAACATATTGGTCCGCAAAAGTACTCAAATAAGGGATAAACATATTTTTGACAACATTAATATGGAATATAATATTTCTTTTTAAAAGACAATTCTCACATTAGGAATATGCATCCTGTATCACGGAAAACTAACATTCATGCATGTTAGTCTTCCGTGGACACAAGAACATCCAGACTCGGAACAACAATTTGTGGTTCACGCAAAGAGGTTTCCTATGTGGGATTTGAACCCATAACACTTGACACAGTTGAAAGTGGGGTGGCAACTACTTAAACCATGAGGCCAACTTACCAGTATGTTAGTTATGTTTGCACTGCTACTTTCATTAAAATTCATATCAAGTAAAGATTCATGACAAAAGACTATGTCAATAAATACTTACAATTTCATCTTTCCTTCTAAACGGCCAAGTGAGAGAGTTTCTTCTAGCAGTACAATAGTACCTTAATCTAGAATTAGGTATTCCAAGTGTGGATGGACAGATTAAAAATTCTTGATAGTCAAAATTACATTCCTTTAACTTATCTATGTACAAATTTCTCACAGTTGAAACTTCAAAACCCTTAACATTTTCCATAAGAATATATTCAATGTTTGTTAACTCTGGTAAAATTTCAATTAGATATAGAAATGAGTTGGTTCTGGGGTCATTCTCATCCAGGTATTTTCCATTTCTTGTAAAAGGCTGACATGGGGGTGACATTAATATAGTATCTACATTTAATTTTTTTATCTGATCCACTGTTACCGACTGGATGTTTCTACACTGTAAATTAGTTTTTGGAAAGTTATGTAAATAGACAGCATTTGCCACAGTATTTATGTCCACTGCCAAGGCTATTTCTCCATCTAACCCAGATTCTGCAACGTAAAGAATAATACTTTAAATGAATAAGAAAAATAAACCATAATTAGGTTTTCTTACAACATAGAAAAGGTATTTTAACCTTGAAAACAGTACTTATATTATTTAATAATGTGCAAGACATCTCTTATAAATGGTACAGTTATAGTAAATAATCAAAGAAGTTTTAAAAACTGGTGTAAAGAACAAGAAGTGTCAAAACATACCGTTCCATGCACAGTGCATACCTCCAATACCACTGTAAAGTTCCAATATTCTATGTGGCATGGTGAATGTACATGTGTACTAAGATTTAATATCACGTATTTAAAGACCTTTCTACTGAAAAATTGCACAATTGTGTCTGTGTAACTAGAAGGTAACTAAGATAACTTAATTAATTAACTTTTAACTTCAACTTTTGTGTAATGTGTGATTTGGCCACAGAACACAGTTAATATTTATACAAGTGTGACAGTGTGACCACAATTTTACCCACAGAGTACAATGGTACAATGTTTTATAGATTGTACCAATGTCATGTTTTTGAAAGACAAAGTCAGACAAACTGTCCAAGAATTTAATGTGGATCAACCACGGAGCATATTTGCTCCGTGGGATCAACCTATGAATAAGGAATCCTACCCTAGGGGGTGGAACTACGGTAGAGCTTAAACAAATATTTAGTTAGAAAAAAATTAATTAAAAAATTACATATCTGTTGACTTTTACAGACTTAAATTTTAAATAAACACGAATCTGTGTCTCACGCAAATCAGTCATGCAAACTAATTGAGTGATGTGATGTGAGTGAGTCACTGAGTTAGAAGCTTGCTTGAGAGAAACAGACTCTAACTGAACTCGGTCTCTCTCTCTCTAATCCGATCTCGCTTTCTGCTCGTTCAGCACCCTTTCCATCTATATATGCTCTTATCTCTATCTCTTGGTAATCAGACAAATGTATCGGATCTGTACATGAGCAGTCTGAGGGCCGTGGGCGAAAATTAAAAAAAAAACAGTCATGGCGGATACAAGGAACGGGGAGGACGTGCTACACGTCGGCGAAGGTGACTCTGTTTCGAAAGATGTTGTTTATCTTGAAGAAACATTCTACATTCTTTCAAAAAAGAATTCGGTGTTCCGTGTTCAGCTTACCTCAAAAGGTTTGTGTTTAACAAAAGAAACAGATGGAAATTCAAAGGAACAAACCATTCCTCTACGCGATATCATCGGCAGTAAATGCATGAGGAGCAAAAGAAGGCGTCCTGGAGCCGGCTCTTGTGTTTGTAGTTCTTTGGTCGGTAGTCATCAGCTTAAAGTGGTAGACGAGAACAGCGGCGATCTAGATGAGAATGACATCAGTGCCTATCTGTACATTTATGCGTACATCTTAAAACGAAGTCGTCGTACCTTGAAAAGAGAGAGAACTACAATAACATTGCGTTTTAGATCTTTCGATAAATATGAGGACAATAACAGGGAAGCACAGAAATGGAGAACCACCATTAAATGTTTGATAGCCTCTCAACCGATAACGTACACTCCACCGTCAAATGATAAGAAATTACTCGTTCTGCTCAATCCTAAGTCAGGTCCAGGCAAAGGCAGGGAAATATTTCAGACTAAAGTAGTGCCTATATTACAAGAGGCAGAAGTACCCTATGATCTTCATGTTACAAAGTATGCACAATATGCTCGTGAATTTGTTCGTACGCGAAATGTGTACAGTTGGCGCGCAATTGTTGCTATCGGAGGTGATGGGGTGTTGTTCGAGATATTAAATGGCATGTTCGAAAGGCTGGATTGGCAGCAAGCTCTGGCAGAAGTACCACTTGCAATATTGCCCTGTGGATCAGGCAATGGTCTGGCTAGAACAATCTGTCATCTTTACAAGTAAGTTTATTATTTTTTATTTTTAAAACAATAATTTTTAACTCACCTTTTTCATTTATTGCATAGCTAACTCCTATTTTTAGTCTTCTAAGCCTAATAATATATTATTTTTGTTAATTGAATGACTAATAGAATAACTAACTAAGTGACTATTCATACCCATTCATATTGGGTTTAATGAAAAACAATTCCTCCAATGAAGATAGAGTAGAGTGTTGATTTCACAGTTTTCTGACCTTGAACTGGTTGATACTGAACACACATTATATCTTTTATTAAAAGGTATGTTCTGAAAGTAATTGATGCTTCATATAGTTTAATTTCTGTTGTTTGTCTATTTGTGATCTGTGTATGGTGTTTATTTAAATGGGATAAGTCAAAGATTATTCCATTTAAATAAAGAAACAGAAAAAAATAAGCTATTTATCATAGCTTAAATTTTTTCTCTCTCATAGCTTAAATCTTTGTAAAAATTATCACTACTCCTTTAATTCTAATTGATTATTTGAAAACCAATAAGGAAATGTAATGAGACTTATGTAACTGGTAGGTCAAAATTATTATGGAATTATAGAATACAATATGATTTTGAATTCAAATGAAATTCATATAAGAAAAATATTTACTTAAATTTAAGTTAACGAAATATTTAACTTAAAATTTATTACCTGTGATTTTGTCTGAGCCTGAAATTGCGGGTTCATTATTTACTAAGACATGTCAATGTGTGATGAACGGGCAAGTTTACTCTGTGTCTAGGTGTTACATTATGTGTGTACATAGTAACATATAATGATACTAGCAACTTGCCCCTGCTTCGCATGGGTTTATTACGATAATATTATATAGCCCATGTTCTGAGGTGTATGGGTTAAATTTTTTCGACGTCTTTAACAAATATTGTATGATATTATCCAATATACTAAAATGTGGCTGAGGACTTTGTTTTATTATATGTGGTGATTATGAAGAGATCATCTAGCAGACTAAATATTTAGCCAGTAGTTCGGTAGATAGATTTCAGAGATACTTTGATTTTTGATTAAGGACATAGGCTACTCATTACTGTGATAACAGACAAACACATGGGCAGAGCCGCAGGCATAAGGTAGTGCATAATAAATACAAACAGAAACACACAATAAGTGTAATTTAAATCTGCTAATTAGGTCCATTTAGGTCACTTTGCGCTAACTTCAAATGTGTTATATTGAAGATTACAAAATAATTGTGTCACCACATTAAACAAATTGTCCACATTAAGACAATAATTTGGTATATTTAATAATTATTCCAATAGCTTAAATGTTTCAATGACTTAACTGGATTGCATTTTTTTTGTTTTTATTTTCTATTGTTTCTAAAGAATACTAATAGAATTGCACTAAGAAAAAGCACCCCCAATTACATAAATTTATATTGTCACATTAGATCATTTCAATGTATTGACTTAAAGTAAACATTTTTGAAGAATATGTTAAACTCTATAATTTATTCATATAGAAGTTCAATCACCTTGTAGTTATTAGCATAAGGTCCTGATTTACAAATTTAATGGAAATAGAAATGAAATAACTTATCAATGAATATTATATAATTATGTGGCATAAATTGATGCAAGTGAAAATGAACTTTTACACCAAGATCTTTGTTCCTAATGGTAGTATATGAAGTTGTCATAGATATTTCTTTGCTTGTTTTTTTAGGTCTGTATAATCTATATTAAAAAAAATATATGCTTTTGGCTTTTGCTAATACAACTGACAAACATGAGGGACATGTTTGTC
Source organism: Spilosoma lubricipeda (assembly GCA_905220595.1). NCBI lineage: Eukaryota > Metazoa > Arthropoda > Insecta > Lepidoptera > Erebidae > Spilosoma > Spilosoma lubricipeda. The sequence continues at coordinate 4,849,635 of HG992290.1, forward strand.
AGTTATCGCAGTAAAAAGTAGCTTATGTACTTCCTCAAGAATCAAATAATCTCCATGCCAAATTTTATTGAAAGTGGTGCAACGGTTTAGCTGCTAGCTAGCCATGAAAATGTAATAGACAGATACATGAACAAATGACAGAGTCAATTTCTAATCTATAGTATACAGGGTGTCCCAAAATTCAACGATAAGCGGGCGCCTAAAGGTAGACCTGCTAATGAGTACATAAGGAAAAATAATAAAAATAATATACCTAGTTTTTTTTTAGTTACAAGAAAAATTTAGAATTTCTTTGAAAATTTATACCTTTCATGATATTTTGATTTTTTACAATACCATGAGTCAAAGTACACTATAGTGCGTCCAATCGTTTATTTAACTTTTGACAGATCACGCACATAAAGTTTTGTAATAATTTTTGATCAATGTGCTAGAGGGAATACTGTACTTCATGGACGGGCTCCGCCCACTTAGAGATGTGTCATTCATAATCACAGAACACATTTACTCAGAGAGAAGAATGTCAACTCCATACAAAATAAATGAGGTAATTTTTCCTTAGCGTCCAGAGCCATCTATTAGCGGCCCCCGCGAAACTGTTGGTAGCACGGGCAATTCAAAATATGTTTTCTTTTTACTTGATATTATTGGGGTTCAAAATTAGAAGTACTGCACTTTTCGATTAATTCTTTGAAGTTAATGTCAATGCAGATTAGTTATCCGAAAGAAATCTGATTATTAATAAAATCAGAGAACCACATATTTGAAAAAAAATTAATCGAAAAACACAGTTTAGAGAGTTCAATAAAATCTGTAACTATTTTAAAACGTTTATTACAATTACAAATCTTGCTTTATGAACGTACATGTACATGATTACTTTACATTTATAACAGGTTTTCAAGTATTTAACAAAAGATTTCATTAATTTCCTTAAAAGAATCACTTTCTCACTCAGCTTTCTGATTATTATTTACCTAACACTTGATTTCACCAAAACTTTACTACAACGAAGGAACAGAGTATATGACTCAAGATTGAACGTCTTTATAGTAGGATTAATCGAAATTAGTTTACTATTGTTAAAATTAAACCGAAATTACAAGTACAATTAACCTATACGGAAGCACAGGCAGCCATTTTTTATTTTATATTTTGTAATGTTGTCAGTAAATGACACGAAATTATTGGTAAATATTTGAATTTTGTTTTTTTTTTTATTTACTACGACTAAGACACTTTGCGATGTTGTTTAATTACAAAAAAAATAATTAGTAATTATCTTCAAGGTTTTAACGGAGCGTTAGTATTAAAAAAAAAACTACTTTTCAAACATATTTTCAGTGGTATCATTGTAGCAAAACCTATATCGCTGTCCTTGTTTTTCCTTTATCGTTATCTCCGTCGTGTAATGAAACCTTCCTAAAAACAGCTTCTAGTTGACAGTTGACTGGGACTGTTCATAATGAATGACCACAGACTATAAAAACGGGTTTGAAATAAATCGATTATCGATTATATTAATAAAACATACAATAACATTATTGTGATTATATTTTATATCAAATCACACGGTCTCTAAACTTGAGTCACTGATATAAGAGGCCCATTATTACAGCTCTCCTTTTCAAAGTATTCACGAAGTCGCAAGACAAACTCTCTTGTTTGTCCTTTGAGCACCTTAATTTTTGGCATTTTGACAGTAACGAAGGGAGGGACGATACGCTCAACTCAACCAAACGTGAGAATTCACAAATAAATCAATACGGAGGAATGAAAATACTCAACTCGACGTATGAAAATGTGAATTATGACTAACTACAAAATGTCCGCTACGCGTCCGGTGTTGCGGTTTAATAATCAATAAAATTACGAAATTATCGGTAAAATAATGAGTGTGTTAAATCGATTAAAACTTCTTCATGTACAAAATCGATCGATAAAAGAAATCGAATCGGTAACGGGTCAGGGTATCACTATTTGATTAAGTATTAGAGCTGTCAAAAGTTAAATAAATGATTGGATACACTATAAGAGTAAAAATATTTCATAATTTTAGTGAATAAAAATGATTTTAAACGTTTTTTGTGTAAAAACTGCGGGCAATTTGGTGCTTTTCAGAGTTGTGGTGAATAGTAACACTATTTAGGTATAAGATAAAAAAATAATCTTAAGCATATTTGAAAAATTGTCATCGTGGTCGTTCAAAATATCATGAAGGCTGTAAATTTTCAAAGAAATTCTAAATTTTTATTGTAACTAAAAAAAAAGTAGGTATATTTTTTTATTATTTTTCCTTATGTACTCATGAGCAGGTGTACCTTGTGGCGCCCGCTTATCGTTGAATTTTGGGACACATGGTATATAAAAGAAGAAGGTGAACCTAGAGGTCAATGCACAGCCCAAACCGCTGAACCTAGAATCCTGAAATATTGCATGTAGCTTCTTTATATAAAGTAAGTGACCACTAAGAAAGAAATTTTTGAAAAAAAAGTGTGACTGTACATACACACACAGAACTTCTCATAGAAAATTATCGAATTCCACTGAAGTGGTAATTTTGTCTCCTTTCATAGTGTGCAATATCCAATTAGGTGTTTTCTATGTATATTATGTATGTGTTTACAAAAAAAGTATATATCAGTATATAAATACATATATCAGTTGTCTAGCCACCCATAATAGAAGCTCTGCTTAGCTTGGGACTAGATGGCGTTGTGTGTTAGATGTCCAAAATATTTATTTATTCATAATTCACCTTAGTAATTATTCATTTCAGGCTAATTGAATACTTTGTTGAATGGTATTGTTCTCTTTTTGAAAATTCGCACCTATTATAATTAAAGCCATTTCGGATCTTTAAATTCTTTCAAGTTTCGTAAATATTGAAGACAACGGAAAAGATCAATTGCAGGTTTTCAATGTTGCGTGATTGATTTGCTATAGTTATGTCATATAATCACGTCAAATAAACAGCTAGCAATAAAGAATATTTAATGCTTTATTAAAAATTATTTTTACGGGAATTAACGCGATCACTTATCAAAAGGTATTACATACCTCTGATTTGCCTGACGTTTCGACCAGGTTGCACTGGCCGCGGTCACAGGCTGACTTTTAATAAGTGAACGCGTTAATTCCCGTAAAAATAATTGTTAATAAATCACGGGACGCTAAAGTTTAAAAGTTAATATTTAATGATTATATGCATGCGTTATAGATTTATTAGCTTAGGTAATTGAATATGAAACCTCGTACAGTTGTAGGCTAAGGTAATGCATTGTCAGTAATTCTTACTTTTGATCATATATAATGATACTAGCGACCAGCCCGACTTAACACACACAAAGTCTTTGAAATTCTCGGATTTTCTATACTATAATATGCATTTATTAAAAATATAAACTTTCCTCTTGAATTACTCTATCTAATACTGAAAACTACACTACAATCTGTTGTAGTATTAAAGATCTAATAGCGAACAGACAGCGGAAATGACTTCGTTCTATCTATACTAATATATAAAGCTGAAGAGTTTGTTTGTTTGTTTGTTTGTTTGTTTGAACACGCTAATCTCAGGAATCGCTGGTCCGATTTGAAAAATTCTTTCGGTGTTAGATAGTCCATTTATCGAGGAAGGCTATAGGGTATATATCATCACGCTACTACTAATAGGACCGGAGCAACAATGAAGAATGTTTCAAAACCGGGGGAAATTTTCACGCTACGGGCAATATAAGGCGCAAACGAGGTTGCGTGGGTCAGCTAGTACTAATATATAAAGCTGAATAGTCTGTTTGTTTGTTTGTTTGAACACGCTAATCTCAGGAATCACTGGTCCGATTTGAAAAATTCTTTCGGTGTTGGATAGTCCATTTATCGAGGAAGGCTATAGGGTATATATCATCACGCTACTACTAATAGGACCGGAGCAACAATGAAGAATGTTCCAAAAACGGGGGAAATTTTCACGCTACGGGCAATATAAGGCGCAAATGAGGTTGCGTGGGTCGGCTAGTATTATACATAAGGATTATTATAATAAGAGCAAATTTTCAGTAAAAGGTCATTTTCGTGAAATATTACTGCTGAAATATAGTCACTTCTAAAGTGACTATATGTCACCTATTCAGATATGTGTAAATTATAAAAACACACACGTAAATGACACCTACATTATTTTACAAAGGTAATGAACGAATAAGTGGCGTGCAATTGGAGAGGCCTATGTCCAGCAGTGGACTGCGATAGGCTGATGATGATGATGATGATGAATGAACGAATATTAAGCTTCAACAACAGCGACGCGACAGAAGACAGAGCGTCTAAATATTAATGGCATTCCATTAATATTTAGACGCTCTGTTCTGATCTTTTTATAGAGGTCGTATTGATTGTACTTTTGAAGACTTATTCGTTTCCCTTGCTAACTGGGGGGCGCACTGGCTTCTAACAGATAAAGCCGGAGGTCAAGTTCAGATTACGCTATCAATTTCTCCTTATATAAAAAATAAAAATCGAAAACAAAGATCATTTAAGATAAAAGTATTTTAAATCTGATTTTCTCCCCAATTCGCATTTGATGGCTGTCAGTATTAATTATAATATATTCACGTAAAATGATTTGTAGCTTCGAACTCCAGAAAAGGTGAACCGGTTTGTTTCCTCGTAATATTTCCTTAATTTTAAAAACTGTTAACCAATTGTGTAGGTACTAATCATACTTCCTATCCTACATTGTTTCCACTTGACATTACTACCAACAATTGCATAACAAGGCAATTGCACTAAGAAGTTTTTAATTTATTGGTTTTCAAGGAATTGTCAATTTTTGTAGCGTTGCTGAATCTTCTTGAGCGTCCTTTGCTCATCTTACATGTACGCTATAAGCAATTCAAGCCCCGTTGTATAACATTATGATGAGAGAATTTTGCATTGTTTTGGTGTCATCGGTAAGCCTGATTCGCATTACTTCGCACGTGATCGCACTAATAAGGTCAACTTTATATATTCCAAACAAGTTGATCCAATTAGAAATTTCTGCGGAACTCCGCCGTGTATCTAACATTCAATGGATACTTACTTGTTTGTCAAATACGTTGTTTATGTTCCACGGAACTAGTATTAGTCTGTTGATGTTTATTTCAGTGATTTTTTTATTTCGTAAGACCAAACAGAAGATTTGTGTCAGTGAATTCCTTTGGAATAAACTCATGTTTTTCGTAATGTTGAAATACATAAACTATCTTAGATGTGCCACTGCAACTTATCCTTTTGCAGAGGTCTACAAGTAAAATTTAACGAAATAAAAAACCGACTTCAAGAACGACCAAATCGATCGATTTCTCTTGGATGCCATCATCCGATCTTAGTGTCCTTATCATGGTACCACCGTTGGGATATCTTCTTTCCATTCAAAAAAGAATCGACAACAAAAAAAAGAAGGAGCTTCTCAAATCGAGCGTATTTTCTTCTTTTTTTGAGATCGGTTAAACATAGAGGTACGAAGGCATTAATCCGTAAGGCAATGATGAATTAATTAGCGTCATGACTTGTCATTAAGAAGTTACTTTAAACTTAATCCACACTGAGTTTTACTTATTTCTTTACGAAGTGAGTCATTTTCCGTTCCATCTTAGCTTCTACTTGTAGAAGGTCTTCTACTTTGGTTAGGTTAATGCGACTAATAAGAATTATGTCCTGCATATTCCTCATTATTCCGTTATCTGGTTATACTTGACTGACACACATTGATTTAGCTTTGCTGTTGCTAAACACAATCAACAAATAACCTATTTGAGCCATTAAATGTGCCACATTTGTTAAAACATTGGTTTTTATTGTTTTTCAAGACATGTATTATTTTAAGTGGTTGATGGGTGCAATAAGTGGGTTTGATTTCGAAGCTTTTAGGGAGTACCTAAATATAAATTAGCATTACAAAGCCGCTAGATCGAAGCTGACAATTTATTACAATTTTATACGTTTCATAAAATATTTTATAAAGGCTGTAGGGTGTTATGAATATGCAGTAATTATAGTGTAATAAAGATAAATATAGATATTTATACCGTTTAACAAAAAGTATCAAAATTCAAAAAGAAAAGGAGTTTGTTTTAAACAAAGAGTGTCCTTTAATGTACGTACAAGAAACGACTTTCAGCTGAAAGACGCTTCTTGTTAAGCCGAGTTGATTCTTTTGTTTTAGTATGAACTTGCCATATTCTGTCACACACGTCCATTAGTTTCTAACTCCCGAGGGAGGCCACGCTTCGGCATGAATGGTCCGGCTCGACCGGAGTGATACCACGGCCTCACAGAAAACCGGTGTGAAAAAGAGCAAACGCTTTTCACCGAGTGAGTGAGGATACCGGAGACCCAAACCCCCTCCCCATCCCCCAAAGGCCGGCAACGCACTTGTGATGTCTCTAGTGTTGCAGGTACCTATGGGCTGCGGTAATCGCTTACTATCAGGCGATACGTTTCGTTTGCCCGCCTATTCCATAATAAAAAATAAAAAAAAATTACAAGATAAGTAATCAAATTGATGAAACGAACTACTACGTGATAGGTGTATTTTATAAACCTTTTTAAGTTTTTAACTGACTTCAAGAAAGAGTAGGTTCTCAATTAAAGTATGGATTGGGTTTTTATTAAAAAAAAATTGTATGCTTCGTAAACTAGATGATAAGGAGTAGTATTTTTTATGCCAAAGTGAATATATTAATATTCAATGAATAAAAAGTGGAACATTAATGATAAATTATAATCATCTAAGCTAAGCTGTGCGATAACGAACGATCAACATCATTATTGACTTAACGTAGAGTACCTGATAAAAACGGAATCGTACATTATACCAATATGTATTACGTTTATAATAGTTTTATTTACTGGTGGGCGCCGAGTGGTCGGAATTCGCTCATAATTCATTGTTTTTTAATTTCCGTTTTTTTTTTTTCACTTTTTGCACTCCTCCTCCATATAAACTTAAACTGTTTTAAATTTTTATACTCCACATTCTTTGTTATTATTTTCGTAAAAAGGGGTACAAAGTTAGTTAAAAATAAGCGTAGTCCCTAAATTTTAAAATTCTAAATCTATACAAATAAATAAAATTGGAGTGTCTGTTTGTAATATTAAAATAACCGCTTTTTACTAAATGCATATGTATGTATACACGGTACATATACCAAAAATGTAGTTAAATTTTTTTTGTCTGTCTGTCTGTTTGTTCCGGGTAATCTCTGGAACGGCTGGACGAATTTGGTACAACAATAACCGCGGGTAACACCGCGAGGTTCAGCTAGTTATTGAATATAATTGTGTATACATAAAAAAAAGTAAAAGCTAAAATCCAACTACGACAAAAAACGACGCTGAAAAAGCATTAAACAAGTTTCAAAAGCCGTAGTCACGCGTTGTTAAAGTTTTATGGACTATGGTACATTACACTACATGGACCACGGATTTGCAACGGAGATGCAATATAAAATTGCGTCAAGAAATAAAGTCTGCAAAAAAGTAGTGATGACTAGTAAATAGTAATTGTACGTATTATGTATGTACTGAATGATACAATCATACCATAAAAACGTAGGTATAATGTACCTATTTCATTATTTAATGATATGTTTGCTTAATAACGTTTTACACATGTAGGTGTATTATCTAGTATCAACGTATTAGTAGGTAATCTAGATTTCTTTATTGACCTATGTTAATTAGCGTCAACTGGTACAACCAATGACGGAAATCATTTTGTTCTCCATTACCTTGAATACTTTTTTATAATTCAGATGATTCTGACCATGAAACGCGTACGCCATATTAAAGAACAAACTCAATTATCGTACTTATGTTGGGTCATGTTTTTTAGGGAAAAGATATGGACGCAATACACAGCCTTGTTTTGAAAAAATCGAAAATGTTTTGAAACTGTAACCCCCGATGTTCCCTTTCTACCCTGCAGTTACTAGTAGCGCGTCGCGCCTGTCACCGTCAAGCCTGCACTATTGAGAACGAACATCGTTGGGTTCGTTTGATTGGTGAGTCGTTTGCGGTATCTGGCCCGTTCCTTAAAAGTTCTTAAGGAAGCAAAATTCACAGTTTGTGAAATTCAGCGTGACGAAAAATAGTGTAAACTTTGTAATATACTTATAATTTTTAAGAAAATCAGTCCCTTGGTTTTGCAGTTTTCGAGTAGAGTAGTCGAGTCGGTCTGTAGGCTGATTAAAACGATTACATTTGCCTCACGCTATATAACAATCTGCAAATACAGTCTTAGTCTAGACTAGCCTTGACCAGAAACTGTCTTACTAACGTTAGCTTCGTTTTTAACACGCTTTTATTAGCTTGACCTGTATGTATGTAATATTTTTTACTTCATTTTCACCTACTTCTAGGAGTCTAATTAACTTGAAAATTTGCACAGGGGTCAAAGGCCGATGACGATACAATATTAAAAAAAACCGACTTCAAGGTTTGACCCGATTTCTCATGGATGCGTCATCAGATCTTAGTGTCCTTATCATGGTACCATCGTTGGGATATCTCCTTTCATTAAAAAAAATCATCAAAATCGGTTTATAAACGACGAAGTTATCCCCGAACACAAATAAAAAAAAACCAAAAAAAAAATATATACGATCGAATTGAGAAACCTCCCCCTTTTTTTGAAGTCTGTTAAAAATACCTAAGATTTTTTTTAATACTATAAAAAAAAACTAAACAAACACGCTTTTATAAATTGTATACCTACCAAACTAAAAAGTAGACTACAAATTATAGTTTCAAAAAACCTAAAAATAACACGTTTTAACAGCAATCGAACTAATAAGTAGAAAATAATTTTAATGTAAAAAGCGTGGAGCGATATCTATACAAATAAATAAAATTGGATCTGTTTGTAATATCAAAATAACAGCTTTTTACTAAATGCATTTGTGTGTTGTATACACGGCACATATATCAAAAATGTAGTTAAAATTTTTTTTGTCTTTCTGTCTGTTTGTTCCGGGTAATCTCTGGAATGGCTGGACGGATTGTAAACCGCGGCGTTATTCGCGGTACAACAATAACCGCGTGTAACACCGCGGGGTTCAGCTAGTTATTGAAATATTTTCAGAAAGCACCCCACCCCACTATAACAATTTTTCTTACTGATGCATGTGAAACAGCATGTGAAATGATATGCAAAATTATATTAAAACAATTGAAGTGAAATTGAAACCTATGAATATAATGATTATGCAAGCTTCAAATTCTAATTACAAATTGGCGATAAACTGCAAATAGTTTTCTAGTATCGGTATTATTAACTTTATAACACGCTAACTGAATTAACTTTATCCCGCGGCGTTACTCGCGGTACGACGATAACCGCGGATGACACCACGGGGTTTAGCTAGTTTTGGTATATGTACCGTGTATACATACGTATGCATTTAGTAAAAAGCTGTTATTTTAATATTACAAACAGACACTACAACTTTATTAATTTGTATAGTATAGATTATTGTTGGGGACACAGTCCCAGTTTAAAGGAAAAGTTTCAAGATGTCATGTCAACATGTAAATCTATGTATCTTAGCATCATAACACCTAAACGAATGGATCGATAAATTTTTAGTTCCTGAAAGAGTAACTTCGTTTAATGTTCTTAGCTGTAAAGATTGCTCAATAAGGGAAATAGATACCACTATTCTATGATCATCATAGATAGAACAGCATTGCGTATTTTTATTTGTATTCAAATTTTAAAGAATTAATTTATATTTTGTCGGAATCAATTAGAGAGCTAGTATAAGTATTTGAGGAACAATAAACCTTGAGCAAAAGTATTTTTCATTGCTTTTAATTCCTTTTACAAAAAAAAATACAACCAAAAATAGATAAATTGAAACTACAAACAAAAATCTTTGATCTCAGTGTCATTTCGGTTAATCGGCTCATCGACTTATCTTTATATGTTTTATTTTCTGTTGTTAAACTTAATTCACTGGCGATTAGTGAAGTGATACTAATTGGTTTTTTAAATAACAAAAACTCAAAGAACTTTTATGCATAACATGCTTACCTATCGTAATATTCGATCATATTGCCAGACGGTTTAAATTTTTAAGCGAATGTGTCTGTACAAATTCCTATTATGAATAACTTGCATGTGATCGTTTTTCTGAATGTCATGTTTCGTCCGTAGCTTTGACTATTAAGCATTATAACAATATCAGATTTTCTGTACTACTTTAACTACTTATGTAATAAAATCACTCACAATGTTAAAAATCCAAAAAAAATTGCAACAATTCAAATTTCCAGAACCCAATCACAACGCTAATTACGGTCTACGATTTATTACAAAATCTAACTTTTAAGTGGAATAATCCGGAATAAACCTACTTCCTAAGGAGAGGACTATGTTCAACTACCAAGGTTGTTGATACTGAATCTCAAACACGTTAAAAAGTAAATATACCAACCCAAGTTTAAAAAAAAACAAAGATCTGACATAGGCGACCAAAGATAAAAAACAATCCAAACGTATTTACCCGTCTTCAAGTACCTCTATCTATGGCATCGGTCATAATTATGGCAATTGATTATTATTTACATACATTACTTGAACTGAACTAGTACATTACTGTTAACGTGATGTCATCTCTAAATAAACGTCATTATTGAGTCACACATACACATGTTTAGATAGACAATAATATCTGTACACTTTTTTACCTGATACAACTATAAATATGAGTACAACAAGTTATAGTGATAAAACAGTTAATTTGTATGTTTATCTAATCCATACTAATATTATGAATTCGAGAGTAACTCTGTCTGTTTGTCACGCTCTCACGGCTAAACCGTTACACCGATTTTAATAAAATTTGGCATTCACATACTTTGATTCTTGAGGAAGTACATAGGCTACCTTTTACCGCGATAACCGAGAAGAGCCGCGGCCAAAAGCTTGTTTATAGAAAATCTAATCTTTGATAATGTTGTACTTATTATTTTTTTTATTTTGTTTGGCCTTGCCAAAATGATTCTACTCTGCCTGATGGAAAGCATAAGCAGAATCCAAGAGTGGTGTTCACCATACTCATTGCGAGTGCATACAATGCAATAATGCAGCATGGTGACCCACACAATGGCAGGCTAGTGATTTCTGCATCATTGGGCCTCCGGTCTCGCACTCACTAACGAAACCCGACAGCACGATCGCTGTCATTTTACGCTGATCTTCTGTGCGAGGGTAGTACCGCCCCGGTCGAGCCGGCCCGTTCGTGCTGAAATCAGCGTGGCTCTACTACTTACTAAGTTTGCAGTTGTTTTAGATGGATTATGGAAACTTAGGTTACTTATACTTACCATCAGGCTATACGTCTACGCGGTTGCCCCTAGCAAACGATTTTTTTATGGAATAAGACAAACGAGCAGACGTATCGCCTGATGGTAAGAGATTACCGCCGCCCATGGACACCCAACAATACCATAGGCGTCACAAGGGCGTTGTCGGCCTTTGGGGAATGTGAAGGGGGACATTTTTTAAGACTACCACTATATGGGTATCAAATGAAAGGGCTTGATTAGTAGAACACAGATTAGAAGTACTATGTAATGAAATTAAAAACTTGAAAATAAAAAAACATCTATTTTTTTTTAATTAAGACTTTTTTATTCAAAATAATGTACTAAAAGCTAAAAAATATTCGGTATAAAGTCATTGGGCCCGTATTCCGTGGTGACTGTTTTTATGGTATATTGGGCAAACGAGCAGACATATCTCTTGATGGTAAGCGATTACCGCCGCCCATGAACACCCGCAACACCAGAGGCGTCAAAAGTGCGTTGCCGACCTTTAGGGGAAGGGGAAAGGGATGTCGGTGAAACACAGCGCAAACGCTATTTCACCTCGGTTTTCTGTGAGGCCGTGGTATCACTCCGGTCGAGTCGGACCATACACGCCGAAGCGTGGCTCTCCCACGGTAAAGCGGTTATTTAGCTGAAGGGCCCAGTTAGACCGCGTACTTGTTTCTTTTTACAGCAATTTAAACTTTATTGATTAGTCTGCAACGTACAAATTCTTAGCAGCGACCAAACCGTGAGGCAGCCACGCGGTGGCCGCGTTGCAGCCTCATATCGCCCGCGTGACGTTGACACGTAGATCTTGCTTGAATTTTCTTTGTGTTGTCGGTACAAATAATGTTATTACGATTTTCTTGTTTTTAGTCAGATTACGCATCATGATAGTGTGAATTTCAAGAAAGATTGAAAGCAACTGATCCGCTGCGCTCCTGTGTGGTACACAAGGTGGATCGCGCAACCGCCGCGCGGCAGGTCAAATATTTATCGACTGGCTGGGATTAGCTTTAAACGAAATATATATTACATCTAGCTATTTCCAGCGGCATTGCTCTCGTAATTATTTCTAAATTTGAAAACACTATCTTTCTAACAATCGTTCATCCCTTGGTTTATTCTTTTTTTATTGGTTTATTTAATTACTTGGAAATTCTTGTAAATCCTTTTATAATGGATACTTAAAACATAAAAACCATTAGTTGCTGATGTGATGGTATCCCAAAAATTCGATATCATTAAAGTAGGCTGAATTCAATTTGAAAACTATATCTATACAAATAAATAAAATTGGAGTGTCTGTTTGTAATATTAAAATTACCGCTTTTTACTTAATGCATATGTATGTATACACGATACATATTCAGAAAATGCAGTTAAAAAAATTTTTGTCTGTCTGTCTGTCTGTCTGTCTGTCTGTCTATCTGTCTGTCTGTCTGTTTGTTCCGGGTAATCTCTGGAACGGCTGGACGGATTTTGACGGGACTTTCACTGGCAGGTAGCTGATGACCCAGGGAGTAACTTAGGCTACTTTTTTAAGACTAACTTTGTGCCGCGGCGTTACTCGCGGTACAACAATAACCGCGGGTAACACCGCGGGGTTCAGCTAGTTACAAATAACATTCGCAATAAGGATGGTGACCACCACTCTTAGATTCTACTCATGCTTCTCACAACGCAGAGTAGTCATCTATACATACAAATAAATAAAATTGGAGTGTCTGTTTGTAATATTAAAATAACCGCTTTTTACTAAATGCATATGTATGTAAACACGGTACATATACGAAAAATGTAGTTAAAAAAATTTTGTCTGTCTGTCTGTCTGTCTGTTTGTTCCGGGTAATCTCTGGAACGGCTATCCGGGGAGTAACTTAGGCTACTTTTTTTAGACTAACTTTGTCGCGCGGCGTTACTCGCGGTACAACAATAACCGCGGTTAACACCGCGGGGTTCAACTAGTTTTAACATAATATTGATCTCTTTTTGAAGTGTATCCTCGGCAAGAAGGCATAGGCATCTAAGCCTTAGTTTTTTTGATCAGACAGTGTTGCTTAAATTTCCGTTGAATCAATTATATATTTATTATTACTTATTTGGCGCTGACGTACTGTGTGCGATTTTTCTTTTTGTTTTTATGTTCGGTTTGTGTTTTGTTTCTCAATATTTTATATTAGTCTATAACTAGAAGTGAAAACTTGTTATTTGCCCTCTGATGACTAATCTGTTTTGTTTTTACGTACAAATATGTAAGTTTTCCAGAAATAAATAAAAATAACTAAGAACATTTAAAGCGTTTTTCTGAGATATTAATATCACCACGAGTGTACTAGGTAACGACAGGGCATAGGTACCTATTCAATTTAAAAAGACTATTGACTCAGTCTCTCTCGAATGTGCCAAAAAAAATAATGTTGCTACTTTTCATTTTATAGTACGTTTTATCTACATTGCTTACCAATAATTTAAAGACTATTTTCTTCCTTACGTGAAATAAAGTTTTGTGTTAAATTTATTATTGTAATCAATATTTTGAAATTTATTAGATTACATTCTTACAAGACGTAATAGAAATTTTTAAAATTTTATAGCTCATAAATTAAACTACTTTGATTAAGTTAAAAGACTTTTCTAATTCCCTATTTGAATTAAAACGACCCCCGGGAGTGGTTAAAGGGGTCGCGTTTCCATTGCGTACAAACAATTCGAATCATAGGTTTGCTATCCCACACGAGATTTGACGAACTTGTTAACCTAAAAAGGTGACCGAATGCTGAAAAATATATTGTGTTTTTTCATTATTTTATGATTAAAATTTTAATATAAAACAGTTCTTTTCTAAGAACTTAGGATCCTTTTTAGATTTTTTGATTAAATAAGTCTTTTATTTAGATAATCACACAGAAAATCAACGTAAAATGACAGCGATCGTGCTGTCGTGTTTCGTTCGTGAGTGTGAGAACGGAGGCCCAATGATGCAGAAGCATCACTAGCCCACCATGGTGTGGGTCGCCGTGATGCTTCTGCATAGTTGCATTCGAAGTTCGCAGTATAGTGACCACCACTCTTGGATTCTGCTTATGCTTTCCATCAGGCAGAGCAGAATCATTTTGACAGGGCCAAAATTAAAAAATAAAAATAAATATCTATCTGCCTCGGTGGCGCAGTGGTAGCTTACGCGACTGCTGTTCTTGAGGTCTCGGGTTCGATTCCCGGGTCGGACCAAATGTTTGTATGATCTGCAAATATTTGTTTCGGAGTTTGGGTGTTTTCTATGTATAATATGTATGTATTTACAAAAAAAAACGTATATAAGTATTTATATCAGTTGTCTAGTACCCATAATACAAGCTCTGCTTAGTTTGGGACTAGATGGCGTTGTGTGTTAGACGTCCAAAATATTTATTATTATATTACATAGATAAAGCATCAGTTGCGGTTTAGGCTCTGCGTTTAGCAATCAGACAGTCAGGCCAACTAATTTTATGTTTGAATTGTTTATTAGTTGTAAAATTTATTTGTGCTTATTGCCATATCTTCTATATAACTACCTATATCACACGTGGCTGATATAAATAGTAAAATATAACGATGTACAAATGGCCATGATTACCAAACACATTAAGCCACATAAATAACAATTTGTTTTGTAATAAATAGTATCTTTACATTAATTCGGTGATAAGTGGTTGCAAGGTAATATAAAAACTATTACCAAATGTTGATAACAGAAAATATTTATGCATTCATTCTATTGGAAATTGCGGGTCATGTATCATTAACAAGTGAACCTTTAATTAAATTCCCTTGCTAGATATGATCTAAGGAAAACTGCGAGACCTGTAAGACAAGGACAAGTATAATTAAAGTGATTAACCTAGATTGTTGAACGTGAAGCTTTCGCTCAGTGCGTCTTAATATTAAGATCATAATCATACAACCGTTGAAGAAACAGTGTAGCTTAAAATATATTGCACATAAGTATCTTGATTCGTTCCTAGTGTACTTGATGCTACCTATTATCCATTCGTTTTAAGAAAATAATGACGTATATATTACTCTCCAGCCCCAAACCAATCAGGATCAAGGAAATTATCGCTTCGAAATAGGGAAGATGCAAAATTTTCATTTTTGCTTTCTTTTGCATAAATTACATGTAGAATAGACGACGAGTATGATAAAAAATAAAATACTTTAATTTATTGCCAAAAATTGTATTTGTAAGGTGACAGTTTAAGCTTCGGGCGAAAACGGCGCACAATTTCGATGACATCATCTTTGTATGACATTGGCCGTGTTTGTTCGTCGACTGTTCGTGCTGGCTTTCGTAATTGCTTTAAGTTAGGAATCTCATGATATTTCTTGAACAAAAAGATGCATCATGCTTCATATATAGTAATTAATATGGACTATACAATATACAACAACTGTTAAAAATGCCACTAAAATTCCGAAAAAGCCAAGACCATAGCAATAGAGCAGTAGCATTTTTACAGCCTCCTGGATACAGATTTTAGTTGTAACTAGCTTTAATCTGCGGCCCCAACTGTGTCTATTTCGGTTACCGGTAGAGAGACAAGAGTTACTTTCGAAATTATTATATTAGTATGGATGAACGGCTAGATGGATATTATGATGTTTTGACAGAAGTAATTTAATTTATTGATGAACTCCTGCGACGTTACCCGCGGATATTTTTGTACTTTTACAACCGCGAGTAACACCGCGGGGCAAAGCTAGTCTAAAACATTGTTGCCTAAGTTATTCCTCATTACACCAGCTATCTGCTAGTGAAAGTCCCATCAAAATTGATCTAGCCGTTCCAGAGATTAGCCGGAACAAACAGTACAAAATGCCTTTGAAGAGTTTGTTGCTTCCCGTCCAGCTGATTTTTACAAGAAAGGGCATCAATAAACCGCCAATGCGTTGGCAAAGATGCGTCGATTGCATGGGTGATTACTTCGAATAACAGAAATAAAAAAGTTTGAAAAAATAAGTACTTTCACTTATTGCGTACAAAACGGCAATTTCTAAGGTAAAGAACTATTATTAATATTATAAACAGACAATCCAATTTTATTTATTTGTATAGACTAGCTGCGGTTTTTATCGTGCCGCGGGTAACGCAGCGGGGCGAAGCTACCCTAAAAAGTAGTCGGTCCAGCCATTCCAGAGCTTAGCAGGACCAAACAGACAAACAAAAAATGTAAAAAAAAATGATTTAGGTAAATGTTTCGTGTATACAATACATATGCATTTAGTAAAAAGCGGTTATATTAATATTACAAATAGACACTCCAATGATGAATGTGGAATAAAAAGTGGGGAGTACATCTAGTAAAATTTAGTTAATATTAGCAATAAAAGCGATCAAAAATTATTTTTTTAAGAAACATTAACATTATGTTCCATTAATATAACATATCATACAAATAAATTTCGTAACAAACAAATTAAGCAATGGTAAAAACTGCATTTAAATCCGTTGCGTACTTAAAAAGATCTAAGATGACAGATAGCGCGAGCGATTAATTTTATACTGTGTAAAAATATATTTGTCCATGAAATTAATTAAAAATGAATACTCTTGAAACCCACACTCGGCCGTTGACGAGTTACTTCGAGCCCGCGGGCTTTGCGATATGACATGATACATTGCGTGCTTTGTAGGAAATTCAAAACATTCTTCAAAGGCGAAGAGTTGATGAACATGTTACTAGAACAAAAAACCGAAAGTAAATTTATTAGTTGCCAGGGTTAGTATGCAACAGTAGTGTAAAATATGAATGTGTGTTTTAAATCACAAATTCCCACCCTCGAGGACAACAGTCTTAATCATATGTAGATCAAACCGAAGTAGGTAAAGATAATTAATTAATTAATTATTAAAATAATTATTTTGCTTATAGGATAGGTAGTTTAAGGGACTTTGGAGGCTGTTTTAATTAAAAATTATCCTTGCGCCTAAAATGATGGTATCTTTCGATAATTTATATTTGTATTAATATATAATAAATACTATGTAATATAAAATAGAGATTTCCACTTTCTTTACTGCCTTGTAAGGTTAGGAAAAAAACTGTTATTTCTTACTTAGAAAGCCTAAAAAAGTACGCGTTGGTGGCTTGTATTAATACGGTCGGTATACTTATTTACAAAAAAAAAAAAATACAACGTTCTAAAACTGGTTTTACATGGCTTTGTACTTGTATAGTTTCTCATATGTACATCCCCCGAAGGTCGATAATATGTTTGCACTGAACCCGGACATATTGTCTTGTATTGATAAGGATTTAATATACAAATATTATATTCTTAAAAATAAAATAGCCAACCTTCTTAGTTATGCCATGTAAAGTATAAAAACAAAGGAAAATAGACCAGGAATTTTCACAAGCGTTTTGGAACATCTTACCAAAATTTCATAACAATCTGATTATGGTTTCGACACGCACGACAAACGCACAAATAATTATTTTTATTTATATTGTTTAAAAAGAATACTTTAAAGGACAAAAGGCATTTGGAATATACATCCTGTATCGCGAGGCACTTTACAAACATACATGAAGCGGACACAAAGAACACCCAGAGTCAGAACAACAATTTGTGGATTACACAAAGTGTCATGTAGGATTTGAAACGCATAACACTTGACGCAAAATGGTTATAAGTCTTCCTCATTGACGTAAAATAAATAGTGTGCATTTCGATTAGAATTTCTTAGTTTGACGGGTTAGCAAACGGTAGATTAGGTAGGTACTAAATGTAATTTGCATTTACAGCTTACCATTAAAAAGGCAATTATACTGGAAACAAGTATCGATCTGATAAACGTCTACAAAGGCTAATCAACACTTTATTGAAATACGATTTAAACGCATTGTTACAACTGTTTTAACGAACATTAAAAAGCTATAACTTCGTAACTTGTATACAGACCTTTTTATTTTTTCTATATGTATTAAAATTATAAAGAGGTAACATTTGTGAGGTTGTAGGTTGTAGCACTACCGAGCCGGCTCGACCGGGACGGTACTTCCCTCGCATAGAAGATCAAGATAAAATGACAGCATTCGTGCTGTCGTGTTTCGTTGTTGAGTGCGAGACCGGAGACCCAATGATGCAGAAGCATCACTAGATCGCCGTGGTGTGGGTCACCATGCTGCATTTTGCATTGTCTGCATTCGCAATGAGTATGGTGACCACCACTCTTGGATTCTGCTTATGCTTTCCATCAGGCAGAGTAGAGGCTTACATAAAAAAGTTATATATCTCAGAATCTACTGAACCGATTTTGAAAATGTTTTTCAAAATCGGGAGAAAGCCACATTATTATATCCGACATACACGCGGAATTACAGTGGTGGGCGTGTGGGCGGGATTAGTCGCACTAAAGAAAAAAGTAAAATACACGCCTGCGGAGACGCGGGAAAAGCTAGATTTGAATAATATTAGAAAAAAATAATCAACCTTTAGAAAAAAGTTAGGAACATATAGATGATTGTAATTTAATCGTTTTGAAGTCTGTGATACTAATTCTTAAGATAAAGTTAAACCAAAATCAAGATACAGAAACCAATTCTTGTTGGTAAAGCACAATAAAATGAATCAGTTGTAATTTAATTTGTAAATCATCAGCCTATCGCAGTCTACTGCTGGACAAGGCCTCTCCAATTGCACAGTATTTGGTTTGATCCTCGGTTTCGTTAGCAGAAATTAATTAATACCTAAATAGCATCTTGACTTATTTTGTAAATATTATTCAGGAACTCAGATTATCTATTTAATGGCTAATCTAATTACCAGGCGTAATTATGATCATGCGACGCAGTTGCTTTCTGACCCTGACGCCCCCTAATCTGTGCGGGTAAAGAATGAATTAGTAAAACAACCGCTTATCACTTCAAAGAGTATATCAAATAATACTGATATTAAATATTATTTTCGTTAAAGATTAAAGCGCTCTACGAACTTTGTACTCATGAATTAGTAAATCTTCAAAATATACGGATAGATTATATATTATAATTGACTAAAAGAAGTTCATTATCACATGATCCGATTTATATTTTATTTAAGGCTTCCATAGAATCTGTAGTTCCAACAAAGAACCATTAAGTTATCCGTCCATCCGTCCGCGGCTTAATTTAGAGACAAGACATAAAAATGAATTTAAGAAAACTTCGACCATTCCATGGAGTACATAGTTAGGCATTGTTAAATAGGTCTTAAATAGAACAATACAAGGCTCCTTTTTCGATTTAGCTTCTTGTTTGCAAAGTAGATTAAACTGCTAATTTTTGTTTGTCAAAATCACCGAGTCAAAATCTTCTGTAAATTTTGCAATCCAAATGGAATATTATTAAATGAATAATGCTTTGTAATCTGAGATTCTATGTAATATAACGTAATATTCTATCGTAACGTTATTTACTTCAAAAGCAGTTTTAGTTTAAGGCCACTTTGTTATCGTAAAACAAGTAAATGGAGTTTCGATTTTGCCTTTATATAGGCATTTGCTCGAGCTGTTGTTCGTTTTATAAATGTATTTATTTTGTAAATTGTGTAATATATTTGACTGAAGATTAATAAAAATGTTTGGTCTTGAAAACCAATGTACACCTTAATCTCTCGTTTTTGATGAGTTTGTGACTCGCGTAACTATTAAACTTTAATTTAAATTGAAAGTTAGTTTTTTTAAATATCTATACAAATAAATAAAATTGGAGTGTCTGTTTGTAATATTAAAATAACCACTTTTTAATAAATGCATATGTATGTATACACGGAACATATACGAAAAATGTAGTTAAAAAATTTTTTGTCTGTCTGTCTGTCTGTCTGTCTGTTTGTTCCGGGTAATCAATGGAACGGCTGGACGGATTTTGACGGGACTTTCACTGGCAGGTAGCTAATGATACGGGGAGTAACTTAGGCTACTTTTTTTAGACTAACTTTGTCGCGCGGCGTTACTCGCGGTATAACAATAACCGCGGGTAACACCGCGGGGTTCAGCTAGTATATATATATAAATAGTATAGGTACTTACAACAAACGAAATAAATACATTTTACTAGTTATAAATGGCCGCTATAACCATCACAACTATTTTTTACATAAAATGTATCTCTTCATTTTAAAACGCTGCTGTATGGAATACAATAAGTGTATTCCATACATTGTCTTTTTAAATGGAGATATGTAAAAAATAATGGTCATGGTCACTGTGGAAACTTCTACTCTGCCACAAATGAATATACATTTATGAAAACCCAAACATTCTAACTTTCTGAGACAAAATGTACCGTTTATTGAACTTATAGAACTTATTATTAAGCAGAATCCGTATTTACAATATAAAACTATCTCGTTTTCTTAGCCTTTATTAAAATAATATTATGCGATATCTCTAGCATAAAATTAAGGACTGGATTATATTCTTTAAACCTACACAAGTTATGTGTAAAAGTTTGCGATGCGATGAAAAGACAGTTTCCTTGCGGTAGTTCTTTTCTTAGCTATGTTTGGTTAATATCGGTCCTGCAGCGTTAGAGTATCAGCTCTTTTCCAAAATGATGTACGGCATTTTCGTCGTATGATCAGAGGTGTACAAAATACCCTGTACATAGTATCTGGAATACAAAATATATGACACTTTTAAATTAAGTATTCCATATAACAGATACAAAATACGTTCAAAAATAGTATCTGAAATACTAGACACAAAATATGTATCTTCTAAATACTTCTTAAGATGACAATACTTTTGTAAGAAAGAAAGATTTTATTTTAATTTTTTCTTTAAATTGTTATTGTTTTTAACTTTAAAATGTTATTTAACGTTCTTGTTGAATTATTACGCGCTTATAAATATATGCATTTGTGCCAATTTACTAGTTTACATATCCATTCATTGTACTTTACTAAATAGAAACAACAATGAGCACTTATTAGGGTCGGTTAATGCGATAGCCATATCGGGTATTTCTAGGTTATGAAGTATCGTCTTTCATTTTCATATAATTTGTATATTAGACTAGCCGACCCACGCAACATCGTTTGCGTCTCCTATTGCCCGTAGCGTGACAATTTTCCCCCGTTTTTGTAACATTCTTCATTGTTGCTCCGCTCCTGTAGGTCTTAGCGTGATGATATATAGCCTATAGCCTTCCTCAATAACTGGGCTATCTAACACTGAAATAATTTTTGGAATCGGACCAGCGGTTCCTGAGATTAGTGTGTTCAAACAAACAACAAAAAACAAACAAACTCTTCAGCTTTGTATATTAGTATAGATGGAATTTAGACGTTCTTCCTTGTGCGTGTCAACTGGTGAACACCTGTAAATTTTACCTGTTAACACGTAAATCACTTATCGTACAAAGCTGGACATATACTTTAAGCACTCTATTCCATTCAACCTTCAGATGAAGCCATTGATATATAAACATACATCAACGAATAAAGCAGAAAAGAAAATAGAAAGAATGTGTAGAAATTATAAAATCTTGATATTAAAAACTAATATTTTGGTTAGCAACTAAGAGATATAGTTTTTTTTTTTAACGTGTGGAAGCCCCTTCGGGCCGTCACCCCGCCGGGGTTTGCGGCGGGGCGGTGTGTCAGAATCGAACCGACTAAAACCACACGGTGTGCCTATCTCCGCCTCATGCCGCCCTGAATTCAGCCACCCGTCGATGAACTTCGGCGAGCACTTCCGCCTCCAAATCCCACGGAGGTGTTCCGGCCAAGGCGCACGCCGCCTCGGTCGACACCGTGCGGTATCCGCGTATGGCTCTGACCGCCAATACCCTCTGAGGCCGCCAAAGGCGGGCCTTATTGAGGGCAGTCAGAGATATAGTAGGTACTAGCTGAACCCCGCGGTGTTACCCGCGGTTATTGTCGTACCGCGAGTAACACCGCGGGGCAAAGTTAGTCTAAAAAAGTAGCCTAAGTTACTCCCTGGATAGCAGCTACCTGTTAGTGAAAGTCCCGTCAAAATCCGTCCAGCCGTTCCAGAGATTACCTGGAACAAACAGACAGACTGACAGACAAATTTTTTTTAACATTACATTTTTGGTATATGTAGCGTGTATACATACATATGCATTAAGTAAAAAGCGGTTATTTTAATATTACAAACACACTCCAATTTTTTTATTTTGTATAGATTTAGAATGATACACGTGTAAGCTTACTTACACATACATACACAAGTATACAATACTTTCTGATATAGCATTTGTGTTGTGTCATACATGGGGATCTCCACAGTAAACTATAATTATATATTTATAGTTAGCTGTGGGGATCCCCATGTATGACACAACAAACATACCATGGTATGCAGTTTTCCCGTTATGAGGTTTTATTAAAACCGAAGTTAATCCGCACGAGATCAATAAAACCTGTGTGTCGAGTGTATTTTTGTTTAGATTTAAAAAATGTAAAAATACAGTTTCGTAACACCGCTGGACTGGACCGGTCTTCCGCTTTCCGTGTCGATTCCATCTTAGCTACCTTTCTCACATTATGAATCCATATGGTTGTGTTGTCTTCCATTTACCGTTTTCTGATAAACCAAACAGGTTTCAGCCCTTTCAAGTTAAATTCTTAATCAAGTTACCAATACTAATCAATCCGCTATATTTTTATATTTTCCGCCGTTTTCATTTCTGATTGTTTGCCTACATTCCAAATTGTATAAACACCAAATAAATTCTTATCTCACTCAACTCTGGAGCAAATGACTTGAAAATTAAATATCACAGCAAAAAGAGTAGAACGCTAGATACCTCAGATTTATGATGTAACAAACTAAAAAACTATTTTGACTGTATGAGGACATGTTTGAGGAAGTTATCGTTGTGAAACGGGGAACAAACATAAAACTACGAACAGAAGGTGTGTAGGTACCGGCAGGCACAGATCGTTTTGAGTACATTGAATAGGTACTCAAAACTTGTATCAATTGCCAACTTTTCGAATTTTATTGTAAATTAGATGCTCGAGAAATGAGAGATCTGTTATGCCATGTTCCTTATGTTCCATAAATTCAATATCGATTAAAGAAACTGAATAAATGACTGGAGCATATTGTTTTTTAGAGATTATCTCTTTTTAAAGAGCCATTGCTGTCATTGATTTGATTATCCGAAATTTAAAAAAAATGTAATTTACATCGTAGAATATGATCCCTTTCTACCCGACAACGGCGTAGCCCAAAAGAAATAGGGCATTTTTTATAGTTTACGTAAACACTATAAAAAGTCGGGTTATAGTTTTTTAAAGATTTTCTTGTTCATGACAATTACGAATAGGTAATTGCGAACATGGACTGACCAGGTCGTCAATGTTTGAGTGGTGCCTCGAAACATAAGGTTAAATAATTTCAGTGATGGTTTAAATTCATATTACCGGGTCAACCGGTAAAAAGGTTTTTTACCGGGTCTTAAAAACAAGATAGTTTTGAACATGCCTTCGAAACCAATTGACAACATCAGGCACACCTAAGGTTGCTTTTTTGAAAAGTGTCTTAATTAGATTCTAAAGCGCTATTAAACCCAAGAAAAAAAAAACAAAAATTTTCGTCGATCGTTAAGTGCCATAAAGATGCGTTAAAAATTTACATTTTAAAATTTCGCGTGTAATTTGACAAAAACGCTGGACGCAGTGGACGCCATATTGCTTTGTGGTAATGACGTCAGTTCGCTTTGTAAAGAAAAACAAATATAAAGCATACCCTGAAGAGTTGACATTGGACACTTTAGCTTACAAAGCGGAATAATGTAATAACATGGCGGCTACTACTTCATGCTGTACAGATAAAAAAAAAACTGAAAACTTTGAAATAAATTATAAAAAGTATTTTATTATTTTATGAACCAAAACTAACATTTTCCGACTGCTTTTTGCTTAAGGTATCTCAATAATATAATTTTAGACTTTTTCTCAAATACAGTAAGATACCCTATTGTTCTATGAATAATATTTAATTTCTTAGTGGATTATTAAAGATTTAAAAAAAAATCACATGTTTATGTGGGCTCTAACAGGGTTTGCCGAAGATTAGGGTTTGTAAGTGTAAAAGTAATGTGTATTATTTGTTAGAAATATTCTTTTGTAATATATAAATTTTTTTAAGAATGTTTCATTTCATTTGTAGTAGTCTAACTAATCCTTCAGGATCGCTCGTTATTTATTATTATAAGAAATAATTGTATTATGAACGTCATTCCAATTCGTTGCACTTTGTTCAACGTTTTACACAGTCATGCATGATCTTGAATATGGTATATAAAAATGTTATCAGTAACTTACTGTATGACATTGCAAACCTAATATAGCTATTTGCACAATACCACGTTAAACTAAACACACGATTTAAATTCGCCGAAACTTGCACAATTCGATTCAGCACACTTTCGAATCAGTATAAAATGCTATTATAGAAAAATTTACCTCCGGGCTAAGGCTTTAAAAAAATGGAAAATCATTCACTTTTACGTGACTGTTCCATTTTACTGGAATACTTACTACATTAAAAAAAATATTCATAACTTTTAAGAGAATATTGTTTCCCTCGTAAAAAAGATAATAATGTGACAAAATAAGAACCAGTTTGAACGAATGCGATAGATGACATTGAATGTTAGCATTAAATTACATTTATAATCTAACAAGAAGCCTCTTATGGCTTAATAATATATTTACATATGGTAAATATGAATGACTATTAAGATACTACAGGTAAATAATATAAATTAAATGCTTTGTACAAGATAAACCTTACATTATCATGCTTACCTACTGACTACCACATTATGGTAGGTATAATGGTAGGACCATTCATCACAATAATGTAACAGAACAAACATAACAATGAAATATAATGTATATTCTCGTTCAAATTACACAATTTATGTTGAAACGAGTAGCAGATTTGGAGATAAGATAAAGTGTATGTTTGAAGAACACATGGCATAATTGTTTTCACAACATAGAATAGAATAATAGAGACAATCTTCACAAAATCTTACAAAAAAAAAAAATATTGCGTATTTAATATGGCAGCTTTTAGGACATTTAGCAACTCCTTACAAACTTATTGAGGTTCACTGCATATGTCTTAATAACTATAAATATGGTGAAACTGTAGAAAGCTGTTATATCAGGATGCAGGAAAACAGATGTTGTATTCACATTATGCTATCTTGGTGGGAAATACAGACGTGCAAAACAAGTTACATAAGACGTTTGTTGAAATAAAATACTTAACGATATATGAGCGTAAATTAAATGTTTCAATTTTAGGGGTTAAATCCGAGCTGAGAACTGTAAACTATCCTTAGCACATAGTAATTTAGGTCTGCCCGTCATCAATGTCTGATAAAATGTATACAAATAAATAAAAATGTAACTGTCTATTTGGAAACCAAATGAACAGCTTTGCACTAAATGCATATGAAGATGTTACGCTTTAAAATTTTTTTGGTCTCATCTATCTGTCTGTTCGTTTCGGCTAATCTCTGGAAAGGCTGGACCGCTTTTAATAACAAATAACTAATGTTGAAAACAAAAGTAGTAAAAAGTTATCCTTATACATAACTTTTACTACTTTTGTTTTACAACTAGATTAAAACTAATGAAATATTCAACAATATCTGATTCAAAACAAAATAAAAACAGCGGGTAAAAACACGGGGCGCAGCTATACCGTATTCTATATCGACAGCAAGTAATCTATTTTCTAATTTATTTCGAGAATTTGCCACTTTACAGTTCAGGCTAAGGTTCAGCTGACAGATAGATGGCAAAGGGTAGGTATTATTACGAAAACACGCAATACTAGTTTTCTGTAATTACAACTTGCGTTTACTAATTATGCCAACAAGGTTTGTGCTACATTATCGTGTATTACGGTTTTAAGTTTACCTTATATTTTTCTAACTAACGTGGAATAAAAATGAATCAATTTTTTTTCTTTCATTTCAGTGAGCCATACATTCCACAAAACCTAACGGGTATTACTATGGGAATAGTAAAAGGCAAGACGGCACCAATGGATGTCGTACGAATCGAAACTAAAAGTAAGGTAAGTAGGTATATCCATTTGTTTAATATGGCCAATGGTTTAATATGATCCTATCCTAACAGGTGGATAGGTATGTAACTATGTACCTACGTTATAACATTCAATTGAGTACGTCCGTCATAACAAAACAAGGAGTGCTCGAGAATCGAGACACGGATACAATTAATCCCACGTTCATGTTTTACTGTTGATATTTACACTACCTTATTATCTTATAATTTAACACTCCTCAAACGCTAATCCATTGTCATCCGTCCAAAGGCCAATGCAAACAGGTTCAGTTAATAAACTGACGTCTTGAATTAATTTGTTTTTTGACATTGTGCTGTTAATAACATAATTATTTGTTTTGTCCAGATAATGTTTTCGTTTCTGTCTGTCGGCTGGGGCCTACTATCAGACATCGATATCGAAAGCGAAAGATTACGAGCTATCGGCGGCCAAAGGTTCGCTGTTTGGGCACTCGCCAGACTAGTGGGTCTGAGGACATATAAAGGTGTAGTGAGTTACGCGAAAATTAAGGATGTGAGCAATTTGCCTAAACCAAAACAACCGCTAACCCTCAGTCACAGTGTCAGCCAGGACGGAGCGCTCGACTCCCCCGATGCGGAAGCGTTTATTGATTGCGAGGAAGCAACTGAGGTATTTACATCCGCGATTAATGGAAAACAACATCAAAGAGTCGATTCGTGGTATTCTGTTAATTCTCGCAGGAGTGCATTCTTCAGTACACGTGGTTCAGAGTATCATAGCGTGACGAGCGGTGGCTCAGAAATGCGGTCACCGGTCCATGCTTGTATGCACGGACCGGCCTCTCACCTGCCCTCCCTGATGTCACAATTACCATCACATTGGGTTCAAGAAGAGGGTGAGTTCATCCTGGTACACGTGTCTTATCAGCCATATATAGGGGAGGACTTTTTATTTGCACCACGTTCTGAGCTCTCTGATGGCGTTATATGGATGTTGATAATCAAAGCTGGAATATCAAGATCTCAACTTTTATCCTTTTTACTTGGTGTGGGACAGGGCGCACACGTGGATATGAACAGTGAATACATTAAAATGATTCCAGTAAGCGCTTTTAGAATAGTCCCGGAAGAGGGATCCAGCGGATATCTTACTGTGGACGGCGAGCTTGTAGAATACGGACCCATTCAGGCTGAAATATTCCCAAATATAGTTAATTTATTAGTCCCAGAAATGAAATAACATCAAATTTGTACTTTTAAGAATTATTCTTATATTGACTGATATGATTATTTGAACCATAGCCGAGCCGATGCAAGTGCAATATATGGGAGTACAATATTTCATGCAAAGGTGTAAGTGATGGTTGTGTAAGAGATGCAATCTAAATTATTTAAAATAACTTAGAAAAGTTACTAACCAAAGTGGCAGTTAAGTTTGATCATTCCGATAATGTTGTGATTTATGTTAATGTATGCAATTTTTTTTTTATTGGTTCAATAACTGAAAATGTGATATAATTTAGTAAGTAAATTGATGGTGAAAGTGAGCTAGTTGAGACTAGTCAAAACTTCACAGATTACAATGATTCAGTGCCAAACATTGCACTCTAAAAGCAATTATTTTGTATTATAAGGAATTGATTTTAACTTATTGTGCTCAAGTGTAGTGCAATTGTTTGCTATATGGTTCCTATGTGGGATGTTTTAGTTCAATAGTTATGCTACTTATAAAAACGTTGTAATAAATGTTTTATCTTATCTTTTAAACCATGTAGCTCAAAGCAGATTATACAAATTATAGTATAAATATTGTTTTCATTAACAACATTTAATGTGAAATGAGAGTATAGTGAAAGTTAGTGAACTGTTACTTAAGGAGAATATGGAATGCTTTTTTGCTTTTGCTTGCCCTAATATTAAAATATAGTAAGGGTAATTATACAGATTGTTACAGAAAGGTTACTGACAAATTGTAGTGATTGGTATGCCTGTTATTCTAGTGTTTTCTGACCTTTGCTCCTAAGCCAGAGATTGTGGGTTCGATACCCACTTAGGACAAATAAATGTGTGATGAGCACAATAATTTGTTCTGTATCTGGGTGTAGTTTGTACTTTCAACTTCAAATGTTTTGTGTTATTTTCAACTTTAAACATAGAGGTTTAAAATTGAAAATTACACAAAGCCGTTGATTAAAGTGAAATATAGTTTATAAGTAAATGGGTTAGTATTTAGTAGGTAATTAATTAATCAATAAGTATGTTTATAAGTAAAGGTCTGTTCACCAAACTGCAAGCTATGCTTATTAAATTGAAGATGATTTATAGACAAACAATACTTGTTATCAACTTATTTTTGTACATTCATTATAATGAAGTTTGAATATTTGTTTTTTATCGTCAAAATACTTTTCAAGTTCAATATGTCAACTAGAAAATAATATTTCCATAAATTTATATTAAAAACGGGACATATTGCAAAACCCTCAAATTTGGAAAACCTTTCTTTAACACCTGTATAAGTATCTACTTAATAATTTATTAAATGAAATATTAAGGGGTTGGGAGTACTCTGTGTCACTTGATAAAATTTATTTAGCAGTATTAATGATTGTATATTTAGTAATATTTATTTTCTGTGATAATAACTACTATTCTCTGCCATAATTTTTGTTATTTTCCTTTCCTAAAAATGTAATGTTTTAAATTAGTAACCTGATTAATCCAATCGAAAGTTAAATCAATTGAATTAATCAAATATTTTCAAATATTGTACAAATATCAATAGTATTTTTAAAGATGTTACTGATTTATCAATCAATTTCTAATATTCGATATGATCAGGCTTTATTTATATTACAATAAAACAGCAAGTTAACATTTTTTTTTTGTTACCTCGTTATGTTTTATTTCTTACCTATTAGTAAATTTGTCTTATGCGGGTTATATATTTCTGTCAGTTCATTCGTTTTCTTTTTGTCAGTGAATTTTAAAAACTTTGGAAATAGTTTATTATATATAACTATAAATGAAAGGCATAATATTGATGTTGAAATAGTTTAAATTATTTTTTAATAGAGTAGAATCATCTGTTCACATAATTAGGAACATAACTTTTCTAACGTATATTAGTCTACATAATATCATGTCCATAAATAGTATGTAAGTTCTTTAAATACCTACTATTCAGGTCAATAATATGATCTATGATCACATCAGTGTTTTACAGTAAATTTAAGTTACTTAAACTGTCAAAAAGAAAATAAAAATTGAACTCAGTATACTTGTTATCTTGAATCAGTTTTCCTGAATCCTAAATATTGTTATATACATTCCATTGTTTCTTTATGTTTTGTCATTGTAATACTTATGACCATAGTTTTATTACTATCTACGATATCATTATATTTACAGAATAAAGAGAATGTATATATATCATATACTTTTCCGTGTTATGAAACTGTTGTGAATAAATTGAAAGTTGTTTTATTAAAACCATAAATTCACTTTATAATCATTTTATTTTATTCTTGATTTCATTATTAACTAAATACACTTAAAACTAAATATTTATTTGACTTATTGCAAATGTACAATGTACATAATGCATTACAAATATCTAAAAACCTTTATAGTTAATAAAATTGTAGGTGCCATGAAAACATTAAACCTTCACTCAAACAATAAACTGTTTCCCTAAGACAATTATAATATGTATATGTTAATCTTATAAATAAAATTTTACACTATCGAAAACATTATCAAGTCTAAAATATTATCATAATATTTAAACTCTGCTTAATATTAGACAGTTTTAACATTTAACAGTCTTGACAATTTGTAAATAATTAAGATTGTTTATCTCAACTTCAGAGAATCTAAACTATCAAGTAAGTTTTGTACTTCGGAATCTACTTGTTCACGAGTACTGACCCTCTCTAGTCTGAGCCGCACAGATTCCAAGTCGCCAGCATCAGCTTTTTGTATTTGCAAATATTTACACATCATTTTGACAACTAAACATATTTCACCAATTAGCTGCTTTGTCTCTTCAAAGCTTCCAGCCCCACTTGGACGCATCTGAATAAGTCTAAGCTTGCTCTGGGCTAACTGTATAGGGTTTCGACCATATTTATCATGTGAGCTAACATCAGTGCCAGCATCGAGAAGTTCTATGACTACTTGAATATGGTTTGTACAGGCAGCAAGATGTAAAGGCGTATTACCCAGAGTGTCCTTAATGTTTGGATTAGCGCCATGTCTTAATAACGACCG
Organism: Spilosoma lubricipeda; assembly: GCA_905220595.1. Classification (NCBI taxonomy): domain Eukaryota; kingdom Metazoa; phylum Arthropoda; class Insecta; order Lepidoptera; family Erebidae; genus Spilosoma; species Spilosoma lubricipeda. The sequence goes on from HG992290.1 coordinate 4,880,340, forward strand.
AACAACTTCAACATAGCCACGGCAAGCAGCTAAATGAAGAGGGCTTCTTTTATGTTCGTCTGATGAATTTGGGTCAGCCCCTGATAACAATAATTTCTCTACAAGCTCAGTGTTGTTGGTTGATGCGGCAAAACGAAGTTTATGATTTCTTGACGAACAAATAGTACCTCCATATCTGTATTTCAATCTACAATGCCTTGCTTTTGTTGAACATTTAATTTTGCCGACATGATCATGAGGTTCGTTTAAGAACTCCACGGGCATAGGTTGGCCAGCTAGATTTATGGGTATAGCAGGTGGACTGAATTCTAAAATACACTGGGAGTGATCAAATATTGGATTATCGCTGCTCTCATTACTTGTATCTACTCCCGAATCAGTCATGGTTATCGGGTAACAAACACCAGTAAATAATTGATAAAAACTTTTAATTTAGTAAATGTGTTACTTACATAAAATAAGCAAACTATTATTAAAATATAATCTAAAAGAAAGTTAACGAGGGCAAGAAGGTATAAAGCGTATAAAGGTACTCCACTTGTTTATACTTCACAAGCTGTCAATCGCCTTTTCTCTTTTTTTACAACTTTATTTTACGGCTCTAAATTCTAGTCTTTTTAAGCAAGTCGTTGATATTTGATTGGAAACAGTTTAATGGAGTTTTGTTTCAAGTTTGCAAGTTTTTTTCCATAACATTTTACAGTTCACTTCGCATGAGTCACTCGGTTAAATTGAGTCCGTTCAGGTGATTGACCCTGTTTTCCAATTACAGCACTAGAGCGCATTATGCGGCATAATGCTTAACTTTGAATGATTCAACTACAGCAACGCTTCGCACAATCGAGCACTCTCAAAAGTAGTGTTTTTGCGTGATGCGTGCAATCGATACCAACGTGACAAAAATTAACAAGTGTTTTTTCTTTAAGGTGGCATTGATCAAAATGTTTTATTTATATATTATCGTTAGTAATATTATGAAAAAATTTTTAAAGCTTTCGTTTCGTTGCAGTTTTTTCGAAATAATCAAAGTTAATTCAAACTGTGTTAAAAAAATAAATATAAGTATGGATGAAGGTAGAACTCATTTAAAAAAATTACTCAAAACAAACAAATGTTAATGTAATTATCAAAATCCAAATTACTTAAAATAACCGTAAATAGTTTTCAACCAATTTTTATGTATACCACTTTGCTTACAAATTAATGAGGTTATTGCTAACTCTGAATATTTTTTTTTTTCAACACTGAACTTAGCGCACTCTGCTGGTGCATTTGAAAACTAATTCACGTTCCAATTAAGCTTCAGCATAATTCAGCATTGTGCGCCAATGAGTCGCACTATGCTTTGTAATTGGAAAACAGGGTGAGAATTGGGAATATAGCAATGGGCAAACTTTAGTCTGTTCATAATTGTAATGAACTTTGTACTGGCTATGTTTTTATTCTTGTAGAAGTACCAAGGTTTGGTGGGCGGGCTTCCCTGGATCGTCGCGTACCATTTTCGTTTTTGTGTACTTGCATATTCTAGTATTCATGCCACAACCTTTTCAGATCATGGGTGATCATCTGATCATGGATGCGTGGTAGTCAGTGTGGGGGGACTCGTATTTACTAGTATCAGAATTTCCGATACTGGTAAATACGAGTAGGTACTCGATACTTTTGATTCGATATCAAGTATTTATAGCATCAAATCAATCTTGCGATACACTCGGTATCGAAACAAAAGTACTTGGTATTAAATCGGAATCAGCATGAACATTAAACAAAAAAATCTAAACACATCATACAGAATGAGAGAGTCTCTCTCTCTCTCTAATCCGATCATGCTTTCCGCCCGTTCAGCTGCTCCTCCAGCTATATATATATATGCTCTAAGTTTACGTAACACAATAACTTATGAGAATAATTGCTGTACAACTTTAAACATAAAAAGGAACGCATCTTTCAATGACAGGTGGTTAGTTGACAGCGTATTCGGCCTCGGAAGAAATTTCGAACGTTATTTTTACCAACAATACTGCGTAAATCACAGTCAAAACATGCAACAATTAACAGTATTCATGGTAAGCAAATTAAACTGATGCTGGACTCAATAGACATATTCTGGTGTCCGATTATTTTCTTAACCTATAATATTTTGCCGATAGGATATTGAAAGTTCACGTTCTTATATTGACGAGCTATATTCGTCGGATCCTGAGAGAATCACTGAAGCATTGGTGATGCTGAAGAACTCAGTAATAGGAAGTAACAGACAAAAGAGTTCAGTCATACAACAGGGAGTAGTTCCGCGCCTTCTACAGCTGATGTCCGATGATACCATGGACCCTAACATAAAACTTGAAGCTACCATCACAATCGGTGAGTTGATAGGCATTACAAAGTTTTGATTTATGTCGTTGAGAATACTCTAATACAATCTGATGTAGTTGTTTCTTTTATGTTCACTGTCTACAAAGTTTCTCTTATTATATTCTCTTTGAAATAATTCTAATTGGGTTTACTTTTGACTTAGGTTCTCTAGCAAAAGGCACAACAGAAAATGTAAGAGCCCTGGTAGAGCAAGGTGCAGCTACAGCCTTAGTGGAACTCCTAAAGTCAGCACCATTAGGCACAAAGGTGGCAGAAGCAGGGTTATGTGCTTTGCGAAGTGTCTTCATGCACCCACCGGCTCCAGTGTCAGCATTACCAGCTGAAATGAGTTTGCTAACCAGATTGACACGTAAGTACAGATCTCACAAACTAAATTTGATTGTTTATATGATTATTTAATTGAGTGAGTATTAAAATATTCACTTCTATAGCACTAAATTTGGGTTTGCATTAGTCTCTGTTACATTTTTTATTAATTTATTGTGTTGTAAATTAGGCACATGAAAGTGTACAAAGGTTACATAGATAATTTATTCTTATAAGTTATGTCATTAAAAATACTGTGTTAGTATATCATTTAGTGTATTACTGTCCAGATAGACACAATTAAAAAAACTTACAAACTAAATTTGATTGTTTACATCATTATTTAAATACCATACTATAAAAATATTCATTTCTATAGCACTAAAGTTGGGTTTGCATTTGTGTCTTACATATTTTTTTATTTATTGTGCTGTAAATTAGTCTCATGAGAGTGCACAATGGTTGCTACATAGATAAATTTATTCTTATAAGTTATGTCATTAAAAATAGTGTGTTAGTATGCCATTTAGAGCATTACTCAATTAGTTGTGATGTTTTTTTTTTACTTTTTATGTTTATTCGAAGTAACTAATAAGTTGTGTTTGTTTTTCTTCTCATCTAAATTGGTAATCATGTATAGTGGAGTATAAAGCAATTAACATTTAGTGGTGATAAACAATTTGGGATTATAAGTAAAAATATGATGTAATATAATTTTACATTTTTAAAATTGTTAATTTTTAAAACAATAACAATTATGTATATATACTAATATATAAAGCTGAAGAGTTTGTTTGTTTGTTTGAACATGCTAATCTCAGGAACCGCTGGTCCGATTTGAAAAATTCTTTCAGTGGTAAATAGCCCATTTATCGAGGAAGGCTATAGGCTATATGTCAGATCTACAGGAGCGGAGCAACAATGAAGAATGTAACAAAAACGGGGGAAAATTATCACGCTACAGGCAAAAGGAGACGCAAACAAGGTTGCGTGGGTCAGCTAGTCTTGAGATATTATGTAAATGGAACATTTCTAGGAGATCTTAGACCTGTATCAAGAATGATTAAATTTACTGCTGACACATCGAACTTAAAAGTTGGCTATTCTTTCTTATGCCAATCAGTCAAAACCTGGAATTCATTACAATGTCTGTGTTTTCCTGTTCTGGAGGTGAAAACTCATCTTACTAGGCTGCCATGGTGTTGGTCACTGCTGCATTGTTTTCCGCAATGAGGATGGTGACCACTACTCTTGGGTTCTACTCGTGCTTTCTATCAGGCACAGATGTCATATTGGCAGCTTTTACATAAAAAATGTCCTTGCAAGAATTATAAAACGAAAACCTTTCCTAAAATAAATAAAAATAATAACATTGTAACAAGTTGTTGTGTGAACTGAGATGGATATATCTATTATTTGAATGCATATACGAAATGACATAACTTTGGATACTTAAAGTTTTAGATGTAGTGCCATTTACAAGGCTACAGTGTTTTTACGTAATTGGATTTAAGGTGTAGTAAGGAAGTTTGGCTTCTTTTAATGAATACCTTATAGGAACAAGTTTCAAAGCAAAACTATAAAATTTAAAAATATAATTAGAGTAATGGCTAACCGACTTGAAAATAAGGAGAAGGTTTCTCAATTCGATCATATATATATTTGTCTATTCGCTGATAACTTCGTCGTTTATGAACCGATTTTGATGATTCTTTTTTTAATGGAAAGGAGATATCCCAACAGTGGTACCATGATAAGGACACCTAAGATCTGATGATGGCATGCAAGAGAAATCGAGTCAAACCTTGAAGTCGGTTTTAGTTTTGTTATTTTTTTTTAAAATTAGTACTTTGGTTCAATTCTTCTTTTCCTGTACAATTCAACCTAATGAATTTATTTACAGCAAAAAAAAAACAGCTATTGTTTGGCTTAAAAACCAATAGGTTTTGGGCTGTAATCATTTCAGCTCAGCCTGCAGCTTTAAAAATACATTACGATATAACTGTTTAACCCATATTCCACATTTAACGCAACATACTGTATACCCAAAAAAAAAATATAGACAGAAATACATTGTCCACAGAAATAGCTTGTGATGGTACCCCAACAGCGAGAACTTGCGTCGTCCGGATACTTTCGATCTGGTGTTGTGGGACTGCAGAACAAGAGGCGTTGTGCGCAGCGGGTGGATGCGAAGCAGCCGCTGCCCTGATGGCGTCGGCACCCCCTGCAGCACCTGCTTTACCTGCCCTGGACCTGTTAGCCAATATGTGCTTTGAAAATGCTAATGTGTCACAAGTAGCACTTAAAGCAAGGTAAGTGCATATTTATTACAAAACTTCAATGAAGGTGAGCCATCTCGATTAGCGTAAAGCCGAAAGCGGCCCGCGCTGACAGCTACCCTAACGTCGATTATCTAAAAGCAGCGTTTAACAAGGCCACTAGGGAATGCAAGAAGGCTTACATTAGAGCGGATGCCCAGCGTATTGCGAGGTTCAGCCAAGAACTCGTTGCATAGTTCGCGGGTGGCCGAAAGTTCTGGCGATTGGCTAAAGCCGTGCAGTTCAACTTCTGCCAGCTCTCGCTACCACCGCTGTAATATCCCGACGGATCACTTGCCCATCAGCCGCAAGAGAAAGCGAAACTGATTATTGATCTCTTTGCGGCTAACTCCCGAATCGACGACCGCGGCAAGCACCCGCCTACCATTCCAACCTGCGACACTAGAATGCAACCGAACCGATCCACGGGTGTTCTTCTAGCGCACGTCACACAACTTTGGGGAAGGGCTATTGACAGGCATGGGGAATCCTAGAGCATCAGCCTTGACTTGGCCAAGACCTTTGATAGGGTTTGGTACCGTTTTCTGCATATATCAATAACTTATTAGCCCTTGGCAACATTCATTGCTATGCAGACGACAGCACATTTCATGCACGATATTTTGAACACCCTACAGCCAAGCATGTTAATGTGTTGTACGAGAGTTTATATTCATTTCGTTAAGTATCCGTATTATCGTATGTTTGAATTTTAAATACAGCAACACAGTGAAGGGCGATAATTGATAGCAAGGCAGTTACTTTTGAACCAAACTTTCAAAATTAAACTGAAAAGTGATTGATGATTTGTATCTGACTAAATCCTAACGACATCGATAAAGTGCTTTCGTTTGCTTTTACTGCTGTTTTTATAATGAAGTAATCGCACTACATTCTTTCCTGCTTTGAGTGCAGTGACCAAAGAAAAATTTTAAGATTACCTATCGCCAGTCATCCGTAAAGTTGCTTTCACTGCAATAGGTTTGCATCTCAAATTGCTAAACTGTTGTAAAACGATTCTGGTTTAGTCATCTAACCACTTGATGTTATTTCTGGCAACAATTTCAAATAGTTATGTAATGTTATATTGAAATGTGGGTCAAATAGTCAATTGCGTAAAATTAATTTACACTGAACACACCTAAAACGTGATAAATTTTTAGCGATTAAAATAGTTTGAAGAATAGCATCTGTATTTTTTAGGGTTCCGTAGTATAGGTCTCGGTACCCTTATAGTTTTGTCATGTCCTATGTCCTCGGCTTACCTTCCAAACGGTTAGTGCTAGAAAGATGAAACTTTGCATGGATATGTATATTTACTAAGTCGACAAAGTGCTAAGATAAAATCAAGATTTTTTTTATGAGAGTTTCTAATGAATAAGGTGTCAATAGGTTCATTTAGGCTATATAAATTTTATCAAAAGTTTTTACGTAGTTGGGTTATACTTTGCATCATAAAACTAGAAAGTTAAATAAAATAAAAGTTAAATAATAAAAAAAGCAGACCTTGCCATTGAAAAATGCAACTCAACGGTCATAAGTGCTCTGTACCTCTTTATGTCCCTCCCCTAAAGTCATGGGGAGAGAAGTGGTGGCGTTCCAATAACTTCACTCGGTGTAAAGCGACGAAACTATGGCTTAACACTGGTTTTCTATGAGGCATTCGAGACCTATCCTGCTATTATTTGCAAGATGTGTGTAAAAAAATATTTAAGTACAAAACGTTGTGAAATTTCACATTTTCAGGATATTAAAATAAAATAACAAAATGCAAATATAATTTAAATAGATTTCTCGTGTACTAGTTTGAGCAATTTAATGATATTTGGTTAATCTTTTTGGCCTTCATCTAAGGATATGCGGTATTGAAACGTTCACCTTTATATTTGAGAAGAAACTCAGTTCTTTGTCAGAGTTTTTTTTAATAAATGATAAAAAATCGGCAAAGTGCGAGTCCGATTCGCACTGGACGGAAGTCTGAGGTATGGAAGTTGGAATGTTGGAACGATGATTGGAGGGAGGTAGCGGATGTATTCAAACGAAGAAGGATAAATGTGGCATGCTTACAAGAAAACAAATGGAAAGGGACGAAAGCTGGAGAAATTGGTGAGGGTTACAAGTTCTAAGAAATAAAGAAATACATAATAGGTTTAGAAACAGTTATCTTTAACATCGATTCTTAATCGATTTATATAAAAACGATAGTTTGATTCTAGGAATTGTGCTATATACAAGAGTAGATATCAATTAAATCATGATCGATGAGCGCTAGCAGTTAGTAAATGAAATCGGAGCAAGTGTACTAACGTTATCATTTTGTACAAATTATTATTTCCCTGTTCGTAGGCATGGCGACAAGACGATACCGGAATTATTGATGTCACTAGTTTCCCGCGACAAACCATTAGTGGTAGCAATGGGTGCCGCGCGATGTCTCACATTCATACATCGAGCAGGCGCTTTACCGGCTGACGATAGCAGGTAGGTACTTATACTATAGGCAGGTACTTGACTTACACTATTTTAATCTAATGCCTTCAAATGAACAATTCTTGTTTAAATATATGTATGTATACATATATGAATCTGAATAATCTAAAGTTTTTATAAATTTTAGTATGCAGGGGGTGTCGGGGGCGATAAATGGATCCAGCTAGAATTCATTTTTAGACAATTTACCAAAAAAGAACCGAGCAAAACTCCGTCATCCAGATACTTTATATTTAAACTATTTAAAAAAAGAAAGAAGGAGGATCCCAATTCGCTTATATTTACTTTAAGTTTAAAATTGAGCGACTGATCGAAGTTTTTTTTTATAGATTGATAACAGTTAACAATTGACAATAGTGAAATTGAATTAATGAAGAATATACCTAGTTTATTACAATCCATCACCAATTTATGTTCATTACAAAGTTAATAATACTTTAAGAAATGAAGACATTTTTATAGGAGTAGATACTTTACAGTTAAATCTACTTTATACCTACTGCCTCGTTGCTCGTAGTAGTTAGCGTATGCGACTGTTCCATTCCTGGACGGGGCAAAAGTTTGATTGGATTTTTCTTACAATAAATTCTTAACAACAGCATGGAGTATTGAAGTTTGGCTGTCAGCATGTTATATTTAGCCGTCGGTCCCGGTTGTCATGGACATCTATGGCAATCGTTCCGGGAAGTTCGTGCTCTCAAATATACTGACAAATAGTTCAACCTTCGAATACAGTTCGGTCTGAGGGTTGCGGAGGTCTGACGCATGTCGCTCCATGAAAAAAAAACTAAGTGAAACCGATTGAACTAGTAGCTGACGCAAATAATCTTGGAAATAATAAAGACTAGCTATAGCTAGGCTATATTATTGTGGAATTTGTGCTATGATATAAGCTATAGTTAGGCAATAGCTTGTTGCATAGCACAAATTCCACATTTAAAAATCTGCATCAACGAAAGCGAAACTGAGTGCATTACTTGTTTCTAAATACAGCAACTTTTATCTGACACAGAGTGGTGTTCGGTGCATTACCATGTTTAGCGAGGCTATGCACAAAGGAAATGCCCGAGGACATCAGAGCGACTGCTGCGGAGGCATTAGCATATTTAGCAGAGGTATGCTCGAGATTACACTGCATGTAAGATCTAATATTTGTATGATTTCAGTATCAGTTAGGAAGTTAAAAGCCTTTTAATATTTTGTGCTATTTATGTAATACCCAATGTTACATTCAGTATCAGTTGTCAGAATCAAGTTGCGTTGTATTTCGTATGCTTCTATTTTTTTTATTACGTTATTAGCTAAGTATGAATAAAGTGTATGTGGCCTATCGAAAACTCTACCTATAGACATTTTCAACATAATTTATTTTCTGAGGTACTGAGAGAAAAATTAATAAAAGAAAACCTTTATTTCACTTCATACTTAGCATTTATGTATTATGCCATCCCGTAATATGTACATGGGTTTCTAGTCAATGAGAGGCGATGGAAGAAGCCATCAAATCTAGTTGTCTCTGCATGTAAACAAAAGCAACATTCAATATAACATCAAAAAAATGGTTTTGTTATGTAATAAACTTACATGTATAAGATACTAGTTGTTGCCTGCGGCTCCGCCCACGTATATGTCGGTTATCGCGGCAAATAGTAGCCTATGTGTTAGCTATATTCCTGTAAAGTTTCATCCAAATCCGTTCAGTAGCTTTTGCGTGAAAGAGTAACAAACATCCATTCATCCATACTTACAACTTTCGCGTTTATAATATTAGTAGGATTTATGTATACTAATGACTTTTACAGGTCGACACATCATTACAACGGCTGGCTGCAATATCAAATCATTTAATGACATCATTAGCAGACATCGTCACTTGTCAGTCGGCGGCCGCTAAACAAGGAGCATTCAAATGCTTTGCTTCTCTTGGTGCTAACGACGAAGATATTAGAAAAAGAATCATAGAGACCCATGGGCTGATGGTGCATGTAATCAATGGAATGAACAATCCTGAACCTTTGGTATGTAAAGTAATGCTATGCCGAGGTAGTTAGCCGTGATTGATGTCTTTACCGACTGTAAAATGATATATTTTATAGTAATCTTAATATAATATATAGAATTTATATAATAAATAGGAAGATGATGAAGAGAAGAGTTTTGAAATCGTCTGTTTTATTTAATTCATTTGGTAAACATCTAACTTAGACTGTAATGTGATTATAACGTATTGTGATCGGAAATTAATCGGTGATCATGATTTTTATTGCATCGCTTTTTTTTTTTGGTTTTCAGGTACGATTAGCAGCAGTCAGATGTTTGCACTCCCTTTCAAGATCAGTGCAACAGTTAAGAACGACGTTTCAAGTAATTTAAATATTTTTTATTCTATTGCAATGCTTAAATATACAGCAGAAAAAAGTGTAAATAAATACTTAAAATGTTGTCAATCATTTTCAGTTATTATTATGAAGCTATTTATTTATATTATGCCATTCTATATAATATATATTGTATTTTTTTTTTGTTTGTATCAGAAAAATTATAAGTAGCTTTTATGTAACATTTAGACAGATGTTAAATTAACATGTTATTTTGTTTCTTTAGGATCATGCTGTATGGAAGCCTTTAATGCAACTATTAAACGATTCGCCCGGCACGGAACTACTCACAGTTGCGTCTTCCACACTCTGCAATCTGTTGCTTGAGTTTTCACCAGCGAAAGAACCAATGTTGGATCAAGGTTCGTATAAAAAAATAATATAACAACTGCCTTGTTGGTCTAACGCTTGACGTATGCGACTGCCGATCAGAGGTCTCGGGTTCGAATCTCAAGTCGGGCCAAAAGTGTTGTTGAGAGTTTCGGACTATTATTGAAATACTTAATAACAACTCGGAGTTTGGAAGCTGGGGTCTGAACTCCTGTGCCTCTAAGAAGCACGTAAAGCTGTCGGACCTGCGCCTGATCTCTCCCCAGTCGTGTCGGTTAACCGTACCATCGGATTAAGAGAGAGAGGGAACAGAGAGTGCAACTGTTTGCGCGCATACACTTGTGCACTATAATATATCCTGCGTAGTTGGCTGGTCTACGTTGAGATTGGCCGCCGTGGCCGTAATCAGCTATCTTGAGATCTCACTTACCATTTGGCGGTCAACACTAATACCTCGTGCGCTCATTGGTCGCATCACATAGTGTGTGCCCTCATAGGACCAATAAAATAGCGGCCCAATTCACTGTCACAAACTTCCGTCTCTTTACATGAAATCAAGTCCATAGATTTCAGGAAAATAAAGAAAATTGATGCATATAAAAATTCTAACCGTTCTATTTTTAGAAATCCATATTCATTGTCATTGATGATTAATGAACATTTTTGTATGTTACAGGTGCAGTAGAAATATTATGTAATTTAACGAAAAGGCCAGAATCTGCATTGAGATTGAATGGCATATGGGCACTCATGAACATGGCTTTTCAGGTAAAGGACTTTTTACATAAAACAATTTTTTTTCTTTCTAATATTCCAATTCTCTTCAACTATCATGGAATGAATCTAATTTGTCACTATTCACGTAATTTTAATTGGATATTAAGCTTTTTTTTAAAGACTACTACCGCATTACCTCACTTCCTGTGTCACGGGGGACTCGATAAACATACATGAAACGGAAACAAATAACACCTTGACTCAGAATAACAATTTGTGAATCACACAAAGTGTTGTCCCTATATGGGGTTTGGACCCACAACACTTGGCGACCGCTTAATTAAACCATCAGGCCAACCGTCCTCTCAACACTACTAATATATAATAGGTTTTTACCTATGAAATTGCCGTTTTGTATGCAATAAGTGAAAGTACTTATTTCTTCAAACTTTTTTATTTCTGTTATTCGAAGTAATCACCCATGCAATCGACGCATCTTTGCCAACGCATTGGCAGTTTATTGATGATATTATTGCAGTGGCTCTATAAATTGCAGTGTATTTATAATTTTCCAGGCGGAACAAAAAGTGAAACAGCGCATTCTGTGCAGTTTGGGCACGGAGCAGATGTTTCGGTTGCTGGGAGACAGCGACACACGTGTGATAATGAAGACTCTAGGGCTATTGCGAAACCTGTTGTCAACCAGACACCACATAGACGCCATCATGAGCGAGTACTCCTCCCAAGTTATGCAGGTCTGTTAAAATCTTAAACTACTTTGCCTTCTTTAGAAGGCACTTAAGCCGCGAACGTAGCACATATAATTTTGACTGTCAGTTAGTCTTTAGGTCTATAGTTGTGAACATAATTACTTATCCTACTAATGATTCTTTTATTATACGACTTTAGTGTGTATTTATCGGTTAGTTCGATAAAATGCTAATATACGACGGTCTGGCATCTAAGTTGCACAGATATCCGGTAGATGGCGCCGTATTAGAATAAAAATGTTGCTGTACGAAGTGCGCCGGGTCAGCTAGTATATTTGTAAATACATTCTTATAAATAAATTACATGTACTCAGAAAAATAGATTATGGTCAATCTTTATATATATAATTCTTCTGTGAGTGTGTATGTCACTGAACTACTCTCAAACGAATGGACCTATTTTGATGAAATTTTTTGTGTGTGTTCAAGGGGACCTGGGAATGGTTTAGATTCACAATTTTGTCCGCTGGACAATGTTTTTCGATTAATTTTTAATTTATTAGTAGTTATGGCAAAACGACGTTTGCCGGGACAGCTAGTATATATATATATATATTCCCTAGATGAGAATTTGAACCTTACACCTCTGACGTAGCAGTTAGAATGATATATTGTTTTAAACTTTCATGGTCAGTAACAGTAAAATAGGAATCTGCGGGATTGCTACCATGTACCTTTTTGTTTGTGAGTATCCGATATTTCGGCGCTGTTGCAAGCGCCATGATCACTCCGTGGTACAAGGTACATGGTAGGAATCGCGCAGATTCCTATTTTAACAGTTAGAATGACTAGTTAAACAAGCAAGCTTAATTTTTATTTTAAAAAATTATAATACGTTCGTTTTCTTAGGCTGTGATAGTAGTGCTAGAAGGCTCGTACCCCGCTGAAGTAAAAGAGCAAGCACTTTGTATCCTCGGTAACATTGGTGACGGAGAGAAAGCAAAGGATCTGATCATGGCCAACGAAGATGTTCTTAGAAAACTAGTCGATTACCTGGTAAGTGAATTAAATGTTTATTCAACACTAGCCGAGCCCTGCGGTTTTGCCCGCGATTGTAGCTAGTTGACAGTGTAACTATCAACAAGTTTACGCAGTGGAGCTGGTCTAAAATAAAAGTAGTCTAAGTTACTCCTTATATCATCATCTAAGTTACTCCTTATATCATCATCTATCTGCCAGTAAAAGACCCGTTAAAAATCGATCCAGCCGTTCCGGAGCCAACCAACGGACAGACAGATAATTTTTAAAAGATTTCTTGATGCAAGTACTGCGTATTCAGTAATATAATTTAGTGACGAGTAGTTGGTTTGATATTATAAACACACATTTCATTTTATTTATTTGTATATATTCCTACAAACTAGTAACTGCTAACTTTTGAAACAGATCATAAAAGATAATTTGTTTGCTGCGAAATTGCAGAGTAAATTATAAAGAAAACATTGTTATCTCATGTATTTTTATGTTTGTAACGTGACCATGATTATTCCGGAAACGGTTGATAAAGAACAAATATTGCAGTTTTCGAAAAAATCTAACCATATTTGATTTTTTATGTAACTATTTGATTGACTGCCTGGTCGGTTTAGCGTATGTGACTGCCGATTAAGAGATTTCGCATTCGATGCCCAGATTCGGCCCTAAAAGTATTATCAAGTTTTTCTGATTATTGAAATGCTTTATTCCGTGTTTCGGAGAGTATGTGAAGCCAAGCCGTCAGTCCTACGTCTGATGATGATAGGATTATATGGGAGGGCAGTGTGTGCTAGGACGTACACGGTTGCGGTGTGGTTGCAGGCGCACCCCGAGAGCAAGCTGCAGGAGGCGGCGCTGTTCGTGGCCACGAACCTGGTGTGGCGCGGCGAGGCGGGCGCGGGCGGGCGCCAGGCGCGCCTCGCCGAGCTGGGCGTGCTGCGCGCGCTGCAGCTGCTGCGCGCCAAGCACGACGCCATCCACCTGCACGACAAGTACGACCACTACCTACCTACATACCTACCTACCTACTGCCCCTGCCTACCGCCACCTGCCTACCGCCACCCACCTACCGCCACCCGCCTACCGCCACCCGCCTACCGCCACCCGCCTACCGCCACCCACCTACCGCCACCCGCCTACCGCCACCCGCCTACCGCCACCCACCTACCGCCACCCACCTACCGCCACCCGCCTACCGCCACCCGCCTACCGCCACCCGCCTACCGCCACCCGCCTACCGCCACCCACCTACCGCCACCCGCCTACCGCCACCCGCCTACCGCCACCCGCCTACCGCCACCCGCCTACCGCCACCCGCCTACCGCCACCCGCCTACCGCCACCCACCTACCGCCACCTGCCTACCGCCACGTCACAAGTTGATTTTTAGTACATTTTTCATTCAGTTATCGTTCTGACAAATGATAAAGAGTAACAATTTTGACTAAGGTGTACCCTATTAACTTGCTTTGAAGAGCTCACCTACAATACGAGTATATACTAAACTTTATTATAAAGGGCGATATGGTCGAATTGGTATATTAATGCTTTCATGTATTCTTCTTTTGACTTCGCTGGAAGCAGGTTTTCCATTGCCAATTTGACTTCTGATCTTAAATCTAGTGGAGTACAATCAATTTCCATTTCACTCTCTGAACTGTTGGAACTCATTTTAATTATTCAATTTATTAATTAAATATTTAAATAACAAATACAGACGAATTTTCAGCTTTGCCGCCGATTTTTTATTTATCATCTGTGCCGAAAGGCAAACGCATTCACGCATACAGCCACGTGAACACAATTTGTACTAAGCAAAGAGATTTTGGTATGCCAAGAATGATAAAAGAGATCCAATCAAAGAGTATATAATAACCCCAGCACACCGTTTCATACAACATTGCTAGAGCGTTGTAATGTTCCAAATTAAAAAAACGCGCCTGCAATGGATTTAGTTTTCACTGTCCGTAAATTAGCTACTTCGCGTGTTCTTTTTTCGAAAATAATGACAATACTTCCATGCATGTTTGAGAAAAAAAAATTGTAAGGTGAAAGGTGAGCCACTCATCAAAATGAAGCCGCTTACGAAACATTTGCTTGATAGTAATAACTTGTAAAATTTGTACCGGAGATCCCAGACTAATATAAACAGTTTGATGAATCTAAAGGAAAACTGTGACCTATTTATTAACCTACCATTACCACAAGTGAAAAGTTAATACTATTTAAAATAGGCTTTAATCCTATTACTAAATTATTACTTTTACTAGTTGTTGCCCGCGGGTATTTGTCGGTTATCGCTGCAAATAGTAGCCTATGTGTTATTCTGATGTATAAGCTATATTACTGTAAAGTTTCATTCAAATCCGTTCTGTACTTTTTGTGTGAAAGAGTAACAAACACCCATCCATCCACACTTACAAACTTTCGCGTTTATAATATTAGTATAGGTATCGTGATACAGATGCAAAACCAATTTGTATTGAACAACTTACAATTTTTATGATTAAACTTACACGAATTACTAAGAAATGTAACTTACAACCTAATGCTCACTTTTTTGTTTACATTGGACTTTCTTTGTGCATGGAACGAGATTTGGGAACAGTCCACAAAATTTGGATAATCCTATTATAAAATTTCCATAAAATTAAAAAAAGAAAAATAAAATGTTTTTGAATAATAATAATAATAATTATTAATAAAATAATTATCAATAATAATAATTATAATGTTTGTTTCAGAGTGAAGACGGCACTGGCGCAGTTTAACGACTTCACATAATATCACAAGAGTCACAAACGTAAGCGCATGCGACGAAAGTGACTCTGTTAGTTATAGTAACGCTTTGTGATTCAGTCGAACGCGACAGTGAGCTCTCCAGTCATAACACTATGATATTAATATGTAGCTCTAAGTATTTAATTAAACTGTACATATTATGAGTTCGCCGATAGTTATATTGACGAGGAGTGTTATGCGATTTATTTATTTTAATTTCATCTTCATTAATCGCAATAATCCATTCTTACGTGACGAGTATCCTACCAAAGAATCGATACGCGTTTCGAACGAGACAGAGGTGCTAGATCCCTCGCGAAGTGTATATTTTTGTGAAACTAGCGAATGTAGTTAAACTACATTAGTGTTATTTAATAAGTTGTTGATAGTGTGGACGTTTTGTATGCGGTGTATATGAAATCATGTTTAGATAGCTACTGTCCGACAGTGGATGTTATATACCTTTTCTCTGTGATAGTTTTCCTAGATTTATAAATATATTCATTTTAAACTTTACTTTGTACTCCATGTAAATAATCTGATTTAGTAAATAGTCACAGTTAGAGTTACCAGATAAAATACGAGCGCGGCATGGATTGAGAAAAATTTAGTGTTTAATCTACCACTGAATGAAAATTACTGGTATCATAATATATTAGATCTGCAATATATCCACGGTCGGACATTTTTTAATAAATTGAATGATACGAGAGTACGAAAACATCGTGTCTCCAAACTGTTTTATTCTGTAAACAAATTGTATATAGATAATAATAACAGTCCTGTTTCGTACTTTCTGTTGAAAAGTGTCGTGAGTCAGTGATGGGGTATATAGAGGGTAGCTTTTGATAACGCATTGAATGTATGACTGTATGCTTATAATTAAATTATACTCGATGTGTTTCGGATTTGTTAAATGGGCTACTTTATATGTGCAACTTATTGCACATTTAAAGTAAAATATATAAAGTACAAATTCCATATAATCCTTAGATTATATGGAATTTTTATCAGGACCCGTAAATGTTGTAGACATTTTTAAATAACGAGCCTTACATTTGTCTGTACCTCCCTGATTGATTACGAATAGTCGGAATGGGTTAAATTATGTAGTAAACTAATACTTTGTAAAAACAATACTTAAAGTGTTAACAGTCAAACAAATATTTAAACAATCACAAGCAATGTAATTTTAAATTTGCTGATACTAAAGTTTTGGAATACAAAAAATTATTATTATTAATATCCGAACGATGTGGCGGTTCGAACATTCTCATTTTCTCGTATTCTATTCTCAAAAGCATGCATCTTTCCACCTATACACGCTATTTACTACATAGAACAAAATAAGTATCTTACTTTTTTTAATATGTACTTATAACAGGGTAACTTTAAGAAATGCTAAAAACATTTTTAGGTTGCTTTATCTCTTGATAAAATCGAGTCCGAAACGAATCTATTTAATTGAAAAAACTCACGAAAGTTTTTATTCACAAAGAATTTGTTTAAAAAAATAATCGAGAAATTGTAATAAATTTTGTTCAATCGTTATTTTTCAATCACTCGATTTAATCTGTAGATCATGAATTGTGCGATCATGTATTAAAATAGAAGCGCCATTTTTTATTTTCATTATTTGTAATTTCTGCCCTGGAATTTGTAATGTTCGATCTTACGTGGTGGTGGTCATTTATATATTTTTTTAAATATACATTTAGCTGATGGATTATATGGTAATCAATAGGTAGGATAACAACATCTAAGAAAGTTGCCTGTCTCCTGCATATTAAAAATGTGAAATCTGAATTTCACATTTTCAGGCAGTAAAGGGTACCAAGGCTGTTTTACTTAAAATAGCAAAACAAATTGCTTATGGACTTTTTCTAATGTCGAAATGCAAGCACATACGTATTTGCATACATTTGCCCATTATATAAATTTATATATATATTGTTCAATATACGATATAAATCGTGATATGTAGGAGCAAATCTATACTTTGAATTGAATGTAAAACATTCATCGTGATAATGATTGCCTGGCTTTTGTTCTATGGCAACATTGGTATTTCTAAAATGTCAGTTATTAGCCAGTATTTGTATCCTTAAAAAAACCTAACGTGAATTCGTTTTTCGATTTACTTATGGCCAAAATATGTCTGCGTTGATTTGCCATTCTGTCTGTAAAACGATTGATACTGAGTCTCAGTTTTGTCCAATGCCTTTTGCAATTGTATTTATTTTAAAGTTACCAATAGACTGTCATTGCTGAGAAACAGTCGAATCAGTCGATTTTAAGTTATTCTATTTAGCCCATTAACTAAGGATACAAATGGGTTTATGAAGGATACAAGAATAAAAAATAAAACAGGATAAAAAAATGAATTTGACTAGGTATATTTTAAAATTTAAATAAGAAGAAAAAAGTAACTTTTCAGATGTCTGGAAAAAATATACGTTCAGAAATACTCTTTAATCTAAATAAATATTTTTACATATGTTACAAAATCAGTATCGGTTTTCGGAATTGGCCTTTATGCTATCGCCATTTAGAGATTATCTAAATCCAACATGCATTTTGCTAATATTTAATATCAATTTATATGTAACATGTTACTCAAATATATTTATTTAAAATGTTCACAAAATATTATATCGACGTTCTTAATTGCCCAACTGTAAAATGCATGTGTCTGTAAACGTAAGTTTCAAGAAGCTGTCGGTTTGATGAAGTTCATTTATTTTTTTGCTCACTTGTTTAATATGCGTTATTATAATATATTGGTACTTTATTGTGTTTGTTTGTACTTTTTAAGTTTATTCTTTTAAATTTAGAATACTATCACACTTGGGTGCTTGCTAAGAAAAGCCTGTATGTTTGGTCGACTAGCACAACATTAAATGAATTAGTGTTACTGGGAAGTAGGTATGGGTTTTTTTTAAAGTTGTAAAGTATGTTATGATGACCAACAACAACCAAAATAAAATTATTATTACCTAGTTTCTCCCAATGTTTAGTATTACATTGGTATTACTAAACATTATGGAGATGCTAAGTACCAAGTAATACCAGCGAGTTGGTAGTTTAGTAAGCATGCAGGTACAGAAAAAGAAATCTATTACGTTAAATTATATAGAAATTATTTTAAAACGACTGATAGATTAGACATTGACAAGTAGTTATTTACATTTTTTTTATTCTCCACTCTGTATAAATTCGGTTTAGTTTTTTTGTATATACAGTCTGTTGTATTATATCTTTTTATTGCGCTCATTTGTGACATTGCGATTTTTAAATATAAAATAATATTATTTATGACAAGTTACGTTTTTCATGTTAATATGAAGATAATACGAAAACTATTTTTGTTTTATTTGTCTGTTTTTACTTATCTGCCAATTGCATACATTTGCGGGGTTTGAAAAATTCATACAGGCCTAGTTGGAGTAGTGTAAATCCAATATCGTTCATCGCCTGCTACGTTTACATGATCAAATGCTCAACTTTTGAAACATTTGAAATTTCTGTATTTCTGAAAGTCAATTTTCATAGTAAAAGTTCGTTCAAAATGCTGTTCCGATGGCACTGCTATTGGAACTTCCGTCCCCTCGTGGTCCTTACCTCACTCCACTGATCATCGTGGACGAAATCGGTATCGATATATTCTCGTTCTCACCAATGACCCCACGAGTCAGTGATCCCACGAATGTCGTGGAAAGTATTCTAGTAACTGAACTAATAATATTATAGTAATTCAATGAGACAATATACTAAAGACCGACCCTCTCTTGGCCAAAACTGTACGCCGTAAAAAGCTAGAAAAGTTCAACTAAATCTAGATGTATGCATCTGGACTGAGGCGTTAGGCGTGAGGCGAGTTAAAAATAGTAAAAACCTAAAGCAATGGGTCATAAATTTCTTAAACTCGAAATAAAACATTTATGATCAAATGCTGAAAACAAACATACAACTTGGGCATTCAGTTCAGACGCTTGCAAAAAATTACATACTCTTGATCTCGGACAGTGCTGCCTCTAGGTCAATGCTTTTTATTTAAGAACTAGCTGAACCCCGCGGTGTTACCCGCGGTTATTGTTGTACCGCGAGTAACGCCGCGGGACAAAGTTAGTCTAAAAAAAAAGTAGCCTAAGCTACTCCCCGGATCATCAGCCACCTGCCAGTGAAAGTCCCGTCAAAATCCGTCCAGCGGTTCCAGAGATTACCCGGAACAAACAGACAGACAGACAGACAGACAAAAAATTTTTTAACTACATTTTTGTTATATGTATCATGTATACATACATATGCACTGATTAAAAAGCTGTTATTTTAATATTACAAACAGACACTCCAATTTTATTTATTTGTATAGATTTAGTTAGAATTTCTTAACACTTTTAAGAAAATCCCAGAACTATACAATACGACATAACGGATTTACGGCGGCATAATATAGGGTCCTCAGTTCAGTAACGTCTCTACGGAGGAATCTGCAAAAAATGCAATTATCTGAACAAATACGTAACTAATACTTTATAATATTTTAGTTAAACACCAGTTTTTCTTTTTAACTATTTTGAACAGTTAAAAAGAAAAAATTGAACAAGCAAATTTTTAAGAGGTAAATAAAATTTGAATTTTTCTGAAACGTTTGAACTGAGGGCCCAAGGTTTGCGCCTTTACTGACTAAAGTCAACCTCACAGATTAACGCAAACTATACTAAGTTTTTTTTTACTATTTTTTAACTAAAACCTGACATTTCGTCCGTTGTCCTCAATGCTATATTTACTTGTTTCTTATTTTGTTTATTTATGTTCATTGTAGAAATATAAACAAATAGAAATAAAAAAAAGTAAAAACTAAAACCCAACTACGACAAAAACAACGCTGCAAAATTATGAAACAAGTTTCAAAAGCCGTAGTCACGCGTTGTTAAAGTGATATGTGCCATATGGTACTTTACACTACATGGACTACGGCTTTTGAAACTTATCAATGTACCATAGTCCATATCACTTTAACAACGCGTGACTACGGCTTTTGAAACTTGTTTCATAATTTTGCAGCGTTGTTTTTGTCGTAGTTGGGTTTTAGTTTTTACTTTTTTTTATTTAAAATGTTTTGGCGCCTCTATAATACTAATTTCTTTGCAAAGTATATTTTAAATAGATACCACAGAAATATCACAATTATCGAATAAATACGGACAAAGTCACTAGAAAATGCTAATAATATGTATATTTTTGAAATCTGCAAGTAACGCCCTTTCGTATGATACCAAACACGGCATATTTCTCTCATATTTATTTTTTAATACAGTACCTTATGTCGGCTAGAGGGCGCCACATTAGATTTAGTGACGCGTCATATAGCCTATAACCAGAAGACAATCACGACGCTTCTATAAACATCTCATTTGTCCAAATCTAATGAGTAGTTAAGGAGCTAGGAGGGAACAGATGAACATACATACATACATACATACATACATACATACATACATACATACATACATACATACATACATACATACATACATACATACATACATACATACATACATACATAGCCTGTCAAAATCATAACCCTCCTTTGGCTTTGCCGTAGTCGGGTAAAAAAGGGTAACAATATACAAACGTGACAATTAGGATTACAGACGACAACCTTTAAACGGATATTAGGACAAGTGACAATAAATGAATAATAGTGAGCGCACATTTTTTTTATGTGAATAAATAAAATAATCACTTAACTTTAAATGAAAATAAAATACACACACATTTCTAAAAATATAATGTTACAACGCCATAGCAAAACTATAAACTAGTCGATTCCGTGACGACATGACACCGCAAAGAACATCTCAAACTCACGACGATCAATCTATATTCGATTTTATGCATATTGATGTAAGATTCATTATTCCGTGCCTTAAGAAATTAACGAGATCTTTCTGACGTTTGGCTAGGTTCGATAGATTAAACACTAGAGGTGCTCCAAAGTGTCCAACGCCATCTCACGGCCGCGGTGACACTCTAGCAAGTGCGCGGCGTGGCGCGGCTGATAAATAACAAGTAATTGTAAAAATCAATTAAAAATCTTTCATTTAATGTTTTGTTTTATTTATAATTAAGATTTGGTTTTATCATCAAAGTCAATGTCTTTTCCCAACTTTTTAAACAAATTTGGCACTTAGTTTTATTTAGGAAAAAGTAGGCAAGATACATTGTATTGTTCTAAAGTTACTTGACCACCTGCTTTTGAAGTGGAAGCCACAGCCACTGGAGGCAAACTTGTAGCAGAAGGATTGGTTGACATGGATCGAGCAGTTGATTCCATGCTTGAAATATTTACAGCTACTGCGTGTTTTGCTGATGATGATGATTTTGGAGAAAATCGTTTGCTTTCTTCAACGGCTACCTGGATAAAATCACCATCTTCATTCTGACGGTTTTTTGTCATGGGGTGTTTTATTAAGGCAATTAACTAAATTACTCCTAAATATGGTCCTTAGCAACTTTGCTGTTAGATTTTTTTTCCAACCACTCTTTTGCCTATATCTCGCAAACAAATTTTCTATTGCATCCTGATTTATTTTTTGTGTAATCAGAAATGTAATGGAGGGATCAGTAGATTCTTTATTGAATTGTTGTAGTACTGCTTCACACGATTGGACAATCCATCAAAGCAAGATGGTCGAGTTAATTGTTTTTTTTGCTCTCCTGTTTTTATCATTTTAAATGAAATTTTATGCAATGTTTCAAACAATTTTTTGCCCTCCTTTATCGCATTTAATCCATGTGTTGACTTTTTAGACAATGCGTGTTTGTATGGAATCCTACAAAATTTTTGTTTACTGTTCAATGCAACAAACATGTTGTTGACAATTTTTTATAAATTTACTGTACCATCGGCAGTGTAACTTGTTAACTGCCCTGTGCTATTGGTTATTTTGATAGCTGCAGGAACAGAATGGCTAAATATTTGAGTCACAAGAGTTACTTTAATTTTTTGGAAAGGATTGGGGTTTATGTGCCGATCTGTCAATTTCGTAAGTGATCGACTCTAGTTAGAAGTTTTATCTATTTCGTATCTTTCGACAACATCTTGAAACGACGAAATAGGCAATGGTACACTTCCATTTGCTATTCTGCCCTCTGGTAAGGAACACCAAACAATAATTGGCAGTTTTATTAGTCCTTCAGGTACCATCTAGATCTTCAAATCCCTCAATTAAGTCTTGTTTTTTGGAATATTCCAAGTTACACAATATTGTCATTTTATCGAAGGAAATCACACAAGCTTTTTCCTTAATTGATGCATTTTCGAATTTTTGTTTTATATTTTTAAATACATCCAGACAAAAACCTGGCCAACAATCCGATTTTGCTAGCCAGTTTCGGAATGTGGTTGGTGCGGCAAGTTCTACACCTTGCCGCCTTAGGAAAAAATTAGCTTCAGGAGATTTGTAAATAAGGACAAACCGAATTTCCTTTCGCTTTCTGTTCACTTCATAACCTTTTTCTTTCGTAGCTGCATTAATGCCAATGTTCTAGAAACCTTGCTTCTGAACTCTTGGGATTCTAAAAGGTTATTCAGATTTAGATTGTCGTCGTAAGCTGAGAATTTGAACTCTCTGGGCTTCAGTCTTCAGGCTTCAGGCTTAAAAAAAAATACCATGTTATAGGGTAGATATATATTTCTCATATAATTAGAACAAGCATCTATACTAATATTATAAATTCGAAAGTAATTCAGACTTTCATAACTGGTGTAGTTATGAAAGTCTGAATTACTTTTGCTGCACCAATTTTAATAAAATATAGCATGGATTCTTATTATTATTATTCGTTCGTTATTTTGACCATTAAAAGAATTGGAAGTTACCATCTTCAGTATTAGCAGACTCATGAATTTGATTGGTGTTCTCCACATCTTCAACATGTTGAAAAGGTATAGGAACTGCAGTTCCCACTATTCTGCTCCGTACACGGTTTTTGTGCACATTTGTATGGAGAAAATGCGCTGCACACACATAGCGACCTCTTAATTCGTCATCAGTGAGTGAATCCAATAATATGTTTCCTAAACCAGAACGATAATATATGTAAAAATAAGTCATTTATAGATAAATTATTAGAAATCTAAAATAAAAATTTAATTTTTTTTCATGGCATATATAAGTTAAACAAAGTTATCTTTGACTAACATACCTGAATTGCGAATCCAAAGTGCTAGACGGGCAGGGTCGTCTACAGGAAATCTAAACAGGGCTATGTCTTGCCTTGTATTATAGCACCCATAATAAGCACACTTAGAGTTCATTATTACTAGTATAAATTTTTCCGAAGCGTAGGCCTGAATCAAAAAATCAAAATAGTAAGGCGGTAATCGGAGTTAGATATGCATGTAGAAGATTTCAAAATATTTCAAAAACGCAGATGATAAGTATTCGATAACAGACGAATTGGTATTGTTGCCTTCTATCACTCTCTCAATCTCATGACTCAATCTCAAGTGAGATCAAGTGACGTAAATGTCATGTCATAACTGTCTAGAATTACCATAGAATTGCATACCATGAGAGTTACTAGATATATATAATGTTGCCGTCCATACGGCAACATTGCAAAAGTCACTTTTTTAAAATCGGACCAGTAGATCCTGAGATTAGCACGTTCAAACAAACAAACAAACTCTTCAGCTTCATATATTAGTATAGATTCTATCATAGACGAATGTGTGTGGTATTATTTTAAATGAATTTTGCGTGAAATAAGAAATAGGTACATTTTGTATACTCAGAACAATAAAAAGTTCTAATAATCTGAGTTTTAATAGGATAGGAAGTCGAATGATAAGACAGGAGCTGGAGGTAAGTAACTCCTGCCTGCCCTATCGTCCAGGAGCATGTACTTATGCAACTCAAGACAATCAGGAGTCATAACGAGTAAATTTTTTTTTTAATTTTCATTATTATTATATTAAGATTAATTGTATTATTTTTTTATATTCGAATTATTTATTCAATTTTTATATTCAATTATCTTAAAATTAAATGATTCATTTTTTTTTATTAAATTAAATAATATTTTTTCTTTTTCCGGAATGATTATTAGAACCTTATTTTTTGTGTGTGATATAATCTTTTTTTTCAAATCACCTAATGCCTATATTGGTGGCCAGTACGTAAGGAGAACATGTTAAACATAATCAAACCTTTTTTAACTGTCTTTAAAAAAAGGAGGATGTTCCCAATTCGACCATACGGTCGAATTGAGAACCTCCTCCATGTGTTTTTTTATGTGTATTCGCGGATAACTTCGTCGTTTATGAACCGATTTGGATGATGATAATGGAAAGGATATGTTGCAACGGTAGTACCTACCATGATAAGGACACTAAGATCTGATGATCCCATCCAAGAGAAATCGATAGATTTGGTCGACCTTGAAGTCGGTTTTTTATTTTGTTAAAATTTTACTTGTTGTACCTATTTCTCTAAATATTTTCACATAATCAAGAACTTGATATATTTTTTTGAATCTACCTCCTTAATTATTTGTTGTACGCGTGTAACTTAAAGGTACATCAAGCTTATTCTTATTTTACTTATATAGCTAAATTTCGTCTAATGTTATTAAGAATGCGTAGGTACCAGTATATGTATATAATTCTCTTCACGACATAAGGTATGTAAGTTCTAATTTATTCCTCCTAAAATAGGTATTTTCTCAGATAACTTAGTAACGGTTTCGTGTAAATTGTTCTCGCATGACTTAACATCGCTCTTTAATTAGGCTTTCTATTTCACAACTTGAGGAATAAAATATAATACTTTTTTTGTCTGCTCTCGTAAATGTAATCTTTAGGTACCAGGTAAAAAAAATATACTGAATAATAACTATTACTACCTACTCCTTTTATTTTGATAACTTAGAACACTGTAACATAGTAGTAACCTCGTATTAAACCAGGCGCGGTTCTAAGGGGCGAGTGTGGAGGGGTTTTGTCACAGTGGACCTGTGTTTTTTATTTAACAAAAGCTCATGAACAGATTTCGTAAAAGGATAGCACAATTCTGTTGAATACGTAATAAGTGCGCAATCTACTAAGTGCATTACAAGCAACATTAGGTAAGTAGGTATCCATAGACTGAGTATGTACAAGGAATCAGTTGTAGCTATATGAGCTCCATAGCTTGAGTCTACAGTAATGCATAATTAAATTGAATTAAGTGTTCACGTATACACGATCATAGTTACGTAACTTGATACACTGAAGGGTTAATTTAGTAATTAAATGATCAAATAATTTCCATTTCAATAATCATTGTATTAAGGTAGTTTGCAATATTAAATTGAGGCAGTGTGAAATTACTTTACGGGAATTAGTAGAATTGTTTATAACAACAGTAAATCTAAAGGTTCTTGGTCTACTTCGGACCACCTACGGTTTGTAGATGGCCCCCTCAAGTGTGGAAACCCCGATGATACCGTCGCTGTGCCCAAAAGAGGGCGCACGCGCTCCGTGGCCATCGCACCGTCATCTGGGCCTGCTTCTACTAGGGTGACAGATGGCCTCATCCATCACCCTCAGGCTTGCGTTTAAAGAGGACGGAGATCGTTTTGCGATCTCCAGCACCAGCAGAGTTGTCTGCGGTACCTGACCCGTTCTTGGGCGAACCAGGAGAGTTCTAAGCCTCGCTCGGTCCCGTTGCACCGTGGCCTTCGCAAACATAACTTTCTCTCAGAAACAGACGACGGAGTACCACACACTCTCGTTCAATATGGCCGAATCAGATGAGTCAGGTTACCGAGCGAGAGAATCTCTACTCCGATGGCTGCCACGGTATCACGCCTCGACTCACTACGTCAGTTACTCCTTTTGGTATCTTTGTGTTTGGTTCTTATTATTCTATTTCATTTTACTTTAGTAAGTAGTTATTTTGTTTTTTTTTTAATTAGAATTGAGGATTATTATCATCACTATCATTTTGTTTTCGTCTTAAAAATATAACCTGATAACTTCAGGGCCTCGATTACGTTAAATTTGTAAAAGATCCCGACAGAAAATATGGCAGCGCAACCTAGTGTATGGTACATACAAAGACTACCTACCTGTTCTATGTTAGAATATAATAGAATAGAGTAGAATAGAATAATCGTTTATTTGGCCCTCCGCCGAGACATAAAAAACTATTACAGAAATAAAATAAACAAGAAACTTAACAATTGTAGATTAGGGTGGACTAGGGTGCTATGGGTGTCTATGAAGTCTATTTATGTTTTGTTCTTATTTACTGTGTGTTTAGGTCCTTACTTTTATAGGTATCTTGGGTTAAACAGAGACAGGGTTTTTTTGTATGTCCCTACAAAAAAAACCCTGTCCATACCTACTTTTGACTCACTATGTTGCACTCGAATACCTACTTTTGACTGCTGGCTCTAGATAAGTATACTTTTGACTGAATTACGGTAGTAAGATAGTACCTTTGTTCAAAAACATTATTAGCTTATTTTAAACTAGCTGAACTCTGCGGTGTTCCTCACGGTGCGACAACAATAGTGAGTGAAGCTTGTCTAAAAAGGGTAGCCTAAGTTACTCCTTATATCATCAGCCAGTGCCAGTCCCGTCAAAATCGGTAGAGCCTTTCCTTCCGGACATTAGCCTGACCAAACAGACAAATAGACAAAGTTTTAAAAATTGTTCTTTATGTGGGTACCGTACATTCTTTCATATGCATTTAGCCAAAAGCTGTTAATTTGAAATTACAAACAGATACTTCAATTTTATTTATCTGTTGGGCATCTAGCTGAGACCGGCAGTGTTACCGTTAACACTGTGTGTGGGGATAGGCTAGCCTAAAAAAAAAGTATACTAAGTTACTCCTTATATCATCAGCTATCTGCCAACAGACAGACAAAAACTATAAAAATAAAAATCGTATATACTTTGAACTATGAACTATGAAAGTATATACATTGCTGTTACGAAAAGTAATAGTTCTTACTAAATAGTAAGAAGCAGTTAAATTGAAATGACCAAGAAGAAGTACTAGTACCCATGAGCATTAGTATCTATACAATAGATGTATTAAAAAGAAATAAATAAAAATAAAAATCACGAAGCATATGAGCGCAACATATAGTTTTAATATAGTAAAATAGATATTATACTCGCAAGGTTTAACTCTCTCTTAAATATATTAGAGGAAACGATATAAAGTCTCTCCTTTGCTTAAAGAATTCCCAAGACACTTGTCAAAACAAACTTTGTAGGTAAACTGGTATTACTTAGTGCGCTAGAGCTTCAAAAATATGCGAATTACTTTACCATAGCAGCATTGAAGTCAACTTAGTCCAACTACTCATACTTCTCTCATAGAAGTTTTACTGCCACGAGATAAAAGTTTATTAGATGATAATTCTGTAGTTGGTTATGTAGGCATATTTGTTCGTTAGTTCTGCTTAATCTAATTAAATTTAGTCAAACCAAACCGAACGCAGAACTTCATGACTAAAAATCTAAGTTTAAAGTGTGTTTTTAACCGACTTCAAAAAAAGGAGGAGGTTTGTCAATTCGACCCTATTTTTTTTTATGTGTTCGCGGATAACTTCGTCGTTTATGAACCGATTTTGATGATTCTTTTTTTAATGGAAAGGAAATATCCCAACAGTGGTACCATGATAAGGACACTAAGATCTGATGATGGCATCCAAAAGAAATCTGGTCAAACCTTGAAGTCAGTTTAATTTTTGTTAAAATTTTACTTGTTCCAGATTCATATTCGAAGTTCAAATAACATTACATGCACTTCCCCCTTTACGGCTCCCACACATAACTGCGATGTGATGCGATGCGTCGCCGCATCGTAGGAACTTGCGATGCGAATTTCTGCGGTACGAATTCGAGCGGCAAAGCGTTGGTTCAGGTGACCATACTTTCGGCGGTAGTCAGCCGTATTGCAGGTGTTTTTAGGAATAGTGACATAGATCACAAAAAGATGGTTTCCCTGCTGTTATTGTTAAAGAGATATAGAAAAAGAAAATTTTGGGTTCATCCATTTATAACGATTATTAATGCTGACGGAAACTATTTTATTCGAATATACTATGCTTTGAGACTAGAAAAAAATTTTTTTTTTTTTATTAATTAAGAATGAGCTTTTTTCATTTAAAAAGCTTTTATATCTATACAAATAAATAAAATTGTAGTGTCTGTTTGTAATATTAAAATAACTGCTTTTTACTTAATGCATATGTATGTATACACATACATATACCAAAAATGTAGTTAAAATTTTTTTTGTCTGTCTGTCTGTCTGTCTGTTTGTTCCGGGTAATCTCTGGAACGGCTGAACGGATTTTGACGGGACTTTCACTGGCAGGTAGCTGATGATCCGGGGAATAACGTAGGCTACTTTTTTTAGACTAACTTTGTCCCGCGGCGTTACTCGCGGTACAACAATAACCGCAGGTAACACCGCGGGGTTCAGCTAGTTGATTATATGATTATATTGATTGACTTAATATAATTGAATTAGTTGTTCACATTTACTTGATAACATTAAACTCTTCTTTCGTTGACATTGCGCTATAGGTGAAATAAATTATCATTAGTAGAAGGTGAATAATTTTGTTTTAAACGCAGTGCTGTAAACACGAGGTGTGTTTACAGCACTGCGTTTTTTTTTCAATAGCCAATCACAGCGCGATTAGCTCCTTGTCTACCTAACCTAACTTTTTGTCCTAACTTTTTAATCACATCTATTTACAAACTTTATTAACGTCTGGGAACTGTTTATAACCGGCAGAATCGTCTGGCGATTTGCAGGTATCATTGAAATTACTTAATAATAAATTTATTTTCGGACATCAAACACACAACGCCATCTAGTCCCAAGCTAAGCAGAGCTTGTGTTATGGGTACTAGACAACTGATATTAACACATATCCTTTTTTTTGTAAATACATACATATTATACATAGAAAACAACCAAACTCCGAAACAAATATTTGCAGATCATACAAACATTTGGTCCAACCCGGGAATCGAAATAAAAAAAGAAAAAAAAAAATTCAGATTGCATCAAGAACATTTTTTGGGAATTTAAAAAAAAATACTTTTGTAGTCGTCTGGTTATACTTATTATCGACACAAACGTCTTGGTTTTTTTTTTGAATTCTAGAATTAATAAATTAAAAGATAAAAAAAAAACAAGTGGCCTAAAACTTATTTCTTTGAAGTTTTTGAAAATGTTATATGCTGCACAGTAGCGAAATAACCGCTAACTCGCTAAAAGACTCCCAGAACTGGATTCGCCAATTCACGTAATTGTAATTGTTCGCAATTTCAGCTTGCCTAAGGAACCTTCTTAAAATTCGTTATCAGCGTCTGGACCATAATGTCACTGTAATCTATGACAAAAACAATACACGCCATAAATCATTTGAATAATACGAACCATTCTTTTTACGAGACTCAAATCCAAGCATACCTACTTCCATTGCATCATTTTACTATCATCATTACTTTATGATTTTACTAAACTAAAAACATCTATATGTTTCCTTAAAGCGAAGTTCGTACATAACAGAAACAACAAACACACTTTAATATTCTCTACTTGGACGTCAGCATAACTTATATCCACAGTTTCGTCTAAAAGGTCGGTGATGGTCGGCGATTTGTTATCCTAGCTGTAGGGAATCACAAACAGCTGGTGTTTCCTCCAACATTTGTAGCGAGGCCTCTGTGTGCAATAAGTCAGACCGAACAAAACACCCAAGCTGAGATGTAATGGTCCGTCACCGAGATAAAAGAGAGTCGCGTCGATTTACTGCGAAAACATGCTACGCAAATTTTAGATAACTTCTTATACTAGTGAAGTTTATTTATTGTGTTTCGTACATTACCGCGTAGGTAGTAACGAATAACTTGGATCTTAGTACAAATCGTGCAATGGATACTGTTTTATAAATAACAATGGAAGCGTTAGTTGTAGGTGCAGGTATTTGTAAGGTGACGCCTAGTATAAATTGTTTCAGACAAAAGGATGAAAATTATTACGCTGTTTATGGTTTAGTTGAAAAGGTGAAATTTGTAATGTTTGTGAACCAAAAGATTTATTATGTTCTGGTAGTGAACCACTAGCATGAAATGAAATGTTTTAGGATGAAAAACTAACAGGATTTTAGAAAACCACTACTTCATATTTCATAACCAACAAACTTTTTTCTTCCAAAAGTAACAGTCCCAAATATCCTATTCATCTTATCTCCTTAATGCGCATCCTTTTTGGGTCTCTTACACTACTTTCATTTTATCTTTATTATACAGATAATCTAATGTAAGGGAATAGGTACTTTAATTTTCACGCGTTCAGGAGCATGTATTTTTCCAGTCTTGGAATGGCGCAAATTACTTCTAACATCCATACTAATATTATAAATTCAAAAGTACCTCTGTTTGTCTGCCTGTTACGCTTTCGCGACTAAACCACTGAACCGATTTGGATGAATTTCGGTATAGAAATAGATTGCAAAGTGGAAAAGATCAAAGGCTACTTTATGTCGTAATAACTAAAATGTATGTGGGTGGAGCCACAAGCAAAAGCTATTTATAAGACCATCTCATCCTAAACTAGATGGAAACTGTTTTTTTTTTTAAATTGAAAGTCATTGTGATTTTGTATCTACCTCCCCATTTTATATTTTGAGTTGTCTTACCATGCTACATTGTAAAAGAATATTCCTTCAGTACATTTTCCATTTACACAGGACAACGGAAACCTTATTTTTACCAAGCTGGCAAAGAAACACATACCACACGCCATGACGGATCGAGAGGAATACTCAAGTTCAGTGTTGGAAATTAACGAATAATCCAGTATGGCCGTCCTGTGACTGGAGAGGTCAGTTATCACACCAAAAACCTTAAAATTGACACCAGTCATTATTTACTAACCAATTAACCATATTTGTGATTCATTATTACTTTCAGAACTATATATCTACTTACAATTTACGTAAACACTTTCATATCGGTACAACAACTCAAAAAGCTTTCTGACATTAATAGAATATAATTTGTTACCTAATTAAGTAATTAAATGCAAAGATAATCTGAAAGTGAGGGTTCAATATTAAAATTCGTTAAGCAACTTTTATTCCAAGCGGTTTACTCGTTTGCATAATCAGTGTAACATCGGGAAAAGGGTAAAACCCCAACTGGACATCAAACCCATTATAATCTCAGTGGGTGCAATGTAGGGTAGGTATTGTAGGTAGCAAAAGGGTGGCGTGATGTAGATGTTATGACTAGGGGCTTATGAAAGTGTTAAGCGCTCTTTGAATCAAAACGATATACAATATGGTGATTTATGGTTGTTTTCTTGTGTTTATAAAATCATTTCAGTAAATCCTTTGTTGGCAAAATTTGGACTTTATAATTGTTGTTCTAAGTCTATGTGTTACTTTTGTCAGTTTTAAGTATGTTTGTAAACTCCCCCCTTTCTAAAAGTTCGAAAAGCCTCGAAAAATCTGAAAAAAAGTCATGTTAGTAGTTCATGTGCCGAAGATTGAAGAAAATCTAAAAAGGCTTAGATGACGTTGTTATTTCAGTAGTTATAGAGGCTTAACTTGTAAATTGTAAAACTTCTTACAAAAATAACGAACTAATAAGTAAACATGTAAAATATTAAAAATTAAATTATAACAAATAGCTGACTACGGAACCTTATACGAGTACTATGCGTGGCCTGACACGCGCTTGGTCGTGGGGTTTAACCTTACAACACAACACTTAGCAGGGAAGTTAAAACTACATAGAAACCTATATATTTTTGTACTGTGGAAATATATTTATCAAGTCTCAACAACACAAAAATATGGCAGTATAATTTATATAAGCTCTTTGTGTAATGGGAAGCTATCCATACGTCATAGGTCTCCAATTAGGTGTTGCTGCATACATATTTAAATTCTTTAAATTGTTAATTTATCGATAAAGGGATGGGGATGGGAAATGTGAATCGACCTCTGACATTTCCCGGTATTCCAGTGCAATAAAACTAGGTCATTCAGGGCACCTGTGACCTGTGTATAGTCAGCTGTAAGCTTTAAGTTGGGAAATAAAAGCTGTTTTCAAATAAAGCATCAATATTTTTAACCGACTTCAAAAAAAGCAGGAGGTTTCTCAATTCGACCGTATATAAATATATATATATATATATATATTTATGTGTGTTCGCGGATAACTTCGTCGTTTTGAACCGATTGTGATGATTCTTTTTTTAATGAAAAGAAGATATCCCAACGGTGGTACCATGATAAGGACACTAAGATCTGATGATGGCTTCCAAGAGATATCGAGTCAAACCTTGAAGTCGGTTTTATTTTTGTTAAAATTTTACTTGCTGTAAAAAATATCAATAAATTTTGCACTATAAATACTTTTAGAAACAATCAAAACTAACCTGTTTTTTGTAAATTTCGTCTTTGCAATCTCTCAAAGCCAGTGTAGGCATACCAGGCAACTACAATGCACCAAGTAGGTATATCTGAAGAATGCTGAAATGTTATAAATTTTGCAGATAAAGTTTTATGCAACTGCTACCAAAGTTTTAAAATTTTTCATCTGTGTCTTTCAAATCTGTCCTGAAGGCAATAGGAGTCTAAACTAAGTCAAGGAAGTATTATTATGTATGTGTAGGATACTTTTGGAAATAGATTGAAAACCGAATAAAAAGAAAATTTCACAAACTCGTTGAACGATTTATTTACGTATTTCAACAGTAAAGTCTCTAAAGCTCGTCTGTTAGAGCTTTTCCGGATTGACATCAAGTGAATTCCCTGGAAATGCGAGCAATTATGGACAACCGTTTCTATGTAGTAAATTAGTCATTAGTACCTACGTCTATAATTATTAACGGATCACGCACGTTTATCAAATATTATATGAACATGTAAGCAATATTTAATATACATAAAGCAACAACAAACTGCACACAACACAACTATAGTGTATTAGAACGAGCGCTTAAATCAATTTTGTTTTTCCATCTTAAAAATGTATACTTATTTATTTTATTTATTTTTACTATTTATTTAATATTATTGTACCAAACAATGGTACTCGAATGCATTGAATTTAAGTTAACGTCGAGAAAAGCTATTGGTGTATCCATGCGGTAACATTATCGAACTTTGCGGCGCTTCAGGCGAGGTCTAAACCGGAGCGGTAATCTCATTACAGACTCGAGACTGGAATACGTTACTTCTGGAAATATCCCAGGCAATACACATCTACTACATTCCTTTTTATATCTTTTTCACAGATAATTAATTGGTATAAAAGTGTAAAGCTCGAATTTAATTACGTTTTACGGTTCATACAGATTATGCTACTTACAAATTGTATAGCCATTGTCTCATCATTTAGTGTCTACAGAATAATAAGCTGTAGTTACTAGTGTCACGTTTTGTTAGTTACGAAGACCTAGATTAAACAAAGAATATTTAAAGGTGATACATATTAGCCTCCGTCCACTTAGATTCCCTGCTTAGATCCCGTGGAGGATCCATGTGGAATTTTCGTCCACACTGATCCCCTACGCAAAAGAGAAAATGTACGAAATTCCAAATGGATCTCCGTGGGGATCTAAGCAGGGGATTCAAGTGGAAGGAGCCTGATATTTGGTTAAATTCAGCAGATGTCTACTGGGTAGAGTAGGTCAGAATAATAATTTTTAATTGATTCAACTATCGCTTGCCACAATCGAGTTATCAACTACATAGATGTACTTGCATAAAAAAATAACTAGTCGCGGAATATCTGACAAATGATAATCATAAAAAAAAAATTATAGAAGAAAATTGTTTTAAATCAAATGGATGTGAGAAAAAATCTGTTGATAAATAAAATCAGTATTCTATCTCCAAAGAATTTGAAGAAAGTGACTGGCTGCGGATGGATGCAGACTGTCCAAGTACGGTATGATTGGCGCTTCTTGGGGGAGACCTTTGTTGTTATTACAACTTATAGTACGCTTGCAGTAGCCCGGGTTTATTCCCTTCCCATCAGAATAGTACTTTTATTTGCGATGAAGGTATTCCCTATTGTTTACTGTGTTCCTGGTAATTTGAACGTAGTGAATGCAAAATTAAGGGACTATATAGCGGTAGTGCATTAAATTTTCATATAATAGCTGACCCGGCGAAGTTCGTTCCGCCTAAGAGCGTTTTCACATTATCCGATCCGATATCGGAGGAAGTTAAATGTATGAAATATCAGTATTTCATATTGACCGACCCGATATCGGATATCGGAACCGACACATACATACATTTTACTTCCTCCGATATCGTATCGGCACCCGACACTGTTTTTTTAATGAGTATATTTTTTATGGATGAATATCTAATTTTTAACCGACTTCAAAAAAAAGAGGAGGTTTCTCAATTCGACCGTATATTAATTTTTTTTTTATTTGTGTTCGCGGATAACTTCATCGTTTATGAACCGATTTTGATTATTCTTTTTTTGATGGAAAGGATAAATCCCAACGGTGATACCATAAGAAGGGCACTAAGATCTGATGATGGCATCCAAGAGAAATCAAGTCAAAACTTGAAGTCGGTTTCATTTTTGTTAAAATTTTACTTGTAATACTTAATATCCTATTCCGGCTGAAAAGAAATTCAAAAACACATAAAACACACAAAAATTGGTCCATCTGTTCTTCAGTTATAACCTAATTAATAGGTGTAACCTAACGTACTTTGTTTATTTACACTTTATTAAAACTAATTAATTAATAGGATAATTAATTAATTATAATAAAAAAAAAACAATAATAATATTTATATACAAGCACAAAAAATCCTCCGTATCATCGTCTACTGGTAGCGTTAACAAAAGGCTGGCAGCATTGCCACGTTAAATGGCACTTTGTTTTCTACTAACTTTTAAACTTTCGCGTTCCATGATATATTAACAATTATTTTAACCGTTAGGCAAATCAGAGGTATGTAATATACCTTTTAATAAGTGATCGCGTTAATTCCCGTTAAAATAACTTTGTTTTCTATAATATATACTAGCTTTTGTACGTGGCTTCGCTCACGCAGACTTTCATCCCCTGATTTATCTCCTCAGGGATGGAAATTCTAAAAAATCCTTTCTTAGTGCTCACTTACGTTAAATAAAGGACCTACATGCAAAATTTCAGGACTCTAGGTTCAGCGGTTTGCGCTGTGGGTTGACCTCTGGGTATGTCAGTCACTTTTCTCTTTTAGAGAAGATATGATGTGATAGATGTAATGATGATTTTGTATTTTTTTTGTTACCATGTTACATAGCTCAGTTACGTAAGATCATGGATTGCTGGTATAAGTTAAGTGAAGTTGAAAACCTGTCACTACTTTTTTTTTGAATTTTAACAAAACAGCCAGCATCTCATCAAACCATCTTTACTTGCAATATGGAGTTTCTTGTCGGTTCTTCTACATACAATGAATGACATTTTGAAACCGCGCAAATAGAGTATCTAATGTATCTTTCCAAAGTGATTGAAAAACCGTACTTGAAATAAAACTTTTTGATTTTGAGTAATAAGAAGCTGAAACACAAATTTAACACGATAAGATTACTATATGATTAAATATACAAGATTTTATTCAAGAATTAACCTCTCGTAATAATTTTATTAATATGAGAGGTTAAGGTTAAGAGGTTAATATAGTAATGCTATGAATTTTCTTTTTGCTAGGTATCGCGTAAGTTTAATTCGGTACTAAGTCTCTCATAACATTTTTAGTCTTAAGATAAAATGTTGAATATTACAAAGGCTACGTGCCAAGAAGGCTAGAAGAGACTATTGACATTCGCGAACATCTTGTAGACTGGGCTGACACACCTATTGACTAAAAAATGTATACTATGTTTCTGATTAAGTTTGACTGTATCTAGTACAAGTACAATTTTAACAAAAATAAAACCGACATCAAGGTTCGCCTCGATTTCTCTTGGATGCCATCATCAAATATTAATGTCCTTATCACGGTACCACCGTTGGGACATCTCCTTTCCATTAAAAAAAGAATCATCAAAATCGATTCATAAACGACGAAGTTATCCGCGAAGAAACATAAAAAAAGTAAAAAAAAAATAAAAAAAAAAATGGTCGAATTGAGAAACCTCCTTCTTTTTTTGAAGTCGGTTAAAAATATAAAAAGGTTGGCTCGTTCGTTGCAAAAGGATATCGTTTTTCGTATAATCTTTGTTTCAGTGCACTTAGCACAAACAGAATCGAGCGTTAGAAGCTATTTTGGACGCAGTATTAGCAATGACACAATTGTCAGTGGTATTAGTAAGAAAAACTTATTTTTAAGGCGAGGCCTGTGTCCAGCAGTGTACTATTAAAACCTGTTGTTGTTGATGAAGATTAGTAAGCAGTGTAAACCGCATCTTGTACGTATAATTCTGAAATGATTTTAGATTAGATTCCTTCAATATTGAAGGAATCTAATCTAAAATCATTTCATCATCATATAACTTATATGCAAATGTTGAATAAAAATAAAATAAAAGCTGTAGTCATTTGTATATAGATTGAGGTTCATTCGTATCTCGGAGCACGTTCTGCAGCGAACAGGCTTATCGGTTATCGTGACTATTGTTTTAAACTCAAAGCGGACGATATCATCGCACGGCCTTTAAAGGACTTTAGTCAGACAAAGTTCTGCAATACAGATAATGTACGTACAAATTATATGACGGAGACAAACTGATAAATCTCTATTGAATATTAAATACTTTGTAACTACAAGAACAAAGGCATAAATTCATAAAAGTTTAAATCAGTTGATGAAACTTTTTGCACGGAATAAATTCTAGCTCTAGATATTAAACCGATAAAATCTTTCTTTCTACACCATCAGAAGGTTGAATGGAAGAGAATGGTATTACGCGCACCGATGTGCACAAAGTTTTGTACCTAGATGGCCCGGATTTTTTTTGCTATATTATCTAAAAAATTAATCCTATTCATCATCGATTTATCGCACCCGAAATCACATGCATACTAAGTTTCAAAAAATCATTGGTACCGTTTCCGAGATTCAGATACAGATATTATACGAGAACTGTTCACTTAAATTAGATAAAAAATTTAATGAATTAAAGTCATCAAATATTTGCC
This sequence comes from Spilosoma lubricipeda, assembly GCA_905220595.1. Classification (NCBI taxonomy): domain Eukaryota; kingdom Metazoa; phylum Arthropoda; class Insecta; order Lepidoptera; family Erebidae; genus Spilosoma; species Spilosoma lubricipeda. Next base: position 4,917,988 of record HG992290.1, read on the forward strand.
AAAGTGACGTCACTCGCACGTGATGATAACTTTAATATTAAACTGTCCATTGAATATATTCTCTTTGGAGCTTTGTCAAGCTCGTATTGTAGCTTCAGCAAATTTAACCTCAATGACAAAAGGCTTTACTCAAATATTCATATATATGTAGCAACGGAACGATTCAGGAACGTGGCTTTATGGCTCAACGTACTTAACCGGAAAAGGAAATGTTTTGAGGCTCCTAAAGCGGTTTAATTTAAATAATTTCACCGGTAGAGGGCGCTGTGAGCGGAATGAGACACAATTAGCTTTAATAACAATTTTACGTTATGATTTATTTCAAAGACACCAACTCTAGTTAGACATCATAAGCTACTACAATCATGGTTAATTACAGTCGTTACTCTTTCCTCTATTATGTATAATGAGAATATTATATTGGGGCTTATTACACAGCTATATTTAGAGCTAAACTGAACATAGTTAATGTAGGTTTCAAAACTTTTATAGAGGTACGTATGTAGATGCATATATTTTTCTGTATAACTACAATTATACATGTATATACAAATAATACTTATCATACAGGCCTTGCAGCTTGGCGTCAAGCGTTAGAGGTGAATCTTCGACCCTGTACCATGTAGGCCATTGTAGACAATCGAAATTTTATATCTTAAAACTTACCTTTTCAAATAATATTGGTTACGAAATTCACATTATACCTGAAAATTTAAAGTTCTGTCAATCAAACTGTTTCTTGTTGTCTCGCTAATCATTACCCTCATCATCTTTTATCTGCCTTTTCTCGGGTTTATTTGTAATAATACCGCAAGTCTTATACGGGGAAAAAAGACTAAAACTTATCTAAATGAAAGAGGCTGAGGATTTAGACCTGTTTGCCCGTTCTGCCATTTAAGGAGACAATAGAACGAAGACATTATCTAACCATGGCTGCGTACTATTTTAAGTACGTTGCGTCGTCCAAAATGTCAAGATTCTGAGTTCACGGGTAGTACCCTCTAGGTTTTGATTCCCTCGCGAGTGTCAAAAATTTGCATCATTTGATTTGATTGCGTTGACTTAGAAGTTTGTTATTTTTCATAGCTTCAAGGAACAGACCTAAATATTTGATATAAATTTCAGTTTGATCCTCCACGTGTTCCTGAGAAAATATGTCTTGACAGACGGACAAAGAGTGATCCTATAAGGTTTCCGTTTTTTCTTTTGAGGTACGGAACCCTAAAAACGATAACAAAAAGTACTGTAATATAACGACGAGTAACTGTAAAATAAAAATATATTTCCTCACCTTATTCAAGATGGTTTGAGTTTAGTATATTTCGGACAGTAAATAAATATTTCGGACATCTAACGCACAACGCCATCTAGTCCCAAGCGAAGCCGAGCTTTTGTTATGGGTACTAGACAATTGATATAAGTAAACATATACATTTTTTTTTGTAAATACATACATATAATGCATAGGAAACACCCAAACTTCGAAACAAATATTTGCAGATCATACAAACATTTGTTCCGACCCGGGAAATGAACCCGAGATCTCACGCACAGCAGTCGCTTACGCTACCACTGCGCCACCGAGGCAGTTAAAATAAAAGTTTCATCCCGTTTGTGGAACGACCATCCCAATTTTCGTTTATGTCTTTAGAAAAACAGATATGAAAATACTAGTGGCCACGGGACGCGGGGCGGTTGACCTCGGTCAAGCCATTAAAATTAAATACATTTTGGGACGAAACTCGTTTGTCCTCATAGAATATTCTAGAGCAATTTGTTAACATTTAGAATTTGAAATGACTTAATCCAGCTTTGCACTGAAACCATTGGATTAGGGAGCCTAACTTTGGTTAGTTTGGTTTTAGTGTTTAAATAACTGGCTCTTTCCACTAGGATACCCTGATTAAATCCCCTAGGGGATTTAGTGTTAAGAGAAGGTTTCATAAACATATTATCATCCTTAAGTAGAAGATAAAAATTCAGTCTTTAAACTCAGTTAAAAATTGAAATTACAGCAGAATTTTCATATTAATATAATAAAAAATATAGAATGAAAAAAAAAATCCGTTTCTAGTTTGTTCTGTGCCTGCTCGTGGTAGATTCTATATCTCTTTGTAAATTGTAGAAATAACCAGTGGAATTGTCAAATTAACTATTTATTCGAAAAAGTTATTCTTGTTGCACCAAAACAGGATGCATTATGAAAACAAATATGGAAATTTTGTTTATGTAAATATTAACGTTTTGTGTGATTTTTAATTCAGATATTATTCAGATGGCCAGCGTGGGGCATGGCCTTAACACTCTCCTTAGAGGAGACTCGAGCCCAGCAGTGGGCCGTTATGGGTTTTCGTTGATTATTCAGATAACAAAAAGATCAAAACTCTAATTGTTAATCTTATTAACTAGCCATTTATGATATATCTTTACTTACACTAACTTCTGAGTCAGCCTGTGACCACGGCCAGTGTAACCTGGTCAAAACGTCAGGCAAATCAATCAAATCTACTTTTAATAAGTGATCGCGTTAATTCCCGTAAAAATAATTATTATTAAATCTTTACTTTTGCGTAAGGTTATTTCTTGTAAATTATAGATATAGGCAGTAGGAATAGTTTTAATATTCTTCTTTTTTTTTTATTAAACACCTACCGCATTAGGAATATAAATCCTTTGCAAACATACATGAAATGGACACAAGGAACACCCAGACTCAGAACAACAATTTGTGGAACACACAAAGTGTTGTCCCATGTAGGATTTGAACCCACTACACTTGACGCAGTAGAGAGCGACCTCTTAAACCACTAGGCTAATCGTGCAGTCTTATATTAACAAGAAAAAGTTTAAATAAATATGTAAACCCAAACTACGTAAAAACTTTTGAGAAAAATTATGTAGCCTATATCATCTGGGCCATTATTACGAATCTATGGACACCATACATATCTTTTAAAGGTCCAATGCACACTCTCTCTCCTGCGAAAGGAAGTTTTGGTCTACTGTCCCACACGTTTGAATTCAGAACTCTTAATGTAAGTACGATTAATTTTACACCTTAATAATTTTAATATTGCGCTTTTATTTACAAAATCTTCAACTTTGTAATCTTGTCTTAGTAAAATTTCAAAAACGATTGCTGTTTTTAATAGAAACGAGACTTATTCGACTCTGTTGACTGTTAAGCTCGGTCAGTGTGCAGATATTGACTGAATGATTTACTTTGACGTTCCATTTTGCCTGCATCACTCGGTGCTCCCCTATTCGCTCATCCTGTAGCTTTATAGAGCGTGTAAGCAATCATGATTGTTTATACGATATACGGGTAAATATAATACTTTTTATGATTGCACTATTTTAGTACCTAACGTGACTAGTTTTATTACAAGTATCTTACGAGATATCAGGTTGTCTGTGTCTTGACTGATTATTTGAATATAGAGTGACAACACCCTTATTTGTTATTATTGCCTCGTATTACTGCCTCGTTGGTCTAGCAGTTGGCTTGTGCGACTGCTGATCATGAGGTCTCGGGTTCGATTCCCGGGTCGGACCAAATGTTTGTATGATCTAAAAATATTTGTTTCGGAGTTTGGGTGTTTTCTATGTATAATATGCACATATTTACAAAAAAAATATATGTATGTATTTGTATCAGTTGTCTAGTACCCATAACACAAGTTCTCCTTAGCTTGGGACTAGATAGCGTTGTGTGCTAGATGTCCGAAATATTTATTTATTTATTATTATTATTTGTGACGTAAATGTAGAAGTTCTACAAAAACTGTGAACAGTAATATGAAAAGGAGGCAAATTTGAAGCAAACCCTTAACAACCCATATGACCAGTGTGATAAAGTAGGCTAAAATATTCTTTCTAAGGAGAGATTTCTGTACCTGACATTATAAGCCCGCCCCTCCCCGTTAACCCAACTTCCAACGATAAATTAAACTGGTATAAAAATATAATTTATACTCTCGATTGTCGGCACTTGATGGAAGTTGTTGTAATACATTCTAGAATAAAACTCACTTGTACTTATTCCACTATTTTATTTTTATTTTATTCTTACACTGACACACTGATATTTCCAAGTACCCACAGTTGTTAGGTTTTAGATGTAAATGTTTTGGGTAAATGTAATTATAACCTTTGAGAATGCCAAAAGGCGAAACCGGTCAGGTGTAAAATAAAATAAAATAGTGGAATAAGTACAAGTGAGTTTTATTCTAGAATGGTATAAAAAGTTTATTTTCCAATAAACACGAAATAATTGTTTAAAATATCTACCAAGTATCAACATCATTGCAGTCGCAGTATTACTGACATCTATTTTGGCGATGGCACTGGATGATAGGATTGGAATCCAGATTGATTATTGGAATTTCCGATCCCTTTATTGAAGTGAACGTTGTCCATATATCAACAATATTATTGGCCTACGATTGACACGAACACGACACGACCACAACATGAATACATTAATGGTTTTTGTTTCGAAACCAGAATCAATAAATAAAGATATCAAAGAGGATATTTGGTGACAAGATAGATTTTTTAAGGTGCTGGTAATAGGGCGGGATAAGAGATAGTTTTTGATGCGTGTCTATCTTTCAATTCTAGTAATCGACACGTCAAAATAAAATGCAGCTGCATCAACATCACATCAACTACCTTTTACAGTCCACTTCTGCTCTCTTCTCCTCTCTTCAGCCAGGAGGTTTTGGGCTACTCAATCACGCTACCCAAAAGGCTTTATATATAAAGTTTGTTTCAAGTTTTCTTTAATTTTCTTGACTTTTCTTTTTTTTTCTCCTTAATTAATCTTTATTACCACGAAATTGTATACTAATAGAGATGCGATCATTAATACCTATCATGATATAATTTGTCTAAAATCTATAATTTCAAATAAAATCCATTTTCACATGCCACCAGTGGCTAAATAGACGGTCTCTAATGTTGACATTGTAAAAACACCGTAACTAAATGTACTCTATTTATGTGGAATAAATTATTTCATTTCTCCTTGAAGTGACATTGTCCTGCAAAGTTTCCTCCCTTAGTCAGCTCTTCTGACTCCCACAGGACTTAAAGTGGTGGAGACATTCGGCATTCCTTCACATACTTATACACAGCTAAGTCTGTATTAATCTTTAATACCTATCATTATCGAAATATAAACTCGACATTATACCGCAGTATACTAATCCGCAAATATAGATGAATGAAATTTTAATGCAATAACAGACTATAAATCAATTAAGGTGTGCTTAGCGTGAGGCGACAAAGTACAATTAGAACCAAAATGACTAAACTAATAATGTCTGTGCCAAGCTAAACGAGTACGAGTATTAACGGTGTACTGGAAGTTGCATGCATGAGGTTCACGAGGTCTCGGATTCGATTGCCGGGTCGGACACAATGTTTGTATGATCTGCAAGTACATGTTTCGGAGTTTGGGTGTCTTCTGTATATAATATGTAAGTATTAACAAAAAAAGTATTTATGTATTTATATTAGTTGTCTAGCACCAATAACACAAACTCTACTTAGCTTGGGACTAGACGGCGTTGTGTGTTTGATATCCGAAATATTTTGTTAATTCATTATTTATTTGTTTTTGTACCTATAGTTTAAATATGTACATGGATTAGTAAAAGATACATACACTTTAATATTGAGATGGAAACCGTCTAATTTACTTAACTTTACCTCTTTTTACGCTGTCGTAAAAATATTCATAACTTGTGAACGGTGAGTGATGCAAGTACGTATCATTTTATGATCATGTGGTACGTACGTATCATGGTACGTAACATTTTATGATTATGTGTATTAGGACTCCGATGTTTCATTTTATTTACAGCTCATGAACATACAATCCTCCAAATTACCACATACCTTTTTGGTTTTAAGCTAATAAGCTTTACTCATGGGTTTCAAAACTACCAATTCTTAGATAGATTACGTTTGTTTCGTTTCACTGAAACAGTATGAAAGGACACTTTGTCTTCTGATACAAACATTTTAGTAATTGTACCAATAATACACTAGCCGTTCCCTGCACTTCCATTTGAGGTTACGATAACTGTCTGGTCTCTGAGATTCTAAGTGTGATCTTACTTACACAGGTAGAATTGTTTGAATTAAATTGATAGTTTTAGAGATAACAAATCCAATCAAAGATTTTTGATTTGTTATATTATTCATAAATTTTATATTATAATTTGAGTTTATTGTACATTGTTAATATGGGTAGAGTATGTTTAGAAAATGTTTTATCATTATATAGTATAAAATGAAGTCGGTTTCCGTTCCTGTGTGCTTGTAAACTACGCAACCGATTTTAATGCGGTTTCCATGAATTGAGAAAATGAGAGCCGTTCATGAAGGCTGCTTACATGCATGATATAACAGAAAAAATCTAAGAAGTCAAAGATTACCAAAAATACTCGTACCTTAAAACCTTAAAGACTGTTGACAGTGTATTGTTAGTGGCTAGGTTTATGAAGAGTCTACGTTCGACGGAAAAGTTTTCAGTTAACAATGGAAAGATTTAGAGGACTTGACATGGTTTATAATATACGTATTGTTAGACTTCTTGACACTGTGTTTGTAAATTTCATGTTGTTAAAAATCATTAAGCTAACATTAAGAAAATTTTATCATAATTTCTTAATGTTAGCTTAATGTAATCTGATAGTAAATAAAAATTTTAAAAGTTGCCATAAATACAGAGAGAAAGTGACGTTAGCCGTCTAAATTATTTTCTCACATCTTAAAATTGAATAAAATACCTCAAAAATAATATTTTACCACTGTTATTAAAAGTATTAAGAGCCTTTAAATGTTAACAAGCAAGCCTTATGTGTGCAAACTCCTTCTAAAATTAAGAAAAAATAACATAATACAGTGTACGGAAAACGTAGCCTCAAGCAAACCTTTTATCTAAGTGTGTGAGAGAAATACACAAGAATGTCATGACAAATTTTCTAAAACAGCCAAAGTTATAATTTTTCTGACCCGTACGACCTAATTTCGAGCTTCACGAGGGGGATGAACCTTACTAAGTGTTAATTTAGCGTAAAGAAAAAGCTCCCTTAATAAATCAACTTCAATACTCATCAAAATGATTATTTATGGAGAGTTATTGATGGAGATGGAGTTTTTTTTTTTTTTTTAAACTGCTCTAAAGAATCCAAAAGCAATACAAGAAAGCGAAACCTTGTAAGATATGAGGTACTGAACCCTAATACTCTGTAGATTTATTGGTTTCGGTTAATATCCTGCAAAAGCAACTTTATCGAAAGGTCAAGTGCCATTGAATGTAATACTGAAAGAGGTAATGACTTTCGCTCACATTATTAGAATATTTTTGAACGAAATATTTTTATCTATTTCATATAACTCGTCGAAAACTTTCCAGAGTTTTTTTTTGGCAAACGTGGAAAGTAGTCATATGTTTTCAAAGAGTTCTTTAACACTTTTTAAACTGGTTAGGATGTGGTAGCTATAAAAATATCTTTATTCGAAATTACTGAAACAATTCATCTTGGCGTAGAATTAGATAGTACATATTTCAGACCACTAAAACTTAACCCGCGAAAATGTAGTTTCATTTTTTAAACCTATGTTAAAAACGATTTCAAAAAAATTATTATCCGCTGTTATTTAGAATTAGAAACAGACGGATTACAGATAGATTAAATAATTCAAGAATCATAATGTTTATATTAGCTGTTACGTCTGTTTAATAGTATATGAGCCTTTCATCGAAATGGATTCTATTGTACAAGTGACGATCAATTAATGCGGATTGCATTACTACTTATATTAGTCTATGCTTATTTGCAAACTTAGTAACAGTTTTGTTAGTAATGTACTCTGACTTAGTTATAGCCCACCAAGTTTTATTTTTCTTTTGTGAGAAGAATGATATTTTATTTGATATCGAAGCAAATGTATGTGTAAATAGGTGTATCCAACAAGGTACATCTATTTTCAAAAAATAATAATAAGCTATCAAAAGTGTAATAAAACAAGGGTAGACAAGTATGCCCCTAAGGCTAACCGTTTTGAAATTCTCTAATTATTATCCAGTAACTTTACAAGAAATTGTTTATTAAGGTAGAGTATTAACTTAATTTATTTTACATGAATTGCTAGGATTGAAAATATTTCCTCGATATGAAATTAAATAAATGACTAAAGAGTTCCATTAAAAATAAATATACATTAAGCGTAGTAGTACCACATAGAACAGGACAGGACAAGGCAAATGTCTTTCAAAAAAGAAATGAGACACCGAGAATAATTTGGTCCCATTTTTTTTAAAGATTTGTTTGCTAACTCGTCTCGTCAGTATGGCGTAGCAGACCAAATTCTCCTTTATAAGGAGAGATCCATATCAAGCAGTGGTGTATATGTTGGTGGTATTTATATACTGTTGATGTGATGTGTGATGTGCTTTTGCCCCTTTGAATATCTATCAGTGCATCATTTCAGTTTTCTAAGTAGTACTAATTAGTCTATAACCTAAAACGTGTGGACGGAGAAACCTAGTTAAATACATGCATAAGTTATAACTTTAACTTGTTTGGACTATTGAAACTTAAATGAAGTGATGAATAAAAATATTTCAAATATGGAGTTAATAGTACATATATCAAGATAAAACAAAAATGCTTTGAAAAACATCCTATTCACCTAGACTACTGTTAAAAAAATGCTTTTAGTGCAAAACCTGTGGAAGAAATAAGTCGTTAAGAAATAAAAATGCAATAAATACCCGATGCCTTAAAGGGCTTTATTTATCGGTAAATTTTTTTAAAAAGGTGATTCAATAAAAAGCTTTGTTAGCGCTGTGTTGGTTGTAATTACAGACGTTCCGTCGATGTTATTCACCGCCGATTTAACCCCTATAATGAGAGAAATCACCCTTGTATTGCACATTCTTGATGTTGATGGGAGCGAAAGGGAGTTATTGAACACGGAAATTGTGAAAATGTACGCTAAGCGTGGGAGAGTAATGGGAATTTGTTTTCTGTATGTCGTAGTTAGTGGCATATCACACTAATATTAAAAAGGTGAAAGTAACTTTATTTGTTAAGCTTTCACGGAAAAACTACTTATCCGATCATCATTAAAATTTGTACACATATTCTTGAAGGTATTAGAAGTTATTATTAATATAGGATACGAAGCTAGTATTTACAGCTACATCTAGTATGCTGTTTTTTTATAAAAGGTGTAATGTTTTTTGGTGAAACCAAAAAGAAGGGTAGGTAATAATTTTAGCAGTCGTTGTGTGATTGTATGTTCTATCATGGCGCCTAATCTACTGAACCGATTTTAATGAATGAGGTGTTAATAGATTTATAGTAATATAATTGTAACATAGGCTGTATTTTACTAGACTAGCCGAGTCACAGTTTTTAAACTTTTTATTATTATCTTTATTTGTTTTTCCCCGATTGCATCTGAATTATACTCGTCGAAGGTATGTGCGTTTTTATGTACATATTTTGGCACTCTTTGTACCCTAAACGGTTTGGCGAATTATGGCGTTTGAGGTGCTTTTAGATTCTTCTTAATTGACACTTTAAAGTGACATCGAGTACATTAAAAATAAGTAAAATCAACGATTTGTAAACTTCAGGAATAGGTTTAAAAGTAGTCGGGTGTTTTCTTTGCTTTTAATAAATAGTTAGTCAGTTGGCTGTTCTATAATCTTCTAGACATCCATTTCATTTTCTTCATCTTCATCATTCTTTTCTTTCATCCACTTCACTTTTACGCTTCAACATTAAATAGTACATATGCCACATTTGAATAATAGATTTTCATAAGTGTTTTATTTCTAAATGTTAACATAAATAAGGTCATTTTTAGGTTAATTCCATTAAAAACTTAACTAATAAATCTAAAATCCTGGCAAAGTCATATAAATCCATTTCAGGTATTAAGAGATTAGGCGCAATAAGGAGGTTGTATATTTTTCGTCCGCCTATGATTTACTCCGGTAATATTTTTCCGCGTCTCCCTATCTGAGAGCTTATGGGAGGCGCTTAGCGATTAAAATATATCCCACCACATGTACATATAAAATGGCGCTACCTCATATATCAAGTTCACATAACTCATTTGGATGGGTATAAGGTATCTCTGGTACTTATTTTCGGTGACATTTTTAGGTTATGTAAACATACTGGCTGATATGATAAAATTTAATTTCCTTCTTAATGCATTGACGGAAAATGTTTTTATTTCAGGAAGGCTTAAAAGCGTGCAAACCTGTGTGCTTAATATACATAGAAGGATCTTTATCACTATTTTTCCATTTATTTAATTGACTAGTTTTTATTAAAGATTCCGTGTGTGTCGGTATATTCCGTGTAGTATTTGTAGTATATCCATATACTATATTGTCAGCTCTGAGATGCATGTGCTCGCTCACCTCCATCGCTCACAGTCGACTGAACTATGTCCGACCGCACATGCACTAGAGATGACATAATGCTTCCTTCTCATTCATTCATAGTACAACGAATGAATTCGCCACTAGTGAAGTGACTGATAATAGACACATACAATACAGTATTCATCTCGTGGGTGTCAGACGGTTAAGAAAGCACACTACGAAGGATAATAGCTATCTATACTAATATATAAAGCTGAAGAGTTTGTTTGTTTGTTTGAACACGCTAATCTCAGGAACCACTGGTCCAATTTGAAAAATTTTTTCGGTGTTGGATAGTCCATTTATCGAGGAAGGCTATAGGATATATATCATCACGCTAAGACCAATGATATAGCCTATAGCCTTCCTCGATAAATGGGCTATCTAACAGTGAAAGAATTTTTCATATCCGACCAGGGGTTCCTGAGATTAGCGTGTTCAAACAAACAAACAAACAAACTCTTCAGCTTTATATATTAGTATAGAAGAAAAACTTGAAACAAACCATCGTGTCCGGCGTGGTAGGTACAGTAGGCTAAGAATTCCTTATTAAAGAAGCTTATTAAAATGAAATGAATACGATGTTATTATTAGAGTGTTTTTATTAAAATCATACATGACTTTAGAGATCTTTGTTAGCAAAAGCGTGTCTTAGGTTTATTTCACAGAAAGCTAAAACCATAGTCCTGTATATATTCTATACACACAGTAAAACCACGGCTTATTATAATCTGGTTGGTAAAGTATTAGAAAATTACTACATTTCTCTCTGATCTTCCTCTTTAAGTTAAATGCTTTGATACTTTGACGTCAAAGGCAAGAAGCTCCGAGTATAAAATATAATATTTTTCAAGGGAATATTAAATTTTCTTTGTGATGAACTTTCCTGTCAGCTTCTAGATGGTTCTTTTATAATTCTGGGATTTCCGAGTTTATATTGTTAAGTTTAATTGTATTACATAGCATTACAATATTATCGTAGTGTACCTACCTGATTTTTTATTTACCAAGATTGTAAACTTTTTGTTTATTGACTCGGTCAAGTTTTCTTTTCAAAACTCTTTGCTATTTTTTTTTATCTTTTATGAAAATGAGCAGAGGAGTTGTTGATGCTGAGCATTGAAATATTGAAACAATTTTTTTAAAATATGTGTTATGATTACAGAAATTCACTGTAAATGTTGAATTTTTTAAAAGTTGAGTGAATCTTAAATTATTCCAATATTTCGTTAATGAAAATAAATTGTCGGTTATATGAATTTGATATGTTTTTGCCTGTAATAAAATTTTAAGAACTAGGGAATGTGAAATCTTCTTCAAATTTAGTATATATAAAAAGTTTTTGAACAAATTTTTAAAGCTACAAGTTTAAATGTTGTAGCTTAATATAGATATAGCTTAATATAGATTTTAATAAAAATAAAATAGCAAAAAAATTGCAATGTTTGCATGCATGCATGTTTTTTACAAAGGTAGATCTTTATTAAAGATTTAGATTGATAGTCCAATGATATATAATAAAATATCAGAAAATATTAAAAACCAAAACATGGGTACAAATAAAAAAAAATATTGACTTAATTATTACTTGACAAATGCTGTTATAAATAATTCCGTAATCTTAATGACAAATTGTAATTTATTTTTCTCTGACACTCTTACTTGACTCTGACATTTCAAATCTAAGAATGGTATTCAACTTGTACAATTTTTTTTATAAATAATTAAATTTTATACGCACGCAGGTTGCGTGCGTGCGTATACAAATTTGAATTTTGCGTCTCCTATTGCCCGTAGCGTGATAATTTTCCCCCGTTTATGAAACATTCTTCATTTACGCTCCGATGCGGTAGATCTTAGCGTGAGGATATATAGCCTATAATAGCCTTTTACGATAAATAGGCTATCTTACACTGAAATGTCCGTTATACAAATATATGATGACCTGACATTCTGACATGCTCATCCACACATGCCGGGCGGGCGGCGCGGCGTAGCCGGTGGTCAAGCTAAAGCTAAGCAATTACGTGACCATAACAAGATATAAACAAAACATTTAAGGTTATCAAATAGGCTCATCATATATTAGTACGTGGATGACCGGGTTTTGATCGATATTTTTTTTGATAACAATTTTCAAAAAGTGCTTCGAAACACAAAATTTCTTGAAAATTGTTGAAGATTCAGATTATATATACATACTAGCCGACCCACGCAACCTCGTTTGCGTCTCCAAATGCCCGTCGCGTGATAATTTTCTCCCGTTTTTGAAACATTTTTCATTGGTGCTCCTCTCCTATTGGTTTTAGCGTGATGATATATAGCCTATAGCCTTCCTCGATAAATGGGCTATCTAACGCTGAAAGAATTTTTGAAATCGGACCAGTAGTTCCTGAGATTAGCGTGTTCAAACAAACAAACAAACAAACAAACTCTTCAGCTTTATATATTAGTATAGATATATGCTTAGTCTCGCTATAAATACTGTTACAATTAAAAATAAATAAAATATTCCTTTTGAATTTAGAATCTGTCATTTTTATATGATTGTTCATTGCGTTATATTATTTTCGCGCCAAAATATCGTAAAATATTTTGTGATATTAAAAGAATTAAAAGTGGGGTGATAAAGAGCAATGTATGGAGCCAAATACAAATTTTAAAATCCTCCATACGCTTGGCATTAGTCAAATGTTTGTGTAAATACCTGGCTATTGGTATACAATGAAACCTTTGCTTATGACAGAAAAAGATCTGGCCGTCTACGTAGTATTTGTACGAAAAAGGCGATCAAAGCAGTAATGGAAAGAAATCTAAAAAATCCTGTCTGAAAATATAAATCAAATCAAAATATTTTATCTCTTGAGATGAAGATAGCACCTAGAACCATGTCTCGTATTTTAAAAGATGACTTAGGACTTGCAGTCTATAATAGACAAATTGGTCAATTCTCAAATGATTTTTAAACAAATAATAGGGTGGTAAAAACAACTACTTAAGCGGTACGCAAAGGGAGGTCACAATAAATTTATATATTTTTGCAAACAAAAAGACCGTATTTGTAAAAGAAGCTTCCCAATTAGTCAACAGAGTACAAAGTGGGCATTATCCGACTTCAGTGATGGTTTGGTGCGGAATTAGCTATAAAGGAGTGAGTGAGTCATATTTTTGTGAAAAAGGTATCAAAACATCGGCACAAGTGTATCAATATACCATTCTTGCCCTTAACAACATCATGTTCAATAACCAAGAATGGTCCTTTCAGCAAGACTCGGAGCTGGGAGATAAAGCTCGATCCACCGAATCTTGGTTAGAAACAAACGTTCCGGACTTCATCAGAGCTGAAGACTAGCCGTCATCTAATCCTGATCTTAAGCCACTGGATTATAATTTATGGTCAGGTTTAGAAAGTAAGCCTTGCTCTAAATTCCATGATAATTTGGAGTCTCTAAATCTAAAACAATCCATACGATTGGCAGTGAAGAATTTTCCCATAGAAAGAGTGCGTGCTGCTATTGATAACTTGCCTCAACGTTTAAAGGATTATATTGCAGCCAATGGAGACAACTTCGAATAAGCTTTATATAATTTTAATGGTTTTATATTAATGTATAAACTAACACACTGTTATAGTAATAAATGTTACGTACAATAAAACAATGTTGTTTTTCTTTGTAACAATATTTATGGCAAGATTGAGTATATATGTTTAAAGGTATTAGATGTATCTTAAGTATCAATGCATATGAATGCAATTATCTATGGCTCATTCAATATCTATGTTGTAGGTAAATTTCTTTCTTCATCTTTTAAATTAGAAGGCTAACTGAATTATGTTGCTTTTAGAGATGAAATGAAGCTGCCTGATTAGGTATTTTTATGAAACTTTCTAACATGTTTTCGTTGCTACCGTTAAGTATACATGACTCTTTATATGTGACACAGAGACTATACATGTCTTTAAATACAGGTCTAAAACACATAGAAATTATAATGTATAAAATAACATGTAATACGTGAAGTACGTTATTGCTCCCTCCTGTCCTTTGAATTGTAAACTTGTAAGGAATTTTAGGCGTCAGAGAACATCAAGTACTCAAGATCATAAGTGCGTATTAAACATACGCACTTATGAAAGAGTTTTTTTTGATGTTAAGAGCATGGTGTGTGTTTACGAGTACGATCCTCGAGGTCGATTTCAATGCTGTATTTACATTTTGGGCGTAGGTATATTACATTTATAACGTAGTTTAAAATTTACTTCATCGATTAGATTACATGTCGATAAGTGGGGTCGCTGTTTATATTTGTGAAAAAATAATTAATTAAAAAATATTATAGTAGTGTTTATAATTTACTAAGTTTTGCTTGCGACCCCACCCGTGCGTATGTCGGTTGCCATTTCATTGAATATGTGATGCGGATTAACCGTAAAGGGTAACGGACAGACAGACCGTATAACTATCGAATATATCATATTAGTATGGATTCGGTTCTATTGTCTTTATTTAGATTGATCGAACTAATGAATATCGCATTTTAAATGTATATAACAAAAGTAGAATAGTAATAGTTCCGTTTACTATTATAATGTCAACAAATGTTCATCCAACACCTCCATTTATATAATAGGTCTGTAAAAACATTAAAAAACGGCATCCTCTTCTATCATCTTCATTTCATTAAGTAACTGAGCCCTTTAATACCGTAAAATAGTCCAGGTAAGTATGACAATGCATCCTAAACTGTGCTAGATAAGTACTCACAATTACTACTTAATTTACAATGTGCAATAAAGACATTAAACTGTTTCGCATAATGACATAGTTGTAATCATAAACAATTTACTAGAACAAGAGGACTATTTCCCCGAACTTCACTCGCACAAAAGCGCACGTCACTCTGAAGACACTCTGAAAGGAAAATTGTGGGAAAATAATGACATCGCATTCTAAACTGTATACGACATTTATTTAATTAGTGTGGAATTAATTTCAGACGGGAGTACTCTATATACATATATGAAACAAACGTAGGTTGAGAATGATCTTGTATTGATAAAATCGTTAGTAATTAAGTAATTAAATGTTACTTTTTTTAGTTGTGGATGTTTGTCTGTTTAGCATTATTACTGAAAAAGAAAGACTTTCTTTCTTTTGGATTTGCTATTACTAGTTCGTAAACGGTTTTAGCGTTAGAAAAAATTGTGAGAACCAGTTTTTCGTAAGATTTCTGTTACGATAAATTAATTGAAAGAAGTCGATTATTAACAATACTTTAACGAAGAGAATTCACAAAATTATCGTTAGTTGCACTAGAAAATCGCTTCGATGTTAATCCGCTGTATCGTGAAACAATATTGCCCGTACGTTTTATATGGCTGTCGAATTATCTCGAATGATCTTTAATATTCGGTAGAACATTCTAGAGTCAGTAATCTAGCGCCATCTAGCGTTGAAACTCTGAGTTATTAACCACAGTCGTGTACTACTTGTTACTAGATGGCGCTGTCCTCAATTATCGTATGTTCCAGATTGTACCAGGCCCATTTTCTCTACGGTGTAACTACTAAACTACTAAACTATTTTTTTTAAATATTATATATATATTTATACATCCTCATCATCAATTTATCTGGACAGGCCTCTCCAATTTCACGCGCCTTGGTTCAATCCTCGGCTTCTTCTTAACCTTTACCTTCCTAGTTGACCTGAATTTCAGTTTTTCCACGACTGACTGGCATCGAACCTCCGCAATCCTGAAAGTAAACTGAATTCGAAGATTGAACTAGTTGTCAGATATTTGAGGCCAATGACTTCCCAATGACGGTTATTCATAAACTGAAACAGGAACATTTTCTTCTACGAGTATAAATACTGATATTTACTTAGATTCAAGGTAGTAGAGCCATGCTGATTTCAGCACGAACGGGCCGGCTTGACGGGGGCGGTACTACCCTCGCACAGAAAATCAACGTAAAATGACAGCGATCATGCTGTCGTGTTTCGTTGGTGAGTGCGAGACCGGAGGCCCAATGATGCGAAAGCATCACTAGCCCGCCATGGTGTGGGTCACCATGCTGCATTGTTGCATTGTCTGCGTTCGCAGTATGGTGACCATCACTCTTGGATTCTGCTTATGCTTTCCACCAGGCAGAGTAGAGTCATTATGGCAGGGTCAAACATAAAAAAAAAAAAAAGAGAAGAAAAATCATTTTCTCGTTATCCAGCTTACGTTTTAAAAAAAACACGGCTTTTAATTTACTTAGGAAAGAAATAATTTTAGTTTTATAAATAATTTTGAACTATTGACATTTAAATTGAACTATAATTTACCATACGATACCATAAATAATATTATTTTAACATTAACAAGCTTTGTTTGTTCAATTTTCATTAATATCGTATTATTAAAGCTCATTCATAGTAATAATTGGCAACATATTATTTGAATTAATTAATTTATTTCACTTAATGCCTTACCTGAACTGAATTCAATTACAGATTATTACAACATACATAATAATATGTTCATATTACTGTTAGGGATTAAATTGTTTGTTTTGATATCTAGTTACTTCAGTTGTTACACTTTGCGGCAAATATAAGTTGTTGTTATTCCTGTATACAGTAATAGATAATAGACAATTTTAACAAAAATAAAACCGACTTCAAGGTTCAACTCGATTTCTCTTGGATGCCATCATCAGATATTAATGTCCTTATCATGGTACCACCACACAAAGAATCATCAAAATCGGTTCATAAACGACGAAGTTATCCGCGAAAACGAAATTATATATACGGTCGAATTGAGAAACCTCCTCCTTTTTTTGAAGTCGGTTAAAAATAAAATTAATTTGTACTTTTATTATTTACTCTACTTACATAAATTTTAGTTGCTTGCAAAATAACTTGCAGGACAGTTTCGGTCGGTGAAACAGCCACAGCACCAAAACTAATGTGAAACGAAATAAATTGTGGCTTATTGTGAATTTAAAAATGGTTATTTTTATGTTTTTTTCACATTTTATTATTTCTCGTTTTATTAATACATTTGCACCCCTTACAGCGTCTGCCCTCACTGAAGCGGGCACCGTCTGGTGGGAAACTCTCCATTTGGGCGACGTACGGCAAACGCGAAACGTCGCCTCCTCGCTGTTAGCCACTTATGAAAGCTTTTATTTTAATCAAAAACTTATTAAATTTTACAAGCTTCTAAAATTGTTATTTTATTAATTGAAATTACTTTAACACCTAACACATTTTAAGATATACCCTACGGTTATGAGCTACTTATCTGCTTGTTCAATAAAATGTTATCTATGTATTGTGAACGGGTGATATGTCGCTCCGACACAAAAGGGAGGATCCTCAGACCTGGCAAGGTAATCAGGCCTGGCGGGCCACGGCCCAACGGTTGATGTTGGGATGTTGAGTATATGTTAATCGGCGCGAAAACTTCTATTATTGCGCGATTCAGGATTGGTTCGTAGTTCAGTGTAACTTCGGTAGATGGCGTTGTATATTTCTTTTGCGCTGTATGCGGAAATCGCTACACATATAATGTTTTATTGCTTTTTGCTATTTTGATTGATTTTACTTTTTCTGTACAGAATCCTAAAAAAATATTTTTACGGATATATCACACACAACGCCATATACCTTTAAACTAAATAGAAAAAATCCTTTTCAAATATAAGAACTCAGTCAACTGGACATCCTACAAAAGCCCTTGAAATTTTATTTATCAAATCGTTAAGTCTCAGTTGATAGGCTTTGAATCATACTCTTTTCGTTTGCAAATCATTCTTATATTAATTAGTTAATCCTTTTTAAAAGGCCGGCAACGCACTTGTCAAGTCTCTGGTCTTGCTGGTGTCCATAGACAGCGGTAATCGCTTACAATCTGGTGATCCATCGGCTCATTTGACCCTATCCCATAAAAAAGTAATAAAGTACCAAATTTAAGTATTATTCCACGTTTGACTAAGATATTAGACAAAGGAAAACAAAAGACTACAATACAAAAGCGGGCCTAAGGTCACGCTTTTACATAGTTCCACAAATATAGAAAACATTCTTAGTATGAACGAATAATAAACGAACTCATAGCACAGCGGTTGCAGCAAGGTCACATAACCTAAAAACTACCACAAGGGTCCAAAGTATTACGTGAAACCTTTTCCTTATGAAATAAAACATCGGCCGGAGGGAGGACGGAGGTCTCGTATACCTCTCGCTCGTAAACAGCCTCGTCTGCGATATCTTCTGGCGAGAGGTAAGACCCTTCATTACTTATACAATGTTCCGCTCTTTAAGACCCTTGGTTTATTTCCCACGCGGTCAGGCTCTATCTATACTGATACCATAAAAAGTGACTACGGAAATTCTAACAAAGTTAGAGAGAGAGAGGTTTAAATTTAATATTAGAAGAAATTGTAAGTCAACCTATCTATACAAATAAATAAAATTGGAGTGTCTGTTTGTAATATTAAAATAACCGCTTTTTACTTAATGCATATGTATGTATACACGACACATATACCAAAAATGAAGTTAAAAATTTTTTGTCTGTCTGTCTGTCTGTCTGTCTGTCTGTCTGTTTGTTTGTTCCGGGTAATCTCTGGAACGGCTGGACGAATTTTGACGGGACTTTCACTGGCAGGTAGCTGATGATCCGGGGAGTAACTTAGGTTACGTTTTTTAGACTAACTTTGTCGCGCGGCGTTACTCGCCGTACAACAATAACCGCGGGTAACACCGCGGGGTTCAGCTGGTCATATATATATTTTTAATTTAAACCTTGTCATTTCTTACAACATTTATCATATTTCTACGATAGTGTAATAAGTGCATTCCTTTCTAACTTACTTTTATTTAAAAAACAAATGGTAGTTAAAGAATCGTGTGTTTCTATTCAAAAATATAATTCTTTTCATAGATGGTTTCAAAAGCTTCCGATCTCAAGAAGATTAGAAAAGTAAAAAAATAAAATTACTACTATAATCGTTAGGTCTGTAACTTTTCATATCACACAGGTATAAATTATTCTAGATAGTGTTGTTTAATACCTCCGTTAATAATAATAATAATAAAACTGCGGTAAACGACGTACTTATAAACATCGAGCGGGGCATCTTTCAAGGTGACAGTCTGAGTCCCTTGTGGTTTTGTCTAGCTTTGAACCCTCTAAGCGCTCTGTTGGAGGATTCAGGGTTAGGCTATAGGTTGCAGAAAGATGATCAAGTTATATCTCACCTTTTTTATATGGATGATTTAAAACTACTTGCCCCCACTAAATTACAATTGACAGCGTTACTAAAAGTCACTGAAAACTTTAGTAATTCTATCAAGATGGAATTTGGTGTAGACAAGTGTGCAGTCATGTATGTAAAGAAAGGTGTGATTGTGGAATCTGAAGGAACAGAGCTTTCGGATTCTACAAGACTTAGATCTCTGTCTGCAACCGAAACCTACAAGTATCTAGGTTTTTCACAGTCCTTAGGAATACCAGAACCTGACATGAAACAGGCGTTGCGGGAACGCTTCTTTGGCCGCCTGAAAAAAGTACTTAAAAGTCTTTTATCAGGCGGTAACAAGGTGCGAGCCTACAATGGTTGGGTCATGCCGGTTCTGATGTATTCCTTTGGTATACTTAGATGGACTCAGACCGAATTAGATGCCATAGACAGGAGAGTCCGTACACTGCTGACTGCATTTCGAATGCATCACCCACGTTCATCGGTTATGAGATTGTATATCCCGCGAAAGCTTGGGGGTCGTGGTCTATTAAATGCCAAGACCCTACACAATCGCGAGATATACAATCTTAGAGAATATTTCATTCATACTGATGTGGGAGTGCATCGCAGTGTAGTTACAGTGGATACCGGACTCACTCCGCTCGCTTTGGCTAAAGAGAATTGGCGCAAACCTGTAGTACTTAGTACTAATGATCGCAGGGAGGTATGGAAGGGCAAAGAACTTCATGGTCGATTTTATCGGGCCCTTAATGGGCCTGATATAGATTTTAAAGCATCTACGTCCTGGCTACGGTATGGTGATCTCTTCGGAGAAACCGAAGGTTTTGTTTGTGCGATTATGGACGAAGTTATCATGACGAATAACTATCGGAAATATATCCTGAAGGATGGTACGGTCGACATCTGTCGGGCATGTCACCGTCCTGGAGAATCTATCAGGCATATTATTTCTGGTTGTTCTCGTCTTGCTAACGGCGAATATTTGCACAGACACAACCAAGTAGCCAGGATTGTACATCAACAACTTGCCCTTAAATACCATCTTGTGAGTTCAGAGGTGCCATACTACAGATATGTGCCCGACCCAGTTCTCGAGAATGGTCGTGCTACGTTATATTGGGATCGATCTATTATCACAGATAGGACTATTGTTGCCAATAAGCCTGATATTGTGGTGATAGATCGATTGGAGCGCCGCGCAATTATTGTCGATATCGCCGTTCCTCATGACGAGAATCTCGTGAAAATCGAAAAAGAAAAACAAATAAAATATTTGGATTTATCTCACGAGATTGTCGATATGTGGAATGTGGATTCGGCGATCATTGTTCCGATAGTCGTTTCTGCTCACGGATTGATAGCCAAGAGCCTCGACCAACACCTTAAGAGGCTCACGTTAGAGGGCTGGATCAAGGGTCTGATGCAGAAGGCAGTCCTTCTTGACACGGCACGTATAGTGAGGAGGTTCCTATCTTTGGAGCCCTAACCACCGGTTTCTTGGTCCCTGTACCCGAAGTCGGTGGTTTACTATTTTTTATATTTTTAAATGTATTTGTTTTTTATATTTATATTTAAAAATGTAATTAATATGTATTTATAATTGTAATAAAGAGAATAATAATAATAAGCCAATAAGCCTGATATTGTGGTGATAGATCGATTGGAGCGCCGCGCAATGATATCGATATCGACATATCGCCGTTCCTCATGACGAGAATCTCGTGAAAGTCGAAAAAGAAAAACAAATAAAATATTTGGATTTATCTCACGAGATTGTCGAAATGTGGAATGTGGATTCGGCGATCATTGTTCCGATAGTCGTTTCTGCTCACGGATTGATAGCCAAGAGCCTCGACCAACACCTTAAGAGGCTCACGTTAGAGGGCTGGATCAAGGGTCTGATGCAGAAAGCAGTCCTTCTTGACACGGCACGTATAGTGAGGAGGTTCCTGTCTTTGGAGCCCTAACCACCGGTTTCTTGGTCCCTGTACCCGAAGTCGGTGGTTTACTATTTTCTATATATTTAAATGTATTTGTTTTTTATATTTATATTTAAAAATGTAATTAATATGTATTTATAATTGTAATAAAGAGAATAATAATAATAATAATAAATATTTCGGACATCTAACACGCAACGCCATCTAGTCCCAAGCTAAGCAGAGCTTGTGTTATGGGTACTAGACAACTGATATAAATACATATATACTATTTTTTTTGTAAATACATACATATTAAACATAGAAAACACCCAAACTGCGAAACAAATATTTGTAGATCATACAAATATTTGTTTAATATTATTTTTGTTTACTAAATACAACTCAGCATTGTTAGAAACGTGATTACTTATTTTGTTTTTTAATTACAAGGAACCAATAACACATGTGTCATTATTGACACAGACTTTATATTATATGTGTGACTCTAAATCAATATCATGTCTATCGCTCGGTAAATAAAAATCTTTAGCAATATAGTTATTTATAACTATATTGAAAAGTCTTTCTGAAAAGTGTAAATTGAAAAGTATTCATTCATTCGTTAAACACTATTCTGCGTAGCATCTCTAGCGTATCTAACGTAGCAACCTCTACGGTATTCGAGGAACGTCACGTTTAGTTATTTAAGCAGACTGTAATCTATTCATAAAAGGTATACTTATTCCTTTTTATAACTTATTTTATAAGCATTCCAAATGTAAATAAGGGCTATAATAAAAGGAATAAAATTATTTTCCAGTTATCAACTTCAAGATAACGATCTTGTGAGGTTATGGGCCGTTAAAAATGACGTAAAATGAGAATGACAAAATAACTCGTAAAAGCAGCGATAGGTTTCATTTGAATTAGGATAATAGCTCTAGAAAGTAATATTCAGAATATTAATAAATCTATATAAACGGTACTACACACTTGATTACTCTTAGAAAGCCCGGTTGATTCCTAAAATCTGAATAGTATGTAAATCAACTTGGTAAAATGATTAAATATTATTAATAGCAAACATATTATTCTATCTATACAAGTAAATAAAATTGGAGTGTCTGTTTGTAATTTTGTAATATAATATATAGTATCTCTGGAATGGCTGGACGGATTTTGACGGGACTTCCACTGGCAGGTAGCTGATGACCCAGGGAGTAACTTAAGCTACTTTTTTTTTTAGACTAACTTTGCCCCGCGGCGTCACTCGTGGTATAACCGCGGGTAACACCGCGGGATTCAGCTAGTAAGCAATATTATTAATAGCAAACATATTATTCTATAATACTTATAAATTCTGGTAGAGCCTTTGAGAATAGTATTAAATATTTGTTGCGGTCTCATAGTAAACCGCTAGTAATTTTTCATTCAACGTTTTTCTTTTCTTTCATAGGAAAAAATATTTTTTTTTTAAAAATGAGATGAAGTGGAGTGGATAGTAAATATAAATTATTCCCAATAATTCCCAGCTAGTTTCAATGAATGAAACCGACTTACGAAAGTTTTTAGTCCAAGTCCCAACGGTAAATGGCTATAATGAAGTATCACTGTACCATTAGTCCTTTAATCTAATAATGGTGAACAGAGTTAGCGCAGCGAATACAAATTGAGTAGGGTTAGACTGTGTGCTCTTAATCTATGCTTCAGGGGAGCACTTAGGCTGGTAATATGAGTTGACTGGAGGCTTTAAACAGGCCTGCTATAGAGCGAATAATCAGTTGACCTGATTGTCAATTATGGGACTCAATAACATCGTCTTTTTGTAATCTTTTAAGAGTATTAAGCGAATATTTATAAATCAAAAAATTTACTTTCTAGTTAGTTAATGTATTTTTTTTTCTGAAAAATACTATTAGTATAATCTTCTAGGAAAATTAGAACGTTTAAGATTAAGATTTCCTAAACTTCTTCATTCTGGGTATTTTGAGGTTAATAATAGCTCTTTACCTATGAAACTGCCGTTTTGTATGCAATAAGTGAAAGTACTTATTTTTTCAAACTTTTTTATTTGTGTTATTCGAAGTAATCACCCATGCAATCGACGCATCTTTGCCAACGCATTGGCAGTTTATTGATGCCCTTCTTATAAAACTCAGCTGGACGGGAGGCAACAAACTCTTCAAAGGCATTTTGTACTGCCTCTCGGGAATTGAATTTTTTACCCACTAAAAACTGTTGTCTAAATTTTGGAAAAAGTAATTGTAGTAGTATTATTATTTAAAGCCTATGTATTATTCTGATGTATAAGCTATATTACTGTAAAGTTTCAAACAAATCCGTTAAGTAGTTTTTGCGTGAAAGAGTAACAAACATCCATCCATCCATCCATACTTACAAACTTTCGCGTTTATAATATTAGTATAGACACTTTTCATTTAATTTAATTTAATAATATTCCTAACATACACGTATACCTAAAAATCTTCTAAAAACATTGGTAAAACAATACTTGTACTAAAATATACAATATTTTTAACCGTTTTTCTTTATGAATGCTTAAGAATAATTTATTAAATGTTCTACCTTTATGTATTCCGTCAAAGTGACGTCAAAGGAAAACGTTTTTATTCATTTTACACACAAAGACGCGCTGTTAGATAAACGCAACTACTTGACATAAGCATTCTCAACTCACTCGGGTAAACAGACTTTACTCGTCCCCGCCAATCAAGGTGAGTGTACCAATCGTATGACTAGCTTTGAACTGTGGGTAGCCTGATCAAGCTATTGACAGGGTAAGTACGCTTGTGGCTTTTGTATTGCTATAGAAATAGGGTATGGGAAAATGTCGTAAGTAGTTTACTGCACATTAACTGGATTGTTTGAAAAAAGCATTTGATTCGAGCACTCGCTCACTCATATTACTCAATATCAGTTAATTACAATTTATCAATCTCATAGCAGTTTTTAAGAAAAGTTATTCGTAAGACTTTTCTTACAATTTAAAGCATTTACGTTACTGCATCGTTTCTTCGCTTGTTCTACAAGGAACAGCTGTTGTCATTGTAATATACTACGATAAGACATGGCTGTTGTTCTATTGTTTTGTCTCCAATTTAATTAAAAGTACCTATTAAGTACCCGTGTTATTGAAACACAATGTAATCATAATTTTAAAAAACTAATAATTTACAATGCAAGTTTTTTTTAATATTAATTTCACATAGTAAAACTCTGTTCTCTTAGTATATTTTTAAATATAATTAAATGTAATAACTTCAAACACATGCTAATTTTTAATTTATCCCTCCAGAGTCCTAGAACGGGACTATCCATTTGCACAATAAGCGCCCTCAGGTTAATGTAAGAGTTGGTTCGCGATTCAAAGAAAGATACAGAGATATAAAGATGATTTTTAACTTTGTATGGCGTAAAAGTCATCAGTGCTCTCTTGTGCAAACATTAATGAGGCACTACAGTAAAATGTCTTTATCACAACAGAAAAATGTGTCATAATCCTTTAAATACTAGAGCTTCATTGTATCAGTAAAGTTGATTAGTCTCGTAAATTTTCGCAATTTTTTTATTACTATAAAAATATAAGTATGTTTATTTGATTAACTCTTATACATAATAAGATGATTCGATATACGGTTAGTGGCATTAAATATTAAAATGTTAAAATTCATTATTGGTAACAGTGTTATTCACAAGTTTTTATTTAAACCAAAAAGACAATAAATACCATGGAATGTAGAACCTCCTTCTCTTTAAAGTTGATTAATTAAACTGAACAATTACCTACTACACTACACTATATTATTTGATACTAGACAAACCAATTAACACCTTTTTTTTCGAAAACAACAATATGATTTAAAAGTGATAATTACTATAGACTGCTTTTCAGTAATTCAAAAAGGACCTTTATTAATTGAAAAGACTCAAGCTCACCAGTTATGCCTTCTGTAGTTCTATCATAAAGTTAGTTGGGAACCAAATCGTACGTATAGGACTATTAATGCCAATTTAAAACTGCTTCGCCAGACAGGCGTTGGGAAATCCATGGCGAAGAAATGGGGTCCACCCCATTTCGCCTGTACATCCTGTACCTACTATCTATATATATATATTTATTTATATATAGATAGATAGTAGTTTAGCCAAAACTGTTAAATACGTGATCTGATTCATTCTTAAAATAGAGTTATTATTTTTTGTAAAAAGATATTGGCATTAAATCGAATCGTGTGCCATTAGTAAGATTACTTTAACGTAGTCGGGTTTATAGTTTTATAAACTTTTCTTGTTAAAGATGTTTATTTTATGTAAATAGACGCACACACGCTGCATGAGACTACGCGTTCTATGGAAAGCCAGTTCAGGCACAAAGAGGGTGTACGCTTCAAAATGATTGAAAGCTGATTGGAATGATTGTGGAGGACGTCAGCGTTATTGGAATAGTCTGTCAGACCTTTGGAATTACTCGCGTAAAGCGATCTAACGATCACTGCGGAACCTTTAATAGGGAAATAATAAATAAAGATGTTTCTATGGATAAATAGTATTTAATATCTATTATTGTTTTGTTTTGTAAATGTGATGTATTATGTCGTTATGGTCGGTGAAGTTAAAATTTATACCAATATTATAAAGCTGAAGAATTTTTCTTTTTAGTGGAAGATTCTAATCCTAGAAACTACTGGTTCTTATTGAAAATAATTTTAGTGTTGGGCACCCCATTCATCCAGGAAGCCTATCTACAACATCACGCTAGCACAAATAGGAGTCGAGCATTAATGAAAAATGGTAAATAACTGGTCACGTTAGTTCAATTGTATTTTTTTATTTACATGTACAATACGAGTATATTCAATGAAGTGTATTAAGCTTAAACAAGAGCTACTTAGATTGAAAGAAACTGATTTAGATTTTAATATTCTCGCGGCAATTTTTTTCAATGATTCCTGTGGGAAATCATGTAAGCCTTATATAGCGAACATGAATAATAAAATAGTACTCAAAATTATTACTGGAATTAGATTTTTCACAATAAAATAAACTAAAAATATCGTTATTTTATCTGTGCGTTTTCTCTAGTTAGTATAAACACACGTAGTAACTAGAAAAATGAGATAGAAAAGATGTATTCGAAAAACGCCTTCATACAACATATCACTTATACAAGAATCTCGCACCTTAAAATATATATGAACATCATCATCAGTCTACTGCTGAACGTATGCTTCTCTCATCCCACGTGAGGAACAATGTTCGATTTTGAGCCTTTTACATCTAACTATACAGAGAAATAAAGTATACAGATGAGTTCTTCCAGCTGATTTCGGTCACGTGGCCCCTATCAACGGAGATCAACCAACTACACAGGAGATATAATACCTAATGCACAAGTGTGTGCGCAAACACAGCTGATACATAAACATTTCTATAATAATCAGAACAACTCAATAACTCTTTTTGGCACGACTCGAGATAAAAGGAAAGGTATACAGATATAAAAACGATAAATAAATAAACAAAAAGTTGTAAAAAATATGTGTTGTATGGTTAACTTTTTCTTTAATGGAATAGACGGGCAAACTAGCAGACGTATCGCCTGATGGTAAGCGATTAACGCCGCCCATGGACACCTGCAAATACCGGAGGCGTCACAAGTGCATCGCCGGCCTTTGGGGGAAAGGGAGGGGAGATAGGGGGAGGGGTTTTGGTTTATGGGCCTCAGGTATCCTCACTCACTCGGTGAAACACAGCGCAAGCACTATTTCACACTGGTTTTCTGTGAGGCCGTGGTATCATTCCGGTCGAGCCGGCCCATTAATGCCGAAGCGTGGCTCTCCCACGGTAGACTATACTATGTTTACTTACTACAGCCTATTTTTTCTATACAAAGATAGAATTACTTTAATCAATAATCACACCACGCAAACATGTCTACATACACTACATGATTAGTAGATAAGGCTGTTGATATAGTATTCACTAAGAGTATGTACAGTTGTACATATACTCGTATATATATATATTTATATACCGTATGTAGTTCTGAATTTTGGGCGTCTCACGTGCGTGCGTTATGTTTCTCTGTGGAGAAGTTACCCGTGCATAAAGTCACACCGTTTTACTCCACTTGTAATAAATGTTTGCTCATATATCTGAATTTAAAGTAAATCTTGCTTGTAAATACTATTAGCCTCGCAATTGTTATGATACTATTGAAACCTTATCAGTTATAAGGCTGACGATTTAATACACGTTCAATTTATATTTTTGTGGTTGTAATAACGCGTGTTAAAGCATGTTTCATTGCGATACCTTGTTGAAAATTCATTTTTTTTTCTTTTTATCTTCTTCCTCATATCTCTTCGCAGAAACAGGTATAAGTGTGTGACGTTTTGTGTTGTACACTAATATACCAGATTGTGTCAGGTGTACTTTCAAAAATAGTGTCAAAACCAAAATTTCATGACGATCGAAGATATTTCTTCGATCGTCATGAAATTAAACTTATTATTATAAAACAAACAACATATTATTATTAAAAAACAATTAACAGTTCGTTAATCATATCATTCGCTAGATATACTACCTGAAATAGCAAAATTACTTTTGGCAACTGTAAACACGGCCAGAAGCCTGTTTTGAGTAAATAAAATATTCAAACATGATGTTTAATGTACATATAAATATGTACAGTTACTGCGATGTAACATGTTTAATATTATAAGGGCCAGTCAGATTACGAAATGATAACAGTTAGGTCGGCAGCTGCATGAATAAGATATAGAGGTCATGTCTTAATCTTAAGGATACTGTTTTATACAACATTTATGTGGATCTGTACTGTATGAGATGTCGATCACAAATACCCCATTCTATTAAAAGTAAATGTAGTGGTTGTTGTTAGTTGTTTATCGTTGATGAAATAGGTAAGCAACACTGATAATATGAGTCTCTAAAGTAAGATGGGCCTCTTGCTTTATGAGTTAGTGATCTTGATTGCTAGGTCAGAAATCATGCGTTCAATTCCCACTAATGACAAGCATTGTGATAAGTACAAGCATTTGTTCAGAGTTTACTTTATCATAATATAAAAAAAAAAGTTTAAAAACTACAATCCACCTAAATACACCTCGTCCATTTAAATGGGTTCAGTAGTTTAAGTGCTACAGTGGAACATACAAACATAAATAAGGCCGTGTGTGTGGTTTGTCAGATTTAATTCAATTCAATTTGTTTTATAATATAAGCATAAAAGTTCACACCAAATCGCTTATATCTATACTAGTTTCAAATAAAAACAAACTACAAACATACTATTACAACCATAAAAGTAAAAAAGAAATTAAATAAAATATGTAAACGAAAATCAAACCTAATTCTATTTAGAATTTTTTTATATTAAAATGATAATAAATCTGTATCAAAATTACGCTACGGGAGTCAATAAACATGTTTTAAGATAATTATTATTGAAAATAAATTATTGACCGACATCCAAAAGGAGAAGGTTCTCAACTTGATTGGTATTTTTTAACCGACTTCAAAAAAAGGAGGAGGTTTCTCATGTCGACGGTATTTTTTTTTAATGTGTGTTCGCGGATAACTTCGTCGTATATGAACCGATTTTGATGATTCTTTTTTTAATGGAAAGGAGATATCCCAACGGTGGTACCATGGTAAGGACACTAAGATCTGATGATGGCATCCAAGAGAAATCGAGTCGAAACTTGAAGTCGGTTTTATTTTTGTTAAAATTTTACTTGTTATAATTTTAATCGTATTATTAATAATAATAATATATCGCTTTATTGTACACCAGATAAGGCTATGCTAGGTCAGTACAATTGGCGGCCTTATCGCCAAAAGGGCAATCTCTTCCAGGCAACCATGGGATGGAAATAAATTCAGGATGTATAGGGTAGTGTCTGGTGTAGATAAATAAAGTAGTGGAAATATGTATAACTAAAAATATAAAATAAAAAGAAGAAAAAAAAAAGAAAGGAGAGTGACACATAGTGTTGATGAGAAATAAATACAAATATATATGCAAATAATATTATAAGCGAATTTCATAGATGTTACACACATACTTTACTTACTAGATAACTTAAATATTGTGACCTAATTGACTGTAATAACAGTTAATTATGGATGGATGTCTCCCAAGTAGTGCTCCTTTACCAGCCTCTTAAAGGCTGTAAGTTTTTGTGCACATCTGATTTCTACTGGTAGGGCGTTCCACAATCGCACCGCTTGCACAGAAAAGGAATGGTCTAAGAATTTCGTAGAGTGTCCTGGCATTTTCAGTTTCAGGTTTTCTGACGATCTCAACGATTTGGTATGTGAATCATGTAGAAAGGTAAACCGCAATTTAAGGTAAAGTGGAGTAGAAGGATTAAAAAGAATATTATTTAGAAGAGAAAGAATATGAGCATTCCGGCGAAGTGGGATGGGCAACCACTTAAGCTTATTTCAATTTTTTTAAAAATAAAGGAGTAAAAGAGTAGTGTCTACAAAGCAGATTTAACCGATAGCAGAGTTCTATTTCAATGAGTAAAGAGATAAAATATGCACGACAAGAATAAGTCATGTGCAAATTCAAATTTGAAGAAAATTTGAATAATAACTTTAATTACATCATACTCTAAATATAACCAAGTAAATGTGAAACAGGATAAAACTGGTATCTGAATTCAAACGGCCAATTATCTTTTGATGGGATTTGTCTGGGCTTTCCATTATTGATAGAAAGTGTTTCAAAGTTATGAAATTTTCTTGTGTACAAATATTTAAAACGAAATTCATTTTAAATATTGTGCTTCAAATTAATTTTCTGAGAAAATTCATCTAAGAGAAAAAAATGGGAATAAAACGTAAAGAAATAAATTGGAGTTTAAATTATTAGAAGCTTAAAGTGTTTTATTAAATAGAAGTTTGAAAACATTACTTTAACAAAAAGCTTTTACATTTCTGTAGATGTAAATTAGATTGTTAATGTTGGAACAAAATTCACGGCCATTAATTTCTCAATAATTATCTAGTGCAAAATATTAACCGTTCGATTCAGTCTAGACACTGAAAAGACAATGAGCAATACATTGAAATTCTTGCAAAAGACAAGTTTAAGTACTTATCACATTGGAATTAGGTCGACGATTCCATGGCATGAGTGTTTTTACCGCATAGTTATATTTGTGAAGATAAGTTCCTTATAGTCGGCTTTACGTGACTTCTGTTAACGATGCCTTTTAGCTACACTTGGGGTTCTTTATTGAGAATTAGAATCAACATTGTTTACATTTCGGTCTCTAGCAAGTGCATTGAGTAAATAAAATATAAAATAATTTTATATACATATTCATGAAACAGTCACGTTTGCACTAGCCACATTACTCAAAAACATTATGCCATATCAACATATGCTCTCTCAACATACCTCTAACTGCTATTGACTGGTATCGCAACCATCTGTTTGGTCACCGGCGTATAAGCATCGATAACACTGTTCCTTCTTGGTGTAACACTACAGCCGGCGTACCAAAGGGCGACGTGCTCTCTCCCTTGCTTTTCTCTATTTTCATAAACACAATCACTAATGATCTGTCTTCCTCTTACCACCTATACGCGGATGAACTCCAGATTTATACCTGGACATCACCGGTAAAGTTGGTTGATGCTCTTAATACCATTTATGCTGACCTGGATAAATGTGTTTCTTTCGGGGAAACTTTTACCAAGTAGTTTAGCGACCTTTTGCTTCAGTGTCAGCCTCTTCTTGAAAGTGGCATAGTCAATGATTCTGGTGACCAAAATATTGTTGTGTTTTTGATGGAAAAGGCGCAGGCAAAAACTGAGGTTTTACATGCTTTTACGTTATAAAATTATAGTCCTGTCATGACACATAAGATAAATTTATTGCCATAATCGACATGCACGTTCTTTCACTTTAACAGCTGGTCAATAAGGTTTGGGACTCAAGTAATAAAGAATCTGCCTCTGTTAAATTTACAGTGATTTCCAAATAATGGCAGAATAGCTTTATAAGCATGTAAAATTTAAGAAGTAATTCCATCAAATTCAAATACAGTAAATTGTAGAGGGCATTTTTACTCTTAAACTACTAATATGTAAATACCAGTAAGTTGTTAGACAATCACTAATCTGGAATCTCTTTGAATGGGTTTATTAATTTGACTATCCTTTACCCGAACCGCATCGCGCTACAAGGAAGCCTATGCCCTTCCTCCAGTGTCAAAGTATCTCTTTACTAAACATTGAAATCGGTGCATGTGTTTAGCCGTGAAAGCGTAACAAAGAGACAGAGACAGGCAGACAGACAGAGTTACCTTCGAATTCATAATATTACAGTATGAATAAGAGAACATTTTACAGAAAACAGGTATAATTTTTGAAAGTTTTCTCTATAGACAGTAATAGTATACTAAATGTATATTTATTTTTGTTTTCTTACTGCATTGAATCAGACTGTAGGGGTAACCTAACCATTTATTTCGAACTACCAATAAAAGCTAATATAAATCGTCACATCATCATCAATCAACCTATTGCAGTCCACTGCTGCACTGGACATAAGCCGCTCCCATTATACGCCACTCCAATCTATTTGCTACACTTTATGCAATTTTTTTTAATGTAAAACAGCTTTAACGGGCTACATTCAATATTGTGTTATTGCGGCCATTTGTCAATCCTGAAGTTTGACAATGTATGTATGTTTAATAGTTTCGTAAGCGTTGAAAGATAAATTAATTATTACACCACAACGAAGCTGGCTAACGGTAGTTGGAGGTCAGGCTTGATTTAAAGGGTAATCCCTGGTTGAATATTGTATGTCTTGAACGGTAGAATGAGCAGTTAAAATTTAAATTTTTCATATATTGCGCACCCGTCTTGGACTATTTAATCGCATTTTAAATAATAATACAGACTTACTTCATTTCGCAGCCGTTATAATAAACTACAGGCAATCTTTAGTGATTTATACTATTTCCTAATGTTAACTATGGCAAATCAAGTTACTTCTGAAGTTGGTATTTCTAGTTTTTATTCAGTTATAGTGATAGAATTGAATAATCTCCGATTTTGATTTCAGGTATCTTTAAGGTATGAGACAAAAATTCAGTAAGCGTTCAGCTTCATATTCGTCTTCGATAACGACGTTTTACATAAGAGAAGAGTGTTCAGAATCAAATGCCTTATTTACCTTCGGCGGTTAACTGTTCACTGGAAACACGCTTCATCCGAAGTTGGTTCTATAAATTATAGTTCACCGATAAACGGTTATTCGAACACTCCTTTCGTCTGTAATCGGTTCTACAACTAGACTGTTCACCGATAACACCCTTCCTCAATGGTTCTTGAAATACCGAATTAATCTTTATCGATTAATAGTTAGATTGATGATGAATATAATAGTTTAAGCAGATTTGGTTCACATACCTTTCCATAATACACATGACGGGTAGCCTATATTCTGTAGTAAAATTTGATTCCACGATATTAGTCTTTAAAACTTATTTACTAAGTAGAAATTTAAAACACCACCGACCGAAAATTGCAATTTAACTGAGACTTGAGCCTCTGGTGCTTTGTAGTAAAATATATATTGTGAAATAAATAAAGGCGCACCCGAGATTACGAGCAATACTGTGATTGAGAACGTGACGCCAAATACAGGCCGATGCCATACTGGAACAATTGCACCGAAACACTACTTTAATATTCTGGAAATTTGGGCTTTATTCTGCAAAGCTTTTATTTTATATTATGTTAATTAGACTAACGTACAGACGATACGATGTTGTATTGATTTAGTACTAAGGTAATTTAATAACTAAAACATATTTATGTAATATGTTATGTTTAGCCATGGTGATCGTAGATCTGAATCATAAATCGATTACACAGCTACTTAATCATAATTGATTTTTTCTGTATAAGTTACATTTACCTAATGACTTTACCCTAAGAGAATAGCGATTACCTGAGACAATCATGGACAGGAAATATTGATACTTTACTCTCTAAATTCAATGGTTCAATTAGTTATAGGTTAGCAAATTGGTCATTCGTTTTGTTATTAGTTATATTAAAGTAGGCTTATCCGCAGTATAGTTACTATACTCTAGATTCTGCCTTGTCTGAGATGAACAAAGAAAAGTATAAGATATCTGATGTTATTACTATTATGGTATTAACTTAAGTCCCTTAAAAGCATGTATCTTCAATGGACACAATGTTTAATTAGGTTTAGATATGATGTTAACAAATTTAAAACAATTGGCTTGGTGTAACATTTTAATTAATTTACTGAACCGAATCCAGTAACTTTTTTAATAAGCGACCATTAAAATTTATTATCCACTCAACATTTCCATAACGAGGTACTCTAGGATTTTAGAGTCTGCGGCTTCCTCGGAACTTTTGTACGCCGCCTGGACAAAAGGTTATATTTGTATTAAATAAACATTTAAATTTTCAAATGTTCAATCTGCTTTTGAACTTTAGAGCAAAATGAGGCGTTCAGTAAATTTGTTTAGATATCACGTAAATGTTATGTCCGTTTAATTCATTTGGCTTTTTGTGGTTTTGACATTTCACTTCATTTATTTTCTCAATTCACTATTGTTTAATATAGGTACATTTTTGACCTATACTATATATTATTTTTACAGTATTGTAAAGTTGATGAAATCAACTAAATTTAAAGTAGAAAAAAAGTAAAATTAAGGTGTAGATTGTATTGTATTTGAATTTTAAAATAATGGAATTGATTATACTTATTATTCACAACATATTTGAATTTTAACCAACTTTAAGGGCGCGTTTACGATTCGTACAAAATTATGCTTTTTTTCGGTGCAATTTGTAACTAAACTAAACAAATTGAATATAACAAAGTACTAACACTTATAGATTAGTTCTTCATCTTCAAATCCGAGGGACAACTTTTTTGGAAATTGTATTTTTTTATATTGTAAAAACGATCTTCCGTAACCATTTTCCACAGTATTTACGATATCGGGTTGAGTTTTGGTACATTTTTGTTCTACAATCAACCTATTTTAGAATTTCTAAAAATAATGTAAGAAGGCATATATAGTCAATTATAAATCCGAGGAAAAAAATAGTATAAAAGTGTCACAGAAAGTCGCAGAAAAAATAACAACCGGAGCTTATATTTTCTCATATTTTGCTATTACGGATGAATCGTAGTCGATTGCAATAAGGGTTATTTTATTTTTTTGAACCTCTTTTGATTTATCGCGTAAAAATTTCCTAATCTCAGTCTGCGCTCAGCCGCCGTCATGAGTGGACACTGTGTCGCCTGTTTGCATTAGCTCTTGTTGAAAAGATCGCTCTTCGAATTCAATATGTTCGATAAACCAGAATAGGTTGACACTTGACAACGTTAGATTATTTTTAACCGACTTCAAAAAAAGGAGGAGGTTTCTTCTATTTACAGATTTTTATAACAATATTTTAGTTTGCTAAAACTAAGTAGTATTGTGCGAGTTCGGGCTCGATTGATGAGACATTACCTCCTACTTAGGTGGAGTGACCTGAAGGTGTACTACGGTGACTGCTTTTCTAACTTCTAGACGAGTTGACATAGTCTAATCGAGTTTGGGCTCATTTTGTTAGTTATGATGAGACCTTACCTCCGGACTACATGGAGTGATCTGAAGGTGTACTTCGGTAACTGCTTTTGGAACTCCTAGACGAGTTGACACAGTCTTACCGAGTTTGGGCTCATTTTGTTAGTTATGACGAGACCTTACCTGCGGCTTAGGTGGAGTGACCTGAAGGTGTGCTTTGGTGACTGCTTCTGGAACTCCTAGACGAGTTGACATAGTCTTACCAAGTTTGGGTTCATTTTGTTAGTTATGATGAGACCTTACCTCCGGACTACATGGAGTGACTTGAAGGTGTACTTCGGTGACTGCTTGTGGAACTCCTAGACGAGTTTACATAGTCTTACCGAGTTTGGGCTCATTTTGTTAGTTATGATGAGACCTTACCTCCGGACTATATGGAGTGACCTAAAGGTGTACTTCGGTGACTGCTAGTGGAACTCCTAGACGAGTTGACATAGTCTTACCGATTTTGAGCTTATTTTGTTAGTTATGATGAGACCTTACCTCCGGCTTAGATGGAGTGACCTGAAGGTGTACTTCGGTGACTGCTAGTGGAACTCCTAGACGAGTTGACATAGTCTTACCGATTTTGAGCTTATTTTGTTAGTTATGATGAGACCTTACCTCCGGCTTAGATGGAGTGACCTGAAGGTGTACTTCGGTGACTGCTAGTGGAACTCCTAGACGAGTTGACATAGTCTTACCGATTTTGAGCTTATTTTGTTAGTTATGATGAGACCTTACCTCCGGCTTAGGTGGAGTGACCTGAAGGTGTACTTCGGTGACTGCTTTTGGATCTCATAGACGAGTTGACATAGTCTTACCGAGTTTGGGATCGTTTTGTTAGTTCTGATGAGACATTACCTCCAGACTAGATGGAGTGACCTGAAGGTGTACTTCGGTAACTGCTAATGGAACTCCTCGACGAGTAGAACTAGGTGTGCCGAGTTTGGGCTTGTTTTGTTAGTTACTATGAGACCTTACCTCCAGACTAGATGGAGTGACCTGAAGGTGTACTTCAGTTCCATTAGCAGTTACCGAAGTACACCTTCAGGTCACTCCATCTAGTCTGGAGGTAATGTCTCATCAGAACTAACAAAACGATCCCAAACTCGGTAAGACTATGTCAACTCGTCTATGAGATCCAAAAGCAGTCACCGAAGTACACCTTCAGGTCACTCCACCTAAGCCGGAGGTAAGGTCTCATCATAACTAACAAAATAAGCTCAAAATCGGTAAGACTATGTCAACTCGTCTAGGACTTCCACTAGCAGTCACCGAAGTACACCTTTAGGTCACTCCATGTAGTCCGGAGGTAAGGTCTAGTCATAACTAACAAAACGAGCCCAAACTCGGTGAGACTGTCAACTCGTCTAGGAGTTCCATAAGCAGTCACCGAAGTACACCTTCAGGTCACTCCAGCAAGTCCGGAGGTAAGTACCTATTACATAGAAATGAGAAAATATAAAAAACTTTCAAAATATCAATTAAGGCAAGTTGACATTTATACCTGCCGCTATCCGATTTGCACTTGTTTGTGTAACTTGTGTCAACGTAGTAATTCGATTCTGTACCTATCAATTTTGCAAACGCGTCCTTAAGAAATTAAAATAGAAAATAAAAAAAAAACAATGTAAATCATTACAATTATATTTATTTATTTATTTTGATGTATTAATTTGAAAATTTTAATTGATGAAAAAAAACAATCACACGCTGATGGTTTACTCTACCGAGCCAAGTGTTATGGGTTCGAGTCCCACATGGGACGGCACTTTGTGTGATCCTCAAGTTGTTATTCTGAGTCTTGGTGTTTTTTGTGTCCGTTTCATGTATGTTTGTGGGTTCTTCCGCGACACAGGATGTATATTGTATATTCCTAATGCGGGAGTTGTCTTTGAAAAAAACAGAAAAAAGACAACTGCCTCGGTGGCGCAGTGGTAGCGTATGCGACTGCTGTGCTTGAGGTCTCGGGTTCATAACAAATGTTTGTATAATATAATCTGCATATGTTTCTTCCAGAGTTTGAATATTTTCTATGCATAATATATGTGTTTTTACAAAAAAAAATACAGTATATCAGTTGTCTAGTATCCATAATACAAGCTCTGCTAAGTTTGGGACTATATACTTTATACCGTGAGAGAGCCACGCTTAGGCTTCACGCCTAATGGCAAATGCCTAATGCCTGGGCTGGCTCGACCGGAGTGGTACCACGGCCTCACAGATAATCAGTGTGAAATAGCGTTTGCGCTGTGTTTCACTTATGACGCGTCTCGTGTTGCAGGTGTCCATGGGCGGCGGTAATCGCTTAGCATCAGGTGACACAGGCCCTCAAAAAATGGCGTTGTGTGTTAGATGCCTGAAAATCTTTTTTTATTATATTTATTTCATAGTATAGAGTCACTTCCGGTTCTTACCAAAGATGTAATAATAGTATGTGAGTATTAATTACAAAAATTGGTGAACGCATAAATATCTTAATTTATTCTTGACATCAGTTGTGTTTCTTGTGTATCGGTGACTGGCGTATGGTCAACGCCCGTCATTGAAAGATCGCCCAAGATCTTTATAGATGCCACTTCTAAACTAATAGGCAAGGCATAAATCCATTTTGCCAAAACTATGATCCCAGAAGACGGTAGATTTATAATTTAAAGTACGTAATAGTTGAGACTTGCAACTAACTTAAATGAATCCAACTAAGAGTTTATAAGACTTTAGAATAAAATCTTATTCAAAGTACTAATGGATGTAATTAACTTTGGGAACAAACTGTTTCGAACAATTACATTGCATAATGGGTCAGTACAAGGCAAACGCTGGAGGCTTAGTGAAATTAATGGGTTTCGTTAGAATGCGATGGTGTTGCTGCTAATAACCTGCCGACACCGCAAGATATAATTGATGAATTGGTCAATTCATTTAGTAGGTATTACATTATTAGAGAAAAGGAGTTTACACAAAAAAGTAATAGTTGTTAAAATTAATCGTGACAAGGCAAAACAATTTAGTACCATTAACTGATCAGCTAAATTGTCGCGCCGCGCCGCGCACTTGCTAGAGTGTCACCGCGGCCGTGAGATGGCGTTGGACACTTTATAGGTTAAGTGCTTGTCATATTTTGTTTTTATTATTATTATAAGCTTTTATTTAGTTTCGCCAGTCATGTTGTTTGCCTGGAAACTAATTGTGAGCTGTTTGAGCTGAAAGTTGAAATATACCCTTAGTGCTGATGACAATGCAACTATATATAATCGGTATTATTATTAATCCAAAAAGTTAGAGCTTACCTTAAAAGAAAGACATATACTGTCGCGGAATTTTTAACCCCGTACGCAAGAAGAGGGGTGTTAAAAGTTTGACGTTGATGTCTGTCTATCTGGCTCAAAAATATGTGCGTCTGTCTGTGGCATCGTAGCTCTCAAACGGATGGACCGATTTCGTTGCAGTTTTTTTCATTTGAAAGCCAGTTTTCCTGCGTGGTTCTTAGCTAGATTTGGGTAATATTGGTCCAGCGTATAAGAATATCACGCTCTTTTCCTAAACGATGTAAGGCATTTTTGGCGTATGTTTACTCAATTTTTATCAATTTTTATAATAATATCAATGTTATCAATTAATTGTAATCATTAAATTAGAATTAATTGATAACTTCGACCTGATGCTGTGTAGGGGTTTTTAAGGCCTGCCAATGTTACTCTTCTCTGCCTGATAAAAAGCATAAGCAGAATCCAATTTAGGATTATTTAGAACTTTTAAAGGGAAACAATTCTTTAGTACATTGTTTTTGTGAAACTTTAATCGTTCACGTAGTGCACGCAAGGAACGTCTCATAAAGAATATTTTTTCCCTGTTTTTGCGACATCTTTCATTAATACTCCGTTTCTTTTGTCGTAGCCTGATAATATATATCTTTCCTCGATAACTGTGTTCGAACAAATGCTTCCTGAGATTCAACCAAACAAACTCTATAGCTTTATAATGTTACTACCAGTGAACACGAAAATACTTGACACAATATGGAAAGTTAACAAAACCAATGTTACAGAGGAGTCTTAAAGCACTTTTCCGTCAGGACAATATTATTTCAGTAAGTAGAACTTAACAAGAACCGTAGACTTGTCCAAATATTTATTTTATTTTCTCATAATACTCAAATATATACCGAAGGCCAGGGTTCCTGCGCCATAGCCGCCAGCCTAGCTTACCGACAAAAACCTCTCTTCGTCACGGAAATACGCATTGCCCTGTTCTTATTTCTCAAGCTTTATTTACAAAAGATGTGTGGCTTTTATATAAAATGCTTTTTAAGCTACTCTTGTTCTGAGTTTATTGAAATATTTGTCTTTATATTTATTTAAAAAATACTGTTTGTTCTGAGGAAATAAGAATTATTTTAGACTTAAAGGGTCCGGGAGCAAACGATATTACGCTTTAGTGTCACGCGTCATATACTAAATTTAAAATAAATAAATAAAATAACACTCACCAAAGCTTCAGTTTCAAATGTTACACTTTCTCAAGAAAATCGTATTGCATTTTCAAAATATACAATTTAATATTATTCCTGATGTTCCGAAATACAGGCAGTCTCCTAATAGTGTTTATTTATCATGTGTCCTATCAAATAACGACGCACTTACCTTACTGAAATTACACAATTCAGATTTATTTTTATTTGTTAAATTTGGTTGCTATAAGCGATGATTATAACGCAGTACGTTGTCAGTAGTACGGAAAAGTAAATTCGCTACATTTCAATCAGAAAAATATTAGTATTCAAGTGTTTTCATTATGGGCAATAGCTAATAAGTTCCCCCATTAAAATTTTAAATACATTTTCTGTAACTAAGAAATACGTTATTTTAATAAAATAATAAAACTGTCTTCCCGTTATAGTAACTTATTTGGCAGTGACGTAATACACCCAGTAGTTATATACATACATATAAGAAAATCCATATGACATAATTTATCGACACACTTATTCTGTGTCGGAAAACTATGCCGCGATATGGATTATCGTTACGCAGTATATCTCTCTCATCGTTGTTTTAGTATTTGGTTTGAGAAATATTATCTGGTTCTTTGTCTTTTGATTTATGTGTGGGGAGTATAAGCAATAAGTCTTTATTCGTAGGAACTGGAATATCTGTGAAGGTTACTGTGAGTGTCGTTTGTTATTTGATTAGGTTACATGAAGTATAAAGAATAGGTATTCATACAGACCTAACATTTTGTATTGATTAATATGCAATTATCTATTTGGGCAAACGTAATATAAGGCTCCCTATAGCTAGATGTATGTAACGACTTGAAAAAACCGACCGTCCTGATCCCAATTTGTATTTTGTTTTTCAAAAAATAGATTATATCAACTGACCCGGCGAACGTCGTACCGCCATATTTACATATCTGTCTCAGTTTCCAAAGGCAGTGGACAGACGCAGACAAAAAAAAAACACAAAGTAGTCATGAGGACCGCCGACAGAAGTGAAAACTAAAAAACTATAAACGAACTGTTGTTTAAGCTCACCTGAAATGAACCTCTTCTTTAAATAAAATGCGCTGTTATAAAAATATAGGTTAATGCTTAACAGTATAAACATATTACCCGAGTGAAGCCGAGTTTTCATCTAGAATTTTTTATAAAGTTCTTGCTTATTTTTTTTCACTATTTTTTTATCACTTTTTTCATTAATAGATGAACTTTGTTCAATTTCCATATTTTAAGCACTTGTCATACACGAATTTCGACGACACTTTTTATTATTTTGTGATTGTAGTAGATGAAACCTGTTTTTTCTTGCATTTCATGCAAACATTGATTTGTATTGACATTATTTGATATATAAAATTGTCATATTTTGATAATTTTACTTGATTAGGTGTTTGATTATTTGCGGCACCGTCTTACGTCCTACGGTGACGTGCCCTGAGAGAAACTGACGCGAGCTTAACATTTTTGACCCATCCCAAAGTAATTTTGCTAAAGTGCACAACGCCGCTAAACAAGTTTTCACTTCAAAAATAATTACTTAATTTAGTGGAGCCAACCCGAAGTTATGCGTGTACATATATTTCGGAGATTGATTTATATATTTGTAGATTTATATATCGATAATGCTATCAAACCTGTATCGTGGGACAGCCACGCTTTGGCACGAATGGGCCGGCTCGACTGGAGTGATGCCAGGGCATCACAGAAAACTGGTGTGAAATAGCACTTGCGCTGTGTTTCACCAAGTGAGTGAGGATACCGGAGGCCCATACCGTAATCCCTCCCCACATCCCTTTCCCCATCCCCAAAGGTCGGCAACGCATCTCTGATGCCTCTGGTGTTGCGGGTGTCAATGGACGACGGTAATCGTTTACCATCAGGTGATACGTCTGCTCGTTTGCCATCTATACCATAAAAAAACGAAAATCTTACCGGTATAACCTTATCAATGATTGTATCGCAAAGAAGTTCAGCTGTACAACAAAAACTATGTAAATATCATAGTTTTAAAGTTAATTTTATGAAAAACGTGTGGAGTATCTTTGTTTTTATTGACTAGGTAGAAAATCCCTTTGGATCTCCGGCTTTATTTAAACTAAATAAAAAGGAGTAAGGTGGTGGGTGGTAGGGTAGTTTCAAGTGGTGCTTCGACTTAAACAACCTTACGATGGTTCAGGTGCTCAGTGGAGGAATCGGACCATGGTATTTAAGTTCCCTCTTAGGATCGACACCGCGCTTTGCCAGGCTCTATCCTGAGCGAAGCGAATGAGCAGCTACATGCTTATCTCTCTTGATTGAACATACTACTGAACTGGCTGCTCGTTTTCTCTCTATATCATAAAACTAGCTGACCCATGCAACCTCGTTTGCGTCTTATATTGCCCGTAGCGTAAAATTTCCACCGTTTTTTAAACATTCTTCATTGTTGCTCCGCTCCTATTAGTAGTAGCGTGATGATATATACCCTATAGCCTTCCTCGATAAAAGGGCTATCTAACACTGAAAGAATTTTTCAATTCGGACCAGCGGTTCCTGAGAGTAGCGTGTTCAAACAAACAAACAAACTCTTCAGCTTTATATATTAGTATAGATAACATAGGTAGATAGCATTTTTCTGAAGGTCAGCGTCAACTTCTTATCCTTTGAGTATTTCCTCAAAATCTGACAGCCTTTGGAACCAATAGATGCCTTTATTGGAAAGTACGTCACGTCGCTGGCAGGTACTACGCTTATGCACGGCTGACTTCTATTGAGAAAGTAACATATCAGACTATTTACGTTGACGTCGAAACGGGTTTCTCAGAATTTCTCCAAATAAAACTTTTGTTGGATGTTTTTGACCATTCGATCTTGATATACCTTTGCTATTCTAATTATGAGTGAGTTCACACCATAGATGCTCTATCGATCTTCCTTAAATATTGCTTACACACAGTCAAATGCAGAGAAAGATATAAGATACCTTTTATCCCTAAAAATAGCTAGGTTTTGAAGACGTGTTGAAGATAAGCTAATGTGCAATACCCATTAACGTTTCATTCTCTTAGTATCATGCTATGAATAATCTTATTAACAAACATATATAATGATAATAACATATATTTTATATTTAGCAAGTGTGGCTGGGGTAGCAGATTGAGGCCGCGTGTGAATGTTGAGTCAGACTAGTACCTACCTACAATGTTTCAGAAAAAAATCTACATCACCAAAAGGTTGACTGATACATAACGTCCCATTGCATTAAGTCCGCATTTGTACAACACGCGAATTAAGTTTAAATTAATAAATATACTAGTTTTACTTGTCACCCACAAAGTTCTTCAAATTAATGAAAAATGAGGAACATAACTGAAGTAAAAAGCAGAAACAAAAATATTTATATTAACTGCCTCGGTGGCGCAGTGGTAGCGTACGCGACTGCTGTTCTTGAGATCTTGGGTTCGATTCCCGGGTCGGACCAAATGTTTGTATGATCTGCAAATATTTGTTTCGGAGTTTGGGTGTTTTCTATGCATAATACGTATGTATTTACAAAAAAAAAGTATATAAGTATTTATATCAGTTGTCTAGTACCCATAATACAAGCTCTGCTTAGTTTGGGACTAGATGACGTTGTGTGTTAGGTGTCCGAAATATTTATTAGAAGTATATATAAAGAACTTTTAGAGATTTCAGTGCATAAATATTTAGTTTCTATAGTAATAGATTGCCGGATCAGTGGTGAACGTTAATCACACTAATATATAAAGGCAAAAGTTTGTGAGCGTGTATGTTTTCTTCACGCAAAAACTACTGAACGGATTTGGATGAAACTTCACAGTAATATAGTTTATATATCAAAATAACACATAGGCTATTATTTACCACGATAACCGACATACACGCGGGCAGAGCCGCGGGCAACAGTTAGTCATCTATAAAACGATTTCATTTATGAAAAACCAATAAAGAGTAAAGTGAAAACACGCGGAAATTCTGTACTA
Organism: Spilosoma lubricipeda; assembly: GCA_905220595.1. Classification (NCBI taxonomy): domain Eukaryota; kingdom Metazoa; phylum Arthropoda; class Insecta; order Lepidoptera; family Erebidae; genus Spilosoma; species Spilosoma lubricipeda. The sequence goes on from HG992290.1 coordinate 4,961,806, forward strand.
GAATTTAAAGCCGACAAGCCTCGTGTTTATTTATTTATGACCCCACTCGCCGAGATCGCTTCTAATATTTACACAAGTACCGAGTTACCGTCCGCCCGTAATTAAACCACTTTTATTACTCTTTGCGTGACAAACCTAAGTCGGTGTACTGTGTCTCCTGCGTCTGTTTACAAATGTCTAGACATTAGTTCTAGATTTAGATTGGTGTGTACTTCATAATAAAACAAGACCAGTTAATTATGTTTGATGTTTGACCTTTATTATTATACTAAAATCAAGCTTTATCCGTCACGAGTAGATACATTAAATAAGGATTTGAGAGGACAGATTTTTGATAAGTGGGGTTATGTTATTAAAACGCATTAATTATATTTTAATCTTCATTCTCTACTTACACGTACTATTTAGCCAAGGCTATATAACTGGCTTGTGTAGATCGTACTGAACGCTTTGATTATTATCTTCATGTCTTCTTCACAAATGGATTTACAGTCGAAGCAATGTGTAAGAACAAAGCTTTGCAATACGTTTATTGCAAAGTACTAGCCGCCTGACTGATTGTCAACTTTCCTTAGAAATATAATAAGTTTTACAGGGCAAACAGAAGGTAATCTATATAAATAAAAATGCATCGCCAAATGTGTTGCTAAGCGCAAAACTCGGGAACCACTGTACTAATTCGGTTTTATTTTTAAAACTATTTTCACTAAGGCCCAAGGAAGGATCTTATGGGGAAAAAAAAGTAGAACTTACGAGGAAAATAGTAAAAAACAACACTTTTTTTCCAACAGTTAGGATGAGATAAAATAAATAGGGAGATCGTTTTTTGTTTTTTCGAAAGACGGTCCCCATTTCCTCTCATCCACTTTTTTTTTTCATCAATAATTTCATTACTACGAAAACTTAAAGACTTATGATTTGAAGACTTTAAATACTTGTCACTAGTAGAAAAAGGTGAATAGCTGGTTCAATTAAAAGAAGAAGAAGAACAATCAATAGCGCGTACGAAATATTATAAGTAAAACTAGCTGACCGGGCAAACGTTATTTTACCATAAAAAAAATATTTAAGGATGGGTCACCCTTACCATTGAGTGGTATGAAAAGTAGATGTTGTCCGATTCTCAGACATACTCAATATGCACACAAAATTTCATAAGAATCGGTCAAGCACTTTCGGAGGAGTTTAACTACAAACACCGCGACACGAAAATTTTATATATTAGACTAGCTGTCCCGGCAAACGTCGTTTCTCCATAACTACTAATAAATTAAAAATTAATTAAAAAAACATTGTCCAGCGGACAAAATCCCCTTGAACACACACACAAAAAATTTCATCAAAATCGGTCCAGTCGTTTGAGAGTAGTTCAGTGACATACACACTCACAGAAGAATTATATATATAAAGATATAGTTTTGCCTTTACCTCGCCCAATATTTCTGAGTTACAGATGTGGAACCAGGATAGAGACATGTTAGTTCTGTGATTGTAAAGAACACTAACGTAGGGGCTACTATTCTATAACTATAGTTTACCGTAGTGAGTAGCTTGCAGCATATGTCTTCAGACTCGATCCATTAACTTTGTTGTATTGCAGTTTCCACATGTCATTTCAATTATATTCCACTTAGCTTAGTTTTAGTTCATTTACCTTACAGAGCAATAACTTACATGTCATCTGAATGTCATATCATGTGTTAATATTAACATATTTTAACACTATACAAAAGAACATTGACAAAGATAGGTAATATTCAATGGAAAATGCCGGCGACAAATAATTGTATTTAATCATGGAGAAAAGTACCTAGCAACTTTGTGCGGCATTTCTTTTTATATATCTATTGGACCGGATAATGTATTCGTCTGTACCTATATATTCACTGAGTAGAAATTAATATATGACGGTAATCTATTGTAAAGGTATCCTTAGGGATACTCTCAATCAGATTAGGTCCCGCGATAATAGCCGTGACTGATTAAGATGAAATAAATGATAAATGAGATTGTAATTAAAAAGGTAACTAGTATATTCAAAGTTTTACACGCGTTTGTAGATATTATTGCCTTTTGTAGCGCAAAGTCAAAGACTTTAAAAAGGGAATTAAGAAAATTATTTTCTGAATCTGGCTGGTTCTGCCAGAGGTTGTCAGATTATTTGTTGAATATTTATTGTTGAAATTTTCAGACGTGTTTATTTTGAAATTTTTATGTTATAATTAAAACCATTTTGTAAGAAAGATAATAAAAAAAGTTAAATGCTATTCTTGGCCTTGTTTCAGGTTACAAACTGAGACTTTATTGAGGCATCAAACAAAAATCTCTGCCATGCTTTTTTATAAAAAGGAAAATTGTGACCAATGTTAATACGTGTATAATTTAAAAAATATGTCATTGTTTGGTCTTCTTGATTCTCATCACTAGTTTCACGGAGGCACTGGACGACAAGTAGCGTGCCTTTCGAATATGTTGTGCGAACATTTTTGTTAATGCGTTTTTAATATTTGTAAAATTATTATAAAAAACCCAAATATAACAGTACAGTATCATTTTTGTAATGCACATAACGATATAACTGCAATTTGTCTCCTTCATAGAACATTGGTAAGGCTGGCGCATTCAGTATATGTTCTGTATCACAACCTCGTTTCAACAGCTTTTAACAATACACTACTGAACATAGGCCTCTCCTTAGAAATGTGGCTGACTACCTCTTATTACAGTATAACAATTGTAATCGAACAGATAATTATCTTTTAAAGAATTCACTGTATATTATCAAGTTACAAGGTTTTCTTACCGTTTTGTGTAGAAAACTCAGTTGTTTAGAAGGTTACAGTAGCCAGTAGGGAGTTGGTGAAATATTCAAAGCGGCCTCTACTGTTTTATTCATGTTAGCCACCATCTGTTGTCTCGCTTTGTTACCTCTGCTTGCACGGGAATAAATTATGTTCATTTCGTAGGTCGTTTTGGTGATTCGATTTTTTCGAGTTTTTACTCGAATCTAATAACATATTCTAATAGTCTTAACGGCTAGATAGGTTTTAGCCTAAAACGCCAAAGCCTATCAAGCCGTTAAGGCTACTGATATTAATACGTGTAATCAAAAACACGACCCTTTGTTTGCGCAGTCAGGTTACAATACTAGGTTACAATACTACAAAACGACTGCCTCGTTGGTGTGTGTGACTGCTGATCATGAGGTCTCGGGTTCGATTCCCGGGTCGAACCAAATGTTTGTATGGTCTACAAATATTTTTTTCAGAGTTTGGGTGTTTTCTATGTATACTATGTATGTATTTACAAAAAAAAAAGTATATATGTATTTATATCAGCTGTCTAGTACCCATAACACAAGCTCTGCTTAGCTTGGGACTAGATGGCGTTGTGTGTTAGATGTCCGAAATATTTATTTTATTTTATTATTTATTTATACCCGCTTTTGTGACAGAAGCTTTATTTTTTAAGCTAATTAAAAGTTAATTTAACTAATCATTTATTTACTTACAGCAACCAGTAAGTTCCATCAAGAAATTATAACAATATATCGCCGAAAGCAAATGTCAAACGTGTTGTCTCTTATTTTAACCGACTTCAAAAAAAGGAGGAGGTTTCTCAATTCGACCGTATATATTTTCTACCTTAAGATTGTGGAGAGGAGTAATTGTGGCAAGAAATCTCTAGGAAGTGGGACAATATAATGACCATTACAATTGTAAAATTCCTTTATAGTAATTATTTTTTTAATATTTTTTAAACCTTATAGTTATGAGCAACATATTTTTTTTCAATTTGAAAATTTTTCTAATTAAAATCTATGTTCACAATGTGATTATTATTTTTTATGTTTCCTCTTTGATTTATTTGTGTTTAGTCTTTGGGTTACTACACTTATGGCCTTAAACCGAAATGCTGAATCGTTGTGGACACTTCCTTTTGTAATACTTACAACTCTGGCAATTAACGAAGAATAAGTAAAAGGTATATATGGGATCTTTTCGAAATTCAATGACAAATTTGAAATACCAACAGTACCCTGAAAAAGATTTGAACATTAAAATCATTTATAATTTGTGAAGGAGAAATGTTAAGGTAATGAAAAAATCAAAAATACATAGTAAGTTAATTTTATTACCGGCTCCTTTTAACTCTAGTCGTTATTTAGCTTAAAGAATATCTTGCACCAAGTGCCTCAGTTTTCTTTAGAAAGTATAAGGAAATAAAAGGATAGTTTAAATTCGACCTTCAAACCTTCAAGAAACGAGCGTACTCCTTCTTAAAAGGCCGGCAACGCACCTGTGACGCCTCTGGTGTTGCGGGTGTCCATGGGCGGCGGTAATCACTTACCATCAGGTGATACGTCTGCTCGTTTGCCCCCTATTTAAATAAAAAAAAAAAAAAAAAGGAAATTGTAGCTTTGGATTCTGGTCACTGATGAGCCTGTTACCTTTTGAGCTCACGCTGTCAAGGTGGATGTCTTTCAAATAATTAAATAATAATAAAAATTAAACATAATTATGTCTCTGACAGGTGTGTACAGGAGCCGCACTAAAGTTTGGTTTGGCTTTTAGTATCTTTACCCGCATTTCACTTCCTATTATTTAAAGTAACGAAAACCTGAAGATGATATTGGGAAGCTTATAGTTTTAACTCTATATGGGTTAGTAGGATGATTATTATAAGTTATACTTACGGCAGGGATTGGGCATTTCACGTTCTTAGGTAGGTACTCCGAAAATATATTAATGCCGTGTTCATCTTTCTTCAAATAATCGCAAAAAGAAAATACGAATTTTAACGGCGTCAAAACATAACGGCCTGCTATTAATTCATATAAGGTGAAATCGATCTGTAAAGGTGAAGTTAAAAAATATAAACATGGTAGCTTAAAAGAGGATTAAATTACTATGTCATTCGCAGGGTTTGTTATCCTATTGATCTTCTTGTAATATAGAGATATTTATTTGTATTTACTAGACCTAATTTCTATTCCCACCTAGGGCTATACTATATAGGAATACTAGGAAATTGTTATGGCTTTATATGTTATGTAAATAAATATTATACATATAAAGCCTAAGCCTAAAGTATGAAGAATGCCTACGTTATTTTTTTTGGAAATCTTAAGAGAAATAAATTGAAATGCTTTGTATCAGTTCAAAATACCGATTATTCTACTCATTGTTATATTTATTGACCCATACTTTGCTATTGTAACAACAAAAATGCCTTATAGCACAGGCTCTTTAAAGTAGTTAACTAAGTAGGTAATTTACTTAAAAAAAAGTATAAAATCTCATGGTTAACTTATACTAGCCTTTAAATTGTTTCCAAGAGGAACCACTAAGTCTGCATAAACACTAAGCATGTATGGATGATTGCGACGGAACCTTTTTACTGTTAAGTTGTACGTTTTAAAATATTTAGTGTTGTAATATTCCATCTCGAACTTCTCGAAAACCACATCCAACATCTGAAATATTAAATTAGATGTATTCTTTATATTTTGTATTGTGTATTACTACTAAAATAATGGATCGCATAGAAAATATGTGAAGTATTCATATGTGAAAACTATTAAGTGTGTTAAAATTGTATATACTGTTTTGGTAGATATTAATTACGTTCCTGTCTAAATTTCGCCATCGAGCCATTTTCTGTATTGCCTGTAATCGTCTATGATTAAATGTATCAATACACTATATATGTATGTCAACATGGTAAGTAAACTACGATAAGTTTTATATCTACTGTTTTAACAGTGTGCCTTTTCCTATGTACCAAATTAGTGTTAATTAATTTAACTCGTCTATATAACACCCAGTAGACCAATGAAAGACTCAATACATCTTTGCATCTAATGTATATCATATTTCAGAGATATACAAAGTGGACAACAATAAACCTTAATTCATAATTCGAAGAAGTTACAAATCGGTTTATGAATAAAATATATTCATAACTTTGTTTTTATCGTGTCTGAGCATAAGACAAAAATTCGACTCACCGATACAAAAGCCGAAACACACAATATTATAAATATTTTATTTAACATTTTTCTGTTTGCTCTACAATGAACTGTTATGTTTTCTGAAAGAGTATATTCGTGGCAGACAATGAATAATGACTGAATTGAATAAAATATAGACATATATAGAAATTAATAGCTATTTTAATGTACTCGACATAATTTTAGTGCAATGACATGACGAGTACATTGTTTGATAAGATCTTTTAAATAATCACTTCTGCATTGAATTCGCTCGTCAAAAATACAGATTACTTTTACGTTAAAACTTAACATACTTTTACTAAGTTATCCTTTTTTCGGCATTAAAACAGAAAAGAAAAAAAAAATATTAGGTGAAAATTTTGCCGAATGCCCATGTTCAGACGACGAGCGCTCAACGCGTGTTTTTCTAACGCGCGTTTACATGTATTTCGTTTTAGGAGTACACATTCTAACGCGCGTTAACATCAACATGTAAAAACGCGCGTTGAGCGCTCGTCATCTGAACATGGCCCAATGGCAAAATATCATGATATTTTTATTCAACTATAATTAAAATTTCGTTCTCAGATCCACAATTACACTAATTATATAAGAATATAGGTGTCACCCCTTCTATTTATTCTGTGGGTGTCGTATCAGACAACTAAAAAAGCAAACTACACTTTAAACCAATGCGAACGTACGACCACGTGTCAGGCCAACTTAGGTATAGTAGGCAGGCCTAGATCAACATAAAATTATTCAAGACTTAGAGCGCTTTCACATTATCCGATCCGATATCAGTGTCGGGCGCCGATACGCTATCGGAAGAAGTAAAAGAAGAAGTAAACTTCCTCTGATATCGTATCGACGCCTAACACCGATATCGGATCGGATAATGTGAAAACGCTCTTATGATGATATTTAAAATTAAATCTATTCGAAACTTAACTGTCACATACTCAAGCTATTGTCAGCACTCCCCGGTTCATCTTACAAGTACCATTGCATTTTTGCAATGCAAATGCAAAGATAATGGAGTGTCCATTAACTTTTCGGTTATGATTACCTTTAAGTGACTATTTCGAGTACTATAGTGCAGCATTAAATTTGTTCTACCATAACGGAGTACGGACAATAATATCTACAGATTCAAAGGTTTACAGTTTTCTATGTAAATATTTGTAAAAACCTTGCTACATATACGTACCGTGCATAGGGCACTCGTCATGCGCGTGCATCACGAGTGCCCTATGATTCACGATTACGGTTTCGGCTCGTTAATGAGTACACCGCTTTAGTTTGAATCTAGATTGTGTTGTAATTTATATCGTTTAGTGGATTGAGCTTAATTATAACGAAACTACGTTTTATCCGTCGCTCCGCCCGCGTGTATGTCGGTTATCGCGGTAAATAGTAGCCTATGTTCTTTCTAAAAAATCAAAGTATCTACATGCCAAATTTCATTAAAAAAGGTGCAGTGGTTTAGCCGTGAAAGAGTAACAGATAGACAGACAGACGGAGTACTTTCGAATTTATAATAGTAGGATGAATTAGTATGGATAATGAAAATTCATTGAACAAATCATTATCATTTAATTAATTAATAATCGAAAGAAATTCTATTGCTATTAATAAGCAATTAAACTCAAATCAGCATTTTTATTCAATGTAGCGGTCGGTAATAGGTGCCACAAAATGGTAATACGAACAATCTACGTTCAATTTATCGGTAGAAGGGATGAAGCCCTAACAGATATGGCTCATTTTCAATTATTTTTATAACTTTTTATGTGCTCTTAACAAACTTTTGAAAATACTTTCTCACAATTTAAAAAAATAAAAAGACGTGTGGCACTCGAGGACTGCCGCGGTAAAGCTATTGCATAGCATTTTTTATCCACTTGCGCACACACTCTCTCTCATCTATAGACGTACACACTGTCATTCTGTAGTAGTTCTTTACATTCCTGAAACTTAACTTACATCTAGTACTGCACAAAACCAGAGTTGGGAGAGAGGCTGGCAGTCTGTCATACAGGTCTTTCTTAGTATAGATGCCAGGATGCCAGTCTCTCACATAGAAATATAGTAATTTGTAAAATGTTTGGTTCCTTTTGTAATTACTAATGTAACGTACAATGTGAGAGAAACAACAAAGTTATTATTATTATTTTTTAGTTAGAAAAATAATAATAATAACTTTATAATATTATTAATTATTATTTAAATATTTAAAGTACCTCCACTTTAAAATTTTTATCATGATCTATTATGTATCTATATTTATAATAAAACTGTAACAGGTCCAATTATGTTAATTGAAGATAGGTATTTTGATTTTTTTTCACCCAAGTAATACTAACTATAAAACGCCATAATGGTCATTTATATTTAAGATATTTATTTTAAGTTTAAAATACTTGATTGAGGAGTTATTATTTTTAATATAGACATGTAACATAATAGTTCATCATAATTTACCAGAAAATGATATCAAACATCTTTATGATAGGTACCCGAGATGAATTAGCTATAGACAAGAATTGTCACATAGTAATTTATGAAGAGCCAGTTTATTTTACGCTTTTTAGTGTTCCTAGGCAGAGAATTTTCATTAAACATTTTTTTGAAGTCGTTTTTTTTATTATTTTGTTTCTTTTTAATTTTTATGTGCCTACCCAGCGTCACTCTCACGACTAAGACAAATCTATTGACATCATTCACTTACAAGTACAATTTTAACAAAAACAAAACCGACTTCAAGGTTCGACTCGATTTCTCTTGGATGCCATCACCAGATATTGATATCCTTATCATGGTACCACCGTTGGGACATCGCCTTTCCACGACGAAGTTACGACGAAGTTATCCGCGAACACACATAAAAATATATATATATATATACCGAATTGAGAAACCTCTTCCTTTTTTTAAGTCGGTTAAAAAATACGACAAACCATTAAGGTTCTAGGGCCAGCCAAAGAAATATACACAAAAACAATCCTCCTTTTGCAGTCGGGTAAAAAGAAGGAACAAAATGATTTGATGAAACCATTTGATTGATGATTGAGATAACTTTTTGCCTAAGTTATCTCAATCATATATTTTTAGATGTTTTTGCATATGAAATAAAACACTGTTATATTTGAATAAAGTAGCATACCTATATTATCACATCATCACACTGATATTATAAAGGTGAAAGTTTATGAGTGTGAATGTTTTTACTTCTTCACGTGCAAACGACTGCACGGGTTGTACATCAGAATAACACCTAGGCTACTATACCAACATACACGCGAGCGGAGCCGCGGGCAACAGCTAGTAACTAATAATAATAAAACTTATTGCATGAAAACCATCCATAAAGTACAATTTGTTCAACTTAAAACTAGCATAAGTTATAAATCGAACATAAGATAGTCTCCGTTGCCAAACTATGTAGAAACCTGTATTTCGGCTTCCCAACAGGAATTTCTTTCGTGCCTAAGCACATGGCCGAGATACTCAATTTTGCGCTTTTTGATGGTCTGCATCAGTTTGATAATTTTTGTTCATCAGTTTGATAATGATGGGCAAGGTGGAGGGAAAGAGACGCGTTGGACGAAGAAAAAAATCGTGGTTGCGAAATATCCGGGAGTGGACCGGTATTACCTCCGTTGAGCAACTGTTCCACCTGGCCGGTGACAGGGAGGAGTACAAGAAGCTGACGGCCAACCTTCAGGATTGAAGAGGCACTTCTAGAAGAAGAAGAAGAACAGGAATTTCAACTTAACTAGTGTTTATATAAAAGAAAGTTTATTACAGTACAGCAATATAAAGTGATTATATCGTGTAAAATAGTTATATAAAGTTCAACAATATCTCTATAAATAAAAGTAAAACATTTTGTAAAGAAAAGAGAGAATCAGAAAAATAAAATCTTTAGTATTAAGACAACTTTAGAAAAAGAAATTAGTAATAGTCCATTTATGTATACATAGTAGAATCGTATGCTCAAGATATATATGTCAAAGAAGGTAGGGATGAAGTTGCAGTGTCGGCCAATAGCTAAAGCAAGAGTAATAATAATAATAACAAACTCAATGATCAGAAGTTTACTGATCATTACGATAAAGGCAGACTATATTTATATAAATACTCGTACATACATACATATGTTCAAAAGTATACATACCTACACACAATATAAATACAAGATGCTCCAATTCTTAACAGAAATATTATAAGAAATACATCTAGATAAAAACCACAACGGACAAAAACTGAAATCCAATATCCTTTCTAAAAGGTAACTCGATATTAAGACAGTGAAGTACTTTTAAGAAACCGGGTCATTTATCTCTTCGATATAATTAAGGCGTCGGTCTGACTAGTATCGGGATCGATACAAAGGTGTGATTTTTATTTACTGAACACTCAAAGGGCGGGCTTGAAGTTCAATAGTCTAATTGGCGCCGTGCCAAGTTCATGGACATGCGTGTATTGAACCTGCAGAACTTCAACAACAAGTAAGCCGACGTTGTGACGATGCACTTGTAGACAGAGTAATAAAAACATATTTTTTTATGTATGGACCTACCAAAATGACTCTATTCTGCCTGATGGAAAGCAAAAGCAGAATGAAAGAGTGGTGGTCACCATACTCATTATGAATGCAATAGTTGTGATGCTTCTGCATTGCTGGGTCTCCGGCCTCACACTCACCAACGAAACACGGCCGCATGAATGCTGTCATTTTACGTTGATCTTCTGTGCGAGGGTAGTACCGACCCGGTCGAGCCGGCCCGTTTGTGCTGAAATCAGCGTGGCTCTACTACCTATATTATTGTACCTACCTAACCTAAATAAATGTCAAGAACTTGATTTGTGTTAATTTTAACATATCATATTAAATAAATAGCTTTTGCCAGCGCCACCGTCCGCGTTTATGTAGGAAATCACGGTAATGTGTAGCCTATGTTCTCTCTCAAGAACCAAAGTAACTCCATGCCAAATATCAGTGATATAGGTACTGTAGTTTAGCCGTGAAAGCGTTTTAAACAGACATATAGAGTTAAAATATTGCGGACTCTAACATACAACGCCATTTAGTCCTAAACTATGAGCCGATTCCAGGGTTTTACTAAATGTTTGTATAACAGACAGAGTTGCTTATAGTGATAGATATTAGTGTCATATCAGTAAGGATTTGAAGAAAGTATTGCACAACTTTGATTACATAAGACTGCTGCACCGAAAAGCAATACAGCATTTAAAATATTTAATGAAAGTTCTTTATTTTTTATCTCTTTGGCGTTACATTTTTATTCATACTTATTTTTCATTGATTAATTTTATTATTATCTCTACTCTTATTACTTTAAAATAAAAACTTCATCATTTTTGCTTATTCCATACCAGCTTTTGCCAGCAGTTTCGCCCGCCTGTTTGTCTGTTATCGCAGTAAAGAGTAGCCTTTACTTCCTCAAGACCCAAAGTATTTCCATTACAAATTGAAATCGGTGCAACGCTTTGTTCGTGAAAGCGTGACAGACAGACAGAGTTACTTCCGCATTTATAATATAAGTATGGATACCTAAGATAACTACATAAAATACAGGAAATAACAAGCTGTAGAGGTAAAACCCCAAAGTTAGAATGTTATTACTAGCTTATTTTGCGGAACGAAGAAGTCGAATTGAAAAGTTTTCTACTTACTCCTGCTATGTAAGTCTTGTTACGTAGATACGTTAGGGAGGCTATACTGTATACCTAATTGTTATATGGTTCATGTAGTTTATTTTCATTATAGTTTAAGTGTGAAAAATGTAAAAGTAACGTAATGGTTGGTAGAAGGTAATGTAAGTATGGAGTTGGTTTGAGATATACGAAAAAAGTTTAGAAAAAATTCGGATAACAAGGTGAAAATTGTTACCAATGTACATGACACGATACAACATGATGTTTTGTTTGTTGGATTGGGACTAAACACTGAAATACAAACAAGTAATAAGAATTGCCGACAGTCGTAAAAACTTAAAACTATGTGTTATTTTGTATTATGTACCTATGCAATAAAGATAAATAAATAATTAAGAAATAAAATTAAAAATAAACAAATAGTAGTTATTTTAGACAGTGAGTATTTCTGGATGAATTTTCTCTTCATCCTAACCTGCCTATAGCAGTTTTCGTTTCGGACCTAACGAAGATACAAGACCTTTTTTATTTTTTAATGCTTGTTAAGATGCAGAACCGTTGATCGCATGCCATGAAATGCTAACATAAATGCTAGTCGCTGGATGACCGAGCTTGACTCGGTATGTTTTTGGTAAAATTACTCTTAACTAGACCGATTTATCACCCCGAAACCTCCTGCATACTAAATTTAATGAAAATCGTTCGAGTCGCGTCCGAGATTCATATTATATATATACCAGAATTGATCGTTTAAAGGTATAATTGCAAAAAATAAATACAAAGAGAAATCGAGGTTTATAGTGACGAGTCAATACATAGCGAGTTATATTTAAAACAAAAACTAGAATATAATTTACTTTTTACTTATCCTGCTCGCTTACCCAATATCCCATCATAAATAACAAAGACAACGAAAAATTCATCATATTCTTAGCCTTTATTATTCCCAAGACTACTTGGGGTCGGCTACTAGTTCAACCGGTTTTACTTGAATATCAAAGGTAGTAGAGCCACGCTGATTTCAGCACGAACGGGCCGGCTCAACCGGGGCGGTACTACCCTCGCAAAGACAGCGTTCGTGCTGTCGTGTTTTATAGGTGAGTGCGAGACCGGAGGCCCAATGATGCAGAAGCATAACTAGGCCGCCATAGTGTGGGTCACCATGCTGCATTGTTACATTGTCTGCATTCGCAATGAGTATGGTGACACCACTCTTGGATTATACTTATGCTTTCCATCAGGCGGAATAGAGTCAAATTGGCAGGCCATACATAAAAAAAATCATGTAGCGATTGACATCGGAGTGCGAGTTGAACTAGTTGTAAGTATATTTAAGACCGCTGGCTTTCCAATAACGATTGCCATAGATGTCCATGACATGGGAACCGACAAAATGCATTATGTTAAACGTTTATACATTTTTCTATATCTGTGTTGCATCTATGTATAGACATACAATAAATATACGACTGTTAGGATGTAGATGTATAACTATGTGGACTATCAGATTTAGAAACGACCACTGTCCCAAAGCTGTACTAGTTTTTTTTTACTATAAGCTACATTTCAGGTGTGGTGCTTTCCATTTATTCCATATATAAGTTGGAAGAAGTTTTATTTCCCTGCTGGCACATAAAACACATTATTGGGATGTTCACAGGTGGCTGGAATGACCTAGTTTTAGTTAGATAGCTTAGTAGAAATTTCCAGCTTTCGTATTCGTATTGGAAGTGCTCGTCTAGATATTTTTTATAGGCAATCACTCAGAGTTCTGTTTAATTTTAACTTATATCGAAAAGAGTTTTAATTGATTACAGTTTTCATACCGAAAGTATATCAGATTAATAAATTGACTTCATATAGCGTAGTGACTTTAGCAGTCATGTCAATGCTTCTTACTGTCTTGAGTATTACGAGATCGATCCCTACATGGGCGAACACTTTGTGTAATCCATAAATTGCTAAGTCAGAGTGTTCTTTGTTTCCATTTACGTGACACAGGACAAGCTGTGTATATTCTGAGTGTGGGAGTTGTTTTTATTAAAAAAAATATAGAATACTTGAAAGTTTTCAAGCAATCATCTGTTAATTTAGATTAGAGTCTCTCCCTATTTATCCCAACTACTTAAAAAGTTATAAATTTGAGCTTATAATTATGTTTTTATAACAATTCATATCTTAATAAGAGTACCCTGGATGACCGAGCTTAGTTCGGTATTTTTGCTGGTAAATTTTCTAAAAATGAATTCCAGCTAGATCGATTTACATACATACTAAATTTCATAAAATTCATTCGAGCTGTTTTCGGCATTTAGATTATATATACATATTTATATGTATACAAGAAATGCTCATTTAAAGGTATTAGATACATATATATATATATAGCTATAAAAACTTGAACGTCGAAAGTTGAGATCAAACATATTCCCTAAAAAGAGCCACATTTTTCGATAACCTACATTGGTGAAGACTAATATTTTAGTAAGAGAGGCTTTCCAATATGCTAGTCAACACGTACATACATTGCTATGGCATATATCCTGAACGTGAGTTGGCACAGTTTTAATGGAGATTGCGCATTTCCTGCATGAAGTTGATATTACTGCTCTTATCTATGTACAGTTCAAGAGGTGATTGGAAAAGCTGGGTGATATTTGAAACACAACAGTTGTTTTCCCACTTTAGAACATATTAATGTTCTAGAGCACTCTTAGCCTGTCGTTATCAACAACATCACATGATATATTCAGGCGTGGTAATCCTGAGCAGGCTCCAAGCTAGGTGATGGGCAGTGACACGATGCATGGTCACGCCCGAACCAACACTTTGCATAACCAGTCCATGTTTATGCGTCTAGTTTGTCTCATATATTAAACGTAGCTAGATGCAGTACATATTGTGTTAGTGAGAAACAAAGTAAACTTAGTTTAAGATAAACCTGCGTTTAGTGTCGACTAGTAATACTCCTAAAAATTACCAATATTGCCATTTTAAGTGCTTTGAATTTATCTACTGAGTTTTATGAGTTTATATTACGTATGAAATCAGATGTCATCGGTAATATCAAGTGATTAATTTAAAAAGTTTTCAAAAAAAACAAGCTTTTGTTACTCGTGATTAAAAAAATATTTAATTGCATTATCATCAGGACTAAAGGAATATTTCAAATTTCAGCTCAATCGGAAATCGGAAAGTTTCATCAAAATTGTAATTTAGATAGAGTGACTAGAATTCTTTGACACATAAGTCAGTAAGGGGCCTTTATTGTAATTTATGTTAAGTTTTGTTCCAGCATGAAAAAAATAAAGACACACCAGCGCAATTAGGGGAACGCCAAAAAACAAGACCTTTTTTAAACAAATGTACGTTTTCATATCGTTTGTTACTAATAGATATACTCTAAATACCTGAAATAAATTCCAAAGTAACTTCTCTCTAAAAATCACTAAAAATTAAAATTTAACTGTTTTCCTTAACACTTTATAATTTGGACAGTACTACGAATAACTAAAAATTAATAACGCATAACAAAGCGGGCACATCAAAGTAAATTAATTTAGAATGAGTTACGATAAAAGACAATCACATAATTTTTGAACATGCCGCAGTAAATATTTAGAAATTCTGCTCGAAAATACCGAAGCCTTTCTTTAGTATTATCTTACTTCAAAATTTCGTATGTCTATAAAGCGGCGGCGTGTCAGTAATACAAGCTTCTGTTATTTATTTTTGACATAAAATTGGAGAATGCTTTGTAAATAAGACGTGAATTTCTTACGGAATACTTTGACAAAAAAAGTGTTTTGTGGTGTTTATAAATTGTTTTATTGTGTTCATAGTGGGTATGCTTAAATTTGCGATTTATAAAATAAATTAACAATCTGTATTGTAATCTTCTAAACCTAGAGTTTTTTTGACACAGCGCTCCCACGAACGGACGTGTCACCAGATGGAATGTGACTGCAGCTGCCCATATATATATATTCCTATATATATCGCCTATATACTGGATATAGGCCGCTCATTAGAAAAGAGCTTTTGGCCTCGCCCGCCATGGTGTGGGTCACCATGCCGCATTGACTGCATTCGCAGTGAGTATGGTGACCACCACTCTTGGATTCTGCTTATACTTTCCATTAGGCAGAGTAGAGTCATTTTGGCAGGCCCATACATAAAAAAACAAAAAGAAACTATACCACACTGGGCAGACGTATTGGTGATGTTTCCTGCATAATTTGCTGCTCCCTTTGTCGCCTCTTAAGACACGCATAAAATGAATAGGGTGGGGCCACTCTATATTCTTAATTAGTCCGTCACCTATAAACGTTAAAGATATATGTTACAGATGCCTCGTTGGTCTAGCGGTTGACGTGTGCGGCTGCTAATCGTGAGGTCTCGGGTTCGATTCCCGGGTCGGATCAAATGTTTGTATGATCTACAAATATTTGTTTCGGAGTTTGGGTGTCCGAAATATTAATTATTTATATTGTCGTCTGTCTTACTAATCTTCTCGTCTAATCTTTGGAACGGCGGAATCGATTTTGACGGGACTTTTACTGGCAGATAGCTAATAACTTAAGTTGTTCCTTATATGTTAGGATACTTTTATTTTAGACTTGCTTTGTCCCGCGGTGTGACTCGCGGTCATTGTTGTAAAAGTACAAAAACAACTTAGTCTTGAATATACATCAACACACAATTCATGTGCATTTATGTATGGCCAATATAGACAGCAAAAGTCACTAAGTATTTCAAATCTAAAGAATATTTTATTATGAAATACAAATAAAGCAACTGCTTCAAAGAGAATATTGCGAAATTCTTTCATTCGTGTAATTTCTGTAGAAATGCCTCCACAAATATAAACTGCAATATACTATTACAAAGCTATTGGATTGGAAAAAATAATTAAGTAGGAATAATGGTCGAAGTCTGAAAATATCGCAGATGAGCGTAAGCAAAATCATTAGCAAAGTTGAACGCATTACGCAAGTTTAATCATTACAGCTCGTTAAAAATATTAATGGTCCTTAGCATAATGCTTCGTCGCCCATTGAAGGTTATCTACGGAAATTTTTATGGAGGGTTTTTCCGATAGTTATAACAAAGTAGTTTTATAGCTGGGTGTAAGTAATGTTTAATTAAGGAAGGAGGTTTTACCTTATTGTTAGGTTGGTTTCAGGTTTTCTCTGTCTTTATATTACTGCAACTGATGTCCTGACGACAGCTACGGAATAATAATAAAAAATTAAAGCCTCAAAAATTTTAAAAGAATATTATATTATACCGTGGGAGAGCCCCGCTTGAATGGGCTGGCTCGACCGCCACGGCCTCACTGAAAACCGGTGAGAAATAGCGCTTGCGCTGTGTTTCACCGAGTGAGTGAGAATACCGGAGGCCCATACCCTAACCCCTCCACCCATCCGCCTCCCATCCCCCTCCCCATTTCCACAAAGGCCGACATCGCATTTGTAACACGTCTGGTGTTGTGGGTGTTTATGGGCGGTGAAAATAGCTTACCATCAGGTGATACGTATACTCAATATACTATTGAGAAATAAATTCTCTTATCACTATTTATCACATACCTAGTGAAAACAAACCTAAATTTTAAGAAATATAAGAAACCTTTTAAACAGGTAGGTACATTAATTTGTTCTAACATTCTCGTTACAGAGAGGCTTTGCTGGCGGTGCATCAGTCTCGAATCAGCTTAGAGTCAGCCAAGCAGTTTATTAGCGCCCGCTAAATTTGCTTTTAAGCTTAATTCGAAAATCTAAAACAGAACTTTGTAAACTAAGTATTTATTTCTACTCTAGTTATTTAGCTAGACAGACTCCAGTGTGAAAACTAATTTGTTAAGATTAACAAATCAAACATATCCCCTAATGTCAACTGTAAAGGTTAGCTAATGTTAACATTATTATATCTTAAATGTTTTCACGTATTTTGTATGTAAAGGTTAGTAGAAGCTTTTTGAAAAATACAGATTTCACATTCTGTACGAAACGTTATTTCATAAATGTGGACAAGGACTAGTACAATTTTAACAAAAATAAAACCGACTTCAAGGTTCGACTCGATTTCTCTTGGATGCCATCATCAGATATTAATGTCCTTATTATGGTACCATCGTTGGGACATCTCCTTTCCATTAAAAAAATAATCATAAAAATCGGTTCATAAACGACGAAGATATCCGCGAACACACATAAAAAAAAAGTAAAAAAAATATATATACGGTCGAATTGAGAAACCTCCTTCTTTATTTGAAGTCGGTTAAAAAGAATAGTTACATAATATTACATGGTGCAAGCGTTCTATTAATGCATAAAATCAACGTGAGTTCTGCAGATGGTGTGCAGTCGTCGAACCAAGAACTGGGTGCAAAATTCAATTCTGCGCAATTACACTATAAAATTAGTATGGAACTGCGGTGGAACGGTCTGATAGTTTATTAATGCAAAAATACCAACAATCTTTTTTACCCAAGTAAAACAAAAATTATAAATAAATTCTTTTTATAGAAAGGCAGTTTATGTATACTACTCGTATGCATACATTTCATAACGCTTATTTAGTTACATTTTCTTTTAATAATACAGATAATTTCTTAAAGACTTGTGTAATACAAGTCTTCAAATGAAAAATTAAGTATAATATTTTTTACCATCGACTATTGCTTCAAAAAAAAACGAATCTCACTCTGTCATAGTACAGTACATCTAACACTTATTCAAACACTACATTAGAAATGCGTTGAAACAACTTCAACTGTGAAAGTGCCCGACGCTTGTTGTCGCATGCATTGTGAGTGATAACGCCCTCAAAGGAACCTGTAATCACATTTGAGACTCCATTTTCTTTTGAATTAAAGGAGTCTTTTAGTGCAGACTTCCGTTTTGTAAACAAATTGTGTAAAAACTGCAGTTAAATAGTATTAAACGTCTTTTTAATCAAAAAAGGAGGAGGTTATTATACCTGTTTTTAAGGTTGTTTAAGGACACACGTGAATACTATATAAATAACGCAGTGGGTAGGATAAAAAAACAGTACCTCAAATGTTTAGGTAACAATTCCTGAGACAACAAGCTAAGGTGCCTGAATTTTACTTTAAGTCAACGGATTCCTCCATTAAGATGTCGGTATGTTTACATTCTACATTCTAAATTCACGCTAGTCGGTGGCCATGAGTAGCTTGAACAACTTTGGTAAAATGTGCCTTTAAGTTTAGACTATTCAATACGACATGCGACACATCAAAAGAATCAGAGTAGTTAATTAAATTAATGTTTTGAACAAAGCCATACAAGAAGTCGATAGCATTCTAGCAGATAGTTACAGATTAGGTCTTAAATAAAATTGTAAAGTCATTAAATTGTTTATTATCGCGTTCCAACTAAAGGGTGTGCAGATTAATTTTTTACACGCCATATTAATTTCAATTTCAGAATAAAAATAAAATAAATTTTATGATACACTAGTTAATACAGTTTACTAAAAAACATATCAATTTAATTACCATGTGCGAATAGCGGCCTTAAGTTACCATTTTTTACAAGTTCGTCGAGATTGAATTACTTTAAATTTAAATTTTACAAATTTAGATAGACCATTTTCGAGTAAATTATTTTTAGTAAACGCCAATTCCAATGCCCCTTAGAGTAAATAATTATTTATTTACTCTTAGGGGCTTCAGATACATAGTTATCAAGCAATCGCAGTCCACTGCTAAACGAAGGTCTCCCCTAAAGAGCGCCAACCATCCTGGTCCTGGGCAGTCCACATTCATCCCCTGCCAGCCGCTTTCTTTCTAGTCAGATATATAGGCATACTTAATACTTCAGACATCACTAGTCACCCTTTAAGTGTGGAGCAAGCAGAACAAAATTGTTTTTTATTAGCTTAACTCAGTTTATTAGTTAAGAAAACCAAATATGATCAAACCATTATAATATAGATACTTGTATTAATATGTACTATATATATTTAATAATTATATTATAATATTTACAACTGAATTTATGTTTTTTATTGTATTGTAAATGATAATATTAGAATATGATACTTACTTATATTAGATTTATCAAACATATCTAAACTTAACTGAAGTAAAGGTCAACATGAACCTTAATACAGTACACAATGAAAGCTGAGACTCATTCAAACTTGGAGACATTCCAGAGGTCAAGATATTGAGAACAGATATGAAGGTCAAGGTTTAATTGGAAATACGAAACTGATACTAAATTCAAAGATTTTTAAGACTGAACATACAATAGTTTACCTACGCTTTGAATTTGATATTTGTTTGTAGAATTCCTCATTTTAAAGTTAACTGTCAATTTATTTAATATTAGAAGTAAATTTCAAGAGTTTTTGGAGGAAAATTGCTTACAATGTAAACATTCATGATGCAAGCATCTGTAACCACCTCCATGAACTCAATCAGAAAGCAAGCAAACTCGTAAGGAGTAAGTGTGATTTATAATGAAAATATTTATATTTAATCGCATATCAAAATTTAATTAAGTTAAGTCTTCTAATTAAACTTTCTGCACTGGAAATCGACAATGCGTTCTATCTCTGAAAACTAATTAATACTATCGAACTTTGTTAAAAGTTCAGTCCTAGTTGCGGCTTCAACTATAGAACGGACATACAGAGGTTCTCGACCCCGCCTCTTCGGGCTTCAGAAGTCCCAGTTCCGTTGCCAATACGAGACGGTTGGTGGGATCACTAATCACTGCTCTCTTGCCCTATCTGTTACCATTAGATACCTAAATTTACTTCCTTCTTTGGTCCCATTCCATTAGTGTCAGCCATAGCTGGCCATAAAAGTAACCTACCAAACACTTTTGCTATTTTATACATCGTATCGATTTTAAATAAAATTTCAAAGAGGGTGTCGATGATGTTCTTTTTAAAATACGTACACGATCACAGGAAATGTTTGAAATTATGTAACTACGACAATTTCGAATCGAAATTAATGTAGCTAGATAATGCAGATGCCAATTTATAGTTGGTTTACTTAAATAATGTTCAATTGTTACTATTAGTTTTAGTAAAAGTTATGTAAGCTACATAATACGATATTGGTGCTGACTTTTTTAAATTATATTGTTTGAAATGTCAATAAAATAAATTTAATAAAAACACGGAAAATTGTGACAGTTTTATGCTTCTTAAAAAGGAATTAAAAAACTTTTCTCGAAACCAGTCTCGACAGAGACGGATTTAATGAAGGCAAGATCACAAAGGCCAGGTTTCAAAGTACATCGTACAAAACCTCAAGACCACAAGTTTGGCAACGTTTGAGCGGCTTAGCCACTGCTTCCTGACGAATCTCTATTTAACGTCATTGCTAGTAGTAAATAGATACGACTATATCAACGTTGAAATGAATAAATAATGTAAGTGAACTAGTTCATTCGGACGTTTAAAATTAATTAGTTTATTTTATTGTCACCTATTTGGGGATACCGTGCTCCAGATGTGCCATTGCCAGGCCTGGAAAAAGCTAAAAACTGGAACTTTTATTGACCAAGTACACACATAACCAAGTATATTCTGAAATTGAATTTAATGAGAATTATTGGAATAAATATTTTTGAAATAACTGCATTTTCTTTGTCATATTTTGCACGTAATAGGGATGCTAATAGTAAAACAATGTGTAACTTTTGAAGGGACTTGACTCTAAATGTATGTTATTGTTGTGTGCGTGTATATGTTATTTTGTGTACTGAAAGACAGAATATGGCCGTGACCTGTGGAGATGTACGGATACAGATATACAGGTTGAGACTACACTGGCGTCGTAATCTACATACACTATGTACGAACCCCTTTTTTTAGAAGCATCTCCGAAAATACACCTTTAAAGAGTACGGGTCGCACCATCAGTCTATTGTCAACCTTAGTCCAAGCTCTAGTCGAGTAATCGACTGCCCAAAATAAAGCTTAATCAGAGAAATTTTTCTTGTCCCAATCACCATTTTTTTTTCGCACGCCCAAAGCAGATTTTTTTTAATATGCGTTTCAGGAATGAAGTATTTCACGCTCTTTACAACTAAATGCCTTTTCATGGTGTCAAGTGATATTATTAAACCCTTTTTCTTCAACTGTCACTGTCCAGAGTGAAGTGATAATAAATAATTCTTGGCAAACAGCTGTACAATCCGTGTATCCTCTACGACTCTTTTTCGATATGCCACGATCTGGTAAGTCATCGACGGATTTTGTTTGTGAATATCTCATCGCCCACTTGCTCACGAAAGCTTTAGAATTTTTCATATATTAGGCGGCCTGGTCGTGGGATATTTAGGATCTTTTTGGATTAGTACAGAGAAACACAGCTTCAAAGAAGCGTAGGTACGCGGCACTCATTGTAAAAATAATATTTTTAATAAGAAAAACTGGAGGGAAAACTTATGTTTTTGACAATGCATTTTAGGCAAAGGATTCTATTCAGCCTTATATTTTATTTTTAAAAATTGCATTAAAAAAATTAAGTGAAGTAAGTTAAAAATGAAATTTGACTCAATGTGGTTTTTAAATATTTGTCTTAAGGCATAAGAAAGGTTCTGATGAAAAAAAACGTAAAAAATTCAAGGAAAATAGTAAAAACAATACTTATTTATATTTTCTATTGGACTACGACAGGCCAATAACTTTTGACTGAACAAAGTCTGTCGGGGCAGCTACTTTGTCAATATATTCATATAAAACACATTTGGGCAGGAAACATTTACGTATCACAGAATTACTAACTGAAGACGGATCAGTCTCACAGGTGGGCTAAATTCTTCTTTTGTATGGCTGCCCGCTTTCACAAACAGTTTGGAATCACGGCATAATACTAACAATTTATGTTTAGAAAAGCGGGTGAAATCATCGAAGATTACCTCATTATTTTATTTTCAATTTTCGAAACTTTCTGTATGAATGCAAGTGCCATTTTTTATTTAACCGGTTAAGATTAATATACGTTTTATTTTTCAAACTTTTGTCCATCTTTACTAATATATAAAGCTGAAGAGTTTGTTTGTTTGTTTGAACACGCTAATCTCAGGAACTACTGGTGCGATTCGACAAAATTCTTTCAGTGTTAGATAGCCCATTTATCGAGGAAGGCTATAGGCTATATATCATCACGCTAAGACCAATAGGAGAGGAGCACCAATGCAAAATGTTTCAAAAACGGCGGCAAATTATCACGCGACGGGCAATAGGAGACGCAAACGAGGTTGCGTGGGTCTGCTAGTCGCCTATAAATATTTAAACGTTGGGTTCATGGTTCCAAATATGCAATAGTCGTGTTCTCGAAATCAGGTCACGATGCAGATTATTATTTACTTATTAATATTGTTATACGATCACGGGATTAACTCTCCTGCACATTGAACTAGCTGTTCGGCAAATAAAGATAGTAGTGTATGCCTGACACATCAGCAATGTTTTGGAATTGTTATCCTTCAATATCATAAGAAATTCATTGATATGGATTTAAGATTTCTTCTAGTAACAAAGAGTCACGCCTAGTTCCCAAAGAGTTAGGCAGCGACAATTTATCTCCACTTTCAGGGGTCCTGATACACTCTTTTTTTTTCATCCACATTCTTCAATCGCTATATGCATGGGATCGATAAAGAATTAATAAAGAATGAATGTTTAAACCTACAAACAGCCTATAGTTAAAATAAAGTATATACAATTATCGGCGAAACTTATAGCGCCGTCTTGTATAGCTGTCGAGAAACTGTAGCGTAACATTTGGTTTATTTAGACCCTCTGAAAGGTCACATGTGAACTTGTGTTTTACCAACATATTCACAAGTTGGAAACTAGATTCTAAGTACTTTATGAAATTATAAGGGTGTGAAAATTTACTTTAGAGATAATTTGCGGCACTGGCCAACGCGGCGTCAAATTATATCTATGTAAGGTAAGGTAATCTTTATATATAAAAATGACTCCCTATTTGCCTCGGTCACGACATCACGCGTGATCGGCTGAACCGATTTCGCTTATTCTTTTTTTGTTGGATAGCCCATTTAGCGAGAAGGGTTTTAGGGTATGTAACATCACGCTACGATCAATAGGAGCCGGGTGTCGACCGAAAGTTTTCGGGAAATAGGAAAAAATATTTCATATGGAGAGACGCCAACGAAGTTAAGCGGGTCAGCTAGTTAGTCAATAAAAATCGATCAGTTATTGGAAAAAAATGAATTTATGGGTTTACTATCAAAATATATTTTAACTTATCTTGTCATGTTGGATTTTCTTAAACGAAAACTTCTAATATAGTGATATTTAGTGTTCATAATCGAGATCATAAATATGCCTCTGAAATTATAACGTAAAATATTTTTGAACGGAGTTCATTCCGTATTGTATGTTGTAGAATTTACTTTCTTCTTGAAAACCATCTGCATCGTGGCACTTAGAAAGAAAACTTTGATTATGTATATATACATAGTTTGATTGAAGTCGTCTCCGAGTTGCACGAAAATTTCCATAGGTACACTTACATTTGGTGATGTCTATTTAAATAAACTTAGATGCCTCTGTGTTTTTAAAACTTACAATTGGAATTTTCCTAAAGACGAACCGATTTTTCCAAATCAATTTGATTTTTAACTGAAGTTGTGCATGGGTGACGGTTGTTGCCAATCATCAGGTGAGCTGTTTCAAATCACTAGACTAAAAACTTTGAAACACAAATTATTATTTATTTGCGCGGCGTTTACTTGGATTTAATTACCGACTTTTTTGGGGGCTTAGTTATTAACTCATTACTTTGGTTTAACGTTTGTTTTCGGGCTTTCAACTTCAAATCTATACAAATAAATAAAATTGGAGTGTCTGTTTGTAATATTAAAATAACAGCTTTTTAATCAGTGCATATGTATGTATACATGATACATATACCAAAAATGTGGTTAAAAAAATTTTTGTCTGTCTGCCTGTTTGTTCCGGGTAATCTCTGGAACGGCTGGACGGATTTTGACGGCACTTTCACTGGCAGGTAGCTGATGATCCGGGGAGTAACTTAGGCTACTTTTTTTAAGACTAGCTTTGTCCCGCGGCGTTACTCGCGGTACAACAATAACCGCGGGTAACACCGCGGGGTTCAGCTAGTTGAATATATCTTGAATAAGAACATTGAGCCTTATGTGATGAAATCATTTGTAATGTTTATTTTATTATCCTTTTTTTAATATTTTACGTCATAGAGGTTCACCGAAATTAACTGTTGGCATTAGTGCTACTTATAAATGTAGGTATATAATATTTTCTTAGTTACTATTTTATGAAATACTCAGCGTCACTGTTCAGCACGTCAGATTCACAGTACCTATGGTATTTCATAGCGGTTGTCCTTCCCTAATAAATTAACTATTAAATACGAAAATATACTAAAATTTCAAAAGACTCATAATAATATCGCGCTCAATATAATAAGAGTTAATAAATAATAATTAATAAATATTTCGAACATCTAACACACAACGTCATCTAGTCCCAAGCTAAGCAGAGCTTGTGTTATGAAAACTAGACAACTGATATAAATACATAGAAAACATTCACTAGAAAACTCCGAAACAAATATTTGCAGATTATACAAACATTTGGCTCGACCCGGGAATCAAACCCGAAACCTCAGGCACAGCAGTCGTATACGCTACTACTGCGCCAAAGAGGATCTAGATTTAACAACAGCTATTGTGAAAAACTTTGATGTTAAAAATATATGCTTATGTATATTTCTAGGTCTGTCTAAAGCATTTGACACGGTCTCTGTTCCCATACTTCTGGCTAAATTGGAGAAGTTGCGCATACACAGTGATGAGGATACTGCGTCTTACGGCGTTCCACAGGGAAGTATATTAAGCCCAACCCTTTATCAGCTCTACATAAATGATCTCTGTCAAATCTCCCTCCGAAACACCAACATCTTTACTTATGCGGATGACACGGCAATTTTTGTCTGGGGACCGGACTGGAACACCGTTAAAGAAAGAGCTGAGTATTCCTTATCAAAAATTATGCACTGGCTTACTGACAACTTACTGACTTTGAATCTCTGTAAAACACACTTTGTCCCCTTCTCGATCACAAAAATCAACTCCACACCACAAAACTACTCTATACTGCCGCAACCGTACTCTTGCAAGTACGACGCCTAGGGGTTTGCGTGCTCAGTGGATTGGTGTACCTGAGTTTTAGGACATAACACGACTAAACGTATCTATATGCTTTTACTATAATATCAGAACTTTACAATATAATAACACACATAATTATAATTCACTGCTAGGAGGTCTTGTCTCCGCGACTCCTGCAGCGAATCTCTTCTTCAGCCTTTCAAATTCCAGTTTTAGAATTATACAAATCAAATTTAAGAATAATTGTTTCAAACAGGAGATTTCACCTGCCAGTTATACATTTTTACCAGCAGGTTCTATGCCTCCTCACCATGAAGGCCTCGGTCGCCACAATACACAGCCCACAGTTGCCTTTCACAGAATGTCTGCACGTGTCACCTTATTGTTTGAACTGATCACGTTAAGTACCTGGGAGTATACATCGATAGCGGACTGAGATGGGACAAACAGATAGGCACAGTCACCTCCAGTGTAAGGAGGCTGATTTATATATTTAAATCACTGAGAGACTGCGCGCCACTAGAGAAACTGAACCTTGTTTTCTTGGCTCTATGTCATTCCATAATCCCGTTTTATATTCCAGCTTGGGGTGGCCCCGGCAAGACCCTCCTTTTGGGTCTCGAAAGAGCACAAAGAGCCCTGTCAAAAGTTATGACTAGGAAGCCTACAAAAAAAAAACTAAACGCAGACTGCAAAGTGTTATCGGTTCGACAGCTGTTTGTGCTCAAATCCATTATGAGAAGACACCAAAGTGTCCCGAGCCTCGATCCAAGCAGACGTAGCAGGATGTGTGTATGTCCACGCTTTCCTTGTAAGACATCCTTTGCCAGAAAACAATTTCATGTAACTAGTAAAACATTATACAACGACATAAACAAGAAACTCGACATCGTAGGACTAAACAGCTACAAACTTAAAACTACTCTCACAGACTGGCTTTTGAATATGGACTACGATGAAACTGATAAACTACTGACATCTATCACATAAACTTCATACATAAACATCAACGTCCACAAGTACATAACTACTATACTACATTTCACACTGAAACCCCACACGTAAACACACATCTTATTTTCTGATCTTATTTTTGCATATAGTCATGTGTATACAGAAAAAGTGTAGTTGTGATTCAGATTTATATACATGACTGAAAACTGCCACCTAAAACACAAGTATCTACTTAGTTTGGGAGACAGTATCAGTACCTAAAGTGTAATACATTTACTTGTATCTAATTATAAGGCAACCTGTAAGTATAAACTTTGCAACAATAAAGATTATTATTATAAAATGAATTACCTACTGGAATTGAAAACCACCTTATATAAAAAGCATTTCAATAACTAGTTTAATTTTTTCTCGAACACAAGAAATATAAGAAAAAATAAATCTAATTCGGAAAAAAATTGGGCGAATGAAAATAAAATTACCAGATCCCAATAAAATGAACGTATTCCATCGTTTTTGGTCTCATAATCTTATTTCGTCTTCGTTGTTTCACTTAAGTAGAGAATATCGGACTTCGATTAGAACCTTCACGGGCGACCTTTCTACAGCGATGACCCAGGAATGTACAATTGTCTTTTATTTACTTTGTTATAAGAGTAAGGTTTAACTTTACATGGTTTAAATAGTGACAGCATTAAATATAATAATAATAAAGTATAATTACATTAAATTTGAAACAAATAATACTACAATTTTAATTTATAGATAGATTTAATAATAGATAAGTGACTTTATTGATATGAGTTTTTATAAAGATTAAAATAATAAACACAAACTTTTGCGTGTCAGCATGACTAAATGTTAGAAAGAAATAAATGCATATTTTAACAACTTAATGTATACAATTTAATAGCAAACAAAATTATTATACTCTTCTAAAAACGGTATATGTACCTAACTAAGTTTTTTTTCCCAGTTTTTGTTTGTAAATCTAAAATAGTACCACTGCTAATATTGCTTACAATCTAAATAGGCTTAATCCATATGAAGATTTTATTGTGAAATTTTTGCTTAATACATTTCTATGTATATATAATTTATTTAAATATAGGTACATGCTAAGAAAGCATGAGAAAGCAATCTAAGAGTGGGGGCGTGGGGGGTGGGGGGGTGTTGGTACCTATAGTATTTGTACGTATATTTCTATGTTAACTCAAAAGAAGGAAGATAAAAATATTTTAGTATGGACTGGACTGCCTTTGTTTCATCATCGTCATCATCATCGTCGTCAACAGCCTCTAACGGTCCGTTGCTGGACTTAGGCCTCTCCTTAAAAAGGAGGTTTTGGTCTATTGTACCATGCTGACTAGAGGGATTGGTATAGGTTTTTTCTTGTTTTTTATTTTTTTGGTAATGCTGTTGTCCTGCGTAGTTTGATCTCTTAATTGACTCTTACTATATCCATGGGGGGGGGGTGTGGGTAGTGCCACTCAGTTTCCTTAATTTGTCACCTCACCAGAGACAAGCAGACACGAATATTAAAATGTTTAAATGAATTACTACAAATTAATGAAACTTCAACACGTGTATGTAAAATTAAATTAGTTTAAAAAAAGGTCCCCTTGCCACAGGTCGTGGGTGACCCAATTATATGAATTATACAAATGTCTCCACAGACACCTAACACGGTAGCCCGCCTACTCCACAGGGACTGGACCGTTGCGTTTTAAATTTACCGCAGTAATAAAGATGAGTTTTACGTTCAAGGGCCAAAGTACTGTCATTTATAATTGTAGTATTTAACCGTTTTTTACAATTTAAGTAAAATATTGTCTGAGCTTTACTGCTTCAAACAATAATTTCTCCCAAGCTTCATTGAGATGGTTTTTATGTATGGCCTGCCAATATAACTCTAGCCTGATGGAAAGCATAAGCAGAATCCAAGAGTGGTGGTCACCATACTCATTGCGAAAGCAGACAATGCAACAATGCAGCTTGGCGACCCACACCATGGCGGCCTAGTGATACTTCTGCATCTTTGAGCCTCCGATCTCGCACTCACCAACGAAACACGACAGCACGAAAGCTGTCATTTTAAGTTGATTTTCTATACGAGGCATTTCAGGCAGTACACACTAAGCATGTCAAATATCAACAACTGACTTAAAAAGGCTAGAACCCAGAGCCGTAAAATATAGTTTAAAAAACTTTTACAGCCGGGTGCATCTATTTTTCTTTTTGGAACTTTTGTGACTCAGATAAATTCTTTATCTGAGTTTTGTGAATCAGGTATGCATTGAAAAAATGTGATCGGAATCTATAAAAACGTTTGATACATAAAACAACTAAAAAACTATGACCGATAACAAACATGACATGATTCATCATAAATGTATTGCGTCATCAATCTATACAAATGGATTAGATACCTTTATGATATGTGTTTAAGAAAATTTGTCGAAAGTAATTTATGCTCTCTTGAAAGCTTTTACAGTACTGTGTAACGTACATAGCAATTGGATATCCAAATCTAATCAGTAGAACCTTATTGCTGAATTGATATAGGGATAAATAAATTGAATAGGACCAAATGACAAAATTAAATTATTCCTAATCAAAATCCAAATCATGGTATAGGTTTACAACGAAGAATACGTATGTCGATAAATTATATTATTTAGAAAGTCTTAGCGTAGTAGTAGTCCCACGTTCTTTCTAACCATATTTTCTGTTTCGTACTCAATTGTATACTAAACTAGTGACTCGGCCCGACTTTGTACGGAAGTCTTTGAAGTTTTCGGATTTTCATTATACATACGACAGATAAACTTATTGCTGTAAACTGTAGTACAATTGGTAAAATAATTTAAAAGATCTAAGTGAAAAGAGAGCTGAAGCAACTTCGTTTTAAAATATGCAAAGATTTTCTTATTTTTTTGGATGATACATTGTTCAGGTGTTGATAGGTAGCGCTTACAAAGGGATACCGTGGTCTCCCAGATAACTCGTGTTAAATCATTCTTCCATTTCCTTCACAGAGTCAGTGAACATTGTTGGTATAATTTTTCTCGCCCCTATTTCTTAGGACTTAAAACAAAACAATACCCTTTTGGCTGTGGGGTTATCAGTGAACATATTTAATGCAGTAATTTTAATTCAAATAAATAGTGATTTATTTGAGCAGTGATAACAAAAAGGCTGCAAAGAACCTTAATGTTTGAGGTTGTCGAATTCCTAAACAAATAAATGATATAATTACATTTTCGCCAACATCAAAAAAATCTTTGGTTATCTAATAATATAAAATTGTGTATAACTCCTTTCAGGCGGAATATCTTTTAGAAGTTAATCCACTCGAGCGAAGAACGGTAACAGATAATATAATTTGGATCTAGTCTTTGGCAACAAACTGGAGAAACGATTAGATTACGAAAGCTTATTATACTGCCTGGAAAATCGTTCGCTTCGTCCGGCAAAACTTTGGTTCATATGTCTTGTCTTGTTGTCTTGTTTTGTATATCTGTCTGTATGAAGAAATTTTAAAAGAGTCTATGCTATTTGTTTAATATTAAAAAGCTAAAGAGTTTGTTTGTTTGGTTGAACATGCTAAGATTAGCATTTATAAAATCGGACTAGTACTTCTTGAGATTAGGAAGATCTAGTCCGATTTGAAAAATTCTATTAGTGCCAGATAGCCCAGTTATCGAGAAAGAATATAGACCATATATCATCACGCTACGATCAAGAGCAGCAGAAAATCAATAAAAATACATCAAAAACGGGGAAAAATCCTTTTGAGACCGTTTACGCAGCGCATACAATGAAAGCGCCATAAACGGTTAAAGTTTAATAAAAACAGTGTATTAAAGAATTGTTCCCCTTTAAAAGTTCTTAAAAATCCGCGACAGCATATTTTCATCTTTGCTAAAATTAAAGAATAAAAACATGATGTTTGTTCTTTCATTTTAGCTACCGTGGGAGAGTCACGCTTCGGCATGAATGGGCCGGCTCGACCCATGAAAAATAGTGCGTGTGAAATAGTGCTTGTGCTGTGTTTCTACGCGTCTCTCGGCTGCCCCACCTGTCGACTGCCATTCCACCACCGCTGGGGACTCGCATAAAAGGACGAGCGCACCGTCTGCTCGCCCTCTTTCTGCGCGCCTCTTCCTGCGCACCACTATCTGCCGGCGTCTACCACGCCCGGCGGCTGGGCCGCCCGGCCTCCAACGTCGGAGCCCAGGACTACTCTTCCTGTTGCTACCAAGTTAAGTGCCTCTTACTTGGAGGTACCACTGTGATCGAATCTCTCAAAACCTACGCCCTGTAGAATCTATATAACTTTGTGCTCACGAACTGATTTCATTGTCAACTTGTACATCTTACAAATAAATATCGTATATATATAGTGTAGTACGTGTCTAAATTATCTCCTGCTCAACCTCGTGGCCTAACCACCATCTTCATCTCTGAACCTCAAGGCTCCTAAAGCCACTACGTGACACCATAACCCAAACCCGCTCCCCCGATCTCCCCTCAAAGATCGGCAATGGATTTCGATGATGATGGATCGATTATTCCATAAAAAAAAAGATTTTAACTGTTGGGCGGACTAAGTGGTATTAACAATTAAAATATGCAAATTCATAATACAAAACATTGTAGGTAAAATTTCGACAACGTAGATTATGACTGACTACATTATAAGGAGTAGTTGCTTCTGACTGAACCCTGAGTTGCGATTTTAAATCCATTCATTTTAATTAATTTTTATATTTTTGTAACAGAAACATTATTAATGTTCATTGAAGTCATTATACTTCGTCTAAATCTAATTCGGTTTTCTTCTTATCGTTAATATACTCTCTAATTTTCTCATTTTATTATCTTAGACGGTTTTATTAGCTTAGAAGCAGTATGAAATTGTTTTAAACGACTATTTACATGTCTAAATGAATGTGCATTTAAAATGCAAATACAGACTTTTAAAACAAGGAAATGAAAAAAATATAAGGTAACAAATGTATAATCCGAACGTCCCCATTTTGCATCAGTGAAAAGCAGCGGAAAAATTAAAATTTTAAATGTTAAAACTCCAGCAAAGCGCCGAACAAGTTGTTTCAGGTTGTTGTATTTGCTTTGGCCTGCTTTTGCGTTGTGCTGGCACTAATACTTGAAAATTGTTCATTATTATTAATGAGAATAGCATTACGTCTGCAAAGATTTCTTTTATGAATTCGCTGGTAACATAGTAATGATAATTAACTCACTAGATGTTTGTGTCACTAACCACTATTAAGAGATCCGTCGATGTCGAAGATATTATTCTCTTTTTTGAATGTACAAGTATGGTTTTGGCAGAACTTTTATTCACAAGTATTCTGTGTTTTGTCGTACTGATATTTTTTAGCCGGGCAGAATTTTGCGGTTACCACTACCCAAAAATCACCGCCACCGACAAATTCGTTTTAAAGTAGTTAGGAACAGAAAGGAGTTATTCGCTAACAAGATCATATTACAAGTACATGTTTACAACCATTTCAGAAGAAAAAACTATAGTTATTAATTGTATGAACTAGTAATACCATCAGTTACGATCAGTGACAGGTAATTAACTGTAACACTATCGAAGCTAGAAAAAAACCCATTCGATTAATTAATTCTCCAAGGTGCACGGGCTATGTACTGTGTAACATTGTGACCTACTCTACAGTGTAAGATTGGCGAGACGATTTAAGTGCCTACCTTAATTGAGGGTAGACAAGAACCGTAATTGTATAAAGTGCTTTTCTTCTCTTCTCTTTGAATACGTTTAATAAATTTACTTCTTCAGGGTACTTTCATATGTTTTTGTTTGCACTTCTTTACTCGGTTATTTGCCTAGAGCGATGTGGGCCGGTTCGACCAAAGTGGCGGCCACGGAAAATTAGTATTTCTAATTAAGGAATTAAAGTTTAAATTTGTATATAACTATTGTCAAATACATATGAATTATTTAGGTCGTTGACACGAAAAAATGAGTTTGTAGGATTTGAGTAGCTCTTGTAGTTATTATGTGATATATGATATGTTACATATGAGAGTGTGGTAAAACTTACTTCCTAAATAGAGAACAGCAGAGGTATTTTAGAGAATGTTGGTTATAATCATCAATATCATCATCCTAGCTTTTAATATTCCCTATTGACTATTGAGTTCGGCTACTACTTCAA
This sequence comes from Spilosoma lubricipeda, assembly GCA_905220595.1. Taxonomy (NCBI): domain Eukaryota; kingdom Metazoa; phylum Arthropoda; class Insecta; order Lepidoptera; family Erebidae; genus Spilosoma; species Spilosoma lubricipeda. Next base: position 4,994,826 of record HG992290.1, read on the forward strand.
GCGGTTTCACCTGAATATCAGTTTGTACATGGAGCGATTGGCGTTGGATCTCTAAAACCTTGGGGGTGAACTATTCGAAGGTTGAATAATGACAGTATATTTGAGGGCACTGACTTCCCAATAACGATTGCCGTAGATGTTCATAACAACCGGGACTGACAGCGCACCGTGATCACTGAAGCACGGATTTAAAAACCATTAAACTGCCATACCCCGGACTGTTATTCAGAATTTCTTGTAAGAAAAACCCAACAACACTTGCCGGCCGAACCCGTGAATCGAACCTGAAACCTTTTGATAACATTCGCATAGGCTAACCACTAACGAGTCAGTTAAAGGATGTTGACGAGTTACTAAAAAAATTGTTGCAATAAAAATCAGTCAACTAGTCTATATTTGAAATAATGTATATGTGAAAAAAAAAAATAGTCTTGCCAATCGAACCTTTGATGGAAAGGTTTTTGATTTCGACTACCCTTTCAATCTTCTTATCAATTAATAAATTCAGAATGTAAATATCACAGAAGCAGACAGTATATAACAAGGACGTTAAAGGGTCAACATTATACTACATTTAATTAGCTTTTGCTCGCGTCTCCGTCCACTTGAATATCGGTTAACGCGGTAAAGATTAGCCTATTTCCTTTCTCAATAATTAAAGTATCTCATTGCCAAATTTTATTGAAATCGGTGAAATGCAGCTTCGGAGTAAAATTCGAATTAATAATTTTAGTGTGGATGTAAGCCCAAGAAAAAGAAACTTAGTAGCAATAAATCATATTCATGTACTGTGAATACTACAGCAATATAATTAAAAAAAACATTTTCTATTGCACTCTATTCAATTTTAATGTTTATTGTTCGGACTCAACCAATCAAACCACAAACGCTTCCGCATAAAGAAATATCATTGAAACACTCACATAAACACATTTAACCCCACTTTTTTGTAACAATCGTCGAAGTAAAGCATCCCCCTATATTTTCCGGCACGTTCTCAATCAGCGAATTGCTTGTGGTCCTTCGCGCTGTTATTTATTTCCCACAATATTTATACCACAATGCAGTTTAGGGTTGTGTTGTAGTCTGTGTTTATGTTCTTAGTTCGATGATATACTAAACTTCAATGAAGAGAAATATGTTTATATAGCATAGACTTTTACATTTTTGATGTACGTCCCATTATAATGTAAAATAAATAAATATAAATAAATAAATATTTCGGACATCTAACACACAATGCCATCTGGTCCCAAGCTAAGCAGAGCTTGTGTTATGGGTACTAGACAACTGATTTAAATACATATATATACTTTTTTTTTGTAAATGCATACATCCGAAACACCCAAACTCCGAAACAAATATTTTCAGATCATACAAACATTTGGTCCGACCCGGGAATCGAACCCGAGACCTCAAGCACAGCAGTCGCATACGCTACCACTGCGCTACACAGGCAGTTAAGTTAAAATACGTAGTTGGCTTAAGTTTAAAAATTCTTAATGCTTCCAAATGAAAGATAAGGAAATAATGCCCATATAAAACATTTTAAATATAAAAAATCAGTAAAAAAAATTTACAACAACACTACCAATTTATTTTTTCATTTACCTTTATAAAACTTTAGAACATATATAAACCATCCTATCAATCACCCCTTAAATAACACATCTGGAAATCACGTAACCGCGGTATGTATTCAGTAATCAGATTTACTGTATCAAATATTGTCGGATGTTGACACATGGTCAGTAACAAAATATCACTATCGCTATCAATAATATTTGACAGTTAGTTCAGATAAGCTATTTCTATATCCTACTATTTTCCTTTTCCTTAGGTTCTTTTTTCAAGAAGAATTTTTTTTACATAATATTTAATGAGAGATCAGGTTGATATTTCAAAATAAATCATTTTTGACTGTCATTTAGGTATTCATATTAGGTCTACATACATACGTAAGGCATACATGGCTTTATATGTATGACAGTGTGAATAGCATTGACTATCATAGAGTGGCTTATCTGACTTATCTGATAATCGTCTACGCTTGGACGGCAAGATGTTTCTGCAACTTGAAGCCGACCCATGCGGGAGCAGTACCGGAGACTACGAATGAGACACACTCTAAAATGAGCAACATTTATGCGTCAATGTAGACAGTACCTTTCGTTACTGCCGCTAAACTAAAAAAACATATAAAGTATCACTGTTTAGCGAAACTAACTTTACATAAAGATTGATCGATGTAGTCTGAAGTCGATAAGGCGTGATGTAACGAGGATTATAGCGATATCTACAGAACATTATGCTGAGAAGCGAGAGAACTCCAGATAAACTTTCTTACAATATTCAGTACGGCCAAAGTGAGATAGCTTTTGAACACGTATTCAATTTCCCTTTTACTTTAAGTTAAGTATTTTTGATTACATTAGATGATGAGATTAGACACACTAAAGTTAGAAGTCCAGCCGGTCTTAGTGAGGAATTCGCTTTGGAAGTGGTAGTTCATCAAGGCTCAGTACTCAGTCCCTGGCTGTTTAATATAATTCCGCCGTCCTTTTCCTTTCTTGCCCTCCGGAAATGCCAGTGCCTTCTGAACGACATGATCACTGCCTCTGCGCATGGCGTGTCCGTACCACCTTAGGCGAGTTTCGGTGAGCTTTTCCGGAAGTCAATTTGAAGCTACCTCGTCTCGTCTTTGACGTCCCCGGCTGTTTAAATTCATGACGATGAAAAACTATTTCAATTTGTAAAGCAATACCAGTTCATGAGAGAGTAAAAATGATGCTCCCTATAGAAAACTACTATAAATGTAATTTTAATCTAATTAAACACCCAATCACGACACGTAAAATGGTAAACAAAATGCTGATTACTAAAACAGCCAATAACTACTACGGAATGCGAACTACTGACTATCTCTTACCAAGACTTTTAAATGAAATACCAGTGAAAACAAGAAATAAAATAAATTCATCCAACTAAAAATCAATATTCAAAAATATCTACTTACCTAAAGCAAACGGTAATCTAACATAAGTCTATATATTAATCATCTAACATAGACCATAATAAAACAGGATATTCTATATAATAAAAATAATGTAATGGCTAACAATCACCCTGTATAGACTCTGAGCAACATAAGAAGTAAAAATAATATTCCCTCATCGAACTTAAACAACTATACCGGTCAAACGCCAGAGATAGTTTTATGCCTACCTACCCTGCACCTATTAATTCTTGTAGTGCTACCAACAATTTTTTATAATTATTTATATGTATCTGATTACTCGTTTATACCATGCGTGTAGATATTATTTAACAAATATTTGGTTTGTATCAAATAAATGAAATGAGGAATGTACACTCACACTCAAGATAAACCTGTAAGGGTTTTATGGGTGTTATATGTTTATTAATGTTTACTGTTTTTCTTAGTTAAATAAATAAATAAAAAAGAAAAATGGACTATATTACAAAGAATATCCAACTTGCCCTACCCTGGACTCTCTTGTATGCCGACGACGTTGCGATTGTCGCTCAATCTGCTGAAAAACTACAAATCTCACTAAACGAGTGGATCATTGCTTTGAAAACTCAGGACTTCGATCAGATCCAAAACGGAACACTTCGAATGCAAATTTAGCAACACAGCAAACAGCGCCAACGTCTACTACCCGGACGGCACGTAAGTATCAAAAGTCAACCAATTCCGATACCTAGGCTCAATAGTAACGCGAGACGGAAGTGTCGAAGCAGATGTATTCCACAGAATTAATATCGCTTGGCGAAAATGGCGTGCACTTACTGGAGTTCTTTGCGACCAGCGCATGCCCATACGCACTAAAGGGAAAGTGTACAAGACAGCAGTAAGATCAGCGATGTTATACGCGGCTGAGTGCTGGGCAATGAAGGAAACACACGCTCAGAAGCTGCACGTGATCGAAATGAAGATGCTTAGATGGTCGGGCGGAGTTACGACGCTAGAAAAAATTCGAAACGAATATGTCCGAGGTAGTTTCAAAGTGGCTCCCGGAAAAGCTCACCGAAACTCGCCTAAGGTGGTACGGACACGCCATGCGCAGAGGCAGTGAGCATGTCGTTCAGAAAGCACTGGCATTTCCGGAGGGCAAGAAAGGAAGAGGACGGCCACCCTTGACCTGGTGGACTAGTATGGCCAATCTCATAAAGAAAACCCAATACCTGACCGTCGGGTCCAGGACAGACTATCCTGGCGCCGGAAGATAGGAGAACCGACCCCATCTAACGTCGAAAGGGGCAAAGGTAAAGAAGAAGATGACGAGATAGTAACATTATCAATTGAAAGAGAAGAGAAACTACCAGTAGTAATGAAGGAGTTGGGAACTCTTTGTGCCAACTTTCCAATAACACCACTCACAAAACGTACTAGATGGATAAATTATTTTATATATATATAATTATAGATATATATACGGTCGAGTTGAGAACCTCCTCCTTTTTTTGAAGTCGGTTAAAAAGAGAGAATCATTAATACTTTTTAAGTTTAGCTTCTCACATACTTACGTGTTATCATTTATTTAAACTCGTTGTTTTAAATATATATCTATAATAGAACCTACTACTATAGAGAATATGAGTAGATTATATGCTTTATATAACAATAATGATAGGCTCTCATTAAATATAAACTACCTAAAGTCTGGTTGAAAGGCATCGTTAACAGAAGTCACGTAGGACCAACAATAAGGAACTTATCTTTGCAAATCTAACTTTGCGGTGATCGAGCCTTGTTACATTTAAATTTCAACCTTATATGTATCTTTTTAGTACTACTATTTAAAAGTCGAAGTTTTTTAATAAATGTCACCTCCTCCCCCTACTTTATGTCCCCTCAATGTCTAGACTCAATAGGACTTAATTTTTTTCTATTTGATCATTATTCAAGAAATAAAGGTATTTTGTGAGTTTCAATGCTAAATTAATATGATATACATATTTACTTCAAGAATTACTACAACGACATTTGCTAGCTGTTGGGCTACATGCAGCATACGATTGAATCTTAAAATTACAAGTGAGTCTTTGGCGGTGAATTTAGATATATTACGGACGCTGTCGAGATTTTCCCTTATATGTCTGGATAAATGTCTCTAGACTCACTTTTGAATGAATGAAGGGTCACTTTTGAATTTATAATATTAGCATATATTATTACGGATTTACAAAAGTTAGTCAAACTAATCTTGTATACTCAACAATTCAATTGAATATTCATTCAGTAATATGAGTACCTAACAAAAGGAACTTGATACATGAGTACTTTCTTTTTTTGCATATGTTTTTACACTTATAAACATAAAATTATGTTTTTACAATTCCATAACCTAATTTTTCCCTCACATCGGAACGTTTTCCATAAAGTATGTCTTGTGCCGCGAACCCAGTTTTTCTTTTGACCCAGTTTTTCATACCATAACAACTACATTGCTGTTTTTGATGGAACTTTATAAAATATAAGTATGGAATTATGTTGTTAATATTTATACAGATTTTAATACTTACATTTGGAATTATTCAAAAAATTGCGTAATTTCTCTTAATATAAAATAAAGGAAATTCCACTACAGCCTACTGCTGTCTATTGGTAAACGAAAGCCTTCTCCAAAGAGAGCCAACTATCCCGGATAAAGATTATCAAAAAGTAAAAAGAGGAAAAAGAAGAAAAAAAAAAACATACAGTGGAACATAGAATCGCCTCCTTTTTGGAAGTCGGTTCATAAAAGGAAAGGAAATAAGTTTATTACTTGAGATCCTAAATGTCAATGCACTTTACGGGTTTTGTCGATAAATCATGTAATTTAAGTATACAAGCTGGCTTTACTGCTTTTATATGGAATGTATGCTTTGCAAATTTTACACTACATATTTTGTTCAATGTTTAGCTATACATATTTTTTAGATTAAAATAAAACCAAAAAGCCAACAAAAGTTGTTATTTTGAATATCCCAATTCAAATTAATTTTATTTGATTCTAAATTTAAATTTGTAAATTTAATCAGTTTACATTTATCAGGTGTAGACATTTATGGGCGCTCTGAGCAACGTTATTTAACATCATCTAGTACCTACTATAATGACGATGTTGATCAAGACTTACATGAATTTATTCCCCATCCAAACGTGCCTATAAAAATTTTCACTTCAAAACTTACACATTCATAGATATAATTAATAGCTTAGGACAGTCTTGATAGTGGTCATCACTTTGCTAATTCAATAGGAGTCCCGACAATTTCTAATACTGCAAACAACTCCTTACGTGTGGGACCCACCGTCAAGACAGAAATATGATCACGATAGGTGCCTCTAGAGGTTTACAGCTACACTTTATGTGCCGAAATTCTCCACGTAGATTCTGATAATAAAATAACTAACTTAATTCCAAAGGAAAAAAGGTATACATCGCATTAAAGAGGGTCCGAGAAGGTGTTAGCAAAATTAGGTCGAAACAACACAGCTTTTGGCTTGGTGACGAACAGTTCAACTTTCGTTGTAACTAAACTTAGTGGAGTAAATACTGTTTCAGCATCTTATTAGAATGATATCACTAATTTTCATACTTAGAGGTGTTTTTGATTATTTTTAAAGAAAATTATTGAAAAAACGCCTTTAAAGTAGGTACTAGAATGATGAATAGATTTTTTCAACGATAAGCCATGAAAGATCTCAACATGTTGAATACCATACACACATAGTACGATTAAAGAAAAATTATAGTTTTTTTTTATTTTAATTAAAAAAAGACTTACTGATCCTTCAAGGAAAGCCACATCAGACTAATTCCTAGTGGCGGTGTATTCACTTAGGACACTCCCAACAAAGCCTTGAATTAAAAGATTATTTGCGTTAATTAATACCAAGTCTTATTCGTTCTCAACAAAAGTATTTTGTATGCTTAAATATCATTGCACTGAGGTTAACTTATAGTTTGGTTAACTAAATGCGTGATTTAATGCAGTGGGTATGCAATTTATATTTTATTTATTAGCCTTTACCCGTGACTCCGCCCGTTTGTATGTCGATTATAGCGGCAAAGAGTAGTTTATGTCTCACTCAAGTATCAAAGGATCTCCACCCCAAATTCCATTGAAATCGGAGCATTTAGCAGTGAGAGCGTAACAGAAAGAGTCAATTTCGAATTACGAATATTAGTCTAGATATGTACTTGGTTTGAATGCTAATATCTATGCAACAGAATAGAACCGGGAATAAACAAAGTCGGTTAAATAGAAAATGTTTTTTATGGAGTAAAACCATAAATATCATTTGCCGTATCTTTCCATTTCTTAAGTAAGTTCACACTTTATCTCTAAGCATTTCAGTAATTAATAACTTAAATGTTTTTGGGGAAGTGTTTGGAGCAATAACCAAGGTCTATTTAGGCAGCGAACAATACATGTACCTAGATATTAAATCAATTTGAGAATTTCAAATATAAAAGGTATTCCAGAACTGTAGTGTAACCAATAAAATCAATAACAGAATTTGAACCAGACGATTCCAATCAAATAACAACTCCTCTCATATCCGATAAGGAGTGGTTTTGTCAGCTTTAGGCAACTGGATTTTAAATGTTTTGGCAAGGGTTGTGAAAATAAAAGAATGTTAATTACACTAATATATAAAGGCGAAAGTTTGTGAGTGTGTATTTTTGTTACTTCTTCACGCAAAAACTACTGGACGGATTTGAATGAAACTTTACAGGAATATAGCTTATACATCAGAAAAGGTTACTATTTGTCGCGATAGCCGACATACACGCGGGCGGATCGGCGGGCAACAACTAGTCTTATCAAATCAATTTTTTTTGTATAGCACCGTGTAGATATGACAGTAATCTTAGAGACTTATTGATATGAAGCTATAAATAAATGTAATCTCCTAAAAGCCTGCTCATATATTACGCCCTCGCTTCTTTCCGCGTTTCCTTCTAGATGTGTTTAAGTAACAAATGTTTTAATATCTACCTACACATAAAAAATACTTGTTCTAATTGCCTGAATGATTCGTGAACACTGGGCCTAATCAACTGGGCTACAAACTTGAATTTTTTACAGACAAAGATAAAAAAAAAAAACAAAAACTGATGATGATGATGATGATGACTATGTAACACGCTTGTACATAAATAATTGAGATTGTGACTTTTATGCCCAACATAAATGTTACATTTATGTCTTCTCCTGTGAAATTTAGTTTTAACTTACTTAATTGAAATGAACCAGCGGGACGGGCCGGAACTAGGAAAGTTCAAAACAATGGTAGACAAGATTTCTCACCGTTGTTTTCCAACATCAATTTTAATTAGGTATGGAAGCAATTAAACTTAGCATTCTATCGTTATAGAATATAAGTTATACATTTAGTAAAAGTCCTTTTTGTTTTACAGTAAGTAGAGCAGTTACTTGTAGTACATATTACCTTTTTGCCTATTTTATTTTTCAAATTGAAATCTAGATTTCGCGAATCGCAGCGGCAATTATAAGTTAATATATGGTAACGCGAAGTATGACTTTAGAAAGATTTTCATACATTAAATATGTTTACATGTAATCGAGTCCATGACGAGGTCATAGGTAAAATGTATTTCCAGCACACTTGCTCATAAAGTAGCTCTATTTTCACCGCAGTTAGGCACATAATGACACCTTTAATCGAACTGTTATTTTAAACCGATTGATCGAATATTATTATTATTCTCTTTATTACATTTATAAAAACATATGTATTTAAATACGTATTTATTATGTGTATAAATAAAATTGTTACTTATTGTTAAATGATTTCTTATTGAGATATCACTTTTAATGTGCATAAAGTATAAAAAAACATTAATTACATTTTTAACCGACTTCAAAAAAAAAGAAGTTTCTCAATTCGACCGTATATATATATTATTTTATTTTATTTTCATGTGTGTTCTTTCATTGCTATTATTCACAAGTGAGTTGTAGAGTTTTTTATTTGATTTTATTGACTGTTGTTTTGTTCTTAAAAAAGGTTAGTAACAAAAAAGATCGTGTTCAATAGTACAAATAAATTATTTTAAATTAATATAGCTTGCTCATTTCATACAATTTCGTATTTAAATAGATGATTTCAACTTGTACTGTTTAAGAAATAAAACTTTCACTCAAATATAGCTTTTATTTTTTCTGTAATAAAGAAAACTTGAAATTCCTTATTTTGTACGTGGCTAAACGCGCTATTCACGAAAAGCCAAAAAAAAGAATCCTCATTATTTTTGTCTATGGCCGATCGCCGATTAATTTTACCCGCCATTGCGAAAAAAAAATCATAACTCGAAATTACAGTTATTTATTAATTAAAATATCTATTAGTAGTAATTATGAAGAAAATTCGAATCCAACTCGGCTGGGCAGCGTTCGGAAAGATGCGTGACATTTTCTCGTCCCATATTCCGCAGTGTCTCAAAACTAAAGTTTTCGACCAGTGTGTATTGCCAGTGATGACCTATGGTTCGGAAACGTGGTCACTCACGGTGGGCCTTATAACAAGGCTCAAAGTCGCTCAAAGAGCAATGGAGAGATCAATGCTCGGAGTTTCTCTGCGTGATCGAATCAGGAATGAGGAGATCCGCGGACGAACTAAGATCACCGACATTGCCCGCAGAATTGCCAGCCTCAAGTGGCAGTGGGCGGGGCATATTGCTCGCAGGCAGGATGGCCGTTGGGGCCAAAAAGTTCTGGAGTGGCGGCCGCGTACTGGTAAACGTAGCGTGGTTAGGCCCCCTGCAAGATGGTCCGACGACGTAGTGAGAGTCGCGGGAAGTCGCTGGAATCAGATAGCACAGGACCGATTGTTGTGGGGAGCCTTGGGGGAGGCCTATGTCCAGCAGTGGACGTCTTCCGGCTGAAAGAGAGATGAAGAAAATGATTTATGTTGTACCTACACCGCCCGATGTAAGATGTGAAGCCCTTAACGTTATGGAAAGTTTACTATCTGAAATCGCCAAGAAAATGTTTTCTTCACAAGTGTGTTGAAAAAAAACGTATGATACACGTGTGTATTGATGATTGCCGTCCTCGGCTATCTTAAGACCCTCACCCAACGGCTCGGGCCTCTTGTACCATAATGTACTATTGTCTACAAGGACATTTACTCACATTAAATCGGACCTGCTATACTAAAAATGTTTCACCAGTTTCATCAGAGAATACTAAAACTATGTGTGACAGTAAAGAGTCAAGAGCGAAGAGTTGTGTGTTTCCATTACGATGGTAGGGTTCAAGAATTATAGTCTACAATCATCCTCATCTTAGTGCAAATCTGTCTACAACTTTGGGCGTCCGTTCTACTAATCTAATCTCCCTGTTATCATATTATGTAATGTATATATATATATTATTTTTTTGTAAATAAGTATGTATGTACATGATAAATAAAAAATATAAGTGGGATTAACCAAAGTTAATATCAAAATACAACACTTTCCAACATCAACAAAACTAAGGTGATGTTTATATTTCAATTCAATGTGAAAAACTAATAATTATAAATTAAACTGAAAAATCAATACGTAATTAATCTGCAAAATAGATAATTTTTTCAGAGTCAAGCTTATTAAAACAGCAATACTTCGTAATAGCTATTAGCATATTTGCAAAATTATGTCTAGTCTATAATCACATTCGTCATAAGAGCTTAACCTTCGTTTAAAAAATCGTTGACGAACTTTCAATACCTCGTACACCAATGTGAAACCCTAACGATAGTTTTTTTTTTATTTTTCGTTTATCACAGGTGCGCAGATACCCTTCAAGCCTTTCACGCGAGTAATTTCTAAAGTCTGACAGACTATAACAATCGTTCGGGCGTCCCCTCCAATCATTCCAATTAGCTTTCAATGGTTTTCAATCGCGCGACGTCGTTAATAGATTTAGGCGCGATTTTAGGGATGCTTTGTACAAAAGGTGTTGTCTTTATTTGTAGTTCATTTATAGAAATTCATTCATATTATAATAAGCAATACTAAAAACACATTCAAGTTTGTTCTAATATTTCAATAATATTCATCATTCATTCTCTGTTTGTTTGTTATGCTTTCACGACTAAAAATCGTAACTGGTTATAAGGAAATTCGGCATACTGAAATTTAAATTTTTAAGAAATTCTTTAACTACTTTTTTACCGTAATAACCGATAGTTATAATATACATTTATAAATGTTACATATGAATACGGAAAGTGTTATTAGTATTTGCTTCTTTCCCTGCTCTAATTTTTTTCTAATTTTAACAAGAGTTTCTTACCATACATTTACAGGAAAAAATACCAATCAACTTTAGAACCTTCTGCTTTTGGAAGTTGTTTAAAAACTACTGTTCTCAAGAGATAGAAAGTAAGTAACTGAGCTAACCTTCATTAATAAATCTAATACTAATGGGCTGTTAACTATTCATACGATAGTAGATTAAATTTGTACGAAATCCCCAGAGACTAAGTCTTTCTCGTATTTATACGTTGTGTTTCTCCAATCAGTAAAAGATAATGTCAGGTAATTTTATTTAAGAGAGTTAATTTATTGTTTATTCTATGTCTAGACTCAATAGGATTTATTTTTAATTTTTGATCATTACCTATACAAATAAATAAAATTGGAGTGTCTGTTCGTAATATTAAAATAACCACTTTTTACTAAAGTTATCGTGCGGCATGAATGGGCCGGCTCTACCGGAGTGATACCACGGTCTCACAAAAATACGTTCCTGCTTTGATTTCTTATATTAAATGTCTATCTTTTCCTTAAATATCACATTGGGTTCGTTTTATTCCTTTTCCATTACTGAATATAATTGTAATGCATCTCTTAAAATATATATTATGAGCTCAAGCAAGATACAGATAGACAGCGGTGTAACGTATATAAGTATTTTGATAGTTATAATTTGGTGTCAATTATATCAGAATACATAGAAAAAGGTTGGTAAGAAGACACCAGTAAGAAAGATTATTGCTTAAATAAGTAAGTATACCCAACGTTAGCCTTCTTTATCACTATGAATTTACGAGAAATAACTACATTATTTTTATTGCCCATGTTACGTACAGTTAAAAAAATAATTAAATGTATATACAAACAACCCTAATTTCATAAATGAATGTATTCATTAAGGTATACAGAGTTCTATGAAACACGTAGATGCCGCTACGAAAATGCTACGCGCATTCTTGTCGTAGCGAATAAACGAAGTTCAGTTATAAACAGAGTAATATAATACGTATTTATGAAATACTTATGTTACGTTTGGTTGCAGTTTTTTTATATTTTTTCGTTTCTCAATTGAAACTTAGAATATAATGTATTATTATACATTATATTCTAAGTTCCAGTGCACATCGCCGCTAAAGAAGCTTTCACTTAAAAAATTAAAAAATAATCGTTGGCAATTTATTCATATTTGGAAACATGCTTAATCAAACAAAAAAGTCCACACAAGAATTTTGTACTTTTTCATATCAAAATGTATCACAACTTATTAAAGGATTAGGTAATTGTCGGTCCAATCATACTGTCTTTGTCAAAGTATAAAGAACTCAAATGAATAGGAGTTCATTAGAAGAGTTCAATGCTGAGTTGAATAGGAAAATGTATATGTAGGCGTATTATACTTACATATTATATTAATAAACGTTTATTAAGAGACGACGAGACACTTATAAAAATACAGGCTGTTGCCCGTGGCTCCGCCCGCGTGTATGTCGGTTATCACGGTAAATAGTAGCCTATGTATTATTCTGATGTATGAGCTATATTACTGTAAAGTTTCATCCAAATCCGTTCAGTAGCTTTTGCGCGAAAGAGTAACAACACACACACATCCTTACAAACTATCGCATTTATAATAAATAAATTATTAATAACAAATAAATTACTTTAAAAAACTGCTTTAATGAACATACAGTGAAACCCAAACAGTAAAAGTTATGACATGACACCTTGCTCATATTATACATATATGCTCAATGTGGCGACTTCCACATTCAGCGGCAACAAAAACATATGACAGCGCCATCTAACGAAGATACACTGAACTACGAAGTAACACACAACACGGAGTAACTAACAATCCTAAATCGCGCAATAAGAGTTCTCGCGCCGATTAACATATATAGAAAAAATACCAACGTCAACCGTAGGGCAGTGGCCCGCCAGGCATGATCACCTCGCCTGGTCGGAGGATCCTCCCTTTGTGTTGGTGGGACATGACACACCTGTCCTCCATAGTGGTGACCCCGACGTGATTGGAAGCAGCCTTCGATGGAGCAGATTCAGCAGCAGCATTACCACGCCACCATCACGTTCACTCCCACAGCAAGTCTTAGCCAGCCAGCAACCTCGGCCTCAACAGGGATTCACCATACGCAGGAAGCGACCGCTCCAGCCTGGTTACCCCTACGGCCTCATCAGCGTCTAGGCACAGCACACTGCAGCTACGGTTCTTGTTAGCAGAGCATATCTCTCCTGTCTATGCAGCAGCCAGCCACCACGCAGCAACCGCCCTGACTCACTGGGGACCTCACCGCAGCACCGCGCACCGCACGCCATCCCGATTCACTGGGATCAGCGGACTACAGTCCCCACTCACTGGGACTAGCGGCACTCAGTTCCGACTCACTGGAACTACACCTGGCACTAGCAAACTCCGCAACAGAGCACATACAGCTGACTCATATATCGACCTCCGGTCTTGGAGGGGAGTGATGTGGCGACTTCCACCTTCAGCGGCAACAAAAACATATGACAGCGCCATCTAACGAAGATACACTGAACTACGAAGTAACACACAACACGGAGTAACTAACAATCCTAAATCGCGCAACAAGAGTTCTCGCGCCGATTAACATATATAGAAAAAATACCAACGTCAACCGTTGGGCAGTGGCCCACCAGGCCTGATCACCTCGCCTGGTCGGAGGATCCTCCCTTTGTGTTGGAGGGACAGTGACATCACCGTTCCCCCCACACTCAATAATCTCGACAAGGACGTATCCTGGAAGAGTTCTGCGTTTGTCCAGATGATTAAGACCTTCTATCAAACTGAGTCAGCTGATTCCAGTTGGTATAATTTCAAAGGCAATCAAACTGGAGTTCGTCCTAAGAAAAAATGCCCTCTCTCTGGATTCAAAGCTGAATCCGCCCCTCTAGAGTCAAGGTGTAAGCTCGGCCATATTGGCCTGTTTCGATTTGATTGATTGTCCCTTATTACACCACAAGCGCACACCTACTGCTATAGATATATCTTTTCTGGGTGGCAATTTGTAGGAGCACCAAGCGACACATGTTGACGTGAGCGAGAATAGAGGGGGTGAGCAGTAGGTGTGCTTAATTAAGTCCGTGAGCGATGGACGTTGCACACGTCATCGTGCCGGATATTGTTTCAGATTGAGGCAACATGTTGGGGAACAAATTATTACAGTATGCCGTTAAGATTGAATCATCTTTTCCATTTTTTGATGTAATTTTGTATAAAATAATAGTTATAGTTTCATTTCACCTTGAACCTAAAGCTTGAAACTTTTTGGATCTTTTGAATTTTTTTTAGGAAACGTGTTAAGGGATGTTTGACCGGGACCAAATATTTTGGCATTAAATCGAACCCTTACCGACAAACACACACACAGTGTTCCATCATAATGTGAGCGAGCAAAATGTGAGCTTCAAGATATAAAATTCTTGTGAACCGTAGCAGAACAAGTAGGTACATAAGGTTGTTACTTATTATTTATATATTCATTACCACTCTTCTATTTTCATTACACGTAAAAACTTCAATGCTTTGTTTAATAAATTACCGGTTTCGTTTCGTCACAATACGTCAGCCGCCAGTAACTCCTTTTTTAGACAATTTTATTTGTATAGCGATAATCTAATTTCTCGACCTATCCATTTCCCAGTCCCTTAAACTTTGGCGTATTAATTCAGAGTAAAAGTCAATAAATGAATTTATTTTACCCACTTTTTCATCCTTCCCTTTTCAATATTCGTAATTAAGTATATTTTTGAGAACACTCCGAATATATTTAAATAAATGGCTATTCTTTAAGAATATCCTCTGTTATTTTTAAAAGCATTTTCTTTTTAATTAAAGAAACAAAGATTTTAATTTCAAATTAAACTAATTTGAAAGTCACGCGTGCAAGACTCATGCGTATGTCAAAATAACCTAGTTTAAAGTTATTCTGATATAGTTATTTAGAAACATAATGGTTATTAGTCATCAATCTTTTAGTTTTATGGGGATGCCATATGTTCCCAGTAATATTCAAGAATCATACAGTAGGTTGTCCTACAATACCATTAATGATGTATGATTACTATTATCAATATCGACGTTGGAAAAGATTTTAATTAATTTTATACTTGTAGCATATACGTATATGTAGATATGTGACATCTGTGTACAAAAATGGATCTTCAAAGTTGAGATGGGACATACCTTCACTCACATTCTCTTCATGCTTGAACGTTCCAAGACTATGCAGAAATTTCTACACTTTAAAGAATCAAAACAAAAATTAGTAATCGAAGATCGTTTTGGTTCGTAGACAAGAAAAACATTTAACTTTTGAAATGACAATGATATTTATTTAAGAAAAGAGTGCGTCAAAGAAAACAATAAATTCTGCATTTAAATAACACGTTTGTATGGTATGATGTATGGTTGAATGGAAGACGATCGCTTATATTATACAATAAAAATAAAAAGTGAAAGGTACTTTTATGAAATATATATTCAATATTTTTGCATATCAACTCTAACATTTGACAAAATGCTTTGTAGTTCATTCAAAGAACATATGTATATGATAAAAGCTTTATTTTAAAGCCTTTCTCTATCAGGATGTTAAATAAAACTGACCACGCGAATATTAAATCGGGTTGTGAATAACAAAGGCAATGCAAATATTGTGAAATGCGAGGTTATTTACTTTCGCGCTCCGACGTAAAGTCATGTACCAAAGCTGAATTGCAAATACAATTTTAAAGAAAATACAATTCAGTTTCACTGTAATAAAATTCTGACAAACAACGTACAGAGAACCCTACTAACTTTTTAAAATGTTTAAAAATTAAAGAGAACTTTAACATTTCTAATAGTAATAACGTTAAAAGTTAATTTTTAATTATTTAGGGGAGCAAACGAGCAGAGAGATCATCAAAAAAATGACTATCCCCGCCAATAAAAAGCCATAAAACCTACCTTAAAAGGTAATTAAGATTTAAAGGTCGTATCGGTCCGGAAATACCGTCGATTACAATTTGCTCATAAATTGGTTGAGGTGAGGTCGGAACCTCACCTCAAAAAATTTAAACGCTGTACGGAAAGAGTGGAAATATTTTTAAAGTTAATATGCAATTTAGACGAAATACTACTGAAAAATACTGGTTAAAAGTACAGCTCATATACAGTCACCCTTAGTAATTAAGTTAATCTAAAATACTACCTAAAAACCTAAAATAATCTAAGCTATGGTTACTCTTATAAAGCTACTCAGGTGGACCGATGAGAGTTACCATAGGGTTTTCTAGCAATACAAAACAGCTAGACATTTTTTGCTTGGGGAAATCTTCACACAAACATATTTTAAAATCAAATACAAAAACAATCGCCTGTCAGTACAAAATCACACATTACAATTGAAACGAAACATTCACAATTTCACACACATATAAACACATTTTGTGTCATGATCAATGTACGAGTATAGGCCCAGATGGGCTTATGCTTTTACAGAGGGAAACGCTTGCGTATAGCTACTCCCTACTGTAATTCTCAATGGTTGTACATATTCATTTTAAAATTAGGACCAAACAAATTGACCTTATTGTGAGGTGTCTTTTCTACAAATTCTACTTCTTCTCCTTGAATCTTCTGGGAATCCATTTAGAATTGTCTACAAAGATCTTATCTGCAAAATCGTGAGAAATGATCGCCTTGGGATATTCTTGCTCTTAAAATATTTTTACATTTATCTTATCGCCGTACTTTTGTGTTATTTTTCATTTGTTTATACTTAGATTTTATTTTAGATATGTGGTTGGATAACAAACACTTTAACACCACCCACAAATATTAAGTCCAGCAATTTACAGTATTCATAAGTAACCAAGTTTCGTTTTTAATCTAGTTAACCTCGTTAACCGTAGTAGCCAAAAAATCTTATGTCTGTACCTAAGTCGTATAATAGTACAAATTGATTAATACTAATATAAGATAACAATATTTTCCATTGATTCCTAATGTTGCTATTCAAAGTGCCATCTTATCATAAACTTGCGTAACTTTGCAATACATACGTAGCTATATATTTACTAGTAAATACCGTACCTAAGGATATACATTGTAATAAGATATATAATAAGAGAACAAAAACTAATCTTTATTTTCAGAATCTTCCTAATCAGTAGTATGTATGTATTGGTGCGAACATAATAAGGTAAAATAAGGTCATACTTATAGTTCAGAAGTTATTAGCGTCTTGGATTAAATTCGATACTATAACTACACACGAAGTTTTGCACAAACATCGTGTTATTCAAGGGAAGAAACAACGTAAACACATGCAGACAGAGTAGCATTTGATTTGAAAATTATAAAATAATAAAATAAATGACTGCCTAATGAATAATTGACTGTCTTGGTGGCGCAGTAGTGTCATATGTAACTGTTGTGCTTGAGGTTTCGGGTTCGATTCCCGGGTCAGACCAAATGTTTGTATAATCTGCATATATTTGTTTCGGAGGAGAAAACACCCAATGTTTTCTATTTATAATATGTATGTTTTTACAGTAAAAGTACTTAATTTAATATTTATGTTCAGTTGTCCTTGTCCAGTACCCATAATACAAGTTCTGCTTAACTTGTATTATGGGTACTGGACAACTGAATATAAATAAGTACATTGGATGTATTGTGTCTTATCCTTTAATCCAAATATATTATGTTACATTGTTACTGCTGCTGCAGCTGTATAATTTAAAAAGTATAAAATAAAATAAAAACACTTTTAAAAATGGGAAATTGAAAGCAATGTTTTATCTTTAAATTTGTTTTCATTTAGTTAAAATAAAACCTTGAGCACCACCAAAGGAATTAATTAAAGATTTATTAAGGCGAATTTACAATTATTAAAAAAAAACCACGTTTATTTTAATTGTTTAATTCAGCGTCGTAGGACCTTATTCGAACCCGCATGTTTACATAAGCAGGTAACTGAAACCTTGTGAGACTTTTTCGACTATTCGGCAAATAACATTGAACTGTTTTTGTCTGGTGACCAAGTGTTAATGTAGAAGTAAAGATATTTTACTTGAATTTATTTATTTATATTTTAATTACCTTAACTAATGTTATAATTTCAAAAGAAAGTCATAGCTAGCCACGAAACCGAACGCTTATTTCGCTAAACACACTTTAAATTCTTATTTCGTTTATTTCATGTTTATCTCCAAAATGTTTGTATCGAAATTCCACTCAAAAACACTGAGAGAAAGTCGGTCGCTGAAGTATCATAATTTATACAAGTGTAATTACTTTAAATCTGCGTGACTAATTCTGAGGAACAACGAGTCTCAGGTACAATTCATTATAAGTGCGAACGAGAGATTTAATGAGGGCTAAAACGAGATGCAGCGACGATGAAAGGGGTGAAATCCTTCACAGTTAACGTGATTTGATGGTAATATTTAATGTAGTTACGTTAATTATACGGTGTAGTATTAATGTGCGAACGAAGTCAGCTTTGTTAATCAAAATGAGAAGTGTCTAATCAATCTTACGAACATGAATTGCAAAATACGTTTTGGGAGGGTACTTTCATTTACCGTGTTTTAATATATTTGGTAGCTAGCTGAACCCAGCGGTGTTACACGCGATTATTGTTGTACCACGAGCAACGCCGCGGGAAAAATTTAGTCTGAAAAAAATTAGCCTAAGTTACTTCCTGGATCATCAGCTACCTGCCAGTGAAAGTCCCGTCAAAATCGGTCCAGCCGTTCCAGAGATTACCCGGAACAAACAGACAGACAGACAAAAATTTTATTAACTACATTTTTGGTATATGTACCATGTACACATACATATCCATTTAATAAAAAGCGGTTATTTTAATATTACAAACAGACACTCCAATTTTATTTATTTATATAGATGGCTTGTTATAAGTATAATTAATTTAAGAAAATACACTTGGTATAAGAGACAACCTTAAACTGGTATAATAACTACCATAATATTATGATTAGCAAGGAATTGTCAGTGTCATTAGAACTTTAAATATAATAAAAACATATAGGCTATAACTCAGATTACAAAGTATCAATTTTTAAAGGTACACCAACCCAAGTAACGCATTTTAAACATATTTTGTAACTCAAACAGGCTTAAAATTTAACTTCTGTTTGGATTTGCCCAAATCGCTATTTTATTCCGAGTTTGTCAAATAATCCAATTCTTAAAAGTATATTCAGCTTCCTCCAGGATCTAGACCTTCTAACCACATAGACAGATTCCGTTTCAAAGTTAGTGTCTCCACCATCCAATCCATACGACTCGTTAAAACCAGATGTATTAGTAGTTTCTGCATCGCAACAAAATAGGCACCTTGGAACCGGAGACCCAAAAGCACATTCCAGCCCGTCACCAAACAATTATTGTCTAATATATTTTAGTATAATACAGTCTATACTATGCTAGCAAATAATATTCAATGTTCTTCATTTATATGGAGCTGCTCATCCATATCACAATTTAATTTATTTTCAGTACAGCAAATGTTAAATTACTTATTACATATTATATAGTACAATGTGCTGTACTTGTAAAGGGAATTTATGAAGCATATGATTATATAATTAGTTCCCCTACTCTCGCAGTGACCTGCTTGCGTCAATTGAGCGTGCTAATATACTAAGCGAAACTGTAACGTATTTTTTTCTTCTTTAAAACGGATACTGTTATGTCGGTTGATTACTGCAGTTTTTTTTTATTTATTCTGCTTCATGGCAATCTGTTTTCCAACAATAAGCCACTATTTTGTTTGATTCCTTAGTTTATGTTTTCCTCAAGAGCCATACTTGTGTGAGAATTTGCACATGACTCTCTTGATGTCAAGTGGTACATCTTTTATGTAGGCTCGGTATGATTACTGCAGTAGTATATTTTATTTTTCCTTTATATCTACATAAAATATAAGATCTATATAGATTTCAATGTTTTTTATCTTATATTATCTTATTTTTATCTTATATATATATATATATTTATTTTTATTTTCTAAGTTCTAATAGTCATTACATTGATAGTACATACTAATAATATGCCACAATTTTTAAGTTTCTTTGTTTCTGCCGATATACTCAACTCCTGAGTTATACACGTACGTATGAATGTGTACGCGTGCAAGGTTTAAGAAATAACATAACTTTTAACATTAAGTGTTACTAAATAAATCAAGAAATTAGTAACTCCAACCGACAGCATAGTCACCCTAAAGGGTGCATCAATCGTCTTCGATCCTGGACGAGAGCCAGCGCGACGCTCAGAGCACATTTGGTAGTGATCCATCAAACGTTAATCCATGCATTATTGTCACCCTAACCCGCATCGTTTCTTTCCACATCTTATTACACTCACTGTACTCAAGATTTCCTTATTCTGAAGTATTTGAATCATTCAACATGCTACAAGGTAGTAGAGCCACGCTGATTTCAGCACGAACGGGCCGGCTCGACCTGGGCGGTACTACCCTCGCACAGAAAATCAACGTAAAATGACAGCGATCATGCTGTCGTGTTTCGTTGGTGAGTGCGAGACCGGAGGCCCAATGATGCGAAAGCATCACTAGCCCGCCATGGTGTGGGTCACCATGCTGCATTGTTGCATTGTCTGCATTCGCAGTATGATGACCATCACTCTTGGATTCTGCTTATGCTTTCCATCAGGCAGAGTAGAGTCATTATGGCAGGGTCAAATATAAAAAAAATAAAAATTCAGTAAATTTAAGATTTTCATATTGGGGTTTTGAATAAATAGTATCTTTACCGATACAAAGATGTTTGTAATACCACAAATGAGATAAACGCCTGAAATTAAATAAATAACAAATAAAATACATTTTTTACCTACAAAAAACATTTCAATTTTCATGAAGTAATTAATGTTTTAACCTTATTTAGGTTTCTATGCTGTCTAAAATAAATACTGCAATTTAATATGTTTTAAAACCACGTTTAACGTTTTTGCATAAACATAAAAAGTAAAACCAGTAGCTGATTTTTCCTTAGTTAAGTTCGTTCTGCGCAAAATTTCCATTTTATTGGTAAGACTTGTTATTGATCAAAGAAACTTGACAACTGTTGTGAAGTCAGCCTGTCTCAAAGGTCGACGGTCCAAATTGTAACTTTATTGAATTATAAACGGTATCTGCTTCAATAAAACTATTTCCCATTAGGGGAAGCATATGGAGTCTTTCATGGGCTCATTGTATTGATATGTTAAATGTGTTAATATAAGGTTAATGTGGCAATTTTTATGTTAATTTAATCAAATTTATTCGAAACATTTAGAGTGAATTTATAAGACTATAATCCCGAAACGCCACTGTGAGTAAAAATGGTAGGTTACTATAACTTTATGACACAAAAACATTCGCTGTAATATACTTTTAGACAACTTTTTTAAAGTTCGGGACAGATACAGTTATAGATATCCATATATATTGAAATAATATTAATAAGCTTTATGCCCCCAGATTTAGGAACATACTGAAACAAATTTGTTCGAACAACGGGAACGTTGAGCTTAGGGGGGCTGGAACTAGCATTCCGATCGTATGATGATTCCGCACCATGCCGACGGAAGTAGTATCAGTCCTGACTTCCGCCTTTTGATCTCTTGGTGGATATGGGCGCGAGGGTCTATGACCAGATTTGCACCACCCGTCGGAGTAAAAGCGAGGAAAAACAGGGCGAACTTGAAATGCGGTGGAACGCTCACCGACAGGCTTTGGCAAAATGGCGCGGCTGGAATAGTGACACTCGAACGACAATTTCATTACGTAATCGATAATATACTGATATCTGAAATCTGCAGACCTAGCTGGTCGGTCTCTATGTATAAATTGTATTGATTTAATAATATAAAACGTAGGAATATTTAATTAGCTTGGATTACTATTGTAAGCAAAACGTAAACTATGACATACTGCTTTAACTATTACATAGATGGTAGCGTTCATCATAATAGAATAGATACTTATTATTTAATTTAATATGATTTGCACATAATTTTGTCTTTGCATAACATCATGTGTTACTTATTTGGTGCAACAATATACGTGTTGTAATTAAGGCTGCCTTATCGTTAAATTATGCTATCTGCAATGAAATCAGCATACTGATGAGAACACAAATAAATGTAGGGAGCAAAAGAAATAATAAACATCCTGTAGAGTCTGTTCGGTAAAGTCACCATGCTCACTGCGCATGCAAACAATGCAATATGACGTCCCTCACTATGGCATCATTTTACATCAATAAATAAATAATTTGGATATTTAACACAACGCCATCTAGTCCCAAAGCTAATCAGAACTTGTGTTATTGGGTACTAGACAACTGATATAAATACACATATACCTTTTTGTAAACACATACATATTTTACATAGAAAACACGCAAACTCCGAAACAAATATTTGCAGATCATACAAACATTTGGGCCGACCCGGGAATCGTGCTACCGAGGCAGTCATAAATGCATACATACGCGTATAGATACCAATAATAATAGTAGATGACAATCATGAAGCAGTTGATTCGCCAATTATTTTACAAGGTCCTGTTTTACTTTTGCCTTGAACGTAAAATAAATAAATAAATATTTCGGACATCTAACACACAACGCCATCTAGTCCCAAACTAAGCAGAGCTTATATTATGGGTACTAGACAGCTGATATTATTAATATTGCACTTATATACATACATATTATAGATAGAAAACACCCAAACTCCGAAAAAATATTTGCAGATCATACAAACATTTGATCCGACCCGGGAATCGAACCCGAGACCTCGAGAACAGCAGTCGCGTACGCTACAACTGCGCCACCGAGGCAGTCAAAAGTGTTTGAGGTCAACCTGATTTCGAGAGGGAGATAAATCTTTAACATCACTAATTAAAATCTAATTACATTGCGCAATATCTTCTTAAATCTCCAAAGTTTACGATTCTGTGCAATTCCAAACAACAAGCTTACAACTCCCACGAATTCATTTGCCAGCACACATTCCGTGGTATAAATAGAGCTAGAACTAAATAATCCTTTCACATACACTACCGTGGTTTAATCGCTAACACTAAGCTCTTGGGAGACGAAGGAGCAGTAAGTTTAGTAGAACGTTCCTCCTCCAACGTACAGGCGGGAACATAAAAATATTTATATTTACAGACTTATTTATGTGTTAAAATTAAAGATCGTAAAAATATCTAAAAAAAAAAATTACAATATTAATATACGTGCACTCACATGCACTCATAGAAGTCACAGAACATCGGTTCAAATTAGTATGTTCAAATTCAAACCAAAGATAAAATATCCAACAACATTTCACATCATTAATATGTATGTGTATTTATAAAAAACAATTTTCTTTCTATTTTCTTAAAGAGAGCAACAAATTTTATTTAAATTTTCAATATTTTTTTCTTGTGCATATTACAATTACTAAATAAGGCATGCTTTGTTGCATGCTCTTGCGATTTGTGTTGTAAGATGAGAAGCATAAGTGCGATTTTGTATTAGAATTGGTCATTTTGCTCACGCTATGAAAGATTATCTAGTGGTGGTCGTCAAAAATGTCAAAACAAGTAGTACTTAAGGTACTCTTTGCACATTTAAATTATTTTTAGCACCTGCTACTACTAACCTACTACTAACGTATACTGTTTACATTCAAAAACCCCCACAAGTTTTTCTCTTGCAAAAATATTCGACCATGAATTTTCCTTTGGATTTCCAATTTTGATAATTAGTTATTTCCTCATTTTTATTTCAATACACAAAAATAAAGAGTTATTAAAAAAAACTCCAATTAACTAACAGCTTAAACTTTATACTCGTTATGTCAATGCCTCTAAAATTTGAAATGTAATTTACTTAAGAGGCTTTGTTGAAGTAAAATAATTGAATTTCTCTTTGTTAGGTTGTTACACTGACTTATTGTCTTTGTAAATAACGTAAACCAAAAATGAACGAAGCACCTTATAAATTTGTTAAAGCTGTCCCATTTTACTCGAGCCTATTACTCGATTATAGGATACTTGATAGCAGCAATTTGTTATGGAAGGATGCATCAGTTCTCTGTCCGTTTTTCTTTACTGATTTTTGTTATAATTGAAATACTGTAAAACATAAATATGCACCTATTTTTCTCTGTGACTACGTTACTAGGTAAGAAAGCAAGAAAATTTGTTATTGTAGTAGCTCAGAATGTGTACATGTATTTTTAAAGGTAATTAATGGTTGTGACAATTAAAATAGACTAGTTGAACCCCGTGGTGTTACCCGCGGTTATTGTTGTACCGCGAGTAACGCCGCGGGACAAAGTTAATCTAAAAAAGTAGCCTAAGTTACTCCCTGGATCAT
Source organism: Spilosoma lubricipeda (assembly GCA_905220595.1). NCBI lineage: Eukaryota > Metazoa > Arthropoda > Insecta > Lepidoptera > Erebidae > Spilosoma > Spilosoma lubricipeda. The sequence goes on from HG992290.1 coordinate 5,019,548, forward strand.
CAGCTACCTGCCAGTGAAAGTCCCGTCAAAATCCGTCTAGCCGTTCCAGGGATTACCCGGAACAAACAGACAAACAGACAGACAAACAAAAATTTTTTTTACTAATTTTTTGGTATATGTAGCGTGTTTACATACATATGCATTTAGTAAAAAGCAGTTATTTTAATATTACTCTCCTAAGAATATTTAATATTTAAAAACCCAACAACGACAAAAAACGGTGCTGAAAAAGTATGAAACAAGTTTCAAAAGCCGTAGCCATATTAATTTTTTAATATACTACTTTACGTCGGCTAGAGGGCGCCACATTAGATTCAGTGACACGTCATATAGCCTATTATCAGCGGGCAATCAAGACTCTTCTAATGATACCTTATTTGTCTTATTCTGACTAGCATTTTTAGAAATAAGGATGGAACAAACAAGCATACAATAGAAATATCACACGTATCGAATAAATACGGACAAAGTTACGAGCAAATGCTAATAATATATGTATTTTTTTTTTTTATAATTTACCTGCCAAAGTGACTTTGCTCAGTCTGATGGTAAGCTCAAGAAAAATCCAACAGTGGGGGCCACCATACTCACTGCTAAAGCAAATAATGCAGTATGGCGTCCCACACTATGACGGCTTAGTGAGATGCTTTTTCACGCCCCGCTTAAAGGAACCGGGATCATAGTGGGAGGGAAATACGTGCGCTGGTAGTGAGTTCCAGTTTTTAACTGCTCGGCACAGGAAGGAAGAACCAAACCGCTTGGTTCGAGAGTGTATTTCTTCCACCCTAAGGCGGTGGCTTCCAAGGCCTGCACGTGTTGTTCTGTAGAGGAAGGGAGAAGGTGGGATAAATTGGAAGAGCTCTTCAGAACACTCTCCATGGTAAAGGCGGTAGAGGACTGCCATGGAGGCGATATCTCTCCGCAACTGCAAGGGCTCAAGGAGCTCGGTGGCATCGGGACTGTTGATAATGCGGACTGCTCGCCGCTGCAGCCGGTCGAGAGCATCAAGCAAATACTGCGCAGATCCATCACAAAGATGAGAGCAATACTCCACGCACGGGCGTATCTGGGTTTTATAAAGAAGACACAAATGCCCGGGCGTGAAGAACCGTCTCACCTTGTTCAATACGCCAAGTTTCCGCGAGGCCGCCTTAGTGATGCTTTCGATTTTTGCATTGTACAAGTAACGCCCTTTCCAATGATACCAAACACGACATATTTATCTAAAATTTATTTTTTAATACAGTACTTAAGGTCGGCTAGAGGGCGCTACATTAGATTCAGTGACACATAATATAGCCTATAACCAGAAGACGATCATGACGCTTCTAACGACATTTGTCCAGTTCTAATGAGTAGCTAAGGACTTAAGAGGGAAAAAATGTACATACATACATACATACATACATACATAGCCTGTCAAAATCATAACCCTCCTTTGGCTTTGTCGTAGTCGGGTAAAAATAAATATATTGATTACGATAAAATATTCAGTTACAATAAAAATTCGAAACATTTACATACGTGCCTTAATTCCTAAAACGATGTTTTCTAAGCGTACAAATATTTCACGTTGTAAACAATGCCTTGCAGTATGATTTAATCTCCTTGCGTTCGTCTCGTGGGAGTTGACTCCGGCTCACCGTGGCGCATATCGATCACGTCACGCCACGTCCTACGTCACGTCACATCAGGATCACGGACATACTTGTATATAGGGTTGCAACCTTACTACACCGAAACTTCAAAACAGTTTTGCAGAGAATAAAAAGAGACATAAAAGATACCCATCTTTTATATCTCTTTTTAGTGTTCCGCAGCCAAATGACAAAACACGGAACCTATTGAGTATACTAACTTTTAAACTTTCGCGTTCCATAATATATTAACAATTATATTTTACGGGAATTAACGCGATCACTTATTAAAAGTATTACATACCAGGCTGACAGTCAGCCTGTGACCACGGGCAGTGCAACCTGGTCGAAACGTCAGGCAAATCAGAGGTATGGTATGTACCTTTTAATAAGTGACCTATTGAGTATCTATGGATAGGTCTTCAAAATTTATATTGAGGTTTCTAATATCATTTTTTCTAAAGTGAATAGCTTGCGCGAGATACACTTCTAAAGTGGTAAAATGTCCCCCCCACCCCCCTGTAACTTCTAAACTAAGAGAATGATAAAAAAAAAAAAAAAATGTACTTTACCATGCAAACTTCCACCGAAATTGGTTTAAACGAGATCTAGTAAGCAGTTTTTTTTAATCTATACAAATAAATAAAATTCGATTCGTTTGTAATATTAAAATAACCGTTTTTTAATAAATGCATTTGTATGTATACGCGATACAGGTACCAAAACAACATTTTTTTTAAAATTTGTCTGTCTGTCTGTTTGTTCCGGCCAACTTTTACCAATTGAAGCGAAACTCCAACTAAATAACATGAAAGGAAATGTTATCTTTCAGTTATTGCAAACTTAACTAAAACACCCGAAGTTGAAATTAATAAGTCAAAGTAAAACTTATGCCTTATGCCTTATAACATGAAATCCCGAAGACACCTACAGTAAATTATTCAAGCGTAACCCTGGGAAACTTCGTTGTGGCAGCCCTGTACTTCTCAGATGACTGATGTCGGTCCCTTGCGAACTCAAGTACTTTTAGTACATGCGTTATTTTAACCTCGATCACTCAAGGGATGGAAGAAGAATTTATTTTGGATATAAAGAAGCGAATGTCATATTAAAAAGTAATTAGATGATAGTGGATGATCTTACTTTACTTACCTGTTTTGAAACTCGTTTGAAGACTTTCGCAACTTACATACACACACATAGTTTTTATTTACAGCGGCACTGCAGCACACAACTCGTCGATAATTGTATAACCCGTTCGAAACGTTAGGAAATAAAAGGTATAATATAGTAACCTAAGCCGTTACAGAAAGTTTAATGAAATTTGATTTAGAGATACTTTGATTCTTGAGGTATAGACATAGGGTACTTTTTGGCATGATAACCGACATACAGGCGGGTATATAAACAAAAAACAAGTTACTCGTACATCATTCTTACAATTACCTAAGTCAAATCCACGAATAAACTGCAAGTAAATCTAATAATTGACAAATAAAAGTTACACATAAATAAACATCAACGCTAAAAATAAATACCACTTGTCATGTGGTTTGGTAACTTAAGTCTTTAAATAAATGAATTGAAAATAATATGTTCACAATTTCTGTACAACAATTTATTTTTATCCTTTTTCCTTATTTCGCTATTAATAGCTGGTTATGCGTCACGAGGGTACGTCCCACGTTATACTTTCCAAGCCCTGACTATCAGTCGAAGATAAATCAACAACTATAGATTTTCCTCAAAATATAGCTAAATGCATATTTTATAACTTTAGTAACAGATAAACGTTTGAGGAACGATAAAGGAACAAAAGAGGGAATTAAAATACTGAATCACACAATTACTATTTTTAACCGACTTCAAAAAAGGTGGAGGTTTCTCAATTCGACCGAACATATATATATATATACATATATATATATTTATGTGTGTTCGCGGATAACTTCGTCGTTTATGAACCGATTTTGATGATTCTTCTTTTTAACCATCCGTACGTGTGTATTCTTCTGTATCTTAATCAATTTATTAAGAATACAGAATGTTCTTACATTGTTTTCTTAATCCATCAATTAAGAATACAGTTATGGGTGTTGTGATAGCCTACTTAGTTAGTGAGTAAACTACTCAGGACTGCAATTAGAAGAAAAACTTGACATTATTAATACTAACTCGGCTGGCCAATGTGATATTGAAGGCCAAATCCTCTTTTCTATGGAGAGGCTCCGCACAGTAAACTATTAAAGACTGTTGATAATTTTGTTAAGAAAGAAAGCTTTATTTGTTAGAATATAGTACAAAAGATGTTATCACCATTTCAGGTGTACAAATTTCAAATCTTATGAAGTAATCTTAGATCTAGACAATAGCATTATAATTATACTAGTTGTTGCCCGCGACTCCGACCGATATGTCGGTTATAGCGGCAAATAGTAGCCTATGTGTTATTCTGATGTATAAGCTATATTACTGTAAAGTTTCATCAAAATCCATGTAGTAGTTTTTGCGTGAAAGTGTAACAACGTCCATCCATCTATACTTACAAACTTTCGCATTTATATTATTAGTACCTATAGATTTACTATTACAGTACATACCGTACAGTTTATATCATTTATTAAGATTATAAACGCATTTCCAAAATATGTCTGACATTTAGAAAACAAACGTATTCAATTAAAGTACGACATCATTGTTCAGTGGCAGTTCTCCTTTAGCGTGACAAGCCTGGTGTGACGTTTAGGGGAAGGACCCGTTGTTCTACTTAAGTTGTTTATTCTCGAATATAACTATATTGTAACACAGAACATTCGATTTTATACCCTATTTATTTTAAGATAAAATATATTATGCGCTTCATTGAAAATAGTGGAACGCTTTGTTGAGAAAGTGCAGGTTTCGTATTGTATGTACCTCTATAAATTTACATATTTGTACATGAAACTAGCTTTTACTAGTTCTACTACTTCGAATTTATAATATTAATATAGTATGTATGTGAGATACATTTGTAATCAGAAGTTTTTTTTAATAAACAACTGTACTTTAATTTTTAACCGACTTCAAAAACAGGAGGGTTTTTCTCAATTCGACCGTATATTTTTTTTGTTTATGTGTGTTCGCGGTTAACTTGGTCGTTTATGAACCGATTTTGATGATTCTTTTTTCAATGGAAAGGAGATATCCCAACGGTGGCACCATGATAAGGACACTAAGATCTAATGAAGGCATCCAAGAGAAATCGAGTCAAACCTTGAAGTCGGTTTTATTTTTGTTATTTTTTTTTATTTTTACGAAGATCTATATAATAAGGTTTCGTCGGTAAAGAAGCATGCGATTATTGTAACAAAGTTATCCGAGATAAGACTCAAACAAACCCTTTTATAGTTTATTTGTATTGATATTATAGAAATATCTAGTCTTTTCAATTTTACTCAAATAGAGTAAATTTGTTTCAAATTTATTTGATCGCCATAAAGATATAAGAAACATTCCTGAAAATTAGCATTCATTCATTCACTCACATTCATTCATATTGCACTGAACAATAAACCAAGTCTCACAACCTAGTTATTATATGTGAATCAGAAGATTAAATTTAATGTGAAATTTCAAGCGAAATTTTTAGGCCTCGTAACTACCAGTAACGAACGACAGAGATTTTTGAATGGCGACCGGGATACTTCTGAGTACATGAGCTGGCTCTTGAGCCAGGCCACGATATTATATAGTACCAAGAAGGATATCAGCTTGAGCAAATAACATGTTGAAACATGTTTGTGACGTAACAAGCACAAGTGTAACTGTCAACTTTGAGCCACAGACATCCTTCAACTCCACACTTGACAATGATAATTTTGAAAGGCGTAGTAGAGTGTGACGTGTGTCAGACGCAAATCTCTTCATAATTACCACTCACGCTGTTAAGTCGCAGGAGAACTTCGAGTGCTATCAAAGCATTAAATGTGTATTTACACATAAGGAAAGTAACGTGTTATGCATTTGAATGTTTAAAGGAAAATTCCTATGAACATTAAAATACATTTGAACATGTTCCTTTTTAATTTGATAAGAAAGAAAATAATATTGATATCAACATAAGAAATAAGTAGAATCTCAACTCTACAGATGTCTACGAAACAGCTTGTAAACATTTTAAGTTATGTGTTATAGATCAATCCTTATTTACATATATTATAATTATATCTATATATAATTATATCTATAACATTTATTTATTGCGTTAAACATATATTTTTATGATTGATATAGAAGTTTATACGACTCTCCATCAAATCTATACAGTTACTACTAGGTTTTATGTGTTTATTGACATTTTACATATGACAATTTATTAGCAAATGTAAGTTTTATAATTAAATACATACTTACCTGAAAATAACTATCAGTGACCAATAATGATGAATTTCTTAACACCTACGAGTAAAAAGTGTAAGGCGAAGTATATAAATCAGTCCACTCAGCAACACTACACTATTTACTCTTTATACTGAATAATAATTGTAGTTTTGCAAAATAATGGGATAGATATGGGTACGCACTTAGTGAAAGTAAAGAAATTATTTTGTATCAAAATCAAACATAGACTAAGATATTGTCTATTTTATTAAACTTTGAAAATTTATGAGTAATTTTACGTTAAGTTACGTTACGTTTTTTATGGTAAATTCAAAATATGCTCGAAAATTTTTGAAAGGACTGAAAAACCGGTGCGGTACTGCGGGCGAATTTATATCAGTAGAATCTTATTACCCCAACTACTTACTATTATTAGCGGTATTTCAGCTGAGATGTTGATGACAATGATAATTACCGTTACATAGTATACTAGTGACAACTGTCACGGAGATCAAGCTATATTTTAGCCATACAGGGAGTAGATCCACGCTAATTTCAGCAAGAACGGGCCGGCTCGATCGGGCCGCGGACCGCCTCACACAGAAGATCAATGTAAAATGATAGCGTTCGTGCTGTCGTGTTCCGTTTGTGAGTTCGGGACCGACGGCCCGATGATGCAGGAGCATCACTAGGCCGCCATGGTGGGTTATCATCATTGTCTGCATTCGTAATGAGTATGGTGACCACCTCTCTTGAATTCTGCTTATACTTTCCTTCAGGCAGAGTAGTCTTTTTGGCAGGGCCATACATAAAAAAAACATAGTCAGCCTGACCGAGATCTCAATGTATATTATTATCATGTCAAATGCCGTCGAGATTTCTTCTAACGAAAGGTTTAAATATCTTCACCGTCCCAAAGGAAGTAGCGTCAGTACAGGTGATACCACTAGACAGGTTTAATTAAAGCTTATCCCGGGGAGACATCCCATACCTTCGAGGATGAGGATGTCGGTAGTGTTTTCATGTTATATCCTTTTTGAATGTTAGCATCGTCTCAGGGAACACACTATATCACTTGTCTAGTGATATAGTGCGTTCCCTGCGTGCTTGGGACTAGATGACGTTGTGTAATGATCAATGTCCGAAATAATAATAATTCAATGAAATTTTAAGTAAATTGAAAGTTGCTTAAAATTTCAAAGTTACATAGTCGATAGTAGGTGTAAGTTTTAAAGTGTGTATTCGATTTTCAGTAACTACTAACCAAAGTTTTGAGAACATTGTTCATTAAGATTTGGGTGTTTTCTATGTATAATATGTATGTATTTAGAAAAAAATGTATATATGTATTTGTATCAATTGTCTAGTACCCATAACACAAGCTCTGCTTACCTTGGGACTAGATGGCGTTGTGTGATAGATGTCCGAAATATTTATTTATTTATTTCTGTTGATGTTGCTTATTCTCAAAAATACAAAGTTTTTTTCTTTTGCTTTGCCCCCACTCCCACGGGGTGGGGTCAGCTCTCCTTATCTTTCAGGAGTCAGTGCTGGGTGGTCGAGTCAGGTAATTGGGTCTTCCTCATGAGATTGGCCATACTAGCCCACCAGGTCAAGAGTGCCTTCCAGAAGAAACAGTGCCTTCCAGAAAAACCAGTGCCTTCTGAACGACATGTTCGCTGTCTCTACGTATGACATGGCCGTACCAAAAAAAAATACAAAGTTTATTAAATGATAGTTATTATTGTGTTTTCTTTTTCTATGTATGGCCTGCCAAAATGACTCTACTCACTCTGCCTGATGGAAAGCATTAGCAGAGTCCAAGTATGGTGGTCACCATACTCATTGCTCGTACAGACAATGCAACAATGCAGCATGGTGACCCATACTATGGGGGCCTAATGATGCTTCTGCATCATTAAGCCTCCGGTCTCACACTCACCAACGAAATACGACAGCATGAACGTTGTCATTTTTACGTTGATCTTCTGAGGATTGTACCCCCCAGTCGAGAGGGCCCGTTTATGCTAAAATCAGCGTGGCTTTAATACCTGGAATATTTATACCTATATCTACCTGGTGTCCATTACTTTTCCTTGTAAATGGTAGATTACATCAAATTCATATGTAATAAAATATGAATGTATTTTGCTTTCAAATTCCTCTTTATAATCGTCAAAATTACTCTCAGTTATTAAAATACTTTCACTAACGAAAATACATTAATACCTGAGCTTAAATGAAAGTTATTTTTAATATAAAAATGTTTTCCTGGTTAAATGTATTTAAACAAACAAAATCAAATTGTTGTTGCAAAGCCGGAAGCGAACTTTTCCAATTTGCGAAGAGATTTTATTTGTGAAGCCACGTAATGATTATGTGATATGGTGTTTCAGTTTGTGTTTTGGTTGTTTGCCCCTGTTTAGAAGGGAACTTTATTATCTATTTCGCTCGAGAACTAAACTCTTGTTTGTTATAAATTATTATTTGAGTTACATCAATATTGCCACATCAGTTAAATTATAAAGTAGTATTGATAAAAAAAATGATAATCATGATGGAACCTTAAAATCTATGTACTATTAACTTACCCTACATTCCATTAAGGCATCTAGTATTCAAGAGATCCGGCATAGTTACATAGGCCAAGACGGTGATTAAAACTTGCAAATTATCCCATAGTTCAACAAATTAAATGAATTTCAAAAGCCTGGTAAAGTCATAATAGTAAAAAGATCGATAGTGTAACCAGCGATGCCTTCGACTGTTTGGTATGTCTAAATGGATCTGGCGCCAAACGTATGCCATTTAACTAACTCTACTCATGCTTTCAATCATGCAAATTAGAGTAGCTTAGACAGGTTCGTATAAAATTTAAGTACTTTCGCAAGGATTAGCGGAATTAAGAGCAGTGTGGATAAGGAACAATATTACATCTATTTCAGTGGAATGATTGTTTCTTTGTAATGTTACAAAATAGGAAAATTAATGTTATATTTATGTAAATAGTTCTAGTACTTTACATTTACGTGATGTGATCCTATAAAATATCACTTTGAGGTCAGAAAAAAATGGCATTTAAAAAAAAATGTGGTGATGAACCCTATTTTTTAATCCAATGGCTTAGACTTTAACAATATTAGGTAACTAATCTGATGCGAGACTGAGGCCTAAATAATAGGCACTAGGCCTAAAATCATCAAAGGATGATTAACAATTTGTTGAACTACAAATAACTATGCATTATTTAATTAGATTAATAAACCGTGAGCACATTGGCAGTCTACCAAAAATAAATATTTTTAAAATAAAAGAGTAGCCTATGAAAGGAGTTTGACAAGCTTGGACGATACTAAAACTTATTGAAACTTGATTTTGTATGCAAGTCATTCTTTATACACAGAAAACCAACCTAATATAATAGTATTCAGTGGTGAGTGCGAGACTAGAGGCCCAATAATGCAGAAGCATCTCAATAGGATATCATAGTGGGGGTCACCATGCTGTATTGTTGCATTTTCTGTATTCGCAATGAGTATGGTGACAAAATACTTTGGCAGGTTCATACATAAAAAACTCTTCAATACTTCACAAAAAACTTAGTCAAATTCAAGAAAGATATGACTATTAGGTACAGGACTAATCATATTTAGTTATTGATTAAAGAAATAAATAAGTATAAATAAATATTTCCGGACATCTAACATACAACGCCATCTAGTCCCAACCCAAGCAGAGATTGTGTTATGGGTACTAGACAAGTGATATAAATAAATACATTTTTTTTTATACATATTATACATAGAAAACACACTGCTTAAAGTTTATTAAACACTTGTGAGCTGTATTTATTGCTCCACTGACTTTTTCAGTACACAGTTGGCTTTACTATGGGTGTAACACCTGAGTTAGCAATTACACTTTACACATATAACCCGCAGTTATTCTAGAGGGTTGATGATTAATTATCGGTTCTCGGTTCTAATATGTTCAGTATGCAACACATATTCACATATGCAAAACTATTCCTTTTATACCATTTCAAAATGTATTGAAATAAAATCTTCAAAGTACATAACTGAGCCGTCATGAAGAAACGTTGTCACATTACAGAATGTAACGGAAATTCCACGAGATTGCATTAATGACTTGTCATTTGATACCCAAAGTTTCCAGCGGCACAATTTGGGCTCAAAAATTACCCATCACCTTTGTCGACGTCCACCCCTCGATTAATTATGTATTAACTTCAAAAGAAGTCAGTAAGCCAATAAATCTTTGGCGTATCGTCTTGAGCTTTGAATAATAAAAACTGTCGGCCATCATTTTGTTCATTTCAATTTTGATTCCCATTGTCTTGAAGACTCCATTTATAAGTCAAGTTGAAAAAAATATATGAGAAAATTCGAAAGTTGAAATACATTTCGTAATACACTAAATATTATTATCATTATCTTCAACTAATATTAATATTGAGGTGTTCATAACCCAGCCCAGATAACAGCCGTGAAGCTTAGTTGGAGGCCTTTGGGCGGCTTTAAAACATCCAACGGCAAGATTACGTAGCCACAACTTGTCTTGTCTTACCAGTCCTCAACCCGCACTCGGCCAGCGTGGGAATGTATGGCCTTAACCCTCTCCTGAGAGGAAACCCGAGCTCAGCAAAAGGACGTATGGGTTGTTGATGAATATTAGTATTACATTATCTCTACAGGGATAAAGTTGGTCAGAGTTGCGATTGGGGCCCTAATAAGCCCTAGTCACTAGTGTGATGCATAGAATTTACTGACGTCGAAGATAGATACTTCTATATGTGTCCAATGATTTGTAAGAATGATCTCCAATTCTTGGGAACCAACCAATCTTATAGCATATTTTAGTTTTATAGAAACTATATTTATAAACACTTAATAACGTTTACACGGAGCAATATTATTCGTAAAGAAGTTATCATCTTAGTTTATAAATAATAAATCTTAAGTTGCTAAAGCTTAAAATTGTCCCTTTATCATATATTTGGTTCATCATCAGCTTATCGCAGTCCACTGCTGGACATAGGCCTCTCCAATTTCACGCCACTTAGTTCGATACTCGGCTTCTCGCATCCAGCTCCTGCCAGCCGTCTTGCGCAGATCATCACTTCACCTGGCCTGTGGACGTCCTACACTACGTTTTCCGAGACGCGGTCTCTACTCAAGAAATATTCGGTTGTTTGGTTTAAATTCTAATTCTTAATTTCTAAATCTAAAGTATTAAAATCATAACTCTTTTATAAGAAGCTAATTATAGCTGTTATTTTTTTCCAAAAACCTAATAATTAATACGAAATACACTTATTAAAATAATAAACTTACACAGTCAACTTCACTCACGAAAGTCGTACGTATAACATAAATCTATGAGTACTAAAACATAATTTCTATTTAATCAGCCCTTGAATAGCTAACCTATAACATTTTATTCAAGCTTCCAGAAAGACTCAGTGTGAAGATGCTCCTGCTTACCGACATGAGGAGTTATATATATTTACATACATACCTATGTACTCTATAGAAGATCCGCGTGTTACGCATGTGTATGTGTAATCGTGGAACGCCCTCCATCAACTCACAGACGAGGAAATGTACAAAAATATTACCGAAATAAATCATATACGGACGAAAAATGTACCGCCGCGCCGCTTCTTCTCGCAGTAAGGGCTTATTTGGTTTGTACGTTTAAGTTGAACAAATCTATTCGGTTTTTTTACTTTTAATATTTATTGTTTTAATAATGTTTTTTAAACGTAGCCTTGTAATTTTAAACCAAATCCAAAAAAACTCGTAAACTACGCTTTACTGTGGTACATCGTGTTAGACGAAAAATGAGAAACAATTAAATAGATAAGAACAATCTTTGAATCGGTTTGTGATACAATTTGAGCTCAAACAGTGCAAATTTTTGAAATTTTATACAAGAAGATTATACAAATAAAAAGAGATATTTAAACCGTGAAATCTAACAATTAATTTAATACTTTAAATTAATTGTTAGATTTAATTAATACGTTAAACCAAACACTCGTACAAAAGCAAAACCTTTTTACCGTGGGAGATCCACGCTTCGGCATGAATGGGCAGACCGGAGTGATACCACGGCCTCACAGGAACCGGTGTGAAACAGCGCTTGCGCCTTTTTAAAGTACAGTTTTAAAAGTAGATTGCTGTACATTAAAGCGCTACAGCTTTTGCCTACATTTCTGAACGCATCTTTGTAATACTGAACTTCAATCGATACATCAAATAATAAAGCCTTTTAACGCTTTATTTACCGCTGAGCAACTTAAACGTAATTCTATAAAAGCTTCATTAGCGCTGCGTTGGCTGTAATCATGAGGCGATGTAACTCACCAGTAATTTATCCACTATAATGAGAGAAATCACCCTTGTACTGTATCCATTGTTGATTTTGATGCGAGTAAATGGGGACGATTGAGTACGGAAATTGTGAAAATGTGCGCCAAGCGTGGGACGGTAATGGGAATCAGTTTCCTGTACGCCGTAGCCACTGACATGGCTGGTTTATATGTTACTTGTATGTAGGTACGTGATTAATTGTTTCTGAGATGTATTTTAATTTATTTATACAATATGCACTTTAGGTCAATTAGCGGACTTAATTCCTACGGCATTCTAGGCAACTCTACCAGCCAACCTTGACATTGACCTAAAGAACCATTGAAATTATTTTAAATGTAAATGAGGCTTTCTGATGTCATTAGGTATAAGATTTGCATTTGTGACTTGACAGTGGTCAAATTTGAATATTTGTTTTGTATTTTCTAAAGCTCATATTTCTATAGCAGTGAAAGTAAAATATAACCATATCAATATAAAATCAAGATTCCATGTGGTATACGGTTGACCATAGAGATGGAGGTACATTTTCATAACATTTAAAAAAAATACCATACATTAATTTTGTATCTCTCAAAACACTGTGAAATATTTCTGCTACAAACAATATTTTTTTAAATTTAGTTGTTGTATAAAAGAACGTAGAACAATTCATCATCAACTGAGATGTTCTAGAACAAAGCACAAATATTTACTTGTGTTCTAAAGACCAAAAACGTACTAAAATTACTTAAATTTTAAAGAAGCTTTGATATACGAAACATATTTTGGGTCACAGTCATATTTTGGGATGAAACACTATGTTAACATTTAAACAATCGCATAAGCTTTTAAATTATATTTACTACTATGCGCTCACGATGGATATAACAAGTATGACGTCACAGTGCAACCTGCCGAAGTTTCAGGCATTTGAAGAGTACGGCATATCAACTTAACATAGGTCTGTTTGCATCGTGTCCCCATTCTGCCTTTGCTCAAAATGTATTGAAAATGATTTGCTCCCTTTTTGGAAATTTCTACTTATCGTGAGTGCATTAATTCCTATGAGAATAATTATAGGATTTATACATATTGTAGGCTATAAAATACGTCTAGGTAATAAACAAAAGAATGCGGTGGCTACTCAACATTTGGGAATGAACGGAATCGCGAGTACTGCCGATATCTTTCGCTTTGCAGAAATATACAGAGCTTACTTCCAAACTTCGCTAACCAGACATCTATTTAAAAAAGAAGAACGACACTCCTTTCCCAAACCTCTATCCTTTCTGTATAATTACTAATTCTGTTCATATTATCAATCACTCTGACGTATTATTTCGAAAATCACTTGTGTTATGGCACTTAGAACACATAGCCAAAGTTCTAAGCTCTAGGGACAGATGGAAAACAGCTTAGAGTTACTTGAACTAGAATAGCGGTTCCCTTACTTCAATAAACTTAAAGTGGCTTTTAAGGATATATCGGTTAAGACTAAAGTTATTTCGTGGTGTACTTGATTGAATTTAAGAGAAGTTTTAGTCGAATAATTTCTAATACAATTTCTATACAGAATTTATTTGAAAATTACTCAACCAACGTTAATTAAAAAATAGCCTTATTTCGAGGGATTTACGGTAAAATCGGGTTCGTGTTAAAGAAATACTCCATTCCGACAGAAGGCATAAAGGTTCACAACATCGTCGGCACATCGATGGATATATTGCCACTACAAACTCTGGGTGTTTATAAAATAGACTGCAGTTACGAAAGTTCCTACATAAGCCAAACGAAGCGGACTATTGCTGAAAGGGTCAGAGAACATATCGCTGCTGTGAAGAACCGACAGACGAAAAAATCGGTGATTGCAGAACATGCACAAAAAGCGTGGAATCCTGTGTTAAAAACATACCACCTCGCTTTTTTTGCACAGTCGGATTAACACCAGAATAGGAAACAGCGACAACAGAGGTTGAGCGCCGCTAAAGCAGTCAGCCTGTGACCAAGGCCAGTTTAACCTGGTCCTAACGTCAGAACGTAAGATTAAATCGCTTTATTGTACATTAAATAACTCAGGACATAATTTAAAGCTAGGTCAGTACATGTAAATCTCAATATTTAAAGTAAATAGACAGTTTATTCCTTTCCACGCCTAAATTTTCCCGTTCACAGATTTCACACAAACCGACAAACTACAGTTCACTTTTGATCGTAAATAATACATGTTATGTGTAGGGCGTGACAATTCTTTCACTTAATGTGACCCCAAGGAATCAAAGGGTCTTACTTCTTTGATATATTATACCTCAAGTGTTATATATTACTGTCAGAATTATTTATCTACTGTTTTTAAAGGGTTTTTCTTATATTTTGTGTGAAATTTGTGTACATAGACTTTATTTAAGAGAGAAATGAAGCAGAAATAGGTATATGAATAAATATCGATTTATTTCCTTGTTTAAACGAAATGAGTTCTACTTATAAAGAATATATAATATAAATATAAAATAAATATAAATATTTCGGACATCGATCACACAACGCCACCTAGTCCCAAGCTAAGCAGCAGAGCTTGTGTTATTGGTACTAGACAACTGATACAAATACATATATACATTTTTTTTTGTAAATACATACTTATTATATATAGAAAACACCCAAACCCCGAAACAAATATTTGTAGATCATACAAACATTTGGTCCGACCCGGGAATCGAACCCGAGACCTCACGATCAGCAGTCGCACACGCCAACCGCGAGACCAACGAGGCAGTTTTATTATTGTTACTACTGTTATTGTTTACAGACGTTCTGAAATATGATCTTAAAAATCCAGTTTGGAAAAAAATCAGTAATAAAAAAAATAGCTGTCTGTCGGACAGAAAGAGCTTTCGACTTTCGTTAGATTTATGACAAGACACTAACTACTATACATATATATAGCATACCTTAAATATGTGTGTTTACTCACATTAT
This sequence comes from Spilosoma lubricipeda, assembly GCA_905220595.1. Classification (NCBI taxonomy): domain Eukaryota; kingdom Metazoa; phylum Arthropoda; class Insecta; order Lepidoptera; family Erebidae; genus Spilosoma; species Spilosoma lubricipeda. The sequence continues at coordinate 5,034,900 of HG992290.1, forward strand.
ATTTAATTAGCATATATTGACAAATATATATATATGTACAAGCTGATTGCGCAGTAATGTTTTAAATTTTTACATCAAATGGGTTACAAATTTTATTTCAACCGCTTTTCAAATGCTTATACCTATACAGTTTATAATCGAACGCCTGGTATTTCAGAGGGATTGTGGAGCTTTGAGATTTCAGTTTAAACGAGATTGCCAAACCATTTCATTTACTTACAAATGCGGTTTTATAAATATGTTGCTTCTTAATGATTTTGTTAATAGAATTTTCCATTGATTGATTGATCTAGAGAGATACTTAGTTGCATTAAATAATAGTAATCCTCACGTCTTTGAATCGCGAATCTGCTTTATAAACATTTTAAGTAACATGAAGATAATTATCAAAACATGTGAATATATGGCCTGAGAGTGTAATAAAACAAGTGTAGGTAAGTACGTGGCGTGACCCTACATAGCACCCGTTTGACACTCATCCCCTAATTCTTGTCCAGAGCCCTTGTCCATTCCCTTACGGATTGTGTATCAATTTAATTTACCTTGCTTGAAGCGCTTGCTCGTGAGTTAGATTTTTGTAACAGGTTCATGGGACGTTGATCCGTTTTTAAGTTAATGAAAGATTTAATGGATGAAATGTAATAAGACCATAGCAATTACTACACGCTAAGATAAAACATGGCATGTAGTCAAAACTATAAAGTAGTTATTAAATAAATATTTTAATAGTTCTAAGTACTACAATCTAACAAACTCTTCACACTCTAAACCAAGGTGCTAGAAAATTATTTTAGGATTGTTGACTTTGCTCTCCTGTGATAGAAAAACTTTCCTGAATTAACAGTAAAACAATAAATAATTTAATAGATATCAAATACCTATAATTGAATAAGCATAGCGCTTAACATATGTATTATTTGTTGATGATCAAAAATAAATAAAATCAAAAATAAAATAACAAGCTAAAATTAAAACCCTTACGCAATCACTTAATCGAGTAATGCCATACGCCAAAAATGCTTTACATAATTTTGGAAAAGAGCTGATACTCTTACACTGCTGAACCGATATTAACCAAATATAGCTAAGAACCAGCGCAAGGAAACGGGCTTTCAAATGAAAAAAAACGCATCGAAATTGGTAAATCCGTTTGAGAGCTACGATGCCACAGACAGACACATACACCTATAGATAGACAAGTGGATATCGACGTCATCCGACGTCAAACTTATGACACCACTCTTTTTGCATCGGGGTTTATAAACTGATTTATGAAGTCATTTTTCGAAAGAATTATTTAATGAATTTTCGCTCTCGTACTAATAATATAAATTCGAATGTAACACTGTGCGTCTGTTTGTCTATGCGTCTGTCTGTTATCAATGAAATTTGGCTTGGAGATACTTTGGTACTTGAGGAACGACATTGGCTATTCATTTCAGCGATAACTGACAGGTTTTACTCGATAGCCTTTAAAATGCCTGGTTGAAAGCAACCTATTCTATTCTATATTCCGTATCGATAGTTGAACTTGCATGAGGCCTTATTAGATTTAGGTACAGTGAGATTTTTGTAGTATATCGTTATATCTAAAGACAAAGAAGAAGAGCAGGTATATTGCTTGTCCTAATAACTCAATGCCTAACTAAATGACAACATTTTTTCTTTGTCACATATTTTACGATTAATGATCTGAATTTTATCCGAGAAAATAAAATATAGCCTAAGTGGGTTATCTTTTTCCGCCTCATCACCGCGATTAAGATTAGGTGATTAATCATTTTAAAGCTCGAGAGCTCGGAACTAGGCCGCGCGGGTCGTAGAACAAACAACTTTGAAGGCTGTACAGGAAGTTTCAGCCTGATCATGACAATTTTATGTATTTCGATCACATAATTACTTAGTTGTACAAGAGTTTCATACGTAGATATGATACATAGAGCCGTACATATATATATATATGTACGGCTCCAAAAGATTTTCATGAAATTTAGTATGCGAGAGATTTTGGAGGCAATAAATCGATTCAACTAGGAATCATTTTTAGAAAATTGATTTATTAGCACGATGCCTACTATCGCACTTAGTTGACTTCATAATCATTTTAAACCATCATTAGCAACACGCAGACTTTATTAAATCTTAATACTATATAGCACTATGCTTACTTTTTTAATTTTATCACATTACATCGTACTTCGCCATTGGAAAATTGAATCTATAATCGATAGCGCAATGGTTATTTTGTCTATTATTTTATATCGTTATTAATTCAAATAGTATTTTTATATTTAGTAAGGCTGTCCAAACAAAATTTGTAACCACAAATCATCATAGCCAGATAAAACAAGAATTGCTGCGCCCAATATTTACAAAGTTATTTCTCTAGGCCCATATTTATCATATCTTTATCTATTTATATTGACTTTCTTCTGCTCTTTAACAAATAAAAAAGATATATTTTTCTAAACCCAATTCTTTGAATAATTTAATTTTTTCATCTTTAGTCTTCGGATTTACCATGATTATAAACAAAACACAACTTTATTTCTCCTTCTGAAGGTAAACATAAAATCTATTTATAGATGTGTGTTTAAAATAGTTTACAGTAAAGGAATAATATATTGTAGTATGTCCCATTCACTAAAGCTTTTCCATGTCAAGTTAAAACTTTCACCGCCGAACACAGACCCTCTATACATCAAGTCAACGGCTACGGACGAATAAGGGTATCTGGGAATGGGTCTCATAGATTTTTAATAGTTATACATTAGTACCCTTCCGTTAGATATTCTGTAGAAGGACGATATTTAACATATATAAGTAGTTATAGAATAGGTAAATCTAAAACTTTTGCTGCGAATGTATCTTTTATATTTTACAAACAGTGGCTTTGAATTTAAAGAGTTTCGTAAAGATTATCAAAAGCATAGCAAATGAAATCATTCATTAATTGAAAATTAGTTTTAATTCTTTGTGTAAGTTATTTTGGTTCTAGTTTCCATTTACTTAATAATAAAAATAAAAGCCTTTTATTTCTTGCCACAGTATAAATTGACAATTCACAACATGCAAAATCTTTTATATATCTCTAAAAGATTTTTCATGTATCTAATCACTATTTTACATAACTAATACAATTGAAGTTTTAATTAATCGTGAAAATGACAGTTTTACTTAATAAAAATACGGTAAACATAAAATAGAAGCTTCTGTTTGATGTTTCACAATAACTAGGGTTTCATAAAATTCAAAGCACTTTTTTTCTCTTGAGTAGCAGGTAGTAATGGGCTGCGATAGTCTCAAATAGTTGTACACGCAGGAGGTTTTTGCGGATCCCTCTTCTCTCAAGAGCAAAATGACACACCAGGTGGTTTTAGTCGGTCCAATTCCGAAACACGAACCTACCGCAAACCCCCGTGAAGTGACGACCCGAGAGGATTTCCACACTCAAAAAAATAGTAACATAGATTGATGAACACCAATCCTTTATTAGGTATAAATAGTCTATTATAACTGCCTCGTTAGTCTAGTGGTTGGCGTAAGCGATTGCTGATCAAGAGGTTTCGGGTTCGATTCCTGGGTCGGACTGCTGTTGGGTTTTTCTTAAAAGAAATTTTTAATAGTAGCCTGGAGTATGGAAGATTGCGGTATTTCCCGCCCGTGTCTCGGAGAGCACGTTAAGCCGTCGGTCCCGGTTGTCATGAACATCTATGGCAATTGTTATTGGGAAGTCAGTGCCCTCAAATATACTGACAACTAGTTAAACTTTCGAATTCAGTTCACCCTCAGGGTTGTGGAGGTCCGATGCCAGTCGCTCCGTGTAAAAACTGATATTCAGGTAAAACTGGTTGAAGTAGTAGCCGACCCCAAATCTTGGGAATAATAAAGGCTAGGAAGATGAGACGATGATGAGGGAGTCTATTACATATTATATAAGGACGGTTTAAGAAACTCTGTTACTTGTAGAATATTATGTATAGGTTTGTTACATGCTATGTCACGCGATATTATAAACTATGCCGTATTAGTATTCGAGTACTCTTATTACAAAGGTCATAACTAGGCTTGCATATTAGTGGTTATATATATGTCAAGGTCATTTAAGACTCATTCTGTGGGGCTTTTATGGTGATCGATAGGTTTAGATTAATGACTATCGATAACATTTAAAATCTTTAGATTTAAGATATCGTTTATATTACAGACGTAATTTTATTACTTGTGCCTTGAAACAAATTGACTAACATAGTTTCTGATTGATACAAACGATTGATGTTGGAAAATTTGGTTCCGTCCACTATGAAGTTAATATTTGTAACCTTTTACAAATACTGACTAGGTTACAAATAAAATTAAATCTTTTGATATTTATATAATAAATCTAGTTGTTGTGCGGGTGACAGTTACCTGTACGACAATTCTGGTTGGTTTAATTTAATTTACTACAGTTATTAATAATTTAATATATTGCGAATGTGGTACAGCTGAAATAATAAGTCATGATTTGTAAAATCGTTAAAACTTTCAAGCGTGAAATGAAATTTTACTGAAACTGTCCCGCACCATGCTACAGCGCAAAGAGTACAAATACTTATAAACATAATACCTATTTGTGTTATAAATCATCATCACAATATTGTGTAAATATAGAATGTATACTACCTAGCTATAAGTATACATTTAAGTATACATTCTTGCGCATATCATGGTTATCGTATTGATTCTATAATCAGTTCTACAGATTCTATAGTCATGTCAGTCAGATAGTTAAACGACAGTCTCTTAATACCTATGTTAATTTTATTTAAGTCTCTAATGTCGATTTTATACAAAACTCGAATATACAAACGTGCGAATGTATCATATCCTTCCATTACATTACAATAGAGAAGAGTAAATTACTTTACAGTTTAATTAGTTTATGATGCGTGCCTATGTTCAGTGGTGCCGTTGGACCGTGTTACTCTATTACTAAATGGAGGTAAAGGCACAATAATTGGTTTACCGTTTATTCACACAAGAGAACATTCTGCAACTATCAATCCATTAGAAGCAATCCTACGAACTAAAATTTAATTAACGTAAAATTTGTCAGTTATCTATGCTTCTATACTAATAAGCTGAAGAGTTTGTTTATTTGTTTGAACGCGCTAATCTCAGGAACTACTGGTCCGATTTGAAAAATTCAGTGTTAGATAGCCCATTTATCGAGGAAGGCTATAAGCTATATATCACCACGCTAAAACCTTCAGGAGCGGAGCACGAAGAATGTTACAAAAACGGGGGGAAATTATCACGCTACGGGCAATAGGAGACGCAAGGGAGGTTGCATGGGTCGGCTAGTCCTTAAATATTATGGAATAAAATACCCTGTCGCGAGTGTTTTCATAAGCACTGAAGCTACAAAAGTACTAAACGTATTTTCATACGGTTTTACAAATGTGGAAGGTTTAAGTAGAGATTAGATTGTTAACGGGAAAAATTGCAAAGACAAATGCACGTCACTAATGTACGTCGGGTAAGCAAATAAAATTATTATATAATAATAATGTATTATTTAAAACTAGTCCATGTTAATAGCTCGATAAGACGATAACTAAATCGAAACCCAAACCCTTCTTCCGGAATTTTTGTCTGTCTGTTTGTTTCGGGTAATCTCTGGAACGGCTGGACGGATTTTGACGGGACTTTCACTAGCAGGTAGCTGATGATCCAGGGAGGAACTTAGGCTACTTTTTCTAGACTAACTTTGTCCTGCGTATTACTCGCGGTACGAAGATAACCGCGGGTAACACCGCGGGGTTCAGCTAGTATAAATTAAATTTAAATACAAATTAATGTAATTAATCTTTATGAAAGGATAACAGTATCAATGGGTGAAACTATATGGCTAGGCTGGTTACAACAATTTTCGTTGTCAAACTGACTTCTATATAATGGAATAATACAACAGTATAACTACATATGTGTACTATATGAGTCAAAGTCAATTAACCTAAAAGGGTGTATCGTCAAATGTGTCATATATGTTCGAGTCCCGTGAGGCAATTTATTATTTCAATACATTCTTTACAAATAACAGTGTTACATTACATATTATATCATATTACATTTAATCCATTTGTTTATTAGTCTTTTACTAAAAGATGTCAAATTATTGAGTCTTATTCACACCAAAAAAGCTGTTGCTCCTCAATATTCTTCGGCTTTCTCATGATAATGTATTCCTCAAATTATCACATAAGAGATTCATCTCCTAACAACCGTCTTTTAAATGTGTATTTACAGTTCAATAAAAAACCACAAAGCGCAAATTGTTGATTTAACCTACCGTCACTTCACAATTACTTCTAATTGTATCTGTATTACAGTCCAAGCCTTTAATACCTGTTTATATATACGCAATACAGTGTAAAATAAACTAGTTTCAACCCACACAGGCAATGTGCTTACGCCTAATGGGCCTTTGTCTATGCGCGTTAACCGCGTTTTAATTGATTTATCGACTGTTAGAGTAATATTGTCTGATGCCGCCTTGTTTGTGGATTAGTGGTGATATGTATATGTTGTATATCAGGGTTTGTGTTGATACATCCGACAGAGGTGGTGGTTGACAGATAGGAACGTAATTAAGTCTTTATTTATAATGAGTAGAAAAGCATTCTCAAAGATAATTTGAGACTTGCGAACATAGGTATTTGTATTTTGTATTTATTCTTTATTGTACATAATACACACATAAATAGGAAAAACAAAAATACAAGAAAGTTACATGTACAAAGGCGTGCTTAACCCAAAATTGAGTTTTCTTCCAACAAACCCTGAGTGAATAGAGGATAGCAAAGAAACGTAAGGGCATAGTCATGTGTACTTATGAATCAGAAAAATAATAATAATAATAATAATAATAATAAGCCCCCTAAATCCCAACCATACGTCCGAGTCGAACACCTGACTCACGTGGGGGGCGGACACGCGATATATTAATTACTGGCGCGGCAAACATGGCACTGGTAACCCATAAAACATGGAGACCCGTTCTAAAAAGAAACTGAGAGGACCGCTTCCCGGGGGCGATCGCCGGGGCACACCTGGAGCTGACGCTGGGTGTTACAGCATGCGAACCGTCAGTGGTGAGGAGTTGAGCAGGCGGGCTCCCACCGGATCTTCCGAATCTATTACAGCCGACCAATATGACGAAACTGACCGACTTACAGACAGGACAATAAGCCCAATAGAACCATTCAGCCCAAGTACAATTTCATATTCGCCATCAACTGCAACATCACCTTCTGTCCATAGCAATAGAGATGAACAGGATAATATTAGAGTAATAACCCTAGCCGAGGATGTTTCGCAGGAGACACTTGTCACTCAATCTGCGACCACCAAAGCTGGCAAACCTAGAGTGCGTATGCAATGGAGTAAAGAAATAAATACCTTTATCATGCGCACATATTTGTCTATCACTAAACTTGAGACTGATAGAACTATGTACTGTAAAAAACTACACGATCAATTTATCCTAAGATTTCCACACTTAAATGTATCAGCACAAAGAGTAGCCGATCAAAGAAGAGTCATTGTTAGAAATAAATTGTTGCCTGATAATGTAATAGATATGATGAAGCGAGAAATAGCAGAGCAACTAAGCAGAGAAGACATAGAAAATGCATCACCACACATATCGATTATTTCAACACCAATCACACAACCACAAGAAAATATGTCATCATCAGGCGTTCCCCACGTGCAAACATCACCCCTCACATTAAATACACAGCAAACTTCACTAACACATTCACACACTTCTACTCAGTCTAACACTTTAAATAATACCGAATCTACTACACAAATAATAGAAGATTCACAAGTGACCCACTTGCCACAGATTGATATATCTACACAAGAATTAATTAATCAGTTAGCAACTGCTGTAATACTTTACACAGGTACCGATCCAACAACACGCCCTAAGCTACCAAAACTAAGAGAAAGTAAAAAACTTTACGGATATGTAGACATTTTCAACAAACAAATACTATGTAATTTTTTCTCTTCTGTATCCGATTTAAATACATTACACACTCTCATATACTGTAGTGCACTTGTTATTTGTCAGAACTTAGGATATAAAATCATAAATCATAATACCAACATTCGACCTCAGACACATAAACCACAAAAACCGCCGTGGCAAATTAGGATTGAAACAGACATAAAAAATTTAAGAGCTGATATAGGTAGATTAACACAATATATAAATAACAATAGGTCTAAGAAGGTAGTAGCAGCCGTTGAGATCATTTTCAGAAGAACAAAAGTACATACAATTCATGAGCGAAATAACGCTAGACCAGAAGAGTATTTGGACACACTAAAACAAAAATTAACACTAAAATCGCAACGTTTATCGAGATACTTAAAAGCATTACAGAGAAAAGAAGACAATAGATTATTTACCACCAATGAAAAAAGTTTCTACAGATCATTCAATGGTCATGGTACACAGCAAAACACATGTTATGATATGCCTCAACCTAACGAACTTAAAAACTATTGGACCAACTTATGGAAAAAAGAAATGGATCACAATGATAGTGCGAAATGGATATCAGAAGAAGAATATAAAATGGCAAATACAGAGATAATGGAATTGAATGATATTACTCTAGCAGACATAGAGATAGCCACAAGAAAGATGAAAAACTGGAAAGCAGCCGGTATAGATAGTGTACATAACTTCTGGTTTAAAAAATTTTTCATCCTCCATCATAAGTTAGCAATTAATATAAACGAAATTATTAAAGGTGAACAACAGCTACCTAAGTTTGTAACAAAAGGGATCACTTACATGTTACCCAAAAGCAATGATACAAGTAATCCCTCACAATACCGCCCTATCACATGTCTTCCCACAATTTACAAACTCATAACATCAATAATCACACAGAAAATTAGTAAACATTTAGAAAGCTACAATATTTTATCTGAAGAGCAGAAAGGGTGTAGGCAGAACCATAAAGGATGTAAAGAACAGCTAGTTATAGACTCCACAATTTTGAAACACTCAAATAAACACAAAAGGAATCTATATATCTCATACATCGATTATAAAAAAGCCTTTGACAGTGTTCCCCATTCTTGGTTAGTTCGTGTCCTTCATATTTATAAAATTAATCCTATCCTAATTAACTTCTTGGAGAATGCCATGTCCGACTGGCGTACAACATTACACCTATCTAATGGAACAAACTCAATTGTCACAGATGAGATCCCCATCGAAAATGGCATTTTCCAGGGAGACTCACTCAGTCCTTTATGGTTCTGCCTTGCTTTAAATCCTCTATCCACTCTCCTCAATAATACTAACACTAACGGATACAAATTAGACACTAACACATCTATTACACACCTAATGTATATGGACGATATTAAGCTGTTTGCTAGAACCAACAAGTGCCTTGATCATTTATTAAAAATAACAACACAATTTAGCAAAGATATAAATATGTCATTCGGACTGGACAAATGTCGAACTTTACACATACGCAACGGAAAAGAAACAACTAGCAATAACACCATATCAGAAGTTAATGTATTTTTACGTATGGAACCAGTAGACACCTATAAGTACCTAGGAATTGAACAATCTCATAACATTAATCACATTGAAATTAAAAAACAACTTTTAACCGAATACACTAGAAGATTAAATTTGATATGTAAAAGACAACTTCATTCTAAAAATCTATTTAAAGCCATAAATACATTTGCCATACCCGTGTTGACGTATTCATTTGGAATAGTTAAATGGACACGTACGGACATACATAACTTAGAAATTAAGACTAGAACAACTCTAACGAAACATAAATATTTACACCAAAAATCGGCAATAGAAAGAATCGCGCTTAAAAGACAAAACGGAGGAAGAGGACTTATAGATCTGACAGCTTTATGGGAAGGACAAATAAAAAATTTAAGAGATTTCTTCTACAGTAAAGCCACATTAAGTGAAATACACGCAGCTATTATTGAAATTGATGCAAACTTTACTCCATTAAATTTATGCAATAGAGACGTAACATACAAAAATTCAGAATCGTTTACAAAGGAAAAAATAAATAGATGGCGTTCGAAGGAACTACATGGCAGACATCTACATGACCTGGAACAGTCGCATATAGATTTAGATTCTTCAAATAAATGGCTACAATTAGGTTCTCTTTTCCCTGAGACTGAAGGGTTTATGATTGCAATACAAGACCAGGTCATTAACACTAGAAACTATAGTAAATTTATTCTGAAAGACCCGAATGTCCAAAATGATAAATGTAGAAAATGTCACCGAGCCGCAGAAACTATTCAACACATTACAAGTGCATGTCCAACCCTAGCTCAAAATGACTATACCCATAGACACAATCAGATCGCTCATATCATCCACCAGAAATTGGCAGTTAAGCATAATTTGATACCACCTAAAATTACGCCATACTACCAATACTCTCCAAAACCGGTGTTGGAGAACCAAAGTCACAAGATATACTTTGATAGAGCCATATTAACCGACAAAACTATCCACAATAACAGACCTGACATAACTCTTATAGATAAATATAATAAACACACATACTTAATAGATATTGCAGTTCCTAACACACATAATTTACAGAAAACAATTACTGACAAGATACATAAGTACACAGAACTAAAAGAAGAAATAATTAGAATTTGGAAAATGACGAAAGTGTACATTGTGCCTTTGGTACTCTCCAGCACCGGAGTTATACCAAAACATCTCCACCACTTCCTGCGACAGATTGAACTCCCCACTAACACATACATTACTATGCAAAAAGCCGGTATCCTAAACACTTGCCGCATTGTCCGAAAGTTTTTACAGGAAGACACAACATCACAGATCACATATTTAGTCCAAAATCCCTCAAATGAACTCCACTTGGTCTAGGCCCGTGGTTTTCATTATATTACCGAAATTCTAATTTCGAGAAAAATAAAAGCACAAATAATAATAATAAGCCCCCTAAATTCCAACCATACGTCCGAGTCGAACACCTGATTCACGTGGGGGGCGGACACGCGATATTTTAATTTCTGGCGCGGCAAACATGGCACTGGTAACCCATAAAATATGGAGACCCGTTCTAAAAAGAAACTGAGAGGACCGCTTCCCGGGGGCGATCGCCGGGGCACACCTGGAGCTGACGCTGGGTGTTTCAGCATGCGAACCGTCAGTGGTGAGGAGTTGAGCAGGCGGGCTCCCACCGGATCTTCCGAATCTATTACAGCCGACCAATATGACGAAACCGACAGACTTACAGACAGGACAAGTAGCCCAATAGAACCTTTCAGCCCAAGTACAATTTCTTATACGCCTTCAACTGCAACATCACCTTCTGTCCATAGCAATAGAGATGAACACGATAATAATAAATTTGTAACCCTAGCCGAGGATGTTTCGCAGGAGACACTTGTCACTCAATCTGCGACCACCAAAGCTGGCAAACCTAGAGTGCGTATGCAATGGAGCAAAGAAATAAATACCTTTATCATGCGCACATATTTGTATATCACTAAACTTGAGACTGATAGGACTATGTACTGTAAAAAACTACACGATCAATTTATTCTAAGATTTCCACACTTAAATATATCAGCACAAAGAGTAGCCGACCAAAGAAGAGTCATTGTCAGAAATAAATTGTTACCTGATGATGCAATAAATAAGATGAAACAAGAAATAGCAGACCAACTAAACAGGGAAGACACAGAAAATACGTTACCACACACCTCTACTATTTTAACACCAATCACACACACAATCGTTCCTGACGCCCAAACATTACCCACCACGTCAAATACACAGCAAACTTTACTAACACATTCACACACTTCTACTCAGACTAACACTTTCAATAATACTGACACTATTACACAAATAATAGAAGATGCACAACTGTCCCCCTTACCACAGATCGATATGTCTACACAAGAATTAATTAACCAGTTAGAAACCGCTTTAATATTTTACACAGGTACCGATCCAACAACACGCCCTAAACTACCAAAACTAAGAGAAAGTAAAAAACTTTATGGATATGTAGACACTTTCAACAAACAAATACTAGGCAATTTTTTCTCTTCTGTATCCGACTTAAATACATTACACACTCTCATATACTGTAGCGCACTTGTTATTTGTCAGAACTTAGGATATAAAATCATATCTCATAATACTAACATTCGACCTCAGACACATAAACCACACAAACCAGCGTGGCAAATAAGGATTGAAACAGACATTAAAAATTTAAGAGCCGATATAGGTAGATTAACACAGTATATAAATAACAATAGGTCTAGGAAAGTAGTAGCAGCCGCTGAGATCATTTTTAGAAAAACAAAAGTACATACAATTCATGAGCATAATAACGTTAGACCAGAAGAATATTTGGACACGCTAAAACAAAAATTAACGCTAAAATCGCATCGCTTATCGAGATATTTAAAAGCATTACGGAGAAAAGAAGACAATAAGTTATTTACCACTAATGAAAAGAGTTTCTACAGATCATTCAACAACCCTAGTACACAACAAAACACATGTCACGATATACCCCAACCTAGCGAACTTACAAACTACTGGACTAATTTATGGAAAAAACAAAAGGATCACAATAACAGTGCGGAATGGATAGCAGAAGAAGAAGATAAAATGATAAATACTGAGATAATGGAATTCGATGATATTACTCTGGAAAATATAGAGATAGCTACAAGAAAAATGAAAAACTGGAAATCGGCTGGTATAGACAGTGTACACAATTTCTGGTACAAAAAGTTTTTTGTCCTTCATCATAAATTAGCAAATAATATAAATGAAATTATTAAAAGCGAACAAGAACTACCCAAATTTGTAACAAAAGGTATCACTTACATGTTACCCAAAAGCAACGATACAAGCAATCCCTCACAGTACCGCCCTATCACATGTCTTCCCACAATTTATAAGCTCATAACATCATTAATCACACAGAAAATTAGTAAACATTTAGAAAGATATAATATCTTATCCGAAGAGCAGAAAGGGTGTAGGCAGAACCATAAAGGATGTAAAGAACAACTAGTTATAGACTCTACAATTTTAAAACATTCAAATAGGCATAAAAGGAATCTACATATCTCATATATTGACTATAAAAAAGCCTTTGACAGCGTTCCTCATTCTTGGTTAATTCGTATTCTTCATATTTATAAAATTAATCCTATTCTTATTAACTTCCTGAAAAATGCCATGTCTGATTGGCGTACTACATTACACCTATCCAATGGAACAGAATCAATTGTCTCAGAAGAGATACCCATAGAAAATGGCATTTTTCAGGGAGATTCGCTCAGTCCATTATGGTTTTGCCTTGCCTTAAATCCTCTATCTACTCTTCTCAATAGCACTACCACTAACGGATATAAATTAGACACTAACACAAATATTACACATCTAATGTATATGGATGATATTAAGTTGTTTGCTAGAAATAGTAAGTGCCTTGACCATTTATTGTCAATAACAACACAATATAGCCAGGATATAAATATGTCATTCGGACTTGACAAATGTCGAACTTTACATATACACAACGGGAAAATAGCAACTAATACTGACAACACACTAGAGTCTAATCTATTTTTAAGTATGGAACCAGCAGACACCTATAAATATCTAGGAATCCAACAATCTCACAACATCAATCACATTGAAATAAAAAAACAACTCTCATCCGAATATGCTAGACGATTAAATCTGATATGCAAGAAACAACTTCATTCCAAAAATCTATTCAAAGCCATTAATACATTTGGCATACCCGTATTGACGTACTCATTTGGAATAGTGAAATGGACACGTACTGACATAAACCGTTTAGAAATTAAGACTAGAACAACACTAACAAAACACAAATATTTACATAACAAATCGGCAATAGAAAGAATCGCACTTCAAAGACAAAAGGGTGGAAGAGGACTCATAGATCTGACAATATTATGGGAAGGGCAATTAAAAAATTTAAAAGATTTCTTTTATAGTAAAGCAACAAAAAGTAATATACATGCAGCCATTATTGAAATTGATGCTAACTTTACTCCATTAAATTTATGCAATAGGGACGTAACCTATAAAAACCCAGAATCACTAAGAAAAGAAAAAATAGATAGATGGCGTTCGAAAGAACTACATGGCAGACATTTACACGACCTAGAACAGACACACATAGATTTAGATTCTTCGAATAAATGGCTACAGTTAGGTTCCCTTTTCCCTGAAACTGAAGGATTTATGATTGCAATACAAGACCAGGTTATTAACACTAAAAACTATAGTAAATTTATTTTGAAAGACCCGAATATTCAAAATGATAAATGCAGAAAATGTCACCGATCCGCAGAAACCATTCAACATATCACAAGCGCATGTCCAACCCTAGCTCAAAACGACTATACTCATAGACACAATCAAATCGCTCATATTGTCCACCAGAAATTAGCTATTAAACATAATTTGATACCACCTAAAATAGTGCCATACTACCAATATTCTCCAAAACCGGTGATAGAGAATCAAACTCACAAGATTTACTTCGATAGAGCCATATTAACTGATAAAACTATCCACAATAACAGACCTGACATAACTCTTATAGATAAACATAATAAACACACATACTTAATAGATATTGCAGTTCCTAACACACATAATTTACAGAAAACAATTACTGACAAGATACACAAGTATACAGAATTAAAAGAAGAAATAGTTCGAATTTGGAAAATGGCTAAAGTGTACATTGTGCCTCTGGTACTCTCCAGCACCGGAGTTATACCAAAACATCTTCATCACTTCCTACGACAGATTGAACTCCCCACTAACACATACATTACTATGCAAAAAGCCGCTATACTAAACACTTGCCGCATTGTTCGAAAGTTTTTACAGGAAGACACAACATCACACATTACAGCCTCAGTTCCACATCACACAAATGAACTCCACTTGGCCTAGGCCCGTGGTTTTCATTACAATACCGAAATTTAGATTTCGAGAACAACAAATGCAAGAATAACAATAATAATAATAATATCTTTATTGTACACCAGAAGATTATAAAAAGAACTTAAAACTAGGTATGTAGGTACAAGTGGCGGCCTTATTACTCGAAGGCAATCTCTTACAGGCAACCATGGGATGGAGAAGTAAGATTAGGAGAATGTACTGGGTAGTTTCTAGTGTGTTGAAAGATAGATTAGAAAGGAAAAATTATAGTGGTATGATGTATCGTTTAAAGTGAATAGTAATACATAGTTGGGGTCATAATAAATGCAAGATAATACAAACTAGGTATGAGATAAATTTACAAAATAGATTATATACTAAGTGACATATTGTGACCTAATTAACTAAAGTTAAAAGGGAAAGAAATAAAAAAAAATTCAAACAAAACAAAAAAAAATTGGTTACAGAACATTAGTGTCTCCCAGGTAGAATTCCTTTACCAGTTTCTTAAATGCAGTCAGTGTTTGTGCACGTCTTATAGCGACTGGTAGGGCGTTCCACAACCGAACTGCTTGGACAGAGAAGGAGTGGTCGAGAAATTTGGTAGAATGGCCAGGCATTTTCAGCTTTAAGTTCTCTGACGATCTCAGAAACTTCAAATGTGTGTCGTGTAAGAAAGTAAATCGCAATTTAAGGTAACTTGGGGTAAAAGGATTAAAAAGAATGTTATATAGAAGAAAAAGTATGTGTGCATTCCGGCGAAGGCGGATGGGCAACCATTTAAGCTTTTTACGATAGTCTGAGACATGATCATATTTCCGTAATCCGAATATGAATCTTATGCAGAGGTTTTGGAGTCTTTCAAGCTTATTTAATTGGTCTTCAGAAAGATCTAAATAACTGGCATCAGCATAATCAAGGATGGGAAAAAGAAGGGATTGTGTAAGAGCAATCTTGGTAGAGGTAGGTAGAAAGTTGCGTAGTCTACGCAAAGATCCTGCAGCGCCAAACATTTTGCGACTGAGCTCTTGCAGCTGTGGACCCCAGGAAAAGTTTGTGTCGATATAGATCCCCAGGTTCTTTACCTTTTCGCTAAACGGGATAAGTGTGCCGTCGCAAGAGACTTGAGGCAGTGAAGTCCAATCAATTTTGGAAATCATTCTCGAACTTCCAATAACAATAACCTGTGTCTTGGACGGGTTAATCTTCAGACCATGCGATATGCTCCACTTACAGATTTTTTCTAAGTCAGCGTTTATAATGTTAACAGCATTAGCGAGATCAACCAGTGGTGCTCTAGAATAAATCTGGAGATCATCCGCATAAAGGTGGTAGGATGAAGTCAGATTATTAGTGATGGAGTTTATAAAAACCGAGAAAAGTAAGGGAGACAGCACGCCGCCCTGAGGTACGCCAGCGTCAGTACCACACCAAGAAGAGACAGTGTTATCAAACTTAATGCGCTGCCGGCGACCAGACAGGTAGTTGTGAAACCAGTCAATCACTGTTGGAGATACGTTAAGAGAGCGTAATATACATAGCAGTATATCAAAGTCGACGGTGTTGAAAGCATTACTGAAGTCCAGGAGTGTTAAGACTGTAAGTTCTCCGTTCTCCATAGCGGATCTGATGTCCTCCGTTAAGTGAACTAGAGTAGTAGTAGTGCTGTGACCGGGTCGAAAACCGGATTGGAGAGGATTTAAGAGCAGGTTAGAGGAAAGGAATTTAGAAAGTTGAGTGTGGATTAGACGTTCAAGGACTTTGGAGAGGAAGGGGAGGATAGAGATGGGGCGGTAGTCGGAAAAGGATATGGGGTTCTTCTTTTTGGAGATGGGTATAATATCTGCATCCTTCCAAGCCTTTGGAAAGACGCTATGGGAGATCGAATAGTTTAAGATATAGCGGATGACAGGAAGGATTTCATCAAGGATTGGGAGGATCATGTTACGACTAAGACAATCAGAGCCCACTGCATTTGAAGTAATAGATACTATGCTCTTCTTAACATCACAATCAGAAAATTGACTAAAGAAAAAAGGAGAACAGTCAGGAGTCATGGCGGAAGCGAGATGCTTCAGAGTAGCATCTTTTATCAATTTATCAAAGTTAGTCGAAGCAGAGAAATGTTGATTAAGTGAACCAATGTCCACATTTTTAGGAGAAGTGTCATGAATAGATTTGCCTACTCCCAATGACCTTAAAAATTTCCAGACTTTGGCTGGATCTCCGTTTTCAACGGAACTGTGGATGTATCGGCGTTGTGAGTTCCTACACACCTTGCTGCAATGACCTCTGATAGACACGTATTTCTCTCGGTTACTATCACTTGGGTTCTTCTTAAATTTTGATTTGGCTACCGCTTTCTTCTGGATTAGCGCTTTGATATCTGCAGTCAGCCATGGTGACGGTAAACGTTTCACTTTGATTTCCTTGATTGGTGCGTGTTTGTCAAAAAGAGACAATATGTTAGTGTTAAAAAGATTAACCTTATCATCAATACTATCCGCATTGAAGAGAGATGTCCAGTCAATGTCGTTGACGTCCTTTAGTAGGGCATCAATATTTATGGCTTTGAAATTCCGCTGCAGGATAATCTTGGATTTAGGTTTTGGAGGACGGATACGATATGATAGGTATAGTAAGTCGTGGTAAGAGAATTCGTCAGCAGAGCACTGGCCATGCTTAACCGCGAGGTTAGGGGAGGAAACAAGGATAAGGTCCAGCAGAGAAGGAGCGGAGTGTGGGAAATAGTGTGTTGCGTTGGTAGGGAGGATAGTTAGATTGCAAGATTGGATGATGGATTGAAGAGTAGTAGAACGGGAATCATTTTTAAGGAGACAGGTATTGAAATCACCCATGATTATGGTATGACCGTACGAGGGAGTGAATTGTTCTAGAAGGAGTTCAAACGATGAGAAAAAGTCAATGCGTAATGAGGGGCAATAGAAGACGCCGAGAAGAATTTTAAAATGAAGGAATTGAACTTCCAGGAAAAGATGTTCGCCAGCATTAGATGGGGGGGGCTGTGGTGACAAGCTAATGACAGTATATGGAATGTGTGAGCGTAAATATATAGCAACACCACCACCGCCGCCCACAGCGCGATCATTTCTGATTAGGTTAAATCCGGGTAGTGAGTATGCAGTAGAGGGTAAGCAGGGCTTAAGCCACGATTCCGAAACAAGAATAGCGTGTAATTTCGTACGGTCAAAAGAAGCCAGCATTTCGGGAAAGTGAGCCGGAATACTTTGAGCATTTATGTGCACAAGGTTAAAATTTCTGGGAACGTCAGAGAATCGAGAGGAGAGGGTCTCGGCGATTGTTGGTTGACCCTGGGAACTAAAACTACTGCACGCCGATAAAAAGTCGTCGGTATTATCACTGTGATAAATTGAGGACATAACGAGGAAAAAAAGAATATATATAAATATATGTGTGTGTAAAATAAAATATAGTATAATATAAAAAAAATATAATATAATAAATATATAATAAAATAAAGTGTCTAGATAAAAAAAAAAATGAGCAAAAAAAAAAAAAAAAAATGAGCAAAAATATGTATGTGGCATTAACTCCATCCGCCGGTTGCCAAATACAAAAACAAAACTAACTAACCAGTAATTTATAATTAGATGTATAAAAAAAAATACAAAAGGAAAATTAATGACTAAAAGTGAGGCGAGGGGTAAACTATTAAACAATATTAATAACATAAACAATAACAGTTTGCGATAACAAAAAATAATAATATAGTAGAATAACTTTAGTCAAGGCACCCATGTCCAAAAGCCTCAGAGCCAAACATTTAATATCGTGGAACGGAACATAGTAAACGATGACATGCATGTGTCACATTCTGTTTACATTACTTATTGTCAGATAGTTTGTAGTTTACCAACATTGTTAATTATAGTTAATGTAGAAGTGGGTTATTAATATAATAACAAACTAATTAAAAGAAGGTGTAGGGAAAAAAGTATGTAAACAAAATGCGCACGAGTGCCATAAGTTGCAATCCAGAGAAGTACCTTGACCAAGTGATGAGAAGATAGATGACCTCGAATTACCTACTCTTTGCTGCAGCTGCACGCTTGGGCTTCGCTCCCGTGGCCTTAGGGACCGCAATGGGCGGCTTCGGCGTCATGGCAAGAACCTTGTCGAGCTCGGCCAGGGACGTCACGCGATAACGGGCATCGTCTGGACCCAAGACATACACATTGCCCTCTCTAGTCCAACACCTCGCAATCCCTGCCCTCTCACGGGCCGACATGAATAACTCATGCCTAGGCTTGGTCAAAAACTCCGACAGTGTGACACCAGAGCCCTTCAACTTAGTTTTTCCAAACCATACATTGTCACGAACGGTCACATTATGAAACTTTATTAATATGGGTCTGGAACTCTTTGTTGCAGAGGTTCGGCCCAACCTTTGACAGCGCTTGATATCTTCCGTTGTAAGGTTCCGTCCATCGATGCATTGTGTTAGATTTTCTACGACAGCGGCAGCAACATTTTCATCTTTAGCCTCCTCAACACCATGCAGGAGCAGGATCTTCCGTCGCCCTTGCATTTCGAATCTATCCACTGTGAGAGACAGAGTCTCCACCTGCTGCTGAAGCAGTTGTAGGGCCTGTGTGACAAAGGCTCTAAATGTGGTAAATTCGGTGGATAGACTGGCCACACTTACTGAGGAACTGGACGATTTGGTGAGCTGGGCTTCGAAGTCCTCCATCCTCTTATTAAAGGTGTTTGTCAAGTTAATAAGAGTTGCTTGCACAGTGGTCATTATGTAATATGAATTAAAGTGCTAGATTATAAGGTGGTTGTTTTGCTGATAGGAATTTTACAGTATCCGGCGGCTGGATGTATTAGCACAGAATTAGTGACATGTAACTCCACAACTATGCACTAAATCTATTTTAAACTATTTTATTAAGCAGATCAAAATGTTTTAATACTGTTTTGGTTGACTACCCACAGATGAGTCTATGATGATGATGATACTAATTTATGCAATAGAATTTATATTATACATACATATTACAAGTTACACATATACGATATTTATGCGTAAATACATACAGGTACACATACATATATACATATTGTCTGGTTATTGAAGGGATAGATAATAATCTCTGGTTCTCTTACTGAACACACTCAAAGAAGGACTGGCGCGTATCGCACGCGGTAAGGAATTCCATAGCCGAACAGCTGCAACACTAAAGGATTTATTGTAACAGCTCGAAGTATGGGATGGAGTTCTAAGAAGGAGAGAAAAGGAAGAGCGACAGGGTTGGCTTCTGGTAATAAACTGCTCGATGCGGTCGCGAAGATATGAAGGAGAATTGGAGTTGTAAATAGTAGAATACAATAAGGAAAGTATGTGTAGATCTCGACGCTGACGAATAGGTAACCACCTTAGTTGTTTTCGGAATTCTGAGACGTGGTCGAACTTTTTCAATCCAAATATGAAGCGGATACAAAGATTTTGTCACCGTTCTAGCTTACTCCAGAGTTCTTCTGTAGCGTCAAGAAAAGAAACATCGGCATAATCAAGAATTGGAAGGAGAAGGGACTGAGAAAGAAGGATTTTAGTCGAAAAAGGGAGAAAATTTTGAAGGCGTTTGAGAGAATGATATGTTCCGAAAACTTTCCTACTGACCTCTGTAATATGTGTGCTCCATGACAAGTTGCAGTCCATAACGATCCCAAGATTTTTAACTTGTGTTAAATACGGTACAATAGTATTGTTATAAGATACTGTAGGTAGTGAAGTCAGATTGAGCCTATTATGCATGTACCTGCCACTAATAATGATAGCCTGAGACTTTGCGGGATTGACAAGTAGCCCGAACGATTTTGCCCATGTATAGATATTCTGGAGATCATTATTGATTTCAGTGACAGCTTCCGTAACCTCATTAACCTTAAAATGACGGTAAAGCCGAAATCGTCTGCGAGAAGAGATGACTTTTGTGATAGCATTAATAAAAATGGAGAAGAGTAGAGGAGATAATACGCCACCCTGGGGAACACCCGCAGCAAGATTACACCAGTCGGAGGACGACTCTTCCGAGCGAACCACCTGCGAGCGACCCCGAAGGTAAGAACTGAACCAAGCAATTACAGATCTAGAAACATTCAGAGACGATAGAATGCCCAAGAGGATGTCAAAATCAACTGAATTAAAAGCGCTGCTGAAGTCCAATAGAATCAATATTGTCAGTTGTTTATTTTCCATAGCCAATCTACTATCGTCTGTTATTTTAACTAGTGCGGTCACAGGGCTATGACCAGTACGAAATCCAGATTGGTATGGACTCAACAGGCCATTAGAGGAGAGAAAATTATTCAGCTGTAATCGGACTATCCTCTCAAGCACTTTGGAAAGAATCGGGAGAATGGATATGGGACGAAACTGGGATACTGATGATGGGTTGGCAGTTTTAGGGAGAGGGATAATATGGGCTTTTTTCCAGTGTGATGGAAATACGTTCTCTTTCAGAGAAAAATTTACTATATGAGTCAACGGTGGAAGGTCATTTACAATTGGCCGCAACATTTGTTGCTGAATTCCATCGTCACCTATTGCTTTTGTGGAGATGGATAGGAGATGTCTCTTTACTTCACAACCTGTAACCGGGTTAAAAGAAAATGAGGTACATTCAGGCAAAGGAAAACTAGATAGATAACTAAGAGTGGATGCTTTTTCTGCGACACCTATACAGACCGGTGAAGTAGCAAAATAACTATTCCGCACATTAAGATAGATAATACCAATTGAAGTGTGATCAGTCACTTTACCAATACCAAGAGATTTAAGAAATCGCAATACCTGTGGTGTGTTGAAATTTTTGATAGAATCGTAAATGTGGCGTCTTTTAGCATCCCGACACAGACGACTGCAGTGATTCCGGAGGACCTTATAGATTGACCAATTCTCATCCGATGAGTGTCTTTTGTATTTTATCATGGCCCTGTTTCGCTTCGACATTAATTGCTTAATGTTTTCGGAGAGCCAAGGCGCAGGAAGATTCCTAACGCGTACTTTTTTTAATGGCGCATGTTTATCGTAGAGATTCAAGATAATTTTATAGAATTCTTCAATTTTGGTATCAATGTCGTTACAACTGTATATAGGAGACCAATCTAAATTTTCAGCATCTTCTCTCAAATCGGCCTCATCAATATTTTTAAAGCTTCGTAAGAGCATGTATTTTGGCTTAGGTTTAGGACAGAAAACTTTGTAAGATAAAAAAATCAAGTCATGGTATGAGAAAGGAGCGCAAAATGGGCCATGAGCAGTAACTTTACTAAAATCGGAAACGAGAATTAGGTCTAAGAGTGAAGGGGTGGAATGGGGAGCGTGATGAGTTGCATTTGAAGGAAAAATATGCATGTTGAGTGAGGAGACAAGGGATCGGGAGTTTTCTGCTACGAACGTCATTCTTGAGCAGGCACGTATTGAAATCTCCAAGAATAATAGTGTCACTGTACAAGGGGGATAAATTTTCTAGCTTTGTTTCGAGAGATGAAAAATAATCTATTTGACAGGAAGGGCTATAGAAAACACCCATAAGGATTTTAGTGTGGTGGAAGTCAATTTCTAGAAACAGGTGTTCTGCAAAGCCCGAGTAATTGCTAGACGACCGATCAATCACTCTAAAAGTAATATCAGCCCGTAGATAAATGGCAACTCCACCGTAGCCCTTGCCAGTTCCGTCATTCCGAATAAGCCCTGATATTGCATATTGAGAGGAAGGTAGCGTTGGTTTAAGAAAAGTTTCGGAGATAAGGATAGATTGAATAACATTGGGATCAAAAGAAGATAGAATATCAGGATAGTGAGCGGGCACACTTTGGGCATTGATATGTACTATATTGAGATAATTGAGGAAAGAGCCGAGTTCATCAAAAAGTTTTTTGTTTAAATTAGTGGAGTCCGCCTCACTATCACTAAGTGCACTGGCGTAGTCATCATTCGAAGCACTTGAAGATGAACAAGATAAAAAACCGTCATCATAACACACAGACATAAATAAAATAATTTAAATAAAATAACAACTATACTAATAAATAAATAATCCTAATAATAAAAATATAATTAATTTATTTCTTACCCAATATCCTCGGTGCACTAAAGGTTTTACAAAAGTTCTATAAAAGTCTATTAACCTCTCCGATGTTGAACGCCACGTAATGGTCGCTGTCAATTTCTTCCAGTCTGTTGAATGCCACGTCGTGGTGTTTTTTTCCCGGTCTATTTTAACTATGAATTTAGCTGCTTTATATTGTTTGCAGCTTTGTCGCACTTAATTATATTAAAGAGAATAAAACAGAGATGCCCAGAGGCGCCATTTCCTTACGTCAGTTGACAATGTAAATCGTTTTCATTCGGCGGGAATTTTTGTGACGTACGGTTGCTAGTCGAGTAAACTTTGAAATTGAATTTATATATTAATTCGGATGTGAATTCAAAAAAAAAATCATCATCAATTATACATCATTTGATAGTATATTTAATGACCATTCTCAACATACCAATATCTTATATACCCCAATAAATTTTTTATTGGAAATCGACGTTTTAATCAGAGGCGAAAATGTACCGGGAGTGCTGTCAAAATCGCCCCACAGTTGTGTCAATTCGGACCAATATGGCGCCACTGACGAGTGGTTAAGAATAAACTAAACGCACTGACAATTGACAAGACTTCTGATTGGCCAGTTTTATGCGTCAAAGTCAAAAGTTTAAATGTCAGATTTGTCATCGAATGAAAATAAACAAAACAATGACTGAGAACTAGAAAAAAAAGTGAAAACATAAGAATTATAAGAAAGAGATAGAAGAATGAAATATAGAACTGACCTCAACCAGTAGTTAAAATTAAATAACTACAGTTTTGAAAAATGAAATGACATACCATATTTACATCACAGGACCTTTAGCTTGCTTACGAGATCGCTTTTCACCAATAGAAGCAGTCGTTTTTTGAGATGTAGATCTTGCAGTTTCGTCGGTGGGTGAACTCGATGCTGGGTATTCTAAGCTAAGTTTGCGCAGCTCTACGATGCATTCTAGTTTACGTCGCAGATTGTTAGGGGGTTGGACCACAATCTTACCATCGGACGTCCAGCAGTTCCTTATACCGAAATGCTTACGGGCCTCCATGAATACGTCGTGACGAGGCTTTGTGAGGAACTCCGATAATGTAATCCCTGAACCTTTGAGCTTAGTCTTGCTGCTCCAAACCTCATTCCTCAGACGATAACTATTGAAGCGTATCAGCAGAGGACGCAGCTTTTTAGTGTTACTTCCGAGCCGATGACACGATTCAACATCGTTGGTCGTGATGTTAGGCAATTTCAATTTGTCAGATAATAATGACACTACCCGGGAAGCATGTGCATCATGATTCTCCTCCCTTACACCGTGCAGCAGTAGGACCTTTCGCCGTGACGCCATCTCATGCCTGTCCAGGCCAAGTAGCAGCAGCTCCATTTGTGACTTGAACATGGCCATTGTTTTCCAAATGAGGGACTTAAACTCTGCAAAGTCACGTGACAGACTCGATATATTTTTGTGAGTTGCATCTGGACCTGCCGCATTCTTCAGGTCAACCTCGTACTGGGTCATCCGAGCTTCAAAGGTGGAGGAGAGGTCTTCCATGCACGTTGATAGTTTGGTGTAAAGATCCATAATGACAAGTTGGTGATGTTGTCAATGCAAATGAAAGTATGTAATAAATCAAAAGGTAATTTAATGCACTAGAGGATAATAGTTAGTTTTAACACTTTTGTGACATTAAAATTGAATGTTGTATATTTTTAAACAAAATAGAATTACAGAGCTCAAAATTTTGATGTTGACACTCTGACTACCCTACAACATAGGTTTCGTAATTGTGTTACAGACTACTGTTATCTGTAGTGTCGAACGTAGGTAGAGAACCCACAAGAAAGTTTCTTTTTTGTTTTCGGTAATCTATACAAATAAATTAAATCGGAGTGTCTGTTTGTAATATTAAAATAACCGCTTTTTACTAAATGCATATGTATGTTTACACGGTACATACATCAAAAATCATACATACAGAAAAAAATTTTTGTCTGTCTGTTGGATTTTTTGACAATTTTTTTTTATGTAATCTCTGGAACTGGACTATATTTGAGGGCACTGACTTCCCAATACCGATTGCCATAGATGTTCATGACATCTGGGACCGATGTTTTAACGTGCTTCCATACTCCTGGCTACTATTAAGAATTTCTTTTAAGAAAAACCCAACAGCAGTCCGACCCGGGAATCAAACCCGAGACCTTTTGATCAGCAAGTACTTACGCTAACCACTAGACCAACGAGGCAGTTCTATTGCGGATGCTACTGTTGTTATTGTTATTGTTTAAAGCATTTTCATTACAAATTTTACTAGAAATTGTATCATTACTTCGATAAACGAGCTTCTTATCAAATTATTTCTAATATAAGAATGAAATTAAAAATAAAACTTTCAACGAAAGATTCCCTTTTCAATTGAAAAGGGAATCTTTCGTTGAAAGTAAGTAAGAAATAAGTAATTACTTAACTTTTAAAATAAACCGTTTATTCCGTTTCCATTAGTTACAGCGAGTAATTTAAAATGAAACCTAATTTCACGTAGACATCTAGGTTTGAGGTCAATTTAAAGTGGCAGGGGCAAAGAAATTCGAATTTAGAACTGGAGTGTTCAGCAAATGTTTGAGCTTTACTAGAAGTACGGAATTTAAAAAAATGAATTCTTTTTTTTTTGTGATAGGCATAGCAATCATTTTAGTGAATGATGTCAACATTGAAAGGTTAAGTATAGTATAGAAAGAAGGAACAAAAATATGTCTATTAGCCAGACAGAACGCAAACAAAAGATAAATGCACAACATAAAAAGAAAAAAAGACATTTAACTATTCTAAGGCAGAAAACAAACATTTAACAAAACAAAGAATATAACGAAGCAAACAAATTATCAAATATAGAATAAATGATTTAAATATATAAATATATATTTATATTAATAGCTAAGGTTTGCACGCAAGGAAAATGCTATGAGTGATTTTTTTTATTTTGCATACCTTGGAAACAGTACTTTATATAAATACTAGCTGTCCCGGCAAACGTCGTTTTGCCATAACTACTAATAAATTAAAAATTAATTAAGGAAACATTGTCCAGCGGACAAAATTGTGAATCTAAACCATTCCCAGATCCCCTTGAACACACACAAAAAATTTCATCCAAATCGGTCCAGTCGTTTGAGAGTAGTTCAGTGACATACACACTCACAGAAGAATTATATATATAAAGATATTAACCAGAACTTATATAAAAAAATCATGATAATTCTTCACTTAGGTAAGGCGTGAATACTTAAGAAAAAACACCAACTCACTATGATACGTATAATATTAGTAACAAATATAAATAAACTAGTAAAGAAGGTAGTTTCAAACTCACAAAAAAAAATTCTAGAATCTCTGTTACGCATCAATTGTATTTTCGAATTTTTATTTTATCATAATATTATTTTAAATTTGCGTGAAATACATAAGGATATTGTTTTTATATAATAATGTTTATTTTATAAACTATAAGTGTAGTGAGCAGTTGATTTTAATTAATTAATAAATTTTCGTTGATGACAGACTTTAATAATGCGGCAGTTTTGACCTTTTACTATCTTCGAAATAAAAATGTCAATGTATTAAACCTACAATGTGTCAAACCTACCGATAGCGCGATACACAAAAATCTTATGTAAATAATTCTTGATATTTCTTATATAAATTTATTACAATAATTTTTAAATAGTAGGCCAAAACCTCTTCAGCAGCAGACTACTAAAAGGTGTTGAAGTGAAGAGATGTAAAAAAGTTTTCTTACTTTGTACTACAGACTATAAACAAATGTTAAAATCCCCGCACACAAACGCATCCTGCAAATGTAATAAAAGTCACCATCAACAGAAGTAACAATCAATTAACGGGAACAACCCCAAGATTGCTTCCTCCTGATTTGTTTTTAGATGTAGCACCAGCATAAAAACAACTTTAACTTTTACCACATAACGTTCAAATTTATTAGGAAGACAATAAAACTTCAATTGGTTTGCCAATGTTTGATGGTACGGTAAGGCTTTTAAGTGGGCGCTTAAGTTGTCTCTATAATAGGTCGAGATTCTGCAGGCATTGTACTGGCAACAATAAATTGTTCTATTTTACGTCATCCTAATTAGCTTTGAGTAATTCTTAAATTATTCTCTACAAATTGTTAATAAAATCTATTAAATAATGGCAGCAAGATTTCTGATGTTAGAATTGTTTTGTTACTCAACCACGTCAAAACGGTGGAAAGGATTTGGATGTTTAGATGTATTTGTTGGCACAGAGATGCATTGTAGACTGGAATGCCAGATAAGCTACCTTTTCTCAGTATGGTATTGTCAAAATCGATACTAAGGTAAGTGAAACAGCGGGACAAAAACTATAACAGTTCGCTCCCGTTTACTATACTATAAAACAGTTTAAAAAAATTTAACTTGAATTCAAACACACACACACACACACACACACACAAACACACATAATACTATATTTGATGTTCAACAGTTTGTTTAAAGAAAAAGAATATTTCCCCTTCGCTGAAAATGTATCACAATAAATAAATCTCTTCAAGTCTATCGACTTAATCCAGGAAATAAAACACTTTCTAATCAGATGTTAAGAAGAATATCTTCTGGCAATTTTTTAAAGTCAAGCAGTCTTGCAGGGCTGGACGTTTGTCAATATGCTTTGATATGCAAAACATACTTAACGAGTGGCAAAAGTACTGTTACCGGCTTAATTTTCTCTTGTTTTTGTTCTCGTTTTGTATTTTTCTTATTTGCCACACCTATTGAGTGGTATGATTTTATACGTAGTTAAAGTGACTTACTTACGTATATATAATAGTAGTATTTTATAGTATTTCGGACATCTAACACACAATGTCATCTAGTCCCAAACTAAGCAGAAGGCTATATGAAGACTTTCTAAATTTATCCAGTACTAAATAGCTATTAGGTGATAAACGTTGTTTATTTTAAAATTTTGTTAACTTTGTGCAATATTTACATGAAATGCATGATTCACGGAAAATTTTAAACTAAAAGAATATAACTCATTGAATATTTGTTTTTTTATGCCATCCTTGAATAGTTGTGATGTTACAAGACTATTTTTGCATGGAATAATCCTTGATAAAGCGACTAACCCCTTTGAAGTGGCGATAAAATAAACAATAGCTAGCTGATAACTTAACCTCAGAAGCAAAGCAGCCTTAAATATTAACTTATAAACAACCTCACAAGCCCTTTGAGTAACTCCTCAATTTTCTGTCTACAAAGGAACAAATTGTCTCTATTTACCGAAAAGGAATTTCAAAAATGTTTACCGTAAAAGGCGTAGAATGAACTAGACAAGATTGAAAATAGGTTTGGGATAAGATACGTGGAGCTTTTCAGAGTACGTAAGTTTTAGTTTCAATTTATTGTTGACTAGCTGACCCACGGAACCTCGTTTGCGTCTCCTATTGCCCGTAGCGTGATAATTTTCCCCCGTTTTTGTAACATTCTTTATTGGTGCTCCGCTCCTATATCCATCACGCTAAGACCAATGCTTAGCGTAATGATATATAACCTATAGATTTCCTCGATAAATGTACTATCCAAAACTAAAAGAATTTTTCAAATCGGACCAGCGGTTTCTGAGATTAGCGCGTTCAAACAAACAAACTCTTCAGCTTTATAATATTAATATATAGTATAGATAGGTTTTTCCGGTCTACTAATTTAGAGTTATTTTCTTAGTTAGTTTTTTAGTTATGTAAACTAACTAAATCAGAAAAACATTTTGATAAATGTACTCGTTCGACACATGTAATCGTTAGTTTGAATCATTTTGGAATTACATTACTCCAGATAAAAAATAATTAAGCTTTTCTCTCTACGGTATTCAGATTTATAAGACATAATTATACAGTTTTACTCATATAAGGTTTGGTAACTACTCATGGCCACTCGTTTACTTGACTAGCAGTTGCTACACTGACACAAAATCGGCAGGTAGCTTCAAACTTTTATATAAGGTCTTCATTGGGTCACACACTAATCCGATTTGGTTTGTCTGTGACTTAGGTACACTCGAGTAAAATATTTAATCCATAGAGACTACTAAAAGGCAGGAAAAATGTTGGGAAGAAAATTTCCTGTTGGAACACGACAAAATGCAGAAAATTTGCAATTTCCTCTAGTAATTAATTTTCATAAACTCACAGGTTCGAGTATCATTCTGGGAGCGGAATTTTTAAAACGCTTTTATTAGCTTCACTTGTCAGTTTTACGTGAAGAAATATTGGAAACTAGTTTTACCTACTTCTGACTGTTTTAAGATGAAAGTTATTTGTGAAACTATATGCTTTCGATATAGTTGAAGACGGAAGTGAGATGACTCTTCGGTTACTCGCTTGGCGTGCTCGGGTTAGTGTTATTTGTTCGTCGAATTCAACAGATTGGCGACAAGAAGTTAGATAGTGAAAATCATTTTCCTAATTATGATTTTACAGATGAAATTTTATTTCTGTTCCAGATTTAAATGTTGGAAATCTCTTTGAAAGCACACACAAAGAAGTCGTATAATATTTGAATCAACGTTCCAATTTCAATAATATTTGCTTCAGTAAAATTATACCTCTAGCGTAATGAAAAACAGTGGTTCCCAAAAACTCGTTCATAAAGCCTTTTCAACGCCCATCACTTTCCCCGTCGATACACTTTAACCTCTTGAAAAAGAACAAATGTTCTAAATAAAGATGTTTTGTCATTATCAATGAATAACATTGTTTTACCCATCGATTGTAGATCTACGATCGATGGTTTTACCCACGATGAAAACTAAGTTGTAACTTTTAGTTTAAAAATCTGCCTATTTTTATTTTTGTGTGACAGTTTTTATAATATAGCAGAAGTTTTAATATAACTGAAAGCTTTCTTGTACCCAGTAGTATTTTTTTTTTTTCTTTATGTTTGACCCTGCCATAATGACTCTAATCTGCCTGATGGAAAGCATAAGCAGAATCCAAGAGTGATGGTCACCATACTGCGAACGCAGACAATGCAACAATGCAGCATGGTGACCCACACCATGGCGGGCTAGTGATGCTTTCGCATCATTGGGCCTCCGCACTCACCAACGAAACACGACAGCATGATCGCTGTCATTTTACGTTGATTTTCTGTGCGAGGGTAGTACCGCCCCGGTCGAGCCGGCCCGTTCGTGCTGAAATCAGCGTGGCTCTACTACCTGGAATATTATACGCGTATAACAATAATTTACATTAAAAGAGAAATGTCTACAAATTTTGCGCATGTTGCGGTTGGTTGTAAATTTAGATGATTCTTTATGTACAATATAAATATTTTATGTACAATTGGAACATTATATTATATATATAATGTTCATAATATAAAAGGATAAAATATATTTAAACACATATCAAAAATATGTACTCCTTTATTTATTTATATAAATACCGAGAACTTAGTTATCTAACAGAAACCAGTTATTTAAAAAAATGGCTGTACCTACTTAATGCTTGCTTGTAGATAGTTTCCGTATTTCGTTTTACACTAGTTGTTGCCCGCGGCTCCGCCCGCGTATATGTCGGTTATCGGCAAACAGTAGCTAGCCTATGTGTTATTCTGAGTATAAGCTATATTACTGTAAAGTTTAATCCCAATCCGTTCAGTAATTTTTGCGTGAAAGAGTAACAAAATTCCATCCATCCATCCATCCATACTTACAAACTTTCGCGTTTATAATATTAGTAAGATTATGCAACTACATATTTATTATTACAATATAACCTATACATATATATAATATAAAATATAACTACAATATAACCTTAGGCAATGCACGTATTTACTATAAGTTCACTAATCAAAAACAAGTAAGGTAATTAATATTCCATTTAAAAACATTGAAGTAAAACTGAAGTGGGTAAGTACTTACTTTGACTAAAATCTGAACCGCTTGGGATGAATCTATTTTAAACTTGGCATTTAAAGTTTCCTAGCCAGTAAATACCAGTTAGATTAGTACTAAAGAGGTACTTAAGTACTGAATTTATAATACATAGCAAAAAACTGAAATCATTTTTGACAATCTTTTGAATAGAAATCAGAATGCCATAAGAAAAGGATTGTGACTCGAAAGTTTAGGTGTATTCTATGGTTACACTCCACGCATTAAATGTCTTCGGTATTTTTTATTCCGGTAACTTAAATAAATCTTCGGTATGGTTCAGTTAAAATAACAGCATGAAGTGTGAGGCAAGTGCCCCACTTATCCTCGCCCTGGCTACGCCCTTAGTTCAGGCACAATGTTACATCAAAATACCATTGTTACTAGCACAAAAATATTTTATTTATTCCATGTTTGTACTCAGAACTTCCTGATTCATTGTCGAACATCGGACGATGTCTAATAACTCCATGAATTATTCTGTTCACGCACTAATTCGACGAATCTTTTGTCCGTTAAGATTACTTTGTTTTTTAGTTAATTGTGCTTGGTACCGCAGCTGAATACGTATCTTAAAGGAGATAAGAGGTGATCTTTTTCTTTACTAAACCAACCGCAACGTAAAAAAAATGTACATATAAAAAAACAAGAATTTTTACCTAAGAACAACTTAATGGTTAACTGAACAACTTAGAAGTTTAACGCATACAAACATCGTTTTTCCTTTATTATTTCCAGTAGGTAATATTATGGGTCGGCTTTTAGTTTATCCGGTTTTACCTGAATATCAGTTTTTCTACAGAGAGACTAGCATTGGACTTCTATCACCGTGAAGGTGGACTGAATTCGAAGGTTGAACTAGTAGTCAGTATTTATATTTAAGGGCACTGACTTCCATATAACGAACGTTTTAACGTGCTCTCCGAGACACGGGCGTGATTATGTTTGTATGATCTACAAATATTTGTTTCGGTGTTTGGGTGTTTTCTATATTTAATATGTATGTATTTACAAAAAAAAGTATATACCTATGTATTTCTATCAGTTGTCTAGTACCCATAACACAAGCTCTGCTTAGCTTGGGGCTAGATGGCGTTGTGTGTTAAATGTCTAAATGTCTGAAAAAATGTCTGAAAATATATTATCAGTGATTTCAATACTACAAGCATGCATCAGTTATTGACATATAGACGACTATCCAAGCGCGATGAAGATAACACAGTTTACATAACCACAGAAAAGTGTATTTTGTTTGTATCAACCAGGGTGGTGGTACTTTCTCTATAACATTATTTCTCTGAATTTAATCTCATGCATCAGAAAACAACTTTTCGAATCAAATTAATATAATTGCATACAGGGATTATTGCAAGAGTAGCACAAAGTTCCACTTATATAATTATATGTTAATGAGTTCGATTGCAATCGCATCGAGAACCATTTGCCTAGAAAATTGAAAGCCCATAATTATTTCTTTTGTTATCGATTTCCAAAAGGTTCTCAATTTGATTGGTATTTTTTTTATTTAAATTTTTTATCATAATTACAACCTTGGTGGAGTATGGAGAGCTTTTCCAATCAGGGAGGTGCTCGATGATTCTAACGTCACAGTCTACGGCCTGTTTTTTAAGGATAAAGATCAGCTTGACCTCTTGCCCCAGGCCCGTGTTCATGAAGCTCTGAAATCATTCTATACTCAACGGCGACTGCAATACGTGAAGAAGATACTAATCTATTGTACTACTACTAATATCCATTTTTTGTTCAAAAACGTTTTGTTTGTTTAATTCCAAGTCTCATAATTGTTCCCCAATATTGGAAACTACGCACGCAACCTCTTTTGCGTCCTATTGCCTGTAGCGTGATAATTTTACACCGTTTTTGAATAATTTTCCATTGTTGCTCCGCTCCTACTAGCCTTAGCGTGCTGATAGACAGCCTATAGTCTTCCTCGATAAATGTACTATCCAACACTGAAATAATTTTTCAAATCGGACCAGCGTTCCTGAGATTAGCGCGTTCAAACAAACAAACAAACTCTTCAGCTTTATATATTAGTATAGATAAGAATAAAACTAACTTATCCATCAAATTGTTCATAGTCTGAGAATATACAGCAGTAAGCCAAGCAAGAAAACCTTTTGAAAAATATTAATATCACAAACCATCAAAAAATATATATTAATATTCACCGATGAATTTTCATATTATGCAAATTCATTCACACGATTAATTCGTGGAGCGGATGGCGCTTGAAAATGCAATAAAAACGATTTAGTGCACTTTTTCCACCCTTTCGGATCGCGCGCTTACACACCCCAATATTTTGATAGCTGTCGTTACTCAACCCTTGTCGTATCGGAATTTCATTCTGTATTTAAAGGTAGGTTTTACTGAATCTGATTTGTGATTTTAAGAACAAGCACAGTAGGTGAATTTTCTTTATTTTGTCTATTACTAATTTCAAATATTTGTAACAAACCCATACTGCGCAACAGTCAGTCTCCAAGCTGCAAGAGCTGGGGTTGGAAGCTCTCCCTCATCCGCTATACTCACCAGACCTTACACCTACCGACTATTACTTTTTCCAAAATTTAGACAACTTTTTAGTGGGTAAAAAATTCAATTCCCGAGAGGCAGTACAAAATGCCTTTGAAGAGTGTGTTGCCTCCCGTCCAGCTGATTTTTACAAGAAAGGCATCAATAAACTGCCAATGCGTTGGCAAAGATGCGTCGATTGCATGGGTGATTACTTCGAATAACAGAAATAAAAAAGTTTGAAAAAATAAGTACTTTCACTTATTGCATACAAAACGGCAATTTCATAGGTAAATACCTAATATTATAATACGCTCGGGCTTTGGCGATCACATTAAAACTTTGGTACCGGTTGTTGAACGTCTATTGGCAAAGACTAACAAATCTTATTCAAGTGGACATCACTAGTCTTAAGTCGGTAATTTTGTTGACCAGGTATAAAAATTTAGCGTTTTGACTTTATTATTTTACAAATTGATTGTTATTGTACATTAATGTTGATATTCCTCAGCATTTTTAATAATTCAAAGTTATCTAACTCAAATCACCATCATTAAAGTAAGTTAAATATTATTACATTGTCTCACGAAGCACTTAAAAATATTATGCTAGAACGCTAACCTGTCTGGCGCGAGATAAACAGAAATTGCTTTCGCAAATACCAGGCTATCATAAATATATAAGAGGTGTACCTCGTAGCCGTACAAAATACCGTGCCCACTCGAAAATAATGACGCAAAATGGAATTTCATGCACCCACCCGTCTTTGGAGCACAGCATCTACCGAGACAGAAAATGTGAAATATTGACTGCACACTGCGCCTCAGGCCCAAGACGAGACTGCGTTCACGATATTTCTTCAGGCAAATCACAAAAATCCATTTAGTTTCAACTCAACTCATGGCGATTGAGATTACAAAAGTTTCGGCAGCATTTACCTGTAAATAAGTAACTTCTGAAAATGGGCACATGTAATTATAACTAGGTACATAATTTCTCCTCTATTTTGTATGCTATTATATTATTTGTAAATAACTTTAAAATTTAATACATGTGTCCATTGTCGTGTGTAAATAGATGTACCTTTTGTGAATAATACTCATAAGATATCAATAGATTATAATTATAAATCTAAGAACGGAGATATAATTGCCCTTTATCTGGTTGATTTTCTTAGGTTAAACAACTGATGGCGTCATTTATATTGATCGGTGTTTAATCTCTACTTACCTTTAGAAGAGACGAACAGGAGAAAACATCTGCCGTTATTGTACTTGAAACTTATCACTTCTTTTGCCTATTTATTTGGCGAATGAATATGTGTTAATAAAAAAAATTGTGGCATGTCGTACCAGAGAGTACCATGAGCAAAGATTTTGAAAAATAAAAAATTTACTTAGAAGACAATTTTTCTTGCTATATTTTATGTATGAGACCGAAAACAATTAATGGTTTAAAATCACATCACACTTCACATCACACTTCACACTAATATATAAAGGTGAAAGTTTGTGAGTGTGTATGTTTGTCACTTCTTCACGCAAAAACTACTAAACGGATTTGGATGAAACTTTACAGTAATATAGCTTATACATCAGAATAACACATAAGCTACTATTTGCCGCGATAATCAACATACACGCGGGCGGAGCCGCGGGCAACAGCTAGTTGATCAATAAATGTAGAAATACTATTTACAATCGTACCGTTAGTTCCCTTAGCTCATACATCTGTAAAAATACTTTTCTTTATGACATTTATAATAAAACTATTACAGTTTTTTCTAGATTATGTAGATCGTATGGAAAAAAGTACTCTGTGTAACCTAAAACATAACTAAATAAACGACGTATTACGATTTATAGCACGGAACACCGAGTCAGAACAAGCGTAGTAAATGTTACATAGTGTAGTCAATGTAGTATTTTACTTTTTATCAAATCTTATTCTACTATGTAAATAAGTATAAAATATGAACGCCAACAAAGCGTAATGAAGTATAAATGCAAGAACCGAAGCAAGAAATTGAATTCACGATCCCAGCATGAATCGTTTCGTTCATATTTTTCATGCCAGCACTCATAATTCGGACATCTATACATATAAATGAAATTGGAGTGTCTGTTTGTAATTGTTGTATGTAATATTAAAATGATGTAATGTCCCGCGGCGATACTGGCGGTACAACAATAGTGCATAATAAATTCTGTATCTATTGAAAAATTTACCGGGGTAGTTCGCATTTTCTTTATGTCCAAGAAAACAGACAGTACTGTACTTCAATGAAAAAAAGCACTTACACTAGGGTCCACATCTGTCAATATATATGTATTGTGTATCTATGTGTGTTGTGAATAAACTGAGTATGAAACTGATAAAATACAAAAATCATGAAGTTTCTGTGTTCACGGCTCACTAGGTTTAACATTAACTGGCTTTGTGTATTCTAAGTAGTACATAAAGTAGCCCTGAGGTATGTCATTGTGGTAATTGTTAGATGTAGGTGTATATAAATAATAGTCCACAGTACACAAGAGATAGAATGAAAGTTTATTGAAGTAATTATACACACAGATACGACACAATATATACGATCGTCGATATTTGCATGAATAGATACTTCACCTGTTGTGGATTCGATTCCCGCATAAGACAATAGTTAGTATGATCAACAAATTGTTAATCTGAGTCTAGGTACTCTTTGTGTCCGTTTCGTGATTGCTTCTTCATTCCCGCGGGATCTTGAGCATGTTGGGAGTTGTCGTATAAAAATAAATGAACAGAACTCGCTCCTTAAAGATTATATCTATGTGTATTTATATCTATATAGAGTAAATCTGCATGTTATTTGAATAGTTTTTGAAATTGCCAGCTCGGTTTTTTATAGGATAGGTAAAAAAGAACCGATGCATCACCAGCTAACACCCGCCATATTTGGGCCCCAGTTACCTAAACCCATATTTAGATGACGAGCGCTTAACGCGCGTTTACAACTACATGTAATTTCGTTCTAGGAGTACACATGCTAACGCGCGTTTTCATATGGAGTTGTTAACGCGCGTTAGCAAAACACGCGTTGAGCTCTCGTCATCTGAACATGGCCTAACACTGATTATGTTAGGTAACCGGGCACTGTGTGTGAAAAGCAATAAAAAATTGCAAGCAATTACACGTTAACAATGATGTATAAAACCTTTACCATAAGTTTAGTGTACAAATAAAGACCTATCCATCAAACCGAAGAAATTCATATTACACCATTGAAGTACTCGCAGCAAACGTCACAGCGTTACTCGCCTCCGGGTACATTCGGGACATTCCCTTAATTGGGTCACCACGGACGAGTGTCAAGGGGACATTTCCTACAAACTGTTTATGAACTCGCTTACCATGGAAATGTCATTGTCTCTCAGTTTAATATTTCATTCCATACACGTGTCCGACCTATCATCAATCAATAGTGATTTATTATTTAAAAAATATACTTGACGTAAAATACCGTATTTTGAAGGTTGATTACTTTCTGGTACTGGTACGGTCAAACTTGTGAATCATTATTCATAACTAGTTACTTTACGTCAAATCTATGCAAATAAATAAAATTGGAGTGTCTGTTTGTAAATCCAAAATAAAAACTTTTTACTTAATACATATGTATGTACATACGGTACGTGTGCCAAAATAAAAAAAAAAAAAAAATTGTCTGACAGACAGACAATTTTTCTGTCTGTCTGTCTATCTGTCGGTCTGTCTGTCGGTCTGTCTGTCTGTTACGGGTAATCTCTACAACAGCAGGACCGATTTTGACGGGACTTTCACTGGCCGATATCTGATGATCTGAGGAGTAACTTAGGCTACTCTTTTTAGACTAGCTTCGCCCCGCGGCGTAACCCGCGGTACGACAATAACCGCGTTACATCGCGTTTCTTTTTGGGTGAGCCTTAGTCAGATAAAAACAATTGTTAAACTATATAAATGCTGGATATCGTTAATTACGATCAAAAAAGTTTATAAAGTAACTTAAAATATAATGTCATTAGGTTTTTTTCTCCTAAATAAGTACTTAACCACATAAAAATTTAGTTTTAGTTATATGATTAAATTGTTATTCTCATATTTATTTTAATTTAAACTAGCTGATCCGGCAAACTTCGTAACGCCATTTTTTTTTATTATTTTGCCGCCTCAGTTTCCCATGGGTAGTACATTAGTGGCCAAAAAAAATATTAATTTCATAATTTTCTTTAATACAAACCTTGTCCTGACAATAGCAAACACATAAAAAACATTTTGGTGCAATCGATCAAAAGCTATGCGCGTACATACATTTCAGTGATTCATTTTTATTATATCTATGGATTTATTCGTTTAATTTTAACGTAACGTCACAAACGAACATTACATTGTAATGTACTTCGTTTGTGACTTTGAAGGGGGTAATGTCTGGATCCACTGAACCGATTTTGAAAATTATTTTACCAATAGAAGGCTATGTTATTTGTGAGTGACATAGGATATATAATAACCCGAAAAGTGGAAAGACTTTTTTGTGGCAGCCGGATTTGCAAAGCAAGTCGGAGAAAAAAATGTTTACCTCCCAACGAAGTGGGCATGGGTCAGCTAGTGGACAATAAAGCGGCCCATGTTTTTATTTATCGCGTATACGCTCGCATTAGCAAACTTAAATGGCAATAGGCGAGCCTCGTAAACTGAAGAAATCTACTCGGGATCCTCCGTACTAGATGATACAATGACCTGAGAAAAATCTAAGTGAGCCATTGACTTCAATATAAATACATACATATAAATGTGTAGTGAGCAGTTGATATAAATAAATAAATAAATACCTACCGTATTGCAGATCTATAAAGAGAGTACATGAAATGTTAGATGTTCTCCTAGCCGATTACGGCCACGGCGGCCAGTCTCAACAGAGACCAACCAACTACGCAGGAGATATCATAGCTCACAAGTTTGTGCGCAAACACAGGTGCACAAGTTTGTGCGCTAACACAGGTGCACTCTCTGTTTCCTAACTCTCATAATCCGATGGGACGGTTGACCGACACGTTCGGGGAGAGATCAGAGACAGCTTTACGTGCTCTCCGAGGCACGGGGTTCAGACTCCAACTTCTAAACTCCGAGCTGTTATTAAGTATTTATAGAATCAGAAAAAATCAATAACACTTTTGGCCCGGGATTCGAACCCGAGACCTCTTGATCAGCAGTGACATACGTCAACCGCTAGACCAACACGGCCGTTGTATACGTCATATGTTAGACTAGCAGACCCACGCAACCTCGTTTGCGTCTTGTTTTGCCCGTCGCGTGATAATTTTCCCCCGTTTTTGAAACATTTTTCATTGGTGCTCCTCTCCTATTGGTCTTAGCGTGATGGTATATAGCCTATAGCCTTCCTCGATAAATGGGCTATCTAACACTGAAAGAATTTTCAAATTGGACCAGTAGTTCCTGAGATTAGCGTGTTCAAACAAACAAACAAACTCTTCAGCTTTATATATTAGTATAGATATATTATGTACAAGAGGCGGCCTTATTAACAAAAAAATACTTCCAGGCAACCATAGTATGTATCAAAATGTTTCAGAGAATAGGTAGTTGACGGTGAGGATTATTTCTAATTAACATACCTACCTAATTAAAAACACAACCCACTTCTGATTCCAATAAATTCCAGTCGCTGTGTTTATCTATTACGTAGTGTAAGTACACTAATACCTACGTTCTCTCTCCTATCTACTCTTCTTCAGAGGTACGATTTTTTTTCCTAAACAGTCCAGTGTGTCCAAAGTGTTTGTAATTACCTAAACAGTCCATAAGTTTTCAAAGCCTTGATTAATAGCCAAAATGAGTTTTTGTTAAAACCTGCTGATAAAAAGAAACAGTATTAAGCTAGGAAATGAATATTTCCTGTCGTTGATCGATTCAGCAGACATATTGAATTATAACGTCATACGAGAGCAGACGGCGTCAAATTATATCTGAGAACGATTTTCACGCGCTGATAGTTTCATAAAGGATTCTGAGGTAAGTTTTCGTCTTGATAACTTCGTGGCACAACTTGTTGTAAGTTTCTAGAGGTCTGTTCAAAGTTATTAAATATACTAAAATATACCAACTTTGAATAATAAGCGCTAAGACAGATGTCAATACCAAGTTTTCCGTACGTCTGTGTATATTGTAATATTTAGAATTAAGAATGTTTTCATTACTTTACAAAGTATGGAAAAAAAATTACAAATAGAGCTGAGAAGTTGAAATCGGCGCCTTAGGTATATTCGATACTTATACAATACTTTTAATAATTCATGAAAAAAACGTAGATACACAAAAACTGCATATGTGATCCTTGCGACATGGTTACCAGCTTTTGCTTACTTTCTATATAATAAAATAGAAATACAACGGCATTGTACTCATTAAATATTTATTTTAGAGGGTCATAAGTTGGTAGAGAACTTAATTAATATTATTATTGAAGATTATTATTATCACTCTTTCGTTAGAAAATTATTATTTACAACTTTATTAGTTGGTAGCAATCTGGAAAGAAGTTAAAACACAGTAAATATAATTGTAGCGTTAAAATGTCTGAGATCAGAATTTTCAAGGGCCATATAAATGACTGAAAATATTGCTCCCGTCAGACTTAATGCTGAAAGTTTAAATAGAATATTAAATATAAATGTCTCGGTTGTAAATTAACCACTGACCTTACCGACAACCTTGACATTGAACAAGAACGGAGAGCGTTGTCCATTAGAGCATAAATGTTGACCCGCAGGTTTACTTGTAGTTCACTGAGTGTAAAAGTTACGCTTTTTCGAGACTACTTCTTAACTTTTCTACAAGAGCTCTCAGGCCCGCATGCTACGTTTACTCAAATTTTGAACAACTTTCTTCGGGTTCAGTAAGAAATCTTTAAGGTGTTGGTGAGGGAACCGCAGTTGCAAGCGTTTTTCTTTCCGCAATCGTTAACGCCTAAATTCTCGTGTGTTATTGGCTAATGTCTAAGATTAACCAACGGTAATCTCTAATATTAGCCAAAGACACAAGAGAATTTAGGTGTTAACGATTGCAGGAAGAAAAACGGTTGCAACTTGGCTAGGGGGGTAAGGTATGCTCATGAAAAATAGTTTGTTTCTACGCAATTGTCATCAAGAGGTGTGGATCTCTGGTGCACACTGTGTGCTTCTTTAACTTTGCATATATTTGCCGATTTTGCACTCTTTTTGATGGGGAGAGGCCGGATACGTATATAGATTAGGGTCTTTTTGTCTGTACTTATTGACTGCACGATTGGCCTAGTTGTTCAAGCGCAGTGCCGCTTTCTACTGCGCCAAGTGTTATAGGTTTAAATCCCACATGGGACAACATTTTGTGTGATCTACCAATTGTTGTTCTGAGACTGGGTGTTCTTTGTTCCCGCTTTATGTTTGTTTTTAAAGTCCCACAGTCACAGAGTTGAAAAAGACAGCTCTGTGACTGAGGGCCTTTAAAAGCAAACATGAATTGAATTGAATTAGAGAAAGACTTATCGTATTTTGTTTTCACAATCATTAACAGCAATATAATTGTTAAGTCTACAATTCCATAGCAATATGAACCCTATCCTATTTGCTTTATTTCGGTCATTATTGAAATTATTACAATACAATACACATGATAAAAAGATCATGTTCCAAAAACGTTTATAATGGAGCCAATCCGGTTCAATACGGGTGTACCTGTATACAAACTTCCTCTTACAAATTCAATAGATTTATATTTTCATGTTTTGTGGGTATCCAATTCAAGTTCCACAATCATTCTACTTATATTCTATACACTCTCCAAAAATAAATTTCATGCTAAAGGAATATACATATTTTCGTGTTGCAAAGGGTTGACTTGGGAAGGCTTTTAAATATCTTTATTTCTCCGAAAAGGTCAATCCACATAGTCCCTTCGTAAGAAAACGGTTTAGTTTAACACGCACATTTTTGGATAAGTTAAAATAGTTACTTTTGTTGTAATAACAATATTGAAATGTTTGGAACGAGTGCTGGATACTGTATGGTTTCTTTTTTCAACCGACAACGGCAAAACTAATAGGAACTAATAGTAAAGTAATTTTGGAAGGTATATATGTATGTTTTTTACCTGCCTAAACTACTGAAAGGATTTCAATAAAATGAGACAATATAAATATAAGAATAATGGCCCACCCGGGTGACATCATCATCAGCTCATTGCAATCTATTTCTAAATATAGGCCATTTAAATTTTATCTAAATTTTTTAGGTATGTAGTCAGATTATAGTTTGTAAACTTGTTATTGTTAAATGTGTCGCAGGTATATTGTCAAAGTCGTGATTTTAGTCAACAAAAAAAACTTTCCTTTGACTTTTTGAACGTACTTTTTGAAAGTAACAGAAACTTTTACTTACTACTATTGTTACTAGTATTGTTTAAAACAAGGATAAGGATCTTAAAAATTAATTCTAATGTTCTAAAAGCCAATTATTTTTATAGTAATTTGATTTAGTTATATTTTAGAAAAAATCATGGGATGTATCGTTGTAATGTCCAACAGTAATCCGCTAGCATACGTGAACTCTACTTGCCCTGGTATCGTTTTTCTATCATAGAAATATCTTGGTGATATCTTTCTCCATTTTTATCGTTGACGGCGCCCAAATCTTCAGTAAAGAAGTTTAGGTGTGAAGGTAAAAATATGTTTTCAAGGACATATTACAATCACTTGATTGTTGATTCCCGAGAAAAGCTGTTTTTTACCCGACTACGGCAAAGCCAAAGGAGGGTTATGATTTTGACAGGCTATGTATTTTCATATATATATTGCTTTTTTCTTCTTGTATATTACATGACTTATTACTTTCTATAGTAGTACGATTAAGATTGTGATTTTTTTAAACGTGTCTGTTTATTTATAACTCTCTGATTATAAAATTTACATTTAAAATGAACCAATCAGAGACAGCCTCAAATATAATCTTAGGACCAGTCAAATTGCCAAAATGTAATTGTCCTACAATTTAACTATAATGTCCCCGTAACATTACAATGTCACTAAAATTAGGCCGTTAATTATTTATTTTTTATTTAAATAGGTGGCAAACGAGCAGACGTATCACCTGATGGTAAGCGATTACCGCCGCCCATGGACACCCGCAACACCATTAAATTGTAAGAAATGGAATCGACTGAACATCTACCGTTTAATTATAATATGGCTGAAATTCTTGCTAGACAGCTCGACAGCTTTACTTGCTCCCCGTGCCTCGGAGAGCATGTAAAGCTGTCGGTCCTGTGTTTGATCTCTCCTCGGTCGTGTCGGATAAGCGTCCCATCGGATTATTAGAGTGAGGGAACAGAGAGTGCACCTGTGTTTGCGCAACCACTTGGACCCTATAATATCTCCTATGTAGATGGCTGGTCTCCGTCGAGACTGGCCACCGTGGTCGTAATCAGCTAGGAGAATCTCATCATGAATCATTTTTTATTACGACGGGTATATCGTAGCTCCTTATCACAGAATATTTTCTCTGCGCCACTTATGACTGGTAAAGCAATATGATGTTATAGTTTCTT
The DNA here is from genome assembly GCA_905220595.1 of Spilosoma lubricipeda. Lineage (NCBI taxonomy): Eukaryota > Metazoa > Arthropoda > Insecta > Lepidoptera > Erebidae > Spilosoma > Spilosoma lubricipeda. The sequence continues at coordinate 5,078,228 of HG992290.1, forward strand.
TAAATAAAATTAAAAACTAAGAATAAATATTTAACACTGGAATATGAGGTTTCTCGAGGTACGAGAAACCTTATATTATATTCAATTTCATAATTACAAATATATGCATTTCCGTATATTTTTAAATAATGTGCATTTCCGCATACATATTTTCAAATTAGCAGACAGTCACTGACCTTAGTCGGTAACTTTCATTTTATACAAAAACTAGCTGAACCCCGCGGTGTTACCCGCGGCTATTGGTGTACCGCGAGTAACGCCGCGGGACAAAGTTAGTCTAAAAAAGTAGCCTAAGTTACTCCCCGGATCACCAGCTACCTGCCAGTGAAAGTCCCGTCAAAATCCGTCCAGCCGTTCCAGAGATTACCCGGAAGAAACGGACAGACAGACAGACAGACAGACAGACAGACAAAAATTTTTTTAACTACATTTTTGTTATATGTATCGTGTTTACATACATATGCATTGATTAAAAACTTGTTATTTTAATGTTACAAACAGACACTCCAATTTTATTTATTTGTATAGATGTAATAATGTAGTTAAAAGAATTTATAATATTACTAATCGTGAAGAACAATAATTGTGTTTAGGTTTTCTCATTAAAGAATTTGCCTTTATGATACGTCTAGCAACTAGTTTTAGTATGAATCCTACAGATTTTTAATGCTCTATGGCGTAGGACGTAGACGGTACAATAAAGTCCTTCTAAATCGTACCTTTATTTAGTAGAGCGTAAGAAAGAGCGCGTTCTTTGGTGGTGAGCTATGATTTTTTGCTGAAATGAATTTTGAAGTACCTTATTTAAAGAACTCTTGTGACTGAGTTTTTGCATTTTTCCCTCGTTATTACGTAACTTATTTAAGTTAAGGTAGTTATATTGATTGTTATCAATGCTAATATTATAAATTCGAAAGTAACTCTGTTTGTCGCTTCACCGATTTCAACGAAATTTGGCATAATTTACCTTGATTGTTGACCGCTTCAACTGACATACACGCGGGCGGAGCCGCAGGCAATAGCCAATCTGTCGTGAAGAAATCTTCAGATTATTAAATATTAAAGATTCAATAACTAAATATCCACCTCCAATAAATAATAATATAAATCGGAGTCTCAAGCAAGGTCGTCGACTCTTAAAATATGTCAAAAATAGAAATAAGTTGACAGCAATATTTATAGCGTGACCTTTTCAACCTCGCCTCGGGCCAATCGGTATTCTATATTAAAACATTTGTAATTAAGAATATAGCTTTAATGAACTAACAAAGGAGAATAATAACAATATGTGGGCCTCCATTAGGTAAAACGTTAGGCGAACCTGTGTCATTAATAGTTTTTCTTCTAAATATATACTTACGGGTTACTGCTAAAGTAGTTACTTGTGAATGTAATTAAATTAAAAAAGACAGGTTAAGCTTTTTTAAATTAAATACTACTCTATGAAAGACATTAGCTTATGAATGTTCTTCTCGTGTTATTTTGTTTACCTGTATGATTATATTACAAGTAATAAATCAGAACAAGCGACATTTGTTCTTGTTATTACTTTAAAAAAACGTTAGACGAAAAAGCTAGGAGAAGAGAAACTACGAGGCTAAAAACCCATTTTGTTCGCACAACTTTGAATATCAGCGCCTAATACCTCATACAGTGTACTTTAGTTTACATTTACATGTTAAATTACGAGCTCATACAAGATCGCTGTATGATATTCGAGCCTAATTTATTTTTAACTAGAACATATTATTGTATTATACAACAGCTGAGTTGGTTGCGTTTTCCTTCGCCGGAACATTTTTTTTTGCGTGTTCACAACACAAATACCTTAAGTAACTTAGGCTGCTGTGTTGCGGTCGTCATTCATTAAGGAATCATTAGTCTTTTGTTAAAGAACCTTTTGTTTTAACTTTGATACATTAAACTATTGTTTTCCATCTACTGCAGTTCATTTTGGTGATGGTTTTTAAATTGTTTTAACGTATTTATATTACAGCAATTTATTTAAAGTGTTTCTAACATTAGCTAAATGTAGGTATATTACTTTATTACAAGTATAAAGGCCTTTCCGTTACTAACTCGGGATGTGCGTGTTGGGAAGCAATATGGCAGGTTATTTATATACTTACTAACAATATGTTATAACCTCCAACACTTCATTAGTTTTTCTTCCCACTATATTATCACGGTGATGTGGGAGTTGGTAATTACGAAATAACAAATAAGTATTCGTTCACACACTGCGTAGGATTACATTAATGGAAGTTAATATTAAATGAAAACCCTTACTATAACCAATTAAATGGTGACTTGCTATCTGCATTGGTAAAATAGTACCTAAACAGTTATAAAAACACGGGGTGATTTTGTATTGGAGTGCTTCTCTTTTAACAGTCTTCAAAGTAAAATAATAGGTACTAATAAATGAAATATAAGTATTTTTATATGTAAACATTTTTTTTCTTCATTTTGTCTCACGCTTTGCCAAGGAGGAAGGTGGACTTATCATATTTCCAACTCCTCCTGTTTTTTTTTCTTCTGATTAATTTCGTTGCGGGTTCCAAGACAGTTAATTTTCTTCCTGGGACTTCCCGAGTGTCATAACTCATTGTGATGTGGGTCACTGCTGTTGATTCTGGTGTACAGGAGTTACAGAGGTGGGAGTGTGGGCGGGATCAGTCCGAATAAAAAAAAGTGAATATTATACAGATATTTTTACACGTCCAACTTTACAGCTGCAAGAGGTCGGCATTTCCTAAGACTCGCTCTGCGACAAAATGCGAAACAGAAACAACCGCACAAATAAAATGTGAACGATGAAAGTGTCTTATATAACAGTTGTAGGACCCCCAGAGATTATAATTTTCAAAAGTGTGAACAAAATTCATTACTATCTGATACTAGCACACTTCTATTTTCAAGAAAACCATGGATAGTGATGCAGATTATTTAGTTTCCTAATTAGTAAAATTAAAAGATTCTAATGCCACATATTACTAATTTTATCTCCTACCTAACAGTCATAACCAGAAAGCGCTATTATTAAATTGCATAATAGGATCTCAAGTTTCAATCTCAAAGGCAATTAAAGCCCAATCCTTGTAAACAATTAGACGTCTAGCGTAAAGCTATCCAAACAGTGAAACACAAAGGTCTGCTTCGTATTAAACGTCTGTAGAGCATTAAAATCATATTACAGCAAATTGTTTCAAACTGAAACATTAAATTTTATTATATAAGCATAGGTATCTAAATATTTTAAAATACTAAGGTATTATCTCAATATGAATGTTCCTCAAACAAATCTAACATAGGAAGTAGTAAAATTGTCGTGGACATTTTATTATATTACTAAAATTATTTATATGATAAGATGTCTAAAGCGTTAGTATGTAGGTAAATAGGGGTTTTTATCGTTTCACATTATTTAAACGGCGTTTCTGTGGTAATGTTTAAACTGCCTCGTTGGTCTAGCGGTTGACATATGCGACTGCTAATCAAGAGGTCTCGGGTTCGAATTGTTGGGCCAAAAGTATTATTCAGTTTTTTTAATTCTATAAACACTTAATACTTAATAACAGTTTGGAGTTTGGGAGTTGGGGTCTGAATCCCCGTGCCTCGGAGAGCACGTATAGTTGTCGGTCCCGCGCCTGATCTCTACCCGATCGTGTCGGATAACCGTCCCATCAGACTATGAGAGTGAGGGAACAGAGAGTGCACCTGTGTTTGCGCGCACACTTGTGCACTATAATATCTCCTGCGTAGTTGGTTGGCCTCTGTTGAGACTGGCCGCCATGGCCGTAATCGGCTAGGAGAACATCATTAATCTGGCTGTAGAATCCGATACGAGAGTGTCAGTAGCATCCGCTGGATGACACTTTAGTAGAGAATTTAGTGAGCCTCAATATTCTACAACTTCTTAAATAATTAATAGGGAAATATAGCAAGATTCAATAACCCAACATTGAGATGAACAAAAAAAACTTAACAAACTCCAAAACAATAATAACAGCGTAACATTGTTTTCCCAATTCCAGGACTCAAAAGCAGATAATAAAGTTATGTTGAAATTGATAAACAAATTGAGAAAGTTGAAATCTGTGTACCATAAAACACTTTTGCGTTTTTGACATGAGTGTCTCGTACATTTTGTATCATGAATATTTTAAAGCTTGCTATCATTGTTTTTTTTTTCGTGCGTTTCTCTCTTGAATAGTTTCTTACTCTACTCCATCAACTATAATTGTTGTGGGATTAAAACTATGTGTATTATTTTCTGAGTTTATACTTTACTAAAAAAACGATTTTTTTATGGAGGGGGTAAACGAGCTGACGTATCGCCTGACGGTCAGCGATTACCGCCGCCCATGGACACTCGCAACACCACAGGGAAGAGGATGGAGGTAAGGTTTGGGGTATGTGCCTCCGGTGTCCTCACTCACTCGGTGAGACTCAGCACGAGTGCTGTTTTCACCGGTTTTTTGTGAAACACTGGTATCACTCCGGTCGAGCCGGCCCAATCATGCTGAAGTGTGTCTCTCCCACGCTTTAACTGCTACATGAAAAAAACGATATGCTGAAAAGCTATTAGTCTATACATTTTTCAGTGTACTTCACTTGAAATAACGCTATTATCTCTAATGAATGAATAATTATGAGGACTTGTACAACAATTGACAATTATGGTTTGTTTACGCCGTGTGTTCAAAGACTATTGTGAGTCTGTGTGTTAGAAGGCAAGCCTTATTATGGCGCTAGTATTTACTTATTGTAACCTAGTTTTCTTATAGGAAGCCATTTGGTCTCACAGAGTTGTCAATCGCAAGGATTTTCCTTAAGGAAAATTTATTTAAATAAACATACTATAAGCTATATGTGGACTACAATGATCTAATTCATCCTAAATATTATGAACCAAATTTGCGAAGACGTCCTATATTTTTAAAGATATAAAAACCAATTATATTTTGATGCCTAAAATTTCTTTTCATGTAAGCTTCTATTTAAGAATTTGTTCATTATATTATAACGCCGTCCAGTCCAACTACAAATAAAATCAAGTAACCAATTAAAAAGAAATAGAAGTTTATCAAGTTGCCTTATTAGTATTTTGTTTTGTAACAGTTATTTGTTGTTCCTTTCTGTGTTCATGGACATTCTGATTATAAAATAAATATTTGATTCTAAAAAGATAATAACATTTTATATTTAAAATTATTAATCACAATATTTTTATTGGAAAATATTAGAAAAAAAATATAAATGCATCATCGATGTATTTGATATCTTATAGCATTTCCAGAATCAATGTCTAGCACTATCCGCCACTTATTACAAATCTCATTCTCTTCGCAAGGAATACCTCAATCACCTCATAAGCCTCTCCTTCGAAAGGAGGTTTTGGCCTTCTATACCGGGCTGGGTTTGCATCTGGACTGAGGGCCCATTTTTTTTTATTTTGGCGAAATGGTATGAAATTCAAACAGGCATTAGTTAAAAATAGTAAAAATCTAAAGCAATGGGTCATAAATTTCTTAAACGTGAAATAAAGCTGTTATGATCACATTACTTGGGCCCTCAATTCAGATGCTTACAAAAATGACATAGCCTAGAACTCAGGAAGTACTGTCTCTATAGCAATGTTTTTTATTTAAGAATTTCTTAAAACTTTTAAGAAAATCCCAAAACTGTACAATACGACATTACGGATTTACGGTGACATAGTATAGGGTTCTCAGTTCAGTAACGTCTGTACCGATAAATTTGCAAAAAATGCAATTATCTGAAAAAATACGTAACTAAACTTTAGAATATTTTAGTAAAATTACAGTCGTACAGCACCGTGTCCGGCTGTCGTGCTTAGAAACTTCTAGATCTTCAGGTAGACCAACAGATTATTTCATTTTTCTACATTTTCTTCTCTAAAATTAAGATTATTTATTTGTTATTAAACTATTTTTAAAATTCAATTATTCTCCTTTAACATGGTCTTATCTTAATAAATAATTATTAAAATCTATACGATCTACCAGTAGAAGTTGTATTTTAGGCTTTAAATAAACATTTTGAAAAATAGTTGTCTAATAAATGTACTCACAGAACCACCAACAGAAACAAATGATTTTATACTTAGGTACTGATCGCAATTAAAAGTATCGTTACAATCTAACGTGTAACTTAATGAGTTTATCGTAGAACAAACAATCAAAGATGGATGCTCAAAGTTTAATGGTTACACGAGCTTCACCAAAGAGTGCACTGAAGTGAATTAGCTTAGAAATGTGCTTTCATCTCGGGAAATGTTCCAATTCATTCGAGAGTCAGCAGATATGCTAGTAATTCATAATTGAGAATGCGAACTAGACATCATTCAAACCTCTTCACATAATTATGGAATACATACCTATTTAAAACAACCAGTCAAATATAAAATTATTTCTTAAAATTCTTTTTAGCATTTGTAAAACGTTGACGTAAAGGCGTTTGCGGCGGCATAAATTCTATTTCTAGAACTAAGTTACTATTTTTTTTATTTCTCACTCATAATTGAGTTAATTATTTCATTAAAACTTAATTTTTCACTAAAAATTATTTTATTTCTGAAAGTTTAATATTGTCACCCCTTCCCTAAGTAATTACGAGGGGTGATAATTCGAGCGGAATATTATTCAGATTGCGTCAAGTTTTGACTTTTGATTGATAACGCCGTCTCTAAATGTTAATTTAGCTATGAAGATAAGGATCTGATTGTGAATAGGTAGTTATTTATATTCCTAGACGTGAGTACATGAAAAATAATTTACTAAAATTCAATCACAATTTAATATCTTGACGACTTTGCGACTAACTACATAGGTAGGTACATAATTGTAAACAGTTACTTTAATCGGCGTTTCTTTCTATTTTATATGTCTCTTTCTTTCATTGTCATCAGCGTCAACCTAAAGCTATCATAATAAATAATAAATTTTCAAATCGATGACCCACCTATTTCGAACAAGACTATGAGGTTTCGTTTACTATATTGTTAGTTTTGTAGATATAATAATAATATTATTTCATATGCCAGAATACACAGATGATTCATTTCAATTTCCCAATTGAAAACGCACACATAATATATTGTATAAAAAATACACCTCAAAACTACCTCCAAAAGTTAATCTTCCAGGACATAATTCTACTAGACATTCAAATAGTCCAAGTATATGTAGTAGTATAGTATAGTATAGTATAGTAGACGTTAGTAGGTATTTTCGCGAAAAGTTGCAAGTGGCCATAAATGAGTGTCTACTACCTTTAGCAAAGTACTGCCACTATTTTTGAAATATTTAACGCATGTATGAGCGATAAGCAAGAGTTTTTTTTGATGAAAATGTAATAAAAACATGTTTTATCTTCAGTTTTTTGTGTCCCACGATATTTAATGCTTCAAATTTGGTTTATATAATAATATCCATGAAGCATTAATGCTTATTCTATTAAATGTTATTGTTTTAACTATAAAAAGCTTTTTTGTAAAGTAATTTTTCCGGAAATATATGAAAAAAACATTGTATCAAACCTGTTCATCGAATTCGCGTAAGGTGGAAAATCCTATACAGTCACGACAATATAACGGTTTTTAAACGTCACGTTTGCAACTTTTCGCAAAATTAACTGACGGGGATCTTAGTCTTTAAGTAATATAGCGAACTTTGTAGCCCCAGCTTAATTACTGCACTCATTAAAGATCATTAGTGCAATATTGGGCGCATGTGTTACATAGTTGAAAGTACAGTGAAGCTTAAGAGACGGTATCATTTGTACAAAGAGCCATACTTCCATTGGCCAAATAATGCGGCTCCGATGTCTGGCCTCGCGCCAACTAGGCGCCCGCCAAATTTCACGGCGTTCTTCACATTGCCCGAAAATCAACGGAGCACTTATTATAATTTTTCCTTTTTCCTCTCAAATATATTCATAGTGCGGTTTATCCTGTTTCATCTAATTTACTTGGCTTTTAAGATAACGAGGTCGTTTAAATATTAATGAACACAAAAATATAATGCCTGGGAATTGCTTATCATTTTTCATTAAAAATTATTTCTTCTACTTGACTTTGAAATGTGCGATTTGAGTGTTGATAAGTTTACCTACTACTGTATTAACAAATGTAAATCTTAGCTAGAGGGGGTAAGTGTAGGTGTTGGATAAAAACACAGCATTCATTAAGAAATAAAAACTTTTATTATTATCAGTTCAAATATCGTATTTACATTTTTTAAACGAGTAAAAGCACATTGTTTATACATTACAAAATGATTAAAAAAAGAACTAAAATCAGTAGCGGGACATTTTATGATACGTAACATAATATAAAACATAGTTAATGGAACATAATCTATGATAGGTAGTTAAAATTAAAATAAATCTCATCTTCCGTAATTCGGAACACATACAAACAGCAATGGCAACTCGTATAGGACTGTTGTAACTAAGAAACCGTAACAACTAAGTGATTAATTAATATCTATATACAATAGTTCGTTCGAAACGAACGCGTACATCAGTTCATGGTACAAATGCAAATTATATGTATACAATAGAATTTCAACTATCCTTGATATAAATGCTCGACATAATCTCGTATCGCGTTAAACTTTATGTTACACGGTGCCTCACTCAACGGGTGAAAATAAACTCGCATCCTTTACAGCTAGAGCTGCGCTGTATAGCTGAACAACCGATATATACACTACGCAGTACTTACACGATTTTATCGACTAATGCTGGGATCCAATATATCGATACATATATTCAAACACTAAGAAAGTACCTCATTGAAAAATATTTCTTGTTCCGATGAGATCCTTTGGCACGACCAAATAAAAATACACCAATTCCATTAATATCATAACTAATGACTTCATTCCGTGTACGCACTAAAGCAGCTTTTCATCTATACAGCCCATCTCTCTAAATTACATAATTATACAAAGTCAACAAGTCATATACACTGAAAATATTGCGTTTCACATACTATACAATTTACGTACTATTTGGTGTTCGGAATCGAATTATGAATTAACTACGACAGCACGAGAGCGGGCCTTTACTTTGTGACTTTCATTCAATTTTGTGATTAAATTTTAAATTTATGATTAGATAAAGGCCCGCTCACGATACCAAATTGTAAACGTGTCTAAAGCTCGTAGAGACTACACTAACTTGATCTAAGCTCTCTATTGTACACTTTCGCGCACACTGACAACTTGATAACTTTTGCACTCAACCAGAATGCGTTGTAGTTGGCCTAAGAGGTCCCATTTTTTAAATTTTGGCAGTGAATTTCAAAAAGGTCTCTTTCGAATATATATTTTTTTAATTGCTTTATGGTTACGTATTTACAGTAGACTCGTTAAAAAAAACGAAATACAGAATAGCAGTATTATTCATTATAACAGATAAGAGATTTTTGTGAGTGAAATGTTTATGCAATATTGGCACAATTCGTGTAGGTACTTTATGTGGGACAAAAATCTATTATTAATCACAGATATTTTATGTGTCACTAGATTATGACGCAAATCCGAGAGATTACTACGTGACAATACTATACGTAAAACCTCTTATCCGGTTAAGAACCGGTTTAAGGCCGTTAGTTCAAAGTATTGATATTAACCATAGAAAATATTGTCAGCTAATTTGTAAAGTCCAAACAAAATATATAAACAACTGGGTGGTATTGAAATCTTTGTATGTATAAAGATTTGAAATTTACATAGTAACTAATAATAGTTAAATTTTCCAATTTACTTTTATATCTTATTGATTGTAGTCAGTCAGAGAGAAAAGTTCCAGGACATTGACACACAATTGAATAAACTACCAACGGCTTCAATAACGTCTGATGTTTTACAAAGTCTTTTAAGCAATGACGTTGGTATTTTAAAAATTTGCTATTATCATGGCACTTACCATACTATTAAGCTAAATTGGTAGTGGGCTGGCCATATTAGCTGCAGAACCAACAACCGTTGGGGTAAAATAATATTAGAGTGGAGACCGCGTCTCGAGAAACGTAGTATAGAACCCATACGCGAGCGAGAAACCCAAAATCGATAGAGTGGCCTGCAATAGGCTGATGATTTCGGATTTTTTTATACGTTTTGTACCCAACATAAAGTTCATTGTTATCGGTTTTAATGAACTAAAAGAAAAGTGTACGCATAAGTATTGTCACACAATAACACACATTATCAAGTTGCCAATGTGCCGGCTCGCTACCTTACATACGTTCGCTTCTAACTTTACGTGGGACCACTAAAATTTCACTAAACTGGTTAATTTCACTAGTCTTTAGTCTAGACGGAAACTAACTTCCATCTCCTACCGCCATCGTCTCACAGAACAAAAGATTAGCTATAGTATCATATATCGTCGAATTTCCCTATTACGTTACAATTTAAAGTAGGACGGTCCCACACTTGTTATTTTACATGAGATCTGTGAAGACATTAAATAATTTTGGTAATAGATATTACTTTCGTTCAATTCACTTCGTATCACTGAAAGCGGTCTCTTCACTCGATTAGGTGATGTCCGTTCGAGGTTAAGTTCAATAGAAGAGTGATCGAGAACCGCTGACACATCTCCTCGCCACACTAATGTTACTATTTGAGCACCGTGGAAGGAATGTGTGCATAAGATTTAGATAGCCAAGATTGATTAATGTATGAGCCCCTACTATGAATTGCGATCTCATCAAATTTACGATTTTATGACTAATATTGCAAAACAGGTGTTTTACGATCGACAAATCATGGTAGGAGCGCTGTGATAAAAAATCGTATAGTTTTCATAAGACTGCATTAGAGTTAAATTTCATCGACAATTATACCTTAATAAATATAAATAAATATCTTCAAAATTTTTACCAAATTATGAGCATATATTTCCAGCATAAAAATCTTTTAAAATAATACGTCATACTCTTCTCAATTAGATATACATGGCACACTGCTCTGTTTATATAATTATAGATATAATTCATACACTCGATACCTATCAGTTTACCTTGTCACCATAGAATAATTGAATTATATGGATGGATATTCCGTTGGAAGCTTAAGAAGCACTAATACAACATAGAAACAATAAGCAATCGACGGATGGACAAACAAGAATTTGAAGAAATTGAACAAGAAACAAAGAACAATCGGCGCATTCAATGCCCGTTCGAATATTTAATTTTATATAATTTTATCTAGTCGAGAAAACTATCACGAAATATTGGTCCGATGGAGCGAGTCGACCATATTTCGGCGCTTCTCCAAAGTATAGGGTCTCAGTGTTCGCTCGAGCGAGCGGCGAAGCGAGACTACACAGGCTTTGTTCGTATATAATATCGTTTCTTAATTACTGCAAATATACATTGCTAATTATTTATGAAATATTTTGTTGTTTTACTTTCTTGATAGTCAGTCTAATGCTCGACTTATTGGGTTATAGCTGCTTCTTCAGAAGTAAGTCGCTGCCCGCTCCGCCAAACGCTGTCACTGAGTATGTACACTAAAGAATAGGAATCGTCGGCACAACTAAAGTACAAGCGTAACGGATTCAACTAGGGGCGGGCGCTAACTCACTTAATGGTAGCGTGTCGCGTCTCAGGGTGCAGGCAAACCCCTTCCACTGTGAATATCGACACCTCTGTAACAATACAAAAGGTACCGTTTAACACGCTATATAACAGTTTAACTTTCTAATGGAGCTGTTAAGGTGAAGGCTTTTCAAATGTCGCTTTAGGGTTAATTATGTTAATGATTAGGTATTTTTTGTTTACCTACTGTGTTGTATGTTAACAAAGTGAAATTCAAGTTTATGAAATTGAAGTGATTATATTTTTGAAGGATTTGGTAATGCGGTATAGGGATATAATGTGAGACGGTTCCATACCATCAGGCAGTTCTCGGAGCCGTGGCGGCAGGTCCGCGAAGTAGGAGTGGTGCAGGGCCCGCGCGGCGGGCAGGCGGCGCGCGGGGTCGGGCTGCAGCAGCGCGGCGGCCAGGCGCTCGGCGTCGCGGCCCGCTTCGCGCAGCCGCGGGAATGCTGCGCCTAGTGAACGTGCCGGCGTCGCACCCCAGCGGACCACGTGTCCGCGAAGTCCTGGCAGCCGAGAGACACCCGACCAGCTCTCCTCAGTTGGCGTGCCCACCACCTGTACCGTTCGCAAACCAAAATTATTTAAAAATCCTTTTAACCACCTATTTATATTATTTATATTATTACACGATTATATTGATATCAACTTAAATAACTCTTATAATTAATTGCACCGTCAACTGCTACTGTCTCTCCTATTCATTTTGATCCATCCTAAGGTTGCCTGGAAGAGATTGCTCTTGGCAATAAGGCCGCCCTTTGTACATTACATTGTATATTATTACATCTTATGTACTCTCTTGTAAATATGTAAAGCGGTGTACAAATAAAGAGTTTTCTATCTATCTATCTATATATGCTACTTTATGGCAGTATCGTCTACATCTTCAGAAAAAACAACTAATGGCATACTGAAAATATTCCTTTCAAAAGAGTCAATAAAAACGATGCGCAAATTCTCAGTGAGGAATGTGACCGACAAAAACTGGACTTCGTTACTAAAAGCGGCAAACTTTTATCTCCTTACCTTAAATATTTTGTCTAATTGGTCGTGTGTATCCCGTACCCCGGGAAATGTGGGTACTCCGCAGAGCATCTCTACGAATATGCAGCCCACGCCCCACATATCCAGTGATGTTGAGTACTCGGTGCTACCTAGAAGAACATCTGTCGACAAATGTGTCACATTATTATACTACATATTTCAAAAACAAATCTTACAGCAATGAGATAAATATTGTTATAAAAACTTAAAATAGAAGATACATTTTTGTTTAACTCGATGGCATTTTCAAAAGACTAAAGTTGTATTTAAACTTTGTCGCAGAGGTTTCTGACTTCTGTAAATATAAACTCAGTATTCCTACCACAGATTTTAATTGATCTTTTAACTATCTCAAGAGGATCAAACCCTCAACCAATAAAATCTAGATAGTACTATATTAAATATATCATGGAGCCTTATTCCTAACATAGTTCGAGTTCTCGTACATTTCACAACACTAAAGGAAAATTTCGAGAATGTCAATGCAGCAGAGTGAACGGAGTGAACATAAATCTGTCGCGACAAAACAAATTAAACTGTTTTATGTTTACTAAACAGTCACAGTTTTATCAAACGGAAGTTAGTGCACATGACGAATGTGTGACCTTTTGCACCGAGGTGACGCATCACAAGGCTTGCTGTAACGAGGAGGGTTAAAGAGGAAAAAGCTTGGCTGTAATCCACACTGCGATGGTATACACATGTGACCCAGTTCGAAAGAACAAAATGTCGCTTCAAGAGATGTGTATTGAAATGTTTCTAGTTTCAGCACAAACGTTTTTTTTTTCTATTTGAAGTTTCCTGTAAATAAACTATAAGATGTAGTAACTAAAAGGTGAGAACTTATATGAATAATATGCTGCATATGTCCTTTTTCGGAAACGAAATACAATTAATTAGGGGCATTATTCTGTATTGGAAAAGAACCTCATTGGGTTAAAACCATGAAATACAATGCGGAGTGAACCTTTACATAAAAATGAAATGGAATATTCAATATATAATTCTGCAAGTGTATCTGACATTATGGGCGTATCAAAGTATCCGAGTCAACGTTGCTTATGACAGGGGTGAACAATCGAGAGTCTGTTATTAATTGTTAGAACCCGATTACCCTTACTGAATACTACTATTCAGGTAGCCCGGGAAAGTGTAGAAAGCGTTTGTTTGTCATTTATCTATTCAGTAATTACAGAAACCGGGGTTCGAATCTGGTCAATGAATGCAAAATCGTTAACGTATATAACGTATATAAATCAAATTGATTCCAAGTGTGCCACTTACCTGGTGGTCTGTACCACAGTGTGACGACTTCGTGCGAGTATGTGTGACTCGGCACTGATTTGGCGCGTGCCAGCCCGAAGTCCGCCAGCTTAAGCTCCCCGTGAGAACTTATTAACAAGTTCTGTGGCTTTACGTCCCTGTATAACAACAATTAATATATACAAAACTCGTTGACATTAGGTACTATTACCGTTTACACCGTATTATGACAGTTTGTTAATTGTGAACGTATTAGGCTCAATGACTTGGACTTGTCATGTCAGTGGTCTACGTAAAGAAGTATACAAGTTATTACTTCTAATTATTCGAAACTAGCTACCCGCTCCGGTTTCGCACGGGTTCTTTACGGAAAATTTAAAATATAGTCTATGTTACTCTGAAAAGAAGTGCGGCTTAATTTTTCCGACGTCTTCAACAAATATCGTTACATAATATACTCAAATTTTTTACATATTTGTCATTGTATCTTGAGGAAGGTTTTGGTATATAATTACTCAAGAATCACTTTATCTTTTCGTAAAAACTGCATTAAAATCTGTGCAATAGCTTTTCAGTTTATCGTGAACAGACAGACAGACCGACAAACGCGGCTGAGGACTTTGGTTTTATAACAAGTAGTGATATACATAAAATATAACGTTCTCTTTCAAAGCATCACCTAATATAATCTATCGGTAATCTATTACTAAGCAACTTAGTCATCCCTCTTAGATAAATGTAAATATAAATATTCAAACATTGAAACACGTGTTGCAAACTGTCAATTGTGAGCCAATGATGAATCAAGGAACACTTGACAATGAAGCAGTTCTATCAAGCACATTGTAGAAACACTACTCGTAAAGTTGCAAGGCAGTATGACAAATGGAACTACTTATGCAACAAGGAATCATATCATAATCATCACACATGCCAAAATGGAACAATTATCCTTGTCTCCTTATAGATAAGGTTCTTATTTCGATTTTGGCATGTGTGTGGACTAGTTCCTTTGTTGCATAAGTAGGTTCAAATGTATAAGTCTAAATAAATAGGAATAGAAAATAAGGAGTAGAAAGTTCTATGTAAAGGAAAATTATCTTGTTAGTTCAATTTCTATTAGTTTTTACTCGATCATGGCGAAACCAAAAGGAAGAGTAATAGTTTTGTCAGTATATGTTTGTTTGTTTCACCGTAGCTCTGAAACTACTGAACCGATTTTAATTAATGAGGTGTCCATAGATTTGTCCGGATGACATGTGCTATAACTTTAATCAAAACTTTTTACATAGTCGAGTTACAGTTTTTTTAAACTTTTTCTTGTATTATTAAATGACGTTAATCATTTACGATACAGTAATTCATTCTAACCACTGATTTTGATTAGACATTCATCATTAGCACTTTATCATTGTTATTAAATAAAGTTAAATAGAATTTTAATCACTGTTTTACCATTTATTCACATTATCTAATCTAATATAACAAACGTAATATTGGAATACTTAGATAAATGAGTTGACTGTAAATATGTAAGGATATAATTATTATGCATATTAATTTTAAATTAGTGCAATAAGTTGAAATGTTTTAATGGAATGTCTTAACGCAAGCCTATTTCGTTGTGTGATTTCTATTATCTTTTGCATAGTTTAAACTACACATGATATGTTAATTTCATGCTTTCTACATATTCCAACAAATATTTGTATAATATGCATCTATTTACTAAACAAAAAAAAGTATATATGTATTTATATCAGTAGTCTTATATCCATAACACAAGCTAAGCTTAACTAGATGGCTAGAACTGGTCCCACCAAATGGCCTTATGTGTGTTATTTATTCATTTATTATTTGTGTGCCCAATTTTATGTGTGGTCGGGGCAGTATGTTTTACTCTATCACTCGTCATTTCACTGTTAAATCCCTTTCTATCCATGGCCATGTCCTTTTTCTTGGTAACTCTTCTTTTGTACCCTTTAACTCTCATACGCACTAGTTACTACTCTTACTATTCTACTTCACTTTCCTCGCCACGTTTGCCTCATTTTCCTGCATAACATGTCCATACTAAGATAACCTTCTTATCTTTCGTTACGTTCAGGCGTCTCATCCCTTCTCTTACTAGATCAACTTTCAGAATCATACAGGACGGATGGTTTTGTTATCGAGATTAGATATACATAATTCGATTCATATAGGTATGTTTATTGCGTGTGAGCATTAATGATTCATGCTCCATCTTCTAAGCCTGGCTTATTTATAATAATATCTCATAAAATCTACTTGAGCATAGTTTGATTGTTTACGAAAGTAAAAGTAATATACAAGAACGTAGTTTTATGATAACACAATAGCGAACGTATGCGAAATGTTTACTCTTTCCCAGGCGGGGTAATTTTAAAATAGACTGGTCTATAAGTTATGCGCTGCAAAGTATCCTCTCAGTGAGATTATGCAGAGAAATGGATGATGATTTATATGGACAACACTTTAATGATGTTTACGAAGTTTCAATGCAAAAAATTAGATATAAACTTCGTGTAAATAATTAGACAGCTTTAAAGTTCAATAGTTTTACTGCATTGTTGATTAATCACTTGCACTTTTTAGTGAAGTATGATGTTCGTTAGATATTTTAATATGTTTACTATTATTAAATGGACATACAAACAATATTGGGAATCATAAAGGCTAGGAAGATGAGAATAAATGGACATAAATCAAAATTTGAACTGATACTTGTAAAATTTGAAAATTACTAGTTTTGACTGACTGGCGGTAATTCTCCTGGTGTCCATCACCAAACTGAAATTCACTAAAATTTGTTATTCGATTATATACTGTGAACATTTCGATTTAAGGTCCATTTTTCTATATCTCACATCTCAGCTTTCACTATATTTTCGTCAATACCGATTAAAATTTGGACAGAGGTACAAGCTTGTTTATAAGTAAAAAAAACTAACTGAACTATATATTTAATAATTACAAGAAATAGTTCCGTAAGTAATTTAGTCGACATGTGTTTAAACGACGTTTAAGTTTCAAGTCAAGTTTATGTCATACGTCACACGTTTAACACAAGAATATAAAACGAAAAAAATTTGGTCTATAGTTGAGTAATTTTAATAATTTTGGTTACGCCAAAGTGAATTTTACTTTTTAACCGACTTCAAAAAAAGGAGCAGGTTTCAATTCGACCGTGTATATATATATATATATTATGTGTGTTCGAGGATAACTTCGTCGTCTATGAACCGATTTTGACCATTATTTTTTTAATGGAAAGGAGATGTCCCAACGGTGGTACCATGATAATTACATTAATATCTGATGATGGCATCCAAGAGAAATCGAGTCGAACCTTGAAGTCGGTTTTATTTTTGTTAAAATTGTACTTGTTCAAGTAATAAACAAGCGTATTTTTCTGATTAACTTGTGTTTAGAACTGAACTTAACACACTGACAGCTGAGATGTGAGATATTGAAAAATGGACTGTGAACTAAGGAGATTAGATTTTGTAATCAATTAACAAATTCTAGTTTAGTGATGACACCAAGAGCATCACCACCACAAGGTGAATTATTAACGCCATTCACACATGTGTGTCTGTATATTGTATAATATTATGTCATGTTTAGATTGTAAAATCACTAATTATTAGTGAGTTAGTAAGAAATAAATACAAATCACGTAAGAGGATATTTTGTATTACAGTTTGGAGTAATTTACCACATAGGTATAACCAATGAATTTTTTTTTAAATCTAAATATGTATTACATATGTCTTTTGCATTTTTTTCTTACATGTATCATCTTGCTTGATCACGATTCATATACAAAATCAAATAGCATAAGACATTAACTTGTTAATTAAAACAAAAGGAGTAGTTCACACAGGCTTCGAGCCTAGTGTCCATACTAAGCTCGAGCTCTCACTAGAGCAATTTTTAGAAACTGTTTAGTTTGTAACTAGATATCATGTACCCAAAATTGTACCTTCCTGTGAGAGAAATAAAGTTAGTTCTAGCCACGAGCCTTAATGTTACGTAAACTTCAACAAAATAAAGATATTTAGTAACACATACCTATGTAGAACTCTTCTCCTGTGGCAATATGACAGACCTCGAAGCAATTGAAACATGTACAGTCTAACATTGTGATGATTCAAACCACCAGGGTGCCTTTCCATGTATTGTGAGAGATCCGTGTCCTAAGAACAAGGAAAGTAAGTATTAATTATTCTACTATAATAATTATAAAATAATCTTTGTGTTTCTGAACTAAGGTATGTACTTTTTAATTACAATTTGGTATGCAAAGTTTATAATTAACACGTTGGATGTACCACGCCACGCCTTGCTGTGGGACATTGAGGTTGCATTGATAAGAAATGAGGAACAAGCGGAATACGAAAAAAACATCTTTGAATCGGGTTATGTATAGTGTCAAAATTTTAGCTCAGTCGGTATAGTCTTTTTATGTTTACGAGTGGTCGCCCAGTGGTCGAAATTCAACCAATATTTATTTAATTTATTTTTATTTTTTAGCTTTATGAACTTCTCCACCTTTTAAATTTTAACTGTGCCAAATTTCATACTTAATTATGTAATAATAATAATAATAGAAAAATATGCGACTGGCGGGGCCGCATAATTTTCGTAAAAGGGGGTACCAAGTTTTTGCTTCGCATATTATGAAGCCTAAACTAGCCATGATATAGATATACTAATAATGTGTAATTATTGACAACAGTTCACTTGTAAGTTGTAAGTCTAAAAAAAAAATTCTCACCACAAACTCAAACACGAAAGTTAACGTTTCCCTGGTGTGCACGATGTCATGTAACGTGACGATATTAGCGTGCTTCAGCTCTTTCAGTAGCGAAGCCTCGCGAATCGCGGTGAATGGCGCACCCTCCTCTTCTTGCAGTCTAATCTCTTTCAAAGCCACCACTTGCTGCGTTAAACTGATAAAACAAATGGACAAATTAGATTAATTAAGACGGTACATTGTGTAAATTACACATAATAAAAGCAGACATTAGTACTAAAAACATGTTGGTTATGCTTCAATTTCTTGACTACTCAACATCATTTTAGTGTTCGGCGCTACAGAAAGGGAGCCCTCGGGTTTATTTCATCCAAAGGGCTGGACCGACGATTTGAACAAAGTGGCTGGCACCGAATGGATGCGAACAACCCAAGACCGGGATAGTTGGTGCTCCTTTGGGGAGACCTTCGTTCAGCAGTGTAGGGCGATTGGGGTAGTACGCAAACGAATTCGTGGTTCTAAATATATATACAACATACATGACAGACACCCTGAAAACATTAAACGATCTCAAAGCTCTCTCGCTAGCCGCATCGCAATTTATTCCGCCGCAAAAGTAATCAAATTGTAATGCCTTATATTACTACAATCTATAACAAAAAAATAATGTAATATACATCATACTCATATTTAAGGAAGCAAAGGCATTTCTCATTACTTCCTTATCTTTTAGCACTACTATATTTGTTAAAATTAATCATGTTGAGCATGATTCACCTTATATCTTCACGTGCCTTATAAATAAATTAATATGTAATACCATTGTCAACATTGCTTCAGAAACTAATACAATTAACCTGTATTACGTTGCTACGTCTCGACATCACGTGCATTCTTACAAAGAAACATACGGGAATATTTATTTGTTTGTCAGCAGTAGTCACGACTCGCTAGTTCACACGTTCAATCTATGTTTAAATAATTCATTTCTAATGCATCTGTGTTGTGTGTAATTGCATCACATGTCTTCACTATTGAAAGACAAAGACGCGAAGAAACGGAACACATTTTTTGTTTCCATAATTTCCGAGCAATTTTTGTCGTTGGAAAGAGATATCGAAGCAATTAGGTGTTCGTGAATATCACAGAAGTCGCCAGGATTACTTGCCCTCCAAAGTGAGAGTGTGTTGTCAGGAGTTCGTATTCCTAATAGCCAAGAAATGTGGGTAAATAATTTGTAGGTAGTGAAAAATCTTTTTGGACATCATCACTTAACCAAGGTTCAAGATCAAAACTGCAATCAAAATTATGCTATCAAATTTCAATATATTTATTTCGGACTTATTGTATCAAGCAAACATTTTGTAATTTCTTTACTTCAAAAACTTCTATGTCATTTACTTAAATAATAATTTTCTTTTCGGTTTCCTCGATGAAATATTATCACATCTAAATCCATAAGAAACAGCAATTATAGAAATACATAACATAAATAAAGAAGTCTCAAAAGAAGACACGACTCCCTCCGTAATCGTTCAGACATCCTATTAAGTCTTATGATCTAGGCCAGTTTGCAAGTAATTAAATCTATAGTCAAATATGTATGCAGGTTAGGAAGTAACCTAATGATCCACTGCCGGATATTATAATATCAATACGTCTACCACCTCTGCCTGACCAGGAAATTAAACTTATTAATATTCAAGACGTCGGAAGATACTGTCAAGTACCAATCCAAGTTTTAAAACAACAATTTGATCAGTTTCCTGTCGAGAACATTAAAATTACTTTGTTTATAGAATGTATAGTAAAGCTTTGTGTTGCTGTATCTACAGATATCTCTTATCAAGTGACGAGAGGAAGCGGGAGTAAATGCAATCTTAATAATTATACTGACTGAGAGTCCGCTTTTCTTTTAACAGATTCTACTTACTGGCGATCTCTTTTAAGCATTTATGAGATATTCTAATTTCAGTGTCTGATTCTGAAAAAATTGGCAGTCATAAGGACTGCAATAGAAGTGAAAACCTTTAACTTACAATGTTATTTGTAAAATAAATATGTAAAATTAGAAATTTCAATATCAAACATCGGTGATGCGAAGGCGAACCCATAACATTTTCCAATACCAAAAAGTGCTCAACGCGGCCAAAGGAGTTTTGTGACGTCAGCGTGTCGGTGACGCGGTAACGCGAACTCATAAGATTTTCCCCTACCAAAAAGTGCTCAACGCGGCTAAAGAAATTTTCACTTGAAAATGAAAATTGAACAATGTACGCGAATTGGGTTCATTGCAATGTAAAATCATTATGTGTCTCTCCCTTAGCGTATAGAATGTAAGGAAACTTTGGAGCTCTATGAATACTATAATTTGTAGTGGAACACGCTTAATACCGCAGCTCTATGAGTTGAAGTACTTCATTCAATATTCACAAGCAATGAACACTGAAGTCCCGTTGGCCTGGCCCACTCGACCTGACCTCGCCAATTCGAACCATTCAAGTTTGGCATGGTAATTAGAATGCTAAAAATATGTTTTTATGTTCAATGTATTACTATTAAACGAGACATAATGAAATTAACGAGACGTTAATGTTATTGAGGACGAAACGATTCAGTCACGTGTTTACAGTAGTATGGATAGATAACAAAGTTTAACCATTTAAGTTTGACCATTTTAATAACCGAATTCCTAAATTTTGGTTTTAATCCGAATAATATTATAAACTAATATTATAAACGCGAGAGTTTTTAAGTATGGATGGATGGCTCGGTGGATGGATGTTTGTTACTCTTTCACGCAAAAACTACTGAACGGATGAAACTTTACAGTAGTACAGCTTATATATCAGAATAACACATAGGCTACTATTTGCTGCGATAACCGACACATACGCGGGCGGAGCCGCGGGCAACAACTAATATGTAAAAGTAAGTAGTATAACTAGTATCACTAGTGTCTAGTGATTTGTCACTGGATATTACAAATATTTTTTTTTTGTACCTAAATAAACCGTTTTAGCTTCATAAACAATTCAAAACAAAAATGAACACTATCTGCAAACACCAATTTATAGTAGAAATTGTTATATTTAATTTCAGCAGATGACTGAAAACTAATTAGATGAATTGATAACAATTCATCTGAATAATTTTGAGATTGATTTTGTTGAAGAACAGCTTTAGCAGAAACTTTTACAATTTCGATGTAAGATCAAGTCTAAAGTAGAACTAATATTGTTACTGGGTAATGTATACTTTATCAAAGTTAATAAAATCCTCAAATTCAATATCTATGAGAAACTTGGAGGACGAGAAAACTCTTTACTTTAGGAGTGGCATCGAAAAGTCGCTGAGATGTGATTGGACGTTCGAATATTTGCTCCATTCTCTCAATCTACTATCCGATGCAAATAAAAATATGAAAGACAGAAAGAAAACATCATAATTTGTATAGCTAATAACTTTATATTGCAATAATTAATTTCCGTTGTGAGTGATCAATTTTTATTCAGTTTCGTACAGAATATAAAACGTTTATTAAGTAGTAATTCAATTAATTATCCTAGATGTCTTCGAAAATAAAAAAGTTTATTCTGAAATATTTCATTGTAACAATTATTATTGATTTCGCTCCTATTTCCGTAAAGACAGAAAGGTGTCCATATCATTATCGTCATAATTATCTTCCTTTTCAATGCCAAATTTCGACCAACCTTCGCCGGCTATCAGATGAGGTAAGGAAGAAGGTTAATTGAAGGTAATAAAACTGGTAGAGCAAGAGGGTCAGGGTATAGACATACATACCGCAAGTCTCTGGCGGGATTCAAAACTGAGGCTAAAGTAGCTCGTAAAGGCTGATGTTGCCTACCTAATGTATAATCGTCTAGCGAAAAAACTTAACCTGAATCTATACTAATATATAAAGCTGAAGAGTTTGTTTGTTTGTTTGAACACGACCGCTGGTCCGATTTGAAAAATTATTTCACTGTTAGAAAGCCCATTTATCGAGGAAGGCTATAGGCTGTATATCATCACGCTAGGACCAATAGGAGCGGAGCACCAATGAAAAATGTTTCGAAAACGGGGGAAAATTATCACGCTACGGGCAATAGAAGACGCAAACGAGGTTGCGTGGGTCGGCTAGTATGTATATAAAATGCAATTCAATTATACTTACTTGCTATAGCCTTTATATACTGTAGCGTAGGAACCCTCACCGAGTTGCTCAAGCTTTACGTAAGCTTCGGATTTTCCGAAAGGAGAGTCACCCTGTTGAAGAAAAGAATACATTTATTGATCATGATCACCACGGATACGCTCCTTCACAGATTTCGCCGAAATCTTTAAAGGTAGTAGAGTCACGCTGATTTCAGCACAGTTAGGCTGGCTCGACCGCGGCGGTACTACCCTCGCACAGAAGATCAGCGTAAAATGTCGTGTTTCGCTGGCTAGTACGAGACCGGAGGCCCAATGATGCAGAAGCATCACTAGGCCGCCATAGTGTGGGTCATGCCGCACTGTTGCATTGTCTGCATTCGCAATGAGTATGGTGACCACTACTCTTCGATTCTACTTATGCTTTCCATCAGGCAAAGTAGAATCATTGTGGCAGGCCCATGAATAAAAAATTGTCATGGTGATGCTTTGATTTTTGAGAAAGGCTACTAATTACCGCCATAACTGACATACATGCAGACGGGTTAATTATGTTTGATGCAATTATCTCGATCCATTTCAAAGGTCATAGATGACCATTGATCTAATCTGACTTACTGATACTAGATCGACAGAGAGTCTAGTCTCTCTATCGATCCAGTCTTCTAAACCAGTCAATACGTGGCTTTACTTTTGTAAATTTTACACATAAAGAATATGGTTAAAATCTCAATAACTTTCGAATTTCGTACCAATAAATTACTTACAAAATATAAATATGTGTCAAGGCAACTTCTTATTAAAGTAGGAAAAACCAGATGTAAATTATTTTGGGATCATACATCGCTTCCTAAGATAAAAAGAAATCTATAAACAAACACAAAATTTTATTTTTATTTATTTTTATAATGTATAAGCCTCATTATCGTATATTAATAATCATAATAGTTATTATAGTAATTTTATAGACACTACACAGCTGTTAGAACGTTATCTATGCCTACTTAATCAACTGCAGTTTGGAGTTTGTTTGGATTATAAACAGAGTTATGACAGATTAATGGTTTATACCGTTATCTCATGTATGTTATTTATACGTAAAAAAACATTAAAGTCTAAGTAAAGTATTATTCGTAAACAAAACGCCTGTAGGTCAAATTAGGTTTTATTACCGCATCAAATATGTCCAACAAACACGCTCAGTGTACCTTTGAAGGTTAGGAGTAACAAGAGAAAAAATTATGATAAGTCGTCACAAAGTGACACATAAAAAAGTTTTAAGCGAAATTAAAGTCTCAAAAATGTATCTACGTTAGCTTGTCTGTTTTTTATTTGGCTACTAAACAACAAAAAAGCTTATTTTGTAGTAATTTATGAAGTTTTGTTTATTTTTTAACCGATTTCATTATTAGATACTTTGCTGTTTGTTTCTCGATTTACGACCGCCGCGCCGATTCAGTTATTTTGGCTTATTTGCAATTTCATGTATGGCCTACGATTTTCCCTCTATACTCGCCCACATGTAGCTTGTCCAAATATTTGGCTTGAATAATGAACTTCTACTTAATTGAATGCATGCGGGCTGGCGTTAAATCAAAATTTTCTATACAGATTGGTTAACTTCTCAGTAACAAACATCTACTATACTTGAGAGTAACCTTAGAGCATACATACATGAAGGGAGCGCTGAACGAGCGGAAAGCGTGATCGAAGTAGAGTGGGAGAGACTAAGTTTAGTTAGAGTATGTCTCTCTCACGTAAGCTTCTGATTGGTTGGTGTATTTCCCACCAAATCAGTCATGCAAATTGGTAAGTGCGTCCACCAATCATAAGACAGACAGACAGACTAACTAAACTCAGTCTCTCTCTCTCTCTCTCTACTCCGATCACGCTTTCCCTCCCTCCCTCCATGTATGTATACTCTAAGAGAGTAACTTAGTTATGTTTATAATTAAAAGTGTTTTTTTTATATATGAGCCTGCCAAACTGACTCTACTCTACGCCTGATAGAAAGCATGAGTAGAGTTCAAGAGCGGGAGGCGCCATATTCATTGCGAATGCAGACAATGCAGTATGATTATTCACACTTGACGACCTATTGAGCTGCTTTTCATCTCACCGCTTAAAAACCCGGGATCATAGTGGGTCCTCTTAGAATATCTCATATACTATTATGTTATTTTGTGTGTCAACTACAACTTCATTGCATTACATTTGAAAATACTTTTTTAAGTGCCAACTGTTTGCAATCTGTCCTTCCATATAACTGTATTACATACTACACAGAAGTGCTGGTCCTGATATCTTTTGAGTTTACTTTAATAAATTCTGCGCCATCTAGACCCAAATTAAGATGAGCTTGTACTATGGATACTAAACATAAACATACATAATATATTATACATAGAAAACACCTAAACTCCTAAAAGTATTAGCATATCATACAAACATTTGGTCCGACCCGGGAATCGAACCCGAGACCTCAAGCACATATATGCCACCACTGCTCCACGAAGTAGTCATAAACATGTTTTCATAATTGATCCAACCTAGCATTTTACAAGCATGAAATAATCGAAATAATATTAATAAGGTCAGACGCTTTGAATGTCGATTATCAAGCGGGAAAAAACGTTTTAGTCACAAACGCGCCTCTAAGCGTCGCGATATGCTAAAATGTTTTCAAAAACCTTTTCTCACAAAGCGTTAGAAATAAGTATAGTAAGATGGTGGATACGACACGATCTAATCGCACCATCTATCAACGTCAACGACGGTCCTTACTAGGCGTATTTGTTAGTTGCTATCCGAGCTTAACCCCAAAAGAATTTTAATATTCATTTTAAAGTTCATTTAAACTTTATTTTAAAAATTAATTAACATAGATTTTCATATAAGTCACTTATTTGGGCTATAATTGTGAACCAATCAATCGTGGATATTATACCTACTACTACTGCTATATACCTACTTTACTAACCCCATAAGGCAATAGTATGAAGAAAATTTACGAATCTGATCAGGAATGAACAGTATTTACTTGGGTACGTTAAATTTTAGATAATACTAGCTGTGCCCGCTACTTCGTGCACGTGACATTTGGATTTTCAACTTAGTTTTACTATTTTTACCGTTCAAACCTTCCCTGAACTAGGACAAATATTTCTAAACCAAAATCAGCTAAATACCAGCTGTTCTCGAGTTTTATCGAGGTAAACGAACAGCAATTGATTTTTTTTATACATAAGAAGATAAGAAAAAGATTTAACCTATATGCATACTAAAGATTTTTAACAATGTTAGTGTTACTAAAATTTTACGTAAGTTACTTCGTTTCATCAATGAAATTGCTATCCCTATAGTATTTAAAATATAACTTGATCTCTGTGCAAGTTGTCACTAGTGTCATTTTAGAACTCACGTAACTTACAAGTCGCCATTTTACTTGTGATATTTATATGTATTGTACTTCCTCCTCTTCCTAGCCTTTACTATTCCCAAGATTATTTTGTGATCGGCTACTAGTCCAACCGGTTTCACCTGAATATCGTTTTGCCATGGAGTGAATGGCATCGTACCTCTGTAACCCTGAGTACGAACTGAATTCAAAGGTTGAACTAGCCATTTGAGATAAAACTTGGGCGTAATGAATAAAAATATGGCTGATCTATACAAATAAATAAAATTGGAGTGTCTGTTTGCAATATTAAAATAACCGCTTTCTACTCAATGCATATGTATGTATACACGGTACATATACCAAAAATGTAGATAAAAAAATTTTTGTCTGTCTGTCTGTTTGTCCCGGGTAATCTCTGGAACGGCTGGAGGGATTTTTACGGGACTTTCACTGGTAGGTAGCTGATGATCCTGGGAGTAACTTAGGCTACTTTTTTAGACTAACTTTGTGACGCGGCGTTACTCGCGGTACAACAATAACCGTGGGTAACACCGCGGGGTTCAGCTAGTATAAAATAAAATTGCTTGTTTTAAGTTACTTCGTCGGTTTCGTAGACATTTGTCATATAGATTAAGCTATATTTAAAGAACTGTGGTTTTGGAAGTTTCTCTAGTTTTAAGAACATTCATTAGTTTTTTTGCCTATGATAATATTATTGGATTTGATATAATTTTGCTTTTACAAATTCCATATTGTAACAATAATTACAATACAAAATATAATAAAAGCCAAATAATCCGGTTCACATATTTTTATTTGGTACACATGCCACCCATTTTTGGTACACATGCATCATATTTATTAATTATTACTCCTGTGTCTTTAAATAAATGTATTACTTGAATATATTAATTAACAATTTTACTTACTCCAAAGGCACTAAACCGCTTGGTACGTCGGTTGGAGTGGTCGTGTGGGCCGAGGAAAGCCTCTGACTTGGGCCTGGGCGGCCGCTTTGGCCTCATCACTACTCGTGCTTCCTCTCTTGCACCTTCGTCCAAAAGTTTTGAGTCAGAAGATACGGATAGTTGTCTTCTCACACGATACTCGCCGTTACCACCTCCACCGCTCCATTCTGTACCAAATAGAAAATAATTTATACAAAAACTGTTTATAATTGTTAAATTGTTAACGTAAATAACTGAGTCGGGATACAGGTAATCTATACAAATAATAAAATTGGAGTGTCTGTTTGTAAGATTAAAATAACAGATTTTCAATCAATGCCTATGTATGTATACACGATACATATACCAAAAATTTAGTTAAAAATTGTTTGTCTGTCTGTCTGCTTGTTCCGGGTAATCTCTGGAACGGCTGGACGGATTTTGACGGGACTTTCACTGGCAGGTAGCTGATGATCCGGGGAGTAACTTAGGCTACTTTTTTTAGACTAGCTTTGTCCCGCGGCGTTACTCGCGGTACAACAATAACCGCGGGTAACACCGCGGGGTTCAGCTAGTTGAAAATAAAAATAATCATTAAAATCGGTTCATAAACGACGAAGTTATCCGCGAATACACATAATATATATATGGTCGAATTGAGAACCTTGTCCTTTTTTGAAGTTGGTTAAAAATATATATGTCTAAATGTTACTTTCATTCTAACATAGCACAGCTATTTTGTTTTCCCTACCACAATCCCAAGTAATACAATCTCTAAAATACAAACGTCTTTATTGAAAGCCTTGTCAATTGCTGAACAAAAAATCTGACAGAATGTTCCCCCGCTAGCACTTAGCAAGCAAAATTAATTCGCGAGAAAATAAAAAATGTTGAGTTGAAGAGATGTTGTTTGAAAAGAGCTATTTCTCGCGCACTTCAATATTTCGGTATCGACAAATGAAGTACTCTGAAAAGGAGTTAGCGTCACAAAGATAGGCTATCGATACGGCATAAACAACAAACGAATCACTTGAAGATATAAATGGAGGCGCGAATAACAAATCGAATAATCGGCACGATTTAAATGCAAAAGAGAAACGACTACTTCAATTTAGGATTCAAATTACAGGACATTTTAGTAAAATTGCCAGGGGTAAGTATTTTAGTAGACTATTAGGAGTGTAAAAATAAAAATACATTCCTAAAACAGTAATATCTATTTAAATACTACAAAAGAATAACAGGTAATGAAAACGAAAAAGTGCTTAATAGCAACGTTCCTTTTATCACAAATAATATTTATAGCTATAATATAACCGCTAAGCTATGATGGGAATGTCAATTTTGCGTGAGGTGAAACGCGTATCCAGGGTAATGTACAAGTGGGTCAATGGGGTGGCTCGGGCGTAACACCCCTGTTATGGGTTACGGACCGATCCAAGCACAACCCAACGATAATTTTATTGGTAGAGTCCCTAAAGACCGATTCTGTTAATTCGATTTAAATATTGAGATCAACTCAGACTAACTCGGCTTAAAAAGTAACGAGGATAAACAAGGGATCGCAATCAAACGAACATATGTACATTTATACATTTTTTTCAAATTTTTTATATGTTTATTCTGTCTTTTTAACGTGTTTTAATATTCAAGCAAAACAAAGCAAAAATTGTTTACATTTTCATTGTAATTAGGACCCATTAATTATAGTTGGTTATTAATTATACCTGGATAACCAAAATTTTCTAAGTTTGAATCCTAGCTAGATCGATTTATCGTCCCCGAAATCCCTTGCATAAGTATTGCTCGTTTAAAGCTATGAAATTAATTCAGATGTCTGACTTAATTCAGAGACCGGCAGTTTATATCAATACTTCAAGAAATTCGTTATTTTAAGATACCCTATAAATACTTTACGTAATGTAAGTGAAGGGAAGTACTGAAGCTACAGTACACGTAATAGCTGTTTATCTTTTCTGGAGTAATTTTCTTTAAGAGTTCCGGGTTATAAAATAGTAATATCACCATTATACCGCAATTTGAGGGTTATGTGTCGCATAATCTCATTTTATAGCATACTTCGTATTTGATGTTGGTATTTACTCCTAGTGTAAAACATGTTTAACACGTTCAACGAACAGGAACCAGTTGGGTTCAAACATGCTTTAATTTACGATTATATTATAAAATCCAACAATTCAAAGGCTATATAAAGATAAATGTTATATAGAGATAAGCACTCAGACTCGACTTATACAAAATACTTTGTAGCTGGATTGCAAGTTA
Organism: Spilosoma lubricipeda; assembly: GCA_905220595.1. Taxonomy (NCBI): domain Eukaryota; kingdom Metazoa; phylum Arthropoda; class Insecta; order Lepidoptera; family Erebidae; genus Spilosoma; species Spilosoma lubricipeda. The sequence continues at coordinate 5,107,750 of HG992290.1, forward strand.
ATTCAAAGGTTTGCAGTTTGTAAAAAAGGACAACACTGAAAAAAACAGTATCACTAGTTAAGTCGCATCCTATATTAGTAAGTAAATAATATATATATAAATATATATATATATATATATGTCGGAGAACGAGTAGTTTCTTAAGTTTTAATTTGAATTCGTGTTTATTTCAATCGATTATTCGAAACGTCAAACTGTGCATCGAGAAACATGGCAGTTTGGGTGGAATCTGTAGACGGTGTATGTAAAGGAAGAAACTGATTATTTGTTGTTAACGATGTGATTATTACGTCTTAGTTTACTTACAGCTTGATTTAATAATGTTGGTTTAGTTTTAGTCGATTCTGTAAGCAATATTAAATTAAATGTTACTAAAATGTGTGCGGGTAACACCGAATATAGTGGTAGGTGTCACCACAAGTTAAAGCGAGCAGCCGGTATAAAAGAGAGCGGCCGCACGAGTTGCGGGACTACTAACCCATTGGCTCTTAAACTAACTACCCACCGTTTCGTATTGAAGTAAAATAGAATCAACAGATCAGTTTAGTACGGGCATTGTACGAGGAAGGACAAGCTGTAAATAAGCTAAGTACATAGGCTTCTTAATTATTGTGATCAACTATTAAACGTTTGTAACTAATAAGTTAAGATTTAAAAGAGTGGCCATGAGTTTCTTTGCCAGTATTCTTCTCATAAGGCTCTACGCATTTTGGAAACTGGAGATTATAGGTCGTCACGGACGTTCAGTGGATTTTGGTGTTCTCACCTAATTCACTTTGACAGTGTTGTGCCGATCTATGATTTTAACTGTAGCTTCATTGATTCAATAAACTATTGGAATTCTATATTGTCTTTGGCTGTGCAAATAAACCCTACCTACCAACGTGTGTAATAATGAAGATTGATTACTAGACTAGACTTGATTAAGAGCGATTTCTATTGCTTTAAAATCATGAGTGCCACTTGACAAAATATCCAAGTGACGTCGGCGAAACTGACGTCACCGTTTCATAAAAACCGCTTCGACCGATCGCCCACACTGTGACTCCGACATATATATATATATTATATACTAATAACTGATTGTTTATGTATGATATTACTCATTACATTCAAAAATATGAAAAAAAGAGAAATAAATGTACCTATTTACAGTCAAATATATTCAGGAATACCACCCTCAGTGAGCATTAGCCCTTATGACACAGATACGTCCTTCTTCATAACCGGAAATAAAATTTTTAATAATCCTCATGTCATTTCGGCCACTCCTCGGTTGGAATTACCATAATTAAAATGGACAGTGAACTTTTAGCTATGTCATGTATGTATGTATTATGCACGAAATTACTAAGCAATTAGGATAACTATTCATGCATAGTATTTTTGACCGTAGTAAACGACCTCAGAAACTTAAAGACTACTTTCCCGACGTTTAAATGCGAAATTAAGTTTGTTACATCTTTATTTGATTTTCATAAAAAAAAATGATATACGTTCTCAGATATACAGAAAATAGCATGAGTTTAAGACTGATACCTTAAAAGCTAGGGAAACCACCGGCAAAATCAAACTCAGAAAACCAGATAGGTACGTTTTTGTGTTACATTTTAACAATTTTACAAAAAGAAACGTTTTTTGAAACATCATCCAGAGTGAAAGGAGCTCGACGTTTTTAGATCATGTCAGTATTATTTAGCGTGATTTATGGACTTGAGATAAATTACTTTAGCACATTTTACCGACAATTTTTTATTTAGACCAAAAACATTTTACGACAAATTTAAATTTAATATTTTGTTGTATGAGTATTTATTACTCGCTGTCTGCACGATAAAATAGTTACGTCGTTGCAGTCGTCAGTCTACTACCCATTTGTGTCGAAATTATAGCCACGTACTTAACTCTCACGAACCACCTACCTAATGCAGTATGTCGTATTTGAAACGCCTGAACAAACAAACTGGTCCTTCTTATACAATCTTATATATAAAAATCAATTGCTGTTCGTTTGTCTTGTTAAAACTCGAGATCGGCTGGGCCCATGTAGTTGATTTTGGTTTTGAAATGTTTGTCGTATTCCAGGGAAGGTTTAAGCGGTAAAAATTAAAAACAACTTGAAAATCCAAACGTCACGTGTATGAAGTAGCGCGTACAGCTAGTATTAAATAAAAGTCACTCAAATATTACACGAAATCATTATACACATTTACAAGAGACGGCTTAAAAAAGAACTATTGATAGGTATAACAACGCCTAAGGAAAATTAAATTAGACAAAAACACAATAGCCGTAAATAGGAAGACAACGTCATAGTTGTGGATCAAGAATATATGAATGTTAAAAAATATAATCAACATAAAGACGTATGGAATTTTGGAAGGATCTTGTACCACGAGGGTAACATTTCTTCTACATCTACTGTGTACAAATTAGATTTAAAGCGAAATGTTCAAGATTAAGCAATGGCGTAAACCGTTTCTTAAAGATCATTACAAAAGATTGTACTGTAAATGGGACACTGCAATGATATAAACGAAATTCTTGTGGAAAGAATCCATTTTCTACATTTGTCACTTTCTGTCCTCCCCTATTGTAAAGAAACGGTAGGTAGAAGACGAGAAAATAAATAACGAGATTTCCATTGAAATAAAATTGTATGGGGTCCATTTGTTTTTATTTACGCAGACGTATCTCCTACGTATGGAAATCTGTTCTTGTAATATGAGACACGATTTCTATTCAGGCAGACTTAGTGGATGCTTTGAATATTGTATAAATAAGTATAGTTTGTATTGATTTTAATACAGTATTGGTACTAAATAGGCATTTACATTACAAGCCAATACATGCGTAATGCATGTGCTTTCTTTAAAGTGGTGTTGAATTGAGATTGAATGATTGGATTATTTGCATATTACATACTTAAGTCGTTTTCCTAACAAAATTAACGACAATCTCAATAGTTACATTTAGTGGGTAAAATTTAAATTAGACTCGATTAGTAAATGAGAACTTCAAATCATCAGCGCTCTCGCTAATTTATCCCTGATATGATCAATAGGTTTTTCTTAAAGTTTTACAATAAACTGTACGCCTCAGTCCCCAATTTTGCACAATTCGGGTGATTTTTGAAGTGAAAATTTCTTTAGCGGCGTTATGCACTTTTTTGGGAAGGGTAAATTATTTTAAGCTCACGTCAACACAGTGACCTGATCGAACATTCGTAAGACGGAGGCGTGGCGTATAAGAAGAAGTAATCTCCTCCTCTCTTTCTACCGCGCGGCGAAAATGTATGCCTGCTCCTGCTGTTTCGTTTAAGCGGCGTAGAGCACTTGCGCAAGTGTGCGTGTGTTTTTATACTACAGCGCGCATGCGCATACACGGATGGTGACAGCTAATGGCTCGACTGTCTGTATACTTGTAAAATTCGTATATATCAAGTGTTTAAAACATGGAAATTTAACAAAGTGCATCTATTAATGAAAAAAGTGGCGAAGAAATAGTGAAAAAAAGGAGTAAGTTGTACTTTATAAAAATACTAGATGAAAACCCGGCTTCGCTCGGGTAATATGTTTATACTGTATAGCACTAACCTAGATTTTTATAACATCACAATAAGAATTTCTGTGGTTATGGATTCTCAGGGAATATTAAAGGCAAATCAAGGCATAAATTCGTATAGCATCGTTCATTGTGTTAAATATAAGAAATTAAAAAAAAAATTAAATCAAAATGCACAACGTTAATGTTCAAGTTTTCACTTCCGCTGGCACTCCCAGAGTGCAACCCGTTTTTTTTTCTTAATCCCTTCCAAACATTAAAAAAAATTCCAAATCGATTAATTAATGACGGTGTTCTGAGTCCTCACAAAAATATAAGCAAATTAATTAAAAACCTTTACCTTTTTTTGAAATCGGTTAAGAAAGTTATTCAATATGAACGCCGCGGTGTTACCCGCGGTTATCGTCGTACCGCGAGTAACGTCGCAGAACAAAGTTACTCTAAAAAAAGTAGCCTAAGTTACTCCCTGGATCATCAGCTACCTGCCAGTGAAAGTCCCGTCAAAATCCGTGCAGCTGTTCCAGAGATTACCCGGAACAAACAGACAGACCATTTTTTTAAATACCTTTTTGGTATATGTACCGTGTTAGTTAAGCGGTTATTTTAATATTACAAACAGACACTCCAATTTTATTTATTTGTATAGAAAACGCTTACTGTTTGGATTTATAGTCTGTACCGAAGAACACCAATTACTAAGTAAGGTGAATATTATTTGAATAACTTGGGTATTACAGATCATTTACAAAGTCATGATCGCTAAGGCGTTACAACAAAGAAGTACAATAAAATTATTTAAATATTATTTATTTAGCAGAAAGACATGATTTATAATGCTATTATTTGGGTAATCATGTGTTGTAAAAGGACAATATCAATAACAATAAAGGACAATCCTTTAAATTACCTCTAGATTTACAATAACAGATCTCTTAAGGTGACCATGCTCCTCTAAGGTCACTCACCTATATTTAATGCGTAGACAAATATATTTAGAGCAGGTTTAGATTTTTTTAAAACAAACATATTGTAAATATTTTAGCTGGTAATAATTCACGTGAAATGGTGTGGTTTAAATTGAATCTAAACTAAAATTTTCACTATTTCTTGATTGTAACCTTACAATAAGCTAATATATAATGGCTATACCTATATAAAGGCTATACGTAAGAATCAAGAATCTTATTTGTATAATAACTGGCTTTTGCCCGTGGTTCGACATCGTGACAAAAAGTGGTCGTTCTCCAAGGTACATTCTATCTCTATACCAAAATTAATCCAAATTGGTTCAGCTGTTTAGCCGTTAAAGCGTAACAGACAAACAGAAGAGTTACTTTTACACTACTAAATAATACTAGTATGAAAATAATTTCTAAACTCATTTAAAAGATATCAACAGGGAATTCTGGTCCACAGCGAATATGTTTCTTATATTCTCAGCTTAAACTTTTATTTTCAAACAATAAACACCCACATAATCCATCCCGAGTATTTGTTGATTTTAAATATAAACGCTATAACACGGACATACAACAACAATCCTGTATAAACAAACATAAAAGCATACCATGACATAACTTCGCCTGACGTTAAACACTTGTTCTAGCCAACCCCGTGGTTGTTTATTCATTCATGACGTTTTACAAGATCCCTAAAGTTGGGAAACAATAAATTGTATACAGAAACTAGTCGGCGGTGGTCATGAAAGGGAATTTTGTATTTAAGTTACTAAAATGTGATGGAGTTGTTGAGAGGTTTGAGAGAAGTTGTGGGTTAAAGTCAAGTAAATTGTGAAATAGTTCGAAAGAAATAGATAAATATATGTCTGAACATTCTAATCACTCGAAGTCCCATTAAGCCGCCATATTACAGACAATTCCAGAATCATAAAAGTAATTTAGCTATCAGATGCTTAAATTTTAGAAAAATGTTTATACTTTTTGCGCTTGTAGCCATGGTGCGGTTGACATTTCAGTAACATTTCGTTTCACTCTTGAAAGTTGCAGCGATTTACAAATTATGACTTAGTATTTCAGGTGTACCACATTCGCAATACATTAAATCACTAGTTGTTGCCCGCGGCTCCGTCCGCGTATATGTCGGTTATCGCGTCAAATAGTAGCCTATGTGTTATTCTGATATAGAGCATATTACTGTAAAGTTTCATCCAAATCCATTCAGTAGTTTTTGCGTGAAGAAGTAACAAACATACATACTCACAAACGTGATTAATAACTGTAGTAAATTAAACCAACCAGAATGTTCGTACAGGCAGCTGTCACCCGCACCATGCTACAGTGCAAAGAGTATAGGTTAATGTCCAATGGATTTCAATATATTGCAAGGACCCTAGGTAACAATTTTGTTTCCTAGGAATTAAGAGGGCTAAAGCGAGGTAACCTTATATATAATTTAAAACATCAGGTTGTTTTCCCGACACGGCTGGATTATTGACACTCATCTTAACGCTTCGTTCTATGCAAGGTTTGTCAATTACATTAGAAAAACAGAAGTGACAAAATGTATTATTTAAGGCAACTTAAAATCTACATGTACATGTATATGGACTAAGTAGGCCGTTTCTTACAAGAAAGTAACCTAGAAAGGTAAAGCATTAAAAGATTTGAAGAAATCATCGTCATCAGCATATCGCAGTTGATTGCTGGCCGTGGGCCTGCCCAATTGCACGCTACTGCGTGCGATTCTCAATTTCTCGCATCTATTTCTTGCAAATCTTTTTGCGCAAATCATCACTATGTCAATTTTATTTTTGATTACTGTGTGTAAAATTAATGTCCTGATGACACAATTTGTATTGCCAAGTCGAGAATTACACGCTTCTGATGGATGTATTTATTTCTAATGGCTTTAACGTAGACATTTTTCGTCGGTCCATATTTACTGAGCTGCGTTTATTTACAAAACCGTCAGCGAAGACTGCCGCAAGCTTGTATGCTTCACTTCAACATGTTTGTGTGGGGAAATTTACAAACAAAATGTATAAGCACGAAATGTAATCGTGCTCGTGTCGTATTTAAAAGGAAATAAATACAAATATGTGTCGATTGATGTTTGTCTGGTATATGTCGTAATCGGTAATCGATGTTGAATGAATAAATAAGCAGGGTGTTGGTAAATATATTACATTAGCTATAGCCCGCGGCTCCGCCCGCGTGTATGTCGCTTATCATGGCAAATGTTATTTGAATGTAAAAGCTATATTACTGTAAAGTTTCATCCAAATCCGTTTAGTGTTTTTGCGTGAAAAAGTAACAAACACACACATCGTTACAAACTTTCGTATTTATAATATTAGTAGGATTTTCAAAAGAAGCACCTATTTCAATATGCCTTGGAAATGATTTATTGTAATCTCTGCCTTATTAATTTCTTATTTTTTTTTAAATAAATAGCCAAGAATACTTTATTATTGAAATTTGATGTTTTAAGACCTATTGAGATACCAAAATATATTTGCAAATCGAAGGGTACGGATATCGGAGTTTGAGAACTTTGTTATCCGTACCCATCGATTTGGAAACTTACTTGAAGGTTAGAAGATATACACAATAAGATCATTGATCTACTGAAACTTATTATTATATATATTATATTGCCACTATTATTTAATAACTAATTATATAACTTATATTACTTACATACATGTAACTTACAAATTTGTGAGTATTACGAAAACGAAGCTGCGTGTGCAATTTTTGATCATTTATTTATTATATATATAAATATTGATACATAAAGATGATACATTTAATGTGAATTATATTGCCCCTGAACTAGTTTAAACTGTATTGCAGGGACCATTACACTTCTAATCCTGAACTAAACAAGAACAATAAAAAACAAAATTCATTTATTAACTAATTACACCGTAATCAAGTAATCATTAAACTAAAAGGAAACAGGTATAATGAGTTCATCATTTAATTTAACGGTTTATGGAAAAATGAGCATGAAATGAAACTCATGAAACAAGGTTAAGCGGTGAATGCAATCGATTTATCTATAATCGATTATTTCCAAAACTACTCTAAAAATACTAGGGAAGATTTTAAAACTTAAGGTTTTATAGGGTACTAGGTGACCCACGCAACCTACCACGTTTTTTTGTTTTTGTTATATTCTTCATTGGTGCTCTGCTCTTATTGATCTTAGCGTGATGATATATATCCTATAGCCTTCTTCGATAAATGGGCTATTTAACACTTAAATATTATTTTAAATCGGACCAGTAGTTTCTGTGTTCGCGTTCAAAGCAAACAAACAAACTCTTCAGCTTTATATATATGTACCTATTAGTATAGATTAACATACTAGATGGTTATAATATTTTCAATAACTTTTACGGAATATAATTACCTCTATTAATAATAGAGCCGTTAATATTACTTTTTCATCGTCATACACTTGGCACTTTGTGATACTTGAGAGAAAATCAAAACCTTGTCAAAAATAAAACCAATCATGGCCTTAAAACTAAAATCATATACATAGTAGCATTGAGGTCACATAAATATAAGGAGCACTTTAACCTCATATAGCGGTGATAAGAATAAAAATATAGTTTGTTTTTAGGCTATCCTTTCCACTATTAATTAATATTATACTGACCTAATTTATAAAATGCGGAACAAAGTTTTGGCATTAAACAGTTTTAATTTAGACTGATAAATTGCTTAAACACAATAAAAGTGATATTATTTTAAAACTAAAAAAAAAATTACAAAAACGAAGAGAACCTACCCTCTTATTCATAAAAAACTTGGTATAGCACTTTAACAAAAGTATTTTCAGGCTTCGTCAATATTATTTGACATGTGTCAAAAGTTATGACGTTTTTATTAAAAAGGGTGATCGTTTTTTGTTTTTTCGGAAGACGGTCCCCATTTCATCTCATCCACATTTATATTTTATATCATTAATTTCATCACGACGAAGACTTAACGACTTGAAGACTATAAACACTTGACATTGGCAGAAATAGCTGATCCGAGAGATCCGGCTGATTGCCAATTCATCAAAGAAGAAAGAAAGAAAGAAGAATTAAAAAGGGTATTAACGCTTGGTAAAAACAAAGTAGAAAATAATACCAACCTTTAAAAGAACCATTAGTGGTAAATAATGAAATAAAACATTATTTAAGTGACGAAATACACTTTGTGTGACAACAAAGCAAGTACATGAATTGATGTAAGGAACTCGTAATATTTCGTACGAATAACCATGAAATGAGTTTCATCAAAAGATATCAGATTTTATAAAGCATATTCTCTATTGTTGGCAGTCGAAATAAAAGGATAAGGAAGTGATAGAAATGGCTGCTTCAATAGACATAACAAAGAAGACGGTGACACTTTTATATATTTTTTTTATTCGTTTATGAATGGTATAAGTCTACAGATGTTATATTGTAGCCAGTAAACATATTTTAAGTACTACGTTCAACACTTAAACATAGAAAGAAATAGCCAATATCGTGTCAAGGATAAATTTAACCTTAAATGCTTTTAAGGACACGCAGAAATACCCTTATACATGTTTACATATACCTATCCGTAGACACTACTATTGCATATAGGCTGTGTGCTCATTCACGTGAGAGCTTCGATATTCTGTTGATCCGTCTTGTATACGTCGAATTATATTATGGAAATGGACGAAACTAACGACCAACTGCTTAAAAAGTATAATTTCACTAAAAGATTTCACGCTACTTTAAAACACTGATGCATTCCGCTAGGAATCCTCAATGCTAAATAACGAACAAGAATTAGAAAGTTACAAAATCTGTGTACAAAATGGAAATTGTTATTTGTAGACGGTATGATTTTGTTATTAGAGTGTACACAGAGGTTTATTAAATGTATAAAATCGGTCTAATTTTAATCATCCATGACCACGTCCTTGACATACACAGCGTTCAGAGTAAAGGCCCACACTTTACATATTGATAGCTGGTCTTTTAAGCGTAATTGTGCATAATTACACGAACGCAAAGTCAACGTTAACCACAGTGCACATACATGAATGTATCTGGCACACAGATTAACAAGATTGTGACGAATACTTATCAAAGAAGCAAAATTGCTCAACATTAGTTGGTAGAATACGTAGTTAGTAAATAACTAGCCCTCTTAGAGTTTCATTTTGTTCGCATCACGAAAACAAACATGTCGACAAAATATAGAACATTAAATAAAAACATTACTTTTAATGTAGAGCACGATGATATCTTGTAGTCAAATATTTGCTTAAAATTTTGCAACTCAATACAACTTAATTCCAATCCAAACTGCAGAAATTTACGTATTTATCATATGGAACTAGAACACTGACTGCTGCTGAATCGTATCATAATCCTTCCGTAAACTTCTCTGGCTTTACGTAGTTTTGGCTGAATAGAATAGGTCACCTCTGTTCCATAGGATATTAAAAAACCAATAAAAGTAAAGTAAAAATACTCACCATAATGCGGTTCTTTGTCATGTGGTATATTGCCATTGGGCTCGAGTCTGTCGAGGCACTCTTCTGAGTAGCCGTTGTAGGGTAACTTGCCCCGACTACTACCGTTCTGTTGTCGCCCGCGACATTCACTACTGTCGCCGTCTGGCTCGTCCTTTGTTGCTGAAACAAACACAAAATAAATGTAAACACAAATGTTTTTCATATAAATTAAATTCACCTTTTGTGTCTGAAATTTACGATCTCAAAAATTTATTTACCATTCCATTGTGCGTTACTTTCAACGGGGAGTTTCAAAATAATTGAAAAAAGGTTAAAAGTACCCACTAAACAATTGGCTACCGAATTTCATTTAGGCCATGCATAAAACCACAAATTATTTATGTGCGTATTGCACAAAGTACAAGGATATTATTTTCCGACGTTATTCAAAGCCAAGATCATTACGGTTTGACAAACGACACCCTGCTTTTAATGGAGACAAACTTTACAACACCCCATTTCGGCCATTCGATTGATGAATCTAAAAGCATTGTAAAGGGAGGGTGGCAACAAATATTCTATGTAGATGGTACTGTTAAAACCATAAGACGTATTCAAGTAGTAATATTGCAACATTATAGAATTCAACTTAGAAGAAAATGTATTGAATAAGGCGCGCCTTAGTAAGTAAATTATAATGATATAAGTGTAAAATAGTCCGGGATCCCCGGTACAAATTTTACAAGTAATTACTATCAAGCTAATTTTTCGTGAGAAGCTTCATTTTGGCCCACCTTTCACTTTACAAAAACTTTCGAATGCGGTAGCGAACAGGGATAGCAGGAGACAAAACACTTTTAACCATTATTGCATAACACCATCTATCAAGTGTCATTTTTTTAAGTAACTTTTTTGAGTGCCTTACTTTATTAATATTTTTTAAAGGATTCAAATTGGAAAATCAATTGTTTAAAAAACGGGGGGAAATTATCATGCTAAGGGCGATAGGAAAAGCAAACGAGGTTGCGTGGGTCAGCTAGTGTTTAATATATTACCTAACAAATTCGTCATTTTGTACTAAGTTTTCCAAATAAGCTCATTTTACAAATTATGCCTCTATAACTCCTGAAGTAACAAATTTATTTTAGCTGTTATAGTTTTCCTTTAAAGTTCATCACATGCAGTCCCATCATGATTTTTTTCAGATTTTTCGAGTCAGTCGTTAAGCTTTCATAGAGGGGAGCACGTCCTGTTTTTTACAAAAAAAAGCTTTAAACTTAAATATCTCGCAAGCGGATACCTTAATCAAAAAATCGTTTTAGCAGCTTTTCAATGTTTTTAAGAGACCTATCTAACAATACTCAACACTATGGGGTTGACACGAGAAAAAAAAACATCCCCATATTACGTGAAGGGGAGGTACCCCAAAAAAATATTTTCAGGAATTTTATTTAAGCACTTTGTCAACGTGTTAAATACAATTATCCATGCAAAGTTTTATCTTTCTAGCGTTAACCGATTGGGAAGGTAAGCCGAGGACGGATGGACGGAGGGACATGACGAAACTAAGGGTTCCGAGACGTGAACTATGGAATCCTAAAAATGTATCGCATGCGTACTCAAATTTGCCGTGAAGGCGTGTCGCAATTATTGCGATCGGTTTTGACAGATTAATTTATTGAATAGCATCAATGACATTGTGAGGAAGCGAGGCGACACCAACGCGTATTGTTTTGACATCTTTAATATTTGGTGCCTTTGTGATACATAATTGAACTCTTTATTAAATGAAATAGTGGTTTTCCATTTTACTCAGAAGTTTGACTGATTGACGAATTAAGTATGAGTTACAAGTTTAATATGTTTCGCATTGGTAATTGTTATTAGCACATCTGCGTTGACTCTACACGCGAGATAGAGTCCATAGACAACTAATAATAATAATTATTATTAGCACTTTTATATCATCGTATCTTGATTGAGTTTTCATCCCTTTAAGTTGATATAATGACTAATTATTTTCTTCAATTTCAAAAATTGTATTTTGTTTCATATTCATATCATTTATTTGCATTCCACAATGTTGTAATTAGATGGTTTTCATGTCATGCTTAAAAACTAGAAACAATCGTGGACCCTGTAGGGCACAGCAAATCACAAGTCACATAACATCAATTAATTATTAGAATTATTCAATACAACAATATGTAATAATATCAATAGGGACTAATATTAAAAAATCATTTGTACAAAGCAAAATAACTCAAACTTTATTTAGGTACAATTGAGAAATGTACAGGAGGGTGTTGGCCCCTCAAAAGTGGGAAAACGGACGAGTCGGGAAGGACAAACTTATAAAAGACAGTGGATATAAGGTGACAACTGGCGCCAGAAGGCAACAAGCTTTAATTAGGTGCACCCAAACTTTATCCACAATTTGGTGTGACATTTCCATTATTTTACAAGAGATTTTGGCATGAAACAGAAACTTTACCTACCATAAAACAAAGAGTAAATATTATGCAAAATGACACTGAATTGAATTTCTCTTCTAACGTGTATGATAATAACGTCATAATAATATTTTTAACTATCTTCGTTGGTTAGTTCTTTTAGTTCGTTACAGTCCACTGCTGAACGAAGCCCTTCCCGAAAGAGCTCCGACCATCCCTTGTTCATTAGTTATATTATGAAAACGTAGATGCTGAAGTAATCACTATTCATCAGTACTTCTGAATGCGTCTTTTACTCAGTACTTAATTTTCCCTATAGTTATATAAAATTAGGTAGGTACTTCGTAACTTTAACTCAAACCTCTAAATTGCGTTTGAAGTTGATTCATGTCGTAAGTAGGTCACCGATATCTAATATAGAAGATATATAAACCGAATCTTAACATATTAATTTGTTACTTTTGTAATAAGATACCACACTTCAGTCGTTTATTATAAAATAAAAGCACAATTTTGTTCGAAAATGGGCAAATAAATTTATATTTTTACCTCATAAATTATATTTTTCTCATGTATGTTTCTGCCAAACAAGAAGTTGATATCGGTCATCTCAATAAAAATACTGATGAGTACCTTTTTGCAATAAATTCATTCATAACTTAAAATTTTACAGCCGTTAATAACTTGGTACTGTTATTTTAAACCTGTCTATTTCTATCTGTCGATGTTAATATGTATAAGAATTACATTTAAGCCCTAAATATCATATTTCCTTTTGGGAACAACGAGGGCTTGACTTTTGCCTGAAACGTTTTAATTTCCTAAAATTTTACATACAGCTGGAAAGTTTACCGGAAGAAGACATTGCTGTCCAGCACAATTCAATGTAGAAACAGGATGACAAGGTTCCCCACGACGATAATATTTAATCGAAATGCTGTTGTGCATTACTCTTTACCACTCACGTGTAACAATATCTGACACACAATTTATTATCTTCGCAATTACGTACGATTTATGAAATCAACTTCGCGGGATTCAGCAAATACTAGTGCCAGCAGAAAGATGCGCACCGAATACCTCAAGAGAATCAGATTACGATATTGAAATAGTAACAGCAAAGTGTTCACACGGATAATTCGTGCAAACACCCCAGTAAATTGTTAACAAAACAATGGGTATTGGTTTTTTCCTAGTTGGATTATCGTGGGATTAGAATTGAGTCGGCCAACAGCACGTGCGCTACTGATAAGGTGCTTCTAATTCATAATATTGTGGAGAACAATAAGCGCTGTGTACACGTTTACCTTCGTTCTAACATTAAACTTCCGTAGTTGGTCTTAATGCTATTAGATATGTTAGTGTTATATATATCCTGGTTTTCATTTTCTCCACTTCCTCCAATAACAGTATTGCTGTAGTCGTTGATTTCACGATACGAAGATGATCTAGTTATTTAAAGTTTAAAAAGTATCAATTTAATAATCGTTTTGTGTAAATCTAGGGTCGTCCCAGAACACCATTTGCAGGCGGCTTAATTTTACATACTCATCACGACAGCTATCTAACGTCAAGTGGGAGTCACGGATGTAATAAGCGAAGATTTGCTCACGGCTCGCTCGAGCTTCGACCCGACAAAATGACTATTCCGACACCGCTTTACTGCTTGCTATTTGAAATACGAGATTCTGAGTTGAATGCATTTTCATATTACACACATTTCTTTTGTAAAACCAGTCTATCATTAAAGTTAAATAACACAAAACTGGAAGTAAAAATAATCTTACAATGTTGACGTGACACATAAATATTATATTGTGAACATGAGCGTCACTAGAAAACTATTCGTCTTAAGGTCATTACACATAACTTAAATATTTTATTACAGCATGAAACAAAAGTATCGTATCGCGAATGTAACATAGTGTTTAATTAAGCACTATAAACTTTAAGCCAGCTACGGATTTGTAAACCTGTTCCAGAAACATTTACTTAAACAGAACCTACACTTTTCTAACTCGTATTATTTCAGCAAACTGTGACTATAGATGCACTAAGTTATTCTGTAAAGCAATATTTATTCAGTCATGACAAACCGCTGCAAAGCGGTTATATACGAGTAGCATTTAATATCTAAGAAGTGTTATCCTATTACGGAAATGAATAGAATGACGGACGACCTTGCAGACTGCGGCTTCTATAATACTAAAATACATATTGCATCGTAATGGTTTTCGTAGGACGGTCGTAACTACCGACGGTGTAGCATTTTCAGTCGTAAAATATATTGCAGTACAAATAAAACATGCTAGAAATATAAGGTATATAAGGTAAACGAAAAAAGCGAAACTTCGTTAGATAGTTTCGGAGTACATCGTGACCAACAAAGTGACAAGAGAATTATATACCTGTAATAGATTAATACTGGCGCCTTATTTTGCTTTCTTCATACTGTTAATAAGTTATATTTATAAAATCATGTGCATTTTGTCAGGGTTTATGTATTTAATATATAATTGTAAAAGTGGGGTCGGTGATCGATAGGAAGTAAAACCAAACATAAAACAAGTGATTAATTAAAAAGTTTTTTTGGTTACTTTTGAATAGAAGAAATAACTTTAAGCCCTTTCATTTGATACTCACATTGAGTGGGTTGTTTAGAAATATGCCCTATAATATACGTTAAAATAGTGTTTATAAATATAATATAAGAGGCCCAATGATGCAGAAGCATTACTAGCCGCCATGGTGTCGGTCACCATGTTGCATTGTTGCATTGTTGATAATGAGTATGGTGATCACCACTCTTGGATTCTGCTTATGCTTTCCATCAGGCAGAGTAGAAATTTTGGAAGGTAACACATAAAAAAAAATTACGGCGCCATTTTGTTACGGCGGCCATTTTGGGTTAATAATAATACCGAATATATATAATTGCATTGTCATCAGAACTAAAGGTACATTTCAAATTTCAGCTCAATCAGAAATCGGGAAGTGGATCAAATTTAACTTGGAAGATTTGATTATAGACAAACATCGGGACAGGTGAAACTAAATAAAAGCTTGTAATTAAGTTCCAGTAAATGTGGTTAATGTTTGGCTTCCGATTGCATTGACATTGCGGTGGCATTTAGTAGTTCATTACCACCACCACAAACTTATAACACTTTATCATGTATGTTCAAAAAATATACCTATTGGTCGAATGGTGATAATTTAATTTTGTTAGTATAACAACACAAGAATAATTTCGTGAGTGCAAGAAGAAAGTATTTGTGCACAAATAAATAAATAAATAAATATTTCGGACATCTAAACACACAACGCCATCTAGTCCCAAGCTAAGCAGAGCTTGTGTTATGGCTATAACTAATAACATGATGATAATGATCAAACGAAATCTATACCACCTACAAGTAAATGAAATTGGAGTGTCTGTTTGTAATATTAAAATAGCCGCTTTTTATTAAATGCATATGTATGTATACACGATACATATACCAAAATACCAAAATATTTTTTTTTTACAATTTTTGTTTGCGTCTGTTAGTTCCGGGTAATCTCTGGAACGGCTGGACCGATTTTCACGGGACTTTCACTGGCAGATAACTGATACCTTAGTAACCTGAGTAGCTTAGGCTACATTTTTTTAGACTAGCTTTGTCTCGTGGCATTACCCGCAGTTGTTGTTATACCGCGGGTAACACCGCGGGGCTAGGCTAGTTTAAAATGAGTATCAAAAATCGTACATTAAAACTCTAAATTATCTAATTTTATGACGGCTACCAGTATTTATTTATGTCGGTGGTAGGGAGTTGTTAAATTTGAGTAGGGTTAGACATACGTCGCGACGTATGTCGGCGTGCTAAAAGAGACTCAGTAAAATAGACACTCGGAGGTATATAGCAAAATGTCATTTTTATATTATTTCATTAAGGTTAAACCAATCATTCCCTCAGGTCTAAGCCAAACACAGAAAGAAAGATAATTCTGGGGAAAGAGAATGAGAAAGTAAAAAACGTAACGAGTCACGATTGGTAGTAGTATTACATACGTAGATGACATACATGTACATAAATAACATTTCACATTATATAATAATTGTAACATATATTTAATTATCAGAATTTTTTAACAATTATCTATGTATACTTTATCAAACAAGACAGACAGATAAGCACTGATAATTACATAATGTAATAAGCCATGTACGCACTTAGAGAAATGATGAAATAATCTGATACCGAGATAACAATAACTTAAAGATTGTGAGTAAAAAGCCCTATGATTCATAGTAATAAGTCTTGATTCATCATCATCAGCCTATCGCAATCCACTGCTGGACATACCTAGGCCTCTCTAATTGCCTTGAGTACTTTATGCATAATACCTATTCCATCACAAGTTAAGAAGAAATATGTGTTAAAGTGATCCAGTTGCAGTCAACACACAACAAAATCATTTCTTAATCGGGGTCCCTCACAGAATGGTGGATAACGCCGTGATTTGGTGATAATGTAGAAACATTAACGAAAATAAATATTTCATTATGTACAATATTAATTTTTTTTATAAAACCTTAATAAGAAACCTCAAAATCTATCAAAGAAGGGGATGGTCTTCTATTTCTGAACTGTGGTTTACACGAAGTAGTGGGACGGGATGTCAAAGTTGACGAGGGTACTCCCAACCTGCGGTCAGAGGCGCTTTCAGCGACTGAGCTAATCGGGTATTTGCAATGGTATCGATTTAAGTAACTTGATGATAACTTGGCGGTTTGACTTCTATTTAGATGGCGATTTGAGTATTTCAGATTGTTGTTACTCTGTGAAGTTATTATCATGATATCTATTATTACTAGCACAATAGCTGTCGTTGAAACTAAATTGTAGTGTATCGTTGTTATTGTTATTGTTACGAAACAAAGTTTTTAACATTTATCGGGTATGAGTTAAGTACAATTTATTTACAAATTAAATCACAGCACAAATCGTCATTGAACCAAAAATCCTTAATTCACTTTTACAAAACTTGTTTCCAAAAAAAAAATATCTCTTGTTAGCAACTACGTGAATTATCTTTCTGTAATATAATTAAGTTCTATCTATCTATGAACAATAGAGAATGAGTACTTAAAACTGTATTCTTTGGTGCAAAGTTCACATGTCACTACAGCAACACTACAACATCATTTGACTTTGACATGCACTAAAGCGCGCAATAAAAATATTTTAATAATAGTAATACAAAGGCGTTCAGCATTTCACGGGTCAAGGCGCTGCGTAAAATGCTAACAAAATTAGACCAGACGTTTAACAGCTTGCGGGATCACAAATGGGTGGCGGTAAAAGGCTGGCGCGACATTTTGCGCACTTTCCTCACCATCGACGATGTAGGTCACGCTAACATCTAGTCTAGGACTGTTTGCGTTACTCCATCTGGAGTGTGACGGCTCACTTGCCGCTCAAATATTTCCGCTATTATCAAGCTAAAAGTAGTGCTATGGGTACTCTCACATAAAATCAGTAAACAACTTACTCACATTCTCTGGATACTCGCATTACACAAATGTCCGTAATAGAATACTAAATGTTGTTAGTGTTATTACAGAGGCCTAAGAATTTGACCTTCACAGTTACAGAAAAACGTTTCACCAAATGACTATGTTTACAGAATAGATAGGCATTTTTTTATTACCATTTTTATTGAATACTGATCGATTTTCTCCTTATCATGTGTTAGTAAACAGTTTAATAGCAGTTTATAGATTTTTCTTTTACGCATTAAACAGATGGTTACCGAGTGACCTCGGAAATTCGCTACGAGAAAGTATTAATTTGAAATCCGCGTCGAAAACACTATAGTTTATGATATATAACATACTACATATACCGTTAAAAATGATTTGGGATTAAAAAAAGTTTGATTTATAAAAGTTAATCCTAGAATAAAATTATAAGCAGGCAAAATTGTGTACCAGAATAAAGTTATCCCTAGATCGCATTTTCATTTATAAAAGCTTACGTACAGATCGATCTGCAGGTGGAGCTTCGAGTTGGTATTTAGGAATTCCTAAAGAGATTCCTAAGTAAGTAAATACTATTCCATGCAAGATCGAATTGTGCTGTAATAAGGTCAAGTTACTATTCATATTGGATGAATCGCCAGTACTTTGAAACGTCTTTCATATCTTTAAAAACTAAAGAAGAATAGTTCGCATAAAACCGTTAATGAAATAGTAGCAAAATTGTATTAAGTAATACAAAGATACTACTTACAATCTTACTTGTAAATAAAATCCTACGCCTGACTAATGCAGATGTTATGCAAATGAAAATTAGAAAGGTACCAAGTAAACGAATTTATAGCCGCCATTTGGAATGCCAAATACATCAATCAATACCTTATAAACACTTGGAAAGACAACAAAACACGATAAACAATTAATAACTTTAACCTTGACCGAAATAAGTCAAGGTAAAAGTGAAACGCTCGGCTAATTTTACTTTCCCCTTCAAAAAGCACTCCCGTCACAATCGGGAAGAGACCCTAAAAACCCTTCCACGGTCGCGTACTCGATAAGATTGGGGTTATTTGGCGAATAAACATCAACAAACAACAAAATAAATGTTGAGCGATAAAAAAGTCAATTGGGAATTCGTCGTGTCGCGTAGCGCCGATAAGAAGATTTGTACACAACCTTTTATGTTTGAGGTCATTATTGTCAATGGAAATGTAGGCTAACTTATGAAAAAACTGAATAATATATTTAGATACTGTTTATCAGAGAAGTTTCAGAGAAGGCAAATAAGTACAAATAACGATAGTGTTCCTTGACATTCAAGTGAGCAGTGTTGTAGGCTTATCATTAAAACTTATTCCTTAAAAATAAATCATCTTACACCCAATATTTGAAATATTTATAACTTAAAATCAGAAATATTCATACCTCCTCGATCAGGCTTTATTGTGTACCCAGATCACAAGTGACGAATTTCAATTAAATCTACATAGATTGCAACATTTGGAGATTACGACGATTAAATAGTAAGATTAAGAATTAAATAGTGTGTTGGGTTTTCACTGTTTTGTATAAACAGTTGGTACCTAGGGGTTATACTAATAACCATTACTTTATGTAGCCAACCTACTTATCTCTCAAGAAATAACAGAACAGTGGATGATTTTAAAAACGAAAAGTATAATACAAACGTTGCCGTGGACCACAATCCGGGAAATGTTATTATTGAGCATTAGTGTGATTAGGGTAGAATAAATTTACAGAGTTTAGTACTCTTTGGTTACCATAATTTTATTTTTCATGGAAGCTCATGTTTGTGCTACAAAATTTGTCTACGGCTAATAATTGGCTGGCACGAAATACTCTACTTAGTGTTACATGAAATAGTTAATAATGAATAGGTAATAGGTTTACATAGGGTAATTTTCATAGAAATGAATTAATGGACGAAATAAGGGGGGAGGGGTAATATTTACACCCAACTATTGTTTAAACATAGTGTTCGTCACACTGTGCGACTATTGTACCTAAAGACAGTTGTGTGTGAAAATAACGAAAAATTATAAATCGGATGAAATGTGTACATCAAGATGTGGATCATCATTAGGTTTATATACAGATATTTAAAATTGAAATAAATATTAGGGAATCCATCTATATTAATCGAAATTGCTAAAACTAGAATATTTATTACAACAGATTTTCAGATCAGACTTCATTTCTGATCATCGGACACGGATCCACGGTCCGTCGGCATAGTATATTTAGATAGAATTGTCTTACCTTTGATAGTTGTACATAATTACAATGAATACACGCTCCGTTGATACGGAAATTCGTCTCCTTGATATCAATATCTTATACGTTTTCATTTTGCTTATTGAAATATATTTATTTCTATACTATCTACCCTACATTTTCTTACAAGAAATCTCGTTTTATAAAATGTGTGACGATGGAAAAATCGTGACTTGTTGTCGTAATATGACCCGAGTAACAAGGCAAACGCGATCATTAAAAAAATAATTACGAAAATAGTGAAGAAGGTTAACAAATAACACTAATTTGACGAGAGGTTTCTATACATATGCGTGACAACAATTGATGTCAAGAAACTAATAATGTTTGCTAAGAAAGAGTCGAGGCAGGAGTCAGGGACAGTCGTTAACCCGGGTGTACACAATTCAGAGCAAACAATCGGCTCGATGACGGGAGGGGACATTTGCAAACAGACTCTATAACTGGAGCAGATGCCCATGACTCATTAAATTAAAACGCACTGCAAATAGGCGTCAGTTTCAAACTCGCTAACTGTTATTTACAAGACAAATCATAACATTGACAATAGTTGTAACAATACACTTCAATAATTAACAAATCATTGATGATAGAGTGTTTGATTGGATGCTAATTCTGTACTATGTTGATAATTTGCCAAGCAAATAGGACAAAAACAGAACAATAAGACAAGAGCGATGAACTCAAACGCAATCAAAGTCGGGTACTACTGTTGTTGGTTACTAATAGGCTGGAGGACTGTTCTAAGAATGATATGTAGTAAGTCGCAGAAATGTGTATCAAGAAGCGATAACTCAAGACTAAGTTATTGAAGCTATAAACTTCACTGGGTATTGGAGTTCGCCTAGCAATTGTAATTTGTTATCGTAGCAAGCAAAAAAAATACAATAGTATCGATACTGCTAACTGCGTTTGACCTGTTACCACTGTTAGTTGGTTTGAACGGAACCTTCAGAAGTTAAAACAAAAAGATAAGATTCCAATAGTCCCACAGGATTTTGGCGAGTAAAATATACAACAAGTTCGTCAGTGAGAGGTAGTTCGTCAGTAACAATAATGTAAAGATTACGACAAGAGTATTCAGTCGGATAATGATGCGGTCATCAAATATGTAGTCAGTGCATCGAACCCTACGCACAAGACATTATAAGGTGCTTACGTAATGACCGTCGGTTGAGCAACTGACAATTGTCCCAATAAAGATGAAAACACTCAAGTGGTCCAGTACATATTACTATTAATGGAACATTAGGGACACAACGACTTTGCACCAATTGCAGGGAATTGAAGTGGCCGTAACGCATTGTAGTTTTATAAGGAAATTAACAAGTGAAGCTGAACCGAGATGTAATAAAAAACTAATGTCAACGCCTTAACAAATGTGTTTGAATAGGTTGAAGACAATAGGGCGGGACGACAAAAGGCCGTTGGTCCAGGCTCCGCGGTTGTGTCGCAGGGAACACAATACAATGTTCCTGTGCGGTCGAGTGACTTAACATACCCACATAACGTAATATAATAAGCGGCGAATATTATGACGGTAGAGTGAAAATTGATAACTTTGGAAAGTGACTCTCCTCTGGTGACAGATTTAATATTTTAAACAATCAATACGCCCCAAGTTAGTCGTATATATCTTTATTTAAATCATACAATGAGTACCATTACAAATTCTGAAAATAACTTCAACCTGATATACGGAGTCAAAGTACCAGTAATAAATCTTGGTGTTGTCAGGCACGTAGGGCAAATAGGGCAAATTGATACAATAACTTTTATCAATAGACCGTACGGAAGTCTGCTATCAATCAACAACCAGATAATAGAGATGTTGAACCCCTGACTAGCATCGGAAGCTGGCAATCCGAATTTATGTCGTTACGTTTTGGTTACATTATTATGTTCATTAATTTCACATTTTTGTCTGTAAAAGTGAAGTTAAATGACAACTAAATAAATAGATATCAAAGTTTGTTCACATTACGTAGTCTGTCTGACCATTTCATTCCACTATCAAGAAATTTGCTTAAGCACGGGTTTTTAAATCAGAAAATTATATGTTTAGTGCCAAATGTTTTCAAACCAACAGTTGTAATTATAATAATACTAATTAGTGCTTAATTAATTTAGTATTGTTAGGTGTGTATTGTTGCTGCCAATTAAACAGTGGCTATGTATATATACTGTTACAAATAAGGTTAGATTTAAGAAAGCATGTAAACATCGAAATCTATTTATGTATACTATTAAAACTTATATGTATCTATGCAAAGATTGTAGTAGAAAATAAAGGCTATTTTTATTTTTATTTTATTTTATTTATGTATATATACTGCAGTACTAGCGTCTGTTTCAAGCGAAGGTCACTCCCACTCTTCACTTCCGTTATTACTTCGCTCTTATGTCTTTTTTTTCTTAAACAGGTTCCGTTCGTGCTCCACTAATGTTTTGAGAAGTTGATGCTGACCTTTATTAAAGAGATTATCACCTGAAGTAGGAAACTAGTTTATGCATTGACGCAACTATAAAGGCATGTTGTTATGTTTCATCGTTCTTTTGTAGTTCTAGTACATGAGAGCGCAACAGTTTAAATCTTTAAGTAGTTGAAAATGTATTTATAATGGTTTCTATAAATTTTCAATATAAATATTTATTAATATGGAAAAAATCTCTAGGCGACCTACACACCACGCCACTAGACGCATTTAGAAAATCACATAATATCAGTACATTATAAGAGTCGCTGTTCTCAATTTTGCGCCACTTTTCGTTAGATGTTGGTGGATTTTGATGGCCTTCATTTGGATATCAAGTATTTATAGACCCCAAGATCGTCATTGATACAACATTGGAATATTATAAGAAAAAGGTCATAAGTAACGTTGCGCAAATCAGCGTAAATCAAAACTACAGTACCTTTGGAAGGTTGGTTTAACTTCTTAATGAATAGAGTGAAACAAACATGTGTTATGTTTCACATGTCTTATGTGTTTTATATCAAATTTATATGAATTAATTACAGTAATACTTGTAACAACAAATATATCACCGAAAGTACGTTACATAAGTATGTTATGTAAGTCAATAAGATAATTGAGGGAAAATCGAAAGTAATTCACTTGGTGTACATTTAAATATATTTATATAAATAGGCGCTACTGTAAATAAGTCATGTCAAAGATTACAATCACGTTAAAATTTGGAAATATTTTCAACCTACGCTCGTAAATATTTTATTGGGTTGTTATTTTTATGTTGTATTTTTTGTATCGAATGTTTAGTATTATATTCATTGTAAAATTCATATGAAAAGTGTTATTCTCCTATGGATATCGTAGCATCTGTGACACTAGCATGTATGAAAAATAGCAAAACCGATATTTTATTTTTGTGACTAATAAAATAAATAACATGTTACATGCTATTTCAAATTATATTAACTAATCTACAGGATAATCATTGGACTTAATCTAGTTGTTATTCCATCTCTAAGTAAACAATAATGGACTACTTGGCATTATAAACCAAATATTATATTTAGTTGTGACTTGAATTAAAACTTATTCACAATTCAATTCAAGCTGGTTTTCTCTCGCTCTCTGATTGTTTTACTACACGTTGCTAGAAGTAATCCTAAGTACCTACATGAAATTTTAATTAAAAAGAAGCAGCGTCAAATTAAAAACAGAAAATGATTCACAAAATAAAAAAATAACATGTTTTACGTAAGTACGATAAGAGGAAAACTTTATTGTATTTAACAGTTCCCTGGGTAACGTTGAAAATAAAGTTGAATTTCCTAGTTGAAGCTCTATCTTTTCCTTTCAACAGGGGTTATTACATGAACCCGAACTGTCGGAAGCCAATTCCATGCACTAATGGGCCCATTCTGTAGGTAACGCGAAACGTGTCGTAGTAAACCGACAGTATATTTCTATAAATGGTAGGTTTATGTACTCTGTGGGCAGTCGTGATTCGATCAAGCCTTACATTACATAACAAACGTGATTCATACGGTGTTCGTGTCGGTATGAAGCTAGTTTAATTGTACGATATGGCTATTTACGACTTTGTAAACTAACAGTGATGATGACTAATATTAAGTAAATGGAATATAAATAGAAATGTTATTTATAACATGTGTGCTTTGTTTGACATTGTTTACTTAAAGATTATAAATTAGTTTGTTATAATTTATTTATTTTAGTACTGTATATAATAAGATTTATTGCACTGACTGCAATGTAGTACCTACCTATTTATTAATAAAAGTTCCCAGTGTTAAGATGAGCTGTTAAATGACGCCGTATTAGAAATTCTTTGATAGTAGAAAACTTCCTTGGTTGTGCGCAAACCGGGAGTGGCCGTAACGTTCTGGCTGGCTTTTGTATGTACGATCCAATAGCCCAACAGTCAACATCCTGCCTACGTCAGCGTGCCCATTCAATCGAATCACCCGGGCCTTTAGTGTGACTGATAAGGTACGTCCGAGGTTACTCGCTCTATGGGTGCCTAATCTGTGACTCATTAATATTCGACAGTGTACGACAAAAACAATAACTGCGTTTACATTAACTAAATGATATGTTGTTTATAATACAATTTAAACATTAATAACGAACACTATGTACGTTTTTTCCTTTTCATTTCTTATCTTAACCTTCTGTTTAAGCTGAAAATAGAACTTGGTTTCCTCATACATATTTCTATTTTCACTGTTGCCACAATAAGTACCGTCTACTTCTGCTCTGCGGCTCCGCCCGCGCATAAGTCGGTTATCGCGGTAAAAAGTAGCCTACATTACTTACTGATAACGTAGTTTAGAAGTTAACCATTTGTTTGTATTTCAGAATTTGATCAATAATAGAGTAACAAACAAACCCACATCAAATTTATAAAATTTTTTAGATATATAATAATGAAAAATCATTATAGAGTACAAATAAATAGTTTTTTGGATTATTCTCGAATTTTAATTATACTGTTCGCCAATACGAGTAATATTGGAAGTTATAAATGTTTAGCAATTTTCAGACGCGAAGTTTTTGAACTATAACATATAGAACTTAACAGGCCAGGATATTACTAAAAGCCGCTCACTGCAAATCCGTTATGTGTTCTGTGAATTCGTGCATCCATTTACGGGTTTCGCTGAATTTCTCTTCAGAACTAAGCACAGTTAGAATACTGAATTTAAATGCTATATTTGATATTTATTACCTCGTAACGAGAATTACATGTAAAAGCTTAGAAATTTACACGAATATTTATTATCCGGTAACGGAACTATAGAAAGTTTAAAACTAAAATAATTATTTCTACTATAGAAACAGTTTAAATATTACACGAGATAGACGTAAAGCCTGTCTTATAATAGTCTCTTTTGTTATCCTTTTCTTTTTTCTGTGGTGTAATGATACATAATGTCAAAAACCTTATATTATTCTTTACATAAAAAAAAACATACATATTTTAGCTGCCTCGTTGGTTTAGCGGTTAGCGTAAGCGACTGCAGATTAAGAGGTGTCGGGTTCAATTCCAGGGTCGGACTGCTGTTAGGTTTTTCCTACAAGAAATTCTTAATAGTAGTCCGGGGTGGAAGATGGCGTTGTTTCCCGCTGGTGCCTCGTTGAACACGTAATGCCGTCGGTCCCGGTTGTCATGAACATCTATGGCAATCGTTATTCATCATCGTCATCATCATTCAGAATCGAATTCAGTTCGCTCTCAGGGTTACGGAGGTTCGATGCCATTCGCTCCGTGTAAAAATGGATATTCAGGTAAAACCGGTTGGACTAGTAGCCGACCCCGAATCTCATGAATAATAAAGGCTAGGAAGATGAAGGAAAATGATGATTTTAACAGGTATAATGTTAAGCAAATCAAATAAATAAATAAATATTTCTCGGACATCTAACACACAACGCCATCTAGTCCCAAACTAAGCAGAGCTTGTATTATGGGTACTAGACAACTGATATGAATACTTATATACTTTTTTTTTGTAAATACATACATATTATACATAGAAAACACCCAAACTCCGAAACAAATATTTGCAGATCATACAAACATTTGTTCCGAAACGGGAATCGAACCCGAGACCTCAAGAACAGCAGTCGCGTATGCTACCACTGCGCCACCGAGGCAGTTATTATAAATATTCGCATAATATTTATTAAATACATATTTTCAGATGAAAATAGAGCACTGATGTTTTTACTTACTTTTACATGTCAAACTAAAATAAAAACCACTACTTAATGAACGAAAATGAATTGAGCATCTTATTTATTTATTTGCTTCATATTAAAATATCCATTCGATTTTTTTTAGTTAATTAGTTTTCACTAGTCAGTCTAGTTTTCAGTAGTAGTAGTAGTTGTGTTATAAAACTAAAGACTTATTAAGATACTCGTCCCTCGTAAAGCAATAAGTGTGTTTATGCCTCATTTTTAACCGGTGTTTTGCATGTTATTTTCTCAGTATCTGCCTGATAATGCTTTACTTTTGCCCATATATAGTTTGAATTTCGGTCAAAACTAAGCATTTACATCCAATTTCATCCAATTACTGTTATAGGTAACACTTCAATAAAACATAACTTTCCAAAAATAATGATACACCGGGCTATCACAAATCCTTATAATGGTGTCTTATAAAAAGGCTTTTCGGACATTTTAATCCTTCGGGGTCGGCGTCCCTTTGAGGAAAACAACTTCATATTTAGAGAAAGAGGGCGTAGAGAAAGCAAAAACAGATTGTGCTAGGAGATTACCAGCGATTTATCTTGGTTAATGTTTAATCTAAAGTGAACTTTGAGTGGTCTACTTCAGAGTATTTTAACCTAACCTCTGATTACACTAAGCGTAGTAGCAGTATTCACATGTATATTTAGATATTAAACGCAGCAATAGTTAAAATATATCAAACTACCCATACAAAGGAAAAATAAGTAATTTCATAAGCAAACCAAACAACTGCATTGTTACAGTCTGCATTCACAATGAATATGGTGACTACCACTTTTGGAATCTGCTTACGCTTTCCATCAGGTAGAGTCATTTTGGCATGGCCATACATCAAAATAAAAAGAAACTCCTAGAAAATAAAATTTATATGATAACCAAAAAAAATTTAAATCTATAACCTGACTACATAAACACTTTAGATAAGATATATATAGCCTATGTCACCCGAGCCTTTATTACAAATCGATTGACATCTCATTCATTAAAATCGGTTCAGTAGCTTAGACGCTACGGTGGAACATACGAAGTATACAAACTGTCAAAAATTTTACCGGTTTTTTTGGCTTTGTCGTAGTCGGGTAAGAAAAAACATTGGACTTTCATAGATAGAAGCGACGATATTATGAGAATTGAACATTAAAATCCATTTATTAAGAAATTGCAACATCTACAATCTTGCTTGAGAGTGCACTAGATTAATAATAGCTTCCTGCACAGATAACTTTACGATAAAAGGACTTTAGTAGAAAACGTTATTAGCATAGCTATTAGTATATTACATAAATCGTTATAAATTCGTCATTAAATCGCTTTTAGTAAAACAGACTATTATATAACTATTTTCTAGTACCCTTTATAACAAGTTTTGTTTCGTTTGGGTTTATATAGCGAATTGTAATATTATTCACAATACTTGTCGTAGTCTAGCGTTGTCGTGGACTAGTGCTTAGTTATACTGACTGTTATCTTACCTAATGTTTTCAGGTCTCATATATGTATGTGAATTGCTTTATTCACAAAAAATTATAGGTTTCAAATATAAACAACAAGTAAAATCTCGCTGCTAGACAAACTTTTTAAAATGTATCATCTTATTCTTAAACGCAGACGTAAAAGTACGCAGCGCACTTCACAAACAAAACAAAAACATCAATAGACATTAAGGTGCATTAAACTATTTGAAACCGAAGCAAGAATCTAAAAATAACGAGAATGTTTCATAACAACACTCGGGTAGTCCGATATCGAGGTAATGATCACATAATATACTTCATGTAATACCTGTTAAAAGCGAACGGCATGATTTGAGTGCACTTGGACTTGTGGAGTAATATTTACCGTCTGGTATAAAGAAAGTAATTTTCTAATATTTTTCTGGATAACACAACTTTGGGATAGTTAAACAAAGTTTTTCAAATAAACATTAGTCATGTCTGTTCATAATAGAAAAGTATTGGCGACTTACTTCTATTTATAATATGATATTGAATGACTGTACCAATAAAATAAGAAAATGTTATATTTTAAAACATAACATGAATATTAATAAATGTAATTCCTTTAGACACATATGAAGAGCATACATAGAAATGATAGAATTAAATTACCGCACATGCACGCTGGAGTGCTGCGTGGGTGTGCAGAGACGTTTATTTGTATTTGTATCGTCGAGACGATTGCACAACACTGAAAATTCAACTGCACTGGGTACTGCAAGCTATGCTCTGCAGAGGACACGAAAAGATGGTGAAATAAACTATCTATACCGTACTAGAATAGGAAGCAAATTGAGTAAATCCGACTGCTATGCTTCTAAACTAATATACAGCAGAAATATGTTGCTTTAGTGAAAAAAGCAGCATCAACTCCTTTTCCTTTTTCTGACTACATCTTCATCATTCGTATCATGTGCAATTTTATGAATTTTAATGGTACGTCCTACATAATACAGAAGATGTAGACCCACTACTCTACTGTAATAAAACTTTTGTTCTTAATACATTTTTTACCTGATAACGCAAGAATAAAGATTATTAAATATGAAATAGAATTCATCACAAACATAGGTGGTAAAAATGAAGAGCAGTTAGTTAGACTAACAGTTGTAAGACGTGTTAGTTCTCTTGCATATACAGTCCTTCTTTTTTTACTTATTTCAGAACCCTGAAATGTTATAAAAGGCGAGGTAACAGTAGGAGAAATACACGTTAACACCCTAGACTATACAGCCATTTAAGATGAATGACCTATCGCATCAAAGTGTTAAGTAACTGTCAATTATTACCTAATTTATATTAGAGACATCTATTTCAATACTCAATAATTGGTGACGTAAAGGAGCTAGAAATAAACTTTGATTTGTGAAATATTAAATATACAAAGCGATAATAAATATAATTATCGCTTTGATCACGAACACTGTTAAAGGTTAAAAGTGTTCTGACATGTTATTTTTAAATACTGAAAATAACTTGCTAATTTAAATGTCATGTGCAAAATTGGAGCTTAGGAAATTTATGGGTTTTTTTTATGTTAAAAACCTATGTAAGTCTAGTTAGTTAGACATGTCATTAATAGATATTTGTATTATAAGTCATTCAAAACAAAAGTAGTTTGCGGACTATGGTAATAACGTATATTACTCGTATCTAAGACACGTATGGCTAATTAGTCAAGTTGTTAAAGTTTGAATATCAAATAAACGCTTTTTCCTTATCACATATATTATCGTCGACATTCATTACTGCCAACAATTAAACGTAAAAAAAAAAACAACTTATCGGATCAATATCGTAATGTTGGCATTACATGCGGTATAGCCGCAAATATACAAATAGCGACTATAGCGATCCATATAATATAACCAACGTCTATATGCTAACAGACAGTCATTTTAATTAACATTCTGATCCACTGTTGTAATTAGTAACACGTCGCTTATGCATGTTTTATAACTTAATTGAATTGTGGGACTTTGTTGTAGAAAGCTAAGGAAGCGTTCACCACTAAGCAAAATGTATTTCAGTTTTCTGTAATAACCAATTTAATGTAACTATGTCCATGAGTCAGCTACAATTTGCATCATTTTTTTTTATCAACAGACTATATATAACAGTCCGTTGCTGGACATAGGGGTCTCCTTGTAATACAAGTAATGAAATGCACGGTGACTCTATTGACGTGTATTAAAAATAAAGAGCTACCTACACCATCCCTATTGGTGTCAAAGGAGGCAACTAAGAGAGCTAACTTCGCAGGACAAACTGCAAAGAGAAGGAAAACTTGAAATATGCCCTATATTTATAGTAGACCAAATCCTTCTTTCTAATGGTCACAGCGCAATTTTCATTAAAATGTGATATTTTTAGAATACAATAAAGAACTTGTAATTTTAGACCTTCGAGGATACCATACACAAAGCGATTGTACCACGATGAACACAATATTAGAATCTTTGCGCTGTAGCATGAAACGGGTGACATTTCAGTAACATTTCGTTTCACTCTTGAGACTTAGTATTTTAGCTGTATCACATTCGCAATATATTAAAATATTTATAACTAGTAAATTAAATTAAACCAACCAGATTGCTCGTACAGGCAACTGTCAACCGCACTATGCTACCGCGCAAAGAGTATATTGTGATATTAAACAATTGATCTTTTGATACAAAGTGAAAAGCCTGATTAGCTACACAAAATAAAAAAGTACATTTAAAACTGTATAATAAAATGAAAATTCAACTCTTCATGAATCGTAGTATTTTAGACTGAGCACTCTGTAAAAAAATATTTTAATCATAGCAAACTGTTAGCGCAGTTAACTGTAATACCAACATCTATGAGAATATCAGTTATAGTGCGCAACAAACTGTTTGCATAGAGAAATCTAAACCTTAATCGATGAAAGTATTGCTGGTCTAGTTCACATGTACTAATTAAGTTGATTATTCGCGTGATGTTCGTAATTGAAAAGTTATGAAAAACGTATATTTTCACGCAAACACTAAGTAAAGCTAACAACTCTCTTAGCGCGTTTAATTAGTAGTTTCAGAAAAGTTATTTGACATTTACTGGGTGACAATTCGCTGCTATATAGGAAAAGGAACGCAAGTAAGTCGACAAAGATTATTATCCTAAAAGGTTTTAAAAATAGAATTTTGGGAGTTATATTGAAAAACTCGTATCTAAATTTAAGATCAATCCATACTAATATTATACATTCGAACGTAAATCTGTCTTGTTACGCTTCCACGGCTAAACCGCTGAACCGATTTGGATTAATTTCGGTATACAAATAGATTGAAACTTGGAGAAGGACATTAGTTATTTTTTGTCGCGATAACCAACATATACGCGGGTAGAGATGCGGGCAAAAGTTAGTATCTAGAAAAAATAATCAATGAATTAAACATTTGCTGCAAACAGGACCTGGATGTGAAAAGTCGAGGATAGAACAAATTGGCATGGAATTGGAGAGGATGGACGGATGAACATATGTATGCATATTGTTCATCCGTAGAATGCGATAAGCAGATGATGATGACTAAACATTTAAATAGCAAATATTTAACAACAATATTGGCTCCTTTTTTGGCCCGGGTAAACGCGAAAGTCTTCTAGTTTGTCTAATTTATTAGAATGGTTGAACAATCTTATAAAGGCCGAGTGATCTATCGATAGGTTGTAGCGAACTCAAATATGTATTTTTAACGTATTATATTATTTTCATAGTTCATTATTACACAAATACATACAAGTTTAAAAATAGAACTAATTGACAACCAGAGAGTGGGTGAATCTATATTTGTAACATGAAATAGTCTTTTTTCAGATGAAAATACGATTTATTTAAAAGCTTTGGACCTTTATTATTAATTCAACAATACTCCAAGGACCTTTATCAGACATACCAACCTAATTTCATACATAACAGTATGTTAACAAAGGGTCCAAAGTAAATGTTTAAGGTAGGTAGCTAATTGGATTCTCGTAAAGCGATATACATGTACATACATACTGAATGAGAAACGAAACATCGATTTTGTGTAAACCATTTAGGTATGTTAATAGGCGAATGTTACGAGCGTATTTTGTTTAATAAATCTTTCTTTTAGGGCATTACAGATTACAGGCATAAGGGACAAATAGGCGGGGACGGGTTACTGGATAGTGAGTGTCTACCATCGCTCATGGACACCTAGAACTCAAGAGTCATAAGATCGAGCACCTCCAATCCTCCCAAGTCGAATCAAGGCGAGGAAAAGTTGGGGCTTTGGTGACTTCACACACATCAATTACTTTTAACTTCACTCACTAGGTGAAAAACAACAAAAAAATTGTTCAACGCCATGTATGTAAATGATAGAATAGTTTAATTAAGAATGCCATGTTTAAAGCTGATTAATCACGTTAATGAAAAAAATCCAATAAAATATATACGAATAATACTAAACAGGTTTCGAACACACACAGGTAATATGTATATAAAGTTACGTAGTTTATAACATGCCCTGCTTATTCACTGATTACAAACTCAATGTAAAGAGAAGTGTTACCAATGATGATGAAAACAAAGCTATGTTATTGGAAAAAAGGTAACCGCTCGTCTTAAAGAGAAAGGGAATATTCACTACCGCTATATACTGACATCATAGAGCAACATGGGCCACCGAACGGAAGGGAGTAGCCGTAGCGTCGATCATTTTACGGGGAAAAATCTACACACATACACATTTTAAACTCGCATACAAAAACAATCGCCTGTCACTACGAACTCACACATAACAATTGAAACAAAACATTCAAGATTTCACGCACACATAAATACATTGTGTCATGACAGTGTAGGCTCAGTTGGGCTTATCCTTCGACGAGGGGAACGTCTGCATATGACTACTCCTTACCATATTGCAGATGAGCCTCTTAGTGATGTTATTGGTATCGATACTCACGAAAATAAAAGTTCTACTGTCTAATTAGTCTTTACTCCGGACAAACTAATGATACTCCAGCCAGACTAAATGAGAATTCCATAGAAAATCTGTTATGCCATACATGCTCCTATTTTTCATTTAATATTTAATGGTACTTACATAATCTACCGAAGCTAAGAGAGAGGCGTTTTCTTAATTTTTGCATCTTACTCATTGCGCCACCCCTTTTCTCTCTCATCGTCACGCCTGCGAACAAACAGAAACCAATATTAATGATATTGTAATTAATAAAGACACTGTGGCTTGATACCCTCTAGCGAAGAAAATCAATCGATCTCTTTGTGGTTTACCTGCAAGCTACTGTTTGTGGATGTTTGAAGTCAAGAACAACCAAGGTTAACGATTTAGTCGATAATACACTGAAGTGATGGATACGTTGGACAAATTTAACTATTACGAAAGGCCGAATATCGACTATAATTCATTACATTTCTAGTGTGGTCATGAGATTTTAAGTAAAGGTAATACTGCGCAAATATATTATTAAAGTCGAAGATAATAAACGTGACGGTTAGCGGTTAATCACAAACGTTATAAGATGTAGTCACGTCAGCATTACAGTTTTCGACGTCAAACAACGGCACATGCGATAGCGTGTTCGCGTTCTCATTAAATTTCATCTACAAACTTTACACGTAGGTACACACAACAAGACAAGAAGATTGATATATTGTTGCTATCTGCACTCACTGTGCAAATGTAGCTAGTATTAGAATGAATAACATTTTAGACAATCCATCTTTACAGAATGGATTTCTATTCTCATATTTTATTTCAATTCGATTTTCATGCTTCCTTTTTTTTTGTTATTTACACTACGGTATAAAACTAGAGACATGTGTTAATAATAAAATTAACAAAAACCCGTACCCAAAGCGCTTACAGCACCATGCATTCGTACTATCTGTGACAATACAAAACAAGAAAAAGTTTAAAAAACTATAAACTGAGTACGTAAAAACTTTGATAAAATTTATTTAGCCCGTGTCTTGTCCTATATTACAAACAATTATAAATCTAGGACACCTTATTCATTTGAATCGGTTCAATAGTTTAGACGCTACGGAGTAACATAAAAATCCCGGCAAAGAAGATTAATCATACCCTAATAGATACTCTTTATTCAGTTTTCGTGAATCGTGTTTCAGTGACATTTACGATTATTTTTATACATTTTACATAATTAATAAGTTCAGTACAAACATATTTCATTCGTCACAAATTACCAACACTCAGTTGGAAGTACTGTCGTAAAAAGCTTTCACTTCACTCGCGTTTACAATCCTTTTATCGATCTTATTTATAGCTCTACTTCATTAGTTAGGTATCATTGCAGAGAAACTCGCAGAAATCATTTACATTGCGAAACGTACCATTTATGTCTGGTGATAATATTTTGCAAATGATTGAAAAAAAGCTTTAATGTAAAAAATCTGCTGACGTTTCCTTTATATAATAGAAGTATTTTCTAACTAAAATTATAATATTAATCGGAATATTTTACAAATGTAATTCATGACCACACATTACGTAAACTCGTGAAAAACAGTTATGCACAGTATTTTTTTTTCTAAGAAAAAGTATATAATTTAAATTTTATAGAAAGACATTTGAAGGTAGAACCCATTGATGTAGATCAGTAAATATGTGTAGGTATTGTGTACCTATTTGACGCTGTTGAATGTAAAAAAAAAATAACGACAACGGAATTCCACTACGGCTGTTGTAAACCGCGCAGCTCTTCGAACTTTGATGTAGTAGAAAATATTATTTGTAACGAGAAGCGCATGCTCATTGATAGAGTGCCAACATTGGGCGGCGCCTGTTCGACGCTCAAGTAGTCACATTCGAGATCATAAATAACAATATTGGCAACGTTGAACTGTTAATCAACTAAAGATTTTTCAGGTTCGGATTGAATCCGGAGGACGAGGAGACAGTTCATTTCATATCTCCGAGAGATGAGATGGATTTGAGAAATCTTGCTAGTTCCAATGTCACTAATATTTATAAGCTTACGTATGTGCTCATTGGATAGGTAAGTAGAATTAAGTGGATTGAACTGAACAAATGAGGTTTATTCTTATATATTTATATATATATATTAGAGTCAGCACGTGAAATTGCAGAATTGTGTCTGGTTTTGTCCAGTAGCTTGGCTCAATTCCCACAATCTAGTCTAAGGCAGCCGTAGTAGCTAAACGCTATTAAAGAGATGAAGTGGATATT
Organism: Spilosoma lubricipeda; assembly: GCA_905220595.1. Classification (NCBI taxonomy): domain Eukaryota; kingdom Metazoa; phylum Arthropoda; class Insecta; order Lepidoptera; family Erebidae; genus Spilosoma; species Spilosoma lubricipeda. The sequence goes on from HG992290.1 coordinate 5,143,024, forward strand.
CGATCCAACTACAGAGCGACCTATGAAGTGGATTACAACAAAATTATATCATACATCATAGATTTCCGATAACAGCTTTTATCGGAAGTTTAAATGTCAGTGCTATCATTACTAGAAACACCATCGCCGGAATCAGCTCAGAATAAAATCACAATGGCACGTATTTTCAGGTAGGTAATAAGGTGAATATTGTATAACAAGTAGGATAAAATTTGGCGCCAGTAAACAGCGCCGGGATATACAAGCTGCTCAAACATAACCAGAATGGACAAACATTTACGATGACTGCGCTATCTAATCTGGAAAGCGTTTAGAACAATATGTATAGCGTGGGTTTGACAAACACCACAGACATATAAGGTTACGTCACAAAGACATTTTTAGACAGACACATGCACTGGCAAATGACAAAATGAAAATGGTTTGGATGATGTAATGTTCCTTTTAAATCTTACTTTAATAAATTCAGCATTATTTTAAAAGGTCTACGCAATGAAGATATTTTCAGACCATTCATTCGTATTCGTTTTATTTCACTAAATATGAACATATAAGTCGCCAAATCAAGATTTAGAATTATGATCAAAGCTGTCATAACTTTACGGCCAAATGTCGTTTGAAGGCATTTACGATTACTAAACTGACCGAATATAAATAACAGTATTTCAACATGCAACATCCTGGGAGCAGAAGTAGGCCAGGATTCGATAGTGAGCCCTGTTATGTCGAAAAACGACTATGACAGATAGAGTTGTCGAGAAGTCCTACTTAGTTTCGTTATTGAGAATTAAAATATGACAATTCATTTCAAGTTCCTCCATTAAAAAATAATATTTAAATGGAATGCAAACTGGAAAAATTGACTACCACTAGTACGTAAATGAAGTAAAGAAACGAAATTTCACATTTTGTTACAAATGTCATCTATGTATCGATGTATTCCACGAATCGACTATTTAAGGTTATAATCGACTAAATTTTTGATCTCTGAGACCTAATGGGGCCTCCATTAGGTCTCAGAGATCAAAAATTTGACGACCGCGAAAGTTCTGAAAGCTATTCAGATCTACTCATAATACAGAGAAATATTAATAAAGACAAGCGTTTGCCAGTTTATTTGCACATAGCTAATCATAGGTCACTAGCAAATACTATTTACCATACCTAAACATATGCGTTTAAGTTTCAAACAACCAGCAAAAGTATGTTTTTAAATCTTTTAGTGTAATGGCAATCGTAGTGCAATCGACTGTTGCAAAAAAAGGCAGAATGAAAAAAAGAACCTTCTTTTAATGCAGCGCAGCGGGTGTGCATAAAAATTCATTGTCTTTATTTCATTTACATCCGCGTACACCATACGAGATCCTGGCGCATAATTCTGAGAAGGACGATGATAGAAATATAAAAACAAAATTGTATTCAAGCAAGACATGTTTGAAACGAACAAAATATTTATATGAAAGAGATGACACATCTGCATAGCATTACAATATGTGATAGAGAGGCTTTCTGATTACGACAGCCAAGTGTCTTTTTTTTCTGATTTTGCTTTTATAAAGTACGTAAACAAAATGTAGTAAGTTGACAACAGTTCCGCATGCCGGGACTGTCCAATGAACTCATTCCTGTCGCCCACGCCCTGATGTCCACGCCCGTCCGCATTACTCTGTGACAAATATTAAAATAGCCCCGCAGATAAACTTTATTTCTGTGAAACCGTGTTACACACAGAAATAGTCCAAACTTATAGTTACAGGAAAATAATGATTAATCAAATCCTATGATTTCAAGGAATATTATGTATAAGTCGTTATGTGATTGTCATATACAGACGACGCGTTGTAAACAAGTGTTGACTATGATGACATCGACTTGTAATAAAAAAAACATCCACTATCACTTAATTGCAATGAAGGACATATGAATATAAATACTTATACATACATATAAGAAGATAATATTGAACGTTAATGACAAGCGTGGGTAGAGAACACCTACACGTACACCGTGAAGTTTTATTTATATTTATAGTGTTGACACACAAAACATAGATATCGCAACTTGGGTAAATAACACAGTCGGATGCCCGATAAGGAACATTAATACATATTCAATATTATAAAAAATACAGGGCTTATATCATCACCAACAATATGTTACCCTTATCGTGTTACCTGTGTGTAACATTTACTAGAAATATTGACACTATGTGATAACAGCTCAATGATTCTTAGTAGTTACATCAGCGTTGTTATTTACCTTGTAAGACAAACATCATAATATATGTATTCTACTTTCATTGAGAAATATCATTAACAATATGTTGTGAATTATTTCAAAATAAGGTTCGATTGGCCTCGTTTTTCTCTCAAACTATACCATACACAGGTATGCTAAAATTAACGAAATGTGAAAACAGAATATTCAATGAGTTAGCGCTGTATGTCAGAATAAATTGTATCTTTACAGCAAACACAAAATCACAACAGACATAAAATTTTATCTAAGCTAAACATTTTTATTTCCTCCTACAACAGAAAAGGTTTCATACACTTCCTAAAAAAACATTGTTAGTAACTGGCATGCTTCGTCCAATCAAATGACGTGGGGTTTGAACGTCATTTGATTGTTTGAAGATCTTTATTGTTCAAACTCTGGATAGAAATATTTACAAACAATTGTGACTAGAACCACATTGCGCATAGCGTGTGGGCCGTAAGAAATCTTCATTTGAAAGAGCAAACAACGTATATAAACTAGTTTCTTGATTTCAATTTGCGGTCTAAATAAAGAGGGAACGGGTATGACAAAAGCTTGTGGATACACTAGCTAGGCCGTTATCGCTGGTCGAACGTGCGAAAGTCGTTCGTCGACCTTGCCGTGAGCGTCGCAGGTCGTATTGCCGAGCCCTACTGCGTGCCATTCCGCCTACTGAACACGAATACCCACCGCACTCTTAACAATGCTATTTGAACACACGACTATGAAAATATATATAAAAAATACAAAATCTGAGCAGCGGTTTTAGCTAAAAGTATGAGTACAACAATAGAAAACTGCATAATGAAGATATATGCTCGCTGTTTATTGTATCGTTTAATGTCGACAACTTTGTAAAGCAATACAAAATAATGAGTATCTCTTGATCGTTATTATTTCAGCATCAGGACTATTTTTAGTTAATACACATGTGTACCACAAAGTTGTGTGTTTAATGGGTTACTATTACCGATATTAAACGCGAAACGTTCCTAATGTACAGTGATATAAAACATTTGATGTAGACGTTCCGTTTAGCTGCAAATTCTAAAAACTCAATTACAATGGACGATCTGACATTTATTTACATAAGCAAAAGGTGTTACAAGCTTAAGAGCCGTCAAACTTTTTTGTTCTAATACCATATCGTGTTTTAAGGGTCGACTGAAAAGTTGTTTGGTTTTAAAAAGTGTTAGTAGAAAATGCTTTTATTTCATATTTTAAACTGAATTTGTACATCAACAAATGGAACCCATTTGAATCAGACTTTACAATAAAAATTCTTGAAATTAAATCTAGGTTGTCTCAAGTACCTACCTCTAATTTACCGAGTGCAAAGTGATGATACATTGATTTCTGAAATCGACGTAATGTAACATTGATGTTTCAGTGACTCATGGTTTAGTAACCCGGTTATAATTCCCATTCAATTACTATTGGACTTTGTTTATTCCTTTAACATTTACTCATTGATCAGACTCACGTCATCCGGAAAAACATTCAAACAAAAACATTAGCGTACTTTGGGAATATTTATGTGTAAGAAAAGCCTCTCACCCTTATTTACCAGACCAAAGGAGCACTCTACAAAAGATTTGATCATCATCATCTCACTCAACGGACGTCCACAGCTGAACATAGGCCTTCCCTAAGGTTGTCCACAACAACTGATCCAGTGCTGCTCGATTCAAAATAGGGGAAAATAGATTTTCTACATGTAGATTATAATTTAAAATATTTATTTTATACTCAATAGCGATACAATAAAAAATAACAATAATACAAATAATAATAAAGCTTTGTCTCATTAAATCTCCATTCGAGAGGGTTCTGTTCAGTTATGGACTGTTAAAGGATCTTTGATTGAAAATTTACCTATAAGTATCTCCAATCAATGAACCACACAAAAACTTTAAAATCTCAGCATATAGCACAATACCAATCTGATAACAACATAAGTTCTTACCCGTCTGTGAAATTTCGTACTTTTTCGACAACTATTATAAACAAATATTATCACAACCAGTTCTTTCAAGATTTTGGTGGTTACTGACACACTAAGCCAGACAGAAAAATTAGGTGAACATTAACCTTGGGCATTTGTTTATTTTACGTAATAAATATATGTGGGAACTATTAAATATTTATACAGTATTTCGTGCATTTACTGTTGAAGATTTAGACAATGATTGTATTGTTTTCAATCGTCGAAAACATTTTAGTGGATACAAACATGTTTATTAAACGAATGAAACAGCTCTGCCGTTAAAAATGAGTGTATTTACAATCTAAATACATATGACTTGATTGAAACTGTTAGGGTTAACCCTAAGGAAACAGTAATAATAGAACAATGTAGAGTGTAGATAATAGTAGTCGTCAATAAGAAGCAAATAAAAACAATTGTTATATTGTAATTTATTTTGTCTATTAGGGGCAAGGTGACAACCATACAATAAAGGGGCTCATAAAACCAAACGGCCCATTCATAGTAGAGAAACCATAACCACGAGATAAAAAAGTAATGAAGCTACGAAACAAATACAGTGCGTTTTTTCACCTACGTATGTGGAATATCAATTGTTTCGATTTAATTTCTGATTGCATGTGTTTGGGGGCCTCAACCTTTCATTTGATTTAAATCGCTTCAGCCGCTCTACCTGATAGGAATTGCTTACAGAAAATGCAAATTTTAAGTACATATTAATAGGTACGTTTGCATGGTCAACGACCGCCGAATTATTTTCAAGGTTCGTCACATCCAATATAAGTATAACTAAGATTAGTATTGGATAAATTCCAGATCACGGTGTCTTTTGATCGTTTTTTATTTTCACGAGCCAAGCCATCAAGGCCTAATTAACAATGATTGAGGTAGCAGGATAACTCATACACGACAAAACAAACTGCAAATTTTGAATTCATGTCACATGTACTCAATCATCATCAGTTTGTTCGTGAGGAGATACTTTCCGTAATGAATAATAAATACTTAAAATACTCAATTGGATCTACAAGCTCACTCAACACAAGAACTAGGATAAGGCTGCTATTCACATCACATCAACAGCTTTTAATAGTCCACTACTGGATATAAGCCTCTCCTTCAAAGGGAGACAAATACAATATAGAAAAAAGAAAAAATAAAATAGAAGCAAGAATAGAATAGAAAAAATAAGCTAATAGATTAGAAATATGTATTGTATTATAATTTCTAACTGTAATAGACATTGACACCTACTTTGAAGTATAACTGTTAAAAAGGCATATTTTAATATAAATATACTCATGCATAAGGTATCCGCTTGTATATGAAAAACATGTTACACGTGTAAAAAATCTAAAAATGTCTTCAACTTAAACTTTCAACAGTCTCAGAGAACAATTTTATCTACAACAAAACAGTTCACAGTGCACACTCGGAGTGACCTCGAACCTGTGACCCTGCACACAATGCGAACGATTGTAATGTAAATGCAGATTTAAACCGTTGTGCCATTCGTAGACTGGTACCAATTGTTATATGAGTTCGCACAGATCACAACGTAACCTATTCCACGTGGAAAACTGACGGCGAATGAATTACTAGTCAATGAATACATCGTTATAGATGTTATCTCCACTGTAACAAAAAATATGTTGTGATATGTTTCACTATCACAAAAGAATTACAGTTTTGACTTTGATAATGACAGTTTTTAATTGATCATCTCTGGTTGTTCATCTCTGGTAGTAATTCCTATAAAAACAAAACGTTACGCTCCCTTTTTTTACGGGTCCCACCCGTGTGTGTAATAAGGCGGTGTGTCGGAATCAGCGTTGGCAGATTTTTTTAGTCAAATCGATTTTTTTGTCAAGTCATTTTATTGAAAAAAGGCGCGATTGTTTCCTTGAACAAAGGACAAAGAGTTAAAAAAAACGTAATGTTGCGGAGCGGGAGAGGTTTAGAACTCTACCGGCCCGCCAGGCTCGGGAACGGGCCAGGTACCGCAGGCAACTCGGGCGCCGGAGATCTCAGAACGATCTCCGTTCTCCATAAGCGCAAAGCTGAGGGTGTCAGATGAGGCCATTTGTCACCCTAGCAGAAGCAGTCTCGGTTGGAAGCGCGCACGCAACGGAGCGTGCGCGCCCCGGGGGAAAGTAACGAGAACATCGGGGTTCCCACACAGTTGGGGGCTACTTACGAAAATGTAGGTGGCCCGAGGTACTTCGGAGTTCCGGGGTTTTCCTTGCTAGTGCTAGGGTGCATCTGGTTCCCCGGCTATCAGTACCCGAAACGGTGTGCGGTTTCAGTCGGTTCGAGTCCGACATAGAAGAAGAAGAAGGAAGAAGAAGTGGTAACCGCAAGAAAAAAAAACCACGTACACCACCACGTAACTGACTTAAACCATACTGTGTGCCACTCTGCGCCTCTGAGAAGGGAGTTATTAACACATCCGGAGCCCTCCCAGAACGTATATAAACTAGTTTCTTGAAACCCCCAGAAACTCCCAGAAACGTTGCGCTACCCAGCGCAACTTTTTTATAGGAATTATTACTTTTTAAGATTCACATTCCATACCTCAATTTTACAACGTTACCTAACCGCTTATGTTCTCATAATCTTCAAAAAACTATTTCCCAAGACAGTAAAAACGTAACGTTATGGTTTAAGTTAACTAAGACATAATCTACCTTAAAGTGAACTTGTGCTTGTGCAGTGAAGATATGTATTTTGGGAAGTAATCTCTGAACATTGTAACCAGGAGATCAAAAAGACAATAAGAAAATATACTACATATTATACGAGAGTTATGTAAAATTTTCGAGAAATTAAAATAACTTTATCAAACTATAATAAATGCCAACTAAAACTTGTTGTGTATTTCGGTTGAGTTAAAGGCAAATCTCCCGATAATCATATTATGCTATGATTTTGTTTTTTTTTATTACGCAGAAAAATCATTTCCAGAGAGGTAAGAAAGCGAAACAACGTTCAACATTATGTGTTGTTAGTAGAGATAACTACATATTAATTATGTACTACACGAACTAAATATAAGTTTAAACGTGCGACTCTAGTTACCAAGGCCCGATTTCTTGATCACATACCATAACGGATTTGCGTACTACTATTATGATAAGATTAAAAAGATACGTAGCTTCCCTTCGTTATCTAGTTGATGAAATTAATAATATAATGTAATTTATCACCTAAAAACGTCAAAAGTAAAGAGCACACACTCATTAGAAGTTAACAGCTCGGCATTATCAGTAAACTTGTTTTATCAGATGAAGAAAATGTATATATAAACTGATTCTAAGAAATTCGTTATCAGTTTTGTGACAATTCTAATTTATAGACATTAATGATAGAAACCAAGAAACGAAAATACTTTTAATAAAAATTGGTTTGATCCCAGAGTTTTAAGTTAACATGTTGACGACCCTGATATCTTCAATTGAAGTCTATAAAACAAGAAAATATATATTTAACATTATGGCAATAAAATATACACATTTGAATTGATTTAGAACACAATACACAGCATGTCTCCCTGCGGTATCTTGCATGCAGCATTAATTTAAACTGATTTCGTAACTAGAACAGATGCAAATAGTGCAATAGTTTCCATATCATTGTGAGTTGCCGTTCGTCGAGGCGTGGTCGCGTCGACGCCGCTGTGTGCCCAACCGACCGTTCGGTAATACATGTCTCTACATCTCAGTATGGATATAAAGTGATTTCAAACTAAGAACGTGGTCTGTCCATGTTGTTTTCATTAAACGAAATGGTATACTTCACTTTCCGTCCATCTAAGTAGAATGTTGCGTCTAGTAAAAACTTCTTTGTAACAGGAAACATCACGCAATATAAAAATTCCAGCAAAAAAGTCAAAGAAAAAATTCCCGTCTAATATCTCGGATCTTTTTGAAGTTGGGCACGCGAAATAAAACAAAAGAAGACACATACATCCAATAATCGATTTTCCGTTACGTAAACCGCATAAAACGAATATTATACCCACAATTCGGGCATAAACGCAGTGGAATATTGTAAAGACAATTCAATAATGGTCGTCATATGACAATGTTTCTCACTATTGCAATAACTTTGTTGACAAATATTTTTTTGTAGAAAACAATCAATTTCAGTTAAACATTGGGATATAATCGTAAGAGACAAAGTTAACTGTACTTAAAGACGAAGCATTCAAGTTTTTATAACTTGTACGTCTTGAGAATTGCCTTTAATTGCGCCTAATAACTTCCTGGAAGCGTCAGCCCGCGTCACGGACGATGTCGCCATATTGACCACGTCAGAGTGATAGCGCACTATTTGTTATGAGAGAATCACAATTATTAATTTACCGTTCCCATCATAGAACAGTTACTATTGAAATAAATTGAACAGTTACTACCTTTTCTATAACTTCCGCCTAGATAGAAGACGGTGTTGTGATCTAGATTTAGAATACTGTTGTCTTTACGAGATCTTAAAAGGTATTTTCTTCTAAGATATTAAAAACAACAACAACAACAGTAATAAAACACTTGGTTTCATTACTGTTCAGTTGGTAAAAAAATTTATAATTCGGATCCTATTACTACTATCATTTATAGGACAATAATACAGCCATCGTACTCTTAGCTGAAACAGGAAAATAAATGTGTCCTTATAAAAGCTTTTAGTATCATATGAAATTATTTCTTGTATTCAAATAAACTAGTCACGCATAATACAACAACGTTATAAAACTAAAACAAAGGAATTTAACGGAAATCAAAGGTTAGTTTGAATTCAAAGAGGCCGTTTCAATTCAAAGCGTTTTTAGCATGTATCGACGTGTGTATACATAAGTAAGTTAATTTCGTTACGTATTACTTTGGAAAGGTTTTATTGAAATTGCTCCGAGGTGTTTTAAATTAATACCTGAATGTCTATATCTACACTTACCCACTCAATATCTATGGAGTGAAGTGGCGAACAAAACACATAAGGAATATAAGGAAACGTTAATAATAGATATAAAACCATTTATAAGTTCTTTTAATTTATTCTTGTAATGCCGCGGCTAACTTTTAAAGTACTTTTACAAAATAAAAAACCGACTTCAAGAACGACCAAATCGATCGATTTCTCTTGGATGCCATCATCAGATCTTAGTGTCCTTAGCATGGTACTACCATTGGGATATCTCCTTTCCATTACAAAAAGAATCATCAAAATCGGTTCATAAACGACGACGATATAAAAAAATATATACGGTCGAATTGATAACCTCCTACTTTTTTGAAGTCGGGCTAAAAATGCATTCTAACGAAATGTCATTTATATAATAACAAGGTAAACGATTACAAGAAACTGTCAAGAGTAACTGAAGTATAATTCAACACATGTGTGCAACTCTGCAACATCTTGTTAACGGTCGACAACAAAAACTAGTCACGCCAGGAACTGTAAGGTGGCAGTCATTGGGAACGGTATGCGAAAATCTTTTGCAGCACCTACGATAATATTATTGACATTCTCTCTCATACAAGCGTAACCTTCACGCTACAATAACTCTACTGTTTTCTGGCATTCATTTGAAGCGCATTGCAGCATAAAAATTTATTACTTCATTAGTAGATGCAAGGTTACTTAATTACAAGTAGAGTACAGTAGTATCAAAATAAATAAAATTTAAAATCTTTCGGTGTTATTACAAAGGTATACAGACCGGCACGTAACTTGGCCAGATTCGTTAGATTCGCAGAAGTCATTTTTTAAGTCTCTTTGGTTGATAGAGAGACGCGGCGATTATAGTAGCGCCGTTCCGACCAAGCAATTGGAGCGTCTGTCGACTACACTACGATTTTGTTTGTTTTGATTTATTGCAATAGTGTTCCATGCGCGAATTTACCCACTACGCTGAAATCTGGCCAAGTTACGTGCCGGCGCCTATAATAAGTGAGTAGATTCTATTGAACAGACTGCAGGTCAGGAGTTAATCGGTCTTTCATCTTCCCGGTCGTCGACCCGGGGCGTCGGCCGATCGCACCTGCGCCTGCGACTCATTACCGGATAAGGCGGATGCCTCCAAGGCCGCAAGCTTTTAGCCTCTGACTCAGACTCTACCAACTTTTGTAGATCTTGTAGGACGAGTTTTGCTTACTTCCGGAGTGAATGAAGACGTTGGGTAAAAATAATCTACAGTCCTTTCTGCGGCTTTATCTTGTTCTTTGAAATAATACTACAATAATGATAAGTGTTTGCAAAAAAGAAAGTATACTTTCACGAATATTGGGACCAGCTATACAAATAACCATTAACAAGACACTGCATAATAATAAGAAGATGATTGCTACGTCCTCAATAAACGGGAATGTAAGTAAAAAATGGCTAAATCATATATTTTGACCTTTATGACTATGACACTTGTCTGATTTTCACCTTACTATTGAAGAAAAACCGGTATTACAAAACTTGTAACATCTAGATAGTAAAATAATAACTAAAAAGCAGTTATTCTAAAACTCATATAAAGCAAATGATCAATTTCACATGGTTTACAATATTTAATTTATGCACAGTAATATAACATGTACGATTTACAGTATTTATATTAAACTACTGTGCCAAACACCACACGCTCAGTTTAAATATAGGTTCGTATATGTACCGTAAATGCAGTTTGACACGTAATACTTGTAATCAGATAAACACGCCACGGGTGTTTGAATCACCACAAGTGCACTCGCCACACACATGCGTTACAGGGACTCGATTGATACTAAGATTGTTTTACAAGTTAGTAGACATGTTTTTAAACAAAAGAAATACAATCATGGTTATGTATTAAAGTTATAATCGAACTATAACAACTACATTCCTTCATAACACGTTACTTTTATTCATTGTTTTGTTGTTTAACAATAACATAAGTTACAAAATATTTTTAAACAGCAATCTAAACACTGAAACATTACCTTCGGAAATCGTAGGCAGCACGTTGACAAAGTTAACAATTCCGACGCCTGTTAGCTGACTCATTCACCAAAACTGATTTAAAACGAACACTCAAAAGTAGTAGTAGTTTGCCTACTAACGGTGATTTTGCCGAAAACAAACAAACTGAAACAGTAACACACTTGACACTTTATCATGTAGCCTACATAGATAATAGTAGCGAAAATATGTTTGGCGTTTCAATTTTTTGCAAACATGTTGATGGACTTTCCCGGGAAAGAGGAAAGTGCAGAAAAAATTAGAAACTATTAAAGTGAACGACCACTGAGCACACTTTTTCCATAATAAGTAAGAGAAATGTTAAGATATCACATGAGAGCGACCTAGATCTTTGTAAATTAAAATCACGTCGGTTGCGCGTACGCCGTGCTCACTGAACGAAGCGCCGGTGCTTACTGGCTGGCTGACCAGACAGACAAGTCAAGCCAACGCCCGTTCACCAGTTCACCTACTCTTATCTTGCGATGACTGTGTATAAGTATAATAATCCATCGCTTACTTGTTCGGCGTTGCGCTAACTTGACTGGTTACTTATATTGCATTCTATATAGTTATGTTTCGAATGGTTTGCACCAGGGATGTTACGGATGAAATTTCGGTTTTGAATACGGATTTATATAAATAATATTATACAAGTTCTGGACATAGTTACTTTCTGGCTAATAAATTTTGCAATATGTATTGCATGTTCAATGCGGTCATGTTACGGAATAAATAAAATAATTTTATATCATGTACTCAAAGAAGGATTTATTATAGAAAACGTGAAAAAATATACAAATCACTCACAGTGAACCGTAAAATCAGGCAACAATTTTCAAAATTGTATATACGTATTTCTGTTTTGTTTTTGGATATACGTATTATTATTTCAGATATCCGAATTGCGGTTACGGAGCTTAATATCATTTCTGGTTTGCACAGCCTCGGTTATGTAAAGAAAAAGATATGAAAATGAGGTTTACAAAATTAATATTTCACCTCATTTTATTTTATTGTCGTCATTAATCCGGTCAGCGATAAAAGCACGGGAATTTGTATAAAGATAACGCGCTTGATAAAATTGATTATTTATTTTTATCATAACTTTGTAGGTGCCTATTTAATTAGAAATTACGCAACTGTTTTTTTTTTTCAGAACTAGAATATTTTATATATATTAGTTTTAACTCATTTCACTTTCCAGAACCTTCTCAGCTATCATTAGTACGCTGATGACGAACTAAACAGATAAAGCAAGTTAGGGACGTAAACAATATTAGTTACAAAGAGGACATGAAAACATTACTGTTATATTTAACATGAGGTCAACAAATGATTAAACAATTCTATCATTAAAGATCATTATCATTATCACAAATCGCTCGTACGAGGTCACTAAGTGAACCGATCGATGGAATAAATGCTAATGCATGACAATAAGGAAGACGCAAGTGTGACGTTAAACGTCAGTTTTATTCATAATTGGCGTCCAGTAATGTTCATAGGCATCATTACGATGACTAATGGTTTCGGAAGTGAAAGTTGTAGTGACAATAACATTTTCTAACATAGTTCCTAATATTGGAACGGAACAAAAAATGTGTCACCTGATGGTTGCTAATTACTACCATCAATAGACACCTGTAAGTCTATACGACAACACGTTCTGGACTTGGAAGTCACCGTTTTAAAGTGGCAGATGTACGCTCTCCAACAAGGCGGTTCGGCTCTTCCATTCAGTGCAAAGCAGTAAAAACCTGGAACTCACTACCAGTTGTCGTGTTTTCCTGCCACTATGATGCTGCTTTTTATCAGGCAGAGTAGGGTATTTTGGCAGCTTTTAAATATAAAAACCGATATAGATGTCGCATGTTACTAGTGCCATCAATCAAGTGTAAAAAGTCTAAAAATGGTAAAACAGAAGTAAAAGGTACTTAACTAATTTATCTTTACGTAAGCCTGTTGAATAAAGTAAGAACTCATTATTAGGTTATTTGGTTTAATGAGTCTGAAATTAGATCAGACCTACGAAGCTTCAAATTGAATTTATTACCAGGTTAAATTGACAAGAGATTGTTGATTGATTGACATTCGATAATAATGCGATAAGATTAATAATTTTTCAGCAGGTAGGTACATATTTTATGTTTAGATAAGGAAATCGGCAAGTCATTTTAAAAATAATCTAAATTTTATAAACCAAATTGTTCATCACACTTCACACTAATATATAAAAGCGAAAGTTTGTGAGTTTGTTATGTTTGCTATTTCTTCACGCAAAAACTACTGAACGAATTGGGCTGAAACTTTATAGTGATATTGCTTACGCTGCAGAATAGCACATAGGGTGGTTTTTGCCGCAATAACCGATATATACGTAGAATAACCGATATATACGTAAAATATAAAACTTAGAAACTTTATATTTTAGTTGAATAATCTCTATTCATCTACATAAATAAATAAAACTGAAGTGTCCATTTGTAATTTTAAATTAACAACTTTTCGTTAAATGCATATGGAAGTATATACACAAAATACACAATTTTTTTTATTTTGAATCTGTCTGCTTATTCCGGCTAATCTCTGGAACGGATGAACCGACGGATGACGGGATTTTCAATGGCTAATAACGGATGACATAGGGCGTAACTTAGGCTACTTTCTTGACCAGCTTCACCCCGAGACTTTATATGCGGTTATTATTGTACCACAAGTAACACCGCGGGGCTCAGTTTTAAGTCTTTATTTATCAATAATCAAGTCAACATATTCCGCTGTCCAGTTAGCATAAGACGAGTAAATAAGTGTGAATTTTGATAAAGTACTTACTATTATTTTTGATTAATCAATAGTACGACTAATAATAATAAAAAAAAGAAACTACTGTGACACGCTCTTATTTACACTATTTATAAAATGTTACTATTGATGATGTAAATTGTTCAAATGTACATTGTGATGAATATATATCATTCAAATTAATTCAGAATCAGTTCCGGTTAACTAAAATTTTACTTTTGCGAATTACAATAAATCTTGTGAAAACCATGTTTCAGCACAGACTCGTGGAGATACCACTGCCTTTTGGATATCAGAGTTAATTTTAGGAAGGGCGCTTTAAGGTCGCAAATGCACTTGTGACGCTCGAGGTACAAGGGTTCTTAGACGGGAACAGTCACACGTCCATCAGGTAAATCGTCTTGCTCATTTGTTAACCGACTTCAAAAAAAGGAGGACGTTTCTCAATTCGACCGTATATTTTTTTTATGTGTGTGATTCTTTTTTTAATGAAAAGGAGATGTCCCAATGGTGGTACCATGATAAGGACATTAATATCTGATGATGGCATCCAAGAGAAATCGAGTCGAACCTTGAAGTCGGTTTTATTTTTGTTAAAATTGTGTATCTTATTTAATAAACAAAAAAACGCAAGAAGTGTGAGTTTGACACTTAAAAGGTTTTCTTCGACTACCCCAAAGATAATGTACTAAATTCAATTGCGATTGCCGACTCATTCGATTTAATAAGGTAATAAAGACCTCAGATAGATACGGCGCCTTTTTAAAATTTTGTTAGCTAACCAATCAAGTAACAATTAGATATTACAACTTTTTCATAAAAGAAGTAAGTTGTGGTCTGCGAGATTTGTTTTCTTATAACTTATTTATTTTAAGTTCAGGATTTGGTGGTTTATTGTTGCTCTTACCTATAGTCTTTGTTATTATTTCAGTAAACGATAATTTAAAAAAACAGGTGACCCGAACACATTTTAAGACCACTGTTACATCATACTTTTCAAGTTCTTAAGTGCATCTAAAATATGTAAACGAGAACATTTCTGCAATAATAAAATAAATGTCCATTCCAATAATATAAATTTTTGAAGAAAGGTTTTAAAAGTGCAAAAAGTATAGAAAAAAAACCAGTAAATAGTGTAAACGTTCAGTCTTCACCAGTTGGTAAGTTTGCAAGGTATTCACGAAGCAGACACATCTTGAATTGTCATCATCATGTTCGCAGAACTGAAGTTGTACATCTTTAGTTCCGTTTCTGGCACTCATTATGAAGCATCGTTCTGCTCAATAAAACCCAACGGTCTCGTTTGCGAGTCCGTTCCGCAGATTGGTCACAGAAACTGCAACATGTTCCGAACAAGGACGATCAGTGCTAGACGTAGCTCGGTTTTATCATAAGCAATTTATATGAAGTATGAATACATAGTTATTGTTGATGACTGTTTCATAAAGTTGTTCAAATGTCATGACACAGAATTGGCTTCAGATGATCTAATCTTCGAACAATATTTATGGTACAAAATTTCTTAAATAAGCAATCTTGTTTTACATACAGCTATAGCGAAAGAACAATATGTATCCATCCGTAAGCTTATTTTATCACAAAAAGCAGAGAATACTTAACACTTGAGTTTTAAGAAATAGAAAAATATAATTTTCCTCATTTCTTTGATTACATTTCTTTACTTCCATTTCTCATTCTCTTCGTCCTTAACAGCATCGTAGACTTCCTCATGAAGTCCTGGAATACTCTTAATTGTTTTCTAAATTTCTAAATACCAGCAATTTATTTTTACACTTTTGCTCGTTACTAACATGTACATCACTTAAACGTATTTTATCCATTTCTAATCACTCTTTATTTCAAAGAAACACATTTGTATTTATGGATCTAAATAGATATCTTAACGATACATCAAAAACTTTAGTATACGTATAAACAATTTGAACATGAATTCAGTTTATGAGTCTATAAAACATATACTACTCACTTCTCTTCGAAGTACCGAAGTCATCTTCGCGGCCGTTGCACGTCCTATCTTCATCGTATTCGTAAACTTTGAAACTTTCAAACGAATACAGCTTGCCGACTTTTCTTATCCGTCTATTCACAAAAATAGCCTTGATTCTATATGTTATTAGCGGTAAAAATTGTCCAGCTCTAAAAATTACTTTTCAATGTTGACGCACGAAAAGTAAGGATATAGTCCCGCAAACGATGCACTGTTCATATAAAACGAACTTTCGTCACGTCACTTAACCGATGAAAATGTTTACGATTACCTTGATAATTATACTAAGATGGAAGTAAGCTTACGCACATCGCTATTGTCACAACAGAACAATGTATTGGACGAGGTTCTAATCAAAACAGAGACGTCCGGAATTCTAATAAGTTATAAGTTTGCGATCTCGCGGACACAGAGAGCTCAGTAGGGCGGGAGCGCTCGTGAAGGCGACCGCGTGTCGTCTGGCTGGGCTGCAGTGCCCCTGCCCGCCGCGCCGGCGCCCGGAACTGTGTCAGCAGACGCGGCGCCCAGAGCACCCCGGCCTTTCATGAATACACCTCTCTCTATGTTCGACGCATCAATACATTCGCTGTCGTAGTCGAACCAAACTATAATTACAAAGTGACATGAAATTGTTACAACCGCAGAACAACTAGCGGACTTCTATTAACTAAAACGCGTAATTATTAAAGAACTGCTTATAAATGTTGCTTGCGAAACCACAAAGAACACTTATTGCTTTAACGCTGAATCGACAAAAACAATAATGGCACCAGTTACATAGATTAATTGCCTATAACCTGAGCTTGTTTTACTTCTTGTCGACATTGTTGAAAATTTCTCGTTTGGCGCTCACTCCTCCTCTTCTAAATATTATATTTATGTGACGATTAAACTTCAGTGCTGACTCGATCTCTTCGGTCTCGGACTTAGATCGAATTCGGAAATTGTTCAGGTAGTCAATTTAAATTAATTTATTATTAGTACTAATTCATAAATTATTATCATTGAAGTCAGTCAAATCTTTGTTAGCTTCCATGATTTCCTATTTCCACTCCGGAACATTTGCTCTGTCACCTTTTGCGACACCAAATCTTTACACAGCATTGGACGCGATCTCGTCCGAAGCTGCAATAGAACTGCAAGTGTGAGACCCGTAGTTGATCGCAGCTCCTTTCTGCTTTGATACCCATTTGATCATTTATTGTGAGTCTGAATGCAAAGTGTACCTATCTATACAAATAAATAAAATTGGAGTGTCTGTTTGTAATATTAAAATAACAGCGTTTTAATCAATGCATATGTATGCATACACGATACATATACCAAAAATGTGGTTAAATTTTTTTTTGTCTGTCTGTCTGTCTGTCTGTTTGTTCCGGGTAATTTCTGGAACGGCTGGACGGATTTGGACGGGACTTTCATTGGCAGGTAGCTGATGATCCAGGGAGTAACTTAGGCTACTTTTTTAGACTAACTTTGTCCCGCGGTACAACAATAACCGCGGGTAACACCGCGGGATTCAGCTAGTATATAATATATACTAGCAGATCCACGCAACCTCGTTTGCGTTTTCTATTGCCCGTAGCGTGATAATTTTCCCCCGCTTTTGTACGGGTCTAGAACGGTTGTTGTTGACGGTTCTTCTCGGGTACTAGAAACCGAAACTAGATGCACCCTAGAAAGTCCGAAACTACAAAACAACCTGACTTTTAAATTATGTACCTTCACAAAACAAAAAGAAATGTTTCAAAATGGACTTCAGTTCGGGTGAGGAAATCACTCTCGGTAAGAAAAAACATGATTGATGCGTGTTTTACACAATAGAGTATTTTAGAACAAACAGTTGTTGGAAAATGAGAGAGCTTTAACTGGCCTCCGGGTGTATAAAACAAGCTTTAAAAGTTTCCTCAAATAAAGTGTTATTTTATGTTTGTCAAGAAGATCAATACAACCCAAACATAACTATGACGGATCATGAATTTGGCCTGTTTACTTATTATTGGAAACAATTACGACCCGCTCCTAAAAAAAAGTGGAACGACATTTTGATTTGACACCTTAACTGCCCCGAACTATAGTCCCTCAGGTGTCACGTCACTTTGACATAAGCATAGCTTGAGTGTCACTAATAATTCCATTATTATTATTAATAATTCCCGACTCGCGGCCATTGACCGGCCAGTGGCTGGCCGGTGACACAATAGACCATGTTTTAATACGGCCAATGAAAGGCCGTGGACACCTTAGGGGATAGGGGCTTTTAGTCAAAAGATTAAGAAAAAAACTACTATAAAAGTTATTTTTCTCGTAATTTGTATAATGGATGATCTCATTTGTGTTAAGATCTTCAGTGTTAAAGACTTTTTCCATATGTCTTTACTAACTCAATTGTAGACGAAGACTTGATATAGTCCGTTCTAAATCGAATTAGTATCTATTGAAGATATGTTAGTGACGCCAGGGTCTTAGGCAAGATTAGAAAATTTGCCAGGTTGAATGAAGGCATTACCAAAATCTAAATAGGAAACATAAGATTTCTGTTCTTACAAATCAAAAGTGATACTTAGAAAGGTAATTACTCAGCTGAGAGGTTTACAAAGGTAAATTAATGAGCTGAGATTTAGATAAATCAAAGACAGGATACTATATAGGGATGAAGTTCTACTAAAGTTAAAATGTTCGTTACCTGATTGGTAATGAATGTCAATCTTTGATTTCTTCTTTGTGTGTGTGTGTGTGTGTGTGTGTGTGTCTGTGAAAATTCTATTTTGTTTATTGGTACTCAAATTGGTCAGTATATAATTCACCGAGAAGTCAATTGAATAATTATAAAATATCAATGCTCTGCAATGCAAGGCCGTGTAGCATGCCAATCTCTATAAAACCTCCACTCACAATTGAATTGCGAATGTAAATAGCCCGACTCGCGGTCATAACCCTGCAAAATTTACTTCACATACAATAGCGCTGCCGTGAGCCTTAGCTAAGAGCAAGGAACAACATCGCTCGTGAGTTCATAGCCCGTAACACGTAAATACATATTTTCCCTAAGCGATAATAAAAAGTGGTTCCTATGTAGGTTTTAGTATATTTATTAACGTGTTTACATTATTACGGACATCTCCTTCGGGGGCTACAGAGTAGGTACATTAAATAATTCAGTAGCCTTCCGAAAGTACTTTTCAAATTTAGTGCCTGCGGCGCGGCTTACATATAAACATAAAAATGATAAATTGAAATTGATGAAACTTTAATGGTCGTAAATGTAAGAAAATGAAATAGTCACAATAAAAAAGTTGTTATTTACAGCTCCTTGTTCGCAATACCATAAAAAAGAAATGTGTTTGATTCAGAGATATTGCGAACTAAACTTGATAAGATATTTAAAAGCTTTTGCAAGGTAGAGTCAGACGACTGTCTCTTTTTGTCACAGCGGCAGCGTGAAGTTCTTAATGTTTCTATGAAAGCCAAAAACAAAATATTTGCCCATAGATTAGTCATTGCTCTCATGAGCTATTAACGTAATACAACATATTAAATAACAAAGTCCTAAAATCTTATTCAAATTATCTAATTAATCAATAAAACTGGTTTACATAATTTTGATTTAATGAATAAAGATTGAGTCAAAAAAAATTAAATATAGTCCGGGATCCCCGGAACAAATGTTACAAGTTATTACTTTCAAGCTAATTTTTCCTGAAATTAAAAAATATTTATTTTCTGTATTTTGCAACTACACCTGAGTCACACCGGTACGCATGCGCAGATCATTGCTTACTGCGCTTTTTAAAGGTATCTCACGTTAAAGTTTGTCCAATCTAAGGTGATTTTGACAAATAAAATTGACGTTCCATTACGATAGAATGCAAACAAGCACTAATCGAAGTCACCAAACAAATGTACAAATTTAAGTAAAAAAAAAATTAGAAATGTAAATATTAATACTGCTAAGATGAATTAATGTAATAGGACATATTTCATAAAAAAAAATATTATTCCTATTTTTAACGATTCTTTAAAGAATAACAAACAACATAAGAAACAGCTTATTAACAACTTCTTTATTTAAAACAACATGTAACACCAGATGGGTTTGATAAAGCCATTACCAAAAATATATAATTAATTTTGAGTACAAGACTACGCAAAAAGTCAATACTTAAAAAGTAAAATTAATACTAACTATCGTGTGCAGATACACTGTACAGAATATTCTATTTTAAGTATTAAAAAGATCAAATTCAAATTATAATTAATTTAAGCACGAGTAAAAAAATGTACTTAAACATAAATTAAATTTATGCCAAGCTTAGAGGTCAATTATGTTGTTCATTCACCATATGCCATATTTTTACAGAGAATGATTACAATCCTGCTTGCTTTCGTAAAGGAAAAAAGAGACCGTTCAGTTTTTTAAAGACAAATAAAAAAATTTAAGAGGCTTTAATTGAACATCGAATAAGATAGTTCAAATTATTGAAGAGTATGTATGCAGAGTGTGTCTCGCTAAAACTCGAAAACGGTTGGGCCGATTAACTAATTTTGGTTTTGAAATGTTTGTCGTAGTCCAGAAAAGGTTTAAACGGTAAAAAATAACTTGAAAATCCAAATGTCGCATTTACGAAGTTTACGAAGCTAGATCCTATATAATTTATTTAATTTTTCATGTCATTACAGAGTCAGATATCTCGAATTAGAAAAATATTATAGATGAAGATGACAGCGATGTTAGTAGCGAAGATTTATTAGATGAATTTGATACAGATTTTTTTTATATGCATATGCACAAATTTTTGTACCTAGTTTACTAAAAAATAACGTTGTTTAAATTTTGAAAAAGATGCTCTTACTGTATCTTATAGGACATTGTTTCATTTGGGCAGAGAACACACTAGTCTATGATGTAATATTTTTGTCATTGAGTTAGTAATCAGAAAAATGGTCTTGTGGTATTAACAATTTCTGAGCGTAGGACCGAGATAAAAATTTGTTGGATAATCATCATCATCATCATCATCACCAGCCTATCGCAGTCCACTGCTGGACATAGGCCTCTCCAATTGTTGGATAATATGACAGTTAAATTATATAAACATTATCAAATAAAAGAAGAAAAAAACAGCTGGTTAGTAATAATTGTTGATGACTTCTTTATCGATACATGTTGGAAGGAGTAAGGGGGTGGGGTGAGGGTGAGAAGGGAACTCTTTGATCAAACCATTGTTTTGTAGGACAAATATTTTTTTCAAATAATTTAGATAGTTATCTTGATTTCAGCACGAACGGGCCGGCTCTACCGGGGCGGTACTACCCTCGCACAGAAAATCAACGTAAAATGACAGCGATCATGCTGTCGTGTTTCGTTGGTGAGTGCGAGACCGGAGGCCCAATGATGCAGAAGCATCACTAGTCCGCCATGGTGTTGGTCACCATGCTGCATTGTTACATTGTCTGCATTCGCAGTATGGTGACCACCACTCTTGGATTCTGCTTATGCTTTCCATCAGACAGAGTAGAGTCATTTTGGCAGGGCCAAATATAAAAAAAAAAAAAAAAAAAAATGTAACAAACAAAAACAGTTAGAAATGTTTTTTTTGAGAATCATCAAATCAACATATTTTATCCGTATTACCTCTGTTACTTGTTACGGTAGCTACCACAATTGAGAATTTTCGCACAGGAAATTGTTAGGCGTCTCATCGAAACGAAGCTATTCACGAAAAATTTGCTTAATAGTAATAACTTATAACATTTGTTCCAGGGATCCCGGACTATATGCAAATTTTTTTGACTCCATCTTTATTAATTAAATCAAAATTATGAAAATCAGTTTGTTCACAGTATTTTCATTTGGTTTTAAATGACGACAGTTAAACGACCATTAAAATTTATTGGTTAATTAGATAATTTGAAATAAGATTTTAGGACTCTTTTATAATTGCAGCTCACCAGCCATGAGTACGTCATGTAATGTAATAATTGTATTAATCTATTAAAATCATTTTATACTAAAACCAATACTAATAGAAGCCATAAGTAAATAATATTACATGGATACATGTATGTATGTATAAATGTGTAAGTGTCTGTATCTATACGTGTATCACACTAATATTATGAAGGTGAAAGTAAGTTTGTTTGTTACGCTTTCACGCGAAAACTACTTGACCGATCATAATGAAACTTTGTACACATATTCTTGGAGGTATTAGAAGGAACATAAGATACTTTTTATTAAATGCGAGCAAAGCCGCAGGCGAAAGCTAGTATTTATATATTTACAAATGAATATGAATGTAAGTAATAAGTTGTAATAAATAACTGCAAAACACAATGTAACATGTCTGACACGTTATAGTGTGCAATAAAGTATTGATTGATTTTAGTGATTTGATCCATTAATTTATCGATACAGATGTCAGGAATTGTAAAACAACTGCGTGTCTGAAGTGGCAATTATTATTAATACGAGTTTTAAGTACCTTCAGTGCCAAAGTGAAAACATGAACAAGGGAGCAAATAAGCCAGAGTTAATAGGGTTCCGAACGGAGGTCACTTGAAAATAAGACATACAAACACTTCGTTTAACACAAATAAAGATGTTACGATGATCTGGAAGCGTAGCCGTTAACACGTAGGGTAAGCGTTTAAGATAAAAAATATCATCGGGAGAGAGTTCTTTGAAAAGGAGATTAGGTCGGTAATCACGTAAAGTCACAAATTATACATGTATAAAATCAACACATAACAATAGGAACACAGAAATACAGTATTGTATCAATATCGAAGGAAAGTTTTGTCTAGTAGATTTCCGTTTAGTATGTAAGTATATGTTTATAAAACAATCCCGCAAATCGTAAAACCTAATAGCGTAGTAAATTCTTGTTAATTCTAGTGTTACCAGCGACTAGAACCATTACAGTTACAAACTAACAAGCAATTTTGGGAATTGTATACTCTAAGTCATTATGATAGCTATATATTTGAATAAAGAGTAGATATAATCTATACTTAAATTATAAAGTCGAAGAGTTTGTTTGTTTGAACGTGCTAATCTCAAAACCTTTCAGTTTTGGATAGTACATTTATCGAGGAAGGCTATAGGCTATTTATCATCACGCTAAAACCATTAGGAGCGGAGCACCAACGAAGAATGTTACAAAAACGGGGGAAAATTATCACGTCACGGGCAATAGGTTACAAAAACGGGAGAAATTATCACGCTACGGGCAATTGGAGACGCTAACGAGGTTGCGTAGGTCAGCTAGTTGAGAAATATAAGCGCAGACTTTATTAGTGCATGTGCGGGTGCATTACCTCCGTATCTAGTGAGTCAAGCTCTTTGTATTGGTTATCGAGCTCACTGATCGACCTGTGCCCTTTAGAAGTGGGTATTACAGTCTACCAACCTGAGAAATGTTATTTTGAACTAGGACAACCGCAATGTTAGCGCTACCCACTCTACCCAGCAAATGTCGCCACTCGTGACATTATTATTTCGATTTCTGGAATTAACCAAGATAATGACGGTATACAACTGTGTAACAGATTGTACTAAAATAATGCCGCGTCACTGGAATCAATCTATGTCAATATTACAAATTCGAAAATAACTGTCTGTAAGTCTGTTAACCTTTCATGGGTAAACCGCTTCATCGATTGTAATGAAACTTGATATGGGGATACTTTTATTCTTCAGGAAAGATATAGGCTACTTTTTACCGCGGTAACTGAAAAACACGCGGGCGGAACTTCGAGCAAACCTTATCAACTCATTAGTAGTAACCATCTGTTATTACACTAATATTATAAAGGTGAAAGATGAAAACCAATGGTGGTACCATGCCACCAGCGGTCACTCATCCAGGCACTGACCGCACCGTCAGGTTGTTTTCAATCACCGAGTGAAACTGGGCTATGAGTGCAACTTATTATAGAATAATTCGATTTCAATAATTATTTTATTCGAAAGTATCTACATTTCTTTTTTATGGTATATGGGGCAAAGGAGCAGACATATCACCTGATGGTAAGCGATTACCGCCGTCCATCGCACCCACAACACCAGAACCGTCACAAGTGCGTTGCTGACCTTTGGGAGATGGGGAAAGGGATGTGGCGGGGGTTTGGGGTATGGGCCTCCGATATCCTCACTCACTCGGTGAAACACAGCACAAGCGCTATTTTCACACAGTTTTCTGTGAGGCCGTGGTATCACTCCGGTCGAGCCGGCCCATTCATGCCGAAGCGTGGATCTTCCACAGACGACTTTTATTTATTTAAGACTGAAGTTATTGTTCTGTCGCAGTCCAATAGAAAAAAATATACTTAAATGTTGTTTTTACTATTTTCCTCGCAAGTTTCGCGTTGTTTTTATAAACCATAAGAACCTTCCTTGTACATTACCAAAAAAAAAAAAAATATGTAATTCACCAAATCGGTCCAGCGGTTGTCGAGTTTTGCGCTTAGCAAGATATTTTGCGATAGATATTTTAAACACTTCACATTTATCTCAAATGAAATAAAAAAAATACCTTAAGTTAGTTAGGCAGTAGATCAATGTTCCTTCATTCATAAAGTTAGGAGAAGTTGGTACATATATCAACTACACCATAATGGAAGGTTTGAGTAGATTTGATGACGGAAATGAAAGACAGTCTAGAAAAGTCCTCAAAGCTTTTACAACAGGTACCTAGTGTTTCAATTATGTGTTTCAATTATGATTTCAAATAATTCTTTATAACTAGCTAGCTGACCCCCCAAACTGCGTACCGACATACCCAAGTTTCCGAATAACTTGTTTCAGTATTTATGTAGGTTTCCACAGGTAGTGTACAGTCGCGAACTATCAAAATATAACCCTTATTTTTTCTTTATAATTTTCTTCTATACAAATCTTGTATTGACAGTTAAAACACATAAAAAAACATCCAATTTGGTGCAGACGATCGGAAGTTATGCGCGTACATACATTTCGGTCATTTATATTTATTTGTATAGATAGAAGACAGATCAAAATTAACATTAAATTAGGTAGTTATATAAGTCCGGTAAATATTAAGTAAAATAAATGTTTATTTTTAATAAGTTAATGAGCATTTTAAATAAATAAATTATAATTACATTTTATTCACAAAGCCTTTTAACAAAGAACATTTAATTAATATAAGCAAAAAGAACTGAGAATCGGAAATAATATTATTATTATTATTTTTTACCTTTTCCTGTGTTATTTTATTTCATTTATATTTTATCAAGTAAGGTTTTTGATAGTGATATTGCGTTTCTTTAAAAAACCTTAAGCATCGACAATAACATTTTAAAGACTTTTTCTATATATAATATAAAAACAAAAAAAAGAAACCTTACACAGGAGCAGGACCGAAACTTAAGAACCTTCTTAGTAATATGACTAATCCGGATCATCCAACATTTTAGTTTTAATATCAACGTCAGCCTTTCGCCGTCCACTGCTGATCAAAGATATCGAATAATACCTACTTTATGTATTACTAAATGTATTACTTTTGAAGAGTTTCGTCAATTATTTCAACTGACGCCGTTAAAAACAAAGAAAGCGTTACGTTCCAGTTACAGAAAAGACGACATGAACTACTAATTTCACATGACGCTAATATTGCCCACCATTTTCCTTCCGACACTTCCTCACTCAGTTTACGTTGTTACATCATCAACAGCCTATTAAAATCAACTGCTGAAGATAGGCCTCTAATTCAACGAACAAAAAATGCTAAATCGGGACAACCCTAATTGATTTATGTGCTCTCTTAAGTATGTTATTTCAAAAGTTGAAAACTTGTATCCTTTGTGCTGTACAAGTTTGGCAAATGCGGCAGCAACTGGTGCACAGCATGACAGGTGTCAAGACATCGCAATCAAATCAAATGAGGGGGGGGAGTCTTGAATTGTGCTAAGTAGTCAGCACAGTTCGTTTATAAACTAGAACAGTATAGTATGGCAATTGCTACCAGTATAAATAAAAGAACAAGTATACCTGTTTTTTTAAACAGCTGTTACATGTGGGATTAGAGCGTGGAAAATGTAAACATGCATTACAGTAACACGTTGTGTAATTGCGAACTTAACGTGATTGTGTTTTAAACTATTACTGTGATTAGGGATAGAAGATCTTTCTATTTAGATCTATCCCACCTAAAACATTTTCATGTAAATTAGCATAAAATTATTAAATGCCAAGATGACTGCATATAGCTTACCCTGTGAAATAGATATCAGATCTTATATAGAGCCAAACTTCTAAATCGCCACGCACTAACTCTACCAACCCTAACTTCACAAACTCTACATCTCAGTAAAAATAGGGTTGGGGACAAAAGTAATATATGATTTTTTTTGTTGTTTGTGTACTAATCTTAGTTTACATACCAAGTTTCAGCTTTCTAGCACTTCAGGAAGTACCCTAACAGTTTTGATTATCATCAGTGAGTCAGTGACGAAATCGGTGTTTTTAGATATCAATAAAATCTAAGCTATTAGACCTATGCAACTGAAACTTTGTATGTTTAATAAGTTCATTATTGACATCATATCCTGAGAATTTGAACAATCTGGTATATCGAAAACCAAAGTTATGAGGGTTCAAAAAAACGACGAAACAATTCGAGAAAAGATAGTTAGTTCTTCTCCCTTGCGCTTCGCTTGACTCGTCTTGGCGGATAATGGTAATATTAGTGAACCGACGACCTGGTGAAAGGTCGCGGGATGTCGTTGCATGAGGGCAGCATAGGATAGGGTGTTGTGCAGAGCGGATCCCTCCCATCTCAGGCGCAGAGTGGCACACCGTATAGTTATGGTCGGTTCGATTCCGACACACCGCCGCAAACCTCAGTGTGGTGACGGCCCGCCCGAGGGAGTGTTCACACGTAAAAAAAAGGCATATGTCTAGTAATAGACGTCTTTCAGTTGAGTTGATGATTTTAATATTGTGTCTTGTAAGGTCCTATTGATGATTTGATGTAGATGTATAAGAAAAGTATTATAGTAACGGTATCTATAATGTTTTTTTTCTAAAACCTACCAGTAAATCCGTACTCGTTGCGGGAATAGTTTAAGTTGTTAAAGTATGTCGGCTTGTCTGTTTTATTACAAATTGCTTGGACAGTCTTTGCTTGTTTCGGAAGAATTTGTCACATAAAGAGGGATAAAATGGCTAATGGTGTGCCATTGGAAATAAAAGGTAGAATTGGTTTAGATAGAGTATTGATGGAATTCGATAATTTCTTCCACTTTTTGACGTTGTGAACCAAAAAACAGAACAAAAATTCATCAAATACCCGGTAATGTAGCCTTATGTGGAGTCCATTTAAGGGCAACATTACCATTGCTTTTGTTCTCGGAGTTAATAGACAAACTGAAAAGACAGTCACTTTGGGCATCCGAACATTTCACTCGTAAGCGTGCGTAATAATTCGGGTGCCAAGAATTGAAAGAAAGTTTTCGTATCAAGGAGTCTGTTTGATCAGTAGGACTAGCAGTTGCCCGCGGCTCCGCCAGCGTTTATGTCGATTATGGCGGCAAATAATAATCTATGTGTTATTATACTGTATTACTAATTAATTATTAATCCAAATTCCTTCAGTAGTTTTTGCGTGAAGAAGTAACAAACATACACTTTTGCCTTTTAGTGTGAAATGTGATGTGATGACATACTACAATGATGAATGAATGTTAGTAATATAGTAAGCATCTACAGGCATTAATAACTGAATTTTTGTCAGGCATTTACAATAAACCAGACACAGTCGTGTCCAATTTATGGTATAACTTGATCGAAGACTAGAGCTATATGTATCAACTTAAATTTAGCCATGAAGCTTCCTCTTGTATGCTAATGCGAAATTTAAAATTCGATCATCAATTTCAAGTGGAGATCGATATATATGTCATGAATAGAAACGCGAGACGTAAAACGCCGACCTTGGCCTTGACCTTGATACTGCTGAAGAAGTATCTTTTAGGAATCGGTTTATAAAAAGGAGGAAAATAAAATATCACATTTCTAATATAGCAATACAGACAAGATATAAATGCTAAATGATAATAGCGCTCTTTCAACAGTAGATTTGGACAGTTATGGTCAAGTAAGAATATGCATCGGCATT
This sequence comes from Spilosoma lubricipeda, assembly GCA_905220595.1. NCBI lineage: Eukaryota > Metazoa > Arthropoda > Insecta > Lepidoptera > Erebidae > Spilosoma > Spilosoma lubricipeda. The sequence continues at coordinate 5,171,213 of HG992290.1, forward strand.
TAAGGACAGGAATACGAAATTACAGGAACCGAAAGGATTACGAAAACGGGTAATGTAAGAAGACTGAAAATAAGTGTCGGTTAAGACAAATACCCATTTACATTAATTTTTTATTTAAATTGTTAACAATGTATAAGATGCGATGGATGGTTGGAAGGCATCCCCTATAGAGCATGGGGGACCCCTTCGTTCGGTAGTGGACAGCAATAGGTTGAGAGAGATATAATATGCAGTTTTCTTCATTTTATTAACATAGTGGCATGTATGTCCAGCAGTGGACTTCGATGGGTGATGATGATTATTTCTACAATGGATTATGCAAATATAATGCAGGAAATTTTAATGATTTATCATTATGTAAAGAAACCAGCTAAACTATGTTCTAGGAATTGTTAAAGTTACCTTTACATTGAACATTAATTATACATAAATAAAAAGATATATGTATTTATTTGTATATTATTCCAAAGAAACATTTCTTTTGTCTAAAAGATTCTGCAAGTGTTTATAATTTGGAAAGTACAGAGAGTACCTTTTGTTCAGTTAGAATGCCAATAGATCACTATACCGAAGATAGTCAAATTACAACATTCTCGATGGACATTTTAACACTTGCTTACCTAAGTTTGTGTTAAAAATTTTCATGTGTATATATATATTTTAGACTTGCATATTAGGTTTTTTAGTACATATTTACTCTCTTTTCATGTAAATGGTTTCTATTATGATCATATTCACTCAAAAAACTTTTGCAAGATCAGGCATGTTAGATCAGGATCAAATGAATAAAATTATATGAGTTTAGCTCACATGATAAGCTCTAAATGATAATATTTGAACAATCATTAGAAATATTGTTATCTTCATTATCACAGTATTGTGATATTTAGTGAAACATATTAACAATAAAGTTAAAATTTTACTTTAATTTATTTTTTCGGTAAAATGTGATTTGGTGTTCCCAGTGACTGCTGCATATATTTAACAAATTAGTTTACATACAACATTCAATATTTGATATCAGTAAAGTAGGTTTTCAGTATTTACAAAAGAGACACACTAGTAAAAGCAGCTCTCATTATTTTTTTTCTACTCTTACTTTGCGGTGTTACAGATATTCATTATTTATTAGATTGTAAAATTGATTGTACATTCTGTTAAATTAAATTATATTTTATTAAATTATATAAGTAAATTAATATTAAATAAAAATTTCTTCTATATTATATACATATTTTATTCTTTAGGATAAGGAAACAGGTTTATAAGATATACACACAAAATAATCATTCATTATAAAACATTTATTCTTATATGCCAACTACTGTGGTCATTACATATACAACAGTATTTTGCAAACACGCCTGATATGAAAAGGAAACCAGTTTTTGTTCTATTCTGGCCTAAATCTTCAAATGAGAATCGTTCGTTAATCGCGTGCGTTAATTTGAAAGTCTAGCCTGCAAGAAACTGATGGGTAACGACCTTACTAAGTAACTGTTACATCTGGCACACAAAATTAACATTCTAAACGTATAACCGAAAAAATTAGAGGTTATCCATACATATCATGCAAATAAATAATTAATTACGTTTGGATTTACACTCTTTTGTTAAATTTCATAACTTGAAAAAGTATTCTTCTAAACTTTTGGTACTCTGAACCAGTTAAATGGTGAACTGTCATAATTAGCCAAAAATTACTAGAGCGCAACCAGTATCATTTCATAAATTTAAAACTATTTTATTATTGTTTAACAAATAAATAAGTATATGTCAACCAAACTTACCATCTTTGACGTTTTTCGACGATTGCGATGATGACACACCGGGGATAGTTTTATCGGAAGCACAGTACATTGTATTTATTTTCACAAATTAATACTAGTAGATCACTCTCACCTGATAAAAATGAACATATTATTATGACGATTTGATAACACAATACGTTCGTACTAACGCGAAACGCGGCGGCCATTCCACATTCCGGTTGTAAATACTCGCGACATAGACAATGGTATGATATGGTCGGTCACAGATATAAATAATTTCGAAAGTCTGATTAATTTCGAAAGTTTTGATAAGGCATTTTGAAAATGTATTAATTCGTTGATAATTGGATTTCACACGCTTCAATATTGTTGTAGTTTGTTTGTAATATATTACTAAACAAAACAAAACAATGAGTTATGACTGGTAAAAACGATGACACAGTCAACATTTGCAATGAAATTACTAATTTACCAATTCCTAGACAGTGGTAAAATTAGTCCACTCCTGTAAGAATTTTTGTGAATAGGTTTAATACATTATTTTCTGATCATAGTGCATTAATTTTTTTTTTGTTTTACTTAGCCGGGCAATATTTTGATTAATTTACCAAATGTCAACTGAACTCAACTGTCAATGAAGATCTTGGTTTCAGAATCAGAATTCAGTTTCTAAAATCCAATTTTTATGTTGTAATATTGTAAGTGGCAGACAGTGATATTTTGTTTTAATCATTAAAATATGATGCAGCACCAGTACTGGGTAACTAAAAAGACTGTGTTGAAGAAATTAGGAACCAAAGAAGATGAATGTATTGTCGCTTCCGACGCTGAGCTCGATGCAAAATTGGAATTATTTCGATCAATATCGGACAGCTGCTTACAATTACAGCGAGTGTTGGACCAATATCAGGAAAGATTGTGTATTTTGGCTCAAGAAGAAAACGCTTTAGGTAAATTTTTACGAGATGCTGGAAAGAATTCTGATGCTTCTGGTAAACACATGGTATCTGCAGGAAAAGCGATATCATATTCAGGCCAGCAGCGATTGTCGGTGAGGGGCCCATTGTTGAGGCTTTATCATGAAGTTGAAACGTTTCGGGGTCGCGCTGTAAGCGATATGCGGGCGACTGTTTCTGCTATGGAGAAGGCTCGTATTGAATACCGTGCGGCGTTGAGTTGGATGAAGTCAACGAGCGCTCAACTAGATCCTGATACGGGACGTGGCCTTGATAACTTCCGAAAAGCGCAGCGTCAAGTTCGCGAGAGTAAAAAGTTGTTTGATAAATTAACACTTGATGTTTTACAAAAGGTAAAGGTCTCTTTTAATTTATTTTGTCGGAATAAAATCCATAAATAAATAAATATTTCGGACATCTAACACACAACGCCATCTAGTCCCATGCTAAGCAGAGCTTGTGTTATAGGTACTAGATAACTGATACAAATACATATATACTTTTTTTTGTAAATACATACATATTATACATAGAAAACAACCAAACTCCGAAACAAATATTTGTAGATCATACAAACAATTGATCCGACCCGGGAATCAAACCTGAGACCTCATGATCAGCAGTTGCACACGCCAACCGTGAGACCAACGAGGCAGTCAAGTATATTGCTAGATTTCAAGTTAAAAATGATATTATGTTAATCCTATTGGTATCTGCAATATTGGAAATAAGAGTGTGATCTCATAGAAGTTACTCATTTGTTTATATTTATTGTATTTGTGAAACTTAAAAAATACACAATTCTTTTGCTAGTTACTCCATCAAACTCACCTAATTTTTTGGCTGTAATATGTTTGCACATTAAGTTTTTTAATAGCTTATTTCTGAAAAAACATGACATTGACTAAGTTAGAGATGGATCAAAAACCCATTAATCAAGTCTAAGTTCACCTTAATTGTAGGAAAGTTTTTACACTTCACCACATTTTGCTGCACTAAATAGTGTGGGTTTGATTCCTATACGAACACTTTGTTTGATCCACAAATTATTGATCTGAGTCTGAGCGTTCTTTGTGTACATGCCAGATATCTTTGTAACGTTCCTGCTGGCACTGGCAGGATATATCCTTAGTGCATTTCTTGTTCTTATTGAAAAAAGAACTGACCCTCACAAATAATCTATAATGACTTAAGATATCTATTTACAGATTGATCTACTAGCTGCAGCAAGATGCAACATGTTTTCCCATGTCCTCTCTAACTACCAGTCCTCCTTTGTGACATTTGCCACAAAAGTGTCACAAACATTGGTTGCTACAGCTGACACTATGAATACCACACCTCAGTACGAGTTCTGTATACTAAAAGAATTATCACAAAACTTAGATGAGGGTGACAATAAGCAAGATGTTCAACCGCAGGATAAGGATCAAATGTTATTCTTCCAGGTAAAATGCAAATAAGTTGATAATTTTAAAATCATAAAGACTAAAATGATTTTTAGAATAGTAACTGACTCAGATCAGGAGATCTGGTTGTTACTCAGTTAGCATTCTACTACTACAAGAGTAGTATAATGTTATGCCCACAGTGCAGTGTCAACAAATTGGCTTACCGTAAAAAAGATTATAGTGAATCAGTTGTAAAAGATAGAAATATGTTGTCATGGACATTTTCTATGAGAACAATTCTTTCTTTGACTATTTACACAGCCCATGCTATAGAAGCTCTTAAAGGAATAATGTTCCTGTGTTTTTCGATCATTTTTATTGATATTCTGATTATATGATGATGATGATATATAAGGTGTAGTAAAGAACTGTGTTGTTCACACTAATTAAGGACACTTACTTAAAGAACAACTAAACTAAAATCTTTCAATTAAATTGCATGGTATCGCATGCACAAAGTATTTTATGCCTTAAAACCTTATGCTATGGAACAGACTGGTGATAACTTATGAAACAAAATGCATATAATTATATTAGACCAGTTATTGGCCACGGCTCGTAACGCGATAGTTGCACTTATCACACACATATTTATTTCTGATGATAAATTACAAACTAACATGCAACATCTCTTATGTGTTTCTAAAACGTCTTTCTTAATGGATTCTACCAACATAAGCATCAGCTGTGTTGGAGAATCAGGGCAAGTAATTTTGTATGTATAGCCCTAATATTTATATATTTTATCCATAACTTCCAGGATGAATACAAAGATGAGAAACCAGAAAACAGCACCACCAATACTGGTACACCTAAAGGTAACAATGAATCTAAACAGCAGCCGTCCATTGGAGAACCGCAGCAGCAGGATGCTTCACTAAACCTGATTGATACAAGCTGTTTAGAATCTGAACAAGCTGAAGAGAATGCAGGCATACTTTCTGATCTGGCAGGGCTACGTCTAGACTGTGATGCCCCTGCCTTTGGAGCCTTCATGCCATCACAATTGTTGCAGGTATGTCAAATAACTTAATACAAGTAAAGTAACTTATTCTATCATTATGTTCTGGTATTCCAGCTAAACTAAATACTTTGGTAGGGATTATGTTCACATGGGTGATGTTGTATATCTATTATAGTATGTTACATGTGCTCCATAAGAATAAAGTACATATTAACAATCATATATTCTATCCTACTAATATTATAAATGCGAAAAGTTTGTGAGAATGGATGTTTGTCATTTTTTCACTAAAATACATCTGAACAGCTTTTGATTAAACTTTTCATTACGAAATAAAGCTTATATAACAGAATAGAGTAGTGCTATTTAACGCAATATACGCGGGCGGAGCCAAGGGTAAAAGCTAGTACTTATATGTACACAAAAATATATGAAATTTGAGTACCTTTTTGTAATATAATAATAATGATGCAGAAGCATCTCAACAGCAGCCATAGACGACATAGAGATAGATGATGACGACGATTCAAGCCCAATCTTGCTGGAGCATCACTAGGTAGCCATTGTGTTAGTCATCATACTGCATTGTTGCATTGTCTACATTCGCAATGATTATGGTGACAAGAGTCACTTTGCAAGCTGATATAAAAAAAATTGCTTTGTACAAGATACATCTGATTATTACCCATCTACTTCTCAACAATTAGTATCTTAAATTTTTGACATGCTGTTGATTGCGATAAATTAACAAAACGGCAGAAAAATTATATTAGGATATTTAGATTTCTTTTTTTTTGGTAAAAAAATCAGAGTTTCAAAAAATATTAAAGTTGTAAGCAGCCAAATTGTTTCTAAACAATATAATATGAAGTAAGATTTTGCTTCTAGTGATATTTACCGCTTATACTTAAATGTATGCATGTGCTCTTATGCCAAGCCACTGTTTTCGGTCGTTTATTTTACGTAACCTGAGCGAAGACAAACCTTTTGTCATCTGATAATTTGACGGAAAATAATATTTTTTCATAAAAACCTTGGTAAGTAGGTAATTAAGTTTAATATGAATACACAAAGACGTTATAATACGTGTGTATATGAACTTAAATAGTTCGAGAGTAACAAACAAGAGTTCCTTTTTTTGTAAAACTGAGACATTTATTTCCTTTGATTGAAATAATTTGGAACAAATTTTAACAAAAAAACCGAATTCAAGAACTGGATCAAATTGAAATGGGACCACACGGGAAGCACCAGCTTTCAAATAAAGAAAGAATCATCAAAATCGGTTCACCCAGTCAAAAGATATGAGGTAACAAACATAAAAAAAAAGCATTTCGAATTTGATAACCACCACATATATATGAGCTTGCCAAATGTCAGCACAAAGGCTGTCATTTTTGGTTGATCTTCTGTGCGAAGGTAGTACCACCCTGGTCATTCCGGCGTGAACGCTGAAATCAGCGTGGCTTTACTGTCTTGATTTACCTTAACACTCAAAATCTTAGCGAAGAAAAATAGAAGTAAATTAGACGATCCAGTCGGTAATGCGTTCGAATATATTTCTAGTCCATATCTAATCTACCCTAAACTGAATTTTACCGACACATATGAAATCATAAATATGCAGTTGTATGTACTTCTACAATAATATGGCTCACTGATAAGATACTGGTATTATGCACTGTATGATAACATAGTAACTATGTGCTAGAGATGGGTAAGCACCCGGGTTAAAACCCAAAGGTGGGTAAAAACCCAGTTTCTACCCAATTTTCACCCATTTAAAACCCATTTTGCTGGGTGAAAATAAAAATTATAATCATGCTACTAAAAACAAAATTCTGAACCTAAAATCAGACGGACCTAAAACTAGAGATGCATAAGCACCCAGATTAATACCCATAGGTGGGTAAAAACCCAGTTATTACTCATTACATTCCACCCAGTGGGTATTTTGGTTGGGTGAAAACTAAATATGTATATTTTTATTGCTTTCACCCGACTATGGCAAAGCCAAAGGAGGGTTATGATATTGACAGGCTATGTATGTATGTAAGTATGTATATATGGTTAATACCCATAAGTGGGTAAAAACCCAGTTATTACTCATTACATTCCACCCAGTGGGTATTTTGGTTGGGTGAAAACTAAATATGTATATTTTTATTGCTTTCACGGCTTTCACCCGACTATGGCAAAGCCAAAGGAGGGTTATGATATTGACAGGCTATGTATGTATGTAAGTATGTATATATGGTTAATACCCATAAGTGGGTAAAAACCCAGTTATTACTCATTACATTCCACCCAGTGGGTATTTTGGTTGGGTGAAAACTAAATATGTATACTTTTATTGCTTTCACCCGACTATGGCAAAGCCAAAGGAGGGTTATGATATTGACAGGCTATGTATGTATGTAAGTATGTATATATGGTTAATACCCATAAGTGGGTAAAAACCCAGTTATTACTCATTACATTCCACCCAGTGGGTATTTTGGTTGGGTGAAAACTAAATATGTATATTTTTATTGCTTTCACCCGACTATGGCAAAGCCAAAGGAGGGTTATGATATTGACAGGCTATGTATGTATGTAAGTATGTATGTATGGTTAATACCCATAAGTGGGTAAAAACCCAGTTATTACTTATTACATTGCACCCAGTGGGTATTTTGGTTGGGTGAAAACTAAATATGTATATTTTTATTGCTTTCACCCGACTATGGCAAAGCCAAAGGAGGGTTATGATATTGACAGGCTATGTATGTATGTAAGTACGTATATATGGTTAATACCCATAAGTGGGTAAAAACCCAGTTATTACTCATTACATTCCACCCAGTGGGTATTTTGGTTGGGTGAAAACTAAATATGTATATTTTTATTGCTTTTACCCGACTATGGCAAAGCCAAAGGAGGGTTATGATATTGACAGGCTATGTATGTATGTAAGTATGTATATATGGTTAATACCCATAAGTGGGTAAATTAGAACTGGACAAATGAGGTATCGTTAGAAGCGTCTTGATCGTCTGCTGGTTATAGGCTATATGACGTGTCACTAAATCTAATGTGGAACCCTCTAGCCAACATAAAGTACTGTATTAAAAAAAATTTGGTAAATGTGTCGTGTTTGGTATCATTGGAAAGGGCGTTGCTTGTATATTTCAAAAATACATATATTATATTATTAGCATTTTCTCGTGACTTTGTCCGTATTTATTCGATAATTGTGATATTTCTATGGTATTTAAAATATACTTTGCAAAGAAATTAATATTATAACGGCACCAAAACATTTTAAATGTGCTAACTTGTTTCATACTTTTCAGCGTCCTTTTCTGTCGTAGTTGTGTTTTAGTTTTTACTTTTTTCATTAAAATACTATTAAAAACAATTTAGTTTTGCGGTTGAATGTAAGGGTGTGTGCGTTAAATTGTTGAACGTTAATATTTTTACATTATTTGGTCCTACGGAATGCTTTGCGTGAGAGATGGTTTTTGGAGTAGTCTACTCCATTAAGCAAAGTCGCTATCCGAATACTTACTGCACCTTGCACATCTTCTGCTGTAGAAAAATGCTTTAGTGCCCCTAATAACATACACAATATAAAAAGAAATAGACTTACTACGGAAAGGGCAGCAAAACTTACATATTTAGCTTACAACTGGAATTTGTTGTACAAACACAAAGACGATGTAAGTGATAGCATTGACGACTGTATGCCTGATTCACCACCCGTTTTCCGAACAGTATATCTGTTCGGAAAACGGAAAACGTATCACAACGACCTACCAGCCCTGAACCATCTACATCTGGCATAAACAATTTAGAATTTTTAGATTGTGACAATATTTCCGACTCGACTGAAGATTCTGATTGAATAAAACTTAAGTTATCATAATTGTTAATATATTTTTAATTAATAATACCTAAATGTATCTGATTTTAAGTTCAGACTTTTATTTTTTATTAGCATGATTATGATTCTCATTTTCAGCCAGTAAAATGGGTGCATATTGGATAAAATCGGGTCAAAACCCAAATCACCCAGTTATAACCCAATTGGGAAGAATGCGTTTTTACCCGTTACCCATCTCTACTTCGAAGTCACCCTTTTGGAGTGGTAGATGTACGATATTGTTCATGTTATTATGTGCGGTTCTTCCTTCCTGTTCCGAGAGGTCAAAACCTGGAACTCATTACCAGCGCACGTGTTTTCCTCCCATTATGATCCCGGGTCCTTTAAACGAGGCGTTATAACTCATCTCACTAGGCCGCCATAGTGTGGGTAATGATGATGCACTGATCGTCGTAGAGTATCCCCATTACTCAACACTAAAGCTACCCCAAACTCCCCCTCCGTCCCCAAAATGTCGGAAACGCACTTGTTACGCCTCTGGTAAATGGTAATACGGGTGTCTATGGGCGGCGGTAATCGCTTACCATCAGGTGATAAGTCTGCTCGTTTACCTACCAATCTATAAAAAAACAAAAAAATAACTACCAGCCCTAAACCATCTACGTCTGGCATTAACAATTTAAATCTTTCAGATTGTGACAATATTTCTGATTCAACTAGAGATTCCAATTAATCTAACTTATCATAATATTTTGCGTTGTGTTTTGGTTCGTCGGATTTTAGGTTCAGAATTTTGATTTTAGTAGCTTGTTTATAATTTTTATTTTCACCCAGCAAAATGGGTGGTAATGGGTTAAAACCGGGTTAAAACCCAAATCACCCAGTTTTAACCCAATTGGGAAGAATGGGTTTTTACCCATTACCCATCTCTACTATGTGCTGACATTTTGTATAAATTTTGTGGCAAATTGTTTCGATGTTTGAAGGAATATTACCTTAAAATAAAAAAAAGAGCTTAAATCAAATCCGTGACACAAATCCTGTATAATCTATAAAAATAAATAAAATTAGAGTGTCTGTTTGTAATATTAAAATAACTGTTTTTCACTAAATACAAATGTAGGTATACAAGCTACATATACCAAAAATGTAGTGAAAAAAAATTTTGTCTGACTGTCTGTTTGTTCCGGGTAATTTCTGGAACGGCTGAAGCGATTCTGACAGGACTTTCACTGGTAGGTAGCTGATGATCCAGGAAGTAATTTAGGCTACTTTTTTTAGACTAACTTTGTCCCGCAGCGCGAGTAAGCGCTACGACGATAATCGTAACACCGCGGGGTTCAGCTAGTAAGTAAATAATTGTAGTATGACTTTCGGTTGTTGGAAAAAAAATTAATAATAATATAATATCACAGTATCTCCTGAAGCTATACTATAGATGAGTCATATCACTATCCATCCTATCCTTGTGATACTAATGTTATAAATTCGAAAGTAACTTTGTAAATAACGCTTTCACTGTTAAATAGTTTCTTTCTTGAATGATATAGGCTTCTCTTTACCGCGAAAACCGAAATACACGCAAACAGATCTGCGGGCGAAACCTAGTTCTTTATATGATAAAAACTATTCCTCTTTCAGAGTTCATCTAACGTCCTTGAAGCTGCTATGACTCCAACAGCTGAAAAAAACGTCCCACCACAAACACCAAAGCCGAGTGCTTCTTCTACCGTACCAAAGAAAGATGACAAAGCAGCATGGTTTAAACTGTTCGCCGAACTTGACCCTCTAGCCAATCCTGATAGTCTGCTTGGGTCTAACACTAACCAGAGTCATGCTGCTTGAAGTTCTGTATGTATGACTGTATAAAGAGCTTCATTTATCTCAAAAGTAGGCCTTACTAAAACATTATAGTAAAATAATCATTCAAGTGAAACTGTCGGCTTATATCAGTTACAATACTGTTTCCATTTGAGTTATCCTATGGGCTTCACCTTACTGATAAAATTCCTGATACTACCTGACACTGAGACTATTTTGAACTTATCTGCTAGATTAATACAGATATCAGTTTCACAAATGTTGGTTAGAAACAAAATGTCAGTTACCACTAAATACGTATATGGTAACTATCTGATGCTTTATCAGGAACTGGTGAAGGATGTCCTTAAGTATTGTGGATGCTCTTTAGTTGGGTGTTTATAAACAAAGCCTTTTGGGATGAGTTAAGAAAAAGTTTTTGAAACATATGTTATGAGCCAACAAAGTTCTCTGATTATGACCAGTTATTTTACAATAATGTGTAATTCTAGTCAGTCCAGTGAAAGCATATTATAGGTGGCCTAATAACCTTTATTTAATGTACATGCTAAGATACTACTATAATATGCTTCAAATCAAATCTTTACAGATAACTTCACAAGATGTATAGTACCTTAGCAATGCTTCTAAAAATATATGTATAATCCGTATGAAATACCATTTAGTATTTTTAAACTTAAATGTAATCAGCCCCCCTAGCCAAGTTGAAAACATTCTTCGTTCTGCAATCGTTAACGCCTAAATTCTCGTGTGTCATTGGCTAATACCTTGTCTAAGCTTAGCCAATGACACACGAGAATGTAGGCGTTAACGATTGCAAAAAGAAGAACGCTTGCAACTTGGCTAGAGGGCCAGATATCTTAGATATAAAATATATGTGATAAAAAACGTAAATCCAAAGTAAAGTACCTCGTAGCGACAACTTAATTACTACCGAAACTTTGGCGACTATTTATATATATTCGGTTAAGAAATGTCTTCTAGTACAATGAATGTAAGGTACGGTGAAAAGTGCTCATTAGCTTACACTGTTTGTAACGATATATTTTATGTACATTTTGTATATTGTAGATCTGCATTTATCTCGGAATAAATTCACTACCAAATATATATGTTGGTTTACAGTTTTAAGTTATTTGTTTGTGTTATTAGATTTCAGTTTTAATCGTTATTTTATAGGCTTAAGGTTTCACCATCTTCTGATAAATTCCTTGATAAACTAGTTTGAACCTATCTGCTAGTTAATAAGTCTTAGATAGAGACAAATATGTCATAATTTTATTATTTTTAATTTTTACAGTTTTTAAAATATCAGCAGATCAGGAATCGGTCCCTTGAATATTGTTAACCATGATCTTATTTTTACCAAACTATTTTATATTTATACATTCCATGCTATGGCAATGTTATTTGATTTAGTATACACTAAATATATATTTCTTTTATTTTTAAGTATATTATGATAAATTAGTTTTCCTTAATTTCTGCAAAAATGATCCAGGATTGTGCATCAATAAATAGTTTTTTTACATAAATTACAATATGACTATGAGTTACGTGTGGTAAAGTATTTTTAGCATAATTTGTATTTAATTCATAATGTTTGTAACTTGCTGTAATATATTACGTGAAATGGAATGTGTCAACTTCCAAACAACATAAAGATAAATAGAGTCAGCAATTCTCATAAAATGATATACAGAAACGTGCAGTTGTACTACAACTGCATGAAACTTATTTGAACAAACACCCTACTACTGTTGTAGAGTGTTTGATAAGATATTGCCAATAACTTAAAGCTAGTAAAAATAAAACGACACTTTTGTGGAAAAAAATCTGTTAATTTGGTAGAATGTATGTGAAAAGCCACTATTTTATGCTGCTATATATAATTACTTCACTATACTATCATTGATCTAAATTAATATACATCAGCAACATTTATAGATGTATTTTTTGATGATAAAATGGTCTAAGTTTTAAAATTGTATAATTCACTAAAATTACTGAGTGGCGATATCGTTTATTTGTATACATTTAATTTCGTAAACTAATAAGTAGCCATAGGTGCCGAGAACCTGTTGAACTACCACAGGTACGTATTCCTTACCATACAGTGTCAAGGGGGGGTCCAAAACCAAAGTCTTTCCTTTTAAGACCAAAGATATACTATATATCTAAAAATGTTTACAATTTTTAGACAATTTTCATGAAATTTTATATGCACAGGGTTTCAGGGGCGATAAATCGATGTAGCTAGGATTCGTTTTAAGAAAATGCCGTTTTATTGATGTATTCTATAATCAATGTACATCTAGCGCCATCGGTCGCAACTCGAGCGAACTACATTAAACTAGACTGGAATTAGATGCAGAATAAACAGTACCAGGGCGTACCAAGAGAGGACGCCATTAAACTAATTAAAAAAACCGAACACAGCTCGGTCATCCAGTTACTAGTATTATTTCACGCCATAACTCCTAAGAGCTGAACAGTGACCGTTTACGCAGAACAGTCGTCTCTTATATTAAATTATAGAATAAGTTCTGGGCATCTTTGTTGGCCCTATTTGGAAGTTATAAGAAGTTTTAATGTACACTGTCCTAGAAAGAGAATTGCTCGACTTCATTGCCGAGAAACTGAGAACAACATTTAATAATGTAATATACAAAGATGAACTTCGTGTACTAAATGATTTTAAAGTTAACTAATTTGATACAAATTTCGTTTTCTAGAATCTTTATTTTGTAAACTTTAGTTGCATACTTCAAATCTCACTGTATTCTTTTTGTGTAAAATGGAAACAAAAAATGAGAAGGAGCTGAGAAATGTGGTTCATTCTCAGAGGATTAGTTGATTAGTATGTGTGAGAAAAAATATTCTCGTTAGATCCATCATGGATCTGTCCAGTGGATCCTCTGGGAATAAACCATACGAGTAAATATGGTCTAGTCCCTAAATTGTATTTTATAGAAACTACCAAAGATTTTTATGTTTTAAATGTATATGACATCACTTATCTCTAATTTTATTGTAGGTGTTCGTTAAATGTATTTCATTGAGTTTGTATTAGTGTTACGTTTTGTGCATTCCATTTTTGATCTAATAAAAGTTAATTGTAAGAATGGTTTTATTTGGTTTCACATTTGCAGAATATCTATCATTTGGGTCATTGAACACCGTGTTTATTTTACTCAAACTCGTAAAATTACTACACATACTCATGTATTTACTGTAAGATGACGTATAAAAAATAAGAGAAATACAATTAAACAAAATGAGACTTTCAGACTTAAACATCTTACGAACGATGGCGAATGGTGGAGTGCGCGAATAGCGTAATGATTTAAGCGGTCATCTTCGCCATTTTCTACGGCACTAAGTTTCGTGAGTTCGATTTAACATGGAACATCACTTTGTGCAATCCACAGATTATTGTCCTGAGCTGAGTCAGTATCATATCATATCGTCAATGACTAGTATATACTTCGTCAGTGATATCGTTTATGTCCGCTTCACTTCAATGCTTTATGTATGTTTTCAAAGTCCCCGCGTAACAGGATAATTCCTAGTGTGGAAATTATCTTCTATGCAAATAAATAAATGTGTCTGGTTGTAATATTAAAACAGCCGCTTTTTACTAAATGCATATATTGTACGTATACAACAAAGTACATAGACCAAAAATTATTTTTTTAAATTTTTGTCTGTTTGTTCCGGCTAATCTCTGAATCTGGACCGGCCCGACCGATTTTGACGAGACTTTCACTGATAGGTAGCTGATGATATAAGAAATAACTTAGGCTACTTTTTTAGCCGAGCTTTGCTCCGTTGCGTCACCTAACACCGCGGGACTCAGCTAGCCTTTTAAATAAAATTGAATATGCTTACTTAAATGTAGGTTAGTTGGTACTTTGAGCATGAATGATTAAGCACTTAAGTTATTGCCCACGATTGTTTTCTCGCTATGTACAGTACAACATTCTGAGTCATTAATACCAGGGCTAAAGTTCTTAAAGATGAAACAATTGTTAAGTCCGTTTTGCTACTTACGATGTTGCTACTAATAATAAATGTATCCTTATGCAGAATTTCCCAGTAAATACGTAGGTACTGAATGTATCACAATGTACCTTTTAGTGGCTCAATGTCACTCAGAGAGTAATGAAGAGGGCAATATTCAGTGTTGCGACCTCGAAATGGTGGAAATAGTCTACCGGTGCCTAATACTGGTATTGCTTTCGCGCGCGTTGTGATTGTGGTGAAAGTCTTGGCAAATCGCAACGCCAACATATTTACCGTGACGATAGAATTAACTTGAAATATTCTCACACCAGGACCTTTGTACCACTCATTGCTCATCTCCGTTTTACACATTAAAACACTGCACTGATCTCCGCACATTACCAATCCACCTATGGCTCCGTCTTGATAGAAATAACCTCCCCTTTATGCCACTTGTCTCAGCTTTGGATTTTGGTATTTACTGACCATATTATCGCCTGTGGACATCTGCAACACAAGAGAATCCTAATTATTACAAAAAATATTACAATAATAATAAAACGTGAGCCCTCACGGGACGCCTGGCAGATGTAAAACATCGAAATTGTTTACAATAATATTCATTTTTATTAAATACAAAATTCAAATAAAAATACAATTAACAAAACAAATAACTGATTGGAACCTATCAAGACGGAGCCATAAATCAGTTGACTTGTTTCAACCGGCTGCCTGTCACATATATAATAATAATAATAAATTAGAAATAAAAATTGCGGCGAAACCGAAGCATCTCCACTCGCCACGACAAAAATCAGGCTTACCCTATGAATAAGGAATCCTATCCTATCCTTATCATATTATTCCTACCTCTATGGGCTTACCCCTCGCCTTTCAGATGTTTCACATGAAAATAAAAACAATCGACATCATTTCATGAAAATGAGTCTTTTAACTACTGGATATTGGTTCTATTATAATCAGTTATAATGTTTGATATGTCGTACCTAATGATAAAAATATTACATTACTCAATTACAAAGATGACGTGCTAAATAGTAAAAATTAAATGTACTTTTTTTTAAATTCATGTTTTTATTTCGGAAAAGGCTGCGTGAAATGAACAACACTAATGTGTCACAAAATTCGTGCAATGGAAAAAATATTACTTGCCTTGCGCTGCCAGTTCGAAATTGAATCATGGATTGGGTGATGCAACTCAATTAAAATTAGAATTTAATTGGTGCGTATCAAGAAAATAGTAAGAAAAATGTTGAACTCGAGTAAGTACAATTTTTTCTACAATTGCTTTGAATAAATAAGTAAAGTCTGTTTTGTGAACAATATTTTGTTGTTTATATAAATTCGAATTTTTCCTTTCTTTAATAGTTTTTCGGAACATTTTGGGCACTGAAGAACCCCCAACCAAAGTCTTGGAAGTACGTTCTGATAATTACATCTCAAGACCCATACATTATAGGGAAGATTCTATGTTATTGTATGGTCCAAAGGCAGATTCAAAGAGTTCAAAAGATAAATATTATGAAATAGTTTTGCATAAACCTTTTACTGAGAGCTTGCATCAGATGTACAGGTATGTAATATAATGTGTACATTTAAGTTCTTTCCTGACTGGTAATAATATTTGAAAAATTATGTTATGAACCAAAAAGGTGTATCACTTGCTTTCACTTTTACTGCAATAAAAAAATGTAGAATAATATTTCAAAACTGTTACATAATGTACCTAAAATAATCCTACAAACACAAATATTATTGTCGGGTTAAAAGCAAAACAGATTATCGCTATTTATAAATAAAAAACAGAGGTAAAATTCAATTTTTAATTTTTTGAACTATAATAACTATAACTATTTAAAACTTGATAGTGATAGAATACGCTCTTACATTGCCATTGCTTCAATAGTAATGACTTCATTTTTATCTACAATATTCGAAGCCGTTTATTCAAAATTTTGATTAGCTTTTTTGGACCAAATAGTTGGTTTTGCGTTCAACCCGGCGTTATTTAGTCTTTACATAATATAAAATGAAGTCGCTTCAGCTATCTATTTACATTGAAACTAATGAATGTATTTTAATGCAATTTTCAACAATAGATAGAGTGGTCTAGTGGAAGGTTTAAATGTGTAATACATGCATATTATAGTAGAGGACTTCTGAAAATTTCAAGAGTTCCATATAGAGCCGGGCTGTCTCTAGTTTTTTTATATAAATCTTAAATAAGCGAGCTGAACTTTTTTAGGATTCTTTTATCTACATCTTTTTACCTACCTCTAATAATAAATTTATCTATAACAGGAAAAAAATGTCAGTCAATATGGATCATAGTTTTGGATATTTATAATGTACTAACTGAACTGCGGTTATCGTTGTACTGCGAGTATGCCGCAGGACAAAGTTAGTCTAAAAAAAGTAGCCTAATTTACTCCCTGGATCATTAGCTACCTGCCAGTGAAAGTCCCATCAAATTCGATCCAGCAGTTCCAGAGATTACCCGGAACAAACAGATGGACAGATAGACAATTTTTTGTTAAATTCGTTTTTGCTATATGTACCGTGTATACATACATATGCATTTAGTAAAAAGTCATTAATTTAATATTACAAACAGACACTCCAATTTTATTTATTTGTATAGATAATCATCTTCCTAGCCTCGAACAATCGAATCCGAGTCCTCTTGATCGGCAGTCGCTTACGCTTACCACTAGCCCAACAATGCAGTTATTTATAATTTACTAACTGACCGCCTCAACTTCATTTGCGTCTCTCCATAAGAATTTTTTTTCCATTTCCCCAATATTTTCAGTCCATACCCGGCTCCTATTGGTCGTAGAGTGATGTTACGTAGCCTAAAACCTTCCTCGCTAAATGGGCTATCCAACAAAAAACTACTTAGCAAAATCGTACAGCTGTTCACACGTGATGTCATGACCAAGGCAAATAGGGATTCATTTTTATATATATAGATAATTTACATTATACATAGCCATAACTATAATTAATGTTTAATATACATTATAAATAACCGAACCATATTGACCCAATATTTATATGTCTGTATTCGTAAAGTACCATTTTCTTTTGGTTTCACAGTTTATGTCGAGCAACTAATTTAGAAAGTGCTGAAGAGAAGTTTATTGTTTTTAAAGAAAGAATACCAATTTTCATCAAAATAACCAAGGAGGTAAGAGGCTTGTAATTAATAAAGGAATTATTAAATAATTTGTTATTTAAATATCAATGGTGTCTTACACCTCAGAGAGCAAGTTAAGCAGTTGGTTCTGGTTATCATGAACATCTATCGGCTTACTGCCTCGGTGGCGCAGTGATAGCGTATACGACTGCTGTGCTTGAGGTCTCGGGTTCGATTCCTAGGTCGGAGCAAATGTTTGTATGATCTGCAAATATTTGTTTCGAAGTTTGGGTGTTTTCCATAAAAAAAAAAAGTATATGTGCATTTATATCAGTTGTTCTAGTACCCATAACACAAGCTCTGCTTAGCTTGGGATTAGACGGCGTTGTGTGTTAGATGTGCGAAATATTTATTTATTTATTATCATTCAATAATGTGGAAATATGTTATTACATAACTAAGAAACCTATGTACATAACCATAATTACAAAAACAATAACAATATTTGCATACAAGTGTTAAAAAACTTCACATCTTCGCTTAATGGTACTATACCCAAAAGACTGGCAGCATTACCACGTTGAATGGCAAGACCGGCCTTCTGGTGGCGTCAATCAGTTACTTAGCTAGTTGTTTAAACGTAGTGCAGTACTCGAACCACATGAACCTAGCGTCTCTACCAATTGATATTATTATAAATACTACAGTTTGTTATTTTTCTTTATATCTGATGTCAGAATTGTATACCTGTTTAAATCTAACGACACTTTAAAAACTTTTCAATGAGTACATATTGAAGACAATTTACTGAAAAATATCTAAATAATAATAACATATCAGTTTTATATGTTATACAAAATTCATTCTGGTCAAATATTTCTATGCAAATAGATTAGGCTAACCATAATTACTTGCATTTTATTTATATCTTGCTGACCTTCAAATAGTGTGTACATACAAAAACACCTTATTTGAAGATAACATATTTGTTCATGACTACACAAGTTTTTTTAAGGTTCTGTAGACGAAATAGCAAAAACGAATAATAGTTCCGTTACAGACTATTCAATCATCAACAACCCATAATGTCCTATTGCTGGTCTCCGGTCTCCTGCTGAGTGAGGGTTGGGGACTGGCAAGACTATTAAACAATTTTTTATCGTCGTAGGAAGTTGTTTCTTAAAAAAAAGAACCCTACATCGGACGTGGTTCGACACGCACTTAGCCGGTTTTTATAACTAAACAGACCTTGAACTTTTTTTAAAACAATGTTTACGAACGTTTTCAGAGGATGTGTGAGATGTGTCATTAGTCATGTAGATCTAGGTTGACGCTGACTGTAGTCTGTTATCATTGATATTAAGACATGAACAGACTATTGAAGGGTGTTGTGTTACAGCCTTTATTAATCCACTGCTGGGCATAGGCCTCTCCTTAGAAAAGAGGTTTCTGCCTACTATACCATGCTGATCAAACGGGTTAGTTTGTAGTGTATTTCAACTCTACCATTTATTTGCAGTTCTTTTGTCTTGTATAGTTTGCTCCTTTATTTGGCTCTAGGGTGACTCACTTGATTAATTGGGGATATTATATTATATATATTATAATTTATATTTTATTCATTTAATGTTGTTACAGTGCACAGTACCGATACTTCAAAAGCTTTGCGATACATTGTCAGAACACACATCATGGACGATAGCTCATCTGGTGGCCCATTTTGGTCTCACGGAATTGTTTAATGATGCTGATGTTCAGAAACATATTGATGATACCGACCCATTGACTGGGGCAACTCCTCTAATGGTGAGTACAATAAATATTTTATAGTTATCTATATCTATACTAATACTAGCTGCCCCGGCAAACGTCGTTTTGCCATAATTTTTTTTTAAGGAAGGGTGACCCTTACCATTTAGGGGGATGAAAAATAGATGTTGGCCGATTCTCAGACCTACTCAATATGCTCACAAAGTTTCATGAGAATCGGTCAAGCCGTTTCGGAGGAGTATGGCAACGAAAACTGTGACACGAGAATTTTATATATTAGAAGATTAGATATAAAGGTGAAGAGTTTGTTTCTTTGTTTGTTTGTTTTGACGCGCTAATCTCAAGAACTACTGGTCGAATTCAAAAATTCTTTCTGTATTAGATAACCCATTTATCGAGGAAGGCTATAGGCTATATATCATCACGCTAAGACCAACAGGAGCGGAGCACCAGTGAAGAATGTTACAAAAACGGGGGAAAATTATCAAGCTACGGGCAATAGGAGACGCAAACGAGGTTGCGTGGGTCGGATGGCCAGCACGGATAGCTTTGTGGTTAAAGCAGCTACGCAAAGTGTTGAGGGTTCAAACCCGACATGGAACAACACTTTGTGCGATCCACAAATTATTGTCCTGTGTCTGATTGTTCTTTGTGTCCGTTTCACGACTGTTTGTGTAGTCCGACATACCAATTAATTTTATCTACACTGTGATTACATCATCACAAATGGACGTCTTCCTGAAGTCTGCAATCTCTTACGATAATCTTTGACCGCACTATACTATCTATATCTATACTAATATATAAAGCTGAAGAGTTTGTTTGTTTGAATACGCTAATCTCAGGAACTACTGGTCCGATTTGAAAAATTCTTTCAGTGTTAGATAGCCCATTTACCGAGGAAGGCTATAGGCTATATATCATCACGCTAAGACCAATAGGAGAGGAGCACCAATGAAAAATGTTTCAAAAACGGGGTAAAATTATCACGCGACGGGCAATAGGGGACGCAAACGAGTTTGCGTGGGTCTGCTAGTATTAGATAAATTAATATGTTGGTTACTTCGTATTTTACTATATGTTAAAAATAACAAGGAAAATATACGAATTGTATAGGTATCAGATTTACCTTCAAGTTATCATACCCATGCGTTTGTGATAATTCAATGGCTATATATAGATAGTTATGTATTTACATACTACATATAAATACATCTGTTAAACCTAATCTAGTAATCATAAAATAAGTATTACAGTAGAGATAACAGGAAAATCTAATTAACGTAACTGTAACGTATGGAATTTTTGTATTATTCGTATTAGTTTTTAGATAAATAACTTTCACAGAACCGCAATAAATAAGTAATTATGTTTACGGGAATTAAATTGATCGGAGGCCTAATGACGCAGAAGCATCTCAATAGACTGCCATACGCCATAGTGTGGGTCACCAATGTTGCATTGTCTGCATACGCAATGAGTATGGTGACCGATATACTCTTGGAATTTACACATGATTTCCATCAGACAGACTTCAGTCACTTTGGCAGGCGCTTATCTTACTAATATTATAAATGTGAAGTTTGTAAGAATGGATGCATACATAGATGTTTGTTACTCTTTCACGAAAAAACTATTGAACGAATTTGGATGAAACTTTACAGTAATATAGCTTATACGTCAGAATAATATACAGGCTACTATTTGCCGCGATATCCGACATACACACGGGCGGAGCCGCGGGCAACAACTAGTATAAAATAAAGCGTTCACAATAGGGATTAAGTACATTCCTTTGAATTTCCCGACCACTGGAAGGGCAATAATCACAGGGATGACTCGACTAGTCGAGTTATCCAGGGGTTTAGTGCGAGTTTATTTCATATCAACTTGATTACGAATATTACGATTGGTGAAAAGTTCTGTGTGTAGGTGTAATTGAACTGTAACAAAAGTATTTAGCAGATGGTAGTTCGGTTGATGACAATATGATTGCCCTCTCTATAACGTGAATGGGTGTAAAATTAGAGTCACAAAAGTAAACGAACCATTACTTCAACTCTGTCTGAAAAATAAGAGTATTATTTGAAAGATTAAACAAGTACCTCTAAGTGTGTAGGAGCCCTTATAATATACCACGTGCAGGTTTATTATATACTAGTTATTGCCCGCGGCTCCGCCCGCGTGTATGTCGGTTATCGCGGCAAATAGTAGCCTATTCTGATGTATAAGCTATATTACTGTAAAGTTTCATCCACATCCAACAGTAGTTTTTGCGTGAAGATGTAACAAACATACACACTCACAAACTTTCGCCTTTATAAAATTAGGGTGATGTGATTCTGGTAAATATCAATTGTAATTTTTTTTTCTCAGGTTGCAGTAAAAGCTTGTAACGTGCGAATGGTTCAAAGTTTGGTTTCTTTGAACAGTTCACTAGATGTAATCGATCTGGAAGGTAACACCGTGTTCCATTATGCAGGTGGGAGCAATAAGGAGATTGTTAATGTAAGTTATACTGTCTATGGTTACAAATTATTATTACATGATTCGAATTTCGAATTGACTTTTAACGTATTTTGAATAAGTAAATCGCCTAGTGATTGAATTGCGGTTCATGAACTATAAAAATTAATAACTGTTATTCTATAAATTTTTGTACTACAGCAGATCGAGTAACCTTTCTCCAAATTATGTAAAAAGAGCTACAAAAGATGGTTCTTAACCGTTTTGTTTTCTCTATTGATAGATAAGGAAACCACTGAAGGTTTTTATTTTTTACTTGGGTCGTCAGAAGCGTCTTTCTTGCAACATCGTTATGGTTTCTATCTGATAAAATATTGTTTGTAGATACAATTATTCTCTATAGGCTTTAATTTCCCAACCCATAATTTATTTGCAGGCATTAGTAAGCAAAAACCCATCATCATTAAACGTGTATAACAAGCAAGGATACACGCCACTTCACACGGCCTGCCTTGCGAATTCACCAGACTGCGTACGCGCATTAATGACGGCCGGAGCTGACGTCAATCTCACAGCTGCTAAAAGATCTACTAGCACATTACCAGGTTAGATAATACTCTATTAATATTCATTATAAAAGGCAGCAGTTCCTTCTTTGATTTACCTATAGATTAAAAAGGTTACAACTCGATTAATCGATTTATCGGGTCATCTATCGATCATCACTTTTCGTTTATTTAAAGAAAAAAAATGTTTATTTGAAAACAATTCAAAGGCTTGGGACGGAAATGCATTGCATTATTTATTATTTATTTACTTTAATAGTATCAATGACACAATATACCTACTATTTCGTCAGTGATAGTATGGAAACACTATACTTCTCAGAAATAAAATAAATTTTCAAATTAAACTTATCCCTAAAATACTTGTTTTCACTGTCTCCTGCGTTTATGTGCCAATTTACTTGTATTTACTGTTTTTAGACATTCCCGACTTTTACACATAGTTTTTGTTGTATCTTGTACTTATCCATACTAATATTATAAAGCTGAAGAGTTTCAGTATTGGATAGTACATTTATCGAGGAAGGCTATAGGCTATATATCATCACGTTCAGACCAATAGGAGCGGAGCACACATGAAAAATGTCTCAAAAACGGGAGAAAATTATCACGCTGCGGGCAATAGGAGACGCAAGAGAGGTCGCGTGGGTCAGCTAGTTCGCAATAAAATCATTTAAAAGGTTTCTTTACTTTATTTACATTAGATAAAATTCGAAACAATGTAATAATTTTCATGCGTTCTGTGCAATAAGAATTGAAATGATTAGTTGTTAGGCTTGGCACCTGCCGATGTGTATTTTGCGTAGTCAGTAGAACACTCAATGACAGGCTAGAAGGTTCATAATTTGCGTGGTATCAATTCATTGAATAACATCTTCCTAGCCTTTATTATTCCCAAGATTTGGGGTCGGCTACTAGTTCAAAGGTTGAACTAGTTGACAGTATACTTGTGGAGTGCCGTCAAATATACTGATCTTTCCAACTGAACTTTCCAATAAAGACCAACGGCTTTACGTGCTTTTCGAGTCACGGGCAGGAAACACTGGCATCTTCCATACTCCAGGCTGCTATTATGAATTTCTTGTAAGAAAAATCCAACAGCAGGTTCGATCCGGGAATCGAACCCGAGACCTCTTGAACTGCAGTCACAGACCAACGAGGTAGTTGAATTTGAATTCTTTGAATAACTATGGAGGAAAATTTATTGTATTTCATAGGAAGCAACTTCGACACGTCACCTTATCGTGTTTGTATGGCAAAGGTTATTTACACTGGCTATAAATTTGTTTAATATAATATTGAAGGATTATACATAATTGAATCAGTTTATTGCTAGTGGGAATACACATAACGAAAAATTAGATTGATGGAAAAAGTGTGCTAAATATTTAAAAAATTATTAATAATTCTTTATTATAAAAACTTTGAAAATGTGGGTAGTTGAAGGAGTCGAAAGTAAGTGTCGATTTTTTTACCCGACTACAGCAAAACCAAAGGAGGGTATGATTTTAAAAGGCTATGTATGTATGATCATCTGTTTCCTCATAGCTTCTCAACCACATAGTAGAACTGGACAAATGAGATATCGTTAGAAGCATCTTGATCATCCGCTGGTTATGGGCTATATGACGTGTTACTGAATTTAATGTGGCTCCCTCTAGCGGTCATAAAGTATATAGTATTAAAAAATAAATTTGCGATAAATATGCCGTGTTCGTAACATTAGAAAGAGCGTTACTAGTACATTTCCAAAATATATATTATTAATATTTGCTCGTGACTCTGTCCGTACATGATAATTGTGATATTTCGGTTATTATTATAAAGGCACCAAAATATAAAAAAAAGTAAACATTGAAACCCAATTACGACAAAAACGACGCTGTTAAAGAAAGAATCAAATTTGAAAAGCCCTAGTCACATGTTACATTGAAACCTACCATAACACTTAACCAACGCAACGCGTGACTTTTTTTAATGATGGGTTCTATGACTAGCACTTAAAATATCGTTTAAAAAATACGCATAAATAGAAACAGACTATTATCTAACACATTAAATATTTGTGAATTGAAACTAAACCTTTTTGTACAAAAGTGACTCCAATCTAATTAAATTGTAAAAAAATACCTTGCTGTTTTGTGAAAATAAATAGTAAATAATTAAAAAGGTGTTTTCTTAGTCATATCATTAATTTATATATTCAGTATGAATTAGTAAGTAATTCAATTTTGGTCTGTTTCATTGTTGTTTCTACTTGTAATTGAGTGAACGCTTTGTGATTGTTTGCGATTTATGTTTTTGGAGTGGTAATAATCGAGCTGTGAGCTATTTCTGAAGTACTCTTTTGATCAACCATTTAATAAGTTATTTGAATTCGTTTTGAAACAAAATGGAACCAAATTTTGTACCGATAACAGCAACCTATATAAGATAGACGCTTTTATGGTTGCACTTTTCTAAATAACGCTGATTACTATGCTGCGGAACCGAAAAATGTTAAAGCAGCTATTTTGTACTTACATAAGTACAACATAGAAATTGTTTCTGGAAAAATTCATTCATTATTTTTGTAAAATCTCATTTTACTTTTAGCTAGGTAGGTATATCTCAATGCTTTTAGGATATTTTTTGGAATGCTACAAAGCGCGGTATTTAAAGATGTATTTGTTCACTGTGGCACTACACACCATTTATTCGACATTTTATTTAATAAAATTGAAGAAAAGTAATGAAATTCATTTAAACTGCGCTGTTTTGATTTATTGTGGCTAGCGAGTGAATTTCTTTACTAGCGTGTAACGTCAAGCGTCTCATGTGACCAGCGCCAATACAGAAATACCGTTTTTGACGCGTTGTTGTTAAACTTGATATTGACAATATCGGAGATTTTAATACATAATACAGTATAAATTCCGTAAAATATTAACGCAGTGTTCTAATTATGTAATGAAGAATAATTTAAAACGATTTTCAAAGATCAGTCAAATAGCCTATTACATTGTCAATACTGATTACAAATAATTAAGGACCGTACGGCGAATAACCAATACAAAGTAGTTTCCCTTAGTAACTACTACAATAATCCCTAATTATAATAATAAAATTTTGAATAAACATTATCTCCCTGCCTGTTTAGCTTTTACATAACGTCTCTTTTTATTTTAACTGTAAATCTTTAGTACAATGAATATGGATAGCGTTAAAGCAGGACGAAACATATATCGGGGAAGTTACTGTATTCTTATTTATTAACTTATTTTTATAGGTATCGTTGGGGATCTGATGCAAAACACCCAACCGAAGCTCCACACACAAGATATGAAACACGGTGGCACTCCACTACATTGGTCCACATCTCGAGAAGTGATCGAAGCTTTAGCAGACAAAAATTGCGACATAAACGCACTCAACTTCGATGGCAGAACTGCTTTACACATCATGGTTTTACGCGGCCGATTAGAATGTGCCATAGCATTACTCTCCCGTGGCGCTGAGCCCTCTATAGGTGATAAAGAAGGCAACACGCCACTACATTTAGCCGTGAAACAAACCAATATATCACTCGTACAAGCTTTGATTGTTTTCGGCGCAAATTTAGAAGCTAAGAACAACATGGGTAATACGGCAAGGCATATAATACCTACGGAATTGTCGAACAGTCCCTATGATAGAATGCTGTATATGCTGCATGCGGTTGGAGCTAAAAGGTAAGATATTCTTTTGTTACGCAATTTAATCTAACTGAGTTTATAGTGAAGTGAAGACATAACGAGCTTTACACCGTTTAATGAGTATGGTCAATTACTTATTTGTTAGACGTAAACTTGCCCATGTTTGAACAAACTTGAAACTTATCATTGGATTTAATCTTTGACAAATTAGTATTCATTAATTTAATACATCGCTCATTTCAGAAGCGTATGTTGAAATTTATTACGTTATCCTATCCAGTCACTGGTTATTAAATTATCTGAGTATTTTATTATTCAACGGATTTTAAGAACAGTTCTGGCACCGATGACTGCACTTGCGTCGTCATGTTGAACAGCCCTCTTCAAATTGGGCTGTCAATAGAAAACTAACGTTTGAAAACTATGAACCTACTGAACCTTAAAGAAATTACATAATGTAGAGTAAACACACAGAGAATCTTTCGAATCATGAAGGGGGGAGAGGGGGCTTTGCTTAGTTTGTGAAAATAACAACCGTCGCGTGGCAATGAATAAGGAATACGAAGTGTCACTACCCTTATCATCGCATGGGTTTCGTAAGGGAGCAAATTACTTAGTACAACATCATTGCAAAGACAAAGAAACAAACCCATACCTACCCGTTTAGCCAGGCTGGTAATGTAGGCTAAAACCTACTTCCTAAGGAGAGACCTATGTCCAGCCGTAGACTGTTAAAGGCTGTTAATATTGTACATCCAATATTCTATAATAAGTTTTTCTCAACAGATGCTCTCCTGAAACACCCGGATGTGGCCCCAGTTGTTCTCACCGGGGGGATTATAATGGTGTTCCTCCTCCATCAATTGTTCGCTCCTCGACTAGAGATCTCGTCGACCAGATGTTGTCTGTTGCCGCTATGGAAAAGAGTGCATGTTATGACTCCAACTATAAACAAGGAAGGTCAGTGCTAGCAACAATGTTGTTGACGTAATCTATAAATCGTGCAATTTACAACACACCGCTAATTTAAATACCTTAAGTTATAATCACCTAGAAATGTCATCTCCTTTTACATTTTAAGTAGTTACTTGTAGTTACTTGAAATATAGTAAAAGACTCACTAAATTTGTAATCTAAAATATACGAACGAAGAAGTCGAGCTCAAGTCGAGGCCGCTGTGTAAGTTCCAGCTTTTCTGACAAGCTTTAATGAGTCATTCATCAGAATCTGTCCTTTATTTAACCAAAACCAGCGACGCGGCCCGACTTCGCACGTAAATAAAAGTGAAGTGTTTGGAAATGTCGGAATTCCTCCACTGTAATATGCATGTATTACACATTAGTAGGTATTAAAGCCACGCTTATTTCACACGGCCGACTCGACCGGGGCGGTACTACCCTCGCACAGAA
The DNA here is from genome assembly GCA_905220595.1 of Spilosoma lubricipeda. Taxonomy (NCBI): domain Eukaryota; kingdom Metazoa; phylum Arthropoda; class Insecta; order Lepidoptera; family Erebidae; genus Spilosoma; species Spilosoma lubricipeda. The sequence continues at coordinate 5,199,092 of HG992290.1, forward strand.
GATCAACAGCGTTCGTGCTGTCTTGTTTCGTTGGCGAGTGCGAGACCTGGTGGCCCAAGGATGCGAAAGCATCACAAGGCCGTCATGGTGTGGGTCACCATGCTGCATTATTGCATTGTCTGCATTCGCAATAAGTATGGTGACCACCACTCTTGGATTCTGCTTTTGCTGTCCACCAGGCGGAGTAGTAGTCATTTTGGCTGGTCCATATATAAAAAATATAAACCTTCCTCTTAAATCTTTCTATCTATTGCTATTGCTGACAACTGCATTAAAATCCATTGAGTAGTTCAAAAGAACAGACAGTGGAATGGACTACATTTCACACTATGTGAAGATTATAAAATTCTCCCTTATTTTTTCAGGTTACTATGTTTAGACGGCGGTGGTATCAGAGGTCTTGTTTTAGTTCAGTTACTCCTAAGCTTGGAAGAAGCAGTCGGTAGACCCATCATACAATGCTTCGACTGGGTGGCTGGCACTAGTACTGGGGGCATTTTGGCGTTGGCCTTATCGTGCGGCAAATCGCTAAGGGAATGTCAAAGGGTGTACTTTAGGATGAAGGAGTATGCCTTCGTTGGTATGAGACCTTATCCATCAGAAGCATTGGAGAGTATTTTAAAGGAATGTCTAGGTTAGTAATATTTTTGTAACTACGTACACCATTAACACACACCCAGGCACCGAATAATATTTGTCCTCGATGAGAATATAACAGCTTAGTATCTTTCTAACAGAAGTAACAAAAACAAAAAATGGTCAACAGGGGTAGACAATTTTTTTGTTATTTAGTCATTATCGACGATCCAGAATGCTAACAATACAAACAAGAAAATTTTGTGTTGCTGATGGTTTAAAACTTAGAGCATATATACTTGGAGGAGCAGCCGAAAGGGCGGAAAGCGTGATCAGAGTATAGAGAGAGAGAGAGAGAGAGAGAGAGACTGAGTTTGAGTAGTGTGTCTCTCTAACACAAGCTTCTGATTGGTTGGTGTATTTCCCGCAAATCAGTCATGCAAATTGGTATGTGCGTCCATCAATCAGAAGCTTGCGTGAGAAATACAGACACTACCCAAACTCAGTCTCTCTCTCTCTCTACTCCGATCACGCTTTCCGCCCGTTCGGCGGCTCCTACAGGTATATAGGTTCAAAATTTTGTATTAACGAGGTTTTATTACAAAAGAAAACAGTTAATGGTAGCTTAGTTTGGCTTACGCGAACAAGATATTTCCAATACATAAATTATAAAATAAATTGTAATGTTAATAACGATTAAATTTATAATTTTATTACAGGAACAGAAACCGTGATGGCAGACATTAAACACCCCAAGCTGTTGATCCTAGCTGTATTAGCTGACCGCAAACCTGTGGATTTGCACATGTTTAGGAACTACAAGTCTGCACAAGAGATACTTGATGAGCATAATGGAACTACAAGTAAGTATTCATTTCATTAATGTTCTAAATATTGCTGTGTTAGGGTTCGATGGGTTTGAGAAATAAACCTTCTGACGTGTAAAAGAGACATTAAAAACACTCTTAAAATCACAGTATCACTTAGAATAACAGTCCTTAATCGGCGAAGTTGCTAGGTTAATCACTGATATAACTCCTATCGCACTGTAGCTCAAACTGAACTGCGGCCCGCGAGACGTCCTATTTATACCCATATTATTATTACAAGCATTCTAACACATAGTCGAATATACAAGGTCGTTGACCGATACCGAGAACGCGCCCGCCGCACCGGCGAAAGCGCTGGAAACAACCGCGCATCAATCAATCTATATTCGACGCTATGTATATCATTATAAGATTCCTTATAACGTGCCTCAGGAAATCAACGAGAGCTTTTGGATGCTTAAGCGTGTGTGTGTGCGTGTAGTCCTTGTTCTGAAATAATGTTTTTTCGTTACAATTATTATTTATTTCGTAAGTAAGGACATTCTATTATTTACCGCGATAACCGGCATACACGCGTGCAGACTTACGGGCAAAAGCTAGTTATTTTATAAAGCTTAGTTTCTAAAACTTTATAGGTAGGACTCAAATTTAAACTTTTTATTTAGTTTAAAGTAGTCTAGTAGCGATTTTCTAGAGAAACTGCTGGACTGATCTTATTAAAATTGATTAGCTATTTGATCAAAATTGAGGCTATGGGTCTTTAATATGACTTTCATAGTCCATACCTTGTAACCCCATTTCCTCTCATAACTTATAAATGTTATGAATTCTGACCACAAGATGTACTCCAGGTCCTCAAGCCGAGGCAGGAGATCAGGCGTCTGTAGTGTCGCTGGCGGCTCCTCCTCCTCCCTCTGAGCAGTTGGTGTGGCAGGCGGCCCGAGCCACTGGTGCTGCTCCTTCCTATTTCAGGGCTTCTGGCAGGTACGTGATCTTCCTATCTGTAACTCAATGGCTGACGAAAATCCCCTTCCCAATAGTGTAGTTGACTGTATCATATATAAAAATGACAGTTTTGTCAAAACAAAAAAAAAATAGAAAATATAATTATTCCTAGCTTTTTTTATCATTAGATGATGTTCTCCTATCCGATTACGGCCACGGCGGCCAGTCTCAACGGAGACCAGACAACTACGCAGGAGATATTATAGTGCATAAGTGTGTGCGTAAACACAGGTGCACCAGAGAGTGCATGAGTTCTCTCATTATCGTAATTCAATGGGACGATTATCCGACACGATCGGGGAGAGATCAGGCGCAGGACCGACTGCTTAATCTCTCCCCGTGGCACGAGGGTTCAGACCGCAACTTTCAAACTCCGAGCGGTTATTAAGTATTCTTATAATCAGAAAAACTCAATCAATAACACTTTTGGTTGGACCCGGGATTCGAACCCGAGACCTCCCACGAAGCTGATCATAATCATACTAGGCCTGTGTCTAGCAGTGGACTGCCATAATAGGCGTTTGATGCTGATGATTATGAAACATTTTGAATTAAAAAAATCTTCAGTATGTTGTATATATGTATTCAAATAATTTTTAAACACAATTGAGAATAAGAAGGCTTTTCTACCAATTTAATCTTAATATCATCTTTTTATTTAAGGTTTTTGGACGGAGGTTTGATGGGCAACAACCCGACCTTGGATGTCTTGACTGAATTGTCAGAGTTGAATCTGGCCCTTAGAGCCACTGGCAAACAAGAAGAGGCAAAGAAAACTAACTTAAAAGTGGTCGTTTCTTGTGGAACTGGTAAGTGTCTCTGAAATGTATATAAATTAAATATGAACAGCAATATGTAATACTTGAAGCTGTCAGTTTCGACTGAACAGACTTCGCTGACAGTTTCATTCTGCGTTGAGTGTTTTGATTTCGATCCCCACATGTCTTTTTATATGGAATAGTGGGCAAACGAGCAGACGTATCGCCTGATGGTAAGCGATTACCGCCGACCATGAACGCCAGCAACACCAGCATCACAACGGCGTTCCGACTCTTTCAAAAAGAGTACGTATACGTATATTATGTTCATTAAAACTTACATATATTTCTTTCAAACAATTCAGGTCTGATACCCGTAACGAAACTAAAGGACATAGATGTGTTCAAACCGGAAAGTGTGTGGGATACGGCGCGTCTAGCCTTCGGGCTGAGCTCTATTGGACGCTTGTTAGTCGATCAGGTAATTAAAAGTTGCATTCATTTAATTTTACCTGTGACTGTACTTAGATTGAAGCAAGGTGAAACAATGTACTTCGCCACGTATGGCATACCGAGAGACAGTGAGACGGAGATGACGTCATCATCACTATCGCTGGTTGTGGTTGGTCAAGGATATTATATAATATCTTTGTGGTTGGTTCATTTCGTGTTATGTAGTTATAAAGTGGTAACTGGATAGTGACGTCACATCGAGCCGCTAGCGGAATGCTAGACCTTGTTTTCTTAGACCATGGATAGAAGGTATTATAGCAAAGCCTTTTTAAGTTACAGGCAATTGGATTATAATTTAACCGTCTGAATGTCGGCATCCATTTATTCATATCAATAAAAAAAAATAAAAAAAACAGGAATTGTAAATAGATTAACCTTAAATTTCTAAACGTATGAAATATACGTGTTGCTATGGCTTATTCATTATACATGAATAATATTTATGGCAATAAACTTGACATTGACATGATATTTTCCTCTTTTTGATATAGAATAGAATAAAGTTTATTGTACCCCAATTGGTACAGTTATATTTATAAGCTAAACAATATAATAACCATGTACAAATGGCGGCCTTATCGCCCAAAAGCAATTTCTTACAAACAACCTTTGGATGGACAAATCAACTGTAGAAACACAAATTCATGGGTAGTTTGGTGTTTAAAATAAATAACGAAACAAATTAACTTGATTCAGATAAAATATCAAAATTAAAAATATAGAAAGAGATACACAACAGTGCACAATATCCACACTTTCATGATAAAGAAAAGCGAATTATAAAATATTTTTAACATGTAAGATAACGTAATATAGGAGATATAGCTTGACATAGGTTAACATTCATGACATGTTGTTGCAGGCGACCCAAGCAGACGGCCGAGTGGTTGAACGTGGCAGGGCGTGGTGCTCAGGACTAGGCGTACCTTTCTACCGATTCTCGCCGCAGATGTCCAAAGACGTCGCCATGGACGAACGATCTGATGAGATCCTCGTCACCATGCTGTGGGAAGCAGCCGCCTACATGCATACCCATAGAGACAGAGTCGCGGAGTTGGCAGCCTTACTCAGTGATAGTGGTGATGTATTAATGAATGAACTTAAATTATAAAAAAATATACTTATGCTATTTGTAATAAAAGCTATTACTGTTTAAATAAGTTACAAAAATTGTATCTCTGATTATCAATATAAATTCATTGTATTGATTATTGTACTAATGTCAAAAAATTATATGCATGGAATATAATTTGAGAGTCAGGAAAAAAGAAAATAACAATTATAGTAGCATTAATAAGGATTGCAGACTGAGTGACGTCAATGAAGGAATTTTTAAGTATATAATTCGATGGGTACAGTAAAGAAAATACAATTGAAGAGGGGAAAGGGCCAAATGTGAGTTCATTTGATCGACAGCTAACGCACTCTACGTTGTGATATGTGAAGATTTCAGTACGGGCAAATCGCTTCTCCAAATGCGTCACTGTGACAGATACTGTGCAGATTAAAATAAACTCACACTCCCTTAAATTATAGGTTATAGCGATACGGTTATAAGTTGTCGCTGAGCTTGTCAGGACCCGAAAATACTGTTTACTTGTAGCCTTATATACCCATAGAAGTGTGTTTGATAAGATTTCAGTATTACCTTATTCTAACAAAATATAGGCCTCTCTTTTTGTCTTAGCTGCTTCAAAGTAATTGGTCTGCATATAAAATGTACACAAAATTATAGAATAAAATCTGCAGGTTGTTTCATCTCTTGATTTTGGACCCCTGTTGGGCCCATATCCAGTGGGGAAAAATCTGAGTATAATATACAATATGAATTTAATAAATACCAAATTTTCAAAGTTAATAGAATTAACTTTGTACCTACATTTGCATAATATTTCTTTATTGTTAGGAAAATACAACATGTAATAATATATAGTCGGTTATTATGTTTTTATTTAAATACATAAGCAATTCGAGTACATCAGGGTTTTCGTTATGTGATCGTATTAGATATATGTGTATATTAGAAGTTTATTTTATGACAATAGAAACAAATTTGTGTAATGTATATTATACCATATATTTTATAGTATGTAAAACACGACGCACACACTTAGTAAATAGTAAATTATGTTAATTAACTATTAAGTTACCTGTATTTAGTCATAGCTAATGTTTCGCCACCGCTGCGATTATTATTACCATAAATGCAATTATTACCTTGTTACCATATTTCTACAAATAATTTATAGTGTAAGTATATATATTATACATTAGTATAAGTATATAAATACATAGTACGTGTACTATATGTCTATACACGTGCTGTCGTATTTCGTTGGTGAGTGCAAGAACGGGGGTCGCCATGGTGTGGGTCACTGCTGCATTGTTGTATTCGCAATGAGTGTGGTGACCACCACTCTTGGATTGTGCTCATGCTTTCCATCAGGTAGAGTAAAGCGATTTTGGCAGGAACACTCATAAATAAATGTAGTGCCTTCTTTGGTACATAGTTATATTATGATATGTAGGTAGCTATCAGAAAATGATTGATTTGATTTTATGTATTTCATACATCACGAACATAATAATTATAGTTATCTAATAATAAAATCTACGTTTAATTTGTATGTATTGTTTTTCGGTTCGATTACCGGGTCAGATCAAAGGTTTGTATGATCAGATATTTGTTTCGGAGTTTGGGTGTTTCCTATGTATAAAATACATGTGTTTACAAAAAAAAAGTATATAATTATTCTATTAGTCAATCTAGCTTTCACAGTAAAAGCTCTGCTTAGTTTGAGGCTAGATGGTCTTATCTTTTATTTTCAAAATAAAATACCTTTGCATCTAATGTTTCATATTTCTACATCACCTAAAGGTTGAATGGGAGAGAATGACTCAAGGTGGTAGGCCTTTGTATAACATGTGCAATATGTTCTAAATAAATAAATATCATCACATCACATCATAGCATCACAGAAAACCACTGTTAGAGGTTTTTTAATGGTTACCTAACTAATAATTTAAATTACCGGCACAATCTCCATATATATATATCGAGTGGATTTAGTTTATTAATAAAAAATGTAAGAAATTTTATATAAAAAAGGAATACAATTTAAATAGAATACTTTTACTACTGTTACTTTACAGTTTTTGTATATGTATTTATGGGTACTAATGATAATATATGTATGCCTTAGTGTTTAATGTTGAGACTGTAGACAGGCTTGCTAACTATGAAATTCATATATTAATTATAGTGACAAAACAGCTAATCATATTGTGAAACTTAAATGTTACTGCTAAAACCAGTGGAACCTTTAGACACAATTAATATTAAATTTGATAGAACATCCAATTATCTCATATTTCCATCAAGTCTGATTAATTGATTTGAAAAGCCGAATTGATAGCGACACTGTCAAAGTTGTGGTAAGGCGGTTGTGGCCTTTAGGTTCAAGTCAAATGGAATATGATGACTTATCTAGGTACCCTATTTCACCCATTACTGTGAATCCACACCATACTCCAATAAGTACCAATTTCACTGGCATAATGATTTATCTATCGAGATTTTACATACCATTAGTTGTAGATTAGCTGTGCGTAATCGATAATATCGTATCGTTATCGATACTATCTACTAAATAATCGTGTTGTAATCTTAATCGGTTATTACGTTGTCATGTATTACTGTAGTATATTTATTGTTACATATAATTGCGATGGCAATATTGAGATGAGATTAATGTAAAGAATGTGTACATTCCTTACCTGTTATATAATATAATGTCCATGAAAAATATTTTAATAAGTATCGATAATTGCTTCAACTAGTTACATCATTAGCGCCGATAATATGTTATACTAAGTTATGTGGTCCAGCCGTCACTAAATGCATTTTTTGTTGCCATCACTTATATGCTGTAATATCCTAAGTTCAAATTACGTAATATAATTTATGTATACATTATTATTTATTAGATACTAAATATAGATGCTGCTGGTGCAAATGTGTGTGCAATATATATAGAAAAATATAATAAATTTTCTTTACTTGTTTTTGTATTAGAACTGTTTTCGATGATTTGCTTCCTATGCGGTGCGGTATATTTCAGTTTCTTAGTCAAATGAACTATTTGAATGTAATATTTTATTTGACATATTAAGTAAATATCATAAATTTCAATAAAACAAAAAAGTTATGCAAGCTCCTTTTATTTTTAATAAATCACCTTAATCACAATAGTAACTATAATAGGCTTATACAAAGACTCAATAATATCACATTTCTCATGTGGATATTATTCATCCACGACTAAAGCTAACAACTAGAAACTAAATTCTAAATTGTCTATCTACTTAACTAAGTACCACCAATATAGCCCGTAATATATAAGTAGGTGCCATTTCATAAGTTGTTTGATACCATAGACTATAGAGCAACACGGTAAGTCGCAGTACGCAGTCGTTCCCCTCCGTCAAAATAAAAGGCAAGACTCAAAGCTGGACTCTTTTGTCTTGTGGCAGATACAAGGTGCCGATCAATTTTGATTTCTATAGAACCAGTATGAAATCATCCACTCCCTGCACATACACAAACATTTTTTGTGTTCAGTTGCTTCCAATTAAGACATACTCATGTCGATCAAACATTGTTCGGTGTCGGTAACTGGAAACTAAATGTCAGTTGATGACACAAGCAACATTAACATATTTCCTCACAATTGACGAACAACAAGCGTCGAATCCTGGCCAGAAGTAACGACCGATGACTGTGTCCGATTGCCGCCACCGGACACAGCAACTACGGTTACAGTGCCTAAGCCCAAATGAGCCTACGCATTACACTGTTATGACTCAGAATGAGTTTGTGAAATTGTAAATGTTTTTTTTTTTATGCGTGAGTTGGTAGTGACACGAGATTGTTTTTGTATGTAAGGCTAAAATGTGTCTAAGGATTTTCCCCCTCCCAAAAATGACAGATTGTTTTGCATCGGAATAAAACGCTATGGCTACTGCCCTCCGCTTCGAACACCTGTGTTACTCTATATTTGATACTAATGCAGCTCTTCATATTAAAGGCAAATAGTAACATGTCAAGTACAGTCATTAAGTACAATTAGTCAGTTACCTTTATTCGTCAAATGTTACTAATTTTCCGAAATATGAAAGTAATAATACTAACATTTTGAAGCACGTTATTTTGAGATTCTACAGGATTTCGTCAAGACGATACAGTCAAATCACAACAATATACAACCAAAATTAAATAATAAATACTTATGACTGCACAGTAGTGTTCACAAACTCAACATTTATACCGAGGTACTTCGATAAATATGTTTTAGAATTAACTATAGGAACACGTAAAAACTTATTCTAAATTTCTGAACGGTAACATTCGGTTACGTCGTTTAGGAACGGACTCTCGACTTACTTTCATCTATTTGATATAAATATAATTTTATACCATTCACGGTCCATATTTTAAATAATTCTAAAGTCGACAGTCCGTACTGAGCCAAGACGAGACGTGAGGCACTGCGTTTACAAACAGATACTTCAAAATCAAGCACAAAAACTCAGGCTTTAAATGAAAAATATGGAAGCAACTTTCATTGGTTTCATTTAAGTAATTAATAATGTTTACAGTTGCAAATAATGCAACTGTCGAATAACATTTACACAACCATTTTACGAACTAAGTAAACAACCGCTCATGTATGATGAATAACCAATAAATGATTTATTTGAAATGATAGAACAGATTGTAACCTAATGGGTATTTTCTTACCTATATCTAAGCTACAAACTTAGTTCTCAGTATTTTTCGGGAAATGAAGCAAAACATTTACACTTTACAAAGAATTGAACACTAAATGGAATCAGGTAATTAACAACAAGCAAATATGGAAATAAAAAGAAGATGTTTTATCCGCTTTATTTCATCATCAGCCTATCGCAGTCCACTGCTGGACATAGGCCTCTCCAGTTAATATTATTTATCCGCTTTACTGCTGCATTTTTTAAGTCAATATAATGGTTCGTCAAAAATAATAAAAAAATAATTTAATTATTATTAAATAACAATATGAATAGTTAATTTATAAATTTGGTTGCAATACATCATTATTATCTACTACATATTTAAAATTACTAACGAAAATCTGTACGAGAGTACACTATTCTTTTATAAATGCTACAAGATGATTTTAAGAAACCATTTCACTTTGATATTCACTATTGGTAAAACTTTTGTTACAAATATTTTTATGAAAGAAATATATAGGTATATAAGCAAAATATAAGCCCTTTGGCACACGCTATTTTATTACGAAACAAGAAATGAAAGATAAGTGTTATTGAAGAAATAACAGAACAGAAAAAAAACAAAAGTAAACATGAAATACCAATTTAGAATCTTCACTAAAGTTGACACGCTTTGAAGTGTTTGTAATAATAAGAAAACGTAGATATGTTTTATAAATCGTAAGTTAAAGCACTGTTTCAAAAGGCACCTTGTTCTTGATGTAAACGTTAAATAATAACAATTATTGTCACCAAAGCATGAGAATTTTAGTGAAACACAAGGTTTACGTATTCAACATATGCCAGCTCTCTCACCAAAAGCCCAAATAAATTAATAACACCTAAAATCTAGTTTCTCTCGCACTCAGATTTTAGCAATCATACACAGCCCTTTGACGTAGTAAAGATTAATGTAATCATTTACACGTGTTTTATCGCACTCCTTAAACAAATATCACAATATGTAAACCTTTGGCACAATATTGTAAATAACATTAACTTTTTAAGTAAGTACATAATAAGCTGGATAGAAAGCGCATTCTTGTACGCTGAAAACGTTTTTGTAGGAATAAAATCGTTGAGATAAGTATTAATGGCGTCTATGGCAGTGCTAATACTTTTTTAAGTACTAATAACATTAAAATGCAAAATATACGTTAGTTCACAAATAGCTACTTAACAGTATTGTGCCTTAGATGTGCATTCAAAGTATTGTACGTCACACAAGCTTTATGCGGCAATTTAATACGGGTCGTCGGGTAATTCCATGTTCGCAATTAAGTTCTTCTTCTCTTCTTTACCAGGCTTAGAATTTAGCAGCGATGGCCGTATCGTACTTCTTGGTTCGAAACATGGCTGTAACAAAGGAAATTATTAATAATTGCAATAAGTAATTTAATAATACCCTCTCACTCTTTAATATTATTTTAATATCATGCTTTACATTTTATTAAATAAAAAAGGGAATTTGTGTTGGATTTTCTAGCTATATAATTATAGTCTAATCATTTATTATGAGATCAGTACAGTTGTACTACTACTTGTTGTTAGTATAGTTGGCTCCTTTTACCACAAACCTATATAATATATATACACATATCATATTAACATTAGAAAGTCATTCACTCATTTGCCCAACTTTTGTGATTGTTAGTGTTATTCAATATTATTGAAAATCGTGCATTAAATAAGCGACATGCAAAAGCGTGGGTGCAAAACGATAGTGCATATTAAAAGGGATCAAATTCATACGCCTTCGTTTTTCGTAATTTTCGTAAAAGTGGTACACAATTTCTGTTTCACGCATTAATTTTGAGATGAGATCATTATAAAATATCGTATTACAAAATTAAATAATGTTGTATTACGGGTACGTATGTACCTACTGCCAAAGCAAGTACAATTAATGAATTTACATGAGGTAGGTTACAAATGTTTAATTTTTTAAAACGTTTAAACCAAGTGTATTATAATTTGCAATAAGTAATATTGTTGCCTAGGTGTTGCAATGATATTTGTATTTTAATATTAACTCGCCATTTCCTTTTTACTAATTTTGTAACAAATAATTAAATTTATTATACTCGTACATCGTACACTTGTTCGTATTTAACTAATGCATTGCAATGCCATTATTCAGGTCATGTAAATATTTGTTTATGAAAGTCGTTTCAGGTCCTTTTAATTAATTAAATATTAATACTAACCTCTACTGTTAGAGAATAATAAGTTTTTTTTTGTGTTAGTATGCATGTGACCTCCAAAGCTAAGCTAAATGTAAGAACAAAATGTGAACCTTATCAAACGGCAAACTTAATGTCATCAAGCTTAAGCTCATGGTTGTTGACTTGCCCAAGCATTATCAACCTGTGTGGAAATTGTTTTTTATCATTTCTTATTAGTAATAACATTGAACTAATTCTAGTTTTAACACTGCAAACCTTCCACTAGTCAGTATCAATCCTTAGATGTTTCAATTCTTTTGTTAATTGTCATAGTATGTAATAAATAATCATTATGCAGTGTTCCAGCTTTTGACTCTTTAATATCTTTTAAAAAGTAGTCAAATATTTTACCAGATGTAAAAAAATTGCCGGCCAAGCTCTTTTTTTTTCGGAATATGCATTGCCACATTGAAAATATAAAATTAATGTGCATGTGTGTATCTATATCTTTTAACATACGTTCATGGCTACTTGTCAATTTTTTATTTAGACTAGTATTAGATGCTCCTTAGAATAAATTATTTCCCCGAGAAATTCTTGACATGATGTCAAGATCGCCAACGATTACCATCGCAGATGGCCACGATCGCACTTGATTATGATAGCTTGTGACATTTTACTGCGGAGAGGTTTAAAAACTATCATTTAACATGAAATAATCTTGTGTTTAATTTAAGTAATATAGGTACATACCCATATTAATTGATATTTCTATGGTGCTTATTCTGTTCTTGCATCACTTACTAAACTAAAATTTCTCATATTTTAGTAAAATAATGTCCAAAATGCTATTCTTCATATAAAAACACTTTTCTATTTAGTAAATCTTTTATTTACTGCGATTCATAGCATAATAATCGGACCAAATTATGCAAATAATAGTTGCTGAGAAATCAACAGGGTTTTATATTTATATGTACCTACATAACATGTTACTGCTCTCTACTATCTTGAATGTCCCTAATTAGCTGACCACGACTGTGTATATACTTTTAGTCAATTTTCGTCATTTGACAGGACAAAATATACTTTTTAGTGATTTTTAGTTTAGTTTCGAGAATTTTGGAACAACAGCATTAGCACCATTCTCATCAACAATTAAAAAAACTTTTAAGTTTACTTTCCCTATAAAGTGTTCTTTATAGTGTGTTATCAAAGAAAAATATTTAGTTGTAGTCACATTAAAAAAACATTCGTCACACATTTAACATGCAATTTCGGTTAACTATAAACAAGACAGAAAGCTTTTAATTACAAACTACTTATTGAACTCAAATTCGTGCCATACCAAGTTATTAATAATTTAGGCTATAGAAATATGGTACGTGCGAGTTGACAATGGATGTTTAACAAACATCATTCATTTAAGACGCGCGACTGTCATTTGTTTGTTTGTTTTCCTTCTATGTGTAGTAAAATTTAATGTTAAAGTAGATCGCGTTAGGTAAAAACTTCAACTAGGAAATGTAGGGTTCTGGCAAAGGTTCTGGCAATTATAATGTTTTACAACAGCCTATGATATCCTACTTCGGGATATACACTTTTCCTCAGAAAAATGGTTTTAGCCTACCTTAGTTAATATTTAGGTACTGACCGACAGAAACGTTTTATAAATCGCTTAAAGTTTAGCTCCTTTTGTAACATGCGAGGCGAACAAGAAGGTAGGTCATCTGATAGTAAATGACCATCGTAATAAATAGTGATATATTTTGAATATCCTTCAACAAAAATAGTAGAAATCTATCAGCAACGAATTATTTGATCTAGACACAAATATTATTTAGACATGAGGCGAGACTATACAAGTTAGGTATCTACCATTTCAATATCACGATAACTATACAAGTTACACAACTTCTCGTGTTCTTTGATTTCTGCAGTATTTATTCATAAACAGAGTTAATCTCATCAGACTAACTACCTTCGGTTGTTTAATCTATCTATACTAATATATAAAGCTGAAGAGTTTGTTTGTTTGTTTGAACACGCTAATCTCAGGAACCACTGGTCCGATTTGAAAAATTCTTTCGGTGTTGGATAGTTCATTGATCGAGGAAGGCTATAGGGTATATATCATCACGCTACTAGTAATAAGAGCGGAGCAACAATGAAGAATGTTTCAAAAACCGGGGAAATTTTCACGCTACGGGCAATATAAGGCGCAAACGAGGTTGCGTGGGTCGGCTAGTAGTTAATAAATAAGGTATAATAAGCAACATTTGAAAAAGTCGTGTAAACAAATCGGCAAATTTTACTAATTGAGAATGGTAAGTCAGTGCAATAAGTTCTAAACGATATTCCCGACTAATATTTACATTGGTGAACTAAATATTGTAGACTAGCCGACCCACGCGACCTCGTTTGCGTCTCCTATTGCCCGTAGCGTGATAATTTTCGTGAGCGTGTAGCCTATAGCCTTCCTCGATAAATGTACTATCCAACACTGAAATAATTTTTAAAATCGGACCAGCGGGTCCTGAGATTAGCGTGTTCAAACAAACAAACAAACTCTTCAGCTTTATATATTAGTATAGAAGTATAGATATAGTCAACTAAAATCATGCTATGTAAATGACAGTATCATAGTATGTGCAATTTTAAAAGAATTCACAATGAAAATTTTCATATACTAGGTATACAGTAATTGTATATCAATGTCTAACCCAGAAACTGAAAGAGTAAAATTTTGCATTCTACAATACGGCGCGTGGTGATTGTTGAGTCATTCCCTTTGTAAATTGCAATAACGGTTAAAGTTAAAACTTACAGTTTCACAGATGTTCATGTTGCAACAGTTTTCAATGGTAATCTCGCATTGGTCAGGCCGAGCGGTCATTGGTGTTACATTCTTGTTAACTATTATACGTTTCTTTATTCTGAAAAAAAAACAAAAGTAATTAAAATTCAAGATATAACGTGGGAACATATGAACTTTATACATAGAATATATTATCATTATGAAATCAACTGATTATAATTTGTTAATTATTGAGATGCTAGTTTGTATTGTATTTGCCGTTATTACTAATTTATACTATTCAGCAGGGTCAAAGTCACACAAAGAGTAATGAAGGGGTCAATCGAATTAGGAATGAGGAGATCCGTGGCGACCTCGTACAGGAGCGTGCTTGGGTAGGTCCACTACACAAGATGGTCCGACGACCTGGTGAAGGTCGTGGGAAACCGCTGGATGCCGGCAGCACAGGGCCGGTTGTTCCGGGGAGCCTTGGGGGTGACCTATGTCCAGCATTGGGCGTCTATCGGCTGAAATGATGATGATGATTCAGATGTTTGATATAAAGCATTATATACCTGGGACGTTTCTTCAGCTGAAGTATCTTGGTTACAAGATAAACACAGAGCAAGAATAGTACTCCAACGAGGATAGATAAAGCCAATATGATAGAATCCTTAACAGAATCCCATGTATCGTCGCAAGTAGGAATAACTTCATCAATCATTTGCGATTCAGGATCAGATGGGGCAGGCACAGGTCGAGAATCATTTAGAACTTGCAAATCTTCCGGCAGTTTGGGTGATAACTCATGTTTCTCTTGTTCAAGTGTGCAACTGAAATGATAGGAAACACATTTTATTAGTCACACATATATCAAATTTAATATAAACTGAATTAGATCCATTTTAGATTGAACATAATACAAACTTGAATTTTTATACTCACTTGCAAATAGGTAAGGTAGACTCATTTGCAGCTACTGTTGTAACTGCTTCCGTGGTTGTGGTAACTATTTTCAGTTTTTCACATCTTAAGCCTTCAAAATCTCCTATACATTGACAAATTGGTAAACTATTGTTGTCCAATGAACATGTACCATGGTTCAAACAATGGCCTTGGCACACATCAATTTCGCAGCGTGTTCCGGAGAAACCAGTTTTACACCTAGAAAATGTGAATAACAAATCATTAGAATTGAAAATTCATAACGCAACAATAAGTTGAGAAATTGTATTAAGTTTACCTGCATTTGGGTTGACCTTCTGTTGTAAAACTGCAGTCTCCCTGCAAACAATAGTTCTGACAGACTGAAATATCGCATCTCTCACCGGTGTATCCAGGTTTGCATTTACATATCGATCTTCCGTTAACTTTAGTTCCGTGGACGCAGAATAAACCAACATCTGTTGGGATGTTGAACGAGTCGTTAATAGCAGAATTATTTTGCGATAGATTCGCCAGCTCTTCGCACTCGCCGTGACCGCTGATTTGCTCCTGAATAGGATAGTTTGCGGCGATACCGAAGGGCATTTCGTTCGTAAACTCTATATATTTAATCGGCTCAGCATCCTTGGGAGGATTCTTTGGTAACCTCCAGATGGTTCTATAGTCTAAATCTACCCAGTATACTGAATCTTTTGAAATGGTCAAAGCGTTTGGTCGATGGTTTGTGCCAACCAATAAAGTTTTTCTATTTTTTCCATCTAAGTCTGCGCTTTCTATTGAATAATGTATTCCTTCTTTGTCATCAGCCCAGTATATTTTCTTAGTCATCTGGTCTATCGCGAGGCTGACTGGCATATAGATATCGGTGTCTATGAGTACTTCTCTTTCGGTCCCATTAAAGCGAGCCCTCTCAATAGTGGGCTTCATAATATTAGTGTTGGTCCAATAGATGTACCTGTAATGTGTAAATTGTTGTAATTAAATGGAAACTATTGTTATAGTTATCGTTGTTTGTTGATTATTTTAGTAACGTACCCCCTACAACTATCCACAGCAATAGCACGTGGGATTTCATCATCCATCGTGATTAAAAGGTTTCCGTACAGATCGTTAGTGGAACCGGGTTTCATAGAAATCCAGTATATACTCCTGTCGATCGTATCAGTCCAGAAGAGCATTCCTTTCACAGGATCGAAAGCTAATCCGTGAATGTTTTCATATGATCTTCTTCTCACTAAGGCTTGATTCTTCTTAGTTGCTAAGTAATAACTGAATATAGATGCATTGTCGTTTTGTTTGTCGGCAAACAACAACATGTTGTGTACAGCATCATAGGCTAGGGCAGTTAGATCTCTGAACTGCACGCCTTCACTATACGTCTTAGTGTTATTGCTATAGAATTCTAGTTGATTTCCTGTAGTTACTGCAATATCTGTAACAAGACACAAAATATTATTTAATGAAAATATTTGGAAAATACTACTACTATATATTTTTTCGAGCGCAGAAAGTTAGGGTATCTGCATTCTACAAACACATATAGAATAATCGATAATGGTTCTGAATTTACAAATAAATAGGTAGTAACTTTTTAATCTTGCTACAAATTTATCGACTTCAGAAAATAATTATATAATCGAAAGTGACAAAATTGATATTTTCAAAAGTTATTTTCTATTCGGTTGTGTAATATTATGACTGCAAGAGCTGTCGGCATTTTTGGCAGCGTTGCAATTGCTTGTGTCACGTGACGAACAAAACATTGAATAGTCGAGGCTAGTTACCGTTCACCTTTATATTATGTAATTACGAGTGTCGTAGACTGTCGCATGATTCAGTGAGCAACGTAATATGATAATATATGAATGATATGATTGTATGTTGCCATGACTACATTTAACTGTTATCTTATAAAACTACGATGCCCTAGAGAAAGCCTAGCCTAAGAGTGCGTCATATTTGTAAACATTGTAAGCCTAACAGCAATATCTAGTCTCGAGTGATATGTTCTAATTTATCAACGGTTTTGAAACTATTGTTTAACAGTACAATAGTCTAAAATATGTAACAAAACAGAACCAATTAATAAGGTCAGATAATAAAAAAAAAAAAAAACAGACTGGCTGAAAATATTTTACTCGTGTAGGATCTTTGGAAACTTTTCAATTGACAGTCTCGTGATTTTGGCATCACTGACGTCATAAAGATAAAATATTCTAGTCTTGTCTATGCAAATAAATAAAATTGGAGTGTCTGTTTGAAGAGAGAGAATAGAGCAAATTAAGGACAACATTACTGAAAAGGGAAGGAAAACTTAAAATAAACCCTTTGGCAACCCGTCTGACCAATGGGATAGTAGACTGAAACCTCTTTTCTAAGAAGGAATCCAGAAGTAACCCTGTTAAAGGCTGTTAGTGACAATGACCTCTAAATTCCCTTGGTCACATTCAAATTTAAAGAAAAAAAAATATTATTATATAAATCATATTTTCTTATAAATCGTTGTGACGTAGACGCATTGAAGATGGATAACATTTTCTTAAAAGTTAGTTATACTATCTTCAAGTTCAAAAACCTTTAAACAGGTTTAAAAAAATAACGTAAACAATTATTCAATAACTGAATTTTATTTAATGGAATGGTAAAAAAATACATTGATAAAGTATTTTAGCATGGCAACTGTACGAAAAAAGGTCAGATCATAAATTATTTGAATAACAATAAGACTTGTTTAACAAACATTCGGGTGGTCGCTTGCGACTAATTATCTAAACATGTAATCTCGAATTCACAATTGAAATAAATGTCTACATTCGCTACATAAATATTAAATAATCATTAGTTAAAAAAGTTTTGTTACTCTGTTGTTTAAACGTTTTTTATTAGATAAAGTACGTGTTTTTTAACTAGCATCTAATATAATATGGTACATACCTACTTACATATTTTTTTAATTTTAACTGTTGGTATGAACTTTAGAAATAAAAAATGCGTCAAAATTAAAAAGAGAATAACACGTTATGTATTATTTGCTTAATTAAAAACTACGTCACGTTACACGTGATGTTTTATTTTTAATTTCACACTTATTATTACGGAAGCTAATAAGATTCCATTATGAACCTTACATACATACTGCTTAGTCCAATAGTGCCACAGTTAGAACAAGTGTAGAAAAAAAATTTATTAAATAATAAAAATAATAATAAAAAAATATGACGAAATACCATACAATCGTTAACCTTTATTTAACCTCCTTATGGAAAAAAATCCAGAAATATCTTCTTAAGGTGTCCATCAAAGTTGGTAGCCTCAACGGTTTAGGTTCTGTATTGAAGGATCAGTCAATCAGGGCCAGGATATGACGTGTTTTTTTTTTATTTATGGCCTGTCGAAATGACTCTACTCTGCCTGATGGAAAGCATAAGCAGAGTCCAAGAGTGGTGGTCACCATACTTATTGGTCGTACAGACAATGCAACAATGCAGCATGGTAACCCACGCTATGGCGGCCTAGTGATGCTTCTGCATGATTGGGCCTCCGGTCTCACACTCATCAACGAAACACAACAGCATGAACGCTGTCATTTTACGCTGATCTTCTGTGCGAGGACAGTACCTAGAATAATATGAAGATAGCCGTACCACAAAATATCGTCATGATTAATATCAAACAGGCTCAAGGCGGCCGGCCCCAATACTTGGAAGAACTCTAAGAGGTTTGAAGACAATTGATAATAAGATGTTATGCCATGTGAGAAGATTCACTAGAATTCACTATACGCAGGTACCTAACAATAGCGTGGAGTGTGTGAACAGCTACTACACCAGAGCATCATAATATCAACGGGGCTACCGCTAAGAAAAATCCAAACTGGGTATTTGACTATTTTATAAAATGACTAAGTTCTACCTTTGCTTAAGTATATAGGAAGGCACGGCATTGCCTAAGTGGGCTAAATGTAACATGACATCAAATGGTGTTGACGTATTATTTTTGTAAGAATTACTTTTATGAACCAAAAGTTCTACTCTAGTTTTAGACCAGCGGATACCATTTAAACGGTTATCTGATGACGACGAAATTAATGTTAAAAAAAAAATATAAAATATGGATGAGATAAAATGGGGACGGTCTTTCGAAAAAAACAAAAAACGATCTCACCAAAGATGATGTTAAAATGTATCTATGTTTGTATACGAGCAGTCGACGTCAATGTGTATCACGTGATAGATATACGCATGTTATTCATAGTACGCATGCGACGCGACGTATGCAGACGTCACATTAAAGAATAGACTAGTTTACATAGATTGACTACATTCCTGATATAAGTAAAATAAATACGATATATTGTCCTATAATTGTATAGCATCTTGTAAGCAAAATAAATTTATTAACAAACAAACACATTTAAAGAAACTTTATGTAGTCTTGAGGCAAGTCAAGGCAGACTTTTTAGTTAAGTCTGATATTATCAAGAAAAAGACTGCCTATACTGCGAAATGGTAGCGTATGCTGTGCTTGAGGTCTCGGGTTCGATTCCTAGGTCGGACCAAATGTTTGTATCATCTGCAAATATTTGTTTCGGAGTTTGGGCGTTTTCTATGTATAAAACGTATATAGGTATTTATATCAGTTGTCTAATACCCGTAACACAAGCTCTGCTTAGCTTGGGACTAGATGGTGTTGTGTGTAAGATGTAAAAAAAGGGATTAAATTATTTTTCTAAGTAGGTAGGTGTACCTACTCGTCAACGTGAGTTTAAGGTGAATACGTGATTAGAAAACCGAAGTCTAGTTGTACTAGTTCCTGAGAATTCTAGTTCACTCAAAAAATATTCTCATCACATTACGCCTTTATACAGCATTTCATCTATGTGTTTACACAAATAGACCTTTAATGACAGTCATTTTTTTTACGTGTTGAAATCCCCTCGGGCCGTCACCCCGCCGGGGTTTGCGGCGGAGCGGTGTGTCGGAATCGAACCGACTAAAACCACACGGTGTGCCACTCTGCGCCTGAGACGGGAAGGGGGTCCGGGAACTGCTGTTATTAACACATTCGGACAAATAATGACATTGTCCTGCCCGAACGTACGATATATATTATGATGTATATCCTACTAATATTATAAACGCGAAATTTTATAAGTATGGATGGATGTTTGTTACTCTTTCACGCAAAAACTACTACTGAACGGATTTGGATGAAACTTTACAGTAATAAGGCTTACTAGTTGTGACGCGCGGCTGCGCCCGCGTATATGTCGATTATCACGGCAAACAGTACCCTATGTGTTATTTGGCGCGATAACCGACATACACGCGGGCGGAGCCGCGGGCAACAACTAGTTATGCATATAGTACATGTGTTTGGTATAGTTTCGCAGAACAAATCATTTAGGTTAATTTTTGTATATTTACACATAGGCAAATATCTATAACAAGAGCGTGATGTAATGAGATTAATGTTTTTGTTAACTAAAATTTCTAAGAAATATGCGACGACAGGACGTATAATTTGTTTTTGTATCTCTTAGCATTTTTGAGGTGTGTGTTCTTATTGGTTGATCAAATAAATAAAACCATACATACAAAATTAATCGTGTCGGACTATCTCGGTTTTGAACGGGTTCAGTGACATATACCTAACTAGCTGAGTCCCAGGGTGTTAGCCGCGGTTATTGTCGAACCGCGGGTAGCGCCGCGGGGCGAAGCTATCAATGAAAGTCCCGTCAAAATCGGTCCAGCCCTTCTAGAGATTAGTCGGAACAAACAGACAGACAGAAAAAAATTGTAAAAAAAAAAATTTTGACACGACAGATACTCAAATTTTATTTATTTGTATAGGTATGTTTTCATTTAACATACATAAAGCTGAATACGTGAAGGTCGTTCTTGATATCACTATAATCATTGTTGGTAACTACAGTCGGAACTTCAATGCACGTATATGTAATAACTACACATACATATGCATTTAGTAAAAAACGGTTATTTTAATATTACAAACAAATCAATTTTTTATTTATTTGTATAGATATGTAGTACATGTAGTAATATAAACGTCAATGTACAAAGGTTGAAGTAATAAAAAAATGTTATTGATTTTATATTTAATGCAGGCCATCTATCGAGGAAGTATCTGATTTTCTGAGTGGGTTACTTTCAGACAATTAATTGCATTCTGGCACGTGTATAGACACTATCACAAGTACATAAATCGTATGTTTATGTAACAACAGAGTAATAAATCTTACAACTGACAACAAACTCAGTTTTGCCCTGTCCTGCCCTGATAGGGTTCAAAGTACAAACAGTAAAAAATAAGCGAAGCTTTTCTCTTCTTCGACAACTATATAGGAGAACTGAGTACTAGGTATGAAGATATACAAGTAACGTACATTATATACGTTGCTTGTAAATTTAGAATAAAAGAAAATAAGATTATTGCAGTCACATAATTAGTATTGCTCTTAAACTTACATGGCTATATCTATACAAATAAATACATAATACACAATACATGTACCAAAATAAAAATAAAAATTTTTTTTGTATGTCTGTCTGTTTGTTACGGGTAATCTCTGGAACAGCTGGACCGATTACATCAGAACTTTCACTGAAAGGTAGCTGATGATATAAGAAGCAACTTAGGCTACTTTTTTTAGACTAGCTTCGCCCCGCGGCTTCATCCGCGGGTACGCGGTACCCGGCGACGATAAGCGCGGGCAACACTGCGAGGTTCAGCTAGTCAATCATAAAAATATCTATCGATTTATACCTAATATTTACACGGCAGCATAAAGTGCACCTAGAAAGATAACAAATACCTAATCAATTATAAATAGCCTTTAAAAGTCCTCTCCTGGACAAAGGCCATGTCATACGGGATCGTTTTTTGTTTTTCGAAAGACTATCCCCACATTACCCACTATTTCATGTCATCCACATTTTTATTATTATTAATTTAATCACGACGAAGACTTAAAGATTTTAAATACTTCATATTGCTTGAATAGCTAATCTGCTGATCCGGCTGGATGCCGTCTCATCAAAAAAAGAAGAAATGCTATGTCATGTCAAGTACACCTCAATTATGACATTCATAATTTAGCAGAACCTATAAAGGACTCACCTACAGCCAGGTCTATAGTTTCAATCATTATAAACTGTTCTTGGGAAAGAATAACAACTATTACGCGGAAAAATATTTTTTTTATCGCAAAAACCTGTTTCTAACTACGCAGAATTTAAGGTGTCGGTGACGTCTAATGTAAAACCACACCTGACGAAAATACGCTTATTGTGTCAGTAACATATTATATATCTACAGCTGTCCCGACAAACGTCGTTTTGCCATAACTACTAATAAATTAAAAATTCATTAAAAAAACATTGTCCAGTGGACAAAATTGTGAATCTAAACCATTCCCAGATCCACTTGAACACATACAAAAAATTTCATTAAAATCGGTCCAGTCGTTTGAGACTTGTTCAGTGACATACACACTCACAGAAGAATTATTGTATATATAATATATATATATATACTAGCTGTCCCGGCAAACGTCGTTTTGCCATAACTACTAATAAATTAAAAATTAATTAAAAAAACATTGTCCAGCGGACAAAATTGTGAATCTAAACCATTCCCAGATCCCCTTGAACACACACAAAAAAAATCATCAAAATCGGTCCAGTCGTTTGAGAGTAGTTCAGTGACATACACACTCACAGAAGAATTATATATATATAAAGATATATCTACTATATACGACGCTATGCTAACTTTATGGGCAAGTTAAATATATTATGACGTCAAGATGTCTACATCACGGAGCAAATTCAAAGGCCTACATCCACTTTTGATTACTACTACTACAGCCCTTAAAATCTAGCTTAATCTCTGCAACAGGCGGCTACGGAACCAAAGAAGTAACTTTAATATTGTTATACCATGGAACAAACGTCATGTTTACAGGTTTTTTTAGTTTCATTGTCGTGTATTGGATGCCCTTTCCTCCATACTTATTATAATATTTTTGATACCTTCTGTAATGTATGATCATGATAAGAATTTTCTATTGCGATACTTTTGAATGAGTTAAACATTATTTTGTAAACTGGAGTCAAAGGTTTAAGCTGAAAACCAGCGCTTGGAATTCCAAGCTTTAGCTGACGCCTAGACCATTTGATTTTGGTATTACCGTTTTTGTGTAATTTTGTGCAAATCCGTGGTACTGAAATCAATAAACTTTTATTCTATTCTATTTCTATTCTACAATTTGATTTTATTTCACTCGTATACATGCCAGTTTTATCACAAGCTAGATGACCCTCAACTTCTTACCTCCATTTTTTTTGTATCTATTTTCTAAGAAGTTTTTTATTTCTTCCTTTTATATTCGTTGTCTTTAGCGTTGTCGACAAGACCTAACATTCTAAGCGGTCAGTGTTAATATAAAAGCAAGATTAGAAAAAAAACAATGACAGAATTGCTTGACATTTATTTTCCGTTAGTCCATGGCACCATGGTATCACTTCGGGAGTGACATAGTACCACGGATAACTGCTAGCCACGGTACCGGCTAAGGTATTAGAGCCACCTGAATTCAGCACGAACGGGCAAGCTCGACAGAGGCGGTACTACCCTCCCACAGAAAATCAACGTAAACTGTAAACGTACTGAGTGCGAGACCTGAGGCCAAATGATGCAGAAGTATCACTAGGCCGCCATTGTTTGTGTCACCAGGTTACCATGCTGCATTGTCTGCAAGTTTGATGAGCACCACTCTTGGAATCTGCTTATGCTTTCCATCAGGCAGAGTAGAGAAATTTTGGCAGGGCCAAATATAAAAAAAAATGTATGAATGCTACTGCCCACATCGTCCGACATCGGTCGTGTGAGTACGACAAACAGGTTAATATTGCACTGTGTTGATAACAATGCACAACTGAGTTGCATTATTTAAAAGTATCACTAGTGCTTAAAGTGAAAAACTTGTGAAAGAGGTCTTATATAACAAGTATTAATAGAACACAAGGTTTTCTATTATTTGCATTTCTAAATGATTAATGTTTGAAAGATTTTTACCATCTTCGTGTCGTAAAAAAAATTAATATGGAAATTATAATCTCAATATATGTAATTCTTAGCAATAAGTGCGTTAAAATTATTGGTTAATAATAACTTAGTAATAATTAAAAAAATATTAAGGCATTATAACTATCCTGATGAAGTAAGTATTTCCTCATTTTTAATAAACTATTTTTTGCAATAACAAACAGTACCTAATATTTTTTAATAAAATAATAAATAACTTTCAAAATAACCAAACGTCATTATCATTTTTTGTGTACTCAAAAGAACAATTACGTACGTGTAATAACATAAGCTTTGTATCTATACAAGTAGGAATACACAGTATAAGTGTCACTAGACTGATTGATTCATCAAAGCAGTCAATTGCAGCAGCCGATGCCCTTTACATTCTAGCACCCACTATGAAAGAATGTTTTAAATATGGATAAGAAATGAACTTTTGTCCGCTACTCCGCCCGCGTGTATACCATACCGGTTTTCGCGGTAAAAAGCCTATATCCTCTTCCTAAAGAATCATAGTGTCTCCAAATTTTATTGAAATCGGTGCAGCGGTTTAGTCGTGAAAGCGTAACAGACAGACAGAGTTACTTTTAAAATTATAATATTAGCATGACTGCAAGCCAAACCGTTGCTAGTCAAAATTAAAAATGTGCTTCACAAAACATCCAAATCATTTATGAATCACAGTTTCTTATCTAATGCCCAAACGGGAGTGCCGTATTATTACAACTTTCTAGGTATGCAGTAGGTATGTTATCAATTTGAAAGTAGGTTTTAATGATTGTAACCTTGAAGAACATACGTGCAATGATAAATGCACGTACTTTGAAATTTGGCAATTATCGTGTTAATCGAACCTTGGTATCGTGGAAGACGAATACACGACAAGTGATTTATTATTATATCATGAACTATCAGACTAATCTCCAGATGGTACGGATATCATATAATTAGGGCTAAAAAGGAATAAAATCAATGTCAAATATCATTTACTAGCCGCCCCACACAACCTCGTTTGCGTCTTCTATTGCCCGTAGCGTGATAATTTTCCCCCGTTTTTGTGACATTCTTCATTGTTGCTCCGCTCCTGTAGATTTTAGCGTGATAATATATAGCCTATAACCTTCCTCGATAAATGTACTATCCAACACTGAAATAACTTTTCAAATCGGACCAGCGGTTTCTTAGATTAGCGCGTTCAAACAAACAAACACTTTAGCTTTATATACTCGTATTAGTATAAATATACTAAATGCGAACAAGCCAATGAACATAACACGATTGATAAATTTTTAATTTAAGATCAAACAATTCATTTAAAAACACACTCCGACAAACCCGTCCACTTCCCTGAATTGAGTTGACCTCAAACTAGGTCACACTGAAATAGATTATTCTGTATGATACTATCAGTATTAAGATTGGCTAAACTAAGTCCCCGTTAACATTAAATACCAATTTAAATACCTGTTGCTTCACTGCTTTTGTATTTATTTAGTCATCCATATATGCTGAACCTCTTCTTTTACCATATTGATCTTATTTATCTTAAATTCAAACACTGTTAGCCTGTGTAATCGGAACAAATCCCAATTTATTATATTGTACATCGACGGACCTAATGCCTAATATGCCTGATAAACCTAATAAAAAAAATGCAATTATATCCATATATAAATAAATAATAGTAATTTATAAAAGTCAAAATAAAACAACAGAAACATTCAATACGAAAAACTATCTTGTCCTTGGATAAAATTAGTACAGAACTAATTATGCAATCAGATAATCTATATTAAGGAACTTGTGGGGTGTTAATTATTTGTTACATATTTTTAATTTAATATATTTACAGCCTTGGCCAAAAGTATGCGCCCTATAAAATTCACCCTTGAACGATAAGTACGGCAAAATAAAACGATATTCATGAAGTATTTTTTCAGTATCTAAAAAATTTAAAAATCATAATACATGTGGGACTTTCAATATTTTTTTATAAAATTCAAATTAAATCGTCAATATGCTCTAACGAATTGTTATCTAAACAAGATACAGGTACAGCTTCTGTGAAGGCAAAAAGCTTAAATTTTTGATCGGACTGAATGAATATTGAGTGAATCTTTGCTACTTATGCGACAGACCGTCTGAATATTTTGTTTCTCAGAGAGTTGTTTCTCAATAAAATTATTGATTTATCAGTAGAAATTAAGATAACACTTTCTGATGAAGTTGTAATACAAGACTTCAGGATAGTAGTTCTGAAGACTGAGCTAGGTAAAAAGCTAGGAAGAACAAGTAGATAAAACTGAGTGATCTAATCTTTGATTGATACCACAAATAGAATTATTCCCAACTGAAACACTTGCCAAAATGTGTGACAGACAAACATATTCCCAAGAAGTCATATTGAATCTAAATGAACTCATTCACTACTTATATCATTTTAAAAAAATAAGACAAGATAGTCAGTTTACTAATAAAAACAATGTATACATTAAAAAAATAAAGACGGTTCATTAATAAGAGTATGTATTAGAATTTGTAATTCACTACAAAGTTTATAACTTTTTTATCTGTTGTCGGCGTGACAACAGATAAAAAATCAAGAATGAGGAATGTGGCGCCTACCTACCTTTTTTTTTATAAAAAGCGCAGGCATTTACAAAAATGGCATCATGACACTTGGCGATTGGATACAATTTTAGTAAATATGCGAGTTTATGGTTTCCTAGATATTGGTCAGTATAAAACCCATTCATACGAAAAACTCGTTTTCTTGATGAATATCGGTCCTGGTAGACTATGGCCTATGACCTGGTAGAATGAAAAAAGCCCGAATTGTAATTGATTATTTTTTTATATAAAAATCGATTGTGAGTATCGTTTAACATTAATAAAGTTTTTATAGGCCAATAAAAAATATCACACAACCATAAATTATATAAAAATTGCAAACCAGGGGCGCCTCACGTCGGCCAAATCGCAATCAATCAGATGTCTCATAAAACTGCTGATAAGCCGGTAAATTGAATTGGGGAACGTGTACCGATACTTAGGCTGTTGCTGAAACGTTACGAAACATAATCGAAAAATTCCGCGCTTATACAGCGGATTATGAATATTACGATACAGTTGATACGTATTTGATTACTTTATACTATTTTGTGTTGCAAGAGCTCATGAAACAAGTAATTCTAAACTTCGCAAAAAAAAAAACTCCCTGTCTGAATAGCCGAGACGAACATTTGGGTACACGATCCCCGTCAAGCTACTGCAGTCTTAAGGTCTGAGAAAAAGAGACCCCAGATCTGTGTTCCTATCCCTTATGTGGGTTATCCCTTTCCCTAGGATTACATTCCTAAAGGGACTTCTGGCAGAGGATTCCAGTTATAAAAGATTAGTAGGAAAATTGTTGGAACATGATGATAATGATGACCGATAACTAATTTACTTACTGGTAGGTAGATCGGTTGACCATAACTAAATTATCGAGAATTGGGTAATTATGATATAATTAATTTAGGAGCCATTATAAACATTTCGATATTTAGTAATTGTTATATGGTCTAGGTCGGGACAATGAAGGTCAAGAGACAACTATTTGTCGATTGCGTTCCGTTCCAGTTCCGCGTCAGTAACCGGGACCTGTTTACTGTATAACTGACTATAACTTGTTTATATCGGAAATGCCACACTGTGACATGATTAATATCAAACAGGATACTCAATATTAGTTTAAGACACGATATAAAAACTGTATATACCTCACCAGTTATTTAACCAAGATTACATTTATGATAAAAATGTACATTGATAAATGGCATTCGCACATAAGTTGCTGAGATAGCATGGGCGAATTTCCCGGAATACTAAAATTAGGCATTGTTTCATAAAATATGTTGCCTGCTTTCCCTATAGTCCAAAAATGAATTTGTCAGTTATAAACAGGTAAATAAACTTTAACATAATTAAAATACCCACTCTGATGACTCATCAGTTATTACCACAGAATAGAGATTCTCTGCTCTGTGGTTATTTGTTATTTCATTGTTTGTAGGAAGTGTCAAAAGCGTTGCTCGCGCCATTTTGCCTATTTGATTAGGCTTGTTAGCCCGCTTTTAACAGGCAACTACATTGTTTACTATAAGGAAAGTAGACAATCAATATTTTTCGAGTACCTCAAACAATATTCTCGTGACAAATTACCGAATTCTATCTATAAAGAATGGAGAAGGTTAATAAGTAAGTTTTTAACGGTCTGACAGAATTGGCCCGTGATTAGTTAAGCGACTCATCATTATTATTATTCATTATACCTACATATTTGTCACCTAAAATGAAACTTTTGTCTTTAATAAAATAACAGGTCAGATTATATCATATCTTACGAGTTTTACACAACGTTCAAATGTCTTAATATCCGATGATGATTGATGAATCTATATCTATCTATATCTATACTAATATATAAAGCTGAAGAGTTTGTTTGTTTGAACGCGCTAATCTCAGGAACCGCTGGTCCGATTTGAAAAATTATTTCGGTGTTGAATAGTCCATTTATCGAGGAAGGCTATAGGGTATATATCATCACGCTACTACTAATAGGAGCGGAGCAACAATCAAGAATGTTTCATAAACGGCGGAAATTTTCACGCTACGGGCAATATAAGGCGCAAACGAGGTTGCATGGGTCAGCTAGTACATAATATAATGTATGCCAAAAGTGTTAAAATTTGAAAATCCAATTTTATAACCCTAAATATATTTATATTATCTATACAAATAAATAAAATTGGAGTGTCTGTTTGTAATATTAAAATAACAGCTTTTTAATCAATGCATATGTATATATACACGATACATATCCCAAAAATGTGGTTAAAAAAATTTTTGTCTGTCTGTCTGTCTGTTTGTTCCGCGTAATCTCTGGAACGGCTGGACGGATTTTGACGGGACTTTCACTGGCAGGAAGCTGATGATCTCATAACTTAGGCTACTTTTTTTAGACTAACTTTGTCGCGCGGCGTTACTCGCGGTACAACAATAACCGCGGGTAACACCGCGGGGTTCAGCTAGTTAGTTATAAAAGTGTATGGCCTAGAATGTAACTGATAAGTGTCTTCAAGGTTATTAAATTGACAAATTATGGTAAACTACAGTGCGAGTTCAAATGTGAAAGATTGAAATTACATATTTAAAACAAATTTGCATGAAATGAAAACACTGATTCAAAACACAGTTATGGCATATTACTGTTTGTATATTTATTAAGGAATAGAAAACCAAATTTTAATTTTCATTAACTGCATTGAACAACAAAAACTGTGCAAAGTACAAATCACTCAAAAGTGTTATACATAATATGAAAAATAACTAACTGTCTATATTTTTTTTTAAATGTAATTGGCGGGCAAACGAGCCGACATATCGCCTGATGGTAAGCGATTACCGCCGCCCATGGACTCCCTCAACACCAGAAGCGTCACAAGTGCGTTGCCAAACCTTTGGCGGGAATGGTGGAGATAAGGGGGTTGGGGTATGGACCTCCGGTATTCTCACTCACTTGTTGAAACACAGCGCTAGCACTATTTCACACCGGTTTTCTGTGAGGCCGTGGTATCACTCCGGTTGAGCCGACCCATTCATGCCGAAGCGTGGCTCTCCCACGGTGGGAAGCCTCCCTGTATTCATTAGGCAAACTAAATTTTCATACCATTTTGTTTCCCTTTTCGCCCCATCTGCCTCGACATGGCGTACGTGACATAGAGCACGTCGCAAATAGTCCAGCTTCATCTTTCAAGCTTTTGTTATTACCGAGTATTCAATTACGGCGGGTCAATGATGCGAGGCCGTTGTAAAGTGCTTAGTAATGAAATCGACAACAATGTTTGAAGATCGGTGTCTAGTTACTAAGGAATTTGCGGTGATTTTCAATGTTATATTTTCTTCCCTGTTTAGAGTGCTGATACAGACACTGGCAAGTAGAGGCCTCGTGTAAACAGGTATAACATTTTATGCTTGTGTATTTTATAGATATGAAAAACACGTACTTCTATCATGTTTAAAAGATTGTGCATGTGATGCATTGATAGCATTTTTTTCTAAACCATGTATGTAGGTAAACATTGATCTATTATACACTATATATAATATATAGTGTATAGGTATATCTCAATGGGATACATGAACATTTGCAAATTGAAAAAAAGAAAGAGAAAGAAAATTATTTATTCAGACATACACAGTACATGGTTCTAAACAGAAAAAGCAATTATATTATAATGCCCTGTGTTGAGTTGAACTTTTTTTGGGCAGAATAGACTACTCTAGTGATTTCCTAAAAGGACTGTCTGTCTGTGTTCATATAATACATACATACATAAATTCAATGGGTAAAACAGTTTAATACTTTTTCTCTTTCAGTTTATCAGAAAATTTCGCTTTTCTTCATTTACTTACGGCCATCGACACTAAACCCTTAAGCTTACTATTCAGTTCTGTTATATTATTTACTATAGTAATATATAAACTGAAGAGTTTGTTTGTTTCTAAGAACGCGCTAATCTCAGAAACTACTGGTCCGATTTGAAAAATTCTTTCAATCTTAGATAGCCCATTTATCGAGGAAGGCTATATATTATCACGCTTAGACCAATAGGAGCGCAGAACAATGAAGAATGTTATAAAAACGGGGGGAAATTATTACGCTACGGGCAATAGAAGACGTAAACGTCAGTCAGTTTATTATAAAGCTCATTTGTTTTACCGGGTTATTTCCTCACTTAGTCTCTTGATTGAGCCGTTGTACGTGTACGTTATATTCTAAAGCTTATCAAAGCGTAACACAGTATGCTTTGAGAAGCCCGAGGACGTACGGTCGTGCGTCAGACATTCGCCTAGTAACAGACTCATTAAGTAGGTACGTGAAAACTATTGAGTGGTTGGTCAATATAGTTGGTTGGCCATGTGACAATTTCAGTTGACTTCTTTCCTTTTAATCTTAGGCAAAATTGAAACCAACTCTATACCATCTCGTCTAGTCGACAGAATAGAGAAAGTTGTGTGTTAATCGTTTGTGTGCGTCCCGACGACAAAAGATTATTTACGAAATTACGTCGAAGACATTTATATTTGTACTGTGGTCTGGTCAGCCTGTGTACGCCAGAACCTCCTTGCTAGGGAGAGGTCTATGTCCAACAGTGGACTGTTAAAGTTTGTTGATAATGACATGATATAACAATATACTTCGCCAATGCCATTCCGAAACACAGCACAAGCTGACGTTATCATCGCTATCATTGGTTCTGGTTGGTTCATTTCGTGTTATCCATACTAATACTATAAAGCTGAAGAGTTTGTTTGTTTGAACGCGCTTATCTTAGGAACCGCTGGACCGATTTGAAAAATTCTTTCAGTGTTGGATAATACAATTATCGAGGAAGGTTATATATCATCACGCTAAGACCAATAGTAGCGGAGCACCAAAGAATTATGTTTCGAAAACGGGGGGAAATTATCACGCTACGGGCAATAGGAAACGCAAACGAAGGGTGTGCGTGGGTCAGCTAGTGTTGCTTTAAAGTGATCACTGGATAGTGACGTCAGCTTGTGTAACTCTCATAATGCGAGGCCTTGTTTTCTTAGATCATGAATGATGATAATATATCGTTAAATCTTTCGTGATATTATGTATTTATACTTATACTACTTATACTGCACGGATGGTCTAACGGTGTAAGCGGTCGCCACGCCCTTTTCCACAGCGCCAAGTGTTGAGGGTTCAAATCCCACAGTAGACAACGCTTTGTGTGATTCACAAATTGTTTTCCTGAGTCTGGGTGTTCTTTGTGTCCGTTTCATGTATGTTTGTAAAGTCCCCGCGACGCAGGATGTATATTCCTAATGCGGGAGTTGTCTTTAAAAAAATGTTATTATATTAGATTGAAGGGACGTACGCTTTTTATATATATATATATATATATATATATATTTGAGCTGCCAAAATGACTCTGCCCCGCCTGATGGAAAGCACAAGCAGAATCCAAGAGTAGTGGTCACCATCCTCAATGCGAATATGGACAGTGCAGCATGGTGACCCACACTATGGCGGCCTAGTGAGATGCTCTTTCACGCCCCGCTTGAAGGACCCGGGATCATAGTACGATGGAAACACGTATGTCCAGCAGTGGACGATTAAATGCTGTTGATTGATGTAACTAATAAATATTTCGGACATCCGGGCATCTAACACACAACGCCATCTAGTCCTAAGCTAAGCAGAGCTAGTGTTATGGGTACTAGACAACTGATATAAATACATATTATACTTTTTTTTTGTAAATACATACATATTATACATAGAAAACACTCAAACTCCGAAACAAATATTTGTGGATCATTCAAACATTTGGTCCGAACCAGGAATCGAACCTGAGACCTCATGATCAGCAGTAGCACATGCCAACCACGAAATCAACGAGGCAGTCGAGTAATGTATATGTAGTACCTTTTAATGACTGATGTTATGATTGTATTTTTAATATTGTGATAGTGACATTTAATCAGTAACAGATAAAACATCTACGTTTATTAAATATAAATTTAACATTGTTTATTATTTCATGATAAAACTGATAGTATTATTTAATTTTTAACATACCTCAACGTACTGAAACATTTTTAAGGTTATCAAAGTTTATCGTTAAAACAATTACGCTCTCTGTATTTAGCGAGGCTCAAAGAGTTAATATTATAATATTTAATATAAAGAGTACGCATACATTTTTACTAAATAATAACACTGATATGATACTTAATTGCGAAGAAAATTTTAGTTACATGAAAAGCTAATAAATTAGTCATTATGGAGGTTAATTAGGCGTAACGCCACATTTTCAGCTTGAACTCCACGTCTAAGTCCGAAATCGTGGATTTCCTTCCCACAATCCCACCCTAGCCAAGGAAAATAATAGTATGAATATAAAGATCATTTATTCTGTATCTGCTTGTAGTTTTTCTAAAATATGTAGGTATATAAATAGTATGTTAGATGGCTTGGTATAACACGTGTTTTGGCTAATTTAGGACCAGCTTGCTTGCAAAATTATTATTTTTCTGAAGAATCCCCAAGGCGCAAGCGCAGAAACAGGTCATGAACATTCTCGAGAGTAAAATCTATCTGATCTCGGAAAACAGTTATAAGACTTATAAGACATACTGAATCTGAAAAAAAGTCATATTAACCTGACCTCACGTAAATTTATTACGATTAATTAGTTAAGATGTGTGCTGTAAGATTATTACATACTTAAATGTGCATTGAAGTTTCGACTGTAGTTACCAACAATGATTATAGTGATATCAAGAACGACCTTCACGTATTCAGCATTATGTATGTTAAATGAAAAAACATTTCTATACGATTAAAAAAAATTGGAGTGTCTGTTTGTAATATTAAAATAACCACTTTTTACTACATGCATATATACGTATACTAGCCGACCCACGCAACCTCGTTTGCGTCTTCTATTGCCCGTAGCGTGATAATTTTCCCCCGTTTTCGAAACATTTTTCATTGCTGCTCCGCTCCTATTGGTCCTAGCGTGATGATATATAGCCTATAGCCTTCCTCGATAAATGGGCTTTCTAAAACTGAAAGAATTTTTCAAATCGGACCAGCGGTTCCTGAGATTAGCGTGTTCAAACAAACAAACAAACAAACAAACTCTTCAGCTTTATATATTAGTATAGATTAAAATAGGAATCTGCGGGAATGCTACCATGTAACTGACAGTTACTCCGTGATCAGGGCGCTTGC
Source organism: Spilosoma lubricipeda (assembly GCA_905220595.1). NCBI lineage: Eukaryota > Metazoa > Arthropoda > Insecta > Lepidoptera > Erebidae > Spilosoma > Spilosoma lubricipeda. The sequence goes on from HG992290.1 coordinate 5,233,420, forward strand.
AACAGCGCCGAAATATCGGATACTCACAAACAAAAAGGTACATGGTAGCAATCCCGCAGATTCCCATTTTAATGTTACTGACCATGAAAGTTTAAAACAATATATGTATACACGGTACATATACCAAACTATCATTTTTTACAATTTTTGTCAGTCTGTCTGTTTGTTCCGGCTAAACTCTGGAACGGCGGGACCGACTCTTGAAAGGATTTTCACTGATAGTTAGCTGATGATATAAGGAGTAACATAGGCTACGTTATTAGACTAGATTCGCCCCACGGTATTACCCGAGTTACGACAATAACCTCGGGTAACACCGCGGGGTTCAGCTAGTTGTTAATAAATATTCACATGTTATCAGCATGAAAAAGTTTTGGATCTGTATGTACTTATTTAATCACTTTTCCATGACAAATTTTACTAGCTGCATCCTGCGGTGTCACCCACGGCTTTTGTTGGCCTTGTAGAACTTTTCAATAAATAAATATGGTTTCAAAAAGGAACCCATAAATAATGTCTCATGTTAAGGGGGCGGGGGTCACCGAAGTGTGACATCATTATGTGTTCAGGGGCGAAAGGGTTCGTAGCTGTCATACTGTGATAAGCTTCGTGACGTCATATGGCAAGATCTATAGTACTATAGGCTTATATGTACCAAGGTAGTAGAGCCGCGCTGATTTCAGCACGAACGGGCCGGCTCGACCGGGGCGTTACTACCCTTGCACAGAAAATCAACGTAAAATGACAGCGATCATGCTGTCGTGTTTCGTTGGTGAGTGCGAGACCGGAGGCCCAATGATGCAGATGCATAACTAGCCCGCCATGGTGTGGGTCGCCATGCTACATTGTTGCATTGTTTGCATTCGCAGTGTGGTGACCACCACTCTTGGATTCGGCTTATACTTTCCATCAGGCAGAGTAGAGACATTTTGGAATAAGCCAAACATAAAAAAAAACATAAAAAAATATTATGTTAACTTTTTAATTACTTATAATCCCTTGCAGTAAGACTATCATGAACATAAGTGTTTTGCTTCAAATTAACAAGGTGACTAATGAACAAAACGATTTACGATTTTTTCCGCTACATAATCAATTAAGAGTATCATTGTATCACAAACAATCGAGAAAAATCACGCACAATGTTCCAATTTTATATAAACCGTATTTAATGGTATCACCGACAACCTCTGACTTTCATTGTCTTCGGAACAATGATACCTGACAAGAAAAATGGGGGCACGGCCGGTGCATTAACACTTGTCTACTATTTATCATTTAATAGTTTTATAAATAATCCAACTTTGTACTTGTGCCAATTTTTTTTGTAACAATTATTATGCGTGGTTGCAATTTACTGAAATCTAACACTATTTAGTACAAGGCACTCGGAAAGTTTCGGAGAACGTCGACCACTACAGACTTGCTAATCTATACTTAATATTGTAAAGTTAAAGAGTTTGTTTGTTTGAACGCTCAAGAACCACTGATTCGTGATTCATTTATCGAGGAAGGCTGTAGGCTATATATCATCTCGCTAAGACCAATAAGAACGGAGCACCAATGGAGAATGTTTCAAAAACGGGGGAAAATTATCACGCTACGGGCAATAGGAGAGGCAAACGAGGTTGCGTGGGTCAACTAGTACCTTTTATATTTTGAACACGCTCTGGCGATGATTGTATACTATATTGAACTAATAAAATGTATTCAGAAAGATAGTCTAATCGTGACAATGATAGCCGTAAAATATTACCTACTATACATTCTGAGCTGCATTTAAATATTTGATAATTCCTATTCCTCCTATTGCCCGTAGCGTGATAATTTTCCCCCGTTTTTGTAACATTCTTCATTGTTGCTCCGCTCCTGTAGGTCTTACACTGAAAGGATTTTTCAAATCGGACCAGCGCTTCCTGAGATTAGCGTGTTCAAACAAACAAACAAACAAACAAACTATTCAGCTTTATATATTAGTATAGATTAACCTTTCGATCCGTCAGATTTTAGGCATACTATTATTTTTATGACTGTGTGATGTGAACATAACTTGACGTACGAGTTAAAGAACACCTAGCAACAAACAACAATTGAGCAACAAAAAAACATCATTCAATAGGTTTATCTTCTTCGTAGTTAAGAGCAAAATGCGTTGTAAGCATTATTGTTACAGTTGCTGTGTTTATCATGATCCACAAAAGAATCAACATGTGGGATCATTTCAATGAAAAATGAAAGTCATTTTGTCAATTTGTTTTGCACGCCTTCAAAGTAATTAATATTAAACAGTGGCCAGACAAGTGATATGAAACGTGTGTTATAACAAAATATGCGTATCACGTTTACTTAATTCATTAAAATTTTTATTCAACCTGACCTTAGTGTTAAACTCGTGAAAGCAAGTGCACGTTTTCATTATTTGAGCTAGTTTCTTTTACAAAATCATTTCTGAAAAAAAGTAGATAACCAATCTATATATATATATAAGAGGAAAGTGACTGACTGACTGACATACCCAGAGATCAACGCACTGCCCAAACCGCTGAACCTAGAATCCTGAAATTTAGCATGTACGTTCTTTATATAACGTAAGTGAGCACTATGAAAGGATTTTATTAAATTCCACCCCTTCCAAATCTGGGGATGAAAGTCTTCGTGAGCGAAGCCGCGTGCAAAGGCTAGTATTATTATATCGGCGATCAAATCTTTAAAACGGAGGTTTATGAGTAGGAGGTACAGTATGAGAAGTTTTATGTCCAGCAGTGGCATATTAAAAGCTTTTGATGGTGATCATAATGAGACAGTCCCCTCTATTGTACTAATTTGTTTCCAATTAATACGAACATGTAAACGATATATGTGTATGAAAATGTAATTGTGTAGGCGAGCTGATATGGACAGGCCCCGTACTGATCAGATAGGCAGTGTACTGAAGAAGATTCTCGTTGAAAGCTTACGATCCAGCGAGCATGTGTCAAAGGCTTGATGAATGTGGAAAAGGCGTGATATGTATGCCAGGGACATGATTGTGGCAAGTGGCGTTCTATTCTCTCTCGGATCGGAATGTGTTGAAAATGGCTGTATGTAGTTTGATTAAGTCTTATTTTTTTACAAACGGTTGATTTAACGGTTTAACTTATGTCAGTAGCGTGATAAAGTTCACGCTATAGTCACACAAATGGTGATGGTTAATGGCTTGGTACTGGTTAAACATGTCAATTAATCAGACTTCAAAAGAAATCCACAAGCATTTTAGCAAATAACGATAATCATTGCGAATGCAGACAATGCAACAGTGCAGCACGGTGAACCACACTATGGTGAGATACTTCTGCATCATTAAGCCTCCGATTTCCTACTCACCAAAGAAACACGACAACACGAATGCTGTCATGTTAGGGCGCTCGCCCACGGCGACTATTTGAAGCGCCGCAGCAGCGAGGCTGTCGCGCGTTCGCATCAATACAGTCGCGATGCGGTCGCAAGCTGTGTGCCCTCGCCCACATAACCACGATTTAGTCGCGCTGCAAACGCCACCCTCCCTTCATTCTTCCCCCAATGTCTTCCGAAATGCTCGCGCTTTGCATCGATATAGTCGCGTAACGCGTTGCAAACGCGACTACAGCGCGTTAGTAGCGATGCTGTTGCGCGTTTCTTAAACGCTACTAACGCAGCAGCAGCGCTGCAAATAGTCGCCGTGGGCGAGCGCCCGCCGTTGGTGGTTGATTGGTTTTGTTTTAGTTTTATAATAATCGTACATCGTAGTGTGTTTTTTCTAAGTATACCTAAATATAAACTAGCTTTTAGTCAAAGTAATTGGAATAAAGGAAAGGAAAATATTCACGACAATTCATTCTGTTAATTTATAATATCTTAAATGAGCGTGGTGACTACCTTATAATAATACCTAAATTATGTATTTGAGGAAAAAACGACTTTGAATAACATAATATCACAGACTTTTCGTCATATACGCATAACTGTAATAAATTCTTTGATTCTGCTTATGCTTTCCATCAGGTAGAGTAGAGTCGAAAAAGTATATGCATATTGACACGAAGAAGAATAGTGAAGAACCTTGACAATGTGATAGTAACATGTCAAGAAATATTTTTAGGGATCAAATTTTTTATTTTAGTTAATTTAATTACTTATATATCTGTTCTTATAGTCTGTTCATTTTTATAGTGTCAATCAAGCGGCCTGCGCCGCACGCGGTTCATTCGATTCGTGTCGGCGTTCCTTTGACAATTTACCGCACGGGCCGGGGCGGCACGATCAAAATGACACTATGAAAATGAACAGGCTATACATAGGTAATATAGAAGGTATTCCATGACATACTAATGACATCGGAAATAAATTTGATACATATTAAAAAAAAGCGTTCCGTCCATGATGTTGAGGCAAGCCAGTTCATGTTATACTAGTCAATACTGTTGGAATATAATTAAATATTAAATTTAAAATATTATACAACAAAAAATAATTACCTTTATTTTTTCAGTACACAGTTATTAGCTTATTACATTAAATACTTTAGAAGCTAACGTTTGCACGAAATGCAATTAAAAACATTTTTGCAATGTCTTTTCAAAGGTATCTAAATCCACATGTATTCCATTAGTTGTGTTATAACGTCAACGTCATTATTGATCTTGATTAGTAGCCCTTCAATTAATCAGACTACATAATAATCTCAAGTGCATTATCGCACTTTGCTAATTTAATAATTACTTATCGGTTACTATCCTCTTCGTAAGCTTAAGTGTCCGGTGCGTCATCGTGTGTCAACTATCGTTGTCAACAGCCTTTAATAGTCCACTGCTGTACATCCATATGCCTGCCCATATAGGCATCTCCTTAGAAAGGAGGTATTCACCTAATTATACCACGCTGGCTTGACAGTATGGGGATTGTTTTTTTTTTTATAACTGGCCTGCCAAAACGACTATACTTTGCCTGATAGAAAGCTTAAGCAGAATCCAAGACTGGTGGTCACCATACTCATTGCGAATGGGCCTCCGGTTTCGCACTCACCAACGAAAAACGACAGCACGAACGCTGTCGTTTTACGTTGATTTTCTATGCGAAGGTAGTACCGGCCGAGCCGACCCGTTCGGTCTGAAATCAGCGAGGCTCTACTAGAGTCGTTGTTTCAACTAGTTTCAAGTTTTCCTTTTCTACAGGTGATGTTTTCCAGCGTAGTTTTATTTCTAAGTCGCCTCTTACTACACCCAAGGGATAATTAGGGGTATTAACACTCTGTATTCCTAATACGTCACCACACGGAACATTCACATGTGACGTTAATAAATTAGGTATTAATATTATTCATAATACAATTTTTATTCGTAAATACCAACTGGGAAATCCATGTTTTAACACACGCGGGTTGGCTCGACAGGAGTAATACCTAGTAGTCTTACAAAAAAAACGACGTTAAGCAACACAATCGTTGGTAAAAATTAGATGACTGATTATCAGAAACCCAAAACTTAAAACGGGGAATCAGGCACTTCAAAGGAGGCACTACAATGTTACTAGATTGAGTTAGTTTAAAATTTAAGTGAGAGTAAGTATATTTAAGTGTTAAGTTTAAGTTAAACATCTTCTTATCTTACAAAATGTCACGAAGTTTCGAGAAAGGATATAACGAAAGACTTAGGACACTTATTGACGTTTGCCTATGCTGCATACGTCATTAATTGTCCCATTAATTTGACTGTAAGACCAAAGTAAAGCGTGATTTGTAGCACAAATCGATTTAAACAAGAAGAAAGCAGTTGCAAAACTAATGCAGTAGGTGTTCTGCGATTTCACAATAACTGCACATAATGCACTTTTTTCTCCTTGACGCAAACAATAGTGCAAGGTTTCATTGCTGTTGTCAAGAGTCACGATTATGCTGGCTATTTGAATAATTCACGTAATTGTTAAGTTCATTTTCTTTTTTTAACTGACTTCAATAAAAGAAGGTTTCCAATTTGACTACATCATTGAATGGCCGGGCGGCATAATAATTAAAAACTTTAACGCAGTAATCGGATAATGAGAGTCAACCCTGAATACAGGATAATGTTATTATGGACAACATCACGTACACAAAACAACAATATTGCAAGATGAGTTACGGTATCATAACAATAACGGTTATTATAATAGACGTTACGGAATTTTCGTATGGGTATTGTTTTAAAAAAAAACGGTTTTTGTGTTGTGGCACATTATGATTCCATACCATAGAACGATAACCCGTGTATATAAACTCACATTGTCATATATGTAGAGCAGGAAAATGAAATAATAAAATTTGTAACGAGCCACGAACCTGTTTTATACACTTACAAAATATTGTGAGTTAGGAAATGAAAAGTAATTACTTTTAATGTTTAAGTTTATTGCTTAGGAGCCACTGTAAGTAATACTATCAACGTTAACCGGTACTTGTTTCATTCTAAAAGGATACTCTGAATTTAAAAAAATCCAACTTTTCTTAATTCGTTGTAATTTTCTTTACAGTTCTATAATAACAAACCTCTTTTATTTAAGACTAATCTTGTTTTAAAAGCTAGTTTGTAAAATAGGCAACCTTTTCAGTGAGTATCATCAATTGAATCATCAATTTGGATAGTCATACGCATAGGTAATTAATGACAGAGATAGAAAATTTGTATTCGGCACATGTCTTTATCGCTCCTATTGTATTAGATTTTTCAATAAGGCAGTAAAACATTCTATAACTTGGGTAACTGCGCTACTAGAACACCTTACCGAAAGTTAGGGTTTTGGGCTGCGGATACCTACATAACATTTCTCAGGAATATTTTAAAACAATGTCCGAAACAGTTTGAGAGCGACTGTACTAAACTTCGATTTTGTTGTCAAACATGATAATTAATTTTATCCACATTTATAGTTATTCATAGTAATCACCATTGCTATTACAATTTAATAGATATCATAATGTAAGTACATCCAAACTCAAAAGATTAAGACATTGATTAGAAAATTTATTGCCAATTGCAGCAGAGGTATAATTTGTTATAATCATGTGCGTACATATTATTATGTATACATGCATCCATTTATAATATTGAATGGAAATCCTCAATTAGCAGTACTTATACTTTAACGATTGCAGGTATACGTATTACAACTTGAATTTTATTAGTTAAGAAACGTTCTCAAGGTGGTAGAGCCACACTGATTTCAGCACGATTGGGTCTGCTTGAACGGGAGCGGTACTACCCAGCACAGAAGATTAACCTAAAATGACAACTTTCGTGAAGTCGTGTTTCGTTGCTGAGAACATGACCGAAGGCCCAATGATGCAGAAGCAGAAGCATCTCAATAGATCGTAATAGCGTAGGTCACCAAGCGTTGTTTTATTGTTTGAATTCATCCATTTAATCCATCCATCCATTCCATCAGGCAGAATAGAGTCATTTTGGCCGGCTCATATACAAAAAAAAACGTACCTAGTAGTAAAATAAGTACGGTATAGTTATAAGAAAGTACCTAATTAAGAAATCTAGCTCGCAACGCAGTATATGTACCGAAAAGAAAATAAAAATTTTTGGAATATATTCGTATCATTAAAAATATGAGCAGAGCCAAAGCGAAAGGGAAAAATCATTTATCAACAGTTTGTGCCTACTTGTACCAATGCGAAAACCATTGTCCAAGGGATATCCACTGGATCGTAGCATGCCGAGGAAGACACACATCAAGATTATTAAAAACATATAGTTAAGAGGGTTGATGTTAGACAGATGGCCAGCCATGAAAGGAATTATCAATAACTCTTTGTAATGTTAAATACTGCGCTGGGCCCATATTGAAATTATAAAAGGGATGTAAAATGATGGCCATGATAACTTGGGCTGATGATGTCTGATAGCTTGGGAAATCAACAATCTATACTCTATACAAATCTATAAAATTGGTGCCTGTTTGTAACATTAAAATAACCGCTTTTTTATAAATGCATATGTATGTATACACCGTACATGTACCAAAATAACATTTTTTACAATTTTTGTTCGTCTGTCTGTTTGTTCTAGGAAATCTCTTAAACGGGTGGACCGATTTTGACAGCACTTACACTGGCAGATAGCTGATGATCTAAGGAGTAACTTAGGCTACTTTTTATAAACTAGCTTTGTCCCGCGGCGTCCACCGCGGTATGACTATTACCGCGGGTAACACTGCGAGATTTAGCTAGTGCTTTATAAATTTTTTCAAAACTTTTTACGTAGTCGGGTTATATTTTTTTCAACTTTTCTTATTATTCATATTTACATTTGATAATGTATACTTTTAGTTTTAAGTATGGTTGACTTGCAAATCAATGCTAAATAACATTGCAAAGTTATACGTGCTGACTGCAATAATGCCGCAGTTTATATTAACTGTGTGCCGACCATGTTATTGATATTTAATACTGTTTGTTGTTTAAATTCTTTAGCAGTGATATGCCATTATTATTAAAGTTGATTATTATTTTTACCATCGTGAGATCCAATAGCATTATCATCATGAATAACTGCCGTTAACAGTCCACTGATAGATATAGGCTTCTCTGAAAAGAGATTTTTGCCTACTACACTCTCTTACCGTCTGAGCACCAATATAGGTAAATGTATTTTTAATTTCTGTGTAGGTATTGGTATTGTGTCATTATTTACAAATGACGTAGGTAATGATCCCTCTCAGATTCTTATAGGGAAATTGAATGAGCAACTTGTCCGACCAAGCTCATTACAGCCTTATGGCGATGAGACCCATGGTAAAGGCTGAGAGCCGATGTCTGTAAACTTAGTGAGAAATATACTGAAAGAAGACCAGTATTCTCCCATCCTGAAGCGGAGACATTAAGCGCAAAAGAGAATGATGTTTGATATTCAAAAATGAAGGCCTGGCGGTAAACAATAAAGGCACGCAATAGTTGCCTAAATTCGAAGAGACGCAGATTTCTATTCTAGTGTAGGTATATGTATACCCGAATCCCTTTCAATTGCCTCACATACATGACGGAATACCCTGATTACAGTCGGTTCAATTCCGACATACTAATTCAGCACACTAATTATAAAAAAAGACTTAAAGTAGAATTATTGCATGTCAGTTTTAGAGCATGTGTGTGTGTATGTTTTGTTGATTGTTTGTACAGTTGATTGTTTATATATGTACATTATTTGTTATATATAATAGTATGTATTCTATTGTTTAAGTTATCCTTACTTTAGGTCTGGATAAAATTGTTTTATATCGAACGGAATATCACAAATATTTCTTTAATATTTTCAATTTATTTCATTGTATAAAATGTATTAAGATTTTTTTTTTACAAATAACAATTACCAAAATACTTGTAATATTAGTAAGTTTTCCTGTTCCAGCAGGCAAGGATAATTATTAAAATTCGAACAGGAGTAAAATTAAAATTTACACCCTTCGATCAACATATTTATCCGAGTTTATGCCTAACAAAATAGGAAATAATTTATTTCAGTAACCTGTTCATTGAGTAGCTGACTATATAGGGTACCTACCTTTAAATGAACTGCATAATATCCTTCTTACTTGTGGTAAGTTTAAACACTGACGAAATGTCATTGGTTTAAAGTAGCTATTTAAATAATGTACAAAATATTAAATCTTATAATTTACCTTCTGAAACAAATTGTTGGTAATGCGACTAAGAATGTAAATATATCGTATCTACATTTACTTACCTATATACATTTATATTAATGTGTATTATTTATCTGTGTGATGTAAAAATAATTAGGTAGGTATTGTTTAAAATTGTTACAACTAATGTTGATCAAAAAAACAAATCAATGTGTAGTTCCTACATAGTGTGCTAGTAAGAATTTCATTTATCGTTTAAGTTATATTTTTATATTAAGTTTATATTATTATATTTATTTTCGAAATAAGTTTAATATTATATTATTTTAAATGACTATTTCTTTATTTCTTATCTAGTTAAAACAGTAACATTACAAACGGACGACATGCAGAAGATGCTAGTTAGTAATTAGTTTGGTTTAAAAATATTCAATTGACAGGTCTGTATTATAAGAAAAGTTTTTCCATAAAACAACTAGGTTAAAATTATTAAAATGTAGGTACAATAAAACAAACAAACGCAACATAGATACCATTTCAACTGTCACGGAGTTGTAATAATGATTAGGTCTTTTATAATAAAAGTTAAATAATATTAGCTATAAACATCGACCCACACAATTCATCTACCTTTCTTTTCAATCACACTAGACTCCTATTGGTATAAGATAACACTAAGAGTGATGTTAACTTTCCTATCTTAGGTAACTGTTAAAAATACAGTTCAAAAGAGAACCTCCTTCTTTGAAGTCGATTAAAAAAACTTGAAAATCGGTTAGATAGTGCCCAAGTCCATCGTTAGCAACGTGACACGAGAATTAAGTGTTAGGTTTATTTAATAAATTTATAGATTCAATGTATGAAAAATAATGAAGAATAGAATTACCTATATGACGCAGGTGAGGTCATTTTTCATAAAAAACACGGTTTCTTTACACAGATTATCAGTTCATTTCTCCCTCCATCCTTATCACCATCAAGTTTTTTATTTATTTAAACAACAACATTTTACAAATGACAATAAATTAAAAACTCGCCAAGCTGTTAAGATAGGTACTTGTTACTGTCAAGGTATATGATAAAAAAAGAACACACCATGAGGAAAAATTACTTGATTCCATTTTCCTAAATCAAAAATTAATATTTTTATAACGATTTATTATCATTTTAAAAACTAACAACTATTATGAAAATGACTAAATAATTACCAAAATTATTTTATGTAGGTAAAAACACAAACTGAAAAGGAAAAGAGTTTTCAAAAATCGCGTTCACTACTCGCTACGCTTTTCCCGCCGGATCATCCGCCCGCCCCCAAACGTCCTATACTCGTCCTCAACGATAGAGCGTCTCAGAGTTACAATACAATACTGCAATAATACCGTTACATAATTATGTAGTATATAATACTGCTAGTTTATACATACTTCTATTTATTATTCATCTACCTACCTACTTATTAACAATCAAGTTCAAGTTAAAACTTATGTTTGTATATGGTGCATGGCGGTAACATTCATACCTACTTTAAGTTGACAAATTTTACTGATTTATTATTGGTAGTTCCTTCTATACAAACAATTATCTCTATTATTTGTAAGCTAAAAGTGGAATTGAATGGGACACGAGCCTCAATTTATAAACATCCAGTCACCTACTTATGGAATTGTACAAACAATTTGTATGTTATCAGTCGTTTCCAAATTTCAGTAAAGCAACACGACTAATTCTGATAGGACATAGCTCATAGCGACTTAGTATTGCTATTCGAAACATTTCTAATTGGCTGGGTGTACGCGAAATGCTTCCAGTGGCCTACGTGACTCACGGCCCCTTCGCAATGGCGCCGAGGTGCCACGCGAATCACGGCCTTATTGACGTATCCCTGCTTTTAACCTCATAAACGCGATAACACCATCAGTTGATAACAAGAATCATCGATAATGTCTCCTTAATTACCAGTACATTTTTGGGTTATATAACATCAAATATAGCACGTGTTTTATAGTAATCAGCTGATTTTATCGCGGTACTCACCCCATGACCGCGCCAACCCCTCGGACAGCGCCGCTAATAGCAACAGACACTGTATTTTAAACATTTTATCTCATGAAATGGATAAAACTAAATGCACATATAGTTTGCAGTACGATGTACGAGTTTCAAATAGGTGTAGAGGGCGCGCGCGTCGCTCACGACCACGCCGAGCGCGTGTTAAACCGAAACTAACTAAAGTTACGAGAGTAGAGAGAGGCACAATGTTGGCCGGCTTACCGCGAATACTAAATCTAAATTCATTGAAGACATTTTGCGCATGCGATATCTTGTCGTGTTCTTATCACAGATAGCTACTAGGGGGAGTGTCAACAAATAACTTCATACGATTTCGTTACTGCCCTTGAATAGTTTCATGTAGTTGTCACTTTATGTAGCTTGTACTTGCATTGTGTTATCGTTTTAATTAATTATTATACAACTAACAGCTGCTGCCGGTATTCGAACCTTTAGTGTTGCACTTCCCGTTATATTTAGTATGGTATTATAAAACTTTATTTCGTGTACGTTATTAAAATAAAAGGTTTTAACAATATCTATTCAATCTTCGCGAGTTCAAGTATATGTAGGTCATTAACATATTTCCCAAGATTGGTGGTAGTGCACAATTAACGTTGCAATAAACGGATATACTTAATTAAATATAACAAAAGCCACTTTTGAGTTTAATAATAAAATAGACTGCAAATAAAATAGGTTGCAATAACGTTCAAGTTCATGCGTCGTAATAGATTCGAAAATGAAATTGGAGATAAGAGCATTGTTCTGAAAAAGAGGGTCCGCAGCGCCCGCGCCATCACCCGGTCCTGCTTCTGCTAGGGTGACAGATGGCGTCACCTGCCACCAGCTCCTTCTCCCCTAGCCAATTTGATATTCTACAAAATTAACGTAAATAGAAAATTTACGTTATAAATAGAAAAGTAACAACTACTATTCAAAATTTATACTAATATTATAAAGCTGAAGATTTTGTTTGTTTGAACGCGCTAATCTCAGGGACCGCTAGTCCAATTTGAAAAATTCTATCAGTATTAAGGCTATAGGCTATATATCATCACGCTTAGACCAATAGTAGCGGAGAATCAATAAAGAATGTTTCAAAAACGGGGGAAAATTATCACGCTACGGGCACAGGAGACGCAAACGAGGTTGCAAGGGTCAGATAGTATATACATACATATAAATACCAATGAATCGCCGAAATGTATGTTACATGCATAACATTCGATCGATTGCACCGAATTGGATTTGATACTGTTACTGTTATGTGTTTGTTACTGTCAGGACAAGGTTAGTATAGAAGAAAACTGGGGGTGTTGTATTTTCTTAGTCCGCTTAATAACCTAAGCCTAACCCTGCAGGAAGTTGGCACGGGCTTACTAAACGAATCCCGCAGCGGGCGGAGCACACGCCCCCGTCGATGGCCTACCCGGCCAGGGACGACGGGGGCGAGGTTCCGCCCGTGAGGGAATCGGAGGTAGGGGCGGCGGTTCTTCGAATTCGTTCGAAGAACACCGCCCCAGGGCCGGACGGGGTTCCTGCCCGAGTTCTGGCCCGAGCCCTCGACCATATGTCGGACCGCCTCAGGGAAGTGTTGGACGCTAGCCTGGCGTCCGGACACTTCCCTGAGTGCTGGAAATGCGGGAAGCTGGTCCTGCTTCAGAAGCCGGGACGGCCTGCCGATTCGGTCGCGGCCTATAGGCCCATCGTGTTGCTGGACGAGGTGGGTAAACTTTTTGAGAGAATACTTTCTGCCCGCATCGTCCAGCACCTCTGCGAGGTGGGGCCCGACCTGTCGGACGCCCAATTCGGATTCCGAGAGGGGCGTTCGACGGTCGATGCCGTGATGCGCCTTAGGGCCGTGACCGAGGAGGCAGTGAGCTGTGGCGGCGTGGTGTTGGCGGTGTCCCTGGACATCGCCAACGCCTTTAATAGTCTGCCATTCAGCTGCATCGGGGAAGCACTCCAATACCACGGAGTGCCAGAGTACCTGAGGCGGCTGGTGGCAGACTATTTGCAGGAGCGTACCGTCGTGTACGAGGATCGAGATGGCGCCTTGAGACGGCGACCCATGTCGTGCGGCGTTCCGCAGGGGTCTGTCCTAGGACCACTCCTGTGGAACGTGGGATACGACTGGGTCCTAAGAGGTCGTCTCCCCCCCGGGCTGGGCGTAATTTGTTACGCCGATGACACTCTTGTCACAGCCCGGGGGGCGAACTTCCAGGAGGCGGCCCCCCGGCGCTTCCATAGTGGTCAACTCGGTCCTCGTACCGGTTCGGGCCCAGATGAGGTATCTGGGCCTGATCCTCGACGGTAGGTGGCTCTTCGACGAGCACTTCCGACAGCTTGGTCCCAGGCTGGTCGACGCTGCCTCTGCCCTTGGGCGACTTTTGCCCAACTTGGGTGGAGCCAGCGTCGCAACGCGACTCCTCTACACGGGGGTGGTCCGGTCGATGGCGCTGTATGGGGCACCGGTGTGGGTGGCGGCTCTGACTGCCCTCAATAAAGCCCGCCTCTGGCGGCCTCAGAGGGTATTGGCGGTCAGAGCCATACGCGGATACCGCACGGTGTCCACCGAGGCGGCGTGCGCCTTGGCCGGAACACCTCCGTGGGATTTGGAGGCGGAAGTGCTCGCCGAAGTTTATCGACGGGTGGCTGAATTCCGGGCGCAGAGAGGCATTCGCCCTCCGCCCGAAGAGGTACGCGAGTGGCGTGAAGCCGCCCGTCGAGCCACGATGGCTCGCTGGTCGTTCCGGCTGGAGACTCCACGCGCTGGCTTTGCCGCCGTGGAGGCTCTCCAGCCGGTCATCCACGAGTGGGCAGGGCGGTAGCACGGGACTCTTTCCTTCCGACTGACGCAGGTGCTTTCCGGGCATGGATGCTTCGGGAAGTACCTGCACTCGGTCGCCAGGAGGGAACTGAGTCCCGCCTGCCACCACTGCGACTGCAGTGAGGACTCGGCCCAGCATACGCTGGCGATCTGCCCCGCTTGGGCGTCGCAGCGCCGGGCCCTCACTGCAGTCATCGGAGGAGATCTGTCGCTACCGGCCGTCATTCGCTCCATGGCCGGTAGCGACAGCAGTTTTACCGCGGTCGCAACCTTCTGTGTAATCTCGCAGAAGGAGGCGGCGGAGAAGGCCCGGGAGGATGATATCCACTCGGACCCGATCCGCCGCCGGCGAACCGGGCGGCGGAGGCGCGCCTATCAGCGCCTCATGCCGCCCTGAGTGTGGCCGCGGATGGTCGGGATGGGTTTTCCCTTCCATCCGCTCTAGTGGTCACCCGCGAGGGGGCGACGTTACGCGTGTGCCGTACGTCGCCTATTTAGAGAGTTTATCAGCAGACGGTGCCCGCTTCAGTGCGGGCAGGCGCTGGGAGGGGTCCGGATGTGTTAATAACAGCAGTTCCCGGATCCCTCCCGTCTCAGGCGCAGAGTGGCACACCGTGTGGTTTTAGTCGGTTCGATTCCGACACACCGCCCCGCCGCAAACCCCGGCGGGGTGACGGCCCGAGGGGGTTTCCACACGTAAAAAAAAAAAAAAAAAAAGGGCTTACTAAACGAAATTTTCCGGTAATTTAGAAAATATTCACGTTAATAAATATGGCGGTACAAAGTTCGCTGGGTCAGCTAGTATCATTAGAAAAAGAAAATACACCGGAACATAGAACCTCCTTTTTTTTTAAATCGGTTAAAAATCTTGAATAAACTGCGGAAAAAGCACAGAGAATTTTTTTAAACATATTTATAATTTTGAGTATCTGACGTTTCTGTTCTTTTAAATTATATTAACTGTATGCATTATCATAATTTAAATAACTAAATTAATGTTTTCAAATAACTGAGATACAACGCCATCGCGAAATTAGTTTCAAGCTAGATGGCGCTGTGTCTAATATATTTTCTCTGCTTCTTCTGCTTAGGCAGAGCTTGTACTATAACAGCTAGAATGCTCCTATTTCAGATTACTAAAGCTTTTGTAATCTGAGGCTCATATACTATTTTTCTTTTATAATACTTAAATATAGACTTGCTGTTTCCCGCGGTTCCGCCCGCGTTTGTGTCGGTCATCGCGGCAAATAGTAGCCTATGTGTTATTCTGATGTATCAGTTATATTAATGTTGTGATGTGATGATTTGGTGATTTTGATGATTTATTAGAAATAGATCATATTGATTTATTTCTGTGGCGCAACCAAAGAATATAGTAGAGAAACGTTGTTTCTCTACTATATTCTCCGTTTTTCTCTACTATAATATGCATGTTATTCATATAAACCTTCCTCAATCACTCTTTCTAATGGAGGTCTCTAACTAAACGTACAAGTCTAAAAATCGACTCCATTTAAACTATTTAAAGATTGTTCGGAGGCCCTTATATTTCCTTAAGCCGTAGAATGACAAGCACACGTGTTAAATTGCAAAAACACCATTTTAATTCGGTTATTGAACGATCAATGAACTTCTTACTAGGTGGTTTTAAAACTTTACACGCAAAACTAGTACCTATGTAACTCCAAACTTGGCAACGGATGTAAATAACTGTTAACGAGGCGTTTCACGATAATAATATAATAATTACTAATTTGCGCATGCGTGCGTGGTTCTTATTAAACACAAATCGCTGTAGGACTGTAGGTAAATTGATTGTTACGTATTAATAGTCTGACTGAGTCAGAATCGTGTATGAAAAGGCATTTCGCTACACCACATACCATATCTATCCTTTATCTATATATACTTCTGTATCTATACTATCTATATTCTATATTTATTATCTATACTATTTTATTAAGAGGTAAAGTTTGTGAATTTGTGACGTTGTAGGGGATAATCTCTATATCTAGTGAATTGATTTTGATAATTCTTTTACCAATAGAAAGCTACGTTATTTGTGAGTGACAGAGGCTATATAATAACCTGAAAAGTGAAAAGAGTTTTTCGTGGTAGCCGGATTTGCAATGCAAGTCGGAGAAAAAAATGTTTACCGCCCAACGAAGTGGGCACGGGTCAGCTAGTATATATATATATAGAAACAAAGTATGCATGAGAAATACTTATTTATGCAACGACATTGTTATCTGTTCTTAAATGAATAGGGTGTCAATCTTCGTAACAATACCCCGTGTGGTTGAAGTATGTATGAGAAATACTTATTTGTGCAAAGACATTGTTATCTGTTCTTATATGAATAGGGTGTCAATAGTTTAGTAACAATACCCCGTGTGGTTGACGTGGTGAAAAACCTCATCGAATCTCTTGTTCCTTAGAGACTCATAAGTCAGAAGTCCACTTAAACCACCGTGACACACAGCCTGGAACCTTATTCTAGGAGGACCCATGCCATGCGATATCGATCTGCGATTCTCTTCGAATCGACACCACACCTAAACAGGCTAGTGATAGATCCGTATCATTGGATGTGGTGTTTTAGATAAATCAGATGGGTGTCGGTTAAGAAATACTGTTCAACAGCTAGTACGAGATACTGCGAAAAACAGCCTCGTTAGTCTAGCGGATAGTGTATGTTGTAGCCAATAAAGAGGTAAGGGGTTGGATTCCCGGTTTGGGCCAAAAATGTGGTCGGTTGTTTCAAGAAATTCTTAATAACAGCCCGGACGATGGAAGTTTTGCTTTGTGCTACACGCCTGTGCCTCTGAGATCATGTTAAGACATCGATCCCGGTTGTAATGAACGTTTATGGCAATCGTTATTAAGAAGTCAGTATCTCCAATATACTAATAACTTTTTTTTGTATCGTCCCCATGGGCGTCACTCCATTGGGGTTTGCGGATTGGCGGTGTGTCGGAATCGGACCGACTAACATCACACATTGTGCCACTCTGCGCCTGAAAAGGGAGGGATCCGTGAACTGCTGTTATTAATTATATTACATCCGGAACCCTATCAACGCCTGCTTGCACTGATGCGGGCACCCTCTTCCAGTAAACTCTATTTAGGCGAGTACGGCACGCTCCTGGTTGGGTCCGAGTGGAGGTCGTGCGCCAGTCGGAACGAAAGGGTCCAGGCGTCAAAGCCAGCGCGTGGAGTCTCCTGCCGGGACGACCAGCGAGCCATCGTGGCTTCACGAGCGGCTTCATGCCACTCGCGTAACTCTTCGGGTGGAGAATGGCTTTAGCCCTTCGCCCGGCATTCAGCCGCTCGTTGATAAACTTCGGCGAGCACCTCCAAATCTCAAAATATACCAATGACTAGTTTGTTCGAATTCAGTTCGCCCTCAGGGTTGCGGAGGTACAATGTCAGTCGCTCCGTGGAAAAACTGATATTCAGGTAAAACTGATTGAACTAGTAGCCGTCCCCAAATAATCTTAACTTAAGAATAATAAATAAAAAGTTAAGTACTACGTAGGACAAAGCCGAGAAACAAGTTGATCTAGATTTTATTGATAATGGTGGCAGACTTCCGGCTACAATACAACTTCCACTTCCCTGTCGATTCATGACTGAGATTTCCGAGAACAGAGAAACGATTGAGATATCGTACTAATTGAACCGGTTAAGTTGGAATCGGTCTTTTCTTACGAGGTCCGTATTATGCGGAAATATTTGATTGATATCTATTTGCCACCTTATTAAAGCTAATCAAGATTGTCACAAAAGATATGTATTATACACCTAATACAGGTATCTCCAAAAGTGAATTTACTTTCAGCAGATACGTATTTGTACTAATAATAATCTTAATATGTTTGTATGTAGGAGATATTCTTTGAACTGATTCTGAAAATTCTTACACTGCATTGTTCATGGGCTATTAATTATTTCAAATAGCACATATTACCATCGATCTGTTACCAGAAAACACATCAGTGTGCTATTGTGCTATTGACAGTATGGATGGGTTACTGTATATATTTATTAGCGTTAGAAATCAGTTTTAAAAAGCCTTGTCTCTTAAATTTTGTTCAGAATTTATCTGAAACAATGACTCAATGCGTTATTTGGGTTATTTGGAGAATAGTTAACTCGTATGTTAATGAGATTAAAAACCAATTACATATACCTATGTATTAAAAAAATGAGTTTATTCATCTTGACAAAAATTGAGACGTCGAGTTTTTCATTACAGCAACGTTCATCCTCAACTCAATCGAAAGACGTCCAAAGCTGGACTTAGCCTTGGCATCGAGAGGAAACCGGCATCATTATCAGGGTACAATTGATTGATAAAAAGTCTGTCATAATTCATAATCGGGTCCCGTCAAAATCGGTCCAGCCGTTACAGATATTAACCGTAACAAACAGACAGACAGACAAAAAAAATTAAATAAATAAAATTGGAGTGTCTGTTTGTAATATTACAATAACCACTTTTTACTAAATGCATGTGTATTTGACAGGACTTTCACTGACAGGTAGCTGATGATCCAGGGAGTAGCTTAGGATACTTTTTTTAGAGTAACTTTGTCGGTACAACAATAACCGCGGCTAACACCGCGGGGTTCAGCTAGTCCACAATATAATTTGCTTGTTGTATATTTCTACCCTAAACTCATACGCGACAATCTCGGGGTAAGTGTACAAAGTGTGCGCTTCATGTGTTAATATTAGATACCCAAGTTTTTATAACTCGTTAATCAGTTTATATTACTGCATTTGACAGCTGTAAGGTCAGTGAACTGCAATGATTTGTCAAGCAATCTGTTCCGCTCCTTTATTTCCTACTTTTTGTAAAGTAATTACGGCATATTAAGGTCATTTCACACTTTTGTAGTTGAAATATAGTGATAATATTTGTAGTATGATGTGACGCCATAGAATCAGCCTAAAAATAACCTTAGCGTGGGCACAATGGAAGTGATAAGGCGGGTTATGCAGTTAAGTGGGTAGATATCAGGTAAAGAGTAATAACATAAATATACTTACCGTCAACTGTGTTTGGTTCTTGTTTACTTAGTAGGTTAAAAAAGGTATTGAAGAAGACCCATAACATCCTTCTTAGTGTTGCCAACAGCTAAACTAGCTCTCCGCTAGATTCAACTTTTAAAACTACCAGAAAACCACTAACAAATATGGTATTACATAAGAAATACACTATATGTAGGTAAATCAACATAAAATTTATTCAATAACAGCTAGTCTAAATTAATTTGGCTTCTTCAGAGAAATCATAATATTTTTTTTTTGGTACTAATCCCGCCCTGTAACTCCCACCTCTGTAACTCCTGTAAACCAGGATCAACAGCAATGACCCACGAACACACCGAGTTATGACACTCGGGAAGTCCCAGGAAAAATTAACTGTCTTGGCACCCGCAACGAAATTAATCAGAAGAAATAACAGGAGGAGTTGGAAATATCATAATCAAATCAAAATCATAATATTTGTCTTCAGATTGATATGACTCTCTTTGGCACCGATTTTTTTCAACGGCTTCTGGATTTTTATAATCAAAGCAGCATTTTCCTTTCGACCTTCGAAACTTCAAGAACAGAGCGTATTACTCTTTTAAAAGGCCGGCAACACACTTGTGACGCCTCTGGTGTTGTAGGTGTTCATGGGCGGCGGTAATCACTTTCCATCAGGCGATATGACTGCTCATTTGCGCCCTATTCTATAAAAAAACACAGTTTACTCTCAATGGCAGATAAAAGATTTAACTTTATTCTATTTCTCTGCTTGTTATCTATACATACAAATAAATAAAATTGGAGTGTGTTTGTAATATTAGAATAACCGCTTTTTACTAAATGCATATGTATACACGGTACATATACCAAAAATGTAGCTAAAAAAATTTTTGTCTGTCTGTCTGTCTGTTTGTTCCGGGTAATCTCTGGAATGGCTGGACGGATTTTGATGGGACTTTCACTGGAAGGTAGCTGATGATCCAGGGAGTAACTTAGGCCACTTTTTTTAGACTAACTTTGTCCCGCGGCGTTACTCGCGGTACAACAATAACCGCGGGTAACACCGCGGGGTTCAGCTAGTTTAATATATATTGATACTGTTAAATAGTCTCTCAACATCGGTATTAGAATGTGGCGGTTTTAGACGAGTAATCGCAAAAGTTGTTAATTCCTTAAACCCCGATTCTCCCTAAGCGTCTTTGAAATACAATACTTCCATCCAAAATTTTTCATTTGTCATCCATTCTTACAACATTTATATTAGAAGAACTAAATATACCTAGATATTTATAAAATATTAACTTATTGCTATTTACTGGCAGCATGTGTAAAGATTTGATAAAATAAGTCATTCGATAATAATCTGTAATTTTATTTGACACTAGCTGAACCCCGCGGTGTTACCCGCGGTTATTGTTGTACCGCGAGTAACGCCGCGGGACAAAGTTAGTCTAAAAAAAGTAGCCTAAGTTACTCCCCGGATCATCAGCTACCTGCCAGTGAAAGTCCCGTCAAAATCCGTCCAGCCGTTCCAGAGATTACCCGGAACAAACAGACAGACAGACAGACAGACAGACGGACAGACAGACAGACAGACAGACAGACAAAAAATTTTTTAATTACCTTTTCGGTATATGTGCCGTGTATACGTACATATGCATGTAGTAAAAAGCGGTTATTTTAATATTACAAACAGACACTCCAATTTTATTTATTTGTATAGATAAATGAAATTATTGTATGCCCACTGGGCGGAAAATGCTGATCGCAATGTATACATATAACTGCCTCGGTGACGCAGTGGTAGCGTACGCGACTGCTGTTCTTGAGGTCTCGGGTTCGATTCCCGGGTCAGAAAAAATGTTTGTATGATCTGCAAATATTTGTTTCGGAGTTTGGGTGTTTCCTATGTATAATATGTATGTATTTAAAAAAAAACAAAAAGTATATAAGTATTATCAGTTGTCTAGTACCCATAATACAAGCTCTGCTTAGTTTGGGACTAGATGGCGTTGTGTGTTAGATGTCCGAAATATTTATTTATTTATTTATACGAAACACCTATGATCCACAATAAAGATATATTGAATTGAATGTAAGTGATTTAGTGGACGAGTAATCGTAGATATAGAAATTAAAACTAAATTAAAAAAAAACCGCCACAAAAATCCAACAGCCACCAAAACCAATATTTCGCCACTAAATGAAGGATTCACCAATTTTTGTGAAAAATCCACTAAGTTGGCAGTACTGAGTTCTTTTTTTGAACGTACCTGTATTTTTATCATTATTGTACACATATAAATTGATAGCAAAAGAGAGTTATAATCACACTTCACACTAATATATAAAGGCGAATGTTTGTGAGTATGTTTGTTACTTCCTCACGTGCAAACGGCTGGACCAATTTGGGTAAAATGTGGTATGCAGGAAGCTGACATCCAGGATTAACATACGGGCTACTTTAAAAAAATTTTGGAGTGAAAACCGATAGTATTATATAAACGTGAAAATTGGCGGTCTTACTATTAGACAATAATTAGGTATACAATAAGTAGGGTAGGGTAGTATATGAAAAACTAACAATCACTATACTTTAAATCCAAACCATAATTCATATAGCATATTAGATATTACATGATGATATTATCTCTTTATCTCTCAATTTTTTCTTCCCTCATCGTTGCTGCAGTAATAGAAATTGGTATCTATTGGTAGAAATCGACAAAGTTAAGAAAAATTTAAACCTACTTAGATTTTCTTCAAAAGCCTTCCGAAGCTACAGCAATAAGAATGCATGAACATTGTTTTAGGTTATTTAATATTAATAGCAAGAAGTAAAGATACAGAGTATTAAATAAAAATTAAAACAATACTTAACAACTCAAAGTACATAAGACTCACATACAATTAAAAAATAAAAATAAACGCTAAACAGACGTAAAGATACTTGTAAAAACTTAAAAAAACAACAAAGTAACATTTTACTTAAAAACATAAATTCTTAGAAATTTTTAGCCCTTTTTCTTGCCTTTAGGTTTTGGCTTTTTGTCCGAAGCTGGTACTGGCTCCGGTTCAGGTTCTGGAGGAGGAGAAGGCGGTAATTTACGATCTGGGAATTTTCTAACAGCATATTCAACCATAGCATTAATATCTATTGTTGCCCCTCCTCTTCCAACGCGTGGACCAGCGAATGCATTGGCTACTTCGTCCATAAGGTCATTATCTACAGGTGCTCCTGCACTGGTTATCACATCCAACAACTCTTTAGGTGCCATTTTAACAACTTTATCCTTCTGTAACTGTAACAATATCAATGCAATATCGACTTTATTCTTTTTAGGTTTACTGCATAAATACTCTAATCGATTGAAGAGCAGCTCCCTTTTGTCTGGCCCGACACCTTTGAAAATACCTATTACGTATCCATACGTAATATTCAGTGTAGGTTTAAAGCGCGTGACCTCGGCAAGTAATGACAAGAAAACTTTATTGACTGTGACGTTCTCCATATATACACAAGAAACGCGTACTTTTTTTAGTCTTAATTGCTTAAGAATCGCCAAAGCATCAACAGGGGTCATAGGATTATACGATAGATTTAATGATACTAGTTTTTTCGCTGCCGTTAAACCAATAGAAATTTCTTCAATAGCTTCGTCTTGTAGTTTATTATTGCTTAGATTTAAATGTTGTAAATCTCTAACAGAAAGCAGTTGTTTCAATGCCTGACCTATTCGAAAGCCATTGAGAGCGTTCCACGATAAGTCCATGTATGTGACGTTTTTAGTAGTCTCCGCTATTGATATCAGAAAGCCATAGAATCCTGGTGTGAAGAGTTTATTATTTGACAAATCCCAATGCGTGATGTAGTTGTAGGTTTGAAAAGGTTCCACTAACAGTGACATCCCTTTACCGGTGATGTTATTTTGACTTAAATTGACTTCTTTTATGAAGAGGCCATTAAACACTGCCTCAGCTAAGTACGCCATACCCTCATCGCCAACTTCATTTCGGCTCAAATTAAGTATTTTAAGAGTTCTATTTTTCAGCATGTTGGTCAAAAGGTGTCTAATTCCTTCGTGACCGATTCGACAACCAGAAAGATCCAGCTTCACTAAGCACTTATTAGTTGCAAGCATCTGTCCTAAGTGATAGCATGCGTCCGTATTTAAGAAATTCTCAGTAAAATATATTTCTTTGACAAATTTGTTGTATGCCAAAGCCATGGCCATGGCTCGTATTGTATCTGGGTTAAGACCATAATACCGTAAGTTAATTTTTTCACACAATAACTCTCTATAAAAACATCTTACAACGCATTGGTTCATTTCCTTACAAAGAGCCAAATACAGATCCTGGCCATCGTCACTGTATATAATTGGTTCTTCAGGTTTTAGTAAGGCTGTAATAATATCAGGATCAGTGATAGCTGGGTAGCGATAATATACGTGTTTTTCTACGGAGCTGGCAGACATGGCAATATATTTTGGGCATAAATCTGGTGCTCCTGGATCATACATGCCTTCCTCCTGCAGTACCCGTTTTGGGTTTTTGACATAGTGTACCACTTCGAGCGATGACCATTGTTCCATAGGTGGATCTTCAGAACTTTCCAGACTAATAGCCTCGAAGACTGTTTCTATTTTATTCTCATCATTAGATTCACCAGATTCTGAACTCATTTTGGGCTTTAAGTAAAAAAATATAATTTATAAACAATATTTTTATAAAATGTCATTCGCTTCATTGACGTAAAACATCGGAATATATCATAAATTTAGATTTTCTTTTATTAAGGATTTCGGAGACTTTACTTTCACGTGTCTTAATTTTGAATACTCCTTGGGGGTGATTACAATCATAGACAAAGCTCATGAAGGTATTTTTAAAAAGCTTGACCATCGATATTATAATAGTTATTTAATTAAAATTGTTTACCATTGTAGATTAAAGTGAAGTAGGTTTCAAAAAACGATGAATCGGTGGGATTTCGGAACCGCGCCATGCATGGTCCCGACTTCTCCTTTGGACAAAATGATTATAATCATACATTAAATTATTTTTGTAAAATGATAAAATATTTATTTTGATTTAAAAAAGCTAAAAGACTTACCAAGATTTTGTAGAACTGAGACACTACCGACATCTGTTTGCAATCTTTGTAAACACTTAACACGTTAGGGAAGTTGATTGAAGTTAGTCTGACGGACTGTTATTTTTATGGGGCTCCAGTATAGATGGCGCTACATGGATATAAATTCATGTAGCTACATAATAGAAATAAACCACCTGTTCATCGCAATACCATGTATAAATAATGGATACATTTTAAGATATTAAATCAACTATAATTCATTAGGGACACGATGTATGAAGTACCATATATCCTTGTGAAAATAGAATGAGTAGGTATGTAATAAATATGATTTTCATCAATGATATTATAAAAATATTGATTCTCATATTTCTCATACTTAACACACAATTAACAAACTCACTCACATAGTATTAAGAGATAGGCTCAGATAAAAAAAAAAGTTTGATCGGAACTAGGTACGAACAGTGAGAACAGTTGAATTGATACGAACAATTTTCCGAATTTATAATTATACATAATTATAAATTAGATACATGTATCTTGTACGAATTAACGATTGTACGATTATATAGTTTACTAGCTGAACCCCGCGGTGTTACCCGCGGCTATTGTTGTACCGCGAGTAACGCCGCGGGACAAAGTAAGTCTAAAAAAAAGTAGCCTAATTTACTCCCCGGATCATCAGCTGCCAGTGAAAGTCCCGTCAAAATCCGTTCAACCGTTCCAGAGATTACCCGGAACAAACAGACAGACAGACAGACAGACAGACTGACAGACAGACAAAAAAATTTTTAACTACATTTCTGTTATATGTATCGTGTATACATACATATGTATTGATTAAAAAGCTGTTATTTTAATGTTACAAATAGACACTCCAATTTTATTTATTTGTATAGATGTATAGATGTGTAATTTTATAAGTATAAATGTTTAATATATTTATGTACTGGCTTATGCCCGCGGCTCCGCACGCGTTTGTGTCGGTTATCGCGGTAAAAGCCAATGTCCTTCCTCCTTCCTCAAGAATTAAACTATATCCATGTCAAATTTTATTGAAATCGGTGCAGCGGCCTAGCCGTGAAAGCGTACCGGGCAGACAGACCTACTTTCGAATTTATAATATTAGTATGGAAGTATGTATTAAATAAAATGATAATAAACATTAGAACAAGTCTCCTCGTAACGCCTACGTTATTATCTATGAACTGTCTGTCTGTCTGTATGTCCGTCTGTCTGTCCGTCCGTCCGTATGTCACAGTCACTTTTTTTCCTAAACTATAAGAGCTATAATGTTGAAACATGCCAAGTAGATGTATTCTGTGAACCACTTTAAGATTTTCACATAAAAATAGAAAAAAAACAATAAATTTTGGGGGTCCCCATACTTAGAACTGAAACTCAATATTTTTTTTTCCATCAAACCCATACGTGTGGGGTATCTATAGATAGGTCTTGAAAAATGATATAAAGGTTCCTGGATCTTTTTTTTCTTAACTGAATAGTTTGCCGCGAGAGGCACTTCAAAAGTGGTAAAATGTGTGGCCAATCTCCTGTAACTTCTAAAATAATGATTAAACTAAAAAAGATATATCATATACATTATCATGCAAACTTCCACCGGTTATTGGTTTAAACGAAATCTAGTCAGTAGTTTTTTTAATACGTCATAAATCTATTTTTATAAATATAAATCTAATTTATCTTCCGTTCAATCAACACAAATATACAAATAAAATTCAAAATATTAGCAAATTTCAGCACAGCAGCAAGTAACATAATAAAAATTATGTTACTTGCTGCTGCGGAACCCTTCATGGGCAAGTCCGACTCGCACTTGGCCGCTTTTTCATTAATAGATGCACTTTGTTCAATTTTCATATTTTAAACACTTGATATACACGAATTTTACAAGTATAGTCGAGCCATTAGCTGTCACCATCCGTGCATGCACGTAGCAGGCTGTAGTACAAACACTCACGCGCACACTCGCGCTAGCGCCCTGCCCCGCCGTCTTACGAATATTCGATCGGGTCACGTATCTTGAAGCGAGTTAAAAATTTTCTACCCATTCCAAAAAAAATGCACAAAGCCGCTAAAGAAATTTTTCACTTCAAAAAAATGTCCTCTCTACGCCTACTTAGAGACGATAATGTATTCTCAAATAAAAAATCTAAAATAGTTCTTAAATAACAGATTTCGAATTGAGAACCTTCTCTATTTGAAATCGATTAAATAGGTAGGTTTAGTTTTAGTATACAACCCGTGCACCAGAAGATCATTCGACCAAAGTGAAAATGAATGCTTTCGAAAAGTCCGATCTTAATTCCATGGCTCTAAAATAGTAGATTAGTAGCCAAGGATTGTAAGGCATCAATTGCAGCCCGAGATATTTATATATATATTTATAGTTATATATGTAGTTCGAGGGTGCAATTATTATTGGTGCTTACACCCGGGTTAACTATTCTGCTTTACATCTCGATTGTGAGGTAAGTAGAAAAAAACCGGCATTGTAAGAATAAAATACCTTATTTGTTGAAATTTATAGTGAAATGAGAACAATTTTAAACGACTGATTTTTTATCAAGAACGAAATTGTGCTTCGCCGTTCGATATTTAAAATTGATGACTATTATACTCACACGAAGACTAGACTGAATAGCAAAGCGACCTCTTTGGTCATTGGGCTGAATGCATGATGTCTATTGCCAGTATGATGGTTAGATGTACGCGAACTTTTTGAAAGAAAGAAGTGTTTTTTTTTTTTTACTTAGCGCCCTAGGGCTTTTCTAGCTACATTATTACCCTAGAGTACTAATTTGTCACCTACAAGCCCCATTTGGAGGCAATAAGAACCTACTTACCGAACATGAGAGATGTAAAGGAAATTACTTCCTACTTAACATACACACATTTACATTTCTATAGAATGCCTTTAAAGCTAATCGTTAAGTTATTATTCATAAATTTTTAACTTATAGCCTTTTGGTGTAATAAAGAAGAAAGTGGCAAGTACACCAAGGTAGAAATTTATTTATTTTATTTAATAGGTACATCTACTGATAACAGATTGCAAAAATACACATGTACAATTTTAACAACAATAAAACCGACTTCAAGGTTCGACCCGATTTTTCTTGGATGCCATCATCAGATATTAATGTCCTTATCATGGTACCATCGTTGGGACATCTCCTTTCCATTAAAAAAATCGGTTCATAAACGACGAAGTTATCAGCGAACATACATAAAAAATAAAAAAATATACGGTTTAATTGAATAATCTTCCTGTTTTTGAAGTCGGTTTAAAAAAGGTACAGTCTTGACAGTACATTACATTAAACCTGCCATCTAGTTACAACTGTACACAACTTTAACAGTAGACAGTGCTTCGTTTTGCCATAAGGTTAATATTAGGTAGTATATTAGAATTATTATCTTCGGCTGAAGTAGTGAAAAATTATTTTATACCAATTATGTCATGCCTGTATCATGGGTAATCAGTGGATAGACATTTTGCCACTTGTTTTTGGCACACATTAGTAAAAGAAGACAAGCTTATTGCCCCCTACGGGTAATTTTAATAGTCAGAATTTGGGTCTGTGACTGCATTGCACTTTGTAAATGGCTGTTCACTTCGGCAATGCGTGTTACGTGTTTAACCTGCAAACATTTAAATATATTTTTAAAACAGTACTTTATGACCGCTAGAGGGTGCCACATTAGGTACCGTGACACGTCATATAGTCTTTAAACAGCAGACGATAAATACGCTTCTAGTCTGCTAGTCTTCCCAGTTCTAATAAGTAGTTGAGGAGCTATGTATGAGGGAATAAATGAACATACATACATGCATACCTATCCTTTAAAATCATAACCTTCCTTTGGCTTTGCCGTAGTCGGGAAAAAATCATTTACACGAGAACACTACTAGGAAGTTTGGTAGTGGTTGAGAGTTGCATAGGGCAAGCACGACAACACACAAAAGCCAACAACTTACCAATAGTGTTGCATACTACCATTGTCAGTAATCTTCGAGAACAGATTTCCAATATAAACCAAAAATCTACAATTCTCACGAAAACCATAATAAGCCAGTCAGACTCGCATTTGTTCATTTTTTTTCAGAAAACATCTTCATAAATAAGAACCCAAAAAAATCTTAGGCAAAAAGACAAGCGCGGAAGTTTTATGTATTAATAAAAAAAAAACTATAATGAAAAGTTGAAAACAAACACACATCATTTTGTTATGCAGCAATAACAGTCTCGCGATAAATCCCTTCAGTCTAGGACCACATTTTATGTCTAAAGTTAGCGTAAAATGACTGAAGTTGTACCGAAATGCGCATCTGAAGCGTCGCTAAATCGGAGCTGCTTGAAAAAGTACTACTATTTGCATCTTCTAGTACAACATTACTGAAGAAGTTAGAAGTTTCCCATGTTTTTTGTTTAATGTTTAAGTGCTCGGGGTTCCCATCAACAGCCAGCTCCAGTTACAGGTATGCGTGACCTTCATGTGCTCGATTTTTTTTATTCAAATTCCTTTGAACCCTGCCACCAAGTTCAAGAGGAGGTATTATTAGTACCGGTATCCTTACGCTTTTCCCTCACCCATGGCAAGCTCCAATGCCTTGCATTCTAACCTGCTCGATCTTTTCCTTACACTTTCCAAGCTATATGTATGCATAATAAGTTCCAGAATATAAAAGTACATCAGAAACGTTTTTTTTGGAGAAAATGGTTTTTGAAAAAACTCTAACCCGTTTTTAAATAATTTTTACACAATTTTCTAATAGATTTTGTCTAATGAATTTAATACAATTTTTTTTTCTAATTGAATTTGTCATGAAATCAATTTTTCGTAGACTTAGCTTTTTTGCGCATGTTGATTTAACTCCAAATAAATAATCTCAGTCATGGTTAGAAGGTAGAAATCTTAGATTACAAAAGAAAGCTTTCTTTTGTAATCTGAGGTAGAAATTATCACATTTGGCATAGTATCGTATTTTTGGCAGTAAGCAAAGGAGAATCCTTTGTGAGTGTTCTGAATATTTAAAGAGGCTGATAATGATGTATTTAATCATATTCATATACAATACGCAACTACACAAATGCACACGCAAACAGACAAACCGAGGTCACCGGGCGCGGGCCCTCCCTAATACCAGCGCTGCAGTCCCTCAAGCTACTGCAATATGCTGAGGTTATCTTTTCAGGCACGGCACAAGGCACTATAATTACTGTTAAATTGTATCACAACCATGTTTTGTCCTATGAATGTCTGAACAAATTATTTTCCTTTTAATGACGTTTAAATATAGCGTGCCTTGTGGGTATTCCAATAACTTCTTACAATTCCTTAAAAACGATATTGACTGTGACATAGTTAATTCACTTGAGTGCGTTCCTAACATAAGTGAGAAGAAAGAAATGATTACTTTGTCCCTGCGTCGGAATATACCTACCCAATGTATTAGTTCCTTTTGTTTCTTGAACCTTTCGTTTCTTCATTTATAAAACGAGTATGTACTAAACGAAGTGCACGACTTATACTTCCAATAGAACTGCTTTTTTGCTGCTGCAAAATAAGTAATATCCACATTTGTTTTATCATTAGTATGATGTAAAATATACAAAAATAATTACGCTTCAAGTGGTCTGGCTCTTCAAAAAAGTTGATAAGTTGTTTCGTAATAGCGGGATATCCTTGCTGTTTCCATTCCTCATCATCACTTTTGTATTCAAATCTCATCAAGTTTTGATTTTGATAAAGAATAATCATGAATATCAAACTTGGAACATTATTATGGATAGCAATCGTCGAGATAAACCATAATTTCAAACAGTGGCCTTGATTCATAACACCTACTGCGACTTCAAAAAGAAGACGTCGTACATTGCTTCCTAGGTTGAGGGTGCCTTAGAAACTCATCAAACACTGTATTCGATGTATACGGAGCTTGAACTTGAATCCGAATCCTATTGTTTCATATAGTATGGTAGCAGATAAAGGTAGTTCTACAGAAACCAGTGTAGGTTGACCTTCCTATGTCCATCTTTCATGGAACGGTTATATGTCACCACAGAGGTCTATTTGTATGGTCAATCGCCAGTGTAAGGTGTCATAACTAACGCGCGTTCGCAGAATTTCAACAACTTATATTTGGAAGTAGTATATTCAATTTCCTTACTGGTCCTCTTATGATATGCATGCCTTTATTATATATTGGTATATAACGTTTATTATCTACATATTATGGTGGAAAGTAGCCATATTTTTAATCAACAAAACTCGCACAAAAAGTACAGTGAGTTTACACTAGGCTTTCCACGTGCACTACTTCAATTCTACTGTAATCTATACAAATGAAAAAAAATGTAGTGTCTGTTTGTAATTTCAAATATAGAACTTTTCACTAAATGTGCATGAAAGTGTTTACGGCGCTTACATACAAAAAAGACTACGACTAGTTTTGCCCCGAAGTGTTGCTCGCGATTTTGTTGTAATCTATACAACTAAAGAAAATTGGAGTGTCTGGAATATCAAAATAACCGCTTTCTACTAAATACTTATGTATATACCATTAATGTAGTTAATTTTTTTTGTCTGTCTGTCTGTTTGTTCCGGGTAATCTCTGAAACGGCTGGAGGGATTTTGACGGGACTTTCATTGGCAGGTAGCGGATGATCCAGGGAGTAACTTAGGCTACTTTTTTAGACTTACTTTGTCGCGTGGCGTAACACCGCGGGGTCCAGCTAGTGATACTATAACAACAGCGGGTAACACTGCGGAATGCAGCTAGTATAAATATGCAAAATAAATCTACTATCGTAGGTAATATCAATGTCTATAGGAACAGAAATTGTGTTATAAAAATACTACATAACAATAAGCTGGTTCGCTTCAGTATTCCACGTGGCATAACGAACTTACATCATGCCAACCTTGAGGTAAAAACAGTTTTCTTCATTTAGGTATTCTCGGTTCAGGTGTTTATATTTAAATAACATCATGTTTCCGTTTGTCGATACTGGAGCCGTCGGTGGGCACGTTAAAATATTTACGTTCCAATGGCCTTAAGAAACGTGACGGGAACTGTACAACCTCTTTATGCTGGCCCTGTTATGGCTCCAAAGGGAATGCTTGAGTCTTGGCCAAAATAAAAAAGAAAAGTTTATTTTTTTGTTTTGTATTTGGATTTTTTTGGAACATTATTTCAAATTTGACAACTGAGGCCTCAGTTTGTCAGTAAGGGATTATTATCTATTTTAATAAGTTCCGAGTTGCTGTGTGAAAAGGAAAATTCTTAATTTTTTTTGAGTGTGCCCTGTAATTTTAGTCGTAGAATTGATTCAGTAAGCATGAATGTTGAAGACTCATTTGACTTTTGTCTAATAAGCATTGTTATTTATATAGGTAATTCCTTAAATATGTAAATATAGAGGTGATCCGCCATGACAATATACTACAGAAGGTAACACTAAGATATAAAATATAAAATAGAAATGGGTTTTTTGGTGGTACATTTATATTAAATATTTGTGACGAAATCAATACTAATAATGCAGATACCATGATAGGTTAAAGATAATAAGGTTGACTGGAAGAGAATCCCCTGGCCATTAAGTCCGCCGATGTACAAATTTAGTGCATAAAGTTTATAAATAAATAAATAAAATAAATAATAATCTTTTATTTTACATTGTTTAGATATTTCATGTAATGTAAAGTCGTCTAGATTAATTAATTTTATAAAGCTGAAGAATATGTTTGTTTAATTGAACGCAGTATCTCTAGTAGTAATCTCAGGAAGTACTAGTCCGATTAAAATAAAATTTCAGTGTTAGATAGCCCAGTTATCGAGGAAGGCTATGTATTATCGCGCTACGAATAAAAGGAGCGGAGAATCAATTACTGAACAAATTTGCAAAAAACGGGGGAAAATTGGGAACACCCATTGCGTGGGTAAACAGTTCAACTTTTCAACAAAAACAATCTATGAAAGAATTGCTCTCCTTCAAAAGGTCTATTTTTTAAGACCACGACATCTCGTCTATCTTATAAAGTTGGTTCCCCATAAACTTTATATGGTAAACAGATTTGTTCATACTGTTGTAACATAACGTTACGCTACTTACGGGCACTAGGAGTCGTAGACGAGATTGCGTGGGCCAGCTAGTGTTTAATAAGGATGTCAATTATTCGAAACAAAATGAGAACAAACAAAGAAATGATTGCCGAGAAAAAAAATGGTAAATGGTAATTAAATTCGCTGTAACATAAATAAAAATGAAAATAAAACAATGATCCTGAAAATATATTATTGGTATTTTCCTGATGACCAAAACCCATAAGTATATCTTCTGGGTTCCATGAACACGGAAGTTTATGATGATGAATGACTCAATTTTCAGAACTGCTGATAAGATTTGAAATTTAAAAAATTTGAAATTTGCATGAAATTACTACTACTAAATTATTATATTGCTTTAAGTATATAAAGAAAAAAACGAAAACTGGCGAAGAAATGAATAATCTCATTCTTGTACTTATTCTTATAAGTAACTAAAACAGACTCATCAGAACGTAGGTAGGTTAGTTAGACACCTCCCGAGAAACGTCAGTTATTCCAGTGGCGGTAGGTATATAGGACAAACAGGATAATATAAAGATACTTCGTTTGAATGAGTTAACCAGTCTATAACCGTGCAACTTATAAAAAATTTCTTCACAATGACTAATGGCAAGGAGTATCGTCCTAGACTCTAGTCTATTCAAATATTATTTAACTTTAACTGTCACAGAATCGAGAAATGCAAGTGTGCAACGAAATGCAATGGACGATGCGTGTTTGTATATCTATCTTTTTCTTGCGCAGTTGTTTTTGACGGGTTAGAATGTGCTAGCGATATCAGGTAGGCTGCCCGACCGTCGGAATCGTAGACTACGCTACGTACGTTCTCCAATCTCCAGTAACCAGTTAGTGCAGTGTCGTGGCGCGAAGCGGAGGTGGTTAATGTTTGGATTTTTACCTTCTCAATACTTACGTGTATATTTACAAACTTTGACGTGTTTTGTTTCCATAGTGTATCCACTTTTATTGAATGATGTTTTGAGACCAGAATACAGTAGCTTTTAAACAGTTTTAGTTCCATAATATTTTTTCTAACTTTGTTAAACTATTGTTTTAATTTCTGTGTTAGTTGGTGTTCTAACCTTGTGTTTGTTGATTGACGTGTTTTTTTCGGCGGGAGTTTATTTCGGCGCATATGATGTAAGCGGCCCTCTGTGCCGGGTTTGATTCCCGTGTCGATATGAGGCATGCGAGGTGTTGAATCGGGAATATGCATACTTCAATGATGATGGTAAGTCTTATTCTAATTAGTTTCACTTTTTGCAATTCGCGGTTAAGTAAGTTTTCAACCAAGTTGTATCTTATCTACTTAGAAACAAGTGGAATTGATATTAGAGAAGCTAATAAATATTTACGGAGAAATCAAATTCAAGTTTAGCCACTTTTACTTCTTAATGGCCCTATTTTATTATCTGTGAGTGAGAAGTGACTGTTTTTTACCACAGTAATATAAATAACTTGTTAAATAGTCTTCTATTACAATGTCCACAATAACTAGATCTACTTTCAAACTTGGAATTGTAAACAACGAAAATAAAAAAAGTAAGTAGGCTTCACGTGGGCAGAGAGACCCGAGATCTCTTTTTTTTTTCAATGAGGCACAAGTGCTTGAATCACATTTATTAACGTTGCCCATGCCAAAGCTGTTCTATCGTCCGTAAGCAATTTAAAAAATTGCGTCCGGACCTTGGTAGGTATTACGCTATAGAAGGCAAGTGGTGTGAGGTTGGCGGAACGTGATTCATTTTTTTCATTTTTCTCCTAAAACATTTATGAAACTCAGATCTTAAAATTACTTGTGATTATAAGTTACTAATGATAATATTTTTTCTATAATAAATAGAACAACTCGGTTCTAAGCGTACCTATACCATAGTGGTACCTAGGCACCGGCCACCCGGTCATTGGGTTCTTGTGTGTAAGTTAGTACCAAACATTTCAATATTTTTATTAAAAAGTATACTCAGCAATAATTCGGAATCGTCATTAAAAAAAAAAAACAAAGTAGGCACAAAATGGTATTACCATTTTACAGAAATTATAGGTATGTATTACTAAAGGCATAGGAGAGCAGACTGCACGGGAATACGATACGATGGTTATGTATGATTTGTCAATGTAATGGGAAAACATGTCAAGAGGGGTTTCTCACTCTAGGGGCTATATACCAAGAAATAATTGTAGAATTCATTCGATACTGCGTGAAAATGTATAGTTAGATAGACTTGTAATTAAAAACAATCAAACTAAAACTTATCAGCTTGATTTCATTAGAAGGTAATTTAAATAGATTACTATTCTATATAGTCAATGAAAATAAACAAAAATAATACCCGACTATTTATAATACTGATATGTTTAATATCATAACACAAATATTTAATCAAACAAAACATAAACTTTGCATAAAAATAAAATAAACATGTAAACATAGGTCCAGATTTTTTAAAATTTAAGTAACAACAGAGTATGTATAAAGATATTAAACATGAAGATTAGTAATATAATTAAGTTTTTTGGTTAATTAAAAGAGGTATTTAAATTTATTGTGTATAATAGATGCACCACGGGCCTAACGTATGTACCTATATCTACACAATTTGAATACATTATACCTACATAATGCGACGCCTGACCCGACAGTGTAATGTGGGTTATCGTATTTGCATATACAAATGTACACATTGTTCTATATTTATATGCATACAGATCTAATTGTATAATGTTGGGTAATTAGTTCAACAACTTTTAATTGGGTAACAGATTCTATTGAACTAATTCGCGACCTGCGCCGATTGCACTTTGCACATCAAATGGTAGTTCTGTTTTTGAAATTGATTTATCGCTTGAAGTTCGAATATTAAAAACCGAATAATATTAAAAAACCGATAAATTGTCATGAATTTATAGTTATTGTCTATGATACTTATTTTTCTCTTTTTTTGATTCTTTAAAATATTTTAACTACCGAAACCCTATATTTTTTTTAATCAATGATTTTATCCTACTAATATTACAAACGCGAAGGTTACGTACGTAATAATAACTGAACGGATTTTGATGAAACTGTACAGTAATATAGCTTATACATCAGAATAACACATAGGTTACTATTTGCCGATAACCGACATATACGCGGGCGGAGCTGCGGGCAACAACTAGTACTTAAATATAAGAAAAAATGTAAAACAAAATAACATATCTCTAGGCAAGAGGTTTGTGACAGTGTGTACTGCGGCAACCGTACTTTTGCAAGTACGACGCCTAGGGGTTTGTGTAGTCAGGGAATTAGTGTACTTGAATTTTAGGAAATAACACGACTAAACGTATCTACACGTTTTTACTAGAATATCAGAATTTTACAATATAATAATACAGATAATTATAATTCACTGCTAGGAGGTCTTGTCTCCATGAATCCTGCAGCGAATCTCTTCCTTCAGCATTTCGAAATCAAGTTTTCAAATTATATGAATCAAATTTAAGAATAATAGAGGTTGTATGCCTCTTCACCATGAAGGCCTCGGTCGCCACAGTACATATTGAAACTATGCAATGACGGTACTTAATGGGGTCTAGGAGACCTCAACTGACCTCAAAATATGTGAACCACGTTACCTTTTTGGACAGAATGTTGAAGTCCGAAAAGTTACGTAGAAACCTACCTACCATAAGACCCTTTTTAACCAATATTTACAAATTACACACCCTTCGTACTGTATTTTTGAAAATAGACAACTTAAGAGAGCAATTACTGCATATCCACATCCGTCTAACTTCAGTAATTATAATTATATATTGTCAGACTCACAAAACGGCTTAAGGCAAGGCACTGATGATCTTCTAAACTAAAGCAACCGGTTTTGAAAACAACTGTGGGGAATGGGAACAACTGTTGTTTAAAGTTTAAGTAATACATCTAGTTTTATTTAAGTACATTTGAATTTATTTATCTATCATTTACAATGTCATGTGTCAGCCATTACTAACACCTGACCTTGTTGTTGATGGTTGTGGGTTGTGGTGATTGTTGTTGACAGTGATCTGTAGGAATGCCATGCCACCAAACCATCTTTAATTACATCTGCAAATACCTATCCCTGTATCCTGTATGACCTGTATAAATATATCCCTGCTCCCTAGTGCACATCTATTCTAATATTATAAATTCAATACTACAGACAGTTACTCTGTCCTATCTTTCTATCTATAACGCTTTCACGGCCATACCGCTGCACGATTTCAATGAAATTTTGGCATAGAAATCCTCCGATTCTTGAGAAAGGACACAGACTACTCTTTACCGCGATAATCGATATACACACAGTTTCAATAGTTGTTTTTTAAAGTATAGTTTACTAGCTGAACCCCGCGGTTATTGTTGTACCGCGAGTAACGCCGCGGGACAAAGTTAGTCTAAAAAAAAAGTAGCCTAAGTTACTCCCCGGATCATCAGCTACCTGCCAGTGAAAGTCCCTTCAAAATCCGTCCAGCCGTTCCAGAGATTACCCGGAACAAACAGACAGACAGACAGACAAAAATTTTTTTAACTACGTTTTTGGTATATGTTTCTTGTATACATACACATGCATTGATTAAAAAGCTGTTATTTTAATATTACAAAAAGAAACTCCAATTTTATTTATATGTATAGATTAATAGATAGAAAACTTTTACAATTAGGTATCACAGGTTAGTTAAGCCCAAGATCAAACTAAGTGGGCCTATGTCCAGCAGTGGACTGCGATAGGCTGATGATGATGATGTTCACAGATTTAACCTTAATTAATATTGACGACCCCTAACTTATTCACTAAACCCGGAAACAGTTATTTACGTAAATTCGTTGTATTAATCTTCTTTGGTTCAAGGGCCCTTAATGAAGTTTAATTGATGATTATCTGTAAGAAAGTCAAAAAAAGCTGACAATTTTAAATTAAAATGCACTAGGGCTTATAGGCCAAGGCGAGGTCAAAAAACATATACGGCAGTACAATACATAAACATTAAAATGCGTTATGTTAATGACTGTCGTACAGTTAAACTAGTCAAAAAGTTGAAGAAGGAACTAAACATGTAATAGTAAAATGTATGTCGTTTGAAACAATCATAGAAGGTATACACAGCAATTTTAGCCATACTGAAATGGCATAAAGGTACTGTATGTGAGAACAGATTTATTTGCTACAACTAAACACATAAATATTCCTGTGATGAACTGCCGTAAACCAGCCATAGTATGATAGTAGACCGCATTAAGATAGAACATGTTATCATACTTATTATGCATAAAATTATGTCACTTCTGGCTATTCATAGGTGATCTAGAAAATAGATAACTTCACATAGCTTCTAGCTGCTTAATTTTGGCGACATGTATGTTTTACTTTGAGAATCAGCGATTTGTTTTTATTTTTCAAGAATTAAAACGAATCAAAATACAAATTAAACATCTCTAAATCTAATATTTTAAGAAAATTATGTGTTGTAATGTATTTGGTTTCTTTAAACGCGTTTTTTTTTAAATGTGTAGACCATGTACACAACATTCAAATAAAGTAACAGAATGGAATAGTGTACGAAATTCTCCCAATGTTTCTTAACATTTTAATAGCCATTCTTGCGTTACCTTATATAAGGTAATATTAATGTGTACGCTGTTCATCTTTTGTTACGTTCATGTGATAACATTGCCATTGTATTGTAGCAGTATTGCCCTGATGAATTGCATAATTAACACGTTATTGAGTTACAAGGCTACTGAAGTTTATAAACAGTTTGTTTTTGTAGGTAGACCTGTCATAACTTGTAAATTGTTACGCGATGTGTGTGATGCTTTTTTATGATGTTAGGGGTGTCTAATGGCGTAGTGGTTTAAGCGGTTACCTTGACCGTTTTCTAATGCGCTGAGTGCTGTGGGTTGAAACTCTTCAAATACTTTATGTAATCCACAAGTTGTTGTTTTGAGTCTGGTTGTTGTTTGTATCCTTTTCATGTATGTTTGCAAAGTCCCCCGTGACACTGGGAGTCGTATTTATAACGAAAGTAAAAAATAATAATGAGAAAAATAAATTTAAGAAAATCAACCAAATATACCTAATATGGCAATGCTAATTGCCATTCAACGTGGCATTGCTGCCAGTCTTTTGGGAACGCTACCAGTAGGTGATGATGCGGGGGAGTTTTTTGACGCTTGTATGTACCTAAATATATTTATATTTTCCTAGTATTTTACTTAACTTTATTGTATAGGTTATATGTAATTTTACCAAAAAAATGATTTGGTTTTATACCGATTATAATTATCGATAATTCGTTGATCGGACATACCACAAACGCAATGTATTAAAATACTAGCAGATCCACGTAACTTCGTTTACGTCTCCTATTCCTCGTAGCGTAATAATTTTCCCCCGTTTTTGCAACATTCTTCATTGGTGCTCTGCTCCATTATTCATTATTAGCATGCATTAGTCTAAGCGTGATGATATATAGCCTTCCTCAATAAATGGGCTATCAGTTCAAACAAACAAATAAACAAACTTTTCAGCTTTATATATTAGTATAGATATTGCAGAAATGTTAAGGTAATTCGTTTAATAGACTAAATAAAAGTAGGTAAATTACAGCTAGTCTGCAAAACATGTTTAGGCGTTTATTTCCTGGGCCCTTTATAGTTAGCAAAGCCTAACTGGGAATACCTTAAACATATTTTAGTTTACCGATAAAGATTACTTTCGTTACGTTAGTTTGTCTAACATTTTCTTCAAGATAAACAGTTATAAGAACTCTTATCGTGCGTCGTTTACCACTTCCTTTTGGTCGGGGACCTTTAACCTCAAGTATAACCTTTCGTGTCTACCTAACACTATCACCCCTCCATGATTGCTTCTCTCTGGGCGCGCTTCTATGAACACGTACGAACACAATAACTAAAATCATACCATACCATATAATTACAAAGTTAATTTTCTTTTTTATTGGAATACTAGCTGAACCCCGCAGTGTTACCCGCGGTTATTGTTGTACCGCGAGTAACGCCGCGGGACAAAGATAGTCTAAAAAAAGTAGCCTAAGTTACTCCCCGGATCATCAGCTACCTGCCAGTGAAAGTCCCGTCAAAATCCGTCCAGCCGTTCCAGAGATTACCCGGAACAAACAGACAGACAGACAGACAGACAGACAGACAGACAGACAGACAAAAAAATTTTTAACTACATTTTTGGTATATGTATCGTGTATACATACATATGCATTGATTAAAAAGCTGCTATTTTAATATTACAAACAGACACTCCAATTTTATTTATTTGTATAGATTCCTATATCGATGTTACCGATATCATGTTAGCCACACACATGTGAACTGTTCTTATCATTTGCAAGGGTGAAGGAAAGTAAGATGATTGTTTAAAATTATCAGAATTTTTCTTACAACTCTTGAAAGATAAATAAAGCTTTTCCTTGGACCTTTAAAAC
The DNA here is from genome assembly GCA_905220595.1 of Spilosoma lubricipeda. NCBI lineage: Eukaryota > Metazoa > Arthropoda > Insecta > Lepidoptera > Erebidae > Spilosoma > Spilosoma lubricipeda. The sequence goes on from HG992290.1 coordinate 5,273,704, forward strand.
GGATAAACCCAATCCACATCTAAACATCAATACATACACAGACATGACATAATAACGTGAAATAAAGTTGATTGGTTTTTAAAAGATAAATATATTTTTTTACTTATAGGCCTGCCAAAGTGCCTTTGCCTAGTGAAAGGCATGAGCAGAATTCAAGAGTACTTAGTGGTTACCATAATCATTGCGAGCATGCAAACAATGCAAAAATGCTTCTCATGGTGACACTTACTATGGCGGCTTATTGAGATGCTTTTGCATCGTTAGGCAATTGTAAGTATTTCTAGTTCTTGTGATGACCGCTTGCCACTTTCCATTTGCTTATTGGAATACTTATGTTACTATGTTGCACGATTACAAAATTTTGCTCTATCCCAACATTTGCATATCAGTTGGGCTTCTCAACATTTGTCACTAGTTTAGAGGGACAAAATTAGTAGACTCCAAAAGAACCGAAGTATGCTGGTTCTATTACAATGACTCTTCAATGTGTATTGAATAAGTGGATAATATAACAAAGACCACGGTTCTCTTTCTTGGTATAAAATTTATGATAAGCGTTATCACTATAAGTTATCGCCACGATAAAAAATGACACATTATCCATTTTACTTTATTCTAACTGTTTCATACAAAGTAGTAAATTAAGGTGAACATTCTACAGCTTAGTCACAGTAGGCATACAATTTTAAATCGACCTCGATACGGCGTGCGAAACAATACCTCTTACTAACATATTATGTAACATCATTGCTGTAAATGTGTTAAAGAAATTATATCACCAATACTATTATGTGTACATCTATAGAAGGTGAATTTTTTCCTCGATATCACTATATAAATTATGCTGTAGATAGATGTATATATATATTGGAGGGATAATCACACTAATATATAAAGGTTTGTGGTGGTTTGTGAGTATGTATGTTTGTTACTTCTTCACGCAAAAAGTACTGGACGGATTTGGATGAAACTTTACAGTAATATAGCTATAACGCATAGGCTACTATTTGCCTCGATAATCGACAAACACGCGGGCGGAGCCGTGGGCAATAGTTAGTATGCATTTAAAAGGACAGAGGAATCCAATCAACTCTGACGGAGTATTATCGTATTTTATATTATGTATCAATCAGACGTTACTGTTTTAAACATATTAATTAAGATTAAAAGGAGCAAAAGGAATGGGATCGTGGAAAACTTTTAATGAGGTCTGAATTCAGAAGGAAGACGCATTAAGAAGCCATTTGAACCCTTTAATTTGATTTTCAATTTCAATTCTGCTCCAACCAAGAGTTGTTGCAGATGAAAGAACTTGAAAGATAATCATATTGGAACACTTACAACACGTCCTGTATTTTTTTAATAAGTGACAAATGTCAATACCCCGGATTACAACAACTATGGAGGTGGTCTATTTATGTAATTTAATAATTACAGTCGAATTTCGATCACTGGGCGAACAATAGTATAAGTAAGTACACAGGATATGTTAATCTAAATCCAAAGCGCGCTGTGTAATATATAAATACTAGCTAAACCCAGTGGTGTTATCCGCGGTAATTGTCGTAACGCGGTTTACGCCGTGGGACAAAGCTAGTCTTAAAAAAATTAGCCTAAGTTACTCTTTGGATCATCAACTACCTGCCAGTTAAAATCCCGTCAAAATCGATCCAGCCAATCCATAGATTACCCGGAACAGACAGACAGACAAATTTTTTTTTCCTATATTTTGGGATATGTACCGTGTATACATGCATATGCATTTAATAAAAAGCGGTTATTTTTATTTTAACCGACTTCAAAAAAAAGGAGGTTTCTCAATTCGACCGTATATATATTTTTTCCTTTTCTTTTTTTTATGTGTGTTCGCGGATAACTTCGTCGTTTATAAACCGATTTTGATGATTCTTTTTTTAATGGAAAGGAGATGTCCCAATGGTGGTACCATGATAAGGACATCAATATCTGATGATGGCATCCAAGAGAAATCGAGTTGAACCTTGAAGTCGGTTTTATTTTTGTTAAAATTGTACTTGTAATATTATAAACACACTCCAATTTTATTTATTTTTTGTATAGATAAAGTTAGTACTTGTGGAAGAAACTTCTTAATATTAAAAAGTATATAAATGAATGAAGAAATATAATGTCAACCTTATACCACTTGAAAGTTACGTTCGAATAAGAAAAACCGTACTAGATAAATACATCATTGAGATAAAAAGGAAGTTTGTGCGACCTTGCTTGTTTATTCGCAACCCTGACCACAAATACAGACACACACACATCGTGTATTATGTCATAGACGTGAGAGATCAGAAGCACAAAAGAATCCGAGTTTTTTTTTTTATTAACGTTTCAGACTATTTTTTGGGGTAAAGGAGACTAATAAGCATATCGGGGCACCAATGATAACTCAGTAACTGCATTCGTTCCTTGACTCTTGCAACTTCAGGCTCATAAGTGTGTAGCCCTAGAGTTGGGGGGAGGGGAGGGGGTAACGGGTTCTCCTCAAGAGTTGGTTTGATTTGTAATTCAGTAACTATTAAACATTGGCCATATGTTTCTCTGGTCTGGTTTCATGGCTTTTAGCCTGAGGCTGACTTAAAATAAATTAAGGTTTTTATCTGATTTTTGGTATGGCGAGAATCTGCGTGGCGACGCTCGCCTCTTCGCGAAGTCACTGATGAAAATAATTGAGTTGTCGCGATTTGATATAAATTTAAAGTGTGTAACATAAAATATATAAGTGACGGCACACTTTTTTTAATTATTTTGTCCAGAACACTATGCATACTCTTTTCTCATTTATTTGTCATAAAATCTATGCAATCTGGTACATTCGACATTATTTTTGTTGGCTATGATACAGATCTTTGTTTCGACGAAAATATCTCAAGGCCTTTGTGATGGTTGTCTCAGTGAAAATTATCACTTTTTAGATAAATAAGAAGACGTCTCTTAATAAGATATATGACTAATAATTCAAATATTCAAATAAATCTGTTTACTTTAAGTATTTTTTAACTTAGTTGGAAAACCATTTACCTTAAAAAACAGCCAGCTTAGCCTTTACCATAACCTGATAATCAGCTTAAGACAACGTTATAAAAACTGATCCACGAATTTAGTAGTTGAGGTTTTTTTGTAAGGTGTCCATTAATCTTATTTATAAATCTACGATATCATGAATTCAGTTTTAGAAGTTCCCATCTTAAAGACATATATTCAAAAGTTTAAACATATTGAGAAGGCGATTAATGCAGTTGTTGGTCGTAACTCACGATTCGGGATTTACCACAGCACCGATACAATAGCATCCCCCTGAGGGCGATTACACCGTGAATAGGGTTCTTTACACAACTGTTTATGGGGCTCTGTTAGTTTGAGTTTCCTTTTCAATTATTTGAGGGTAATAGAGAAGCTATGTGTGAAATATAAATACAATGACCCTTAATTTTTGCGCCCATCTGTCTATACTTGAGCCAATCTGATTTATACCAACAAACAAAAAGTGCTTTTGTTTGCACATGTTGCTAGTGAATGTGACTATGAAATATAGTTTTTGATTTAAATGATTCTTTATTTGATGAAGGGGTAAAAGATGCAAGTAGACACCTGATAATAAGTGACCATTACCGCCCATGGCCACCTGCAACTTTAGGGTCACAAGTGCACTCAGAAAAGGGCAGTGAAAGAATCACTTTAACACGATTTTTTCGAGGCTTGTGTGCCGAGACATGAAATAATAAAAAAAAATTGTTTTGGCAGCAACAAGCAGAAAATAAAAATACTCGTAACAAAAAACTAATAGATCCTCACACACCTATTTATCTTAAAGAACGCTTTGTGTTCTTAAAAAACACACATTGCAGGGACCTGAGGTCGTCAGAGAATTTAATGTTGAAAATGCCAAAACATTCAACTCAGTTTGCAGACAAGTCTTTCACTGTGCAAGCTGTAAGACTTTGGAATAACTTGCCTGAGACAATTCGACAAGCAAAAAATTTGCCTATTTTTAAAAAGCTGTTGAAGGACCATTATTTGTCATTATGATATATTAAATGGATCTATGTACGTATTGTATGTCTATAAATTGTATATATGTATATGTAGGTATATGAATTTATATATATGTATGTGTGTGTTACTGTATGTATATGTGTAATGTGAAAGTGAGTGGGTGTTATTTTTGTTCATGATTCTTTAAATGATATTTTTAACCACTCAAGTAGAGAATTAGATGTGTTACTTGAATGTAAACTACCCAAAAATTTTTGGATACTGAAAATCCGTGTCTTGGTTGTCTGGAAGAGATCGCCGTGAGCGATAAGACCGCCTATTGTAACATTTGCATATTTTGTAACTCATCTTTTGTTTTCTTTTTATAATTCTGTATGTATACAATAAAGATATAAATAAATAAATAAATAAATAATACCTAGTACCAAAAATGGATCCAATACCTGACGATTGTTTTCAATTAGGCGGCTTCAATTAGGTAGTAACGTTGAGATGAATTTGTTTCTTAATCTTTAACGCCCTTAGCTTCCTTGAAACTCGGTACATACAACGTTTCAAGAATCCAGAAAGGGACATATGGCTATGATTATTCAAAAAAAGTGATGTTACCAATACCAAGTGATTAATCCGCCTTGATACAATCTACATTATCGCTAGTAACGGTCCAGGTAAATAGCAACTCTGTTGTCATGTTAGTCATAGACGAATTTGCAAAAAATAATGTTACAGTCCCAAAGTGCAAGAACCGTAATATTCCTAGCATATACTTCATAATTTTTATTTCGCGCTATAACTGGTAATGCACATTGTATAATGTATTATATGTATAAAACATGCATGTACATTATTGTACATATACTGTATAATTATAGAGAGTATTCTATCTAGCCTTTGATCATAATTATCACAACGCTTGTTTCCCTCCATGATCCCGCTCAGTTGATTAAAAAAATGTCTATATTACATAGTTTCACCCAGTCTAAAATTATATTACAGTGTAGCCTATGAATGAGTAACTATATTATTTGTCACTTTAGAATAAGTATTTATTGACGTGACGGCCACGCTTGAACGACTTTTTACAATGCTATTTTCAGATTTCTATCAAGATTGACAAATAACAGAAAAACTTATCGTATAAGAAGTATAATTTATGTCGGCTACTTTTTTAAATGTGTAAGCTGACTTCAATTTGTAAAATCTATTAGAGAGCAGACGGTTTAAAATCATCAGACACTGTCTAAATATACCTTGACCACATCCGTTAACATTTATGTTATTCGATGATATTTGAAGTAAACAAAATAATCAAACCTATGTATTTAAAAAATATGGTCCAAATTCGACCGCCAGACGAGTTCTAGTTTGTATAGTTTGATATACGTTTGTACAGGTGTGCGCAAACGCATGCGTCCCCTTGCTATCGCTTCTCCTTATAAGCTTAAGACTCCTTTATGACGCATTTGCCGTAAACCGTGGTGGTGGTAAAATACTACATACCTATAAATGTATATATTTGCTATCTGCGACTTTTGGGTTTCTAGTTTCTTTTTACCCGACTACAGTGAAGCTATAAGGAAAGGGTAATAGTTTTGGCAGTCCATGAATGTTTGTATGTTTTACCGTACTGCTTGCTACCGAATCGATGAGTGGATGAAGTATCATTAGATTCGTAATATGGCCCGATTTATGTCAGTAGCTAGGTATATACATTTTATCAAACGTGTTTACGTAGTCGGTTTGTAGTTATTTTAACCTTTTCTTGGTAAAGAAAATCAAATAGGGAAACAATCGCGGAATGCATTTTTCCGGCCCACATGCATGGCTTGTATTGTAAGAATTTTTAAAGGAATGCTAAGCCACCCGTTTACAAATATTATGTTGAAATTCTGCATATTTTTATATTCTTATTAAGATTAGTTTTCTGTAATTTCCTCCACGTTAGTATTATAGGATTCATTGGAAGAAGTAATTTTATCAATTGTATCCACATATAAATAGCAATGAATGTTTCACGCACAATTTCTCATAAATTAGAACAAAGTTATGAGATAGCGTTATGATATTGTCTTACCCACGCAACGTTAATCAAGGAAATCACCGTACAATTTACCTTTATTGATGTAATTTTCGTTCTTATTAGCAACACCTACGCGTAATTTTGTATTGACTTTCACTGCGAGATTGTTAGGACAATATTCTTTAACATACTATGTAATACAGTGATATCTAGATGTAAAGCAAGTACCTATAGTTTCTTGTACTCAAACAATAACATGAATTTTAATACTTTTAAATAACACAACATTTTAGTGCCTATTTAACTATACATAGTAGCTGACCCACGCAACCTCGTCTGCGTCTCCTTTTGCCCGTAGCGTGATGCTATAACAGTGCGAACAAATTTGTTTATCAAAAGAAAAGGTTATAGGGAGTGAGCCAAACTTAAAAGATAGATATATGCTGCGCACGCAATAGAAACTCTTAAAAGGAATAATTTTCCCCCGATTTATGCAACATTTTTGTTTGAATCTCCGCTTCTTTTGGTCATAGTGTAATGAATGATATATAGCCTTGCTCAATAACTGGGTTATACAGTAATTTTTTTTATTGTGGCCCTGCCAAAATGAATACCCTGCCTGATGGAAAGCATAAGCTGAATCCAAGAGTGGTGGTCACCATACTGTGAATGCAGACAATGCAACAATGCAGCCCGCCATGGTGCGGGTCAGCCACACCATGGCGGGCAGTGATGCTTCTGCATCATTGAGCCTCCGGTCTCGCACTCACCTACGAAACACGACAGCACGATCGCTGTCACTTTACGTTAATTTTCTGTGCGATTGTACCAGTACTTCCTGAGATTAGAGCGTTTAACCTGAATAAACAAACTCTTAAGCTTTATAATATTATAGTATAGATTTAAGTACAGATAATAATTATACCTACACTGGTATATTATTATGTAAACTTGTCTTAGATACTTTAAGTATGCAACTATTTGTGTGTTAAGTATACAAATCGAACCCATGTTCAACTTAAGCTATTAAGTACAATGTCATGGACGTTCCAAACGAGTGCTCCATCGAGGCCGTAGATAATTTTGGCGGTTGTCAAAGTTATCAGTCGGTTGAGTGCCAAATAAGATTTTAAGGCATTTTGCTTCGAATAGTTTTACATAGAAAACATTTTTTTTTTAAGTAATGAGAAAAGTGTAGGTGGTAAAAAAGTGTAATATTATAAAATGAGGTAAAAGATATTATTATGATTAATTATCTGTCTAGCTACGGTGTTATCCGCCCATGCTTTTTACTTTTACAACGACAACCGCGGGAAACTCCACGGACCGCAACTAGTCTAAAAGAAGTAGCTCAAGTTACTCCTTATATCATCAGCTATTTGCCAATAAAAGTTTCTTCAAAATCTGTCCCATCGTTGCAGAGACTTAGCCTTAACATACAGAAGACGTACAGACAGAAAAATAAAAAGTAAAAGATTTTTTGATGTACGTGTCGTATAAACTTTCATATGCATTTAGTAAAAAGCTGTAAATTTGAAATTACACACATACACTTCAATAAACGCACCTAAAGAAATGGTGGACAACGAAGGGGTTGAATTATTATTATAAGTTTAATAACCGTCATTTTTAGTTCTCATATATTTATCAACAACATCATTACTATTTCTTGTTTATAAGAATTATAATAGTGTCAATTTAGCATAAATGTATCGAGCCACCTGATTCTATTTAACCAACCATTTATAAGGCATCCGTCGTCATATCCTTCATCTGACTCAAAATAACCTGCGCGTGTATCAGGCATGACAGGATAAGTCACAAGGAAATGATAGACATTTATTTAAAAAATGTCGCCGAAGCAATCTTAGGTTGCGTAAGATACAAAAATTCTTTTGTAAAACACATAAACTGAGACCCATTGTAATACAATAAAGCGTTTAGGTTAGGTATTCACGATAAAGGCACAAAAGACGGTATCCAATTCAACTGCGATAAAAATTGGAGATAAACTTATTCTTTGAAAGAATTTCGAGTTTATCTGTGAAACATGCCACGATTGAGAAATCTTGTATTATGGGCTCATTTTGCTCAAGTAATCGCCTCCTTATATTCTTTAAAAAAAAATTGATAGTCGCCATAAAACGAACTGCTTTAACATATATATACTTTTTGAAAGATCATAGGTCGGTTTGTAATGATTGTTATGAGTAAATCAAACCAGATCATCCTGTGAAAGAAAGCATTCATACATTATAAATAATGAGACTAAGAGTCTATGTATTCCTGCAAACCTCTAGATCGTATTCGAACGTGTTTACTTGCAAATATAGACAACCATTTTTTATCACAAAAAGTAAGTTTTGTTCTACTCATTTGTCTCGATTTATTATATACCTACTACTTCCAAGGTACTAAATACCCTAATGACTTCCGAACTCATTTAATTGAATCAACTGTTTAATTCTTTCCGTTGACTTTTACTTTGAAATCAATGCAAGAAAGAAAAGTCGCGGTTTTCTATATTTCGTAAGAAGTACCTTTTTCCCACGTAAATTAATCCTTGAAATTACTAAGACTAGTTAGGATTGTACAATGAAATCGAAAGTGAAATTTGAATACGTCTAAAACTGATCGCTTAGACTACTAAATGAAAAAGTAAATAGGCGAGAGCCGAGAGCCAATGTATGCATAACGTTAGGTGAAGAGTCCGTCAGCCGTGACCAAGCACCTGACGTGACAGAGCGTTCAAGAGAACACTCTCCTCCTTCGAGCGGCAGAGAGATTGAGTAAATACTAATAGACATTTGTTTAAATAACAACAAAGTGACTTCTCACTCCCCATACAAGGCATTCTAATCCCAAACTAGAGAAATTGTGCTGTTAAAACCTGACTTCAGACAAGAGTACCATACATATTATACTATAAATAAATTACCATACACATAAAAAATTATCATGCTCATCACACAAATATTTGTCCTGGTTGGGATTGAACCCATGACCTCCGGTTTAGCAGTCAGGTGACTAACCAAAACACAAACAGATCCGTCATTATCTGGGCGATTGGTTGCATTGGGAACCTTCCGGAATACCGTTTGAGACCAACGGCCTTTATTTCCTTATACGGAAGTATGCAAATAACATACAGCAATATGGAGAGAACGGGGTATAAGCGTAACTTCATGAAACATTGATGTTCATTTTGCACTTTGAAATTTGTATTTCAATTTCTCTTAAATAATATAATTATATAATACAAAAAATCCTAGCTACTATTGTAATAAAAAAAAGAAAAAAAATTGCGGAAGTGAGTTTATTATGTTACGCTTTCATGCCTTAGTTACCTAACTGTTCATCTTTAAATGCAGACACGTTATCAGGCTTCAGAAGAAGACATTTAGTAACCAAAAATGCCTTAATTGAAGAATCTTGAAAAATACATGTTGGTGTATGGTGAAGGATTAAGAAGGGTGTCGTAAGAACCGAAGCAAAGTAACCAGGACAACATCATTACAAAGAGAAGGAAAGAAACCAAATCTGTTTCAAGTATACCAACCCGTCTGTAAAGCGTTGTATAGTAAACCAAAACATCTTGTTTAAGGAGAGGTCCATGTCCTACAGAGGACTGTCAAAGCCTGTTGATGATGATGATGATGATGACGAATTTGAACGACTAAAGCATGCATACATAACAATATTCCTTTATACCACAACAGACCTAGACCTAGTCAACAGAAAGTCTAAAATACAAAAAGTCCCAAAAATCCGATGGTATAAACTGAGTCAAGCAGAAGGGAAAGACCTTTGCGAAGATCTAGGAAAATACATTGAAAATGCTGACATGGACAAAAACGTCAATGACATCTGGAACGACTTCCACAAGTTCTGCATGGAAAGGGCCTCAGCGCTCTTTGGTGTGTCCAGCGGTGTAGCGAGGGAAGACAAGGACCCATCTTTCTGGAAACCGGAGGTACAGGAAAAACTACAACTGAAGAAGACATGTTTTACGATCTGGCAACAAACTGGCAGTGATGAGGAAAAGCAAGCTTACTGGTGTGCAAAAAAAGAGGCTAAGCGAGCAGTGGCATGTGCTAGGGCTTCCAATAGAGAAGACCTATACACCAAACTGAGTAACGCCACAAACGACAAAGAACTTTTCAAGATTGCTAAACAAAGACACCGCGACACCCAAGACACGTCAGTGACCAAATACATCAAAGATCTTCAAGGCAATCTTCTCACTTCAAACGAGGACATAAAAAAGAGGTGGCATGAATACTACTCACAGCTATTCAACGAAACGTACCCCTACGAGCCCTTGCCAGAATTATCACCAACTGAAGGCCCCTGGGAGGAGATAACGTCTGTGGGGGTAAAAACATCCATAAGTAAAATGGCCAACAACAAGGCCACAGGACCAGATGACATCCCAGCCGAATTGTGGAAATCTCTTGGAAATGTAGGCGCACATTTTCTACGCGCCATATTTAATAAAATCCATCCAGAGGGCATCCCTGACGCGTGGAGAAAGAGCTGCCTGGTACCATTTTTCAAAAACAAAGGTGACATAAGGCAATGCAGTAACTACCGGGCGGTCAAGCTTATCTCGCATACGTTTAAAATATGGGAGAGAGTTCTCAATGAAAGAATACGGAGACTGACCACCATCACAGAAAACCAATGCGGATTCGTGCCCGGAAAGTCTACCACCGATGCAATACATACGATCAGAATCTTGATGGAGACATACAAAACCAGGAAGAGTGACCTTCACATGATGTTCATCGACCTCGAAAAGGCATTCGACCGAGTCCCGAGACCACTGATTTGGCAAGCATTGCGCTCCCAGAATCTTCCCGAGTGCTACATAGAACTCATCAAGGACATGTACACCAGAGCGACAACCCGAGTGCGATGCCCTGCGGGATTAAGTGAGGAGTTTCAGGTGCAGGTGGGGGTACATCAGGGATCGGCACTCAGTCCATTACTGTTTAACATAGTGATGAACTATGTGACAGCCAACATACAACGTCCTGTACCCTGGGATATCCTGTACGCAGACGACATCGTCTTGATCGACGGAGACCCGATGGCTTTGCAAGCAATTTTGGAAAAATGGAGATTGGCTCTGGAAACCGCTGGCTTGAGGATAAACAGAGAAAAGACAGAACACATGCACTGCAATTTCTCAAACAGCGACGTCAGCCATACCATCACACTCCAAAACACCACTCTGAAAACCGTTGACCACTTCAAATACCTTGGCACTGTACTCTCTAGCGATGGCAACATAGACGCTGACATCACGCACCGCACTAACACTGGATGGCAAAAGTGGAGAGAACTTACAGGTGTACTCTGCGATTCACAAATGCCAATAAAAACCAAAGGCAAGGTCTATAAAACCGCAGTACGGCCAGCAATGACCTATGGCGCAGAGTGTTGGCCAATCACAAAAGCGCAGGTAAACAAGGTGCACGTCAACGAAATGCGAATGCTCAGATGGTCCGCAGGCGTCACACTTCTAGATAAAGTGCCGAATGTATATATCAGAGGCAGCTTTAAAGTGAGACCAATACCGGAGAAACTCAAAGAGATGCGCTTGAGGTGGTACGGTCACGTCATGCGTCGTCCTGATGAACACATGACCAAGAAAGTGCTGCAACTAGAGTCGGGACCAAGACGCCGTGGCAGACCCCGAGCTACATGGATGTCGACCATCAGCAAGGACCTCGGAGAAGAGAAAGTGGACCCTGTGACGACCCAGAACAGATATCTCTGGAGGAGAAGGATAAGGAGAGCCGACCCTGATTAGAAACGGGAAAAGGCCAGACGAAGAAGAAGACCTACATACCTTAAGTTATTATGTCAAGTTTCCTGCATTATGTACTTCAATATTTGTACTCAATATTAGGGTGCAGTTAAACAGCATCGGTAATATTGACACAGATAAAGCAATGTGTGTATTTTTCATATAATTTTATCGTATGATAGCTATTTAGTTTTAGGTGAGCCTTGATAAGAAAGAAATCTCCAAGGACGTACCGATAACGGTTACCTTCGGATAGGATGATACCTTTACCTTTTGTGGATCTTTGGAAATAGTATTTTGTAATGAAACATTCAATAAACTTTACGCTTAAATGTAAAGGAATTGTACTAAATATCTGTTATGTGTATATGTCTGTTGTAATTTGATTCTTCGTATATGAAGTTCTGGGTTGAATGGTCAGCTACTTTATAAATACCCTTGTGCTTATTATTATTTGTCGTCGTTCAGAAACTACGAAGTAAGTATTTACAAATATTTTTACTTGAATCACAAAGCTTGTACTACATAGACTATATTCATTGCACTATGACATTTTATTTCCTTATATTTGGACTTTGTAAGTAAAAAACTCTTTAGTAACGTTTCCTCTTGGGACCTACCGCAGTTTTAAAACGCGTTTAGAACGTTTAACAGGCTGTTTGTAATCTATACAAATAAATAAAATTGGAGTGTCTGTTTGTAATATTAAAATAACGGTTTTTTAATCAATGCATACGTATGTATACACGATACACATACCAAAAATGTAGTTAAAAAATTTTTTGTCTGTCTGTCTGTCTGTCTGTCTGTCTGTCTGTCTGTCTGTCTGTCTGTCTGTTTGTTCCGGGTAATCTCTGGAACGGCTGGACGGATTTTGACGGGACTTTCACTGGCAGGTAGCTGATGATCCGGGGAGTAACTTAGGCTACATTTTTTAGACTAACTTTGTCGCGCGGCGTTACTCGCGGTACAACAATAACCGCGGGTACCACCGCGGGGCTCAGCTAGTCCTGTATAAAATTGAAAGGTTGCTGCTGTACCATGGAAATCCATGCATAAAGATACTAGGACTTCCAGAAGAGATAAACTTGAGACATGCTGTACAGAGTACAGAGGACCAATTTTCACCGTGTGCAAATTCCCACTTGTCATCAGTTCATTAGAGCGAAGTGACTAAAACCACTCATTGCTCCCTTTTGGTCCCTTCTTCTAAATATAGCAGATGTATTGTTTAGTTTTTGCAGTTAGGTAGAAGTATTAATTTGTACCTAAAATTAAATGACTAACTTAACGACTGCGATATCAGCATGTGGTTGATACTTGAGACCAAGTTTTCCAATCACAATATGAGCCGACATATAAAACTAAATTTAACATTATGATTCATGAGAACAATGCAAGTGAAGCGAGGACGCGTTGAAATAGCGATTCTCTTTGTTTTCCTAACACATACTTCTATTACATGAGTTAATATTACAATGCACGAAGCGACTGTTCAAAAGGAACTAAATCACCAATTATCAAACATGTCATCAACGAGTAATTGATGGTCAGACAATTATATTAATTGTTGGTACATTAATGGTCCATTCTCGTTGTGGTTAATTTACATAAAGACGGGTAAGAGTGAGAGTTGTATACGTCACGGCTAGTTGAGATTCATAAATGTAAGTATGATATAATTAAGGAATAATGAGCTAATTTCTCCATTGGTTGAAATATGAAATAAGTTGTTTTAAGTGGTTATTCTTTGAGATTGAGCTCATATGATTCATTTTGATGAGTGCAACAGACGGGGCTTGCACTACCTAAACAAATAATCTGACGATGACACCAGGAGATGAATATTAGATCGCTTTTTTAATTTGGATTATGATTTGTCTCTGAACAGTTTCTCTGTAATTATTATAACAAATTTTAAGTTATTAAACTTTTATCGATGCAACTTTTATGCGATCACTAATTAGCATGACATTACTGAGTAGCGACGTTAGTTATGTATGGCATGTGTAGCTCAAAAAATAAAACGATTTGTATCCGCGACCAGCTGCATCGATCATAGCCATGAATCAGTTGTGAACGGAAGTGGTGGCGTATGCGCACAGTTCGTCTAAAATTAACACGTCGCCGTCGCGTGAAAAACCGCGCCAACCAATGTAAACAGTTTACATTTAGAGTAGTACTTAGCGACAGGAAATGGATTGATACTTTTCATTTCAGTTTGATGGAATCTTCGGGGGTCAACTACTGTCTCTTTGTACGTAAAACAAACTCGTTGCGCTAACCATTCTTTCTGTCACTTCCCCGGTTTTTTTCTCCCTGGCCTTTACAAACAATCGTATACCTGGTTATGGATAGTTCGGAAGCAGATTTTGTTTCATCGAGGAAAATAAGAAATGCAACTTTACTTTTGCTACATTTTTTTTATATTTGGGTCTGCCAAAATGACTCTACAGATGGAAAGCATCAACAGAATCCAAGAATGGTGGACAACATACTCATTGCGGATGCGGACAATGCAACAATGCAGCATGGTGACCCACATCATAGCGGCCTAGTGATGCTTCTGCATCTTTGGGCCTCGGGTCTATCACTCACCAACAAACACGACAGCACGATCGCTGTCATTTTACGTCGATCTTCTCTGCGAGGGTAGTAACGCCCCGGTCGAGCCGGCCTGTTTGTGCTGAAATCAGCGTGGCTCTTCTACCTAAATTTCAAGATCTAAGTTACTGATGAGAATCGAAAAATTATACAGTTAAATAATCCAATTATCGAGAAAAGCTATAGGGTATGTAACATCTCGCTACGACCATTACGAGCATCTATAAAAAAGTAGCAAAGTGGGGGGATCCTAAGAAGCGCACATGTAAAAATGCGTAAAGCAATGCGAATACATACGTCTTCACTCAAGTGTTGAGCATACTGAGGTGACTAATTAATAGTCTCCGTCACCTGTGATGGTAATTTAATATAATCAAATGATGGGTTAGTTAGTTACAATGAAGACGGGACTGATGAACCATGTGCTGCATTTTGATAAACACGTATGTGTGTATGTAAGTATCGTGTGACTAGTTTTAATATCGAATTAAAGTGTGTTTAACATCATCACACCAACATCCATATCACTGCTGTACATAGGATAAACTAAGAAAGAATAATCGTTTACTCTGTCATACACTGGAAAAAACATGGTTTTATAGAGAGTTAAGGGGATTAATTGTGAGGTGTTTTAGGGGGTGAGGGGATCGAGCTAATTATTTCCAAATCTCACTTAGGGGTGATATTTGCCAAGATCTAACAGGGGGAACCGGGGGACGTAATTATTTTCCTAGTAGAAAACAGTGTAAAATTGCGTGAAAAATGATTTCTAGAATAAAATATGGCCCTTAGAGTGGCTCAACTCAGAGCGAAGTTGAAGAAGCAGATGATTTTATTGAAAATCACTTGGATATGTTGGTTCCAGTAGTCACTTTCGAGGCCATGCACTAGTCTCCATGGACTGAATTATAATACATATTTTCTTTATTTTAGTTTGATATTCATTATTTAATTAAATGATTGTGATTTTAAATTACGGTAGGTAATATTCACAAATACAAGTCTTCAATAAAAGTAATAGAACAAGTTGTTTTTGTTTTATTTTTTCAATAATTCAACACGTTTACAGTCAAAACATAAATTTTGAAGAATCTTGCGTGAGATAAGGGAAGGGGGAGAGTTGAGGAAAATCTTACGATATCGCACTAAGGGGTTCGAAAAATTCTCAAAAATGCCTCACGTAATTAATGGACGCCCCTAATAAATATTAGTACCCTGTGCAATGCTAAAGAAGGCGCCTATCTCAGCCCTATATTCTCTGTTCTGTGATCTTAGCATATTGCTAGTAGTCAGAATGACTGCAGCGCTGATATTACGATAGGGATAAACTATGGTTTTACTTGTTGTTGCCCGCGCCTCCGCCCGCGTATATGTCGACTATCGCGGCAAATAGTAGCCTATGTGTTATTCTGATGTATAAGCTATATTACTGTAAAGTTTCACCCAAATCCGTTCAGTAGTTTTTGCGTGAAAGAGTTAAACCTCCAAACATCCATCCATCCTTACAAACTTTCGCATTTATAATATTAGTAGGATCCAACTCTAAAGGTAAATATAAATTTCATAAGGATGATCTCTGAAGTGCATTCGAGTGCAATCGAGCCAGTTTATGCATGTATATGTCTATTTGCACTGGTCTGAGTAATGTTTTTACGTATGTCATCATAATATGTATATGTACAAAACTAACTATGTTTAACCGTCTTTGAGTGTACAAGCTATGCTAAGTTAGTGTCTAGACAGCGTTGTTATATGTCGCTCATTTAGCTATTTCATTCGAATTAACTGAAATCTAGTTAATTACTAAGTTCAGTAACTGACAGGTTTTAAGTTTTAATTTATAAACTGATCGTACATTAAATTATTAATCAAGCGATAGTAAAGCAAGCAAAGTTTAATCATAGACTAAAAATATTAGGTAAACAATTTTTTTCCGTGAATACTTTACAACTGGCAACTCAGTATATTTACATAACATACATAATATGTTGTTAACTTCCGGCCGTGAGAATAATTATTTTGGATGACAATGATGATTGTCTATTTTTTATTTGAATACCATTATATTTTGATGACGATACATGAAAATTGTTGAACCGCGCATAGGTATAAAGATCTATGAAAATTCATGATTCCTAAACTTGTTTGCGATAAAATATTTTTTTTCTTAGAAGGTGACGTAAGCTGAGGATAACCTCAAACGATTTCTCTTAAAAAGTTTCCACAAACAAAACAAACATATTTACATAAATGTTTTACAAAAAGGTTTTGTGAAATTTCATATTTACGTATGTTAAAACATTTAACTCGAGAATTAACATTACTTTTGAGCGAGTACAGTTTTCCTGTTTTCGAGAAACCTCAATAAGTGTATTTTTTTCTTAATAAGGATAAAATGTCATTAAATAAAGTACCCAAGTAGTTATCACTACTAAGAAACATGGGGAATTTCCTAAAAACAAATAACACATTTACACTTCATTTGTAAAAAGAAGTGGTAAATTATATTAGTTGAACCCAGGGTGTTACCAAGGGTTTTTTTGTAACTTTAGATACAACAACAGCGATGCGAAGTTAGTCCGAAGAAATAGCATAAGTTAACTCCTTATACCACCAGCTATTTGCCGGTGAAAGACCGCTTAAAATCGGACCAATCATTACAGAGTACCCGGAATAAGACACACACACAGAGAGAGATAGGTAGATTTTTTTTTAGTGAAAAGCCTTTAATTTGAAATTACAAACAGACACTTCAATTTATTTATTTGTGTAGATGACTAGGTATACATATTATTTTGATGGATGGTTAAAGTGGTCAAGTCGCCGTTCGTTCGTACTACGCAGTACTGTGAATCTGAACCCTCGTAGGACCAGAGGCGTCCCTAGCCCTTCTGCAATCATTCCTTTACCGCCCTTCAGTAAGCTCGCAGATTTATGCCGCGGCCGTCGCCCCTAACACTGTTGCGCTCGTGTGCATCGTATGACGCATACACTATAGATAAAAACGCCCTGCGTAGGACAACACTTAGTGTGAACCACAATATGCTGATGTTCTTAAAATCTGTTTCATATACGTTTGTAAAGCCCCTCGCGAAACAGGATTCAGGATATCTTCCTAGTGCTCCAGTTATCTTTTAAACAAAAAGAAAGATGTCTTATTTAAATTCTTATCATTAACCTCTTTCATTTGGTATCACTTTGTCTTATAAACCCATTGACTGTTGTTTCTATTGGTCAGTGATCCTGATTTTTCAGCTAGAGGTCGTGGGTTCTTGTGTCATGTCGACTGGGGTTGTAGTTTCACGAGATGCATGTTTTTTTCCTTTTCAGTATATTAAACAACAACATAAAAATGTATGCCTAATTTCAGATTAGACGGTCGTTTAATATTAGTCATTTCTATTATTATTTTTATAATATTACAATCTAAATTCAAGGTTGTACTGTAACACATAGTACTATAGGTTCCCATGTACAGTTTGCGGTTTTTAATTGCGTTGCTAACTAACATGTCCTGTTTAATATAAAAAGCTATTAAAATAGTAATTATTACGGATCAACAAGGTCATTAGATCCATTAAGGTCTTTCAAATCGATTTGTATTCAAATCACATGAGACATAATAATCACAGTTAGTTATGTATGAGTAAATTGTGTCAAGATTAAATTAATTTTTAATATCAAATTCAATTATACATATTGAGCACTAGCTGAACCCCGCGGTATTACCCGCGGTTATTGTTGTACCGCGAGTAACGCAGCGGGACAAAGTTAGTCTAAAAAAAGCCTAGCCTAAGTTACTTCCTGGATCATCAGCTACCTGCCAGTGAAAGTCCCGTCAAAATCGGTTCAGCCGTTCCAGATATTACCCGAAACAAACAGACAGACAGATAATTTTTTTTTAAATACATTTTTGGCATATGTACCGTGTATACATAGATATGCATTTAGTAAAAAGTGGTTATTTTAATCTTACAAACAGACACTCCAATTTTATTTATTTTATAAAATATATAGAATATAGATAGATTACACCCAGGCACAGAACAAAAGATGGTATTCATCACATAAAGATTTGTCCTGGTTGGGAATCGCACCCGCAACCTCTGACTTAGCAGTCAAGATCACTAGTCACTAGAATCTAAATCAACAGGCTATCAATAGTTAGTTTAGAAGAATACACTCTCAGTATATTCATAAAAACACAGGTATTACGAAATCAGGAATGTCTAGCACTAGATAAGCTACATATCACACCGACTGGCTACAACAACTTCATACGTGTTCAATCTCCGTATATTATTTTAGGAAACTGAACGTGCCCTGTCAATATTTTTTTTATATAAGGTTTTATGGTCCAATACTGTTGTCATTTCAGCTTCGGTTACATCGATTTTAACTTAGTTCTTAGTATGAATCGATTATAGTGTGGAGACTGACAAACGTGACCAATTAGGAAGTCACAGGATCTTCAGTTCTCGACAAATCGCTCGAGACAGTAGATCAATGCAATTTTAAAGTGCCGTGACGTAATAGTCGCGATATGTACTAGCAAAACCGTGTGTAGTCATGATATAAAATTTGAACTCAGTAATCTCTAAATTTTCTCGGTTGGATGGCAACATTTTAAGGTAAAAACACTATAGGTACAATCAAAACACAGGTTGGACGTAAGCATTTTCAGGAAAACACTATACAATCCCAGTCTTAATAATAAGTATATTTAGCAAATTCAGTAAAAATAAATCGTCGTTGAATGTCGTCATAGTATGTGCTCCTCACCAGGTCATCAGTCAAGTGAAACAACATACTACAATAAATACCTACCTCTAATAACATATCTGATGTCAGTCTATACTAAGAAGAATGTTACAAAAACGGGGGATTTTTTTACGCTACTGGCAACAGGAGAAATAAACGAGATTGCGTGGGTCAGCTAGTATTACTTAACTACACAAATAATACCACGTTTCACATTGCAACACTAGAAATGACAATAATCACAGTAGTGTACAAGCTATACCTCAGATATATAATTATCATCTCTTAAGTTTTATAGCCTCTTACAAACATCTATCAAGTAGCTGTTTGCCTTAACACCGTCACGGTATCCTAATCAGGCAATACATGGATCAATACTCATTAAAATTACATCATCATGAAACATAAATGTGGTTTTTAAATTATACTGAGAATCCCAATGCCTTTTTGTAAACCTTAGTGACAAAACATCGCGTTTATTCAATTTACGCGTTTAGGAAGAACATGATAGTCTCGGATTGACCTCATGATGGTAATATCTTGAAGTTTCCATAATTAATGACAGAAATTAGAGCATAGATGCTTAACAAAATAATTACAGCTGTTTACTAAATGCGGATGAAAGTATATAAGGTATTTACATCAAGAATCAATCTTTAAATTTTTTGTCTATATATCTGTCTGTTTGTTCGTCTAATCTCTGAGCTTCGCTTCTCAGTTTTTCTTAAAAACGTATAACAACAATCGCGAGGAATACCTGGGGGCTTAGCTAGTGTACACTAAAAACCGGTTCTTCTCAGAAAGACAGAAACCATAGGATTAATATCCATAGAAAACTTAAAGAGCTTCGTGTACTCGTGTGCGTTGTTTCGTTGCAAGTTCAAAAGATGAAGCAAACTCAATGAAACGAGATTAGATCCAGGGGCTATAGTAATAACATCAAAGAGATAGATAGAATAGATTTAAAAAGAATCTTTCATTATAAACCTCAAAAGACCTAAGACATGAATAAGGAAAAGCTAGTTAATTTAAAATATGCAATGAACTACGGCTTAAAGGAAATCTCTAAGGAAATTACTAGGTATACTACCGGACTGAGCCTGAATCGGCATGGCGCCGATTCAGGGATGACCTGTAATAACATGGCCCGGGTTTTACCAGAGTAGGTTGCTAGAGGCCGGCCGTCTGGGTGTTCCTAGCGGGTACTCCTGGCTCCTGTAAAAAGAAAGGTATAAGAAATATATTAATTTTCGCACCCAATTTTCTACTTATGATTATGATCTATTATGGTCATTTTCACTTAATAAGTTATTATAAAGTTGATCCGCGAACATGGGGCTTTACAACTGTAGTGAAATATAGGAAACTAATTTCGTACCTTTAGCTTTAAAAACTCATTAACCCAAATCCGTATTTTGCAAAACACGTGTCGACCAGAATTCACAATCACAAAGTTCTATCAAATCTAAACATCAATGAGCTCTGGACGATAGAGGAAATGTCTATTAATATCCTCGAACTAGTTAATCGAGTGAACCCGAACTAGGTATCGCAACTGGCGATATATGTATCGTAGACTAAAACGTGAGTTCGGACGTCATCCATCAGCATCCATCAGCCGGTCAGTCTAATTATGCTATCGTTGGCTATTGTATTTTTTATTCCTGATATATTACTTCTAAGAACCGTTAACTAGATACAGCTAGCAGGTGTACTACTACTAATTGTAGTGCAGAGTTTCTAGACACTTTTAAAAGAATATCTGACAGACCATTCATATACTATACATTCATATATACTATTACCATTCACATAACGTCATCTAGTCTCAAGCTACGCAGAGCTTGTGTTATGGGTGCTAGACAACTGATATAAATACATATTAACTTTTTTTTGTAAATACATACATATTTTACACAGAAAACACCCAAAGTCCAAAACAAATATTTGCAAATCATACAAACATTTGGTCCGTCCCGGGTATCAAACTCAAGCACAGCAGTTGTATACGCTGCCAGTGCGCCAAAGAGCCAGTCAAATAATAACCCATCTTCAAAACAATAATGGTTCATGACTTTATTACGAAGAACTTTTGAAACGACCGAATGATATCCAATTTTTACCCGACTACGGCAAAGCCAAAGGAGGGTTATGATTTTGACAGGCTATGTATGTATGTATGTATGTACGTATGTTTGTTCATTTGTTCCCTCCTAGCTCCTTAACCACTCATTAGATTTGGACAAATGAGGTGTCTCTAGAAGCGTCATGATTGTCTTCTGGTTATAGGCTATATGACGTGTCACTGAATCTAATGTGGCGCCCTCTAGCCGACATTAAGTACTGTATTAAAAAATAAATTTGAGATAAATATGCCGTGTTTGGTATCATTGGAAAGGGCGTTACTTGTACATTTCAAAAATACATATATTATTAGCATTACACTACATGGACTACGGCTTTTGAAACTTAGGAATGTTCCATAGTCCATAACATTTTAACAACGCGTGACTACGGCTTTTGAAACTTGTTTCATACTTTTTAAGCGTCGTTTTTTTTCGTAGTTGGGTTTTAGTTTTTACTTTTTACTAATTAATTAATGTTATATGAGTCTTATGTGTGTCAGTCTCTGTTATAGTAATCCTACATTTTGTCATAGTAGTATACTGAGAATTATTAGTCTTACATCGCAACACCGCATCCTAGTCATGGATATGCTGGTAGTACCTAAAAAAAAAGTGCCCGAGCGACGCAGACCCAGAACCAAGTGGTGGCTGCTGGGGGGACCGAGGGGGGGTGACTTCCGCGAGGCTGCCCTGGGTCTGGATTTAAGGCCAAGCGAGGAAGAATCCGTGGACAGTCAGTGCTCTAGGATTCAATCAGCAGTCACAGCACTGGGGAAACGGGTGCTCGGCACTTCTAAGGGAGGCCGCGTCATCGACAGGGAGACATGGTGGTGGAATGATTCAGTGCAGGAGGCAGTTCGGGAGAAGAAGACTCTTTTCAAAAAGTGGCAAGTAACCGACTCCCCTGAAGACCGTGAAGCATACAAAGCAGCCAAATGTGCCGCAAAACGAGCAGTTGCCAAAGCCCGACACGATCAATTGGCCCCTCTGTACGACACATTACAGACTAAAGAGGGCCAAAAATCCATCTTTCGTCTGGCAAAGGCTCGGGAGAAGGCGACACACGACATGACCAAATGTCTCTGTGTCAAAGACTCAAACGGCACTCTGGTTTGCGACGCATTCAGGGTAAAGGAGAGGTGGCATTGCTACTTCAAAGAGTTGCTTAACACGCAACACGCAAAAGTGTCTCCTCCGGAACTGCCCCCTAATCTTGGACTTGTTGCCCCTATAACACCAGACGAGGTACAACAATGTCTTCGCAATATGAAAAACCGAAAAGCTGTGGGCCCTGACGATATACCGATTGAAGCGTGGAAATCGATGGGTTCTCGTGGTGTGATCATACTCACTGACCTTTTTAACCGCATCCTTACCAGCCGCAAGATGCCCGACTCCTGGAGATTGAGTATCATCACCCCAATCTACAAAGGCAAAGGTAGTGTACAGGACTGTGGAAGCTACCGAGGTATTAAGGTCATGTGTCATGCCATGAAGCTCTACGAGCGCGTAATCGACTCAAGGCTCCGGCAAGAGTGCACAGTCTCGGAGTGTCAATATGGGTTTCGTCCTGGCTGTGGAACCACAGATCCCATTTTTGCCCTCAGAATGCTAGTCGAGGCCTACAGGGAGAAGAAAAAGCCCTTGTACATGGCTTTTCTAGACTTACAGAAAGCTTTCGACTGCGTACCGCGCCAGGTGATCTGGTGGGCTTTAAAGGTGAAGAATGTGCCACAGACCTATGTTGACATTATCCGAGACATGTACCACAACTCGGAATCCATGGTGAGGACTGCCGTTGGCGATACTCGCCCATTCCCGATCACAGTTGGTGTTCACCAAGGCTCGGCTCTGAGTCCTTTTCTGTTCAGTGTGGTGCTAGACGTGGTTTCGGCGAAAGTTCACGAACCATCTCCGTGGCTTATGATGTACGCTGACGACATTGCGCTGACGGATGAGGACAAACAGAAACTGGAGCATAGGGTGAATCAGTGGAAGGATGCGCTAGAGAACGGTGGGCTGAAGCTAAATGTTGCGAAGACCGAGTACATGGCATGCGGCAGCAGCACGGACCCCGATCCCATAAAGGTAGGAGATGAATTGGTCTTGAAAACGAGTAAATTCAAATACCTTGGGTCCGTGTTGCACGAGTCCGGTGAACTCGATCACGACGTCCAAGCCCGAATAAGCGCTGCTTGGACAAAATGGCGAGAAGTAACCGGCGTCCTCTGCGACCGCAGGATACCGGTGAAGCTAAAGGGCCTTGTATACAAGAGCATCATCCGACCAGTCCTACTATACGGCAGCGAGACCTGGCCTGTCCTCGGAAGACATGTCCAGCAGCTTCACGTAGCGGAGATGAAGATGCTGCGGTGGATGTGTGGCGTTACGCGACTAGATCGCATACGTAACGAACATATCCGTGGCAGCCTCGGAGTCCGTGACGTAGCGGACAAGCTGCAGGAAAGTCGACTCCGATGGTATGGCCATGTAAGACGCAGGCCGTCCGACTATGTAGGAAATAGATGCCTCGACCTCACTGTCCAAGGCCCTAGATCACGCGGCAGGCCTAAAAAGCGTTGGCTGGACGTCGTCAAAGCGGACATGGAAGGGAGCGATCTCACACCTAAGGATGCCGAAGATCGGGCAAAGTGGAGAAGGCTAAGTAGGAAAGCGGACCCCAGCACTAAGCAGGGAAAACGCTAGGCCGAAGAAGAAGAAGTATACTGAGAATTATTAAATACATGTTCACGCACGCACCACCTGTTAATATACTTGGATAGCTAGTAGATGACCGAGGGTTTACACATCTATATAGAATTTTTTTTTGGTTTTCAGTTAGAATACACTACTGAACAATAGACTACAGCTCTCTCGCTGCTTATATTCAAGTAACCCCCAAAATATTGACCTTGGGAGACCCGTAACTAGTTTTTTTTATGGCCTGCCAAAATGGCTCTACTCTGCCTGATGGAAAGCATAAGCAGAATCCAAGAGTGGTGGTCACCATACTCATTGCGAATGAAGACAATGCAACAATGCAGTTTGTTGTTGTGGTTGTGTTGCACACCATGGCGGCCTAGTGATGCTTCTGCACCCGGTCTCGCACTCACCAACGAAACACGACAGCACGAACGCTGTCATTTTACGTTGATTTTCTATGTAAGGGTAGTACTGCTCCGGTCAAGCTGGCCCGTTCGTGCTGAAATCAGCGAGGCTCTATTACTTTTGAGTTAACTGTTGCAGTTATTTTAGAATGATAAATACTGTCGTCGCCCTCAAACTCAGTGCATATTGCCTGCAAAATATGTCAAGTGTGTATTATACATAACTTTTGCAATATGCATGTTTGAATGCCGTATTTGTTTTCAGTATTCTATCAGACTCGTATTAAGAGTTAACTTGTGTCGATAATTACTACAAGTCACTTAGCCGGTCGACATTGGTGCTAATTCTGTTGTCCGAAAACACGCAAAACTTAACCAAAAATTACTGAAAATGAGTTTTGTGCTGTAAAACGACGTTCTTAATGTCTACCATTGACTAAAAGTAGATATTTAACTCTAAAAATAGACGCTTTGTAAATAAATATTTGGTAAGTATTATGTATGTATACCAAAAAAAGTATTTGGGGAATCGTTACATTAAAATAGTATTAAAGAAAATAAATATTTTTTTAATAAATTTTAGCTAATAAAGCAACAATAGAATTACCACCACTGTTTAGTTTTGTAGACATAATGAAATCGGATCCAAGGATGAATTAAAAGTATTATTATATTATAGGTCTCTCCCTCAGTTTCTCGTGAGAAAAGCAATTATCAGTGCATTTGACGTGCAACGAAATTCGCGTGCGTGTTACAATCATCATATTTACAGAATTATAGTGAAATCTCAAGTCTGTTCATCGATTTGCATCATTTCACGGTCATCGATATAATCTTAAATCTGTTGATATGAAATACTTAGATACGTCGATATTCCAAAAACATGTATCACCAGAAACTACTAAATCGATTCGAATCTATTTTAATTAACCCCCAACGCAAAACGAGGGGTGTTATAAGTTTGACATCGATATTTGTCTCCCTCTCTCTCTGTGTGTGTGTGTATCTGTGACATCGTAGCTCTCAAACGAATGGACCAATTTCGATGTGGTTTTACATACAAAAATTCAGGATGATAGGTTTTGATTGTGCGTTGATCTCTCTCATGTCAGTCACTTTCCTCTTTTATATATATAGATAGTCTTTTTCTACTTTTAATACAATTCTTGTGTGTCGAGCTTACATGTAAGTAATAAAAGGTGTGAAAAAAGCCCGAAAACGAAGAGAGACAGATAGAGAGAGAAATACTGAGACAGTTATTATAACGGCGTCTTTATTGAGGAGTTAGAAATAAGTAACGACGATTTAAAAAAAAATGACTAAGTTATATTCTTATTTTTGCATTAATATATTACCTACAAGGTCTTTTGTTTCAACTAATGTCAAGTTCACGCACTTATGTAACTGAATGTGTTGGAAATGTGTAACCTTCATTGAATAAAGACTCACATTTGCTGTTGTTGTGATTTTGCCTCGAGAACTGTATTCTTTTTACTTAAACATAAAGTTTTTTAAGTGTAAGAGTTAGAACAGATAAACTGTTGTGATAATTGAAACTCATACTGCCCTTTGCCTAACCCCATCCTTCTATCTGTTAGAAAGACCTCTTCTTCCTAGCCTTTATTACCAAGATTATTAGTTTTACTCCCATAATGCTCGGGTCTCCTCACAGGTTCTCCTCCTAATTCATATTTAGTTACAAAAACTACATTTTCGAAATCGCATCATTAAAATCCGAGAATAGAAGATAATTTTAGAGAAATTTTAGTTTAGTGACGCAACAACAGAATCCGCACCAAAAGCATTTTTTTTAATTCGCTGTAATGTTATTCGCATTTCATTGCAGAGGCATGCGGCCGCGTAACTCGACAAATACAGTGAAATCGAATGCGATAGTGAAATGATTTGCAATCACTCGACCGTGAATAACTCGACGTTAATCATATTCTCTCGTATTTCCAACATATTTCAAATACAAACTCAGTACTGCAAAATGCAGACAAGGAATTTAAAATTAATTGGTATAATTCTAAGAGGAAATCATAAGAAACTATTTGAACGCTTTAATTGGTAGCTCCTGGAAGTCTTAAAATAATTTCAAGTGTAATTTAAATTCCTTTAATGTTTCAAAGTATCTTCTTGTACACATATCAAGATTATCCAACCAGTTACTATAAGAGGCATTATAGTAACTAAAACACGCATGTTTCATGTAACTCAAGCGATAATC
Source organism: Spilosoma lubricipeda (assembly GCA_905220595.1). NCBI lineage: Eukaryota > Metazoa > Arthropoda > Insecta > Lepidoptera > Erebidae > Spilosoma > Spilosoma lubricipeda. Next base: position 5,300,390 of record HG992290.1, read on the forward strand.
GATTAGCTAGTACATGTTTACATACCTGTGTGGCTGAAGCTTTCACCTTCGTTTATAAAGAACACGATTATGAAAGAGAAGGACATTGATACTTGCTCCACTCACCGATACTGTCAAGGTGACCAGCGTCATCTATTCAGGGTATATCTCCGATAGCCTCCACAATAGAAAAAGCGATAAGAAATAAATATTCCTTATCGTGTGGAATGAAGTGTACTATAACCCTGAATACTGCTTGTTATGTGCAAACTGTACGTACTTCATCCTGAAAGACAATAAAAAATGCAAGAAGGACTGTTCTATGACATATCTATACTAATATATAAAGCTGAAGAGTTTGTCTGTTTGTTTGTTTGTTTGAACACGCTAATCTCAGGAACCGCTGGTCCGATTTGAAAAATTATTTCAGTGTTGGATAGTACATTTATCGAGGATAGGCTTTTTATCATCACGCTAAGACCAATAGGAGCGGCGCAACAATGAAAAATGTTTCTAAAACGGGGGAAAATTATCACGCCACGGGCAATAGGATACGCAAACGAGGTTGCGTGGGTCGGCTAGTAATAAATACGTGTACTCACACCTATTTAAAGGAAAAAGCAAAAGTGTATTAAAAGTGTAAAACGGAGAGGGGGAGGATAGATTTTGTGTGATGACAACAGAACAGTCTTTGTTAACGATTGTCCAAAAACAAAAGATTGTCAAAATCTAAGTGGAATCTATGTATTTTTCTTTTAAACTATTATTTAATTACTAAAATTACCTATATTTGTATGTTTTATTCTCTTAATTGAAGGATTAAAAAGGTGAGCAACGCAGACCTGATAAATAGCAGCGTGCGGAGTGTGAATAACCTCAATTAACTGTTTATTAAAACTTTAATAGAATTTTACTCATCAAGTAAATGGCGGTGGTTGGATAACCTTGACCTTTAACAGTGTGGAATAGTTTATAAACAGCTAATTCTGAAGTCTTAATATTATGACTTTTCTTATACAATCTGAACTTCAACCTTTTGTTTAGGTTTTGTGTTGATAGATTATAAATTATACTAAAATGTTTATACCACACTTTATGAAACCTATGAATATTTGAAATTTAACGGCACCTTGCCTATAAAAGAAAAAATATAATTCATTTCTGGATCGAAAAATCTAAAACAATTCAATTTCTCATTATTTTCTACTAGCTGACCCACGCAACCTTGTTTGCGCCTTATATTGCCCGTAGCGTGAAAATTTCCCCCGTTTTTGAAACATTCTTCATTGTTGCTCCGCTCCTATTAGTAGTAGCGTGATGATATATACCCTATAGCCTTCCTCGATAAATGGACTATCCAACACCGAAATAATTTTTCAAATCGGACCGGCGGTTCCTGAGATTAGCGTGTTCAAACAAACAAACTCTTCAGCTTTATATATTAGTATAGATAGATAGAATCCTTATTTAAAAGGACATAAAGTTACAAAGTCCTTATCTGAAGCATGTCAACGAAGACTGCATAGGCACGTCGCATGCGCACGTTCCATTGTAAGCCTACACACACTTGCTCAGTGATTTACCATATCACTGAGTACTTACAGTATGTTGTTGCGTAACATTGACACAGAGACTATAAAAAGTCATGTAGAGGAAGTATGTTACTGCTTGATAATATCTATACTTCTATACTAATAATAGCTGACCCACGCAACTTCTTGCGCACGCACAAACAACTTTGTTTGTTTGTTTGAACACGCTAATCTCAGGAACCGCTGGGCCGATTTGAAAAATTCTTTCAGTATTGGATAGTCCATTTACCGAGGAAGGCTATAGGGTATATATCATCACGCTACTACTAATAGGAGCGGAGCAACAATGAAGAATGTTTCAAAAACGGGGGAAATTTTCACGCTACGGGCAATATAAGGCGCAAACGAGATTGCGTGTGTCAGCTAGTATTATTATAAAGCAGAAGAGTTTGTTTGTTTGAACGCGCTAATCTCAAGAACAGCTAGTCGGACTTGGAAAATTCTTTCAGTGTTAGATAGTCCATTTATCGAGGAAGGTTATAGGCTATATATCATCACGCTAAGGCCAATAGGAGCGGAGCCCCAATGAACAAAGTTTCAAAAACGGGGCAAAATTTTCACGCTACGGGCAATAGAATTCGCAAATGGGGTCAGCTAATTTGTAATAAGATGTTTAAGTGTTAAACAGTGTCCTTAATACTGAGCAAGAGGTGTTCACGATCATCATCATCACCTCAAGCGAGAACCACTACTTCTGGGCATAGGCTTCTTCCAAAGCTCTCCAACTTATCTATAATCCAACTGTATATATTCAACTAACTACTACTAACGAACTATAACATGGTTAATTATATTAAAACACTTTTGTGGAAACATTTGAGTGCCACAAGAGGCCCTGTGTTTTAAACATCATAATTGAATACCTACACGAAAAACTTTAAAAAATATAACCCGTCCACGTAAAACTATTGATGAAATTTATTAAGCCTATCAGTCACCTGGGCCTTATTTATTTATTATAGCCGACCCACGCAACCTTGTTTGCGTCTCCTATTGCCCGTAGCGTGAAAAATTTCCCCCGTTTTTGTAGGTCTTAGCGTGATGATATGTAGTCTATAGCCTTCCTCGATAAATGGGCTATCTAACACTGAAAGAATTTTTCAAATCGGACCAGCGGTTCCTGAGATTAGCGCGTTCAAACAAACAAACAAACTCTTCAGTTTTATATATTAGTATAGATTTTGAGCCCTATGTCGCACAGTGTACGTCTTTCAGCTGAAACGGTGATGAATGATTACATATCCTCTTGAAGTACGTATAATCAAATCACGAACATGCTGGTTTTTTATATGCCAAACAATTTTACATCTTCTATTTCTCTTGTTATTTTCAAACAATTAGATTTGCACAATGAGTCTCTATATGTTTCTCATTTCCAAATAGGTTTTGTGTACTGCTCTTGACCCACAAAATTACATCTAAATACAGAAGTCTACACAAGACCTCACGTTCACAATTTCATACCACATTAAAATCGCCTGCAAAACATAACACGAAATGAATTGAAACGCCAATAAAAAATAAAATTTAGAAACATTAGATTTCACACATCAAAATGAGAGTAACAATAAATCTAATTCTGTAGTTCGAAAACTGTCTTAACTATAAATCACTGGAAATTAATTTTGTGCTGTTCAACGAAGTTCTAAATGACAAAAATTTACTAATAGATATCATCGTCAGCTTATTGTAGATCACTGCTGGATATAGGCCAATTCCACTACAAATCAAATATATTTATCACGTTATAAACGGACAAAATCTAATTCATCATCATCAACAAGCCATAATGTCCCACTGCTGGGCTCGGGTCTATTCTCAGGTCCTCCGCCTAATTCATACTTAGTTACAAAAACAACATTTTTGAAATCGCTTCATTAAAATAAGAAAGTAGAAAATAATGTTAGAGAAATTTTAGCTAACCCGACTACGTAAAACGATTGATGAAATTTATTAAGCCTACCAGTCACCTGGGCCATCAGTACGAATCTATTGCTCTTTTTTTTAAATCGGTTCACTAGTTTATTAAGCTCTACTAAGGTGGAACATTAAAATATGCATAGACTGCCATAACTATATGCTTTTAAGATTCGCCGTAGTCGGGTAAATAGAGGACAAGTGAAGTTTATGTCTTGTATATAAATTGTAAAATAAGTTTTAAACTGCCAAAGAAATTTAAAGAGGTCTTAATTGTAAAAGTAATAATAGGGTACATCGTAATGTCTTGGGGTTTTGCCAATGGTGTTAGTCATAAGTCGACCGTCTGGGGCATTTCAAAGAATTCACTTTTTATTCTTTATTGACGGCTGCCGTTACACTGACCCACCCAAGAACCCAATGATATTTTTTGTTTTATACAGAAAAGTTAGGTTTGTGGTTTTGTACGTGTACTGTACTGTCGTAATTTCTAGCGGTCGAAATCAATACAGAATATTGAAGTGAATCACTAATACATTGTCTCCTTAAATGGTTACATTTGACTAAGATGAGGTCATTATACCTAATTATAATACTACTGCAAGTGAAGCATGTTGTTGTTACGCTTGATTTATTGACATTCATATGCTGAAGAATGATTGAAACTGTGAAGTTTGTATTTGACGAAAACACGAATAAAATAATATTCATTTGCCGCCGAAAGAAGAATAGTCTATTCATGAATGTGTTGATTAACGTAAAACAGTATAGGTACCTTGAAACGAATTCCTCGTTCGATTTCACGCGTGGTGTCTTTAAGAATTTTATTTCGAAAAGAAACACGATTTAACTAGAGTATTGAGTGTATCATCACAATCGAGAGGTTAACACTATGGAAAATGAGAGCAAGGCAGTGAAATAAAAAAGAACTACTTTTTTTTACTATGGTGAATTATAAAAACAATTGAAATATAGACCGCAAAATTTCAATCAAGCTAGTACTTTGGACATGTTTTAGCCAGTGCTGGCCGAGGGCCAGATTAAGTGAAGCCTTTTCGCTAGATGGTGGTAAGAACGAAAATGCAAAATGTGGAAAACCAGTATTAGCGGCAATATATTTTTATTTCATCTTTGATTTTTAAGTAACAGTAATACAAATAACAGTAGCTGCCGATTAAAATTCGATAGGCGTTAAGTTGTAGCAAAAATTGAAAAACAGGAGACCATGATCAAACGTCTAAGGCCGATGTTATGTTCCAAAAGATACTACTATACCAGATGTACCAATATTTAAGGAAGAAGTAATTGTCATTGGCTAATAGAATGCGGAAAATGAGCAAACAAAGTTAGGGCCGTTCTTCCTGTGTGTGACACTGAGCGACAAATACTGCACTCAGAAAAAGGGGTAGTCAGTTAACTGTAATTTAGTTAATAGACTATTTGATGGCTTTTTGAAAAAAATATTTGAGTAAATATCATAAATACTTTAAATTGTCATTATTGGTATTAAACATGTTATTTTTATTCCACTATTTAATGAACTTAAATTAACATGAGCTATAAGGCGAAACCGATCAGTTTAAATTATGTGTTTAATTTCAAGACTGTATTAAATAAGTTCCATCAAGTGCCGACAATCGAGATTATAAAATACTTGAAACGAATTAGGTAATTCAAATCCGCTTATGTAATAAATAACACCATATTCATCTTTGTCTTAAAAGAAGCTGCATTTTAAATGTAACGAGTATTACCGTCAGCAAGTGCACACAAAATTTACCCGATAAGGAAAGTGACTTGCTTAAGATAACAAAAAGTACGACCAACTACTTATCCTGTGGTATCACATGAACAATTTACGACACTGTGGTTTAGTTCTAACAATGTTGCCCTGCCGTTTGTTTTATGCATAGTTTAAGAAAATTTGTCCAACCGTTTGGTCATTTAATAACTTTAACCTGTCATTACAGCCTGATATCCAACTTCTCAATACGTTTTGTGTTTAAGCTAATCATCAAGGTATCGCAGTCAACTGCTGTACATGGGCATCGCCAATTGCAAGACACTATGTTCGATCCTCGAATTTATCTGCTTGATTTAGATTATTTATACACTAAAAAAAATAAACAAAAACTAGCTGTATATGAAAATTACTATGCTAATAAATGTCGTGTAGTATTTTTTTATGAATTCTTTTTAAAAGTTTATGAAGGGAAAATCGCTCCACATATGATTCGTAGTGTGCTCTATCTCATACCCTGCAATTGATGTCAACGGATGCGCTTATAAGGTAAGGCGCAGTAATATGTTGTTTCTTGAACGTTCTTGACTAGCCATGTTATCCATGTAGGGCAAGGTGACGCGTTATATAGTGAGATTGATCACACAGATCTAAGGGCACACATTTATAAGAGTCCTTGTTACTATGTAAATACTGGTTGATTGCATGACATCGATTTATTTTACACTAGGGACTCGCCCCCATAGATACGTACGTGGTGTGAGTGTGTGTGAGAGTATAGTGGTTTAAGCAATCGCTACCCCTTTTTCTACTGGGCTGTGTGTTGTGAGTTCAACCCCCACATGTGACGACACTTTGTGTAATCCACAAATTATTGTTGTTCTTTGTTCTTTTCTGTTAAGATTGTGAAATCCCTCGTGACACAGGACTTATCCCTAATGCGGGAGTTGTCTTGTTCTTTTGTTTTTAAATATGAGCCTTGCTCTTTTATCCCTCTCCATTGATGATCTCCACATTAAAGTCCGTCTAGTAGTTTAAATGATCCAAGCGTACAAAACCTGCAAGGAACTTTGTTTTATAGTAAGTAAAGATACGTTCTAGGTTTTACGGATCTTAAAAAGGTCTTTCAAGGATCTTTGTAAGGTAGTAGAGACACGCTGATTTCAGCACGTACAGGCCGGCTCGACCGGGGTGGTACTATCCTGGCACAGAAAATCAACGTAAAATGACTGCGATCGTGCTGTCGTGTTTCGTTGGTGACTGTGAGACCGGAGGCCCAATGATGCAGAAGCATCTCTAGGCCACCATGGTGTGGGTCACCATGCTGCATTGTTGCATTGTCTGCATTCGCAGTATGCTGATCACCACTCTTGGATTCTGCTTATGCTTTCCATCAGGCAGAGTAGAGTCACTTTGGCAGAGCAAAAAAAAAGTATTTCTTTCGATAAGATAATTGGTTTACACAAATAAATTCACGTGATATTTGATAATAGCACAACTGACGTCCCAATCATTCTTTGTATCGATAAAGACACTGATAATAATATTATTTAACTGATAATAGGTCAAAAAATTCAAGTAAATATACGTAAATAGTATACGTGCACCTTTATTGCATTCGGATAAACACCAAAATAAGGACGTATCGGTTTAAATTATAGTAGCTAAGCTTGTGTAGTTTGTGACGGTTTAATGGTGAAATAAAAATGATTAAAAATATCTAAAATGTGCGGATGGATGAAGTGTTTGCCTTGCGGATCCGACGACAGAGTCGTCTCTGATAACGACCAGGGCAACCTGGTCGACTCTTCGGGAAAATCAAAGGTATGTCATCATCCAACTTTATCGGTAGAGTCGGTGCAATGAATTTTCTCTTTCCATTCTCCTCTTATCACTCGTCAGTTCACTGCCTTCCTGGCCAATCCAAGGTATTTATCGTCTATTATTCGCAGTATTTATGACATAACTAGCTGAACCCCGCGGTGTTACCCGCGGTTATTGTTGTTCCGCGAGTAACGCCGCACGACAAAGTTAGTCTAAAAAAAGTAGCCTACTCCCCGGATCATCAGCTACCTGCCAGTGAAAGTCCCGTCAAAATCCGTCCAGCCGTTCCAGAGATTACCCGGAACAAACAGACAGACAGACAGACAAAAAAAATTTTAACTACTTTTTTCGTATATGTACCGTGTATACATACATATGCATTTAGTAAAAAGCGGTTATTTTAATATTACAAACAGACACTCCAATTTTATTTATTTGTATAGATAAATGATACTTTAATACATACATAGAATAGTAGATAATTCAGAGCTAATTTGTCAGAGAACAGTACTAATACCTTCATCATCGATCTACTTAATACAATAAAATATCGAGAATATTTCCATACTGTATACACAATTGTATTAACTCTTAAAAATAACTGTATTCATCAGCTATGTACATTTGATTGATCACTTTCTCGAAACGAAAGTAAAAGTCAGAGAATAAAACTATTATTTTTTTGCACTTTATAATAAGAAATAGACATTTTGCACTCGAAAATAATTGCAGTTGTTTCGCAAATAGTTCAGTAATTAAGAAGTTAACGTTGACCTGAATAATCGACTAATGGTTAATGCAGTAACGTATTGGGGACGCACGCTTCCTGCCTGTACCATACTGTTCTGTTATTATCTTTAATATTTTACTGCGGAAATGTGTTCGTGTAATAACATACCTATGTATCAGGTATTTCCTAATAAGTATAATAGGACGCATTATTGTCAACAGTCTTGCGCCATTTGTACGGCTACTTTTAATGAGCGAAAGATTTATAAGTAGATATTAAACTTGAGAAGAGTCGTTAAAGCATTCCTAAGATTTGCGTGACGATTTTGTTATGAAAGAAAATTGTGGTTTAAATATCATTTGTATAAAAGTTTTCACTATAAATGGTCAATAATTGAATCAGAGTTTTTTTGTGTGTTTTTGTGTTTTTCGCAGACTTCAGCATTACACTTTAGTAAAACATAGTATGATAATGTAGTTTCAATCATCAGGACTAATAGCTGGTGTAAAGTTAAATATTAAAGGAGCAAACTACGAAGAACAATATCACTGCAAGGAGATGGAAACCTTGAACACGCTTGGCCAGCGCGTGATTAGTGAATCAAAACCTCTTTGCTAAGGCCTATGTCTATCAGTGGACTGTTAAGGGCTGTTGATGAAATGTGAAGTTAGAAAATACTATATATTTACTTAAACTCGTTGTTAGATATTTGACAATGGACTTTTCAACATTCACAAGTAACTTAAAAAGTTGTGAAACAAGCAAATAGCTTTCTAACAATAGACTGGTGTTGTTATATTTAGCACAACGCTGCTTTGTAAATACGAGTTCAAAACTCTGTTTGATGTTGCAGAAAACTGTACAAAGTAATCTAGGCGATAAGATAATACTGTTGTTGTATGTAGTTATACTTATTTACTTCACTATAAAAGTGGAAAATGTTTATAATTTCTGTCCTTTCAAAACTTATCGGGTCTTAATAAGTACTAGGGTTTGTCCGGAATTTGCTAATGTCTGTGTAGTTTTTTGAAGATTTGGTTATCCCTAGGGCACAGTAATTTTATCTGGATAAAAGGTATCTTGTGTTTTTTAGTAAACTAAGTGGTACTAACAGTTACTAGCCGAAATCTGTGTAATAAGATGTAAGTTATGCTACTTTGATAAGCGTAAGATATGCGTTAAAATTATAAGATAAACGGCGCGAAACCGCACTTTAAAACCTAAATTAAAAAGATTAGGATAAAAATGATATGATTTATTTTTAAAAAGGCTGATAACTTTTTTTCCCCTAAGGTTTCCAACTATTAATTTGCAACATTGTAACTTACGAGGCTTAAATCGACGCCACAACTGAACCGCCCTTGATATGCGGTTAAAAACCGACACCGAAAGAAACGGCCCGCTCCACGTTCGCGCGTTCCAACGAACACATTGGGGTGTGTTCCAAAATGGTATCGACTTCGCGCGGTCGGAACGCGCGCCAATGTTCGTCCTCTTGGAGCTCAAAGTCGATACCTACTTTTATTTAGTAGTGTAGTTCTTACTTACTACGAACCTTGTTTATCATCGATTGCACTCGAAATCTTGGCACGCATTTGAAAGCAGAGAAAACATCAATTAAGGATATAGATATTTTATAATATAGTAGTGTAGTATGTAGGACAGTCTGAACTACATTCCGAAGATTATAAAATGAATGTTAGGTATATATTCTTCAAATGGTCTGATTTTTCTGCGTCATTAGTTATTTAATATACATTGTAAGTATTTGTGTCGCTGAGTAATGATTGCCTTTTAAAGCATCGGATAATATAGAAGTTAATCCCAAGTGTAAATGATTATACACACGTCTATAACAAGCAAATAAATAATATATATCGCGTAACGTACTATAATAATAAAAGCGTTCTTTAGAATCCTTTTTCAAAAAAGGAGGAGGTTATCAATTCCACTGTATTTTTTTTATGTTTGTTTCCTCATAGCTTTCGACTTTGTTAACCGATTTTGATGATTCTTTTTTATTTGAAAGCTGGTGCTTTCCGTGTGGTCCCATTTAAATTTGGTCCAGTTCTTGAAGTCAGATTTTTTTTGATAATATTTGTATTTATAAAATAAAGTATTTATTACCGATAAACAAGCCATAGAAGCGATGAAATTAATTTAACTGATATAAATTGCTAGTGTATTATTGCATTAATTATAATATAATGATAACGTCTGTAATACAGGTATATTGTCAATTAAGAATATATTATTACATGAAAGGCTTAGCGGGTTTTTATTGGTCCTAGACCTAGTGGTCGTATGAGCATTACTAAAGGCATGGAAAATACAGAGGACTGAACATGGTTACTTCTTGAAAGTTTTGCTTCCTTCCCACTCAACTAAAAAATTAATTAGTCGAAAGTCAAAATCATGGATCAAAAGTGGTACAATTCCTTATCCTTTTGACAAGGCCTTATAGAACAAATAAACGCAAAAAACTTGTTACTATATTAAAAGAGAAAGATTTACAAGGAAAAACATTTCGAGATGAATGTTAATAAAACAAATACATCCATTTGTCTTACAGCGTTGTGGCGTGAAGTTTTTAAACCAAGTTTATAACGAATGAATTAACATTTACTTTAAGAACTTTGTAACAACGTTCCAAGACTAGAAATACTAAAGAACATTGAAAATATTTCCTCTTGCTTATTTTATTTTCGTATTTTATTGAACACATTCTTTAAACATATAACATTCGCCGATCTGTGCATTATATTTCTTTTTCGTGTTTCGCGACGCCTAATAAATCCTTAAAGTATTTATTAGGCGTCGCTAGATAGGTATGCAGTTTATGCTAACGAATCTTGAATTAATTAGCATTATATAAACTAATTAATTAATGAATTTCTGATGTTTACTTTTACTTATTTAAATTAGCACTAAGAGACTGTAGATCTTCTGATAGATATAGTTATACGAGAGACTCGAAATGAAAGAAAAAGTTTTGCTACTCTCGCTGAGTATTTTCTACAGGAAAGAGTTCAAAGTCAGAAACTTACATAAGGAAATCCTAATGGCCCAGTAAGCCTAACCGTAAATTGTGTACTTATGAAGTATACTTAGAAAATTATAAAACTATTAATATAAAATTTATTAAACAAAAAGAAACCTTTCAAATAAGTGCAGATTATAGAGCACCATCTACATCTAGAGAGCTACTCAAACACCTGGCAAACATTAGTTCAAAAGTGAAATAGAATCTTAGAATTTAGTTGAAGCACCAGCTAACTAACATTATTACTTATTGGATAAAATATTTGTTATACAAAATGTATGGTTTGACACTTCCAACATATGTATATCGATAACGAGGTTAATGATAGTAACTAGCTGATTTTTTAACAGTTGCTTAGTTAATATTTATATAATTTAACAGCCTACAACTACACATTGTCCTACAAAAAGCGTGGTACGTTATCCCGGTCATAAGCTCAAACCTTTTATTGTCCCTGCCACCGCTGTTAGTAACCACAATTGAAATTTTTTGTAAGGTGAAAGGTGGGCCCTTCATCAAAATCAAGCCACTCACGAGAAATTAGCTTGTTAGTAATAACTTGTAAAACCTCGTTGGTCTCGCGGTCGGCGTGTGCGACTGCTGATCGTGAGGTCTCGGGTTCTATTCCCGGGTCGGACCAAATGTTTGTATGATCTACAAATATTTGTTTCGGAGCTTGAGTGTTTTCTATGTATAATATGTACGTATTTACAAAAAAAAAAGTATATATGTATTTGTATCAGTTGTCTAGTACCCATAACACAAGCTCTGCTTAGCTTGGGACTAGATGGCGTTGTGTGATAGATGTCCGAAATATTTATTTATATTTATTTATTTATACCGGGGATCCCGGACTATAAGTGATAGAAAGCACGTAAATATGCGGATAACAGAACTTCATAAAACAGTTGTAGTCGCTACGGACTTCTAAAATAACGTATCAGATTGAGCCGCAGATTTTAAACTGAGATTATCCTGCTAACAAATTAGATAGTAGGAGTTCAAATGAGTCAGTTCCTATCAGAAACGAGATGGATTGTTACCCACGTCATCAAAAGGATGTGAATATGTATTTCTTTTCCCTTTAATTCACCTACTTCTTTCTTCTATATGGGTTTTCCTTTTGAATTTAATCCTGGATTTTTGGAAGGATGGATAAATGAATGGATCAAAGGTCATTGACAGTCATTACATTGTATTCTATGTATGAAAATAATACAGTGAATTCGGGCAAATTAAATGATGGATGTAAAAGGACATTTAATGTAAGTCAACGATCTCATAACTAGTTAAGTCTGTTTTATAATTAGAATTTTATTGTTACTAAATGCTATCGTTGTACGTAGTCGGATTAATTAGGTGAAATGTGTGCATTTAATGTATTATATTTATTATTGTAGTTATTTTTTCTGTATTACCTGAACCATATCAATAGAATTACCATTAGAAAACTTTACATGTGAAATACGCATCAATATCCGAGCACATTGTCGATGGTTTGATTAGGTCTCAAAACTGAGACTACTCTCAATAACTTTACTCAATAGCTTTATGTATGGCCCTGCTAAAATACTACTACTGCTACTACTCTGCCTGACGTAAAGCATAAGCAGAATCCAAGAGTGGTGGTGGCGACACTACATCAGTAACTATTTAATCTGCAATGATTGATGTAGTAGCAGTATACATAGTCCACGGCTGTGTTTCTAATACAGTAGTTTATAAATATAGCATTGTCCATTTGTACTAATGTTTTCCTAGCCGATAACAGCCACGGCTGCCAGTCCCACCGGAGACTAGCCAACTATGCGGAGATATTATAGTACACAAGTGTGTGCGCAAACAAGTGCACTCTCTGTACTCTCTCTCTCATAATCCGATGGGATAGTTAACCGACACGATCAGGCGCAACGACAGCTTTACCTGCTCTCCGAGGCACTGGGGTTCAGACCTCAATTTTAAAACTCCGAGCTGTTATTAAGTATTTCTTTAATCAGAAAAAACTCATTAACACTTTTGGCCCGATAATCCCATTTGTATTTACTATTTACTAGGGGTAACTGTTGTTGTTTTTAAATTTGAGGAAAGAACAAAATGATACGGATACATTATTAAATATACCTAAAGATGTAAAGGTTTTTCACATACCTTTAGGGTCAGCTAAATGTACAGGTACCTGCTAAAAGTTTTTCCATTTGCGGCTGCGGCCGCGTTGGGTCTCGTTTTCAACTAATCGGTTAATCAGCTCTTAGCGTAGTTTAGTTTCATGTTCTAACTTGTCTTTGTAATACAATCCAAATAATTTAGAAGTTTCAGAAAGTAATTATTGATCCGAAAAAGAGATTTTCTGAGAAATTATGTAAATATGAAGAGATAGATATGGAACTGTAAGTGAAGACAACACATGTAGACATTTATTAAAGTTATTAAATATTTTAAATGTCACCAAATTAATGTACCTAAATTGTTTAGAATACAGCTATCATTTCATGTACAACTTGTCCAAGTTGTTCGCAACTTTCAGGCGCAATTGGCACAATTGCAAAATAAACATGTTATAAAAAAGGGGTTTTCAGATGATGTTAAATTTTATCGATATTTCTTGTGACTTGATGTTTTTACATACGGATGAAGAATTAACCTCAGATAAAGAATACCCTAGATGGATCAAATTTAAGTTGAATATAGTTGCCTATCTTGTACTCAACACTTTTTATGGAAATATCTCATGTGACAAAAAGAGATAGCAATAGCTTTTCCGAACGTCTAAAACCCCGCGCGCCACTTGCCGAAAACCGTCATTTTGATTGTCGGTAAGCTGGTTAACACGTTTGTTTGCCGATTTCATCAAATATTTTATCAAATTGTGAATAATATTTTATTGGTGGTGTGGTTTTCGTTTTGCTAACAATAATGACATGTACTGTGTCCGGTAGCTCTAATAGAGTTGGTGTTTGAAAGAAAATATGCAAAAAATTGTTTCATCGGTAAGTCAATTCAATGGTATTTAATTGTTAAAAAGCATTTTAAGCAGGAAGTGTTAATGAAAATAGTTGTCCTGATATAAATAGATAGACGCATCTGCTTCTACATTAAATAACAGTTCCCAATTCAGAAATAAAAATTGAAAAATAATATTATTGATACGTTTTGACATAATATGTACTTCAGAGGGATGTATCTTTTATCGATAGAGTAAAAGTATAATCACATAAAAATTCTGGGCCCGTTTATAAAACGAGTAATGAAATAAAAACAAGATTTCAAAAAATTTTTTGTGCTGTCGCTTATAATACGTTTAATGAAATTAAAACAATGGAGGTGGTTAGATTTAGAAAATAAATATATAATACCTAATTAGACTCTGCTGCGGTCTCAGTCATTAAGAATTACTGAATATTATAATAGTATGTCAAAAGAAAGAATATCTCAATCCGACTTTTCCAAAATGAATTCATTATTTGTCAATGAAATTTTACTTTTAAATTCATTATATGTATTTATTATTATTTGCTTACAGGGTTCCTATGCATAAAAAATAAAAAATAAAGGTATGTTAGAAAATACCATAAATGGAGGCCTACACAGTATACAAGAAGATGTTCTGGTCTCTTCGAAGAATCTTGTTTGTAACCGAACGGTAGTGTTTGAGATATGTACTAGATCAGAAATGGTCCCTCAAGTGATGAGTCATGGTTACGACAATTGTGCACTTAAGAATCAATAACATAATCAAAGCAGTTGTGGACTTGAATTTAAAAATTCGTATTCATCATGAATGCAAAAAAGCTTCTGCATCCCACGGTGAAATTGTAAGAAATTATTACAACAAACTTATTTTGCTTAAGAGCCAATAAAATTTGATGAAAACATGACTGTGATTAAAATTGTAGAAAATATAATTATTGTGAGAAATTAAACTGCTAAATATTAGTTGTTTTATTTAAATACATAATAGATCCTTAGTTGTAAACAAAAAGGAACTGCAGACTCGCAGCGTTATTGCTTATGAACAATCGACCTGTCAGGCAGTCAGACGAATATCAACATCGCGTCTTTCATATCGCATTTGATTTTTGGATGTTCATACTCTTTGCCTTGCCGAATTCACGTACGCAATAAGGCTATAGGTTTCTTATAAAAAATGATGAAATTTTAAAAACTAAACAATGTTAGGTATTGTCTAGTCGCCTACTGATTATTAGAAATTAACTGCTCCGGTAGAGGTTGTTCTGCCTGTTTGCAAGGCTAGTTTACGTCTAAACCATAAAATAACCCATTGATCGATTTGCCCTCGGTCCATTTCTTAACTGTGGGTGGCTCAAAACTCAGGTCACATTACCAATGTTATATCCGATTTATTTTAAATATTATTATTTCCAATTAATAATACAAAAAGTAAAACGTTATTGTTTTCTTCTATAGATCACATTTTATAAAGAATTAAATAAGCAACTGCCATAACTGCCATGCCAATAAGCAACTTAAATAACCAATACTATAATATTTTTTTAATTTGTTACATACAAACACCAGAGACTTTACAAGACATACATAAAATAAATTAAACATAGAGACGGTCAAATAACACTTAAATAAAAATTATATTTATAAAGAAATTTTGATGTTACCATATTAAAAAGTAATAATGGTATTTAAGAAACTAAATATAAAAGACCATTTTTTGTGTTTATTGTGGCGACTGGTACTCTCTTGGCAATTTTCTATCGATATGACAAAAAACTATACATCACTATGTAGTGATATATCAATGAATAGAATTTTATAGTCAAACTGGCGACATGCGATAGTTTTTGACCCACTTGAGACACTATACCTCTCACTTTCAAGCAGATGACACTTTGCTTTTGTAAAAAGGAGAAAGAACATGTTTGTAAGTTCCGGTCAAATATAGTCTATCTAGTGTTATTCTTTATCTTAGGAATTAACCACGATCAATTAATGACATTTAAAAATACATGGAAATAAACTTTACGATCTAATTATACGTAGCAAGAACTATATGAATCTACACAGAATAATTAATCATTATAAAACTTTTCTATGAAACCTTAAGAAATACTGTCGATGCAGAAAAAATACACAATATTTACCTTCTTCTAAAAAGGAGAATATTTAATACTTATAGTTGATGGGAAAATTCTGAACATAGTAAATAATCCTATAACGTTTTTTTGCCATGAATCTCTCGTCAGTAACCCATTCTCTGATTGCACGGTCACGTTTTTAGACATTTCCTTCCCGTTTCAAGTATATTCAGAGCTGTGTCAGAATCGTTTTATCATGATGCAAGTGTATTTTCTAGAGGCAACGAGGACTAATGACTATAATCAACCCCTGCATCAAATAAATATTAATAGCCCCTCGAGGTACTCACTGCTACTGCAAAGTTTTGCGTCAGCAAACCCTGATTTTCGACAACTTATGTTTGATTGAGATGTTTTTGTTTCAATAAATGATTTTAATTTTCAAGAAAAGCTTCAAAGAAGTTTAGGTGTGTTTTTATTTAAAAATAGCCGACCCGTGCCCCCTTCATTGGACATTAACCGCCCGCTTTTCTTCGACTTGATTTACAAATACTTTTATTTTAACTGAATTTTTTGTACAATAATAATAAAGTATGACCTATGTCACCCCTGAACAGTGTCACTTTCTGTTAGTGAAAGACTTTTCAGGATCGGATCAGAATCCGAAGATAACCCCTACAAGCATCCAAACAAAGTTAAAAACTTTACCTCTTTATAATATTAGTTTTTATATTCTTAGGAGGTATTCTATCAGTGATAATCGTTTAGATTTCGGACAAGAAGGTACTTACAAATTTCAGAAGAGTGTAAATGTTAAAGATTTGACTTTACATTGAACATGAAGTCCATAACGAGTAATCCAAAATATAACATTGAATATTTGGAGCTGTTTTCCATAAAAATAATATTAGGGTTACACTGAAACGATATACCGAAATCAAATATTCAAAACAGATACCAAAGTAAAATGCAATATTCAGAAAGGCAATATTGAAGATAGCTCGCGGCATTACGCCAGAGGGACAGACAAATAATGAGGGTCCAAAATACCCCAGGGAAAGGCTTTTTCACGCCCTGACGCCTTTATGGGTTTATCCCATTAAAATTTAATTCATTTTTGTAGTGTCTCTTTGGGTCCATTAGTACTAAGTGAATTTAGTTTGAAGTAAACATTTTAAGAATATGTAACGAAAAAATTCAAAAGCTTATGTGATGTTTGCCTTAAGGATGCACGATATAACGCAGGATATAACAAATATATATGTTATATCGTGCTTTAAATCGTGCATTTCAAGAATTATGAGACAAAATATTTATATTTCTCTAGAAATTACAAATTTATTTACTTACCTTGTTTGACTATGCATCATGTAGTTATTGTTATTTATCTTTATATTTACTAAGTAATAATTTTAATTACAACAAAGGAATTAATTTCTTGTCATTGATGAGATTTTAGGGAAAGTTGCCCTGTATTACCGCAATGGTGTTTTTGAAGCCGGTGGTTTTGCTTTGCTGCTTTTAATTGGTCGTTCTTTATACACCAGATTAGCTACGTGGTATGTTTCCCAACTTATGCATCTGCGGCTAATAGTGCCCTTACAATTATATTGTCTTTAAAAATAGGCGCCAATGAATTGATCCACAAAATCTTGTCAATCAAGTTTACAATATGTCATAATTTCCAAATCAAAGTGTAAATATAACTTCTGAATAAAACACGACATTACAATAACGTAGTAGCCACAGAAGTCATTCATGCGTGTAAGTTTTACATGTATTCTTGACTTGTAAACGCATGGATACCGATATTAATTTATACAAACCAACATTACTCAGCTTAATCGCTTTTATTGTTCTATAACGAACTCGAGTGTAATGTTGACTTAGCTGCATTATACCGCGATTTGTATTGCCGAATCAATTATATTTCTTGATATAAACCGCGTCTGTTAACTGTATTCTTATGTAAATCATTGACGCACTTTCATAGCAGATATTTCGATTGATATAACATAGAAAATGGATGGTAATGGATGGATGAAGATATGGTCTCTAATTTCAATTAATAGGAAATTTTCGTCACACGCATAATCCATCGAAAGGCAATGGATTCGGTTTCGATAAATTATTGATCTGCTCCATTGATCCCTCCCCTGTTGATCTACTCAGATCCACTGAGTGTTGAGTAGACATTTCAGACTAATCAAAAAGACAAACTGAAATAACTAACCATGATTGAAGAGTGTTTCCTGTCAAACAATTTGTAAACAATAATAATAACGAATATTTTTTTGTTAAAGTTGTTTAAATGAAGTTTCTTACTTCTTTGGATTGATTTAAACTAAACAAAGAATGCTACAATTCTACACTTATTATCGTATACAACTATGGTCCTAGTTCTGTGTACTCTCGTCGTAAGGAGTTATTAAAGAAAAGAATTTTAAACTGACAGTGTCAGTCTGCAGCGAACTGTATCAGGCTGAATTCTGTTGCAAAAATATTTACACATAAAATTAAATTCTTGCTTTATTACTTGTGATGTGTGTGATAATTTGTTACCATTATTGTAAATGAAAAACAATTGACTACTATTAAGACATGAAGTACACCTGTACTCCAATACTGAAGATGAAACTAATATAGAACTTTCTCCATATGGCCATTTGCGTGTAACATTACCAACGTAATGAATATTTTACCGAGTGTACCGTTCCTGGCGGTTCTTGTTCCCATTTACCGGCGAAATAGGTATTTCTCGTTACTTAGTGCAAGATATAGTATACTGGGGACCTTTGGGACCGTCGTATCTTCGAGGACGCCTCTAACTGCTTCATCTATTCCTTTGGAATGAAGATAATCACTTGGAGGTCAGCCTAATGACATCAGCATAACAAGATCCTGGTAAAAATATTGGATTATTGGAAAAAAATTAGGTAGCGCTAAAAGCCTGTTTTCTTAGTTGTAAAGACACTAAATAGTCTTTTTTATAACTATTTTACTTGTTATTCATACACGTTATCAATCATGTGTGTATTATTCTAAATACTGCCATATGGTTTTGCTTAAAAATATCTTATAAATCCGCAGTTTAATTAATCAGGTGTGATTTTAAAGTTTTTTAAGGACAGGACCGGATTTCTAGGTTCTTAGGTTCCTAAATATCCTAATCATATCCAATGAACCCCGGTTACATGTAGTTTTAAAAAGAAAATAATAATCTCAATTTACATCTAAACAAAATGTTAGGTCGTTTTATCATACTCTTACACAATATGCTCCCTAAATATGATTGCCCGCTTATCAAAATGATGGAACGAAGTGCTAATTATTTTCTAATAAAACTAATGTGTGTTTATTAAAACCCAATCGATATGACCTCGTGTTCCTCGTTTCGGGCTCACAGAACAATCAATCACAATTTAATGCCGACCCTGCTCCCTATTGGCCGATTTAAAAGTCCAGACAAACCAGAACACCATTTAACATAACGCCTATACCAATAATTAAACAGGTGCGGAGTTCATTTTAAGGTGGTGTTTACGTAGTGTGATAACTAGTAGTTTTTCAATTTGGCTGTAGGTATTTAGATATTAATTGTGTCAGTTAATCTATTGAGGAGTGTTGATCTTCACTTCGCCTTTGTACCGTGTTATCTAATGCTTTTAAATGCCGTTATAGTTTAGTCATACGCGTAGGTATATTACTGTGAGGAAATCTGTTGATCCATTCTTATTCGAATTGTACTCTGATTGTTTTTCTATTTATTTATCTAGATCGGCTGTTTTTGCTTATGTAAGCTACTTCTCTATTGTTACTCACTTCAGAAGAATTATCTTTACTGATTTAAAAGAAAAATTTGACTTGTTTAGTATCTTTGACGTGGTCCTTCTTTTTCCCGAAATCGTACGACAGCTTAAAAAGCTACAGCAAATGCACTGATGGAGGGTAAAAAAAGGGCTATGACTCTGTGTCTTGATTTTTTTCTTATCTCAAAATAAATATATAGATGTGGTTTGTGGGTTGTCGCATCCAAATTATTTAGTGTAGGTAATAGTTGACATTAGACAATTCATGGAAGTAGTCGCGATAAGAAAATTATTTTTAATAATTGTTATAGATGCTGATGCTATTTTATAGATTCAGTAATAGTTATTATTATTATTATTAAGCCATTTATTCCATAGCCTTAGTCGTATTACATTTACAATGTTGTTAGTTGTTGTTAGTATTATCTCAATCTTAATTGTTAGTAATTGTGTTAGTTTTCAGTTGGTTTTAAGGTATGGACCCCAGTTTGGGTAAAGGCCTCCTCCAACTCTTTCCATGCTTTTCTGTCCTTAGCCCGCATCATCCAACGCTTTCCTGCAACCTTCCTGATGTCATCCGCCCATCGTTTTATTGGTCTTCCTACCTTTCTTTTCCCTATTAATGGTCTTTTCCAACGGGTAGTTTCAATGGTCCACCGTCTGTCTGTATATCGGGAGACATGACCAGCCCAGTTCCACTTTAGTCTCAGTGCGTGTGTAAGTGCATCAGTTACTTTTGTTTTTAGTCTTATGATGTCACTTCTTATTTTTTGTGTTTTTCTTATCTTTAAGATTCAGTAATAGTACTATGACCAATTTATGGCTAAAATCATTTATGCACAAAGCAGACTAATCCATCACTTAATATTGTATACATAAAACTCTTCCGCTACTGAGTGACTGACAGACAACCCACAGCCGATACTACTGGATGTAGGAAGCTGAAATTTGGCATAATATGTTCCTTGAGGAGTGTAGGCGAGCAGAGAGAAACCGCTTAAAAACAAGTGCACCGATTAAAAAAAAAGCAAAGTATGAGTCTGGAAAGGTCTATGTTCAACAGGACTATATACTCTGATGATGATGTAGTCAGAGTATTAGCTATCACTTTATCTTTATATATTAGCACTAGCTGAACCCCGCGGTGTTACCCGCGGTTATTGTTGAACCGCGAGTAACGCCGCGGGACAAAGTTAGTCTAAAAAAAAGTAGCCTAAGTTACTCCTTGGATCATCAGCTACCTGCCAGTGAAAGTCCCGTCAAAATCCGTACAGCCGTTCCAGAGATTACCCGGAACAAACAGACAGACAGACAAAAAAATTTTCAACTATATTTTTGGTATATGTATCGTGTATACATACATATGCATTGATTAAAACCGGTTATTTTAATATTACAAACAGACACTCCAATTTTATTTATTTGTATAGATATGTAAGAAGTAGCGGGGTTACCGTCGAGATAATAATGTTGATAGAATTACGTACAAGTAGCTGAACATTTCTCTATCAAAGTGGTTCTATTAGCTCCCTTCTACTGTGGTAGATTGCGATACGTACCCAATTCGAGAAGTACCCCTTTCTAATTTGACAATAATGGCACCAATTGGTTGAAATTTTATAAGACGGTCATCTTCAGTACTCCTGTGGGTAAAGCCCTAATGCAAATGCGTTATTATATAATCGCAGATATAAATTTTGAAGATTTAAGTTTTCTGGTCTAGAACCATTATCGTCTCGACTGTACATTTAGAATACTAATTACCAAAGGCATTACTGTTAATTACGATTCTCGAACCCAGTTTCTTCCGTCATTCAAACTAAAACTATTTAAGTTACAGTTTAGTTAAGAAAGATTTAACTTATAGAAAACTGTACTATTTTTGCTTGTAATATGTAATATGTGTATAGTGTAAATCTTAAAGTTGTATAGAAACAAGAACATTAAGTTTCAAACTGCAAGTCTGGAATCATATAAATACATTTTGTATTATTTTATTACCAACCAACTTATTCTACGTAGCAGGGTGGCCAATTGTTTAAACCTTACTGAAATAAATAAATGGTGAAATGCATGTAATGTATCTTATTGTTGTTGTAATCCTTTACTGTTTTTTTTATGGTATACGGGCAAACGAGCAGACGTACCACCTGATGGTAAGCGATTACCATCGCCCATGGACACCCGCAACAACAGAGGCGTCATAAGTGCGTTGCCGATCTTTCGGGGATGGGGAAAGGGATGTGGGGAGGGTTTGGGGTATGGGCCTCCGGTATCCTCACTCACTCGGTGAAACACAGCGCAAGCGCTATTTCACACCGGTTTTCTGTGAGGCCGATCACTCCGATCGAGCCGGCCCATTCATGCCGAAGCGTGGCTCTCCCACGATATAGGTATAATATATAAATATTGCAATATAAATACTACAAGTGCCTTGACGCCTTAAGGAATAAAACAAATGGAGCTACATTTAAGCTTTAGAAAAAAATATGTTTTCTCAAAGAACTGGCCTTTGTCTAAGTCTACAATAGCGTGACCCAAAGAAAAAGTAATTAGATGACAGAAGCTTTGTACTTTTCTAGAATAAAAATTATCTGGTTTCTTATAAAATCAACCTGCTCCCGCGCTGTTACACCCAGCGCAGCATTTTAATTAAGAAAATTACTATGTCAAACTATTTTCATTTTTTATCAACTTCAAGTTATTAGAGTGCTCTAGATTTTTGTTATGGTGGCATTCAATTTAGAGTGATGAAATTTTTCCGCGAAGTGATTAAGTTTTGTATAAATATGAGTTATTAAATACTAGCTTTTGCCCGTGGCACCAACCGCGTTATATCGGCTGTCGCCTTTATCCTTCATCAAAAATCAAAGCATATCCATGCCAAATTTAATGAAATCGGTGCATCATTTTAGCTGTGAAAGCGTAACAGACTTTATAATATTAGTATGAATTGGCTACCGCCTGGAACTCAATAGTCTCTAATTGCGTTTAGGAAGGACCTAAACGTAACTCTTTTCTTGAAGTTTTGAAAGTAATATCGGTCTGATTATAACGCAGGCGTGATAGCTATACGAATGGTTAAAATGTTGATGATGATGCTAAAACGCATATGCAAATATTATAGGCCTGAGTCGAAAGTTTTACTGCTCTGCTCCATACTATTTATTTACACTTTTTTGAAGAAACAAGTACATGTCACATAAAGATTTACCACAAGGTAAAAGTTGGAAGGGTAATTTTTTACCATAAACATACACTTCTACCCGCCAGTTAGGTGAACAAACACGGTACAACGACGTTGAATAAAACAGTAGACTAAGCAACGAGCGTTAACTATGGTGTTGCTATGTTAATGCAAGAAAACTCTCCCCGTATTCATAGGTAAACGAATAATTTCAAATTGTAATAATTAATATGTCTGTCTCTTTCTATAATTATCCTGCAAAGCAATGTGTAAATAAATTAAATTAACTAATTAAATGATTTTTCTTTACAGGTATGTAGTCTTTCACAGCGCTTATGACGAGATGGTAGAAGATTGCTCGTAAGTATTAAAATAAGAATATTCTTCACAGCAATTGATACTTATCTCTAAAGGGTGAGATAGGACGTAGTTGAGGCTACTTTCTTATATTTTTTTGAAAATACAAGCCAATATACAAAACACAAAACTGTATTTGTGTTTTTTAAGTTGCTAGGCTGTCACTTCAATCAAGAAGTAGGTATTGTACGTATGGCATAGGCATTATTTTGGAACCGATAGAAAGACAAATTCATATATTTCTCGAATCACTAAAATATTTATAAAAATTTCTTTATTGTTTTGCAACATAATATATGATTATTTTTACAGCTAGTTTAATATTTATTACTAGTAGAGTCCCCGGTATTACCTGGGGTTATTGTCGTACCGCGGGTGACGCCGCAAGGCGAAGCTAGTCTAAAAAGAGTAGCCTAAGTTACTCCTTATATCATATCATCAGCCACCTATCAGTGAAAGTCCTGTCAAAATCAATTCAGCCGTTCCAGAGATTAGACAGAACAAACAGACAGACAGTTAATTTAAAAAAAATCTATTTTGATAATCTATCGTGTATACATACATATATTACAAACAGACACTCCAATTTTATTACTTTGTATAGATTGATTGAATGGTAGAAAAATATGTTAACAGACCTAGCAACACTGCTGAAGGCGGTATATTCGTGCTTAGGTTGCTTTCCTTTTAAAACGGGTTGTTTTTGTACTCCCTAAGGTTGTCAGTGTTCAAAATATACGCAACCCACTCTGAATAAACATATTACTGGACGAAATAAAATGTTGTTTCTCAGCAAACTCTGTGCTTAAATTTACATATTTTTATTTTTGCACATGTACATTGTTAGACTCACTTGCAACAGGGTCAAGCAAATTTTATTAAAAAAAATACACTAGTGAGTATTATTATTACCAATAGTCGAACTTCGACCATAATTCATTTTGTTTAGCTTTCTGTTCGCATAATTTTCGTAAAAAAGTGTACAAAGTTCTCGTAATTATTTATACATATACATTAGGGAGACCTTAATTATGGGGTTTGATAAAAGTAAAGGTTACTAGTATTTCAGATTACTTACTATTGTATTGAAAATTATATGCAACCAAGGCCCATGTATTGCCACTCTTTGAGGCTCCTTCCCCCAAAATTATAAGTTGATGTTGAGCTTGGCTTCCCCACGGTTTATGCAACTTTATTTGACTACGTTTATTAAGACTTGCGTAAAGATAAAGTGTATTAAAGCTTTCTCAGCATACATACATACGATACGTATGTAATGTATATATTAAGAACAATGTACTCATTTTAGGGCAGATAACATTTTGTTATGAAGCTTGTTGGTGGAGGTTTAACGAGGTAACGTGTTTTAGCCAAAGTGTTTTCGGATTATGCTCAGGTTTAACACTCGTAATGTATGTAAACCAACGCAAATGTAATCTGCTGAAGCGAATCGTTTAAAGTTGAACTTAGACTATGCTCTTATTTTGAATTCATAGATAATGTTATTATGTTTTATTGTGGACTTGCGTTTCCCATGACTCAGAACACAGGTGACAACTATGGCTATCTGAAAAACCGTGACGTCTTGAGAGTAATTTTGATTTAACGCGTGAATGGAAAAGCTCCATTGTTACCACTGCTTCTAGTAGTAGTATAATAACATCTAGAAGAAACTTGAAACTTGTACCAATGAATTTAGTAATAAATGATGGTATATTGATGAAGTTTGGTCATATCATCACATTCATGACGCTTATTTTACTTTAAGAAATTCGAAGATATGTATGTTATAACTATCGTAAATGCGTCAATTCCTGCTAAACTTTTTTTTTTTTCATATTTTGTTTTCTTAGATGAGAATAGAATAATCTTAATTGGACACTAGATAATACAGTTTTACATTAAATTATTACATTATTTGAATGACTATGTACAAATGGCGGCCTTATCGCTAAAAAGTTAAATTTCTTCAAGGCAACCTTGGGATAGAAAAAAAAACGAATTCTTGGTTAGTTATGGTGCGAGAATAAAAATAATTTTAGTGACTTAGATAAAAGTAACTAACACAAGAAATATTAGTTATTAAATATGCTATTATAAACAAATACATATAAACAAATACAATGTCTCTATTTTCATTAGAAAAAATAGATAAAATATGCTTCAGCAAATAACAAATTATGACGACAGATAATGATCTTTGACCATTTTTTTTAAATAGGCAATTATTTGGTACGTCTAATAGCCATGGGCAAAGCATTCTATAGTATCGTTACAAAAATTATGTTGAGCTGAACTCTCTATCTAGGATATTACCAATCCATCGAAGGTTTCCACCATATTTTTAGATCTCTGATCCTTGTTAATAGGTTTAATCGCATTCCTTTCTTTTCTGTTCAGACTGTGGGACCACGAGATTACCTATTAGTTGTTTTTTTTATTTCTTGAGCTCAAATTCTAGATTTATACTTTTTAGTTCTAGACCTAAGTCTATAATATTATATCAGGTAGAAAATTAGTAACCAAATCACAATCATTTCATTACTAAGAATGTGTGGGGTAAGGCGGCCATTTGAGATAAATTGTTTGTGTAATTGTTTCTACTTCTCAATATTTTCATCCAAGAATATGTTCACAGTAAATAATATTGTCATCGTAATACCTAGAGAATGTAGATTAGAGCTCAGTCATTACATTACGGATTCTAGTTACGAAGAACGATTGATTGTTCCCGTCCATTGCTCTTAAATTCAAATACTCAGAACTAATAAAATTTCTATCACCTGATAATTGGGTACTACATTTCCCAAAGCTCGTGTCGAATTGATATTTTATGTGAATCTTATTTATGAGAACCAAATTGATTTGCTAATAAAAGGTTCGTATAAATCGTTAAACCAATATGGGATTCGCGCACGGTCGGTAAACATTGGTGATTCCTCTGACCCAACATTACCATTCAAATTTCCTAATTTGCACTTCGTAATGGCATCCCTGAAATTCGAAGCACTTCACGAATCCTCATGCTGTAGTATGATTTTCTACACATGGAAAATAAAGAAAAAAGGTGAATGAACTACTCGTCATTGAAAAAAGTTTGAATTTAAAAAGGATGGCATACTATTTAACAAGATGTTTATAAAATATGCCATTATAATTTCCATTAGACAGACGTACATATATTTGTTTACTGTAAGAGGATAACCAAAATTTATTACATAGACAGTTAAAGATACAAATGCTAAGTCGACCGTTTTTTAACAAACAGCGGGTGATTTATCTCGAAAGTTTTTGAATTAGGAACAAAAAAAAAAAACCTAAATACAAATCCTAGTACAATAAAATCACATCCTACCTTAAATATTAACCAGTGAAATCGAGAGGGAAATAAAAGAATATTAAAAGCGTTCTATTAAGGTTTCCGAAGTAGGTTTACTTATTCAAGGCACTCACGTTATGTAGATTACTTTGCGAAGATCTCCCAAATTACTGCGTTGAATAATACCTTACATGGCAAATGAACAAACGGTCAGTTTGAAGGATATTGTTGTCCGTATTAGACTTTTTTATTAAATGGAAAAGTCATTTGTTATGGAAATGCTTTGAAAGACTGTATTCTGGGTAGCCTAAAATAAATGCTCACATAAGCTAAATTAGCATTCTGGACGTTGAATCCGGCTCTGTAAGCTTAATAAAGAATGTGATTTTGTCTCTTCTATTTCTAGTTTCTTTTAGTAAATAATAAATACTGACTAAATATGACACTGAATAATTTTAGTTTGATTGTTTGTGTATCAGTCTTCTATTAACTTCGTAGAACCAGTAGTGAACTGGTGAAGTACACAATTGTACTGGTTGAAGGTGTAGGGCGTATTCCATAAGGTGGTGGCGCTTTCCTCCACACGGCTCAATTTCTAACTATACATCTATACAAATAAATAAAATTGGAGTGTCTGTTTGTAATATTGAAATAACCGTTTGTCATATTGCTTTCTAATAAATGCATATGTATGTTTACAGGGTACATACACCAAGATAGCATTTTTTTTTAAATTTATCTGTCTGTCTGTCTGTTTGTTTCATCCGGGTAATTTCTGGAACGGATGGATGGATTTTGACGGGAGTTTCACTGGCAGATAGCTGATGACCTAAGGAGTAATTTAGGCTCCTAGGCGGGTAAAACCGCGGGGTTCAGCTAGTGCCTTATATAAAGCATTATTCTTAGATATTAGTTTTCGAGGTTGTTAACTATATACCTATTATGTTTTAGGGAATTAATTAATATGTATAAAACAATAATATTATATAATATTATATATTGTCATTTATAAAATTGTCTGAAGTGATAGGTCGCGCTAGCAGTGCTTACAGTCTGACTGAATAAAATCAGTTCATGACCTATTTATAAAATTTATACAAAAAATTGGTATATAGTATAAATTATAGACATAATATAAAATAACGGGCTAAATCTCGTTACATAGCCCAGAGCACAAAGCTACCTAATGCTTTTTTAAGCCACCAGTAACTGAATAGATATCGTTGTTATCGGTTATAGCAAACGTTTTTAGTAGTTAACGTCAAGTGAATCGTGAAACCCCTAAGGTGGGCGTTTTTTGTGCCATAAACTATAAATTAACTTAAAGAAGAAATTCCGCTTTTTATGTTACTCACCCAGATTTTGTCGAATTGTAAAATTTGATGTCAGATTTTGAACGACTATGTAATGAAAAATGAACAGATTGACATATTGATGTTGTTGGAATTTATACCACCCAATTTAAAAAACTTTGTGGCTTTAATTTCTGTGATTTTTTTCCATATCAACTGTTTTATAGACACACATTATTTCACACAGTACCTAACTCTCCAGGGAACAATACTAGGTATATATATACGTACACACTAGCAGCCAGCATGTACATATAAAAACAAAATTGGAAGTTAAAACCTTTGTTGAACTCGAAAGAAAGAAGGAAAGACACAAAAAAATACTGTCGTGTATTATGAATACAGTATGACTATTGTTTATATATATAGGTAATTTAACTAAACTTATTTATGTAATACTAGTTTTTGCCCTCGGTTCCGCTCGCTTAAATAAATAAATAAATATTTCAGACATCTAACACACAACGCCATCTAGTCCCAAGCTAAGCAGAGCTTGTGTTATGGGTACTAGACAAGTGATACAAATACATATATACTTCTTTTTTTTTGTAAATACATACATATTATACATAGAAAACACCCAAACTCCGAAACAAATATTTGTAGATCATACAAACATTTGGTCCGACCCGGGAATCGAACCCGAGACCTCACGATCAGCAGTCGCACACGCCAACCGCGAGACCAACGAGGCAGTCAAATGTCTTATATGTCAGTTATAGCGGTAAAATTTATTTTATGTGGCTCGCTGATAATGAAACGAAATAATTTTTAAAATCGGGTTAGTGATTTAGTCCTGAAAGCGTAACAAACAAAGTATCTTTGCTTTTATAGTAGGTACTAGTCAGAACTAGTTAGGATAATGATAGGAGATGTTACCCAGAAATTATCCACACCAAAGTATTTCTCTAATTAAGTTACAATTGTACATTAACTAATTAATATTCTTGACCAGTAACTATCTCGATCTGTTGTTTGGTATTCCTCTAGAGTTTCCTTTTCTTATTATTTTTATTTAAAGTGGAACTATAATTAAAGTTAGCTAGAAAACTGCATTAGCAAGCTGTTATTGGATACTTTCGTGCCTGAGAATACAAATGAACATATATTGCTATTTAATACACGCTGAGAACTCAAGAAGCTTATTTAGAGGTGGATAAACTACTTGTATTGTTTCGCGAAAAACTGATTATAAAATTTATAAGCTTTAGAATAAGTATAATCTTAGCCTAAAGTCAAAATTTTGGGTTTTTAACTTTTTTGTTACAAAAAAAGTCCATAAAACTCGATGAAAGCGACTCTTCTATCATCTGCGAAATGAATTATATTTCTTAACTTCCTCTGTACTTTAACTAAGTTAAGCGCAGAAGTCGTTTCATCAAAGTATTCGTTTTGGCGCTGGGAGTTATTTATTCAAAATTTATATTCTTACTTACTCTGTTACTTTTTATTTTGTGTTATTTTAAAATTACTTTTAAGTTGACTAGTAGCATTTAACTTTTAATGAAAATATGAAACAAAAAATACTTTGGGCGCGTCTATCAATTGTTCTACTATTCATTCCTGTATGAACATATTCAATAGGTATGGAATACTAGAAATATAACTGGAGTCTTAGACGCGATAATTTATTTAAAAGGTACAATACCTTTTACCAATAAGGTACCTACATTACATTGTAAATATATTATCCCGAAGAAGTCCCGAGTTGCACATTTATTATGTACTAGCTGAACCCCGCGGTGTTACCCGCGGCTTTTGTTGTACCGCGGGTCAAAGTTAGTCTTAAAAAAGTAGCCTAAGTTACTCCCCAGATCATCAGCTACCTGCCAGTGAAAGTCCCGTCAAAATCGGTCCAGCCGTTCCAGAGATTACCCGGAACAAACAAACAGACAGACAGACAAAAAAATTTTTAATTAAATATTTGGCATATGTACCGTGTATACATACATATGCATTTAGTAAAAAGCGGTTATTTTAATATTACAAACAGACACTCCAATTTCATTTATTTGTATAGATAAAAGTAGCAAAAGTATTCTATTCGTATTCTAGAACAAGTTTTAATAAACAACAATATTACAGGTTATTCTTATTTTCGGATTATGAAAGCGCTGTATCTGTCCCAGATTATTATGTTTAACATTATTTGACATAATTGATTACCTCTTCGACCGACATTATGAATCGATAAATTCGAAGAAAAACGTTACATTCGAGTTCCACGAGCGAAAGTATTGATCACAGATTACTCCGGTTCGACCGGTACAGGTTCGGTTAAGAAATACAAACTTTGTTAATATAAAGTTCATTTTCGATATATTGATAACTGACACAGTAAACTTAAAGCTATAAATATGGCGACACCTTGTTGTAATACTATAAATTTTGTAAAATATCTGGGGTGAAATGGCAAAAATGTATCTTAATGTTTATATGGTGTTATTGGGTCGATACCCACAGTAATACGTAATAACTCGTGTCTTTTATTGTTACGACTTTAACAATTTTATTTTGAAAAGTTAAATTGTTTATTTACTACTGGTAGAATCGTCTGATTATACATTTCAATCTAGCTTCAGAAAGCCAGTTTTGAAATATTAGCCTAACATAATTTAAACCTCTGTTCTGATTTTCATTAACAAAATAAACTCTTTGATTACCACCACAAATATTTTAATAGACGACGAAGTAGATCCAAACCCTAATAGTATAGCGGATAAGTTGAATCTAAAATTTATAGGTTCAATAAATAAAGATAAAAAATACGGGTCAAAATACGGATAAAATACGGGTCTGGTAGGAATCTAATGGAAATCTACGGTAAGGAACATCCATTCCAATCATTTCGAACTGAATTTAATTGATATGTGACCACACGAGAAGCACCAGCTTCCAAATAAAAAAGTTGTGTGGTGTCGTAGGACACCAAGTAGGAACGAACTTCCTAAACAAAAATACAAGATGGCGCTATACACAATTTTTTGTTCACGAAATGAATAAATAAATATTTCGGATATCGTTTTTTTGTAAATTTATACATATTATATATAGAAAACATCCAAATGCCGAAAAAACCATAAATTTGCAGATCATTAGAAAAAAAATTGATCGGATCCGGGATTCGAACCCGAGACAAGAACAAGCATGGCATTCGTATACGCTACCATTGCGAGACCGAGGCATCAGTCTTACGCTTTTTGCCGGCTAGGGTACCCCTCCGCAACGCCCCATAAAGAACTTCAAAATCAAAATCGGTTCACCTAGTCGAAAGTTATGAGGTAACAAACATAAAAAAAATACGCCTCAATCGATACCCTCCTCCTTTTTAAAGTCGGTTCATAAAATTCAGATCAAATGTAGTGCAAGACAGGCCAATCATTTTCCCGAGGCTAATCGTAATTCATCGCCGTAATTATAATTTTTCGGACAGTTATCATCAGTGTAATTTGAAACATTTGCAAGAACTTTTAACTGGTTTCTTTTAATGATCACTCGCCTGTCCGACACCTACTCTCCTTGAAAAAGTTATTATAGTTTTATAACCTAGTAACAGTTTCTTTTAAAAACACAATTAACTTGTAACTAATGAAACTGTTTCAGTGAGTTAAATTATATTTACTGATAATAAGATCAAATTACTAAAAGATCGAAAGTCGTTTATTCTTTTAGTAACATTTAAAGCTCAATTTCAATACCAAACTTATAAGTTTAGCAACGCCAATAAAACCCAATTTGGCCAATGAAGTACTTGCCCCAGTAGTTGTTAGTAATGTAACAGTGTACTAAGAAAATTCCAAGTCAATATTTATCAACGAAATATCGTACATTTTCAGTTTCACATTGACAAAGCAGTTTAGATAGCTTTATGTTTCACAAGTTCAGAACTAACGTGTTTCCCAGCACTTAATAATTTACACTAGCTACAGTACAAGGCGAAACTACCCAAATGCTGCCGCACGAAGTTAGATACTTTAAAGTGATCTCTATTTAGATACCTATCATGTTCAACAATTGTGTTCTACGTAGGCGAGAATTGGAAGAATAAGTTCGAATGTCTTTCCACTAATAGAAACGATTACTTCACGAACACCAGACCCATTTTAAGATCTGTCCGTTGGGAGCGATGATAGTGGTCAAGCCATCTCCTAGGTAATTTGCTAGGATTCTATAAAATCTTACTGGGATAGAAATGCTTTTCGATTTTAAAGTGAGGGACTATTCCTGGTTAACAACAACAAGTACAATTTTAACAAAAATGAAACCGACTTCAAGGTTAGACTCGATTTCTCTTGGATGCCATCATCAGATATTAATGTCCTTATCATGGTACCACTGCTGGAACATCTCCTTTCCATTAAAAAAAGAATCATCGAAATCGGTTCATAAACGACGAAGTTATACCCGAACACACATAACAAAAAAATAATAATACATGTACGGTCGAATTGATAAACCTCCTCCTTTTTTTGAAGTCGGTTAAAAAATTGTTAGGTTTTACTATTTTTTTTAAACAATTTCAGTTTATTTAGTGGTTTTTATATTAAATTGCGAACTTTATATCGGTGTTCTATATTTAAAGCTGTTCATTAAAAATAATGAAAACGGAAAAAACTTTATAAAAAATAGTGCGAAACGAATGCATACATACACTTCAAAGAAAGCTGCTTGGGTAAAGTTGAAAGCAAATAGAAATGTTAACTCTTTTCTATTAAAAGTTTTGAAATGAGTTTTTTTTGCTTTTTACCGTTGAATTTACTTTCATAATGTTTACTCTGGAATAAAAGACATCAAAAACATTTAGCATTTTGTAAGTTAGGTAGTAGTACTCATATCTGTGTGAATTTGTAAGATTTTAAAAGCGTTATTTTAATCCTACTTTATTGTGCTTGACTGTCTGCTGCATGATTCTGCCTGAAAAATAATTGTACCAATACGAAAACACAAATTAAACTCATGCCAATTATTGTTATTAAATCTACGTTTGTAGTAAATAATTATTTTGCTAAGGCAATAATGACACTATTAAATGTAAAATCAGTCATATTCAATGTTGACGTAAATTTAAACTTAAATATTACTACCCCCAAAAAAACGAAACTAACAAAACTATTATAAAGCAAAGCCCCCGACGCGTCTGTCTGACTGTCTGTTCGCGATAAACTCAAAAGCTGCTGCACAGATTTTAATGTAGTTTTTACCAATAGATTCTTGAGGAAGGTTTTTGTATATAATTTATTTTTTAAGTAGCCAACAGCTAAAATATAACGATATTTATTTAAGACCTCGGATAAAATTAAGCCACATATCTTCTTAGAGTAACATAGGCTATATTATATTATAGAAAATATAATATAGCCTATGTTACCCGCTGTTAGGGGTTTACCCCGCGGTGTTTCCCGCGGTTATTGTCGTACCGCGAGTAGCGCCGAGGGGCAAAGTTAGTCTAAAAAAGTAGCCTAAGTTACTCCTTACATCATCAGTTACCTATCAGTGAAAGTCCCGTCAAAATCCGTCCAGCCGTTCCAGAGATTACCCGGAACAAACAGACAGACAGACAGACAAAAATTTTTTTAAATACATTTTTTTATATGTATCGTGTATACATACATATGCATTTAGTAAAAAGTGGTTATTTTAATATTACAAACAGACACTCCAATTTTATTTATTTGTATAGATAAGAATTTGAATAAGTTACTGCTGGTATGTGAGATAATAACTCATGCTTTTAACTGATAGTTTCTGTTTGAAACTTATTTAGTTTTTAGAATTCTGCTTAGTCATAAAAGCTAGTTGGCATAAAAATCCAACATCAACGCTTGTTGCAGCGTCGTTGAGTATTAAAGATGTTGATCTACCGACTTTTACATTCGATGTGATCCTCACAAATATTCTTATGGAAGAAAAGCAATGCTGATAATAAATGAATCAACTTGATTGAACTTACGTTGAAATTGATTTATGAACAAAAAGTTCTTGTGTCACGCCCCGTTAATTTAGCTATGTTGTTTTTATATAAACCGTAGCTCGGTTTTATCTGTTCAAAGTTCATTTAACTCGAGAAACTTTGACGTCTGATTAATAATGAAGTGGTGTCAAATTAATGACGAAAACTCGTTTTATTTCGCAATTATTTAACGAGAAAGCTATATAGATGAACTAGCTGTTGCCCGCGGCTTTGCTCGCGTGGAAGTTGATTATATGCATTTAATTAAAACTGTGTAAAAGAATGTATCAGTAATTTATTCACGTTTTAAACGTATTTATTTATTTTTGATCATTATCCCATTTAAAAGAACTTTCATACAAACATTTGACCCAGAGCCTTTAGGAGCAGAATTCGCATAAATACTGATATAAGTATACATCTATTTGTAATCAGAAACATAAAAACGAAAGTTGTAAGGCTGCTAAATTAAAAAAATGACGGATTTCCAAAGTAACGAATACATGAAATGCCAAACACTATTTCTCCCCTTAGGGGTAGAATATCCAGAAACGCTTAAATATGCATATTCGTGTTTTTAATTAGTAACCCAAAAATAATATTTTGTGTTTCTAACTCAAAAAATTACAGACTTCCATGCAATCTTGCAATCCCTATTTCACTATTTCAAATATCCAGAAACCTTTAACATGTATCTACTCATTTTTAATCAGTAGTCCAAAAATATAGTTTAATATTTCTGAGTTAAAAAATGATGAGCTTCCATACAAATTTTCAATCCCTATTTCACCCCCTTAAGGGTAGAATAACCAAAAACGTTTAAATACGTCTCTACACTTTTTTAATCAGTAGCATATAAATAAAGTTTTATGTTTCAAACTTCAAAAATGACGGAATTCCAGACTAACCTATGCACGAAATGTCAACCCCTATTTCACCCCTTAGGGATAGAATATTAAGACACGCTGAAATACGTATTTACTCATTTTCAATCAGCAACCCAAAAGTAAAGTTTCAGGTTTCTAAGTTAAATATGACAGATTTTCATAAAAAAATGTCAACCCCTATTTTACCCTCTTATTAATAAAATATGCAGAAACGCTAAATAGATATCTAGTTATTTTTAATCAGTAACCCAAAATTAAATTTTCATGATACTAATTTAAAAAATAACGGACTTCCATACAAACTTTCAACCTCTATTTCACCCCTTTAGGCGTAGAATATCCAGAAACGCTTAAATACGTCTTTACTTTTTTTTAATCAGTAGTACATGAATAAAGTGTCATGTTTCTAACTTAAAAAATGACAAACTTCCATACAAACTTTCCACCCCTATTTCATCCCTTAGGGGTAGAATATCCAGAAACGCTTAAATACGTATCTACTCATTTTGAATCAGTAGCCCGAACACAAAGTTTCATGTTTCGAACTTCAAAAATGACAGACTTCCAGTCTAACCTGTATGCGAAATGTCAATCCCTATTTCACCCATTAGGGGTAGAATATTCATAAACGCTTAAATACGTATCTACTCATTTTGAATCAGTAGCCCGAACACAAAGTTTCATGTTTCGAACTTCAAAAATGACAGACTTCCAGTCTAACCTGTATGCGAAATGTCAATCCCTATTTCACCCATTAGGGGTAGAATATTCATAAACGCTTAAATAGGTATCTACTCATTTTTAAACAGTAGCCCAAAAATAAAGTTTCATGCTTCTTACTTAAAAAATGACGAACTTCCATACAAACTTTCAACCCCTATTTCACCCCCTTAGGGGTAGAATACCAAGAAACGCTTAAATATGTATTAACTCATTTTTAGTCCTTAGCACATGAATAAAGTAACATGTTTCTAACTTAAAAAATGACGAACTTTCATACAAACTTTCAACCCCTATTTCATCCCTTAGGGGTAGAATATTAAGAAACACTTAAATACATATTAACTCATTTTTAGTCAGTAGCCCGAACACAAAGTTTCATGTTTCGAACTTCAAAAATGACAGACTTCCAGACTAACTTATATGCGAAATGTCAACCCCTATTTCACCCATTAGGGGTAGAATATTCATAAACGCTTAAATAGGTATCTACTCATTTTTAAACAGTAGCCCAAAAATAAAGTTTCATGCTTCTTACTTAAAAAATGACGAACTTCCATACAAACTTTCAACCCCTATTTCACCCCCTTAGGGGTAGAATACCAAGAAACGCTTAAATATGTATTAACTCATTTTTAGTCCTTAGCACATGAATAAAGTAACATGTTTCTAACTTAAAAAATGACGAACTTTCATACAAACTTTCAACCCCTATTTCACCCCTTAGGGGTAGAATATTAAGAAACACTTAAATACATATTAACTCATTTTTAGTCAGTAGCCCGAACACAAAGTTTCATGTTTCGAACTTCAAAAATGACAGACTTCCAGACTAACTTATATGCGAAATGTCAACCCCTATTTCACCCATTAGGGGTAGAATATTCATAAACGCTTAAATAGGTATCTACTCATTTTTAATCAGTAGCCCAAAAATAAAGTTTCATGCTTCTTACTTAAAAAATGACAAACTTCCATACAAACTTTCAACCCCTATTTCACCCCCTTAGGGGTAGAATACCAAGAAATGCTTAAATATGTATTAACTCATTTTTAGTCCTTAGCACATGAATAAAGTAACATGTTTCTAACTTAAAAAATGGCGAACTTCCATGCAAACTTTTAACCCCTATTTCACCCCTTTGGGGGTAGAATATCAAGAAACGCTTAAATACGTATTAACTCATTTTTAGTCCTTAGCACATGAATAAAGTTACATGTTTCTAACTTAAAAAATGACGAACTTCCATACAAACTTTCAACCCCTATTGCACCCCGTAGGGGTAGAATATCAAGAAACGCTTAAATACGTATTAACTCATTTTTAGTCAGTAGCTCGAACACAAAGTTTCATGTTTCGAACTTCAAAAATGACAGACTTCCAGACTAACCTTTATGCGAAATGTCAACCCATATTTCACCCCTTAGGGGTAGAATATTCATAAACGCTTAAATAGGTGTGTACTCATTTTTAATCAGTAGCCCAAAAATAAAGTTTCATGCTTCTTACTTAAAAAATGACGAACTTCCATACAAACTTTCAACCCCTATTTCACCCCTTAGGGGAGGAATATCAAGAAACGCTTAAATAGGTATCTACTCATTTTTAATCAGTAGCCCAAAAATAAAGTTTCATGCTTCTTACTGAAAAAATGCCGAACTTCCATACAAACTTTCTACCCCTATTTCACCCTCTTAGGGGTAGAATACCAAGAAACGCTCAAATACGTGTCTACTCTTTTTAAATCAGTAACACATAAATAAAGTTTCATGTCTCAGACTTTAAAAATGACGTACTTCCAGACTAACCTATGTACGAAATGTTAACCCCTATTTCACCCCTTAGGGGTTGAATATTCAAAAACGCTGAAATACGTGTTTACTCATTTTTAATCAGCAGCCCAAAAGTAAAGTTTCAGGTTTCTAACTTAAAAAATGACGGACTTCCATACAAACTTTCAACCCCTATTTCACCCCCTTAGGGGTAGAAATTCCAAAATTCCTTTCTTAGTGCGTGTCTACTCAATAAAAGGATCCTACTCACCAAATTTCATAGCCCTAACTATCATAGTTTACGCTCGGCGATGATGAATCAGTCAGTCAGGACTTACTATTTTATAAGTATAGATAATAGGATGTCTGCCTGTGAGCAATTACCATTCCGTTCTTAATTTTTTTTCGATAAAGAAGTGTTTAAGTCGTACATATATCATTCACTCTTTCACTTATTAAAGGTATGCTAACCCACTTGGAGGTGAAACTCAAATGTCCCTGATGAAAAAACACAAAGCAGTCATGAGGACTTCCGACAGAAGTGAAAACTTAAAACCATAAACAAAAAGTTGTATAAGCTCACCTGAAATGAACCTCTTTGCATCTATACAAATAAATAAAATTGGAGTGTCTGTTTGTAATATTAAAATAACCGCTTTTTAGTAAATGCATATGTATGTATACACGATACATATACCAAAAATGTAGTTAAAAATTTTTTTGTCTGTCTGTCTGTCTGTCTGTCTGTCTGTCTGTTTGTTCCGGGTAATCTCTGGAACGGCTGGACGGATTTTGACGGGACTTTCACTGGCAGGCTACTTTTTTTAGACTAACTTTGTCCCGCGGCGTTACTCGCGGTACAACAATAACCGCGGGTAACACCGCGGGGTTCAGCTAGTTTTAAATAAAATGCGTGATAAAAAGAAGTAAAAAAAAATGCTTATAGTGATGTTTTAAAAATATAAGTTAATGCTATACAGTATAAACATATTACCAGTCATGTCATATTACACAGTCGAGCCGTCAGCTGTCACCATGCACACTCGCGCAAGCGCCCTGCGCCGCGTTCCTAGATCAGGTCACGTGTCCTGTCGCGACTTGTTCTGACGCGAGTTTAAAATTTTTTACCCATCGCAAAATTAAATTTTGCTAAAATGGACAACGCTGCTTAAGAAGTTTTCAAAAATGAAAAGAAATAATAAATACTTTTCAAGATTAACTATAATCTTTCAATTGGTGGAAAAAATATACTAGAAATTGTAGATTTTAGAACCCAAAACAAACAGATGGGGTGATAGTAATATCTTTTCCTCCGACATAACATTTCTCCCTCAGTTCTAGTGTGGGGATGATCAGTGGGGACTTTCGCATGAAACAAAACCAAGTGTTTATTTTCACTCCATTTCTTTTGTCTGGTCTAAGCATCATGCTCGTGAACGGATGAACTTACTCACAAATTGATGAGTATGGCAATGACATTTTGACTACAACTTGGTCATATATTGTCGGCACCTTTTGTCTATATTGTAAAGACAATATGTCTACGACGATAAGAGTAAAAACTGTAAGTACATTAAAATGCGTCGGTATTCTAAACTTCGATTTCGAATTACCCGAGATTTACGAGCTTACACATTCTGGAATGGTATTATTCTGAGATACCTATGTTACTAACGTTCAAAGTACAAGAGCAAATACAACATTTGTTATAGATGAAAGTACGGGAAAATATTTTTCTTACATCAAAATTCCATTAAAAGTTCGTTCCATTTTACGCATGCACGTATGTAGTAACTCAGAGGATACGGGAACGCAGAGCTGTGTTAACGGTAATTAGTCACGCGCAACGCATTTAAGACATAAATTTACTTTATTTACGTTTAATTATTTTCTTTTAAATAAATAGACATTAATAGGTTAATCGAGGTTCGTAAATTTAAAACCTATTTCACGGTTTCTTACAGTTGATTAGAAATAGGTGGGCATGTAATGTAAACCGTTTAGAAGTGGGCGTAGTTTTCTTTACTACGCCTAGCTACTATTTGTTGGTGAAAAATAAACTTGTTTAAGAATAATATTTAGGAATTACATTTTGTTTGCTGTGTAAAAAAATATACCACTATATACGAGGGGTTTAATTTTGTCTGAGGTACCGGCAAGCAAATAATCTATGTCACGCACATACAATACAATTCTAACGCTATGATATTTTAGCCATGATTATAATGCTTTCTCTTATTGTACATAAGTATGTATGTATGGACTGTTATTATATAATACTTTGTTTAATATATTTCTTGTTTTTTGTATCTAGGTAATATTCGTTAAAGTGCCACAAAATTCGAAATTTAATGAAATCTAAAGTTATGCCGAACTTAACGACTAACGAATATTTCCTAGTGAAATATAATTTTACAAGTTGTTAAATGACAAAAATGACAAATCAAGAAATAAAAAAAAAAACACAATTTTGATTATGTGTTTGTTCTTATGATGACAAGAACATGCCTACATTTATTTATTTATAACACAGAGAAAACAAACTGAATTACAATCTTCTTAAATTCATTTATGTACATGCAGAAAGCGACTCAGTAAATCAGTAGGTAAGATTTGTCATCAGAATGGATACCGGTGGCTACTTTCACGATCCCAATAACAAGTTATACTTGTTGATTATGTAAGTAACTAACCCCATTTTCGTGATAAAATCAAAAGTAAGTACATTTTAATATAATTTTTATTCATCGATTGATCACTAATTTTGATAAAACTTTCACTGCTACTGGTATTAGTAAATTAGTCAATGTTTATATTTCTCATTTAATCTATAAAGTAGCTGACACAGGCAATGTACAGTCGCTGATGGAAAAAAAATACTATTGTCGTCATCTTTTATTTTTTCTTGTACACAAACCTTTTCCTAACAATAAAGAACACATGAAAAAAGATTTATTCAATTTGGCGTAAAAAGCGTACTTAATTTAAGTTATGCTCGTACATACATTTCAGCGATTCATTTTTATATATTTAGATAGACTTATTTAAAGAGTGGTTTTACGAAAATATAATATAAATAGTTATCCTGGATAAAAACAAAATTTGAAGATAAGCAGTTACGCTACCAAATTACACTGTTTCGTAATCAAATGCGAGGTCCTTGAGTGTACAATTATCAGGCTTACACAGGTTGTTATACGAAATCTTTACAAAAAATATAATGAAGTGTCTGTTTGTAATTTCCAATTAAAGCTTTTTACTAAATGCATATGAAAGTATAAAAGAAACTTAAATAAAAAATCAATATTAAATTTTTGTTTGTCTGTCTGTCCGTGTCGATTTTGACGGGACTT
This sequence comes from Spilosoma lubricipeda, assembly GCA_905220595.1. Lineage (NCBI taxonomy): Eukaryota > Metazoa > Arthropoda > Insecta > Lepidoptera > Erebidae > Spilosoma > Spilosoma lubricipeda. Next base: position 5,340,971 of record HG992290.1, read on the forward strand.
TCACTGGCAGATAGTGATGACATAAGGAGTAACGTAAGCTACTTTTATTCTAGATAACTTCGCCTCGCAGTGTTGTCCTCGGTTGTCCATCAACCGCGAGTAAAACTGCAGGGTGTAGCTGGTAAAAAATAAATTTGGCGCACTATACTTCTCAATGTAAATCAGTTTGTCTTATATTTTTATAAAAAAGAGAAGATAGAGTATAATTCCAATTCTGTTCCCTGCGGCTTTCATAGTATCCGTGCACTTTTTTGCTACTTTTAATGTGTAACGGTGATTTTTGATGCACAACTGAAACAATTTACACAAGCTATTTGCGCAAATAGTATACTAATGAACCTTGAAGTGAAGCTTATTGCTCCGTGGCTACTAAACAGATCCCCTAGTTTTGTATTTATAGTTCTAAAGATGTTCGAACAAGAGCGTTGTTCAGTTCATTCAGTATGGTGAGTTCGTAGATCGTACACTGGGAAGGGAAATATAGCATAAACTTGATTTAACTTCTGGCCATTTGTTTAAATATGCAATTTTGTTACCCGATGGGGTATAGTTGAAGGGCCGGTACCACTTTGAGTTCACAAATTAAGTTATGTAATTACGACCAAATTTTTTTTTGTGTTACTCGTTGATGTTTTTGATGATCTTTAGTTTAACTGCGATATTACATTTTGAGGTTTTTGTTTTAGAGGTTCACTCGTATTTGTGTGAATAAATTTATGTACTTTTCATTCAGGTAGCTTAAATATTTTATTTCAGGATGAAATATTGGTACATTTTGGTATTTGCAGTACCTCTGGCAACGTTTACGATAAATTAGATATTTATGATGATTGGTGGAGTAAAGGAAACCCTAAATAACAAAGTAATAAACAAACATAATCGCTGTTGCTTTTCTTATATTATGTAGTTAGGAATAATAAAATATGTAATCGAACGTCTAAAATCAGTTCGTATTTTATTAGGTTTTACTTATCTGTTTTACTTTATTTACGATGCATACCTACCAGGATACCATAATGCATACGTTACATATATATAATACTTGTTTAAATATATTATTAGCTCACTCTTCCGTCCCACCAAGGCCATGTGCTACCAAAAATTTTAGAAGACACATGGCTCAAAACAACAAAACACTTCTTATCGTCTCATTTTTTGCCTCCCAATTGCACACCCGCCCTTGCAATATACATGGTGATGTAATATATCGTCGTGCCCTACGGTCTACGCTATCCGGCCTACTAATTCATTCATGGCTCCCTGCGTTTATGAATGGAGAATGGGTAAAGTTGGCGTTTTCCCCCGTTAGCGCGAGTTTTATGGGAAGTGGCTTTCCTCGCGGGTGATGTCGTTCGATGTAGAAATTCAGTGTTTCGTGATTTCAGCATTCGGAGAACTATTTGCGGTGAACTCTTAAGTACTTTTTACGTAACGTTGTGAGACATTTCTGTAAAAAGTTTGAATTTTTAACTAAATGTAACATTACCCGTCCGATAGGGAACTGTTACCGGCTGTTGATGATATGTAATAATTAAGGTCACGCTAAGGACAATATTAGTAGTAAGTGTGAAATAATATAAAGAAAACTGTATGTGATAGAAGAACAACTTAAGGACTTTTGAAATTTTCATTTGCTTGCAGTTATGTCGTCACAGGAGCTTACATGAGGTGCTCCATAACGACTTAACGAGTCTACGGCATTATCAGCTATGTGGAGGTTGTTAGTAGCATAAAAAAAATAGTGTAAAGTTACTGAAAAAATATTTAATCGAAAAAGAACGTTATTTTCAGCCCGTGAACATTTGAAATACGATAAAAAATATAAATTTCGTGAATGGAGTTAACTGCTGGAACTAATAGCATTTACCAGTTTGTACCTACTCATTGTGTTCCTTTAAAATTTTGGATATAAAAAAGTTATTGCCAGTGTTCTATATTAACTGGGTAATAAATATTGATTTCTATTCCTGTTAATTGTAGCCGGTAATCGATGTTTTTACAAAATTCATAATATTTTGAACAATAATTAGAAAATGGCTGAAACTGTTATTTCACAGTCATCCAAATATAAATTTGATTAGGGGTTCTCGAGTTATTAGTGCACAAAAAGCTAGTTAGAAAGACGTTGCATTTCATAATTGAACTAACTGTTGCACTCAGGTCGCGTGCGAGACTGTACGTGACAAATTAAGAGGAAAAATATAGTATCTAAAACTTTTATTACTTTTCAATTGTTGTGTTGGGGCTGTGAGCCTGGGTGAGCGCCACGTAGGTAGATAGCATAGGACTCTATGTTGTCGTAAGACAATACATAGCGATACTTATCATAGTGACTATGGAGTCATTAGACTAAAGATGACATTTGAACGTACTAATTAGGGAAAGCGTGGAAACGTTCTAACGTTACTTACTAATTCTACGGCATTTGAGAGAAGTGTGAAAATGAAAAATACTAACTAAGAACTACAGAATCGATCATTACGACACGTTTAATGCTTTTGTGAGTTTAAAACCACATCACAAAGACTAGCTATTCACTTAGCTAAATGAGTTAATCAATAGCCTATCTATTCTTGTATGTCATTGTTATACATACATAGAGTAGACGTATTAATTCTACCACATTTTACCAACTTTAATTTTAGACCAAATTAAGTAACACTTTGATATAATAAATGCACATAAGCAATATATCGTGAGAGTAAAGTAAGTAGTACAATAAAAGGGAAAGGAGAAGTGCATTATATAGGTAAAGAATTTCGCTTACACGGATGTTTTGGGGAGTTTAAACTATAAGATAAAACCGTAACGGAACCTTTACAAACATTGGGAACTTATCATAGAATGCAATTTTCCAACAAGTACAATTTTAACAAAAATAAAACCGACTTCAAGGTTCGACTCGATTTCTCTTGGATGCCATCATCAGATTTTAGTGTCCTTACCATGGTACCACCGTTGGGACATCTCCTTTCCATTAAAAAAAGAATCATCAAATTCGGTTCATAAACGACAAAGTTATCCGCGAACACACATAAAAAAAAAAACAATATTTATATATCAGGTTGAATTGAGAAACCTCCTCATTTTTAAGGTCGGTTAAAAACAAAAAGATTCTGTTTTGGAACTCGTTTCCAATCATTATATTTTCAATGCGATCGAATAGGGTACTGACTGTTTCCGGAACGACAGAGCTCTTTACATCCACATTGTTTTTAGTTACTACAATGGTAACTAAAAGTTCTTTAAAGCTCATCATTAACGAGTGGTATCACCTTACCGTTATGATGGTACAGTTAAAAAACATTTATTGTGGTTTGTGGTCGAGAGGATGTAATATGACCATAATAGTCTATTACAATTAAAGTTTCGTCGACAGATGTATCACATAAAAAAAAAATTATACGTAAATATACGGACGACATAATCTAAACTGGAGTTTAAGTTTATTTGGCAGAGTTTAGCGTTGCTCTAAATCTGCGTTAGTCGGCGGTTTCACAACGTGTCGGCAAGTGAGATACTGAATTCCGTAAGGGTCATGTTACTGGTATGTCGTGGGCGATTTAAATATCAGATTTGTTTTAACCACTTTCATTTTCCATTGACACCGAATTGCTGATAGCTGACTTACTCAGTTTTAGACTAGAAGTTTACGAGGATAAATATGTACATTTGTTTCGGTAGCAATGTTTGTTTAATATACAAATAAAAAGTTAATTCAAGAAACTATAGCCTCAACAAAACAAGATATACAAATTCAAAATCATTTATTTAATTAAGACACTAAGTGACATTAATGAACGTTAAATTGAAGCTACAGTTAAAAAATCATAGATCGACACAAACAGATGCCACAGCATATATTGTGATGTCAGGGGAAATTAGGTGAAAACACCAAAATCCACTGCCTGATTGTGTCTATCTATAACTTCCAGTTTCCAAAATGCGTAGAACCTTATGAGAAGAATACTGACAAAGACACTTATTTTAAAAGTCAGATCTTCCGAATATACAGAAATCAAAATGCCTTGAACGATTAAAAAAAAAAGATATTGGCTTATAATAGTTTAAGATGTTTATCTATACTCTATACTAATATATAAAGCTGAAGAGTTTGTTTGTTTGTTTGTTTGGTGGTTTGAACACGCTAATCTCAGGAACCGCTGGTCCGATTTGAAAAATTCTTTCGGTGTTGGATAGTCCATTTATCGAGGAAGGCTATAGGGTATATATCATCACGCTACTACTAATAGGAGCGGAGCAACAATGAATAATGTTTCAAAAACGGGGGAAATTTTCACGCTACGGGCAATATAAGGCGCAAACGAGGTTGCGTGGGTCAGCTAGTAGATCTATATAATGAAATTCTTTAAGCAATAGAATACCGATTTTAAGACCAGTTATACAAAACGAGGCTGAAAAATTTGATCATCTATATGTCGAAAAATATGGTGTAAATAAGTAAATGCCTTTTAGTCATTTAAAAAATAAATCAATTGTAAAAAATACCTAGTTAAAAATGTTCGATATTTGCATTTTTGTATGTTATCAATGCTGTATTAATAGCGTAGTTAATAAAAACATATCAGCTTACTTTTTTGAACATTTTTAAGCTGGAAAATCGCAGACACAGTTGGAAAGTTATATAATTTAAAAATAGTTCCTCTTTTCACATGCAAATAGACTTAAGTTTAAATAGCAATTGTATAAATACGAAACAGGGACGTATAGCAGAAAGAATCTCATATCTGACAACGTTCGAAATGTACGTTGTCAGATATGAGATTCTTTCTGCTGCAGCTCACTGTATGAAACTTCGAAGGAATTCTGTAATTTCGTTGAAGCCGTCGCTCTCGTACAGTTTAAAGTTTTAAATAAGACTGCGCTGAACATTCTATGTTCCAGATATGTATGATGTCTGTGTAGTACGGTTTATATTTACGTTTTACCACATACACAAAATACTTTAGAAAAAAAAGACTTGTACCTAATGTCTCTCATGTTCATATGATACTCTGGCTTTACTTACTTTGTTACTCTTTCCAGCAAAAATTAATGAACGGATTTAAATTAAACTTTAGAGTAGTATAGCTTAGGTACATCAGAATGACACATAAGCTACTATTTGCAGCAATAATCGACATACACGCGGGCGGAGCCGCGAGCAACAGCTAGTAACAAATAAAATAACAAGTGCCTATTTGAAATGTTCTTGGTATGAAAGATTTGTATGTCCCATGCTCATGAATGTAAAATATCTATGTATATGTAGGGGCATGACCTATCGCGGTATTATGTACAAATAAATAAATATAAATATTTTTCGGACATCTAACACACAACGCCATCTAGTCCCAAACTAAGCAGAGCTTGTATTATGGGTACTAGACAACTGATATAAATACTTATATACTTTTTTTTTGTAAATATATACATATATAGATAGAAAACACCCAAATTCCGAAACAAATATTTGCAGATCATACAAACATTTGATTCGACCCGGGAATCGAACCCGAGACCTCAAGAACAGCAGTCGCGTACGCTACCACTGCGCCACCGAGTATGTACACTTTTTAACTGACTTCTTGCTTAGTCATTATTAATTGATATAACAATTTATAAAAAAGCTGTTTTAGCTTAATAAAATAGGCAATAAATTGTATTAGTGCTCTTACCTCATTTGTGATCGTCGGAATCGGCGACCGGCGCTATTATGATTCAAATAACACTTTAATTGTTTTTTTTGTTTGTGTTTTTATTATTTCACTACTAAGTGATGTGAAGCTTTTATATAAATTGGAACTTCTTCAAGAACTTCGACCTCGACGTGCTGTCATATTCGTGATTCTCCATATGTTATGGACACCCCATTACGGATTCTAGTTTCGGAATATTGCACTTTGATATTCGCAGTAACCTCAAATTATTAAAGAAGCTTATTTGATTGTGCATTGAATAAGTAAGTGTTTATTTTCAATATAAAAAATTAAAATATGCAGTAGACTCTCGTTAAGTTAGAAAAAATCAAGAATATATACTAATATATAAAGCTGAAAAGTTTGTTTGTTTGTTTGAACACGCTAATCTCAGGAACATCTCGTCCGATTTGAAAAACTTTTGAAACTTTGAAAAACTTGAGAGAATGAATGAGCTTCTGTCGTTTGCGACATTCCTTGGTGATTACAGGAGGCACCGTTAATTCTTAGAATGGAACATCTTCGGGTTAAAGCTTCTTTGATAATGTGGCTTTACTACAGTTTATCTATACTAATATATAAAGCTGAAGAGTTTGTTTGTTTGAACACGCTAATCTCAGGAACCGCTGGTCCGATTTAAAAAATTCTTTCAGTGTCAGATAGCCCATTTATTGAGGAAGGCTATAGGTTATATATCATCACGCTAAGACCAATAGGAGCGAAGCATCAATGAAAAATGTTTCGAAAACGGGGGAAAATTACACGCTACGGGCAATAGGAGACGCAGACGAGGTTGCGTGGGACGGCTAGTATTTTATATAAGTTGGTAGATACTTTGTTTAATATAGGGTTGCATGTTGCAATTGCAGATTATATTAACATAAACCACAAGGGTTTGCACTATCTAAACCATGAACTTATCTAAGAACCTTAACAGTCCTGTGTAACATAAATAACTCTCTGCCACTTGGCTTAATGTCGTTTCCTCCTTAATTTACATTTTAGGAATTGTCTCTTGGATTCGCACTACGGTTTCGCGTAACCCGACTCCTAGTCCCTTTTCCATCAGCATGAACTTTATAATTTGTCTCTGTCAGTTGCTGCTTTTATTCCAGTATGTGCGGAAACTGCAGCAGTAAAAACGGCAATGAATCATGTTCTGGCGATGATCTGTAGCATATGAGCATTGGCAGTTGCGTAAGGTGCGTGAAATATAGGCCATATCTCATTGAAGTGTACTTATATATGATGTAGACAATGTTGATTCTGTTGTTAGTATTCACGTAACGGGCGTTTTTGTTCTCTCAGCGGCTGTATTGAACTAATTAGCTACTTAAATTAACCTGAGAACGGGAATGCCATAGTTACATAAATGTTAACACATATTTTATTGTTTTCTAAATTAATCATTAATTTCTACAGTTTATCTCTCTCTGGCCGTTGTTTTGTGTTTCTTTTCTTTTAAAGACCACTTCTACACTAGAAAAATATCCTATGTACCGGGGGCACTTAACAAACATTAATAAAACGGACACAAAAAACATCCAAACTCAGAACAACAATTTTGTGGATGACACAAAGTGCTATCCCATGTGGGGATCGGATCCGCGGCACTTCGGCGCAGTAGAAAGCACACTATACTACACCATCTATGCAGTTGAATGTCTGAGCTCAACTATCACCGATTCATCTTATAATTCAGGATAAGAACAGAGCATCAATACTAATATATAAAGCTGAAGAGTTTGTTTATTTGTTTGAACGCGCTAATCTCGGGAACTACTGGACCGATTTGAAAAATTATTTCAGTGTTAGATAGCCCATTTATCGAGGAAGGCTATAGGCTATATATCATCACCCTAAGACCTACAGGAGCCGAGCACCAATGAAGAATGTTACAGAAACGGGAAAATATTATCACGCTAGTCGGCTAGTATATGTATATAGGACTTACTTGAACATGTCTATAAATATTATTCTATGTCCAATAAAAAAAGTTATTATAAAGGCACCGACCTCTCACTTATACGTAATGTTAGTAAAATTCGTGACTTTTGCTCGCGTGATAATTTTCGGAGTGGTGTTAAATATATCTAGGTACTTTGGAATGTATAATAATCACATTTAACAAAAATATGTTTACTGTCTAGCGAATTTGATTTCATAGCGTTACTGAGTACTTAGGTCACATTAATAAATTGCATTTAGCAGTCCAATGCTAGACAATAGAGCCTCTTCTTAGAAAGCTATTGGCAGTGCTGTCGTCCTGCTTAGTTTGTTTCTTTATACAGCTCTCACGAAACCCAAGGGATATATAGGTGTATTGATTTTCCGCATTCTTAATACATCACTACAGGTAAAGTACTCAACACTGGTAAATAAGATCACCCTATATAATCTAGCCGTAGCTAGACTAATGTATAAATGAAGTACACATTTAGTACCTATCATATTGCAACCTCATTTTGTAAGTACTATTAATTCTCAGACAGACATGGTGAAATAAACTTTTACGCCTAGCCTTAAGTCTCAAAATAACTTGAAATAACGTGTGTAAATAAGTTATACTATACGATAATGTTACATTGTCGTATGGCATAATTAAGACGTTATTACGTGATGGGATAATCCTTACTTAGTTAAGTATCTTTGAAGAGTCAGTTTTCTGTATATAAGGTAGTTTATACATTATACATAGGTACCTATTATGTACACACACATACACAAAGACAAGAAGCTGTTACTCTCCCTTTTGATATTTTGATTTTATTACTTTCAATGATTTTATAATTTATTTTTCATTAAATTGTGTTTTTGTATAGATTAGGGAAAAGATAAAAGAACTTGAAATCGTATTAAATAAAAAATATAAGTTTCAAACTGTCATTTTCAAAATTCTATGTTAATCTAAAACAATGCGTTTGCCTTGAAAACTAATTACTTTTTCATTTTTACCTTTGTCCTAACACATCCGTCTATATTATTAAAACTGACATTAAACGCAAAGAATTAGTTAGTAATATAAATACAAAGTAACATAAAATAAAAGCCAAGTTAAATCTTTTTATTTTCTTACTATGGCTTTGAAAGCCTCACACAGAAACTCATATCCATATCGAATATTGCTTAAGCTTGGACTTAGTTGTGCTGGCGCGAGCGGCGAATATAATCCTTTTTAGAAGGTTATCTATGGTAACGGACGGATAAATAACTAAAAAAGCTAGGCTTTTGAGGATTCTATGCAGCCAGTTGAATGCTATACGTATAATAAGACTTTTAATAAAGGTACAATATGCATTATGCATAATTAAATATAATACTTCTATAGAAAAAAAACAACTGGTTATTCGAATGTTTAAATTACCAATTAAGTACCAGCAATCAATTACCATGAGAAGGGTTTGTAAAGAAAAAACAATCCGATTAAAAAACTTAGCCATTTGAATTCTTTTTAAATCTAAAGTTTATTGCAAAAGTTAAGTCGCCATGTCTTAGGGGTAAAGTAATTTTATTCATGTCACGGAATCTGCCAAAATGGTGGACAATTACGCCAGTTAGGACACCGAATCGATTTAAAAAAATCCCATCCAATCAAGATGTGGGTCCGTGCTATCAAGTCAATGTCAAGTGAGGCTTTCCCAATTTATACGGTTGTTACTTCTGGGATCAGTTTGATATACCTTTTAAGAAAACTTTAGTTAAAAATATATGGCGTATGTTATATGCATGACCTAGGTGCTATTTTGTTGGGTATTTGAATTTGTGATAATTATAAAAAGAGTTTTAACACTTTTATAAAAGTTTGAAATTAGTATTTATACTCCGAACGTCAATAAACACATAATTTGTAATATTGTGTCGTTTAAAAGCGGTCCTCGACCGCTTTATAGATTATTCTCTAAAACTACGAATTCACTTTGTTCTGTACCAATATTAATTATGAACTGCACGAAATAAGATGTTTTTTTTCTACATTTATTAATATTCGCTGATACTTATATCGCGTTTTATGAAGTCATTTGCGGATAAGCGTACTAAGTATATACATATTTTCACAAGAAGAATCAAAATAAGTTATGTCTCTTTCGAACTATCAGCTGTAATCCTTTTCACGAACGCAATCAAGTCTTGCATAACATGTGAAGTCCCGCAATCGCGTGTGTAAGACCGGTTTCATCTTCCAAGTACTCTGTAGAAAGGGACACGGTTCACTTTCCCATGAATCAATGGCTTTTTGCTCAACTCTGATGGCTGTTTAATAATCCCAATACGACTTGATTGCCATCGCGGTTTTTTTCGAACATTGCTGGACGGCTGGCGTGGGAAAGTAGGATATGGTGTTGATACGTTCTTACTTCATGTCATACTTTGAATGATCAGGTGTTGGTGTAGTAGGTAGGCTGCTAAGCCAGAGGATGTGGGTTCAATCCCGTCTAGGACAAATTGAATGATAATTTGTTCTGTGTCCAGATACCTTTTCATTAACAGACTTGTTTGTGATGTATTGTATCGGTAACTGTTAACAAAATTGTTAAATAATTTGTCTTGTATTGGTAGTATTTTAAATAGCAGTTTAAATAAAAAGTAAGTTGTGTAATGTTGTTGACTACTAATCAATTTTAAGGGTAATGTACCAATTAATACCATTACCATATATCAATAATATGAAAAAATCAATGCCACATTTCGTTGTAATTTTATAACTCAAGAACGGGCTCACCTATCCAATCGAAATGTTTAGGCTTTCTTCGGACTATTTAGTAGATTGTTTATGTGCAGTTTGCTAGCTTTATCCCGCGGCGTTACCCGCAGTGCAACAAAAAACGCGGGTAACACCGCGGGGTTTAACTAGTTAACAATAATTTTATAACTAAAAGGATTGAAGTCCCAGATGTTACCCTGTAATTGCTTCTTTACATTGCTGAAAATGACATCAACACTCGTGGCATACAAAATACATACGTAGTATTATGCGTCTAGACATTGAAAGTTTATTTTCATTCTTAGTATAATGCTACCGGTTTATTTTAGACCTAGAATAATATGAAGCATATGAGACATACAACATTTTCATAAATGCAGAGACAGACACGTCTAGGATTGGCTTTTTGCAATCATAGATTTTTTACGGCTTCGGCGAGGCAGAGACAATAGCATGTCATCGTGCTTTTCTTTTAAGAATTATTATTTCTCTGGATTCGAAAAAATTGAGCATACCCTTTTCAATTTTATTATTATATCCTTTATTCAAGGTACACTGCTGTCAACGGTTCACACTGCTCTTTCTGACAAAACAAATGATATATTTAAGATACCATCTGCATTTCATATATTACCTATTATATTATGCGCCGCCACTTGACGTCAAAATAATACCGTCTAAAACCCAGCTCGCCATCCCCACGAGAGTCGCCAAAGACGCACAATAACTTGTAAAGTGTTCATGACACATGCCAGAGGCAAAAATGTTTTATTGCAATGTGAAAATTGCATTTCCACAATATTTAAATAGTTTTTCTCTTTCCAGATACGTAATTTTACGATCGAGAGAATTAAAAATGTATTTATTAAAAAAAAAACAAAAATTCATTAAAAAATCTGTATATTCAATAAGTACCGTTATTGGCAAATAAAATAAATGATATGGTTTGCCGTTCTACACGAGTAGACAACGTTGTGTCTTGGGTAAACTTATAAAAATAAATTCCCCACACAATAATACCTACTGGAATTCAACAGGACTGCTTCAACACAAGCGGCAGTACAAAGCAGTTCTTCTATTTTAAAACATATCGTTTTGCTGGCAGCGTCTAATCCTCAAGCGTAGTTTCCCCTGTCAGCCACAGATAGTGTTACCATCTTAGTAATAGTATTTATAGTTCAGATGCTAGCAATACCAAGGATGCCCATGATGTCTTTCTTTACACAAGGTTTATTAAGTATTTTGATACATTTTTGTGCAGAAACCGTTTCTAATCGTTTTCTCTTTAACATTTGACATTTATTTGGTGTTCTTCGCTAATGGATCGTTTGTATCTTCTAAAGTCACGCACCGATGGATACCAAACGAATATTTGTTTAAGCGAGTTAAAGATTACCTCGCGAACGATGAGCGCTCGGGCATAAGTCACTTGATAACTTTATCTAACTTCTGTTACAACGACATTCGCTGTTTCGGGGAAAATTGCCTTAAATGGTAATATTTTATGAAAACGAAAACATTAATAACTTGAACTGAATTTATCATTTCTTAAGTGCCATCCTTTAAAAATGCTTCGGTGCGATAACGAAATGGAAGGTTCATTGCCCCCAGACTACTTCCATATCTTTGTTTTTGCACTGTTCTAGGTATGTTTTTTTATGATATACAATTAGAAAATGATTAATGATTAAGTTTACAAGTATACATAATGATGACTTCAATATCAAATCAATTGGCAGACAGATAACGAATAATAATTGTGTTAATAAAATTCACTCCTATGTACAACCATATTTACACAGATAATAAAATAAATACTAGCACTATCCGAAACGTCCGAAATTAAAGCAAAAATCATTATCTTCTTGGCCTTTATTATATACCAAGATTTTTTGTTATCGGCTATCAGTGCAACCGGTTTTACCCGAATATCAGATTTTCCACGTAGCGACTGACAGCTGACCTCTGCTTCCCTTAGGGCGGTCTGAATACGAATATTGAACTAGTAATTGAGGGTACTGACTTCATCCCAATAACGATTGCCTTAGCCGTTCATGACAACTGGGAACAACGGCGGAACTTGCTCTCCGAAGCACGAAACGAGGAAATGAAGTGTAACAAATATACGTGCGATAATAGTGCAATGGATAACTACGTATATATATTCAATTTATTCAATAGGTGAGTGGAAAGGTAGTTGTAATCAGACTACATAAAGGATAAGCATTTATGGAATTTGATTGCTGGAACCGGAAACCTGTTGACAAAATTAGCCAACATAACTTTTCACAATATGACACAATTGTATAATCAAGTGCTTAACCTTTACAAAAGAAATGGGTAAAGCATTTATATGTAATTATGTTAGGGTATCAAATCTATTCAAAGTTAAACAAATTCATCATTTTATTTTACATTTAAAAAGTTTATCTGTTTTACCAACGCTTCTATTTTTTTGTTGCAGGTAAGCGAGCACTTATAAAAGAGAACAACATTTAGTACCATCCCCTAAATGTAATTCAGGTAAATGCTTCAGGTACCTACTTTCTTATTTTCACCTTTTATAGAGGGATCTTAGTAAAAACTGTAAGGGTATCAAGCTACAAAAATAAAAGTTATGTTCTGCGAGATCTACTTTATTTTTTTACCACCTGATTTTACACGAGGATAAAGTTTATGAGAATCTTCAAATGTTGTTAATTTTATGATAGATTGAAGCCGTAGTATAAAATAGTTGTTTTTACCATTTTTTTTTATGGAATATGGCGGGCAAACGAGCAGACGTATCGCCTGATGGTAAACGATTACCGCCGCCCATAGACATCTGCAAACACCAGAGGCGTCACAAGTGCGATGCCGGCCTTTGGGGGATAGGGAGGAGAGATAGGGGGCGGGGGTTAGGATTATGGGCCTCCAGTATCCTCACTCACTCGGTGAAACACAGTGCAAGCACTATTTCACACCGTTTTTCTGTGAGGCCGTCGTATCACTCCGGTCGAGCCGGCCCATTCATGCCGAAGCGTGGCTCTCCCACGGTAAACATTTTCTTTACTTCTGCTCTAATTTCTCCCAGCTATAACTGTCTTAAACTTTAAAAGAACCCAAAAAAAAAACTCTCCAAAAAAAGATTTTTAGGTTAGCGAAATTGCTTCAAAATAGAAAATATGAAAAAAAAAAAAAAATTAATATTTGATGACACATGACATCTGTGTATATTACACAGATGTCATGTGTCATCAAATTGCACGATTTCTTGCAAGGAGATCGTTTTTTGTTTTTTCGGAAGACGGTCCCCGTTTCATCTCATCCACATTTTTTATCATTAATTTCATCCCGACAAATACTTAAAGACTTGAAGACTTATGATTTGAAGACAATAAACACTTGACATTGGCAGAAATAGCTCCGTGAGATCCTGCTGGTTGCCATTTCATCAAAAGAAGAAGAAAACTTCTTGCAATTACGCTGACTTATACATATGTAACCTTAAGGCGACTTATTATTATTATATGTCAGTGGTTTTCATTTGTTACCTAACTAACGTTAGTTGGGTTCGCAGTGTATTAGTTTCATTCAAAGAGTAAATAGAGTGTCCATGAGTCTGAAGATGTAATATATATCTAATGATGTGATGTTCTCCTAGCCGATTACGGCTACGGCGGCCAGTCTCAAACCAACTACGCAGGAGATATTATAGTGCACAAGTGTGTGCGTAAACAGTTGCACTCTCTGTTCCCTCACCTGCATAATCCGATGGGACGGTTAACCGACACGATCGGGGAGAGATTAGGCGCAGGACCGACAGCTTTACCTGCTCTCCGAGGCACGGGGGTTCAGATCCCAACTTCCGAACTCTGAGTTGTTATTAAGTATTATAGAATCCGAAAAACTCAATAACACTTTTGGCCAGACCCGGGATTCGAACCCGAGACCTCTTGCTCAGCAGTCGCATACGTCAAACCGCTAGATCAACGAGGCAGTTGTAAATATCCAATACATAGGTAGTAGTGGTCGTTACCATAACTATGGTAATATTAAAAGAGGCCACAATAAGGTTAATGCTATTTGGGTGTCTATAAACAAGCAGTCACTAACAAGAATTTATACTAAAACTAGCTGAACCCCGCGGTGTTACCCGCGGTTATTGTTGTACCGCGAGTAAAGTCGGGGGACAAAGTTAGTCTAAAAAAAGTAGCCTAAGTTACTCCCTGGATCATCAGCAACCTGCCAGTGAAAGTCCCGTCAAAATCCGTCCAGCCGTTCCAGAGATTACCCGGAACAAACAGACAGACAGACAGACAGACAGACAGACGGACAGACAGACAGACAGACAAAAATTTTAAAAAACGTTATTTTGGTACATGTATTGTGTATACATACATATGCATTTATTAAAAAATGTTTATTTTAATATTACAAACAGACACTCCAATTTTATTTATTTGTATAGATTGGCATAATCGAATCCAGATTCGATTACAGTCTGCGTTGATAGCTTATCCGGCTGATAAGCCGTTGGTCCTACCGCCCTAATGTCAACCGCAGCATTCCGCTTCTTAATAAAGAGGAAAAGAATTTTCCGCAATATAGTTATAATAAAAGTTCTATAAGAACTTTTATTATAACTATATCTTCTAAGTATCGATGGACGTATCCTACGAATATTATAAATTATGAGGATGTATGAACGTTTGTTACTCTTTCACGCAAGAAGTACGTAACGTACGCACTCAAAAAAGTGCACGAATTTAGATGAAACTTTACATATACAAGTAACATATATAGCTTGTATATCAGAATAACACATACATAACTATTTGCCGCGATAACCGATAGTAATAGTATTGTTCCTTAAGACGGTTTCAAGTATCCAATTGAAGTAAACTACTTATCCAATTATCAAGACGTCTGAATACGTTTACAGCTAGATCAGTATTTTATCAATTCATCATAATCCAGAAACTTCTATAAAATATACAGTCACTCAGTTATCCTTCAAGATATGATGTAACAAAATCACAATTGGTATGAAGAAAATAAATCCCTATAATACAACAGTCGAATAAGTACATCTAACTCTACCAACAAATATATCCATACAAAATATGTATAAGCTTAAAACAACTTTGTAGTACAATAAATCGTGATTTCAAATGTACTGCCTACGAATAAGCACATTATACTATTTGTCACGGTACTTCAGTGTCACGGAACAGATTGTCTATCTCAAAAATAACATTAATGGATATTCAATTTAAATCATTTCATTTCTGACAACTTGATCCTTGCCTTATGATTGTCAATAAAACGTACGTAAGCCGCTTTTAACGTTCTTTTTTCGTAGATTAGGAGTTATATTTATATAAAGGCCGCATTTAACCATTTTGCTTTGTAGACCCAGAAAGCGTATATAGCACAACTGATTTTTTTTTGGGTACGTAAATCCTCTCAGACCGTCACCTCACCGGTATTTGTGAAAAGGCGAACCAACTATATCATTATATTTTGCCTGATATATTAAATGATATACCAAAACATATACTGCGAAAATACATCACAAACAAAAACTATTTAAAACTAATTCGGAAATTCCTTATGGATAACATAGATTAAGTATGTGGGTAGGCGGTGTTGTATTGTCTATTAGATATTGTACCTGCATACGCTTGCCTGCCCTTTGTTGTCTTGTTTGATTTTTGTGTATATTTGTGCTAAACTGTGTAAATTTTGTTATAGACTATAGACCAACTCCCTCTCGCCTAAAAACCCGTGTGGTTTATGCGAGAGAATCTGTATTTATATCTGTATGTAGATAATATTTTGAAAAAAAAAAAAAAAAAAAACGAAAAAAGGAAACATTTTTGCGCCTGAAATGGGAATCTGAGAGTGCTTGGTTGAAACAACAATAAGCGCAGGTAACACCGCGGGGTTCAGCTAGTTTATAACATACTAGCTGAACCCCGCGGTGTTACCCGCGGTTATCGTCGTACCGCGAGTAACGCCGCGGGACAAAGTTAGTCTAAAAAAAGTAGGCTAAGTTACTCCCTGGATCATCAGCTACCTGCCAGTGAAAGTCCCGTCAAAATCCGTCCAGCCGTTCCAGAGATTACCCGGAACAAACAGACAGACAGACAGACAGACAGACCGACAGACAGACAGACAGACAGACAGACAAAAATTTTTTTAACTACATTTTTGGTATGTATATCGTGTATACATACATATGCATTGATTAAAAAGCTGTTATTTTAATATTACAAACAGACACTCCAATTTTATTTATTTGTATAGAGTATAGATTTACTAGGTACCGTAACAAACAACATCCTCGTTCGTTGATAATCCAAATCTGGAGTGACAGTTGTGGATTAGCCACGCGTTCGGTGTGGAAACTTAAACCTTACGAATAGTTACACTTGATCGTTTTAATGGGATTAATGTTTTACTATCTCCGTATAAAGCTATGACTCACGATATTATTGGTTTTCAGTAGTCAGCGTTGTTATTTCACGTACTTTGTATACCTTTAATTACAACTGAGATATAGGCAATGTATAAAAATTTCGTGTCACTGTGTTAGCGGTCGTCTCTTTCGAAGCCCGGCTAGCCCGATTATAATGTTGGTATGTATGGCTACCATACATAGGTACCAACAACAAGGCTACCATAGGCATGATTGCTAAGTATTTTTTCTTCATATCCTTTAATTTAATCCCGGTATGACTTTTTTTGCTAAATCAACATTTGTCAAGTCATCTTGTAAACATATCCAATAAATTACGATAAAGATATATTTAATCTATACAAATAAATAAAATTGGAATGTCTGTTTGTAATATTAAAATAACTGCTTTTTAATAAATGCCTACGTATATCGTGTATACATACATGTACCGAAATAACATTTATTTAAATTTTTGTCTGTCTGTTTGTTTGTCCCGGATAATCTCAGGAACGGCTGGACCGATTTTGGGTACCTACGGGACTTTCACTGGCAGATAGCTGATGATCTAGGGAGTAACTTAGGCAACTTTTTTTAAAATTAGCTTTGTCCCGCGGCGATACCCGCAGTACGACAATAACCGCGGGTAACACCGCGGGGTTCAGTTAGTAATATAATATCTATAAATATTGTATGAAATATTAGAGCAGAAATTAATTGACTAAGAGCCATGCAGCACTGAACGTATAACTTATATATTACTAGTTGTTGCCCTCGGCTCCGCTCGCGTGTATGTCGGTTATCGCGACAAATAGTAGCCTATGTGTTATTTTTGATGTAAAAGCTATATTACTGTAGAGTTTCATACAAATCCGTCCAGTAGTTTTTGCGTTAAGAATTAACAAACATACACACTCACTAACTTTCGCCTTTATATATTAGTGTGATTTCTTAATAAACGGTTTATTTTCCACACTAGGATCACTCGTTTAGAAGGTATACTGTAGAGTTTCATACAAATCCGCCCAGTAGTTTTTGCGTGAAGAATTAACAAACATACACACTCACTAACTTTCGCCTTTATATATTAGTGTGATTTCTTAATAAACGGTTTATTTTCCACACTAGTTTCACTCGTTTAGAAGGTACCAAATACAAAAAAGTATTTAATTATGAAAAAGGAAATTCGTGAGAAAGGAAATAACCGATTACTTTCCGTTTCTTAATAATTTATTTATCAAATTCTTACGCTTTTGGTAACTACGCTATCATATAAATATATATTCAGGCAAACATACATATCCGATTATTTTTAGAAGGTGCATAACATTAATCTTGCCTACAGAAGTAATTTGAATGTTACCGCATTCTTGCTGCAAAAAGCACACTGGACGGACCTTAAGCGATTTGTATAATGTAGATTCTATTCAAAATATCAAATGACAATTATCATATTTCATTATTAAAAAAATAAAAGAACCTAAAAAAGAACTAATCCATGACAAAGACA
Source organism: Spilosoma lubricipeda (assembly GCA_905220595.1). Taxonomy (NCBI): domain Eukaryota; kingdom Metazoa; phylum Arthropoda; class Insecta; order Lepidoptera; family Erebidae; genus Spilosoma; species Spilosoma lubricipeda. The sequence goes on from HG992290.1 coordinate 5,359,324, forward strand.
ATCATTTTAATAGTTTCTTTAGACTAGATATTTCATTGCCCAAATCGGGACTTTTCAATATCTTTCCTGCCTAGTTTCTCGGTGAAGATAAATTCACATTCTTTTCATTATTATTACACAATATTATCCATACATTTCACCTCTGTCAGCACACCTCTTGTCCGTTCGTGCCGAAGCAATCACCAACAATGTTTATTGTTACACATAGCCACCTCAGGCCAATGACCCCGAATCTTTTATAATTTACAATGTATTCGGCGGCGCGCCAAGTAATACAAACTATATCAAATACACAAACATTAATCAGTTGAACTCTCATAAGTTATTTATAAGCAGTTGATTTATCGGGACGATATGAATAGCGAATTATTGCTGATGCAATTACCGGACAATGAATGTCTTGAGTAAAGTTAAACCTTTTAAGTAAAATCTATACCTATATATACTAATACATAAAGCTATATATCTATATATACTAATATATAAAGCTGAAGAGTTTGTTTGTTTGAACACGCTAATCTCAGGAACCGCTGGTCTGATTTGAAAAATTCTTTCGGTGTTGGATAGTCCATTTATCGAGGAAGGCTATAGGGTATATATCATCACGCTACTACTAATAAGAGCGGAGCAACAATGAAGAATGTTTCAAAAACGGGGGAATTTTTCACGCTACGGGCAATATAAGGCGCAAACGAGGTTGCGTGGGTCAGCTAGTGTAATGATATATGTACGTCTATTCAGTTATAGATTAATGAAAAGAGTCAGTTATGGAGCGAGTGTATAAAACAGACTTAATTAATTTTGTAGCAATAATTATAATATTGCAGAACTTTTTGAAAACAAGACACTGTTTCTGTGCAATGGAAGCGTCAACAATCACAGTGAGCAATGTAACTTAATTTAATTTTACTTATTTATAGCTCAGTAAATATTGCATCTCAAGTTAATGTTGATATACATAAATTTGACCTTCTAACTACAAAATCATTGAAGGAACACGATGGCTAGACGCTAGACCTAAGCAAAATCTAAAAACCTAATCATATTGATATAAAAGTAACGACCTTAGGTCAATATAGTTTATCAGATCAGAATTCAAATTTAGTTACGTACGCGGTACGATATTGAAAAGTTGGTGTGGTTGAATTTGTTAGTCTATTGTTAAGAAAAGTCATAGTTTAGTCCACTTTAAGTTTACGATTCTCAGAAGTTCTGATCAGTTACCTTAAGGGCAGGCAATATTGGGTTAACTGTAATACCTACTTTTATAACACAAGTTCTGCTTAGTTTGGAACAAGATGGGCATTGTGTATTAGACGTCCAAAATATTTATTATTTATGTATCCTACTAATATTAGATATGCTAAAGTAACTTTGTATAATACGCTCTTTCAGTTACGTTTATTAGATCTTTACATAAATGTATAAGAAAACTTTTTTTGTTATCCTGACATTGATAATAATTGAATTAAAATGACATATAAAGCGCGTTCCTAGCTTTTGAAAAGCAACTTTATGCAGTATGTGTAAGATAGAGTTTGTGTTTAGTCAGTAATAACTTAAGATATTTTTGTTTTATTTTTTTTTGTTTAATCTGTCGTCGACGCTTTAGGAGGTGATATTTGTAAGGAACTGTACCTTTGGGGTTTTTTTTGTATATCAATGTATGTATCCTGAGTAACGTGGTTAGGCTCACAGTATAAGGTTATAAGGTCTAAGGTTTCTTTTGATTTTACAGAAATAAATGAATAAAAATTATTTCTATCGTATCCACTCAATTACATAGTAACAACGCACTGAAATAATGCCAAGCCTATTTTCAATACATTTCTCAATAAACAGTCGGCTGACATATATAAAAAGATTTTATTTTTTCATTATTTCTCATAAACGTACTTGTTTTATGTAGATATACTTACGATCCATTGTTCCCGATGACAATGAATAAGCGTCATAGGGCCTTAATAAGTCGTCTATTAAACAAATTACAAAGAAAGTGCGTACTATAAATATAATATGACATCCAATCAGACGGTTATCGTTCAATGTTAATGACGCCTGTTGGCCTTATCGATATCAATAAACTATATGCCCGTCATCAAACTGGACAAAGGAGATATGGAGATGTATTAGCTTACTATCAGATAGCTATACCGCGTATGTAATATATCGATAGTCTTTAATGTTGAAATTACTATGACGATTACCCAAAACCCCTTCCCCTATCTCCCCTTCCTATCCCCCAAAGGCCGGCAACGCACTTGTGACGCCTCTGGTGATTGCAGGTGTCCATGGGCGGCGGTAAACGCTTACCATCAGGCGATACGTCTGCTCGTTTGCCCGCCAATTCATAAAAAAAAAGAAGCCAAAACAAGTAAAATTTTAACAAAAATAAAACCGACTTCAAGGTTCGACTCGATTTCTCTTAGATGCCATCATCAAATCTCAGTGTCCTTATCATGGTACTACCGCTGGGATATCTCCTTTCCATTAAAAAAATAATCATCAAAATCGGTTCATAAACGACAAAGCTATCCGCGAACACACGTAAAAAAAATATATGTATATTGGTTGAAGTGAGGACCTCCACTTTTTTGAAGTCTGTCAAAAGGATAATCGTTTTTAGAGTCTATGTATGTATATTTTTATGTTCCACCGTTATAAACTTTTACATTTATAATATTATTAGGATAGGATTATAAGTATACATAAGGCAAATACGCGAACAAATAACAGCCGAAACAAACAATAAATTACCTTAAACTTAGCTTCCTTTTATCTTTTATTTGCATTATCTCATTCATTATAATTTATTTACTAGGAAGTGAGAAAAATATATTGTAGAGAATAAAGCGTGAAAAATAACAAATGCGTTTGCATATTTCATCTCTCGGTGAGGAAGAGGAGGCATTACTATGATGAATAATATAAATTCACTTTTTTCTGATCCTTTAATTAACTTTTTTTTTTAAAAAGGCATCTCCCGCACTAGGAATATTCCTGTGTCGATGGAGACTGGACAAACATACATGAGACGGATACAAAAAACACCCAGACACGGAACAACAATATGTGGATCACGCAAAGCCATGTCTCCGTTGGGATCGGATCCACAATGCTCGGCATAGTAGGGAGGAGCGAGGAGACCGCTCAAACCACTATGTCTGTAGTCGATTCTTACTAGATATCATTTGCAGTATGGTGACCACCACTCTTGGATTCTGCTCATGCTTTCCATCAGGCAGAGAAGAGTCATTTTGGCAGAGCCAAACCTAAAAAAAAAAACGCTTCGGCATGAATGGGTCGACCGGAGCGATAAGACGGCCTCACAGAAAACCGGCGTGAAATAGCGCATGCACTGTGTTTCACTGAGTGCGTGAGTATACCGGAGGCCCATACTTTTTGATGTGAAAATCTATAAGCGCGGGTAAACCTGATTTTTAGCGTGGCGAGAATTGCCGTGGCGACACTTCGCCTAATACCGAAGTCACTGATGAAAATAATAGAGTTATCACGATTTCAAATGAATTACAAAAAATGTGTTTTTTTTTGTATTTAATTAAAATGAATATTACCTAATGTAATAAACAGTCATTTTACTTTATGGAACAAATAACTTATAAAAACAATTTCGATGTTTCACATCTGCCGGGCGTCATACGAAATAAAGTATTATTATTATTATACTAGCTGAACCCCGCGGTGTTACCCGCGGTTATCGTCGTACCGCGAGTAACGCCGCGGGACAAAGTTAGTCAAAAACAGTAGTCTAAGTTACTCCCGGGATCATCAGCTACCTGCCAGCGAAAGTCTCGTCAAAATCGGTCCAGCCGTTCCAAAGATTACCCGGAACAAACAGACAGACAGACAGACAGACAGACAGACAGACGGACAGACAGAGAGACAAAAAATTTTTTAGCTACATTTTTGGTATGTGTACCGTGTATACATACATATGCATTTAGTAAAAAGCGGTTATTTTAATATTACAAACAGACACTCCAATTTTATTTATTTGTATAGATTATTATATACTTTTTAGTAGTAACCGCTGACACCTTACCTTTCGTGCGGTTAACCATTTGAAATCATAAAATTGCCGGCTCTAATGATTGTCAGATTATAAAAGAAAGTTTTAGCTAACCCACTTCAACTTCTTTGACAGCTTTAAAAAAGTTCCAACGTTTAATAACCATATTTATACCATTTAGACATAGACAGCGTTTATTATTTATTTAAAAATATAATTAGACCATATTGTCAAAATCTCACAAGGAAAATTTCAATTAATTATGTTGTGGTTAATAGTTATAAAAAAAAGCAACTATTTCGATGGTAAGTTGAAAAGATCTATTTTTTATGGAATAGGGAGCAAACAAGCAGACGTATCGACTGATGGTAAGCGATTACGTCGCAAATGCGTTGCCGGCCTTTTGGGAGATGGAGGTGGCGGTAGGGGTTGGGGTATGGGCCTCCGGTGTCCTCACTCAGCGCAAGCGCTATTTCACACCGGCCTTGGTATCACTCCGGTTGAGCCGGCCCATTCATGCCGAAGCTCGTGGCGCTGCCGCGGTTAAAATTATGAAAAATCTTGTAAAACTTGGCAGTTCTTAATAAAAACTAATGCACACAGTTCTAAAATTGTCACAGATTAGTGTGATCCTTTTTATAAATATAAATCTAGAAAGCGAACCATGATAATTTGCATAAGAATGAATTTCCGAAAATATAAATATAAATATTTCGGACATCAATCACACAACGCGATCTAGTTCCAATCTAAGCAGAGCTTGTGTTGTGGGTACTAGACAACTGATACAATTACATATATACTTTTTTTTTGTAAATCCATACATATTATACATAGAAAAAATAAATAAATTATAATAAAAAACAAAACAAATTTAGATAAAAAAGAAACCTTGCAGATTGGCCAGCTGATGCAGTCCAATCGTTTTACAGCTTTCACCATTAAGTCAGCGCAGGCGCACGCATTATCGTCGCTATCACTGACTGATTGCTTCGTGATATCGCTCAGACATCTCACTTATTTCTAATGATGAATTTCGAATGGTTAGATTGATACTTGCGGGTTACCATTGGTGAACTTAATGATTTTAATGGAAATGCTAGATGACTGGAATATCGTTATACGATTATTATTGACCGACTTCCCGACTTAACGAAACACAACAGCATGAACGCTGTCATTTTACGCTAATCTTCTGTGCGAGAGTAGTACTGCCCCGTTCGAGCCGGCCCGTTCGTGCTGAAGTCAGCGTGGCTCTACTACCTGTCAAATCAGGTGGAGTGATGATTTGCTCAAGACGGCTGGCAGGAGCTGGATGCGAGAAGCCGAAGATCGAACTAAGGTCTCTAGCAGTGGACTGTGATAGGCTGATGATGACAGACAAATATTCTTAAATATTTCTAAACCGACATAAATGACGTCCAGACGAAAAAAATATGATTGTGCCCATCACACACATAGTTCGTAGGAAATCGAACCTGAGATCTTCATTCCAACAGTGGAGCTCACTAACCACTAGACCCACAGGATAGTTAATTAGATTACGATGTGAGTAAATACTATTTTGTTATCTTTACTATAAATTATTTACTAGCTGTGCCCCGCGGTATTACTCACAGTTTTCACTGCTTTTGTTATTCCTTATTTTATTGGTTTTGATTTGACACAGACAAAATTTAATAAAAATACTTTTTGATTTAAGTTCGTTTGTTCGTATATTTGCTCTCAATGTTTGATTTTCTTACTTTGTTAATTGTTTTATACTTGTAAGCTACTTGTAAGAAATAAATAAAATAAATAAATATCTACTTCCGCATGCATTTAGTAAAAAGCTGTTAATTAAAACTTACAAACCAACACTTAAATTTTTTATGTAGATTATGTAATATAAAGAAAAAAAAGGTCTAAAAACTTTTATATAACATTTAATTTCAATGGTTAAATAAATTAATTTTAATAGTGGGAAAGTACTCTTACCTAAATATATTTTATAAATTACAGTACTCAAATTTAATTATTGTGTGAAAAAGTCTATTTTAGCATTCATCAATTAAATTTTATGTCAGTGTAAGTTTTAGTCCGAAAACAAATCAAAAATATAAAAATAATGTTTTTAACTCATAACTGTCAAACTTTCAATCTGTATTGAGGTACCTTCATAGTAATAAATATATTTATTTGTACCTTGTTTTCCTAAAACAGTTTGTTTTCACTCGAGGCACTGTTATTTTAAGTATTTATTAGTTTGTTCAAATTCTAAGCAGTCATGAGAAAGTAAAAAAAAACATAACTATAAACCTATAAGGATGTTTTCTTTTTTAAAAGAACCGACTCAAGAAAGAGTAGTCATAAAATTACACACATAATATGACATTTCATTTTCATAGCTTTAGGGCTAAGTATGCTGGTAATAAGTCGCAATCACCACATAGTATAAAACAATATCGATTCCACTGTCTGTCTGCCCCTATAAATGCTTAGATCTTTAAAACTACGCAACGGTATCTAATGTGATGTCGCAAATAAAAACACTTTTTTTGCGCTTACATTGCAAACGCTGCACCCTACGAGATACATGAAAATAATGTACCTACTATGTATCTACTACATTATTGTTAATTTAAAATCCGCTAGTATCTATTTCATCACTTCAGCCCACTGATGCCCACTGCTGGACATAAGCCTCCCTTATGGCGCGCCACTTCTCCCGGTCCTCTGCCTTCCGCATCCAGTATCTATTTATTAATCTACAATCCACAAAACTGTAATTTAAAGAAAGGCAAAACGATAATTAAAGAACAATTATATGCTCATTTTTAAATAAGGTAAATAAAATAAGCGTAGTTAGTATTAAGTTTGTGTCATATTTGAGTATATTAAATTGCCATTTATAATTTACCCTCATGTACGCATATTTAACTGCACGATAATATTGATTTATATTTCGTAAGATTTTGTTCACATTCTTACATGTAAGAGTTCATTTAAAACCAAATATATTTGGTAACCAGTGTGATAAAAAATATTATGAAGATATTTCGTTCGACAAAACCGAGCCCACTGAATGAGGAAGAATCTGAAGTAAGAAATATCGTTTTCCATTTTGGTGATGGGACCGTCAAAATCTCCAAATTTATTACATATGAATAAAAATCATAAATGGTAAGTCTCTTCTTTCGGCGAATGTACATTTGGAACAACTTACTCAAAAAAATCGAGAATGTTATTCAGACGATAGGTTTTTGTGCAGTCTAAGCGACTGCCAGTACCAATAAATATATAAGTACAATATCTTAGATATACACTTTTTAAAATATGTTTATTTATACTATACAGTTTGTAGATAGCTTTCAGAAAAGTTAGCAAGACTAATTTAACCTTAAGTAAATAAATGTGAACATATTTATAGTCTAAAATCGCAGACATGGCAAGTTATCTAGACAATTGTTGTGAACTTAAATATATAAAAATAAACATGAATCGCCAAAATGTATGTACGCGCATAACTTTCGATCGGCTGCACCAAATTAAATAATTCTTTAATTTAAGTGTTCATTATTATTAGTATAAGGTTTGCACACAATAAAAATTAACCGATATCGGATTTTTTTTGTCCGCGATTGTACACTGCCTGTCAGAAGCTGAGACAGATATGTAAATATGACGGTACGAGGTTCGCCGGGTCAGCTAGCATAGAATGAAAACATTTGTAATTTAAATTATGTGTAACAAAACAATGGCATAGTAAATGATACGAATAGTATAAAGGTTCTAAAATGAGGATAATTTATTACATTCGAGAAAAGACCAGGACATATTCACTCAATCAAAATTACACGTTATCAAATAGAAAAATACAGCAAAATATACCAAGACACATATCTGTATCTATATTTGTAAACGTGCGCAAAAGTATGGTTAAAAATTCATGCGGTCGCGACTGCTATGTCAGGGGTTGCGAGATGTTACGATTCAGAACACTTTTTTAATGTTTTTCTGCCTATCTTTCACATTTTGAGAAGGAAGAGATTGTTTACTACTGGCATAAACCGATAATATAAAGACCTAGAAAACCTTTGAGTAAAAAAAGTCAACAACGGATGTCATGAACCGCCTTATGGTTATTGTTTTGGATCACAAGGTTGTTGACCTTTAAAATACTGGTTCTATGTCCTCGTAGTTTCGCCTTACACTTAACTATACCTGGTACGATATATTTTTGAGATTTGTAGCACTATTAAAACAGCCTAAAGTCTTTGTCATCTTCATCAACAATCATAAATAGTCAGCAACTTTTAGTCTACCCATACTACGCTGGCTAGAGGGCCTGGTATGTAAGCTTTATGTCAGGGTTGTCTATGTCTTAAGTCTTAAGTATTTCGCGCTCCCTTAATTTGATTCTTACTTAGGAGTAATATCAAGCGGATAACATAACTGTTACCGACTGTTAAACCCACTAGAAGTTTCTAGGATTATTTGGTTAACCTAATAACTTAACCATGTAGCTATACTTATTACACAGGTATTACAAATTCGTTTACGTTACGGTTATGGGCCTTTTTGTTAATAATTTTAGCCAACTATAAAAGAGTGTGAATTAGTAGTCCTGACAAGTATAAACTGATGCAATAAACAAAATTTTCTCTGAAAGCACATGACGGTGTACTGTTATGCCAATTTCTTCGAGTTACTTAGCGGAAATGTTCCAATATGGGTATTGCGAGAACACGAGTTCCCTCTTAGCTGCAAACGTCTTCCAGACGTTTGTCCACAAACTACTCGTGGGATATGTGTAGAGAAAGTAAGACGAGTTTTTTGTTTCCATGTAATTTTTTAACTTCTTGAATTTCATTTGTATTTCAGTCAAAGTTATATAAACTTTTAACACGCCTTTATTGGATTTGCCTCTTTGCTTGTTTGTAACCAAATTTTGTAAGCATTTTGTTTTTAGTTTTTTTTAAACAAAAATTTGATCTATTTATTTTTGATGTAAATCATCTATAGGGGAGGTGTAAACCTGATTTTTGGCGTGGCGAGTATTTTTTGTTTTAATTGTATTTCTTTTGCTAATTGTATTTTTATATGTATTTAATAAAAATGAAAATTAATGTAATAAAATGAATATTCATGTAGTAAACATTTTATTTTATACAAAACAATTTCGATGTTTCACATTTGCCGGGTTTCCCGTATTTTTATTTTATTAATCTTATTATGTCTGTTTTCATGAAGCTTCGTTGTATTATAAATAAAGTAATGTGCGTATATTTATTGCGCCTCACACACTAGTTATTTCGTCTTTAACTAGACATGTGAACGGGTCGCTAATACACAGATAAACCGTAGGAGGTTTTTATGAATTAACTATATATTACTGTTAGTGCTGTCTAAGAATATTGGTATATAAAATAATAATAATAAAATGTATGGCAGACAAATCCATACCTACCTTTTGAAACCTTCTAAACTCTTTTTACTACTTAGTATCTACTCAAAAGGGTAAGTAATTGCCAAATTTTTATGTTGTTTCAAACAAACTACGGTTCAAACTATCATTTCAATAAGACACAATTACTAATTGTAAATTGGTATTCCACGTGTCTATATTCCTTCTACCGTACAATGCGGCTGGTATATAACACTCCAGTGTTGAATAATTCAACAGGATTCATATGGAGTTAAATCCACACGTCAGTTACAAATGGCGGCGTTTCAATATTCAACTGCGTTCGTCTCTAGAGTATGTAGGGAAGTAGGTAACCTTGTAGTTGCCCGGGATTTTAATTTTTCGTCGACTTGAACGCCTTTGGAAGATGGAGTGTTGAACCAGACAGTTAGTTTGGAGGCACAATTTAAGTTATTAACATTTCTTTACAGTGCATTTAATAACAGAGTCGGATAAAATATACTATGAAGGCCTCCAGATTGATAAACATATATTAGGCTATCTTTGACCTAATTAACAGTTCAAAAAAAAACAGCACACATAGTTCGGAGAGTAATAACAGTGTGGTAATAGTTAGATATCAAGATTTGACCTGTAATTTGTTGATCTGGGACCAGACAACTCAGTAGAAAGTTATGTATAAGATTTCTGCTATTTTTTAAAAAGAAAGAAGGAAGATTTTATCTATCGTTAGGATTAGTTTTAAATAAATAAGCTTCTAAACAACACATAGTGACACCAATACAAAAATTAGTAAACAGAAAACAAAAAGAGAAAAAAAAGCAAAATAGAACAACATTTACATACCTTTATTTACACTCTGGGGATTCCAGCAGGCATGTGAAATTTATGTAATGTCAAGCATTAAACCCTTTTTCCGTTAAACTTTTCTCGGAACTCAGAACGGTGATAATGGAATGAATATTTAAAAACCGATTTAAGGAAGGACCGTCCTTAGATTAAGGGTCGAACTAGAAAAGTACGAACAGCGTAAGAGAGCGAGCCATTATATCTTTCTGTCCTTACATTACGTTTTATTTTGATTTTTATACTTTGTATTATTTTTCCGCTGTCAAGTCTAACTAGATTCTCTATTTAGGAAACTACATATTACTATATTTAGGAAATAGATAAGTACTAGATATTTTCTGACCTTATATCGAGAATTATAATCAGTGAACTTATAGTAAACTGTGTTTAGATAACACTTGGATGAGTCCTATTATTCAGGTATTACGAGTGTGTTATTACTGTGTTGTATATTATTGAAATAAAACAGCTTTCAATTAGGTAAACGCTACTACATTAACTCATTGCAGAATTCATCTCACAAAGTTTGCATAACTGATCATAAATTATACTCTTTACCGTAAAACAATAGCTAAAAATTCATGATTGGAGAAAGTCATATTTTCGAACTTTTATCACGAACCAGCGCCAACATTTGGAAATGTCCACTAAACACAAAGGGCGACAAAACGTCACTGGTATTTAAGATAACATCTATACGTAAAAATACAGGTGTTTGTTCTTAATTTAATAAATTAGTTGTTTGAATAATTTGGTAAGATGCGATTGAATAAACGAATAAATTCACAAGTCTTCAACTTTGAAACATTTTTGAAAGCTAAAAAAGTCGTTTATAGACCATTCGCTTAGATACGGTCTCCTTGATCGCGCCCGCGCCGTCGCACGTGAGACAAGCCGCCACAAAATCCAAGGGCCTGCCTGCGGCGTACAGCCGCAAGCAAGTATGATTTGGCAGTTAACGCCGTATTTCACTACAACAACCACAATTTCATGTGGGTGCGCCCCGACACTATTTAAATGAATGGATTATATTATTATATCATTTTTCAAAACTCGGCACGATACAAACACTGTCAATGATCATCGAAAAGATACGAATCAAACAAACTAAGTGTCCAATCTAACTAAAAACAAACAAATGATTTATATACTGATTTTACGACTAACCTAGTTTCCTGTATTGTTCTGATCGCATCAATAACAACGAAGTGTCATTTCTAAGTAACAATGTCCGACAACTGTGTAACAGTTCCGTGGTTCGTGACTTAATTTGGTAAGTATAGTTTTATGATGTGATTGCCTACTTTGTACAATACATTTAATGTATTTGCCCTATTTAGCCTATAAAAAGGTTCTTCATTAACGTCATATAACTTTTTATCTTGATTTTTTTTCAATTCAAATGGAAATCAAGATTTATTAGTACTACTCGTAATAATATCTTTGCTACGCCAACATATATAATTATATTACTCGTACAAGAACAGCTATTATATCCAAATTATAATAAAAATAAATATTGTGGTTACTTAAGCTATGCAGTCATGGGCAATTCAAATGTTTATTTACGTATCTTGCACTTCGTTGTCCAAATTCGACCAAAGGTTACCTCCTATAGGGTAATCTTGGATTACAAAATCAAAGATTACCCTATAGAAGGTAATCTATGGTTGTTACAGAGCTAAGATCTTTAATGTTTGTGAAGCTAATAAGCTTAGATAGTAGTAGTATAGTAGTAGAAGTAGCTTAGATAAGCTACTTCGATTTTTAAAAGTTCGTTGGACGCTTTTCATTAGAATTTAATTGTAATCTCTTTGATGTAAATAATAAATGAAAATCATCAATAATTTGGCATACCTAAATTAGCATTATATTGAAATCTCTGTGGGGACATCAGATTGTTCCAATAAATATTCAAATGAACAATAATTGTGCTTTGATTAAGCTCTCTTCCCACGGGTACGTCATGTCACGCTACCATTTAGATATAATAATCACTAATTGATCCATAAATGTCAATTTAACGAACCAGATAAATAAATTATTAGACTGCCTCTATTTGGATGTTCAATATTTCAACAATAGATAAACGCACTGGTTATAATAAAAGCGTATGTTATAGATGCATGCATGTTAATAGATTCTTCAAAAGTGGTTTAACTTTCAGACAAATCTATTAAGATTTTTGTACTGTTTTATAGCTAACATCTGGAATCTGTATGTATGTTTTTCTATCAAAAATAAAAAAATATGATGAGGATAACGAAAGTATACTTATATTAAAATAGTTATAATCTATGAATAGCCATGTTCATTGTTATTCTATAAAATTGCTACTAAATGTATATACGTAGAACAAGAGATGATACGTTATCCGAAAATCATTAAAATAATTGTTGTATTGTCGTCATCTCAACGTATCCCTATTATTTGCTCTAGCAACGGAGTTCTTAACGTTACTCCATACATACAAGTTTACTACTATTTATGTAGTAAATGTAAAACATAGTTATTTTATCAGAAAAAAACTGTAGAACTGAGATGTCTACTTATCCAGTCTGGAGTTCCAATTTACGCGAATATTTCTTGAATATATAAAACGTATCATTCTGATTTCATACATACATATCTCTAGAATATTCCTACTGAGAAAGGATAAACTATTGTAAAAATAGAAAGTATTCTACATGGGGTACGAAGTACTCACAGACGAACAATTTTGCGTACAAAAACAGGGTAGCTTTAAACTATAGCAATTTGAAAGCCTTACAACAAGCAGGCACAAGCAAGAAGTAAATTACATTTAGACATTAAACACTACAAACTCAATTTATTTCGCATTTTATTTGATCGTCATCAACTCTTGTTTTACTAAAGTAATATTTATTTGTAAATGTTACGTATTGCTTCTTCTCCGTTCCAAATCGTTAAGACGATTTGAACGTTCAGTAATTCACAAAATAACAATGCAAAATATTAACAATTATTTTTACGGGAATTAACGCGATCACTTATTAAAAGGTATTACATACCTCTGATTTGTCTGACGTTTCGACCAGGTTGCACTGGCCGTGGTCACAGGCTGACCTGTGACGTAAAAATAATTGTTAATATATCATGGAACGCGAAAGTTTAATAGTTAACAATGCAAAAGTCATTGAAAATGACCTCTGCAGGCGGAAATGATATATTAAAGACACTGATGCGATGTGATAAAGTTTGAATCGGTTCATTTGCTGGGTTATTCATATTAGATGAAATATTATTATATCGTATCAAGCTGTCTGCCTATAATGCCCGTGTGTCTCCTTAATCCTTAACCCTGTGGGTCGACTGTTCTTTCCAAAACTATACGTGCTTCGTATGACAATGTACCGGGAACTGCTGACCGGAACACTATGATCAACTCTTTGTTTTACAAAATCCCTTTGCTAACTTGACAAAACTGACTTTGTTTTGTATTTTGCTCGTTTTGGAATTTGGAGAGTTGTGCTATTGTTTAGAAAAGTTTATTCTGTAATTTCGAAGGATCAGGACAGAGTAAAGTGAAGTATTTTAAGAACTTTAAATGAGAGAGAGAGAGAGAGAGAGAGAGAATACACATATACTGACTATTACAGACAATAACATGAATTTATTTGAATGAAATTGAATATACTTGATAAACCTAATTCGATATGGTTAGCTAACAAAGATGTATGTATGCATGTACGCTAATCTATTTACTAGCTACTGAGCGTTTATAATGTGTACAGCTTCGTTTAATATATTTGAGACTAGTTGTTGCCCGCGGCTCCACCCGCGTGTATGTCGGTTATCGAGGCCTGTGTGTTATTCTTGTAAAAGCTATATTACCGTAAAATGTTATCCAAATCCGTTCAGTAGTTTTTGCGTTCAAGTAACCAACATACAGACACACAAGCTTTCGTTTTTATACAAGTGTGAAGTGTGACTATTTTCTAATCACTCTTTCGCAAGAACGGGTGATATCAGATTCTATTTCATGATACGAGTATATGATAAGTCAGAGGTAATAAAAAATATTTTTTCAATATCTAATAAGTTATGTCTTATAGATACCATTGTGTCAATGTTCACGAAGTTACTTCATAAAACTTTTTTCTATTACAAAAGACTTTCGTAACTCTTGGGCCGAACTATCCCTACATTCAACAGTAATAAAACTTGGCATATACATGGATTCCTATATAATACTTGCTAAACCCGCGGTGTTACCCGCGGTTATTGTTGCACCGCGAGTAACGCCGCGAGACAAAGTTAGTCTGGAACAAACAGACAGACAGACAAAAAATTTTTTAACCACATTTTTGGTCTATGTACCGTGTATACATACATATGCATTAGGCAAAAAGCGTTTATTTTAATATTACAAACAGATGCTTTAATTTTATTACTATTGCACGCTACCGCGGGCCTTGACCATGGAGACCGAATCCAGAAATTCCGTAATAATAATAATAAATATTCTGGACATCAAACAAACAACGCCATTTAGTTCCAAGCTAAGCAGAGCTTGTGTTATGGGTATTAAACAACTGATATAAAAACATATATATTTTTTTTTTTGTAAATACATACATATTATACATAGAAAACACCCAAGCTCCGAAACAAATATTTGCAGATCATAAAAACATTTGATCCGACCCGGGAATCGAACCCGAGACTCCAAGCACAGCAGTCGCATACTCTATCACTGCGCCACCGAGGCAGTCAGAAACGAAAACCTGTTCACCTACCAGCTTCGTGGATAAATGTTTTACTTCATCAATGTTTAGCATCACAACTATTTCTCATTCGACTTAGTTTCCACTAAAGCTTTTTTGAGAATCTTACAAAATCAACGATGTAAACATTTATGTAGGTCAGTTTTCTTAAGCGAGAAAATATAAATTACATGAACTGGTTACTGCTACTGTAATTGGTCAAGTAACTCTTTTGAGGCTAATGGTTCAGGGTTAATTGAACATCTGGACAAAGTAAGTAGTATTCCCATGTTATTTATATGAAAATTCTTATTTGTTGTAATATTTTGTAAACTTTGATCAAATATAAGTTTATAATCTGAATACAGTATAATTTACTGTTTTCTTGTATTTAGAAAGTGGGTACTTAATTCTACCTATTATGTCTATCTATATTATGGTTATAAATATAGATTTTATTTACTTAATTTAAAGTTTACAACTTTTCACTAAATGCAAAGGAAAGTTTATACGAAACTTAGTTTTTACATTAAGCAATTTTTTTTATCTGTCTGAACTGTCTGAACGGTTGGACCGATTTTGACGGGACTTTCACTGATAATAGTATGGTAATGGTAGCTGATGATATAAGTAGTAACTGAGTCTACTCTTTTCAGACTAGCTCCGCCCCGCGGCGTTGCCCGCGTTTGATTTCGTACCTCAAGTAACACCGCGGGACTCGGCTAGTTTTTTTTTATATTATTACAAACCAATGTAATATAAATTATCTTGTTTAAATAAAACTGGCTAGATAATCCATACTGATATTATAAATTCAATTGTCTATTACGTTTTCACGGCTTATCTGTTGCACCGATTTCAATTAAATTTGGCATGGAGATACTTTGATTCTTGAGGATGGAGGATGATACTCTTTACCGCGATAACCGACATACATGCGGATGGAACCGTAAATAAAGGTTGTTTTTATTTATACATCTATACAAATAAATAAAATCGGAGTCTGTTTGTAATATTAAAATAACCGCTATTTACTAAATGCATATGTATGTATACACGGTACCTGTACCGAAATAACATTTTTTTTAAATGTTGTCTGTCTGTTTGTTCCGGGTAATCTCTGGATCGGCTGGACAGATTTCGACGGGACTTTCACTGATAGGTAGCTGATGATACAAGGAATAACTTTGGCTACTTTTTTTAGACTAGCTTCGCCCCGCGGCTTCACCCGTTGTACGACAATAAGCGCGGGTAACACTGCGGGGTTCAGCTAGTCTTCCATGTAAATTGTGTTAAACCATCGGTCATCTAAGCTATCCGGAACTTATCTGTACCCGGTGAAACAGAGACTTAATATATTTTTGAGTGAAGTCATGCTCAGACAACAGTATATGGATAAATAATAAGCTGCTTTTATTATAACTTCGACTGTATTTATAAGCGTCTTTTTAAACTGTATTAAAATTTATTGATCTAATGACGTGGTTAAAACTATTAGGAATGAGGTATATTTTTTGTAAATAATATTTAAAAGTAAAATTTTTATTTTGTGAGGAAATAAAACTATTTTCTTAAGTTATACCTTATGGTTGTTATTATTATGATAATGTTAGCTAGAAGATAACTCGTGTTTGGTTTAATCTCGCCCTTATACATGTTATTTCCCTTTAACTTAAATGTTTTCCAGTTGTGTACAATAAAGAATAAATAAATGAAATATAGCAGATGTTAAAAAATATGTAGAATGTATTTTTTTTATAAATATTTCGGCATCTAACACACAACGCCATCTAGTTCCAACCTAAGCAGAGCTTGTTTTATGGGTACTAGACAACTGATATAAATACATATTATACTTTTTTGTAGTAACTACATACATATTATACATAGAAAACATCCAAACTCCGAAACAAATATTTGTAGATCATACATACATTTGGTCCGACCCGGGAATCGAACCCGAGACCTCATGATCAGCAATCGCACACACCAACTGCGAGACCAAAGAGGCAGTCATTTCAGTATAAGAACAATAACACCGATCGGAAAAAAAAATCATTATTCCAAAGATCGGTAAAATAGATGACGAGTGTTCAAATAAATAAATCCATACAATCACCTTTCTTTTATTACAGACTTTTACGAGCTGACATAAATTATTAATATTTTAATAAACGTGGGTACGCATTAATATTGGCGCATAGAAATACAACGTCCATTCCTCATAACTGCGCGTAGCAGAATTAATACGGTCCGAGAGTCACCGCAAAAACTGGCGTTCTACGTGATTGTGAACGTTATTGGTTTTCCAACAAATATACATATATGTAGCCTTTGAAACACAAAATTGTAATATGTTTTCACATTTTTCGTTATTAATGTTTTTTTTGACGACGAATTAATCTATACATATCAAATCACCAAAAACACAAAAAATACACACGAAAACCACAAACTTGAAATTGTAAGCATTCACTAAGAAATTTTATTCGAAAATGTATACCTTACAGAAAAAAAAAACGAATGATCGGTTGTGTAGAAGTTCCTTAATTTCAAAGTTAGAAACACTCGAGTAACGCCGCGTTTAATAACTAGTTCATTATATTTCATTTGTTTAAGTTATTGTTACTTTTGCTTTTTAATTTATTTATACATTAACCCTAAATATTTACTTAAAGGTGAGAAACCTTCAAGAAAATATTTAAGGATAAGGACAGTTTAGTTATGTTTTGCTCAATATTTTCTGCTGACATAGGTTTCTCCAATTGCACGTCACTTGGTTCGATCGACGAACTATCTTGTCCTTCTTTTATAATATAATAATATAATATAATATAATCTCTTTATTTTCTATCACAAAAAACTTCTTAAGGTACATTACAAAATGCCATATATTTAAGCAACTTCGTGAGAGCCTGAAATAGGTGTTAAAAAACCTGTAGTTACAGGTCACCAGAGCCTCCCGCAGCCACGAATCTTTAAATAGGACTAATCTATCAGATATTGACAATAACATATTTAAAGGAACAGTAATAAGACAAATAAGAACAAAAAAATTTTTTGTAATATATATACATCTATCTATACATATTATTAGCTTTGTTGCTTATGTCCTTCCTCAGGAATCAAAGTATCTCCATGCCACATTTCATGTAAATCGATTTAATCGATCGTGGTTTAGCCGTGAAACTGTGACAGACAGACAGATATAAAATTCGAATTTATAATATTACTACCTACAGCTAGTATACTCATAAACAAATTCTGATTTCATTCAATTTAAATTTGATCTTTTGACTCAAGACTGAAGTGTGTTCTAGAAATACGCTACTTTTATAAACGTAACGAGGAACATGCCAATATTTAGGTTGCGATTTCTCGATTCTCATTACCTTTGATCATTTATTTGAGACCTTTATTTTCTAAAAACGATTTAACTGCCATCTTAAACTTCAAAACAAACAACAGTTAACGGCCGGCCATTTATACACGTTTTGAATAGAACTTAATCTTCAGTTTGGTATTATGATAACGGGGAAGACGGAAGGGGAGTCTGCGCTGGACGGATCAGACATGACCAACTCGATAAATCAGTTAGCTCCGCACCACACGAAGCGGCTGATCGCGACAGGTAGAGACAAACAGTAGACCACCGACTTCAGAGTCACTATCATCAGCAACGTGTGAACGACTAAGAAGAAGAACAATTTATCTTTACCTGTTCTCTTCTAAACTAAGTATGTTCAATGATAATAAAAATATGTACGTGAGAAGATAAACAATAAAATAACTGATAACATCAAAATTATTGAAAGCGTATAAGAATGGATCCTTGTATGAAATAAGTGACGAGATCTGAATGAGAATGGATGCACATTACCACATAATAGACGATTGCATGCTGTTGCATTGTGACGATATTGGTATGTGGCACTGTTCATGAATGTTGATATGCATTTTTATATGTTAATATTAATTTGTTCAAAGAGTCCACCGACAGCCATGTCGTTTATGTATTATGTGTATGACATTTTTTCAATTACTTGCGTTAAGAAATGCATTTAGATGTTTAAAATTAAACTCCATTTGCATATGTTCGCTTCGTTATTCTTAGTTGTAGTATACACGTAACGGTTATAAAGAACGTCTATATTTAATACTAAAATTAGTAAATAAACTTATTAGTAATTAAATTATATAAACTTATTTATTACTAAAATAGGTTTATAGAGTAGTACCTATCTGGATGACTGGAATTTATTTTTTGGTAATTTAAAAAAAAAAGAATCCTAGCTAGATCGATTTATCGATCCTGAAACCCCCTGCATATTAAATTTTATGAAAATCGTTGGAGCCAATTCCGAGATTCAGATTATATATGTTTATATCTGCCGACAAACTGTCTTACAGTTTGGCAGACTTGAGCATGTAGAATGTGTATATGATTTTGAATAAATTAATAAATTAAAAAAAAAATATTATATATACAAGAATTGCTCGTTTGAAGGGATCAGATGTGAGTGTTGGGACAAAAGTGTTTTTTTTTTTTTTAAACTTGTAGAAAGATAAATGATTTTTTTTTAAAACCAACTCATCAAAAACTGAGTAATCTGAACGTAACGTTAAGCAAGAATTGGAATACTACGGCCATGGTTCTCGTAAATCTGCACAATGCTGAAATACAATCTCAACTAAAATATAAATCTAAGCGAAAATTAAAACAGATTTTTTTTTTTTTATACTAGCTTTTACTGTAATGCCTCGAGACGAATCAAACGAGTCCAAACTCGATGATGTTGCGAAGTATCTTTACAGAGTTCCTACGGCCACCTTCCAGCGCTAGCATCAGATCAGATCAGCTCCATGTCATTATAATAGTATTATCACGCTGTATACATATGCTAGCAAAAATTTTTGCAAAATCGGTTGAAGATATCTGTTTCAAAATTAAGTCGCAAGATTCCACCCGAACATACAAGCGTATATACATTTACATTGCAAGTTAATAAAACGTTTGTAATGACGAACTTTTGCACTTAGCTTTAGCGTCTGTAACGTAAAAATTTAATGTAAACACTATCACACACATCATAAATAACGCTATAATATATTCAGTAGCAGCAGTAAATAAATTCTCATGTAACTTTGTTTTCACCCGAAATAACGCAAAATATTTATCAGAACTAAGAAATAAAATACCATTAAAACAAATAGAACTCGGTTCTCCTAATTATGAATGAATTATACTCTAATACTTGATTGTACCAAATGATAATAATATACACACTAGGTTTAGCATCAGAATTATAAATTCATTAGGAACATAAATTATAACGTATCAAATAACACCTACGATTATTGCTGTTAAATTGTAGACGTGGCCTTAACCTAGATATCAGATTTCGGCCACAGTCATTGACAGTCGTCAAACTGGTTTGTTCATTATTTGTTCTAAATTCCGTGTTTTGAGTAGTGTCTATGTTTGTTTTGATATCTCAAGAGAATTTAAAAAAGTCTGAATGCGAGAATTTTGTCACAAACTAAGGAAAAAGTCCGGTCTCTGGACTTTGAACTAAATTTAACAGTGATAGTACCTGTATCTAGTAACTGCAAAGAGAAAGCAATATCCTGATCTAGCCATCGTTACATACTATGTCAAAACCAAAACCTCCGTCCACCGTCTATGTCTAGCAATGAACGATTAAAAGGTGAAGACGATGAAACAACCATTTCATTTTCTGTCATCTGATATATTGCCAAAAATAAACCTTCAAGAAAAGAGCGTATTCCTTCTTACAAGGCCGGTAACGCACTTGTGACGCCTCTGGTGTTGCGGGTGTCCATGGGCGGGGTTAATCGTTTACCATCAGGCGATGCGTCTGCTCGTCTCATCAACAACCCATAACGTTCCACTACTGGGCACGGGTCTCCTATCGTTTGCCTCCTATATAATAAAAATACATAAATTGTGTTACCTGTACTTGAATAGAGAACGAATTTATGGGATACAAGATTCGCAATATTACCTGTTGTGTGTGTGTATTAAACATAGCTCAGTTACAGTGCATTACTATTGCTATCATATACACCTGATACATAAATTCTTCGTGGTATATATGCGCAGATTATAGTAGATATACGTAATTATTCTTAGATTAATACTAGAACACTACGCAAGTATTTTAAGCCTATTAAAGACGCGTGTTCTTAGTACTTGTACCATACTTTCTGACAAAAAGAAATTACCCATGAAAATGTATTAATACGTACACTTTAATAAATTTATAAACCATTCAATTATTAAACACTACAATGGTCTTTAAAATGATGATTGATCAATAACGCTGCTTGAAATATTTTATTTACAACCTAACTTAAAATATCCATTCTTCCTCAAAAAATGAAATTCTTGTAATATTCAAATTATATTTTCTGTGAAAATGACAACATTCAAAGTGTCAACTAAAAATATCGTGCCCGTATTTGTAATATTTATTCCTGCACGTGCCCTTGTAAGTTTCATTCATCCAATTACTCGTTTCAAGTTGTCATTCCGGTTTATTCAGATTAACCAGCTCTTGGTGAATGTCCCACCAAAGTTGACGAGTTTGTATTGCTTTTGATGTTAGATATACAGGAAATATATAGAGTAAATAATACATATTCAGGAGTCCTGTTACCTAGGCTTATTATTAATTATCTATTCTAGTAAGTAAGTTTAAAGTATTTGTTAAATTAGGCATAGGTAAGAAATAGATAGCGATGAACTTATATCCGTATCATCTCAGCAAACCATAGATCTTGGAAAGTACACTTAAAATAAATCCTGCATTAATATCAAGATATAATTTCTTATTTTTATATAGGTTTATTTTAATGTGCGCTGTAGATAAAAAGCCATTTTACCCAATTTCCATTAAGTAGGTACATTTAAAATTTGACAAAAGTTGTAATATAATCGTCTAACCGTTATTCTTTTAAAAGTAGGATAAATCTTCGCGGTTCATTTTGATTTTGATTACTAATTTATACGTTGTTAATGTCTGTACCACGTATGTTTGTTTTGAAATCGCCAATTAAATTTACAGTTTTGACTAACTGTTAGATTAGATATGCAAAATTAGACACGAATAGTTTTTAATTTGGCTTGTTCATAAAAAATAAGTAATGGCTGTTATTTAATATGATGTGATACGCATATAGGTTCTATTCTACCGGCCAGTGAGAATGTATTTATTATTTCATAACACAATGTATTTATTATTTCACAACAATAAAAAAAAATGGAACTTTTGATGTACGCGTGGAGGAAAACTGAACGGCACTGCTTTTATAAATTCGTAACATCGTTAAGTATATATAGATTATTTGCATGACAGATTATTCCTACCTGTCAGAATGTCAGGCAGCGTCGATTAGTGTTTGTAGGCGTGGGGAGAGTCGACTTTAGACACTTTCTGGCATAGAAATACCTTGCGTGACGCTATTACTCTAGGACCGGGGTTCCCAAAGTGTGCGCCGCGGCGCCCTGGGGCGCCGCAGGATGTAGCGAGGTGCGCCGCGAGATAGGTTCTTAAGGCCTTGTCCTACGTAGACGTTTCAACGCGAAGCGAATTAAAATTTGTAATGCGATCCGACGCGGTGATTTTTAGTATAATAAGAATGTACTCTGAGGCGGTTACACGCGAATCCAAAGCGATACGATGCGACGCAGCGGCAAAGTTAACTTCAAAAGCTTCAAAATTTTCATTTCCTTTGCAACGTCATATTTGTGTGAAGCTGGATTTTCAGCAGTAGCCGTAATCAAGAACAAATATTGCTCAAGAATTAAGGTGGGACAAGAAACGAGAGTGGCAGTCTCAAACCTTATCAGATGCTTCGCAAAACTGTGCGCAGAATACCAGGCTCACCCATCACATTGATTTGTCACTATTATTAAGAAATTATTGTTTTTTATTTTTGTGTTTCTTAAGTTTCTTTCGTAGATATTTTGTTGCAATTCAGATTTTTATAAATACGAGTATAATAAATAAATAAGTTTTTTACCTCGGATGTTTCAATTTTTGTGTTTTTCAACCAATAATAACTACTATTGTAATACCTATTTCTTTTGATTCTATCTGTGTCTAATGGCAAGTTACGGAGGAGGGGGGGGGGGTGCGCCGTGACAATATAGTAATTTGAAAAGTGCGCCGTAGGCTGAATAAGATTGGGAACCCCTGCTCTAGGATGTTCTAATTATCCTAGAAATATGCTCATACTTATAAACAGCACAATTAATAATACAATTTGAAACTAATCATAGTGGTTATTTGGCCCTGAAATCAGCACATAAAAACCTAACCGAGGCGCAATTCATATGTTTTTGTTGTAAATATTTTTTGTTGCAATGTTCTTGCCCTTGAGGTTCATCTGGGTGATCCATATATGGAGTCTTTGAATCATATTCTTAATATAAACGGCTAAGAGTTGCGATGTCATGAGATGGCGATTATTTATTCACGGTTTTGAACACTTCTTTGTCTTTTTATTTTCTAAAGGGGCCAGTTTGTCTCATTTTGTAAGTTCACGATAATTTTGATATATATATAGGAGGTATACCGGCTTTTTCCAGAACTTCAATTATGGTGTAGACGATGAGATGAAATATTTTCGTCATATTTTTATGACACAGTTCATTGTAACATTGATTAGGCATGTAGTGAAGTCACTACTGCGTTTTTAAACGAATATGTTCTTTAAATGCTGTGTTTAAAGATCAATATTCTTTAAATAAATTTGTCTTACTAATATGAAAAATATGTATGTTTACAATGTTGTCAACGTGTTCTATGAAAATACCGATGAAGTCAAATAATTCCTTGTTAATTGTTTTAACCCTCTATGACTTAAGCTATTTATTAGTGTACACTGGTCTTGGGATGCGGTACATATTTCAAGCGTTTTGCTTTGCTCTTAGTGTGTGGTACTCCCACATGCAACTCTATTGAGATTTCTCATCTTAATTAATACTAGCTGAACCCCGCGGTGTTACCCGCGGTTATTGTTGTACCGCGAGTAACGCCGCGGGACAAAGTTAGTCTAAAAAAAGTAGCCTAAGTTACCCCCCGGGTCATCAGTTACCTGCCAGTGAAAGTCCCGTCAAAATCCGTCCAGCCGTTCCAGAGATTACCCGAAACAAACAAACAGACAGACAGACAGACAGACAGACAGACAGACAGACAGACAGACAGACAAAAAAAATTTTTACTACATTTTTGGTATATGTATCGTGTATACATACATATGCATTAAGTAAAATGCGGTTATTTTAATATTACAAACAGACACTCCAATTTTATCTATACTAATATATAAAGCTGAAGAGTTTGTTTGTTTGTTTGTTTGAACACGCTAATCTCAGGAACCGTTGGTCCGATTTGAAAAATTCTTTCGGTGTTGGATAGCCCATTTATCGAGGAAGGCTATAGGGTATATATCATCACGCTACTACTAATAGGAGCGGAGCAACAATGAAGAGTGTTTCAAAAACGGGGGAAATTTTCTCGCTACGGGCAATATAAGGCGCAAACGAGGTTGCGTGGGTCAGCTAGTTTATTTGTATAGATAGAGACAATACTAAGGACTTATAAGACACAAAGAGTTGTACTTCAGGAATCATCCTGATATGCGATATCTTTTGTTATACGTAGGTATACATACGGGTACATACATAGATTACATTTATACTTTTATATGTGTGTGAGTACAAAAAAACACGTCAAGGTAAAACAAGTAGGTATATTAAAAAACTTTCATCTATACACAATTACAGCTCAATTGGATGCGAGCCATCGTTTCCAATTTGAATATGAAATTTCAAACCTGAAAAACTAAATACGAACATGACGATTACAATAACAAAAAACCTCTTAGTAAATAAGTACCCGGTGATTCATAGCTATACTTCACTAGTCTATTTAAATAACGTGGGATGTAATTTGAATGTTTAGGTATTTTTGTTTGCATAAACATTGTTCTGTTTGCATTTGCATCGATATCTAGTACAACATTGTTTTTTAAAACTATGTCAAAGTAACCTTTCTATATTTTCTTTACTTTCTACATTTGTAAATTTTCTATATTTTTTTTTATAGTATACGAGGCAACTGACTAGCGCCTTATAGAGACACATGCAAATCAAAAGACAAAGGTGCATAATCGCCATCTAAGTGCGTCTGATTTTAGACCTTATTCACTCTGTGAAAAAGAACTAAAGAATACCATACCACCGCTTGTCTATAAGGTCCTGGTATTATTCCGATTCAACTAACCTCTATGTGCCTAAGAATGACTCCTGCTGCTGCTGACTGCTGATTAATTGCAGCAAAAAAAATTTTTTTCAGGTGATATATTTTTAGTGCACAAGTGGGTGCGTAAACAAAGGTGCACTTTCTGTTCCCTCATTCTCACAATCCGACTCCATTCGTCATAGTTCTCTGCCTTTTCGCTTCGGCACACTGGCAATAAAATTGGAAGTCATGTTTCCGCGATAGTACGTACACTTTTTATCTAATATAAACATAAATTAACTGATAAAATCTGGATAAGACTATAATTTGTATTGGAAAGCGTTAGTATTCGCAACAGACTTACATATATTTTAAAAGATTGCCTTGTTTTATATACTAAGAAACATAAACTTAAATACCATCATATACAGAGGCATTAAATATTTTACACCCCTCTTAAGCAACAGAGGTAATTAAGTGTTCCTAATTGGATGTTCTGTCTTGTGACAAAGAAGTATTAAAATATTACGAACACGAAAGGTTATTTAAAATAAGTAGTTGAAGTCGCCTGGCGGGCGTAATTAGACAGTTTTGAAGGTCTTGTCTTATTTCAACGACCAGTATAACCAGATATTTTGTTAAGTAGAATCGTATTCCATAACAGTTTAAAATATATACTGGACTAGCTGACCCACGCAACCTCGTTTGCGGCTTATATTGCCCGTAGCGTGAAAATTTCCCCCGTTTTTGAAACATTCTTCGTTGTTTCAACATTCTCCTATTAGTAGTACGGTGATGATTTATACCCTATAGCCTTCCTCGATAAATGGACTATCCAACACCGAAAGAATTTTTGAAATCGGACCAGCGGTTCCTAAGATTAGCGTGTTCAAACAAACAAACAAACAAACTCTTCAGCTTTATATATTAGTATAGATATAGATTTTTATAGTGTCACGTAACCATTTTAAGTAAGTTTCAACTCATCACATGTTATTTTTTTCTGCACGTAAGTTTAAGTAGGTATCTTAAGTGTTGAATTTCAGTCTCAAGAACCGCGTGGAAATCAAGAATTTATCTATACAAATAAATAAGCGAACAAGGACACGTAAATGGTCATCGATTTCTATATTTACTAACGACTCATTTGGCGGTTTGAAGTTCTAATGGTTTTACCAAGGAATATGCCGCGTGTGTAACGTTGTCGAGAAGGTTTTTCCCATTTTTGTGACTCGAATAACAAAGCATCTTATTGTTTTATTTGCTGACTTTTCTATTGACTCAACAATCAGCAGTCAGGTTATTAACCACTAGTTAGTGACCCTGCCTGCTAAGGCAGAGGTCGTTGTTTGAATTACCATTCATCATCATCAGTCTTAAACAATCCATTGCTGAATGTGACCTCTTTTTTGAAATAAGGTTCTGGCCTATGTACCACACTGGCCGAACGGATTGGTTTAGTGTTTGTTTCAAGATTTTCTTCTCTTCTTCTGAGTATAATTTAACTACAATATATATGTATTTAGAAATATATAACTAAGTTAAGAAGTAGTCTTTTTACCATAGTACAGTCTCTGCCTAGGTTGGGACCAGACCTGACGTCCGTGTAGAAGGTGTACAGTTATTTTTGTTAATCTTAAACTGCGTCGTTGGCCTGGCTGTTAGCGTATGCGACTGCATATCAAGAGGTCTCAGGTTCGATTCCCGAGTGGAGCCAAAGTAATGTATTGGAGATTTTTCGTATATGAAATTCTTATCATGGTGAATCACACACGCCCGTGCCGAGAGCACGATAGGCCGTCGGTCCTGGTTGCCATGAACATATATGAGAAGTCAGTCAAATATATTGACGTTAGTTTCTACCCCCACGGTGGAGGAGTTCTGATGCCAGTGGCTCCGTGTAAAAACTGATATTCTTCTGGTAAAATCGGGTGGAACTAGAAGCCGACCCCAAGTAATCTTGGGACAAAGCTAGGAAGCAAAATTATTAATTGTGTTGTAGTAAATTATATTTGTATCCAGAAAGAATGGTGTGAGAAATAAAATAGTGTTAAGTTTATATATTTTTATTATAACGACGAATGGAAGCACGTGGCCGATGCTGGTTCGTGCGAAGAACAAATTAGATTGGCCACGTTGTTCTACTTTAACAAAATAATATACGATGTCGACTTTGTGAGGTAACTCAATAATTATGTGAGTGCCGTTGGGTATTTGTAAGATTTCTATTTAAAATAAATGTACTTAAATGAATTGTGTTCGAGTGTGTGATAATGGGTTTAAATACTTTGTCATGTGGTTTTTTTAAATATCTGTGTGATAGATCAAAGACTGGAAATAAATCATAAAAATTGTGGTACGTCATGAAGCCAGTCGGCAGTCACTCGATCGGTCATATGGTTTTTGGCACCATAAAACATAATTGTTTTTAGTTAACAAATTAGTTATAAGTTATCAAATTTCTCTGATTTTTCTAAATATAGCGTATTACATTTTTTAATTAAGTAATATGCATGATGATTTTGTTTTAGGCGCCGAGGTTACAGTCATGGTCAAGGGTTATATATTTTTTTTTTATGACTGTGATCACAACAGTTAGTTCTTGGGAATATAATTTAAATGAACTGGAAAAAGTACATACAATTTCTGTGAAATGATCATACATTACATACATTATTCCTGTAATGTTACCTTAACACACGTAACAAAGGACTTACATTTAGGTATACTTATTAGCGCCGCGACAGAGACAAGCGACCGAGACAGGAGACTGCGACAGGAGACCGCGACCGTCACTTGACCATAGGTAATGTATTAGCAACAGTTTACTACCGAGACAAAGACAGAGAACTAGACAGGAGACAGCGAGACGGTCGCTGCCCCGGACTAGTAGTGTCTCGTGTCGCGCTCGAAAAGCACATTAAATACTTCCAATATTGTCATTAAACATTTGGTGCTTCTTCGCTGATAGCGAAAATGATCCTTCTTGGCTTCTAGTTAAATATAATAATAATAATATTATGGACATTTAACACACAACACCATCTAGTCCCAAACAAAGCAGAGCTTATATTATGGGTACTAGACAACTGATATAAAAATATGACAATATTTTTTTTATTAAAAGAAAACACCTAAATTCTTGAACAAATATTTGCAAAATCTTACAAAAATTTGTTCCTACCCGGGAAGGTCTCGACCTACAGTACATATTACAGAAGAACCGAGACACTTGTTGCGGTCTCCGGTCGCGGTCTCCTGTCTCTGTCGCGACGCGAACCGCTACCTTTACTGTTCAAGTGGAACACATAACCATTTGGAAGTTCTCCAAATAACGAATCTATTGTATACAAAATTATAGATCTCTATAATGCATTTATGCCATGAATCTGGATAACAGACCGGAATTACAATAATCACATACATTTTATACACACAGTATATAGATCCAGTATAGAATTTTGGTTAATGAATATAATAATAAAGTATGTAATTTGTGTATAATAAAAATTGCAAGTATGTAGATATATATGTATTTTTATCAGCAGTGTGATTACCTCAATACAAACGCTTCTAATTTGGGATGAGACAGCCGTGTGTGAGATGTGGGAGTTCATTATTAAATAACAAGCCGTGATAAATTAATTATCTTTAAGTTTTTTCATATAGCATTTAATATTTATAGGTAAAAAATGCTGTGCTCTTTACAATGACATCAATCGCTCTAAACTTTTTACCAAAGACGCAAGTGCAAGATGCTTCAACGACTGCTTGGAGCCACAAAGCATAATTTTGTAATACATCACTAAGTCGACCAGGTCATGCCTTTAGTACTTGTTAATTCAATAAACGTATCTTCGAATATATCGTGCAGTGTGTATGTGTCTCGGATTGAAAGGCCTTTGTACAATCAGTGTCTGTCCTTTCACCAATAGACCCACATCCTCGTCACCTGTGCACAATACCAACCTAACTTATTTATAGACCGACTATGCGTTCCGTTGACATTGATACACGTTCAGGGACAAATAGACTGATGAATAGATTTATATATATTTTCACTGACTTTAAAAAAAAGATTTTAATAATTAGGCATCGAGATATTACGTAATGTCGATGTAATTAGGTCACTTCGAAACTCGGATTAATTAAACATTTTTTTAGATAAAAATACTTTTTTAAACTAAGAATAATTTTATTGACACAAAATACACTCAATACACCTTGTTTACAGACAATATTTGATGTTGTAATACTTTTTTAAAAGTTAATTTATTTTTGAAAAATATATACAGTAAAGCATGGTACTATTAATATGGACCTTGATGATTACGAACTTTGTGCCTATCAAATCTCTAATGTACAGATTTATTAAATAACTAGCAGACCCACGCAACCTCGTTTGCGTCTCCTATTGCCCGTAGTGTGATAATTTTCCCCCGTAGTTGTAACATTCTTCATTGATGCTCTGCTCCTGTAGGTTTTAGCGTCATGATATATATCCTATAGCCTTCCTCGATATATGGGCTATCTAACACTGAAAGAATTTTTCAAATCGGACCAGTAGTTTCTGAGATTAGCGCTTTCAAACAAACAAACAAACAAACTCTTCAGCTTTATATATTAGTACTAGCTGACCCACGCAACCTCGTTTGCGCCTTATATTGCCCGTAGCGTGAAAATTTCCCCCGTTTTTGAAACATTCTTCATTGTTGCTCCGCTCCTATTAGTAATAGCGTGATGATATATACCCTTTAGCCTTCCTCGATAAATGGACTATCCAACACCGAAAGAATTTTTCAAATCGGACCAGCGGTTCCTGAGATTAGCGTGTTCAAACAAACAAACAAACAAACAAACAAACAAACAAACAAACAAACTCTTCAGCTTTATATATTAGTATAGATATAGATATGTTACCCTTACAAACAGGCACACATGTGTTTTAAACAGCACTTCAATCAATTGATTATAATTGATCCATACACAGAGTGCTTATTTTTAATTTGTCCAGGTTAAGAGCGGGCTTGAACATGTAGTCTCAGGGACTACTGATTCAAATTTAATAAAACTTTTGGGATTGGCCCATTTATCGAGAAAGAGTCTATACTATAAAATCTTATAACCAAGTAAAAATCTCGATTAAAATTATTTCTTTTAAGTTTGAGAGACGTTATAATTTTAAAGTTCATTTGCAAATGTATATTTTGTAGTGAACCAAGTCTCGCCTTATATAATTTTATAATGTTATTATCAAAACATTTTGTGTTTAATTCGATCCGCCAATTCAATTTAGAAGAGAAATGGTTTGCCTTCTGTGTATATATGATACCTACGCTGTGTATATGTATACCTAGGCTTGATAGAATCCTTTCATTGATAAGATCGATACCTGAACTTCTACACCAAAGTTCCTCGCACAACAAAGCCTTAGTTTATAACAATCTTCACCAATCTCCAGTACAACCGAAACCAGCATTTCTATAACTTCCACTAAGATAGTAGTTATACGGTAATAAACCGTAGTAAAGCCACATTATCAAAGAAGCTTTAACCCGAAGATGCTCCATTCTAAGAATTAACGGTGCCGCCTGTAATCACCAAGGAATGTCGCAAACGACAGAAGCTCATTCATTCTCTCTTCATTTACATTGACAATGCATCTTTCATTAGCTAAGCTACCTTTGTGAGCTTGTTACAGTTTTATGTTAATTCAAGAGAATATGTGATAGTCATTGTGAATTGTAAGTGTAGTTCAAAGACTCTTACTTTCCAGGAACTAGGTACCTACTGCATTATGCGGTCTTCTGTTCCAGTAGTTACTAATATTTTCCAAAATATTCCGTATAAGTAATATATCTTTTCTAAAGTCTTCCTATTTATTTACTTTTTACTTTACTCCTAAATATTCCTCCCTAAAGTGCCCGATGCAGTAAAAATAGAGTGGCTAATATTACGACAGTGGGACTTATATTTTAATTAGTACTAAAGTACCTTTGCGTGCCGATCCCTTAAAAGATATAAGCGTAAGCCTCTTTGAACGTTTTAAAGTAGGTACAAATTAATGTCTTTTTTCTGGAGTGGTGTGATCTCATTGACGCCTCCGCGAATTGTGAGTTTCGTTAACCTTTGCAAACTTTAAATATCAATCGGTATGTTTGAGTTGTAATGAATAACGTGTATGTGAAGTCGGTATTCGCTTAGGGCAAAAAGACGTAGTATAAAAAGCGGACACTCACAAAAAACAGTTTATCTGAGTTAGTGAGAAGGCAACCAGCTAGAAACACATGGCAGATACGGCCATAACTCAAAGGTTACTCGTGGAATCGTCGAACTGTTTCATTTATATTCGTATTGTAAATAAACGATTTCTTTATTTGAAAGTTTACTTCACTGTTTAAAGCATAATGTTTTTTTTTTAATTTTCGTTTGTGTTTTACTGAAAACAAATGAATCATCCTCATCGTCAGCCTATCGCAGTCCACATCTGGGCATAGACCTGTCCAATTGCCTTGGTTCGATCCTCGGCTTCAAACAAACAACAACAAACGAATCCTACAGTCAAATTTAAAAACGTTTTCTGTATAAATATTTGAGGGTTGCAGAGTTAAGCAGGATGCCAGTAGGCTAAAATAACGATGTAATGTAATGCAACCCACTCATACAAGATATATTTATCATTTGTTTAAAGTTCCAAGATCTTGGATCAAATTACTGGTAGTTTGTTTACTTTAGGTCGAAACGTTGCACCTTATGCAAGAGTTAGCATTCCTTTGCAATGAACGTTT
Source organism: Spilosoma lubricipeda (assembly GCA_905220595.1). Lineage (NCBI taxonomy): Eukaryota > Metazoa > Arthropoda > Insecta > Lepidoptera > Erebidae > Spilosoma > Spilosoma lubricipeda. Next base: position 5,391,396 of record HG992290.1, read on the forward strand.
TAGTTCTAGGAACGGCTTTAAATAAACCGTCTCAAGTACTTCGGAATGGTAATATACTTTAACGAATTAATGATTGGCTGAGACTAGATGAAAAGTTAAATTAAATTAAAAAGTATTTCAGTCTGCTTGAGGTTGAAAGTAGTAAGTTTTAGTACGTTTCACGAAATTTGTTTATTTAATTAGTTTATTTTATAGAAATTACCAATAACATTGAATGCTACACTAACTGGACCCGGATATTTTTCATCATCATGCTAAAAATTTTCTCGCTTATGCAAAAAAGGAGCGAACTAATTCGTGCTGAAGCATACCATACTCAAATCTGAATGAGTAAAAAAGAGGGTTCTTTTATTTAATACTAGCAGACCCACGCAACCTCGTTTGCGTCTCCTATTGCCCGTCGCGTGATAATTTTCCTCGTTTTTTTAAACATTTTTCATTGGTACTCCTCTCCTATTGGTCTTAGCGTGATGAAATATAGCCAATAGCCTTCCTCGATAAATTGACTATCTAACACTGAAGTATTTTTTCAAATCGGACCAGTAGTTCCTGAGATTGGCGTGTTCAAACAAACAAACAAACTCTTCAGCTTTATATATTAATATAGATTATGTTTTCTACAAATTCCGGTTTAATAAAGTTTTTGACTTTCATGTTAGAAGACAGAAGCAAGGGCATATCTATTAATCATGAATTTATCACTTTCAAAGAACCATTACCGTATTAAAATATGTATCACCTAATTACTTAAATAGATAACACTTTGCAACATTTCAGATGTCGGCCATTGATATAAACAAACATTTAAAAAGGGCTGCCTAAGAAGAAAAACTTACTATTATGCCTTAAGCGAAGTGATTCAAGGATACCCCACAACGAGCTCTATAAAATACTTCAACTGGGTTCACGAATTAGTGAGAAAGCAGAGGTTAAGTTGTAGCCCGAAGAAAATCACGGCTGTGTCCATTTACGCCAATTTATCGTACGCCATAAATAAGGGTCAGGTCAGCCAGAGGTCTACTATATCAATTAATGTTAATTTCCAGATAGTTCTCGGACTCGAGACAAGGGCAGCGTTTACCTCAACACCATGAGCCGTTTATTCCTTTAGTTAGCTATTTAAGTCGTATAATACCATGAATTATTATTAGAAATTACCCTACAAGTTCCGCTTGTATTTACACATATTGTAGCTTAACTTGGAGCTTTAAGCTTAAAAACAGTTAATAAGAAGTTAGCTGTTTTATACTTAAATTAGCGTAAAGTTGAATTTTATCTGGTCCTTCGAGCAATCACACTAGCCGTGGTTACATGCGAACTTCAGCAAATATGGTTTTTAGTTCTAGAGTATAATAACAGTGACTACTCAGTCAACCTAGTTAAACGAAGTGCGTTCTTAAACAATATGTACGAGTGTGTCCCAGTGTCACCAATGGAACAACGCCTGTGGTCTATTCGTCACGACGTACGTCATTGTTAAACGTTAAATAATTTCAAAATTATTAGACTACAATTTTAAAGCGTATAAAAGTATGGGTTAGGATAAATTCAATTTTTGTAAATGTATTTTTTTTATGATTGGGTTAAAATAATAGTTTGTTAGCATGTGAGATATATCGAATTCCTTCCTAATAAATGTTGTATAATAAAAATTAGGTAATTATTTCAATGAGCCTGTTTATAAATAGGTCTTGAAGAAGCTTATTCGTGCAGAGATTTCTCTAAATATTTACCAATTAGTAAGCAAAGAGCCGAGTGTGTACTTCACATAGAAATGCTACCTGAATGGCGTCTTAATTAAAAACGTGCGTCGATTCTAGCATTCCCATTTGTTTCATTCCTCTACGCTGAAATAAATCGTGCTCAAGTGTCCGAATAATTGGGTTATGTGTGACAAATTGATTTACCTTTGGAATGGACAGGAGATTTGTCGTATTGTTTTGACTCGCTAGTAATTTAATGGATTTAGAAATGTGAGATTATATTGTTAGGAAGAGTATTGGGATAGAAGAATTTAGGTCAAGTAGAAAAGAAATCAAATATTGATACTATATAAAACGCACTTTATTTGAAACATTGGCTATCTATCTTCGAATTCTAAATTATTCCTTTAATTATTTCTATTATTCATTTCTTTTAAGCGTGTTGGTTGGTTCTGTGTTTGATACAATATGTTGCATTGTGACGTGATTTAAATAGTATAAAATGCAAAATAATTAAAAATTTACTGTCTGTCCACTTAGATCTTTTAAACTACTTAACGGTTTTAATGCAGTTTTCAGTAATGGATAGAGTTATTAAACGGGAAAGTTACGTTTACATTACTTTACATTTATGTGGGGATCGACGTTCAGGGAATATTTGTTCAGAAATCTTCGTTTTAATATTTTTTCATTTGAATTTACAATCGTTGTACACTGGCTCACTAAATACAAAATAGACAACATTATTTTTTTTTAATTTTAAGTTAATTAGTTCCAATTTAAATAGGATTATAAAATTAGTCTCATTCAGAATCACTTCGCTATTTTGATTAACTAATATCTTCGCTATTAGAAAATTAATTTTCATTATTTTTGCGTCACTTTTTGTGGCTGTCTTTCATTTACCTCAAATAAAAGCAGGTGGTTAATATAGTGTTTTGAAATCAGTTGTACAACTTAAAATATTTATCTTACTAACTCTTACACGATTTGTAAAGTAGTACCATTATTCTAAGCGGAACTTAATAAAACTCTAATCTATGCTCCTTCATCTTTACAGGTATGTGGACCAACTCACTTAAAGGTTTGTTGCGGCGCCAGGAGACAATAGACGATACGATACGGACGTACGACGCATGCTGTTATTATGCTATTAGCTATTATCAACAGCATTGTTCCGTGCATTCCTGTGCCATTCTTATCGCAGGAGTCTGAAAGAGATAGTGACGAAGAAGAACATAATGTCAATATGAGTCAGTTACGTTTACAGGCTTTTAGTTGACAAATACTTATATATTTTCGTTTTTATTAAACGACTGTTATATCCGGCTGCGTCGAAGACGCAGTGGCGAACTTGTGCTCAGATCCAATTCCCGGATCGGAGCCACTATTTGTATGATCTGCAAATGTTTGTTTCGGAGTTTAAGTGTTTTGTATATATGTATGTACATATTTACAAAAAAATACATATCTAGCTTTTACAGTTACAAGCTCTGTTTGATTTGAAACTAGATGTCTTTGTGTATCAGTTGTCCAAAATATTAATTTTTATTCAATCTAAAATATAAATATCTGTAGGGGCGGCTGAATGAAAATAACACCTTTAGATTCGTTCTTCTTTATTTTTCACCTTAAGCAATCAATTACACGTCTTAGCACCTTAATCGCCATTTGCAAGAGCGCGAGCTAGTGTTGCCCTTACACAGATAAAATATTACTCATCGATACTTTTTTTTTTTCTACATTTCGGCCATTCTGCTCTTTTGCCAGTCTGGCCCTAGACTGACCTTACACTGAATTACTAACTTTAAATACTGTAACAACTTACTTCTGAATGAATACAAAAATGAATTTTAAAATTAAAAGTACAACTTGATCGCTATTCTAACTTCACCTATTTTTTCACAATACTGCAACACTCTATACTCTCCTTATCATAACAACAATGTTTCTTATCTTACTTATTCTAAAACACAATTAAATTGTTTTTTTTTTTTTTTCAACCATCTTTAAATAAGTAGGTATTTTAATATTAAAAGTAACAAAATACTCAACTTCTCAAAACTAACAAGTTATCATTTCTCAAATTAATTTAAAGTCTGAAACTAGTTTACAATCATCATCACTGTTTCATTTTCCTGTTATTAAATTGCTCACAAAACTATTACTTGCCTTTTAATTATTTATCTTACTACTACTACTCTTTTCAAAGCAAAAGCTCTTCTCCAGCTTAACAATGACATAAGTCATTTTTATTTTCTGTTAAGTAATAAACCCTGGTATTATTATTTTTTAAATTAATTAAACTGCACTACTTCACTCATATGAAAACAACAAAATAGATAATAATATCTAGACATTATACCATGTTTTTTCTTTAATTTTAATACAACAATTTGGTTTCATAGTGTATGCACCATGCTCAACATACTGACATCTTCAAGAGGTTTGCATCAAAGAAGCTGATAAATACTTAAAGTTTATAAAAGTAAAATGTTATTTAGAATCTACTTTTTCTTTCTTCATACTATTACCATCCTTTAACATTCAATTTAATTTAGAATAAAGAACTGACTTTAAATATTAAATAATAAACTACTATTAACTGCATTTAAATATAATTGAATTAAGGCCATCTCTTCATACAGTCAACACCTGAAGTGGTTCTTACTGGCCCTTCCTTACTTCTGTCAATCTTTTCTACCTCGTACCGATCATTGCCAAGTTCTTTCACTATTTTGTATGGTCCAAAAAATTTCTGTTTCAACTTTAATGCGTTTCCAACTGAGTTCTCTGTATAGCTACTATGTCACCTTGTTTATATTTCTCTCCTTCCTTACGCTTCTTATTAAATGTCTTCTTATTTTCTTCTTGAATTCGTAAAATCTGCTCTTTAGCTTCTCTTCGTAAGTTGTCTCTTTGTTCCATAAACTCTTTTCTGCTTTCTTCTTCTAAGAATTCTAAAATTGTTATATTTTCTTTCAATTTCATTTTGGTTCCTGTCAATAGTTCAAAGGGTGAGGTATTAATTGACCTTTGGTAGGTGCTGTTGATTACTCTCTGTAGTTTGCTTACATATTTATACCAATGTGCAGGTTCTTCGATACACATTTTAGACAGAGTGGATATAATAATTCGGTTCATTCTCTCTACCTGCCCGTTTCCACGAGGTATACCAGTCGTTATTGTGATGTGTTGGATCTCTTCTTCTTGACAATATTGTTGAAATTCACCTCCTTTTTTTTTTTTTTTTTTTTTTTCGGACATCTAAACACACAACGCCATCTAGTCCCAAGATAAGCAGAGCTTGTGTTATGGGGTACTAGATAACTGATACAAATACATATATACTTTTACTTTTACATATTACTTTTTTTTTGTAAATAAATACATATTATACATAGAACACACCCAAACTCCGAAACAAATATTTGTAGATCATACAAACATTTGGTCCGACCCGGGAATCGAACCCGAGACCTCATGATCGGCAGTCGCTCACGCCAACCGCGAGACCAACGAGGCAGTCTTTAAAAGCAGTTCCTCGGTCTGTCACCAAACGCTGGGGATTCCCAAAGTCTTTCTGATGTAATTTTAATTTCTCAACTGTCTCTTTCGCTGTCAAAGTTTTCACCGGGTAAATCCAAACAAATTTTGTGAATCCGTCTATAATAGTAAGAATGTGGTTGTACATTTTTCTAGTTTCATCAAGTGGTCCTAAATGATCACAGTGCAGAGTGTGGAGAGGTAGGTCACCTTTGTCTATTGGATTTAAAAATCCCTCCTTTTTTCCTGTCTTTCTACATGCCAGTAAACATGGAACACACATCGTTATTGTTTTCTCAATTTTTTCATCTATCTTAGAAATGAAATAATCATTCTCTATAATTTCTTTAACTTTCTTCTTGCCAAAATGCCCAATGCCATGAGCTTTCTTTATAATTTCCATGTCCATTATCTCTGGTATAACTAGTTTCTTCTCTACTCCTTTGTAAATGCTGTCATTTTCCAAAAAATAATCTTGATACTCCTTCTCCTTTAGCACTTCTCTTATAGCTTTTAGTTGATTATCATCTTCCTGAGCTTTCTTTATTCTGGACTGCAACTCTAAATTAACAAAACAAATGTGTCTACTGAGTGAATCAACATGCTGCATCTTATCATCTGTCCGATGTTCTATTTTAAAGTCAAAGTCCTGTAAAAACAATATCCATCGTGCCACCTTAGCTGAAACATCTCTCTTATTAAGCGTCTTCTGGAAAGCTTCGCAGTCAGTCACTATTTTGAACTGTATACCTAAAAGGTATCTTCTGAACTTTTTGACACCTTCTATAACCGCTAATGCTTCAAGTTCATAACTGCTGCACTTCTGCTGATCTTCTGTAGTTTTTCTACTCATAAAATGTACTGGATGCCATCCGCCATCTATTGGATCTTTTTGTAACAAAATTGCAGAGTAACCATGTTTAGATGCATCGGTGTGTAATTCTGTTTCTAAATGCAAATCAAAAATTTTTAAAACAGGTTCACTACATAACTTTAATTTTAAACTTTCAAATGCTATCTTTTGTTCTTCATTGAAAGAAAAGTTTCCTGATTTAATTAAGTCTGTGAGGGGTTTTGCTATCATTGCATAATCTTTAATAAATTTTCTGAAATAAGAAGTTAAACCAATGAAGCTATGAACTTCCTTCAAATTCTTCGGGTCTGGAAAATTTAAAACAGCTTTTGTTTTCTCTTTTGAAGGTTTGACGGTTCCATTCTCAACAATGTGTCCCAAATATTCAACTGATGTTTGGAGTAGTTGTGTTTTATTCCAATTTATTTCAAGTCCATATTCAGCTGCAACATTCAACACCTCTCTTAGTCGCTGTATTGCCTCGGTCTCATTTTCTGCCAGAATTATGACGTCATCGATGAAGATTAAGACTATTCCTTTTCTTATAAAATCAGAAAAAAATATGTTTATGTACCGAGTAAAGTATTTCGGCCAAATACTGAGTCCAAATGGTGCTCTCAGAAACTCATACTGTCCTTCGGGGTTACTAGTGACAAATGCTGTGTACTTTATGGAACTATCTTCTATTGGCAAATGAAAAAAACCATTTCTTAAATCCAGAGTACTAAACACTTTTGCTCTACACAGTTTATCTATGTGGTCATTTATCACTGGCAGAGGATGTTCATCTTTTATCATCTTTTGATTGATCCGCCGGTAATCCACACATATTCTTATTTTTCCATCTTTCTTCTTTACTAATACTAGAGGACTTGCATACTCTGAGTAACTTGTTTGTATGATACCTTGGGATAACCATTCTTCAATCTGCTCATTCACCACTTTCTCTTCTGTCAAAGCTAATCGTCTTGGACGCTGTGCAACTGGTACATCATCTTTTAAAACTATTTTCAACTTGATCGGAGCCTCCTTCACTTTCAACGGTTTATAGTTTTCAATAATTTCTTTAACTAAGGGATTAATTGACAAAGTGTTTTGTTCATCTAGGTTAGAAAGCATACACAACTGGTATTGACTATCGTAAGAGTTTGGCCTCACTTCAACTTTACCTTTGTCAACAATGAGTATAGTGTTAATTAAAAAAGGTTGATCTAGAATAACCTGATAGGGAATGGCACAACTGGGTACAACATAAAAAGATGTGGTGTATAAATGGTCATCTATCAAAATATTGGTGGTCAACTTACCCATAGAAACCACTCTTGAAGATCCCAGCCCAGTGAGAGATGTCATATCGCTCACGAAGTCATAAACATTGCCTGAAATTTGCTTATACCAATCGTCAGTCATTAAGTTTACCTCACTTCCCGTATCTATTAAACATTGCACCGTCTTATTACTAATTTTAACATTTTTTATAGATTTATTTGTCGAAATATCATGTTTAAAGTCATTGTTTACACTAAGAATCGTGCTTTGGTTATGTTGTTTTACCGAACTGTCAATGTCACCAACTTCACTCGAGTTCGAAGCGCCATCTGTCGACTTGTGCACTATCATTGTTTTGCGTGCTGAATCCGCACCGCTAGACATCGCTTTTACCGCTTTGCACTGCGTACCAATATGCCCATACGAATTACAACGAAAACACTTAATGCCCTTGGAACACTCACTAGCAATATGTCCTAATTGACCGCACTTGAAACAGCGTTTCGTTCCCGTATTCACAGGTTTTACACTCGAACGTTGCAGCACATCTTCCTGCTTCTTGCATTTGTTTTTAAATGTTTCGTACAATACCAGCTTTTCTTTTAGCACGGAGTATGAAGTAACACCATAAAGCAGCAGTTTGTTTGATTCGTAGTCATGTATCCCGTCGATTATATACTGTATCGACACATAGTCTGGAAACTTAGCCCTTTTTCCTAGCTCTTTCATAGCTAACATGTACTGGTAGTATGTTTCATCGCTTCTTTTCTTTCTCGAGCTCATCATTTCGTGCATTTGCTTTGTATTAATGATCTCAGGGAATTCTCGTAGTATGGCTGTTTTTAGCTCCTCGTAGGTCTTGAAGGTTTTTTCACTTCTAAGCCACAGCTCTGCTGTTCCAGCAAGTGATCGTCTCGCTATGATTAACTTTTGAGTCGCCGTCCACTCGAAAATATCAGCATTATCTTCGATATCTTGCGTCCATTTTGTTGCGCAGTACGTCATGTCGTCGCCGGTAAATTTAGGTATTGAATCGCCGATTTTCATCCCATAATTCGTGGTATTGCCGGTCTTTTCGTCGTCTCCTGGTTGGTTTGCCATCGTTGATCGTCGTAATGTATTAAAATAAATCTTCTTTTGCGTCTTCACTACCGCGTGGCTAATGTCGTCGTTACGCCGCCGGTATGTAATCGTCGTTCTTCGTAGAAATAACTATTAAACATTCAGCCCAAATGCTCGTACTTATGTCTTAGATCCCGGACGAGAGATTGTAGGGGCGGCTGAATGAAAATAACACCTTTAGATTCGTTCTTCTTTATTTTTCACCTTAAGCAATCAATTACACGTCTTAGCACCTTAATCGCCATTTGCAAGAGCGCGAGCTAGTGTTGCCCTTACACAGATAAAATATTACTCATCGATACTTTTTTTTTTTTTCTACATATCTATAAATTATTTTGGCAAAAGATGTAGTTATAATTAGCGAACAAGTTAATAATAGTTAAAAGTAGATTACAGAAAATGAAAGAAAGAGTTTATAAAATCATTAAAAGAGAGGACCCTCAAAAAGCTACCCTCCAGAAGTATACTGGACACCCACATTTGTTAACTATTTAACTTATGAAACAGAGGACTGTAGATAATGTGGTCGTCCTTCCGTTGGGCACTTAATCAATTAAAATTACAAGTATATTGAAATCGAAATGTAATTAACAAGGGTAGATAATAGAAAACATAGGTTTGTACGGATGGAATGAAGAATGCAACAATAGCATGAGGAGATCAAGGTCCCTTGCTTGTGATTATAACTGACTGTTGCTATGAATAAAGTTTATATTAAGAATAGCTATAGAATAGATTTAAACGAAAATCTATACTGTAGTCACAGTTTAGGTACTTGAGAAGGTTATAAACTGCAGCACATTCCTATCATCCCCACAGTAGTGAAGCCTTTTTATCCCGAATCACTCTAAACATAAATAAAAGGATATAAAATTCTAATATAGCTAACATAACATAGTCAAGTATCGGTGCGCCGTAGCGGCTGTGCATTCGACTGTGCACTAAATGCAAATATTTATATGCATGAATATGTTTCTGTCAAAGTATGTTTTTACTTACATATTCAAATTTGTAAGTCCAAGTTTTATAGCTTATATAATTTACTAGCTGAGTCCCGGGGCGTTACTCGCGGTAAAACAATAACCGCGGGTAACACTGCGGCGTTCAAAAAGACCGCGGTACAAAGTTAGTCTAAAAAAAGAAGCCTAAGTTACTTCCCGGATCATCACCTACCTGCCAGTGAAAGTCCAGTCAAAATCGATCCAGCCGCTCCAGAGATTATCCGGAACAAACAGACAGACAAAATTTTTTTAACTATATTTTTGGTATATGTACCGTGTATACATACATATGCATTGATTAAAAAGCTGTTATTTTAATATTACAAACAGACACTCCAATTTTATTTATTTGTATAGATGTTTCTGTCTGTCACGCTTTCACGGCAAACCGCTGAATCGATCTCAATGAAATTTGGCATGGAGATAGATTTTATTCTTTAGGAAGGACAAAAACTACTCTTTACTGCGATAACTGACAAAAAATCGGGCGGAGCCGCGGGCAATAGCTAGCCTAACTATAAAGTCATCGTTTCGTTTTACCTCATATTCATTGGGTATGTTGTTATATCAAAATGTCTGCTAAGTAACCAAGTAGGTAACACATTTGTTTTAAGATAGCAATCGTGAGAATGTCTGCGCATTGTTAAATAACTTATATAATTGTTTTATTTAGTCTTTGTTTTGAAGTTTAACATTTTACTTTTGAATGTCACTATGCTCATGTTTAAATTCTAAGCATTTTTACAAAACTGATGAAATTTTTGAACATAAGTAACATATTTAAATACATCTTTTGTTTTTCATTGGTGAGGCACATTTAATTGGTGGTTTTTGAATGGCAGATACCAAAAAGCACTAACTAAAGAAAAACTCTCTGTTTTCTACAACAAGGACGTTAAACCATATAGTAAATACTAACCTATACATAGAACTTTCAAATTCTATGATTCAGGACAATTAATCAAAAAAATATACATTGTTTAAAAAGTAAAATAACTCATTAGTATTGATTTCTTAGTAACAGGAGTTTGATACTGGATGTTTCCATAGTTCATCAGATCAGTTTTATGAAGCTAGTTTCGTAATTTGAACAACTTAAAGATTCATAATATCATTTTGATACTATAACATTAAGTAGGCTAAAACAAGGTTTCAAGGTTTGTTTACATCAGATAGTTATAAAAACAAAAACTTGGGAGTGGAATATGGCAAACAAGCTAGGTATTGATAGTTTAGTGGTAAACTGTTGTTTACGTTCTGGGTGCGTGAAACAACAGTGAAGTCGAGGCATTGTTAATAATACAAAATAAACAAAAAAGAAGTAACTATGGGGAATTTAACCATCGAAATAGAACATCCACCCGAAGGTGACGTTCGCGTTATTGCATGCGTTTGCCCGACGCAGCGTTAAGAGGGATCTGAAAGTCCTAATAACAGCAGTTCCCAGATCCCTCCTATTTGAAGCTTAGAGGATTCAAATAATAGATTAATGAAAAACATTCCACACAGTATTTTATTTATTCTACTACTTAACCTTGCAAAGGTTAAGTAGTAGAATAGTCGAAGAACATAACACAAAAAAGCCTTTGCAAAAAATTCTAACTCTTTTGTAGAAAAATATACTCAAAAATTCTTGATTCAGCTCAGATAAGTGATGACGACGATCCATTCATCATAATTTTCTTATGTCACCTCATACGACACCCATGGGAAATTTTCCGTTTTCCTCATATTTAAATTACAAGTTATAAATATATATATGTTCTACGTAGGTTGTAATTCCATATGTAATACATATGTTTTGATACGTAAAGGCATTAATTGCGTACTATTACGTCTATCGTTATTGAGACTCGTGATGCAGTATGAAGTAGCTAGTGAGTCTAGAGTTAGTTTAGAAAACCATCATTGAATCTGTTGGGTTTTTTCCTATAATATGTAAATAGTTATAAATAAGTATTGTTATACAATTTCCCATCGTCAACCGTTTGGTCAGCTTTCTATAAAGCTATTATCATTTTACTTTTTCGAAGGATCCTTCCCATCTAGATGGACATAACATCATCACACATACATCATTTTTAAAGGTTTTCAATTTTGTTTTGAAAGGTATAATTAAAATTTTAACAGTAGTAATTAACTACAGAAATTTTAAAAAATGATTATTCTACATAATAATTAAATACCGTATTTCGTTCACAGAGCCTGCTATCTTCGCATTACATCTTAAATTACGGAAATTACTACATTTTTAATCTGTGTTCACGCTGAGAAAGTAATTAATTTAAAGAAAAGCGTAATTATTGTTATGTTGTTATGGCAAGGACTCAAACTAACGTACCCGCTATTTGCTCCTATGTTTTTTATCCATAATCTCATTAAAAATGTACAACGTTCTTTGAGAAATATCTCATAATATAATATACTAGCTTACGTATCAGAAAGACATACACAGTGACTTTTGAATTAATAATATTAGTACATATGTTGAAAATTTTGCAAGAATATTTTAGTATTTTCACACTTACATGTTTTAATAAAAATGTCTAAAGAACGTCCTCGACACGACCGTCTAAAAGGTTCGATGACGTCTCTGTTGTACAAAGCTCTGACATTGATACAGGTAACCTATTTTGTAACAAAGAGTTGGTAGGTTCCTGTCATACTTTATTGATAGTTTCACAAAGAAAATATGCAATATATTTCACCCTTTTTTGTTGAAGTGGGATTAATTGTTTGTACGGTAAACTAACAAGATATCTATATAACTTTTTAGCTATGAGTGATATTAATTCGTATCTTTATTATCTCTTGATGTTGATTTTACAGTATCGCTAAATCTGCAAAATATGATACGATGTGGTGAGTGACACTAAAAACAAACAATATACATCCTGCTTCGAGCTGTGAAATTTTTAGTACCGATTATTATTCAGGTATACAATTTCCCATCGTCAACCGTTTGGTCAGCTTTCTATACAGTTATTATCATTTTACTTTTTCGAAGGCTCCTCCCCATGTACTAGATGGACATAACACTTGTTTAACCACTGTTCGTTCCTTAATCGTGACAATATGTCAGTACTTATAGGTACCAATAACTTTTGTTTAAACCACAATCGACATAGCTATCCGTACTGATAAGATCGTAGCGTCGCACTGGTCTAAACAGTTTAACAAACGTTGTCTGGATTTTTAAATAGTTTTAATATATGAAATGAATATAAAATAACTAGTACCATAAATCAAAAGATCAAATCCAAATTGAACTCATACGGAATCATAACTCTGTAGCTTTAAATTTTATTATACACCCTCAGTATTGTTTGAATTAAAGTTTGTTTCAATAAGAGCACAGCATCATGTAATAAAGACTTCATAATTCCTACACGTGTTAAACTTGCTGTATTGGGATATTTATATTCGTTATAATATAAACAACTTTTAACCGATACTGTTCGCGCGGACACAACATCCGGTTCCTGCCTGAGTTATTCTATGGGTAGCGTATCACATAATGGTCCTTCGAGCACAATGTGTGGTATCCCTGAATAGAACACCCTCTCTGTATACAGGCTGTAGTGAAACTTTTCGATAGGAACAATTCCGATACGGTCTTCTCGTAAAAATAAAAGGTATAGGTTAGATGTAGAGACAAAACTATAAGAGGTTAGCATTTATTATTTATGTTTTAGTTTTTAAGGTTGGAAATATGAGTAAAGCATTTTGGCTGTACCCAACCAAATATATATTTCATTTCTTTTTTGTTGTAAACTTAAATGTATTTTGAGGTTAACCGGTCTAGCCAGCCAGTCCGGGTAATAAGTATGCAAACCTGACTTGGTCGATCTAATACTTAAATCTTTCAATCCAAATATGAATAAGAAATACCAACTTCTTACCTTAGTTCTCGTCTACTCTACTCGATTATAAATATTTTTTGTCTCCCTGTCTCTCTCAATCATCAAACGACCACTTCCTATTGACATTATCTCTTTTGTTCATTATCACACACTTAACTTTTAACGTATCAAGCGACTCTTAGATTACATTTTTACTACCAATTACGTACGTAAAAAAGGTTAAAATCGTTCATCTTAATCCGTCAACGTCGCAGATTTGTAACAAAGTGTTTGAAAGTACCCTTATGGTTGATTGCACGCAAACCCGTGACTCAGTGCCCCATCGGTTTGTAGTACGCCGCACGCATTGTATGTAAATTATTGTGATACATTAGAATTCGCGACCGATTTCTTTGTAATGACTCTATAATAACCGAATTGTTTACATTAATATAGATGCTGTTGTTTTTTTGACAGTTGTCTACTATTTATCAGTATTTATTCTCTATTTAATCTCAAAGGTAAAGGTGCTACTAAAGGTGCGACATCAGTAAAACAGCAAAATTGGTGATTACGGTCTTAGTAGATCATAAGTCGATAAAGAAAAGTTAGAGCGTCCAGAAATAGAATAACACTGTTATGGCTTCTATTTTCAATTATATTTTATTAATAACTAGCTGACCCAGCGTACTTCGTACCGCTATATTTACAAATCTGTCTCAGCTTCCCGTTGACTTTGCTTGTTATTTTTTAATTTTTCTTGTACACAAACCTTGTCCTAACAATAACGAACACATAAAAGAATTATTTCATTAGGTGCAGCCGATTGGAAGTTATGCGCGTACATACATTTTGGCGAATCATTTTTATACATATAGAGATTAAAACAGCAGTTATTTGAAGTAGCACTGCAGATCTTTATAGGAGTTATAGTGAACCTAAACTCGGTAAACAATTTAGATACCCAATTCAAAATTAGTGTTCTCATAGATGTAAAAAAGAGTCTTACTTCACTTTTGTCTAAAAGAATACCGGCAGATGAAAATTATGCCGTACTTGACTCATGAAAGTTATCTATATTAATATATACAGCTGAAGAGTTTGTTTGTTTGAACGCGCTAATCTCGGGAAACGCTGGTCCGATTTGAAAAATTCTTTCATTATTGGATAGCATATTTATCGAGGAAGGCCATAGGCTATATATCGTCACGCTCAGACCAATAGGAGCGGAGCATTAATAAAAAATGTTTCGAAAACGGGGGAAAATTATCACGGGGTTAAATTTTATTGATGTAACACAATTTTATTCGTATTTTTATGTAAATGTAACTTGTTTACCTTACCGTGATGATAATATTAAGGCACTTTTAGCTTTATGACATTTACAAATGTAATGAACTCAATACCGAATTTCGTACAGTAATTTTTCTATAGCTACAGCTATAGCTACTACATATTGAGTCCATATGATAAAAAAACATGTACAAACTGAATACGTACCTTCTGAAAAGCAAACCTTCGTCAGAATGTTTTCTCTTTAATCAGTCTACTTTCTCCGTACAACAGTTACACGCAAGCAACGCCTATCAACAAAGTGATAGCGTTCACTAGAACACAACAAGTTTGTTCATTACCATGAACAAACGAGCATTGTGTTCCGATAACGCAATATCGAGTCGAGTCGCGCCCAAACCGTACATTTCCAAAAAGCTAATAATGAGTTTTTAGTCGCAGGCCTTCGGGGACGAATACTGAGAGCATTATTATAACACGCTGCCTTTTAGCGCCGGTTTTACTCCCAGAGGCCTTGATTTTTATTAAAAGTAAATGTTTTTGATGTCTAAATCATTCTAAAGTTAATCTCACAAGGAAGAGGTGATAACAATTAGTATCTCTACCGTTTTAGACCAAGGTATTGACAGCAGGCGGTATGTCTATTAGACTTTTAATTCTACTCATGACTAAACATATACCATGTAACCTTCAATATATGCATAGTAAATAAATATAGATGTTTAAGCTTCCTATGCTTCTTTCGCGCTAAATAACATGGTGTCGTGGTGAAATACGGTAACTTTAGTAGCAAATTATTAATGACTAGCAAATGGCGAGGAGTACCTCGATGTAGAGCATTCATCTTAAATTTAATTTACTATTTATCTTTTGTGATCACTTTTTTCTGTCGAAACTGGACGTTTTGTGATGAGGTTCTAGCTGCGTAGTTAAGTGAGTGACAAGCTTTAGCAATGATTCTGTAATTAGTACAGGTGTTCGCCAATTATCACATTCCCAATAATTGGTACTTTTTGTAATAATATTGTTTGCTGCATAATCTAGTGGTTCGAACTCTATGAAGATGCAAAAATCAGAATCTAAACGTCTCAACAGTACAATAATCTGATCTTAGCAGTATTACCGTAGGCAAAAAATGTTAAATTAGCGACCAACAGACAACCTGAAGAGATTTTTTTGTACGTTTGGCACAATCGACGGTTTAGTGCTCGTTAGAAAACTCTTGTCGCAATAATAACCCTAACGTTTCGACGGTGACGATAATGGTGGTCGTTATCTTTCCTTCTATCTTTCTTTATCGTGCTTAACTTGTTTTTTTATTTCAGTATTCTACACGGGCTAAAGATTAGTCTGGGCCTATTTATATTCAAACTGGCTGGATTATTCGTGAATAATTATCAAATTGCTTGCTGATCATCGCTATCCACAGCTGCGCTTCAGTAGTAGAGTTTGCTTGTTTTTAATTCGGCAATAAGACGACGCGACAATAGAAAGTGTCATTTCTGATGTACATTCACCATCAGAACTTAATGATGTTTTTGAACGTACAAA
Source organism: Spilosoma lubricipeda (assembly GCA_905220595.1). Lineage (NCBI taxonomy): Eukaryota > Metazoa > Arthropoda > Insecta > Lepidoptera > Erebidae > Spilosoma > Spilosoma lubricipeda. The sequence continues at coordinate 5,407,576 of HG992290.1, forward strand.
GTCATGGTAGAAAAAACAAATGCTTATTCAAGAAATTGTTTAACTATACCACTTAATGCGTAAGACCTTAATTTGGTTCTTAAAAAAATAACCTTTGAATCTTAGTACGAAGCTTAAAAAAATCGACATTAAAAATGTAATTTCACAATAACCGTGAAGTAAATAAACCGTAATCTCTTAATAAAAATAATGACCAAATTCAAACTGAAATAAAACTATACGACTGCAATCAACTCATCCTTTCGAGGTACTATTGCGATTTAGAGATGACATTTTACTTAATGGACCGTAACTTTTATAGAAATCTTATTTATTTCTACTTAGTCAAGTTCATTTTTTTCACTTTGCCATCATTTTAATCGCATATGAGATTTAACAAATGTTTTGCATAAATCCTTTATAATCAGTTAGATGTAAAAACCGCACCGATGATATCGCACATTGCTGAATATCCACAAAGTTAGGTAACATTTTCTTTGTTATAATAAAGGCTGAAACGATTTATCATTATATTTCCGAAGACATTGGCATACAGGCCACAGCTCGGTCTTAGAAGGGATGTAAAAATGATTTAGTGCCCATCGCTGTAATACTGGTAACATGGATAGAAAGGCATTATTTTGCCATTTCAGTCTTCCCATCCTACTTGATGTTGATCTAGAAATAATATCACGATGTTATGTAGGGATCTTGTAAGGTAAGTTTATTTAATAAACTTACTAAGTAGTGGAGAATATTTGAATATAAATAATCCTTACTTTTTGCTGGTGAATCATTATGATTTTATTGTTTCTACACTCCATTAAATTCGGTGTAACATTCATTGATTTTATGACAAGACTAGCTTAAGCTTGCGACTCCACCCGTGTGTATGTTAAATATCGGACATTTTTGTCTTAATATTGTAACCTATGACACTCACAAATAATGCGGTTTTCTATAGATAAAATAATTTTCAAAACAAGTTCAGTAGATTCAGAGGTTACCGCCTACAACCGCACATTCTCACAAACTAAACCTCTTTATAATATTAGAATAGATTATAAAGAAATATTTAACCATAAAAAAAAGAAACTTCAAGAAGTCACCAATTGAAATGGGACCACATGAGAAGTACCAGCTTTTAAATAAAAAAGGATCATGGAAATTTGTTTACCCAGTCGAAAGTTCTGAGGTAACCAACATAAGAATAAAATACAGACGAATTGAGAACATCCTCATTTTATGAAGTCGGTTAAAAATTTTAAATGTAATTTATCATATATTTTATATATTAATATATAACCAATCAATGCTATCAGAAATAATTTCTTTATAGATCCATTTTAGACCTCATTTCTTCTTAACTTTTTTATTACTTTTGTATAGTGTATTTATCTCACTATGAGTTATTCAACCTACACAAGATTTCTCTCAGAGATGAAATTAGAGCACCAAAGTGGACCAAAAGACTTACTTCCCCAAACATTACGTCAGCACGTTTGTACAAATGTCTACGTACACGAACGTAGGAGTTCTTAGAAACTACTTGCAGTTTCTAAGAAGAAAACTGCGACGTTTACTTCAAGTAATGTTAAGGAGAGTAATAGAGCCAAGGAGGTAAGATAACTCCATATTGTAAATTTTCTTCTTTTTTTTTTATTTTGCTTGCACGGACATTTGATGCAAAAGTTCTACCTCTGTGTTCATTCCTGCGCGCATTTTGATTTATGCAAATGCTTTTTGTTTGATATTCATATTTTATTATATATTGTAGATTTAAGGATTAGTATGTTTTAACCAAAAAGAAAAATAATCCTTTTGTTTCATAAGAGGTAGTCTGATTCATGGCGTGGGAATATGAGGCCTCAAGAGCCGAATAAATACCTAGCATATGATAGTCCACCGCTAGACATGGGACCATACCATTGCACGCCACTCTGATCGATTTTGGGCTTCTTGCATCCATCTTCTGACAGCCATCTTGCACAAGTCGTCACTCCACCTGGCCTGGTATAATATAAAGAAGCATAATTTTCAACAGAAATATTTTTTTTCTCTTAATCTAAAGATTCTAAAGCTTATTTCGTACTTTCTTAAAAATACTATAAATAAAATAATAAATAAATATTTTCGGACATCTAACACACAACGCCATCTAGTCCCAAACTAAGCAGAGCTTGTATTATGGGTACTAGACAACTGATATAAATACTTATATACTTTTTTTTTTGTAAATACATACATATTATAGATAGAAAACACCCAAACTCCGAAACAAATATTTGCAGATCATACAAACATTTGATCCGACCCGGGAACCGAACCCGAGACCTCAAGAACAGCAGTCGCGTACGCTACCACTGCGCCACCGAGGCAGTCAGTTTGTACTAGTTTGCTTTTCCTAAACGACGCCAATATTTTGTGTTATCTAAAAAGTGATATTGCGGAATGAATCCAATTTAAGATTACATTCGCCGATCATTGTAACCTTTCATATTATCAATGCTTATCAGGATATTGAAATCTAAACGTATGGTTTTTATCTTATCCACGGTAACATTGCCGCAAGTTTTGTAAAGGGAGTGAACCTGACATTTGAGTTTTTCTAAAAGAGTTTACCAATGCGTGAAGTAAATGTTTATAATATTTTTATAAGTAAGTTATCATATATCTACTATAAGAACGAGATACTATAAGAAAGAGAACTTTAACGTTAGACTAATCAAAACGCAATAGATCTAAAAAAGAAAACATTTAAAACAAATCATCTCATTGCAATCAAATTATTTAAAAATTCTTTCGAAAGACATAGAACCCGCGACGTAAAATTTTATACCTCCTGTATATTGAATTCGTCGACGGTGCCTTCTTTATACCAATATGTGCGTTAGATCCGATCCGGATTGCGTGTGGGTTCCGTACATCAAATTCAATGGAGGTTAATTTAAATGTAAGTATGTTATTGTTACTATGACCCTGAGTCGTGGCTAGCATATTTATGTTTTGAGGATATTTCTATGCCACCCGTATGTCAATACTTATCTCTAAATATAAATGTAAGTTCGTTTGTTACGCTTTCACGCGAAAACTACTTAACCGATGATCATGGAACTTTGTACACAGTTATATTCTTGTAGGTATTAGAAGTAACATAGGATACTTTTTATTAAATGCGAGCGAAGCCGCGGGCGAAAGCTTGTAATAAATGTGCTTGTAAATGACTGCGTCCATGACTTAGACGACATCATGGAGCGCTAAAATATAATTCGTGCCTCTAAATTGCCTGAAAATCCGTCTAGGTTACCTGGCAATGATCACAGTGAACCTCTAACCACGGCCACTGCATCGTTTTGTGCACCAAGTAGGTGATACAAATAATTTCATGCACATTACTTATTTAAATTAAAATTAGATAATAATTGGAACACCACGAAGCTATCAGGAAACTCACACGATCGATTTGTAAAACAAATAGTTGCTTACGGCAATGTCGGACCTATTCAAGAAAAAAACTACACACCTCAAAGAAAAAAGGAGAGAGAGGAGGAGAATAAATGAGTTCACTTGTGTTATTCAATAGGTCAAAACCATCACAGCCGTACCGTGGATAAAATACAATTTCTTTGCTTTTTCTAAAAGAACGTGGCACAGACAAAATAAATAATCATTATGTAAAAGAACCCTAAAAGTGTGGTTTCAGTTCACATTCCGCCAATAATTTCTATTTGAAGAACAATTTGCGAAGCCGTATACGTGTTACATTACGTTTATAGTTGTTTTACTGTTCCCTAATGGAAACATTTTGATAATTGTCCACTATTACGATACTTCGACGATTACGCCGAAGAACTTTCAAGGCAACACGTTTTTTTTATATAAAAATACCCAACAATATGTACGAATAGGGTTATAACATGACTGTAAATGTATTAAGCAGAGTAATGTCTTGTTTTTTTTACTATTACAGCGATTCTGGTCGCCTTTCAAACAGTATAAAATATATATATGGTATTTTTGCCTGTTTTTCTTCTTCCGTAATGTAAGGAATTCTAACTTTAGTAATATGGCACAGTTTATTATGAATACATGTCTTAGAGTAAGGAAGGCCGTCTTATTTCCTTACTCGTTGTTTGGCTTATGTCGGTTTCGTATCGTTATTAAACTATAGGGCTGAAGCTTCTTGTTTCCTGAAAATGTTCCATCCACTACGAATTGTAGTAGATTAAAATAAACATACAAACATCGATTTTTATGTGCAAACATATTTACTTATTTTAAATGTAATACAGTAATGAGGCCGAGGATGGAACTAAGAGGCGTCCAATTGGAGAGGCCTATGTCTATGATGAATAAAGTAGTAGTCAATTTTACTGCCAAGAAGCCTACTACTTTTCGTATTTCTAATTATAACATTTAGACATTGAAGAAAAGCTATTTGTAATACGTTAAGATGTAAGGTAATTCAAAGGCATTTTTTAATCGCCGAATTTCCCTATTTATACATAATTATGGAGGAGGAGGTGCACATAGCCCAGTTGCACTCGGTGATTAGAAGATCACGTTAAGCAGTCGCTCAGCTGTTATCATAGGATAACTAGATATTAGGAAGCTCAACTGCCGGTCTTTGGGCAGCTTAAAAACATCCAGAGATAAGATTAAGTTGCCACAACGATGTTGTCTTGCCAGTCCCCAACCCGCACTTGGCCAGCTTGTAGACGTATGGCCTTAAACCTCTTTTGAGTGGAGACCCAAGCCCAGCAGTGGGACGTTATGGGTTGTTGATGATACATAATTAAATTATTATAATATTACAACCTTCTAACTTCATAGGTCGTTAGCGTTACTGCATGATACAATCTTTACGCGAAAATTGTAATAAACAAAATGGAAGTCCAAAATTATGGAATTTATAATAAATTCCTCATTATAAAATAACCTTAAAGCTATATAAGGATGAAAATGGTGAAGATTTATGAAGGAGAATTAAAGTAATAAAATAATCTTCATGACGGAGCAGCTGCGCCAGTATCGCACTTAAATTATGGAACTGTACTACGTTACACAGAAATCGTATAATGGCTTCTGTGAACGTCTGGAGACGTTACGAAGATTAAAAGTATATTAACTTTTAGAAGTATTATTTACATATCTTAGGACTACGTTTGAGTTGGAAGGTCATTCAATTTTCGACCTAATAGACATGATTGTTTTCTATTTGTCAATCCACGAAACTAGAAGTGGTTGATAGACAGACAGTAAAGGTTATTATTTTTTTAAATGTAACGTGTACGAAGCATAGGGCTAGTCTTCTTCTTATATATAAAAATCCATTGTTGTTCGTTTGTCTCGCTAAAACTCGAGAACGGCTGGGCCGATTTAGCTGATTTTTGTTTTGAAATATTTGTCGTAGTCCAAGGAAGGTTTAAACGGTGAAAAAATCCAAATGTCACGTGTACGAAGTAGCGGGCACAGCTAGTATCCAAATAGTAGGGTTGGCCACTAGTTTAACTGGTTTTACCTGAATATCAGTTTTTCCTCGGAGCAACTGGCATCAGACCTCTGTAACCCTGAAAGATAAATGAATTCAGAGGCTGAACTTGAACCCAATATAAATTAAATATTAAAATGAAACGAAAATACTGTTTTAAAACTTAATCGTAAACTCGCACTTATTACTTGAGTACTCTTGCGGAAATTTTCTTAAACATACAATACATTAAAGAAAGGCTTTGTCGTTTACAGCACTGACGAAAACGAATATAACGTTAAGATCGTTAAATGCCGTGCGATGCACTGTTAACGTCTTATGACGTCTAAATATGTCCCTATGAACGATAATTTCGGTATAATGTTTCATATGATGACTGCCGAAAGTGTCATAGTACGTAAACATTAAAGGCAGTTCATGATCATAATACTCGAGACGGATAATGACGTTGTACACGTATACTTTTTGTCGTTACCGTTGTTAAGTAAATCGTAAAATGAATTTATTTCATATTTTAGTCGATACAACTATTTCCGAACGAGAATATTATAGGTGTGGTCGATTTAACATTTTTAATACTAAATACATTACATGTGTCATCTATAAAAATAAATAAAATTGGAGTGTCTGTAAAATAACCGCTTTTTACTAAATGCATTTATATATACACGGTACATATAACAAAAATGTAGTTAAAAAAAAAATGTTTGTCTGTCTGTTTGTTCCGGGTAATCTTTGGAACGGCTATACCGATTTTGACGGGACTGTCACTGGCAGGTAGCTGATGATCAAGGGAGTAACTTAGGCTACTCTTTTTAGACTAACTTTGTCCCGCGGCGTTACTCGCGGTGCGACGATAACCGCGGGTAACACCGCGGAGTTCAGCTAGTGTAAAATATATTTTAAACCCGTAATATGTCAAGGCCCGTATTCACTTTGATTAGTGCGAGTGCAGGTGTGAAGTGCAGGTAACCGATGATTGGTAAACAATATGTGTGGACAGCGAATTCGCGGTCCGCACGTATTTTCTACCAATAATTGATCCCATGAAGCGTGCCATGAGCCCATGAAGTGCATAGATTGATATTGAAAAATCAATCAATATGGATACATTAACTGATTTACCAAAAAACTTATGGAAATGAACATTAATTATATAAATCATTTCATAATGAAAACTGCTATTTTAGCTATCGGAGTCATTTGTTTTATTACCGAAACGGTTAGAGTCAGTTCAAACTGTTATCATAATGTTCAGTTCACAACAGTAATACGTACTAGATACGGACAAACTGTACCATCCCAAGTTTAATCAGCCTGAGATAATGAGTATAAATTTATCAGAAACGATAATTAATGTGTTATTGCATGCTATCTGTTATTTCAGTGTTAGCAGAAGTAAACTTTGTCGTTGAAATAATGAAAAATGCCTTTTTTCTTTTTATTTTTCTATGAGCTGATATTCTTCCACAATTACAGTTGCATTGAGTCCCTTTTATTACTGTTTCATATTTTCGATCCGAATCATAAAGATCTGATTTTTTACTCCCAGTATTAGTACTTCCAGATTCAATCTTTTATAAAAGTCATGGGTAACTCAAAGATAAAGGTTGTTTGTTGTTTATTTGTTTAGTAAACTCTGTCGCACTATTTATTATAAGGATGCTATTCATAGAAAATAAATTGTACATAAAGGAAATATTTTTTTTACTTCCTATCTCGTAATTTGAAACTTGTAAAGGCATTGTGTTTCTCTCAAGAGAGAGATCCTATGAAACCTACAATGGCACTGCTCAAAAATGATACTAGTTAGAACTAGAACAAAAAAAACTTCAGTATACTCACGTATTTGCTTAAGAACGGATGTTCACACTGGTTCACAGCATGTTACGGATGCTCCAACATCACAAGGGTCGGATACAATCGATTTGGACTGCGCTGGGAATAATCTCATTGATGTTCTTCACCTACGTGTTGAGATTTAGACACTATCTAACACTGTGTTACAGAAATAGCGTTTCTAAATTAAGTACAAAAATTATTTCGGTAAGTGAGCAAAGTTTAAGGCATGTGTTTATTTTTGTATACGGTTTTTACTCATGTGTGCTTCAAACATCAGCGTGTGTTGAACACCTGTATTATTAGATGATATCTCCTTGAACTACCAAAATGTTTCGTGTCGAAATAGAACTGAGTGATATCGCATTTTGGGTAGACCCATACTCTATGGCTAAATTAAACAGAGGAACTAAAATGTAAAAAGCGGCCAAGTGTGAGTCGGACTCGCACATGAAGGGTTCCGTAGCAAGTAACATAATATAACAGTTCTTGTAGTTCGTTGTAACTTTGATCGATAAATTGCGGTTTACGATTTATGACGTATTAAAAAAAACTACTTACTTAATAGATCTCGTTCAAACCAATTTTCGGTGGAAGTTTACATGGTAATGTACATAATATACTTTTTTTAATTTTATCTTCTTATTTTAGAAGTTACAGGGGGAGTTAAAATTTTTTTTCATCAAACCTCTACGTGTGTGTAAATGTGTGTGTCCCCACATTCACACACGTACAGGTTTGATGAAAAAAAAAATTGTTTCAGTTTTTTTTTATTGTTGTGTGAAAACCTTAATGCGGTTTACAGAATACATCTACTTACCAAGTTTTAACAGTATAGTTCTTATAGTGCTTATAGTTTCGGAAAAAAGTGGCTGTGACATACGGATGGACAGACAGACGAACCGACAGACAGACAGACGTGACGAATCTATTAGGTTTCCGTTTTTTGTCTTTGACACGGAATCCTAAAAAGCGTGGGGTAACATTATTAAATTGTGGCGTTATGTGTCAGATGTCTTAAATATATATTTATTTTCAGAAAGCACCACACGCTTTTTTACATTTAAATTATTATCAACTTTTCAGTTTGGTTAATATAATTTATAAAAGCGTGTATTTTTTAGCTTTTTAAACCGGTGACAACACATTAATTAGAAACATTAATCATAAAAAACGCGTTAAAATATTAACGGTCTACTCAGTGTTATGGAGTTACATACAGAATACATGGTCAATTAACCGACTGAAACATAGAGAACTACATAGGCACGATACAGTTGGTCACAGCCAATCCATTGCATCTCTAGACAATATTACGACACATGCATTGAGCAACATTCCTCAGTCGCATCAAGGCCCTTTGCCAGCTATTGTCAATTGTAGTCTACTAACTGAAATGGTCGGCCAATTAGTCGAAGAAAATACTTGTCTATTGTCAAGCAAATCGATTGACGTCAACTACAAATAATAATAGATCCGCATATTAGGTACGTTTATTAGAGCTGGCGTATCAAAACTGCCTATATCCTGTGCTTAGGATATTAATAGATTAGAACTATTAAATGTATACTAGTAGAAAAACAACGCGTTATACGATTAAGCTTATCATGGATTAGCACGGATACTTGCACGCACAACGAGGGAGCTTGTGCCTAGGTTTTTTACCAACAGTAACACAGTAACACAGTATACATAATGTATACTCTAAAATAAAAACAAACCAAATAGTCCGTTAATCTCACAATAAAAAAAAATCGGCCAAGTGCGAGTCGGACTCGCGCTGGAAAGGCACTGTGCCATTATCTATATGTTTCAAGCGTCTACCTGTTGACGTTATCAATATGTAGCAAAAATGAGCAAAAAAATCACGTTTGTTGAATGGGGGCTCTCATATCTCAGCCCTTAAATATTTATTTTATTCTGTTTTTCAGTATTTGTTGTTATAGCGGCAACAGAAATACATCATCAGAAAATATCAACTTCCTAAATATCTCGGTTAATAGGGTCCCGTTTTACACTTTGGGTACGGAACCCTAAAAATTACACTTTAAAAACTAACAATTTTTTGTTCAACATCAACTAGTTAGGCTTTGGTAATGCAATTCTGCTTTCATCCGTCTGAATAGTAAAGAACCTTATATTCACATATAAATGTAATGTGGCTTTTCTTTTTCAACGAATGTACTCATCCATGGAGACAGCCATCAAGTATGAAGCGCGTCACTTGTTTTAGTTTTCGTTTTCCATTCCTAAATACAGTCTTTCTACTCCTAAATACAATTCGAGAGCACGTCTCCTCTAATAACCAAATGTGTACAGCTTTTATAGCACAATCAGTGCTTGATGAATATTGAATAACGAATAGTAAGTCCTTCCTTGAGTGTGTTTGTTTGTTGGCTATTTGTGGATTCCTATATTTACCTTGTCCGCTCTGTATACTCTAAAGCAAAGAACATACTCTATCTCTTAGTTATCATATTCTATGTACGGAACGGTATAATTACTATACCAGATATATAATTAATTGCAAACTAAGCATGAATATAGGCAATGACATCCTATTTGAAAAGAAAATGTAATTATTTTTGTTCAGATAAAGTATAATTATTTAAATTAATTATTAAAACACAATTTGAACAAAATAATGTCTCTTTGCTTTCATCATCATCATCATCAGTCTATCGTAGTCCACTGCTGGACATAGGACTCTCCAATTGCACGCAACTTAGTTTGATCTTGGGCTTCTCGCATCCAGCTTCTGCCAGCCGCCGTGGGCAGATCATCGCTCCACCAGGCCTTTGGACGTCCTACACAATACACGTTACACACGTTCTTTGCTTTACCACACAAATAAACTTTGTTTTGTATTAAACATTGTTTTTCATTAGTATACATTTGATGTATACAATGAGCACGTAATATTTGAATAAATGAAATGTAGCGTATTCTCTGATCAATGGAATCAAATATTTCACAAATGAAATTTGTTTCAAGTGCCGTCTATATTAATATTACATCTTTCAATAACCGAAATTTATTTGTGATTTATTATATTTATAGAGGCCTCGAATTGAAGAGTAAAATAAAGCAAGTTATAAATACTGTTGACAGTAGTTCTGTTCGTCTTCAACAGTTTTAATACTCTACTGCTGGGAAACGGTTCTGAGTAAAGATAACCTTAGAGCAACACGCATGCATCCAGAAGTATTGGTATTGGTTTGTTATTGTTTCTTCGGTAGTTTTCCTTCTCTTTGCACTCTTGATGTCCTGTGTAGTTTGCTCCTTGAGTCTTAGGATACCCACAGAATGAGTTAAATGGCAATCAGAACTCTTATCCCATCACAACACGGACAAGTTAGAGGACATCAGTTAGAGAACTTGGAAGCCAACAATCTATATAATATATATATGGATATAAAAATGAATTGCCGAAATGTATGTACGTGCATAACTTCCGATCAGCTGCACCAAATTAAATAACTCTTTTTGTTGCGTTCTTTATTGTTAGGACAAGGTTTGTGTACAAGTAAAATTAAAAGGTAATTCAATTTTTTTTGTCTACGAATGTACACTGCCTGTGGGAAGCTCACTGACTGACAGATATCTAAATATAGCGGTACGAAGTTCGCCGGGTCAACTAGTAACAATATAAATATGTTGATCTATTTATACTTATTTTTCCGATATACCAAGGTCACATTCATACGAGGTCAACAGTCAGATCATTAAAATGTTTGTTTAAAAACAGGAGAATAATTAGTCTCCACTTCCAAAACTGCGCTAAATTAGGTACGAAGTGACTCTTTTAAAACCAGGTTAATGAGCTGACGCTTAGCCAGCGTGTTGTTGGACACTTTTGGCCGCAGTTGATACAGTGCGGTAGTATTTTAACGCCATAGCGTATAAAACCTTTATACAAAATTGGAATGATATAGTACATCCTACTAATATCCTACTTCCTACTAATATTATAAATGCGAAAGTTTGTAAGGATGGATGGATGTTTGGATGAAACTTTACAGTTTTATAGCTTATACAGTTGTTGCCCGCGGCTCCGCCCGCGTATATGTCGGCTGTCGCGGCAAATAGTACGGATGTTTGTTACTCTTTCACGCAAAAACTACTGAACGGATTTGGATGAAACTTTACAGTAATGTAGCTTATACATCAGAATAACACATAGGCTACTATTTGCCGCGATAACCGACATATAAGCGGGCGGAGCTGCGGGCAACAACTAGTTTACAATATAAGCTTGTTGTTGCTGCGGTTGTTGTACCGTGGGTAACACCACGGGGCTCAGCTAGTATGTAATATATGATAATTCTTATACTTTAATACCATTTAAAAACCTTCTCCTATAATTAGTCTTTCAATAACATTGGACTTTCATACAGACTACCATCCTCCGTTTTAACCCCAAAGGGAAGTTGATTTATAAAACTATTAGTAAACCTCCACAAAATCTATAAAGCATACATTTAAAATTTCAAGTCTCTTACTTCAAAAACATAGGACTTTCATTAAAACTTCCAACCCCGGTTTTACCTCCTTAAGGGTGGAGTTTCGTAAAATCCGTTCTTAGCGGGTGTCTACACCCTATAAGGAACCTGCCAAATTTCAAGTTTCCAGGTGGTTTAGTTTCTGAGATTTCGTGATTAATCAGTGAGTGGTATTTCGCTTTTATGTAAATAGATAATCATTTTTTTTGATAGTATTTTAGTGAGTCATAGTCCATATTCTGTGTATCGACAATCTCGTGTTACAAATACAAATGTTTTTTTTTTTGTTTTTATATTGCAACTTTGACAAGATCCTCTTATTTATTATTCTACATCTCTATTCGCCTTAAAGTACCTTTTTAAAGCCATTGCTTCTCTAAATAAAAAATAAGTTTTTTTTTTTTATTTAAACGCTTTTATTGAAAATAATGTACAACAGCTAAAAAAAAATTGGTAAAAAAATTTCGGTATAAAATCGTTGGACTCAGCGTAAACTTAGATGACTGGGTAGAAACACGGGCCGATTTAGCTGATTTTGATTTTAAAAGGTTTGTCGTAGTCCAGGGCAGGTTTAAACGGTGAAAAAAGTCCAAATGTCACGTGTACGAAGTAGCGGGGGCATAGTAGATTTCAATATTTTTTACATATTTTTAATTTTAAGTTTTTAATTTCATTACATAGTACTTCTCATCTGTGTTCTTCTATTCAAGCCCTTTCATTTGACACCGCAGTGGTGGTAGTCTTTGACAAAATATGTAAACCACCATTTTGTAGAGGCGGCCATCTTGGATTTTATTTTTTTCTTGTGAACTGTATTCTACTAGTCAAGCCCTTTCATTTGATAGCCATATTGAGGTAGTCGTGACGGCGGTTATCTTGGAATTAAAATGAAACAGAATTAATTTCATTGTATTGTCACCCGAACAGAGGGTGTATACCAAATTCCAGATCTATCTGTCAACAGGAAGGGGGTAAAATTTCAATAACAAGATTTAACCTAAACAACAACCAGGTCAAGCTAAATAAAGCTGTTTAATAAAAACGAAGGTACCAAACCTATAATTTGTCAATAGCATAGGATCAAAATATATCAGAATACAGCTGAAATGGGAATGTGAAAAAAAAATATAAGTCTTTTTCAACCATAAAATATTTTGAACTTTACGATGGCCCGGCATTATAGGAAGTGCCCGGTGGCACAGGCTCACTCAGATTATCTTTGGTTAAATTGAGCCATAACCATAAATATTTTGCGGCGTTTTTATAAGGAGGGCTTTTCTTTATTCATACTTTTTAAATATTTGGGTTGTAGCGAAAAGATTCTTTAAAAATACAGTCGCGGATTAACGTTTTAAGGTGTTTGATTTGCATGTAGTGTTGTGATGATTAGAACCGCTTTCCTAATTGGTGTATTTTCTTTGATAAATTTTATGTAGTAAGAATTGAATATAACTTACCTATTACTATATAAAAATACTTATATACTAAACTACTAATACTACTACTAAACTATATAATACTATAAAAATACTATAACTTACAATTTATATGATGTATTTTCTTTTCGTTTACGACTAATGAATACTTAATACCGATTAATACTACTATGAAGCCTCATGATAAAATAACATATAATATAAATGATAATCCAAAAACTTGCCAGTAACATAATAAAAGAGCTCTGAACACAGGTAAGAAAATCAATAGTTTAACTACCTATTGGACTAACCAACTTATAGTCATTAAGTAAAGTAATTAAAACGTTCAAACAATTCTATATTATTGACGTGATACCCGTGGAAACACAACAATTGAAAAGATAGTAGAGCCACGCTGATTTCGGCATGAACGGCTCGACCGGGGCGGTTGTGCCATGCTGCATTGTCTGCATTCGCAATGAGTACGGTGACCACCACTCTTGGATTCTGCTTATGCTTTCTATCAGGCAGAGTAGAGTCATTTTGGCAGGCCATACATTAAAAAAAAACAGTAAGTCAATTAGACAGCACTTAAACTAGTCTTAAAGCACAGGTGCAGTAGTCGGCTTCCTCGCCATCAAAGTGCCTATAAAAGAACGAGCATTGCTTGTATGGGCGGCGTGGCACGACGCTACTGTATGGCGGCATTAGCGCTAATGGGCTTATGATGTCAGCCCTTCCTTCCTGTCTGGACGGTCACACGTCACACCTTATTGTGGACGCCCAATGATTCTCAAAGTTTCGAATCTCATTTACTACTGGGTATTATTACATAAGCTGCATCCTTAGACATCAAGCATGATATTCTAGGTTGCAGGAGGCCATGTGAAACAATTAACATATTTCTGCTGGTCTGGCATTTGCTTAGATTTATTTATTAATTACATTGATGTAATTTTTAAGATTTAACTCTTTTATTTTACGAATAAAGATGGTAACGTCAGATTAGAAAATGTTGTGTTTTCATGTTATCAACATGCATACATTTAAATATTTGCGAATAATTGCAAATATTTAGTACCTATGCATGTTTAGCAAATGTTTCAATTCCCTTTTAATTGTTGGGTCTTAAGGGCCATTAATAACATCGTTAGTTAGGATGGACGCAGTGACCATGAATGAGAACCCTAGCTTTTCAATTCGTATTAACGCTCTTACAGCGGATAAGGGTCGCCAGAAAAGGGGTGTTGTCACTAGCTCTGTAATCCTTTTTCAAGCCCGAGTGATCGAGTAAAGTACAGGCGGATAACAGTCTCGATAACTATTCTTACTCGTTGCTTCCCTCTATGAATTTACATGTGGATTCAAAACTGAATACTTTAACCACCGAGATATTTCTAGTACCAATAGTCATATAACATAGTATTTAAGTTAGTTGAGAGAACAAATTACATGCCGAATGTATTGACAATATTATCTTTATGGTTCCCAACACTCTTTATGAAAACATTATATTATCATGAAATAAACTTGACATGAAATGTTCGTACAAGAATATACATGTACATAGGCATATAATGAACTGTTTCTGCTAAAGGTTCAATATTTTGAGAACCAGTGGTATAGACACATTAACAGTCTAGTTGGTGCTTGGCAAAGGGTTTAACTATGTTCCCAGCATGTTCATCGATCTAAGCATAAATTATTGACTTCACGGTTGAATGAACTTTACACATAAGTAGAAAACATAGGTATTATAGTGTCCTACCAAGATCCTACCTGCATAAAATACTTGTACATTTAGTATGAAATCATTTTGTTTTGGAGTAAAACTTTGCAATGATTTTCCACTAAATTGATATTTGATAAAATATTGTGGAAGTATTAAAGCGCCTTTATAAAGATCAGAAATTTTTTAACAACGTTATATTTACCGCTTATTTCCGTATAGCCAACAAAAAAATGGCAGGCGATTTAAAAAAATATATGTAATTATTCTCGTTCAGTGAGAAGAATATAGTAACTTATTAATGTGTTTAAGTTATTAATGTGATGTGAATTAAACGATTATTATTGATAAATACCCCGTTTTAACACCAAAAGGGGGTTGATATCTAAAGATTAGTACACCTCCACGCCATCATATATATAAATTTTAAGTCTCATACTTCAAAAACATAGGACTTTTATACAAACTTCCAGCCCCCGTTTTACCCCTTAGAGGTGGAGTTTCTTAAAATCCGTTCTTAGCGGCTGTCTACACCCTATAAGGAACCTACCTGTCAAATTTAAGTTTTGTAGGTGTTATAGTTTCTGAGATTTTGTGATTAATCAGTGAATGGTATTTCGGTTTATAAATATATATTTAATCGTGTCACTTTGTTGCTCACGATACTCCGAAACTGTCTAACCGATTTTCACGTTTTTTGAATAAGTGTTCCAATAGGCACCGAGCATGATTAATAGAGAGGCAGACGAAGTTGCGTGGGTTAGCTAGTATATTATACAAACATTTAACTAAATAATGAAATAATGATAATTCGATTAAAAGATGTTTCATGTTTTGTAAACATTTTGTTTTCTTTATAATTATTAAACACATTTTGTTCAGTTTATTTATAAAGATTTGTTTGTTTCAGGTAATTGTTTTACACCCTTCAAAAGCGGCATGAGAGAAACACTGTGCTCACGAAAAAAGGAAAGTGATGATTAGTGATGAATATCACAATGATGTTTATCAAAAACAGTAGAACCACGCTGATTTCAGCACGAACGGGTCAGCTCGACCGATCCGGTATCCGGATAGAAATTCAAGATAATATGACAGCGTTCGTGCTGTCCTCAACAATCAAGACGCTTCTAACGACACCTCATTTGTCCTGTTCTAACGAGTAGTTAAGGAGCTATGAGGGAACAAATGAACATACATACATACATACATAGCCTGTCAAAATCATAACCCTCCTTTTACTTTGCAGTAGTCGGGTAATTATATAAAATGCTAGCCGACCCACGCAACCTCGTTTGCGTCTCCTATAGCCCGTAGCGTGATAATTTTCCCCCGTTTTAGTAACATTCTTCATTGGTGCTCAGCTCCTGTAGGTCTTAGCGTGGTGATATAAAGCCTATAGCCTTCCTCGATAAATGAGCTATCTAACACTGAATTTTTCAAATCGGACTAGTAGTTCCTGAGATTAGCGCCTTCAAAAAAACAAACAAACTCTTCAGCTTTATGTATTGGAGGATAGATTACAAAACGTATATTTTTTGTAATAAAATTAAATTTGAAAGTTAAGACCTTATAAGATTATAAAATGTGCTATAAACTAGGATTTCACAGAATTGTGACATACATTGCCTTCTTACTTACAAACTAAGCATGGGAGTCACAAAGCGGGGGCTTACGATGATAAATGTATATACCAGCAACTCAGATTTATAGGCAGCTAGTTATTCGTTACCTCGTCTGGGGACTGTGGTCTTATGTAATTTATGTTACAAACGTAGTTAAAAATACCTATTGTAACTTTTCTACTTACCGAATATAAGGTTAAAAGTCTTTAAGCTAAAGTGATTTCTCTGCTCTGTCGCTTTTATCACGGGGAGTGCTCGCAGATATCGTTAGGACTTATGCCAGCTACAGATTTCCAACATCGTTCCAAGCGGCAAAACATCCATCCCTGTTTCTTGGATAACTAGTTCGCTTTTATGCAACTTTTTGTCTCGAACAAACAGTTTATTAAACAAATGATCGCCTCCGATTTATCTTGACCGACACGACTTCCAAAATTCTTTTCTTGAAGTTTTCACACGTCTATCTTCAAAGGACAAGTTGCAAGTTGCCTCCATTCTCTTGTATTATTGACTAATATTTTGTTTTTACCACGCGACTTAGTATTGGCAGATATCATTCCCGTACATTTGTTCAATTTTGTATTGACGTTTACGTTTGTAGAATGCAACTAGGCTAGGAGGGCTGGTGGTTACTCTCTATCATCGGAATCATCTTCTCGTTTCTCCCTATAAACAGTAAGCAAACAAAGTATAGTACTTATAGTTAAAGCGTGATCCCTATTACCAGGTAAAAGATGTGCTAAATCCGACGAGATCGTTCCAAAGTTAAAGATCAATTTTCAATTGCTCTTCAAGGTATTCTCAGAAAGGTTTTTGCCTCGTAACGACACTTATTTTATCGTTCGATAAACATTGGCTTTGTTGGCAAATCTTCTCAGGAGATTTTTGGTTTTCTACATTTCACAAATAAGCGTTTTTTGTAAATGCTAGATCTTGGGTTGTGACATCGTCGACAGTCGTGTAAAGAATATAATTTTTTTTAACAAAATATTTTGTTTGATTCAATATGGAGATTAGTACAAATAGGGTAAATTTTAGTAGTTGTCATGAAATAACTTTTATTTTACGGGCAGGGTCAGAAACCAGCAATCACTTATCTACTTTAAACGACAGTGTAAACGTCTAAATTGCTCAAACAAAAAAAAAATGGTTTTATGTTTGTTCCTATTGCATTTTTGTGTATCATCTTACAGTTACTCTATTTGTCTAGTTGTGATACCCACTAGTCGCATACCAATTAAGACATTAAATAGAGCTAGAATTTGTCGTTTTTGAGGCATATACCTAATGTGTATCATACATTTTGACATTTAAAAACTGCTTCCAATAATATTGTTTCCATATAAAACACACTACAATAACAATTATGTACTTGACTTAGAGTTTTAACAACCTCTTCATTAACAAAAGGAACCCTAAAATTATTTACGTACTCAAAAGACCTTTATTTTCATATCTGTTGCAGAATTGTTAATTTTATTAAATAATTTTTGTCAGTTCGTTGGACAAGCTGGACAGGTGACAGGTTCAATTACCGAGTATATCATTATTATATATGTTTACGCCGCACGGATTAAGTAATTAGTTCTTCTATCAACACGTTAAGAAATGGAACGCACGCAACCGAATTTTCTATCAACCAAATAAAATTTGTGAGATTTTTCTCACGAAACGTCGAAACGTTATGCGTGTAGTACCTACCTATATCACTAATTATAACTAAAACTAAAACTATATTAAACTAATTATAACTAAAACTATATTAAAACAAAAAAAAGTATAAATAATTAGTATCCGACTACGTAAAAACTTTCATGAAATTTAGATAGCCTATGTCACTCGGACCTTTATTACAAATCATTGACACTCTAGTATTACCATAGAAACATAAATATAGACTTCCAAAACTATTATCTTTCGGCATCGCCGTAGTTGAGTGAAAAGAAAAGAATTGCTACAAAAATTTTAACAAAAAAACGACTTCAAGACATGGACCTAACTGAAATGGGACGGATTGATTGTATCGATAACATACTCCATTAAAATAAACCATAAAAAAATAACGCTAGTGGATAATCTGTGTGGTGATATGCGAATAAGGAATCCAACCGCTTACATTTATCCCGCACGTGTCAACGTGAGCTAACTATTCGGGTCTACAGCACTGTAAAAAGAAGGAAAATCATTCCGTGTTTCCAGCGCGGTTTGACAAAAACTTGTTTCTAAGGAGAACCCTATGTTTACCAGTGAACTGATAAAGGCTGTTGAAAATGCCTGTATTATCAGCAAATTATTGCATTCGTTGATGCTTTCTTGAAACAAAATAAACACTATTAAATATATATGTAGCAAGCATGACGAGCGATGTACAGGGTGACCTGGCTGCCGGGGTCAGCGTGCGTGCGGCCACGCCTGCACCGTGGGGTTTCTTTATCAACATACTTACTTACCCCCATTTTGATCGGACACGATAGGTCATGGACGATTATAGCATTTTCTAATAAATATCACCGTTATCATTATTTGTGTCGTTATTTTTTATTTAATTTAGTGCCGAGATAAAATATTTTTATAATATTTTTATAGTGGTACAGTAGCCGTAGGTAAATAGTTATGAGACTTAACTTGCATGTGTATCCGATATTCAAATTAAAGTGATTTTCAAAAGACACTAATGTCTGTTTTACCATTTTTTTCTGAATCTTAGTGATATTTTCGTTTTCAGTCTAATCCCTCTCTCTTCTGGCTCCCTTCAGACCCGATTGTTGACACCTAACTAACCCCTAATAAGGCCACAAAACAACTTGACACGTTTTATAAGAGTACACAGCAAGGTGCAATTATTTTTTTGTATGGCCTGCCAAAATAACTCTACTCTCTGCCTGATGGAAAGCATAAGCAGAGTCCAAGAGTGTTGGTCACCATACTCATTGCTCGTACAGACAATGCAGCATGGTGACCCACACTATGGCGGCCTAGTGATACTTCTGCATCATTGTGCCTCCGGTCTCACACTCACCAACGAAACACGACAGCATAAATGCTGCCATTTAACGCTGATCTTCTGTGCGAGGGTAGTACCGCCCCGGTCGAGCCGACCCGTTCGTGCTGAAATCAGCGTGGCTCTACTACCTGGAAAACTTTAAAAAAAGTGTTCATTATATTACTTGCACAAGATTTTCATTTCTCTTTTGAACGATATAAGATTTATATTTCATGTAGTACCTACTTATCTAAAGTTATATAATAGAACTCATCAATCAGTTAAGAACTTATTCAAAGGTACTAAGGGTACGGGACGCCACCCAATTTCGTAAAACGACCCGCAGATACTCAAGTGTAAAATACGAATTCATAAACATGACAAAACACGCATGAGAGGTATATTGTTTAATACCTAAAACAATGGAACAGCTGATAATACTCTCACGAGCTACAAAGGTGAGTGGTAAATGTAATATCTTGGCGTAATAAGTACGATCACAATACAATTTATAGAACATCATTGTACTGTTTAAATTTTACTTCTAAATAAAAAAAAAATTGCGAGCCAGCCAGGCTTCGTATTCTCGGATTTCTTCTACTATAATTCTCATAATAGGCATGTTTTACAAAAATAAACATTTCTTTTGAATAACTTCATCCACTGCTGAAAATTGCATTAAAACCCGTTTAGTACTATAAAACATCAAAGCGAATAGATAGCGGAAGTGACTTCATTTTATAGTATGTAAAGAAGTTATAAAGTACTTTTAAAAAATAATTCTGGAATGCATAAATGCAATAGGGAATATGCATACAATCTTTTATTGTCATATTGGCGTCGAAATTCCTACTAGTAGTGTATAAAGTAATTGAAACCCTTAATACTGAACAAAAACGAAATGACAATGACGTCATTGTCCGTGTCTATAAAATAGCGACGTAAATGATCAGATTAAGAAATGAAAAAAAAACATGCATATTATATTCCCTATTCTCTTACATTAATATAAATAAAACTGATCACATTTAGAATTGAAATTAAATCGAACAAGAGTACCTAAGTACTGAGTCTGTGTTTTTCAGCACTCAACAATTTTCCTTAAACGGGTCCTTAAAGTCGCTAAGTAAAACAGTTTAAATAATCAAACCTGGTTACACAATACTGCACTGGATGCACACTTTCCATGGACGGCGGTAATCGCTTACTATCAGGTGATACGTCTGCTCGTTTGCCCCGCATATAATAAAACTGTCATAAGTGTTTTGTCGCCCTTTACCCTAACGCTTAGCCTTAACGAAAAAATTGCCTAACAGCGGTATCACATATATAAATACTAGCTGCGCACCGCAATGTTGTTGCGGTTGTTGTTGTACCTTTACCACAAGTAACACTGCAGGGCACACCTAGTTCACCTATTTCAAGGTAACCTATTTCAAGGTAGTAGAGCCACGCTGATTTCAGCACGAACGGGCCGGCTCGACCGGGGCGGTACTACCCTCGCACAGAAAATCAACGTAAAATGACAGCGATCATGCTGTCGTGTTTCGTTGGTGAGTGCGAGACCGGAGGCCCAATGATGCGAAAGCATCACTAGCCCGCCATGGTGTGGGTCACCATGCTGCATTGTTGCATTGTCTGCGTTCGCAGTATGGTGACCATCACTCTTGGATTCTGCTTATGCTTTCCATCAGGCAGAGTAGAGTCAACATGGCAGGGTAAAACATAAAAAAAAAAAAAAAAACAACTAGTCTAAAACAAAAATAGTGTCAAATTGACCAGTTTTTTTGGCACTCGGGGAGGACTTTTCAGCAGTGGATAACAGTAGGCTGAAGAGAATTTACTCCTTATATTATCAGCTATCTGCCAGTGAAAGTTCCCTCAAAATGGATTCAACCGCTCAGAGATTAGCCGGACTATACAAACAGGAACTACAACTTTATTTATTTTTGTAAGTATTTGGTATCTACATTTGTAATTAAAGTACAAAACTAAGTCAAAGTATATGTAGTTACAATTATGTTTGTCGAAGAAACTTTCTCTTTTTTTTGCTTTGAAAAAATAATAAAATGACGGTGCGTATAAAGGTCGTATTGCAAAGAATTTATGTAACTACCCGCTGACATTGACATTAGGGTTTCGAGCTATTCTATAATGCACGTAACTTCGGGCTATACCTACACCTCTATGTATAATATACTCGTATACATCCCTCCCTAGACACCCGTTCGTTAGGCACCTGTCGTAAAGATGTGTAATCTAAACTGTTACGTTTTTGTACTATTGGAAAATGTTTATCCTTTTTGGCAAGTTTAATATCATTTTTGGTAGATTTCTTGCAAGTAAATTACCCGTGTGGTGTTGTACGGAGCCTCTCCCCTCTTTTTTCCCCCTTCTGATATCACCGACTGATGGTGATGTCGGGCTCGAACCGATTAAAAACCACACACCGTTTCGGGTACTAGACGCCGGGGAACCAGGTGCACTCTCGAAAAGAATCCCTGGAACCCAGACGTACCTCGGGCCACCCACTATTTTTAGGTGACCCCCTCCTGTGTAGAAACCCCAACACTATTCAGAATAAGACGCGAGCCCTAGCCTGCTTCTGTTAGGGTGCCTGGAGGCCTCATCTCTCATGCTTGCGCTTATGGAGGACGGAGATCGTTTTGCGATCACCCGGCGCCTGAGTTGTTGTTGTTGTTGTGTAAAATCAAATGATACAGTATAGTATAGCAGAACTCGTAAATATCATTTAGATTTAAAAGTCATTATTTTAAATACATATTTAACAATTTTTTAAAACTGATAATCTCTAGATAAAGAAGTATTCTGTTAAGTAATGTTTTACTTTAGTAATGGTTGTGTAATCCTGACGTCTAAGCAAATCAATTTTATGACAGATTTGAACGACAATGAAGTCATTGTTCTAAGAACACTTAAGAACTGTTAAATACAAACGTTGTCTAAAGCTATTGTATATTACTGTTTAAAAGTTAACGCGAAGATTAAAAAACAGTGAAATTCGTATGTGATTTATTTAACCGTTGTAAGTTGAGTGTAAGTATAAATTTATTCCGGTAAAAGAGATCGTCCTTATCAGGAATTGAAAAACATTGTACCGTAATTTATCCGAATTCCCTTATATTTATCCAGCATATAATTTGATATCGGTTTCATATGGTTTACCTTTTATTTACCACATTTATTCACTTTACAAACGAATTGATACAATCCATCTTCTTTATCCGTTAATGGGTTTCGCAACTTTATATTTTCTCTTATCTTCAGATCATTTGTTTTGGACTTTATATTTATACGAGTATTTCAAAAAAGTTCTTACCATCGGAATACAGTTAAAGAAATAAATTATACATTGTCATGCTTTTGTTGGCATCCGGTCTGGAAAACTACAAGGTGTTCCCTCATCTTCTTACCGTCATCATCATTATATTCGATAACCTTAGTGAAGTTTTATTTTATGGAGTAGGGGCAAACGAGCAGACCTATCACCTGATGGTAAGCGATTACCGTCGCCCATGGACACCCACGCAACACCATAAGCGTCACAAGTGCGTTGCCGGCCTATGGGGAAGGGGAGGGGGTTGGTGGGAGAGGTTGGGCTATGGGCCTCCTGTGGGCTATGGGCCTCCTGTATCCACTGGGAGGGGTCCGGATGTGTTAATAACTGCAGTTCCCGGATTCCTCCCGTCTCAGGCGCAGAGTGGCACACCGTGTGGTTTTAGTCGGTTCGATTCCGACACACCGCCCCGCCGCAAACCCCGGCGGGGTGACGGCCCGAGGGGGTTTCCACACGATAAAAAAAAAAAGAAAAAATGGGCATCCTGTATCCTCACTCACTCGGTGAAATAGAGCGCAAGCGGTATTTCACACCGGTTTTCTGTGATGTCGTAGTATCACTCCGGTCGAGCTGGTCCATTCATGCTGAAGCGTGGCTCTCACACGGTGAAAACGTAGGAAAGATCCATCGCAGTATCTTAACTATGTCCGAACTGCAATCGAAACAACTCTTATTCAGTCTGGGTCTCATCTTGCATTAAATTTTTAAAAAGCTAAAGCTTCAAAACATCGGTGCCTTCCGATAATATACCCGCAATACACATAGCCACAAAAACGCAGGCGCCCAATAAAAAAAGACAGCTGGGAAGTAATCGTGCGAAAATGTACATAATTTACTTTTTGGCTGAACTATGCTTCTTGAAGCTTCCAAGGCAGCAGATGAGAAAATCAATTAGAATTTGTAAATAAATAAATAAATATTTCGGACATCTAAACACACAACGCCATCTAGTCCCAAGATAAGCAAAGCTTGTGTTATGGGGTACTAGACAACTGATACAAATACATAATATACTTATTTTTTGTAAATACATACATATTACATATTATATATATAGATAGAACACACCCAAACTCCGAAACAAATATTTGTAGATCGTACAAACATTTGGTCCGACCCGGGAATCGAACCCGAGACCTCATGATCAGCAGTCGTACACTCCAACCGCGAGACCAACGAGGCAGTGGTATTAGTGGTAAATGAAGTAAAATGGGATTTTATTAGTATCAATAATGACAAGATGTAAGTAATCTTATATATAAAATTCTCGTGTCACAGTTTTAGTTACCGTACTCCTCCGAAACGGCTTGACCGATTCTGATGAAATTTTGTGAGCATATTGAGTAGGTCTGAGAATCGGCCAACATCTATTTTCATCCCCCGAAATGGTAAGGGTCACCCATCCTTAAAAAAATTTATGGCAAAACGACGTTTGCCGGGGTCAGCTAGTAATTTATATAAATGAATATTACCTTGTGAATAAAAATAACTACAGCTACTATTTCTTTATTCTCTCTCCTGCTTTGTCACATGGGAAATATAATGATCTTACAGTTGAAAGGAAAACGCTTCAAATTGGTCCAATTTCCTGACCCAATCTCATTTCAAATTTGATCTCAGAAAAAATCGATGAACCTATTCAATTATCACTTTTTCTACGGCTTGAATGTAACAACATATTTTTATGGCACAGTGATATTAAAAAAAAAAAAATAAGGTGGGGGTAAGCTTTGAATTTAATGCGATTCACCTGAACTTACATTTTTACGCGTAGCCACTGTCATCAGATATCCACCACCAAAGCAAAAGGCGAAATTCTATAAAAAGGCTGTTGTTGAACTTTTTAAGACTCCGTCTACCGGTAACAGTTGCCAAAGATGCTGCAAGATGGCAACCGGGACAGACACAGTAAAAATATGCAACGTGAATAAAACCAACCAAATGAAATCTTTGATGAATGTTATGTTACTCTACTAACTTTTAAACTTTCCATGATATAATAATTGTTATTCTTACGGAAATTAACGCGATCACTTATTAAAAGGTATTACATACTGTGACCATGGCTAGTGCAACTTAGTCGGAACGTCAGACAAATCAGAGGTATGTAATACCTTTAAATATGTGAACGCGTTAATTTCCGTAAAAATAATCATTGTTATGTTACCCTATTTTGATTCATCTCCGGGTAACCTTTGAGCCTCTTATCTGTCGTGTGTGTTCACGTTCGTGTATTTATACATTAATCCAAATATATTTCGACTGTCGCAACTTGGAATATTTTCTGTCAATATTAGCGAAGGAAACTTCGGCGCCGCCTATGTCAATATTTTTTTCAATATATATCTATTTGTGTAAGATAATTTGAGAATATATTTTTTATTACGTTTCATAGACATATATCAGGTTGTTGATTAAATGTTTAACTCTTCATGAGATTAAAGGAACAAGATGTTGTCATGACAATATAATCATTACTATATCTTAGTCTAATTTTTTTTGTAAAATTTGTAAAATATTTGCATGATATCACTAAATTTAAATCAAAGTTATTTTAAAAAATAACATCTAGTGTTTTGTTCTTTTAAAAGAATAAGATCACATCACTCAACGTACAAAAATAAAAACAATACAGTTAAACATTATCTAATCACAGCAGTTATATATATACAACCAGATATATTTAATTAATTAATATATTGTTTCAAAAATTTACTAATATTGTTTATTCCAAATGCTAACTATATGCCTACAGTTAGTAAGTTATTATTTTTAACTGACTTCAAAAAACGAGGAGGTTCTCATTTCGACTGTTTTTTTTTATCTTTGTAATAAATAATTTTCGACTGGGTGAATCGATTTTGATGATTCTTTTTTATATGAAAGCTGGTGCTTCCCGTATGGTCCCATTTCAATTTAGCCCAGTTCTTGAAGGTGACTTTTTTTTTGTTAAAATTTGTATTGTACCAATACGAATAAGTATTATATTACTTGAAATCCATTCAATATCCATTTATACAAGTATTGGTACATGGTTATTTTATTCCACTTTACGTCGTTAAATTAGTTACATAAATACAATCTTAAGCTTTATTGTAGCGAAAATGTGTTCAATATTGATAAAGTAACTGCCTTCGTAACTCAAACATATTTTTTCTGTAAAATGTACACAAATAATATTTGTTCAACTCCTCAACCGAACATAAATGTGAAATACTACAGTAATATACTTCAGTCTAGGTAATTTTATAACAGGGTTCCGTATGTAAAGGTTCTATAAATCCGTCGGTCCGATTCCGCAAACAGTTCAGTAACTCGTCCGTCATTCAGTCAATCTTGTTCGTCTGGCGGTCTATACGTTAGTTCATAGATTACTGTCGTGTTTACTAGTCCAGCAGTTCTAGAACTGAAGTATTGATTTGAATTTCACACACGAACATGTAACGCCTTTCGACGCGATTGTTGCCCACATAGATTTTATTTCATATTATTAGCAAGAACGGGTATAAAGACTGTTCTAAGATGTCCATACCAACAAAGCTCGTAAAAATAGATATGATAAAATTGATCATTGGCAATTTAAGGTGTGTCTAAAATGCCCAAATAAACTTATTGATTTTCGTGTGTACAGAACCAGCAATGTATGTGCTAGTGTGCACTTGACATTTTCATTCGGCATAACCATAACAAATTTCAAAGCGAAAAGTGTCGTGATTTAAGCTCATTATGTAAGTAAAATTACCAAGTGCTAGTGAATTCCTAAACCCTGACATTATATATCTACACGCGACTGAAAATGGACTGAAAACTCAGAATCCATTGTGGAAAACAACTTAATCATGGCCAGCGATAAGGCTTTTACTAGAGGTACTAAATTTGATTAACTTAAAGATTTACCTTTTAATCTCGTTTAATCAAAGTGCTTTATGTAACTGAATTTGTGGAATTTTCTACGGTCGTGGAATGTTTATTTTAATTGACTAAAGCACCTAAATTATTATAATGAAGTTATATTGTGATTTATTATGTAGTTTTCTATGTATAATTCGTAAATATTTACAGAACTAAAGTCGGTATACCTGGCTTTCATAGTACAGGCTCTGCTTAGTTGGAAATTAGATGGCGTTGTGTGTCAGATCTTAAAAACTTTTATTTTATTTGTTTAATGATTTATATAGGCCAATTATATTTTATTTTTACAATTATAGGAAGACTTACAGAAACTTAGTGTCTATCAACAGACGAGATTTAAATAAACATAGGTAATAGGTACTTGCTCCATTAACAGTTGATTGTACGTTAGTATTGATTCAAAAACCGTTAATAATTCTATTTGTTGGGACATTTAATACACTAAGGGTGTTCATCATTATTAAAGCTCAGGTATCAGTATGTTTTATTTTCAAATTAAATGAGTGTCAACAAAAGTAAGTTATTGTCAATAACTATATCTATAAAAGCTACAATTGTGCATTGAAATGAAACCATTTTGCCCATGAATAAAAGAGTATATACCATTATATTTCCAAACTAACCTATTCAGCAAATTCCCAACTCAAGTCTAGTACGGGCTTACAGACTCAATTGGCCGAGAGGCCGAGTGCCTAAAACCTTTCAGCGTAGTCCTCTAGAGAACTATTCAAGTCCAGCCTTAAGGCATTTGTTACACGGTACGTGTTTCAGTGATTCTCTTCGTTCTAACAATAATAAAATAGACGTTTCATGAAGCTCTTGATAGTTTCAAAAATACTGGCTATATTTTTAGTTAATTATTTTTTTTTTTTGCTTCAAATACTTAAGAGTATTTACTATATTTGACTATAGCCAGCGGCCTAGCTCGCTTGATAATGTATTCATTTCGTGTTTCTAACTTTAGAATACTGTACTATACTAATGGTGGTATACAATAAAGTACATATATTCCATTCTAAACAACCTCCTGTTAAAAAAAATTCGCTTTTAGTTAGTATTTCTTAAATATTAAGTAGTGTGTGTTTTTAAGAATTAAGAATTTCTTGGAAGAAGAACTCAATAACAGTTAAGGGTCCGACACGGTAATCGAACCCGATGCTACGGTGCTACGATGATACAAATAAATAAAATTGAAGTGTCTGTTTGTAATATTAAAATAACCGCTTTTTACTAAATGCATGTATATGTATACATGGTACATACACCAAAAACGTAGTTAAAAAAATTTTTGTCTGTCTGTCTGTCTGTCTGTCGGTCTGTCTGTCTGTCTGTCTGTCTGTTTGTTCCGGGTAATCTCTGGAACGACTGGACGGATTTTGACGGGACTTTCACTGGTAGGTAGCTGATAATCCGGGGAGTAACTTAGGCTACTTTTTTTAGACTAACTTTGTCCCGCGGCGTTACTCGCGGTACCACAATAGCCGCGGGTAACACCGCGGGGTTCAGCTAGTAGAGAATATTAAGGATACGATTTAATAACTAAATAAATAACGCTCTAGTCTATACATGTAAATTTAAGGATTCATTAAAGGTGAATTGAGTTCGCGTTCCGTACATTCTAACGTAACGACACGGGTAAAGCAATTTTGGTTTCCGTATTTTTCTCTTGGATGTGAAATATTTACATATTTATTTGTTAGAAGGAAATATGTGACCCGCATAGCTAATAAAATTAGAACATTTGGAACAGCAATATAATGAAACTATACCTAAAACAGACGTGCTTACAATTACATCTGTATCCCTATTAGAGGGTATTCAGGAGCGTTATAATTTGACAGATTAATTACAGATGATTTGGGGAGCGTAAATATCACTAAGAAACTGTGTAAAACAACTTGAATTTGCTATTGATAGTGTGTAGTCTGAGCCCTGAAAATAAAACTATTTGGAAACCTTGAATATCTCGTGAAAGTTTGTATTTTAACCCGATTATGACGAACTGAAAACGAAGAATAATATGCTTATACCTCTGTATGTAGTATGGTAGTTTATGGATGTGTGTGTGTTAGGTTCTTGTAATATAAAGTGATTAAAATAAAAACACAGCCATAACAAACTTACACAATTTATTTATAAAAATATTCAATTCATACAAATTGAAGATACAAGAATTTCTTAGTAGTTACTAACCTAATAAAAACAATTTACAATAAGGTTGATAAGAATAACTGAGGTCAAAAACGAACATGTTTTTTCTTAAAAAATATTTCCTATCAATGAAACTCTATTTTGCTTTAAAGCTGAAACGTCGATAGCGTGTACCAAACATGTTTAGCATTTTACTATTCACATAATCGGTATTTTAACGCAGTGTGTTCAATGTTTAACACGTACCATTTCATTGCACTTTCCCGATAAGTCTTGCAGTTTGTAGAGCGTATAAATGGTTTGGCAATAGATATAACTGCCAACAGTTCGAGTGAACACCTGTCTTTATCATTTGTACTAAATTGCATGCATGTATTATTTTACGACTTCATCAGCAACCCATAATGTCCCACTGCTAGGCTCGGGTCTCGTTTCCCGAGCGAGTTAAGGCCATACTTCCCCACGCTAGCCAAGTGCGGGTTGGGGACTGGCAAGACAACGTTGTGGCTACATAATCTTGACGTTGGATGTTGGCTTGGCTTGGATGGAAGCTACTACTTCATTTTTATTAAATCTCAGAGTACATATATATCCAATGAATGGCAAAGCTTTAAACAAAGCCGTTTTAGAAGCAATATCTGCTCCTTTTTCTGCCTTCCTTATTTAAATAAGCATACTTGGTTTTAGGAGGCACTAAATCAGGATCCATTTTGCTATGTCTGCAACAAACAGTATTGTTTAAGGTTATCCTTAACTTACCCGTAAGACAGTTTCATTACTAGAATGAAAACGGAAGTAAACCTAAAGTCTCTTGCACGTACAAGTAGTTTAAATAAAATATTTTAAAGTTGTGAACAGTTAACTTTGTCTTGGCTAGATGGTGCTGAATTTTTGTATGGTCTTATGTACTCTTCGCATCGCCGCTATAGCTATGTTTGCGAACGTTGCTGCACTAATCCAAAAATCCTTTGTTTCGTTGATAACAGTTGCTCCGAACTCCGGCTGTATTTATTGTGTGTTATTCGGATATCTCCTCAAATCTAGAACATAGATTTGCTACAAGCACCAATGAGGCTGTGAACTCAGAGTTTATTCCGTACACACGTCACATGTCATTACAATATTAGATCGAGCAGGGCTGCCACGTGAACCATTTTAATTCGGAAAAAAGTTTAGTGTGGTTTTATGTATGTGTCAGTTACACGACTTCCTCAATTGAGATTGATCGATAAAAGTTCGGTTCGTTAAAGGTTGGCAAAAAACTTATCTTGCCTTTACCTCTAACGAACATACATTTTTCAAACGACTTAAATGAGGAGGTATTCAATTTTTTGGTGGCTTCGGAATTGTGATCGATTTCTAAAATTCTTATTTTTCTTCTCGTTAAGTCCCATTCAAATTTAAAATAAAAATTCACCCCGAATGATGGAAATTAAGAAATGAAAAACAGATTTTATTACAGTCATCGTGATCTAATTTCTTATTCTTGATATTTCTTTTTGTTATATTTTGGTAGTTTCTTTGTTCTGATAGTTTACATTCTCATACCACATTTGGTTCATTTTATCACAGCAATAAGAGACAATTTATTAGTTTGACATTTTCAAAATACACAGCCCTACTACATCATTGAACGCATGTGAGATATAAAATTTTAACACAAAGCGTCGCTTCGGGAGCTTCCCGAGCGCCAGTAAATGTGCCACGATAGTAGGAACACAGGTTTATATCTGCTATTGACCCCGCAACATCTGTGCTATCCATGTCAAATATTGAAGGACTATTCCACATTTCATGGCGTATAGACTAGGAATTTGATTTTATCTCTATTTTTGTATGGTTCCTTAAGTCAAAAGGAAAAAAGGAATAGAATTCGAGGGATCGAATTTCAAAAGAAATCGATATCTGTATCTTCTATTTCTAAAATTCTAAGTATGTACAAAAGTAGCTGGCTGAAAATAACCTTTGAATAATTATATATAGATGAGTAACGGCGATCTAACCAGAAATGTCAGAACAAAAAAGAAAAAAACGAACTTGAAGATGGGCCTGATAAACTGGAATATAAATCTAGTATTGTATGTTGGTATGATAGAGGTATCCGTAGTTCAAATACATGTTTTTTTGCTGGAGCTGGAAGAAATATGGTTTCTAAAGTACGAATACAATGCTACGCAGTTTTCTTCTTCTCCTCACTCTTGGCAGAGCGGTCGTGCTCATGTAGAGTTGTCTACGTTGGTGGCAGAGGCGGACAAAGCCCCTCGTATAATTTCCTCTTGCACTCTTCACACCCTGTCGGCAGACTGTAGGCTACAGTCAGTTACGCGATTGTGGACTTCACCTGGTCAATCCAGTGCACGAGTGCCCTGCCGCGGAGTCTGATTCCCTCCACCTTTCCTTACACTACGAGTCGCTCTATGGAGTCGCTGTTCCGTCTATAGACATGGCCAAAGTACTGCAGTATGCACGACCGTACTGTGGTACGTAGTTTTAGTCGGTACGAATCTTTCATATTACTACTACATAGCATTTTCAAACTCAAATCAAATCGAAGAGGGTTATCTACGACAGCTCTTAGCAATCCATGTTTTTGTATTTGCTTTAGGGACTAACTACTTTACTTAAAATATTGGTTCATTACTGATAGTAATCTGTCTTACTTAAAGTGATAGGCTAGCTACAGTTATCGATGTATTAACCCTTCCTTTCCTGTGCGGGGTCTTGAGACAGCGAGATAATCACAACTGTCAAAGTTTTTGTTGGATGGTCGGTGCCCATAAGTGTTTACATTTTTTAAGTATGTTACTTTGAGGACGGATAAAAATTAGTTAGTTTTTTAGTTGCCTTTCAAATATATAGAATTGTATAAAAACGATTAGTTTTTTGGTGTGCACTTTAAAGACTTGAATAGACTTCTGCACCGAATGAACTGAAATTTTGACAGGACAACCACAAGCCTGGAAGAGATCGCAGTCTGCGAGAAGGCCACCCATTGTACCACTGTTTTTATTCGTGTATATTGTATTTTTTAATATTAAGACGACATTGTATTTTTTAATATTAAGGTGTGCAATATAGAGTTTATCTATTTATCTATCTACATCATTTTCAGCAGCCATAAAATGTCACAGCCAAGCGTAGTAGGATACTACAAGTAGTTTCATACTTTATTATATAGGGAATCTTATGGTCATTATATATTTGTGTTTGTACTCTTATAGACTAGTCAGAAAAGAAAAACAACGAATCCTGAATCCTTTCTTTATAAAATATCCTACTTTTTATTTGTACACTTTTATATTATCACACTTTAGTATTTTTATACTTTAAAAGCCGATTTTTATCAGCTTTTAAAAACAAATGTAGCGGATTTCACCTGGTTTTACAGGAGAGGGGCTTCTGTTTTGACTCGTCCGTTCGTTAGCGCCAACTCAAGTACCGAGCACTGGGTCACGCGGACTCCGTTCCACTTCCCACTACTGAAATAACTGCGGGCTTGATGATTTTATGGAAATTTAGTGCAGATTTAATTGTGGAGTCGGCGGGTTAGTGCACGCTTAAGAGCGTCTTCCTTGTTTCTCACCTACTCTATTTCATTATAACAATTAGAGTCTTTATAAGAGACGATTATTTATTAACGAGTTTCAGTTGATCTGACAAAGTTATACTTGGAAGATAATATAGAAAAAAAAAATCTCATCTCTACTTAAGCTATAATAAACTCTTATTGGATATTAGTTACTGTTATAACGTTAGTGGGTAATTGAAAGCAAAAACAATTCGTCGTGTTATTTTGTAGTACAAATACTGCGGTTTTAGACTGTTGAAAAATACTTGAAATTGTGCATTAAACATACATAATGTCATTCTATTTGACCTTTAAAATTAAAAAATCTTTAACTTTCTAACTAATTTAATGATGCACGTAGCGTTTTCTACGAGCACTATTGACTTAAAAAATTAATCTATTAAAAAAAGCACTAGTAAATGTATTTAATATATAAACTTTTATCTCTCTTTTAAGTAATTAATCTCTTTTAAGAATTTTAAAACCTCTTGTTTTAAAATTTCCATTAAATTACCGAAAAATAACTCACAGCTCTTCGCTGCTCCAGGGGAACAATCATCGCGACGAAAATATAATCTCACCTTTATTTCTGTCGCGCTACGGAATGCGTAAACAAAAATTCGTGCTATTCCAGAAATCCTTGAAATTGTACTAGGAACGTTTTCGGTAGTCCGCAAACGGCCTTGCCAGGTCCCTAATAGTCCATTGAGTAGGACATTCCATTTGACCCGAGCTAGATAATACTGATATAAATAGTGTGTAATACCGTGTCTGTGTATTTGTTAGTATACATTACCGTATACATATGTATTAAAACAGTTCATCGAAAAATTATGTGATTGTTGTATTCACAAGTTTACTTAAAGTTTAAGGCATGAAAGCGTCATTTTACATTTTCTATGTATAATATGTATGTATTTACAAAAAAAAAAGTATATATGTATTTTTATCAGTTGTCTAGTACCCATAACACAGGACAGGACTAGATGGCGTTGTGTGTTAGATGTCCGAAATATTTATTTATTTATTCCTAGGCGAAAATTCACTAACCTTATTCTGGTCATTTATTTTGGTGCTCAGATGCCACTTCATCACACGGTTCAGTATCACTAACCATATTAAATACCAAAATATTTACGTAACCAATTACTGGCTTCATCTAACTGTTACTTATGCCTGTTAAGCGTACATTAATCACCAAGAACTGAGTCCCGCAAAATCTCCTAAACTTCTCAACCATAAACTACCCAAAAGAATCACCATATCCTAGTGTAGGTACACTCCTCCTGTGTCTACTGATATCACAAGTAGTTACATGAGCAAACATTTTA
Source organism: Spilosoma lubricipeda (assembly GCA_905220595.1). Taxonomy (NCBI): domain Eukaryota; kingdom Metazoa; phylum Arthropoda; class Insecta; order Lepidoptera; family Erebidae; genus Spilosoma; species Spilosoma lubricipeda. Next base: position 5,441,462 of record HG992290.1, read on the forward strand.
ATAAGAAATAACTAATCTTAGTAACTAATAGTTCCATGATAAATCTGATTACTAATTCTCTCGACTTCTTTTTATTATAAAAAGCAAAGTTTCTCAACTTTTCGTTGGATGTTATTTTTGTTACATACCACATATCATTAATTTTCCCATCATTCTGTAATAAAATATTACGTTTCGTCATCCAATATAAATAGTATATTTGATATATGTATATTCGTGTATAAACCTTTTACGAAAATTTTATATTCTTATTGCTTTAACATATTTTTGAGAATATTGCGATTAAAATATTCTTTGGTGTTTTCCTTTAGCACTCTATAAAGTTGGTTAACAACTGTCGTTAGAAGAAAGGATCGTTTTTTCACTTACCAGTTCAGCAGATTCCTTCATTAACTTGTATTTTAGTCAGTGCTTACAGCGCTTAGGTAATTAAACTAGTGAGCTGTATGTTTTTTAAGCTGGTATCCAAGATATTTAAAAAAATAGAGCGTATGTATAAAATTTGTTTTAACGAATGAGTGTGACATCATTATTGGGTAGAAAAATGGAACTTTAAGAACTGCTTGAGCTTTAATTAGAAAGTTCAGCTCTTTAAATTTAAGCATATCATTAGCACCGTTTTGTAACAGGTTTGATAGAGTCATATTTAATTTATATTGTTCTCGAGCCTTTTGGTCTAATGTGTAGTGATCTAGACTATAAAGCCACAGGTCGTGGGATTGATTTCAATTTAGAAAAGCATGATATTGATTTTTTTTCTTAGTCTGTGTTATTCATCTATAATTCCATAATATGATTTTGCTGGCGTAGTGGCTTAGACGTTCCCTGCGCCGCTTTCTGCTGGTGTTGTGGGTTCTCACCCCACTTGGGACAATACTGTGCGTGGTTGTTGTTCTGAGTCTGGGTATTTATTTATTTATTTATTTATAACTTTATGCACTTTTGTACATAGGCGGACATAATGCCCAGGGCATTCTCTACCAGTCAACCTTAGGGTAGTGTAGAAATCATGTGAGGTAGGCGCACATAGGTTTCGTACTTAACTAAAATAAACATTACACAGCATTCCTTTTGTCCGTTTCATGTACGTTTGTGAAATCCCCTGCAATGCTCCCCGCATTTTTATATTTCATACTAGCTGAACCCCGCGGTGTTACCCGCGGTTATTGTTGTACCGCGAGTAACGCCGCGGGACAAAGTTAGTCTAAAAAAAGTAGCCTAAGTTACTCCCTGGATCATCAGCTACCTGCCAGTGAAAGTCCCGTCAAAATCAGTCCAGCCGTTCCAGAGATTACCCAGAACAAACAGACAGACAGACAGACAGACAGACAGACAGACAAAAATTTTTTTAACTACATTTTTGGCATATGTACCGTGTATACATACATATGCATTTAGTAAAAAGCGGTTATTTTAATATTACAAACAGACACTCCAATTTTATTTATTTGTATAGATTGCCAGTGCGCGGATATTCCTAGTGCTATGGTTATATTTAAATACTTATGATTATACTAGATGACCCACGCAACCTCATTTGCGTCTCTTATTGCCCGTAGCGTGATAATTTTCCCCCGTATTCGAAACATTCTCCATTGGTGCTCCGATCCTGTTGGTCTTAGCGTGATGATATAGTCTTCCTCTATAAATGTACTTTACTTTTGTTGGATACACTGAATTTTTTTTTAAATCGGACGAGCGATTCCTGAGATTAGCGCTTTCAAACAAACAAACAAACTCTTCAGCTTTATATATTAGTATAGATTATCATTAATCTGGCTACTATAGTACAGGCAGGCCGCAGGCACTACGCAGAACCTGGCTTTTGGATTCGTCTGTCGTGTGTGAGACGTATAAAGTTATGTAGATCATTTAAGGGCATACATTGAATAGTTTTGGCCCATTATACATTCCCACAAAAACTCTTTTGAGTATTCGGTGCAAAGCAATGAATACTTGCTATCGTTGAAAGGAAAAAATATTTATAAATTTTAGTAATCATACAGAAACTCATTTTTCTGTCCCCATTTAAAACCATCTTGTTAAAACATTTAAATAAATGGGTCCATCATTAGTGGCTTCGCTAATGAGGTAGTCAAATCGCCTTGAAATATGATGTTCTTCCGAAATATAACACTGTAATATTTCAAATTGGCCAAGTTTCATAATTTTTCATTTTAGCTGAATAATAATAGAAGTGATTATAAATGCATTTAAAATATTAAAAATCACATCATCAAAAGTTTTAAATAATCTACTACTGGACCTGGTGTACGGTTCCTTTTTGATATATATATAGCCTGCCAGAGTGACTTTACTCTGCCTGCTTAAGAGCATGAGCAGAATCTAAGAGTAATAGTCACCATACTCCAAATGTAGACCATGAAACGATTCATCACGATAACCCACACTATAGCGGCCTATTCAGATGCCTTTTGCATCATTTGAGCACCGTTCTTGTCGGCTTATCAATAACCATGGGATAAATAGAGATAGAAACATTCTGCATTCTTAATTCGTCACCATAAGGATGGTGAGTCTTATCCCTTAAAGAGAAAATGTTTGTTGATGTTAAAATGATAACTATTACGCAAACGAAATAAAATTGGTATAAAATCCTCTTACCACATACTAAAAGCTTTAGAAATTACTTAGCATGCAAGTCAGAACGCAATAACATTGGTTTACGTTATGCCGAATCTAACCTACTGTTACACAATTGGATGAGCTTGTTACCTGAAATGCAGAAGCTATAAACGAATCCGTTTTACGAGCTGTACCCAGCTGTTTGCTGCATGAAATTTATATGCCATGGTCATTTGAGATTTTGAAAGGTATTAGCAAACAAGAAGTAAAAAGTCGTTATAACCAAAAATCTTTGCTTTCTTGGTAAAAATGTAATGACAATGTAATAAATTCCGAAATATTAGAGAATATTAATTTCTTGTCAACACTCGTATTCCAAAATCATTTATTTGTCCAAAAAGGAGGATATCATTTACAACAAATTCCCATGAACAAGAGTCTATTAATATTTCAAAGACTATTGCTGTTGCATGGGAAACTGCATCACTTCCTCTAACGTCATCGAACCAACGTCCCACTCGCTCCACGTGTTCATATCCTAATTAAGACACATTGTCTGTAATAGTATATGATTCACCATCCATATTTCACCAAACTTTGATGTCAGTCTTAAGCACTTCAAAGAATGAGCACGCCTTTCTTTGTTTACAATAACTGTTTGTGTCTCATTTAGAGGAATTTGTGATGAAAAACCTGAGAACAAAAAAATTACAAAGTGGGAAAAAACGTATTGAAAGAGTGGATTGTATAAAATGCAGGGCCGTAGCCAAAACATGATTCAAACGGCGTTGTAAGAAGTCTAAATAAGCTTTTAAGTTATGAGTGTAATAATAAATGACAGTTCCTTGAAATTTCGGCTTCGAGAAACTTGAGTTTATTTAATGCTGCTTGCTGCTTACGCCATTTAACAAAATAGGCTTGGTTCCTGGCTTGGTTTATGGGTATATTTTAGCCAATCACTAACAGTCAAGTTCAAATGAAGTTTTAAAAACGACGGAGTAAGTGGTTTAAAAATATCAAAATGGGACTTCTTATACTTTTTACAGAATATACGTTTTTGTTTTAAATTATTTATTGATTTATTTACTTCAGTTAGAAAAATCAACGGCTAGAAAAGATAATGGGTAGTTCCATGTACATATAACAATAAGCCAATAACATGAAAAACAAAACCCTGCTTCTGGAGCAAAAACATAATCCACCTACCTTCCTATCTAAGTAACCTTTATAGATAGTGCCATAGAGCGGAACCGGTCAGCATTTAAGTAGATTAAAATAATGAAATAAGTACAAGTAAGTTTAAATCTAGAGTGTATCTTAACACGTTCCATCAAATTCTGTACCTTTTACTTACATACCAACGCCTGAAGATTTAATGATAAAAAATCATGAACCACGATATCACGTACAAAATTCCATTATGAAAACCCTTTGTGGTACAGTTTCGAAGCAAACAATAGTTATGAAAAGTGATAATGGCTTAATACTGTAGGATAACACGACCGAGCCCTACCTTTAATGTGGAGTTTAGATCACATCGTCTGCAAAATGATAAGCTTTAAGATAACTTTTAGTTGCTAACTTGTTTCATTTTCATACTAAGCGCCTATTAAACTTAAATACGTTATATTGCTTTTGTACTTGCTGAAAATTTTCTTTAGGTGAAAGGTCATTTGAAACACTTTTTGCTGTGTTATCTTTTAACCAGAGATTCAGAGTACCATACTAATTATGAATATCGGATGTAGCCAAAGTTAACTCGTTATTAAAACCATAGGAGTCAATCTTGGCTACGATTGTAGTTGTGTTTATCTGCTATTACAGGTGCATTTTCTATACACAATCTATTTCTGCAGCATCACATCGTGTGACTATTAGTTTAAAATAAGAATCTATAGCAAATTCAATCAATTTCTTTGGAGTAATATCTCAAACTCTAACCTGCACTTTGTATTTGACTACCCTTATTGACGGCAACAAAATCATTCGCAACTCTATTTCCTAACATGTTCCACAAACCAGAAAGTTTTGAAACCGCCTTTCCGCAAATCGACTGTGAAAATGACATTTCAAACTTTTGTCTGGATAAATGTTAGACTGCTCGAATACATCTAACTTTATAAAAGCGAGAAACTTCGAGACTCATAAAGAAACCAACGATGTTATTTTTACTCTTACGAGATTCTGCACTTACATTGTACAAAAGAAAAGGAGAAAATCTTTCTAAAATCATAATGTGTGTTGATGTCAGAAATATGTAAAAAGGCAATAAATAAAAGTAATTCTCTACCGGAAATACGTAGTTGTGTGTGACGTGTGTCACTGGGCGGTCTTGTCTCCGTCCCGGGGACATCAGTTAAGGGAGACAGATTCGTCACGAAGACGGATCGGTATACTTCAACTTGATGATGTGTGAGTGCTCAAGAGAAGACAATATTTGGGTTTCAGTAAAGGAAGATTAATGAATAAATAGTTATAAGTACCAATAATGGTAAGATTTAAGTCACATTCCACAGAATTTAAGTATATAAAAAATAATATTTTCAAAGAAATAAAGACTACGTTCGTACTTCTTAATGACGAAATTCAGAAAACTTTAAATGAAATACCTGCACACAATATAACACAAAACAAAAACCACATCGGCAGACAAAAAGCATCTACAAATGTGTGAAAATATGAAAAAATTTGCATAATTTATAGCTGGGCTAAATAATTTATACCTATATTTTATACCTATTAATTACCTACATTCATTTATTTCTTAAAATGCAGTGCTTAATTTATACAAATAAATAAAATTGGAGTGTCTGTTTGTAATATTAAAATAACAGCTTTTTAATCAGTGCATATGTATGTATACATACATGATACATATACCAAAAACATAGTTAAAAAAAATTTGTCTGTCTGTCTGTCTGTTTGTTCCGGATAATCTCTGGAACGGCTGGACGGATTTTGACGGGACTTTCACTGGCAGGTAGCGGATGACCCGGGGAGTAACTTAGGCTACTTTTTTTAGACTAACTTTGTCCCGCGGCGTTACTCGCGGTACAACAATAACCGCAGGTAACACCGCGGGGTTCAGCTAGTTTATTATAAACATAACTTCACCAAGTTGCAATATATAAGAACTCATTAGCAAGGGATTATCAAACGTGACACAACTCTCTTAATAGAATTCCACATACCCTGTTGATTGTATATTAGAGTTAAAACATTACATTTCAGATCACTAAGTTATAACATATTTGTATAAATCTTTGATGAAACTGTGTATATGTATATATCTATTGAGATGAGTGTCGATAAAACAAAATGTTACATCATAGTCACTTACAACAGCTCGTCTATTTCTGGCATCAGATGCAATTACCTGAGCTATGTGACGACAACTCATTTACTCTGAGTATTATCACATTTTAGGTCTTTTTCAAAATTTGCGGCTTGAGATGAAAACGTAACTATAATTTTTGTATTAGTTTTGAATTTTAAATGTCTTTAATATATAGCTCAATTGATGATGTACCTAAATTTTTTTAAAATGTCATGTGGACATACTTTACTAATATGTAATTACAAATTTTATCAAAAAAGGAACCGAATTTAAGAACTAGACCAAATTTGAATGTGACCACACCAGAAGCACCAGCTTTCAAATAAAAAAAGAATCATTAAAATAGGTTCACCCAGTCGAAAGTTATGAGCTAACAAACATAAAAAATACAGTCGAATTGATAACCGCCTCCTTTTTTGCAGTCGATTAAAAGGTAACTATTTGAGTAGCGTTGTATTTTGCTTCCAGTGTGGCTTATGAAGTCTATATACTACATGGTGTAAATTGATCTCCTACTCCGTCCTATTTTTAATGGAGTGTATCGAATCGGTTCACCATGCAGCTCCGTAATTTTTCAGGCTTAATTAAATAGTGTCTTCCGAAAGAGTTGGCTTAATTTGTTTGGACGTTGGACCAACGTGAACGGAATGAGATTCTAAAAATACCTGTGCTTTGTTGGAACAAATTAATTGGGAACATTATTTCATTCCATTACCAAATTAACGGCCACTTGAATTTTTAGTAGAGAAATGGAAAAGGAATTCAAAAAACCTTTCCCTATTCCTAAAAGCGTAAAATCGGTTTTAACTTTGCTAATGTAGAACGCATTTCTGGAGCCATTTTCTTCGTGTTGCATTTTATAGCGTATAAAAAGAACAAGACTGATACTTTGACAGCGTATTTTTGGCACAAGAATCGCATTTACAATCGTGTGTTTTGGATGACTGCGGTTTTAGAGGATCGTTTAGCAATACGTCGAGCTCGCAAAAACTGCACGGTCTGCGTGTGCTGGCATTTACACGAAATGTTAAGGAAATAAAAACAAAAGCGTCACTAAACGTATTTCACTTTAACTTGTAATAGATCAAAATGTTGAATATCAATAGGAATTTGGTTATTATTTAGAGATCGTTTTTTGTTTTTTCGAAAGACGGTCCCCATTTCATCTCATCCATATTTTATATATTTTTTTATATTTTTTTACAATAATTTCATCACGACGAAGACTTAAAGTTGAAGGCTTATGATTTAAAGACTATAAACACTTGACACTGGCCGAAATAGCTGATCCAAGAGATCCGGCTGGTTGCCATTTCATCAAACGAAGATGGTGTATTTCCTGAGAAAAAGGCAACAGTGTCAAGAACTCTTAATGAAGAAACGGATCTTAAGAACAAATGATTTTTACCGCAAACCTGCCAAAGTTTTCTCTTGCCGCCTTCATCGTATACTTAAACCTATTTGAGTTAGTCTTTCTCAGTCGTATATTTGCTGTCTGTCGTATAAATCTCTTCGGAGATTTATTAGTCTTCATTGGCAAGAGGTAGATTTCTGTTTAAATTGCTTATGTTAAATCAAGGTTTCGTGCAATCCTTATTTTATAGGAAAAGTGTAAATTATTTTCTTCACGGCGTACACCAATGAAATTCTCTGTAGCGCGTAGACATTTTCCAATAATTTATGGCTATTACTCCTACTAAATGTGAAAGAATATCTGCCTGTCTATAACAATTTCATGGCTAAACCTATGAGGAATAAATAGGAACAAAGAGAAAAAACAATAAAGACTTTTTAGGCGAAACTCAGGTTCAAATATTTACCACGTATTTTTCTTTCAAAAAAAGCAACATAATTTAAAATTATAATAATAATGATAAAAACAGTTCCAGGTCAATCGCGTTATTGAATAAATTATGGATGATAATGTAGGTGAACTAGCACAAAAGTTATACATATAACATAGACCAACTGCTAAATGGTGTCAACCAGAATAATTAGTTTAGGTAACCTATTTTTCCTTTCAGTCACAATATGTCACGTTTCGCATACTCTGCTACTGTAAGTTACGTTAAACATACACGGCAATGGATTGGCAAGTTTCAGAACTCTCGATTTCTCTCTCTATTTTCAAGACATCCGTAGTTCAATAATAGTATTGTCTGCTATACCTCGTCTATTTTGTATATTTCATAACACACACAACATTGAATAGTATTTCATTTACCGTCAGCGCTGTGCACTTGACTCAGCTGTGCTATATTTAGAGCTCCCTTCGGAGCTTTCTACACATAATTTACAGAATCTTTTGCTAACAATAAGTTGTTTAAGTACTCTGTGTTTTATAGATCTTATGAATAGTTATATTATCGTGTAAACACATAGAACATTATCTTAATAAAATGGGATTTATAAGATCCACAGTTTAGTGAGAGACTATGTGTTTGTATCTAATTTCGTATGTGACTTGTCCAGGTATAAAATTGGGTTTTTATAGCGTCCCAAATATTTTTATTGATGTATAAAATGTCTCAAAGATGTTGTTGATCTCATAGCTAGGCTAGACTTTTTAACGGTTCGGAGTAATGATAAAATAACAAAGCATAGGTTCAAAAAACAATTAGGTAATTAATACAAGCAATATAGTCTGCGTGCAAAACTAAATAAATTAAAAATGTAAAAATATATTCTTTGAATAATCTAAAGATAGTACTAGTGGTAGTTATACGGTTGCTATAAAAAACTCATTCTTGTTAGGTCAAAACTCATTCATTACTAACGATACTTCCTCAATTCATGACTATTTTTACAAATTTAGTTCAAAATCGTTAGAAGCGTAGATCCCATTTCGACTCGAGAATTGCATTGATATAAAAAAAAATGTTTATAAATAACTGGATTTGTAGAGCATCGAGCGTGTGTTATTATAGCGAAGAAATGCAGGATAAGGCGCGGATCTATCTGTAGTTAGCCGAGATTATCGCGAGAGGACGGCGGCGCGCCTTGTCCGCGAGTCGCACGCGTGACGTTCGCGGTGCGCCCGCGTGTTTTACTTGCAAACTAAATGGTTTATTATCGATATCATATAGTGATATAATATTACCGTACGTTAAAGAAAACGTTTTATAAACATGCTTATACAATATAGGCAATATGAGTGTTTAATAAAGTATTCTAACTTTGTTATTCGGTTAATAAAAACAGTCATCTTCTTTAGTGCATCAACGGATTACTAGACTTATTTATTTATATAAAATGTATGTGTGCGTGTGATATTGTGTTAAACCATATGGTGGATTGTCGTGCCAAATGTGCACAAGTGGGTGTGAATATTTGTAAATGTTAAAAATAAATGGTTATTTAATAATATAGTGACCTGTGGTCGTGATGGTGGAAGTAGCTGAAAGACGGAATAATGATTACTTTAGATCATTCCTCCCTGTAAGTCCACGAACAATTATCTATTTTAAATTGTAACGTTTAAATTGTACAGTCAATGCCCATCTGACCGTAGATAATCTAGGCCATAATATGTCATGACGTGAAGACGTGACGTAGTCCAGCGTGGAACACGCTTAAACAAAACGATTAAGTTTGTAATATAATGATCTAACGAACTTTAGTGTGAAAAGTTCTATTGCCATATGTACTGGTATGGATTTACAAAATCATATAAAAACGACGGAAATTCAAAATTTTATATTAGAATATTAGTCTGTATTATCTGAGTCTTCGTATGTTTAAAAATTTCAGCCAAACAAACACATTAATTGTCTTGTAGTAAGCGGTTACCGATGCATATAAACACATTGGTTTCTGAACTCAATTCTCGTAAAATCCGTAAGATGTTTGTCCATTGTTTTAGTTGAGTCGATAAAACAGGACTTTTTTTGCTCTCATTCAGATAATTTGATGCATTCTCATGAATGAAGACTGACTCCAGAGAAATGAAGATATAGGGATAAATCTACTTCAATGCCTGAAATTTTAAAAATGTCAATTTTGTTTCGATTATGTCCGGCCGGTCAGAAAGTAAAAAATGAAAATTAAGTAGCTAATTATAAATCTATGTACATACTAATATATAAAGCTGAAGAGTTTGTTTGTTTGTTTGTTTGAACACGCTAATCTCAGGAACCGCTGGTCCGATTTGAAAAATTCTTCCGGTGTTGGATAGTCTATTTATCGAGGAAGGCTATAGGGTATATATCATCACGCTACTACTAATAGGAGCGGAGCAACAATGAAGAATGTTTCAAAAACGGGGGAAACTTTCACGCTACGGGCAATATAAGGCGCAAACGAGGTTGCGTGGGTCAGCTAGTTCTAAATAAATTAACAAATTCAGGTTTCTTTTTTGCCGTTGATTGTATATAATTCCTCGTGACAGTATTTTCAAATCTAAACTTGAAGTTATTTAATGGAACAAGTTGTGATTATTTGTGATACTAGCTGACCCACGCAACTTCATTTGCCTCTCCTATTGCCCGTAGCGTGATTATTTTCCCCCGTTTTTGAAACATTCCCCATTGGTGCTCCGCTCCTGTTGGTCTTAGCCTATAGCTATATATATATGACATGTTATATAGGCCTATAGCCTTCCTCGATAAATGTACTATCCAACACTGAAAGAATTTTTCAAATCGGACCAGCGGTTCCCTAGATTAACGGGTTCAAACAAACAAACAAACTCTTCAGCTTTATATATTTGTATAGATAATGCTTAAAGATTACAACTTTTCTCACTACATACAATTGTCGACCAAAATAAACGTGATTATAAACAATTTCACTGTGAATCACGTTAATCCTCGTGTGCTCAAATCTTGATAAACTTATTATTATCAAAGTTCAGTATAAGGGAACGAAAACTTGAAGCAAATCCTATACCAACTCAACTGGTTAAATCTCCTTTCCAAGGAGATGTTTATGTCCAGCAGTGGAATGTTGAAGGATGGTCGATGTTGCATGTTAAACAGCCTATAGCCTTTCTCGATCAATATTCTCTATATTCGATAATTTCAATTCGAATAAATATTGCCGAGATTAGCGCATTCAAACAAACTCTTTAGCTCAAATTAAAGACCTCCATCATCATCTTCCTAGCCTTTATTATTCCCAAGATTTGGGGTCGGCTACTAGTTCGACCGGTTTTACCTGGATATCAGTTTTCACACGGAGCGACTGGCATCGGACCTCCACAAACCTGTGAACTGAATTCGTTGAACTAGTCAGTATATTTAAGGGCACTGACTTCCCAATAACGATTGCCACAGATGTTCATGACAACCGGGACCAAAAATACTAAAACAAAAGCTAGCTCCTTATATTCTTTTTTTTGGGTTGTAATCACAACGTTCCAAGGCTCTTTCTTTATTTAATCTTTGAACTAAATATTTGATTGTCCGCCGCCATGGCGCACATAATAAATAAGCTCTAGCTCTATACTCTAGCTGATAGAGCTTATTTACCTTTACTCGTTGATAATGTTCTAGAAAACCACTTAAGTAGAACTATTATCATTTATTAGTTAACATATAGTTAAAATATACATAAACTGTATTTGTCGCTAAACATTGGTTTCTCATTTTCAACAATTTATGCAGTAAGTGGGTTTTCATTTCCAAGATATACCTCGGAATTTTGAGTCAAGTTATACGCGTCCGATATATTGATCTGTTATTGTAAGGAAAGCTCGATTAAGACAGTTCAAGACTTTAAAATTAACCTATAATAATACACAATGAGTTATGATGATCTCTGGTATAATTTAGTACATAACTTCCACATGTACCACAAGTACTCTTGGATGGAAAAGGCCGTAACGGAGTAGCCTGTCCCTAAGCTTTAGTTAATTCGAACGCCTTTGTTTTGCCTGACCACTAATCTTAATGGAATGAGAATTACATCGCTATATAATTCGGAACAATTAAAAAAGTACATACCGAAAATATACAGTGTCGTCTACATCCCTGAAAGTATTTTGCTAACTATACTTAATCTAGTGCTTATCTAACTCTTACTTACATGATAGGGTACAAGCCTATTGCCGTCAAATGAGTACTGGGATATATGGGAATAGGAAAAAATAATCACTATGAAAAGGAAAGTAAGAAGGGAACGTTATAGGAAAGAGATATTCCCTTTCACACGAATGAATTGAGGAGTGTAAGCAAAAACTCGACTTTGCAAGGATCCTTTAACTGTAAATCTAACTGATTGTACCCTTTAACTCAAATTGTAAATAAACTACTTTTATGTAAATCTTTCACCATTGGTCATCAGCGAATGGTCATCACAATCAAAAGTTTGTTATGACTTTGACTTTATTTCGAAAATGCGTAGGTACTTCTTATTTTTGTAGCATTTGAATAGAGTACAATAGTGATACTATTGTATAGAGGCATTTGCGTGCGCGCAGTATTAAATCAGCATACGCAATAAGCAGGTTTTGTATTTATACACCCTGAATACAATAAAACAACAGTTTCAACGCAATCATGGTATGCATTTTTTTATTCGGTGGTGGTTTTGTCGGACTCGAACCGACTAAAAACCGCACCTCTTCGGGTACTGAAAGCCGGGGAACCAGGTGCACCCTCGAAAGGAAATCCCTGTAACCCCGATGTACCTTGAGCCACCTACGGTTTGTATGTGATCCCCTCTTGTGTAGGAACCCTATTGCTTCTTTTCTATTTGGAAAAGCGGCATAAACACTTTCTAGGCCTTGCGCCGCCACCGCGGCCTGCTTCTGCTAGTGTGACTGGTGGCACCTTTTGAAGGCAAGAGTCATCTGCAGTACCTGGCCCGTTCCCGGGCCTGGGGGACAGGGAGAGTTCTAAACCTTTCCCGGCCCACTCCGCCATCTCCTTCGCAAGCATAACTTGCTCGCAGAATGCCACGAGATCACGACTCGGCTCGTCCTACGCCACACATTCCTGCAGCGTTGGTATGTCGTGTCCACCGTCTGGCCATCACGATGGTGGCACTCCTGCAGTGAACGCCTGCGTCCGCCGGTATGGGAGGCTCCCGAGATGCCTCTCGAGCCAATCCTCCATAACGTGTACTACAGCCGCAATAACGGCGTGCCCAAATCATGGTATGCCTGCAAATACTGAGTGGTCTATTGTGTAATGTGTACCTATATTCCTCTTGCCTGCCTAGGAAAATAATATACCTAGTATGTGAAAAGTACAATTAGGTACAGTTACAGCTAAATCTGCTGCATTTTATTAAAATTTTATGAAAATGTGAATGAATTATCGACCTTATAACTTATTTATTTTGTTTAAAACTTGTCATAATGACTGTGAACCCCGTGAACCCTAACACTGAGATAAAAATATTTAAATGAAACTCTTCCGCGTATAAGTTTATAAACAATACATTTATGTACAAATATTTAAACTTAAGTATTGTTTTCCAAACATTCTAATATTTGGGACTGTGCCAAAGTGACGTCATTGCTATATTATAGTAGACAGCTAGGCGAACAATAATTTTGTAATTTTTATTTCCAACCGTCACAGTCGTAATTAGTCCATCCGTTACATTTTTTACACACAATAACTTTATAGATTAAATATGAGTGTTTTTCTACCTGAATAAAATAGGGACAAATCAAATCAAACTGACACAATTTTAATTTTAGTTTTTTCTCAAATTTCAGGCTGTCAACTCCCCTCCGGTTCCTCACCGAGACGTGTCTACATCAACACCGGCGTACCGCCCTTATACAGAAGAATATGCTGCAATACAGCGTCGTGTCGAACGAGCCGCCCAGCCAGAAGACACAGACAAAAAGAAAGACAAGAAATGGTCAATTGGCAAACTGTTTCGACGCAAGAAGAAGGAAGATGAAAGTGGAACTTCGTCAGAAACCGACGAGGGTGTCAGTACACGCTCTCCCTCTAAAAGAAAATCGAAGAAGAAAAAGAAAGCACCACCTGTTAATAATTTTGATCACATAGTCATTAGAGATTCTAGAAGAGCACAAAGCTTAGCAAAATCAAACGCTCGAGATCTTACTGACGATGGTGTTTTATCAGATCCGTCAGCAGGATTCATCAACTATCGTGCTAATAAAGCTCAAGAAATGTATAAAGCCTCTAAAGAATCTCTCAGTTTAAGAGATGACAATTCGAGCAGGTCTGGAGGACCTACTTTAGAGACACCTTCTAGGAAAACGAGAAAAGGAAGATTGAAAGCCAGAGTTGAAGCACTTAGAAATAGCATGAAAGGTGAATCTAGTAGTGACGAAGAATCACTAAAATCATCAAATTCATCACTGATGATTCGGTTCAGAAGTGAAGATTCGTTGATGAGATCACGTGATAGTTCATTAAACAAAAGGTCAAGAAGTGCCAGAAATGAAAGATACGTGAAAAGATTGTCACGAGATGAGGAAAATCAGTTAAACAAAGAAGCGGAACTTCTGCAGCAGGGTTACACGAAGGCCGAAGTTGAAATGTTAACAAGAACACCGACAAGTCAGAGTAGTGGCTACGGCACTTGTAAACGTGAACAAACTCAAAAAAATAAAAGTGAACAGTTATACGCTAATGATGTTACTCGCCGTCCTATGAAATCTGAATCAATATCATCATTCCCATCAACTCAAAGTTACCCATCTTCCATTAACTTTAACGCTAAAGTTAACAACGAACATATTAACTATTCCATACCAACTAGTAATAATACTAAACGAGAATTCCTTTACGCTAATAACAATAGAGAAAGAAGTGTGAGCAGTCAATATGAAAGTCCTGAAAATGTTATGTGTATCAAGTTTCCATTAGGGAACGTAACAAATGTGAAAAGAGAAGAAAAAGCGCCTCCAATACCACCTCCACGAGACTTACAAAGAAAAGTCGCTACACCAATATCTATGTACTACGAAAATAATCCTATGGTATCTGATAGAATGGGTAATACTATAATACATGGTGTGCCAAACAATGATTTTGACAGAATAATGAGACGCAGTCAAGAGAGGACGTTTAGTCATGGATTTAATGGATTGAGACGTCCAATATCAAATTCAGAAGATCACATTGCAATGCAAAATAATGAGTATGTACAGAGTTTTCAGCATAAAGCTGAACAACCCCGTAGACCGGCTTCAGTGTCCGCAGAACCAAATCATTATGGACTCTATGCTAATACGCCACATTGGAGGAAATCAATTGGTCCCACTAGTATTGTTAAACCAGAACCAGTTCAGTTAAGGCATGATTATTTATACTATGCGGATCAAAGTCCTAGATCTCGAAGACCAATCAGCATTAAAAATGGTCAAAATGGATATGAAAATCAATACTTGAGTGACTCGCAAACTTCACAAAATGTAGCTGAGAGTGTATATCGCAGACCTCGTAACGCATCAGAATTCTGGAAAAAAATTGACGACGCTGAACGACAGAGGCGACAACAAACAATATATGTAAACTCAAGAAGTAGTAGCGATTTTTCAAACACTGTACAGACAAATAGAATAGCTCCGTATTTAGAACAAACTAAACTGTGTCATGAAAACGTTGATGTCCAAAACAAAAATAAAACCAGTTTTAAATCTTCGTCTGTTGACACAAACGACGACGCCAAAGTGTGGAAGGCTACTACAGAGTACAAAAGATCCATCACAGTGGAAACCCCTAAGAGTTCAACATCACCGACATCAAAAACGCACGTTAGACACAAATCTGATACTTATGTGCCCGGTGTATATCAAATGCCATCTGACGATGAAAAAAGTTCAGAACGACGAAAGTCAACAAACCTCGACGATGCTCTTAATGAATTGGAAGCAATATACAATAGCTTGGGTTTGGGCGACGAAGACTTACTAGATAGAGCAGAACGTCGGGAATTAATGACACCGAAATTTAACGACCATTTCAACGACTGGAATGGAAATGATGACGAATTACAGTTACGGAGTCAACCGACGACACCTTTGAGGCGCGTGCAGAGAAGATCGACTCTACCAGATAAATTACAAGACGACATGGCGTTCCGGAGACTTAACTCCTTAAATAAAGAGAAGCCTAATTATAAAGAAGCTCAATCCCAAATAAGTTACATGTTAGCTTCACCTGTGTACGTACCATACGCGTCAGATGATGATAGACAATCGGAAAGAAATGAGCCAGACATAGTACATGATGACGTTGTTTACAGAAATATAAAACAAACAAATAATCGTTTAAAAACTATCGACCCACAGCCACCATTTGGAATACCAATAGGACCAGTTTCACCAGCTCCACAAAGTGACTATCTTCACGCACAACCAGAAAACAAAGGTCGACCAAGATTCATTCCTAGAAGATCTCCAGACCTGGTATCTGATGACTTAGCATATAGGAGTCTTAGAAAAGACAGCAGGCATTCTGCACTGTTCAACGGTGACGAACACAACGGACATATAAACAACAATCATAGTTATAATGAGTATTCCTTTACTAAAGACTCGTCCACTGCAGCTAATCTTAAGAAAAAAAGGGCCGTAAGGTCATTATCAGCTAACATATTCACTATGATACAAAAAGAAATTGATGAAGCATTGAACATGAGCAAAATGGCTACATTGCAAAAAACGCATAGCAATAGCGACGTCATGAAGCGACTCCGTAGTACGTTTGAAAATAACGACAACGAGCAGGACCAATATCCACGTAACAAGGTAAAGCAAAGACATAATACAGTCAGTCTATATGTTAATAACACTCATGCACCCACTCATCACTTTGCAAAAGATGATTCATTCATTCATAATGACGATAAGCATCTTGCTAAGCCATCATCATGTGATAAGTCCAAAAGCTCATCACCATCACACAGATCTCCCCAAGCATCTAAACGTTCCTCAAAGGATGAGTTTCAACAGGTTCTTAGTATGCTGGCACAAGAGGCTATGGACACAAGTAACAAGTTAGGTGTTGCTTTAGCTGAATTAGACAAAAATAGGTATAATAATGAGAAAAAGTCAGATATACAAAGCCGAATTTCTGACAGTAGACAAACATTCTTAAATGGTCTAACAAGTAGATCTTGCGAAGAAAATATACCTAATGTAAAATTAGTAAATGTTCACACAGAAATAATAGGTGAACCCAAACAAGACAAGTTAATCAAGGACGAAAATGAAACATCGAAAGGAAAAAAGACTGAAGATAGTCTTTTAGCAATATCAGATCAGCTTCATAAGGTTGAAGACCAACTTAAACATAGTTTTGTAAAAGAGCTGAACTTTGAAGATGAAAGTTTAAAACTTTCTAATTATATAGCAAAGGCAGAGGAACAGTTAAAAGCTCAAGAAACAACGGTTGTGATACCAGAGAGTAAATTAATACCTGACGTCATCCCGTTGACTGTAAAAGATGATTCACAGAAAATGGAAGCTCCAAGTGAAAGCAAGATTGAAATTAAACCGCCAGTGATAAATTCATTAAACCCTTTCTTAAATAGTGATGACAAAATAAAAGAAATCAATGAAATTAATGCTTTCCAAGAACTTAAGGATGGAATATCTGACTTGATCGCTGGTATTTGTCAAGTAAACGAAAAACTTTTTACTCCAAAGGCAATAAGTACTGAAGAAAGCAACATAAGTACTGATAAAATTACTGGAATAACAGAAGCTAGTGAAAAGTTCAATGAAGTTTCAGATAATATCAATAAACAAAAAATACCTATAAGGGCTTCCGTTAATCTATCTATATATGAAGATGATTTAGAATTAAAGAAAGACGGTGCTGATTCGGCAGACTATAACTCCTCAGAAGAATTGGCGACGATATTTAAACTGGATAATAATGTAAAAACTGAAGTTTCATCCGATGCTCAAACCGAATCAGAAAAAAAGATTCGTGATGAGTTAAGTTCTCCAAAATTAGTTCAGACAGTGAATCAGCATCTAAGACGACTGTCAGTCGACCAAACAGATGATTTTGCTTCTAGTCAGAGCAACTCACTGCCAACGAACGTAGTTCCCTGGAGAACTAAAAGACAAAGTCACAATTCACGAAAAGACAGTACAGGTACGTGGTCCATTCTCATGCATGGTATATGGTTTTCATTTTAAACATTTTGCATCCAGCTTTTTGTTTTCATGTTACATTTTGTGTTCACATTACCGTTTGAGTTGTTCCATTAAGTTGCCTCTACTAACTAGTTTTTTTTATCGTATGCGTTGTTTTTTATTGTTTCGACAGGCGATAACACGCAGTCGAAGCGCAATTGGCACGACTCTGGCACGTTGATGTTAGCTTGTACCTACACCCTGATGTTCTCCCAACACCTGGCCGATTTGGATTGGTTGACGCTGCTCGGTTTGCTGCTAGCAATGATCACTATTATCGCTATGCTAATTATATAACACACGTGTATTAACGTAACATTTTATAGTAGTTTAATTAGACCGTTAACTCTTAATAACGATAGACAGTATAGTCACAAAGTCTGTAGGCACAACACAACAGGATAGTTTGATACAACTGCTGAGTGTTTTTCGATCACCTGAATTATTTTGATACATTAATATTATCAGAGTTACTTGGCCATACAGGTTAAATGTTAAAAAAAAACACCTTGCTTCAAAAACGAAATGCCTAAATATTGACAAACCCGGCAATATTGTTTTCCGAAGTAATAATCATATTAATGCTTAGTGTAAAGGTAGTCGATATTTCTTAAGAAATTTTTAAAATAATCATGAAAAAATAACACTTGGTAATTTTTTTAATCTATACTCTGTATCCTGAACTATGTGGATCAAAGCCTATGGTGTGTAGTTTATTGTTACTAACCTTGTTAATAAATCGACTTAAATCGAAAAGTTTATTATCGATTTTAGTTTTAGTTACCCACTTAGCGGCATCGAAATTTATATTACATTATATACATAATTAAATCGATAAAATACTTTTAACTGTGATGTTCATTTTACAATTTTATTTTATAAGAATTTTAGAGTTGTTCTAATATAATTTATTTACTTGTGCCAAAATCAACGATCAAAAATGCTGTTTTTGAATTTACCATACTTTGTACCTATTTCGATATTAATTTGAATGTTGTTCGCATGATCGTGTACCGTATTTTTTTAAGATTTTTGCATGTTATTATTATGTTTTTCACTTCAATGTGCTTTAGTTGATAACCATAGTATACATAAATACCTATGTAAATGATCCAAAATATGTGCAAAGGAAATGTAGAAAAAAAAAACAAGAGACAAGTGAATAAAATGCCTATATATCACGTTAAATAGGGTTTAAAATATAATCGGCAGTACTACAACGGCTATAATATAATCTGCAATTTGTTTCTAGGTGAAAATTGATTGTCTGCAGTGATCTTCGGCTGGCTACGTTCAATTTTATCCACTTACTTCGACGATATTTTAATCTATTATTAATTTTAAGTAAGCTATCTACTTATGTTCTGTATTTTATTCTATGATACTAGCTGTAACTGACGTAATTAAAACTTTACTGTGTTTATGTAGAGGCTTCCAAATACATTTTAAAAAGAACGTTATTTATATGAAGAAGAGAGTTATAATTTAAATAAAATGTTTCAGTTTTATTTGATGTTTTATTATTTTCCAAAAACCTTGTTTCTGGTTTCTTGCAAATCTATATCTATACTAATGTATAAAGCTGAAGAGTTTGTTTGTTTGTTTGTTTGAACACGCTAATCTCAGGAACCGCTGGTCCGATTTGAAAAATTCTTTCAGTGTTAGATAGCCCATTTACTGAGGAAGGCTATAGGCTATATATTATCACGCTAAGACCACTAGGAGCGGAGCACCAATGAAAAATGTTTCAAAAATGGGGGAAAATTATCACGCTACGGGCAATAAGAGACGTAAACGAAGTTGCGTGGGTCAGCTAGTACTAATATATAAAGCTGAAGAGTTTGTTTTTTTTGTTTGTTTGTTTGTTTGAACAAGCTAATCTCAGAAACCGCTGGTCCGATTTGAAAAATTCTTTCAGTGTTAGATAGCCCATTTATCGAGGAAGGCTATAGGCTATATATCATCACGCTAAGACCTACAGGACCGCAGCAACAATGAAAAATGTTACAAAAACGGGGGAAAATTATCACGCTATGGGCAATAGGAGACGCAAACGAGGTTGCGTGGGTCGGCTAGTCTATATCTATCTATATCTATACTAATATATAAAGCTGAAGAGTTTGTTTGTTTGTTTGTTTGTTTGAACACGCTAATCTCAGGAACCGCTGGTCCGATTTGAAAAATTCTTTCGGTGTTGGATAGTCCATTTATCGAGGAAGGCTATAGGGTATATATCATCACGCTACTACTAATGGGAGCGAAGCAACAATGAAGAATGTTTCAAAAACGGGGGAAATTTTCACGCTACGGGCAATATAAGACGTAAACGAGGTTGCGTGGGTCGGCTAGTACTAATATATAAAGCTGAAGAGTTTGTTTGTTTGTTTGTTTAAACACGCTAATCTCAGAAACCGCTGGTCCGATTTGAAAAATTCTTTCAGTGTTAGATAGCCCATTTATCGAGGAAGGCTATAGGCTATATATCATCACGCTAAGACCTACAGGACCGCAGCAACAATGAAAAATGTTACAAAAGCGGGGGAAAATTATCACGCTATGGGCAATAGGAGACGCAAACGAGGTTGCGTGGGTCGGCTAGTACTGGTATAAGACAAGATGTTTCTTTAGTACTAACGATTGGAATGGCTGTTAATGGTAATTCTTTGGTGATGGCCACAGAACATTGATGTTTACTTCTCTGTTTTGTGGTGATGTTTAAAAGAATACGTATGAAAAATTACCTGAAGAATCAGATTCGATCGTGGATGTTTGATTTTTTCTTAATTATTATCTTATTAAACTAAGAAATACCGATCTGTGGTTGATTGGAACTTTCATTGTAACTGATTCCATTACACCTATGGTATTGTAATCGAAGATTATGTCTTCGATTATACCAGCCAGCACCGATGTTATCTATAGCTGTAGCATAGCTGAAGTATGAAAATATTTTCTTATGTCGCCTTACGGAAATAGGTCTATACATTTATGTGGGTTCGATTCCCAAATAAACAAATTATGGTTTAACAATAAATACAGATAAAGAAGAATCTGAAATAGAGATTATACACTTAATGTGAACCTGGTATGCAATATGAAACGAATTTGGTAATGCACCTTCTCAGGATCGATGTACAAAGTGTTTTAATAAATTCATAGAGAACAACCGAATTAATATAAAGGATACTGCGCACATAGAATACAATTGCGAATAGTACTTAGAGCCCCCGCAGACTATACAATTTTTAATATTATTATATATAGATATTTGTATATAGATAGCTTATAGTTTAGTCGGGTTGACTTTTGGCTTATGTGTCGGCCGGTAGCGAATCGTTATAATGTGCGAATTTCCGTACATCTTCATACTGATTCAGAAATAAACCAAACTTTCGGGCGATTAAAAAGTTTGTAGTCAGCGGAGGCTCTTAGGGGGATAATATAGACATTCAAGATAAACACAGGAACTTCAAAAAAAAAAATTAACAACACCATCTATTTTTTACGTACGAGAACTAAGTCGCATTTTAAATCGCCATCTGTTGTATATTAATGGTAAAGTCGAGTATAGTAAATACAAATACCAACAGATGGCGTAATACTGATTGAAGTAAAATAAATGGCTGTATCCTACATTACAAAACACAGATGGCGCTAAAGCATGTAACGGTAAATTTCTTAAATATTTAGCATAAATAAATTTGCTTATAAATTTTGTAAAATTACAAATAAAGTGGGATATTTTGAAATTTCTTACCTTTTCTACATCGAATATTTAATGTCAAAGTTAAAACTAAAAGTCCTGTCAAGAAAGTTCGTGAAACCAAACAGGATTTTGTCAAAAATACAACCTCTGTCTCAACTGTCACTAGTGTCAGTTTTTTCGCAAGATACGTTTCATGTGCGTGCTGTGATTGTGAATATTATTTTGCATAATAGATGCAATATTTTGGGTTTTAAATTGTTATAAATACTTAGTGGGATAAGGCTATTGCGAAGTTTTAGTCGTTAGTGTTTACTCATGTTATTAGGTGTCGTCGCACGTGTAATTTTCGTGCTAAACGCTGGACGGCAACCTACTTTGTTCCTGTTGACCTGTCTTTGACTGTGATTGTTTAAAAGGTAACGGTTTTAAATTTATGTTGTTATTATGCAAGTATTGTATTAAACTACCCCTAGAATTAATTGAAGTATTTCGTTAAAGTGTTGGAGGCTTATTTAGGTGTATATTGTTTGAATTCTTACTGTTTCTTGACCGTTGTCGATGTTATCTGTCATTTTGTTTTATTATGATACTGGTGCACGTAAAATTCACAATGTTATCATACTGAATCTTTCCATGACAAAACGTTAGTTTATTTTAACTTGTGTAGATTTGAATTTCGGAACTTTTA
This sequence comes from Spilosoma lubricipeda, assembly GCA_905220595.1. Classification (NCBI taxonomy): domain Eukaryota; kingdom Metazoa; phylum Arthropoda; class Insecta; order Lepidoptera; family Erebidae; genus Spilosoma; species Spilosoma lubricipeda. The sequence continues at coordinate 5,463,858 of HG992290.1, forward strand.
TAGTATTTTAAAACTTAACTGCAATGGGATTTGTTAACTGGTTTTTCTTTTGTTAGAAGAGACCACATAAATTTAAATATGTACAAGTTGTACAGAATTCATTGTCATTTTAATATGACATTATTTCAATATTTCGAAATTTTAATATCAGATCTGGAGAACCATTGAGAAACAATTAGGTAAACATCCTATTTCACAATTCTAGAAAAGTTAAATGTTGAATTTAATATTTTGAAATATTATCACTCATAACATTTCAATTATCATAAGTCAAAATGCATCCATACATTTAATTCATCTTCAAGGCCTTATGTTAACATAGAGTTTAATTTCCCTGACATTAAATATTCAGTGTGAAGATTGCAAAGAATTACAAATTTTAAATGCCATTTAAAACCACAAAATGTAAACTTTTTATAATGCAATAATACTGTTTTTAAATTGCTATATAAATTATTGGCACAGTGTATAAACAATCACAAATTATGAAAAATAAATCCCACTTCAAAGTACTACATCATATCTAATTTTCTCAGTCCTACTAGATATTTTATTGTTCTTTCAATCACCCCACTGACCCATGTATAAAGAATTTAAATGTTACTACAAACCCCTAATTCAATACTATTCCTAATGCTATTAGATATTATTATTATTCTTTAAATTGCATTTCTGATTGCGACTGTAGTTATATAAAAATGATTAGAAATTTTTCATCATCATCATCATCAGCTTATCGCAGTCCACTGCTGGACATAGGCCTCTCCAATTGCACTCCACTTAGTTCGATCTTGGGCTTCTCGCATCCAGCTCCTGCCAGCCAGATCATCACTCTACCTGGCCTTTGGAAATTTGTAATGTCACTCAAAACCATTAAATGTTTGCTGGTTCTGAAAAATAAATTATCTAATAATGCTATTAGACAATTTATTTTTCTTTAAATGTCTCAACTGAATGTAGTACAAGAGCCGGTGAAGATCAACTTACACCTATCTGATAACTAGATAGAATTAATGAATGTTTCTATGATGGCTTGCCTATCGAGTACCATCATGAATATTTTCAAAATTAAATTAATTTATAACACATTTTTTCATCTTTTTCACTTTATTGATAATAATCAACGAAATTTAATCCCAAATGTTAATTTTGTTATGGGAAATATGCCTAAGTAGGCTTGCTTACTTATTTCAAAATTTTATATCTTTCTGGCAACAGGTATGAACAGTATAGTATATGAATATAGGTAAATACACTGAGCTAAAAACTAATCGAAATTAGTAGCAAAATAAAGGTTATTTAATAAGTAATCTAACAAAAAAGGCTTGCCTGAGAAAAAAGAAGATCAAAAAAAAAAATTGTTTTGCAGTTTTGTGATAGGCAAGCCATCATAGATGTGTTCATGAATTAATGCAATTTAAAAAAAAACAAGTTTGATCTGGTTATCGGATGGGTGAAAATCAATCTTCATCGGCTCTTAGACCAATGCCACAGTGTAAAATTCAATCTGAGTATACAAAATAAGACTATAAACAATTCAGATGACAAGGTCATTCACAAGTAAGGAAGCAGTAGGTATATCCTGACCACAGTGACCGCCGCTTAGTTTGGACAAGGGGACAGTCTATATTTAGTCTGCAAATGGAAGTAGATTGTCTTGTTAGATAAGAGAAATGCCTTGTTTCATTTCATCTTATTATTAAACTCAAATAAACATTTATAAAAACAAAAATTTTTCAAAAGAGTCTCCTAAGCAGGCATTGCTATTACTTATGTGTCTAAGATTACAACTCAAACACAAAATAGCAACAATATATGTTTTGTCAAACATTTTGCAAAAATAAATCTATAAATACCCATTAAAAGTGTAGGTGATTTCCATTATTCAAATGTCAGAAAATGATATTAAAATGAAAAATATACTAGATATTTAATATGGTGTTGCCTAAAAAATTAATAAATATGACATTTACTTATTTATGTATATTTCATTTTCATTAATTACATTATTAAAGTAAAAAAAAACTAATAACTTTTACACTCTAATCTTAGGAACTACTGGTCCGATTTGAAAAATGCTCACAGTGTTAGAACGCCCATTTATCGAGGAAGGCTATAGGCATATATCATCACGTTAAGATCAATAGGAGCTGAGCACCAATGAAGAATGATACAAAAAGGGGGGAAATGATTATGCTACAGGCAATAGAAGACATAAACATAAACTTAGTAATAATATTAACTTTTTTAAGATCATGATATGGTATTTTCTTCTGTTGAAGTCTTATATCTTCTGTTTTTTTTTTGGAATTTCTTTAAATAACAGATTTTCTCTTTCTTAAATTATTGATAATCACTACCACTTTCAACAACCTTATTGACCAGATTCAACAGTGTGTTGAATGTTTATGTTTAAAAAGAGTTCAGTATATCATAATATTATCCACATTATAAGTGTTTTCAGTCCTAAATTCTTTAATTTAATAAACAATTTTATGTCATCAACCTCATTAGATAAATGTAACTTCCTAGGGTTCTATATTGTAGTCAAGTCATTAAAAACAAACAAACAACTTCTAAATATAAGTAACTTGGTTTAAATTTAAAGCATTTTGAATCATCATAAAACTAAAAAAAAAAAGGAAAGGTATCACATTCTTAGTTTTTAACTGGAAAAACTTACTTGCCTACATAAAGGAGGGGGATCTTGGTAACTGTGCCACAGTTTCATACTTTACAGCTGTCATCGTTACTGATTCGTTTCAGTATTGTATTGTTTTTACTTCCAAATAAAAGTTTTTATTATAATTTATGACAATACCATTAAATTATATTAAAGTAAAAAAAAATATGTATTCAAGGTAAAATGATAATTCCTATCTTATGTCTCTATTCGCCACTATGACTCTGTATTTCTTTACTCCGCTAGAAAAAGTAAATAGATGTAGTATCAAATATTTCGATTTTCACTGACATAAGAAAACACTCAGTGAAAATTGTGCAAAACTAGTGTTCTTTCATTGTTTTCTTATTGTTAAAACAACATCTGAACTGTTCCACTGAAAAGTAGTCTGCAGATCCGACAGTATTAAGAGGGACCGTCGATAATAAGATAAGTTCATGTATAGGTCACTATTTAGGCATAAGGTACTGAAAAACACAGTCTGATTGGCAACGGATATGTCTTGCTCGCCCGGTGGACTAGCCGATAGCAAGTCAACTCAGTAAACTGCCCGACCGCAACCACTAGTCACTACCCGCAAATACTTATTATAAACTAGCTGAACCCCGCGGTGCTACCCGCGGTTATTGTTGTACCGCGAGTAACGCCGCGGGACAAAGTTAGTTTAAAAAAAAGTAGCCTAAGTTACTCCCCGGATCATCAGCTACCTGCCAGCGAAAGTCCCGTCAAAATCCGTCCAGCCGTTCCAGAGATTACCCTGAACAAACAGACAGACAGACAGACAAAAAAATTTTTAACTACATATTTGATATATGTACCGTGTATACATACATATGCATTTAGTAAAAAGCGGTTATTTTAATATTACAAACAGACACTCCAATTTTATTTATTTGTATAGATTCGAAAGTAACTGGGTCTGTCTGTCAGCCTGTTACGCATTCACGGCTAAACCGATTTCAATGAAATTTGACATGGATTCACCTTGATTTTTAAGAAAAAAATTGGCTTCTCTTTACCGCGGAAACCACAATGGTAAATAACGTGTGAACGTTAGGTAAACGCAGAAGGCTTATCGAAAACTAAACGATTATTATATGGCGTAATATAAAAGATTTAGTTATGAGTAGAGTAGAATAATATCACGTTTAAGTTTAAATATGAATTAACCGTATCATTGAACTTTGTTTAAGACAAAAAAATAATGATATGGTGTTTGATTGCTACTAGGTCTAGTCACCTCATATCTGGTGCTATGACTGCACATTCCTTATCTTTATCCCAAGTCGATACGGTTAATGAGCATCCAAATGTCTTCTGGTTCTGCTATCGTTATGGTTACTTTGCTTTAAATACCAAGGGGCCTAAGATACGGGGATAATAAAAATAATAATTGTGCGCACCGTGATTAAATGTATCAGAGGACGGCGCTCATATTTGGACTAAGTCATATGACTGAAAATAAGACCTTTATGATAACCTGGTGGATGTTAGTTAGCAAAAACTACTGAACGGATCAAGATGAAACTTTACAGTAATGTAGATTCAATCAGAATAATATACATCAAAACACATAGGCTACTATTTATCGCTATAATTGGCAAACACGCGGGCGGAGTCGCCGGCAAAAGCAAGTGTATTATATTCATATCATTTTCACAGTCATCGCAATTCGTAAGTCGCGAAAGAAAAATGATTCATTTATTCTTCAAATATATTCCAAAGAACTTCATACAATATATTAAAACATATACACAACTTATTATAGGCTACAAAAATGAAAATCCTAATTTCGTTTAAAAGTATTCATTTAAGTTTTGAAAGCAAACTCATTTGTCTGGAAAGTTTGAAGTGTACACATAACCATCAGCTATGTTTAAGAAAGTTTTTATAATGATTGAAAATACTAAAGTTCTTTTTGCAAAAATAAAATCATACGCGTATTATTCTACTCTACTCATAACTAAATGTTTTATTTTACGCCATATAATAATCGTTTAGTTTTCAATAAACCTTCTGCGTTTACCTAACTTATGATTCACACGTTATTTGCCTCTTACGACGTATTTTATTGTATAAACGTTGACCCCTTCAGATAGTTTAATATTGTAAAAATATGTAAACATTTACATTATTGCCAACTACTTATGCCATGACTGCCTGGTTGGTCTAGCGGTTGGCGTGTGCGGCTGCTGATCATGAGGTCTCGGGTTCGATTCCCGGGTCGAACCAAATGTTTGTATGATCTACAAATATTTGTTTTGGAGTTTGGGTGTTTTCTTTGTATAATATGTATGTATTTACAAAAAAAAGTATAATTGTATTTATATCAGTTCTGCTTAGCTTGGGACTAGATGGCGTTGTGTGTTAGATGTCCGAAATATTTAATTATTTATTTACTTACAGTAAAGAGTAGCCTATTTGTTTCTTAAGAATCAAAGTGAATCCATGTCAAATTTCATTGAAATCGGTTTAGCCGTGAAAGCGTAACAGGTTTACAGACAGACCGAGTTAGTTTCGAATTTATAATATACTAGCTGAACCCCGCGGTGTTACCCGCGGTTATTGTTGTACTGCGAGTAACGCCGCGCGACAAAGTTAGTCTAAAAAAAGTAGCCTAAGTTACTCCCCGGATCATCAGCTACCTGCCAGTGAAAGTCCCGTCAAAATCGGGCCAGCCGTTCCAGAGATTACACGGAACAAACAGACAGACAGACAGACAAAATTTTTTTTAACTACATTTTTGGTATATGTATCATGTATACATACATATGCACTGATTAAAAATCTGTTATTTTAATATTACAAACAGACACTCCAATTTTATTTATTTGTATAGATATTTAAAATGAATTTCAATACATATTGTGTTTAAATAATTCTCACATCTCACTTCGAAAGTAATCGTTCCGTGTATATCTGTAGGTACTACCAACTAATATGTAAAGGTGATTTATCGACCCGCAGGTTTATCTCTTCCATTCCTTGTTATCATTTTTATGTATGTTCCATATATATGCATATTGTAGCTCTAGTTTACCGCTTTATCATCATCATCATCTTCTCTACTTGTCATGTACATGTCAATTGTGTGCAGTTCCAAAAACCGGTTCATACGTTACTATCGTACTTAGTTAGAAATGCGAAATTAACTGTCTGTCACACTTTCACGGCCAAACCGCTGCACCGATTGTAATGAAATTTGGCGTGAAGATACTTTAATTCTAGAGGAAGGACATAAGCTACTCTTAACTGCGACATTTCTCATAGCCGACAAGCGGCGAAACCGCGAGCAAAAGCAAGTAAAAATATATTTTATATATCCTGAATAGATAGGAACTCTGACTATTACACTAAATAGGTTTCCTTTTAATGGTCCTATAAAGAGCGGCAAGAAGTACGAATAGGTATATTTCATATATCTATATATACTAACATATAAGGGTGAAGAGTTTGTTTGTTTATTTCAACGCGCTAATCTCAGGAGCTACTGATCCGATTTGATAAAGTCTTTCAGTGTTAGATAGCCCATTTATCGAGGAAGGGTATAGGCTATATATCATCACGCTAAGACCTACAGGAGCGGAGCACCAATGAAGGATGTTACAAAAACGGGGGAAAATTATCTCGCTACGGGCAATAGGAGAAGCAAACGAGGTTGCGTGGGTCGGCTAGGTTTAGATAAAGATCTCAAACGCATTATGATTGTAACATGAAAGGTCCTGATAACAATGTCCTATTTTCTTCAGGAAGTAATTTACCATTACTTAGAACTGTAGACAAACATCATTAGTTCATTGAGCGTCTCCTAGACAAAGCAGACAACTACTGCCATTTTATAAATTACGACGACATGTGTTCATAAAGCACACGATTGATCTTTCTCTCAAGGTATTCTAACTGTTTTCCAGCTCTTTATTTTGAGGTTCGATATTTCTTAATTTTATTGTCAGTTTCGGTATCATTCCCACACGATCTTTTTACGCTTTGAATTCTGATTTAGAAAGAGCAAGTCAGGGGATGTCCATCATCCATCATCCATCAATTTTTTTGGAGTTATCACAACGTGTAATGTTGCAAATTTTATCTGGCTTTTTATGACCAGCTGTCTACTTTTTACCCGACTACGGCAAAGCCAAAGGAGGGCTATGATTTTGACAGGCTATGTATGTATGTATGTATGTATGTTTATTTGTTCCCTCCTAGCTCCTTAACTACTCATTATGTTGTGATCGTTTACAGCGGGGAACAACTAACAATGAAGGCCCGGTAGGACGGTATAACCGGTATTTATAGCCACGTAATTCAATTAAAAATTTACGTAATTTTATTCTGGGGTATACAATAGTCATTGTAGGCTAAACACTAAAGTCTTCTTTATTAAATATTAAAGAAAGCAGTTGGATTTTCTTTTTGTTTGCCAAGGCCGACCAATAAAAACGCTAATTGACACTTGAACTTGACCTATGGACCAAACTTAACCTTGCTGGGTTTCATTGCAAATAATTCGACTAGAATTTCAATAGTAGAAAAATATTGATGAATTAGTTTGTTTTACGAGTGAGATAATGTCAAATTTAAGAAGAAAGAAGGGTTCCCCGTAACACATTTTACAAGTTATTACTATCAAGCAAATTTTTCGTGAGTGGCTTTATTTTGATGAACAGATATCACTCCGGTCGAGCCGGCCCATTCATGCCGAAGCGTGACTCTCCCTCGGTGACAAATTTGCACGGCGAGGTTTTGATTGTTATCTATACTAATATATAAAGCTGAAGAGTTTGTTTGTTTGTTTGTTTGAACACGCTAATCTCAGGAACCGCTGGTCCGATTTGAAAAATTCTTTCACTGTTAGATAGCCCATTTATCGAGGAAGGCTATAGGATATATATCATCACGCTAAGACCAATAGGAGCGGAGCAACAATGAAAAATGTTTCAGAAACGGGGGAAAATTATCACGCTACGGGTAATAAGAGACGTAAACGAAGTTGCGTGGGTCAGCTAGTATCTCATATTTATTGTTGGTATGAAATTACATAACTGAAAACCTATCATAAAATGTAAGTAAATAAAAGTAATTATAAACTAAAAATGGAATGATTATTTTGATATTTAATTATTAACTCAATCCTTTTATTCATTAGCTTTCTCTTATATGAATACTGTTTAAGATGACCAGCTGTAAAGATAATTTTTTAATAGAAATGTGTAAGTATATGCAAAACCTTAAAAGCCATTAATTAATAATAATAAATATTTCGGACATCTAACACACAACGCCATCTAGTCCCAAACTAAGCATAATTTAATTGTGTTTTTTAAATTACAACGCTAGCAAGATGGTTCTAGAAAAATAATGTAGGTACAATACGGTGACCTTTTGTGGCGTCACATCTCGATTGGCAGACACTGAAAATCAATTCGGAGTTTGTTCAAGTTCATTTCAGTAAGTGTTAGGAATCAATTCTCATTTGCACGGTCTATTGTGCAATATATATTTCCATTAATATATTGACTGACTCTCTGATTCATCAACTCAGAGCCTAAACCGCTGGGTATAAATTCGAAATATTCGAAGTTATAGCGCGCCATAATTTCTAATTTATAGCGTGCCCACTAAGAAAGGGTTTATGGAAAATTTACATTTATAGAAATTCGTAGTTTTCAAAGTTAGAGACATGAAATAAGAAGAAAACACGCAAGCGAAGCTACAGGCAATAATTAGCTTGTTCAGAACATAATAATGTAATACGTGATTTTTTAACGCTTCTGGAACTTAAAAGATTTTATTTTGCTTTCCAGTGTTTTAGTTTTGTGTGACGTTAAAATTTTTAAAATCTAAGTAAAACTATTCTTGATGCCACTACATAAGACATAATATGAACAAACATCTAATACTCATGACTTAACAATGTTCTATGTATACGATTAAATAAATAATACATACCTTTAATTAGCTGCGCCATATAGGTATGATCCACGATTTTTGTTGCTTTTGAATATTGTGTCTGTTTTGTGTTTTCATTGGTTTTCGAGTAACCCTATTTTCTATTCTAAAATAAAAGTAGTCCAAGTTACTTCTTATAACATCAACAGACAATGTGACAGACAGACAAAAATATTAAAGTTTGGTTCTTAGTTTGAATGACGCTTTAATTTCATTTATTTATATAGAAATCTTCTCGTATTTAGGTTATGTCAGATTGTGATAACTCAAGACCTACTTGTTAATCTAATCATATGTTCAGACATGTATAATACTGTAGATACATGCATGTGACCGTTAAGAACTCGCCTCCTTGAAGAGGAAACCGTGCTAATGCAACTGTACCTGCGGTTTCGCGAGAATGATAAAAAAAGTCACATTATTTGTAAAACATGTTTTCTTTATGGTCTGACTGCCTCGTAGGTCTCGCGGTTGGTATGTGCGACTGCTGATCATGAGGTCTCGGGTTCGATTCCCGGGTCGGATCAAATGTTTGTAAGATCTACAAATACTTGTTTCGGAGTTTGGGTGTTTTCTATGTGTATGTGTTTACAAAACAAAAGTATATATGTATTTGTATCAATTGTCTAGTAACCATAACACAAGCTCTGCTTAGCTTGGGACTAGATGGCGTTGTGTGTTAGATGTCCGAAATATTTATTAGAATAAGTGTAACTTTGTTGGCTTTAATCGTTAGAATAAAATGTTAAAAGTTTCTGAAATCTCCTTATAAAGTTGAAGTAAATATTGAAATACGCAGTCTACTTTTTGACCAATCTTTAATTACTTTATTTACACCTAAATTTTATGTGTTACATTTATTCTTTGTCGTAAAAAGATTGTTTTTTCAACAAATGGTTTAGAAGACTGGATATAGAATATGGAGCTTACAAAGTACAACACCACGACATTATATTTATGGAGAACTATCTCCACAATTCTTTCTTAAAATTATTTGTTTTAATTACTAACGAAGTAGAAAACTCACCAAAAGAATTTATTAAACTTCTATTAGGCTCCTTCTTCAGTACTCGTTTTTCTTTTACGCTTGCCAAAGTGACTGTACTCTGCCTGATGGAAAGCGTAAGCAGAGTCCAAGAGTGGTGGCCACCATACTCAATTGCGAATGGTGACCCACATCATGGCGGCCCAGTGATGCTTCTGCATCATTGGGCCTCCGGTCTCGCACTCACGAACGAAACAAGTCAGCACGTATGCTGTTATTTTAGAATTATATTCTGTGTGAGGTTATACCGCTCCGGTTGAGCACCGTTCGTGCTGAAATCAGTGTGGCTCTAATACTTTGAACTCCTTCTATGTCTAATTCTCTACTACTCTTCCCTATATAGGTTTAAAAAATCGCAAAACGGCAGAAACAAAGCGTTGTAAAATAATTTTCAAACACTAAATATAACGTAGAAAGCTATTTTTCCTTAAAACGTTTTACGGCTTAACCGTCTCTTAATTCAACGTCAATGGATAATACAATCCACTTTATCCCTAAATTCCTTTGATGCCGAGTGACGTTACATTTTCTAACAGACATTTAAACTGATCTATTGTTAGCTTTTGTTCTTAAAACGTCACTGAAAAGTGGTTTCATTTAACTTTAATCTGACTCCTTCTCAGCAATTTCCAGACGATGAATTGTGTCATCTATACTAATATATAAAGCTAAAGAGTTTGTTTGTTTGTTTGTTTGTTTGTTTGAACACGCTAATCTCAGGAACCGCTGGTCCGATTTGAAAAATTCTTTTTGTGTTGGATAGTCCATTTATCGAGGATGGCTATAGGGTATATATCATCACGCTACTACTAATAGGAGCGGAGCAACAATGAAGAATGTTTCAAAAACGGGGGAAATTTTCACGCTACGGGTAATATAAGGCGCAAACGAGGTTGCGTGGGTCGGCTAGTAGAGTATAACGTTTAACTATTCTAATTTAGGATTTGAAATCCAATTTTCTTCTCAGCGCGCCACGTTGATTCTTTAGTAAAGATACTTTAAAGTGATTAGGCATCCATTTAATATTAAGATACTGTTATGATTTCAGGGAGGAAAACACAGTATTCATACAAATAAATAAAATTGAAGTGTATGTTTGTAATTCAAGTTAACAGCTTTCTATTAAATGCATATATGAAAGTACGTATACACGATACTTAAATTAAAAAATCTAATTTCAAAAGCTATGTCTGTCTGTTTCTTGCGGCTAATCTCCGGAACGACTAGACTGATTTCGATGTGATTTTTATTGGTGGATAGCTAATGATAAAACGAGTAAGACAAGCTATTTATTAAGACCATTTTCGCCCTGCGTCGTTGCCCGCTAATATTGTAGTAAAGGTACAACAACACGGTCTCGGCTAGAATACTAATAGGTTATTCTTTAGAGAGAGTGGGAGAGCCACGAGGAGTGATACTACGGCTCACAAAACACCGGTGTGAAATAGCGCCTGCGCTGTGTTTCACCGAGTGCGTGAGGATTCCGGAGGCCCATACCCCAACCATCACCATATCCCTCTCTCTCTCCCCATCCCCCAATTGCCAGCAACGCAATTGTGACGCCTCTGGTGTTGTGGGTGTGCGCGACGGTAATCGCTTACCATCAGGAGATACATCTGCTAGTTTGCCCCCTGTATCATTAAAAAATATTTATACTTTACTGCATTTAAGCCTTAAATCCAAGTCAATAAAATGATTATAACAAATGAGTACATTTACCTTTAAAAACCAGAAATTAAAAAGAAAAACAAATCTCTTGACGACATATCCCTACACATAAAATGTAGGTACCTATTGTTCTTCTCTACGTTCAAGGCTTAATTATTTACCCAATTTCATTATTATTTCTTTCAAATTAGAATGGTAAAGCAAAGAGTAATTTGCACATTACAATATTAGTTTGGATGCAAATAATAAATGAGTTAGTAGTAAAACTAATGCATTGCTCTTATAACTTTTCCGACGTACATAACTTCAAGTATGTGCAGTAAAACACTTCATTTGATCCAGTTTCAACAGCCAGCTAGTACTTATTGAAACTATTGCAAGCAAAGTAATCAAGATACGGAGAACCAGTACTGTTATTTTTATTTATTTTTCGCTTCTCAGAATGCAACCTGTTTCCTTATTTTGTTTCAACATAAATATAAACTAAGGACCAAGTGGACAATTTATGCCCCTTTGTTAGATTTCTTTTTCTAGTAACAAATGCGTATTTCGTGGATTACTGTAGAGAATTAATTTTTTTCTTCTAGTCTATTTCCATGAAAGCAAATGGCAAAGCCAAGTGCCTGTTCTTTATGCATAATGTAAATTAAATTTTGGAGATATTTACAAGGTAAATATCTCCAAAAATCGATCATGCTGTCGTGTTTCGTTGGTGAGTGCGAGACCCAATGAGGTAGAAGCATCACTAGCCCGCCATGGTGTGGGTCACCATGCTGCATTGTTGCATTGTCTGCATTCGCAGTATGGTGACCACCACTCTTGGATTCTGCTCATGGTTTCCATCAGGCAGAGCAGAGTCATTTTGGCAGGGCCAAACATAAAAAAAATAATATCTTTGAACACAATTGAGCGACATAGTGCGCGACTATTCGAGAGCGTTTCTATAGAAAATGAATTAAACACAAACAATATGTACCGAAGCTTCAGAAGTCACATGCATTATGTTCATTGGTGAAATAAATTAAAAACTCGCTTACGGTAGCATATAGCACATTATTTACTTTATTATTGTACCACAAAAGGCATGGATATATAATCATTATAATCAATATGTACCCAGCGGTCAGTGCAACGATCGCAATATCCGACAGACCGTAAACTCACAACGTACTAAGCAATAATAGCTGTTTCCGTTTAAGCGTTACGTTTTCTTACGGTTCGCATGTAGAGAAATCGTTTGTGCAATACGACCTTTTTAATTTTTCATTGTTACACGTACCGAAATGTCTGACCCTCTTAGGTATCAATGCATTTAATAATAATAATAAAGTTTATTATGTTTCAGAAAGTTTTTACAGTCTTATTATAACATGCGCTGGGGATCCCCTGTGTTGTGAGGTCCAGTCTCTTTCATCACAAAAAACATGTTAGTTTGAAAGTTATATATTCTAAAATGATCTGTCGCTGCACTACAGTATTTATAGTTCTGTCTGAATACTATTGATTTTTAATACTGAAGCTGACCTTTATAGAATCTTCACATGTATCTACAATCCAACGTTGGAGTGTTGAAATATTAGTTTCTAGATACACTTAATTGGCAACTCGTCCCCCTCTCTTTTCCACAAAGGCTGGCAACGCACTTGTGACGCCTCAGGTATTACGGGTGTCCATGGGCAGCGGTAATCGCTTACCATCAGGTCTGCTCGTTTGCCCATTACTTCATAAAAAATATAGGGAAGTACAAGCGGCAGCCTTATAGCCCGTAGACAATCATGGCATGAAGGGGATTACATATATTTAGCTAGTGTCATATAAAACTAGCTGAACCCCGCGGTGTTACCCGCGGTTATTGTTGTACCGCGAGTAAAGTCGCGAGGCAAAGTTAGTCTAAAAAAAAGTAGCCTAAGTTACTCCATGGATCATCAGCTACCTGCCAATGAAAGTCCCGTCAAAATCCGTCCAGCCGTTCCAGAGATTACCCGGAACAAACAGACAGACAGACAGACAAAAAAAATTTTAACTACATTTTTGGTGTATGTAGCGTGTATACATACATATGCATTAAGTAAAAAGCAGTTATTTTAATATTACAAACAGACACTCCAATTTTATTTATTTGTATAGATTGAATACATACTAGTTAATACTAGTTTCTCGAAAATGACCAGGGCCCCAATTTTCACCAATAAATGTTCTCCAGGCAACGATATTTATGATTATTATTGACTATGCAACAAATTACTTTAAGCAATTGAATAGACGTTTTCTTACAGAAGTTCTTCGAGTGATTCACGTTAAATGCTCTACTACTACATTGTCAAAATAATTTTGTTCGAGCTATGTTATCTCCGAAACAAACCGTTGCTTTAAACTTTGTCAGAATACCTTGTGACGACTCATAGTCATAGGAAGGTATTTAATGCCTGTTTTTTGTGAATTTCATAAAGAAACTATATTACGTAGTTTATAAGAGCGATAATGTTTTAAATTTTGCAGTAAATGACATTATTACCACGATCAATGTTCGCAGCAAATTACTGTCGATGTATCTGTAAATATATTATCCATAGCTTTTGCTCACCGCAAATTGGTGAAATTCCATCTAACGGTAAAAGCAATCAGCGTCTGATTTACCACTATTAAAGTCGATGTCTGCCTGATAACTTACACTTAAAGATACGACTTGTAGACATTCAAGAATTACGGATACAAGAATGAATAATGTCTTCTTATCTCTCTCTGTTTTCACTCTTAGTTCTGATTACAATTTATTGATCGCATATGGCCTCGATCCATATCAAATAAAGTGGTTTCTGACACTGTTTACAGCCGTTGAAACTTCTTCAATATCTATTTATGCACTATTGGTTTGAAACTACCTTCTCTGATCCGTGTCCAGTTAACACGCAAGATTGCTCTAGACCTAACTTTGCAAAATAAACTCTAACGTTTTAATCTTAAAGTCTTTTGCCCATGATATTATGGTACTTCATTGCCATCTTGTCAGCCTTAAAAAAATACGTATTGTTTTTATAATTGCCTGCTCCACAGAAAGTAGGTTATAAGGTCAGACAAAAGAATAAGAGACAAGCCATAAGTAAATGTTTAAAGGTACGTAATGGAGACATTATGTCGCTTGCCCTGGAGTGGTGAGTCAACAGGTCGGTGAACCCTGCTAGATTATCCTGGATAACGGGTTTATTGGCCACGTAATTGGATCCAAGAAAATTGACCAAGAATTTTGCCGGTAAATAAATCTTTTGTCAATTGAATTGTAGCTACTTTGAAGGCTCTATTTTGGTGATTTTAAATCATTAGCTTATAATTATCTGGGAAAGAGAGTTAAGTAGCATACGTTTGAAATGACTTTTTAAGTAAAAGTACAATTATAATAAATGCATATTAAACATAGACGTACAAAACAACATAATGGATGCTATTGTTGCATAAAGTGACGGTAGTTTGTTAGAAAGTAACTCTCGAGGGACAGTCACTGTAAGCGAACAAATTGCCTCGAAACCTCAGGGAGTATTTATTGAATTTACTTAGATTTCAAGGTATTGAAGTTTATAGATAAGTACTAGACGTACTACTTATACTTACTTACTAGGTTACCAAATAAATACACGAGAATTCAGTCCAAGATCGTGTTTTAAATGTAAATGGATTGACAATATAATAAATTTAGAGTGATAATTTCGGCAACAAGTGAATCACCAAAGCGTTAAAGTTTATTTAGGTGCTAACGTTTGTCTGATTATATTTTCTGTATACTAGCTCAGGATACTTGTGGAAATTTTACTTTATAAAAGTTATAAACAATTTTTAGTTTTATTGTTGACTAGCTGACGCACGCAACCTCGTTTGCGTCTCCTGTTGCCCCGTTTTTGAAACAATTTTTTGCGTTGGTGCTCCGCTCCTATTGGTCTTAGCGTGATAATATATAGCCTATAGCCTTCCTCGATAAATGAACTATCCAACACTGAAATATTTTTTAAATCGGACCAGCGTTTCCTGAGATTAGCGCGTTCAAACAAACAAACTCTTCAGCTTCATAATATTAGTATCGATAACTTATTAACATGATATATAATAATAGACCCGAGAGCAAACACCTACATTGTTTATTTTGTCCATTGGTAAATATAGGAACGTTCGATTAACGCTTCATTATGAGCCAAAGTTTTTATAAGTTCTTATTGTTAACTCCTCTGCCCACACGAGCAAAACCAGTCCGTTATGATAATCAATAAAGTTGAATGAATTTCTACATGTTTAATGTTTATTGGCCAGATGTTCGCAACAAACTTTCTCTTTATAAATGTATAAAATATCACGTTTTTATCTTCCATACTTGTTTTGAGGGAAAAGGTGGTGGAATGATTTATTACCAATCACTACGTAGAAATCTTTGAAGATACCTCAAAACATGAATTTTCATCAGTGTTATATAAATTTTTCCTTTAAGTGTCAACATCTCGAGTGTTTTCTGCAAATAGGTGTTTATAAGAAACTAAAGAGTAGGTTATATACCTATGTATATCAGGGTCATCTAAAACTAAAACCATAAAGTATAAAATGATTTTATCGCAATATCAATTGTATCGATTTAGAAAACAAAACAAAATAGGTTATCAACACTTAACGCTATGATTGTGTTGACAGTTTTATTGTAAAATCTTAAAATATCTCGTGTATTTTGTTTTTTTATAAGTTTGCCTGATACTATTATCTTGTCGGAAATATAGTTAAACAAAATAAAACTACCAGCATTTTATTATATGCTACGTGTTATATTAAAGAAAACCTCATTTCTATAAATATACTATTATCTTAAGGCCTGTATGTATAATAAACCTGTTTAAAAAAATGTATAGAAAAAATGTTCTGGCAAAACAAAGTTAATTTACGTGAAGTAACAATTTGTCAAGAATTTTGCTTCTCAAACTAATGTCTTCCTCATAGTTGGTGTGTCATATATAATTTTTTTTTGCAGTATTACAAACAGAATGCATCTCTTATCGCGTTTTTCTTCGAAGGCACTGGTGCCCAGCAGAACCGGCTTCCGCATGACGTGTGCGGTGTGCGACTAATCGGGTGCTGAGTGCCAGTAACGCTCTTCGCGTCGCGCAAACAGGTGCTCTCTTAACCTCTTACGGATTGTGTCGCCCTGATACCCTCTCGATACATCCCCGATCTAAATACGAACTTAGTGTTGTGATTTTGTGTGTTGATTTGTGGTTTTTCCATTTCATTTGATTAAAAGGTAACTGTTCAATTAAAAGTTTATTTTCAAACCATTAATAAATATATATCGGCTCATCAAGTATTTTATCCTTATATAATCAATCAATTGAGTTGACCCAATCGGATTACTGGAGAGAAAGTTGCGGAATATTTGGCTTGTCTTTTTAATATTTTCCTCTTTGAAAACTTGTTTTTTGTTTGACATTCTTACGTTTATCTTTATGAAGTTGGGCTTATTTAACTACTTCTTACTATTATAAATGTAATTAAATTATTCAAATAATTATCTACAACTTGATTCGTAAGTTCATTAAAGTCTCATACTGAACCGTTCATATATTTTATTCAAAAACTATTTCATCAATGTACTAACTATAAACTTTTTAACCCCTGTTTATAACAAGTTGAAATATTTTTGAATATAATAATATATTGGAGACTAAAATAATATGTATGATTTGAGATACATAGATAAAATCGAAGGCGTAGCTTTTTAATTTAAAAAAAAGTAAACACACTAAGAGCGTTTTGTCGCGTTTTTATTAAAATAGCCGTGTCGTTGACCCTAATTGTTGTTTGCGGACTAATAAAAAATAGGTAAAATAATATGTTATAAGTATTGTTCATATCAAACTTGTGTCCCTAATTAAACAATCATATCAAAACCCGGAGTGTCATCAGTTTAACTACAACATGTACTAGGTGCTTTATGTATGTATAGCTTCATTTATAACTACTAACTTTGGACATTTGTCTGAGATTCTTACCGGACCAAATGAATAAAATTTTTTGGTTTGAAATAGGTGTTACACATAAAAAAAATATTCAATCTTTATAAATGTGCAAAAAACTGAAAAATTTACATAAAACAAAATGCAATCGATAATTCACATTTTCATAAATGCTAAAAGTCGCAAAACAAAGTTGAAGGAGGCCTCGGTGCGTTAAATGTTATGAACTAACAAAACCTTGTACATATGTACAAGGTACAGAAAAGCCAAACCGTAAATGGTATAATAACATTTTACGACATTAAACCTAACTGGCTTAACGGATATAGGCTGGCTCCTAATCCCGTATATACGTAAAACCATACCACACAAATAGAGTGAGTTTAGTGTAAGATTAGTTAGTACCTACTAGTTATAACAGTTGCATTTTTTTTTTTAAATTCACAAACTTGAAACTTCATGCATCAACTACTACTTGCAAATATTTACAAAAAAAGGCACCATATTACTGATTCTGGGTGAAAGTTTATATTAATGCTAAGATTTTTTATGAATGAAATTACTCGCCCTAACTGACTTATTCATCAACGCAGACTCTTAACAACAGAAACTTTAAATTGTTGGGAACTGATGATTTTTATGTTTTAAGCATCGAGTAAAAAGGTTTTGTTCGAAAGTTTTATCCACATATGATATATGAGAGAATTGACGGTTCTATGGCAGTATCATTCGCGCGGAGCCGTAGGCAATAGATTGTTTTATATTAAATCTATATTTAAATCTAACATGTTCTAAATCTATATTCACTGAAACGAATAAAACGAACAAGTCACGAATATGTTGTTGATACTTCTTGTATTCTCTATTTATCTTTCAAATATATGTGTAAGTACCTACTGCTTTCAAATCTGACGTAATGTCAAGCAAATATGTTTAGCGATAACTTTTGAGAGATAGATATAAGAGTCAACTGATGTCGGAACTGTAATGTGACTAATGAATTGCTTGTTTAGGTAGTAATAATTATAATGTTAGGGAGAAACATGTGAAACTCTAGTATATTCCAGCACTAAATTAACCTCAATGATTGCGTTCAGTTATCATATTCTTTATCTTGTATGTAGGGTGGATATAATAAAAAATGAATACATATAACTACCTTACTAAATATGATTTAAAATGAATGTTTAAGGGTTGTACCCAGTCACATCCATCAGAGTTGAGAATGCAAATAAATGTGTAACCCATATTATGAGTTACAAAGAAATGACTGAAAATAGCTTAGACTGTCTGCACTTCCCGATGACGATTCTCTGCGTGTGTCATCGGTCGTTCCTACATTGCAACTTTGTAAAAACATCTGCTGCTAAAAGGCTCGATAATGGCGCTGAATCTTCGCGACGTAAATAAATTGTTTTTTGCTAAGGCAACACGATTTGGCTACTTAATACAATAGAAAAAAATTCTTGCTGCAAGTATTGCTAGTTTTCCAACTAGAAATATTTGCAACAAGAATTTTTTTCTTGATAAAAAGAAGATTTATTCAAATTAATTGAATACTAGTTAAAAATTGAGTTAGAGTAAAACTTTTTGGATGTTTAAAGCATTCACATACTAACTTATCCTTCGTCATCATCTCAGACGAATGACATTCACTGCTGGACATAGGCCACCTCCAGAATTCGCCAGAGCAACTGGTCCTGTGCTGCCCACATCACATACATACACGCATATACTTACGTACATTTAGTAATATAATATTTTTAACAGATTGCTTACAAAGTCTGATCACTACTACCTAACAACTATGTAGGCACACAGTATAACGCAAGTTTGTGAGGTTGCTGCCCCGTTCGAAAATAACAAGCTAACGGATAAATATTTCTCAAGCCAAACTGCAATAAGTCGAGATTCGATAAAAATTAAATCATCTTTATGAGTGTAATGGACCATGACATTTGATGCCCTAAGCTTCTAGTTGTCAATCTAAAGTAGGCTTTAGCGAACGTCAACTCTAATGGCATGTTATCTCAGATGACTTCGCCATTTATGCTCACGGCAATATAATGGCAAAATGGTCTATCGAGTCTGTTATTTACGTGTAATTGCGCCCAAGTGTGGAACTTTTTGGAGACGGTTTCATGCTGCTTACAAACACGTTCTTGAAGTAGCTACTGAAAGTTGTGTCTATGTATATTAACACAAAAAAAATATTATTGTAACATAGAAACATGTGCAATGTTTTGTACGTTGTAATTTTTTGTTGTATTATTTGTGTATATATTGCAGTTTGCATTTGTCTTTATGCTATTTTGAAACTAGAGTACGCCTCGAGTTTAGTTAATTGGTCACATTTGAAATTTAAGGACTCCTTTGTTCAGCGCTGTCCATTGCTGAACATAGGCGTCCCTAAATGAGCAGTTGCAACAGGCTGAAATGAGGATTTGATAACATTTAAACCAAAGTTTTTAATTAGTTAATTAGAAATTTTGGTCTATATCGTGCTTGTAGAAATACCTTCATAAAGTTATTAAAAGAAATGTTATTAGGCTACAAAGATTCTTATGAATATGCTATTCAATTCAATATTAACTAATAAATAATACACTTCAAACTCTTGTTAAAAATATAATTCAAATTACAAATATGTATGGTACTGAGATGGTGACATATTTAAAATAAAAAAAAAAACCGTTCAAATTGTAAGGTTATATTCTGCAACACTGTTTTAATGCAAATGCAACCGTTTTGACACACTTCGGTGTTACCTAACCGTTGGTTTTCATACGAGATATTTCTATAGTGTTGGTAGTTTGAATCTATAATTAAGTGAGGTCGATCCAATAATTGTCATGACACAGCTGTCTCTCGTTTCAATCTTTGATATAAAACCAGGAAACAAATGCACGACAGTCTTTGTGTTTGAAAATTTTAGTGCATTTTAAAGTGACGTGAGACAAGACTGACATTAACATATTTCTTTGTAATTTATTTCTCTATGCATTTTTACAAACATCTAGCCAATGTTATAAAGTAATTTTCAGCTAAATTTAAAAACACATAGCTATCTTAGATTCGGGTCGACTGAAGCTGAATCATAATGTACTGTTTTTAATTCATTTAACGCTGCTGTTCTACTCCAATTTAATTACGGCTAATTTTTGTGAAGGTTTTATGAAAATTACCAGTTTTATTGTTAATTCTTAGGCACGTCTATGAAGGCAGTGGATTATATATAAAAAGTAGAAAAGGTCAGAAAGAAATATTTTGATTACGTGACGGTACGAGTTCTTTGGTAGATTAGATTTCAAACTCAATGAGTTTAGTTTCTTTGCCTCGTCAGCGCAGTGGTAATGTTGCGACTGCTGTGCTTGAGGTCTCTGGTTCGCTTCCCGGTTCGGACCAAATGTTAATAACTTTATATGATCTGCACATATTTCTTTTGTAGTTTGGGTGTTTTCTCTGTATAATATATATGTATGTATTTATATTAGTTGTATAGAACCCTTAGTACAAGCTCTGTTTAGTTTGGGACCAGGCGTTGTGTATAAAGTAAGTTTTCTTAAAATGAATCCTAATGATCAATTTATCGCCCCGATACCTATCATACTAAATTTCATTAAAATCGTTGGAGCCAATTCCGAGATTTAGTATATATATATTATGTACAGGTATATCTTTATATATATAATTCTTCTGTGAGTGTGTATGTCACTGAACTACTCTCAAACAACTGGACCGATTTTGATGAAATTTTTTGTGTGTGTTCAAGGTGATCTGGGAATGGTATAGATTCACAATTTTGTCCGCTGGACAATGTTTTTTTAATTAATTTTTAATTTATTAGTAGTTATGGCAAAACGACGTTTGCCGGCACAGCTAGTCTAATATATAAAATTCTCGTGTCACATTTTTCGTTGCCATACTCCTCCGAAACGGCTTGACTGATTCTCATGAAACTTTGTGAGCATATTGAGTAGGTCTGAGAATCGGCCAACATCTATTTTTCATCCCCCTAAATGGTAAGAGTCACCCATCCTTAAAAAAAAAATAGCCCATTTATCGAGGATGGTTATAGGCTATATATCATCAGGTTAAAAAAAAAAAAAGGTTAAGGCCAATAGGAGCGGTGCATCAATGAAAAAAGTTTCAAAAACGGTTGAAGACGCAAACGAGGTTGCGTGGGTCAACTTGTATGACTAGTGTTTGAGAAGTCTAAAAATTTTAAGTGATTTTCAGTTTAGTTTACAGGTTTTAAATAAAAAAAATATCAACAATGTTCATATATGCCAAATTTATATATCTTACAATTATAGTAATGTATTTAAATTTATAATATACTGTTTAAGTGCCATGTGCCACAAAACCTACAGTTGAAGATAAAATGAGATAGTTTATTTTGGACGTATGCATTTTTATTACTTTTCTGTCGAAGGCCACAACAACATAATTATGTAGAAAATATATATACAGAAACATTTAATCTTACATTTTATTACACTATTCAAATATGCACCGACAACTTATTTATTTACACTTTTTATTTAATATGTATAACAATATATAGGAGATGCTTTTATTATGCAAATTAAATACAACTGCATTATATTAAAATATTTTTTTTCTAAAATGTAGACTGAAAGCAGTTTTACCTTAAATAGAACTAATTAGCACAAGTTGAGAAAGCTGGAACGACTCACTTTTAACCATAAACTAATTATAAGACTAATGATAAGGTTTCTTTATCCTATTATTAGATTGTATCTGATAAAATCTTGTAGCAAATATTAGCACTTTATAGTAAGTGGATATGCTAATGAGATCCTTAATTTCTCTCATACTTTGTTACTTGACTGTTTTATTGTATGTCTGCTAACGGCTCTTTCTCTAATTCAATACTTTCATTGTTATTTACGATATGTTTTGACAACTTTGAGTTATCAACGGAACGACAAGTTATTTTTTTAAGTTAAATTCAGTTTTGAATAACCTATCTCTAGTTAAAATTGGAGATAGGCATTATAAATGGCCGTAAAAAGATCAATTTTCAACACGTTGGATGTCTTTAATCAGACCTTTGTTTAGCATACGTTTCGAACGGAATCTGTGTTACAACGTGCTCAGAATGTTTGCTGTCGTGTGTTCTCCGATCTAAGTAAATGTCCTGTTTTCTCCGAACAAAAACTCGAGCAACAAGTCCGTCTGATTCATCGGTTCGGTTTGCTTTAACGTCCGCGATTTCAGATACGTGCTCATACTAACTAGGCTATATGATTTACATTCTCATTTTGTTTGATATATCATCTGAGAGAATATTGCGTTGTGCGATGTTGTCATTTGGTGCGTTGGCGCAATATTATAGTGAATTTAGTACCGACCTCCACAATGAGATACTGCCTTACATGTAGCTGAATTTTAGCGCTTTATTTTATTAATGTTGCAAATTCCATGGATTAAGAATTCGAAGTGTAACCACCCGTACCACCAACACCCCATTGGTGTTGTAAAACCCGAGTGAGGGAACAAACCACGCAAGACAACAACATTCGAAGAATGACTTGAAGCAAATACTATAATATCCCGTCTGGATAGCTTAGTATATTAGACCGAAACTTTCCTTTTAAAGATAGGCCTATGTTCGGCAGTGAATTAAAAGTGAGACTGCTAATGAAAATGAAATTTTTAGTATAGGGAACATCACATCAACCAGTTTTATTATGGATACAAATATTGACACCAAACGTTATCGCCTCTTTCGGGTTTTTCACAAGTGCAACGTTGATAACGTTACATTAAAAATACCTTTTTAACTACGTAATCTAGACTAGAATAAGTCTCAAATTCAGTTTTTTACTTGTTGCCATACTGTTTTCAGCACATGTTATGTCACCAACTGCTATCTTATATACATACTAGCTGACCCACGCAACCTCGTTTATCGTGTCGTCTACTATAATAGAATAGAATAGAATAGAATAGAATAAACTTTATTGTACATTAAATAATATAGTTTACATTAAAAAAATAAAATAATACTTCAATTGACTGTCCATGTACAAATGGCGGCCTTATCGCTAACAAGCAATTTCTTCCAGGCAACCTTGGGATGGGACCTATAATATGCATGTTACACATATAAACCTTCCTCTTAAATCACTCTATCTATTGCTGAAAATTCCATTAAAATCTGTTGAGTAGTTCAAAAGATCTAAGCGATAAAAACCGGAAGCGACTTCATTTAATACTATGTTAAGATTCAAAACAGAAAAATATATGTAGGTGATATAAAGTTCATCAAAACATCTAGTGTCTTATATTTTTTTAAAGTACCATAAAATTTGTTATCCGAAATGAAACAAGAATGTGACTTTTGAAAATTAACGAAATGGAACTTTTAACCAAAAGTCTTGAAACACATTTTCAAACACTTTCGGAATACCTTCAACAAAAGGGGTGTCGAAAAACTTTTAGCTTGACTCCTTTACCGTTTGGAGCTTTTAGGTTTATGGTAATGTGTTTGTAGGGAATTTTTCTTTGGCTTATTAATATGATTATCATTTGCCAGACGTAGCTTTAACAGAATAAAATTAGATTACATAGATAACTGAAAAATAGTCTACTTAATGAATTTCACATAAAAAATATAATACGTCTAAAAACAATCCTTTATAAATTAAATTAATTGTATATTTAATCAAAATATTTTGTAGAATTAATTGAGATTTCTTAAAGCTAATAATGCAATTGATAAAGCAATTTTTTTATCTATTAAACGACGGTTAGATAGGTTTTTTTAGTAGTAGCCTATGTGTTATTCTGATGTATAAGCTATATTACTATAAAGTTTCATCCAAATCCGTTCAGTAGTTTTTGCGTGAAAGAGTAACAAACATCCATCCATCCTTACAAACTTTCGCATTTATAATATTAGTAGGATTCGTCTTGTTTTTTCGGAGTTTAATCCAAAAATACTTTTCACTCGTAACATATTATTATCTAATTTGTCTCTTTAGATTATTTTGATCAAGATATGCGTAGGAAATATCAAAAAGTGTAAGCTATTCAGTGTTATGCACCATTAATCTGGTAAATGTTATGAATTTACAATATCTTCGTTCATCGGTTCTGAGCTATGTACGTCTGCATGCATACACATGCCACATACGTTTTGTTACGTTTTGAAGTGGTTAAATTATCTATCGTGTGAGCGATGGTCCATACCGAGTTCTGCATCAATTGATTTCTTACCGGACTACGGAAAAAACAATAAATATGAAATGTATATATATTAGAGGAAGGTGACTGACTGACTGACATACCCACTGATCAAAGCACAGCCCAAACCGCTGAACCTAGAATCCTGAAATTTTGCATGTAGGTTCTTTATATAACGTAAGTGAGCACTAAGAAAGGTATTTTGGAAATTCCACCCCTAAGGGGGTAAATCAGGGGTAAATCATTAATGTATGCGTGAGCGAGGCCGCGTGCAAAAGCTAGTGTTGAATAAAAACACTTGATAGTACCGTGTGAATCAGACTGTGAGAGTGTCTCGCGATTACAAAGTAAAGAGGATTACTACTAGGACCGGAATTCTTGTAACATTGTACAGTGCCCAGTTAGTTCTAGAAACTGTCGTATGAAGATTATAATTGTTTAACTCGAATATCTTAAATGTTTGTGGGTATTTCGTTGTAAAATTAGAGGAAACACAATGAACCATAATAATAACTTTTATTTTGAAAAAATTTCAACACATTTTGTATTAGATTCTCGATTTGTATTGTTATGTATGTGTACTGCGGCAACCGTACTCTTGCAAGTACGACGCCTAGGGGTTTATGTAGTCAGTTAATGGGTGTACCTGAATTTTAGGAAATAACACGACTAAACGTATCTTTACGCTTTTACTATAATATCAGAACTTTACAATATAATAATACAGATAATTATAATTCACTGCTAGGAGGTCTTGTCTCCGCGACTCCTGCAGCGAATCTCCTCTTCAGCCTTTTCAAATTCAAGTTCTTAAATTATATAAATCAAATTTAAGAATAATTGCTTCAAACAGGAGATTTCACCTGCCAGTTATACATTTTTAACAGGAGGTTGTATGCCTCCTCACCATGAAGGCCTCGGTCGCCACAGTACATCTGTGTGTATAGTACTGAAATAGAATGAAACCAAGTGGTTAAGGAGAGAAAAGTATAGCACATTTTAAGTGCTTGTTCTATATCCGAATAATATACAGACATCATCATTTGACACATTTTCTTTAGTGTCCGAAGTATATAAATTCGAAGGTAACTCTGTCTATCTATTACGCTTTCACGGCTTAACCGCTGCACCGATTTCAAAATCAGTGCAACGATTTGCAGCAAATTTGCACGCTGCGCCGAAATTTGGTATGGAGTTGTTTTGAGGAAGGACCGATAACCGACATACACGCAGACAAAGCAGTCTGCAAAAGCAAGTGGTGACACAAATAAGAAATAACTATGAAGATAGGTTCTTATGGCCAAAAAATTTTTGAATTACTCTAGAAAAAGAGACAAATTGTTATATAATTTACCTAAAAACCGATAATTTATATTGCTTGATGGTTAAACTTTTGATCTAATATATCTAGATCTGTGATCTAACTGCTTAACAATTCCTACTGATCAGAATGACTTGGAAAAAAGTCCCACTTATTATCTACCCATACAATGTGTCTGTTTAAATTATCGTGATGAATTGCTTATAGATCTTATCTATTAACCTCGCGTTTTAAATTTTTCTTATCGTTCACTGATCTACTTACCGATTTTCACGTATTTATCATCAATCTTCAAAGAGATATTTGCTAATTAACCTTCAATTATATCATTTATGCAGAAAATATGTAACATGATTAAGTCGGCGTTCCTTTTGAAATTTGATAAATTTCTTTGTCAGGAACTTCTTATTATTTCTTCGTAGATATAGTTTTATTTTGGTGGCGACAATAAATTTCTTTTTACCGAATGACGATTATTGAACATAGAACCAAGAAAATTATGAGAAAATTGGCTGGGCATAGAATCATGGCAATAAATAATAATAATTTATATTTAGTGCATTTGCCGTTTCAATTGTTAGAGATTAGATGCACGAAAGCATTCAATGAATTTATTTATTATACTCTAAAATGGAAGGCTTCATTTGTATTCAGAGAGACGTGAGTTCTCTCATGTCCGTCAGCACTTTTAACTGAGACATATAGCTTCCGATGGCCGGACGCACGAGCTTCTTGCTATGGAAGCCAATGGGTGATTTAACCTCAATGATTTCGAGTACAGATAACCATTAATTTAAATGACATTGTTCGAATATGACATCGTCTGAAAAGTGTTTGCGTGTTAATATTTTAATGCACATTGAACCTGGCAATTTAGTTAAATTGTTATTTTCATACTTTTTTGCTCAAAACAGTCTATGTATTGAGTTTATATACATACATATTTTTGGTAACTGCGAATGTAAGATGAAATAATGATACTAGACTAGGTATATAGTAAACCTTCATTTTAAAAATAAACATTCTAGATCCAATAGAAATATATTTCACGTCAGAAGTTTATGTATGTGTGTCTATGGTCCTAGCTCAACTAAGTAATTACCTAATTAATTGAGAAAATAGAACAATAAATTGAAGACAAACTTAGCTCAAGTTTTCAAAAGTTAATTTATAAAGGTGAGAAATGTGTATGTTGTCATTAAATTGCATAGTTTAGAACAGTTTACGAGATAGGCAATAATTTAGAATTGCAAATACATATTCTAAACCTGATAGGAATATCAACAACAATATTATTAAACTAGCTGAACCCCGCGGTGTTATCCGCGGTTATCGTCGTACCGCGAGTAACGCCACGGGGCAAAGCTAATCTAAAAAAAGTAGCCTAAGTGCCTCTCTGTATCATCAGCTACATATCAGTGAAAGTGCCGTCAAAATCGGTTAACCCGTTCCAGAGATTACCCGGAACAAACAGACAGACAAAAATTGAAAAAAAACATTTTTGGTATATGTAAACATACATATGCATTTAGTAAAAATCGGTTATTTTAATATTACAAACAGACTCCAATTTTATTTATTTGTATAAATAAATCCTCATTCCCATATATACATATTTATGAATGTGTCTCTGTCGTGTTTTCGCCATATGTGACTAAAATAATTTCATTCCCAATATTGTAGACGACAGATGTTTTCTTGTCGTTTCTAAAACCTTCCAGAACTTTCTTCAAGTTATGATGCCATAATACATAAGACTTTAAGGTTCTCCCTGGAGTGCTGCAGTAACTTCGGATAAGACAGTTATTGTCAAACTTTTTCTTTTAAAAGTTATGACAGTTCTATTGCTACATTTCAGTTTCTGTTGAGGGTTATAGGATTATTTTTACATAACTTTTTGGATGAATATTGTTAAATCAAATAGCAATTATTGTATTTTTCTTTCCCAGTATTTGCTCCGTCTATCGCATGGGTAATGGTTATTTCTTTATGGTATATGGAGTCAAACGTAAAGACGGTGACCTGTCACAAGTATCTTGAGCTTTGAGCATCCCCTCCCTTAACAACCAAATAACTTGGAACTTGGGGGACTTCGGTTTGTCTTATTATCATGTCTATTTTTCGTATGTAATGCATATTTTATATAAATATGTATAATATAAAAAGCAATTACTGTTCGTGTGTCTCGCTAAAACTCGAGAACGGCTTGGCCGATTTGGCTGATTTTGGGTTTGAAATGTGTGTCGTAATCTAGGGAAGGTTTAAACCGTGGAAATTAAAAATAACTTGAAAATTCAAATGTCAAGTGTACGAAGTAGCGGGCACAGCTAATATGTATATAAAACCATGAGAGTGGGAATCTTAAGCATTATAATAATAATATTTTGGTCATCTAACACTCAACGCCATGCACTCCAAAACTAAGCAGTGCTTGTAATATGGGTACTAGACAGCTGATATAAGTACATACGTATTTATTTTGTGTTGTAAATACAAACATATTATACATAAAAAACACCCACACTCCGAAATAAATATTTGGTCCAACCCGGAAATCGAACCCAAGACCTCAAGCTTAGCAGTTGCATACGCTACCACCGTGCCATCGAGTCAGTCATTGTGTTTCATATAAAACTTACTTATGTCATAACAATGGATACCCCACACTTGGTACTTAATACATTTCTATGACATTAGCTATTATAATCTATGTTGTTTTTGTCCGCAAAACTTTAATACCTATTTAATTTTTTTGTTACAATAAGCGGTGTGAATCTTATCCTCGCCTCAAACATAAGAGGGGGGCGACTTTTGTCGGGGACATCTTTTGTTGAGAACCGCTGAAAGATAAAGGCACGGTCCATCGTTCGAAGTTGTCTAGACTTTGGAATTACTCTCGACATTGCCTTTTGTTTATTTAATATTGCATAGCGTAAAAGCTTTGTCTCGCTTCTGTGTTTTGCTTCCCGTTTTAACCGACTTGCAAGCATAAGAAGGTTTTCAAAACCTGCATCTGCATTTTATGTTTGTCTCTGTCAATACTCAGTCTTTGTAAACCGATTTTTTTACTATATAAAATGTACGTCTAGTTTGATCACATTCAAATATGAATAAAAGTTACGTCCTTAAGTAATAACGAAGAATAATGTTAAATTTTTAACCGACTTCAAAAAAAGGAGGAGGTTTCTCAATTCGACCGTATATATATATTTTTTTATGTGTTTCCGTAGATAACTTCGTCGATTATGAACCGATTTTGATGATTCTTTTTTTA
The DNA here is from genome assembly GCA_905220595.1 of Spilosoma lubricipeda. Lineage (NCBI taxonomy): Eukaryota > Metazoa > Arthropoda > Insecta > Lepidoptera > Erebidae > Spilosoma > Spilosoma lubricipeda. The sequence continues at coordinate 5,492,994 of HG992290.1, forward strand.
ATGGAGTCCCAACGGTGGTACCATGATAAGGACATTAATATCTGATGATGGCATCCTAGAGAAATCGAGTCAAACCTTGAAGTCGGTTTTATTTTTGTTAAAATTTTACTTGTAATACAATGGTTCATGATGTAGGCGACAACTTCTTCCAAGCCGGTGATTCTGTCTTTAAAAATAATCTTAGATAAAACAGCGTCTACGTATAAATCTATGCTCCTTGAAGGAGTAAATATTAAGTGAAAATGGATTAATGCAATATTGTTAATGCCTTCTTTATTTATATGAAAAAACCCCGGATAACACAAGTTAAATCATATCAAGGGTACTTTTATATATTTATTAAATATAAAATTTTCAGTTTTTAGACATATGTATGTTACTACTGAAAGGCGTATTCGCTTTTTCACAGTATTATCTGTGTTTGATTATGATAAAGTTTTATATGGACACTCGACAGCCTACCTACACTATTATTTCACTATTTAACCATGCTATCATGTTTATGATATTATGTACTTTTACATACATCACCAGGAAGGTGCGTCTTTTGCAAAAGAAATATGGATTTGCACTATTGATAAGATATCGCTGTTGTTCAGCTGTTACTGACCTTGTTCAAGCCTTAAAAGGTATTAAAAGAGTAGCTTCATTTTCTATGAATCTTACTATTATAAATATTACTATTTTCTACAACGGGTTGAATAGAAATACCTAGTACTTACAGTGCATTAAAGAGGGACAGAGCTTTTTCTAGAAGTTCCTTATCATTAGTATCCAAATTTTACCTTTTCGGTCTTTACGGCGAGACATAGCTAAAAGGCATATTACATAGCTTATTTGTTTATACGTACTTTATTACTTTGGAAGTATTTCTCGTTGGCATGATCGCTAGTCTAACATGTACACATTGCATAATGCAAATAGCGAAGTGCTGTGTCGATATGTTATTTATTAGATCAGTATTACTCACCTTGGTCGTTACCAGATAGTAGAGTCACGTTAAAGAATATATAATCATCAGCTAAGAAACTATATGTGTCATGGAGACCAAAAAATCGTAAAAACTGAGAGAAAGAAGCATTGTTGGTTTTAACTACGGATTCTGAACCTAATAAAATGAAAATGAGGCTAAACTGTTTTGAAAATGAAAATAAAAGTAATCTCGTCACGTTTGTCTTAAGACTAAGTTTTTACGAGTTACGAGGTATGACAGCATGCACGAAAGTCCTGTTACATACAACATAGGCTCTAACGATTAGTACCATAGTATAATGTCAATATCGATGCCAAAACTGTGCTATAAACACTGCCGTTTCTAAGTTCTACTAAAGTCGTGACTTGAAACCTCTCACCTGCGACCATCGAAACAAGGAATATAACCACTAAATACACGCCCCACACAATCTTATTCTTTCATTCATCAGTCTAGTTACGAACAATAAAATAATATCATTTAAAGAGTGTTGACACGATTCTCGATCTGTTACAATTTAAGTGGGTAAAGATTATTATATATGCCACTTTAACATAATACACGAGAACCCAAGACACGGGTCGGCACAATGAATATTAAATATGTACTTCATTAGATGTAATTCATTATATATATATAGTTACGCAAGGCCTACTTAGACAAAACGTTTCAAATTAAATATTCCTACTCCTGATAATTTTGTGGGGGAACGAGTTTCATGTCCCTCCAACACAAAGGGAGGATCCTCTGACCAGACGAGGTGATCATGCCTGGCGGGCCACTGCCCAACGGTTGATGTTCGGAAGTTGTATATCTGTTAATTGGCGCGAGAAATATCATTGCGCGATTCAGGATTGGTACTGTTGTGTACTCCGTGTCGTGACGTCACACCGTAGTTCGGTGCATTCCGATCGATGACGCTGTAGCATGTTGCTGTTGCGCTGTATGTGGAGGTCGCCACAATTTCTTACTCTCAATTTTCGGGATACGCAGGGAAGGAAAACGAAGGAAGGGAAAAGTTTTATTCGCCAAAAATATATAATTAGTACCTTTGTTCAGTTCAGTAGAAAATCATACGGCCTCTAGTATTACAATGAAAGTTACTGTAAGCTAAAAATCATCTATACCCTTACATTATACATTGCAAAAGTTATTTAATGCAATTTTACCCCTTGGTTTATAGATCAGATTTTTTCGCTCGCTTTCCTCTGTGGCATAGTCCTACTAATATTATAAATGCGAAAGTTTGTAAGGATGTGTGTTTGTTGCTCTTTCACGCAAAAACTACTGAACGGATGTTCATGAGACTTTACAGTAATATAGCTTAGACCTCGGAATAATATAATAAGTTAAAATTTATACAGATTTTTAAAATTTAAATACCGACATAAACGCGGGCGGAGCCATGGTCAAAAACTAGTCTATACAAATAAATAAAATTGGAGTGTCTGTTTGTAATATTAAAATAACCGCTTTTTACTACATGCATATGTATGTACGGTACATATACCAAAAATGTAGTTAACTTTTTTTTCTGTCTGTCTGTTTGTTCCGGGTAATCTCTGGAACGGCTGGACGGATTTTGACGGGACTTTCACTGGCAGGTAGCTGATGATCTAGGGAGTAACTCGCGAGGTGTTACTCGCGGTACAACAATAACCGCGGGTAACACCGCGGGGTTAAGCTAGTAGGAAATAAATTTTAACCGCGAAACCCGAACAAATTCGTAGGTGCATAACGATGTCCATGATTTTTTTCTGCTCAGCAAGACTTTCCGCTGTCTGTTTGTTTCGAAATTAATTATGTATTCCGTGTTTAACTTAAGTTCCCTATACGTTAAAGAAGGGTCCTTTAAATCTTTCAAGCTTTTCTGCTTTAGATTATAAAAGTAAGTTACATACTAAGTGAGTTTTGCCAACTTTAAAAGTAGTTTCTCCTGCATAATTCGTCAGTAAGAAGATAAAATATACTAAGAACATCTGTAGCGGGAACAGAGAGTGTTATTTGTTAATCCTTGCCCTTGTTAATCATTGAAAAGAAAGGAAACGAAAAAGAGGAAAAATATGTATGGTCAGGCTTCCAAAAAATAAATTGTCACCAATTATTAAACTTGAAAAAGAAATTCATCTAACTTATATTATACTAAAAACTGTTTGCTTTAAAACAAATTTATAAACGACTTTCATGCCCATATAATCGAATACATTTATATATTGTATCAGTAACATTAATATCGATGAATATGTTAAACTAAGAGGCTGAAGCAATTAACTTTACATGATTTCTTGGACATACCTAATTTAAAAATACTTTAAAACTATAATTTGCTAAAAATAGATTGGTAGGCGGTAGGTATAATTCTTCAGGAACATAACCAACACCTACGCTACTGCCTGATACATTTTAAAGTTAAAGAATGTAAAAAATAATGGTTTTACAAAAATATCTTAGACCTACATAACATCTGTACAACTATACAAATTTATATCTACACGCGAAAGTTAGTAAGTATGGATGGATGGATGTATGTTTGTTACTCTTTCACGCAAAATCTACTGAAAGGATTTGGATAAAACTTTGCAGTTATATAGCTTATACATTTGAATAACACAGAGGCTACTATTTGCCGCGATAACCGACATATACGGGGGCGGAGCCGCGGGCAACAACTAGCATGTAAATTAAATTGAAGGGTCTGTTTGTAATTTCAAACTAACAGCTTTTCACTAAATGCATGTGGAAATTTGTACGGTACTTACATAAGACTTTTTTTTTATTATTTTTGTCTTTCTTGTAAATAGTTGTGTAGTGGTTCAAAACAAACTTAATTTCTTCTAATACACCAAGCAAGTTCAAGGTTTATCGCAGGTTTTAAAGAAATAATGCAACGTGTGAAGTCCCTTACATTTAAAATGCGTTCATTATACTGCTACACATCGCCATTATCTGTCATTGCCTTGATCTGCAGATAGAACAACTTAATCATAACTAACGATGAATAAAATTATGTATAATTACTGCTTTGTATCCGCCAACAATGTCAATAACATCTTACATAGACTATTATGGTATGTTTTAATCTTTCTTTGAACCAAAGTCGGATGTGGCATGTATGTGTATCACACGATTTTCGAATTAACGAGATCACGGTATGGTATGGTATCATATATCTTTGAACTGTCTGATCTCTTGACCATGTAGCCACAGTTGTCTCGATCACTGTACGTGGTTATCTACTTATTAATAAGATTTCGGATCTCGACGGCTCAGATACACAACCTCGACTGTTTTAAAACTCATATATCTTTCCCTTCCGTATATTTTATAAGGACTTTCTTCAGTTAAGTTTACATTTTAAAAATAAAACAGCAAAGATAAGAAAAACAAGTAACACAATTGATTTTTCTATAATGTGATGTAGTGTAGCTTTAACGGTTTTCCTTTTAACTTCCTAATGAACTACGTTGTTTTTGACGTTTTATAGAACCATCAATATTCCTTATTGAAGAGGTACCTATCTCATAATATTATTAAATTAAACAGAAGGTTTCATTTGCAAAAGAAAAAATGTAAGTAGTCATCCTTACGCCCCCAAAAACCAGGCAACTGCATTCAAACAGCTTCAGTTCCAAAGAACTGGTGTGTAATTAATTAATGAAATACATGCTTTAAAGAGATATTTGTGTTAACTGGTGACACCATACTTATTATTTTGCTCACGAAATCATCTCTATTATTTACTCGGGCTATAGTAAGTAGTACTGATCTTGTCAATGCTCTCTGAAATCAAATCAATGAAAATTTCGCACTCACACAAAATTTTCTTGTGGAATCCGTTAGCATAGACTTAAAGCTTCATGTGGAAAATAACTCAGAAATAACACGAAAGTGAATGTATGTACTTTCACAGCCGTTTTCACTGGTAACATTTCCCTTGGTTAAGTCCTATGACAATAGAACAAAGCCTACGGGTCATTCGCGTGAAATGAACATCGGGTTGATAAATTCAACATAATTGTTTGTGTTCTGAGATATACCAAAGACGCCGTACTAATCACGAGTATGCGAAATATCGGATGCTTAAAGGAGAAATAACTTAGTCTGCATAAAAGTACTTACCTTAAGAAATACTAACTTAAAAAATCCGTAGGTATTATGATACTTTATGTTATGGATACGTAAGATTAAATTTTAGATGGTTAATATCTTAAATTCATCAAGAAAAGACCTCAGGTTCATTGTTTTCATAAGAAATTTCGGTAATGTACCTATACGCTTACTAAACTATATGTTATTTTTTTTCAGGTCATCTCGCAATTGGACCAGCTTTAGTATATATTCATCACTGCCAACGATTCCGCCCTACAGCGCGCTTGATGTCGCCATGCTAGACAAGATTTACACTTATTTTAACAACGAAACTCAAGCACACAAACTTTTCGAGAGGTTCTGGCGTACGTGACGTCGACGGGAGTGCGAAAGCGACATGAGCCAGTCGCAGGATGAGGCCCGGGCGGCCAGGATACAGAAATATAAGGAGGAGAGGAGAAAACAGTTAACAGCTAGAACTGCGACGTTATTCTCTGCTAATGTCACTGAGAGGTAAGTTGAATTATAGTCAATTTATCGTAAACTTAGTTACTTCAATTGTATCCGTATTTAATGTGTTATATACTGTGCTACATATTGTGTATATAATATATGCTCGTTAAAATTTCAGGCGACCGAAACGAACAACTTCACAGACGCCTTCAGAAAATGTTGCCGCTAATCTCAAGTCTTCCTCTGAACTTAATCTTAACACAGTTACTACATCAGTGCCTATTAGAACAACTCGTACATCGCGCTTAAGAGCTGCTGCTGCAACGCATTCCGATACATCGCTGTCTCCAAGAAAATCCAATAGAAGTTCTTCAGTCCAATCTTTACTTGAAGATGTAAAAATTAAATCTCCTAAAAAGTCTAAGATACTAGATAGAGATAAAACGAAACCTAGTAGGAGACAGAGCAATGAAAAAGAAAATTATAAGAGTGAGAGTGCAACGCGCTTTGATAAAGATATTGGTGCTATTAAGACGAAATCGAAACATTCCAATAACAAAACTATTTTAGAAAAAGACAAAACTAATTTTATAATGACTAGTCCTAATGGAAAGAATATTGACGAGAAGAGCGTTTTGAAAATAGATGAGAAGAAAAATACGAATTCTATTAAGGAAGAAAATTTAACGAATGGCAAGAGAAACGAAGTAAATAATGATAAACCTTTACGAATGAATAGTGAAGAATTTTTTAACGATATTGCAAACGAGAAAGATAAATCGATTAGTTTAGAAAAAGAAAGGATAGAGGATTTGTTTAATAATCTTGTTGTTGATGATATTGTGAACCAGAATGGTGTTGAAATATTGATAAATGACGAGGTTATGGCTGATGATGGGCTCAAATATAGTCACAATAGATATATTCCTGCCGCTAAAAAAGCAATAGATATTAAAGTTGATAAAGTTAAAGTAGAAGATAGTGTAGTGCCAAAAGTGAAAGAGGATGTAGGAGGTTTGCTAGGAGCTGTGTGTGTGCGTAAAGTGGAAAGGTTTAGTGAATTGCTTAGCAACTTGTGTTCTCCGTGTGAAGCTGACATATTGTTCGAGGACATCTTGGTTGAAAATGGATTTGATGGTGATAGTAACTTGGTAAGTTAACTATCATTGATTAATTTAATTAGTTATTGTTTTAGATGAAAGTAATCGTTATAGCGGCAGTGATGCTGATTCCGTTTTTGCGTCACTAAACTAAAATTTATATTATTTTAGTTGTGTATGTTAATACATACATATTTTTTGTGCGATTTATCTAATTTGAATCATCGGCGTTTAGGAACGTCGTTTGATACGACAAAATTTACTTTTTAGTTTAGTTTAGAGAATTTTCGAAAAACAGTATAACCACTATTTTATTTATAAGATAATTGAATGAGACTATAAATTGTTTGTAATTTGTTCATTATTTTTACACTGAACGGTTTTTTTATCATTGTGCTATGGTATGTAACTATATATAATACGTTGTTATAATACCTGTTACTAATGTTTCCATTGTTCTGTAATAGTACAATTGTTTTCTTTGCGGTGTAATATTAGTCATTTCACAGTTATTATTGCTCGTTTTCATTATAATGAGAGTAGTTACTCAATGTCAGCGTATTAAGCACGGTGCTTACACGTGTAAAAATATTTAAATGACGTTTTTTAAAGCAATTCATATGCAAAACTGTGAAAATTATATAAAATGTTAGTAATTAATTAAATCGCTATGCTTACTCAAGCATGGTGACTTTGTAAGAAATATTTTAAAAAGCAAATATTAATTACAATACACACTTATTGTATATAATAACTAGCTGAACCCCGCGGTGTTACCCGCGGCTATTGTTGTACCGCGAGTAACACCGCGGGACAAGGTTAGTCTAAAAAAAGTAGCCTAAGTTACTCCCCGAATCATCAGCTACCTGCTAGTGAAAGTCCCGTCAAAATCCGTCCAGCCGTTCCAGAGATTACCCGGAACAAACAGACAGACAGACAGACCGACAGATAGACCGACAGACAGACAGACAGACAGACAAAAATTTTTAAACTACATTTTTGGTATATGTACCGTGTATACATACATATGCATTTAGTAAAAAGCGGTTATTTTAATATTACAAACATACACTCCAATTTTATTTATTTGTATAGATTGCTAGACGATAGAAAAACTTATCGGTGATTCATATAATCTCATTCAAAGCCAAATTGCGTTGCAAGTCTAGAACTACCTTGAAAACATGTTTCTAGTCCTAATTATTATACTGGGTAGCTACTTTCTCCACAAACAAGTTTATCTCTGCCAGTAATTACTTATCTTCTTCGACTTATGTCTTAGCTATATTTAAACGTTTAATCCTTTGTGGTGTTTATCTTGGGAATGAAAATTTAAAGTTTGATTGGATAAAATGTTTCTTATTGACTTTTGAATGGTATATGTAACTTGGAAACGATTTATGAGTGTTTTGGAAGTAGCTATATTATTCAGGGAATTCATGATAACTACGTTCGCTTTAAGCCGGAGACCAGTCTAAGTCCCGCCATCCGTTTCACGCACTTGACGTAAATTAAAATGATAACATTTGTGCTGTCGTGTTTCGTTGGTGACTGCGAGACCGGACGCCCAATGATGCAGAAGCATCTCAATATGTCGCCATAGTGTGGGTCACCATGTTACATTGTCTGAATTTGCAATGAGTATGGTGACCACCGCTCTTGATTTCTACTCATGCTTTCTATCAGGCAGATTAGTCTCTTTGGCAAGCTCGTTATCAAATTATTATTAACTAGCTGAACCCCGCGGTTATCGACGTACCGTGAGTAACGCCGCGGGACAAAGTTAGTCTAAAAAAGTAGCCTAAGTTACTCCCTGGATCATCAGCTACCTGCCAGTGAAAGTCCCGTCCAAATCCGTCCAGCCGTTCCAGAGATTACCCGGAACAAACAGACAGACAGACAGACAAAAAAATTTTTAACCACATTTTTGGTATATGTATCGTGTATACATACATATGCATTAATTAAAAAGCTGTTATTTTAATATTAGAAACAGACACTCTAATTTTATTTATTTGTATAGATTATCATCGTCCACGGTCTATAACAGTCCAATGCTGGACATAGCCTCTCATCAGAAACGATATATTGGCCGTCTATACCGGACAGTGTGGTATTGATAGGATGAGTTTGTAAAGAATTTGTGTCAAGTTTACTTTGCTATTTGCAGTGCTGTTGTCTTTCGTAGTTTGTTCCCATAGACGGCTCCATGACACGCTTATGATTAAATCCATCATCCGTCGATAGCAAAAGATGGGGAAGGTTACAAAAAAATAACTTCTCAAATATCGCGTCTTGGCAAACGTAGTGTAGGACGTCCGGACAGACCAGATGGAGTGACAACTTGCTCAAGATGGCTGGCAGGAGCTGGAGCAAAATCAACTAATTGAACTCAAAATCGATCAGAATGGCGTGAAATTTGATAGGCCTATTTCCAGAGTTGGAGTGCTATAGATATAGGTAATGATGGTACATATCAAATAAATAAAAATGAACTATGGACCTGAGTTACTCACGGTGTTGTGTTATATTATCATTATAATAATAAGGTCAAGATCACTCATTGAAAGCTTTGAATATTTCTTAGACAAAGACATGTTTACATATATTTTGCACGTGTTACCCTTTTCTGAGTGAATCAAAGTATTGATTCATCAAATGTTATGATTGACTAGCGAATGAGGTGGAAGTTAAATAACTAATGTAAGTAGATAAATAGTACATTTTTATAAGTCATGCATGTCACCATACATCTAAGTAATGCATGTCACCATGTTTATTCTATTGTTAGATTCTTTGAGCCTGGAGGGTATGCAAAAAAGTTTAGAAAAACTGCATGAAACATTAGCGATAGACTTTGCGTACTAAACAAATGAGCATTCATTTCGCTTGGTTTGTATGGTATAAGCTGTACTGAATAGCAGTTATTTTTTGTAAGAAATGTTTATAGTTGATTACTCAAATGTAGATATTTATCCTACTTTAAAATTAAAGTACCTGGATGACCAATAAAATACAATCTATTAAAAAAAAGTTAAATGACGCCCTCTCTTGCCGCCATGCCGACATGAATGGTCCGGCTCGACCGGAGTGATGCCACGGCCTCACAGAAAACCGGTTTGAAATAGCGCTTGCGCTCTGTTTCACCGAGTGAGTTAGGATACCGAAGGCCCATACTAAAACCCCTCCCCACATCCCTTTCCCCACCCCCCAAAGGACGGCAATGCACTTGTGACGCCTCTGGTGTTCCGGATCTCCATGCGTATGCTCGTTTGCCCCCAATACCGTAAAAAAAATCCTAGCTAGAACGATTTATCGCCCCCCAAACCACCTGTATACTAAAGGTTCCGAGATTCAGATTATATATATATATATATATAAATATTGCTCGTTTAAAGTTATTAGATAAATTAAAATTGCTAGGAAATACAAAACAATGAAAATTTACAAACTTTACATAGAAGTGTCAAAAAATTCCTCCGCATCATTGCCTACGATCGATGCTATTGATAGCGTTCCCAAAACACTGGCATTAATTTATCCAATGGTGACCTCTCTTTTGGTGTATTTGCTTTATTTATGTTACTAATTTGACTAATATTCTTTATTTTGTAATAAACAGAATTACTTAGGCACTATTACTGTACGTAAAAATATAAAGAAAACTTTTATATAATGTCATTGAAGAAAACACACATTTGCTTTTAGAGAACTAATAAAATGTTTATTAGTTTAAGCTAACGTGTAACCTATGTTAGTAAAAAAATTAAAATGTATATTATATTGTTACGAGATCAAGTTCGTGGATGGAGGTTTCTTTTTTAATATTAATCAACTATTAAAATGTAATCTTTTTATCCATCATCATCATCATCATCCCATCAACAACCCATAACGTCCCACTATGACGTCACCACACGTCCTCTCAGGAGAGGGTTAAGGCCATACGTCCCCACGCTGGCCGAGTGCGAGTTGGGGACTGGCAAGACAACGTTGCCGTTGCTATCATTGTTATCTTGCCGTTGGATGTGTTTAAGCCGCCCAAAGGCCTCCAACTAAGCTTCACGACTATTATCCTAGGATAACAACCGGGATCGACTGCTTAACGTGACCTACGAATCACGGAGACGCTCATGGTATAATGATACCAGTGGTCACCCATCCAGGTACTGACCGCGCCAGCGTTGCTTACCGTCGGTGATTGTTTCTAATCACCGAGTGGAAATTAATCTGTCTGTTAGTAATATTAAATAGTCACGAGATCATACATGGCGTCAGTAGACGAAGAAAGAATATACTTTTAAAGTTCAGGTTATTTGAGTTAGGTCTAGTTCTAGTAGGTATATTTTTCGATCGTCATTGGATTGATGGCGTAGGCTATAATGGTGTCTGAATGTATATTCAAACTATTCTATCAGTCAATCTAGCTATCATAGTACTATCTCTGCTGAGTTTGAAGCTAGTTTGTATTGTGTCTCATGTCCGACTAGTCCGACATATTCATTTATCTCCATTACCAGATTTTTTAATTTTGACAGTGAATTGTTTAATTATATGTGATCAAAACAATGATAGTTTTTTGTTTACTACTCAAAAAGTTAAACTGATATTTAAATAAATAAATAAAAAATAAATAAATATTTTGGACATCTAACACACAACGCCATCTAGTCCCAAGCTAAGCAGAGCTTGTGTTATAGGTACTAGACAACTGATATGTATACATAAATACTTTTTTTTTTGTAAATACATACATATTATACATAGAAAACACCCAAACTCCGAAACAAATATTTGCAGGTCATACAAACATTTGGTCCGACCCGGGAATCGAACCCGAGACCTCAAGCACAGCAGTCGCATACGCTACCACTGCGCCATCGAGGCAGTGAATATGTTATATATATAATATATTATAAAATAAAACTTAATTTTAACGGCTTTGGAAAACAGCTGATAGATACCAATACAATACAGAAAATACAAACACTATCACCATTAATTGGTGATAGTGTCCTGTCTTATCTGGTGAGAGCTGTGTTTAGTTAGGTGACTAGATAAACAATTGCATTAGCTTTGAAAACTAATAATTTTAATATGATTAAATAGTAAATATAATGTATTATTAAAGTTTAGATAATCTACCTTAAATTCTGGTTTAAAGAGGGTATAGTTTTTGAAAATGCGTAATTTTGTACGCATTACATGTGGTACATACCTAAACGGGCACGCTTTGAAATATACGATACAGCCTACATAGAAGTACCTACTATCTGAAATAGCTATCATACAAAACAAAAGCGGTCATTTAACTCAATCCTAACGCTGCTACCACTATAAATGGGTAACCACAAAATCTTCAAAGTTATTTCACGATTATTTCTGCGATAATCGGAACGTGACAATCTTTTTAATTCGTTGGAATTCCTTTCATTTTCCTTTTATCCAGGGTTATGTTGGGCCTTCTAAATGCTTTATATACTTAAAGCTCACGTTGAAGTGGTTTGCTGTATTGAGAAATTTTACTTGGTTTTACTTTGACTTTTAGCCAGAAGTCAATTGTTGACTTCTGGCTAAAAGTCAAAGTAAAAAGTAAGTGTTAAACAGAAACAGGATAAAGACGAAGTCACCGAACTTTTTGTTGTCAAAAAAATATTTCGTATACTCCACTGGAAACTGAACTGAAACTGAAATTATATATGTTATTTTATTATGATATTTGTTATGAAAAATTAACACCGGCTAAGAAGAAGCAACGCAAACAGATTGATGAAGTACAGGATTTGGTCATAACGCCAGCACATTTTGTTCTTCACATGAAAACATTATAGCGCATTGTAGGCTTATGGAACGTGTAAAGTGAAGTATGTCACGTGAAGCAAAGGATTCTTCAAGAGTTTGCGTCAAGAGAGAGCTTTACTCAATATGAACCTCTTTCCGTCGGAACTGCGGAGAACTTAGTGACTTACTTAACTTAAGGTCCTTTGTCCCCTAGATGGGGCAGAGGGCGTCCACAGTGCATGGCCATCCCACACTGTTTTGAGCGTATCGCTTGATTTCGCTCCAGCTCTTGTCTGCTTGCTTGATGATAGTCCGCGACCAGGTTTGTTTTGGACGGCCACGCTTGCGTTTTCCTCGGGGACGCCAGTCTAGGGCTTGCCTCGGGATGTGGTTGGAATCTCTTCGAAGAACTAAGTAAACCAAAGAAAATAGTGTTTCTATGGATTACTTATTTCGGACACTTCACACACATTGCCATCTAGCTTCAAACTAAGCTGAGCTTGTATTATGATAGCTAGGTTCACTGATAAAATACTTATATATTTCTGTAAATACATACATATTTTACATAATAAATACAAAACAAATATTTGCAGATCATAAAAACTTTTCGGGCGACCCGGGAATCGAACCCGAGACCTCAAGCACAGCAGTCGCATACGCTACCACTGTGCCACCGAGGCAGTCAATTAAACTGAAGTTTGGAACCAGCTGGCGGTATCCCTCGCGATCATGAGCGGCCTCTTTTAATTGGTGATATTTTAGTCCAGTCCAAATCCTCATGTTACCTATTCACTTTCTTCGTGGTGAACCTGGTATCTTCCTGTCAGGTAGTTTTCTTTCTTAAAAGAAACCTCAGGAATTCATGTTGAGGGTCCCTTTGGATGTCTAAAGAAGATAATTAAGATGATTCTCCGTTTTCAAATTCGCATTTTTAAATTGCTAGTTGAATGCGTATTATCGTATTTAAATTACCTACTTTATGTTTTTGTGATACTATGATAAAACAAAGCATAATTTTATGTCATAGATATAGAATACTCTATTATTCATACAGGCAGAATGATATTTGGCAGTTTAAAAAAAACTGTTTGCCATCGAAGCTTGCCTGATCTTAAGTGGTCGGTGATTGTGATCATGTAATATAAGAGTTATACAAATGAACAAATCAAAGGTGCTGCTGTTATTTTTTGTGCTGATACGTTTTTGTGAGAGCGAATAATAATGTGCAAATAGAAGAACTTAAAGATAAGTTGCTTATTTATTTAGTACTAGCTGTCACCCGCGGATCTGCCCTCGTGATGAACGATAAGAATATATTTTTTAGTCTACAGCAATCAAGGAAAAAATATCTTTAAAAACGTGAAAGAATTTTTAAAATTGGATTACCAGATACAGGATTTTTTTTCGAATATGAATTTAGAAACTGTAAACTTCTTTATAATATTTGTGTATTATATGTTATTCATCAATACATGAAGCGAAAACTTTGTACCTCTTTTTACGAATATTATGCGGACGAGGAGAGGAGATGAGTATGGACCACGAAGCAAATACAAAGAGGAGATGGCATAAGCGCATCACCCCCGTGACAAAATACCGACCCCGACGTCATCGCAGTTGACGCAACTTGCAAATTATACTATTAACGTCAATGTTCTAGAACTGCATCGAAAAATCGTAATACTTGAATGTTCTCGGTACAATCAAGTAAAAAGATGAATTGTTGTGTTTTATCTTGTACAAATAACTCAGATAGACGTTCTGGTACCATGAGTGGCATCATATTTCTTTTATAAGTAATTTTATAGCTATTTTTTTTTAAAGTTCTAGAAAAATCTCTTAGTGTTTTATTGAAATGTTATTATATTTACTCGCCACTAGATGGCAAAACTTTGTGTTACTGGAAATAAAAATACAATGGTACGTTGACCTGAATATTAATAAAACATACCATAAGAAGATACGGAAATGAGTTCTACATTCTTACCTAATGATTTTTTATACATCATGGTATTCTTTTTTGTATTTTTCTTAATTATATTGTTGTTATATTGAACAGACTGACATCTATCGACATCTATTCTAAAATAAAAAGACAGGGTCGTATTTAGAATCCAAATATTTTATCAAGTTACGACTATATTAATCTTGCATTGAAAGTTGTTACTTCAAATATTGAAAAAAAAAGAAATTTTACTTATGCTTAGACGGGGTTTTTTTTAATTCATTAAAATAATACAATGTACCAGTATACAGGTAATGTTCTAAATTTTCATCTAAAGATAGTATTGAAGAGCAATGGATCAAAAAAATAATAGGCAAAACTGGACTCCTACAAAATACACCAATATTTGTTCTTCCCGTTGTGATTCGAAACGATAGTTATTCATTTCAAGGAAAAATCTTAAAAAAACGAAAAAGTAACTTATTAGCTAAACCCAAATTAGGCAAGATTAAAAGTGATTAGATGTGGATATTAGAGACAACATTGGTATGACCATTCAATTCAGATTTAGATTAGTTGATTTTCTAAGGTTGGCGTTATTTAAGCATTCCAATTCCGAAGTGAAATCTAAAATATAAAATTCTCGTGTCACAGTTTTCGTTGCCATACTCCTCCGAAACGGCTTGACCGATTCTCAGTGAGCATATTGAGTAGGTCTGAGAATCGGCCAACATCTATTTTTCATCCCCCTAAATGGTAAGAGTCACCCATCTTTAAATTTTTTTTATGGCAAAACGATGTTTGCTGCCCCGCTAGTAAAATATAAATTTATTTATTTTTTAAATAAAATGATTTGCACTACAATTTTTGTTTTACATAATCCACGTGTAAACCAAACATATTGAACAATATTTTATTTCAGGTTATTTATTAGAAAAAAAAGTTCACTTTTGCAAAATTATTTACGTTATTAATGATGTTTTTTGTTCAAGATGCTTACAAAATTGACCTTGAAAAAACTACTCCTTGAAATTCTGAGTACGTCCACACTAGTGTCAGCTAGCTAAACTACATAGCAATATACTCGTAAAACGATGCAAGTAGTTTTGCTATTGTCTGGTAGATGGAAAAGTGTAAACTAACACCCCCTCACCCCCGCAAATTGTCACGCATTGCTTCATACAAAAATCTCATTAGGGCATCTCCTCTTTGTATTTGCTCCGTGGTATGGACGCATGAATTTCGACCACTGGACAATAACTACTTTGTTTAAAATTTATATCATAGCCGTATTATAACGATGTAGATGTAAGTCCTTTCTTCATCAGTAGAGAAGTCTAAAATCATTAATCATTTTGAATTCGGTGATTGACATCAAAATAAATTGTGCGTCGAACTGAAAGCGACAACTGTTTTGCCAATAAATATTACTCGATGTATTTTTTCAATGCCATATCTTTCAATCAAAATAATTTAGCGTAGCACATGTTGTCAATATCGTCAATAGCGAGATCCCGTTTTCAATTTCATCAGAAAACCAATTTCTCTCCCGACGCTGTCTGATAGCATAGAAGTCAAGTTATATTTTGTTTGAATATTATTACTTATATTCATAAGTTTGCTTGTATGTACACATGAATGTTATTATCGAAAATTGAACGGTATTCTCTAGACCTTAAGAATCATAACAAAAAACATAAGTAAAAGATTAATCAGTAGTAAAAAGACACCGTCTTCCACTGTCTAAAAAAGTTTTCTTATAATTACTCGAGGCACTTCTTTGTCACATTTTTGTTTAAACCCAGTTTCAAAGGTTCCCGTGTGAAGGCGAGCCAGGTAGCTTACCAGGTTCGCCTTCACACGGGAACATTTGAAACTTTTCTCCACTATAATATTAATGTGTCAAATATATAAACAAAACCCTTGAATCACTCTTTGCATTGGTGACAACCATATTAAAATCCGTTATGTATTTTGGAAGATCTAAACATACAAAAACAAAAGTGACTTTGTTTTATACTACGAGTATGTATAAATACAGGTTAAGTGATTGATTTATTGCAGTGTAACTTTTATCTATGCGGATCTTGTTCTTAGTTTAAATTGCATTTAAACTTTGTTGGATACTATGTTTCCTCAAAAATATTTCCTAATAAATTTTCAATACACATATACGTGTATACTTTTATGTCTACGAAAACAATTCTTAAATTGATCACTGACTGAATGTAAATCCATTCGTAGAAAGGCTTCTAAGTCTAAGATTTATCTGCTTTTAAGAGCATTAACGCCTGTGCGAACATTAATAGTGACCATCAGGTATATCTTTATGGCTGACTATACGAGTTATATGTGTCGTTTGTGGCTGACTTTAAAAGTAATAAACTGTCGCTTCACGTATTTATAAGACTATCTAATCCACACATTCGCTTCAAGTAAGAACATACTGCTATATTCCCAAGTCTCACACTTCCAATTGTTCATCGACACCGACAAAACCTTATTCAGTGTTAAAGCTCTAACATAATAATTATCCCCCTTTATCCCAGTAAATAACATAGTTAGTCTCGAACAGGCTTACACAGTTATTGGGTCAAGTGGCCGTGACTGCATCGCATATGGCTGTGTCGTGAAATTGCATGTAAATGGTCGAAGCATCAATTTAGCTCCATGTATGACCGACGAGGCCTACATAATAAACTTGAAGTGCGACAACCGGTACGTTTACGGGTTATTATTAGAACCGTATAGTGTATTATTAGATTAGATACGTAGGCTTTTGATTGCTTTGAAAGTTTTGTATAATAAAAATTTAATAATGGGTATATTATTTTAATTAAACCTGTGCGGAAATTTTGGGTTACGGTTAAAAGCATGTTTTATGGATGGAAAATAAATAAAGGCTTGAGTATATTCTTTTGCTACATCCGTAGGAAGGCCTATAAAATGTGCAAAATGTGGTCGCTGAAGTTATATATAAAGTTATAATATTTGTTCCAACCATTGCTTAGGACAAATATTGTTAAAGGATATACACGTTAGGGTATATCTGACAGTGACAGGTTTGCCTGTACAGTTGAAGTTTACAGGTAACTCGAAGCGCGTATGTTGCACAACTGTATAGGTAGGTCCTCTACTCAGCTCAAGCTTACCTCACGGGTTTACGTATGCAGGCAACCTATCAGGTACCCTTACCATATATGGCTGAGCTTATAAAAATCAACATAGTCTTCAAGATCCCTTCCTCCATCCCAAGAAATAAATGAAATAAATAAATCCACAGACACACCAATGACACTGACGTTGCAGTCGTCTCTAGGCCACACGGTAATCGTCACGAGGCTGAGGGGTGTTTCCTTGTTTGACTTCTCTTTAAAAGTAGTTTCTCCTTAAAACTAAAACCAAAAATGAATTATTAATATACATGTTGTAATAACATTGTTTTAAAAACGTAACCACCTTGAGTACGGCATACATACAGATTGTAAATAATACCATGGAATAAATATTATCTCTTCTTTTACGTCTTGTAATTTCATTAAATGACCTCCCACGCTACCGAATCTACTGCGACCTTCTGAGGTAACTTTCGTCCAACAAGCAATGAACGTACCATTCGATTTTATAACTCTTATGTTCATATTATTATAAAGTCGTTTTTGGAACGGTGACGGCTTTTTACTAAGTGGTAATCTGAAACAGTACCAATTTTGGTAGCGCCTACAGTGTTAATCGATTGTATTGTGATGTGGTCCGGCTGCTGACATGCCGACGACCTCGTCTTCCAATTGCGAGATCGTTCTTATTTGGTTATGACAAAGAATAAAGTTTCTTGACAATATGACTTCTTAAAAAGCAGGTTACACAAGCAGCTTCTGACCAAAACTGTCTGCACGGTTGGTCTAGTGGTTTAAACCGTCGCCATGCCGTTTTCTACAGCGCCAAGTGTTGTGGGTTTAAATCCCACATGAGACGGCTATGACCGAGTAGTAGTAATAGAGTTACAGAAGCTGAAACTTAGTTCCTAACCTTGGCCACTATCCCGTAGAGAGTTTGGCTCACTACCCAAGCTGACTTACTGCTCGAATTATAAATTGTCAATAGTAAATTGTGGGCGTGCTCGATATTAGTCTACAGTAAAATATATGACCCTTAGGAATCCCTCTTCATATTACACGCGATCGTAGTCTTAATTTACGATACTTACACGTTGTAGTATGATATATAAGGGTCGAGATGCAGCTAATATGAGCTCTCTCTAAAGCATTTGAGACTGCAAAGCCGATGGTTCTGGGAATATTTGTACTGTCACTGAGTGTAATTTATTTACTATTGGCAAGTATATAAGAATATATTAAGTGATCAGCAGTCTGTTTAACATAGTACAGACTGTGCCTAGTTTGAATAAAAGCTGTGTGAGAGATGTGTGAAATTATCATAACAAGTGGGAGCCTAGTGGTCGTTCAACCGTTATTCATTTTTTTATTTTGTTTACCCTTCTGCACTTTTCCAAATTTCATACTCTTCCGTTTGCATAAATTTCGTAAAAGGGTTGCGCTCTAATGAGGGGCTCTCATTACGTTTTCATGAAATTCTCCGTGACTTTTTCTGCTTATGGCTGTATCTCACCAATGACCCGTTGGATTTCGGCTTTGAGCTCAGGAATTGTTTCTGGTTTATTCGTGTAAACGTAAAGAAAAAAGCTGCACTTTCTGGACTGAAAATTCTTCGAAATTTGCGAGCTGCATAACTTAACTCAGTTCGTCTCAGAATAACTTTTAAAATTCTTGTAGTAAATTTTTACAATTATAACGCAGTTCTCTTGTAAAACGTAATATTTTTGAAAATCGTAATAAATATATGAGCCAGCTGCCAAATTTTAGAGTTGCCACTTGCACGAGAAAAAAGGTCTAAACTGAGACACTCTTTATTTAAAACTAGCTTTTGCACGCGGCTTCGCTCACGCAGACTTTCGTCTCCTGATTTACCCCCTTAGGGGTGGAATTTCGAAAATTCCTTTCTTAGTGCTCACTTACGTTATATAAAGAACCTAGATGCAAAATTTCAGGATTCTAGGTTCAGTGGCTTGGGTTGTGCGTTGGTCTCTGGGTATGTCAGTCAGTCACCTTCCTCTTTTATATATATAGATAAGAGTACCTACTTGTTTGGAACTAACCTTGCTTTCTCAGCTTTCTAATCACTTATTATAATGAAATTAAAATGAAGGTTAATAGAACGTATACATCTTTAATTTCTAATTCTCAGAAGATACGTAGCAATATAGTTTGACTTAGATTTAAGTGACATCAGACTTATTTAGCTATTAATCTTTTAGATTTTATATCGCCTTAGTGACTCATGATGTACTTTTTAGAGTTCCGTACCTCAAAAGGAAAAAGCGGAACCCTTTTAGGATCACTTTGGTGTCTGTCTGTCTGTCAACAGCCTCAGGAATCCAAACCTACAGGTAATTTCCCGTGAACTTAAAATTTGGAAATTTGGTACGAAGCAACGTCTTGTAGCACAAATAAAGGGAAACTTGCGAAAAGCATACATGTTTTAGTAACATCATATAATCTAAATATATAAAAGTGGAAGGTGACTGACATACCCAGTGGTCAACGCACAGCCTGAACCGCTGAACCTAGAATCCTGAAATTTTGCATGTAGGTTCTTTATATAACGTAAGTGAGCACTAAGAAAGGAATTTTTGAAATTCCACCCCTATGGGAGTAAATCAGGGGATGAAAATCTGCGCGAGCGAAGCCGGTGCAAAAGCTAGTATACAATATACTTACAGGTTTGTACGAAATCCTCGATGCGCGAGTCCGACTCGCACTTGGTCGGTTTTTATTATATTTTATTTTTTATGTTCGTGCTAGTATTATTAGCATCAGCGCCAAGTGTTTCTATTTTATCCTTAGCAAGCTTTTTACCGCGACAACTTGAATGAAAGTAGATTTTATGATTTAATAGCCACCAGTGTTAGCTTTACATGCATGCAGAATCACCTTTACTTTGCTTTTTAATATCTACAAATATATGCCTCTCGTTTTCATAATAACAAAGCCAACAGACAGCTGATCACTGATATTACTTTAACATTGGTCCTACCCTCTCAATGCAATGATCTAAAAACAGTGTAATGTTTTTCGTATTCCCTTCTTATGTTAAGTTTCTGCTAATTAAAGTACTGTGGTCTATCATAAAATAACAATAATAAAAAGTATTGTTTATAGTATTCATATCATTCTATGAAGCTGATCTCATTCTTACGTCAATACTATGTTTTTTTTTTTAAATAGTAAACTATTAAGTCATTATTATTTACGTTGATGACCTGCGTGTGGGTTGCAAATGTGGTCTTCTGTCCTACCTACAGGCGACTTAAATACAAAGCTTTTTTAAAAAAAGCCATGAGTAAGTTTTAAGGTACTATATCCGTAATCAAGGTTTTAATACCTAATTGTTTGAAATTCGAACACAAAGTGGGGATTGTTATATATACCATGCGATTTATTTATTGCCACTGTCTATTAATTTTGTTTAAAGCGTCATGGTTAGCATAATGATATTCGGTATGGGACTAATCCCGCCCACACGCCCACCACTGTAACTCCTGTACACCAGGATCAACAGCAGTGACCTACGAACACACCGAGTTATGACACTCGGGAAGTCCCAGGAAAAAATTAACTGTCTTGGAAACCGCAACGAAATAAAAAAAAGTATGAAATTCGGTATGTATAAAGAGTAACAGAACAAATTATTTCGATGAATAACACTAATCACATGTCGCAGAACCTATAACCGCTTAAGTAAGCGTCATCCCGGCAAGGTGATGATCCGTGGGGGTTTCCATGTAATAATAAAAAGCATCAGAAAGTGAAACATAATTTCTGCTCGTGTGTTTTCTAATACACATATCTAACGACAGTTAAATATATCAAAACTGTTTATTGTATTTTATTCGTACCTAGGGTATAACTTACGATTTTAATGCTACAAAATTTTGATTTATTAAGTTACTTTCGTTGATGACGATACGTCTCCAACCATGCTTGACATTACTTTCTCTTGAGTCTATTATTTGTAAAAATATAATATATAAGTATATGAATTCTAGAAAATTGAGTTTTAATTAAAAGTCGTATTAGAGTATTTGACAGAATACTCCTCCATATAAACTTTACCTGTTCCAAATTTCATAATCCTCTGGTCTCATAACTTTCCTAAAAAAGTGGTACAAAGATTTTGCTTCGCGTATTAATAATATAGATGATCTTTTCATGAGTTACTAGAGTTATTGAGTCATGTTTACTATCACCAAGAAATGAGTGGTGGTTTCGTTATTTATAATGTTATTCAAAAGCACTTCTACTCCATTGATCATTATATTCTTACTATATAATCAACATATTTTTTTTTACCAAATTACGTGTTCTTTAAATTAAAAAAAAAATTAAGCATAAATAACGAAACGAAACGTTTAATCCCCATTAGCTTCACTATCATCATTATCTACAGCCCTTAACAGTCCACTGCTGGACATTGGCCTCTCCGTAGAAAGGCAGCTTAGTAGGACTAATTTACCACGCCGACTAGATGGGTTACTTACCATCATTTTCTTTATCCCATGATTATGTATTTATATTATAAACTTGCTGAACCCCGCGGTGTTATCCGCGGTTATCGTCGTACCGCGAGTAACGCCGCGGGACAAAGTTAGTCTAAAAAAGTAGCCTAAGTTACTCCCTGGATCATCAGCTACCTGCCAGTGAAATTCCCGCCAAAATCCGTTCAGCCGTTCTAAAGATTACCCGGAACAAACAGACAGACAGACAGAGAGACAAAAAAAAATTAACTACATTTTTGGTATATGTACCATGTATAAATACATATGCATTTAGTAAAAAGCGGTTATTTTAATATTACAAACAGACACTCCAATTTTATGTATTTGTATAGATATAGAGGAGAGCGACAGATTTGTTACAGAGATATGACAGACATGGCAGTCGAATGTATAAATGCATTATGTACTACTGACACGCTACATAAGTGATTAATTTCTATACCTATTATGAATGGTACCTACTACCTACCTAATTTTAAGTGAAAGAGGAGCGGTGGCGCCCCGGCCCTGTCGCGATTTCGCAGTTGCTAACAGACGTCGCGCGCGTTGACGCGCATCGTCTCTTGCGCACAACTAATTCGTTGTTTGTATACTTTTCCAATTTGTGTGCGAATTCGTTTTAAGTTTGAGTGTATATTGTGTACTCAATTTAACAGAGAAATATAAGTGTTTGATTACTGAGGGCTGTATTGTTGGATTTTTAGATGTTGAATATTCTTTATTAGCGTGTATGCTTGTCAGTCGTCAAGTGAAATCACTTGATGTGATTTACCGTCTTCTGTTTGATATTCGATGTTGAACGTTAGTTCCTTAAATTTTCTTTTGTTGTACTTGCTAGGTTTATATGAACAATGTTAATTTAAAAAGAGGTTTTTCTGTTGTTTGTTACAGTTTTTTTTGTGATATTTGGAACTTTATATGTAGTAGAATGCTAAATGTGCTATTCGCTAAGCCTTCCATTTTTCAACTCCTTTCATAATACTTCTAGTACTTGGTACTTATTCTTTACTTGGTTTAAATAATTTATTTTAATAATGTACTAGCCGTGCCCGCTACTTCGTACACTTTGGGATTTTCGAGTTATTTTTACTTTTTCAGCGTTTAAAGCTTTCCTGGACTACGTCAAACATTTTAAAACCAAATTCAGCAATATCGGTCCAGCAGTTCTCGAGTTTTAGCGAGACAAACGAACAGCAATTAATTTTAAATAAAACTAGCTGTGCCTACTACTTTGTACACGTGACATTTGAATTTTAAAGTTATCTTTTACCGTTCAAATCTTTCATGAACTACGACAAACATCTCAATACCAAAATCGGCTAAATCAGCCTAGCCGTTCTAGAGTTTTACCGAGACAAACGAACAGCAATTGATTTTTATATATATAAGACAAGATAAGATAATAGTTGAAGTATCAATAGTGTCATAATCTTCCTGTCCTTTAACATATTTTTTTGGCATTTGAAAATAAAGCTATTGACTGGATCTTCTAAGGCCGTCAACTTACCTGGTCATTACGAATCTAGAATTTGCCAACCAGGTGCCACTCCCAATAACCAAAATGACATAAGAACAAAGATAGCAATTACAATCGAAATTCGTTAGTGTCCTCTATCAATCTGTCATTGTCTAATTAGTATTTAAGGTTTATTTATAAAACACAATAAATATATGTGCTTAACCTTCCTTCAATTTCATGTTACTCCACATCGTACTAAAACGGCATTGAGTGAACCAATTGCTAAATACGGGTGTCGATGTTGTCGGAAGTTGGAAATAACCTCGTTTGTTATACGAATAACTCCTTGTATGGTAAATTATGTACGAGACACTTTACTGTGATGTCTTTGTTAATGTGTGCTAAGATATACGGAAATTTATCGCTACAAGTATTTGAAAATGCGTTGATTTAGTGGGGTATTAAAAGAAAGTGATTGCTAAATAAATGCTAAATTAAAGACAAAATGATACATTTTATGTTAGACCTAAATCTAAGAACAGTGTATTAAAATCTTATCTTAAATACAGAAATTGACCATATGGTTTATTTTTAAAGCGTATTGACATACCTAATTATCCCTCGACACTCGGGTAAAAGGTTATTATAATCTATACTATTATATAAAGAGGTAAAGTTTGTGCGTTTGTGACGTTGTAGGGAGTAATCTCTGGGCCTACTGAACGAATTTTGATAATTCTTTTACCAATAGAAGGCTATGTTTTTAGTGAGTAACATAGGATATACGAGTATCATACCCCGAAAAGTGAAAATACTTTTTCGTGGTAGCCGGATTTACAAAGTAAATCGGAGAAAAAAATGTTCACCGCCCAACGAAGTGGGCACGGGTCAGCTAGTATAAATTAAAATGTTTTATTTCACTTTCTTACTTACTCCATTAATTATATGCTTTTGCAGTAACAAATATACAGACATAGAGTACGATTACTTTGTTTTAAATTATACAAACTATTGTCGCATGTGGTCGGATCGAAAATTGAAAACGTTGCGAAGTTGTTGCTTCGACAACTTAAACCTCTACCAACTGTGTAGTTTCGTAGTAAGTTTATCAGACTAACTTGCTGACCCACGCAATCTCGTTTGCGACTCCTATTGCCCGTAGCGTGATAATTTTCTCCAATCTTTGAATCATTGCTTCCCCGCTCCTATTGGTCTTGGCGTGATGATATACATACATATAATAGGTACATATAGCCTTCCTCGGTAAATGGACTATCTGACTCTAAAACAAGTTTTCAAATCAGACCAGTAGTTCTTGAGAATCGCGCATTCAAGCAAACAAACTTTGCAGCTTTATATATTAGTATTGATGTATAAATTAGATAGGTAGGTACAACAGAAAGAGTAACCTATCTTTTTCACGGCGAAGACTCTAAAATTTATTTTGAAATGCTTACTACTGGCTAACGCAGAACGTCAATTCCATTTAAAGTTAAAGCTGAATTCTCTTACAAAACAAATATAATAATAATAAATATTTCGGACATCTAACACAACGCCTTTTTTTGTAAATAAATAAATATTATAAATAGAGAACTCTTAAACTCCGAAACAAATATTTGTAGATCATACAAACATTTGGTCTGATCCGGGAATCGAACCCGAGACCTCATGATTAGCAGTCGCACTCGCCAACCGCGATACCAACGAGGCAGTCAAATACATGTAAACTTTTGATAATTTAATTTGTACGTGGAACCACGGTCAAAATCTTGTAGCCTACATATCTGTGATCAGTCATGTTGTAGAATATTATTGAGCGATTTCCAATGCTTGTCAAGCATGAATTATGACGATCGCGGAGAGAGCCGATGTTATTCCACCACATTTGATGCTTGTTACAGCTGATTGCAATCGTTGTTAGAAATATTATTCTTATTAGAATCGTAGGAACACAAATAGGCATCGTTCATCTGTTCCGCATGAAATTTTGCATATGTTGATTCTAAATACTAAACTTGGGTTGACTTACTGCCACTAAAACCTCTTATTTATAATACCTACTAGAAAGTTTCGTATAATATCTGATAGGTCTGGTTGTTGGTTTGTTTGTGTGACCACTTTAGTTGAGTCTTTATAAATACATTAATACACATCGTTTGATTATACTAACTTTTAAACTTTCGCGTTCCATGATATATTAACAATTATTTTTTCGGGAATTAACGCGATCACTTATTAAAAAGTATTACATACCTCTGATTTGCCTGACGTTTCGACCAGATTGCACTGGCCGTGGTCACAGGCTGACTGGCTCAGCGGCGCAAGCCCTCCGTCTTCGAATCCGTGAAGTAAAAGGTTCTTCGTTCACCCGCACTTTTTCGGTTACCACAAACATACCACGTTTGATTATGTACCTATACTAAAAAAAATCGTAAAATAATCTATCTCTTTACCGAAATTCATCTAAATCGATTGAACAGTTTAGCCGTAACAGACATACAGATAGAATCACGTTCGTATTTATAATTTTACTAACATTTTTCCCGCGGTTCCGTACTCGTTATGTCAGTTATCGCGATAAAGAATCAAAGAATCTCTATGCTAAATTTAATTGAAATTGGTGCTTCTGAATTTTTATCATTAGTATCCATAGCAGGGTATTAATATTTTTAACCGACATCAAAAAAAGGAGGAGGTTTCTCAATTCGACCGATCGAAATACGGTGTCACCGTATTACGTTCATTCATTCAAGCCTTTTTTTGGAATTAACACCAATATGTACTGCTTTGCTATTCTAAGCTTTAGCTTTAAGATTGACAACATCCACTCGAGTCTTAGTCTTTTTTGTAATATTAGTCTTTAATGTAGCTAATCCGAGTCATGTAAATAGCTATCATCAATAAATAGGCTATCTCACACAATGCTTCTTTTCAATTCGTATTCAGTTGTTGCAAACAAACTCTTCAGCTAAGTATATAATATGACTAGCTGATCCACACAACCTCGTTTGCGTCTCCTACTGCCCGTAGCGTGATTATTTTTTTATTTTTCGTTTCTGAAACATTCTTCATTGGTGCTCCGCTCCTATTGGACTTAGCTTGATGATTTATAGCCTTTAGCCTTCCTCGATAAATGTACTATCTAACACTGAAAGAATTTTTCAAATCGGACCAGCGGCTCCTGAGATTAGCGCGTTCAAACAAACAAACAAACTCTTCAGCTTTATAATATTAGTATTGATGTAACATAAGGGTTCAATAAATGTAATTCAACTTTTTTAAAGAAGGCTCAGAGTATTTACTATTCAGTCTTGCATTGCGTGACTCAAACGAAGGAATTATATTTTTTAGTTTTACTGATGGTTTCGGTTGTAAATAATGTATTTTATATATGGCATTTCTCATTAATTTCACAATTACGTTTCTATTTACTACTTTCGTATTTAAAAAGACTAAATTCCAGTTTCATCTCTTTCGATAAAGTCCTTGATAGATTATTATTAACTTATCTGCTAATTAACTTTAGATTTCGATTTCGCATATCTGTCTGAGTAGAGACATTTATGTCAGATAAACACATGTAAGTCGGCTACACTTACCTGTAAAATTGTATTATGTGGCAGGTAACTTTCTGAAACTTCATAATGAACTTCTAATCAGGCTGTAGAAAATATTCATAACAATATTTGTTCGAAGATACCTTAATGAAATATCAGATATAGTATGTAAAACTATATTAAACGATAACCTTAAGAACCAGAGTTTTATCGTAAACTTCTATCCATTACAACTTCTATGTATGTTTCTCTAAAAATAATGAAAAAAATGTTTTGACAAAACACATTTGTATTACAGTATTCCTATATTATGATTAAATCATTCTATTATATTCGGAATAATAAACGAACCGAATGTTTTCTTAGTGTTTAGTCGAAATATTAGTTTGTTTAGATCTTCTTTATTAAATTGGTTAAAATAAAATGACGATACGATACAATGTTAACTGCCAATTCATTCGTGATCGATGATATATTCCTTTGTAATACACAATACGTACGTTTTCTTTCAATTTAATCATCTAAGCCATAAAAACGTCCGCTGCTAGCCTGTACTGTGCTGCTCGAATCCGACGAATTCCATGTTGTTTATGTATGAGTTTGCCAAAGTGACTCCAAGATTAGTGATCATCATACTGATTTCAAATGCAGACACTGCAACAATGCAGCATAATAACTCACACTATGACTGCATGCTCAATGATGCAAAAGCATATCAATATATAAATAAATAATAAATAAATATTTCGTACATCTATCACACAACGCCATCTAGTCCCAAGCTAAGCAGAGCTTGTGTTATGGGTACTAGACAACTGATAGAAATACATATATACTTTTTTTTTGTAAATACATACATATTATACATAGAAAACACCCAAACTCAGAAACAAATATTTGTAGATCATACAAACATTTGGTCCGACCCGGGAATCGAACCCGAGACCTTACGATCAGCAGTCGCATACACCAACCGCAAGACCAACGAGGCAGTTAAAATATGCCTTTGCATAATGATGCAAAGGCATAGGCGCGAAACGCGACAGCACGAAAGCTGTTATTTTTGTATGGTTACATAAAAAACATGGTTCAGTAAAATATTTTTTTCATTTTGTAAACACAGTTTGGAGCAGGGTTAGCAAGTCTAGTGCAGAACTGATTCTTATTTTAAGAGCCGCTTCCTAACTAATTAACGCTTAAACTGATCTAGGAAAATCAAATGTTATTAATTGAATGCTAACTATTTAAATAAATAAAATTCAGGACATCTGACACACAACACCATCTGGCTTTAAACTAAGCAGAGCTTGTACTATGACTGATAGTTTTACATACATATAAGACACCCAAACTCCGAAACAAAATTTGCAGAGAACCTATACAAAACCGATATGGTCCGACCCCGGCCTCGAGGAATCGAACCCGAGATCACCGGTACAGCAAAACACGTTAACCAACACTTAGACAGACAGGCATTTAGAATGTCAATTTATTGGTCACCTACGAATAAACATAAATATTTACTTATAACCTATCAGTTAGCGCTAATATTTTCGTATATTCTGGTTGTATTGTATACGTCTTTAGCAGTAAGTAGGTTTTACAAAATAATGTGCTTTGTGTAGGTTGGGAGGCTTGTTGTCTAGACCAGACAATCTGTTTACTAATCGAAGGTTATTCTACCGCAGAGCTGAGATTTGAGCTATTTCGTAACAAAGTTTGTGCAGTAATATCTAGTAATTTAATAGTTATGTAGTAGTTCTTGTAAGTGTTTAGTGAACTTAGCACTGAGTGATACATTACAATCAGTGCGATTATCATAGAATAGTTATTGAGTTTTACGAGCCTTTTAATAACTTAAAGCTCAATGAATTGACGTTTTAAGAGTATGAATTTTGAAATTTGTTTTCTATAAATAATAACATATCGCTTTAATGTCATGTAATGTAATGTAAAAACAAGTTGCGACCTTATCGCTCGAAGGCTATCGGAATCGCTCTCTTACAGGCAACCATGTCAATAATAATAAATAATCACCATGATAAAATTTCATATTTATTTACAATTTACTAAAAATGCATTTTAAATTGTCACAAA
This sequence comes from Spilosoma lubricipeda, assembly GCA_905220595.1. Classification (NCBI taxonomy): domain Eukaryota; kingdom Metazoa; phylum Arthropoda; class Insecta; order Lepidoptera; family Erebidae; genus Spilosoma; species Spilosoma lubricipeda. Next base: position 5,522,090 of record HG992290.1, read on the forward strand.
CTTCTAATCACTATTCATCAGAGTATTTTGAATTAATTTTTCTACACACTCTCTTCATGTTAGTATCAATATCTCTTGTTAATATCTTTTGTTAGATTTTCTTCTATTTAATAAATGTTTCACTTAGTATTTTGCTACAAAATGTGACATGAATTTCAATTTTAAACTTTGAACATCCAGCAACTTTTTTTGTTAAACAAACTTAAATTCAACTTATTACCGTGTATGTCTATCTTGTATGATAAGTTACAAGCTTTTCAATGTTAAAAGTCGTAACCGCCATGTGTTTATAATTTTCTATAATTGATTGTGATTTGAGCAAAGTTTCGTACGATATTAGTAGACTCAAGATCATTAACCATGATTTGAAAAAAAGCCATTTCAATTGATTTCTTTTCATTGAAAAAATATTTTGAGTAGTTTTGTGATTTTACTAATAGTTGAAGAAGTTTGAATCAATATTTACAATAAAAATAAATAAAGTAAAATTCATTCCATATTCAATGTACAAGATTTAGGTGTTAAGTAACTTAAGAGTACTTAGACTTAACATAAAATAAACAAACTGCAAATTCTTAAATAATTATACAATTAGAACCTAGTTTTAGTTATATCTTACCAAAAATTTACAATTCTTAGACTTATTGTTAAATCAGATCAATATTTTAATAAAGTGATCTGCCTGATTTAGGTATGGCCAATAATTTTATAACAGAAGTGTGGAGTTTATTTGATTGGACGCGCTAATCTCAGGTTTTAATTGCTCGTATTTTAAAATTATTAACCAACAGTAGCCGACCAACTATGGAAACACCGCCTTAACGAGGAAAAATTATTCTTTTTAAGATAGAGAGGATTTGGATTGTCTATACTTTACATTTATATAAATTTCATTGAATGCTCACAAAAGTACAACATACGGTATTAATATCAAAAAATCTAAATTTTAAAATTTTTGTCTGTCTGTTTGTTGTGGTTAATATTAGGAACGGCTGGACTGACTTTGATGAGGCTTTTCCTGACAGTTACTTGATGATGTAAGGAGTAATTATGCTACTTTTATTTTAACTATTAGGCGTTGTGATACAATAAGAACCGCTAGTAATACCACGGGACCTAGCCAGTATTAAATACATGGATAACTAATCAATTTAAGTCTTTCTACACATTTTGCCCTAGTATCAAGGACGTATTTTATTGTATAAACGCTATTTAACTAACGAAATAAGTGTAATTACCCAAGTTCTTTCAACAGTTCGCTTTTCTTAGTTGAGGGTTAGTATATGAAGCCTTTTCTAAACAACCCTTTGTCTTGAACTTTTGTTGATTTCATGGATCTTTGTGGAACAACTAGCTTCTTTGTAAAATTGAAGAACTCTTATATTACGCGTTGTTTACTGTTTATGTATGAGTAGTTTATTAACTAAGTAAGTTACACTGAACTTCCAGAAAAGGTCTGTTTATAACAATACGGTATTGATGTTGTAACTTTCAATGAAATAATTAATAATAATAATAACAATTTTCCACTTCATTCTTTACCTTAACTAAGCAAAATCTGTGCTGTGGAAATCAGACTGCTTATAAGGCATTTAAACATAACATTTTCCGATTGATTTTTGTATATGGTATCTCAATAATATATTTCTAGGTTTTTTCTCATGTAGAGTAAAATACCTTATTCGAAACTTGGCTTGATTGTTTTCCACTCCACGTGTCTTCTCCAAACATACTCTCAACCATATTTGTGACTAGACCATTAATGCGCAAATGTATCAACATTTGCTTTGCTTAGAAACATAAAATCTACTTTTACCTACTACAGTAACGTATCAGGTACTTATACACTTAAAACTTATATCGAAGATGTCAATTACTTCATGTTTTTCTTCTATTGGTAGCCTTTGTTCATTCGTTTTGTCATTGGATTAAACATTCTTTCTAAATTATTGAGTCTTTCGAAGAGGTCCTCTTTCAATTATCTGAGTGCCACTTTGGCATTTGCTTTTTTGTCGTTTTATATTTCAAGCATCGTTTTTTTTTTGCTTATTTTATGTCTTATACCTAATTGTCGTAATTGTTATGTATATTTTGTATTTTGATGGGCAGCTTAGTTACTTCATCATTCAGCAGTTAGCTGGCCAGGGCTGGACATAGGAGTCTCCTTACAAATAAGGTCTTGGCCTGCTTTACCACACTGGCCACTTAGTCACTTGTCATTACGTGATCCTTCAGTTCATCGAATCCTTCTTCTTACAAAAACGTGTTTCGTAATTAAATTCAGATGCCATCCGACAGTTTTGAATAATTAAATTTGTTCTAATATCTTATGTACTTAAGATTTAAAGTGAAGTGTCAAACAGTACTGACTCTTAATTCTATGTGATATCATACAATTAACGAGTTGTTCGAACTTTCCATTATGAGGATCTACTTTAAGGATTATAAAGTCAAAATGGTAAGTTCTTCGGAGATTATGTTTGAAATTATTTTCGTAATTTAACTTTATCTTTATATTTACGATATATTTCACTTGAAAGTTCGTCTGAAGTTTGTTAATTAATGTTGTGAATAACAATAAGGATGTATTATTAAATATTACTGTCTAGACCTAAAATATATATTATTATTAGCTGTCCCGGCAAACGTCGTTTTGCCATAACTACTAATAAATTAAAAATTAATTAAAAAAACATTGTCCAGCGGACAAAATTGTGAATCTAAACCATTCCTAGATCCCCTTGAACACACACAAAAAATTTCATCAAAATCGGTCTAGTCGTTTGAAAGTAGTTCAGTGACATACACACTCAACGAAGAATTATATATATATATAAAGATAATGTTATTGAATAGACCTATGATTAGTTTATAAGATTTAAAATTTGTACACCAGAAATGGTAGAATATAAGGAACGTATTATAATGTGATAACATCTTTTGTACTATATTCTAAAAAACATATCTTTCTTTTTTCTTTAAAGATGTAAACTTTATAAAAAGTCTCGAACGATTTAAAGCCGAATCTTCTTTTTTTTATTTTTATTTGAATATAGCAAAATTATTGCACCATAATTTGACTATGTACCTGACAGAATAAGGTTCTAAGTTTACGGCTAATAGACATTGAGTTCTTATAAAATTTAATAAATTGAGTCTCAAATTTCACTTTAAAAAAAACATTTCACTATAATAGTCGAAAAATAAAAGGCACGTTCCGTCTGAATTAATGTATCGTATTAGCGCAATTAGCTTTCATTTAGCCCTATAAAATAATCATTGTCTCTAATTGGGCCATCAAAACAATTTCGTTATTTCCTAGTTTGTATCGTGCTGGGCAACTTTATTACCAATTTATCAGAGCATTTTATCTTATTAGAACGCTTTTCCGTTATTTTGAATTACATATTATATTATTAAATAAGACAATCAGATATCTGGAAACAAAGAAACCTGTGGGTCATACATTTAGTCTTTAGACAAAATTAATATCTTTTAAACAATATTTTAAAAGCGGAAGTATTATGTGGAGGTTCGTTATTATTTCACGCAAAGACGGCTGAACAGATGTAAATAAAATTTTGCACAGAGAAAGATTTTTAGTCTGGACTAGCAAATAAGCAGTTCCCAAAAAAAAATGTGTTGTTGAAATTGTTTGCAGTTGGTAATTTGCGGACCATATAATAAGGCTTATTATAATTTTGTGTTAAACATTTGTAGTCTAATTATTTGACCAGTTTATCACATCACATTATCTCTGTTTTCTAGATGAGTACAAAAAAAAGATCAATTTTGTATTATAGACAATAAAGAATCCTAAATTTAACTACTTAAAGCAATTCTTATATATTATTATATCCTTAGTAACTTAAGTAAATCTTTTTTTTGATTAGTTTGAATTATAGCTACGCGAATTTATAAATATGCACAGTTAATTATATTATTAAAGTATTTGCTACATTGTAATTATTCACGTTCATTCTAATTCTATATAAGGTGAGAATTTATAATATACATAAGTATTACCAAAAGTCATTAAATAAAATAAAGTATATGGTCCTTCGAGCTTTTATTTCTATGTATTAACGTGAAGCAAAAACGTTGTACCCTTTTTACGAAAATTATACGAACGAAAGAGTATAAAATTTGGAACGGTTAAAATTTATAAGGTTGAAGAGCGGAGAAAGCTAAAAAATAAATATTTTGCTCGAATTTCCATTCTCCTACCCATTCCCCAAAAGCCGGCAACGCACTTGTGACGCCTCTGGTATTACGGGTGTCCATGGGCGGCGGTAATCGTTTACCATCAGGCGATACGTGCGCTCGTTTGCCCCATCTATACAAATAAATAAAATTGGAGTGTCTGTTTGTAATATTAAAATAACAGCTTTTTAATCAATGCATATGTATGTATACACGATACATATACCAAAACTGTAGTTAAAAAATTTTTTGTCTGTCTGTCTGTCTGTCTGTCTGTTTGTTCCGGGTAATCTCTGGAACGGCTGGACGGATTTTGACGGGACTTTCACTGGCAGGTAGCTGATGATCCGGGGAGTAACTTAGGCTACTTTTTTTTAGACTAACCTTGCCCCGCGGCGTTACTCGCGGTACAACAATAACCGCGGGTAACACCGCGGGGTTCAGCTAGTATTCCATAAAAAAAATGATCATTGCGACCACTATTAAATTCATAATCCGATTTTCCAATAAATGTGTAGGTATGTTAACTTTATACTATCTGTGACTCGCTATCAATGTCAATCACCTTAGTTTACAATGTTTCAGTGTAATAAATTATGTTCAGAAACAATCAAGCTTTTTATAGTCATACCAGTTGTTGCCCGCGGGTCCGCCAGCGTGTATGTGGGTTTTCGCGGCAAATAGTAGCCTATGTTTTATTCTGATGTATAAGCTATATTACTGTAAAGTTTCATCCAAACCCGTTCAGTAGTTTTTGCGTGAAAGAGTAACAAACATCCATCCATCCTTACAAACTTTCGCATTTATAATATTAGTAGGATAAAAGTAGGATTGTTTTTGTTTAGTTCACGGTAAACTTTCTTTGTTCTTGTTTACATGTAACTCAGATGAGTTACATGTAAACTACACACATAATGAGACAGAATCTTATTGGCTTTTTAAGTTATATAATATAAGGCGCAATTCGATTTCAAAATGCAGTGATCTTAAAACTGCAAAACCCATATAACACGTGACACGGTAAAACCCTTTTTATTATAACTACTAAAGTGTTATTACTAAACTGTTTAAAATTCTTGTTAGTACACTACTCTGGCTTTAATAAACATGACACAGATTTGTCTGTTCTTAAAAAATATAAATGAACGCTTAAAATCTTGCAAATATCTGAGTTTCAACACTAATGTTATCATACCCTGAAAATCTATTTCAAATCTTCATATCATAAACAATTTGCACACATTAAATTATTCAAATGAAGTTTTGTTTAAATTTTATACGTTTAGAGATATCTTACTAGATACTTTGGAAATATAATCTGATTTATGATTTTCCATCTCCCTGTTTTAGTATGGTATCAATTAATCTGCGTTTCATTTGCAGTATTAGTATGTAGTGCTGAGTGCTACTTGTCAACTGATCTGTAAGTTATTTTAACAAGAAAATATAACAGGTTTTTCACTAAAATATTTATTAAAACACGGACATTTCATATAAAAGTGGTATATAGCACGATATCCGAAGTGATTTTACACCCTGTTAAAACGAAAACACAAGCCATAGTGGTCACTTATGATGGGGTAGCTCGTCAGTTCATTTGCCGCTTATTTCAAAATTTTCTTCTGAATTGTTTCAATAGTCTTTAAGTATCGTTATTTTACAATATTACCAATAACATTTTCTTAGCTTATACTACTGAGTAATATCTAGTTAGTCGTTGCTAAATAAAATAATTGATTGTTTCAGCGCACGAATGGGCCCGAGTGTACACCGCCATGTCGACGTGCGCAGGTCTCCCCGTGTACTGCCAGCACACCAAAGCGAACTGCTGCGAAGCCTGCTGTCGCCAACGATGCCACCGGTGAGTACCTTGCTTTATGTGGAAATTAGCAATGAACGAATAGATAGGTTAGTTAGACTAGTTAGTTAGACACTAATATTATGGCCACACCATTACGAGTACAACTAAAAGCTAACCCCTAACTCTGACTAGTCACGAAGCAGTGGCTTGTAGCCTAACACAGCTGTAAGGTTACTACCACTAGTAGACAGTAGACAGTAGGTATTTAAATGACAGATATACTATACGATAGATGTACTTCGAGGACCGCTTAGAACATTGAAGATCACACGTACATACAAAAATCAATTGTAATAATAACGACTGTGTCGAACGCTATAAAGTAAAAACTATCAAACGAATTGCGAATGCAGACAATGAAGCATGGTGAAACACAGTATGGCGGCCTATTGGGATGCTTCTGCTTCAATGGGCCTCCGTATGACACTCACCAACTTAACAGGACAGCACGAATGCATGTTAGACCACGATATGCATTTTTTTTATTTAACACACTGCTACCTGATCCCAATCTCGGCTGAGCCTCTGCTAATCGAACTGCTGTATAATATACAAGTATATTTAAATATACACGTATAAAATAATATATAAATATACAAGTTTATTTATGAGTATTTACGGTAGTTATTTTTAAAAGCTTAGAACCGCCTCTCGTATAGTACTCTAAAGATAATTTCCATTGAATTTTACGCCGCTATACGACGTACAATAGCGTACAATTGGAACTTTAACAACAGCGAATTCACGCGTATTCATTGTCACCATTAGTCCCGCATTTAATTTCGTTTGATCTTCACGAAATGGCGCTCTCGAAACAGCGTAAAGGATTTTGTAAATTATCGTTGAATTGTAAATTTATTCATGACAAATTGGCATCGAGGTGACTTGAACTGCAGTAAGTTTAGAAAAGTTATTGGTCCGTGTTGATTTAAATAAATAAATAAATATTTCGGACATCTATCACACAACGCCATCTAGTCCCAAGCTAAGCAGAGCTTGTGTTATGGGTACTAGACAACTGATACAAATACATATATACTGTTTTTTTTTTGTAAATACATACATATTATACATAGCAAACACCCAAACTCCGAAACAAATATTTGTAGATCATACAAACATTTGGTCCGACCCGGGAATCGAACCCGAGACCTCACGATCAGCAGTCGCATACGTCAACCGCTAGATCAACGAGGCAGTCGATTTGATCCATGTTGAGGTGTTGGTTACTTAGCCGCAAGTAGATTCGTTATGAAACGATCAGACAAGTTCTATGCATTTGCAGACAGATTCCCTAGTTTTCAGTTCTTACGCCTTATCTAACGCGGTTCTCATCTTTTCTTAATCTAGTGTATAATTTTATTCTCAAACAAAATGAGACTACCCCAGTAAGGAATCGAAAATTATTCTGTCTTGTGCATTTGAAGTAAAATATATGATGATATAAATAAACACTTTGATCATAAATTTAACGCGAAATGTTGAGATCATCTGTGATATCTCATCACGATATTCTTTTGATTTATTCGCTGGACGACTGTTTATTACGCGATGGTTATTTTAAAGCGATAACATAGTTAGTTAATCATAATAAATAAACACGTCCAAATGTAAATACATATTAACAATATGTATATACCTATATATATAACTAGCTGACCCACGCAACTTCGTTTACGTCTCTTATGGCCCGTGGCGTGATAATTTTCCCCCGTTTCTGAAACATTTTTCATTGGTGCTCCGCTCCTATTGGTCTTAGCGTGATGATATATAGCCTATAGCCTTCCTCGATAAATGGGCTATCTAACACTGAAAGAATTTTTCAAATCGGACCAGCGGTTCCTGAGATTAGCGTGTTCAAACAAACAAACAAACTCTTCAGCTTTATATATTAGTATAGATTTATCTGTCACCGATGCGCCCTCCATCTATTTATGGTCACATTACTCTAGGCCGTGACCGCAAACGTATGTTACGCAAGAGATTCGCAGGGTTGATATGTGTCCCAATTCTCAAACCTGTCGGAATTGTCGTCCCATCCCATATGTATCAATGGATGTCCCCAATGTTCCTGTTGTTCTAAATTAGGCTAAGAGAGATCCTTTGAATGAGTTGATTAAGGGGTTGCATAATTCGGCGAGTGTAGGTATATGAAATCTATATCTATACTAATATTATAAACCCGAAAGTTTGTAAGTATGGATAAATGGATATTTGTTACTCTTTCGCGCAAAAACTACTGAATGAATTGGATGAAACTTTACAGTAATATAGCTTATACATCAGAATAATACATAGGCTACTATTGACTGCGAAAACCGACATATACGCGGGCGGAGCCTCGGGCAACAACTAGTAAATAATATTTGTCTTTATATTAGCTTTAACTGTATGTATCTTTATAGAAGCTAGTATGCCCAAAATTGCAAGAGAACAAATGTTTTGCTGAGAATAAATGTGATGGATAGTTTGCAGATATAGATCCCACCTATTACAATATCAAAATTAACTTATTCTGAACATAAGCCTAAAATTTCAATATAATATACTTTTAGCTAGTTACTAAAACACAAATATGTAGTTCTTATGGCGAGTTTTGAAGTTTGACGATTTACGTATATTTGCGTATAATGTTTATGACGTGTGGTATTCATGGGTGGATTGGCTCTTAAGAAATCGTCTCATCACTTTCTTTTCCTATCATAAATATCACAAAATATTCTTCTAGATGAAAAGTGTGAGCGTTTATTTCTACAAGTAACATATTTTTTTAATAATTACTACGACTTAAATCTTACTCTTACTTCATACTAGGTAAACTTCGTTGAGGGACATACTAGTATTGAAACTCGTGTTGGTAACTTGACCTCTCGCATTTGAGAGAGAGAGAAACAATATTTTTAAATACTACTTATGTTTGTTTTAAATGCTACTAAGTTATAGGTACTAAATCTAGCTATAACTCTAGCTTCAAACGCCTGTTAAAAAAGCATTAGCTAAAAATGGCAACCAACAAATTAAAAAGAAATATGTAAAATTATTTGCAATGAGCATTTGTGCTCTAGTGTAAATGCAGTCATCCTATATTACTGTTTCTCTTCAAGATTTAGAAACCGCATTCAGAATCTCGTTCAATGCGTTGTTTGCTGCCAGCAACAACTCACTAGTTGCTTGGTTTCTTCATCCAATCTCCGAAAATGAATTATTATATTATTATTACCGATAAGTCTGTGTTAGTATAGATATAATAGTAAAATTTTGAGGACGCACAGCCCTATTGCAATCTTTTTATTGGCAATAGTACCATTCAGCCCGTGTTCTTTTATCTTGGACCTCAAGGTAATCCATAGGGATAACACCTGCAAACGATTCACTGCTATATATAGAACTCTAATGGAAAGTATTAGTTAGTTACCCCAATAGTCGTTGTTTAAGGAATTATTCGTTCAATAACGGATTCGTCGCTATTCGTGGTTAGTAGAAAAATACTCGTATAGGCATTTTCGTTGCTAATTTAGTCAATATTTACCTCATGCGTTTGAATAATAAGGTTTTGTTTTTGAGATTGTAACCCAGGATTTGGTAAACAAAGTTGTTTTTACAACTTATTTGTCGCATACCTGAAACTCGATACGGGGTTGTCAACTTTTATCAAATAAATTAAATAGTAATATTCTAAAAGAATTCTTTGCTCAAATACATTATTTGCAAATAAAGGAAAAAAGTCAACGTTGAATAACGCACGGCCAATGGAATAATGGAATACTAACTATTACAACTCTTACAGAGCTTAATTAAAACTAATAATCCACGATTATAGATGAACAACACGTTCTAAAGTATTTGCTCATTTCATGTTTGTTTGTTTTGTTACGTCGTGTATTGAAGTATTTCAAGAAAGTATCGCCTGTTGGTTCGTCGTCACCATATCGAACAAATACAATGTGTGTGTCGCTATATGTGTCGAAACAGATTAATCGGTTAGAAAATTAATCTGCGTGTCAATTTCGCTTCGTTTATCGTTTCAATTAGCGTCGCCAACTATCGTAAGGTTTCTCGTTTTATGTTCTTTACGTTGAAGTGAAAGGGAAATTACGAGCGTTATGTTTTGAAGACTTCCAATATAGTTCAATGTACCATGACGCGATACGTATACATGTTGTCGTGACTTAATTGATTAAACTTGCACTGCTTGTTGATATTTTCCGTACAAATCTATACAAAACTAATTACTATATTCATCTCTGGATGTTAATTATTGTATGTTTTCTCGTATTATATCTAGTTGAACTGAAATTTGAAAGTTGCCGACAAAAGAACGTTCCCGAAAGACGTAGAAATTACTTTAACTAGTAAACAATTAAATGAATAATTAGTTGGAAACCAATTTATTTTGGACTATCTCTCAAATATTCTGTTTCATACATTATTAAAATTAGATCAATTTATAGAGTACGTGATATTTGTGTACTAGACTAGCGTCTAAGGATGAAGTTAGAATGTATGTAAGCCTCCCTAAGAGTCATGAATTATTTAGGTGGAGCAGAATTATTATGATCGTGGCCTCCAATTTCTTAGAAAATGTGGGACAAGGTTGCCTGTCTTACACACAGTTTTAAAGTTAGTACATTAAATGCAGCAGGGAATGCTTAGTGCTGCTAGGTACTTAGTGTTTTCAATTTAAAAGTTTTAAGAGCTGAAACGGTAGATTAATGGTTATACTTTAATCATGTCTCGAATCACAAATGTCTGATGGCTTGTTTTTTGGCTTTAAAGAGCAGGTCGACGATTTAAATTTTACGAATAGTAGAAGATTTTTATTACTTAAAGTAGGTTGTAGATTCTTTAGCTAATTTATGTTTCAATGTCACATGTCTTTTAAAAGTTCTCAATAATTTGAAAAAAAAAAAAACATTGTATTTATTGAAATGAAAATTCCACTTTTGCTGTTTACTGCTTAAGTGTCAAGTTAGTGTGTAAATACGATTTATTGGTTTACGAATATTTCAAAGTGAAAATTGTTTTAGTTTTGTCATTCTATTTTTAACAGACTTTAAAAAAAGAGGAGGTTCTCAATTCCACCGTATACATATATATATTTTTGAGTGTTCGCGGATAACGTCCTCGTTTATGAACCGATTTTGATGATACCTTTTTTTAATGGAAAGTAAATATTCCAACGGTGTTACCATGATAAGGACACTAAGATCTGATCTAATGATGGAATCTTGAAGTCGGTTTTATTTTTGTTAAAATTTTACTTCTTTTTGTTTTATATAATCTTGCATTGTTCACGACTCCTGCTATCTATATAAGATGAGGAATCGCAGGTTTACAATAGAAGCTAAAACTAAGTTGAAATGTAGTTTAAAAAACTAAAAAAAACACTCACTATACTCGTCTACAGACAAACAAGTTAAGCAAATTAAAGCATGTTAAGAAATTTTTACCTTCTCAATAAAAAATATTAACTTTAAACTATACTTTAAAGATAATTCTTATTCTTGTAAAAGGTATTGGGTCCATTGGTCTTTTCTGGCAATTTTCTAATCATGTCTTATCATTCATATGTCAAACTAATTAGAAAGTTTGTACTGTCGGGCCAATCAACGGAGTGGACAGTTAAAAAACGCTGACTGTCTATGTAATTATGAAACCTAATACCAATCCATTATGTTTTACAACGCAAGCGTCCGTTAACCCGCACCAAAAAGTAACTGAACATATCTGCGGAGGTAGCATTTTGAAATCCTACTAATATTATAAATGCGAAAGTTTGTAAGGATGGATGGATGTTTGTTACTCTTTCACGCAAAAACTACTGAACGGATTTGGATGAAACTTTACAGTAATATAGCTTATACATCAGAATAACACATAGGCAACTATTTGCCGCGATAACCGACATATACCCGGGCGGAGCCGCGGGCAACAACTAGTATAGAATAAATGGAATATTTGTGACAGGTACGCAAAGTATGTTCGGTGGTTGTCGTTTGAAGAGTGTTATTAGTTTATTTACAAACGAATGCGTGTTATATTATAAATTGTGTTTTTGAACGTACTCTACAACCCGGTTATCTCGTTATTAACTTTACGGATCTTGTTGTTACAGAAATATTTCCATTGTCGACTAATGATTGTAAAATAGTAGTTTTATATGTACTATCAAAAATTGTACTCAAGTTGATGTAGGTTAATCTGGTCTTTAGGACATAAAATCAAATCATCAGACACCCAGGATCTGATTAGTAAAATTGGCAAATCTTTCGTAAAAAAATTGATTAAGATTTTCCCTCACCATTCCAAAGAGTACTTAACTTTTTTCTTCATGACTGGTTAAGTACTTAACCCTTCGTACCTGATACCTTATTTCGTTGTTTTGAAGGTTTGTGTTAATATAACTACTAGCTGTTGCCCGCGTCTCCGCCTGCGTTTATGTCGGTTATAGCGGCAAATAGTAGCCTATGTGTTATTCTGATGTATAAGCTATATTACTGTAAAGTTTCATGACTGCCTCGTTGGTCTCGCGGTTGGCGTGAACGACTGCTGATCATGAGGTCTCGGGTTCGATTCCCGGGTCGGACCAAATGTTTGTATGATCTACAAATATTTGTTTCGGAGTTTGGGTGTGTTTTATCTATAATATGTATGTATTTAAAAAAAAAAAAGTATATATGTATTTGTATCAGTTGTCTAGTACCCCATAACAGAAGCTCTGCTTATCTTGGGACTAGATGGCGTTGTGTGTTTAGATGTCCGAAATAATTATTTATTTATTATTAATATCATCCAACTCCGTCCAGTAGTTTTTGCGTTAAGAGGTAACAAACATACACACTCACAAACTTTCACCTTTATATATTAGTGTGATGTGATATTCTCTTTCAGATAAATATAATATAAGATATAAGCACTAGCCTAGAATGTTAGACGTAGCAACGTTCATAATTCAGGAGCTTCTCGTTCTACATGTATAAGACGTTGCTATTGCACTTGTAAATTCTCGGCTATGTTACACGGAGGATCTAAATGGAGTACTAAGTAAATGGACTTTAGTGAAACTGCATCATCGTAATAATTTATTTATGAAAATCTGGTCTGGAATAGATAGTGTTTTCTTACAGTAATGCTAACGAGTTCCTTATACTTGTCGCTGTATACGTGGATAAAAGATTTAATGTATTTATTTCATTTTTGATATAACTGCCTGCAATCATATTGCACAGCACAAAGCGGGCTTAATGATGCCACAGGCATTTTCTTTTAGTTAGTGAAACCTTTGGACAATGCGTTAATAGGATCAGTTCCTTTAAATGAAAAATAGTATTATTTCGATATTAAAAACTGTCAATTCAATTTTATTGACAATTTATATGGACAGTGGTCAAAAATCATTCATAATTTATTTATTTATTTTATTTTTACAAGCTTTTATTTAGTTTTACCTGTCCCGATGTTTGTCTGTAATCAAATCTTGAGTCAAATTTAATCCACTTCCCGATTTCCGATTGAGCTAAAATTTTAAATATACCTTTAGTTCTGATGACAATGCAATCATATATGATCGGTATTATAATTAAGCAAAAATGGCCGCCGTTACAAAATAGCGGCGTAAATATTTCTGAACAACCCACCCAATATAGGTATCAAATGAAATGGCTTAAAATCATTTTTTTTATTAACAAGTAATAATGCTTGTTTTTAAAAAAACTTTTTAAATTAATCACTTGTTTGGCTTGCTGCACTACTCCTTCATACAAAATTTAATGGTAAGACATTTCATGTTGATCCGTTCGCATAAGTATCGTAAAAAGGGGTACAAAGTTTTTGCTTCACGTATAAATATATATGTATAGATTTTGTGACCCATATATGTGAAATGAATGTGTGAATATGAAATACTATAAATGAATAAATAATTAACAACCCAAACACCAGAAATGAGACAACAGAGAAGTATCATCATCTGCACCATCATCATTAGCCTATCGCAGTCCACTGCTGGACATAGGCTTCTTCAATTGCATGCCACTTAGTTCGATCCTCGACTTCTCGCATCCAGCTCCTGCCAGCCGTCTTGCGCAAATCATCACTCTACCTGGCGTGTGGACGTCCTACATTACGTTTGCCGAGACGCGGTCTCCACTCAAGAACCCGTTTACCTCAAGGGTTGTCGGTTCTACGACATATATAGCCATAAGGAGGAGTTTTCAAACACATAAATACATATAATAAATATATAGCTATAAGCTATATATTTATTATATATATTTATGTGTGCTATGTCTTCGTTTATGCTATGTTAGCACTACGATCCTTCTAGGCGGAGCAGTCACCATAAAAACAGATGAATCGACAAGTCCTTGCAATAAAGTCATCATTACATCTTTTGTGGAAATATAAAACCTTACAATACCTATAAAGATTATTTTATCCCTTCACAATGCAGGTACCTAATCTACTTCCAGCTCGTTACGTGTGGATATTACCTCCGTTTATAGCGAGTGTAAATACCGACAGGTCAATGTTAGATAGCCGGGTCAGGAGTCCGATCCCACCTTGCCACGACAGGAAACACGAGCAAGTTCATTAGAAACGTCTTTAATTGCATAGGAGTAGGGTCCTCATTCGTTTCTTTTGTTAATTTTCCCAATGAGAAGTGAGACTATGGGAGATTGCGGTGTGCGTAGTAAATTAGTGTTTTAATATTTCATATGAAAGCTATAAACGATTATTATAGTTGTTATTCGATTTTATTTGTCGCGATGTGAAAAACATCAATGGGACTAACGTTAACGTTTACATTTATTCTAACGATAAAGACAGACTACATATTGATCTGACAGTTTAGTAGTTAGTGAACCAGCTAACCCAGGGTCATAAGTTTGATTCTCATTTAGGAGTAAATATTGTGTTATAAGCGAAATCACTTGACCTAGGTCTTGCCATTTATTTAATTTTGTTTTTTTAGTCAAAATATTATAGGACAGGCCATAATTAATTTCAGACGGCCGTGTGTGGACAAAACTACGCTACTTTTCGTCAGTATCGTATAAGTTGTGGATACTTGTACGATACTGACGAAAAGTAGCGTAGTTTATAACATAGTGCGTAACGTGTGTGTTTACTTGGAACTACGCTACTGTTTTCTGCTTCATGCGTTATCTACCTTTTTTTATTTGATCTAAGTAGTTGTTGCTGCTATAATCAAGAGGCGTGTTTTCCGTTAATGATCTTGATAAGACTGAAGTCGTTTGATTTCTACACATAACACACAGTGTGATAGGCCTGATATTTTTATCTATGAGCCGGTGTAACTTACATGCATATAATTAGGAATATATGTGTAAGTAAACCATCCTCTTTACCATAGAAATTTGAATAGAAAATTTAAATTTTGAGGTCAGATTTCCATAATATCATTAAAAGTACAGATCTAGAGACTGTAAGTTACCGTTCAGCAATGCAAAAAAAAAATAGAACACTTTTTGCATCAATTTAGATCTAACCTAGTTATAAGTTTTACGTGTATAGTATTTTAAGAGTTGTAACTTTTTTGCATTAATTAAAAAAAAAGCTATTGCATCGCTGTCACAATAACTTGATATTGAAGTTGAATTCTCTTATAGTCCAATATTTAACTAAGCCACACAATACCCCGTGACCCCACAAAGTGACACGCGTTCAAACAAACAAGTAACGAACATTATTACATCATGACCGTATCCCCAAGAGGACAGACGTAGAAATTAATGTCGGAATTTTTCCGACGAAGAATTTACCTTCACTCGGAAATTTAATTAATTTGCACTTTTGCAATAATCACGTTCTTAATAACTATTAGCAATTGTATTATTCCTTTGGTTGGGATGGGATACTAGCTGATCCACACAATTTTGACTGCATTTTTTTCATGTTCGATTCCTATTGATCTAAGCTCAGGTTTAGGCAAAACACAAAAAAATTTGGAAATCAGTAAGATACTTTGGGAGTTCACCGTGAGCAATACGTGACTCAAAACTTATATATAATAGATATAATATTATTATATATGATAAAAATTAATACATATTAATGAGTTTAAAAAAACATTTTACTATATTGAAATTTAATTGAAATACTTGAAGTTCTTATTTAAAAAAGGAATACGTAAGTTAATCAAGCACAAGCTTGCAACAGTTTCGTTTTCTAATTAACTTGGACGTATGGTTAGACTGTATTCAATTAAATTAGTAATTGGATATATTATACAAACACTGCTTTGTATTTAGGTTGTCTAGCCAAATCTAGCTTCTAGGAAATCTACGTTTGAAACATAATTGTATGCAGACAACCATTCACCCAGTTTCCTAGTAATGGAATAATTAAATTCCCGGGAACTCATAGTACAAGACTCTAGTAAGTTCCTGTGAGCTACGTCTTTCATAATAAGGGTAGTTTGTAATTCTTGACTGAAGCATGTATAAGGATCCTATGTATTATTTAAACATTTACTTGCTCTACTTACTGAGTTTTTAAGTAAAAAGTACAGGTTACAAAAGACTCAGGATTATGGCTTGGGTAAATATTAATCTTTAGTATTAAAGTGCTTTAAGAATATCTAAAAGGAAAATAAAAGCTTTTTTCTGAAGTATTATAAGTTGGTGATGTTAAAAATTAAAGCTTTGTAATATATTGTAGTAGATACTGCTTCAGACCGTTTTGTTCACATGTATCTGTGGCATCTCGAAAATTGTGTCGGGAGCCTTTAAAAATAATAGTAGCATATTTTCAAGAATTTTTATGTAGTTTGAACTGTTTTTATTAAATCTATATTTGTTATATTTAAAAACAACACTTGTCACTTCTATATGGTAAAACTTATACGTAATTTGTGTGTTAAAAACGGGCCGAACGATTTCTATAATATTAAGTATTTAAGTGTTTAAATTTAAAGTTTCTTGAAAATTGCGACTGCTAAGAAAACATCAAAGCAAAACGTTTATTTTAGTAAACTTTATAAACGTTTCTAAAATATTTGTTACAGTGTCACCATTCGACAAACTGGTCTGCCATTTTCTAGCTAAAGGTTAATTCGTTTGAAAAGAAATAAGTTTCATATATTTACTGAGTGACTATCCCATCCTGGTTTAGACGATGTAAATTGATATATTAGTTCGAAATAATAGCAGTAAAGTGCAGTGGAATTATATCAACACTAGGCCTAGTTCCGATTGAACTCTGTTGCTTATCCTATCCTACTAATATTATAAATGAGAAAGTTTGTAAGGATGTTTGTTTGTTGCTCTTTCAGCAAAAACTACTGAACGGATTTAGATGAAACTTTACAGAAATATAGCTTATAAATCAGAATAACATTTAGGCTACTATTTGCCATGATAACCGACATACACGCGGGCAACAGCTAGTAAGTACATGCATTTACTTTGTCATATTAATATGGTGCCAGCTCATTACTTATATTAATATAATAAAGCCCTTCGGTCCGGGCCAGTCGAAGTGGGCCAAAACAGCCCAACAACTATGGTCCAGATCGACGGTATTCATGCTAAGGCTTCACAGAAAAAAGTGTGAAACACTTGCTTCCCTGAGTGAGTGTGTTTAGTTAACTCCAAGAGTACATCTACCAGTTTATTCTCAAAATAAATAAGGACATTTCAGTTCACTTGTTGGATAGACTATTCAAAAGTAAGGTTGTTCACTATATCTACGAAGCACGTTATAGTCGGCGGCAACCTCCTTAGCAGCAGTAAACTAGTGACGGCCTTTGATGATTATAAAATCGGTTTGCTAATCACGATACGACTGTTAAACGAAGATGTAAGTTATACATGTGTTCAAGATTGCATAACATTAGTTGACTATATTTAATGTTCAGCTAATCAATAGCTTGCTATCGTCTCTAACTAATGAAGGTCGCGTTCGATTATTATAATTAACCGTTCTATTGCAATGTCACTGCCAACTCGATTTGTTCAATGCAATGAAGCAATCGATTGAAGATGAACACTATCTATTTAAATTACTGTATTATCTTTGCATATTAAATATATTTATTTTATTGTGTATACACGAATATCACTTAATTTATCCTACCAATAAATGTTTCCCTAAAAACCCGTTTTTTTTCAATAGAATTCCTTAACCGAATAGTTGTATATCATCACTAGCAGACCCACGCAACCTCGTTTGCGTCTGCTATTGCCCGTCGCGTGATAATTTTCCCCCGTTTTTGAAACATTTTTCATTGGTGCTCCTCTCCTATTGGTTTAAGCGTGATGATATATAGCTTATAGCCTTCCTCGATAAATGAGCTATCTAACACTGAAAGAATTTTTCAAATCGGACCAGTAGTTTCTGAGATTAGCGTGTTCAAACAAACAAACAAACAAACTCTTCAGCTTTATATATTAGTACAGATATACCAAGGAATATTTGGATGTTGGTCTATCTGTAGCTAATTAAATTCATCTAAAATAAATAGATAAAGGTTTGTAAATGAAAAAAAAAACCGTTAACTCTCTTTACTTTTTTTTCTGGCAAACTTAAACTTTGCGCCAAAGTGCAAAATGATAAATTAATTTGTGAAAACTGTTCTGGATTATGTGTAAATCACTTGTATATTATTGTTATCTATTTGTATCTGTTTGTTACCCTAAAAAACTAAAATAAAATAAATGGATACAATATAGCGGTAAGTTTTTATATCTGAAAAATTTGCATTTACTTGTATTTATAATCATTTTTAACAGTTTATGCCATAGTTTGGTTCAATTTTAATAAAAAAAAGTATACGTATATTGTATTTCTGCTGTTCACATTCTGACCACCATATATTGCTCCTTTTATCGTTTTCGCATACATATGCAAATCGACGTTTCAGTTACGTTAAATTCTACCCGATTTCATAGGGAATAAAGTTTTAGATAGGGCTGCCTTCACGAGCAAATATTCTTTTATGAGAGTATTAAAATATAAAATATTTAAAAAGGAATGATAAAGTTTATTTTCAACAGTAGATAATTCAACTTTAAGACTATGTCAGTAACAGCTGTATTTAAGTAGTAAATATTCTATACAAACCATTTATTTTTCATGTAGAATCCTTTTGAGTAACGTATACGAAATTGTAGCCAAATGTGCATAACAAAAATATGCACACAATCTTCGTTTCACGTAAAGTAGTGGAAAGGAAAAAAAAAAATTATGCGTGTAAGTCAGATTGATGAATGAGAGCTACATTTCAAATATTTGAAAACCAGTGGGTACTTTTGTATAAGTGGAAAAAAAAAACACATAGCAATCATGAGGACTGCCGACAGTAGTGAAAACTCGAAGCTAACCTGAAATGAACCTTTTTGCTCTTTAAATAAAATGCGCGATAAAAAGAAGTCAAAAAATGCTTATTGTGATGTTATAAAAATATAGGCTCATGCGATATAGTATAATCCCTCAGGTGTCACGTCACTTTGACATAAGCATAGCTTGAGTGTCACTAACAATTCCATTTTCCCAACATTTTCTCTCGATAATTTCCCGACTCGCGGTCATTGACCGGCCACTGAGTGGCCGGTGACACTATAGACGATGTTTTTATGCGGCCTCTGAGTGGCCGTGGACACCTTAGGGGCTATACTTATTACCAGTCATGTAATATTAGACAGTCGAACAATCAGCTGTCACCATCCGTGCATGCGCTTAGCACTACTTGCACTAGACAATCACTCGCGCAAGCGCTCTGTCCTGACGCGAGTTTAAAATTTTTTACGCATTCAAAAAAAAGTGCACAACGCCGATAAAGAAGTTTTCACTTCAAAATATATTCATGCCGGAGATCACAAAGTTATTTTTCATTTAACATACCTATTGTCTATTATATGCATCTTTATCACAACTGAGTCTAAGGGTGATAGACTTGGCAGACTTTCATTCCAGGAGCAGCAAATACCAAATGAGCGTGATCTTCGCAATTTTGACGCTTTATCTCGTAATATTATTATTTTATCCATGTCACAACTGAACTACACTACAGAGTAAAGAGGAATGATGCACTTCTCATCCAATCGTCCATCCCGTCTTTATAAAATAAACCTGTAATCAGACTTATCATTATTTTTTTCCTATACCCCAACTTTTGCAGACTTGGAGGCTGTTACTCAATTCATATTACCAGTTAATGACCTGCCGTGCTCATTAGTATACATTAAAAGGTCACGAAACCACTAACTATTCATTAGTTTCGTAAATCTGTAATTAAATGAACACACTTTTACTAATTGTTTCGACATTCGGCACAACTCTGATCTATGAAGAGAGGGAGGGGAAGGAATTCTTTGGGTTACAGTTAGCAGCCCTAGATAGGCACAAGGCCGTCGAGGTTGTTATGCCCTTTTATGTTTATAGATCAGAGAGTCAACTGATCGTGAATCATTTCTGAAACCTGATAGTAACATGGGCTGTTTTATGTCATTGCGTGTGTGTTTAGGAATCGATTTGATGTACGTAGTAGTAAAGTGAATCATAGTTAGACTTACGAGTAAGACACAGAAGTGGAAATGTTTTTCAGTCAGATTTGGATGGAATTCACCAAACTATAAAACCTTTGGTCTAATAGAAACAGGTATTCAGGTTTGTAGATATTGTAGTCACTAAAACTTTCTCCTTAGAGGTTAGATACTAAATAATCCTATTAATATTATTAATGCGAAAGTTTGTAAGGATGGATGGATGTTTGGATGGATGTTTGTTACTCTTTCACGCAAAAACTACTGAACGCATTTGGATGAAACTTTACAGTAATATAGCTTATACATCAGAATAACACATAGGCTACTATTTGCCGCGATAACCGACATATACGCGGGCGGAGCCGCGGGCAACAACTAGTCACAAATATAAAAAAAGCGACTTCTAGAACTGAACCAAATTTAAATAGGACCACACAGGAAGAACCAGCTTTCATATAAAAAAAGAATCATCAAAATCGGTTAACCCAGTCGAAAGTTATGAAACATAAAAAAAATACAGTCGAATTGATAGCCTCCTCCTTTTTTTTTGAAATCGGTTAATAAATCAAAAGCTTTTTTAAATACTGGTTTAATAACGGTTTTTGATCTCTACTACTCGTATCCTGGGATTCTTGAATTTTGTATTTCTATATATGGTCACGTATAAGTGGTTTTTCAAATAAATAAAGTGAAATACAATATTATTGTACAAACCCTATTGTGGTTCGTCGTAAACACAAGAATTCTATTTAATATTTAAACAACCATGGTGTCATATGTGCATTTAATTTATTTTATTGATGACTTTCGTTCGTATTGTAAATGTTATTAGTTGTAAATAGATGGTTTTGTAAACAGCAATTTATTTAAACAACAACAACATTATAGAAACATTTGTCTATAAAATACAGGGTGTATTAAGTAGCCGTTAAATCAGTGATGTAAGCATTATTCCTTTTGACTGGCATCTTTAGGGGATCACTTTAGAATAAGATAAGGGTTTTTTTTTTTTAATAGCTGCGACGCGTGGTATTGACCATTGTTTTTATTGCTATTAAATCGCATGTTGTTTATCGCACATACTTTATTTATTTGTTTTTTATGTAAGTACTGTGTTTACTTTTTTTTCCCCTTCCCCAAGGGTTCAAGGGTTTCACTCATATGCATTTAGTGAAAAACTGTTTAGCAGACTGTTGATTATTAAAAGCTACTATACCTACTATGACATCCTTTAATTCGAAGATGGTTATGCAAATTTAAATAAAAACAGGTTAAAATTATGAGATATTTAATTCAATACTCATTTATGTATATACTGGGAAGCAAGTGTATATTATTAGAATTTCGTTTTTCTAATCTAGTTAGCACATAACCACACCTTACCAGAAAGCGGAAGGGCGGTAGATTTTAGTTAAGCCATTATTAATCCATCAATTCGAAATTGGATAAACAGCCCTCTCATTTCGCATCCTCCCTATATTCCCAAAATTTGTACACGTTGTTTTTCCAGTATATTGTTATGTTGTAAAACTTGGAGGTATATATTATACTAGCTTTTGCGCGTGGCTTAGCTCACGCAGACTTTCATCCCCTTATTTACCCTCTTAGGGTTAGAATTTCAAAAATTCCTTGCTTACTTACGTTATATATGAACCTACATACAATATTTCAGGAATCTAGGTTCAGCGGTTTGGGCTGTGCGTTGATTTCTGGGTATGCCATTCAGTCAGTCACCTTCCTCTTCTTTTATTTATATATATATATATATATATAGACTAGCTGTCCCGGCAAACGTCGTTTTGCCATAACTACTAATAAATTAAAAATTAATTAAAAAAACATTGTCCAGCGGACAAAATTGTGAATCTAAACCATTCCCAGATCCCCTTGAACACACACAAAAAAATTCATCAAAATGGGTCCAGTCGTTTGAGAGTAGTTCAGTGACATACACACTCACAGAAGAATTATATATATAAAGACAACCTCCGCAGGTGGTAAATATATCGCTTAGTAAGAAGCACAAATATTCACAGGTGTTATCAGGTGTTTGTCAGACACGCTAGAGGTTGTTTGTACTACACGTTTCATATTACTTATTTTATGATACTGGTATAAAAGTATAAAAACTGTTTGCAACCTCCTAAGCGACTAACTGGTATCTACCAAGCTACTGAGAAAATTTTGTAGTGATCAGGGTCGACGAGTAAAGATCTGTCACACTCGGACTCCAGCTCTCAACAAGGTTCTGTCTATGCTGTACATAGGTACAGCTGTAGATAGCTATTTAGTATTGTCTTAACGGGCCTCCTAGAATTTTTATGTAACAAAATTATCTATGTATTTCTCTATTTTTTATTTTTGTCTAACGGTTTCATAACGAAACTAAATTACATATCTATACTAATATATAAAGCTGAAGAGTTTGTTTGTTTGTTTGAACACGCTAATCTCAGGAACCGCTGGTCCGATTTGAAAAATTCGGTGTTGGATAGTCCATTTATCGAGGAAGGCTATAGGGTATATATCATCACGCTACCACTAATAGGAGCTGAGCAACAATGAATAATGTTTCAAAAACGGGGGAAATTTTCACGCTTCGGGCAATATACGGCGCAAACGAGGTTGCGTGTGTTAAATAAATGTTATCGATGAATATTTCGTATATTCAAAGTTAAGCGATTTCAAAATTTACTGTATTCCATTAATTTATTTTGTAAAAGTCTTTACGGATGTTTGAAGCTTCAATTCCTTTACAGATCTTCTACAATTACCTATCTATGACTTATTTTTTATGAAAAAGACGCATGCCGAATATAATCGCACCCGTGTTGATCGTGATATAATGGTTTTTTAAACATTTGTAAATCATATTGATTCGTGTTACGTTTCAAATAAAACATATTGACATACCGTTTGAAACTGTTCTTCCACTTGCACTAACCTGTCAATGTTAACTCCATTTACGTAGGTCGGTGACCTGGCGAACTTGAAACTTAGTCTAGAACCACAGGCCTTTTTTTTCACCATTTCTCTGCTTGGGAGTTTGAGTTTTATTTTAGTTATCATTTACGAGCGTATTGTGGCATCGACAACTCGACACATGTTCGAATAGAACGGCGCGTGCTCACGCGGGTCAGTCGACGCGGTTCGTTTGCTGCGCGCGCTTATCTTAAAAACTTCGATCGATGATTGTTTTACGATTAGAACAATTTCAATGTTTAAAGAAACTTTCTAACATGTGATATATAACTTTTACCAATACTTTATACGTGTATTATTTTTTTTTATTTATCAATGTTCATTTTACATTGTTTTTATAATAAAAACAAATACGTTTCTAACGATAATAGATGTGAAGTTTTCCAAAACAAAGAGTGATTATACATGTAATATCATCGGTTATTTGGATCTCGACTCCCTCGCATGTGCCAAGCGATGAAGACGCATTTCTGTAGTGTCGACCGATGACACCGAGCGGTGCGTCTACCCCACACTTTTTTTCCTTACTTTTTATCTATACCTTCAGTCGCATATAGGATTTAAGTGATTCAGTATTGCTCGGTTCGTTTTTGTGTTTGTCAACAAAATGGAAACGTTGATTGTGCAAGACGGTCCCATCGTGATATCCTGGATTGTTTTCTTGGTACTCATATGCCGCTGTTATTACCAGATTGGAAGAATTAAAGTTCCCGGTGAGTCTAATGTTGGTGTACATCTTTCTACGATGTTTTTGACTTTGAAAGTGGGTGTATTTCTTTTAGATCTGTATTAAAGACTGTAACAATGTCAAAACATCCTTTTTAGCACGTTGTTACCTTTAGTTGTACTTGATTAGCAGAAAAATCGCCACTGACATAACGTAACCGTGCCTTGCTCGCACTTGAAGCCTTAAAGAAAACAAAATTTATTGAAACCAGTTTATAAAATATATCTTAAATATTTTTATTACTTTAAATTCATTTGTATATCTCCTTATTGATAGTAACACTTTATTTATGTGCATTCTTTCGAGCTTTGTAAACTAAGGCATAAATTAAATTGAGTGACATTAATTCACCATGTAAATATAAACTCCTAGCATCTTCCAACTCCCATGTGCTCTCATCTGTCCCTACTTTTAACTTTTTAAGAGAATACTGAACGTTTTATATACAAGAACTAATTTCATTAAAAAAAAGGAGAAAAGAAAAAAAGGTTTAAAAAAAAATAAAAAACATTATCTTTATTATTCTTTCACACCTGTAAGGTTTCGCTTAGTTTGTTTAAGATTAGGCCTTCTTTCAGCTGCGGATGCCAATAGACTGAAGTTATCTGTACGTTTTGGTTTTTAATCGCCAGAACACACTGACCTACACTGATATTTTAAAAGCAATCTAAATGACCAAATTAAAACTATTAAGAATATAGATAGATGAAAACTCTTTTCTTTGTTTACCGTATTAATTTTTTATAAAGAAAGTACATAAAATATCACTTATATAAGTTACAAAGGCTGCCTTGATTGCCAAAAGCAATAATAATAAGTTAATTAATGAAATATAATTTGCTAGTTAAGGCCAAGCACTTATCTTTACTTTTAAATGGAAATGGAAATATATTATATAATCATCGCATATTATTCCAGTTATTAGTACTTGTCAATTTGCAATGAACGGAGTTAATTGAATATTAATTTATCGCGTTACATACTTGCGTGACAACTGTCTCTCGACGCGAGGCGAGCTGTCTACTGTGACAGTTAATGACATTACCACCGGACCCGGACACACGGCTTGTATGGTAGTTACTTGTACCATGTATTTAATCCTAATAGATGTTATAAATAAATGTAGTTCTGTTTGTTTGTTACACTTTTACTTCATTATCTACATACCTCTGTCCAGCCATTGAAATACTAGATGCCGTAGATCCCCTTTACAATATAACTTATCCTGTTGAAATTTGCAACTCATAAGGACAACAGAACTTGCTTGTACTATAAATAGAACTGTTTAAGTAGAGTAATGAAGTGATTTGATTAAAATCATCCCATCGCTGTCCAATGCTGAATGAAGATTTACCCCAATGAGAGAGACAACTATCCCGGTCTTGGGCAGTCCGCACCCAACCGCTGCTAGTCGTCGCTTCAAAGACGAACTTTAAATCGTCTAATTTCCCCCCATGAGATTTAATTACCGAGCAAATTGTTGACCTACCAGGACAGGAAATTCGAAATGTAAGAATAAATAAATAAATAAATAAATAAATAAATAAATATTTCGGACATCTAACACAACAATGCCATCTAGTCCCAAGCTAAGCAGAGCTTGTGTTATGGGTACTAGACAACCGATACAAATACATATATACTTTTTTTTTTGTAAATGCATACATATTATACATAGAAAACACCCAAACTCCGAAACAAATATTTGTAGATCATACAAACATTTGGTCCGACCCGGGAATCGAACCCGAGACCTCATGATCAGCATTCGCACACGCCGACCGCAAGACCAACGAGGCAGTCGAATGTTTTAATCATTTAAACTACTCGTGCAATCTAATATTATTCTGTGCTTATAACTAGTGGGCTTTATACAACCAGGTCATTCGCGTTCCCGGCAGTTTTCCTGAATCAGATGAGATTCATAGATAACTGTCTATGTAGGTGCAGCAACACAGCGAAATATCAGTATTTAAAAGAAAACACGAAATCTATTCAGAGTTCATTCTATTGCTGTACAAATCCGATTTATTATAATAATGAATAAGCAAATCGATGCAATAGGTACATTCACAGGATACTTGTTGTCGAGTCAGTCGTATGGAATTAGATAACTTTTCATGTAATTAATGTGATTCTCTTCCTTTTAATTTAATAGATTTCGAAATATCAAGAAGTCTGATTTGGTCCAATCGACATTAAAATGTGTTCTATCATTTGAACATTTGCATACCTACTTTTATGGGCTGTATCGGCTAAAGGTTAAATGTCGATACTTCAGTTAAACACAAAACTATTGAGCAACACGAATCGTCCTCATCATTATGTCCATACTATCCATGCTAATATTATAAATTCGAAGGTAACTCACTCTGTCTGTATTTCTGTCTTTCTGTCTCTCGGTTACGTTTTCACGTGTAAACCGCTGAACTGTATTGGATAAATTTCATTATAAATATAGATTAGACCTCGGAGAAGTACATAGCATACTTTTTGTCACGATAACCGATATACACGAAGGAGGAGCCGCGGGCAAAAGCTAGTTACGCTAAACATTCGAAAATCATAAAAATTTATATCTCTTAATACCAATAAAAACTGATCATCAGACAAACGGCATACTGGTTCACCAACTTAATGTATATAAATATTATATATATAATATAATAATGTTATATTATGTTGAATTACTTAACACTCATGTTTAGTGCCGTAAATAATTATCTTTATAACTAGATAATAAACAGTTTTTATCACTAACTCGAATAGTTGGTAACTCGAAACACTCGAAAAGGTGGTAAAGTTTGTTATTTATAGGTCCGGTGACTATGGCTAAAGATTGAAATATCAGGCATTATAATACAGAAAATCTGTGTCTGAATTCTTTAAAATGTTTTTAAATAGTTCTTCAGAATTCAGGCAGATGGCGTTAGATGTCACAAACAAATGCGAGTAATTTAAAAGTTCAACGTCAAGGACATTTAAGGGCTGAAGGATAAAGGACTTATTCTAATTGAGGGTCTGAAGGTCACAGCAGAAATCATGAACGAAGTGTCCTTACGATCTTTTCTGCCTGTAATGAATAAAAATGAACTTATGTCTGCCTTAAGTAGCATGAGTTTGCGTTTCTGTTATTTGTCATCATGAATCACAGTTTTATTGAGCTTTAATTTCCGACAAATTTTTGTCGGAAATGAAAAACTTACAGATCTCAGTAACTGTTACGTATGAAGTGTTCTCTAGGGCTCGTCCTCTGCTTCTTTAAAGAGTTATATCTTGTTTTTAAATGCATCTAAACTAATATATAAAACTGAAGAGTTTGTTTGTTTGTTTGAACACGCTAATCTCAGGAACCGCTGGTCCGATTTGAAAAAATCTTTCAGTGTTAGATAGCCCATTTATCGAGGAAGGCTATAGGCTATATATATCATCACGCTAAGATCTATAGGAGCGGAGCAACAATGAAGAATGTTACAAAAACAGGAAAATTATCACGCTACGGGCAATAGGAGACGCAAACGAGGTTGCGTGGGTCGGCTAGTCTCATATAACTCTGTATTATTTTTGGGGGCTACTAAAAAAGGTTAATAGACATTTTTAATAATTAAACTTCTAAAATATTATTCGGTAACTATATTCGTAAAAAATATACCTACGTAAGCTACAACTATAAATATAAAAACCTCACATAATCACTTTACTATACGTATGAAAGTATGATACTACACTATCAAAGTACTTATATGCTTAGCACTGTGATTATAAAATACATTTGTCAAAACCGGCAATAGATCTATTGTTTTATAGCCGTCATTTGTCCTACATACAGTCCGGGTTCATCCGTGCAAACATGACATATTATCAAAATAGATCGCAGTCCACGTGACGATCTAATTACTAAAACATATCTCGTTAAATATCGGATGTGTTTTGTGCTTTTTACCAAGAAATTATTTAATATTTATGACGCTTTTAATTGTTAACTACCGGATATAATCGTAATGGAATTCGGTCGACTGAACCCGGTTACGTCATTGTTTATCGCATCGGTCGTTTAGCTGCACGTTCTTCCGTCTTTGTCGGAATTCTAATTATTTCGGAGTTATTATGTAGTGGTATTTGCTGTTATTGTATTCGTTTGTAGTGTTACTTCGAATTCTAGCAACGTGACTATTTATTGGTCCCGGTTTGCATCAAGTTAAATCAAGTGGCATTGCCGGGAAATACTTGGAGATCGAGGCAGCGTCGTATTTAGACTTTTTTTTCATAACCTCTAGTTGATACTTATTGAAAGTTTCATCGGGAATGCTGACTGTATGTCATATTCTGATTTAAATGTGACAAGTTAAAAAAAAAATAAAAAAAATATATACGGTCGAATTGAGAAACCTCCTCCTTTTTTTGAAGTCGGTTAAAAAAAAACAATTTTTCGGAACGCTATAAATGTCTACTATTTTTTTATTGGTGACTGCTGCGTTAAAATTACTGCTTCATATTTTTTTTTTGTTTTTATGCTGTTATTTTTTTGGTGAACTGGGTCCCTGTGTGCTAACAAAACAAATTAATTTACAAAATGATATTTAAAATAAATCACTTTAGGCTATATAATTAAGTGGTTTGTAGGAAAATCTTTTCAATTGTTTTCAATCATAATTTGGAAACATAAGAAATAGTTTGCTTCAAAGAAAGTGCATAAAGCAACTAATACTTTATCATGAAACCATTTAAAACTGTAGCAAACTGGTAACTGCATCTGGTGGCAGTTACCAAAGTTTAGCACTTTGTACCTGCTTCACAATTAGATGCTATTTGCGCTTATTCGATAGAGTGGTTTGTAACTATAAGTGGCGGTCTACATGCTTCGTAAAAGGTCATGTCATCTGTACACTTAAAACGAGCTGCTAAATTGTTGGAGCGACCACGGTCTTTTACTTACATTTTATGTAAAAGTTTGATCATAAAATGTAAACTTGAATCCTTAGATAAACGAATAGGGGCAGCTGATACTTACTTCAAAATATAGCTTTTGTCCGCAACGTCATTTTAAAAATTGTTTTTCTTACTCTTAAAACTAGTATTTATTCTAAATCAAACGTACTCAAAATGCTTTTATGTACCTATTTCTACATGTATGCAATATGAAACAAAAACGTGTGCGTTTCTGGACGCCCGAAAGAAGTGATAACTTAAACTAATTTCAGTTGAACCATTTACGGCTAATGCCGTGTGTTAGAGATAGAGGAGGAGTCTGCCTACCGCTGCCGTATGTATGCGTAAGAGAAAGGGAAGCCAAAAAGACTGGCGCCGTAACGCGTTACGTAACGAAGCGGTTTACCCTCCCATAAGAAGTTAGTTATTCTACATTATACACTTCAAAAAGGGATAAGACGTAAAAGTATTACATACAAGCAAACTCATATCCGTATTTTTTATATTGTAGTGAAGATAGCCAAGACTCCATTATTTTATACTCTGACTTTATAACCGCATTACTAAACGAAGTTTACTTTTTTTATTTTGTTCATGTAGTTTATTAAACTTGAAGCTCTTCGTGACGATATTAAAGAAAATAGACTGCAATCTTATAAATTTATATCTCGTACAAGAAGTAAAACTAAGAGACGCTTTTTAAAATATAAGTATTAAAGGCACTACCCAGGACAGTTGACGCCTCGGTATTCCCTACCGCAGTATGTAGGTGACCTGGTTTCCATCAGTCACGCTGCACCCGATGTGAATTAAGAAATTGCATGCAATAGTCTATATATATATATATTTGTCGGTTTTATGCATCGCTGAAAGCTCACGCGTACTCAGTGGTTATTAGCTTGACTATTACTAATCGCAGTAAATGTCAACTAGGATAAAAGGGAATGATAAAACTGGGTATGGAATCGATTTAGATTATAGTCCGAAAATTTATATTTTCAGTTGCGTACGAAAGTACTGAGAAATGTATGTGCAATTCAAGAAAAGTATGCAATAAGTGCATTCTAAATGTTTTGAGAATACGTATTATTTTTATTTGTTCACTTTGTGTTACTTCGTTTTAACAAACGTGTCCACAGCTGGTTATCACCATACGCCTTTTTTTATATAAATATACGAATAATGAACTAAATAGAAAATGTAAATGATTAACATGTCTGTCTATGAATAACAAAATATGTATATACGAACGATGACTAAATGTAGCTTACTCCTACATCAATTCTTCTTTTAATTTTAAATTTTCGCATGAAAGCTTCAAAACGTGTGTATGTGTAAATATGTACATCTTGAACTAACGTCATTATATTCTGGACTGTAGGTATCTATGTGAGCTAAATAGCAAAAGCTCTTTGTACTGAAACAATACGAGACCTAAATTCATTGTCTTTGAACTGAAGCTCATCTCGTTTCGTTCGTAGACCCTAATCGCATTAGAGAAACATTACATGCCACGATAAAGAGCACGTTCTTCATATAATACGTCTAATATATTTCGTCGAAAAAGAATAATCTTTGACACAGTAATGATTATTTTGCTTATTTAGTTTAGAGAGTTACATTTCCGAGTATTAGAATACAAGAGAAATCTCTTATAATCCTTGTTCTAAATTTCTTTGCTATTATTTCTTAAAGCTGTAAGCTAGTGTGTATTTTCGTGTTTAATGTATTGTTAATCTATCTATACTAATATATAAAGCTGAAGAGTTTGTTTGTTTGTTTGAACACGCTAATCTCAGGAACCGCAGGTCCAATTTGAAAAATTCTTTCAGTGTTAGGTAGCCCATTTATCGAGGAAGGCTATAGGCTATATATCATCATGCTGAGACCGGAGACGGGAGCGGTGCACCAATGAAGAATGTTACGTAAACGGGGGGAAATTATCACGCTACGGGCAATAGGAGACGCAAACGAGTACAAGAATGAAAAACATCCGGAATTACTTCCAGGATGTTCTCGAGGAAGTTACGGAAAACTGAGCTTTTTGTTTATGATTGTCTAAGCTTTTTAAACAAAAAATGTTCAGCTTGCGATTTTGACTCGATAAATATTGACTGTCAACGTCAAGTTAATCGATCTCAAGTTGAAATGCGAAGTTATGTTCCAGATAATTATGTCAATTACCTGATGAATACAAATTAGATATAACGATATCTTGAACCATTTATTTTTCCTAAAATAAGTAATTTCATCGAATTTATAGTATGACAATCAAGGTCACATCACAGTAATATTTCAGTTTCTTGGAATGAAATAAACAAACATGGAGCCTAAAATAGCGTTAATTAATGACCAGTCTATCACCTGCCTTATTGAATAAGTAAACAACAGACACCGATATACCGTCTGACGGATACACAGACGAAACGATCGATTATTCCAGTTGGCATTGCTACGAGTTTCTCAATTCCTGTTTCCCTTTCCAATTTCCTGAATCGGCAGTATTATGTACGATAACTCGATAGCTCTTGTGAAAGTAATTAGCTATTTGTTTGCAAATTTAGTTTTAGTATAACGCTATGTTAAATGTTTGTGTTGATTTCACTTACATTGGTTAATCATATCACAATTATACGATAATCGATTGTTGCTCCATATGTGTAATATACCTGGGATATATCTTATTTCGTTTGTTTGTTACGTTTTTACGCGAATACTACTTAACCGATCATCATAAAACTTTGTTCATATATCCATTCTTCTTCTAGCTCAAAGCTAGTTAGTAATAATAATATTAATTTTTCTTTTCTTTTAAATGAAACGGCACAATAGACCCCTTAGTTCAAATCGTAGCCAATCGACTGAGGATGAGGAAACACCTTCCAGTGTAACAGACCGCAAACAAATTAACAATAAGACACAAACCAGTAAATAATATCAAAAGAATAATGAAATAGTTCCGGCTTGAATTGTAACTACTACAATGCACAATTCATTCATATTATTTAACTCCTAAAAAATCAATATCGACCTGAAACTAAATGCTTTATCAAGTTATCTTCGCGATTGTCTAATTATTCAGTCTATCGCTAGCAATCATCCATGCAAATTATCAAAGAAGAATACAAATTGGTCAAAAACAAAATTAGAATATTCATTTTGAAATGAAACTTAGCTTCTGGAAACAGGTGCCGAAAGCCATTAATTATTTCATTAATTTGTGTTAACCAATTTCATTAGTATAGTGTTTCTTCAGACTTAATTATAAATTATACTAGCTGTTGCCAGCGGCTCCGCCCGCGTTTATATCGCTTATCGCAGCAAATAGTAGCCTTTGGTTTATTCCGAGGTGTATGCTATATAACTGTAAAGTTTCATCCAAATCCGTCCAGTAGTTTTTGCGTGAAGAAGTAACAAACGTACTCACTCACAAACTTACGACTTTATAAATAAGCGTGATAGTGTGAAGTGTGATGTATGTAACTAGTTTTTGACTGCGGTTCCGCTCGCGTACATACTTCAGTTTTTTTTTTGGATTTTGATCCCCTAGAGGATTTATTAGGAAGTTTTGTAAACAAAGCGTCCGCGTCCACTAGGATTTTATTGGCTTATCATTTAATTTAAACAATATGAGGGGAAAAATAAGACTTTTTATTCTTTGAAATGGATGCTAGTGGACGAAGCCATAAATAGTAGCCTATGCAATTCCTCAAGAATCAAAGGATCTCCATTGTGAATTTCATCCAAATCGGTTCAGCAATTTAGCCATAAGAGTGTAAGAGATAAACAGTTATTTTTCGAATTTATAATATTAGTATAGATAAAGTTCGAATTGCCAGTTTACACATCGCGATTAGTGCAGAACGAATTAACCAGGTCGAATCAATAGTGCAACGTGGGCTGACTACCGGTATTAAGTAGCCTAACGGAGCTCTAAAAATAGTGGCACTAAAATGTAATTTATTTACTTTGAACTTCGTTTATCATTTTATGTGATTTTAAATTACGTAACGTACAAAACATAAATGACTAAATGCTGTCAGTAAAACTCAAGAATTCCTATAAGTCACATATGGAATTAGTTTTCGAAATTAACCCTGCCAATCTATCTTTTTATTTTATGTTTTTTTTTTTATTTACACACTGTTACTATTTTAATTTCTGTCCAAGCAATTAAACATAACAACTTTTATTGCATCGTCTGAATTTGACTTTAGCATTTATGATATTAATAGAATAACATTCTTTGGTATTAAAGGTGAATCAACTCATGTGAATATTCCATGAATCAGTCATGTCATTACGTCCCTTCATATGCTGATGAATTTCCCGCTAATTTTATTATTGTTAGTGTTTCTTTGTTGTAACCGGTAAAGGTAATTACGATGCTCATAAAAGATTTTATGCAAAAAAATAATATGTAATGTATTAGCTTTTCTCCGCGGTTCTGTTCGCGCGTATGTCGGTTATCGTGATTAAGATCCTTTATCAAGAATCAAAGTATCTCCATGCCACTTTTCAATGAAATCTGCGAAGCGGTTTAGGCGTGAAAGCGTAACAGACAGACAGATATAAAGAGAGAGTTATTGTCGAATTTAGAATATTAGTATGGATAGTATTTGTTCTAGATTATGTTAAAATACTGTCTGTATAGATGGCGTAAGGGCTAAGTGGACTCCTCGCCTATTGTTTTGAGTGGTGCTTCATGCAGTTTATGTATTATGTTTGTAAGTCTTCCGCGACACACGATATATTACAAGTGCGGGAGTTTTCTTTTTCAATAACATAAAACAATAAATCTTGTCTTACATTTAGAGTTCTGTTGCCTTCAGCTCTATGCTGACAGCATTTATTCATTTTTTATTTAATTGGGCAATAAACGTGTAGTTATGTCCGGTGAGGTAGTAGATGTTGACCGGTGAATACAAACACTTATAACACCTGCGTTTTCACTGGCGTCTTGCCAAATTTGGCAATTCGACATTTAATGTTTTTTTTTTCTATTCTACTTTCAAAGAGAACTTTGTCTCTTCATTAGTGCGGTTGCTTCCAGCAAATTTCAAAACTCCCAAAGAAATCTCATTAAAACTTCTTTCTTTGGTTTTCTTATAGATAAAAACTGTTTTGCAATGTTATCGCATTTCTTGAGGTCTAACTGTTCAAATCGCATCCTTATAATACATACTTGAATACACTAAATATTTATTTACATATAAAGATGCACTCCCTTGAAGTGGTAAACGAAAATAAGTTCTATTCAAATGCAGATAACGTTCACAGGTGTGCGTCCAACATTCGCCTTATTATTTTCCGATTGTGGTGAGTGACGTCATCGGGCATTGATGCGGCCTTCGCGGCCGGTCGATGCCCCGGCCTGACGTACCGTTAGCAATGCAAATGGATCGGGATTTGTGGACCTAACACTACCTACATTTCTTGTCTATAATGCAATTATAGACGTGGTGTACGAATCAAATTAAAATATTTAATATATTTTTATTTTCAAAAACAAAGTATTTCGCCTAACGAAGTAGTTTACGTTTAATAAAACAAGGCTAATAGTAAATTTTACGTTCAATGGTAATAAACGATCTCTTAGATTGACTTAGAAAGTATAAGTAAAAAGAGAAATATGAAAACTCATTAAACGCATACATATGTAAAATAATATCAAAATATCCTTCATTTGAATTGTATTACTAATACAATAAGTCAAAGTAAAATGCTCCGAAACTCGGAAGAACATTTTGTGGATCACACATTCCATGTGGGATTTGAATCCGCATCACTTAGCTTAGTAGGAGCTAACTTAGCGCACGTTTGGACCACCATGCCATCCGTACAGCGTACTTTTTGTAAGTAAGGATTTTTGTACACATCTTAAGTTATAGTTGATTTCTATATTATAATTGTTATTCGTTTCTCTTTGTGTGGGTTCAAGGACTATGTAATAAGCACTTGTAACAAAGAAGGAATAACACTTTACCCAAAGAGATTATAGTGATGCAAATAACAAACTTAGATTATTTTCTCCCGTTTCATAACTTTCAAAAAATATTGATGATATTTCTTTGTGTTTTTTTGTACCTTTGATTTAAGACGAATTGTGTCTGAGGAATGTTCTAAACTTTTTAGAATGTTTCTTTTTAATAATATCGTGGCTGAAAACCGCAGGCAAATGAAAGTCTAAATACCTTTTTATTGTTGAAAGCTTCAACTGCCGGTTAATTTTACCCGTTAATGGGATATAGTTGACAAGTGAAATGAACCGATAAAAATGATTAAATAGACTGTTTGTCATTGAATATTTTCCGAGGTCTATGCCCGGTCTCGCTTGTATGATTGTCTTAAACAGAATAGAAAAGTTGCAGTTTCAGTAGAAAAACTGATAGATTGAATCCTAAAAAGTCCTTTCCGAGATTCAATGCTGTTTAGAGGACTATGTGCTCATATCCAGCACATACTGTTTTCTTAGGAAGCGTTTCTTCTTTGAGTTAAGGAGATGGCCAGAAATGGAAGCAGTACTACTGGATACTTTTTCATCTCTGCGTAAAACAGTGTGGCATTGCCAACGGAATGTGACAACCGCATCGTATTTACCTGTGAGACCCTACGAATAGAATATATTAAGGTTGATATTTTTGCACAGTACATGCTATTACTAATTTTTTAGCTCGCGGCTCTGCTCGCATGAATGTCATTTATTGCGACAAAAAGTAGCCTATGTCTTTCTCCAAAAACCAAACTATCTATATACCGAAATTCGTCCTAATCGGTTCAGCGGTTTAGCCGTGGAACAGTGGACAGACTTACTTTCGAATTTATAATATTAGTATAGATTATAAATCGTACATAATCTCGATACTCTATCGTACTTAACTTCGTGTGTAGTTGTTCTTAGAGCCTAATTTTAAGCAGCTATCATTAATCAACAAAACAATAAATATCTGTCTGTTACACCGTGTGGCAGACCGCCACAATCAACACATTTTGATGGATTGATACCGATCTCACCGAAACAATACAATTATGCGTCGGAGGTTAACCATTCTAAGATCTAAATACGAACTTCCTCCAGACCGCTTTTTTATGTAACATGCTAATAAGAATTACACTTATTAAGATAGCTATTATCTACAGTAATTCAATCAGATATTAATTTAGGATTGTCATTGAATTATTTCAAGAATGCAAATCGAGGAAAATGTCTTGCTACGGTATAATTCTTAAAGCATTAAGTGTAAGATTTCTAAATTTTTAAGTGCCTGACACGAAATACATTAGTTATTAACGTTTTAACTATTTGCTACTATATTATATACTATTACTATACTAACTACTATACTATTAACTATATTAACGTTATGGTAATAACTGAAAATGAAACATTAAAAAAGAGCCTTTACCACGAGGATCCATTTATTTATGATCAGGTTTATGATAATCTTATTATATCTTGATGGGAGACCAACTCAGGACCTATCCTTGGTTGTTAGGGCCCCACACATAACTGTGAATCCGCAACGCAACGCAAATATCTACGGGCTCTCACGAATGCACCGTCAGAACTTCACGCCGCATCGCATCGCAGTTATGTGTGGGAGCCCTAAGCCAGTCGGTTTTAGAGAGAAAATTTAAAGAAAACATGATCACTGCGCCTGAAGCTAAAATTTACATTACGCTAGCAGTTCTGAAGGCCTGTTAAATTCGTGATAAAACAAAGGCGTAAAATATAATAAATTGGCATTCGTTTGAAGTGTACATCGTGAAAAATATTTTATTGTATCTATTCAAAAAGAAAAAGTTACATTTTCAACTTTACTATTATTTTCACAGCGTATCGGAGCGTGCCGTAATATTAAAGTTGAAACATAAAGTTTTCGGTTTGTCATTACTTTTTTGATCGCTCTTTTATATTATCATTCTGTTTATTGAAATAAAGCTTACAAAAGAATGCATGATTGTTTTACACGTACGCCGTTAAATATTTACCTTTACATCTTCTTTAATAAAAAAATTAAAAAAAACCACACTGAAACCCTATTTACTGGTCTATATAAGAAAAGATTTTTCGTTCCTATACTCAGTCAGTATCCATTTAAAGTTCAGTTTATTTTGTCAGTTATTTATGAAGCAAGTGCATATCAAATGCACCATTTATAGAGACGGCTCCGTTAAAACTAAAAGATTATTCTCGTCACAGCTGCCATCGCGTCCCGATATTTCAGGCGTCCTGTCGCACATCTGAACGACTAACTTAAATTTATATGACATTTATTTTGTCAGACAGCGTTGCCAAAAGCTAAGACTGAGGTCCATAAAGTGTCATGTCAGGGTCAACAAAGTAAGTATATTCAAGATAAACGCACCTACTTAATGAAGAATTAAGTAGGTGCAGCCTTAGCTTTTGGCAACGCTGTTTAAATTAATTAAACATATAGATCTTGTATTCCAAATTATAAATACACTAGTTTTTGTCCGCGGATAAGCCCGCGCGAATGTTGGTTATCGCGCTTTTCATATGTAACAACTATAAATTTGATAACAACTTTAGGCCTAAAGTCGTAACAAACGAACTAACGCACATTCGCATAAATAATATTAGTTGGGATTCCCCCTAGTCTAAACTCTGTTTTTTGTAATTTGTGCTAGTTTCACCACTTGGTGATAGTCTCTGATACATTAATCTACAGTTTGAAAACTCGTAGATATAGATATAAATATATATATATATATATATATATATATATATATATATATATAGATATCTCTTTTCGGCCCTTGTTGATCTGACGCGACGTGGCGTCAGTTAATTGTTGATCTGTTGGCGATTGTTGATCAGCAACGGATTTTGTTGATCTAATGTGTATTCCGGCGTACTAATGTGGCTCCGCTCTGGATCAACAATTGCAACCCCTCTGCTGGCAGAATTAAGAACTATTTACATCTTTTTTATACAAATCCACACCAGCTATTGTTGATCCGATTCAAATGGACCAATCAGAGGCCACCTTCTCCACGATTGGGTCTTTTCTATGGCAGACTGTTTCCACTTTGCTTCACAATTAATTAACGAATTAATGCGTAAAGTAATCAGATATAGTTAGGTACTATTTAACTTTACCAAAAGTAAAAAAATGAGTTGATACGTATTTAAGCCTTTCTGGATTGTCTAGTAAGGGTGTGAAATAGGGGTTTAAAGATTGTATGAAAGTTTGTAATTTTTTAAGTTAGAACATAAAACTTTATCTTTGGGTTACTGATTAAAAATGACTAGATACGTATTTAAGCGTTTCTGGATATTCAACCCATCAGGGGGTGAGATAGGGGTTTAAAGATTGTATGGAAGTTTGTCATTTTTTTAAGTTAGAACATGAAACTTTATCTTTGGGCTACTGATTAAAAATGACTAGATACGTATTTAAGCGTTTCTGGATATTCAACCCATCAGGGGGTGAGATAGGGGTTTAAAGATTGTATGGAAGTGTGTCATTTTTTAAGTTAGAACATGAAACTTTATCTTTGGGCTACTGATTAAAATGACTAGATACGTATTCAAGTGTTTCTGGATATTCAACCCATCAGGGGGTGAGATAGGGGTTTAAAGATTGTATGGAAGTGTGTCATTTTTTAAGTTAGAACATGAAACTATCTTTGGGCTACTGATTAAAATGACTAGATACGTATTCAAGTGTTTCTGGATATTCTACCCCTAAGGGCGTGAAATAGGGGTTGAAAGTTTGTATCAAAGTATGTACGTCCTTTTTAAAATTAGGAAGAGGAAACTTTATTTCACGGCTACTGATTAAAAAGTAGTGGTTACATATTTAAGCGTTCCTGGATATTCTACCTCTAAGGGGGTGAAACAGGTATATATATATGTCGGAGTTACAGTGGGGCGATTGAAGCGGTTTTTAAGAAATGGTGACGTCATCAGCTTCGCCGACGTCACTTGGATATTTTGTCAAGTGGCACTCATGATTTAAAGCAATAGAAATCGCTTTTAATCAAGTCTAGTCTAGTCTAGTAATCAATCTTCATTATTACACACGTTGGTAGGTAGGGTTTATTTGCACAGCCAAAGACAATATAGAATTCCAATAGTTTATTGAATCAATGAAGCTACAGTTAAAATCATAGATCGGCACAACATTGTCAAAGTGAATTAGGTGAGAACACCAAAATTCACTGAACGTCCGTGACGACCCATAACCTCCAGTTTCCAAATGCGTAGGGCCTTATGAGAAGAAACCGGCAAAGAAACTCATGGCCACTCTTTTGAAAGTTACATCTTAACTTATTAGTTACAAACTATCAATAGTCAATTACAACAATTAAGAAGCCTATGTACTTAGCTTATTTACAGCTTGTCCTTCCTCGTACAATGCCCGTACTAAACTGATCTGTTGATTCTATTTTACTTCAATACGAAACGGTGGGTAGTTAGTTTAAGGGCCAATAAGTTAGTAGTCCCGCAACTCGTGCGGCCGCTCTCTTTTATACCGGCTGCTTGCTTTAACTAGTGGTGACACCTACCACTATATTCTGTGTTACCCACACACATTTTAGTAACATTTAATTTAATATTGCTTACAGAATCGACTAAAACTAAACCAACATTATTAAATCAAGCTGTAAGTAAACTAAGACGTAATAATCACATCGTCAACAACAAATAATCAGTTTCTTCCTTTACATACACCGTCCACAGATTCCACCCAAACTGCCATGTTTCTCGATGCACAGTTTGACGTTTCGAATAATCGATTGAAATAAACACGAATTCAAATTAAAACTTAAGAATACTACTCGTTCTCCGACATATATATTGTCCTCTACTCGCCAATTGTTGATCAGGCCGAGAAATGCAATAATTGTTGATCCACCTTTTTTCTACTATTTCGTTAAAGTGTCCAGTGTATCGTCTTATAGGCGCAATATAGTAGTATACGATTTGCAACGCTTAACGCTTAAGTCTACGGCAAAATCTCTATCTCGATTGACTCGGCAATTGCAGCTCTAATAACCGTCATCTTTTTCATATATGATACTTTGTTGATCACTTTTTTCATACTTGATGGTACTTAGTTGATCAATATACACAACGTTTGATTAACATATGCCACGGGAACTTATATTTTAAAACGGCGCGGCGTGGTATACACGAAATAGTCAGAGCAGATTTTCAATATTCATTCTGGTTGAGATTTTTTTAAACTTTCGCATTGTAAACCCTCTTAAAACTACCTACTTGAAAAAGTTTTTTTTAACTGTTTTGTTGGTGGTTGGTTATGTTGCTTAAATACGTATGTAATCAGTAGCTCAAGGATGAAGATTCATGTTTCTAACTTAAAAAATGATGGACTATCGTCTAAGCTTTCAGACCCTATTTCACCCTCTTAGGAGTAGAAATTCCAAAATTCATATTTCTATATATCGAATGTAAAGAATCAGCCTCTAACTCCAAAAGACTACAAATTAAGGTCTACACGTACGTGTAATATTACAATCATCCTCTAATCCCTATCTGTTGAAGAGTTTAACCTTCTACCATCACTTCACCTAAATAACTTGTAACTACACAACTAAAGGTCTATAGATGGATATGAAATCGAAGGATTATCCTCCATCTCCTAACTATTGAGAGTTATACCTTCCATCATCAGTTTATCTAAATAATTTGAAAGAATACGACTAAAGGTAACATACATACATACATATGATATTTAAATATTTATCCTCTAACTCCTAACCATTAAGGAGTTGTACCTTACATCATCGGCTCATCATCATGAGACTACCAGACGCAAATATCGGTGTAACTATAGAAAATGTACTAACAACATAGCACGTGCCTACAAAAATGACCATAACCTTTCGAACACAAAAATAATTTTCAAAATTGGTGATATAGTTTCAAGAGTTAGGACTTGTTCATTGGAAATTTCCTTGTTTTTCAGGATCTAGTTTCAGCAATTCCTTAAAATTTAGAAGTTTTTAAAGAAAAACTAAATACCTTTTTTTCCTTTTCTTATTTTGCTAATAACAAACGCATTTTTTATGCGCTAATAAATCCTTAAAAACATTTTTCTAGACGTCATGACACTCATTACGAATCGAATGAGCTATCGCACATTATTTTTAGGAGCTTTATTATAACAATAATATAACTGTTCCTTTCTACCGAGGTTGCTGCTCCGGCCCCGCGTTTTAAAATGCTAGTGTACGCGGCATATGTTGATCAAAACGTTGTGTATATTGATCAACAAAACATCATCAAGTATCATAAAGTTGACCGTTATCAGAGCTACAATTGCCGTGAAAATCGATGACGAGCTAGAGTATTTGCCGTAGACTTAAGCACAGCGTCGGAAGGCGTATAATACTTATATTGCGTGTATAAGATGATACACTGGTTACTATCTTAGAAATAGTGACAAAAGGGTGGATCAACAATTATAGCGTATCTCGGCCTGATCAACAATTGCCGAGTGGAGGACAATATATATATATATATATATATATATATATATAAATTATATCAGCAACCTTTACCTGTTAAGTAGTGTTATATAGCAGATAAGTATTTGAAACTTTATCAAGAGGACTGCACGGTTAGCCTTATGGTTTAAACAGACGCCGCTTTCTACTGCACTGAATGTAGTGGACTTAACAAATGTAACTTGTAAGTTGAACAAATGTAAAGTCCACGCTGACACAGGATTTAAGAAAATCCTAATGCGGGTGAAACCGCCCCTTAATCTATTAAGTCCTACCACCAATAAGCTATGTATATTGTCGCTTAGAATAGCAGTGTAAACAAGGTAAACAAGGGCGAAATTTCAATTCCAATTTCTAAAACGTTTGTCTGGTTTATTACAATGAGGATTAGGTGCGGTGGAACGAATGTATGTGTAATTAGAACAATGTAAATACATATTATGCTTAGAATCTCGTTTAAAAATAGATATTTTACTTTGAGAAATCAAGAATCCATTAGTGCAATTGTATTTATGCATTTTTTGTATTTCGATCGAAATCGAAATGTTACTACAGCAGGTTTTTTTTCATCAAAATATCTTGTAGGTACAGAAGGTATTCTTAATTAAAATGGAGTATTTGATCGATTCATTGAGACAACTTTTTATAAAGGATTAAGGCTTCACTTAATTAAAAAATACTCAGGTCACCTAACTCTAGCGTCTAGACATATTTGAATTAACTGCGAAAGAATTTTGTACCTACCTGCTGAATTAATCTTGGGATAATTGTTGCATCTTAGACCTATTGAGACGTACTTTCTTTATAACAGGTTCCTATTCTGTATTTTAACGTTATCGAACAGCACTTTCTCAGGCTTTTTGGCCCGACTTGGGTTTTGAATCCGAGTCCTTTTGAGGGCAGTCGTAAACGCTAACCGCTAGACCAACGAGAAGTAGCAATAAGGTGTCCATTCTAAATGTATATTAAATCGTTTTAAAAGATTCTAAGTAAAATGCCTATCAAAGACAAGCATTGACATGCATTGTGCATTTCCTTTAGCCATCTAAAACTCTTATACGACAGATTTTATCTGTCATTCTGCTGATTTAAGTATGCATATTTTGAAATTTTCCACGCTTTATAATGCGTATACTCTTGTTTCTTACTGTCTATTTCCATGTACAGCCAAGTGAATTGACTTAAACAGTTATTAGTATTGATCCTCATACTTAAAGCTAGTACCTAATTATCTATTATAAATAAAGTACAATTACCTAAATGGAGTGCTTACTTGCCCTCACTGTACACGTTCCTTCAGTGCCAAGATAGGGTACGTAAGCCACACCAGAGCGCACGCCCGAAACTTGGATGCTCAGACTTAATCAGTCACCATAGCCGAAATCGGCAAGGGAATATATATATATATATACTAGCTGTCCCGGCAAACGTCGTTTTGCCATAACTACTAATAAATTAAAAATTAATTAAAAAACCATTGTCCAGCGGACAAAATTGTGAATCTAAACCATTCCCAGATCCCCTTGAACACACACAAAAAATTTCATCAAAATCGGTCCAGTCGTTTGAGAGTAGTTCAGTGACATACACACTCACAGAAGAATTATATATATAAAGATATACCTAATTATCTTCATTCTTTCTTGAGTATTTTCCTATATTATAAAAATTATACTTTCAATTATTACTTTTTAGTGTTACGAACGAAGAAACCTCTGAAACAGATCAGGCCTTAAAAATATTTTCACAATTTTCCCCCTAATTTCAAGTTGGTAGTCGAGACAAAGCGCTACTTAATGATTCAATCAGAAAGCTCTTTGTATTTCACTTAGACGAATTGACTTTGTTTGTTAAGTTTTAAGTGAAGAAATGAGCTTGTTACTTTATGTGTTGTGGCGTAATTTAGAACTTGTTATGTTTAGAAATCAGACTGTTTTAATAAACTTTA
Organism: Spilosoma lubricipeda; assembly: GCA_905220595.1. Classification (NCBI taxonomy): domain Eukaryota; kingdom Metazoa; phylum Arthropoda; class Insecta; order Lepidoptera; family Erebidae; genus Spilosoma; species Spilosoma lubricipeda. The sequence goes on from HG992290.1 coordinate 5,565,751, forward strand.
CCAAAAAGCAAATCTTTTCTTTTGATAGCCAAGTGTCACACTATATACACATGAAACTGATGTAATAATAAATCATGGTGCAAGTCGATAACTGTTACAGGGCGGGTCTTTGAGTCTAGACTGCCTTGATTTAATATTTATGCAACTAAAGTCTCTATTCTTTTTGAGTATACAAGAACGAGTGTAGTATCCCTACAGCATAAGTAGAGGACCCTGCAACTGGCAATAGTTTAGATCATCTTATGGATGTGGACGTCGATTCAAAACCAAGTTCTATCTGAACTCTTAAATAAATGACTAAAAAATAACACATAATCAGTACGTATTTATCATTTCCCTTAGTGCCTCTGGGGATCAATATATTAGATCGGCAAACATTTTTCAGACCTCGTATCGTTAATATTACGTAGGCATCCCATATTTTTTTACTTGTAATAAATGTATCAAATATTTTGTATTAATTTTGCAATTTGCTACGATACTTTCGGAATAATAATGTTTGATCATGTAAATTGTATGGGGAATAAATATTATTTTCCTTTTGGATTTTGTGGTAAAGGTTCAGTTGATCATTTTTTATATGAATTTCTAATTGATGTTATCATTAATTTCAAACAAATAATAAGAAATTTTACAAAAAGCTGTTTTAAAATTATAGCGAATCATGTCTTAATTAATTTGTTAGGTTCAAAATAGATTTGTTATTTATTTCCGAGCTTTAATATTAGATCGTTGCCTTAATTTGTTTTTAAATTTTTCAACTCCGATTGTACGAGTACTATAATTACTTATAATTGAAATAAATTATTGATATTATTATTATTGGTAATTGAAAAACTTGTAATTTCTTAGAACAACAACATAACCACAATTAAATCATTCCTTTCGAAATATACACTACGAAATAATGATCAAAACAGTTATACTGCAAATAATACAACTATCTACTTTAATGTCCGTGGCTGGATCGTACTTTTGAGACTTCGCTGCAAGTATGATAGTGTTGCATTATAATTAGATAGTTTCCTGGCTAATTATTTGTATTCTACCATTTTGAAAAAGAAATCCTTTACTATTCTGTATGACAGACTAGCCTCTTCTTGAGCATAAGTATTTTCTTAAGAGAAACTAAACATAGTGTTTCATTTTAATATTTACAACTGAATAGTGAAACAGAAAAAAATCTTTAAAAAAAGAAATTCACAGCCTTTGTTCCAAGTTGTATAGGTACATGTTTAATACATATGTATATTGTTATAGAACAAGTCCCGTCCTTGTACTCTCCAAGTGGTTCCCTTCAACAGTTTTCTATTAGACGTGCTCTCGATGAATTCAAGCACTTGAGCAGCCTTCTTCTATATCCTACTACAGTCGAAAACCTTAAGACGTATTGAATATTGATGAACCTTGTTCATCATCCAGTCTTTAACCATCACAATTAGGTGTAAAAAGAACTTTAAATAGAGATCTACGGGCCATTAGATATTAAATAAAATTTGTTTCTAACTTGCCGTATAATTAAAAGACGAAATATCTTCAAACTTTAATATTTGATAGTAAGGTCATGGAATCAAATGAAGATGTATTTTCTAAAGTACATTAGGATTTACTACCTACATTAATTGAATGGCAGAAAATGTCTAGACAGTCGATAAACATTTAGGGATTTCTGCTCCCGATGCTTTAAACGAACTTACGGCACCACAACGCTAGAAATACGTATCTCTTTGCAATTTTAATTTGGTCCGATAGTCCGATCACTGTGATAAGGTTAACTTGATTGGCAGTTTTCCTTTAAATTTTATCTTAATATTTTTCACGGTAAATCTTGTTTGACGTAAGTTAACTGAAATAATAGAAAACATCATTTTTACATACAATAGTTAAAATACTATTGTAGTGTTATTTAGTAATAGAAATCTTTGAAGAAGTAAGCAGCTCTATGTGTATCTTTAAGACCAGCTGAGCCTCGTGATATTTTTGACGTAAGATGATGCGGAAGGGTGGGTCTCCATGCTTCATTGCCTGGGTTCGCATTGAAATTGGTGACCACCCTGTTGGATTCTGCTTATGCTTTCCACGAGGCAGAGATGCGTAACTTTGGTAGAGTCATACACAAAAAAAAAACATGCATCCTTAAGGATTTTGTAAAAAAATATAATTTCAATTATAAGCAGACACTTCAATTTTATTTATTTGTATAAATATAATCGATATTTTATAAAATTCTATTGGTATGTAACTCTCACGTATCGTAGAATGTAACAACAAAAAAATATATCGCTTTCAATATACATATGTATTGTGTTTAAAATGTCAAAATGTTAATAGAATTAAGTTTGAACACTTGCGATACGTCACTGTGTGACATATTCACAAGAATAAGGCTTAAAATTGTAAAGTTATTATTGATAGTAAATACACAAATATAAACTGGACAAAGTTAATTTATAACATTTATAAATATAATAAAATAAATAAATATAAAACTATGAGAAAGTTATGTAGAAACGAACCTGTTCGATTACTAAAATTCCACCATTAATAATAAACCAATTTAAAGAATTGAAACAAACGGAGGCCCCAACCCCTCCCCACATCCCTCTCCCCCATCCCTCAAAGGTTGGCCACGCACTTGTGACGCCTCAGGTGTTGCGGATGGATGTCCATGGGTGGCGGTAATCGCTTACCATCAGATGATACGTCTGCTCGTTTGCTCCCTATACCATAAAAATGCTTGTTACAAATCGTGTAAGTAGTTTAAATAATTATATCTAGTTGCTATCTAATTACTTGACACACACAAAATCGTGATTTATATTAAATATTTATTTGATAATGATAATACGATAAGTATGGAAAATCACGTCTTACTCTAACTTTATTATTAAAAGTAAAAACAAAGTAACAAAGGCCATTTCGTGACAGAAATCATGTTATTATTTTGTACTAGCTGAACGCCGCGGTGTTACCTGCGGTTATCGTGGTACCGCGAGTAGCCGCGGGACAGCGTTAGTCTAAAAAGTAGCCTAAGCTACTCCCTGGATCATCAGCTACCTGCCTGTGAAAGTCCCGTCAAAATCCGTCCAGCCGTCCCAGAGATTACCCGGAACAAACAGACAGACAAAAAATATATTTAAATACGGTTATTTTAATATTACAATAGACACTTAAATTTTATTTATTTGTATTGAATTAATAACAACTCAGTGTAGAAAGATATTATTTAATAAAAATTATCAAATAAGGATAGAGAGGGTTCTGTACTCTGATTTATGAGCATTGCGTGTAGAGGAAACTTCACCTCCTTTGTGCACACTGAACAGGGTGGAATACGTTTGTTTGTTACTATTGAGATATGTGACTTCGTTGGGGGTGAGAGAGAGAAGAAAAAAATATTTTTTTAAATGTATGCACGTAAGGCATTTCATATTCCTAACATCAACAGTATTTGATAATCCTCTGCTGGAGGATCCGTAGATAGGAGGTTTAGACCTACCTTTCTTTTTTTTTTTTTTTTTTATGTTTGACCCAGCCATAATGACTCTACTCTGCCTGATGGAAAGCATGAGTAGAATCCAAAAGTGGTGGTCATCATACTGCGAATGCAGACAGTGCATCAAAGCAGCATGGTGACCCACACCATGGCGGGCTAGTGATGCTTCTGCATCATTGGGCCTCCGGTCTCGCACTCACCAACGAAACACGACAGCATGATCGCTGTCATTTTACGTTGATTTTCTGTGCGAGGGTAGTACCGCCCCGGTCGAGCCGGCCCGTTCGTGCTGAAATCAGCGTGGCTCTACTACCGTGAAATATCACATTGGACAAACGAGTTGGTATTGTCAAGTTTACCTTCTCTTTGCAGTACGGTTTGCCTGCATAGTTGATACTCTTAGTTGACTCTTAAGACTCCCAGGCAGGGGATGAATAGACATAGTAACGGCCCGTATTCATAATCTGTCAGCAAACGGACTTTATTCTTTATATGTATCATCATTAACTTAAGGGCTACGCTCTTGTCGATGCAGCTTTATCCGGCTCTCCCTATCAAGAGCTGTTTCCATGAGCTCTCTGCAACCGCCACTTTTTCCTTATTCTGGTCTATATAACTGTGTCCGGTCTTCCTCTTCCTCTCTTTCCTTTTTTTTCCTTCATATGTATAAAAGTATATGCGTATGTGACACGTATATAAGTTTTAACAATGCATTCAATAAAATATTCAATATACAATGCGATCATTCTGCTAATGTCAAATACAGTCAGTCGTTTGTTTTGGACACTCGCACTCGCAATGGAACACAATTACAAATATAGGTACATATTGCATGTACATATATTTGTAATACAGTAGATTATGGAAATATAACACTATGACAAAATGAAATTGTAATTAATAAAAACAAGGTGGTATTTACCTACCGTGTACTAGTTTTTGGTAATTTTATGCAACAAGTTGCAACAATTATTGTATTTAATATCACCATTGCTTAATGTACAGCCTATTGGAAGGTGGAAAAAGGAAAGGGCTATGAAGTCTGTGTAACTTAAATTTTAAAAGTGTCTACTCTGTTTCTTTAGAGTTAGCCTTTTCATTGAACATTATACAATGTACAAGGAAAAGTAATGGTTAATTGTTTTAAAAACAGTAGAAACTCTATATATTATACTAAAGAAAGCAAAAATACTTTTATACGTGATATTTTACCTAAAACATAAAAATGATCGGCTGTAATCCATCAACTTTGCTATCTCCAGATTTATTTTTAGAACAATGATTTATAGCCTTCCTACGTGGTCTGCTCGAAAGTGTTAAGACATGACTATTGGACGCAAATGCGGTTTTTTACTCGAGTTCTTCATCAGATTAGAAGTTTTGTTTGTGGTGTCGCATCCTTTGCAATTAGAACTCTATGAGCTAAGTTTTCCTATGAAGCTACATTTCTGAAGTGGATGTGATGCACTATCCATTTTAAAACTATAAGTACTTTCTCTGCTTACGTATTGATATTAAAGTATAAATATGTGTCTAAAAATTTATATCTCTTTTTCAAAAAAACCCTACACTATGTTAGTGATAGAAGTTACCTAATTTGTTCGACTTTATCATAATTAAATTTAATTAAGTAATAAAGACCCTAAGTAGAATCCATATGTTTCCGGTCGACTGTACTTGTAATATTACGGAGTATACTAGCTGATTACTCTCTATAGCTTTGTAGAATCCTCAGGCTACGAACCACGGGAAATCATAGCCATAATAACCTTGAAACTGTTACAATTTCTACTAGAATTCTCGCAAATTTGTGCTTAGTTCAGTAAAGCATTCTTTCCCTTGAGACACTCGAGATATTCCTTTGTTTGTTTCACTGAAACTGTAATGAAAATACATTTCTCTAACACAAATTTAACAATCTCTAGCTAAATATCTTCGAATGATACATTGTAACCGGTTTTTATTACTTTGCAGTTATATAGGGAACGTAAAAAAACAAAACATAAGCAATAACTTTACTGAACGCAAAATTCTTTACACACACATACATCTCTCCTGAGAATAATCTTATTGCGAGTTTATTTCTACTTCTCATCCTATAGAGTCCTTCATAAATATCTCCTTGGTACACAGAGAAAGTTGTACTTTTGCTTACCCAATAATGATATTTAATATCTTTTCGGCCTGAACGAATCGCTGTTGACATAGTTACATCACTGGATGCTGTTCGCTTCGTGTTGCACACAAGATGTCATACTTCGATGTTATCTACTTTCCTTTATGTAAATTGTATTCTTAAGGCAGTTCTATAATATAAGTACAATTAATGAGACCAACGGCATAAACTAACTGACTAATTTATAGCGATGTTTGACTTTGGAAATTACTTTCACATTTAATTTTTTTTGCGGATGTGAGTCAGTTGTCTATTTAATAATAATGATGGCTCGAAGGATGTGAGCGTACTCATGTTATTCTACGTCACGTTTGATACCGCATCAATTAAACTGTCACAGAATTGTACCTCTTGGTCGCACCTGATGGCTTTGCACTCTAACACGAGAACGCCAGGCCGAGGCCAGTAGACAGCCGACCGCGTTCGGAGCTGCACGCCCTTCGTCACCCGCTGCGTCAAACGGACCGCGACCCTTTAATCTTTAAATATTTTTAGTTCACGGAAATCGGGTGTCGTCGACGTTTTTAAGTGTTACACCACTTGGACAGTGCTTATAGGAAGTTAATAATAATTTTATATCGAACGTTTTTGTGCGTCGATGGGATGTAGTGTTTACAATTAATGGCATGAGGTGAGTTTGTTTATATGTACGTCGATCAGCTGTTAAACGTTGAAAGAGTCTTGAACATATTTATGAAATACTGTCATATTTGAGTTGAACTCAATTATGTTTTACGACATTTGTGGTTATCGAAACTGCTTACGTTAAACATGTTAGGTACTTCAAGAGCCTTACTTATACAAGCACAGAAAGTTATTACGGCCATGCGTTCTCTTGTGTCAAACAGTTGTAAGTTACGACTTGGCTGCAACTTATCGTTGCAATTGTAAGCTATAAATTGTAATTAAACTATAAGTTATTGCTCCAAAGAGACCGTGAAGAGTAATACAAAAGTGCAATTAAATACCCTATCATCTATCAAGTTATTTATAAAACTTTATTGTCCTGTATTTATAGGTGCATTTTTAACTACTTTAAAGCATATATCATAGTTTATTGTTTTTAGTACGAGTAGTGTTCCGTCCATATTATGTTGTACATTGTTCGCATATTCATACAAGTTAAACATTGTCTATTATAATAACATTGAAAACAAGTGGTAGCTATTTTAAACACGAGTATGTTTGCTATACAATGCAATGAATATCAAGCACTCGTGTTATGCTTTTTGAGATAGCAGTAACTAGTGTGTCGCCTCATTAAATTAAGGGAAATCCAAAATAAACAGATTAGGATTGTGACTCCAATATTAAATGCTATTCTTATCTTCTTTGGTTATTTAAGTCTCAGGTAAGTTTTTTTGTGACGTGTAGAATCTTCAAATAATATTTTATCCTGTGTTCTGTAGGTATAAGATTTTAATCAAATAATTGTAAGTAGGCTACAAACATAATAGTTTCATTTCAATAGTCATAGCAATCCATATTATCATCAATTGAGTCTAGTGTGTTAGGTTTGATGCTAGTAGTGCCATGTCCTATACTAAGTTAGTACATTTTAACCTAATCTTGTTTCTTCATCAATTTCATCCGCTGTGTATCACTTCTTTAGTTTTGATTAGATCTCATACTAGTTTAGGTCTACCAGAGCCCTATTTCATAAAACCTGACACGTCGACAATTCGTCAAAAATTACGTAAATTGTCGGATTGTCACGGCAATTCCCTTTTCATAACACCTGACAAATAAATAATTGTAGACTTGAATACAGTGGCAATTGTCACTTTTTTTGTGGCGTTTCATAAAACAGTTTTTCTTACAATTCGTAGTATATATATAATTATATGTATATAATTGTCAGGGACAGGTGACGTTTCTATGTCACTCAAAATATATTCTACCACCGATTTACTTATCCGAATATGTATTCTGATACTTTTATACAAGGCTCAATTGTGGCATTGCATTTAATCTCGTACTAGGACCGTAAAGAATAAACCTTACCGTACTCCCACGTTAGAGGTCGCCAACTTGCTCCTGAGTCTCGTCAAGGTGCATGTATCCATCGAGTAGTTTATTTCCATCAGGTGTCCTGTATGTTCGTTCGTTAGCACATCATCTAAAAAAAAGTTTCTGTTTGTAGTTTAAAAAAATGAACAAGTTTTCACTAAATGCTGAAAGTAAATATACGGTACTGACATAAAAATTCTGATTAATTTTTAAATTTTTGTCTGTCTGTCAGTTTGTTCCGCTTAATCTCAGTAACGATTGAACCAATTTTTATGCGATTCGCTAGCAGATAACCGATGTTATAAGTGCAACTTAGGCTATAATATCTCATCTATTGAGGATAACAGGATAACATCTTGCTACGACTAACAAAGGCCGATTGTCAATGAAACGTGCTGCAAAACACTGATTAAAATTTATGCAGTTTGAGATATGCAAGACGATATGTTAAAATTTAGCATTTATTAAAGTAACATTTAGTAACTAACCTATGTTAAAGTTCATGGCTCACATTTTAATTTCGGTCTTTAAATATATTGGTTAAAAAAAATTACATAGAATAAATACTGAAATGGTAAAAGAATAACATGTTATTACGGTGCTTTGTGCGCTTTCAACATGAAAGAAAATTGTTATCAATGGTTAGGAAAATTTACATTTAATAAATACTAAAATGGTAAAAGCATAACATGTTATTACGGCTCTGTGTGCTTTCAATATGAATGATTGAAATTGAAAGCTATGCCAATCGATTAGTAGGTATGCCTTGTAGTTGTAACTTGCGTTACATAATTATTAATTTAATGAATGGTTAATTGCGATGTACATTAATGTGGTGATGCTATATGTGGGTAATGTGTAATTTCGTACAATATTTTACGGGTATTTTTTTGTTTTCAGCGGTGAGTTACTGATGAATTGTTAGTACCTGGTTTTTTCTACATTCATTATTTAAGAGATCGGTTCGCATTGATAATTATTGCTACTTTATTAAGAAGGTATCTGTCTCTTCAACACGCTTTCACGGCTAAACTGCTGATTAATGAAATTTTGCTTGGAAAAATTGATTCTTGCAGGCGGACATAGACTAGTAGTTTGCTTGCTTTTTAACCTTAAATTTGACACATACGCGGACGGCAAAAGTGAGTAACCAATATGACATGAACTGTTATCTATCTATACTAATATATAAAGCTGAAGAGTTTGTTTGTTTGAACACGCTAATCTCAGGAACTACTGGTCCGATTTGAAAAATTCTTTCAGTGTTAGATAGCCCATTTATCGAGGAAGGCTATAGGCTATATATCATCACGCTAAGACCTACAGGAGCGGAGCAACAATGAAAAATGTTACAAAAACGGGGAAAAATATCACGCTACGGGCAATAGAAGACGCAAACGAGGTTGCGTGGGTCGGCTAGTCTATACTAATATATAAAGCTGAAGAGTTAGTTTGTTTGTTTGTTTGTTTGAACACGCTAATCTCAGAAACCGCTGGTCCGATTTGAAAAATTCTTTCGGTGTTGGATAGTCCATTTATCGAGGAAGGCTATAGGGTATATATCATCACGCTACTACTAATAGGAGCGGAGCAACAATGAAGAATGTTTCTAAAACGGGGGAAATTTTCACGCTACGGGCAATATAAGGCGCAAACGAGGTTACGTGGGTCGGCTAGTTCCCTATATTCCCTTACATGACAGGCTTGTAAGTACTTATGGTATGTAGTTTTGCACTATCGATTACAAAATATTATTTTACTCCACTAACGCATTTCAACACATGAATTTTTATTAGATAGTACGCGATATTTTCTTTAAAACACATATTCTCCTGACGTATTGATATTATGATGATAACATCGATAGATCTGAGGTGAAACCTAATATTACAGACAAATTTATAGACAGACTAACTTTTGCCCGCGGCTCCGCGTGTTTCTCAGTTATCACAGTAAGGAGTAAATAAATATTCTTTCTCAAAAATCAAAGTATCTCTATGCCAAATTTCATTGAAATCGGTGCAGCGGTTTGGCCGTGAAAGCGTGACAGATAGACAGACATATCAGAATCAGTGATATAGTTGTTAAATTACATAAATGATTAACGAAGAACTCATTAAATAACGGAAGCTACATCGAAATCAAGATGCCTGCATCGACTGCAACCTTATGACCATGAATCAGAATATAATTGTAAAGTATTCGATAAAATTTATCTATACTAATATATAAAGCTGAAGAGTTTGTTTGTTTGTTTGTTTGAACACGCTAATCTCAGGAACCGCTGGTCCGATTTGAAAAATTCTTTCGGTGTTGGATAGTCCATTTATCGAGAAAGGCTATAGGATATATATCATCACGCTACAACTAAAAGGAGCGGAGCAACAATGAAGAATGTTTGAAAAACGGGGGAAATTTTCACGCTACGGGCAATATACGAGGTTGCGTGGGTCGGCTAGTAATAATATAAATACGGGTAATCTTTCAATAACGTATCATATTTCTTTTTATATTTTTATTACTGTTTGTATACTGCTCACGAGTCGAATTGATTAACAGACGTAGAAACATTTTCAAAGGTAGATACGATCAAAGTTTGTATAATATGGGGGTCACGTACTTTCATAAAAAGTCAAATTCATAGTCTTTAGTGGTGGAGGATTCCTTTTTACCCCAAGCTAAACATGTTAGCTATTCAAATAATCCTTTATATTTCAATCAGAATATTGCGAACCCGAAAAGGTATGAGTGTGCAAAAAGTAGAATATACTTTTAAGACTCCCCAAAGATAGATACTACACGTTTCAATCTTGTTAGAACAAGATAAATGATGGATTAGATTAGATTTTGTTTATTCTTGTCTTTAGAAGTCCTTCATATTTTTTTCTTCTGTGGGTTAGATGTTAAGATATCAATAAGTTATGAACTGTAAAGATAAAGGCAATTTTACGTCCTATGTATTACTACTATAAATACTTGTTATCAGGGATACAAAAAAGAGTCGTCCAGAAAAAAATAACCACGAGAAAGAAAGAACGATAAGTTCTAGTCGGTCATTAACCTGAATTCATTTGTAAGCGACCGAAGCCCGTAGGCAAAATCTAGTAAAACAATACGATGATAAACTAAATATATACACAAGAGTTTAATCTTACAACATTGAACTGCCAATCAGTACGTACTCGAACTGTGTTAAACTTAGTGCACTCTCAAACAGGACACCAGATACGAAAACTATAAAGTACATATATTGTGTACTGACACGTCGCTTGCGATCAAGTTTGTAATGCTTCTGAAACATAAAATACAGATATTCTGTTTGTATAGTCCGTTCACCAGGGCTTTGTTTCCCCCTTAAGTGGGAGGAACGTATTACATATCATCCGATGGTTTGAAATTGAGATGGTTTTATATAGAAATTTCGACTGCCATCTCATCGAGTAAACGGTTATATAGGTATCAGATGGACACTAAAACCACACAGTGTATCCTCAGCCCCGACAAACCAATCGATATTGTTGCCATTTAAAGTTCTTGTTCTAGACGATCAGTGCAATGTTGTCATCAATATATATCCTAAAAATAAATATTATGGTTAGTGATATCTACAAAATTAGATCAACTACAAAAAAGTAAAATCAATTTCTTGTAACTCGGTTCGTAACTAATCTTTTCTTTTGACATTAAACTCTCTAGCCTATGTTCTTAAGAAGACCTAAGATTCGAGAACTTAATAATAAGTTCCTTTTTAAATTTATTTTTTAACAGAAAGGCATTTCTTCTTATTGGTAGGAAGTAAGAATAATAACATTTCCTGTCATTGAGACTCGTAAATACCACATTCACATAATAGATTACTCACTTGTATTTATTCCACTATTTCAATTAACTTTAATCCTGGTCTAAGGCATTATCGACGATCGATCGATAAGTGGAATAAGTACAAGTGAATTTAATTCTAGAATGTACCACAGTCATAATTAAAACGCGTATTTTGCTTTTTATTTGGTGTAGCTAGATTTGAGGAAACAAAATATGCATAAATACGTCATGATGACATTTTCACCGTATATTTAAAATTCTTCTTAAAATATTTGTCACGCGCCAATTCGGTAGACTAGATCGAAATTGGTATCTTTCACCAACATTGTTGCATCTCTTATATCTCTTATCGGCAATCTCAACTTTTTTTTTCATGTGGACTGCTTAGAATCTGCGACATCAAAATATTTGTACAAAGATAAAAAGTCCTTGATGTCGAACAATATGAAGAAACCAGATAAGGTTATTTTATCATATTGAGAGATAATATTGGGAAATAATATTATTTCTTGTATTGTGCAGATTCTCAGTGTTGTCTGTGCTGCGAAAGTTCGCTTACTATAAAAATTGTTATCGCTTCTAGTATTCGTTCAGAGATACGTGTAATTTATTTATTATAATTTACTCCCACTTAACATGGTTATGCCAAGTTTAGAATTTCGTTTCCGATTAAGAATCAATACGGAAATACATTAGGTCATCATTACACTGGGGCAAAGGTCTTGTGAAATGGTAAGTGGTAGTCACAGGTAGTCTATGAGGTATACCCCGAGTATATGTATTTAATTAAGAACTGGAGTGTATTGTATATTTATATTTTAATTAGGTATATTGTAAAATAGTTTTTTGGTATCATATATTTTGTTAACTTTCATCAAATGGCATTGCAGAACTCATATAATTTATTACGAAGGTACTTACTGTGAACTTGAAATTAAAAATACCTATTATTTATTTAATTCTTAAGCGTTTATTAAGTTGGCTGTAGGTTATTTTATTGGATTTTTCACTTCTATTCTTTAAATGTAGTATGTAAAGTAAAAAAAGAAAGTGAAGGTAAGTAAAGGAGGAATTCCCATGTTTCCGAAATCTATGTTATCAGTGTTATATTGTGCTTCCTCCCCGATCCTCAAAGATTCCTGAGATCCTCAAAGATAAGTCTCGTAAGTGCACAGTGAGAAGTTCTACCAAGTGTGGTATAATAACCGTCACTATACACTGTATAACTGTTAGCTAGAGTTAATTCAGAGACCATTCATTAACTTCCATTTCATAACTAAACAAAATTACATTACATTACAAAAGCCTTACAAATTTCTATTTATTATTGTTATGTAAATAAAGTACTAATATGTCTTTATATTTTTTTTACAGGTAAGAATTATTTTCAAGAATATCATTACGGATATCCTAGTAAGTATTTAAATAAATATCAAATAGTATATTTTAAACAAACAATGCCTTTTACATTTATCCATTAGAGATAACTGTTGTTCTTTAGATTACATATTACACTGTTGACCCAGCAACGTTACATGTTTGTTTACAAAATTCTTTCTGTTCTTTGGCAGTAAAATAAATCTTTAGTACATATTTACAAAGGATTGCATTTACATTAAGTAGTCTAAACTTGTCCCTATGCCCCAAAAGCTATCTTGTAATACAGACTATAAAATATACCTGCAAAGTAACAATGGACTAATTTTTTCATGTGATTTAGTAAATATAACTTTTTTTAAAGGATCACTTAACCTTCAAGCAAGACTATTAAATGATCAATATCACATACATTTTAGGCGTCAACGGGTAAGAATTGTCAAAACAGTTACCTATAAAAATAAATAAAATTGAAGTGTCTGTTTGAAATAACCGCTTTTTAATAAATGCATATGTATGTATACACGATACATGTACCATTTTTTTTTTTTAATTTTTTGTCTGTCTGTTTATTCCGGGTAATCTCTGGCACGGCTGGACCGATTTTGACGGGACTTTTACTGGCTGATAGCTAATGATCTGAGGAGTAACTTAGGCAATTTCTATTCTTAATTTTTCTTTAGACTAGCTTCGATCTGCGGCGTTCAGCTTGTTGCTTAATAAGATTAAGTAATTGATAATAGAACCGAAAGAACAATATAAAGGAACAAAGAAAAGAGAGGGCTCAGAAATAAAAGATAACTCTAAAATTCTGAGAAGTATGACAACAAAGGCAGTTAGAGGTTCCAAATTAAATATCCGGCTATACGGTCAGTTACAGGAACGACGCTGTTTTGTTGTTTAGCGAGATTGCTTGCGGCAGCTCTTATCCACAAGTTTTGTTTGCCGTGTATTCTTCTACTAATTTTTATAATTCCATTTTCGACTCGTATTGAGACTACCTGAGGAGAGTTTTACAAAGCAGACGCTCTTCTAAACTCTCTCCATTCAAAGGGATAGACAAAAACTATTATATCGCACGGCATGAAAGAGCAAACTTAATTATAAAACATGTAGTTTTAATAGGAATATTGTAAACTGTTGTTAGCCGCGGCTCCACCCGCGTGTATATCGGTTATCGCGACAAATAGTAGCCTATGTGTTATTCTGATGTATAAGCTATATTACTGTAAAGTTTCATCCAAATCCGTTCAGTAGCTTTTGCGTGAAAGAGTAACAAACATCCATCCATCCATACTTACAAACTTTCGCGTTTATAATATTAGAGGGACTACCATATTCGAATTTATGACTTAATAATACACACATATAATATAATATTCGATAATAGAAACCTTCACGTTGCTACTGGTAGCCCCTCAAGTTTTATATTCTATTGTTGTATTTTTGACTAATAAAATAATGAAACTATTTAATCAATCGTGAAAACACATGTCTACAATCTCTGAAGCCACGGCAGCGTGAAACGTTCTCTATTGTAGTAAGTTAGTACGTATTATTCAATACATGTATTCAGTAGTTGAAATTTTGCATATTTTTTTTATAATAATAATTATTATGAAATTGTAAGAGTTCTATTGAGTGTACCTGAGTTTTGGTATTATTATTTTATTTCTAATCAAAAAACGTTTACGTAAAAGCTAGTAAATACGTAACAGAGTTGTTATAATAAATTAAAAATACGTTAAAAATGATAGATAATAATATAATCATACGCTATGTACATATATTTTTAAAATTATCTTGACATACGTAATATGCAGTAATTAAAAATTCTTTGAAAATACAAATACCTAAATATATAGTAGTAATTTTTTTACACTTTGATTTTCATAACAAGCTAGATTATGTTATATAGGTTCGAAGAGTTGAAGTTGAAGAGTGTAAAATAGAGAGTGAGAAGAGAGAGAGATAGAGAGAGAGAGATAGAGAGAGAGAGATAGAGAGAGAGAGATAGAGAGAGAGAGATAGAGAGAGAGTGATAGAGAGAGAGAGAGATAGAGAGAGAGAGAGAGAAAAATGCGGTTTCTTTTATATAATATTTTATTCCAGTGATACTTCCTTAATAACTGGGAATCTAGAGATACCTATACCATTTATCAGTATCGATTTAAGTGACGAGAAATACAAAGATGGACAATTATACAAACAGTTTGTATATATTATGAGTACTATTTACCTTAAAAACATGAGTCGGCGTTACCATATCACTATATCAACACTGAATATATGTATATTCTATTTGTATAATTTAATTATCGTGTTCTACTTCTTGTACAATTTATATATTGAATTAAATTTGAATAAAGATGTTACATAAAAGCAATAAGCGTCATCTATATATATAAAAATTCATTATCATTTTTATCTTCTCGAAAATTAATGTTGTAAAAATATGGTAATTATTGCATGGAATAAAAGGCTTTTTCATTTTTATTTATTTATTTATATAAAAAAATTAATCTCCGAAATGTATGTACGCGCATAACTTCCGATCGGCTGCACCGAATTGAGTAATTATTTTATATTGTTAGGACAAGATTAAAAGAAAAAAATAACTGAAAAAGTAAAATTTTAGTCTCTGCGACTGTGCAATGCCCGTGGTAAGCTGAGACCGATACGTAAATAAGGCGGTACGATGTTCGCCGGGTCAGCCAGTTTTATTTAACTACTAGTTGTCGCCCGCGGCTCCGCCCGCGTGTTTGTCGGTTATCGCGGCAAATAGTAGCCTATGTATTATTCTGATGTATAAGCTATATTACTGTAACGTTTCATCCGAATCCGTTACGAAGTTTTTGCGTAAAGAAGTAACAAACATACACACTCACAAACTTTTGCCTTGATATATTAGTGTGATGTCTGTATATCTCTAT
Source organism: Spilosoma lubricipeda (assembly GCA_905220595.1). NCBI lineage: Eukaryota > Metazoa > Arthropoda > Insecta > Lepidoptera > Erebidae > Spilosoma > Spilosoma lubricipeda. The sequence continues at coordinate 5,581,565 of HG992290.1, forward strand.
GAGATACAAATAGGTGGTTTCATAATATTTTATTTTATTTAAAAAGAAAGTATAGTAAGTTTAAATAACTATAACCCGTCTAAGTAAAACCTTTGATAAATGTATGTCACCCGGGTCATTCTATTATTACGAATATATATCGACTGCCTCGTTGGTCTCGCGGTTGGCGTGAGCGACTGCTGATCATGAGGTCTCGGGTTCGATTCCCGGGTCGGACCAAATGTTTGTATGATCTACAAATATTTGTTTCGGAGTTTGGGTGTGTTCTATCTATAATATGTATGTATTTACAAAAAAAAAAGTATATATGTATTTGTATCAGTTGTCTAGTACCCCATAACACAAGCTCTGCTTATCTTGGGACTAGATGGCGTTGTGTGTTTAGATGTCCGAAATATTTATTATTATTTATTTATAGACACCTCATTCATTAAAATCGATTCAGTTGTTTAGACGCTATGTTGCCTGCTAAAACTATTACCCTTACTTTTGGCTTCGCCATAGACGGGTGAACTGTTTTTATGGTATAGGAGTAGACAGTTAACCCGATAGTAAGTGAACACCTCCGCCCATGACTATCTGCAATTCAAAAGTCACGAGTGTTTTAACCTTTTGCGACTTCCTCATTCCAAATCAGGAGGAAACTGGAGAGGGCATCAAACTGGATTCTTTATCCCCGAACCTCTTCTTTCTTAGTACATTACTATTTTATTGTTAAATGGAACATATTTTGAATACAACTCAATCATAAACATTTTTGATATAATTGGTTCATAAATATCAACAGTATCCCGTAACATACAAAAGATAAATGTTCAGTCAAATCGGGACTCCCCTTCTGTTTGATGTTGCTTAAAGATTATCTTATTTTAGATCGGTGCTGTACGAAATATTTTCAACATAAAACATGTTAATATAGTAATCGTATGCTTCTTTACGGTTGGTTTATTTTCGTTTCTATAATGTGTGGTTATTGTTTAAGTTATTAGTCGAATTTAAACTGTAATAATAAATAGTATAAGGTATAAGTTCCTTAGAGTTTCAGCCCCGTAGGGTCACTACCCTTAAAGGTCATAGTTATAATTATAACTTATGACACCCATCAATGCTTACTTTATTACGTACAAAAGAAAATTATTTTCATTCATATTTAAGCTCCTATTAGCCTACGTGTGCCTTTGCATACCAACCTTGTTCGATAAATGAGCCACCACTAAAAGGATTTTGCAATTCGAAACAGTAATTTTTGAGAACCAAATAAACTTTTTATCTTTATAATAAGAACAGATAAAACGATTATTTCTAATTCGTTTGTTCGTTGAGAGATTAACGTAAATTATTCTTGAGCTCTATAAATATTAGTTTAAAAGCTGTATTACTCTTATCAACATTATATTATTCAATAGTGAAGGGGTAATATTTATATATAAGATAAATTATTATATATAAGAATATATTATATTTGTACATGGATCTAGTTTAAAATGATTCCAGTTCATCTTTAGGTTGCCTCGAAGAGATTGATGTAAGCGATAACGCCGCCTTTCGTACATTATTTTTGCTGTACATTTTATACTGTCTGTAAAACTGTACAACAAAAAATATTATTATGGTTTGTAAATTTAGATATAGTGAGTAAATTATGAAGCCTGGCCGATCGATCGATCTGATCCTACTCTAAATTATTTCACTAATAGGCAGCTAGATTAGCGTCGAGTGCTATTTTGAGTTACTCAATCAAGACTCAATTAAATACATAGGTACGTCGTACTTCGAACTGACATAAAATATATTTCGATGTCTAAAATGTACGTACGTCTTTATTCTGTTTTTTTTTTTTTAAATACAACTCTCGCATTAGGAATTTACGTCCTGTATCACGGGGGACTTTACAAACATATATGAAACGGACACAAAGATCACCCAGACTCAGAACAACAATTTGTGGATCACACAAAGTATTGTCCCATGTAGGATTTGAACCCACGACACTTGGCGAGGTAGAGAGCGGCGGCGACCGCTTAAACCACTAGGCCAACTGGGTTGGTTAACTGCCTAAGTAGCGCAGTGGTACCGTATGCGACTGCTGTGCTTGAGGTCTCGGGTTCGGTTCCGGGTCGGACCAAATGTTTGTAAGATCTACAAATATTTGTTTCGGAGTTGGGTGTTTTCAATGTATAATATGTACGTATTAACAAAAAAAAGTATTGATGTATATCTAGATATCAGTTGTCTAGTAACCCATAACACAAGCTCTGCTTAGCTTGGGACTAGATGGCGTTGTGTATTAGATGTTCGAAAATACCACGGGCAACAAACGAAAAATACGTCAACCAAGTATAGAAATTAACGTCATCAATAATTTATTAACCGATTAGACACAAAAGCAAGAACAGACATTTAATTACATAGTAAAAATAGAATTAGTATGTGAACGCAAAGGTGCCATTCATTTTAAGATGAAAACCTTCTTTACCTTTGTATGTAAGCTTCGCTCTCAAATGAACTTGGGATTACAAAATGAAAATCCGTTCGTTAAATCCAATTGGACAGGTATGTCTTGAACATGGAGTGCCTTCGGCCGCAAAATCTTTTCAATTACGTATACAGATGAATTCGCAGTCTTGTGATTTCTCTAACAAATGTTTGCAGCTGACATAAAGGAGTGTGCTATGAAATATTCTAGACATATTGGAGTCAAATGTGTTAATCATAGAGCAATAGCCTCCCCATCCTCCAAAGGCCGGCAACGCACTTGTGACGCCTCTGGTGTTGCCAGTGTCCACCCTATTCCATAAAAAAAAATACATACCGACGGATTGGAGAGGAGTAGTTATAGCTTCTTTTTTTTAAACAAATCAGTCTGCCATCTTTTGCGGGGAACTATTCACACATTGACATTTTAGACTCACATACAAAATAAATCTCCTGTCAATTCGTCAATGTACGCATAACAATTTCACAAACTCAAATACATGTGTCATAAGCATAACAGTGTAGTGCGTAGGCGCATTTGGGCTTATATTTTGACAAATGCGAACACATGCTTATTCCTACCTGCAACCGTGTTGCTCTATCTCTATGGAGTTGATTGTGTTATTAGCTAGCTGTCGTGCACAAAATAATCCAGTAACGAAACTTTCAAACAAAAGTTTTGTTTGAAAGTTTTGTTGTTTGTAACCAATCAGAGGCGAGGCTACAGAAAATATGAACTAAAATAGGAAATGGAAAAGTTGTTAAGAAACTAACGAACAATTTTCCAAGCGCTGTAGTGATGCTGGCGGCAACTATATATTTTTCGTTACGTAAAAAGCATTTGGACGAAATTCATTTTTACAATACTTTTCTTTGCGATAGATATTCTCGAGACTTCTTTAGGTTTATCTAATGTTTAAAGTTCGTCACACCTTCTACTGATTCAGGTGATCGATGATGACATATGCAAATCAAATTGAATATTCAACCTTCAACATGCCATTTAGAAAGATCTTTATCATCGACATTATAATCAATTTTATCATTCGAAAGCTGTAATTTAAAAGGATTTCTCGTGGATTCCATTCTATAAATATGAAATACTAGCTACGCTCCGTGGTTATTGTTGTACTATACTCATTTCACGGGATTACTACATTCTTCAGGATAAACGTAGCATACGTACTATTCTAAACTATAATATAATCCATCATTGTGCTAAATTTCATCGATATCCTATTAGCTGTTTTTTGATGAAAGAGTAACAAACATCCATGTATCCGTCCTCACAAAGTATCTCATTTGTGATATTATTAGGATTAAATTTGTATTCTAAGTTAAACATCTATACAAATAAATAAAATTGGAGTGTCTGTTTGTAATATTAAAATAACCACTTTATACTAAATGCATATGTATGTATGTATACACGGTTTTCTAAAAATGCATACGACAATAGCCGTGGATAACACCGCGGGATTAAGCTAGTTTATACATAAATTGCATGAAGTAACGACATATAAATAAAACAAGGGACTTAACTTTGGTAACTAAGGCAACTTTGAAAATTTATAGTTCTTCTATCAAGCGCCAATTCTTTTAGAACCTCTATTAAAATTTCATTTCAACTTTTAAGTAAGTTTTTTCTTTCTTTAATCCCATCAAACGTATTATATTACGTAACTACTAACTTTTCGTTAGCAGTATCCTAATGGATAGTACTATACAGTTATAATCCATCCTTCATGTATAAACTCTAGGATTGAGCGCTGAATTTGACAGTGATTGATTAAAGTAATAAGTGACGTTTAATATATCCTACTATCTCTGCGATATATATTACGTAACATACAATTTAATACACATCTTTGATGGTCAGGACTAGAATGTTTTCCAATTTCCCTAGGACATATAAGGTAATTACACTGCATGGTTGAGCAAGTTGTATATGCGGTGGGGTCCGGATGTTTTAATAACAGCAGTTCCCGGATCCCTCCCGTCTCAGGCGCAGAGTGGCACGCAGTGTGGTTTTAGTCGGTTCGATTCCGACACACCGCCCCGCAGCAAACCCCGGCGGGGTGAAGGCCCGAGGGGGTTTTAACATAAAAAAAAAGTGGTATAAGCGGCAGTCGCGCCGCCATCTCTTTCGTCAAGCTTCGTGGGTTAAAATCCCACAAGGTACAACACTTTTTGTGATCCAGAAATGGTTGTTCTGAGTTTGGGTGTTTATTGGGTCCGTTTCATGTGTGTTTGTAAAGGCACCTGCGACACAGGATGTATATTCCTAATGCTTGAGCTGTCTTTTAAAAAGAAAAAACAAGATAAGATATATCATATTTCTGATTTCATCGTCTGTTTTACTGAATTAATAGTTGCATAGAAGATTTAAAAAAAAGCTGTATCCTCGATATGTCTTTACCTCAACTCTGGCCCGCTATCTGATCTTGCGAAATCCACATCCATCCGCTGTCAGCTAAGTAGGTATAATTGATTAAAAGTTTTTAATTATATGTAGTACTAGCTGACCCACGTAACCTCGTTTGCGCCTTATATTGCCCGTAGCGTGAAAATTTTCCCCGTTTATGAAAGACTCTTCATTGTTGCTCCTCTCCTATTAGTAGTAGCGTGATGATATATACCCTATAGCCTTCCTTGATAAATGGACTATCCAACACCGAAAGAATTTTTCAAATCGGACCAGCGGTTCCTGAGATTAGCGTGTTCAAACAAACAAACAAACTCTTCAACTATGTATATTAGTATAGATACAAGACATTACTATATCATAATCCCTCAGGTGTCACGTCACTTTGACATAAGCATAGCTTGAGTGTCACTAATAATTCCATTTTCCCGACAATTTCTCTCGATAATTTCCCGACTCGCGGCCATTGACGGGCCAGTGGCTGGCCGGTGACACAATAGACCATGTTTTAATACTGCCAATGAAAGGCCGTGGACACCTTAGGGGATAATATGAATATTATAAGAGATCACCTTTAGCTGTAAGTCTCACTGTCAAAAATAGTTGAAAAAAACCAATAACGATGTCTTTGAAATTTGCACAAATACTCTTTGAGTGCAAAAATATTCTCTGTTTATTAATTTGATGGACAATCGAATGCAAATGTAAGTAATAAAGCTACAAACAAACAAAGAAATTGAATTACAATTGTATTTTCATTCTCTTCTATTTCAAATCTGTTTTGAATATGCAAGTTATGTCATTTATAGCCTAAGTTACTCCCTGCATCATAAGCTACCTGCCAGTGAAAGTCCCGTCAAAATCTTTCAAGCCGTTCCAGAGATTACCCGGTTTAAACAGACAGACGAACAGACATTTTTTTTTAAATACGTATTTGGTATATGTACCGTGTATACATATATATATCATCATTATTTAGTAAAAAGCGTTTTTTTTAATATTACAAACAGACACTCCAAATTTATTTATTTGTATAGATAAGTATATGTATTTTGATACATTGGATGAAGATGAAGCGCAATGCATTAGATTATGCAATTTCCATGCTATCTACACATATATGATGACTCGATATGTAAATTTATTCCGAGCTTTATATTGCAGGCAACATATTACATTATTCAATTTCCCAGTATTATTCGAAGCATTTCTCGTTTTAATCTACTACTTAAAATCCTTAATGGAAACAGTGATCAAGTTAATCCATATGAAAAGGTCACTGATTGATATTTGCCTAAAGGAGATATGTCAAAGAAAATTTGAAGGTCAGAGGGATTGCGTTTGATCACGGTGTGTTTCAATTCTTCTAAATAGGGTCTCTCAAATTTTATTAAAGGATTATCGGGTATTGATATTAGTATTGCTAGTGTTAGTAGACACTCAAATATGAAGCGACAGAAATATTATATTATTTTTTCGCTCGATACCTTGTAAGGTAGTAGAGCCACGCTGATTTCAGCACGAACGGGCCGGCTCAACTGGGGCGGTACTACCCTCGCATAGAAAATCAACGTAAAATGACAGCATTCGTGCTGTCGTGTGTCGTTGGTGAATGCGAGACCGGAGCCCCAATGATGCAGAAGCATCACTAGGCGGCCATGGTGTGAGTCACCATTCTGCATTGTTGCATTGTCTGCATTCGCAATGAGTATGGTGACCACCACTCTTGGATTCTGCTTATGCTTTCCATCAGGCAGAGTAGAGTCATTTTGGTAAACCATACATAAAAAAACCCGTTAACCTATACATTAATCAAGATTAAAAACTATGTAAACATTTGTCGTAGCCGTTACAGGTACTTAAAATCCTATAAGTGCTTCTACGGTTGACGTAACAGAACAACAAACCTCTTTACTGGAAAAACATTTTTTCAACCTTCATTTTCAGTCTCGTCTCAAATTGAACTTTTATCGACAAAGTTGTCAAAAATAAACTATACTAATATTATAAATTCAAAAGCAACTCTGTTGCTGAACTGCTGAACCAATTTTGGATAAATTTCAGTATAGAGATAGACTGCACTGTGGAGAAGGACACAGGCCAGTTTTCGTCGCAATTACTGACATACACATTGTCGCAGCCGCGGGCATAAACTAGTATCTTTTAAAAACTAAAGATGTGTACTAAGGGTTAAGCATTCTATAGATTAATTAAATAACTTCTTATTCATCTCCACGTTTGTACCTCTTATAATAATACTTCAAGAATATTTAAAAAACAGACAAGATTAGCTTTCAAGAAAATAAGGGTCTTTAAAGGTACACCTTGAAATGAGACATGACATCCAGTCACTGAATACTCTTGTAATTATTAATAAAATTACTTACCAAAGATATTATTTATTCTGTTATATTATATACTAATCTACCCACGCAACCTCGTTTGCGTCTCTTGTAATTTTCCCCCGGTTTCGAAACATTTTTCATTGGTGCTCCGCTCCTATTGGTCTTAGCGTGATGATATATAGTCTATAGCCTTCCTCGATAAATTTACTATCCAACACTGAAATTATTTTTCAACTCGGACCAGCGGTTCCTGAGTTTAGCGCGTTTAAAGAAATGTGAGATGTGTGTTCATTAGAAGTCTGCTTCATATTTCTTCCATTTCATAGATTTAAGTTAAGTTTGCACCAATTTATTTGGTTTCAGTAAACCAAAAACTAAATTGGTGCAAACTTTTTATGTAAAGGCTTGGTCATAATATGCATTCAGTACGTATATGTACGTACGTATATGCATTCAGTTCGTAGTATGCACTCGTGGCGTGAGTGGCAAATATTTTCAAATATTAAATCTTAAATTTAAAAGATGAGGAGAAATGTAGGCATATATAAGTTTGAATAAATAACTTAATCCCTTTGTTAAGTTCTGTGGTCAATGTAAATAGGGTTGTCAATATGACGAAAGGTTGAAAGGTTGTAATGTCAGTCGGTACAACGTACGTCTCGCTAGACATACTCATAAAAGCGTATATGGATTTGCGAGGTGATGTATTATTGCATCAAAGGCAAAGGTGTATTACAGTCGTGTGCGTTAGCACAAACTAATCTAATTTTATTAGTTTACAAGTCTCAAAGAGTTTGTCAAATAATTTCATGTAATAGTCCTAATATTACGGTGACAGGATTACTGTTGCTTCTAAGTGGTGTCTTTTATTAGGTTTAAAATTATTTTGTTATAAAGAAGCAACATATTTGTACGACAATGACTTGATTTACGACAGCAAGGGGTTGATTAAACGTATATGACTATTACCTATCATAAAAAGTGAAACCATGTATGCCGTGGTACGTAAATGAAATTATTGTTTTTGAAATAGTACAAATGTGAGTTACAACTTACAAACTTGGCATGTACTGAACCCATATAAAACTTAAGTTAATTTTGTAACTACATCCAAAGAAAGAGCATTTGTAACAACTTGTATGCATCTAATTTTCTAATTGTTCTACTTTGACTAATTATGATAATTTGATTCGTCTATTTATAATAAGTTATTGTTGATTGAACATACTGTTTAAGATTAGGATATTTCCTACCTATTCTTAAAAATATATTATTGTTCTCTTAAACTCCGCATACTTCACAAAAATACTTTGCCAGCAAGCAAAGTTCAGTGCCCAGAAATGTTTCTATAAGTTTTATTCGTTTAAAACTTTTAAGCAAGCTTGCCGCAACTTCTGTACTTGTTCAACTATTAACCTTTACTTTTCTGTACCCCTTCTTATTTCTCCTCCAACTATGATCGTTATATACATACATAGACTACATTAATGTAAATTTTATGTATAGACAGAGTAAAACATGTTTAAATTCCACATACTTATATTCTGTTTCTAACTCCAGATAAGCAATAGTGGCCGATAATTATCATGAACCTATGTTCACCTATGTAATATATACGTATTGCAAAGTCTCTGATAAAATATGGTGGTATATATGTTTGCATATATATTTGTATTTCTTACTTTATGTCAATTGTATCTCGTTCTAGACAACTCGAAGCACTTATCTTACTAGATCTCCACACCTCCTAAAGGTTCACTGGTAGAATATTCCTAAGGCTTAATGTCCGCCGATGTACATAAATGCATGAAGTTCTAAATAAATAAATAAAAATGCATGGGAGAAGGATCTACAATTATGTTATAATATACTAAAGTAGTGAGTAGTAGTAGAAGTATCCCTGTCCTGAGAGGAGACCCGAGCCCAGTAGTGGGACGTTATGGGTTGTTGATGGTAAAGTAATACGATTGCAGAACAAAGAACGCATGTAACTTGGCTAGGGGGGTACCCTAGCCAAGTTACATGCGTTCTTTGTTCTGCAATCGTGAACGCCTAAATTCTCGTGTGTCATTGGCTAATACTTTGTCTAAGATTAGCCAATGACACACGCTACTTGCACACAACTTGGCTAGACGGCTGATTGCTATATCCTCTAAATATTTGAGTAAATCAGTTTGTTTGAAGTACTATTTTTTATGTACAAATAAATTCTTTACTTATCTATACACTTGTGACAACTGCTAAATCTAGAAAAAAAGTATTACGATAATAGCTACCGAACTAAATAGATACTAACGATAGGTCTCACATCTATAATATTATAAAGAGTTTAAGTTTGTAAGGTTTTAGGGTGTCACCTCTGGATCTACTGAACCGTTTTTGAAAATTATTTTACCAATAGAACATCCCATTATCTGTGAGTATCATAGGCATATATTAACCTGAACAATGATTACCGCGATGTTTGAAATTTAGGAGGGCGGAGCCGCGGGCAAAAGCTTACATATACTTTTACATAAATATACAATTGCCTAATATTTTTAACCATTCCAACCAACTTACTTTGTTATATCTTACTTTGCATTAGAAAAATTCTTATTATGAGGTTTAGATATGCATACAGATATTTGTACAAGTAGACAATTAAACCTGTAACACCGTTGTGTCAGTCATATGTTTTACCGCATTGAATAGAATCTTATCTAGTAGGTATTTTTAAACCTTATCTATTGCCATTGAAACTTTGAATAGGCAGATTTAGTGTGGTTCACATGTAATCAAGGCCTTACTTATTTCAAGGTTTTTTATTGTTTCAAATAATACATTATTTTATTATCCATCATTTATCATTATATGACAACATTGCGCTTTGATGTCATGACATTAGTTTAGGTATAAAAATATTTGACAACAATTTTTTTAAGATTTAAAAGTAAATTGATGTAAGTATAAACTTATCAATAAGCTTGGGTAGGTAAAGACAAACTAACGTTGGCCTATGACTTTCTTATAAAGTGCATATCCAATACCTTCAATCACCAACCAAGAGAGACCCCTCATTATAAAGTTTTTCTGTAGGTTTAGTGACTCCTACTGAGTTCAGATCACCAACTAATCTGTGGTTAAAGCCATCCAAGGTCATCTAACTTCGGTAAATTTAAAACAATACGCTCCGGTATCGTAAATCAAATATAAATTAATGAATGAGAATCCGCAAATGTACGTGACGTCTGTAAATAAAGTTTGCTTAAGTCGTTAACCAGCAGGTATTGTTGTGAATCTAAGTGGTATTTTTTTAAAATTGTACTAGGTTTTTGCTCTCAGAGATGCAATCGACCGACCAGTGAGGCGACGGTTCACTCGTGTGGAAATCACTGTTTATTCAACCCTTGTCTTTATTTTCTGTGACACTATCTGGAAGCTTTGTGGTATTACTAGACTGACTTTTGCTTTTGAATATTAACGAATTTATCACGTACCAGCTTGTTCTAAAGTTTAATGTTTCTTTTTATTAAATCGTTTAATTTTTGGCTTTGCATGTACGTTTCGGCGAAATATGTTTAACACTTGCTTTGTGTTATTACTCATCGTGCGTCTCGTCTGCAGAAATAATTTATACAAAGATACTCGGTCTTTGTATAAATTATCTTTTCTCAGATACTGCTGTAAATGTTATGAAATATTGTAATCCGATTTTCTATTTAAGAACGATTCAGTAAACAGGTTTATTTTATAGTTATGTTATTAAATATTTGAAATGATTTATTCAAACAATTTTGGAATAGGTATCTTTTGGAATGTTAGTTCTCTCATTGCTTTTGACATTTCTTTTTATAAAATTTAATATAAGTAATAGTTGAGCCAATCTTATTATTTTATTCGTCTTTTTGTTTTATGCTTCAACAGTTTTAGAATTATTACAAAAAAGTAAAAAGAGATGTAGAATGCCAATAACATTTCATTCAAGCTTCAATATTAGAAGGCAATGTAATTTTGAAATTGTTTTGTATATGTAGACTGCACCAGCACGGTGATTATATTTTTTACACCTTAAAGCCTAAACAGTCACGGCTGGCATGACACTAATTAGAGGACGACTACTCGTTTTCTGTCTGCTCTACATTCTGTGACATTAAAGTTTATGATCCTAGCTTTCCCAGTTAAGCTTGCTTTTATTAGCTTTTTAGTTGCCAGTGACTATTAATGTAATAAGTTCATTTATTCTCTCTCTTAGCTCTTCATAATTCGTGACTTAGGTATATTTTGAAGTAACCTCAAAACATATAAAAAAATTGTGGCGACCTCCACATACAGCGCAAAAACAACATAACATACTACAGCGCCATCTACCGAAAACACATCGATCTACGGAGTACTGGAAGCAAAGAAACTACCAATCCAGAATCGCGCAATAGAAGTTCTCGCGCCGATACAACATTTCAACATCAACCGATGGGCAACGGCCCGCTAGGATTGATCATCTCGCCTAGTCGGAGGATCCTTCCTTTGTGTTGGAGGGACATGACACACAATTAAATGAAAGCACAAGACGACAAACAATTTATCTTTGGACAGGATTCTAGTATTGTAAGGTATTATCAGACAACGCAGAATTATCCTTTCATAACTTAATATCGTATACATATACTTACCAAATAGGTATATACCTCCATTGGTAGTGTACAATGTTACTTTAACTGTTAATCAAATAATAGCAACAAAAGTGAGTACTATGTTGCAGTCAGCTTTCTGCATTTACATATAAATTGAGTTCTCGCCATATATGTGATATAAACTTTAGCTCGTTAGTGTTATTACTAATGTAAGTAGGTATTTATTTTATTGTTCATTCTTTTGTGTTTATAAAGCTGTATCTAAACCAAGTAGTTTTAAAGCTACATATATATAGATAACTTATCATTTATTAAATTTATTATTAGCGAAAAAGATTATTCTTGACTGCCTCTGTGGCGCAGTGGTAGCGTATGCGACTGCTCTGCTTGTCGTCTCGGGTTCGTAGCCCGGATCGGATCAAATGTTTGTATGATCTGCAAATATTTGTTTCGTAGTTTGGGGGTTATATGCATTTATATCAGTTGTTTTGTACCCATAATACAATCTCTGCTTATCTTGGGACTAGATTGTGCGTTGTGTGTTAGATATCCGAAATGTTTTATTATTTATTTATCATTCTTAAATTACCGTTCTTGTTGAAGAGGTAATAAACAGAAAGAATATTCAGTTAGTTGCCAATAAAGAAAAACATTTCATAAAATGAACTCCTTTAGGGTAGCGCGAATATAAACTTATTACTGCTGTGTATTGGGCCCATATTTAATAGGCGAACACGTGGTTTGATCTATTAAAGCCTCCGTAGAACTTGTTTATGAGGTCCTTGTGTCCTAAATGTTAAAATACATGTTGAAGGTGACAATGGTAAAAGTGGTATTGGTTTCTGTATCAGTTCATCTCTCTCTATGTGTCTGTCTGTCTTACTGACCTCTTCAATAACTTGTTGAACATATGTGTTTGTGACCCTGAATTATTTGAGCATCTGCAGTCTCATCTACGTTTCATCATCCGAGTTACGTTTTGGGTTACCCTTACTCTCTGTTCCGATACATTTCCCTTATACCTCGATTGATTTTCCATTTTTTTACTCATTATATGTGCAAGAAAGGCAGCGGTTTCTCACGTTACAAATTGCGCCTCCTCTACCTAAAATAAAAAATATAATAAACATAATGATAAAAGTGATCGTTTGAGAAGTTTATTCTGATGAAATTACTAGAAATTCTTCTCATTGCTTGCTGATACTATGATATTCACTGTAACACGCTCAAGTTACGGTGTTCATAGAATCTATTGTCCGTTTTATACTAGTACATAGTAAGATTACTAACTTGTAAGATGTTTAAAAGTTAAAAAATCTCCTTGCTATTTTAACATAAAGATGGACTTGAATGTTTGAAACCTTGCACACGTGTGCATTATCGAAGCACATCATGCTAAGTAACGCACTTCTTCATTCATCTTCCTAGCCTTTATTATTTCCAAGATTTGGGGTCGGCTACTACTTCAACCAGTTTTACCTGAGTATCAGTTTATACACGCATCGGACCTCTGCAACCCTGAGTGTGAACTGAATTCGAAGGTTGAACTAGTTGTCAGTATGTTTGAGGGCACTGACTTCCCAATAACGATTGCCATAGATGTTCATGACAACCGGGACCGACTGCTTAACGTGTTCTCCGAGGCACGGGCGGGAAACACGGCCATTTTCCATACTCGGGGCTGCTATTATGAATTTCTTGTAAGAAAAACCCAACAGCAGTCCGACCCGGGAATCGAACCCTAGACTTCTTGATCAGCTGTCGCTTACGCTAACCACTAGACCAACGAGGCAATCGCTAAGTTAAGTACTTAAGTTCATTAAATTAACAACCACTTCAATTGATTGTCATAATGAACTTGTAATCCTATTAGAGCTGTTATAATGAAATTTAGTCACAGTTTATGGAATAGAGAGATTCAAATGTACACATATAACATTAGTTATTACTAAAATGTGTAAGCTTACAACTTACTACTTTTGACTATTAACTAAATGGGTAGTTTCACTCTATTTTATATACCTATTCATTCCCGTTCCCGCCAACGTGAACTACGATTTGTACGACTCTTTAGTCAGTCGCTCTTTTTATTCCTGAGTATTTCTAGTGAATGCTTCAATTACTTGTACTATCGCACTCTAGTAACTAAAATGCTGAACTCGCATTCAATACAAACTTTAAAAAAAAAAAAAATAAGGTTAAAAACGTCAAAGTTCTATATTTACTGTACTATTTTGCTACTGCTCTTTTACACGTTTACAGAATCTGCTTTCGTGAAATATTTAGGTCCGTTCATAAAGAATTACTACTAGTATCTTGGAAAAAAATGTTATTATAAATATAGAAATCTTATTTTGGAAACTTCAAAATTGACCCTTATTTGAAATGAAGTGCTTAAGCTAAAACTGTTCAGTTAAGTAAACGGATAAGTTTTATTTTTTGAATATGTACTTCATTAATATGAATATGTGGTACATATAGCACAAAACCATTCTCGAACAAAAATATTTTTAAACTCATTTCTTAAGGCTGTATTACTTAATTTTTGCTACAATTGACGGCTATAGAATTTCACTGCCGTGGAAAGTCATGCTTCTACGTGTTACGTTCTCAACAGAGAACTAATTCTCCAGAACTCAAAATACGATAAACAACTTACTCTTGTGATAGGTATGTGACTAAATTGTCAAATAGGCGGAGTCAGCACACGTGCCCTCAGCTCGTTCTTAAACGTAAAAAAAACACGTATTTAAGTCTTGTAAAATATTATACCCTAGGAAGGTTACATCGACCGAGTTTACGGGCAAACATAGTGAAAACGTGACCACAGACAAAACAACATAAACAACCTCAAATCAATAAGTCAATTTATATTCGGAACCTTCGAAATTGAAGGCAGTACCTATTTTTTTCTTTGTTCGAAATGTTTTTACGGTTTCGACAGCAAAATACACTAGAGAACCATTTTCTGTTATTCAATGTATGTTCGGACTTCACTAAGTTTTGCTTGTGTGCTTACAAAGCTATATGTTACGTTACCCTGATTGAATACGTACAGTCTGTTTTCTTAGCAATATTAATGTATCACGATTGACATTGACATTTGATACCAGCCTTCGGATTTAAGCCAAAGGTGACAGAGGTTATGACACGAGCTTTGTTGTTACTTTTTGGATATTTATCGAAAGTTTGTGTGTAATTCCGAAAATTTATTTCTACAAGAGAACAACTCCTGACTGAAATGATATTAAATATTTTTACTCTTCACCATATTTTTTACATTAATACATAAAATTGACATAATACATCTGTGCTAATAAATAAAATTTAAGTGTCTATTAAAATAACCGCTTTTTACTAAATGCATATGTATATATACAAGGTATTTACTCTTCTGAGTGTTCAGTTTGAGGTATTGTTGATTCTAAATATATTTGTACTCGTGATGAAACTTAAGCGATATTTGTTGTAACCTAAAATCAGCGAATATGCTGTAATATATATAACAAGTAAAGTTTGTGATCTATTAAGTTATTTTTCCCAAAAATAAAAATGTTCAAAAAATGTTCCACAAATTTCACCTAACTTATCGTAAGTTTCTTATTTTCTAGAAAGCGGAAAAACACAAACTAATCTCGACGAAGTCTTGAGGAAAATAATGAGTTATAAAAAGGTTAGATGACCACAAACGTCTTAATAAGGAAAGGGCGGTGGTGCGTAAAATTATTTGTCGTAAATAACGGCTCGCATGTGGGCGGAATTAACTTTGACACGCGAATTTTCCTTCGTGCGTATCTCATTCAGAAAATTCTCGACCAGTATTCTAGATGTCGAGAATTTATCATGTGAGCTACAGTTTCTAATTACGTTGTTCGTGACATTCGTCTTGTTTATAAAACAAAGACATTTCGAATTAAATATATTATGAACCCAATAAAACAAGTAATTTATGTTAGAGTAATTAATTAGATCATAAATATG
Source organism: Spilosoma lubricipeda (assembly GCA_905220595.1). Taxonomy (NCBI): domain Eukaryota; kingdom Metazoa; phylum Arthropoda; class Insecta; order Lepidoptera; family Erebidae; genus Spilosoma; species Spilosoma lubricipeda. Next base: position 5,597,404 of record HG992290.1, read on the forward strand.
TACTTTAAATTGCTCAATTTATTTTTTATTATAGTTATAAAATTTACACAAAGATGATCTACAGTGAACAGAACTAATCTATGTAAAATTGTAAATTCTTTATAAAAAGCCTCGAATAGATTTAGTGTGAGTTAATCTTGAGGGAGGGCTCCAGGGCTTTTTCCGACAAGATTTCTAGGACTTAATAGGTTAACGTATATACGGAGGCCAAAATCCTCCTTTCAATATAAATTACTAGCTGACCCGGCGAACTTCGTACCGCCATATTTACATATCTATCTCAGCTTCCCACAGGCACTGTACAGTCGCGGACAAAAAAATGGGCTTTCCTGGTTATCTTTTAATTTTTCTTGTACACAAACCTTGTCCTAACAATAATGAACACAAAAATATTAATTAATAATTTGGTGCAGCCAATCGAAAGTTATGCGTGTAGATATAGGTATCTACGCGCATAACTGTAAAAATGTAGGCATTTCGGCGATTCATTTTTATATATACACTAGCTGACTGAAAAATTATTTCAGTGTTAGATAGCCCATTTATCGAGGAAGGCTATAGGCATAAATATCATCACGCTAAGACCTACAGGAGCAGAGCACCAATGAAGAATGTTCCAAAAAACGGTGGAAAATTATCACGCTACAGAACGTTGTATAACGGCTGTGAATAGTTCGATCTACAAACTACACATGTAGAAAGACATAATGTAAGTTTTTAAAAGTGTCAAATTCAGTATCTCTGACAGGGCCCGAATCTAAGGACCAACACATTGCAAAACACAAACAATGTCATCCGTTCCATCTCCAGCTCTACTTTGTCGACTAGTAGCCCATAGGTATTAGAAACCTAAGACCCTATTGTAAGACTGTCCATTTATCGCCAACCATTGTGTGTGATTCTGTTCGCTACCTAATTAAACGACAGTACCTCTTTTCTTTGCGTCAAATCCTTCTTATTGATTTTGACTATGATCGGTCGATGGTAAGCGATTACCGCCGCCCATGGACACCTGCAAACACCAGAGGCGTCACAAGTGTATTGCCGGCCTTTGGTGGATAGGGAGGGGAGATAGAATGAAACATGAAACACAGCGCATGCACTATTTCACACCGGTTTTCTATGAGGCCGTGGTATCACTCGTTTCGAGCCGGCCCATTCATGCCGAAGTGTGGCTCTCCCTCGGTTCATTCTAAATTGCACTGAATAATGTGCTAAAAACAAATAAGTAATGATCAAAATTCCAACAAATTTCAACCTTTCATTAATTTTGGACTAATATTTCTAGATGAGTCGGCAGCGGTTCATTTGCTACATTTTTGCAATATAACACAATGAGGTTAATGTCCGTGGGCACGGGCTACGAACTTGCGACCCCGGTTTGCTGGAGTCATTATTTTACTCGTGAACAGTGCCGCTTACGTCCGAATTACCATCATTTTTCAGTCTAAACTTAAAAATGTATCTGCTCTAACTCGATTTTAAATGCAAATCAAGTTAAAGAGAAAATTTAAAGTTTTATATTTCTTACGAGACCGACCGAAGTAATTCAAGTGTATTTAAGCTGGGTTCTGTTTCAATTACGGGTGTAATGCTCCTTACTTACACATATTTATTAATATAATTTAAAAGACAAAAGGTCTTTTACACCGATTTTCACGATGGAATGTAAGCTACATACCAGTGTTAACGATTTTGCATTAGATCAAGTTTCACGCATAATTGATCATCCTTTTCTTTATTTTAATGTAATCGAATATGTAATATATACCCGAACACATTTTATAATATTATTTGATCTGTAGTAAATTTTGTTATCTCAAAGCCTTCTGTAACATTGGTACTGGCATTACATCAGGCGTCAGCTAACTGGTTTACGAGCTGAAAATTTATGACTGTCGACGTGTTTCCTTAACTTTATCCTACCGCTCCTTTTACTACCACATCAAAGTATTCTTATATGTATATCTAGTGTTGTATGGGTATAGGTTTAAGGCTTGACAAGCCTCCAATTAAATGAGTGATGAGATGTCAATTTTAATGTTCAAAACACTGGTCTTAACGAAACTGTTTATAGATGTGCTTGTCCGCCAAATGTTATTTTTCTCTGTTTCAAAGTAAATCCTTAAAATACAAATATAAATATAGAAAGTTTCATTTTGTCACCTTAATGTTGTATGTCAGGGGTGAACCGTACTAAAACCTAGCCACAGTTACAAGAAAAATAGTGAATCTTTGAAAACATTTGGTGTCTCCGGGTGTCACGTTCAATCTTGTAGGTTGTTTTTTTAGAAAAACAGTTATGTATGTGTTTTGCGTTGGCACATTGACTTGTGGTTGTGGCTCATTGTATAAAAATCCTGTATATTGATACGAATTTTATACGAACAAGAAGAAAATATTAGGGTTCTGTTAATTGTTGTTTATAAACCTACATCTATACTAATATATAAAGCTGAAGAGTTTGTTTGTTTGTTTGTTTGTTTGTTTGTTTGAACACGCTAATCTCAGGAACCGCTGGTCCGATTTGAAAAATTCTTTCAGTGTTAGAAAGCCCATTTATCGAGGAAGGCTATAGGCTATATATCATCACGCTAGGACCAATAGGAGCGTAGCACCGATGAAAAATGTTTCGAAAACGGGGGAAATTTTCACGCTACGGGCAATATAAGGCGCAAACGAGGTTGCGTGGGTCAGCTAGTACTCTATAGAAGTACCATACTTTGGTAAGCCAGCTTTTAATAGTCCACTGCTAACCTAGACCTATTCTTGGGTAGTTTTGGCTTACCGTGCCTCGCTGGACAGAACCACTTATGGCACGAGGTTAACACGAGGCCTACTCCTCACTCCGCACTCGTTCGTTTATTCTACTTATTTATTTCAAATAACCAATACAAGATCAGACGTATCGTTTAATGGTAAGCTACTAACGGCGCCCATGGACACCCGCAACACCAGAGGCGCCACAATTGAGTTGCCGGCCGTTTCAAAAGGAGTACGCTCTTTTCTTGAAGGCTTTAAAGGTTGTATTGGTTGTATTTTACAAAATCAAATACAAAGAACAGAGATAAAACAGTTTTTGTTTAAGAGACAATCATAAAAACTTCTCTGACCATGATTTAATTCAATTCTTGGTATAATGGCACACGTCATCTATCACGATGTTCCTTCATTCGACTGTTTGTACACCAAAGACTTTCTTTCCGTCATAAATTGTTATCTTGCACATTTCTCCAAGTTTAATAAACGTTTTCTAACAATGAATTTGGCGAAATATTCATGTGTTGTTCTTCACATGTTTTGAAACTGTCTTCTTACACGAGTGCAATACGAATAGCATCTAGTAGTTTATGTGCATCCATTTCGTTTTACGATACTTTTATTGTACAACCGCTTTATAGTTTATGTACCCTTTCTTATATGGATCATGTTTATGGGATTCTATTCAACGGCACTACTATAATCGTAACGTTGCCTTTAAAACTTGTGAATATAACTTTCTGAATAGCTCATGGATCTTGAGATAGGTTTGTCTTTCGAGTAATCGTCTTTTTATTGGTTTTGTGTATATATAATTTGAAAACTATCTGATTTATTGTCATCATCTTAATTGTAAAACATTTTACTACATTGTTATAAATTATAATGATTATATGTGTTCTATTCAAATTTGAATTGCGTAACGGTTTGTCTTCGTTTTTGATGATGATAAAACGAGAGTAAATAAATAATGCATGCATCAAGCATGAATATCTAGAAAATTGATAGTGAGATCTAAGTGTTTATCAGTTTAGCGATCACCACTGAAGTTAGAACGTTAATAGTCCATGGTTGGACAAAATGGCTCAGACGCTTATAACAAGTATGGAGGCGCTTGCTGCCGGATCGATTGAACTGTTTAATTATTTCATAACAAGTAGAAAGTAGATGTTACTTATAAGAAACTTATTCCGGCTTATTTTTATTATTAATTAATACTTGTTTTCATTGCCTTGTAGTTAGGTACATTCGTATCCCTAAGGTAGTAGGATTTAGGAGGAATTGCACTCTGTATTTTTTTTAATATGAAATTTTTTGCGAAAAATAAGTACTTATCTGGTTTCACATATTTGAAATTCGAAGACAATGTGGGGATGGTTATCTATACTCATGATCTTCCTAGCCTTCATTATTCCAAGATTTGGGGTTGGCTACTAGTTCAACCAGGTTTGCCTGAATACCAGCTTTTACACGGAGCGACTGGCATCGGACCTCCGCAACCCTGAGGGCGAACTGAATTCGATGATTGAACTAGTTGCCAGTATATTTGAGGACACTGACTTCCCAATAACGATTGCCATAGATGGTCATGACAACCGGGACCGACAGCTAATCGTGCTCTCCGAGGCACGGGCGGAAAACACCGCCATGTTCCATACTCCGGGCTGCTAAGAATTTCATGTATGGAAAACCCAACAGCAGTCTGACCCGGGAATTTAACCCGAGATCTCTTGATCTGCAGTCGCTTACGCAAACCACTAGACCAACGAGGCACATACTTATGAAATTATCATACAATAATTCTTATGCAGTTTGAAATTTAAGTAGATTTGTAGTAGATAGAAAAATCAATTTTTATCATTATTATAACCGATTCATCTACACCCAACACTCACAAATAATAGGTACTTTAATGTACGTAATTGTTTAATGTTCTCAAAACAGCACTTAAAGAAAATTTACCAGACTTTGTACTGAACAGATGTCTAACCCCATTCTGCAGAACTGAAAAAGACAGTTGCTTTATTTAATCAACTTAATCTAAAATGACGTGTATTTCACCCGTTTGTTTTATGATTATTTTAGATCTAATGTCAATGAAAACTTATTAGCTTTCTTGCAGCTTGCTATGAAGACACTTTCACCTGCTTATAATTAGTACACACCGACATTATCAAAGTCGACTGCCATACTGCCATTTCTGTGATATTTCGAATTACTAATGGATCATTACTGATAGCGGTACATAATACACGGAACGCAAATATAATATTTATTAAATTGTGCGAATATTGTTAGTTTACATTATCTATACAAATAAATAAAATTTGAGTGTCTGTTTGTAATATTAAAATAACCGCATTTTACTTAATGCATATGTATGTATACACGATACATATACCAAAAATGTAGTTAAAAAAATTTAAAAAAATTTTTGTCTGTCTGTCTGTCTGTCTGTCTGTTTGTTTGTTCCGGGTAATCTCTGGAACGGCTGGATGGATATTGACAGGACTTTCACTGGCAGGTAGCTGATGACCCGGGGGGTAACTTAGGCTACTTTTTTTAGACTAACTTTGTCCCGCGGCGTTACTCGCGGTACAACAATAACCGCGGGTAACACCGCGGGGTTCAGCTAGTCTGTAATAAAATATTTTAATAGTATAAAATTATATTTCAAAGCATCTATTCCAAATTGAACAAAAATATGGAATCCAGGTATGTCCAAGTTTATCACCATCAGCAATAGCCTTATTCCTTGGCTTAGAAAGGATTTGGCCGACTGTACGCCACTAGCCAGAGGGGTTTGTGTTAAACTTTATTTTTCTTTGCTGTACTGCATTGTTTGCTTCTTTAGTCAACTCTTTCTTTTTTTGTGTTTGGCCATGCCACAATGATTCTACTCTACCTGATGGAAAGCATAAGCAGAATCCAAGAGGGGTGGTCACCATACTGCGAAAGCAGACAATGCAACAATGCAGCATGGTGACCCACAACATGGCGGGCTAGTGATGCTTCTGCATCATTGGGCCTCCGTTCTCGCACTCACCAACGAAACACGACAGCACGAATTTTACGTTGATTTTCTGTGCGAGGGTAGTACCGCCCCGGTCAAGCCGGCCCAACCGTGCTGAAATCAGCGTGGCTCTACTACCTTTAGAACGGCACCCACGGCGTGAAGTGGTGATGACAGTCAGCGTTTCCTCCGCTCTACCGGTTAATCCGCCACCGATATATAATTTCATTTCCAGAAAAATAAGTTTAAATTTAAGGCTGTGAGTTCGATTTTTCATTTCATTCGTTCAAAATAAAAAAAAATTAAGGCTCGACAAGTTTAGAAGAGATTTGCTGGAAACTATAACTATGCTTATCGGTATGAATATAGTTGTGCAAAAAAACTTTTTTCTTTGCAAATGTTTCACGACTATTAAATAAACAATTATATAATATGTACCAACTACTGCTTATAAATATGTATGTAGCTCCGGCTGTTCTGCTACATTTAATGTTATTCTCGTATATGTATTTTAAAGTATCCAAGCTACATACATATAAATATTACCTTACTACATACTACTACCACATGGACGCAAATATATTACATCACAGGCTGATGACAAAAACATAAAGTAATATTTATACCTTATCTTTTCAGCGCAGTGAACGACGGTCGGGTTATAACGCAATCGTTCCCAAAGAACGTAATACAAATTAGTGCAGGACTCATCTTCTATATTATAAAGCTTTTGAGCTACCTTTTAATTAGGGTTAGATAACTATATTATATTTTCAAATACTCGTATTCTATACATTTTTTTCTTACAAGTTAGCAGTGTTTTAATTGTCTTAGTGCTGACCACAAAGTCTCCATCTAATAAACGGGACATCTCCTTGCGGAATCCTTCAACGCCAGTTCACTGAATCTTGTCTTTTTCGTTTAGACGCAGAAATGACAACAAAATAGTATAGATTTTAGCTTGAATGTGTACCATGATTGGCATTTTTGATCCCGACATCCCTTTAATTTGTTCTTTACAGAATTTAGCTACCAAAAATATATTTTCTGAATAGTATTTCGGGGAACAAAAATTAATTTCACCGAATAAAAATTGCTTTCATAAGCCAAACCCTACATCATCCAATATTTTCTTGAATACTTTCTTTTCTAAAAAATTACTAGCAAATCACATATTTTAATACACATGATGAAAATATGTAGTATTATATTCTCTGTATTATAAGAACCCAATAATTGCTAGTGACCTTGGATTAGATGTGGGTACTCGACCCTGAAAAAGTTGTACTGCTGAACAGAGATTAACAATATTATTGAAGAAATTTGAGGGAAACTAATTAAACTAAATACCAGAAAAGTCATTATGGTATTGAAAATGTCTGGAGATAGGAAACAATGTTTAACAAATTATAAAAATACAAATAGTTTATGCGACTGAATTAATAACATGAGGTACATAAAAAAAAAACTACGTCATGAGAATATTATCAATACGCTAAATTAGTATACTGCGGTTATACTTAAGATATTAAGCTATATGTATTTAAACTGGATCCGTGATTAATAAAAAAAATGTTTCATTTTCAATTTGCTAAATTTTTTTAACCCGAAATAATCATTTTTTTATTTTTTTGCTTAGTTTTTCTTCAATGAAAAACATTTTGTGTCATCTATACATCTATACAAATAAATTAAATTGGAGTGTCTGTTTGTAATATTAAAATAACCGCTTTTTACTAAATGCATATGTATGTATAACGGTACAAAAAATGTAGTTAAAAAAATTTGTCTATCTGTCTGTCTGTTTGTTCCGGGTAATCTCTGGAACGGCTGGACGGATTTTGATAGGACTTTCACTGGCAGGTAGCTGATGATCCAGGGCGTAACTTAGGCTACTTTTTTTAGGCTAACTTGTCCCGCGGCGTTACTCGCGGTACAACAATAACCGCGGGTAACACCGCGGGGTTCAGCTAGTAAATACATAATACCAGTAGATATTTACGTTGACATTACGAGTCCTCTGCCAAGTGTGACTATGAACTTATTAACCCATCTTAAATCAAATTCTTTGTTAAAATATTTTATATATTCGACATTATTCACATCAAAGAATTCCGAAGGAATAATCCTAAAGGAGGTTATAATTTTTTGTGCTTATGTTACGTTTGCATTGTTATCTTTGCGATCTCCATTACTTGAAACAAGTGATTAATTTAAAAAGTTTAAAAATAATACAAGCTTTTATTACTTGTTGATAAAAAAATTACTTCAAGCCCTTTCATTTGATACCCAGAATGGATGGGTTTTTCAGAAATAATAAACGTTATGTTTGTATAGCTGCCATTTTGAATAATAATACTGATTATATATAATTGCATTGTCATCAGAACTAAAGTTATAATTTCAAATTTCAGTTCAATCGAAAATCGGATAGTGGATCAAATTTAACTTGCAAGATTTGATTACAGACAAACATCGGGATAGGTGAAACTAAATAAAAGCTTGTAAAAGATCGAAACATTTTTCCGTTATTTAAACAGCGTTCGGGAAACACCCGCACACACCGACTTTTCTAATCCGGTGGATGTTAGGCGGCTAATGTTGTGTGTTATGGTTATCGAGATAAGCATATAATATTCGTAGGAAATTACGTGAGAGTATAATCTTTTATCTAAATTCATGACTCATTGTTCGTTGATGTAAGATTTGATATAATGCAGACATATTATTTAATTTCTAACTAGCATTATTTAATATTCAGATTTAAAATTTGCACGAATATCTAATTTCAACACATTTTTTTTAGTTCCTCGACGACATATAAAGACTTCTACGTATAACATTACGTAATTGGGACTGGTAATGCTTTTACTCAAATGAAATTAATGTAACAGAGTCACGCGATTTATGCCACTGTTATTTGTTTCATCATTTTAATTCCAATATTTATTTGTTTAAACATGCCTGTTTCATAGTTTCCATTGACATGACACATCACGAAAAGTTGATTAGATGAAGCACTTAGGTTATTAATGAATAAACTAATTATTGATACAACCAGTACTTGAAATTTACATAGTAATAATTTAGATGCTAAACATAGTCTGTTTGTAACCTCATTATGTGTATTTCATCTACGTAGTTCGTGAACTGATTAAGCAGAGGTAAACAAAGTACGAAGGACGAATAGATAATATAATTTACAGTCGTTCCAGATAGAACATATTCCAGATAGAGATGATGTAGTAAATACTTCTGCGAGTTAAGTACTTCTGTGCTAGAGTAATTAAAGGTTAGGATGGCATGAAACCTTGCGAGTCTTGTATATGAGAATTACTAGTAAAACATTAGCGGTTATAATGTTTCTTTATTATACTAGCGGTCGCACAGTGTTCGAAATTCGACTCTAATTCGTGTATTTTTTTATTTTTATAGCATTATGCACTTATCCTCCACATAAACTATAAGTGTACCAAATTTTATACTCTTCCGTTATTATAATAATTTTCTTAAAAAGGGGTGCAAAAAAATGCTTCTCGTATAAATATAGCGTTATGCGACACAGAGACGCTCTAAAGTCGTACAAATATAAATAGAACGTCGAAGATTGCTTAATCCTTTTTTACAATGCATGATAAAGCTTATAATATAAGTGTTTGATGTTCCAAAACGAGTTTTCCATCAGTAACTGAAATGAATGCCTATAATATAGTAAGTATAGATGCTTTGAGCATCTAATAATGTAATTACATATCTGTATTCTATACCTCTTAGGTATCGCACTATTTATCTACAAGAGGTTGGTAAAAAAACCTTTCATTTCAGACACGAAACTTTTTTATTCCACTGAACATTGACCTAAATAAAATATGAACGTTACTTGAATATCTTGAACTGCCTTTTTTCAAATAGAAGAGTAGAAGAGTATAGATGTCGTTTTTTTTTATTTATGTTCGTTTCTTAGGTTAATGAGGTTTCCAAACTTAATTAAACCGATTAAAACTTACCCAAATGCCTAATGTATTTTTACAATTATTTAACAGTTTTTTAATAAAACTTATTTTTTAGATCCTGTAATGGCATCCCAAAAAAGGATTCATTATTTTAGTGACTTCCACTTCTCTAACGAGGATCTTTTGCCTGTGATGACATATTTATATTTAATTATTATGTTATACCTTTTTTTAGCTTTTTTCGGCAGCTCCGCCCATGTGTATGTTAATAATCGCGACAAAAGTAGCCTATGTCCTGCTCTAAAGCCACATCTATCTCCATGACAGCATAACAGACAGACTGAGTTAATTTTGAATTATTATTAGTATATAAATTAGTATGGATATTATTATTAAACTATTTCATACTAACACCGTAATTTTCAACACACCGGACGTATTAATTGACACGTAACGTTAATACTCAATTTAGAGAATCGAGAACTAATAGTTTCTGTGAAATAACACACATTAACTCAATAGCTAGGCGTTTGTAATGTGAACTTAATGACTCTTGTCAGTCTAGGAAATTCAACTAGTTTTCTCGTTAAAAAAATACGTTTTTAGAATTCACTTTTTAACGGCGCAGTTAATGCGAATGGTTAAAGCTTTTACGTGGGAAATGTGTAACTGGGGCGAAAGACTACGTGACGTGACGTAAACGGTTCAAAAATTAGGGCAACTGGAAATGTAAGACTGATTAAATTGAATAATATACTAGCCATTTCGATATCTTCAACAAAAAAATGTTGTTAAAAACCTTAATTATCCCTTTTTAATTTATGAAATGACGTTTAAATATAAACCTAGCTAGATTGCTCGAGAGTAAATTTGAAAGCAATATTCCAATTATTGTTCAACCAATTTATAGTGTTCATTTTATGTTCTTATTGATTGTACAGCTTTTACTAATTTAAACTGAAATCTATAGAATCACATCTCTTACAGCCTCTTATACTTCACTGCTAGACTTCCTTAGATTCAAGTTTTGCTCTCCTATGCTACACAGACCAGTCGGGATGGTACAGGGTTTGTTTCAAATTTTCTTTTTCCTTTTAACTCCCAACGCAAGAAGACGGTTGTTATAAGTTTGACGTCGATGTATCTCTGTCTATCTGTGTGTGTGTCTGTGACATCGTAGCTCTCAAACGGATGCGTTTCTTTTTTCATTTGAATACCAGATTCTTTGCTGTGGTTCATGGCTGTGTGTGTGTCAACAGTGTAAGAGTATCAGCTCTTTTTTAAAATGATATGTCATTTTGGCATATGATTACTCGATTATGGCTTAAAGTAGAGGATTTTTTTAAATGTCTTGCTTAGTTTGCTCCTTTAGTCGCTTCAAATGGCTAATATGGAATGTAGGGGGTGATCACTTAATCCGTTATCACACTGAGAAATAGTTAGAGAGTTATGAAATACATTATATACGAACGATTATATACTGTACTGTTTCGTCTTAACTCTATTGACAATCAAGTTATCTGTATTATAGGTTAGATAAATAATGTAATGATATACTAATTAGAGGTTCGTTTTGTCTTATTAATGAGGTTGAGGACCTCGACCAGGTTTATTCATTAGTTTATTTATTTTACACATTTTGAACATAATTTCTATGTTTAGCTTGAGACTTACAGTAACTATCTTATAATAACAATCCATAAAATAATTCGTTCGATAATTTATATTTAATAGAGATATTTTCAGATAGAAAGCCAGATAGCCAGACGACGTTTAATGTAGTCAGACATGAAGGCGATTACAATATTGTTTTATTATTATTTATTTATGAAAATAATACTCGAGACCTACGGCTATGTCGGTTATCGCGGCAAATAATAGCCTTATTACTGTAAAGTTTCATCCAAATCCGTTCAGTAGCTTTTGCGTGAAAGAGTATCCATACTTAGTATACTTACAAACTTTTGCGTTTATAATATTAGAATAGATCATATAATGCGAACAAAAAATTACTATAATTATGCAAATTTAAATCATTAAATAATTAGTTAATTTTCTCTACAGTAAATTTTAGACGTATTCAATATGAACGGGCCTTAACAATTTCAAAACAAGAACCAAGGCGTTGGCCCCACTCCCACCAATGAACCATCTCACTCTGTCAATATCAGACATATGCGAGAGACATACTCAGTACTCGTTTGTTAAAAAAAACAGACTATAGTAAATAGTAAGGCTTAAGTAATTATATATGTATATATTTACACATACACCGACATTGCTTGTTATTATTTCCCTTATTTGTGTACAAACAATCACTGAATATTCATCAATATGTGAAGTATACGACAGCCACTAGGAATTAGTCCTTAAGAGGTTTGCTTATTGGCGATATGATAAAGTATTTTATTATGATAATAACGATTTTACGATTAATAACTTTTACCCGCCTTGTATTAAAGTATCTTCCACTTTGGAAATTGTTTAATGTTTAATCAAAAGTTTAATATTATACTGATATTAGAAAACTAAAGAGTTTGTTGTTTGTTTGATGTAAACAAACAAACCATTATACCAATTGCGAACTTGGTGGCAAAAACCTTGAGAAGAAACACACAGACAGTAAAATTAACTAGTGTCATATTTGCGTCAGGGTGTATTTTATTTTAAAAAATCGGCGAGGTACGAGTTGAACTCACGCAGGAAGGGTTCCGTACCATTTTGTTTACACCGAGTCGAGCAAAAAACGGCAAAAAAAAGTTTGCTGTATGGGAGCCCATATACAACGTTTACAGCTTTTTGTCATTTTAGAGGTTACTCTTGATAAGTGCGGTTTAAAAAATAACCTTAATACCAACAAAGGTACGAATACACAATTTAAAAAAAATGTCGTTCTAAAAAGCACATTTTGTCTTAAAAAATAATACACTTTAGTATTTAAATCTAGTATAATAAAATTCTCGTGTCGGGGTGTTTGTTACCAAATTCCTCCGAAACGACTGGTCACACAACATATTGATCTATATTAAATGCACAATGCATTTAAGGTACTTAATTGGATAAGGATAAATGCCATATTGCTTAAAATCGCTTCGTAAATAAGCCATTATTTCTTGTAAAAGTAAAGGATAAAAAATGATTATTGTGGGTTATCCCTAAGAGATAGACATATAAAACCATCTCGGACTTTTTTGTAGACCTATTTAAGGTGTACAACACACAGGTGTACATTATTTCGATCTATCTCATATGCTTCAGTCTTTTTTATTTATGAATAAAAAAAATAGTTTATTCATGTCATCACATTAGAAACCTTTAAAATTATCAGTGTTTCTCTACTATATTATATATGTATTATACATATAAATCTTCCTCTTGAATCACTCTATCTAGTAAAGAAAACCGCATCAAAATCCCTTGCGTAGTTTTAAAGATCTAAGTGTTTATAGGGACAGACAGAAAGCGGAAACGACTTTGTTTTATACTATGTAGTGATATCATCACTAAGGGTCCAGGAACATAAAATCTTAATGTCACTAATTTAATTACTTGAAAGATTTTACTTCATGCCAGACAGTTACAAGCATGATTCAACACAGCTGCGGATGTAGCATTTTATTGCAATTTCTTCGTCACGTCGAAGTCACTTAAAAGAACAAAGATCCACTCATATAAGGGTTATAAAAACATCCGATTTTTATGATTAACTAGCTTTTGCACGCGGTTTCGCTCACGCAGACTTTCATCCCCTGATTTACCCCCTTAGGTGTGGAATTTCCAAAATTCCTTTCTTAGTGCTCAATTACGTTATCTAAAGAACCTACATGCAACATTTCAAGATTCTAGGTTCAGCGGTTTGGGTTGTGCGTTGATCTCTGGGTATGTCAGTCAGTCACCTTCCTCTTTTATATATATAGATGGTTCAATTTTATTACTAAAATTAGTAATTTAAAGTTCCATAGACGACAGATACCTACGAATATAATTTATTTATTATGGCAATTACAACAGATAACAAACAAGGCATTATTTTTATAGGATAAATATAAGTTCAGTATTGATTGGTACCCTAGCGTAATCACACAACATGGTATTGAAAGTAAGATTAACAGGAAAATAATTAGTAGGCAATTAGACCCAAACAGGTACAATGATAAATGGGGTTACTACATTTTAAAGCGATAGAACGAGAAAATTTCCTTTAAAACCAGTATCTCGTGAGTCGAATATGTCGACTTTTCCATCATTCATTTTCGTAATTTCATTAGAAAGATGGTGAAAAGATATCTATACAAATAAATAAAATTGGAGTGTCTGTTTGTAATATTAAAATAACCGCTTTTTACTTAATGCATATGTATGTATACACGATTCATATACCAAAAATGTAGTTTAAAAAATTTTTGTCTGTCTGTCTGTCTGTCTGTTTGTTCCGAGTAATCTCTGGAACGGCTGGACGGATTTTGACGGGACTTTCACTGGCAGGTAGCTGATGACCCGGGGAGTAACTTAGGCTACTTTTTTTAGACTAACTTTGTCCCGCGGCGTTACTCGCGGTACAACAATAACCGCGGGTAACACCGCGGGGCTCAGCTAGTAGAAATATAAAGTTTCTTTAATCAAGGGTACTCCTCTTTAATACGCCCAAAGCTTTTTCACCCTTCACAAATAAGTAATTGTGTGAAAATCACATCTATAAATACGAGTTAGCTTGGGGGTCTCTTAAGGTCGAGCAGCCTTTATTTGCGTGACTAAATTTTAGCGTAATTATGTACTAAATTACACTGGTTTCGGATTTTTTTAAAGCCCTGACCTTTATGCGTTAAACAAACATAAATTTGAGAAGAAATGTAAACAGTCCTTCTATATATCTAGACAAATAAAGAAAATTGGAGTGTCTGTTTGTAAATAACTGCTGTTTAATAAATGCATGTGTATGGATTTATTAAAAAAACGATATATGTACCAAAATATCATTATTTACAATTTTTATCTGCCTCTCTGGACCGATTTTGACGGGACTTTCACTGGCAACTGATGATCTAAGGAGTAACTTAGATCTAGAATCCAGGGAAAAAATAGGAGATCTTCATCATATTCTTGGTCCGATTCATTGACGTAGTTATTCATTTTAGGCTGTCTTAAGAAAGCACCTACCTACCTTCACAATTTCTCTAAGTACATACTACTAAAACAATTTATTGTACCCTTAAGAAAACTTAAATTAATGCTTCTTTGATGTACTTTCAGTGACTTGTACTTAAAATTATCTTTCAAAACTATAAGGTTTTGAGTGATAACGAAAGTTTAAAAATTATAACCCTAATAAGTTTTTTTTTGATAAAAACTATATATAAAACCTATGTCACCATTTTTACGAAACTATTGACACTTCATTCGTTTAAATCGGTTCAGTTGTTTAAGCGCTATGATGAAACATACATACCATACATAGACTGCCAAAACTAACCTTTCCTTTTGGCTTTACCGTAGTCGGTTAAAATACGTACTTACTATTCTAATAAGTATCTTAATTCAATTCTAATTTCAAATTAAATTCTTATAAATAGCATTCACCATATGTACGATATCTGAATCGTGTATTTGAAGCGGTAACCTTACAAAGGGTTACATTAATAGAGACTGGTGAAGACATATTACCTGGGAGACCTCAAACACTCGGAACCGACCTTGCTCTGAATTGGGTCTCGAATTCTACTGAAGTTTATATGGAATTTTTATTAGTTAATATTTCTACGTACTTATTTAATCATCCACACTAGGTGTTACTAATAATTTATATAATATATATTTATAACTTCTTTTTCCTATTAACTTTTTATACACCAGGCACTAACCCTATACTTTCCACGTCTTTCTTTCCATCCCATGGTTGCCTGTAAGAGATTGCCTTCGGGCGATAAGGCCGCCAATTGTACCTCTTAGCTTTAAGTTACCTTTATAAGTAACTACCTGTGCCCGCTACTTCGTACACGTGATGTTTGGATTTTTTTCCACCGAAAAACATTTCAAAACCAATATCAGCTAAATCGGGCCAGCCGTTCTCGAGTTTTAGCAAGACAGACGAACAACAATTGATCTTTATATATGAGATTTAGTGTACAATAAAGCGATTATTATTGTTATTATTTAACTGCTTTGATTATCGAAGGTGTGACACATTTTTAGTCCAAGCAACCCTAGAACCCTGGGTTCATAGTTGCTTGATAAAAGTGTCGACAACATATGATACTTGGTATACATTGCTTTGTTTGAACTATGCGACAGTAACCTTTGCATTTTGGTAACTTTATCTAAACCTTTACGCATTAAATCGACCTATGGCAGTATTATTTAAACGTCAATTAATGAAGAAAATTATGAACCCATTCTATTCAATAATAAGTCTAAAAAACAAATGGAAAATCGATCGAAGTGGCGTGCAATGGGAAATGTTTATGTTCAGCAGTCGACTGCGACGATGATAAAAAAGTCATCGTATCACGTAAAAGAAAATATGAAAATAAACGTAATTTAAGTATATAATACATATATATAATTACATACATATATTATGTATGTCAACATAAGATAAAATATTTGAGATTATATTACACAGCTCGTGGAGCCAAGTATTAGTGTTATAGTGCTGAATATTATATGTGATTATTGTAAGTGTAAGTGTGTGACCGAGTATTACTCCAATACACTTACAGTATGTAATCCAATGAGTAACTGCTCTTAATGCATGAAGTGTTTGGCTTGTAAGGGTCAAGTAGATTTGTTTAAGTGCTTAATATTGTAATAATGTTTCAATGTATACCATAAAATATGATGACTTAATAGACGAAAAGCTTTTTCGAAATGGCTAAAGTCGATTCTGGTAATAATCTGTATAATTATGTTTAAATGTATTATTTATTTTATGTATTTCTGGTAATCCATAAATTTTTCATTATCCTACTAATATTATAAACGCGAAAGTTTGTAAGTATGGATGATGGATTGATGTTTGTTACTCTTTCATGCAAAAACTACTGAACGGTTTTGAATGAAACTTTACAGTAATATACAGAATAACACGTAGGCTACTATTTGACGCGATAAACGACATATACGCGGGAGGAGCCGCGGGCTGCAACTAGTATACTATATACCATCATTGTAACCTTAATGTAATGAAAAATGTAGGTGTCAGCTAAGTATATATAAATAGTAGATATATTAAGAATGAATAATATGACAAGTGTCATTTTGTGGTGAAATTTTGAATTAATATAATAATTTATTAACCATTAAGATACAGTTTATCAAACGTGGTTTAACAAAACTAAAACTTATGCTAAAATTGGTAGGATATCTGTGTCCGAACTAGATAGAAATAACTGTATTTCGGACATCAGTGCTCCTCTTTGACATTAGACATTACATAGAAGCATGTTAATACAGTTCATCTAATCATTTTGACTTTAGTGTAGTTAACAAACTAAATATAGAAAATAATAAAAGAAATTATTTAAATTTAATTATTACTAATGTAAAAATTACATTTTTCATTTCTTTTGTTTCACTTGCTGTTGTCTCGACAGGTCATCAAATATACTATTTGATGACCTGTCGAGACAACAGGCATATCAACATGGCCGTTCAAAATGTAACCTCATTTTAGATCCAATTTCGATTTTTCATACAAAAGTATGTTACTTTAAACTTTAATTATATAAATGTACGGTTTTTGATCGCTCTTTGATTCTGTCAGAAATTCAGAACCTACTTTGTAAAATCACAATTCCAAATTATTTATACTTGAGACTAATATATCTGAGATTTGTCGTTGAAATGAAAAAAACCTACAAAAAAAAATTCAGTAACTCATTTTTTCATTTGTCACCCAGAGGCTTTACTGAGATCCATGATAAAGATGATGTATTGTAGTTTTTTTGTGTTCATTTGTCTTGTGTAGACATATGTTTTGAGGCTTCTTTTGTGCTAGTCATTTGCTTGGTTTGACAATATAATGATAATAACTTTAATAAAGCTAGACTAACATCTGTGGAATGTATACTATACCTACTATATAAAATGATATATTGACATTGGAAAACATATCTTTTTGAAGATCATTTTGCGTATTTAGAAGTATAAAATTTGGAATCATCTAAAAATTTGCTACAATGAGTTTCAATCTTTAAGTATAGTATATATTCTTACTTATACATTTTTTTTTGAAATGTTATCCCTTTGGGGGATAACTCAGCTTTTCCCCGTCCATTGCAACGACAGGACCTTATTATTCTTTGTTTTGATTATGTCTTCTTTTTATGTAGGTCATCGCACTATGTGTCTTAAGTCAAATCCTTATTTTTAAAATCAACTTATTAATTTTTTGCATATCTTATGTATCTACTGCTTATCTATATTTTATCTTATCAACTGTTTATTTTTCTTTGTTCGAGTCTAATTTTTATTTCTAGTTTTGGTTTTCAATTTTTATTTTCGATCTGTTTAATTTATTAAGTTGTCTCTATTCCTACTTACATTTTTGTTTATGGCTAATAATTTTTTAACTTATACATTGTAGTACAGAATGTTACATACATTTTTATTTAATTACTAGCTGAACCTAGCTGTGTTATCTGCGATTGTTGTTGTACCGCGGAGAAAGCCGCGGGACAAAGCTAGTCTTCGAATAGTTAAATATACATTTTTAACAGGTTAAGTCACGCTGTATAGTATAAGTAATCAATGGTAATATGGGTACATCATACATATTAAATAAAAACAAATCTAAGCATGAAATGTTTTTAATTCGCTCTTTCATTTCTAATTTGTTGAGTGGAAGCATTTGTATTTATAGATTAGCCTAGTTAAATAAATATACACACGATTTATGTATATCGGGTTGTACAGACATATATCGAGTGTGTACGAGTTTCGCTGAATAAATATTTACATAATTCTATCATGAACTAGCCATTGTAGCTTCAGAATATGTATAAACAGAGTTATCGACTACCAGCATTATGCATTATCGTCTAACAACATCTGACTATCCTATTTCCCTCGCTACGGTCTCACAACTTGCGTGGAATATTGAATAGTGTGTATACAATTTTTTCCCACCATCATTACCATAGAAAATAGATTATTGTTTATGAATACATCGTATATTAATAATGTTTCGGAATATGTGGGTCATATTTAAGACTCGTGAACGTTGTAATAACTTTAGCGTATACAAAGAAAATATTACTCAATCGATCGGTTTCTCTATGTTTACTTTATTAGTCGATATTTGAGATATTTTTACATTCGCTTTTATAACGTACCTTCACAGATTAAATTCTGTGTTTCAAAAACGCTTCTTACTTATGTACTTAGTTAATTGTTTGTAAATGCAGGTTCACATCAACTTTAGCTTGTAACTGATTAACTGGTTTTGTTCAGCATAAAGCAAATGCATACATGCCAAACTATAACATCCAGCTAGACACATTTAGTTATATTAAAAAATAAACCTTAGTTTCAGTGCCTTAAAGATCTTTAAAAGGATTTAAGAAAGGTAACGAAGATGGCGACGTCTTCATTAACATTGTCGTGCCGCACAAAATTGACGGTGCAAAAGGTTTAGATTGTAGTCTTTTGGTGTCCGCCGCCTGCTTGTAACAAAATTCTTACAAAATATGGGTATTTACTTAAAATACTGACCTTATAGTATGTTATAATAGTTATAGGTGGTTTGGTTGCGTGTGATGTATTTGAGGGATTAATGTCGACTTATGGTAATGTCGAAAACTTATTGTGGTCCGTCTTATTGATATATAATTAATTACACGATGAGTTCCCGTAATGTTCGTTCGTGGTAAGTCGCAATATATGTGTGTCCCTTATTAAGTATATATTATTAATTTTCGCCCACGGTTCCGCCCGCGTGTATGTAATTTATTGCGGTAAAGTACTTCCTCCAGAGTCAAGCGTCTTCATGCCAAATTACACTGAAATCGGTGCAACGGTTTAGCCGTGAAAGTTTAACAGGGGGACAGAGTTCCTTTCGAAATTATAAAATTAACATGGATGATGATATGGTTAAAGGTTATTAGGCACTCGCAAAGAAAGTCCATATTCTATTCAAACAGGCTTAGTGGCGTGTGGTCCTCCGGTATCCTCGCTCACTCACACACACCGGTGCGACACAGCGCAAGCGCTGTTTCACACCGGTTTTTGTGAGGCCGTGGTATCACTCATGCCAAAGCACGGGTTTCCCACGTAGTGATTATGGTTTTATCATAAGTAATAGTTATTAAAACTGTTTCTCTACATTTTCCATACACTTTGTAAGGATTCGGAAATAAACATGTTATAATTACATCCAGGGAAAACTAATGCTTCCGAGTCATAAATTAATTAGCTTTATGCGAAGGAAGGCATTGAGAAAAGTACCTAAAGTATAGCAATATATTAACCTGATAACTACAGCCACGAACATTAAGAAAACTTAATACAGTTTTGTGTTTGTTGAAAAGGTAGTCTCGGGAAGTACTTATAGGTTTCAAAAAACTTTTTGCATTGAATAAAGTATTCATCGAGGAAGTCTGTAGACAGTGTAACATCACGCATCAACAAATTTCGGAGCGGAACAGTTGTAAACAACTCAGTTTTTATAAACATGTCAAACGATCAGTCGAGTTACCTGATTGGAAATGATTGGAAGTATGAACATAGAAACTTGCAACTCGAGAGATACAGGTGCATCGATGCTCTTTGGAACTCCGTCACTACCCTCTCGTTGCTCCTCCGGCAACCATCCTCATGCGATGAAAAGAAATACTTAACACTGGTTTTACGTTACAGTTTTACTCCGATCCGCGGTCCATGGGTGTAACCGTGGCAAACGATCAGTTTTCGAATATTTGTTTAAGTAGTTCTGGCAGTTTCCGCAATGAATTGTCTGATTATTATGAGTCGTAAACTGATCCTAATTCTAATCATGCTGAAGCAGCAATACAAACGTTTCGTGTAACCGCGGAAATACAACAACAAAATAGGGAATACTTGAAATTGTTTGTTTACTGCAAATGTGTTTAGAACATGCGTAAATCTTTGAAAGTTCAAACACCCATTTATTTAATTTAGACGAATCACTTTATCTAAATTAGTAATACGTTGGAACTATGCTTTAATTGTTTTAGTGCGTTTAGTGTAGTCTCTTAATTCGTGATAGTTGTGAGTATCTGGAGTTTTATTGTATTCTGAGTAGCAACGTAACAATATCAGTTTGGGTAAGTTTAAACCCTACTACACAGTATTTTAACTAAATCAACAAATAGATTAATAGTAGTAAAGTTTATATAAAATATACACAAATAAATAAATAAAAAATAACATTATGCCCTCATTAAATAGCTGAAAACTGAATATACGGAGGCAGGTGTTAGGTTTTTTTTTATGGAATTGGGGGGGCAAACGAGCAGACTTATCGCCCGATGGTAAGCGATTACCGCCGCCTGTGGACACCTGCAAACACCAGAGGCGTCACAAGTGCGTTGCCGGCCTTTGGGGGATAGGGAGGGGAGATAGGGGGAAGGGGATTTGGGTTATGGGCGTCCGCTATCCTCACTCACTCGGTGAAACACAGCGCAAGCACTATTTCATATCGATTGTCTGTGAGGCCGTGGTATCACTCCGGTCGAGCCGGCCCATTCATGCCGGAGCGTGGCTCTCCCAAGTAATCTTCTATTCCAATACAAAAAAATATTTTACAACCTAATTCATGTACTGAAATAAGTTTCACAAACTAAAAGTTTCACAGATTGATTCCTATCAGGCAAAGAAACGTCATATAAATCATAGGTGTGTATAATGTATCATATTTCAGAATAAAATACTATGATTTTCCTATGTCGTTTCCTAAACTGTATGTTGTCACATAATGCAAAAGCTTACATGTTAGTATGTAGTAACGATCATGTTTATTCCCGGATATATAGCCTATGGGTATTATATATCATAGTGTAATGATTACTGCCAGCGGTGGATAATAATTTATTAGCGTGAATGTACTGCCGTGACGTCATAACTAGCGAATTAGCCGAATGTAGGACAATAATCGCGTGACCCGCTTCCGACGTTTAAAACTCAGCTACCTAATATTGAAAATATATACGGTCGAATTGAGAAACCCCCTCCTTTTTTTGAAGTCGGTTAAAAAATAAAGAACAACAATCACGAAGTGGATTGTTATGCTATGGGCTTGAAGTAAACATTGTTTGATAAAGTTACGAACTTTGAAATATGGAAGAGATAAGGCAATCCCATGGTTCAGCTAGTAGTAAGTAACAATCGATTAAAGAAGCAAACTACGTAGGAGGACGGCACTGCTAAGAGAAAGAAAACTTGACGTAAAACCCTGTAGTAACACACTGGTCTGATCATCATGGTTTAGTAGTAAAACCTCTTTTTATGGAGAGCCCTGTGTCTAACAGTATTGTGGACTGTTAATGGAATAAATATTATGTATACAAGTATACTCACATTGAACAAGTAAACAAATGATGAAAAATTACTTTTAACCATTAATGATTTATTAAAAATGTAACGTTTTAATTATAAAACAGAGATTAAATTTGTAAAGGTCTAATTAATAAAATTGTTTTGTTTTTAATGAAAATGTTTAGCAAACTCTTAATTAATATTAACTTGTGTATTTTATAACGATATTGTGTTAACTGAAGTTTCGTTGGAACCTTGCTACGTACCTACCTAAATTTGTGTAAAACGTTGTTAGAAATAATTCGTTCATGGGTTTCGCAAGTATTTAAGGTAACACTTTACCCTTTCTATTGTCACTTAGTAACCTCTTTTTACTATTAAATTTGATTAACTATACTCTTGCTTGTGCAGAAAGTTATGAAAAATCTTTTTTTGAATATTAATATATATACCTAAGTGAGTAAATATTTAATCAACCTATCGCCTTCCATTGCTGAACAAAGGTTTTCCCGAGAAACGCTAACCTGTTGTCAAGTGTTTACTTAATAAATATTGTTTCAGTACTAAACATATTTTTTTAGTTTATAAATCTATACATACCTACAAATAAATAAAATTGGAGTGTTCGTTTGTAATATTAAAATAACCGGTTTTTAATAAATGTATATGTATGTATACAAGGCACAGGTACCAAAATCTTTTTTTTTTAAATTTTGATTGTCTGTCTGTCTGTCTGTTCCGGGTAATCTCTGGAACGGCTGGACCGATTTTGACGGGACTTTTAATGGCAGATAGCTAATGATGTAAGGAGTAACTTAGGCTTCCTTTTTTTAGACTAGCTTTTTCCCGCGGCGTTATCCGTGGTACGACGTGGTTCAGCTAGTCATACATAAGGACACAATGACACGTTTTTATCGATGAGCAGTTTTCATCACCAAAATATAAAAACAACTACACAACTATCTATCTAATTTTTAACTGCAATTAGTGACCGTCGTTGTAATGGAAAATATGAGAACAGTACTCACAACGATTTAAGAAAAGACTATATATCTAAAATCGTTTGATAAAATCCGGTTCCTTGTTTGTAATTTCAAGAAAATCATAAAAACAACTTAACAAGTCCTATATTATACTTTATTAAATTAAATAATATTATGATCGTGCCAATCTTTGGTAACTGTTAAAGAATATCTTTATCCTTTAGTATTGTCGTATTTGTGGTTTTGCACTATCCGAAATATACAAAAAAATGTTAAAATAAAAAATCTATCAATTACGCTTCTAGTTAGGTACTTCTTGAACCCTTTTCACCGTTTCCTATGTTTATCTGGAGGCAGGGTCGTGCCCCCGTCAAGACGAGCCAAGTGAAGCGCAAGGGCACTACCTACTTTTTCTGGAAGTGCTTCGTCATTTTTTGAACCCTCATAACTTTGGTTTTCGATATACCAGATAGTTCAAATACTTCAATAATATACTAATTAATAAACATACAATGTTTCTGTTGCATAGCTCTGATACTTTAGATTTTATTGATATCTAAAATACACCTATTTCGTCACTGACACACTGATGATCATCAATAGTGTTCGGGTACTTCCTGATGTGCTAGAAAGCTGAAATTTGGTATGTAATCTAAGTTTAGTATACAAAGAACGAAAAAATCAGAAACTATTTATTTTTGCTTCCCAACCCCGAAATCGGGGGGTGGAAGTTTATATGAGATTTTCACTATTTTTTATGCTAGAGGTTTTATTTTTGGTATACAGACTTTTTCGAAAGAAGAGATAATATATACAAGAAATAATAGAGCCAACCCATACTTTTTCACTGAGATGTAGAGTTGTGAAGTTATGGTTGGTAGAATTAGGGCGTGTAGATTCAGAAGCTTGGCTCTACATGAGATGTTATATCTTTTTCACAGGGTAAATCATATGCAGTCGTCTTGGTAACATTTTACATCATAATGTTTTTGGTGAGATAAATGCTTTTATTACATACCTACTAGCTTTAATTCGGCTCTGCGCGCGTGTATGTAGAGTAATTTTTGTCCTTCTTCAAGAATCAAAGTATCTCCACGCCGAATTTCATCGAAATCAGAGCAGCGGTTTAACAGATATACAGACAGATGGAGTAACTTTAAAATTATAGTACATGTTAGTATGGATTATCTTTGCGTTGTTTGGATTTTCTCTCTGATATGAATAGGGCCAAGTAACAATAGCCTGTTCTGAATACACGAGTTGCCAAAACGTATTGTGTGGCTTCAGCAAGTTCATAAACTAACCTCTCAATTAGTAGTTCGCAGTTAGTAAATATCAAATACATATGTACTCTGTAATACCCACCTATATGTATACTGCTTTTGTCTGTCAGTCTGTCTGTTTGTTCCGATTAATCTCTGAAACGGCTGGCCCGATTTTAACGGGAGTTTCACTGGCAAATAGCTAATGATATAAGGAGTAACTCAAGCTTCTTTTTTAAGACTTGTTTTGACTCGCAGCGGTTGATTTGTCTTACCGCGTGTAACACCACACCGATCAGCTAATATAATACGAAATCGATGCCGCTGTTCGTTCGTTTAGATCTTTTTAACTACTCAACTGATTATACTTCAGTTTTCAACTATGGTAAAAACCCGAGCCGGGTCGCTAGTACGTTCTAAAACCAAAATCGATACTTATCTGTTGCACTTATACAATACTGTTATCATTGCGATATTATAATTTTATTATTCATCCAACAAAAACGATTGACCGTTTAATTTTTATAGGTACTTTTTTTTATGGCATATGGGACACCCGCCACACCAGAGGCGTCACAACGTGTATGGCAACGAAACAGTTTTCAAAGTTTTTGAAACACGCTCAGTTTTCAAAGTTTTTGAAACACGCTCAGTTTATAAAACAATACAATCAATACATTCCTATTACATTTTATCAAACCTGAACTTGTTTTGTTGTGACGAACCGTTTCCCATTTAGATTTTAACCACGAATTATATGTTATCTGCACGACTGCATCCTAGAAGACAACCAATTAATAAAAAATACCTACATACAGTGGAACATAGAACCTCCTCTTTCATTTTATGTAGATCACATCTAATAGACAGATGCCAATTAAAAGTAAACGACGAAAACGTTTTTTTCAACGAGTTTTCTATGAGAATCCATACTAATATTATAAATTCGAAAGTAACTCTGTCTGTCTGTCTGTCTGTCTGTCTGTCTGTCTGTTACGCTTTCGCTTCCAAACCGCTGCATTGATTTCAATGAGATTTGGTATTGATAAGGAAGCAGATACTTTGATTCTTGAAGAATAAAATAGGCTCTCTTTAGCGCAATAAATAACCAACCAATTTTTCAAAAGTTCACACTGTAAGAGGGCAGACGCATTTCGCCGTTCGACCTACCTACCAACCTACTTTACCGATACAGAACTACTAGGACATCATGTGGTATTTATTGTATTACTTGCTGTTGCCCGTGGCTTCGCCCGTGTGTATGTTATCGTGGCAAGTAGTAGCCAATGTGTAATTCTGATGTATAAGCTACATTACTGTACAGTTTCATTGAAATCCGTCCAGTAGTTTTTGCGTGAAGAAGTAACAAACATACACACTCACAAACTTGCGCCTATATATATATTAGTGTGATATTCATAAGCTAAGAAATATCCTTAACTGTCACTGTAGTATAAATGATATCTTCATAACCCAAAGTCATGAAAATCCATATTAATATTACAAATTCGAGAGTAACTCTGTCTGTCTGTTGGATTTCTGAATGAATTTAGGTATAGAGATAGATTGGACCTTATGGATGGAAGAAGGACATGGGACATACTTTTTGTCGCGATAACTGACATACATGCTGACAGAGACAAAAGCTCATACTTAATATTTTGAACGTATATTTATGTACACAATTCGTTATATGATAAGATAATCAAGTTTGTTTACTGCACGTTTGTACAATGCAAACAAAAACCGCAGTAACCACAACCTTCGATATTTCGCACGTGATTAGAGATCGTATCGCCCTTCACAGTCCGCCTGTGGGAAATGACACAGAAGTGCAAAAGACAGTGTCTGGTAACATATGTGGGTAAAAAAAAATTGTGGGTGGTTGCTTTGTAAAAACTTTAACTGTACCTACAATTTGTAATACACTACAGAATTTAGCTCATTAGATACACTGTTCAATGTATAAATCTATACAAATAAATAAAATTGGAGTGTCTGTATGTAATATAAAATAAAATATGTATGTATACACGATACACATACCAAAAATGTAGTTAAAAAATTTTTTGTCTTTCTGTCTGTTTGTTCCGGGTAATCTCTGGAACGGCTGGATGGATTTTGATGGGACTTTCACTGGCAGGTAGCTGATGATTCAGGGAGTAACTTAGGCTACTTTTTTTTAGACCAACTTTGCCCCGCGGCGTTACTCGCGGTACAATAATAACCGCGGATAACACCGCGATGTTCAGCTAGTAATAAATATTTATATGTGCTTTAAACAGCAGTAATTAAAGTCAAAAGTGTAAATATAGGTACATTTCTCATCGTGTAGTGTCATCTCATCTCAAGTGTATTAATATAATTTGGGTTTTGTATTGTCTTATTTATCGTTTAAATACCTGTAGCAATCTTTTAGTTTAGGAAATAGAGATCATATGATACAATTTAAATTCTTATCAATTTATTTAAGTATTTTACATACGAGTAAAATACTAACAACATTAACGTTACGTTAAGCAGTATTAAGTAATGCCGTAAGCATTACTGTTTGCATAAGTGTTCTATCAACAACATGTTCTTAAAATATTGAAAAAAATCAAGATATTCGTGAAATTTGAAATTATGTATATATCGTATATAACGTGTTAAGTATTTACATTTTATTATAATTCTCGTGTCGCGTTGTTGCTTACGATGAACTCGAAACGATCTTACCAATTTTTTTTTAATTTTTATATTGGTGGTTACCTTAGATAG
The DNA here is from genome assembly GCA_905220595.1 of Spilosoma lubricipeda. Taxonomy (NCBI): domain Eukaryota; kingdom Metazoa; phylum Arthropoda; class Insecta; order Lepidoptera; family Erebidae; genus Spilosoma; species Spilosoma lubricipeda. Next base: position 5,624,624 of record HG992290.1, read on the forward strand.
TATGGTTAAAGTAACGCTTTAATCAATAGGAGTCGAGCATGATTGAACAGAGACGCAGACGAAGTTGCGTGGGTCAGCTAGTTAACTTTAAATTTATCCTCACCATATTTTTGGGCCGTTAGTTAAACACGTTTACTGCAAGTACCTTCATAATTCTACTGCGTAAATTTCCTACTTACCATAACAATGGTATAGCGGACAATATAGCGCAAAATGTCACACCAGTCACTGAACTTCCATGGAACAATAATGACGCGTGGGTCAACAGTTTACACTTCCGCCCGCATTTACCGTCAATGATTATATGATTTCTGTTAGTATATTACCATTCATCTACTAATTTTGAGTTTTTATTTGTTTCAGGAAGTGTCTCAAAACCGAGAAGTCGGAAATACCTTGAAGCACCACACCCCAAGACTGAAAATTTACTGCCGTCTTCCAAAGTATCCCCTAAAGCTACTTTAAACTTATCATTTGGAATAAAATCAACGACACTAAAATCCTCACCTACTAATTCCCCGCCACAAAAAACCTATGAAAAGCGCAAAAGTCCTGAAGCAGCATCCAAACCTAGTTGCATACCTCTTTCTAAGAAATCCGTTGATAGAAATATTCGTACCTCGACGTCACCATATAAACAGGACTTAACTAGAGAAACCACATCTAAAACAGATAAATCGAAACTGGAAGTATCTAGAAATCGAAATACACGAAAAAGTCCTGAGAAAAGCAAGAGTGACTCGGAAGGTAATCGTATCGATCGAAGACATCGAGCTCAAAAAGATAGTGAAAGTCTTAGCGAAAAATATCATTATTCAAAGAAAAGACTGACTAGTATAGAAAATAATTCTCCAAGAAAAACGAATGACACTAAAAATGTTTTGCCTAAAAATGTAATAAATGTTAATTCTCAAGCGAATCAGAATATAAATGTAATTGCTTGTGGGTTTGAAAATTCTAAAACTACTTCTAAGATGTCTACACTTCACGAAACAGTTAGACCACACAGCTCTAGACTTTCGCAGGAGATGGACAGCTTAGCTGCGTTGACTAAACAGACATTAGATAGGGTTAACAAATTGTCGAATAACTTAACTAGTAATAAGATAAATTTAGACGCATCTGAGCCTCGTTTCGACTCTTTATTTACGCCAAAAGCCGAAATGAAGAATAATAATCATGGATATAATTATGGCCTTCTGAATGAAAAGCCCTTAATTAACAGAGGAGTAACCGAACGATTACGAGATATAGACACGGCAGCTCAGAGACTGATTGATTTTGAAAAGCAGAGTGCAATGTTTTCTGATCTCAATAACGATACGTCTAGTCAAAATCGCCGTCACGATACTTCGTCGACATCATGTAGTCATACGCCCGTGTCTATTTTAAAACGAAAACCTATTCACGAAGATAATGTTGCATCTAGTTCCACTAATCATGCCATTGCATCTCCCCCAGTAACATTTTCACCCAACGTTGTCGAACCACGAAACGGTCGACCCGATAACAGACAACGTCAGGGTATTTTGAAGAAACGCCGAAGTTTGGATGAGTCTCAAGTAGCACGAAGGAGGTCATGCAGCCCTGAAGTTTCTTTTGCTGAAGATGGATCTTCAGAAATTAACAAATCTATTTTGAAAAATAGGCGGTCGTCCTTGGAGGATGTTGTGAGAAACAGATCACCAGACGGCCAAATTCAAGGCATCTTAAAAAGAAAAATGAGTAGAGAAGAAGAACACCAGAATGATGATGCCTCTCAAGGTTCTCCTGAACCTCATGGAATTCTAAAGCGAAAGTCTAACTCTAGTTCTAGCAGTAGTACTGCCTCATCTCACGTTTCAATTGCTCAAGCGGTATTGCTTGCAGCGGCGGGAGGTGCTGAGATAATCGATGACGATAAAGAAATTGTAAGACCAATATTAAAGAAAAAGAGTTTTTCTGAAGAAAGACCTTGCCCGGATATTGTTCCATCTGAAACCCCCAAACCGATTTTAAAGAAAAAATCTGTAGATCACGACGAGTATGATTTCGACCTTCCTAAGAAACCGATCCTAAAGTCATCAAAAAAATTATCCGGAGACGAAGGACATGCTTCTAGTTTCGATTTGAGTGAAGACGACCGAAGCTCTCGAAGACCTTCTCTTCTCAGATCCAGGACATCTGATCATTCAGGTTCGGAATGTGAAACTACAGTTAGACCTATTTTAAAGCAAAGAGGTTCGAGTTTAACTAGGGAACGTAGCCAATCGCCGCGCCCACGACTCTCTTTTTGTGCGGACAATGATGCGAACATTATTAGTGTGACGAATTTCAGTTGCGACGCGAACGACTTGTTGGCGGCTGGACCGCGACGAGTTTTAAATCTCGTGCCCGCACCGAGTCAGGAAGATAGTTACCCTTGTGCAGTGCTAAGACGAAGGAATCTTCGTCCGAAGTCAAACCATCGATCAAAGAGTCTTGCTTGTGATGTGAATGATGAATTACTATCTATTCTAAACAATCGTAGACTTAAGGTGGATGAAAATTGTGAAAACGGATTTTATGAACCGTGGAAGCTAGTTGATCACGACGATATTGGCGAAAATAGCAAGGAAAAGTCCTTTCCATCAATTGCATCAAGAATAAAGTCAATGGAACAAGCTCTGACTAAAGAGTTGTCACCACGAGACGAACCTTCTACTTCCAAAGCAAAAACTCGCGATAAGGAGCGTTATAAAACTCAACCAATAACTATAGAAGAGATGCGGTCAATTACTTCCAGGTAAATGATACATTCTAATATTTTTGTATTTTAATATTTCTATTGCAATTCTTCTATTTTTAATGTAACAGAAAAAAAACATTTATATTCATAGTAGCATCTGTCAACATTAGTATCACATCGCTGACCAACTGATTTGCATTTGGTTCATTTATTTTAGTTGTATTTTACGGAAGTCTTTGTAACTGTAACACTGATCCCTCTTCAGATTATAACCAATATTTTCATTTAAATATTTGTTTTCAACCGGAAAACCGGTATCCTAAAAAATATTACTTTATGTTGCAAAAGGTGATTGTGCTTTGTCGGTCGATGTTGGAAGTTCGAATCTAAAAGTTGGCTCTGTTCCATTATTTTGATGGGTGAGTTGCCCACGCTACACGTGGGAGCTCACGGTATGTTTTGTTCGGAACACTACGACTTCGTTGTCCAGATGTTTAGTTAGTCATCGCAATTGTTTTTATTTCCTTTCACAAAAATTGCATTATCATAGTCTATTGTCATACTGTACTTATCAATAAGAAATTTCCCTAGTTCTTTTTTTAAAAATGTGCCACTTTAAAGTAATCTAAATAAAAAATAAATGAAACAAAGGATTGGTTCTTTCGTTAGAAGTTTTAACTGTAAACCCTTTTCCATCTTAGTGGGTTAATCTTAACCCTAACGATCATTTTAGACTGATCACTTTTAATTAGATGTTTAATGGAATCCTAATACAAAGATCGTTGTTAATTTCTTGTTTTTCGCTTGTCTGACATCATCGCAGTTGCTTCAGTTTACAGTTTGAATCATGTTCTGGTCAGCGTAAGAATTAAATTTGGATTGTGCCGAATCATACACGCGATATTGTTTAAATTGTATTTCTGTGTTTAAAGCAACTATGCGCCGATGTATTTGGGATTGTCAACGCAGAGAATTGTAAGTAATCTGAATAACACTGTAGCAAAAAAGTTGTGACTTTAGCGTGAATGTAGGTTTAGTATGAAAATCTAAGTTAATAAAGAATTTATATATAGTTTTTACATTTCATTTGCTTGCAACGATGTACAGAGCATTTGCAATAACTCACTGAAATCTTAACACACACAAGTTTCCTCGTTTATTTGTGTTAATATGCTTCTTGTTTGTTTGAAAAGTTTTCATATACACATTTAGGCGCTATAAACAAGCTCCGAAAAGGCCGTTAAAACGATTTCTATCATGATTCTACATGTAGTTAATTATGCTCTGGATATAGTTACGAAAGCGTGATTTTGATAATTCTTAACGACTTATCTTTGTTTGTGCAAAAGATATTTCCGTAAAAAATAAATTTCGCCAGATAATGCCAACACTAGTTGGCATTATCTTCTTAACAAATGCTACCGCATTATTCGTGTATGATTTGGCGATGTTGCTTAGTAATATAAATAGAATAAATCCTTTTTGTATCTTTGTTCTTGAATATGATTTAAATTAATTACTGCCTTGGGTTCATATTTGTTATCACCTTTAGGCATAATATTACTATGTTTTCACTGTCTATTGTCTTTTTCAAACAACTTCTAACACATTGCTCAGTGTTTGTACTGTATTTTCTTAAATTAGTTGTAAACAATATCAATCCAACAATTGCATTTGCCAATGCGAGTGGTGTCTTGATGACGGAAATAAGCGCTCCAGCGTTAGTGGGTCAAGCACTATTTCTGGCTCTGTTGTGCTCTGAAGCACGCATGAACAATTTAATGACAGACAGGTCTACGGCTTAGTTTTCAAAATTAATAATACGATTAATCTAAATGAACCTGTCCAGTGATTTCGTCGTTTTAAATTTAACTGTTATAGAGTACTTACAATTATTTTGTTTATATCAAAACCAAACCAAAAGGAAAAGCATTGTGTACACATGAATATGGAAAATAAAATAAGAAATGTCCTATAAATTGTAAGATGGAGTCCTGTTTATCGTCTAGCTTTTGTAAATCAACCTGAAGTAGAATTTGAAGTTTGGATATTGGATAGTTTCATAGATTTGCTGTTTGATTTTAACAGACAGTTATATTTAGATTAAATTACCGATGGTGTCAAACTTGCTTAAAACGATAGATCGATAACGTCGATCCAATCATTCACTCCATATTTCATCGAAATTTATAAAAGCGTGCTGAAACAGCAACCATCTCTTTCTTATGTACGGACGTGTTCTACTTTAAAGCGTTTCTTTTCTCATTTCGCAGTTTGGAGCCGGGCCAAGCGCGTTTCCAAGCGTTCGGCCCAGCGGGCTGTAGTTTTCCGAGTCAATCCGTTGAGTCCGGTGTTGCTCCCTCTGCTGAGGGTATATTTCCCCTTGCGGGGGACCCCGAAAGAGACCCATTCATAGATTACGAAAAGGGCCTGGATTCGCCGCCATTCGGTTTGAGTTCATTCAATACAAAGTCCCCACCGGTAGCTAACTGTTTTTCGGACAGTGGAAGTACCAAGGACGACAGTTACGGAGAAGCTACTTTTCTAGACTTTGAGAACATTGGAGTTGACTCAGATAGAAAACAGTCAACATTGGATGCCATAGAGCAAGAAGTGAACAAGGTTCGAGTCGCCCTTGATGAAGACAGCCGAGCTTTAGAGGCCGATGAAAGACAACATGCGGAGGCTGACAACTGGAGCTTAAATGTGTCTTGTGATAGTGGTGTTTACAATCGAGCCTCCTCTAGAGATTCCGGACCACATTCCGGTAAGTGTTTCGAAGATTTTTTTCTAATGATGTTGAGCAAGCAGTTAATATATTAAACTCATAAACTTATTTTTATCGAAACGGGCGTGTAGTCTGTTAATACGTATACGCATCGTTATGCTTATTTAGTGCCTATACGAGTCACGACTGTCACTGTCATAAAATAACATGTGAAAGCACCTAGTTAAGTCCGATGCAGCCGGCGTTAACTTGTGGTTTGTTTACGTTCTGTTTGGTAAAATTAGATTTACCGAATGCGCTGCTATTCGTATTAGGTCGTTTTGAAAATAAACACAGTATAACCTTGCAGATGTCTTTCGGTCCACTTATTTGGGTCAATGTAATGCACGTGTTCTTTGTCAAAACGTTATTACATTAGTTACCGGTAGATTTGTCAGATAATAGGAGATTTGAGTGGTTTATCACTAATTGTAATGAATTTCAAATTTTCGTTATTCTTAATTTGATTATATTTAAATACTTAGTGCTAACAAACTATTATTAAATTCCAGGTGAAGAGCTCGGTTTGATTGAGAGCCAGGAGATTGTTGAAAATCACACTACGAACAGCAGTAGTAACGAGTGGTCTCCATCTTCTATCGAGCGTGGTCTTCTTAACATGGACCGCGTAAGAAAGTCCACAGAAACAGAGATTCTAAGAAGCCCTGAAGAGGACAGAAGTGATGATGAGGGCAGGGAGCCCAGTGGTTTCACACTGGGTCTCGCTAAGAGCAATAGTGTGGTTGCCAGAGCTAGCATGTGGCAGCAATTGCAGCAGCAGGCGAAAGGTACATTTTTGAGGTTTCTTAAATGTTTCAGTAATGCTTGCTATATACGTCATTTACACATAAATAATTTTACACCACAATTACATCATATGAAGGTTTATTACTAAGCTATGCTCCTCTATATACCGACAGGCTGGAATGCTAGACTTGTTCTTGCAATACTATTTATCATTTGGAACTACGAACAAAAAAAATAGACCTTAATTTGGCTCAGTAGTAAAAAATGACAAGCTTGACAGCATATCATAATTATCAATGTCATTGATTTCAGGCACACCAAAACCTCTGCTTCGTCACAGTCGCTCCAAGTTGAAAGAGGGTCCTTCAGTTGCGGATAGATTCAAGAGCCAGCCGATTTCCTTCATTGCGTCAGAGCAACCCGAAAAGGAAGAATCTACTGAACAGCCGTTCTCTCTCGTTCAGTCCAAAAGTACTGCAAACGTGTTGGACCGGGACGAAGATGGTAAGAGATGTGAATATTTATGAGATCATTTTGTTATAACCATTAGGAGACTCGTTAAAATTTCTAGATAATCTAAATTTTATTAGTAATGTTAGTTTTTTTAATAACGAGGCAAAGGCATGTAAATTTGCATTTCATTCGAAAAAGCTTCCTGTCTTATGTACCGTCGGCTTATGTTTCTTTTTTGCATGTCCTCGACTACTCTACTATGTGTATGTCCCGGGCTCTATAAACACATCTGCACAATGTTATGTAAATACGCACTCACTCACCGGTGGCAGCTAAGTTAGACGAGGATGATCCAGCGAAGATGTCTCTCTCGGAGAAAATGAAAATGTTCAACGCGAAACTGACTCATAAGCCGCCGATGGCCGGTTTGCCCAGGCCTAAAGAAGATAGAGTGCCGAGAACCTCCCGCCTGAGGACGATGCCGGTGTTAGCCAGTCAAGTACAGGAAGCCATGGAACAAAACGAGAGGCTCACCAAATCTCTGACGCACGAAGATGTGCCGCGCACTAACGACTTTCAATTAAAAATGGAACTGTTCCGTTCGGCTAGCGCAAAGAATACATCTTTAGAGTATATAATGAGGCAGAACTCAAAGTTTAGGAGCTTAGGTCTGATTTTGTTTTTATTTTGAGTTTGATTTTGTCGTTTGCTTGAACAATTTCGCTTCTCTGGGTTTTTAGTGTTACTAATATTGCAGGTATGTATTGGGCATGCGCATGCTATGTTACAAATGGTGTATTTGCATGAATTGATTTTAACATTAGTACACAGTATATTTTGTAGTATTAAAATGGTTGTTGTGGTCGGTGTTGTACCGAGAATTCAATAAGCTTAGTATTATTGATATAACAGCTTCGGAAGGATTAAACGGACTGCATGCATCGTTAAAGACGTGGCCCATACCTGGCGTCGGATAAAGACTTAGATTTGGATATTATTTCGTGCTGACTTTTACTCCAAAGCATTTGAATGATTTACACGTTTTTATATAATGGGTCTTTGTGTATTAATTCTTAAGGGAACTGTATTTGTGTCAAAATTCAAACCGATCTATGACCGCGACATAGATATAAAACAAGGACGGGACGATGGAATTTGTTAATTTTAGTTTTCTAACTAACAAAAATATTTATAATTTACCTCTGTATTCGTTTTGTGATCGTCAGAGGCGATCTATGCTAAACATAATAAAGTTTCTGTATCAAATTATTACTAAATCGCACTATTTAATTCCCTATAAATACTTTTAATCGCCAACTAAAAGTATATTTAGACTTTCCCCGCCTAGATCCATCCAATAATTAGTTAGTATGAATCCTCTACTCAGCTTCACTAATATGATATATGACTGGTTTTAGTAATGCTACACTCTGGGTGCTTTGTAAATAAAAGGTACATGATATGCAGAAATGTTATGTTCTATTTTTGATCAAGCCGTGCATGTTTCAGATCTGGACGACGACTCGCCGTCTGAACGCGCTCAAAGAATGATAACGCCTGAAGTTCGCGGGATTCTGAAGTCTGGATCTACTGTGGTGCCCAGACCAAAGACGCTGGCGAAGGGAGAAAGCTCTGAGGTGTGTATATCGCGAGTATGTACCTATAATGTTAATAATATCTTGGTTATTTGGTGGTGGGTCACTTATTAGAAAATAGATAACTATAAGCAACCATTTCTATTATGGCAAAAAAATATATTATATAAAAATGCCGAAACAAAAACATCTTATATTACTGGTATTCTTTTTTGCAAAAAACCGAACAAAATTTGGGTAACGAGATGGATTTTCTGCTAAAACATGGAAAACATAAAATGAACCCTATATCGACTCGTATGGCCAGCATATCATAGTATGCCAAAAACTTCTTTCTATGGAGAGGCCTATGTCCATCTGAGAACTGTTAAAGGTTTTTGATGATGATGATTGATAATAAATATATAAATTTTAGCTATACCACCTTAAAAGTTTTCGAAATATTTAACAATATAACAAGCCACGCTTAATAGTTTGTAGTCGTTTAAAGAACCGTAGAGGATTTAATGCCAAGCGCGCTTGCTACTAATGGAACGTCAGTCCAAAACCAATTACGTCAATATCATTGCTATAAAAAACATATTACATTGATATAGGTCACTGAAGTACATACACGAATAGATCATAGTTGTACTGTGTAATCGCTTATAAAAATAGTTCCTAAGGGCGTGGCAGCGGTACTGGCACAGTATTGATATCTTCGAGATTTATTAATCATCCATTTGTTTGTCTCTGAAGTGTTTGCTAGCTTAGATTTTACATAAAATTACCTATTCTAAATCAACCTAAGAGCTAAACAATACCCATATCACGAATAGAACTGGGAGGATTATTTGATTATGCCAATCTTGGCCTAGTGTTAGTAATTACAAAAATCATTGATTCTGTCGTACAAAACTCTCTTGAAATACTATCTTGTAGGCGAGTACCTAAATTAAAATGTATAATGCAATAATCCTTGTGAACCTAGTAACTATAGATACTGTAGGGAGAACGTAAAAAGTGACCATGTAATCAAAAGAGTTTACACCGGGTAACGCGCAATTCTAACCATATTGCGAACTATGTTTTGATAAAAATAATAATCTTTGTATGATATTTTCATCACATGGCATATCTATACCTAAGTTAAGAATAGTTTAAATAATTTAATCATAGATCAGAGGGCGTACTACGTCTTTATTTCACATCTAATAGATGGTCACGGTGTCTCTGTGCGGCGTTGCGATTGCTCGCCTTGATATCTTATCGCAATGCCGAACTCGCTCGTCATCTAGAGACATTTGATTTGAAATAAACTTGCACTAGGTTCTCTGACCTTAAATTTATATTTAATCAGTGAGAATGCTAACTCTAATTTTGCATACATCCGCAATCAACATACAAGAATTAGTTAGGTTGGAACAATAAATTTGCGTGCGTAGACGAATTGTTAAACTGAACTATTAATGTTTCAATGTCGGGTAAAGGTCTTGTTATGTAATAATATATAAACAATATATTATTTGTCATGTCAGTTGGACATGATTGATTGACCTGTGATCACTTTAGAATTGTGACTCATCATTTCAATGTGTATTAACTTTTACGTATACGAAATTCATTATGAAATGTGATAGTTCTTCCTACTAGTTAGGTCTTAAAACACGTAACTTGTATTTCAGCTATATTGCCTACACCAAATCTAGTGCAATTCGTCTCGAAAAAGACCAAAGCGTCACGAACTACGTGACGGTTTGACGAACTATTGCTTTGAATATTGCTTTATTTTCTAAAAGTTGCATATTTTCGTTTTCAGGGTCTAAAAGACGAAGGCATAGACAGTTCTTCGGACGAAGAGTCAGTCTCAGCTTCAACAGTTTCTTCATCTGAGAAAAGCTGTTCATCTTCAGACAGTTCTGACGAGCAGCCGGATCCAAAGCCGAAGAGATTCCATCGCAAACCGAATAAATTGAAATCTTCCAGAACAGAATCTGACCTTCCCAGACATCAAGATCTATTCCCCCGTCAACAAGATCCGTTCCCTAGACCTCAAGAATTATTTCCTCGAAAAATCGAAATGCCGTGTGCTACTGAACTCAAGGAACGATTAAACCAAGCCAAGAATCCTGATGTTAAGATTCCGATGCTTGCCAAACTTGGACGAAAACCTTCGGAAGAGTCGAAGAAAGAAGATGATCAGACTAGGTATGTTTTGTTGGTTTTTTCTGTAACTTAGCTTCATGTACTAAATTACCAGTCGTGAAACCTGGTTTTATTCTTAGATTGTTAATTTTGTAATAAAATTGACATGTTCTTACAAATTGCTTAAAGAATAGGCCTCGGCTTTACGTTGTTTTAATAATGATGATTTGATTAGAGATAAAAATTAATCATCAAATTCAGCAAAACGTGTCACAAATTACAATTGGCTTTTACAAATACTCAGGCTTTTACAAGATTTTTTCCTTTCAAGATACAGAAGATTCGTCAAGAAAATAGAAGAACCTATTCAGCTCGGCAAACTGCGCAGGCCAGTGGACAAGCCACCAGCGCCCGTCCAAGACCCACCTCCTACAGTTCTCAAAATATCAGCCATAAACCAAGCTGCTAAGGACAAGTTCTTTGGCCTTGATACTACCAAGAAGGAGAAAAGTATTGACGAGCTGACGGCAGCGGTCAGAAAGTACATTCCACCGGTTAGTCACATACATTTTATATTCTGTTATTATTAATAAACGGATATTAGGATAAAGCTGTAGTTTATAGAAACGTCGCTGAGTCCTAGAATTTAGGATATTCATACTCCTCACAATCTCCACATCAACAATTATACACCTCGAGTTTTACATGCCGTAAATCGTGATCGAGAAACCAGAACAAGTTACGCAGATAGTCAATAATTAACAAGAAAAAATATCAATTAAATTGAAACCCTCCTCCTTTTGAAAGTCGGTTAAAAATTAAAAAAAAACTGTAACCCGAGTACGTAAAACGTTTTGATAAAATATATAGCCCATGTCACCTGGACCATTTTTACCAATTTACTGACATCATTCATGAAAATCGGCTTCGTAGTCAGGCACTACGGTGAAACATACAAACAATAGACTTTCAAAATGATTACCCTTCCTTTTGGCCGTAGTTGGGTAAAAAGTAAATCTTATTTTTGTAGTGTGTTGTGATGTATCTCTTTACATTCTATAAACAATAAAATCTCCATACGACTTGTACAAAAAATATTTCGTAGTAATTACTAATGTGTTGCCTGGATGAGATTGCTTATGAAAATAAAGCCGGCCTTTGTACATTATATATCTGACATTGTATGTATGTATACTTACGGTGTACAAGACTTTTCTATCTATCTACTGTATTGTAAAATAGGCGGGGAGCGCCACCCAAAGGTAGGCTGGTATAGAACGCCCGGTACTAAACCTAAGCTTTAGTAATATAATATGTCTTACCGTAGGAGAGCCACGCTTCGGCATTGATGGGCCGGCTCGACCGGAGTGATACCATGGTCTCACAGAAAACTGGTATAAAACAGGACTCACGCTGTGTTTCACCGAGCGAGTGAAGATTCTGGAGGCCCTTACCCCAACTCCTACCCCTCCCCTCATCGTCCTTTTCATCGCCTAAAGGCCGGCAACGCACTTTTGACGCCTCTGGTGTTGCGGGTGTCCATGGGCGGCTGTAATCCCTTAAGATCAGTTAAGACGTCTGCTCGTTTACCACCTACGCCACTAAGAAAATAAAAAATAAAAATTTTGCCCACAGATGAGCAAGTCGATGTCGATACACACGATGGAAGTGCCAGGTTCAGGAAGTGACGGAGAGAGCAGTGGCGGGCGTGAAGTGCGACACATCAATAGCAGAGTCCGACACAGGTCAGTGACATTGCGTTAAACACGCGTTTATTAGATTCATCTTTATGTACCTACTAGTTATGCCGCGTGGAATAATGACTTTGGGTAGCATTTAAAAAATCTTTTATCTCTCCATTTCAAAACCTTACAACACTGTTTTCGCCTATGTCCTTTCTCAGGCTCTAGACTATCTGTGTACCAAATTTCAATGAAATTAACGTAAAATGACAGCGTTCGTGCTGTCGTGTTTCGTTGGTGAGCGCGAGACCGGGTGATGGTGTGGGTCACCATATTGCATTATCAGCATTTGCAGTGAGTATGGTGACCACCACTCTTGAATTCTACTTATGCTATCCATCAGGCAGAGTAGAATCATTTTGGTAGGGCCAAACATAAAAAAATCGTTTGTGTTTCTGAGTCTATTAACACTATAGTTTCTCAGTTATATTTGCATTTAACAAGTCCATGACCTTCTTGGTAATAAATAATGCCCTTAGCTTCACCCCTCACCACTCAAACTATCACCTTTTCCATTTTTTAAATTTATTTTTTCTGTTGCAATGTTGCAATAGAGATAAAGTTTGTAGCGTGTTCTAATCTCTATTTCTACCGATTTTTGTGTCATAGGCTAAATATATAAACCCGAAAAATGAGTCCCGCGACATTCAACATACTGATAATCTAGTAATTCAAAAGTAGCTTGGAAGAGCTCACGAGGTCTGTACACTCAAAGAGTAAAATTTAGCATCACTTTCCAGTCCATATATGATCCAGTCTTGTAATTCAGTTTCATCTCTTGCCTTCATATTTATTTATAATATTTTCACCTTTATATGAAACTAGCTGTTGCGCGTGGCTCCGCCCGCGTGTCGGCTTGTCGTATTTTTATGTGAGTGGTGTCAATACATTCGTCTTAGTCGAGAGAGTGACATCAAAATTAAAAAAAAGGCGTGTGGTGTCGTAGGACACCAGATAGGAAGTTCCTTATCAAAAATACAGACGAAACAAATAAATAATTACGGTTGGTTATACAAAATTTTTGGTTTACGCTCTTTAAATACCACAAAATTGTCTTAACACCTTTATTTTATTTAAAATGATTTATAAAAATACATAAAGCTCTATGCGAGATATAAAGAAATTAACTTTTCAGGTATACATTTTTTATTATGATTTTTATCGATAAAAAACAAAACTAAACTGGTCACTTGTGCTGCCACCTAGTAATCTCTACTGAAGCAAGTTCTGTCTAGAGTTACTCCATACTTGTTACATAAAACTTACAGATTACTATGCTATGCAAAATTTTTCGTTCACGAAATAAATAAATAAATATTTCGGACATCTAACACAACGCCGTCCAGTCCCAAGCTAAGTAGAGCTTGTGTTATGGGTACTAGACAATTGATATAAATACATATACTTTTTTTTATAAATACATACATATTATACATAGAAAATATCCAAACTCCGAAAAAAGAAATATTTGCAGATCATGCAAACATTTGATCCGACCCGGGATTTGAACTTGAGACCTCAAGCACAGCATTCGCATACACTACCATTGCAACACTGTGGCAGTCGTACGTTACGGACGCCCTTTGCCGGTTAGGATACCCCTCCGCAACGTCCCATAAGAAACTTCATTCCAAAAACATATTTCAAAACAAACCTGAATTCAATAAAGATGGCAGACAGATGGCAAGCAATATTAAAGCCGCCGGTGTTTTTTTACTAACTTTCATAGTAGATTATATTTAAATCCATATTATTGTCTTTTGTTATGAACTTGACCTACGGTATCTGAGGATAAATACTCTCTAAAGTGTTATTTTCTTCATTACCGGTACTATAATCTAGAAGGTAATTAATTGCAGGCATTTTTTTGTAATATATATTTTAACCTTGTATGAATCATGTATATATTTCTAAAGTCGTTATTCCACCTGTGTAAGACAATGAATGATGCTGATTATAATCTTTCCAGTTTAAGCTATCCGCACATAAACAATCACGTTTATGTTACACGCTGCCGTATACTTACTTTTTCTTAGTTTTATATTTTCTTTTAATCTCACAAGTTAGTGTACCCGCTTTTATTAGCTTTAATTTAAACTTAGTACAAAGGACTAATCATAAAAGTCTGCGTATGCCTCTACGTTGCGTAGGGGTACCCTAGCTCCATAAGGAACTTTGTTTAAAAAAAAAAATACAGTCGAATTGAGTCGAAGTCGGTTAAAATATACTATTTTCAGTTTTTAAAATGAATAGGTACTCATAAATCACTTTCACAGCGAAAGTCACGTTCATATGCTAGTTTTAAATCAAAGTACCGACTAAGATTATGTACATGTCCAAATGCGATCTTCTTGTTTCTAATGTGGGAGATTTATTATTGTGGGAGAGCCACGTTTCACCGAGTGAGTGAGGATACCGGACGCCCGTACCTTAAACCCCTCCCCACCATCCCCCAAAGGTCGCCAACGCAGTTGTGACCTCTGGTACCTCTGGTGTAGCAGGTGTGGGCGGCGGGAATCGCTTACCATCAGGTGATACATCTGCTCGTTTGCCCCCTATCTCATAAAAAAAGAACAAAAAAAACAACGCTCACTACAACTATTATAAATTTAGATAACTTTTCTTTCATTTATTATAATTAACCTTTTCCAACTGTAATTCACGGAACGACCTTCAAGTATTCAAGTTACAACATCTACGATCAAAACGCAGTTACAAAGCGCGACATCGCTTAACTAACAGTTTCATCAAAATTATGTATTTCAATGTTGCAAATGTTATATGTGACCTTGATTTGCAACACATGGCACAACGGAATTATCACAGACTCACATGTAACCGAATTAATTACTCAGAACTACAAATATACGTATAATTTTATGACGTAAGATATGTGTTAACACAGCTGTTTAAATGTGTAGCCAGTTTGTACCTATTAAAACGTCATATGTAAGTATGGCAAGCGGTTGCCTTACGTTTTATAATGATCTGTGGAAGTTATAACGCGGAAGCGTAACAAAAAAGCCAAAAAACCAACATAGATACTTTGAGTGATTGGAATTAACCAAGATTGAAAGGACTTTTAATACCTACTGCGCCTCTTATTTTCTTGTTGAACCTTCAACGTCAATCCTTTTAATTTATAGGCCACAGTGATTGCGGGTTATGTTGAAATTTAGATAGTTATAGGTTAGACCTTCTTTATTGATTGAACTAGAACATTATCTACAACCAGTTTAAAATATTTTCAGCCCATTCAAAAGGGTGTCTGGGAGCAATTTCTCCAGAAGATAAGACCGATCTCTTTTCAATAGTTTTGCTGTATATTTTAAACTTTACAAAAGTGTTAAAATTATGGTGAACAATAAATAAAATATGATTTATATATCTATCCATACATAATTACATATCTATTGACTTCTCTGTACGACCGTGAATTGTCACACAGTGGGAAATCGTAAGCAATTGTTGACGTCGTGCTGTGACAACTATTTAGCATCAGTTTTTATAGCCCATTATGGGAGGACCCCTACAGAGAGTACTAACTGCTCATTGCTGCTAAAGGAATCACTATACCTGCAGGTTTTTTTTTATCACTGACGATTTGTAAACGAATGTCACCTCAATAAATAATAATAGGTTTATTAGCAACTAAAATGAACTACCCTGTACTGAAATCATGTTGAATATGTAAAATGTTTTTATTTACAAACTAGCTGAACCCCGCGGTGTTACCCGCGCTTATTGTTGTACCGTGAGTAACCGCCGCGGGACAAAGTTAGTTTAAAAAAAAGTAGCCTGGAAAAGTCCCTCCCCGGATTATCAGCTACTTGCCAGTGAAAGTCCCGTCAAAATCGAAAAAAAAAAACAAAGAGACAGACAGACAAAAAAAAAAATTAACTACATTTTTCGTTCTTGATTAAAACTCACTTGTACTTATTCCACTATTTTATTTTATTTTACAGCTGACCGGTTTCGCCTTATGGCATTCTCAAAGGTTTTAATTATGATAATAATAAAGGTATAATATAAAGTTATAATATAATAAAGGTTTTAATAAGTGAGTTTTAATCAAGAATGTATTACAACAAGTTCCATCAAGTGCCGACAATCGAGAATATAAATTATACATTTTTCGTATAGGTATCGTGTATACATAAATATGCTTTTAGTAAAAATCGGTTATTTTAATATTACAAACAGACACTCCAATTTTATTTATTTATATAGATTTATTATGTAACATACATAAGATTTTTAGATTGTGTTGCTTATGTGTCGGAATGGCTTAATTTTTGCAGAACATTTTATTGTACTGACGTAATATGTTCTACATTATCTGTATTAATTTTAACAATTTGTTCACGTTTTTTCTTGTTTTTATCATTTAGTTTTGGATATACACGATGAATTTATATTATGTTATAGTTGGATAGGTTATTTTTTTCAGACTATTCCTATTCCATAGCCTATCTTGCTAGTGGGTTTCACAATTACTGAGTGACTTAAGTGATGTGATCGTAGGACATTATGTAATATGTCGTATTTCTTCTGTATTCATAAATTTTAAATTTTATATGAACACTTTTTAGGTAAAACGCGCATATATTATTAAAATCGACACCATATAAACCGTGACTCTTTTCATGGATCCATGAAAGCAAAAGTAATGTCGTTATTCAGGGTGATTAAAATAGTTTATGGGTGTAATAAAAGACGAAAAGAACTAGACTTGTTATTTCTCGTTATTTCGATTTTTGCTTTGTGCGTGTTCAACCCAAAAGCTTTACGTACATCCGCATTCTACCCGAGAATTTAAATAAAAACAGAATCGCCGAGCTTTTGATACTAACCAAGTAACCTTACTTGCGAACAAATTCTTCTCTTTATGCTCTCAACTCGATAGGCTGAGCTGACTATATAGTTGTTACATTTGTCATTATTCTATAATAACCGACAATGTAACTGTAGATAATTCGATATTTCGCTTCGAAAATCCCCGACAGTCCATAATGGCTAACTGAAGCTCATAATAGGGTAAGGAAAGTTATTAATCTACCACTTTGCGACGAAGGAAATCGTGTGTAGTAGTGCATTAAATTAATCTCGCTGTTATTTTCTAGCGGATAGATTTCACTTTTGTTTCTATAGTTTATTTTTACGTCATTTATTACGTTGATTAAATTTGTTGTGTGGAACGTTGGTTTTAGATTAGGTTCTCATTGTTGATGTTGATTGGAAATGAGTGTTTTTTTAATGGAATACAAAAACGACGCCGGTATTATCATATCATTAATGACTGCTGTTTTGACTACTGGGTGTACAACAACCAACTGTCGTGTAACGTTAAGTTAAATAAAAAATTAGTATCTTAGTAAGTTCGTACCATCCTCCTAATATTATAATTCTCATTTCCTACTTCACGCAAAAACGGCTGCAGAGATCTGGAAGAAATTTAGCACAGATACAAATTATAGTCTGAAATAGCACATGTGCTCCTTTTTTTCCGTAAATATTATAATCTCGAAGGATGAGCATGGTACATCTACCACCGCGGGAAACACCACATGACGCAGCTAGTTCTTTAAATACCAAACAAACGTGTCCTACAATAACTCGGTACTATTATACATTAAAATAATTACAGTGATGTTTGTTACTTATTCGGGTTGGAATGGCTAAAATCTCTGGAACATAGTTTGGATCAACATATAAGGGCAATTTTTGTCCCAAAAAGTTAGTCCATGAAAATCCACACAGATTTTTTTTGTCATCTATACTAATATATAAAGCTGAAGAGTTTGTTTGTTTGTTTATTTGTTTGTTTGTTTGTTTGAACACGCTAATCTCAGAAACCGCTGGTACGATTTGAAAAGTTCTTTCGGTGTTGGATAGTCCGTTTATCGAGGAAGGCTATAGGGTATATATCATCACGCTACTACTAATAGGAGCGGAGCAACAATGAAGAATGTTTCAAAAACGGGGGAAATTTTCACGCTACGGGCAATATAAGGCGCAAACGAGGTTGCGTGGGTCAGCTAGTTACATATATTTTGTTTTATTCCATACCAGTCGTAATTATTAGAAATTCAAACACAACTTTGTTCTAGATTCCCACGAATTTATCTAGACGGCAAACTAATCTAAAGTAATTTCATGGCATGATTCAGTACGTCCAGGTGATCAGGTCCGGTCTAACGTCACGTCTATCACGTCCTCTGATTTTCACTGCTGGCGCCTACGCACGCTTAGAACTTTCGAAGCTTTACGCTTATGATCCGTCAGTTTGAATAACGTATTACTTCACTGCTCACGATAGAGTCTGTAATAGCTTCTAAAGCGTTAAAAGTTGTGTTACAATTCGTAAAGTTTTAGAAGCGCTCTTTTAAGAATTTTCATAACATGAATATGCTAAAAGCCGTTATTTGAGGTTAATGCATATTTTGTCACCCTTCTCCCCTTTATGGTAAAACTCTAGCGACCCTCTTATGTTACAAAACAACAGTTTGTTAAGCGTTACATTGTCATGTGAGTAGCAGTCTCTAAAACACCTGCATCTTTAATTACAAAGTTTATCGTACTAAATATATTGTCTTCTTGTTCCCTGCATGTCCAGTATGGAGTCGAGTTCTTAACCAATGTTTTGTTTTAAGACAGTTTATTTTGTAGTCAATTATTCAAGTAATCTGTTCTTAATATATAAAAGCTTGTTGATACATTTATCCCTTAAGTTCTTACGTAAAGTCGAATTACCTACTTCTTGTACAATACAAACGAAGCATCTTATTAGTTCAAAAAAATTGTGGAAATAAAAAACTGCGCTTTTATTTTGCTTGAATTAAACAAAGAGTTCTCATTGAATTCGATAAATGCAGTTTTCTTGTATGTATGACTGAACCTTATACTCCATTCACTCCCCTTGGTGTAACTAAGTTAAAAATAGATTACATCACCAAATTTGAATTCTATTTTAGTTTAAAACCACTCTTCCAGTGTCACTCCCTTATTAACCCTCTGTCGCGTTTAAATCGAACCAATACGTTGTGTTCAGCAGTTTCCGTGGTCGGTGGTCAAACATTAACCAACCAATTAACACGCCCAACATAAATGTCATAATCGTATTAAAGCATACAAAATAGCCACATATAAAAACTGCATCAATTTACAACATCGTTTCAAAGCGTAAACGCCACTACTGTATTTATTATCTTCAACCACGAAACGCGCAGCGTAAACGTTTTATTACCAAAAATGGGCATTGTCTTACAGCGTATGACTTCTAACGATTTTAGCATTTAAATCTCGGTGTTAAGGTTGTAAATGGGTTATAAAGGAAGTAGAGTCGGCCGACTGGCACAGTTGCTTCCTTGCGAAATAGATAGGAAGGTAGTGGGCCTTTTATGGAGAAACATCTAGTCAGGTACAAGTTGTTGCCCATACTTGTACTAGTAGTTCTGTAGAATGCTTCACCCACTGACTGAGTTTAACCGTTACGGTAAAAAAGAGGGTCAACTCTTTGTTGTTGTTATTCGTCACGATTACAGCACTAAGGTGCAACTAACATATATGAATATGGTTTTTTTCTTGTCATTCGCCAGATTGATTCATTAGAATCATGGTACTTAGTCTTAGTACTGCTATATACCGATACTGATGATACCCGAAATCTATAGACTGGCTCAACCCGGGCCACGCCTTTTAGGTAGAATAAAATTTCTTTCTCATTTCTACGGCAACGGTTGCTATAACGACCTATAGGATACCATATTAATGTTAACTTTGAGAAACGTAATTTGAATACAATGCACTTAGAGTTGTTAATTTATTAATCTAAAAGTATTTTAAAAAACGACATCTCGTACTTCGATTACAGAGGTTTCATTTTTACGAAAAATTTCATAGTTGAAATTAGATTTCATGTGAGATGTGAAGTCATGTCAACACTAACATTCGAAAACTGAATTTCACATATGCATAGATAAGAAGCGAATGTATACGAGTAGAAGTTATTATATTGCAGTAGATTATTGTCAACCTTTATGTATATTGAAAAGCAATAAAATCTATAAATATATTGGAAAAGCTTACTTTTTCAAATTGTTAACAGACTTCTTATTTAACGAAATTACCACAACTATTGTTAGTTAAGTCACTAGAGGGGATTGAAGTAATAGTTTTATAAAATATTTTTAAATAATTGTACATGTAAACTATTAAAATGTCAGAAGTGTATTGAAATAATTAGCATACGGGTACTATATTCAGAACCGGAAAACGTGTAGTTAACAGTAATATTGATAAGTCGTATGTATGAAGCGTTACTTAATGCTCGCAGTGTTTAAGAAAAATAAATTATTTAAATAAAGACATTAAACTTTATTATCAACCTTCGCATCGCATAAGGATCGTAACCGAAGGATAAATAAACGGATTAAAGGCTGACGGTAGCGGATCCTTCAGACTTTTCATACTGATATGATTTGTTGGCTACATAAAATACATACAGAAAACTCCCGTAATAAGTACTGACTATCCCGATCTTGGGCTGTATACTTATACCCGCCACAAGTAATTTTCTTCAATTTGTCGTTTTCAATAATACCAGCAATACATTCATAAACATCGAGATGTGTTAAATAGCGTTACAGTAAAACACTAATAAATCAGGCTGATCGCTATTCCTGCTTAGTTATAAACTGATCATGATTGTCTTTTACCTTGAATCAGCGTATTATATATAAAAGAAAAGATTTCTTGAATGTGGAAGAATAAAATTTAAGTATACAGATTATTTCCAGTTTTATCCTATTTAAATCTAAACAGTAATGGTAACTGGACAAGGTTACACAGTAGTCTAGTTATTGCAGACAAAACGCAGTTGCTTATACATTTTGTAGGCAAGCATCCGTCTTAAGAGCAAATATTTTGATAGTGTGTTCAATAAACTATACTATTTAATGTCCACGTACACAAACTGATATTGTTAGCAGTGGATTCGATATCTCTGTTTATTATATTATACATACACATATACTCACATATTGTAGCAAGAAAACAAACATTTACACGTGTTTCTTATCTAAATAAATGTCCATGTTTTTGTTGCTAGTAATGTTGCGTTAGAAATGAAGCTTAGTAATCAAATGAAGTTTTTCTTGGCATTTGTTTCTTACCAAAAAAGATTAGGTACATCAATATTTATTATTGATAAATCATCATCATCATCATCCCATCTTATCAATATGAGAGCGTAGTGCGTGTAATTGGCATTTTGCATGACTTATATTACAGCTGTTAAGGCATGTAATTATGCAGACCCTACATGATACTGAATCCTTTCGTAGTTCGTCGTCGGGTTACTATTATGAATGTGTTATAGAAATTTTTATTTGATTGTACTGTGACGGAAAATACCGCGAAGAAGTTGACTCTAAAAACAGTAAACTAAGCAACTCTGTTACTCACGTTGTAGTATAAAGGACACATAAACTCATATCTGTTACTTCATATCGGTTAACGGATCCATTGTTACTTTTTACGGTTCACAAATTGGTCCATTGAATCCAGTCACCACAGTGAGTAATGGTTAAGAAGTACCCACATTATGTAGGTACTACTAAACTGTTGCATAATTAATCTAATTTTAAACTACTATTAAGTATTATAATAAATATATTTCGGACATCTAACACACAACGCCATCTAGTCCTAATCTAAGCAGAATTTGTACTATGAGTACTAAATAAGCGATACGATTCATCATCTTCTTGGCCTTTATTATGCCCAAGATTTGTGGTCGGCTACTAGTTCGCCGGTTTTACCTGAATATCAGTTTTTAAACGGAGCGACTGGCATCGGACCTCCGCAATCCTAATGGTCAACTGAATTCGAAGGTTGAACTAGTTGTCAGTATATTTGAGGGCACTGACTTCCCAATAACGATTACCATGTTCAACCGGGACCGACGGCTTAACGTGCTCTCGGAGGCACGGATGGGAAATACTGCCATCTTTTATACTCCGGGCTGCTATTAAGAATTTCTTGTTAAAAAAACCCAACAGCATTCCGACCCAGGATTCGAACCCGAGGCAATCAAATACATACATACATACATTATACTACAAAATACTACTCGTACTACAGCGAAACCATAAGAAAGGGTATTAGTCTGTGTATGTATGTTCATCCGTAGGGTCTAAATTATTGAAACAATTAAATGAATGAGGTGTAAATATATTTGTAATAATGGCCTGCGTTACATAGGCTTTATAATTTAACAAAAGTCTTTACGAAGTTGGGTGATAGTTTTTTTCAAGTTTTTCTTTAGTATAGTGAAATATCCATTATAGGCAAGAATAGTAATGACAACTGAGCCTTATCTTTTTGTATAAAAATGTTACGTATGTATACGAATATGTGTTTAAAGTCCACAGTCAACAACGAATAAAAATGGAGTGCTACATTATGCATGTCAAACAACTTTTCCTTTACTACTGTAACCAAGTACCTAGTACTAACGCGATTGCAGATCTCAATCGTAAATTTTAACTTCATGTATTGTATAACATAAATTTGCATTGCCACACTATCCACTGATCTAAATTGCCAACATGCAATGGCTGAAATACGCTGAAATAACATTAACTGGTGGTTAGTCACGTCAATAATATATTTTGCCTCACCTTTTGTGTACATAACATCAAGAACTATGAACATAGATTTCATTTAGTAGGTGTTTTCCAGCCTTTCTGTCTGTGACTGCACAATAACTATTGCCGCGTCTTTGCTCACGTTATTATTTCTACTAGCTGACCCGGCGAATTCGATAAAGCAATGTTTTTTTTAGTGAATATTTTCAAAATTTTCGAAAACCTTTAGTTTTTGTATTTAGGTATATAGTAAGTAGCCTCCGCTTCAACTGGTAGTGAACAGTCGCGGACTAATAAAAATATAATACTTCAGGTTTTCTTATAATTTTCTGATATATAAAGCTTGTATTGTCCTTAACGTTATTGACAATAACAAACACATAAAAAAGAATTATCCTATTTGGTGTAGTCGATTCTAAGTTATGCGTGTACGTACATTTCGGTGATTTATTTTATTTATAAAGATTACCTCTTATTCTTACTTTGACAATGAAGATCTTCCAGGTAACCGTTACTTTCTTATTAGTTTCTTTAGTCGTGAAATTCCCAAGAACCATTTCTTAGTAGGTGCTTATCTCAGAAGAGCTTCAGTTGCCAAAAGTTTTAAGTCTGTTGCCTTAGCGCTTTAGTCTCTGCGGAATTATCAGTCAAAGTCAAAATAACAAGAATTACATTAACATAATATATATGTCTTTTGCAATTTACAGTCCACTTAGCTGACCTATAAATAAATCAATCTTTAAAACGCAGTTAATTCAGATCAAGTACTCGGAACAATGAGCATCTGCAATGCATCTCAGCTGTTACAACAAATCGTCCTGAAATGCTCAGTGCTGCCCGATGTAAGTTATTCCACTTACAGAATTGAATACCTCCTATAAATAACATTCATATCGATACAGATTATATATTGAGCAAATTTTGTTTGCGTCCAAAATAGTTAACATTTTTGTGAGTCTACTTATAAATTGTCTATGAGTCGTTTTAGTTTGGTCATTCCTTCCATTACTAACCATGTTTATGAACCCTATTTTGTAGTTACGTAACTTAACACTCCCTCCCCCCTCCTTCCTCATTTGGCAGACCATTACATAACAGATTTTTTAACTTACAGAATAGTACCTGGATGTTCGAGCTTTGTTCGGTATTTTTCTTTGGCATTTGTAAATATATTGTTGTTCTGAGTCTGGGTGTTCTTTGCGTCCGTTTCATGTATAAATAAATATTGCGGACATTTAACACACAACGCCATCTAGTTTCAAGCTAATCAGAACTTGTGTTATGGGTACTAGACTAGTGATATTAATACACTAGCTGACCCACGCAACCTCGTTTGCGAATTATATTGCCTGTAGCGTGAAAATATCCCCCGTTTTTGAAACATTCTTCATTGTTGCTCCGCTCCTATTAGTAGTAGCGTGATGATACATACTCTATAGCCTTGCTCGATAAACAACACCGAAAGAATTTTTCAAATCGGACCAGCGGTTCCTGAGATTAGCGCGTATAAACAAACAAACAAACAAACTCTTCAGCTTTATTATATTAGTATAGATAAATACTTTTTTTTGTAAATACATACATATTATACATAGAAATTACCTAAACTCCGAAACAAACATTTGCAGATAATTGTAAAGTCCCCCGCTATACAGGATTTGTATTTCAAATGTGGGAGCTGTTTTTATATTAAAAATACAATGTCATTATGAGGCAGTCTCAACAAATTGACGGTCCATGATACGATCCCACCTTTAATATTCGTCGTTGTAATTTCTTTAGAAGCTTGTGACATCTTGTAACGACGTGTCTAATGTACTACATTTATCACATACCTACTGTAATCTACTTCCTGTTTTAAATCTTGTGCAGTTTCTCCAAGTAATAAATAATAATTAACGAATGCACTTTAAGCTGAAGAAGTATATCAAAGAGACTTACGATGACGCAGAAAGCTTTCTTTGTTGATGGTTGTTGCAACAATTGTTGATGAACTATGAATATGTAAGTAAGTTTGGTTTATTAAATGTCAAATTTTGTACAAGTCTTATGATTTTTCTATCATTTTAAGTCTAATCTTTATTAATCATAAAAGTTTTAAATTCTCGGATCCGATTTTATCTGTTCCAAGTATTTATTTGTTTGATATTTAATACACTAAGTAAATTATTAGTTTCTTTCTGCTACTACTTCTTATAATCGTATTTAATGTATTTGCAAAAAAATATCTAGTAACACTTATCTTAGACAGCATTAGCACCTAGACTAAACACGAATAGTAACTGTAAGCACATACACTTACGGTTATAATTTCTTTCAAGCACACGAACACAGAGTTTGTCTTCATTATCGATGTGACCACATGTAACCACAAACGCTCGATATCAATGCCACGATTTACCTTGCCTCAACAATTTCAACTGAATGCGTGTCGTGACTCATACTCGGTAATCTGTAACAAGTGCAATAATGCCTTCCGTATTCCGAGCAAACATTAATATATTAATACTAGCTGTCCCGGCAAACGTCGTTTTGCCATAACTACTAATAAATTAAAAAATAATTAAAAAACTTTGTCCAGCGGACAAAATTGTGAATCTAAACCATTCCCAGATCCCCTTGAAGGCACACAAAAAATTTCATCAAAATCGGTCCAGTCGTTTGATAGTAGTTCAGTGACATACACACTCACAGAAGAATTAGGTATATAAAGATTGTGTCCTATCGTTTGTCAACCCTAATAATAATATAACTTGCACTTTCAACAATTGTATCAAACTTTCGACCCATTTTAGGAAAACGCGTCATTTGTCAAAAACGTAAATTATTTCGTCTTATCTCTCATAATCTCTTGCAGTATTGTAATGCTCGGGTATTGTTACAACTAGTTCACTGTGCTGTAACCTCTTTTTTACGGAACGAATGACGAAATCAGCATTTAGGTTTACTTCTTTAATTAGACTAATTGCTTTGAAATCAATTTTTTTGCACTCTGGTTAATTCGCATGTGTACCGATTGATATTATGGAATAAAAGTTTTATTGTTGTATTGTTAATGTTGATTACATTTAGTTCTTTTGCAAAAAAAGTATGATATTTTATATTTTTTATCTTATTTACTACACGGTGATATGGAGAGTGAGAGGATGTTAACAACTTTTTTTAAGATGGCATGACATTGCTGAAGTGACGATTCATCTGATGCGAATGTTTCTAGTGACTGTCACTGGTAACCTCTTTATTCTTTTTTGCATAAACACAGTACACAACACAAAATGCATTTAAAGATATTTATTTATTGCGGACAGAGTGGTTCAGAACAATGTCAAAGTTTTGTTCAATGCTGTATAGTATTGTAATTCCGCTCCAGTGCCGGACTGTAACAAGATATACCAACATTTGCCTATTTTTTTTTTTTTGGAGTGGACGGGCAAACGAGCGAACCTATCGCCTGATGGTAAGCGATTACCGCCGCGCATGGACACCTGCAAACACCAGAGGCGTCACAAGTGCGTTGCCGGCCTTTTAGGGGTTGGGGAGGGGAGATAGGGGAAGGGGGTTTGGGTTATGGGCCTCCGGTATCCCCATTCACTCGGTAAAACAAGCGCTATTTCACACCGGTTTTCTGTGAGGCCGTGGTATCACTCCGGTCGAGGCGGTCCATTCATGCCGAAGCGTGGCTCTCCCACGGATAATTTCCTCAAAATCTTCTAGAGTTCTTCCGTAAAGCACTCCCTCGGTGTTTTGTTTTTGTTTCTGTAAAATGAACACGCCTCTATGCTTATTCAACCATTACAAAACCAGTTCTATGTATTAAGTAAGTCCTGAGCTTCTCTGAACTTGTTAACATATTAGTAAACTAGTTTCACTCTGCGTATCGTACACCTTCAAATGAATCTATTGACCACCCATCTAGTTAACATCATAAAATAATCTCAACTTTCTTCCTATAAGATATTGTGATAAGAAACTAGGACTCTCATAGGCCTTGCAATCTATACATCTATACAAATAAATAAAATTGAAGTGTCTATTTATCATATTAAAATAACCGCTTTTTACTATATGCATATGTGTGTATTGTATACACGGTACATGTAAAAAAAAATAATTTTTTACAATTTTTATCTGTATGTATGTCTGTCTGTTTGTTCCGGCTAATCTCTGGCACGGGTGGACCAATTTTGACGGGACTTTTACTGATAGGTAGCTGATGATATTAGGAATAATTTAGGCTACTTTTTTAGACTAGCTTCACCCCGCGGTTTTACGCGGGTTACACCCTAAGGCTCAGCTAGTTATTAATATCACTCAATAAACTCGCTACACTAATATAAAACCTACCGCTGTGCGTGAGAGCACGAGTGTAACAGAACAGATTCACTTTTTATTACGGACCTGAATAATTGTCGAATGTATTTGTAACAGGTATTGTTTATTCACTTATCTATACTTATATAACAAAGCTAAAAGTTTGTTTGTTTATTTGGTTGAACGCGCTTATCTCAGAAACTACTAATTTGAAGTGAAAATTTGGTTTAGGTATAATAATAATAATGCACTAGGTAGTTAGTGTTCTACCGAACGAAGTTTTTAAAAATATTTATTTATTATATTATTATTTATTATTAAATTAATCGCCGATCATCAGTAACCTGCAATTGACGTTGTATCCGTACATACTATTTTCACAAGCAGGTTTAAAAGTAATAACATACTGTGTTGAGCAAAAAATTCAATTAGAATATGTAAGACGAAAGGTTAAAGTTATGATTGCCAGCTGAGACGAATACAGCCTACATCGTAAACCAGTCTGTGACTCATTCTTTACGTCTAGGTAATTTATCTTGTGCAAGCAAAGTTTTTTTTTGTCAGCAGCGGCTTTTTATATCCTGCGGTGACTTCACGTTTCGATTACACGAGTTACATCACATTTTTAGGGTTCAATCTCTGAAAAAGAAATAAGAACTCTTTCTGGTATAATGAACTAATCAAAACACAACGTCTGTAGCCACTTGAAAGGTCCATTTATATGTCAACCTCATTGTAAAAGACCTCTAAGTCTTTGTTTATTTCAAATCATAAAATTGGAAAGAAGTAACATCTTACTGCGTAAGTAGAAAACAATTCCAAACGCGCTTGTTTACAATACGTCACTCAACAAAACATTTTACAAAAATGTTTTAAAAAAAGTATGGATGACGGGTTCCGAGAATCGTCTCCCGAACAGAAAGTACTATCAATATAAAAGTGTATACCGAACTCTTGACGCTTAAGTTAGACTCACACTGTGAAAAAACCTTCCGTATTGTTTGAGTAGTTTATATAATGTCCTTGAAAGCTGTTTAAGTAAAAAGCAAGATTTATAGAAATATGTAGGATACTTGTACTCGTAAGAAAGATAGTTTTAAGCCATTTCATGACCAAATCTTTTGAGTATCTTTGCCACATTTGTCGTGTCAAAATGCTTTTTAATGCCTTTTTGTATGATTTTTGTACAATTTAAGTAAATCTTTGTCTATTTACAATTCATTTTTAAACAATTTTGAACCACAACTATTTGAAACAATCTTGATCTCTATTTTCGTAAACCTATGCTTGTGTTGAAACAAACATTTCTCTGAAGTTTTATTATAGTTTATACTTCCCGGATTCTAGACAATATTAGCTTATTAAATTGCTAAAGCTCCTTTAAAAGACAATATTACGTATGCTTATTCTAGACATATTTTTCGCATTAAAGTTCAGTGACTCTGAACTTCAAAGGTAAAACATAGAACGGTATTTTAATGTCGCAGATATACTGAAGCATAAAATGTCGTGGTGTCTCTGTCTTCTGCTTTTATCCAATGAAGTGTTACGGACATTGCAATTTCTGAGCATAACATTTTTAGTTTGAGGTATACAATTTTACTGTAAGCATATATCTAAGGATAAACTCGAATAATATTATAATTATTCACTATCTAGAATCTAGATGAGATGCTATTTGGCTTTTTGGGTAGAAATATGTACTTATTCAACCTAGTTTTAGAGGCAGACGTCTAATCAAAACATATTAAAGTTTTATTTTGAATAGACCTCGTCAGTCCAATAAACGTATTTGTATCTTTACTGGTATCTTCCGGCCTTTAAATTTATCTTTCTTGTTACGATGGAATATAATTAACTTAAACACAAGCTAGAACGTAAGAATACTTTTTGCGAAAAGAAAACTATTAATAAAAAAAAATACTGTAACTGAAGATATAATTAAAAAGTATTCAAAACACTAACCCTAAAGACAAAAAAAACATTCATGTTACAGTTTATACACATTATTTTGTACTTATGTAAATGTATAAATATGATATAAGGATTCATGAACGGTCACTGCATTAGTACTTCATTAACATTTAGTAACCGTCTACAGCAGCCGCAGACTGCAACTGACGAATCTTACTCATATTATAAATGCGAAAGTTTTTAAGGATGGATGGATGTATGGATGGATGTTTGTTACTCTTTCACGCAAAAACTACTGAACGGATTTGGATAAAACTTTACAGTAATATAGCTTATACATCGGAATAACACATAGGCTAATATTTGCAGCGTAACCGACATACGGGCGGGCGGAGCCGCGGGCAACAACTAGCGTTTTATACAGCTACGGTAAAAGCGGGTATAGCTCATAGCGTTTGAACTTGCCAGCCTTGGACTACAGAATATATGTATTGTATCGTGTGCTTGAATTGATTATGATGAAAATAAAGTGAAATTAACCCAGTATCCCTAAAATTACAGTGAGTTATTAGATGTTTCCCTCAGGATAATGTACAAACTATTCGAATAATGACTATTACAAAAGATAGATATAAAGATCTTAAAGGATATCTGACTATCTGTATTACCTTGTTCATGGCATCACGCGTCAATGACTGCATCAATTTCAGTAATTATATTATTCTTGTTATTGACAGGAGAAGGTTCTTATGAAAGAAAAAATAAGAAAGTTGATTGGAATATTAAAAACAAATTGCAAAATTGGTCCAGTTGTTCATCTGTGAACGAGGAAAATAGAGATTCTTTTATTGTATATTTTATATTTATTGTTTAGAAAATAAAACTTTCGGATCAACTAGTTCAAAAAAATAACACTATGAATTCATGTTTTTAAATGCTACCTCTCTACTGTCCAGTTCTTGGGTGTTTAATTTCAAATACTGCGTCGGGTTCATTGACTTCCCCAGGGGGACCTATAGCTGTTGACTGCTGTTGTCATAAACTCAAAATCGGACTTTCGACCCTCCCCAGTCTAGACCGAGTCTAGACTGACTTTATTGTAAATACAACAGCGCCTACAACAAGGGTACAGACGCCAAAATCACTTTTATTCAGCTCTTGAAATAAATTCATTTGTACTGTTAGCAACATCCGCAAATGCACTAGATGCATGCTGATATCTTACTGTCTAGACGGATTTTAATAGATGTATTTATTTATTGGTTAGAAAATTTTACTTATAAATACTAACTGGTTTCCATTGAAGAACAACAATTATTATGTAACATTTTTTCACTCTATTACAAAACCGTATCGTTCAAACCTTTCTGTACTTTCAATTAAAGAATCGGTGCGTCAAAACCAATAGCCCATGGGCGTCAATCGACTGTATCTAAAAGTGGATTCTATTTTCTGCATCATAAGTGTCATAAAGTTTCGTAATTAGAAACACGACTTTCGATTTCAACAGAATTGTGTGAAACGGTAATGGCGATTCATGTGCACTCGTTTCTTACGCTCTCCTACGCAATATGAATTAGATTTTGTATCTAGGTTAATGTTCAAGATAGCAGTCGTGGTTGATGGGGTTTGGTCGCTTTTCGATTAGTGAAGTAGAAAATTGATAATATATAAATACTGATAGTTAAATATACTGATTTGTGTATTTTTGTTCCAGGTATGTGCTTTCAATCATCTTTATATCAAGTAAGTGTTGTTTTTTCGACGTGGGAATGTTCTAGACATTTAGAATGCGTTTATTAACGACTATTGAGAAGTGAATCGTTTTTAACAGACCGATGCAGTTGCCTGTGATACGGTGCGGCATAGCTGTGCCGACCGATCAATAAAAATAGGATCGTGACGCTTATTTCGTTAAACTAACGCATTTTTCCCACGTTTCTTCTATCTATAAGTCACGACCTTTTTTTTTAATTCCATTGACTTTATGGAGATAAGAGTTCTGTTTACAACTTGCTCAGACTTGTTTTACTAATAAAAAATTATGGATCAGGCGGATGTTGTTCTCGATTAGTATTATAAAGCATTTATTTTTACTTCGACATCTGTTATGCAATATTCGGTTAGATCCGTATTACATATATCTTCGGATGAGCTGAACTCTTCGGATAATATCATGCAGCAACAAACCGATGCACATTTGTTATGTAATATAATGACTAAATTATCTATACCTTATCATTTCATGTCTTACTATAAGAAAGATTTACATGAATTTATGGCGTTAGATTTCCTAGTAGGAAAATACGAGTACGTACAACGGTAAATGTCGAAGCATCCTGATATTTAAAGTGTGCGATGTTTAGCAAGCGCACGTGTTGGGTGCGACAGTAAAGGTCAACCAGTGAATAGATACACTCCGGCAGATGCCGCGAGAATAATACAACACATTTACAATCGTTATACAATATAGAAAGGGATTTCTAAAGTTTTTTTAATCTTGTCCAGACGTTTCCCGGTGTGAATTATTGTTACTTGGAGTATTTTAAAAGTAATGTACCTTCTTACATGGTCTAATAATAAGTGTCCGGATGTGTTAATAACAGCAGTTCCCGGATCCCTCCCGTCTCAGGCGCAGAGTGGCACACCGTGTGGTTTTAGTCGGTTCGATTCCGACACACCGCCCCGCCGCAAACCCCGGCGGGGTGACGGCCCGAGGGGGTTTCCACACGTTAAAAAAAAAAAAAATGGTCTAATAATAAGGAATTACACGACCGAGCTTAGTTGCTTCGCTGGACATATTTTTCATAAAAAAACTATAAAACATATAACGTAGATACATTTCAAATCAAACCCTTGTGTCACTAGAAAAGTTTATCAAAATCTTGAGTTTTTAAAAATCAAATAAGGAATCGTTAGTTATTAAATTAAGGTTAAATCATACTTTTGAAAACAAAAGTGTGGTTTGTTCGGCAATATTATGGAAACATAAACCACTATGGGTTTTGTTCTTCCTTTTTATAGGCTTTACCTTATCTATCAGTGTTTTATTTCAGCCATTGTCTATATCTGAGTTGTCTTTTCATCGATAGCCTTTGTTTAGAGGTCTTCATTGTTTATTCATTATAATAAGACGCTTTTGTCTTTGATGATGTTATCTCAGAGGATGCCTCTCGACATCATTCCCTTATTGTGTACGAGTAGAATCGTTTTGTCACGTGTCTCGTTTTGAAATGTCACGATTTTGAATTATTGACACACTTGTCATTAAAAAACGAATACGAATTATTTGTGTTTTCTGCTACGTTTCGATCTTATGCGTATACTTTTACATCGTATCGTCTCGCCATTTTATCTTGATCTGCCAGCTAATGTCTGTATTTCCGTGTTTTAAAACATACAAATGTAATAATGGTAAATTGACCTACTGCACCAATGTTAGAAATAAAATGTTAAAGTACACAATTAAATAAAAGAAACAATAATATGGTCGTAAAAAGTTGAACGGTCTGATAAAGTTAAAACATCATTGTTAAATATGTAGGTATATTTTGAAGCGACCACATGAGAAGCATTTAAAGCGTGTTGTTTGTTTACATATCTCCGTAGTACGTCCATGTGTAGGTAACGGGCCGTTAAGATACCGCGGGGTGTCTACTCCGCCAGCCAGCGGGGCCGAAACGGGCCGTGTACTCGCTATTGAATACAAACTACAGTCAGTCGCCCGCGGCACGCCCGCACGCTCGCACTCGCCGCTTTATTTCCTTCAAGAAACAGCTGATCGTAATCTTTCGCATTACACAAACAAACAAAAGCTCACCAATAAAGCTAAAATAGTTTACTAAAAAATCAAAAATAATAAATGCTGTGACATACATCAGACTGACAGTCAGTGAACCATCTGCAGCGGTACAGGACTCAGATCGATATTTCGAAAACGATCCTACGACCTCCACTTGGAGATAACTCCGTGCAATAATAAACTGCAATATTAATATTTACCTTTACGATAATTAAAGACTATTAATTTAGTGGTATTTTATGAGTAAAGAACAGTGAAAACGACTAGAATTAGTTAAACATGTGTTGTGCCCGTGAGAATGGATTCCTTTGAACCGTGAAGTCTGATATCAGGTGTGTTTGCATATTTTTGACATCATTGTTTAACCTGTGAGTATGCTTCATATTTATTCTGACAGTTCCGTTAGTTTCCCTTATTGCTTACCATTATCAAACTTGTCTTGCAAATACTTTATCATTTTGCTCAGAGTCGTTGACATCACAGTGCAGTTAG
This sequence comes from Spilosoma lubricipeda, assembly GCA_905220595.1. Classification (NCBI taxonomy): domain Eukaryota; kingdom Metazoa; phylum Arthropoda; class Insecta; order Lepidoptera; family Erebidae; genus Spilosoma; species Spilosoma lubricipeda. Next base: position 5,657,927 of record HG992290.1, read on the forward strand.
CTTTATTTATTGAATTGCAATTATCCATTAACTACGATCGAGAAAAATATACAAATTTCTCGGACATGAGGAAATTCGTTCTGCTAAGCAGTGTAATCGATTTTAAAGTTGTATTGAATACAAACGTTTTTGGACATTTGAGTTATATCAATATTGATGATAATAATAGATATAAATCTATATAGGTATTTGATCGAATTTGCGCAATTTTCTGTCCCTTTCAGCGATGTTGTGTCTGTGTGTGTTACTGCAGTACCCTTAGCCGACGCGTCGTTGTGTCCCGTTGTATTATTCCCGGGGATGACTGTGAACTTGAAGGGTGCGTTACCCTCTACCCGCTGGCATGGAGACGGCACGTTTACCAATACAATAACCATGCGCAAGTTAAATATCATTGGTTGCAACTTATCGATTAAAACCGATAGTTGATATAAAAACTTAATGGTATTGATCTGTATCATTACATAGATTATCATCATAGATATGTGATAAAATTAAATATCTATGTAACAGACGTGATTTGCTTCCACAGTTTGGATTCATGTTGAAATTCTAAATTATTACAAATTAGATCTTTGTCTATTTCGGTTGTGTTCTCAATCGATTTTGTCTTTCTTATAAATCCTTTGGCGTATCAACTGTCGCTTTCATTTCTAGTGTCATTTGGTCCTGTCGTCTTGTCGTCAATTGTTTTATTATCATTACTCGCGACACCTCGACCTCCAATAAAGCAAGGAACTTTCACTGTCGTTGCCACTTAGGCCTCAGAAAACGTTCAGCTTTTGTTAAAACAATTGCGATAGCTAATTTAGATTGTGTCGGCAAATCAAACAGATAAATGATTTTTGATCCTTTCTTGGAGGGTTCGAACAAGATGGTTATGACTAAAAAGTTCACGAGTATGAAAAATATCTAGTCTACTCTAGTCTAGGCTAAACTTATTGTTTGACTGAAGACTGTATAATCATTTCGTAAATAACATAGTTGTTTCTAACGTTTTTAGTTTCGAAGTGATGTGTACAAAGTTGATATGCAATAATTACTTGCTGCTATTTGTAAATCATGTCATCATTATCCGGGTAGTTACTTTTGGATTCTACGCATACATTATATTATTTTGAAATTCTTCATGCGATACCGAGACTAATTACAAAACTAACAATAAATATCATATCCTATCATACTCGTATGTCTAAATGTTAATACTCAATGATATATAAACTAAGTCATTGGTTGTGGATATTCCGTGCACGTAATGTGTAGCCTCAACGTCTGTCGGAAAGCGGTCAGATCTCAGTGATCATCGAGTTTCACTGACTTTGTGTATTCCAGGAAGTGTTCTCAAGTGTCGAAGAAAGCGCATTTCCCGTACAATGCATAATTCATCATACAACTTTTTCTTTCCTTGACCCCAATCATTCTATACTTATGTTATTGTCAAGTTTTTATTTGTGTTTATTTATTCATATTGGGAATAGTTGATTCTATATACAAACAACTATTATCTTACTTAATGAAGAGATTGATTCAAGCCGAGAAACGATTCTCAAGCCAAGTTACTGCGGTAGGAACTCTTTAAATTTGATTTGTAAAATACATTTTGTTTTTCTACGATTCGTGTGCTTAATGATACTTATTATTTTTTTAACTGACAATTGTTTCTTAGTATTCATGCCGATGTGCAACTGAACGTGACCACGATTTTCCTCCTTCATTGATAGGGTTTTATTAATAATGCACTCTATTTATATAAGTATCAAGTTCAATTTGCAAGTTTATCATTTGCATAATATCGTGTTATCGTGAGTTACCGCTGTTAGTTAATCGACTAACAGAATTTATGTTTTTTTATATTTTCAGCTATGAATATTTTGCATTTTAAAATTTAAAAACACAAACAAAACATTTTGTTTAACATTTAATAACTTTTAAATGTTATAATACTTATATATAGATATAGATATGTAGTCAAACTTATAATTACACTGACGATTATTTGTTAAGACGAAATTGCAAAAAATACATAAACTGGACGATGATTTTTGATATCCATGTTATTTTATCCCTGATGTGTGTCGGTTCATTTTGATGCCTACAACAAATTTAGCAGCATAACCAACTCGTTTTATCTGTGTCATTAATATACCATTATGTGTTAATGTACAATTAAATGTTTAATATCTCCTCAGAATATGAAGGACGTTGTTAATGATACGGAATCATTATTGTACTTTGTCTCTTGTCCTCTGTCTTTAGCAAACTTCACTTAAATGCTCCTTAAATATGTTTGGGAGAAAGATATGTTATGTATGTATTGCTGTTACATAATATACATGTCTCCATTGAACATCAAATACACTTTTATTGATCTGCATCCCTAGTAACTGAAATACCGAATTAGAATAACTATGCAGGGTTCACAAACCTAAGAGCTTATCTTATTACTGTTTTAAATTACGCTAGATACTGTTTTTACGCGACTACGCTAAGAGGAGGGTTATTTTTTTCGATATAACGTGTATGTTTGTATATCTAACCATGTACCTTTATTTGGCACGCTCTAAATTTAATTGTTACTTACTGATTTTGATTTGGGAGATATCGTTAAATTCCCCTTAATATTCATAGGGGCTATCTATATCAAAATTGTTAAAATTATAGTCACTTGTTTGTAAATTTTAGGTATAGTGTTTGTTTTTCATTAAATTAGTTTGTAAATTATTTTGAGTAAGATATTTCTCAGTATTTTAAACAAGGAGTCGTATAAATGTGACTGGTGGGTTTCTCCAATTCCGTGACACAAATAAGTTAAAGCGAATAAGTCTAATGTTTTGGAATACGCAACACAAATAAGTATATAAATCAATGAACTATTTTGAGACTTACGTTACTTTTACACATATTTTTTGTATTGCGTATAGCGTGGCTAAATCACGATAAAATTACTTAAAAGGTTACGGTGTAACCCGTTCGTAACGGCGGAAAACAGAAGTTATCGTAACCTTTAAAAATATTTTACCTAAATAAATCCTTTTTTTATGTATGGCCCTGCCAAATTGACTCTACACTGCCTGATGGAAAGCATAAGCAGAATCCAAGAGTGGTGATCACCATACTCATTGCCAATGCAGACAATGCAACAATGCAGCATGGTGACCCACACCATGGCGGCCTGGTGATGCTTCTGCATCATTGGGCCTCCGGTCTCGCACTCACCAACGAAACATGACCTGCTAAAGAATGAACATTGAACTACCTATTAAGTTTTACTAACTGTTTGGATTAATGTTATGGTTGTTCTTACACGGTTTGATCGTTTTCCACTTAAACCGCAATTGAATTCGAGAGTGTTTCAAAATAGACTGAATTATCCTAATCTCAAGTACCAGCCCACTAGTGGGTTGGATAGGTGTGGTCCATATTTAGGATAGTGAGTGTCGGTGTTATTGTCACGGCAATTAACCGTCCGAGCTGGAGTTCACTTCCGGACGACTACTATTTCGAGTTCGTTGATTGATAGGTGCAGTCACTATGCACTCTGTGAGGGTTTTGTTCTATTTTCAGTTTTTGTCATTTTGTTTAGAGATATTTGAAGCTTGTTAGGACGTAGTTATTATTGGCTCATGTGCCTGATCCTTTTTACTACCCGACTTCGGCAAAGCCAAAGGAGGGTTATTATTTTGACAGGCGATATTGTATGTATGTATGTATGTTCATTTGTTCCCTCATAGCTCCTTAACTACTCATTAGAACTGGACAAATGAGATGTCGTTAGAAGCGTCATGATCGTCTGCTGGTTATTTACTATATGACGTGTCACTGAATCTAATGTGGCGCCCTCTAGCCGACGTAAAGTACTCTATTAAAAAATAGTTTGAAGGAAATACACACTACACTATATATTTACACTTCATGGACTACGGCTTTTGAAACTTAGTAATGTACCATAAGTCCATAACACTTTAACGACGTGTGACTACGGCTTTTGAAACTTGTTTCATACTTTTTCAGCGTCGTTTTTTGTCGTAGTTAAATTTTATTTTAACTTTTTTTAATACACATTCTCGTACATACACTCATTATTGGAATCCATACTAAATCGACAATTACGATGATATCCTTAGTAGCAGTTTTGCCATGATTCTAGTTATTAACACTATAATGACAATAATCTGTTTTTCCCACACGAGATATACCTTTTATGTGCCTATACTATTATGCAAGCAATTAAAATTTTAGCGCCATTTTAATTGTTGAGATCGTAATTAATTTCGTTATAGCGCTTACCTTGTATGAGCATATACATATATATTGAACACGCCGATTGGTTAAGATTTATTAATGAATAATATATGTACAAATTAACTACTCGTAAAAAGTTGACTGTAAACTTTATAGGCTCAGTGAAGTCTCGCATCAAACTCATTAAAATCCAATCAATCAACATTGTATGTGTTTTTGAGGTGCAGTAATTGGTGTTATAAGCTAGTATTATAGTCTCGTTATTGTGAACAGGGTTGCAATCAGGGCGAGCATTTTACAAGGACTAGTTCTGAAAATGTTGAGGAGGTGTTTGCTAGTTGATTAACTCCCAAGATTATTAAAAGATCGCGTTTCGAATTGCCTGTCTATGCGGTTCTTTAGGACTTTAAATCGGTACAGCTGTAATGAAACGATGGCTGTTGTGAACCTACTATGTAGACTGTATTCAGGATATGCAGTCAAACTTGAAGCCGGGGATATGACACTACGCGATTCGTATTTAAAATTTTTCAGTCTACTGTGTGACTGTTAACTATCTATAAAAATAAATAAAATTGGAGAGTCTGTTTGTAATACTAAAGTAACTGCTTTTAAAAAGCTATCTTTTTTTAGACTAGCTATGTCCCGCGGTACGCGTTACCTGCAGTACCACAATAACCGCAGGTAACACCACGGGCCTCATCTCTTATGAAATCCTCTTACGTTCTTCCACTTTCGTGGCATATTTTATAATTTCAAATAATGTAATTATATATCTTATCTGAGATTGTTAACAATACCTATTTAATTTGATAACGATAGTCTTTTTTTGCCAGAAATTCGCCAATGATATAATTTTATATCAATAATTTAATTTTTTCTTGCGATTTGTATCATATTTTGATCATGTGCCTGTAATCCTTTTGAATAATCGATTAATACTTTAGACATAATTCTTATTTCTAACTTTGATACAAAAAAAATTAGTATCGCTCGATTTTTTTTTATCAAAAAGTGGTCTAAATTATGAATAATTTAACCTCTGGCTATGGATAGACCTTTCCCCGAAAATGTCTTATTATTATTTTCGCCGCAAAATCTTTTCTTCTTTAATATGTTGTCAAGCCTCCGCCATGATAATTTCGGATTATGTATTTTCATCAAAGTTTGTTTGCGAGATTTTGGTTTGTATTTATGTCACACTTGAGTATACAAAGCATCGTACGTCATATCTCAAAGTTTATTGATTTCCAAAATATTTTTAAAATAATATTTATTCAACTTCTATTCATATTAAAATGCAAATCAAACGAATCCTACAATTTTTTTTTAAATTGGCGACAAAATAGACACCTAATAATATTTTTCCTTATTCAATTACTGCTCGTTTATTAAGTGATTAGTTCAATTTTAGATCTATGCTGAATTATAAAATAAACTTCGGTTAACCGTAATTATTTTTGAATAGGCAATGTCCCACTTAATAGTATTATGATCGATAAAGTCATCAGTAGCGAAAGCTGCCGCTAAATGATTCTAAGCTGAGAGATTTCAATTTACCGTTAGTCCCTTTCAATTGATTGATTGGTTTATATTAGTAGGTCTTTTTGAAATTAAACTGTTTAAAATAACTCCCTAGTACGGTACATATTATACCTGTATTTTTCCTATCCGAATTTATTGATAAACATACCAAAATTTAAAGTGAGCATAGGACTATTTCATAGTGTTCGTTGTTTGGTCATCAACATAAATAGACGTTACAAAATCCGATACTGTTAAACCTGGCACCATAAAATCAGCCAATTACGGTAGAATATTGCAAATCACGTAACTGGAGAAGCGAACCTAAAGGTTATATATTTTCTAAGCAGGGTAAGTTGGTAGAGTCACGCTTCTGTCACTCACTGTCCTTAAGACACAATTATCCATCCTATGCTGTAAATGATAATTTATTTGTATGTTGATATGTGTATGGTTCAAAACCTCAAAACGTTATTCACCAATCGAGTTTAAATTTTGAGACGGCCTACACAGAAAACCGGTGTGAAATAGTGCTTGCGCTGTGTTTCACCGAGTGAGTGAGGATACCGGAGGCCCATAACCCAAACCCCCTCCCTAAATCTCCCCTCCCCATTCCCCAAAGGTCAGCAACGCACTTATGACGCCTCTGGTGTTTGCAGGTGTTGGACACCTGCAAACACCAGAGGCGTCATAAGTGCGTTGCTTGCAAGGGCGGCGGTAATCGCTTACCGCCTTATATTCAAAAAAACAACCCAACCTTCAAGTACTTATTGTATTTATATTTTTTTAATGTCACTTTTATTCCTCATTTCGGATAAAAGCAACCACAATGTTCCAGAGGGCGTGGCAAGTTACAGCTAGAGTACAGATAGTAAAACATAAAGGTTTAGGAAATATACACTTAACTAGTATGTAAATCTTATACGGTGTAAACAAGCAAAATAGCGTTTAAACTTTCCATTGATAATAAAATAAACGATAAAACGTAAAATGTTTAACCATTTAGTCAAACAAACAAATTGGCGTAGCCGTATAGTAACGGTGCTTGTGTGAATAGGGTCAATTAGGGTCGTTCGTGATGACTGTTCGTGTTGGTTGCTGGTACACGGCATACACTGTTTTAATTCTAGAAACGGTGATGCATTTGTTCCTGCTACACGCAAACGTAATTATATTTTAAATATTATAAAAAACATTCCAGCTTGACCATTTTCATAGAAATCAAACAAACAACCCCTTTAAGCCGTTCTTTGAAAGTATAACAATAATGGATCGTAAATGTTTTAAAGCCCATTTTTTTTTGTTTTTTAAGTTCAGAAAGATATTGCATGCTGTATCGTCAATCGTAATGAGGATGGTGACGAACACTCTTGGATTCCGCTCATGTTTTTCATCAGAGTAATTTTGGCAGGCTAATATTTAAAAAAAATCATTAAAATCTACAAAAGTGAAATATATTACTAAATACAAGTCACTCCTGCTGCGATTAACTTGACTTTGTGTGCACACAAACTGTGATAGATAATTCGTGTAAATGATTAACTTCAAACTTACTTAGTCCATGATATGTCAGCGTTACCTACCGCCTAAATCTAATTACTGTCTATTGGCTTCAATTTACTATGTGACAGCTTTCCTACCCAAGTGACACCTATATTCTGTAGTTGATTAAACATGCGTCGTCTGATTGGTCTGTTAGGTACGAAATTACTCATGCATCCTTAAAATACTTACTTGACTAAAACGATGTAAATTTTGCATTTCATAATAATATCTTCTTTCTAATTTTTAGTCATGTCATCGGTCCTTTCGGTTTTGGGTTCAAATGCCAGAAAAACTTGAAATATTGCTTTATACAGCTATATACATTATAAGAGACACTAACCGAGCTGATAAAAAAGTTAAAAGTGAGAAATCCTTGTAAAGCGAACTAACACTTTCAATCTCACTTATGACGCATAGGCAATAATCCCGACAACAGACCATGGATTTTTCAAAAAAGACCATCGTAATTTATTAAATAACACCCGTCCAAATTTATTATTCTAGGCCTATGTCCACAGTAGACAAGTGGACAGTGTAGTGTACCCACATTTTTTTAGTCAAATCGGGATTTTTTCGCTGAAAGCGGGACAAAGCAAAAAAAACGTGATGAGTAAGTGACCAAAAAAAATGTCATTCACAATCTTTTTGTTTTTCTGCTACGTCATCCCTAATTCGTGAAAGAAATAGTGCCATTTTCTATCCGGCCAGTTATCCTAAGAAACGGGACAAAACTCGTTCCGCGCGGGACATTACAATTTTAATTGAAATAGCGGGACGTCTCGCGAAAATCGGGACATCTGGCAACGCTGACAGTGGACGTCTTTAGGCTGAGATCATGATGATGATGGACATAACCTAGTTTGAAAGTCAAAAAATCATTCAATTATATTCGCTCCACTTATATTTTTACACAAAACCATTTTTTAACAAATCTTTACAAATGCATAAACACAAAAGCCTTTCATTATGGTCATTCGATTGTTGTAAATTGCTTTTTTATCGCTTTGCTATCCAAAAGTGGATCGTAAATACCTGTGAGTCATATGCAAACAGTTGATTTATAATTTTTGTGCAATTTACGCGTAAATTAAGTCGACAGTAACATTTAATTGGAGTTTTAACAATGCGTAAATTAAAAATGTTTACAGGAAAGCGAAATCGTCGTTTAACAAAAGGTGTAGCAACATTTTAACACAAACCATTTTCCATGTTACAAATTCATAGCTTCAGGTACTCTAGGTTTAAGTCCAGGCCTGTCCAGGTTTTTATTAAAAATCCATGATAGGAAGTTTAATGTTCAAAAAATATAACTAACCATATCTCCGTTCTCAAAAGAAACCCGTGACTTTTATTTATTGAATTGTATGAAATGTTACAAGTTCTTTTATTTTTTAGTTTACATTTTTGTTTAAATGTATAAAAAAGAGATTAGAGAGGAAGAAGAGAAGGCCAAATGATGAATTATATTTTTTTCTTTTTAAAAATACATTCAAATATTATACAAATATATATTACTAACGATTGTGTCGGCTGTAGTTAGAAGCAGTTCCCAGTTGTTTTTGTATTTATCAACGACCAACTCGCACACCTACTAAGCGAATCCACCAATTCTCTTCTGAACAATAACTTCATTAGACCCGAGGGTACACCATTAATTAAAACATTTTGTTTTAAGCTCGTGTTGGACATATTGTATATGGTATAATATGATTAATGTTGAATATTGTAAGATGTAACAGTGATAAAGCATGTTTCATTGTTTTAACCAGAGAAACGAAAAAAAAGTTTTCCTTAATTAAAGTAGTCATTAAAGAAGATATCGAAGTTGTGACAACAAGTCAATACACGAGAGTATCAATATAAAAGTCAACAATCAATTTACATAAATAAGGCTTAACAAATGTAAAGTCTAGTGTTTCCTAAATCCGATTTATATAAGTTTTACAATAAAATAGATTTTTATATATGTTTAGCAAACCATAAAGTGTAATTTTTAGTTTCTTGGTTGTTCATATTATTAATCAATACTAATGTAAAACAAGTAAATTGTTGTCTTGTAAAACCTGCCCCTATTAAACGTTAGTTAATGTTAAAACACGGTCTCTTGTTGTTATATAAATTATACTCTATGAAACAAATTGTGATAAATGAAGCATTGCAATATACCTTTAACATATGTTTAAGTTATTTGAAATTGTAACTTACATGTATAGCAGATTTATACTAGCAGTACAAAGTTAGCACTGATCATTTTAATATGCCATTCAATGACACAATATACTAATAGACCGACCCTCCCTTGGCCAATACTGTACACCAGAAACAGCTAGAAAAGATCCGTTAAATCTAGATGCCGTTACAAAATAAGATATAAAAAACCGACGGTCGAATTGAGAAACCTCCTCCTTTTTTTGAAGTCGGTTAAAAAACCGTTTAACAAAGTTTAACACTATTTTATTTATATGCTTCAATTCTAGGAACTATATAATTATTTTACGGATATAAATCTTGCTTCCTAATGCTTGCTTTAAAAAAAAATTTTCAATAGCGTAAGTACAAGTTATCACCTATTTTTAGGAGATGTCGTTACAATCGATTTAAATAAACTTGAAAATAATGACCTATTTATTACGCTAGATGTCACATTTATAAGTTATTGTTATGTGGTTATGACATACAAAATACTAAATTCGCTGGATGCGCGATGATAGCGCCACCTAGTGGCTACAATTACGTCAGATTTTGAAATGCCAAATGGTTGGTTGTCTTACGAAGAATAAGTAAACAAGTAACAAATGATTTCAAAGAAACATCTTAAAGAGGCGTCCATTAATTACGTGAGGCATTTTTGAGAATTTTTTGATTCCCCGTCCCGCCTTGGTGAGATATCGTAAGATTTTCGTCAACTCCCTCCCCCGTCCGCTCACGTGAGATTCTTCAAATTTATGTTTAGGCTGTAAACGTGTTGGATTATTGAAGTTGTTCTATTACTTTTATTGAAGACTAGCAAAGCATAATCGAGTGCTACTTCGCTACTCTGCAGAGTTCGAACTAATACGACAAGCACTATTGTGTCAAATTGGTCCATATTTTATTCTAGAAATTTTTTTTTTTCAAATTCACACAATTACGTCATATTTGCCAAATAACCTCCCCCCCCCTTCCCACCTAAGGGAGATTTGTAAAGAGTTAATATATTTATATAGAATACCTTACGTAATTAATGGAAGCCCCCTAATTTAAATATATTCTATTCGATCACGTATATGGTGTAGATAATAACGTTGAGCGATTTTATTGCCTGCCTGATAAGGCATAATTCATCAATTTTAGGTCATTAAATTTAATTTTAATAAAATGATCAAACTGATAAATATAATCTCTACTTCTAATATATATTTTAATTTGTACAACAGGTAATATTAAAATCACATTAAATCAGTCAGGAGATCGAGAAACAAATATAAGTTGTTATACACTTTAAAGATTTTTTTTTTATGTTTGGGCCTGCCAAAATGACTCTACACTGCCTGATGGAAAGCAAAAGCTCTCACCATGGCGGCCTTGATATGCATTTGCATCGTTGGGCCTCCGGTCTCGCACTCACCAACGACAGCTCGAACGCTGTCAGTTTACGTTGATCTTCTGTGCGAGAGTAGTACCGCCCCGGTCGATCCGGCCCAAACGTGCTGAAATCAGCGTGGTTCTATAACTTACATTTTTTTCCAACAATTTTTTATTCCTATTATATAGATTACGACAAAAAATAAAACCTGATGACAGTATTTTAAAATCTAAAGAGTTCAGAAAAGGTTTCTAGAGCATTGGCATTGATGCAGCTACGAACATCATGGTTACGAAGAAGATGAAAATAAATTTAGCTTGTTATTATTATACAAATATAAAGCTTATTTTTTCCTAAGGCGGCAAGGTGTAGTACTTGCCGTTCTAAAGACAATCCGAAACTCCGAAAGTGGCAAGCAAAATCCGATTGTTTGCCAGGTTTTTGCCCTGATCTATTTAAAAAACTTGAGAGGTCTCAAGGGACACCAGGGTGGAACGAAGTTTTAGTTCGTACCTCAGTAGTCGATGCTTCAGTTGATTCGCTGTTGAAATAATAAAAGCAAAAAAAAATAGGCCAACCTCCAAAGACTGGGCGTGTCACCCAAACGAGGTAACCTAAGCGGCTGCTGCTAAGGTGGGCTCAGCAGCCCAGCTGGCAGATAGGGGGGCCAGGCCAGCAAAAATACCCGAGAAGATCAACCAGGGGAAGCGAAAGGGGAGTGTGAACGGACACACTAGATGTCGCGGGTTACTAGAAATTAATCCTTTCTGCTGTATTGAGCCGATTCGCTGTGCCATTACTTAAGCATCGCAGCGTTGGATATAGAATGCTGTTATGAGAGAGTATCTCTCGCTCCCAAACATGTTATGCTCCATAGTAGATAGCAACAGGGTTTTACCTTCTGCGAAGATAACATTGCACAGAAAGAGGCGGCGGAAAGGCCCAGGTACGAAAATTTCTACTTGAACCCAATTTGCCGCCACCCGCTGAAACGGACGCCGCGGTGCATTCTAGCAAATCATGCCATCCCACCAATCTAATCAAGAAAAAAAATAGCTTAAATTGCTAATTTAACTAGTAATATTTAACTGATATTGAGATGTTTTATAAACAGATATTTACAAAGATGTATATTAACAAGCATATAGACTTTCTTAAATAGTAGTATTAATACATTATTTCTTTTTCTTACACTGCCAAGACTTATTTTCTCCATTTATAATACAGTAATGTAGTTTTTTCAAATCGTTTAATATGCCGCCCCCTAAACTGAGCCGCCCTAGGCTTCAGCCTATTGAGCTTTCATCACTGAATAATATGGATTTTTTCAACAAATTTTGATTATCTTAACACAATGAAGTGGCTATTGTAACATATCTTTAAAAGTTAGAGATAATTATGGTATCGCGGACTTTTTTGTGTACATTATTGTCCTCTATAAAATTGAAGGACATCATTTTGCTCTATTGTCAATAACAGATCATTTTTGATGTTTTTTGTTTTTTTTCTTTATTTTAGTTTGCAAATTTGTATGATCAAAAGTTACAAGACTTACAACTTTTTTATTATTTCATAGATTTTTATTTCCTTTTTGAATCCATTGAAGAAATAAAAAGTTGCATAGAAACTCCAAACCCCTATTTTACCCCCTAAATAGAAATTCTAAATTTATTTTCTCAGTCCTTACTTAAGTCAATTGAAAACCCTACATAGAAAGTTTTACGTGAAAATTTAAAAAGTTTCATACAAAAATTAATTACAAAAATTATTCATGTACCGTATTTACTAAGAAGCAGTTATTACGAAGCTGTTTATTTGAAATTATAAATAGGCATTTCTATTTTATTTGTTTGTGTGTATAGATGGCTCTTTGACGATTTAATAAAATGTCACATAAATTACTAATATAATTATTTGGAAAACGACATCTAGTGGCACAGTTTGCATGACAATAAACTTGTCAGTTGACTTTTGGGTTCGTACTTTGGTGTAGGTCGGAAAATATCCTTCAAATTCACGATTTGATGCACTTAGTGACATCTAGAGAACATTAAGCTTACTATCAATCCGCGTACAGGTCTCTCGTAGTAAAGGAAAAGTCTATAGTATATATTTCGTCAGTGATGCCATTGTAACGTGATTCGTAGTTAGTATTAACTTTTAAAGGAAGCAAGGTTGCATCGGTTTCTTTCAAGGTACTTAGAACGGTATTAATGTGGCACTCATAAAAGCTCGCTCATTATCTTTATAGGTAAGATAAAACTTAAGTTTTCTTTTACCTTTTTCTCATACTCTTTTTTTACTAAACTAGGTTAGTACTGACTTTATGTCTGCTTCGGTTGAACTTCGATTTTTACATGGTGTGACTGCCATCGGAACTCAACAACCAAATTTCAAATTCATTTATTCAATTAAGACACCGTGACATTTAAATAAATGAACGTTAAATTGAAGCTACAGTTAAAATTCATAGATCGACACAAGCAGACGCCACAGCCTGTATTGGATTATCAAGGTAAATTAGATGAAAACACAAAATCTGCTGCCTGTTTGTGTCGATCTATCTATAACTTCCAGTTTCCAATATGCTTCTCACTCACATAAACCCATTGCCACTCTTTTTTCGACTCATAGCCGAAAGACGACAACCGTTGTCGGACTTTTTAGGGCTCCAACTACCAACTGCCAAAATTGTTAGTATGAAAACCGGGACCGACGGCTTTACGTGTCGTTCTTAAGTTTTCTTTTTCATGTTACACTGTTACATGTTAATACTATGCCTAGACTTCTATCTATTAAGTCTCTATCATGGAATCTGACAATAAAAAGGAAAGTGCTGTTATATATATAATGTAGCAACGATGCAATTGCTTAAGGTAAGGAAAAGTTGCAAATTACTCTGTGATGTCGTAATGTTCTGTCGTTGAGTTTCTATTTGGACCCTTTGTTTCCAGAGTCACTTTGATGTTTATACTAAATCATAAACAATTTAAGAATTCGCTTGGTCGGTCAACCATTATTTCTATATTGTTCTTATGCAACATCAATATTTTTTTCAGTATTGCACTCAGGGGAGTATATATGTAAAATCAGAGATCAACGCACAGCCTAAACTGCTGAACCTAGAATCCTGAAATTTTGCATGTAGGTTCTTTATATAACGTAAGTGAGCACTAAGAAAAGAATTTTCGAAATTCCACCCCTAAGGGGGTAAATCAGGGGATGAAAGTCTGCGTGAGCGAAGCCGCGGGCAATAGCTAGTCTCTGATAAAAATAGAATGATTGGTAAAGGAAATTGAGTTGCACTTTCTGTTTTAAGTCTGTTTATAAACCTGGATATTTATGTGGTACTAGCCGACCCACGCAACCTCGTTTGCGCCTTATATTGCCCGTAGCGTGAAAATTTCCCCCGTTTTTGAAACATTCTTCATTGTTGCTCCGCTCCTATTAGTAGTAGCGTGATGATATATACCCTATAGCCTTCCTCGATAAATGGACTATCCAACACCGAAAGAATTTTTCAAATCGGACCAGTGGTTCCTGAGATTAGCGTGTTCAAACAAACAAACAAACAAACAAACAAACAAACTCTTCAGCTTTATATAGTAGTATAGATTTAAATTCAGTTGTAACTTATGAGGGTGTTTAATACTTTTTAACACTGCATTCAATTGGCACATTTACGCAACTTTATCTTACGCATGTATAATACTTATTTGTAAATTGTCAAAGCCTTTTAGTGTTTTGATCTTTGACTAACAAACCTGTTCGTTCAATGATATACTATGTTCATACATCATCTATTGATTCTATTCTCTCACATATCCTATTGTTGAATAGCTTTGTTTGTATGTAATACAAAATAATACCTATGTTTGTTTGTGCAAATGATGTCGTGAAAGCGAATACCGCTTTCTCTCTATTATATAGTGCAGTTATGTTCATGACATGTCCAGGGTCTATTTTGAATTCATTTTTGTTACGTGAGGTGTCACTAGATATGGTAAAATCCATTGTTATTAAACGAATGTAAAATTTTATTTTACGCAAGTTTGCATGTATAGAACATATACTAGGTATTTTTTATTGTGGAGGGTAATTATAATATGTAGAATGACCATTTCTCAGAAAATATGTTTCGTGAAAATGGATGCGAAAGTCTCTTATTGATTTCAATCAGGTTTTAAAATTGCTAGTTGTGAGTCGTTTAAGTCAATTAGCCCGTCATCGCCTCAGTGTAAGTCGTGTCATGTTCAGCATTCATTTATACATTTATGATTCTCTTTGAACCATAGTTTAATTGTCCATGCTTATTCATCGAACTTCCTAAAAACTTCCTTCCTTCGTTTTAACAATTTAACTTTTCCTGATTCTGTGTTTAGTCTTCTCCTGATTTCACTTATATATCTGCCACAACTCTCTATGCCTAAGAGTTTATCCCGCAAACAATTATGTTAAATTTAAATCCGTCAGAGTCTTCTTTCTTTTATTTCTAAGAAAATTTCTCGTTTAAATTTGTAAGTTTTTTTGGATGGTACACTGAAGAAGTAGCCAAATGTAAATGTAGTTGAAAAAAGTAACTTTAGCGGTTTGTCTATCTATCTGAACTAGAATAGCCTTACTAAGTCCCTCTTCTCAATTCGTAATCGTTAATCGCAATATACTGCTATAATAGTTTAGTCGTATTCCTTGTTGAAATTGTTGGAATTTTCTATTAAGAAGAAAATAGAGACATCCATAGACTCAGGGCCACCTGTACGCTATAGAAGATTTTACCTGAAGTACCTTTATACTTATAAGCAATGTAATGCAATAAAAAGGTGTAACTATAGATATAAATCTGCATATACTTCACGCTTTCGTGAAAAACTAGATAGATCGCTTTCATAGTAGAACGCTGTCCATTTTCTTCAATACACTTTAGATTCGAGGCGATTCTTTGAAGAAAAAGTTGATTGTTTTCATCTTAAAACAAAGTAAGTAGCATTTTTGAGAGTGGCCCACACAATCATCATCTGACTTGACACAGATTCGGTTCTGTTTGTCGACTTAATGATTCATGTTATCTAACATTGTGATATTGTTCCTTCGTTCTTTATGTTGCGTAATATCTGAGCGGATAATACTAGGCCGCAATGAGTGCGATAAAGTGTGTACCTGTTGACTTGTGAGTGACGTAAAGTGGTTGAGTATGTCTATTGCGTGTTTACCCTTGGAGACAATTAGACGACACGTTGATTGTAATATTTAATTATGACTCAGTTAATTAAACTTAAACTAAAGTTTATATACAAGATTTATGGACAGGTTTAGGTGGGGGTAACTAGTAACTATTGTTTACTGAAATTGCTAAATTGACAATATCTTATTTCTACTTCCTATTCTAATATCGTTGCTACGGCACGTAGTAAAACTATTAATGTAGCACGTTGCGGCGTACAGATTTAAACTACTATAATCCTATGGCTTCGCCATAGATATTCCCCCTCTGAAGAGAAAAAAAATATCATTATAATTGGAATCTAACCGTCTGGTGGGAGACTCTACCAGAACGTGTCCTTGTTTCTGTTTTCTTATCTGCTTGCAGCGTTCAAACTCGTGGTTTGATTCAGTATTCCACTGGATAACCGTCTTATCCTTTCTCTTACAATTAATTAAATATTTATTTAACGGTGTTTGATGCTTTTCTGCATGTGGAATACTGCTTCTGTAGAAATTAATCATACCCAAAAAACGTCGTAACTCATTTATCATTTGTGGTTTAGGGTAATTGTTTATAGCTTGAATCTTTTCCATAGTAGGAGTCAACCCTTGGCTCGTTGTATGATAACCGAGGAAATCAATCTCCGACTTGGCGAATTCGTATTTGTTTGTATTTATTGTTATGCCGTTTTTATGTAGGCGCTTAAACACCTCCTCTAAGTGTTCATAATGTTCCTTCAACTTATTTTTCTTGTTTTGCCATCCTGTATTTGTCAGGAGGTAATGGACGCGCTCGAGTAAATACTGGGAAACCCTTTGTTATTATTTGATGCTGTACTCGGTGCTTAGTATGTAGATTCATTGATCTAGGCTTTTTAATATCTTCATATTTCTCTAATAATCCCTTTATTGGTTCCTGGAGAGGAGCGTTTAACGATCGAACGGATGCAAATTTTTGCTCTCACTATTTCGGCAGGCGTTTCCAAACCTGTTTTTTTATCGATCAGTTTTTTTCTGTGTATATCCACTAATAATTGATAATGCTTCAAAAAATCAGCTCCCAGGATTGGCATCTTGACGTCAGCAATGGTAAATGTCCATTTAAAGCTTCGGCGCAGTCCTAGGTTAAGCGTTAAAACGCATTCCCCGTATGTATTTATAGGGGTCCCGTTTGCGGCGAATAATTGGTATTCGCATGCTTGGCTCTTATTATTTGTGCTATTTATGACCGAAATGTTAGCACCCGTGTCGACTAAAAATCTATAACCACTGTTTGAGTCAGTTATAGTTAGACGGTTTGCTGGGTGGATAGCACAGAGGCCCGTCGTATTCTGTGCTAAATTTAGTTTTCCGATAGCCTGTTATTTTTAACTATATTCCATGAACAAGGCTTATTGCATTTATATGCATCCTGCTTGAAACGATTATGAAAATAACATAATCCATTATGTGAGTTTCTGTGGCGCGACCTTGACCGTGAATGTGACGTATGTCGTGTTTGGTATTTGCTGCGTTGCATAGGTTGTTTCTCGCGTATGCTGCGTAATGCATTTATTTCTATTCGCATGGCTTCAAGTTGTGACGATATGTTTGTAACTAGGTTAATGTCAACCGCTGTCTCTTGAGTATTTTTCTTGTTGTAGGTCAAGTTTTCGTATATTTTATCGGCTAACTCGCTCAAGTTTTCTAACGATATATTGTTTGTAACTGATAATATCGCTGTTAGCGAAGCGGGGAGTTGCCTTAGCCACAGCAGGCGAATAGTGTCGTCGTTTATTTTTCCACATCCAGCTTCCTTCATTTTTCTCCAGAGCTGGGAAGGCTTCTGGTCTCCAAGGTCCATTTCTGATAGTAGTCTGTGGAAACGTCGGTGTTCGCTCTCTTCGTAGCAGTTTATTAGACGTTCCTTGATGGTGGAGTACTTATTTTCGCTGGGCGGGTTAGTTAAAATGTCACTAACTTGATGGACGACCTCTTTTGGTAGTTTGGATATTACCATGTTATATTTGTAATCTTCGCCCTGTTTTTGTGGTGCTATTATTGCTTCAAACTGGGCGAACCATAAACGTGGGGAGTCTGTCCAAAATTGAGGTAGTTTGTCTGTGACCGTGATAGCAGCAATTGATTCGCACCCAGTGTCGCCTCTTGAAGAAGTTGTTGTTGGAGCCATTTTTGGGATGTGATAATTTCGTAATGCTATTGTTCTCTAGATTCACTGCTGAAAACCTAATAGGGTTCCGGTCGTCCCGGTATTATATCAGCACTAGAAACCAATAGATCACGTCGGGTCACCAATTATTGCGTGTTTACCCTTGGAGACAATTAGACGACACGTTGATTGTAATATTTAATTATGACTCAGTTAATTAAACTTAAACTAAAGTTTCTATACAAGATTTATGGACAGGTTTAGGTGGGGGTAACTAGTAACTATTGTTTACTGAAATTGCTAAATTGACAATATCTTATTTCTACTTCCTATTCTAATATCGTTGCTACGGCACGTAGTAAAACTATTAATGTAGCACGTTGCGGCGTACAGATTTAAACTACTATAATCCTATGGCTTCGCCATATGTCCATTGAACTTGGTATTTTTATTAATTATTATACACTACCGCTCACTTTGTTTTATTACCGCTACATCAATATTTTTTGTGGTACACAAATTATTTATCATGGATGTCGGGGTCTCGACGTATGTTCTATGTAAACATAAAAAATATTGAAAATCGTGAGTCAGCCGGGAGTTACTCAATTAGGTATTATTTTATTTAAATTTTCCGAACTTGCTTCTGGCACCGACAAGAAAAATTCGGAGGAAGCGACAAAGACGGATCGTTCTTAAGACTAGACTAAGGAATACTCATACTCTTAAGAAGTGGGGTCTTTTTTAGTAATGTATATATATATATATATATATATATATATATATATATATATATATATGTAAAAGAGGAAGGCGACTGACTGCCTGGCATACCCCAGAGATCAACACACGGCCCAAACCGTTGAACCTGGAATCCTGAAATTTTGCATGAAGTTTTACTTTTGCACTAACAAAGGAATTTTGGAAATTCCACCCCTAAGGGGGAAATCAGGGGATAGAAGTCAGCGTGAGTGAAGCCGCGTGCAAAAGCTAGTAATTTATAATTTGGAATCTTTTAAAATCCAATCTGTTTAATGAGTTAGAGTGTATAAAGTAGAACACTGTTATTTATTTTAACCAGGAAAACAACAACCTTTTACATTTGTTTAAAATCTTACTTTATTAGCTGCAACACTGCATAATCATCATGGGTTACAAGCTCGGATCATTTAGTTACATAAACGAAACAGATTTTATGGTGTAACACCATGATCTTGTCGAATAAGCTAAACTAACTCAATTTGCACAGTTATGTGAAACTTTGAGAGTGTATATATGATCTTTATACATTTTTAACCGACTTCAAAATAGGAGGAGGTTATCAATTCTACTGTTTTTTATTTTATTTAAAAGCTGGTACTTCCCGTGTGTTTCAGTTCTTGATGTCGGTTCTTCTTTTTTGTTAAAATTTGTAATCATTAGTTACAAAATCATAGAGGTCGTCAAAATCATAATCACATAATTAGTTTTGGTAATTTAAATTCTGTTGCTGTATTTTATTTTAGATTACTAAGCTACCAAGTGAAACGATGCATATTGGTAATATGCTGGTGTAACATTACTATTTTAAATTGAGAAATCAAGATGCGTAGTACAGTAGGGCAAAACCTTCTTTACAAGGAGAGGCCTATGTCCAGCAGTGGAAGTTGTTGATGTTGATGTTGATGTGAAGTGTTGTTGATGGAGAGGCTTTAAATGTTTAGTCTCGGGTAATTTTTTTTTTATGAGCCTGTTGTGTCCCACTGCAAGCCTTCCCTGCAAGGAGCCGCTTCCCTCCATCCAAGGCCTGTTCCGGCCAGTCTCTGCGATAGGCGTCAAGATCGTAGCGCCATCTTTTACTGGGTGTGACTCGTCGTCGGCAGCGTTTGACGAAGACCTTGGCCCACCGGTCCAGATTTATCCGACATACCTGTCCGGCCCAGTCTCATTTTAATCTGGCTGTCTTCTTGCCCAAAAAATATGACATTACTTTCAGATGAATTTTACTACTTACTGATGAAACTACCGCGCTTCGCCCATTTCGTGTAACAGACTTCCGTCCCGTTCAAGGCACTGTCTTACTGATTGCAAGAAAGCGAAAAGATATGTTATGCATAAAAAATAGAGACATCTATTATTTTTAAATTTCGGAATCACTATTCAATGAATAGTGTAGTAACAAATATTATTCTTAGTCTTTCGTTAATACACATACTCACTTTAAAAGACCACATCCCTATTTATGTAAATAGCTGTTTAAAAGGTTTTCCATTTTCGAAAGCTGCTCTCGTCCCCTTAAAACGAAGGTACGCTTAAATCGGTCATTGAGGAGACGTTAATTGAAAACGCTTGTGTACAGTGTTCTCTTTATGTACAAGTATATGTTCGTGTTGTGTACTCGTTAGAAGGAAATTAGCGAGTCACTGTTATGGCTAAACGACCGATACTTTGTTGTTACTTACGAGCGATCTACGTTATTTTATGCAAGTAATGATATTGTGTGAGATAATAAGTACATGATTTATTGCGTTAAATTGTCTACTTTTAGTTTTAGAATTACTTAATTTACGAAAACATACACGGACTACCGTTTTTTTTTAATAAAGCATAAAATATAATTTTACTTGGTAAAAAAGGTTTTTATTGAGTGGCCCACGTTATGTTAATCAGTGTGTACGCGTCTCTCATAACTAAATTATTCATACGTAATATAGTTATAACTGCTAAACAAATTATTCGTAATAGACAACGTAAGGCATTTAGCGCCCCGTTTCCGGTCAGTAACGTTCCAAGCTCTACTCTATTCCGAAAATGCATATGCTTTAACTATTATGAATGCTGTGTAGTTGGGCAGTAAGCGTTTGTTATAACTAAGTGTTGCTTATATTAACTGTATAAATATTACAATATTTCCACGCCAACGTAAATAAATTTGTTTTGTAGTTGAATTTGTTTTGGTTTCGTTCGATTAAAATTTATAACTTTAACTCGTAATAAATAGAGTTTTTCGCTGTGACAAACACAATCACTATTAGAACCTTATTTTCTTTGAAATACATTGCAACTATGTAGAATATTTCAATACAAAAATAACTGTTGACAAAATTATGGCAAAATTTCGCAGCTATGGAGTCTTTATAGATATTAATTAAGTTCGACAGTAACCATTAATCATAAACAACGTGTATACAACACTCGTACAATTTCCATTAGGTACTCTGAACTTTAAGCTTAAACAAATGAATCGATGAAATAAGCGAATTTATTTAAGTGTGTTTATTCGTATTTCAGTCTTTTGAAATTATGTATTAAATCTCTTAGGATGACATTGCTGCATTAGTATCATTCATTCATGACAAGTTGAAGAAAAAAAGCTGAATAATGAAAATAAAATTCCGCCCATTGAGATCACCCATACACATACACCTCAATGAAATCAGGTCACGAATGAATAGGGAAAAGTAAGAAAATGCAGAAATCCGTTTTTTGAAGGTAATAAATGCCATATGCATTGTATTTGCAGTATTAAAATGATGACAGTGACCACTGCTGGCAGCGTGTACTGCCCGATTGGTCAAGTAACAGGTCCATTTGTGGGTGGCGGATATCCCCACTTAGTCTCGAAGAGTTAATTAACACAACGCTCTGTTTACCGTTCACTGTTAAGCGCAATTTCATAATAAACAAAATAACAAACCCACTTACCTAAAGTGTATTGCAATACTTGAGATAATTTTTGAAATAATTGTGTGTATATGAAAACTTAAATAAATATATTATTGTTTTGCTTTATAGAATAAACTAGCTGTGCCCGCGACTTCGTACACGTGACATTTGGATTTTTTAATTTTTTTTTTTAATTTTGGACTAAATTTGGACTACGGCAAACATTATAAAAACCAAAATCAGCTAAATCGGCCCAGCCGTTCTCGAGTTTAAGCGAGAAAAACGAAGAGCAATTGATTTTTAAATATAAAATTAAATTCCTAAGTATGTTAATAAATTATCTAATCATATATTAATTTCATCACCTTTTTATTTACTATGGATTTTCTTAGGCCTTGTCTAATCGATTTATTTGATATTTAATCCAAGATTGTTCAGATTGTCCCCTAATTTTTCTACTTTCTCAGGTAATATTTAAAAGGAATTTCCTCCGGTAACCTTAATTATCTTATAATAAGTTAATTATCTTAGATCAAATTATTATAGTTTTTTTCGTATGACGAGAACCACATCCAGGAATTACTAGCTCTTTCATGAAGTTGTTTATTAACTACTCTTTACTTTTATGGGACCCTTTAATGCGATACCTTTAGTTATACTCAATCCATCTTTACTAGTAGTTAAAGCACGCAATACCTTTTTGATTTCCTTTTCTAAATGTTTCCAGTTCCTAACCTTCACACCTAAAACGACAATATTATCTAATAAAAATAATCTATCTACATTTAAAGTTCTCTCTATAATCAAGGTCAATAATCAGGTTTCACTTGCACTTGACCGTTTTACTTTAAGTCGTAATACTAAGTAATGTAATACTAGTATTATAAGCCGTAATCTTGACATAACAATGAATACCTAAAGAACGTTCATTAACTATTAAGCAATAGTTTCTTCTTAAAATGTTAACCATTTGTACCAACACTTATAAGTAAGTACGACTAAAAACTAGTGTGAAAAGATGGACATATAATACTTTCTCTTTCTTTCTGTTCGCGAGGGGTATTTGTGCCAAACAAATTTAAATATATTCTATTTTTAAATGTTTAACGGCTCTTGATAATGAGAACTGAATAAAGCTGCATCAATAAAAGCGTAGCTCTCAAGTTAATGATGATGATGATGAGATGCTGCTTTAAATTGATTTTCAGAGCTCATGCTGAAGTTATGTCTAAAGAGTCATATATAAATTAAAACTGTTCTACCCTCGGGACAAATAACACGTCTGCAAGTAATTGAACATTTTGTGTAAACTACGATAAGCCGTTGATTGTTCTGAAATGAATCAGAATCACGCCACATTACGCTTTATCTAGCAATGTTCTAATTCGGTTCTTATCGTGGCTTAATTTGACATTGTAGTCAACAATATCAACACAATTGATACCTAATCGACCTCCAAATGAAGTTTGCCAATTCGCTCTTGACCGGCTCAACTTCTCACCTGACCCGAAATGATTTTACTATGACTCATAAACTCATAACCTTGCCAATAAAACATCTAACTCTCATACCGGTTATACGAACCTCGTAAAACATAAGAAAGTTTGCTATAACATTTTTGTACAGGATCTTAGTCATGCGTATTTATTTGTATAACCAAGTTTCCCGGTACTTGATTTATCTGATAACGTGTGTATAAAGTCGATGTGACGTGATAATAATTTGCAAATTATGATAACAAAGATAATGTGTGAATTATCAAGTTGCGTTTGATTCACTTTATAATGTGCAATAAAACTTCTTGATATTGTTTGTATTTTTCTGTTCTGAGATATAAATCCATTAGGATATTTGTGGAAACTTAATTGACCCTCACCATATTATTCATTTATGTGAATTCTACTTATTTTTAACTGAAAGTTTCCTTAAAGTTGTAAAATAAAATAAATTTGTGTATGGTTAGGTTAATCATAACAGGTTTCGCAATTTTTTTTTTCTCGTGTGGAAACCCCCATGAGTCATATCTGTAGCGAGGCTCATCAGGTACAGTTATATTAGAATCGTATAAATTTGACCGTCCACTTAATGATGATGTTTGGACTGAACGTTTTACCAATAACGTACTTATAATTCTATGATTTCTCTGATATTCCCTGATATAGGGGTTTCTAGGTATTTCTTTACTCTCATAGGTAAAACCTGTGTCTGAGGTATTGATTCCAATTCAATATGTCATTGCAGAAATATTATTAAAGATTGATATCTAAACTGGTCTGGTCTAAAATGAATAGACTATAGATAAATACAATACATATCTTTATTTATTTAGAAACCGAAAGTGTATGTAGAAAACCTGTGTGGTTTCCTATGTCTATTACAAACTATGTACCGAAGGCGTCGAGGCGATAAATTAAAAACTAGTTGATAACTCTGCACATAGACATGGTAGTTGATAAATGATGTGATGCGGAGAAGTAATCAATGAATGCCTGGAACCAGCTGTTGGAAAATTGATAGTTTGTACCTGGGCTTTACTTAAGAATACGGCCTACGTATTATTATCGAGGCTACTCAGCACTTTACAAAGCCCGTTGAAGGCTGTGGATAATACGGACATGATTTGAAGTGAATTACGGCATTTAACCCTTCGTCCCAGATCGATTGCTGGACTTATCATCAAGATCAAAATGACTAAAACGGAAGCGATTAAACTAAAATGAAGCGATCGATCACAAAAAATGATTATCTGATCCGGTCTATATGATATTACGCGCCGTCTTACATTGTATGTATGTCGTATTCGAAATAAAAGAAAAAAAAAACAAAATAACAAATACTATTTTTGTATTCTCCTTTAAATTGATATATGTAATAATCATTTAAGTTCGATGCTTCTAGCTCGTAAAGCATGCCTAACATCAGAGGTGAGCATGAATAGTTTTGCAATGAGGTCTCAAGGAATCCAGTAGGTACCTACGCTATAGAATAAAACAACCTCCAATAGACATTTAATATTTATCGACTATTAAGACATTCGATAGGTCCCGTAAGTGCTTCATAGAATTGCTAATAGTTGAAAGGCATGGTACTCTGTTATGAAACTGTCGCGTGGGAGAACAGAACACAACCTTAGACAACAGGTCATGTTATTACGCAACACTGCAAACCCTTTTACGCTCAAACAGGATTGATAGTCATTATTTATTTGTACGAATGTAGTTCCTAAATTAGTGATGGAGGTGTGGCTGTATTAACATATTAGTTCGAAAGAATGCAAAGCAGTTTAGTTATGAACTACAAATTTCAATTACTAGCTACCAATAAAAAAATAGTTATGCACGTCAACTTAGTAATGTGTGATATAATTTATTAGGTAAGTAAAAGTTATTAAAAATATATTACGTAAAGAGCTACTTATCTTGGCAGTACTTTAAAGGAAGACTGGAATGTAATAGTGTTTTTTTTTTTTAAATATCTAATGTCTCATTAGGATTATGCCAAATTTACATGTTTGATAATGTTAGAGAAACTTCAAACAAACTCAGATAGATCGAGATCGAAACCTAACTTATCACACCTACAGAGGTACTATAAATATATCCTAATGCGACTAATAAATATCATTATATTAGGAGTAACTAACTAGTTTAAGACTTTAAGTACAAAGTCAGTTAGTAGAATTATCTCTTTAACGTCAAATAATTAGCCCAAACTCTACCTTATAACGCAGACAGCTTAATAGCTTCGTGTAGGCCTAATAGCCAAGATAGGCGCAACAACTCAGCTAATTGTTATGCACATTATGATAATACAGTACTAGTTTTTGGTGAGATAGATTGCTAGATAGTTACAACCTGCTTTACGATTTATTCTTGTATCTTGAAGGACAAGCTAAACAAATTTAAATAATGTTAACCGACATACCGCATTTAAGCTTTTTTGCAATTTGTTCTTGCTGGCCATTGACTTACATAATTTGGCCGTGGCTATAAAAGCAATTTATTGTATCACACATTGTTTATGAGTATATTTTTATCCGACTTTTTCGAGTGTAAATATGTACATTTCTTTGGCACACCCTAGAGCCTAAACGGCTTCTCGTATTTTTATGTGAGTGGTTTCTATAGATTCGCGTTAGTCGTAAGAGTGACACTCGGTACATCAAAATAAAAAAAAAAAGCAAAAAGATCTGAATTAAATAAAGACGGCAGATATTGACGCAGTCGGATTTTTTATTAAAAATAATTGTTACTTGTCTGCGTCTGCGGTTGCCCAAAACTACGGTAAGATATTATGATTAGTAATTAGTAAATATTGTTACTGTTCTTTTTAATTAAGGTTATGTACATAGGTTTCTATATTATGTGTGTAATATCTTTCGAATTATTAATATTAGTATGGATAATGAATATGCCATGACAACTAGGTATGTGTACTTCTTCTCAACTTCGAAAATGTTATGAAATGAATATTTAAAACATTAGTAAGAAATCATTCAGATTTACCTAACAGTAAAACTGGTCGTGTTACTAATGATAGTAATGATCAACAACATAATTGTGTTATAATTGAATCTGTATATTTCTTTTATTTTTATTAACCATTCATACATCCATACGTGTATGCTATAACATAAACAACGTAATTGGCGTAATTTAACGTTATTATTTTATTTGTTTATTAGTAAGTGCTAATGGAATTTCGCAATAAAAATGAAAAGAGTTTAATGTGCTGTTCATGAATTGAAGTTTTAATGAAAGAGTTCTTGCATGCAAACGTAATAAATTGTGCGCATTTGCGTTGAGAGCACAGTTGATTGCATTCTCAACACTCGACAGCTAAAAGTTTCAGGACAAGTGTCGATTTGTTTTTAAATTACCACTTACAGACAATAGAGTTTTATTGAAAAATCTGCACTTTATTGGTTTTCTTCTTTCCCTCTACCATGAAGTTTTCAAATTAACTATGACATATTAAATAGAGGTTTTCAAAAACCCAACATTAGTTTTTTATGAAATATGGGGCAAACGAGCGAAGTATCACCTGATGGTAAGTAAGTTCAAAAGTAGCATAAAGTAAGTAAAGATTTTTAAGGAGTTTTTTTAATGTCTGTTGAAACTGTTTTACAATGATAGCTGCTTGTAATACTAGAAGAAGATAGATTTTCTAGTTTTTATTTTATTATTTTAAAGAGACTAACATAGGGTAAATCGAGAGTACATATTATTAACAACAAGTTCTTCTTTTGTTTAATATAGTGTTAGGAACTAACCTACAGTAAAGCTTGCAACATGTCATCAATCGCTAAATGCCAAACTATCATAAAATTAAGACTATGCAGCTCAAAATACTTTAACTACTATGAGATCTAGAGTCAAGGATGACAATCAAGCTTTACAATGTATTGTCATGTTAAATAAACGAGGTAAAATATTCTAAAAGACTTTTAGTACCTACATACTGTCATATTTACATCTATACAACATTATGTCATGCTTCCATTATTACTAGCAGTTCTCCAAGGATGTCTTCGTACGCTCAATTTCTGCTTTTATTCATGCTTTCTGCCTATGTGTGAAAGTAATGTAATTGATAAAGATTTTTTTTTCAACGGCCCTGACCTCTCTATCCGGTTTTATAACTCTGTACATAAATACATATTTTTTGTTTTTTTCCAAATTTTATAAATATTAATGAGATGTGAATAGATTTGTATAGAGGAACGATTAAGTTTGCCGAAAATAGGTTGATTGGAGTTATTAAAATTTTGTTTTCACTGCGAATTCGTCATAATCAACAAACAGCCTTTAATAAACCACTGCTGGATAACCCTTTTCTTTGAAATAACGTTTTGGTTACTATACTGCAAATAAAAAAGTGAAAATTTTCAAATATCACTATTTCCTCTTTGGAATTCAAAATTTTTGCTTAATAAACGAAGCATGAATTGAAAAGCTGAATGGTTGCCGCAGCTGATAGCCAATTGGGAGGTTTGGTAATCCATTTTGTGGTAGTGTAGAACATTACCGGCGTCTATGGAATATTATCGGAATTGGTTCAGAGTGCGGTCCACTGCTCACGGTAATAGCCAACGGTCAGAAGCTGAGCGTAACTAACTATGTATTTGATGTAAAATGTAGGGAAATTTGGAATGTAAACAATGTGGTTCAGTGGCTCTGTTACTACTAACTACTTTGCGGTAATGAAATATTCCAGTGGTTTTTCTTATTCGCATACTGTTTTTTTTTTTTGGTGAGTATTTGAATTTCTTAACGTCATTAATTTGAAATCGAACTGTAGTCGACAGACGCCCGAATCGCTTGCTCGAAACAGTGCTACTACAATCCCCACGTCCCTCTATCACCAAAAAAACCTAAAAAATGAATTTTGTACTTAGAGTATACATAAGCAAGCTTTTGTACGCATCTTACGAATCTGACCAAGTGATCCAAATCCGTTCAGTAGTTTTTGCGTGAAAGAGTAACAAACATCCAAACATCCATCCATCCTTACAAACTTTCGCATTTATAGTATTAGTAGGATATAGATAGTATAGATAATTGTGAACGGTCTCTAACTTAACACTGTTTACTTTTTGTACTATCTTTATGCATAGAGAATTATAATAAGACGTATTTCGATTATCTTCTATTTTTCTTTAGATTAGAAACAAAAAAAGAAAACCTGGAAAAGTTATAAATAAGTTCCAGATAATAAAATTTCAGATGAGTAAACGATAGAAACCATCAAATTTAACAAGAATAATAAATGTTTCTTTTAGAAAAAACATTGTCAATAGAATCAAAAGATAAAATTAGAAGATTCAGCGAAAACCTTGATCAATAGTTATGTCTGTTTATACTATAATAAGAGATCGTATCTACGGCCTATGTAAGCAAACAAATATCAAGTGTCTCGGTATGGTCTGTCGTCTACAATTTCTGCGTCACTTCCTAGAGAATGCCTAAGTAAGGTCAAAACGGCTAAGAATGATCCGCCTCTTAAGGTCAGCGGTTATGGCTTGCGATTCACTTGTATGTCATTCTATCTTTGTACTCTTCTGTTTCTAAGAAATATGCAATACTTAGGATTGGCTAACCTTTGAAGGAATACAATTATAGTATAATCATTTAAGACTTGAGATTCTTACGTCTATATATTACATGTGTATCTATGTAAGTTAATTGAGACATCTTGATGATTGACAATTTTTTAATATTATAAAGAGGTAATGTTTGTGACGTTATGAGTAATTTTGAAAATATTACCTAAGGAGAGCCACGCTTCGGTATCAATGGGTCGGTTCGACCGGAGTGATACCACGGCCTCACAGAAAACCTGTATAAAATAGCGCTTGCGCTGTGTTTCACCGAGTGAGTGAGGATACCGGAGGCCCATATCGTCTTTCGTTGGACGCGAGGCCGGAGGCCCATTGATGAAAAAGGCCGCCATAGTGTGGGTCACCATGCCGCGTTGTTGCATTGTTTTGATAAGGACTATGATCACTACTCTCTTCGCACGAGTAATTTTATGTTGCCTTCTGACCTAACTTGGAAACAAAATTAGTTCGCTTACACATGATCAGGCAGAAGTCATTAATTTTTTAAAATTATCTTATACATCTAAACTAATGTTAAACAGAGGAAAGATTTAATTTTATTATTGGTTACGATCTACTCTATCGATTTTAAAAGTTATTCCATCATTACATACAAAAGCTGGATCTTCTCGAAGTAACATAGGCTATATTGTTTTTTCCATAAAGGACCCGTGCGAAGCCGGGGCGGGTTGCTAGTTCTAATATAAAATACAGCGAACAGTATAAGCTTGTATGTAAGATGCCACTACAGATCGTATTCTTTAACATGTCGTTACTGAAATTTCATCCAACGATACCTTGTTTCCTTGTTTCGTTTCTTTCCCGTTTGACGAGTCGTTTGTTCCCAAGGGTGTTGTTTACTCGCTCAGGTGAAATGCAAGCACGGCATCATCGTTTGGCTTCTGTGCTGTGAAACCTGCACGATGCACTACTCACTTTTATATACTGTTGCTATGTACTTGCTTTGTTAATTGTACTTGGATGACCATTTCTTTTAACTTGAAAAAGCTCTAAACTGCAACTAATGCGAAGAAGTGGTGAAGTACATAGTTATTTAAGTTACATAATATTATAATTTTAAACGATCAAAGTTCATAGAACAATATACATACATTTTAAGTTTATCTACGTAGCTGTTTACCTACTCTGTTAATTTCCAGTAAAACATAATATAAGTATCAACTGTGTTAAGCTTGTCGCCTAATAAGTTTATGGTTATATCGATCATTAAAAATATGATTAGGTTGTAAGGTTGTATCTATCTCCGGTCACCCAAAATGTATGAAATTAAAGAAAGTTTAAATAACAATAATTTTAAACGGTTTTCACGCTACACAAAAATATACGCACATAAAATGAAGCGAAGTGATAAGTTATATTCTAAGGAACAGAGATACAGAGCCTAGTGGAAATAAAATAAGCATTACACAATAGCCTTTTTTAAAATAAATAACTCTATGCAGTCTAACGGTTAAGAAGGTTGATTTAATGGTCAACTAGTTAGTAGGCAGTTAGTTCAGTGGTCAAATGAAGCAAGATTTATGTCATTTACATTTATTTATATAATAGAAAACTAAAGTTTGAAGATACAGTAACTTTTAATTAATTGAAAATTCAAACGAGTTTTGTTCACTAAACACTAGAAATAATAACTAGTTATTTGTTATTTCTACCTTATAATTAACTTGTCTCTCACAGAAAATGATTTTACACCCGAAACTAGAATGATATTTATACTATGTGTGCGCGTGCGCCGTTTGATAATATAACTAATTTTTTTGTTTTTTGGTTGCAGGTACGTATCAGACGAAATGGCGTCTTATCTTGTAGATCTCAGGTAATGAAAATGTTTATTTTTAATTTATAACTTAAAAACTCTTCTAACCTCAAGTGGCAATTCATTTCGAATTCTTTATGATAGGTATTTTGCGATTATAAGAGTTAAATTTAAGAAACAGAACAGAAACAGCAGAAGTACTTACCTATTAATTTTAGTATTTTGACATTAAATGAACAAGAATTATGTCAAAATAAGTCTTCATACAATAATGAGTTGATAGATATTAGGGAAAATATTATAATATTATACATATTAAGGCAGTAAAAAGTTAGTTTCAGAGGTACCATGTTATCAAAAATCATTTAATTTAACTGACGCTGCATTTTAGTCGAGATTACGTTCACAGAGCAATCTATGATGCAATATTTTTGCCATGACCGCAATATTGCCTGTCGTTTTCATATTCAAAAGTACGTTTTATTAAAAGGGCTTTAACAAATTATACGATAACATTAATAGGCATTAACGCGTTGGTTTACATAAATGGCTAATCTCCAGCTTTGCTCCTGGTTGCAGCAATATTTAATGCATAGCTTATATCGGTAATATCTAAAATCGATTATATGCCATTGTAGGTCCAGTGGTTCTGGAGATAATCCTACTACATTAATCGGGACATTTCCTGCTTAATATGCAAGGGATACGATACCTTTTTACTTACCTTTTAATCGAAGGTGAAAAGTTAAAAAAACGGATTCGAACGGAACGAAGTCCCGATTTATACATTTCTTCTTCTTCTTAGATTTGTTCCGCTTTAGGTGCGTACTGCTCAGTTTGCTTTCCATAATTTCCGGCGCCAAGATGTTCCATTCAGGGTTGTTATATTAATGTTCATACCCAGTTTCGCAGGTGAAGTCCCTGATAAACCAATTTCAACTTATCTATACTAATATTATAAAACTGAAGAGTTTGTTTATTTATACGCGCTAATCTCAAGTACTGCTGGTCCGATTTGAAAAATTATTTCACTGGTGGATAGTACATTTACCGAGGAAGGCTATAGGCTATTATCACGCTAAAACCAATAGGAGCGGAGCACCAATGGAGAATGTTTCAAAAACGGGGGAAAATTATCACGCTACGGGCAATAGGAGACACAAATGTGGTTGCGTGGGTCAGCTAGTCTGTCATATAACTACAGATTTAGGTTTCACAAGTCTTATCTTAAGACGTGGCTATATGTCAGAAATACATACCTATAGTTATAAGCAACATTTATCTGATAAATTGCGTTAAATAATAATAATAAATATAGCTGATAACTATCTGAAACTATATCAGGAACTTGTGAAACTGGCTCTTAATATTCAGAAATCGGATATACCTGGATATACCTACCTTCTTTTATATCCTCATTAAGAATAAGAGTCACGATAATAAAACTTGTATTTTAGTCTCGACGACTATTTTATTTCATGTTTCATTTTCCCGAGACGTCTGAAGTACAGCACTCGTGATCACGATAAATAATTTATTTGAACAAGTACTTCGCTTGTACGAAATATTATTTTTAAATGAGGATAGGATTTTTAATTAATGGCTTTGTAATCCGCTACAAAGAATATGAGCGCTAGAATGTTATTGAAATGAAATCAGAATGTTTTTGTTTGCAGCGACATTGTCGGTCTCATTGAAATATCTGTTATCCTCTGAAATATCCTATTGTTACTGTAATAACATTTATTGCATTCTGAACTCGACGTGTTATTAACTAGTTTAAGTAGGTCGTTGATCAGTCATCTCTGATAATTTATTATGAAACAAGTATGAAGTTTACCTATTCAGAGTACCATCGACTTTGCACACCTTTTAATGAAAAATATTAAAGCACTGTGCACAGATTTCTTATCAAACATCCATATTAATACTTTTTTATGATATAGAGCATTTCAGAGAGAAACTTAATTTACCATACCTTGGTTTAATTTGATGTACTGTGTTATTACTTAGTTATTAGTTCTTTCATTTGAACTTTTCCCACTTAAATTGGTTGATTTTGAGGGAGTTCGCTAGTGTGAATAGTATTAGGTAACGGCTTGATCGCATCAAGATGCAATTTGGCGGCCACATCTAGATGGAAAGAGAAGTGTTTTCCCGCGGAATAGGACCAAACAAGGCGTCGATTCCTGGTCCTCCCGGAGTAGGGTACCGGCGGTATTTAGTGGAATCACCACATACGCTTGTCTCCTACATTCCCACATAATATAAAGAGTATAAATTTTATGTAAAACTTTTCGCTAAAAAAGAAAGAGAAACAACCAAACAAACAGAAAGAAATATTAAATTAAGTACCTATTGTTTGTCATTACCTATTTATTCATAGGTATACAAATTCAATTCGTACAAGGCACTAAAACCGGTTACTTTTATTTTTAACTGACCTTAGAACAGTAGGAAGTTCTTGATAAACAACAAAAAAAAGATAAAGAAACTCGAATTAGAAAATAATTCTTCTTTTAATTGGATTGATCGTTCTTAAAGTTAAACCTATTTGAAGAGATAATCCTGTTTAATTAAAAAGTTACCACACTGAACTGAACTGAACTAACAATGGACTGAACTAATTGATTAAGGTTGCCTGGAAGAGATTGCTTTCGGCAATAAGGCCGCCCTTAGTACATTATATATTTGTCATTTTCTGTACTTTCTTGTAAAACTGTAATACGGTGTACAAATAGAGAGTTTTCTATCTTCTATCTATCTATCTAATTGATAATAATTTCATTTTAACAATGGGTATCTATGGCATTTATTTAATTTATTTCTGTTCTAGATTAAACATTTTTTAAATTGCTTAAGAGTTTATTTTAATAGGTGCCTAGTCA
Organism: Spilosoma lubricipeda; assembly: GCA_905220595.1. Taxonomy (NCBI): domain Eukaryota; kingdom Metazoa; phylum Arthropoda; class Insecta; order Lepidoptera; family Erebidae; genus Spilosoma; species Spilosoma lubricipeda. The sequence goes on from HG992290.1 coordinate 5,691,563, forward strand.
TTTACGGTCCAAAGTCAGTTTAAAGACCACGTACCGTCTTTAAACCTCGTGAACTGAGGACCAACATTCCATACATACCAGAAGGAACGATTTCTCTCCTTAAATTATGTTATGTAAGTAACGGAACCCATAGTTGAAGTGAATTAACATAGAAACATAATTTAGTCACTCCATAATGGAGATCCACTCATGTACGTGTTGTTAATTGTTTACGAACCAGTTCCTTGACCGAAACGTGTTTTGTTATGTCACTAGCAAAGTGTAAGTATACCGTCATTGAACCACTTAGACTTACACTGGCCGTTGTTGAAATCGACCCAGAAATTTGTATACTGGAATTTAAAAATATCAAAAATGTGTTTAAAAGTTAGGGTACCTACCTACTACTAGGTACCTATTTAAATATTATGCTTTCAATTATTAATTTCATTACGACGAAGACTTAAGATTTAAAGATTGTAAATACTTGACATTGGCAGAAATTGCTGATCCGGCTGGTTGCCATTTCATCGAAAGAAGAAGATATAATATGGCACGCATCTGACATATGACCATATGACTCACACAGAAACCAATCTAACCAGTCTACTGCTAAACATACCATAAATTCGACAAAAAAACTTGAAAAACCTTTAACACGACTAGCATACGACACCCGTATTCATTCTTTTTTTTTTAAACACATACAAATATCCATAGACTAATAAAAATAATACCTTTACTTTTGTGCTTCTCGGGAGTTAAAAAAAAAGTTTTATATCTAAACGAAATTTTAATTAAAAAAAAAAAACATCCACTCCGTACTGTGTTTGAATGTATGTAAATATGAACATAATCTATTTCTGCAACTTGTTTTCTTTATTAAAAGTTACGTTAAGTAAGTCTTCCATTGATTTCTACACTATTTTTGACCTTTTTATATTTTACCAATCAATAAGGAAATACACAGGTTGCCTGATCTCTACAGAATAAATTTTAATCATCTTATAATAGTATAGCTTCTCTATAATCTTGTAGTCAAACAATTTACCATGTGTTTTATAAGTGTAAACAAATATACTTACAGTACTTATATCCGAAAGAAGATGCTCATAGCTGTAAGGGTTACTACTTACAGGATAATAAATTCCCAACCTGCCGCCTCATATAAACAAACTCGTACTTTATAAACATTTTTATATTGATATACAAACATCGAAAACCATAAACCAAACACTTTATAGAATCCATAGTGTTGTTGTTATTAATGTGTGTAATAATTTCCACGCGGCCGTGCTCATCCGCCGTAGCGGTCAGTGAATTTTATCTCGTAACATCCGCCGTGTCCTGTGTTTGAATGTGTTGGAATATGTGTGTGTGTGTTTGTGCGTGCTCATATATATGCATATGTATGCATATGCATACATATGCATACACAGATACGTATGCATATGCATACGTATCTGTGTGTGAGTAAATTTCCGTACCGAGGCTGCGCTTTCCACGTGAATTTATGCGTTTAACGTGTTTGTTATCTGTTGCGTTGGGGGTTTTGTCATATTTGCACAACGTCGATGCGAATAGGATATCCTATGAAGGTTATAATTTACTGGCTCTTGGTCAGTACCTCATGCGCATAAAAGTATTTTCATTCTTTCAGAAGTACTATAATTCTGTCTATGAAGTCTAAGAAATTGGTTCAAACAACCAGGAAAAACCAAGACTTCAGTCTTTTCAAATTAGTCTATACATATTTATTATTTACATAATTCCATTTCAGCTTACCTAGAAGTACCTTTCGAATGCAAACTTGCAGCGTAGTGCCATGACGGTGCATCCGGGCGTATGCTTCCGCCCGACATGCGACACCCGGGAAATCAACTTATACACATGATAGCTTTATGCCATTACTGCAACTACCTAAAACATGCGGGGATATCGATAACGCTATCCTGCATAATTAAGCGGTGAAGAGGAAAATTCTTGCTAGTCTGGAGTTAACAAGGATAACACACTAGATGTGCTAGCAAATTGGCCCGCTCTTGGCTTTACTTATTACTAAAGTAACATACAAAAATTTGGCCTATGTTATTTCTAAATAAACTTCCACTTTGTACGATAATGATTTCTTAGCGTAAATATCTAATTCATGAAAAAAGATGATGTATATATCTTCAAGGTCATTTTATTGATATGTTACAGTGTTCGTAATTAATTAAAGTTTTGTGATATTGTAAATGTTAAGAGTTAATTTTAAAGCTTTCAAATAGATAAGAGTTCGAAATAAATTCAAAAAAAAATCAAGATCTTGAATGTCAAACTTCCAAGACTGTAGATTCTGTACCTGTACATTCCAGTTACCTGAAACTTAGCAGTTCAAGTAGGAAGGGTCAATTTACGAGTCTTAGAAGCAAAGCAATTGTCCTCATCTAAACCTACCGTTTTCTGAAGTAGTCGAGTTACCTAACACAAAGTTTCTATATTATACCAGTAGCGCCATCGAGCTGAGCTTGTTCGACCAAAAAGAAAACAAAATATGTAGGTTAATAGGAAATAAAAGTCCGATGACTTTTAAACTTTAGGCGCCTCGTGTTTATTAAAAAAAATATTTATAGTTTTTAACCTGCATTAATTTTAATAACTTGGTAAAATTCCTTCAAATGCAAATATGTACTGTATACGTAAAAAGAAGGGTTTTACTTACACAATTTGTATAATTGAATAAATGAATATTAAAATTATTAAACAGCAGCAACTGTTCATAACCTAAAAATTCTGATGTCTACAAACTCGAATACTATTCATGTTATATCTTTTTAAACCTTTCGCAGACATCCTTATTTTAGTAATTACTCTTAAGAGCCTGCAATAACCCGTCTTTTATAAGGAGCCCTTTTTTTCTGTTATTGCAGACTCATACAAACAGGAAGTTTTTAATCTTGAATTTTTTACGTGAAGATACGACGACTGTCTTAATCATACGCGCCATGAAATATTCAGGCGGGCTGTGAGCATCCCACATAAAAGACTTTGGAATACACTCTCCTGAGCTTTTTAAGATGACAGCAGAATGGCGAGGGAAAAATGAGCTTAGCTTGAAAGAGGGTCTTGTGGATAGCAGCGCTCTTATTAAAAGCGCAATATTTGTTTTTAAATAACACGTAGGTAGTTTCATTTCTGACTATACAATTCATATTTTTCAACTGTTGTTATTCGAGTTAATTTTATGGATTTTGTTAAGAATGAAAGGCATTAAAAGTGGACGATTAAATCAATAAGCGAGGAGATTGATCCAATTAAAAGTAGGTACTTGATGTTCATTAGTATATGTTCACATATATTATAATAATTCTATATATTATTAACATAAACACCTTAGTTGTATGTTTCAACTAATTGGTTATAAAGATAATAGAGAGAAACAAAACTATTTCAGCTAAATATAAACGCCTGCCAAAAAGTTAATAGCAACAAAACTTGTTTCCTCATTAAATTAATGAACTGACAGGCGTATCATTACTCTCCGTTAGTACAAATGTTTAACAATCCTACACTTAATTTACTTTAACGAGTTGTAACATAAGCGGATCCGCTTATTGTGAAGTGCGTGTAAGCTTATGAGATGATTATCACAATGCTTTGTGTCCGACCATTGTTCGACATTTTGTACTCGTGTATTGTTTACGTACTAACATGTTATATGGTTATTAGATGATGTACAACGTGTTAAGTATTTTAATATTGGTAACAAATAGTTTAATACTTTAAATGTTACTCGTTTTTTATGTTAAAGAAGCAGTAAAATTTTCTTTTTATTAATTACTACTTTGAAAAAGACACGGCTTGTCTTTAGAAACAATTTTTTTCGTCTTACTTGAATACTCCTATGGTGAGATACTTATTAGACTCTCCATCTCAGCCAAGGCTAAGGCGAATAAATTTAATATTGTAATCAGAGTAATAGAAGTCCATGTCACGTCTTCACGATCGCCATATTTTCTGAAAAATAAAGTGAAGAGTAAAATTTTAATTGAAACAGCACAGAATAAATTATCAAGCATTCAAGAAAAAATGTAATGAAAAATACATTTAAACAGGTATTTATAGTATTCCTACCTCCATTTTGGTATGGTTTACAATATGAAATAAAGCCGAGAATCCTTCCCAGTTAATGGAGAAATTGTCTATAGCAACTTTAACACAATTATCAGGATATTTGTTTAAAGCTTTTATTCGTTAAGTAAGTTTTCAAAATATCAAAAAACTACTTGACTGATAAATCTTTCTGTGAAAAGTTTTCTCATTCACTACTCTTTTTACTCGCCAGTTTGAATGCACTCTCTAAGATTTTTACCCTCCCAGTCTAGACGACATTGGAATGAGGGGTTTACGTTTAGCTGACTCAGCGTTTCCACTACGTCTTATTATTTTGCGAAATGAAACGTGTTGTTTCGCCGCTTTTACCACTTTTGTTTCGCTATTATTTAAACGTTATTTTTTGTATCCACATATAATTTTGTATCAGGATATTGTTACTTGAATTCTACTGTTTACAAGGAGAAAGTTAGATTGTTACAACTGTAAACAGCCTTAAATATAAAAATAATTATTTGATTATACACACATAGTCTAGTCGACAAGTTGAAAATGGTACAAAATAGAGATACTGCTCTTAAAATTATGTGCGATAACTCATTGACTGGTAATCTCTGGAATGGCGGGACTAATTTTGACGGGACTTTCACTGGTAGGTAGCTGATGATCTGAGGAGTAACTTAGGCTAATTTTTCAGACTAGCTTCGCGCTGCGGCGTTACTCGCGATACGACAATAAAAGCGGGATTTAGCTAGTAGACTATAAAATCCATAAAAAATACATATTTAATACTACACCGTGTGTACCTACCTACACATACATGAAATGAAAACAAAGAACACTTAGTATCAAAACAATAATTTCATTCAAATGTCAAGAATAGGGTCAAAAGAGCTATTGTACAGGATTACTATATATGTAGAAAGTTCCTCTTTCTTTACTGATACATAAAAGACGTAGCTAATTAGCACGTATACGAATGCGAACTCTAGAACGGGATAAAACAGCTTTCTAAGTTATTGGCTGGGGAGAGAGGAAGACTCGACGTGCACATTTATGCGAAGTCTGTAATTATGCCCATATACCAGGGAACATGTTTGATGGATGACAGGTAATAAAGATATGTGTGCCCAGGGAAATACTACTTTAGCGACGGCTTGAAACGCAGTTTTGGAATGTAAAATTATGATACTTTTATAGGTATGTTGATTATTATATTTATTTATTATCTACAATAATATTATAAAGCTAAAGAGTTTGTTTGTTTGAACGCGCTAATCTCAGTATTAGATAGCCCATTTATCAAGGAAGGCTATAAGCTATATATCATCACGCTAAGGCCAATAGGAGCGGAGCACCAATGAACAGTATTTCAAAAACGGGGATAGATTTTCAAGATACGGGCAATAGAAGACGCAAACGAGGTTGCGTGGGTCAGCTAGTGTTTATATAAATAAGTAAATATTTTATTCTGGCTTGTTGGTTTAGCGGTTAGTAATTCTGACTGCCGACTAGATGTGGTAGTTTCGATTACCACCTAAGACAAATAATTATGTGTGTGATCACGATCATTTTGCTTTGTGTCTGGATCTAGTTTATCTGTAGGTAGTATGTGTATAAATAAAAAATACATCAATATTTTTCCTAACAGTCTGTTTACCATTGCCATTTCCACATTAATCCTACAAACTATCCCTAAAGTATATCAAAATAGTACATAATAGTTTTATAGAATTAAATAGTTAAATTCTAACTCCTTCTAAATACACAGTGTACAGTCTTCAATAGTGGACCGTTCAAGACGATCGAAGACGATGATTATGAGGATAGATGAATATCTTGCTTTGTTACTGCTATGTTTTATGGAAAAAGAAAAACAAAAAACAGACTTCAAGAACTGGACCAAATTGAAAAGGAACCACACGGGAAACACCAGCTTTCAAATAAAAAAGAATCATCAAAATCGGTTCACCCATTCGTAAGTTTTAAGGAAACAAACATAAAAATAAACAGTCGAATTGAGAACCTTCTCCTTTTTTGAAGTCGGTTAAAAAGGGTTAAAATTTTAATGTAACATATAAATCTTATTGAAATATGATTTACACGAATATTATGCCCTTATTTCAGACGATATCTTGCCCAACCCTAGTCTGTCACACAACCCGAAACTTAGATCAACTGTCGAGACCCATCCTGTTAACACGAGAATACTCGATTCTACGTCATTATACAAGGAGACTCACACCATGAAAGCGAGAGATAGGAAGGCTTTGTGTAGCCCCTTCATCTGAGCTCTTTTGTATAGGAAATGTCAGCACGCCGACGCCTTACGACGTCGACTGTTGTCATGTTGAATTTCCTTTCGTGTATATAGATATACGTCTATGTAGATTTTATGTATGTTTTAATTGTTTGTCTCTTATGTTTAGCATTATACATCTATTTAACATATATAACATCTATTTCTATGTTCACCGATTTGTCAGCTAAAAATTGATTTAAAAGTTTTAATTATACTAGATTTGAACTACAAAGTTGTCTCATGTCGTACATGCTATGATTGCAGCAAAAGAAAGTTTCATCCTAAAATTGAAAAGTTTCATCATAGTAGATCAATTTGAGTTGACTTTCAAAAGTATTTCTATAGACTTAAGATATTGTTCAATGAATAAGGCGCTACTCACTGCGACGCGGACCGTCCGCGCGCGTTTTAGGCGCAGGCCCTAACACGCGCGCGGACGGTCCGTCGCGTATGAATTCGTAGTTCAGTACTGCGCGGACCGAGATGGAGAGTAGTATAGTATAGCCCGACCGTCGCCGCGTCGTTCGAGCACTAAACAACAACGTAACGAGCAATAGGGGTCCGCGCGCGGACGTGTGCGGATGTGGCGCGGATAGGGATGGCATCCGCACGCGGAGCTCTCCGCTTAGCAACAAACGCGCTCTATAGGCTTAATACATTGTACCGACATCTGCGTAGGTCATCCGCGTCGCACTGAAGAGCGCCTAAAGGTGTGGTAAAAAACATATTCACCAATACATAAAGACATCTTCAGGCGCCTTATCTTTCTTTTTTTGGACCACAAAACAGAACGCGCGCGAACTCGTTACAGAATGCATTGAAAGTTTCTATATATATTGATTATCACATGAGCGTTACTAGTCCTATCTAGGCCTTCATGGTTATCCCACACACATTTATATTGACGCTGATTGACATCGGTTCTTCAATATACCTGTGTGGTTTTAATTGGAGGAGAAATCTGCCATTCTAAGACATTAATTAAAACAATTAAATGTTATTAAATGTTATAACTTTTACAATTAGTTTCAAATGTTTGAATAATCGGGTTTAATTAACAGATGTGAAAATATCTTTATTTGAAGTGGTTAAATAAACGGTTCAAACTTGCAATATTGTACTACATGTAGGTACTTATATTAACTGATATATATATTACATCCCCTAGTGCTACGCGGCAATGACCCTTGTTAATAGTTTTGCAAAAACCCTGTTGGTTGTCGTTAATAACGTGGGGTACAATACAAGCCTACTATCGGTCGTTTCCGAACCATGAAACACGTCGAATATTTTACTTGCAAGGCTGTTTTTTTAGGAGTAGCAAATAAAATAAGCTTACTTTTCTTATAAGAAAAGTTAGAGACCTATAAATGTGTACCGGATAGGCACGAGTACATGAACGATCACGAGCTAGATGAAAACAACCTTTTAATGGTCAATTTTTTTATTGATGATTAAATTAAAAATAACTCCCGCATTACGAATATACATCCTGCGTCGCGGGGTACTTTACAAACATGCATGGAACGGAAACAAAAAAACACCCAGAATCAGAATAAAAATTTGTGGATCACACAAAGTATCGTTCCATATCAGATTTGAACCCATAACACTCAGCGCAGTAGTAAATGGCGTGGCGACCTTTTAAACAAAGCCAATCGTGCAGTCAAATGTCCATTGTAAATAAATACGGGAAAATCTGTGTAGCTTTTTTTTAAACGAATATCCTGACTATCTTAATTTCTGCCTATTACATAAATGTAGAATTAATTAAAACTCGTAAAAAGATTATCTTTATTTTAAAATGGATCGACTGATTGCTTGCTATCATCGTATGACAATTACATTATCGATTCAATTTTATTTGTTGTTTTAAGTATGATTTCAATAAGTTGCATGGTCTATATCATGTGAATACTTTCAACACAATCTCTCAAAGCCTAAATATTGTTTTTATGCTCGTAAACTTGAGAATGGCATGTAGTCTTTTGGTTGCAATTTATTGTTTTGTAGTTTAATTGGTCATGTAGTGTACATTGGTAGTATTAGCACCGGTATCCCTCAAGCCAGTGATGTACTTCAAGCGTTAAAAGTCAAACATTGAAGTAACCCTTAATTCTCCCTTTTAACATGCTTAGAAACTAACATCTGTTGCCGCCGACCAAGCAACAGGGATGCATTTAAATCACTTATATAAGAAAATATTTGTAAGTTACTAGCTGAGTCCGCTGCTTCGTACACGTGACATTTGAATTTTCTAGTTATTTTGAATTTTTCACCGTTTAAACCTTCGCTGGGCTACGACAACCATTTTAAAACCAAAATCAGCTAAATCGACCTAGGCGTTCTCGAGTTTTAGCGAGACAAACGAACAGCAATTGATTTTTATATATAAGTTATAAACGGTATCGCTTAAATGTGCACTTTAAACGTGAATGTCAAAAGTCAATATTACACAACTTTTTTGAATATAGGCTTAAACGGTTGCTTTTTATAAGATCGTCATCCATAGACGCCTACAACTTAATAGTGCATTGGTCTTTGAGGTCACATCGGTCCCGAAATACCTTAGACGACAATCCTTGCACCATGCACAGATTGGTCGTGCGAAATAGAAAAGATTATTATAGTGCGTCCAATCGTTTATTTAACTTTTGACAGATCACGCACATAAAGTTTTGTAATAATTTTTGATCAATGTACTAGAGGGAATACTGTACTTCATGGACGGGCTCCGCCCACTTAGAGATGTGTCATTCATAATGAATGACCACAGACTATAAAAACGGGTTTGAAATAAATCGATTTTCGATTATTTTAATAAAACATACAATAACATTATTGTGATTATATTTTATATCAAATCACACGGTCTCTAAACTTGAGTCACTGATATAAGAGGCCCATTATTACAGCTCTCCTTTTCAAAGTATTCACGAAGTCGCAAGACAAACTCTCTTGTTTGTCCTTTGAGCACCTTAATTTTTGGCATTTTGACAGTAACGAAGGGAGGGACGATACGCTCAACTCAACCAAACGAGAGAATTCACAAATAAATCAATACGGAGGCATAAAAATACTCAACTCGACGTATGAAAATGTGAATTATGACTAACTACAAAATGTCCGCTACGCGTCCGGTGTTGCGGTTTAATAATCGATAAAATTACGAAATTATCGGTAAAATAATGAGTGTGTTAAATCGATTAAAACTTCTTCATGTACAAAATCGATCGATAAAAGAAATCGAATCGGTAACGGGTCAGGGTATCACTATTTGATTAAGTATTAGAGCTGTCAAAAGTTAAATAAATGATTGGATACACTATAGTAGAGTGTCAATTATGCAAGTGATGGGGATGGCTGATTTTGCCGTGTGGAGCAATGACAGAAAGCTGCGAACGGTGTTAGTCCGAACAATAATATTGGTTTCCGAAACTAATATGCGAGTGAAATTTTTTATCTTTGGTGGGAGTATTTACCACTGACGAAAGTTTTTATTCTGATAATGGGGAAACCCTATACACTTATTTTATGCGTGGAATATTTTAACAATAAAAGTATAACAATAAATATAGATTAACTTGCACTTCCTTTTGTTTTTATTATTCGACAGATATGCGGTAATACCGTCGAAAGGAAATGAAACAATTGTTTTTATTTTCAATGTTATCTATACCTTATAATAAATATGTATAATGATAAGGGACAGCCTCACCACTAGCTGATAGTCTTATAGACCACTGCCAACTTATTTGACAAATACCTTCATTCAGATTTCGGTTTCACAAATTTTGGATAGAGACATAAAAGTCAGATATACATACGTTCCTCAGCTACTTTCGTCTGTTATAAATAGTAGTAAATTTTAAATAACTATCCGAAAATCCAAGAACTGGTGAAACTAGACCTAAATTATAAAATGATATTGTTACAAGAATGATCTCAAATTTAAACAAAAATTGTTTTGTCTGGTACATAACAATTATTTTTAAATTGATATAATCACGACACATGTCAATTTCTGCGATATAAATTACTAGAGATAAGAGTTTTCTTTTCCTTTCTTGATTACCTATACTAATTTGTCATTACACACTTACATTATCTGGTTCTCGGTATTACGCATCGATAGTGGATTGACAGGTCCTAAATACATGCACGTTGTCAGACTTTTAAAATCTTTTTTTCTAGAAAAATAACTAAATACTGTCCTTTCTGCCTCTGTCATGTCTCTCGAGAATACTTCACCATTGAGTTTTGTAGTCGGCGCGTTAGTGAAAAGAGATTTCACTGGAACTTTTCAAAGGATGTTGTCCTCAATACCAGAACTCGTCAGCATCCATTTACTTGTAAAAGCTAGTAAAGTTTTTCTCTTATAGTAACCCTTTAATAGTCGGATGAGCGTTGAAGGCTATTGATCATTAAGGAAGGAATATTTTAGTAGCTTGTTGGACATAGCTGAGCCGTCTTAGACAGGAGGTTTCTTCTGTTTTAGCCAATAACGATGTTTAGTATATATTTAAAGGCTATATATATATAAATTATTACACGGGTTATTTACGTTGTGTTTTTTGATAATTTGGATGATACTTGTTATTACTTTAATTGGAAATATTTATTCGTTATTCTCAGAACAACTTCATTTGATAACATGCAATCGTTGATAAGTAATTTTGTATTATGAATGATAACGTTTGGATTAAACGTTTATTATATTTGTATTGAACAGTTCTCTGTGTTAATCTTTTAGTATTCGCATTCAAAATAGATTGACTGTTAAAAATCCTCATGTGTTTGTTTTTTGTCAAAGAGTTAAGTCAATAAATGAATCATAAAAATGCATTCAAGACGTATAAAATAGATAGTGTTATCGGTAATTTATATTTTGTTAACGTTCTATAATTATTTATTCGATTACAGTGTTTCCTAATAGTGAGTTGTCAATTGTAAGTTGTGTGAAACATCAAAGTTTCTGTTAATTATAAGTTTAAGATTTCATTGCAACTAGTTGTCACAATATCTCTCATTTTGTTATTAGTTAGTCGTTTTTAGTCGGTTTACTGTGTGCGGTTGTTTTACGATTTTTTTCTTGTAGAGATTTTTTTTACTGTATGCGCTCTTCAGCGAAAGTTTATCATCGTGTGCATTCCTAAACAGGAGATTTGAACTAAGGAAAAATGTGTATAGTGAAAGTTCATAACGATATTAGTATTTTTATTTGTAGCTATTTTACGAAGAGTTTAGTGTTATCTATAATTATACGTGAAGCAAAAACTTAGTATCCCCTCTTAGGAAAGGTATGCGAAATTACACTTTGGCATAATTGAAAGTTTTTTTAAGGAGGAGGAGTGCAGAACGTTAAAATAAAAGTAAATGAGTCATAATCGAAAATTTCGACCACTAGTTTAAAAAAAATAATGGTTTTTTAAACAGCTGGTCTTAAAAGCCACTGAATAAAAACGGTTTTGAATGCGCTCGGAAACTCGCCACTTCTTTAAGAGTTTTAATCTTAAACTGATCGTACGTCATGAAAATGTTAGAAATTTAATAATCAAAAGATATATTTATATTGCTAGTTGATTCTAATTCCTTTAGAAATAACTGTTTTCTATGACTTTCGTCTGCAGAATTGCAGTGCCTCACATTCAGTCACAGTTCTAGAGTACAAAACCATTAGTACATACTAATAAAATAACACAGAAGTTGACCTCCATAGTGACTATCCATTTGATGCACTGTCCTATTGACGTCGACATCTCAATTGTTATTAACTGCAGTTGCGTACTCGACAATTGTACAATACAAACTGTACTGCATATCAATAAAATAGCTGCTTTAACATGACCTATGAATCTTCAAAAGATATGTTCGTATAATATTATAGGTGCAGTTCTACTTATAATGGTTTTCTGGTTAAATGTATCTATATAATCAACCATTAAGATTTGAGCTTCTCTATTAACTGTTTTGTAGTTAAGAGACTTCACAAGTAGGATTCTATCTTAACTGGTTACGGATACATTGGTTAATTTATGAGTGGTACCGATGACACCGCAAACGACGATTCGATTCAATTACCAAAACGTGCTTTATGAATGAATTTGTCATGCAGTATTCGACCTTAAATGTTGTGTTAAAGAAATCGATAAGGAAACATCAATGCATTATGATGCAATCTATATAGATTGTTTCTTTTTAATTGGTATGGTTTGTTTTTATGTATTTTTTGTGTCTTTGTGAATAAGCTAGATAGGAAATATAGCAGAGAATCGTGTTAATTCGAAGTCCGAGTACTGAAATTTGATATGATTTCTGCGTTAGCAATAAAACAATCTCATTTTAATAACTTTTGACTTTTCTTTCACTTTGACCAAAATCTTTCTTTTTATAAGACAACTGACAAGATTTAAGGGTTGAAAATGATTAGCATATACGACAAACATCATAAACCGAAACTATTAAACCTGTGTTTAACAAACCGAACCAAAGCAATGCGGCAAGCGATGTCCACTCTCGTATATCTGTGTGCGTAAAATACGTAATGTAGATATGTACTTACCCCACAAGATAAGTCCATGTGTGTGTTCTGCTGTCTGTGGGCAATTCCGCGTCAGGAAATTGAAAGCTTACCTGCGTTCGTTATTTATTATGGCAGTAGAAAACCATTTAGCCAGGCCTATCGGTTGATAAATTACTTCGTTTGTAGTAAGTATCCCCTATACTGATATAGTTATTGTATTAATACTTGCTGTGAGTTATGGTTTTGGTAAGAACATTACGATAGAAGCGTAAACTGTATATACATATAGCTAAACATATATTAACGTTATTTCGTAATTCTTTATCATTACATTTACAATTTGATTGGCCTTGACCCAAATTCAGTTTGTTTATATTACATTAATTTGACAGGACTTTATGCTGTCAACTTTAACATAATCACCTTACATATTATTGATTATTGTCTTTTAGATATCAATAATTTAGAGCCTCGTAAGTGTAATTTCATTAATTCGGTTTATATAAATGAGAATAAGTACATACCCCGTTGAAGGTCACAGGTTATTGAATATCACAATACAACCTGTATATGTGCTTTTACTCCCTTCATAGTTTAACGATATCATGGAGCACGACCAGTATCTAATAAAGTAAAAGTATTATGTGGACCATCGCGTTAAAGGAATGTAATATTGCCAAGGTTGACAACCATATAGGTAAACTTTGAAAATATAATACTACACTAGTAGAATAATATTAAAAACGAGTGTTACTTCATAGATTTTCTATTAAAATTATATAAATACTAGTTGTTGCCCGCGGCTCCGCCCGCGTATATGTCGGTTGTCGCGGCAAATAGTAGCCTATGTGTTATTCTGATGTATAAGCTATTTTACAATAAAGTTTTATCCAAATCCGTTCAGTAGTTTTTGCGTGAAAGAGTAACAAACATCCATCCATCCTCACAAACTTTCGCATTTATAATATTAGTAGGATATATATTCTTTTGAAAGATATACTTAATAACTTTTGTCTGTGGCTCCTCCTCAGTTTCTGTCGGTTGTCGTAGTAAAAAGTAGCATATATCCTTCGTCAAGAATTAAAGTATTTCCATTTAAAATTTCATTAAAATCGCTTTAACAGTATATCCGTAATGGCGTAAAATACACGCAGAGTTACTTTAACATTTAAAATTTTAGTAGTTGTGTGTACATAGTTATGTTTTGTAAGCCTTACTTTATGTGCACCTATAGCAACTAAGTGCTATGTAAAATTGTAAATAGTACCACTGTAATGAACATTTCATTTTTGTTTATGCGCAGAAAGGTGTTTATGTGTATAGCCAACAGACAAAGTTCCGCTTTTCACATCCTGTAGCATGTCCTCCCTGTTAGTTTCCCTCTGCAGTACGGCGGCGCCTGTATTGAAAGCTTTTGTATACTTTGGAATGCTATTAAAGCGTTTCAGGTTTAACTCGAAATGTAACAAGTCTTTTTTTTTCTTTTTTATGTATTGCCCTGCCAAAATGACTCTACTCTGTCTGATGGAAGCCATAAGCAGAATCCAAGAATGGTGGTCAACATACTCATTGCGAATGCAGACAATGCAACAATGCATTTTGTTATCCCTACTTAATATTATAAATTCGAAAGTAACCCTGTCTGTATGTCTGTTACGCTTTGACTTAATTGACGGAAAGAATATATCATTTTGTTAATGCCAGCCTCTTCATTTTCATCAATGAAAGTCTCGAACTTGTATGAATGCCATTGTAGGAATAAATCTATGAGAGAAAAAAATATTTTCCTCGATTTCACTGAAATTAATTACTACAATTGCTTAACAAAACAAAAAGTGAAACAATAAAAAGGCGAGTAACACTATCTTACTTTGTAAAGTCATTTAAAACGTAAAAATAAGCAGCTTAGAAAATGCAACCCTTTTAATTCGAGGAGGCGACGTGTGCTTCAGTATATTGTGACACATTGAAGCTCTAAAAATGCCAATTAATTAAGTAGCAAGTATCACAAAGTGCAAACACAGCCTTATTTGACTTAGTAGCTGTACAGTATGCACCATCTGAATGCACTTTGATGTTTATACCACGGCAACCCGATCGAACGTGCAATCGAGTTTTATTTTTGTTGATTTTTGCAAGGTGATATACTATAACAAAGTTCAAGATTGAAAATTGTTTATGATTTCTTTTGAATAGATATCTAGATAAGGTCGTTAAATATTAAGTAAATTTCTCATATAACCTATAAAATGTTAACTATTTTCTTATAAACATCTGACAATATCTCGTACTAAATTTACCTTACCTTTTTACCATACTAAAATTACCTTAAAATTACCTATTCGAAAATTGTGCAGTAGACTAGTTTGCATTTTGTATTTGTGAATATACATGCAAGAGTCACTCTTAAAGAAATTATTTTAAACACTACAAATACTAAATATAATATTAACGAATTATAAATAAGATTTTTTATTTTGTTTCTTAGATGCTTTTTGCGTGTATGAAACTCACAAACTCGTCTTTTTCGAGTCGAGTTACATCCGAGTTTTTTTAGTACGATAGTAAGGCCTCGAAGGCAGAATGCTGCCTGCCGCCCGCCCACCAGTCGGCAAGCACACACCGTAGGGCGCGCTTGCGTTTATACCGCATAGTCGATTGCTGTAGCTCTAACCACTTTCACTGGTAATGTAAATATACGTGCACCGGGTAGCGTCTTTGTTTTGAAGCAACGTTTTGTATATTGTAAGTGGTAGTTAACTTAATAAGCTTTTAGTTAAAAATTTTTGTTTGTGTGTTTAGTGATAGCTTGTCACGTAGCGGCTTTAGGAGCCATAAGCTTTATAACTTCAGTAATTGTGTTAAAAATTCTAATAAATGATGTTATTATATGTAAACGGTGGATATCTCTTGGTTTATTTTTTGCTTGTATTTTCATTACTATGTTAAAAAAAATTCAGTCTAGCCTGACTGAAATTTTTTTGTTTTGAAAAGCGTGTAAGTAACGCTTTTATTCGTTTTGTTTTACCGGCTTAATAGGTACGAATATGGCTTTTAGTCTAAATCAGTAAATAATTAGAGGAGCTTAATGGAAAAATTATAATTTTTAAAGCGTACAATAAGTAGCATATTCAGTAGTCTAGATAGAGCTTTTAGTGTTTTTTTACACAATGAAGGTTTTGCATCTTTGCATCTGAAATATAGATATTTATGCTAAAATCCTAAAGCTACACCACTTCAAGAGTTAATAAAAAAACAAGTTTATTATAAAATCACATACTGTGTTAAAAGTTTTTTGTAAACAATTGTCCATGTCCGAGGCTGCGCTCGCGTATTTATTTTCTTTAATTGTCTTTTTTTTTAAATTATGAACTTGCATCCCTGGTTTCATTCTTATTTTATCCCCTTAAGGGTGAAATTACCTACTTTAATGAGTGCTTACAATATAAAAAAAAACATCAACTGTCGAAATTTCAAGCTTGCAGCCCCATTTAGTTAGTTCAAATAACTTTATGTGTATACATACATATATGAATTCTGAACAAAATTTGCATAATATCTTCAGAAATAAGATATATTCTTTGTGGCAAAATAACAAAGTTATATCAAATTCTCAGAAGCCGTCTATTTCAATAGGCACGTATCCCTTAACATAACTTCACGGCCAACGTAGACATATATTTGATAAAACGAATCTCCAAAGGTCTCTTCTGTAATGTTATTTTTGTAATGAAATTATACATAGGTATGTGTATATATAATATCTACCGATACTTTACGTATATTATAATCATACTAGTGGTCGCCTCACCAGACCTTGCACCTACCGACTATTACTTTTTCCAAAATTTAGACAACTTTCTAGTGGGTAAAAAATTAAATTCCCGAGAGGCAGTACAAAATGCCTTTGAAGAGTTTGTTGCCTCCCGTCCAGCTGAAACAACAAGAAGGGCATCAATAAACTGCTAATGCGTTGGCAAAGATGCGTCGATTGCATGGGTGATTATTTCGAATAACAGAAATAAAAAAGTTTGAAAAAATAAGTACTTTCACTTATTGCATACAAAACGGCAATTTCATAGGTAATACCTCTTATTAAATTTAATTCATGTCAGTCTTCTCCTTCGCTGAATGTTAAATTTATCAGTAAAATTTTAGGTTCAATTAGACTATTACATATGATTTTATATCAAAAATTATAAATATCATATGTATGTATTACTTTTAATGCATTTAATACATTTTTCCTCCTACATATTTTATATTTGATCAAATCACGGAAGATGTTAAAATAACAACACGATTGTTTCATTTGCCTACACAAATCTAGTGATTTGATCAATTACCAGAACTGATTCCGTGAAATGGCATATGATAAAATCATTATTTTAACATCTTACGCGTTTTGATCAGATCGCTAAGAGAATTGACCAAATCCCTGTTTTATCATATTCCTGCCACATATAGACAACTGCGGAAGAAATAGCTAGGTATCCGATACTCTCTGATCTAAATTTGGACATAAGTAGCTTTCGCACGCGACTCCGCCCGCGTTTATGTCGGTTATTGCGGTATGTTCTTCTTAAAAATCAAAGTATCTCCATGCCAAGTTTCATTGCAATCGGTGCATCGGTTTAGCCGTGAAACCATTACAGACAAAGTTACGTTCGAATTACCGTTTAGTTTATTTTATTATCGAACTAATCTCATAAACTTGATAGTCGATTAACAACAATCTAATTTATTTTCGCCTTATATAGCCTATTTATTATAAATTGTTATCATTATAGACATTACGTTCTTTAGTAGTCACCATTTACTTTACGTTACACCTAAAGTAATAATATAAAATCACAAGCTTATGACGTACCATGACCATACAATTAAAATTAGCCAATACTTATTTGTTGCTATTAGGCCACCAAGGTTACTAAAATCATATTTATTGACTGTAACTCCTCATTGGGTAAAAGATTTAAAGAAATGATAGGTGGGATACCTATCATTTCATTTCCACAGAATACAAATAAATATAAGTACAAAGATATACCAACGGCACTATAATAAGGTACACATAAAAGGAATAAATCTCAAATGTATATCATTGTAACAATACAATAAAATGTTTACCTTTTGCCCTATTATTAGTATTAATTAACCACAATGTTTAATTACAAGCGGAATTATTACAATCAACTAAAGAGGATATCGGCCCCGCACAGGCACGTAGTTCTACCACAAAACGTTCCTTATCAAGGAACGAGAATGAACGCGTCCATACTCAATCCGACGTCCGTCAACGTCAGTCATACTTCACCCATCATTGTCCGCGCATCACATTATTCTTTGATTTTTATTATTATACACAAAAATGTATTAACAACAATTAACTTTTGAGATAATGTGACAACGTGATACGTAATTTTATATTCTTGTACTAGTTAGAAGTGTAAAAACATCAAAATGCTTTCGATGCACCAGTTCGGAGAAAGACTCTACAGCTTCAAGTCTTTAAAAGAGAAGTTTGAACAGCAAAGGTAAAAATGATACATAAATATCACTTAAATTTAGGTCGTTTTTTCGTCTCAAAGCATTTACTTGTTATGTCTAATTGTTAAAATGAAATAAGTTAAAGTACACTCCCTAGAAATATTACTTTTAACTTATGCATTTATTCAAATAAAAATTTATTGAATTAGACGTTTCAATGAGTACAATACACGCGATTCTGTGTCAGACGATGCCTGGAACAATAACATCGACTATTGTTTCCTAAAAATGATAAATAATGCACCGGAGGGAAGACCATTTTTAGCAACGGCGCAGCAAACTAATAGAATAATTAACCATCTGTTGATGTAAAGGGACAGTGTACATTCTTGCCAGAAATTATATAATTCTCACCCAATCCATGAATGGTTTTATTTTACCTATAAAAGTAAAAGTTTTGTGAGAAAGGACAGCTGAATGGACTGTTATTGACTCTTTCAAATAAGCGCAGTTTATGACCTGCACATTTGGGATACCGTAGTAAATGAATAAATGCGAAGGCCAAAATCTAGTCGTCCCCAACCTGTGAAGGACTGGTGACTGTGAAAAACATTACTTCCCATTAACAATGTAATTTTTGTTTCTTACTTTTACAAATGTCGAAATACAAATAGCATATTAGTTATATACATATATCTTTTTTCTCTTTTTCAAACTACAAGTGTAAGCTAAAAACTTCCTAAAAAGCCAATACACTGTCTTCATTTGTATTGTTTGTTGTTTATCATAGTTTTATTTATTTATATTTTGTGTTTGTTTACAGAGTGCCCGGCGGTGTGCAGCGCAGCGCTACACATGCCGAAATGCCACACAAGGGAGGCACTATTGCCGAAAGGTAAATACTCTTTTAACTTTAATAGCTTCAATATACCAATGATTATGCCCCTCAGTCTAGATTAAGTAAAATCTTTAGGGCGAAAAGTCGACAAAACTATAGTATCCGTGACTCGTGAAATACTTTGAGCTTTGCCGATTACTTAGTGTCGATCATCGTTACCATTTCCTAGATTAATTGACACACGTCAAATGCTTTCAAAGGCTGTTTGACTGTTAGTTAACCAATTTTTCAAATCCTATCGAATTTAAAAAAGGCAACCATGTAGTCTCAATTTCAATGCGAAAAAGAATTCTTTTAAATAATTTATGCCACGTGCTTTTATTTGGTCCTGTATTTTATCATTATTATCCAGGTCCTTGTCAAGTTGTAATGGTTTGTAGTTTAGAACAACAAACAATGCTATACACATGAATGCGTAGACAATCTGTTGATGCTGCGACTGTATGGTTCCGACCACCCTTTACCGGGTAATGTCCATTCGCGTAACGATATAAACCTTTCTCGCTTCCTCTCAGGCAAAAACAAAATTAAAGGCGATTTAAGTCAATCTGTTTTTGAAGGGTAGGATTAGTGCATTACAAACGATCGCTACAAGGGAAGTTAATTGTGTTCTGATTGATAAGAATTGATTATTTGTGTCATGATAATTGTTATCAACGTAACCTAGAACGATGTTGTTTTTAAGTAGACAATGCAGCAGTTGGACTGAGGGACTATAGTCGATATATAATTTATTTAATATGATGATCTTTTAACTTACAAAGTAAATAATAAAGAGTTCGTTTTTGAGTTCATCAAAAAGCGTTTCTTTTAGAATAATATATGTTTTTGTATTGTAGTATTTTTGTTTACATATCCTATTACAATCCACTGCTTTAAATTAACCCCTCCCACTACACGCCACTCTTGTAGACTTGTCTGTAAACTATAATTCGCCAATCCTATGCGTTCTATAAATACAAAAATAGGTCAATATAAGGAAAATATTAGAAGACAATGCCTGTATGTGTACATATAATATGTATATGTCAAAGCATTCGCAAAGTACGTTCAACAGTTTAAGGAAACTAACCACCTGACAATTTTGTATAAATTATAAAAAAAACAATAAGGAAAAATTTTACTTCTATGACAAAATCAGACACTTGAAGTAGTTACTAAAAATTTATATAGTTTCAATGTGTTTTGTTGAAGTGGTGTACAATTTGAGAGGCATATATAGTGATATATGCCTCTCAATTGAATTGGATAGCAGTGGCTATAAGCTAAATATTATGATGATATTGTAGTGAAAATAAAAATATAATCCCATCTAGTTTAAAACAAACTGATCAATACTGAGTGCAATACAATAGTGTAATACAATTAAAATATTTGTGAACGTGAAGATAGAGTTTAAAATTCTATAACCCGCCTACGTACTCGTATTACTATGAATCTATTGAAAACTCAGTCATCTCAAAATCAATCTCAATCAACATTTTAACATACATAGACCGAAAAAAGTAATATCGCTTCTTTTGTTTTTGGTTTTGATTGTATTGTATTTCGTTGCTTTAATTATGATGAAATGTTCAGGTGCTCTTCCAATTCTTAATTAAGGACTCCCATACATAGCAGCGAATTCGCAAGGCATTGCAAATATCTGCGAGCTCGCACGAATGCACAGCCTCAAACCTGATATTTGTTTTTCTAATAACTCTTCATCCAAATTCCTAGAATTCGTAGTACGAGAATTTTGAATTCAAGTTATACAATACAAGCATATATACAATAGTTAGTTAGTACAATACAAGTTATATATACAATAATTTTATAAATTCAGAATAAGTTGCTTTTTACCTTTTGGGAGAAGAAATAAATAAAATTTAATTACTAATTTTAGATCGATCATTTACAGCACTTTTTAGCACATCATAAAAACTTATTAACAACTTTTTTTTCAATCTACATATGACTAGAAATATCCCCATAGAAATAAATTTCTTATTCAACCTACTATGGGACATGCATAGCTATTTAGGGACAGACGCAAGCAGCCAACGCTTTTATCATCTCGAAGTAATTATAGTAAACGACAAAGATAAAGATTCTGTAGGTCAGTGCAAGCGTAGTCACCTTTTAGACAATAGGAGATAGGTTAACGGCACCCAACTGTGATGTACTTATTTGTTTATTGACGGTATTTAAGTGTTGACTTTACATCAATATAATGTATTGTTGCATAGAATTACGTATTGAGATCGTTGTATCATTGGCATCGACATATTTAGTAGTGAACTGCACTTTTACTACAGTTCAGATTAGAAAAAATTGATTGAATTTGAAATAGATCCATTTGATAGTAGAAATGCAAGTTGTTGTAATGATAATTTCGATGATTAAATATCAGTCGCATAGTCAATTCAGTCAGTTAACAAGCAGAAATATCTTAAGAACAATATATTCTCGCTTTTTACGTATAATACAATAGAAAACATTTTCTATGCATAACGCATGTGTCTAAGATCATTTGTTTGTCTCCTATTATTAACTATTGCCATTAAAAACGTAGTTTCATAAACATTTTTAAGATGTTTAAGAAACCAGTCTTTTGTCAGTGTAATAAATGTAACCATTGTTATTGTGACTTTTATTCTACCATAAAAAAGTAAAATTTAAACGTTTACAGTAGAGTTGTCAATGGTAGGGATCATTGACAACATCTCTGCCCTCAACGTTCAATGCTTTTATTTTCCCTTTCACCTCTCTTCTCTTGTCTTTTGTTTTATTACCTAATTTGTCATCCTCTTATTCGATATATTGTCGACATCTGGGATGATGGTTAAGATGTTTTTAAAAAGGTTGTATACGGGTATGAACCTTTCCAGGGATGTACTTAATATAGCATTTCTTTTATATTTATTTTATCTCAAGAACAAAATAAAAACGTGGTTATAAGTTATGAACGACAACATAACGTTATATTTGGTAAATGAATGTACAATTATTACATTACTATTTATGTACTTGGCAACTTATTACTCGACTGCGAAAGATGGAGGGTTATATTTTTCAAGTGTATGTATGTATATTTCTTTGGCACGCCCTAGAGTCTGCCGTATTTTAATGTGAATGGTGTCAATGTATTCGTCTTAGTCGTCAGAGTGACACTGCGATCAAAATATTAAAAAAAAAAACAAAAATAAAGTCTTTCTTCTTTTCAGTTCTTAAATTAATTGAATAAAGATGGCAAATACTGACGCAGTCGGGTCTTTTTTCGTTACATGTTTATTCAAACTTAAAGAAAATTTACGGCCTTATGGTTAAGTAATAGCAACATCACACGTGTTACTCATGGACCTTTGATCCAAAATTAGGCAGAGCCATAGTAGAACATAGTAAACAAACAGCTGGTAAACAGACTTATATATTTCTAAATACATACATATATGTATATGTATAGATAAATTTATCTTAAAGTTCAATAACGTTCAAAAACCTTTTAGTTACGTTATTTATATCTTTTTTACAGGTTGGCGGCATTACAAGCAGCTGGGGCGAACGATTGGCGAGCTCGGGTGTGCCGCTTGAGTCCTGATAGGGAGGAAAAAGACAAGGACAAGGATATCAAGGCTATAGAGCGCGCCAAGAACAGAATCAACGTTAGTACCTTATTTTTTATACTCTATATTTATATAATAAAACTGAAGAGTTTGTTACGTTGATGAGCGCATTCTTAGTAACTACTAGTTCGAAATTGAATGAACATGAATGAACAGAAAGGCTATAGGCTAAGTATATCTTCTAATATACCTATAAAATTCTCGGGTCGTGGTGTTTGTTACCAAACACCTTCGAAGCGGCTGGACCTATTTTTATAAAAAAAAATTGTTCAAATCGGATATGTCTGAGAATCAGCTAACATCTATTTTTCTTACCCCTAAATGTTGAGGGTAATTAACCCATTTTTTTTACGCCATAACAACTTTTGCAACAGGGTCAGCTAGTATAGTATCTCTATCTAGTATAGCTAGTATCATACATGATAACAATAGCTATATGGCCTGGCTCTATAGTCCAGGATTCCCGAAACAAATTTTACAAGTTATTACTATCACGCTAATTTTTCGTGTGTGGCTTCATTTTGATAAGGGATCACTTTTCACCTTATAAAAAAATTCTGTTGTGGTAGCTAACAGGGGCAGCAGGGACAAAAAACTTTTGAGCGTAGTACCCGGATAACGTATCACGCAAATTGTAGGACAATTTGGGTGTTTTTTTTATTATGATATATGAACTAAGTTGGTCTATTGAAATAGAAAAAAAATGGAGGTATGTAGTTTGCTTTTTTCTATATTTCTTGTCTTTTAATCGTATAATTATCTTGGATATCTTGGATTTACATTACGTTTGCAGTTGGAAAATAAAGTCTTCCAAATAAATTTGACCTGCAAATATGAGAAAAACGTTTAATAATATTCATAAAATCATCTTATTCGTAATTATTTTAGGAATAAATCTGTCCCACAATAAATCTGTACTTAGGTCATATACCACTGTCATTTCTAGATGAAATTCAGTTATTTTTTTTAAGTCTGTAAGCCTTACCCTTTAAAATCAATCTACCCTAGATTGTAATTCTTTCATCTCTATGTGATGACACCGATTTGGCTGATATTAGTCAGGTATTTTTATTTTTGACAGTTTTCCTCGAATAAATAAATAAAAAGGATTCTAAAATTAATTGTAACGATATTCTCAATAATTTATAACACTTGTTAAATCTACACTTATTTAAACTACAAATAAACTTCTAACACAAATCTCAGTTTAAATTTGAAGTAATTTCGCAGAGGCAATATGTAGTCAATTTGATGTTCTGTTATGCTTTCAAGAAATCTATCTAAAATACCTGCAGGCCACAACAAACTTATCGTGCTATTAAAAAGCTCCATATACTCTAGTACTGCATTTTCCATAAAGCGTGTTAGACATCATCTACCTGGGGTAACTAGAATCTCAAGTACCAAGAATACGCTTTGACAGTCCCCCGGTACTTTACTGTCGCTCGCTAATAAGCAAGAAGATTGAAGGGTGCTCGAAATCTATTGTGATATTGTAGCGCCAGCATGTTGCCATGCGAGCTTCACTACCTTTAAAAGTTTCAAAGGATAATAAACTTTATATTTTGCCGGACAAGGTAGCAAGTAGCTAAATATATTTTATGTGCTTGTGTTAATGTCATCGCTTAGAGTAGTTTTATGGTAATTGAAGCCATTGTAAATCTACTTCTATACATATAAAATTACTTGCACTCATTAATTGATTCACGAACGCAAAACCTTATCCACTGGGGCTTCAAATGTAAAATATTGAAATCTGATGCTTTTATGATTCAAGCATCCACTAAGAAAATGGTTTCAGAAATTTCATTCCTAAGAGTGTAAAATAAGGCATTATAAAAGTTAGGCACACGAAATAAGAAGAAATCGCATCAATCAAAGAATTACGACGGTTGTTATTTATTTACGGTTTCCTTCACTAAATATTGATTTAGTTAATGTACTTCATTGTCAAGGTCGAAACTTAATTGTCGTGCCATGTAGAGATATCCCCGGTGTACCGCACCAAAGTTTGTATCATGCGAAGATCAATGTTTTAATTTATTATTGCGTTGTTACCTTAATACCTACGTTACTATTTCATTTGCTGTATATATATATATATATATATACATGTTATGTTTTAGGTTATATTGTAATATTGTTAGTATGCAAAAAACAAGCGAAATCATTTGTCTTATTTGTTGCTTAGAAATCTGCACAGGATTCATCGTCTGAAATACTGTGGGTTGAAGATAGAAAGCTTTGAGCTGACTTTTCTTGATTTTATGCTTTTCCTTAATTCAGATTTAGGTTATGTGAAAGTACCCTAATAATTCAGTGCAATGGCAATTATGGAAATGAAAGTATGTAACAGGCAACACGGCATTTCTCTATTACAAGTCATTAATATTATTACAAAAGCTCAAAGGTGCGGTTACATAAAATCGGTTTCGTGCGAATTGTTTTGTCCTACTTCTCTGATAGTTACTCTAAATTTATCCTTAATTATATGTTTATGGTATTACCATGGAAATTTTACATTACAATACACGAAAGTTTAAAATTTTAAAAAATATTCAGATATGTACGTGGTATGAGTATGAAGATATGTAGAAAGCGGGATAACGTAGGGTAATAGAAAAGAAATAGAAAATATAGAAATAATTAGAAATATAAAATAGAAATGGTCTAATATAAAATAGGAATGTGTCGCGTCTCATTACTGTTCTGAAGTTATTTTAAATTGTCTCAGAACAAAAACTACTACTATAATAACACTACAACCTATACAGTGTGCATTGATGTTGTCATGCCAACCGTAAGAGACAACCTTAAAATCACCATCACTATTCATTACTACTGAAAATGAACCTAACCAAGGCTGATCGTTTTTTGTTTTTTCGAAAGACGGTCATGGGGACCGTCTTTCGAAAAAACAAAAAACGTTAATATTCATCTCATCCATGTCCATATTTTATATATTTTTCAACATTAATTTCATCACGACGAAGACGTAAAGACTTGAAGACTTATGATTTGAAGACTATAAACATTGGCAGAAATAGCTGATCCAAGAGATCCGGCTGGTTGCCATTTCATACAAAGAAGAAGAACCTAATAAACTTAAGGCATATTGCTTCAATCGTTTTTTAATAAAAGGGTTATTTGAAATATTTGTTTTGAGGAAAGGCAATAATGTTACCCTTCGTATAACACATGTAAATGTTTAAAAACCTTGCTCTAAAATCACAGTAATTGTAAAACAGCCACGCCCTTCCTTGTGAACTTTGCGAAAATGAGTTCAAATCGTACGTTTACCTCAAAAACACCACAAACAACAAGACATTTCCGACCTAATTGTGGTTATTTTAAGGGTTACAATAAACGGGTTTTATAAGATTTGTTTCCGCACGTAACACAAGGTATGTTGACAGGTCACGACACAATTTGATGGCCAGTAAAAGCGTTACCCTCATTTCCCCCTTGTTTTACTTGCCATCCGTCACCGGCCATTGGCTTTTTAATTGAAAACTGACTGATTTATATACTTAAGAAGATGAAAGAGGAAAAATCTTAAAAGGTTTCGAATATTGCTCTAACAGAAAATAGCAGAGAATTCAATTTTAATGTCAATTGATCAGGCTTTTATAGAGAGGCAGACAGGACATGCTAAAATATCTGAAAAGACGTTTGTCTTTCATGTCATCGGAGAAAAATGACAATATAAAGGAATATGAGACAGATCCTAGGAAGGGACTATATTTGTCGTTTAATCAGACAGAAAAACCAGCAATAAAACTGTAAACAAAATTATTACTGACATTGAAAGTATGAAACTCCTCTCCGACCCGCGTCCAGTATTCCAATATCAATATATATATATCAATATACATATCAAAGACGATTAAATAATTTCCAAGAAAGTTTTTGCCCAACGAATAGAACTATATACGTACGTACATATAGCTATATGATTGAAGGCAGTAATCAAGTAAAAATAATCGCACATTATAACCTCAATTAAACAACATTACTTAAACATGATTCGCCCCAAATCAATAAAAAACATGACACGCTCCAATATTGTCCTCTTCAAATATAATTTCCTACAAGATGGCTGCTCGATTTCCGATTTATCGGCATAATGTCGGCGTTGTAAATCTAATATTACCTAAATTGAATATTAATACATGTAATAAGTACCATTTGGCTAAAGGCATATACTATTAGTATTTTATATATTTTATATTTTATTATTATAGTATTATACATATATGTTTTGATCGTAAATTGATAATAAAATATACGCTATGACCGAAATGAGCATTTCATGGAATACCGGATTTAATCAAATGGAATGGAATTAAATTTTTTATTAGATGTAGTTTTAGAATGAATTTTGCTAACACTATTAGTATTTTATATTTTATTATTATAGTATTATACATATATGTTTTGATCGTTAATTGATAATAAAATATACGCTATGACCGGAAGGAGCATTTCATGGAATACCGGATTTAATAAAACGTAATGGAATTGAATTTTTATTAAATGTAGTTTTAAAATGAATTTTGCTAACATCTTGTCAGCAACAGATCCAGTTTAACTCCTAGCTAGTTCCATTTTCATTATTTGGTCAAAATTATACTATTCAGACCAGTCTCGGTAATGACCCCCATAATTCTCTCTTGGATCCCCTTTGGTTAGTGTTTTGCTGATGTTAACATTGCAGTATTATGTTACTATAAATGCTAATGATTACATGATGAGAATAAATTACGTATTTAAAGGAAAATTTTACTTTTAACTTCGAAACTAAATTTCTTATCTAAAAACATATTCCTAATACTTTCGGTTATAAAGATGTGTTAAATGTAAGTTATTTATAGTACCTAACAATTATAGAATGATTTAAATTGGCAAATGCTGGAGTAATTTATTACTTTCCGATTTCGTTTAATAGTGAATCGATATTGGCAAATGGAAAATGTCAAAAGATATGCTGGGTCATCCATCCTTCCACGCCTTTCCCCATGTCCGATATATTTTACGATTAATCGTAATAAAATCAACCAGGTGTACGTTGGAACTTGGAGAAAGCTGAAAGAAGCTTTTCCTTCTTTCATACCAACAATGTCGGATAGAACTAATCAAACCTATTTCTTATAATAGAGACAAAATTTCATATCGTGGTTGCTCCTTATCACAAAAGCTATTTATTAAACTCACTTCGTTCTTTCTTTCGCTGTTTCAGTCCTAAAGTAACATAATTGCTAAATAATTATGTGTTGGTTAAAAAAATAATCATACTTAGTTAATTTAAAAAATAAAATATAATGGTACCTACCATGACTTACTTATAAACTTAAAGGCTGAACTTGTATACGTAAGTACACATATTGCTAAAATTCTGTTAACCTTCAAATGACGGATATGATATAGTACCACAAATTACAGAATATGGTATACTTGACCTCATAACCTAAATGTTTGTTAAGCGTTGAAAAAAAACAAACAGACAACAATCACGTTTCAGAAATTATTACTAATTAAATGCCATTGCTATAGTTTATAGATACTACTTATTTGGTCTGAGAAAACCCGCAACATGTCCCACTTTCATGTGTATAAAAATATATAGTCCTATAGTATGTTCAAGACCCAAATTTTTTGTGCAATCCAAACAACCCATCTCTAATTTTAAACCGAAGAAAGATCTTTCTAACCTTTAGGAAGCTTTTATTACTTAATCATAATAAAAGCTTGCGGCTGACGGCTGAGGTCATTCCCAAAGTTCAGCTTATTTTTAGCTTAACGGTATTACTATTTTAGCTCAAGCTCAAATACCACCCTGACCTTTCGTGGACTATTGTCTTACCGTAACATAATGACATGATGGCCCCTTTCTTCACAAAGGTTTTCCCTTACATTTCAAAAGGTTTGCGTTATGTGTTTGATGACAAAAAGACAGATCCTAAAAGATGTAATTTTTACTATTTGTGTTAGAAATACGAGTAAGGCTTTATTTTATCACATAGAAAAAGAAACCCTGATATTATTTTGATGACTTTTTCATATAACCTCCTCCTTAGTATATAGAGATAAATATGGAGAATTTGAAGTTCTGTTTTCACATTATTAATTAAAGGGGAAGATATCGCCTTGGCATATGGTAAGATCTATGTAAAGACAATGATGATACTATTGCACTAACACTACCAATGATATAAAAATAGTGAAGGTTTTTATAAAATTAAAATAAAACAACAATTTGGCACTTGAATTCAAAATTTCCTCTCATAACTGGAAATACCCCAAGCATTTTTCCTGCATTTACTGAAGCAACAAATTGGATTTGCGCTGTTTCGGGAACGTGTTTTTATTTGATTATGTGTCAGCGCCATCTATGTTTGGCAGAGGAAATTAAATATGCGCTAGTAGCACCGCCCGCGGAAGAGACGGTAAACTAATTACTTTGCTCTATAAGCCTCACATCTCGTCATGTAAGTTTAATTGATTTCAAAAATGTACTATACCTATTTCTTTGATAGGAATTAAAAAAAATTAACGAACGGTAGATTAAATAGAAATGTACACTTAGTAGGAAAAGTAGTCTCTAGGTTGTAGAGCCACGCTGATTACAGCACGAACGGGCCGGCTTGACAGAGTCGGACCGCAAGGAAGATCAACGTAAAATGACAGCGTTCCTGCTGTCGTCTTCGGTTGGTGAGTGTGATGCAGAAGCATCACTAGGCCGCCATGGTGTGGGTCACCATGCTGCATTGTTGGTCTAGCGGTTGACGTGTGCGACTGCTGATCGTGAGGTCTCGGGTTCGATTCCCGGGTTGGACCAAATGTTTGTATGATCTACAAATATTTGTTTCGGAGTTTGGGTGTTTTCTATGTATAATATGTATGTATTTACAAAAAAAAAAAGTATATATGTATTTGTATCAGTTGTCTAGTACCCATAACACAAGCTCTGCTTAGCTTGGGATTAGATGACGTTGTGTGATAGATGTCCGAAATATTTATTTATTATTATTTATATTATTATTGTTGCATTCCAATTGACCATCACCCTTGGATTCTGCTTTTGCTTTCAATCAAGCAGAGTAGAGTCACATTGTCAGGGCCATACAAAACAAGTGACACTGTCTTTATCTACCACTCCGTCCAGGATGGTGCAGTAGACCAAAACAAAAAAAAAAATTATTTTTTATTATTGAAAATTCAACATCTGAAGTTTATTTTGTAAAGTTACAAATCAAGATAGAATAGAAAACAAATATAAAATTAACATACGAAAACATAAACATCAATCAATGTAGGTCACATTTGACTTAATCGTTGCAAGGGTATCACGCTCCCATTGCCATTTACGGGCCGTCGTAGAACCCTGCCATATAGGGTGGTAAGTCATAGAGGTCGCACCTCATACGTCCTAGGTTTCTACTCTACGTGGTAATGTTTTACATATCGTGACGTCTAACTCGGAAGCAAATAAGGTAGGCTTTAATCCTTACAAAACTATTACTAACTCGAAAACTACTAACTACCGCAGTGATCGCGTATGCGACTGCTTTGCTTTTGATTTCTGTTTCGGTTCTTAGGTCGGATCAAATGTTTGTATGATTTATGTATGGTTTGTTTGGGTGTTTTCTATGTATAATATGTATGTATTTACAAAAAAAAACAATAACATAGCACAAGTTCTGTTTAGTTTGGGAATAGATGGCGTGTCAGATATCCGAAAAAAATGTTTTTGACTGACTGACCCGGCGAACTTCATATCGCCTTAAAATTAGGTAAAAAAGAAAAGTAATGTCTATAGAAATTAGTAAAATTGAAGTGTGATCTTGTAAATTTTCTTACTTTTTCACCAAATGCATATGAAAACATATATGGTACTTACATTCATCAAAAATCTTTTTTTTGTGTAAAGTTTCGTTGTTAGTCTCTGAAACTCATTATCTATATCGATATAAAATTGGGACCTTCTCGGAATAAAAACCTCTCGAACGAAAACAATCGTAAATCTGTCTTTAAATAACGGGGTTACACCCGGATATAAAAAAAAAATCATCGGAATGGAGAACCTCCTCCCTTTTAAAAACGATTAATTAAATATGAAAGAATGCTAGAAGTTAGCGCCACAATGCACTTAATAATAAATACAAGACCTTGGCTCAAATAATTAAACTGCCATTAGAAAACGGTTGGCAAACAGACTCTTTAAATCCATCAACGGGTTACATCAGTAGATATAATTGTCCACTAAATCATAATACACTGCAGCTCATTTTAAACTAGCAAAAAAACACTGTGACAAACCAAATGAAGATATACAAAATGATTTATTTAATCACGTATGCCGTTTTTTGTTTAAAAACATTCAAACGTTCTCTGCGTAAATATGATAAATGTTTTAAAACTAATTTTGTTTTATAAAGGTTCGGGGATATAATACTTATGTGTAGGCATACCTTTATAGCTTCAGTCTATATTACCCATCCGTTGGGGCCAAGAAGTTCTGGAGTGGCAACCACGTACTAGATGCCGAAGCGTGCGTAGGCCCGGTACAAGGTAGTTCGATGACCAGGTGAAGGTCGCGAGAAACTGCTGAATGCGGGCAGCACAAGACTGGTTATTATGGGGAGCTTTAGGGTAGGCCTGTGTGCATCAGTTGCCGACTTTCGGTTGAGATTGTTAAGACTTCATAGGTAATTTACTGATAAATATAGGTACGGTGCAAATGTAGGTTTAGAGCAATTATCTGTTTAAGAGAATATTTTCCAGATGTATGGAACTAACCTACAATAGATTGGCATAACGCAGGACTTTACTCGTAGGTTTTTTTTATAATATACAAGCTGAGCCCCACGGTTTTTTACGCGGGTAACGCCACAGGGCGAAGCTAGTCCAAAACAGTAGTCTAAGTTAGTCCTTATATCATCAGCTATCTGCCAATGATCCCGTCAAAATCGGTCTAGCCGTTCAAGAGGTTTGATGAAAAAACTGCCAAAAATTTAAAAATTGAATTTTTGATGTGGTTTATGTACCGTACCTATATAGTTTCATATGCATGAAGTTAGTGAGAAGCTGTTAATTTGAAATTTTAAACTGACAATCAAATTTTATTTTATAATACAGGAGTGTTATAAGTTTGATGTCGATGTCTGTTTGTCTGTCTGTGGCATCGTCGCTCTCAAACGGATGGACCGATTTCGATGCGGTGGTTCTCAGCTATGTTTGGTTAATATTGGTCCAGCGGTAAAAGAGTATCAGCTCTTTTTCATAGTGATGTAAGGCATTTTTATCGTATGATTACTCGATTAAGTGCTTGCGTAGGGGGCTTTTTTTTTTTTTATTTAAGCTTCTTTCAAGAAGTGTCCCTTACTTATTAATAAAACCAAAAAAAGAAAATTATAAAACGGACTTAAAGGTTTGAGTCGATTTCTCTTGGACGCCATCATCTAATCTTCGTGTCCTTATCACGGTACCACCGTTGGGATATCTCCTTTCCATTATAAGTCTCCTCCTTTTTTTGAAGTCTGTTAAAAATAGAATTGCATAAACGCACCAGCTGGCTTCTTTTACATTGTTGAACTTTAAAATAAAGTCTTTAATACAGAGACGTAATCCCGTTATAATTTTATAACAATAGAGATGAGATAATTAACAGTTCTATACAAAAACTTATGTTAATACATATTATATATAATAATTTAAATTTGTAAATAACTCTGTCTGTTACGCTTTTACGGCAAAACCACTAAACCAATTTCGATTAATTTTTTTAATTTTGATCCTTTGATTGTTGAGGAAAGACAATGACTACTATTTACCGCGATATCCAACATACAAGCAGGCTGAGCCGCGGGCAAAGCTTGTTTAATTTATAGTTAGGAGACGTAACTTAGTGTTTCTTTCATAATGGTATATCATATATTATTCAAAGTCGAACAAATGTTATCAAGTGTTTAATTAAAGCCTAACACGACGCAAACACGATGTGTCTCGCGCTTTATAGTTTTGAATCACACTCATTAGTCAAACAGTGCCAACGGGACGGAACGGTTATGAAAGTGCTCCACATAAGTTTTGGCTAGAAGCTAAATCTAATTATACATTTTTGGCCAATGCGAAGTTAACACAAACTGAATGGTGGCGGGTCTCATTGTCTGTGTGTGTAAAACACAATTTTGAAGAGCGCATCATCGGTAATTGAAAGGGTTATAAGATGATTCTTATATTGGTTTATGAAGACCGCAGTAACACCACATGACTTAAGTCACTATGACTGCATATTGAATACCTAACTGGTTTTCGTATCAGTGGATAGGGTGACTCATGAGGAAAGTTTTGATATAAGGTTTGATATAAGTTGGAATGCAATGGAAGACAAAAAGGCATCGGAAAAGTTTTCTATAATTTTGATAAAATGAAAGAACGGTCATAACTAAGAACACACATTCTGTTAATGAAATCATTTTTTTTTCTAACATTATAAGCTTTGCAACCCCTGCGGCCAGATTCCTAGCTTAAGTTAAACTGACTAAGCCCACATGGAAAGATCTGATGATCATCACATCGAAAGAAACTTGAAGAACAAATGATATATCCAGTTTATTCTAATCTTATAACCTTGTACAAGTTGTTAGGAATACTAATTGGGTAATATTTTAAATGCGTGTTGTAAAGTATTCAGCAGTGCTTTTTGATACGCATTACCAACTTGGCCTAAAAACATTTCGTCTGGATATTTGTCTGGAATTAATATACTGTCTTGCCTAATACATCAAAAATGTTTTAAAGATTAGGATTATATGTCATTTTAAAAATAAATATAGTATTAACAAGAGTGAATTTGGTAAAACATCAAGGAGTCGTGTCAGTTCTTTGCGGTATCTAAGCATCATCTGTGATTAATTCATAAATCACATATTAAGTTCAAATACCTTGTAGATAATGGGAAAATTTCCGGCACGGTGCACAGATTAAAAGCGAATCTTAATTTCAGTGTATCAAAAATTATAATTTGCACATGCAACAAGCAATGACCTGGCTCGTTGACGAGACGCACTGGCACCGTCAGTTGTTTTGGGCCGGTCGCCCCAAGCGCGCGCGCATACCGTGCAATCATTTTATTTCCAAAACCGTGTATAGTGTTTGCGCGAAATTTCCTTCTTTGGACTGTTGTATAATTGTGGTTTTATCGGTATGATTAGGATACTATTTATATGTTTAGTCACCTTTATCCTTAAATTTATTGCGTTCGTGATTATCTTATCTCGTTTTGCTATTGGTTTGGTTTTCTTTTTTAACACAAAGAAATTTTTCAATTACGTTGCTGTTAATAAAGATTAACAGAAGCGTGCACGGTTCTTTTTGGAGGTGAATTTTATTAATTTTCGCTGAGTACTTTACCCGTTTATCATTATTATCACATATTTATCATACTATCTTTGGTTGTGACCTTGTGATCTGTGTAAGTTACAGTGACATTGGCCATGGAAATTGTTGTGTTTTTCTTGGTGATCTTTATCACTCAAACACTGGTTTTATTGTATTAGAAATTGTTAATGCCTAGCGCCACTTACGCTCCTTAATATCCGTTGCTATTTTTATCAAACAATATTCCTTGCATGGGTTTAAGGCATGTAAACGTTCTTATTCTTAATGTCCATATCATTTGTATTCATTGTGAGTTCTGGATTCCAATTTGGACGCATATTTGTATGTCGGTTGTTGATAGTATAATTGTGATGGATCCGTCCTACATTGACCACATCGTGCTTTATTGACGGTTATTAGGGCCAACGTTGACCGATATGACGAAGGGATAGATGTACCTGTATATAAATAACAAAAGCAATAGATTCAATTTGTTTCCTGTTTACTTAAACGGAAAACCAGTTAATATAGTGTTAATAATGGTTCTAAAGTTTTCGATGAATTAACGCTGTGTTTTTTTGTTGCTTTCCGTATTAGGCTCGAACAAGTAAACGTATTTGGTGCAAGAGTGTCGCGTCGCTGACATTATTGCGTACATCGAGATGATTAGATGATGGAATCTACTCCGTCGCAGCCTACTTTAACACCTTTTTCCTGCTTTATGTAATGTATTTAAACAGGATAATGAATACACCTCAATTGTTGCTGGTATTATAGGATGCGCTATGCAACAGTAGAAAATGGATTAAAGTTATGATTAAACAGCTAGTGTTATTTATAATATATTACGGCATCGTTTGATTTTGTCATTGATTTTCTACGATTTTCCTACTTTATTTTTAAATCGTAAGGTCAGTTCTATATTTGGGTGTTGTCTCTTGGGTCAAGGTTCCTCTCGTACTGATAGTACTATTGCCTTTGACGCTCCTATGTTGAATACATTTTTCATTATATAGTGATGCGTCATTGTTGCTGCTACTGGTTGTATACAATGTTTACACACGTTCTAGGTCCAGCGCATGAGTCACACGTGTCGTGTCCGCTACCAGATGATAAAGTGTGATCGAATGAATCTCAGTGATCAATTTGCTTCTGTCGCTGTTAGTGCTTTGCCGACCCTAGTTTTACCTGTTAGTCAATTGTTTTTTTTATGTAACTGTGAATTCTACGTCAATTAATTCAGTGACTTGTGTTTTAATGAACAATAGACCTCATTTGTGTTCAACACAAACAGTGCGTAAATCTTGTGTGAAACATGTTATTGACCAATTGATCCCTCATTACCAATGGCGCGGAAAGCCTTCAAGCATTATTAGTGTTGTTATTAATCACTATGGCAGATCGATCTCGTTCTATTTAGTAAAGTGATAAAACATAGATCAATATGATTATCGAAGCATTTTTTGGTTTTTTATTACTCGTGTTTGTGGTGTGGAAGTATGTTCTACCAAACCATGAAGAACCCACTAAGTATTCAAGATTAAAACTAGTTGAACCAGAAACATCGGAGCTAAATAGTAAGGAAGTAGTTGATCAGATTTTACCAACAAAGATTAACACTACAGCTAACAAGCAAATAGTTCAGAATAAGGAACTAAAACAAAAACGCTTAGGAAATCAACAGAGTCGTCCTCAGAAAGTAAACTATATACCTTACCAAAACGATGATTTAATTACACCATCTATATTATTAAAGCAACGTCAACTACTGAAGCAGAAAGGAACTAAACGCGAGAGCCCGCCAAAAGAAAAGCTTACAGAATTTCTTGAGAAAACTATTTTAAGCGATGACAAAATACAGTCAATTATTCAAAACCTGGCTCTAGATAAAAGAGAAATACTCATACACGAAGAACAGGCTAAATTACAATACCCTTCTTCAAAAGAAATAAAACCTCTTTTTAGAGAACAGGGGTATACTCTTAGTGAAAAGGTAGTAAAGCAACAAAGCACTATCGATGATATCTCAGAGAAGATAAATCGATTCAAATATTCAAACCTTGTAAAAGAAACAGAAACCTGTAATGAGCCTGTCCAGCATAAAGTACCAGAAGAAACACCTTTCTTGAAACGTCTCCAGAAACATCCAGCGATCCCAGCAGGCCTTAACTTTGGTTCAGTTATTGGTGAACTGAAGAATAAAACGAAAAATGGTGGACTCAAACCAGTTTTTAAGAAGTTCGAAGTTGATTCTTTAAACAACACACAGGCAGGTTTATTTTTTTATGCAGTTCATTTAAATAAAAAGTTTATTTTTAAAATCATCGGATGTATAATCAGTTGCCAGTATGACTAATAGTTTTGTAACTTTCTTATCAACTATCATTTCCTATTGTAAGCGGATATAAGTATTACACTACTTTTTATTATATTTTTAGTATGATAGGAGCATACCAGCTTAATCTGGCTATATATAACATATTACGTTTAAAAAATATTATTAATATACATTTTATTTTAAAAGAACGAAATATCCGAATTAAAATGACGGCAGGTTATCAGTCCGTAAATATTATACGTTTACTTGACAATGGGATGCTCGCACCGCAGTAAAAATGGCTCTAGTTATAATGTTATTCGCTTTTTATTTACTTACGTAACGACGCATTCACAATTATTCAACGTCGTGTGGTTGGGGGTCTCTCTATCTAGCGCAAAGAAGATATTATTTATTTTATGTTATAGATATCATCTAATTATATCATATTAATATTGAGGGCATATAGTTTTCAACAGTTACTCGTAATGTTATAATCTATTGATATTATATAAGATACAACAAGATAGGAAGTAAATAGTAGTAATTCTATCAGCTTAGATCAGATATCTGAATGTAAACAACGAGATAACGCTTTTGACCTGTAAATATATACAAATAATACTAATACTCTTAACGTTAGAAACAACATAGTAAAGGGAAGTTTATACCTTATTTCCAAGTAACGACACCTAATCACATCAACAACCTTTAATGGATTATTTATAGCTGGATTGACCTCTCCTTAGAAAGGTTCTTTGGGGTAATAAATCAAGCTGATCAGACGGGTTCCCTTAATATAACATAGAAGAAAACTTATTTTACGTGAGAGATATTGCACAAACTTCCATTACATGTACAAATATAGGAAACTGAACTCTCAAAATACTATTTTTTCATTTTTTTTGTGGAATGGAGGGCAAACGAGCAGACCTATTGCTTGATGGTAAGCGATTACCGCCGCCCATGGACACCTGCAACACCAGAGGCGTCACAAGTGCGTTGACGGTATCCTCATTCACTCGGTAAAACACAGCGCAAACGCTGTTTCACACCGGTTTTCTCCCCGGTCTAAGGCCGAAGCGTAGCTCTCCTACTTATAATGTTAATTTTATTTGTTACAGGAATCTCTTAACGCTGCAGTAGATGAAAAGAAGAAAGTCCACATCGACGAGAACGAAATCGGATCTGTAAATATTTTAGCCGACCGACGAACAAAACTAGAAACTGCTGCTCAAGTAAGTCATTAAAAATATATTCTGTCACATTTGCGCACACATTTTTAATTATTAGAGACACTGGTTTACAGTAAAATTCGCAAATAATTTACTGACTAATGCGATTTGGATGCTTTTCAACAAAAACTCGGTGCGGAATTTGTTACAGTTAAATATCTTAAAATAGAAAGACAGATTTTTTACTTACATGTATTAATATTGTCGAGTTCTTGACTTAAGATTCGTTTTAATTTATACTTTTAAATTTTCTGTAGAAATTCATTCTTCTACTTCACTCATCATAGAAACATACATATTAATTGTCATGACAAAATGAAGATACCTATCATTCATTATATGTATTTGGGTAGGTCACTCATTTTGTAAAAACGTATTTCTTTTTTTGGAAAAAAATGTACAATGTAAAACGCGCTGTTTCGCAAATGGACTACTGACCACGAAATTCTAGATTTTGAATCTTGATTTTGAATCTTCATTTTGACATTATCTGTTTGGTTTATACAGAGTTTCAGTTCTGTAGGTTTCCATTCCCAATTGCAATACTCACTTGATTGCACGATCTTTTCATTTAAATACATTTTTTTGTCAATTTCGTCAAGTGCCATCGCGTCTATCATTACACCTTACCATGTACATATTTGTTCAACAAGTAAAACATATAAAATAACTTTCCTGTTCATAAATGCTAGAGGTCAGACCTTGCGTACTTGTTTAAACAATTCTGCGTTGCGTAAAACCAAGTATTAACTTAACCGGGCGAGCGATTCCTTTGATTTACGGAATGCAGTTTCCAACGATTGCTTGGCCTCTATAGCCTTTCCAATGTGAGCTTTAGAGTGAAACAATTTATAATTGTACTAACAAGTGTATCCTTTACTGAGTATATTTAAAGATCAAGGGCTCGTGGGTATTTCGAGTGGGTAAGGCCAGCTGGCCAGTCGCTTGGTGCTGTATAAAAGATGCATTAACCAAGTGTCAATATTGAAAATTATGAGTAACTGACCGCAGTGATTCACGGTTGTACGATATTTGCGGTGTTCGGACACGGTTGAATAATTTAGCCAAAGTGACATCGAATAGTATATTTGTATTAATTTACTGGTTTTACCTTTTTCATTAGAAGTAATTGAAAATCAAAGGTTATTTAGTAATGCAATACAATGATAAAGTACTAATAAAGTACTATTGGTTTGAGTTGGTCAAAATGTTTTGAAAAGCACTGTTTTCTTGCAAAATATGAGTTCTTTAACCTTTAACTTAAACTGCCGTCCTTCGCATAATCAGTTTTGAAAATATCTATAGTAGGTATTATGCGAAAGACGTACGACCCATGACTGACGACTTGACTGCCTCGGTGGCGCAGTGGTAGCGTATACGACTGCTGTTCTTGAGGTCTCGGGTTCGATTCCCGGGTCGGACCAAATGTTTGTATGATCTACAAATATTTGTTTCGGAGTTTGGGTGTTTTCTATATATAATATGTATGTATTTACAAAAAAAAGGTATATATGTATTTATATCAGTTGTTCTAGTACCCATAACACAAGCTCTGCTTAGCTTGGGACTAGACGGCGTTGTGTGTTAGATGTCCGAAATATTTATTTATTTATTTATTTAATAACGTATTTGTTTAAATAATATACTTCCTTTCTAAGGAGAGGCCCATGTCATTGTTAAAGACATTGTTTAAGACGATACAACAATAAGATCTAGAATATCTAAGTCGGTAACAGACATGTTTTGTTGAATACTTTCAACAATTTCTTATTTCCTGTCCAATAAAGTTCGCTCACGTATATTATTATTCTTAGAAACCAACTGTTACTTAACTAAAATTAATACATTACTTAATTTTAATGATCTTCTTTAAAACTAAGCAATGTATTAATTTTTGACTTTCATCTATTTGATTGGCATTGACATTGATTGATTGAATTAGCAGTAGATGGTACCTTACGATTTACGATTCGATTATAGAATAATGTAGTAATGAATTTCATTAATTCGATGACTCGCCTCACAGAAATCTTTGAAGTTCTCGGTTTTTCTCTATTACATCCACATAAACCTTCCTCTTAAATCACTCTCTCGCATATACTGAGTTTTTTTTTTTTCAGTTCTAAAAATTTTCACTTACAACGGATAAGTTTATAAATATATTTTTTGTATCTATATCTGATTATTACAGGGATGGCGTAAACGCGTTCCCCAGAGCGATGCGTCCCTGTTTACCGTCGCGGGAAGGTTGGAGCGCGACAAGGTTGTGACGTCGACACCCCCAATCACCCCACCGCCTGCCACAGCGCCTGTGGCAATAGCATCGCCTGGAATACCACCACCAAACAAATTTAAGTAAGTATACTCAAATCTATACTGATTTTTTTATAAAATTATTCGTGAAGTTTAAAAGTTGAATCTATATAAATATTATAATGCTAAAGAGTTTGTTTGTTTGTTTGAACGCGCTGATCTTAGGAACTACTGGTCCGATTTGGAAAATCCTTTCAGTGATAGATAGCTCATTTATTGAGGAAGGCTCTAGGTTTTATATCATCACGCTAAGACCTACAGGAGCGGTGCACCAATAAATAATGTTACAAAAACGGGGGAAAATTATCACGCTACGGGCAATAGGAGACGAAAGCGAGGTTCCGTGGGTCGGCTAGTATATTATACAGCAGCAGGAAACAAACCCTATTTGTATCCGTCTGGCCAAAGTGGTATGGTGGGCCAAAACCTTCTTACTAAGGCCCATGTCCAACGGTCGACGGTTTAAAGTCTGTTTGTTGATGATGGTATTATACATGAAATGAAATGAAATGAAATGAAATGAAATGAAATGAAATGAAATGAAATGAAATGAAATGAAATCATTTATTCTGCAATTAGGTTGTATTAACACTTTTGCAAGTTAAACTGTTTTTGAGCAGATGAGTTCGGCCTTTCCTAACTGGACTAGCCCTGAGAAGAAAGGACCAAACAAACTCAGGGATCAACGTCTCTTTTAAAATCCAGACAATTTTCATAAATGCAAAATACATTATAACACATAAATTAAAAAAAAATGTCAGCTATAACAATAGTTTCAGATGAATTTATTTCAAACTAGCTGAATCCCGCGGTGTTACCCGCGGTTATTGTTGTGCCGCGAGTAACGCCGCGGGACAAAGTTAGTCTAAAAAAAAGTAGCCTAAGTTACTCCCCGGATCATCAGCTACCTGCCAGTGAAAGTCCCGTCAAAATCCGTCCAGCCGTTCCAGAGATTACCCGGAACAAACAGACAGACAGACAGACAGACAGACAGACAAAAATTTTTTTAACCACATTTTTGGTATATGTACCGTGTATACATACATATGCATTTAGTAAAAAGCGGTTATTTTAATATTACAAACAGACACTCCAATTTTATTTATTTGTATAGATTATAAATTATCGTCACATTAAAACAAATTTAAAGATTCAACATAAATAGCATGTGCAGAATGGGCAGCTCAATCCCAGGCAGTTTTATCATATACATACAGCTTCATTTAATTATAAACAGTCTTTTGCTTTTTTTTTCATGCATATGCTCATATATACATAAAACTATACTGCGCTAATTAGTTACATTACTAACGAATTAAATTAACAAATAAATATTTTAACAGAAGAAGTATTTTGGACTAACGGGAATCGAGCTCGCTGCCTCTGAAGCGATATTGTAGTTGCAGTTATTTGCTCGATTATGTACAGTCCTAACTACAAAAAGCAAATTTCAGTACTGTTCAATATCCAACTTGCACCTGTCCATTTTATTTCGTTACGGTTACAGTCTGTTGCACTGGACTGTTAAATAT
Source organism: Spilosoma lubricipeda (assembly GCA_905220595.1). Classification (NCBI taxonomy): domain Eukaryota; kingdom Metazoa; phylum Arthropoda; class Insecta; order Lepidoptera; family Erebidae; genus Spilosoma; species Spilosoma lubricipeda. The sequence continues at coordinate 5,733,234 of HG992290.1, forward strand.
TATGTTTTGAGTCACACTGTACTGTCCGTTAATTGTACGTTTAAAAGATGTTTCCTTAGTGTGGGAATAGTCTTGAATAAATAGTACCGTAATTCTTAAAAAAACTTGCATACGAAACATGAGTTTGAACACATTTTGAATAGACTATTAAAAAAACGATGCGTAGGTTAGTTTAGCCATCGTAATGCAGTGATATAACGCACTTGTTACCTTAAAAACCTTCTCTTAAGAACACAACCCTTTCATATTTTCAACAGGGAGGTCATTCCACAAGTTGAACGTTCTCGAATGTGGAAATTATTTTCGAAACTCACAGTCTACAATCTCATATTTACATTCAACAGTAACGCAACTATCACCTAAAATTAGTACTATCAATAAAAGTCAAGGACGCTAGATCCTTGACAACCTTCAGACTATCATGTGTGTAATAAAACCGTCTGACGCAACCTGCTTCTCAAATGACATTAATGTAACTTTACACCTCAGGTCTAGGAAGCAAACGTCCCCTACCAACGGCTTTGCATCCGGTCCCCTCCGCTCAGCATCGTGTGCAGTCGTCAGCGCCACTTCAATCGAATTGAAGCCTAAGGAGACGGCAAGAATCGATCGAGAATCGTTCAAGAGAAGTCACTCTGTCAGTGAGAGCATTAGTAGGGTTGATGAGAGTGAGTTTCAATTGATTTGTAGTTGATATATATGTTTACTATTATAACCAAGGCTTCCTTTGCGGTTTCGTCTACCATTTTATATCTCTATTTCATTTTTTTTTCTTAAATAAATTCTCTTGAACTTAATCGTTATATAAATACAAACATATTTTTTATTTTTACAACGCTCTTTTATATAATAACACTATTATAACAATGTTAATTTAGGCATTTAAAACTGTTCTAGTTAGTATATAGTAAGTAGGTATATCATTAATTCATTGTAGAACACAGAAATAATACTTTACATTTTATATGTCAATTTAAAAAACACGATAAACCCGATAGCGTTTAAATGATCGCATTTTTATCTATTCTGTTGCACATTAACAATCGATATTCGTGTAATAAATTAATCAATTTTTATTTCGATGACTGTTTATCAAGTGGTTAGAGAACTTGAGGTCTGGGTTCAATTACATTTCTCTATCTATATAATATTACAGTAATAACTTTACCCATCTTACATACGGCCGCAAGGCAAAACCTTTTAACCAGACTTCTGTAAAACACATTTATATGCTTCTAAATCCATACCTATCTATCTATTATCTTCTATATATATCTTATCTATCCTCTATCTATATACATAAAAGAGGAAGGTGACTGACATACCAAGAGATCAATGCACAGCCCAAACCGCTGAACCTAGAATCCTAAAATTTTACATGCAGGTTCTTTATATAACGTTAATGAGCACTAAGAAAGGAATTTTGGAAATTCATCCCCTAAGGGGGTAAAATAGGGGATGAAAATTTGTATGAAACGTTTTATTCCTGTGATGGATTTGCGTACAACTTTGTAAAAATATAGTGAGGTTAAAGTAATGAGATACGTATTTTAGTATTTTTCAAAATGCCACCTCTAAGGGAACAAATCAGGGGATGAAATTCTGCGTGAGCTAAGCCGCGTGCAAAAGCTAGTTGTAGATAAATCACACCTAGACACAGAACAAAGATAATAAATAGAAATACAATATAGCTAAAATAGTAGCAAATAAGAGATTAATTTTTCTTGTAGAAGATGAAGCGCCCAGCGGCGCGGAGCGATCAGGTCAGCCAGTCCGAGTGCCGCGAGCTGATGATGAAACGTTCCACGCTTTCTTCACGCCTGCTTTACAGCAAGAGAAGACTGCAGACGCTGAGGGTGTCGATGTCGACCTGGATGCGATTGACAGCGGTTCTAGACAACTGTAAGTGGTTGTTTTTATCAGTACAATTATATCAGAGTAACATAAATAAATACATTCATAATCTACACATGCTAATCCACTATATTAATATGCTTTGTAAGTTAAGTCATCGTGATACTAAGAATAATGTATTTATATAAATATATATATTAGCTAACTTAGTGTTCTACCATTTAAATCATAAAATAAATCAATTCGGAATTAAAAAATAAAAGAAGGGTGAAAAACACTATGATTATACTTGCCAAATATACAAAAAAAATCTTTCAAATCGGTCAAGCCGTTTTGGAGGAGTGCGACCATAAACACCGTGACACCAGATGTTCATACATTAGAAAATAAAATCGAGTAGTTATGTATTTCTTCGTCTATGTCCATTCATATATATTTCTTAATTGCGCACTTGACTTACAAATTCAATTTGCTTGCTCTAATATAATTTTCCAATGGTAACTCCCCATCGTTGCCTGTAAAGTGCTACCATGCTAAAAATTCTTCTATTACTTGCTGAATATTTCTGTTTTATTTTAAGAGTGTGTTTAATCGCTGAAATGTCGCGCCGCACTACCACCCGGCCGTGAGATGGCGTTGGAGGACACTTTAGAGGTTAAAAGAAAGCATTTGTCCATACAGTTTGGCAGGTGAATGGGCTCGTCGGGCACGAGTTGGTCGTCGTCACCAGGCCTCGCGCAATCCGCTTCGAGCTCTTGCGGCGCGGACGGACCTGCGAGACGAATATGTACCTACAACCACCGCCACACCAATGAACAACAAAAAGAGCTATGTTCCTGATAAGTGTAAGTTCATTGCATTGTTATATTTCGATCGATCACCAGTATGTGTTGTTAGTCGGTAGAACTTATAGTGCTAAGTGTCATATATTGTTAAACTAGCTGACCCACGCAACCTCGTTTGCGCCTTATATTGCCCGTAGCATGAAAATTTCCACCGTTTTTGAAACATTCTTTATTGTTGCTCCTCTCCTATTAGTAGTAGCGTGATGATATAATATATACCCTATAGCCTTCCTCGATAAATGGACTATCCAACGCTGAAATAATTTTTCAAATCGGACCAGCGGTTCCTGAGATTAGCGCGTTCAAACAAACAAACTCTTCAGCTTTATTATATACTAGCTTTATTTATACATAGCTAAGCCTGGCCAACTGTATCAGCATATTTCAGATATGAGTGTATTACGAGCACGTAGTATTTAGACATTCTTTATATCTCGAGAATAAGACGTGATTAAAAGCATTGTATCGATAGATTTTAGTATATATAATGTATCTGTAAGTTGGTATAAAAAGTCAGCCATACGTTACCATGTAACATTAGAGCAGCCGTGGCTCCTGCATAATACATACTACTGACATCGTCGCTCACCGTCGTTGTATATTCTTCTCACCTATAATTTCGCTATAGTTTGTGTCTCCAACAATTGAACAAGGAAAATATAAGTTCGCTATACAAAACTAATCAGTGCCGCGACTAACGAATAATGAGTGCAATATTTCCAGCGATCAGTATTCAAAGCTGAATTGCGATTGATAGATTTTAATGTAATAATAGACTTAATAGTTGTGGTTCCTACCTTTAGAATCAAAAACATACACTCACACACACAACATACATCAACAGTGTTAAACAGTTTACTGCTGGAATTGGGTCTCTCCTTCAAAAGGAGGTTAAAAGAGCTTTTATAAATATACCTATTAATATCTAGCATCAAAAGTATACTTCGAATTCTAAATAGTTAAAATTGTGAATTGCCGTCGATCGATCGCAATTAGGTAGACGCTTATCCTTAGTCGGCTGGACACTCTATCGTTTTACGTAGCTGGAAGTCGAAAGTCGATGCGCATAAGCTGTTAATCTATATATATCTACTAGTTGTCCGACGTTTGCCATATATATATCTATATATATGGCAAACGTCGTTTTGCCATAACTACTAATAAATTAAAAATTAATTAAAAAAACATTGTCCAGCGGACAAAATTGTGAATCTAAACCAATCCCAGATCCCCTTGAACACACACAAAATTTCATCAAAAACGGTCCAGTCGTTTGAGAGTAGTTCAGTGATATACACACTCACAGAAGAATTATATATATATAAAGAAAATGAATCCCTATTTGCCTTGGTCACACGACATCACGTGGGAACGACTGAATCGATTTTGCTAATTCTTTTTTTGTTGGATAGCCCATTGAGCGAGGAAGGTAGCCCATTTAGGCTATTTAACATCACTCTACGACCAATAGGAGCCGGGTATCGACCGGAAATGTTGAGAAATGGGAAAAAAAAACTCATGGAGAGAAACGAAGTTGTGCGGGTCAGTTAGTTTGTTATAAATACTCTAGCTATTATTGTTTACTTCCGAACTCCTTTAACATTACTCTACTGTAGGTACTTACCGTACTAAACTGTATCTCGTATTGTATTGTGGTTACAGTACAACCCAACGGCGGTCTAGCAGCAGAAGCGCTGGCTGCGCTAGCCAGCAAGGAGGACTTCGCGAGCGTAGCACTGCGAAGCGCCAGCGCCGCCCCTCCTGCGCACGGCACGAGGCCCGCCATGTTACTGCACGTCAAGGGACGCCGCAGGGTGCAGGTACGTCACTACACTGTTAAACTAAACTTTAGCCAGTAATACGATGGTGTTCTGCGACGTTTTCGGTACTCTACATCATCAGCCTGTCTACTGCTTTACCTACATAGGTCTCTCGAAACGAGATTCCGGGTTCTATAAAAGCATCTCACTAGACCGCATTGTGTGGGTCACCATGCTGTATTGTCCACATTCACAATGAGGATGGTGGCCACCACTCTTGAATTCTACTCATGCTTTCCACCAGGCAGCAAAGAGTCGTTTTGGTATAAGCGTGCACGATCCCGGACGTATCTAGTTCCTATCACCTAACTTACAGAAATCGTCTCTCTATTTAGCCTGTAGGTGTTCTACATGGGTTGATTCGATTTGTTCTCTTCAAATGTTTGCGTTTGCATTAAGAAAATAGTGATGCATCGATAAAACCAGCTTCCTGACCAATTGCAAGAAAATATTGTTTAATATGAAAGCTAGGAACCTAATTGGTTAGAGGACGGGACTTCATTGATAACATCGACTACAGTTGTGAATATTAAAATAATAATAATAATTTATTTACATAATAAATAAATGTATTTTACGTTGCAGACACGGCTTGTGGAGCCGGTACACACGAGTGTGAACCGTGGTGATTGCTTCATACTAGTCACGCCTGACCAACTGTTCCTGTACATCGGACTGTACGCTAATGTTATTGAAAAGTATGTATTTCTGAATAACAATATAAATATAAATACCTGTACACCACTATTTGTTTAAAAGTTGAAAAAAATAATCCTAAAACTCTCAGTCAAATTCTATTTGTAAAGCTATGGTTGGTGCTATTTCTCGAAATAATGCTGACGGAAGCTAGACGTCTACAATGCAATAATAATAGAGATGTTTTTCTCAATAAACGTCAATAGTATGTTATAAAAATTTCAAAGTGATGCAAGACAAACTCATTTTTAATTAAATTCATGAATGTTTGTTTCAACACCTTACTAATTTCTTATCTATTACTACAAGTATCAAGAACGTTACCTTCTACTAATAGTGAACTCTTTCCTCTAGGTAAAAGTTTAAAACAATAGGTATAACAAACAAGTTTCTTATCTTTTCAGGAATCGCAGTACAGATATTGCCATGCACATTCAAAACACAAAAGACTTAGGCTGCAAGAACTCTACAGGCATCATTAAAATAGACGAACAAATTAAAAACTACAACAAGAAACATTGGAACCAATTCTGGTCATTATTGGGCGTCACCGAAGACGTCGAGACCTACAAACCCGTAGAGACTGGACATGCCGACGAAGACGAAATATTCGAGTCGTGTGTCATCCAAACCAATATGTGCTACGAGGTCAAAGATGATGAATTGGAGCCAATCCAGGAATATTGGGGCCAATCGCCAAAGATAGCTATGCTCAACCAATCCAAAGTAATCGTATTCGATTTCGGTTCAGAAATGTATATCTGGTACGGCAAAAATGTACCTCTGGAGAGTCGTCGCCGCGCAGCACAGTTGGCTCAAGAAATGTTTGATGAAGGTTACAACTATGAAGAATGTCACATAAATCCTTTGAATGCAGCTTTGCACCAAGGGGCACGTGACGCTTCTACCGAACAACCTTCAAAATCATCCAAGAGCCGACCCGAGTGGGCGATATTGTCCAAAGTAACACAACACATGGAAACTATTCTCTTCAAAGAAAAGTTCTTAGATTGGCCCGATTACTCTAGGGTTATCAAAGTAAAATCCCCAGAAAATAAATCAAATAGTATTGAAATTTCTCCGTGCGACGCTGAAGAAATGTGGTCGAATGAATACCAGGATCCAGATCTCATATTAGAAGGATCCCATATCGGTCGAGGCACGCACTATTATGATAAGAACAATATGAGACATTACGATATCAACACTAAGTCTGTAAGCAAATGGGTCATTCAAGAATACGATTATCAAAAAGTGGAAAATGACTCCGAAACCGGTGAATTCTTCTCAGCTGATAGCTACATTATCAGATGGGAGTATCAGATAACGGCTACCGGTAGAGAACTAAATGGCAAGCCGTCTAAACACAATGTGACCGGCAGAGACCGTTGCGCGTACTTCTGTTGGCAAGGCCGAGACGCCAGCTCCAATGAAAAAGGTGCTGCTGCTCTGTTGACTGTCGAACTCGACAAAGAAAAGGGTCCCCAGGCTCGAGTAGCTCAAGGAAACGAACCTCCGGCATTCTTAAACCTTTTCCAGGGTAATCTTATTATCCACCAGGGTAAAAGAGACACCGATAAAAGTAGATACAGGTTATTCGTAACCCGCGGCAACTTGGCTAATGAGGCATATTTACTTCAAGTGCCTTGTTCTGTCCGCCAGTTGCGAAGCCGTGGCTCTTTGTTGCTGGTCGACACAGAAAAGAATTGTATGTACATCTGGCACGGCACTAGAAGTATGAAACATACGAAGAATATCGCTATTGAGATGGCTAACAGACTTGTCGCAAGGAAGTCCAGCTATTTATTCGGCGATCACGTATCTCATATAGAAATTAGTGAAGTGCGTGAGGGTGAAGAGCCTAAGGATGTTTTAAGTGCATTAGGTGTGGCGAATAAGCAGTACTACAACTCGGTAGTGGGATGTGGAAGGGAGGCAGGCGGTGACGTCACTCCTCGTTTATTCCATTTTACGGACCTGGGTGGACAGTTTGAAGCAAACGAGGTGCTGTCGCCACTACGACACGAACATTTGGTGACACCCTTCCCTTTTGAACAAAAGGAGTTGTATTCGGCTTCGCAGCCAGGTAAATATTAACCGATATTATCGACTCGAATGCATTTTCAAGTTCTATTTGGTTACCGTTATTGTATTTGTGTATTTATAATTGCAGCCTTGTTCCTGTTAGACGACGGAAAGTGCGTGTGGCTGTGGCAGGGCTGGTGGCCGTGCGGGGAAGATGGAGAACTAGAACCCGCCGAGCGAAACACCGGTACGTTAATGATTCAGTTTCTCACAAAAATCGGATTTATTTAAAATTTATGCGATACTTAAAAGTCTATATTTAAAAACTTTCTCAACTCTTTTTCAAGTACAGATATTTTAATTTGGAAACTTGTTATTGGATAGAGAATATTTTTGTGTATTAAACACTATGTCGTTTCTACGACCACCTCAGTGACATATTTATTTCTTAATTAAAACTTCCGCTAAGCATATTGTACAAGGCGGACCTACCTTTTTTCCAGACAACACAAAATATTTTCGACGTACTTTGACATTTCTACAACCACCATAGTAAACCTTCCATGAGAATATAATAATCTTTACCTAGTCGACATAGGAGTCAAAGTGGTGTGTTCATTGCCAGGAGTAGACGTGTTCTCAGCTCGCTGGCAGGCGATGCATTCATACACTATGCCATTTATATCAATCACTTTAGTAACTCTGCTAAGGGATTTAAATCTACACGAATTGCCATAAGAGTCATATTCGCGTTAACAGGTTGATAGCAGGCGCTGCTCGTTGCGGCGTTCCATTTATACAGTATGATATTCATAAAATCACTTCAGTAAAATGTCCAAGGGAATATAGTCTTTAACGCGTTGCCAAAAGAGTCATAGTAGTGTGTTCGTCGTCAGGAGTGGGCGCGTTCGCAGCTCGCTGGCAGGCGCTTCGCGTGGCAGCACTGCGCACGTGCGAGGCGTACTGGCGCGTATCTCGCTCCAGCACGCCGCTCGCCGAGCCCGACGTGCGGATCGTGGCCGCCGGCCTCGAGCCGCAGCGCTTCACCGACCTCTTCGACACCTGGGAGGACCACGACCAGGCCGCGGATGTTAACATTGCTGTAAGTACTTACTAGTACGCTCTTTACGTCCACGCTCTTAATGCTACTGGTTTGCGGACCGTCTTTACTTCTATTCCTTCATGGGTATTAGGGTATCTGTAAAAAATAATTTAAATACTGTTTGAGACATATTATTGCAAGATGTAGTGTTTGTCTGAATTACTTTAAATTTTATTTTGAAATTTATTAAAGTCTAGTTTCAAATTAAATATAATCAAATATGTAGCTAATAGATTAGATTAGCATTCCATAATGGATGACGGTTTTTAGATAGAATTTACTTTTTTCTTCTGAAATTGATGTCAAAATATACTATGTATTATATTGATCTTAACTTTGTTAGTTGATTCGTTTTTGTTCCAAAATTTGACTTGATATAATTTGACTAAGGTATTACGAAACTCTGAAAATTTGAATTTAATTATTCTAGTCACAAAATATAGAATTTAAATGAATGCCACAGGGATTGAAAGTGATCTCCGATGCAATATTCTTCGTTATTTAATTACTACAATTTAGAAAATTTGTAATAACTCAGACATAATACAGTATCTGATTATGACGTAATACAGTATGTATGATAAAGAATTAATAGAAAAATATCAGATAAAAAAAGCTTCAGTAAGGTTATTATTTAGTCACTTTGACTGTCATCTTCCTGGTTACGGCTCTTATCTGATCGGCGAGTAATATCGTACGGTGTACATATGGGCACGGCTTCCTGACGCACTGACGCACGCGCGTTCCGCAGCACGGGCACAAGGCGGGCGCGCACGTGCGCGGCGCGGCGGAACTGTCGCGCCTCACGAGCTGCGACGCCGTGCTGGCGCTGGCCGAGCTGCAGCGCCGCCCGCTGCCGCCGCACGTCGACCCGCACCACCTCGAGCGGCACCTCGCCGCGCAAGACTTCCTGGTACGCACACACCACGCCTTACCCCCACTCGCTCACTACGCCTTACCCCCCCACTTGCTCACTATGCCTTACCCCCACTCGCTCATTACGCCTTACCCCCACACGCTCACTACACCTTACCCCCACTCGCTCACTACGCCTTACCCTCACCCACTCACTACGCCTTACCCCCCTACTTACGACGATGCTTACGCTAAATGCCACTTTTCGGCACCGTCTCGATCGACACCTCGACCCGCTAGAATTACTGGTACGCACACTATGCCTTATCCCCATTCAATCGCCATTGTGTTGACGCCATTTGCAACTTTTGCGCACCATCTAAAGCGACACCTCGCGCCACAAGACTTCCTGCCATAGAGACTACGCCTTACCCCCATTTACTCACGACGGTGCTGACGCCAAATTCCAGTTTTCACACCACCTCGAGCGATATCCCGCCACGGAAGATTTCCTGATACGCACACACCACGCACTATGCTCATTCACGAACGCACAAACCACACCTTACCCCCCCCCCCCCCTCACTACTTTCAATTTTTTCATTTGCAAAATTATAATAATGTGTAATTTCTTTGTATATATTTTTAAAACAAAAGAGCAAACGGGTCACTTTACGGTGATGGTAATACTTATGAATGTTTGAAGTGTTTTCAATTGTTTTTTGTTTTTTGTAGTAAAAAAATATTTGTGAAGAACTTGTATCCAGGTACAATAAAAAATATACACAGAAAAATAGAGATAGAAATATGGAGGAAGAAAACTAATTGTCATTGTTTGATGTCAAATATGTCACATCACCTTGAAATTTAAAATAATTATTCACAATAAGAATAGAATTATAAACTTTACTTCAATTAATACAGTTTAAATTTAGGAGCTTAAAAATATAAAGACCATATACAAATCACTTTGACGCTAAAAGTAATTTCTTACAGGCGACCTTTGGATGGACAAATCGAGTATTGAAAGACCAATTCATGGGTAGTTTTGATGCTAAAAATAAATAAAGAAATAGTTGGTAATAAGAGTAAAAAAACTCTGCATACTAATAACTTTTTCTGTCTCATTGATTTTGAATTTTTTCTGTTTGAACAGGAGGCTTTTGGCATGTCCAAAGAAGAGTTCTCAAGTCTCCCCGCGTGGAAACAGACCAACTTGAAGAAGGACGTGGGCCTGTTCTGATGTGTCCACGCCTCTAAGTGATCACATATACATGTTTTGTACAATCATGCCAGTTTCTTACTTTTTTACTCAACCATGTCGTCGATGGATTTGATACGATTAACATTAAGAGCACGCTTATATTCTATTAAAATGTTTGTACTAACGGTATTCGTGTACCTAACGATGTATTCGCGCTCGTGATATTTTCATGTAACCGCCGTAGACATAGTAAATAGTTGTGTGAGGAATTGGACTTCGGAATTGTTCGTGGATTGTGAGTCGCGTCCCCGCCGTTCGTTTAATTAATCATATTTGTATATAGTCGTTTTATTTGATTATTTATTTCTTAACTACGTTTCTCTTCTACTTTCTTTTAGCAAACAATTTTCTTACGAATTTGTAATGTAATATTTAGTTTAGATGCGTTTTGTGGCGGCGCGGACGCGACGCTTCTCGGTGATATATTTTCGATTCGACTGTAAGATGTTCCTCTATAGCGCATAAAAGATTTGTAGTTTTGCTAACTTTAATAATGTATTTATCGACAGCGCTGTACGGAAATATCTTTCGCGGAACGTTTTAGTAAAATGTCTGGTCAAAGTATGGTTATTTGTTATAAACAGTTAGATTTACACACAAGTACTTTACTACTATTGTATTCGCTTTAGAAGTAGGTGCGAGTACCGCTGCGCTTGGAATTATCAGCTGATTGTACTTGTGATATTGTTGATTTGCGCAACACTGTGCTGTATAACGCTACGTCTCGCAGTCTGTTGTTGAAATTGTTAGCGAATAATTCCAACGTGGCCGAACTACTAATTTATATATATATTTTAACACATTACATATCTAATCTACTCATTGCATCTTTTATACAGTGCGTTAGGTGGACCATAAAGTAAATTTAATTATAATATGCGGTATTCCGTGCTGTTCCACTAAAACTGGCAATATTCTTAAAGGATCTTGAGCGGTAATGTTGCACTAAATATATTATTGTGAAGTAAGTTGTAGCTCGTTTTGTGAGTGGATTATATTTATTGATATACACTTTAATCAAAGTTCACTTTTAATGTCAAACTTATTCTAAATCTGCATATAGAAGAAATGATGTTTGTAATTATATTTTGGTTCCCTTTTCATCCTTTTTAAACACACTTGATGATATAATATTCTGTGTTTATGTAGTATTTTTTGTATATTTTTTCTATGCGTAACATTACAGTTGAAGTCCTTGGAAAGCACAATTGGTTTCTAGAGGATTGTCTAAATTATAAGTCGTGTTGCCCGTGTAATGGCCGCGGTGAGCTCGGCGACAATTTGTACTTCTTTTATAACACTGTTGGTATGTCGTGTACAATTTTAGAAGTTTATTTTTTATATTCTAATTTATTGCTTTTTATGGAAGCGAGTATCCTTCGCTAACAAGAAATTGCCAGTATTATAAGATTTTACTGCCAATGAGTAGAGTAATTCTTACAAACCAGTCATTTAGTTAACTATACCAATATAACCTTATTTTATGTCCTAAATGCATTTACGGCCGCGTCTGTAGCAGGCCTACGGTGACATGAACATCTCAAATCCAACTTAATATTTTGCTTTGGTTGTGTTACTTATATCTAAATAATTATTGTATTTGAGGATTATTTTGTACTATAATAAATGATGTAATAAATTCTCAAAATTGATAATAATTGTCGTTTTGTTTTTAATGTGCCCTTTGCTCCTATTGTGAATTTAATATGTATATTGTTATATTGCATTATAAAACACAACAAACACAACAGACAGACAGACAAAAAAAATTTAAAGTATCTATATGTACCGTCTATACTTACATATGCTTTTAGTAAAAAGCGGTTACTTTAATATTACAAACAGACACTCCAATTTTTTTATTTGCATAAATGGGAGTCTTACTCGACTGCGCTTACCTACTGCGCCGTTAGAAGATCTATTTCAAGTCCGAAATATTGCGCTGAAATGCAACATACCTACTACAAGTGTTGGTACTATATCACGTAAGTACACTATTCTGGTAGAAGTTATCAACTGATATCATTACATATCTATATCTATATAGTCCGGGATTCCCGTAACAAATTTTACCAATTACCACCTAGCAAATTTTTCGTGAGTGGCTCCATTTTGATGAGACCTTTCACATTACAAAAAAAATCGATTGGGTAGTTAACACCAAAGTTAGTTGGGACCAAAAACTTTTGAGTAGTAACGTAAGACCGGGATAACATACCACGCAATTTGTAGGAAAATTTGGCTGTTAAATTGTATAGATATCAAAATTAAACTTTTTGCAATTTCTGTGTTTGTCTGTTTGTCCCGGCTAATCACTGGAACGGCTGGACCGATTTTGACGGCACTTTTACGGATAGGGAGCTGATGAGATGATTTTTTTTGCAACGAAATTCCTTATGTGGCGTTGCAGAGGGGTACCCTAGCAGGCAAAAAGTGTCCGCAACGTAAAATTATTGTCTCGGTGTCGCAATGGTAGCGTATGCGAATGCTGTGTTTGAGGCACGGTTTAAGGTCTCTGGTTCGAATCCCGGGTCGGATCAAATGTTTGTATGATCTGCAAATATTTGTTCTTCCGAGTTTGGATGTTTTCTATGTATAATATGTATGTATTAACAAAAAATAATAATAAACTTTTCTTCATCCTTTTTAATTTAATTTAAATTATTTCAGTAGAGAACTTGTTTCATTAGAAATTAGTAGGTGTACAAGATATATTGCGTGTTACTTATTACCAACAGGGTCAAATTATCAAATAAAACTATTCGGTTTATTCTCAATTTTGTGTTTACGCCTTAATCTTAAGATAAGGAAAGACAGTGAGATACATATACATATTTATTTTTGAAATAATAGTTTGATTTATAAACTAAAGTAAATACCATAAACAGTATAAACACTCGGAGTAAAGTAGACACAAAATAACACAAACTTTATCTCAAGTTTCAAACCAACAAGAAATCATTCTCTATCGATAAAAAATACCTCTACGTTAAGACTAAAAGCCAATAAATCTTTCAGTGTTAAGATTAATTGTTTTTGCTCAGCTAACAAGGAGTTCTTTATAATTTTTGAGTGGTGATATTTCTAAAACAATTGAAAGCTTTGTTTTAATAAAATCACCTAAATAAAAAATAAAATAACTATAATAAATACTAACTAAAAATTCAATAAAACAGAATTTTAGTGGCAGGTATAACAGTCACTGCCAAAATTCGCTTCTGTAAAACTAATCATGTTCGCCATTGATGTTCGCAGTCCACGCATCCTTATCGCTCTCACGGCAAACTTAGTTTATTCTCTCTTTCTTCACCCACCATATTTTATTCATCATTCATATTTTATTTCGTTTCATGTGTCATTACGTACTGTAATTGAGAGAGATGTTTATTGGAACGTAAACGAGTCTTCACTTTTCGGGCGCTGATATCAATCTGATTTTTTATATAATATCATTGTCTGAATAGTTATTTTCTTTATACCTTGAATAGATCTTGAATTTAATATTTTTTTGATAAGGAACTTCTTTCCTATCTGGTGTCCCACGACACCACACGACTTTTTTTACCATCAGCAGGCCCGCTACCACCTATCGGGGCAATGTACACATACGCCAATTGTAGGGGGACTCTGGGGGCCTCGTTGGAACAATCCATAATGATTATGAACTAGTCACGGATAGAAGCATGTATGTACTATGTGCGGAACATAGAACATGGGCATAATTGCGATTTTGCAGGCAGGAGCGTCATTTTAAAACATTTGTTTTTATTCAATAATTGATCTTTTGCATGACAGTTAATATATTAGACTGCTAACTATATTCTTTTTAGGCAAGCAGTTATCAAGGACATAAAACTGTTTTTAATTTAAAATTAAACAACAAACTATAAACTTTTTTGGTTCTCAGATAACTGATCCAGTTTATTTCTAGCTGTAAATTTGAGTTACCTCTAATAAACAAATTGATAAATGAATCGTCCTCGCATTACTCCCGGTGCGAAGATGACCACGATGCTGTCGGCGTTGCCTCGCTGAGTCGGACATCATCATTATTTAAATTGTTTTTTATTTTAAAGGAAAGCAAGAGTTTCTCCAACATGTAAAAATAATGACCTTTCAGAAATGTGACTTCGGTGCTGAAATTTTGAGTTCAATTTCCTGATCAAACTGAATTTTTGTATGATCTGCAAATATTGTTCGGGTGTTTTCTATGTAAAATAGGTATATATATAAATATTCCATCAGTTAATCTAGCTTTCGTAATACAGACTCTTGAATCTAGATGGCGTTGTGTGTTAAAACCCAACAATAATATAAATCGTGTTGTCATTATTAATCTAAGTCCAAATATAATAGCTTGGTGTATTACAATTATTACATAGTTTGGTTACTTTTTCTTTTTCTTTAATACAAAGGCCTGTAGGCCAAATAAGTAGAAATCAGTCTTGAGTTTTCAAGAATGAAAATAATTTGACTTCTACCACACACCTCTACTTGTGAGCGGAGCTAGTAAAAATAAAAAAAAATTCAATGTCGATTTCCAATAAATGTTAATTAAATGAACAATTTTTTACGCATACAGGTTTTTTATTTATTTTTTCTTTCTTTGCTTTTTGTGTTCTTAGTCCAATATCTTCCTTATAAGTAAGATATTGGACTAAGAACTACTTATAAAGGCGAAAGTTTGTATAGATATGAAGCACGTTCACACAAAAACGACTGGACGGATCTTGAATTGGAAAAAGCACAGAAATCCAGACAAAATATAGAGGTCCCGCAAGATGAGTTAGATGCAACAACTGTGAGGTAAACCGCGGGGCGCAGCTAGTGAGATTAATAAGTTTTCCTCACTGAAAGATAATATAATTAAAGTTTGAAATGTGACGTATCGCCTTTAACGTAAAGCTTTCGTATGAAACAAGAATTTCTTGGAACCTGTTTGGTTAGATGGCGGGGCCTGAGCGTTGCGTCTTTATCTTCTTACCGCGAATGCGAGTAATTACTGGTGATGGATGCATCACAATTAAAATGAAAAATAACTATGTCTAACTATAATTTAATCACATTCACAGCATCATATTTACAAAATTGCACAAAGTGTTTTCTATTTAACCTATTATTAAAACTACATTTCCTTTATAAGGTTCTTAACGCTAGCAATTAGTTCACGTGCATCATACGTTTAA
Source organism: Spilosoma lubricipeda (assembly GCA_905220595.1). Taxonomy (NCBI): domain Eukaryota; kingdom Metazoa; phylum Arthropoda; class Insecta; order Lepidoptera; family Erebidae; genus Spilosoma; species Spilosoma lubricipeda. Next base: position 5,748,881 of record HG992290.1, read on the forward strand.
AGAACCTTTTTGGTTTATTTCTTAGATTTTCATCTTCGAGGTCTTCTTCATCACTCTCTTCTTCTACCTCCTCTTGTCTCTTTTTTGAATCGTCTTCCTCGTTATCATCCTCATCATCATCATCACTATCATCTTCGTCCTCTTCCTGCTTCTTTTTGAGCTTTTCGTCTTCATCGCTAGCTTCTTCTTCGTCAGATTCATCTTCATCTTCTTCCTGTCTCTTCTTATCATCTTGGTTTTCATCACTATCTCCCTCCTCTTCGTCATCATCACTATCATCTTCGTCATCTGTCTGCTTCTTTTTGAGCTTTTCGTCTTCATCGCTAACTTCTTCTTCGTCAGATTCATCTTCATCTTCTTCCTGTCTCTTCTTATCATCTTGAATTTCATCACTATCTCCTTCCTCATCGTCATCGTCTTCTTCAACCTCCTCGTGTCTCTTGACAGCCTCTTCATCGCTGTCCGCCTCTTCATCGCTGGCCTCCTCTTCATCTTCATCTTCCTCATTATCTTCGTCTTGTTTTTTCTTAGCCTCTTCTACGTCATTAGCTTCTTCTTCATCTTCTTCTTGTTTCTTTTTTACCTCTTCAACATCATCAATAGCTTCCTCTTCTGATTCATTAGATTCGTCGTCGTTTTCTTCCTGTTTTTTCTTAGATTTTTCGTCGTCGTCGTCATCGTCACAGTCTTTCTCGTCATCATCTTCTGGTTCATCTTCAATTACGTCTTGCCTCTTTAACCTTTTGCCGTCCTTCATTTTATCCTCGTCTAAAGTTTCTTCCTGTGCTTCCATATACTCGCCATCAAATTCATCGTCTTCCTCTTGCTTTAGTTTTTTAGATTCAACGATCTCGTTTTCTTCTTCTTCACTATCGTCTTCTACTTCTTCCTGTTTGATGTTTTTAAGTTTTTTTGCGTTACGTTTGACAGTATCTACTTCAAAGTCTTCTCCCGAACCTTCCTCAGACAAGGATTCTTCAGGTGAAGAATCGTCAGCCGAAAGTTCCTCTTCTGACTCTTCTTCTTCCGATTCTGGTTCCGATTCTGGCTCGGGCTCAGGTTCTGGCTCAGGCTCGGGTTCGGGCTCAGGTTCTGGTTCTGGCTCGGGCTCCGGCTCAGGCTCAGGTTGTTGGCAATGTGCCGGTAATTCTGACCAGTCGCAGTGCTGAAAAAAATGTTGATAACTTTCTTTACAGCTACACTTAAAAATGTTGGTCACTAATTCGTAAAAATGTAAAGCGAATATCAGTATTAATTTAAATATTATTTTTAAATGTCATTTCATAATTTTTCGCTTTAAATTTATATTAGGTTAATTTTCCTGAATGAATTCTCATTTAAAGACACTAGAAGAATGTGTTGAGGAAGGTAAATATTGATGTATATATTAAAAATAATATACATATGTAGGTACAACTTGTATTTTTCTCCTGAAAATTCTCCCTTATCAGAAACAGTATCTAATCAATGAAATACTTGGGGATATAAAACATCGATATTTCATCAATTGTTTGATCGATGGGTACATCAGAAACTGATAAACTATTGTTAAGATAATAGATATTACGACATATTTTGACGACTTGATTGTTGTTCTATAAGCAAATTTTACAAGAATAAAAACTTTATAGTCTTAAAACATAGATGAATGTTGGAAAGAAAATGAATTAAAAAAAATATTTCGAGGGCGGGGAATTCCATCACAATGTTTTTCTCGATATTTTTTTACTACATGGAATTTAAAGTTTCAACCAATATTGATATCATCAAACGTTAAAATGAGGTTTATCGTTTTAATTTTCTTTTATTTGTGGCCAGCATTAGCTGTTGTCGAAGTCTTACTTAAGCAAAAAAAGGCTCTTACTTGCTGCTGTTCATTGAACCATGTGGATGGAGGGCATTGCATCAAATAGGAATGGCCGGAGTAGCATTGGTAGTATTCAAAGCAGCTGTCCACGTGTGCAATTCTAAGGAAGTTCTCTTGGCCTATGCACAGCGTCTCCGGATTTTGTCTCAATGAAATTGAGAACGCGGAGCTGCCGGCAAAGACCGCCGCGCAGCATAACACAAAAAGGAGATCTGTAAAATAAATAATTTATTTGTTATTTAATGACTTCATTTTCTGTACCTATCACAATTTAAATCACTTACAAAGGAAGATAATGAAATGGAAAACAAAATAGCGAAATCAATCAATCTTAGAAGTAACAAATTCTATTCTCAATTAATTCGAATTTTGAATACCCACCGAGTGGTAAAATTTATGTCATTATATGAGGCAATAGTCATGAAACAACAATGAGTGCCTACTTATCCTATAACTAGCGTACCTAATAGCCTAATCTAATATGAATCCAAGCTGTCTAGTCACTATTTAGTCAAATAGAATTATGTAGGTCCTGTATGTATTTATTTGCAGAACATAGGTGTAAACCCGTAAGTTCTTAAGTCTAATACCTTAATGATATAATACAACACGAAGTTATCTGCACGCCCTCTACAATCTTAGTAATATTGTAAAGCCGAATGCTTATATAGATGTTTGTCCACCTAAAGGGTAAAATAAACGACTGAATAGATTTGAATGAAATTTTGCACAGTAGTAGATTATAAATTACAACAACATTCACGGTGCAATTAGTTTCTTCAAAATGTTGAAGGTTAAATAGATAAATTATTGCTGTAGTATTTTGTAACAAATGTTATGTAAGACCCATTTAAAGAATGCAATTAACAATTTTGTATATAACAAGTAAATCATCATTATATGTCAGTCAAATCGAATTTGTGAATTGTTCTTGAAAATACCTACTTACTTTTAATCATGTAACGTTACGCAATCTATCTTACACACGTCGGTAATGCATGGTTTGTCACACAACCACTCAAATAAATGAACAAGCTACTTTTGGTGCAAAACAAGGGTACCGTCTAGACTTCAGAAATAAAATACATACTATGCTTATTTATTAACCGACTTCAAAAAGAGGAGGTTTCTCAATTCGACCGTATATATATATTTTTTACTTTTTTTTTTATGTGTGTTCGCGGATAACTTCGTCGTTTATGAACCAATTTTGATGATTCTTTGTTTCTTTTTATTAAAGATATATTAATTAATATGTTTGTATAATCTAAAAATATTTGTTTCGAAATTTGGGTGTTTTCTATGTATAATATGTATGTATTTACAAAAAAAGTATTTATGAATTGTATTAGTTGTCTTATACCCATAACACAAGCTCTGCTTAGCTTGGGAATAGATTTATTTATTTAATATGTACCTATTGATAGTACGACTAGATACAATTTGAGAGTATATAAACTATTAACGAATCGGTTTTATTTTATTTCAGTCTCTGAGACAGGTGTTTAAATGTTCGTGTACCTAAGGATTCCACTGTATTCTCTATAATAATTAAATCACGTAGTGCCTACAAACTTACAACACAATTTGACAATATGTTATCGATGTCAAAGGAGTTGTCTGTTAGTTAAATCCAGATTTGCATATCTGAGTGTAAGTTTACTAAGGACGGGATAGTCAAGTCTTAAGTATTTATATTGAGAACGGAATACAGTGTAAGTTTGATAGATAGAAAATTACGTGTTAGTTGAAACTATACGGATAATTGACTTGACAATATTTCAATTAAAAAGACAATAAAACGAGATACGAGAGCGAATTCAACTTGATTTGTAGGTCAGTATAAAATTATACTTTATGAGAAATTTATATAAAATAGTTACAATTTTACAAATGTATGTTTGAGAATCGCAGAATAAGTTGAATTATTTGATATTTTCATAGTAAGTAGGTAAGGTAAGTCATTTCTTTGTCTGTAACTGTACATTGCCCGTGGGAAGCTCAGACAGAAATGTAAATATGGCGGTACGAAATTCGCCGGGTCAGCTAGTATATCATAAATGCGAAAGTTACTCTGTTTGTCTATCTCGCTTTCATTGCTAAACCACTGCAGATATTTCAATGAAATTTAGCATGGAGATACTTTGATTTCTGAGGAAGGAGATAGACTACTTTTTATCGCGATAACCAACATAAACTGGATGAAGCCGCCAACAAAACCTAGTATTATTATAAATTAAAAATTTTAATTCACTGTACCAATTTGAGTAAAATTTGGCATGGAAATACCTTGATTCTTAAAAAAGGACAAAGGATAACTTTTACTTCGATAACTAATACATACACGGGCGTACCCGGGAGAAAAAGCTAGTATTTAATTTAAAGATTCGTTCAATTTCTATACAAAATAGATGATTGACACACAATTTTCAAGATATTAACACTTATAACACGCATTTACTTTGTGTTACTAATCTCATTAAAGCAAATTTATTTGTTTACATAATCAAATTCTACCTCCAACACTATTGGAAACCGAACTTGAAAGACAAAGAAACAGAGAATGTACTTACTAGACATATTGACCGCAAGTCTAACTTCACTGTTGCGATCTCCGACACAAGTAACACGTAAAGTGGAAAGCCTTCAATTTTATCGAGATCATTGGATCTGGGCAGATGATAACGTTAGCCGATACGAGATAGACAAGAGATATTGTCTATCAACAGATCCGAACTTAAACTGGGATCCTACTGTCTCAGATGCATCGACTAAATTGTCGCAGATATAAACTTTTGTTATTAAAGCGATAGAACGATGGTTACATGCAGCAAAATATCGTTACCACTCAAAAGGTAACTTTATGTATCATTTACTAATAGTTTATGAACTATAAACGAGGATGTGTTGTGTAGTTAATAGATTGGAAACCATGGGTAGAATAAAAGGTGTTGCAGAAACGCGTAGTAAGCACCAGAGTAGTTAAATCATTTTTATGGCGTAGGGGGCAAACTCGCAGAAGGCTGTCTGTGGTATTGTGTGTGTGTGTATATATATTGTGGCCTTTTGAGCAATCTCTCTAATCAGAAATCAGATTCAGTACATATGCGTATAATTATATATGGGCACTAAAACAACAATTTTAGGTACCAGATTATTTTTTTCCAAAGAGGAAACATAAAAAGCATATAAAAGAAGCTCTGTAACTGCAATCCTGAAGTTATTTGCAGTAATTATTCAGAATTATTCTGAAAGACATAGATTAGTTGTTTGTTTGCGTAACTTTGGAATGTATTGCATAAAATTAACCGTGAAAGTTCTTTGACGAGAGTGATTGGCATAGTGGCATTTAACCAGTGTATCAGATTTTATTTACTTAAACTTTAAACTGTACGGGGGGAAATGATTAACATTTACTACGTAGACCAGATTGTTTTCGCTAGGTAATGCTGACTTAGTTTTATATCGACGTAGATTTACCTAGACTTCAGAAATGAAATAGAAATTCAGCATAGATTTATTTAACAGAACTGCAAAGTCTTCGTAGTGGAACAACATTTTAATAAATTTGTGAATCTGTATTCGGAAATCGAGCGTCATGAAGAGTTTGTCATGACCTTGTACATCGTCACGCGAATATGCACGTCTTGTTCACAGTCGTCTCAGTTATACGCCATTTTTCTCTCTTGATAACATAGCAATAAACTCTACTTATTCTCATCCTTAAATCTTAGCGCCACTAAAACTATCATACAGGAATATATGAGATTCCTTATACACTATAAAAGATTATTTATTTTTCATCATTAAAACTATTTATAGTACCTACCAACTTTTGAATTACAGGCGTCTACGAGAGACGATAGTAGCTTAGAACAACAAAGCAGCAAGACAGGTGCTCCATCGGCTGCGTCCGCTATGACTCCCTGGGGGATTCATTTAGAATTTTCGTCCGGACTGATCCCTAGGGGATTTATTTTGAATTTTTTTCTTCCATTTGGATCCTGCTCCTGATACTGCTCAAAGCGATCTGGGATTTAATTGGATTTTTCATCCACTCCGATTTTATAAGAAATCTTTTAGCAATTATTCAAGTGAAAACTTCTTTAAGCGCGTAGAATACTTTTTGTGTAAACAATATCATGGAACTCGCGTCATCGTCACCGAACGCATTCCATGAGCTATATTGTTTTTTACTTCTTTTTATCGTTTATAGGTTCATTTCAGGTGACAACAACTGTCTGTTTATTGCTTCAAGTTTTCACTTTTGGCGGTAGTCTTCAAGACTGTTTTGTGATTTTTATACATTTTGATCATAACTTTACATTTTTTTTTCTATCATAAATATTCATATTTTTGTTTTGATTTAAAACACTTTTTAATAAATGGACTTAATACTAAGATTTTAATGAATTTTAAGTTGTGTGTGGGTAAACTTTGGTGGTGAAATATATTAATATAAGTTATGACATTTGACTTATATACAATAAATGACCATCAATAGTCATATTGTGTGACAAAAAATCCAAATAAATCTTAGATCGGTTTAAGCAGGAGATGCAAATGGAAGAAGAAATCCAAAAAGATTCCCAAGGGGATAAGTGTGGACGAAAATTCCAAATGAATCCCCCAGTGGATCGTAGTAGACGGAGCCACTCCGTCTCACAGCTCACGCCGCTAACACAGCCCACTTCTGCTTGAGTAGCAGATAGCCCCACCAGTTCCAATGTTCAGGCTTGCGCTTGAGGAGGATAGAGATCGTTTTACGATCTCCGGTGTTTGAGTCGTCTACATTATATTATTATATTTCATAGCTTGCTTGCAGAAAGAGTGGTTGAGTTCCACGCGCTCTCCTACCTTTCGTACCATGGCCGCAGTCATGTTACCGAGCGAGAGAATACCCACTCTAATGGCCGTTACCATCTACATAGCTACAACAGAATCTACCTGATATAAGTGTTTCTTAAATTTTTAAGTCATTCCGTTTAATGAAGAAATAAAGATGTACGATATTTATCTACCTGAATCTACCTGATATAAGTGTTACTTAAATTTTAAAGACATTCCGTTCAATGAAGAAATAAAGATGTACGATATTAATATGGTCATCATAAATCATTGTTAGTAAAGTAGGTCACAATCAACTAATGAAATTGGCCGATGTCCTTGTTAGGACAAGGCAACATATTACATAATTACTTTACTACTTCAAACTTCAGAACGTCAAAACCCTTATAATAAGAAGTTTGAGCTAGATTTTAGTTTGGGTCAATTTATGTTGCGCGAGGTTTGAAGTTTTTACGAACTGGTCATAGTCTGTTGGAATTGTAAACGTCAATAGACTGTGATCATAAAAGTATCATCTTTAAACTATATAATTAAACACATATATACATACATTCATCTTCTGTTTTTAAATTCAGAAGTGATTTGAGTAAAAAATCATTAAAATTTCATATTAGAAATATTCAATCATTTTTCTTTTTTTTTGTTCTTTTACATACTGATTTCTTATTTTTTCGTCATTCTCTTATTTAATTTTTTTTTTAAATTTTGTTTCACTCAAAAAAAAATTGTTAATTCATATTGTAATACGTGGATGACGTTGTAAGTTACACATTTAAATATTTCTTCTTGTTAACATTAGATGTCAGATGAATGTTTATCTGTTTGTTCTCCCTAATTAAATAAAAACATAAAAATAAAACAACTACGTATTATTTTATAGCATTTTGTTTTATTGTATTTTAATTAATACTGTACGTAGGAGTTGTTACGTATTATACATTTATTTAATACGCACTATTTATATCTACATAGTGCTGGGTGCGTCACCAATATCACCGCAATCAAAGTCAAAAAGGTTATTGCATTTATGTACCTATATGTGTATAAAATATTTTTTTTATTAAAAAAGATCAACAAAAAGTTTAAATCTTTTTTCCTTAAACATTAGTATCACAAATGTACCTACTGTTCTTGAAAGGTATTTCAGGATAATTGGTCATAATCATATATTTTTAGACACAGTAGGTACTCTTCTTATATATAGATCAACAGATAAAGATCCGTTCTTAGTTCCTACATCCTTTCCGTGTATTCAAATTTTGGGATGATCAGGCCGAACGAACGGTACGCCAGTGCATAAAATTAAAAGGAACATACATTTTCTAATTAGTTTTAGCACAATTGCTCCACTGAAATACTACAATTTAATCAAAATTCACATAAAATATATCTTAAATCGAAATTATTTAATTCGTAAAATTAACTTCTTTGGATAACTACATATAAACAAAAATATATTTAGCCATATCGAGGTCTAACTGACCACGTTTAGTTTTTTGATAAGAAAATGTTTTTTTTAAACAAAGTTATCTCGTAATACGTAGGATTGCTCAGTTTTACAACATTCATTTTACCTGATTGTTAATTTGAAATAAGGAACCTAAGTAAGCTACTTTAAAATTAAATTAAAATACTAGGAAAATTAAATAAAACTCTTAAAATAATTACAAAATTAACAGGTCAGCGTCAAAAACCATAATTTAATTGTTACATTTTAATTGTAGTAGCAGTAGTAATAGGATGTAGTAACACATTGTATATTTTGTGAACACTTAATTTTATATAATCAATCATTAACAGCCATTGTTTCAATTTAAAATAAAATAATTTATTAACGCAAGAACTGAATCCTTCAATTTGAAAATTTTCGAAGTACTTCGTAAGTTCATTTTCCGTCTAAAGTTATATTGCGTTATTTCCTTTTTGAGTTAATTTATAGCACCAGTATAATATAAGTAAACATTTCATAATGAACCAACGAAGGCAATATAAATAATTCAATAGAAGGAAACGAATGACTTTAGGTATTAGTACTTCATAATTAGTACCTTTAACTTTCAAGTATATCTGTTCTCAAACAAAATTATATCTTGTTAACAAATGTATTCTGAATAATTAAGTAATTAGAATCGTAGTTGATTCTTCTTATCAAAGAAAAATGTTAATTGTCTCCTTAATTATAGAAGTAAACAATTTTAATGGGAGTAGTAACTACATGTATCTTAAACTGGTAATAGTTTTTAGTTAAAAAAATTAAGTTTACTGGTTCTGAGTAAAGGTCAAGTTTGTTTCCAGCATTTTTTTAACTATAGGTAAAAATAACTATATAGCAACTGCCTCGGTGGCGCAGTGGTAGCGTACGCGACTGCTGTTCTTGAGGTCTCGGGTTCGATTCCCGGGTCGGACCAAATGTTTGTATGATCTGCAAATATTTGTTTCGGAGTTTGGGTGTTTTCTATGTATAATATTTACAAAATGTATGTATTTACAAAAAAAAGTATATAAGTATTTATATCAGTTGTCTAGTACCCATAATACAAGCTCTGCTTAGTTAGGGACTAGATGACGTTGTGTGTTAGGTGTCCGAAATATTTATTTATTTATTTATAGCAAACAAAACCCCAATTATATAAAAAGGAAGATATACAGGTTGTCCCAAAATTCAACGATAAGCGGGCTCCTAAAGGTAGACCTGCTAATGAGTACATAAGGAAAAACTATAAAAAAAATATACCTAGTTTTTTTTTTAGTTACAAGAAAAATTTTGAATTTATTTGAAAATGATATTTTAATTTTTTACAAGACCATGAGTCAAAGTACACTAAGTACACTAAAATATTTCATAATTTAAGGAAAAAAATTTATTTTGAACGTTTTTTGTGTAAAAACTGCGGGCAATTTGGTGTTTTTCAGAGTTGTGGTGAATAGTAGCACTATTTAGGTATAAGATAAAAAATATTCTTAAGCATATTTGAAAAATGGTCATCGTGGTCGTTCAAAATATCATGAAGGGTGTAAATTTTCAAAGAAATTCTAAATTTTTCTTGTAACTAAAAAAAAACTAGGTATATTTTTTTTATTATTTTTCCTTATGTACTCATGAGCAGGTGTACCTTGTGGCGCCCGCTTATCGTTGAATTTTGGGACACATGGTATACTCTTTTCTAACTTTTCCAAATCTGCGACAAATCTCCTAATAAGCTATAGAACATGTATAATATATGCAGCTATGTTTGAAAACTAGTTGGCTAAATTTAAACGTTAATCTAGGAATTAAGTGTCCCTTCAGAGGGTATTAGCGGTCAGAGTCATACGCGGATACCGCACGGTGTCGACCGAGGCGGCGTGAGAAAGATGTAATGTAATGTGTGTGTAATACAATATGTCTGAAGATGTAATCTCGCAGAAGGAGGCGGCGGAGAAGGCCCGGGAGGATGATATCCATATTGTTAAGACAAAAAAACCGGCGGCGTGACGGTCCGAGGGGGCTTCCACAGGTAAAAAAAATATGAAGTGTTCATTTAAAACCTCAAAGAAATACATTTCTTATTTATACGTGCATTTGTGGTTTTAGTTTATTTACAGGTTTCAAAATATCCACCTTACAGGTTTCAAAAAAAACTTAGGCATTCGGGTGAACCAGCTTTCAAAACATTTAAAAAACGTGTCTTGCAGAAGGTTGAAAATAATCGCTGCAATTTTTCAACGGCCTCGTCTATACAGTGCTAAATATTCGCCTACGAAGCATTTTTTTTACCTTGGGAAATAAAAAAATCGCATGGAGCTAAATCTGGGCTGTACGGAGGATGGGGTAACATTTGTACCCCCGAAATTGTCAAATAGTCCAGAGTTCTAGCAGCTGTGTGAGCGGGCGCGATATCTTGGTGAAACAGAATGCCACGGAAGCGGCTCCTTGGGCGCTCGCTATCCAACTCCCCGAAAGCTTGAGGCAGAAAAACTTCGCTATACCATTCACTAGTAACTGTTCTAGGGGTTTCTAGCAAAGTTACTGCTACTGGTCCACTGCGTCGAAAAAAGAAACCGCAATTTTTTTTTATTAACGCTCCGACCGCGAAGTACTTTTGTAGGCAAATCGGCCTCTTCAAACACTCATTGCCTGAATGGCTGCTTCGTGAGAGGATCGTATATCCATGACTTGTCAGTTGTAAGAATGTATGATACGTTTTGCGAAGTTCCTCCTCTGAACTTTTCTAACAAAAATTACCACTAATTAACACGACGGCATTTTTACTCATCGGTGGGAGAATGAGGTATCCATCGCGAAGCAAGCTTCCTAACTTTAAGTTGTTTATGCAGGATGGTCCACCAGCAGATGGATCACAGGCAGTTTCCAAACTGCCTGTGATCCAATGTTTAGTTCAGCCTGTATCTTTCGATGAGTAATATGTCTATTCTCTCGCAATAGCCACTCTACCCTGATGGCGTTTTCATGAGTTACTGCAGTTGGTGGTCGGCCGGCTCTGGGGTCATAGTTTAAGTTTTTTCGACCACGTTAAAATCACGAAACCAATAAGTAATTGTTGCTAATGCAGAAGCAGACTCCCCAAAAGCATCTTGTGATTTTTCTGGAGATTCCTTGAAGTTTAACACTTGTTTGTAATCATAGAGAATCATAGCACGAAAAGCTTCTCGCGAGACGTCTATTGTTGCAAACTAAAGAAGAGTAACAGGTAATCCTTAAACATATATAAGAAAAAAAAACATGCATAGGTGGCCAGTCATTTTTACCAAGGAGGTTTGTGTTGAAATTAGCCGTCAATCCAAAATAGTTTCATGAAAGAAGAGATTGTATTTATTCTTTGACTATCAATTTTCGGAACAACATAGGTACAATAATGTTATTAACACGCTTTTATTAGCTTGACCTGTATGTATGTAACGGAATATTTTATCACCACCACCGTCAATTTCACCTACATCTAGGAACCTGATTAACTTGAAAATTTGAACAGCTGTCAAGGGCCGATGACAGTACAGTAATTTGAAAAAAAAAAACTAATAAAATAGTTCAATATAATAGTTTTAAAAACTAATAATAACACGCTTTTATACATATACCAAACTAAAAATTTGAAAATAATTTTAATGTAAAAAGCCTAAATGACATTATTGAAATATTTTCAGAAAGCATTAATTTTTATTAGTTTTTTTTCTAACCATTTTAGGTACTTACATTCTCCAGTAAAAAATAGTTTTAAGACCTTAGTAAGTACTACATTTTGGAAAAATAGCCGTGTTGTTTTAATGTTTAGATACAAAACCATTCTCTCTAAATATATATATATTACCGTTCTTTGGAGACCGAGCAAAAACTGCATCATGTACTTGCTAACTACCGTCTTTTTGTTCACAACGAATTCTCAGCTGCAGGTGAAAATAAAACAATGAAATATACACGATGTACAGCAGTCAGGTTTGTTCAGATTTCTGTAACGTCGACCGTCGCGTTTACATCTTCTAATTTCATCGTTTTCAAGACCAATGTAGCTTTGATAAAGTTTTCCCACAGGGTCTGACCCATTAGTTATGAAAACACTCCAAGCAATTTACTTGTTATTTATTTAAGAACTAATTTTATTATTAGTTTCTCCAAACCAAGTTCCTTAGGCGTCCCTAAAGTAATTTATATGCTTTTGTATTTAAACGTATTTCAAATTGTTTTTTTGATATTTGCTTTCGTCTTTCTCGTTAATTTGTTCAGTGGTTTTGTTAATAATAAATATAATTTTGTGTTGTATTGATAGATATAGAAACTTTGAACTTTTTCGATTCTTTGAGTAAAACAATATATTGTAGTTTTAAATTAAACAAAAACGAAACTGTTACGTGAAATGAAAAAAAAATCACAAAAATTATTAAAGAGCGTTAAATAAATACGTTTATTTTCAGTTTTAGGCCTAAAAAGCTTTATATATTAGAATTTCCCATGATATAATTTAACTCTAAAAGTATTGTAAATTTCATGAAACTTAAAAGTATAAATGTAGATAAGGCTTGATCTCCGTTTTAGCTGACATTTGCGTAGAACAGAGTTACTTTAGTAAAGGAAAGTTAGTTAACAAGATAATCTTTAAAAAACCAAAACCAACTTTAATCGAAATAATAAAGTAATATTATTGTGAAAACTGGGCAATTTTGCTTGTTGAAAGATTTCTATCACCAATTCGGTGGAAAAATGAATCGAAATTCGTTTTAATAATTATAAAACCGAGATAGTTTTATTATGGTCTAGTTCTAGTCTTGAAACTAGTACTTTTCCAGTGAAATTCATGCTGTCGGGTTGACACTTTATTACAACTCATTACGTATAAATTTGAATGAATTTACCTATGTATTAGAGTAGTGTTAACGATACGAACGTTAGTATTTGTGTAGCTTAGATAGATATATCATGACCAGGAAGGTATCTATTTTTAAGAGAGATCACCAGATTATATACTATGCATTTGAAACTTGCATTACAAATTGTAGTTAGTCTTCGTTTTATATTCATTGTTTGTACTTTTTGCCCCAGTGAGGCGATGACGAGTTAGAGTCTTCATATAAATAATAGGTCTTTACCGCGTCTTTATAAATTGCCGTTTTGTATGCAATAAGTGAAAGTACTTATTTTTTCAAACTTTTTATTTCTGTTATTCGAAGTAATCACCCATACAATCGGCGCATTTTTGCCAACGCATTGGCAGTTTATTGATGCCCTTCTTGTAAAAATCAGCTGGACGGGAGGCAACAAACTCTTCAAAGGCATTTTGTACTGCCTCTCGGGAATTGAATTTTTTACCCACTAAAAATTTGTCTAAATTTTGGAAAAAGTAATAATCGGTAGGTGCAAGGTCTGGTGAGTATGGCGGATGAGGGAGAGCTTCTAACCCCAGCTCTTGCAGCGCACAAGCGACAACGCGCGACCCCATACTGCGCAACAGACAGTCTCCAAGCTGCAAGAGCTGGGGTTGGAAGCTCTCCCTGCAATTTCATAGGTAAAGACCTATTATATATTATACGCAAGATATTTAAAAAGAAAATATCTGCCTGGACATTGCCAAGTAGACATTCTCTATGCGAGTATTTATTTCCTGAGAATATCTATTCTTAAAAGAAAATAGCTATGTTCCCGTTCAAACGAATCTCGAACTACATAATATTCCTGAATAAAATGATAACGTCCGAAAATGACGTCATTCATTTAAAAACTTGTCTTTTAACACGGAAGGTTGGTTCCCAATTGACAAGCGTCCAATGAAATTGCATATCGGAAAGAATTGTTTTGAATTTAAAACTATCCATTGCAACAAAAACAGAATAGTTTTAAAAAAAACAAGCTCACTAGAAACGACCTTGGAAAAATTTGGAAAAGATGAACGTAAAAACAATATGCACAGTTTTATTTTTAAATTTTCTAATTCCCTATTTAAATCAGAGATCTGAAAACAGGCAAATTTCTGGTAAAGGTGTTCGTTCAACTTATTCAAAATTTTTCAAATAAATCTTGTATTCTGAGGTGTTCATAGGGAATTTTGGCAAATCTTTCCATCAGTACCTGATAACACGACGATAGGAAAATCACAAAGATTGTGGTCAGAATGTCACGATAAAATAACTCACTTAGATAAGGATTTAGGTATTATTTAGCGAATAAGATTTATTACTGTTAAACTGTAGTTATGTAAATGATGTGTCCTGGAACTACTATGCATAAGTTGTAAATATAGTTGAATGTTGATTTAGCGTGACATAGGTGAATCGCGCTGAAAATTTGTTTTAAATAAATTTAATGAATTATAACATTTTTTATGTAATTTGTTGATTTTTTTACATAAACACACACACACACACACACACACAGAACATAATTTTCACCTATATAATTTTAGTTACGTAAAATTTGAAAAAATACTGTAATACATGTCAATCAAACCGTATGTGTTTTGTCCAGTCACGATAGCGGCATAACCCCCTCTAGAGGCTAGCGTGAACTTAGCTGGAGTGATTAGGTGAATACAAGAAACATGTATCCCAAGTTACTACTATTATTACTATACTTAAATTATTTACTCAACAAAAAGTTTTTGTTGTGAGCTAGTAAAAAATCAATAAAGGTACCTTCAATTTATCTTACTTTTTCAATAGTACAAACTGAAGGAGCTAGATCACGATGTCTGGTTTGTTCATACCACTTATCCTAAACAAGCAACTCAGTATGCTGCTGAACTACTTAAAATGTTTTCAGTGTTCGATACCTTCTATTGTTCTTGATCATGGTTTTCTTAACAATTGACTGTAAAAGTTAAGATAAAAGTATGTTATGAGAAGTTATGAAGTCGTTTTACCAATTAATTATCTTCATTATAGTAAAATTTATACTCTCTTTTATTGGTACTTGATAGAACTTCTTAAAATACATTATTAAAACAAACTACACTTATTTCTCTACCTGATTGGTTTCGTCCCTTAATTCTATTATTATTATTACAGAGTGAACCTGCTTTCTTAGTAGAGGTCTATATCCAGTCGTGGGCTATAAATGGTGATTGGTGATGATGATAAAACATTATAGTATCTCTTTCATTTAATTAATTTGAGAATTTCAGACGATAGTGTTAAAATTTTATTACGAAAAATCCAGCCTGACCGATTTTTCTTCACTATTTCGTAACTAAAATAAAATAAAAATATTTCAACATAATTTATATTCAAAAATAACGTTTCCTAGGGTCTTCTAACTTGTTTATTGATAGTAATATAAAACGATATATTTGTAATAAAATTCATACCTGCATATCAAATTCAAATGAATTGTTGGAATTTTTCGTCCGTAGTCAAGGACCATGAAACATACCAGTGATTCATTTTTGACTTGTCAAAATTCCAATGTATATTTTTATCTCATCTCATTGTTTTACATGGTAACAATAATTGGGGTTTCAATATTTTCATAATATCTACTTTTAGATTTATTTCAATCGTGATAAGATGGCCAAGATGGATTCAGTATAAGATTATTGTGGGTATTAGTTTGTCAGGTGAGTTGATAATGGGTGTGTTCATCTTATATCAGTAATCGTTTTTCATAGTTTTTGTATTAAATTTAATGTTGCAATCCCTTTCGCAATCACTTGTGTCTTTGTCTGCCACAGCTAGTTTGCACGATTTTACGGAACCGATTAAGTTGAAATCTTGTACACACAAATGTACCTTTTGACTTAGATGAAGTAAATTAATTTATAAAATAAGAAATGTTTCTAACACATAAAAAAGTAAATTGTGCATATCAAATCGTGTTACATTTCAAATGAAAATGTGGTATTCATTACCATTAATAATAAACGAGTATATTTTTAATAGAATCACTAAGTAATTCTTTAACCGAGTGAGAGAGTTTACCGGAACCTAATTTCCTCCTTCTTCTGATTCTGAGAGGAATATTGAAAGGACGGCTACACACATGTCAGGTACTCTTGAGGTGTGTGTCCTTGGGCAGTAATAGACGTAATAGTTACCTACTATCGGGTGAGCCGTCTGCTCGTGTTCGTTATATACCATAAAAAAGATGATGGGTGAGAAAAGAGAGAAGAAAAGAATGCTTCTTTCTTCTTTTCGAAACTACTACCCCAAAATTTTCCTATATTTTTTTTATTACAGAGAAAATCATCAGAAGTTGAGGTTAAAATAACAAAGTTAATCTTTCAGGACAATCTATACTAATATTATAAACACGAAAGCTTGTAAGTATGGATGGATGGATGTTTGTTACTCTTTCACGCAAAAACCACTGAACGGAGTTAGATGAAACTTTACAGTAAAATATCAGAATAACACATAGGCTACTATTTGCAGCGATAACCGACATATACGCGAGCGGAGCCGCGGGCAACAACTAGTGTAATAATAGGTACGTTTGTAATTCATCATGCGGAACCCTATCCAAGTGAATACAATACACACTCGGTCGAGTGTTTTATTATAGTTATGTACAAAACAGTAGAATATTCTCGACGTTTCTCAATGACAGCTGTTTACAGATTGCAAGTGAGTTTAGATTTGCTAGATAATCGCGTACTTCATCATGAGCTACTTTAATGCTTATCGTTACTTGAAGGATTTGTAATTCGTGATTGGGATTCCTCTTCTATTATAAAAAAATGAATTAAATGGAAAACAGGATCCCATTTTACTACTCCGTTTACATAGTTAGTTTAACTTCAAATTCAAATTAATAAAAACCTGACACTTCTCACAAATGAACGAATGACTTGAAACTATATATTTCTTTGTACATAAAAAATATAGTTTTTTTCAGATGTAGAACAAATTTAACTTTCTTCTCAATTGAGACACTGGAAGTCACAGAGAATTCTTCTTCTAACTCGCTTCACTCTTGGCAGAGCGGTCGTGATCACGTAGAGTGCACACTGGTTGTAGAGGTGGACAAAGCCCCTCGCACAATGTCCCGCCATCTCACTCTGTCAGCAGACTGTCGGCTGCAGTCAGACACGCAGCTTCCGATTGTGGACTTCACCTGGTCGGTCCAGCGCGCTGGTGCCCTGCCGCGGAGTCTAGTCCCCTCCACCTTTCCTTGCAACACATATTGAAGAGCTCTAAGCCGAGGAGAAAGTTACATTCGTTTGTGTTTGTATAAGAAATTTTACCAGGACCAGATCTTCTAAATATGTTTTTTTATATAATAGGAGGCAAACGAGCAGATGTATCGCCTACCAGAGGCGTCACAAGTGCGTTGCCGGCCTTTTAAGAAAGTAGGATATTTTCTTGAAAATTTGAAGGTCGTATTGGTCCGGGAATATCGCTGGCGACAGTTCATTCCATAGTTTTATTGTCCAAGGCAGAAAGTTTCTCAAAAAGTGCACAGTGGTGGACTGCCAACCATATAAATGACGGGGATGAAACTGATTTCGCGTATGGCGATGGCGGAAAGAGGCGGCAGGGATCAATTTGAACAATTCCTCGGAGCACTCTCCGTTGTAAATGTGATAGAAGATGCATAATTATATAATGCGAAGCCAGATTTCTACGCAGCGCCAGAGAGTCCAGCTAAATTGAAACCTTTTTGCAATCAACGATTCGAGTCGCTCTCCGTTGAATGCGCTCTATAGCGTTTTACTGGGGTGCCCCCGCCCAAAGATAAGAACAGTATTCCATATGAGGTCGAACCTGCGCCATATAAAGTAGAAGGCGGTGGGCCTAAATACCGTCTTGATATATTGAGCAAGCCAATCTTCATGGTAATAGTAGATGTCATATGTTTTTACAAACGACCTTCAACATTTACAAGCAATTAGCTTCAACCACTAAATGTTAATAATTAAGTTCGTTAGGAAACAGTTTCTTTCAGTTTCTGTGCAAAGCAAATTATTTTTTCTTTTAATACCTTTTTTTTAATCTATACTAATATTATATTCTATACTAGCTAAACCCCGCGGTGTTCCCGCGGTTAGTGTTGTACCGCGGTACAAAGCTAATCTAAAAACAGTAGCTTAAGTTACTCCCTGGATCATCAGCTACCTGCTAGTGAAAGTCCCATCAAAATCGGTTAAGCTGTTTCAGAGATTACCCGGAACAAACAGACAGACAGGCAAAAATTTTAAATAATGTTGTTTTGGTACATGTATCTTATATGTAATAAATACTTACTGCAAAAAGAATGAAAACTTGAAAAAATAACCTATATAAATCCGTCTGGACAGTGCAGTAGTAGGCTAGCAGGCTTACTACTTAGCTTACTACTCTTAAAGGCTGTTTATAATGTTGATATCAACATAAAACATATTATTGAATATGAATACATATATAAAGCTGAAGAGTTTGTTTGTTGGTTTGAACACGCTAATCTCAGGAACCGCTGGTCCGATTTGAAAAATTCTTTCGGTGTTAGATAGTCCATTTATCGAGGAAGGCTATAGGGTATATATCATCACGCTACTACTAATAAGAGCGGAGCAACAATGAAGAATGTTTAAAAAACGGGGGAAATTTGCACGCTATGGGCAATATAAGGCGCCAACGAGGTTGCGTGGGTCAGCTAGTATGAATACATAAAGGCTGATCAAAAAGGATCTTTCAAGCTAACGTAGTCGACCACAGCCGGCCGGCTCAAAGCTATAAAATCTGCTATAAAATGATGATTCAGACGATTGATTTATGTGAAATCACTTGATGTGCTGGTCAGGAATTCCAAGTTCGTCTAGGTGAAAAGAGAAGTCGAATTCGTCTGTGTGATTTGCCTATATGACTATTTCCCCTTCAATAACAAAGGGATTGAGTTCTGTGTATAACAGTCCGTATATTCCCATTTTAACGGACTTCAAAAAAGAGGAGGTTTTTAATTTGACCTTATGGTTTTTTTTGTGTGTTCGAATAACTTCGTCGCTTATGAATCGATTTTTTTATGGAAAGGATATGTCCCAACGGTAGTACCATGATAAGGACACTAGATCTGATGATGGCATCCAAGAGAAGTCGACCGATTTGGTCGTTCTTGAAGTCGGTTTTGTATTTTGTTAAAATTTTTGTATTATGGTTTTTATAACGTACTCTAAAATGCTTAAAAACACGGTAAGTTTATAAGCCTATTTTCAGTGAATAAAAACTTTGTACTGAAATGCAACACTAGTCAATAGGCATTCTTAGAAGCGCTCTCTCTACAAGAAAAAAAACAATAGGTTAATGCAAAGCCTACAGTCGTCAACGAAGCTTTGATCATTCTTAACACATAAAAGAGCTATTAATACCGTGGGCTGAGCTTAATTTCAGTTTTTAATATTAATTTAATGAATAACATTTCAATTGCGATCTCTGTGCTACCGTTACATTGAAAATAAAACTTTCTCAGTTGAAAGCTTTTTCAAAAGGTTGAGGCCTTAAAACGATTGCTTAACTCGGCCGGTACTTACAGTTCAAAAACCTATGTAGTTTTATTGGTATTAAATTTTAATAAAGACTAAAGAAACCTTACAAAATTATTGTAATGTATGAGGAATTTAGAAAACTCAATCAAAACATTTTTTTTTTCAATTGTAACTAGTTTTGTAATGAACTGCAGTACGGTTTATATAAGTTTCAGCTTTGAGCAAATGTGACCTAAATAAATTCCTAGGAAGTTGTATTCTGCTCTATTTTGACAAAAGAAAGTCACGTATTGATTTCATTTAGAAACTAGCTGACCCACGCAACTTCGATTACGTCTCCTATTGCCCGTAGCGTAATCATTTCCCCCGTTTCCGCAACATTCTTTATTGGTGCTCCGCTCCTATTGGTCTAAGCGTGATGATAGATAGCCTTTCTCAATTAAATGGAAGAATTTAAACAAAATTAACAAAACAAATTTAACATTGAAAGAATTTTTCAAATCGGACTAGTAGTTCCTGAGATTAGCGCGTCCAAACAAATAAATTCTTCAGCTTTGTACAGATTGTGAATTATATGTTAGAAAAGTCCTGAGCTCCGAATTGCACCGTTTAGCACCGGACAGGCTAAAAAAAATTATTCGGACTTCAAATCTATATAGTATAGGGGTGACTCACCCGTTGAAACCACAGAACAGAGAATATAGATAGAAATGCTATGTAGGCGGGGCAGGCGCGCCGTGAAATAAGTCCAAATACCTCTATTTTGTCTGCCGGCTTTAACTGAACGGTGAATGACGTGTTAGCTCTTGGCAACATTATTTGCTATGCAGACGACACCCTGCGGCCAAGCTGGCAGATATTGAAGAAAAACGACAGGGGCTTGTCTTTCAACTTGACCATGTTCTGCCCGCATTTCTTAATGGGGTTGTGAGAATATGGTCGAGTTCAACGCCAAAATAACCCAGGTGTGCGCGTTCTCTGCCAAAAAGTCTCCATTGTTCTGAATAGTGGGTAGAAGAAGAATCTTTCCCACTTTTCAGAACACTAAAATGCTATTACAAGGTAAGCTCGATATTCTGGGCATGGACATCTGTCGAAATCTCAATCCACGTGACAACGTTGAGAGTGTCAATAAATATTTTTTTTTAAATTTTAAATAAATTTTATTCCATATTCAATGTACAAGATTTTTGGGTGTTTTTCTTAAGAGTAGACTTAACTTAATTTCTGAAGAACTTGTGCGATTAGAGCCAAGTTTTTATTATTTCTTACTTTTTCTACTATTTCTTACTATCAAATTACACTGCTTAAATTCATAATTAAGTAATTTCAACATTTCAAATTAGTGATCTGCCTGATCTAGGTAAGACCTGTGTTTCAGGCAATTTCTGGCCTTACAATTACTTTTTTCAATAATAAAAAAATATATTTTTCTTAAAACATAGGTTATGACTAAGTGTATATGTAACAATACTATATTCTACTTTAAAATTGTTAGGATGTTTTCAGTGTCTGAATAGTTTAAAGTACCTAAATATTCTGATACCCTTTTTTTACATATCGTATTATTAACGCTATATATGTTTAATAATTTGTTTAGTTTATTATATATAAACGGTCCTAAAAATAAGTAAAATCTGTCTACATAAGCATGCCTCGTTTGCGGGGTTTCACAGACTAGGTCTTTTCGTCTTTTGTCTGTTGCTGTTGGGTTGTACTGAAGCTCTCTGTGCTGTTTTAGAGTCGCATTTAAGATGAACAGTTGTCGAACTGTTAGTACTTTGCAGTCAGAATAAAGCTGGTGTGTAGGGAAACTAAAAGGGCGAAATGTGGATACTTTTAAAATAGCTCTCTGAGCACGTTCTAAGGGCAGTAAAATTGTTTTAGCTGCACCACCCCACGATGATATGCAATATGTAAGGACAGACTGACACATAGCCAAATAAACTAGTTTTATTAACTCGTAGTCGCCGATATTTCTAACGTTTTTAAATATAAACATTAATTTACGAATTCTAGTACATAATAATTCGATGTGCCTACGGAAATTCAAATGTGTGTCAATCGTGACGCCTAGATATTTCACATCATCAGTTTTTGTCAAAGCAGGGCAGTTGCATGCGTTGTTAGCACTAGAACCACAAGTATGAGCGTAAATGTCAAGGTCAGGTGCGGGGGCGTTAATGTTACTCATCGTAAATAAAATGTATTTTGTTTTGTCAGAGTTCAATGTTAGTAAATTTTTATGAAGACAGTTAGTAACTATATTTAACCCTTCCTGTGCGTGATTATATAATTCAGCGCGTGATTTGGCTGAAAATACTATAGCCGTGTCGTCCGCATACGTTACAATGATACCATTTTCCAGTTTTAAGCTGCATAAATCATTAATATAAACCAGGAATAAGGTACATCCCAGAACACTACCTTGAGGAATAGCATAATCTTTATTTTTTTGGTAAGAACTAGTGTATGGTCCAATTTTTACACATTGTTGTCGGTCTCTGAGATAGTCTTCGAAAAGGGCCAACTGCGTTCCCCTTATTCCAAGTTTTTCCAGCTTGTCTAGTAGCAATGTACGGGAAATGGTATCGTATGCCTTGGTCAGGTCAAGGAAAATACCTATCGAGTGCAAATTCTTGTCCAGATTATCAACGATATAATTAGTTACTCGATGTACTGCGTTATCAGTGGATCTGTTTGACCTAAACCCAAACTGGTTAACAGAAATCAGATTGTTGACTTCAAGATATTTCATCAACCTGGAATTTATGATTTTCTCGAATATTTTAGATATGCCTGTGAGGACGGAAATAGGTCTATAATTACTAATACAACTTTTTTCTCCTGTTTTGTAAACCGGCGTGATAACAGCCTTTTTAAGCATTTTAGGAAACACTCCTTTTGATAGACATAATTGAAAGATATGTGTCAATGGGGGGGCAAGTATGTGTCTAAATCGTTTGAGTATACTATTACTTATATTGTCGTACCCAACTGCACAGTCATCCTTTAAGTCGTTTATTGTTGTTAATATTTCATCAACATCTGTGTCTAATAAAACAAATGAATGTAGTATAGAGGGTAAATTCGTACTGGGGTGATGGGAGGAAATTTTTGAGTGCAAATGTGTTTCAGCCAATGTTTTACCGACGTTGACGAAGTATGAGTTTATTTTATTTAATGCATTGGATGAGTTTGTTTCTCTTGACAATAAGTCGAGGGGGGGTTCGGTAGTTTTGGATTTAAAAATGTTATTTTTAATACATTTCCAAAGTAATTTGTTATTTTTTCCGGCTTTTTGCAGTTCACTTTGTTCGTACTGAATCTTAAGGTTCTTTAACAGTTTATTGCAAAAGTTGCGGTATCTTTTGTAAATAATGGAAAGTGTCTGGTTATCGGGTGCTGATTTCGCTTTTAAGTGCAATTTATCTCTGTGTCGTATACAACGAACGAGGCCTGGTGTGATCCATGGTTTAATACTTTTTAATCTCGATGGTACATTTGTTATATTAGTATTATGTGCTATTGAATATTGTAAACTACTTATGAGGTAATTTAACGAAAAATCTGCATCATGTGAGGAGTAAACTGGGTCAAAATTAATTTTACATATGTCGCTTTCGAGGTTGTTCATATTAATTCTTGCGTGCGTACGCGAGCAGTTTTTTCTTGGTACATATAATTGTGGTGATAAAAATATCGCCTGATGGTCTGTAAGACTGGTATTAGTAACTAATGTTATACATGGTTTATTTGCCTTTATAATAAAATGATCCAAGCATGAGCCACTTTGGTGAGTAGGGAAGTAGTGTGCGGGTAGAAGCCCATGATAAGCACAAATGTTTAGGTATTTGTGGGTATGAGTGTTAGTTTGTTTCGATGCAATATTGATATTTATATCACCTGTAAGAATAACAGTGTTGTATGATGTATATTTGTTCAAATTTGAATCGAGGGAGTCTAAAAAGGTATCGATATTTTGGGATGGGGGTCTGTAAATAGCCACAATCACTATGTTTGAGTTAATTGTGAGTGCTAAACAATTACTATCTAACAGAATTAGTTCTTCTACTTTTATTTTTAAATTATTTTTTACAAAGATAACTAGTCCGTCGCTTTTGTTAATGTTTATATCCGTTTTGTAAGAAGTGTACCCGTTTAAAGATGGTATGTATGCGGTCTGGTTGGAAAGCCAACATTCTGTTAATACAATTATATCACAGCTCATATCAAGCCTCCGCAACAAAACCTCAAACCCGCTCATATTACGGTTTATACTGCGGATGTTTTGGGTAAGTATGGTCAATGGTTTTGATTCAGACACTGAGAAATTATCTATCAATAAAGCGGCCTCGACTAAGTTAGGTGTTTTAAAGAAGGTGAGGCGGTTCTTCTCGTCCGAGCATCTGAGTCTTCTTTACAAGACCTAGGTTTGCTCGTGCGTGGAGTACTGTTCCCATCTTTGGGATAATGTCGCACAGTACCTGTTTGACGCTCTCGACCGGTTGCAGCGGCAAACAATCCGCATTGTCAACAGTCCCGAAGCCACCGAGTCCCTTGAGCCTCTGCAGTTGCGTAGAGATATCGCCTCCATGGCAGTACTCTATCGCTTTTATCATGGAGAGTGTTCTGAAAACCTCTTCAAGAGCAAATCAGAGATATGTAATACCTTTTAATAAGTGATCGCGTTAATTCTCGTAAAGAGAGTTGTTAATATACCAAGAGCATAAGGTTGTATTTAATATTATATTCATTAAATCTCTTCGACGAATTAGAAAAGACTTACTTAGATGTGTAAAATATTATTAATCGTTTGTGTGCGTCCCGGCGACAAAAGATTACTTACGAAATTACGTCGAAGGCATTTCTATTTGTTCTGTGGGTGAAACACAGCGCAAGCGCTGTTTCACACCCCTTTTCTGTGAGACCGTGGTATCACTCCGGTCGAGTCGGCTCATTCATGCCGAAGCGTGGCTCTCCCATGGTTATATTAGGGCTATTACTTAGTTTCATTTCATCATACCATCGCACACCTATACGCATTTTATCGAATTGCATATAGTCAAAAGTTAATGAGGTCATCATCATCTTCCTAGCCTTTATTATTCTCAAGATTTGGGGTCGGCTGCTAGTTCAACCGGTTTTACCTGAAAATCAGTTTTTGAACTGAATTCGAAGGTTGAACTAGTTGTCATTAATTTTTCCAGGCGCGGCGCGCCTGGCCACCATTAGTATTTCTCTGGTGGTCGGGCGCACCGAGGCGCTGGGCTTACGGGTGGCCCTGGACAAGACGGAGGCCCTACTGTTCCATGGGCCCCGGCATGGGCCGCCCCTCGGCGCCTCCATACTGGTCAACTCGGTCCTCGTACCGGTTTGGGCCCAGATAAGATATCTGGGCCTGATCCTCGACGGTAGGTGGCTTTCCGATGAGTACTTCCGACAGCTTGATCCCAAGCTGGTCGACGCTGCCTCTACTCTGAGGCGACTTTTGCCCAATTTGAGTGGAGTCAGCGTCGCAACGCGACACCTCTACACGGGGGTGGTCCGATCGATGACGCTGTATGAGGCACCGGTGTGGGTGTGACTGCCCTTAATAAGGCCCGCCTCTGGGGGCCACAGAGAGTCTTGGTGGTCAGAGCCGGCATCGAGGCGGCGTGCGCATTGGCCGGAACACCTCCATGGGATTTGGAGGCGGCCCTCGGTCGTCTGGAGGGAACTGAGTTCTGCCTGCCACCACTGCGGCTGCAGTAAGGAATCGGCCCAGCACACGCTGGCGATTACCGCGCTTGGGCGTCGAGCGCCGAGCCCTCACTGATGGCCGATGGCCGATGATTGATCGGAGGACATCTCTCGCTACCGGCCGTCATAAGCTCCATGGCCAGTAGCGACAGCAGTTTTACCGGCGACAGCCTTCTGCGAAGATGTCATTTCGCAGAAGGAGGCGGCGGAGAAGGCCCGAGAGGACGATATCCACTCGGACCCGATCTGCCGTCTGCGAACCGCCGCCGGCGCGCCTCTCAGCTCCTTATGCCGCCCTGAGTGTGGCTGCGGATGGTCGGGACAGGTTTTCCTCTCCATCCGCTTTAATGGCCACCCGCGAGCGGCGACATTGCGCGTGTGCCGTACGTCGCCTAATTAGAGAGTTACCAGCAGACGGTGCCCACTTCAGTGCGGGCAAGCGCTGGGAGGGATCCGGATTTGTTAATAACAGCAGTTCCCGGATCCCTCCCGTCTCAGACGCAGAATGGCACACCGTGTGGTTTTAGTTGGTTCGATTCCGACACACCGCCCCACCGCAATCCCCGGCGGGGTGGGATTAAACACGAAAAAAAAATATGGTAGTATATTTGAGGGCACTGACTTCCCAATAACGATTGCCATAGATGTTCATGACAACCGTGTCGGCTTAACGTGCTCTCTGAAGTACGGGCGGGAAATACCGGCATGTTCCATACTCCGAGATGCTATTAAGCTGCCGTCGCTTACGCTAACCACCAGACCAACGATGCAGTCGAAAGTTATGAGGTAACAAACAACAATAACAATTCCTCCTATTTCGAAGTTGGTTAAAAATACTATATAGTATAACTCAGGCACTAGGTTTTACAAAAGTGCCAGAATGGATCCATAAATAATATGCGTAGACGGTCGTTTTCTAACCTCTTGTATCTTTAAATATTTCTAATAGCCATATGTCAGCCGGGAAACCCATTTCAATCACCAAGTCTCAAGTTTTTTCAATCCCACGCTTCCTCCTCAATTGACTTGTCTCAATTCGTACGCATCAAAATGTCAAAAATATCAAAGAAGATTATTGTTATCGCTGAGGGACAGACTTCATTCATTTGTCATGCCATGAATCACCATACTCTCGAAAATATTTCATCAAAACAAAATAGTACAGGTTCTATACAATAATGTAATATAATAATGAGTGTAGAGTGTAGTGTAATATTCAAACTTATCGCTAATGATGAAATCGAAGTCAAATAATAGCAATTGAATAATCTAAACGATTTCATTACTATAACAAAACAAAGCAAATGTAAAAGACAGTGGGAATAATTATGACGCCGTTGTAGGAATAACGCGTACGTACAATAATAAAAAAAATATCTCCTTGCTTTGACTAGTGTCACAAACGAATCGCTGTAGCCGAATATGGCTGTGAGGCTACATTTGAGATAAGTTCGTCTTCTATTGATAAGTTCTGTGCAACAGAACGATGACTAGGACTCTATTTCCCGTTTACCCCTGTTTACATCTAACTGTTGATATCGATTTGAATCAGTGAGTGTTGTGAGTGTTTTCGAAACAAGACATGCTAAATAAAAAGCTGGTGAACCAAGCTGAGAACAACCAACAACATTCGTAGAGTTAGTTGGGTAGTAAAATGAAATTAAGTAAAATTTATTTTGAATGCTATGTTTCGAAAGCGCTCACATCTTCAGTATGGACCTAATAGTGTGTGTGCCCAGGTAGACGATTTATGACAAGTTTTTTCAAAAATACACCACGTATTTCTTTAATCTCACCTATATAACAAAATTAACCAATATTTATCCATATTTCCAATAACTAGACTTCAACTAAGAAATAATTATCCATGTGACTACAATATTAACATTATGGAAAAACTGAACAGCTGTTTGTTATAACTTCGTAATTATATATCTAATGCACTCCACGTAAAACCCTCATACCAACCCACCTATAGACACACACATACACATATGTAAACACAGGCACACCACAAACACACAAAGACACTCTCATACAAGCACGCTAATACAAACATGCATACTGCACTCTTCTTTTGGATATTTTACTGGCATTATTTACTGTTTAAATGTAGTGTGAAATTCTATACGTACGAGATGGGGCCTGGAAATCTGTCTCACAGGTGTAACCCTGGTACAGACTTCAGTCTCTCACGAAGAGACATATATGCATTGAATTGTAATGCATTTTCCTTTGTGTTGAGAGAAATAAATACAATATTTTAGTTAGTGGTTTTAGCGATATACATCAGAAGTCAAGAGTGAGGTTAACGAACACAGCATCACTATAGAATAGAGTAAACCTTATTGTACACCAATTAAACAGTTTACATTCAGGAATATATTAATTCAACCACCATATACAAATGGCGGTCTTATCGCTAAAAAGCAAATTCTTACAGGCAACCTTTGGATGGACAAATAGAATGTGTTCACTAGAAGTCAGGAGTGCGGTATTTATTAACAAAACTCATAAAAGACCAATGTTTGCTCAGGAATTGTAAAAAAAAGTGCGTATTTTTTAAATTTAATTTTAAGTATGCAATGTATTTATTGAGTATTTTTTTTTACTTTCGATACTTCTCGGTATTCATATTTTTACAATGTATGAGAGCTGAGGGTAGAAGCACTTAAGTTTCCGTTCATCTCTCTTATAAAATGTAAACCATCACGATAAAGCCTCATGATAGACATGCCTGTGGTACTTGTACGATTGATAAATAATATATTTTTTGTTGTTCTGCTTGTTGTTAATCACGCTTCCATAAAGCGTGATTAAAAGTAGACAACGGCAACTTTGAATTTTCTATACACACTGGTTATAGACAGATCTTGAAGTCGGGTAGCAACGATGTGTTTCTGCCTTCCTAATTCCTTAATAATTTAGCTATGGAATCTACTAGACTTGTAACTTAGACGCTCATTTAAATTTACTTTCCTTCGTCTTTGTTAGGTTATTTTGCAAACTTCTTAGTCTGTACTTTGTTTCAAATATAGAACTGTATAAATCCGACACATTCTGAGAATCGAAATCAAAAAGAGAATTTCAATAGAATATGTTAACAATGCCACGATGTCTCAGATGTCAGTTTTATGTTTCAAATTAAGAAAGTCTTAAGCTTTCGTGAAAATAATCTCAAACAAACTTTCAATTATTCAAGCTTCAATGTCAATCATACTGATTTTTATTTTATCAATACACACACAGTCGACTTATGCTTGACAACTGTACTTGGCATGGAACTATTCCAAAGTGTTATCTAGTGGATAGAAATGTTTGTCATAGACTATTTATCTTTGATCTGGTAATGTGACAGTAAATACTGAATCATTCAGATAAAAAGTACAAATTTATGATTTTTTTAATGCATTAGAAATCAGGTTGGACGCTTAATTAGTATGATAGTAGCTAGCTAGTATATAGTAGTATTAAACTGTGTTCCAAATCTAATAAAAATACACATACACCACGATTTTCCTTGAAATCTTTTTTATTGCAGACCATTAGGTCTATTTGATTTCAATACTTTTAGTAAAAAGATACCAGAAAATTAGTGTTAACAATTAGTTTTAATGCTGAGAGCATAATCTCTTAATATTTTATCTAATACTTAGAATTTCTTTATCGACTTCAATGTATCGGTAGTATATTCAGAAACCGTAATCAGTGTGATATATGTTGACTTATAGATATAGGAGAAGCATCATGACATTGATAATAATTTATATATTTCTAGCTACGCCCGCTACTTCGTACACGTGTCATTTGGATTTTCAAGTTATTTTTCTTCACCGTTTAAACCTTCGCAAGACTACGACAAATATGTTAAAAGCAAAATCAGTTAAATAACCCAGCCGTTTTCGAGTTTTATCTAGACTAACGAACAGCAATTGATTTTTATATAATTAAGAGCATGAAAATGCATCCCTATTTGCTTGGCCACGACAAGTTGTTGCATAACCTATTTAGCGATGAAGGTTGTAGGTTATATAAAAACACGGTACGACCAATAAAAGCCCGGTATTGACCAAAAATATTTGAGAAATGGGAAAAAATATTTCTTTTGGAGAGACTTAGACGAAGTCGCACGGGTCAACTAGTATACTATGTTTAGTAAAATCGATAAGCGTGGTCTCCCATAAATTTCATTAGACGTTTTTTGAGGGTTCTATACATCTATTGAATGAATGAAACAGAATTCTTTACAAGAGTATCTCTCTAAGCAGATTGAAATTTCGATCAAATCATGTAGTGGAATGTAATTAAACGAATTTAGAATATTATGGAAAGTATCGAGATTTGCATGTTTTTTTTTTATTTGTAACAACACAAGTTACATTCGTAGACGTAAGCCGGTAAAATTATGACATGGTCTTATTAAAAAAGGCTGATTAAAACTGTAACGTGATTAACGTAAAAGAAACAACGTCCTCTATTGAGTTTGAAACAACTTTTTAAATATGAATAACCTTATTATAAAATAAAAAATAATGATTAATATTGTTAAGTTTCTGTTGTATTCTTTTTTTTATATTATATTTTATCAGAAAACTTATAACAAAATGAAAGATGACCAGTCTGACTTTTTTAAATATTTTAACGTGTTTTGCTATAATGTGTAAGTACACATTTTTTTCGTCAACTAGTCGAAACCGAATTATGTTTTCCATATTTGTTACAATACTCGTATATTGTTGTAAGGGCTCGCTTGTACATTTAGTTAAACGTTTAAGAAGAATGAAACTAATTTGCTACTGTACTTTCCTAAAGTAATTTGTCATTTTTTGTCACAGGGATAAATATTGTAACTAAGTGTTGATCATAATAAGGGTACAATTGAATTAGATACAAAGTCAAAGGGCAAGTGGTACTCAGTGGGTTTATTTTATGAATAACCATTGTTTACGTAGTTAGGGGCTTTTGAAGTCACTCCTTGTTTATTTCGTCTGTCTCCGAACTCTCAAGAACCTCACTTCATTCGAGGTACCGATCTTACATATTTAAGTATTACTTGGGTCCTTGTATTTCTAGGTAAATTTATTTCTTCAACAAGTGTTCGAGTTTACAGTGTTTGCATCTATACAAATAAATAAAATTGGAGTGTCTGTTTGTAATATTAAAATAACCGCTTTTTACTCAATGCATATGTATGTATACGCGATACATATACCGAAAATGTAGTTAAAAAAATTTTGTCTGTCTGTCTGTCTGTCTGTCTGTCTGTTTGTTCCGGGTAATCTCTGGAACGGCTGGACGGATTTTGACGGGACTTTCACTGGCAGGTAGCTGATGATCCGGGGAGTAACTTAGGCTACTTTTTTTAGACTAACTTTGTCCCGCGGCGTTACTCGCGGTACAACATTAACCGCGGGTAACACCGCGGGGTTCAGCTAGTCTATACAAATAAATAAAATTGGAGTGTCTGTTTGTAATATTAAAATAACCGCTTTTTACTTAATGCATATGTATGTATACACGGTACATATACCAAAAATGAAGCTAAAAAAATTTTTGTCTGTCTGTCTGTCTGTCTGTCTGTCTGTTTGTTCCGGGTAATCTCTGGAACGGCTGGACGGATTTTGACGGGACTTTCACTGGCAGGTAGCTGATGATCCGGGGAGTAACTTAGGCTACTTTTTTAGACTAACTTTGTCCCGCGGCGTTACTCGCGGAACAACAATGACCGCGGGTAACACCGCGGGGTTCATTTATAATAAAACTGGTGAACGAATTACGCTTTTCAGGCATTGTACTAATTTAAATTCTTCAATTCTAAATGTAGAGTTATTATATAGGCCTGCTAAAATGACTCTACTCTGCCTGACGGAAAGCAGAATCCTAGAGTGGTGGTCACCATGCTCATTGCAGACAATGCAACAATGCAGCATGGTGACCAACACTATGGCGATCAAGTAATGCTTCTACATCATTGAGGCATCGGTCTTGATTTGAAAATTTTTTTCAGTGTTAGATAGCCCATTCATCGAGGAAGGCTATAAGATATATGTTATCACGCTAACACCAATAGGAGCGCAGTACCAACGAACAATGTTTCAAAAACGGGAAAAAAATTTCACGCTACAGGCAATACAAGACGCAAACGAGGTTGCGTGGATCAGCTAGTTTATTATAATTTTACTAATAAAATAGGAATTATCTATTTCAAATTCTTGTGTTTCTATCGTGAAATATTGTAAAATTAAACACACGTTGATTTTAAGTTACATTAAAGAAGCATTTTGTCTCTGTTTGAAATTTATTGCATTCTTACTTCTGCGTACCCTTTTAACGTCTACGTTTCTTACCTGGAATTCCAAAATAATATTCCGTCAAATTTCTACAGTTCTAAGTGAAATTCTTTATGAATAATGAAAGTTCACTCTTATGTAAATATCATATGTCGTAAGCAACGTATTTTGAAGTCGTACTTATTATGATATTGTTGCATTGTCTGCATTTGCATTGAGTATGGTGACTACACTCTAGAATTCTACTCACACTTTCCATCAGGCATGGTAGAATCACTTTGGAAGGCTCATAAACACAAAAAAATGTAACTACATATCAGTTGTAGTTAGGTTTTTTTTTTCAACACCAGCGGCGTCACAACTGCGTTGCCGAACTTTAGGGGATAGGGACGGGGATGAGGAGGAGTATGGGGAGTGGGTGGGGTATGGGCCTCCGGCTATGTCCTCACTCACTCGGTGAAACACAGCGCAAGCACTATTTCACACCGGTTTTCTGTGAGACCATGGTATCACTGAAGGGTAGGTTGGCTCTTCCAGGCTGTTTTAAATTAAAAACATAGATAAGGCCTGTTTAATAAAGGAGACCACAAAAAGTAAAACATAGTTCTACAGACGAGAAAGTTTTTTTTTTTTTTTACAGGTCCTACTGCATCCACTGTACTGAAAAGCTATGTCCTCAACGACAGCGGTTGAAGCCGCGAGTGCTCATATACAAAAGCTAGAAAAAGCTAACATTCGTCTACACCAAGACGTCACGCGCGAAACCCCCTTGTACAGGTATACGGATCCATTATTACTTAGCAACAGATACAAACAAATTGATGCTTACTGAGTCACCGAAACAGTTCTGAGTACATAGTGTGACTTTATTTCATATCTTCTCAATGGCAGTACCAAGTACCACTGATGTCGGGAACGAGTTGTTGAAACTTATACTCAGACTAAGCCGTCTGATTACTATACCTTCCGTTCATCTCTGGCGTTAAACACCCAGCCTTTTGAAGTTTCTGTGAAATTTTCTTCCGAGTAATGCGAGGAGTTGCAGTGTCGTTCGAAGTCCCACGAACGTTGACTAGATGCAGTTTGATCAAAAACTTTTGCCTTTGATATCAACACCTTTTGTGATATAGATAACATTGACGGCTGCGTTCCAGTTGAAACCGGTGTCTACAACTCAGTTAAATACGAAAGAGTATTTATTTAAAAATTATCTTGAATAAATACTATACTTTCAACTAAACGTTACAATATGTGAAAACATTTGTATTTGTGTGTGTGTGTGACTTTACAGTTACAATTATTTATTTTTTGAGGTAATAAATCGACTAATCATACTGGAAACAAGCATACTCATAATTAAGTTTCCGATTTCTATATATTATATATGTAAATATTCCACGTCGATTGTGTTTCTTTTCCTATAGTTCACACTATACCATACCTCGTTTCAGGTCTTGGACCAAAAATCGTAGGATCTTAATTTCAAGGCCGATGACCTCTACACATTACATGAAAAGTTTGCTAGTGTTAGAAAATTCACATAATTTTTTTCTGTAGATACATATTTATAAGTAATAGCGTGAGCTTATTCATAAAACTGTAAAATATGGACCTATTTTCTTCAGTTATCTTATTGTAATATAATAAAATAATACAGTTTTTACCCAAAGCATCAGAGAAAATTAACTGGATGTAGCTCTGCCAGGTCTCTATAACAAAAACAGGGTAATAAACTTTTAGTCTTGCTTTTGAAATTGAAAAACATACTGTCTAATGACACTGCCATTTTATTACTAGTAGCGCTAATTACACAACTGCAATTCAAGCTTTTACTTCTAAAATATTACTTTATAGTGATGATGAGATTCACCGAAAATGTTGATTGTTTTCGGTACCTTTTGAACCAGAAACATTCGTTTCTCATTACAAACGATATCTGACGTACTGTGAAATTCAAACGGAAATTCTTTGTTTTATTTGCCCTCTTCCCTCATTTTTTGCAAAAGGTTCTCCAATTGGACAAATATCTATAAATGTATTAAGAATTACAATTTTAAAGAGTACATATGTTTTATATTATTATGCTGTTTATATTATTGTTAAATGGAAAATCTGTAATTGTAATTTCAAAAAAAAACGTAAAAAGGGGTTTTGAAAAATTCCGAAACTGTTTAAGATACAATTCTAGAAATACGGCTTATTCTATATCAAAATTTCCAAGTGCGAATTGAAGGAACCTTATGGGCACACTCTTTGTTCCTTAAGATAAACAGCTGCCATTGTTATTAACAATGCGAATCATGCAGGTGTTTCAGAAAGTTAAGCTGCTAAATTCTTTAACATTCTTTACATCTCTCATGTTCGGTAAGTAGGTTCTTATTACCTCCAAATGGGACTTGTAGGTGACTAATTAGCGCTCTAGGATAATGAAGCTAGAAAAGCCCTGGGGTGGTAAGTAATTAAAAAAAAACACTTCTTTCTTTCAAAAACTTCGCGTACATCTAACCATCATACTGGCTATAGACATCATGCATTCAGCCCAAAGAGGTCGCTTTGCTATTCAGCTTTGTCTTCATGTGAGTATAATAGTCATCAATTTTAAATAACGAACGGAGAAGCTCAATTTCGTTCGTAAAAAAAAAATATCTTTAAAATTTAAAAATGGTTCTCAATTCACTATAAATTTCAACAAACAAAATGTTTTATTCTTATAATGCAGGCTTTTTCTACTTACCGCACAATCGAGATGTAAAGCAGAATAGTTAGCTCCGATGTAAGCACCAATTGCATCCTCGAACTATAGGCGCACGAGCGCAGCGAGGGCGCCTAAATATCTCGGGCTGCAAGTGATACCTTACAGCCCTTGGCTACTAATCTACTGTTAACATTTAGATGTATATCTAATGATATTTGTAGGGTATAACAAATATTTTGCAGTTGAATGCCATTCAAACAAATAATTTCTAGTGGGTACCGATAAATGTTGTTGATTTTCAAGTTAGTGTTGTAAACAAATATTCTGTCTGGTAAAGAATAAATACTTAGCACTTTGTCGACGTGATAAATACATATATAAATGCGATATGTGCATTTATTACGTAAATTCCGGTTTTTTTTGTGAATGATTCTTTTACTCGTGTTTACCGCGATGGTATGGGGTATCGTTAGATAAGATTATTTGGTTTCATAATTTTAAAAGTTTAAAGGTCAACTACATTGGCCATAAGAGCTAAAAATACAAAACTTTGAAACTCGGACAGCTAAGATAAAAAAATTACAATTAAAAATTATATTATATTTTTTTCCGAGAAAATAAACACCACTGAAATTCCTATTAGATTTTTTCCGTTTCTAACGCGCTAACCGGCCAATTTACTTAGAAGCTTGTCAATAGGAGTGACGGCGGCAGTACGCTCGGCTCGTAAACGACGATACCCACAGCCTGTGCATAGCCCACTATGTCTAATTGAGTCCTGTATTCCACTAATTAGATTGCGAAGGCGCCCACCATCCGTTTTACAATTGCTTAAATCGCTTATTTGAACTGTTAATTTTACAGTTGCTTTGAATCAGTCGGAAGTTTAATTCCTTTGTATTTGTTACTAAAGTTATAATATAAAGTAATAGAATATAGAACGGAAATGTTTAAGAAATAAGCAGAGAACTAAAATAGTATCTTATTCGTGTCATAGTCATCGATAAGAAATAGTGATGTGCCGGATTTTATATCTACGCCCCTTTTAAAGGATTAGAGATCGTGATGAGAGGAAAATACGTGCGTTATGAATAAAATAAATAAATAAATATTTCGGACATCTAACACACAACGCCATCTAGTCCCAAGCTAAGCAGAGCTTGTGTTATGGGTACTAGACAACTGATATAAATACATATATACTTTTTTTTTGTAAATACATACTTATTATACATAGGAAACACCCAAACTCCGAAACAAATATTTGTAGATCGTACAAACATTTGGTCCGACCCGGGAATCGAACCCGAGACCTCATGATCGGCAGTCGCACACGACAACCGCTAGACCAACGAGGCAGTCTAATAAAAAAGTTGTTTTGAGGAGAAGGAAGGATGTTTGATCAACAATAATGCAAATATATATATTATATCCAAAATTCCTAACTTATTTTTATTAACCTATGCACATGATGTTTAAACATAGATTTAATTGTGATAAAAGCCTAGTTATTGTTATTATTTCTTCACTAATACGAGACAGGCAATATAGTGCTTTTCTCAAAAGAGTGCAGGGAAATAAAAGTAGTTAAATTTCCATAATTTATCATGTTACTGCCGTTTTTAACATGAACTGTACATTTCAGCATGGAATAAATTGCCCATAATGTAGATGGCTTTTTAGTTTTAGCTATCTCATTAAAATACGCCAAAAATACTGTTTCGGAGAAAATCACTTTTTTATCATTTTTCCAAATCATAAAGTGTTCATATACTTTCATGTATTTTTCTTTTGACTTCGCTGGAAGCAGATTTTGCATTGCCAATTTGGCTTCTGATCTTAAATCTGGTGGAGTACAATCAATTTCCATTTTACTCTCTGCACTGTTGGAACTTGGAACAAATCAAGACGAATTTTCAGCTTTGCCGCCGATTTTCTATTTATCATCTATGCCGAAAGGCAAACGCATTTACGCATACAGCCCATAGAGGTAGATACAGCCACGTGAACGCAATTTGTACTAAGCAAAGAGATTTTGGTATGCCAAGAATGATAAAAGAGATCCAATCAAAGAGTATGTAAGAACCCCAGCACGCCGTTTCATACAACATTGCTGGGCCATTGTAATGTTCCAAATTCAAAAAACGCTCCTGCAATGAATTCATTTTTCGCTGTACGTAAATTAGATGCTTCACGTGTTCTTTTTTCGAAAATAATGACAATATTTCCATGTATGTTTCAGAAAATCTATTTTTTCGTATTTCTTTATTGATTTTAATATTACTGATTTATGCTTGCAAATTGTAAACCTGTTATAAAATCTAACATATGTAGATAAATCTAATTCAGCTTTAATGGTTTCAATCCTAACTAAATCCACATCTACAGTGTTTTGCTTAACAGTCGGTAACGCCTACAAATGAATGAACTTGGTACTGAATGTACAAAATCTAGACTCTTAAATATGTTAATTTTATTTTGAAGTTCGTATATATACTGGGATCTATAAACATAAAAAACTTGTTTGAATTTATATTCGTGTGTGACCTTTAGAACTGATATATCGAAATGCCAAAAATTAATTTTCTTTATCGTTACCCTTTTACATTGTTGAATTACGTTAACTAGTAATTACATCAGAAATATTTAGTATGTTTACGAAATGGAATTTAAATGATTAGGCAGGTATATGGTACATATTTTTATATGTAGCAAGTTTTAAATAAGCATTGATAATAGTAATAGTAATAATAATACTGTAACGAACAGCTTCACCACATCCATATGTTGAATACTCTGAAACAGGCTGAAAACCTGGGAAAATTACCCCGAGACCTAACCCGACATGCCAATAATATAAATTTTTTGTAAATGTTAATAACAATATATTGTATAAGACTAACTAGATAGGACAAACTGATTAAAAGTGAACATAACATATGTATGAACCCTTCTTTGTTTTCATCCTCATTTTTCAATAGGTGAGTTGAAATACAAATAGTCGCTTATACAAAAATACCACGCAAGTCATAAAATGGCCATAGGACGATTTGCAGAGACCCTAACGTCGCGTTCTGAAAAATTGACAAAATACATTTGCGCAGTATTATTGTATAATATAAGTGACGATTACATAATGGTTGGCGTATGCGACTGTTTATCAGGAGGTCTCGGGTTTGAATCCCGGACCGGGTCAAAAAGTAATGTTGAGTTTTTCTAGTTTTAGAAATACTTAATACAGCTCGGAGTTTGAAAGTCGGGGTCATAGCCCCCACGCCTCGGAGAGCATGTACGCCGTTGGTCCTGCGCCTGATCTCTCCCTGGTCGTGTCGGATAACAGCCCATCGGATTATGATTGTACGGGAAAAAATAGTGCACCTGTGCACCTTTGCACACACTTCTGCATTATAATAATTATCTCCTGCGTAGTTTACTGGTCTCCGTTGAGACTGGCCGCCGTAGCCAAAATCAGATACGAGAATATCATAAAACCTCAAAATAATAAAATAAATAATTGACCGATGCAAAAAACTTCGGCTTAACACACAACCGATTGGTTCGATTCCTAGTACACGCAGTTATTCTTTGTTGTTTGTAAGTACGTGTGTACTTAATGATTTTTAGCACACAATACTTTAACATCTTTGCTTTTGAGTGTTAATCAAAAAGCAAAACAGTGTCAAAGTCGCAAGATTATGTCTGATAAACCTCAGTAGGTAAGTGAGTCATGCTACCTCAGTGATGTAAAATTGTTGAAAAATCCTAAGATAAACGAATTTTAGTTTCTTTGTGATGATACTTTAACGACCTTACTAATCATCTGTACTTCATAATTTTCGAATCACATAATTACCACTTATAACTATTGTGAGTATGTGATTTATCGTAATATAATTGTTTATGCTTAAATTTATTAGTTTAAGCCTGGGATATAATGAACCATCCAAGAAAATAAATGTGTAAGGTTACTTTTTTAAATTTCGGAATTGAAAGTGTGTAGGAGGCCTTAGATAAGTAATTTTGTTAATGGTACTTATCTTGTTTACCCTCAATCTTCAAGTTGCAAGTGTGTTCCAAATGTGCGGGATCAATTTCTATGTTGATGACTTTGATTAATTCCGCGCACTTCTTAATTGACACATATACTTCAAGTTATCGTTATTACGATACGCTATTTGTAAAATTGAATGCATTGTTCAAGCTGTACTTTTTTAAGTACTTATATTTGTATTTATTCTTGATTATACACACTCAATACATAAATATAAAAAGTACAAGGAAGTCTAATGTGAAAAGGTGATCCTAACACAAAATTAAGTTGTCTTCCAAGAAACCCTGAGTGAATACATGATAGCGAAGAAATGTAAAGGCACGACAAAAAAAGAAGCTACATATTTTACACAAGCAAAATTTTTATAAAATGAAACACCGACTTCGAGAACGAAAAAATCCATCGATTTCTCTTGCATACCATCCTCAGATCTTAGTGTCCTTATCATGGTACCACCGTTAGCATATCTTCTTTCCATTAAAAAAAGAATCATCAAAATTAACATAATCATCAAAACACACATAAAAAAATAAACATTTAAATAGAGAACTTCCTCATTTTTGGAAGCCGGTTATAAAGGCTTTGAGGTGGA
This sequence comes from Spilosoma lubricipeda, assembly GCA_905220595.1. Classification (NCBI taxonomy): domain Eukaryota; kingdom Metazoa; phylum Arthropoda; class Insecta; order Lepidoptera; family Erebidae; genus Spilosoma; species Spilosoma lubricipeda. Next base: position 5,787,847 of record HG992290.1, read on the forward strand.
TGGTGAATATTTATTTATTTAACCTTGCGTTGCACTTTTGTACAAATGGCGGACTTAATGCCATGAGGCATTCTCTCCCAGTCTACCTTCAGGTGATGTAGAAATAGGATGCGGTAGGTGCAAAGATAAAGTTATTCATGATAGATAAGGATTTTTCAAATAATATTTAACCTACATCAAATAGGACCGATCAACATAAATATACTATTACACAAATTAATAATATAAAATACATATAATCATACACATACATAAATTTAATATTATACTAGTACACAGTCGGGTATTAGGGTTGTGACTATATTGCCAACTCATTCCGAAAAAGTTCGCGTACCTTTAGTTTGAATGTGCGGCGGTTTGTGGACATCCTGATCTCAGCAGGAAGTGCATTCCAGAGAAGAACAGACTGCACATAGAAGGAAGAATGGAGAAAGTTGGAGGTGTTATAGATAAATTAGGATAGAATAAGTTAAGTGGTCGTCTGTGGAGTATCAAGTGTCTAATGAAGTCTCATACGAAAGAAGAATTCATTAAATTAACAAAACATAGTTGTTGGATTCGGCAATAACAGAATCCAACCTTTTCTTAAACAAAGTAGTAAAATTATAGAAGTTTCCAAATTGTTAATAAGGAAATCAACAAATGCGGTGAAGGTTCAACATTCAACTTATTTCAACATCACATCTTTTATTTATATTATTGTTTCGTCACAGAAGGTAATGTCGTCACATAAATGTGTTTTTATGTAGTTTAGGAGTGTTACACTTTGCATTCATAAGGTATGAATTAAAATAAGATAGAATAAAGATTTCATCTATAGTACATCTTCATCAGACCTCATTATCCATTATTTATTATTTATTTTAATATATTTACATAACCATCAATTAATTATTTATTATTTATTTTATTATCATCAAATGATACGAAGGAATTGGGAATTGGGAGGAATTGGGAATAATACAGGCTAGGAAGATTCCTAGCCTGTATTATTCCCCAAGATTAATTGAGGTCGGCTTCTAGCTCAACCGGTTTTACCTGAATATTAATTCTTACACGGAGCGACTGGCATCGGACCTCCGCAACCCTGAGGGTGAACTGAATTCGAAGGTTGAACTAGTTGTCAGTATATTTAGTTTATCGACGGGTGGCTGAATTCCGGGCGGAGAGAGGCATTCGCCCTCCGCCCGAAGAGGTACGCGAGTGGCGTGAAGCCGCCCGTCGAGCCACGATGGCTCGCTGGTCGTTCCGGCTGGAGACTCCACGCGCTGGCTTTGCCGCCGTGGAGGCTCTCCAGCCGGTCATCCTCGAGTGGGCAGGGCGGCAGCACGGGACCCTTTCCTTCCGACTGACGCAGGTTCTTTCCGGGCACGGATGCTTCGGAAAGTACCTGCACTCAGTCGCCAGGAGGGAACTGAGTCCCGCCTGCCACCACTGCGACTGCAGTGAGGACTCGGCCCAGCACACGCTGGCGATCTGCCCCGCATGGGCGTCGCAGCGTCGGGCCCTCACTGTAGTCATCGGAGGAGATCTGTCGCTACCGGCCGTCATACGATCCATGGCCGGTAGCGACAGCAGTTTTACCGCGGTCGCAGCCTTCTGCGAAGACGTAATTTCGCAGAAGGAGGCGGCGGAGAAGGCCCGGGAGGATGATATCCATTCGGACCCGATCCGTCGCCGGCGAACCGGGCGGCGGAGGCGCGCCTATCAGCGCCTCATGCCGCCCTGAGTGTGGCCGCGGATGGTCGGGACGGGTTTTCCCCTCCATCCGCTCTAGTGGCTACCCGCGAGGGGGCGACGTTACGCGTGTGCCGTACGTCGCCCAGATTGAGAGTTTTTACCAGCAGACGGTGCCCGCTTCAGTGCGGGCAAGCGCTGGGAGGGGTCCGGATGTGTTAATAACAGCAGTTCCCGGATCCTTCCCGTCTCAGGCGCAGAGTGGCACACCGTGTGGTTTTAGTCGGTTCGATTCCGACACACCGCCCCGCCGCAAACCCCGGCGGGGTGACGGCCCGAGGGGGTTTCCACACGTTAAAAAAAAAAAAAAAAAGTTGTCAGTATATTTGAGGGCACTGACTTCCCAATAACGCTTGTCATAGGTGTTCATTACAACCGGGACCGACGACTTTACGTGCTCTCCGGGGCACGGGCGGGAAACACCGCCACATTCCATACTCCGGGCTGCTGTTAAGAATTTCTTGTAAGAAAAACTCAACAACAGTCCGACCCGGGACCTTTTGATTGGCAGTCGCCTGTGCTAACCGCTAGACCTACCTTCTATAGAAGGTATATTGGTATAGGTACTTACACCAAATTATTTTGATGCAGCCTTCTATCGCAATCTGTCATGTCATGAGTAGTATAATACTATTTATCCAATGTTGTGCCGATAAGATTTATTTATTTCGCAATCTGACACATGATTTAGATTTTAGACTTAACTAAGCGAGTGAAAAGTCATTTCCTGTCTTTACATCAATACAAGAAATCACTCAAATATGACATCACAACACAATCAAGCAAACCAAAAAAACATAAACGCCTATACTCGTAATTGAGCTCTTAATTAGTCAAACTCTTTTTAAAAGGTCTATTAGTTCCTATATCTCTCCTAGATATCTTTTTTATTTCAAGTGAATAGGTTCCATTTAGAGCTGACTTTTCTTAGCTCAAAATAATAGGTCTTTACCTATGGAATTGCCGTTTTGTATGCAATAAGTGAAAGTACTTATTTTTTCAAACTTTTTTATTTCTGTTATTCGAAGTAATCACCCATGCCATCGAAGCATCTTTGCCAACGCATTGGCAGTTTATTGATGCCCTTCTTGTAAAAATCAGCTGGACAGGAGGCAAAAAACTCTTCAAAGGCATTTTGTACTGCCTCTCGGGAATTGAATTTTTTACCCATTAAAAAGTAGTCTATATTTTGGAAAAAGTAATAGTCGGTAGGTGCAAGGTCTGGTGAGTATGGCGGATGAGGGAGAGCTTCCAACCCCAGCTCTTGCAGCTTGGAGACTGTCTGTTGGACGGGACAGTCTGTCTGTGATTACTTCGAATAACAGAAATAAAAAAGTTTGAAGAAATAAGTACTTCTACTTATTGCATACAAAACGGCAATTTCATAGGTAAAGACCTATTATTACGATTTCAAATCATTATCAAAATGTGGATGCATTGAACGGTGGCATGATGTAATTCATAATATATTTGAGCCAAATGTCAACAATTAATAACTTTAAATGTCTTATCCTAAAGTCCTTCAAAACAATCTGACAGCACATAAACAGTTCTTAACAGGATATTATGAACAAGTAAAATTTTTACAATATAAAAAACCGACTCCAAGAACGACCGAATCGATTTCTCTTGGATGTCGTTATCAGATCTTAGTGTCCTTAAAATGGTACACCGTTGGGATATCTCCTTTCCATTAAAAAAAGGATTAATCATCAAAATCATAAACGACGAAGTTATTCGCGAACACACATAAAAAAGCATATATACGGTCGAATTGAGAACGTCCTCCTTTCTTGAAGTCGGTTAAAAATAGAGATAAATGATTGTGTTCATTACAATCATTTATCTCTATTTTTATCCAACAGTTAAGATTCATCATACGTGTATTCCCCCCACTCCTGGACAAAGGCCTCTCGCATTCCACGCCACTCTAATCGATTTTGGGCTTCTCGCATCCAGCTCCTGTCAGCCATCTTGCGGAAGTCGTCACTCAATCTGATCTGTGGGTGTCCTACGCTACGTTTGACGAGGCGAAGTCTCTGCTCTAGAACTCTTCTACTCCAAAGATTGTCAGTTCTGCGGCTAATTTAACCACCCCGCAGTTAAGATCACTAAAGTTCAATTTTTACACTACTACTAATCTTCAAACAGTGTTTGCGTATTTAAACAATAAATCGTTTCAAGATTATCGAAATAATAACTATCTATATTCGCGACGGCCACTCTTGACTCTGTATAAGTATATAATCCACATTATACATTACTGTGTATGGCAGGCAACCTAATATTAGAGCCGTAGCCACTTTCTCACAAATATCGTCTCTGTATAAATATTTCCGTCATTAGGCCAAAACAAACTGAACCATCTTAGGTAAATATAATATAAGGTTGATTGTACTTAGCTCGATTAACTCAAAAAGGTACACACACGGTATTATAGAAAGGGTTAGGGTTGCCAATTTTTCTTTCCGTTCATAAACCGCTGCTCAATTTCGTTATAAAGGTGTACGAATAATATCAGTTATCAAAGTTATTTGTTTATACGTCTACACCAACTGTTGTTTGATTAATTCACCTCCTTAAAGCATTGATGTTAACTAAGTAGGAATGATTTCGGTATGGAATATACGCTTCGTTGAGAAATGTCTAGTATATAATCAATTATCACATATTACTGTATATCACATATTAAACATTTTCTTCTTAATACTCTTTTTGTTTACGTGTAACTCTCTTATTTGAAAACATAATTTAACTTTTAGCAGTCGTTCGGTGTTATTTCGAACTTTAAGTAAAGTTGAAAATAACACAGAACCGTTGCTAAAAGTACCATACATTTATGAATAAGAGGATCAATGTATTACAGGGGGTACAAATGAATCAAAGAATACGACGAGTAAAGTTCAGCATAACTGAATTAGGGATATTTTTTTTTTGATGTAAGTGGCAAATGAGCAGGCAGTTGACCTGATAGTAAGTGGGTACCTTCGTCTATCTGCCTTCAAAACAATCTGACAGCACATTAACATTACTTAACAAAACATAAAAAATAGATATAGATGAATTACACCTAGAATAACATAGGACTTTGGCCCGTTGGTCTAGCGGTTCGCGCAAGCGACTGCCGATCAAGAGGTCTCGGGTTCGATTCCTGGGTCGGACTGCTGTTGGATTTTTCTAACGAGAAATTTTTAATAGCAGCTAGGAGTATAGAAGATGGCTGTGTTTCCCGCCTGTTCCTCGGAGAGCACTTTAAGCCGTCGGTTCCGGTTTTCATAAACACCTATGACAATCGTTATTGGGAATTAGTGCCCTCAAATATATTGACAATTATTTCAACCTTCGAATTCAGTTTTGGGTTTTGAAGGTCCGATGCCAGTCACTCCGTGGAAAATCTGATATTCACGTAAAACCGGTTGAACTAGCAGCTGACCCCAATTGATCTTGGGAATAATAAAGGCTAGGAAGATTATGACATAGATAAATTATTGTGCTCATCAGTTCTGGTTCAGCATGTAAGCTGTGATTCATAATCAGCTTATTGTAGTCCATTATGGACTATCCATTAATAATAATAATAAATATTTCCTACATCTTACACACAATGCCATCTAGTCCCAAGCTAAGCAGAGCTTGTGTTATGGGTACTAGACAACTGATACAAATACATTTTATATTTTTTTTTTTTTCAAATACATACATATTATACATAGAAAACACCCAAACTCCGAAACAAATATTTGAAGATCATACAAACATTTGGTCCGACACGGGACTCGAACCCGAGACCTCATGATCAGCAGTCGCACACGTCAACCGCTAGACCAACGAGGCAGTCAAAGGCACCATTCATTTTGGACTATTCGTATCTAGGGCCTTTCTTTAATAAATTATATAAATATAACAAAACGGCTAAGATACATTGTAGAAGTTTCTTGTAGAAGTTACGTATATTGTGTCTGAATCTGGAAATAGACCGTAAGCACACACTCTAATACCGACAAAGTTTCCATTGGAACAGTTTCACTGTCTCCATTTAATATTATTGTGTAGGGTGTATAGGAATACACCATAGACAATAATATTAAATAGAGACAGTGGCATTTTCGCCGTACAGACTCAACATCTGAACACACTATAATTAGGGTTGTCAAATGGAAAGAAATAATTTCCGGGTCAATTTTGCTGATGTAAAGGAGTTGGATTGTATTAGTATTTACATGTGAATATCTATACAAATAAATAAAATGGGAGTGTCTCTTTGTAATATTAAAATAACTGCTTTTTACTAAATGCATAAGTATGTATACATGGTACATATACCAAAAATGTGGTTAAAAAAAATTTTGTCTGTCTGTCTGTCGGTCTGTCTGTCTGTCTGTCTGTCTGTCTGTTTGTTCCGGGTAATCTCTGGAACGGCTGGACCGATTTTGACGGGACTTTCACTGGCAGGTAGTTGATGATCCAGGGAGTAACTTAGGCTACTTTTTTTAGACTAACTTTGTCCCGCGGTGTTACTCGCGGTACAACAATAACCGCGGGTAACACCGCGGGGTTCAGCTAGTATTTAATAATTATTGTGGGTGGCGGCTCTGACTGCCCTCAATAAGGCCCGCCTCTGGCGGCCTCAGAGAATATTGGCGGTCAGAGCCATCCGTGGATACCGCACGGTGTCCACCGAGGCGGCGTGCGCCTTGGCCGGAACACCTCCGTGGGATTTGGAGGCGGAAGTGCTCGCCGAAGTTTATCGACGGGTGGCTGAATTCCGGGCGGAGAGAGGCATTCGCCCTCCGCCCGAAGAGGTACGCGAGTGGCGTGAAGCCGCCCGTCGAGCCACGATGGCTCGCTGGTCGTTCCGGCTGGAGACTCCACGCGCTGGCTTTGCCACCGTGGAGGCTCTCCAGCCGGTCATCCTCGAGTGGGCAGGGCGGCAGCACGGGACCCTTTCCTTCCGACTGACGCAGGTTCTTTCCGGGCACGGATGCTTCGGAAAGTACCTGCACTCGGTCGCCAGGAGGGAACTGAGTCCCGCCTGCCACCACTGCGACTGCAGTGAGGACTCGGCCCAGCATACGCTGGCGATTTGCCCCGCTTGGGCGTCGCAGCGCCGGGCCCTCACTGCAGTCATCGGAGGGGATCTCTCGCTACCGGCCATCATTCGCACCATGGCCGGTAGCGACAGCAGTTTTACCGCGGTCGCAGCCTTCTGCGAAGACGTAATTTCGCAGAAGGAGGCGGCGGAGAAGGCCCGGGAGGACAACCTCCACTCGGACCCGATCCGCCGCCGGCGAACCGGGCGGCGGAGGCGCGCCTATCAGCGCCTCATGCCGCCCTGAGTGTGGCCGCGGATGGTGGGGATGGGTTTTCCCCTCCATCCGCTTTAGTGGTCACCCGCGAGGGGGCAACGTTACGCGTGTGCCGTACGTTGCCTAAATTGAGAATTTAACTAGCAGACGGTGCCCGCTTCAGTGCGGGCTGGCGCTGGGAGGGGTCCGGATGTGTTAATAACAGCAGTTCCCGGATCCCTGCCGTCTCAGGCGCAGAGTGGCACACCGTGTGGTTTTAGTCGGTTCGATTCCGACACACCGCCCCGCTGCAAACCCCGGCGGGGTGACGGCCCGAGGGGGTTTCCACTCGTTAAAAAAAAAAAAAAAAAAAAGTATTTAATAATTATTAAAGAGTAAGGTACATTTAAGATTGCTAGATTGTAAGGAAAACTGAGAACTTTCATTAGTTCATTAATATTCTCATCGAACTCGAGTAAGGGGTATATATATTAATAGCAATTGGACAAGGTTCGCGGCTCGTTGATATTCTGGTACAACCGATTGTAACTAGCCGACCCTAATAAATTTTAGAAATGATAAAGGATAGGAATATATAATAAAGGCTAGGAAGATGATGGATATGGTTCACGGCATAGTGGTACTTACTCTTCAGTCGCATCATCAGTCTATCGCGATCCACTGGGTCTTTCCAACTAGTGACGCTTAAGCTTCCTAAAACCTAAAGATACATGTAATTAAAATCCGAGACGGAAAAGTCTACTTATTCTGTATAGAGGACAAGAAGTGCAATCGTGGGCAGTCCTCGAATTTTCCTGATTGCTTGAATTGACCACATTTAACTTGTTTTATGCAAAAATTTTAATAGAATCAAGGAGACATCTTCAAGGACATCACTAAGATATTAGAGAAATAAAAAAAATATTTCTAACAATCACAAAAAGAAACAGAGCTTATATCCAATCCATACTAATGAATTAATTCGAAAGTAACTTTGTCTGTCTGTCTGTTACGCTTTGATGGTCGAGGACGCCCATGGGCTACTTTTTACTGCGGTAGAGCAGAACCGCAGACTAAAGCTAGTTGTAAATAAATTTTACTACTTTTAAACATCATTCGAGAAGTATTAAAGGTAATATGAAATGCAATATACTAGACGTTTTTATTGCAAGTATTCACTTTAAAAGCATTCTTACAATGAACAAGAAAGAGTATCTCGAGATATCAAATAAAGTTTTTTTATTATTATTTTTATTACATTTATATAACACATTTATTGTATTTTTAAATGTACTGTAATGGTGGATTAGCCAGTACGGCGGCAAAGCAAACACATTATTGTAGCAGAAGCACACAATACTCTCCAATGCACATCAAGTAGAACGTCTAGAATATGAATGCGTGAAATTACTCTCTCTACAAGAAAATGACTGCCTCGTTGGTCTCGCGGTTGGCGTGTGCGACTGCTGATCATGAAGTCTCGGGTTCGATTCCCGGGTCGGATCAAATGATTGTATGAGCTACAAATATTTGTTTCGGAGTTTTTGGATGTTTTCTATGTATAATATGTATGTATTTACAAAAAAAAAGTATAGTATGTATTTATATCAGTTGTCTAGTACCCATAACACAAGCTCTGCTTAGCTTGGGACTTGATGGCGTTGTGTGTTAGATGTTTACTTATTTATTTACTCCTACGAAGGTACGTTTATAGTATTTGAAAGGCTTGACCCAATTTAATACTAAATTCACATATTTAGTAGATAATATCAAACATTGTTTATCATAAATATTCTAAAGATTATTATCATACAATTACATTTGATAATACAGGATTGTGTAAAATTATAGATTTATTACGCCGGAAGTAGGAGTACTATGATATGAAATATAAGTCGCGTCGAAGCTGACAATTGGAAGGCGCCAAGATATTATTATGAATCAACTATTTACTTGTTTATAAAATCACCAATTGAATTAAAGGGTTACAATATATTTTATTGTGTGTCTAGTAATTATTAAGATTTAAACGAACGACGCGTTTATAGATATATAGCGTTACTTATAACAATACATATAAAAGCAAATACATTTAAAAATATAAAAAATAGTAATAAAATGTATAATGAAATATAAATATTTTTAAAGTGTCTGACTCCATTTCAGACTATTCGCGTTATAGCAATTGTGAAGGTGTCAAATGTCCTAGTCCCTATACATGCCGAAGAATTGTTTTGTAGAATTGAAAATAGACACTAAGATTAGAATTTTAACAATTCAGGGTTTTATATAACTCTGAAATAGGTTTAAATTGTCAGATTTATTTTGTAAATGTATTCGTTTTTCTTCTTTCTTTTTTTCTAAATCTTCTTTTGATTCACAAATAAATAAGACTATCTAGGATATAGGTGTATCTTCTAATATAAAATTATTCACTGTACACAGAGTGTATGCAGCGACTGCTTCGTGACTTTAGTCAGCGTTAGGAGCTATTTATTTAAGCTTGGAGTGTCTGTTTGTAATAATAAAATAAACTTTATTGTACACCAATTAATACAGTTATATTTAAAAACTAAACAATATAATAACCATGTACAAATGGCGACCTTATCGCTAAAAAGCATTTCTTACAGGCAACCTTTGGATGGACAAATCAACTGTGAGCTACAAATATTAAAATAACCGCTTTTTACTAAATGCATATAATAATAATAATAAATAAAATAAAAATAATTTATTGCCAAATGAAACATACAGTAACTGTTGTACCCAGTGGCCCCACACTAGGCAAGCCTGTCCTGTGGGTGCCTGTACCGATTAACATTATAATTACATAAATGCTCGGTCGACATCAAAAAACTTATGATTAAAAAGAAAAAAATAATAATATAAATAACAATAAGAAAAAAAAAAATAACAATAAAAAGATTCTTAACTAAACTATGTTGGGGGCTAATTTTACAATTTGTTGTTTTGAAGTTCTATCTCTTTCACATCAGGATATCGTTATTCCGAAACAACCAAGAATCATCACGCTACGTGCACCATGAGATTTTCTGTCATGTCATACGATAGTGTAAGGAGCCAATCTGTGACCTACATCTTTGCTGCATGTACGGAACACCTCTTAACGTCAACGTCGCGTAAATTAGCTACCCTATTGTATAGCAAAATATCTATAAATGGACTGAAGCGTCTAGCAAAGGATGTATTAACTTTGGGTACTGGTAATCTGTAAACTCGACGTTTCAGAAGTTGTGAGTATTCTTCGCTGTTTATTATTCGTCGATGTGTCTTTAAAACGGATTTGAGAATAAAAAGCTGACGCACATTAAGTACTTTCGAGTCCTTGTAGAGGTCTAATGTCGGGTACCTAAAGGGCTTTTTAAGCATTGTTTTAAGCACCGAACGCTGTGCTCGTTCAACCTCTATTAGATGTGTTTTGGCGGCACTTCCCCAGCAGCTAATACAATACGCAGTCAAAGACTGGCTCAGTGCAATGTATACTGTCCTCAAGATGTTTGGTGGTGCTGAGGAGCGAAGTAACCTTAGGATGTTTGACGTTTTTCGTACTCTATTTGATAATGCAGCAATATGTGCCCTAAAGTTCATATTTTGATCAATTATCACCCCAAGGTACTTTATTGAATTGGCATTGTTAATTGTTTCGCAGTGACAATGCGATGGGTCCTTACAACTGTGGATCTTAATACCCAAAAATGAGTCCGGAGCCGATGCTGATGTCTTAAAGAAGCCTATATATTTAGATTTTTTGGGATTCAATGATAATAAGTTATGCTGCAGCCACGCAGACACTCTACTCATTCCCAACTCTGCTTGCGCCAAGGTCTCTGCCCAAGTAGGGCCATCATAGATTATGGCAGTATCATCTGCGTAACATATGATGTCCGCGCGAACTGCTGCATGTATATCATTCATGTACATGATAAATAATGTCGGCCCAAGGATACTGCCCTGTGGGATACCATAGTTGACGGCCTTAAGTCCACTTTTATATCCACCAACTCTCACACACTGTTTTCTGTCCGTCAGATAGCTTGTGAACCATTCGAGAACTTTGCCTCTTATGCCAAAATGGTGTTCTAGCTTGCGCAGCATTATAGAAAAAGACACAGTATCAAAGGCTTTAGCCAAGTCGAGGAAAATACCAATGCTGCACCTGTTTCTATCAAGCTGCGCTGATATTGTGGATGTCAGCAGTGCCACAGCTTCCTCTGTCGATTTCTCTCTCCTAAACCCGAACTGTCTAGCGGAAATAAGGTTATTGCATTCAATATATTTGACAAGCCTATTGTTAACTATTTTCTCTAGTAGTTTTGAGAAAGCCGTAAGTAGCGTAATTGGTCGGTAACTTTCTGCAGCGTCTTTTGCACCATTTTTATAAACTGGAATGATACAACCAATTTTCCATGCTTCGGGAAATATACCCGATTCAATGCTTAGATTGAATATATGTGTCAGAGGTGTTATAATACCATCCATAATTTTTTTTAGAAGAACATTGGTTAGGCCATCAACACCAGGAGCTTTATCATTTTGTAGTGACAGTATAAGTGATTTTACTTCACTCTCGTCGGTGGGCTGCATAAAGAAAGAATGTGTTAGCAAGTTACTAGAGACTTTGTCTGCCAATGACTCTTGTGTCTGCTGTAGTTTTTTTAGCGCATCATTTGCCAACGTTTGACCAACCGTGGAAAAATAAGTGTTGCACTTATCAAGTGAATCTGCCGAAGATGTACTACCAGGAATCATCAAAAGTTCAGTAGACTCCTTCTTGGATTCGGAGAGATGGCATACTGTTTTAATCGTTTTCCATAATTTTCTTGGGTCTATTATGTTGTTGGAAAGCTCTTTACTCTCATGTTCAATTTTCAACCTTCTGAGTAAGGCATTGCAGAAGTTTCTGTAGCGAGTATAAGTCGTTCGCAAGAGGTGGTCATTTGGAAATCTACGTGTCCTCGTATGTAATCGATCTCTGTGTTGCATGCATCGCATGAGTCCCGGAGTTATCCAGGGCTTAATATTGTACTTGGAGTGACTCACTCTGTCTTGTCGCGTGTGCCCACCAATAATCTCACCCAGTCGCTCGTCAAATCTTTGAACCATTGCATTGATATCAGAGTTTTCAAGTATTCGTGACCAGTTTTCTTTCAGTAGTTCATCCCTTATAGCGTCTACGTTCCGTCTAACAGTGGTTCGATCTGGGCTACTCTTCGCCTTCTGGTTAGTAGCTAAACCGAGTATGACAAGTTCATGATCTGTTATATCTGAGTGACAAACCACACCTATAACATTTTTTACTGTGTTTATGAAAACGTGATCCAGACATGCGGCATCTCTTGTAGGTTTAGTGATTGCAGGGAAAAGGCCGTGCTCTGAAAGGAGACACAAATATTCCTTATCTGAGCCACTACTGCATCCCAGCAAATTAATGTTTATGTCTCCCGCCAAGATAAATGTCTTAGATTTAGTTGATAATGTATTCAACACAGCGTCAAGTGAACATAAAAAGTTATTTAAATTCTTGAATGATGGTGGTCGATATAAACCTAGAATTGTAATTTCGTTGGAAAGGTCAATTTGAAGGCAGTTTGCATCAATAATGTTTGGTTCGGTGATATGTATACGCATGTTATCTTTAACATAGATAACTACTCCACTGTTTTGGTTAATATTTTTTGTTGTATGGTAGCTCGTGTACGATTTTATCTGGGGTATTATAGTTAAATCATTAAGCCAGCACTCAGTCAATACTATCACATCAAAGGCAGCTGCAATTCTATCTATAGTTAACATGAAATAATCGAAGTTCTTAGATATACTTCGTATATTGTACGTCAACAACTTAAAGTTGTAAATTTGTGTCATTGCTATCGGAACTTCTTCAGGCACCTGTACGACACGGCAGTCGATACTTACGGAATCCAGTTCTTCAACTATCTTACTATCGATCATTGGTAAGTAATGAAAGATCCTGCACAAAACGTTTATAGACTATTCGATTACAAAGACCGCCGTGTCGCCCAAGTGTATTAATATGAGATAAAGAACAATTTACAGCCATGTGGATCGCAGCATGTATGTATACACGGTACATATACCAAAAATATAGTTAAAAATGTTTTGTCTGTCTGTCTGTCTGCCTGTCTGACTGTCTTTTTGTTCCGGGTAATCTCTGGAACGGCTGGACCAATTTTCACGAGACTTTCACTTGCAGGTAGCTGATGATCGAGGTAGTAACTTAGGCTACTTTTTTTAGACTAACTTTATTCCGCGGCGTTATTTAGCTAGTCTATAAATATAATAAATAAATAAACAAAGTATTACTGTTTATTTGTCTGCATTGTTCATCATCAACATAAAAATATCATGTAGTAGGACTTCCCACTTATATTTACGTCGTTGTTGGGACTAGTTCGTCTGTGATGTGTATTGCCTGTAATTGTCGTGCATTTAATCAATTTAATCCATCCATATATATCTGAATATATATTTTAATCCAGCAACTTAACACAATAGGCATAATGAAGGCTAGTAAGATTTAGAATATTTTTATTTAAAATGAAACTTCAGTTTTCATGTGAATTCAGATTTTAAGATAATACCTAAAGAAGAAGTGTTAGGGCTTTCTTAGGCTAAGTTACGCTACGTTAAGCTTAATTAAAAATATGTGTGTATGTAGTAAATGACTCTAATATGTCAGAAACAAAGTTTAGGGTCAGGTAAGGTGAACTGAGAATAAACTTCATAAGTCACCCTCACCCCACTCATTTGTTTAAGGTGGATAACTTTCAAATAGTTAAACTATGTGAAGATTTATATGATATTTTATTGTAAAAAAAATCAAGAGTTTAATAAATTAAGTTTTTTTTCTTTATGCCAAAATGACTCTACTCTGCCTGATGGAAAGCATGAGCAGAATCCAAGAGTGGTGGTCACCATACTGCGAAAGCAGACAATGCAACAATGCAGCATGGTGACCCACACCATGGCGGGCTAGTGATGCTTCTGCATCATTGGGCCTCCGGACTCGCACTCACCAACGAAACAAGACAGCATGATCGCTATCATTTTACGTTGATTTTCTGTGCGAGGGTAGTACCGCCCCGGTCGAGCCGGCCCGTTCGTGCTGAAATCAGCATGGCTCTACTACCTTTATATAAGTTGGTATTTGTGATAGTTTTGATTAGGGTAGATTGTTTTCATGACCTGTTTATAAATAGAAAGAAACATCATTTGTTCATAACAGTTCTGATACGGGTAGAAGTTGCTTTTTAGTTGCGTCAATATGATCATAAATATTTTGTATCTCTGCCTTAGTTAGGATACACTTGAGGAAATTTACTGCAGTGAGTATGTCAGTGTACGGATAAACATTTTCTGCAGTAATTTAAATTAAGTAAGAAAAACGAAGCAAAAATGAGTAATGAAATATTTTCAGACAAGATACTTCAAATTATACGTGATCTCTGGAAATTTTTAAACGTTCACGTGCATTATTTTTATAGCAGACAGAAAAAGTAATAAAAAGATTATTAAAGCAACATTGCAATGATATAAAAAGTAAATGAATTTAATTTTTCATCTTGGATTCGTACCCAGTATGAAGGTTTAGTATCTCTGTTTTATACTCTCATTTGTCGTTAATCCTATTTTTCTTGCCGATAAATACAAAATGTCGATATGAAACTGAGTATCTTTTTAGTATTCAAATTGAAACAAATTGTCATCTTTAGATTCTCATTTGGCGTACGACAAGTATAATCTATACTAATATATAAAGCTGAAGAGTTTGTTTGTTTGTTTGAACACGCTAATGGAATAATCGGAATCGCTTGTCCGATTTGAAAAATTCTTTCAGTGTTAGATAGCCCATTTATCGAGGAAGGCTATAGATTATATATCATCATGCTAAGACCTACAGGAGCGGAGCAACAATGAAGAATGTTACAAAAATGGGGGAAAAATATCACGCTACGGGCAATAGGAGGCGCAAACGAGGTTGCGTGGGTCGGCTAGTTAAATATATATATAAATCATGTGATGATAAAGATTTTCAAAATTCGAAGAAATATTATTACGTTATATGCATTTTACTATTTACACAAATATTATCATTAGGTATAATATCAGGTAAATAATTAAACTGGATGAAAAGTAAAAGACATTTAAGGTGATTTTCAAGAACAGAGCCGTTAAATATCTACTTAATATCAAATGGTACAGCATTAAATAGTCATTGAGTCGAGTTTAAAACTTAATATTTCCTTTATTAAGTAAAGTTACTACGAGTGGCTACAGTTGGTAGTCAGTTCCACACACAGTTATTTTGTGACGTCTCTTCAATTTAACAATTATATTATTTACTCAGCACAAAAATGGTCACAAAGGTCAGTCACGTAAAGTTTTAGAAATACTGACTAAAGATAGAACTAATTTAATTACTGCCATGTCTAGTATTAGCACAAACACTCACGCCATTCACTCTCAAGGAGTTACCAGAGTTAAACACCCACGTTCTCCCTAAAATTTTATTAGCCACACTTACCTAAAAGTCAATGTGCTTTTGTTTTGGCAGGGCCGGTTTGATCGTAATAATATATAGAAAAACCAGCTTCAAGTAATTCTTTCAATGATTTGCATGCGAGTGAGTGAGGTTAAAGGAGTCCGGCCACTTTTCCTCTCTCTGTTTATGGTGGACAGGACTCACAGGGTGTAACTACTGGGTAACGTTATTCCTAGTACTTTATTACTAAGTGATGCTTTTGATCCTTGGAAATCCAAAGGAAGCTTTTCTCTCGCAAGTATCGGTAGAGTTATAAAGCTATACAGGAGAGGTTCTTGAAAATTCTCGTTTTGCTACCTATTATAAAAATAATTATATTATATTTAATCACTGGAGAATAGGAAATGATTCGAGCACTTCAAGGTAGCATGACTGGACCTGTCGTTAAGCACCTACGCGTAAGTGACCTGCCATAAATTTGTACAAAACACTCATTTCATAGAAATCAAATATATCTTACTCGGGGTCCATAATAGTTTATGTAAGGGGTGCTTCCCGGTTTCAAAACTCTTTAGTACCTAGAAGTGAACTTATTATACTTATTATTCCAACTCCTCTAGTTTTCTTCTGATTAATTTCGTTGCGGGCTCCAAGACAATTTAATTTTCCAAAGACTTTCCGAGTGTCATAGCTCGGTGTGTTCGTGGGTCACTCTTATATTAAGTCTGTAGAGTTAGGCCTTCTACATGGTCGGGTTAAGAATATTATACACGAACGAAGTTAAAAATATTAAATACACATATATTCAGTCTCGAATTTACCGTGGGGGTAGACAGACGTAATAAAACACCCACATTTTACAGATTGTAATTATTTTAGTTACTCTTATATAATGTACACTGTGGCTTAAACTAGTTTTAGGATCTTTGTATAACTTGTATTATGGAAATAAATAGAGGTGGAGCAAGCCTATTATTGATGGAATTTTTTTAAATAAACATACTGAGAAATTTTAAAATACCAAAATTTTTATATAAATAAAAATGAAAGCACAAAAATGTATGTACGCGCATAACTTTCGATCGACTGCACCGAATTAGATATTTTTTTATGTTTTTGTAAGGTCAGGTTTATATAGAAGAAAATTAAAAGAAAACAGTTTAACCGTGAGAGAGCCACGCTAAGGCATGAATGGGCCCGGCTCAACCGGAGTGATACCACGGCCTCTTCTGCAGTGTTTGTTATATTCTTTTGGTCTAAGTGGACTGCTGCGGCCCTGCGTCGTAAATTCTAAGGTAATTTAGAAAATATTCACGGCGGTACAAAGTTCGCCGGGACAGCTAGTTATTAATAATTTAAATCTAAACATTGAAAAAAATTACCATGATCATCACGCAATATTTGTTCTGGTGGTCTCTCTACTTAAAAAGAATTTCAGTTAAGTTAACAATACTTGTAAATAAAATAATATCTAGATGAAACACATTAATCATAATAGGCGCTCATAGCCTAGTTACACTCAGTGATTACAAACAATTGCCGACAGTTAATGATGATCAAGTAATTGATTCCAATCTCGAGATGTGGTGTTTGCAGGTGTCCATGGGCGGCGGTAATCGCTTACCATCAGGCGATACGTCTGCTCGTTTGCCCGATTATTCCATAAAAAAATATGCTGGTTTGGAATTAGTACGGCAATGATGAGGCGATGCTGTAACCATAGAACAGAGAATACTCGTATAGGTAAGGCATAGGGGTATGCCCAAATAATTATAATGCATTCGATACCGCAAAATTGCAGATGTCGATGATGTTGGGTTGTGTTTTTCTTAAGTAGAAAGAATTGATTTGTTTTATATTATGATTTTTAACCGACTACAAAATACTTTTTATTTTTAACTTTTTTTGGAAAGTTTGTGGAAATTTCTGAACATATTAAACTAAATCATAAATATATTCTTGAATCCCAAAAAAAGGCCAACAGCTAATTCGTAATTAACGAATTGTAGCAATTCTCTTTTTATAATAATGGATAAATTCAAGTTTAAGTGCTTTTACTATTTTTAAACTATTAGTACTAGTAAAACCCGCGACTCCGTTCCAACTTCCGGGTGTATAAAGTTACATCTTTATTTGGTGATTTTGCTTGAAAGAGTAACAAACTTCATACATTCATCCTCACGAACGTGGGTCACCATGCTGCATTGTTGCAGTATGGTGACCACCACTCTTGGATTCTGCTCATGCTTTCCATCAGGCAGAGTAGTCATTTTGGCAGGGCCCAAACATAAAAAAAAAACAACTTATAATATAATTGTTAAAGAACCTTATCATTTTGAACTTATTGTCAAGAATTTGCATTCAAATCGACCGAAACGATCTAAGGGACACGCAATCACTGTTTACATAACTTTTAAAACAGTTTTCTAGTGGCCCGAAGCACTTTTCTAAATTAAGTTGATGACAGCTCATTGAATAAACACCCGAAACTTTGTTTTTTTCCTAAATCGATTTACATGTTGTCGTAAAAAAATATCTTTTGGAATACAAAACCATCGTAACGAGGGTCAAAAGTTGTTGAAAAAGGCAATGGTTGATTGTTAATCCAGTCGGAGATTTCGAGAAATATTGTTTTACGTATTTAAACCACTTTTAAGGTAAGTATTTTCTTTAGAAGAAAATTCAACAGTGTGGGTTTCAAAAGAGGAAGACAAATTCGTATTCTGAGTTTATTCAAAGTTAATATACCTACAATTAAATGTCATGTCGAATGCTGGGAATGATGGATTAAATATGAATTTCAAATGTTACCAGCCGGCAATACCTCTTATATGTATTACTTACATGTATTCTGACTCTAATACTTTGTTACAGCTTGAAAGCGGAAAGAAACAAGTGAAAATGACAACATGAAATATGTAAAGATGAACATGTTCCTAAGTATTATTAAGGCATTTACCTTAACAAATGCATCTTTGTATTGTGACGATCACATTGCTGCAAGCTATTCTGCACAATAGGTTCAACGAATCTCATTAAAATCAAGTTTCACTAAGCAAACAAAAGAGAAAATGAAACTACACAAAAGTACATATATGTGTATATTGTGTATCACGATTTTTAAACTGAATATAACCATGCATGTACTCATAGAAGAAAGAGTTTAAGAGAGATCTTATTTCTATCGAGGCTATGCGATCGATCGCTTTGAACTTCTCGCTCGATTTCTAATTTAAATATTTCTGAATGAATGAATGAAGTTTCATGTTTTACGAGGGCAGTGGTTTAGCTTAAGCAACCGGAATGGATGGACATACGAGTTTGAGCCCCGCTTCAGACTAGTCTCATCTCTGTCGTTATTCGTACGTACGTTATTTTCTGCTCTCCCTACCACATTTTACTTTTTTTTTCTAAGAAGAGTGCCGTCAGGTAGATAAGTATTATAGGAAAAATCATACCGAATCCATTCTATAAACTCTTAATAGAATGTATTAAGAGTTATGTTATTCCATGAGCAAAGTTTCACGATGAAAACGTTTTTAAATATCCGGTAACAGTCAAGTGTCATTTACTTTGAAAATGCAATTAAACGGTTACAAATAAGATATTTATATTCAATGTATATTCTATTTTCCTTTCACATTTTGCCGCATTAAGATGACACGCTATGTTCAACTGAATATATCTGGAATTAGAATATCTTACATATTTTTATTTAAAACAAGATGTTTAAAATTGTTTGTTTCATTTTGCCATGAAATTGATATTGCACTTAAGCTATGTAGAGTGTAAGACTTATTTGATTGATCGTTATCATCACTATGTACAACCTTTACTAGTTCACTGTTTTACACAGGTCAATATTATATTTATAACACATAAATTTTCTTATAGTGTAGAATCTGACATAACACAATTGAGCACGTATTGCGTCCTAAAATGTTTGCAAAGAAATGAACAAAAAGTGTTTTTATCTGCGGCTTCTCTTCCGTTATGCCCATTTTGTCAATCAATCTTTGCTTGATACATACTTTATAGATAATTACATTATATACAATTTTTGTCTGGCCTAATTTATGAAATAACTTATTTTGCTTATAGCAATATGTTATTTTGTAAAAAATTGCAAAAAAGCCAATTTTTGTCCTGTAAAAGGTCGAGTAAATTTTTTCCAGTTTTTTTTTATGGTATACGGGGCAAACGAGCAGACGTATCAGGTGATACCATCAGGTGATGGTAAGCGATAATCGCAGCCCATAGACACCCGCAATACCAGAGGCGTCATAAGTGCATTGCCGACCTTTGGGGGATAGGGAAAGGGATGTGGGAAGGGGCTGGGGTATGGGCCTCCGGTATCCTCACTCACTCGGTGAAACGCAGCGCCAACGCTATTTCACACCGGTTTTTTTGTGAGACCGTGGTATCACTCTGGACGAGCCAACCCACTCATGCTGAAGCGTGGCTCTCCCACGGTCTTCGATATCGATAAGAACTTTTTAATTTTTTATTTTTTTATTTTGTACACTTTTACCGACTTTCAGATTTTTGTGAATTTATGTACCTTCGGATGTTTACATAGACCGGACTACCCGTTCACTTTAATAACCATTTTTAGAAATGCCTGTCAATAAGACAAACTGTCGATAAGAAGTTTTAAGTTGTTTTCATTTTCATTTAATAACGTTTCCCTTTGGCGCGTATAATGTTTTAACTAACTTGAACAAACAGAAGGAAAACTCAATGACAATAAGTAACAAGAATGGCTGTGAATGCACCGCTCGTATGGGTGCAGATCGTTCGTGGAACATCGGGAACAAAGACGAAGACTCATTGTCTCGGAACAATGGCACAAGTCCATTACCAGCCTTATTTGTATCGTCACTGTATAGACAAGCACTATACATGTTGAAACTTGTTCCGATATTGTTCATTTTTATAAATAAGTATGTACTCTGATGCACTGTCATTGTTTTAGTATAAAAATAGAGCATAAAGAAAATTATTGAAAGTCTTGGAGAAAGTAAGTCAAGGAGTAGGTTTTATCAAGGGCTAGCTTGAACCTGCGATTTTGTTTGTGATACAGGTTTTCACTGTTAATCAGGAACTGTATTTTTCGTATTAAATCTTGTCTTCTATAATTTAAAAGTTTCATGAACCATAATATTTGTTTAATCTTCCTGCAATTACATTGCGTAAGGCGGACTTAATGCCATAGACATTATCTTCCAGTCGACCTTTGGATGGTGCAGAGCTGTGTGTAGCAGGGTGTATTATTGAAGCAAGTGAGAGTTACTGTTCAGTTTACGTGAAGCTGTTATTATTATAACATAAATATCATAAATACATTCATCATATACATACATATATATTTAAGGTATTTGAAAAATACATACATATTAACATACATAAACAATGATAAATGGACAAATAATTTATCGCGATGACTCCGTCAATAATCTCACTCTAATCTTGAAAGTTGATCGGTTGGTACACGACCTAATATACGAGAGACTTACGGCTTGGATGGTAAAGGAAGAATGAATAATTCGGGAAGAATGTGAAGGACAAAGAAGGAGGAGATTATCGGAGGAACGACATGGTTAAGGCAGAGATATTGTAAGTGGGATGATACGTAAGTTGGTGAGTTACGAGAGTAGAGAAGAGAGTGCAACGTGGTCAACGCTCGTAAATTACGACTCTAATAATCAGTTAAAAATATATATTCTTAGAAACGAATTGAGAAACAAATTGAACTGGTGATTTTAATGTGATTCTTTTTTTGTTTTTAAAACGGAATGTAGAACGGGAATAATGAATTCTTACTAAAAGGTTAAATATTTCAAGTGTTGTAGATTTCAAATAAAAAGCTGTTAAAAGCTTTTAAGATTAATCTTCTTAGTCGTTCGCAATTACCTGATAAACATTCCTTTTTTTCTTTTTTATTTAAACGTTAAAAAAATTTGAATTACCTTATATACTTAAAGGATAGTCAAGCCTTTTTGTTTTCAATAATGTCTAATTGGAAATCTATTTGAGGTAGAGAACAAATGAAAGCTTTTAGCACATTCCCTTAAGAATACTCAGGAGCAAGAAGCTTTTTTTTTAAAAAAAACATTTAATTAGGTAATCATTATAACTTACAATTAATAAGTTCCCCTCTTATTACTAGAATGAAAAAAATTGTGGAACTAGGTTATCCATTTATGTTTCCTATCTCTTTTTTAATTTTCATTGGGTTCAGCGCGTTTTTTTTTTTGTGATAGGCACTTGCCTGATATTACGTATATTACGTACATTAGTATGTTTATGTTACCGTCAATCTGTATAATTCAGGTATTCTATACAATAGCTAGGCAATGTATACAATACCTGGGGCATCCACGCAATGTATGAAATATTACGAATATTATTGTCCTTTACATACTTTGCCTAGGTATTCTTTACAATTCCTAGGGATTGAACAGAATACCTACTGATTCCCCGGCAATGTTTAAAAATAATAGATTTTGGTTTGTATACCTTACCTGAATACCTGCGCAAAGAATACAATAAATAATATTTCACACATTATCTACATGTTTTAGATATTGTATACTCTGCCTAGGTATTTTATAGAATACCGGACTATACCGATTGCCGGTAACATACATAACTATGTATGTATTTCTGACAGTAAAGAGATAATTACTTTGAACACTTAACCTAGAAATTAAGCCTAGTTACACTTAAAAAAACAACAACAAAATACATTACATCAAAAAAAAACCTTTGCCTTATGGACAGTATTTGTTGGTGAAGTCATTATTAATTTAATTATTTTTATGCAATCGTCATAGATTTACATATATATCGTTACGTAAGATATTACGTAGTATATTCCTTTACATAGCGGCAAGTCGGTGAAATCACACTATATTTATTGACAGAAGGATCCACTTAATCTTGTTACGTAAGATTTTAATTTCAGCACGTTTTACGAGTTACCCTGGGAAAATCTAAAAAAGATCAGTAGTTTTAAGGATGTCACCCGAGAGGAGTTCTAAAGTAAATGAGAAACTAATCTAAATATAAATAACTAATTTCGCTAAGAATTTCAAAGCAATATCGCTATTGTCTTAGTCTTAGATCTTTACTCCAATTTCGAATTCTCGTTTTCCTTTGTATTTTTTTTGTCGTTTAATTTTTTACGTTTCATTTTAAAATTGTGATAAAGAATGTCAGTAGAGATTTCTGTTTGAATTTTTTAATACATTTATTTTGGAACCGGCACAATAATTACTGCACAGGTTATTTCGCAATGATTCTAAATATAAACATACAAAGTTACTGCCAAGACAAACGTTCAATTGTTAA
Source organism: Spilosoma lubricipeda (assembly GCA_905220595.1). Taxonomy (NCBI): domain Eukaryota; kingdom Metazoa; phylum Arthropoda; class Insecta; order Lepidoptera; family Erebidae; genus Spilosoma; species Spilosoma lubricipeda. Next base: position 5,810,749 of record HG992290.1, read on the forward strand.
TTAATTCAACAGTCATCGCGACTACAGTGGCGGTGGCGCAGTGGTAGCATACGCGACTGCTGTTCTTGAGGTCTCGGGTTCGATTCCTGGGTCGGAACAAATGTTTGTATGATCTGCAAATATTTGTTTCGGAGTTTGGGTGTTTTTTATGTATAATATGTATGTATTTACAAAAAAAAAGTATATAAGTATTCATATCAGTTTTCTAGTACCCATAATATAAGCTCTGCTCAGTTTGGGACTAGACGGCGTTGTGTGTTAGATGTCCGAAATATTTATTTATTTATTATTATTTTACAGCGTCTGAATACTAAACAAAATAGCCTTGTAAATATAGCGTTATAAAGTCAATTCAGAGAACATTGAAATAAAGTTTTGTTTAAATCTATTTCAAAAAACAACAAACAAAACGGGTTCCCCTAATATCTCAATAAATAGCGTAGGTAGCGAGTCTCGACGTTTCTTGAATCGCATTTCACACAGGACTTATTTGTAGTATGTAAGGTGTCCTATAAAAAGAAATCATAAATTAAATCTTTGTTAAATAAGGTAGAGAAATATATAGATACCCTTAATTGCACAGAAAGAACCATTGTAAGGTGAACCTTACATCAGTTCCTTTGGTGAACCTGTTAAGTAAAACAACAACTATCTGGATGTCGAGGATTTTTTTTTTTTTTATGTTTGACCCTGCCATAATGACTCTACTCTGCCTGATGGAAAGCATAAGCAGAATCCAAGAGTGATGGTCACCATACTGCGAACGCAGACAATGCAACAATACAGCATGGTGACCCACAGCATGGCAGGCTAGTGATGCTTTCGCATCATTGGGCCTCCGGTCTCGCACTCACCAACGAAACACGACAGCATGATCGCTGTCATTTTACGTTGATTTTCTGTGCGAGGGTAGTACCGCCCCGGTCGAGCCGGCCCGTTCGTGCAGAAATCAGCGTGGCTCTACTACCTTGAGATATATATATATTATGTCATCCTTAAGATATATTATAATCTTCTAAGTTATTTCTTTATGTCGTAGTGCTTTCTAATAATTAACCTAAAATAATTTACATCCAAGAAATTCAATATAAGCACATTTTTATTGGAAAATGCAATTATTATTTCTAAAAGATAATGTAGTTAGTTTTTGCCAAAATATCATCAAAAGAGTTATTAAACAAGAGACGTTGAAAAAATAAATAAACTATATAAAGAGCTTTTACAGTTATTTTTGTATTGAATTTTTATTAGTCCGCTTTTATTTTTTGAGTTTTTCAATTTCGAAGATAATTTGATTGTGAAATTTTCTTATATTTTGTCGGCCAGATAAACTAGTTTCATTTCGCATATATGGGCCAATTTAACCGAAGTTAAAATGTCACGGCCCATAGTCCAAAGTCCGGTCCGGTCACTCACCGAGTAAGGCAGTAGAGTAATGTTATCGGAGTTCCAGTCCTCAATCCTGATGAGGATGATCAAAGACCGGCATTACAACAAAAATATATAAGTACTTTTGTAAATAAGTAATAATAGTATATAAAAATATAAAAGTTTATGTATTAGTGTGTAAAATTATTATATATATATCAATATTTGTTTATGTATATGTGTAGTAGTATTATGTAAGTTTATGTCAGTTCTATATACTTATTGACAAAATTATTACCTCTGCCTTCCACCACAGTGCAGCTACCTTACAATATTTCTACATCACCCAAAGGTTGGCTGGTAGAGAATGCCTTGGGCCTTAAGCCCGCCGATGTACATGTGTGCATGAAGTTTTAAATAAATATATACATCTATACAAATAAATAAAATTGGAGTGTCTGTTTGTAATATTAAAATAACCGCTTTTTACTAAATGCATATATGCACATATATGTATACACGGTACATATACCAAAAATGTACTTAAAAAATTTTTGTCTGTCTGTCTGTCTGTTTGTTCCGGGTAATCTCTAGAACGACTGGACGGATTTTGACGGAACTTTCACTGGCAGGTAACTGATGATCCAGGGAGTAACTTAGGCTACTTTTTCTAGACTAACTTTGCCCCGCGGCGTTACTCGCGGTACAACAATAACCGCGGGTAGCACCCCGGGTTCAGCTAGTACATAATATATACAAAAGTACTTCTTATTATGGACATATATATTACGCCTGCCAAAATGACTCTATTCTGCCTATTGAAAATCATAAATAGGATCTAGAGTTTTGGTAACCATCCTCATTGCGAATGTAGACAATGCCATATGGTGACCGACACTGTGGCGGCTTAGGGCGCCTACACAAGACTGCGAATTCGCAACGCATCGTACATATCTGCTAGCTCGCACATTCGCGCGATTACATGCATTGCATGCGATGCATATATACGATCGGAAGTTCTTGCGGTGCGAGTTCAGAAGAACCTCCGATTTAATTCGTGCGATGTTACGTCACACTTATTGACAACATTTTTGGTCTACTCTGACTACTACTACTCTACTAGATGGCACTACTTTATTTATTTTTTATTTTATCTTTACATTACTTTTACTAGATAGCGCTGTATGTTAGATGTCTTAAAGATGTATTATTATTTTATACAAATGTAGTGTAAAGTTACCTAAGTAGGTAACTATACGCTACGCATAATTTGCAGGATCTGATATGTTATTTTATTTCGGTTCAAATACTGACGAATATAAACAAAACGTTTATATATTTTTTTCTTTTAAAACATTTACAAACTATTTTATTATTTATTTGTATCCATATATCATTTTAATTACTTTTATTTATTATTTTTATTCTATTTTTCATCAACTATTTCATATAAAAATCTCATTAGGACATCTCTTTGTGGTCAAAAGTATGGTCACATTAACCGACGCTTTGCAGCACAAACTCGTATCGTAGCAATTCGTATCCCAAGTTCCCACGATGCGGCGTCGCATCGCATTGTAGTTATATGTGGGAGCCCTAAGTGAGATACTTTTCAAAGCCCTCTTACAAGAACCGGGATCAAACTAAGAAGGAAACACGAATAAGAAAACTATGAATAGGACACACCTTTGAAATACAGATGTTACTATAAATATTAACCTTCTTTCTTTCTCATAATACTTAATCTCTATGGCTTACTAAGTCTAATGCTTGTATTGTGCTCTTTGTATAAAAGTGTCCAAAGAGAAAATTTAATGACCGTAGTTTCTATCACGCAAGCTTCTTAAAGTTGTATTATTTATTTTTAAACTATGACTATATGGTATTCGAAACAAGTGTGGTATAAATATCGTTGTCATAAATTTAAAACTTCTATACTTGTGTACTTAGACTTACTTTTCAATCAAAAGAACTTAATGAAAATCAGTTTACCCATTGAGGAACTATGATGATGACGAAGATTAACACACACTGTCTTTCTTCTATATATTAATTATGACTGTAATTACACAATGTTATAATTCCCTTTTATGAAAAAAAAACGATCGATTTCGAATCCATGCATAAAATATATCGAATCATACAATAATACAATAAATAACATGAAATAAATTTAGTGACAGAAAATCAATTGAAAATAATATTTGTTCCGTTTGTTGGCAGAACAATCATATTTTGTCCAAATAATTAACTTGTATAATATATAATACTGCGTAGGCTGTACTTACACGATAAGGCACACATACCACATATACCGTCCCTAGTTTAATGTCATAAGTACCCAACAGTGGACGGGTATTAATATGTAAAGCCAACCTTTTTAAAAGGACCGTAGTTTTCGCACCAACTAATGAAAATGCCTTTTGACACCACACTGGCCATCATTCATGTTTGCTCGTCCGAGAAAGCATCTCAACCGGAAACACCCTACTCAGCGCTTGTTGCCAATGTCACAAGTACTATTCAATTTGAAACGTATCTATCCATTTGTAAATCAATTTTAAATTGTTCCGATTGACCTTACAATTTTAAATCCAGCCTGAATTTCAAATCCTTTTAATAGTTTTGTGGTATTGGTGTAAATTAATTACAAGTTTTTTTATTGAATAGATTTTATTTTAAAGGAATATTTAAAAATGTAGTATTAAAAAAATTGAAAAAAATTGTACAACCATATCAATTAATTGTTTTATAAAGATATCTGAAATTCATGACAACTCCTCTTGAAAATAAACCATTTCAAGTAAATTTCGAAGGAAAGGTGTTTTGGTAAATGAACGAGTGACCTTACATATCATTGTTCGAATTTGTGGAAAAACAATTAAGTAGTGAGTCTTTGTTGTCAATCTCTGTTTTAATTCTTGTATGTCTATCTTTATCACTCTCATATTATATAGTCCGAATTTTCCATTAATGACACATAATCTGTTTGAAACAAGATCTCAAGATTCTCTACGTGAAAATCCCTCCTTTTAACTACACTGCGTTGCCTATTTTTTAATCAAAGACACTTGATTTTTTGACTACGATTAAATTCACACTTAGTGAGGGTAAAAAACAGTTGAAGCTATTTTACCTTATAAGTTATTACTCAGTCATATTGTAAATGGTTTAGTTATCAAATAAATTATTAACTTCACGAATATGCATAGGTAGTCTATATTTAACATCATTGTTTGGCAACAAATTAACGAACCGTGTACGATTGTTAATTTGGTTCATTTTCGTGGGCGTATTATTTCCCTACTAACTACAACGTAAAATTTTTTTAAAGGTCATTTGGCTGCGCATATGTTCGACATTTTACAAATACTTACGACGCATCAATAGCAAATATAGATATTTTACTTTTAGATGAATGCCAAATTGTTAGAATCAGTAGACTCTGGACTCTTTACTTTTAGAAGGCTGAGCAAGGAGGTGCGTATTACTTATATTATGTAAAAAATACGATTTTTTTCTTTGTTCGTATCCAACAGCATAAAATATATAAACGTCAGATATAGATTGTACTCCACCACTATAAAATTGAAAATCATTTTCATAAAAAGTCACCAAACAATGTACCTACAAGTGATAGGGATCCTACCTGAACGATCCAAAGCAATGGGTATATATTGACTCACTCACTTACTTTGTTTAGTTAAAGTAATAGTGGTTATAATAAAAAATAACTTTTCAACAAAAAAAATAAAATAGTGTAGGTCTCGACTTCGTCGTTCAATCCTTTTTTGGAACAGACTTTAAAAAGGTATTTACACAAGTTAGTAATTATAATTTTCTACTAAGTTTTTCTTTTTATTAAATTAATCGCTTCAAAGGTTTCATTGCTCTCAAAAACTATATAATTACTATGATAAGTAGCTGTAAATTTATACTAACAAAATCTCCGCCTTCACAAAATTTTCACGCAACAATTATATGGATAAAATGCGTGTTCGGACACGTTCACTTTTAGAAATCTCGCTATTCGTTACTAACTAAAACTTTCGGTTAGATTAGTATCAGTATCAATTTTGAACATTATATTATATACTTGGATAATTACAAAATTTTGAATTTAAACATACATTATTATTTGATTGATTAATTAGTATTTATTTCATTGCTTTGTTTGTTCGGTTTTCAAATAGGAGTAAACATATTTCACAATAAGTAATGTGCCGCGAGCAATCCAGGTTTTCGAAATTTCAAACGAGTAGTCTGAGGGTCGTATGCAGACCGACAAGGAGTCCTGAGGTAAAAACACTCAACGTGCAGTAAAAATGCAGCTTCACAGTTTCTTCCTGTTCGCCCCTTAAAGTGGGGAATCAGATATATAGGTCAAACGAGTAGATCAGTCAGACATTAGGGTATCGAGGAGTATTACGAGGATTGGTAAAATAAATTTCGCAATGTTTGTTACAACGCCAACTAACGTGGGGATTACTGCTAAATGGTTACCAACTAGTTTAGCACATTACAAAACGTGAGCTAGGAGTGCTCACGTTTTGTAATGTGCTAAATGTGCTAGGTCAGTCAATTGGTGAGCTACCATTTCTTATTATATGCCGCACCATGCCTAATAGAGCGCGTTAAGCCTGTTGCCATACGGACATCTTTGGCAATCGTTACTAGTAGTTGGAGCTCTCAAAAGTTAGACAACGGTCTTTCTACAAAACTTCGATTTCAAAAGGTATGAAAAGAAAGTCGAGCCACCGGCGCGACCGAAGCGGAACTACCTTCGCACAGGAGATCAAGCTAAAATGAGAGCATTCGTGCTGTCGTATTTAGTGTGTCGTGGGCCCAATGGTGCAGAAGCATCATTAGGCCATTATGATGTAGGTCACCATACTGCATTGTTGCAGTGTCTGCATTCGCAATGAATATGATGACCACCACTCTTGGATTGTGCTTATGCTTTCCTAAAGGCAGCGTAGAGTCACTTTGACTGGCCCATACATAAAAAAAATATCACCTTGTACTTGGGTTATGGAGGTCTACTGGAAGTCGTTCCACATAAAAGATCGACTGCTGTTATTAACACATCCGGACCAAAGAAGTTCTAACCTATTTTTTTACGTGTGTAAACCCCCTCCGGTGGAATCCGGGAACTGCTGTTATTAACACATCCGGACCCCTCTCAGAAATGAGTTCTAACCTAACTCTACGGCCATTGAACGCCAATTTGGCTCCACCGCTTTGAACAATGTTTCATTAAATGTATAAATTGATATGTTAAATTGTTTCGAATAATATAAATGACTGAACGAAATAAAATGACAAAACAACAAACAAAAACAAGTCGCTATCGGAGGACGATAATCGATTTATTAGGTGACAGATCTACTATTCTGAGTACGAAGCTACGAGTATTATTTAAGGATTAAACCTATTATTTTGAGAACAAAGTTTTTATTCATGAAATGAACTACGATTTTATTGATAATCCACCTCTTATTTTAGATACATATTGACATTCATTTGGTAATTCATACCTGGCGACAATTTATTTGTCTGAGAATAAAAATGTTTCGTGGCAATAGATCTATTAAGTAGATGATAAAGTTGATGACAAATATTAACTTTCGTGATAGAAAATATAATTCCCGAAAAATAGCCGTCGTTATAAGCTACTTCTAAGCTATGACGTAATCAAATAGACTGAGAGACGACAAAGATGGATATAGGTACATAGGTCGACAGAATCCTTACAATTCATGTTTATGAAAATATTTATTAAACCGTATATTTGGAGTTTACAAAATTGTGTTTTGTAACTTCTTCGCAAGTATTTTTTGCCAAATTTTTATTTGTTTTATTAACTTTCCGGTTCTCTTTCTTTTAGTTTAGCACAAGTTGTTTGGAACTTTTACTTTTAATTTGTTCTTTTACCTCAAGTCCTGGCAAGTGAATCCATACTAATAAACCCGATGTAACCACTGTTTTGATTACGATTCAATATATATTTGCTACTGAAAAATAACGTTATATAACATAACGTATAAATTACTATACAAACCTGTTTTAGTTCGTTAGTTTATCAAGTAATAGAACCATTGAAGGACGACATATACCGTTAATATAATATGTTGTTGTCGTATGTATTGATTTCATGCTATGTACTCTACAAAAAATGGTTGTAAAACAAGATACTAAGATTCAAATTGATAAAATCAGTACATCAAAATTGAGTAACGTCATATGTCTTTACAATTAAATTAATTTGAATCTTAATATCTTGTTTTACAAGCAATTTTTGTAGAGTACATAGAATGAAATTAATATACGAAATTACTTTCAAACGAATTGAAGCCACTAGGTATGCATTCGAGTGTTTTGACAGGATGCGCTTTAATGTAATACATACATACATAGTTGTATTCTATTGGATTAACGAGTTTGTAACTTTAATATTCTAAATATTTTGTTTCTTTTTATAACTCCTTTAAGTAATGATGTGAAACGCTAAATTTTTATGTGAGTTGGAAGAACAACTCACATAAAAAAATCTGCTCTGAAAAATATCGAGTGATAAGTACTATCATTTAATATATGTATGGGCTTTTTATCCGTAATTGTTAGGTGTTTAAAAGAAACAAACGTTCTGGTCGTACCATATATACTTTGCCTAATTGCAAATTTGAATGGATAAACCATTCAAATTTGAAGTCAAAATACGACTTCTAAATGTTAAGGGTGAAAATTTAAAGATGTATGTATATACTGTTGCACATGAGAATCGAAAATAGTGTTTGAAATATAAATAATGTATTCTATAAACACACATATTTGGATGCATTTTCTTCCCGTTTTTTTTCTTTTATCTTTATTTTGCAATAAAGATTTTCATGAAAGTTTCCGTTGCATACAAATCTCATGTAATTGAAATTTCATCAAGATACGGAAAAAGAATAACGGAAAGTTATATAAAATGATGAACGGTTTTAATAAAACGGCATAAGTCAAGCGGACCTGTTGACCTATTCGTTTAATTTAATTACATAGCCGTTACTGTAAAGTTATCTCTAAAGAGTTTTGAATAACACTTTTGTAATCTAAAATAAATTAGCTTTACGCACACAAGGGGTAAAACGCCGCAGCTAAGAAAACTTTCGCCAGGAATATCAATGAAGGTAATTAATTTATATCGCCTTTATTACTTTATTTTGAGGAATTGTTAAAAAAATCTTTGCTCACAAAAATACTAGACTTCATGAACTATTCATATTTAAAGATGTTTTCTTATAAAAGAACGCGATCTACTTACCACAATTTACTTAAGTGATTACTTGATACTATTCTACAAAGAAAAAGTTATAACCCGACAGCAATTATTACAAATCTATTGACACCTCATTCATTAAAATTGGTTCAGTAATTTAGGCACTGCGATAGAACATGTTAATATAAATAAACTGCCAAACATATTACTCTTGCTTTTGGCTTCACCTTAGTCAGATAAAACATAGTTTAAATTAGAACTACGTACATCAGACATAGGTAGAGCTTTTGTTAGGATTTGATAACTTATTAAAAAAAAACAAGACATTATTTTTACGATTAATAATGTACCGTCTCAGATATACCTACATACAAAGCTTACTGCCTAACTAAAAATAAAAAAGATGTAGGTAGACGAATTCTATTCTTTGTAGAGGTTTTGGAAAATTGTCTACGTTCATCAAATATTAATGAAAGTTTTGTTTGTTCAGAGTAAAAAGGATTCCAACTTACACAAAAAACAAAATACTGGCAATGAATCTCATGCCTGGACAACTGAGGTTGGCGTTCAAATAAATGATTACAAGTAAAAATAAAGAAACTTCGGCTCTTGTAACATTTAGCTTCTAAAACTTGATAAGAAATTAAAATAAAGCCTTTATTACTTTTTAAAATTTTGTGGACAGGTATCAGCTCTTTTGTTATAATAAGTCTCAGTACTTGTTTGTAAGATGACAAGCAAACAGCAGCTTTCTGCCATCAACATGAATCCCGGCACTTAAATTTTACTGCACGATTAGCCTAGTGGTTTAACGTCACTTTCCACTGCGTTGAGGGTTGTGGTTCCAAGCCCCAGATGGGACAATACTTTGTGTGATTTACAAATTTTTCGTATGAGTTCGAGTGTTCTTTGTGTCTGTTTAAAAGTAAAAATAAAAATAGACATCGAATCGAAAAAGCTTTATTTCTTGGCCTGTTGGCTTATACTATAAGCCTTATGGTATTGTTCGAATTTGTGACGTTGACTTTTCGACGTTTATAAGTTTCATCATAAAGAGTACAAGGGTAATTACACTTTCAAGATTATATTAAAAGAAAGTCAGTGCAAAAGCAGTCACAATTTGCAAAAGCAAAGTACAAACGGCTCGACCGGGGCGGTATACCCTCTCACAGAAAATCAACGTAAAATGACAGCGTTCGAGCTGTCGTGTTTCGTCGGTGAGTGCGAGACCGGAGGCCTAATGATGCGAAAGCATCACAAGGCTGCCATGGTGTAGGTCACCATGCTGCATTGTTGCATTGTCTGCATTAGCAATGAGGATGGTGACCACCACTCTTGGATTCTGCTTTGGCTTTCCACCAGGCGGAGTAGAGTCATTTTGGAAGGCCCTTAAATAAAAAAAAAACAATTTACGAACTCTATTTTTTCAAGCTCTTTTTAGGTATATGCTTTAATTAACGACCGACAACACCAAGACTAGATCTTCCTTTGTATGTATTTTTTCAAATCCCTGTACTAGAAAACAGTAATCGAAATAAAATAACAAAAAATAATACATAGTATTACATACATACGTATAATTCGTTCAAATAAATCCAAACATTACAGAAGCAAAGTATCGCAGGTGGATTAAGTTTAAATGGGCTTATGTCGGGTCTACGTATAGCTGTTGTACAGTGTGGCCTTTATTGCTTCGTTCGGTGAACCATGGTGCATTAAAAAAATCGTTTCGTATTCAGTAAAATATGCATATAAAACGCAAAAGGTAGAATGTGAAAAAGTGGATATAGTACGGTATCATGTATGCCACGGTTTTTTAGTTTAGTTTTGACACAAACTAACATCAAAGAGACTAGTTTAGGGTATAATGAATATTTGCCGATCATAGAGACCTTATTTTTATGAAAAGTAACCATGTGAAATTATATAATCTGAATTACAAATTATGTATTACGATTTCAAAAGCCATTTAAGGTACAAATGATGTTCTGTGGTAACGGGTGCGGAACATCTTAATCATTTATTTAAATAAAAGTAAATTAACATTGATTATATAGTAAACATTAGACGGCTAACACATTATACAGTGGCTATAGCCATAATGCACGCACTATAAAATTGCTAGCTTTTACTAAAAAGCTAAGAAAGATAGATATATTTTTCAAGACATTAAATGTGACGTTCTTCACATGAATATTATTATGAATGTATAATTGTATACATTAGTTTTTCTCTTTGTCGGTTATTGCTGTAAAGAGCTGCCTATGCTATCTCCATGCTAAATTTCATTGAAATCGGTGCATCTATTTAGTTGTGAAACCATGACAAAGTAACTTCTGAATTTGTAATATATATTTACACATTTCTCCATCAATGGTTGGTTGATAAGTAAATTGGCTTTCAGCTATCAGGTTTTGTTCGCAATATAGTATTAAATAACAATCAAGAGAATAATAATATGATAATATTTCAGACATAGTCCCAAACTAAGACAAGATACTAGATCTAAGTAAATAAAACATTCGGGACCCCACGGGAAACAGCCCTTTTTCTCACGGCTCATATCAATACTTCACCAATAAATAATATCTGTCCTGTATAGATGTAGATTCGTACATGTTGCAATTAAACATCGTTTTTTTTCTCTATTTGAATGATGATTTCTTTTTGTCATTAATCTTGTTAAAACTTTCATTCAGTTAAATAAAATAGAAAATGTCATAACTTTTCCATATTACGAGTAGAGTTGAAAATGTTAGAAAGAGGTTTGCAAGCGTGACTCAGACTGGCTGGTATAAGAGATGACGGATGTTTAAATATGTTTGTTAGGAACATTACTTCTGTGACTTATACATTCCGTGTTTTCCTATAGTTTTTATAATCTTGTATCCTATTGTGTTTAGCGAATATATTATTTAAAACTACTCCGTCGTTTTATCAACTGAGCATCAAGGTGCGCTTCACCAGAAAATTATCGTTATAAAAAATAGGAGGAAGCCATCAACATGCAAACTGGTTAAGTGATACCTCTCATACTAAATATTTGAGCTCAGTCCAATAAATGATAACCGATTTTAACTTGCATTTTCTTCATAAGAAAATGAATGGAAATAGATTGGAAACATTAACTCCCTGCGTATTAAATTTCATGAAAATCTTTGGAGCTTATATACAAATACAAAAGAATTGCTTGTTTAAAGATTAAGTGTCTGTTTGTAACTTCAAATTAGCAGGAATGCAATTTTTAACGAAAACAATGTCAGATGTCAACGCATATTGTTTGTTTGACGATAAGCCAAAAAGCTATTTTTTATTTCAAGTGATTTCAACGCATTGAGAATTTACTTTGAAGGGATGTGTATTCACATGGTAGGTAGGCAAGTTTGAGTGTGTATTTCCATTTCAATTTAGTAGACAGGGGACAGAATAGACGAGAAACGAATTATTTGGTATACAACATGTTTTGTATTAATATGCATTAATAATTAATATCAAATTTGGGAAAGGATAAGGATACTGATGATTTGGGCTGGCATCGGACCTCTGTAACCCTGAAGATGAACTGAATTCGAAGATTGAACTATTTATCAGTGTATTTGAGGGCACTGAGGCACGAGGGGGAAATACTAATATCTTCCATATTCCGTACTGCTTTTAAGAATTTCTTAAAAACCCAACAGCACTTCAACCCGGGAATCGAACCCGAGATCTCTTGATCGGCAGTCGCTTATGCCAAACACTAGACCAACGAGGCAGTCGCTTCTCCGTACGTAGGTTGTAGTAGTATGATTTCTTTTCATCTTGGACCTCGACCTTTAATTAACGTAATATTCTTATCCAAACTAAATTATTTACAAAACGCACAGATTTATATTCTGTTAATTTTAAGATGAAAGCTTTCTTTTAAATGTAAAATAGTTGGTTATTAATGCAAGTTGTGAATAACTTCTATTTTATATCCAAATATAAATGAATGTTTAAAAACAAGAATTAAAGGTTAATAATGTCTTGATCAATGATCTATCAAAAAAAAGAATTCATCAGTCTAGTTTGGAAACAATGGTGCTCCTGACTGACGGTACGGAGACACAGTTTTACAGATACACAAACACAGATAAACATCCCTGTCGCACCGTCGCGTCCGGGCCACAATTTGAAAACATGGCATATTTGAACTTAATGCCTTTACAACAATCATTGCAATAACAGAAAAAGAGTTATGTCTGATGATATTTTTAAATTCGACTATTAATTTATTAGACAGCAAGAATTTTTTGCATGTCACAGTATATTATTCCTAGAGAATTAAAGTCATACATATATTGGTTCCCTAACGAGACGATATTATAAGATATTGCTTGTACATAGTATACAGTTACCCTGCTTCAGTCAAACCCTTCAAATTAACGCCTATCAAGTTAGGCGGAAGGAATTAGTTTCTAACAAAACTTGATTACTCCGCAACTCTACATAGTTTCTCAAACAACTATTGATCTAAGACAATTCTCAAGGTTCATAAACGCAGTGAATAACTAAATTGTATTGTAATGTATTTCAAGTGAAATGAACGCGATTAAAAACCTCGTTTAAATCAATTCTTTTTTGCCAAATCGATATTTATTCATATCTGGATTTGGAGGTCTTAAATTAGAAATAACAAAAAATATTCGGGTATCTAAAGTTTAATTAGTTTGTTTAAAGGCTTTAAAGAGTCAGTACTTAAAATATATGCATATTCAGACACAAATTATGTGCGACGCTACGCTAAACTTGGTTGGTTTGGTAAAGAAATTGTTGTAAATTAGCACGGTGAAGAGTTTTATCAAAAGAGTCTCCCACACGAATATCGATTTCTGATATTTTACTTTTCTATTTTTAATAATAAAATTATCGTTGCATTTTCATGGTTACATGAATTATTTCACTGAAGAGTTCAACCCGTCAAATAGTGTATCCACTACAAATGCTAAGTTCTGTTTATATATAAATAAAATTAGATCATCTGTACGTCTGCTTCCGAAACTCGACGTTTACAACTGTACGCTTGCAAAATTACAGCTCGTTAACACTTGTCGGGTGTCCACATTAATTAATTGATTTTTTGTTGTAAGTCAAATACTTATATGAATATAAATTTCAGCTTGATACCTCCACGCGTTCCTGAGAAAAAGAGTCTTGAAAGACAGACAGATGGACAAAAAAGTGACCCTATGAGGGTTCCGTTTTTTCCTTTTGAGGTATGGATCCGTAAAAAGCATGCTATCATTATATTCATATTAAGCAATCACGGTGGGAAGCGGCATATAGCGCGATGCAAAAAGAGTGCGCGGTTTAGGTAAATTAGCGCGCACTACCGAGCAACATGATGACACGGCTTGCGACAATAGTTATTACGAACAAAAAGTCGACACAACTCATCATGGAAGTCTGGTCCATCAATTTTTCTCACAATTGTAAGTTGGTGCTAACACTACCGATAAATCAGCTTATATTTAGAAAGAAAATCTTAATACTGGTTTGTTATTTTTCTTCCACTTTATGTTTCTTTTTTTGCCATGTTGTACTAACTAGAAGTGGTTGCGGTTAGAGGTCTCGGATTTATGAATAGCTCACTATTGTAGAACTCATTCTAGTTCCAAGAATGCCACCCTGACAAACAATAAATTTATTTTTTTAACTATTACCTTTTACACTGACTCACGCTCAGAAAGCACACTAAGGAACGCTCATAGCCCAGTTGCAATGGGTAATTAGAAACAATCACCAACAATAAATAGCGACGACGCGGTCAGTACCTGGTTGGGTAACCGCTGATGGCATGATACCATGAGCGTCTCCGTGATTCGCAAGTCACGTTAAGCACCTTTGGGCGGCTTAAAAACATCCAACGGCAAGATTACGTAGCCACAACGTAAACAAAGAAACAAATCTATACTCTATGCTAGTATTATTAAGTTTGCTACTATTAAGCTCATATTTAAAGTACGGTATGTGAGTTTATGAGGTTGTATTGGGTAATCTCTAGATTCATTGAACCGGTTTTGAAAAAATTTTTACCAATAGAAATCCACATTATTTATGAGCATCATAAGGCTATATAGTCACTACAAAAAGCATGCAAGTTCATTGTTTATAAAGTTACGAATACGGAGAAACTGCGGACAGTGGCTAGTATGTTTGTTTATGTAATAATTGTAATAATGTTATAATTACAATTCAAAAAGAGATCTCTACTTCAAGTACGTATAGTATAATAAAAGCATAGCAATGTTGAAAAAAAGGATCAGTCTTAAATTTAAATTTTCTACTGAACTATTTTCAATTTTTTATTAAATAAAAAGCAGTGCATAATTATTTATAACCTTGGATTGTTTAAACAGACTCTAACACTGACTTATTAAAATGAAGATCCTCCGTTTTAGTTAAGTGTTACTTCCACAGTAATTAAAGTAATTAGATATTAAAAAGGTTAAAACCGTAATTCCGCCACACATGAAGCTTCTAAAAAATTTAAACACTTAACTTAAGTAATGCTATTTACTTTTTTTTTAAACCAATTTAAGTATTTACTTAAGTACATATTTTGGGGTGTTCTCTATGTGGTGAAGGATTAAGAATTCAGAGAAGCACCATCTCCATTCTCTTATGGGGTCGTTAGAGGCGAGAAAGGCAGCAAAACATTCAAGGAAATTTCACTGCAAAGAGAAGAAAAACTTGAAACATATCTTATACCAAGATGTCAGTCATGTCAGGTCAGCTTGGGATCATAGGCTTAAGCCTAATTTCTACCTCTATATGGTTATGTGACGATTAAATAATCAAGAGAATTATAATATTAACAGCTAGTTCCATTTCATTACTACATATTTATTACTAATTTGTATTTTTGTTCCACTCTTTGTTTAACAAGCTTTTGTTTTATTTTCAGGCTCCGCGTATTTACATAGGCTTGTTGTGGTTTTTGCGGGACTTTATATTATATGCGCACTTTCTGTCCTTGCAGGATAAATATTACTTCATCATCATTCCTTTGTTTTACAAACAATTTAGGTTTTAAATTTAAATAAATTAGCCAGAGAGGTTTATAATGAAATAGTAAAAAGTAGTTTAACACGTGTTTATATGGTCATTGTAAATTCCATAACTTAATACTACACAGCCTAATCTATTATGTTGCCGCCCTTAAAAAACCTTTAATAAGACATTTATGACCTTATTACTGCCATTATATTAGTATAGATAAGCACTTAAATATCTAGATCGTTTGGTATTTATTATTTACTTTGTAAATCACCAACAGCCAATGTATCGCCTTCTCAACCACAATCAAGTTAAAAATATAAGGTCAATTTATCCTCACGTCCCATCATGGGTCACGATATACAAGTGTCAACGCAACATGAAACGGCTTTTAGTTAAGGGAAACTGTACATGATATCTCTTCCTAGAGTATTGGTATAAAATGGTTGAATATTTGTTACAGTTACTTAAAGACTAAATACAAAGCTAAACGCTACATTTAAAACTTTATATATCCATACTCATCATTTAATAACCCCTGCTAATACTATAAATGGGAAATTAACTCTTATCTGTCCATTTGCTACGCTTTCACGGCTAACTGTTGAAGTAACTTAATAAGTAAGTAACGTAAGTTTAATAAAATTTTGCGAGAAGATACTTTGATTCCTAAGGAACGGCTACTTTTTACGATATCCAATATACACGCGGGTGGTGCTACGGGAAAAAGCTAATGGGTATTTTCTATACTAGTATTTAAAGCTAAAGAGTTTATTGGTTTGCTTAAACGCGCTAAACTCAGGAACGACTGGTCCGATTTGAAAAGTTTTTCGGTGTTAGATAGCCCATTTATTGAGAAAGGCTATAAACTATTTATAATCACGCTAAGACCAATAGGAGCGAAGCTCCAGTGAGGAATGTTTCAAAAATGGGGAAAAATTATCACGCTACGGGCAATAGGATAAGCAAGCGAACGAGGTTGCGCTAGTCTATACAAATAAATAAAATTGGAGTGTCTGTTTGTAATATTAAAATAACAGCTTTTTAATCTATGCATATGTATGTATACACGATACATATACCAAAAATGTAGTTTAAAAAATTTTTGTCTGTCTGTCTGTTTGTTCCGGGTAATCTCTGGAACGGCTGGACGGATTTTGACGGGACTTTCACTGGCAGGTAGCTGATGACCCGGGGAGTAACTTAGGCTACTTTTTTTAAACTAACTTTGTCGCGCGGCGTTACTCGCGGTACAAAAGTAACCGCGGGTAACACCGCGGGGTTCAGCTAGTAAATAATAAAATTGTGTATGTCACAATTAGTAGCCGTAGTTTCAAGGCTCAGAAACAGACGCTTGATTTAAAGAAAAATATTAAGTTTTGAGATTCATTTAATACCAGGACTTCAGGCGTTCATAAATAAAATGGTATAATCTGAATTGCGCTTTAAGTTGCGATAAGAAAAAGAGGTTTTCCTTTCATTTATCTTATCCTTTTGTTGCAAACTTCGTAGAATAAGTAATGTTATAATAAGCTTCCTAAAATTTAAACTCTTCTAATGAATAAAATTTTCGTGTCGCGGTGTTTGTTACCAAACTCCTACGAAACGGCTGGATCGATTTTTATGAAACTTTGTGTGCACATCGGGTAGGTCTCATCATCAAATTGGGGTTTGGGGGGCGATAACTCGATCTAGCTTGGATTCATTTTTAGAAAATTTCATACAGGTACTCACTTTTTTACGCACAGGGCCATCTAGTTCCAAACTAAGCAGAGACTACACGTTATACATAGGAGATACCAAAACTCCGAAACAAATATTTGCAGATCATACAAACATTTGATCCGGCCCGTGAATCGAGATCTCAAGCACTGCAGTCCCGTATGCTAACATTACAGCAAACAGGTGATATTTCTATGATGTACTCGTACAGTTCAGATTAATTAAATAAAGGTAGGCACGTAGAATAAGAAAGTGAAGCAATATATAAATATACTAGCTGACCCACGCAACCTCGTTTGCGTCTCCTATTGCCCGTAGCGTGATAATTTTAGCCCGTTTTTGAAACATTATCATTTGGTGCTCCGCTCCTATTGGTCTTAGCGTGATGATATATAGCCTATAGCCTAAATCAGACCAACGGTTTCTGAGATTAGCGCGTTCAAACAAACAAACTCTTCAGCTTTATATATTAGTATATAGATTTGTGAGTGACTTATGTGAAGCCAGTTTTTAAAAAAATCTTCCTGGAAATTGCATTGAAATAGGTAATATGCGAAAATATATCTGTTTGCTTTCTATTATTACAATTAGATTATTCAGATATATATAAATAAAGGCGGCGTGTATTTGTGAGTAGAAAAAATACTAGAAAGTAATTTAAAAATTATTTCGTTGTGTTATTATGATTTTGAACCGTATGTATTATACACTGTAAAGTCGTAATTGAAAATTTTTAAATAAAAAACAGTGTCGACATAGGTAGATTTACCTTATAAACCTTTAACGCATTACGCATAGTAAAAATAACAACCTAATTGTAACATAAAAAAGTAAGATCATTTTATCATATTAGACCACTTTTTAGCCGTTGAGTCACGGAATAACTAATGCTGAGTGTATTATGCTTACGTCTACATGTTTACCTACTTCTTATACTGTCCACTGTTAATCTATTATAATCTTTATATATATAATTCTTCTGTGAGTGTGTATGTCACTGAACTACTTTCAAACGACTGGACCGATTTTGATGAAATTTTTTGTGTGTGTTCAAGGGGATCTGGGAATGGTAGATTCACAATTTTGTCCGCTGGACAATGTTTTTTTAATTAATTTTTAATTTATTAGTAGTTATGGCAAAACAACGTTTGCCGGGACAGCTAGTACTATATATACTTTCAATTAGGATACTGGATTAGCACGGAATATATCACGAAAAGAGACATTATTTACATATCACAGACATATTTTCTATGTAATTACAAAGATTGAATCTTTGTTTCCTTCATTTACGTAATTTAATTAGCACTATAAAATGAAGTGATTATAAAAAAAAACTATTACTTATGTCTCACTCTCGACTACAATTTAAGAACTTACCCACATTTCTTGGCTAATAGGAATACGAACTCCTGACAACACTCTCCCAATACGTTTTTTGTGTGTATTACGTGTGAAATGTTATTCCGAGTCAGACCTTTGTTTTTTTAAACAACTTTTGTAAACTGACTTACGATATTTTGTATGATAGTAATGATGAAAAGTAGTGTAGTTTGTTGCACATGTGTGCGTTAAGACGTATGTTTACTTGGAAGTAGCTGAGTTTTATGATTTCAGTAAGAACAAAGGCCGTGGGGTTATGTACTTTTTTTTTGTTTTGTACGTTACGATACGTTAACTCAATAAACAGTATAACGTCCTGGGTTTACGAGCTGAATATTCTTGTATGTATATATATATATATATATAATGTATATGTATAATGTACTTGAAATTTAAGTAGGATTTTATGGGTCATACATGATTAGAGATATTCTGATAGTATTTTTGCAGTTTCATTGTTCTAAATTCTCGTAAAACATAAACATACCAGTAATCAAATAAATTAAAATAATATAATGCTTAATAAAATATAGCTTAATGAAATATACTTTAAACTAAAGTACAAGTTACGAAAATGAATAATTTCTTTTCATCCACTACACTTTTGGAATAGAACGGGGCTATAATTCTATTAATTAATTTGGCGAGTGGGAAGTTAGAGGCTATTAAAATTCTAACAACAACTATCCTTTATAGTAAAGACAGTCAGTAAAAGTAGCTTATGTACTTCTCCAAGGTCCAATATATCTCTTTAGTAAAAAGTATCCATATCAGTTCCACGGCCTAAGTGTGAAAGCGTAACAAACAGACACACAAAGTTACTTTATTTTTAAAGTTAGTATGAATATTTGAATGTTTTATTAGGTAAAAACGACAGACGTTTAAATCTTGTTGACTTCAGAAGTTTGAATCCAGAGCAAGAATTTCGATTTTCCATTCTTTTAAATATGGAAACTTAGTGTCTAAACAATGATCGTTAAACGTACTTGATCAGAAAATGTTCATCAGAATAGATTCATCTGTTGTAAATATACTATTTGATGCAGATGAATATACAGTTACATTACTACAGGACCACGGCTTCAGATTAGAGCTAAGATAAATCTCAGAAAAGTCGAGCAATGTGAGTCAAAAAAGGTTTAAATTGCGTTAATATTCAATGCTCACAAATCTGTCTGAAGCGCTTAACGTTCTCAGATTTGATAATTCTATTTTATCATGTTTCATGTTTATCATTAACATCTCTACACCTACCTTATATATAGTAAAATGTTGTACTACTGTTTTGAAAATAGAAATGATAAAGACGTTAAACCTTACACGTGTTTTTATGATTTAGAGACGCGCAAATCTCTCCATGGTCACTTGTTAATTCAAAAAGTTGCCTTCCTTTATTTCCAGTATTTTGAAATGATAAGTTGTTATGGGAGGCAGAGTAAGCCTAACTTCGTTACGTAACGCGTTACGGCGCCAGTCTGTCTGGTTTTCCTTTCTCTTACGAATACGGCAGCGGTAAGCAGGCTCCTTCTCCCTCACTCTAACCCACAGCGCTATCCCTAATTAGTTCAACTCAGATAAATTTAAGTTATCACTTCTGTCGGGCGTTCCGAGACGCACACGTTTTTGTTTTTTTGTCTATCTATATGCTATTATACTATATATTATTATATAAAGAGGTAAAGTTTGTGCGTTTGTGAGTTTCTAACGTTTTATGGGATAATCTTTGGATCAATTGAACCGATTTTGAAAATTCTTTTACTAATAGAAGGCAACATTTTTTGTGAATTACATAGGATATATAATGACCCGATAATTGAAAAAACTTTTTCGTGGTAGCCGGATACGCAAAGTAAATAGAGAAATAAATGTTTACTCACCGCCCAACGAAGTGAGCACGGCTCAGCTAGTGGGATTTAAATTACTTGCCCTGACTCACTGACTAATTCACCAATGCAGAGCCTTACCCTTGAAGCTACAATATTAAAGTTTAACCCTATAATAATTTTATCTTCAACCTCCCATACAAAAATAATTAATCTATACTTATAAAATAGTAAGTCCTGACTGACTGACTGACTGACTGACTGACTGATTCATCATCGCCGAGAGTAAACTATGATAGTTAGGGCTATGAAATTTGGTGAGTAGGATCCTTTTATTGAGTAGGCACGCACTAAGAAAGGAATTTTGGAATTTCTACCCCTAAGGGGGTGAAATAGGGGTTGAAAGTTTGTATGGAAGTCCGTCATTTTTTAAGTTAGAAACCTGAAACTTTATTTATTTATTTAAACTTCATGCACACATGTACATCGGCGGGCTTAATGCCCAAGGCATTCTCTACCAGCCAACCTTTGGGTGATGTAGAAATATTCTAAGGTAGGTGCACTGTGGTGGAAGTCAGAGGTAATAATTTTGTCAATAAGTGTTCTATACACTTATTGACATAAACTTACATAATACTACTACACATATAAAAAAAACAAATATTGATATATATATATATATAATAATTTTACACACTAATACATAAACTTTAGATTCGTACACTGTGGTTACTATATTGTATTTTAGTTATTTATTTCCTGCCATTGCGTCAAGAAATAGTTCTTGACATTCTTTTTGAATGAAAAACGACTAGTTGACATCCTGATTTCGGGTGGAAGCGTATTCCATAGCAGTACTGCTTGCACGAAGAACGAAGAGTTCACGAAGTCAGAATTGTGAGAGGGGCACAAGAGAAGCAAATTGTTTGATGAGCGAAGATTTCTGTCGTGGTTCGAGGACAAGAAACGAAGGTAGGGTTCAAGATACGTAGGTGAGGATGGGGAGTTGAGGAACGAAAAGAGATAGGTCAGCGCTCGCTGACTGCGGCGCTGGCGAATAGGTAACCATTGTAATTGAGAACGTAAAGTAGACACATGGTCATGCTTGCGGAGATTGAATATGAATCGAATGCAGTTATTAAGAAGGCGGTCAAGTTTATTAAGGAGGTCTGCATTCAGATCGTAATAACACACATCACCATAGTCGATTAAAGGGATAATTGAGGACTGTATGAGAGAGAGTTTCGTTTTAGTAGGCAAGAAATTTTTAAGACGGTATAGTGTTCGCAGATTACCTGTCACTTTCTGGCTCACATGAGTAACCTGAGCCCGCCAATCCAGAGTCGAGTCGATGAGTAGGCCAAGGATCTATACACTTATTGACAAAATTATTACCTCTGACTTCCACCACAGTGCACCTACCTTAGAATATTTCTACATCACCCAAAGGTTGGCTGGTAGAGAATGCCTTGGGCATTAAGCCCGCCGATGTACATGTGTGCATGAAGTTTAAATAAATAAATAAAGTTTCAGGTTTCTAACTTAAAAAATGACGGACTTCCATACAAACTTTCAACCCCTATTTCACCCCCTTAGGGGTAGAAATTCCAAAATTCCTTTCTTAGTGCGTGCCTACTCAATAAAAGGATCCTACTCACCAAATTTCATAGCCCTAACTATCATAGTTTACTCTCGGCGATGATGAATCAGTCAGTCAGTCAGTCAGTCAGTCAGTCAGGACTTACTATTTTATAAGTATAGATTAATTATTTTTGTATGGGAGGTTGAAGATAAAATTATTATAGGGTTAAACTTTAATATTGTAGCTTCAAGGGTAAGGCTCTGCATTGGTGAATTAGTCAGTGAGTCAGGGCAAGTAATTTAAATCCCACTAGCTGAGCCGTGCTCACTTCGTTGGGCGGTGAGTAAACATTTATTTCTCTATTTACTTTGCGTATCCGGCTACCACGAAAAAGTTTTTTCAATTATCGGGTCATTATATATCCTATGTAATTCACAAAAAATGTTGCCTTCTATTAGTAAAAGAATTTTCAAAATCGGTTCAATTGATCCAAAGATTATCCCATAAAACGTTAGAAACTCACAAACGCACAAACTTTACCTCTTTATATAATAATATATAGTATAATAGCATATAGATAGACAAAAAAACAAAAACGTGTGCGTCTCGGAACGCCCGACAGAAGTGATAACTTAAATTTATCTGAGTTGAACTAATTAGGGATAGCGCTGTGGGTTAGAGTGAGGGAGAAGGAGCCTGCTTACCGCTGCCGTATTCGTAAGAGAAAGGAAAACCAGACAGACTGGCGCCGTAACGCGTTACGTAACGAAGTTAGGCTTACTCTGCCTCCCATAACAACTTATCATTTCAAAATACTGGAAATAAAGGAAGGCAACTTTTTGAATTAACAAGTGACCATGGAGAGATTTGCGCGTCTCTAAATCATAAAAACACGTGTAAGGTTTAACGTCTTTATCATTTCTATTTTCAAAACAGTAGTACAACATTTTACTATATATAAGGTAGGTGTAGAGATGTTAATGATAAACATGAAACATGATAAAATAGAATTATCAAATCTGAGAACGTTAAGCGCTTCAGACAGATTTGTGAGCATTGAATATTAACGCAATTTAAACCTTTTTTGACTCACATTGCTCGACTTTTCTGAGATTTATCTTAGCTCTAATCTGAAGCCGTGGTCCTGTAGTAATGTAACTGTATATTCATCTGCATCAAATAGTATATTTACAACAGATGAATCTATTCTGATGAACATTTTCTGATCAAGTACGTTTAACGATCATTGTTTAGACACTAAGTTTCCATATTTAAAAGAATGGAAAATCGAAATTCTTGCTCTGGATTCAAACTTCTGAAGTCAACAAGATTTAAACGTCTGTCGTTTTTACCTAATAAAACATTCAAATATTCATACTAACTTTAAAAATAAAGTAACTTTGTGTGTCTGTTTGTTACGCTTTCACACTTAGGCCGTGGAACTGATATGGATACTTTTTACTAAAGAGATATATTGGACCTTGGAGAAGTACATAAGCTACTTTTACTGACTGTCTTTACTATAAAGGATAGTTGTTGTTAGAATTTTAATAGCCTCTAACTTCCCACTCGCCAAATTAATTAATAGCATTATAGCCCCGTTCTATTCCAAAAGTGTAGTGGAAGAAAAGAAATTATTCATTTTTGTAACTTGTACTTTAGTTTAAAGTATATTTCATTAAGCTATATTTTATTAAGCATTATATTATTTTAATTTATTTGATTACTGGTACGCCCCTTTATGTTTTACGAGAATTTAGAACAATGAAACTGCAAAAATACTATCAGAATAACTCTAATCATGTATGACCCATACTATTCTACTTAAATTTCAAGTACATTATACATATACATTATATATATATATATATATATATACATACAAGAATATTCAGCTCGTAAACCCAGGACGGTATACTGTTTATTGGGTTAGCGTATAGTGGGTTGGGTTAGTGTATATTTTAAATACTTATTATGTTGGAACTGTACGACTCAGAACAAATAAAAAAAGTACATAACTCACGGCCTTTGTTCTTGCTGAAGCAAAAAAACTCAGCTACTTCCAAGTAAACATACGCGTTAACGCACACATATGCAACAAACTATACTTTTCATCATTACTATCATACAAGATATCGTAAGTAAGTTTACCTAAAAAATGCCATCTTGTGCAATAAAAGTGTTTAAAAAAACAAAGGTCTGAATCGGAATAACATTTCACACGTAATACACACAAAAAACGTATTGGGAGAGTGTTGCCAGGAGTTATTTCTTTTAGCCAATAAGATAAGCCGCGAGTGAGATATAAGTATTACTTATTTTTTTTATAACCACGTGATTTTTTTGTGTTAATAAAATTACGTAAATAAAAGACACAAAGATTTAATCTTTGTAATTAAAATATAATGTCCCTTTTCGTGAATATTCCGTGCTAATCCAGTATCCTAATTGAAAGTATCTTTATATATATAATTCTTCTGTGAGTGCGTATGTCACTGAACTTCTCTCAAACGACTGGTGTTCAAGGGGATGTGGGAATGGTTTAGATTCACAATTTTGTCCGCTGGACAATGTTTTTTTAATTAATTTTTAATTTATTAGTAGTTATGGCAAGACGACGTTTGCCGGGACAGCTAGTATATATATACTATTACAATGGATCAACAATGGACAGTATAAGAAGTAGGTAAACATGTACACGTAAGCATAATATACTCAGCATTAGTTATTCCGTGACTGAGCGGCTAAAAAGTGGTCTAATATGATAAAATGATCTTACTATTAATGTTACAATCTGATTGTTATTTTTACTATGCGTAATGCGTTAAAGGTTTATAAGGTAAATCTAGCTATACCTATGTTGACACTGTTTTTGTTTAAAAAAATTCAATTGCGACTTTACAATAAATAAATAAATAAATAAATATTTGGGACATCTAACACACAACGCCATCTAGTCCCAAACTAAGCAGAGCTTGTATTATAGGTACTAGACAACTGATATGAATACTTATATACTTTTTTTTTGTAAATACATACATATTATACATAGAAAACACCCAAACTCCGAAACAAATATTTGCAGATCATACAAACATTTGTTCCGACCCGGGAATCGAACCCGAGACCAACAATGTACGTACATACGGTTCAAAATCATAATAACACAACAAAATAATTTTCAAATTACCTTCTAGTATTTTTCTACTCTCACACACGCCGCCTTCATTTATATAAATCTGTACAATCTAATTGTAATTATAAAAAACAAACAGATATATTTGCGCTTATTACCTATTTCAATTCAATTTTAAGGGAGATTTTTTTAAAAAGTGGTATTACTTAAGTCACAAATATATTTATATATCGCTTCACTTATTCTACGTGCCTACCTTTTTTTTATTTAATCTGAGCTGTACGAGTACATCATAGAAATATCACCTGAGTGCTGTAATGGTAGCGTTTGGGACTGCAGTGCTTGAGATCTCGGGTTCGATTCACGGGTCGGATTTCATCCCCTTAGGGGTAGAATATCCAGAAACGCTTAAATACGTATCCACTCAATTTTAATCAGTAGCCCAAAAATAAAGTTTCATGTTTGCTACTTCTAAAATAAACGAACTTTCGTACAAACTTTCAACCCCTAGTTCACCCCCTTAGGGGTAGAATATCCAGAAACGCTTAAATACGTGTCTTTTCATTTAAAATCAGTAGCCCAAAAATAAAGTTTCATGCTTCTTACTTAAAAAAAGACGAACTTCCATACAAACTTTCAACCCCTATTTCACCCCCTTAGGGGTAGAATATCCAGAAACGCTTAAATACGTATCTACTGTTTTTTTAATCAGTAGCACATAAATAAAGTTTGATGTTTCTAACTTAAAATATGACGAACTTTCATACAAACTTTCAACCCCTATTTCACCCCCTTAGGGGTAGAATACCCAGAAACGCTCAAATACGTCTCTACTCTTTTTAAATCAGTAACACATTAATAAAGTTTAATGTTTCAGACTTCAAAAATGACGGACTTCCAGACTAACCTATGTACGAGCCAGGTAGTTCTTGACTACCTGGCTCTGAACTTTGCTTTTGGGCTTCTGATTAAAAATGAGTAAACATGTATTTCAGCGTTTTTGAATATTCAACCCCTAAGGGGTGAAATAGGGGTTGACATTTCGTACATAGGTTAGTCTGGAAGTCCGTCATTTTTGAAGTCTGAAACATTAAACTTTATTAATGTGTTACTGACACATTAATAAAGTTTTAATTAAATACATATTATGAACTTCCACGCGAGCAAAGCCGCGGGCAACAGCTAGTACACTTATAAAGTATTTTAATAATAATTCCGTTCAGAGCTTGCGAACTTAAAGTTTTAAGTCGATCGGTTAATAGACATCGCAAGTTGAATATGAATCGAATGTGATTGTGTGGCAATTGGTCTAGTTTATACAGCCGATCTGTATTCAAGTCGCGATAACACACATCACTATTGCCAATTCTGAAGAAAACCAAAGACTGCATTAGTGATGTCTCTGTTTTGATGTAAAGATTTTTTTATGGAACAATGAGTTATAATGACATACTTTAGTATTGTCAATCATTGGCAATAAATTATTTTCCTTATTTTATAACATTTAAAACCAATGTGAAACTATAAGATTTTTTCGATTCAATACATTATGTTTGCTTATATTTTCATAACTACCTATTTAACACTAACCGCGAGGAGTTTTTGATGTAAGTACCGTATATACTTACATTTAGTAAAAAGCTGTTAATTTGCAATTGTATTTATTTCTATATATCATCGTTTATTAATTTAATTTACCTACCGAAAATGAGCAGTTCTGGTTTAGATCTTCGTCGTTGATGGATCGTCGAATATATACAATGTAGGTGAATGTGAATCTAACTGTTTGTACAATAGATTTCTTGCTTAATCTTCACGATTAGTAGGTTCGATTCCGGATGCTCAGACCAACACGAGTGAGTAGTGAGAACAGGATACGGACTTATCACGACACGGATAGTTAAATGTTACAAGGGACGCGAAGGCTTTTGCTTGAGGCCTTAAACCCGAGACGCTAACATATACAGAACACACTAGAACGCACCGACAGACCACCGGCAGAGCGAGCCGCCGAGCGGTATTTTATTCACAACTACCCTCCACAAATACCGAACAATTATATGTTCGTGTGGTGACGAATCTATACAAATAAATAAAATTGGAGTTTCTGTTTGTAATATTTAAATAACCGCTTTTTACTAAATGCATATGTATATATACACGGTACATATGCCAAAATGCAGTTAAAACATTTTTTGTCTGTGTGTCTGTCTGTCTGTCTGTCTGTCGGTCTGCCTGTCTGTCTGTCTGTTTGTTCCGGGTAATCTGTGGAACGGCTGGACTGATTTTGACGGGACTTTCACTATCAGGTAGCTGATGATCCAGGGAGTAACTTAGGCTACTTTTTTTTAGACTAACTCTATCCCGCGGCGTTACCCGCGGTACGATATTAACCGCGGGTAACACCGCGGGGTTCAGCTAGTTGAGAATAAGTGTCACCAGGCCTTTTCATCTCATGGGTGTCGTGTTGTAGGAGGCGACTAAGTGAGGAAACGGCGCTGGACAAAACCACTACAACCACTACAACCACTACCGTCTGGTCAGTGTGGAGGTCAAACAAGGTCAAAGCTTTCTTTCTAAGGAGAGACCTTTGTCCAGTAGTGAACTGTTAAAAGGTTGTTGATAATGATGACATACTTATTTGAATTCTCTTTAACATTCTACCAGATAAATATTTAGTAATACACGTATATATATGTACCTTTGTGTTGTTTCACGTTTCGACCAGATAACACTTATGCGTTCACAGTTGATCACTTAATAGATATGTAGTACTTATCGAATATTCCAACAAATTTCCAATTCAAGGAATAGGAACTTGTTGTTATTCTATTTATTTTGAAACGAAGTTCCTTATTTATAGTTTTATAGATGCGGAGGGGTAACCTAGTTAGCAAAAAGCGTCCGTCACGTTAAATCTTCCGTTAGTAAGTAGCGTATGCGAATGCTGTGTTTGAGGTCTCCGGTTCAAATCCCGGGTCGGGTCAAATGTTTGTATGATCTGCAAATGTTTGTTTTTTGGAGTTTGGATGTTTTCCATGTATAATATGTATGTAAATACATAGTTTTTTTTTTTTGTAAATACAAAGAAATAATAAAAATTAATAATAATTTAACTTTTTCTTCACCCATTTTAATTTAATTAAAATTATTTCGTGAACCTAAAATTTACTTTTATAATAAGGAACTACGTTCGCATCTGATGTCTTAAGACACTATTCTCAAATATATATAGCTAATTATACACAAAAATGACATAAAGGATTGTAGATACTTGTGCGGTGGAGGAATACGCAGAAATACACAATATGTGTGCAAAACTGATTCTCAGATAGTGCCTATAAAGGAGAATCACGTACCATAACTACAACAGACCTTATAGGTAGCCTGAATTAAAAAAAAAAATTACGTACAAAGAGAAGAAAATAATGTAAAAGTACAAAAATCTAGAAATAATAGCGTATCGATCGATATCCTCGTAGCTCCTCTACATTTCATACACTATTTTCAGGCCTCTTCCCTTTAATGGCCCAATTTTTTTTTTTTTTACATTTCTTATTAAAACAGGGAACTAAGATTTCTATGTATGACTTTGGAAAACAATATTTTTTTAATTTACTTATCAATAAAACCTATGTAAACAAATAAATGAAATTGAAGTATCTGTTTCTAATTTGAAACTTATAGTTTTTCTCTAAATAAAAATAAATAATTAAATATTTTTGGACATTTAACACCCAACGTCATACTAAAAAAAACAAACAGAGCTTGTATTATGGAGTACTAGAGAACTGCTATAAATACATTATACATTTTTTTTATAAATACATATATGTATATTCATAGAAAACACCCATATCGAATATTTGCAGATCATACAAAACATTTGGTCCAACCCGGGCATCGAACCCGAGACAAGAACAGCAGTTGCATACGCTACCACTGCGCTAGAGAGGCAGTCACTAAATGTATGCGACACAGATATTACTTGCGGTTCTTGTTAAGTATAACAAACGCGAGTAACACAACGAGGCGCGGCTAGTTCTAAACATAATCTCCATGGCTTTGTCTAAATATCTCATAAAATAATTGTTCGAAATCAAACAAAACTATTTAAACATAAGTGCTAAGAAATTCAAATGGTTTGGATAGAATTTCATGTGGTGGGTAAAATCATGCATGTGAAAACATTTGCGGATACCCTTTCCAAATATAATACAGTCAACAAACAGTTACTTGGTACGCTAATATTTTCACGGACTATACCATCAATAATAACGACCTCTGGTAAATTACAAAGTCAGAGTCAAAAGCGAAAACAAAAGCTCATAATTTATAATAAACTTCTATTTAAAACCACATAATATCGAAGCTTATTTGTGAATTAATTAAAACCTTTCATTTCACACAATTGTTTTATGAATGTCTATTATAGACAGTCCGGTAACAAAGTAGCCGTATCTACGTGGTGACGATCTAAAAATAATTAAAATTAAGGTTTTTAATTTAATAATAAATATGTTTACAAAAAAAAAGAAGTTTGAGAGAAAAAAGTATGGGGTTTATTGATTATTGGTTACTATACTACAGTTACTTTAGCTTTACTACCCTTTTAATATTGCAGAAAGCAATATTATAAAATAAATTTTACCGTGGGAGAGCCACGCTTCGGCATGAATGGGCCGGCTCTACCGGAGTGATACCACGGCCTCACAGAAAACCGGTGTGAAATAGTGCTTGCGCTGTGCTTCACCGAGTGAGTGAGGATACCGGAGGCCCACAATCGAAACCCCCTCCCCTATCTCCTCTCCCTATCCCCCAAACCACTTGTGACGCCTCTGGGGTTTGTAGGAGTCCATGGGCGGCGGTAATCGCTTACCATCAGGCGATACGTCTGATCGTTTGCCCCCCGGCGCCTCCATACTGGTCAACTCGGTCCTCGGCCCAGATAAGGTATCTGGGCCTGATCCTCGATGGTAGGTGGCTGTTCGACGAGTACTTCCGACAACTTGGTCCCAAGCTGGTCGATGCTGCCTCTGCAGTTGGGCGACTTTTGCCCAATTTCGTCGGAGCCAGCGTCGCAACGCGACATCTCTACTCGGGGGTGGTCCGGTCGATGGCGCTGTATGGTGCACCGGTGTGGGTGGCGGCTCTGACTGTCAACGCGGATACCGCACGGTGTCGACCGAGGCGGCGTGGATTTAGAGGCGGAAGTGCTCGCCGAAGTTTATCGAGAGGTGGCTGAATACATACCTTTTGTAAATTTTTTGAGTTTCAGTTCTAAGTAACCCCCAAAGTTTTTTGTTTTTTTTTCTATTTTTGTGTGAAAATCTTAATGTGGTTCAAAGAATACTCTACTTACCAAGTTTTAACAGTATAGTTCTTATAGTTTCTAAAAAAAGTGGCTGTGACATATGGACGGACAGACAGACGGACATGACGAATCCATAAGGGTTCCGTTTTTTTTCCCATTTGGCTACGGAACCGTAAAAATAGTAAGTTTGATCACAGTACCATGGTTTTTTAACAATTAGCGCCGTAGTTCTTACACTTATTTTTAAATAAAATCTTAATGTTGTTGAATGCTGTCTATTTGCAAGCGTTTAAAGCTTTATTTTTTGTTATAGATTATTTGAAAATATATTTATTTGGTTACTAGCTGTGCCCGCTACTTCGTACATGTGACATTTTGATTTTCAAGTTATTTTAAAATTTACAACGTTTAATCCTTGCCTGGACTACGACAAACATTTCAAAACCAAAATCTAAGCTAAGGCGGTACAGTCGTTCTC
This sequence comes from Spilosoma lubricipeda, assembly GCA_905220595.1. NCBI lineage: Eukaryota > Metazoa > Arthropoda > Insecta > Lepidoptera > Erebidae > Spilosoma > Spilosoma lubricipeda. The sequence continues at coordinate 5,841,839 of HG992290.1, forward strand.
GAGTTTTAGCGAGACAGCAACAGCAATTGATTTTTATATGTAAGATAATATCTGCTGATTGAAAGTAAGATTTTTATCGGTATTTGTCTTCGGCAATGGAATTATTTGTCACAATTTCATTGAGGACACTTTCATTCTGCTTCTAAACCTTGATCACGTATTATGGTTACTATGAAACGGTAATTGCCTCTCTCTTTATGCTAGACAACCGCCGAAAGTTTCAGTAAATTACTCATAAACGTAGAATAACCTACGTTTATTTACTTTTATTCCAGTAAAAAGAGGAACGTAAGGACACAGTTATGCGCATTAGGGAATCGTTACAAAAACCTATATAGTCAGCTAACTTATAATGTGAAAATATGAATCCTAAGAGAATAATTGTAGTTGCAACTTACATTTTTTATATGACATAGGGCTAATAAGTCGGCAATGAACAGCTTTAACTTGGCAGTCATAAACGCATAACCGATCTTTGTGAAAATAAACTTTTTTCTAATATTTTCTTATTAGGTAGGTGATCCTTAGGGTAAACTTGACAAAGAGAAAAAATCGTATCGGTACATCGATAGGTTCATATGGGTTTGTGTCCATGCATTTAAAAGAACAGGCTACATCCCCTTAAGGTATAGCATGTACTCATGTCTTGTAGTTTTACCTGCAGTAATATGGACAGGAGTTTATTTATATTCAACGGATAATCGTAAAATTGAGGACTTCTGTGGCGCGTCGGTAGGTAGTGCATTCAACTTTTGAAATTGTAGACCTAATTCTAATAGTGAATAATTTATATGTATGAATAACATACACAATGACTTTAGTGGTTCTATTTGGAAATAAAATCTCTTCTACTTCTCATCCCGACTTTCTTCCACTTTAGTCACTTAAAAAGCAATGAAGCAACCGCACCGCAGCATAGTCAGGTCTGTTGATCAGTTCTGTCAGTGAATTTGTCACTGTTAAAAACTGAACTGTATTATTCACGTTATGAATACCAATATTGCTTATCAGTTAAAATTACCCAAGATACTTTATACAACATGGTAATAAAAAATCTTATGTTCACTACAATCCTGTGTCTCTCGTAAGGTTATGCCAATACATGGTATATTAACAAATAAACAAAGATTACACTTACCTTAATGAGATAACCTTTACGAGCTCATAAGGTGAATAATGAGAGAATAACCTTGCGTGCCCACGGCTAAATTGTCTTTTTTATGTGAAGATCGCCACTGTATTAATAATTTTATGTATCTATCTAAATCTATACTAATATATAAAGCTGAAGAGTTTGTTTGTTTGTTTGAACGCGCTAATCTCAGGAACTACTGATCCGATATGAAAAATTCTTTCACTGTTAGATATACCATTTGTCGAGGAAGGCTATAGGTGGAAAGGAGCGGAGCACCAATAAATAATGTTACAAAAACGGGGGAAAATTATCACGCTACGGGCAATAGAAGATGTAAACGAGGTTGCGTGGGTAGGCTGGTTAATATTATAAAGTTGAACCATTTGTTCCCAGGAACTACTGATTCGAATTGAAAAAATATTTCACTGTTAGATAGTCATCTAACAATGAATCACCGAAATGTATGTACGCGCATAACTTCCGATCGACTGCACCAAATTGAATAATTCTTTTTTTTAGATTTGTTATTGTTAGTACAAGGTTCGTATAGGAGAAAATTAAAAGGTAACAGGAAAGCTTATGTATTATTTTGTTCGCGACTGTTCACTACCTGTTGGAAGCTGAGACAGCTATAATAACGAAAACAAGTTTTTCGAAAATTTTTAAAATTTTTACGAAAGTAAAATTGACGGTACCAAGGTTGCCGGGTCAGCTAGTTTAAAAAAACAGAAGCCGAATATCAAAGAAAATATATCAAAGGAAGGGAAAATTATATATTTTTGTGAGGCATAGAAAATACAAACGATAATTTAATAAATATCAAAAACATGCATACTATGCAGAGTATTATGTAAAGGATTAAAATATCCCCGAAATCTTATGCAAAAATATGAAAAGGAGATTAAACTTTGCAGATTATTCTCAGTATTATCATCTTTATCGACTACCTCATTGGCGCCGTGGTAGCGTAGCTGTCTTATATACAGCTATGTTCGCTTCGTTCGTCTCGGGTCGATTCCCGGGTCGGATCAAATGTTTGCATGATCTGCAAAAATAAATAAAAAAACTGTCTCTCTGTCTTTTTAGTTCGGCTAATCTCTCTCGATTTTGTGGAACTTTTACTGGTAGATAGCTGATGATACAAGGAATGACTGAGGCTACTTTCGTTAGAATAGTTGTGCCCCGCGGCGTTTTCCGCGGTTGTTATTGTATCGTTGATTACACTGCGGGGTTCAGTTCGTTTTCTATAAATAAGAACTAATAAGTATCTCTTTTCAATACCAAGCTTTACGAAGCATTAAAACTGTTTTACTCGATAGCACTTTGGTACAATCAGGCAAAATGCGTGCCGAACCTCTTCAAAGTACTCATTAAAATCATCATCATCATCAATAATTTACCCAGTGTGAGGCTTTCTCACTAGTCTCAGGTGTTTTGAAAGGACCTAAACCCTTCATTCACCTTTTTCCTCTACCTAAAGGTAATATTACTGTTACTCACCTGTGTTTTAAAATATCGTTCCATTTTAAACCTAATTCGCCCGTGGCTATATCTAGTGATGCGAACTTTTGCCTTTTTGTTTATACCCGGGAAAAACCTCGAACATAAACAAGTTATTCCCGAGTGAATGTTTTATTAATCATCGTAATAATATGTTTACTATAAAACAAATATTACTGTTAGCTATTGTTATAATATTATTGCTACCCACAAATTTTAGTAGCAATATTAAGAAGATTAAAAATTTAAAATCAGAACTATTTACTTGAATCATAATTTCTAATTCAAGCTTTCATTTTATAACAGCGTAGGTCTTATCACTTAGAGCGAGAAGAACTCAAGAAACCGAAATACATATGAATATGAAATCCACTTAGTGCAATAATATTTACGTTGGTCACCCTACAGCCTGCTGCAATAAAAAATAATATTAGAATTTTTGATTTAGTTTATATATTCACTTGTTGACTTTTGGTCGTCATACCTACGTATGCATCAATTAAACCAAACCAGGGTAACTAGACAAATGTCATAGGGGTAACTAGATCCAGGTGGTAAAGTCCGCAATCATTGCGCTGCAGTGGCAAATAAGAGGGTGTCTAGCCTCGAACCTCTAATCAGACTAGCCATTTGCACAAAGTTAATTAACCCGTCAATCAGAATAATTTACTGTGAGCCTCGTCTTTGATTACGGGTGTACAAGCATTGAAGGAATTCAAATGTAAATTGGAAGTAATTGAAATTACAGGCAAAATATCTGAAGGAGGCGAAAAAAGTCTTTAACGTTCCAAAACATAATCAAATAAGCTTTATTACACACAAATAAACACTGATGTTTTTGTGGTAAAGAAGCAACGTTCTCTTGGAAGCCTAAAGCAATTTCTTATGGTTTAAATGGTCATCCATTCATACATTCATCTAGCTAGGATTCCTTAACTTTGCAATGTGTTACTCTACTTGATTACCACAAAGCTACGAGGCCCCACGAGCTTCAAAAGTTTGTAAATTTGTCACAATAATAGGCACAATAAAATTTTAACACACAAATTAACATTAACAATCTTTTAGTGTACAATACATAGTGTTCCGAACATAGGACTTGATTTTAAAAACATATTAAGTTATGTTTTTATGTTAAGTTTTAATTTATAGAACATTCGGTGAAACAAATATTTTAATGATGAAGTCTGTTAAAAATAAGGTAATGTTTTCATTTTAACATCATCAGCACATGTCAACTTGCTTCCTTATCGGCTCTGCCTTTTTTCCACAACATAACATAAATATTTTTTGTGTCTAAGGATGATAGCATTCGTGCTTTCTTGTTTCGTCGGTGAGTGCGAGACCGACCCGTGCCCAAGGATGCAGAAGCATCTCATCAGCCTGCCATAGTGTGGGTCACCATGCAATATTGTTGCATTGGCAATGAGTATGGTGACCACCATTCTTGCCTTCTTCTCATCCTGCTTTAATCTCCGACTTGTAGTGAGCACACAGTGCACCTGTGTTTGCACACACCCTGTGCACTATTATATCTCTAACGTCTAGTATCTCTTGAGACTGACAGTGGCCCAAATCTGCCAGGAGGACATCATCATCATGATTAACACACCTTCTTTAGTATCAGTAAAACTAGATTAATAACATGCAGACTATTATTTAGAGTATATAAAAATCGATAGTCGGCAGTTATTTTTACCTTAATTCATGCTATTCATGTCTAATTCAAGAACCATGATACCTTCGTAACTGTCAAGGTTTGGTTTATTTAAAACTCTTGTTATTCTTTACCTTATATATTTGAGCTCGAAATAGTTAAACAGCCTACTAGAAATAGACACCCATAGATCTAATTTCCTGTCCCTATTTAATACACAATGAGTAAACTAAGTTAATCAAACCCTTTGTACAATGTTTACATTGACAACCATTTTCCAAGAAAATGTTCATTCTTGTTCCCTCTTTCCAAATTACGTTGGATTTAGACAATTACTTTTGTAGTCAATGAAAAGGTGAGGGTCACAATTGAGAAAACTTTTTATTGGTTTATAAATTATACATATTACTAATAATAAGAAGCCCATACTTGCAGGAAATCGTGAAAGACCAAGACAGTAATACGAAATTCCGTAGGAAATAAATACGTAATTGTAACGATAAACAAACATTTTTAAGGGCTTCCCTTTTTAAGAGACTCTCTGTACTAATAAAATGTCAACTTCATTAGTAAAAATAATGAATCTAAAAAACTTGAAGAACATAGCATGAAGCAGTTTTAATAATTATTTCTTTCAAGTCCACATAATGAAGAATAATTTTCTGTAGTACTATAAAATAAAACTATTATGTAATATTTAAAGTAGTCAGTAAGAATCTTTATGTTTTCTACTGTAAATTTTCCGATGTTGATAGATTCTTGCAATCGGTGAGCACTTTTTTTGAGTTTAAACTGTACTTTAATTTAACTTACCACACTTTACACAGATTCTTCAAGGCATCGATGGCGTTTAAGCCGTTTGCCACACCATTTTCTACTGCGTGTTTTGGGTTCAAATATCCCCCCTGAGGGACACCAAATCAACAAAATATTGTTCCAACTCTGGGTCTTCTTTGTGTTCGTTTCACGTATATTTGTAAAGTCCTCTACGAAACAGGATTTATTCGTAATGTGGGATAATGTGACGATAAAGTGATTAGTAATACAGTTATAATATCTTTTAAAAATATTATAACTATAATAAATGAGAATAGAATTGAATAGAAAACTTTATTTGCACACCATATTACAGAGTTAATAAGTTCATGAATTCTAGTGTACAAAGGACGGCCTTATTGCCAAAAGCAATCTCTTCCAGGCAACCTTAGGATGGATCAAATGTTTCAGAAAGACAGTAGTACTTGACATGCATTGTGTTTGAAAAAAAAATGTCCGTAAACACATATATGACACATAATTTTATAAATTAATAGATAAACATCCATACATATATATTTGAGGAGGATATTTTTAAAACAATTAGGCCCAAGTAAGTGTTGAAACCGCATATTTTCAATTACCTATACATTTCTTTTTGACAACACACACAACATGCTCTTTTTAAATCATTCAGAAGTATCTGTATCAAAAATGTAAATATATGCAAATAGTAGCAGCATCGAGAATGAATTTCAAAGCTCAGATTGGCTGATAATTTAATTAATGATTTTACCGACTTGTTCGAAACCAATAATTGTGTTACACTCTGCGAAAATTTGAGCAACGGGTAGCGGTTGCTGGGTAATTAGAATTTGATGTGCTCTTAACTATTTATATACATACTTTAATATTTGGAACCGGTGATTTTGATAAATGTTTCCGAGATAAAAACTATGAATAGTGTGGTTGTACATCTTGACATAGTATAAAATGAAAAGGTTCCCGCTGTTCGTTCGGTTAGATCTTCTAAATTACTCAACGGATTTCAATGCAGTTTTCAGTTATAGGTAGAGTATTCAAGAGGAAGGTTTATATGTATGAGACATGCATATTATTTTCGAGTAAATCCAAAATTTTAAAGACTTCCGTGCAAAGACGGGTGGCTAGTTTATTATAAAGATGACCATAATATAGGTGACTATTTGGACATCTAAAACATAATTATGAAAGTGCAAGATACAATATAGTATTAGTTTAAATAAACATAGTTTAAATAAATATAACATAACCTAATAATTTTGTGTAGTATCTACATAAAATTGATTTAAAAACACTATCGATTTCATCTTTGATTTGTAGATTGTCCAATTGATGGACTCGCCTAAAATCGGAAAGTCTCTTTCCTAAATTATTTTGGGGTCGGCTTTAGATCTACCTACTTCGACACCTTATAACTTGATTTCTTTTACGTGGAGCGAATGAAATCACACCTCCACAGCCTAAGTACTAGACAATAATGTAAAAGCATCACTAGGCTGCCGTAGTGTGGGTCACCATGCTGCATTGTTTTATTCGCAGTAAGTATGGTAACCACCGCTCTTCGATTCTGCTTATGTTTTCCATCAGGCAGAGTAGAGTCATTTTAGCAGGGCCATACATAAAAAAATCGAAGTTCTGTAGAAAGACCTTTACTCTAACTTTTTTAATAAATACCGTTGTTGTACTTTTCAGATGTCGGTTAGTAAAGACGTTCGTATCGGCAACCAGGACCGACCACGTGCTCACTAAGGCATCGAGGGGTATCAATATGTTAAGAGTTGACCACTCTTAACATATTGATACCCTTGCTATTTGGTATATATATCCTGGGCCACAAGACACTTTATAAGCATACATGAAACCGACACAAAACACAACGAAAATTAGAACAACAATTTGTTCACTCACAACACTTAAAAAAGTGATGTAGTGAACGCTACAGAGACTACGTGTCAGTGTAGTTAACCAACTAGTATATGTTAGGTAAAGTTATTATGCATATCTAACTTGAGCTTCTATTTACTGCCGGAGGCCTTATATTCAAAACTAGCGGAATTATCTTACTAAGAATAATTAGAACGGTAACTAGAACAATTAAATGAATGTCAGATGCTCTTCAAAGGTACCTACTTGATCCTAAAACGTTTTGTAATGGCTCATAAACACGTTTGATCTTTTCTAGTGCTATCTTTCTTTATTGTTTATTAAATTTTGTTTTTTGACTAATTAAAAAGCAAAGAAATATTTTACTAAAGATGTTTTTCTTTATTTTACTATTTAAAAGGAATCACGTAAACAACAATTTTAGAGATAAACTAAAAGCATGTTAAAGTACTCTTGTCGAAGTATAAGAAAAATAAATTTATTTTCACTTACTCGTATTATAATTTTCTAGATGTCATCATGCGATAAAAAAAAGTCTTTTGAATAAGTTTATAAATTATTAAATACACTCATCATTAAAATTGTAAACAAGTTAATTTGACTAATGGTCAATGGCTATCTATAGCTAAAGAATTTAATAATCAGGGGTATTTTTCGGGGACTGGCGATAGTAGGTACTATATTCTTCTTCTCGACTAAAAGACGTTCACTAGTAGGCATAGGCTAACACCAAGTTCAAGTTAAGAGCGTTCTGCTTTCGGTTGCACGTAGTTACTTTATGTATTGATATGAATCTGAGGAGTTTATTGGCCCGGTAGTTAGAAAGCTTTGCTACTAAGACGAACGTCGTTGATTACCCTCTCACTGAAGATAAACCTAAAATGACAGTGTTCGTGCTTTCGTGTTTCGTTGGTGAGTGCGAGACTGGAGGCTCAATAACGCAGATGCATCTTAATATTTAATATTTAATTAATCTGTAATAGGCCACCATAGTGTGACTCACCGTGCTGCATTGTTGCATTGTCTGAATGTCATGAATATGGTGACCACTACTTTTGAATTCTTCTCATGCTTTCCATCAGGCAAAGTGGAGTCACTTTTACTGACTTGCTTATCAATATATAAAAAAATCAATGCCAATTTTCGTTGTAATTTTATAACTCAAGAACGGGCTTACCTATCCAAATCAAATGTTTAGGCTTTGTTCGGACAATTTAGTAGATGGTTTATTTGATGTTTGCTAGCGTTATCCCGTGGCGTTACCCGCAGTACAACACCGCGGGGTTCAGCTTATTAGCAGTCAGTATGGACTTCACCTACATTGAAATCAAACAGACATATTAAGTAAGTTTTCATGGTTTCCGTTTAGCCGTCCTATTTTATAATAATTAATTAATTCAGCGTTATTTTACTCATAAATCAAAATGTGAATTTATTAAAAACAGTACTGATTTTTAAGATTCAGTTTTTCAGTGCTGTGATATAGTGAACATTTTAATTGCTATATTGTTTTAAATTTTCATGGTCAGTAATATTAAAATAGAAATCTGCGGGATTGCTACCATGTGATGATGATTATCGACGCTGTTGCAAGCGCCATGATCACGGAGTAAGCCAAAATATCGAATACTCACAAACAAAAAGGCACATGGTAACAATCCCACAGATTTCTATTTTAATTTATTTGCTACTTTATGTATTTTCAAATAACATGCACAAACACAAAGCCCCAATATATTTTTTCTTTCCCCGGCATTATAAAGGCGTACAAAAAGAAATCGGGCGCAGTCGACTGCTGTCCTATACAAAGTACATGTTAACTGGAGTGAAATTTCTCAAAGAAAATGGTTTATATTTAAGTGCCTAGCCAATTCGAGCAGGTTATTGCCGAAATTTCCCTCTTTATGTTATTCTTTCACCGAAGGTAGGCGGGTTAAAATAATATACGTACTATAATTTCTAATGTAAAAATACGTTTTTCTGATTACGTATAAATAGTATAGATGTATTTTAAAGGAGTTTAGCATTTATACGGCACCTCCCGGCATCAAATATTTCATCTGTTTTCATATTACCAGGGCATCTAATAATACCCGTTCCTTTTCATTTGTGTTATTTAAATAACTATGTTAATTAATTACGCCATATGATATTAATATAGTCTATATAAGGTCAAAGTGTCAAAATAAGTACACAGTGTTTAAATATACTTACCCTACTTAACTAATTAGTACTAATCCTGTACTTGGTATTTTTAGTTCTAAGCTCCAACCAGTATTTACAAACTGGTACCTAATAATATTTCTAAATCTTCATAGTTTTTTACTTCAAATCTTTTCAGAGGCAGTAGTCATGTGTAACTATGAGTATAACTTATTGCGCTAAGCCAGATGTGAATTACGGAAGTTATATTGTTATTTAATAATAATTAATTATTAAAAAAAAACAATTTGAATTTGAATTTCCAAAAATAACCGTTATTTATTTATAGTTTATATTTATATTTTTTATTACTAGTACTTGTCGTATGAGATTCAGTTCAAGTCACCTGAAAAAAGACTGCCGTTTACACTTCTGCATATCCTCTCGTTTCTTAAATGAGTTCACACGGTGACTGTTACCTATTTTTAATGATTTATGACATTCTGACGAAATGTGACTAATGCATTCTACAGAACCCTTTTACCGGAATAGTTACTTGTCAACGAAACTACCCAAATGCCTCTACACCTTTTATATTTTCGGGATTCACGATACAAAAGGTTTACTGATTTTTATATAGACCCTTTTGTGTTTAGTTTTTGGGGATGTATGTGGGATGTTGTTTCTTTCACGTTTACTCTGCAGAGAAAAATTTTTTTTTTTTGCATTCATTATAGCATACTGGCACACCATAAGAATAGGGAAGATAAAAAAAATAAACAAAAAAATACCGACTCCGAGACCTGGATCAAATTGAAATGGGACTACACGGGAAGCACCAGCTTTCAAATGAAAAAATAATCATCTAAATCGGTTCACTCAGTCGAAAGTTCTGAGGTAACAAACATAAAAAATACAGTCGAATTGAGCACCTTCTTTTTTAGAAGTCGGTTAAAAATATCGCTAAAATCATGAATTATGGACGTAAGACTCATGTATGTCATGGTTACACACCTGTATAGAAGAATGGGTGTTACGCCCCTTAAATACAAAGGAATGATCCTGCGACCGGTTGAGATGATTATGCTGAACAGGTCTTAACCATTGGGTTGATGTTGGAAACTTGTAAACACAGGTGTCAGATCTAAAACTAGTAAGAGCTATGGAGTAGAACTTTATAAAAGTTTATTTCTTTAGTTTCTTTTTGTGATTGTAATGGTATCTTAAAACTAACTAATTTTACGTCCCCGACTGGCAGCAACTGCACTTTATTCTTAAACTCCTATTATTACTAGCATCGGAGTCTTTGTTTGAAATTCTGAAAATATGTTACTGCAGCAAAATCACAGTACATTGTGAAAACGCAACTATCGTGTAGAATTAAACAGGTACAGAAACGGCAATAGTCTATAACGAGTTTCTGATTTCAATCACGATTCCCAACAAATTTCATTTTGAAATTCCAATATCGGTTTGTGTTTTAGCTGTGACACCTTCGCAATAGCTATGCGGCTCAGTAGTTCAATTCAAAAGTATAACACGAGCAAGATATAGAGAATTTCAATATAAGAGGCAATCAATTTCCTTGTCAAACAGTCATATTCTCTGATCTTGTGTGAACAATACTATGGTTATTCAGAATTGAAACTATCATGCCGCAATTTAAAGCTATTATTGTATCACGCAAAAGTCAATCGTAATTGTAGTTTTTTTTAAATCAGCTGTTGCCCGCGTCTCGGCACGCATGTATGTTGATTATCGCGGCAAATAATAACCTATGTGTTATTCTGATGTATCTATACTAATATTTAAAGTTGAAGAGTTTGTTTGTTTGAACGCGCTAATCTCAGGAACCGCTGGTCCGATTTGAAAAATTATTTCATTGTTGGATAGTCCATTTATTGAGAAAGCCTATAGTGTATATATCATCACGCTACTACCAATAGGAGCGGAGCTGCAATGAAGAATATTTCAAAAACGGGGGAAATTTTCACGCTACGGGTAATATGAGGCGCAAACGAGGTTGCGTGGGTCAGCTAGTCTATACTAATATATAAAGCTGAAGAGTTTGTTTGTTTGTTTGTTTGTTTGTTTGTTTGAACACGCTAATCTCAGGAACCGCTGGTCCGATTTGAAAAATTCTTTCAGTGTTGGATAGTACATTTATCGAGGAAGGCTATAGGCTATATATCATCACGCTAGGACCAATAGGAGCGGAGCACTAATGAAAAATGTTTCGAAAACGGGGAAAAATTATCACGCTACGGGTAATAGAAGACGCAAACGAGGTTGCGTGGGTCGGCTAGTAAGCTATATAACTGTAAAATTTCATTCAAATCCGTTCAGTAGCTTTTGCGTGAAGAAGTAACAAACATACACACTTACAAACTTTCGCCTTTATATATTAGTGTAATGATGTGATAATGATTTTAATAAGTAATCAAATAGGTTTTAAGTAAATGTTCTTGGAAATGAAAATGGTCATCGAATACCTTACTAAAGAGGATATTGGTGATGGTTTTTTTCCGAGGCTTTTTTTCCTTACTAGGTTTGGGTTGGCTTTAAATCTACCACGGTACGGCTGAACTTCTATCTTTAAAATAGAGCGATTCATTTCTGCGATCTGTCTTTTATAACCCTAAGTACAAGCCAATATTGACGTTCTGTAAAAAGACCATTCTCGGACTTTTAAATGCTCTAACTAATTGTAACTATGCATGAACATATAGGTTGACGTATGTCGTACCAAGGTTTACCTGGATAGCCGAAATTTTACATCCCAGGAAAAATGTTTTTTTTAATGTTCTGTTAGACGTATTTCAAAACTAAACGTCTTATTAAGTACACATTATACTTTATTACACTGTTATTGTTACGTACCTTTTCAGATATCAAGAAAAAAAATGAAAGTTTGCAGAGTAAAATTAATATTTGTGAAGATTTTTTTTTCTAACTAGATTTACCCTTCACCAAACTATACATTATGTTTTGCTTCACTTTTAATAACAATAACCTTATATATGTTAAGACACACACACTTTAATGTATACGTGAATTTATTTCGGCTAATAATTACAGACACGTGGTGAAACAAGGTGGGCTTTCGCCTAAACTAACAATTTTATCAAGCAGTTTAATATTCATTATTAACTTAAACAAGCCTAATACATTATTAACGAGAAATAAACCTGTCTAGATTTCCGTCTGTTGGTAGATACCATAAACAATTTCAGTTTTGGAACATTTTAAGATAAGATTATGTTTTAAACCCGAAATGACAAATTGGTAGTCTTTAAATTATTATATAGTGACATATTTTTAAATTTTTGATTTTAAACCTAAAAAGTGGGCAGATTGTTTATTCTTTTGGCGCCTATATTGTATTAATAGACGTAGTAGAGTCACGGTGATTTTAATACAAACGTGCCGACTCGACGGGGCGGTTCGCGCTGTCGTATTTCTTTGGTAAGTGCAAGACCAGAGACCTAAAGAGGCCGCCATAGTGACGGTCACTATGCTGCATTGTCGCATTGTCTGCATTCGCAATGAGTATGATTACCTCTCTTTGATTCTGCTCACATCTTCCATCAGGCACAGTAGAGTCAGTTTGATAGGCTTATACTTAAAAAAATAAGTTACAATAAATCTCACACTGTTAAAGCCACCAACGCTAGTTGTGCTAACATGTTTTTTGTAAAAACTAAACTTGAATCTAGATATAGCACGATAATATGCCAAAGTTTAGTTACGCGTTTTAGCAGCATATAACTTTTCAACACCCGCCTATTACAAATTGTATACTATGGTAATGCAATTTTCAAGATACCTGCTACATTTGATCCAAATTATTCCCGAGCACGTAATTTAGTTACTAATACCTAATAAGTTTCTGAGAAAACATTTAAGTAGATCGACAAAGAGCCTACATTGTTGTCTTGCCAGGAGTCCTATTAAAATTAAGTTTAAGTTTTTGATTAAATGTACTCGTAGAACCATTTTATAAATAGACGAGGCATCTTATAAAATAGAAATAAATCACTCGAAAAAAGGTATTTTAACTCTTTACTATTTTAAGTCCTAAACCTTTGCAATCGTACATTAACTGAATACAAATTATCGAAATTTAACTGAAATTTTAGTTAGTACACAATTCAAGAATTTGAATTATCAATTAGTTCCAAATTCAGGGATTCGAATCATCAATTAGTACCTAATTCAAGGATTTAAATCATCAATATCAACAGCTTCTTACAAAGAATTTACAAGTGTGTGTAATATTATGCGTAATGTAAATCGAATTTTTGGTATTAAACAAAACAGATTGAAAAGATTGCTTTTTCTTGCTATATTCTCGATTATTAAAACCACAAGGTTGATATCTCTTATAGAGTTTACTATTCTGATCAGAAGGATCAGACAAGCTGTGCAACTTGAGAAGAATATTTCTTCTTTATAAAATTGGCACATAAAACGAAAACACCTTGTTACCGACTGGAAGACTCGCCTAGAGTAATACCGTGACCTCAGTTCTAATCGAGTGAGCAACTGCGTGTCTGAAGATATTATGTAACCTTACAATTATTGTAATGACCAATGGTCATTTGTTTTTAATTGGGTTAGGATCTAGTTACAATATTGTGTATTTTTAACTGTAGGTTAGTTAGGTCTATCAACCTCCTAACTGTTAGGAAAAACATCCTCCATATGAAATTGCTCCGTAGAAATATTGTGAACCTAAATCAAGTCCAAGTAAACACCAGTAAAGAAATCTTTTACTTAACTGAAAAAAGTTAATTTATAGTAAACTCTACAAATACTAAGTAGCACAAATTACTGTATATATTATAAAATTTCATCATCATTATCAACAACCCATAAAGTCCCACTGCAGGACTCGGGTCTCCTCTCAGGAGAGGTTTAAGGCCATAGATCCCCATGCTGGCCAAGTGCGGGTCGGGGACTGGCAACACAACGTTGTGGCTACGTAATCTTACCGTTGGATGTTTTTAAGCCGTCCAAAGGCCTCCAACTGAGCTTCGCAACTGTTATCCGAATTATAAATTTAACTAATAACAATTATTTACAAGTCTATAAACGTTGCAATGAGTTTTAGATATTAATACATACTTTAGTTTTTCCTCACTTAGTTGTAACGTAGTCTAGGACGTCCACAGGTCAGGTGGAGTGATGATATCCGCAAGATGGCTGGCATGAGCTGGATGCGAGGCGTGGCTTGCAATTGGAGAGGCACACCCAACAGTACAGACTGCGATAGATTGATGTTGATGATGATACCCAGCTCTACCCCACTTTACTTCACAGTGGCACATTGTGATTTCATTGATGAGAAATGATGCACAAAAGTGAATGGATAAAAAACCATCTATGGATTGCCTTATAAATCCCGTGAAAATTTGAGTTCAAAGGCGGTGGTAAGGTGTAAGTTCAACTTACACTTCAATAATATTAATTAACAATGTATTAGATCGTAATAATAACCCTTGAAAGTTTTAACTGATGCAGAAGCGCCTGTTTGTTTTCCTTCAGTTGTTTCAAAACCTTGTGTTATATGAACTATGTATACTTTTTGAGCAATTATCTATTTTCGAACTGCAAGAAAATTTTAAACTAAACCTACTATGCTACTTGAAAAGAAAGCTCTTTCTTAATACCTCTTACAAAATGGTCGATCACCAACTGCTTCTTATTGAGTGACTTTGTATGTGATAAACAAAGCGTAAGCCCCCTTCTTCAAATGCTGGGACAGGGTAGGCTTAAAATATAACAATCTAATTGTAATTCTTTACTTGATCTTTGCGATAGATGCCACATCATAATGTCACCACTGCATGCGTCGCCACGCCAGTACTTGTTCTTACCTTCCGCATTAAATATTTTACAAAAAATAATTTAGAATTTGTCATGAATCCAATTATTCAAACACGTTAACTTCACGACGGCAAAATTGTGAAACAAAGTAAATAAAATTGTAAAACGGCTTTGAAAATTACTTTCAAAGTTAATAAATGTAAGAGTTATATGTTTCATATAAATCAAATTGATACTCTCTCGTGTAAAGAGTTTTGAGTCCATATTAGGGTGTAAGGAAGGAATTCATATCATTTATTTAATCAGGACAAAATGAATTTCAATTAAGAGTAGTCGTTACTTGAAAATGGAAGAGATTACAATGCTTTTATTGTTACAGTGAGTAAAAACGAAAACGAAAAGGTTGAATCAAAGATTAAACCTCTAGAGCCTATAAAATAATCTGTTACAACTCTTTTCATGTCTGTCTACAAGGATTAGGTTGTTTTGCAATTACATTTTTTTAAACTGGTATATAAGCACGTTGTTGTATGAATGTGTATATATGTACATATATGTTTCTTATCTGTAGGTATATCTTTACCACACACCTTAATGTGTATTCCATGAAGCGGATTGTTATGCGACTATAATGTAATTTACTTCCACAGGAGACACTGATGCGTTCAAATTGGAATTGTTGTTGGAATCCCTATTGTGTGTTATATCACGATTATAACCAATTTAAGTACAACTATATTATCCACGGATACAACTAATTGATTATCAGAAATGAAACAACGCTTATAAGCCTGATTCATATTTTATTTATAGTTATTAGGAAATAACTCTCTGTGATCTTTGGAACAATGCTGTTATATTTGCAAAAGCTCCTTGGCCACTATAGGTATCCATAACATAGTATTTCAGTAACGGTCAGTGCTGGATAAGGAAGAGATCAACTGATTTGTACACTTTAGATCAGCTAAGCCGTATCACAAACGCTGGCTAAAAAAAGTTGTAGAAGCTACTGTTAACTTTTGGGACAGGACAAAACAAAACTAGATTTTGTTACGTAAGCTCGTATTTTGTTTAATTATTTTGTTGTTTTACGAGAACATAACTATTCCTTATATCTGTTTCGCTATTGGTACACAAAAGACAAGAAAAGACAAGAGGCAAAAACAAGTGCATCAGTGTTAGTTTAAAATTCTATTTCTCCAATATTTTGTACTCAAGTGGAATACAAAATATTGGTCAAAAAAGCCTTTTCAAATATCTTCACATAAAAAATACCTAAAATTAGTATCATGTAACGTGTTACCATTTGATGAGGGGTTCCCTCTAATCCAATTTAATCAATTTTAATTTTGATATTGCATCATAATATTAATTAAATAAATTCGGAAGGTGTGTACCCTTTGACTAAGCTTGACGACTTTTAACGGGTCTCTATAGATGTGTATTTTAAACAGTAATTAACTACTGTCGACGGTCCAGTATTAAGTTAATTAAATATTCGAAGGGCACAGAACAAAGTCTGTGGGTTTGTCGGCTATAGGCAAAATTCCTGGATTTTTGCGCTTCAGTAAGCATTATACGTGAATTATTTAGAAGAGAAAATGTAGTAAATTTCCTCAAAAATGTGGATGGGGTTTGGGAAAAAAGAATGTTTAATAATTATTAAAAGGAACACTTATTAAATTATTTCTCGTTTACCTTTCTAAAATATTTAAACACATCCGAGTTGTGAATCGCCTAAAAATCCAAAACAACTTTACGTGCAGCCTTGCTAGCAGTGTGAATTTATTGTTAAGGGATTTGTATTGTTGGACATAATAAAATTAAAAACGTTTGTACCCGATATAATTGTTTTATTTCATTCATAACGTCGACAGTTGTAATTAACAACAAACTAATTATACAATGGGTATCCAAACATTCAGTTTTGGAATATTTCATCGCCTAAAAATATTTTTATAATATCCATTACCATAGTCATTATACGTATGTATGTAGAGCGAGTATAAATACATAATCCACTAATTTTCTTCTAACTTCATCTATGAAAATTGACTCGAATGACGATTTTAACCCAGCCTAAGTAATCATACTAGATACATACATAGATATCGTTAGAGTTGCCTTTCCCCTTAGATAAATCGAAAATCACATTGAAATGTAGACATGGAAATAAATAGTCAGAGAAAGTTCAAATAATAATTACATTAAAATACATTAAAGTCTTGTGCCTCTTTTAGTATTTGTATTTTTTTTTTACATTTCCTGGATAGGTCATGAAAAAAGCTACTTATCCGAACTAAATACTCCTGGTTTACACATAATTGTAGTAACGGTCTATTACCATATGATCAAGCTGCAGAATCTCGAAGTTTCAAGTAACAGGAAAAAAACCATTGCTGAACAATTAATAATGTTTAATGTGATCTAAGATATACAACAGAACCATCAAAGTTAGGTGTCTTTTCGCAACCGAAGAAACTAACTAAAAATAACAATTCGCACCCTCATCGTCCATAGCACAGAATGCAATTATGATTTAGTATTAAAAGATGGATGTTTGATTTTAGTTAAATCTTTTAACGGCTACTAGATAGTGATCAGTTATTAACAATAAGATGTATGAATTTGAATGTGATAATTTCTTTGAATCGAATTTAACGTTAACACGATGGTTTTCTGTATTCCAGAGGCTAATATAAATGTGTTTTTAATACAAATATTTTATTAGGATTAGATTGCAGGGTTAGGACTCTTTGTGTTCGGTAGTGTATGTTAAAAGAATTTCCGTAATACTAAACAAAGTCTAGATATTTGGAGATAATTTGTACATCTATGTAATTATCATTTATCTGAACGCGGCACATACATATAAGACAAAGAAACTTCCAAGTTACAACGAACATTAATCTACATTTAAGTTACAAAGAGTATATCTATGGACAGACAATTCTTATGCCATTGACTTCATTACGTAAAATTATTTACAAAAATCCAAAAAAACAGTATCATTCTTAAAATTAGGTTTTGAATAAATAAGATGTTTTTTTTATAGTTTTCGTATGCCCGAAGTTTATTGATTTGATATCACAGTACACAGTATACGCTACAAGTTCTGCAACTTAACGATGAATAGATTGTATATAAAATATAAAGTGAATAACGGTGTTTTAAAAATAAGTGGATCCTCCAGTGCTAATTTTAACTAAATGTACGCTTAAACCACGTTCCTGAGTAGTTCGTCCGATGATAGCATGCCGTCCTGCGGAGTAAATACATAATGTTAATAAGAAACATTCAAATTAAGAATTCATAGAAATACTCTTGTGTCTGATAGTACTACTAATCACAAGAGAAAAGTACATCTTCATCTTTCCAGCTCTTTCATATGCGATTATTAAGCACATACATTATGCCAGACGACATCTCAAAAACTATAGGGTTGAAGTAATTAAAATGACTGTACGAATTCGGAACTATAAAAAAAACGTGGAATGTAAACAGCTGCTTTTAAAAACATTATGAGCAATATCGTTTAGAAAGTTCCCGAACTCCAAAACATTACTAAATTGTTAAAGTCTCTCAAATAAAAAAGTTCTCATGTCGTAATGGAAAGGTTTCGTTTTCAATTACAGTCCTAATTAAAATATTTTTTCAAAGTACATACGATTTCAACATTGAAAGTTTAACAAAGTTTTTAGCACTCTTTCGAAACAAATATTAATTTTTACCTTACCGAATATTTCCAAGAACATTTTTGCAAACTTTTGTTTGAACGGGTTTTTTCTTACTCAACTCTAGATAAAGTGTGTACAGCATTTAATTAAGAATTAAAATGTTCAATTCTATACCTACTATGCCTACTGATGCCTAGTTAGTTTTAATTGTTTTGTTTTGCTTCATTAAACAGTACAACTAGATCATTACTCATCATCGTCTTAGCGTTGTTCCCGGTTGCTTCCAAAGCTAGCACTTTGGAGCCCGGGGTCCGCTTTCCTACTTTTTCTTCACGCATCTCACCCTTTACGACGTCAAGCCAGCACCAACTAGATCATTACTACACATACGTAATGTACACTATACACACACAGATATATTTCTACATACACCTAGTACTATTATAATATAATAATAAATATTATTTCGGACATTTAACACACAACGCCATCTAGTCCCAAGCTAAGCAGAGCTTGTGTTATGGGTTCTAGATAACTGATATAAATACATATATACTTTGTTTTGTAAATACATACATATTATACATAGAAAATATCCAAACTCCGAAACAAATATTTGTAGACCATGCAAGCATTTGGTCCGACCCGGGAATCGAGACCTCATGATCAGCAGTTGCATACGCCAACCGCGAGACCAACGAGGCATTCGAATGTATCTAGTTGTATGTATTGTTGTATTCGAACCATGACAGGTCAAAATATATTATTTACTGGACTCTTCTGTTATTCTTCTCATGTAATAAACGATGCCTAATTTTTTCAACTTTGTTTATTCGTAACTTTAAGTAATATAAATATCACTGTTAAAATGTTGCCTACTAACATTTACCTACTACTTATATACAGGGTTACTGTGTAAGTCGAACTATTCCCTTTAGGCCCTTTAGGGCGTGTAGATTACATCGTTTCAGACTGATTTCAATATGAAACACTCTATCCTAAAACTAACCGTTTTGAGATATTCGAATTTAATTATTTTTACAATAAATTCTAAGTCCTCTGCCTAGGGTAGAGGTAGTAGGTTATAGATATCTCAAATCGATTTCAGCACGAACGGGCCGGCTCGACCGGGGCGGTACTACCCTTGCCCAGAAAATCAACGTAAAATGACAGCGGATCATGCTGTCGTGTTTCGTTGGTGAGTGTGCAGAAGCATCACTAGCCCGCCATGGTGTGGGTCACCATTCTGCATTGTTGCATTGTCTGCATTCGCAGTATGGTGACCACCACTCTTGGATTATGCTTATGCTTTCCATCAGGCAGAGTAGAGTCATTTTGGTAGGGCCAAACATAAAAAAGTGGTTTTTTTTTATCGCCCTTAACGGGGATAGTTCGACTTAACCAGTAATCCTGTATTAAACAAATTAAAATAAATATATATTATATATATATATATTATGTATATATATATACTTATACATACCTATGTATGTTGAAAATTACAATTAAGTGAGTTAATAAACACGCTACAAACTTAGTATGATTCAAACATGAAACTCTAAGCCCTTGTACACATTTACTTCTAATTATCTTGTCTCCTTATGCATAACCATATGTAGCCCTTAACATTTAATTCGTATGCGATACTAAAAGTAAAAGTTTAAGTATTATAATTTTATTTGTACAAATAACAATGTTGTAGGTAGATTGTTTTAATGTTCAACAACAGACAACTTTCGATTAGAAAAGAGATTTTGAACTACCACTATATATATATATGTTATATATATATATAGTGGTAGTTATATAATGTTAATAATATAATGTTAAAAAATTTACCTGATTAAGATCAACGAATTTGCGAACCAGAGATCGCGCGAAGTCGGGGTTGTTCAACATCTCGTGCACAAACCAGTCCAGAGGAATGCTGTTATAGAAAATGAGGCATAAAAATTTATTATTCAGGTAATATAAGAAATAAAAACATCTTCATGATACTTGTTTATGAACTTATTTTTAACCGACTTCAAAAAAGGGTTTTAAATTCGACTACATTTTTTTATATTTGCTACCTCGGAACTTTCGACTGGGAGATCCGGTTTTGATGATTCTTTTTTTTTTGTTGGAAGTTGGTACTTCCCATGTGGTCCATTTCAATTTAGTTCAGTTCTTGAAGTCGGTGTTCAGATTTTGTAAGAGAATTTTGTTATTTTTTTTTTCAACATAAGTGGAGTTAAATTTGCAAATATAACAATCCCACCAAAAATATGTTCATGTAAAATGTTTCCAAATGACTGCATATGGCTTACCCTGTGAAAAAAATATCAGATCTCATGTAGAGCCAAGCTTCTGACATGCCCTAACTCTACCAACCCTAACTTCAAAAACTCTACATCTCAGTAAAAATGTATGGCTTCGCCGTTTCGCTACCGTCACGAAGGCGAAACGAATGCCTTTTGTGTTTGCAAAAATCGAGTTTCTGAAGTAACCAAAAAGCCAAAGGGGAGGTAGAGTTAGAGCGTGTAGAATCAGAAGCTTGGCTCTACATGAGATCTGATGTTTTTTTTCACAGGGTAAGCCATATGTAGTGGTCTTGGCAACATTTTACATGAAAATGTTTTGGTGGGATATCAAATGAGAATTTGAACTATCTGGTATATCGGAAACTAAAGTGATGAGGGTTCAAAAAACGACGAAGCACTTCGAGAAAAGGTAAATCAAATCGTCAAAATTTGTGTTTGGCCAAAAAAAAACTACGATTTGTAAAAACAAGTATCAACAAAATATATCAGTTCTATTCTGAAAACGTCACCTTATATATTGGTGCTACTCTACGCGGTGCTTTTTCATATCTAAGGATTAGTTTGAGAAGCAATTTCATGTGTTCAAAGGTAAGTATAATATAAAAAGTAAGTACATACAAATTAAATGATCTCGTCGTCAGCTTTTCGTATTAATTTATATCGTTTCTTCATCGTCATGATCCATTTCAGTTTCACAGACTTAATACAATTAATCAAAGGTACTAATGTTTTAATGTTTTTATATACGACTACACTGACTTCTTAATAGCTAAACAGGTTTAATTTTCTTTTTTATTTCGAACTTTTTTTTTGCCTGCCAAAATGACTCTGCTTTGCTTAATGGAAACCATATTTCTCATTTCAATAATATTTTTTGGCTCATATAACTATTGTATATAATATATAGATATAAAATGGTATCTATGTGGTCATGACGGAGTTGTGATGGTGTGGTTTTGGTGCATAAATCCTCATGAAGTCGACATAAATTTTCAATTATCAATAACATATGTATCCACTTGTGACTTAGGTACTCGTAATTAACTCGTGCTTAGGTGTTAGTACAAAATATATGTATTGTATCGTATTCTGTGGTATATCTATACTAATATATAAAGCTGAAGAGTTTGTTTGTTTGTTTGTTTGAACACGCTAATCTCAGGAACCACTGGTCCGATTTGAAAAATTCTTTCGGTGTTGGATAGTCCATTTATCGAGGAAGGCTATAGGGTATATATCATCACGCTACTACTAATAAGAGCGGAGCAACAATGAAGAATGTTTCAAAAACAGGGGAAATTTTCACGCTACGG
Source organism: Spilosoma lubricipeda (assembly GCA_905220595.1). Lineage (NCBI taxonomy): Eukaryota > Metazoa > Arthropoda > Insecta > Lepidoptera > Erebidae > Spilosoma > Spilosoma lubricipeda. The sequence continues at coordinate 5,864,077 of HG992290.1, forward strand.
GCAATATAAGGTGCAAACGAAGTTGCGTGGGTCAGCTAGTTTAAATGTAAGATTCTATAACACTTATGTATTTTTCTAATATGGAAATAGAACAAGCCTTGTCATCGTTTTGTAATATTAACTCTCCGACCTATAAAAGGAAGGATCGACGGTTTATCGCAGTCACAGAAAAGTATCTCGTGGAAATACAATATTGTGGGCGATTTGTTTGTTTTGTGGCTGATTCAACTCTCAAAATGTTTGCGATTAAAATAAAAGTTGGAATCTTGGATTTACACTTCATATACCTCCCGAAATAGAGAAAGGTCATTGACTTTCTAGTGCATATATTGGCATATGTCAAAAAAGCGCTTTTAACCTTCACCTAAACTACGCGATAATTATTACAAGCATACTTTGTTATATTAGTTTATTGAGTTTATTTCAATGTTATTTCAAATGTTACTATCAGGATATACAATACGTATGAGATTTGCAAATTCAAGTGAAAAAGAGAGACCATTTAAGACTAGTTTATGGTAAATCATCTTATTGACATAGATTTCAACGTTAACAGCTTTATTTCAACGCAATTACAAATGTAAACATTAACATGTCAGATAATAAACGAAACTGTAGCGTACGTGAGGGAATTGGGATAGATAAGTATTAGAATATCATTTCATAATATTTGTTTGCTTTTATACAGAATAGAATAATAAACCTACATAGTTATAATTCCTAATAATCACAATGAAAACCTAACTATCTTATTTTTGTTGATTCATCATTATCTCAGGCAAAAGATGTTCACTGAAGGCCATAGATCTCTCCCAAAGTTCTCCACAAACTATCCCACTAATGGCCCACTATTGGGTTAGGGTCTCAGAGGAGGGTAAAGGCCATATGGCCCCACGCTGGCCGAGTGCGGGTTAGGGACAGGCAAGACAGCGTTGTGGCTACGTATCTTGCCGTTGCAGGTTTTTAAGCCGCTAAAAGACTTCAAACTAAGCTTCACGACTGTTATCCATGATAACAAACTGCGTAACGTGACCTCCAAATCTTGGAGACGCTCATGGTATCATGCCATCAACAGTCACTCATCCAGGTATTGACCGCGCCGTCGTTGCTTACCCTACGTTGTTTCTAATCACCGAGTGCAACTGGACTTTTCAATAATCGACAGTAGTTATGTAATAATCATAATTCGTAACTATAATGACACAACTTGAGACAATTCATACACGGTCATCTGATGTTAATCATTGTGAAGAAACAAATTATGTTGCTCTAACACAATTATTTTGTCCTATAAATAGGTGGGATCGAACCCGTGACTTTCAGCATAGTCATCAGTATCAGTTACCAGTAGATCAATAAACCATGTTTCTTAAGATACTGTTACTGCTCTCCTACTAATATTATGAATGAGAAAGTTTGTAAGGATGGATGGATGTTTGGATGGATGTTTATTACTCTTTCACGCAAAAACTACTGAACGGATTTGGATGAAACTTTACAGTAATATAGCTTATACATCAGAATAACACATAGGCTACTATTTGCCGCGATAACCGACATATACGCGGGCGGAGCCGCGGGCAACAACTAGTATATAAAAATATGATTTATAAATAACAAAACTTAAAAAAACAGCTGACAGATAATCTACTCACATTATCAACAGAAAATTAACGAACACTGAAAATTGAACTCACGTGCACTCAAGCTATTTTACACTTAAAACATTGGAAGCCTAATTAATACTAAACTACTACTAATGCCGATTCGGTAGTGTCATAATTGATTTCTCTTTAATTAGTCGGGAAAGCAATCAGTAATAATAATTACTGAACGGTTTCATAGCAAATTGGTATTTGGGCAAACTCTAGTTTCAATTTTGTACGTTATTGAAATCTAACATGTACAGCGCTTTCGAAACTGAAATTGATAATTTATTTATGACCAGTATATATGACCAGTATGTATTTGGCAATTCCGTTATGATATCAAATTTAATTAAAATCTAATAAAATATGCATTAAGTAGTATATCGCTTTATAAGTTTTGTGGGCCAAGTAAAATTTCCATTCTTCAAAATACGCGGACCACTCTCGTAAGTCACAGCTATCATAGATATCTATTTATAAGACTTATATATAACAAGATATATATAAGATATTAAAACATCTCTCATATACTTATATCTAAATATTTTTTATTACTTGTAAAGGACGTTATGTTTTATGACAAGTTCTCAATCAGATAAATTCTACAAAGAATAATGATCATTAAAATGAAATTTAACTATTATTGTTTCAATAGGTGAGTATTTTTGATCGTCTCATAAGTTCACAAGATATTTGATTAATACAAATTAAAGATATCAGACAGCCTCTTAAAGTATTAATTTAATTGTCAGATTATTATAAAAAGTAATTTCGGCTCGCAGTTTTAGTCATTTTTGTTTTTCTATCAATCTAGAACAGGTAGCTTTTTACTAAAGAGTGCATGTTTACCTTTCAAGAGTCTTCTCATCAGCTCCATCCAAGCCTTCCCTGTCAGGTGAGTTCTCCAGCAGCTCCCAGAAGTTCTCCGGACCGTACACTGAGAGATTTAAAAAAAATATTACTTTTCCTAATCAATTACGAAATCACGTTTATAAAACAAATTTCATAACTTCTGTAGATGTATATTTGAACAGGTTTTCTGCTTTCCACATCTAGCCAACGGTCGTAATTGTTTTTCAAACAGATTTGCCAACACGAAAAACAAGCACAAAACGAGTATTGTCAACATCCCACATGTAGAGACAACAAAAAGGGCAAGATAACCAACTGTTGCTTCCTTTAATTAGCTGAGCCAACAATGAAGCATTCACTAAACGTTATAAGCAACATAAAAACCAGGTTCCTCGTTACATTCCTTCATAATAAAAGCAACAAGCACACATTCAGAAAGCGAGAGTAAATCTCGCTAAGTGAGACACTTCTCGAACACTCTATTCTGAAAGAAAATAAGACAAGTCAAACGACACATTCTTGTCCCATATCTGAGGTCCACACGCACATAAATACAGCATTAACACGGACACCACATTTATAAAAAAGGCCTACGAACACTTATGTTTTCCTCAAAAAAGATCTAACAAGTTGTTACCACTAATGATGTTATATTTTTCCCAATATCCTTACTTTGTAAAAAGCGAACAAAAGCAACACGGTGTCCTTTTGGTATCATGTTTTGTTGTCATGTTTGCGTGTTTTAGTGAAATTTAATATGTATGAGTTCCTTACTCCAAGGGATTAATAAAACATCAAGTCGGTAATAGATAGAAGAAGTCACACTAATTACCAGAATAACAAGGGGTTCGGCATTGTAATGGAATATTATATCTTCGATTAAAATACGGTACAGGAAGTCTTAGAAACTGTAACGAAATGTTTAGTTTAGTTCGGTTTGTGTAATATTATGTCTTTTTATCACAACCGCCATTTTTAAGGAAAGATTAAAGATTATATCACCGAATATATGTGTAACTCTTTCTAGCCCTAGTAGCCCGATATATTGCCTGACCAGTCTCTCAGGTTTTATTCGGTCGATACGAATGTTTGTTGTATAAACATTTATGCGGCTTTGAGCCGGTTTTCGACAGGTGACACTGTGACAATTATTATAGATAGTTTACTATTCCTTTGATATTGGATAGGAGATTATCTCGATTAATACCTCGATCATTATTTGGCAAACTGGCCCTTTTGCCATAACCCCTGGCGATAAGTACGTTTGAGTTGGGTTTGAAAGTTCCCCTGGTGACTCTTATTTCTTCCTCTGTCAAATAGCAAGTCACGATGATTTATTGTTTTATACCGTCATAAAGCGATAAGAAGCATCATTTTTTCTTGTTTATTGCACAAGCGTTAGTTTTTAAATTTATTTACCAATATTATTATTATTTTGTTCAAAGCTTTTAAAGCGTGTCTGGCATTTTTTTTTGTTTTTTACCTTCATCGATATTTTCATCATTACCACTCCTTTTGCCAAAATCATACGCCACCATCAGACTGTTCTTGGGATCGAACCTCCTACGTGGGTGACCTTCATAGCTGGCTTGAGCTGTTGGTGTATGTGTTTTGGTGTTAAATTTATGAAATGTTGAAATGTATCAAATGTCAAAAACTCCAAAAAGCCAAAAGAAAATATAGAGCCAGTCAATTTGGCGTTTAAAAACTATATTCATACAATTATGAACAAGCTTAGCTTTCGAGTCCTTACATTGTATACAATTGACTCGTTTGTACCGAATGGTCGAAGTTTTTAACTCAATATTAATAAATGCAGTATTTTAAATAAAGCCTAGTAATATCTTTTTTTGTTTGAGAGAGTAAAGTTGAATTACACTTTACTTTTATATAAAAAGGCATTAACTCGCAGTAATTCAATTTCCTCTCTAAGTAAAAGTTCTTCACTAACGGTGACTCTGACATGGAACAAACATAATAGTCATAATATCAAACATAACAGTTTTAAGTCCTTCCAAAACATCTGCAAAGCATCACAGTTATCGAAATGACTCGGGAAAAGGTTTTCGGGGCCAGTTATAAATGGATTTTATTTGCATTTTCTAATGCAAGCTTGGACTGCTTTTAAGTCTGTTGCACGGTCGAGTATTTCATTGGCTTCAACGTAATTGTGCCATTGACAGTGCCGAGGCTGGACACCCAATCAAGTTCTTTGTGGTACCTTCACTATCCCATTCCAGAGTTCGTTTACCAAAATCTCTTGCGATTCCAACAGTAGGGCTCTTAAATGTAGGAGTACCACGTTGCGTACGGCTCGCGGACGCTTCTTTCTCTACGTCCCCTTAAGAAGAAATAGTGTTATTCTTAGAATTCATACCGTAACTGTTACCTGATAAAAACATCAAAGCCTTTTCCAAACAAATAGTATTTTATGTTTATATTTTATGTCTAAATAGATATTTTTACTAAAATCTTTAAATTTTTACATCGAAGTTTTAAAGTTTAGATAAACATAAATAAGTCAATAGCAACAATCTAAGTACAAACATTCGAAGTTTAACGATAAGAAAACTATTGAGGTACCCGTGTATTTTATTGGAATAAAGGAAAATTAAAATGTTAGTACGATGTATATTATACCAAAGGACTTATATAGACTACCATCACGTTATCATTAGTAACTTAACGTAAAATAATTTGTATTAAACATCAATAAATAGCGTCCACTATTCTGATCATATGATAATATAAATTAAGCTTTATAGTTAGTCACACAGGCTCTACAAGTCAGACTAATAACAAGGACCTAAAACTCCAAAATGCATGACTAAATAATCGTTCTGTAATTAATACAAATACGTTAGTTATGTCAGCTGATGTCCCGACGGACACCAATGAAGAATGGTTCACTCTTCTTCCTTGAGGGCTGGCTTTTAAAAAGGTTAATATCACTACTGAGTTCAACAAAAAAAATTGAAGAAGGGAAGTATGATTAGAAAATTGATTGTAGTTTGTGCACTCACAAAATTTTATGAATATCTGAAAAGAATCTGTAGCAATCCTATAATTACTAAGTAATCAAAGTTATATTTCTTTCAATTATCTGTATCTATTATCTATCTATCTAATATTTATCTATCTAATCTATTAATTACTAAAACAAAGTTTAGTTTGTGGTGAACACGTGGCATGAAAACCCAAAATATATATTATTGAGTAAGTTAATACACCACATAGTACACATTTTACTAAATAGGTGCTTCTAGATAGAAAGGTGCTAGTATATTAAGACTCGAAGATTACATTCAAATCATTTCTCGAAGCTGTGTAGACATGCAAAAAATCTGTGTATTATTTACAAACTATTATAGAAATTAATAAACTTAGATGTACGTATCTCTAACTGTAGCATTCAAATTGTATAAAATTACTCTTTTTAACTTTATTCTAACTTACCAAGTAGTTCACAGAATATAGATAACTTCTTTTTATCCGACTACAGTAAAATGAAAACCAAATGTAAAAGTTTTGGCAGTCTCTGTATGTATGTATGTACTATCGTAGCGCCTAAACGATTGTAATGAATAAGATGTCAATAGATTCGTAATAATAGTCTGGGTAATATAGGATATATAAATTTTATCAAAAGATTTAACATAGACGGATAATATTTTTTAAATATAATATATTTTACTTTTCTGGTTTATTAGAAAAGATTTTTTTCATTTAATAAGTACTTACGCTCAGCCCTCGTATGTGGCCTGTCCCTCTTGCCGAAGCCCCGAGCGGTCATCATCTCGACATTCTTGAAGCCTCTGGTGGGACGCTGTTGCTTAGTGCGAGTGAGGCGTCCGTCAGGTGCTCCCGCTACCACGCACAGACACGCCACCGCTGCTACTACAACTGCCAACTGCATTGAGATGTTCATTGCTGGGGACAATAAAAAAGAAAAATTTAGAACTAGTTGTTGCCCGCGGCTCCGCCCGCGTATATGTCGGTTATCGCGGCAAATAATTGCCTATGTGCTATTCTGATGTATAAGCTATATTACTGTAAAGTTACATGCAAATCCGTTCAATAGCTTTTACGTGAAAGAGTAACAAACATCCAACCATCCATCCATACTTACAAACTTTCACGTTTATAATATTTGTATAGTTAGTTCTCAAAGAGTAAAATGGTATTCTTAAATAATGGTCTTAAACTTTTGTGTGAAAGTATTCGGTAAACACTTGTCACGAATGACTATAAGAGGGACCTGACCTATTTAAGAATAAAATATTGAGTTTTCAAATTTCCTATTTTGCTCCAGAATCAATTATTTAATACGATGACATGCAAGAAATTTGAATTTTAATGTAAGCAGTAAGTACTTCGGTTTGTAATTTATATGGGCAGTGACATTTACGACATTCGCAATACCATTTGTTATGCCACTCAAAAGTCATAAAGCGACATCGGTAATGGATCCCCCGTGCTAGAGTGGTGATCTAACAACCCGTAACTAAACATGCTTTTCATTCTTCGATGTTAATATAGAATGTTTGAATAAAGTACTGTCTTAATTCACTTTTAAATTTGAGATGAAAAACACTGATGACATTATTATTAGAGGAGAAACAACCTCCTATATTTCTACATCAAACTTTTAATAACTGTACCACAAATTAAAACATTAAATGGTTTTTCTTAAGTTGATGTTACTCTATTAAAATAAAAAGATACTTAATCATAGTGCAAATACACCCGTATTCACTCACTTAAAATTTATACAAAAGGTATATTTTTTTTAAAAACGTATCAGCTACTGAACAGAACACAATCAGTGGAATCTAACACATTTTCTCACAAACCACTATCTACATTACAAACACAGGAACACGTTTACGTTCAAGCACATAAATGTTTTATGAGTGTGTGCAAGTTTCGTAAATACAGTAAAACTACTTAGTTACTGTAATGCCACCAGGTTTTACAAGCCATCGTGCTTTATTACGCATCACGCGACGTCCCTTTGCGAATAAATGGTCTCTTCGAAATACCTTTCGTTATATATGAGACAATATTACCTTATTAACTCATTGATATAAAACAAACACGCGTTATCAAAATCGTTAAAGAGAATAGTGATATTGTTGTGATTATAAATACCTATATAACCATCGTTTAAATACCTAAATCTCACGACAAGTAAGTACATGATATATTCTCTTCACTTTGCACGTTATAATCATATTTTTAAGAATGATACTTTTTAAGTTGCCGTTTGCAACATATCAATAAAGAAGAACAACCTATGGAGAGACTCGACTTTTCTATTTCACTGCAATGACTTACATGAGAGCGTCACGAAATTAGATTGTTTAGCATACGCCGATCTTACAGCCCGCTGAGGCCGTCTACCAGAATAACGGTTTGAAAGCTTTTGTAGAAGTTCTATATATTACAGAATAGCGAATCGTGAAATTGTAAATTAAAAGATGGTCTCACCATTTAATCGAAGAAAGTGTTACGCAAACGATGCTGTTTGGAAAAGTTTGGTTGAAAGTCTAAATGTACACGGTATCATTCCGATCATATACTGGTCGGGAAAAGTTATTTAATAACTGAGCTGTTGAATAACTCCTAAAAATGATTTTAAGCTATATGAATAAATTTACATCCCACCAAAAACCTTTTCACGTAAAATGTTGCCAAGACGACTGCATATGAAAAAGATATCAGATCTCATGTAATTCAAACATGTAAAACAAATTTCAACTTTCTAACAACAGTAACAGTTTTGATGATCATCATTGTGTCAGTAACGAAATCGGTGTCTTTTAGTTATCAATAAAATCTAAAGTATCAGAGCTATGCAATTGAAACTTTGTACGTTTAATTAGTATATTATTGACATCATATTTTGAGAATTCGAAATATCTGGTATATCGGAAACCCAAGTTACGAAGGTTCAGGAAAACGACCAAGCACTTCGAGAAAAGGTAGGTAGTGTCCTTGCGCTTCGCTTGGCTCGTCTTGAAGGATAACTGATGAGGTATAATTAAAGACCATATCAAAGTAGCAAGGAGTTGCCGAATTAAATAAAACATAACTGCTTATGTTGATAATTAGACGTTTTGCGGCAAACTATAAATTTCCCATCTTCCTTCGCTTTCCGCCATCATAATTCTAAGTATATACATAATTATCTCTACATATATTGTTAGTATGGGTTAAACAATATAACATCAATAGAGGATCGTCAGTGTCAGTACGTACACAATTATTTCTCTATTCCCGATCACCAGCACTGAAGCCCTAATACTAAGTTAATCTAACGCTATATCCGGAACACTAAATCGCATTATACGTAAGTGCACGTACAAAGCTTCACTTACGAAACGGAATTTGATAATTCTGCCTGAACGTTAACATGTTGTCATGATGTTACCATCACCATTGAAGAAGATAACACTTAATTATACTAAAACAATTTGTATACTAAATACGGCCTAGAATTCCGAAGATTTAGTAGATATGCTAAAGAACCTTAGAGACAGCTTAATAATGTAACAATTTTAAGACATAACTATTCATAATATGTGTGTATTTACAAAAAAATACATGTACATATTATAAGTATTCGATTGGTCAATCTAAACTCTATTTATTTTAAAAAGTGATGGCGTTGTCCGAACTTTTAAAATGGTTAGGTATTTAAATTTTTACTAACTGATTGCTTTTTCGTCAAAAGTACTATTGCACTTCGCAAATAGATAATAAACAATACATATAAGCTGTAAAGCATTCAGTCATAAACTTGTTAGATATATTAAATGTCAAATCAATACTCATTAAATAAAAAAGAAATAAGTTCTCTTAATGTTTACACTATAACATTTTCCACACCGCCATCATAAAGAACAAAATCGATATATCGCTAGGATGACACCAATTGGCCAATGATTTTTATTTTATCGGAGTTTGTAGACACAACCTGTCACATAATAAACTCCTTGGAAACCCTCCAATGAATTGTATGAGTATATAGCTTTTGAGTATATAAACTTTAACTCTGCCAAAAACAAAAAGGCAAAACGACAGATCGCCCGCGATTTCGGCAAATTTAAAATTTCATTTATACCTTCTCTATCATTAAAGTCGCGTGACTAATTTGATTTGTCTTTAGTGCTTCTACTGAGACTTTGAAATGAAGCCTAAAGGCACTGTCAGACTATTTTGCCTCACAATCAAGGGTGATGTATTCAACCTTGATTGTGAGGCATACATGGGTTGTAAACAAACACAACATTGTTATATAAAAATCATGACAGCTACATTTAACCTAGAACAATTTTCTGTTGGCTTCAACAGTATATTTAGCATTCAATCTCAATGAATTTTAGATAAAGTACAACTTTAAACAAGAACAAGGTTACTGTAAAATTTAATTTAAATATAAATGTATTTAAACTTTTATGCAAAAGCAACACTAGGCCCCCATGGTGTAGGTCACCAAGCTGCATTGTCTGCATTCGCAATGAGTATGGCGACCACCACTCTTGGATTCTGTTTATGCTTTCCACCAGACGGAGTAGTCATTTTGGCAGGGCCATACATAAAAAAGTCTGTAAAACATATCGCAAAAAAGCCATTTATCATTCCAAGATCGAAATATGCAGCAAAGATTAAATACTACTGAATATGAAAATGGTCGAGTCGAACAGATAGAGAATTACCTGTTTCGTACGAAATAATACATATATACTTTTAGCTTTTTATCCCATAAGAGAAATGCAATATTGTTTTCAACAACCACATTTTGATAACTCTAATACTATTCTAATGACCTTATAAGGGATAAGCATATATAAAATAACACAGAGAAGCAAGTAAGTTGTCATTTATCGGACTTGATACTTTATTTTGTTAATGTAATTATCTCATCAAAAAGTCAATGCAAAGTTACTAATTAGATTCTTAGCCACAAGTAATTCGTTTATACAATGAAATAATTTACAAAAGAAAATCCCTATTAATATAATAGTACGTATTATAATAAAATTGTTCATTACAATGTTATACTATTAGCTATGAATAGCTCCACTTAACCCGTACCCTATCCAAACAATACGATAAAAAATTCACAAACGCTTAGAGACCAAAAATGTGTACATAATTTAACCTAAAAAGTTATTAGTGTAAGATGAAGCCGTTTCTAAAAACGTTTTATGAATGTTAATCATAATTTCTTAAGAAGTAAAAATCAATTAAAGTGTTAAGTGTTAGTCATATAAATGGATATTTACATTCCAATCTCGATTTTTGTATTTAAAATCGTAAAGCAATTTTTGATAACTTTTAGAAGCTATTTCTATCTATCTACATTATACTATATTCATTCATATAAATGTTAAGCTTTAAAAAAGTACTGCGACCGACAATTAAAAGCACACAACGTATTTTATGGCCAATGAACTTGGGTAGAGATTTCCTAAAAGATAGAAGTTTCCAGTAGCAATTACGAAATTGTTTACCAAGATCTTTTGGGAATAAACAGCACTAATACATTTGTCTTTTTCAAATCGCGGAATACATTTTGAATTCCATAAAGTAGTTTTACTTTTTTACAGATAATGATGTTAGCTCGTAAGTGAGTCCTGTTAGGGTTGTTAAAAAGACGAAAGATTACTAATAAATTGAACACAAACACAAACACTACACCATAAGAAAGAACTGGATTGAGTTCTCAATTCTTTTCTTTTTTGGATTGGATTGGATTCTTAATTATAATGACTTATTTTACATTTACCTTTTGTTATTACATATTAATACAACAAGATAGGATGGCCAAGTTTCAGCTGCTAGTGTGTCGCGACGATTCTTTTTCTACAAGCGCTAACACCTCAATTCTGTTGTACTATTATCAAATATTTTGTTATGATCATGTGACTTAACGTTGACACACGTCATTCCCAACATTTGTTAGTTTTCTATTAACGCTTGCGTTTGTAGAATGCATCTTGGCTAGAGAGTAGATTATTAACTCAAAATATATTTCAATGGGTAATATTAGGAAGAGAATTATTTTTAGATTTAGTAATTTTAATCTAAAGGTCTTTGACTTATTTCATGTAAACCATAAATTGTACTTTTTTTAAAACAAACAAATCTTAGCTAAAACACTAATATGTGCACTTATAAAATATTAATTTAAATAGGTTAGCCATTACTATAGTTAAATAAAATGTGTCAGCTCCTAAAACTGATCACGTAAACATATTTATAACTACTGTAACGGGAGTCTCGTGGGGCTTACAGTGTTTTTGACAAGCATGAAACAACGTGCCTAAAATTGACACCGGTCAACTTGAAACTCTATGTGGAACATATGGTACACTGCTATTAATGTAATTGAAAGCTAGCAAATGTATATTATTAAAAGGGCGTGTTCTTACAAGTTAAGGCTGGAATTTTGTATAAACACGGAAGAGTGAAAGAATCCTTGTTTTTATCAACTAACCATTGTTTTAAAACAGGCGTGTAACTAGATGGTCAAAGACTGCTGCCGCTCATGATCATCTGCAACTCAAAAATCACAAGTGCCTGGACGCCCTTCGAATTCTATTCTCTGGAATCTTTATTATGTACTATCTGACCTATGCAACCTTGTTTGCGTCTCTTATAGACCGTAGTGTGATAATTTCCCGCGTTTTTTAAACATTTTTCATTGGTACTCCGCTCCTATTAGTCTTAGCGTGATGATATATAGCCCATAGACTTTCTCGATAAATGTACTATCCAACACTGAAAGAATTTTGCAAATCGCACCAGCGGTTCCTGAGATTAGCGCGTTCAAACAAACAAACTCTTCAGCTTTATATATTAGCATAGATTTGAAATAGCAAGCATAGCAAATAGAACAAACTTTTATAAAATTTTCTTCTTACACATGCTCGGTTCTAGAAGTTATTTGTAAAAATATGCAGATTAAAAATTTGCCAGCCTTAGTAGCGACTGTTCCAGTTATAATTATTTTTACTAATTCATAAACCCTTATCTTTTGTTGTACTTGTACTTATCATTCTAAACACTTTTGTTGTTTTCAGACAAATTTATAGTGTTAAAGTCAAACCACTTAGTGAAATTTTTAGAAAAAATTAGAAAAGCGAAAAGGCCCTGAAAACTTTTATCTTTCGATTTGGTTTCTTATATTTATAGCCATAAATGAAGACATCCTAAAAATCTCACAAAGATACTTGAATTGAATATTTTATTTTTCAGATTTAGTTTGTAAAATTTATTTTGGGTTCCAAAAACAATAAAATTAAATTCATGAATTCGATTAAGAATATTTTAAAATATAATGTTTCAGTAGAAAAAGATCCATGAAAATGTAGTACATATTAAAATTTTTTTAAACTAGTACATCCACACTTACGAAATTGGGAGCTTATTATTTTGGTGCGATTCATTCAAATTTCACCAACACTTTCAAAAATTCTGTCAATACTTTGATGTCAATAATTTTATATATACAAATATATAAAATTGGAGTGTCTGTTTGTAATATTAAAATATCCGCTTTTTACTAAATTCGTATGTATGTATACACGTTACATATACCAAAAATGTAGTAAAAATTTTTTGTCTGTCTGTCGGTCTGACTGTCTGTCTCTCTGTTTGTTTGTTTGTTTGTTCCGGGTAATCTCAGGAACGGCTGGACCGATTTTGACGGGACTTTCACTAGCAAGTAGCTGATGATCCAGGGAGTAACTTAGGCTACTTTTTTTTAGACTAACTTTGTCCCGCGGCGTTACTCGCGGTACAATAATAACCGCGGGTAACACCGCGGGGTTCAGCTAGTATATATATAATTCGACAAGTTTACACATTTCTGATTGACACCTAAAAATATTTCACAAAAATATTTTGACTCTTCTACAGTTTATATCTTTAGGATTCGACACCCCATCAAGCGATATTAATAAAACGGTCAAGAGCTGTACGAGCTACCAGATATTACTTACAAATCCTATTTGATCTGCCCCAGCAATGGGCAAAATTTAAACGATCTGACGACCATATAGATTGGATTACTAAGGGATTGATGGAATATTTTGGTTCTGATTATAGACATGGGATAACTGAATATCAGGGAAGGTTTTATTACTGTCTGAAGATTGACATGAAAGTCAAAGGTTTTAGCTTGAAGGTTTAATATTATTACGATTTGTTTCATTTTTGAGTCTACTTTTTTTTGTTTTTTATCTTTGGCCCTGCCAAAATGACTCTACTCTGCCTGATGGAAAGCATAAGCAGAATCCAAGAGTGGTCCACCATACTGCGAATGCAGACCATGCAACAATGCAGCATGGTGACCCACACCATGGCGGGCTAGTGATGCTTCTGCATCATTGGGCCTCTGGTCTCGCACTCGGAACCGAAACACGACAGCATGATCGCTGTCATTTTACGTTGATTTTCTGTGCAAGGGTAGTACTGCCCCGGTCGAGCCGGCCCAACCGTGCTGAAATCACCGTGGCTCTACTACCTACAAAGATCTTATTACCTAGACTTGCTAAGATCTTATTAAATTACAAATTAAAATAATCCTACTAATGTTACAAATGCGAAAGTCTGTGAGGATGAATGTTTAATACTCTTTTACGTAAAACATCTGAACGAATCTGGATGATTTTGGCACCGAGATAGATGGTAGTCTGGGAAATATTATATATATTCCGAAAAATGTAGCATTCACGTCGCATGAGTAAATAACATAACCTAATATCATCATAACATCATAATCATCGAGTAGTGCATAAGTATTGCATAGAACGCCAAAGTTGTAAAAAATTTAATACCAGTAAATGTTAGACACTATATTGAATTTTCCAAATTCTAATTAATAATCCATACAAATCAATAAAATTGGAGTGTCTGTTTGTAATATTAAAATAACCGCTTTTTACCAAATGCATATGTTTGTATACAAGGTACATATACTTAAAACGTAGTTAAAAAAAAACTGTCAGTTTGTTTGTTCCGGGTAATCTCTGGAACGGCTTTACGGATTTTGACGGGACTTCACTGGCAGGTAGCTGGTGATCCAGGGAATAACTTAGGCTACTTTTCTTTAAACTAACTTTGTCCCGCGGCGTTACTCGCGGTACAACAATAACCACGGGTATCACCGCGGGGTTCAGCTAGTCACTATAATTGTTCTGCTAGTCATTTAACTTTGTTGTGAGATTCTGGTACAAAAGACAAGCTAAATAATTAAAAAGTAAATTTGCATTTATACGTACAAAAAATAATAACCAGTAAATCAATTCATTCAAGTTAGTAATATTTTATTGATTGACCGGACCATTGATGTTCGTCCCTTACAACGCTAATGGAGATTAACATTTCATGGTCCTTAGCAATGAGAGTAATAAGATGTATTTCAAAAGATAGTGGCCTTTATTTATTACATACTAGTCTATTCACCAAATATCATTAGTTTATTAAAAGATCTTAGAATGATCAAAAAAATCATTAAAGACTTATTCGTCTATTGAAAATCTGTCTCATATAATGATTCTCTAAAAATTTTTTTGGAACAAAATGCTATTTTACTGTGTTATTAACAACTAGTAGAACCCCACTGACAGATAGCTGATGATCTAAGGAGTAACTGCTTTTATTAGACTATATTTGTCGAGCGGCGATACCCGAGGTACGACAATAAACGCGGGGTTCAGCTAGTTATAAATATAAGTGGTTGGCGATTTGAGGGATACAGAATATCCAATCTCTTAATCCGTATTTATTAGTAAATAGTAATTGTCAATAGGGTTGTCAAAAGTCTGACTTTTATATCACATGGTAGTGACTACGAATAGAAAATGATTCAGATAATCTGCTTTTGATTTTTTTGTCTGAGAACAAAGGCTGTCAAGACATATTTGATAAAACTTTTAAACTTAAACTTAAAATTTTCATTTTATTTACTTTTATAATTGTTATGTTTACTGTGCCTACAAGCTAAAATAGAATAAACTCGTAGATAAATAACATACACGGTCTCAGTACTCAGACCACACGTAATCAAATCAAAATATCCATTTCTGCATATTGCCTATCGTCAGGGTCGGGTGTATGTTTACCAGATGCATATGTCGTGCATATCTATTATAGACCTAAATAAATATAACAACATTGAATTTACAACTACAATAGAGAAGAAGAGAGACTTTTATGTGTGGGTTTATTTAATAAAATGCAGTAAAACTATTCCATATTATTGCTAAAGTGTACTATTTATTATAAATTCCGACCTCTGTTATACCGATTTAAACATTTTTGTCAGAAACATTATATGCATTGTTGTATAATGTAACCATAAAAGTGAAGAAAGAAGAAGTCCAGTTCAGGCGCCATTTGATTAGTCAGCGAATTAATGCTTCAATTTCGTTTAAACGAAACGTTTCTTTTGAAAACGTTAAGTTCTATCAGAAAAAAGATCGGTCTAAAATATAAAAGTCTATCTCCTAGTCTGAATGCTAAACTAACATTAGTATTTGGTTTCCTTTGAGTAATTAAATCGTTAAATTAAGCCTTTGTGGCACAGAATCTCTAAGTAATCAAATAACTTGTTCTGCAAATGTTTTCACCTAAAGATTATATTACAATCTTAAGGAGTTGAATGACGAAACTTTATTGAAACTGCAAAACTATTGTGATAAAAATTTATGGGTAAATAAGAGCAAAATAAACTATTTTACCCTTTTCGTGCCCCAGGGGCTGAATTATCCCTTTCTAGTATTAGAAAGAATATGCCAATTTATCGCAAAAATCATGTTCCGAATCTGCTATTCAGGGATTCACTGAATACAAATACATATTTGCAAAAAAATTTAGGCTTTTTACTCTGTTGGGTCGTAACTTTTTAGTTTACAAGGCATTATATAAAATAAAGTTAAATTCTTTGGATATGTTAATGCCAAACTAAATTTATACGCATAGGCATGTAATTTCGATATCGATAATATATTGGTGTTGTATCATTGACTTAAACATTGTGGGAAGGCTATAATCCGATGAAACATTAAATCCTAAATGCTGACACTTATTTGCTTATAGATTTAAGAACAATCCCTTTAGTTCGAATTTAAGAGGATTACCTAACCATTGTGTTTGACAATTTGGGTCCTTATTTTCTATGCGCAACTGGAGCCTGTATAATGATACGTATGAATGTAGTCAATACAATGGAAGTATTTAATCGGATAATTTTTAAAAAGGCAACGGTGACTTCTCTAAATAATCAAGAATCTCATCACATATTGTTCAAAACTGTAAGCACAAAATCTATGTTTCTATTCTTACATTTTTTGTATAGTTATATTGAGTATTTCTTAATAGAAGTAGGAGGGAAATAAACATAATAAAAACTAAGTACTAATGTGGTTTGTAGTTTAACAATTGTTCAAAAATTATAATTTGTACTAACTTAATTCCATTTTCTATTAAGCTTTTTTATTCTTAGTATTTTAATACATTTTAACATATACCTACGTACCATATTCAATATTCCATACAATAAATATTCGATCTGATAGAGGTGTTGTTGTTACTAACAAATATAAGAAAGAAATGGTATTTTATTCTCAAATATACATTGACATAGAACCAGCAACAATAACTCTGTTTCTTCATATAAGTGATAATATTGAATATTATACAATAATGGTTTAATTTCTCCTCTACCATCTACCGTCACGAAGATCACAGTATACCACAGGACAATTAAAACCTATATTACTACGTTCAATTCACCCTCAAGAGCGACCGCAAATTTAGCGTTAATTTAGACGATATTGAATCTATTCTTAATTAGTTAGTGGGTGGTTTTGAACGGAGACTTTAACCGCCACTCAACCTTTAAGGTGTCAAATGTAAGGTGTTCATTAGACAATGATGAGATTCCACCATTAATAACATCTAAGTAAATGCAGAATCACTCTGCCGCTAATTGAAATCTGTCTTACTTAACAATGTGTTGAGCAAAGTGCTGTGCCAGCAAATTTCATCAACAGATATTTGGTTTATTAAGTTAGTATTATCGTTTTGTGTTTAATATAAAGTAAACATCGTGTCATTTTCAATACAGTGAAAATATAAAACGGTAAGAGTAAATTGTAAAGTTTTGTAAACCCAGCAAACCGTGAGAGGCTAACTTTATATTGGTACTAATATGAGGGTAGGTAGAAAAAGTAAATTAGAAGGTCTTGACCTCAGATCATAAAAATAATTGTTAATGATCTGTGGTCTTGACCGTGACTTGTGATGTGACTCCAGAAAGCTTGTAATGCTACTGCATGTTTAGGGAATAGTCACAATAAACGACATTTTTTTTATAAAATCGCCAAGACTTCTCAGGCCTATCGACAGTGCTTTATAATGTAATAGTATAAATGTAGTGCAACAATTAAATTAAAACAGTTTTCAATATTTTTTTAATAAAAGAAGTAAATTGATTTAACCAAAAAACCTTTTATAACATACACGGATTGACCGCTCGAATGTCTAAATTATTCATAGCCTTACATAAGTACGTAACTGAATGGAAACTAAGGAAATTGGTGAAGCTTGAAAAAGCACCACCCGTGTTTGCGACATTACTATGATGATTTATAGATATACGCTAACAATATTCCGTTATTATAGTTTACAATATACACAATTATTTCTATAAAAAAAACTCATATTGTCAAGAAAAATAAATAGAACTAGTTGTTGACCGCGGCTCCGCAAGCGTATATGTCGGTTATCGCAGGAAATAGTAGCCTATGTGTTATTCTGATGTATAAGCTGTAAAGTACTGTAAGTAAAACTGTAAAGTTTCATCTAAATTCGTTCAGCAGTTTTTGCGTGAAAGAGTAACAAACATCCAACCATTGTTGAAACGTTGTTATTACAATTTAGTAACTTTTTTTTAATTTTAGGTGTTGAATATGAAATATTTTCAAATCAGTCAACATATTTAGGTACTATAGGTATGAGCCGTACGTGATTAAACATTGTTTTTTTAACTCAATATGAGTTAATAGCATCAAAAATCGAGAGTTCCAGAAAATGTTTAAATAGAAATAAAGCTATTATAGCAAGCTGGCTAGGTATTTTAAATTAAAGAAAGAAACCTGTAAATTTAATAATTTTCCTTTCCTATAACAGTATATTATAGGCTAAGACAAAAATATTTAAAACCGACATTTTATTTCGATATCGTTAGTTATGCCAATGAGCAATTTAAAAAGAAAACTGAGACAAAAGCGTTAACAGTAAACACTAGTGAACGAAATACTCAGAAAAAATATAACGTTGATTAGATCGGTTTCTTCCTTTAAAAATACACAAAGCCTAATAATTGGCAACTGATAGGCGGAAGAAACTTTTATTTGTTTGTAGTCAACTGTTTTTGTGAACTCATTAATACAATCATGGTATTATTGCTCTGAGATTTAAAAAAAATATACTAATACTTTGAGTTAAGGTTTTATTTTATTGTTTCTCCCTCATAATTGAGTATCTATAAGCCCTTTTCAAAAGACAATTGTGCGTGTCAGCATAACTCTTCATATTTTATCAACTCTTCATAAATTAAAAGACTGGTTTTTTAAGTATTCCTTCAATTTATTTAGAGAGAATTTAGCTTGAAAGGAAATAAACAGTGATGTTTCTAGTGATAGCAGATACTGTTAACCTACTGCAAAAAAAATATATTATAAATTATAACCGTGATAGACGCATTAAACAGCAGGTTATATGTGCCCTGTAAGACGTTCAATAGATATTAAACACACTACACCACTACCAACCGCAACTAGGAAAATATTAAAGAAAGTTTTTAAGCTGAGATCTCGTATTTTATTTTCTTTATAACATCAAGTCTTGAGGTGTGTTTATGCATAAGACAAATCTTCAAGTTGATTTTATAAACGTTGACTGTATACACCTGTGATCACATTTATAATAATTCATTTTTCTATTTTTTTTTGCATATTACTTTTTATATTGGGCCAACCATCCGTCTCGAGTAAACGAAGTTAACCACTTCCTTGAATTCTTCGTATAAAAAGCTTTTGAAAGTAGTTCGAATATTAACATACAGAAAAATAGGCACTCTGTTTGACTTCCATCTTGTCGAGTAATAAACATTCTCATAGAGAGGTAAGAGCATCTGAGGCATTCAGAGAGCTTTTTCGTCACTTTATTGCCATCGACAGTTCTGAAACGTGACTATTATTAGAAACATGCCGTTATGTTCACTTGTAATACGATTTATAGACCCTTTTTGCTACCAGAGTGATGATTATTAAATCTAATAGCACGCTACGTAAAACTTACAGAAGTGCATGTTTTTATCACTTCCTTGCTGTGGCTGGCTTGAGAGGCTGTCTAGTACTTTCCAGGACCATCCTAGAAAATACTAGACAGTCTCTATATATATATATATATATAAGATTTAAAGTTTCTGTGATCCTCGACAAAGTAATGATATTCTCATTTTCTATTTTTAAGTTTATTAAGAAATTTTAATAAAGCTATAATAAAAAATAAAAAAAATTGTTAATGTTGAGTATGTATGAACATAATCAATATTTTTTTAAAGGGAAAACTTATTTAGCCACGTTAAGCACTTTTTAGTAGGGGAAAATTTGATTAATTCGCATCACTGCGTCACCGACATGCTGACGTCACAAAACTTATCTGACCGCGTTGAGCACTTTTTGGTAGGGGAAAATCTTGTAGTTTGTGCACCGTGTCACAGACGTGATAATTTAGTTTTAACATTATGAAATTTCCAATTTTACACATTAATTTTACAAATAACATTATAAGTTATAAATTTTCAAAAACAGCTACTGCGTTTCTATTGTTTCTCCACCTCTCTACAGGTGTTGAGCGGATGTCGACTCTTGAAAGCTTATCAATTTTACTCTTAAAACATTATGTTTTAAAATGTACAGGTCAGCTTTTAATTTTAAGGCAATAATTTTTAAGATGTAAGTCTCTTTTTATTGAGACGCATATGGCCCGCAGTAGACTATTAATGGCTGTTGTACCATATCACAAGTTCCCATTGTACACATTTTGAGTGTTTTTTTTTAAATAATTATTGTTTTTACTATGTATGTGTTATGAGATTATTCAGTTGTTATGTATATTTCTTTCTATACTAATCCATATATATAAAAATGAATCGCCAATATCGCCAATGTATATACGCACATAACTTCCGATCAGCTGCACCAAATTAAATAATTCTTTTTTTAATTTATTCGTTATTGTTAGGACAAGGTTTGTGTAGAAGAAAAATAAAAGATAACGGGAATGGCCAATATTTTTGTACGCAACTGCACACTGTCTGTAGGAAGCTGAGACAGATATGTAAACATGGCGGTACGAAGTTCGCCGGGTCAGCTAGTAAAATATAATCTGTACGTTCTATGGAAATATTATGTTTTTTAAAAAACATTATTATGTAGATGATGATAAAAGCCATATTTCAATACGAAAAGAGTGTAAAGTAGTGTGACTAAAAATAGGATCTCTACTTCAAAATAACAATTATGGACGTCGACTTATAAAAATGGAACTGATAGATAATTTTTTTATTACTTTTCATGTTTGAAATATCGAATTGAAATCGTTTATTGAATTCATTTACTTAAATTCTGATTTAATTTATCATAAAAGAACTGAAAATTCAAATAATTCAGGGACTTGTAAATATTTCTTTATTTTTTAACAAACCTATGTCATGTTTTGTTTTTAAATTCCTAAAATATTTTAAACATTCGTTGTGTACATGATTTTAATATTTTTACATTACTCAAAAAGGTCTGTTAAAAATAGAAGATCAATTCGCTAAAATGTACGATTAGACATTAAGAATCGTCGCGAGGAATAAAATAAATAACCGTTGGCATTTGACCAAGTTACTCAAGTTCTCGTTTCAAAGTAGATTAGTTGTAAAGTCTGAAGCAATAAGCACTCTTACTTACTAGTAATAAGTTGAAAATGAGCATTGCAAGAAAACCCCGTCTTATAGTTCGTGTAAACTTTTTAAATAATAAGCATTTTTAGTTTTCTTGCGCATTGTGTGTATATTTTATAAATTCTCGATTTTAAAATACAATATTGAAGAGTTTTAAGTAAAACTCTTATAATATTCTACTTTTGGGGTGCGAAAGAAAAATAAGAATAAAAATCTAACGTCTAACTCCCGAGGATAAAGGGCGTCATTTCATGTAATAATGACAATCATAATTTTCTTAGTTTAATGGATGATTAAGTTAAGCATACTGTCTTAAAAAATTAAACACACCAACATGGAAATCGGTAGATTTGATGACATCAAAACCTAGTTTTTAACCGACTTCAAAAAAGGAGGTTTCTCAATTTGACCGTATATTCATATATTTTTATTTATGTGTGTTCCCGGATAACTTCGTCGTTTATGAACCGATTTTGACGATTATTTTTTTGATGGAAAGGAAATATCTCAACGGTGGTACCATGATAAGGACACTAAAATCTGATGATGGCATCCAAGAGAAATCGAGTCAAACCTTGAAGTCGTTTTTATTTTTGTTAAAATTTTACATTTTGAAATCTATTATATTTTCTTAATTAGGTATTTTTCTACACTTGGAATTCTACACAGAGATAAGATCATAATTTATTATTGATTTAGTATAATTGTTTCTAAAAAGTTTGATTATAGTAGACGCATAATAGAGCTGTGGTATATTATTTTTATTGTGAGTTCTGCTATTATAAATCCCTAGTATAATAAATGTAAATAATGATAAGGCTCACTGCTTGTGCATGGTTATATGTTTATTATTCCTAAACGTTGATTTGCAAAACAACCATCGTATTAATTGATGATGATTTGGAAATCAACATTTAAGAAAACATCGTTTCCCAACATTTATATGAGATCTAATTTTTGTGTTGGCTTCATATTTTTGTTGCGTATTTAATTGAGTAATGCTTATTATATAAAATTGATTTGCTTTCAGATGGATTATTTTATTTTAGCAAGCCTTGCCTCCTGGAATGTCTGTCACTGTCTCATAACACGAATCACAAAGACAGAACGAAAATGTTTGATAATGCCATTGGGCGAAACCGGTCAGGATTACAATAAATTAAAATAGTAGTAAGATTTTAATTCTAGAATGTATTTGAACAAATTCGAAAAAAGTAGATTGTCATTGATTTATAATTTGAAAACTACTCACTTTTTTCTATAATAGTTAAGAGCTAAATGTCTGGTTACTACCACTAATCAAACTAATCTCATTGTTCTTGTTTTAAAGTCTTTTTTATTTATTACTTTTTCACAAATCTGAATCTTTCGTTTACGTATATTTATTCGTATTTAGACATTTGATTCAATAACGACTATGTTATCATGTGGGTATTGTTTCGTGAATTCTTCATGACAAGCCGGGAGCCGTCGGACCTTTCTCCTGTCACTTCTAATACCTGTTAATTTAGCAGCGCTTTATTTTTAAAACTGCGGCCATTAGTTGTATGAAAAAAAAAAGATTTTTTGTTGCTTTATAGCACAATGGTAATTGCATAACTAAAACTCTTATCAAAATCGTTAAGGTTTTACCATTCTTTTTCAGTTTTGTATCAATTGTAGTATTATAATAATTATTTCAAATAATGTTACCACAATTTCATCTGCGTGTTGATGCAAGAAAAGATACCTAAGTCTTTAATTAGTTTTTATTTTTTTGATACAGGGGGCAAAGTAGTAGATGTAACACGTCATGTTTTTTTATCAACATTAATTATGTTTTTTTTCAATCATTAAAAGTTAGTAGTAACACTTAGTTGAAATAATTCAACAGTTTTTTAAACCATCTGACTTGCGAATGCAAAATAGTGAAAAACGTTTTTTTTTTTAAATAGATAAACCTGAAGTCCGTATAGAATTACTTGATATAATTTTCTTTTTTAAAATAATCAGTAAGTACATAGTGCCTTGAGTTACTTAAAAGGATTAACATAAGAGTCCCAAGCTCATTATGCCCGTTCTGAAGTCTTTTGCCCTTACCCTCCATTTTGTACAACCGTATTGGGATGAAATTCAAATATTCTAATTGCACGTATGTTCAAATTAGCAAAGAAAGGTAATGAGTGTGCCGATTCTTTTTCAAGCTCTTTACGTTAATTTTGTATTAATATAGTTAGTACTATGTCTAGCAATGAATTGTTAACGGGTGTTGAAGTGAGAAGACACCTTTAGAATAGAATAGAATATACTTTATTGTACACCAATTACAAATTGTTACACTTATAAAAGTTAATGTTAATTTTTGTCAATCATAAACTAAAACATATTAATCTTCTCTAACCTCTATAGTTTTTTTTTTGTGTACGAGCATTTTAAAACCATGTAACTTCTGTACTTGTACATATTTCAAGATAAAGTTATGATTATTATTTCAGCGCAACGAAATCAATGTTACAACTGTGATTCAAATAAATAAATTTAAAAATGTAATGTAATTTGTTAAGAGAAATTACCTTTTGAATAACTGTTGCATATTAAATTATACTATTGAATTAGTTATAATGATATTAATTTAGCTTTAACTTAATAATTGAATGAGTCAATGGGTTATATAGATCGTATCACATAGGTCAGTGAACACCCTCATACATCGTACACCTCATATATAGACTATTGCTTATAAATAACTTTATTTGATCGTTACTTTAATTCTCCTTGCTAATAAAAAGCATCTTATTTAAAAAAAATGACTTTATTTTTCTCATAATCTTAGAAAAAAAAAATAATCAAACAGTTAATATTTTAAATAATTATTTATGTGCAGAAAAGTAACTTTAACAAGCATAAACTATTTATTTTTATTTCAAAGGTTGGATCAAACTCAACTAATCTCTTTTAATTTATTTGTTTGTGTATGTATAACTTAGGAACTCACCTGCAAGTTTCCGACGTCCGTAACTGTTCGAGTAGTGCACTGAAACACAGAGCCGTAGTGCGCGTGTTGCGCGCTGTGACGGTCCTACTGAAATGGCATCAGGAGTCCTCACTCTCCGGTTATATAGTCATGGGGTAAAGCCAAAAGCTTACCGGTTGGTGCTACGCTTCTACGCCGCGCCCCGCGTAGGCGTGCGTAGGCTCCGGCCTACGGTATACTAGGATGATAATTATGTATAGCAAATAGAGGACTGATTGATTACCATGATGAAATTATTAAAATACTCTATATTTAATTATGTTCGAAACTATTACTGACCAACTTATATAATCATTATTAACGTGTTATCAGTGTTCGTTAAAGTAGATTAAAACAATAAAATATTTTATAAATTTTATAAAATAGGCGCATGTTATTATGTTTTATAGAATGATACTTGTGATGTGATTTTAATATTATTAAATAAATAATTTTTAAATTATATTTGAGTGTTATCGCATTACAAAAACTCATTCAGTAAATAATAATTGACGAAAGTTATACTGCAAAAGACAAAATCTGTTTAATGCTCCGATTAATACAAGAATTCAAAAATTAAGGTACTACGTAACGAGGTCAAAGCATTAAATTAAACAGACTCAAACGAAAGTCAAAATAAAGTTCCGACACACTGCTTTGAACGTAAAGGTAAATGTTTAACGTGCTCTAAAATTGCCTGCTTTTGAATTCTCATTCTGTTACAGATATTTTATCTCAAAAAAATTGCGTGTTACCTATAATTTTTATTAGTTTTAAATTTTCTTATCTAAACACAATAAATAAAAATAGAGGGTCTGTTTGTAATGTTCAAATAACCGCTTTTTACTAAATGTATACACGTACATTTACCAAAATATCATTTTTTTAGTTCTATGTGTCTATCTGTTTGTTCCGGCTAATCTCCTGAACCGCTGCACCAATTTTGACAACACTTTCACTGCTTTATGATATAAGGAGAAACATGTGCTACTTTTTAGCTTTGCTTTGGATAACGCCGCGAGGTCAACTTATTAACCTATAAAATGTAAAAAAAGTGAACGCGTAAATAACATAACTGTTAAAAAACTTATCCCTAATTTAAATAAGCCAATTAATAAGTAATATAATAACCGATTTTGCGCGTGGGAAACAATAAAATTTTAAGACGGTATTTTAAAACAGCGTAGGCCGATACATAAACTGAAAACAAAGAAATATTTTTTTTATATTTGAATCACAAATTTAGTGTTAATAAAAATAACATTTAATATTATACTTACCTATTCATAGTTAATGAAGTCTTGCTATTGTTTATTTTAGTCTCCATCTAAGTATAGTTTAAGAATAAAATAATTTGATATGTTCGTGTTGTTTAGTCGGTTGGTATTTTTTTTATGTATGGGTATTATTATATAGAAGGATCTAAGTAACTCAGGTGGGTCTTAATCCTTCTAAGTAACTCAGGGCACTATGTATTTATTAATTATTTAAAAAATGAAAATTGTATCAAGTAATTCCCTACTGAATTCAGGTTTATCTATTCAAAAATAGGAAAGGATTTTCACTATTTTCACATCTCCTTCATATCCAAAAATCAAATTGCGTACTTTGAGAAACGCAACTACTACTACTACGACTAACTCTTAAACTTTCGCGTTCCATGATATATTAACAATTATTTTTACGGGAATTAACGCGATCACTTATTAAAAGGTATTACATACCTCTAGGTAGTGCAACCTGGTCGAAACGTCAGGCAAATCAGAGGTATGTGTAAGTGATCGCGTTAATTCCCGTAAAAATAATTGTTAATACTACGACTAAAGTGAGTTAAACGATATCTGGAGTGGAGACCGTGTAGGTCTAGTCAAAGGCAGTGTAGGATATATTCTATGTCCAGGTAAAGTGACGATCTACATTAAATAGAGAAAAGGCAAAACTTGACGATACACGTTACGGTTGTTCTTAATAACCTATTTTTAGATAAAACTAGAGATAGTTAATATTTTTTTAATATTTTTAACTGACTTCAAATAAGGAGAAGGTTCTCAATTCGACTGTGTCTTTTAAATGTTCCTTACCTCAGAAGTTTCGACTAGGTGAACCGATTTTGATAAATCTTTTTTTTATTGCTGGTGCTTCCCGTTTAGTCCCATCAATTTGGTCCAATTCCTGAAGTCTTTTTTTTTGTAAAAAATTGATTTGCAGATTTAATTTTCATACTACTTTTTGTTCTCATTGTCCGTTTCCAATAACCTATCTCTAGCTAAAACTGGTGATAAGTTGTTAAAAATGGCCATTAGTCACGTGTACTAAAATCTATTTAAATTGAGCAATAGAGTTTGAATGTCTGAATAAAGATGGTGGTATACATTAGAATACTTCAAAGAGGTTCAAATGGTATTTATGGTTTATCTGCCAAAGTAAAGGAGTTACAAAAAAAATCAAAATCATTTTTTGTTGCCAATCGAATCAGCCTCCAGACTCCACCTACGAGGTAGAGTCTGGAGGCCCGTTTTTTATTCAGTGGTATCCCCTGTAGGCATAATCCGCGGTCATTTTCAATGCTCCTAGGACAGAAATTATATTTACCTTTGGTTACCTTGAAATGGATATCGACGCTCCCAAGCAATAACCCGGTTATCGAAAAATCTAAATTTTATAAGAGCAAAGATTTACTGATTTAATCGAATATCTTTTCAGCAAGTGGGACTATTCAAGTCATTGATGTATCAAATGAGAGCTATTTTTTGTGAAATAAAACTGTGCTTATAATATGAGACTCCTTTTATTCAAAACTTAGATATATGTCAAAATAAATAATAGCAAAAATTCTATTCACAAATAGTACAGTAGTAATGTTAATAGGATTATAGTTGCAAGATAGTAGGAGGATAGTTGCAATAAATGTAAAAAAAAATATTATAGACGTCTACGGCATCATTTGTCGTCTTAATGGTGATAAATAAAATTAAATTTTTGTGATATCTTTGTAAATTTCATTAGGAAAAATCTGAAACTAATTACTTAGGTGTATTTCAGTATAGATGCCTAATTTGACATAACAGCAAGGTTTGACTGAGCCTCAGATTTTCCAAATGTTACGACACGATCTTATATGCATTAAGCCACGGGAGAGCCACGCTTCGGCGGGAATGGGCCGGCTCGGCCGAAATGATACCACGATACCACGGCCTCACAGAAAACCGGTGTGAAATAGCGCCTGCGCTGTGTTTCGTTGAGTAAGTGAGGATACCGGAGGCCCATACCCCAACCCCTTCCCACATCCCTTTCCCCCAAAGGCCGGCAACGCACTTGTGACGCCTCTTATTTTGCAAGTGTCCATGGGCGTCGGTAATCGCTTACCATCAGGCGATACGTCTGCTCGTTTACCCGCCTAGTACATAATAAAAAAATAATTAAAACGAAAGTCTATAATGGCTTAATTAGTGTCGTGGGAAATTAGTAATACATATTTAATTTCTGTTTTTTATCATTCCCATCCCGGCCTTCATCTAACATCCTACTCATATCTGTTTAAAAATAAAAAATTACAGTCAAGAATAATATGTAACAGTATCAACATTTAATGCGCTGGCCTTAAATGCCACGGTTAAGGTCAGAAGTGATCGTTCTAATTGTAAAGAAGCTTTTAGACGAGACTACATCATGATATCAATACCTCTTTTGTTACCCTCGGGATATGTGAGCTTAAAGAGATTCAAGAACAAAGCCTCTACCCTTTCCTGTTATAAAACCTGCTCGACTAACAAAGTAATTTATCAATTCTAATAAACAAAGAATTGTATACTATACATATTAGTACCTATTATAGTTTTGCTACAAAATGTTTAGAATACTTTGCAATACTCCATTTAGTTACCATGCAATGCAGTTTTATGAGCTTTAGAGATAGCCTTTTTTTATGGTATAGCGGGCAAACGAGCAGACTTATCACCTGATGGTAAGCGGGCAGTAAGGCCCATGTACACTCGCAACACCAGAGGCGTCACAAGTGCGATGCCGACCTTTGGCGGATAAGAAAAGGGATGTGGGGACTCACTCGGTGAAATACAGCGCAAGCGCTATTTCAGACCGATTTTCTGTGAGGCCGTGGTATCACTAGGGTCGAGCTGGCCCATTCACGCCAAATCGTGGCTCACCCACGGTAAAGATAGCCTGGTGGTCTGGTCGTAGTTCACTCGGTTATAATATTTTTCAACAGAGGGGATAAAGGAGCAGACAGATCACCTGATGGTAAGTGATTATCACCACCCCTGCACGCCTGCAACTCAGGGATCATAAGCGCGTTGCTGGTTTTCGAGAAAGGAGTGTGCTCTTTTCTTGAAACACGTATCGGTTAATTTATTTTATTTAAACAAATAAATAAATAAATATTTCGGACATCTATCAGACAACGCCATCTAGTCCCAAACTAAGCAGAGCTTGTGTTATGGGTACTAAACAACTGATATAAATACATATATACTTTTTTTTGTAAATACATACATATTATACATAGAAAACACCCAAACTCCAAAACAAATATTTGTAGATCACACAAACATTTGGTCCGACCCGGGAATCGAACCCGAGACCTCACGATCCGCAGTCGCATACGCCAACCGCAAGACCAACGAGGCAGCTTAATTTACCTATATTAATATATACTTTTATGTATTTGTTTGTTTGACAACCAGTTGTTGTTACATTGAATCTTATGTATATAAAAACAGTAAATTAACTAAAAACTAGTTTAAATGCACAACATTTCAAGGTGTCACAGCATGCACCAATAGAAACAAGTGAAAAATATGAAATAGATAAAAATCAAATAAAAAACAACTAAAAGAAAGTAACAAATAGAAATGAAAATAAAATCAGACATTCTTATCAAGGAGGACTATACTATTGATACTAAAACCAATGCTTCAACAATCTCAATACAATTGTTTTGAAAGCTGGAATTTGTTAAGGTATAACTGAAACGACCTGACCTGCTGGAGGTCAACATTTACAAATATTGGTCGCATAGATCATGATTAAATAATTTTGCCGTTCTCAAGTACTATAAGTGTATATTTCTATTGTACACAAAGTCGTTGAATATATAGCGTACTTATTCTTTGAGATAAAACATTTAATTGTGACTTATTTCACACTACTCACGATTTTTTTCTTAAAAATGCGTAAAATGCATTGTCTTTATTTAGACACATTAACATAATTTTAGTTTTTAGGTGGAGTGTTAAAAGAATATTAAGTTATAGGACCCCTAAAGAATATGTACCCTACAAGGTGTTACAGCCAATTTTTAGGAATCTACTGGGCCCATTATTGCAATAGACATTATAATTTCTTTGAAACGTACACGTATAGGCAACTCTTGCAAGCAAAGTTAAAGGCAGTGTATGTCTATTAAACAAATGTGTCATAAATTAAAACAAAAAAATGAGGTCTAAGTATTGCAAATACTTTACATTTTAGCTAATCTTAAAACAAGTATATTATTTTCGTAATTCGCCATTACAGTCGAAAAAAATATTGCGAATGTACAGAACTACAAACTATCTTAAATAGTTTTTAATATTTGCCATATATACATATTGTATATAACTTAAATTATAAAAACACTTCTTTCAAGTTCTGCTTTACATAAAATGCTATGGAGAACGCCCTTCATTACATAAGTGGAAGAGACAATCAATGACTCATATGCATAGTAAGTAATGACCCATATGTAAACCTTGGTAACGGAATGCATTTATTCACTGTTTAAGTACTAATTCGATTTTATTACTATCTTAACAGCTTTCCTATACGTATATCCTTAAGTCTATCCGTCGATGATGCTTCTAGGGCTAAAATATTTTAATGAAATTTACCATGTAGATACGAGTATTACGTTACGCTACGTTGAATAAATATATAACTTGCATACACGTGGGCAAAGGAAGCCATAGGCACACCTAGTAGAATATATATTGTATGTAATTATTTATTGGCGTACCAATATTTATTAGCCTTTTAGCGACCGGACTTTTATCCCTATCATCTAGATGGTTGGCAGTCCACAACTGTGCGCTTTACCAGAAACTTTCAGCCTCGCACAAACAAATCTGTGGAATAAACTGTCGCCTACGGAGGTCCCGGACTAATACGACCTTCAAACCTTTAAAAGGAGCGTACTCCTTCTTAAAAGGCTGGCAACGTACTTGTGATGCCACTGGGTGTCTATGGGCGGCGGTAATCGCTTAACAACGGGCGATTCTCCTGCTTGTTTGCCCCCCATTCTATAAAAAAAAACACAATGCAGTCATGAGAATTGCTGACAGAAGTGAAAACTCAAAATTATGAACAAACAGTTGCTTAAGTTCACCTGAATGAACCTCTTTGCTCTTTAAATAAAATGCGCGATAAAAAGAAGTAAATAGATGCTTATTGTTTTTATAAAAATAAAGGTTAATGCTATACAGGGTTTTTTGTATTTAAATGTATACAGTATAAACATATTACCAGCCGTGTCATATAAGACAGTCGAGCCATCAGCTGTCACCATGCACACCATGTAGATGTTAGAAAATATTATATTTACTCCGTGCATAAGTTTCTGAAAGGGACATTCTTGAGGATTTGAGCATAGTATGAATTTACTAAGAATATAAATTTAGAGATTTATATAAATTTCCGCTAAACCTACTTAACGGAAATTTTAACTCGGTTCTAAATTAGACTGGTTTCGTATAGATATGTAAGTTTTATGCAATTCGCCATTTGTGAGGGAACTTTATGCATCCTTTCTTAATTAAATTAACATCATTAACATGATATCATAATTATATATATAAATAACTCACTATTAAGCAAACTTACTTTTAAGAGATATTCGTGAAAAGCATCTTACTAGGCCGCCATAGTGTTGGTCACCATGCTGCATTGTACCTCCTGCATTGAGGATGGTGACCACCACTCCTGGATTCTGCTCATGCTTTCCATCAAGCAGAACAGAGTCATTTTGGCAGATACAAAATAAAAAAAAACTCGAGTAGGTACTACAGCTTTTTACATACATTGAAATTGGTACTAGGTCTTACAATCATTCAGAATTGGTGAACTTTAATAATATAGAGATAACTAAGGCATCTTTTTTAGTATGTGCTACAGTTTTGCCTCAATCAGCTTACCTGGACCATTTCATGATATTAATAAACCAAAATGACCACGTCTTTGAAGCAGAAAATTGTCGCTTAGTAATTAGAAAGTGATAATATAAAACATATTTTTTTCAGTATGCCTTGTAACCTTATTGTACTAAGATCTGTTTTGTGTATTTAATCTTACTGAATAAATTAATTTATGTTATCTCTTGGCGCACGACTGTTTTATTTCCTATAATTGATTATCGGTCCCATGTGCACTTTTAATTATGCCCTTGGCTTCGCTGATGGATAACACGTTGCTCTACACTACGACAAATTGATTTTATCTAATAAAATCTCTTTCTCATTAATCTTCTTACGGAATTAGATTATTTACAGTGTCCTATACATTCCAAAATTAAAAAAAGTACGCCACTGAAATTCCCCAATTTTGAATATACATATACTAAAACAATAAAAAATATTAAAAATGGAATATCGGTGTTACTACAAACTAACAGCCTGCTCCGACTTTGCAGGGGTAGATATAGGATCCCTAACTTTTTTAAATAGTCTGTAGCCCATGTTCCCTGATAAACATAAACACAGCCTGATGAACATGAACACTAACAAAATAGGATTTAAATAGTGAAAGAACTTTTCAAACCGGTCCAGTAGTTTCGGAGCCTATTCAACTCTAACAAACAAAAAATCAAATCTTTTCTCTTTATAATATTAGTGTAGATCTAGATAACTGAGAGTACGCAACCTATTTTAATTATACACAGAGATATGATAATAGCGAGACTTTGTAAATAAACAGTATTCGATGCTTATGAATAGCTCTGAGTCAACCTTAATATAAAAAGTTATACTCGAGCATTATGAAATCCTCAATATCATAATGGTGATGTGACGCTGACTTTCTATTCGAATAACACATGCAACTACTTTATTTGAAATCCGATGTCTATGAAAGAAATGAGCGTGGGTAGATCCTTTTCCGCTAAGAATATGTCGGTCCTGTTTGGGGTTCCGCACCTCGAAAAGAAAACAGAGACGCTGTAGGACTTTGTAGCCCGTCCTTCTGTTAAGAGTTTTTACAGGAACATGTCCTAAACGCGATCATGTGATGATTAAGTTAAAAAACTTATATCTGAACTCGGTGGAACCAGTAAAAACTTCTACGCGTATTTAAATAATTAATAAAGTGAATGGGAGAGAATATTTGTAGGCAATTGGTGCAACTGCGATGAACTTTGGATAAGCATGCAGATAATCGACCTGAATTCTTCTAGCTGCTACAATGTCATCCTCCTTTAACGTCAAAATTTTACAAGTCCTTTCTAAGGAATGTTTTGGAATAGCAAAGTTAGAATTGTCACAAGAGATTTAAGTTTGACTATTTAGAACCCGCCGTGGGTGAGTCAGACTAGTAGTTGTCATTGTTTTTTTAACTCTTAGAATGGCATCTAGAAAATGGTACTTAGGAAGTCTGGTAGCGTGACAGGTCAATGACTTGAAACGGGTCATGGTGAAGCCGATAAGTAAAATAAAGAGAATTTAGTAATAGAAAATAAAGTAGTATTAGTGACGTAAAGTACCAAATAGAATGGATTACATTTGTATAATAGTCAGGATAACTTCTGTAAATTAACAGGTTTACTACATGGATGGCATAGTGATTGATGGAGTTTCTTGCTAGTTCTACTGATGATGTTTTAGAATTGAGTAAGTAAAGTCACTGTCAATGTAACGTTTCCAAAGTTCCTGAAAAGGCCTACTTGAAATAAATGCTTTATGATTTTGATTGAAATGGTCACCTCGTCGTTTCAATGTTTCAGTTTCGAATATGTTGTGTGATAGAAAAAATTAGATCCAGTGTTTTATGTGTCTGTATCATAAATGTCTGTTCCCAGGTAACACAGACGATATATTCCTCGCAAAGGGAGTTGTTTTTAAATAAAAATAAGAAAAAAAAAACACTCATTAACATATAGGGGCTTCTTCTGTCTCAACAAAATAATTGTGGCACATCACTAACTTCATTTATTATGATATGTCTAAACGACATAAATCATCCAGGTTTTGATCTTAAAAATAGTATTTTAAAACAGCTTCATAAGATTGAAATTCATTTAACAGCAGTAGCTAATAAGATGCACTTCCCCCTCTGATAGAATGTGTTGTCAGAACAAGCAGTGTACTAAAACATAATAATAAAAAATGAGTTTGTAAAATAAAATAAATATTTTTATACGATCTCAGTTTTTTCAATATGAGGAAATGAAATTTGTGTTTATGAATATTGTATACAGAATTACTGTAACTATTCACGATTTCAACATTTAATTAGAAACAAGTGCATCACACAAAGTGACGATAGCAGATGTGATAAAAATATCCATACAGAAGGAGATAGATATGTCGGTCTTGTTTACTATACATTATAATAGGTACTATACATTAAAATATATACTATACATTATATTAAAACGAATACTTATGACCACCTTAAAAAAGCATAAGATGTCAATTCAATTGCTGGAATTAAATTTTTAGCACTCAGTTTATGATGGTCAAGCTTCAGTGAAATTTATACATGCACTAGCTGTTCCGGCAAACGTCGTTTTGCCATAATTTTTTTTAAGGATGGGTGACCCTTACCATTTAGGGGGATGAAAAATAGATGTTGGCTGATTCTCAGACCTACTCAATATGCTCACAAAATTTCATGAGAATCGGTCAAGCCGTTTCGGAGGAGTTTGGCAACTAAAACTGTGACATGAGAATTTTATATATTAGATATAATTAGGTAAGTAAAAATATATGTTTTTCAGACAGTTCAGTATAACAATACTATTTTAAAACTACTGAGCAATAAAATGCAAATATGTGATTTGCTATGCTGACTGCGTATTTAAAATAAAATAACATACTTATTCTTAGTTTAAAAGGTCTGTATACAAATAAAATAACGTGCAAGCAAAATGATTTGATTAGGGACACGACGGTTTTGTCTAATATTTATCTGAAGTCCTAAAACAACGGTTCTTGAATTATTGGAATGTACTACTCGTTCAAGAAAGTACCGCGAAAAGATCAATAATACACAAAACGTTAGTAATTCACCCAAGTTTATTTTATCACCTTCAAAATACGCTCCTTCAGACTAATCCAACAGAATAATCCAATGGAATGGAATTAAAGGTGATCTATACAAATAAATAAAATTGGAGTGTCTGTTTGTAATATTAAAATAACCGCTTTTTACTTAATGCATATGTATGTATACACGATACATATACCAAAAATGTAGTTAATTTTTTTTTTGTCTGTCTGTCTGTCTGTCTGTCTGTCTGTTTGTTCCGGGTAATCTCTGGAACGGCTGGACGGATTTTGACAGGACTTTCACTGGCAGGTAGCTGATGATCCGGGGAGTAACTTAGGCTACTTTTTTTAGACTAACTTTGTCCCACGGCGTTACTCGCAGTACAACAATAACCGCGGGTAACACCGCGGGGTTCAGCTAGTACAAAATAAAATCGCTTATTCAAAGTCATCAATCACAAAGGGCTATATTTTAAAGACTCAAGTGATTTTTTTATTAAATCAAATCTTGTGAAATCAATGCCAAATAATGTAATATTAATTATTTAAATATGAGTCTCAGAAAAAAAAAGAAAAAAAGTATGTTTTTATTGTTTAAGGTAAATGCAACATTTAGTCTGAACTATAAAAACTTCTATTAAAAACACGAAAACAATACCTCATTATTTGTTTTAATGACTGGGGATTACATTGCATCTCTCAAATATAAAAATAATTATTTTAATGTGGAAGACTCTTTGTCATTTTTTTTCGTTTTGATCTCAGTAACATATTATAATGTGATGTGTAGACTGTGGGATGGCTTACACAAAGAAGAATTTTAAGTGTGACATAATAAACTGTACCTATGTTTAAAATTTTGCAACATATACATCAATATCGTCAGTTTTTGTGCACGCACAGTTTAAGCATATTTTTAACGAAACCAGTCTATACAAATCAATTACATTAACGTTTATGTGTATAATTTCAAATTAATAGCGGTAATATTAGAAAAAAAAAGAAAAAAAATCATTAATTTTGGCAACAAAAAGTAATCATACATAAAACACAAAAAAAAAGGTTAAACTTAATTGATGAAAATTATCAATTCAATTTCGCTAAGCCAAAAATATTGAAGTATGTATATAAATTACTTACTTAAAAAATCTGGAATAGCTGGCCCAATGATGCAGAAGCATTACTAGGCCCCTCTTGGATTCTAATACATAAAAGAAACTGGACCAATATTGCTGGAACTTTCACTAGCAGATAGCTGCTGACGTAGGGAGTACCTGAGACAACTTTTATTTTAGAATAGCTTCACCTTGTGATGTTGACATGTAATTGTTTTATAAAGATTCAACAACAACCGCTAATAACAAGACTTGAATAGATTATTCAGAACAAATTATCTATGAATTGTGATTTACTTGGCACTATGAAAAACAACACTTCCAGTGGTCCGATTACAAAGACTGGAAGGTTCCATGCGGCAGGAAAATGATCAGTTAAAACTTAATTAACTCTCTAAGTTCATATAATTATTAACACAGATGAGTACCAAAGGGATCAAGGGAAATATAGCCCCTGGCGTACCACTACTTGTTTAACAGCTGTTTCTAACTTAATTTTACAAATTTTCACTTTAAGAAGTTAATCGATAAAGTAAGAATAAAACTTGTGTATTTAAAACTTTATCAATTTCAAAGACATAATTCATTTAAGTATATAAACGTATGTGTTTACTGTATCCAAATTTCAAATGATAACTTAAAAACTAAAAAAAAACTTTTTTTTAATATGCATAAACAATGTTTGTTAAACTAAATGCATATGAAAGTATATACTGGAACGGCTGGATCGATTTTGATGGGGCTTTCACTGGTAGATAGCTGCTGATATAAAAAGTAACTAAGACTACTTTTAATTTATGTTACTGGATACTAGCTGCATTCCGCGGTGTTACTCGCAGTTGATGATGTAAAGGTACAACAATAACAACTCGTGGAGCATGTAGTAATTATATATATTCGATAAATCCTGTCCCGTATGTTTGTATATCAATTGACTTCGACAAAATCCATAAACACTATATAAATATATATCTATACAAATAAATAAAATTGGAGTGTCTGTTTGTAATATTAAAATAACCGTTTTTTGCTAAATGCATATGTATGTTTACACGATACATATACCAAAAATGTAGTTAAAAATTTTTTGTCTGTCTGTCTGTCTGTCTGTCTGTTTATTCCGGGTAATCTCTGGAACGGCTGGACGGATTTTGACGGGACTTTAACTGTCAGATAGCTGATGATCCAGGGAGTAACTTAGGCTACTTTTTTTAGACTAACTTTGTCGCGCGGCGTTACTCGGTACAACAATAACCGCGTGTAACACCGCGGGGTTCAGCTAGTACTATATATAATCCTAACTAATATTATACTGTGAAACTTATTTGTTTCTTACGCTTTCACGCCTAAACCCCTTAAACGACTGTATAAATTGTTTTACCTATAGAAAGTTACATTATCAGCGAGCACCATACCTGTTTTAATAACTATACTACTCAAATAAAATGCAAATTTTTATTAGTTAACCTAGCTTACCTTCAAGTACCAGTTCGTAAATCAAACTTAAACTCGTAAAGCACTAACAGATGAACAATTCCTTTAAATGAAATAATTAAATAAATTTTCAAGGATCGTATGAAAATAAAATGCGTGAAATAAAATTTGTTAGCCATCACATATCATACTTCTTTCGTTCAAAATACTAAGACGATATAGCGCGTTTAAAACAATTTAATCAAATATATCCCCAAAATTTTATGACCCTTTTTTTCCTCATACGCAGACACGTATTATTACTACAAGTAAGGTATAAAATAAGGATGTCACGTATCAATTGTATTACTACAGGATGAAATCAGACAGTTCAATATTTGTCGACTAGTCTTTGCTAATAGAAATCATTGGTTTAGCTGTAGGCAGGTAAAGTTATCAATTGAATGACGTAATCATATTTTTCATTTAGTACTTATATAATTATGGATATCTTTACTGCTGTTAGTATCTAATTTTCTACGTTGCCTAAACAGAAAATGTAAAGGCCTATAATAGGTTTCTTTTAAGGTAAAGACCTTAAAAGAAACCTACTATATTACGTAAGTTTACTTTATATTATATACTTAAATCACCTTCGAATATCTTTATATATATAATTCTTCTGTGAGTGTGTATGTCACTGAACTACTCTCAAACGACTGGACCGATTTTGATGAAATTTTTTGTGTGTGTTCAAGGGAATCTGGGAATGGTTTAGATTCACAATTTTGTCCGCTGGACAATGTTTTTTTAATTAATTTTTAATTTATTAGTAGTTATGGCAAAACAACGTTTGCCGGGACAGCTAGTGTTTTATAAAGAGTCTAGAACAATCTAGAGTGTCAAATGTACACGTTTCTTTACATCTACTGTTAAATATTTAAGCTACTTAACGTGATTTCCTAAAGAAGATTATGTATTTACAGTGACTGCAGTAAAAAAGTAATTAATTGATTTATAATAGATATACCTACACAATACTTCAAGAATTGGACCAAATTGAAATGGGACCACACGGTAAACGTCAGCTTTCAAAAAAAAAAGAATAATTAAAATCAATTCACCCAGTCGAAAGTTCTGAGGTAACAAACAAAAAAACATTCGAATTGAGAACCTTCTCCTGTTTTTAAAGTCGGTTAAAAATAAAAAGCGTGATTAGAAGACAACATATTAATAATCTAAGAACACAACGTGAGAATGGCTATTTATCATGTTATTTGTTAAAGAAGATAAAAATAAATAAGAAAGAGATAATTCTTCTGTTGAAATAATGATAATCAAGTTTTAATATACATCTATACAAATAAATAAAATTGGAGTGTCTGTTTGTAATATTAAAATAACAGCTTTTTAATAAATGCATATGTATGTATACACGATACATATACCAAAAATGTGGTTAAAAAAATTTTTGTCTGTCTGTCTGTCTGTATGTCTGTTTGTTCCGGATAATCTCTGGAACGGCTGGACGGATTTGGACGGACGGACTTTCACTGGCAGGTAGCTGATGATCCAGGGAGTAACTTAGTACTTTTTAGACTAACTTTGTCCCGCGGCGTTACTCGCGGTACAACAATAACCGCGGGTAACACCGCGGGGTTTAGCTAGTTATTATATACACTTACCAACCACACGACATTGACCATGTGGTGGATAATATAATTTGTTTTCTTAACCGACTTCAAAAAAGGAGGAGGTTCTCAATTCGACGTATTTCTATTCTTTTTTTATGTATTTTCGCGGATAACTTTGTCGTTTATGAACCGATTTTGAAAATTAGTTTTTTTAATGGAAAGGAGATCCCAACCGTGGTTCCATGATAAGGCCACTAAGATCTGATGATAGCATCCAATTTTTTTTATTCAAAATTGTTTACAGGCTTGCCTTCAATGCAAGTTCTAAAAAATTATAACTACAAGAAATTTCTTTTTTTCACTTGTGCCTCGTATGTCGTGTCTCCTTTTATTGTAATAAGTTGGAGGAAATTTAGAATTTTAATATTTGCTTCTTTTTTTTTTATTCGCGCTACCAAAATTTGAAATAAGTTTAAGGCCAATAATTTTTTGTAAAGTTGATTGTTTTTCTTTTGTAGTTTTCTTTTTAATTGTTTTGTCCAAAACTGTGTAGTGTCACAGAATAACTATTACTTAGTACTAACATACTAGTGTGTAGCTATCAGGAGAAGCATACTTCATCCATGACGATTTAAAGTATTTTTAACAAAATTAACTTACAATCTAATTGCCATGCCTAATTGTCTGTTGCCAATTGGGCCTAAAATAATAATTAATCATTTCAAGGTTAAATAAGTTAAAAATCTTCACCTATATGCAGGGGCGGTTCCAGGCTGGAATTTTGGGGAGGGTCACTAATAATTAATTTAAGTCGAGTAAATTAGACTTTATTGCACAATATTCAATTTTATTGCACATATTAGAAACAAATCGATATGTATTGTTATTATTGGTAAGTCTATTGAGATGAGAGTATTTGAATATTTGAGACGTGTGGGACAATCTCTTAATGAATACTTAGAGGACCTAGCTCCGTTTGGGGTGAGGGAGGACATGAAGGGTGTGTGTGGGACTTCGGCGCCGCGGCCTAACTCGGCTGTCAAGAGGAGCTCCAGAAACACATCAGCGGCATCTGGAGTACTCACTGCCGTACCTCACAAGTGAGGCACATCCCAGGGTAGTTAGATTCAACCCCGTGTCAGGTCGCTATTGAATCGGCCCTTTCCCGATCACGCTCTGCGGACTCCTTCTGGTGCATTACGTCTCCACAGAAGCAGCCCTCGGCCTTCCATCCCTCCCTACTTGCCAGTATTGCCGCGATCAATACTGTCCGCCGACCGCAATCAAGACGATGTGGCGCTCCTGCTACCACTCGTACTTGGAGGATTAGCCGCCCGAAATACTCTTCCAAGCTTTACCGACTGTCTGAGCCTGAGCCTAGGTACTTTATGTACTAGCTCACCTGACCTATAGTGTCATCCACCCGGAGGCATGAGCTGGATGGTTCTTGGCGCTTACATAAGCCATTTCGTCGTCGATCCCACAGTGCCTTAAGACGAAAGTCTTCAATCAGTGCGTCCTACCCGTCATGACATACGGAGCCGAAACGTGGACACTTACGGCACGGCTGGTCCACAAGTTCAAAGTCGCTCAGCGTGCTATGGAGAGGGCTATGCTCGGCGTTTCTCTGAGGGATCGCATCAGGAATGAGGTGATCCGGCATAGAACCAAGGTCATTGACATAGCCCAAAGGATTAGCAAGCTGAAGTGGCAGTGGGCAGGCCATATTAGCCGAAGAACTGATTACCGTTGGGGTAGACGGGTTCTTGAGTGGAGACCGCGTCTCGGCAAACGTAGTGTAGGACGTCCACAGGCCAGGTGGAGTGATGATCTGCGCAAGATGGCTGGCAGGAGCTGGATGCGGGAAGCCGAGGATCGAACCAAGTGGCGCGCAATTGGAAAGGCCTATGTCCAGCAGTGGACTGCGATAGGCTGATGATGATGATGACATAAGCCATGTAGGCACCACCTTCAGGCTCAACTCACGAGTCTTATGCACAACACAAGCCACTCCTTGCTCGTCGAGCAGAAGCACCTGCCCGAAGCGTTATCCTCTAGCCTGTATTATTGTATCGTCTACATAGCAGGCGACACTGAGGCCAGAGGCAGACTATTGCGAAGGTCCGCATCGTATGCGAGGTCCCATAACAATGGGCCCAATACAGATCCCTGGGGAACCGCACAACACACCTCTCTTCGATTTGCCACTCCGTTCACATCGACAAACTTCACGCAGATAGGCCTCTATGATGGCATGCAGGTGAGGCGGCTAATATTCAAGGGCCGCCCTGATAGCGCGCCAGGGAAGGCGTTAACTAAAGCGTTAACGATATCAAGGCTAACTGTCAATACGACCATCCCGTACAGAGGTGCCCGCTGATACGGTCAGAGATAACTCTTTCAAAGAGTTTCTCCGTTTCGTTCAGGCAAGTTGGAACGCAAAGATCACCAGTCTTGCTTCTTTTCAGTCGAGGGGGGAGATACCGAGGCCGAAACACTGAGTGAAAATTTGCCTCAGTTTGTCTCCCAGCACCGACCTGGAATACCATTCGGTCCAGGAGCGGTGTTGCGGGAAGCCAGTCTCCATACGGCTCGATCCAGCTCTCCCTGCAATGCCTCACACACGTCGGACTAGAGTTGCCGGTCCCATTGCGTCGGAGGGATTGGGGGATAGTCCTTAGAAATAGTGTGTCTGTCTAGCACTTTTCCTAGAAACTCTGGTCCAGACTAGTTGTGTCATCTGAGTATTTATGGTAGAGCAAGCCTGAATCACGAGTCTTGGAAGGCAAAGTTTTGTTGTCCACATTTTGTTACAGTTGTTATTTATAGGTGGTAAACAATTCCTATCCTTTGATTCTTATGTCTATTGAACAATTATGGAAACTAAGGAAAAGAATAAGGTTAAAAAAAATTACATGTGTACGATTTTGGGGGGGGTCGTGTCCCCTGTGACCCCCCCCTTGGAACCGCGCCTGCCTATATGCCATTTGTACATATCTGCCTAATTTATTAGTACAGTGCCTTAGTTAAAGCGGAAACTTAAATGAGAGTCATAAGTCCCCATAAACTGATTCATAAATAAAGTGTTTTAAGAATATTGTGAAATTATATTCATTACAAACATCAGAAAATGTTTTCGTTTGCTCCATGTTCATTGCTCTCAGAAATGTCTGGACCCGACGCTTTGACCCTAAAGTTTTGGCGGTTGGGCTTGGTTTCTAATAGTAGTTACTAACACAATAAATGGTTTTATTATATGTTTAAATTTCGGAAAGTTATTGTAAAAGATTTGATTTCCTTTAATTTTTATCAGTATTTTACATTGAGGGTAGCTATTGACCAAGAGAAACCCTATAATTATGCCAATCCAGTTTACTTTTTACTTTTATTTAACTACTCAAGAAAGTATAAATTCACCTTTATGTAGAACTTCTAGTTTAAAAATACATAGTTTGAAGTTAGTAGTTGATACATAGTTGATCCTGAATCGTGTGTACCCATCTACTGAAAAAAGAGGACGTAAGGACTGCCGACAGAAATGAAACTTACCTATAAACGTACACTTGTTACTTTTGGTGTAGATTTGTTGATTGAGATAAAATCAAATTAATTTGCTTGATCTTAATCTATACAAATAAATAAAATTGGTCTGTTTGTAATATTAAAATAACAGCTTTTAATCAATGCATATGTATGTCTACTACTACACGATACATATACCAAAAATGTGGTTAAAAAAATTTTCGTCTGTCTGTCTGTCTGTCCGTCTGTCTGTCTGTCTGTTTGTTCCGGATAAACTCTGGAACGGCTGGACGGATTTTGACGGGACTTTCACTGGCAGGTAGCTGATGATCCGGGGTGTAACTTAGACTATATTTTTTAGACTAACTTTGTCCCGCGGCGTTACTCGCGGTACAACAATAGCCGCGGGTAACACCGCGGGGTTCAGCTAGTCTTAAAATAAAATTGTTGCCGTGGTATTGGGATTGGTGTCAGTCGACCACTATGTTATGTGTAGGTACTAGCTGCGAACACACCAATGAATTTATATCATTCAAACGTTTGCCTTCGGCTCTGCCCGCGTTTATGTCGGTTATCGCAGTGATTCTTCAAACTGATTTAATGTTTTTATTTATGAACCGATTTAAATGATACAAACACTTAATTATTAAATAGAGCAAACCGCAACGCAATAAAAAACCGCATACAAAACGGTTAAGCCGTTTCTGAGATCATCCTACACAAACTTACAGACCAACAGTTAAATCAGTCATTCATTGTTTTGTATTCTATTACGTTCATAAAACAACCATGTAACAGTTTTTCTTAATTATTTTCCATGTACAGACAGCGATCAGCTACGTTTATAATATACTAGCTTTTGCACGCGGCTTCGCTCCCGCAGACTTTCATCAATTCCTTTCTTAGTGCTCACTTACGTTATATAAAGAACCTACATGCTAAATTTCAGGATTCTAGGTTCAGCGGTTTGGAATGTGCGTTGATCTTGATTTGACTGCCTCGGTGTACCAGTGGTAGCGTACGCGACTGCTGTTCTTGAGGTCTCGGGTTCGATTCCCGGGTCGGAACAAATGTTTGTATGATCTGCAAATATTTGTTTCGGAGTTTGGGTGTTTTCTATGTATAATATGTATGTATTTACAAAAAAAAAGTATATAAGTATTGATATCAGTTGTCTAGTACCCCATAATACAAGCTCTGCTTAGTTTGGGACTAGATGGCGTTGTGTGTTAGATGTCCGAAATATTTATTAAATATTTATTTATTATTATTTTATCTCTGGGTATGTCAGTCAGTCACCTTTCTCTTTTATATATATAGATAACAGCTGCCCGGAAAGACTTCGTTCTGTAAACCTCCTATGGACACACATATATTTTTTTATTAAAACCTCCCACGGACCTTCAGGATCATACAAAAAATAATGCCAGACATTCTCGAGTTATGCGCTTGGCAACATACATTTTTATTTATATATAAATTAGGTATTTTTTTTTTACTAATCCCGCCCACATTCCCACCACTGTAACTCCTGTACACCAGGATCAACAGCAGTGACCCACGAACACACCGAGTTATGACACTCGGGAAGT
Source organism: Spilosoma lubricipeda (assembly GCA_905220595.1). Classification (NCBI taxonomy): domain Eukaryota; kingdom Metazoa; phylum Arthropoda; class Insecta; order Lepidoptera; family Erebidae; genus Spilosoma; species Spilosoma lubricipeda. The sequence goes on from HG992290.1 coordinate 5,908,129, forward strand.
CCCAGGAAGAAAATTAACTGTCTTGGAACCCGCAACGAAGTTAATCAGAAGAAAAACAGGAGGAGTTGGAAATGATAAATCCACTTCCCTCCTTAGCAAAGCGGGAGACAAAATGAAGTCAAAATAGGCAGACACCTTTTTCAAACCGGGAAGCACCACGGATAAAGTATTAAAGTATTAGGGGTCCTAAGTGAGCTATATTTGATTACTATAGTATGTATGGCAGAATCGCCTAAACGCACGGAAATTCACCGCAGTTGACACAAGATCCTCATAGTATACCGCCCCAGATGTCATTTGTAAGCTATTTAGCATTGTGTTACGTTCATTGTACCAAAGACTACACTCCCAGAGTACATGATGAGCCGACTGTTCACAGATAATATCAGGTGTTGAGCATTGACACAATGGTGAATCGACTAATTTAAATGAGTGTAGTTTGCTCTTAAAGTTACCGTGGCCTGTAAGAAATTGAGGGACACAGTGATCCACCTCGAGCCATGTTCTTGACAACCGTTCGCGAACAGATGGAAAGAACTGGTAGAGGTGGCGCCCCTTAGATGATTCGTCCCATCGTTGTTGCCATTCATCCATTAGATCGTTATAGACATTGGACTGCTGTTGAAACAATCTTATGATTTTATCGCGGTCTCGTACGCCCAAAAAATCGCATTCCATGTTTTGTAATGTGGAATAGTACATGGCTGCACGTCTTTGCACCTCGAGATCGACCGGAAGGACACCCGCCAACACCGGTAAAGCCTCAGTACTAACCGTCCTATATGCTTTGCACAAGAACATCAATGCAAGTCGTTGTCCTTGTAACAGTTTCCGACGGACAGCACCTACAGTCGCTCTATCGGCCCACACGGGAGCACCATAGCAAATAGAACCCAAATAAGTAGCTCCATATATAATCTTTAATGTATTAAATGAAAGACCCCGTGTGGCAGTAGATATCCTCGTCAGAGCAAAGAAACTTTTTTTAGACTTTTCGTTAACTGTTCTAATATGTTCGATAAATGAAAAATTTCTTTCTAAAACTAATCCCAAATAACAAACCGAGTTTTTATTTTTTATGCTAACATTTTGAAATTTAATACACGGCGGTGATTTGAGGTTACCTTTCAGAAGTAGCTGGAAGGTTTTGTTTGGTGCAAAAGTCAAGCGATTACGTACGCCCCAAAGAGATACTAAGTTCAAACATCTATTAGCCAGACTCTCAAGCCCCGCTCTAGTGTCAGATTCCACCAGTAATAAACCGTCGTCCGCATACGCGTTTAGGGTACATCCGGGTGGTATAGGTATTGAGAGAAAATCGTCGAAGCCTATATTCCACAAGTATGGACCTAGCACCGAGCCCTGAGGGCACCCCATCGTAATCGCCTTCGACACAGAATGATGCCCAAGATTCAATTTAGTTGTACCTTGTGTGAAGTACGAGGAGATTAGGGAATAAATATTTTTAAAGCATCCTCTTGATTTTCATCATCATAAATTAGGTATGTATTGATATGTATGTATTTAAATACATTCGCAGCTAGCTCAAGCTCAAGTTAACACATCACGTGACCATATCGATGAAGACTTACCCATCCATCATGACTCAAAAAACATAGAAGTAGTACAGAATAGAACACAATAGAGCAAAATAGAATAGAACATTAAAATAGGAATCTGCGGGATTGCTACCATGTATCTTTTTGTTTGTGAGTGTCCGATATTTCGGCGCTGTTGCAAGCGCCGTGATCACGGAGTAACTCTCAGTTACTCCGTACATGATAGCAATCCCGCAGATTCCTATTTTAATGTTACTGACCATGAAAGTTTAAAACAATGTAGAATAGAACAGAACAGACCAGAAGAGAACAGCTGCTCGAATAATTTCAAATAATTATACTTTTTAGATTTTTTACATTCAAAAATTGATTTTATGACAAAGTTAGTCTAAAAAAAAGTAGCCTAAGTTACTCCCTGGATCATCAGCTACCTGCCTGTGAAAGCCCCTTCAAAATCCGTCCCGCCGTTCCAGAGATTACCCAGAACAAACAGACAAAAATTACGCGGTACATGTATCGCGTATACATACTGCATTTAATAAAAGTCTGTTATTTTATTAATACAAACAGACACTCCAATTTTATTTATTTATAGAGTTTTCTTAAGATTAATTCAAATCTAAACAAATAAATAAAAATGGAGTGTCTGTTTGTAATATTAAAATAACCACTTTTTACTAAATGCATATTTATGTATACATGGTACACCAAAAATGAAGTGGATTTTTTTTTTGTCTGCCTGTCTGTTTGTTCCGGGTAATCTCTGTCAAAATCGGTCCAGCCGTTCCAGAGATTACTGGGAACAAACAGACAGACAGACAAAAATTTTAAAAAATGATATTAGGTGCATGTACCGTGTATTTATTTTATTTTATTTAATAGGTACAGATACAGATAACAGATTGAAAAAATACAAAGAGCAGTCTTAACAGTACATAATAGTAAACCTGCAATCCAGTTACAACTGTATACATACCATGTATAAAATGTGAGTATTTTAATATATATTACAAATCGACACTCCTTTAGTGTGCTGGGTAAGTCATCTCAAACGAGTTTGGCGAGTAGTGATACAGTTCCGTGCAGTTCAAAAAATCAAAATTCTCAAGTTGTGCAGACCTCAGCGAAACACTTAGAAAAGGCTACCGTGCAAAGTATCTCTTCTGACCCAGGATTATGGCCCGAAATCATGCGTACAGCAGATAGAGTTTTTTTGGTTAAACGTGGTCCAGCTGCACCTTTACATAATTTTGATTATCCTTTTGATGATCAGCATAGAAGATTCTCACCAAAACATTACAAGAAAAGGCTTAGAAATGGAGAAGAGTTTTTAAGAGAATGAATGGTATATTACGTGTTTCAAAACGTTTTGTACTGTTTTCCATGTCGACTTTTTGCTGCACCATCTAGCTTGAGTGCTCTTGGTAATCGGGAATTTAAAGACTGGAAGCATTTAGGGGACACTTGAGCACATCATGACAATGCTAAAACTCATGTAGATTGTTTCAAATCATGGCTTGAATTGAAGCAAATATTGAAAATAGGTGAAACAATAGATGCAGTTTCTCAGAGACTCATTGATTCTAAGATAAATCACTGGCCATTCGCTAAATTTCGTTGTAAAAGATATAGCAAAATTCTCGTTTGAGGCAGTCAACATCTTCAATATTGTTCAAAAGTTATTTACATTTTTTTCTTCCTCTTCTTTTCGTTGGGCACCCTAAAACCATTGAGTCATACGCCATGGGAAAGTCGAGTCGACTCATTAAAAGCTCTGCAGTTTCAAATTGGTCCAATTCACGATGCTTTGTACAGCATATATGAAGATTCAGAAATCGATAATATGATCAGAGACGAGGCTAGCGGATTGTAAAATAATTTGAAGCAGTTATACTTTATTTGCTCTGTTGTGATCTGGTACAAAATTTTTAAATCGTATTAATCCCTTAAAGCAAACTTTTGCAAACTGTAAATTTAAATGTGTCACAAGTTATTGATATGCTTAGCAACTGCAAACTTTTCGTTGAAAACCTGAGGTCAGATGAAGCTTTTGAAAGCATCATTTTAGAAGCAACCGAGCTTGCTTTAGAGATTGACGTGGAAGCTAATTTCGAAACCACCACATGACTCATCGTGTCAGAAGCAAAACAAGAACGTATTTGTACGAGGACCCGAATGAACCCGTTCAAGACCTCACACAAAAATATAAAATATATATTTTTTTACACTATAGATCAAGCAATAAATGCCTTGGAAACCAGATTTAATTTGCTAAATACTCACAGTAATTATTTCAGTTTTTTGTATAATATTATTGGTCTAAAAGACATGCCCAGAAATGAGCTACTGTTTCATTGCAAAGATTTGTAAGTAGTTTTAACTGATGGAAATGCAAGCGATCTTAACGCCCTGGAACTAGCGGATGAAATAAGCATGTTTCGTCATTATTAACAAAAAATTAAACCCCTGTTAAGTTCTCAAGTTTATCGCTACACTTAAATTCGCACCAAACCTCAGCATAGCATTAAGAATCCTACTTACATTGCCAGTCACTGTGGCCTTAGGGGAAAGAAGCTTTTCAAAACTAAAAGTAATAAAAATGTATCTTACATCGATGCAGACGCAAAATCATCTTAAGGCATTGGCATGATAGCTATAGAACACTAAATTAGTAACAAATTAGACTTGAAATCACTGGTTCGTGAGTTTGTCAAAAGAAAAGTTAGAAAAAGGGCATTTTTATTACTTTGGTTAGTTAGAATTTATTTATAACTAGCTGAACCCCGCGGTGTTACCCGCGGTCATTGTTGTACCGCGAGTAACGCCGCGGGACAAAGTTAGTCTAAAAAAAGTAGCCTAAGTTACTCCCTGGATCATCAGCTATCTGACAGTGAAAGTCCCGTCAAAATCCGTCCAGCCGTTCCAGAGATTACCCGGAACAAACAGACAGACAGACAGACAGACAGACCGACAGACAGACAGACAGACAAAAAAAATTTAACTACATTTTTGGCATATGTACCGTATATACATACATATGCATTTAGTAAAAAGCGGTTATTTTAATATTACAAACAGACACTCCAATTTTATTTATTTGTATAGATGTATAGATATGGGATATTAGTTTAGTTAGCATTCATCATCAACAACCCATAACGTCCTGCGACTGCTGGGCTGGGGTCTCCTCTCAAGAGAGGGTTAAGGCCATACGTCCCTACCCTGGCCAAGTGCGGTTTGGGGACTGGCAAGACAACGTTGTGGCTACGTAATCTTGCCGATGGATGTTTCAAGCCGCCCAAAGGTCTCCAACTAAGCTTTACGATCCTATGATAACAACCGGGACCGACTGCTTAACGTGACCGCCGATTCACGGAGACGCTTATGGTAACATGCCACCAGCGGTCACCCACCCAGGTACTGACCGCGCCGTCGTTGCTTACCCTAGGTAATGAGCGTCTCTTCTAGTTAGCATAACTACATGTTATTTTTTGTTATCTGATGATTGAGTTTTAATAAAATGTTTATAGATTTTTTTTTTAAATTGCTTTGCGTTGCATTGCGTTATGTTTTAGATGTCCGAAATATTTATTTATTGATTATTTTGGCTAACAAAAAAAAATAATTAAAATATAAAAATAATCATCCTCACTAAACGGACTATGTCGAGGAGAACTGCCTTTTGCTTTAAACTCTTCAGACGATAACAGTAGGTACAAACAAATACGGTCCCCGAGAGGCTTACATAAAATACGAGTGGATAAATAATGTTGACAAACTCCATATCAATGAAATCAACATACCGCAAGCAACGCTATTTTACAAGCTTTTATTTAGTTTCATTTATCCCGATGTTTGTGTGTAAACAAATGTTGCAAGTTAAATTAGAAGAAAGAAGCTGAAAATGTACCTTTACTTCTGGTGACAATGCAATTATATATAATCGGTATTTTATTAATCGAAAATGGCCGCAGTAATAAAATGACAACAACATTTCTGAACAACCCATCCAATATGGGTATCAAATGACTTAAATGAAATGAAATTAAAGTATTTTTTTATTAACAAGTAATAAAAGCTTTTTTTTAAAAAAACTTTTTAAATTATCACTTGTTATTAATAATAAAACGTCTCCAGTAAGGCCATCTAGTGAATTAAAAGTAAGACGCACACTTTAGTAATTGCAAAGTCAAGCTGTAACCTTGATTATAGCGTTGTTACGGCATAGATGGAACCTGTGGAGGGCGCGGCGCCCTTCGGAAATAAGTGGTTTTATCAGAAGATGACTCTGCTTGTTGAAATATTTGTCATGAATTCATGTTTTGCTGCTAACAAAATCTGCCGGGAAATATTTAATATTTCGGAAAAAGTATTGCCCGGCATAGAGCATGGACTAAGACTTCCACGTCTATTCTATTTATGCTACCTACAGAAGATTATTTTCTTAAGAATTTGAAGACTTTTCAACATCAGTTCGCTGTTGGAAATGTAGGGTACTACCACACCCAAGGGATGAATAGGGATCTAGGCACTCCATATCCTTATTTCAAAATTAACTAATATAAGGATTTTGATGTACCTAAGTGATTTGGAGGTCACGTTAAGCAGTCGTACCGGTTGTTAGCATATGATAACAGCCGTGAAGCTTAGTTGGGGGCCTTTGGACGGCTTAAAAACATACAACGACAAGATAGCGTAGCCACAACCAGCGGTGGATTTACACTAGGGGCAGTCGGAGTAAGTGCCCAAGGCGGCATTTTTTTTAAGGTGACAAAACTTTGTCATATCAAAATTAGCTCAATATTAATTAATTAATTATAATAATTAATAATTTTCTGTTTAATTGATAATTAAAGAAATCCAATTCATTGATTTTGTGGATGAGGGTTTCTGTAATGGTCTACGTCAGATGACAGCACTGTGGCGGCAGGTCCAAGGAACTGTCAAAAGATCAGTATTTTTCCTTTATATTTTTGGTTTATTTATTCCTATGAACATTCTTATACAAATATTGTTTTCCAAAATGCTGCAGTGTTGTGCAGTACCTACGTGTGCATTTGCAAATATAATAGAAAAGCATAAGTTACCTACGGTAGATGCAGATTGCAGATTCCTATTTTAATGTTACTGACCATGAAAATTTTAAAACAATATATTGTTAACCGGTACGGGCCGGATACATCAAAAACAATCAAACACCTAGAACGCGCGCGGAGAAAATGTGAGTGTTTAAAGGAATCCCTGTCTGAAAAATTAAAATCTAAACTTTAATAAAAAAAATAATTATTGAAGATTATGAAAGGAGCTTTCATTATCTATAGTAGGACAAAAAATTTCATGTTAGAAAAGTACTCGATGTTTTCATTACATCGAAAGTCGCCGCTGTACAGTTCCGATTTTTCGAATCGAAAAAACATTGATGTTTTTTCAAAGTGCACACCGTACATAGTTGACAGTGAGTATTATTAACCGACAATTTTCACACCCAATTATTCAAAAAGTAAGTATTCGTTTGCAAATTACTAGCATGAAGTTAACTACAAATTCAATGCACTTTTCTCTTGATAATATTAAAAGTGAAAAAAAATTGAGTAGACATCTAAAAAGAAAATGTATCGGATTCATATTTTTTTAACTCCCAGACGGCCTGGGACTAAGTTACTCTATAAATCATTTAATTTTGTCTATGATTGTAGTTTTTGGCTAAAATCGTGCATTTTCATTGGTTGTAAAACAGTATCCAAAAAGTTAACAATGGCGCGGGTTTTGTCACATCCTGTTATGTGTTGAGGAGAGTGCATGGCCTCGACGTTGATCCCGTTCTAAGATATTTTTCTGTTAAGCCGCTGCTGTGTAATATACTATTGACGGCGTTAAAATTCGTGATGGTGCTCTTAAAAAGGCCATGGATTTGATGAAAACGGTAAGTCACTTAATACAGTTTATTTACGTGAACATTTGTTTGGCTTTTGTTTCTTGTTTTGGTGATATTGAAACTGGCCATTACATTAGAAAAAATATCTTTTTCCAGAATTTGTATGCACGTGGGAGGTAAGTCCCTATAGTTACTGATAAATATATAGTGTCCAGTTTCGAATTTAAGAATTAAGAATCACCAATAAGTTGATTTGTCAATACTCGGATGGCACCCGGCAACCGAGCGTTGTTACGCCATCTTATAGTCCTCCAAATGTTCCGCATATTTTGCAGCTTTACGTTAGTGCAAGAAAGAATTAGACGCTGAAAGTCATGCTTTAGTTGAAAGAAAGTTCAATGGAAGTTTCCTCGATATACGTTGGTTCAGTAATAGGTATGTCATTTTCACTATTGCATTTCATGGTAGAACCACATGTTCTATTGATTTGTTATTGTTTAGTCGGCGCAAAGGTTACATTATGTTGTATTGATTGCACGGTATTGATACTGTTGCATTTATGTACGTATTTTAACCTTTATTAGTCTTGTACATGTATCAATTTTCTTGTAGTTGTAAAGTCCCGAATCGGATAACCTATAAATTTGACAAGCCGTAAGTCCAACGTTCAAACAGCTTGTCATTTCTGTACGCATAATTTGCAGAAACAGAATCTCAAGGTTATTTTTTCATGAAAAAATAGTTTTTTGAACAAAACTAACGCCATGGGCTTTTATTGAAGTGTTATTTCACAAATAGTGTTCACTCACTAATACTTACATATTGCATCAGTAACCAGGTATTTATATTTCCGCTCAATTGTGAATAAATTTTAGAAAGCAATTATATTTCAGTAATGTATTCAAGTAACTTCCTCATTCTTTTATCTTAAAATATTTTGTAACTATCTGTTACTAGTTATATAACCTTTAAACATTTTGAGGGAGTTCTTATCAATATGTTTGTTCTTGTTATACCTGTTTTAAAAATAGATGTAAAAATATGTTGTTTATGTAAATTAATGACAAGTTGATAAACTATATGTACTACAAAATACTTAACATTAATGTGGGTCCCATTTTTGAATGTTTGTGGCTTATTTCCTTAAACAAAGAATATGCATGGTAGTAAATGTATGGTAGTAAATCTTAATATCTCACCACTGAGATTGAGTTTAAAGGAATTAATTACATAAATTATAACTGATGTTATCGTGTGTTTAAGTTCTGGAGTATAGTAAATCAGTGTTGAGTATAATTTTAGAATATAGTTTTCAGTAATTCCAAAGTGTGAAATATATTTTCTTGAAAAATTCAATACACAGCAATTACATACAATATAAATAGTAGTGTTGCAGTTTAGGTTTATTAGCAATTTCAAATTTTTAATTTGTTAAAATAAAAGTTAAACTATAAAGAACATTCTTGACACAACTCAAATAAATTATTTATTTTACAAATTCCATTAATTTAAATGGAACAGTCTGTCTGTAAACCTTTTATGGCTAAACCGTTGAACTGATTTATATTAAATTACCAAGCAGATCCTTTGTTTCTTTAAGAAGAACATAGGCTGCTATTCACCTTCAAAAACCGATGTACAGCGGGGTGGGGTTGCAAGCAAAAGCTAGTTTTATAAAAAAAACAATAAATACTTTTAAAGAACTATCATAGAATGCTTAGCTCTCAAGTGGCAAATTGAATATGAAATTCATACAGTATTTGCTACGTAACAGTGTATGCTGCCTAGGTTATGTACCTTATAATTCATTCAAGCCTTGTATTTTTCTTCAGACCCTTGGATCTGTCAAAATAGCTAGTGTTTGTTTAGTAAACTCTACACCAAGATTACTAAGACCACCTAAAGATTAGATAAAATTAGGACTGTGAGGTTGTAGATAGAATAGGTTCATGTCTAAGTAATATTTTTATTGAAAAACTATCTGCACCCAGCAGTTTTATCTTCAGTTGGTGTTGGAAAGGTACAACAACAACTGACTGTTACTTCCCGAGGCTAGGCTCGTTATTCAATTAAGTCTTCCTATTGAATCACATTGCTGATAACTGTATTGAAATCTCTTTGGAAGTTAAAAAGATCTTCACAATGCAACTTTTATTTTAAACTATATAAAGATACAGAACATCAATAACAATTATTGAAAAAGTAACTCAATTTTAATTGTGTAAGGAACATTGAATGGAGAACATTTAATATAATATAGATAGCAATTTTTATTAACACCTCATTAAGTACATTTGGAGACCTTCAAATTTTAGTTTACTTTTTATTCATTACTGATATTTCAGCAAGAGATAACAAGGCATTTTTTTTACGTAAAATTTAGCAAAATTACTATTTCTTGAGTTTCAAATAACACGGAAACATTATTTAAAGTTAAATAATGTTAATGAATAGGTTACAGTTTTGTGTTCTTTTCAACTTAAGGTCGTATGTTTAAAGTTGAAAATAAAACAGACCGGTTGTTTAAAGTAACATTAAGTAAGTTAACAGGAATTATTATATTTATTGTTTTTTTTATTCTTTTATCTGAAAAATATGGCTGGCTAGACTAAATAAACAACATCTGCCCATAATAACAATCTAAGTGCAACAAAAAAATAAAAAGACCTATTAATTTTATTAAAATCTAGTGGCTGTTTTATTATGAAATAGCTTTACCCTCTTGTATGTTGGATATCCCCATAATCATTATTCTAGTTAAAATAAAGCCTATGTGAAACTCGACATGTTGACTATGGTTTACCATTAGAAAAGGCTTGATTATAAGTTTTTAACTTCTATTTACATTTACTGAAATTATTCGATTATTCGATAAGTGTCAGTAAGATAGTTGAATTAAAATGTTTAACAATAAATATGCCATTATAATCATCAAAGCAAATAAAATTATTTAATTTAGGTACCTACTTATTCATTGTTCTGGTTTTGAAAGATACAACTACATTCTCACAATTTTAATAAATTAATATTATTTCATTAATAACTATCCTTAGTTATACATTTGTTTGTAGTCATTATAATCATCTTCCTAATGCCAAACTTCTCCAAGACATTAAAACAAATAATTAATACATTCTTTTTTTTTTTTTTATTTTACTCTCTATTTTGATCATTTAAAATGGCAGTTTTTTGTTATGATGACAAGAGTCAACCATGAGCGCTTGATCTAATTACATGTATAATTAAATTAAAATTGGTGTTTTTTAAAATGGTTTTTAATGCGCATCATCAGAATAATTTAAAAAACAGAATAATTACATTCTCAAGCAACTGCCAAAAAGAAAAAAAGCATGGACAAATACACAAGTTCATACATAAATATTTTTATGTATTACAGTGTAAAACAAATACAAAGGAATAAAGCAAGTGCTTAAATAGATCAAAACTTATACGGAATGTGAAAGTCATTAAGCTGATATATTGTACAATTTATTTCACTATCCATGATACATGTAAGATGTTTTTTTCATAATAGATTTCGATTGGAAGGTCTAGGTGTGCATAGGTTATACGATAAATATACTTGACGTGTTTCAGGACTATGAGTTCCTAGACTTATCTGATGTAAAGGAAGCAGAATTGAACAAACTGCAGTGCGCACTGTACGAGCGGATTCCGGACAACTCGGCGAGTAGTCTCGCTAGCGGCTGGAGCGAACCTCCTATAGGTAAACATAAAATAAATTTTACACAAATTACATTATATGGTGTTGTTTAGGATTCTGTTTCTCAATGGGAAAAGGATTCCATAAATATAATCCGTATTAGTGAATCGCATCCGAAAACAAAGACAGGAGATAGTTGTGTTAAGATACCTTCGATCCCGACCCGACGGAAAAAAAGTCATTGATGCTCCATTGTGTCAGTAAATCTAAATCAAACTAAATTGAACTACTGAATACATGATTTTCCTATAAAGATTTACAGTGCAAAGCAGTGCATGGTAAACAATAATGTTACACATCAGACATACTCGATTCACTCTAGGGGCAAGGTTCAAGGACTTCACTCGCACGCGTCAATATACTATCATCCATCTGTCTTCGTTTTCTGGAGAGCTCACCTAATACACAATATGTATAGTATCAAATTGTTGTCTCTCTCTGTTGTTGAAATAAACTTCCAATAACTTTGAGTAACATCCCTTTGAGTAGTAACTAAAATAAAGTTTATAAATCCACTATAGCTCAAGTCAAGTCAGTAGATCAAGTACCTAATACTTTAAAATTAAGAATTGTAAATATTTTCTTGGAGATTTTTAATTTGAGATATTACTGGAGTTTACTATATTATATATATTATATTACATTACTGGATATTACTTATTATTTCTTTGTCTTTAAAAAGAAAACGGAAAAATACCTTTCAAAATTTATTTCGGTGATGGAGATGGACAGGCTAACCTTTGGTGCGAGTCTCACCGCTGTTAGTTAATTTTTTCAGTATTGTTCTCTCAGTGAATAACAAAATATTATTAACAATTTCGACAATTCTATTAGATCCATCATCGTGTTCATCGAGCTCGGTGGGACCACCGACCGTGTCGAGCAGCGTGGACAGCCTATCGGGCGGCGAGTGCGAGATGGCGCCACACTCGCCAGCGCGTGGCGCCGCTGCCCCGCCGCACGCGCCCCACGCGCCGCCCCCGCCCTACGCGCAGCCGCCGCCCGCCTACCCGCCCCCGCACCATAACCACCACTGGCCCGTGGCGCCGCCCAACGTGTACGTGAGCCAAGTGACGGCCAACGTCAACGTACACGGCTACATGGGCCAGTACTACCAACCTCCGCAGCCGCAATACGCTCCTCAGGCACCCGCTGAACGCGCAGCACGCGCGCCCCGCCGGGAGCGCCGCGGTAAGCGCGCACCGTCTCCCCCGCCTCAGCCTCCGCCCTATTATCTTCAATATCCGCAATACTACCCGGCCGCACAAGCTCAGGGCGCACCGCTCTATCACTTGCCAATGTATCAGCCGGTCGTTTACGGACCCTACGCCTATCCTCCTTACTACCCTGAATATCCAATGCCCGTGGAGGGTGACCCTGACAAAGGTCCCGATGAGTATCAGCAAGAAGTAGTGATGGAGCAGGAGGCGGTGGACGCGTACTACGCGACCGCGCATTATGCGCCACCTTACGGCCCGCCTGTCGATGGTGGTGTGGAGTACATGCCGCCTATGTATCTGCCGCCGCCCCCGCATTCACACCAGGTACCCATTCCGCAGCAGCAGCCGTCTCAGACGACTCCGCACCAGTTTAATGTACATGCCAAAAACTTCGTTCAGGGTCAAAGTCAAAATAAAACCTACACTCCACCTGAAGCCAAGCCACAAGAACAGAAAACATCACAGCCTCCGGTTGCAGCTTCGGTTTCAGCGTCTGCGACCGCTGTCGAGTCGCTGCCTATTAAAGATCTGAAAATTACTACTAAAGACCCGAGCAGTCCCAAGCAGGTTGATCGAACAGCGGACGTCCCTCTACCGAAGCCACCGTCTCCGAGTGAAACGGCTCCCGTCATTACAGCCAAGATTGATACCCCTAAAACGACATGGATAGCCACCGATACCAAGGTCGAAACGACTATAACCATTCAATCTCCCGTGTCAAAGACCTTCCCTGCGGCGAACCCCGCCGTTAATCAGGTGCCAGCCAACAACACCAACAAAATTCCGCCTACGACAGGGAAAATTCCCAAGGGTCCCGCCGCCCCATTCTCCGGAAAGCAGCCCACAAAACCTGGGGTGCCTCAGACAGTTGTTGCTGTCCAACAAGCTGCGTCTACTCCTAAGGCTCCATTTGGTAGTAGACAAAAACGCGACGGTCCAACTAATCGCTCTCCGTCTAATGAGAACAGCGAAACGATCGAGAGGAGTGCTCCTGCAGTCGAACACATCAAACGGGAACCGCCCCTGCCTCCGAGCAAGGCCCCCATGCCGATCTCGATAACACTCCACTCAACCGGGGCACCGCTCATCGTGACAAATAAGGCTCCATTTGGACACTCGCGTAAAGGTCCATCTGCTCCCGAGCCACCGCCAGTGCCTCAACCTCCTCCGCCAGCTCCCACGGCGTCAGACTTCCCACCGCCACCGACTCCGCGCAACCGCGGCGAGCCCGCGCCTCCGCCAGTGCTGCCTCCTCAACCGCAGCCCGCCCCCGGCAAGTCTTGGGCTAGTCTGTTCTCCAACAAAGCGAGTGGACCAGCCGCTACTGTAGCACCCGCTCCGGCACCACTTCCTGTACCTGCAGTTGCACACGAAGAGCAGGCTAGTCCCACGACGGTGAATCCGCCGACTGTACCGAATGTACAAAAACCAGTCGCTAAGGTTCCCCCTTATGATGCTTCACCACTCCAAACGACAACAGTAGATAAAAGCTCCCCTACGCCTCGGCTTTCTACGACAACAGCGCCACTGCCACTGTCGTATTCGGAGAAAACTTCAGTAAATGCTACAGCTGGAGGCGCTCGCACCGCACCGGCTGTGTCGGAAGCGCGTGAAGTGTCTGTGAATAAGGAACCGACTCCGGCTGTGCCTGTGCAGCCCTCGCCCTTCAGTGACGATCCCAACTCGTACAGAATGGGAGGTAAGGTTCTTCAAATAATCCTCTTTTTAAAACTGACCCATTTGGAAAACAACAGATACATCCTCATAATCTGTGTCACTTTCTAGTGTTATTTGGTATTCACCCATTTAAACTTACTTAAAATTGGCAGTACCGCATGATCTTCAAAATCTTGTTTTATATTGACCTTATCGAAACTTGCATAATTCTGATTTATATATATTGTCATTATTTTTGCAGAGTTTCTGGTCAAGTACCAGCTTGACAACCGTCCGGTGTCTCTGCTGCCCCGTGGTCTAACTAATCGCTCCAACTTTTGCTACGTGAACGCGATACTGCAGGCTCTAATAGCTTGCCCGCCATTTTACAACATGTTGAAGGCACTCCCATACCAAACACGACGTGGAAAGTCCAGCACACCTGTCATCGATTCTCTGTAAGTATAGTTAGGAATATGTCAACGAAATAGTGAATGTCACAAATATTTAGATTTCATTATAATTCACAGTACATGTACGGCCATTTTCAATAAAAGAAAACTAGACTATCTCCAGTTTCTAGTACTTCTCTCTCTAGTATTAGGTTATTGAAAACGGGAGTTACTGAAAAAACACGATTATCCCTACAATTTTAAGTTATACACGATTATAAACTCTAGATTCAGTTTACTGACTGACAACTGCACAGTTGGCCTAGTGGTTTAAGCACGTCGCTCTTTACTGCACCAAGTGTTGTTTGTTCAAATCCCACACGGGACAACACTGTGTGTTCTACAAATTGTTGTTCTGAGTTTGGGTGTTCTTTGTGTCCGTTTCATGTATATTTGTAAAGTCCCCCACCACACAGGATGTATGTTAAAAAAATTGCAAAATAACGACTGCCTCGTTAGTCTTGCGGTTGACGTATGCAACTGCTGATCGTGAGGTCTCGGGTCGGACCAAATGGTTGTATGATCTACAAATATTCGGAGTTTGGGTGTTTTCTATGTATGTATTTAAAAAAAAAACTATATATATATGTATTTGTATCAGTTGTCTAGTATCCATAACACAAGCTCTGCTTAGCTTGGGACTAGATGGCGTTGTGTGATAGATGTCCGAAATATTTATTTATTTATTTAATGGCAATATACTCCAACATTGAATAATCTTAGTATTGTTCAAGCTGGTTAACTTACGTTGATTGTACATGAGCTGTGTAATGTAATTACTTATTTAGAATTATTTGTGACAACCAGTAGTGGTTCGATATCCACCTAAGACTAAAAACGCGTATCCGTCAAAGCTGTGACGAGCCCGAGCAATCGTGGTCGTCTTGTTGTAAAGAGTCCCGTATAGGAATCATTCTTGATGTTAGATAAAATGGTGTTATATATATATATATATCAGGGTGGAGCTGTGCTACGAGTTCAGTCCGCTGGCGAGCGTGGGGCGCGGCGGGCGCGGCGCGGGCTCTGCGGGCGCAGCTCCCGCCGTGCCGGCCGGCCCGCCCCTAGAGGGCGGCGCGGGGCAGAGGGTGCTGCGGGCCCTGCGCCCCTTCCCCGGCTCGCAGGAGGGTCGCCAAGAGGACGCCGAAGAGTTCCTCGGCTGTCTGCTCAATTCGCTTAACGATGAGATGCTTGAGGTGAGACATTTTTAGTTAAACTCACTATTGGTGAGTACGAAAAGTAGACGTTAAATGTTTTTTAACTGTAAGTGACGGTCTATGGCTTTAGTAAACTAGTTTTGTTAAATATCACCATATTTTATCTTTGGTACACAGTGTTTTATCATTTCATTTCTATGGTATCAGTTGTCTAGTACTCATAACACGAGCTCTGCTTAGCTCGGGACTAGATGGCGTTGTGTGTTGATGTCCGAAATATTTATTATCGTTCAAGGCTTTGTATCTTTGGGAAATATAATATACATTATTAGGTATAGAAAAAAGAGCGAGTGATATAACTTCCCGTTAATACTATTCCTTCTAAAATTACGCCCATAGACTGATACAACAGAAGAACAATGTTAGATTACACTGCAAAAATATGCTCACGGTTATGGGCTCGAGTATTCGTATTACAACTTTTCCCGCTCAAATGAGACGTCGATTTATAAGATTATTGCATGTGAACAGCTCATGAAGCTGGTGGAGGGCCCAGAGCCGGCGACGGCGAGCGCGGGTGCCGCTGGTGCGTCGGAGTCGGACGACGACGACTCGTGGAAGGTGATGGGCCCGCGCAACCGCGGCGCGGTGGAGCGGCGCTGGGCCGCGCGCCGCACGCCCGTGGCCGACATCTTCCGCGGCCGCACGCGCCTGCGCCTGCACCGCGCGCCGCACCACGACGTCACCGACGCCGTGCAGCCCTTCTTCACGCTGCAGCTCGACATCGAGGTGAGTCGCATCTCGCCCTTACTTAGGGCCTGAAACGGTCACAAAAGACACCGAAATTTAAAAAAAAAAATGGATCACACTGTCCCTTGTCTGATTTGAACCCAAACCCCAACCGCTTAAACCAGTATTAGCACATTGCAATGAGGATACACTGGCCGCGCAAATACCTTACGTGTTGTCGGTCAAATACATTACAGACAAAATGCAACCTTTGTGCTGTATAAACGAGAGCAGATCGTGAACATTTTGATCCCTATTGTCCGTTATCCCTCATCTCATAAAATTAGGTAAAAATCGAAAACATCTTTAATCATCAGCTGGATAAAGACCTTTGCCATTGCACATCACATGGTTCAATCCTCGGCTCAAACTTATCATTATTTCCTAAAAAGTCATCATCGAAAATTGTCTTTTATTTAGAATTTTTTCTCTATTATTTAGCAAAATTAGGGTTATTCCTCTGCTTGCCTGCCTTTGCTGGTCTAGGAAACCATCAGTAATAAAATGGAATAATCGCAGGACCTTCATTTTATATCTTTAAAAATTGATCTGTAACACTGAACAATCTCCTATAATCTGCAGATAATAATAGGTAACAACTGCATTACTAATAATAATTTATTGTTATTAGTCAACATTTAAAAAAATTCTTGACCCACTGACATCTCTGAAAATCACCACATTAATATTCATTATGACTGTGTTCATTCACAATATTTAGTAATTTTATGATGACTCTATTTTTCGTCTCTGAACAAATATAATGTGGCAAATGTTAACTGAATTTTTATAAACCGCCTTGGAATATAGTTCTAAATATGAACATAGAAAATTAATTATATAATTTTACACCGACAGCGCGCAAACAGCGTAAAGGATGCCCTGGAGCTACTAGCGGGGAAAGACACCCTGGAAGGCGTGTCGGACGCCTGGCAGCAACTGTCCCTGGAACAACTACCCGTGGTACTGTTACTGCACCTTAAATGCTTCCAACTTGATGCAGACGGTCATACGGCTAAGATCGTTAAGAACATCGATTTCCCTATTGACCTGAAGATCGATCCAAGTAAGTAATATAAGTTTGTTCAATTCAATTGTAGTAATATCCTTTAAATATCCCGATAACCGAAACTGACTAGGTTTAATAAATAAATATTGTGGAACAAGTGACTTAATTCTGAAAGTTAATTCGAGAATGCCCTTTTCAAATGTATTAGAGAATGCCCTTTTCAAATGTAAATGATATTCTAAAGTTAATCATTGTTATCTTAAATAAACTTCGTTCACCGTAAGCAATTTCGTAATGTATTCACATCCTGTTTAAAAATGTAAAATAACGTTAAAAATAGCAGTAGGGTACACAGGTTATACACACAGAACATCATAGTAATCATAGGAAATTAGATATATTAACTCATAGATATAGCAGACCAAGCAACGAAAGCTCTAAATTACGAATTGAATTTTTAACCAAGGTTAACTGTTCTTTGGCCTCTAAATTCATATAATTTAATCTACATAAAATCATTTACCCATATTGTAAAAACTTAAATAAATTCTTTAAGATTCAGAACTGAAATAGATTAAAAGATGTCTGACAGTCTGAATGCCTAAGAGTATATTGGTATCAACAATAGAGGTTCTTTACTATTACATGGTTTCTTCAATTTCAAATCAGAAATTTTAATAATGAGTACGTAAACATGGTATTAACCGCGGTTTAGACTATTGACCCTCCTTTAGCCTTGTAATACACTGAGTAATACACTGATAAAACCTTAAAATTTTTCAATGATGTTTTTATTTTTCGTCTCTGAAATGACAATAAATGTCGTTTTATACATGTGGTAAATCAAAACTGAGTCTATGATTCTAGTTAAATATAACACATTTTCCTAATTTTTTCTATATTAATTTTGTTTTCAATAATTCATTTTAGAAATCATGTCGTCTAAGTTGAAGTATACAAGTAAGCAGCGCGTTTACAAGCTGTTTGCAGTCGTGTACCATGAAGGTGTCGAGGCAGTAAAAGGACATTATCTCACTGATACGTTCCATGGACAAGTTGGGTGGATCAGGTAATTACATATTACATAAAATTTACTATCCTTGTTATTCATGGAGGAATTATATTTCAATATGCTAGGTACTCAAAATATATATAAATATACAGTAGAAAGTGAGGGTAAAAAACAAGTTTCAAAAGTTATTTGATTTAAACTCAATGCAATTTTTAAAAAAAAGTAAATGGAATTCCTGTCAACTATGATGTTTTTTATTTTTCGTCTCCAATCGTGATAAGATCACGGTAAAATGTGGACCAACTACAACTGAGATTGGATGGATCCCGGTGAACGCGAGTGTGGTGGGGAGAGGTAAAGGAGAGGTCGCTTAAGAGGTGGGTGTGGGTGTGTTGCAGGTACGACGACTCGACCGTGACGCAGGTGGGCGAGGGCGCGGTGCTGAAGCCCAAGGCGCCGCGCATGCCCTACCTGCTCATGTACCGGCGCCACGACTCGCTCCCGCCCAGGGCCGCGCCCCCGGGACTATAAGCCGAACCCGCCACGGACCCTGGCGAGGCTGGAACCTAGTCTACTCGTATCTTTCTCCTCGACGATGTGGAATTGGGATGTTTATAAATTTTAAAAAAATATAAAAAAATATTGTAGGAAACTAGTGCCCGTTCAAAAATACATATTGTTTTCGTCGAGGACGAATCTGCCGTTCGACCGGTCGCCGGCAGGCCTCGTCGAAGGTGACGCTAGTCGAAAGTATCGGCACCCTTTTGTAGATAGGAAACTTATTTAAAAATGTCGGTCGTCGATATTTTACCCGAACTCCAAGTGGCGAAGGAAAAATATGTACCTTGAATTGATTAGTGTTAAGCGATAAATTAAAGGGTCGAGAAGTGAACGCTGGCTGTATTCGGTAACGGTGCTTTGACGGTCTGACGGTGGCAGTGAGTGAAGTGTGCCCTTCGATACTTGTGATAATGGAGTGTTTATAGACGATTACAGCGGATAGTATAGATGTGCCGCTCTATTGTATAGATATTGTTAAACCGTGTATAAGTGTTAAATATAAATAGAATATATTATTATCTCGCCATTGGTATGTTGTGAGGAATGACTGTTTTTAATGTTATTCGAATTCATTGAACTTTATGTTTTGAAACTATTCAAAACATAAGATTGCACTTGCGACTCCGCAAAAGCTATCCAAATAAGACACTTATCGTGTCAGAAGTGAGTGGCGACCTATGTGTTACGATCAAACTAGCTGACTGTTGGATAATACAAATTTACTTATGTATTACTTAGTTATGTTATCAACATTCAAAATGTGACTGGTATATGACTGCAAAGTAAGTGAGATAGCATAAGTGCTACAATTTATGTTAATGTCCATTAGGTGTAGAATATCAATTGATTTTTGTATGTTAGTAAAAATTGCATTGCTTTAGAGATACTAGCTAGTTTGATATTACAAGTTTATGAATAGCTGTGCTATCAATTTATTTCTAATAATAAATAAGTGATCCGATGACCATTGATCTCACTCATGTTGTTGTTGTTTGGAAATTATCACGAGTTTGGATGTATATTTTCTCAAAATGATGGAAGGCAAAATACTATGCCCTATTAGGTATTTGGAAGCTAATATTATGAAATTGACCAAAAAGTATGGATATTATTTGAAATTACTGCTATTCTAGCTTTTCTACTTAGTGTTATGGCCCTTAAAACAGTTACACTGTTTGTTGTTCTAACAGTTACTTCAAATACACTTCTATTGTGTCCAAATTATAATGAAGGAGTATTTAATCTTATAATTAGTCAATTTACCTATTAGTATATTGGAATGAAATAGGTTTAGTTTTGTATAATAGATTCTATAACAGAGTTATATACTAACTTACTAAGCTTTTTAAATGTATAACTTGTTTGTTAATTTGTTTATTTGGGATTGTGGATAGGTTAGGTTAGGCTGGAGAGATGGTGTATGGATCCGGCGAACAGCTCAGGATGAATAGTTTATTAAGTGGTGGACAATAGTGGGGATATAACTTTTGCTTATGAATCAAGATAACTTCACTGTGATCTGTTTGTCATTTCATGCAAATAATATTGGACTTGTACTTCAAGTTTCTCTGACTCCCATTGGTGACTCCTGCTGAAAAATTTGTTCTTGGAGAACAGACAGTTCGGCCGTTACTTACCTTTTAACTGATTAGGCTTACATTATAATGTTGTATGGATTATGGTTTTAATTTATTTATTTCGACCAGATTAGCTATTTATGCTGAAACACAAAAATTGAGAGATATTGAGATTCTTATTCTACTTATTAGATAATGTTATATTATTTCTGATTCTAGCCACTTGTCTAGAAATCCTTGCACTGCTTCTACCAAATATGTTCCTATATTTGACAGACCTGTTGTCTACAACTTGACATTACAATTATACATTGTAAGCAATGTAATAAATTTTTCGGTATTATGTATTTCTACTACTTCTAGTACTCTATTAGGTATAACTACACATAATAGGGGGCACAGCATTTTAGTACTATTTAGTTATTTACTAATAATTGTATTAACGGCTGTTACTAAAATTTTATTTTTTGCGATATAATATTTGTATTCTTACATATTTTAAATATGTCACTAACACTCATAAACCTTGCTACACCTATACGTATTTATCAAAAAAACAAACCGATCGCTTTGTACCAATATCTTGATTCATAAAGAAACTGATTTGGCTTAGAATGAATGTTCCTTAGTAATTTATCGCAGATATCGTAATATTTATAAAATACTATAGATGCAGCTGCTTGCAATGTATATAACTATAACATTTAATGTTTCGTAAGAATAAAACGAATTTATTCAAATATTTTAATAGAAAGAGTAATGAGTATGTAGTCTAGCGTAATTGCTGGTCCAATCCCACATAATTTATTTGCACAAGTTAACATTGTCCTAGTTTTTTTTATCTGTTTCTCTCGTAGCGCTATTTATTTGTCGTGTGTGAAGTGTTGACGTGGCGTTGCTTGTTTTAGTGTTTTGATTTGGTTTTCGGTTAGTCTTTGATTGGTTTTGAGCACGTTCTAAAATATTCACTTTTCGGAGGCCTCGTTTTTTGTTAGATTGTGTTAATTTAGCTCTTAGTTGATGGTAATTTAATGTAAATAAGTGTAAGGTGTTTTCGAGTTGAGTCCTCCATTGTATTTGGTGGAATCTGTATGCGTAAGACTGAGCGCAGGGTCCCCGAATGTCTGTTATTTATGTTTTACTGTGTAAACATGAGCACACATAGCGATTAAGGTTTTATAGTAACAAAGCTGCCTTTTAGTTAAGTGTCTGTGTTGCGTATTTATTATAATTACAAACTTGCTTCTTTGAGCACAGGTATAGCTTCTAATTTACAAATGAGTTATCAAAATATAATATTTCTTTTCACAGTAAATGAATTACAGGAACCATAGTACTCTCGCATAATCTATATGTTTAATAAAAACGAAATGATGAAACATGGTTCCGCTTTTCTGGATTGAACATAAGTTGTGAAAAGGAATCAAGCAATCTTTAAGAATTGAGATATATTCAATTAAATATGTGATCCTGCTATTGTAAGTAACGGTTACAAGTTAACGGATCACTTAGTTGGCTGTGACCTAGCTCTCACTACTCCGTAGTAACACACTATCAGACATGCGTTTTTATTTTTATTTTGGGTGCACAATTTGTAAACAGAGCAAAAGCTTCGTCACTGATATGATAAATTCATAATAGGTACTATACCGTCTCTGTATTATATATGTACATTAATTTAAAATAAATAATATCAATTAGTGATGTTCCTCTGACTAGAAATTAAAATACGGATCAAAGTAGTTGAGTTAATTGAACTAATTTGTTAATTTAAAATAAACAGCAGCTATTTATTTTATGACGAAACATAAAGTCACAATATTATTATAAAATTTATTTGATATTGTTTTGCAATTATTATTAGGAGTATTGTTATATGTCAACCATCCTATACTTGTTTCTCATAAATTTAAGAATCTTTGTAAAGTTTTAGAGTCATGAATGCTATATTTGATTAGAATACGAGAGCCTTTCACCTTAATGTTAAATTAGAACTTAGTTTTATAAAATAATTATCAAAGCTGGATGATCTGCTCTCTGCACTTTATAGCACAAATAAGCCTGTATAGCCCTATCCAAATA
Source organism: Spilosoma lubricipeda (assembly GCA_905220595.1). Classification (NCBI taxonomy): domain Eukaryota; kingdom Metazoa; phylum Arthropoda; class Insecta; order Lepidoptera; family Erebidae; genus Spilosoma; species Spilosoma lubricipeda. Next base: position 5,930,799 of record HG992290.1, read on the forward strand.
ATGACCAAAATGCCTGTATTAAAACTGAATGAGATGAATCAAAAAGAATAGCGAACATCTAGACTTTATTTATAGTAGGTGTATTTATATCGATAATAAGCATTCTAGGATATCGCATGAAGATTCATTATTCGCATGGAAACATTTGTGATATCTCCTTCTTATATATAAAAATTAATTGCTGTTTGTTTGTCCCGCAAAACTCGAGAACGGCAGGGCCAATCTAGCTGATTTTAGTTTTGAAATGTTTGTCATTTGTCCAGGAAAGATTTTAACAGTGAAAAATAACTTAAAAATCCAAATTTATCAAATCCCTTGCGCCCAATGTTATATCAATTAACTTTGATATACATTGCTATTTTTGATCTTATTTGATTCTTTGAATTGTACATCATTTATAAATTTCTAATTTTACTGAAAATTCACAGAAATTTTAAATCTTTTACATGGAAAAAAAGGCAATAAATTTTATTTACTTTTATATTGTAATATTTATTCATAAAATCACGTTAATTTATTATCTCTTCTTCAGATTTAAAAGTATTTCCTCACTTAGGATTGGTCTTATATGGACTTGGGGCAAAAGGTTATCCATGTTGTCTAAAATATACCCACCTCTGAATAAACCTAGCATGATATATGAATCAGCATAATACAATATTTCTTAATATTATATCGGTTATTGGCTTAACTAGATAATTCATTCATTAAAAATATATTTAGTGTGCATTGGGATTCACCTTAGTTGCATAGTATATAATTTATAAGATGTCCATGTTCTAAATAGCCAGTTATGCCACAGAAAGGGTAAATCAACATCACTGAAAATACAGTTTTAATCAAACCAAATATATCTTTCGGTGATCGTTGGTTTGTTTTCAACTCTTCTAGTCCCAGTAAGATCATAGGAACTATCCTTTTGGTGCAATGAAAATAAATTATATTTATGAATATAAAATCTATCGTTACCGTCGATAATTAATTACAAATGGATTATATGTCTCAACACACATTTGCAATAGACAAAAATATATAAATCGATTTTTAAAACGTAAGTAACTTTACAATGAATATATTGGCGGTCTATCTACTTAGATTGTAAACATTTTAATGAAAGATGTATGTAGTATGCTTATCATTATTTTTATATGAGAAGTTCATAATTTAAGTTACAGTTAATTTTAGACATAAGATCCAAGGCTGTATTAATAGGAGTGTTTTTTCCCCAATCAGTGTAAGCTGGTTTAACACTTTTGTTTGGTTTATACTGTGTAAAAATACTCCTGTTGGTCATAATAGATAATGTTCCCTAAAAAAGACAAAAAAAATGCCATTTTAATATAGTGCATTATATATTATGATCAGCTTCCTAAGTTGTTATGTGGATATGTGTGTATGACTAATTATAAAATAATCCTTTATTTTGGTAACAAATTGGTGTTATGAAAAAATTTTGTGAATAAAATAAGATGTCATTCAGATAAAATCTTTTATTTTAACGATCTAAAAAAAACTACAATATCCAAAAGGCATTTTTTAAATCCTATAAATTCATTTCTCTTGAACGATGTTCTGAAACAAAATGTAAATAAATTGAGTAACTATTAGTTATCTGTTCTGTGCTTAGTATGTACAGTGTATGCGACTGCTGTGCTTGAGGTTTTGGGTTCGACTACCGGGTTGAATCAAATGTTTGTATGATCTACAAATATTTGTTTCTTATAATATGTATGTATTTACTAAGAAAGTATATCTGTATTTATATTGGTCGTTTAGAACCTATAACACAAGCTCTACTTAGCTTGGGACTAGATGGCGATGTGTGTTAGATGTCCGAAATATTTATAATTATTTATTTACTTTTAACAAAGATTTTACATTATAATGTGAAAAAAAATCTTGTTAACGAGTAAGATAAAAGATACTGCTTAGAAGTAAATATAGGTACGTACCCTCACCCTACATTTGAAGATTGCGTAGAATAGTAAAACGATTATAATGGGAAATACTTGAAATACTACCACCAACCAGCCTGCTATCACTTCGCTGGATGCCCAAGAACCTGAACTTGCAGCAAAAAGGCTCTAAAATTTAAGAGAACAAAATATCTTAGAATTATAAACGGGCATGTTGTAAGGTTGGTTTTCCAGGATACCACATAATAATGTATGACGTATGGATTAAAATTGAAGTTCTGTTTGTAATTAAAAAATAACAGCTTTTCACTAGAAGCTTATAAAGTACATTTGCTACTAAGATCATAATAGCATTTTTTTTGGCAGTCTGTTCTGAGTTATCTCTGAAAAGGCAGGACCGATTTTGATGAGAAACTGGTTACTTTTTTTAGACTAATTTCGCCTAGCGGTGTTACCCGCGGTATAACAATATCGTCGAGGCTCCGCTTGCCAATAAATATCATTACTCGAAAACACATATAAAATTACAAATACTATTATAAAAGAAACTATAAAATATTGCACGAATTGGTTTTTCGTTCGTAAGTCATGCTAGACCAGTTGCTTAATGGGTCATATGCAGCGCTTAATGTGTAACTTACTCAGAACTTAACAAAACCATTGATTGCACTGTTGGTTGGTTGGTTTAAGCGATCGCCAAGCCGTTTTCTACTGCGCTGGGAATTATGGGTTCAAACTCCACATGGGACAATACTTTGAGTGATCCACCAATTGTTATTCTTGAGACTGGGTGTTTTCGTTTCATGTACCTACGTTTGTAAAGTCCCCAGCAACACAGGCTATATACCTATATATATATGTATTCCTATAGCGGAAGTTATTGTTAAAAGCAGGCTAAAGCAAATCATTGAAGACCGTGGGAGAGCCACGCTTCGGCTTAAATGGGCTGGCTCGACCGGAGTGATACCACGGCCTCACAGAAAACCGGTTTGAAATAGCGCGTGCGCTGTGTTTCACCGAGTGAGTGAGGATACAGGAGGCCCATACACCCCTCCGGGTGTACATGGCGGAGATAATCGCTTACCATCAGGCGATACGTCTGCTCGTTTGCCTCATATTCCATAAAAAAAAATAGTAAAAGAATCATATTCCAGTAGTGTCTAGGGAGTAATATGTGAGCAGAAAGTGGCAAGTCTAGCTCGTCTACTTGTAGCATTAGAGTAAAGCAAGAAAATAATATGTATCCGTACCATCATCACCGCTGGTGACAGTGCCCAACATACTCTTATGAATACACTGGGATACTCTCCGACGGCGAAGTATACATCTTCGCAAAACGTGGTCTGTCCATAAATATATGTGATTGTAGTAGTCACCATCGCAGCGATCAATGCACGCGGTTTCGACGCTGGCCATTGCAAGAGAAATTCCATTAGATATAGACCACCCTGAAATGTATTTATAAACAAATAATTGAAATAACTGAAGCGATATTCAAAATTATTTTACCTATCGTTTAAAGGTATGCAAAGTATTTTGCATTCTGCTCAACCCATCGATGCGTTGGCGTAAAGTGAGGTCAATTAGACCGAATTTTAAAAACCGCGTAAAAACGAAATCGCGCAGACAAGTCGCGTTAAGCGAGATATTATTACCGCAGTTTGCCTACCAATTTGTTCTTCTTTGTAGGTAGAGAGAGAGGTTCTCTTCAGCATTCGAGCTTCAGTGTCTTTAACAAAGAATGGGCTTCCCTGTTTTACCATTATTTTAATTATAACAACAATCACAGTTATCGACTATGAAAATACTATAAATGATTTCTGTTTCTTTATAAGTACCTTATGTAGATCCTATCAGTCGTACTTTATTTTTTAAATGTGTGTGTTAAAGCTGAGCTACAAATTTAAGGGAGTCATATCAACGAGTTGAAATTATTTTATAAGTTATTTATCCCATATAAATAACTTATAAAATATTTTCTCAATAATAGGCACACCTGGGTGCACAGAGTAATGACGCCAATGAAACAAAACAGAATACAAATCGCGACGAGAAATGCCCACGTGATTTTCTTGATAGAGTGCCCAGTGAACGTTGACATCAGGGTTTGGACCAGTAAAGCCTGTAATCAGTTGTATCAAGATTAGAGGAAAAAAAAATATTAGCCAGCCTCAGGAATAGTAATATCTAAAGGTAGGTAAAAGATAAGATAGGTAATAAGAATAGGATAAGGTAGGTAATGTAGAAGTGCCGGGAGGGGTCCGGAGGTCGTAACACAGCAGTTCCCGGATCTCTCCCTCTCTCAGACGCAGAGTAGCACACCGTGTGGTTTTAGTCGGTTCGATTCCGACACACCGCCCCGCCGCCGCAAACCCCGGCGGGGTGAGGGCCCGAGGGGGTTTCCACACGTTATAAAAAAAAAAAAAAAAAGGTAATGTAGAAGTGGATATTTAATAGGTACGGGTATTTTTTTCATTGTTTTGTTTGGTATAGTATGCTCAGCTTAAATTATGAATTAATAAGTGGTTAGGTATAATTAAGGCAAACATAATCAGGTACATTCAATATTTAAATATTCTTCTTTACATAGAATCAAATTAAATTGCTTCCGTTATCTGTTAGCTTAGATCTTTTCGACTACTCGATGGATTTTAATGCAGTTTCCATGAATATATGGGGTAATTCCAGTGCCGGATTAAGCCAGCGCGGGGCCTGTAGCAAATTTGGCCAAGGGGCCCTAGGTTTGCTCTAGAATCTCAAGTTTATGGTATTTCAGTAATTTTTTCGAACATGTTTTTCTATTGCCGGTTGCGGTTGCGATTTAAATGTCGAGAACTAGTTCCTAAATTTAGCTATATAATGCAATCTATAGTACTTTTAAATAATTTTCTTCTATTAGTAACTTTATTAGATTCACTTTATGGTGACGTATTTGACCATTCGTAAGTTTAGTCAATCAGTACGAAACACATTAATTACAGATAGTTTGCCCAATTAAAAGAGGACAAATTCGATAAAAACTGACAACACTGAATTTTGTATATTCGCATTTGAATTTGTACTTGCTTCGGTGATTTCACTTTTGTTTTTCAGTGCGCGTCTCGAAATTTGTTAATATTTAATATAGTAAAGTTTTTGTTAAGTATTTAAAAATAAAAAACTATTTTAAGTTTATTTATAACAAATAAACTATTCTGGATAGCTATAGTAGCTATAGCTCGTATTAAAACGAGCAGAAGTTAAATATCACACACTTTCAGTTATAAGCAAATGATGCTCTACACTCATCAAGATAAAATGATTAAGTCCTTCTTGGCCCATTGTGTTCCATAACTCATGTTAATGCGTTTTAATGTTGAAAAAGAACATTCGCCACTGCAATTAGTCATTACGAGAGGCAAGTAAATTCTCAAGGCAATTTCTTTTGGTTTGGGAAACATGACTCCAAAGAATTATTTAATAAAAGTTTATAAAATTTCAGTTTCAGAGACTCTTATATGTTAATATCAATGACAGTAGCCTCATATGATTTCAGCAACTCCGCGAACTGAACTAATTTGTTGCCCAGGCTGATGTCCAAATCATCTTTGTAGGCATTGACCATTATTGAGAATTTTTCCAAAGTCAATTTTCCAATCAACCACGCATTGCATGTCCATACCAGATTAACCTGTTGCTTCTCAACTTTCTACCCAAAGGCGCTAATTTCAGACTTCCTCTAATGTAGTCATTTTTCACCTTATCTATACTAGTCACACCATAAATGCATCTCAACATTCGCATTACAACTACAGGCTGGCGTTTCTGATCCGTTTCGTTTATTGGCCAACAGTCAGATCTGATCATTTTATGTATTTGCCTTTAACGTTAAAGGAAGCTTGGGATCGCAAAAAGTTCCTGTTACCTGCCGCCACTTATAAGTATTTATATCAGTTGTCTAGTACCGATAATACAAGCTTTGCTTAGTTTGGGACTATGGGTGGTTCTGGTAGATGCGGTCTTCTCCGTAGACACAGTGCGGGAACCGCGTTTGACTAACCGCTTATACCGTTCTCTGAGAATGCCATTTGCGCGGCCTTCTCTATGCGTCAAAACCACAGTCACGACCAGTTTTCAAATAAACTATCGGAAACACTCATCAAAGAGCCATCCATTAGCGTCCGATAAGTCATGGAACGGCTAAATCGGAATACGCTAGTATTATGGCGGTAAGATCCGTTCAAAACACGGCACCCTATCGTACCAACTGACGCAGATGATGTCCATAAAACATACTTTGGAGATCACGTCCGGTCCGGTAACAGAGCGGGTGAGATTGAGTGAAGTTTAGAATCATCTTAGTCCACCTGGCCTGGGACTGGTCCAGGTACAGCACTCAGTTCAGGCGCTGGAAATCGCCGAATGACCACAAAGGGTAAACGCGCAGGCCTGGCGATAGCAAAAACAGGCTAGGGTACCATTAGAGGCAGGACCATGGTACCACACACATATTTTTCAGGGAAAAGGCTGTCCACTAACCACTTCCTTCAAGAAGCTGGCCGTGAGAGGCTCAGACAGAGGGAGGGGTGTGATGCGCCGAGACGGCAGCTAAGGGAGTATCGAAAGAGGATATGAAAAGAGCAGGGAGACATTAAATTATAGGTTAATAGGGGCGGCAAAAATTTTATAACCTACTGGCGGCAAATCTATATATCCGCCACTGAATGCCACATACTAAGCGAGGCTCTCTTTCGTCTTTCAAAGCCTACTACATAACCTCTCGGGGTACCCTATCATACTCCATTTCTAGATCAACAAACACCAAAAGCAAGTTTTTGTGCGCCTGTCTGTATTTATCTCACAATTATCGAATTGCAAATATAGCATTTGTTGGCCCGGCAAAAACCCAAATTAGTTTCTACATATTGCACTTTTCTCTCTCATTCTTCTCTCAATAACTTTCACTAAAACTTTCATTCTAAGTGGAATGAGTTTTATTCCTCTATAACTGCCACATTCCTGTACATCTCCTTTGATTTTAAAGATGAGAAGAAGAGACAAGCGGTCTTAAATACCGTTCATCCGGGATTACCTAATGGCATGCAAGATACTTTACACTTATTTAAATTAATTTTTTTACGGTCAATGGGCGTTGGAGTGCGGTGCCCCTCAAAGCGCGGGGCCCGTAGCATTTGCTACTCTTGCTACGTGGCTAATCCGGCACTGGGTAATTCCAAAGGAAGGTTTATATTTGTAGATAAATCATGCCTATTATGGCAGAGGAAATATGAGAATTTCAAAGACTCCCGTGCGAAGCTGAACCGGGTGGCTAGCTGATAATAAGTTAATCTACAAGATAGATTTACGTCTCGGGACATTTTGAGTATGATAGCAAACGTTATTGGTAAGCGTAGAAACTGATATAGACAAATTACAGAACCATCAAATCATAGTTTAATACTTACCGCAGTGGTTAATGATAATAAAAATAGCGTAAAAAATACAAGAGCAGACCAAAATTGGCTGCCTGGTGTTCGAGCTACTAAGTCTGACCACAGAATTACAGCTGACGATGCCCCTGCAACAATGTAGTGGATTTCTTGGTAGTAAATCATTTAAGTATTGATTTATTCAACCTCATATTACAAAAGAAAGCTTTCTTTTGTAATCTGAGTAATTAACACTCAATAATATTGATGGTTACTGTTAAAGTTGACCTAGATACTTTAGGGAATTATAGTAGCCCATATCACTAATAACCATTACATTATACACATAAGACTATTTTCAAAATATGTTACTTAATGATTTCATAAAATTTTGGTCTAATATTTTTTTTTTATAATTTCTACCTATTACCTACATAATTTTCAAGCGTAAGGCGCGCCAGCGAGAAACGAATAAAATATCCATAATTCCGTGTATAAGAAAGAGTTGAAAATATTGATAGTTGCTCTGACTGTTCACACTGCCGGCGACGAAAATTTACATTTGCAGTGAGTATGGTGACCACCACTCTTGGATTCTGCTTATGCTTTCCACCAGGCAGAGTAGAGTCATTTTGGCAGGGCCAAACATAGATAAAAATAACTTCGAGAAATTAAACACCTGGTCTAATATTGGTGGGAGCATCATAGTCCTTGCTCAAAGCACCGTGAGTAGCTCCGAGAATTAGAGCGGTTATCATACAACTTGACTTGGCAACCACAAACGAGAGCATCGCCGTGGTCCCTAGCTTGTGTTGGGACTTGGGACAGTACGACCCCAGCATCACCAGTGATCCCTGACTAACTGTCATTTCTATAAGACTGTATTCCATTGCCTCACGCCATATCTGGAAATAAATATGAAACTTGTAAATTAATGCTTTTATTTTTCATATACCTAACCACAGTTTTTTTTGTTTTTTATGGAATAGTGAGCAAACGAACAGACGTATCACCTTATGGTAAGCGTTTACGGTATCCTCACTCACTCGGTGAAACACAGAGCAAGCTCTATTTCATATAAGCAAATATCTATATGTTGGGGAATATAACTTGCAAACCTGGCATAAAAATGACTTAATGATTAACAGTCACAGCAGAAGCTTCTCTAGCCCACAAAGCGCCAATGTAATCATCCCTCTAGCGCCCTTCAGTCAGTGCGCAGATTCATTAAAAGTACCGTGCCCGGTGCCCCTAACACTTCTGCCCAGTATACACCTCACACCCTGCACTATAGATAAAGACGCCCCTGAGTCACAGTAAGATATATATACTAAACTAGCTGAACCCCGCGGTGTTACCCGCAGTTATTGTTGTTATTGTACCGCTAGTAACGCCGTGGGACAAAGTAAGTCTAAAAAAAGTAGCCTAAGTTACTCCCCGGATCATCAGCTATCTACCAGTGAAAGTCCCGTCAAAATCCGTCCAGCCGTTCCTGAGATTAACCGGAACAAACAGACAGACAAAAATTTTTTTAACTACATTTTTGGTATATGTAGCGTGTATACATACATATGCATTTAGTAAAAAGCGGTTATTTTAATATTACAAACAGACACTCCAATTTTATTTATTTGTATAGATAAATTAGATATAATAGGAACTCCCAAACTCTGGCACTTTTTCACCCCTAAAGAGAATCTCAGAATGAACAATAACATTGGCCTTCTGCTAATAAGCATTTACACCATCAGGTAGAAAGAGTAGGCTGTGTGACTGTTTTTTACATTTCTTAAAATAATAATAATTTTTTACCACCATTATATTGTCTTTAAAAAGTAGGTAGGTACATCAGCTTAGCCAAAAGCAGAGTTAAATTCTTTCCCCGGTGTTTGAATCTATTTATTTAATAAATCCTACAACTTCTGATACATAAGTAGATACATATCCTTTTATTTCTTGGTTAAATAATTTAAAATACACTAACTTGTGCCCCTTCAAGCATGACACCCCAGTCGCATTCTTTAAACATGCGCCCAGATCCTTGTAGTTGTGAAACGCCTATTGCGCAGGACAGCAATACAAAAAAAGTCAAGACATCCTTGAACAATACAAGCTGGGAACAGAGACAATGGGTATATGAAAACACGACAAGTTTCGAGCAGTGATTTACATCGATTTATTCACAAAATTTCAAAGCCTGCTAAGTTTAGCCGGGCCGGGTCGCTAGTATTAAATAATGCGCAATATTCTTTAAAGTTATTTAGTACATATTATATGAATTATAGAATTAGCTGTAATGCCACGGAACAGGGTACCTACATAGTACCTACCAATACAGAAGGCTCACGTGGCAAAATCATTTAATAATGACTTATGCTCCGACACAATAAAGTGCAATTTCGGTCGTAGGTACACCGTTAGGTACCTGAAGTCATATTTAACTACTACTTAATTGCTTCGCTTCACTTTCTGTCGGTAGGTAACGCTTATTCAGTTATGTTCTAATTGTAGGTACTTCAGATGAATGAGTTTCGAAGTTTTTAGTTTAGTCGGTAGGAGTCGTCTCCCACCGACTAATCTAAAAACTTCGAAACTCATTCATACATCATCAAATACCTATGAAATCTACTCAAATACTCGTGTATTTGAGTAGATTTCATAGGTATTTTTCACTGTTTTAGGGTTCCGTACCCAAGGGTAAAACGGGACCCTACTACTAAGACTTCGCTATCCGTCTGTCTGTCTGTCCGGCCGTCTGTCACCAGGCTGTATCTCATGAACCGTGATAGTTGGACAGTTGAAATTTTCGCACATGATGTATTTCTGTTGCCGCAATACCAACAAATAATGAAAAATAAAATGAATATTTCAGGGGGCTTCCATAAAACAAACGTGATTTTTTTGCAATTTTTATAGATAATGGTATGGAACCCTTTGTGCGCGAGTCCTACTCGCACTTGGCGGGTTTTATTTATATTGTTATTAATATTGATAATGTTATATTTACCTTCGAGTAGCTGTATATTCGTTTAATGACGATAAAATATATAAGAAACCAGCAGATGATGTAGTACGTGGTCAGCTCCCACGTCACCTTCCCCAGTCCACTGAACAGGGCATCGCGTTTTAGGTCCAACACATAGTTGCTGTAACGTTAACAAGTAAAGGAGTGATACCACGGCCTCACAGAAAACCGGTCGAAATAGCGCTTGCGTTGTGTTTTACCGAGTGAGTGAGGATACCGGAGGCCCATACCCCCAAAACCCTCCCCATCCCTCTCCCCCAAAGCTCGGCAATGCACTTGTGACATCTCTGGTGTTGCGGGTATCTATGGGCGGCAGTAATCGCTTACCATCAGGTGATACGTCTGCTCGTTTGCCCCCTATTCCATAAAAAAAGATACTTAAAAGTAAAGTTACTAACAAAAAGAAACTCTGTGAAGGTGTTTCACTTCCTGGTGGTAGTGGCCTATGTCTGGCGGCACATGGAGGCTTGGCTGCGGCAGCACAGTGTAGCCACGGCAGGAAAACGTGGAACGAATGCACTAGTAACGCAAGGAACCAAGCCCCGGCCGCACTTGCCACCAGAGCACTGAACAGGCACACCGCAAGCATCGCGAAACCAACACCTTAAGTTGAATTAAATAACTTTAAAAAACCATATAGCACGAGTATTTTGGTCTAAAATCGCAAGGCATAACATTGACCTTCAGTAAAACAAAGTTTAAACTTCTTTGGCCGCGTTGAGCACTTTTTGGTTGGCGAAAATCTTATGAGTTCGCGTCACCGACATGCTGACATGACATTTTCGAAGTGAAAACTTCTTTGGCTGCGTTGAACACTTTTTGGTAGGCGAAAACTTTATGGGTTCACGTCACCGACATACTAATGTTTGATGTTGATGATTTTTATTTAAACATTATAAAATTTCTAATTTTACACATAAATATTACAAATAACATTCTTACTTATAAGTTTTCACTTCTATCGGCAGACCTTTTGACTGCCAATTTTTTTTGTATGTTATTCTTTGACACATATTTTTACAACTCGGATATCTATCGGATAGCTAGAAAATGCCAACATTTCCTAAGACTAACTCCGGAAAGAAATGCCAAAACAAACCACAGAGGTGTATTTTTTGAAGTCCGAGAAATTGATTAAATCAAAGCTATGCTATTACAATAGGTCTATATCTATTGTAAACCAAAGGTCATAAACCAACCCAAACCCTATGGTCTGGGTTGGTCTTTTGAAGATAATACCATAGTTTTGAGTCGGCCTGTCCATAAAGATGGGCCTGTCCATTATAGTAGGTAGGTACATGAAATGAAATAAGTTTATTCTCATCGTTTAGATAAATGTACTGTAAAATATTCTTACCTCTAGCCATTGGCGCTAAATCCCAGCAGTTTATAACACCTTTCTTAGTGACGACCCCCAAAGCCAACTCCAGATAGAACAGAGGATAAGCAATAATAATACTGAATATCTGGTAGAGGAATAAAAAGGGGAGGAGTCTCCGGAAGTCGTGCACGTAAGGGTGCCACCACATTTGGAAGATACCGATGCATGATGAGAGGACCAGTTGCCGATAACTTATGTTGTTGGTCCAACGGTCAAATAACTGTTAAAGTAAGAAGTCACACAGTATTATTAGGTAAATAAACCGAGTTAGACTCAATCTTTTTTATGCCTAGTACCTACTAATATCATAATATTATAGCGATAGAAATATAAATATCGAGCTGCGGTTTTGACCACTTGAATGTGTAGTAATGCAGACAAACAGCCTTTCTTAACTTCAATTTGCATCGAAATATTTCAAAATATTTACAGTAAACATATTACAAACACTTACAACCTTTTGCTTTTATAAAAGATCTTTCCAATCACATAAATTCCAGGTGCTTGTTTTGGGCCAATAAAATTTAGGCCGAATTAGGTCGGTTCCAAAGTTAAATGAGGATTTTAAGGCAAAAGCTTTACTTTTTTATTTTGTTACTTACTTAGTTTATGGAAATCTAACTTATGTAGGTTTACATAGCACGCAAAAAAATGATTTTATAAAAGAAAAAAAAATTAGGGTGGATTATATTACCAGAGGGCCTTCTGTGGATTCTGAATCGACTGTTTCAGACATTGTTTTTGTTCTTGTACTCTGAAATCAAAATAATAAATAATATAAAATGTATTAATTTGTTACTAAGAAAAACGTGTCGAAAAGGGCGCGTTTAGCTGTGCACAATGGTGTACTCGTTCCAACCCTATGTTTGGTAGGAATCTTGGGTATGGCAGAAGAAGCACGAAAGTAAAATAAATGCTGTGGAGATGCGGTTCCTAAAGTACGTATGATGTGAAAATTAGTGACATAGTCAGGAATGTAGTTATAAGAGAACGTTGTGGATTGAAAAGGGCATCCTTTTTTTTATAATTTACCTGCTAAAGTGACTCTGCTCAGCCTGATGGTAAGCTGAAGCAAAATTCAACAGTGAGGGCCACCATACTCACTGCCAAAGCAAACAATACAGTATGGCGTCCCACACTATGGCGGTTTAGTGTGATGCTTTTTCACGCCCCGCTTAAAGAACCCGGGATCATAGTGGGAGGGAAACACGTGCGCTGGTAGTGAGCTGTTTTGAGTTGGTTAGAGAGCGTATTTCTACGACTCTAAGGCGGTGGCTTCCAAGGCCTGCACGTGTTGTTCTGTAAAAGAAGGGTGAAGGTGGGATCAATTGGAAGAGCTCTTCAGAGCACTCTCCATAGTAAAAGCGGTAGAGGACTGCCATGGAGGCGATATCTCTTGGCAACTGCGAAGGCTCAAGGAACTCGGTGGCATCAGGACTTTTGATAATCCGAACTACTCGCCGCTGCAGCCGGTCGTGAGCATCAAGCAAATACTGCGCGGATCCATAGCAAAGATGAGAACAGTACTCCACACACGAGCGTACCTGGGTCTTTTAAGAAGACACAAATGCTCGGGAGTGAAGAACCGTCTCACCTTGTTCAGTACGCCAAGTTTCCGCGAGGCCGCCTTAGTGATGCTTTCCATGTACTCCCGTGGGTTGAGGTCCCGGCAAATGTCCATGCCCAGAACACCGAGCTTATCCAGTACCGTGGGAGAGCCCCGCTTCGGCATCAATGGGCCGGCTCGACCGGAGTGTTACCACGGCCTCATAGAAAACCTGTGTGAAATAGTGCTTACGCTGTGTTTCACCGAGTGAGTGAGGATACCGGAGGCCCATAACCCAAACCCCATTCCCCTATCTCCCCTCCCCATCCCTCAAAGGCCGGCAACGCACTTGTGACGCCTCTGGTGTATGCAGGTATCCATGGGCGGCGGTAATCGCTTACCATCAGGCGATGCGTCTGCTCGTTTGCCCACCTATTCCATAAAAAAAAAAAAAGTGGCAGTTGAGTGCTCTGAAAAGTGGGAGGGGAAGAAACGGAGACTTTTTGGCTCTACCAAAAGTCAAACAAACAATAAACAACATATACCAACGGGCACACCTGTGTTTTCTTAGCGTTGAACTCGACCAGATTTTCATCGCCCCATTGTGAAATGCGGCTCAGAACCTGGTCGAGCTCAGCGACAAGATCCCGTCGTTTCGATGCTTCGATGGTTTGGTCATTTAGAGAGGATGGATGATAGAAGATTCAGAAAGGAAATCATAGAGCGAATGTGTGTGGAAGTGTCGTAAAAGGTCGTCCGCGGCAAACATTTACCGACCAAATTGATGATGTTCTGAAAAGAGGCAATGTGCAATGCAGAGATTGATGAATTTTGGCGAAACAAAAGAGGTGTCTCAGGACCGTAGTAAGTGAAAATCAATTGTCTCTGCCTACTATGGGAAAAGGGTGACTGTATGTTTTTAAAATGTTTTTATTCATTTAGCCCATGTTCAGATGACGAGCGCTCAACGCGCGTTTTTACATGTAGTTGTTAATGCGCGTTGAGCGCTCGTCATCTGAACATGGCCTTAATCGTAAAAATCCGTAGTCTATGTGGGTACTTACCGTGGTATCCGTCATTATTAAAAGTCAATACCTAACCAAAGAAATAACAATTATCTAAAATGTTTCTGATGTTTCATAAATGTGCCTAATAATTAAGAACTTTGCACTCTGTCAAAACTATCCTTTGCATAGAGACCATGGCTTATCTCACGTCTATGATGTTTCTTATCATTGCTTTGCAAGGAGGTAGGTTTCATGCGTTTAGAAATTCGTCTTTGATCAGCTACAAAAGAACTTCTCCCTAATTAATTTGATATTTCTTGAGATTAATCCTAATTTATTCATCAATATATTTGTTTGAACAAGAATTGAAACTTAAATGTGTTGATCTATTTTATAATCCATCTATGTCCTGAGATCAGAAACCCTCAACGTTTATACCTTTTCACATTAATACCGAAGACATTTTTCTCTGACTCCTAGTTTTTGTTATCCGACTACGGCGAAGTCGAAGGGTATTAGTTTAGGTAGTCTATATTATATATTATTATGTTTCACTGTACCGCCTAAACTAATGATTTTAATGAGTTTTAATAGAGTGGTCACAGAGGCTACATTTAGTTTTTACGCAGTTAGGTTATTGTTATTTTATAACTTTTACTTGTTTTATGAAGAACTTTCTTCCTATTTTAATTCAGGTATATCTCGAGAATAACAAACCCCTATTCCCATTATACACTTAGATAACACGTAATTAACTTATTATGTGATAGAAATAATTTTGTTGTTGGACTTGAAAGACGTCTTTTGATGACGTTGTCTTTGTGTTAGGCTGAAGTGGAGGTTTAAACGGTTTTAATGTCTATACGTTACTTCGGATATTGTATTGTAAAATACCTAAATACATATAGGTACCTATACCTACTATGGCAGGTTTCAGTACGCATAATGAGGGTAACAGAAATAAAAAGCTAATATTGTTAATATAACAAGTTCTATATTTTATAACTTTATAATATCTAGCTTTACACAGTAAATTCGTGATAGCTAAATAAATTAACTTATCGCACCAAATTAAACTATTATTTGGTTAACAAACGCTAATAAAACCATGAATAGTCAACGAAAATGACAAAAGTAGCAAACAATCCTAAGTTAACGTCTTTACACAAGTGTAGCAATGCAAACTCATTTTCTCATTTAATCCTAGTTGATTTCTAACCTTCACAAAAGCACACGAAGTGATCTAGTTGAACTAGAATAAAAACATTAAAGAAAAACCCAGAAAAGTATAATTTAATTGTCACAAAGTATATTATTGTATTACTATAACTGACTCCAAATAATGGGAAAAGGCTAGGACAAAGAAGACTAAGCATATTGTTGTATTGAAAGAAATAACAGTTAAAAATACAATTTGCAGGCAACAAGCTGTTACCTTCTAGAAGTTGGACTTAACATAATACGCTAAAATTGACGTTTTGAGATAGTTTTAATTAGAAAGAGATAACTAAAACTATGAATTCTTTAAGGTAGGCAATAAAATTAGCTTTAGTTACTAGTAAAAATTAACTCATAGTTAACAACTAACCACACGTGCTTACAACTTAAGAACAAGCTTAAGTTTATTATATTCTACACTTCGGTGTCAGAAAACGGTGAATCAAGTAAGATTTTACTGTGTTCTTAATAGACGTACAATAAACCAACGCACGTAGTTAACTTAATAAGTCTCCTGGCTATTCATTACTTATAAAGATTGCGACTTTCGCATAATGATGAGTATACTATAGAAAAGGAAGTAATAAGTAAAGAAATAGAAAAAATGAGCACGGTATTATTGATAGATACTATACGTAGATATAGTAGATTCAAGCCCCGATGTGTGTGCTTTGTTTGTCTTTAGTTACGACAATTTTAATGTCCTATTGAATCTATTCTGCAATAGTCTGAGACTATGACCAATCAAGTGATTGGAGGTTCGGTTCAAGTGTAGATTTTTCTTACTTCGTTTAACAAATTCAATCACATTAAAAACACGGATCATGTTTAGACTTCCTTTAGCAATTGACTTGATTCAAAATATACGAAATCAGTTGTTTTAATGTCACATTGAATGTATTTTGCAATACTTAGTATGTCCAAATATTGTCCAATATCGTCCAACGTACGTAACATTTAAATTGGACTTCACAATCAAACATTACTTTAGAAGCTGGTATGTGCATAAGAAAGGTCGGAATTCATTTATTACCAAAGCTGTTTTTACAACCCCAATCAGTTTTATATTTTGAAATTCTTATTTTACTAGGTAGGTACCGTGTAAACTCAAGATGTGAAATGGTAAGCCATTTCAATACCTACATGGCAAGTATTTATATTATTACTGTTTTGTGAATAGATATATTGTGCAATTTATATAATCTTTAATGCCCGACTAGTTTCGGATCTTACGAGGTTCCAGTCCCGCGGTCTAAATTATGCATCAATACCTCGAAAAATATCGGACTAATGCGATCTATATTGTCCATTATAGAAAATGCAATCGTAGAAACATGTGATCCCATTGAGACGCGGAATGCTAGAATGCGAAAGATCCAGAATTATTGGTTTCGTAGAATGCAACAGATGCCAATACTTTTGCCAGCACTGAGACCGGCTGAAAACATACTGTATACTGGAACCAGACTCGCCTTCTTGACTTATAGTAGGCCAATTATTAAGATTCAATAAATTGTAAAGGTTTACTAAAATAAAAAAAAACTATTTTTATTTATAAACTTATAAACGCATTTAATCTTACCTGTATTTTCAAGCAATTAAAACGTACAAAGCACACGCATCTAATTTACCACTGGAATGTTATCCAGGCACCAAATTAAGGCAGTGGTCCAACCGCCGACGATGAACGAGAAACGAGTAGAACTAGTAACTATAAACGAGTTGGCGATCAGCGGGTAGCGAGTATGTAGTTTCGATGGTTATGTCGCTGGGCTACAAGCGAGTGTGTAAGTGCTATCAGCGATTACTCGCGCCACTCCAAGTACCAAGACACTATGGATGAGTTTGTATTGAATGTATCCGACAATATCCCTATCGAATAAACACTATCGTAAAATACATCATCGTCGTCCTCTGAACTAAACAACAATGAGAGTTGCAATATTTTTTTGATTTTGCGTTTCTTGAGAGAGAAGATCGCCGATAGTCAGTCGTTTACTCGCCGGCGGCGGTCGCACCACTGCCTAATTGTGAAAGTCAATATACTACTTGAAATCAGGAAAAGCTGAAACATGCTCGAAATTGGGCCATTTTTCTAACTCTCCCTGCCAGATGCGATTTATACAGATAAGGTGCTCGTTTAGATTTAAACATAACAAGAGATGAAGTACTAAAACCTTTTGGGTTAATAAATAAATATTGTCAAAGTTCTATTGGCATCAATATGAAGGAACATAATTCCGTAGTTTATATAATATATTCTGTGTTTGACAAGAACGTGACCGGCACATTTTTTATTTTTCAAAGTCCAACCTTCGTAAGCAAGTGGATGAAGAGATTTTCACAAACAAAAACCGTCAATGACTTACCAGATCGTGACAAATAGAAAAAGGCGTCTGTCGCAGAGGATGAACGGATTGTGCAGCTGTTCTCTTCTCACAATCACCAATACATGCAATATGATTTTTTTTTTCATAATACAACAATACAGCAATTGTAAGAGGACTGGTGTCTGAATTAGACGTGAGTCTATAGCTCACTTCGCTCCAGGCAAGAACAGTTGAAGAAAAAGGGTTTAATTATATCACTTGACACCAACAAAAGGCGTTTAGTTGTAAATGGCGTGTAATATCGAAGCACTGTGAAAAAACCTCGTCTTTATGAAACGCATATTGATAAAAGGCTGCACTGGGCGTGCGAAAACAAAGACCATGATTGCGACAAGATATTTTTTCTGAGCTTCATTTTGGGTTACCAGTTGGCTAACTGTACAGTAACTGGCTAGTTACTCGACTCGAGCTTGGACTACGGCTGACTAGACTGATAGTACGGTACGGTACTTAAAAGGTGCATGTTTGGGGGTGCTTTTCAAAAAAGGGTTTCGGACACTCGCACTTGTTTACCGGTACTTTGGATGCTGAAATGATGAAAATTTACGAAAAAGCATTATTGCCATCGGCTAAGAAGTTGTTTCCACACCAAAATGATTTCTAAATTCTGCAAGAGGATAATGATAATGAGGTATTCGTGTTGGATTGGCCCTCACAGTCCCCTGATGCCAATCCAAATGAAAATGTTTGGGCGTGGATGAAGCCTTAACTAAGGGCAAAAAATGTAGTGACCGTCGCTGACCTTACTCGTGAACTGAAGTCCGCGTTGAGGTCTATACCTTGCAGCTATCCTAAAAAATTGGCGGAACTTATTCCGTGAAGATGCCAAGCGATTATGGACAGTAATGGAGATTGGACATCGTATTAATATAAAGCATCAAACAGCAATAAAAGACTGAATTGATTACAACTTATCATTTGATATTTCTAAGATTTTCATTAAATTTTGCCAGTCCTCTTTTTGTACATTATGTATGTCACCATACCATTATTATGTATAAGTTAAGCTTCGAAATCAAATTTACCTACATGTCTTTAACTTTTTAATGTTTATAATATAATTTACACTTTGTGTAAGCGCATAATATGTTTCTGGACCTTTTCCATCAGACTCAATAACTCTCTATAGCCAAACAAAGTATTAATGGTCTTTATATCCCAATGCAAAACTATTATCAGATATATTATTAAATCTGTTTATATATTTTAAACACCATTGATATAAGAAGTAAAATTATCTTAATTAAACTCAGGTTATCTTTATTGCTTTTTTTTTTAAATTTTAATGTACCCAGTGTCACTCTCACGACTTAGATGAATCTATTGAGACCACTAACGTAAAAATACGATAAGTCGTTAAGGCTCTAGGGGGTGCCAGAGACATATACATACACTCGAAACACATAACCTTCCTTTTGCAGTCGGATAAATACTGGGCTCCATGAGTTAATACTAAAATCATTGTTTTTATACAATAAACAATTACATTATAGCTCATGACATGAGAGCGTACCATAATTATGCCCATGGTCATACTTATATAGAAGTTAATTTGTTTTAATGTAATTATAGGGTTGAGATTTCGATTACATGTAAACATGTCACAGTAGTTAGACCGGAAAAGTGTTTAAAAGGCATCATACAAAGTATCTACAACCAAGAATGTAGGAGAGATCCAGAATGCAGAAGAAGCCAATTGTATGTTATAAATGGCGCCCTATGACTATAAGAAATGATGATCTCCATTCAACAATGGAGAGTGTATATTATATGTGTTGATTTAAGTACATACATATATGTACGTTTTAACTATTTAAGCTATATTGTATATAGCAGTTTGGGTTCCACCCAGCACTAGCAGAATTAATATAGCTGTTAGAATGTTTGCATTCTATGATATTGATAATTGACGGAACAAAACAATTTTACTAACAAGACTTAATAAGATGGTTATGTGCCGTTGAACTGCCTAAAATTTTAGCTAGGTGTGAAAATACTCGTATGAGTAATATATAATCTTAATTTCGTTTTTCAAATACTACAATTAAAAAGATCAATGTATGTTTCATCAAAAAATAAGTTATGTACTTTGCAAGTATGTAGGAAGAACTAAGTTTAACAGAACTGTCCTCACCAACTTGAAGTATGGGAAGCCTTAGTTATTGCATGGATTGCACGAGATGTATTGCTTGGAAACACGAGCACTATAGCCTTTTATCGTGAGTTAACACTGGCAACACTTTTGCATCATATTTTTAAACTCGCCACTTCACAAATCACGTGACTGGTCGCGACTAATCTATCACTATGACGTCACTAGCTCTTTCGTCACTAGCTGGTAGAGCGTGTTCTTCGTTGGGAGTGTGTCGGAGGTGAGGGCGGTGCGGGCGGTGCGAGCGGCGGGAGCGGGACCGCCTCGCGTGCCCTCACAGGGAGAACAGGTCGCCGGCCGAGGGCAGGGGAGCCAGCCCACCCGTCACGTCGGGCAGCCGAGACACGTCTGGTAGGTTCTCTATGTGCGACTTCACCTCTGCCTTCACTGCGTAGATCTTTTGGAGTTTTATGTTGTATTCCTGGAACAAAGCAATTCCTTATTTAGTATTTTTGCTTGAAGCTAATAAAGGAAATTTCAGGTGCATTATTGGGACTATTTTCTTTTTATATATAGCCCTGCCAAAATGACTCTACTCTGCCTGATGGAAAGCATAAGCAGAATCTAAAAGTGGTGGTCACTATTCTCATTGCGAATGCAGACAATGCAGCATAATGACCGCCATAGTGTGTATGGCGGCCTGGTGATGCTTCTGCATCATTAGGCCTCCAGTCTCGCACTCACCAATGAAACATGTCAGCATGAATGCTGTAATTTTTATGTTGATCTTTTGTGTGTTCGAGCTAAAATCAGCGTAGCTTTTCTATCGTTTATTTTTTTGTACGCGACTGTACACTGTGGGAAACTGAGACAGATATGTAAATTTGGCGGTACGAAGTTCGCCTGGTCAGCTAGTATTGTATAATGCTGACTCTGACAACATATGCATGCTTACCTCTAACCTAGTTTCTGCTTGTTTGGCCAGGTCCCGTTGCGACTGTGCAAAGTCGCGCAACATGGCGGCCACCTTCCGTCGCTTCTCCAGCTCCTCACTTAGCCTCAAGTTGTACTCAGCGAGGAGTTCAACTGCTGAGTTTACCACGGCACTCAGACTTAGTGCAGATTCCTTATCTACAACATAATGTTTTTAGATTTTACATTTCATTGATTATATATGACGAACAATATTATTATTTTATTCTACATCGAAGTAATAAGACTTATAGTTGGACAGTGACGCAGCTTGAACCAAATGTAATGTACTAGTGGATATAGATACTAGATGTTTCAGAACACCCATGTGCACTGCACTGATACCTCTTCACAGTTCACGCTGCGCAGCCGTCCCTCACCAGCTAGCAGCCTGTCCCAACTTTAGATCTCTATTTACCACATTAAACAGTTTGTTATATCAACTTTTGTTAAATTAAATTCATAAAGTTTTTTTGTTCCAATAAATAGAATATAATAAAAAAAATATGAAATAAAATAATTCAGAATTAATTTATGCATGATATGCTGAATTTTTTCACACTTTTATCAGGAGATATTTGCTTAGATTTGCATTACACAAAGAGCTTAAGTCGCCTACACATCTTAGGTCCAACTACCAGTGTTTAAGGAACATAAAACAATAAGAAAGCCTATAAAGTTAATCGATTATTTTATTATTTTTCTTTTTTCTAGTACCTAGTTATTGATTAGAAATTATAATAATAAACTGGAATAAGGTTCTTTATGGTCCAAATACAAATTTCAAACTGCTATATATTTTGGATCTAGTTGGAAACCAAACCACCATTTTTTATTAAAAGTCCAACCTACTAAAGGTAGCTATTTCATTGTGAATCTTCTAGTAGGTTAATTTCCATTTTAAAATTTCATCATTCGTATTTGTTTGACTGTACATTATATAAGTGTTCAAAAACACAACTGAGATGAGTATAAGTGACATTGTCATTTGGCAAATATGTTGATGACTTCAACAATGTGAAAAGTATAGTGTATAAGAGAATTGTGTGGCAACACATAGCAAGGATTGTGTATAGTGACCAAAAGTCCACATTCAAACGAGAGAAATGAAACATGTTACAATTTTCAAGGACAGATTTATTTCAATTTTATATTTCTGGTAATCTAAAACTAATCTTAGCATATATACTACAAGTTTTACAAAGTCGATGCGATAATATGGTGTCATTTTACCTTCTAACTTAGATAATAATTGGACTTCGGAAACTTCAGGCGGTAAGGACGCAATGCGCTCTCTCACGGCCTCGTCGCTTGAAGCACTTGATTCCAATTCTAAAAGTGCCTGAAAATAAAATAAACGTCTTTTTAATAAAGTTTTCTTGACGGGAGCATGTAAGACAATTTATGAAGTAGATGGATTATGGATTACGAATATGGTGTCATCACCTCAATTCGTACCATAATGAGTATATAAGATAATAGGCAATTAAGGGAATAAATTACGTAGGACAAAATCACTGCAAAGAGATAGAAAACTTGACACAAACCCATCTGGCCAGTGTGGTAAAGTACTCCAAAACCACCTTTATAAGAATGTCTTTTTTAAGAAAGGACCTATGTCCAGCATTCATAGATATAGGATTTAACTGGTATTTTTGCTCAGTATTATTTAAGCTCTAGTTGATGCGTTTTAATACAAATCTGACATATGGAGCCAAAATGTTGACAGCTTACGGTACCAAACTTACGGTATGGCTGGTCCACAAGTTCAGTCGCTCAGTGTGTTATCGAGAGGGAAATGCTTAGTGTTTCTCTAAGAGATCGTATCAGAAACGAGGTGATCTGGCAGAGTACTAGGGTTATCGACATAGCTCACAGGATTAGCAAACTGAAGTGAAGTGTAGTGGACTGGCCATATTTGCCATAGGAACTGATAACCTTTGTGTTAAATGGGTTCTTGAGTGGAGACCGCATCTCGGCAAATCTAGTGTAGGATGCCCACAGGCCAGGTGGAGTGATTTGCGCAAGATCGCTGACAGGAGCTGGTTGCGAGAAGCCAAGGATCGAACTGATCAGGTATACAAATCTAACATGATCATGATAGTATAAAATACATACCTTTATAAGTTCTTCCGGCTCTGGTGGATCTCCTGGTGGTGTCTTAGGACTCAATGTGGTGTGTGTCTCAATATGTCCATCTACTTCCTTTGTTTCACTTCGACGACGCTCCTGTTTAGCCCTCACCTCTACTTTTGGTTTTTTCTCTACTACTTCTTTAGGGTCTACTTCTCCACTCTTCCGCTTGCTGGCCTTTACAGGTATTGCATCAGCAGGGTCCACTATGAAATTAATTTAATTTAGGTGAAAAAATAAATATTCTTATACACAAGCTAACTAGACAACACAAGCACAAACAAATGGTAGCTGGACTTTTAAATATTTTTTTGTGATCTACGAGACCTTGTGATGAACGAATTCTATGTGAACAGACAGTAATAGTAGATTAACTACTATTACTGTCTGTTCACATAGAATTCGTTAAATATTTTTTTCTGACTTCATTTTCAATAAAAAAATCAAAAGTCTATGTAATTGGGATTTTGATAGAAATGGAGACAGATTTGCAGTGAAATCGTAAGGTTTGTAATATCATTTATACATTAATTAAGGCATTACATTGGTCGATTATAATTATGGTCACTCTCTGGTAAAACTGACATTAAGACCAAATCGGTTGAACTAGTAGTCAACCCTGAATAATCTTGGAATTAATGAAATTCTAGGAAGAAGACATTGGTGGATTATGGTGGTAATATTATGTGTTATAACTTACCAGCCTCTTTGAATTCTTGAATTTTCTGTGCATCATAAACCCCTCTTTCTTGCCAAATTGTCAATATTCTATGTAGCGAATGTTTAGTCTTTGCATTAATACCAGTCTTCGCCATATGTTTGAATGATTCCACAAGTACCTTTCCAAATTCCTGGCCATATTCTGGACCTTTCTTTTTACTATTCTGTATGACATCATTTGCTAGGTACATAAAAGTTAGTTGCTTGCTGTCTTTTGCTGTAAAGAAAATCAAAGAATGAAAGTTTGAAGATCTACAAGTTTCAAAAGAAAGTCAATAATGTGATTGGCTCACACCGAGATTTTCACTTATCACCATATCACATGTGGTCACTATTATTTTACAGGTGATTTGAAATAAACTTACAGTACACTCTCTGATCCTAAGATGAGGAGAGTCTGTACTAAAATACAGAGACTGTTGATATCCATACATACTAATCTATACTAATATATAAAGCTGAAGAGTTTGTTTGTTTGAACACGCTAATCTCAGGCACTACTGGTCCGATTTGAAAAATTCTTTCAGTGTTGGATAGAACATTTATCGAGGAAGGCTATAGACTATATATCATCACGCTCGGACCAATAGGAGCGGAGCAGCAATGAAAAACGTTTCGAAAACGGGGGAAAATTATCACGCTCCGGGCAATAGGAGACGCAAACGAGGTTGCGTGGGTCGGCTAGTATATGTATAAGCTAGAGATTTTGTTTGTTTGAACATGCTAATCTCAAGAACTACTGGATCGATTTGATAAATTATTTCGATGTTAGATAGCAGATTTATTGAGGAAGGCTATATAAATATAGCCTATATATTATCACCCTAAGATCTACAGGAGCTGAGCATCAATGGAAAATGTTTCAAAAACAGTGGAAAATTATCACACTACGGGCAATAGGAGACGCAAATGAGGTTGCATGGGTCGGCTAGTAAGTAAATAAATAAATATTTCGGACATCTAAACACACAACGCCATCTAGTCCCAAGATAAGCAGAGCTTGTGTTATGGGGTACTAGACAACTGATACAAATGATTAGATTTACTGATAGAAAACTGATATTATAGATAGCACACACCCAAACTCCGAAACAAATATTTGTAGATCATACAAACATTTGGTCTGACCCGGGAATCGAACCCGAGACCTCATGATCAGCAGTCGCTCACGCCAACCGCGAGACCAATGAGGCAGTCAAAGTAAGTAAATAATAATAATCTTTATTACAAACTAAAAAAAAAGAAACAGTAACATTATGTGTGAGAATGTCTGCATTAGTTAAAAACTATTTCGCAGCTATGGCCGGTCTGACGCCATAAGAGTTACATCAAAAATATAATAAAGAAACAATACATATTAAACAAATGAAACTAAAATTATTAACAATTATTTTAACGGGAATTAAAGCGATCACTTATTAAGAGGTATATTACATAGCTCTGATTTGCCTGATCTTTAAAATAAAATAATTGATAATATATCATGGAACACGAAAGTTTAAAAGTTAGTATAAACTAAAATTGCTGACCACAGATGATTATAGTTACAAACTTTAATATACGACCAGCACGCTATGATGGCCGTTTTGTCAAATCATGAAGTTTTGTATTATTAGTGAATACATTTGAAGAAGCAAATTGCTGTTCTTTATTGTCAATATTAGCTTGCAGTTAGTCATAAAATTAAACCTTTTCAATTGTCATTTTACATCAATAATGTTATATGTCAAAACAGCCAGAGAGAGGTGTGTGTCAATTGTATGTGTAATGAGTTTCCACCTAGAGGGAATACCTACATATTTATGATACATACAATTCCTCATTGGTCTCGCAGTTGGTATGAGCAACAGCTGATCATGAGGTCTCGGGTTAGATTCCCGGGTCAGACCAAATGTTACAAATATTTGTTTTGGAGTTTGGGTGTTTTCTATGTATTAAAAAAAAACTATATATGTATTTGTATCAGTTGTCTAGTACCCATAACACAAGCTCTGCTTAGCTTGGGACTAGATGGCGTTGTGTGTTAGATGTCCGAAATAAATATTCAATATATCCAGACAGATAGAACAAATGATGGTATACCATCAATCAATCAATAAATCAACACACACACTAGGTATAAAAATGTATTTTTTTGATTATTAAATTTTGTAGTAATATTTTTAAATTGGCGTAAAATAAACAGGTACTTAAACTCGATCTCTTGATCACAATAGCGAGTTTCTTATAAGTACTTATTATATACTTCGAACAAATATTAAATACTAGTCTTTAATTCTACAATAGAAAAAAACATTAACAAAAGGGACACAATAATGAGACTTGGAGGCCTCAATAAAGCAATAAGTATTAGTGTTGTTCCAAGTTTATTATCGATTTTACAATTTTTAGCAACAAAATGCAAGGAAATAAAAATATATTGTAGGTTACCTTTTAATAGCTCCTTATACCAAGTTTTGACGACAACAGCGTGATGTTTTCTATGATGTATAAGCCACAAGGATAAAGTTTGGATACTTTGTTGACTCGAGTTCAATTCTTGCAGCTTCTTAACTAACGCATTTTCAGTAAAACCAGCCATGGTACTGAAGAAACTTATGAATTAAATTAAAACGCCGAAAGGTGCCAATCCACAGATAACAACAAGTGAAGACTTATTCAATGACATAAGGATTACATTACGTTACGCCATGGCCCACGGCAATATACATTACGCGTCCGCCATGTTTAAAACGTACGTTCCGTTTTAGTAGAGAGAATATCAAATAAATTAATTTTAAATCGCCAATGTGAATCATTCCTCAAGTGATTTTAATAATAAAGTTTCAAAACTATGAAAATAAAAATATGGACGCACATACCAATTTGCATGACTGATTTGGCGGGAAATACACCAACCACTCAGAAGCTGGCATGATAGAGACAGACGCTAACTAAACTGTGTTTCTCTTTCTCTACTCCGATTATGCTTTCCGCTCGTTCAGCTGCCCCTCCAGCTGTATATGCTCTAGGCCTACATACAAGAAGTTGGCACACAAAATGGCTGCCTTTAGGGTTGTACGTAGAGTGACTCGAAATGTCGAGATCGATATTTAATTGAAATATTGAATAAATTAACAAGAATAAATTAAAAATGATTTTCCTGTCTAAGGTGGCGTGGATCAAACCGTCGGCCAGGGAGACCCGTAGAAACGATAATTTTCGGAGTGGCTCGTCGTGCCGGTTGATGACCGGACGGTGGAACAATGCGACCACTTCCGGGAGGGTACGGGGCCCTTCCGTTCTACGGTTCGGTCATCGTCATGGTTTACTGTTGTATGACGACAGCATTCCAAGTCTCAGTATTACACTGCCACGATGACCGTCATGCCTTTCTACGTCCCCTTTCCCCTTCCCTTCTCAATATCCTGGGTCCTTTAAAAGGGGCGTGAAAAAGCATCTTACTAAGCCGCCATAGTGTAGGACGCCATACTGTATTGTCTGCTTTCACAGTGAGTATGGTGGCCTCCACTGTTAGATTCTGCTTTAGCTTACCATCAGACCGAGCAGAGTCACTTTGACAAAAAAAAACAATAAAAACCAGTTTACAGCCAATAATAGGCAAGAAAACAAAAAAACCACCGTTCGACAGCAGATCAAGATCATATCAAATTTCTCAAAACTTGGTACTTAAAATGGTGACGCTGGACACGAATTGACAAGTAGATGACGTCACTCAAAAGTGTTGTCAATATTAGTACTGACTCAACTACGTTTATCTCTCTTTTCTCACTAAGGTAAACATAAGTTTAGGGGACGGCAAACCATGTCCTGATTATGCTTCGAAAAATATTAATTCCATAAATTCCCATTTTTTTGCTTACTCCAATTGTGCAGGGGCTACCAAGGATGCGACGCTTACCTATTTTTCTTCTCTGTCGGCTCCCGACTGTTCCCCATTCTATTTCTGTCAATTTACTGCATGTAATGTGAGGAAGAGCATAGTGGCAATAACTTATAATGCTGTGGAGAGCGATTGCATCGTGCATGCGTAATATAACTCTTCCATACTATATCTATCTTCTTCTCTTCTCTATCCTAGATGAATTTCCATCTGCATGAAAATTGACTCAAGTCATTCATCTTCCCAAGAAATGTAATCCTTCAGATTACCGTATCATTTCTATCCTGCCTTTCCTCTCCAAAGTCCTCGAACATCTCACACACAGACAGTTAAGCTCATTTCTTTTCCGAAATTGTCTCCTTAATCCTCTCCAGTCACGTTTCTGCCCAGGACATAGTACTACCAAAGCTCTGATCTATATTACAAAGAAGCAAAGCTAACGGTCTTGGCCTTGCTAGACTTCAGTAACGACTTCAGAACTGTGGATTTTGATGTGTTATGAGATATACTGTGCTCTCTCCATCAGCAATTGACTGGTTTCGTAGTTGCTTGTACGGTCGCCAGCAACATGCTTGAACTGAAAATGTTTACTACTCTTGGTGCACTACATCTGCGAGCGTACCTCAGGGCGGCGTGTTATCACCCTTACTTTTCTCAGTTTGTATTAACTCAATAACAAATCAATTACTTTCTTCCTACCATCTTTATGCAGACCATCTAAAAATTTATTCACAAGGTATTCCAGATAATTATGCAGAAGCAGTTCATATCATAAAGATTTTAATGAGAATAGGTGACTGGAGTAGGAACTATAGGTTAAGTGTGAATTCAAGCAAAACACAAATCATCATAGTAGGGAGTCGTGGTCTGCACTGTAAAATATTTTTTAACAAATACAACACTGTTTGCATAGGCTCGATTATCCCATACAATGAGTCAAAAATCTGGAGACACATGGATAGGTAATTATCCTGGGGCCCCCAGAGTGGGGAAGTCAGCCACAATATATGATGTACATTACCATATAAACTTTCACCAATAATTGGTTTGAATGAAATCTAGTAGCTAAGTAGTATTAAATATTAAAAAAATAAAAAAAAAAGGTCATAAATCGTAAAGTGCAATTTACGTTTTATTCAATCTACACAAATTTATAAATAAAAAATAATATATTATGTTACTTGCTGCTGCGGAACCCTTCATGGGCGAGTCCGACTCACACTTGGCCGCTTTTTTTAACATACTAAGTCCAGTTTTATTCCTTTTCTTTGAAAATGGCAAACTGTGCCGAGGTCAATCCTGCCAATGCCAAGTGCGATGGAAATATGTCGAGTGGGATATAAAGTGCTACATAAAATTAAAACAAGAAATAAGTCAAGATTAACTGTCGATTTTGTCAAAGGTATTTGTTACTTTCATTACAGCCTAGAGCCCCTGCGCCCCCTGCAGACTACAAACTTTTTAATGAGCTGATAGTTATGATCGGGTTTGCATTTGCCTTATCATGTGCGCACTCCCATATATCTTCATCTCGATCGAAAGTCCGCAGTTTGCGGGGGCTCTAAGCGCAAAAATTTTGTCACTTTTTTAATGTCTTGTCGAATTGTTTGCTTCTAAGCTTTCTTGGACCTTTTTTTCCCGGAACCGGAAAACCAAAAGGAAGAGTAAGTCTATGCATGTCTTCTATTTTTGTTACGTTCTATCGTAGCGCGTAAACTACGAAACCGATTTTTATCAATGATTTAATACTTATTAGATTCGTAATATCTAATGACATAGTGAGATATGCCATATTCTATTAATAGTTTTCACTTAGTCGGGTTACAAGTTCTAGTGCTTTAAACTTTTTCTAATGTTAGGTAGCATACAAAAAACTTATAAGTTAATTTGATTAATGTATATGTTTAATCAGAAAATGATGGACTGTAGGTAATAATTATTATTACAAGTTTATAAATCATTGTTTCTAACGCATGGAAAACTACTTCGTAAAATAAATAGATTTTCGTAAAGTAGGTTCTTGCGATGACAACCGTAGAGAAATCGCAATGACATGTATCGAAGTGTCTTGGGGATTTCCAGACGGCAAAATTGATTGTGACATAATACTTACATTTTATTGTTCGCTTAAATGCTAGCCATACATGATAGGGCGTACCTGACAGGTTTACCAACACAATATTTTGTCTTCTAGTGAAACGCACCAAATCAATTTATACTTTATTTCAGAGTTAATACAAAGGATCATAAATATATAATAACCATTCTTAGGCTGAAATTTATAAAGCGTGCTTAGACTTTGCTCAGACTTTGCTTACGCTATACTTACGTAAGTTCTTGCTCAGTGTAATCTTAGCATTCGAATTTATAGTCCTTTGGGCTAAGAATGTACTGAGTGTATGCCACAGAACACATTTACTCAGAGAGGGGTGTATGCTAAGCAAGAACTCAGGAAAAAATGTATAACATTTCAATTTGCATAGCATATTTATTTGAATTATATAGATATTTTAAAAACATTTTACATATTTGAAAATAGGTGTTATAAACTAAAATATTTGTAATCTTATAAACTTTATTATATAATTGTATTTCAATCAATTTAAACATTTATTTAAAAAGGGCAAAAATA
This sequence comes from Spilosoma lubricipeda, assembly GCA_905220595.1. Lineage (NCBI taxonomy): Eukaryota > Metazoa > Arthropoda > Insecta > Lepidoptera > Erebidae > Spilosoma > Spilosoma lubricipeda. The sequence goes on from HG992290.1 coordinate 5,961,122, forward strand.
ACACATGTACAAATAAAAGAGTATATTTGACTTGTCAGTCAAATGTCATGACATTTTTTATGGAATATATGGGAAAACGAACCGACATTTCGCCTCAGGTATCCTCACTCACTCGGTGAAACACAGCACAAGCGCTGCTTCTTATCGGTTTTCTGTGAGGCCGTGGTGTCACTCCAGTCGATATATTTGAATATTTCAGATTGTTTCGAGATCAATCGCATATAATTACTAATTTTTAGAAAGAACTTTTAACTTTGACCCTGGCATGCCCTAAGCGTTGTAACAAAAGTCCTGTTACAATGCTTTCAAACTAGATTACGGCTTTTCTACTTGAACCATCAAACCATCTTTACAAGCGCGTAAGTAATCGCTAAGTCAAGGATTTCGGTGACTTAGACAATGCTAAGCATTTGCTCAGCTTGAGCTAAGCATAATGACTATAAATTTCAACGCACACTTAACTCGTGAGGTAAGTCTAAGCAAAGACAAAGTACGCTTTATAAATTTCAGCCTTAAACGTACCAAAAACTACCGTTGCTCCTAGAGCGGGAAAAACACTTCTGTCCAATGTCTTTAGACATTCGCTGTCACTACTAGCTTTTGACAGGGATACTACACACAGTTACACTCTGTTTATACTGAGTAGAGGATGTACCTGCACAGTTGTGCAACATACAGGCTCTGGTTTACTTGTAAAGTTCAACTATGCCTACTCGTATGTTTTCTAAGGAAGAAAGAAGGTTTTTTGGCATTTACCGCTCATGGAAACCTGCATCCTGCAACTCAAGTAATAAGTGCTTCGCAATTTCTGTACCCTCCCTCCTCCTTCGTATACTCCGAGTCCGGTAACCGAACTCTATATAAAGCATAGCATGTAAGGATTGCTTAGCATCGATTTTCAGTGTTGACGTGGTATCAATCCAGACGAGCAGTTCCATCTTAGCAAATTATGGTTCTCCCACGATTAACTGGGAAGTCTGTACTACGTAATTAAAATCGGTGCTGATAGGGAGTCGGTCTAATTCTAATTCCCAGTCATCAGATATGTTGAATATAATGGTAAAATATAACATGTTTATGTAATTATAGATTTAATAAACCGTTTTTAACGATTGACTCGGTGGCCCAGTGGCAGTATGTGCCACTGCTGTGCTTGAGAGCACGTGTTCGATTCCCGAGTCAGAAGAACTCTTTGTTTGATATCCAAATATTTGTTCCGGAATTTGGGTGTTTTCTGAGTATGTATGTATATTTACAAAAAACATTTATGTATTATATCAGTCAATAAAGCTGTTATAGTAGAAGTTCTGCTAAGTTTAAAGCTAGGTGGTCGTTATGTATACCCTGATATATATAATGATGCTTAAACATCATTAGGCCACCAGGGTGTGGGTCACCATACTGCATTGATGCATTGTTTGGATTCTGAATAAGTATGGTGACCACAACTCTTGGATCCTGCTTATACTTTCCATCAGGCAAAGTAGAGTCGCTTTGGCAGGCCCATACTTTAACAATAACTCTTAAATACTTACTTCTAAACTAACAAAGTACTTGTAGAGTAGTATTTTCGTCTTGATAAGTAGTGTCAGCAAAGTTACTTGAGAAGAGAGACTGCCTCGGTCAAGCTACATCAAGGCCAGGTATTACCACCTTCTCCGACTTTTCTTCGAAGTAAAATTTAATTCTAGGTGAAATACAATGCAAAAGAACAAGCACATTCCATTATCTAGGGAAATATTATTAAAAAATATGATCGATGCGAATTCGGCAAGTTTTAGCACATAAGAGAAATGTTTGAAAAAAACTATTACTTAAACAATTTCACGTAAAATTATCCAACTTTGTAGTGGCAGCAAAAAAACGTGCGTAGTTTTCTTGATCAATCAAATGAATGCATACTAGATTTGACTCCTATCACATTATTAAGATTAAATATTACTTACTTAATATAAGATATCACCTAGCAGCCAAATTATTTTTTTCCTATTAAAGTATGTGGTCCTATCTAAGAAGTTTTCTACATTCAACTTTTACTATAAAAGTAGGGACAATAGATCGTATCAACGTTATTATAACAATGAAATCGTATTATATTAGCTGTACCATGCTAAGCTTTCCTGTGTTGCGTTGTGATTGCATTTATGAGAAATGAGAATCATAGATATATCTTCGTGTAAAAATTTTAGCTTAATTTGGTGCAGAATTATGAGTGTTTTAAGCGTTCGTAAATCAACTTTACACTTTTTTTATACAGATTTATAACTCTTTCAGATATATGTATAATTTATTTGAATTTCAAACCTATACAATATACCTACCAGTAATTAGTTGTCTATTAAGAATAATATAATCATTCAAATTAGAATAATTGTTTCTTAGATAAAGCCCAATTATTTTTAATCTAAAGCTTGTTTACATACCGCGAATATTTAAAACGTGTAAGCACTTGTTGTGACGGATGATAGCGTCGATACAATCGACCGGTCTTCATCAACGTGGGTTGTTCTTTCTATAAACACCTGCGCGAACGCAACCTCTCAGTTTAGTTACCAAAGGCTGCGACGCACGCTCCTATCACAACGGTCGTTGATGCACGCGCGAGAATGATATCGTACTTCTAAATTAAAAACATTATATTAACATAGATCCACGGATCTAAACCAATTTAGTACGCATTTAATATTTAAATAAAAAAATAGTGTTGTCAATTTTAGCAAATAGTGTAGAATTTAAAAAAAATGAATCAAATTTTTGGTGTCGGTATCCAGAGTGTGCTTCTGATGTCGCTGTTTATTCTGGCGAACGCTCAAAGGTCTTCCAACAATTATAGAGATGTTGGTGAGTAACACAACAAAACAATTTAAATAAGTTTATTGTTTAATTCGCGTTACAAACACAACACAAAATCAAGTGAAAATTTCAGAATACTAAAAATTACAGTAATTTAGATTTATTATGTCCTAAGCTCCAATATATCAAGTGTTTTTATTAGTTTTAGTGTTCATATTTGAAATTATATTGGTACACTATAAAGCACAACGTTGGAAAAAAAATTAATAAACTAATCTTATAATAGGACAATAACGATTGCACAGGACAGCGATTTGCTAAAGTGCAAGTCAAAATTTAGAATTAAATTAAAATACGTACTAGGAAATAATAATAAAAAGAAACAAAAACAATATTTACATACAAATGTCAAAAACTCCTCTGCTTAATGGCCTTTAAATTACCTTTAAAATAGTTCGTCTTTTAATATCACTGTTATTAGTTGTCAATTCTTAACAAGCGGTCCTAATTGCATTTTTTTTATTCATAATAGGTATTTACAGCTTTTAGTGGATAAGTAGTCCATTGGCTGAACAGGGCTGTATGACGGTAGGGCTCATCACACAGATAGGCATCTTTAAAATGATTCAAAAACGAATACCTATCTATGTATTTACTAACCATGACACTAGAAATACAAATATTTGCTAAAAATCTAAAGCATATAATTTAAACTTTTTACTCTAACGCAACGTCCTTCTACAAAATTTGTAAATGAGGTTAAATGTTTTGAAATATAATTATTTTCACAATATAATTTGTTACTTAAATACATATTGAGTTCAAAAAATGTTGTTAAAGACATAACTTTCAACTAAAATTATATGTTGTACCTATGTTAGAATTACCTACACCTATTTCTAAATCCCTAGATATCAGAAAGCAAAAACATTGATTCAGAATTTAAATAAAATACAATGTAAACAAGCAAAAACAGGCAACAGATTTATTAAATATATCATCGTATTTAGTGGCCTAATTTAATTTAAAAGTAAAATATAAATTAGTGAAACCTTGATAAACGCCAATCTAGGCATTGAATGAAGTTATCTGTGCTTGCGTAATATTGACCAGTTAATACTTAAGAATGTATAAATACAACATTTTGATTGATAGTGGTTTCAACAGCACCACTTTTACTTTCGTGACAACGCTGCTGTGGATCTGATTTCTCTTTCGGAAGCAAGATATTCTGACAGATACGTTCGTTAATAAGCAGGTCCAATATTTGCATTGACTTTACATACCAAAAAAAAAATTGAAACTAAAGCTTACAATTGTTGCTTTTCATTGATCATTTAATGAAATCATCGTTATGATGGCTATGTACCTTACCTAAATTCTTTAAAGAAAAGAAGTAAATAGCCTGAAATCACTATCATGAGAAAAATGTCTTTAATTGTTACCTAACAGACTATACACACTGCTGAGCGGGAAAAAGATTCATTTTATTTTTATTGTATTATTGAATCATGTCTCCGTAAAAACTAAAAATACAAATATTTAATTTAATCGTTGTTTTGCTTAACAATTATTAATAGTCCGTGAAGCTTATTTATAGGTTTTAAATGGCCGCAAAATATTCCAAACAATTCCAGTTGTCTATTTTATTCGTTTCTGTTTATTGTTTTCTTGATGTTGCTAACTAAACAAATTGTATTCTCTTATTTTCTTGTTTCGTTTACCAATGTTAAAATTAGTCTCTTTAAAACTGGACTTACTTCACGTCATTTTGAATTCATTAAAATTATGCTCATTTTTCCAATCCAATTATGTTCGAGTACTTATGTATCATTTTGGATTCTTTTTTTTTGGATTATTCTTAGATCATTTGACTTATTGTTCTAAAACCCCAGTTAATCCCCATAATTAAAATAAAATGGAAAGAGCTTGCAATTTTATTTTTAACCTATGACATTCAGGCCCGTACTATCTAGACCCAAACTAAGCAGAACTTGTACTATGGGTACTTTTTTGTAAAATGTTTTATTTTTTCATCGAATAGGGGATAAACTAGCAGACGTTGCGTCTGATGGTAAGCGATTACAGCCGCCCATAGACATGGTATTATGTACAGAAACCACGTAAACCCCGAAACAAATATTTGCAGATCATACAAACATTTCAAGCACAACAGTGGCATACGCTACCCTGCGCGCTGCACCACCGATCCAATTTACTTTTTTTGGCACGGTATAGTGGCCAAAGTGAATTTTTTATCACATACCTAAGCTCGCTCTTTGTCAAGGAACATCATGGACAATTTATTGGGAACACGGCATGTTGAAGACCAAAGACTGGCAAAAGCTAGTAAGCTTATAAACTCTCTTAAGCCGCATCATAAACATGATGATTAAACATGTTGTTTCAAGTTACAATTTATGTGCCCCTTACTGGGGTCGTTAAAACCGTTGTCCGGTGCATCGCTCTGGGAATATAGGACACGATTTACCGGTTTATTCTCTCGCTCCAAGGACTGGCTGCAACATGTCATTGTTCCCGGTATTGAATCTCGCTTCACAATTCTAGTGAATAAAACTGTAGGATTCAATGCAAAATTTATTTAGCTTAAAAAAAAGAACGCTATAATATAAGAGTTATCTTTAATATATACAGATATTAAGATGTTTTTAGATTTTAGGCGTTAATTATCTTATTTCTGATTAATAAACTTTCAAGGTGCTACAGGAGCTCGGAAAAGTTTAAAAAATTTTAACTGGAATACGTAAAAAAATTATGTAGCCTATATCATCCGGGATATTACTACAAAGCTGACCCCTTATTCATTAAAATCGGTATAGTAGTTTATGTAATATACACTAAATGAACATGAAGGTAGGTCAAGGTAGTAGAGCCACGCTGATTTCAGCACGGCTGGGCCGGCTCGACCGGGGCGGTGCTACCCTCGTACAGAAAATCAATGTAAAATGACAGCGTTCGTGGTTCGTTGGTGAGTGCGAGACCAGAGGCGAGATGCAGAAGCATCACTAGCCTGCCATGGTGTGGGTCGCCATGGTGCATTGTTGCATTGTCTGCATTCGCAGTATGGTGACCACCAACTCTTTGAAGACTTCGATCAATAATAGTCCACATTTGTAAATAAAATAATAAATAAATATTTCCGACATCTAACACACAACGCCATCTAGTCCCAAACTAAGCAGAGCTTGTATTACGGGTACTAGACAATTTATATAATACTTATATACCTTTTTTTTTTAAATACATACATATTATACATAGAAAACACCCAAGCTCCGAAACAAACATTTGCAGATCATACAAACATTTGGTCCGATCCGGGAATCGAACCCGAGACCTCAAGAACAGCAGTCGCGTACGCTACCACTGCGCCGCCGAGGCAGTCTAGTCAGTCAGTCTGCATTCGCAGTATGGTGACCACCACTCTTTGAAGACTTCGATAATAGTATATATTTGTAATGTAAATATATTACTAGTATTAAATACAATAGTAGTACTATTTGTGATCGAAGGGTGAATAAAAAGAATACGTCGTAAGAGACGATTAAAGGACCAGGACCCAGGACAACGTCATTGCTAAGAGAAAGAAAACTTGAAATAAATCTTTGTACCAAACCGTTTGAGCATAGAGGTATACTTAATACTAAATATTTCGGACATCTATCACACAAAGCCATCTAGTCCCAAGCAAAGCAGAGCTTGTGTTATGGGTACTAGACAACTGATACAAATACAAATATACTTTTCTTTTGTAAATACATACATATTATACATAGAAAACACCCAAACTCCGAAACAAATATTTGTAGATCATACAAACATTTAGTCCGACCCGGGAATCGAACCCGGACCTCACGATCAACAGTAGCACACGCCAACCGCGAGACCAGCGAGGCAGTATAAGTAGACTTGCCGAGTCCCGCTATGTTACCCAGTGTTATTGTTGTACCTTTACAACCGCGGGTAACACCGCAGGGGAAAGCTAGTCTAAAAAAATAACGCCTTATTACATCAGTTATCCGTCAGTGAAAGTCAAGTCAAAATCGGTCCAACCGTCCCAGAGGTTAGCCCGAACAAACAGATAGATAGACAGACCGACAGATAGACAGACAAAAACTGTAAAAAATGTGTTTTTGGTATATGTATCGTGTATACAAACATATGCATTTAGTAAAAGTAAAGTGGAGGTTATTTTAATATAACAAATAGACACTCCAATTTAATTTATTTGTATAGATTTAAACCTTCTTTCGAAGGTGAAGCCTGTGTTCAACAGCAGACGATATGAGGCTGTTGAAGTGATGTGATAATATGAAAACAATAACATTCATTTTGAGTTGCAGCTTGATATAGCCGTTTTCATAATTTTTATGTCGACCTCTCATCTTACGGAAACTCTCTATAATGACAATTCAACTTGTACTGTAATCGTTTATCAATACATGTTCAAACGAATGAATGTGTTAAATGTTTAAAATTGTATAAATTACGATCTACAGTCGACGATTGACAATAATCTTTGGTTGATATAAACTTTTGCCGTAAATAAATTCTTCCGTATCACCGCGCCATGGTTAGATATGTATGATACTCTTCCTAGTTGCGTACAAATGTAAAAATATGTTTGTTTTTCGCATAAATAAATATCGCAACTTTTTGGAATACTTGAACAGTTTTAAACCAGTTTAGTATTGACTAATATAATTACTTATTTATTAATGATTTTATTTTTATAATAAACTGGTGTACCCGCGGTGCTACCCGCGGTTATTGTTGTACCGCGAGTAACGCCGCGGGACAAAGTAAGTCTAAAAGAAAGTAGCCTAAGTTACTCCCTGGATCATCAGCTACCTTCCAGTGAAAGTCCCGTCAAAATCCGTCCAGCCGTTCCGGAGATTACCCGGAACAAACAGACAGACAGACAAAAATTTTTTAAGCTACATTTTTGGTATATGTACCGTGTATACATACATATGCATTTAGTAAAAAGTGGTTATTTTAATATTACAAACAGACACTCCAATTTTATTTATTTGTATAGAGTATAGATGTAACTAGCTGAACCCCGCGGTGTTACCCGCGGTTATTGTTGTACCGCGAGTAACGCCGCAGGTCAAAGTTAGTCTAAAAAAAGTAGCCTAAGTTACTCCCCGGATCATCAGCTACCTGCCAGTGAAAGTCCCGTCAAAATCCGTCCAGCCGTTCCAGAGATTACCCGGAACAAACAGACAGACAGACAGACAGACAGACAAAATTTTTTTTAACTTCATTTGTGGTATATGTATCATGTATACGTACATATGCACTGATTAAAAAGCTGTTATTTTAATATTACAAACAGACACTCCAATTTTATTGATTTGTATAGACTACATACTTGAGTATGAGTAAAGGCAAATCGTTAAAAGGTTACATACTACTCTATTAAGCATGTATTTTAAATTTATTATTGAGCTTTACGGTGCACAGTACACGCAAATATTTAGCTCTACGTAAATATTAAAGTAATTATGACAATACACTAGCTGACCCGACTCCATCTACATCTCTCAAACGCCATAATTTTGATTTGAGGTCTGCTCCTATTGATCATAGCGAGACGTTAAAAAGCCTTCCTCGATAAATGGGTTACTCGACACTAAAAATATTATTCAATTCGAACCAATACAGCGAATCTATTGATACCTCATTTAATCAGAACTTGGTTTAGGCGCTACGGTAGAACGTACAAACATAGATAGCCTACCAAAACTATTACCCTTTCTTTTGGCTTTGCTAGTCGAATAAAAAAAGTATTTTTGTTACAAGTTACCTCGAAATTTTGTTTGTAATTTAAGTTTCAGTTTAATTATTGTTGAATGCTTGTACTTACGTACTGGATTTAAATGCTAGTGTGAATGTGCTATACCTAATACTGTTTTGTACGATTTTTGCCTGTGCATAATGTAGAGTGACTAGTTTTTAAAATTAAATTAACATATCAAAGAATAAATTATGGAATACCATCGATAGCTTTTAAAAAATCGAACAAATCAGGCTTTCATATCAATTAGTCATGAGAATCCAATATTGAGTAATTTATATTAACTCGAAAAGTACTTAACCGTTTTGAAAAATTCTTTCACATAGGTTATATTACATTTGCAAAAGATTTAGGGATCCGTATGAAAACTTCGAAAATGAAGCCCAAGGTGTATAAAAATACACAAAAAAATCCTTATATCGCGGCGCTGCATTGCCATTAGAGCAAAATGATGTACTGCAGTTTTATAGAGGACATCAATATCCACAAAAAAGTCCGCGGTACCATATTATGTCTAACTATTACAGGTATTTCACAATACCTACTTTGTCGTGTTGAAATTTGTGACTGTGACGTCGATATAAACTAGGCCTCATGTTCGTACCTTGGTATTAATCTTTACCCAAATTACTTTACCCAACTTGGGCGGAGCCAGCGTCGCAACGCGACTCCTGTACACGGGTGTGGTCCGGTCGATGGCGCTGTATGGCGCACCTGTGTGGGTGGCGGCTCTGACCGCCCTCAACAAGGCTCGCCTCTGGCGGCCTCAGAGGGTATTGGCGGTCAGAGCCATACGCGGATACCGCACGGTGTCGACCGAGGCGGCGTGCGCGTTGGCCGGAACACCCCCGTGGGATTTGGAGGCGGAAGTGCTCGCCGAAGTTTATCGACGGGTGGCTTCGTTCCGGGCGGAGTGTGGCATTCGCCCCCCGCCCGAGGAGGTACGCGAGTGGCGTGAAGCCGCCCGTCGAGCCACGATGGCTCGCTGGTCGTTCCGGCTGGAGACTCCACGCGCTGGCTTTGCCGCCGTGGAGGCTCTCCAGCCGGTCATCCACGAGTGGGCGGGGCGGCAGCACGGGACTCTTTCCTTCCGACTGACGCAGGTGCTTTCCGGGCATGGATGCTTCGGGAAGTACCTGCACTCGGTCGCCCGGAGGGAACTGAGTCCCGCCTGCCACCACTGCGACTGCAGTGAGGACTCGGCCCAGCACACGCTGGCGGCATGCCCGGCATGGGCGTCGCAGCGCCGGGCACTCACTGCAGTCATCGGAGGAGATCTCTCGCTACCGGCCGTCATCCGCTCCATGGCCGGTAGCGACAGCAGTTTTACCGCGGTCGCAGCCTTCTGCGAAGACGTAATTTCGCAGAAGGAGGCGGCGGAGAAGGCCCGGGAGGACGACCTCCACTCGGACCCGATCCGCCGCCGGCGAACCGGGCGGCGGAGGCGCGCATACCAGCGCCTCATGCCGCCCTGAGTGTGGCCGCGGATGGTGGGGACGGGTTTTCCCCTCCATCCGCTTTAGTGGTCACCCGCGAGGGGGCGACGTCACGCGTGTGCCGTACGTCGCCTAAATTGAGAGTCATTACCAGCTGACGGTGCCCGCTTCTGTGCGGGTAAGCGCTGGGAGGGGTCCGGATGTGTTAATAACAGCAGTTCCCGGATCCCTCCCGTCTCAGGCGCAGAGTGGCACACCGTGTGGTTTTAGTCGGTTCGATTCCGACACACCGCCCCGCCGCAAGCCCCGGCGGGGTGACGGCCCGAGGGGGTTTCCACACGTTAAAAAAAAAAAAAAAAAAAAAAAAAAAGGCGCTACGGTAGAACGTACAAACATAGATAGCCTACCAAAACTATTACCCTTTCTTTTGGCTTTGCTAGTCGAATAAAAAAAGTATTTTTGTTACAAGTTACTTCGAAATTTTGTTTGTAATTTAAGTTTCAGTTTAATTATTGTTGAATGCTTGTACTTACGTACTGGATTTAAATGCTAGTGTGAATGTGCTATACCTAATACTGTCTTGTACGATTTTTGCCTGTGCATAATGTAGAGTGACTAGTTTTTAAAATTAAATTAACATATCAAAGAATAAATTATGGAATACCATCGATAGCTTTTAGAAAATCGAACAAATCAGGCTTTCATATCAATTAGTCCTGAGAATCCAATATTGAGTAATTTATATTAACTCGAAAAGTACTTAACCGTTTTGAAAAATTCTTTCACATAGGCTATATTACATTTGCAAAAGATTTAGGGATCCGTATGAAAACTTCGATAATGAAGCCCAAGGTGTAAAAAAATACACAAAAAATCCATATATCGCGGGCGCTGTAGAAAGTATTGACACTAGAGCAAAATGATGTACTATAGTTTTATAGAGGACATCAATATCCACAAAAAAGTCCGCGGTACCATATTATGTCTAACTATTACAGGTATTTCACAATACCTACTTTTTCGTGTTGAAATTTGTGACTGTGACGTCGATATAAACTAGGCCTCATTGTTCGTACCTTGGTATTAATCTTTACCCAAATTAATCACTTCATATTCAAGGCTATGTCAGTACCTATAAATTACTTTTTGAATTATTCAAATCGAACATACAGGATAGGACGATCTAGCTAGAACTTTGAGAATTTAGGTAGGTACAGTGACATAATTATGTAAATTAGAACGATTCGATTTTCGTTTTGTTGTTTACACTAAAGGTCATTTGAATATCAAGAAATATAGACAGCTTTTTTGTTCTTTTTATTGTAAAAAGAAGATTTTTGTTTAGTGTGTACCTAACTAGGTATACACTCGAAAATAGATTGATGGAAAATACCTATTTTCTGTTTAGTTTGTGTGTGGTTAATTTCTATCGAGTCATCCACAGATTATTTGGTGTCATTTAAATCTATATATATCATGAATATCATAGAATTATATTTATAACACAGATACAAATAGCCACAAGATTTTTTTTTGTTTTAATCCTTTGTGATCAGTAAGGAGTTCCATGTGAATATTAAGTTATTTCTTATAGTGTTCGTAATAATAATAAAACAATAATAACATATGGTTAAAATTTGATGCATCGGGTAAAATTTCGGTGTACAACTCAACATTGCGTGTCTGGCAACAATGCTATGTCTATATTTGTAGTAACATATAAAGCTGAAGAGTTTGTTTGTTTGTTTGAACGCGATAATCTCAGGAAGTACTGGTCCGATTTGAAAAAATCTTTCAGTGTTAGATAGGCCATTTATCGAGGAAGGCTTTAGGGTATATATGATCACGCTTAGGCTAACAGAAGCGGAGCATCAATGAATAATGTTGCGAAAACGGGGGGAAATTATTACGCTACGGGCAATAGGAGACGTAAACGAAGTTGGGTAGTCAGCTAGTTAGTCATATTCTTGGCTGCGATGGCCATGAACGTATCTTCATAATGTATTCAAAGTTGAACACATACTACGTTATTGGTCAGTGTACCTGTCCACCATAAATGTGTATGGCATATATAACTTTTTTTGCGTTTTGTTTTACCTACTTAGTAAGCAAATCACGAATTTGTCGGTCAAATGGTTTAGGTCTTCACGCTCAAGGCCCGTGATAGAGGCTATGCAATAGCTTAAAAATTGGGCCACTTCAAAACTATGTATTGTTTTTTACGAATAGCTTCAATTATAAGTTTGTCCTTAAACAACTTTTATATTTTATCTTTAACTAGCGACCCGCCCCGGCTTCGCACGGGTGCAATGCTGATACTAAATTAAATACACTACACTACAGAAAAACTATGAACGTTGTATGTAAAAACATAGCGGCCCGCTCCGACTTTGCACGGGCATAAAATATATATGCCTATGTCACTCAATGAAAACATGATTAAAATCGATCCAGTATTTTTGATTCATTCATTACTTCCCTTGGCCTGCACGCATTAAATTTGGAGTAAAACAATTCCTCTTTCCCTATACTTACTATGAAGATTTCCTGCTATCTTTGGAATATCTAAATTCATACAATTTTTATTACATTACACATTTTTACTTATTTACTTTTTACATTTTTACCTAGGTATTTATTTTATTTTTACAACAATTAATATATTACAGGATGTCTTTATACACAACGTTCACAGCTTTCTTGTCATTAGACAATACAAACATGTTTTCTCTTGAGGTTACTCTTGAAAGAGCGACATACAGTTGGCCATGTGAAAAACAGTCAAAGCTCAAATCTAAGCCTGCAACGTTGAAGGTTTGACCTTGCGATTTATTAATGGTCATTGCAAAAGATGTCTTTACCGGAAACTGTAAACGTTTACATTGGAAGGGTAAATCCGATGGTATCAGAGGGATTCGGGGAATCAATACATCTTCTCCGGTACCACATCCTGTGAGTATTGTGCACTCTATTATGAAAGTTTTCAGTGATTTTATCAGCAAACGCGTGCCATTGCAAAGTTTAGGTGGATTCAGGTTTCTTAATAAAATAACAGGACAACCTACTTTCAACACCATTTTGTGAGGAGGGAGTCCAGACGGGTCCAAAGAGTTTAGAAACTCTGTAGGAAAATGAACAGCTTCTTCCAAATCGAGAACAGTATCCACCGAGTAGTATATTTTCGTCGGCGCATCAATCTTTGAAAGAATCAAGTTATTTACCTTATCTACTTGTTCATTAGTTGGTGACAGAATCGCTCTTTCTTTAAACCAAGATATTGTCTTGTAACTTATGTCATCAATGTCAGGATAGACTTTGTTGACTAACTCTTGGATGTTGTCTATCAAAACACAAAGGTTTTCAAGGTTAATCCTTCCCTCACTTTGTGTTAATTCTCCATTGCCAACTTTTAGCAGCATCTCTGGGAATAGCCTGTTCTCACGTGAAGATGACGAAACCCTAGAAAAAAACCCTAAACCCGAGTCGAGCCTCACGCTCTACTGACGATTCTCTATCTCTCTGAACCGAATGCCTATCTCGATCCCGGCTGCGGCGAACCTCACGCTCTATTGAAGATTCTCTCTCTCTCTCAGCTCTATATCTATCCCTAAGCTGACTGAGTCGAGCTTCACGTTCTGTTGACGATTCTTCATCTCTTTGTGAACGTACTCTTCTAGCATTCACTGAACTACGACCTATGTTCGAACGACGATGTCTTCCAGACATGACTTTATAATTTCTGAACAAAGTTGACTCAGTTCTAGACTTATGTATGATTACCTACCTATGAACAAATTGCCATATTATTGGTACCTATGTGCCGCAGTAAAAAACATCTAAATACTTACCATTTAGACACAAATGATAATCAACAATCATAAAAACAAAAGATATTTATTCTATTCTTTTCTTTTTTTTTACTGAAATAACTTATACTACGATTTTAATGAAATCAACTTAAAATACGATTTTAATTAAATTAAAAACACCTAAAAAATAATTTGCCATGCGTGTGACTAAAAACAAAAGATAATCTACAATCATCAAGAACAAAAGATAGCTATTTTCTATTAAGTTTTTTTTCTGAACTTACTTAAGATTTTTGAAAATAATTTCCTTATTATTAAATTAATTGATTATTATTTATCGTAACTTTTAATTATTAACTGATACGTTGTCGCGCTGAAAAGCACGTTTTTATCAAGTACTGTTATTTTCCTCGCTAGAGAGCTCCGATAATAAACGCGTCCGATTGCTGCTAAATTCAAAGTGCTACAGGGAGAACCGCGGCCTCCGACGCGCTATTTATAGGCATGCCTCCCCGCACTGCCCCGTCCGACCGGTACCGCCCGCCGCAAACGCAAATTTTAAATTTGTAATATCTCCGAAAATATTTATTTAATTTACATGCTGTAAGGAACCATATTGATCTATAGTAATTGCACACTGTATTTAAGGTACTTAATTCGATAAGGATTAATGCCGTATTGCTTAAAATAGCTTCGTAAATAAGCCATTTTTTCACGTAAAAAGTAAACAATAAAAATGGTTAATGTGGGTTATCCCTAAAAGATAAACATATACCATCGCGGACTTTTTTGTAGACCTTTTTATGGTGTACAATACTGTAGTACATTAATTTGATCTAACTCGTAGGGTTTAGGCAGCGTTTTTGCTAAATTGCTAAATAAGCCCAAAAAAATAGGTTAATTTACGACATCACGTTAGAAACCTCTAAAATTAGCAATGTTGCCTTAGTATATGATGCATGTATTATACATATAAACCTTCCTCTTGAATAACTCTATCTATTGGAAAAAACCGCATCAAAATGCGTTGCGTAGTTTTAAAGATTTAAGCGCACATGGGGATATAGGGACAGAAAAGGCGACTTTATTTTATACTATGTAGTGATAATCTATATTATAGATGATTCTGTATAACCACTTTGGTAAGTTTAGTTTACCTAATGTGAGCGGCTTATTGTGTACCAATAAGCTTTTTTATAACCTAAGTATTATTTATGTTTTGCGTGTACAGTGTAACTATCAACCTATCCAACTAAGTACCTTCTTACCTAAGTTAGATTACATCACTGAGTTTTGTCACAGTGTCTTCCAGTCACATGTACAAAAAAATCATTAGTCAATGGACGTTATTATATGCCATTATCTTACTTCTGCTAATAATAAGTATAATATGTGGTTTGACTGAATTCTACTCTCAATTAATATTAAATACTTACACAGTTTTAAGCACACGAAATATTAATGATACGAATAAAATACTACAAAAAGATAGGTGCAACTTTAGGTAAGTCGTTACTTGAGTCTGCCAAAATAAGCTTAATAGTAATCTAATATCTTTAAATGAGCAATTCTTATAGGTATTATATTCAAGGTATATATAAATATACATATACAAGGTAGTAGAGCCACGTCAATTTCAGCACCAACTGATTCGGCTTGACCGGGACGGTACTATCCTCGCATAGAAAGTCAACGCAAAATGACATCGATCGTGCTGTTGTGTTTCGTTTGTGGCACCGGAGGCACAATGATACAGAAGCATCACTAGCCCACCATGGTGTGGGTCACCATGCGTTGTTATCATAAAATTTAGTATGCAGGGGGTTTCGGGGGCGATAAATCGATCTAGCTAGGATTCACTTTGAGAAAATTTTACCAAAAAAAATGGAGCAAATATCGTCATCCAGGTACTTGTTATAAGGTTTCATAAGGTGTTACGAATGTACGCATTATTCTTCTTTAGTTCAGTTCAGCTTTTATTATCAAGAAGCAAAATTTATCAATAAATAATTAAATAAATAAATATTTCGAACACCTAACACACAACGCCATCTAGTCAACCTAAGCAGAGCTTGTGTTACTCTATGCAAACCTATACGGTAGATTAAATATTTCATTTACGTATGTATGTTTTTTGCATGTTAAGTAAGGTTTTTGTTCAATATCAAGCATCATTGAATTGTTTTGCATTTGTAAGAAGTGCTACATCTACACGAGTTTGATCTGTTCTAACACTTGTAACCTTCTTCGGCCTTTCACTATGCGGTACACGTTCAAGTTCAATTTCAAGGCTTGCTGGCTTCTATGACTTTCTTAGTCATGTACTTTTTAAACAATTAATATCTTATATTCGATTTTAACGGTAATTTCATTTATTTAAGTTCGAAGTGTATTAAAACTTAATTTCTTCTCAAATTTCAGCATTAATTCAGTCTCTCTTTGTTTGCGCGAGGTCACACTCATGAAAAGATTTGGGCAATTTGGGCATGTTAAAAAAAAATGAAGTATGGGAAACCTATGTTAAGGTATTGATTATTCGCTGTATTAATTATTTTCTACTTTTGTGTTGCTTTACTAGAGGTACTATTCATAGTGAAAGCGTTCTTTAGATCCAATACTGAGCATATTATTGTATATGATTATTGGGTGTACAAAAATTACAGAATACAAATAAACGAAGTACTTGTTATAACCGCTGAGATGATGTGATCTATCATGATTTAAAAAAAAAATATTCTGTTTAAAAGTTAGGTGTTATCAGTTCAGAATGTAACAAAAGTATATGGAACATCCGACATTAAAGATTTTAAACCGAACGTATATTTTTATTTTGTAATTATTCAATCGACTTTTTCTAATGTTTTCTTAAATTGGTTTTAATGGATTTTCTCGTTAATTTATTGAATAATTCCAATATTTATAAAATGTTAAACTTTACATACCAACCTGTTTGGCAACTTGATATAGTTGGCCAAAACCTTATTTCTCAAGAGAGGCCTATGTTGATGATGTTTATAAAACTTTACATATTTTTACTGGTGTAATGAGATCAACACTTATAATATCTTAAAATTAAAACGGTTACAACTTTTGAACCAATGCTTTTCTTTTAATTATTTTTAAAATCGGATGCCAGTTGTATGCAAGTACCTACTAAAAGTGCTTAAATGTAATGTGAGACATCACATTTTCAAGGATTTAATTTACATGCAAGCATTATTAAGAGAACACAGCTACAGCATAAACCTTCATTTGTCTTTTACAAAAAATAAAGTTTTGGTAGAAAAAAAACGAAGGAAAAAAATTAAAGTTCACGCCAACACGCTCGGTGGTGTCACGGCTTTTGCTTGTGACGTCGCCGAAGTGACGTCACCATTTGTCGGCCAGTGTCGATTATAGGCCTTATTAAACAGTAAAGTGGACGTCGATTATATAATCGTTATGTTTGCGTGTATGAATGTTTGCATATGCAAACAGAATTACGTACCTCGCTTTGATTGGTGTTCAACTTAACATGGCGTATTGCTTTCTTTTGTAGTTTTATTGATGTTAATTAACTATTAACCTCGCTTTAAATATGAAAATAAATATGATTATAGTCTACGTACCCTATTTCATCAGAAAAATACATAATTTTTGTGGTTCTTGGTTACTGTCATCGTGCCTATACCTACACAAGGTTTACAATTTTGCCTAATATCTACACATACATATATGTTTTGTATCTCTACGTCGAGAATGGACACCGTGAGCGATGAGCCAAACATCCGTATAGCGGCACTTTCCAAATATACTTTTGTGAGGCATCGACCGCGGCCTCAAAACATGCTGATAAAAAACTGCAAAGATGTTATTTACTATCTTTTGCATCAAAGGAAACACGTTTTTCTTTGGCCGAAAAGTAAGATTACCTAATAGGTACCTACATAACTTTGAATTGTTTGACCTTACGACCTGTTTGTTATCTTGACAAAATTTTGAGTCGATATTTCACCATCCTCGAATGGTTATTGTAGGTTATGTATTTCTGTATTGTATATCATTATGTAACAAATATTCATATGGACTGCCTTGGTTGTTTTTTGTAAATACGTACATATTATACATGGAAAACACCCAAACTCCGTAGCAAATATTTGTAGATCATAAAAACATTTGGTCCGACCCGGGAATCGAACCCGAAACCTTATGATCAACGAGGCAGTCGAAGAAAACCGGGTCGTCTAGTCAGCTATAAACTATAACTTTAATGTTGTTGTTGGATTAGTTTTATCTAAGTAAATCGTGAGTCAGATCTTGTTGTAATCGTTTATGTAGCATGAAATCCAGAAATATCATTCTGGATTTCATGCTACATAGCATACATGCTCATCATAAATGCATAATACCACTTCAGGTATAATTGAACCTGTTCGTACGTAATAGCGTTACATCACGGTCTACGGGAATCTGGTTTTGGTAATCTTTGCTAGGATTTGTCAACAATCGAATCCTCGAATCCAATTTATTGTCCGTCGGTCTGTCTGTCAAGATCCTTTTTCTCAGGAACGCGTGGAGGGGAGGTATTAAGCTGAAATTCATATCAAATACTCAGGTCTATATATATATATATATATAGAAAAAAACCAAACATCTACAGCCGTTTATGCTGCAAAATTTTCGACACTCGCAAGTGAATGAATACCTACAGGGTACTTCCCGTGAACTCAGAATCTTGAAATTTGGTACGACACAACACAACAACGTCTTCTAGCACATATATAGGTAAATTGGAGAAAAACATAAATTTTAAATACTATAATATACCCTTTTTCTAACGTGGGGAATGCTTTTCGCATCATACACTCCGTTGGGAAGGCGAAGGGTGTGTGTGGAACTCCCGGAAAACCGGTCTACCCACTAAACCCCGCGGCGGCCTACCTCGGCAGTCGGGAAAAGCTCCAGGAACGCATCAGCGGCTAATATACCTACAAGTTTGTACAGAACCCTCGCGGCGGCGATTTTAAGAAAGTAGCTGGCAGCGGATGGATGTGGACTGCTCAAGACCGGGATAGTTGGAGCTCCTTATTTGAGATCTTCGTTCAGCAGTGACGGGTTGATATAATTAACTTGCAGAATCTAGAGATCTCAGAATTGCATCATTTATCTGTTTTTTAACTAATCACTATTCTGCAACCGAGTTCACACTTGAGTTGTAGCTTCATTAATCGACTTAGTAGGCGGTATTCTCTACTTTATGTCAATGTGTAAATTGTGTGTCAAGGTCGTCATTTCTACAGAACCACTTCATCTTGCGTTATAGAGAAAAATATGCCCTGATAAATCTTATGCTTAAATTTCATTTTATTTTATTTAATAGAAGCTTCTTTTTTAAAATTGTGCGTGATTCAAAATCCAGTCTCTTTTATTATATTTTGCATTTGAGACTTTTTACATAGTGTGACGTAAAATAATGTTACGAAATACAAATATTGACTAATTTTGATATGCCAAACACAGAAAACAAAAAGTACATCAAGTTTACTTCAGGACCAAGTTAACTTCTTCAAGAATATAAGATATATGCATTTACTTTAACTTTTTGATACCAGCAAAATACTTATAATAACTTTGTCATGGTGAAGATAAACCAGCCCCAGCTGCCCCAATTGCATTCGACAGTCGTAAATGTTGAAAGAAAACTAACAAATGTATGGGAGTGACGTCTCTTAGCGCTAAGTCACGAGGTCAAAACAAAATATCAGCCAATAATACAAGGGAATAGATGCGTTAGCGATTGTATAGAATTTCTCCTCGTGTTGAAACTGGGGTTTTTTTAACTTTATGATTATTTAAGTATTTCAATACTTAAATAATCATAAATTAAATAGTTAAAAAAACCCCTACGCAGCATCGAAGTTATCAATTAATTATCATTTTAAGATTATATAGGCACGTGTGAAGCACTTAATCGAGTAATCATACGCCAAGAATATCTAACATCATTTTGGAAAAGGGCTGATACTCTTAAACTGCTGGACAGATATTAACTAAACGTAACTAAGAACCACCGCAAAGAAACTAGATTTCAAATGAAAAAGAACCGCATTGAAATCTGTAAATCCATTTGAGAGCTACGATGCCACAGAGACACACACAAACACATACAGACAGACAGACATCGACGTCAAACTAACACCCCTCTTTTTGCGTCGGGGGTTAAAAAACCGGTCTAGTGCGAGTCGACTCGCGCACCGACGCGCCGGTCCATAATAGTTATTTGACAAACAAGAGTGCAAAGTTGCTTTTTAACCGCGTGCTCAATTTTGTTGACCGAGCAAGCGAAGGATTCTAAAATTGAAATTAGAATCCTTAGCGTTAGCGAGGGAATGAAAAGAGCACGAGGTAAAAAATCTTTGCACTCGAGTGCAACACGTAACTTTTTATCCGACCTCAGCGAGGAAATGACTAAATGCAAAAAAAAAACACTTACAATCACAACATACTAAATAAAGTATACCAAAAAGGTTTCGATTCTAAGTTTTTAACAAATTAAAATAGGTTGAGTGATGAATTCGGCATCATGGAGCTGAAAGTAAATAGCTTTAACGATGTTTTGAATTCACAAACTTAGTGCACACGATGTTCTAAATTCAGTTTGCTTTATCCTCTAGCGGATAAAAACGTCTTTTGCACTCGGATAAAAATAACCAAGCCATTCTTTGATTTTGGTGATTGTTACGGAGTTGCGGGAAACTGTAGGAATATATCGCAAACCGCTGTATTGTTCGAACTATCGTATAAATTGGTCCTAAAAACATGTACGAAGGAAATTTATCACGCAGTCAGATACACAGAGTATATGTCAGATAGGATCTACAAGGAACCACAATAAACAATGAGTCATGACTCATGACTATACCTATAATTATCCAATAAAGTTTTACATTATGCATCTAGCAATACAATCACTATTTACTACTGATCTACATTATATAGGTCACGTGTAGCCAAAGTATTAATTTATGAATTAAAATTAAATAATTGTGATACTAAGATTATTCTTTTGTTGAAAAATAATAAAAGTGACGCATCAAGTGCGCTCTAATTCCTTAAATGAGAGTTTAGTAACTTATAAAAGTATGATAATTTCTATTGTATTACATGAAATAAAATAGTCTAAAATTACTTTTCGAAAGCAGCGTCATGCGTCTAATTGAGACTCTTCGTGATCAGATCCCAGGTCGAAAAAAATTCGGTCCCTGCTTCCGCATCCAATGGTAGCTCATAAAATTCCAAGTAACAGAAACTGAAAGTACAACATAAGTTTAAAATAAAGTAAGTTAAGTAATTTCTAAGTAATAAAAATAATAATGAACAAAAAAGTAATCACAAAAACATTCCTACCAAAAATAATTTATACCGCTTGTATAATTAATCGTTTGAAACTAACAAAATTTAATCATTTTCATAATAAATGTATAAAAACCGGATATGAAAAATATAATTTTGCCTTAAAAATATAAATAAAATTTAAAAATAACTGCGTGTTACTTCACAATTAGTGTCAATTTGCATGTTTATTTAACTGACTAATTAAACATTCCTTCATTAACTTAATTTTATTATACGCTAATGTAAGAAACAGAGCATTGATAATAGTTTTTAAAACTACCCTCGTCACCACGCCCATTAAAATTGTTATAGCACTGAAACAGTGAATGCATGGAATCGAGAGCGGATATTGCGCAATTGTAATAGTGTACGTTAAGTATTATAATATTACTACGAGTTGAGTATATAAAGAAATGAAATCTAAATACTTTATTTCTACATAGAAACTGACGACCAAAAATGTATGAACTATGGTCCACATAAAAATATTCTATCTATTCATCCACACCTTATCCTGTGATGGTGACCCCCTTCTGTTCCCCGTTCGGTGGGCCCTGACGTGCAAATATCAGCAAGATGATAAATGGAAAACAAGCTAAAGCCAAGTGTTCCAGTTGATTTTGATAATCATTATTAGGAAGGAGATAACCCTAATGTCTGAATCGTAGTTGCAACGGTTTTAATTATCCAGAATGTTGCTTTTTTATGTTATAGGGGGCAAACGAGCAGGCGTAGCACGTGATGGTACTTAAGCGTATACCGCCGGCCATGGATACCCGCAACATTAGGAGCATCACAAGTGCATTGCCGACCTCTTGGAGATGGGTCTCCAGTATCCTCACTCACTTGGTGAAACACAGTGCAAGCGCTGTTTCACACTGGTTTTCTGTGAGGCTATGGTCGAGTCGAGTCGATCAAGCCGGCCCATTCATGCCGAACCGTGGCTCTTTCACGGTAGAACTTGTTTAAAAACATCAAATTAAATCATTAATTATCTATTGAAATCACAGCTTAACTAAGAAACATAAGCTTGTAACCAACCTTTGCGTGTAACTGGAGTATGTGTGTGATGGTTTATTATCTGCCTAATCGCATTGTACGTACAATACCGAGCGGACCACAAATAAGTACAACACCTTCGACCTTCGCATGCTGATCTGCCTTTCATTATTATAGTAACAAGGAGCTTTAAGCTTTGCACATCCATCATTGTATTACAACAACAATAATGTAACAGTCAATTTATCTAATTTAATCAAGAAATAAATACTATTAGTCAATATTTTTGACTTTTCACGCAATGTTTTTAGGTTAATCGCTTTATAGTAGCTATGACTTTATAGTATTTATGGATTAAGTAACTCGATACAAAGTCTTCGTAACATGTAACTGTGTGTGTATGTAGTTAAAGATGCAGTCGGTAACTACGTAAACAAACCAGGGTTTAATGCAACTGAGCCTTATACCACGCCTCGGCGAATATGCTGTCCTTGTTGTGGATCGTTAGTAGGTCAAGAGATATATGTTATTATTTAGAAAGGTTATAGGGTCAGGGATGTCAGTTCCCGACTTTAATCTATTGCCAGTAAAACAATTTCAAATTACGGGATTTCGAATCTTCTAAAGCTTTTTTAACAGACAACGTAACTACATAGGGTTATTTATTGTTTGGTATGGTTTGTATGGTTTATTAAGACGACGACCATTATCTAGTACCTACTAGCTGAGCCCCGCAGTGTTACTCGCGGTAGTTGTTGTTAAAGTATAACTTTAACTTTAACATTGGACCAGCCCTTCCAAAGATAAGCCAGGAGCAAACAGACAGATTTTTTTTTTAAACTTGTTTTTTTATGTAAGTAGCGTAAATACTGTCATAACGTATTTAGTGAAAAGTTGTTTATTTAAAATTACAAATAGAAACTTCAATTTTATTTATTTGTTTGGTTTTACAATACGTTATCTAACTCGTCGTACAGTTCACTTACGTACACTATATACATATATATATATATATATATTTATATATATAATTCTTATGTGAGTCTGTATGTCACTGAACTACTCTCAAACGACTGGACCGATTTTGATGAAATTTTTTGTGTGTGTTCAAGGGGATCTGGGAATGGTTTAGATTCACAATTTTGTCCACTGGACAATGTTTTTTTAGTTAATTTTTAATTTATTAGTAGTTATGGCAAAACGACGTTTGCCGGGACAGCTAGTATCTTATATTCTTGAAGAAGTTAACTTGGTCCTCGAGTAACCTTGATGTACTTTTTATTTTCTGTTTTTGGCATATCAAAATTAGTCAATTTTTGTTGAAGCTTCCATTAAATTAAATAAAATCAAATTTATACATAAGATTTTTAATTTATTAGTAGTTATGGCAAAACGACGTTTGCCGGGACAGCTAGTATATATATATATATATATATATATATATATATATATATAGAAAGCGTTGGGTAAAGAAAAGTTTGTAATTAATCCTAAACCCAAAAATGCTGCACCTAAAAAACGGCAACACACTAACATGAAGGTGTTTGATGGGCGGCAAAAGCTACTTTATCATTAGGTAACCCGTCGGTTTTCCCATTGGTAAATTAACCATTAAAATACTATTTTACTTTTGTTAGGAAAGGTATATTTGCGGTATATTTGAACATTTTCTGTAGAATTAAAATCACATACCTAATATTTCGGACATTTGACACACAACGCCATTTAGTTCCAAACTAAGCAGTACTTACTACTACAGCACCTGTACTATGGGTACTAGAAACAGTTTTTTTTTGTAATATTACCTATACTCGCAATACCTATACGTTGAAAACGTCAAAACTCCGAAAAAAATGTTTGCAGATTATGCAAATATTTGGTTAGACTCGAATCGAATCCGAGACCCCAAGCTTAGCTGTCGCATACGCTACAATTGCGCTACCAAGGCAGTCGAAAATGTATTAAAATATGTTACAGTCTATGATCATGGACACATGAAAGGGATTTAATGTTAGTTGGAAATGCTAACGATGCTACGATACTTTAATTGGTCATTTCAATGTTTTTCAATTAATTAAAATACAATGTGTATAGTTAGAGTTACGCAAATTGTAATCAAATAAATAATTGACGGTTGTGATTACATTTTTCGATCATTAATCATGGTTACAAATTAAATAAGTAATATTCTTATAGGTTACTAAAGATTATTAACTTGTAATCATAATAATGGAAACTCATATTATAATTTTTTTATTACAACTTTTGGAAGTACTTTGAAGCTACCGGATTCATAATATTTTTGTTACTTATCCTACTTTATCCTACTAATATTATAAACGCGAAAGTTTGTAAGTATGGATAGATGTTTGTTAATATTTCACGCAAAAACTACTGAACGAATTTGAACAGTTACAGTAATATAGCTTACACATTAGAATAACATACAGGCTACTATTTGCCGCGACAACCGATTACATGCGGGTGGAGCCGTGGGCAACAACTAGTTATGTAATATTTCTTTGTCAGACTATTAAAACGTACACGATAATCTCTTTTAAAACCATCTCAAAATTTAAGAAGCGCCTTGACGCATTGATGTTAGGCCTTACAAGTTGCAGTTCTTCAGTTGTCTTAAGTACCAATTTAAAAAAAGAATTTGTATAAGTAAAATTCGTAAATTATTGGTCCAACTCATGTTAATACAATACTACCCTGTCTGGCTTTCTAACTTGAGGTCTATGTCCAGCAGTGGACTATCAAAAGCTGTTGTTTATTGATTGCTTGTGCACTTGGGGTCAGCACAATGAGTACGAGAACATTTTGACAGCGTATTTGTACGCAGAATACGCAACGTCTCCTTGTGTAATTGTCATGTTTCACAAGAAAAACAATGCGAACATATTAAAATAGTATTTACTAAAGTGTGCAACATAGTAAAATCTTACTTAATTATAAATGACATGGCATTACTGATATGCATACTTTTGACTAGTTATTACCAATGTAAAGCATATTATACGGTCTACAAACAGCAAGAATTAAAAGTAAATAATACTAATCAAACTAAATATGTATTATTTCATAAGTGGGGGGAAATTTTCATAACACTAATTGCTTGTTTCTGTAGGTAATATATCATAAAATAAGTGATAAATTAAGAAATCGTATCTCGGAAACAGTGCGTTACGATTGAAATGATTACGTAAATTGAAACGTAGAATGTTTTACTTTTTAAAGTACTCTAAGTGAACTAGATGCTTGGCCGTTGCGACAGAATGCGTGTATATATTAATTTAAAGATTTACTAAGAAATGCGAGACTTAGTCGGTGTGGCAAAGATTAAACATATGAGTTATGAATGTAAATGCACATGTGTCTCATGAAGAAATTACATAAATTATAGCGATGCGACTTGCACGGATTTTCAGGTAAAAAATAAAGAAAACTTCAAGATGCCAGTTGACGATTTGTAAATATTTACAAACCTAGAAAATAATAATTACAAGAAATACAACAAATTATACACTAAACAAAACAAAAGAAAATAAACAGAAATAAATCATGTATGCTAGTTGTACCTAGGTTGTTCCAAAAATTAATGCCACAGAATTGTATTCAATCTTTCCTTTCAAAAAACTATTTTGGCCTGACGGCTAATTTCAACACAAACCTCCTTTGTGAAAATCACTGACCATCTATGTGTAGTTTTTTTAATATGTTTATTGAAGATTACCCCACACAAAGAAAGAAAAAAGAAGTCCTTTTTTAAAAAAAAAATGCTTCTTAAAATATCAATTTTTAGGTTTTATTTTTGAAATTGCTTATATTTTAATAGGAATATAAAAATATTATTATCTAATGTTATTAAATACCAACGTAATTTTAATGATTTAGGATATTACGTAACTTAAATTTACTACTTTTAAAACTATATACATTTTATTTATTACGTATCTTTTGTTAAAGACGGTAATGAAGTAGCCTAATTATTTGAAATTCGAATTTGATTGAAAGACACGTTTGAAAATTTTGATTATACTAGTCTCCCAGTGATCGAAATTCAACCATAATTTATTTATTTCATTTTTTTTTTGCTTTTTGCACTCCACCTCTAATGTTATGTTTATAAACTTTAACTGTCCCAAATTTCTTACTCCTATTCATAGTTTTAGTAAAAAGAGGTTCATAGTTTTTGCTTCACATATTAATATATGGATCCCTTAAATAGACTGAATACTTAGGTTGACACACATTGCACATTTTCATATTTATTTAGACAAATATTGTGGGTATCGCCTCACTTGGCCTAAGAGTTGCTTAATATGTCTCATAGTATTTCCTAAAGGCAGCTTTTATCCTCGTTTGGTCAGATTTATTAATTAGTTTTTAAAGCGTAGTTTATGTAAGCATTTTGTGATAAAAGGCCTTTTTCTATCGGTATTAATATATATTTAATATTAATCAAAATAAAGAATTATTATTATTATTTGATTTCGTATTCAGTAACAAAAAAACAAATTCAACATTTAAAGATCTGATTTTTTGTGTAATCGTAGTGTATATGGCTGGCAACGGATGAATGCGGATTGTCCAACACCGTAATGGGTGGCGCTCTTTGGGGGTTTCCCCTCTACCTTACGGTGCTCTTTATTCAGCTGTTTAGGGCAATAGGCTGAAGAGAAAGAGAGTATAAATAAAAAAAAACGTGTGGTGTCGGTAAGACACCAGATAGAAACCAAGTTCCTTATCATAAATGTAACTTACAGATGCCGGCTAGGATATACAGATGGCACTATAAATTTGTTTTTAAATCTTTCCCTTTTTTTATTTAATGTTACGGACGATTTTTGCCGGCTAGGGTACCCCTCCGCAACGCCTCATAACGAAATTCGTTCCAAAACCAATCTAATGGTTTACCTCTTTAGTAAATTCAGATCTTACAATTAGGAGTGTCGGTTTCCAAGACTTACAGACTAAGTAATATTTGGATAGAAATGTCAACGTGCTGCACCACGAAAATATGATACAAACACAAACTATTTTATTTTAAGCCCAGTCTATAGTTGTCTATTGCCGTAATAGGCGAAGGCGTTCGAGGAGTAGGATGGTAGGTACAGTCTTAGGACTTGTGAAATTCTTGAAGCGTTCAACAGCATGTATGTTTTATTCAATATCTTTGTAATTAATTAGGTACTAGTTTAAAAGTCATTCTGTTTTTATTACATACATACATAGAGTCACGTCAATTTCTCAGAGGGGTAGGCAGATATAATTGGTCTTCACTTACTATGATCAGGACACTCTTCTTTTGCTTCGTCCACACGCATCAATCGCTGGATACATACACGATTTTTTGTATTTGTTGTGTAATATCAAATTTGAATAATATTTTTTATTAAGTATTAATTTTCTGACTTTGTAAAAAAAGTTTATATGTAAATTATTTTATTATAGAATTAATTTTAACGAGTAATTTAACTTTGTAATAAAAAAAACTGTGTCTGGACGGAATATATTCGTGTCATGCATAATCTCTAAATGAATAAATAAATTATACAATACTATTATATAAAAAATAAAAACTAAAATATCTACCTAAGTTTTATTAAAATATTTTTTTAAAGTTCAATAGCATAATAAGATTTTATAGACTCCATAAAAAAATCACACAGTACTTGCCAAATCATTCAAAGCGTTAGGTTTCGTTGTAGTTTATATTTGAATTGCATAACTAAAATTAACACAAATTAAAAAAGTATTGAATCGCAAAAACTTAAACCAAATTGATTTTTTTACTGTGGTAACTGACGAAGTTCTTTTTTTGATAATAAAGTAATGGTCAGTTGAATTTCGTCCAGTGAAGAAACGCAAGTAGTGGTTAACCTTACTATATCTTAGCTGAGTCTCGCGGCGTTATCTGCGGTTATTGTCGAGCCGCGGGTGACGCCGAGGGGCGAAGTTAGTCTAAAAAAAGTTAGTCTGTTCCGGCTAATCTCTGGAACAACTGGACCAATTTCGACAGAAGTAACACAGGCTACTTTTTTTGGACTAGCTTTGCACCGCGGCGTTACCAGAGGTACGGCGTACGGTGGGGTTCAGCTAGTATGTAATAAATTCGGGGGCGATGTTCCGCCCGTTAGGGAATCGGAGGTTGGGGCGGCTGTTCTGCGGATTCGTTCCAAGAACACCGCCCCCGGGCCGGACGGGGTTCCAGCCCGAGTGATGGCCCGAGCCCTCGACCATATGTCGGACCGCCTCAGGGAGGTGTTGGACGCTAGCCTGGCGTCCGGACGCTTCCCTGAGTGCTGGAAGAGCGGGAAGCTGGTCCTATTGAGGAAGCCGGGACGACCTGCCGATTCGGTCGCGGCCTATAGGCCCATCGTGTTGCTGGACGAGGCGGGCAAGTTGTTTGAGAGGATACTCTCTGCCCGCATCGTCCGGCACCTCTGCGACCCGACCTGTCGGACGCCCAATTCGGATTCCGAGAGGGGCGTTCGACGGTCGATGCCGTGATGCGCCTTAGGGCCGTGACCGAGGAGGCAGTGAGCTGTGGCGGCGTGGTGTTGGCGGTGTCCCTGGACATCGCCAACGCCTTTAATAGTCTGCCATTCAGCTGCATCGGGGAAGCACTCCAATACCACGGAGTGCCAGAGTACCTGAGGCGGCTGGTGGCAGACTATTTGCAGGAGCGTACCGTCGTGTACGAGGATCGAGATGGCGCCTTGAGACGGCGACCCATGTCGTGCGGCGTTCCGCAGGGGTCTGTCCTAGGACCACTCCTGTGGAACGTGGGATACGACTGGGTCCTAAGAGGTCGTCTCCCCCCCGGGCTGGGCGTAATTTGTTACGCCGATGACACTCTTGTCACAGCCCGGGGGGCGAACTTCCAGGAGGCGGCGCGCCTGGCCACCATTGGTGTTTCGCTGGTGGTCGGGCGCATCGAGGCGCTGGGCTTACGGGTGGCCCTGGACAAGACGGAGGCCCTGCTATTCCATGGGCCCCGTCGTGGGCCGCCCCCCGGCGCCACCATAGTGGTCAACTCGGTCCTCGTACCGGTTCGGGCCCAGATGAGGTATCTGGGCCTGATCCTCGACGGTAGGTGGCTCTTCGACGAGCACTTCCGACAGCTTGGTCCCAGGCTGGTCGACGCTGCCTCTGCCCTTGGGCGACTTTTGCCCAACTTGGGTGGAGCCAGCGTCGCAACGCGACTCCTCTACACGGGGGTGGTCCGGTCGATGGCGCTGTATGGGGCACCGGTGTGGGTGGCGGCTCTGACTGCCCTCAATAAGGCCCGCCTCTGGCGGCCTCAGAGGGTATTGGCGGTCAGAGCCATACGCGGATACCGTACGGTGTCCACCGAGGCGGCGTGCGCCTTGGCCGGAACACCTCCGTGGGATTTGGAGGCGGAAGTGCTCGCCGAAGTTTATCGACGGGTGGCTGAATTCCGGGCGGAGAGAGGCATTCGCCCTCCGCCCGAAGAGGTACGCGAGTGGCGTGAAGCCGCCCGTCGAGCCACGATGGCTCGCTGGTCGTTCCGGCTGGAGACTCCACGCGCTGGCTTTGCCGCCGTGGAGGCTCTCCAGCCGATCATTCACGAGTGGGCAGGGCGGCAGCACGGGACTCTTTCCTTCCGACTGACGCAGGTGCTTTCCGGGCATGGATGCTTCGGGAAGTACCTGCACTCGGTCGCCAGGAGGGAACTGAGTCCCGCCTGCCACCACTGCGACTGCAGTGAGGACTCGGCCCAGCATACGCTGGCGATCTGCCCCGCTTGGGCGTCGCAGCGCCGGGCCCTCACTGCAGTCATCGGAGGGGATCTCTCGCTACCGGCCATCATTCGCTCTATGGCCGGTAGCGACAGCAGTTTTACCGCGGTCGCAGCCTTCTGCGAAGACGTAATTTCGCAGAAGGAGGCGGCGGAGAAGGCTCGGGAGGACGACCTCCACTCGGACCCGATCCGCCGCCGGCGGACCGGGCGGCGGAGGCGCGCATACCAGCGCCTCATGCCGCCCTGAGTGTGGCCGCGGATGGTGGGGACGGGTTTTCCCCTCCATCCGCTTTAGTGGTCACCCGCGAGGAGGCGACGTTACGCGTGTGCCGTACGTCGCCTAAAATATGAGAGTTTTACCAGCAGACGGTGCCCGCTTCAGTGCGGGCAGGCGCTGGGAGGGGTCCGGATGTGTTAATAACAGCAGTCCCCGGATCCCTCCCGTCTCAGGCGCAGAGTGGCACACCGTGTGGTTTTAGTCGGTTCGATTCCGACACACCGCCCCGCCGCAAGCCCCGGCGGGGTGACGGCCCGAGGGGGTTTCCACACGTAAAAAAAAAAAAAAAAAAAAAAAGTATGTAATAAATTGACTAAAAAATTATTGTCAACATCTACATTAATTATGTATAGATCAGGGAACCTACTCAATGTCTACGAATACTGTAATAACTTCTGATTTACGAATAATGACGTCTACAAAAAGTATCAGCTTTCAGCCATAATCGGGATAGTGAGGCCTCATAGTACCTAATGTTTTTAAATAAATATACGCTATTGGTAGAGAACCTACATTTTTAGTTTTTAGTTAGTTTTGTTTTCCTGAGGGTATAAAAACTAGACGCCTCTACGTTGTATTCTTTAGAAAATTAAAACATTAGAAACTTTACTCCGATCTACTCAAAAATGTGTTAAAATCTTTACATTATTAAAAACGGTTAACATAATAATTCTTTTTTTTCAGGTAAGTTGCAGCTAAGATTCAATCTTTTCCGGAGCACCTCGACGGTAAAGTAGAATTTTTATTTCCTATTTACTTAAAATAAGTTACTTAACTCATACTCTATCATCTAAGTTATAGATATATATACAGAAGGAAAATGAGAAGATCAAATTTATTTTATTTTTACTGTAAATTAAATTGCGAAAGTTTTTAAAGTACCGCCATGCCTCTTTCCATAATCACAGAATGATATACTTTAGATACTCTTGTCATAATCTTATAAAAGACGCGAAGAAGTAACCAAATATATTAAGAGACTGAGAAAGTTTACAGTTTAGTAGATATAATAAAACTTTCAGAAAGTAATTATCAATAAGGAGGTTCATCATCATTTACTTTTTTTTATTCATCTCTCCCTATCAAGAGCAGTTTCATGTAAGTCTCGGTCTTCATCTTCCTCTCTTTCCTTCTACTTTTTCCTCTATGATGTTAATACAAAGAGAGTAAGTTCTTGATGAGCATCACATACTAAATATTTCTGTTACTAGTTGAGACCACTTTCACAGCAAGTCCCAAGTCTCGATACCCAGCTAGAGCTTAATTAATCTTTACGTAACTGGAGCAGATTGCACAGAGAGTTTTGATATGTATTCCAAGTTATTGTACTGAGATTTTACGTTTCAACCATAATGCAATACCTTTTTGTATATCCTATTACTGAGAAAATGTAGCAAAACATTAACTAGGAACATTTTATTCAATTTCAAATACTTTTGACTTTCATGGGCTTTAATGCAACGCCTTTATTATTTTAACCATCATAATTCACTTACTGTTGTAAATAGATCTCACATATTAACTTCTACCACAAACTGCATTGTCTTCCGAAATTCTGTTGAATAATTTACTTCGTTATGAATGTTGCATCTTTGAGAAAGGATTTGATGTTAACGAATTGCAAATTTACTTCCTATGATGATCATGATGGTTTTACTACTTATCCTTTTGTGCGCTATATCTATCTTTTTGTAAAGTCTAAACAAAGTTCGTTTATTTTACTAACGATATAAGTCTTTTGAAAGAAAAAAAAACATTTGATAAATTATGTATTCCGTCCGTCCGCTGGATTCTTTGGCGCGTAGAGATGTGGCTTCGCTGTGCATCTTCTACCGCATTTACTATGGCGAGTGCTTCGAGGAATTATTCGGACTGATCCCTGCCGCCTCTTTTCGCCATTGTCCTACGACAGAGCTTTCATCCCCATCAACTAGGTGGTCCCACAACTGTGCGCTTCTCAACAAACTTTCTGCCTCGCACAACAAAATTGTACAATGAACTGTCACTTCAAGAAAAGAGCGTACTCCTTCTTAAAAGGCCGGCAACGCACTTGTGACGCCTCTGGTGTTGTGGGTGTTAATGGGCGGCGTTAATCGCTTACCATCAGGTAATACATCTGCTCCTTTGCCCCTTCTTCAATAATAAAAAAATCTATATTAGTGAATGTTTTATTTTGCTAGTCTCTAATTTATTTTATAACAGTTTCTGACTAGCCTTACTAAATATACATCGAAGAATAAAACCGCTGTAAATATACCATCCTTGAAATGCTGTTTATTCTAATTACAGACAGTTACAATTACCATAAAGTGCTCTGTCGAGGTATGCTATTAATGTTAGGTGTAATATACAGTTTCCTTGCACGGATCCCCGCTGTACGATAGCTCGCCAGATAACACCTAGTTACATTACAGACGTGAGTCGACAACACGGATGCTGCAAACTTATTTCAGCATTCCTTACAAACCTAAATATACCTTAAAACTTTACCTGAAGGGTTAAATTTAGTTTTGCTGTTAAGTGTTGGCAAAATGATTACCCATTTGCGTGGAAATACGGATAAACGGTTTGCGATACAATTTCGTGCATCAATTTTAAATGTTTGTCGCACTATGTATCTTCATTTTTTTTTGTGATAAAAATTTAAAGGAATTTATTAAATCAATACTTTTTACTATTATGAAATGAAAGTTTGTGGGTGTTTGTGAGCTATAATGTTAGTTACGTGAGCACTGAAACTATTTTACAGAGTCGTATGAAAATTAACACTCCAATAGATTGTGGTCTGTATTAACACACATATAACAAGGAAACTTGCTGGTGAAACTTCATTTAATTTAAGTTTTTGTTAGTGGTTATGTAATAACTCGACTTATTTCATCTATATTTACATCTTATTATATCGATTATCTGCCGTAACTTATGTAGGTAAAATCTTTAAGAGTGAAGTAGGCACCTACTAACTTTTAAGTGTTATGGTGTAGTTTACATGTAAACCAAATTATAATATAAATATATTATGTATATGTATATAAACATACACATTTTATACTATATAGAAAATAATTTAACATAAATATCTATGATCGAAATTTCCTTCTGCGATGAATAGACAACCACGACACACTGTGAAATGCAAAATGAAATTCATCAATCAATTAAAATATCTGATGATTGACGATGCGTCAAATACTGAATAGCACTTCGCAACTGACCATACTAGATAAATAGGTTAACGATTGACTTGATTAAATAATGATATTTCTACAAAGAAGTGTCGATTGGCTAAGAGTTAAGACCTACACAATAATCAGGTACTAATTTTTGCCTGCGGCTCCTCCTAAGAATCAAAGTATATCTATGCCGAATTTCATTAGAATAGACACACAAACAAACAGCCAGAGCTACTTTCGAATTTATAGTATTAAGTATGGATTTATCAATTTTTAGGTTTATCTACATAGATTGCATTATATAATTAGAATTGGTAATATTTAAAAATTCATCGAGATCTATGGACGAAATTAGTATAATCTTATGACTGGTATGTCGGTAATATATTTGTAACCTGATTTCCATTCCAAAGTTGAGGAAATAAAACATTTGATAGTAACGGTGGTGATGGTATCCGTTGAACTTCGCAGGTTCACCGGATTTTGAATCTGTGATCAATTGATATCTAACCGACTTCAAAAAAAAGGAGGAGGTTTCTCAATTCGACCGTATATATATTGTTTTATGTGTGTTTGCGGATAACTTCGTCGTTTATGAACCGATTTTGATGATTATTTTTTTAATGGAAAGGAGACGTCCCAGCGGTGAATCATAAGGACATTAATATCTGATGACGGCATCCAAGAGAAATCCAGTCGAACCTTGAAGTCGGTTTTATTTTTGTTTACTTGTTCACTTACAAATGCTAAGCGATATCTAGCACCACAGACGGGGAAATGTTTTTAAGTTTACGTTATCGAATGTATAGCTCCAACATCCTAGTACAAAGTATCACACTTATCTACATACTAGCAGACCTACGCAACCTCGTTTGCGTCTCCTATTGCCCGTCGCGTGATAATTTCCCCCCGTTTTTGAAGCATTTTTCATTGGTGCTCATCTCCTATTGGTCTTAGCGTGATGATATATAGCCTATAGGCTTCCTCGATGAATGGGCTATCTAACTCTGAAAGAATTTTTCAAATCGGACCAGTAGTTTCTGAGATTAGCGTGTTTTAAACAAACAAACAAACTCTTCAGCTTTATATATTAGTATAGATTAATACGCGCAGATGCAGATATACTAATGATAAATTCTATATCTTATTTTTAGGCAAAATTCATTTAGATAAATAAGATATCTATCTAGTTAAAACAAGTTTGGTAACTACTAGTCCTGGAAAGGATACTGCATAAATACACTATTACTAATCTACTCATCTCAGCTAAGGTATAAAGTCTTCTATTAATGTTAAGATGATCACATCGAAACGTTTTGCTTTATCTCAATACCTATCACTAATCTATGCTAATAAATAAAGCTGAAGAGTTTGTTTGTTTTTTTTTTAACGCGCTAATCTCAGAAACCGCTGGTCCGATTTAAAAAATTCTTTCAGTGTTAGATAGCCCATTTATCAAGTAAGGCTACAAGCTATATTTCATCACGCTAAAGTCTATAGGAACGGAGCACCAATGAATAATGTTTCAAAAACGGGGGAAAATTTTCACGCTACGGGCAATAGAAGACGCAAATGATGTTGCGTGGGTCAGTTTGTTACTAATAATTAACATGTAAATATTACTAGAACGTCCATAATTCATGGGGCATTAAGCTGTTACATTGTCGTCTTATTGCTCAAGATTGTATATAGGTAAAGTATCATTTAAAATCATCATTACATATTTCTTAACATAAGATACATTATCCGGAATTTCTATATATACTTCTATACTAATATATAAAACTGAAGTTTTGTTTGTTTGTTTGCTTGAACGCGCTAATCTCAGGAACTACTGGTCCGATTTTAAAAAAAACCTCTCAGTTTTAGATAGCCCATTTATCAAATAAGGCTATAAGGTAGGTATATATCATCACGCTAAGACCAATAGGAGCGCAGCACCAATCGAGGTTGTGTGGGTCAGTTATTTTAGTATTAAATTTATGTAGATTTAAGAATTGATTATGAAGATTTAAGATTTACAAACCGCTTCAAGAATTATTTTTATCTATTGACGACTACGGCGAAGCTAAAGGGAAGGTTAATAGTTTTAGCAGTCTATGTATGTTTGTATATTCGACCGTAGCGCCTAAACTACTGAAGCGATTTTAATGAATGAGCGGTTAACAGAGTCGTAAAAATAGCCCTGGTGGCATATTCTATACAAATTTCATTAAAAGGTTTTACGTCGTTGTAGTTTTTTAAAGTTTTTCTTAATTTTTTATTTTAATTTTATTTTCAACTAGCTCTAGCACGCAGCTTCGCTCACGCAGACTTTCATCCCCTGATTTACCCCCTTAGAGATGGAATTTTAAAAATTCCCTTCTTAGTGCTCACTTACGTTATATAAAGAACCCACTTGCAAAATTTCAGGATTCTAGGTTCAGCGGTTTGGGCGTGCATTGTGCGTTATCTCTGGGTATGTCAGTCACGAAGCAATTCATAGATGTAGCTAGTTCATTATATAAGGGATTTGTTTTCATCCCATTTTATCATGAAACTATTGTTTTATCTGGACTTGTTATCTCTTCATATTCAAGGGCAGTTATAATATACCTTAGAAGTGTACTTTATGGCTGCCTGCATACCTTATACAGTGTGTAGCTCACAAT
Source organism: Spilosoma lubricipeda (assembly GCA_905220595.1). NCBI lineage: Eukaryota > Metazoa > Arthropoda > Insecta > Lepidoptera > Erebidae > Spilosoma > Spilosoma lubricipeda. Next base: position 5,997,229 of record HG992290.1, read on the forward strand.
AGTCGAACAACCTTTCTATACAAGGAAGAGATTACATTGTGCAATAAACCCTAACTAGAGCAAACACAATTTAGTTTACTATCTGTACACAATAAATCGAAGACATTCTCTACAGCCATCTGGCCAATTGCCTCTTAGCCGAGCGTTCTAACATATTTGGAATTTCTTCACGCACTTCATATCCTCGAAAAACCTTTACAAATCTATATAAATAAAATTGGAGTGTCTGATTGTAATATTAAAATAACCGCTTTTTACTAAATGCATATGTAAACAGTACATATAACAAAATTTTTATTTTTTATTTTTGTCTGTCTGTAGGTCTATATGTCTGTCTATTTGTCCTTGCTAATCGCTGGACCAGCTGGAACGATTTTGACGGGAATTTCACTGCTAGGTAGTTGATGATATAAGGAGTAGCTTAGGCTACTTTTTTTAGACTAGCTTCGCCCCGCGGCGTCACCCGCGGCACGCTATAAGCGCGGGTAACACCGCGGGACTCAGCTAGTTCGAAATAAAAATTCATGATTACGTTAGAATCACATTTAAATGTTCTCGAAAAATATTGTTACTGTATGAAATATGAAAAAAAAACAATAAAAATGTCCTTTCACTTAATGTTCTGTTCGAAAAATGCATGAAAATAAATCATCTCATCTGTTTAGTCTTATAGATCAGAATATGTTATTAAATAAGTAAAGTACAAGCAAACAAAGCGTTGTTGCAAGTTGCAAAATACTATTGATAGGCTGGTAAATCACTGTGGCCCCACAAAGTATACGCTTAGTAAGGGATTTAGTACTTCCTCGTGTGCTAACGATCGTACAGCTGATAATGTTGATACCAATTGACTATGAAACAGTCGCTCCGTTTTCTTCAAGCAAAATATAAACCAACTAGCTGACCCTAACCCTAGCGTGATTAATTTCCCCCGTTTTTGAAACTTTCTCCATTGGTGCTTCACTCCTAGTGGTCTTAGCGTGGTGATATATAGTTTATAGCCTTCCTCGATAAATGTGCTATCCAACACTGAAAGATTTTTTCAAATTGGAGCAGTGGTTCCTGAGATTAGCGCGTTCAAACAAACAAATAGATAATTCAGATCTCACTTTGGTAGTTCAATAATAACTTACCTACATTATACTGTTTGTTTTATTTGTAAAGATTGTAACCGTGATATGATATCTGAAGGAGTATCAATCAATCGATAACTAGCGAAGACCTAGGAAAACGTTCCCAAGTTAGTAATATCATAGTTACGAAAATCAGATCGGGTTGGCACATCCCTGGCTGGCAGTTACTGGATGTTGTAGGTTTCTTTGTGAACATAAGCTCAAATAATCCGGTCAAGTACAAGATGTCACACATGACCAGTTTAACACGACCCAGTGAAATCCACATCACCGTATTATATGAATGTTGTGCAATGAGTTGTATAACTCACTATAATATTATACATATGTATGTATCATCTTAGATGTTTATCCAAAACTGCTGTAGATGGAGCCACTGACACAGATAAATGTGACATTAGATCATTCGATATGCTTTTTTGTAGCTAACGTACTTTTAATACGTGTTTTCGGTGCAGGAATTTAGGTAGAGTATAACTTTTTATTGAACCTTGTGTATGACCTAGAATTATATTTGTTTTAAAGGATAACCCCCGTATTAGGAATACACATTGTGTCACGGGCGACTAAACAAACATACATATAAGAGACACGAAGAACACCCAGACTCAGGACAACAATTTGTGGATCACACAAAGTGTTGTCCCATGTGGGATTCGAACCCACGATACTTGCCGCAGTAGAAAGCGCCGTGGCGACCACTTAACCATTTTTTTTTAACGTGTGGAAACCCCCTCTGGCCGTCACCCAGCCGGGGTTTGCGGCGGGGTGGTGTGTCGGAATCGAACCGACTAAAACCACACGGTGTGCCACTCTGCGCCTGAGACGGGAGGGATCCGGGAACTGCTGTTATTAACACATCCGGGACCACTTAACCAACTAGGCCAATCGTGAAGTCGAAGAATCCTTAACTATTTAAATTGACTTAAGATTTTTAATAGTTTTTTTATTTACGACTGTTGACTGACTATTACGATCTGTTCGTGTAATGATAAGTAATTTAACTCTGAAGCCGTGTATTCGATTCCTAGCCAGGACAAATACGTAAATGTATATTCAGCATGATCATAATGTTCTATGTCTGTGTGTATTTATCTCATTATACATGCATTTGGTAATATACGGATGATATATCAATCAGTAGGTAAAAATATGAAATATACTCATCCTGTAAGATTATGTTTACAATATATTTATTACTAGCTGAACCCCGCGGTGTTACCCACGGTTATTGTTAATTTTGGTATGTGTACCGTGCATACATAGATATATATGCATTTAGTAAAAAGCAGTTATTTTAATATTACAAACAGACACTCCAATTTTATTTATTTGTATAGATTTTTAACACTTGTAGTTATTACCTACACCACGATTTTTACCATTTTTAGCTACGACGTTAGATTATGATTGCGCGACATTAATATTTACCGAAACTTCTGTTTTTTTTTTCGAACGTTACTAGTGTTTTGAAGTATATTAATGCAGCTATCTAGATCTAGAGCATAGCTACATATCTAGAGCAAAGAGTATAGATAGAGTAGAGCATTCGTTTATGGGGTTAATGAACACTAGAATAGATATATTAAAGGACAGCGTATTAGTAATATTAGGATTATACCATTTTAGATGGTTTTAAAGTTAAATAGAGCTTTTTAATAACATTTCCCACCTTTTTGAGATATATTTTTTGTTTTCGGATGTCATAGGAGTCATTTGTTTTGCGGAGCAATATATATATTATACCGCTATATATTTGATGACCGATTTTGATGAAATTTTTTATGTGTGTTCAAGGGGATCTGGGAATGGTTTAGATTCACAATTTTGTCCGCTGGACAATGCTTTTTTAATTAATTTTTAATGTATTAGTAGTTATGGCAAAACGACGTTTGCCGGGACAGCTAGTATATATATATATAGCGTATATATATGTATTTTGTACCAACTGCATATTAGACGGGTCCGTTGATCTAGCGGTTAGTGATCCTTACTAGGAAACCAGTGGTCAAGGGTTCGATTTCCACCGAGGACAAATAATATAATTGACTAGCCGACCCACGCAACCTTGTTTGCGTCTCCTATTGCCCGTAGCGTGATAATTTTCCCCCGTTTTTGTAACATTCTTCATTGTTGCTCCGCTCTTGTAGGTATTAGCGTGATGATATGTAGCCTATAGCCTTCCTCGATAAATGGGCTATATAACACTGAAAGATTTGAGATTAGCATGTTCAAACAAACAAACAAACTCTTCAGCTTTATATATTAGTATAGATGAGCACGAATATATTTTCGGTGTGGGTGTAATTAAACTATAATATGTATTTAGTATTCATAAGAGAATGTTTGCCAGGAGTCTAATTACCACAGTACAGTCTCTATGCTTCTAATTCAAATTTAAAATCATTTATTCAATTAAGACACTAAGTGACATTTTTTGCACTTTAAATTGAAGCTAAAGTTAAAAATCATAGATCGACACAAACAGACTGTACTGTACTGTATTGTCAGGTGAATTAGGTGAAAACACCAAAATTCACTGCCAGCTTGTATAGATCCATAACATCCAGTTTCCAAAATGCGTAGAGCTTTATGAGAAGAATACTGGCAAAGAAACTCATTGCCACTCTTTTTAAAAGTCATATCTTCTGCTACAATTAGTAAGTATTACATGACTGGTTAACAGTATGCAAGCCGTTGCCATCTGAGTTTCATTTTATTGAAATGCTCCAAAAGCTAAAGTACCAACAAAAAAAAAATACTCAGTGATACCATTTAAGGTTTGAACCTATTCAAGATAGAAATCATTCAAGGTGCTCTCTAGTGCTAGACTGGCGATATGTGAGGATATGAGAGGTCATTATTATTATTTTTTTTCATAAGGCAAACAGATAATCGTGCAAAGGAGGCTACGTTCTACTTTCTGCGCAGTTCTTTCTTCAAATCCTGATCAGTGGGTCAAAGTTGACACTACTTATAATAACTTTGAATTGTAAACTATCCCAACAAACGACTATGTTATATCATTAATTACTAAACTAGTTGGTAAAACTTATTAATATTTATAGTCAAGTAAAAAAATATTCAATTACTTAAACAGACTTGAGGTGCTACTTCATGTGCTTAACTACATAACTACTAGCTAACTAAAAAATAATAAAGGCTAGGAAGATGGTATAGAGGGCAAACGACAGATGTATCACCTGATGGTAAGTGATTACCGCCACCCATCGACACCCGCAACACCAGAGGCGTCACAAGTGCGTTGCCGAACTTTGGGGGATGGGGAAAGGGATGTGAGGAGGGGTTGGGGTATGGGCCTCCGGTATCGTCACTCACTCGGTGAAAACACAGCGCAAGCGCTATTTCACACCGGTTTTCTGTGAGGCCGTAGTATCACACTTTTTATATTGTTGTTATAGTTGACATTTTTTTTTAAATTATCTTTACAGATTATTATAATTGATACAAATTGTAATTATCGCTTTTTTTATTGATATAATGTCTTTTGTTTTATGAAAATTGTCTGAATTTTAAAAGAGACGTTGATCCCTGAGTTTGTTTCGTCCTTTCTTCTCAGGGCTAGTCCAGTTAGGAAAGGCCGAACTCATCTGCTCAAAAAAAGTTTAACTTGCAAAAGTGTTTTGTATAACCTAATTGCAGAATAAATGATTTCATTTCATTTCATTTCATTTCATTTCATTTCATTTCATTTCATATATCTGAGCCTTGCAGAGTGATGGAGGTGGTCTTCTTTGCCTGATGAAGATCATGAGCAGTAACTAAGAGTAGTTGTCATCATACTAATTGCGAATGCAGACAATACAACAATACACCTTGGGGATCCACGCTGTGGCGGCCTATTTAGATGTCTCTGCATCAGATCCATATTTTTGCACAAATGAACAGTTTGAACCGGAGCGTTATCATGGTAGGTACGACAGTAATCCGCCGTTAAGCAATGCCTTTCAACGTTCTTGAGGTTATATTAACCCAAAATCCTACCCCACCTGATCTCAGTAATAAGAAGGTAGGACTTTAGAGTTTCACCCTTTATCACTCATAACTATGTATCTAGTGCCCATATACCACTACTTTTTACTAGCTATTTGTACGTATCATAAGAAGTAAAGATTTTCTTACGATGTTTAGTGCTAGATAGTTTAAACTTCAAGATAAAAAACTTAAAACAACAGTTTAATAACAAGAAGCCTTAATCGCGTTTAATTATACTCACGTTACGATGATGTTTGCATAACACAGCGTCTGATATATAAAACACAAAAAATGTTAAAATTACATTAGCATAATTTCATAGTATACTCGTACATGGTCCACTTTCCTCATACAATAGGTGAACTTAAAAACCGTATCGGAGTGCCCAGCGTTGCACAAGGGAGGATTATTGCACTGAACAGTATATTTTTATGTCGTTTTAACAAGGCCGTGGATGCCCAGTACGGTATTGTCATCTGATACTGCACAACTCATGTCCATTGTTATCTAAATGATATTTCGAAACGGAAATTCGCCCTAAATATAACCCATATTGTAGGTAATGGAACTTGTATCTGTTTTTTTTAAGACAATTCCTACACTAGAAATAAATCTTGTGTGGCGAGGGACTTTACAAACATACATGAAACGGTTACAAAGAACGCCTAGACTCAGAACAATAATTTGTAGATCACACAAAGTGATTGTCCTATGTGTGATCGAACGATTGAACACACGACACTTTACAAAGTAGGAAACGACGTGGTGACCACTAAACCACTAAGCCAAACGAGCAGTTAGCCAGTTTCTATTTAATTCAAAAATTCTTTAGGCCAGCGGAAGGTGATTTATTTGTACTAATTGCGTTAACAATAATCGTAAAGAAACTATATCGACAGTGAATGCAATTATTAAAATGTTAATGACCTAGTAACAGTTATAAACGTGCATATGTAAGGCGTTTTTGGTTAAAATTAAAACTGAAATGTATCAAAGTCGCCAAGGACGGTAAAAGTTGTTGTTAACCAGTAATTTGGCCTAGATTTTAATTTAAATTCAACCGAAGGGTAGTAAAAGGATTGCAGAACCTATCGACTTGAGCAAGTCTTGCGTTTAAGAGTACCAGGTGACAGGTAAGCTTGACATTACTGCTGAGTCGAATTCTTGCATATTTTCTTTTCTTAGAACTCAATATCACAACAGTTATGAATATTGTCATTAAACTTTGAATTAATAACGTTTTTGAATAAAACTGACTGATTTTCATATTTGGCAAAAGTTTCATGTATTTTCTCATTTATACAATAACATACTGACTTACATCCGGGTCTCGTTTTTTAATTACTTCTATTTTATGTCTAACTAATAGTATAACTAATAACTGTAACAAGTTTCTTTTATTTTACATACATCTTTATGTTTCTGTAGATGACCATAATTACAAGCCGTAAAGCAATGGATTACGGTCTGTTTTGTGATATTACGGGTAATTATATGATGAATAATTATACCAAGATATATTATGCACATCGTTAAACGAAGCAGAGCTTGTATTCTGGGCTCTAGAATATGCATCAAAGTACATTATATGTTTATATAAAAACATACCAACGCATTATTTACACAGAAACATCCAGAGCCCTAAATAATCTATACAAATAAATAAAATTGGAGTGTCTGTTTGTAATATTAAAATAGCCGCTTTTTACTAAATGCATATGTATGTATACACGGTACATATACCAAAAACGTAGTTAAAATTTTCTTTGTCTGTCTGTCTGTTTGTTCCGGGTAATCTCTGGAACGGCTGGACGGATTTTAACGGGACTTTCACTGGCAGGTAGCTGATGATCCGGGGAGTAACTTAGGCTACTTTTTTTAGACTAACTTTGTCCCGCGGCGTTACTCGCGGTACGACGATAACCGCGGGTAACACCGCGGGTTTCAGCTAGTTTAGAATAATAAACATAAACTTGAACTAAGGGAAAATTTAACCTCTACCCTTAATGAGGCAGTCGAATGCACTACCCGAAGATGAGGTTATGTAACTACTATGCGTATTGTTATAAGCTCTTAGGATATTTTGAATAATATTGCTTAGGACTCATACGTCCTATGTAGAGAGATATTGCTTATGTCCGAATGAGTTATAAGCAATATCTCTCTCTACTGTACATAAATATAAATTGAAGTAGTCCTTTATCAATGGTACTTCAAACGCGTCACCTAAAAATGACTGCTCCAAAAGGGTTTTGGCGACCATCTTATTTACTATAGTAAAATATATATATTGGTTCAGAAGAAATGATAAAGAAAACAAAATGATCAATTGGTTTATCCATTGGCTATTTCAATTTGTAAAGTTTCTATATTATATATTCACACCTGTGTGTGGTAGAATAATTATAAGTAATAATATGCATTCATCACCGGATCAAACAGAGCGCCTTGAGAGCGAGATCACTTTCACTCGAACCGGAAATCATCGACGGATTGTTTAGAAATAAGTACCTACTGTTTATGCAGTAGAATACATTACTTCTGGTACTAACCGAATATTAAAGAACAAAGCAATCCCATTATTGTGCATTTATTTCTTGTAAAAAGTCGTAAAGAACAATAAGTATTTAAAGTTAAAAGAATTATTACTTAGCTCCATCTTTTTGTTTATTCGCTTATCCACGCCAGAGGTCATAGTTATGATAACCGCTAATTGCAAAATACTTAATAATAAAAATAGGTAATAAAGTAATAAAAAATAAATATTAATCAGAGGTGCTTTGAATGCCCACATTTTCTCGACTATAATAAAATTATGGACTACTTACGTGGGCAAGGATCGAGACAATTAATAGTTAGAAAGAGTTCGTTAGATAAGAAAGCAAGAGATGCTTAGGAAAGAGAAATTGTTTAAACTACCACATAATTATCCACTTATAAGCGAGTGTAAACTAACTTAAGTTCGAGTTAGTAAGGTTCGCATATCTTTCATTCGAACTTGCTTTGGCCGGGAGGTCTGAACCCTGTAACGTAGATATGCTTATGTGTATTTACATAAGAATTTAGATGAATATTTATGTGTTAAAGAATATACACATAATAATTAAAAACTGTATCTATTTATGATCATATCACTTTTAAGAACCTGTAGTACAAGCCTAGCTGGTTGTACATAGTGATATGTAATATGAATACACAGAAACCTTTAGGTATATATGTAACGCCAAAACTTAAATACCATATAGTAGTTAATAGTGTAAGTATATATAGTGTAACAACATTCAGATCACTAGATTTCGTAGATATTATGAAGTGATCTTGACAGTATAGCGAAATCTAAGACTTACTAATACCATATTTACTTTAAACAAGTCGCAATAGTATTAGCACCTAATTTGCTTGCTTGCTACAAGCAAATATCAAGCCAGCAAGTATTTCTTCATCATCTTTTGCTATAGTGAAAACTAGATAGGTATACAAGTAATTTAACAGACTTATTAATTAATAGATATTTGAAACTACATCTCCCGTCGTACTTTCTCTTATATCACGCGTCAATCAAGTTGTCCATCAGACACTTAAGATTAAATCTCTGTGCCAAAATGTTTAAATAAGGCAATATTGTCTTGTTCACATTTTAAGCAGATATAAAACACTTAGGTGCCTATATAAAAACTTGAAAATACAAGGAACATCAACTTCGACTACAAATTATATAGATCATCAGACTGTTATTTTATTGTTTGAGAAACAGATGTACTTAACTTCAAAAATTTTTGGTATTAATAATTAGACTTCATGATGTTCAGGACATACAAAAATTAAGGAATGATAAATCATCATATCAGATTGGACAAGAACTGTTAGTTAAGAATAAACTTAGTTTGTGTCTTACCTGAATAACACACTTTTGCATCCAACTAATATTGTGTTCATTTATTATTAAGCTCCTGCCGCGTCTAATTACTATTTATCCAGGAGCTAAGGATTTTAAATACAGCAATTAATAATAAATATCAAGAAGAGTTGTAAATATTTATTTCAATTTTCTTCTTTCGACAACATAGAAAAATGTTTTAGTAAAAAACAGAACATTAACCATTATTGTTTTCATTCATGAATGCCTTTACTTGCTCTTGATACATCCGATGTTTTTCCTCTAATGTTCTCAAAGCACTTGAGGGCCGAACTCCGCCGATATTAACTAAGAAACTTATCTGCACAGGAGTAACATCTGGTCCTTCAGTGTTAATACCTTTACTTTCAGACCCGGATTTAATTCTTGTGTTAGATTTGCCACTATTTCGCCTATATGTATCTGTTTGGTTTTCTGATTTATGTTTTGTTTCGGACTTTTGTTTCTCATTTCCCCTCGAAGCTGATCGTTGTTTACGTCGTTGGTCTTTTTCCAAACTTCTTTCTTTTGTCTTCTGTGCATCCGCCGATTTTGACTTTAAATAAACGTTTTTGACTGTTGCATTTTTATCGTTATTTGATCTGTTAACTAAATAAGAGCTAGTAGTATCTTTTTGAGTATTTTTTGGTTCTTTATCAGAGTTACGTGCTTTTGGAGATTTACTTCGTTCAGTTTTCTTATCATTTTCAGCTTGAACGGCTTTCTTGTAAATTTTTAGACGATTTTCCATTCTTACTTTTTCGGAGTACCTTTGAAGACTCCTAGCTCTCTCCAGTCTCGGTTTTATTTTCTCCAAATCCGGGCCTAAGCCACCCAGTTTTAAATTATGAACTACAGGTTCAACTGCTGTTCGTCTAGTTGGACGCCGGTGATGTGAAACTTCTGAAACACTCCTAAGGTTTTCAAGACTTTCGTCATCTTTGTTAATGGAAGATTCAAGACGTACTACTTCAAGATATGGCAAATCATCCAAGGAATTATCCATGTAAGCCTGAAAATTTCTATTCAACAATTTTTCGTAATAAATGTCGTTATAGGATTCAGTATTATAAAATTCTGTAACTTCATTATTCGCATCATCTTCGATACTTTCTCTTTCGGTATCCCCATACTGGGGCGATAATGATCGTATTTCTGTTTTATTCGTATTTTTCTCAACGTCAGGCGGAGAAAACTGTTTTCTAAATATTTCTAAATATGTCGGCCGCTTTGGCTTTACCTTATTTACCAAATAACATTGATCGGGTTCTTTCTTCACCTTCACTTTTAGTTTTCGTGACTTATCTCCTGCGTTTGTGCTTCTTTTTTGCTCTTTGGATACCTTTATTAGTACATCATTTTCATAAAAAGGAACAAGTATTGTATCGACGTGTTCATCAGATGGTTTACCTTTTATCTTTGTTTTTTGCTGGAAATTATATTCTAAACTATCTATTGAAATATTGCTATCAGTGCTATCGTGTTTATCCATAATTCTGTAAAATGATTTCAGTCTTTTTCTGCGGCTCATAAATAGATATGAAGACTTGTCCATTACGTCAAACAAACAAACGTCAATTAATTACTTTTTTATTCATTGTTTGGCCAGATATACATAAAAGTTTTCGACCTTATCAACTAATAATAATGCGTTTTCTATGCATGCTTAAGGCTCACGCACACAAGGGCGGGCCGCATCGCACCGCAACACATAACAAATATTCTTCTGAATCAATTTCGTACTTTTCATATAAACTATCGCACACTGCAGGTAGGTACGGGTGGATCGGTTGCCAGGCGTATTTTTACAGCGATGTTATTCGTTGCAATTAGGGTTGCCAGATGGCCGGGAAATCCGGGATTGTCCCTTAATTTTGCGTCTTGTCGAGTGTTCAGTAATTAGACCTCATTGTCCCGAATTGCAGAAACCTACAAATTTTGTAACAACATAAACTAACAATGAATGACACGGCCGGTCTGCCTGTGAGTGAGGGTAAATGCTTCCCGAATTTCCCACAATATTGAATAAATAGTTCGCATGTCTGAAAACTGTATGTAAGGTGCTTCCGAAATACCACGTCCACAAACTTATTAATTTATAGAAAATAGTTTGTTTTGTTCTTTTCATTCCAACAATTCCTTTGCGAAAGAGTATTTAGCCAATTGAATGGTTTATAGACTAAAGAACGGAACTAAATGAATTTAATCAAGTCTGAACTGAAATTGACTTCCGTAAATTTTAACGTGTCTTACTCGGAAAATTTATCAGTTTTACAAAGCTTGACAAAGAAAAACTAATAAAATTCAGTGATAAACAAGATATTTTCGTCTATCGTCACGACCGAGCGACCCGACATCGATGTCCTTTTTTTTAGAATTGTCCCGGATTTGACAAGTTTATATCTGGCAACCCTATTTGCAATGCGGCCCGCCTCAGTGTGCTTAGAGCGTTAGAAGGCGCTTCAGGTTTACCTTCGAACGAGTCGCGTTCATGATTTACGCCAAGAGGAGGAGTCGAATCTCTGATGTTCAACTATACTATAGTTTGTCCTATCTAAGAAGGTGCTTTTGACAGGTGAAACTAACGTTCCTTAACGACAGAATGCAACCATTCACTCAACATAAAACTATTCTAATTTAAGTCAAATACATTTTATAAATGTAATCATTTATACTAGTGAGCTGAATGAATGTATAAAACGGCTGACTGATTCAAATACTATCATTATTACACGTGACTCCTGTGTGCTTTGCCGTAATTTTGCAATGCGATGCGCTGCGGCCTGTCGTGGCTATAGTATGCGCGAACCTTTACAGTACTCATTATCCTTAAGCTGAAAATGCGTTTGTGTTGTTTATTTATGTTAGGATATTACATGATAAATCGTGCAACTGTCAAAACTTGGGGCACGTAGAAGAGTTGGCAGGAAGCCAGATTAGAGTAATGCGCAAATTGCTTTACGTCCCAGTCTTCAGACCCATTTCGTTGTAATGCCATGCACGTACACGTGTCATTCACAGCCTGATAGAACCCTCAATATTATTTCCAGTTGTTGACCTATATGGAGGCTCTTTTTTAGAACAATCACATAGATTGTTTCAAGAAAGATCCAGACCAGCATGGATGATAAGCGTTTAATGTGCTAAAACCCTGTTCTTGATATTTTGCCAAAAAAAATAGATATTTCAGTAATCAGGATTTTACATCAAGCATAACATATGCCATGGTCTTTAATATCGGTTTTAGTAGCAGTCAGTCAGTAGCCATATGTGCAAAATAACAGGTAAATAAACTAAAAATATATTCTTTGGATATCTATAGATACTTACTATTAAAGATATATCTTATGATCTTATAAATGTAGAAACTTCTAATAGTGAAACGATCAATTGTATCTAGCCACTTGTATCTGCTGTTCAACAAAGTGTTTTCGGTCCTGGGCTTCAATTGAAAGTAAATAGACTCTGGATTCAAAGGTATGTAAACATTATATGGGTTCAAGAATTAAAAAAATAATGAGCATGAAAAGACATTTAGAATTTTGCAAGTTTAGCTCACACTAAAAATATTACTTCTGTTCAAAGGACACTTGTATCAAGTAGTAGATTATTAAAAATTGTTGATGAGAATGATGATTAAGAAATATTAATGTGTCCTAAAATGATGCTATATGAGCAATATTTTCAAAGAATAAATTTTCCTATAGAAATTAGTTTCCAAAGACTCATGTTAATGTTGGAAGAACACATTCACGAATCTGATCCTTCTAATTCCGTTCAGACCTCATGTAGTACTCTATTAATTTGTATAAAAATGCAACATTACAGACAAAGAATAACAATATCTTTGTGGTCTCAACCGCTAATGCATCGTTTAATTACAGCATGAACACAATAGAAAACTTTGTTGGCATTGTGCCCATGTCCGATAGAGATAGCGGATTGGGGGCAAGCTTCTGGCAACCCGACCTCGGATTTTCACGCTGTAATGTTTACTTTATGCAATTAAGCAAGACTTTTCAAGCTATTATTGGTTCTATACATATAAACTTCATAAAGCCTTGAGCAGATTGCATTGTCAGAAAAAAATGACATCTATTCGTTTTAACTGAAAGTTTACAATTCAATGAACACCTTATGTTTTTCCTAACGCGTATTAGGAACCTAGGTTTTTTTATATAGTTAACGCTACTTCTTTTCATAATTAATTTGAGTTCCAATTAGTAAATTGTTCAAACTAATCGTAAGGGCAATATTTATTTATTTATGATTTATGGATGTGTACTTTCATGTTATTGCAAGTTTGATATTGGATATTACAATCGTAACAATTTATTTGAAAGTTTTTGTAATCATCAAAAGCTTTTAATAGTCCATTGCTGGATATGGGTATCTAATTAGAAAGGAAGTTTTGGCCTATCATACCACGTTGGCCAGTCGGGTATACCTCATACCCGTCTGGCCTATTTTGGCTATGGCTTTATGGCTCTGCTTATTTCAAGTTTTCCATCTCTATGCAGTGATGTTGTTCTGCCTAGTTTGCTCCTTTGGTTACTTTTTACGACATCCGTGGACTGAACATTCTGTTTTCTTTTATTTGCCACCACATCAGATACATATACTTGTGTGTTTAGTATCTGCCGGCAGGCACAACTCTTTACTAGTACTAAGCATTTCAGAATTAACATACATTACGCAGACACACGTTTGACTTCATGTTGACCGGATGCGAGAACGTTAGAATTATCACACACAATACAAAGCAAAAGTCGTTATTCTTTTATTAGCTTTCTATCATCGGTTAGTGATCCAACCAAAAGAATACAGCAATGAATATTCTGACTCATGTTTTAATTAAAAAGCAATGCTATTTTAACGAGTCGATTGTAGCTGAAGTATCTTACAGTTACATAAACGCACTCTCTGTGCTGTCAAAGAAATATATTGATATAATTTCTACGGCATGTGTGTCTGTCTATATCATATCCTGCGCCCTATTTCCAGATCTCATTGGCGCATTTTATTATGATTCTCCGATTTCCTCACTCACTCGGTGAAACACAGCGCTGGTACTGTTTTACATTCCGTTCCTGGCCCATGCATGCCGAAGCGTGGCTCTCCCACGGTTAATTTTTATTTAGATTCTGATCACATTTAATGAATACCCATCATAACAGTGTTACCAAGTGTACAGATTGCATCATAATGATTTTCAATTCGTAGGTATATCATCGAAACCCACATTACCATATAGATTGAAATTAGATGAGATACAAAAGCATACGACATTGTATTTGTTGAAAGTAATGTTAACTGCTTCGTGATTTAAGCGATCAGTTGCTAATGTCAAAACGGTAGCATTAACTGATAGGCCTTTTGATAAGAAAACCCCTATTACAATGCAATAAGGATTAGTTCAATATCATGAACGCAAGTGTAATAACTGTTAATGTGATAATATCTATGGTATTCAGAATATTGAAACCGGAAAAATAATCTATGACGAGTGAAGAGTCATAGTCGTAAAGGTTAACAAGTTGCCAGTTTAAATGATTCCACCACAAAAGGTAATTTCAAGGACTTCATAATAACATTTTTTACGCTAATGGTAGGGATTTGACACTTGATACTTTTTTCTGTCTTGATCATTAAATTGATATTCTTTTTATCTTTATGTAATCCATTAGATGTCTTAAGCATTTTTTTTTATTTTAAGTTATTCTTGCTTTTTACTAAGTAGGTACATAATTTTATGTTTAGCGCCATGACTAATCACAGAACTAATCACAAAACTAAATACATTTGAATAAACAGCTTATATTTACGCACATATGTACTCTTACATTGTAAAAAATATTTAAGTTATTAATTTTAATTCGCTCCCGTTTCGTACAACTACACTTCTTATTTTGGCGACACAAAAACATCTGAAGAAATAAAGCTTATTTGGATGTCATGGATGTAAGATCACTTCGTTCAAAACACCACGGATATTTGTAAAATAAATCGAAATATTTCTTTATTAAGTTTTCTACCTTTTATTTACAGATTCGAATACATCAGTCGAATTTTGCAAGATTGCAGCGATGATAGATATATCATGTTATTTTTGTTTATTCCTATTCAGATCAATAGGAAATGAAACATATTCGTTCTTTACATATTATATGAATGAACTCTGGAAAAAAAACAAGGGTAAAATCAATATTTGATGCAACTTTCTTGCTAACAGATACAGAACAAAACAAAGCTATTTTAACCTGACTTTACCCGTCTGGACAGCGTCATTTTATTATAATAGATTAAAACATCCTTCCTAACGTAAGGTGTCCAGCAGTGGTCTAATAAAGACTGTTACCGACGATGAAAGAGATCTTCGAGACAGGACAAAAAAAAGTAAAAAGTAATTTGAATTGCATCAGACATTCTAAATAGATAATATTACTTACATTACATTATATAATTATTAAAACTAAACAGGTTTTATAATTTTAATGTCGCGACGCTTTATGTTTATGGATTAATTAATGGCTTGTATCATTTGCGCTTGGTTAAAAAGTCATCCACCTTCATTATTTTTAGCTAAAATGTTGTTATGCTAATCGTACAGGATTAACATTATTTTCATATACCTAAACTTAAGATACAACATGTTACCTACGATTATCTGTTTACAAATTGTCTAAGCAAGAGTTTTTAGAGAGACAAGTCACTGAGCTTCGAGAATGACTTACGGAGACGAAACGTGGACTCTTACGGTACGACTGATCCACAGGTCACACACATGATAACGTCGCTCATTGTACTATGGAGAAGGCTATGCTCGGCGTTTCTACAGGATCATATCAGAAACGAGGTGATCCGGCAAAGAACTAGGTTCATCGATATAGCCCATAGAATTAGCAAGCTGAAGTAGCAGTGGGCTGCCCATATTTGCAGTAGAATCGATAACCGTTGGGGTAAACGTGTTCTTGAGTGGGGACTGTGTAGTGTGCAAACGTAGTGTAGGACGTCCACAGGTGGAGTGATGTTTTGCGCAAGAAAGCTGGCAGGATCTGGATACGAGAAGCCGAGGATCGAAATAAGTGGCATGA
This sequence comes from Spilosoma lubricipeda, assembly GCA_905220595.1. Taxonomy (NCBI): domain Eukaryota; kingdom Metazoa; phylum Arthropoda; class Insecta; order Lepidoptera; family Erebidae; genus Spilosoma; species Spilosoma lubricipeda. Next base: position 6,013,347 of record HG992290.1, read on the forward strand.
AATTGGAGAGGCCTATATCCAGCAGTGGACAACGACGGGCCAATGATGTTGATGATGAAGTCACTGAGCAGTGTAGAAATCTATATAGTTATACAGATTAGAAAAATGAAATAAGTCGATAAGTTTATCACCTGATGACGACTCTACGACGATATATTTATCTTATTGTATGTTTTTATATGTCACTGAAAGAGCGAAATTGATATCTTTAGAAAGGTCGTCATATGAAAACTCAATGTTTAGTCTTTTAATGTTCTTTAATATTTTCAATGATTCTAACTGGATAGCTTTTGTAAAGTAAGCCAATAATATAATTTTTCTATGCTATTTTAAAACTATTCGGGTAAATAGTTGCTTATAAGATAAACTAATTTTCTCTAATTTTATTAAGTGTCATTATCAATTTGTAAAATAATAAAAAAATACATAACTATTAACCTTTGGTCAAATTAAGAACTCGATAAAATTTCTGTTACCTATAAATGTGGAAATATACATGCAACTATAATAAAATATAAATTTACATGAATTCTAAATTAAATTTTGTAAAAAAATTAATAAAACCGTTCAGCCATGTCATCAATTTCACATTAACAAAAAGTCAGAACTGTTACATAAAACAAAAAAAATATTAAAATATCAATTTTATAAACGCTTGAAATATGTTGTAAGAAATAGGCTCGTTTATCGATATTATTTAACACGCGGATACTAATGAGTCTGGCAACATTTTGTAAATGTACGAATAATCCATGGATAAAGTTGTGTATGACCTCCAATTTGAAAGTGCAATCTACACTATGGATACATATTTTACTAGTCATCTACAAATTATTTTAGTAGCACAGTTTGAACAATAATGGTATGGTTAAATTTCAAAGAAGCGACCGTAAATACTCTTGATTTGGAATTCTAATTTATTGCAATAGTTATATTATTTGAATATTTATTGATGATTTTTATTCCATCCTAGTTCGGAGTCAAACAAAAAAAAAGTAAAAAAAAATATAATTTTAATGGTTTCCACCCTGTAAATTCAGTTTACGCTACGCACAACGATTTTATTTTTTGTCTGATCCATGTCTCAAATTGATGAGGGAGAGGGGTGTGATGACTGGAACCTGGGGCCTACCGCATTTTTTGTAGCTTTTGGTACATTATTTGTCAATAAAACCGTTTAAATATTTTATTTTTCGATTAATCCGCTAAGACTACAAGCATTTTCAAATAATTTATAAATAATATTATCATAGGCATAATTATATTTACTGATGTATTTAAAGACCTTCATTAATCAATAAGTACAATAGAGGTTCTTCAGAACGCACAATTTTCGAAGCTTCTTCTTTTCTTAGTTATATATTTAGTTTTCAAGGTGATATGAATTAGAATACTTTGGGTAACTTTGCCCATCGAATCAGGCTAAGGTTAAAATAAATTGTTGTCAATTTAGATAACAATGGATGAGATGTGAGAGGCGTTCGCAAAGACTTCAGGTACACGTTTAGCAGAGTGTATTTTCTTTGACAATAATGACATTTCTCATGGCCACTGTTGTATGACTATGACTATGGTTGCTGTTGGAGATCGTTTTTTTGTTTTTTCGAAAGACGGTCCCCATTTTATCTCATCCATATTTTATATATTTTTTAACATAAATTTTATCACGACGAAGACTTATGATTTGAAGACTATAAATACTTGACATTGGTAGTTGCCATTTTATCAAAGAAGAAGAAGTTGCTGTACCGCCTTAATTGTCATGGTGATAAATTCACCATTTTTTTTTGTTGTTTTTCTTTATGGCATGGTATAGTCTACTATCTATCAACCCACCTACCACTTTGATTTTGGACGTGAAAAAGCATCTCACTAGGCTGCGATATTTTGGGTCACCGTGCTATATTGTCTGCATTCGCAATGAGCATGGTGGCCACCACTCTTCGATTCCACTCAAGCTTAGATTAGGCAGATTCACTTTGGCAGGTTCTGTTTTAAAAAAATGTTAGCTGATGGTAAGCGAATGCTGACGTTTATGGACACGTGTAACTAAAGGGACAGCGGGGGTGAAGGGTTTCCCTCCGATAACTTCTCAGTAGGTTAAAAACAATCTTAAAGTTTAAGAAATAACAATTAATCCTGAATCTATGCTCGTATAAATTTAGATACATAAAATTCTTACGTCGTGGTGTTTGTTTCCAAACTCCTCCGAATGGGTTGGAGCGATTGTTATGAAATTGTGTGCGCATATCGGGTAGGTCTGAGAATCGGTCAACATCTATTTTTCATACCCCGAAAGGAGAAAGGGTGGCAAAATATTTAGTCATTATATTATAGACTTTTTTTTTACACGGTGTGCCACTCTGCGCCTGAGACGGGAGGGATCCGGGAACTGCTGTTATTAACACATCCGGACCTTTTATTATTATAAACTAGCTGAACCCCGCGGTGTTACCCGCGGTTATTGTTGTACCGCGAGTAACGCCGCGGGACAAAGTTAGTCTAAAAAAAGTAGCCTAAGTTACTCCCTGGACCATCAGCTACCTGCCAGTGAAAGTCCCGTCGAAATCCGTCCTGCCGTTCCAGAGATCACCCGGAACAAACAGACAGACAGACAGACAGACAGACAAAAATTTTTTTAACTACATTTTTGATATATGTATCGTGTATACATACATATGCATTAAGTAAAAAGCGGTTATTTTAATATTACAAACAGACACTCCAATTTTATTTATTTGTATAGACTAGCTGAACCCCGCGGTGTTACCCGCGGTTATTATTGTACCGCGAGTTTCGCCGCGGGACAAAGTTAGTCTAAAAAAGTAGCCTAAGTTACTCCCTGGATCATCAGCTACCTGCCAGTGAAAGTCCCGTCAAAATCCGTCCAGCCGTTCCAGAGATTACCCGGAACAAACAGACAGACAAACAAACAGACAAAAAATTTTTTAACTACATTTTTGGTATGTGTATTGTGTATACATACATATGCATTGATTAAAAAGCTGCTATTTTAATATTACAAACAGACACTCCAATTTTATTTATTTGTATAGATGTATAGATTTTGAACTATGACAGCTTGAACTATTGACGGAAAATACCTGAAAAACAAAAAAGAATTTAAAAAACTATTAAAAAAATGTATATAGTCTATAACACAATATTACGAATCTATTAACACCTTATTCTTTAAAATCCGATAATTAGTTTAGGCGTTACGGTGAAAGATACAAACAAACATAGACTGCCAAAAGTACTACCCTCCATTTTCGCATCGCCTTTGTAGGGAAAAAATAGTAAAAGTAAGATATAGATCATATATTGTACATTTTAATTTCCTTTCCAGAATTGCGAAAACGAATTACTTCGATGTCATTATGAAACAATCTGTCTACTAAGTTCAAGTTCGAATCTAACATTTCCGACGTATTATCTTGTGAAACACGGCCTTAAGCAATACAAAATATTTTAAAATTGATGTCTCTCTTAATGGGAGATCGTTACTGCCTAATAGTCAGCCATTAATTATAAAGAAAACGATGGTAACTGAAAAAAACCATTAGTGTTGCGTTTAGTTTAGATCCTACCGCATTCTATTTCATAATTTTGCCTTTTTCTAAACTAGGCTGGACTCAGCTTTTAGTCTACTATGACACGGTTGGACTCTGATTACGTGGAGCTAGTGAAAGAAAGAAGAAGAAAGAAAAATATTTTATTCTAACATCCACAGGACACGTTTTAAATAAAGTGAGAATGTTATAGGGGTCATATTTTATCTGTGCGAACCGCGCAAACATTTGTTGGGTATCTACCTCTTTTGTCTATGACATAGTGAGAGAGAACCCCGGGGAAACGTGTTCGAAAATACCTTTCCCCGTCTCATTCACTGTGTTATCAGAGCTTCACAACCTAAGTACTCGGCGACGTCCAAATACTGTAGAAAGACTGTTGACAGAATCTAGGGGATAAACGGGACCGGATTCTTCATGTGCTCTCTAATACATTGAGGGTGTTTCAATGTGATAATAGTGGTCACCTATAAACTGACCTGGATATGATTGCCTAACTTTGCAATGTGTTATCCTACTCGATTACAACTTAATATCGAACCTCTCTCCCAAAAACTTTTACTAAAGAATTAATATTATTAAATCAAAAATCAAAATAAATTATTCGATTAAACACGAGACACGCCCGATCGTTGCATAATTTTTGCAACGGTTTACGGATTGTTAGTCTGTGCAAAATCTTGTTAACAAATAAGTTCCGGCAATCGAACCAATGAAACTATTAGTTACGAGACAATCGATCGATTAATTTGCTTGAATGCACTTGACCTACATACATCCGGCTGATCCGATTGTTTACTAGTGACAGTATTAGTTACTCGTAACTACTAGTCCATTTTTAGTGTGAAATTGGTCAAATTTTATTCAATCATTTTCAGTCAGAACAAGTTTTTACAGCTTACAGATTTTCGAACAACAGAATTAGCACCATTGTAAAGTTAAAGAAATTTGTTCATCTAAGTTTGTATCCGGCGTGTTAGTGTCTAAATTAATTAAAAACGTATCTGTATATATCTAATATCAATCAGAAGTCAACGACATTTCTAATGATGAAAAAGGTTAGCAACCTCACGTCACTAAAATCCCGATTAGTCGATAAACATATGTAGCTTACATACCTATTTTTTTAACTAAAACCGGTTACCAATACGTCTTAAATATTATGTTTTTATCCAAAAGAAAGAGGTTAAGAACCTTTAATAGGAATACATGTAGTCAATAAACAAATAAAAATTGGCTAATTTATTTATATTTTTTTCCAATTTATATAATATATCTAATAACACATAACCAATTCATGATAATCAGGTAATCTAATAGTAAAAAGCCTATTAAAAGCTGGGAAAGCCGGTAATAAGTATTATGTTTGGGTGGAAAATATTATAGACACGAATAGTTTCAATCAAGTCTCTCTAAGATAATGACAATCATACCATATGTACAATTTTATTTTATTTTATTAATTTCTAGTTGTTGCCCGCGGTTCCGCCCGCGTGTATGTCGGCTATCGCTGCAAATAGTAGCCTATGTGTTATTCTGATGTATAAGCTATATTACTGTAAAGTTTCGTCCAAATCCGTTTAGTAGTTTTTGCGTGAAAGCGTAACAAACATCCATCCATCCACACTCACAAACTTTCGCCTTTATTATATTAGTAGAAACTGAATATGGAAAACAAATTAAGCGCCTGATATTAAGCGGTCATTATAACTTACGCAAGTTTACACGATTCTAAAGAGGTTTTTGTATTCAGTCTGTCTAGAATACAAAAACTTCTTACGAATCGAAGATTTTATACAGATAATGTGTTGATTTTGGCCTGCAAAATATCTCCAGAAAGTCCAGAAAGAGACATTTCATTACATGTTGTCTATAGAGAATTAATTACTATTTTTTTTAATTGTTGGATTCTCCTTATGCTTTTGAATAGGTAGAGTCATTTTGGCTCTAAAACATTTAAAAAAATCTCGTTTGGTGTCGTGGTACACCAGACAGGAACGAAGTACATGCAACTTACAGATGGCGTTCTACAATTTTTTTAAAATCTTACGCTTTTTCATTTAACGTTACGGACGTAAATTCGTTACAAAAAAATTATATAAGCACTGTAAAGATTTACTATAAATCAATAAATTCTCATATGTTAATTTAAAAATAATCTGAAATACCGTTTTATTAATGAGCTACTTTATACAAATAGCTATCAAACACATAAATCTATCATTTTTTTTTCATTTACTACGAAAAGGTTAAGAACCTTATTATATAAAGTGAAGGACCACATAAATTTAGTTTTTAAGAATTTTTAAGTGTCTAATGATGTGTAACATAACATAAACATACATTTACATAGAAATCGACACTTAACTAATTACAATAAATCACATCAGGTTTAAATTTCTTATTAGAAAGAGAAAAGAGTAGGTATTTTTTATTTATTTTTGAATTTTGTTTAATATAACTGAGAACTTTAGAAAGAAAGAGATATATACAAATAATAACTATAGCAGATAGGCACTGCCTCTGTCAGTTTGTTTATGAAATGATGCCCGTTTAATCCAGATAATATTCGTTATAGATAACTAGCTTTTGCCCGCGGCTCTGTTTTCGAGCTGAAGAGTAGCTTATGTCCTTCCTCAAGAATCGAAGTATCTTAATGCTATATTTAATTGAAGTTGGTATTGCGGTTTTGCTGTGAAACCGTAACAGATAGACGGACAGACAGACTGATTTAGTTTCTAATTTATAATATTAGTATGTATATGGATGTGTCCTATATCCAGCAGTGTACTTTTAAATGTTATTGATGGTATGATGTGATGTAGGTAAAACTCACACAAGTATGTGCCTCTTTAGAAAACATATTCAGTCACCCACATTAAGTCAAGCCGAATAATTTTTGCGATGTTTCTGCAGACGTTCGCTGATACTTAATTACTTATTGACGTTGACAGTTAATATCCCGATTGGAGCGAAGAGTATTCCCTTGAGGAGGTCCATCGTGTACATTGAGATATAACATGCCTATACTGATTACGGTAAACATCTCTAGGGACCTATAGTTAAAAGAAACTTGATCAATGATTTTATTTATCTCTTTTATTTTTTAATACTAATCAATATTGATATTAATAAAGAGTATTGTTAGAGTATTTCAATGAATAAATATCCTGTCCTGTTCGTGTGATGACGGATTGAGAATTCGTCGTAGTAACCACCCCTATGCATCTCATGGGTCACTACGTATCTACGAGTAGGGGTGCAAAATACGCAGGATAACATCAATGCCAATAGAATAATTGAATATAATTATAATTATGTAAATACACACTACGACGCACGGCGTAATGCAGCGCTGCCAGACGACTCCCATGCTTTTTTTTATTATACGTTTCTATTATCATAATTACCTAAGAAACAAAACTAGTCACACGACAAAGTATTATTAAAGAATACATTATATTACGTTTTCTTATGTAATATTACATAACAAAATGTTTAAATTACTACGTTTTTATATAAACTGAATAATAATGTATTCATTTTATTCTGTTTTTTGTAAATAGAAAAACTTTAAAAAAATTACACGTTCTTGTTTATAATTTATAAATAAATTCTTTAGTCGTTTATTTAATTACGCCGTGCGATATCGATGTCACCGGTCTATTTTTTAATGACAGGATTAAATTAAAACAGTGGACATGTCATCCATACTTAATATTAAAAATTCTAATTTTTAGGCCAACTTGCTGCTTCGATGTTAAGGAAATTTGTCATGAAGATACTTTGATTCTTGAGTTAAGACATGGGTTACTCTTTACCGCGATAACAGACATACACGTGCACGCGGGCGGAGGCGTGAGCAAAAGCTAATTAATAAATTAACTTAGTAAAGAAATTAATAAAAAAAGTAGTTTGGTGTCGTGGGACACCACTACGAAGTTTCTTATAATAAAATATAATAATACATGCAACTAACAGATGGCGCTATACTAAATTTTTCGTTCACGCTCTTTAAAAACCAGAAAATTGTTTTAACATCTTTTTTTATTTAAAATGGTTTATAATAAAAAAAAACTGACATTATTACATAATGGAAACAAATATTATCCTACAAAATGTAAGGTTTGATCCAAACAACATAATAATATATCGATAACAAGGTCGTCAAAAACTATACTAACTAGCTGGTTTTTTAAGAGTTGCTTAGTTAATATTGATGTAATGTAATAGACGCATTGTCCCACAAATTGCGTGGTACGTTATCCCGGTCCTACGCTCAGAAGTTTTTGTCCCTGCTAGCCCTGTTAGCTAACACAATTGAAAATTTTTGTAAGGAGAAAGGTGGGGCCACTCATCAAAAAGAAGCCACTCCCGAAAAATTTGCTTGATAGTAAAATTTGTTCCGGGGATCCCGGAGTCCAGACTATATGTCATAACTTGTACCAATATCTAATATATTAAATAATAATAAAGCTAAGTAAATGTTTCATGTCAATTACGGGCGATTTGACACTAATTAATGAAGCGGCTGAACTTTAAGTCTTAATTAAGTTTATTCTTTACGAAATTAGATCGAAGGAGTTGCCTTGAGGATATTGGTTAATATCAAAACCACAGTGAACTTCTTCATTTAATACAATAGAGTTGAAGATTAATTATACCATTGTGCAGTTAATTTATGGCTTTCTGATATATCTATTCGACTTAGTAAATCGAACTGATGATTTATACGTAGATCAAACTTCTAATTAACAGATAACTTTTAATTAAGTATAAGGAATTTAAATAAAGATTATTATACGATACTTCATTATCATAATAAATATGTATATTAAATTTTGTTTCAGTTTTTTTATTGAGCTTAATTATTAGTTTTTAAAGCGAACCTCTTGTATAGAAACTATAAATCCCAAAAACTTATATTTCTCTAGCACCTGATATATTTGTTCAAACAAAAACACTAAAATCGTAATTAATAATAGGGGATGGGGTAAGAGTTTAAAAATACTTTACGACCTATTTTCATGCCTGTAACACATGTATCTAGCTCCGTGTGTAATGACCTCATACATTACATCGCAGAGACTATAGAGGTTTCTATAGCTGCAGAGTGAAAAGGCGGGAAAAGCATTTTGACGCTTGCGTGTGCGAACCAGGGTGAAGGTATTTATGAAATGAACAACAAGTACCTTATAATTGCTCAAGCCGTTTCGGAGAAGCGCTACCACAAACACCGTAAAACAAAATAAAATGTTGTTTCACTTGTTTAACTACTTAAAAGAATTTCACATAACGCTGTTTTTATTCAAACTACTTTTGAATAGTTCAAGTCATTACGAAATATCATAATAAAAGTAACAAGTACATGTTTCTTGGATGCGCGGTGAACCGGCGACTAACAATTGAATTGATTTTTTATTGCTGTTTTGTCAACAAAATGAAAGTGACAGCTTGACGTATTGACGACGACTGTCATTTTCTATCTTCTCACATCCTAGACTTTTTCTTTTATTTTATTATTAGCGTATTCTCGATAATATTTGAAAGATGAATGTAGGTATATATCATTGTAGTATGTCAGATATGATTGAGAATGTAATCTTCATCCCATCTTCATCTACAGCCTATGAAACCCCTAGGCCTCTTCTAAGAAAGTTGGTTTTGACTTCATCACGCTGGCTAGACGCTGCTGCCATAATGGACTATTACGACATTCATGTGATGAGTAGGAGTGATGACGCTATTCTTAATTCCTCATCACACGTTCAAAAATAATACAATAGTCATTGGTTATTGATGTCGTAGATTCTAGAAACTAACCATAGATACAACATTCGAAATTAGAAAAAAAAAAGTAAGTGCTGTCTCTTTTTTGTTGCCTTTTTAAAGATCGTGTCATTCAAATTGACCTCTGTTTGAACTTATGATCGCAAAGCTTCTCCGGTTTATGAGATCAAAATCTTTTAGGCTATTAATACATGTCCAAGAATCACTTTAGTATAACAGGACTGCTCATAAATTATTTGTTTTTTTGTGAGTAATACAAGCGATAAACTAATAATAAAAGTTTTTAGTTTTGGCGAGTAGACGGACGATGTTTTTTTTTTCCTATTTGAAATTTATCGTTTCTTCTTATTGTTTACTAGCTGAACCCCGCGGTATTACCCGCGGTCATTGTCTTACCGCGGGTAACGCAGGGGGGCAAAGCTAGTCTAAAAAATGTAGCCTAAGCTACTCCCTATATCATCAGCTACCTATCAGTGAAAGTCCCGTCAAAATCGGTACAGCCGTTCCAGAGATTAGTTGGAACAAACAGACAGACAGACATACAAAAATTGTAGACAATGCTGTTTTGGTACATGTACGGTGTATACATACATATGTATATAGTAAAGAGCTGTTGCGCTTGCTCTGCTGTTTTAAATATCACAAACAGACAATACAATTTTATTTATTTGTATAGAAGAAGTGGATATTATAGTAATTTTATAAGCATATAAATTTGATACGTTTCTTTTATACCTAGCTGCATTTTTGAACCTCATCATTAACTGACATGATAGATACCTGTTACATGATTGCTATATTTCCCGTACCCATTATATGAAGGAGTACTACAATTATATCGGAATTGTAAATAAATTTCTACGACCTCAAGCAATCTGCCTACAATAGAACATTAATATCCTATCATTGCCCCTTTTAAAACAATTCAAGGCGTAACACATGCAATGGTAGTTTCAATTCCATCAGTACTCTGCTTCCGAGCCCTGTAATCAACATGGCCGAAGATACGCTTCCGTACATACACTGATAGGAATACAATTGAAGTTGCATTTGGCAGGCCTATATCTCTATTGTTTTCGTATCGTGGATATCTAACAATGAAACGTAACAAGAACTTTGACTTGCTTTTTCTAGTTAGTGTTGCATGATCTTGAATTGTGTGATTATATCACTAAGTATTGAATCGAGAGAGAAAGTATAAAGGAGTAAGTCATAACATAGATTGTTATCGGGATTTCAAAGCTTATTTAGAGGTAGGTATAGATTTTTGGATCGTTGATAATTGTGATTATCTTTCTTTTATTGAATGTTTTTTTGCAGTGAAGTCGGTAAGTAGTGAAAAGATTTTTATCTGTAATTCTTGAAAATAACAACTGCTAGTTTATGTCATCTTAATCTCATCTTCATCTGTAAACTTTTAAATGTAATTATAAGTCATAGATACGATGGTAAAGGAGGATATTTTTATTAATTAAGTACCTAAGTTTAAATATAAAGTAAGTGTACATTTTGAATAGACGAACTAAATGCGTTTATAGAGATTTTTGTCAATGCGGGCTTTTATTCCCCTTTATAATCCTTCTATCTATAAAAACATAGAAACGTATTTATCCTAAGCAAATTTGCAACTAAGTAGGTATTCGTACCATCGACAACGGCAAGCATGACTACAATCATTAATAATATCTGGGTTTTTCTCACATGATTAGTGCTTACGCAATGATTCTTTAGCAATTTTACTTTTACTTCACGTTTTGCTTTTTATTTTTTTCTATAGAAACACTTTTATCTTTTTACATTCAGCGATTTTGTTTCTTGTTAAAATAACTCATTAATTTTACTGTATAGTAAATAAATGGCACATATATACATACTCATTAGTATTCAATTATATGTACTATGTAGCTGTATAATTATGTACTGTATAGCTGAACCCCGCGGTGTTACCCGCTGTTATTGTTGTACCGCGAGTAACGCCGCGGGACAAAGTTAGTATAAAAAAGTACCCTAAGTTACTCCCTGGATCATCAGCTACCTGCCAGTGAAAGCCCCGTCAAAATCGGTCCAACCGTTCCAGAGATTACACGGAACAAACAGACAGACAGACAAAAAAAAACTTTACTACATTTTTGGTGTATGTACCGTGTATACATACATATGCATTTAGTAAATAGCGGTTATTTTCATATTACAAACAGACACTCCAATTTTATTTATTTGTATTTGTATAGATATAGATAGTTGGTCAGTGGTCGAAATTTGACCATATTTCATTTCTTTTTATTATTTTAGTTTTCTTTACCTGCGCCAAATTTAATACTCTTACATTCGCATAATTTTCGTAAAAACGGCTATAATATTTTTACTTCAAGTATACAGATAGGTACCTAAGTAAAATTAAGAAACAACGAACTCTCGAGAAGACAATGGTTACAAGAAATTACCGATATAATCTTCTGCCGTCTTTGTAATACCGTAATCGAAAAATGGTGAAGATTATCATGCCATTCCTTTGTAATAATACCCATTCCATACACAAGGCGACAGTAAAAGCAAGCGCCCCATAATTTACACTACCACATAGGATTTGCAACTTATAATCAATGGTTTATAATAATAACTGTTTACTGGGTATGTAATAAATTAGTTAAAACACGAAAATAATGAGATGACGTAACCTCCAAAATTGAAATGATCTTTAATTTCTGACCATATTCATTATGTAGTTAACCTTACAAAGAAATTGTTCAGATTACCAAGATTTTTCATAAGTATACGCGTAAAATGTAATGCTTATTGTAATGTATGTAGGCCCGTGAGTAATGGCCTAATACGTAATGGTTCCATACCTGTCTCGAGCACTTATGACAACTTATATAATCTATAGAACTATACAAATAAATAAATAAATATTTCGGTCATCTAACACACAACGCCATCTAGTCCTAAGCTAAGCAGAGCAAATAAATACAATTGGATCGTCTGTTTGTAATATTAAAATAACCACTTTATAATAAACTAGCCGACCCACGCAACCTCGTTTGCGCCTTATATTGCCCGTAGCGTGAAAATTTCCCCCGTTTTTGAAACATTCTTCATTGTTGCTCCGCTCCTATTAGTAGTAGCGTGATGATATATACCCTATAGCCTTCCTCGATAAATGGACTATCCAACACCGAAAGAATTTTTCAAATCGGACCAGCGGTTCCTGAGATTAGCGTGTTCAAACAAACAAACAAACAAACAAACTCTTCAGCTTTATATATTAGTATAGATGATATGTATGTATACACGATACATGTACCAAAATAACATTTTTACAATTTTTTTCTGTCTGTCTGTTTGTTCCGTGTAATCTCTGGCTGGTCCGATTTTGACGGGACTTTCACAGGCAGGTAGCTGATGATCCAGGGAGTAACTTAGACTACTTTTTTTAGAATAGCTTTGTCTCGCGACGTTATCCGCGGTACAACAATAACCGCGGGTAACACCGCGGGGTTCAGCTAGTAACACTAATAAGATTTTTGTAATTTTTAATAGTCCACTTCTGGATATAAGCCCTTCTATAGAAAGGAGTCTTTGCTTACCACACTTTCCAGACGAGTTAATGTAATGGTTATTTCAAGTTATCATTCTCTCTGGATTGCTGTTGTCTTGCACTGCATGCAAGTCACTGTCCCTCTGCAGCGAAGTTGTCTTGCATCGTATGCTTCCTTAGAGTACACAGGTGATGAATAGGGTTCTTAGGGATATTCTTACATGGACGAACCATGCTTTTGTACATATGACCACCGGCTAGGCTCGGAATCCTATTAAGCGGATCTTCTTAAGGGACGGCACCCCGCTTGTGTCTATTGAGTTGCAGTCCATATGCAGCGGTGGTCAATTTTCATCAGGTGACCAGTTTTTCATCTATATTAAATTACCCTATGAACTATTGCACTTTTAAAGTCGATTAATGAACCATGGGCGTTCCAAAACGTGAGCAAGTTGCCATATTGATTTTTTTATGCAGACACAATGAAATGGATGAATACGATAATATACATATTTATTTGCATACATAATTAATAAAAATACCATAAATCAAAATAGCTTCATAATCTATTATTAGTTAAAGTTAAATTTAATATGTTGTTGTAATTACCATAAGTAACAATTATTTTAAGTTCTAAATTTAAACTAGACGAGTCCCTTTAGTCCAGGATCCCCGTACACATTTTTCAAGTAATTACTATCAAGCAAATTTTTCGAGAGTGGCTTCATTTTGACAAGAGTCCATACGTGTGTAGCAGGGAAGGAAAGGAAAGGCGGGCCTCTCATCAAAATGAAGGCACCCACGAAAAATTAGCTTGATAGTAATAACTTGTAAAATTTGTGCCCGGGATCGTGGACTACTTCTTTTATCTTTCCCGAGAAGGGAGAATCAGATAAAAATGACATCGGTTTAAATCCAATATGGCTTCTTTCTTCCTTTAAAACAATTATTCGCGCAGTCATTTTTATCTGTATTCTCTCTTCTCCACAGGCGTGCACGAACTCGAGCGACAGAACAAGATCACTAAGCAAATTCTAGAAGCCTTTATACAAAAGAAGCTGGGTCTGAGGAATAACAGCTACAGGGCTCCATCTGTGTTCGAGATCTTGCCAATGCCAACAGTGGTCACTACGAAGAAGCCTGAGCCAGTTGAGGAACCTGACGAAGACGTACAAACTGAAGAAAATTTAGATAGTAAAGAAAGTCAGGAATATAATGACAGTGAAAGTCTGCAGAGTGTGGAGAGCGAACAGATTGATTCAATATACAACACCGAAGGCATGTATATTTTTATTTTATAACTAGCTGAACCCTCCGGTGTTACCCGCGGTTATCGTCGTACCGCGAGTAACGCCGCGGGACAATGTTAGTCTAAAAAAAGTAGCCTAAGTTATTCCCTGGACCATCAGCTAACTGCCAGTGAAAGTCCGGTCAAAATCCGTCCAGCCGTTCTAGAGATTACCCAGAACAAACAGACAGACAGACAGACAAAATAATTTTAAAATACATTATTGGTATACGTACCGTGTATACATACATATGAATTTAGCAAAAAGCGGTTATTTTAATATTACAAACAGACACTCCAATTTTTATTTATTTGTTAAGATTTATTTAGTTGCTGATTTATTTTTAGTTATCGTGTTATATTGTATTGTTAGTATTGGATGTACTGGATGCAAATTGCATCAAATATGAATATACACAAATAGATTATGTAAAGAAAAACACTTTTAGTTAATTTTAATTTCATACCATACTTAAATGTTCTATTTCGGACGATTTTGATACGTACTGAAGTTTTATTTTTTATATATTTTTATATTCATTAGAGCTTGAGAAATATCACCACTGTCTTTTCAATGCAGCACTAATGCATAGTAAATACGAAAAATAATTATAATAATTAAAAGTTAATTTCGTTACTATGTCCCAACATACATCTTCAATTTGCTATTTAAACATTTTTCAACACTGTAAATAACACGCAATGCGCTCGTAAAGGTGTCAAATAAACCGCGACCCAAATAAAATATTTGAACAAAACGTTATGTCAAAGATTGGACAAACATTTGTGAGCAATATACTTCACTATTCGTCTATTTTATTGCGAAAAATCATCATGAGAACAAAATTTCGAAAGAAACAGTGTCGACGGTCACGCTGTGGTCTCTTCAGTACTAATATTTGTATGCACCAATATCTCTATTTGCATTACTCTATGTATTTATGTGTAAATACTTATCATATGTATTAACAAATATTTTATAAAAAAGTATATTTCTGTAAATGCATTTAAATATTTTTGGTTCGTTTTTAAGCAAACACCTAGCGGCACTCTACTGTCGCAGGATGAGCGTTGTATTATATATATCGACGTAGGAATGCATATTTGCTGTAAGTAGGCATATTGCAATTGTTCACCAGAGCCAAAAAACTTTATTGATTTCGGAAAAAAATTAATAGCTTCTGACCTATCCATGATATTGCTACCATTTTTGGAACATAGGTTTATTTAACTGCCAGTCACCATTTGCAATGTAAACTTTTTATCCAAAGTTACTATAAGTATGTGTTTGGCTAGTTACAACAATCAGTTTTTTAAATCACATACCTTTAAAACGCTGTAACTAAGGAAGAAAAATGTACGCGTAGATGGAAATATTATCAATTTACAGGCGGTAAATTTGCTGTATGTAGTAAATTTATTTATATGGGTACTGCAATTCAAGGTGTAAGATTAAATTTATAATTATGATTAGATCTAGAAATGCAGTGGGTTAGTTGGTAATGTAATGTTTGGTTGAAATAAAATTTCGTAAATGGTTAATTAAATAATAATTTTATTTTATTTTATTTTACAATTGTAGGAAAACTTACTTATGGTCTTTTAAATTGTTGAAACAAAATTTTAAACTCTAATTATACTGCCAGAACTTCTTTTCAACAATACAATGATTTAAGAAAGTATTTTCCTCTTATATATAAGAGATAAAATATAAAAAAATACAAAAAAAAATTAGGATTTAAAACTAATTAATAACGCTAGATGTAAATAAAAACATTGTATCCAATCAATAAATATTTATTTAAAAGTAAAAAACAGAAACTTAGTAGCAATTTGCCTTATTTTAGAACGAAAATACAATTATAATTGAAACTTAACATGAAGACATTGTGTTCAATCAAAAACATGTAATAAGGGAAAGGTAGTAGAGCCACGCTGATTTCAGCACGAACGGGCTGGCTCGACTGGGGCGGGACTACCCTCGCACAGAAGACCAACCTAAAATGACAGCATTCGTGCCGTCGTGTTTCGTTGGTGAGTGCGAGACTGGAGGCCCATAGATGCAGGAGTGACGGTTGACGTGATAAGTGTGTGAGCGAAAGAGTGCTCGCGAAGTCATAGTAAGGTTGGATCGAACCGTCGGCTAGGGAGACCCGTAGAAACGCCCGCGGCATAGAGAGGGATCCAACCACGGCTAACCACGCTGGGAGGCTGCCCCGTCAGGTCGCGCATAATCCACGGAGTGGCTCGTCGTGCCGGTTGGTGACCGGACGGTGGGACCAGGCGACCATTTCCGGGAGGACTCAAGCACTACGCACCAGAGTTGTCTCCCGTACTGACACCCTTGTACCGCCTGTCCTATTCCTCAGGACTTGTTCCGGGGGCTTGAAGAGAGGCGAACGTTCAACCTATCCCCAAAAAAGGTGACCGTTCAGACCCGGCTGATTACCGACCTATAGCCGTAACTTCCATTGTCTGCAAGGTGCTCGAACGGATCATCAACAAGCAATTGGTCCTCTACCTGTAAGATCACTCCTTGCTAAATGATCGGTAATATGGCTTTAGGCCGAACCGATCCACGGGTGATCTTCTAGTGTATGTCACTCACCTTTGGGGTGAAGCTATTGATGGTCATGGGAAGTCCTTAGCCATTAGCCTCGACATGGCCAAAGCTTTTGATAGGGTTTGGCACCGCTCGCTTCTCTCCAAACTTCCCGCAGTCGGCCTGCCTCCCAAACTCTGCACATGGGTCTCCGCATTCCAGCACCAGCGCCGCAGTAAGGTCCTTTGCGACGGTGCGGCCTCTGATTATCGGCAGGTAAACTCTGGTGTACCTCAAGGCTCTGTCCTGTCGCCCACGCTGTTTCTTCTGCATATCAATGACATGTTGGCCCTAGGCAATATACATTGCTATGCAGACGACAGTACAGTTCATGGGCGATATTTTGGTCACCCTACAGCCAAGTCTGCAGGTGTTGAGGATAAGCGACAGGATTTTGTCGCTGAGCTCAACCTGGTCCTAAGCCGCATCTCTCAATGGGGCACTGAGAATCTGGTCGAGTTTAACGCCAAGAAAACACAGGTGTGCGCGTTATCTACCAAAAAGTCTCCCTTCCTTCCCTTCTCCACTTTTCGGAACACTCAACTGCCCCTACAAGATAAGCTTGGTATCCTGGGTATGGATGACTGCCATGACCTCAACATGCGTGAGAACATCGAAAGCGTCATTAAAGCGGCCTCGCGAAAGTTAGGTGTACTTAACAAGGTGAGACGCTTCTTCTCGCCCGGGCATCTGTGTCATCTCTACAAGACCCAGGTTCGCTCGTGCGGGGAGTACTGTTTTCATCTATGCGATGGTGCCGCACAGTATCTGTTTGACGCTTTCGATCGGTTGCAGCGGCGAGCAGTCCGCATCATCGGTAGTAACGAAGCCACCGAGTTTCTTGAACCTCTGCAGCTGCGAAGAGATATCGCCTCTACGGCAGTCCTCTATCGCCTGTATCATGGAGAGTGTTCTGAAGAGCTCTTCCAACTGGTCCCCCCTTCTCCATTCCTCTACAGGACAACACGTGCTGGCCTTCGCAGTCACCCTTTTAGAGTAGAAGAAATATAAATGATTTATCAAAATGCATTATCTCAAATTTCTAAAAAACCGTGTGTCTAAAAATACGTGATGATTTGCTGTAAATAACGAAAACTAAAACGATAGGTTCCCTAAACTTGCTGTAAGTAAACGAATGTAAAAAGCACACACCGCAAATATGCTGTAAGTAGCGTAAAGTTTTTAAATGGGAAGAAGTAAGTTTTTGTAAAGCAAAAAATGCAGTCTTTCTTTTGCTGTAAGTATAAAATGTCTAAAATGACTGGATTTTAGCCTACATACAGCATTTAATCTTGCTAAAAAAAATATAAGTACGGGCGTTTTCAACGGCGTATGTAATTTTTTTTTCATCGCAGAGCCACAGGACCCGGGTCAATCGATGCGGCTTTTTTTTCTGATTCTAATGATGGTAAAAAGTCACTTTAGGTATTTTGTCTACTTACAGCAAATATGCTTTCCTACGTCGATATTGACTTATTTATTTATAGCTTATTGTGATGGTGGACTTAATGCCGAAGGTTTTTTTAACCAGTCGACCGATTGGGCAATGCAGAAAAAAGATGATAGGTGTTCTTTGAGTTCGCTACATAAATGTTTATGAAGTCCCCCGCGACAGAATATTCCTATCGATAGGATAGGGGATAGCGGGGGTTGCTTGTCTTTTAAAAATAAAAATTAATAACACAGGCTCTGTCTAGTACGGCCATATGTGAGATAACTGAGGCTATTTTAACAGGCCTCAAAAAAGGAGGAGGTTATCAAATCGACTGTTTTTTTATATTTCTTACCTCATAACTTTCGACTGGGTGAACCGATTTAGATGATTCATTTTTTTATTTTTTTTTATTTGAAAGCTAGTGCTTTCCGTGTGGTCCCATTTTAATTTGGGGAAGTTCTTACGTAAATTAATTACGCATAACTAATCTATGTTATAGATTCATAGTTCACAGTCACCTTTTGGGTAGTCGGCAGTATGTAACAACCCTGAGTATTTTTATTATAACAGCTAATGTATTACGCTGTCAAATGCTTTGGTAATCAATCAATCAGCTATGCTACTGATAGTTGACTCTGAAATGGTAAGGGCAACCGTGACGCTTGCAATAATAGGCCGGTACGACCTTGCGACTAACTTCCGATGTACCGGTGATGTAATTTTTGATGGCGTTTTTAGCGTTACTAGAATGAAATTACATGTAGTTGTAATCGCGCGTCAGTAAACACTTAAACTAGCCCCAGTTACTAACGTAGCATAAGCTATCTGCCAGAGAAGGTCCGATGAAAATCGATCTAGCTATTACAGACATTAAGCTGGACCACACAGATAGATAGACAGACAAAAGTTGTACTTTTGATGCAGGAGTACCGTATATAATTTCTTAAGCATTTTATGCAAAGCTGTCAATTCTGAATGACAATCGGACAATTCAATTTTATTTATTAGTATAGATATGTAACAGAAATAGCGTAATTCAAGTTTATATCTATTGACATTTAAAGTTATCGAGTTATAAATTGTTCAAAACACAATTTAAAGATTTAAAATACAATATTAAAACGCTAAGTAAGGAATAAGGTAGCATTAGAGGCAATCATTGCATTAAATGCTTCAACATCGCGTTTTTCGATAACACTTGACATTTAGAGATCACCTTCACAAGTTCAATGGCTGATGGTGATGTAATAGCGTCCCTGGAAACTTGTTGCATAATAAACTTACTATTTTAAAGAATTTTCATACTATAACAGGGTAATTACCCATGGTTAAAATAATTTATTTAATTGTCTTCAAAATAATTACACGTTTTACCCACTGACACAATTAACCTAAAATAAATATTTTTTAATAATAAACTAAACAGTACATAATCAAATTTGTATCCTTATCTCAGTTTTATTAGTCTCTTAAATTTGTAATATAGCAGTAGGTTTATGGTTATAGTTTTATGGATAAAGTGCATTCTTGCACGTGGAACCTATTAAGACATTTATTTCTATCAATTGCCTGGTAAATTATCACAACTGATTAATATTTTTGCATAGTTATTTAAAAGTCACTGGTTGATAAGTTACAACAAATTGATTGCACGGTTGGTGTCATAGTTTAAGCGGCCGCCACGACGCTTTCTACCTCGCCAAGGGTTTTGTGGGTTCATATCCCATATGGGACAACATTTTGTGTGATCCGCAAATTATTGTTCTGAGTCTGGGCGTTCTTTGTCTACGACACAGTATATATTTCCAATGTATAATGAAAGTTGTCTCTAAAAAAAATTAACAGAAATAAAACCGACCTCAAGGTTCGACTCGATTTCTCTTGGATGCCATTATTAGATCTTAGTGCCTGTTAGTGAAATTATAAGTCATGGTACCACTGTTGGGATATCTCCTTTCAATTAAAAAAAAACATCAAAATCGTATCATAAATGACGAAATTATTCGTGATAAAAGAAAAATGCGGTTGAACTGAGAACCTTCTCTTTTTTTGAAGTCGGTTAAAAAAATCAAGGAAAGAATACATCAATACTGGGCCAGTAACATATTATAGGAATTCTGAGTTAGTGGTAGGGTAGTAGAAAGTTAACACTGAGTAATAACAAAAAAGCAAGTATAAATTGTGTGTTTAGATACGAATTATTTTATGTGGGGATGGCCATGACAAAGTGACTCAACTCTGCCTGATGCAAAGCATAAGCAGAATCCCAGAGTGTTGGTCACCATACTCATTGCGAATGCAGACAATGCAACAATGCAGCATGGTGACCCACACTATGGCGTCCTAGTGCTTCTGCATGATTGGGCCTCCAGTCTTGCACTCACCAACGAAACACGAAAGCACTATCGCTATCATTTTACGTTGATCTTCTGTGCGAGGGCAGTATCGCTCCGGTAGATCTGGCCCGTTCGTGCTGAAATCAGCATAGCTCTACTACCTACATCAGGTATTAAGTTTTAATGATAAAACTACAGGCAACACCCTTGAAGGTATGTAAAATACTGTATAAAACTAAATAAACTACTAGCCAATGACTCCGTACCAGCCTGGTATTCAACCTTACTAGTTCTCCTTGATAAGTTCATTGCTGCATTTAATAGCCAGTTTGACTGGGTTATTAAGTTTTCCTATCAAATTAAAAGTAAGTGTCTATGAACTCGAGGAAGTGTATTGTTCCGTTGACAGCAATTGAATTAGTTGGTGTCTTGTATAATAATGATTTAAGATATATATTTGGCAGTCTATCTGATGTTGTTCTTTGACTAATTATGAACAGTTCAACTTTTTAGTGTGTTGAAAACGTTCTTGTAATTAATATGTATGTATTTACAAAAAGAAAAGTATAATATGTATTTGTATCAGTTGTCTAGTACTCATAAAGCACACAAGCTCTGCTTAGCTTGGGACTAGATGGCGTTATGTGTTAGATGTCCAAAATATTTATTTATCTATTTTATTTTTAAATATGGAAATGTAATACCAATAATATTTTTATGTATCAACTATGTACGTAAAAGTTTTATAGGTTTGCCTTAATACGTTTCAAAAATCGGTTCGACTCCGACATGTGACCAGGAGGTGGTATCCGAGGGGATTGCCACACGGAAAAATAAACTGTTACAGGACTGTTAAAGGCTAAATGTAATGGGATGTGAATCTATTGTTTTCCACTGGTATGATCACTTCTAAAACGTGCCATACCACGATGACCAATACTGAATAGAGAGACTCACTGTCAATACTAAATTTTAGTGTTCAATATTGAAACTTAGTGTTTTGATATTATCATTTATTTTTATTGGTTTTTCATATTATTTAAGGAGTCTTATGTTTTCCGAGATCAAATTATAAAGTATTTCACGTTTGAAAAAAGAATAAGCAATAAAAAGATATGAATATAATTTTATTGTCAGTACGAGTATATGGTTAAAAAGACAATAGGGAAAAAATCGTGTCTAGGATAACATAGATGGATAAACTTTTAATTTTATGCGCAACTGTACCATAGATTTTTATTGTATTAATTTTATACAGACAAAATCACTGGCAAAATCGTAGTTTAACAGGTAGATAATGATTAATCACAGTATCAGGTTTATGAAATTGGATTGTTATATTCAACTCAAGGTTCTATTTCAAGGTCGTTCGATTATAAGATAAACTAGCTTACATTTTTTTCATCTAACTTCCAAAGAGCCCGATTGGTGGCAAATTGCGTCTTTAACTATACAGTGAAATGAAAAATGGTCTGCTATGATGCCTCTATACCCTTTTGGAGAAACAGGTTTGGAGGTCTGCTTCGTGCCTTTAATTATATAGTTATTTTTATCAACTGCTCACTACACGCGAGCCATTACAACATTGGTGTTATAAATATGGTAATTATAGGAAGATTTTATAATATCCTTAAACATTCCATACACGGTAGTCCGCACCCAAGCCGGACAAAGGCCGCACCAAAGTAACTTGACCATTGACACATACATTTACACATTTCCAAACACATATTTTTTACAGGGAAATTATACCTAGACACAAAACAAATGATCGCGCTCGTTACAAAAAGACTTATCACAGGTGGTAACCGAACCCATGACCTCTATCTCAGCAGGCAGGATCACCGATTACTAGAGCAACAGGTCCGCGAATACCTTATATTATAAATTCGAAAGTAGCTCTGTTTGTCTGTTGCCACAGCTAAACACCCCGATTTAATGTCTTCAACTAATGACTTTTAGTTTCCAGTTACCGACACCGAAAACTTTTTGATCGTCATGAGTACATATTACGTGGAAGCAACTGGACACAAAAATTATTCACGTATACGCGGGAGCGGATGATTTTCTGATACTGGTTTTATGGAAATCAAATATTCATCGGTTGCTTGTACATCCGATACAAGACACAAAAGTGTCCACGTTTGCGCCCCGCCTAAGTTGAATATAATCTCTCAACAAACATAATTTTATGTCACGTTTAGCGTTTATAATATTTATAATGAATTAATTTTCATAATATTACGTACAAAAACTTTTCTTTTTTATTATGTAAATAATAGTTTCCAATTCATCATTGTACGTGTATTATGCAAAATTAATTTGGTATTTCATAACTTTTTTGAATTTTATTACATTAACATAATATGTGTTACTAAATATACTGTGCTCTCTTAACATATCTCCATCGGCAATTGACTGGTTTCGTAGCTACCTGTATGGTCGTCAGCAGCGTGCTTGTATTGAAAATGTTTACTCCTCTTGGTGCACTACATCTGCGGGCGTACCACAGGGCGGCGTGTTATCACCCTTACTTTTCTCAGTTTTTATTAACTCAATCACCAATCAATTACTTTCTTCCTACCATCTTTATGCAGACGATCTTCAAATTTATATACAGGGTACACCAGATAATTTAACAGAAGCAGTGAATATCATCAATAAAGATTTAATGAGAATATGTGACTGGAGTAGGAAGTATGGACTAAGTGTGAATCCAACCAAAACACAAGTCATCATAGTAGGTAGTCCTGGTCTGCACTGTAGAATAAATTTTCAACAAATACCAGACGTTGTTTGCAATGGCTCGATTATCCCATACAGTGAGAAAGTCAAAAACTTGGGGATATAAATGGATAGGTACTTATCCTGGGGCTCCCAGATCCCAGATTGCGGAGGTCAGCTGCAAACTATTTGCGGCAGCGGGTTCTCTGCGAAGGTTAAGTAACTTCCTTCCCACAAATACCAAAGTTGCGCTCGCACAATCTCTTCTTCTTCCTATCCTTGACTATGGTGATGTCAGCTATCTGGATCTCACCGAAGACCAACTAAATAAACTTGAGCGACTCCAAAACCTCTGCATTAGGTTCATATTTGGCTTACGCAAATATGACCATATCTCCGAGTTTCGTTCTAAACTCAAGTGGCTCCCAATACGCTTTCGCCGGAATGTTCATATTCTTTCTCTTCCTTACAGTATTCTGTTTCTTCCACACACTCCCTCTTATCTTAAAGAACGCTTTCAGTTCTTACACAACACTCATTGTAGGGACCTGAGATCATCGGAGAATTTAAAACTTGAAATGCCAAAACATTCCACCCGGTTTTCAGATAAATCCTTTGCTGTGCAAGCAGTAAGACTCTGGAATAATTTGCCCGAAACAATCCGTCGCGCCAAAACCTTACCTGTGTTTAAAAAGCTAGTGAAGGATTATTATCTGTCATTATAATAATTTGTTAAATATTGTTTAAATTTTAGTCAATGTATGTATGTATTCGTATTTTATATGTGTGATGTGATTAGATGTTTATTTGTGTGAATGCTATAATTTTCGAACTTTAATGATTTTATCTTTATCTTTGTTTGCTATAAAATTTTAAATCTGTGCACCCTACTATTGTACCTTAATTTTTTTTTTATTGTTTAATTATCCATGTAAAGGTTGTCTGTAAGAGATCGCCATGAGCGATAAGACCGCCAATTGTCACGTTCGTATGTTGTTATTTTCTTTTTTTATATCTTTTATGTGTGTACAATAAAGATAAAATAAATAAATAAATAAATAATAATATTATACACATCTATACAAATAAATAAAATTGGAGTGTCTGTTTGTAATATTAAAATAACAGCTTTTTAATCAATGCATATGTATATATACACGACACATATGCCATAAATGTAGTTAAAAAAATTTTTGTCTGTCTGTCTGTCTGTCTGTCTGTCTGTTTGTTCCGGGTAATCTCTGGAACGGCTGGACGGATTTTGACGGGACTTTCACTGGCAGGTAGCTGATGATCCGGGAAGTAACTTAGGCTACTTTTTTTAGACTAACTTTGTCCCGCGGCGTTACTCGCGGTACAACAATAGCCGCGGGTAACACCGCGGGGTTCAGCTAGTTTTTAATACATATCTAAGTTAGTTTTAATATTTCATTGCTGATTTAATATTATTGATAATGAAGTATCACATTAAAAATACTCGATAAGTTTTTATACATTATTACATTAGAATAATATTCATTTTATATGAAAGACAACCGGTTTTATTCACGAGTGTCCTTTACGAATGTCTGGCTAGTTTCAAGGGGTCCTCTCTCAAGTAGGATTATCGACAAATTTCAATCGTGACCCATCAAAGGATTAGTTACTGACAGACAAATACAATTAGGTCGACATTGTCGTAAATATACATTTTCATGGTAATGTCCTTGTTATCTGTCATTTAATTACACAGAGAATTATCAGTTGCATGCAATTTCCAAAAAAGCATTTGTTCTAAGTTATAGATAATACCAAAGAGTTTTTTTTCAAAATATGATTATTACTGTTTTATCTCATATATTATCTAGTGCAGTAAAGTAAAAAATTGGATAGCTCTCCGACCAGTATTAACGTGGCTTGCTTAATATTGAAAACGTCCTAATAAGTGCGGCATGCACTGTAAAGGAGAGAAATCTTCGTTGTTTTGACAGTTTTAAACGATTTGTCGGTCAAGTGGTTATATATATACATATATATATACACACTGAGCATCCCCGAAAGACACTAAATTGACTGAGTTTAATGCCCGGTTGGTAAAGCCGTTAGTACCCTGACTGTTAAGCTAGAGGTTTATGGGTTCGCTTCCCATCTAGAACAAAAAATAATACGTGGTGATCACGATAATTTATTTAGTATCTTGGTTTTATTAATATCGACCAGGCCATAGCACGGTTTCTGCCCTTCTTAAAGTGACTGGTGATATTAAGGCGGGAATGGAAAATGCTAAAGTTACTATTGTGGTACTAGTCGATTTTTCCAATGCCTTCAGTACTGTCAGTCATGAACTCCTCCTTGCCGTCCTATCCTATTTCTCAGTCTCTAAAGAAGCACTGGAATGGTTCTTCTCTTACCTTCGGGATCGTCAGCAGTCGGTCAAGATGGAAGATTGTTCCTCTGGCTGGTGTTGTCTCGAGACTGGCGTCCCCCAAGGCGGTATTCTTTCACCTCTTCTCTTTTCAATCTTCATTAATCTCATCACGTTACGACTTCAGTGTTCCTATCATCTGTATGCCGATGACTTGCAACTATATTATCAAACTGAGTTGTGCGATGTATCGTCCGCGGTCTCGATTGTAAATAATGACCTGGCGGCCATTAAACACTGGTCCGATATGTTTGGCGTATCGGTAAATCCGAATAAATGTCAGGGTATTATCATCGGAAGTAACCGTCGTATGAGCCAGTTAGACCTTGCTTCACTTCCACCACTCAGCTACGATGGTATGGTCATTCCATACTGTGAGAGTGTGAAGGACCTCGGATTGCACATTGACACAACTCTCAGCTGGCAAAAACAAGTTGCATCTGTGTGCCAGAAAGTCACGGGCTCGTTACGGACACTCTATAGGCTTAAGAATTTTCTGCCAACGAAAACTAAGATAATGCTTGTCCAAACCCTAATATTCCCAATAATCGACTATGGTGACGTGTGCTACTTTGACCTGAATGCAGATCTGCTCAATAAGCTTGACCGTCTTCTCAATAGTTGCATTCGATTCGTTTTCAACTTACGGAAATATGATCACGTGTCCGAGTACCGGTCTTATTTGAAGTGGCTTCCAATTCGCCAACGTAGACATACACGGGCATTAACTACTCTTTATTCTTTACTCTTCTCTTCAAATTCTCCTTCCTACCTAACTACTCAATTTCAGTATCTATTTTCAAACCATACTAAATACCTTAGGTCTTCCAACAACCTGCTTCTCCATTGTCCTACTCACCGATCTGATTTTCTACACTCAACCTTCTTCGTACAAGCTGTCCTACTATGGAACGAGCTCCCTCTTGAGATCAGGATGGCTAAAACTAGGCAAAGTTTTAAACACTTGTTGTGGAAACATTTTCTACACATTCTATCAGATCCACCTTGATATTAGGATACTTTCTCCATTTAGAATTTATATTGTGTATATATTATGTATTATGTATGTATGTGTATGTATTTAAATACGTATTTATTAGGTGTATAAATAAAATTATTACTTGTGGCTTATTGATTTCTTTGAGATATCAACTTAATTAGTTTTGTGCATCTACCTTTTCTAGCTCTGCATCACCTTATGGTCGACTGGTAGAAAATGCCTACGGCATTAAGTCCACCTTTGTCACTTTTAATGTGCATAAAGTATAAATAAAAAAAAAAAAAAAATATCTAGAAATATTTAAGTATGTTAATCTATTTTTTTAACCAACTTCAAAAAAAGAAGGAGGTTTTTTTTTTCTTGTGTGTTCGCGAATAACTTCGTCGTTTATGAACCGATTTCGATAATTCTTTTTTTTATGGAAAGGATCATGATAAGGACATTAATATCTGATGATGGCATTCAAGAGAAATCGAGTCGAACCTTGAAGTCGGTTTTATATTTTGTTAAAATTTTATTTCTATGCTTAATGTATGTGTATTTACAAAAAAAAGAGTAGTTATGTATTAATATCAAATGTCTAGTACACATTATACGAGCTCTGCTTAGTTTCTGACTAGATGGTGTTGTGTGTTAGATGTTCGAAATATTTATTGTTTTATCTTATTATCTAGTACCAACAGTAATGCAGTATCAAACGGTCACATTATTACGGTGTCAGCCGTGGTTATTGTCGTACCGCGGGTAACGCTGCGGGACAAGCTAATCTAAAAAAAGTAGCCTAAGTTACTTCTTAGATCATTAGTTATTTGCCAGAGAAAGTCCCATCAAAATCGGACCAGACAGACAGACGGACAAAAATTAAAAAAGCTGTAATTTTGGTATATGTACCGTGTATAGTATAGTGTTTATTTTAATACTACAAAGATACACTTCAATTTTATTTATTTGTATAGAAAAGACAATAAACATTTGGATACAATAAAAAAAAACAAGATAAAACAATATTTTTTATATTTTTATCAGTTTGTTATCACCTCTTAAATTCTTTAATCAGTTCTTACTTCTGATTAATTTGCACTTCGAATTTAATCCAGCTTTGAAAAAAAAAATCCACCTCTAGTAGGAACCCTTTGCAATCGAGCGGTTCATAAGTTCGTCATAATCTGAGTTCTCACCAATCTTGCTTTTACCGACAATGATAGCGGTGTCTAGGTGTTACGAATGTTAAGAATTTTGATACGGTAAAGCACTTCTGATTTTTGAGTCTTAAACTCCTAAAATTTAAGCAAGTATTAAGTTTTTTAAACTTACCAAGTTTTTAGTTTGCCAAGTTTGAAAAAAATATTCACCCTACCACACCCACACCCCTGTCAAATATCACATTTTTTTTATTCACCTCTTTGTTATTCTTGTGTTTTCCGTGGTACAACAACCGCGGGTAACGCTGTGGGGTGAAGCTAGTCTATAAAACATAGCCCCAATTACTCCTTATATCATTAGCTAAAAGGTTCTGGCAGTCCCGTCAAAATCTTTCCAGCCATTTCAGAAATTATCCAGAATAAACAGACAGACAGGCAAAGATGTCTCTTTGCCTGTCTGTCTGTTTGTTTTGGTCAGTCTGTGTGTCCACAATGACGGCTTTTTTTATATAAGCTCCGTATACACTTTCATATGCATCTAATAAAAAACTGTTAATTTGAAATTATATACAGACACTTCAATTTCATTTATTTGTATAGATGTATATATAGCTGCCAAAATGACTTACAGTATAAAGTTTTGAAAAAAATCCTCTAAAGTTTTGACAAAACTCTTGTTTCCACTTGACATTTTTGGTTCTAAAAATTTAAAGGTTGTTCTCTAGTGGTAAAGATAATATAATTAACGCATTCAAAGCGACTCTTGTAATACGAACTCACACAGAGTATATTATCACCAGTCTCTTCTTTATGAAATCGCTAGTCCTTACATCACAAACCGCAGGAACCGCAAAGACATTGATAAATTACGCAATTGAATCTTCTTTAATAGGCCTCTGCAAGTGATTTGCAAGTGTGATGTTATTAAATATTGACTCGGTACTTGACCTTTATCGTAACTATTGAAAGGTCATTCCAAATATCAAAAATGCCTAATTCCTAAGTGATATATAATTACAACGATTCTGGTGATGACAGAGCACCAATCAGATTCAGTTCCACGTTTGAAGTATTTTTGAAAGAAAAAAACAACACTCGTTTTTTTAGTTCTTTATTTAATTATAAATATTAATGGAGCTGTAATCTTTTTAAATGCTAGTTCGTTTGTTTTTTAAACGCAAAAAGATATTTTTAAAGGCAATATCTTCAGTAGTAATTACTGCTTACATACTATCGATAAATTTAAATCATTTTCCCGATAAATCGTTTGAAAGCATCAAACCAACGAAGATTCCCCTTTACAGTGCGGGCCCAACTTAAGGCATTTTAAATATTAAACAAGTTACTTCAATATTGGTCGGAGAGCTATCCAATTTTTACCTTTTCATAACTACATCTCTACATCCACAGCTTTTAATTATCCACTTTTTATGTTATGGAGGCAAACGAGCAGGCGTATCACCTGATGGTAAGCGATTACCGCCGCCCACCCGCACCCGCAACACCAGAGGCGTCAAAAGTGCGTTGCCGACTTTTGGGGGATGGAGATATGGGCCTCCTGTATACACACTCACTCGGTGAAACACAGCGCAAGCGCTGTTTCACACCGGTTTTCTGTGAGGCCGTGGTATCACACCGGTCGAGCCGGCCCATTTATGCCGAAACCTAGCTCTCCCACTACTGGTTATAGACCTCTTTAGGTAGAATAGATTTTGGTCAACTATACTAATCCATCCAGACATACCTGTCTGGATGGATTAGTATAGTTGTACTGGTCTCTTTGCAGTGATTTTCAACGACCTAATTTGCTTTCTAAGTCAGTTCTTACCACACCAACGGGACGAATGAGAATGTTGATTTTCCGTATGGCTAATCTAAATACATAGTTATTAATGCCACCTTCCATTTGTTCGATTATTATTAATTTGTTCAATTCTATGGCCCTGTGCAACCCAGGTTATAGGTAATCAATTATTTACATTGTATATTCTGTAATCTGAACTATGGCCTAATCTATGTTTGCATAATACCATTGAACATACCACAGCTAATGATGCTAATTCATCCTTATTCTATTTTGTGCAATCATTAAACTATTAATTTTAAATTTAATGGTGTAACTAATTTCTTTTATCGTGCAGCCAATTTGTAACAAAAAAAAAGTTAAATCAGTTTTATTGTTTTGAAGCATAATTATCTTTAAGTCTAGATTAACTTTTTATACCCTAATTGTTATCTGTATTATTAGGTGTTATAATTTTATGAATATATAAGAATCAAACTATCAGAACCTGTTTATTATATTACGCAATTCAAATTATAATAGCACGCGAAAACTTCATTGTAATTATTAATTATGGATTAGTTATTTTGAAATGCCATTGCTTGAATGTGACGGAATAGAAGCAGAGGAATTAATACTAACTGTGAAGTAGCATGGCCGTATTGCAATTACTAAATGTAGGTGTAAAGGCCATCAAATGAACCAATATGTTACGTTGTCTCGTTAAAGGCCTTTTTGATTGACATTGATGACTTTTGCATTCGGTATTGTGTCATGATAAAACATCAACAGCTTATAACAGTTCAACGCTGGCGATAGGCCTCGATTTTGGTCAACTAAACCACGTTATCCAGACTAATTGATATAGGTCATAGTGTTAATATCTTAAATTTCCCTTTTTAAGTCTTTTTTTTTGTACGCCACTGTGCACTGCCTGTGGGAAGCTGAGACAGATATATAAATATAGCGGTACGAAGTTCGCCGGGTCAGCTTATTGAGTACCTATACATGGTAGTTGCTTACCGTACGGTAATTCGTCCACCTAATTTACCATAAATAAATAAATGAATTACTACGATTTTTTATTATGAATCAAATAAATACATTTTAGTCACACCAACAGTATTACTGAAAGAACGATAAATTTGGTATTGATAATTTCAGTATAGTATGTCACATATCGACATCAGTAATCGTCTTTCAAGGTTCGATATATACTTTCCACGCCCACAAATACCCTCAAGGTCGATAGATTTTAATTTGACAGGTATGCCTTCCATATTTTTAAGCCATCGACAAAATGACACAGCAAAAGTTAAAGCACTTGTCTTTGATTTTGAGTGTTGTGAGTTTACGTCAACGGCAATTGACATTCAGACTGATATTAATCACTGATTTATTGTAAAGGAATATACAGAGATACCTCATTGCATACAAAGTTAAGAAATAGAATTACTTAACTAACCGAGTTGCTGAACGAATACAAGAAAAGAAATCAGTATTTATATAAGTGTGACGTAGGGAAAATTAAATGTCAACAGCCTCTAAAAGACCTGTGGTCTTTTCCTAAGCTCCTTAGAAAGACGGTTTTTGTCTACTGTACCACGATGACAAGACTGGTTGGTATAGGGTTTGTTTCAAAATTTTCTTCTTTTGCAGTAATGTCGTCCTGTACAGTTAGCTCCTAGCTGCTCCTAACACACAAGTGAAAAAAGTTATCCGTAATAAGTTTTTTTTGTTATGAGATAAGGGATCAAAGTATCAGAAAAATCACCTTAAAGGTTAAATAGAGTTCCAATTGTAGCAAGTAAAATCTAAATTAGTTAAGGTCTTTCAAAAAGATTTAGAGGTAGATGGTATCTATTTAAAATACCATAAATAGGACAATTAGTAGTTCTTTTATTATTTATATTATTCTTTTAAAAACTAAAATTTGAAAGAATAAGACATGCCTAACCTTAAACTGTTGCCAGATTCCATTAATACTGTCAAACAGTAGTGACAAATATTCTCTCGACGGTGGCTTCAATTCGTGCGAACATTTTAAACGCTCTGGTGACTTCGTATTTTCACGTTTTCGCAGGCTGTAATAGACGCTTTCCATCAGATGCTCTGCTCGGTTGCTCTAAAGGTTATAATAGGCCGGACATTTGCTTTTAATCGATTGACATTTAAAATGTAATATCATACAAAATTTGTTGCACTTCAAATTAGACTTAGTCATGTTTGACCTATAACATAATTAACGACATTTTTGCAGTTCCACAGCAATTTATTTGAATGGCAATCATATATGTTTCTTCATGTAATATTAAGGCCTACGTGACCTGAAGTGCTTATCATTATTTTGATCATTCTTAATAATCAAGTGAAGAAGTGTCGGCCGTAAGATCACGTCATTCAAAAAAAAAAAAAATATATATACGGTCGAATTGAGAAACCTCCTCCTTTTTTGAAGTCGGTTAAAAATGTTACGAAAACCTCAAAGAATAAAAACTCGTAATTTCGCCTTAACAAAACATTTAATAAATTGGGTGATTCTCAAGAAATGAACATAGATTTCAAATCGAAGCGATGCCCATAATGAGACATACTAACGAAGTGGTCAACATGACAAAATGCGATTGAAAAAAGACAGTCGAAGGCCGCTTTTGCTTTCAATCAGTACATTACATGAACTTCAATATTGCATAACAACCACATGTTCATCTGTTTATTGTGAGTCTAATACCCAAGTCAATATCCCGCGCTTTTTTGTGGTATTGGGGGACTAAAGAGCCGACGCGACGAGTTAACTATCGAGAAAGATACACAAAGACATCTGTAACTTGAAAGGTACAAGTGCCTTGTCCCATTTTATCCTCCCCGAGAATCTGAGAGAGAGTTCATTTGGAGACCACAGCTTGAGATAAGACTCTCTTTCGAAAGGTTTTAGCTTACTCCAACACGCTGGTCAGAAGGGTTAGTTTATCTTCTTTTTGCAGTTTACTGTCCTGCGCAGTTTGTTCTCATAATCCTCTTTTACGACATCCATATAATGAATAGGGGTAATGACACTCTGTACTCTTATTAAGTCACTCAATTGAGAAAGAAATACAAAGTACTAGATTTTGGTAGGTGATAACACCTTCGGTCCAGCTGGGCCCATTTGTGCCTAAGCATGACTCGACAGCGTAAAGTTGTATTACTCTATCGCTATAGAACTAAGTTTACTGTACAACATGATATAATACCATAGTGCTTTTTGGTTTATAGTGAGGCGTGCTTTCAGACCTCATCTACAGGTTCTTTATTTTTCACCAATTACCATGGCAGAGCCACGCTAGATCAGAGAGTCACGGCCTCACAGAAAACCGGTGTGAAACAGCGCTTGCGCTGTGTTTCACCAAGTGAGTGAGGATACCGAAGGCCTACACCCCCACCCCTTCCCCATTCCCCAACGACCGGCAACGCATTTGTGACGTCTCTGGTGTTGCGGGTGTGCATGGGCGGCGGTAATCGCTTAACATCAGGCGATACGTCTATTAGTTTTTCCAATATTCTACAAAAAAAAAATGCAAAGCTGAACCCTGCTCTTGGTAGAGAGCGAGTTGATGTGATATAAACTCACACTAGGCTCCTAAAGTATGGGTGTGTGTGCTTTGCTGACATCAGTCAACAATGAAATTACAATATTCCATTGCATTATAGTCTTTTACAAACTGAAAGGGTAAAAACGATTGCGTTGTAGTAGCATTACGCGTTTAAATTGTTATTTGAGTGTGAAGTTGTAAAGCAACGTACACTTGACCTCATAAAACTATACTTGAAACGAATCCTAAATCATTTATTATTTCTCTGTATTTACTTTTTAGTGTAACTAAAATAGGTAACATACTTTGTTACACTTCTATACACTTTTCAGTACGTACCCAATTCATTAATATTAATTTATATTTTACATATTACATGCACTCTTAGTTCTTAATTTTAAAATATTCAAGGATACATCAAAATTTTGCGGTTATTATTTATAATAATTCATTATATATGACGTTTTTAAATAAATAAAAAGGTTTGCGTTTTAACCAATTTAAATAAAGTAAAATTTATGAATTACTAGCTGTGCCTACTTTGCTTCTTCGTTCACGGGATATTTGGATTATCAAGTTATTTTTCGCCGTTTAAACCTTTCCTGGACTACGAAAAACATTTCAAAACCAAAATCAGCTAAATCGGCCCAGCCGTTCTCGAGTTTTAGCGAGAGAAACGAACAGCAATTGATTTTTATAAATCAGATTTTACACATAGTTATCTCTATTCGTTCAGGCTAAATAAAAAATATTACTTTACAGAAGATAAATGGTGCTAGTTAGTAGTTTTGGACTCGACGGAAAACCTTAATTACTTCAATTCAATTTATTCAATAAATTAAAACAAAAACCACTTCAAGAATTGGACCAAATTCTTATGGAACCACACGGGAATCATCACTTTCAAACGAAAAATAATCATCACAATCAAATTGAGAGCAAACAATAAAATATAGTCGAATTGAGAACCTCCCCCTTTTAAACCGACTTCAAAGAAGTAGGAGGTTTTCAATTCGATTGTATTTTTTGAAGTCAGTTATATATTACATCACGTTCAAGAGGTGAGGCGACCTTCCACGTCGGTGTCTAGCGATGCTCTGCGAAACCGAAACACACGTCACTAAGGAACGGAAAACACTTTTCTGAGAGCCCCAAAGAGCATTGTTGGCTTTGAGGTACCAAACGACGGCTACGTTCTTGTAACTTCTGATTAGCCAACATGGGTTCATGAGCGGCTGTAATCACATTCCGTCGGGTAATATGTTTTTTTTTATGGTATAGGTGGCAAACGAGCAGACGCAAGCGATTACCGCCGCCCATAGACACCCGCAACACCAGAGGCGTCACAAGTGCGTTGCTGGCATTTGGGGGATGAGGAAAGGGACGTCGGGAGGGGTGGGGGTATGGGCCTTTTTTTTTTTTTTTTTTTACATGTGGAAACCCCCTCGGGCCGTCACCCCGCCGGGGTTTGCGGCGGGGCGGTGTGTCGGAATCGAACCGACTAAAACCACACGGTGTGCCACTCTGCGCCTGAGACGGGAGGGATCCGGGAACTGCTGTTATTAACACATCCGGACCCATGGGGGTATGGGCCTACGGTATCCTCACTCATGAAACACAGCGCAAGCGCTATTTCACACCGGTTTTCTGTGAGATGAACATAGTTTTACATATATAAAATACATACCACATCAACTTACCAAGAATTTCTTAATCCGCGATGTTGAAAGATGTTGCCGTAGTGGCAAAAAGTGCAAAAAAGAGCATCGTTAGAGCTTGCTGACCTATTTCCACAGCGTTCCGTTCTCTCCTAAATATGTAGGGTTGTTTACACCGACCGACGGAAAATACTACCTCATTTGTAACCATTTCACCACTAGCAGACGTTAAATCATTGCTGTCCAATTATTTGAATAAAACGTTCCTTTGGATGTTGTAGTTCCTTTTGAATTGCTCGTAATGAGGACGTCAAAGTAAGAGACTAACAATTTGTGTTTAATCTCAAGGCAAGTAAAAAACCTGCAGTTTGAATTTTATTTTCACTGACTGTCTGCAAAAAAATTTGCTCTAATTATGCGTTTTGAATATTTGAATGTTTTCTTTTGCCGAATTTGGTTCTGAGTTTTAAATTTGAAATGACACTAGAACATGCGGGAATAAGATTATGCTGCTTTTAAAAATTTGAGGGACTAAAATAAAGTTCCATTAAAACTTAACACAACTCACAAATGGTATAAGATTGCAACAAATTCATCCCATACAAAATGTCCTGATCGTTATAAAAAGTCTGTGTTCGACATTTCAATGCTAGACATCAAAAGTGCTAAAACAAAACAAACATTCTTCCGTTCAGAGAAAAAACAAATAACAAATGCGCATCAAGTTAAACTGGAATACGAACAACGTTCCCGACTACTTTTAACTCATGCGAGTATTGAAACAAGGACATTTGTCTTACTAAAGGTTTGTAAGCGCTTATAAAGCCGACTACTTACAGCTTTACCAACCTTATCTATAAGTTATACAATTCCGGACTCGAAACAAC
This sequence comes from Spilosoma lubricipeda, assembly GCA_905220595.1. Taxonomy (NCBI): domain Eukaryota; kingdom Metazoa; phylum Arthropoda; class Insecta; order Lepidoptera; family Erebidae; genus Spilosoma; species Spilosoma lubricipeda. Next base: position 6,049,078 of record HG992290.1, read on the forward strand.
CGCGCGTCGTTCGACTCTTGCACGAATAGCCAGGAAACCAGCTCTGCTAGCCAAGTTGTAAGCCTTCTTCTTTCTGCAATCCTTAACGCCTAAATTCTCGTGTGTCATTGGCTAAAACTTTGTCAAAAATTACTTTGTATAAGATTAGCCAATGACACACGAGAATTTAGGCGTTCACGATTGTAGAAAGAAGAAAGCTTGCAACTTGGCTAGGAGGGAGGGGGGGGGGGCAGGTATAACCACCCGCCGGCATGGTGTGTAGGAGGCCTAACAGTAAACAACGTAGAGTAATAAACTACAGGCGAAACTCTAGTTGATCTAAGAACTTAACTTAAAAAGATGTTTCTTTACTGTACACGTATACTACGAAAGTCAAGGTAAAGATGCACTGAATTGAGATCTTAATGTTTATTTTTTAAATTAATAATTATTTAATTAAGTCCGGTTATCCTTCAAAATGTTTTATAATGAGTTCATTGGAGCACGAATCGTTAAGGTCAGACATAAACGTGATATGCCTATTAGCTCTTTGTGTCTAAATTTTTAGTTATCCTCGTTATGAGTAGCAGACGAGCTGGAGTATTTTATTATCTATGAATCGCCGAATCGCCGAAATGTATGTACGCGCATAACTTCCGATCAGCTGCACCAAATTAAATAATTCTTTTTTTATGTGTTCGTTATTGTTAGGACAAGGTTTGTGTAAAATAAAACTTAAGAAATAACGGGTAAAGTATTTTTTTTTTGTCCGCACACTACTTTTAAATTTCTATATGTTTTGAAGAGCATTTTAAGTTCTAGGTCGTAACTTAGAACTGTCAAACCTCTTTACGATAAAATTGCGAAATACACTTCCACTCTCAGCCTCTTAATGTTTGAATGATGATAAATATGATAATTGAAACTAAATGCTTTAAGTACTGCAGAGGTGTGATATTTTTGGAAGATTTTGTGATGAAATAAAATAATCAACGATGGGTTACAGCCAACAACTTAGAAACATAAAAAACGTTATAACTAGTTAAGAAATTATATAGGGCGTACACTTACAAAATGACTACTTTTCAAAACTACAACAACCAGTCATAAACCCTAAATAATTGATTTTCTCAGATTTTCTCTACTATATGCGTATTATATGTATAAATCTTAATCTTGAATCATTATCCCTATTACTGAAAACCGCATCAAAATCCATTGCATAAAATCTAAGCGTACAAGAAAAAAAAGCAACTACATTTCATATCATGTAAAAAAGTTGTTATTACAACACATAATAGCAACAAAAAATATTTATTTAAATATACTGTTTTTATAGTAAAGAACATGTTTATTTTTAAATTGATTCGGTAGCGCTGCCAGTCCGGATTGTGTACGCAGACTGCCTCCTAAGCGCTTTAATTTTTTTTTTAACTTTAGTAAAACCTTGAATGGCACCTGTCAGTAATCAAAACATTGTACAAAACTTATATTTTAAAAAAATAATCTTGACACATTTTTTATTTATTTAAACACATACACCGTATATAAATCTCACGCAAACCACTTGACGTAAATTACTTACAATATGTAATCGTAGGTAACATTGTATCATGATAATATATAAAGTGCAATAAAGTTATATATTTTATATATCATAGCACCGACTTCAATGTGGTTGGTTTTACAGTTCAAAATAAAATAAATTGGTAACATGTCACGATAAACAAAAAAAATAACTAAAAAACCGACTTCAAAAACTGGACCAAATTGAAATTGGACCGGACGGGAAGCAACAGCTTTTAAATAAAAAAGAATCATCAAAGTCGGTTCACCTAGTCGAAAGTTTTAGGTAACAAACAAATAAAAAATACAATCGAATTGAGAACCTCCTCCTTTTTTTGAAGTCGGTTAAAAATCAACAGCTTTTTATTCTAATGAACATGACTCATGATCATAACAAAAAGTATTTTCCAGGATTGAACCAACACTCAGTGCAGTAGGAAGCAGTGGTCACCGCTGAATATACTCTACCATACTTGCAGTTACAGTAGTAGCGCAGACGTTTTAAAATTCAAGGTTTCTTATAACTATGTATTTTTCACGGTTTTACTAGTTCTGCATTTTAAATATTTTTTTTATTGTTACAGGTAGGACCAAAAAATATGCCAGTGGTCCACCCTTTGAGGCCGATATAGAACCGACTTATTACAATAATAGTAAGATATACGTTTATACAGTATTTTTTATTACTTTACTTTTGCTTTCTTTTTATCTTTTTTATGGTTCTGGCTTTCTTATTCTTTTTGTATATGTCTTCTTCTTCTTCTTAAGATATGGCAACCAGCCGGATCAGCTATTTCTGCCTATGTCAAGTATTTAAGTCTTTTAGTCTTCGTCGTGATTAAATTAATGATGATGATAAAAATATTAATAACGTGGATCAGATGAAATGAGGACCGTCTTTCGAAAAAAGAATAAACGATCTTGCATATGTCATTATATATTGTAATATATCATGCGCGGACATTTAGGTGTCTATTAAAGTACCTAAAGGCGTCATCTTTCGTCAAAAACTAGAAATAAAGTTAACATGAAAATTTTTATAGAACTGTAACCCAATTACGTGAAAACTTAAAAAAAATGTATAGCGTATATCACCCAGCCAGTGTCAAATTTATGTAGCCATTTTTACGAATCTATTGATATCTTATTCGTTAAAATCGGTTCCATAGATTACGCACTACGTTAGAACACACAGACGTACATAGACAGACTGCCAAACGTTTTTTTTTATATACTGTCCTGCCAAAATGACTCTACACTGCTTGATGGAAAGCATAAGCAGAATCCAAGAGTGGTGATCATCATATTCATTGTAAATGCAGACAATGCAAGAATCCAGCATAGTGACCCGCATCATGGCGGCCTAGTGATGCTTCTGCATCATTCGGCCTCCTGCTACTTTTGATTATGCCGTAGTCTGGCTAATAAGTAGTAGACAGTTTTCTAGACAACTTCGATAAGACTTTAATTAAACTTAGTATAAAAAACGTTCACCATACGGAACCCTCAATGACGCCACATAAACTAAGAGACTAGAGCTTCTTTCCAAGCTAATGAATTACGTATAAGAGTTTTTGGCACGTTTCCAATCGCTACCAAATTATCCTTAAGGGGTATTGCAGATAAAATGTTTAGCTTTATGAAGACCGTTTAATATTTTCGTGAGCGGGTTATAAAACAAGGGAGAACAAAATCATTGACGTTAGAAGTACTACCACATCTAGTACATACCTAAATATAAAAAGTGAAAAATTTCTATCTGAAAATGAATCCCTATTTTTTTATATAAGAACTGCCAAAATGACTCTACCCTGCCTGATGGAAAGCTTGAGTAGAATCCTAGAGTGGTGGTCACCATCCACTATGGCGGCCTCTCAGCATCTCGGCTTTAGTTCTCTTAGTCAGGGCATCACGCGCGAACGACTGGATAGATTTCAACAATTCTTTTAGTTTTAGAAAGGTAATTTAACGAGGAAGGTTATAGCCTATATAACACCATGCTATGATCAATAGGAGTATCAATGAAAAATGTTGGAAAAACCAGGAAAACGTATAGAGACCTTTTGAGAGGCGCAAACGAAGATGCGCGGGTCAGTTGATCACATCACACTATCACACTAATATATAAAGGCGAAAGTTTGTGTATGTTTGTTACTTCTTCACGCAAAAACTACTGAACTGGTTTAGATGAAACTTTACAGTAATATAGCTTATACTTGCTACTACTATTTGCCGCGGGCAACAGCTAGTCTGTAAATGAAAATACCACTTGCCTCGCATTGAACAGATTTCATAACCATGTTTATAAATATAGTGTCAATAGTCTATTTATTACGACCTTATTGCTATTGTTTATGATTTAGCTACATACTAAATTTTAAACTATCGTGTTTCATAATAATCTCATTAATCGACTTTAATCGACAAAAATCGACAGCCTCGTTGGTCTCGCGGTTGGCGTGTGCTGCTGATCGTGAGGTCTCGGGTTCGATTCCCGGGTCGGACCAAACGTTTGTGTGATCTAAAAATTTTTATTTCGGAGTTTGGGTGTTTTCTTTGTATAATATGTATGTATTTACAAAAAAAAAGTATATATGTATTTGTGTCAGTTCTCTAGTACCCATAACCGAGCTCTGCTTAGCTTGAGACTAGGTGGCGTTGTGTGATAGATGTCCGGAATATTTATTATTATTAATAGCTTTTAGTAGTAAACTGCTAGATACAGGTTTCTCCTTAGAAAATATAATTTGGCCACGCTCACCAGAGGGGTTGGTTTGGTAAAGGCTGAGAAGGCTCTTATGGCACTCACGAGATGAATAAGGACAAGAGGCCTATGTCCAGCCGTGTACTAAAGGCTGTTGATAACATATAGGTATTAATTATATATCTTTGATGTGTCTGACGATTCAACTGGGTCGAGCTGGCCGTGGTTAGAGGCTGATGAGGCCAGTCAGCCTGTTCTGTAGAAATTATTAACTATTTTGTTTTATGAGAGATATAGGTATAATCCATTTTAAGTTTAGGAAAGTCCCTAATTATAAGAACAAACTGTAGGCACTATTTTCATAAAGTTTCTATAAATACTGTAGATATATAACATGTACATTGAAATGACCTCCTTCGTCGTTTGATTTTTAATTGAAACACATTAAAACGCGGAAAACCAATGATATTTGGATCAAGTTTGGACTCTGCAAAATGTAATTAAGATCATTTGTACTTGTTTCCTTTCGTTCGTACAAATTTTATGTATATGCCATTAACAAATAAATATGAAAATACAGGAAATAACAAATATTTTAACTATTATTCAAAAACCATCAACAGTTTGATAAGTTATATAAGACGCAATTATTTATTCGCCTGTTGGTTAATAATCGACTATTGTAAGCGTGTTTCTTAGTGTTATTAAACTACATTTGTTTTTTACTAGCCTTTGCTCGCGTCTCCGCCCCTAAGTATATCGTTAATCGCGTTAAAGAGTAGCCTATATCCTGCCTCAACAATCAAAAAAATCTTCGAGCCAAATTTCACTAAAATCGGTGCAGCGGTTTAGATAGACAAACAGACAGAGTTACTTTCGTATTTATGTAATTCAATTCCAATTATATTAGTATGGAAATTTGGATTTAAAACGACTCAATCATAATATATTTTTATTACGAGTATATATGTTTCGTAGTCTTCATTTTTGAAATTGGTCGTTATTGATACTTGAAATCATCTATGTAATCCAGTTGAATGGGAAAATGTCTTAAAGAAATACGCATTAAGATGGACCTTTGGTTCGGAAACTTGCAAATGTTACAACACGAGAGATAATTATAGTTGGATGTAAAAGTCAAGGTCATTATGATCTTCCTCTCGCAACGCTTCAGTTAAATTTGAGTATCTATCTTCACGCACCATTCACGACTAGTTTAGTTTTATTGGATTAGTATTTAAGTACCTATAATTGTTTGACTCAATAATTTTGAATGATTCGATAAAATTATTAAAACAGAAGTTAGGAAACTACCTTCGGTTGGATCATAAGAGGGATTACAAAGGAGTTTTCAGGGAAATGATCCTTATTTACTTAGTAAAAAAATGCCTCACATTTTTTTATAAAAAAAACTGGCTATCCGTTAGTAAAAGCCCTGTCGAAATTGGTAATTCCAGAGATTAGCCGAAACAAAGAGACAGAAAGACAAAAAAAATAAAAATAGATTTTTTATGTAAGTCTACATTTCCATGTGCATTTAGTGAAAAGCTGTGAAAATTACAAACAGACACTTCAATTTTATTTATTTGCATAGTCAGGCACATGCTGCCACCCATGATTAGGAATCAACGATACGAAAGATACGAATAAAATAAAGAAACAAAGTAAACTATAATAATGTCATTAGATCATTCATGACATGTTAGGTATATAAGATGATGATGAAGAAACCCTGTATGTACAGACACCATCACCGACCATACCAACCACTTAAGTTTGACACTCGTTCCTACTATCTTAAGTATGTAAAATGAAAACGCTTTAAAAATATTACCTTCATAGAGACACATTACAACAAAGTCTACAAAAGAAATTAATAACAATTAATAGAAAGGAGGAAGCGACGCAGTACTGTGAAGAGCTGCCTTTAGACAGTATAAATCATTACATATATTACTTTCTTAGAATAAATGTAAATGAAATTAAACTATTTTTACTACGAGCCTTCTACAATACAAAGAAATATTACGTAAATGTTAACAGTTACTGACATGTTACGTCACCATCTACTTCCGTTTTCTTTATGAAATAACAACTTTTAATGAAAAAAATAATATTATATTATCAACGTAGTGTTACAGTACAGTATTAAATATCTATTACGTGATACTTTAAAACATTTTAATTAATATTTTTTGCTCTTTTATTCGGATATGCTCTAAAAATATTAATTACTTAATTTATCTCAATTTTATGATCTAATAATTTCAATCATAATAATTATTAAGATAATTGCACTTTTGTACTTAAATAATTTAACTTCATAAAATATATTCTAAAAATAAAAACAATGTCAGCAATAATGTAGAAAGTTATTTTATGTAAATATTCTCATTGATATTACTTTGTATCAATTTGTACAAAATATGTTGCCTGGATAAGCAGAACATTTGATTTCATTTGATTATGAAACATCAATATATGTTTTTAAAATGTCCATCTCAAGCCGCTGGTATATCGGTATCCCTTTCAGAAGGTCTGCGACATATCCCTATTGAGTATACACTAAGTCCCGGTATAATTTTATTACTGTAAATTTATATGTCAGTGTTAGTGAAACTAGCTCGTTTTAACTACTCAACAGATAATGTTTGCAAGCAGACCATCAGGGGAACATTAACTAGTTCAGCTTGACATCATTTCTTATTTAAAGATAAGAAGCAAAAGTTCATCTTAAATTGGTGAAAACAGACCAGGTGTATGAATATCATATAAAAAATTATGATGATTTTATTTACCGACTGGAAACAACTGCCATTTCATTCTTTTTTTTTACTGGCAATCAAGATGCAGGATGCAACAATGTGCTGTATTCTCTTGTTTTTTTATACTTTGTCTCATATAACATACTAATATATTTTACTTTTAAAAACCTGAAGATCTGCCTCTATCAAATTTAAAGATACGATATTTAATAACTTTTTAATATAAAAATATTCCTTTGTTTCCTATATTTTCGCACTTCATGGTACGAAGTTTTAGTTTATGCATCGGAATTCAGCGCGATAAATCGCAATAAAGGCTCCTGCGATGCGATGCGATGCGGCGTAAAGTTCTTGCGTTGCATTCGTGCGAGCTCGCAGATATTTGCGATGCGTTGCGAATTTGCAGTCATGTATGGAAGTCCTAATGGTCTCCTGCAGAATTAGTTCCGTATTCTACTATTAGTGATAACGAATAGTAAGAAATAAAAGTAATGGTCACTAGAGTCTTTGTACGTTATTATTGACATGATATGAAGATTTATTGACACTTATATTTTAAAAAAATAATTTGTAAAAACTTTTCTTATCTGTGGCCACTATTTCAACGACCAATGTTATTAATATTAAACAAGCAGCTTTGGTGGACTATGGTTTAAAGATAAAAACCTTTTAACTTAGATATTATGTGACTTAGATACACAGTCGTGTGGAAGAGAAATGGGGATGAACTGTCCTCTTCAATTGTGATAGATTTTAGAGTATAGTTATCATTAAATACACGAAACTAGTAATAACTCTTAAAATTGGTTAAACAAAAAACTCATTCAACTGTTCCACTTGATCGCCGATACCTGTCGTATATAAGACTCTGGCTTATTCAACGAGAACAAAACGAAAAAAATCTTTTCATTCCCCGATGTGGATATGTGTATAGGTCTTTGGTCTGTTGGCCTTGTCCTTTCTCGGTTAACGGCTTGACTACCGAGGTAGATATTATTTATTCCAACCGCCAGCCGTGGGAGCCACATCTCGACTAGGATTAATACACATGTTACTAGCCGACCCACACAACCTCGTTTGCATCTCCTATTGCCCCTAGCATGATAATTTTCCCCGTTTTTGTAACATTCTTCATTGTTGCTCCGCTCCTGTAGGTCTTAGCGTGATGATATATAGCCTATAGCCTTCCTTGATAAATGGGCTATCTAACACTGAAGGAATTTTTCAAATCGGACAAACGGTTCCTGAGATTAGCGTGTTCAAACAAACAAACTCTTCAGCTTTATATATTAGTATAAATTAATCAAACCTATGATCTAGATTATTAAATGTTTACAAACTTAAAGGAATAAAACTTGTTTTACTTTGTCAGTTATTTTTCAAGTTATGTTCTTATGTTTATAAAGTACCTAATCGTCGGTTGTATGGAAATATGTTTAATGAAAAACCTGTTCTCATGAAATGAAATACCCGATCCAAACATTTCGATAATCCTCTCAAACGCAATGACACCCCACGCCTTTGATTTCATAAATTTTATCAAAATTGTATTAATCTGTACACAAACATGCTTTCTCTTATAAACTGTAGACCCCAAAAAAATTAAATAATGAGTTTATTTTTAGCTCTTCACTATTATTATTGTGTCGTATTGTTTAGATTTAATTTTAAAGTATTTACAATTAGCTAAGAGACGGATCTTTGCTCTCCGCTCTGAAGTGTAAACATAATAACAATAAAATTTTAATGTTTAAAAACCTCTACACAGAATCAGGTCGAAGTTATCAAGTAATTGTCATTTAATGATTATACTAACACGCTAAACTGCTAAAGCAGTTAATCATACGCCAAAAATTACTCCCATCATCTTGGAAAAGAGCTGATACTCTTACACTGCTGGACCGATATTAACCAAACATAGCTAAGAACCACAGCCAGGAAACAGGCTTTCAAAAGAAAAATCCGCATCTAAATCGGTACACGTTTGAGAGCTACGATGCCACAAACAGACAGACATCGACGTGAAACTTAGAACCTCTTTTTGCGTCGGGGGTTAAAAACAATACTAATTCTTTCCCAAGCATTATTTAGAGTGATACTATAATAACTTTTAGTTGGCAAAGTAAAAAGCTCACTGATATATTCATATTCAATATTTATAAATCTTTAATATTCTAAGATGTTAATATAAATATATATTTGTATATTAATAACACTTTGTACTTGAAATCGTATAGCACAGACTGTGGTTACCGGTGGATGGATGCTCATGAGGCCGTGACCACGATCTGAGTAATATGATCTGAACAAAAGGGCAAATTATCTCACCTTACATAATTATGTTTACATCGGGTATAAAAATTTAGTATATGGATGACTGAACTTTGCTCGGTATTTTTATTTTGAAAATTTACTTAAAATTAAACCTAGCTAGATCGTTAATTCGTTAAAAAGTTATCTTATCTGTTAAAATTTTGGAGCATCCCTAACTTTCGATCTTAACAAAGTTTTTTAGTTGTAACGGTAATACTGGGTTTGAAATCGAAAGTTGTACGTAATTCATTAAATTTATGTTAGACTAGCCGAACTCCGCGTTGTTACCCGCGGTTGTTGTGGTACCGCGGGTGACCACGCGGGACAAAGCTAGTCTAAAAAAAGTAGCCTAAGTTACCCCATAGATCATTAGCTATTTGGGAGTGAAAGTCCCGTCAAAATCGGTCTAGTTGTTCCAGAGATTATCCAGAACAAACAGACAGACAGACCGACAGACAGACAAAAATTGTAAAAATGTTATTTTGGTACATGCACCATGTATACATACATATTATTATGCATTTATTAAAAAGCTGTCATTTAAATATTACAAACAGAAACTCCTATTTTATTTATTTGTATAGATAACGATTAAAACTAAACGTCATGGTAGGGGAAAAAATGGTACCAAGTAGTTTTTTTTCTTTAAATATCTAAAGCTCGCGATAATAACATCTAAGTTCTAGATAATAACTGTGGATGTTGCATATTCTTTTGTATTTTTTTTCAAACAGCCAATCTTTCTAGATTTGTAGTTTGCGTGTTTGAATGTATGCCATCAGTAATGTAAGGTCGAATGCTAAATGATGAAAAACTACTTACTACTAGTACTTCACTTTTACAACGACCTACACCGAACACCTTATAACAGCTTAGTTACACAAACCTTGTAAGATATAAACTTCTCAAAGGTCAACCGACGTGAAACTTCATCGTAGATGTTTGCGCCATCTTCATTAGATCGTGCTTGACCACAAATATGCGGCTTTCAATCCGAAGGTTGCATAAAGGCTTTACGTAGTTTATCATTGTTGTACGCCTTAGTAGAACCGGTACGATCGCGGAGAGCGCATGCGTGGCCGGCCGCGGGCAAATTCAAATCTCGAAGAGCTTTTCTCGTTGCGTGTATTTTACGTACTTAGTCGTCGCTTGCCAATGAGGTGTCAGTGTGTGTGTGACAGTTTATAATCGGGTGTAAGATTATTTAAAATATATTATTATTATTGGATACCACGTTCTATATTTAAATTTATATCAATATTGCAAGCGTTTAAAAATGCTTTGGCAGAAAAAATAAGTGTAAAATATTTAAAATAGAAAAAAAAATTATATTATAATCCTAGTTTTTTTTGGAATCTTTAATTTGACATTTTAATGTCTTTCTTAGTAATAAATAAATATGTATGATATGCTGTATTGCATGAATAATGAAAACAACTAGTTTGATATGCATGTTAGACGTTTCTCAATTTTTCGTAATAGCTAGGGATGGGTTTTGTAAATAATTAATAAACCTGTCCGGAATCTTTCAATTTCCGTAATACTCATAACGTAACTTAAACTCATAAACAATTATTCAGATGTAGCCAGAATGCATTCGTTTTTTCTTTCATTATTTTAAGGATATTACTGGACAATTTGTTGTCAGTGTAGGTAATTGATTTGCATCGGTTTAATTGTGAAATCGAACTGAAAATAAACCAGATCCAACACATTACAGAAACAAATGATTTATTTATAAAATAACTTATGTGTGTAAGTATAAGTATATTAAGTCAAACAAGATATTGAGTCATAGAGAGAGTATAGGCGCCTCATCAAACACATTGCCTCATCTACAAGTAGATAGGTATGTAGATGCGTGAGTTAAACTCTATACTAAAGTACTTTATTTGAATGTTACAGGAATTCCGCTATTTTTTGTGGTAAATATTTTTTCTTAATTGTAATCACCTTAATAAATCGATTATAGTATTGTATGGTAAAATCAATCGAAATAATCAAAATATTAGTTGATTTAGATTCCCAATCTGGGAATTACTTTAATTAAGTGTCTATGCAGCAGTATTAAATACAAACATATTTTATTATACGGCGAGTAACATCTTATACCTGAATTGTATTTTAGCGTAGGTCATAAAAACTATTGCACTAGTATTTAGAAGTATTAGATACGTGATATAATAATATACAAGGGTAAATAGTTGTTCTACTTGATCAAAAAGAGTCATCAAGAGACCGGATTATATGCATTTTCATATTTGCATATGCATTTGCATATTTAAGCCATCCTCAGCGATAATAGCATATTTTATATAAGATCTAGTTAAGATGCATGTTATTGGTACATTTACAATTTTGTTTCAATTCAGTACACTTACCCTACATTCTGAGATGAATGAATGAGATGAAAAAAGTGATATATCCAGAATCGGACCAAATTTAATAATCACAAATTTGAAGGCATAATGAGTAATAATTGTGAATGGTCGGATTCGCACCGCATCGGATCGTATTTCGGTCAGTACCTGCGCAAGTCTTTTGTTTTAAAGAAATGATCAAAGACAATCTTACCAGTGAATATTTGAAATAATGCTTAATTTTTTACGTGTACAACAATATTAAATGATTTTAACGTCATGTAATGTTACTGTAGCTATTATGGCCTTTCAAAGTATAATTTACTAATTGTATATGCTAATTTTGTAATAAAAAAATTTAAACTAAATTTCTTCTTCTTTTCTTCGTAAAATTAGTCATTTAGTGTTGCATATTTTTCAAATTTTCGTGCATATTTTGCCAATTTTCGTGCATATTTCAAGCATTTTCTATGCATTTAATAAGCTTTTAATGTTGCATATAATCGGGTCTCTACTCATCACATTTTGACCTTCTGATATATTATATGCATAAATGATTGTTGTAGGTGCAACTATTAAGGCGGAACATTAATGCCATCGATTTACAACAAATTCCTAAAAAAAGAATACTGTAAAAATTAAAAAAAAAAACTTTTTTTGTAATTTCTTTTTGAACCTACTTCAATATTTTAACAACGGTGTGAATATGATTTATTTTAAATTTGATTAAATAATAAGAAAATATTTTATATTTTTTTGTTATTGCCATATCTCATACAGATTTTTTTTTTAAACACCCAGTTCTCTATGTCGTAACAGGGATTTGTAACACAGTCAAATGTATAATTGTTGCTTAAAGGAAGAAGAAACCTCGAAAGTGGGGCATGCATGACTGGCCGAGGTGAGAATGTTAATTTTATTAATCTTGATTTTGCCATTCAATGCTACACCTTAAATAGAACACTATACCTTAATTGCAGAGGTTATTTTTAGGACTGGCAACACATAAAAACACGTTGCTGTTCTGTGTGCAGTCTTGTTATAGCCAATATTTAGTTTGTGTTGCGCTATAAAGCTTAGTAAAGTGGCATTTTTTGTAACTAATAGTAATAATTTTTTTTTAGTAAATCTAGAAATTACAAAAATATATATATGTATATATATGTATAATAATAATACATATTAACTGATTAAATAACAATTTATGGTACCTATTTGTGGGAACTTATTCCAGGGAGACGATGGGCATTATTTTTGTTAATATTTATAAGTTGCTGCTGTGTGCCTACAAGTAATCATTGAACTCGTAATAGCGGAAATCTAACTTGTTTATTGGATTCTCAATATGAGCAGACACGTTATGCAATAGAACCGCGTGGCGCACCTTGAAAAAACTTTTCGTAGTCTCTTCTAATAATATTATTTCGATTGGAATCTGAAGATGAGTTACAGCATTTGAGCCTGATTTGGGTTAATGAATTACGGGAAAGTCTATAATAGTCCATTGTTTGGACATAGGTCTCTAGAAAGGTGATTTTAATCTATTAAAACATGCTGACCAGACGCCTATACCAGCTTTCTTTTAAGCTTTCCTTCACTTTGGATTGCTTTTACCCCGGGTAGTTTGCTTCCCTAGTAAGCTCTTATGACTTACAAGAGAATGAATATGAGTGATGACAGTCCATATTCTTACTATGGCAACACAAAAATTATGAACAACGAACGAACATTCCACGACAGTTTTCAATGGTTTTTATTATTTTAAAATTATATACGTAGTTAAAATCAAAACAATGATAAATAACACCAACACCACCTCTGAAGATAATAATATGTTCCGTATAATTTGATATTGTAATTCAATTGTAATAAAATAGCGGAGCTAAAAATAACAAAGGATATCGATAGGGCAGATTTGTGACAAGTAATAAAAATATCGGAATGCGAAATAGCAAAAATGTAGTGTAGGTACATAGCCGCTTTAAAAACGTGACATTTGCGAACGTGAGCTTCAAAGTTTATGATTCAAATTCATGTGCAGTTATGATTCGGTAAGGCCATAACCTTTGATATTTTAGTTACCAAATAATAAGTATATTGGGCAATGACATACGTATTTATACATAGACCATAGACGCAACCTAAATTCATCAAATTATTTTTAATGACGTCTTCAGACCCTCCTTGACAACGTCGTTCGAAATTAAAATAAATAAGGCAAAGAAAACAATAACCATGCTAAATTTATCGATCAATCGTGTCATCGATGAAGGTTGTAGTCTAAATACCATCCTAATGTTCAAATCATTGTATTTAAATATTAAATTAACCAGGTTGCCTAAAATGGAAATGTAGAATTATACTTACATGTAAATACAAACTTGTCGCTAAAACGAGCAAAAACCAAAAGTTATAAAACAGCTGGCTGGAAACAAATGTTGTTGAAGGTCATTTCGAATGCATAGTCCGACAAAACTAGTGAAGAGACAATTTGTCTTAAAAAAGTGCACGATGCAGTATCGTGAAATTATTTCGATATACTAGCAACTTAATTCTAATTAAATTGTTATCTCATCTAGATTTTGTTTGTTGTTGTCTAGAAGTTCGCTCAAAACAGACAAAGAAAGAAAATATTTTGTAAAAAATTAACTTGGAATGGACTGACAAACTATCATGTTTCATTATGTTTAATAACTCAAACCTAGATTATTGTAAGTCCATTATACTATTTTAAGCATGATTTTTATGTATAAGGGTCTACTTCTCTCGACGACGCAAATATTTTAGAGCAGGAAGAATAAATGGTCATTTAAATAAAAAAATACAAACATCTTATGGTCTCACGCGGAAACCACATTCTTGTCCGCCCATGTAATATTTAGACGTATAATAATAATAATTTAATGCAGTAAAACCCATATTACGAGTATTATAATTTTGTTTAATTAATTCAATTTTATTTATGCCTAATGCCTATACCTGATGACTACATCAAAGAAACATCACATTAAAACAGTATGTTTTAATGTGATGTTTCTTTGATTTGAGCGGAAAGCTCACCGGCAGGCACAGGCACAGTGGTGAGTTCGGATGGAGCAACCGCAAAATGCGCGCCAACACGATGTTGGTGCCGTTCTGCCTAACCTTCGAGGTTAGGTTAGTTGGGTAGGAAGGGTCGCCTCATCTACCGACTGACGCAGATACTCACCAGGCACGGTTGCTTCGGTGAGTATATGAATAAAATCGCATGCGAGGAGACGGCACAATGCCACCACTGCGCAGCCGACTTGGATTCCCCCCAGCAGACACTGGCAGAGTGTCCCGCGTGGACGTCTGAACGTGAAGTCCTAGTCGACCAAATCGGACGAGACCTGTCCCCGCCAGCAATCATTGCTACCATGCTGGCGAGTGAGGAGGGCTGGGACACAGTGGTCTCTTTCTGAGAGGCTGTAATGCTCCAGAAAGAGATCGCTGAACGGGATCGGGAAAGAGCCGATCCCGGGCGTAGGCGGCGTCGCCGGCCAGCCGCCGACAGGATCGCAAGCTGCCAGAGAGTGGGGACCTCTGGTAGCTGATCAATTGATGCGGTCAGCTATAAGGGTGCGGCCTGGTCGCAAAATTGCGGTCAGGCCGCAGCATATAACGGTTGGGCTGACAGGCAGGGGGAAGCCGAGGTTTCCCGCAGGATAGAGTCTCTCTAGACGCGGCGTCGTTCTTGGGGGGGGCTGAAATAACATGGTCCGAGTCTTCATCAGAGCATGACGCCTGAGACCGGTCGCCAGGGTTGTTTTTAGTAGAATCACCACATACCTGGCTCCTCCAAGGGATTTTACACCTTGTCAAAAAAAAGAAAATATAATAGTGCATATATACATGAAATTTACACTTTAATAATATTAATTGTGGCCTAACAATTTTTAAACTTATGTAGGCACATGTTAGATGCAAATATAGATACTAAGGTACTTGTTCGGAAAATATACAAAAATCGCGCCAAATAGCGATTATTTGTCGCGGATGTTGTGACCAAAATGTAATTACTCCAAAACGTCTTACCTTACGTCTGTACATCAAATAAGACATCCTAAGAATTTAACAGTTAATTAAATAATTCACATGACTGCAAAGTAGTTCAGTTTAATAAAAACACCTCGATGACCGAACCTAGGTCGGTATTTTCATTTTGCTTAATTTTCTAAACATGGTTTATAGCTAGATAGATTTATTGCTCCCGAAATCCCTGCATAGTAAATTTCATAAAAATCGTAGGAGCCGTTTCCAAGATTATATTTATATATTTATACAAGAGTTGCTAGTTTAATGGTATCAGATATGTCGGTGAATTCTGAATCTATTTATTCTTAAAGTTTCCCGTAGCAAGCAAGTGCACTAAGTAGTAAATTCGCCCACGTTATCATACGTAATGAATATACGTCTATATAGATATAAACAAAAAATACAAAATGTAAGAAATAGTAATAACAAAATTTCAAAAGAACAATTACCTGAAAGAAACACACACATTTTAATCATATCTTTATAATTACAGCTATTCTCCTTTTCTTATTCAAAGTTTCACAAATTGTATTTGAAATATATAATGCGCGTAATTATGTTACATAATTTTTTGTTTGTAATTTTGTAGACTTACACAATGCAAACGAAAATTGTAACATCATGAACAGGCACACGCGAAAGCAGTTAGATTACTCGACATTATGTGTTGCATCTGACGGTTAGACATGAACTAATCTATCATGTAGTACGTACGCCACCTTAGAACACAACCTAAATTCTTTGAAACGTTAATACATTTTGCAACATACAGTTGGCAGGTAGAAATAACACGGAAGAAAATACAATGAAACTTCAACTGTACTTGTACAGAAAAGTTTTAAAAGACTTACGGCAAAATCTTTATTGTGTTCAACACATTGTCAAACAATCTAACAAGCGACAAATATATTGCAGTATTGCAAGTTTATTTATTACTTATTAGGTAGTCGACTAATAGTTCAGCAAGATTTAGTTACAAACAACGCCTACAACAGAGGCATGTCAAGACACTAAGCAATTAAATTGTTTACGAGTATAGCAACAAAAGCAATCATTCCCAGTGCCTGCTAGAATCTGTATTCATGGATAAAGATCTCCGCTAAGGTCCATTATAATAACTGTAATCATTAGATCGTTAAATTCGAAATTGTGATCATTCTACGTGTACTAATGTAAAGGAAAAAGTGTTGGAATGTACGTTACATTTTTAAATTTAAACCGTTGGGCAAATTTTGATATAAATCAGTATGGAGGTAGCTAAAGTTTACTTTTATTCTGAAAAGAAAAGAGCTCCCGTAGAATAAGCTGTAATTAATACCGCTAGGTGCGATAGTAATTTTAAGAATCTACATAGATTAGACGACAAATGTAACTTATTTATCGGATAAAAAATAATTCTTCATGGATTTTGAACTTATTTTTTAATTGGAAGTACTGAAAATTTACTTTACTAGTGCAACTATTGTATAATGCGTTAGGGTTATTTAAAAATATAGTTTAAAGTTTGTGCCTCACATTACGGGTGTATAAATAGAGCATAAAACGCAAAGTAGTGTATAACAAATAATTTTACGTACAGTTTTACTACTTATATTTACGTATACTACTAATACTACAGATTTTAACAAAATAATCGATAGCTCTAAATAAATAATTATAATTAAGCAATAGGTCCTACATTATAGGTCACGTCACCTCATTAGGGCAAGTGAGTACGACTACTACACCCAAGTAGCTATATGAAGTTGTACGCAATACATGTGTAAACATTTTCTTTAATTAAACCAGTGATTAAGTGAATCAAAATGTGGCAGAAGCAATTTGTGTGCGTTCTTTTGCTTATGGTGACCTGGATCGACAGTACGGCAACAATCGCCTATCAGAACCAAGTGGGAAACGGACTCGGGAAATCAGGTAATTAAGTTCTGTTTATAGTGGTTTAGTAATTAATTATATCGAGGTCATCAAAGATGCGTAAGGTAACAAACGTCACACGACCTTGACGTCTGACGTTTTGGTGTGTGCATGTCAAGCGCCGGATCTATTTTTCTATGAGATTTATAACATTCTTAATTCTGTTATTTTTAACCGACTTCAAAAAAAGGAGGAGGTTTCTCAATTCGACCGTATATATTTTTTTAGAGTTCAATACATACATACATATTATCAATTTGTTGTCAGGCCTTATAGAAAACCGGTGTATATTCTTTTGCTGATTTTCACCTAAACAGTGACGGGAGCTGGACCCCGTACCCAGTGAGTTATGGACTCCTATTTCTAGCGAAAGAGATTCAAAGAGCTTCTTGTGATACCAGATCCGCCTCCAATGGATACCAGATGAATCGTCTGCTCGATTACTGCTGCACCACATACTATGAAAAATGTGAACAAGACCATTATAACCTGGGCAAAATATTTGTTATATTGCATTAAATTGTCTTTAAAGGTAACAATTAACATAATGTTCTACTCACTCTCACAGAAGATCAAGCTAAAAAGACAGCATTCGTGCCGTCGTGATACGTAAGTGAGTGCGAGACCGAAGGCCCAATGACCTCACCAAGCACCTCAACAGTCCGCCATGGTGAGGGTCTCATTGTCGGCAATGCATTCCATGCTTTCCATTAGGCAGAGTAGAGTGTCGCCACCGTTACATAATTGCCAAGACTTTTTTCTCATCTATTGAAAAATAAAAATACTTTGATTTTGTGCACGAAACTGTTTCGTCAAGCATCATCAAGTGTCTTCAAAACGCTTCAATATAAATGAACGTACTCTATGGCATAGGCGTCTCCTTAGAAAAGAGGTTTTGCCAGACCCCACTGGCGAGATAGATTTGTTAACTAGTCACCTATACCTAAATATAAAGTCGAAGCTCCCGAATTGCAAAGACTGTGTTATTACGCATTTCTTAGCAACCTCAATTCGTAGGTATTTTTATTTCAATACTGAAATTCCATCACGAACATGTGGGAATTCCTCGTCAAATATTTGTCATTGGACCATCATTATTTATTCCAAAGAATGATCAAAGGAATGCTCGTAAAATAAGGCTTTATTCGTTCACAATGCAATGTAAATGCGATAATTTAATTCAATGAGCATGACTTTAACTTTTTAATAGTAAAATATGGAATAAAATAGGGACGTTGAGTTCGAATTTTAAACGAAAAACTTTATTAGGTACCCAACATGTTTCTCTCTATTTAGAGGTGTAAAATTATATTTGATATTGATTAATTCCAAACATTGTAAGAAATGTATATAACTCTCCGAATTACCTTGACATGACAGAGAATTCTATAAAATTCAATTAATTATTTCTCAGAATACAAATTCCTCCCCTCCCCTTTGATTCTAAGTATAACACGAACAGTGGTAAAGCTACTTTAATTGCCTCGGTGGGGCAGTGATAGCGTATGTGACAGCTGTCCTAGAGATCTCGGGTTCGAATTCCGGGCCCCTCCCTTTATAGTTATACTATATAACTGTAGTTCTTACTATAGAATGCATAACCAATTGACATTGGTTGAAATCACGACGACAGTATTTTTAATGAATTTCGTAACTAAAAGCGAAAGCCTGATATCGCAACGACTGCACAAATTTCGTTCGTTGACACAGTTTTCTATAATTTTTAAACATATCGAGTACAATTTAATCTGTCCTGTAGATTGGATTAAATGAAACGTTAATCACGTCACTGGACTGTAATATAATGGGAACGTATTTTTGAAATGTGAGTAAAAATTGAGAAAGAAAATATTGCCTTTTGTAGTGTGTTTTACGTAAATAACCATAACACAACGAGTTTTTAGGTTACTTACGTCATGATGTTAATAATGGCCTTAATGGTGACTAATGAAATTATGGGCCAGAATTTGATGTTTAGAACTCATAATTAACTTTTTTCTAACACATAAAATAAAAGAGAAATTAATATAACAAAATTAAATACAGAATATCCATGTAATTAACTTAACTACATGGGGATGGACTTCAAATTGTCTCCACGTAGTAGAGCCACGCTGATTTCAGCACGAACGGAAAAAAAAAGGCGGTACTACCCTCTCACAGAAGACCAACCTAAAATGTCAATATTCGCGATGTCGTGTTTTGTTAGTTATTGCGAGACCAGAGGCCCAATAATACATCTCAATAGGCCGCCAAAATATGGGTCACCATGCTGCATTGTTGAATTGTCTGCATTCGCAAAGAGTTTTTCATAAGGCAGAGAAGAGTCGCTTTGGCAGGTTTGTATTCAAAAAATTTACCAAATGCAATTCTAGCTCTAATTTTGACTCCGTCCACTAGGTTCCCTTGGTTAGATCCCCTGGAGATTCGTTTGGATTTTTTGTTCACACTCAATCCCTAGGATTTTTGTTCTATTTTGATCTTCTAGGGGATTCATTTGGAAGTTTTTGTAAACAACATCCTCCTGCTGCTCCTAATTTCAACCATTCTAATCCCTAAAATATCATGGTAATGGTTACCACAATTGTCTTCCATACGTAAGTGGGACTAAATTAAGAAGTAATGACAAAATGTGGGCGTTTAATATGACTCTTTTTAACCCTTTGGCGTGGGCGTGAGTATTTATGATTTGTTTCGAAATATCATACAGACATTTTTAACATTTATTGAAAGACATAGTTTCTCAATGTTCGAGTTATGATGGATCCGTTATATGTCATTTAAATTATAGTAATTGTTAGTATTATTACAACATGCGTTGTAATGTATGTTGTTTGCTAAAGTCGATGTAAGTGTAAGTTTTGAGTAGTGGGTTGTTAGCAGTTAATGGCTGAGAACGAAAGGTCGCTTGTTTTTCACAAACATGTGTAGAAACTACTTTCTTAATATGATTAACAAATGTAGTGTGTCTTGAACGATTGTGTGAAATACGTAAGTTCGATGGCTTTAATTCGAGCAGATATTGTCTGTAAAATCAGTTATACTATACTATTTTATAAATTGTTTAGGGTTATTACTTGACATATGAACTAATCCGCTTTAATCCAAATACAATTGACCGTGAAATTGCTTCGTTTTGACGATTAAACACTTCGTTGACTTTGTCGTGGCTTACTATATTAAAAATGTGATGAGTTATGCGTAAAATTATTCATAATTACTGATTAACCAATACCAATTATATGTCAGTGTGAATTAAAAGTGAGGGAGACACATATTTGTTTTTCAATTAGCAAATTATTTAGACAAATTTGCAAATTATATATCTGCTAATATCAGTCCACTAAATATTTTAAAATGCAATAAGCGTTGTGAATAAAATATCATTGCATATCACTACGTATCACACACACTAATAAAACAATTAAACATTTTCGTACTTGATCGAACGATTGAATTCGAAATGATTACCTTAAATAACAAAGTTGCAATATATGTAAACTTTGATAAAATACCAACATTATTACTGCTTCAACGATGGTTAATTTTGAATAAATCTAGTAAAGACTACTACTATTGAGTACTTTCAATCTCTCATTAAACATAGCCCACAGGCCACTGTTGATTAATACCTCTCAAAGTAATTTACGTAGGAAGATAACAATATCTATTAGTGTTAAACGTGCCTCCACCTAAAATATTTCGTTCATCATAGTCGTTAATTTGCTTTCAGCAAAATCCAATGGCTTATGCAATTCACGAAACGGATACACTTTACCCTAACTTTATCAGACAACGTATTCTATTCATTCAACGTATACTCTCGAAAGGAAATCCCTGAAACCCCGTCGTGACTCGGGCCCCCTACTATGTAGTAACCCTCCAACTCTCCTACTCTCCTATTCTCCTATTCTGTTTTTAAAAGGGCTCGAGAACTTCATAGAGCTCTCGCCGCCACCCCGGCCTTCTTCTGCTAGGGTGATAGACTGGCAGACTGGTAGCCTCATTTGTCACCCTCAGACTTGGGCTTATAGAGTACGGAGATTGTTTAGTAATCTCCGGGGTCAGGCGGCTGAACCTGTTTTTATAAAATTTGGTATAGAATTAATAAAATGTACTGTTCCGGAAATGAGTAATCAAGTCTTGTTAATTAATGAATTATTGCGAAACTTAGTAGAAATCAATTACATACATTGTACCTAAATGTATCAAGTCCAGTTTACTCAGATGCCTCGTTGGATTATAGAAATACTTAATAACAGCTCGGAGTTTGAAAGTTGGAGTCTAAACCCCTGTGCCTCCGATGCCTTATCTCTCGCCAATTGTGACGGTTAACCGTCTCACTTGATTATGAGAGAGGGAGAACAGAGTGTACACCTGTGTACGCACACACACTTGTGCAGTATAATATCTCCCGCGTAGTTGGCTGATCTCCGTTGAGACTGGCCGTAATCGGCTGGGATAACATCACCTCAGATGTACACACGACAAACGAAATCTACTTACTTGTGATTTGAATGACCTATTACTAGAAAATTAAAGCTATTAACTTATATTATTTGCAAATATATGTAGTAAGTACAGTACTGAACTGGTATTTCATTTGCCGAGTGTACACAGCTGCAAAAACAGACAAATCAAGATGTGCCCCTGCACTTGTACTCAATAGAATGTCGACGGCTGACCCGGTTACTATTGATAATCTTGAGTTCAAGCGACAATTCAATCCCATATATAAATTTCTAGACATAGAATAAAATTATAAACCTAGTTTCTTATTAATGTCACTTCAGACAGTTCTGTTTCTGATGGAAACTGCGATGATGTAACTGTGATTAAGGATTTTGGCCTTTTCGAAAAACTGCGCTTACGTAATCCATGAACGCATTAACATAATCATCATGACATAAGGAAAATAAGATGTTTAGTTCTCATTTTAATGTCGGCCCAAATTAGAACCCATGTTATATGACGATTTACCTCCCAATAGTTGCCGTTTCTTTATCGTGGGTGAGCTATGCTTGGCACAAATCGGCAGGCCAGAGTTTTACCACGGTCTCTCAGAAAACCGGTTTTAAGTGGACAGCACGATTGGCCTATTAGTTTAAACTGCGCTAAGTGTCGTGAGTTCAATCCTCACATGAGATAATACTACTACAAGTTGTTGTTCTGAATCTGGGTGTTTATTGTGTCTATTTCTTGTATGTTTGTAAAGTACCCCGTGACAAAGCATATGTTCCAAATAAGGGAATTGCCTGTCTTAAACAGAAAAAAGTGAGAATAAGGTTATTGGTCATAAATCTTTGCTCCCCGTAATTCTGGGTGGAGGATTCAAATAACGATAACGAACTTGTGACTCTCTGTCTTCATGAGCTGCGGTGGTTACTTAAATCTGATGAGACGTTTACTATTCTGTATTTCTGCGCCATAAAAATGATCCTCTTTAGACAATACCTCTGAGTTGCCAGTACAGAAAAAAGAAAGAAATGCATTGATAATAAACATTCACAGGAAAAAGTATGACATTTATCTAAGATAATCAACAAACAAACAATTTCCAAAAGAAACAATAATAAAGTAGTGAAATGGCTAACTGTGTCACTAAAAAGCCACAGCTTAGGTTATGCTACAGTCGTGAAAGTGACCACAGCGCTGATTTTCAACTGAAGCTCAAAGCCTCACGGACGCGTGCACAGTTTCCACAATAAAACATATAGGAAATAATTAAACAATAATTAAACATACCTTAAACACATAAGACATAATAATATAACATTGACGTAACTAATGTATTTAAAGACTACAAACATTAAGGCGCGTATCCAGCCAAAGCCAACTTTTGTTCGGTTCGGAGACTCGGCTTCTTAAAGCACTAGACTTTAGCAATGTCAAAAACAACATTCTCACTTTTGACAGCTAGATCACAAAAAGAGTTTCGCGTTGATTTTCTTTCTAAAATCTTCTTATATCTTATTTTAATGGAAAATATTTTCTTTTGACCATTGACTTGGCGTTGAAAGACGTCATTCCCATAAAGTTAGTTTTCTATTAAAATTTACATTTGCAGAATTTCGACTTGACCAAGAGGGCTATACGGCAGTCTGAGCTTGCAATGTAATATCAGCACTTGTATTTAAAGTGTAAATAAATAACTGTAGGCTGTGTGTTTGCGTTGCCAATTTAACCATGCTAATGTTTACAGAAAAAGCTACTGTTACTTCCGGGTATTGCTATCAACACAGAATCATTTAAATTTTACTTCAATTATGGAAAATCTTTTATAATCTAATAGCTCAATTTACATGTAAATCGTTTAATAAACCTCAGTTTAATCAATTTTTAAATCAAATGTCACGTGACCTAATTCCGTAGAGAATAAATGTTTTAACACACTGTCGTGTCACGGATTAAATGAGTCGGATTTGAAAATTATGGACAATTTGGCCACTTTTTGGTATTGATAACGCAAAAGTATAGAAAAATAAGGAATTAAAATACCTACATAGATTTAGAACGTTTGAAAAAGGAATTTCTATTTGATTTTAGAACGAGATTTGAATATAAGCTATAGTGTTCGATATTATGTATTTTGACAATGTTGTCTTTTGTTTGCAGAATGTTCGAGTTGTAGCGATGATGAGCTCGGAGTGACGCGGTGGACGATGCCTCTGCTCAAATCTGGAGAGAAGAAATACTACCTTGGAATCTTCTTCAAGGTGAGAACTATTTCATTTCTTATTTATTCTATTCAGACTAGCTACTTTTCTTTAAACTTGCTGCTACTAATATCATTTGCTAATATCATATCATATAGATATTATTACGTATTTTTTTATAAATCTGTGGTCCGTTCAATAGTAATAGCCATTTCTATAGTAATAGAGATACTCAATTTTTTTTTGAAAACCTATAAAAATCGATAGTTGGCGCCATTTTCACTAACAAAGAATTTCTATGTAAAGCAAATTGGGGTTAATATTAACATCAGTCCAAATTTAATAACTAACTTAAGTACAATGAATACCTAAATGCATTTGAATGCAATAAAACAATTCCAATTGATTGGCAGTAAGGAATTGCATTGGTATTTGACCTTAGAGGCCAACCTTCACGACAATTTTTTGTCACCAAGTCAATTTAAATCATCGATGAATGCCGTCATTAATGACGATGAATATTTATTAGCTATTGTCAGTTTTGCTTGCGAATTTTTTTTTTATGTATGGACCGGCCAATGTGACTCAACTGTATCTGATGAAAAGCATAAGCAGAATCCATTGTGGCGGTCACCATACTCATTGCGAATGCAGACACTGCAACAATGCAGCATGGTGACCCACGCCTTGGAGGCCTAGTGATGCTTCTGCATTCCGGTCCCGCACTCACCAACTAAACACGACAGCACGAACGCCTGTCATTTTATGTAGATCTTCTGTGCGAGGGTAGTACCCGGTCATGCCGACCCGTTGGTGCTGAAATCAACGTGGCTTTACTACCTTAGAAATGTAATTCTTCATTCATCGAGAACGATTTAATTCTTAGAGGGAATCCTATCATTGATTTTACTATTTGTTAAAAACTTCGCTCGTGCGCTTTGATTTTGTAACAAAAAAAGCTTTGGTTCTAAATAACAAATAATAATAAATAACTACAAGAATATACAAAAATATCAATTTGATTTACAAATTGCAAGTGATAATAAAATAACAAAATAAAATTGTATAAATTATTATTTTGTGTATGACGTTTATTACGCTCTATGAAGATGGTACGGAAGCATATCAATAGGCCGCCATAGTGTACCAATATACTGCATTGTTTCATTCTCTGCATTCGCAATGAGTATTTTGACCAGAATGACCACTACTCTTGCCTGTCATAAATGTATGAAATATTTAAACCTACTACAACATTCAACGATTTAGAGAAAATCAATGAATATCACATTCTCCAAATTTAAGTTTTCATATTAGACCTTAATCAAAAAAAATAAAAACTGTATCGTTGTGAAAAAATATATAAACCGCCAGTTACCTGTCGAAATAAATGAGAAGTATATTTTATCGTAAAAATGAAGTACTCGTAAAGTAGTTCCTAGTATATTATAACTTATATTATTTATTATATATTTCAAGTGGTGGGCACAAAAGAACTTATAACTTATGTGAAGACAAGTCCTTATATAGAAGATATAAAGATACCTTGACATATAGGAAAAATTTCCGTAATGCACCATAAAATAATATTGACATTTCGTAAAAGTAATGATAATGTACAAACATACACACCTATAGATATCGAAATGTTATTGTCGAATATAGTTGAACTTTAGTGTTTACTCGTTAACATGGATTCTAAATAATTTTAACAAGTAGTTTCTCCAATTAAACCAAATCAAAAATTCAAAAAACTATAAAGCAACTGCGTAAAAACTTTTGATAAAATTATATAGCCTATATAATCCGGGCCATTATTACGAATATAGACCTGACACCTCAATCATTAAAAGCGGTGCAGTAGTTTAGGCGCTACGGTAGAACATATAATATACATTTGTACGTGGCCTGTTAACAATATGTCCCTAATCTAACTCCACCTTAGTCGGATTAAAAATGAGGAAGTAAACTTAGCCGTAAATAAAGAAAACTGTTCACAATTTAAAAAAAAATTTTTTTTAGAGGCAATGTAAATTATGCAGTTGAATGCCTATTCAAATTACTTTCTCCTTATTACACGTCAAATTATCAAATAACCAGTGTAAAATTTGTATGAAATTAAACTAAAACTTTTGCTGTCGGAAGTCGATAGTTCGGTGGATGTGTGCTTGTACTGTATTTATGATTGTTTCTTCGTGTCGGAAACTTTTCATCTAAATTATTCAAGCTTGTAGTCTCTTGTGCAGCAATACCTTTCAAGTTATACTGTGTCATAAAATACTGTCACCTCTATCTCTCATCACGAGGCACGTTTAAGGAAATCTTAGGATTTTGTTTATGCACATCAGATTTTTTAGTATTCTCTAAAAAAGGAATTCCTACTATCACAGTAAGTATATGGATAAGTAATGTAACAAGTATTGCAGTGTGAGGACGTGTTGCCACATGCAAGTGACTGTGCAACTCTCTCGGACTGATTACTATTAAAGTGATTTTGAATTCATTATTTCTAAAAAACAATTTCAATGTTTTACCTCTGCCATACTCTACGTGAATTTCAAAAATAAAGAGAAAACACTTGAAAGGTGTCAAGGGACACCCGGATGGAAAGAAGTTACAGTTATAGTTTGTACCTCAGGAGTCGGTGCTTTAGTTGATTCGCTATTAAAATAAAAAATGCTAAAAAATTGATCATGTAAATACACAGACACATATATGTATATATGTGATATAGCAAAAAGTGTCGTTACAACTTTTGGTGTTAATTTTTTCCTTCTAGCCCCTCTTCGCAACGCGCCAACTGACGGAACTTAGTTTCAAAAATACTACCACTATCTTTTACTACTGCTGAGAACTACTAACTGAGAACCTAAGACTTAAACTATTGTTAATGGAAGTCTATAGATGTTAAGCTTGTATAATCCCCGGGAACAATATTATCTTGTTTATTAATATAAAAACATTTCTTACGTCAGATACTTTCTACTGATTACGTTTTGACCAATGTTAATAACAACCGAAACCCGTCAGAGGAAGTACGAATCACAAAATTCCAACGACATAGCGAAGATCCTCCTCTTCCATCCAATCTTTTGCCACCTTCTTATCCATGATACAAGAAAAGCAAAGAATTAACATCCTATTAGTAGTCTTGCTTGCATATATATATTAACCAGTGTTATTGAAAACATAGAACAGACGATAGAACCCTATTGCCCTCTTTAAGTTTCTAGGTCAATAGCAAGAAATGTTAAAACAAAACTCACAATCGAAGCCAAACTCTCACGATTAATCGTTTACCTTCACGGCCGATTCTTCGACATCGATTCATGAGTTCGTAACACTACGTAAGATTACTGCGCGTACGCATCACTCGGTGATGTAACGAGTGGCGCGAATTGATGGATCGAGCGACTACTTTCTCTTTTATTCGACTTGTTCGTTGTAAGTACAAATATTTATTTATAGATACTTGTTTAGTTGCTTCAGATGGCAATTTTAGGAACAAATTTTTACCCGTGGCTTGTGTTGGTGTAAGTTTTATGAAGCCAGACTACCGTTTAAATGTTTTTTTTTATGTTTCACGAAAATAATACTTGTTATCGATGAAGTTAGTAAAATACTCTGTAACTAAGACAATGTCAAGATCTTGCAGAGTCTGATTCTCATGCAGGGTCCATGTCTGATACTACTGTGGAGTTCGTATGTACTATAGAATCCTTGTCTGATTTTACGACAGAGTCATGTCTGATCGTCTCGTAGATCCATGTCTGATTGTCCTGCAAAATCCAGTCTGATTGAGATTGCTACTCTTGCAGAGTCCATGATTTAGTTTAACTTTCTTAAATTGTTTTCTTAACTACTTCATTTTATATACATTGAACATATGGAGAAGTAGTAGAGTTATCAAACTGTAAAAGGATATTTTTATATTAACATAATAAGAGTGGGTAATGACCTCCTGGCCCTAAGACGTCATCATCGGCGCAATATTCTAAAATAGTGATTACTAATCAGAGCTTTGTGTATTTATTACCATCCATAAATGGGATTTGGTAAGGATCATACCGTCTTGTGTTTACGTTTTAATTTGAGACTAACGTCACAGTAAATCGTAAGGTATTTGTGCGTTTGTCAGTTTATCTATAACTAAACTACAGCTATAACTAGCTGACCTACGCAACCTCGTTTGCGTCTCCTATTGCCCGTAGCGTGATAAGTTTACCCTGTTTTTGAAACATTCTCCATCGGTGCTTCGCTCCTATTGATCTAAGCGTGATGATATATGGCCTATAGCCTTTCTGGATAAATGTACTATCCAACACTAAAATATTTTTTCAAATTGGACCAGCGGTTTCTGAGATTAGCGCGTTCAAACAAACAAACTCTTCAGCTTCAGCTACATATCTCTGTATATTGAAATTTGTAACTTGGATCAATAGAATTGAAACTTTAGAAGACCTTAAATAACGTTGTAAGCTCTCACTTTGGAAGATGTCCTGACCTTTAGTTCAGTAGGTAAAGGTCAACGGTCGATCGGTCGGTAGAGTAAAGGCTTGACTGCACGGATAGCATAGTGGTTTAAGCTCCACGTCGTTTTCTAATGTGTGTCTGAGTGTTGTTGGTTCAAGCCCCACATAGGACAACACTTCGTGCGATCTAAAAATTGTTGTTCTAAGTCTAGGTGTTCTATATGTCCGTTTCATGTATGTTTTTGTTAAGTTCCCTGCGACACAGTATTTATTTCTTATGCGGGAGTTGCTTTTTTAAAATGGAAAAGCAAGGCACTTTTAACACCAATAGGCATAAATAGAAACATCTGAGTATCATCATCTTCCTAGCCTTTATTTATTTATTTTTTATTTATTTAAGCTTAATGCACATTTTGTACATAGGCGGACTTAATGCCATAGGGCATTCTCTGCCAGTCAACCTTTGGGTGATGTAAGATGTGATGCGGTAGGTGCAAAAATATAATTTAATCTAAATATAATGAACTAGCAGACCCACTCAAACTCGTTTGCGTCTTTTATTGCCCGTCGCGTGATAATTTTCCCCCGTTTTTGAAACATTTTTCATTGGTGCTCCGCTCCTATTGGTCCTAGCGTGATGATATATAGCCTATAGCCTTCCTCGATAAATGAGCTACCTAACGCTAAAAGATTTTTTCAAATCGGACCAGCGGTTCCTGAGATTAGCGTGTTCAAACAAACAAACAAACAAACAAACAAACAAACAAACAAACAAACTCTTCAGCTTTATATATTAGTATAGATAC
The DNA here is from genome assembly GCA_905220595.1 of Spilosoma lubricipeda. NCBI lineage: Eukaryota > Metazoa > Arthropoda > Insecta > Lepidoptera > Erebidae > Spilosoma > Spilosoma lubricipeda. Next base: position 6,078,669 of record HG992290.1, read on the forward strand.
AAACATAGAACTCAAGGTACATAAATAATACATACACAATACATAAACATACATATAAATGAATTTAGTATAAATATAATCTATAAGTACTGAGTCGGATACTATTGTTGAGACCCTTCTGCCAATTCACCCCGAAGTAGATCGCGTACTTTCGTCTTGAATGTGAGGCGGTTTGTGGACATCCTGATTTCGGCAGGGAGCGCGTTCCAAAGAAGAACCGACTGCACAAAGTAGGAAGAATTTTCCTTTAATATTCCCAAGATCTGGGGTTAGCTACTAGTTCAACCGGTTTTACCTGAATACCAGTTTTTTACAAGGAGCGACTGGCATCGGCCCTCCGCAGCCCTGAAGGTGAACTCAATTTGAAGGTTAAACTAGTTGTCAGTATATTTGAGGGCACTGACTTCCCAATAACGATTGCCATAGATGTTTATGCCAACCAGGACCGACATCTTTATGTGCTATAACCGCGGGAAATAGCGCTATCTTCCATACTCCGGGCTACTATTAAGAGTTTCTTATAAGAAAAGCTCAACAACAATCTGACCCAGGAATCGAACCCGAGACCTCTTGATCTGCAATCGCTTACGCTAACCACTAGTCCAAAGCGGCAGTCAATAGAAACATCTGAGTATACTATAACTAATTAGATAGGTATATAAAACATTCTGTATTGTTTTTTTTTAGAAATCCCGCTAAGCTCAGTTTATGTCGTGAGTCATATTTCTGTCTTTCTATATTAAATGGCATTGATAGAATATTGAATATGAATGATATTATAAAGCAATAAAATTCCTATGTCTCCACGTCTGACCATCGTATTAAAGCAGGCCATAAACTACTTTCCAAGGAGATGTTTCTGTACAGCCATGGATAAGTTGGTGATGGTAATGACTAATGACCAATAAAATTAATATTTGACTGCATAGAAATATATAGGTATTTGAAACCATCGAGTTTAAATTCAACAAGCTTTAAATACACACTATCGCTCACTTAATACAGATCCAGCGATACCTTTTAAGTCAAATTCCATCAAGACGTTTGTACAGCAGACCATGCCCAAGAAATATATCTACACATAAGTATACAGTCTACTATGTTTTTTATGGAATAGGAGGCAAACGAGCAGACGTATCGCCTGATGGTAAGCGATTATTGCCGCCCATTGACACCCGCAACACTAGAGGCGTCACAAGTGCGCTGCTGGCCTTTGGGGTATGGGGAGAAGGATGTAGGGGGAGGGGTTGGTGTATGGGCCTCCGGTACCCTCACTCACTCGGTGAAACACAGCGCAAGCGCTGTTTCACACCGTTTTCTGTGAGGTTGTGGTATCACTCCGGTCGAGCCGGCCTATTCATGCCGAAGCGTGGCTTTCCCACCTTGGCTCGGCTTGGTATAGTATCCGCTGGACCTTTCAAAGCAATACGTCACTATTGACTTTGGAAAACATTACAAACTTCAACAGAAACATATGTACATTAATATGTGGAATATTTGAGCCTGTATATAGTTATCGATTTCCGCATTCAAACACCTGAAACAGGCTATTGTATGAAGGCCGTAACAGCTGTGCAAGGGAAAGTTTGCAAGTTAGGTACCCGTTACTTGTCACTACATACAATTTAAACATGATATAAGCCTTGTTCGAGTTGTAGTTGTCTTGCACCTAAAATTTAATAGCAATGATCTATTTAAGGAGAAAATAGGCCGGTTTTTAATAATCTATAGTTTAAAATTAGACGTTTGGACCACCGATTGAGATTATAATATTATACCATAAGCAGCTTACTTCAAAGATAGTTTTATCAATTTACTAGCTGACCCGCTCCACTTCATTTGCGTTTGAATTTTTTTTTTCTATTTTCCCATCATTTTCGGTCCATGCCCGGCTCCTATTAGTCGTAGAGTGGTGTTAAATAGCCTAAAACCTTCCTCGCTAAATGGGCTATCCAACAAAAAAAGAATTAGCAAAATCGGTTCAGCCGTTCACGCGTGATGTCGTGACCAAGGTAAATAGGGATTCATTTTTATATATATAGATTGCAACCATAATGTGGCACATCTGTACTTCTATATTAATATTTTAAATTCGAAAGTAACTCATGTCTGTTGGTCTTTTTGTCTGTCTGTTACGCTTTTACAGCTAAACCGATTTCTATGAATTTCGGTGTAAAGATAGATTAGATTTCGGAGAAAAATATAGTCTACTGTTTGTCCTGATATTCCTATACATAGCAGAGCCGCGGGTAAAAGCTAGTCAAATACAAAATTTCGAACCTAAAAGTATACTAAAGATAATATTCATGTGATCGCCATTATCTGGCTTTAGACAACTTACATTTATACTAACTAGCCGCAGGGAAATTTACAATAAAAAAAGCATTTGCATACAATCGGTTCAAGTGAGAATTAAAGTATTAAATCTGATTTGTTGTTTGTTAAGTTTTTATTTATATTTCAGTTGTCAATTATATAACCGGCTGTTTGTAGGCATACAATGTGAACCGTTGTTACGATGCATTTGAATGCATTTTTACTTCCCACCTTATATAATACATTTTGAAACTATTGAACAACACATTACAAATGCAGATTCATTCCGCTCGCCTATTTTTTATGACGTGTTATGTGTGCTACCACTAAACTATCAATAATATTGGCTGCATCATGAACAGTCCATCGAACTAAGATAATTTAAACTTCAAAAAGTACAAGCAACTTCAATGTGCCTACAACATGATCAATTGTAATCAATTCATATCCTAGTTTTCCACATTTTCTCACAAAGGAAATGTACTCTTCCAACTCGTTCGACCATTTTTTTTGTAACAGTTAACCCAAAATCAGATAAAATAAGTCAAAACCAAGGTAGCAATAAGATTTATTAATATTTTTCTCGCTCACATAAATTAAATAACATTAAAGTCAGTACTTATTACATGTTTGTGTGATATTCAGGCTCACAAATTCTATCCATTTTTTTGTGTGGTAATCCCCTCGTACACCACCGATTAGTGGTTATGTCGGACTCGAAACGACTAAAAACCGCACATTGTCTCGGGTACTAGAAGCCGTGGAATCAGGTTCACCCTCGAAAGGAAATCCCTGGAACCCCGACGTACCTCGGGCCACCTACTATATATGTAGGTGGCCACCTCCTGTGAAGGAACCCTTACACTTCTATTCAGTTCAGGTATATACCCTATACCCTAGCAGAAGCAGGCGGCGCGAGATTGTGGGGCTCGCGCCGCCTGCTTCTACTAGGGTGACTGGTGGCCTCACTTGTAACCCTCAGGCTTGCGCATATAGAGGACGGAGATCGTTTGGCTATCTATATAAATTCCATCCTAAATTTTGTCTTGTTCTAGAAAGTAATCCTTCCATACATTAGAATCTATCTGATGAATATTGAATGGTATTCAATGACTGAATTAACTAGACTATTTGAAACAGTAAATAACTAGTGATAACATGAATTTAGCAGTTTTTGTGGGGAAAACCAGCGTTGAAATTTAGCATTACAGAAGAAAAGGTTCGTAGAAAGTGTGGTAATTTAGAAAAAAGCTTGGCAGGACAGCGTTTTATGTATATTTGTAAAGTTGGGGATATTATCTTAATATTTTTCTTAAGCTTGAATCTTCCAAAATATTATCTCCTAAGTAACGATATTAATGGTTTTGTGCATTTTTTGAAGTTTCAACTGCCTTAATGGTGGAAAGCGTCATCCTCAAAGCAAATGTGAACAGTCAAGCTTGGATTTTGCAACTAAACGAAAAGCAACCCCTATTTTACGTTTACCTGACGTCTGCACAATGTAAACTGTGGATTTATTTCTTCTGAATACACAGAGTTGTATTAAAGGAAGGGTCGTGCCTACCTCATAAAAGTCGGCTTATAACTGCACCTTTGATATTATATTTCATTATTAATACGTGAATATTGATCTTTGTACCCTTTTTTAAACAAATATGGCATATCATATTTGAATACTTAAGCTGCCTCGTTGGTCTAGCGGTTGATGTACTTATGCGAATGCCGATCAAGAGATCTCGGGTTCGAATCCCGGTACGGGTCAAAAGTGTTATTGAGTATTTCTGATTATAGAAATACTTAATAACAGCTCGGAGTTTGAAAGTTGGGGTCTGAACCCCCGTACCTCGGAGAGCACGTAAAGCTGTCGGTCTTGCGCCTGATCTCTCCCCGATCGTGTTGATTAACCGTCCCATTGGATTATTATTAGTATTTGTTTGCATTATATATTATTGTAGTGGCTTACTGTACGTGTTGTGCAAACTGTAAGTGCAGTGAGCAGCTGATTGGATAAATAAATTATGACAGAGAGGGAACAGAGAGTGCATCTGTGTTTGCGCACACACTTGTGCACTATAATATCCCCTGCACTATAATACATTATCATCATCATTTATCAATAGGTACACGGCAGAAGACACGCATAAAGATATAATGATTAAATAATAATGATTGCCTCGGTAGCGTAAGCGACTGCTGTGCTTGAGGTCTCGGGTTCAATACCCAGGTAGGACTAAATGTTTGTTTGATCAGAAAATATTTGTTTCGGAGTTTGGGTATTTTTGATGTATGTATAAAACGTATACCTAGTCGTATATTTAGAAAAATAGTTTTTCTATATTGTAGCAATTCGCATCGCTAGTTCCTACGATGCGAGGTCGCATCGCATCGCCTCGTAGTTATGTGTGGGAGCCCTATATCAGTTGTCTAGAAGGTGCTCATAGACCCCGTAGTCCGAACTCAGTATTATACAAGGTTCAAGCTATCAATGAAATTAATGAAGACATTGAAAATAGTCGGCATTCCAGTAGTGGTCGTATTAGGTACCTTAAAAGTAGTTTTTGCATAGTACAACATAAAGTCGGTTTCGCTGTCTGTTCGCTTATTCGCTGTTATCAATGCATACATGCATATTGTAGTAGAAAAATTCCGAGAATTTTAAAGACATACATGCGAAGCCGGGCCAAGTCGCTAGTTAAGCATAAGACAGTGATTATAAAACTATAAATAAGCTAAACCTATTTGTAATATCGTATTATCTATCCTTGATATGTACGTATAATTGTTTATTAAGAATAATATTTATAATAGTTTGTAGATTAAATTAACCTAAGATATAATATTTATTTCTAATGTATTAAAACTATATTATATTATCTTAAAATTAAATTAAAATACTAGGCAATAAACAATAATATAATAGGAATAAATTATTAAGAACATAATTAGTACGAGTAAAAAAATTATATTGGGTATAATATGAATTATATTTGAAAATGCTTCCTTTGCAAATTGTACATCAAACATAGTTAAATTAGTAACAGTTCTATCATTATCACATTACACCGGAATCAATAATTTCATAAAAAACCTGTGTATAGTAAGAGAAGATTAAAATATTTGTTACAATTGAAGCGTACTGAGAACTATTCTTATGATTATGACTATGTTCTCCCTCGAGGGTCTATTATGGTGACCTGTAAAGAGATCAAAGCGGGGAAAATATTACTATGGCCTGACTTAATTAAACGACAAAATTAATATAGTAATCTGAGATTAACTGTAAGAAGAATATAAAGAAGGAAGTAATCTTAACTGTTCAATTACTAACATTACGGTATTACGTTTATTGATATAATAAATATAAATGCAATGAATGATCAAAGCTATCGATCAAATTTTAATGAAGTTTACATTGCCGTCATTTACAATCAATATCATAATAGATGGCTGGAAATATATATTATGTATTCATTTAATTAATTAGACACTAACACACACCTAATATAAACATCTAGACTCGAACAGGCCGAGCAACATTAGACACAGATTAGATTAATTATGTCTTAAAACATGTAAGTACCAATAATACTTCTTAGTAACCACATTTAAAATAAATTGGTAGTTTTATTTCATTTTTTCGACTGGCGACTTACAAAGTCTATGACAGTGACTAATTAAATCATGTCAAAACGCACAGTAAACAACAAATGTCAAATCAACGTCGAGCTAAAAAAGGTCGGTATTACCAAAAATCGCGTTAGAAGCTCATGAATTTTCAGGCAACTTGTCAATTTCCACAATATTAGCCCGGCGCCAGTCGAGCGCAAATAACGCGGTCCATTGCAAAATGTACTGGAAACTTTGCGCTGACCACAGTCCTTTGCACTGCATGCTCCAAATACAGTTTACAGTGATTTAGTGAGCTTATACACTGAATTTACATGTTACCTTGGCCAGCACTAGAGGGGTGTTATAAAGTTAGCACCAGATATCGTTGCTAAAATTCACAACTTTGTATTTAGGTACTTAAATAGAGTTGTTGAGGAGTCTATTTGTTAATAAAAGTATGTATTTGTTACTTTTCTTTGTATTTGTTCTAAGTATTTGTTACTTTACAATAACAAAACACTAACAAACAGTAACAAGACTAAATTACTTACTTTAATCACTTTTTTATTATTCATTGTTACAAGCATTTATACAACAAGATTATTACGAATGTAGTTCTCATTAAAACGATTAAATTCAAACAGTCTTTGCTAAGAAATAATAATGTTTTTAATGAAAATGACGCCCTTGTTGACACGTCGTCAAGGCGCCGTGCACCGCCGTATTCGTGCAAGAGCCCTGCGCCGCCATCGTCGCCGCCTACGAATATTCGATCAGACGCGTATCCTGTCGCGTTAACATTTTTGAACCATCCCAAAAGAAATTTTGCTAAAGTGCACAACGCTGCTAAATAACTTAAAAAAATAGAATCGAATTTAAATTTTAAATTCAGAAGATTACATGGCGTAAGTGAGGCATAGACAGAGAAAAAATTAAAGAATTCCAACGCGACAAGATTACCTCACGACACACCGCATTTATTATTAGTAGATTGCAGAAGCAAAGCGGCCATAGCGGTGTAATTTTGCATCAAGATTCACAGGGTTGGCACACATCCGCTGCTGCCATGTTGTAGCCTACACTGCATTGGAATAATGTATTACGAGGTTTCAATTTACGTGCAAATGACTATGTTGCATTTCGATACAACAAGCAGAGAGTTCGTCGCTTCTTATTAAGTAGCAGATAAAGCTTAAACATGTATTAGTGTACTTTACCTTTCATATTTTATTAATACGGTCGTTACGTAGTACAAGAATTGATCGATTTTAGTTATTAGGTAGCTGTTAGAATATGCGACTGCAGATCACCTGTGCCTTGGTGAGCATGTTAAGTCGTCGGTCCCGGTGATAACGAACATCTATGGCAAATTTGGCAAAAGTTATTAGGAAGTTAGTGCTCTCAAATATACTGACAACTAGTTCAATCTTCATGGTTGCGGAGGTTCGATACCAGTCGTTCCCAAATAAACTGATATGCAGGTAAAATCGGTTGAGCTAGTATCCAACCCCCAGCAATATTGGGATTATTATGAGCTAGGAACATTTATTTATAGAATACAAAACTCAGTAAAATGTGTAGCAAACGAGATCTTTAAGAGTAAGATAAAAAAACAAAACTCGCAATCGCAAAATAATCTAAAGCCGGTATAGCTTCTTTGTCTTCTATGTCTAGATAAGATTTTTGTTGCAAAAAACGAAACAAGAAAGTTTATAGATGTAAGACTTTTCTACATTTTTTTTTCGTGGAACCAATCTCTTATTGTGTATTCTTGATTTTGTCCAGTGTTCCATATCTTAGATGTCTGATTTAATTTATTAACAGTGCACTTAAAATTACACTGTCTCTGATAATTCGATATAACGAATACTGTACAAAAGAATCCTTTAGAATTCCAAATATGTACGAGTATATAAAAATCCGCATAATCAAAACGTGCGAAGCATAACATTTACATATTAGTTAATCCAAGCAGGTTTGATATAATCAAGTAAGACACAAAAAATAAGTTTAAATTGCAAAATCAGCAAATTTGTTTTCTGTGCCAACCCTAAACTTATAACAGGTGTGTCTAGACCGTGAATTAAATTGGACTTTCTCTAGAAATTAACAGTCATACAAACTGACACCCAAATCATCTCTGTGTTGTGCCATCACCTTTAAAATCGTGCGGAATTTGATGACGATGTAGTAAACTGTGATTAGTTTTCTAATAAAACCTTGACTCAAAACTAGTTATTTAGAAACCGAATGACTATTAATTCACTTGATAAATTGTTTGTTTTATCTCATGTTTTATTTAAAAGAAAAAATCCGTTTTGAATTCCCCTTATAGTGCGATCCGTTCAAGTAGAAATGGCGATGCCGCCGATGATATAGTACTTGTATAACCATCGGCTTTATTTTAATATCTGTTTTAATGTTCATGGCTGGAATGAATCACACTGAAACATGTCCCTCTGTAGTCAGACGCATGGCAACCCTAATCTATTGGATTTAAGCATCCTCAAGCTATATTAAACGTTTACTAATTCCATCAAAAGGAAAGCCTTTGATGGTATGCAGATTTGGGTCACCCCAAAATTGTAAGTGATATTTTTTTAAAGAACAAAGGAAAAATGTTAATCTACTTTTAACATATAGTACCTATAGGTACTATACTCGTAGCCTATGTATATATATATATATATCACAAGCTTATTAAAAGTAGGTTAAACTTCAAAACAACATAAATCTTTGAAAAATAAGACAATAATATAGGTAGTGGAGCCACGCTGAAATCAGCACGAACGGGTCGGCTCGACTACCCTCGCATAGAAAATCAACGTAAAATGACAGCGTTCGTGCTGTCGTGTTTCGTTGGTGACTGCGAGACCGGAGGCCCAATGATGCAGAAGCATCACTAGGCCGCCATGGTGTAGGTCACCATGCTGCATTGCTGCATTGTCTGCATCCGCAATAAGTATGGTGACCACCACTCTTGGATTCTGCTTATGTTTTCCATTAGGTAGAGTAGACTCATTTTGGCAGACTATACATAAAAATTAAATTATAATGCAATATTAGTTTTGTTAAAGCCTTTATTTTTCAATGCTTTCATTCTATTTAGCCATGTACAGATCACAAACACGATAATCTATTATGTAATTCGCAACTCCCTAATTTTATATTTTATCTCCTACTCCATTCAGCGGACACTGGAAGAGATCGCAGATTTGTACAACTTTTTAAAAAAAAAATGCAAATAATATTAGAGATATAAAATCCATTAAAAATAAAACCTTTTTTCATCGATCATTTACGAGTATCAGATAGTAAATCACGGCGTAATTACATAATTGCTTTAACACAAACCTAACAAATCATACAAAACACTTGACATTTAAAAACCAGTCTTTTAACTGTATGATAAATGGAAGCAATTTAAATTAAACAGAATAATAATAAAATTCACGATAGTGTCTAATCAAATACGATAATAGCGGTAAGATTGACTGAGGTAGATTTGTGGAAGATAAAGCAGTCCTGTGTATAAAATAAATAAAAATTGCCTTCGATCCATCGAAGAAAATTGCCTTTTTTCTGTAACCTGTCAGTAACCAGGTCAGGTTTTCTTCTGACATAGGCCTCTAATTCCCCCCACTTATTTCGGTCTAGTGCATGTTTCCTTGTTTTTGGCAGTCCTGTGTATATTTAAATATTAATTCACCATCAATCAGATCATTTTTATGGATAGGACTTTTAACCAACAATTACCTACTACTACCCTTACTACGACTTCAATTCAACAATTTACGTAATATAATTATAAAAATATTTTTTTATCATAAAAAATGAATTATATGGTCATGGTTGCCTGTAAGATATTGCCTTGGAGCGATAAGGCCGCCACTTGTACATACTTCATAATAGTTTTAAGTTTATCATATATTTTTTTTTTTTTTATAAGGTGTACAATAAAGAGATTTATTATTATTATTATTAATTATTTCTCATTGACCTACACATTTTTCATTGTATAACATTGCATACACACAAACTAACGTTGCAGCAATACCTACTTCAAAATCCCACATTCCAGCAAACCGCCAAAATATGCAGGTCAATTCCGGTTATAAACAATTGGTAATAAATAACAACTTCCTCTATTGTTCTGTACTTTTAGAACTTGTAAACTAATTTAGTTAATAGTACCATGAGAATAGTGTATTATTTTTTGTATCTTCAATTATAATGAGGTCAGTCGAAGCCTCTTGAACACGAAAAACTTCGAATAATTACGTGTATAAAAAATAATAACATGTAATCATTGTAAATTGCAACTGGAGGCTACCGATGCAAGTTACGAATAACTACTTCTACGGAGAGAAAGTGTTTTATTATTAAATGACAAGAATGTTCTGTGTCAAATTGTCGTAATTTGACTGTTGAAGTTGAATGCAACACAGTAAATTGTTGATAGTACTACAACATTGACTAAAGTGGATCCAAATCCAATACGATTAGTTCTGGACTCCACAAGTAACAAAATTGATGATCGGAATCATCAATTTTGTTACAATTGTCTGAGTGTATTTTGTGTTCATTTGTACAGTTGTAACAGTCAATTATACAGTCTTTAGTACTTGTTTTTGTACTTTAGTGCCTGTTCCTTCAAACTGTCGTTAAATAGAACAAGACAAACAGAACTTATAGAGTCCATCTTTTATTCACTAGATTTCAAGTCGGTCACAGGTCACAATCACATCGTATTAAATATTTTTAGATTCATTATCGAAAGCGAAAATACTTATCTACATTAAGCTGTGAGATCGCAATGCCATACATACTCTCATACATAACTTGCTTGTATATAATCGCAGTCAATTTAGACTGCGGCGTCGATGCAGGGCTGCAAATATCCGCCACCCCGACCATTTCCGTAAGTGTTGAAAGAGGTATTTGAGTGAATATTAAAGGCATGATATGGCGTGTAGATCATTAATCTTGTGCCAAATGCAGTGAGTAACGCCAGCTAAAATGGTCAGTAAAGTTATTTTATGCAGTAAAATTACCGAAGTCTTTAAATCATAGGTGTTATTGTTATATGTCAGACAACAGCGACATGAACGGTTCGAACATGTTGACATAAATACGCTATGGTGCTCTTAAATGTGGAATGTGTTTTATCAGACTTAACTGTTTTCCATCCAGGTAATTCTAGGCAATATATTAGCCCCATTGTCGACCAACTTACAACTTACTTACCTTACTTACTTAGATACAAAGAACCATGCCCACTTAACGATGATTATTCGATGATTCAACCGATTCCTTTTGTTTAATTTTCTAATGCATCATCATTCTGACCAAGACCTAAATATTCTCGATCGTGTTGAGGTCTGAGCTGTAAGCTTTCCTCTTGAAGAGGAAAGAAGAAGAAATTTGCAATACGACCCGAATTTAAAGCTGTTGAGTGTACATTGTTATCAGAACACCTTTAAAACAGATGTGCTGAATCATTTGTCGTACACGCTTAAAGTTGTCTAACAGAGAAAGTGGGTGTCGTTACGTAACTAATTGTTAACCTACACAATTGACATATAAAATATTGTGTTCTATTCGTCATTCGTACATTACTATTATCTACAGCCTTTAATAGTCCACTGTTGAACATAAGCCTCTTCTGTGAGTACGTAGGTTACATCACTGTACTCAGGGGATAAAATATGATAAATATAATTCTCCTAGCTTACGAATACTTATAGAGAGAATTCATCGGAATAAAAAAAAAAATAAGGAATTTAAAAATGATGTATCCATATTAAATGCTTGACTAGTTTAGACATCCGTTGGGTACTTAAGTAGTGTTAAAAACTTAATGTTGTTCCGTTAGTAATAAAGAGAGCAAATCAACAAACACACTTCACATGTTATATCATAAAGGTATTTGACCACGTAATTATAATTATACCAGAAAAGACTAAACCGCCAACGAGAACTTTCGAACTTTCGCTGATCGTTTTTTACCGAGCCTAATTTATAAAGGTATGCACACCTCCATAATAATGATATATATTTGTGTGACGTAACTGCGACCTGTGTAATTAACCAGTTGTAATGCCCCTGTGATTGCGAGCACTTCTAATATCCGTAACAGTTCTCCGACCACTGATTTGACGTTGGAGAATTCCCTGTTAATTTAAATGAAGACGCTAAGCAGATAAATTTTTCATCTCAAGTCTACAGCTGTAATGAGGATAAACGGACGTAGGTAAACTCAATTATGAAATGTGTTTTTGTGATGATTCAATTTTAAAAACTGGTTGGAATCGTGTTATAAAACCGAAAGTTTGAAATCATAGAATAGGTAAAGGTTTATCCTGTATTGATTTTATGACTATAGCGCTAGTAGTAAAAGATGGTGTCTACAATAGCACTTAAATAATAATTCATTGAATAAAATCAAGATTGTTCATTGAATCGTTTCATGGTTCTTCAAAAGCTCAGTGTAACGTAATACAGATATTTGATAGTCACAAAATTTAAAGGTTTTGGCCTAAGACCTGCACTCTTCCTAAACATAATGGATTTTTTTCTGTAAAAACTTAGTCTTATAGCATCAGCCTCGATATTTCTTACTCCTTTAAAACGACAACTAAACTTCAAACCGATACTAGTTGTTCTGTGTAGGTACCGAGACTTAGAATCAGAGAGCTCAGTAACATCCTCAACTTAGGTGAGATTGCGTCACTTTACCGCTCCAGTAACCATTACCATATTAACATTATCATATATTGGATACCAGCTGTCGGTGTCATATTGCACATGTCATCACTTCACCTATCTGTACGCTTATACCCAGTGCACCTTTAAGTTTAGTATAAGCTTCTTATTTAACAAAAGTTGTTTTACTATTAGATGTGTTAAATCATTAGAAATGCTTAGCATGAGCAGTGTAATCTCTGAATTAACGTAGAATGGAAAAAATATTAACACACACTATTCAAAAATCTACGCAATTTCACATCTGTGTGTGTTTCAATTACACCTGACCGATTTCGCCTTATGGCATTCTTAAAATAACCTTTGAGAATGCCATAAGGCGAAACCGGTCAGGTGTAAATTAAATTTCAATAGTGGAATAAGTACAAGTGAGTTTAATTCTAGAATGTATAATTTTATATATTTAAAAAATAATCTATCTCATTTCGTTATTTCAGGCGAACTGGTTTAAAGCGCAACAGTACTGCCGGTTCCACGGCATGCATCTGGCATCCATCTCTTCTCAACAGGAAAATGATAAACTGGAGCAATACGTCAAAGACTCAGGTAAATAATATATTACACTTCATATTTATCATAACTACCTAAAACTAATAACATTCATTGTGATGTACGATATTTAAAGTCATTTATTAATTTATCAGTCATTATAAATTAGTAAAACTTCAAATAATATAAACATGCCGCTAAAGCCGTAACACGAATTGAAACGAGGCTCAATTCTCAATCAATGTAGGAATAGACAACATTTTGTTACTAATTAAAGGTACATTTATTTTATTATATAAATTATTCATTACATAAATGTACTCCTTGATTCAGATAAAAAAGTAACCGAAGTCATTCTATTGCTCTAAGAAAAAATGTAATTAACCATTTCTGCACGACGTTCAGGTTGACGAAGACGATTAAGTCCGCTGATTTACAAATGGACTTAAATTTTATAATAAGTAAATAAAAGTAGTTATTATTTTAAAATCATATTTTAATCGCTTAACTTCTTTTTTCAGGATATGGTCGAGAACACTTCTGGACATCCGGCACCGATTTAGCCGAAGAAGGCAATTTCTTCTGGATGGCCAACGGAAGACCCCTGACATTCGTGAACTGGAACGCTGGAGAGCCAAACAATTTCCGCTATGAGAACGGAGAAGAAGAAAATTGCTTGGAACTGTGGAACAGAGACGACAAGGGCTTAAAATGGAATGACTCTCCATGCTCCTTCGAAACGTATTTCATTTGCGAAGTGCGGTCTGATTGATGACTAGACTTATAGGTATTAGTGTGTGATTGCTTTCTTGTTTCTTAGTGTGAATGTCGCCGTTTACAAAACATTTCTCCAACAAAGCCTACGAGCAAACAGAATGCCAAAACTACATGTGGTTTTGCAATCTTTATCCTGACCAATTACACCTACATAGAATAAGCAATGATACTAAAATGAATTTATTAAAATAATTTTCGTGTGAATATAACAAACCAAAGCATGTTAGGTGTCCTCTTTTTTTACTTTTCTATGAAACCTGAAAATGGAACAGTATCCAGAATGATGTTGTAAAATTAATTATTAGGATTTTTTCGGCGCTTTTATCGCAGTACGGAGCACCGCCATGTTTTCAAATAAATTATCCGCACATTGAGGCGGTTTTATATTTGATTCTCTGTAAACTGAGGCGGAGTGAGGTTCCGTGCGAACCCAATGTACATATTTGGTCAGTATAGCTAGATAACGATTAGTTATGGTTTTATTTATTTTTTTATATACGACATGAAGTCGTTTCGGTAAGGGTTTGAAAATTAAACATTCTGTAATTTTTTTATTGTTATGGAACCATCACTGCCTTATGAATACGTTATGTGAAGAAACCTCCGAGCATGAGCTCAACGGGATACGCCGCGTCGTGCCCATAGTCAAAATAGTGGGTAAATAAACTATAGTTACCTTAGATGTAAATGTATAAAATAGTCATAAGCACAGACAATAAAATTTTTGAACCGATTTTTTGTTTTTCTACAAATACCCTTGTTGTACAAAATTGACTACAACCTAAGAGAGACGTACCCGTACTACGTGACCGACGAGACGTGACGTGACCCCGTCGAGGTCCCCTTAGCTCTTCATACATATAGTGTTGAAAAATAATAGTAACATATAGTGTTAAAAAAATAATAGTAACAACAGTAGTTGCTATATACCTATAATTGTGACTACATCACGAAAACTTAACTTAGCCTTCCCAAGCCCCTGTGACCAAGAGTAATGTGGCACTTACACATACAGCGCCATCTACCGAAGATAGAACATCCCAATCAACCGTAGGGCCGTAACCCGCCAGGCATGATCACCTCGCCTGGTTGGAGGATCCTCGCTTTGTGTTGGTGGGACATGACATCCGTTCCCCCACAGTAGTATTTTGCAGAAATTCTCCCCCTTTTGAATGGGTTACATAGTATGGATACTTTCCCTAAGTTCACAATAATATCAATAAATCGCTTCATGTACCAATAAATGAAATATATAATTTAATGCTAGGTCAATACAAGTGGCAATTTCTTACAGGTATCAGTAAATGGTAGTGACTGGTGTCTGGTGGACTGGTGGAGTAGATTGGAAAAGTAAATAAAAGCAATATATTAAAATATTATAAAGAGCCCAGGTATAACAATGTTGGTTGACTAAACATGTCGTTTGTGTGAGGCATGCAATCAGTGTGCAGTAAAGTTCTAATAACTCATTCGTGATGCGGAATCAACCGGCAGTTTTGATGCAATTATCTCAATTGGACGGAATTCAATTTTCTGATGTTTACAAGCAGAGGTGAATGAATGAATGAAAAGATTTTAATTAATATTTTAGAAGTGTTGCAAACAATTATGTTGTATCGCGTTTCTGTTTTAATATACTGTCTTAAGAATCTAACAATGTCTTCAATGTAACCCTACACATCAACTTAAGCGTTTTAAAAATACCACGGTAAATTATTTTTCATAATAACACTATTTTTATAGTATAGACATGGATACTATGGGATATATATATAGATAGGGTATTTATACATCCCATACTAGTTGTTGCCCGCGGCCCCGCCCGCGTGTATGTCGGTTATCGCGGCAAACAGTAGACTATGTGTTATTCTGATGTATAAGCTATATTACTGTAAAGTTTCATCTAAATCCGTTCAGTATTTTTTGCGTGAAAGAGTAACAAACATCCATCCATCCATCCATGCCTACAAACTTTTGCGTTTATAATATTAGTAGGAAGTAGGATATAATTAATGAAAATAAAATTTGTCCTTAACAGCTTAATTTTTCCCCCAGCCCTAACATTTAAAAGACACAGAGTGGTTTCAAGTGGTTTCCAGCAATTAAATACTTACAAGTACAACTACTATCAATGAGACCAAATCGTGTTAAATCATTTATAGAAAGAATCCTCGGTATTCGTGACACTTGGCACGGAAAACCACCGCTAATTCTGGCTCACTTTTTGAAATAGGCCATTGCACTCGGAGAAGTGGACGTAGTGTATAAGAATAACACATTCTAACAATTGACAATACCCTCAAAAGTATAATAATATTCTGTAACAAGAAAAAACTGTAACCCGACTACGTAAGCGCCTTTGATTATCTTTATATTATATGCCAAACCTGGATATATAATAATATACAAAAGAAATATAAATTAAAAGTATGTCAAAGGGTAATGGAACGCAAAATTTTAAACAAAAAAGGAAAGACAAGCTAAATGTACAAGTTTGAAAAAAAAAATGTTCTATATGCCTAAAAAATTGTAAAATACAAAAGTGGAAAGGGATTCGCCATATACTACTACTATAAACAAACAAAAATGAAGTAAACAAGTTAGTAAAAAGTAAGCCATTATTGCGAAGCTCTAGACAACTCATTTATCAAAATCGGTTCAGTAATCTAGGCTCTACGGTAGAACATACAAACCATGATGGGTGTCTCCAAAACAAATTAAACTCTGTATGATAAAATTCGTAATGAGGTCATTCGACAGAGTATTAGAGTACCCGACATCGCATGGAGAATCAGTACGCTGAAGTGGAAGTGGGCCGGTCATGTCTCCGTCGTCAGTATCGTACAAACAACAACAATTTGTATCATACTGATGAAAAGTAGCGTAGTTTATAGAGTATAGTACTTAGCACATCTTGATTAAATATATCACTTCGTGACGGATATCAAAGTCATTTCCATGTTGGTTCCGGAATCTGGTGATACGATACGCCTGCACGGATAACCGCAGAAATTATTCATATATTTATAATCGGTAATCTTACTACTGACAAATTTTAATAAATGTGTCATTATAATGTATGTTTGTTACTTAATTCCGCTAGTATAGCTGAACTGATATTGATAAAATTTCCCATACTCTAAAGCGGTTACTTCGAAGGCCAACTGTTTATAATTATATACATTTATATTCACTATATTCTGGATTTCTTGTAGACAAAGTCGAAATAAAGATTTTTTTTTCCTTATTAATTTAGTGAAATAAACATTTTGCTTTTTTTAGAAAGCTCGACTATAAAAATATGGTTGCGACATTTTAAAGAACCGCATAATATTTAAGGTTGATTTGATTGTTTTGTATGATCTCGATATAGAAAGTGTGTATGAGTGTAGCAAGTAAATATTTATCATTACTTTATATACATTAGTGCTTAGTACAACATTAGTACCAGCTATTTCCCAGAACAACACAAAAGCTACTAAATGAGGTAACACTACGTGTCAAAGTGCAACCTCTTCAAATTTACAATGTATTACGAATGTTTTATGTCCAATAAAAGTATGTACATAGATAGATATGGTCTTACACAAATGTACTTACTCCATGCACGGGAAACGCCTTAGCAGCTGTAAACTTTATACTTTAGGTTATTTTGATTCAGTTTTTTTATGGTATAGGGGCACACGAGCAGACGTATCACTTTATATAACACCAGAGGCGTCTCAAGTGCGTTACCGACCTTTGGGGGATGGGGAAAGGGTTGATTGGGGTATGGGCCTTAAGTATCCTCACTCGGTGATAAACAGCGCAAACGCTATTTCACACCAGTCTTCTGTGAGGCCATGGTATCACTCCGGTCGAGCCGGCGTGTGGACATAGATATAAATGGACCATATTATAAATACCATATAGTAATAGGTAGGTATGTACAAACATTATGATCCCGCTATTTATCCGATTTTGTTATGGTGGATGTGTGACACTGCTTAAGGCATTAGCAGCTTGTTTGACACCATTCCTTCTTCAAAAAGATAAATAAAATATTTATGATATTAGAAAAAGTTAAAGTTTTATTTATGGAATAGAGCGCAAATAAGTAGACTAGTTAATCTCATGGGTGTCGTATGAGCCGCATAAGAGAGCAAGTTATGCAGGAGAACATTAATGCAAAAAGAAATTTACATCTCTCATGTTCGGTAAGTAGGGTCTCCCTGTACCTCCAAACGGGGCTTGTAGGTGACTAATTAGCGCTCTAGGGTAATAATGTAGCTAGAAAAGTCGTAGGGCGGTAAGTAATTAAAAAAAAACCCTTCTTTCTTTCAAAAAGTTCGCGTACACATCTAACCATCATACTGGCAATAGACATCATGCATTCAGCCCAATAACCAAAGAGGTCGCTTTGTTATTCAGCCTTGTCTTCGTGTGAGTATAATAGTCATCAATTTTAAATATCGAACGGCGAAGCTCAATTTCGTTCTTGAAAAAAAATTTTCAAAGTTCTTTACTTGATTCTTTTTAATGAAAAAAGGCGGGAATAAAAATATTTAACTTTAAATATTTTTTGTTTTTGAGATTTTGTATAATTACGTGCTAATTAGGAAAAAAACATGAGTTCTTCAAGTAATGAAGATATAAGCTGCATTCCCGATTCAATGAAAATGGAAGCTGAAGAAATGAAAAATGTTTTATTCTTATAGAGCCTGTTTTTTCTACTTATCTCACAATCGAGATGTAAAGCAGAATAGTTAGCTCGGGTGTAAGCACCAATTGCACCCTCGAACTATAGATAAATATCTCGGGCTGCAATTGATGCCTTACAGCCCTTGGCTTCTAATCTACTATTAACTTGATACAAACCTTATACCAGCCTGTCTGCGCCAAGTGGTATAGTGGGTCAAAACCTCGTGGTTAAAAAGAGGCTTATGACCATCAGAGGTATTAAAGACTGTTGATGTGATGTGAAGTAGTCAAGTCCCTGATGATGTACAGTAGTAAGTTGTTATGTAGCCGTGTTGTAAGTAATATTACATACAGTACCAGCTGCCAGTCTTTTGGGAACGCTACCAGTAGGCGAATATATGGAGTTTTTTTTTTCACGCTTCTATGTAAATATTGTTATTGTCCTTTTTAATTATGGTTGTGTACATAGTGATAAATTAAATTATACAATCATTATTCGTACCTGAATGACCAGGCTTTTCTCGTTTTTTAACCAACTTTCAAAAAGGAGGAGGTTATCATACAGTTTCGACTGTTTTTTTTAATGTTTGATGATTCTTTTTTATTTGAGAGCTAGTGCTTCCCGTGTGGTCCCATTTCAATTTGGTCCGGTTCTTGAAGTCGGTTCTTTTTTTGATAAATTTGTGATCCTGTTGTGAATGTGAATCCCAGCTCGATCGATTGTCGATGCATGCAACCCAACCCCATGCATAATAAATTTCATGAAAATTTTTGCAGCTGTTTCTGAGATTCAGATTATATGCATATTCTACAAAATTGGTCGTTTGAAGGTATTTAGTAGGTTGTTATTTGTCGAAATCATTTCAAGCCGATATTTTTGTCTAAAGAATCTCAAATGTTTCCCTCTATTTTGACAGAAAAGCACAAGTAAGAAGCCTTCAATTACTTATCCTGAGCTTTGCAGTTTTAAAATAACTTGTTTTAAATAATCCTGAAGAGTACAAAAAAATTCTACAGAATAGTTTCTCCAACGTATAAAAACACGATGTTTTTACGATACCGCTACCGCTTTGTTAAATTTTCATTGCACTGAAAAATTTACGCCTCCTTACCTGATAGCATTTGCAATTTTCATGCGTCCGGAACGCTGTGGGCGAAGTATGTAAATGAGAGGACTCAGAAAACATAAGAGGGAGAAGGAAAGAGGACTCAAACACGTGGTTGCGTACTTATTAATAAAGAAGTCACGTGCAGTTTCAAGTTTCAACTTTCAGTGGAGTTAACGTGTGCATTAAAATATATATTTCAGTCCTGTACTATACTGTATTACGATAACAGAAAAGATGACGTCCAACTGTGTTACAACTTCTTACTGATTTTTTTAAATACAACACATATAAAATATATGTATGCGCATAACTTCTGATGGCCTTCACCTAATTGGATAATATTTTTTCCTATAAGTTCGGTATTATTAGAACAAGGTTTAAGAAAACCTAAGTTAAAAGAGTTTTTTTAAAGAGAAAATTGTCGGTACGAAGTTCGTCGGGTCAGCTAGTAATATCTATATATATAACTTGCTGTCTATGTGATTAAATGCTATTAAGGTATAATATAATACTTCTAAACATACATATAAATATATATATACTTGTAGGCAAGGAAGCGTTACTAAGTATGGTGCGAATTTGAAAACACGAACTGGTTACGAAAAGTTTTATCACATGCTTACATCAGATGCCTCTACATGCATATGCGAGATATGAGTCCGATTTAGATCAAGTGAACTGATCACGAGAAGATCATAGATAACCTGTAGAGTAAGTGAAATTGAGTGCTGCTTGTGTATTACCTGTACCAGTAGCAGTACACATTGATGACTGCAGTGGTCGTTGGCGCAGTGCTGTGCATGAGAGCTCGGGTTTGTATGAATGTTTGTATGATCTGCAAATATTTGTTTCGGAGTTTGGGTGTTTTCTATGTATACAAAAAACGTATAAGTCTATTAATAGCAGTTGTCTAATATACATATTAAAAGCTCTGCTTAGTTTGGGACTAGATTGCGTGTGTGTTAGACGTCCGAAAATGTCCGAAAATATTGATCTTAGCCTACAACTGTTTTGTTCTAAATCTAAATATTTGGTATTAATGAGAACCATTTATAAAGGTTTTTTGATCTTCACCATTCAGATTAGTCTGTTATACCATAGACTATGATCCTTGAATTCTAAAACCAGTAAAAAAATGTAGACACGATATGGCAATACTGATATTTTCATGTATGAAGTGGTGTTGAAGACACAGATAGCTATTTACGAGTAGTATTAGTATATTAGGAAATAAAATAATTATCGTACTCATAATACCTATGGATATTGAATTAATAATCCAAAACTTAAATAAATACTGGTAATAACTTAAGAGTTTACACCCGTAGTGTCGTTAGCAGCCAAAACGACTGTGTAATCTTCTAAAATATTTCAGAATACATATACATAGCTATCTAGGTAGCCCATCGAGTCGCCTCGTCATATCCGGCGCGCGCCCCCGGCAATCTGCCCCTAAGCCGTACCGCTGTTTCGTTGATAGCGTCCTTTATCCACACCAATTTAGACCTTATTGCCATCGTGAAGAAGCCCATGTTTTAGTAAAGTCTTAAGTGAGTTTATTGCAGCGTAAGGGCTACTCGACTGATTCGTGCAGCTCGGGGCAAAAGATGTACCTATTTTGATTACAGATTGCCTTTATAGAGTAATAGAGATATGAAGTTTTATCGTGTTTTTTATTTCTGCGCCAAGGACTATCGTTAGTTTAAAAACCCTTAAATAATCATTTTAAATATCTTGAACTGCCATAATGGCAGGATACTATAATAGTTCTATTTTCTTTTAGGTTTTAATAAATATATTTTTCTCGTAAATCATCAAAATCGTACTGAAATTTCATCTTTTTATCATTCTCAACTGTACTACGTCTATAATTTATTACTATGCATAAAAACTATCGCTACTACTATAAAACAGTACTTAATACTAAAAAAAATTCTCTTTTTCCCTCTTACATTATATTTTCATAAATCCTCCTTTATGCACTTGGGTCAAACTGAGATTAATACGGAATTCCCAATATCGGTTAGACTTTTGTAATTTTCAAAAAGAAAACTCATTTTGTCGTAAAGAGCGAGAGGGTAAGGAGTGGGGTACTTTCAAGATATTTTAGTTTGCTTTATCCAACATCTATATATATAAAAATGAATTCCTATTTGCCTTGGTCACGACATCACGTGTGAACGGCTAAACCGATTTTGATAATTCGTTTTCGTTGGATAGCCTATTTAGCGAGGAAGGTTTTAAGCTATGTAACATCACTCTACGACCAATAGGAGCCGGGTATCGACCGAAAATTTTGGGGAAATAGGAAAAAAATGTTTCTTATGGAGAGACGCAAACGAAGTTGAGCGGGTCAGCTAGTCTGTCAATAAAATATTCAGAACAATTGACTCTAACACCCCTCGCATTTTCACGATAAAATTATGTTTGTTAAGGAACTCATACAAGATTATTTCCTACTTTATAGTTTGACAAGTAGTAAAAAGCTTGTTTTTTTTAAATCCTTTCCCTACAATTTGTTTTTAGTGACAATATGCGTTATTTGAACTGTCTAGATATGATAAAAGAAGATTTATTACAAAGACGCGCGAGCGCTACAATCTACTTCAACGGCTATTAGAAAAGCAGTCGTTTATTTGATGTGTTACGTTTTTAAAAGTCTACTTACATAAAGTTACATAACACGAAGCACTTTCATAAGCTAATTCAATTTAGTAATTTTGTGTAGGTATATATTAAAATAAATAATTTCAATTTAGATTTAAAAAATAAAACTCCATGTCTAATGCAACTAATATTGTATTGTTCAATTCTGAAGAACGCAGAACTGAAGGCATTGTAGGATATTCTTTAAGCTTCACATGGGAAATCAGAAAAACCATTGACTGGCATTTTATGGGCCTTTATAAATAACAAATGTTCTTGTTTGCCCAACTACCGTAAATAATAAGCATACAGGTATAAGATAGTGTATGTAATGTGTGTATGTAAGCGTATTAATGTTAGTATGGAATACTAAATAGAACGTGTAGCCGTAACTAGCCCGCACTACATGGTTGCATTTTCTGCATTCGCAGTATGGTGACCACCACTCTTGGATTCTGCTTATGCTTTCCATCAGGCAGAGGAGAGTCATTTTGGCAGGGCCAAACATAAAAAAAAACAAACCCTTTGCTATGCCTTTCTTTTAAGGTTGGCTCACTGTATCTGAGAGACGTCAATATATGTAATACAATATCATACAATATTTGTTTGTATTTGTGTCATCCTACTACTCCATATAATATATACATATTTACATTGCTTTAACTTCTTTTCCACATTTACTCTCTAATACACCAGACACTACCCTATATGGGTGTCCAATCACCTTATTTATTTTCATCCCATGGTTGCCTGAAAGAGATTGCCTTTGAGCGATAAAGCTGCTACTTTATTTGACCTAGCATTAAGCTATATACTTAGTTATCTATATTAAAGCTATTTATTATTATTATTAACCTTTTGTTAAATGTGTTTGGTAAGCTATTTGGTAAAATGCTTGGGAAGCTAGTTGCATGCTGGTTTATGTACTTGCTGATATCGTGTCAATGCTCGTTAATAATGATAAATTGTATTTCAAATTTCTTATTGAATGCAGAATATTATCTTCAAATAAAAATGTGAGCAACCTTGAATCAAATTACCACCTGAAGTATTTCCGGACCGAAACGACACTTAAACCTTAAAGAAAAGACCGTACACTCACCTCAAAGGCCTAGTTATTTTTGGGTTGCAAATGTCCATAGACGACGATAGTCATTGTGTTTAGACGCTCATTTGGTCATAGATGATCATGAAAAGAAATAATCTACCAATGTAAACATTTAAATAAAAGTATATATTTTAAATTTGTAATCTAAAACTGTTTTAAAATGAATTAGCATGTCCAATGCAACTGATACTGTATTTCTAACTGATACAGTTTATATGAACGCAGAATTAAATTTTCAAGTCAAAATTCATTCGGTGTATAATAACCGAATGTTGTAAAGGGATTACTATTTACGTGAACTATTAGATTATATTTTAATTAAATATCTCAAAAAGGTTCGGGATGCCGTTCTGTTATTTATATTTCTGATTATTCTCTTCATCTTTCATGAAATTAGTTTCTTAACGCCACATAATCATATACAAAATACAAGTCAATTCATTATCAATACAACATGTACAAAATATCACGCGATAGAGTCATTAAATAACAAAATCTTAAACTACCTAAGTACTTAGATTGCATCTATTTGGTTAAAACATAAACCTGTTATTAAAATATCATTATTCTTCAGTGAACGTATATGACATATTGGTTAATCGCCATTGAAAGAATTATAATATTTATGCAAAGAAGTGTTGGAAGCTTGTCTCTTATTTAAATAACTAGCTGAACCCCGCGGTGTTACCCGCCCTTATTGTAATACATGAAATGAAATGAACTACGAAGTTGCTTCCGCTATTTGTTCGCTTAGATCTTTTTAGCTACTCAACTGTTTTAAGCAGGTCTCAGCAATAGATAGAGTGATTCAAGAGGAAGGCTTATATCTATACTTGTTGTACTTGTAGCTGAAGAGTTTGTTTGTTTGAACGCGCTTATCTCAGAAACCGCATATCTGATTTAAAAAATACTTTCAGTGTTGGATAGTACATTTATCGAGGAAGTCTAAAGGCTATATCTCGTCACGCTAAGACCAATAGGAGCGGAGCGCCAATGAAGAATGTTACAAAAACGGGGGAAAATTACCACGCTACGGGCAATAGGAGACGCAAACGAGGTTGCGTGGGTCAACTAGTGTGTAATATAAGGTAAATGTATATTAAAGTATAGGAAATCCAAGGATTTCAAAGACTTCCGTGCGAAGCCCAGCCAGCCCAGGCCAGCGAAGAAGTCGCTAGTATGAAATAAACTGTGGTGACGAATAAGCACAATCTGTTTAAGTAGCATGGTGAAGTAAGCCTAAGCCTCTTTTCTACGGAGAGGCAGAAAGATACTAGACTGTTGTAAGATAAAAATAAGAAAATCTTTAATTATTATTTTAAAACGAGAAATAGCAAAAAGACAATACGGTTTCTTTACAGTACTTACTTTATACTTTTCTCACTTGGGTGTTACCTCCACCACCACTATAAAATATAGTGTTTTGTTTTTATACTGTTTACTTATTATTTATACTTATTGTGTTTGATTTTATATAAGACTTTACTGTACTTCTCTAGTTCGTATTATCGCCACCCTCGCTCTTACTCTCTATTTAACTCTAAAATATTATATTTCATCGTGTAAAAGCACTGTGAAACGACAAACTCAAACGTTACGCAATTATGTAAAATGAAAGTGATAATAAAAATGGCAAAGTAAATAGATGTTACAAATTAATTGTACGTTTCCCAGCAATATGGCCGTTTGGTGCTCGTTAAAAGTCTCATCAACCACGAAACGAATAATTTTACTCTCGTCCAATAGCCCGGTCCCTACATTTCATCGTTGAACGGTTCAGCGAAAATGTTACCCTTTTGCAGATATACACGTGTTTTGAAAGTAAATGAGACTGTTTGATGTTTCTGTATAACTTTATACACATGATTCTTATTACTTTTTGTGAATGGATTAATGTTTAGTGACCCTGACTACTAATTCAGAAGTCATAGGTTCGATTCCCATACAGGACCAATAATTCTGTATCTAATTATTCTGTATCTAGTTGTAATTTATCTATATTTACCTGGATGACCAATTTTACTTGGTATTTTTTGTGAACTTTTTAAAAATGAATCGAAGCTAGATCGATTTATCACCCCCTAAACCCCATGCATACTAAACTTCATGAAAATCTTTGGAGGTTCCGTTCCTTGATTCAGAATATACATATATAAGAATTGCTTGCTTAAAAGAATCAGATGTATGTGTGGATCTAATAAAAATAAACAATGTTTATTAGCAGCAGCTTGTTACCATAGTACAGGATTTGTCTAATTTAGATTAGACCACACACAATTAGATTGAGATAGACGAGATGTGTGAAATCAATAAGATCAGAAAAAACATTCATCCACTAAAAGGTAAACTCTTAACTGTAATACATACATAGGTATAGTGATGGAATCAAAAGGTACTAAAATTCATAGTCCTTCTTTGACTCTGCCATAGTGATACAGCTGAAAAGTGGAACGAACGGAGCGGTACTATGCATCGTAAGTGCAATACATTTTCATACTCGGGGCCGTATTCTGAAACTGTTTTGGTTCAATATTTACTTCATGACAATACTGATTCATATCGTCACACATAACGATATTCTCTAACCACTTTTTATTTTCAAATCTCTACTCAGAGACGTCTCTAGCCCGCGAAGCGCCCGTGCGCAATAATTCCTTTAGCGCGCTTTAGTAACCACAGCGTCGTTCAGTAAGTGCGTAGGTTCATTAAAAGTGTCGCGGCCAGCTGCACCATAGGTAAAGACACCCCTTGTCTCTACTGTACTGAAAAATATTTGAACGCATGCTAGATAATAAGAGAATCAGTCTTTTAGAAGGTTTACGCTCTTTTCTTGGACTTTGGATTTTAGATCGTATCCGTCCAGAAATACCGCATAGTATTTTTTTTTCATCAGAATGGTTGTGGTTTAATACCTATTTAATTTGCTACTTTTGTAAAGTGATCTGTCTATATTTCCTCTATTACACTCTAATTCTGGAAATGGGCCGACCTAAAAAAAACTACAATTCCCGCGAGTCATGTTGACCTGACCAATCGTCTAGTTAGTTCTCTACCCGAACGCTGTATTTTACTGCAATGCAACATTGTCAACTTTATATACTGCATCGTTCCTGCCTCACTGGCATGCACCGTTTGTACGTGAATAAGACTTCTATTGCTCTCATTTCATTCGATCGAGGCACGTATACGTTTCGGAGCCTTTATGCCTTTAAAGGCGTTACTTTCTTCAAAGCAAAAAAACCGTTATATTTAGCGTCCATAAATGTCGATTTATGTATGTTTATAAGTGAGTATTTTTATAATTTCGTCAATCATTTAGTATAGGCCAATTATTGATCATTGCTAGACGTAAACCTCGCAAAATGTGCGGCACGGTCCGGTCTGTCTTGAACATCTTTTCCTGTCTCCATCCAAAAGAGATTATTTCGTAAGAGAGCGAGTACATACTTATTTCATTTACAAAACCCTGAAGTTAAATATCAGTTCTTTTCATCTCTAAAGTGTCTAGGTAAAACTTGGCGTGTGTGTGGAAAGTGGTCGTGGAAAGAAATTCAAATCTTCAAAAATATGAAACAAGGTGGTATCAAAACGATCTAGATAAAATGGCCTATCAAATGCGTCCAAAAACAAAGAAAAACTCTCTTTCACTATTTTTCCCTTATAAATTATATCCCACGCATCTTTGATTTATAGGCTTGAGACCGAATGCTGGTAAAACTTGTCACGCCCATTCCTCAAGCTACTGAATTGGGCCCATGAGACGCAGATATAAATGTTGTTTTTTCGCCAACACAAGTAGCTCCTCAAATATTTAAGTATTCTCACTGCCTCGGCTGCCTTCATCTCATATTTCTTATGGGTAGTGCTCCACTTACACTTCTACGTCATAGTGTCAAAGATTCTTAAAATGACTGTATGTGGTTTAAGATTTAATTTGTATTTTACAAAAATGACTGTAACTACTAACAAAAAGCGTGCGTAAAAACAAAACACTAAAGGCAATCGAAGCTAAAATAATCAGGCTGAGACATATTTTAACACACCTGATAGAACAGTAGTCTTCCATGCAAGAAGTTAAGGCACTACTTTGTCTTCAATTGAATCCACCTTCAATATTCATATCCACGCTCATTTCAGTACGAACGGGTTGGCTCGAATGGGGTATACTACCCTCACGCAGAAGACCAATCTAAAATGACAGCATTCGCGCTGTCGTATTTTGTTGGTGAGTGCAAGATCGGAGGCCCAATGATACAGAAGCAACTCAATAGAGCGGGTCACCAGTACTCTTGTATTTCATTTATGCTTTCCATCAGGCAGACTAAAGTTACTTTAGCAGAATCATAAATAAAAAAAATGAAAATCCATACGCTATATCGAGAATACGGTAAGATTAATACTGATGTCGTTATCGTACATCATATCAATATATTTTCTTTTTAGAACTCTCTACAGGTGTGACTATATTTAGTCACTTATCTACACCACGCAATCTATTTTTGGATTTTTTTTTTTTCAGCCTTGCCTTTGACAAAACCAGTTAAAATTCCTCATGGAATAATTAAACTAATTGGTCAGCCTTATGCCTCCCATGAGTGGGTACAACAAAGGCATTATGTCAAATGAAGTCTATATATCTATTTAAACAAATAAAATTGAAAGATTAGTTTGTAATTTAAAGTTAACGGTGCCTAATGCGTATGAAATTATAAATATTTTTAAATTTTTAATCTGTCTGTTTCTTCTATTAAACTAATATTATAAATTTGCAAGTAACTCTGTCTGTCTGTTTGCTAAGCTTTCACAGCTAAACCGCTGCATCGAATTCAATACAATTATTAATAATAATTAAATGAAATCGTGTAGATACTTTAACTCTTGAGGAAGGACATAGGCTGCTCTTTACCGCGAAAACAGAATCGAGCCAAGCCTAGACATCAAACCGTTGTCAAAAACTAATTTATTATTAATAATACGTATTTAAGTAAAGGACAAGCAAAGAATTCGAAAGGGTTGACCTTAACACAGTGAATGGTAGTACTGACCTAATTGTGGTTGATAACATACCTGTACCACAATAAAAGTTGATAGCAGTAACAATTTATTTCCAAAAGTTGGTGCCGAGCACTGCCAGTCATGACAACAAGTTCCTTTTATATAAACATTGAATAAATAGCATGACTGAGATAGTACATGCTCGCATATTTAATACTTTTTGATGATTTCAGATGAAATGTTGGTAGGTAGATAGTTTAAAATGGATCACTATAAATTAATTTAGTGTTTGTAGTTTACCACCCCTATTCACCCCCGGTTTTATTGTAGGAGATTTTTTTATGAAATAGGGGCAAACGAGCAGACGCATCGTCTGATGATAAGCGATTACCGCCGCCCATGGACACCCGCAACACCAGAGGCGTCACAAGTGCGTTGCCGGCCTTTTAAGAAGGAATACGCTCTTTTCTTGAAGGTTTGAAGGTCGTATTGGTTCGGAAATCTATCATTTTTACTGTTTAATGGTTAATAAAATGTTACATCAAGATCAACATGCCCATTGTTTGCATTCTCAATGAGTATGGTGACCACCACTCTTACACCACACCATACACTCTTTCTTCGTGAACTTAACCACGATCTCAGATCAACTTTATTATGGAAACTGTAACAATAATTCTTTACAGCTATGTATATTCGATATTATACGATCACTATTTATCTGATTGTAAAATAACGTGTACATAGTAATAATTTATTAGAAAACAAAGATAGGCAGATTTACTTGCGATTCTCGCCTGTACCTTTGTTGCTATCATTAATAAACAAAGAAGGTCCGAATTGAATTTCGCTACCTGTTTTCGAGATATAGAGATAAACATTTAAGAAATGAACTTTATTTATTTATTACACATTTTGCACTTTAGGAGTATTGGTGGACTTAATGCCTAAGGTATTCTTTCTTTACTAGTCAACTTTTGGGTGTTACAGAGAAAATAGGAAGTAGGTACATTTAGATTATTTGTAATATATCGAATACACGTCAACACGACAACACGTCAAACTTATCATAAACTAAAACTTGTAAATATAATAAATACGCATAGACACATTTTTAAATATGTATAAATCTATATATACTTAAATACGCAAATAAATATTTCTAACTCTGGTACCCTTACTCACTCGATGTAACACAGCGCAAGCTCTGTTTCACACCGGTTTTCTGTGAGGCCGTGGTATCACTCCGATCAATTCCGGCCGATTCATGCCGAAGCGTGGCTCTCCCACTATGAAAAGCCTAGTCTTGGTTTTTACGCGTACAATAATCGCAGCCGGTTCGGAGCCCTAAACGTTGCAGTAATCCTCTGGCACTGATTTGTTACTTATTCACGCCAGTTTAGTGTGCAATCGAGGTGTAAACCCAGATCTTTCATCGATCTACAAATAGGTATATTAGTCCTATTAAAGGTAATAGCCGGCAGAGTTTCAGGGTCTATTCTGCTCATCGATCGGCGACTTTCTACTACAATGGCTTTACAGTTTTTGGGGTTTACTTATAAACCTTTGAGTCCATGCATTAATTGTGTCCAAGTCGTTTTTGACCATTTGTATAGCTGTCGAGATATCCTCTACTTTAATAGAGCTGTAGTTCATCAGCATACAGATGATACGCATAAAGAATTTCCAGGATTTGGAGATTAATATACCTATATCTATATATATAAAAGAAAGTCGTGTTAGTTACACCATTTATAACTCAAGAATGGCTGAACCGATTTTTCTGAAACTTGGTGGGGAGGTAGCTTAGAACCAGGAGACGGACATAGGATACTTTCTACATTTTTTTTTTTTTTTTTTTTTTTTTTTATGTTTGACCCTGCCAAAATGACTCTACTCTGCCTGATGGAAAGCATGAGTAGACATAGGATACTTTCTACATTTTTCTTTTTTTTTTTTTTTATGAGAAAGTCGTGTTAGTTACACCATTTATAACTCAAAAATGGCTGAACCGATTTGGCTGAAACTTGGTGGGGAGGTAGCTTAGAACCAGGAGACGGACATAGGATACTTTCTACATTTTTTTTTTTTTTTTTTTTTTTTTATTTTATGTTTGACCCTGCCAAAATGACTCTACTCTGCCTGATGGAAAGCATGAGTAGACATAGGATACTTTCTACATTTTTTTTTTTTTTTTTTTTTTTTTTTATGTTTGACCCTGCCAAAATGACTCTACTCTGCCTGATGGAAAGCATGAGTAGAATACAAGTTTTTTTTATTTGCAAAATATTCACAACATATCGTGCTGCATGTGAAGAATTGAACTTATTAGAAAACGATACCCATTGGGATACGACAATCGCTGAAGCCATTATCTCTGCATCTCCAAGTCAGATACGCACATTATTCGCTATCATAACTTCGACATGTTTTCAATCAAAACCAATGAAACCTGTGGCACAAATACAAGGATAATATGTCAGAAGATATTTTACATCAAATTCGTGTCAGTTCCAGAAATCACGATATTGAGATGAATGAGGAGATACATAATCGTGCTTTACTCTTGATCGAAGATATGTGTTACCTCAAGTGCGGTAATTTATTAATCAGGTTAGGAATGCCAGCGCCATATCGTGAAATGAATGACGCATTGAATCGAGAATTGGAACGGGAACGTGAATATGATCACCAGGAATTAGATTTAGTAGTTCAAACGAATGTACCCCTGTTGAATTACCAACAAAAGGAAGTTTATGATACTTTAATGAAGGCAATCGATGATGAAAATGGTGGTTTATATTTCCTAGATGCCCCTGGTGGAACTGGCAAGACATTCCTCATGTCATTAGTTTTAGCAACTGTTCGGGCGAGATCCAACATAGCGGTTGCAGTTGCTTCTTCTGGAATAGCAGCCACATTGTTAGAAGGATGCCGTACGGCTCATTCAGCATTAAAATTACCGTTAAATCTTCAAACCATTGAAGAACCAACGTGTAATATTGCAAAACACTCAGCAATGGCCAAAGTTTTAGCGGCATCGAAAATCATCATCTGGGACGAATGCACAATGGCGCATAAACGTGCATTAGAAGCACTTAACCGAACATTAAAAGATTTACGCAATGACTAGAGATGTTTTGGAGGAGCAATGATTTTACTGTCTGGCGATTTCCGCCAAATACTGCCAGTAATTCCAAGATCTACGGCTGCCGACGAAATAAACGCTTGCCTCAAATCGTCAAATCTATGGCGCTATGTGAAGAAACTGCAGCTGACAACAAACATGAGAGTTACATTGCTTAGTGATACATCTGCTGAAGATTTCTCGGAGCAATTGCTGACTATCGGTAATGCTCAAGTACCTGTCGATGAATCGAGCGGATTAATATCATTTACAAATAATTTCTGTAATTTTGTCTCATCAAAAGACGAACTTATCAACAATGTATTTCCAAACATTATTTCTAACTACAAAAATAATGAATGGTTGAGTGAGCGAGCAATTTTAGCGGCTAAGAATAAAGATGTAGATGACCTGAACTACATAATTCAAAATAAGATCATTGGAACAATGCATTCATTCAAATCTGTTGACTGCGTCACAAATGAAGATGAAGCCAATAACTATCCAATTGAATTTTTAAACTCTTTGGACGTGCCTGGCTTACCACCGCACAATTTACGCCTAAAGGTTGGCTCCGTAGTAATCATGCTTCGAAACATAAACCAACCAAAACTGTGCAACGGTACGCGTTTGGTGGTTAGAAAATTGATGAACAATGTAATTTACGCTACGATAATGATCGGAAAATTCAAAGGTGAGGAAGTTCTTATTCCGAGGATCCCGATGATCCCAAACGATATGCCGTTTGAATTTAAAAGACTTCAATTTCCGATACGTCTTGCATTTGCCATGATCATCAACAAATCACAAGGCCAATCCTTAAAAGTTTGAGGTTTAAATCTAGAACATTCATGTTTTTCCCATGGTCAATTATACGTGGCATGTTCACGGGTCGGAAGACCATCTGCGTTGTTTGTTTTTGCGCCTGATAATAAAACAAAAAATGTCGTGTATCACAAGGTACTTAAGTGAAGAGCAACCTACCTATTAAGTGAACCTAACCTAAAATACAGAAATAATAATGAATGACTAATTTAGGTATTTAATTTTTTTGTATTTTTTCCAATAAAAAAAACACAATCTGCTTATTTATTGCCATTAACGCGGAACAAAGTTCGCCGGGTCAGCTAGTAGAAAATAATAGAGGAGAAAGAATACCGCCTTAAGCAACACCAGAGTCAAGATCATACCAGCTTGTTCAGAATTCATCGACATGAACTAATTTCTGGCATAGACAACTTTATTTATACATATCACGTTTTTACATTTAGCTTTAACTAGCGATTAAGCCCGGCTTTGTACAGAACTCTTTGAAAATTCTCGGATTTACTTTACTGTAATATGCTAATATACCTTCCTCTTGAATCAGTCTATCTACTGCTGAAAAGTGCATTAAAATCCGTTGAGTTAGTTTAAAAGATTGAGTGAACAAACAACGGAAGCGAATTTATTTTATTCTATGTAAAGATTTAACCAAGACTTCCTTTCTAGGGATAGGCAGCTTGATGTGATTTTTACTTTAAACAACCAACGAGATCCAACATATTGAGATTATAACTGTATATCTTAAACAATAAAGCAGATCGATCGCTTTAACGTCATCAGCAAGCGTTGAGTTCACAAAACAATGGGTACGCATGACGTCGCCCATTCAGGATTGAGATATTTTTAAAGCCAGTAAACAACTGTGAAAATAACTAACGATGCTAGAGAAACATTTTATGTGCTTATATAGAGGTTTGTTTTCAGTATATTGTTTCGAAAACCTACGCGTTATGTTTGTGAACAGTATTTCAGGTAGGTAGGTCATCCGAAAGCTATATACAATTTCTGGAAAAGCTACTAACGCTTTTCTATGTGTTAGATTTTATATTTTTATGATGAATTTCAGTATTACGCCATGTGATTGTCAATGAGGGCACTGTAACAAATTTATAGTAATAATTTTGTCAGATGATCGACTAATCAACAACCCATAATGTCCCAGTGCTGGGCTCGGATCTCCTCTCATGAGAGGGTTAAGGCCATACGTCCCCACGCTGGCCAAGTGCGAGTTGGGGACTCATCGACTAACTGACTAGTAAATCCTAAAAATAGTCGGTTCGATGGATCACCTAAAAATGAGCAAATATAACAATTTTAATACGCAAAAGTAGACTGAAACAACTTGCCAAAAGTTTTTTCAAAATAAAAAATATCATCACGATACGATCAAAAGGAGCGGAGAATCAATGAAAAGTGTTGCAAAAACGAAGGAAAAGTATTCCTTTCAAGGGCTCCATTGCATGCTCTGTGTAAATGATTTAAAGTTTCGCAAAAATTATATATGAAAGATTTGATCTCCGATAAAAATAAATAAATAAATATTTCGGACATCTAACACACAACATAACGCCTTCTAGTCTCAAGCTAAGCAGAGCTTGTGTTATGGGTACTACATATATACATTTTTTTTTGTAAATACATACATATTATACATAGAAAACACCCAAACTCCGAAACAAATATTTACAGATCATACTAACATTTGGTTCGAACCGGGAATCGAACCTGAGACCTCATGACCAGCAGTCACACAAGCCAACCGCGAGACCAACGAAGCAGTCTAAAAAAGTCTAAAAGTTCTAAAAAAGTCCGCGACGCGCTCACTATAATCTTTTTATGGTAAACAAATTAGTTCACGCTACTGGCGCTAACTAATGGGAGACGCTAACGAGGCTGCGGGGGTCAGTTATTAAAACATAAAACCCACATGACAGGATAGGTATACGAGTATGCATGCACCATGCACAACTATAATATAAAGGATACATCAATGTAATGCATTGTTGTGGAACACTAGTGCCGTAGAATAGTGTAAAACATGTAGGTACAAATATTTGTTCTTTTGCAACCGCCGAGCAATTTGCAGAGTGGTGTACTTGTGGTATTGTGTCCCGTACCGTCAACGCCCGCGCGCAATTGTCATACCTTTGGCTTTCTTTCTTTGTATTGCAGATGTACCTACCGGTGGATACCGCACTCTGATAATCACGTTATTAGGTCATAACAATGGAGTGGAAAGGTCCTTGAGTCATAAAATAAAATGAATAGGTATGGATACGTATTTTAAGTAAAATAAAGTAGAAAGACATATTACTTCTTCCAAACTGATTTTCACAGTTTTGGAAGATGTAGCTCCTTTTTAGGGATCCGTGCCAAAGGCAAAAAACGGAATCCTTATAGATTCATCATGTCTGTCTGTCTGTCTGTCCGTCTGTCTGTTTGTCTGTCTCTCTGTCCGGCGATTGTCATAGCCACTTTTTTCCGAAACTATAAGAACTATCCTACTGTTGAAAGTTGGTTTACTTCTCGTCTTTTGTTTTACCTCTAAGTAAAAACAACAGACGAGAAGTACATAGGTGTGTACTTGTGAACTTTGTGATTTTTTGTATAGTTTGTATAAAAAATATTTGAAATTTATAATATTCATGCTATAAGGTTTAGCCCAACTCTTATAGTAAATACAAGATGAACGACCTTTATCTGGATGACGATGATCCTAATAGCCTGGACAAAACAGATGTCAACTAACTCCTGTCTACGAGTAGCATGCAGAAAGAAGGCGTGCATAAATAATATGTCAATTTTAAGTATATGTAACTCAAGAGAATGAAAACAGAATCGATTCGCCATGCCAACGTGTTTTAGTAGGACATTACCTCCTTTCTGAGGAGAGACCTCTATCAAGGAGTAACACAAGACTATTTAATAGTTCTTACTTTCGTTTATCAACAACAATTTAAAAGGTCGTAATAAAGTAAACTTCTTTCGGCATCTTTAGCAATAACTAGTGTTCGCCCAGTGGTCGAAATTCGAATATAATTCATTATTTATCTTTATTTGTCTTTCTGCACTCCTCCTCCATATAAATTTTAACTGTGCCAAATTTCATATTCCTCTGTTCGCAGAATTATTGTAAAAAAAAAATATATATATATATATAAAGCTGAAGAGTTTGTTTGTTTGAACATGCTAATCTCAGGAACCGCTGGTCCGATTTGAAAAATTATTTCAGTGTCAGATAGCCCATTTATCGAGGAAGGCTATATATCATCACGCTAAGACCTACAGGAGCGGAGCTACAATGAATAACGTTACAAAAACGGGGGAAAATTATGCCACTATGAGACGCAAACGAGGTTGCGTGGGTCGGCTAGTATAAATATATAGAAAACACAGAAACAAAAAACTTATCAGCACGGAAAATTCATCTCACAAGTATTACTTTCGAACATTGCATAAAACCTAGTTTGAATTTGTGTTTTGAAATTAAAAAGTAAATAAATATTATATTCTCATTAGACGGGAAACACGTGTAGTGCAACTCTCAGACAATGAAAAACATGCAAAATGAATGAACACGTGAACGTCATAACATAACTGTATCCACACATGATGTGTACCCAAATTATGTTAGCATAAAATAAGTGTAAAAAATTCTGTAAAAGATTTACTAACCCTACTAAATAATAAATATCATTTATCATCATAAAATTGATTCAAATACCCAAATCATCAGCCCATCGCAGTCCACTGCTGGACATAGGCAAATACCCACGCTTTGAAGTAATCGGAGTCTTTGACAGTGACACTCGACGATACTTCGCTAACCCGAGATTGAGATATAGAAACGTCTAAACAAAGAAACATTCTTGTTCATATGTATTAAGTAAGTAGCAACGAGTATGAAACTGAATTCTTTAATACAATATCACTTCACAGGAATCCTGGAAAAGGTTCCATATTATGAAGACACGCAATCAAAGTTATTGAAAGAAACGTCCTTCAGTAGTCTGATCCGGCTTGAGGCGGCACTATTCTGCCATCGTTTCGCGAATCCCTCCCTCGAAGGCTTCAACCCATGATTATCGACCACTTCAAACTTGAACTGTGACCTTTTGCTTGCAGACCTCCAATTAAATTTCCATTTGTTCACTGAAACACATTTTTAACTACAATTTTAAAGAATTCTATAAAATGTTTTGGTTACGCCGAGAGCGACTATATCTGTAGGCGGCTTATTTACAGTTCTCTATTATATTTTATACTAGCTTTAGCACACGGCTTCGCTCACGCGACTTTCTTCCCCTGGTGTAGCCCCTTAGGGGTAGAATTTTCAAAATTCCTTTCTTAGTGCTCACTTACGTTACATAAAGAACCTACATGCAAAATTTTCAGATTCTAGGTTCAGCGGTTTGAGCTGTGCGTTGATCTCTGGGTAAGTTAGTCACCTTCCTCTTTTATATATATATATAGACTAGTGGTTGCCCGCGGCTCCGTCCGCGTATATGTGGGTTACCGCGGCAAATAGTACCTAGTCTATGCGTTATTCTGATGTATAAGCTATATTACTGTAAAGTTTCATCCAAATCCGTTCAGTAGTTTTTGCGTGAAAGAGTAACAAACATCCATCCATCCATACTTACAAACTTTCGCGTTTATAATATTAATAAGAAGTAACATATATATTGATAGATAATAATTATAGCAAATGTATTTAACACATTGTGGTCGTAAATTATTATAATCATTCCTTTTTTTTCAATTGGATTAGTCGTATTAAAATATCAATTAAATAAACTTTTCATTCAAATCTGTAACAATTGTACTCAGATTACTAGTCAACATTAGCTAAAAATATAATAACACGTGTCCAAAGCTGAAAATAATTGTTTCCCGTCATCATCGCCATCCAACTGTCTACAATATTAGCTTCGAGGGGGCCGTAAATACCAAATTCTTCATGAAGCAAAGGTTACACCAAATCTCCCTCCTACAAGTATTGTAAAATGACGTCATCGGATAGAATTATAGAGTGTTGTGATCGGCAGGTACAAGAAAGGTTAGGTCGTCGGCGATGTCGCGGGGGACGGAACTCTCCTCCCCCTGACCTTTAGAGTGGTGTCCCGCGGGAGCGCATAATCGCGCCGCATTACCTCACGACATATCCCTGAAACGGTCTCTTAACATAGACGAGGGACGGTTTTGGGTGAAGTCGAGCGGCGGACTGGGCACACCTGTGTAGGTAGGCCGGATCCTAGCAAGTCCGCCGCGTAGGTACTGCTGCAGCCGGGCGGGCGGCGCGACGGCGCGTCTCGCCACCGCCGTTGTCAGACGCACCGCTAGATATGTGCCGTACGTATCCGAAACTAAACTAATTGTATCCGCAACTAATTACAATAAACCACGTGTGTCCTTCGGCAGTTGCAGTTTATATAACTGAATCTGCAATTCAATTTTAGTGTTGTAGGTAATTCAGCCTCGTAGATTTAAACTAATTGATGATTCTGGTAGTAGTTTTAGTTGACCCGAATTAAACAAAACAAGCGTAGCAAGAGCGGGCCTCACCAGCGTTTCATTGTGGTTTCTGTTACACTCATTTCTAAAAGCAGCAGTGTACACAGCCTTTTAAACATTTTAAATACGACTTTGAAATATAAGACAAAGAAAACAACAAATAATTTTTTCAGCTATTTTTGTTAATAAAGATTGAGAATACATACACGAGAACCTATCTTGAGCTCTGCGTATACTATCCGCGTCGTCCCTCCCTAGCCGTGAGTCGTAATAACGCGCATGCGCGCTGGTCGCTATTAAAAAATGAATTCCTGGTTCTCGCACTGCGAGGCACACGTCGGTGACGGCGGCTGCGTGTCGTACTGCGGAGTGTACGCGGCGAGGACCGCGCCCGAGCGCCGAGCGCCGAGCGCCGAGCGTGGCGAGCGAGGCGAGGCAGGCGAGCGCGAGTGTGGTGGAGCCGGGGTGTGTGGGTGTGGTCGTGCCAGTGCGTGCAGTGTCGTAGTGATGAGCATGCGGTAGGCCGCGCCGCGCCGCGCCGATGCGCCCGGGGTGCTAGCGGCCGCGGCATGGCCGCCCATCTCCACACGCACCATGAGCGACCTGCAGGCCACCTTCGAGTTCTCGATCGAACTCTACAAGTTCTACAATGTCGACCTCTTTCAGAGAGGGTGAGCTTCTAATAAACTGATCCACTTACTGATAACGACTGATAAAACATTTCAACTACTACGAACAAGCTCGTTACATTGATATAATAAGTTAAACAAAACCATTTATCAATTTTATCAATCAAATGTTCTTTCTCGGTAGATACATAATTGATTTTAAGTCATCGAACATATTCTATAGGTATTTTTTGTAAGTAAAAATTGTTAGTAATGAATCTTAACCGTTCTTTTGAAGCTGAGATTAGGTACTTAGTTAGCGATAACCCAGTAAACTACGATACGAGGTTTATAGAACATTTTATGATCAAGACAAATGGTCGCCGGTGTAATGGTGCCTGTTGATAGATTTCAACCTTACAGCCTTGCGTTTTAGGTCTCTATTGAGTATAATGTATTTGGGCAATTAGCTATTAAAAAGTAATAAGGAAAACACAAAGTGAATTTGATTCATCGATAACCAAAAGCCAATACAAAGGTTACTTTTAACTGTTACACCCAACAGTAAGAATTATCTAGTATCTAACCCACATTCATACAGCATACTTTAGTTCTAATACATTTCTTACTATCTTATTCCTAGAAATTTCAAAATAAATATAAGACATTTTCAGATTATTTGGTATTTACTTAGTATGTTGATATACCGACTACGTGTTCATACTACGTTGTAAAGGTACTCCAACGTAATCCTTGTCAATCTCATTAAGTAATCCTTACCAAAGATTATATCTCTCTTTTTTTTTAACGTTGTAACTAAAAAAGTTAACAAATCACAGCACTGTATAATCTGTGACATAAGAACGCTAACCTTTCTTTCTTTGATGAAATGGCAATCAGCCGGATCTCTCGGATCAGCTATTTCTGCCAATGTCTTGTGTTTATAGTCTTCAAATCATGAGTCTTCAAGTCGTTAAGACTTCGTCGTGATGAAATTAATGATATAAAATATAAAAAATGTGGATGAGATGAAATGGGGACCGCCTTCCGAAAAAACAAAAAACGATCTCCCAACGCTAACCTAATTTATGATAATCGAGTGACACTAAATAGTGACGGTAGAAGAGCCCTCTGGTGTCAAATTTGGGGGATAGACTAGAGGTGTAACCGACTTAGGTACCTAATAGAAACTAGATGATTTATTTTTTAATTGTTACTGATTAAAAAGGTGATAGGATTGAAAATACAAGTTTTTCATACTTTTTGAATCAATTTCAGATAGGGGACGTAGAGACATAGAATAAGAAATTATTTTATATTATCTAGTCGTTCTGAATATTATCAATGACATATAAATACGACCGCTCTTAGCTGTTGTTAAATAGAGACAAGAGTAGGGTGGGACAAAAGCTGAAGAGTGTGGTAGAATGGACCAAATCCTGATTTCTAAGAAGATGTTTAGACAGATAGAAAACTCTTTATTTGTTCACCATATTACAGAGTTACAAGATAATACAAGCTTAGGTCCAGTCGTGGCCTATATAATATATATATAATATAATAAATAAAGTCTGTTACTGAGGATGATGATGATGGAGTTTACAAAAAACTTTTATTTAATGTTGCAATCCTTTATAGACAGTACAATCTGAAAACCAGATAAGTTTAAATAAATAATGTATATCTAAACAAATACATAAAATTGAGGAGTTGTTCACTAAATGCATGTGAAAATATACTTACATTAAAATACCAATTTAAGAAAAAAAACTGTCTGTTTCTCTGTTCCGCCTAATCTCTGGAACGGCTAGACCGATTTTGACGGTACTTTCACTGGCAGATAGCTAATGGTATAAGGCGTAACTTAGGCTAGCTTTTTTAGACTACCTTCGCCCCGCTGCGTTACCCAATATATTTTCGTACCGCGGGGCTCAGCTAGTACTTAAGATATGAACATATTAACTGTACTATAGTTCTGAAGGTAGACCAACAACCGCAATTAACACCGCAGGTTCAATTGGTCAAAAATTAAAACATTATTAAAATTAACAATCAATGCACACCACAAAAATAAAACGTTTTAAAAATGTGACTGCCCTTACCCAGGTTTGTTCGTGCAATTATGATTGACGAAACGAATTGCAGAGCCGTCGCCGCGTCGTTCAAACCCCTTCAATTAAACGAAGGGTATATCGAGTCAGAACTCTTAATTAGTAATCGCAGCGTGCTTACTACGAATATTGGTGGATAAAAAAGAAAAAAACTCAACCCTATGCGATTTTGGCTTTAATTGTATTAATAACCAAAACTGGTGAAGCAAGAATAACGTTTCACCATCATCATCAACAATTCTAAGAAGTCCATTGCACATGGGATAGTTTTAAATAGTTTAAAATTACATTTATAATCACTGAAAGTGTGTATGTATTTGTATAAGTTGAGTTAAACAGATACATATTTCTTTCAAATAATTTTGTCCAGTATTTTGGAATCAAAAAATTACACATAAATTATAATGTTTCGTTTTGTATTTTTTTTTATGGAATAGGAGGCAAAAGAGCAGACGTATCACATGATGGCAACACCAGAGGCGTCATAAGTGCGTTGCCGAGCTTTGGGGGATAAGGGGAGGGACGTGGGTAGGGGTTGAGGGATAGACCTCCGGTATCCTCACTCACTCAGTGAAACACAACGTGAGCGCTGTTTCACACCGGTTTTCAGTGAGGCCGTGGTATCACTCCGGTCAAGCCAGCCCATTCATGCCAAAGCGGGGCTCTCCCACGGTAAAAATGTATGGGAATTAATAATAATTTATTATTAATCATGTAATAGTACATAACATGACATTGTAATAACCTCTTTTGACGGGGTGGAAAATACTTTCTTTGCCACTAAAACCACCCCGAGGGAAGATATAATAACAATGACCTAGGAAAAACAATTACAATGAGAAAGGTTAAGACGCATATAAGTGAACGTAATTATACGTTACATACAAATACAATACAACACAGAACTGTTCAAGTTAATTCACACAGAGATACATAGTCCAATCGCGTGACTCCAAATTTATGACTAATGTGTTCCGTCCTACATCGCTAAATTATTGACGTCATAAATATTTAATACCCCATCCTCTTTTCTGACACCGAGTGTATTCGTGTCGTATCATTCTTGCACTTATATTCTAATAGCTTTTGACCTGTAAGGGCCCCCACACATAACTGCGATGCGGCGTGAAGTTCTTACATTCATACACACATACATAGCCTGTCCAAATCATAACCCTCCTTTGGCTTTGCCGTAGTTAGGCAATAAGCGTACTGCGACAGAGGTCTTACGCTGTCGCGGCTACACCGCTGAACCGATTTGCATGAATTTCGGAATGAGGATTGATTAGACCTTGGAAAATAACATAAGGACGTAGCCGCGGGAAAAAGCTAGTACTTAAATTTAAGTAAAGTTTCAGTAGTTTATTACTGAAAACGTATTAAGGAAACAAACCAACACGGTTTTCGCCTTTATGAAATTACCTAGGTTTTACATTGAATTCAAAGCAAATGTCCTGCAAAATGGTTTAAAATGTGGTGTGTTTAATTTAAAATGAAACGTGAATATGAGTATTATTTGTGATAGAGATAAATGTGATAAAATTGTACCATATAAAATACAAACCAGCGATATTTTTATGTAACGTTGTTTGTAAAATCTAAAACAAAAAAAAGTAAAAAAAATAAAAATTAAACGGTATTATTGAAAAAATGTAGGTACTAAAAGCTAAAAAATTCATTTGGGGATAAAAATATTCGGTATAAAATCGTTGGGCGTATCGCAAACTGAGATGACTGAATGGAAACACGGGTCCGACGATTTAGTTTCAGCTTTTAGTACATTATTTTCAATAAAACCGCCTAGAATAAAAAAAAAACAAGTTTTTAGTTCTATAACATAGTACTTCTCATCTGTGTTCTACTATTCAAGCCCTTTCATTTGATACCCATATAGTGATAGTCTTTGACAAAATGCGTAAACCAACATTTTGTAGCGGCGGCAATCTTTGATTTTAATTTTTCATAGTGAACTGTGTTTTTCTAGTCAAACCCTTTCATTTGATAGCCATATTGAGGTAAACGTGATAAAATATGTAAACCGCTATTTTGCAGCGGCGGCCATCTTGGATTTACAATAAAACAAAATTCATTTAACTGTATTGTCACCAGAACTGTACTGTACAAACCCTGTACCAAATTTCAGATCAATCTGTCAACAGGAAAGGGGTCAAATTTTAATAACAAGATTTGACCTAAACAACAACCATGTCAAGCTAAATAAACCCGTTTAAAAAAGCTTGTAAAAAGGAAAATATCTTGTAAATTTCTTCCACTTCAGTACTGGCTAAAAATAATACATTTTCATTCAAAAGCTTAATATTTTTAAAAAAGCTTAATAATTTTAAAAACAACGTTACTTGCACGTTTTAATACGTTTCATTAATGGGACAGAATGTTATGCAAGCTAAAATAAAAAATAAAAAGAACTCCCTACGCAAGAACTTAATCGAGTAATCATACGCCAAAAATGCCTAACATCATTTCGTTACTGAGCGGATACTCTTACAATGCTGGACCGATATTAACCAAACATAGCTAAGAACCACCGCAAGGAAAGTGGCTTTCAAAGGAAAAACCGCATCGAAATCGGTCCATCAGTTTGACAGCCAGATACCACAGACAGACAGACATCGACGACAAACTAATAACATCCCTCTTTTAGCGTCTGAGGTTAATTAGAGTCGGGGGTTGTAAATACTATGTTAACTGCATTTTGAAACTACGAGTAGAAACACTAAATCTAAAACCCAACTACGTAAAAATTAGTTATATCTAAAATTTCATTCAAAGAGACAGAAACGAATGTCACCAATTAACAGATATATAAAAAGTTGTAATGCCATTAAATGGACCGATAAGCCGAATTCACTTCTTTCATTATGTTTTGACTTCGTAAGTCGTCAGCCCGCAAGGTCACTGTCTAAAATTAACTGTTTGAAACATATTTCATGATGTTTACTCCCAAACTACGATGTTTTACTATTGAATACGTTGCTCAAACGTAAGTAAAAATAGGTGTAAAAAATACTGAGAAAAATAAATTCTTTGATTCAAAACAATGATAAAGCATACGAGTATTGGCTGAAAGGCCAATAAACGCTTGTGCCTTTAAAAAAATATATATGTCAAATTTATAGTGTGATTAATAAGTGTGCAGTGAAATGACATATTTAACAATCGACTAAATGTTTTACAGACATTGATAAAACAACACGATTATTTATTTTAAATTGTAAAATAACACACCTACTCCTACGCATTGCGTCCAGTTTGTGACCTAGTTGTACTTGTGGAATGATTCAATTTCACAAAATCGTGTCTTTAGTTAAATCTACACGTGCTCTGAGA
This sequence comes from Spilosoma lubricipeda, assembly GCA_905220595.1. Taxonomy (NCBI): domain Eukaryota; kingdom Metazoa; phylum Arthropoda; class Insecta; order Lepidoptera; family Erebidae; genus Spilosoma; species Spilosoma lubricipeda. The sequence goes on from HG992290.1 coordinate 6,122,696, forward strand.
ATTTTACGAAACATGGACTTTGAGGTGGAACATCTATTTAAAAAAATATTTTCAGAATTGACACGATGTAGTAAATATAAATGTTATTTATTTATTATTTAAAAATACAAGATGGTAAACGTTTACAAATTTTTTAGAACTTTAATTTACAATAAAAAAATTACTGGAGATCACACTTCACACTAATATATAAAGGCGAAAGTTTGTGAGTGTGTATGTTTGTTACTTCTTCACGCAAAAACTACTGAACGGATTTGGATGAAACTTCACAGTGATATAGCTTATACATCAGAATGACACATAGGCTACTATTTGCCGCGATAATCGACATACACGCGGGCGGAGCCGCGGGCATCAGCTAGTATTAAATAAAGTGAACTAAATTAGGTGTAACTAAAATCGCGCTTTTATATCTAGGATATTTTGTGCTTTATAGACTTAAAGAATACTGCTACCATTTCTTTAAAAATTCTATGGAAATCTTCCCTTCACTGTAATTAGTACTGAATTTATTTTCATGAGCTGGATTATCGTAGTATGCGAGTCTTTAGGCTGCATCACAGTTTTAATACCTGACGCAAGCAGTAGAATACTTATATTATACAAGTTAGTTACAGAGCTTAAAATGAAAAGCAATATAATATTCAAATGTTTTATTCTCTTTCCAAAATTATTAAACTTTCTATTTACTCAACGGTTTCTAAAATACATTTTATTCAGCACCAATTAACACTAAATTATTGAGAGCGACATATAACCACGTACTACTTAAATTCAATAATCACACTTCACACTAATATATAAAGGCGAAAGTTTGTGAGTGTGTATGTTTGTTACTTCTTCACGCAAAAACTACTGAACGGATTTGGATGAAACTTCACAGTGATATAGCTTATACATCAGAATGACACATAGGCTACTATTTGCCGCGATAATCGACATACACGCGGGCGGAGCCGCGGGCAACAGCTAGTCTATTCATAAGGGACGGACATAAAGTTCATTGCAGCCACAATTGCTCAAAATAAACTTGGCTTTGTTTTTATTTACATCATCGTTTATTTCCAACTTTCCTCTTACATGGTAGGGAAAACAGAAATGAAAAAGCGATGTATCTTTTATTTATGTATATTAAATACATGGGGTTAAGCTTAAAGTAAAGCTTAATAGAAAGATATCTTCATCTATGTTGTATCAAACATAGAAATGATCAGTATACAACCGGCTAAAGTAGTCGCCCTGCCCCTTTCAAGGGTTCATATGTATAGAACTAATCCCGCCCACACACCCACCACACTACTGTAATTCCTGTACACCAGTATCAACAGCAGTGACCCATGAACACACTGAGTTATGACACTCGGGGAAATTCTAGGAAAAATTAAACTGTCTTGGAACATCACATACAACGTCGGATTATTCGCGATTTGTGAATAGAGTTTCTCAAATATCCTGATTTGTGACCAGTTCAATTTTGACATGTAACCTCAAGAGCCCTCTTACTCCTTATGTTATAACTAGCAGACCCACTCAACCTCGTTTGCGTCTTCTATTGCCCGTCGCGTGATAATTTTCCCCCGTTTTTGAAACAATTTTCATTGGTGCTCCTCTCTAATTGGTCTTAGCGTGATGATATATAGCCTATAGCCTTCCTCGATAAATGGGCTATCTAACGCTGAAAGAATTTTTCAAATCGGACCAGTAGTTCCTGAGATTAGCGTGTTCAAACAAACAAACAAACAAACAAACAAACAAACTCTTCAGCTTTATATATTAGTATAGATTCAGAATTCAAGTTTTAACAATATAAATTGAAAATCGGTCTTCACCTAAATTTTTTCCCGATACTGTATTAACTAATATTTTATTATTATAGTAACAATATTGCAAACTTCCAAAGGTTGCTGACGGTTATGTCTGCTCTAAACAATTAATTTCTCTCATAACTTGGTGAAGCGTGAACTCATATTTCATGCTACAAGTGCATAACCTAATAAACTTATTCGCTGCTCTCCGCTAATGTACTCTCTTAAGCGCTTAAACTTTACCCAGTAATCGCAGCATTATATTATTTAACTAAGATTTCGAACTGTAGTTGCTAGAACTTTTTAGCCACCAGATAAACAGCAGTTTCATCTATACTAATATATAAAGCTGAAGAGTTTATTTGTTTGAACACGCTAATCTCAGGAACCGCTGGTCCGATTTGAAAAATTCTTTCAGTGTTAGATAGCCCATTTATCGAGGAAGGCTATAGGCTATATATCATCACGCTGAGACCTACAGGAGCGGAGCACCAATGAAGAACGTTACAAAAACGGGGGAAAATTATCACGCTACGGGCAATAAGAGACGCAAACGAGGTTGCGTGGGTCAGCTAGTTACATATACGATGTTTGTTTGTTAAGTGAGGTGAGTAGCATCTTAAAAAAATAGTCTAATTTTGCTTATAAGGTTTTTTATCTATTTTTGTACTGTTTCACATCAGATATTTTTTGACATAGTAGGTACATTGTCTTAGATACATATACGTACAACGTATATATTAGGTATTTTTTATTTAGAAAAGTAGTATTATCCGTCAAGGATTGGCCTTTACATTCCTATATTAAGGTGTAAAATTCAACGTAACTTTTCTTTTAGCCACTTGAATAAATCATCCCGTAAGTGCAGTTCTTGCTAGTCAATCGAGGAAGGGTTTCACTTGAAACATTTAAATACAAAACTGGTGCGCAAAAAGTAGTTAGTTCTACTAGGTATCTAGGTACTCTAATCTAGGACTAAATGATATTTCCGTGTTTATGAAGCTTATACTAAGTACAAACTTTCACATTAACAATGACGAAAAACATGTAGATGGCAATATACCACGTAATTTCCATAAATAAATAAACAATCAACCCACTCTAGAAATTTAAGAAAAGCTTTTTAAATATCCCAACAAAGAATCTGTCCCGAATGTCCTACCCACTCATCGCAGTCATTACTTAAAAATATATATATATAAGTACTGATCTATACAAATAAATAAAATTGGAGTGTCTGTTTGTAATATTAAAATAACCGCTTTTTACTTAATGCATGTGTATGTATACACGATACATATACCAAAAATGTAGTTAAAATTTTTTTTGTCTGTCTGTCTGTCTGTCTGTCTGTCTGTCTGTCTGTCTGTCTGTCTGTCTGTTTGTTCCGGGTAATCTCTGGAACGGCTGGACGGATTTTGACGGGACTTTCACTGGCAGGTAGCTGATGATCCGGGGAGTAACTTAGGCTACTTTTTTTAGACTAACTTTGTCCCGCGGCGTTACTCGCGGTACAACAATAACCGCGGGTAACACTGCGGGGTTCAGCTAGTCGTTAATAATTATCTTTATTTATGTGGGGGTCTTAAATTTGCCCGCTTAACTGCAGCTGACGCGCCAACCCTGACGGTGTAATGTGTTCATAAAGTATCTTAGTCTATAGGTAGATACCGACATCTGTTTTGATGATGAAATTAACCAATTTTGAAACTAACTATTACTAGAAAGCTCCGAATGAGCCTATACAAACCAACCTCAAAACTTTTATAACTACATTACATTAATTATTCTAGGATATTATATTAATCAAAGAAGTATAAGTTATACAAGCAACATTTAAAATTTTTGAACACAAAGAAACCCATAAAATTTGCCATACATAGGGAGTTCCATACTAGGGAGTACATCTTTAGATTAAATGAGATTGCTTGAGTCAAATGCTTTCGGACCTGAACCAAAGAAAGTCATTAATACCATGAAAAGTATAGAGAAGATTCGATATTGTCTTTTGTTGAAAATTTTCAGGTATGTATATAAGAATAAAGAATATTAAAAAAAAATCGGACATCTAACACACAACGCCATCTAGTCCTAAGCTAAGCAGAGCTTGTGATATGGATACTAGACATCTGATACAAATACATTTATTCTTTTTTTTTGTAAATACCTACATATTATACATAGAAAACACCCAAACTCCAAAACAAGGTAGTAGAGCCACGCTGATTTCAGCACGAACGGGCCGGCTCGACCGGAGCGGTACTACCCTCGCACAGAAAATCAACGTAAAATGACAGCGATCATGCTGTCGTGTTTCGTTGGTGAGTGCGAGACCGGAGGCCCAATGATGCGAAAGCATCACTAGCCCGCCATGGTGTGGGTCACCATGCTGCATTGTTGCATTGTCTGCGTTCGCAGTATGGTGACCATCACTCTTGGATTCTGCTTATGCTTTCCATCAGGCAGAGTAGAGTCATTATGGAAGGGTCAAACATAAAAAAAAAAAAAAAAAAAAAAAATATTTGTAGACCATACAAACATTTGGTCCGACCCGGGAATCGAAACCGAGACCTCATGATCTCATCAGTTGAAAAGGTTTTGTTTTGTTTACTGTTTTATCTACTCTCCATTGCATTCTAATTAACATGATTATTAGAATTACCATTTGTTATCATATTTTCCTACTTAAAATTATAAATGAGAAAGTTCATGATGACGTTTGTTACTCTTTCACACTAAAACAGAACAGAAAACTTACAGTAATAAAGCAATACAAAACATCAGAATAACACATAGGCTACTATTTACCGTGATAATTAACATATATCTGAGGGCAAATGCTCTTAATAAAGCTTACTTGTAGAGACTACCACTACCTTTTATTCTTGTTTAAAAGTCTTCTATGCTTTATCTTGCAAGAGGGCGCAGCGAAGTAAACAACTACCGGTCTTGAGCTCCTCGATTTTAAAGTGAATAAAGTGGAAAAACTGATCAGAAAGTAAAAAAATTGACAGTGTTTTGTGATTAGTGTGCTAGAAACAATAAAAACTATATAAAATACCAACCAGAAGTGAAAACCAGCCAAAAGTGAAAACCGGACAAATAGCGGACAGTTCCAGTGGAATGTAGTTCATTTATAGCCAAATACACCGAACTTCACATATCTCAAGAAAGAACTATCAAGTGTAATAATGACTTGTGCAGGAACTAACTAAAATTAAATAATAGTGCAATCGGTGGACAGTTTAAAAAGCCGAGGGTAAAATTATAACTTCACAATATAATAATACCTACAATTGTTTCGCAGGATCGCAGTACTGGTGGCGACACCTACATACTCACAGTTGAACTATTTTGCCAGCTTTAAGACCACATAGTTTTATAAAAACATCAATGTTGGTGCTGCCATCTGTATTTTTGACCGTGGAAACACTCAACAAACACTGAAGACATTGATCGATTGCCACTACGCACTAAAGAGCTTTTACTACTAAAAATATAGCACAGAGGGCGCTTAAATAAAGAAATAAAATGTCGGAACTAGAAAAACTACTAAAAGAATTAAGAGCTGATATTAAAAAGGATTCTACTGAATCACTGCAGAATCTCGAAAACAGAATCACAACAAAAATAAACGAAAACATCGATGAAAAATTTAACTCGATGCAGGATGAATTAAATAAACTAAAAGAAATTAACCTACATTTTGAGAAAAGGGTTTCTTATTTAGAAAAACAAAGTAGAGAGAGGAATATTATATTTTTTGGGATAAATGAAGGAGAGAAATCATATGGCCAATTAGAAGAACTGATTTTAAAAACTTTAAAAGATGAATTAAATATAGAAATTAATGCAATGGAACTGCAAATGGTTCGACGAATGGGTAACTATGTAGAAAATAAAACAAGGCCTATTGTTGTAACCTTGTCTACTTACGGCAGGAAAATTACTATACTAAAAAATAAAAAGAACATGAAAACGGACAAAGTTTATATAAAAGAAGATTTTCCACCTAAAGTCCTAGAAACTAGGAAAAAACTGCGAGAACAATTAAAAAAAGAGAAACAAGCCGGGAATGTAGCCCATATACGTTACGACAAATTGATAGTACGAGAGCCAACAAAAATAAAAAGAGACGAAATAACTGAAAATAGGAACAAAAAGAGAGTACTAGATATAACACCGCCCCACCAAGGCTTGAACCCCAACAGAGATTCAATTAAACAACAGGCACTTAAGAAGAACAAAATACAACCAAATAAACAAGGTACCAGTCAAAGCTCTATGGAACATTTCCTGAATAAACAAAGCAGTTACTCATCATTATCTATAGGAGTAGACGAAGCTCCCTTGACGTGTGATGAATAGCAACTAGGAAAGCCACTCCAAACAATTAATAATGCTGCACCCTTAAAAACAAATAAACCTAGAAAAAACAAACAATTAAACCTAGAAAAACCTCCCCCAGAACGGTTCGTCACCGCGGGGGTTGTAGACGATCACCCTCCAAACATAACAAAAAGGAAAAAATACTACATCTCTACATTTAATGTCCGATCATTAGCAAATGAAGCTAGAGTCACAGAGCTAGAGTATGCAATATCAAAAATTGGTTGGAACATTATTGGCATAGCTGAAGTGAGAAGAGTGGGATATGGAATAGAAGATAGAGGTAGATACCGACTCTATTATTACGGCAAAAAAAAAGGTGAGAAGGGAGTTGGCTTCCTAGTGAAGAAACAACAAGAAACAGAAGTACAAGATTTTATCGCTATATCTGAGAGAGTAGCTCTGTTACAAGTAAAAATACAAGGAAATTGCTTCTCTATAATTCAAGCATATGCACCCACCAAAAAAGCCAGTGATAGAGACATAGAAAACTTTTATTCTGATCTAGATAGAGCTATGCAAAAATGCACAAAAAATACCATCTTTATGGGAGATATGAACGCAAAAATTGGTCACTCCAAGGAAAATGAGCAACTAATATTGGGAAAATATGGTTATGGAAACAGAAACGATAGAGGTGAAACATTCATTAACTTCTGTCTTCAACATAAATTAAAAATAGCAAATACGTTATTCAAAAAACCCAATAAACTCCGATGGACTTGGATGACACCAGACGGAAAATCGAAAAACGAAATCGACTTTATAGCTACAAATATCACAAAACATATAGAAAACGTACAAGTACTAAGCAATTTGGAACACCCCAGCGACCATAGAATGATTAGAATCAAAATAGATATAGAGAAGAACAAGAAATCCCGAGCTAACTACAAGTGTAAGACAAACGTGGATAGAGAAGTAATAAATTTAGAGCCACTATGCCTATTTGACTATGAAAATGAGAATGTACAACGGTTTAACAAGAATATAGAGACATTTTTACTAAGAGGCCACTCCAAAAAGAAAGATAAAAATCAAGAAATTATAACTGAAGAGATACAGTCACTGAAAGCTGAAAAATATAAATTGAAGAACAAGAAAAATAAAACTAGAACAGAAAAGCAAAGGCTTAGTAAACTCCACAGAACAATTCATAAAAAAAATAAAACAGAACATCAAAAATAAACGACTTGATACTATTAGCAAATTCATAGAAGAAACAGGTGGAATAAAAAAAGCGTTCAAAAAATTAGAGAATACCAAGCCTATTCTGACGCAACTGCAGAGTACTTCAGGAACCACTGTTACAAATAGATCCGAATTAATGGAATTAGCTACACAGTTCTACAAAAACCTGTACACATGTACAAACAAAAATAAACCGATGTTTGTACAGTCAATATTTGACATAGAACCAGTGGCACCTTTTTTAGAGAGTGAAATAGAGTTATCAATCAAAATGCTAAAATCTGGCAAAAGTCCAGGGCCTGATTGCGTCACAAACGAAATGATTAAAACTGCCAAAGATAAATTAATAAAGCCACTTACCAAGCTCTTCAATCGTGTACTTGCAACTAAGGATATACCAGAAACATGGACATGCTCCGAAATAACTCTATTGTACAAAAAAGGGGATCCCAAAATGATATCGAATTATAGGCCAATTAGTCTCACATCCTGTTTGTATAAGGTTTTCGCATCCACTCTCTTAAGACGTATAACATCGAAAATTGACGAGAACCAACCGGTGGAGCAAGCTGGTTTCATGAGACATTACTCTACGGTTGACCATATTCATACTTTAAAAATAATAATCGAAAGATTTACCGAATATAACTTACCATTATACATAGCTTTCATTGACTACTCGAAAGCCTTCGATTCTATTTCTCACGACTCAATATGGCAAGCTTTACACCAACAAGGTATAGATAACGATTATATAGAACTCATAAAAGCGATCTATTTGAATAGTACAGCGAGAGTACGCCTAGAGACAAGTGGACCGATATTCCAAGTAGAGAGAGGTGTGAAGCAAGGAGACCCGTTATCCCCGAAACTTTTCATCGCAGTCCTAGAATGCATCTTCCAAAAGCTGGAGTGGAATGAACTGGGGATAAAAATCAATGGCAAATACCTATCACATCTAAGATTCGCGGATGATATAGTCTTGATGTCTGAAAGCCCTGATCAAATTCAGTACATGATAGAGTCGCTTAGCCAAGAAAGTGCAGCAGTCGGTCTGCAGATCAACGGGGAAAAAACTAAAATTATGACCAATCGTGAACAAACACAAATCTGCATTGAGTCTGAATGTATATGTTATGTTGAGGATTACATTTACCTGGGTCACCTCATTTCATTTAAATCCTGTACAGAAAAGGAAATAGACCGTAGAGTAAAGAATACTTGGAATAAGTACTGGTCTTTAAAGGAGATATTCAAAGGTTGCATTCCCACAAACTTGAAGACCAAAGCGATGAACATCTGTCTTACTCCGGTCCTAACCTATGCATGTCAAACCTGGCCTCTCAAGCGTTCAAACCTGAACAAGATCAAAACTTGTCAAAGAGGAATAGAACGGAGCTACATGGGTATTAAGTTGAAAGATAGAATAAGAAACTTGGAAATCAGGAAAAGAACCAAAGCGCGAGACGTGATCAGACAGGTTCTGACACTCAAGTGGAAATGGGCCGGCCACGTTCAAAGAGCAAGCGATGGAAGATGGTCGCAGACAGTCACAAATTGGTACCCACTAGACAAGAAAAGAAGAAAGGGTAGACCGTTTAAAAGATGGAGTGACGATATCGTGGAAACTAGTGGCCACCTTTGGTCCAGACTGGCACGAGATAGAGCCACTTGGCAATGTTTGGAGGAGGCTTATACCGCAAAAGGCGGTCCTTACATATAACAATTTAATATTATTACTAATAGATAAAGTGTAATTTTAAGTTAGATTTAAATCAAACACTAAATGTAGTAAGGAAATTTAAGCTAATAAATAAATAAATAAATAAAATATGCTTTATCTAGAAAACAAATGTTTTACATCTGAGTTTTACGACTGAGAGGTGAAGCAGTCACAGATTTGCTTCCAAAAATTAATCCCTAGACTTAGAACACATACCCCATGGCCTCTTAAATCAAATTTATTCATCACGTACCTACTACGTAATCTTGTTAAGGTATAATTTTGTCACATAGACACATGGAGCTAAACAAGTTTATTTCCCCTTTTAACGGTCGTCTGCGTTTTAGGGGAGCGACACTACACGATGACTAAATTGATTTGGGTCGAGACCGATGCGACAGGTGTAAATGAATTGTACGAGCGAGATTTTGCAAAGGTCACATATTTCTAAGAAAATTAAATAGAATTTTAAATTTTCACCATAATAATAAGCTATTAATAAAGGAAAATATAATTACAGCAATTATACTATAAATCTACAAACTTTTAAAAACATCCACTTAGGTAGTAGAGCCACGCTGATTTCAGCACGGTTGGACCGGCTCGACCGGAGCGGTACTACCCTCGCACAGAGACAGCGTTCGTGCTGTCGAGTTTCGTTAGTGAGTGCATCACTAGGCCGTCATGGGTGGGGTTACCATGCTGCATTGTTGTCTTAAAAAAGTGCAAGAAACAAGAAAAAAGTCTAACTCACTCTTTATATCATCAAATATCTGCCAGTGAAAGATATGGCTATTTATTAAGGTATCCCTCCACTCCGAGGGTCCAGCACTGGTGTACAGGATGAAACAAGTTTGGTTAAACAAGGATTAAACAAGAAACACGCATGCTGCATTGTATTATATTCACTAAGAGTATGGTGAACACTACTCTTGAATTCTGCAATTCTGCTCATGCTTTAGGCAGATTATAGTTTTAACTGTAGTTTGCCAGGCTCATACATAAAAAAAAATGTTTTGTGGGTCAGCTATTAGTATATATTTTCGTATAGTCTATGTTATTTATACCCTGTTCTTTATAATTATTGGCTGTCGTGACGCATATTCAGGTGTAATAGTTTTACTCTCTAATTCTAACTGGTGACCTTCCTAGCTAAATACACAACTGTGTACATATATAGTATGCTTTAGACTTCTATTAAATTTTGACCTTTAACTTTATACCTACGTCTATGTATTTATACATCTATGTAATAGAATCTACATTTGAAACTTTTCATCCACTTTGACAAGTTTAATGGGTATGAAATACCGACGATATTAGAAGACTACATAATGTGTGCATGAATTATAGTTTAGAAATAGCAAACTGGACAAAACAGTACGAACTCGACGGCTTTGTCACGGTGGACTTACGGACAAAATCAAATGATTGTTGAAAAAAATTGTATTGTCATATACTGCGTATATTCCGAAAATCTTTGCATACATTATAATTTACCGATCAACCAACATATTCTATAATTTATATTCAAATATCTTCTTGTTTCTAAATTAAGTTGGGGTCGACTTTAATTCTAGAACATTTTTTATAAAACAGGGCGACTTCTGTCAGACCTCCACTCCACAACCTACGCAGTATCTAAGTGCTGTACACACTGACAGTCGATTGTCTGATTTTCGGACCTTCTAGGCTTCCAACTAACCTTTACAATTGCCAAAGATTTTTGTCTGGAAATCAATGTACCTACATTAAAATTTAATACTTATACATAGCACAATTTTCTAAATTCCATATCATCTTATCAGTGGTATAATGCAAGTCTATATGATTTTATTTCATCTAATTTAATTAACTCAGCAATGCCTAGAGTAAAGTCAGTCCATCTATTATTTGAAAGTATACAAGTCTGCGGTTTACTTACAGATTCCCTTTCTAGGTCACAACCGAGGTCTGGACTAGAACCCGTGACGGACTGTATGGATTTGACTTTGACACACTGTGTTGAAGTGACGATTCTACATATAATATCTGTAGTTGGTCACTGTAATAAACAAATAAACGAACAGCCAAGCCAAGAATACTGTCATTTTAGTTTGGTCTTCTGTGAGACTCGGGCCGGCTGTTCATGCTGAAAACAGCGTGGCTCTATTATTCATATCTACCTTTTGTTGTTTTTCACCGAGTGTGAAGTTATCGGAGCTCAACCTAGAGTGGATTTCCTCAAAGGACTTAAAGGGCACCAAAGTACTATACTAACTATTAAGTTGCAACGGTCCAAGGACAACAATAGATACTTACCATCAGGACACTCATTTTGTTCCTTAACTCCCCTTATCCCATAAAAAAGTATCAGTCACGGCATGCAATAGAACATATTTTAATCCAAAGTGTTTACATTAATTTGAATTTGATCCGATGGGAAACACGGTGGACAAATTTAATATGAACCGGGGAACGCTATCTCCGGCATGGCTTACTGCAAGATTTAGAATAATCTGCTTACTCAATACTCGGTCTCTCGTTTCAATTTCAGTACGCTTATATAATCTAAGAGAGTAGTCTATGTCTGAGGTTATAGCACTCTTTTTGCACTAGGTATGCTTTATCAAAAAGACTTCTCTCAGGGAGGTTTTGATTTACAGACCACAAATATATACTACTAGCTGAACCCCGCGGTGTTACCCGCGGTTATTGTTGTGCCGCGAGTAACGCCGCGGGACAAAGTTACTCTAAAAAAAAGTAGCCTAAGTTACTCCCCGGATCATCAGCTATCTGCCACTGAAAGTCCCGTCAAAATCCGTCCAGCCGTTCCAGAGATTACCCGGAACAAACAGACAGACAGACAGACATACAAAATTTTTTTAACCACATATTTGGTATATGTACCGTGTATACATATATATATATGCATTTAGTAAAAAGCGGTTATTTTAATATTACAAACGGACACTCCAATTTTATTTATTTGTATAGATGTATAGATAAATATATGGGGAAATATGACTTAAACAATTTTCTAAACCAGTGGTTAGTGTTTGTTTGAACAAAGTTCTACTTACTGTCAACCAGGAAGTTATTGTTGAAAGTCTAAAGAAGTTTTATTTTTAGGTATATGTACGTACCTTCAACTTTAAGCCACTGCACACTGTTTTCATTCCATTCAGTACTTTTGACATTTCAATAAAATACACAAAATCTTATCTGATAGTTCAAATCACATGATATATGATTAATATGACACATAAATAATGATAACTATTTATGATAATGATTTATGTGTTAAAATAAAATCGTTACAATCTTTCCTCCTAAGGAAGAGGAGGTAGAGATATATGAAATACAATCGCTATTACAGCACGAATGCACGTTTTAAAAACAGTGACATACAAAATCAATTTTAAATATCTAAAGCATGCGCAGACTAAAGAACTAGGAGACCACAGTCGACACAGTAGTTATGGATGTATATAGGTCTTAAAACAAAAAGGCCACTCTTGTCAGGATACAACAGAATTACCAGTGTCTGGGCAAGGAAAATTCTTAACTGCATTCACAATATATATTTAATAAGTAATAACAACTGTTCTAGTTAATACTTAAAGAACACAAGATAACATAATTAAGTATTCTCAAGTGATAATTCAAAATTTTCAAACGATTTCTTCCAGATTATACCAAATACGCGTGGGCCTTCGCGTATCGCCCAAGGTGCCGGTGCATATCGAGGCATCAATCTCCAGTGGCAGCGCGCCTGCCCGCACCGGCCGTCCTGCCGCCAACGCATCGCTTATCGGCGGTCTGGCAGCCTCCAGACCCTTTCAAATCATGTACAGAAATGAAGAAGTTACGCTTAGAGACATCGTGCATTTTAGAGCTCATTTACTAGGTAAGGAAGAAAGGAATGTCTAAAACTTGAAATACCTAAACTGACTGGAAAAAACTTACTTGTTACTTGCTTTCGATACAAGTCTTATACTTGTATAGAGAAAAATAACTTCAATGATACCTGTAATGAACAGATCCTACAGTATGTACAATGAAAAGAGTCTATCAATCTTTGATAATTTCATTTAATAAAAAGAAACCGGTCATGTCAATTTAAATTAAATAGTGGAACGAAAGTAAAATCTAGTACCGACAACCGAGAGTATAAAAATTGGTTAAAAAGAGGTTTACTAACAAGTGGGTACTACAGAAGTGGGGTACTAGTAGCTTTATTAGTGCAAGCTAATCTAATAACCTCACTTGTATCGTAGCATAAAGTAATCTAAGTCAAGTAAAACAGTTTTTTTTTGATACATGGATTATAAAAACAACATTTCTAAAAATCTTCATTTATATCTCCAGTGGATAGTCGGAATCTCAAAGAATCTTTGGAGCGAGCAGAATGGAGTCTTGGAGTAGAGCTGTGGTGCAGCGAGGGTGCACAATCGAGCACCCTGGCTCCAGTATCCTGCCGGGTTCTGAAACTGCACTTTCAGCCGTCACATGGTCTTCACTATCACTTGCCGGTCCTATTTGACTATTTCCATCTATCGTCAGTCTCTATCACTATCCACGCAAGTCTAGTTGCCTTACATCAACCATATATCAAGTAAGTAGATAAAGTTCCGCATTCCAATGATATCTTTTTTTATAATGTCATAGGCATCAACATAAATAAAACAAGATAAGGAAACCCAGTGTCGAAAATTACTTAAGCATTAAATTCCAAGAAACATAATTTTGCCACACTTTATATCAGGATTTACGATTATTATCTTTTAAATCCAGTAAAGGTGGCGTCAAGTCGTCAATTGTAAATATTTAAGTTCCCTCTACATTCATATGTCTACAGAGTTAACACTTTCATAAATCGCAAACTTGACATTCAGATTATATCTGTGGCACTCCATTGACTTCTCTCTTATAATAAATTGCCTGCTTTATGCCTTATCTTATTCCTTTTATGAATTGTGGTCAATAATAAGAGGAGGCCTATAAGACCTGCATGGATAAAATGATTAAAAAATATATTATTTGATGAACTTAATGTTGAAATTATTTCCACTGTTGCTTTCAAAGGAAAAGTATCATGCATTACGTACAAAGCTGGTAAGTATCAGTGACACTCAGTTACTCTTCTTCTCAATTATCTGGCCGTTCATTAAAGGTACAAAAATGTTATTCTTTGTAGTACACCTCGTTCGAGTAAGCAATGGGGTAAATTGATGAAAGGATCAGGCTCTAACTTTAATACCTCTGGAAGCTTCGAGAACGTGCTTTTTGGTTCTTCTGGAAAGTGTGCAGGGGGAAACTCTAGCAAAATTGCACACGCTAGGTACGATATATAAGATTTTTTTTATATTTTAAACAAGACTTTAAAGTGTCTAAGAGTCGAAACGTAATGGAAATTAAATGTCTTCTTATTTTATTAGGCAAGTCCATGCAGAAGTATGCGGTATTCTGTTAGGGTCCCTAGAGGGGTTACAAAGTGCGCTTGCAGTATGTGGATCGACTGGAGTTTTGCTCACTCCAGAAGAGTCGTCCTCTAACTCCGTTGTGGGAGAGGTGGCACAACGCATAAAAGATCTGAATGATTTCGGGAAGGTAAGGTTTTTTTTTTAATAATAAAGTTTTTTTTTTTAATAATAAAGTTTATTTAGAAACCAAAAAATAACAAGAGACAATAGAATATGGTTGATAATGGCTGCTATAGTAAAAACTGTGTTGCAGCCACTAACGCCCACCTCAGGAAAACAAAAACAAGTACTTAGTTTAGTAGTTACATAAACATTAAGATCTTAGACTTGCTTGCTGTATATAACACTAAATTACAACCTAAATTAAATCAAAACAGTAACTTTAACAAAAGTACAAGACTATTTTGGTACATAAGAGTGTATAAGTGTGTTTGTTATGTATGAGTGTGTTTGTTATGTATGAGTGTGTTTGTTATGTATGAGTGTGTTTATTATGTATGGGTGTGTTTGTTATGTATGCGTGAATATTTTGTGTGTGTGTGTAGTATGTAAGTATGTATATGTATATGGTTCTTTCACAACTTAATTTATTAAAGATAAACTGAACCCCGCGGTGTTATCCGCGGTTATCGTCGTACCGCGAGTAACGCCGCGGGACAAAGTTAGTCTAAAAAAGTTGCCTAAGTTATTCCCTGGATCATCAGCTACCTGCCAGTGAAAGTCCCGTCAAAATCGGTCCAGCCGTTACAGAGATTGGGTAATCTCTGGAACAAACAGACAGATAGACAGACAAATTTTTTTTAAGATACATTTATGGTAAATGTACCATGTATTTGAAACATACATATGCATTTAGTAAAAAGCGGTTATTTCAATATTACAAACAAACATTCCAATTTTATTTATTTGTATAGAGTATAGATATATATACATTATATATTCAGTGATAGTTGATAGTTTCTGTTTCTTCACACTGTTTCAATAAGAAACAACTCAGTATATAGCCTACTGCTAGCATTCCCAAAAGTCTGGCAGCATTGCCACGATGAATGTAGTGTGTGCTAATGTGTACAGTTAGAATATTTGTATACTATAACGTTACAATGATAATCAGAATTTGCAGAAATCAGATTGTGGTGAGGAAGAAGAATGGGCGATGAGTGCGGCTCACGATATTGCTCGACTCTGCGCTGAGGTCACGCTACGCTGGCGAGCTTTCCTACACCACACGACAGACCGGCCACACGTACATCACGCTCTCGCTGCTAGGCATCACGCTTTACGGTAAATATTTCTTTCAGGGATTGTGACAGTAAATTACTAAGATGAGTGACTTTAACCTGGGTATGTAACAGGTAGCGGCAATTTTTTTTTTTTATTTTGATACGTAATTTACTATTATAAATTGTTTAACAGTAGATTAGTAGGTCTAACTTTATCGTTATTTTAAAGACATGGTTTTCTAACACTCAGTTTATTTATTTATTTATTATATAAGTACAAGGGCCGGTGAAGCTCGACTTACACCCATCTGATAATAAGATGAGACGTTTTTGTTTTAAATCTTATAAATTAACTAGCTGAACCCCGCGGTGTTACCCGTGGTTATTGTTATACCGCGAGTAACGCCGCGGGGCAAAGTTAGTCTAAAAAAAGTAGCCTAAGTTCTGGATCTTCAGCTACCTGCTAGTGAAAGTCCCGTCAAAATCCGTCCAGCCGTACCAGAGATTACCCGGAACAAACAGGCAGACAGACAGACAAAATTTTTTTTAACTACATTTTTGATATATGTACCGTGTATACATACATATGCATTTATTAAAAAGCGGTTATTTTAATATTACAAACAGACACTCCAATTTTATTTATTTGTATTAGATGAACACATCTATGATCGGCTTGCCTATTGCAAAACTGTTATGACTTTTTCTAAACTTAACCTCACTGGCTCCAGACCATTTATTAGGTAAGCGCAATATTTTGAAAATTATTTTTGTAAATTAAAATTACTTGTAATGGTAATGGTATCAAAGTTAAGGCAACCAAACCTCATACCACATACCTATGTACTACTAAATTGAAACAAGTTTGTCTTTATCATTTAGATAGTACATCAATGATCGAATATCAAGACTTTAGTTACGTCCTAACTAAATTGTAACTATACAATTTCCAGAATAAAACGTTTCTCCGAATGTTTCTTCGTGCTGGACAACCCACGACACTCGCTGGCCGGTTGCTACGATAGTAACTATCAGTCGTATCAGAGTGTAGGAGAAGTAGCTCGTAGATCAAGATACTTGGCACTGTTGCCTCCGTTACCAGTTCACTGTATCGCATTGGATGGAGACCCACATATCATGCCCATAATTTTTGAGGATAGGTAATTAATTAATACTTTTTTATTTAAATAGGCTTTAAAAGTCGCAGATTTAAAAAGAAAAAACCCCTATGCTTATCCTAATTATGTACTCAATTTTCAGGCTTGTATTTGTGCCATTATAAGAAATAATCATTTTCAGGTATCAAGATACAGCAGAATTTGCTAGACGTCGCTCATTTTTAAATTCAAATGCTAACAAATCTGGTAGTGGTAAGTAAAGATAACATAATTCGTGAAAAAATAAATACATTAATTAATTATTCGCTTATTTTGTTTCAGATCCTTTCCTATGTTCAGATCCTCTTGCAGAGGATTGTGCTTGTAGCATTAGCTCTCTTATGGATTCTAGAAGACCTTCATCGGAGGCTTCTAGAGTTACTCTTACTCTCCCTAAAACAATAATGGATGTACTAGAACCACAATTTAACACTCCGAAGTCTAGTGCGAATGTCGTTCAAGCAACTTTGACATTAGCTCCTCAAAAATCTGCCCGTGGGTCGCCTAAGAGGACTTTAGTTAAACAAAATGTAGTAGAAATGAATAAACCGCATAACAAGCAACTAGAACTAACGGGAAGGAACAGATACATAGTTCAGAACAATCAAATCAGTGAAATCCAGCTTCCACCGAATAGTGCGTTTGCTTCATGCTCTATACAACAAGGGCAACAAATGTCTCGATATTCCGCTTCAACATTGCTTGACATTAACGCAGCTAAGCTTGCATCGAATGTCTTGCCCGCAGGCAAAGAGGCTAGAAGTAACCAAAACGACGGTATACGGCAAAGACATGAGATTACGAGTGGAGTTAGTACATTACCAGCTAGACATAGCAAATCTTTAGATCAACTTAGAGTATCACAACTAGCGCCTCTCAATACAGCTCAAACATTAACAAAGAATGTTAGAAATAATTCTAATACCTCTGTTAATTATCCGAAACAATATTTACCACCACAACAAATCAAACCAACCACATTGCCGAGAAGTGTTACAACTAGTGCTTACCCAACAAATACGACGGCTAGATGCAAAGGAGATGATTATAGAAGAAATATAAGTGAGTTTAGAGAAAAATATAAGAACCCGAACAACCCTCAAGGAGCGAACAGTGAAATGTTCCATAATGTAGGTTATAAGTACGACGGAGGGATAAAAGGTAATCCTAACCAGGTGTATGGCTATACTTTCGGTAATCAGGGTAATATGCAAGTGAATAATGTTATTCGTAATCCGTTAGAATTTCAAAGAGGCTACAGTGTAAATTTACCCAGTCCCATGTTGCCTCCACGTAATTCTTACCCACCGGTTAGTGGTAAAAATCAAGTGACTGATCAAAGTAATTTAGTTTCTAATAAACACGTACATAGATCGAATTCTACTCATGTGTTCCATCAAAAAGAAAATTCACATATAGACATTGAAGCCGCTCGTAACCAGCTTAGGCACGAGCTCAACTATTATTTACAAAAAGGGGACTGGAGTTATGACTTCAATACAGGCAGTTTAATACAAAACTATCAAAAAAAATCTAGTAAAAGCAGTGATGACAGTGGGTTTGTAATGACATTAGATAGAAGCAGTGACGGCACTTCTAAATCGACCTACTCCAAAACACCACCATCTACACCTCATTCTACAATGCCATCTATAAGACATAAAAAGAGTCGATCAAAAGAATCCAAATTAAATAACAGTGGAAAAGAAACCTCAAAATTAAATTCCAGTAGAGACTCGTTAAGCAGTCATCATTCTATCAAATCCAGAGACAGTAAATCAGATCGACATACATCAAAATCCGAGCGTAGCACGCCCAAATCTGATAGAGGAACACCAAAATCAGGCAAATCTACCCCGAAATCTGGTAGAATTACTCCAAGATCAGGTTTAGCAACTCCTAAGTCCGGACGAGCTACACCAAAATCTGGTGCACAGACACCAAAAAGTGGTAGATCAAGCGCTAAGCCTGAAAAAAGAACTAAATACAAAGCTTCTGAGAAAATGACACAATTAATGTCGGAAGCTGCATCATCATCTAGCAATGAAAGTATACCCTTTGAACTGCGAAGACTAGAATCATCTGCTAGTGTTCCATATAGCCTAGATCACGGGCCGGAACTATTGAGGCACTGTAGAAGTGCAGCATCTGTTTTAGACGAACCTAACCTAAATAATACATTTGGTTCTGAATCTTTACCTAATTTAGCACCTCCGCCCGCTTTTGAGTCACCACCACTTGATATTGGCGATAAGGACTTTAAGATTTTACCTCCTGAAAACTTTTCCAATAAGGAACAAAAACGTAGCAGAAGTAACTCGACATCGAGTTTAAGTGAACAGAGTGGATGGGTATCAAGCGGAAGAAGTTCAGGCCCATCATCCCCTGATAATGCTAGTTGTCAATTAAATAAAAACTATGCTCCTGTAAACCCCTCAGTGTCTAAAGTCAGTAATAAACATTATGAGGACACAAAAGAAAACCGAAACACTGAAGGCGAAGTTATAAGTGATTTTAAAAGGACTAGTCTCAATGGAGACCAATTAAGAGAAAGATTGCTAAAACTAGCAGTAAAAGTTGCTCAAAATAATTCGAATGAGAAAATTGAGTGTTGCGATAAAGAAGTATGCGAAGAATGTACTATATGCAGTGATTCTATATGTACAGACAGCCAATGCGAGTATAACAAATTGATGCACAGCAATGGCGTAGATGCAGGGTGTAACTCTGACACCTGCACAGCAAGTTGTTTCCAACAGATGTCTGACATGAATGGAAGTAAAACAAATCAAAGACACAACTCTTTCAGTGCTACACAAGGTAAGACATACAATTCATCTGGTAGATCTCAAAGTGAGGGAGCTGTCAAAAAATCGCAAACAATCAGTGACAATCTACACCCTTACATAAGAAAAGAGTTGCCTAATAAAACACCGACACAGACACAAGAGCAACCTCAGTCTAAATCTTCAACATTGCACAAGACAAAATTGAAAGATAGAATAGAATATACAGAGAAACTAATTGCCGCAGAAATACTGAGTCTGGCAGTGGACCATTCGTGTAAAAGTCATAATGGCAAAAAAGTTAGCCCAGCAGCGGCTGTACAGCAATATTCAAATAAAGCTAAATCAGAGGTGAATTTAGCACGATTCGTAGGTGACAACGACTATGAGCATCTTCCACCACCACAACAGTTTAGAGATGCTCCCCCGCCACCTGACGAATTCAAGGTAACGATTGCTGGTATTTTACCTATAACAACAATAAGCTCCACCTTACAATTCTTAAAGAAATAGCTTTACAACATTTAAAACGTTTGACAAACGCATAATTTTTTTATTGTGTTTTGTTAAAGGACCCTCCATCAAAGTCACCTAAGTTAAGTAGACAAAGTAGCAAATCGTCTACTCCTTC
Organism: Spilosoma lubricipeda; assembly: GCA_905220595.1. Classification (NCBI taxonomy): domain Eukaryota; kingdom Metazoa; phylum Arthropoda; class Insecta; order Lepidoptera; family Erebidae; genus Spilosoma; species Spilosoma lubricipeda. Next base: position 6,143,066 of record HG992290.1, read on the forward strand.
AAAAACACCAAGGAAGCAACAACCAACAACTCTTCAATTAGACAACCCCTTATATCACGTGTGTGAAGGTATGTATTTAAATGAGCTGTATATTTTAACAATGTGTAGCTTTTGCCACTAACACCATCGCTTGGCTTACAACAGGTATAATGGAGAGGCGAAAATTACGCCCACACCAATCAGTGAACTCTACCAGTACGACTCCTGGTAGCACGCTGAATAAAAGTCAGAGCACCGGGGAATTGGCTAGCAGAAATGAAGGTGGTAACAACATTGGTAACTTATCAAATATATTTCTAATAAAAGCTTTAGATTTTTAAGATTTTTTGAGAAAAGGTATATTTTCGTATAGGGATACAAAAAAAGTATTCACTAATACTGTAGAATTAGTACAGTACCATTTAGAAGTAATCAATGAAGTTATTTAAAAAAATAACAATGGCTTGGCTAGTATTCACAGCTTGGATTTTGGGTGTAAAGATACAAATGTTATAGATATAGGTGATGATCTATTTATATACATAGAAATATATAGGTACATAGTTTAACCGATGTTTTACGCGAAATGAAAAAAAGCCGCGTTTGTACACGAATGGTTCAAGCGATCGATTGAGAAAGAACAATTTGGATTTTTTTTAATTTTCTTGCTCATTTATTTAAGCCACCATTCTCCAATAATCAATAATTATCGCAGCAGAACTATAAGACTTTTAAATGATTTCAATTTCAGAACGAGAAAGCAACCTAGTCAGCATATTCGGATTAGTGGAGTCTGAGAGGCTATTTGTTAAATGCCGAGAGGAGTTTAGACAGAGCGTCAAGTATCCTGGGGCTATATACTCCGACTTCCCTCCCATAGAGAACCCACTGCCATATTTTCATATCAGTGATGAATATAGAATGTTTAATCCTGAAGGTAAGAATAAGAAAAAATACTTGAAATGTAACAATTTAGGATTATGAATGTCTAAAAAACATTCAGAGAGACAGACAACTCAGTAAAGTTAAACCCAAGTCAAACTTAAACATTAAACGTAACCGACTGTTTACACTTGCAAAATTTTTCATCCCAACAAAAACCTTTGCATCTTTTTATAAGACTGTGCCAGAAATGTTATTATTTCGAATAATTCTGCGTTAAATACGCTCTGTAGCCTAAACAGCTTGATAAATTTTGATTTTAAGGTGCCGTTAATCATCTTAATTGTATAAGTCACTTTCGAGTTTATAATTTTTTTAAATCATCGGTCTAATGACTTTAAACACCATTTTGACGTACTTAAGTATTTTATTTTCTTTTAGTAATTAGCTTGTTGTTTTACAGGTCTACATCTTATCATCTGTGTTCACGGTTTGGACGGCAATGCAGCGGACTTGCGACTTGTAAAAACTTACTTGGAGCTAGGGTTGCCCGGAGCAAGATTAGATTTCTTAATGTCGGAGAGAAACCAAGGCGATACTTTCTCCGACTTTGAAACGATGACCGATCGGTGAGTATTTCTTAAGTCTTTATTTGCCAAGACAAAATGAAAGAGAAGACCTGACTTAAAAAACCTTTTATGTAAAGTCCGTTTCTTTTTTTCCTACAAGAAACAAGCACAAACATTTACTAAACTTAATTTTTTGCCTACACTGCTGCGTTATATGAGAGCTTGATATAGAGATGGCTCTTATAAATCTGATAAGTTGTCTCTCTAAACCATTAAAACATATTTTAACAACAGCAATGTTTCTTTTTACAGATTGGTACAAGAGATCTTGACCCACATTCAAAATTCAAGCGATCCAGCCAGGATTAGTTTCGTTGGTCATTCGTTAGGAACTATCATCATTCGCTCTGCATTAGCGAAACCACAGATGAAGCCGTTTCTTGGAAAGTTACATACATTTCTGTCACTGAGTGGACCGCATCTTGGAACACTGTACAACTCCAGTGGCTTAGTTAATGCTGGTAAGTACACAACTTCAGCATCCCAGAATCTATTAACATTGTGAAACTAGTCTAGTCAAACATATTTTAAGTGTTTAGAATTACATAGGTTCCAAAATTGACTAACCATATATGAACATACATAGCAGTTATCGACTTGAACTTTAACAAGTAATTAACTAATTTCAGGAATGTGGTTCATGCAAAAATGGAAGAAGTCTGGATCATTGCTACAGCTTTCTCTCCGTGACAGCTCGGATCCTCGACGGTCCTTCCTATATCGTTTGAGTGAAAGAAGTCAGCTGCACCAGTTCAAGCACATACTCCTTTGTGGTTCTGGTCAAGATCGTTATGTTCCATTACATTCTGCTAGACTCGAGCTGTGTAAGGCTGCCGCGAAGGACACCTCGCTCTTGGGGCAGGCTTATAGAGAGATGGTATGTTATTTTTAAGTAACTGCTTGATGCATGATGTTTTCCATAAAACATTTGCTGTATCTTTTAATCAGAAACGAAAATTTAAATGCTGAATGTTATTAAAATGACAATTTGACGAAAGTACTGCTACTTCTTAGACGTGAAACATGTCTGCATCCTTCTAGCAGGTCGTTAATACTCTTGGAATTAAGAACAAACTATAATCGTATATATAAGAATCAATTGCTGTTCGTTTGTCTCGCTAAAAGTCGATAACGGCTGGGTCGATTTAGCTGATATTGGTTTTGAAATGTTTGTCGTAGTCCAGGGATGGTTTTAACGATGAAAAATTTAAAATAATTTTAAAATCCGAATTACGTCAGGTACGAAGTAGCCGGCACAGTTAGTAAGATATATATGAAATTCCAGGTACACAACATGGTATCCCCGTTGGCAGCGCGTTCTTCCCGCGCGTCAGTGGTGCGCTACGACGTGCAGCACGCGCTGCCGCACACGGCCAGCGCGCTCGTGGGCCGCGCCGCTCACATCGCCGCGCTCGACTCCGACCTCTTCATCGAGAAGTTCTTACTCGTCTCAGCGCTCAAATACTTCCGGTGAAGAGTAGCCGTGCCTTCACACAATCACTTAAAGCCCGGCTGACAATTCGGGGTGTAGGTTTATTTTTTTCAGTTTTATTTCCAAATTGACTTATGAACCTTCAAAAGGAAGCTTTGACTACTTATTACAAAACTGAGCTCGTAAATCGACACGTAAATTTTAAACTGCCATTGGTAAAAATGTAATGAAAACCCAAGTTAGGTATAATAACAAATTATGAAAACTGTCTGATTATTATATTTACAACGTTTTTGTTCAGTTCTGTAGACATTGGTATCATAACAAAAGAATATTATTTTACTCGTGTAAAGCGAGAGAAGACATTCGGTACAAAAAACCTCCAAAGCTTACACCAGGATCGATATAAAAAATAATTCTTTATAGTAATGAATGCAAAATGCGTGCAACTTTAATCAGAAGCAATATAAGAAGAACTGAAATATAATAATTTATTTTCCCGCCATTGTAAAGTGGGATGTATTGTATCACAGTGCTAATAAAATAGGAATAACTTCTTACGACGAACTATTCTATTCAAACAGATAAAAATTAAGTCAGAATAGAGTAAGGCTATGTAGAAGTAAGATACAGTCAGGCACACCGTAGTACTTACTCACGTAAATCAATTTTAAAGTTGAAAGCCACAAACAATCTATTACACGCTAATATTTGGCTTAGGTACGCTTTGACATTATACATAAACACAAAAAGGTTGTTTGACATTCTAGTATTTGTAGTTTTAATTTTAAGTTGTATTTTTATCCTAGGTATAATATGGTTCTTTCCTCAGATAAAGACTATTCTTTATCTGAGGTTCTTTATGACTACCATCGAACTTCACTTAAAGACAAATCAATACAAATTTACTGTATGATTTACTGTCAATCTATGTTTGACAAAGAACTGCGTTAAAATTCAAATGAGTAGGTATGATAAAATTTATGAATTAATCTCACTTCAATTTCCACTAAGATGAAATAAAAATATCAAATTCATTCTCTAAAAATTCTCAATTTGACTGTAAGTACATTTCTTTGGTTATGTTATTTGTTATCCTTATGTAGTTGGAAAAAAGACAACACCAAAATTATTAAAACAGCTTAAAGGTTTTAAATTTCTTTTTTAGATTTGATCCAACATAAATTACAAGAGCTTAAAATATCTAAGCTTATTGCTACCACAAAATGTTTTGAATCAACCACTTGCCTAAACACCCATGTAATTAAACTATCTTAACAAACCACTTCGAAAATAACTGATTTACTAAAAAACTTTCGGATAAGCGTGTGATATTACTAACTTCACATTTGAGTCAACAAAACGTTAAAGCAACAATTTTAATTAAGTGAACTATAAGACGGATCTTTACACCAATTAAATAAGACTATAATTTTAGCAACTGTAGATACCTAATAATAGTTAAATGTTATTTGTATATTATTGTTGTCTATAAACAATATCATTCTTAATCATAAGGTAGTTCCAATATAACCACGACTTAATATTGCAGATGATAGACATTGAACACATATTAGCAAAACGCGAGTAGTCAACTTATACAAGTTTAGTTCAAATCGTCCGAACGCAATTTGACCCCACGACTTTAAACGCCTCGTCATTTGATTATAATTAACTAACATTCTAGAACTGGCTGATAGTATATTGACTAACAAGCTTATACCTATACAACTCATGAAAAGGTTGTCTATGGACATCTCTTATAACAAGTAAAGTTTTTACCAAAAATAAAACCGACTTCAAGGTTTGACTCGATTTCTCTTGGATGCCATCATCAGATCCTTATATGATGTCCTTATAATGGTATCACCGTTGGGATATCTCCTTTCCATTAAAAAAAGAATCATCAAAATCGGTTCATAAACGACGAAGTTACTCGCGAACTTCTTAAAAGAAAATATATATATGGTCGAATTAAGAAACCTCCTCCTTTTTTTGAAGTCGGTTAATAAGAAGACATGTGCTAACAAAGAAGGGATAAGACTTATTATCCGTTCTTTTTCTTACTGATACAATATAGTAGATAGTGATAAATATAAGAATAACAATGTCAAACATCTTTTTAAACATTGTTATTTTTAAATCTAAAAAAAATTAACACTGATGACGACTTAGAGCTTATTGCAGCACATTAGTTTTGTTATGGTGAAAGCTTTTACTCAAATTATCTTCGTACGTAGTAAGGACACTTCCTTTTATTTATATTGCATTTGCACTACCTACCTACTTTACCCACACAATTTTTAAATGATGCAACTTGCAATTTATAATATACTTAGTGACTTTTTACTTTCTTAGATTTTTAAAAATAAAAATTTACTAAACTGTTTTCTTTATAGATAAGGCAGGAATTCCGTTGTTAAATCAAAATTACCATAATGTTAGGGGTCTGATCGAGTTCTAATTATTAAATGTCAACGAATGTAGGTCTCTCACTTAATTAAAATTCTAATATTTAGTTATGCAAAAAAAAGTAATTAAAATAGTTTCACAGAATATTTTCTAATGAGTTATTCATAACTAAATGAAACGATCCTATCATAAAACGATTGAATATACTTATGCTAGTATAGGTAGATTGTATTATAATACGGGGCAATTTTGAATTCTTTTAATCTTTATACATTTTAATTATGATACTCTTAAGACGATTTACGTAATAAGAAAATTGTTGAAGTAAGAAGAAGAGATGAATCGCAGGCCTATATTGTTTCGTGAAAACATGGAAAGAACCTGTTTCAAAAATTGTGTGACTCATGTAGTTTATATTGAATCTATATTTCTAGTTCTATGTTTATGTTCCTGGAGCTAATGGATTATACAGTAGGCCTCTGACGTTGGCCGTAGCCTTACATAATATACATAATATAATATAAAGAAAGTAGATACCTACCTAAACGTTAGATGAAAGTTGTAAATTTTTAATCGAATGTTAGACTGATCTTTAAAAATATATGATCATGGAGATATTTAATAGGTTTCATAGAATGTCTTTTCTTATTGATAGTGAACATAATTTGATAAATTACAGTTATTATCTCGCTCTGTCCACTTCTGTCTTTTAAATTAATCAGTAGGTAATTTTTATACAGGGCTTGGAAATCTGACTTAATTTAATTCGGTATAATGGTGTACTTACTACTGGGATAGTCATAGTTGTAATAATTCTCATGTCTTGGTTGGAGGGCAGTTTTAGGTACTAGTATCCAAATGGACTATTTCAGTCACAAAATTATTTTTCTTTATAGAAAAATAGTGATTAATCTAAGTCAGTGATTTTTTTTATTAACGACTATTTTTACGTTTCGACTAGGTTGCACTGGCTGACTGCTGCCAGCGCATCCTCGAAACATCAGGTAAATCAGAGGTATCGAAAAATAGTGATTAAGCTAAGTCAGTGTTTTTTTTTTAATTAACGATTATTTTTACGTTTCGACTAAGTTGCACTGGCTGACTGCTGCCAGTGCAACCTCGAAACATCAGGCAAATCAGAGGTATGTAATACCTTTTAAAAAGTGATCGCTTTAATTTCCGTAAAAATAATTGTTAAGCGATTTTTTTAATTATATTTGATAAGCTTATTAGACAATCAGACCCTTCAGCACAAAACGAGTAAACACATATAGACTATTGTTTTCTCTTTAATAGTTTTTTTAAGCTAAAACTGTGTAAATTAATCGAAGTGCCCTCCACAAAGTTCATGATAGCCGTAACACAAAAGAATAGAATACTACATTAAAGAATGTGTAGAAGGGAGCGTATCAAGAGAAGGGAAAGAATGGTGTAAATATTAAATAAATAAAATTTTATTTGTAAATCGTATGATAAATGGCAATGTGTCGATGTTATACACTTATAATAATAAATAAATAATGCCTAATGTGTAATTTATTTTGAATAAATTTAAATCCTTTTTTGGACGGAAAATGTTTACCAATATCCGGCCTCTTGGGTACACAGATATTAGAAGTCTATGGTATATCCACTAAAAACTTCCCTGCCTCAGGATCCGGGGGTGTCCTCAGGGGAGAAACCATACTTGTGATATTAGGTCTACCCGAATCGATGCCGAATCTAACTGTATTATATTATATCCAATCTTCTATCGAACAAATCACTAAATGTTGCTGCCTGATTGCGTTTTAGTACGACCAGGCCCATAGATAATATAATCTAACTCTCTTTACCGCAGTAACTATACTGCCACTAGAGCTTCCTGCTTTGTGACAATCAAAAGTATAAATTTCTGGAGCCATCTATACAATCTGTACGACATGAATATAGCGCATCAGACTTTGAGTTTGGGTTAAATATGTTTTAGAGTCACAGCGCCCTCTATCCAAAATTTACAAAAGGTTGATGGCAAAAACTAAAACTCTTTGACGCAATAACTACTGAACGGAATTGTACGAAACTTTACAGTAATATAGCTGATACATCAGAATAACACATAGGCTACTATTTGCCTCGATAACTGACATAAACGCGGGCAAAACCGCGGGCAATTACTAGTAGATAATATTAGAAATATAAGATATCATTTCATTTGATTCTGAAATCCAAAAGCCAAGAGCCCTTATTCGGCGTTACGATTTTTTTTTTTTTATATTTTTTTTTTTAATATTTTTCGGACATCTAACACACACACACAACGCCATCTAGTCCCAAACTAAGCAGAGCTTGTATTATGGGTACTAGACAACTGATATAAATACTCATATACTTTTTTTTTTGTAAATACATACATATTATAGATAGAAAACACCCAAACTCCGAAACAAATATTTGCATATTGATTGAAGATTGATTGAAGATTTCAGTGCCAAAGCCAAGAACGGTCAATCTGAGGATCGAGTCGCTGTGAAAAATAAGTCCTCACTGCGCCCTCAGGCTACATGTATAACAGATTAAGAACCAAATTATAAGGTAGACACTACTATTCCTAGCCACTAGAAATATGTTAGCTCTCTGAGATTTATAATCCACTTATCATCACGGAGTTTAGATGAAAAATGTTGTCCGAAATATACCCAATAAAATCAAAAGCTAATAAATAATATTTACCAAGCGTTTCTATAAGAGTTTACTAATTTTTATTCTAAAATCAGTCGATGATTTCTAATCGACTAAAATAATGGACTTACTTCACTGACGTTTGACAACATTAACTTATCTTGACAGTTTGTCTGCCGCAGCCCGCAGTTGAGCGAGCCGTGAGCAAAGAGCAGATAACGACGGATACTCAGTTGAAGTGGGCGTGTGGTGTTGTGTAAAAATATCAGTTGAGTTTTTGTTTTAAATTGAGTGTATTCTAAAAGGATACAGAAAAAGAACATTTAATTTACAAATAACTAATATTTTCATACATAAAGTAAGTGAAACAAGGACTTGAACGTGACATTTTATGGTATCATAATTGTATATAGGCAATGCAGTGTTCGTTATCGAATAGGGTTTTCTTATAAATAATATATTATTTAGCTTACAATGGGGAAATTACTGAGTCTGTTGTCGCGCGATGACTCGAATTGTTGTTCTTCGCCGCGTTACGATATATTCTTAGATTTTGAGAACGCCGCGCCCACGGATACCGAACGCGATGTTTACGAAGAGGTGCAGCGGGTACTTTTGGATTCGGAGAAGATTCTTGAAGAGATACAGTGTTACAAGGGTGCTGGGAAGGAGATAAGAGAGGCAATAGCAGACCCCTCGCGGATATCCCAAGAGCGGGCATGGCGCGCAGTCAGGCCGCTCGTGGAGAAGCTGCTTCGTTGCTACAACCACTCCCTTCAGCTGCAACGGGTAAGTCAATGAGTCATTCTATGTCTGAAGTGTAACAACTGTGATTGTGGTATTGTTTTCTTTAAGTAAAAAATTGAAATTATTGTACTATACTAGTCAATGGAAATAAGAAGTCGCACTTAGATTTGATGGTATCAGTGCCATATCACAATAAATGTTTTATGTTTTGTGGTAACTAAAATATGTAAATTTATTGTGATTGAGAGGGTACTCTGTAGGTTTTAAATGTAACAGAAATTGTGGGTATTAATTCTGTTGAGACCTATCATTTTTGTTATCATATAAACATCACCAATATGTTTAATAAATATAATAAATTAGCATTTTAATTCCATGTTAATTCCTTACATTATTTAAATTCACATTGTCTTTATTATTAAACTAGCCGACCCACGCAACCTCGTTTGCGTCTTCAATTGCCCGTAGCGTGATAATTTTCCCCTGTTTTAGAAACATTTTTCATTGGTGCTCCGCTCCTATTGGTCCTAGCGGGATGATATATAGCTTATAGCCTTCCTCGATAAATGGGCTTTCTAACACGGAAAGATTTTTTTCAAATCAGACAAGCGGTTCCTGAGATTAGCGTGTTCAAACAAACAAACTATTCAGCTTTATATGTTGTTGTTGATTCGCGGGCTTGGTTTCCGCAACTCGACGACTTGTTGCGCCTATTTTGCGTAGTGGGTCGTGCTAGTGGTGCCAACCCAATTCTTCCAGGAAGCCTAGCAGACCCTTTGCGTTGCCGGCGATTTCCTGATAATTCAGCTTTATTATATTAGTATAGATAGAACCAAAACAATCATAAAATGTTTTTTAAAGTATCAATCATAGTAGCTTTTCTTGAAATTCACAATGAAACTTGTTAGGAAATCTTCTGAGGCTCTTTCTTAGACGTCTGTAGCCAAATGGCCGAAAACGGAACCCTTATTGATTTGTCATGTCTGTCTGTTCGTCCATTCGTCCGTCGGTATGTCACAGCCACTTTTTTCTGAAACCATAAGAACTATAATAAATGAAATATAATATATATAAATGAAAAGAACTATATATAAAATAAAATAAAAATATAATATGGTAAGTAGGTGTATTCTGTGAACCCCATTAAGATTTTCACACAAAAATAGAAAAAAAAGCAATACATTTGGTGGGTTTCCCTTACTTAGAACTAGAACCCAAAAAATTTTTTTTCACCAAACCCGTATGTGTTCTGGTCTAGGGATAGGCATAATTAGGTTTCTAATATCATTTTTTTCTAAACTGAAAGACACTTCCAAAGTAGTAAAATGTGTGTTCCCCCTCCTGTAACTTCTATAATAAAACTAATTATGATGAACATGCATGCAAACTTCTACCGAAAATTGGTTTGAAGCAGATCTAGTAAGTACTTTTTTCAAATATGTTGTCAATCATAAACCGCAATTTACCTTTCATTCAATCAACACAAATCTATACAAATAAATAAAATTGGAGTGCCTGTTTGTAATATTAAAATAACAGCTTTTTAATCAATGCATGTGTATGTATACACAATACATATATCAAAAATGTAGTTAAAAATCTTTTTGTTTTGTTTTTTTTATAGGAATGAAGTGCTAAAATTGATTCTCAATTAAGTCGACTCTAATTCTAGCTCATTAATCATACTTTTTAAAAAACACAAATTCTATGATGTCTATGTGGTGATAGATTCAGAATATGAAGCGACTACACCACTTTTCATCTCAAGACTTTTAAGTCCTGTAAAAGCTGACTATGGGAAGGAACTGTGCAGGATAACTGCAGTACAAAGGGAAGGAAAACTCAAAACAAACTGTATGCCAACCCGTCTGGCCACCATGATATTGATGATTAATCTAAAGAAAACAATTTCAATTACCTAAAACACAAATAAATATTTTTCATTCATATGCATATATATTTCTATATCTTTCAGATACTGATATGTGAAATATACGAGTTGTTATTGGCTCATGTCATGTGAATATGCCACCTATACATTGTACAGATAAGATTAAATGATGTCATACTGATTATATCCCACACTGATAACAAGAAACCAATATATTACTTTGAATATCTCGTGTATACTAAACATTTATATTGTAAACCATCATGTGACAACAATTTCTTGTACCCACCTTAATATTTTGGTAATTCCATTGAAATTGAATGAATCTGTCCATCCATCTTCCATCTGATCTTTCTTTAATCTTTTAAATAACAACTAACCAAGTAGTGATTGCATAATGTGATCTAATGTGTTGATATAATTATTAATTTAAAAATATCTTAGTTTTGCCGTAATTTTAATAAAATATTTTATTGTGCACAGACATTTAGGTCATCAATATGTGAAGTAAAAACTTTGTACCCCTTTTTATGAAAACTATGCAAATGGAGAAGTATGAAATTTAGCCGTTGAATTTTTTATAGAGAAGGAGTGCAGAGAGCTACTAAAATAAAAATGCCACTATGTAAACACCAGTATTAAGTAAATTAGCCCTCAAGCAAAGTAAAACATAATACATAAAATCAATAAACTATGACAGAAAAATCCTAAATAGTACCAATTATTAAATTACATATTATTAAGTGCAATTATCCCCTAACCACCTACTTAAGCCTTTGACACTAATAATAATGCTTTCTTATTGTAAAAGAATTTTCAAAATTGATTCAGTACATCAAGAGATTACCCCGTACAACCTCACAGAGCTCGGAGCTCTGCAACTCTGAGAGCGAACTGAACTCGAAGGTTGAACTATCAATATATTTGAGGGCACTGACTTCCCAATAACGATTGCCATAGATGTTTATGACAACCGGGACTAATAAAAAATTCTTGTAAGAAAAACCTAACAACACTTGACCCAACCCAGGAATCGAACCCGAGAGCTCTTGATTGGCAGTCGCTAGAACAACGAGGCAGTCCGACTGGTATATTCAGGATATCCTGACAACTAATGATTTTCATGTGCAGAAACCTTGTGTTACCTATTTAATAGTAATAAATAAAGGGAGTGCACTCAACTGTAAACGCAACTTAAGCGTGCTATAATAACACTCGATTTTCCTCCTCCAATATTTACATGTATTGTGTACAATACAAAAGGAATTATACAGCATTTTCCTCGATGATCGACATATAGACCTCTTTGACTTTCATAGCATTTAGGAAGCTATGGGTTATGCATTAAATTACCATATTTCTGTATCCTCTTCAGGGGATTATTTGTGTGGATATAGACAAGAACGTAAAGTTTTTGAATACCTTTATGTAGAACTAGCCGACCCACGCAACCTCGTTTGCGTCTCCTATTGCCCGTAGCGTGATAATTTTCCCCCGTTTTTGTAACATTCTTCATTGGTGCTCAGCCCCTGTAGGTATTAGCGTGATGATATATAGCCTATAGCCATCCTCGATAACTGGGCTATCTAAAACTGAAAGAATTTTCAAATCGGACCAGCGGTTCCTGAGATTAGCGTGTTCAAACAACCAAACAAACTCTTCAGCTTTATTTATGAGTATAGATGTGTACAGAAAGCTTAAATCAACAAAATAGGCTATAAATCAAAAAAATATAAGCCTCCTTCTTTTTGGAAGTCGGTTAGTAAAAAAATTACTACACTACTACTGTAGGGCTCCAATAGGTATCGTCTTTTCGCATCATTAGACTATTAGACTACAATTAAAATGATTGAAATTCTTTAACCAGGCTATCTTTGGCATGTAATTATTATTCTTCGTCCACTTCAAAAGTACATCTCAGGGTTTTAGAAAGACCTTAGTCAGAGAGTTTCGCCTTTAAACTTGTTTCAGAAAGGGAAAATTAGGTTTAGGTCAAAATTACGCTTGGTTTTATAATTTAGTAGGCTACGGGGTGACCGCTTTTTGTCAGGCGAGCCTGCCGCTTGATGACCTTATTCGTCTAACAAAGCCGAACGCCTATTTTTATCTCGTTATTTTAATCAAAGTGTTTCTAAGTAAACGTATGATTATTTCAATTTGTTGTTTTAATCAAAACCCTAAGGCAGGCAACAGACTTTATCATTTTATTACGTAACTAGCTGACCCTCGCAACCTCGTTTGCGCCTTATATTGCCCGTAGCGTGAAAATTTGCCCCGTTTTTGAAACATTCTTAATTGTTGCTCCGCTCCTATTAGTAGTAGCGTGATGATATATACCCTATAGCCTTCCTCAATAAATGGACTATCCAACACCGAAATAATTTTTCAAATCGGACCAGCGGTTCCTGAGATTAGCGTGTTCAAACAAACAAACTCTTCAGCTTTATATATTAGTATAGATTGCCATAGACAATAGGTTTACAAGATAAACAAACTCCTTGTTAAGTTCACAAGTACCTAGTTGTTTGTTCTCGTCAGCCCTATGCTGGCCATAGTCTCTATGTTATGGTACCTGGATCATCATCATCAGCCTATCGCAGTCCACTGCTGGACATAAGCCTCTCCAATTTCACAATTGGTACCTGGATGCCATGCCATAATCTATAACTTTACATAGTATAAAATGAAATCGCTTCCGCGGTCTGTTCGCTTAGGTCTTTTAAATAGATTTCTTTTTTTTTTAATTCTTTCATCAATAGATACAGTGATTCAAGAGGAACGTTTCATACGTGTAATAGATACATCCAAAAAAAACTGAGAATTTCAAAGATTACTTTACGAAGACGGGCCGGGTTGCTAGTTACCTATAAAACTACGATTTATTATGCTATCTCAATTCAGCCAGCCTTCTCCCTAATCTTCTAACCTTTGCCAATTACCTAAATTGAATAAAAAATGTGGCTGTACTTAAATAGACCCACAATCAACTAAGCAAACAAAATTATCACTTCATAATCAACGGTCATGTTTTACAAAGACAAACACTATTTTGACAAATGAGGGAGCGAATATTTACTGATGATTAAATTTATGAAAAAAAAATGCTTTATCTTGTCCTTACTACTTTTAATTTGAGAAATCTTAAAAAGGTACATTAATTATTATTATTGATTCTGTATCATTAAAGCTTGGTACAATGGTACATGCTGCAATTCGTCACGATATTGTATAAGGATAATATATTATATGTCATGTATACATATCTGTATATATATAATAGAAGAAATAATTATAAACATTAACCATAGTTTTGTCTATAACGTTTTATAGAGGAAAACCTTTATTGATTGAAAATGTATCACTTATGACGCTGATTTGTACCTATTAGACCTTTTTTTTTATTTACTTATTTGGTTTACCAACATTTGTTTACATTATTACATGAATAATAAATAATTTATAATTAATTGAAGTGTAACAAACAATTACGCACAATATCTGATGTTAATTGTACGGAAAAAAAAAGCAATAATCACAAAAAATAATCTTTTGCATTTACAAAAGTGACATAACATCCAATAACCATACTAATATTATAAATTCAAAAGTAAATATGTCTGTCTGTCATGCTTTCACGGCTACTGCTCCACCGATTTCAATGAAATTTAGCATGGAAATACTTTGATTCTTGAGGAAGGGCATAGGCTACTCTTAACCGCGCTAACCGACATACACGCGGGTGGTGCCGCGGGCAAATGCTAGTAATTTGATAATATAAAACTAAGATCCTTCTTAAATCCTATTCAGTACAAAGGATACATAAATAAATCAGTTTGTTATTGAATAAAACTACAGATGAGTTTCTAGGTGCCCGGATACACACATACAAATGTCCGTTTATGTCGAGCGACGTCTGTATTCAACGGCAGCAAATACTAGGGCTACTACTCAAACAACAATAAATCTAGTGTTAGTTAAAAAAATCAGGTGAACGTAAAATAAATAGATTAAAAATACCTATATAAACAGATAAAATTTATCAATCGATTAACTTCACAAAAAACCAATCGATTAACTTAACAAAAAACTTGACTAAATATTAAAGCGGAATAACTATTTTATTCGTTCAACTGTGATATATTTATAGTGTGTTGCATTACTTCACTTTCTTGTATTAATATTTTTTTTTTTTTTTTTTTTATTTATAAACTTTATGCACTAAATTTGTACATCGGCGGACTTAATGCCCAGGGCATTCTATTCCAGTCAACCTTCGGGTGGTGTAGAAATGTTGTGAGGTAGGTGCACAGGTTTGATATTACTCGTAAACACAATACATCAAAATTACAAGTATAAACATACATATATATGTACAGACAAATATACATACATACACTTACATACATACATATCACATCTATACACCATGAACACCGAAATAAGAGGTGTGCTATGGATGAGATAGTTCTGCCAGTTCATTTAGAAGGAGTTCGTGTACTTTCTTTTTGAAAGTAAAACGGGTTGTGGATTTCCTGATTTCGAGCGGGAGCGCATTCCAGAGCAGTACCGCTTGAACAAAGAACGAGCTGTTCATGAAGTCGGAGTTGTGGGAGGGACAAGAGAGAAGCAGATTATTAACTGAGCGAAGATTTCTATCGTGGTTAGAGCATAGGTACCGAAGGTACGGAGTAAGGTAAGTAGGTGGAGATTGTGAATTAAGAAATGAAAATAGTGAAGTTAGCGCACGCTGATTGCGCCGTAGGCGAATAGGCAACCATTTTAACTGGGTACGCAAAGCAGACACATGGTCATACTTCCGAAGATTAAAAATAAATCGAATGCAGTTATTGAGAAGGCGGTCTAGTTTATTAAGGAGGTCTGCATTCAGGTCGAAGTAACATACATCACCATAGTCGATTATTGGTATTATTAAGGTCTGCATAAGTGTAATTTTAGTTTTTGGAGGCAAGAAATTCTTGAGACGATACAACAATCGCATGTTACATGTTACTTTCTGGCTCACACTGGTAACCTGAGCTCGCCAATCGAGGGTTGAGTCGATAAGTAAACCCAGATCTTTGACTGAAGAGCTGAATGGAATAACTAAACCATTAAAAATAATAGGTGAGATAGATGTGGTATCCAATCTGCTCAGTATACGTTTGCTGCCTATAATTATTGCCTGACATTTTGTTGGATTGACTGAGAGTCCAAATTTTATCGACCAGGATTTTATAAGCTCTAGGTCCCTGTTCACATCGTTGATAGCCTGAGTGATATCCTCCACCCTTGCCTGTGAATACAGCTGCAGATCATCAGCATATAGGTGATACGCACACTGAAGATGTTGAGTTATGAGATTAATAAATAATGAAAATAAGAGAGGAGATAAAATTCCGCCTTGTGGGACGCCAGTGTAGAGGTCGCACCAACTTGATGAAAAGTCATCAACACGTACACACTGTTGACGCCCCCGAAGATAAGTCGAGAACCATTCCAGTGTCTCTGAAGAAACCATTAGATATTCAAGGATGGATAACAGGATTTCGTGACTGACAGTATTGAAAGCACTGGAGAAGTCAACTAAGACTAAAACTGTGACTTTAGTGTCTTCCATGCCCTTTCTAATGTCGTCAGTCACTTTAAGGAGAGCGGTAACAGTGCTGTGACCAGGTCTGAATCCTGATTGTAAAGGGCTTAAAAGCCGGTTTCTTTCTACAAACTGAGAAAGTTGTTTATACACACAGGCTTCGAGTACTTTAGATAGGAAAGGAAGGATTGAAATAGGTCGAAAGTGTTCAGGGAGTGAAGGGTTGCTAATTTTTGGGAGAGGAATGATATGAGCTTTACGCCATGAAGAGGGGAAAGCGCCAGAGGTGAGAGAGGAGTTAACTATGTGAGTAAGTATGGGGAGAATACAATCCAGGATAGTGACAATCATGCGACGGCTGATGCCGTCACATCCCACAGCATTGGAACGGATAGACAGGATGATCTTCTTGATATCCCCGAGAGTCACCGGAGAAAATATAAATGAGTCAGTAGTGGGACTGGTAAGACCAGATATGTATTGTAGTGTTTGACACTTAGTTTGAACATCTAGCGTAGCTGTAGATGAAAAATGACGATTAATTTCATTCAAACCAATTCTATTATTAAATACGGAGTGTTGTTTTTTACCTATTCCTAAAGTGCTAAGAAATTTCCAGATACTGGACGCAGAAGAGGACTCTATTTTTTGAAGTATATGTCGGCGTTTAGCGTTGCGTATCACCTGGTTGCATCGATTCCTTGCGGCTTTATATAGGTTCCACCTCTCTTCGCAGCGATCCCTCTTAAAACGACAAAAGGTCTGATCTCTTCGTCTCATAGCAGCTCGGATCTCCTCCGACATCCAAGGCGCTGGAGCACGTTTTAATTTAATCTTTCTAATGGGAGCGTGGTCGTCAAATAATTTTAAAATGGTGTTATTGAAAATAGAGATTTTGTCGTCCACGTTAGCTGAGGCTGCCACATCAACCCAATCTATCTTAGCAGCATCTGCACGCAATTTCTCAGCATCCATGCGACCAAAACTACGAATTTGTAGAAATTTGGGAGGTGGTTTGGGAGGTTTAAGGATGTAGGTAAGGAAGATCAAGTCGTGACGAGAAAAGCCAGGAGCAAGGAACTGTCCATGGAAAGAGACAAGGTGTGGGGAAGAAGTGAGTATTAGATCTAGCCACGTGTCCTGTTAGTCTAAATTGTGGTGAGTGGCTTGAAGGGGCAGGATGTGAAGGCTGGATGCTTGGATAATTTGAAGGAGATTGCGTGCACGGGGAGAGTTTAGGGCTAGGAGGTCAGTGTTGAAATCTCCCATGATGATGTGATGTGAGTATTCCGACCCTAAAGATTCTAGTACTGTTTCCAGACTAGAGAAATAGTTAACACTTGGAGGGCAGTAGACTACTCCTAGAACAACGCTAACTCCCTTGACGCAAACCTCGAGGAATAGATATTCCGCGGTAGTGGAAAGATCGGAATCGGAAGAAGTGAGAATTTTGTAAGATAGGCAACTACGTAGGTAGATAGCGACACCACCACCTCTTCGACCTAAACGGTCGTTACGGATAAGCATAAAGCCAGAGAGAGGATATGAGGTGGAGGGTAAGTGAGGTTTGAGCCAAGTTTCCGAAATCAGGATGGCATGAACGTTGTTGTCAGAGAAAGTTTCAGTTAAGTCGCTGAAATGACTTGGGATACTCTGCGCATTGATATGACAAACATTTAGAAAAGGACGTGAATGAACAGAAAATGTTTGTCGCAACTGATTACCCAGAGTCTCTGTTAACGAACTAAAACTAGAATTTTGTGACGAGCCGTCGGCAGAAAAATATATATCATCATCGCTCATAATGTATAGAACACAAAAAATAAATAAAATAAGAACCTAATAATTACTATTATTTAACTAAATGCAATATAAAATTTTATAAAGTAGGTATAAATAATATTCTACCATAAAAAAATGTGACCTTTAAGATAGGCTGGAGTATGCAGACCATAGTTCTACACCACCCGCCAGCAGACACACAAAATTAATGTACCGCATACAATGACCGAGAATGTGACTTTAAAACATCTAAATTAAACATGATAAGTATCTAAAATATTTCAAATAACGTGAATTAGGAATGACGAGAAAACAATCAACAATTTAAAGCAGGATGACAAATAAAACATAAACATTCTTAATGGTTTCCGAACGTACTCAAGCTAGAAAAAAAAAAGAAAAAAGAAATGACCCAGATGACTTTTGTCGCTGTCATAATAGTTCATGGAATGCAATGTAAACAATACAAAAACTAATACACTATAATATAATAGTTCATGCAATGTAAAAATATTGAACATAGTCTTTAGGTATTCGATAACTAAAAAATATGACTCCAAACGTTACAGTGCTGGAGAAGTCATCTGAAAGAGAAAGATTTTTCAATCCAATAAACCGACTAGAATGTAATTTATTCTCTGGATTGTCGGCACTTGATAGAACTTGTTATAATACATTCTAGAAATGTTTTTTTTTTTCTAAAATTAGACCTAAAAATCACACTTCCAAACATGGCCTGACACTATAATGTAAAAAATTAATGACTTCTCTTTTTATGGCAGTTTATTTCTCTGGATGATCTGCAACAGCCTTCTATTAGTTCCCTCAAACAGCCCCGCCCACCTTGCAAAACTCCCAAACTTTGATAATTCGGGCAATCCAGACCGGATGACAGCCCTAACAAGTTCCAACGGCTCCCAACAGGCCTAACTCGCTGCTTAATATCTTTTCGGCACTGTACGTACGTGTTTCCGGCAAGCGAAACGTAGTACAATAACATTCGCTCCTTATGTGTTACTCATACTGTTGCCACTAACAGACGTACTGACATCGCCGCTTTAAAATAAACATGAGAATAGAATTCTGTGTAATTCCCATTATGAGACGAGCGTGAATGAAGTCTCATTCGGTATTTGGTTGTGCTATTAATATTCCACCAGAGCAAGCTTCACTATATTTGCAAACCAACTTTCAACTTCCATATATAGGCTATTGGCAGGTGCATGGACTAAATTAAATATCCGCTCGGTGTTTTAAATTTGCATTGTCCAGGTCGAAACTTTACAAAGGGGCCTTTGTTGATCTTTGTTAGAAAATCGCCTAATTTCGTGAAAATCGACTGTCTATGGACACCTGTAGCAAGTTTGGTACCCTCAACAGAGGTGTCCCACTGAATCAGGGAGAGTCAAACTTTCGCTAGGGAAGGCACTCAGTGTAAATATAAAGCAAGGAATGAATTACTTAACATCGATTTTCTGTGAGACTGTGGCATTACTCTGGTTGAGTCGGTAAATTTTTGTCGGAAGTCTAAGTACAGAACATAGACAGATGAACGTAAACCCAATAATGTACGATGTTCGATACCAAATAGGTAGGTACCTACCTACCTGTCTGACCAGTGAAGGGGTATGTGGTCCAGCACGAACAATGCGGTGCTACCATCTCACACAAGACGAACCTAAAATCACAGTATTCTTGTGGTGAGCGAAGACCCAATGATGCACAAGAATATCAATAGGCCGCTATAGTGTGTGTGTGTGTGGGTGTGGCTCATCATGCTGCATTATTGTTACAATTTCTGCATTCGCAATAAGTATGGTGACCACTACTCTTGGATTCTGCTCATGCTTTTCATTAAGCAGAGTAGTCACTTTCAAACATAAGTAAGGTTTGATTTTAACTTTAAATAAAAATGTAAAAACAATCAGTGTTTGATTATAATTATCTTACAATGTTTAGTTTACGCAAACAAGTTAAACAATAGTCTGTTTCAAGATCATCTACATCTGTTCCACGATTTATGAACAAGTAACTTCTAATATACACACCGGTTGTGCGATGATAGGAATACGGCAGGAATAATAGGTGTAATAAATATATCAACGGTTCACGACTGCTACAAGGTCTCGCACCCATACTGTGCCTCTGTCGTCTTTTCTGTCCTGGGGAGAATGATTTTGACTATCTGCTTCATTCCTACTTTAAATCATAAATACTTAATAATATTTAAAATAATTATAAAATCTACTTAACCCTAATCACTATCACTGTAGAAAAACTATCGAACAACAGACACAAACAAACAAACAGCGTACTCGCGCAAGCGCCCTGCGCCGTCTTACGGCTTCTTAGGTCACGTGTCCTGTCGTTACGTAAACTGTCGCAAGTTTAAAATTGTTCACGCATTCCAAAAAAAAAAAAACTAAAGCACAACGCCGCTAAAGAAGGTTTCACTTCAAAAACTTTTTCTTGTAATGGTGTAGGGAGCAAAAGAGCAGAGAGGTCACAAGAGCGTTTCTAAAAAAAATACCTATTACTGAGAGAGTAATAGGTATTTTTGCATACACAAACCACTGATTGGGCAACACTGAACTTTGTATATTTACTAAAAAAACTAATTTATTAAGTATGGTTTTGTGGTTTATGTATTTCAACGCTTCGTAATTTAATTTAATAATAACACAAGTATGTATGTAAATAAAATGCATATATTGAACCTTACGTAACTGTAACAGGATGTACTTTGGTTATTATAAAGAATTCGTAACCATTATTACAGTCATGAAACTCATCTATTTTATTGTTATTAATCACTTTACAATATACATAGGCATGTAATAAATGTTTAAATAATAAATATATCAGTTGCAGTTTTTAAACAAGAAAAAGGGGCAATATCTCTCCGGCCCAGGAATTCACATACAAACTGTGTAGGCTTGAAGTTGCTTGAAAAAAAAACATTAGTAAAATAGCACATTAGCAAAAACTACTCGTAGATATGTTTACCGTTGAATAATTGACCCTATTCAAAAACTTAAAAGGTTCAGTATTTTAATCTTTGGGATTAATTTGGGCCGCTGGAACTTCAATGAAGCAATTTATTTGGAACGCACACTGCTAGTTCGAATCCCCCAATGTATGAATAGTATATAAGATACCGATGCTTAGTCACCGACTTTCATAATCATCCACGTTCCTTTAATTCTCCATTGCTGTACACAGGCCTCTCCTTAGAAAAAAAAGGTATGGTTTGGCTGGCCAGACGGACCTACAAACCTTTTCTAACATATTTGTTATCATAACATTAAATCAACATTATATGTGGTTGTATATGGCAATAACATATTGCTATGCTAGTGAAGCACTTCAATTTTTCTGCAATTATTCGACCCCTCGTAAAGAAGAACGACGAAAGTATCCTCGTTTTGCAATAAAATAGAGGAAGTGCCCTAGTTGTTCATTATTCAATTTATGTAATCGTCGTAATTGCTCCATTCCACTTTCTAAGCTATATTCTAACTGCAAAATACAGCGCTACAATAGTATTAAATAATTATGGAATTAATGTTCCATCTTTGAAATAATAATGTTCCAACTTTAAAACCGTCATAAAGTTATTTCTAACTTTTTTATGTTACTGGGCTCTATAAACTGCTGTTTATGGACAAATAACCAAAAAAAAAATGGCGCGTATCTTTGAAGCGATATGACATATGCCACATAAATAACTTGAACCGCATATTGACAGAGCTGAGAACTGATGTAATTTCTTTGTGTCTGTTGTCCGTGTGTTAACATTTATTTAAAGACTAGTGTTGATAGTTTTATCTCTTGTATTTTGGACTCATTTGTATACTGCAAGTACAAGAGTGATATTTAGATACGTCGATGTCAAGTCATACAACATTTGCTTATGCTGGCGCCAAGAAGCGAAATTAAATTTATGGTTCCCAACTAGTAAAATGTTAATTTTAACAAATACTTCAAATAGGAAATGTTTCAGGAAATTTTAAATTGACTTTTGATGTGGTCTCTATTGACGGAATGGAAATTATCTTCCTATCTTCATACGTATTGATTGGATTAAATGACTGGCATACAGTCTTGAATTGAAAACTGTTCGCAAAAGATGACTAAGAAGCAAAAATGTCTTATGGCAGTCTCGTAAGATATGTATGGACAAAAGAAAATTTAAGGCTGTTTTCCATGCCTACAGTCTTAACCCCGCAGAGAGAAGGCATAAGTTATCTAACATTTATGTATGCGTGTACTAATAAATGTATAATCAAATGTGTGTACTGTGTAGTTTGCCTACGTTGTTCGATAAATATAGTATGTAACGGGGATAAACATGATCATGCTTGAATAACCAAGGGTATAGCAGGTCGAAATGTCAACCTATCTAAAGGTTAAAGAAGTAACAATTTACGTAAGCTTCATTAAATTTATAAAAAAATATGTGTAAACTAGAATATTCTGCCAGGCCTAGACATTACCTATGTCCAGCAATGGACGTTTTGTGGCTGAGAGGATGTGAATAAACAAGAGTTAAAATTTGTTAGTTTTCTACTATCTAGAATTTGACAGCTGTCAAACATTTCTGTGTATCTTAACTACCTATTTACACCGTCTAGATATTTAAATAGTTTGTGTTTCATGTAAGTAGGTACTCTTTAAATTACCCTTGAATCATTTGAACTTGAAAAACAAAAATGGAATCCTGAATGAAACTTTTTTTAGAGTAATGCCTACTTCCCCTAACGTTTGTCATATGTGACAATCATCCAATCAGAGCGATCACAACTCGTGAGAATGCTACGATAACGCATGCAGCATCCTCAGAGGGCAATGGAACCATCAATTTATTCGCTTATTTACATGATGTGATTTATAAAACATAAATTAATAACAACAATGCTGTGTCCGGAGCAAGGGTTATTTTTAGTTTGAATGTCATAGTTCAAAGTAATGAAGTCACTGAGAGTTAAGAGGGCAAGCGATTGTAATAGTAAAAGATATGCAAGTACACGTAGAGGCCTTTCAATGACAAGTGGTTACCAGTGGTTATTTAAAATTATACTTTAGTCGTAGTAGTAGAATGGATTCGATTCTAGGTTTTCGAGATTGCTAAGCCATTGTATCGAATGACAGAAGATAAAAAAAAAATAATGAGATGAGACTTGCAAATGCTCCTTCTGAGAAGTTAAGAAATATAACAGTACACTGTTTTAACTCTATGAAGTCCCATATACTCTATATGATGTCATAACTGCATTGTGCTTTATACCAGACCGTACAGGATTCCAGGGTATTTTCGCCTGGGCGGAAACAAGCATTCACTTTGACAAATGATTAACAGTTTTCCTTTGGCGTAAATCAAGTTTTACAGTATTTGTAGTAACAAATAAAGTCAAAAACAACATCTCAGTTTACATTTAATTAACTAAAGTCAACTGATAACCCCATTTAAAAGATTTATGTCATTATTCAATTTATTTAATGTTATCTTGAAAACAAGCTCGCAAAAAGACGGAAATATAAGGATCCTTTTTTAACACGTTTTGTAAGCGTGTTTTTTTAGTTTCTATAAAAATAAATTTGCACATTTCACTCTTAACTTATAAACCCTGTCCAAATAACTCATTTATGGTTATGAAAACCGCATTTAAACGTTGTTTAACTATAAATACCTAATATTTTAGGCCAGTCATGGGAACCTTAGAGAAAGTCAATCATTTATTATACCATTCCAACACGCATTTATACACAATCCAAAATTTTCCTTGCTGCCATTGGTTTCTCGAAGCATCTAAACACGCCTAATAGTTATTGCAACATGTAATTCTCCAGATTGCCATTCCTAACCGCAACGAACGATCCATTTTAGTCAGACAATGACAACAAACGTCAAGGATATATGAGTAATGACTGAGTTACTATCAAGTTTTGGATGCACACCTTTTATCTCTATCTAGATAGTGGCAATGAAAAGAGACAACACTGTATTAGTGACATGACGGTGGTATATTGTTAAATATAGATCTTTATAAGGCGTTGGTGCGGTAACAACGAACGGGCGCGCTGCGGCATTTTGCAACGCGATATCTTGTACAGAACATAAATATTCTGAAACCAAAGCGAGCAATATCAAACTTGAATATTTCATATTCATATCGTTTATTTGCATTCTAGGATGTTGTAAAAAGATGGTAAACATGTCACAATTAAATACAAGAAACAATCGTGGATCCTGTACGGCACAGCAAATCACAATTCACACATTTCTTTTCAAAGTTTCAAAATTTCAATTTAAACGTTCGAGAGCCACGCTTTGGCATGAATGTTCCGACTGAGCCGGAGTGATACCATGGCCTCACAGAAAACCAGTGTGAAATAGCGCTTGCGCTGTGTTTCACTGAGTAAGTGAGGACACAGGGGGCCCATAACCCAACCACACCCATAACCCCTCTCTTCCCCCTCCCCATCCCTCAAAGGCCGGCAACGCACTTGTGACGCCTCTGGTGTTACAAGTGACCACGGGCGGCGGTAATCGCTTACCATCAGACGATACCTATGCTCGTTTGCCGTCCTAGTACATAACAAAAATGCAGCTGCTGACTGCTTCGTTTTTAAAAACAATAATATCTTCAATTTCTAACAGTCCACAGTTGGGCTGTTAGATCTCTCCTTAAAAGGTAAGTTTTGTCATAATATACCATGCTGACCAGACGGGTAAGGGCTTGTTTCAAGATTGCCTTCTTTTTGTAGTTCTATTTTCCTGAATAACTTGCTACCTTCGTCGGTTTTTAGAACACATCTATACTAATATATAAAGCTGAAGAGTTTGTTTGTTTGAACACGCTAATCTCACGAACTACTGGTCCGATTTGAAAAATTCTTTCAGTGTTAGATAGCCCATTTATCGAGGAAGTCTATAGGCTATATATCGTCACGCTAAGACCAATAGAAGAGGAGCACCAATGAAAAATGTTTCAAAAACGGGGGAAAATTATCACACGACGGGCAATAGAAAACGCAAACGAGGTTGCGTGGGTCTTCTAGTGTGATATAAATATGAATACCCCGTATTTTTAATGCACGAATTGAAATGAAACAATTTATGACATCAATACTTTTTATAATGTTCTTCTATAGTATCATCATCGTATGTTTGTGTTGACCGCTTGGAAATGTTGATTCAATTTCTATTACTGAACAGTGAAGTATTTATCTATACGGATACAATCAATAATCAACGTGACATAATATCTGTGCTCTCATATTCTGTGGCGGAAGCGTGATATTATCATCATCGTGCATGTTAAATTTTATTAAAACAAATATTTTCTCACATATATTTATTTACAATAGGAAATCATGATTTGGCTGATCATTTCACGAAATGTTGGGTACATAATGCATTTATATGATTTTGTATAAAATGTGGGTACAAAGATAGCTGTTAGCCTGGCTTACAATATATAGGCATTGAAATCACTGCATGCATAAACAAGATAGCCAACATTACTCTCAAATTCCAATTCTACATATAATATTGACCTTAATGTCAGAGACACTCAATAGCATTAATTGAAGGACTTGCTATCTCAGGGGCATAATAAAAAAATATTGGAAAGAATTTTTTTATCTACATCTTGTGTTTCTTGACGAAAGTATTCCCTAGAATGTCCGCCTGTACTTATCCGTTGGATTCTTCAAATATTCTGACAGTGTACAGACGATATAAATGTTGATTTATCTAATTCTAAAGCCAGTATTTCACTTGTAGCATATTATACAAAATAATACTATAGCGATATGGATAACCCCAAGATATGAAAAAGTCTTTGTAGAAGTTAATTGACCTCATTATTTCCACTCGCTTTTTCCATTTATTTCCCTCGAGGATGCTTTTACCTCTCCCTGTAGTCAATAATACGGCCTATTTCTTTAATTATAGCTATACCTACAAATATGCTACATTCCTGTAGTATGTGTATGTTACAGATAAATCTGCTATCTGTATAAAAACATTTCAATAATCTGTACTAGACGGCGTAATCAGTACACTCACATCCTTAAAAAAAACCTTTGTCATCACTGACTAATTAATTGGATAAACATATCACTTCATAACCTAAAAGGCAATATTTTAGAGATTATAAACTAATTCATTTCAAAGCAATTGGCAATTCTCTGTAGGATTTTCGCACTGAAAATTGAACAGCCGCACATAATAGCATCTCAACTATTTTCTTAATATTTTTTCACTCCGTGTTTGTTGTCAACTTTGAATAAAAAAACCTAACCAGAATACCTACTTCTGAGCAAATATTTTTGTTTAAAAAAGCAGAAAATAAACAAAAGTTTACAAACTTTTCTCTTCTCTGTGCATTTTTTATAAGTAATACGCGTTGCAGCTTTAAGTTAAAGCATTTACTCGTACCAACGTTTTTACGACGCCCGATCGCCAGCTGCTCTCATGAACCTCACGTACATGTATTTATTTTCAAGCTTGTATAAAATTGGCAGGTGCAAGAAAACTATGAATGGTTACTTCTTTTGTTAGAGTACGATCACAATTATGTGAAATACAAATAAAGTCTCAAGGTGTGCGCTATATATAAAAAACGGACAGGCAATTATCCTTAGTCATTCCTACTAAGTGAATAAGATAGTTGGTATTTATTGTTACAATACCTGTTACTGATTGCACCTGCGTTTCACTGTTACAATATAGTGCACACTATATCTATATATATATAAATGAATCCCTATTTGCCTTGGTCACGACATCACGCGTGAACGGTTGAACCTGATTTTGCTAATTCTTTTTTTTGTTGGATAGCCCATATAGCGAGGAAGGTTTTAGGCTATGTAACATCAGTCTACGACCAATAGGAGCCGGGTATCCACCGAAAATGTTGGGGAAATGGGAAAAATATATTTTTTATGGAGAGACGCAAACGAAGTTGAGCGGGTCAGCTAGTACTTAATAGTTAAGGCTGAAAATAAGTAAAATATC
This sequence comes from Spilosoma lubricipeda, assembly GCA_905220595.1. Taxonomy (NCBI): domain Eukaryota; kingdom Metazoa; phylum Arthropoda; class Insecta; order Lepidoptera; family Erebidae; genus Spilosoma; species Spilosoma lubricipeda. The sequence continues at coordinate 6,170,096 of HG992290.1, forward strand.
CTCTAAACTCTAAACTAAACAAAAGGTTAACCGACTTTTTTTTATTTGGTTATGAAGATAAAGCGAGATTTAAATATTATGAACAAATGAATATAATTAAAACGTGATAAGATGCCTTGCTTAATTATTTCCACACGGTCCTTTCTTCCGTTTCGTATTATTTTGTCTCTTGGACTTTGTACTACAAAAGCATATAATCAAGATTATGTACGGATTAAGTTTCTTAATTACTCTGAAAGCAGAATATAGCTTTTGTCAACAACAACACTGGTGTGGGTAAGTCATGCTATCGCATAAATTATAATAAACGAACTCGCACTGAAAATTATGCCATGTAAAAACTTTTCATCGGGTATGCTATGGAAATGAGTGTATAAGTTGAGTTTCGACCATAATTTTATGCAATATTGTGGAAACATGAGCAAGTTTTTGCCCTCGACACATAACGTTTTGAGTATAAGAGTGTTTCTGTAAGCAAAGTTGTGTACGTGTGAGCTTTGGCATGCCGGCATCATTGCGTTAATTCCGTATTGTTAGATTTCAATATAAACGTTCGCGGGTTCAATGTCTTAATACGCCTTTACGTGGGTGACAAATTGTTTCATATATCGTGTAGGCAGATGCTAATACCTTTAAAGGATTACGCTGTAATGACGTACCCCCATTATATGCTTAAATAAATGAAGTGGGTGAAGTAAAATGAGTTTCATTGCAACAGTTGTAGGTGTGTTGATGCATGCGAAGACGACCTAATAAAATTAATTAATGCAAATTCGTATATAAATCGTATCTGTAGGAACTGTCTATAGACAGATAGATAGGTGGTCGTGATGTGGAACCAAAGTAAATGGTGCATGGAGTACGTTGCACTCGGCAACTGGAATGCATACTTTCTGTTTATTACGTGTGTAATATGACTTATTTTAATAATAATAGAAATTTTAATGCCGGAATGAAATGTGTATAAAAAGTACAATTATAACGATAGCGATCATTACAAAACACATTGAAAAAAATATAAAAATACACTTATATGAAACTAATGAACACACTACTACGAAACTAATTGAGTGTATCAAAACGAATCATAATATATGAGCTTTGTTTCTATGATCTGAGATGAGCGCGAACTATATGGGTTTACTAATAACCGCAAAAAAGGTACATCATTCACATAACTGAGTCAATTGATCGGCTACACCATGCCGAAGGTTAGTGTTGTCTTCCCAACTAATAAATGTAATTGATTATTTCGGTAAAAACTAAAACGCTTGCGAAGTGCTAAAACTTGAACTCAATAGAATCTAGTATGTTAATCTTAATTTGATCCCATATAAAGAAGTAGTACATTCATGAAACATTTGACATAAATAAGTAATTCTATAAATAGTGGAAATGACACCCGCGCTCAAGCGTGTAACTAAAATACACATCTGCTTGAATGGGACGACTGAATTTATTGCTCAAATCTCGCAATTGGTCGGTAAGTCGTGTTAATTTAATTACGCCCTCCACTGCTGATCATGCGTGTACTCTTAATTGTGCCACGGTTTTATGACTTGTTCAAGTACTGTTAATTTATACATTAGACAATTTACTTTGCGCTATTACCGTACAGTAGTCATGATGTGCATTTCAAACAGTGCATTACCTTAATTTCTTGCTAACTGATGTCCTAGGTTAAGTACTTAGCTAGTAATAAGTAAGCTGTGTAGAATATTTTATGGCGGGGTTGATTTATGTTAGAAATACATTTGAATGGCATTAAGTGGTTCTGGTATTAAAAGTTCCAGGACCACAAGCGGATTAGTAACCCAAAATGCTCGCTTTCCCCATAAAACAAACAAAATACAAATCTTGTTAAGAGTACTATCTAAATTGGTTTATTCATTAAATTTTGCCAAGCGTAAAACGTAACTATACTAGTAAAACAGCTGAAGTGTCTACTTTTGGTTTTAGTTCGGTAAGCAGTAGAATTGTCTAGATATTTATGTGATCATCGCAGTTGCGTATGAGAAATGTCTGAATATTTTTTATTTTATTTCATCGTAGAACTATGTAGATAAACCTTTTTTCTAATGCAGTCTTCTACAGAATATTAAAATCTATACATTTAAGGACGCGTTTGCAAAATTGATAGGTACAGAATCGAATTACTACGTTGACACAAGTTACACAAACAAGTGCAAATCGGATAGCGGCAGGTATAAATGTCAACTTGCCTAAATTGATATTTTGAAAGTTTTTTATATTTTCTCATTTCTATGTAATAGGTACTTACCTCCGGACTTGCTGGAGTGACCTGAAGGTGTACTTCGGTGACTGCTTATGGAACTCCTAGACGAGTTGACAGTCTCACCGAGTTTGGGCTCGTTTTGTTAGTTATGACTAGACCTTACCTCCGGACTACATGGAGTGACCTGAAGGTGTACTTCGGTGACTGCTAGTGGAACTCCTAGACGAGTTGACATAGTCTTACCGATTTTGAGCTTATTTTGTTAGTTATGATGAGACCTTACCTCCGGCTTAGATGGAGTGACCTGAAGGTGTACTTCGGTGACTGCTAGTGGAACTCCTAGACGAGTTGACATAGTCTTACCGATTTTGAGCTTATTTTGCTAGTTATGATGAGACCTTACCTCCGGCTTAGGTGGAGTGACCTGAAGGTGTACTTCGGTGACTGCTTTTGGATCTCATAGACGAGTTGACATAGTCTTACCGGAACCTTAATGGAACAAGCCCAAACTCGGCACACCTAGTTCTACTCGTCGAGGAGTTCCATTAGCAGTTACCGACTTCGGTAACTGCTAATGGAACTCCTCGACGAGTGACCTGAAGGTGTACTTACACCTTCAGGTCACTCCATCTAGTCTGGAGGTAATGTCTCATCAGAACTAACAAAACGATCCCAAACTCGGTAAGACTATGTCAACTCGTCTATGAGATCCAAAAGCAGTCACCGAAGTACACCTTCAGGTCACTCCACCTAAGCCGGAGGTAAGGTCTCATCATAACTAACAAAATAAGCTCAAAATCGGTAAGACTATGTCAACTCGTCTAGGAGTTCCACTAGCAGTCACCGAAGTACACCTTCAGGTCACTCCATCTAAGCCGGAGGTAAGGTCTCATCATAACTAACAAAATAAGCTCAAAATCGGTAAGACTATGTCAACTCGTCTAGGAGTTCCACTAGCAGTCACCGAAGTACACCTTCAGGTCACTCCATGAAGTCCGGAGGTAAGGTCTCATCATAACTAACAAAATAAGCTCAAAATCGGTAAGACTATGTCAACTCGTCTAGGAGTTCCACAAGCAGTCACCGAAGTACACCTTCAAGTCACTCCATGTAGTCCGGAGGTAAGGTCTCATCATAACTAACAAAATGAACCCAAACTTGGTAAGACTATGTCAACTCGTCTAGGAGTTCCACTAGCAGTCACTGAAGTACACCTTCAGGTCACTCCATCTAAGCCGGAGGTAAGGTCTCATCATAACTAACAAAATAAGCTCAAAATCGGTAAGACTATGTCAACTCGTCTAGGAGTTCCACTAGCAGTCACCGAAGTACACCTTCAGGTCACTCCATGTAGTCCGGAGGTAAGGTCTCATCATAACTAACAAAATGAGCCCAAACTCGGTAAGACTATGTCAACTCGTCTAGGAGTTCCACAAGCAGTCACCGAAGTACACCTTCAAGTCACTCCATGTAGTCCGGAGGTAAGGTCTCATCATAACTAACAAAATGAACCCAAACTTGGTAAGACTATGTCAACTCGTCTAGGAGTTCCACTAGCAGTCACCGAAGTACACCTTCAGGTCACTCCATCTAAGCCGGAGGTAAGGTCTCATCATAACTAACAAAATAAGCTCAAAATCGGTAAGACTATGTCAACTCGTCTAGGAGTTCCACTAGCAGTCACCGAAGTACACCTTTAGGTCACTCCATATAGTCCGGAGGTAAGGTCTCATCATAACTAACAAAATAAGCTCAAAATCGGTAAGACTATGTCAACTCGTCTAGGAGTTCCACAAGCAGTCACCGAAGTACACCTTCAAGTCACTCCATGTAGTCCGGAGGCAAGGTCTCATCATAACTAACAAAATGAACCCAAACTTGGTAAGACTATGTCAACTCGTCTAGGAGTTCCAGAAGCAGTCACCAAAGCACACCTTCAGGTCACTCCACCTAAGCCGCAGGTAAGGTCTCATCATAACTAACAAAATGAGCCCAAACTCGGTAAGACTGTGTCAACTCGTCTAGGAGTTCCAAAAGCAGTTACCGAAGTACACCTTCAGATCACTCCACCTAAGCCGGAGGTAAGGTCTCATCATAACTAACAAAATGAGCCCAGACTCGGTAACACTATGTCAACTCGTCTAGGAGTTCCACTAGCAGTCACCGAAGTACACCTTCAAGTCACTTCATGTAGTCCGGAGGTAAGGTCTCATCATAACTAACAAAATGAGCCCAAACTCTATTAGACTATGTCAACTCGTCTAGAAGTTAGAAAAGCAGTCACTGTAGTACACCTTCAGGTCACTCCACCTAAGTAGGAGGTAATGTCTCATCAATCGAGCCCGAACTCGCACAATACTACTTAGTTTTAGCAAACTAAAATATTGTTATAAAAATCTGTAAATAGAAGAAACCTCCTCCTTTTTTTGAAGTCGGTTAAAAATAATCTAACGTTGTCAAGTATCAACCTATTCTGGTTTATCGAATATATTGAATTCGAAGAGCGATCTTTTCAACAAGAGCTAATGCAAACAGGCGACACAGTGTCCACTCATGACGGCGGCTGAGCGCAGACTGAGATTACGAAATTTTTACGCGATAAATCAAAAGAGGTTCAAAAAAATAAAATAACCCTTATTGCAATCGACTACGATTCATCCGTAATAGCAAAATATGAGAAAATATAAGCTCCGGTTGTTATTTTTTCTGCGACTTTCTGTGACACTTTTATACTATTTTTTTCCTCGGATTTATAATTGACTATATATGCCTTCTTACATTATTTTTAGAAATTCTAAAATAGGTTGATTGTAGAACAAAAATGTACCAAAACTCAACCCGATATCGTAAATACTGTGGAAAATGGTTACGGAAGATCGTTTTTACAATATAAAAAAATACAATTTCCAAAAAAGTTGTCCCTCGGATTTGAAGATGAAGAACTAATCTATAAGTGTTAGTACTTTGTTATATTCAATTTGTTTAGTTTAGTTACAAATTGCACCGAAAAAAAGCATAATTTTGTACGAATCGTAAACGCGCCCTTAATAATGAAACATATACCTAGAAAGATAAAGTAATTACTGTAACGTGTACCTTTGGCAAAAGTATTGCATTGATTATAAGAATCATGTCCTTTAGTGACAGTGTCAATTCTATTTTGAAAAACTAATCTTATCTCTTATCACTGTATCTGAATAAAAACCAATGATAAATCAATTGCAATAACAATGTTCTATCCTTGTCTTGTATAAACGAATAAAGGATCACTTCTGTGCTTTATGACGATTAATAGGTTTGCTTTAAATTAATCGACCTGCTTCCAGAATCAAGTATGTAAATTTGGGTTTGCAGCACAGTACTGCAATACTTTGATAATATGACAAAAACAGAGTCACACTGTTTTTAGTTACAATAGATTGTATTTATTATATCCACTATAAATATAAAATATCATACACTGTGCGAGTAATTAATCTTATATATAAAAATCAATTGCTGTTCGTTTGTCTCGCTAAAACGGCTGGGCCGATTTAGCTGATTTTGGTTTTGGAATGTTTGTCGTAGTCCAGGGAAAGTTTTTGTATCAATATTTTTACCAATTTCTTTTTACTTTTAGTACATTATTTTCAATCTTTATAATTTCAATAGATTTCAATATTTATTCTTATAAAAAAAAATTAAACATCTTTGTTTAATTTTTTTTTTACTTTTTTTTTATTTGTATTACAAGTTACATGATAGCTTCTATTTGTGTACATTTGCTATTATATTATTAAAATATATCGTTAAGGTGACATCCAACCACATTGTTTAAAAATCATTTATATCAATTATGAAATGATACTCGTCAACGCTATAAAGAGAACGTAATGGGTTATTAAATTTGCACGACCATTTGCAAACTATGAAATACGAAATGAAAGCTGCTATTTTCCTTGATTGATCTGCAATAACTGAACTGTATACTAGTACTAACTATAAATAACTACTCAGGTATTCTTTTTAATCAGATAGACTAGAATACATACTCATTGGGGAAGAATTTAGGGAACAAATCACAGCAAGCCAACTGCGGGAATCATATATGCAGATCTTATATATGTGAACACAATTTGAGTTATTTCAGTAAATAATAACAAATAACTTGATTAAGTCAATAAAAACAATTTACTATCAGCAAGTAAAGAGTCAGCCTGTGACCACGGCCAGTGCAACCTTGTCGAAACGTCAGGCAAATCAGAGGTATGTAATACCTTTAAATAAGTGATCGCGTTAATTCCCGTAAAAATAATTATTATTATAAGGTGAAATGAATAGAAAAGGTATCCTGTAATAAAATACTGTATGAAACCAGAATATCCAATATTTCATTAATAACAACCGTTTGTTGTATTCAGTACACACCGTAAATAAGAAAAAGTAAAAAAAAAAACAATAACCAAACTACGTAAAACTTTTTGATTAAATTATATAGCCTATGTCATACGGGCCATTCCTACGAAACTATAGAAACCTCATTTATTAAAATCGGTTCAGTAGTTCAGAGCTACGGTAGAACATACAAAGACTGCCAAATATATTGTCCTTTAAACATCTCAATATAGTCAATATACCAAATATCCTGAAATGTATAGAGGTGATGTGCAAAATATGTATTAGCTTTTTAAATATCCTTTTAAGGTATTAGATCATCTCTGTCAAATTTCAAAATTAATCCGCCTGCAGAAAAATACTCAACATCCACTCTATGATTCACAACATTTTAATTGGAGCGAGTGTGAATCACACATTAAAATTATTACATGTTCAGAAACACATTTTTAGTAATATTATCCTTTTATTTATATTAAAGTCACTATCTTTGTATCACTATAACCAATCTATGTTGGAAAAATAATACAACTCAAAAGTTTTTTGTCTTTTTGTTTAAACGCTTTATCTCTTGAACTATCAGTCTGATTTAAACCCCTAAGAACTCAGCAAGTAACTAATAAACAGTCTTCGTATCCATTAAGGAAGCAAGAAAGATCATATAGAAATATCGGGGTCACACTCGTATGAGTTTATCTATAGTATAAATTCAGGAGTAATGGTATCGTCGCGTGACTGAAGGCTAAAACTTAACCTGCCACTCATTTTCATTATTCACGTTTCCTTACTGCATAACGGATAACGGAACGAACACTCTGTCTATTTTTTGTTGTCAAAGGCTTTGAACTCTTTGTGATTGTGTTGTTGTAGTGTTGCTATAGCATAATATTAATATAACGAAATACCTACAGACAATAAGTTGCAAATAATTAGCACACATATAAATAAACAAATATATTTTTTTAAACCTACACTATTTGCGATGAAAATTTTGATGAGATTATCTCAAACTCTGAAAATCAGGCTTACATTGTGTTTGCCAAACCTATAGGAATGGCGGGGACGATGTCTAATGGGATAAAAGGTTCTCGACTATCGACTACATATGTACTGAGTGGTTGGATTCCCCACAAGGTGGTCCGAGAGCCTGGTGAAAATCACATAGAAAACGTTGGATAAGGGTATCGCAGAAAGGGTTATTGTGTTTTGGCAGAAATGACAAAGATGCGTTTAAAAAAAAATTAGAAATCTGAAAACTATACGATCGTACGCGGGAGGTACCGAGCACCAACCATAATAATGAAAAATAAGACAATATGATGCCAATGCCACTTTGGGAACGATTTCTATATCTCGCGACCTTTTGACTTTGCACGCGATGTCACCCAACGTTGCCTGCGACATCGGGGGTCATGCCGACTCCGGTCGACGCCTTGTAAGCGTGAACGTCAACACCCGCGAGTTTCGTGTCCTTCCAAATCCACAGTCACCCGATAACTTTTGATTAATGAGGTTGTGTGCTCTGAGTATTTATTACACCGTAATTTTCCTTCAATATATTGTAGTAGTATTCACTCGCGACTCCGCCCTCGAGTATTTTGATTATCAGGTTAATAGCCAAGTCCTGTGTCCTTCCTCAGCAGTCAAAGCATCTCCATTGTGCATTTCATTCGAATCGTTCCAGTGGTTTAGCCGAAAAAAAGTAACAGACAGAGTTACTTTGAAATTCATAATATCTATACAAATAAATATAATTAGATTGTATGTTTGTAATAGTTAAAATAACCGCTTTTTACTTAATTCATATATATATGTATACACGGTACATACACCAAAAAAAATGTTTTACAATTTCTTCTGTCTGTCTGTTTGTTCCGAGTAATCTCTCGAACGGCTGGACCGATTTTGACGGGACTTTTACTGGCAGATAGCTAATGATTTTTTAAGACTAACTTGGTCCTCGGCGTTACCCGAGGTACGACAATAAACGCGGGCAACACCGCGCGGTTCAGCTGGTTAATGAATATTAGTATAGATATCAATTTACGAAAATAAAAATATTAATGCGAAATTTTCACTAACAAGAAATAATTCGATACTACAATGACATTTTAAGGGCTTTTGAGGGACCATTCAATATCACCAATTTCCATGTTATAAAGCTTGGCATTGCATAACGGAATAATAATAATATTTATTAAATTATAGAGCATTTGTAATTCATAGTGCCATGGTGTGCTGTGCGGCTATTACCCACTACTTTAATTACCGTTAAAGGCATTACATTGTCAACCACATGTTGATTATTATTACTGACACTCAGTATAATGCGTTAAACGGTGTGAACGTAATTACTGTAGACAGGAAACTTGAAATAATTCCACAGTTAATGAAATTAAAATATAGAATAGAAGAACAAAAAGGTGTATTCTAAATTTAAAACTTTCGTGTTCCATGATGTAATAATTATGATGGATTTTTACGGGAATTAACGTGCCGGAAAATTAACGGACCAGTGCAACTTTGTCGATACGTCAGGCAAATCAGAGGTAAGTATGTAATAACTTTAAATAAGTGATCGCGTGAATTCCCGTAAAAATAATTATGATTAAAAAAGTCTATTCTTTGATATTTCTTTGAACCCAAATTATTTTATATTACATACTAGCTGAACCCCGCGCTGTTACCCGCGGTTGTTGTTGTACCGCGAGAACCGCCGGGGAGAAAGTTAGTCTAAAAAAAAGCCTAAGTTACTCGCTGGATCATCAGCTACCTGCCAATGAAAGTCCCGTCAAAATCCGTCCAGCCGTTCCTTAGATTACCCGGAACAAACAGACAGACAGACAATTTTTTTTTATCTACATTTTTGGTATATGTACCTTGTATACATATATATGCATTTAGTAAAAAGTATTATTTTAATATTACAAACAGACACACCCAATTTTATTTATTTGTATAGATTAGCTTGCCAAAATGACTCTAGTTTACCTGATGGAAAGTATCAATAGAATCCAATAGTAGTGGTCACCATCTTAATTGTGAATGCGGACAATATGGTGGCCACTACTCTTGGATGGATTGGAAGGCTCATACGTAAAAATAACTTGAAACAAACGCAGCCAGTGTTTTTTTAACGTTATCATTATGTTAGGAAAATTAATTTTGCTAGTAGTCTAACAAACCACATTATATACAATAAATCACAAACTTCGTCAGTAATGTAACATATTTATATACTTAAATGAATCTGAAGGGACAGATACATACAACCTATGAGTCAGAATCGCTTCGTATTATAATTACCTACCTACCTCACTATTTTAACACAAACAACTATCAAACATAGTGCATGCATAAAGTAAAACCAGCAGAGTATGTACCAAAGTGAAATTCAGATAAGCCAATGAGAGTGGATCGCTTAGGAAACAGGAACCGAGAGCAAATGATAAAATAATCGGAACGCTCGCATGGTTGCTCCCGTACCCAATAAACGTTCGATGCAGTCTAATCAGTTGTGTTTGTACACTTCCTGACATTGTTTTAAAACGGTCCTAGCGGCCTCCGGTTTCACTAAACAAGTTGTGTATGTCAAGTTAAATATAAAATACCTTACGTATTAATAAATCATATATTCAAGACCTATAACAAAGTATTGTCTTTGATAGCTCAAAAAAGTGTTGTTTTTACTATTTTCTTCGCAATTTTTAAGTTTTTTTTCTCTCCATAAGAACCTTCTCTGTGCCTAACCGAAAATATAAAAAAAAACTGAATTAGTCGAGCGGTTCTCGAGTTGTGCGCTTAACGATATATTTGGCGATTCAACTCTTTAGTGTAATTGAGGGATAAAACTTTATTTTAGCGTTTTTATATGATACTTTTTGTACAAGAGATAGTGACTTAAGAATACACTTACACAATCATAGAATACAGTATGCATCCATGTTATTAGATTCAGATTTGTTTCAATGTCTTGATGCACATTGACATAGGTTCGTATCATATCGTTTTTCGTTTATAGATAGGCTGTAAAGATAACGATAATGTAGATAACAATTGGTATTTAGTGTTTTTCAACTCTTACAATAGCATTGTTAACTATTGTATATAGGAATTCTTACATTGTTTAATTATCAGCCTATCGCAGTCCACTGCTGGACATAGGCCTCTCCAATTGCACGCCACTTAGTTCGATCCTCGGCTTCTCGCATTGTTTATCATTCGATAATTATTTAATTGGGTCATAGTATGAAGGCTTAATCATTCGATTCAGTTCAGTAGAGCGAGAGCTAAACTATGAACGATTACATTATTTTGGTTTCATAATAGAATGCTACACAAACTACGAACATTAAATTTAAATCAAAAGAAGTAATAAACTCAATTTTCAAAGTGCAATGATCAGGTAACATAGACACGAATAAAGAAATATATCCAATGAAATTAATAAGCTTAACAGTCGGTATAATAATTTACATAATATTATAATTATTAAACATTCGATCTCGAACAGTCACAGTCTTTTCTGTATAAAGAAGGATTTTCCAATCGGGCGACTAGGACTTCGATGACGTAAAGCCATATCAGTGCAGTAACTGCACTTTCAATCTATAACTGCACAATAAACAAAACTGTACATATATCATATTTACCTCCTAACTGTAGTCATTTGATATCCGACATCCAGGATAATATTTCGTTTAATTAACAATAACCCAATCTAAAGGACTGATTAACAAATAGACTAATTAAACCTAACCGGGGCTTAGTTAAACTACGTAGGTATGGCCATAGAACATTCATAAAAAAGAGGCGATAGTCGATTAGTTGAATTTTGATACTGATGTATACCGATATCCTTTTATTCCGATGGTTTAAATATGCATTGTAACCTTGATGATAATTTTGTCCTCACTATAATTTTGGTATCGAGACTAACATAATGTGCTATTGTTTCCCTGGTTATGGATCTATAAAACATTAAATAAAAGCACTTAATTCAGAAAATTGTCTCTGACTTGTTATTTAAATGCTTATGCATAAGCAAACCTTGCTTCCGAAGTGCAAGCTAAAAATTTGCGCCTACCTATTTTACATTGTTGCATTTGCAATGAGTATGATGGCCACCACGCTTTGATTCTGCTCATGCTTCCCATCAGGCAGAGTAGAGACACTTTGGCAGGCTTATACAATAAAAAAATTCATAGAACACGTTTCTAATCCGATGTTTTACAGACTACATTCTGGTACACACGAAAACTTGTTACATAGTATATAGTTGCAATCAAATTTATGTTTAAATAATCAAACTTGACACTTCGACAGAGTCGCTATCTATCACTTAGAATCCCAAAAATGAAAACATCTTTTTTAAAGACTGTAGCACCTACCTTTTACATACGTTGAAGCGTATATGTGTAAAAGACACAGTTTTATACCAAAAATCTCATTTTTGCCGCCAGTCGTAATAACAATATTAGGCCATATATGATATAGATAATGATCATAATTAATATAGTCATATTTCTATTGTTACAGGTGGTGCCAAGACTGCTGGGGTCATTAGTAGGCGGCAGCATGAGTCCCACACAGCATCTCGAACAACAACAAGCACTGGTCAAACAATTCGCAGAAATATTAGAGTTCGTTCTCAAATTTGACGAATACAAAGTAAGTATAAATGTTTTACAATTAATGATTGTAGTGTATATGTTTGTATAAACTGGTCTTAAATGTAGTTTTAGAATTAAACATGATTTTCTGACAAAAATAATCCTGAAAATTTGTAAAGAAATTTCGTGAGACCCACCCATTCTTACTCATTCTATTCAGTAAGGCAACGGTGGTAGATTTACCATAGGGGTTCTTTTAGGATTTCCATCATTGGAAAATGTTATTTAAGGCAGGTAAAGAAGGTTTATTTTTCAATAATGTTTCGTATTGAGTAACACTGATGATATTTGATGATGATGTAATGAGTTTTTTCAATAAAGTATTTTATAAATAAATATACTTTAAAGTGTACATTTTAAGTGTATGTTAGATAGATATTTTCGCCGTCAAAACTAAACAGTTTTAAACTGATTCGATTATAATCTAAAAACCATAACGGTAGCCTTACATATAACGAAGTAAAAAAAGGAAAAGTATCACAACTAATTTAGTTCTGTTAGTTTCTACACGTCAAAAGTGCACAATATAAAATCTTTATTGATTTAAAAACTTCCTCCTTTTTTTGAAGTCGGTTAATAAAATAGCGAACAACTACAAGCCCTGTACTATACGGGTCCTAACACGCATGTTTAGAAGGCTTTTTTCTTCTTTAAACGGTCTAAAATGTTGCTATGCTGTCCGTGCGAACCCAGTAATGCTGGTATCATATAAAACTAAACACCAATTTAAGGCTTACTTCGCCTTAAATCAGCTAACTTGTCTAACTTTAACATTTCCCACCTAGGAGCTTCCTTGCCTGCCTATCGTTCCGTGTTTTTTTTACTCAACATCTATTATTCAGTAGCTCTTGCGTGCAGTATACCTACCTCGCCTATTAATTCTGCTAAACTTGATTTCTGTTTATATTATTTAACATTTTTGATGCGAGAGTGTTAAAGTTACTCAACATTGCATGCAATCTGAGATCTAATCTAATCTTATCGTCGCATTATCCGTCACAGTTTATTTATTTGTAATTAACTTTAAAATAAAGGTTGATCAATGTCTTAACGATTACGTAAATGCCACGTAACAGTTCATATGCATCTATTGTAAATAAATAATAATAATTCGCATTACATATGCATATTTTTATTCGTAAAAAAGTAGGGTTGTTTTGATTATAAAACCGTCGACCATTCTCAAAAAGGCAACAATATCAACAGGCAAAATTTTCGTTATAATCACTGAATATATTTTTGTAATCCTAAAGAAACAAACGAGTGTATCTTTGATAGTGATCAATCACCATTAACCATCAAATTTTGCGCCAACAGTTGTGTCCTATACTACTAAAGTACTAATGTACCTACTTATTTTACGTTTATTATTTGCAATTTTCTGATAGTAACAATAGTGTACAGTGTTAGTCGAGCTTAGTAGCATAGGTAACAAAAGTTGACTAAATAGTTTACCTTTTTGCACTACCTCTACATACAAACTTCAAAAATCTAAATTTAGACCAGACTTAAGTCTTATTGCACGTAATTTGGTTGAAAATGCGTACAAAAAATCTTTATACGTATTAATATATGTACATATAGATATTTCGAAAGTAATGACTGTCACAATCACGTAATATGCGGTAACAATACAGATCTTACGTTTAATTACTGAGAAACTCAATGCTTATCAATTTATTGCATAACAAAAAATTTTACTTAGTTTAAGAATATCTTGCAAGTTTAAAAAGAATGCATCTTTTTAAAGTTTCCATTACATAAGCTACATTTAAAATCATATTCCTTGTTATTACCTATACAATGATTTAAGTTATATCAATACACAAATAAATGAAATTGAAAAGTCTGTTTGTAATTTAAAATTAACAACGCTTTGCTAAATGCATTTGAATGTGTAAATGGTTTTTACATAAACTTTATTTTTTTTATTTTTGTCTATCTGTATATTCTACCTCATCTCCAGAACGACTACATCGATTTTGACAGGATTTTCACTGACAGATAGCTGATGATATATAAGGCGTAACTTAGGCAACATTTTAGACTAGATTAGTCCCCCGTTGTTACCGCAGTTGTTGTCATGAAGGGACTACAAACATAGTGGGGCGCAACTAGTACATAATAATAAAATGACGCAGACTATGCTCGTGAAACTTCTCAGAAATCAAAATTACTAGTAATGTTTACCTTAACCTTTATTCATTGTACATATAAATAAAACCTTTATTAACATAGTAAATCATGTAATAATACTTCAACAATGCTCACTCATTGTTCAATAACAAACAAAGGGTTACAATTGTTTTAATAGACTTTAAAGAGTATAGCATCGCTTCCACTAAATGTATTCATTTCTAAAAGGACTTAACTCGTAAGTATGTAATTCAATTGGAGACCTTTTGACCCCAACCTTGCGATGTCATTGCTCCTAGTTTATCGTCTGCCATCAGTCTCGTTATGCAGTAGCTCATCTAGATAGTTGACAGGTCAGGACTTGACTAGACAGCTTGGTTGTAAAATTTATTGCTGAAATTTATTTTATAATCTATTCGTAACCTTGTAATGTCGTTCATTCGTTTTCCAGTTCATCGACGTCTGTTTCTCATGAAACACAAATCAGTCTAGACCTTGGGTAGGGCAGCACTTTATTTCGCAATGCCTTTTTTATGGAATAGAGGGAAAGCGTGCAAACGTATCACCTGGTGGTAAGCCATTACCGCCGCCCATGGACACCTGCAACACCAGAGGCATCACAAGGGCGTTGCCGGCCTTTGAGGGGAGGGGAGGGGTTGGAATATGGGTCGAGCATGGCTCTCCCACGGTAAAATTGCAAACTTGAAATGAAATTTATTTTAAATCTTCTATTATCCTTTTTTTTCTGAAGTTTAATAGCCAATAATTCGAAGATTTAAGTAGGTACGTCTTACAGCATTAAAACATAACTAGATGTACCTGTGTCAAATATCAGCCTACTTCTTATCATGACGTTCTTCACACTTAAGTAATAGTTGGGCTACGGTTCCATTCTTAGGACTACATTTTACTACTAACTACGATTTACATACATAACGAATAAGAAACAGTAAGAAATATGAAAACATGATTTGTAGCAAAACCTTTTTTTCTAAGGGAGGGCCTTTTTTTGCAGTGGGCTGCTAATGATAAGATTTGTAGACAAGTCCAGTAGCATCTTGACTCACTTTGTATTTGATTTTTTACTAATATCTTCTTCTTCTTATATATAAAAATCAATTGCTGTTCGTTTGTCTCGCTAAAACTCGAGAACTGCTAGGCCGATTAAGCTGATTTTGGTTTCGAAATGTTTGTCGTAGTCCAGGGAAGGTTTAAACGGTGAAAAATTAAAAATATAACTTCAAAATCCAAATGTCACGCGTACGAAGTAGCGGGCACATCTAGTTTTTTAATATAAATGATACACAAAATATTTTTAGGCACATTGAACACTAGATAACAAATTGGGCCAACTATCTCACGCCAATAGAAACAGAATTCTATTAAATTACGATCTTTATGTAATTTATGAATAAGTAAAGGACATATATAAAAATAAGATTCATTTTACAGTACTTATTTTCACAATTTATGTAAGTATATTGGATGGACTATGAATGAAGATGAAACTAATGGATACTGAAACACATGTCTGGGTGATGTGACTAAGTTTCCTATTAAACAGTTAAAAGTAGTGGGTGAGACATTTTAGAAGCATCCATTCACAGACAGAGGGCGAAGATGACTATTATGAATGTCTAAAGACAGGAATATAATACACTGTTCCTGTCTTTAGGCTGCGCCGATATATTATTATTCCTATTCGTTTAAGTTGAATAAATTGTGACCTTTTGTTTTCTTAATACCATTTTAGTATCTTTACAGAATATACATTTCAAAGAAGAATGTAGAAGGATCTGTCTTTTGATTAGAGAATTTTATTAGGGAATCGCAGCATTTTACTTTTAGTCACTTATATATCAGCGTCGCTTTATTGAAAGGTCCTCCCTATAATACGTAACACAATAAAGTATTCTTGGTAACCAAAATCGAGTTTTTCAATCATGCATTCACGTCGTCACACGTTTTGTACGAGATCTTGTTTCAAGTTCATCATCTTAACCATAACTGTATTGTTTCCATCCGAATACCAATAATTACCCTCCAAGTTTAATAATCTTATTATTATACACTTCTTAATTTTCAGTTAAAAATATGATACTTCATCTTTGGTACGGTTTTCACTATCGTGCTTCACTTATTGTTCATCAATAGCTTTTAGTAGTCTACTGACAGACATCGAGCTCTCCTCAGAAATAAGATTTCGGCTTACTAAACCACTTCTGGCCAGACGGGTTGTCAAAGATTTCTGTCAAGGTTTCCTTGTTTTTTGCAGTTCTGTTGCCTTGCATAGTTTCCTCCCTTAGTTGACTCTTACGACACCTAGAAGATGAATACGACTGGTGATACACGTTATCGTTTAGTTGATAGTTAAATATAGCTGATTGTTAGTCGTACTTTATCCAATCACATCGCAGCCAGACACGAAGCTATCTGATCATTAGTCAGACACAACTATGAGACTCAGGGCGCTTGGCATTGTTGTAGAAAGCGAGGCTTGGCTTGACCTCGACCGCACTGAGTCACGGGTTTCATGTATTACATCGTTTTTATTTGCATTTATTCAGATAAAATTCAATAACCTTTGAATAACCGATTCGTGTATTGAATTTCAAGATGTGTATGAAAAATACGGATATTGTGTTCTGTCTATAATTTACTTTATATGTTGAGGATTTCATACAGTAGGATGTTTTGTCTACATACAAACTTTACGTCCGTGCAATATCGATTCTCATAATTCTCTAGTGTTCTTCGCCTATTACAATTATTTAACGTTTACAAACCCGACTTTCAAGATATTTTCGGTTTTTTTTTTCAAATACACATTTCAGCTGCTAAGCATTGTTATTACAAAGTTTAAAACAGTGTGATAAATAAACACTTACCTCTTTTTATCATATCATTATTACTTTTTGAGAACCATTACATCTGAACTCAAGTGGAATCAGAAGTAGTATTTATAAATCTATCTGGTGCGTTTTATTACGTTGTAACAATTTAATAAAACAGCTTGACACATCTTACACGGTCTTCTGATTTTGGGTATAATCTCAGCCACGATCTATGGCTACCTGTCAGAATCAAAAAGAATTAGTATTGAAATCACTAGCAAAACTATTTAATCCCTCAGGTGTCACGTCACTTTGACATAAGCATAGCTTGAGTGTCACTAACAATTCCATTTTCCCAACATTTTCTCTCGATAATTTCCCGACTCGCGGTCATTGACCGGCCACTGAGTGGCCGGTGACACTATAGACGATGTTTTTATGCGGCCTCTGAGTGGCCGTGGACACCTTAGGGGATAACTTAAATAATTAAATATTCCCTCTACTGACAGTACTTTAATTAATAATAAACAATTGTCTTATCCCCACAGATGAAGACACCGGCGATACAAAACGACTTCAGTTATTATAGACGAAGCGTATCCAGAGGTGGACTGATAAACGCTGAACTACCCCCGGGCGAAGACCCTCACATAACAGCTGAGGTTGCCAACAGAATGTCGCTGTTTTATGCACAAGCCACACCCATGCTCAAAGTTTTGTCTGAAGCCACAAGCCAATTTGTGAATGACAATCAACAAGATTTGGAAAATACGACGGAAACATTAAGTACGATGGCCAAAGTATGTCTTCGGATGTTAGAAAACCCGTAAGTAAAATATTGTTTAACAAACATTCGTATACCTACCACAAAAAAAAAGGTTGCTAATATTTAGGCATCTAAGTATTTCGACTACAAAAGAATTTCAATTTCCAAAAAGCATGTAAGAAAATAAACTCGGAGAGTTATTGACACAATTTCCTTTGCTGTTTTGTTCCTAACTTCCTATCGTTCAGAATTCGCTAGTTTCAGCACAATATGAACGATGCCATGGTCAAAAGCGGTTACAATGTGAACTAGTTCTGAAACTAGATCATCGCAAAATACACCGATCCCAAATTACTCGCACTAACTATTGTAACTACATTTTGCCTGTAAAATCTGTTCAGTCAAACGTCAAGACTATTTTTACTCTTGCTTCAATATAACACATTATATTCGAATTGGTTTAGTAAATTGAATAAAAGTTAACTTTTCGGAAATTTACTAGGTCTTCTGGGATTTGGAGTTTGTACAACAATGAGCCTAAGAGCTTCTGAACTTCTTTTATAACAAGCGCACAAGTAACTCGAAAACTATTCTGTAATCTGTTAATAGAACGTAAATATTTATATAAACCAAATTCCCCGTAATTCTAGACAGTTATTCGGCTAGCTTCACCTGTTCATTTATCTAAAAGCTTTCGTCTTCACATCACTTGTTAATATACCATCTTACAGAGAACAGAAGAAGTTAATGTGTTGGAAATCTAATCCAGTGTATTGTACACATACAGCCGCGGTTAGTCCGCTTCTTATCCTTGCAACAATAAGAGCGTATAGATTACAAGGATCGTATGTCGGACACGCTCGAGATCTCTAATAATAGAGATAAATCAGCTGTCGCTTGTAAAGACACGTGCCTCTTGAAGGCTAAGGACAGGTCGCATCTCTAGCATCATTTTGATGCCATTATCTATGTTTTTTACACAACCCCACAACCAATTTTATACCTTGAGTACCTCGTGGTTAGTGGCTGTAAATGTTCTAAGGTTAAAGGCGCTCTTTGATGACCGATGCGGATGTCCACGACAGATGGTACAATGTATGAAGCCTATACAGCGCGTTCAGTGCTACGTGGAGCGATCCGCGACGCGGACAGCTCCGCACGCGGATACCGTTGTACAGTCCGCGCAGCACTGAACGACGAATTCATCCGCGACTCCGGTCAGCGTCGCACTGAATAGCGCCAAACTGTTAAAGTAAAAAAAAGCATGACATACTTTGAAGAACCTTTTGTAGTTAAAAGGTGGTTCAAGTATATTCTCTTTTCGACTACACCTAAATCATCTATACAAATAAATAAAATTGGAGTGTCTGTTTGTAATATTAAAAAAACAGCTTTTTAATGAATGCATGTGTATGCATACAAGATACACATACCAAAAATGTAGTTATAAAAAAATTTGTCTGTCTGTCTGTTTGTTCCGGGTAATCTCTGGAACGGCTGGACGGATTTTGACGGGACTTTCACTGGTAGGTAGCTAATGATCCGGGGAGTAACTTAGGCTACTTTTTTTTAGACTAACTTTGTCCCGCGGCGTTACTCGCGGTACAACAATAACCGCGGGTAGCACCGCGGGGTTCAGCTAGTTGTAAATATACTGCACTATATTTTGGTGACAGTTAAACAAACGTTCTCACATTACACACTGCTGATAAATATTCAAACTATATTTTAGTATGCAGTATGCACTATGAAAAATAAATTCATAAGAGTATCATCCTAAAAGTCTTCTAATGAAAGTTCAAGAAGTAATGCACTACCGCATTTTTTCGTCCCCCATGTCTTGTAAAACAGATTTTATCTTAAAAAGCTAAGCTTTCCTCCCCTCGCCTTATTAGGGTGAAAACCGAAAATGCGGTATTATCTTCCAAATAGAAAGCAACTCAGCATATAGCTTCCGAGAATTCTCATTCCGGTATCGGAACTGTATCGAAATAGCTCTGACAATAAATCTCTTGTCATTGTATTTCTACCACATGTCTTTTGATAATAAAACATCTGTTTTGTTTATCACGATGAAATCATTTTATTCATTACACATGGCTATTGTACTCGTACCATTCCGTAAGCATCGTAATCCTCAATAGAGATGAGAAGGGTTTATGTGTCATGGACTTATGGTGTTGCCCAATTCTAAGCTTGCCGGTCATATGTTGCCATAACAAACTCCTACGCGGTTTTATTCTTTTTTATTATGTTTGCCACCTACATAACTTGAAATACACTTTTGGATTGTGTATAGTGTCTGAGAAAACTTTCCAATAGACGTTGTATTTAAAAAGAGCATCAACACTTATATTTTGCAAAATTTTAATGTTGAACACAGTAATGATGGCTATAAACTTCAGTCGAACAAAAAAATAACAATTTAATTATTCAATAGATAACAATTTCCTCCTTGAGTTTCCTTATCAATAAATAATTATAGCGACGCAAGCGAAGCACATGATTTCGACTACCTCGCCTCATTGAACTGCCAACTGAATGTTTTCGTGTCATAGAAGTTCGAGTCGACCTTCCTAATCGAGTTAGTATAGTATAATAGTACTGAACTCAACTAGTAGTTACTGAGTCTAGTAAAATACTAGACTCAAAAATTACACTGAACATTTTCATGAACAATATTATAAATCTATACAAATAAATAAAATTGGAGTGTCTGTTTGTAATATTAAAATACAGCTTTTTAATCAATGCATATGTATGTATACACGATACATATACCAAAAATGTAGCTAAAAAAAATTTTGTCTGTCTGTCTGTCCGTCCGTCTGTCTGTCTGTCTGTCTGTCTGTCTGTCTGTCTGTCTGTTTGTTCCGGGTAATCTCTGGAACGGCTGGACGGATTTTGACGGGACTTTCACTGGCAGGTAGCTGATGATCCGGGGAGTAACTTAGGCTACTTTTTAGACTAACTTTGTCCCGCGGCGTTACTCGCGGTACAACAATAGCCGCGGGTAACACCGCGGGGTTCAGCTAGTATCCTATATAGTCGTACCTACACATAAAGAAAATTCTTCAAGTTATTCTTCATCTTTCGAGTGTTTGATAAAGCGTATGATTTATCTCCTGAGACATCTAGTTATTGCAGTATTAAATGAGATATTTGTTGATTAATGTCGTTATATTTTTAACTGAAATATCATTCTACTACGATAAATTGCAATTAATATAAACAAATTGAGTTTCACCAAGATGTCGTAGTACTCAATATTTTCTTATTTACTCTTCTGTTATCCTTGGATTAGTGTTATTTGTATAAATCGCGCTGATTCGCTGAATGTGAATTTAGGAAATATTTTTAGAGCGACTGTATCGACACTATAGTTATATAGTGTGTATGTATGGAGCGTCTAAAAAGGCATTATTTTCCTGATTTGTAGATGATAAATATTCTTTATCTCAAATATGGTAAAGTACTCAATTCGAAGCTGACGGTTACTATTTGCAACACAGTAATCTTTAATTTCAAATAATACGAGTATTTCAAATGAAAAAGAAAATCTTAAATGCAAGAACGGAGAGTGTAAATGCTTGCTGGTTATGTCGCCGATTTCCCTATACACTTTTGACTGTTTGAAACAACCACTATTTTCTATGAAGAACAAGTAAAGGAAACTTTTAGTTTATAAAGCGTTCATAAAAGTACAGTTTAGTCCACACACTTGGGTACATGAACTGTACTGCGTACGGGACAGACGCAAAGCGTGGGCGAAGTGAGCGACCCGAATTCAAGCATGGTGCTGCAATCCCAACATTGATTTATTACATCGTAAATTCTATAAACATAACACATGTGACCCAGAACTAACTTTTTACTTATTTATTATATATAAAACACGTACGTGACATGTTGCATTATACAGGCTGTGAAATAAAGGTGTAGTTGTAATTCAATTTCGCCGATTCAATATGGAGTGACTAAAATAATTGGTCTGGTCTACTAAGTAGCACTTATGTGTATAAAATGTAAACCATACTTAATGGTTATTTTTGTATACGAAAATAATTAACCAAAGAAATAAGGACCAACCCATGTTTGCAAATATAAAAAAAATGCTACAACGTTTTGTAACACCTATAAACAAACATAATAACATAAGCGCTATACTATATTTTGTAGCTTTTAAAATAGTACACCATAAATATCAAAATCTGGGTTACGAATTTAAGTTATACACAATATAAAAGAAAATTGAGTGACCTATTTAACGCACTTAATTTAAAATATGTAATTGTCCGTTTTCAGGAAACTCGTGGCACAATTCAGTCGCGAAGAGACGTCTCTCCTAGTCCTGCGTGTAATGGTCGGCTTGATCATACTTTACGACTGGGTCCATCCATCAGGTGCCTTTTGCCGTTCATCGTCTGTTGACGTGAAAGGCTGCGTCAAGTTTCTACAACAACAGCCTCCAACAAAAGCGGAACCTCTCCTCAACGCGCTCAGGTACACGACAAAGCATTTAAACCATCAGTCGACACCAAAGAATATCAGGACATTGTTGGCGGCGTGAGGACAGCACTCGAGCCTTGCATGTTGCTGTGGGGAATGATGCGACAATAATTACCTGTGGGGATATCTCGTACATACCTTTAATTTGCTCCATAACGATACTAAACTAATATTCCACTCTCATCAACCTATTCCGAATGTCGAATTTTCAAAAATATATATACATAACGAATCCTCGAAAACATGTCGACGATACCCATCTTGTATATTAAAAATACAATGTCTTGCTAAAAAAAGTGACCTTCGCCATTTATAGACGAGAATGTGAAGGGTTGCCTAAATGACTTTGATTTTTGCGAGTTTTCCAACTTCAACAAAAAAAGAACCTAATTATTTTAGGAACCCGGGAAATTCGATTAATATTACTTAAGAAAATAATATATCAATTATTTTTATGTACAAGCTTGAAAAAAATAAGTATACAGCAAGTATCCCTACAATCCCACATTTGTGCATTCGTGCAAGGTTTCATTAAATCCTTTTGACACAAAAAATTGCTGTCAGTCGCAACTCGTAACGATAGCTTTTACAACTATGATAAGGAAGCTTAGACACCTCTAATGTATATCGTAACTCAAAAAAAAAGTATTATTTACATTGTATCCTACTATATAAAACTGCCTTGGATTGTTTAGTTAGTTACCTACCACATAATTTATTGTTCAATTTCTTCAAGAATACGAATTGTTATTGTGTTGATGAGTATGAGATGTTATATTCCTTTGCGTCGACTTAGTAACATTGAAAGTTATATATAGACATTAAGTCGCTCTTGTCTCGCTTGAAGTAATAATAATTTGATACTAATTTTGCATTCAAAACACTGCAATAGTAAAGGATATAAATCTTTTCAATACTCATCAAATAAAGCCAGTGTTGGACGCTATGAATAGTTATTATAAATTCTATATTATCAACAAATTTTATTAGTCCACTTGCATCTCTCATTCTGGAGTTCAGTGAAAGTATTTTGTTCCAAAGATTTATAAAAAAAACTTTAATTAGTATTCAACATAATACATATTTGGTTTGAATTTTCAAGACTGAGTTAACAACACATGCAAATATTTCATTGAATTATTTGTTTTATACAGTTCCAGAATTCTAGTTAAGAAATCTAATGCCTTACTGAATAAGAAAAGGTGTACGTAGAGCAAAAATATTATGTAAATGCAATGCCTTTTCTAAAATTATTATAAATCGTTAAGTATATCGTGTTAACAATGTTGAATTTATTCGTGTACCCACTGCCTTGATGTTAACTAACATAATAATTTTAAACGGAATTTATAAGTATGATATGTTTCACTATTGTGTATGTATAAACTCAAATGTAAGTATAACTGTTAAGGATGTATGATTTATTTACAACTTTATAGGAATATACAAACCAATTGCTCCAAGTATCCAACTTGTAATGTGTGACAGCAAAAGGTACAGAAATGTAAATGACATAGTTTATAATTATATTTAAAAGGTCAATGATTAGGCTTATAACAAACATAAACGTTGATTTTATTAAACTTCGTTATATACATACCAATAAGACCTCACCTTATTTGATGAAATTGAAATTAGTGTTTCAATAGTTTTGTCTCTCCTTAGGCTGTCAAAATGATGTGTATAGTCATAGATGCTCCATGTTAGACTCATAGGGCACCCAAGAAGTTAGCCTATGCATAGTTTACAGTAGCACAATATTTATAAGAAATGCTCACTTCAAAAACCACAAGGTTGATATTGATAAATTAAGGTCCCTAATCACCCCTAATCTAGAACTATTGATTTAGTCCAAAGAAAGCATGTTTCTGTAAATCAGTCATATTCTAGTAGTAACGATTATATTCGACGACGACGATTGATGTGATTAGATGTTAAAAGTATTATAGTTTTGTTCTGGTTCCAAGTAATAAGAAAGAAAGTCTAAAGATAGTAATTATTATAAAGTTTGACTCGTCGCTTAGAAGTGGAGTAAATATACGCTCTCTCAAGAGTTTTTTATATACAATTACTGCAAGAATATGACATTTTTAGATTCGGCCGGTTTTGACTAAGACAACTTACTGTAAAATAATTTTATTTCGTTACACGATAAATCGTTTACAACTCATTCGCTATACATATATCGATAACATAGCTGTCAATAATTCACTCACGCACAAACACTTGTCTTTTGTGTATAGTATATTAGTATTTTAAATAATCTAATTGCAATTAGAATAATTAGTTACATTACATGCACAGTCAGCACAACAATTGTTATAGTTATTATATTATGATATAGTATTGTTGTTGACATTTGTCTCGTAATTGCGACTGTTGCTTGCGAGGTTCGTCT
Source organism: Spilosoma lubricipeda (assembly GCA_905220595.1). Taxonomy (NCBI): domain Eukaryota; kingdom Metazoa; phylum Arthropoda; class Insecta; order Lepidoptera; family Erebidae; genus Spilosoma; species Spilosoma lubricipeda. The sequence goes on from HG992290.1 coordinate 6,195,021, forward strand.
CAGTGCGCACTATGAATTGCATTTATTGTGAGGAATTGAATGTTTGAATTACATATAATATCGTACCCTAACACTGCCCAAATTAAGAAAATTTGATACAATATTTTTTTATGAATGATAAGTTTAAAAGATTCTAATTTACTATAATTCCAATCACTCCATGTTGAGTCTAAGCATACGCTTAGCGTTCAGTTAGTAGTATGTAGTTGGGCGAAATAAAAGTATTGATTGCTTATGATTGTAGGAGATAAATGGATGAATAGATAAATGTATAGAGCCACGGTGAATATATGTCTATAATTATTTACATGTTATTAATTCAACATTTATTAGATCACTGGAATTTCGTTGCAATTTAGTCAATTCTTTAGTAAATTCTTCTAGTAACGACTAATAACTAAACTAATGTAATGTGTACTAGTAATAAAAATCGTTGTATGTAATTATTTGAACTGCAACTTTATTGTTATTGTTTAAGGTGGTTTTGTATGATAGACCTATTTTTTTAGTTATCATTTATTTATTGTATATAATAAACACACCAAAGTTATAAGTAATAAATAAACTTGGATAGATTCTTGTAACCTGTTGTTTTATTTAATGAAAGATGATGGAACAATGAAACAAATTTATTCTTAACTTAAAAATTAAAAATATGTACATCAATCTCTAGTTGTTGGCGGGGCGTGGCTTGAGGATCAATTTGCCTGTGTCGTCACACGACATGTTGAAGTCGTTCAGAACGGAGCGCGTCCGCGCCGTAATGATACTCGGCGCTACTACCTTTCTGTGTACACCCACCATAAAGAGTAAAACTGAAAATAATACACTCGGTAAATAAATATAAACAAAACACAATAACAAATTAAACTTGGACTACATAAAAGTAGAATTTTAAAAATTAAATATTGTCCATATTATCTTAATCCCTCTAGTGATAAGCTAGAATGAAGATCAGTGACTGAAGGTCATCATAATAGATATGATAAATCTTCAAAACAAATCCAGTTTTATTTGGACTGGTGCTTGAAAGTCAACCATAAATATTGGTTTTTTTTTTCTTTTTTAGCTTTCTGTGTATCTCGATATAAATTTAATAATGCCGAATTCCATACTCCGCCGTTCGCTTATTGTTCGTAACAAGGGGTAAAAAATGTTTTGATTAATATAGTATAACATTTTGCCTCTCACTAATATATTAATATGATGTTCTCGTAGCCAATTATGACCATGGCAGTCTGTCACAACAGAGACCAGCCACCTACGCAGAAGATATTATCGAGTCTGTTAACTGTGACATCGGGTTATAAGAGTGAGGGAACAGAGAGTGTACTCCCAAGTTTTTTCGCACACATTTGTGCACTATATTAATTTACAGATTATCAAAACCATGCGTAAATGTTTTAGTAGTTAATTACTATATACTACTACAATTTGTTAGATATGTGTCTATCATTATCATTGCATTGCAGTCCACCATTGAACATAGGCCTCTCTCCCAAGGAATACCACAGAACCCATATAAAAGAAAACTATATTATTTTTTAAGGTTTTCTGATTAAATCCTGAATTTATTCATTTACTGTTTTAAAATGAAAACTCAGTCAGAGCTTGAATTTTTCTTCAGGTTTGAAGGACAGAACGAGTGTCATGTTTTTTAGGCACTCATTATATTATTATCAGTACTCAGATATAATGGAATAATATACAAATACATATTTTTTTAAACTATAATTTTGTTATATTTATTCAAAAAAAGATTAAAAATCACTTACCTAGGAAAGTGGAAATGAAAGCAAAGAAGGGATGATTCCATAGAGACTGTGTTAAAGAGACTACCGGAGTCAGCGGGTCCATGAGCCAGTGATATGCGGCAATAGCTGTGCATACTGACACCACTGTCAGCACAACTGAAACATTAAGTTGCATTTTAAAGGTATTGTATATTGTATTATTATACATATTGATGGGCCGTCAAGTAGTAAGCGGTACTGATTGCTAAGCTGAAGGCGAGTTCTATTTCCATCCAGGACCAAAAGTTTTCACACAAAATTAAAGATATCTTGTAAAATAGTTTTTAGTTCACATTTGGCTGATAGATGTCCACATCTAAACCAAAATCATTGTTTGTTTTAAAACAAAATAATTGGGGGCTGCAATAATGCATTATATTTAAATGAAAGATTTTATTCTGCAACTAGCTGAACCCCGCGGTGTTACCCGCGGCTATTGTTGTACCGCGAGTAACGCCGCGGGACAAAGTTAGTCTAAAAAGTAGCCTAAGTTACTCCCCGGATCATCAACTACCTGCCGTGAAAGTCCCGTCAAAATCCGTCCAGCCGTTCCAGAGATTACCCGGAACAAACAGACAGACAGACAGACAAAAATTTTTTTAACTACATTTTTGGTATATGTATGGTGTATACATACATATGCATTAATTAAAAAGCTGTTCTTTTAATATTACAAACAGACACTACAATTTTATTTATTTGTATAGATTAGCATATCTAAACTCTTTTACAAGTTAAACTGTTTTTGAGCAGGTGAGTTCAGCCTTTCCTAACTGGACTAGCCCTGAGAAGAAGGAATGAAACAAACTCAGGGATCATCATCTCTTCTAAAGTAAAGATAATCTTCTTAAAACGAAAAGGACATTCTATCAGTAAATAAAAAAGCAATGATTATAATTTGAGTCACAACTATTATAATTTGGTAAAGAAAAATATTAAAAAGATGACAACAAGAACTATAAATAAAGATGAATTTGTATCCAATTATTGTCCCATCAACAATGTTATTTTATTTAGATAGTACCTCTAATAGGGATAAGTACTTATCTTTGAGCTATCAAGAAGTAGTTAATTCCATAAGGCCCATATTCACTTTGATTAGTGCAATTGCAAGTGCACTTCACACCTGCACTCGCACTATGCATACTGAATACAGGCCTTTAAGCACACACACACACTCATGAAGTGATCAGTTCTCCAATTCTTATATGATGTACATATATGCTTCAGTGACTTTCTAACAGTCTTCATAAGGGGAGGTTTTCAATTTGACTATTTTTTTTTATGTTTGTTACCTCATAACTTTGGACTGGGTGAGCCGATTTTGATGATTCTTTTTTTTTTGAGATCTGACGCTTCCTATGTGGTCCCATTTCAATTTGGTCCAGTTCTTAAAGTCAGTTATTTTTTTGTTAAGATTTTAAATTCTTTTTGGAGGTATATTTGTACTGGCTATAAGGTTCTCATAGTCACATCAACAGCCTACAGTCCACTACTCGACATAGACCTCTGAGATGTTAATATGAAGTAGTTGATTGTGAAGATACTTTTAAAAATAAACATTGTATAAAATAGAGTTCTCTTATGTGAATGTGATAGAGTACATAACCTAAGGAATTATAATCATAGAAAAGGTAGCAATTACACCTACTTCTCCATCTCATAGTGGCCGGTTGTAAACATCCTATTACCTCCGTCAGGCGACGCTCGAATGCCTTGAGGTCTGGAACATACGAATAAACAGTGCATAAATCATTAAATCGTAAGAATAAAAAAAAGTAGAAACAAAAACAACAAACTCAAATGGTTAAGTTTGTAATGTACACCAACCGTCACAAGCCGTTTGTTCCAACGACATTTTATTTTCTCGAGAACCAATTATAAACATAGATCTTGATTTAATGTCCACCTACATATTGAAATAAACTAATTAACAGTGAATTTAGTTAAAATAAATTTGATAGCGATGACATTAATCTGTTTTTCAGATTTTTTGACGTAAATTCAGTGTTGCCTTTATTTGTTGGACCGGTCTAGTCATAGAAACAGAACACTTTTTGGGTCTAGTCTTAAAGCCTTTTAATAAACATAAAGGGGCAGCTGAACGTGAGGAAGAAGCTTGAGTGAGGGAGACAGACTAGCTAAACTCGGTCTCTCTCTCTCTCTCTTTCTACTCCGATCATGCTTTCCGTTCATGCTGCTTACAGCATCATCTACCAGATATCTCTTAAGATATCCTGCTTCGATCCTCATTCATGACCACATTTTTTGTTTATTTATGTAACTTTAATAAATATTGTAGTTTCATCATAGTAAAATATATTGCCAACAAAACTTTGAAGTTTTATTCACGGTACTGTCATTAAAAGTTATGTTTCAAAGGCACTTGGTCAACGTGAATTAATTATTTCCACAGGCCACATTCACACTCACACCCATACATAGATATAGGTATTTATTATAACTGTTTTGTTTAGTTACAGACTTATATATTGGTTACAAAGTCCAAAATCAAAGTTTAGGAAAGTCAGAGATCGAGCTATTAAAATACTAAAAGTAAGATTATCTTACCTTAATTAATTACATATTTATATTTAGAAGAATAAAAAGAAAAGGAACAACCTATTCATTTTTGTTTTTTTTTAAGTTAACAAGTTCAGTATTTATATATAAACTAAATAAGTGTTATTATAATATTTTTAACATAGTTTTGTCTTGCAGAATGTTTCCCTTAAGGCAAATAGTGTCAAATGTTAGAAGAGTAGCGCCTGGTTTTAGGGCTATGTCAAGCTCTGGGCCACTTACTGTACTAGAAGTAGATGATGAGGGTATAGCAACTCTTACAATGCAGCGACCACCAGTGAACAGTCTTAATCTGGAACTGTTACAAAACTTAAACAAGGCATTTGATGAAGTAGCAAAAAACAAATGTACAGGTCTTATATTAACATCAGTAAGTATATGAACACCTTACTTTTTATGTATTTATAAAGCCTCCAACTTGAACAGTAAACCGTCAAAGCTATGTCATTTATTTTCTATTTACTGTTTACGACTATCTTCCATCCAATTCAATGCAGTTAAACCATCTAGCAAATGGGTATTTAAGTAGGCAGAAGCTCTTTGAAGAGCTCGGTGTTCCTGTAAAGTCCTAAGAATAAAATAGACAAATTGTACTTTAATTTGCCTTGACTACACTTGTAATATACACATTTAAAAAATATGTACATCACCTACATTTCCACTTCCAAATTCAAGAAATAAAGGAATGCACACATACAGCACAGACTCAATCATTTTCATATTTAAGTGATATTGTGTTGATGTATTGAATGTTCATTTTTATGCCTAACTTAATTTTTTTTTTCTTTGTATAATTTATCTTCACTAACATTAAATACGAGCTTATACTCTCGGCTCCGATTGGTCATTGTGTTGATGCCCATGTATTTCCTTTAGAATTAAAGTATCTCCATGTCCAATTTTATTGAAATTAATGCAGGAATTTAGCTATGAAAGCATAACAGACTTACTTTAGAGTTTATGATATAAGTATACATGTTAACAGGATTTAATCTGTGAATTTGTAATTACAGAGCTCTCCTACAGTGTTCTCAGCTGGCTTAGACATAATGGAGATGTATAAACCAGACTTGAAAAGGGCTGAAACGTTTTGGACAACTTTACAAGAAGTTTGGATCAAACTCTTTGGCTCCACTTTTATCACAGCTGCTGCTATCAATGTAGGTTTGAAATATTTGCAATTTTACTAGTATAACAGCAAATGATATAAAGACTACTTCACATAGGTGCATTTTATCGGTCGATAATCATGGATATGTTACTGAGTTATCGGTTTTTAGTATATTATACAACAGGACTACAACAAAGTTACACATTGCAGCAATAGAAGTTGCTTCCCATAATTACACATTTAGTATAGGCAACTGAAAATAACAACTATGTGGGAGAGTGTTCCATCCATGTATTAAAAAGGATCCACATTGTTTAAAACTCTTGATCAAGAAAAAATTAAGTCTACTCATGTTTATAATACTATCAAATTTCAATCTTATCAATTGACATACATGGGTGATCCCAGGTGAAAATTCGAATTTAACACCTTTATTCATCTTCAAATTGATTAATGCAGGTGAACAGATAGGATTGATTGATTGATTTATTCACACATTGAGGATAGTGACCACCACTTTTGGAGTCTACTTATGCTCTCCATCAGGTAGAGTAGTCAAAAAAAAAAATGACAAGCAACTTTTTTAATCAGCTTGTGTAGTTTTATCACATATAAAGCATTATAATCAACACTTAAATATACAGATAACTAAATATGTATTTGACGTTCATAAGAGCCATAAAAAAATAATTGATAAAATTAACATACTTTATGTCGGGATTAGTTCATCCGCATAATATCACCATGGTGAAATTCACACATCACACACACACACACACACACATCACACGCATATCGCTCAGATGAACAAAGTGGAATAAAATGAACCTTCCTCAAATACCCATTATTATAGATTCCGGCATATAATTTCTCCAAACTTCGGCGTAGTGGGGGTAAGTTCGCGCATAGTACTCTTTTTTTTTTTAACCTGTGGAAACCCCCTCGGGCCCTCACTCCGCCGGGGTTTGCGGCGGGGCGGTGTGTCGGAATCGAACCGACTAAAACCACACGGTGTACCAACTCTGCGCCTGAGAAGGGAGAGATCCGGGAACCGCTGTTGATAAGACCTCCGGACCCAAGCGTGCATAGTACCGTAGTGCAACAAATCAAAACAAACAAAATCGAAGTGTAGTCGACTTACGCACCAATCACTTGCTTGGAACGGTGATACTTCAATCCCCGCGTCTATTTATCAAGCAAAGAGACCCAAAAAACGATTACCGCGCATCTACGAAAATGGCCAAGTTAAATGCCGGCACCTATAATAACCATTTATCGAAAGTCAATTTGAAAGTAGTTATATCAAATAAAGAAACAATTGTAGTTGGTCACCAAGCCCATTGTTTACTTGAAGATTAATAGAACATCAAGAGGATTTTTTCCCAGTGCACTTATCCGTAAAATAGCATCTCACTAGGCCGCCATAGGAACGATGTCTACTTTCGCATTTAGTGGTCTTCATAATCATTTTAAACAAGTGTAATCTAATGTATAAAGATTTAATAAATAATAATAAATATTTCGGACATCTATCACACAACGCCGTCTAGTCCCAAGCTAAGCAGAGCTTGTGTTATGGGTACTAGACAACTGATACAAATACATATATACTTTTTTTTTGTAAATATATACATATTATACATAGAACACACCCAAACTCCGAAACAAATATTTGTAGATCATACAAACATTTGGTCCGACCCGGGAATAGAACCCGAGACCCCGAGATCAGCAGTCGCACACGTCAACCGCTAGACCAACGAGGCAGTCACCATGTTGCTACTCACTGTTTTAAATTATTATGAAGTCAACCAAGTGTGCTAGTAGGCATCGTGCTACTAAATCCGCCATTGTGTGGGTCACCATGCTGCATTAGCCACATTCGTCGTGAGGATGGTGGCCAGTGGCCACCACTCTAGGATCCTACTCATACCTTCCCTCAGGTAGAGTAGTAATTTTGGCTGCTATTTATAAATAAAAGAAATATCAGACTTGAAGCATTAGGTGATCGAATAAGTAAAAGTTATTTAATGTTTATATTTTCAGTGGTAGTGGAAGCATCTAAAGGTTTCAAAAATGTTAAAAATAGCAGTCATTTGGAAATACTTGCATGTTGTATTGTTGATTATTATCAGATAAGGTATGATAATCTATATGCTCGCACGGTGAGGGCTAAGCACAATATATGGAAGAGAAGGTAATCGGCCTTAAAATATTGGGCTTATTCGGATGCGTTAAATATTCAAAATAAATATTCCTTTGAATGAGAGCACTGACGAATTGAAAGTGATACAAGCTTCTCATAAAACAAGTACAATTTTAACAAAAATAAAACCGACTTCAAGGTTCGACTCGATTTCTCTTGGATGCCATCATCAGATATTAATGTCCTTATCATAGTACTACCGTTGGGACGTCTCCTTTTCATTAAAAAAAATAATCATCAAAATCGGTTCATAAACGACGAAGTTATCCGCGAACACACATAAATAAAAGAAATATATATATACGGTTGAATTGAGAAACCTCCTCTTTTTTTGAAGTCGGTTAAAAAATGAAATACTTGATCATGTCAGATTTTTATGCACACAATTTAGCTAGATGTCATGATTTATTTTGGTATTTTCTATCTCGACAAATAATTCCGGCTGGCACTGCCTGGTTGACCAGATGAATAATGTCACGCTCAAATCGTTAGACTTTTGAGGCAACAAAAGTGTTCATCATGTAATTAACCCTTATTATCATATCATTTCTGATTGGATGCTCTAAATGCTGAACTCAGAGCAGGGCTTATAAACGGTGGAGGTACTCAACAAGGTATAAGATTCTACCGCGCTCGAGTCAATCACGAAAAGTTTTACTAAGGCTCACACACTATAAAACTGGTGACAGCAACTTTAACTTCTTTTCTACTTAAGGGTCAGCAAATTCTTTCTTTCCTTACATTTATATCCTAAAACTCGAACTGATTATTGAACGATATTATTTCTAAAACAAAATATTTTTCTAAAACTAACCTTGCTAGTGGTTAACTAGTTGTAGGTACACATGTAACTACTGGTTAGATGCACCTGGTGCATTATCTGCGGTAAGCGCGAGTGCTAGCCCTTTCATCCCGTCTAAACTTGATAATAAAAGCATCTTAAAGTAATATACGAGTATATGTATACCTACTGTATACTATAACTACATACTATAATACTAAACTTATTATAATAGGTACTACTTACTCTATATTCCTATTACATTTAGCATAAGAAGACACAAAAAACCTTAATTAATATAATTAAATAGTCAACAAAGGTTTATATGTTATTCTTATTTTCAAATAAACAAAATATTGTTCAGTTATCAGTGTTGTAAATAAGTGTTTGGATTACACAACAAAAGCTGATGGAACGTTCAGAACAAATAGTGTGACGCCGTTGAATATTTACCAGTGCGTGACACTTGGTAGTGGCACTGTAGATACACGTGCATCTCTGTACGTGTAATGATGCCAGAAGCAGAAAAAAAAATCCCTTTTTATGATAATGTTAAGCATTAAAAACATTATTACTATTAGTCTTATTTTTAATTTAATTACTGTTACACAAAATTTTAAAGGTTGCCAATTGTTGTCTTGCGTGCTTTGGCGAAAAATACTAATCCATTCGTCGCTCTAAACAACATTTGTCTGCATCGGCAAAAATCATACTGTTTACAGTATATAATAAGTTTACTTAATTACCGTACAGTAACTACTTTTTAAATACGATTAATATTTTTTCTTAATACTCTACAGTGATATGGTAAGTACCTGCAGACCGTGGGTCTCGTGACGTGAAAACAGTACATAGATTCATATTATGGCGGATTGTCTACTACGGATTGTCAATACTGCCACAAGATTATATTAGCTTTTTATTTGTATTTGCTTTAGAAGATTCACTTTCATGTTCTTTACGTTCCATCTGTCTTTGTTGTAAATGTGAGGGTATGTGTAACAATATTTAGTATTAACTATCTGCTTTTAGGCTCATTTTATAATGTGATTAAACTATGGTCACAATAAGTTAATCAAACTGCTCGCCTCCAGGGTCATGCTCCGGCTGGAGGCTGTCTGTTGTCCATGTCTTGTGAGTATAGAGCAATGGTAGGTGGCAAATATACCATTGGCCTTAATGAGACAGCCCTGGGCATCGTCGCACCAAAATGGTTTATGTACACTATGACAAACACAATCCCCCAGAGAGAAGCTGAAATAGCTCTTACTACTGCGAGAATGTTTAGCGTTGATGAAGCCTTGAAGGTAACACAATTTTTATTAGGTACAAGATATGTTTTAACAATCTATTTCTTTCGTCCAAGTTTTAAACTTTTTTTCAACCTTAATTTAGTTGGAAAACGCTTTGTAGAGGTACCCACCCATTTCTCGAGTACTATTTTGTTTTCCAAGATTTCTAACTATTAATAACCTCCACAGGTGGGTCTTATCGATGAAAAAGCAACTGACAAGGCAGATTCAATTGCGAAGTGCAAGAAGTTCATCGAAAAGTTTGACAGGATTCCACCTCTAGCCCGTGCGATCACCAAACAGAGAATTAGGGAAGAACCTTTAGCATGGATGAAGAAAAACCGCGCACAAGATACTCAAGAATTCTTGACCTTCCTCCAAAATCCTAAAGTCCAACAGTCACTCGAAATGTACATTATGATGCTTAAACAGAAAGCATCTAAATAAATACACTCGATACGTTAGTACTTTCATTGAAGTGCCTTTTTTAGTTTTGTGTTATTATTTACTATGTTAAGTAAAATGAAATTAATATACTTATTATACACCAGTTAAACGTGATTTATTTTATTAAACCCACTTTCCTACTCAAGTATAAATATTTTTCGTTTTGATTTATTTTTCTTGAATAAATAAATTGATTGATTGGTCTTAGCAGTGATTTCGGCTTCTCAATTGGTGCATTTAAATTACTCACTAAATGCTTTTGTTCGTAAATGTAGGTAGTAGAGCCACGCTGATTTCAGCACGAATGGGCCGGCTCAACCGGAGCGGTAATACCCTCGCACAGAAAATGACAGCGTTCGTGCTGTCGTGTTTCGTCGGTGAGTGCGAGACCGGAGGCCCAATGATGCAGAAGCATCACTAGCCCGCCATGGTGTGGGTCACCATGCTGCATTGTCTGCATTCACAATGAGTATGGTGACCACCACTCTTGGATTCTGCTTTTGCTTTCCATCAGGCCGGGTAGAGTCATTTTGGCAGGCTCCAACATATTTTTTTCCAATTCCAATAAATATTAGGTAAATTCGAAGTTAAATTTATTTTCTTTGCTTTTAACAAGAACATTGGATAAAACATTCCATTCATTCCGTTGAATGAATGCTCTTCCACGTCAAATACAATTTCTGCTTTATTTAATTTTTAAATATTAATTTGAAATTTTTGTTCTTTTATTAAACATAGAAAAGTAAGTACCTAACGATTTATAAAGGGTGTCTCAGCGCCAATTTTAAACTTTGAATATTAAAAAAAAAAGATTGTATTTATAATATTTTAATTGCAGTAAACAAAAAATAAAATCTGCACTAATGAACTATATCATTAGTGCAGATTTTATTTACGGAATATTACACCGTCAACATGTCTCCCATCACGGCGAATGCACTCTTCAAAGCGGACTATCGAATTTGCAGGCGCGCAGCAGAACCTCAACTGAAATGCCCCCCACTTCTGTCGTTATTTTCGTCTTCAGATCCTCCAGAAATTTATAATAGGGGTATCATTAACGCTTACTTTGGAGATAACCCCATAAGAAAAAGTCAGCTGGGGTTAAGTCGGGCGATCTAAGTGGCCACGATATGTCTCCAAAGCGACTTATGATTTTTCCCGGAAACAACGCTCTTAGTGAGACCATGGTGACCCTAGCTGTGTGGGCTGCGGCCCCATCTTGCTGAAACCATATGCCTGACTCGTCAACATCCTCTTCTTTCAGCTGGGTTACAAAAAAAGTATCAATCATGCAGGGCCGTCTTTACATAAGCTGGGGCCCCTGGGCACATAAGAATTTGGGGCCCTTTTGGAAATTAAAGAAAGTGTATTAAGCCAACCTTTTTTCTACTGTGATAATTTTTATTATGAGTAATCATGTATGGTGATAGTTTTTTAGTTACATTAACAGTAGTGGTTTCTGTCAGGTTCTATGTTAAACATAACCATCTCTTTATTATTAAGTGTTCAGGTTCCACGAATTTGAGATTTAAGCCTTCTGACATGTAAAAGAGACTTTATTATATAATCACTCTTAAATCCACAGAATAACTCAGACTAATAATCCTTAATTACTGCAGAGATCGATCTGTTAATTACTTATATCACTCAGATGTTTGTCTCTCTGTAGCTCAAACTAAACTGCCTTCTCATACTAGATTACGCTATTACTAGATCATTCGGGAAAGTTTAACAGCCTCTCGAAACGCCTAGTTCAGAAAAAACGCTGTCGAATGTAAACAAGCCAATCAACAACAATCAGTGCATATTCGACGCTATGTTTATTCTCTTAAGTTTTGTTATTCTGTGCCTCATCAATCCAACTAGAACTTTCTCGGTTAAACCGATTGACAAGTCTTTTTCTGGAATGTTAATTTTTCGTAAGATCGCATCGCTATTGTTACCACGCCATATTTAGCCAGGTGGTGGATGTGCACTACTTTGAACTCGATTGTCGCTGCATCCTATGGGTCACTTCGTTAATCCGGTTAATCACCTTGTACGGACCCTGTGAGTTTTGGGGCTTTTCTATGCATATGCATCGGGCTCTCAGCCAAACTAGTGCACCTTTATCAAAACCGTTTGAGCGCCAGAAATATCTGGTTTTCTCGTTCCGCTCGCGATGTCAACTGCAATTAGTTTCCGTTTCACAGTTGCTGATTTTTTTGGTTTCGCACCTATGGGCTTTTTTATAGCAGCAGCAGTATACAAGTAGTAAATTTACGTATGGAAACACCCACGGGCCGTCACTCCACCGGGGTTTGCGGTGGGGCGGTGGGTCGGAATCAGACCGACTAAAACCACACGGTGTGCCACTCTACGCCTGAGACGGGAGGGATCCGGGAACTGCTGTTATTAACACATCCGGACCCCTGCCAGCGATTACCCGCACTGAAGCGGGCACTGTCTGGTGTTAATTCCTTATTTAGGCGACGTACGGCACACGCGTCTGTCGTGGCCTCCTCGCAGTGGGCCACTAAAGCGCTGTGTAAAGCGGATGGAGGGGAAAATCCGTCCCGACCATCCGCGACCACACTCAGAGCGGCATGAGACGCTGATAGGCGCGCCTATCAGGCCCACTCGAAACTAATCCGCCGCCCGGTTCGCCGGCGGCGGATTAGTTTCGAGTGGAGGTTGTCCTTCCGGGCCTTCGCCGCCGCCTCCTTCTGCGAATTTGCCTCTTCGCAGAAGGTTGCGACCGCGGTAAATAAAACTGCTGTCGCTACCTGCCGTAGAGTGAATGACGGCCGGTAGCAAGAGATCTCGTCCGATAACTGCAGTGAGGGCTCGACGCTGCGATGCCCAAGCGGGGCAAATCGGGGTATACTAGAAGCATAACAAATGTGAGTACGAATAAGAATGACGTCATTTCAAACCTCCTTCACGTCACCAAAATAAAACATTAGTCAACAGTACAAGAGAATAGATGATGCATTAACAATTATTTTTCGGACATAGCGACATTTAGTGCCAAACTAAGCAGAGCTTGTACTATGTGTACTGGACAACTGATATAAATACATAATAACTAAACTTTTTTTGTAAATACACATTAATTAAAAAAGAAAACACCAAAGCTCCGAAACAAACATTTGCAGATTTAACTGATTTAGTAACTAAATAAGGACAGTCAGATCAGATGCTCCTAACTTGCTTTTAAGTGAACTGACCTAACCTGCTGAATTTCGAAGACTAAATTCAGCCAAATGCAATAAGCGCTTTAGGATTCGCTTAACTGTAGTAGTTGAAAAATCTTTAAATCATTAAATATTCCATGTTGCGATTATGTGCTTTATGTATATAGAATTATGCTATATCACTAATCTAATGTTATTTTTATTAATATTATAAATTGTGCAAGAAAATAACTAAATTAAGTGTTAGTAGGCGAGGCACATTGCTCGTAAAAACGAAAGCCGATGGGGTCATAAAGTTCTTAAGAGATGACCGAGATGACCAACCATCGACCAACCAACCAACGCTACAATAACATGTATAGTACATGTTGGTAGGTCCCCCACAGGGTAATGCATTAATGCATCCGACGACCGGCAACTGTATACCATGCTGTCATGCCAACGTTGAAGATATAGCAACAGCAATCGACAAGATAAACACAGATCTTCTACCGAAAACTGGTCAGAGAAGTTTGGATTACTTATCGGTTAATTCGACAAAATGCCAAGTTAAAATAATCGGCAACCGCCATTCGATGAACAAAGTCGATCTCGAGATGTTACCGAAGAGAATCTTAAATTGTATCACTATCCCTATTTGTTCAACGGTAAAAGACCTAGGCTTACATCTCGCCTGCAGTTTTACCTGGCGTGATCAAGTTATATACGTATGTCAGAGGGTTACCAACATCCTGAGGATATTATACCTTTTAAAAAAACTCATGGTGGAAACTAAATCAACGCTTGTGCAGTCTCTAGTCATCCCTTTAATCGACTATGGCGACGTGTGCTACTGGTGTCAGAAATAATCTACGAATAGATTCGAGATCGAGACATTCAAAAACAAGAACTATGCTACGTGACATTATAAGTGCAAAAGAAAGATTGGTCATAACATTAAGATTTCTTGCAACAACTGAAAACTCGTATCAAAATTTATCATAATTCAGTTCTTTAATTTTCTAGCCCTTGCTGACAAAAATATCCCTGAAACACTGACTATTTACAAATGTCTGGCACATTAATAAAAAGATGAGTGAGTGAGTACCAAACAAAAGTATACGTCCTCACGCACGGACAGTTGCGTGGCGATTGAAGTTAGTAACTAAATGCGATTACACCTGCCTAAATGCGTTTCTAATTAGGTTTCTAAATGATTCAGTCAGTCAGAAACCATCCTAGCTTCTGAAGACGCTAGTTTGCTAACTGCAGATTACATTTGACTAAATTCATTAAAAACTGAACTGAACTAACTGAAATAAGATGACTAAATTCAGGGAAAGAGCTAAAGGCAGAGAAAATATAAAAAAAGGTGAAAGAGTCACAACTTTGTACGCTTTCATTTTTCAACCGAAAAAAATATAAAAATTGAAAGCCTAGTAATTATGTTTATTATTTCTTATTTTAATGTACCTACTACATTTTTTTTTTTTGAAAAAAATGTATTGTGTTCGAAAATTTATAACGAGAACATAATAATATGTCTGAGAAAAAAATGTCGGGTCCTCGGGGCCCCCTTGAGAATGAGGCCCTGGGCCCGTGCCCCGAGTGCCCTTATGGTAAAGACGGCACTGCAATCATGTCGATATAGCGTTCGCTCGTGACTGTAACCGCTGCACCTTAGGCATTCTCGAAGAAAAATGGCCCGATGTTTTTTTCCGACGATATTGGGCACCATACAGTAACTTTAGGGCTGTGTAATGCTTTCTGATGTTTTTGTTTTGGATTGTTGGATGACCAGTAACGACAATTTTGACGATTGACGTTCCCCTAGAGGTGAAAATGGGACTCATCGTTAAAATAAACATTGTTCATCCCATTTTCCTCTGAAAAAATCTCTAACATCTTCCGACAGTAAATTTTTCGCTTGTTGTAGTCTTCGGGTTTTATTGCGCGCCAGACCTCTGCGACATGGCGACTTATAAATCCGCACTAATCACCTCTCGAACGCTACCGCCGCTCCCTTCCCGCTAGCCCCGTTGGTTGCCGAGAAAATGCTTAAAGTTTAAAATCGGCACTGAGACTGGCGCTGGGTCTCTTCAATCTTGGGAACCAGAAAAAGTCGCAGGGGGCCAAATTTGGCACCTGAGGCATGATTACGGTGTTATTTTTGGCCAAAAAATTACGTAAAATTTTTGGTCAAAATTCAGCAATTTTTTTCAAACTTCGCTGCGACATGGTTCATGCCCAAAATTTCCGAGAAAATTGCATGGCATGAGCCAACTGATATGCTGACATCCTCAGTATCTTCTCTAATAGTAATTCGACGATTCTGCATAACAATTTTCTTCACTTCCTCAACATTTTCATCGGTTATTGATGTGCTGGGACGTCCAGGGCGAGCGTCGTCATTCACATCTTCTCGACCTTCTGTGAAAAGCCTGTACCATTTGTAAACATTTTTTGGCTTAAAGTATCACCGTATACTACTTTCAACCTTTCAAGCGTTTTGTAGCACTTGATTCCATTTTTCAAACAAAATTTAATGCAAACTCTTTGATCCATGTTTTTCGACAGCAGAATCGTCGAACACGCAAAACACCTCTAAGCTTGTCGCAAACAAACTTAATGTGTTCACATTAAGTTCTTTTATTTGAACAGTGTATAGTCCGAACTAAAGTTTATGACGGTTTTGAAGTTAACTACGGAAGCAGGTGTGCGCAGGTACAGTCATCTTTCAGGTTTTTTCAGGTAGTTTTAATCTTTGCAAGTTAATCTTGATATGTTCTGATATTAATATAATAAATAAAATGTAGGTATGTGTAACAATATCTATACTTATATACTTATAATAAAACTGTAGAGAGGTCAATTCTGTACATTGAATATATATTAAAAATTAATATTGGGGGATGAATGGTTATCGATACTGATGCCAAAAATGTAATCAGTAAGTTTTTTGTCTGTCTGTCTGTCTGTCTGTCTGTCTGTCTGTCTGTCTGTCTGTCTGTCTGTATGTGCACGCATGGGTCAAAAACTACTGAAGGGATTTTAACCAAACTTTGTACGATTGTAGTCCATACTCTTGGGCAGGTTATAGGCTATATAACATAACGCTAAGATGCATAGGAGCTGAGCAGTGACGATAAATTTGAAGCAAGTCGGATGTAAATTTTCGCTTTCGAGCTCTTATCCTCGCATACGTTGATCATACACCAAAAATATGTACTACAAAAATGATGGTCTTCAAAAGATCTACAAAAAAGTCCTAAATAGTATATTTCTATCTTTTATAAATTAGCCACAATAACGTGTTTAAGTGTTAGGCATTTCTTCAAGGTGTATTAAATACTTAAATATGTTGTATTTCACATGGATATATCCTTACCACTATACACTTTAATATCTTTTTAAAATAAAATACAGAATTATAAAAGTATAATTAATAAACACACAAGATATAGATGAAATAAAACTTTCAAATCTCGCCGCACCAGTATTAGTACGACATTATGGTTGATTTTTGTTTAACACGCGAAGCGGCGGGAAAAAGGCGGGAGCGCTCACGCCGCTCACGCGCTGACTTCACTCGAATTGTCACTGTTAATGCGAACGAACGTGGTTCTTATTGACTCTTCTCGGAATAAGCGCGCTTTAGATTTAAAAAATACATAGATACGTAGTTTTTAGATATCAGTTTATAGTAGGTATTAGATAATAATATAATTAGTTTGTTTAGTGTTTTTGTTTGTTTCTCCTTCTTTTCCTTATATTTATAGTTGTAAAATTAATAAGTTTAATTTCAAATAAGTAAATTTATGCAATGACAATAAATAAATCTCATCATCAGACTTTCCGCGTTGCTGGAGTAGATCTTAGTCTCAGATGTTTTTCACATGGGCAGTTGTACGTCGCTTTTTCCTGGGTCAGTAGTTCCACAAATCTTTAAGCATACGTACCGGAAGCGTCCACTTTGAACAAATGTAAACAAGTGTAGTTAAAACAAAATTTACTCTTCTGTCTTAAATAGATTTTAAAGGCAGCGTCATATTTATCTATTAAATTGTAGTTTAATAGTCTATAGTTACAAAAAAAAACATTATTGTAAAAGGAGATCCACGCGGACGAAGTCGCGGGCACAGCTTTAAACAATAAGATATTATGTCGCATGTCTGGTCAAAGTACAGAATATTGCTTCATCCATCGGGTGGTGAAACGACTACTTACCGAATCAAATTTTTAAATTCGTTACTTTACTTACCACTTTTACCCAATAATAGGCTATTTGACTGATTATTGGAAATCGTTTTAAATTATTCTTTATTACATAATTAGCACACTCCGATATTTTGCAGAATTTCTACTGTATTATGAACTATTATAATAGTAGAATATTAATAAAATTGGGGAAAACTGATAAAATGAACTTAAATTTAAGATAAAGTTCAAGTTTGACAACCATTTCAAAAACGATATTTCTGTAATGGCGCTGGTCAGATGAGACGCGTGACGTCACACTCTAGCCACAACAAAACAAAACAGCGCAGTTTAAGTTAATTTTATCAGTTTTCCCCAATTTTATTAATTAAAATGTCGAATAAATGGTGTGTAGTGCCACAGTGAACAAATCTATACATCTATACAAGTAAATAAAATTGGAGTGTCTGTTTGTAATATCAAAATAACCGCTTTTTACTAAATGCATATGTGTGTATACACGGTACATATACCAAAAATGTAGTTAAAAAATTTTTTGTCTGTCTGTCTGTATGTTTGTTCCGGGTATTCTCTGGAACAGCTGGACCGATTTTGACGGGACTTCCACTGGCAGGTAGCTGATGATCCAGGGAGTAACTTAGGCCACTTTATTTAGACTAACTTTGTCTCGCGGCGTTACGCCGAAATGTATGTATGCGCGTAACTTTCGATCGGCTACACAATTTTTTTTTTTTTTATGTGTTAGTTATTCTTAGGACAAGGTTTGTGTACAAGAAAAATTAAAAAATAAAAAAAAAAAGGTTTTTGTCCGTGACTACACCCTACCCATGGGTAGCTGTTAACGAAAGAAAAATATGGTGGTACGAAGTCCGTCGGGTCAGATAACATCTTTAAATACCACGCTTTGTACTATTTCAAAATGTAACCTAAAAGCATTGAAATATACCTACCTACATAAAGTAAATTAGATTTTACAAAAATAATGAATGGATTTTTCCAGAGGTTATTACAGAAACAATTTTATGTTGTACTTATGCAAGTGCAACATAGCTGCTTTAACATTTTTCAGTTCTGCAGCATAGTTATCAGTGTTATTATTATGTACTAGCTGAAAGCCGCGGTGTTACCCGCAGTTATTGTTGTACCACAGGTAACGCCGCGGGACAAAGTTAGTCTAAAAAAAGTAGCCCAAGTTACTTCCTGGATCATCAGCTACCTGCCAGTGAAAGTTCCGTCAAAATCCGTCCAGCTGTTCCAGAGATTACCCGGAAGAAACAAACAGACAGACAAAAACATTTTTAACTACATTTTTGGTATATGTACCGTGTATATATATACATAGGCATTTAGTAAAAATGGGTTATTTTAATATTGCAAACACACTCCAATTTTATTTATTTGTATAGATAGAAAAGTGCAAACATAAAAGCGTCTATCTTATGTAGGTTGCTGTTATCGGCACGCAAAAAATTTGGTTCCTTTTTTTTCGAACCACTTATTAAATAGTTTATTAAAAAAAAGTACTGCAGAATTAGCTCACAGATCGATTATTACCACTCCGAAAACATAAAACGCAAACAATATTCAATAGAGGAATCTTTCGTTTATTAGCATGTGACGTCACCAGAGTTGCAACCAATCACAAGGCGTTTATGTCGCATACAAAATTTCAAAAAAATTTATAGTTTTATTTCGTGCAATCTGCGAGAAACTTAAATTTAAAATTATTTTGTTTGATTTATGTTATATGTCTTTTTAGACTATTATCTTAAAGGATGACCCCAATCCATAGTTTATTTCCCTTTCTGCTTTAAACGCGTGCAGTGTCTGGTGAGTATGTGAGTCTATGCTTTGCGATGACGATAAACAAGACATAAGGTCAGACGTTGCGCACCGCAGGCATAGACCTCACCACAAACTGTTTCAGCAACGGAAAGCTCTATGTGGCTCTGTCGAGGGTGAGCGACGCTGCTAATATGTTCGTATATTGTTCCAATGGCATTACACATAACATAGCTCTTTAAATAAAGGTAACACTGTCACAATATGTGGACATATCAGTGAAATTGCATGCTTATACAGGGTTAGGGAATACATACATATAAAAAGGAATACTCATAACTATTACCGTGAGTTCGAGCCCTGAAATGGGGAGAAAAAAAAACCGCTACTACATAATAAGAGTTTAGTGACGGGATGCGTAAGTATAAAAAAAATATTTTTCAACCCCCTTTCGGTTAGCATGAACTTTCCTTTTATACATTTTTTGACATTTTGTTGCTATCTTGCTCAGTATTAATTATAGTTTTTATTCATGGGCATCTACGAAAAAATGTTAAAGTATTGGAATACTTTGAGATTTATCCGCTAAGTATCAACTAGAGACTACACAAATACCTATATGTATATTACGAGAGAGCCTCGGGAAAGAGACAACGTTTAACACATGAAATAATAAAGACTTGCACGAAGCACTTTGTTTCAGTATTTTATACGCACAATGAAGAAACTCCATACCTGATTTACTGTCTTCTGAGAAATACAAAGAAAGTCTTGCAAAGTGCTACGGATCATAGCGTTGCTTAATCCTACTAATATTATAAATGTGAAAGTTTGTAAGGATGTATGGTTGGATAGATGGATGGATGTTTGTTACTCTTTCACGCAAAAATTACTGAACGGATTTGAATGACACTACAGTAATTTAACATAAACTTCAGAATAACACATAGGCTACAAATAATAAAGATAGTGTGTGAATTCTCTAAAATATGACGATAAGTGTCAAGTAGGTAGTAGAAAAAATCTACCATCTGTGAGCTATACTGGCGTGCGCCGCCAAAATCGCTAAAGTTTTACATATGTAATGTTTGATGGAAATATTTATCTTAAAAGCCGTTATAGTTAAAATGTGTAAGCCATTAAAGCCAACATAGTGAACCATAACTACAATGAAAATTAATGATTTATTTCAAATGCACATTTGGTATGGTAGTAATAAGTTGATTCCTAAATGAAAATGGACACATTTATCGCTTCTGGTATTTAAAGTAGATAAAATATATCTTTTGCGCTACATCATTTGGACAAATAAATATTTATACAAATAAATACATACAAATAAAGACAAATAAATAAATATTAAAATTAATAATTGCGATAATGACAAACCGAGTGCGTGATATTACGATGGTGTATGGCGGTTGGCGCGGGGAATAGGTTGCTCATCGCTTAGTGCGCGACCCGAACGCGGGTAGGTAGGTTGACGAGTGCGGGCAGACGACGATGTTGGTTGTGTCCGTTTTGCGAATTTTCAAGGCTACAATTAGCTAAAAACGCATTTTACTAAAAGTAATATAGGACTAAGGTTAAGGACAGTTTTTTTTAGAAGTTACACGTACGAAATTCCACGTACAAACTTCGTATTTATTTTAATTACATTACATAGGTTGTAGGTAGGTAAGTTGTCAGTGTCAGGCTGTTATATTTTTCAAATGCGTCTAGCACCAAATATATTATATGTTAAATTATACATGGTATTATGTTTTTGTTTGTTTAACCGTTTTTATCATCAATTACACTAACATTATAAAGGTGAAAGTTTGTAAGTGTGTATGTTAGTTACTCTTTCACGCAAAAACTACTAAACGGATTTGGATGAAACTTTACAGTGAAATAGCTTATACATCAGAATAACACATAGACTACTATTTGCCACGATAATCGACATACACGCGGGCGGAGCCGCGGGCAGCAGCTAGTTTGATAATAAATATCTACTTTTGGGCACATTTAAAAAATATGTATAATAGGTGTGGTCACAATAATTATCTGATCATTCCACTCCAGGGTCATGCTCCAGCTGGAGGTTGTGTATTGGCCACGTCTTGCGAATATAGAGTAATGGTAAGCGGCAAATATACCATTGGTCTTAATGAGACGGCCCTGGGCCTCGTCGTGCTGGAATGGATCATCTTCACTTTGACAAACACGATTCCCAAGAGAGAAGCTGAATTAGCTCTCACCACAGCAAAACTGTTTAGTGTTGATAAAGCCTTGAGGGTAAGAATTTTTGTTATACATTGTTTTATGCTTAAAAACCTGCTATATATTAAAATAAAATTATGACTACGATTTATGACTTCGTACGTAAAAAGTATTACACTTATAGCGTACCTACTTTTTACTGTTATTTAGTTGGAAAACGCCAGGTAGACGTACTCATTTGTTTTGCTGGTACCTAATAATCTGTTTTGATTTATCAATAACCTTCGCAGGTAGGTCTTATCGATGAACAAGCAACTGACAAGGCGGATTCAATTGCGAAGTGCAAGAACTTCATCAAGAAGTTTGACAGGATCCCACCTCTAGCCCGTGCGATTACTAAACAGAGAATTAGGGAAGAACCTTTAACATGGATGAAGAAAAACCGCACACAAGATACTCAAGAATTCTTAAACTTGCTCCAAAATCCTGAAGTCCAACAGTCGTTGGAAAACTATATTACAATGCTGAAACAGAAAGCATCTAAGTAAATGTACTCGATGTCAATAACTTTATTGCAAGTGCCTTTTTAGTTTTTTTTTTTCTTAATTTGTTAAATGTAATTAATATTTATACAGCAGTTAAAAGTGATATACCTATGTATTTTATGAAACCCAAATAATGTAACGTATGTAAGTAAATATTTATGGTGTCGATGATTTTTTTCTGGTCTCGCCAATCAATTAAATTGATGTATTAATTAGTATTGGCAATGATTTCTGCTTCTGAACACTTACACTAGCTTTTGCCCGCGGCTCCACCCGCGTAGGTACATGTGGAATAGTAGTTGCAGTACCTAGGGTACATATAGCACAAGAAAATCTTTATTCTCTTGGGGCTATTAAACCTGGGACACCACACAAGTATGTGCTAAAGTCTTTGAAATGATCTAATGAAAGAAGCAATAGCTGTTTTAGATTTATATTCAACGATACAAGAAAAAGTTTCACTTTGAAATACTGAAAGAGAGCGAAAATATTATGAAGGTTGCATCTTCTTCCAAACTGCTTTCTTTTTAAAAATCGTCGCCCAACAAAGCTGCGGTTTCCGGGTCAACAGATTCATTCATAGCCATTTGCAAATCAGTCCATTCCTCGCGCTGATTGTCAAGATAGTAGTTGATCTCTAATATCCTGTCCCTATTGCGCTTAATCTCGTTGCTGCAAATAAGTGTATAATGCTGATTAATTTTATTATTATAAGAGTACCTAATTATTATAATATATGCGATGGTGAAGAATAGTAGGATGGCAGAAATTACTAGCCGTTTATGAGATAATCTATAGGCTACGCCACAAGTTAGGCGAATTGTGGCAGTTCTAAGCTTCGTAGGTCATTTTATAACCTAATGTCACTGGTATCTAACTTAAAATAGATGTTAAATTGCAAAATAATATATCCTCTCCTACCTCTCTTAGTGTGAAGTATTAATACCAGGAGAGGGAATCTTAGAGACGTAACTAGCTAATTGTGATAAGAACCAAAAGGTGGGGGTCCAAAAGCCATTATGAAGAAATTTATGCTCTGGACATAGCTATTATAGACATTTTATTTCATCAAAATAAATAAACAAATGTTTCATTACTCGGTAGTTCCCTGCACCAATTCGTCTCGCCAATGGTTCGCCCGCGAAGTGAGGAGATCTTCGCGCTCATCAATAAATCTCATGTGATTATCCGATGATTGCGCTACCAAATTCATCATATGATCACGGTCCGTCATTGCCTGTGAGAAATGAAAAGCTCGTTATATTAATCACTAGCTGCGCCCCGCGATGTTACCCGCAGACCGCAGTTGTTGTAAAGAGGCCCGCGGTATACCGGGTAACACCATGGGATGCAGTTAGTCTTAAATTAAAGGAACCTCAGTTACTACTTATATCATATCATCAGGTAACTGTCAGTGAAAGTGCCGTTAAAATTGGTCCAGCCGTTCCATAGATTAGCTGGAAAAAACGGACAGACAAAAAATATAAAAACATTTTTTCTGATGTTAGTGTCGTATAGTTTATTTTCATGTGCTTTTAGTGAAAAGCAATTAATTTGTAAGCTGTCGATTTTATATAGGTATTTGTATAGCCTATTATAAGCAAATAAATAAATTAATTAAAATTGAAACACAAAAGACACGAGAGGATCTTGTCTCAAACGTGCGTTTGACACGCAATTAGTGGTTTGGTCGAATACTACCAATTTTACAACAACCTACGAACCTACCTAAGAATATTAGTTCATTAATAGTTAATTATTTTTCAATGTCTACGGACTATCTGTATAAATTATAACTATTTAAAGTGAAAGGTAAACAAAATGCAAAGTTGCATCAGAATCTTTTGAGTAATTCAGGTGTAACAGTTTAATAAACCACATTTTTAATATTAATAAGAGAGATAAATTCCGGATAGATTATTATCTGACAGGTGGTTTGTCATAATTTAATTGGGATACGTCAAACTATTTGTTAGAATAAACTATCCGAAAGTTAACTGTAACAGGGCTTTAATTCTCAATTAGGCATCCAGACGTTATTATTTATAACCAAACTACTACTTAGGTACCTCGTACAATTCAGGCGACGCGTCAATAAGCATGTTCTTATTACCCAAATGTTTGGATAACGTTTCAAACTGCCTCATCGACCACGTACCGTCGTGCTCACGCCATGCACCGAAAGCGTTTCGAGAGATTTCTAGCAGTTTCGTTACCTTCTCTGTCATGTTCACTGCGAATTGTACGCGGGACTCCTGACAAAAAGTACGTCTGTTAAGTTATTAATAACTAGCCGACACACGCAACCTCGTTTGCGTCTTCTATTGCTCGTCGCGTGATAATTTTCCCCCGTTTTTGAAACATTTTTCATTGGTGCTCCGCTCCTATTGGTCTCAGCGTGATTATATATAGCCTATAGCCTTCCTCGATAAATGGGCTATGTAACACTGAAAGAATTTTTCAAATCGGACCAGTAGTTCCTGAGATTAGCGTGTTCAAACAAACAAACAAACAAACTCTTCAGCTTTATATATTAGTATAGACTATAGATGAAGCCGCTTTGTTGGGAGCAGAAACGATAAATACTGAATCTGTGTTAATTAAAGCTGGTTACTGAGTACAAAAAATAATTGAGAAATATATAATTCAATTGTGACTTGAATTAACTACCTACAGACAAGAAGGAGTAATATTTTGAAACCTTTGCATTTAATTTTATTACCTATTTGAGATTCAAGGAACTAAAATATTCATAACGAAACGTACCTCGCACTGTTCAAATAACTGCATCTCAATTGTCATAAGATTTTTCCATAGGTCATACAAAAGATCATTGTACCGTTCACCGAGGTCTACAATAATAGGCTCTAACTGCTCTAAGGTCAACTGCTTTGCTTTGAACTTCGCCATATGCTCATTCAATTTGTCAATAAAAGGCTTTTTCTTCACCTCATACTCCCCTACCTTACTGAAATTTTATCGTTTGTTAACATCATTTAAAGTATGTATTATACCTATTTTTATGGAACACGCAACAGCCTGCGATCCCATTTTGGGTTTCCAAGCTTTTTTAACCTTAACGTTGTCAGAATTCATCTAAAAATTAAAGCAAATGAAGTGTCTGTTCCTAAGGACTTATTATAGAGTATTACAACTGAATGTGGAAAACTTATTTCTGTGCATCTCAAAAAAAAAGATGATCAGAATAGCTTGTATATTTTTTACTTACTTTTATAAGTACCCACTTAATTTACGACCTAACTCACAGCTTGCGAGGAGGTAAACTAGTCTAACATAGAATTTTGAATTGAATTGGAATCAAGACATCTAAAGAAAGGTTAAATCAACCAAAAATAAAAAGGTTTGAGTTTATGTGTGTTTGTAAGCAGCCAGTAGTTAGCGAGTAGAATAGCATTAGTAACTGCCTCGTTGGTCTCACGGTTGGCGTGAGCAACTGCTGATCATGAGGTCTCGGGTTCGATTCCCGGGTCGGACCAAATGTTTGTATGATCTACAAATATATGTTTCAGAGATTGGGTGTGTTCTATCTATAATATGTATGTATTAACAAAAAAATATATATATGTATTTATACCAGTTGTCTAGTACCCATACCCAGAGCGCTGTTTAGCTCGGGATTAGATGGCGTTGTGTGTTTAGATGTCCGAAATATTTATTTTTTTAATTATTAATTTTAATGCTATCAAAATTGTTTAAGAAACTAGTTAGACTTTACTTACTCTTTACTCTTTTTTACGCTGGCTTCCAAGGCGTTAACGACGAGCTCTTTAAAAAGCCTTATTTCCTCCTGTCTGTCGTTTGTGGCTTGCTCTGCAAACTCCACTAAACCAGCCATAACTTCAACGTATAGCTCTTTGTATCTGGATATTAAATTGTTACTGTAGTACCTAAGACAGCTCTACGTGTGACACATAGCCGTCTATACCACATTGGCCAAACGATTTAGAATAGCCTTTGTTTCGAATACTATTTATTTTTTCTGTACAGTGTATCAAATAAGTAACTTCATGAACATATCTTCCATTGCTGACTGCCTCGGTGGCACAGTGGTAGCGTAGGCGAATGGCGACTGCTGTGCTCTCGCTCGTATATGTTTAGGTGTTTCCCATGAACAAAAAGTATATATGTATTTATATCAGTTGTCAAAAAAAAAATAGTATTATTACTTACTGTTCATAAAAGGGTATTAATTCGCCTCCAAAGGACAACAATATAGTTCCATCGGGATCTTTTTCAAACATTTTCTCTAAAAGTTCAGGACCGCTGAGGTATTCAACAAAGGACATAGCATAAAATTTAACTTGTGATTCGTATTCTTCCTTAGCAAGCCTTTGCTTTTCGGCTTTTTCATCAGCTTCATCCAACAAACGGATTACACCCCTGAGAAGTAAAAAGGAAAAAAAAAATAGAAACAGTTTTATTTTACAGGCTTATATACCTACAAATTAAGTACGAACCCGCTCATTTTCTCTTTCTTCACATAAATCCACATGATGGAATTAGATTAAAACACACACTCGTTTTTGTAGTTATTTGTACGTATAAATGCGGAAGCTTTTAATTGGCATATAGAGAAGCAATATTTTAAGTATATTGTAAATTTAGCTGTAAGCTCCCCGAATAAAATAAAATAAAATAAAAAAAAAAATAAAATAAAAAATAAATAAACTATAATTCTTATATGGTTTAGATCTATTTTTAAAGGCCGTTCTTAACCTCCAGGCGCCCTAAGTAAATCAGTTAGATGGCGTAGTTTATACATAATGTTACAGAAAGGTGTGATTAAATTGTAGACAAATAACGGAACTGGTAGTGATAACTAGGAATTGATTTAGTGTATCCCGTTTATATTAATTTATTCGACACAAAATGCACGGATGGCGTAGTGGTTGAAGCGGCCGTTTTCTAATGCGCTAAAGTGTTGTGGTTTTAAACACGTCGTGTCATCCTCAAACTGTTGTTCTGAGTCTGGGTGTTATTTGTGTCAATTTCACGTATGTTTGCAAAATCCCCGCGCAATCAATAGGTACTAATATTATAAATTCTAAAGTAACTCTGTCTGTTATGCTTTCGCGGCTAAACCACTGAACCGAATTGGCATGCAAATACTTTGATTCTTGAGGAAGGACATAAGCTACTCTTTACCATGGGGACCTGAAATAACATAGTCCGGGTCCTCCTCAAAGCAGGGCGCGTGAAACTGGCCGCCGGGGTGGTTTTTAGTGAAATCACCACATACCTGGCTCCTCAGACCCCGAGGAGCCGGAGATCCGAAGGAATATTCCACCCCGACAAAAAAAATCCTTTACCATAAAAACCAACAAACACGCGGGCACTCCGCCCGCGTGTTTGTTGGTTTTGGGCAAAAAAGTAGTATATAATATATTCCCAAACGAGGTTTGTCTTTTTAAATAATCAAAACTTAAGTCAGATGTTCTTCACTGAGGCAATGATTACCTAAATAGTGCTCTTCCGTCCTCTCTCTGTTGGTTGGTGATAACTTTGTAGTCAAGGTAGGTAACCCGAGGTAGACCCGCATTCAGAAAGTGATACGACATGGAGTCATCACAGCATGGATTACCTTTAAAACTTACCGAACGCAATTTACGGAATCTGCGAAGATACGCCATCTAGTTATAAACAAACATAAAGCAAGTTATTTAAGAAAATACATGATGGGACAAAATTAAGTTTCTGCAATGTTAATAAATATATAGTTAGACTATTTAAAAAATATTTTCGTCTTTGTAAAGTAGGTAGGTACCTAAGGTTAAGACTTTGTTAATTAAGACCTAACCTTTATGTTACTTCTGAAAAAATAACAAACAAAAAACCGTTAAGGAAAAACCTCGCCTCTTTATAGTCTTCTATCAAGTTATCGCCAATACTGAATACGAGTAAGTTCTCCAAAGTCTCCATATTTTCCAATTTCCTTATTTTATTATGGAACAAAGTTAAAATTTCCAAATTAACTAAAGCATCCAAATTTTCTATCTTTTCGATTTTGTTAAAAGACAAATCTAATTCATTCAGGCTGGTAAGTAATTCCAATTTCTCAATTTTTTCGATAAGGTTGTGAGCTAAAGTTAGTTTAGTTAGTGAAGTGAGCATCCAGAGATGGTCAATTCGTAGAATATTTTGAAACTCAAGACGAACTATCGTCGCCTCGTCTAGATGAACCCCTTCCTCAGCAAACAATCTCCCAGCTTCTTCAGTGGGACCTGAATATGAAGAAAAGACAACATGCTTATAAGACTATTTTAATTATGATCTATACAAATAAATGAAATTGTAGTGTATGTTTGTAATATTAAAATAACCGCTTTTAACTGATTTGATGCATATGTAGGTATGTATACACGGTACATTCGTCTGTCGTCTGTCCGTCCGTTTGTTCCGATTAATCTCTGGAATTATATTCAATTTTGATGGGGTTTTCACTGATAGGTAGCTGATGATATAAGGAGCAACTTATGCTACTTTTTAGACTAGCTTCGCCCCACGGCGTTACCACGGTTAACCCACGAAATACCACCACCACAATTAAACCATAATTTTTAACTACATTTTTTGTATTCTGATCGGTTTTTGATGAAGTACCGTTCAAACCGTTCAAAGTAGGTAAAAATCGAGTTTCAAAGAGTCGGTTACAAACAAACAAACATAAATGAAAAGCTAGTAAAAGGGTGAAGAAATTGTTGCATTCATACATGAATAACACAAAATCTATCGTAGGTACTGCACAGATATATAGACGGAGAGCTGATAACGAATTTTACAAAGGTTCTATAGGCAAGGTGAAATTGCGAAAAATTCCAATTTCATCAATTGGCGAATCCACTCCTGGGAGTTTTTTAGTGAGTTAGCGGTTATTTCGCTACTGCGCAGCATATAACATTTGGAAAAAAAACTTCAAAAAAATATGTTTTAGCCAACTTGAATCTTTTGTATCTTTTAATGTATTATTTCTAGATTTAAAAAAAAATATCCAAAACGTTTTTGTCGGTTATAAGTATAGCCAGACCACTTCAAAAGTACTTTTTTTAAATTCCCAAAATATATTCTTTAGGCAGTCTCAAATTTAAATCACGTATTTCTTAAGTAATTTCAATAATACCTGCAAATCGACAGACGATTTTGCCGGTTAGAAACAGTTCCCAGACGTTAATGAAGTTTGTAAATAAGTGCTATAAAAATTCTTGCTAAAGAATCTTCTTAAAATTCGTTATCAGCTCTTAGACTGTAGGTAGGTATTGTAGGTATATATAAATATTTAATTACCATAGTCTAGAATACAACGTATAAGCATGGCATTATCTATTACGCCAGGTTCTATGTCAGGATGAATTATGAGGCTATTTAGTGATTTCTTTTCGGTTTTCTTCTCCTCCGTTTCCATGTTTCTATTTTACTGAAAAATACAACACTATACAACAATGCTAACAGGGTTATTATATTTAGTTTAAGTGAAAAGTTAGATTTCTCAAATCTCAATTTCTTTGCTCAAAGCAATAATATAAATAGGCCGTTTCCATAGTTACAGGATATGTTTTAATACTTTTTTTATTGCCGTGTTCTTACAGTAATAGGAATAGGGACATGGGGAGTTACATCCACGAAGCAAACACCTTGCTCCGTGGTTACATCCTACGAAATATAATTTGCTCATAATACCTAGGTACTGTATTTCATGGTCTAAGAAAACAAGGTCTCGCATTCTGAGTGTGACTCGATGTAAAGTAATTATCCAGTTACCGCTTTATAGGAACACTAGCTTTTGCACGCGGCTTCGCTCACACAGACTTTCATCCCCAGATTAACCCCCTTAGTGGTGGAATTTCAAAATTTCTTTTCTTAGTGCCCACTTGCGTTATATAAAGAACCTACATGCAAAATTTCAGGATTCTAGGTTCAGCAGTTTGGGCTGTGCGTTGATCTCTGGGTTTGTCAATTACCTTCCTCTTTTGTCTATACAATACATACATACAATACCAATAATTAAAATAGGAGTGTCTGTTTGTAATATAAAAATAACCGCTTTTTAATGAATGCTTATGTATGTACCTACACTACACGTTGCATGTAGCAAAATAATATTTTTTTAAATTATTGTCTATCTGTCTGATTGTTCGGGTAATCTCTGAAATGGCTAGACCGATTTTGACGGGACTTTCACTGGCAGGTAGCTGATGTGATGATTCAGAGAGTAACATAAGCTACTTTTTTAGACTAGCTTTGTATCGTGGCATTACCCGCGGTAGAACAATAACCGCGGGTAATACCACAGGGTTCAGCTAGTATTTAATATTTTTTAACTACTTGTTGTCTTACTAGTAGTAGAAATCGGAAGTGCAGAAGTGAGCTAGAAAGGTACTTTAATATTCGTGTAGCTAAAAATTATTTTATCACAAGTAAAATAACCTAACTTGTTAGATTTAGCTAAGAAGTAAGCTTATCCTAAAAATATCATAGTTTACGTATTTACGTCGAAAAAAATCTTATTGCAATTTTTGTTGAATAAATTTACAACAGTATTACGATAGCACTCGAAAATTGAGAATATTTTCATACAAAAAAGGTTTGGTGATTTTTGATATCAACTTTTAGCGATGTATGAGCTTGTTAAGTTGTTAAAAAAAAGATAAGTAATAAATATATTTTAAATCTACGTAGTGAAGAATCAAAGTACTATAAAAAATGTATGGGACTTGCCTTTTATTTGAAATCTAACTGAAACGTACTTTATGACTATTTTGGTGAACTAAATAGTGTATTAACCAATCACTGTATATTTTAGATATTTACGGCCCCAATTATGTTACTAACAAAATCTAAAATTAGTGTAACTAAAGTTACCCCTTTCAACAATTTAAAAAAACAAGTTTCTGAACGATAAACATTTTGAATGACTGTATTTGACAGCGGAGCTTGTTTTTATCTATCTTGTGTGAATTACTTTTCGGTGACAAGAGAAATCGGTGAAATCATTTTGCTTGCTTTATACTTGATTAATTTCGTAAGATGTCTTTTTTTGGTGTAGGAAATCCCTTTTCTACGCCGGTGGGCCAAAAAATAGGTAAGCATGGAATTTAAATAATTTATTAGCTTTATTCACATTAGAAAATGATATCGAGCTAAGTCACTGTAGTACTCTATTGTTTCTTAATGTTGCGCACTAGAAAATCATCCTATTCTTTGTTGTTAACTAGCACGACTTGTGCAATTCTTTAAGGAAGTACTGTAGGTAGATTAATAGATTTAAATCGTGAAATATTAATAGTTACCTTGACCCTAACTTAATGTGATGTACGTAATGAATTATTCCTTTCCAGAACAAGCTACAGATGGATCTCTACCGTCGGAAAACTGGGCTCTTAATATGGAAATATGTGATATTGTAAACAGTAGCACAGATGGGCCTAAAGATGCCATAAAGGCGATCAGGAAGAGGTTGACACAGAGCGCTGGGAAGAACTACACAATAGTGATGTATACACTGACTGTATTAGAGACCTGTGTTAAAAACTGTGGGAAATCTTTCCATGTCCTGGCATGTAACAAGGAGTTTATATCAGAATTGGTAAGTACCTTTACCTGTTCCTACTATGTTTTAATTTTCTTGCCTTAACTTCTTTCATTTTAACATATTGGTAATCTTTAATTACTTCTGTGTTGTTTATTTAAATATTTTTCTAGATTAGTACATAAACTATTAAATTAATATCAAGAAATTAAAAATTTCCACAGCAGCATATCCAAAAATCCCTTTAATATATTCTGATAAGTTTTGAGCTTTTTAAAGAAAATGTTGGATAATTTTCTAACTTATGTTATTATGTTATATACATACTTTAAATTTAAATAATTGTATATATCACAACATTTCATTGTGTGTGTGTGCGTGTGTGACTTGTGTTTATGTGTGAGTGAGTGTGTATGATTGTGACTTCTATCTTTAGTGCATTTGAATGTTACCTGTATATAGTCATGATCAAAGATTAAACAGTAGAAGTGAATAAGATCATACCTTATCACATAATCAGTGGATGTCAGTGAACTTTGAACAAAACAATTGTATTATATGCCTGATAAGATTTATTTTCCACAATTTATGAGAAAGATTTCTTATTAAATTTGGCCAATAAAAAAGTGTTTATCTCTTTGATCATATAAGTTAGTCAGATTTTTTTAGTAACCTTTATACAACAATAAAAAAAGGTTTTTTATTGTTGTATAAAGGTTACTTTATTTAGATCTCTTGATAGCCCTGAAATTACTCATACACAAGGCCTTTCCTCCTTAAATAGAAGGTTTTGCCCAATGTATATGTGTAATGAGCATTGTCATCCGCTTATCACAGTCCACAGCTCATAATATCCAGATTGCAAGCCATTTGGTCCCATCCTTGCCTACTCTCATTCAGCTCCTGTCTACCATCTTGCATAAATCACCACTCCACCTAGCCAGTAGATGTCCTTCATTACATCTTAGCATCATCATATTACATCTAAATTACATAATAATGGCATTATGATTAATTTTCTATAATAACAATCACATATCACAGAAATCAGGTGTATTTATCTAATGTTTAATATATCTTCTAGTTATTTGTAAAATTGTTTTGTTTACATAATTATGATTCTCAAATTTCTTCTTAATTGAATTCAGATCACACACACATATACAACCCTCATAATTCACACACCCACAATACCACAACATGACATTACTTAATAGATTGTAATCCAAGCCATTGCAATAAAATTTGTGAGAGACCTTGCATTCTGTTCAATATCAGATTACATGTTGAAACTTAAAGTCTGCAATGGCGACATGCAAAATACCAACATATCTAAATATTGAATTTAATAACTATTAACCCTTATAAAATGTTTAATTATTTTTCCTGTAATACTAATGAAACAAAATTAATACGACACAACTGCAAACACTAAAGAAACTACACTATTTATTGAAAAAGTCAATTGATGTAAATATTTTTATTTTTTTTACTTTACACAGGCATATTCGTTACACTTGCAGGTTACATATTTCAATTTTTCAGTAAATTGTAAAAAGAGGTTTGTTATCTGAAGTCACATAATTTTTGCCCTAAGTTACGCCATATGCCTACGTTGTCTAGACTAACGCCCTTAATTTTGCTTGATCTCTGTCAGGTGGCTATAAAACCGACGAAGTAACTTTGCACAAGCAATTTTATTTTGTGTCACCTATACTCGTATTAATATGCTTTATGTGCCCGTTTTATCACAAATAAAGTGCAAGTTCTAAAGGTGCGTATCCACCGAAATTGTTGGCAATTTCAGTGTTTCCAACTGTTTGCAACTCTTCAGAAAATCGCCAAATTTTGTTTGCATTGTGTCTACACTAAGTCGCCAACAATTAGAAAAACATTCCAACTAAGCATCTCCACAGAGGCAATAAATCTGCAACAAGCTTATTCTTTTGATGTTTACTGCCAAAAACAGAATTACGGTTCCCAACATTTGTTGTACATTTTTGTACGGAAATTACAGAAACTTTTGTCACCAACACGAGTTCACAACACAAAAGCTGCCAACTTTTGTTCGGTGGAGACTCGGCTTATTACGACACTAGTGACAACTGTCAAAGAGATCAAGCTATATTTTGAGAACCGTAGCTGAGACTGCATACTCTATTTACGTCAAATTCTTATTAGATTTAATTTCCTTATATTAATGGCATTTGTAGTAGTGATTCTCAAGAAAATCATGACTATACAAAAACAGTAACATCATTTATTAGCATCTATCTGATCTCTACAATACATAACTTTATTATTTTCTATTTGGTAATGTCAGCATTGCCCAGCAATAGACTGCTGCCATACTGTAGCAATTTTTTTTTTATGTAGTTATTTATTTGGACCACCAGTTGCTGTTACATTGAATCTTATGTATGTAAGAAACTTTAGAAACAGTGAATTCACTAAATACTAGTTCGAATGTACAACATTTTAAGGTGCAACAAAAGAAACGACTGTAAATAAAAATAAATAAAACAACTAAAAGAAAGTAACAAAAATAGAACAAATAGATCGAATATATTTTATAATCTGGTAATGCCTGCAATTCTTATTGCACAACTGGATTCCGCTATTACATTTGAAATGATGACTAGGGTTTATAATTTCATATGAAATGGAAAGGTCTGGATGCTAATAGATTGCATCAGCTAGTCTCAATGCACTTGCAACCGCTCAGTTGCAAATTACCTGTGTTTATATGAATTAGCATTGTTATGTAATAACTCTCGTATGTTAGATGATATTTAAATTAAAATGCAAATCATGCACTTAAATTATATAAATGTGAAAGTCTAATCTGTGATGAGCAATAATGTATCACACAAAATGAATACACTCACACTTAAATCCCCAAAGGAATAGGTAGAGGTGATCAAACACTAACATATTATTAATGGGGGACAAACCAATGATTATATTACTTATTATTTAGTCCTACTGATATGACATACTTGGGAATTATAGAATGAATCTTGAGATAGATATGAGATGAATGAAGAGAATGAGAATGATAATATGTAGATAGAGTATGTAGGTAATAGTTCAGCCAGGTCTAACTCGCATACTTGCAAATACCGGCGGACGGAACGGTAGAGCATATTCAATTCATCAATTAATAGTTTTTGTTATTTCAATTTGAAATAATATATAAATTTCAATGCTTCGAGACCAACTTCGGAGCATCGCAGAGAATTTCTCTCCGCGGCATTGAATATTTTGCACATTATAACAATATTAATATTTAAAGGTTATTTTCGAATGTTTTAAAAAATCCTCTACGCTGCGCTCCTATCTGAACTCTACCTAGTGAACTTAGAGATCTCTCTTCTCATGGTCTTGAGACACTTAAGAAGCAGTTTACCTGATGGTGTATGACAACGCACACGGACACTGGCAGGTATATCTAGTAAATATTCACAAGGTCATTGCCGCGTTTGAGTATCCATTCACAGTATCAAGAAAGGTCAACCTTTACGTTCTGGTAACCTCATTAACTCGGTGAAAGCACCGAAAGAATTGCTTAACAAGGGCTACCGGCTCATGTCTGCCGAAGCGTAGCTCTTCCTCTAACTGTCTAACTTTAAGAAATTGCTTTTGTACACAAAAACCTCTCAGCTGAATTATATTTAACTGCCTCAGTGGCGTAGTGGTAGCGTATGCGACTGCTGTGCATAGAGGTCTCGGGTTCGATTTTCTGACCAAATATTTGTATGATCTGCAAATATTTGTTTCGAAGTTTGGGTGTTTTCTATGTATAATATGTATGTATTTCCAAAAAATATGTAAATACGTATTTATATCAGTTGTCTAGTACCCATAATACAAGCTCTGCTTAGCTTCGGACTAGATGGCGATGTGAGTTAGAGGACTAAAATATTTTTTATTTCAATGCAACCCACGTTATATCAAATCATCCACGGATAAATTTTAGACTCCCGTGGTATTATTATTACCATTGCTCCAACAAAACACACAAAATAATGACTTGCAATAGAAGAAACGTAAATCGATGTTCATAGTCGGCCGTTATAATGTAGAATTAACTAGCTATACTAGCTGTTACTTCTAGCAAGCGTCTGGGGCCTCAAATTGATTCTAACGACTGTTATCAACTGAATTAATGTCACATTCCATAACCCAGCCATACAAATGAGTTTGCATACTAGAAAAAAAACTATTGGTAATATTATAAATGTTCCACATAATTAAACTGATGTTGTAACATATCCTGCTCTTTACGCAATGTATTTTTGTCACTGTATTTTTTGTAAATTCGTGAATTTAAAGGAAAAATTAACATATTTCTTAAGAAATTATTTTAACATGTAGATATATGATAAGATACATATTAAAGACGTTTCAGATAAGTTAGAAATACCATCAAAATATATGACAATGATTTAAAATATAAAGGTATTATAGCTTTCCCACTCACAGCTACCTCTCTAATTTTTTTGAGTATTGATAAACGAAACCTATACTCTATAGACTTATTATAGTACTAGCTGCTGCCCGCGGCTCCGCCCGCGTGTATGTCGGTTATCGTGGCAAATAGTAGTCTATGTGTTATTCTGATGTATAAGCTATTTCACTGTAAAGTTTCATCCAAGTCCGTTTAGTAGTTTTTGCGTGAAAGAGTAACTAACATACACACTTACAAACTTTCACCTTTATAATGTAAGTGTAATTGATAATAAAAACGGTTAAACAAACAAAAACAATACCATGTATAATTTAACATATAATATATTTGGTGCTAGTCGCATTTGAAAAATATAACAGCCTGACAATGACAAATTACCTACGTACAACCTATGTAATGTAATTAAAATAAAAACGAAGTAATTCGGTATAATTACAGCTACGTAATCTATAATAATCTATAATAATTAAAATAAAAATGAAGTTTGTACGTGGAATTTTGTACGTGTAACTTCTAAAAAAAAACTGTCAATACTTAACCTTAGTCCTATATTACTTTAAGTAAAATGCGTTTTTAGCTAATCGTAAATGTCTTGAAAATTCGCAAAACGGAAACAACCATCATTGACGTCTGCCCTCACGCGTCTACCTACCTACCCGCGTTCGGGTCGTACACTCAGCGATGAGCAACCTATTCCCCGCGCCAACCGCCATGCGCCATTAAAATAACAGCTTTTTAATCAATGCATATGTATGTACACAGGATACATATACGTAATATCGCGCACTCGGTTTGTCATTATCGCAACTATTATTTTAATATTTATTTATTTGTATTTATTTGTATAAATATTTATTTGCATAAATATTTATTTGTCCAAATGATGTAGCGCGAAAGATATATTTTATCTACTTTAAATACCAGAAGCGATAAATGTGTCCATTTTCATTTAGGAATCAACTTAATACTACCATACCAAATGTGCATTTGAAATAAATCATTAATTTTTATTGTAGTTATGGTTCACTATGTTGGATTTAATGGCTTACACATTTTAACTGTAACAGCTTTTAAGATAAACATTTCCATCAAACATTACATATGTAAAACTTTAGCGATTTTGGCGGCGCACGCCAGTATAGCTCAGTATAGATGGTAGATTTTTTCTACTACCTACTTGACACTTATCGTCATATTTTAGAGAATTCACACAATATCTTTATTATTTGTAGCCTATGTGTTATTCTGACGTATAAGTTAAATTCCTGTAGTGTCATTAAAATCCGTTCAGTAGTTTTTGCGTGCAATTTCACTGATATGTCCACATATTGTGACAGTGTTACCTTTATTTTAAGAGCTTCGCTGTATACTATGTTATGTGTAATGCCATTGGAACAATATACGAACATATTAGCATTGTCGCTCACCCTTGACAGAGCCACATAGAGCTTTCCGTTGCTGAAACAGTTCGTCTATGCCTGCGGTGCGCAACGTCTGACCTTATGTCTTGTTTATCGTCATCGCAAAGCATAGACTCACAGACTCACCAAAAACTGCACGCGTTTAAAGCGGAAAGGGAAATAAACTATGGATTGGGGTCATCCTTTAAGATAATAGTCTAAAAAGACATATTTCACTATAAATCAAACAAAATAATTTAAGTTTTTCGCAGATTGCACGAAATAAAACTAACAATTTTTTTGAAATTTTGTCTGCGACATAAACGTCTCGTGATTGGTTGCAACTCTGGTGACGTCACATGCTAATAAACGAAAGATTCCTCTATTGAATATTGTTTGCGTTTTATGTTTTCGGAGTGGTAATAATCGATCTGTGAGCTATTTCTGCAGGACTTTTTTTAATAAACTATTTAATAAGTGGTTCGAAACAAAAAGGAACCAAATTTTGTGCGTGCCGATAACAGCAACCTACATAAGATGACGCTTTTATGGTTGCACTTTTCTATCTATACAAATAAATAAAATTGGAGTGTGTTTGAATATTAAAATAACCGCTTTTTACTAAATGCCTATGTATATATATACACGGTACATATACCAAGAATGTAGTTAAAAATGTTTTTGTCTGTCTGTTTGTTTCTTCCGGGTAATCTCTGGAACGGCTGGACGGATTTTGACGGAACTTTCACTGGCAGGTAGCTGATGATCCAGGAAGTAACTTAGGCTACTTTTTTTAGACTAACTTTGTCCCGCGGCGTTACTCGTGGTACAACAATAACTGCGGGTAACACCGCGGGGTTCAGCCAGTACATAATAATAACATTGATAACTATGCTGCAGAACTGAAAAATGTTAAAGCAGCTATGTTGCACTTGCAAAAGTAAAACATAAAAATTGTTTCTGTAATAACCTCTGGAAAAATTCATTCATATTTTTGTAAAATCTAATTTACTTTATGTAGGTAGGTATATCTTAATGCTTTTAGGTTACATTTTAAAATAATACAAAGCGTCGTATTTAAAGATGTTATCTGACCCGACGAACTTCGTACCACCATATTTTTCTTTCGTTACCAGCTACCCATGAGTAGGGTGTAGTCACGGACAAAAAAACTTTTTCCTTTATTTTTTATTTTTTCTTGTACACAAACCTTGTCCTAAGAATAACTAACACATAAAAAAAAAAATAATTTGGTGTAGCCGATCGAAAGTTACGCGCATACATACATTTCGGCGTAACGCCGCGGGACAAAGTTAGTCTAAATAAAGTGGCCTAAGTTGCTCCCTGGATCATCAGCTACCTGCCAGTGAAAGTCCCGTCAAAATCGGTCCAGCCGTTCCAGAGAATACCCGGAACAAACAGACAAACAGACAGACAGACTGACAAAAAAATTTTTAACTACATTTTTGGTATATGTACCGTGTATACATACATATGCATTTAGTAAAAAGCGGTTATTTTGATATTACAAAGAGACACTCCAATTTTATTTATTTGTACCTATAGATGTATAGATTTGTTCACTGTGGCACTACAAACCATTTATTCGACATTTTAATTAATATAAAATTGGAGAAAACTGATAAAATTAACTTAAACCGCGCTGTTTTGTTTTGTTGTGGCTAGAGTGTGACGTCACGCGTCTCATGTGACCAGCGCCATTACAGAAATATCGTTTTTGGTTGTCAAGCTTGAACTTTATCTTAAATTTAAATTCATAATTAATCATAATACAGTAGAAATTCTGCAAAAATTTGATTCGGTAAGTAGTCGTTTCACCACCCGATGAATGAAGCAATATTCTGTAATTTGACCATGCAGGCATGCGACATAATATCTTATTGTTTAAAGCTGTGCCCGCGACTTCGTCCGCGTGGATCTCCTTTTACAATAATGTTTTTTTTTTAACTATAGACTATTAAACTACAATTTAATAAATAAATATGTCGCTGCACACTATACACTGGTTTACATTTGTTCAAAGTGGACGCTTCCGGTACGTATGCATAAAGATTTGTGGAACTACTGACCCAGGAAAAAGCGACGTACAACTGCCCATGTGAAAAACATCTGAGACTAAGATCTACTCCAGCAACACGGAAAGTCTGACGATGAGATTTATTAATTGTCATTGCATAAATTTACTTATTTCAAATTATACTTATTAATTTTACAACTATAAATATAAAGAAAAGAAGGAGAAACAAACAAAAACACTAAACAAACTAATTATATTATTATCTAATACCTACTTTAAACTGATATCTAAAAACTACGTCTCATGTATTTTTTAAATCTAAAACGCGCTTATTCCCAGTCAATAAGAGCCACGTTCGTTCGCATTAACAGTGACAATTCGAGTGAAGTCAGCGCGTGAGCGCTCCCGCCTTTTTGTAGATCCAGCGGATGGGCGTTTCGCGTGTTAAAGAAAAATCAACCGTAATGTCGTACTTATACTGGTGCGGCGAGATTTGGAAGTTTTATTTCATCTATATCTTGTGTGTTTATTAATTATAATTTTATAATTCTATATTTTATTAAAAAAGATATTAAAGTGTATAGTGATAAGGATATATCCATGTGAAATACAATATATTTAAGTATTTAATACACCTTGAAGAAATGCCTAACGCTTAAACACGTTATTGTGGCTAATTTATAAAATATAGAAATATACTATTGAGGACTTTTTTGTAGATCTTTTGAAGACCATCATCTTTGTAATACATATTTTTGGTGTATGATCAACGTATGCGAGGATAAGAGCTCGAAAGCGAAAATTTTCATCCGACTTGCTTCAAATTTATGGTCACTGCTCAGCTCCTATGCATTTTAGCGTTATGTTATATAGCCTATAACCTGCCCAGGAGTATGGACTATAATCGTACCAAGTTTGGTTAAAATCCCTTCAGTAGTTTTTGATCCATGCGTGCACATACAGACAGACAGACAGACAGACAGACAGACAGACAGACAAAAAACTTACTGATTACATTTTTGGCATCAGTATCGATAACCAGTCATCCCCCAATAATAATTTTTAATATATATTCAATGTACAGAATTGACCTCTCTACAGTTTTATTATAAGTATAGATTATAATATTATTATGTTTATTTAACACCAAAGTCATAATATTAAACCATACAATGCAATAGAAATACTTTACAGTTTGATTCTGTATTAATTGTTACAGCTACTATCTCCCTAGCTAGGCATAGCCTGTATTTTCTTTTATATTAGAGAGAGAATTCAGTCCCTTATTTTGTTCCAATTTATTTGAAGGCGCTACCTGCTTGGTATTCGATAACAAAAAATATCCGTACTTAGTGTTTGGTGTATATGTGTGTGGTGTGGATTGCGTATGTGTACGCGAGTGTGTGTATGGGTGTGTACGCGAGTGTGTGTGCGTGTTGGACAATATAATGCTGGACATACATCTCTTCTTAGAGGGGAGGTTTTGGTCAACTATATCATAATACCATATAGTATACAAATAAATATGTAGTATGGTACATTGTGATGACATAATCGATTTCGATTTGACAGAGCTTCCACTTTAAACAGTACACCTCTGTTCTCCCCTTATTTTATATTTATACCTCTTATCTGGTTATGATGCTTGTCAACGGAAGATAACTTGATATCAAGCTTATAGTTT
Organism: Spilosoma lubricipeda; assembly: GCA_905220595.1. Lineage (NCBI taxonomy): Eukaryota > Metazoa > Arthropoda > Insecta > Lepidoptera > Erebidae > Spilosoma > Spilosoma lubricipeda. Next base: position 6,236,279 of record HG992290.1, read on the forward strand.
CAAAATATTTTATAAATAATGTTGATTATGATAGTGTTAGAATAAAGAATTTATATGAGTCATAAATACGTAAATAAATAAATAGCTAAAAGAGCAAATGATTTGGAAAAATAGAATTTAAGATTAACTCCAAAATTGTAGCCTGAGTGTGTAAAAGCCTGTCGAAGAAATTCTTGAAGCAGCATCCGATTCGTTTTCAGACCTATTTATCATTCTTTATTCTTATACAAACACGTTTTATTGTGTGTGTATGTATAATAAGTGTATGTTATGTATCAACTGTCGACGTGTGTTAAGTGAAGCTGTTTAATACATATTTACTACTCGTAGTACGGTATAGATATAATTTACGTCTTTACTACAATTGACGCGACACGACTGTTATTATCACTTAACATAAGAAACCTACTAAATGCATACTATTAACTTCTTGGTTATAAAAACATAGGTTTATGCCGTTTATGACTGCTTATCCTATTGCTTTTTTAACGGCTAAGCAACATTTTTCTTTTACGTTTTATAAGAGACTAGCCGACCCACGCAACCTCGTTTGCGTCTTCTATTGCCCGTAGCGTGATAATTTTCCCCCGTTCTTGTAACATCCTTCATTGTTGCTCCGCTCCTGTAGGTCTTAGCGTGATGATATATAGCCTATAGTCTTCCTCGATAAATGGGCTATCTAACACTGAAAGAATTTTTCAAATCGGACCAGCAGTTCCTGAGATTAGCGTGTTCAAACAAACAAAGAAACAAAATCTTCAGCTTTATATATTAGTATAGATTGGGAGAAAATTATGTGTAATTCTTGTTAAATATGTATGACCCAATGAGCTCTTATAAATATATACATATTTCTCCCAATCTATACTGAAGAGCTGAAGAGTTTGTTTGTTTGTTTGTTTGAACACGCTAATCTCAGGAACCACTGGTCCGATTTAAAAAAATCTTTCTGTGTTGGACAGTCCATTTATAGAGAAGGCTATAGGGTATATATCATCACGCTACTACTAATAGGAGAGGAGCAACAATGAAGAATGTTTCAAAAACGGGGGAAATTTTCACGCTTCGGGCGATATAAGGCGCAAACGAGGTTGCGTGGGTCGGCTAGTTTCTTATAAAACGTAAAGGAAAGATTTATTCAGATTGGGGAATAGGACAGGTTTAACTATGACCAGCATTGTACAGCAATAGGCTGATGATGTATAAAATGGGGAATGTATTTAGATCCTTACCTATAAGGTTAACCAGTCCTTTAGTTAGCATAGTGTGGGTGTTTGAGTGATTTTCACATTTATTTGATTACCATAGTACAGGCTTTACCTGGTTTGGAATCAGACGGTCGTTATGATTATTATTTATTCTTTCTTCATTCCAGGTAAAACTAATTGGGCCCAAGAATGATCCACCAACAGTTGTACAAGAAAAAGTTCTCAGCCTTATCCAGTGTTGGGCTGATGCATTCCAAAATCAGGCTGATTTGCAGGTAATTCCATCTACTCTATTATTTAATGTCAAACTGTTTTCACGAGATGCCAAATATTTTGACTTATTCACAATTCGGTAAAACTGTTTAGACACCAGTTTTTCAGCTGTTTTGCTTTAGTTAGTTTAGTTAAAGTGATAAGTGGTTTTCTGTCAAATAACTTTGAAAGTATTTAAATAAGTACTTGGGGTGTAGAGCAAACATGGTTTTTTTCTAGCGAAGCAACAGCTGTTTGTTTAAAATAATAATAATATTTTGGACAAATGTTATAATAGAAACCTCGACTACGTAAAATTTTTTGATAAATTTAAATAGCCTGTGTTAACAGGGTCATTATTACAAATCTATTGACACCTCATTAATTAAAATCGGTTTAGTAGATTAGCGCTATGGTGAAACATACCAAAAATGTTAGCTTTTGGCTTTATTGTGGTGAGGTAAAAAACTTATAGAATTGTCGTATTAAAATAAGTTTAAAAGAACATGTTTGAACCCATCAGTTATATTATAGTGGAATCTTCGATCGAATAAACTAATGAGTTTGTTTGATCGAAGACTGGATGGAATTCACTGATACGCTCAACCTAAGTGACCTTTGAGAAATGTTATGGTAAATGATAATAATCGTGTGATAGCATCTCTAAATTAGATTTCACGCAAAATGGGTAAATGCGATAGAATATTTATATAATTTTGTTGACAACCTTGATAAGTGTAACTTGTTTTAGTATAGTCTGTAATGGGTTTGGCTCAAGTGTAACGGATGAACTGAATTTATTTGTCTCGAAGAGTCGATCTCGGTCTCTGTTGAAAATTGTTTTAGGATATATTACAGAAATTATAAATATAATAGACATCGAAAATCCTACACGCGCGTCAGCCAAAAAATGCGTTCGCACCCAATAACGATAGTAAATAGTTCTTAAAAGAGTTATTTATAAATAACTATCATCTGTAGGTATACCATTTAACAATCTATTCAATATTTTGATATTAGGACCTTCAAGACATAGCCTTTTTACCCAACTACGGTGAAGGGCAATATTTTTGGCAGTCTATATAAGTTCGTATATTCTACCGTAGCATCTAAACTAGGTACTAAACATATTTTAAATAATGTGGTGTCAATCCCACTAATATTATAAACGCGAAAGTTTGTAAGTATGGATGGATGGTGTTGTTGCTCTTTCACGCAAAAACTACTGATCGGATTATCATGATATCTTATCTGATATACATCAGAAAAACTCGTAGCCTACTATTTTATTCTAATGTATAAGCTATATTACTGTAAAGTTTCATCAAAATCCGTTCAGTAGGTTTTGCGTGAAGGAATAAAAAACATCTATTCATCCATTCATCCATCCACACTTACAAACTTTCGCGTTTCTAATATTAGTATAGATTGACATTCTTAGTTAAGTACTTGTAACGCGAATAATATTATCACACCTACCGATATTTGATACGGCAGACGCCTCGCCTAATCTCGTTATATATCTTCGACTTGAGCAGATTAAAACCTAATACAATTAATGGTAGCCCTCGTACTTGATAATTGAAATGTAGTATTACTGCGCTTTTTTAATCATATCTTGAGAATGATTTATTGATTGATTGTATACAAATTAATTACAATAATTTAAGTAAGTTTGGGACTGCCATATACTCCTTGTCCAAGTTGTGACGTAATAAGAACACGGAATGTCAGACCACCTCTGTTCATCACATGCGTGTCGTAACAGCCGACTGAGGAAGCAAACTGCAAAGAGAATGAATACTTATAACAAACGCTATCTTCCGGCCAAAGTAATATAGTAAACCAAAACCTTCTTTCTTAAGAGAGACTAGCTGAATGCCGCGGTGTTTCCTCGGTGGTTATTGTTGTACTTCGAGAAACGATGACGAAAAGAAGCTAGTCTTAAAAAAGTTGCCTTAATAACTCCCCATATCATTAGCTACCTATCAGTCAAAGTCCCGTCAAAATCAGTCCAGCCGTTCCAGAGATTACCCGGAACAAACAGACAGACAGACAAAATATATTAAAAGTATATTTTTGATATATGTTCCGTGTAGATATACATATGCATTTATCAAAAAGCGGTTATTTTAATATTACAAACAGACACTCCGATTTTATTTATTTGTATAGATTTATGTTCAGGAGTGGACTAGTAAAAGCTGTTGATGATAATTTCCTAACTTACCGCAATACGGGTTGTATGTACCTGCCTATCAGCAAAATTCATACTTAAAAGAGACAAAATCGATACGAGGAAAAAGTCAAACAAAATATTTATCATGTACTGTAATGCTATTAGATTGTAGTCGAAAATAGTTTTTATTGCTTTACATATAACGTAAGCTTTCCTAGTTTAAAATTAACAAAATCGTATCGCTGATTTCGAAAATTATATCAACTACGTTTGAACTCAAAGTTCTCTATCCGCCCACATGTAGGTTTTTTGGTTAATATATGGTAAAAGAATTTTCAATTTATATATATGTTTACATTTACAGACATAGACTATACCATATTTTATAGATAACACAGAAATAACTAGAAGTTATCTTTTAATGAGTCGAAAGCCATAGGGAAAGACATTTTTTTTGTTTTAGCATAACGATCATAAAATGGAATAAATTCAAATATATAACATTAATTTTTTTACCTATTTTTATTTTATTCATAAAAACTTTGATAGACAAACGCCCTTCTTATTTACAAGCGAAGCGTAATCTATTTATCATAAATATTCGCTTACTTGTTTATCATTCCTCAAATGCCATTAACTGCCATTAACTCAGAATTAGGTTAATGTATGTGTAGTATATTTCCATTAAATAAGTTTATAAAAAGACCTAAGGTCGATGATGCTGATTATCAAAAGACTTGCTGTTGTTTATCATTGCTCTGCTCCTAAGGGTCATATGATGATGTTACACGGAATGCAGTGGCGGATTTACATATTTGCCGCCAGTAGGCTATTAAATTTTTGCCACCCCTTCTAACTCCTGCAATTTAATACACATATTGGACGTATGGAAACCATTTCAAGCTGTCTTTCTACAGGGATAGGGTTAGTGTGTCGAAATCGAACCGAGTAAATCTATACGGTGTTTGGTGGGAGGGTGGAGAACTGTGTCTCAATCGTGGCTCAGTCAGCTGTTATCGCCCTGATTGAAGCTGGGCTGAAGAGTTCAGCTACAACCAGCCTACTCATCCTAGTGGCAAATCCACCACTATTTCTTTTCTATCTAATACAAAAAGCCTTTATTATATAGTTTTGTTTTTCAAACATAATAACTAGCAATGGTTACGTATAAGTAGCCCTGGTGAAAAGATTACAATGCTCACAAAGATTTGCAGCAACGTATAATTAAATGTATTTGTGATGCTTTGTCTGTCTAATACCTTTACATGAGCAATTCTTTTTTATATATATAAAAAAGAATATATATATATTAAATATAATATTATAATTAGTATAATAATAATAAGTTTTCGGGGACACTGTAATTATTCATAAATTCGAGGGAATCCGAACATCTTCTTCTCTGAAGGTTTCAGAGCGGCAATTAGGATAAAAACCGAGAGAAATCTCAAGAAAGAAAAAAGTTATCAACAAATAATAATAATATTATAATAGTATAATTGGAATCTCGGAAAAGGCTCCAACGATTTTAATAAAATTTAGTATTTCGTTTCGGGGGTTTCGGGGGCGAGAAATCGATCTAGATAAGATTTTTTTTAGAAAATTTACCAAAAAAAAAATTACTGAGCAAAGCTCTGTCATCCAGGTACTTTAACGTCTTAGAGATAAAATTTCCAAAAATCCTTTCTTAGTAGGTTTTTAGTTACATCATAAAAAACTTTAACAGTCAAAATTTCAAGATTTGTAGCCCCCACCCGTTTGGGCTATGCGTTTATGAATCATTCAGTCAAGGCAAGTAATTTCATTTGAATAGATTATGTATTTCACGTAATTTTACTAATCAATTTTGATTATGTCTGTTGATAAGATTGGAATGTTACGTATTTATATCGAGCATCCTTTAAAAGTTTAAATTAATATTATAAATGAAAGTATATGTCTGTCTATATAGTCAATGGTTGTTACTTGTACTTGGGATCTCGCATAGCGGTCGTATTACGATCGTTTGCAATGTCTCATTTCACTGTCCATTATTACTTGAGCTGCCTTTTGTATTCACATATATATATATAAAGCTGAAGAGTTTGTTTGTTTGTTTGAACACGCTAATCTCAGGAACCGCTGGTCCGATTTGAAAAATTCTTTCGGTGTTGGATAGTCCATTTATCGAGGAAGGCTATAGGATATATATCATCACGCTACTACTAATAGGAGAGGAGCACCAATGAAAAATGTTTCAAAAACGGGGGAAATTTTCACGGTACGGGCAATATAAGGCGCAAACGAGGTTGCGTGGGTCAGCTAGTTTAGGTATATATATTATATTTCTTGAAAGAATATTATAGATAAATTGCGCCAATATATAAATGGCCGTGATCATCTATTTGTTTTGGGTGGAAATCGAACACATGATCTGTAGTTCAGTAAGTCAGCACCAGAATCATCACTTGACAGGATTTTAAGAAAACATTTACAAAAACAATACCAAATTTGTTATTGCGCAATTTCCGAACATCGTCAATACGACAATCTTCTTCTTTCTTATATATTTCTTATTTCTTCTTCTTCTTTATTATTGGATACCCGTAACACCGGAGGCGTCCACAAGTGCGTTGCCGGCCTTTGGGGGATGGGGAGAGGGGTTGGGGTATGGGCCTCCGGTGTCCCCACTCACTCGGTGAAACACAGCGCAGGTGCTGTTTCCGGTGGTTTGCTTTCTGTGAGGCCCGTGGTATCACTCCGGTCAAGAAAGCCTATGCATACTGAAGCGTGGCTCTCCCACGTTAAATTTCTGCCTACTGCATTGCGAGCTCATTTTACAGCAGTCGATTCGGTCTTAGCTTCAGTTAGATCGATCCATCGGGTCGGAGACCGACCCCGTAGTCTTGTGCCTTCCACACGGCCTTGCATAACAAATTTCTCTTTTCTGGAAGTGTTCAATATTAAAATACGTGTTCTATAAAAAAGCTACATGAGTAGCATATTAAACTTTAACATACTTTTATTAATTGTACCGTTTTTTTTTATTTTCAGGGCGTTGTACAAGTGTACAATGAACTAAGAACTAAAGGCGTCGAGTTCCCGATGACTGATTTAGACGCTATGGCACCTATATTTACTCCACAAAGGGTAAGTAAATTACATTTTCATTTTTTACATTTTATTATTGAGTTTCCATCTAGGCAAAGTTTTAGTCTCAGAACTTAAGTGTTTCTGCAGGCAGGTCTACTATACAGGTTTGATTCCACAGTAATGGTTTGACAGCATGCTTATCATGATGTTTTTTTACCACAAATTTTTATTTTATCTGCAGCTAGGATAGTTTAACAGTTTTTTTTTAATACAGGAATTCTCTTTTTGTGTCCATATTAAGCTGCATACAAAATGTTATGATAACCGAATGAACTTATTAATGCTATTTTTCTTACGAGAGTTTTAGAATTATTTATGTTTAAGTCTATCTATCTTTGATTGTATTTTTAACCACTGACCTGAAAAGGTGTTACAGAGTGTACCGGACGGTGGCGAACCCGTTTTGGGTTCCCCACAACGTACCGCTATGCCGCACAACTCACCTAGCCGCCCACCGATGGAACAAATTTCTTCCACGGTGAGTTCATCTCTTTAAAAAAACCTTTATTTCACATGTTATTTTTCGTATTATCACAGTTACAAGCTTAACAGAATTAGCTTCAGAGAATATATTAACTTCTTCAAAACATTTCTGTCATCTCGAGAAGCAATCATTCGATAAACTGCTCGCAATGCGATTTCAACTTTTATTCATTGAAGAGGTTTCAAAATGTTTTTACGAAATAATCTAAGATATTTTAGTGTATATTTAATATAGTTTTACATAGCGTAAAAATGCATGAGAGAGCGATGCGTTAGTACAAATGGGACGGCTCGACCGGAGTGATTCTACGGCCGCACAACAAAATGCTGTTAAGCAATTTTATATTTCTTCTGTAAGAGTGAGTGAAAGGCTCCTGAAGCTTAAAAGATACCCCTTCCCGTCAAACTGTTTGCAACTCACTTGCAAGTGTCCATGGGCGGTTTGCCCTCCGTACCATAGAAAAATCTGGTGGATCCTAGTGGACATTGTATTAACAAAAACTTCCACCAAATGCCCTAAGGGATCAAAATGGAACCAAAATAAAAAAAGATTCCCTAGGAGATCAGTGTGGACAAATAATCCAATAGTAAACAGAGCTAAATAAACTGATTATACACGACTTTTTTGTTTCAGGTGAGTCTGTCGGAGAGTCAAACGAACAAGCTCCGTGCGGACCTGGCTGTGGTGGACGGCAACATGACCGTCATGAACGACATGCTCAACGAGCTCACCACTCAGCCGCACACCGCACACCATGACAGCGATATTGAACTACTTAATGTTAGTATTTATTTACATATAATTTTATTAGAATATTCATAATAATTTTGAAAGAAAATTTGAGTAAAATTATTGGCAGGACTTGGATGCGAGATTGATTTAAATGGTGTCCAATCGGAGAGGTGAATTTGAATGTACAATCATTTGATTGCAAATTGTCTTAATTCTAATGTGAGGATGTTTACTACTATCTGAAACGTGCCTGCGTGTTTTAATGTTTTAGTTAATACATAGCTTTTGTCACTCATAAATAATGTAGTTTTCTAATGGTAAAATAATTTTCGAAATCTTTTCAGTAGATCCAGAGATTACCCCCTACAACTTCAAAAACTATTATATCACAAAATATATATTGATGATGATGATGATATAAATAAATAATGTTGATTAACAGCTTTTCATTAAATGCATATGAAAATGTATACCTACATCAAACAAATCAGTAATTAAAATTTTTGTTTCTCTATTTATTCCGGCTACTCTCTGGATCCACAATTTTCACTGATAGATAGCTGATGATGTAAGGAGTATCGTTCCATGGCGTTACCCGCCATTGATGTAGTCGTAGGCGAAGCTACTTATGGATAAATTCCATCTAGACACAGAACAAATGATCTCGCGCAACATTGGCCCTGGGTAGGAATCGAACCTACGACCTGTTGTTTAACAGTCAGGATCTCTAACTAATGGGCCAATCGTCAATGTAATTATATGTAATATGAAGTGGCGTGTGGTGTGTGGTGTGTGGCGTGCAGGAGCTGGCGGACACGCTGCGCGCCATGCAGTCGCGCGTGGCGGAGCTGATCGCGCGCGTGGCGGGGCAGGGCGCGCTCACGGCCGACCTGCTGCACGCCAACGACGCGCTCAACAACCTGCTGCTGCGACACGCGCGCTTCCTCAACAACCGGTACGTGCCCACACTCCCCACTCCCCACTCCCCACTCCCCACTCCCCACTCCCCACTCCCCACTCCCCGTGACGTCATGTGCGAGCGAGCACAGGCTCCTCTTGTGACGTCATGTGCTGTTGAGCTCTCTTGCACACACTCTCATTGTGACGTTATGTGTTGTTGATTATTGTAAAACTCCTAATAGTGAATCAATCATCATGATATTACACAGTGGCGTAGAATGGGAAAAAAATATATAAAATTTGATTTACACGCCAAACACCCATTTCAGAACATCACGAATTTGACTGATAAATGTTCGCTGTGAACGACCTCTTACGACAGTTGCACAAACATTTGCTCTAATATATTTCTTTCATGAGTTTTTTATCATTCTCCTCTTATATGCAACTTAGTACATGCAATGCTAATAAACTAATTGTTAGCATCTTAGTTTACAAATTCAATGTAAAATCTATTTTATTCGGTCATAAAAGATGGCTATAATTTCATATTATCATATTTTTGGTATGTAAGAATATACCTAACATTTTATCATGGCGACTGAACCGGATACCGAAGTAATTTATAGTCATTATCTCTACTATTCTCCTCTTATTCTCTACTATAAATAAATAAATATTTCAGAAATTTTTAACACGGCGCCATCTAGTCTCAAGATAAGCAGTTCTTGTGTTATGGGTACTAGACAACTCATATACAATACATATCATTTTTTTGTAAAAACATACATATATACATAGAAAACACCCGAACTTCGAAATAAATATTTGCAGATCATAAAAACATTTGGGCTGACCCGGGAATCGAACCCGAGACCTCAAGCATAGCATTCATAGCAGTCGCATACGCTACCACTGAGCCACCGAGACAATGTGACTTTCTTTTATTTATCTATCTCTTCTTCTTCTTTTGATATAATGGCAACCAGCCAGATCTCTCGGATCAGCTATTTCTGCCAATATCAAGTGTTTAAAGTCTTCAAATCTTAAGTCTTCGTCGTGATGAAATTAATCATAAAAAATATAAAAAATGTGGATGAGATGAAATGGGGACCGTCTTCCGAAAAAACAAAAAACGATCTCCTATTTATCTCTACATCTACCAAACGTACCGTGACAGCAAATATGGTTATTTTTCTTTTTAAATGCATTTAAAACATTTTTTATTCTTCTGTACTTGCAGGAACGCTGCGACCGGTGGAGCAACTCCGTCGGCCATCTTGGGAGCCGCTATGGGAGTACCCGGGACGAACGTGGCCGTAGCAAGTTTGTATATTTGTGTACCCACAAAAACACTTATTAGTAGACTCCTATACAGTCTTATATACATACTAGCTGTTGCCCGCGGCTTTACTCGCGTGGAAGTTGATTATATGCATTTAATTAAAACTGTAAAAGAATGTATCAGTAATTTATTCATGTTTTAAATGTATTTATTTATTTATTTTTGATCATTATCACATTTAAAACAACTTTCATACAAACATTCGATCCATATTTCAACCCCTTTAGGAGAAAAATTCGCATAAATACTGATAAGTATTCATCTATTTGTAATCAGAAACATAAAAACAAAAGTTGTTAGGCTGCTAAATTAAAAAAAATACGGACTTCCAAACTAACCAATATATGAAATGACAATGCCTATTACTCCCCTTAGGGGTAGAATATCCAGAAACGCTTAAATATGCATATTCTCGTTTTTAATTAGTAACCCAAAGATAATATTTTGTTGTTTATGTTTCTAACTCAAAAAATTACAGACTTCCATGCAATCTTGCAACCCTCATTTCACATTTCACCCCCTTAGGGATAGAATATCCAGAAACGCTTAAATACATATCTACTCATTTTTAATCAATAGCCCAAAAAAAGTTTCATGTTTGGAACTTCACAAATGACGGATTTCCAGACTAACCTATATGCGACATGTCAAACCCTATTTTACCCCTTAGGGGTAGAATATCCAGAAACTTTTAACAAGTATCTACTCATTTTTAATCAGTAGCCCAAAAATATAGTTAAATGTTTCTAACTTAAAAAATAATGAATTTCCATACAAACTTTCAATCCCTATTTCACCCTCTTAAGGGTAGAATTACAAAAAAAGGCTTAAATACGTCTCTACTCTTTTTTTAATCAGTAGCATATAAATAAAGTTTTATGTTACAAACTTCAAAAATGACGGAATTTCAGACTAACCTATATGCGAAATGTCAACCCCTATATCACCCCTTAGGGGTAGAATATTCAGAAACGCTGAAATACGTATTTACTCATTTTTAATTAGTAGCCCAAAAATAAAGTTTCATGCTTCTAACTTTAAAAATGTCGGACTTCCCCAGACTAACCTAAACGCGAAATGTCAACCCCTATTTCACCCCTTAGGGGTAGAATATTCAGAAACGCTGAAATACGTGTTTACTCATTTTTAATCAGCAGCCCAAAAATAAAGTTTCAGGTTTCTAACTTAAAAAATGACGGACTTCCATACAAACTTTCAACACCTATTTCACCCCCTTAGGGTTGGAAATTCCAAAATTCCTTTCTTAGTGGGTGTCTACTCAATAAAAGGATCCTACTCACCAAATTTCATAGCCGTAACTATCATAGTTTACGCTCGGCGATGATGAATCAGTCAGGACTTACTATTTTATAAGTATAGATAATAAGCTGTCGTGTACATGTAATATTAAAAATATGAACTCGAAATTTACAGTGAATTGAATGTGTAATCATCACGATATGTTTTTAAATTATGTCGTATCTTTTCATAGTATAAAATAAAGTTGCTTCCGGTGTCTGTCGGCTTAGACCTTTGTAGCAATAAGTATTTAAGAGGAAGGGTTATAAGTGTAATACATGCATATTATAAGAGAGGATATCCGAGAATATTAAAGACTTCCTATGCCAAGCCGGACCGGGTCCCTACCAATTGATAATTATAAAGTAAATTTACTATAATTGATAAATTAATATGAATTTAATTATCATTTTTCTGACATTACAGCCCAGAAGAATGATGACGATGCTTTGATTGATCTTAGCGACGATGTGCCAGATATTGCCAAACTGAGTAAGTGTTATGCCATTTTAACTATATAACTAGCTGACCCAACTAACTTCGTGCCGCAGTAGATTAACGAAAAAATCTAAAAAAAATCTTTGATTTTCTTACATACAAACCTTATCCTAATGATATAGATAGAAAAAGAAAGAAAAGAAAATATAGAAAAAAGGATTATCCAATTTGATGCAGGTGATCGGAAGTTATGCGCGTGCATAAATTTTGGGGAATAATTTTTATATTATAGATTATATTTTAGGGAAATATATAGTATTTTAAATAGCGATACGTCATTTAAGACTACTGGACAGTGGTAGCTTTGATACTTTTTTTCTCGTAGTTGTGAAATTATGACTAATGAGTAATTACTATGAGTGATACTATGAATATTATGTTAGGGAACCAATAACCACTCGTCAGTGGCGCCATATTGGTCTGAATTGACACAACTGTGGGGCGATTTTGACAGCACTCCCGGTACATTTTCGCCTCTGATTAAAACGTCGATTTCCAATAAAAAATGTATTGGGGCTATATAAGATATTGGTATGTTTAGAATGGTCATTAAATATACTATCAGATGATGTATAATTGATGATGATTTTTTTTTTGAATTCACATCCGAATTAATATATAAATTCAATTTCAAAGTTTACTCGACCAGCAACCGTACGTCACAAAAATTCCCGCCGAATGAGAACGATTTACATTGTCAACTGACGTAATGAAATCTCGCCTCTGGGCATCTCTGTTTTATTCTCTTTAATATAATTAAGTGCGACAAAGCTACAAACAATATAAAGCAGCTAATTTCATGGTTAAAATAGACCGGGAAAAAAACACCACGACGTGGCATTCAACAGACTGGAAGAAATTGACAGCGACCATTACGTGGCGTTCAACATCGGAGAGGATAACACATTAATAAAACTAATTAACGTCATCTTGACACGAAGGAAGAATAACATTAGCGGCAATCGTCGACGCAGTGTTGCCATGTAATATAGGGGAGAGTGTCCATAGACAAGCAAAGCCGCAATAGACAAATATACGTTCTAAAATTTATACTAACTAATGAAATTCTTGAAGTAGATTAAAAGTGCAGTGATTGTTATTGTAGCTTGATTATTATTGCTGTAAACTGGTATATATTTAATATACTTACTACTAATTAAACTTTTAAACGAAATGTTTAACATCAATCGACAAGTCACTAGGTCATAGGCTTTAAACTTAAAAATAAAACAATTCACAACTACCTTTAAATACGCTAATTAGGGAATATGTTTTTGTTTTGAACTATATTCTTCTCTGTTAGTGATTATTGTAATCTTTAGCGTAAATAAATGTGCTTAACCACAAACGTTCCAGGTGTGAAGGACGCCCAGCCCGACAAGTCCCCGAGCAGCTCCAAAGATGAGTTCGACATGTTCGCACAGTCGCGAAACGTTACTTATGAAAATTCCAAAACTGGGTAAGTACTGAATTATTGTCTGATTCCAAGCCAGGCTTAACCTGTACAATGGGAACCGACCTGCTGATAAATATACTTATTTATTTTGTCCTACCAATTGGAGAAATTTGGTGCTTTTTAGAGCTATAAAATAAACGTATATATATATATATAATATACGAGCATAAACACTGTATCTATAATCTATAAATATGAGTCGAATTAAATCCTTATTGGCAAAAAATATAATATGAAAACTACATGCGGAGGACCCCTCCCATGTAGTTTTCAGATCAGATGGTATGGGTATTTTCATACATCAGAATGTTAGACACGTTCTGACCTGACTTACTCATCATAAAAATTATGGTTAATTTGGCTAATTCTCAGTGGTAGCAGTTATGCAGACAACATGGAGGAGCAAACATCCGCCAGTCTCGTGTCCGCCGCCAACCAACGTTCCACTCAATCGCAGATCTCTTTGGTATGAAGTTTAATGATTATACATATTCTGCAATATTTTGATTCTGTGTTGTTAATGTACTGTGTACTTTTAATTTCTTTTTTTAATAATTATTTTGGCTATATTCTTTTATGTTCTGTTTTTGAAAAATTTAGTATGGTCCAATACTACTTCAAAAAGACCATAATATTTATTTTTAATATTCCATCCGCGTTATGAAAATAGTGACGGTATCGATCTTGCCCGGCCTTTGACCGACTGAATACCAATAAATAATCGTTTCTTTTTTAAAAACATGATACCTGATAAATCAGTATGCAAGGCTTAATTGAATATAGTTGTAACATTACCTAGTCAGTTAAGTCGCTCAATGCAAAATAACCTTTTGGCATTAGAGATTAGATATCTAATCGATTGCGTGTAATAATCCACCCGTACACCTGCATCTGTTATATCATTGGAAATCGGGAACATCACCAGCCGACCGGTCGTAGTTTTTCTGAAGACAATTTCAAACATATATATGCAGATAACCTTCTGATTTGATATAGGCAACACAAACTCAACAGAGTTTGTAACGTTTTGTATCCAATCGTTTCCAGAACCTTACCAGGTGACAATGCATATTTGATTGTCGACCTACCCACTCGGTTACAAACAGCAAAAGAACTGCTTTTTGCGAGACCTTGTTATCACTCCTGCAAAGCCATCACATTTTTGCCTAAACATGGTCCTTCGAACACGCCTTTGGACCCGCCATTCTTTGCCAAACAACATACTTTATTCGGACGATGCGTCTTCAAAAATCAAACTAAACGACCGCTGAACATACAAACAGTACCTTATGTAGTACAGACTGCTATTGCTTCCACTCTCTTGTCACGCCTTCACGACAATCCGATGTCACCGCTTTACACCGTCTATTGCAAGTCTATATTTCCGTATGTCTATGTTTCCGAAACTAAATTTAAAATTTCAAGACTCCTGTCACAAGATTTTGTCAGTCACAAGTCACCGAAATATAGTCACTTTGACTTTTAAAAAAAGTTTTTAGCCACTCTATTTTATAAGGACCTCCATTATTTTCTTCCTACTTTTTACTTTAATATTACTTTTGACAGCCAACGGGCATGGATGAAAGGGAAATCGATGAGATAGCCGCTTGGTTAGCTCAGGAGAAGGTGTGTTTTAAATTTATTTATTATTTACTTTTTATCATTTCATTGAGTTATGCTTTCATTCTGTCATTTCTTACAATATATGATAATGTTATACATTGTAAATATTTTTGCTTCATAATATAGGTCATTATTTCATTGCAACTTTTGTGATTACCATGTGCACAAAATTATAACTGCAGACTTACAATCTCAACTAATATTATTAATACGAAAGTGAGTTTGTTTGTTACGCTTGTACGCTTTTACTGCTTAACCGATCAGATGTATGTACAAATTATGGAAAAATACTGGTCTCGAATAACGCTGAAATGATGGACGAGAAAATCAGTAGGCAAAAGAGACTCATTGCCCTCGACTTGTTGACAGTCTTTAAAAGTGATCAAAATCAGAACACCAACTTCATAATAATATGGTTAACGTACACCTCACCTCTATACTGCAAATGCAATTTGACGAATGGAGATGATTGCGAAAACGACAAAAAAATTGTTTTAATGGGTATATTTAGTCTTGTAGACTTTTAATAAGAAAAATTTTAGTAAAATAACAAATATATATTTACTCAGAATATGTCAATTTGTATTAATCAGAGTATTAAGTAATTTATAACAATAAATGACGTAATAGTAATCGCACTTATTAATTTAATTAACCGAATGTGCACTCGCATTAGAATCACGTCCTGCACTGTTTACATGTGTTCATAATGAGTACTGTCGAAACTTTGAACATTATACCGTCCATCAGTCAACATAACTTACAATGTACCTGATAATGTCTTCACATTAAAACTTAACTATTATTTGCAATGGAAATAAAACTATCTAACTGCATCTAAACCAACTAAATAATATTATTAACCAGTTTTATTGGATAAAAGTGATTTTCAGTATAATTAATAAATTTTTCTGTGACTGGTTATTAGTTTCAACATCTAAGGAGATATATACAATACTACGAGTAATTTAATCTGTTGCTATAACTATCGTAAGTTCTAGCTATCTGAAGAATAGTGATGATGACGATGCAGAAGCATCACTAGCATGGTGTGGGTCACCAGGTCACATTGTTGCATTGTCTGCATTCGCAGTATGGTGACCACCACTCTTGGATTCTGCTTATGATTTCCTGATGGCAGATAAAAATTACTCTACTCTGCCTGATGGCAGTGTATAATCATTATTATTCGTTTACAATTTTCTTGATCATCAACATTTTATTAATGTTGTTAACCATCTAGTACATATGACTGGCAGTTCAGGATCTACCTTTCTTTTTCAGTGTTTAATTTCTTAATGGTAACAATTCCTGTTTTGAATCTTTATTCAATCTCGCATCAGGAAAATATGCATCATCACTAACGTACATTAAACGGTATTTTATTATTATAAAAACGTTATGGGAGAAATGTTTATGTAAAGGATTTTCGAGGTCGAACTGATTGGACACCAAATTGCTCGTGCACTTTTAGAATGTATTATTCTAGCCAAGCCAACAGTGGCATACGATTATAAGCTCTGTCTTAATGAGATTAATATTCAATTTACATTTAAAAGGACGCGAGCATTTTGCTTCATCAGCGTTGACCCTTACTGCTTTCTGATATCTAAAACTCTATTACTTGTTCAGGCCGCTTCTGAAGCTAATGGAGCTCAAGAGAGCGTGACGAGCAGTGACTTCGACAAGTTCCTGGCCGAGCGCGCAGCCGCCGCCGACACGCTCCCTCCCGCCAACCCCACCACCAACCCCACCACCACCACCAACACCAACCCCCAACAAACCCCCAGACATCGACAGATCAACAAGGACGAGCAGGACTCCATGTTTGCGCTTTGATTTAGCTAAGAGGCTTATCTAAACACCCGCCATTGATGCAGCGATTAGTTGTTGGGCCGAGGTAACGTTGGCTAACTGTTAACTTCGAAAATATAAGTATATAGTATATAATTTTGAAGTTTTAAAGTACTATATGAAATAAATTGGTACATAATAAATTAAGTTTGACACGAAACCAACTATTATGTCAGTTGAGAACGGACTAATATGATTACTATTGTATTTTAAATGTAACGCTACAAATTAACCCCCCTTTTCAAGAACGTTATTCAACTTTAAACAACGGTTCTGTGTTATTTTTAATTATTATCCAACTTTATGATTGTAAACCTGAACAACTTTAAATTTCTCAATTAATATTATCAAAGAGATGTTGCTAAATATTACTTATACATTTTATAGTTGATTTTAAAGTACATAAAATAGTATACAATAGGATAAAATACAATAAATTATATTAATAATTGAAAATGTGATAAAAGTGATTAAGAATTTTACTGAATTGACTTTATTTATTTATTTGTACGGCAACCTTTATCTCACAAAGACCAAAACAAAACCTCAGCCTTTAAATCTTCTTAATTATATGTATAGTAACTACTGCGTACCAGATGTACCTATTCTCTTTGTGTACTATCCTTTTCTGTTCTCATGCTCAATTAAACATATTACTTAAGTTCAATGTACTTTAAAATTTGTTATAAATAACGTATCAACATTGTAATGTATTGTGAACAAAATTAGTATTTTATATCAGCTAGACATACCCAAGCAAAATAATTGAAGTTGTGCAGTTCGTGTCTCGGCCCAACGCTGTATTAGGACCCCGCTCCCGCTGCATCAGAGGGCCTAGTGTGAGTTTATTTCACATCAACTCGATCGTCACGTGACCGCGTTCGACGTTGCGATTGGTCCGCGCGTAAATCTCTACCAATCACAGTTCGCTGTCGAGAGAGAGTGGATGTGAACCAAACTCACACTAGGACCTCAGATGACCGCATCACGTAGCCGTTAGACGTTCACTTATGTTTGCATCGAACCGTATTTATACCGCGTCGATTTTCTAATATTATCGTGATACACATATACCCGATATGCCGTTTGGTGCCTGGCTTTTTATAGCGATTGAAATATTTTAAGCTGAGTAATCGATTTAATTTACTTACAAATTTTTACTAAAATGGTATCGTTCGAATCGAAGTTCTTACATTCTAGATGTTATAGTAATATTCGAATTCTCTTCAACTTAAAATACTTCAATGTTAATGTTTTTGTAACAGCGCGGTGTGCAATAACGTACATATTACGGCCGCGTAAATTGAACATGTATTACATTAGGATAAGTTTATAAATAAGGAAAATTTCATTAATATATTATGACTTTGTAGAATTCACTACACCACGGGAGCATTTAATACAAGACCACTGGCGTATTATTCGATTACTTGTACGGGTGACTTTTCAATCTTTTTTATTGGAATTTGTTTTAATAAAGTTATTGCTTTAATTATAAATGATTGTTTAAATTACTGTGTAAATGTGCAAAAGATAAATTATTTATAAAAATACGTATGGTATAACACGCATACACACAAACGCGCGCACTCATACAAAACGCACCTTCAGTCATCTTATAAAGCGATTGAAAAGTCATCTGCATATAAATAGTATTGAAAAGATCAGAGGGTCCTAATTGTGATATATATTGTTTATATATAGATACGTATATCGTGGTACTTTTATTTACTAGTTTTAGTGTTTACTAAGAGTAAATCAAGATTATGTATTTGTACATTAATTTAATATCATCAGCGCAATTTGTTTTTGTTGACTAATATTATGAGAGAATAAAATGAATTTGAAGAGTTAATGTTTACCTTCGAATAATATAAGAATGCTAAATAGAAGCCATACATGAAAATAATCTGTAACAATTTTGTTCTGTTTTATGTTTTACCATACCACATCATAATCAACGAACTCTAACAGCCCACTGCTAGACATAAACCTCATAGAAAGGTTTGGTAGATATCAATCATGATTGTCTAATAATATGTAATAATGAATTCACTGTTTCAATCTTATGTTCTTATCAGATCAACCTGTTCTCGACATAGCAGTTATTGTTTTTATTTTGACGGTAATAAACGATCATATAAACTCTTTTCACAGTGCAAAGAGATTATTGTGTAATGAAATGTGCAATATTAAGTCTGCAAAAATATCACAAAGGTCGTTGATTACCATCTATGTTTTGTTTCTAGACATGTTTTCGCATTCGAAAGAACAAAAGTTGATCTAAGCTTAATCCATGTACCAAAGTGTTATCCACTCACTAAACAAGTCATTCCACATTGTCTCAATTAAATGTTCTTTTGGTATTTATGTGATAATTTAAAAGAACAAGCTTAAATTAATAATTTAAAAGTGTTATTTTATGTTGTAATCGTTGTATTTAAGATAATAAAATAATTACCACATTATCTTATTTTATTTGTTGTATCTATACACAAAACCGCTCAATAACCCAGTATGTTCCCTATCGAAATAAACATTATTTCTTACTTACTCCGTTCGAAATGTTTTCGATGAAAGTCCCAGACAAGCTAAGTGCTCATTCTTCGTATCCTATTCTGCCGTTAATAAAAGTCTCCGTTTCATTAATAAATTGGGTTGCAACCATTATCAGAATGAGAAAAGATAATTTTGCTACTATTTTTATTATTCCACTAAAACAAGATATATCACGTATACCTAGGACGCATTTATATTAAACGGTTATTTAACGGTCACATAGATTCCACGGGCAACTTCAAGCACACTAGTGCTTTAAGTTCTAGAAGATAACAGTAGTCAGCATCATAATCATTTGTGCTTTCAGGGTTCTCAAAATTATGTAAAAAACATCAATCAATTTTATATTGGCAGACATGGTACTCAAATTGTTGTACGCATTCAAAGTGGTCAAAATTATCTTGACTATTAGTTGTCAATATTGTGTTGGCTGACAGTGTTTATATTTTATGTTATCAAATAGGTTGTTCAATGGTATCTAAGGGCGCTCGCCCATGGCGACTTTTTGTTGCGCAGATGTCGCGCGTTTACGAAACGCGCTACTCCATCGCGACTATAATGCAAAGCGCAAGCCTGTCTGTCGGATGACATCCTTATCTCAGTATAATATTGTAAATAGAATAATACAAGAATCGTAGACACAGAATTCTCTGTCTTTTCTTTGAATTTGAAGATACAAATATAGGTATTATTCTGAACATAAATATAACATGAGATTACAAAAAAAACTGAGCTTAATATATTCTCTCCTCTGGCATATTTGCATTTAGGTACAAGCTGCTAGACGAGTGAGTATACTAAACTTTTAGTAAAGTTTCTACTAAATAATAGGTATCTTAGTAAATTGTATGTTTCTTACCTCATAACTGAAATAATATAATTTCAATAATATCTAGGATATGAACATTTCAATAGCATGTTACATGGCCTAGGTCTAGTTATATCTCCAAACAAAAGTAAAATATGTATATTTAAGAAAGGTAAATTTAAAAATACTATTGATTTTAGAATATTACTTCTAAAATCAATAGTATTTAACAATCAGGCATTGATTCAAGTTCATTGTGTTTCAAGTTCAAGTATTTGGGTATGTGGCTGGATTGTTCTCTAAGATGGGGGAAACATATTAATGAAACCATTGATAAAGTCTCAAAGTATATCAATCTGTTAAAAGTTTTATCTGGTCCTGGATGGGGCGTGCATCAAAAGCACCTTAGACGCTTGTATTTATCTATTATACGTAGTAGAATCGACTTTGGCAGTTGCTTATATAGTCATAGCTGTAAAACTTATTTATTTAATCTAGATCGAGTTCAAAATCAAGCTTTACGGGTTATAGGTGGTTTTATACGAAGTACGCCAAATTCATGTTATGGAGAATGAATGATGTCTTCCGCCTCTTCAGGTTAGTAGGCAATATCTTGCAGGAAAATTTATTTTAAAAACCAAATCTTTTGTTAATAGTAGTATTATTCATGTTTTAAACCACTTAGCTTCAGTTATTTATTCTCGTTATTGGCCGAATGAAAAAATTACGTTATTGATCAATATTAAAAATTCTCTAGACTTTGTATCAGTGTTACAGTGTAGCGATTTACTTGAAATGTTTTCTTTGGAAACTTGGGTTAGCAACATTCCGGAACGACAAGTGATATCAAGTTCCCGGAATGCGGTGTGATAGATGTTCAATACATTTTGATGAAATGTGTCCGGAACGAGCGCCTGAGAGCATCGTGTTTTTATTTTGTCGGAAAAAACTGGCTGATTTAGGTTTATATACACAATAATTTAGTTTTAAGACATGGTTGCTTATATTTATAATTGATATTATGTTATATTGTTTGATGTCCATATGGGACGATGTAGTCGCTCAGCGACAAAGTCTTTTCATTAAATTAAAAAAAAAGATAAAATATCTATACATCTATATAAATAAATAAAATTGGAGTCGTGGAGTGGAGTGTAATTACTAAATGCTGATTTTGACGGGACTTTCACTAGCATATAGCTGATGATATAAAAAGTAACGTAGGCTACTTTTTTAGATCAGCTCCTACACGCGATGTTACCTGTACCTATATCTAATATATAAAATTCTCGTGTCACAGTTTTAGTTGCCAACTTCCTCCGAAACGGCTTGACCGATTCTCATGAAATTTTGTGAGCATATTGAGTAGGTTTCTTCCCCCTTAATGGTAAGGGCCACCCATCCTTAAAAAAAATTTATGGCAAAACGACGTTTGCCGGGGCAGCTAGTATAAATATAGAGATGTTATAACGGCAATACACAACGCAATTGCTGTGCCGCGGGGCTCAGCTAGTGTTATGACTAGCTGAGCCCCGCGGCACAGCAACAACTGCGAGTAACGCCGCGGGACAAAGCTAGTCTAAAAAAAGTAGCCTAAGTTACTCCCTGAATCATCAGCTACCTGCCAGTGAAAGTCCCGTCAAAATCGGTCTGTCTGCCATCTGTCATCAAAATGATAGCAATGATCTGGTACGAAATAAGTAGAAACGAGACATATCGATACAATTGAATTTTTAAATATCGACTTTTCCTTTTTAGGTGCTAAAGGAGGTGTTTTGGGCTTACATAGAACAAAAAGGATATTTTGACCCATTCTGCATCGTGTCGAAGATGTGGCGAACAAAGCTGATAAATATAGTAGTGACCTAAGCCGTCAGCCGACCCACTACTGGTTTCAACTTTGAGTACACAGGCCTCATCAAAATAAGAAATGTTAAATAAAAAAGTAAATAAGTTTTAATTTTGTTTATTTATCAATTTCTGTATCCACAATAGATACAAAATTGCAGATTTGGCAGATACAATTGAATATTTACATTAATATAGACAGAATGACCAAATATGCGTAGAAAATTACATTTTCTCAGATCATCATTTTAATTTATGAAAATATTACTCATTAAGTGAGAATGCCGTACTTACTTGTACTATTCAACTTAAGAATTTTAAATAAAAATTCGCTACAAAAATACAATAGAACCGTATTAGATCCGTTCAAATAATTCTATTTGTTGTGATGAATACAAATGTACAAGCGTAGAAAACAAAAATAACATCTCACTAACAAACTCTTGTTCGATGTAACTAAACTTGTACTAAGGAATGTGAAAAACATTACACCATTATGATACAGAAATTATAAATACATTCATATTATACATAAACTAAGTTATGCTGCTGTTTATGCAAAATAAATTATGCTTTTAGAAAATAAATAATTGGTAAGTGGGCATTTGTACGAGATATGGCTCACAGGCATGATACATGCTTGGAGCGTCTATTCAACTGAGTATTGCATCGTCAACATACAATGCGCACTATAACATAATCACGTACAACCCTTAACACAATTTAGAGAACAGTCAACAGTCTAGCAAATGAAATGCAAACGTGTTAGTTTAAGTATAAAAGTAAATAATTATAATCTATACAGTTATTCTATGGAAGTCTCATAGGAGTGTTCTCGCCGACGAGCGCTTATAATTCGTCTCTGGACGGCACCTCGTCTTCGTCCTCGTCTTCGCCCTGGAATAGAAACCACACATTATACTTGAAGTTCCAAATCATCACCAGCCTTTAATAGTCCACTAATGGACTTGGGCATCTCCGTAGAAAGGAGGCACTGGTCTACTATCTACCGCTGGCTAGAATGTGTCCGAAATAATTCAGGGTAATTGTGAACATCAAAATAATACACGAATTCTTTATCTTTCAGATTACAACGTGACAGTGGATAAGGTCAGAAATTATCTAACATAAGTTATGTTAAGTATTAAATGTTCTGAGATGACTCATGTACTACCGGATGAAGTGACGAATGACACGTCTAAAAGATTATTCAGATTATATTACGTCAGTTGTGGAACAATTCTTTAGAGTTCTCACAAGGCCTGCCTAAAGTCATCTTTAGTGATATAAAATTACATAGAAGCTGAAATAATATGTATTACTATTATTTTAGCATTTATGGTATAAATAATAATTTGTCATACTTTTATCTATAGTGCTTTTTTTATTTTAAACTAACGACCCGGTCCCTCTTCGCACGTACGGTATTCTTTCAAAATTCTCTGAGTTCCTATACTTATAACTAGCTGAACCCCGCGGTGTTACCCGCGCTTAATGTTGTACCGCGAGTAACGTCGCGGGACAAAGTTAGTCTAAAAAAGTATCCTAAGTTACTCCCCGGATCATCAGCTGCCTGCCAGTGAAAGTCCCGTCAAAATCCGTCCAGCCGTTCCAGAGATTACCCGGAACAAACAGACAGACAGACAGACAGACAGACAGACAGACAGACAGACAAAAAATTTTTTAAGCACATTTTTGGTATATGTATCGTGTATACATACATATGCATTGATTAAAAAGCTGTTATTTTAATATTACAAACAGACACTCCAATTTTATTTATTTGTATAGATATGCATGTATAACACATATTAACTATGCTCTTGAATCACTATCAACAAATCAATAAACCTTTATTAAATCTTTACTGATTTAAAATTACTAACATCATATAAGACGAAATAATATTACTACTATTTCAGCATTTATGACATAAATAAGAATTTGTCATACTTCAAATATCTATAGTCTTTACTTTTAACTAGCGTCCAAGCGCGCTAAGCAAGGTAGTCTGAAAATTCTCGGATTTCGTCTACTATAATATGCATGTATTACATATATATACGTTCCTCTTGAATCACTATCTATATATAGCTGAAAACTACATCAAAATCCGTTGAGTAGTTTAAATGATCTAAGTGAACAGACAGCACAAGCATTTTTTACTCAAAACGTTTAGTTTTGAGTAAAAAATGCTTTTTATTTTGTATGATTATATTTGTTTTCTATAAAACATATATAGGTCATATTTTATCTGACAAGTTAACATAATAAATACTGTGATTTAATTTCTATATCATGATTGAATTTGTTACAAAGTAAATACAGTTCTTGATAACAGGGTGAGTTGTGGCTTCGTATAAGTGGTACACGTATAAAGGTGACTGATAGCTGTTATCTCCGTTATATGTTTTATGTCTTTTCTATTACATTAATTTGAATTGTTATTAAGTTTTATTGTGGTTTTAATTGGAATCAGTTTTACTTTTATGAGTATTTAGTGTTACGTGCATACGAATAATCTTCTTCAGTAGAGGATTTGTTCAATTATATTTACATAACTTTAAATCAATGTGACCATAAGTAGAACATACCCAAAAATGTAAATATGCAATTATCTAGTTTACATTGGTTACACTTTAGAGGAATAGAAGACAAAGAACATCAATACTTAGGAGACCTTCCAACATACACACACACACATCGCTTTAACAGCACCTCTAGTACTGTCGAGGCTTGTGTGTGTCATGAATTATCTACCTATATTGTCTTGCTAGCTTGCCTGAAGGGATGTTCACAATTTTAATTTATTTATTTCAGTATGGGTACTATTAAAATGGTGGCGTTATAACTTACCACACTTGGCACGGGTTCAGCCGCTTCACCGTCAGTCTCGACAAACTTGGTCATCGCTGCGAGCGTCCTCTCACCATTGTAGTCACGCACCTAAAATAATTGAAATTATTTTTTAAATAAATTGTTGCACATAAACAGAGAATCTATACTAATATAATAAGCTGAAGAGTATTTTTGTATGCCACGCGCTAATCTCAGGACGTTCTGGAAAATACTATTACCGTGGGATAACCTTATTATCGAAGAAGGATGTAGGTCATATAACATCACGCTATAATTAATAAAAAAATGTAAAAATATAGGAAAGGATTTTTTGTAAAAATAACTATTCAGAAATGACTTTATTAAAACTGTATTTGAAATCATGTTTTATGTGTACTCTAAAGTAGTACACGATAGCAACATTAATGAAATATTTAGCAAAATGAAGATATAGACAACATGTCTGTGACGATCTACAACCGCTCATTTTCAAAAAATACACTGACCTGGTTATCCTTGGTGTAGTATTTGATGGTGGGGAAGGAGGTAATCTTAGTGTGTTCCAGCTCATTGACGGTGGCGTCGATCTTAGCGATGACGACATCATCGTCCTTCTCGAAGTGTTCACCCAACTTGTCGTAGATGGGAGCCAACTGTTTGCAGTGTCCGCACCTATTGAGATAGAAAAACATTTTATGAGTTTATTGGTAAAGTGATTTAACCCACACATACACACACACGATTAACAGTCATCGCAAGTAATTCTTAAATTCAGATCCAGAAAGGTCTTGTCTGGGTGCTTTTGAGTCCGTTTTACATATGTATGTGGGGCATCCAGGGAGGATTTTTATTTTAAAAAGAAAATTAAAGAGAAAAAATAATTCCATAGGGTTGTTAGCTTTAATATGAATACTGTACTGAATTGAATGTTGTACAACCTCTGCAAATCAATGAGCAATCAATGAACTAAAACAGTTGCCAAGTCAACTACGAGTTTCTAAACGTGTGATTTTCAATAAGCTTCATCTCACTTTCTTACAAAAAGGGCTTTATAAAGAGTAATAAAACGGAGACTTTTAATGTATATCAGAATACATAGTTGACAAAACATTTTGTGAAGGTTCAAATTATTTCGACATGAAATAAGATTTTGTAATTCCTATTGTTCATTTTTTTATACCGAGCTAAAATTTACGGCAATCAACATTAAGATTCACAAAACCTGACCATGAAAAACGTCGTAATGTTGTAAATTTATACAAAAGATCATTAATGTTTTACACAAGTATAAACTCCATAATCGTACATTTTATAGTATGTATTATAAAAAAATAAGTTTCGTTTAATATGAATTCACAATTCATTTTTGACACAAAACGGTAACAGCCATTACTGAAGCAATTTATTCAGTAATATCTGTAAATATGTTGCGAAGTATTTACATAATGGAACAAATGATCAAGTTCCAGGTCACCGCGTAAATGACAACAGATTAATACCAGCTCAATGAATACGAGCTAACGAGGTGTTCAGATACATTTATTTATTACACTTGTGTAAACTATAGGTACTATTATTTTTAACCGACTTGAAAAAAAAGTTCAATACAGTTTTCTCTTTGAGAGGGTGACCTATCCTTTTCATCATCACTATCTCAGTCAAAAAACCTCCACTGTTGAACGTGGGCCTCCCACAATACTCGCCACAAGAACGGGTCCTGTGCTACTCACATCCCAAACCCCAAAACAAATATTTGCCGATCATAAAACATTTGGTCCGAATCGAACTCGAAACCTCAGGCACAGCTATCGCGTTCGCTACCACTGTGCCACCGAGTTTTATTATCGGTAATACTTTTGACACATTAATTAATAGGAATTGAAATATCTAAAATATCATCGTGCAATCTTATTTTTCCATTACTAAATTCTCATTACACTATTATTCACTTTATTAACGCATCCAAATTAATCATTTCGTAATCATCAATATGTTACGCTACAGTATATTATTATTAAATTACATCATAGCTTCTGCCGACTGTTATTGAACTCGACCTAGAAACTGAAACAAGCGGCTTAATAACGCTGTGTTGTCAGCAATAATAATGTTTGTACTGAACAGCGGGGGCGCACTTGTTTAAATAAAAATGGTAGAATGAGGTCATTGAGACACACGTGGCCTTTTTTGTAAGTGCCTTTGGCGAATGCATTTTCTGTAACATTATTCTCTTAAAGAAAGTCTCTTATTTCTTTCTTTAAAATATAACTCCCGCCCTAAGAATGTATATAACGTGTCGCGGAGGATTTCATGTACCAAAAACACATCGCACATTTAATATATGGTAAAAATGTTACCATGCCTAAAAAATTACTATCAATACTATAAGTCTATATTATGTAAACTAGAAAAAGGCCATTACGATACAAATACTAAGCGTTGTTGCACATAATATAAATTATTGGATTTTGAATAGGTCAAAATAACAAACACGACTGACACAATAAAATTAATTGCAAATACAGTACAAGTCAATTTAAATTCAATGTTTACTGATAAGCACCTACACAGCAATAATTTAATCAAAGAAATGTCATACTTTTAGTTAATGTAAACACTGTATTATATTGAAAAATTCAGGTATGATTATTACAGATTGTCACCACTTCTATTCGTCATAAGACACTGACTAAGAGCAACTAGCCTAACTACAAAGAACAATAAATAGTAAAGAGAAAAGGAAAAGTTTACTCTTGTGGGCGATTTTGATACAGACCAACCTGTCTGTCGGCAGTAAACCAAAATCTTGTTTTGAATAAAGCCTATGTCTAGCATTGGACTATTACAATGTTGCGGGTTCCATGGGCGGCAGTAATCGCATACCATGAGGTGATACGTCTGGTCGTTTGCTAGCTATACCATAAAAAAAAGAAATGGATCAGATATTTCTTATCGATTTCTTACATTTGGTTTGTGCACGGTCGGGTGTAGTACCCGATAAGACGTTAAGCATTCTCTACCAGTTTAGTTTAGTTTAACTGGTGGTTTTAATCGTCACTTAATAAAGAAAGTACCTCGTTGACCCGTATTTTAAACCGATTCCAAAAAAGGAGGAGGTAATCAATTTAACTGTACTTTTTATTATATATTTTTTTATATTTGTTAACTCATCTTTCGACTGGATAAACCGATATTAATGGTTCTCTTTTTATTTGAAAGCTGGTGCTTCCCGTGTGGTACCATTTCCAAAATTTGAAATTATTTTTGGTAGTTTTCTAAAAATGAAATCCTAGCTAGATCGATTAGTCGCCTCCGAAACCCTCTGCATACAAAAATTTATGAAAATCGTTGCAGCTTCCAAAAATTCAGATTATCTAATATATAAAATTCTCGTGTCACAGTTTTAGTTGCCAAACTCCTCCGAAACGGCTTGACCGATTCTCATGAAACTTTGTGAGCATATTGAGTAGGTCTGAGAATCGAACAACATTTATTTTTCATCCCCCTAAATGGTAAGGGTCACCCATCCTTAAAATTGTTTTATGGCAAAACGACGTTTGCCGGGGCAGCTAGTATAATATAATCTGAACCGAGCAATTCTTGTACATACAAGAATTGCTGCAGTTTAAACGTAGTAAATAGATAGCCGTGATGACAAATGCATGACCAATAAATCCAACATGCAAGACGAAGAACAATAGGATAAATTGTAAATAAATTACATACCTCAATCATAATTCGACTAGAACAAAATATTTTGTATTTAGATGAATCATTTTTAATCAGCATAATCACTTATTCAAAGTAATTCTTAGCTCAAAAGCAATTCAATCGAACATAGAATGTAGTTTTTATCAATTATAATGCTAATACTATTGTTGGGGGATAATCAGGGTATTAATAAATTATTTGTCTTATTTATTTATGTTATCTTCATTATACACATTTAAACAGAAAAACATAAGACTTACAACATATAAAGGTAACAAACGGCGTTTGATTAATATGATTGTTTTACGTACATTTTGTTAATATTCGTTTTGGTCTAGGTACCTATACTGCATATTGTACCGATAGAAATATTGAAAATAAGGGCAAAATAGTGATATATCATATTTACTAATTATGTTCTCTATATAAATAAATACAAGATCGTCACGCATTATGAGTCAATAAATATGATATTTGATGTTTCACTATTTTCATAGAGACTTGATTTGAATATTGTTAAAGGAAATAAGATGAGGTTATACAAACATTATTCAATGTGCGAAAGATTTTTATTACTTCAGTATCATTAAATTCAGCAATAGAATAATGCTAAATAAACGGCTGTTCTAGGTTTCACACTACGAAAACTGACAAGGATTGTATCTATAGCCGAGTCTCCCCCGAACAAAAGTTGCCAACTTTCGTGTTGTCAACACGTGTTGGTGACAAAAATTTCTGTAATTTCCTTTGTTGGCAACAAAAATTGTCAATAAATGTTGGGAACCGTGTTTCTGTTTTTGGCGGTAAACATTAAAAGAATAAGCTTGTTGCAGATATCTATTGGCTCTGTGGTTTTTAAATTGTTGACGACTCGGTGTAGACACAATAGAAATAAAAGTTTGCGATTTTCTGAAGAGTTGCAAACAGTTGGCAACACTGAAATTGCCAACAATTTTGGTGGAAACGAGCCTTATCACCAGTCAACTAGACGTAGGAATCTCCTTAGAAAGGAAGTTGAGGCTTATTATGCCACGCTGAGTAAACTGGTTTGTATAGGATTACTGGCAAGTTTTCCTTCCCTTCTGCAGTTCTGTTTTCCTGGTAGTATGCTCCTTTACTCACGTCACCCACGGCATGAATAAAATTAAATTTATAAACATTTCGGACATCTAACACACAACGCCATCTAGACAGACTAGACAACTGATATAATATAAATACATATATATAGTTTTTTGTAAATATATACATATTATACATAGATAACACCCAAACTTCGAAAGAAATATTTGCAGGTCGTACAAAGATTTGGTCCGACCCGGGAATCGACCCGAGACCGCTAGCACAGGCAGTCGCATACGTTACCATTGTGCCAACGAGGCAGTCACACAATAACAATCACAATTAACAGGATATTCTTAATATTATAGCACATGGATTGAATTATATTTTACTACTATATAGCAAAGGATAAATCAAGTACTTACCATGGAGCGTAGAATTCAACAAGGACTTTCTTGTTTTCATCAAAAACGACTTCATCGAAGTTGGAGGCGACGAGCACTTTGACGGGTTTGGCGGCCCAGTCTTCGGGCAACGCTTCACTAAGCAAGTGTTGTTTCAAGGTACCAGCGAAGAAGGATTGGATGAATTCCTGAGAAGAAAAAAAAATTCATTAATATCTTCTAAATATATATTTATATAAACTAGGTGTTGCGAGCGGCTCCGCCCGCGTGTATGTCGGTTATCGCGGCAAATTTTGTGTTATTTTGATGTATAACCTATATTACTGTAAAGTGTCATCCAAATCCGTTCAGTAGTTTTTGCGTGAAATAGTAACAAACATCCCTCCAGACTTAGAATCTTTCGCGTTTATAATATTAGTAGGAAGACGCCGCAATGTATGTACGCGCATAACTTCCAATCGGCTGCACCAAATTAAATAATAATTTTTTTATGTGTTCGTTATTGTAAGGACAAGGTTTGTGTACAAGAAAACGGGAAAAATATTTTATTTTGTCCGCGAGTGTACACTGCCTGTCCCTTAATGAAGACTTCATTATTTCTAATTACATACTTAAACGAAACCCAAAGTACTATATCATCCTATGATTATCGCCAACAGTCATTTGTCTCAGAGAATAGCAAGATAATATGCCTCATCCTTACAAAAACACGCAACTTTGCCTATAGCTATACATCTATCTAATCACAGGTGTATCTAAGGATCGCCTTCACGGGCGAGAAAAACGCGGCGATATAACTCCCGCATTAGGAATACACATCCCGTGTGGCAGGGGACTTTACAAATAGACATGAAAGGGACACAAAGAACACCCAGACTCAGAAAAGCAATTTGTGGATCACAGAAAGTGTTGTCCCATGTGGGATTTGAACCCACAACACTTGGCGCAGTAGAAAGCGGCATGGCGACCGCTTACCTTACGCCAACCGTGCAGTTGCATGTTATCGTCATGACACGTATACACACTCGGCGATTATGTTACGAGTCACGGCGATACCTTCGTTCGTGGAGATTACCCGACGACAGAAGCGCGTATACGTAGCGTAACTATGCTAAATACTAAACGTATGCGGACTCGATTCAAGTATATAATTCAACCTCTTTAACTCATATTCCTTAGGCACGATATACAAAAGCGTAAATAATCAATTAAATACAACATTATCAACGATTTTACTACTAAAACTTATACGCTCATACGTTGGTCGGGGACATACCAAAACACACTTATGAGAAACTTGTTCTTAATCATTTAAGAAGCTGATAAACGAAAACTAGCTTCGTTTATTTGAAATTAACTCGATAGTTACGGTAACCATGATCGGCGTTGCGATTGGCCCACATCGTGCTCGAATGCATGTGAAATGAACTCACACTAGGCCAAAAAAATAATTAACTTATCGAAATATGATTAGCAGTTTCATAGGAATAAACTTTTTTTAAGAGAAACAGAAGGGAGAGGAACGAAGAAGGCTCAAAAAGCTGACGAATGTTTCGCGATTTTTAAAAGACCTCAATGCATCAAAGCTAACTGATGAACCTTTAGGTACCTATTAAACTAATAGTAATAACACACTGGATAACTTAATAATACACTCAATAAATAAATACGGTAGATATTGGTTTCAGTAGACTTACAAACAGCATCTAGTTTAAGAAAATGTATGTTAATAAACAAAAATTTTAACAAAAAAACCACTTCAAAAATTGGACCAATTTGAAATGGAACTACACGCAAAGCATCAATTTTCAAATTAAAAAAGAATCATGAAAATCGGTTCACCTAGTGGAAAGCTCCGAGGTAACAAACATAAAAAAATACAGTCGAATTGAGAACCTCCTTTTTTTATGTAGGTTAAAAAGGCTAAATGCGGTCTAACTTATACAACATATCCATTCCTCCTTCAAAAATTAATACTATTGTTATTATATTCAAAAGAGTAAGACTTTAGTTATTAATTTTGCTTAGGCTGCGATAAACCATAACTAAATGTAAAATAGCGTAAAGAAAACGTAATTGTTTCTGTTTGTTATAAAGCGTTCTCGAGCAATATGTTTTAATGAGTGTATCGGTAGTTATCAGCACCGACTTTTTATTCATATCTAATAGAACAGCTAAATAGTTTTATACGTCTAATTCTAGAAAAGAATCGAAATTATACATATTTTCTAAATAGATCATAAAATGGGTTATCGACAAAACAGTCTCTCTGATGCAGGGACGCCAAATATCACAAGGCGAATTACAACGCAATGCAAAACAGAAACAAACGTCACAATTCTTTCACGTAGTATATTGTTGAAATTTTGCATTTGATACACGTCTGATCTTATCTACAATGCGATAATATTTTTTTCCTATATTTAGTTATCTTTGTTACAAGTCGTCCAAATTTAAAAATGTTTTAGAAAGAAAAACCGTACGAATGTTAAAAATGATAAAGTTTTTGCGAGTTCGTACTTCATCCATTTAGCTAACTGAATCAATAAATAAAATTATATGAACATGGAACGAGTTTTAGTGCTCAAATTATGGGTATCGTCAAAAAAATGTATAAGTGTATTGCTTGCCTGCTAAGTTTCTTAATGGGAAATTCAGAACAACGTTTTAAGTTGTAGCTCGTAATATAATATAAACATTGATCTCAAAACTGCAGGAGGTCGACTGGAAATGACACGTTATAATATCAGCATAATTTTGTGTGATGTGACTGGCATTATGATTACTAGGTGGCAATATGATCTTATTCACATCACTGTAATGAGATCTTATTACGCTACCTATTAGTATCTCGTCTGTTTATTTTCTCCACAAATATATTAAAGATTTATTCAAACGCACGCCTGAAACTTTCTTCTTTTAATTACCATATATTTACTCACGAAATTTAAGTAAAAGTAAAAACTGAAATATTTATATAATTGTACACGAATGATACAGATGCATAATTTTATTTATTTATTAATTCATTGACGAATTTGAGTACATTTGAACGAGATGATCACGTATACATGACATTTACTATCAAATTGACTGATGTGACATTGTAATGATTTACTTTTAGTGAAATTTTGAACAATCTTAAAAGAGTTTTATGTATTAAGAAATTAACATGGGACTAATCCCACCCACACGCCCACCGCTGTAACTCCTGTACACCAGGATCAACAGCAGTGACCCACGAACACACCGAGTTATGACACTCGGGAAGTCCCAGGAAAAAATATTAACTGTCTTGGAACCCGCAACGAAATTAATCAGAAGAAAAACAGGAGGAGTTGGAAATATGATAAGTCCACTTCCCTCCTTAGCAAAGCGGGAGACAAAATGAAGTCAAAATAGGCAGACACCTTTTTTTAAACCGGGAAGCACCACGGATAAAGTATTAGGGGTCCTAAGTGAGCTATATTTGATTACTATAGTATGTATGGCAGAATCGCCTAAACGCACGGAAATTCACCGCAGTTGACACAAGATCCCCATAGTATACCGCCCCAGATGTCATTTGTAAGCTATTTAGCATTGTGTTACGTTCATTGTACCAAAGACTACACTCCCAGAGAACATGATGAGCCGATTGTTCACAGCTAGTATCGGGTGTTGAGCATTGACACAATGGTGAATCGACTAATTTAAATGAGTGTAGTTTGCTCTTAAAGTTACCGTGGCCCGTAAGAAATTGAGCGACACAGTGATCTACCTCGAGCCATGTCCTCGACATCCGTTCGCGAACAGATGGAAAGAACTGGTAGAGGTGGCGCCCCTTAGATGATTTGTCCCATCGTTGTTGCCATTCATCCATTAGGTCGTCATAGACATTGGATTGCTGTTGAAACAATCTTATGATTTTATCGCGGTCTCGTACGCCCAAAAAATCGCATTCCATGTTTTGTTTTGTAGAATAGTACATGGCTGCACGTCTTTGCACCTCGAGATCGACCGGAAGAACACCCGCCAATACCGGTAATGCCTCAGTACTAACCGTCCTATATGCTTTGCATAAGAAGATTAATGCAAGTCGTTGGCCTTGTAGCAGTTTGCGACGGACAGCACCTACAGTCGCTCTATCGGCCCATACGGGAGCACCATAGCAAACAGCACCCAAATAAGTAGCTCCATATATGATTTTTAATGTATTAAATGAAAGACCCCATGTGGCAGTTGATATTCTCGTCAGAGCAAAGAAACTTTTTTTTAGACTTTTCATTAACTGTTCTAATATGTTCGATAAATGAAAAATTTCTTTCTAAAACTAATCCCAAATAGCAAACCGAGGTTTTATTTTTAACAGTAACATTTTGAAATTTAATACACGGCGGTGATTTGAGGTTACCTTTCAGAAGTAGCTGGAAGGTTTTGTTTGGTGCAAAAGTCAAGCGATTACGTACACCCCATAGAGATACTAAGTTCAAACATCTATTAGCCAGACTCTCAAGCCCCGCTCTAGTATCAGATTCCACCAGTAATAAACCGTCGTCCGCATACGCGTTTAGAGTACATCCGGGTGGTATAGGTATTGTAAGAAAATCGTCGAAGCCTATATTCCACAAGTATGGACCTAGCACCGAGCCCTGAGGACACCCCATCGTAAGCGCCTTCGACACAGAATGATGCCCAAGTCTTAATTTTGTTGTGCCTTGTGTGAAGTATGAGGAGATTAGGGAATAAATATTTTTAAAGCATCCTCTTGATTTTAATTTTAGCAATAACATGGGCCACCACGCGTTGTCGAAGGCGCCAGATATATCTAAGAAGATACCTAAGACGTATTGAAACCTTGACTCGGTGACAGTTTTCCTTACAGATATGACCGCATCTGTTGTTGATTTTCCCAACGTAAATCCGAATTGTCTATCATGAAATTTAACTCCACCCGGTAGAAGTCGAGGCACTACAAGACGTTCTAAAAGCTTTCCTAGCGATGGTAACAGTGTTATAGGTCGATAGGACCCAGGATCGTCCGGCGGCTTATCGCCGTGTTTTGGTATTATACGAATATTACCGCACCGCCAAACACTAGGAAATACTCCTTCCGCAATGCAACGTTTAAAAACTGTTAAAATCGTATCACCCGAGAGTTTACAAGCTTCTTTTATCATTTTATTTGATATTTTATCGTCGCCCGAAGCCTTGTTTAGTGGTAATGACCTAACAATACCAAGAAATTCGTCTGAAGATGGTAAGTCAGACGTTGGAGACAATGGTGGTTCGATGGCCCACTGCCTAATTTGTCGGTGATAATCAGTGTCATCCTCCGGCCGATCGTCGGGCACAAGTGATTCTAAAAGATATTTTGCTGTTTCTTCTACTCCTGTAGTATAACTGTTATGAATTTTGATGTTCTGTACGTATGCAAGGTCGATAGATCTATTTGCCTTAAATTCATGATACAAAGGTGACCACGGACCCTCTCTATCGAGTTTATCTACAAGTTTGCGTATTAAATTTCCCTTTGATTTCTCCACTGCTGCCCTGTAGTGAGACCTAGCAACTCTAAGAGCAATGAGAGCATTATTGTAAATATCTCCTGTTACGTTACGCTTTTTAATGACATTTAGTTTTTTACGAGCTTTCCGATGGATTCTACGTAATTCGACCAATTTATAGTTCCACCAATCACATCTACGAGTGCTAGTGATAGATCCGCGGCCTATACAAACATCAGCACAATATGTGAAAGTGTCTGACAATATTTCTGCGCTTTCCTCAGCTGATAGACAACTGCGAGTGAAGTCTTTGGCATGTACTGCAAAGAGTGAACCAAATAAAGCCCAATTTGCCCCTTTAGTTTTATATCTAAAATTGTACGGAGTTATTAGTGGATGTTGTGCAACAATTGGTATGAATTCGTACACGATTAAGCGGTGATCACTACAGGATGCGTCCGGTAGGACACGCCATCCAGATATCGAGACGTCGCCGCGCGTAAGCGTCACGTCAATAGAAGACTCACCCATGGGGCTGCAAAAAGTTGGTGGTGCATCAGGGGTATTGTGAATGGTAAGATTCATTTCCGCAATAAAATCTTCAACCGCACAGCGCCGGGCCATGTCAGTTGAACGCAGCTTGCCATACCATAAAGTAGAAGATGCATTGACATCAGCGCCAATGATAATTTTGTGTCCCACGAGGGACCGCAAAACGAAACGTAAATGATGTAGATGAGGATCAATGGGATGTGAAAACTGAAAATAACAGCTCACTACATAAACCTTACAGGTGGAGGATGAAATCTCAGCAACGGCGCAGTGTGACGTCATAAGGTTACGCAAAGATGTTACCGTAAAAGTAGAACTTGCAACATATATCCCAGCCCGTGACCGGCCATCTAGTTGTACTACATTGTTCCGCAAGCGAGCGCTTTGATATTGTTCTTGTATAAGGACAATATCTAACTTTTGTTCCAAAACTAAATTGTCTAATTCTGACGTAGCTATTTTGTCATTATGAAGGTTTAACTGGCCTATTGAGATATTATCCATTATTAATTAAGTACTACAATTACTAAACTACTGCTGTAAAACTATTCAGTAATTAGTGTTTAGGATTAGCTGCTAAGAAATTAACAGTAGGCTATAATAAAAAAAGACTTACCTCAATGGAGTTGGCGGAGAGTTCGTCGCTGACGGGCTTGTACTTGGCCATATCTTGTTCCAGAGCAATAAGACGAGCAGATGGGACCTCGTCCTTCTTCATGCCGAAGAACTCAAGGATTCTGGACCATAGAGAAAATTTGTTAATAATCAGACATAGATATACTTTCTCTGAGTAAAGCTATAGTATCTATTTACAAGTATATTCCAATAAGCAACTGCAAGGTGTTGAATTATTAACTAATATCATTATTTTTTGAGCTTAATGTATCAGATATATAGTTAATTAAATACACTGTCACAACCGTTCATATATTACATAATTTACTTTATTCGACCCCATTTCAACATACTAATATACAGGAAAGTTCAAGTCTACGGAAGCAGTACATTGTATTCGAAAGTAAATGAGTAGGTACTTATATCTTACGCCATGAACCTGCTAAAATTATTACAATCAGTGTTTTCGACATGAAATTTCATATCGCCATAATATGAACAGTAAAAAAAAATGAGTTCTACAAATACTTCAAGAAATTAAAAACCGTAGGAGGAAAAACTTCGGCGCAGTGGAAAACACATGCTAGTAGTTTTGTTAGTATTTAGTAAGTTTTTTTTAGTAATTAGTCAGTATATTTACCTCTGGTGTTCATCCTCATCGGCATCAATGGCAACAGACATGATTCTGTCACGGTAGGTCTTAGAAACAGGTTTGAGTTCCTCGAGGTATTTTTCAAAGTCGCCATTTTTCTACACAAACAATATAAACATTGTAGGAATTGAATAGAATAACCCTTTGTAAGGTTCATTGCCGAAAAGATCAATGAACTTTGCTTTTTTTTTGTCTACGTCTAGAGTCGTGTACTTTTTGCGTGTGAATAACTAAGGCGGGTTACGATAACGGATATTATTGACCTGTTAATGACTTCTGATGGCGTTTCTAATATGTTTCTAACTTCTAGGCTTGGGGCATTTGAAAAAAACAGACAACTCCCCACTAAGAATCTATACTAATATATAAAGCTGAAGAGTTTGTTTCTTTGAACACGCTAATCTCAGGAACCGCTGGTCTGATTTGAAAAATTATTTCAGTGTTAAATATCCCATTTATCGAGGAAGGCTATAGGCTATATATCATCTCGCTAAGACCTACAGGAGCGGAGCAACAATGAAGAATGTTACAAAAACGGGGGAAAATTATCACGCTACGGGCAATAGGAGACGCAAACGAGGTTGCGTGGGTCGGCTCGTATTATTATATACTGTATCGCCGGGAACTTCATAAACATATAAACGGACAGTTTAAAAAACTAAAAACATGTTTGCAACAAATACATTTATGTGAAGCTAATAAAAGCGTGTTAATAACACTAAAGACTCGAAACATTAATTTGTAAATCACACCTAGCGTGATCCCGTGTGGGAATCGAGTACACAACACTCACTCGGTAGAGGTTATCACTTAAACCACTACACCCTTGGTGCAGTCATTTTCGCAGCATGATCGTTCTAAAAACTTTAACCGAATATAGTTATTATACCGTGTGTTTTAGAGTTCATTAACCGCCGCGCATGATCGATAGCGCGCGTGGTCGATAGTAAAATAACGGTGAAAGTGCACATTGATGGGTCATCCGTACATTCGAATGTACTAGTCATAATCATAAATGTCAAACACGTGAAAGTCCATCTTGTCAAACCACTTTCGAGATTAAAACTGCATCGAAAGTTATATTCCACGAATTATATTTTATAAATTGTCCTTGACTGTCCTTCACTACTACTATCTGGGTATGGTAGGTACATCTGTCTCAAGAAACGTGTTATGTTATAAAAACAGGTTTCTTGTATAGTAATGGATACCTGTCTAGTGTATCGTATTATTTAACTACTTATATAAACTTGATATATTGAAAATTACGTTAGTTGCTTCGAAATAAGAATCAGAGTGAAACTTTTATAAAAGCTCTCTTCAAAGATATGAAAAAAATTGAAACTGTTTTTAATTTAGATAATTTAGTTTGGCGATTTTCATTTCTGCCAGACCAGAAAAATTGTGTTTCCACATGTTTATCACTTAGTATGTCCTGTTTGACACAATAAAAGAAAACATAAAATTCATTTTTAAAAATTACAAACGTGATAAGTACCTATAGGTTATGTTATGTGGTATAGAAAAGTGAGATAAAACTTGAGCATACTTTCCCTAACCAAATTAAAAAGGTAACATAAAACAAAATTAGTTTCAACCCGATCATAACTAAAAAGAGTATTTATCTACATAAAATAAATAAGTTTAAGTATATCTAAGCTTAAAGTTAAATAACTTTTATTAATAAGTATATAATAGTTGATCATTTTCACATACCTTAGATAGGAACAACAGAAGGTGGTACTTGATCTGTCCACCGAAGATCTTGGAGGCTGTCTCGTGAGAGAATTCAACAATAGTGGGCATGGCATTGACGAACACCCAGGTCTTGAAAACATCCTCGTCGAATTTCTCAGCATCAAACTTGACACGGGGCTCCTCGAACTGTGCAACAAGTGTAATATATTAAGATTAAGACCTTAGTAGTAGAAATCTAAATTTAACAATACTTTTTCTAAGAGAATTTTTTTAACTAAATCATTTATTTAGGTATATCTGTCATTTTCTGAACAATCATGAATTCATCTTACATATAAAAATCAATTGCTATTTGCTTGTCTTGCTAAAACTAGAGAACGGCTAGGTCTATTTTGCTGATTTTGATTTTAAAATGTTCGTCGTAGTCCAGGGAAAATTTAAACAGTGAAAAATAAAAATTGCTCCAAAATTCAAATATCATGTGTATGTACAGCTAGTTATATTATAATTATTTAATATTAATCTGTGTCAAATTAAAATAAAAAAAATAATTCACCAAGTTGATTAGATGTTACATTATCACACATTATTATCAGTTATGGATATTATTAGCCATTAAATACATACTTGGAAAATTTAATGCAATTTAAAATATTATCTACTAGGATGAAAGGGTAATAACCTTTCTTATCTCTGTATTACTTGATAAATGACTTTAAACTACATTTTCATAATAGTTCAACTAAAATTAAATAGATTTTTTCCCACATAATACTTTATCTGTTTTTTATTTTTTTCAATTTAATTATGTATTGCGAAAAATCAATGACATTCACTTGTTTAAAAAACTCATTACCCTTTTCCTTGTCTACAATATGGTAACTGCTTCAAAAGGGTAATATTGAAACTTCTGTATAATATTGTGCAATTAAAAAGTTTATGTTAAAAGATCCCCTGATTCATAAACATTATTTAATGTTCAGCTACTATTCTGTGTTATTTTCAACCTTAAGGCTGCAGTTTAAAGTTGAAAATAACACAAAACCATTGCATTAACGTTTAGTTGAAAAATGTATAAGTGTGTAATAAGGGTGAAAAAAATGTGTAATAAGGGGGTAAGTGTGAATTACTTTACAAATGAAAAAAATTAAATAAACTTACGTTCTTGAAGAGAACAACATCTTCATCCTCAGCTTCTAATTCACCAATCAGTTTTTCATCAGACACAATGGCAAAGACTTGGTCATCCACAGTACTGGCAACAGTTGAGAAGGCTTTAGCTTTGTCACTGTTTGAGTCAGAGAAGTAACCAAATACAATGATGTTGTTTGCTCCAATCAATTCCTTAGCCTGTTCAGCTGATGTCACTTCGATGGCTGGAGGACCAGTCTTCTTCTTTAACCAAGTGATGATGTCATCAGCCTGGCGACCACCTGGCAAACAATAACCATGATTACCACACTCTCTAAAATTATTACACCATCAACATCTATAATTAATTTTATGACTGGTTCATGAGTTTTTAAATTAAACACACTACAAAATTTTGTAATTAGCATTACTATTAATGATTAAACAATTGAGAGCTGTTAAAAGGTGTGACAAATACAGTTCTATCAATATTTAACAATTGACTAATGGACCATGTAAAAATTGAATTAAAACATGTGATAATTTCGCTTCGCCTACCTGAGTAATCAACAGGGCTGCCGTGCCTGAA
The DNA here is from genome assembly GCA_905220595.1 of Spilosoma lubricipeda. NCBI lineage: Eukaryota > Metazoa > Arthropoda > Insecta > Lepidoptera > Erebidae > Spilosoma > Spilosoma lubricipeda. The sequence goes on from HG992290.1 coordinate 6,277,194, forward strand.
GAATTTAAGAGTAGGGTATCCCCTGACACCATAGCTTTCAGCCAGTTCCTGTTCTTGCGTGGCATCTACTTTAGCGAGCTTGATGGGAGATTCTTCCTCAGCTAACTTGGTAGCGGCTTTTGCGTATTCTGGAGCGAGGGACTTGCAGTGTCCGCACCATGGTGCATCTGTAAATAAGTCATTGTCTCACAAAAAGCATGGACTATACGTGCCGGCACACGCGCTTGCAGATCGCAAGCCGATTAATTTAAAATGAAAATTGTAGCAAAAATCTAATTAGAATAAGTATTATACTGCACAAAGTAAAACAGAAGTCATACGTCTCATACAAATTCCAAAAAACTTACAGAATTCCACTAAGATGAAGTCGTTTGCCGCAATAACACTATCGAAATTGGATTTACTTAGTACGAGTACATTTTCTTCTGTAGGTACTTCATCGGCCAAAGCGGCACCCAAAAGGGCTATCGCCGTAAAAATAATTACTTTCATCTTGAAATTGTCAGCACTCCACAAGCCTGCTCCGAAGATGAAACTCTACAAAATGCCGAAATACTGCCACTTCATTCACTCCCGTCTCACTTGACGTGGCAGCGTCGATCGTGTGTTATGCTGTGATTGGTTGGTTTGCTACTTTTTTTAACAAAGCGTGACTAAGATCAAAATAAAGAAAGGATTACGAAAGAAAATAACATTTATTTAATACCGATTAAAAAACAAGATACTTATTTATTTATAAATAATATAGGGGAATAATTTTATTTTTAAATTATGTATTGTGTGGATATTTAAGGTACACCTTAAATCCATTGTGTGGATTTGAAGTGTACCTTAAATCCAAAGAAAACAACTTTGACATAAATTGCGATTGCGGCACAGGGCTGTGCACGTAAAACACGCATAAAACAGCGGTGCGCAATAAGTCATTGAATGTGTTAGTAAAGTTTAGAAATCCAGAGGTTGTCCTGCAATTCTCAAGTCCTCTACCTCCTCCCAAGTCTTTCCACTCGACTTTCTGATTGCTCAGAGAACTCAGGAACTCGGAGAACAAAGATATGTAGATACTATTGATCATATCGATCAGTCAATCTTGTTTCAAATAATTAGTGGCTTTGTTAATTGAAGTTACATTCCATACGGCCTCGTTGCCGGGACATGATTACCTTCAAGTGTTTTGGGTATCTACTTTTTGAGATGTAATGTAATATGAATTTTTAGTTTGTAGGTACTGTAAGCTCCTATGTATATCCCCTGGATACCCAGGGGAACTTCACCAATAACTGATCGAGACTTCGAGAGCAGTGGATTTGAAAGCTTCTAGTCTAGAAAAATGAAATTACAAATGATAGGCTACCCTCAAGAGTCTGCGAACATTAAAACATTCCGTGAGTTGTAACCCTGAGTGAAAGTCACATATTTTAGTAAATTTTTTTCATAGAATGCGCTTAACCTTTTTTACAGATTTACTCTTAATGCTTGCATTTGCCAAAAACATCTATGATATCACGATGTGCCAGCTGAAAAATGAACGATTTTTTGGATTTCTTCTCCATCTTTGTAAACGCACCTTGTTATTCATGTTGAATTGATCTGTCAAAGTGTCAAAATAGTAAACAAAACATTTGTTGACAAACTTATGTTTTATTTATTGTTGCACGTTTATAGATCAATTAATATCGAAAAGTGGTATAACTTTTCTGATCTGATAATACAGTATATAATCAGAATTTCTGAAATCAAGCTATGTTGTTTAAAGTTAAACCTCAACCGTTTATTGTGCAAAATATAATACCTATTACGTTAGAGATAATATGTGTAAAAAATATAGACTCTGATAAATTCTACACATGTTATATCTAAAAGATTCTAAACAATTATAAGTATGGACCATCAGGGTCATATTCCAACGTAAGTATGCTTAACATTTAATTATTGAACTTGACGTTGAATCTTAATATTCGGCCAGAAAACTATATAAAAACTATTATACAACGATATATATATTCTGTTAATATTATTGTACATATTTATAATTAAATTTAAACCATATCATTTCTCCATTCTAATAAGAATACTTGGCTACTTATAAGAAAAAAATTACGACATCTAATGGCGATTCTCCATTCACAGACGTATTCTCTATTATAACAATATTCTATGTTCCACGTGATCGTTATAAATAACAGGTCCGAGCCATAGTAAATTACAAAGCTGGCATACATACCACACTATAACGGATATTTATTTTAGCAGTTTTGATATTGGACTGTTTCCAATTTTTACACATTGTCCTTCCTCATGACCACTGTTCAATAGTTATCTTATTGGTTTTGATAATTTGTAAGCATATCAGACAATAAGGTATGTTACATTTTAATTTTTTATCAACTAAATATTTAAAAAAAATTAAACTGAAGTAAGACTCTCGGTCTAAAAAATTATGTAATACATATTATTAGTGAATAAGCTTAGCATATATACTTTTCTTTTTTCATGAGGGATTGTGTTTTCATGTGACTTATAATAATGGAATATAAATTTAAAATGCAAAAACAATTTAACAGTGTGACAATGAAATACATAATTTTTTATAAGAATTGAATATATAGTGAAAAATATACTGGCTGGTAAAAAAAGTAAAACATAGAAGGTTGTGTGAATAATGAAAAAAGTAGGACTCGCTTTGCTTTGCAAATGTATATAGTCATTACGGCGATCACATAAGATAGGTTGTATGCTTACTTATGATCTTGGTAACATAAAAAGTAGTATTTTTTTAATTAATTGAACTTTTAAAGTACATACTCATCCAAAAATTTTTAATAAAAAAAAAACCGCATATTTCATATGTTAAGGTGATACATTAACAATAATTTTCCTTTAGCAACTAGGCATTACAAATTGCTTCCAAAGCATTAATGTTTATAGTCATAACTCTGTAACGGATATATTACTACAACATAATAAATGTGTTAGTAACATGCTGAAACATGTCACATTCATGTCAGCAAAACATTCATATTAGATATTTATGAATACACCTTCTTAAATTATTTTCTGTTTTTACTGTAGATGCCAGAACTCACTGTGACATCAGAAATATATGAGGAATATGATTACAGAACTAAAATAACACCAAGTACGGAAGGAAGTAAGTCAGTAAAATTTATTAGACTTTGTGTGTCTCTTTTCAATACTGCTCGACCCTACAGGTCTAACCGTGATGTTAACTATAGCGCCAGCAAATCATACATTTAAACGACAAACGTGAAAATGGGTAAAATAACTTGGGAGTTCATCATTAGCAAAAACATGGGTGTCGTATGTTCGATAGTTTACGGCGGTTACATCTTTCTGCGAAGTAATAATTTAGCAAACGAAATTAAAAACCAGAATTTCTACTCGAACTCAAATCACCACCGGCAAACTGTGAAACGGAGGTGCCTCTACAGCGCCTAATACCGATGTGATCCTGACCTGGACATCGCATTGCCTAAATGAGTAGTTTTCATATGGTGGTGCCGCGTTTTCGTAGCGTTTTTTGCAGGCAGGCACTAGGAGGGTTTAGGTGCCTTAAATAAAATTTGTGAGATACGTATTCCTCTTAGCCATGGCGTAATATGGCTCATCATGTGAATTGTAGTTTTAGTGGGTTCAATTCCGACGCACCACACCTCTATGTGTGGCCCTGCCCAAATGGCTCTACTCTGCCTGATGGAAAGCATAAGCAGAATCCAAGAGTGGTTGTCAGCATACTGCGAATGCAGACAATGCAATAATGCAGCATGGTGACCCACACCATGGCGGGCTAGTGATGCTTCTGCATCATTGGAGCTCCGGCCCCGCACTCACCAAAGAAACACAACAGCACGAACGAACGAACGTCATTTTACGTTGATTATCTGTGCGAGGGTAGTACCACCCCGGTCGAGCCAGCCTGTTCGTGCTGAAATCAGCGTAACTCTACTATCTACAATGAAATGGTGAAATGACGACCCGAAAGGTGTACCAAGCTTGGCCCAACCTTGAAAGATAATTTTATCTTTCTTTTAGATATTAGCATTTGTAAGATTATCAACATCATCAGCATATTGCAGTCCACTGCTGGACTTAGGCTTCTCCCATTGCATGTAGCTGGATGCGAGAAGTCCAAAACCGATCAGAGTGGCGTGTAATGGGAGAGGTCTATCCTAAACATTATGAATGTGAATGTATGTTTGTTACGCTTTCACGCGAAAACTACTTGACGGATCATCATGATGATTTATACACATATTCTTGGAGGTATTAAAAGTAATATAGGATATTATTAAGTAGTACATAGTTTTTATTAAGTTTAGTACAAGCAAAGCCGCAGGTGAAAATTTGTAAGAATATAATTTTAATAAGTTTTGTTTTCAGATGTCATTTCAGAATTTCCATTTTTATTACCCAAAGATAGTGACGCTGCTACTTTTGATGAAGACGATGACTTAGTCCTAGAAAGACCGCAAAAAGAAGTCATCAAAATTGGTAAAGTTTCAGATGGCAAATATACTTCGTTATTTTGATGTTTTTTTGTCTGGTGGAAAGCAAAAGCAGAATTCAAGAGTGGTGGTCACTATACTCATAGCGAATGCAGGCAATGCAACAATGCAGCGTCGTGACCCACACCATGGCGGCCTTGTGATGCTTTCGCATCATTGGGCCTCCGGTCTCGCACTCACTTAGGAAACAAGACAGCACGAATGCTGTCATTATACGCTGATCTTCTGTGCGAGGGTAGTACCGCCCCGGCCGAGCCGGCTCGTTCGTGCTGAAATTAGCGTGGCTCTACTACCTTGAGATTTTAAATAACTTTCTCGCGAATAAAAACTATTTGTATGTGTAAAAGTCTAAAAACAGTAACAGCTTTATTCATAGATGTTATTTACTGTACTCGTAGCAGCGGGGTTGTGTTATTATTAACTTTAAGTCTGGTAGTTTAAAGTTGAAAATAACACAAGCACGGTTCTGTGTTAGTACCTGTTAAATTCCGTTTATGAATATGCGTGTTTTTGCTTAGAATGCCATATTTAAATGATGTCCCCTTACATTGCCGACTTCAAAATCAGCTTTTACTTTTTGTTTTTGTTTTCTTGGACGTGTATTTGTGGGACAGTACTGTATATAACGTTTACAGTAGTAACAACTTACTACGTTATTAATTTTAATATGTTTAGTGATTAGTATGTTCGTGGTCGGGATGGTGTCATCGTGCTTATTCTAAGGTTATGTTAGTCATGATAGGCTTGGACAGAATAACAGCGGCTGGCATGCTCTGCATCGTCATCCATATGCTGAGTCCAAGACCCTTTTGTCTTTTTTGTCATATTTAAATACTGTTAATAATTAATTATAAGTAACTTTGTAATATAAAGACAAATAAAGTTTTTCTTATTCTTATTTTATGTTATTACAGAACATAGTTCAAAGACTAAAATCGCACTGGTCGGTCTCCAAGTATGGCGGGGTGCGTTTCTATTAGGTGACTGGTTGATCCATCTCGGCTTGAAGGGAGAGCTCACGAACAAACGTGTATTGGAACTCGGCGCTGGGACGGGACTTACTAGTTTTGTGGCAGCTTTGTATGCCAAGAAAGTTGTTTGTACTGGTAAGTTCTTAAACATACGTAAGCAGTACATTCTAGAATCATACTCGTACTTATTCAACTATTTTTATTAAGTTTAGGCGAAACCGCAATATCAAAATTATTGTTAACGGTTAACATAAGCGACTGCCGATCAAGAGATCACGGATTTGATTCCCGCGTCGAACTACTATAGGGTTTTTCTTACAATAAATTCCTAATAGCAGCCCGGAGTGGAGTTTGGACGATGGTGTTGCGGATCCTGTGACCCTTAGGGTTGCGGAGATCCCTATGCCAGCCACTCCATAGAAAAGCTGACATCCAGGCAAAACCGGTTGAACTAGTAGCCGACCCTAGTTAATCTTGAGATAGGTGGAATAATAAAGGCTAGGAAGATAATCATTATTATTGTTTCAAGTAAATACCATTACGCCGAAAACTTCATCAGATTAGATGACATGTTTTCTGTATGAAATATGTTAAAGTTGAACAGTCCAATATTCATCTACATTAGGCCTAAATCTTCATGATAAATTACCAGAACTTCCTGCATAGATATGCTAATAAGTTTTATCACAGTTTATTATTTTTAAGTAAAACTAACTGTTTAGTATCTAAGTAGGCAATTACCCAGTTACGGTTTGAATTGATTCACATGCAAGAAATAACTATTAGCTATGTAGTTGCGTGAAGTTTGAAGTTTACAATGCTTGGATGTTGGGAAAGTGTATACATGCACGTGAAAATTTATAAATATTTTTTTATATTATACGTAGGCGACATGGAACATAAATGGACTAGCCCCAAATAAGGATGAAATGGAACAGTTAATTAGAGATCACCAGCTTGACGTGGTTTTAGTCTCAGAAACACACTGTACTGGCTCTTCAAACATTAAGCTACGAGGCTACCAAATATATCTGACAAATCACCCAGATGGAACTGGACATGGAGGAACAGCAGTGATAGTTAAAAACACAATAAAACATCATGTATTGCAGGAATACCGAACTGACTATATCCAGGCTACTGCAATTGCTTTGGAAGATTACGGTGGACCAACGAATCTGGCAGCCATCTACTGCCCACCCAGGCACATAATAACAGAGCAAATGTTCAGTCAACTATTCGAATCACTGGGGAATAGATTCATAGTTGGAGGTGACTGGAATTCCAAACACACGTATTGGGGCTCGCGCCTTACGACAACTCGAGGTAGGCAGTTAAAAATGAGTATGGCTAAGAACAACTTAATAGCTATCTCTGCTTCGGAACCAACGTACTGGCCAACAGATCCAAAAAAGATTCCAGACTTGTTGGATTTCTTCATAACAAAGGGGATGACAAAGCTGTACCTGAAAGCCGAATCATGCTTAGACGGCTCCTCTGATCATTCACCAGTGATCCTAACAGTCAGTACATTGGTTATCAATTGTGAAGCACCAGAGGCACTTTATAATAACCTCACTGACTGGGATTCATTTCGGGATTATGTAGAGGACAACATCAATCTAAAAGTGGCCCTTAAAACCCCAGAAGATGTGGACAGTGCAACGAAATATATAACTGTACTTATACAAGAAGCCTGTTGGAGAAACACACCTGCCACTAAAATTCACCGCAACTCTGAAAACCAACCCCAATTCATAAAACAAAAAGTACTCGAGAAACGCAGACTTCGACGGGTGTGGCACCAAAGTAGACACAGGGAAGACAAAATGAAGTTTGATAAAGCTGCAACGGAACTAAGGGAGATGCTACACCAATGGCGAGATACAACACTACAGACGAAATTAGAATCCCTTTCTGCAACCGCATCCACAGGATATTCCCTATGGAAACTCACAAAAGGGTATGACAGACCTCTAGAAGCCAAAGTACCCATCAGGAAAAATGACAACAGCTGGGCTAGGACTGCACAAGAAAAAGCCAACACCTTTGCTCAACATCTTGCAAAAGTTTTTACTCCAAACGAATCCGAAGGTCATGAGTATGAGGATACGATAAACTCAACATTAAACCAGGCATACCAATTATCTCCTCCACCAAAGCCAGCATCAGTGAGAGAAGTCTGGAAACTCATCAGAGGTCTAAAAGACAAAAAGGCCCCTGGCTTCGACTTGATCACTAAAGAGGTACTGAAGGAACTCCCTAAGAAGGCCGTTGTGCTTCTCACTACTCTATTTAATGGAATAATGAGAACTCATCACTACCCCGAGCTATGGAAAATATCGCAGATAATCATGACACATAAGTTGGGCAAACCCGCAAACGAGGTTACCTCTTACAGGCCAATTAGCCTGCTGCCAGCACTATCGAAGCTCTTCGAAAAGGTCCTACTCAGAAGGATCTCGCCCATACTCACTGAAAATAAAACCATACCTGACCACCAGTTTGGGTTTAGGCTACAACACTCAACCACTGAGCAAGCACACAGAGTATGTGACAGGATTCGGAAATCGCTAGAAGATAAGGAATACTGCTCATCCGCTTTTCTAGACATCCAACAGGCCTTTGATCGTGTGTGGCACGAGGGACTCCTTTGTAAGATTAGAATATATCTTCCACATTGCTACTTCCCTCTGCTGAAATCCTATCTAACAAACAGGCTGTTCCAAGTAAAGGAGGCAGATGCAATATCAAGCCTTTGTGAAATCAAGGCAGGTGTACCCCAAGGGTCCGTCCTGGGTCCTGTGCTATACACACTATACACTGCAGATCTACCCATAGCACCAGGTGTTACCATTGCGACATACGCCGATGATACTGCAATCTTGGCTAGTGACAAAGACCCTGTCAAAGCCTCAGTCACCCTTCAACATGGACTTGACCAAATAACAAAATGGCTCCAAAGATGGCGAATTAAAGCCAGTGCTTCAAAGTCAATCCATGCAACCTTTACCCTAAGAAAGGGAAACTGCCCACCGGTACAACTGGAAAACACCACTCTTCCTCACAGTGATTGTGTCAAGTATCTGGGAGTGCACCTTGACCGGCGCCTAACATGGAAGCAACATATCAGGGCAAAAAGAGAGGAACTGAAACTAAAATACAGAGACCTGTACTGGCTAGTCGGACGAAACACAAAACTATCTATAGATAATAAGCTCTTAATATACAAATCTATACTGAAGCCAGTATGGATGTACTGTGTTCAGCTCTGGGGAAGCGCCTGTGACTCCAATGTATCCATGTTGCAAAGATTGCAGAACATTATCTTGCGCAATATAGCTAACGTACCCTGGTATGTCACCAACTCAGAAATTCATCAATATCTGGAGGTGAACACGGTGAAAGAGGAAATACGACGTACAACCCAAAATTATATCAGTCGCCTTGAAAACCACCCAAATGAATTAGCATCAAAGTTGATCGAACGAAGCTATAATAAAAGACTGAAAAGAAAGGACATTCTCCAACTAGAATAACACTTTTGGACCTTAAGGGGAGAAGTCGCTCGGTGGAGGGCTCACCCACAATGCCATAATCATTACCAACAAATCTGTTAATAGTTGACCTGATTGCAGATAAATCACAAAAAAAAAAAAAAAAAAATATTATACGTAGAAAACACCTAAATTCCGAAGCAAATGTTTGCAGATCATACAAACGTTTTATCCGACCCGAGAATGGAACCCTAGACAGCAGAGCAGTCGTATTCACTAGGTACCAATGCGCCATCGAGGCAGTCAGATTCTTAACAGACTTTATTCCATTTGAATTTGAAGTTTATATTTCAGATGTTTAACACTACAAAATCCAATCAAGTAGGTACTCAAATAATGAAATTGTATCCACTCATTGAAAACACTTTTTCAATGAGTGGAGTTTATTATTTTTAAGTAAAACTAACTGTTTAGTATCTAAGTAGGCAATTACCCAGTTACGGTTTGAATTAATTCACATGCAAGAAATAACTATTAGCTATGTAGTTGCGTGAAGTTTACAATGCTTGGATGTTGGGAAAGTGTATATATGCACGTGAAAATTTCTATATCACAATACACTTACAGCTACTCCGTAGTTCGGAGTGTTTTCGGTAGATGGCGCTGTAGAAAGTTTTTGTTGCGCTCTACGTGAGAGTAGCCACAAACGTTAATAATATTACTGAAGATAGAATGAGATTGTCACCATTGATTGTTAGTGGTGAATCTGCCGAATTGAGAATCTGGTAAACTATTCATAATTTATTTTAACAGGAGAAATTTATATTCCCACTATGTGCCCTATGCCATAAACAATTATAACTAAACTTTAAAATTAAATATTTTAGATATAGACCTAGGAGGTATCTTGGATCTTATCAAGTTAAATGCAAAGTACAACAGGAACTTAATAAAGTCCACTTTCAAAGTGTTGCCTCTAGATTTTACTGATACGATGTGGAAGCCGCATGTGCTCGACGAAATAAAAAAATCGGATATTATAATTGCTGCTGATGGTACGTATTATACATTTTATGTATCTTTGTAGTTTGACAATAGTATGGGGCGATATAATCGCTACGATGTTATCGTCGTGAAATGTATTTCCACACACTCGGCGATTTCGTTACGAGTCGTAACTATACGCCAAAGGAATAATCGGTCGTCAGACGATAGAAGCGCGAATCCTTCGCGATTCTTTTGCACGTGCAACCTATGTCACTATTAGTCACTAATATATTAAAAGTATAGGTACTTATTATTCCTGTGTAGAATTATTAGAGATAAGGCACAATATGATAACTTCGTAATATGTCCTTTCCGGATTTTATTCTGTACTAGCCGTGCCCGCTACTTCGTGCACGTCAGATTTATAAGTTATTTTAAAATTTTCACCGTTTAAACTTTCCCTGACTACGACAAACATTTCAAAACCAAAATTAGCTAAAGCGGCCCAGCCGTTCGAGTTTTAGCGAGACAAACGAACAGCAATTGATTTTTATTTATAAGATTTATAGCGTTCTTGTAGACGTCACGTTTAGTAGACGTGGATAGAGCTGAGTTTGTTCATATGCAAGCTGCAAGTATGCGTAAATATAAGCCACAAGCCCGTAGTTCTTACTCATTCTAGTAATGATTCATTTTTTCATTTTTTATATTCGTCATACAGAGGAAACACGTATTCGCAAATTTACACGTACCTCGTAAAACATAGATCTTTTAATCTTATTTTTTTCTTTATAGTTATTTACGACGACGATGTAACAGCCGCATTTATATCGACTATACAAAAGATATTAAATACCCAGCCACCGAAAACTCTGTACATTGTGTTAGAAAAGCGCTACGTTTTTACGATAGAGCACCTGGATTCTGTTGCGCCTTGCTACGAAACATTCCTGACTCTGCTCGACAAAGTCAAAACAGAGAACCAACATTCCACGTGGACCATCCAACAATTACCTCTAGATTTTCCAAAGTACTTCACTTATGACCGCGTCAAAGACCTAGTACTCTGGAAAATATCTTCAACTAAATGCTAAAAGACAATAAATAAATTATACAAATAACTACTTGTTTCTTTTTATTTAAACAACCTTTAAAATTAACATGATCTTTATTACAATTTAGTGTCCCAAAGTTCTCATCATTAATTGCTACTTATTGTGGATAGAGCAACCTATTGATAAGATTAAAAAAATAAATAAACGACAGACAAACGCTAAATAAATTTAAACAACGAACTGTGTATAAATAAAAACATTTCCAATAAATTATGCCATTTTTGTTTCAACTTTAAAATGGTGCGGTTCGTTAATCTCACTAAAGACAAAATCTTTAATATCTAAACTTAAAATTATTTCTGTGTCGGCCAAAATTCGTTATATTTTGTTAGAAAAGTTTTTCTTAGTTCGGAATTCCTTGCCTGTTGGTCCTTCTCTTTGCTGAGGGTTTCCACGCTTTGTCCTACACACAGGTCTCCTGTGAAGTGGATGATCACCACTTGCGTATTGAAAGTCACGTTTTTGTCAGGATTCTGCTTGTTGTAGTTATTATGTGGACCAAACTCCATCGAAAACGTCAGATCATCTACAACAGAAAAACGTTTGGACCGTCGTAATATGTTTCACAACATCTGTTACACAACATCATCGAGTCTCAAACTCAGTAGACCTTATACTATGGATAGGTACTAGACAACTGATATAAATATATTTTTTATGTAATACGTAGAAAACACCTAAACTCCGAAACAAATGTTTGCAGATCATACAAACATTTGGTCCGACCCGAGAATCGAACCCTAGACAGCAGAGCAGTCGTATTCCCTAGGTACCAATAAGCCATCGAGGCAGTCAGATTCCTAACAGACTTTACTCCGTTTAACACTACAAAATCCAATCAAGTAGGTACTCAAATAATGAATTTGTATCCACTCATTGAAAACACATTTTGTTATAAACCCCGTTTGGAAAAAAATGTCTGTATTTGTACCCTTGTGTACCTACAGTTTACGGAGGGGGATTGGTGGGATGTGCGTTAGACAGTGAGATCTTCTTGCGTCGTCGTTCGTGAGCTTGTGCTTGGCGAAACGCCACTTTACGGTCGAGACGTTGGTTTTCTTCGTGATCCTACACATCAAACCCGAGTTGTGATTAAAATACAATAAAATCGTATTCGGTTATATTCTTGACTAAGAAAGACTCAACTTTTGTTCAGACTATACTTTTTTATTGTCTGTACGGAAATTCCCCCGGATACCACCTACTGTGGTGTGTGGTTTGGTGGCTATGTCGGACTGGATCTGACCAATAACCGCACGCCGTCTCAGGTACCAGGTGTAAACCAAAAGGAAAACCCTGGAACCCCGACGTACCTCAGGCCATTTACTGTCCCAGATGACCCCCCCTGTTCCTGAGTAGGAACCCTGAAGATCCCAGGGTGCACGCGCTCTGTAGCGCATCGCACTGCCTCCCCGGCTTGCTTCTGCTAGTGTGACAGATGATTCCATCTGTCACCCCTATGCTTACTGCTTACTAATATTTATTTTCTTTATTAGAACCCTCACCAGCATTATATTCCTCGACGCCTCGCTCGGTGGAGTCGCCCGTACACTCCGGTCCACAGCGTCCATCTTTTAAGATACCGCGCATCGTTGTCAGTTTACTAATTGCTTTCTCATTACTCTTACTATTATGTTCGTTCTTGTGCTTGTCTATGTTGCGCAGAAACTTTTTCATCTAAAAACAAATCAGTTTATAGTGATTTATCGGGTTTAGCGAGAAAACCACAATGACATATTTAACTTGTAACAAAAATGCTTCTTATCTTAAGACAGAAATGAGTTACAAATCGCTGTTAATTTAAATTAATGACATTTATTGATAAATGATACGATTTATTTTATGGGTCATATTAGCCAAACTCCGCTTCGGAAAACAGAGAATGATTCTTACCGTCTTTGAAATCTTTTTAGGTGGATCTGGATAGGACATTTTCGGCTCTCCCGGATTACTACCGACGACATAAAGTGTGTTTTTTGGAATGTCGAAGTCAGAATATACTGAAGCTTGCTGTCCGTCGATGGGCTCCTTTTGCCGTGGCCCCGTTGTTGACTTACTATTAGTAGGCATATAAGACGATTTTTCTACGTTTTCCGATTGAGATTTCTGAACTGGTGTCTTATTCCTCTTGGAGTTTCTTTTTCGCTGAAGTGGTTGATCATCCTCATTTGAGAGACTCTCTTCTGACGTCGAAGGAAAAACCTCGTTAAGACTTAGCACTTCCAAGTTGCACTCTTCGAGATTCAATGGGTTGTTAGCGTCGGCCACTTGACACAAGTGATCAGTCGAGTGTATACTTATAAACGACTTTTGTCCAGAACACAAAGCACCTTCTTCGCTCGATGCTGAAGCTTTCTTAGACACAGTCACTAGAAATAAAACGATTATGATGATATGACGAAGTCACTACAATATAGAATATAGTAAACATACGCACCAGCGTACGTGCAGCTCTCGGTGGCGTTACAACTTATTACTTCTCCTACAAATAAACAGTTCATTCATTTGAAATATTTCGAAATTACGAACAAATAAAAATGGACGTCATTGATGTTACCTTCGAACTCATTTCTGTCGGTTGCATGTATGTCTGTTCTACTTTTATCAGATAATTTGTGTGCATTCTTCGAATGTGACATATTTAAACAACAAATTTCAGTTTGCGAACTTTGTCAAATGGCTTTCCATTTTTCTCTTCATTTACGTGCTCTTGACAGTTCCAATTTTAATATGTTTTTTTAATCTGAGTTATGTATACATATACAACCTTAGAATATAGTGAATAAATAACAGCACATGTAAGGCGGTTTCTTTTCTTTTCTCTATGCCAAGTAAGGTCAATGACCTTTTAGCACACCTTTAGAGTTCATCAACGTGCAGTTTTCTAGATTAGATACACTATACGAGGATAGGTTGCCTTAGCAATTCAACCACCGCGATCTATAGGCGGTAGGCGTCAGTGTCAGTGTAAATTACCACAGTAAAAGTTCTGCAAAAATATCTGTAAAGGATTTACTTACAAAAATAAATATTTTCGGACATCTAACACACAACGCCATCTAGGCCCAAACTAAGGAGAGCTTGTTTTATGAGTACTCGACAAGTAATATAAATACATACATATTATACATAGAAAACACCCAAACTCCGAAACGAATATGTGCAGATAATACAAACCAATATACCAATGTATCGAATAAATATCATGACAAGTAATTTGTTCACCAACATTTATTCTGTTAGTCGACTGCAAACAAAGTACAAGGGCACTAGTGGTGTTGGATTAAGAATGTTACCACCCCTACTAATCCCATGGGTGTCGTAAGAGCCGACTAGGGGCTCCCACACATAACTGCAAATTCGCAACGTACCGCAAATAATTGCGAGTTCGCACGAATGCACCGCAAGAACTTTACGCCGCATCGCATATGTAAAAGCCCTAAGGAAGCAAACTACGTCAGATAACAACACTGCAAACGTAAAGAAAACTTGATACAAACCCTATCTCCCTCTAAGAAGAGGCCATATCCAGCAGTGTACTGGTATAATTTACAATTAGTACATTAGTAGTTATTTATAAAAAATATATCATAGTATATTGTAGAGGGACTCATTAAAACAAATATTGAAAATAATGTTATATTTCATTTCATCATAAGTACAATTTACTGAACATATACTCAAAATGGAACAATATAAAAATAACTAACAAAATAGTGTCAATCAAATCAGCGCTGCAAAATGGAATTATGTTTACATCTATAATTACATTGTAAAAATATTGAGTGTTTATTGTATAATTATCATAACTATAATAATAAGTGGAACCATCTTAGCTGTAGATAAAAATTCCATATTGATTACTGCTTATACTTAAAAATAGTTGTGAACACTGACGATATTACTCCTACTAGCTCCACGTACGAACAGTAAATTGAAATGAAGTAAGGCATAAATACACCCTGCAGTCTTTTGTAATTAATTCATTCCGAAACAAACATCACACACTATATTTTTAACTATATTGATTTGATTAAAGATCATTTATTATCTATTTAAATAATTATGCTAGGTTTTCAATAGTTTGTTGTGATTTCTATGGTCTATATCAGTCATGTACATGTGAATAAATTCTGTCCATTTGCTTATTTTTTGGGTAGTTACTTGACAAGAAGTATGGTAGAGTTCGTAAAAATAAACTTTAAATACTAGTAAGAAATCATAGACTACAGTAGAATATGTGAGCAAAAAGGTATGTTCTATTGCAAGATTTTATTTTAATATAAAGCTTTATTTATGCTGTCATATAGGTTCTTTTAATACCTAAGATCCCACCAAAAACATTTTCATGGAAAATGTTGCCAGGACAACTGCATGCATATGGCTTACCCTATGAAAAAGATATCAGATCTCATGTAGAGCCAAGCTTCTGACCTACACGCCCTAACTCTACCAACCCTCACTTCACAAACTCTTCATCTCAGTACTTGGATGATCATCAGTGTATCAGTGACAAAATCAGGGGTTTTTATATATCAATAAAACCTAAAGTATTAGAGCTATGCAATCGAAATTTTGCATGTTTAATAGTCTATTACTAACATAATATCCTGACAATTTGAACGATCTGGTATATCGGAAACCAAAGTTATGAGGGGTTCAAAAAAACGACGAAACACTTGGAGAAAAGATAGGTAGTGCCTTTGTGCTTAGCTTGGCTCGTCTTGGCGGGGGCACGACCGTGTCCCCAAATGCAGGTAAAATAAAATCGAAAATACTATTAATATGAATGGTTAAAATGAAAGTAAGCAAATAGACAGAATATAGCTTAGAGAATCTTACATACATACAAGTGATTAGGACGTACGGTGGTGAAATAATGAAGTTCGTCACCCATAAAGTCTATTTTTGCTTGCACCGGTCAGAAGTAGCATTACGACCTAAGCAACATTTTTGTTGCTTTGTCGTGTGGTTTGGATGAAATTTTATAGAACTGATAATCACGATAGCTGAAACTTTTTATGTCTCTGTTGTATATAATCATATTCTATTTGAATGAGAAAGGCACATCCCTTGTTTACAAACTGCGAGTGTTCGTATTCGCTGTATAATCCCCAACTCCAATCAATCAGAATGAGTTCGTAACAGACGCACGGGACAGACATGAACTTTTTTAACATTTTTGGTCTAGTGTTAGATCTGACAAAAAATCTGATCTAAAAAAACTCGATTTCTTCGCACACAACATTATTGAATAAAAACGCTTTTAAAATAAATTATTTCAATGTTACATGAACTAAAATACTGTGGCAAGGTTCTCATAGCGTATTTCAGTCAAAGGAACCGTGGTTCCCGTCCTACTATCTTCAGATAGGGTTTCGAGTGACATCACAAAAAGAATCGCAACCTTCAACAACGACAGATAAAGCGCGGCGTTACCTACCGAGATCAATCAAATAAAACGAGAGGAAACTTATACGACATATTTCAGTAACGTACCTATTGTAGTCCATCATATGGACACTCGTCGACTAAAATTAAAACATCGCCCTCGATGAGCCGTAACTAAATTAAATTCACCTACACACAAGACAAATTTTGACATTAAAAACATTCTCGTTTGATATGGCGTTAACGTTAAAGATTATGCATAACAAACACGCGTACGATCAATGAATTATTGTACAGACTCGCATGTGCTAGAGCCGGCGTAGTGGAGTGACGACGCGAGCTATACGGAGCTCTTCCGGCTGCGGGAGCGCGAGCGCGACCGCTTGCGGCTGGCGAGCCTGTTGGCGTGCATGTTGGACGTTTTCCGGCGAACGGACGGCGAGGCCTCCACGCTGTTGAGCTTGGCGCTCGAGGGCTGCGGCTTCTGCTCGATGACGACGGGCTGCTGGTACTTGCCCACCGCGTTCCAGTGCTCGCGCTGGGCTCTCAGAGATTCGCGCATCTTTTCTTTGGCTTCGGCGTTGTCCGCCAGCATTTGGTTGAGCATTTGTACGGTCTGGTAAAGCGCGATCGGGCTGAGCAGCCCGAAGTCGTGGAGCGAAGCCATGTGCAATACGAAGTTTCGGTATAGATTCTTCTCGAGGAGTTCTTTGCCTCGCATCTGGAGGAACATTTGGCAGGCGAGAGGAATTTGGCAGTCGCCTACGTAATTGTACTTCATGACGTGCAGATTCCACATCTTCATGAGTTCTTTTTCGCCCTCGTTGACGTCCGTGAACTCGTCGATCATCATCATAGTTTTCTGTTGCAGCCATAGAGGGTCGGTTTCGCTCTCGGAGTCTATGTCTAGCTCGTTGGGGTACACAGGCAGGCATGTGATGGTATGATGATACAATCTAAAACAATATATAAAGGGATATAACTTATACTTTACCTAAGAAATACGTTTTTCCAAATAATGTCTCTTATAACATTGTAAGTAGTCTAATCGCTAAAAAATAGTCTCGGAATGTAACAATATTTTTAGAGTAACTTTTACATTATTTAGTTTATGGAAGCCTATTACGTAATAATAATCTGGGTCTGAATTGTGACAAAGTTATTTCTTACTTATTTTTATTTTTTTACAAAATATACCACCACATAATATAACACTAACCTGTTGTGTCCTGTGAGGTACGGCCTCTGTGCATCGACTAACTCAGCATCATCAAGCTCCAAGAACTCAGCAAGACTGTGTCTGTGCGGGCGACGCCTGGGTCTCGCTCTCCAGACGAGTACATGCGTGAGTGAGGTCCGCCTCGTGGGTCCCGCTCGGGGCCCCGAGGAGCTGACCGAGGGCCCCCCGGAGCCCCGACCCTGGGCGGCGATGAGATCGTGCGGGGAGCCCGTGTACGAGCCGTCGTACAACTCGTTTATAGACACGTCGATACGAGCCCCGCCCGGTATAGGCTGTGAAAGGAGCTCAAATAAATAAAAACTCAAGTACTACAAAACCAAAATAGTGTCGTCGCCTGTCTGTAAAGTTAAGTAATATACATACTATTATTTCTTTTTTAAAACAGCTCCCGCAATAGGAATACTCATGTGAAACAGGGGACTTTATAAACATACACGGCCTCACAGAAAACCGGTGTGAAATAGTGCTTGCGCTGTGTTTCACCGAGTGAGTGAGAATACCGGAGGCCCATAACCCAAACCGGAGGGGGTTTTCCTATCTCCCCTCCTCATCCCCCAATAGCCGGTAACGCCCTCATGACGGCGGCGGTAATCGCTTACCATCAGGCGATACGTCGGCTCGTTTGCCCGACTACACAATACAAAAAAAAAAACACGAAATGGACACAAGGACACACAAAAACAATTTGTGGATTGCACAAAATGTTGTTCTATGCATGGTTGGAACCCATACCACACCCAACGTGGTAGAAAGCGGCGACCGCTTTATCTACCATGTCATTCGTGCAGTCAAAAAGTTCAAATAAATAAAATAGGTGATGATATAAATACACAAAATTAGCTAAAACAGGAGTAGTTAGGCAAGAAGTCAGCCTACGTTTTATAATACACCAGTTTCTAATTGTTCATACTTTAATTATAGCATAAGTAAAACAATGTGGAACATTAATTAAAAAAATATGAATATCTATTAAACTAGTTCCCCATTTTGTTTTATTTATTATCGCAAGTTCTAATACGGAGGGGAAGACCTCACTATCGCGATAGATGATACTTATCTATTTTAATTTAGTTACCAGCCGACCTAAAAGGAATATAACTTTCACAGTTTTTTAACACCATCATTGTGCTTGTTTCCTATTGGTTATAGCGTGATGTTATAATAGCTGCCGTCGGTTCGATGCCCGAGTGTAAACAAGCGAATTTTCGGAAATCTTTGAAAGCTGTTTACTTTCTTTTCATAAATAAAGAGTTTTTTCTCTTCAGGTGGCATTACAAAATTTCAACCTGAATATACATATAAGTATCGTACGTCACGCCTATTTCCCAGAGGGGTAGGAAGTGATAATTGATCTCCACTTAATACGGTCCTGACACACCGTCTTTGATTCGTCGACAATAATGAACCGCTGCATGCATGCTCGGCAGTTCTTAGTGCTTTTAACAAGGCCCTTCTTCGGAACATAACCTATTTGATCGGTAAATATGTTCGCCGTGGACTACCAACTTCAATACTTCCACAATTCACATCCTTCATCCTCTCTATGTAGCCAAACCATAGTCCAAAAAAAAAAAAAACAGTAGCCAGCTTTATAACATAAGTATAGATAAAGTTCTACTTACAAAATATGTGAAATTGAATCTGGAGTGACAAAGCTTGAGGTGTTTGAGCAGAGAGTATAAGGTACCACAGTCGAGAGAGCACCACGGACAGTGTAAGTCATCGCACGCTTCTGTCTGTTGCCGCGAGTTGTTGTTGTACAGAAACTGATAGATAATTTGCTGACGTTTAGCCTCACCGTCTGTTTGTTCAGATTTCTGTTTTTCACCTAAAATATTCAAAAGATGTCCTGAGTATGTCACTTATTTCAATTTAACATATTTTTTGTTTGCTTTTCTTCAGTTTGATTCTCTTCGGTTTGTTTCCCTTCTCGTTAGTTTTAGCAACGGAGCTTTATATAATCAACGTTAGAAATTAGCATTACTGAACCTGACAATAAGTTTTAAGTGACAATTGACTGACAAGAATTTTATTTTAGAATATGTAAGCAATATAAATCGTAAACTATTAAGACTTCTGTTAAAGTATGCTTTGCTTTTGTATCCTAGCATTTTTGTCTATGCTAGAGGAAGAGGGAGTTAAATAAATGAAGGCAAAAGTTATGAGGTCATCATGTGGCTATTATAGTAATGGCAAATGATACTATACCATTTTTGAGTTCACTATTAGTACTACATTTGGAAGTAGATTGTCTGTCTTTGCTTGATTCTTTTTTGTGTCCATTTTCACTAGTCTGTTGGTAAAGTTTGGGTCTATTCACAAGGCCATTGGTGGGTTCCTGACTCCAGCTTAACTTCAGTTTGAGAAGGGGTCGCACTTTGAATATGTCAAAAGGATTGGCCTCTCCTGGGATATCGTGTTCCTGTAATATAATCAAACTAGTTAATTTGCATAAAACATATTATTAACCGGAACTGTATAATGATATGTACATCAGTTTTGTTAATGTATTTTTTTATGTAAATATTTTTAGGGTAAACGGTGTAGCCTTCAACACATCTGTGATTGTACAAGATTGTACATATCTGTTTAGGTACATATTTTTTAATAACTGAGAATGTTGGAGCAACACAGAGTAAGTATTTTTAATACTTTCTGCATAGATAGCATATTTCTTTAAGTGGTCACCTCATAGTGGTTTTGTCTGAGTCTAGATGTACTTTGTATCCTCGTCTTGTTTCTTTATAAAGTCTGTTTAAAAAATTCAAAAAAGGAGGTTCTCAATTCAACTGTTTTTTTATGTTTGTAACCTCAGAACTTTCTTTTTTTTTATGTTTGGCCCTGCCAAAATGACTCTACTCTGCCTGATAGAAATCATAAGCAGAATCCAAGAGTGGTGGCCACCATACTCATTGCGAACGCAGACAATGCAACAATGCAGCATGGTGACCCACACTATGGCGGCCTAGTGATGCTTCTGCATCATTGGGTCTTCGGTCCGAGTTCCGAAGAATGGCCGTGTAAAAAGCACTAAGAACCGCCGAGCATGCATGCAGCAGTTCATTAAAAACTGACTTCAAGAACTGGACCAAATTGAAATCTGACCGCACTGTAAGCACCAGCTTTTAAATAAAAAAAGAATCATCAAAATTGGTTCACCCAGTCGAAACTACTGAGGTAACAAACAAAAAAATACAGTCGAAATATGAACATCTTCCTTTTCGAAGTCGGTTAAAAAGAAGATACTTACGCTGGGAATAGTTTCCCATTGAGCCATTAAAGCTTTATGAGGCGACTTGGCTATGGTAGCGCTCCTTCCGCCCGGAGTCGCGTCGTGAAGTACCAGGTCGTACTCTCCGTTAGTTAATAAACAACGATTATGTTTGTCGTACACTATTAATTCACTCCCGTACAATTTAGTCCACTTGTTACTGTCACTTGAGTTCGAGTCTGATGATGATTTGAGACGTTTTGGTACCGGTTCTGAAATAAAATCATTCAATCATTCGCTAGGAAGCAAATTTAGAATTATAATTGCGCTAGCTTTGCGTATACGAGTATGTCCGTTATTGCGCGAAATAGTAGGCTATCTCCTTCTTAAGAGTCAATGGAGATCCATTGTAAATTTCACCCAAATAGGTTCATTGGATTAGTTGTGAGAGTGTAACAGACATACTGACTTATTTTCGAATTTATGTATAATATTAAGTATGGCTTTAAGATTTAATAAATTCGAAATATTTCATATATGTTCATTGTCTAAAGTTCTATCAGGACTGTAGTACAGAATGTTTTTGTAATCATTATTTTTCGCATAGAGACGAATCGGACGAGGTCTCGCGAAACACTGATTATTAGAAAACTTTAACATTCATATGTTTCAAGACTTTCGATTCTAATCTAGTGTTTCGATTGAAAATATTATTAAAATGTGGTTATAATAAACATTAAGCTAATTGTAAATAGTTTTCGCAGCGCATATTTCGCCAATGGCAAATGGTGATATTTAAAACATTCGCGCCGAAAGCCGTGCGAAATAAAATGACGCCGAGTGAAGTCAACGACAGTTGTTTTTATTTCGTTGCGTCAATTACATTACATACAACTGTAAAATAAGGCGCGTCTCAACCGAAATAATTGGCAATTTTTATATCTGCGACTAGCTTTTTTTTTATGTTTACCGCCAAAAACATAAACACGGTTCCCAACATTTGTTGCCAACACAAAGAAATTACAGAAACTTTTGTCACAAACACGTGTTGTAACACTAAAGTTGCAAACATTTATTCGGTGGAGATTCGGCTTAATGAAGAACTTTAGGTTCAATTTACATTGTCACTGACTTAGTCTCTTCCCCGTCACTCCGTCCGTCGGGGCTGACCCTTAAACTTTCCTACTAAATGCAAGGCTAACATTTTATACAATACTAATGACCGTGGTTTCGCTCGCGTGATTACTTTGCTCCGTGTTTCGAACTTTGAACATGACAAAATTTCAGTCATATTTTACTCCCTTCTAGGTTTCTCTATTTTAATGAAACAATTAGTTAATCAGGTCAAGTTTTTAGATACGTTATTAAAATGTCCTGCCTTTGATCTCATCAATCATCAAACACCTTTTATCATCTTCTGGACTTAAAAAAGAGGTCTTGGCCTACTTGGGGTTTTGTATGTGTTTTGTTTCAAGTTTACTATCTCTTTGCAGTGATTTTATTCTGTATAGTTTGTTCCTTTAGTCGGCTCTTACGATATTTATGGATATACCTATCTATGAATAGGGGTGGCAATACTCCGTATTCTTAATCCATCACCGCACAGATAATAGAGTAACGGTTCAGTAGATCACTAACTACTAATCTGGAGCTACAGGCAAGTTAAGTAAATTAATCTATACAAATAAATAAAATTGGAGTGTCTGTTTGTAATATCAAAATAACCACTTTTTGCTAAATGCATATGTGTGTATACACAATACATATACCAAAAATGTAGTTAAAAAAAAAATTGTCTACCTGTTTTTCTGTCTGTCTGTTTGTTCTGGGTAATCTCTGGAACGGCTGGACCGATTTTGACGGGATATTCACTGGTAGGAAGCTGATGACCCAGGGAGTAACTTAGGCTACTTTTTTAGACTAACTTTTTCCCGCGGTGTTACTCTCGGTACGACGATAACCGCGGGTAACACCGCGGGGTTCAGCTAGTATAACATAAAAATCAGATTCTGCAGTATGGTCACAATAGTACATATTGCCAAGTATCAAATCACACAGCTATGTATCATTCCCACTGCTGGGCTCAGGTTTCCTCTCGGGAGAGGGTTAAGGCCATATGTCTCCACACTGGCAGAGTGCAGGTTGGGGACTTACATCACAACTATTTATGTGTGATATGATTGTTGTCATTATTATTAGTTCAATTTAAAAATAACATTTAAACTTAGAATCTTTTCTTCTCTTAGGCTACATTTTCATTCAAAGTATACCATGATAGTTCATATATCACTACTAAATGGAATTTATAAAAACAATAAAAACTGCTTTTAATATTCCACTGGTGGCCAAAAGCCTCTTCTTCGAAAGGTGGTTTTAATGATAAAAGTATAACTCATATGGTGAAGATAAACATACCATCACTATCTCCATTGGTTATTTCACTAGTGCTTGCACCATTTGTCCCAGCCCCTGATACTCTTGTGACTGTTACCCTCAGCATGAGCATATAAGATTTCACATTCGGCCCCTGTGAGGGACTGAATGTGTCGCTGGAAATGCTCACTGCTGATGCCATGGCGGGTGGCTCAGATGTTGAAGGGTTCAATGGTACTGAGCAACTGCCAACCTGGTTGAGCAATCATTAGGTTTAGGTTCTTCATAATTGAGTAAATTTATGTCTTGTATTATACTTCATACATGTAGGAGTTTAAAATTTAAAAAAAGAAAACTTTTAGTTTAATAAAATTTTAAGGCATCTAATAAATGTAACATCAGCTGGTTTTAGTGAGTACAGTATGTGTATGTAATATACTTAATTTTCTTTTCTCTTTTAAAACCAACTAGGTTCAATATAAATTGCCAGTAATAAAAAGCAATGTGTGTAATAAGCAAAATGAATTTATAAATCAGTGTGCAATACTTACAGAAACTTCAACTATAGCTGAAGAGCTTTCTTTTCTTTTTTTATGACAAATTTTTAGTAGTAGTGTCTCCACTTTTACTTGGTAGTCTCTAGAGTCGTCAAGGTATTTGTCATAGAACCCTAGGAATGTTAGTGTCATGTAACCTCCTAAGCTGTTGGGCTGAAGTTCTGTACTCTTCTTCAGAGTAACCTTTTCTAATAATGTGTCCACTTTGAAGCCTATACGGCTCTTATTACTTCTAGACATCCTCCTCTTCATGTATGATAGGGTTCTATTCAAGAAAATTGGCTAAAATGAAAGTAGTTTATGTAGTACTTGTTTACGTAAAATTATACCATTATTCTGATAAAACATAACATACCGAAAGCATATTGCGAGTCCGTAGAAATCTGTATATTTGTGTAGGTTCTGAAAATTAGTTTAGTATCAAAATTAAACCACATTCCTAAGAACTCTTTACTTACACGGCTTCAACATGATAGCTTACTTTCAAATGCTTGTAAAAACAATTCATGGTCAGCTTGCAAGTGGTCAATTTTGGAGGTTTTAGTAGTTTCACTGTCTTTATCTCGCTTCTTGGGAGGCATTTCTAAGGTTTTTATCTAAACTATTAGCGAAACCGCCAAGTTCATCGGTTCGTTGACTTGACAGCGTCAGGTTATTAGGGTTACCAATGTCAAGAATTTCCTTTAAAATAATGAACTAATTTCACCACACATTGAAATCATTCACCACCACCAAAATTAAAATGTAGATTTTTTTTCATCAAATTTGTATAGAATAATAACGACAGGTTTAATAATTTAAGAAAGGGTATGACACTAATAATCCTAAGAAGTTTTTTTTTATTATTTAATGTTCTACCTTACTACAAAACTTGATTGTTAAAAATGTTTCTCTATTTTCGATCTAAAGTAAATAAAATTAATACTTATCTCCATTTTAGACGATATCAATAAAGTGAATGCTTTAGTAGTACCGTCTAAGGCAAATAGTTTTGCATTCATAAATCAGAATATTTTATAAGTACATTTACCAAAACTGACTATATTTACTATTGGAAAGAACCCTACATTCTTGTAAGTATCTTTATTTATATAATTCTTCTGTGAGTGTGTATGTCACTGAACTACTCTCAAACGACTGGACCGATTTTGATGAAATTTTTTGTGTGTATTCAAGGAGATCTGGGAATGGTTTAGATTCACAATTTTGTCCGCTGGACAATGTTTTTTTAATTAATTTTTAATTTATTAGTAGTTATGGCAAAACGACGTTTGCCGGGACAGCTAGTATTACGTATATTAATAAGTAATAGAGATTTAGAGGTTGTTGATGATGTAGTTTTATTTGGTTTCGTCTTTTTCTACCATGCTACTTTTTTTAAAGGAAATAACCCTAATTTGTTTATTGGATTTACAGGGAAAAAAAAGTTAGCACTACAACACGGTCAACACGAGATCATAGACAATATCTAAAAGGTTATTGTAATTTACAATTTTAGGTCAATCACTTTTAATCAAAGAGTAAAGTAATATACGGGTAAAGAGAGCCCTCTTGCAAGTGAAAAATGCAAACCCATTTGACAAGCTGTCATTCTAGGCGCCATCTGAACATTGGCTCCGGAACTAATTGTATACATAACCATAACTATAGCCAAATATACTCAGCGATATTCGTATAACATGTTCAGTTAGATGTTTTACAAACCGTAACCTAAACTATTTTGTTCCGTCCTATTTTTGTGTAACTTGTTAGAAGTTGCTAAAAATAGAACGAAACAAATAAGTCCTGATTACATTTTGTAAAACATCTATTCAAAATATAAGGGTATGAAAGAAAAAAAACAATCTATAAATAATCACTTTTTATTCTTATATTTATGTTTTTTGTAGTACATATTCGATAATGATGATATTTTGCCAATTATCACTAAAAATAACTAAGAATAAGTGTCTCTATCACACAGTTCTTCAACAGTCTATATCGCACAACAAAATCCAAGTATTTCGAAGTAAACACTCAATAGCAAGGCGGAGAAGCTCAAGGCTCAACTCGACGCACTAGCTTGAAGTAATTTCAAGGAAATATTACAATATGAAACGGAAACTGCAAATATGCGTGCACGCAAGATACAAATAAGCCGCCATATTAATAAAAATAAGGAACGTCTGATAACTGTCACTTTGTCGATCTAGTACCTGGATCTGGAAGTATGGCACTAACTTTTTAGTATTATTTAATCTTAATTTTTAAAAAGTACGAAAATAAATAAAATTCTAATTTTTTAATTGTATTATATGTTTTGTATTTTATTAATATTAAAATTATAAATAAAAGTTACCATAAAACGCCATCTTTTGACATTTCAAATTAACTGGTAACTATTTTATAACGGGGCCATTCGCTAGATGGCGAGTCACCAATTTTACAAATGTCAAAGTATAAGTACTGTCCCCGCCCTGCTTTTAATACACGACTATTATCTGTATTCTGCATTTCTAAACTGTTGCTTAGTTGCCAATAATGTCAATTATTATTTATTTACGTTATTACACCAGTTAGATTATGTTTTATTATTTTAATAATGATCTACAATGCGAAAATGTAATGAAAATAAGGTTCTTAGGAAACGTCTAAAAGCTATTCAAAGAAAAGCAATTGAAAAAGGTCTAAAAGAAGCGCAATTGGAGCAGTTTGATTATATTTGTGATATTATCAATAATGTTGGAACAAGAAGGCAAAACCGGAAACTATTTGCATTGTTTTTTTTTTCTTTGTTATTATTAGTTATAAGCGTCAATTTTGTGAACACTATTTTAAGTGCTAGATGTCTATTACCTAGTAATTACTTCGTGTGGGAGGCAACCCGGCCTCTTGCTGATTGCAGCTACTGTGAGAATGTTACAAAACCAATTGTACTAAGCAACATCACAAAACAAGAATTCACTGTAAGGCTTATTATAAATACACACTTTATTTTTTGGAATTTGTTTGAAAAAATTATACTTTTGGTTTTAGAAATATACTTACACACCAAGGCCTGTTATTGTCAAGAATGCTGTGCGACATTGGAGAGCAACCAAAGAGTTTAGTTATAATATGTTTAAGAAGCTGTATCAGGAAACAGCTGGTAGTTACGAAAGTCTTGAAGAGGGTTGTCAATTTCTTAATTTTAAGACTGATATGTTCAGTTTAAAGGAAGTGTTTGAAATGCCTGAGACTAGGGCAAAGAATGAGCAGGGACAAAGACCTTGGTATGTTGGCTGGTAAGTTTTGCAATTAATTATATAGATAGATACATAAATAAATGCTAGGTGGTCTGAAAAGTTTTCTATCACAACACAAAGATAGCAGCATTAGTTAATATAAACTAGTGAATGTAATTGTGCATCTTTTGGGAGAAGTGTGTAGAGTTCAAAAAGACTATGTCCAAAAATAATAAAAAATGTTTTGTACCATAGTAAGGTCGGAAAGTTTTTAGACCACTCATGTAAATTCACAAGGTGGTGGTAGTTTCAATGTTGTACTTTTTGCAGGGGTAATTGCCATCCCGATATACTGGCAAAAGTAAGACAATATTACCAAGTGCCACATTTTTTACCTGAAGATGCAGAATATCCTGCAACTGAAAATATATTTTTTGGGTATGAGATTGGAGCTGTAATGCATGTAGGTATTTTGTATACTAGACATGTAAGCTACACTTGATAAAGTTACAAGATATGATGCAACAAAAGTACTCAACATCCCTACTAATATTATGCATGTGATAGTAAGTGTCCACCTGTTGCTTTGACAGCTAAACTGCTCAAATGATTATTAAGAAATTTTGGCATGGATACAATTTGATTTTAGGCTTCTTTTTGCAACTAATAACTAAAATACACGTGAAAAGTTAGTGAACCAATATTTTATTTAGAATTTGATCTAAACATGCCTAGGCGCCACTCTTTCTATTCATGGACATCTCCTGTAGTGAAGCTGACACCTTACTTACATCAGTTACGGTTTTTCCTGACTTAAAATATGATGTTTGTTTATATTTGCAGTTGGATTATATATCAAGACTGATGTGGCAGGGGCAGGTCCAAGGTAGCAAGACTTGGTCTTTAGCTCCGGTGCCAGAATGTGACCATGTGTGTTCCAAGTTTGAGTATCATGTGGAGGCTGGAGATGTTGGTTGGTACATTGTATGATGAATAATTATTTTCATCTGCTAATGATACATAACAGGATTCTCATGAGGACCTGTCTTGCAGCACCAATATGCAATTTAAGCATTATTTCTAACACCTTTTTATAGGCTTCATTCACTTGTATGTTTGTAACAGACTTTTAGTTCTTAAACCACTTCTTTTTGTTATGGTATACAGGCAAACAACATGAAAGTAATGACTACCCATGTACCCTTAAAATTTTACAGGTGCTTCATTACTCATTGAGTCCCCTTATTCATTGAAAAGTTGAGGGTACTGTAAAATACAACTGTATAGGCAAAATGTTACCTTTTAGGAGAGAATTTGTGATAACTAACTGGTTTTCTGTGAGACTATAGTGTTCTGTGAAATCTTATTATTTTATCCATTATTGCTTTTTCAGTGTTGTTGGACACTCGTATTTGGTATCATGCAACTAAGATACCTAAAGGTCAATTCTCACTCACCGTGCAGTCTGAATATGGATGAAATAAAGCAGCTATGCAAAGACTAGTACAAAAGATGTGTTCTTTTTAACATATCGCGATGCCAAATTATACATTATTTATACAACTATTTATACTTTTTTTATATAATGCATGTATGTGCCATTTTGTAATTTGCAATATGTAGATGAACTATATTTAGCTTTAACTTGTTTGCAATATTTTGACTACTATAGTCTTATATACCAAATATTTGACAAATATTTAATAAACATTTAAAAACTTTAGTTGTTTTTGTATTTAATGAAAAATAAACAAAGTCTTTAAAAAATACTAAGAAATAAATATTCAAAACTTTTTATTTGTCTAAGTCTATCATCCAATTTTTTGAATAAAAGATTGTACTGAATGTCAACTACTTATAAAAAAATACATATTATATATACCAGTGGCGAAGACTTCATACAACTCTAATCCTAGCAAATAATAATGTCACAAGAAATTCACGGCATGTCATTTATACACAATAATTTATATAATATTATAGTATTCCACTGCTGCTTACAGCGAGTATGAGAAGATATGTTGGGTTATGAGAGTGAGAGAGAGAGACAGAGAAAGAGAAACAGAAATATATAAATCTATATAGTTAAACAGAAATAAAATAAAGCGTAGGCGAGACAGAAATGGCAGTTAGTTATGATATTCTTTTCTAGTTATGTTAAAATTATAGTGCAACATCAGAAAGTCCCAAAACCTTTTCACATTTAAAAAGCATATGAAGGTTTTTTCTACAAGGCTTACCTTTAGAAAATGTCACCCTTCGCCACTGTTAATCACACTAAATACTACACTAAAAATGATAGCCATATTTAAGAGCCAGTCATAAGAGATTCAGTGCAAGCTTTTACTCAAGTTAAATTGCAAAAGTTCACATATAGAGATCAGGTTTGAAACTCGGGGACAATAAGCTCACGAGCAAGCAGTTACATCCTTGTAATTCCTACAGCAGTATTGTATTTACAGCTCACTGAACCCAAATGCACAAAATGCAAACTTACAATAACAATAAATAATTTCACATGTTTTGACCAGATAGATGCCAGTATGAATGGACAATTTTAATTGACATGGCATATTGATTTTATCACAAAAATATGGTACCATTACATTGTACCAATTGAAATGGACACATTTACATAATTTTATATTGCAACTACCCATTCGTCTGATAAGAAGGTAGACACAGAAATGGACAGAAAACATTGAGGATTATTATACATTAAAATAGTTGCCAAACGCCGAGTACTGCGTCCTTGATAGCTTCGATGTACTGTGCTGGTACCCAATACACCCAATACCTGGATGCTTCTGTTGGACCGAGCTGGAGTCCCTGTTATACAAAAATTCATAAGTGATTTCTTATTTTATTTATACAATAATAATTTGTATCTTATTGAGTGAGTCACGTAACGTCACGGAAAATTTACTTTTAGTAAATTAATTATTATTGGTTAACATTTTCGTTACTCTATAGTAGAAAAATAAAAGAAGTTATAATAGTACAAAATTATGCTTATATCAATAGTAACATAAGTAAATTATTGTGTACCACTGTTCTAAAAAATATGTAATCATTTTAAACATACCATGATATGATATTCTTCATGCTCTTTGATTGGTTCTGATGTGATGCCTGGAAAAGGTTTAAATACATAATGTCAGGGTACTGTAGTCTAATACCTAGGTAGACATTTATAAAACTTAACAATGTATACTCTTAGGCCTTTCAAACACTGCCCCAAAATCACCTCGCAATGAGTGGTGACGGAGACACGCACGTAGGTGCGGGGGTTGCAGACTTGCATCGTCATGGAGATTTTTACCTATGTAATCTACGACTAACGTTACTTTACTACGTTTTCTTCGTATGTCGCCGCGAGACCTTCAAAGCTCAGACCTACAGTCGCGTTTTCTGTGTATTGCACTATGCGTGTTTTCAATACAAAAAGAAATACTTTCAAGCAACACTAAGAAAACGCACTCTCGCGCTACGCTGCGTGATGTGGTGCCGTGTGCAAATCGTCAATGGTGGTCATTAAAGTAACGTCATCTGAATGAAAATCTTACAGTAAAATAACTTTTTAAATAAATTAACTTGCTAGAAATACATACTATAGGCAGTTGATGATGATGAGAAAAAAACTGCAAAAAGCTATAGATATTTTTTTTATTAAATGCTGTGTAAATAAAATCTTTTGGGAAGCATATTTTGATAGGACCGAGAAAGAAATAAGTGGCAATCTCAGATATTGCGCCATTGCCATTCATGTGAATTAACTTAGTACTTAATTTGCGGTAGCTGCAGTAACTTTCTTTTTTTTTTAATTATACTTTGTGCACATTAAAAGTGACAAAAGTGGACTTAATGCCGTAGGTAATTTCATATTATTCCTAACGACACCTTCACTCTTAAACAGGTTTTTGCATCATCACAGCATCTATATGTTAGATACATATATGATATTGTCAACAAACTATTATGGTGTGGTACAATATGTGCTAGCTGACTTTTTTAAAGATAGAAACGGACTAATAAAATCCATCTATTCCTGTACAATGGGAAAAGTTTATTTATTAAGGTGTGTTGACATGTCAAGTTTGCGTAATTTAGGTACAGGTAAATTAGCTTGGAGAAATTTTTGCGTTTGTAGTAGTGTATGGTCCGTGACACCTGTGGACAGCGTAAACTGGTTTATTCTGGTTTTGTGCGTGTTTCCACTTTCCACTATCAAGTTTTTTTGCTTTAGATTGAAATATCTCGGAAACGGTGCGTCCTAGGCCAAAAATTTTGCCCCCCCCTAGTCCCCCCGGAGTTTTAAAAACCTAGATGAAAGGAAAAAAATGTATATATATATATCGGTCTCTCCTCTTTGAAGTTTCACTTCTATCGTGTGTGAATCGCACACACACCTTTTTTTTTATAAAGTCAAAACCTTTTTCTTTAAAATAAAAACTTGTTTTTATTGAAAACAAAAATCAGAGTGTTGTTAGGGATAAGTATAAAATTAAATAGTAATGTTAGGATATCGAAACATTTTTGTATTGGCCAGAACGATATATTGGAAACGCGCTCTAAGATCTGAGTAATATACACACCACTACATATGCAAAAATTTCTCGAGACTAATTTCACTGTAACTGTACTTACTTTTGATGGAAGCCATAGCAAGCTTCTCAGTGCGCTCCTTCGTACCAATCCAGAGTTGATCTTGCTCATGTTTGAATGTAAGGCGCACTTTGCCACCATGTTTGTTTAACATCCCGCTGAGAGGTACTGGTGGTAATGGCTCCTACAAAAGTTTAAGCAAACTTTTAGTTATTTATGACTAGCTTTGTTTTTCGGTTATCGAAGTAAAGAGTAGCCTATGTCCTTCCTCGAGAATCAAAGTATCTCGATGCCAAATTTCATTGAAATCGGTGCAGCGGTTTGGACCTTTTTTGTCTGAAATCGATAAATTCAAAAGTTCGCTACTGTTAAGCTTTCGATCGCTGTATTTTATTAACATAGAGGCAAGGTATATCAAAATTATTAAAAATATATTGCAAATATCAAAAACACAGTACGCCTTGAAGACACAGGCGAAGAAATAGAAATAAAAAGAAGAGTCAGACAGGACGACCCATTGTCACAGAAACTGTTTATTACAATTTTAGAAGGTATATTCCAATATAATTATTCTGGTGTTGGTCAAACACCGGAATAATTATAAACAATGCTCATTTAAGTTACTTAAGATATGTAGATGACATTGGATAATTTGCCAAAATAGCTGAAGAAATGAAACTAATGCTACTATCTAAATGTCGAAAGTGAAAAGGCAGGAATTCAGATGAATGCTTCAAACATAAAAATCATGAAAATAGTAACATAATATCAATTAAAGTCGAAGGAAACAGTATGATTATGTAGAAAGCTATATTTACCTGGGAAAACAAATATTTAACTAAAATAGTAACAAATAAGAAATAGACAGAGAATCAACATAGCATGTAAAAAAAAGACATTTGGCACTCGGGGACTGCCGCGGTAAAGCTAATGCATAGCATTTTTAACAACTTATGCAACTATAATTATTTGTTTATTTTTTATTTATGCAGTATTTTCTTTTATTTTTTCTTTGATATTAATTCAAGTTTAAAAAAAAAAGAACATAACTATTTTTCAAATGCTCCATCGCATTCGAAGTAAACCGCCATCTATATTATTGTTACTATACACCGGACCCGTTAGAATTTATCAAGCAGCATAAGAACAACAATTTTAACATTTATGAGTTATTGGTTGGAAGGTGTAGGTGAATGATTTATGACGAAGGTGCCTCGAGTTCTAATCTCATCTGGGCGTCGTCGTCTTTTTGTAAATGTTCCCTGGATATTGTGGTAAAATTTATTCATTAAATAATTAATGCAAAAATACACAAAACAAACAACCAATGCCACCTAGAGGCGAGTTGCTGAACTAAAGAAACAAGCGTGATATTTCAAAAAAGTCATTAAAAGTTCTGATATTAATCAATAGATGGCATAACTAAAAAGTATCACCGCTGTACTGGTCGGAGTGGGGGCTGTTAGGTTTATTTTCGTTACGGAATTTTTGGATTCGGTCTCTACGCTCAAGGCCCACGATAGAAGCTATGCAATAGCTTAAAAGAAAGTGGTCGCAAAAAGAAATTGTCAAAGGTAACGATAGCCTGAAACTGAAAGAGACAGTACAAGACACCTGCATTCCACCAAGTCTCACATACGGATGCCAGATCTGGATATTCACAAAGAAGGTAATTTTAATTAAAATAAATTCATGTCAACATGCAATAGAAAGGAATACACTAAAGCTGCAAAAAGTAAAAAATAAACATTACACATAAGAAAGAAAACAAAACTAATGAATGCCCTTGAAGATGCACTAAAAATTAAACAGACAAGGGCAGGAAACATAGACAACTACTCGGACGGACTACAAGAAAAAACTAAACTTAACAAACTAACATATTGATAAAAATAAATACTAATAAACCTAACAAATAAGTTGATATACTTTTTTTTTGTAAATACATACATATTATACATAGAAAACACCCAAACTCTGAAACAAATATTTGCTGATCATACAAACATTTGGTCTGATCCGAACCCTCAAGCACAGCAATTACATACGCTACTAATATTATCAAAAAATGAATGTTGTAAGTATATTTGTCAACTTCTGTCATTTTTCTTTCAGTTATAGTAGGTAGTAACTAGCTGTCTCACGGTGCTACCCGCAGTGCATTTTGGGTAGGTCTGAGAATCTGCCAACACCTATTTACCATATTATATCTATACAAATAAATAAAATTGGAGTGTCTGTTTGTAATATTAAAATAACCGCTTTTTACTAAATGTATATGTATGTATACACAATACATATGCCAAAAATGTAGTTAAAAATATTTTTGTCTGTCTGTCTGTCTGTTTGTTCCGGGTAATCTCTGGAACGGTTGGACGGATTTTGACAGGACTTTCACTGGCAGGTAGCTGATGATCCGGGGAGTAACTTAGGCTACTTTTTTTAGACTAACTTTGTCGCGCGGCGTTACTCGCGGTACAACAATAGCCGCGGGGTTCAGCTAGTAATATATAAAGCTGAAGAGTTAGTTTGTTTGTTTGAACACGCTAATCTTAGGAACCGCTGGTCCGATTTGAAAAATTCTTTCGGTGTTGGATAGTCCATTCATCGAGGAAGGCTATAGGGTATATATCATCACGCTACTACTAATAGGAGCGGAGCAACAAAGAAGAATGTTTCAATAACGGGGGAAATTTTCACGCTACGGGCAATATAAGGCTCAAACGAGGTTGCGTGGGTCGGCTAGTATTCCCCTAAATGATAAGAGTAACCCACCCCTAAATATCTTTATAGCAAAACAATGGTTGCCGGGCCAGCTAGTAATACTATAACATTATGTATTACCTTTACTCCTTTGATTCCCGGCATCACATCAGGAGGGATGCCTTTATCCAGAACTTTCCTATGAATCTTCTGCATACAGAGTGGCTCCTTACTCGACTGACTGCTTGCTTTTTCTTCCAATGTCTCCTATAGCAGCGGTTAAAATCATAATATAGTAATGTTTAAAAAGGTACAGTGTAAATTTTGAAGTAAATATATATACAAATATATACCTGTGGTCCACTTTTCATTGCTAAAATGTCATCCATTTTAGATCCAACAAGCATCACTTTTCCTCCTTTCACAACACCAGCCTGTCTGAGTGTCATGCTGTCGCGGGCCATACCCTTAATTATTAATTTTTGCGCCAACTGCGGCACTCCGCATATCCTCTCCAGGTGTGCTTTTAAGTCTAGCACAGTGGCGTCGTAGGCAAACGTAATGTCATGTTTTGCTTTATTAAAAACTATAGTAAATTCGATCTGTTCCGGAATCTCACAAAGGTCCGTGTCGTCTGTGGTGTCAGATGTGCAGGCCGCACTCTCTGCGGGGGCTTCTATGTGCGTCTTTTCATTCTCTGAATTTGATTTGTTTTCTACAACAGCTTTTGTGGCCCCGTTGGCTAGTAAATTAGGATCTCGATTTTCTGTCGAATCTCCCTTTTCTGAAGCTGAAGATGATCAAAACGTGAGTTAGCAAAATTTCTAGAACAAAAGGTCTCGTTGTGCTGGTCAACAAAGACTGCCAATATCATGTAAATCAACTAACGTGAATGTAAGCTTACCAATATATTCCATAGTTTTGATTTAATTGTGAATTTGAATTAATATTATAATAAAAAACGATACTGTATCGTACTTGTTTTGAAAAAATAATTAAAATGCAGCCGACTGGCTGACGTGAAGCAACAAATTTCATGCACAGATAAAATATAACTAATAATAAGGTTATTCTGTTGCGTTCGGAAACAAAAACAACATTTTTGTTTTATTCGATTCCAACATTGGTATAAAGTCAGTTTTAAACTTTTTAAAATTTACCAAGTCCATGTGTCTATACCAATTTCACATTTTTTATTATTTCTGTTAAATGTCATATTATAGCAATATAAAAATTATTAAGACAACGAATTGCCTTTCTTTCAACAGTGTCGAGAATATCACTCCAAAATTTTCTAGGTTTCTTTAAAAAAACTAATGAAACTCTATGACAAACATGTTCCGTTTCCATGGCGGCCAATTTACAAACAGTACAATTGCGGTAAATGTCCTAAAATTATTGTATGTTGGTTTTTGTGTCATAAAATGAGTTTTAATGTTGACGATCCTTTAGCTGGAATTTTAAGTGACGGTAGCGACGACAGCTTTTTTGATGATGATATATTAGGTAAGAAGAAATCTACAAAAAAGAAAAGTACACCTACGGTGGAAAAGAAAAATGCGCTATTTGATTTAGGCGATACCGATAAACCGAAACCTGTTGCTGGCAATATAGATAAGAAAGAAGCTTTATTCAATATCGATTCTAAAAAATCTCCAACACCATTTAAGCGTATTGATTCATCAAGGGAGTCCATAAAGTTTTCTCAAGCCGAATCCAAAGCTAAGGCAGGGTTCGATAAATTGGATGTAAGTAAATCACCAGCAAAGTCGAAATTCAGTGCGAGTACAGATAAAATAGATATATTAAGCGATCTTATTGAACCAAAAAAAGACACAAGTAAACCAATAGAAAAAGGGAAGAGCTCGCAATCCTTACTTGACGATATTTTAGGAAGCTCTACAACAAAAGCAGGAAGTTCTAGTCAAGTGTCGAGACCAGCTACTGCAGTAAAAAGCCAAGAATTCGACATTGATTCTATTTTAGGAAAAGGTGATTCTAGAACTACAGCTTCGCAAAAAAGTTTACCTCAAAAACAAACTCTTAAGGAGATAACTGAAAAAAAGGAAGAGATTCCTCCACGAAAAACCAAAAGTAGCGAAGACTGGTTGGGTATTTTTCAAAGTAAAGAGGAAGAAAATGATTTCGAAGATGACGCTGGTATGCCATCATGGTTGGTTGGAAGTGATACGAAAAAGAAGAAGACTGAAGAAAAGAAGGCAGTTCCTAAACCAGAACCTATTAAAAATATACCTAAAAAAGAGTCAGACACAACCGTGCAAAAAGAAGAAACAGCGACTGTGGAAGTGAAAACTGATGTCGAGCCTCATGTTGAATATTTGGCTAAGTCATTACCACCTACGAATTTACATGGCAGTAATGAAGATATCACTGCTGAAGGAGCCGCCTTATATATGCAACAACAGGAATCCCAGATAATGATGGCATTGCAGTTGAAGGCACAAGAAGAGAAACTTGTAGCACTACAAAGTAAGTTTATCTACTTTTAAGCTTTTTAGATTTTGTAATAGGTAATACATAGGTACCTACCCTTAAATTGCTTAACGTTAAGACCGTTAACACCAGTTCTAAGTAGTACACGCTCTATGTTCCATAAGATATAAGATTTTGCATCTACTTGTACACTTTTTGCTATTTTAAAGGGATCAGTAACTTAAAAGTAGGTAGCTTGTTTGCACCTCTAGGCTCAGTACCGCATTCACTTCCCCGAGCCTTACGAAATGAATGCACTGAATAAGTACATTTTGTTGTATAAAATGAATATAGCTCTTTCACAAAACTGCGTTTCCGGAGATAATTAGCAAACTGCACGAATGGCGTACTGGTTTAAGCGATCACCTTACTACTTCCTGCTGATATTGGACTATAGTAATAGTAAGATCTTTGCAAAGCACGCCAGAAGGAAAGTCAACGAGTACAGCGCGAAGCCGCTCAAGCACAACACGCGCAGTTAGATGCGATGTTGCGCCGCCAAGCTGAGAACAGACAACAAATGCAGACTATCATTGCCGCCCATCAGGAGAGGATTACACAGAGAATAAAGGTCTGTGAAACTGATTACCTAGAATTTCTTTGTCTTCCGAATATTCTTTTTTATCTAAGCACTACTTTTATGTTAACATTTCATATTTATTTGTACCTATGTACCTATGTAGTTGCCTAAAACCAAAAGTACTGATTTATCAATTTATAGATGTGCTATTATTAGGATAACATGAGTTTCAATACTAGTTATTGTTTAGGCTTTATTAGGCACGGAAAACGCTGAAGACGAAGATACAAATTATCCTAATGAAGATTTAGAATCTGGAGATCGGAAGGAAACTCCACATTCTCGGGAAAAGAAGCAACTATTGCAACTAGTGCAATCATTACAAGAAAACCATGATAAGGAAATAGATTTAATGGAAACTTCCTACAGGTAAAGCATGTTGTTCATAAATATTATACTATGCAGGTACTGCTACTATTACCTACTTAGGTAGGCAGGTTAGTTAAGTAATGTCACCATTTTGCCCGAAGTCTGCTACAGAAAACCTCTAAATTTATGGTGTTTGTTTTTTAATGCCTATCACTTTAGTTCCCACAGTTCCGCTTCTGTTTTTTAGTGACCATCTCAAACAGTCCTCCTAAATAAAGTAGTGTGATGTAAATTAGTATTTTATATAACACTTAGCATATGATTTTTAGTTCCAGAAATTAGTACCAGCAAGAATACTAACTTAGTAAATTGGTTATGTAGGGTTAGTAGGAAATTTTAATTTGTTTCTACATTTAAGGAAGACTCACTTACAAAGTAGTGATTTTTCAGACGACAATTAGCCTTTTTAGAAGTATCCCTAACTCAATCAGAAGCACGTATGAAAGAAGAAACAGATAAGCTAGAAAGGTTCTACACAGAAAAAATGAATTGGATGGAAGAACATCATCTGCTCTATAGAAAATTGTGTGAAGATAATCTGACTGCTCTGACGGACAGACACAAAGCAGAAAGCGAAATGCTGCGACATCAGCATTTAGACAATGTTAAGGTGTTACAAGAACATCACGCTGCACTTATGGAAAACATTAAGTAAGTTTTATAGAAAAGAAACAGTTTGTAATATTGGATTCAACGACATAGGACTCAATAACAGGGATTTTTACTCGGATGTAATCGATTAATAACTTTAATAGTCAAGTTTATGTTTAACGGTAAAACGTCTTGATATTTTTTTTTTCTAATGTAATTTTACCGGGGCCGGCTCGACCGGAGTGAAACCACGGCCTCACAGAAAACCGGTGTGAAACAGCGCTTGCGCTATGTTTCACCGAGTGAGTGAGGATAACGGAGGCCCACACCACAACCCCCCCCTATCCTCCTCCCCCAAAGGCCGGTACGCACTCGTGATACCCGTATCAAGTGATACGCCTGCTCGTTTGCCACCTATTACATAAAAATAATCTTACAGTCGAAAACTGAAAGATCTGTAAATGCTGTTCTACATCTAATCAATCAATTCGGAGTTTTGAACTAATAAACAGTCTCTACATGTTAGGTACAATGTGTGTATGTTTTTTCTTATTCTTCTAAGTTTAACTTACGATTTTAAATTAATAATATCTTTTATTCTTATGTGTTATTTTAGAATTGATTCCTTTAATTCATAACGTGTATAGATTTTTTGTCAGGATACTGTTTTCTTTATATATTTGTAGAAATGCCGTTAAACACGAGCAAGTACTTATACAAGATTCCGCCAGCTTTTCATCAGATTTGACACAGTTGGTATCAGACGTTAAGGAGAACAAGGTTCATTGTCAAGAACTTGTTGAGAAGGTTCAAGCGTTGGTAGAAAACTCTGAGAGAAAGACTGATAAAAGTATACACGTGAGAGAAACGCAAATAAACGGTAATTTTCTAACCTTATAAAGCTGTTTATAAAATGATTCCAAAACTAACTTCAAATAAAAAAGAGGAAATATGCATTTATCTGAATTAAAGTTTATTTATACTGAATTTGCGTATATTTCTCTTTTGCAGATTTGATTCAGCAGTTGACGAAAGAACGTGATAATTTTGAGACTGAAAAATCAGAAAATAGAGAAACTATCAAAATGTTAGAAGCTAGACTGAAACAAATGACCACGGTAACTAAAGAAAATAATGTAAATAATCAAATTGCTTTTACATTTAATAAAATCTTTTAAACTTCTACAGGCGGTCGAAGAAGAATCGAATACCTTAAAACAGAAGAGAATGGAATTTGAATTTGAAAAAGCTACGTTCAATAAACAGACTGAATTTGCTAAGAATGTACTCAAGAAACAAGACGAAGAAATAAAGGTATGATTTACTTAGAATTAGCTAGGTAAGTTTTAATAACGTCAAGGTATTGTGTGTTTAGAGTAACTATCGGCTATAATGAAACGTAATAAAAATTATGGCCGGGATTATTTACCTTAGATTCGGATAACATATCCGACACTTAAAAAAATTAATAGTTATGCATGCGTTAGATTTTTACACTCAGATTTATTTAATGTGAATTGAGTCTGCCCAAGCACAAATTTTAAGTTAAGGTACAATCTTTAGATGCTGAGAGAAGATATTCAAAAAGAATACCAAGAAAAGATTGCGAAGGTTGATGAACAGAATATGAAAATAGTAAAAGAGAGTGCGGTACTCGCGAGAGAGAGGTCTTCAGTGCAAAGTTTGAAACAAGAGCTTGAGGTAAGATTACAACACTTTTATGTCAAAATTAAAATAACACCAGGGAAATTAATAACAATTAGATTTAATCTTTAGAAAATGAAAGCAGAACTTCAGGCTCAATTAGAAGAAGTCACAGACGAAAGGTCGAAACTGAATGTTGAAAAACAACAGCTTCACATGGAAGAGCAGAGAATTTTGGCTAAGTAAGTTTGTCTGTTTTGTTACCCTGCTTAAAACATTAATTCTGCATGGGATGATCAAAAATTTTTAATATTTGATTTAAAATATCGTGTTGACAATTGCAGGAGCCGTGATTTAGATCTACTCGCCAAGACAGCCATCGAGAAGCAAGCACAAGCAGAAAATAAATATTCAGAAGCAGAGTTTATTCAAAGGAAATACGAAGAAAGAATTCGTAGGATACAGGAGCATGTTGTATCACTAAATGCCAGAGAAAAACAGATCGCTAAAGAGAAAGTGACACTCTCTAGGGAGAGGTTGACTTTGCACAATGAGAGGAAACAAATTGAGGCTAGACAGCAATGTTCTCTATGTAAATCTAGTCAACATATGACTCCATATTATGAATCTCCATACGCATTACCAGAAACGTTTATAAACGCATCAGTTACGAAGGAGTATAAAAGTTCTGAAATGACGACTGCTATGAATGCTATAGAAAAAGAAATGGCGCATTTGATGGGACGGAATCTCAGTTTGAGACATAGTGCTGGAATCGGAGATTTGAGACTTCATGAGACTAGACTGGAGAGCGAGGGTAGACACGAAGTGCCAATGCAGGCTGAGGCGACGCAGGTTGAATCTGTGACTTTTAAAGTAAGTGACTTAGCAATAGTTTTTATCGTGTAACTTAATCGTTTTCATTTCTGCCACAGTAACTTATTTAATTGCCTTTAATGTTGAAATTAGATTTCTTAAGTCTTCATTCATTACGACGATTGACCTTCTTTACTTCTTGTATTTGGAATTTCCCAGAGGAAGTTCATAGATTGTAAACAATCTACAAACGGGTATAAATTTCATGTTCTGAAATGTTTTCTGTTTATTTTCTAGGAATACATGGATCCGAAATTTATGATGCTTCGTTTGGATGTACAAAAAGTTTTAAATAACTTAGATCAGAGTAAGAAACAAACAACAGATATGTTTTTAGAGGAGCATAGCGATTGAGTACAAATAAATTAAGAAATAATAAAAGACTGAATATGTATTAATTGGTTTAATTTACTTTGATGACTGTTATAGAACATCTTCTGTTGTTAGATTTATGAATAGTGTTATCAAAATCTACACAAATGCCTACATAGCTACATGCTAACTTATAAATATATCATTGTAAAAATATAGGTAGGTACATGATCTTTCTTAAATCGTATTTATTGTTTTAGGTACTAGGGTATGCAGTAACAGGCGTACATTTATGAATACATTTCTCTTAATAATGGCTCCAATTTATTTAAAGGTTATTCAGACTTGACTTCCAATAAAGCATTTTGTATAGGCATGCCACAAGAATCTTTACGACTTCCACAACTTGCGAAACTACGAGTTATTGGAAATCATTCCAGAATAGTGTAACACTTATCGCATATTGTATACAATTCTTAAATATATAGATATCCTACACATATAACTACGCACCCAAGTTTAACGCTCGCACAGTCTTTCATATAATTTGATTTAAGTAGATACAGAATAATATCTTTATGGACGGCCTGGCCTTGTCGATATAATATAATTTCATTTAAATTCTCTTATTCAACAGATCTAAATAAACCCAAATAAATTATATATTTATCTTATATTAAACTGAAATAATTGAATGTAGGTGGTATACACCTTTCAGATGACAGCAAGGAGATACTTGACTACTTAAGACTTAAGAATTATTAAGTTATACGCTATACACAATATTTACAACAATACTACTTCTACCCACGTTCTCATCTCTATAAAACTATTTCTATAGCATACTGCGAAGAGATGGCACCACATTGCCGCATCGTATCATTAACTCTTACTCTATCTCTTTCTAGTTAGACACTTCTCTACTTCTCTTACTATTTCTCTTACAGTATGCCTGGAAAGTAAAATTTATAAATGGTGTTACAATTTCTTTTCTAGGATTTTCTTTAACACATCTATTTCCAAATACAAGAAGACTATCGCTTTAGAATCAATAAGCCTTTCCCGATAATTTCATTGATTATCTTATCACAGTAATAATATCATTTAACATCGAAAAATATAATTTTATATGTTGATAATAATAGAAATATATTGATAAAACATGTCCAAATAAATTGAAAATTTAATTAAAACAATAACAAGATAATTGAAATGATAAGAAATAGAAAATACAGTTATTTTACTAATGTGTTATGATCTGGTGTCTCCTGGTTGCTTCTGATATTTAACTTCAAGTAACTGCGGGTAGTTTTCGACAATCGATAGCAGAATTCCGTCGATATAATTTCGCAGCTGAACGTTGACATCCTGTTGCTCTTTTAGTGCTTTCTGTAACTGTTATAAGGTTTAAATTAAAATAACCTGTTTACATTCTCGATTAGTGGAGCAAAACGACAAAGGGGAGACGTATTTGATAAAGTTTTTGTAGTATTTGTATCCGATTTCCAAAGGATTCTGTAAAATATTGTTCCACATGCTCGCGCTTAAGCTTCCAAACTCAAGAGAGTTTCTTTCTTTGTGTTAATCAAAGAAATAGAAACATGATCAATTTCATTGCACATTCTAACGATATTTGACATAAGCTTTTAAATTAAAATTAGATCGAAATTGCTTAGTATTATTTTAGCAACTCAAAATTACATAGTTTGATATAGATTTAATTTACGATTTGACCTTTCTGTCTGAAATGCCTAATACA
Organism: Spilosoma lubricipeda; assembly: GCA_905220595.1. NCBI lineage: Eukaryota > Metazoa > Arthropoda > Insecta > Lepidoptera > Erebidae > Spilosoma > Spilosoma lubricipeda. The sequence continues at coordinate 6,320,197 of HG992290.1, forward strand.
AAAAAGGTTTTGGTGGAATTCTCTCAATTGTCTACTTTATATTGCATATACATTATTATTTAATTCTTATATTTATAAATTCGAATTTCATGTTTAAAAATCTACCTATTTTTTTTTCGTATAGCTTTACAACGATCTCCTCTTTGTTATTTTCTCCAAATTAAAAAAATACAGAATATTTTCGTTTAGGGATCACATCCAAGCATTTTGTGAGGGCTGTGTGATGCGTGCCTTATATTCTAGAACCTTATATTTCCCTATAATATAATATGTATTAGGTAGTATTGGAAAGTATGAGTGCAGGCAATCCTATAAAGTATGAAAAAGGTACATTTTAGTTCCAAGTCAAATACTTTAATAAAAGCATGCAGTTGTTAGCGCTGGTTCCCAAGACTTCTACACGGGAAAAGCCATGGAAAGTGTTAGTTTGTGTTTAATATTAATAAATATATCTTTCATTTTTTAAGCGTGTAAGGTTAATAGAGATATCTTTCATCTCTTTCTCTCACACGTGTGCAGTTACCAATTCACGAATATACAGTTAAGACCCTTCCAATATAGTATATATAGCGTCTATGGTTTATCATATAGAATACAGTCATGCACAGTTAGTAAAAATATCGTACCTTTTCCATCTCTATGCTGAGATTTGATTGTGTTTCGTTACCATCGAGCTGCAAAAATGCATACATGACAATATAGGCCAATTGCTTAGCAAATAACTGCATCGAGTAAGTTTTTGGGTGATTTAAGCAAAGCGTCGCAATAAATAATTATAAATGTTCAATATGACGTCAATGAGAGTATAAAACGTGTAGAGATAATTTTGTTTTCGTATGAGCGTGATTTATGAACATTAATTAAACACTTGCTCAATTTATGGATGAAAAAATCAATCGGTGAGATTATACTTTAACCTAGGCGACTTAAAGTGCAAGTGGGAAGCCATACACCAGCCAGAACACAGTTCAATACCGATGCTTAACATGAACATAAGCAGTACTTAGCTAATTACGTCCGTAATTACTTTGAACATTTTTTTTCAACACTTTTTATACTCGAAGAAGCAAATTTGTAATAGTAAAATAACTGAAATCTGAGGATGATTTTGACATTAAAATGAAAGCAAGCATTACAACGAAATTTGTTATAAAAGATCTAATGATAGCCATTTTAAAAGACAAAGTATGAATCACATTTCCATGCGTTATGTATCGACTACTTTCATTAATTTATTGCACCAAATGATATATTTTGTTTGTGAAAATGAGGATATCATATCAATGAAGTCATGACCTCAATAATGACATGGTACGAATAAATGAAAGCTTTTATGTAAACAGTCGGTTTCATTTATTAAGTGGCAACGTGCAGATGTGTTACAGTCGGAAAGACTTGATGATTTATTAATATTATTATCAAACCTTACTAACTTTAATTCCATATTTGAATAATCACAAAAATTTGATACTATTAAAATGAACAATGTGCGAATAAAGTCTGTTGTACCTTTATAAGTATTCAATGACTTTATCTATCGACTGTACAATGCGAGTGAATTTTATAGTAATGAATTAGTTCAAAACGTTAGAAACTATGTCATCTAAGCAAATAAGATTCAAGCGAATATATTTCATATATTTTTTTGAAAGGAATTGAGTAAAGTAGCACACACTAGTTTTCTTGTTAACCTTTGTAGCTAAGCCAAAAGCTTGTGTTAATAATGAGTTTACATCGTCTAACTTTGAATGTTAAGTCTGATGCCTTAACCAGTATACTGATGTAGCTTTTGTGTGCAATAAATCTACGGAAAAGCTTAAAAAAATCCTTGCGATGACGTGTATCATCTTCCTATTTTGGGTATGCTGCCTGCTTTAGCTTGTGTGTAAGTAAAATTGGTTCTAGTGCAAGATATGCACGGTATACTGCAAGTGCTTAGTTTGTATGTACTTACTTCGTCATCACTCATCTGTGAGAGTTCGTGCGCGAGCGAGTTGGTCCCCACGAGAGGGCCGCTCACTCCGTCCAGCAGACTGCGGCCCTCCTCCACGCCACGCGTTAGGATCTGCGCCTGAAGCTCCTCTTGTGCTTCTGAGAGTGCTGAAACAATTAATCAGAAAATCATTTAAAGCTCGACTTTGGCCTCGTTGGTTTTTAAAACGGTATCGTTAAAAAACAAACCATTCAACGATGTTATGTTTGTTCAAAAGTTGCTTTATTTGTAGGTACATGTATAAGGATAATAAAATAAAAGCATTAGGTATGACTATTATCGTGATTTATTGTATTTTCCGTTATTAGCTATTGAAATACTAACACTATTGTTTTCCTTCAATTGGAAGGCCAATACAGTTAAGTATTTTTACCAGTAGAGATCGATCGGTGGCAAGACATAAAGTAACACAAACAGCTTATTAAATAAAGAAAAGAAATATTAGATTTCAACTTCAAAAATTATTATTTTCATAAACTACGACGAAAAGAAAGGATTCAAAATGTAAAAAAAAAACATCTCAAGTTGTATACAGGTAAAGTTTAAAGGATTATTTAAAGCAAAAGTCTACCTAATGTAAATAAAAATATTTTTGGTACCTATTTGCTTTATCAAAATACGTTACCATAAAAGTGTGACTTGGATTTTGCGTTTCGAAGTATGTAAAAAAAGTGATGGTCGTGATCTTAACCGCGAAAACCTTGGAATGAGTCTGATAAAAGTGTTGTGTTAACTTCAGACCTATGTTTCTTCGGGTTTCTTCTGATTTTCGGGAATAGAGAGAAACCTTTTGAAATCTAAGTAAGAAGTGATACACAACTTCGAACTTTATTCTTTAATTCTCACATCAGAAGGAAAAAAGCTACCCATTCCCGTGTATTTGTCGATTATTTACTAGTTTTCAATAACAACTTTCTTAAACACGTGTCACCATTCTATTATTTTATTTCAATATATTGGCACCACTAGAGGTGAGTGAAATAATAATAACGATGACGCACATATACTTGACATTATCAGAGGTATATTGAATATAGTATCGTTTCATCAATCATTTACGATTTCAATACACTTTTGATCGTATTGTAAACAAAACGTGTGCGTCTCAGGACGTCCGACAAGTGATAATATAAACTAATCTAAGTTGAACTAATTAATATTGAAATACGGGTAGCGCTGTGGGTTAGGGTGAGAGACGAGGTGCCTGCCTACTAGTGCCTACCGCTACTGTATGCGTAAGAGAAAGGGAGGGAAGTCTGACAGACTGGCGCTGTAACGCGTTACGTAACGAAGCGGTTTACCCTCCCATAAGAACTTATCAATTAAAAAAAGGTATTGTGGAATAGTTTACTCTATAGAAATCACTGCTGGCTTGTATTGACTGCTTCCTTAAAATTGAATACTGTTCATGCTCTAAGAAATTTGGGGTTTAGTGCTCACTTATGAACACTGACATCTATAATGTTACACATGACAATTAATTTTCCTCTTGATCGCCTTATTGGACTCACGAGAAGGTTGTTTATGATTGATTATGAATCACGAGCAAGTCTATGTATCTAAGATTGGAGATAAAATTAAAGTGTCTTGATACAACGATTGAGTTAGTAACAGTAGCATCTTGTAGTTGATTATTGTTGTCATTATCAATAGCCTTTAACAGTCCAGTCTAGAAAAGAGGGCTAGTAGAGAGTTTGTATAAAATTTTTCTTCTCTATTCTAAATTACGCACGATAACTTTTGACCTGCGTAATTTAGATATATATTGCATTTAAGACTTAACAATTATAGATTACTTGATACTTAACAAAACTTAGACTCATTTGAATCTTAAACAAGTCAGGTATCCTTATGACTGCTTAGATTCCTATTTAGAATAGCTATTTTACTTGAACACAAACCTTGTTCCAATAATAAAGAACACATAAACAAAGAATTATTTAATTTGGTGCAGCCGATCGGAAGTTATGCGTACATACATTTCGGCGATTTATTTATATAATATATAGATTTCCTTTAATTCAAAAAATGCACTTACATTTATTCTGTGTCCGGAGCAACGTGAGTTCTTTCCTTAATTCATCGAGGCGGGGGTCAGGCGGGGGCGGTGGGACATCTCTCAGTCTTTGTAGTTCTTTTTTCGTGGAGGCTAACATTTCTGCAGCCGCTGCAGCTGCTTCACGTTCCCTTCGCTCGGCTTCTCGAGCAGTGCTTAAAGCGGCTGCGAGCTCAGCCACTTGTTCTTGCGCTTCGCGGTGTGCTCGTGCAGCCGCTTCGGCGTTCGCTCGAAGGGTTTCTGCCACACCACGTAAGCGACCAACCTTCAAAGTAAACAGGTAATATTACTTAAATATCCCACTTAATAGAAAATGAGCAACTGACAAATTCCTCAATGCAGATGGATTCTTGTAGATTGATTTTTGTAACTCCGTACGTAATTTTATGCTAAGCTAACAAAAAGCCGCTTTAGGTAAAGTTACAATTTATAGGACAAAAATAACTTCTACTCGAAGAAATATCAAAACAATCTTTAATCTAACCTTGACATTAACCTTTACAACTGTTCGATAACATCAAATCGCAATAATAAAGACTGTTGGGCAGTAATTTCAAAAAGGAGATTTACATCTACGACTTAAGCTAAGTGGGTGACAATTATTTTGTTAGGCGATAATGAAATTGCAAATGCAAAACTTTCGAATAAATAGTACCGATTTTAATTTTTAACAAATCATCATTGCTCAGAGTAGTAGTTTACCTTAGTTTAATCTTACATCATCATGATTTCTTTACCAGTGTTAGAGTAAATATTTGTACATTATTTACTGTTCTAACATTCCCCTTTTAAGTAAACTATCATATTATTTCTGAAAGTTGAAACACCATTACGTTATTATTGATGAAAATAGGGAAAAATAGAGGCTTGAACTTTCAAGGGAAGGGATAAACTCTACTAGTAACTAACTGGTTATTTTTGGTTCTTACTGCGGGTAAGGCTAATTTTAAACAACAGATTATAAGCTTACCTCTTGTTTAAGCTCAGATGCCTCAGCTTCAGCAGCACCAAGTCTGTCGGTGATAGCGGATAATTGCGTGTCACGATCGCGCTCCACTCGCGAAATTGCTTCACGACTCCGTCGCTTCTCCTCGGCTATGCTTTCCTCACATCGGCATTCGATCTACACATAATTGAACAAATAGATTACTAACAGGCTACATGTTTAGCGGAACTGTAATAAATACCAAGTCAATAACAAGATAGCAATTAAAATTGTGTGTGACATTTTTGTTTGATTGAGCTAGAGACGCAGATACAAGTTAGACTGCACTGCTAATATGAATCAACTTCTGACTGGCATTTAATTTAGTTAGAAGAAAGACTTTAACTATTCTTATATTCATTAAACATGATAAAAGTTAGTAAAGTTTATTCGGACGGCACGATTCTATGATAATATATAATATATGTACCAGATGTATCTACATGTAAATCCTTCAAAAATAATACAAAATTTTAACAAAAAGAAACCGACTTCGACAATTGGAATGGAACCAAATTGAAATGGGTCCACACGGGAAGCACCAGCTTTCAAATAAAAAAAAGAATCATTGAAATGGGTTGGCGCGATATTTGGTTATTCGTCAATTTGTCGCGCACATACTTAATGCAAATTGAAGACATATGGTTTTCTCATGGATGACATTGTCAGAACTGGACTGCACTTTTTATTTGACAGCTGGTGCTTTCAAATAAAAAAAGAATCATGAAAATCAGTTAACCTAATCACAAATTATGAGTTAAAAAAAATACAGTCGAATTAATAACCTCTTTCTTTTTTTGAATTTGGTTATAAAGGTATTGGATACTTGACGTTTTGGCAGTATTTGAGAGTAGTAAGTAATTTATACATACCTCTCGAACCTGTTCGTCCAGCATATGAACCCGAGCTTGTAGTACTGCATTATCCGCTTTCGCCCTTGCGTAGCGCTCATCCGCTGTACTTTGCGTATCTGCCAACGAAGTTACTTGCTGTTGCAACAGTTGCACCTGAAGGACAAAACAATACACCGGTTATTATAATGGGGAAATACATCACACAGTAAAATGAGTAAGTAAAATGGCGATTTTATGACTTTCTTTGTGAATCTATGCATCGTTGATTTAACGCATTTAATTAAGAAATTAAATTAATAATTGGTCAATGGTCAATGGTTAGCTTTATTTCTAAGATATATTTATTCATAAATCTAGATGCTTCAGTATTTTTTTGACAAGAATAAATCAATTTGAGGTAGGTATATGACCAAATCAAAAACGAACAATCCAAAGCTAAATAATATTGTTTGGAAGTTTACCAATTAAATGAAACAAATAAAAGAATAACTTTCAATGTCAATTCAATCAGTAACAATTTATCCTTAAATAATTTTATGAGTCGTTTCATATTTCTACATTATAATGATACCTACTGGTAGATAAGTATTCAATTTTGAACGCTATCGACACAGTTTTTATCGCTGCATGCTGTGCTGGCCGCGATTGACAGATAGCAACGCTTTATTGCTCCTGAGGAATACAAAGCAATTCGATCTTCAAAAAGTATGTTCGTTTAATCAATGCTCTGAGTCCACAATGGTTTATGTAAGGCAGGTCTGGTATGCGTTCTATAAAACTGCTATCGCATGCAATGACCGCGATTAAATTAAAACGGATTTCTATTATAGTCTTTGTTTTATCACGACATTAACATATTGTAACTATGTAGGCATTTTTAATACCAAGACTGTTGCTAGCTTTATTTTCTAACTTCCTTAGTATCAATTAGGGCTTTACTTATCTTCTATCTATAACCTCCCGTCCCTATATATCTGTACTTTGTAACGTATAGAGGGACAGCCTAGTTTAGTTTGAGGTCAAATTAGCAGGATCATTCGGAGTCACGGCCAAGAACCATGGCGTCACAGAAAACAGGTGTTTAGCAATCTTTTCTCTCCTTTCCAGAGAGAGAATCAAAACCCTTAATGATAAGGGGGGGTCTTCTGACTCTTGGGTTGTAGGTGGCCATGACTGGCCTGTTTGATTCCCCTTCCCATAAAAAAGAAAAGAGAAACAGAAAAGCTCACAAAGAATGTGTTGTGTCTAGATTTTGCAAATGTACATATTTAATCAATTCTAGTCGACGCCAGTATGTCCATTAGTTAAAGAGTTCTTTGAAGCGATACCATGTATATTCCGATTACATGTTTATCGTCAACGCAAGTCGTCCTTGAAACGATTCCGGGTAATGTACCGAGGCTGTGGCTAATTAGAGATGGTGCGCCAGATCAGTCGCCACCGCCGATATATAATTATACAATTACGGATCGATTGATTTCTAAATCGATATCGTCATCTCGACAACCTAAATATTTCAAATATTTTTGCAGTTTCTCTGATTTATCTGATTTTCTTAAATTATGCGAATCAATTACATTTCGATTTTCAATTCGAATTAGCTTAGTTATATAGACACGTTTTTTTTTTGTGTAAACATCCCATGTCCATACAAACTATTTTTTTTTTTTGGATTTAAATATACGATTTGAAATATGTAATACAGTTGACTAACGCTACAATATTCACGGACTTCATAACGTATAACTGAATTTAAATTTACCTATTAAAAATGCACTTCGCAGCAGTTAATGGAAGCGATAGACATTTTCAAAGTGAAACCGTTTATTTCCTCATGAGGCCTGAGAAATTTATTTATTTGTCAGATAACTTTAACAGCAGGCAATTTAAAGATATATGTAATACTTCTTACGTGATTACGTTAATTCCTATTGACATTAATTATTTACAAGCTTTTGCGCGGCTTCGCACTTTATTACCTTACTTGGATGTACATTCTTATACAATCTTAGCTCTAGCACAGAGTAACTTATAGTACTAATAAGCTCTAGTCCTGGCATTATATAAGGGAAAACATACTGCAGAAAATAATCAGTTTCACAAATAATCACCTAGCCAAAATAGTCACATATTCATATAGGTATATCAAATATGAAATTAATATCAAACCTGTCTGCAGAAGTCTGTGTGAGAAACGTCAATTTAGGATCTACTGAATAAGGATTTATTGGAGCACAATCAAGTCGGAGATTATCGTTTAACCAGCTCAAGAGAACCTGATATTCTATGTACAGTGCAAGAAATATGAAAAATATTATTACGGCGATTATTTTTATCATCAAAACATCTAAAACCAGTAATCAGCAGGACAGTAAAGCTAGTAAGGATAGGTTGGCAAACAAATAATTGATAGGTGCCTGGTGATATCCGCCACATCATCAGCTACTTCATTAGTAGTACCAAACCTACATCAAATCAGAGAATAGAAACAAAGTTAAGTTATTCAACAGAGCACTCAATTACTTCCATTCGTTGTTGAACAAATACGAAGAAATATTTGGCTCGTACAAGAAATATGCGCATTCCTCTTTACTTGGAGCATTTTATGCATCAGCAAGTTCGTTGTGCAGGCGATTAACCTGAACATCTCGACATATACGTGAATAGATATACAGCGACGATCAAGTGACCAATACTGAACAGCTATTGAATTTAGAAAGGTGTTTGTATAAGCGGACCTTTTATTCAAGACTCGTTATTGCCAGCGGCTTCGCTGAAACTAATGAAACTCCAAACAACCATTTACAACTCATTTTACCATGTAGGAGTTCTTAGGAGTGTTTTCCAAAAAATATTTCTCAGTGTGTGCTTCTAAATAACGTGAAAAGTATAAGGTGCAAAAATTTCATGTTGTAGTTCATCGGTGTGTTGATGAGTAAATCAGTCAGTCAGGGCAAATAATATTTTGTAGGTATACAGGACCATCGCTATAAAAATTCACTTAAAGTTAGGATATTTTGATGAAAGGTTTAAGCTACTTACAATAATAATTCCAGTTTTAAAAAGACTGAAGGAAGGGAAAATAAAGAAAAGAAGGGTGTTGAGATTAAGTATAAAAAGTCAGACGTCATTTTCTGTAAATAAAGACTAAAAAATCTTCTATATTATTGAATATTACCTCAATAGGTCGTGAATATGAAGAAAGTTCAGACTAGGAAGGAAATTTATGGCTTCCGTACTAACAGGTAAGTCACAAACGCTAAATTATTATAGGAAGATGATTGCGTCTCAGTTACACGATTGAAGTATAATAAAGATAGATGATAGGTTACATAAAATAAATATTCCATGTAAAGGTACGTTTAGTTTAGTTAAGAAGAGATTGATTTAGACATGTCAAGTGATCGCATAAGTGATGATGATGATAATAGCGTGACGTTACGTAAATTGTTACATAAAATGTTCAAGGGTTGAAAAAAAAAGATGCAAAACTTGGTACAGGAATTGACGTTTTGCAAAGAATCGGTTCTAATTGAAAGTATCAAGTGAAGGAAAATATTATCCGTTTAATTGCGTTTTTGTTGAAGCGATTTATGTTTTTTTTTTACTCCAATGTCGATAAGCTTCAGTAAAATACATTCTATAACAGAATATGTATTAAAGTTTCAAAAATGCATAAAAGAAACTAAAATATGTATCAGGGTTTCAACCAAATAATTTATTTTGCTACAAATATCTAAATGTCAACTTAATAAATATTTGATGTTTTGTAATTTGTAAATTGTAAACGTGAGTGATTTGTAATTTATTGAATACTTTCTGCTAAAGCAATGTAATTATTTTGGAAATGCGTTCTAGATTTTACATTTACTATTATTTAAAGTATGACTTAATAAAAACAATTATTATTTAAAATGGTATGCGTAATACGTATATATTACATGCTAAAAATTAAAGTTCCACTATATTGTTTCAAACATGTTGCGGCGCTCATGCGCTGGACCCGCCAGGTGAAGTCTATAATTGAAGGCTCGTCTGAGTCTGCAAAAAACGAGTACCTATAATGAAGATTGCACGACAGTGACCACGACTGCTCTGCCAGAGCGACACGACACTGAAGAAGAGTTTCAAATATGTATAGTATTGTCGGAAACGAGGAAGCAATTGAGTCTGATTAAACAAGACGATACTTCAAATAAATAGATCCAATAAAGTTCAATTATGAAGAAAATCTTAGTTGTTCGACTCATTGTTACAATTAATGGTACGAAGTCCGAAATCAACAGTTTTATTATTCAGTAGAAGCAATAAATATTAACCACATTATATGTGTAATTGGATAGACGTAATTGAATAAATAAGTTTTAGAAATTTTCAGAATGTAATACTTGTTAAGAGGAGAAGTATTACGGATAGTATTTCAAGTAGATATTATTTAGAAGCTCAAAGTTGGTAATTGGCATCAGGTTTTTAACCCAGTACCAAGCTATTTTTGACATATAATTATTATGCGACACTTTAGTACATATTCACACTCTAAGTCTATTTTAATCTGTTTAAAAACAGTGATATAGTAAAACAGTAAGAAATATTTGGACAGATAACAAATGAAATTAAATGTAATAAGTAAGTTCATCGACAGTGCTTTTTGCTTTCTTTAATAATTACGTACAATACCGTAACCAAAAAAACATGTATATCTTAGCTTGATTAATTCAATATAGATTAACAAACATTGTAATTGAATTAGAGAAAGTGAAATCAGATGTTAGAACGATTTCTTTATCAAAACCACTGGCTTGTAACAGTAAAGTATTAATTAGGTATTTATTTTAATCTTAAATGTTCGTCAAATGAAAATGGTTATATTTTAGTCTCTTATATATCATTTTCTTTTTTTCTTACAATCTATTTTTCTAGATGAACGGCTTATCTTCCCCTGATCTTTTCTAAGTGACCGCTAAATTTCATTGCAATTTTAAAAGAAAAAAACGCGCACCGTGGGTTCCGTACAAACCTCTAGGTATTAAGGTATATTATATGATGATACTAAAAAAATATGGTTTTCGCAATTTTACTTTATCTGTACTATACGACATTGCGTCGTACGAAATTTCAAGATTCTGAGTTCACGGGAAGTATCCTGTAGGTTTTGATTTCCTTGCGAGTGACGAAAATTTGCAGCATAAACGACTGTATCTTTTGATTGCGTTGGCTTAGAAGTTGAATTCTTTCACAGCTCGAAGGGACAACAGACCTGAGTATTTGATATAAATTTCAGCCTGATACCTTGACGCGTTCCTAAGAAAAAGAGTCTTGACAGACAGACAGACGGACCACAAAGTTTTTTTCCTTTTGAACCCTAAAACGATTTTTATTTTAATAATGTTTGTTAGGATTAGGAAAACTGCAGTTGTTAAGGCACTGTTCTCTTACGCATGTGAATATTATCATTCAGACTAATTCAGAGTTACGGTGATCCAAAATATTTCAATAAGTATACGCTATTAATACCAATAAAATAATCTTGTGTTCATTTATACTTAAGCGATGAACCGCCCGTATAAATATAGGTAGGTAGTAAGTAAACAGAAAAAGTAAAAAACATTATCTTGAAGTATACCGATGACGCATTCAAATTTATCGCTCCGTCGATCAGTCATGATAAATCTACTTCGATCATAGTTTTGAATTCTGAATATGCTGAAAAGTGAATTAAAATAAGGCAGTCTTTATTCTTAAGAAGAGAACATGTGAAGGAGATAAAACAGTCATAACTTTTCATTTCTTTAGGATGAATAGAGATGACACTCCGTACCTAATTTTAATCGGACACCAAACGGATTGTCTAACAAGTATCCAAATGGTCTAGATGTTCAGATAAATATTAAAATGCGGTACATACATACAGTAATCACATATGAATATTAACATATTATAATTTTCATGTGTTGGTGGTTGAAGGTGATTACAGATTGTCACACGTCTGATAGAAATCGGCAAGGCATTCCATAAATGCACAGCGACTACAGGAAATGATATTGCATAAAAATTTATGGAATGCCTTGGTATTGGCAAGTTTAGGTCTTCAAAAGACTTTGGATATTTTAAATGAGTGTCATGAAGGAATTTAAAACGTTTTGTGAGGCAAAGAGGAGTTAAATAATTGAACAAAATTGTACATAATCGTAAAGATATGAACATTCCAACGAAACCAGATTGGAAACAGTTAGCTACTTGAACTTTTTACGGAAGTAGTGAACATAATGACATTTACGTAGCCGAAATATAAATTGAATGCAAAAATTTTGATGACGCTCAATTTTATCGAGATAAAGCTTATAAAGTTCAACGAATTACTGTAAATAAATAATACTTAAATTATAAGATTTAAAGAAGTTGATTTGTCAGGAACATCACTAGTTCTAAGATGGGAGATTGATCTGTTTCTCATGATGAATTTATTGAAATATGGACTATTTATTATTTATTGAAACTAGGGTGTATCTACCCTAAATAAATCGGTGTCAAAGATTTTAGATTTATTGATTTGAATGGTAAGACGATTTTATAACATAATTTTTAATACTTTTTAAACAATAGTAATATTAAAACCCACTAATTAAAAATAAAAGTAGAACGAATTGCACCACTTTTGGGTATTAATTGCTGCAATTTCGATTGCAGTATTAATTAATTAATTTAAACTAATTATAACTAGGTAAATTTAATGAATAAATATATTGTACAAAATAATAAGAACGCAAAATATTGTCTTGACAAACGATGTTCGAACTTAAAGGACTACACCTCTTATATTCTCCTCATCTCTATAGTATCCTCTTTCCTTAAAATACACTATAGGTAGGTACATTTATTGTTTTTTGTTGTCAAGTCAGTATGAAAATTCAATATGGGAACCAGCTAATTAATTCAATAACACTGTAGTTTTAAACTGGTAATACAATTTTTTGAAATTTAAAGGAATATTAACCATATACTTAATATTTACACTATACCTGCTTAAGATCTGTAGGATTCTTTTTTGAAAATTCGGAGTACTTTTATGATAGCTTTATTTTACTCACTTTGCAAAAACAATGATACAGAAAAGGACAGTGATCTATGTTTTTTGGTCTCCCTACATAACATAGGCTACAGGTAGACATTGGTTTATTGGGTATCGTCTTTGAAATAACTGCTACTAAAACTGCGTAAATGCAAACTTATGCAACTTCTTTTTCCACTGTCTTGTTTTTTTTTTACCTAAGCTCTGCTTAACTTAGGACCAGATTCCTAAGTTAAGCAGAGCTTGTGTTATGAGTACTAGAGTTACTAGACAACTGATATAAATACATAAATACTTTTTTATTGTAAATACATACATATTATACATAGAAAACACCCAAACTCCGAAACAAATATTTGCAGATCACAAACATTTGGTTCGACCCGGGAATCGAAGCACATCAGTCGCATACGCTACCACGGCACCACAGAGGCAGTTTTGTTTTATTGTTTTTTTTTTTGTATTATTTTGTTACGCATATGCGCATATATATTTTACACTATTAAGATTTGAAAAAACATAAGATTAAGGTAGTAAAAAAATAACGTTAACTAGACTCAAAGCGTGTTACATATAACGTCCAATGAATTATCTTGACTACAACTTAAGATAAAAACACTGAAACATATATTAGATACCTTTTCATAAATATTGGAAATAGAAGTAACTACTACTATCATTTGACAACAGTAGTCATAAGTCATCCTATAATCAATCTGACAGATGAAATCGACTAACGAAATATTATATGAATCACCATTTTGCGTGATGTTTTAGCTGCTATGATAATTAACGAATTCTTGTACAATATTTGCATTTTAACTGGTAACGCCTCCAACATCTTGTCAAAGTGACATAACAAAAACACCACTTCCCTCCTTAGCAAAGCGGGAGACAAAATGAAGTCAAAATAGGCAGACACCTTTTTCAAACCGGGAAGCACCACGGATAAAGTAAACAAAAACACCAGTCTCATGAGAAAAGTGAAATGAATCGTCTTTAAAATATAAAGCTGTAATATATCGAACTTTCGATCGAGACCCGGCTGAAGGTACCCGGTGTCTCGGTTTTACTTTTGTTAGTTGCTACGCAGACTGGTTTCACTTCTCAGATGTGTTCGCAATCTAGTGAATAGATAGATCAGTTGTGAAGGAAACAATTTCTTGCTTATTTATATTGTGATTGTATTTATTCTCGGAATTGTAGTAATGAAATAAGATGGGTATTAATGGCTATGATTCGAGCACAGCACTTCTTATTGTAACTATTATGTCATATTCGAATATAGATTCAGTGTTCCTGAGGCAAAAATGATTTCAGCTCTTTAGAAATACGAAAAACTCGAATGGTTAGTTCTAATCTCCTTTCAAAGTTGAAATTACTTGAATTAGTCAAAGTTGAAGTTGAATTAGTCAAAATAATCTACCAAATAAAGCTCTTATTTCATCTTTTACCATATCGTGGATCAAGCAAGAGATTACATACAATTATATTAATCCGATACAAGTTATAGTCAGTAAGTGTTAATGCAATTAAATTAAAAGATAATATGTACATGTAAAGATTTGGCTAAAAAACTAGAAGTTTGCCAAGGCACCTAATTTAAATATAAATATATTTTCGGACATCTAAACACACAACGCCATCTAGTCCCAAGATAAGCAGAGCTTGTGTTATGGGGTACTAGACAACTGATACAAATACATATATACTTTTTTTTTTTTGTAAATACATAAAAACATTTAAAACATATATATAATAATACATGCAACTAGGCGGCGCGGCGGCGGATGGCGCTGTCCTTTTTTTTTAAATCTTACGCTTTTTTGATTTAACGTTACCGACGTTTTTTGCCGGCTAGGGTACCCCTCCGCAACGTCCCATAAGGAACTTCGTTTCAAAACCTTCTAAAGATAATATATCTGTTCTCATTGGTATATTAAATACATTTTAACATAAAAAAAACAAAGATATAATTTATGAGTCATATTTATCACTTCTAAGATAAGAATGACACATTGAAGGCAGAATTCATTTTCTTAGTTAACGAGTTAATATTTTTGACTAGATAAGACGGACGTAACTAATTTAAAATAATTAAGATATGAATGAAGAATGAAGCACGAAATAAAAATTATTCGCGGAAGCTCAACACAAAAATTTATTCAAAATTCATAAGATCCCACTTTTTGATCTTCATATATATTATAAAAGTTATATATAACTAATCGAATTTTCTTTTAGTATTTTGCTGACAACATATTCGATTAGGTTACGTTTTAGAGAAAATAAAACTAAATTGATTCATTCGTTTAAAAGCTGCTTTATGCCGAGACGAACTCGCCAGAGCTTAATAATACTATAACTGATAAAAATGTAGTGTTTTTGTTACTAACGGTTTGTGAATGGAAGAAGAGAATGATGAACGAATAACAAAGTATGTTGGCAAATAAAGAACGACTATCAATTTCACATTAGAAGATTAGTATTGACAAATAAACAGAAGTGCGAGTCAAGTTCTCCTGCCTAATGAAAAAAAAAGATTACTATTTTTGCACACATATATATGTGTGGTGAAGGATTAAGGATATGGAGTGTCACTACTCCTATTCATTCAAAAGAGCAAACGCTGCAGTACAACAACACTGCAAAAATTAAAGGAAAACCTAATAGAAGCTAGCCAGCCAGCGTATAGTCTAAAACCTCCTTTCTATAAAGAGGCACATGTCCAACTGTAGACTGTGTGTTGATGATGATGATGAATTACTTAAAACCGTAGAAAAAGAGCCAAAAAATTATCAAGAAATGTTTCGCGATTAAGCAACTTGTCACGATAACAATATGTTGAAGAGTAACTTCAATATAGGAGTATGTATAAGATAAAAGTAGCCCTAATCAGTCACATCAAATGAATCGGTAGAATCTAGAGATAAGCGATTATTCTTATCACGTGAAAAAGGTGTAGCAAATAAAAAATATATTTGTTGTCTATGACATTACATGATTGAGATTACGTTTCAAGCGGTCAATATTTCGACAGATCTTTATGAACATAGGAGTTGTTAATAACTATACTATACTCATACCTATTATAAATTACAAATACGAATGTGAATTTGTTCGCTTTCATGCTGAAACCTATTTTAAAAAAAATTCAACAATACAGACTAAAATAAGAAAACATTAGTTACTTTTTACCGCGAACACCATCGCAGGCAGGGCTTTAGTGAAAGGTACGTATTAAGCCTCGAGAGGTTATTTGACTCCATCCATCAGGTAGAATGATGATTTATCCAAGATAGCACAGGCCTTAGATGTGAGAAGCCCAGAGGTGATTAAAGCGGCGTGGAATAGGAGAGGCCTATGTCCAGCATTGAAACGTAATCAGCTGATGATAATTAACTTTCATCATTGTAAATAAAAAACATTTTAAAGAATCCATGTTCATAATTAACATATGATATCACACATGAAGTAGTTGTGCAGGAGCGACTAAGTTTTAAAACAAAAGCAAACAATTTGAGGTCAGAACTGTTAACCTTAGTAACGACACCCATAATGAGGTTCGTTATCTAAATGCTGTTTGTTGAACTGAGATCATTGTTGCGTTTACACTGTCAATGTGTTTAAAAAATGCAAACAATTTAGAACTTCTGTCCTACTAAGTACTAGCTACAATTAAAATTAAAAGTTTTGATCGCAGATGTAGCGCGTTACCTTGGGTCCTAATCAAATTAAAATAATATTCCTTGCAAATATAGCAAGCTAATTCAATTAAATAAGGATAAGATAACACCAACATAATTGTAGTGGACATTTGATAACGAGTTCATTTATTCTCATGATAAATACTTGTGACACAAATGGACATATCGTATTTACCAACATTATCGGTTGATTACAAACAAATATTATTTCTAGTTAAACTTTGCCTTCTGGAAATACCGCATATTAATTACAATAATTGGTATCATAGAAGCATCATATCGAATATTTGTGGCCAAAGTGATTCTACCGAATGAAAAATATGAGCAGAATCCAAGAGTATTGGTCACCATACTCATTGCGAATGGAGACAATGTAATATTGCAACATGGTGACCCTCACTATGGCAGCCCATTCAGGAGCTTTTGCATGTTTTGGTCTCTATTTTTTTGGTCCGATTTGAAATAAGTAATCTTAAAGTAATAGTGTCTGGTATATAGTACGTTTATGAACGTCATTATGTTAAGACGCATGCCACAAATTGAGTACTAACAGTTTTTATTATCGTTATGTATACTCTTGTTCGTGACTTCCTCGAGAGTTTGTAGTAGATGTGCATAGTTTTCGTTGTGTCGAGTTGTCTTGCAACTTTCCAGTATTCGTTTTGCCTCGGATGGATGTTAGCAAGTTGACGGTCGGTTTCGTTCAATTACTATCTGTGGGTGAACGGTTTCAGATGTCATGTTGTTCCATAATAGATGGGGGCGCGGTAGATAAAGGAAACTTTTGAGTGTGTCTTAGAACTTTCATAGCATTTCTACATTCTATCGCGTAATAATAATTATGTTGTTTACATAATCGAAGCGTCTAGCTTACAGTTAAATAAGCAAACTTTAAATCCAAGTTAAGACACAGGAACAATAAAGTAACCTATATAATTTGTAGTGACATCTATCGAACGAACGAGCGCTATCTAACGAAATCAATGCAAACTATTTAGGTGGTACTATTTAAAATTATTCTGCATCGTGCAATAACAGTTTCTACAATACGTAGATATAATGTATCTTATTAACAACGGCTCGAAAGACACCGCATTCATGACCCATTTCTAAATATATATATAGATATTTATAGAGAGGCAATAAGATTAAAATTTGAATCAAACCAATACAATTATAAATTATAAAATTGCAGATATGAAAGGTCAATGTCCGTTGACCTAATGCACCAGTTATACTTAATACAAATTATGTTAGGTCGTATGCGGTATTGTATGCAATGCGATATTATTCGATATGCGCTCAACAAAGTAACAGTCAGTTGCGACCGTTGCGTTGTCTCAACTCTGTCCGATTTGATTGATTAATTAGCTACTTTAGTTATCTATACCCTTTAACATTGCCAGTAATTTAAGATAATAGTGAGACTGTTTACATATTTTGCTGGTAAACGATAAGATTATCTAGAATACAGCTTCTAGTAATTAAAACAAGAAGGAGTCAAGTAAAATACAATAATCTATACATATAAAATGATTTGCTCTGACTGACTGACGGATAACTTTAACTATTCTCAAAAACTAATACATACTGAACTTATATTGCCAAAAAAGTTAATCCCTATGTAACAACAAAATAAATAACATGAATATCGTCTTACTGTATTTAATTACCCAACAAAAAAGGTTTGATGTGTTCACTTTAACTTTTATATCGAAAAGACAGACGTGGTTCTGAATATTCTGTCAACTATATTTCTATGTGCATTTTTTTATACAATAAGGAAAGTTCGGAAACTATTCCCATTCGAGATAATGTCAATATCACTTAATTTAAATATAAGACCCATATGTCACATTACGTTAACAGTAGGTGAAATCGTTAATGACATTTTAGGTTAAGTAGCGATAAACGTATTGCGGAGAAACTGTTTGCCAGGAAAATAGTCCTAGAATAAAATACTTTATTGTACGCCAATTTCATTATTACAGTTGAATATTACAAGAAGATACGTACAATGGACGGCAATTATAGTTAAAGGCAATCTTTTCCAGGTAACCTTTGGACGTTGGTGGACGAATCGACAGGGGATAAAAATAAACAAAGGGTAGTTATGTTTGTTGTTTTGAAGCTATGGTGGTATTAGAACAATTATATAAATACACATACATATATTATAATCACGAGTTATGTATCGCATTTTGGGATTTAGATTAGATTTACAGCGAAAGAAAATGGTAGTAAATGATGGCTTATCAGTAGGAACATATCTAAGGGAACTAGATATACAAGCAATTCTAACCTAATTATCATTTATGTTATGTACCCTGGACAGTCGACGGCCATGACTCAGATAGGGACAAGATTGTGCCTAAGTCGTTTAGCACTCTCCAAACACTTGTTTCAGAAATCTACAATTCGTTCTCAAGCTATTTACGGCTATGTCACTATTAAGAAAGGGAATTGAGATTTTATTACCAATTCTTAACAAAAAGTATTACAAAATATTTATCGTCCGTTTATCAAAACATCGTTGTTATAACACTTTCATTGTAGAGTATTCACATGTAATAATGTAATAGAACAACATTATGTTAATTAAAACTAAACATTATGACTTCGTAACACAGGCAGAATGTCTCTCTCAAGAGCGTTGATGAATAAATTAAAATTCAGCATTGTTTAGCTTGTCAATTCTTCTTAAAAAGTTTGTATATGAATGTTCTTCTTAGTAAAAATCTTTTATCTGGTTTGGTACTCATAAACTGAAAATAACAGAATATGACAAGCGATTGTTTTCGCAAAAGCGGCAAACTACGCACTCGGGTTCAATGAGAAATTTCGTTATTCGGTTTATCTAACTCAGCAGGGGCTAAATCTATACTAATATATAAAGCTGAAGAGTTTGTTTGTTTGAACACGCTAATCTCGGGAACCCCTGGTCCGATTTTTAAAATTCTTTCAGTGTTAAATAGACCATTTATTGAGGAAGGCTATATAGGCTATATATCGTCACGCTAAGACGTACAGGAGCGGAGCAACAATGAAGAATGTTTTAAAAACAAGGGAAAATTATCACGCTACTGGCAATAGGAGATGCAAACGAGGTTACGTGGGTCAGCTAGTAATTTATAAACGGCTTTCACCCTCCCCTTTTATAAGGGACTGTTACTACTGGGGTTACAGAAAGCCATTTTGATAATGAGTTCGTGCATAAATTGATAGTTGAGTCAGCCACTTCAAATTGAAGTCATGTGTTTTAACATAAAGGGCGCTCATTCTGTCAAGATCTATCTCTGTCTCTTTGAATTGTCTTCTTGTAATGGATACATATTATATACCGATTATAAGGATATAACTTTTACTAAAATTGCTTTGAGAAACATCGTGCAGTAAGGTAATTAGACTAATTTTAAGATACGTATTGTAGGCAGGCTTTTCTATTTAGTAATACATATTTCATTATCATCCAATCATCTTAACTTTAATGGCTATAGTTTACAAAGACGTAGGCCTCTTTTAGATAGGAAGTTTTGGCCAAATTGGCATGTCAAATGTGTTACGTGACAGATAATCTCAATGATATCTGATAAACCAAAGCAACTTTGATAAACTTTATTTCAAATCTGTGGCCAATCCATGTTTTTGTCGTGAACCTGCAAAGTATCTCGTTTGGTCGATCGCTTCCATGTATAAACAGAAGCAATCGCGTGACACTAGTGAACAAATCAAAGGCCGCGATGGTACGACCAGGACGAGCGCCTGTGCACGACGAATAAAAAAACTGTTTTAATCTATGGTACTATCAGCTAATCCAAGATAGGCGATCAGAGACAGTTTTTTTATCACACACTTATATCAATTTATGAAATATAAACGTTTTTGAAGTAATGACGACTTTGAATAAGTGATTTTAAGAAGGAAGTCATTCTAAGTATTGCGTATTGCTTTATTGTTGCTAAAATTGGTTTTATAGAGAACTCGTTTATGATATATCTATATCGAACACGATGAGTAAGTAGGTACTTTGTGAATCAATTAAATGTCAGGAAAAAACAAGCGTAAATGTTTGTACGTACAATATGTTTCGCGTCAGAACTTACGTCGGACGGAAATTATGACAATCCCAATAAGCCAATATTCTATTAATCATAATATAACAGAGTTGAGAACCCTGAAATAATTACAATTAATACAAAGAAACAATGACGCTTACTAGGGAAATAGGGAAGGCCTAAACCTCAACAATTACGAGTTCTTACTTGATAATAGTCAGTTGCAATAAAACCAATTTATTACAAAATTTGACCTTATAAGAATGCGACGCACGTAAAATAAAAAGTGGTATTTTTATCCTTTCTCCTTTTTAATTAAAATTAAAAGTTATCCTCTTATTATTAACTTAATAACCGTCAAAACAGAACAATTTCAGAACAAAAAATTAGGAAGGAATAAATTGAATCAGTATTGAGTTATTTTAGGTATATAAATGTAAAGTGTATATTCAATTTAAAGTACCTATGTATGTAATGTAAAGTAGGATAATGCTCACTTGATCAGATAAATTGTCACACCATAGATGGGCGGCTGTCTTCTTCCCACCATTTAACCCATTGGTTAGGTGAGGGGTCAGAGGTCCACCCGTAAACAAGTCGTCCGTGAGACTTGCGTCAGAGGTAATTCTGAGTCTGGACTCTGGTGGCGGCCCTTGAGGACCCACGAAGTCAAATTGACCGTCCCACATATCGTACTCCAGTTCAAGGCTATCTTCTACCTCAATCGGTTCACCCATCGTGCCTCTAGACCGATTGAACAAACCCGATTTAAACATTTAAATTCGGTCTTCTTATCTTTGGATATATTCTATTATTGCACACTTACTTAACAACTATAACACTTAATTAAACATTATTTCGTAACCGAAGTAATTTGACTTTCAAAGACGATTAGAATAATTTTGTTCCATGTAAAGCTAGAATTATAATGGCACACTTGATCGGAGACAGTACTCGGACTATTCTGTCTAATACAATTATGAAACGGCACTATATTCACTTAACACTGTTTGCAGCCAGGGAATCACACTGTGTCACATCTTTCACATACACGGCTTCACCATAAAAGGAACTAAGTCGTAGGATCACCAGGTCAAAGTTAACACAAAGTCCTCTAATTGTTGTCGTAAACAAGAATTATGATATCAGGCAAAAGGAGACTCCGGCGAAGTCGATTCAAAATTTTCGACGGTTGCACTGACATCCTTTTAAGAAGGACAGGTTGCGAATAACGTCTGTCACGGATTCGATTGTTTTCTACCAGAATGTTATATAGAAATATCGAAATCGTAAGTTAAGAACTGAAACTTTTATGTAGACGGTGTGGTACGTGATGTTCGTACAGTATCACATTGGGCACTAGCCGGCGCGCGGCGGCGAGCAGTCGGCCGACGCGCCCCACCCATTGACACGACATGATTATCAGCCGCCCGAGCCGCCGCACCATACAAATAAACTTTATTCGCTCCCTGCACATATGCACACCGTCTGATAGATAGTTCCGAGGCAATAACCCCTTTCATAAGCTCCCCCAGTCTGGTTGGATCTTGTAATTTTACGGGCGAGGGGCCATCATGATTGGACTCAGCTTTGCCAGATGGAGAGCCCCATTCAGTACGACGCATACTCCTCTTAGTTTGTTTGAATGCGAAATTATTCCAAAGTTATTGTAACTTACTTTATAATGTATAATTATGGATGAAATTACCTACCCATAATATAAATTGTTTTACATTTAACATAATGTTCCGAAAATAATAAAGATGAGAAGAGAAATGAATTTATTGAGGTATATCGAACTAATCATTCTTGTGAACGAACGAAATTGCAAAGCAGTGAAATTAAAGAAAGTTGTTGATACTGAAAGTGAGATGAATATGATAGAAAAAAGTGAAGCTATTAAATAGAGGCCGTAGATGTAACCGGCTTTTGCAAGGTGCAATCATGAACCTGCAACGTACACACATTTTACTTGATGCGGATTTGATTACTACAATAGTCACAATGTAATTGGATGTTAATGGAATCTCTACAAATAATGTAGTTAATACTTTGAAAGTAAAATCGAATAACATAAATAAAACGTTTAATTCTTCTATAAAAAGCGATTCCATTGAATATTCATGGTATTTAATGGATAGCGTTATAAAGATAGATTAAAATAAACTGGTCTACAGTATAAAGATGATCGAGAAAAATACCAAAGTAAAGAGTAATTTAATACACTGCAAAATCGAAATTGAGGCTATTGTTCACGGCGTGTGAAATTCGTGGTAGGAAGTTTAAATTGGATATCATTGCGGGTTCTATTTAACGGATAACAGTACTATGAAGTAATAGATTTATCTGCAGACATTGTGTTGTTAGACTATTTCAGGATGTTACTACAGATAACAATGGTAAGCTAACTCGAGTTTAATCAATGTTAAATTGTAGAACAGATTCGGAAATACTTTAACCAACTTCTTAACTGGGTGCAAATTGACGTCGAGCAAAGTACGGATCGAAGAAACGATAAGCAAACAAAATAATATCCTCACACTTATAAGACACCGCCATCTGATACCAAGCAAAGCAAAGCTTACTTAAAATCGCGGCAAATCGGTGAGTAAATTCTTAAGAAATAGGTTTTTTACATGTCTGATATTGTCCGAGTCGAAATGATAAAATTAATCCTTTATTTGATTTGTTGGTATTTACTTCTTTTTTTAATCAAAATTTTCTTTTCTTCTGCATTATTGAATAAATTAATCGTTTAAATCCGGAACATTTACGATGATTTACCGAAGTTGCACAAAAAACAACATTCATTGCTTAACGTTGTACTTCAATGAAACGACGGGAAAACTTAAATATTGCCATTCAATGGCCGTGAAATGCTTTTATGTTATTACAAACTTTAAATCGTTGTATAATCAGTTCTTGTTATATTAGAAACTTAAAATAATGGAACACGCACAATTGGCCGATTTTAAATTCCAGACAAAAGGTCGAACTACTTCACCGGAGTAAAAAATTGCCTGGTATATTCAACTCAGTTAACAATCGAGGGAACAATGCGATCTCATACATTTTAATTAGATTCATACAACCGTGGTAAATATTGTTAGTAACTTGCCAACAAAATATACTATGAATACATCTCGCAAAAAGTTTAACTTTACACGGAACAAGATACTGAAATAGTTATTATATTCAACTGAACCGAAAAGTACCTACAAAAGTTTTTTATTTGGAAACATCACTGTTCCTTTAATAATATGAATGTCGGAATTCCTCTGACTGGCTTGTCTTGAAAACCACCACTCTTGTATTCTGCTTATGCTTTCCATCAGGCAGAGTAGAGTCATTTTGGTAGTGCCAAATATAATAAAAAAATAAAAACTACACAAAATGTATAAAGCAAAGTATGTGTATAATAGTGCTAATTCTAATTATAAAAGTGTTTTATTACTGACGCATAATGTGACATTAAATATTGGAACCAATGTACCAATGTGGAAGAAATAACGATTACTAAAACCGTTCCTTCTTGGACAATAATCAACACATGACTTGTTGATAAAACATTTACTCTTTTAATTCTTTATTTAATAGTTTGTAATTTGGAATCAATAGAATTACTGTTTATTGAATTTATTGAGTTCGTTATAATTTTTGTTTGCTTTTGTAGACATTGACAAGTTTTAAATTTAACAGTAACCATATCTGTCTATAATTTAAAGAAAATTGTAGTATTTATCACTTTGTATATTTCGATCTTTTTACATTTTGTGGTTTATGCCCATTTCACATTTTTGTGATTATGTTCAAATCCATGGACCATATAGCTAGAAAGATTTAAATACAAATGTGTACGAAAAATTCTCATGTTGTATTCGATGCATTCTCAAGTTTCGATGTCAACGATTAAATTGTTAAATGCACCTCTAATTGGTTGGAATTGACAATCGATTTTGCCTTTACTAGATTCTACTGTTATATCAGAAATTACTGTAAATAATTGGTTTATTGACTTCGATGTATGACAGCAATTTGTGTATGTATGTCATTGCTAGCTTCGTATGTCTATCTCATCTTTAAGGGAGGGACCGTTGATTGTGGTAATATTTGGTTCTTCATGAATAACAAGTAGGATGCCTTTAGGTAATCTAACATCAGATTTTTATCACCCGACTACGGCAAAGACTAAAGACTAAAGGAGGGTTATGATTTTAACAGGCTATGTATGCATGTATGCATGTATGTTTATCTGTTCCCTCATAACTCCTCAAAAACTTATTATAACTGGACAAATTAGGTATCGTTAGAAGCGTCTTGATCGTCCGCTAGTTATAGGCTATATGACGTGTCACTGATTTTAATGTGGTGCCCTCTAGCAGTCATAAAGTACTGTGTTAAATATTAAATTGTAAATAAATATGCCGAGTAAAATAATAGAAAGGGCGTTACATTTCAAATATATATATTTATATTATTAACTGTTGCTCGTGACTTTATCCGTATTTATTCGAAAATTGTAATATTTCTATGCACAATTATTCATTAATATTACATAGGCACCAAACACTAAATAAACAAAGTTAAAACTATAATCCAACTACGACAAAAAACGACGCTGTAAAAGTATGAAACAAGTTTGAAAAGCCGTAGTCACACGTTACATAGAAACGTACCCACTTTAACAACGCGTTGTTATCTTTTCCTTGGATTCCAGTTTAATATTTTTGATGTTGGATCACACAAAATATTTTACTGAAATGTTAAAACATTATATAATACTAGCTTTTGCCGTCGGTTCCGCCCACGTGTATGTCAGTAATCGAGGTAAAGAGCAGTCTATATCCTTCCTTAAGAATCAAAATATCTCCATACCAAATTTCATTGAAATCGGTGTAGCCGTTTAGCCGTGAAAGCGTTACAGACAGAGCTACTTTAGAATTTAATAGCTTGTATTTTATTATTTGTATTTCTTTACTTAATGATAATAAATTGGAGTGTTATACAAGTTTAAGCTTGGATTTTTGATAACCAAAGTGAGTCCGCATGCTAATTTGCGATGGTTATCGCTGAAAATCATGTTCTAGAATAAATTATATTGAAGACTTTCCAAAGATTTTACTTAATATTAAACATTATGTGATATTTATCGTTACGGAGACTACTGTGGCGTGAACCATAGCATGTATTATATCGAAATTTCTCATCAAACTTATAGCTTGTTTGATATTCCCCCTGAACCATTTATTATAGGATTAGTCAAGAGGGGAGTTTGCAGAGGGTGCCATTATTGGAATTACTGTACTCAACTTTAATAATACAAAGCGAAATGTTCACATTTTTACCAGAATACTGCTTGTATATAGCAATATACCTAAGTATGAATTTAATACATCGAACTTTTTTACGCGGAATCATAACGAATAGCGCAGGTTTTATAAAAATACTAATTTAGCCTCAAATAATAATACAATTTTATGCCACTGATAGGTTTTTTACATCTAAATGAAAATGTATTGAAACTTTTTGAAGCACTTTCAAGGTCTACATAGCTAGATTACGATGATACTATGTAAGTACATAATTTCACAGATTAGTTTTCAAATATTAAGTAATTTTATACTGGTTAGGCAGTTGAAACTAACAGTAAAGGATGTTATTTTTAGTACAAATAATAAATATACCCTCATACTTGTAAAACATTCTACGAGATAAATGTTTAGTTTGATTGCAACCTTCTGAAGGATATGTCAAGGATATTCATAATTCGCGCAATTAGTGTTAGAGTGCGTTTACTTTTCCTACCCAGTTAAGTACCTAAGTTAGTAGCAGCTGAATCTACCTATAGACAACTATCTATACATATAATCCCTACTGAAGGTTTCTTTAGTACTAGTTGTAGACGTTGAAAACACCTATTTAATCACGCGATTTAGGTTTATTTTTAGAAACTCAAGTCAAGACTACCGCGTCCTTCAAAGCGCGGCCTTGGTCCGGCCTTCGTTCTGTTTTTTTGTTTAATAAAGCAGTGAGAAATATAAGATTTATAAACGGCCGCTACTGACTTGTAGTAAGTGTGGATTAATTCATTTGCCGTTGTACCTGTCGTAGTTTGCGGCATGCGGAGAGAGGAAAAGAAGTAGTTGACCTCGCTGGGTTCAAGGCTGTACTTTACTCTGTATTAAATGCCCTAGCAGCATTAACATCATGCGTATAGATGACAGAATTAAATATCATCATATCATATGTTTACGTTTAAGCTGAGTTTTTTACATGCACACATATCATTTTTTGTGGGAAACCTTTCATTTATTGTTACGCTATCTGAAATCTGAACATTAAATAAATAAATAAATAAATATTTCGGAAATCTACACACAGCGCCATATTTAATTATTATTATTATTTCGTATTTTTAATACAGCGTCCAGTAATGTAATGTAATCTAATCGAAAAAGTTTCAACAAAACCTTTTAATATTATATAACAAACATTCGTCATACTGTTACAATCTAAACATAAATTTAGATTATAAAGCTATTTAAAAAACTGACGTGTTTATATTAGAATGAAATAAGAATAATCAATTTAACGTTTTTTTTTGCAGTCACTTTATTTTAAATTAAGCTTATACAATATTATTTTGTAACCGAGTATTTTGGAATTACATCGATCTCTATTTTAAATGATCACATCAGCCAAAGCGCCTGACTATGCTAACAACATGAATGAACACATATAAACTAAAAATAGGTACTGGAATCGCAAAATGGCTGCCAAATGATGGAATTTTGAATTGAAAATGAAGCCTAAACTAAAGTACATGTATATTTAAATGCTCAACAAATATACGGTCTACTCTATTCTGTTTGTATTCAATTTATTTAACGACCTTCGTAGCACGTTGCGGTGGCAATTTGACTGCCATGTAGAAGGTATGGATGGCTTCTACTGTTTACTCAAAGTTTGGATGGGTCTGGGTCAAAGATCGTAAGTTTTAGGTTACAGATAAAAAATAAAAATTTGTGTTCTGGTATACATTCTATTACAACGTCCACTTAGCTTGTTCATTTATATAAATAATTTTATAATACTTATACATCCTTAAATGAATGTACTTACATGATATCTTTTGTAAAATATATAAAATATCCGTTGTAACTAATGTCTACATAAGAGTTGATACAATTTAATTTTAATAAAATTTATTGGCCTAAAAATTAAGAGGAGATAGCAGCAAATATAAATAAAATATTAATATTTTTTGCTACTTAGTTACAGTGGGATAAAAGTTTCTACGATGCTACACAAGTGTTATCTCGTGCTAATAATTACTTGAGAGTAATAACGACCATTACCACACATCTGCCAGATCTAAGATTTGTCCTACAAATAACAAATTCACACCACACACTCATCTTTGCGGACTAAAAACTATATTGTTTTCTTTCTTACATCGACGTGTGCTCCAGATGGGTGACGATGCCCCCATGTCGAGCTGTATTTAGTAATTCCGTGAATTTCCCCACAACAAGTTTCTAGCGTAGCTAGAAAATCACAGTCCTCAAAAGCTACAACAGAAAAGTATTCACACGAGATCACGAGTCTAAGATAAGATTATGGTATTGTGTTTCAAATCTGTTGTTACGAGGTACCTAAAGCTTTTATTTCAATACAGCCAAATAGGCATTTCCTTAGCATGGAGTTACGTGTACAGGTTTTCGAATTACCACTTTCAAGTGCTCGTACGCCTTTAGAATATTCATTTCGTATATAATCTAATCGACTTTTAATGTACGCGTATCTGAAATTATACAGCAACTACACACAATGAAGGAAATAAGCGAAGGTCTCTCGATAACACAAAAAGTTACACGAAAAATAACTGGTTCATTTTGAAGAAATTACAACGTCGCTGAAATGAGTACACGATGTCTTGAATACGTGATGAATTTGTGTGATAATACACAAGTATTAATTGTAACCAGAGATTATAACGTTGAATGGTGTACTTCGTATAATAGATAATGAGTGGTTTACATCTAGGAGTGTGTAAGCCTCCGACATCTGCACACAATATGATTGTATTCGCACGCGTTCATTCGCACCACTTTCCGTTTCACATTACAATGTTTTTTTGTAAAATACAATCGTAACACGCTCTAAGTAATTTCGTTAGATAATGAGCTGTTTTATCGTCATACTCTTGTTCTCTTCACGATGATTTTGATAGATCCCCGATAGATAACATCGTTGTGTCAGCTGGTGAATTTATGCAACAACATGCTTGAGAATTATAATTAACTAGTAGTTGACCGCGGCTCCGCCGGCCTGTATGTCGTTTATCGCGGCAAATAGTAGCCTATGTGTTAATCTGATGTATAAGCTATATTAATGTAAAGTTTCATCCAAATCCGTTCAGTAGTTTTTGCGTAAAAAAGTAACAAAAATCCATCCATTCATACTTACAAACTTTCGCGTTTATAATGTTAGTATAGAAACTAAATCCAAGATTAACATGTATTTTTACTCATTATGGTTCTAAAGCGGGGATACGGGGATGTGTTTTGGAGTGAGTGAGTTACCGTGGGAGAGCCACGTTTCGGCATGAATGGGCCGGCTCGACCGGGGTGATACCAGGGCCTCACAGAAAACCGGTGTAAAATAGTGCTTGCGTTGTTTCACCGAGTGAGTGAGTATACCGGAGGCCCATACTTCTACCCCCATCCCCGTCCCCATCCCAAAGGCCGGCACTTATGATGCCGCGTGTTGCGGGTGTCCATGGGTAACCGCTTACCATCAGGCGATACGTCTGCTCGTTTGTAGTGCTTATTCCATAAATTTAAAAAAATGTAAAGGATCTTATGCAAAAAATAATAATTAGACTTATATACACAAATATAAGCCTGTTCTTATCATTGGTTTCGTAAGAGTCGACAGGGGGAGCAAAGTCAGAGTAAAGTACGACAGCAATAAAAAAGAAGAAAAACTTGTTGCAATCCCCAGATTAACCGGTCTAGCAAGCGTGGTATGAAACACTCCATTGTGAAGATAGGCCTATGACCAGTAGTCGACAAATAAACTCTGATTATGATAGGTACGGGTACTAGGTAGGTAGGGATGGTTGACTTTTCTAAAATATCCTTATCTTTTGATATCTAGGACATCAATTTGCGGGAGATGTTATATTGTAATATGCCTTGTGACATCATCGTATCTAATTATATATGTAAGATATTTCGTTGGTTCCCGACATCCTTGGCACAGTTATATCACCCACGTAGAGACTCCCACTGCACGCAAGCTAGCCTATTGTTTAGTATTTGAACAGCGGACCAAAGTAGAACAGAATCTAATAGATTGTTAGATTATAGACGTCGATCTAATGCTAGAAAGAACCTCCTCGACTTCCTAAAGAAGTCGGTTAAAAAGAAACTAGGAAATATTTCCTAAAATACTAGCAGCATTCGTTTGCACATATCTTACTACGGATCTGAAGTTTCTGCGTAAAATACGTCAAACAACACGCATACATATTTAATATCATGTTGTAATGACCCCAGACGTGAAGAAATGGTTGTCTAACAATACTAGTTCCAACACATAGGAACAAAAAAGCATTTATTACATTAAATTAAGTTGTTAGCACCTACATACAACAATTGAAGTAGTAACAATAAATTCTTTAAAAACGGCTACAAAACAAAAAACATGAAATTCATTGTTCTTTTACAATGCTACATGCACACAAATTTATATAAAATGGTATAATCTTTCTACAACATTAATTTCTTCTCACGTTAATAAATGTGTACGAA
Source organism: Spilosoma lubricipeda (assembly GCA_905220595.1). Classification (NCBI taxonomy): domain Eukaryota; kingdom Metazoa; phylum Arthropoda; class Insecta; order Lepidoptera; family Erebidae; genus Spilosoma; species Spilosoma lubricipeda. Next base: position 6,350,734 of record HG992290.1, read on the forward strand.
TATGTAGCAACTACTTACAGTATAATAGTATACAATGCACAATATGTCAAAAATGTGTAAAAGGGTGCATTTTTATCTATACAAATAAATAAAATTGGAGTGTCTGTTTGTAATATTAAAAGAACCGCTTTTTACTAAATGCATATGTCTGTATACACGGTACATACCAAAAAGTTAAAAAGTAGTTAAAAAATGTTTTGTGTGTCTGTCTGTCTGTCTGTCTGTTTTTTCCGGGTAATCTCTGGAAGGGCTGGACGGATTTTGACGGGACTTTCACTGGCAGGTAGCTGATGATCCGGGGAGTAACTTAGGCTCCTTTTTTTAGACTAACTTTGCCCCGCGGCGTTACTCGCGGCACAACAATAACCGCGGGTAACACCGCGGGGTTCAGCTAGTTTTTAATAAGTGTTGCCAATTACTCTGTGTGGTGAGGGATTTCAAATACAGAGGTATAACCACTACTATTTATCCTTACGTTTTATACTACTTGTGTCTTATCAATTATTGTTACTACCTACCTATAGTTTGTAAGCTGCACCATGTATTTGAGTCAATATATAAAAAAAAAAAAAAAAAAACAGGTCAACTGATACAAAAGTGATCCGTATTGTAAATATTGATTATTGTGTTTTAACTGCTATTTTTAGTCTAAAAATACAGTGGTTGTGTGGAGGGAGTTTGTGAACCTTGGTGGTATTGTTGGTGAACATTATTGAGTTCGTTAAAGTTCATAAAATTGTAACATAAAAGTGAGATTCACAATTTTTGTAACTTTTCTTTTTTAAATGTGGGTAGACATACATCAATAACATATTGATGAGACGTGGTTGACATTTACAGAGTAAGTGACACATTAGTATTATTGTCAAACTTAGATGCGAGTCTTTTTGCTTGGAGACGTTTGGCAGAAATTACAGTGTTGCCAAATTTTAAACTATTCAGTTTTGGTAGCATTATTTTATATATAAAGAAAAAACTTTTTTATCGACAAAAATGAGTACCAATGTAACGGTAAGGCCTGGCAAGAGACATGCTTCAAATTCGCCGCAGAACGTCACTACAGGAGACCAGCTTACACCATCTCTGGTTAGCGAAATAGTCCAGAAAGTTGTTGCAAAAGAAATTGGTAATTGCATGAGTAATTTGATGGGAACCGTCACCGATATTTTAAATAAGGAATTAAAAACAGTTAAGGATGAGATAAGAGAAGTGAAGGAGTCTATTCAGTTCATGAGTTCTCAATACGATAGTATTGTAAAGGAACAAGGAGAAACAAAAGACTTGGTCAGGCGCCTTGAAACTGAAAATGTACTATTGAAAACATCTCTCCATGATTTAACAAAACGAATAAATTTCTTTGAACAGCATACTCGCGCTAGTAATGTCGAGATTCAGTGTGTCCCGGAAAAGGTGAACGAAAACCTCCTCGACATAGTCTCAACCCTGAGCAAACTGGTTAACTGTCCAGTCAAAGAATGTGAAATCCTAAAGTGTACACGCATCGCTAAACAAAACCGTGCTAGTAATAGACCGCGGTCAATTGTTGTTCAGTTGTCTTCACCAAGACTAAGAGATAGCTTTCTTGCGGCTTGTGTAAATTATAACAGGACCCACACTAAAGACAAGCTTAATGCAAAGCACCTTGGATATCTTGATTCTCAATCTCCCATATTTATCTGCGAACATCTCTCACCTACAACTAAAGCTTTGCACGCTGCGGCTAGATTGAGAGCAAAAGAGAAGAAGTACAAGTTTGTGTGGGTTCGGCAGGGTCGAATTTTCTTGAAGAAAGAAGAGAACGCAGAGACCATTTTTATTAATGATTTATGTACATTGGATAGACTAATTAAGTGATCATAGTATAAGTATTGTTCCTACTTTTATTTTTCTTTTATTTTCTTTATTGTTTTAGTAAACAAGTATTTGTGGTAAAATATTGTAAATTTCGATAATTTAAGTATATATTATCAAAATGTACGTGGGTTAAGAACTAAAACTCACAGTTTCTATAGAAATTTATGTTGTTGCAACTATGACATCATAGCGTTGACGGAAACATGGTTGAATAGTAGTGTCTCAAACTATGAACTCTTCGATGAAAATTATATTGTTTATAGGAGAGATCGCGAGACCTCTGAACTTTGTATGGATAGTAACAAATATGAGGGTGGTGGTGTCTTGGTAGCTGTCGCTAAAAAGTACAAATCTAAGCGTTTGGAAACAAAGGAAAGTAGATGTGAAGACTTATGGATCATTCTTGATGTTTTAGATAATAAGAAAATTGCTCGTCAATTAGCAATTTGTATAGTATACCTACCACCCCCAGTAAAACAACAAACTTTAGATCACTATATGGAAATTTGTAATAAGTTTTTTGACGGTTGGAATGGTTCAACTTGTATTTTGGGCGACTTTAATCTTGGCTCCATTAATTGGTATCAATTATATAACAGCTCTGTAAATAACACTAAGTTATCATCACTCTGTCAATCATTTATTGATTTTCTACACATAAATAGTCTCATGCAAAGGAATAATGTTTTCAATCATAATAATAAGGTTCTTGATTTAGTCTTGTCAGATGTTGAAGGTTGTCATGTGGTTGAATCCGGTGATATTCTGTGTTCTGTCGATCTTCATCACCCTCCACTTAATATTTCTATTGCCTTAGTGGGTGACGCTAAATTGGAGCAAATTCCTTTTTGCAGACTGAACTTTTACAGAGCAAATTACCGTGCTATTTGTGAACATTTAGAGGAGATGAATTGGATTTCATTGTTTGGTAGTGAGAATGTTAATACAATGCTTACAAGATTTTATGATGTTTTACATAATGTGATTAATGAATTCGTTCCATATTGCAAGCAAAAGAGTAATAGATATCCAGTATGGTTTAGTAGAGAACTTATTAAACTGTTAAGAAAAAAAAAGAAACTAAGGCAACGTTATAAAATTTACAAAAATCCTCTCGATGAACATGAAATCAGAATGTTAAGAACAAATTGTAAAAAGTTATCCTTAAAATGTTATAATAATTATATCAATACAACTGAAAATAATTTAACAAGTGACTGTAAAAGTTTCTGGTCATTCTTGAAGGCTAAAAGAGGTGGGTTAGGTATTTATCCGGCTAATATCAGCAATGGCGTTAAGTCTGCTAGTGATGGAAGTGAAATAAGTAACATGTTTGCTGAGCACTTTGCGTCAGTTTACATACAAGACATTCCAATAAGTTGTTCTAGGAATATGTCTTTTTTAAGTGAAAACTTTAAGAATGGTAATATACCAATCAGTAATTGTTTCACTTCGTTAACTATTACGCCCAAACTATTGTTAACTAAACTTGAGAACTTAGACAAATCAAAAAGGGCTGGACCGGATGGTATTCCTAACTTATTTTTGGTTTCATGTGCTGAGAGTCTCATTACTCCTATTTGTATGATCTTTAATAAGTCTCTAAGTACCGGTATATTCCCAAATGTTTGGAAAGCTGCTAGAGTAGTACCCATACCTAAGTCAGGCAATAATGAATTAATCCAAAACTATAGACCAATTTCTATTTTGTCCAGTCTCTCGAAACTCTTTGAGTCCGTAGTGAATTTACACATCCAGCATTTTTTTAAGCTTAGTCTCACAGATAATCAACATGGTTTCGTGAGGGCCAGGTCTACCTGTACAAATCTTAGTACTTTTGTGGAGACTTTGTCGGAAGCCTTAGATAAGCAGAAACAAGTTGATGTAATATATACGGACTTCAGTAAGGCTTTCGATAGAGTTTCCCACGAAATACTTTTGGGAAAATTGTCACAAAATGGTTTTGGGGGAGCTTTCCTTGAGTGGATTCGATCATATTTAACGCATCGGAACTTTCATGTCGTGTTAAACGGCTACACATCAGACACTTATAAGATTACATCTGGCGTCCCGCAGGGTTCGCATTTGGGACCAGTTCTCTTTAATATATTTGTCAATGATATTCCCAATCGCTTCCTGTATTCGACTCCATTTATGTTTGCCGACGACCTCAAAATTCTTAAAGTAATAAACGGCCCAAGTGATATCGAACAGCTTCAAACAGATTTAGATGAACTCTCCAATTGGTGTCTAAGTAACAAAATGCAGTTGAATGTATCCAAATGTCGGCACATTAAATTTACTCGAAACCACAAAATTATTCCATCGGTTTATTACATTCAAGGTACAAACTTACAGGAGGTTGACTGTATTAAGGACTTAGGTGTAACTTTAGATAGAAAACTAACGTTGGTACCCCATATGGAGAACATATTGGGAGCAGCTTCCAAGATGCTGGGTTTTGTGATCAGAAACGGCAAAGTTTTTCGAAATCCGAAAACCAAAATACTGCTGTATAACACTTTTGTTAGGAATACATTGGAGTACTGCAGTGTAGTATGGCGCCCACACTATTGCATACATAGTCTCCGCATAGAACGTATACAGAAACGTTTCATGTGGCATTTAACAAATACATCTGGAGTTCAAAATGCACTTAAGAAATCTTCATACCGTTATAAATTAAATCATTTCAAAATCTCTTCACTTGAAAAGCGTAGGAAAGTATTAGACCTTACATTCTTTTATAAACTTGTAACGAGTAAAATAGACTGCCCAGTGCTTCTTAGTAAAATTAAACTGCGGGTTCCAACGAGGTTTCCACGTGCAATAATCACTCCTTTCTACCCACCCCTACGAAGAACTGTCTTAGGAGCAAATTCCCCTATCTGTCGACTAACTAAGCTTGCTAATGAGTACAGCAGCTCCTTGGATATTTTCAATGATTCTTTGTGTAACTTCCGAAGGTGTATTAACTCCCTCATTGACAATTGATTTATTATCTTATTGAGCAACGTGATACTTTTTTGTGCATGTCTAAAACTCTTTTTTTTTTGTTTGTTTTTGTAATTATGTTTTCTAATTATGCGAGTGGGAGTTAAAACTGTTGGGTAATCGGTAGTTTTGATTCCCAGTCGTAAGTTCTTACATATTTAAATTTAATAGTTATTAGCTACATAGTTTTCCTGTTTTATTCTTTTATTTTTTGAGCATGTTGTGTTTGCTTGAAAGTGGTTGTACATTAGCCTAAATTGTAATAGATGTAACCTAAAATAAGTAATAATGTTATGACTGTAAGCAAACCATAAATAAATAAATAAATAAATAAATTTATAAATATTGTTATATATTGTTGTTATTGTTGTTATCCAGCGCCGACCGACCGCTACATAGTATTTACTAGTTTTACGCATGCTGTCCACTCCTGAACGAATACATCTCCTAAAAACATCTAACTATTCTTGGGCTTTTTAAAGCACCAAAACCGTCACTATGTGTGCCACAAATAGTTGCTATTTCCCAAAATCCTCACGTAAATAATACCAGACATCCTTAATTGAAACGAATGTTTCACTCACAAAAGTTTTTATTCGAACTAGGAATTGATGAAAAAGTACAATTTAAAAAAAAAATGTGTTCAAGTATTATTTTGATAATATATTTGTTAAAGAAGAATAATCCAAAAGTCGAGAATAATGAAAACTTGACTGTTCTGAGTGTTTGAACTACTAATCCCATGGAACTCGTGTTTCAATATATTATGTTAATAATCTTTAATTTGAAGAGACTATATTTTTGTGCGTCTAGTTCTTTCAATCTAGCTGTTTTTACTTTTAATTTCTGTTTTACTTACGGTCTGTAATAAAAACAATTAAATAGTGACGTATAACGAAACGTATAACTATTTATTAGAATAACCGTTGGGTACTGTGTTCGTAAATGCATGAGTCCGATATGCCTGATAGCACTCAATCATTTGCATGAATTCAGACAAAGACAACAACAGTCACATGCTTTATAATGTTATTTAGTGTACATATTGATAAATTAAAATCAATGTTTATTTTGTTTATTCACATATTATACACTGTCAAGACGTTAACCAGAGATAAAGATAGGAGCAAGTAATTAATTAAAAGTTTATTTTCAAAAACAAACTTTTAATACTTGTTGATAAAAAATATAATTGTCATCAGAAGTTTACTTCTGATGACAATTATATTTTTTTTTATCTATAACAACATTTATATATAATAACATAATAAAGGCTTATTTCAAATTTCAGCTCAATCGTAATTCGGGAAGTGGGTCAAATTTAACTTGTAACGTTTGATTTACAGACAAACATCAGGACAGGTGAAGCTAAATAAAAGCTTGTAATAAATAGAACTTGTTGTTGTAAAAAGCTTGTATTAAACAGCCAGCGAAAACTGAAATTCGAAACAAGAATTGTTTTGCAAATATTTTGATTACAATTATTTATAAATAGTTATTTAGGATTACTCAAGGAGTCAAGAATTTCTTAACAAAGACAAATTTACCACTTAAATGTCTGTTAATTTAGTATAGGTACTTACAGGTTGCTGGTTTGCACTAATCTTGATACTTAACCATTTCACATGTATTGTCCTGCCTTACGTTTCTTAAAGAGGGTTTTATAAATACAGTCACTATTTTATGAAGTAAAATTAACATACGCCATTATTTCAAATTTCTCCAAGAATGTTCTCGGTCCGATGTTATGCAAAATTCAATGGCGCATTTTCTCCAAAGGCGTATTGTTTTGTTGCGTTTACGAGACATGCCATAAGACAGGTGATCGTTTAAAAGCTTATTACAAACACATAAAGTTTCAAATTGTGTGGCATTGTGGATCAGTTTGTTGGCAAAGTATAAATGCAACAACGCGCGCAACCGATATTATGATCTGTTCCTTGTCTCTACGAGTAAAATTTTATAGAATCTATACGGTTTTATCACGTATTCTAAGTTATTTAAGTTTTAAAATATTAGATAAGGAAGAAAGATTTCAAGTAATTTTTTTCAGAAAACTTCTCTTCAGAATAAAACTTAAATTGCAGATACCTACAACTGTTACAAGTTCACAAAATTTAAAGAAATAAATCTAAGACTGCGGAATAAAAAGCATGTTTATCCTTCGAATAGGGCAGCATAAGCCCAATCCCGCTTAATATTTACATTGAAATTCTAATTTTAAAATAAATCACATATCACAACTGCGCACGCATCTGACCGGAAGTAGCGTATGCGCAGCTAAGGGACCATTTCCGGCGTCCATTACTGACGCACTAGGTAAGACTATCAAATGAAGCGGCACGGGCTATTGTTCGACCCCTTCCTTTGGTAATATACAATTGCTATTTTAATAAGGTCATTGAACAAAGATTACATTATGGATGTATTAGTTGGCTATGGAAGTACTGTCACTTATACGTTTTAAATATACCGTTAATTGTTATGAAAATCAAAAATTGAAAGTATTAGGATAAGTTTACGTATGGCCTTAACCCTCTTTTGAGAGAAGACCCGAGCCCAGCAGTGAGACGTTATGGGTACTTCTGATGAGGATAAGTTTACCTGACTGTTAATTAAGGTTACAAAACTATTGTTACTTAAAAAAAAACTTATTAGTTACGCATTTAGTTATGCAATGAGGGTCTGTGTATAAACAATATATCAACGACAAGACTGAATATTGCAAGCCAATTGGAATTACGAGACTTGATCTTATGAGATTTTCTAAATAGAAACAACAAAAGTAAAAAAAACTGTTTATTATTTCAAAAAAATACGATTCTGGGCATCCGTTCCCCTTTATTTCATTAAATCCTACTAATATTATAAACGCGAAGTTTGTAAGTATGGATGGATGTTTGTTACTCTTTTACGCAAAAACTACTGAACGGATTTTATGAAACTTTACAATAATATAGATTTTACATCAGAATAAAACATAGGCTACATTTGCAGGGTTTAACCGACATACACGCGGGCGGAGCCGCTGGCAACAGCTAGTATTATATATACTCTTCCACGCAAAAACTACTGAACGGATTTGTTTGAAACTTTATAGTAATATAGCTTATACATCAGAATAAAACATAGGCTACATTTGCAGGGTTTAACAGACATACACGCGAGCGGAGCCGCGGGCAACAGCTAGTATTATATAATCCATAGTGTAATATTTTTTTATTTTTTTACCGGTACTGTAATAAACGATCCTGCGCACCAGGAAGGAGTTTTTCTATTGCAAACAATTAGTTTGAATATGCATTGCACCATAATTTGTTAATTGATTTTGATATGTAACGTTTCAAATACTGCAGGTACTACTACAGGTTAACGTAGAAAGTACACATGGCTATACATATTCAAGTTTTTATTTTGGCAATTGGCTGTATGCCAGCATGACCTTGCATTGATGAAAATAGCATTTGTACGACAACAAATTTCAGTGAAAATTCATGATTCATACTATGTATATTTATTAATAAGTGTGTGTTATTAAGAAGACATTCGAATAATATATTTCTATGTCATAATTGTTATAAAAGTAAAGATGAGAACCTTATACATATATAGGTATAAACTCAGTTCAAAGATAAATTATTATAGTCAATACGGTGTTTATATTATACTTTTCTTTTATTTATTTTTTCGATTGGTACATATGAAATTTATATTAATGTAACATTTTATTTTATGATAAAAGATAGGTTTTTAAATTTTATCATCACACTAGCTGAACCCCGCGCTGTTACCCGCGGTTACTGTTGTACTGCGAGTAACACCGCGGGACAACGTTAGTCTAAAAAAAGTAGCCTAAGTTACTCCCTGGATCATCAGCTACCTGCCAGTGAAAGTCCCGTCAAAATCAGTGCAGCCGTTCCAGAGATCACCAGGAACGAACAGACAGACAAAAAAATGTTAACGACATTTTTGGTATATGTGTATGTATACATACATATGCATTTAGTAAAAAAGCGGTTATTTTAATATTACAAACAGACACTCCAATTTTATTTATTGGTATAGATTTGGTATAGATATGGTATATATACCGTGGGCGTGTATAAGAGATTACCCGGAACGAACAGACAGACGAATATTTTTTTAACTTTATTTTTTATATATGTACCGTGTATACATACATATGCATTTAGTAAAAAGCGGTTATTTTAATATTACAAACAGACACTCCAATTTTATTTATTTGTATAGATTTGTTTCTGTATGACGACAAATTATTAGAACAAGTTGAATAATTTAACCGGAAAGGAAGTTGATGTCACGCCGAATGACGAACGATCAACAAACATTGGAGATTTTCTATTACACGGTTACAGTTTTCATAGAAAATTGTCTCGGTAGTCGTAATGTAGCGACTGGTAATGCATGAATGAGCCGGTGATTCATCTTGAAGCTGATCTATACAAATAAATAAAATTGGAGTGTCTGTTTGTAATATTAAAATAACCGCTTTTTACTTAATGCATATGTATGTATACACGATACATATACCAAAAATGTAGTTAAAAAAATTTTTGTCTGTCTCTCTGTTTGTTCCGGGTAATCTCTGGAACGGCTGGACGGATTTTGACGGGACTTTCACTGGCAGGTAGCTGATGATCCGGGGAGTAACTTAGGCTACTTTTTTTATACTAACTTTATCCCGCGGCGTTACTCGCGGTACAACAATAACCGCGGGTAACACTGCGGGGTTCAGCTAGTATTAAATAAAGATCATAAAATACACAGTTATAGACTATGGTGAGTAATTAGTCGGGTGCATCGGTACTATATTAATTTTTAACGGACTCCAGCAAAGAAGGAGGTTTCTCAATTCGACCGTACATATATTTTTTTTACCTTTTTTTTATGTGTGTTCGTGGATAACATCGTCGTTTATAAACCGATTTTGATGATTCTTTTTTTAATGGAAAGGAGATGTCCCGACGGGGGTACCATGATAAGGACATTAATATCTGATGATCGTATCCACGAGAAATCGAGTCGAACCTTGAAGTCGGTTTTATTTTTGTTAAAATTGTACTTGTATATTCGAAGTTTATTTAGTTTGGCTGTTTTATACTTGAATAGGCTTGACCTGCGTGCATGTTGGACATTGTTGGAATCGCAGTAAAAAGTGGTCTATGTGTTATTCTGACGTATTGTATGAGCTACATTTCTGTAAAGTTTAATGTAAATTCATTCAATTGTTTTTACGTGAAAGTAACAAACACCATAACTTCCTCGCAAATTTATAATATTAGTATGAAGTAGGATATGTCGTGGATTTTTGAAAGTTGAATCCAGGACTTCTGACTCTGCAATAACATGACTAATCATTGAACAAAGGACTGTCATTTAAAATGGAGTTCAATTCAAAGTCGGTATCAGTGAAATTAAGCTAACCTTTTGAAGTCTAGTCGCTACCATCACGTAAATTTTACAATGGTTCACATTAACACGTGAGTGTAACGAAATGTCAAGAAATCTCATTCAAAAACATGTTCTAAAAGAAAACTACATTTACACACAACTGAATATCATCTCTTATATATCCGCACACATTATCGTAGGTACATATCCGCAGGTCATATGAGTGCAATTGGATTAGCCTTTAGCATGGAGGTCGAGACCTTATGCCTATGTTCTTTCAATAGTACATGTGTGTAAAGCAATGTGTAACGTGTTTTGATATATCTTTACTTATGTATACAAAGCGGGACTCATGAGATGACGTGTACTAAAATTAGGTCGATTCATCACTTCCCGCGTTCTGAGTGTGCGCATGTGGTGAATCAGGGAAGGTATGACTGGGGAATATACAAAGTAAATTACGATTCCTGATGTATTTTTTCTTTACTATGGAGTATTTATTGCTCACGAAATACATTTCTTTTCCAGTTATACAAATACGAGTCATATTGCTTTTCACAGTTATTTTAAGAATAAGAGGATCCTACATTTAGGGCCAGATCCATCACTAAGTCCCTAATAAACTTATGTCAACTTATATGTAAATAACTACAGATTTCAGTTTCATAAGTCTCACGTAGAGACATTTATGTTAGACTAGCTGAACCCCGCGGTGTTACCCGCGGTTATTGTCGTACCGCGAGTAACGCCGCGGGACAAAGTTAGTCTAAAAATGTAGCCTAAGTTACTCCCTGGATCATCAGCTTCTTGCCAGTGAAAGTCCCGTCAAAATCGGTCCAGCGGTTACCCGGAACAAACAGACAGACAGACAGACAGACAGAAAGACCGACAGACAGACAAAAAGTTTTTTTAAATACATTTTAGTTATATGTACCGTGTTTACATACATATGCATTTAGTAAAAAGTGGTTATTTTAATATTACAAACAGACACTCCAATTTTATTTATTTGTATAGATGTATAGATATACATATAGCACATCTAACATATTTCTGCAACTGCTGCAACTGCAACCATTTTCATGAAATTTAGCATGCAGGAATTTTTTTTTTGAAAATGTCCCAAGAATTATTAATTTTATTAAAGCATTATTAATTTATAAAAATATATTATGAAACACATTATTTACATTTCTTGGATTCTTCTGACCAGTCAGGGCAGTCATATTGGCAGCTGACACAGAAAAAAAAGAACCGAGCAAATCTCAGTCCTGGACGACTTGCAGCCCTGCCGAAATTAACATAATACTAGTTGTTGCCCGCTCGCGTATATGTCGGTTTTCACGGCAAATAGTAGCCTTAACAAAATGTACGCTTCAAAACAAAATAATGAAAAATTTATGAAGAGAATTAAAGGTTTGGACTCGACGCACATTCCACCGTGCTGGAAATCTTTGAAACAAAAATTATTGCGGACAATCTTTGTTAATTTGATGTGGTTAAATGCCACTGAACCAGACTGCATCAAATTCAGCCCAGAAAATAATGGCTGGCTGGTACTAGATGGTTTTTTAAAACCAACATGGTTCCTGGGAGACTCAACTCCAACGGAAGTTAATAGTGTGCTATGTGAATCCACGAACAAAGCTTCCGATAACGACGATTCTGATATTTGTAGCGATGAAAGTGATAGCTCCGATGACAGTGAATAATACTTTCGCAATAAAATTTTCTTTTACTTAAGTCACCTTGGTTTTATTTTTTAAATTAATATTAAATATCGACGTTCTAATTAGCAAATTATCTAACTCCTTTTTAGAGAATCTTTTATTTGTACGAAAAAACAATTACTTCAAAATTTATTATCATTTTAAAAAACCATTTAAAATCATTAATATCTAATAGAGATATAATATTTAAGTTTGAATCATTCAAATAATTTGTAATTGGATTATTGCTTCATCAAAATGTCAAAAAAATCACCCTCTAAAAAATAAGGAGTTAGACAAATTGCTAACTAGACCGTCGATATATCAAATCAATATTAATTTTTTGTTGCAATTTTTAAATTTGTCATTTTGAAAAAAATTACATATTTTTTGGAGTATTTATTATAAGTCGTCTCTATTACTCCCCGGTGGTTGAGAACACTAACGTTCGTCGCATGCGCAATGGCTTAAAAGCGTCGCACAGCCGGCAATCGCTGTCCTCGTCTGACAAATGATGTTACGCGCTAACTCTCTTTCACTCTACCTTAAATATTTATTATCTTTAACAGCTAGTAACCCTTATTTGCGGCCAGATTTAATTAAGCAACTTTATATGATAATTAATAGAAAAAAATTAGCTTCAATTTGACATATAATTAATAAAAATAGGTTATAAACGTATAAATTTATCGAAATCATACCTGTTTACACCTGGCTGCAAAGAGGTGCGGACAGGTGCGCAACGGCAACCTGATTTTTTAGAATCTTCATATTAATTACCGTGATGTAGACGTTATTTTATTTAAAAAATAAATAAACGAAATTTTTTACCAAAAATCAATTACAAATAATTTAATTAAAAATAATGGCGGCCAAATTTTGATAGGCACCCTAGTAAATATATATTCTCTTAACTATAAATAAACATAAAAATTTGGTTTTAAACAAAAAGTCGAAGAGCACACCAATCCTGCAGCGGGATCTTAGACTAATCCCTACTTACAAACTTTCGCGTTTATAATATTAGTAAGATATTGCACGTATAAAGGTATTAGATTAATCAGCAACTTTTATCTGTCAAATAGTGTTACATGACTTACATAAGCATCTGAAACTTTATCTAGAATTTATGAAATTAATCCTGCGGAGGGGATATTTTTAACGAAAATATTTTAAAAACAAAGACAGCTAGATAAATAGTAGCTGTTACTTCGATATTTAAACTAAAATTAATTAATATTTGCATACCATTGACCACTAAATATTAACTAAACTACATCCATTCGTAATTACAAACTTTCGCGTTTATAATCTTAGTAAGATGAAGCACGGCCTCGTTGGAGCAGTGGTAGCCTATGCGGCTGCTGAGCTTGGAGGTCGGACCAAAAGTTTGCATGATCTGCAAATATTTGTTTCAGCGTTTGGGTGTTTTTTATGTATAACTAGCTGAACCCCGCGGTGTTACCCGCGGTTAATGTTGTACCGCGAGTAACGCCGCGGGACAAAGTTAGACTAAAAAAAGTAGCCTAAGTTACTCCCCGGATCATCAGCTACCTGCCAGTGAAAGTCCCGTCAAAATCCGTCTAGCCGTTCCAGAGATTACCCGGAACAAACAGACAGACAGACAGACTGACAGACAGACAAAAATTTTTTTAACTACATTTTCGGTATATGTAACGTGTATACATACATATGCATTTATTAAAAAGCGGTTATTTTAATATTACAAACAGACACTCCAATTTTATTTATTTGTATAGATATGGAAGTATTTACAAAGAAGTATACAATAATATGTATTTATATTAGTTGTTTAGTGCCCATAGCACAAATTCTGCTAGTATAGGATTAGAGCATTAGATGGCAACGGCGCGGCGTAGTGTGTCAGATGTCAAAAATATTATTAATTTTAAAGCTTTATAAGTTTTTTTTTCGGAAGACGGTCCCCATTTCATCTCATCCACATTTTTTATATTTTATATCATTAATTTCATCACGACGAAGACTTAATGACTTGAAGACTTATGATTTGTAGACTGTAAACACTTGACATTGGCAGAAATAGCTGATCCGAGAGATCCGGCTGGTTGCCATTTCATCGAAGAAGAAGAAGAAAGCTTTATAAAGTTGCCGGGTGCTTTCTTGTATCGAAAATCATTAATCGCAGACAGAGGAAAGGTCAAATACTGGAGGTTTAACTAATTTAATGAAATGTTTTACAATTGATGTCTTCCGGTTAGTCACTAAAACTAGGAGTGTGGTAGTGAACAATTATACGATGAGGTCATCCGTTAGGCTGGAATTAATCATAACAAACAAAATACCATTGATTGTTTGTACGACCACGTGGATAAACGATACGAGACAGGTGATGTGCAAGAGCATAAAATTGTATCCTTAAACCAAAAATATCATTGCCAAACTTGCAGAAGAAAAGTAAATATTTTTTTTCTAAGTTCTCACTCACCTTATAGTTTAGCCCTTGGACATCTTCCTCCAATGAAACATCAGAATACATGTCGTCGGCTGGCTCCCCTCCAGAGCCGCAGCCTGAAGAGTTGAATGACGACGACCGGTATAATTGGCTGAAACAAAGTCACTCATCATATTAGGACCAGTTGAGAAGAATGTTTTATCCCAAAAGTAATTTATTAAATTAATGAAACATACGGCGACATCTATTGAACGGCATAAAAATTTTAGCATTCACCTGTTCTACATTTACACACAGTTACATTCGTTTAGTTAAATTCATATAGATGGCGCTGAACTCAATGTTTTATAACAGCTGCTACGCCCAAGGGATATCACTAGATGGCAGCACACACTTGATAATAGAAATTTACAACATACCTAGCTAAGACATTGGAGCCGATTTGTCTTTTCCCAGAGCTGAAACAAGTAAAAATACATGATAAGAAATTCCGCAAAAATTATCAGAAAAATAATATTAATTAAAGACATTATTGAGTTTACTGTTGTGTTATTATTTCATTAATCTGACCTGCCCATAGTATCAGAGATATGAACTAATATGAAGTAAATGTCAAATTGCAGGACTTTTTAATAAAAAAAAGTTTAACAATCTTTATGCTCTTACAAAACAACTAATGAAAGTATGGTCTCCATATTCGTGTTTTTCTCAAAAAATAATTGTGTTGGTAACGGGATTTTGTGTAAGACTTTTTTTAGTAGCTATGTAGCCAACTGTTAATTGACTTTTTTTCTGCTGTGACGTTTTACCTATGCATTATTTGGTATTCTTTATCTGAGATCATGACGAAGATCAGTATCTTCTTCTATGGTCGTACACAGATTATGTAAAGTTTGTAAATTCTCAAACACCCTATGTAAATATTTAAGCACTACATTACATAACTAATTATAAATTATTAATTCCATTCTTAAGACTTAGATTTCACGTTACAGAGAATTGTTTTATTTCAATGAACCGTAAGTGCATTTTACACCGGTTTAGCACTTAACGTACGTACATATACCCTGAGTGCAATGCCAATCACGTTTGTAAATTATAATCAAGCCGGTAAAAGTATGTAGTGTGGCACAGAAACACGAGCACTGCATACAAAGTTATTCTGTTACAGTAGATTACACTTTGTTAAGTTGCTAGTGCTGTTATCTGTGTCCGGTGTATTCAATCTTCATAAACATATTAGTTACGGTTTAACGGTTTATTTTTTGGTATGGCCCTAGCCCTATTTTTATCATATATTTCGTTTTTAAGCCCAAAATCAAGCCAAAAACTTGAGCACTTGTCAGTGAGATCGGAATGTGACAAAATTTTAATTATTTTAAAAAATAAAATAGAATATGCTACATTAATTCCATAAAAAAACGATACCTTAAGTGACAAAATAATTTAATTACAGAAGTATTTTCTTAAGGATTATTTTCATTTATTTTAAGCGATTAGTTACCATACAATGTCCCGGAAATAAAGAACTAAACCGAAAGATTAAAGAATTATATTTTCCCACACACGTGACATATAAAAGAAGAATTCAAGAACAAAAAAATATTTATTTAAAATAAAACGTCTATAATAAATAAGGTTACTAGTGTTGTGTTGTGTGAACCCCACATACAGAAACCTGAATTTCTGTAAGTTGGATTACTGAGAATGTTGATCTGGACTTAAGGGTAGTTTAACCTTCTGAATTTGTACATTTCGAAATCATAAGCACAGATTAACTAATAGTATTTAAGACTAAGTAAGATAAAAAATATAGAAAATATCTCTGTTATTAATAGACTATTTTTTTTTTTTTTTTTTTATAGTGAGCTGCCAAAATGACTGCCCTGCCTGATGGAAAGCATGGGCAGAATCCAAGAGTGGTGGTCACCATCCTCATTGCGAATAAGCACAAAGCAGCATGGTGACCCGCACTATGGCGGCTTGGTGAGATGCTTTTTCACGCCCCGCTTAAAGGACCCGGGATCATAGTGGGAAGGAAACACGTATGCCTGCAGTGAGTTCCAGGTTGTGACCGCTCGGCACAGGAAGGAAGCTTTTGATCAGTGGAGTGCGATTTTTTTAGCTTTTGATCAAGTAAAAGAAATGTTCAATAAGTATTCTGTCACAATTTCTCATCAGCAAGAAAGAAGCTACTACTCAAATTGTGAGTTTCACTGAAGGATTTATTGTTTCAACGAAAAATGCTTAAGGAGTACTGCTTCTGGGACCGGGAGAGCCCGGGAACGGGCTAGTTACCGCAGACGACTCAGGCGCCGGAGATCGCAAAATGATCTCCGTCATCAAACGGTCAAGCTGACATGTGACATGACATTTTCGAAGTGAAAACTTCTTTGGCCGCATTGAACACTTTTTGGTAGGAGAAAATCTTATGAGTTCGCGTCACCGACATACTGACATGATATTTTCGAAGTGAAAACTTCTTTGGCCGCGTTAAGCACTTTTTGGTAGTGGAAAATCTTATGGGTTTGCGTCACCGACATGCTAATGTTTGATGTTAATAATTTTAATTTCTCTCTTTAGTCGCTCCCTCACTGCTGAGGATCGTGACTCCATTTGATTCTTGTAGCTTGGTGGAGTGCGTTTTAAGTCAGAATTTTAATTTAAACATTATGAAATTTTCTGATTTTACAAATAACATTCTAAGTTATAAGTTTTCACTTCTAACGGCAGTCCTTATGACTACCATTTTTTATTTAAATTATCGTAATGTGTACGTGTCAAGTACATCATATATGCTGAGCTGTCATAGTATTACCTTATGTTCAAATTAAATTGACTAGTGGTCGAAATTTGACTATTATTCTTTTTTTTAACTTTGTGTATTCCTCCCCCATGTAAACTTTAACTCTGCCTTTCGTACTCCTCCATTCGCATAATTGTCGTAAAAAGGGGTGCTAAGGTTTTGCTAAAGTATCTAAATCAGTGTTTGTGTATGTTTTCTTAGAATGTTGTATCTCTGACGCAGAATGTTTCAAAGTACATTTTTACATTTTAACGGTTTGAATTAATTGACAAGGAACGAAATTGCAATTTCTATGTAATTTATGCATTAAATCTCATGCATATTTATTGTTGTTTCACACTGGCTTATGTCTTGCATGCGTTACAATGCCGTCTTAGATCTTCACTCATTTTGAAAGTTGTAAGAAACCTTCACGCTACTTAGATACTCCATAGAGACTGTCAAGTTTTTTTAAATAATTAATGTAATTAGTGGGAGATTGTCAATAGTATCATAGTAATTAATTGTTGAAGTTGGATATATAACTAGCTGAACTCCACGGTGTTACTCGCGGTTATAGTTGTACCGCAAATAACGCCGCGGGACAAAGTTAGTCTAAAAAAGTAGCCTAAGTTACTCCCTGGGTCATCAGCTACCTGCCAGTAAAAGTCCCGTCAAAATCGGTACATTTGTATAAATTAAGGCACACCAAAACTTTCTTACAAAAATAGATTATTATTATTTAAAGATCAAATTCACCATAGAATTAATAATACAAATCATATAAGATACCTCAGTTCTACCATGTCCTACCATGTTTTTACCCGACTACAGCGAAGAAGAAGTACTATGTTTTATCGTAGCGCATTAATTACTGATCTAATTTTAATGAATCAGGTGTCAATAGATTAATGTGTAATAGTCATAGGCTATGTTTTAAAGTTTTTAATCTTTTTAACCGACTTCAAAAAAGAAGTAGGTTATCAACTCGACTGTATTTCTTTTATGTTTCTTACCTTATTCATAATTTTCGACTGGGTGAATCGATTTTGATGATTCTTTTTTATTTACAATTTGAAACAGTACTTTAAGACGGTTATTCTTCAACAATCAATCGGTGTTATATGCTAAGTTCTATCTACACCTATTATTGTATAAGAATATAGATACATTGTTTTATCCTATAATTTAATTTAAATATAATAGTCTGAAATTCGAAATTGGATTTTTTAATCGGTACTCTTCCATGTGACGTACAAGATTCAAGGAATTGGTCGTTGTATTGTTCATTTAGAAAGAAGGAAATGGTTGTAGATGTATGTGGGTGATGTTCAAGAGAGTTCATGCAATTATTTCATATTATAACTTTACGCTATTGTACTACGTGCGTATTACGTGTGCTATTGTGAGATTTGTTTTTTCGTAGATTACGTTTAGTGTAAAATGACTAATGCATGTAATTGTAATATAATAGGTAGATAGTGTTATCTTAAAATACAGTGTTTGAACAATAGTTACGTACACTTATACTACATGTTTTTTGTCTTTACATTTAAGGTCAATTTACAATACGATTTTATTCGCATTATTACTTAAAAGACATATTCCGCAAAGTTGTATGACGTTCTTCGTTCAGATACTGTTTAGTAACGGTTTTGTAAACAGTTTGTTTCCGTTTGTTTATAAAGTACCTGTTACTTTTAGTAATTGTGTATTTAGATAAATGACTTTGCCATGGGTGTGAATGTCACGAAATAAATATTTAAATTGGTGTTGTTTTTTTAAACAGCTGGTTGTTGATTATTCGGTTTCGGTGACCGAAGTTTATAAGTTTTCAGCAATGGCTTTCGATAGACTGTTTAATTAAGTACCTTGAGATTCTGGAGAAAAACAACTCTATGTCCGATTGGTCTTTAGGTCAAATGGAGCTGGACGCTTTGATTAAAACACTCACATCACTCACTGCTTCCTTGGTTCTTGTCAGAATTAACAATTCGAATTTATCCTTGAAAATGATTTCAACCAATGTACGGTATTATTGCGTACAAGACATTAGTGACAACGTTTTTTTCCATATACCATCTTTGAGCTTACACAAAATCATCGGACAATCAAATCATACAAGACCAAGGCGTAGAGGCTCTTTTAAAACGAAAACCTTGCTTTATTAGATATGGCGTTTACTATTTCCGATAGTAATGTCCATTACTATTAAAATTTGTGTCTGCACGAACGCATAAAAATACACAGCCCATAACTAACTTAACGATTTTCTATTACACGATGGAATATTAAAATTTGAACGTATGAATCGGCCTTCTGAAACAAGCGTCTTGCATCATTTAGGTCATCAGTTGGCGTACGAGAGTGCAAGCAGTGGCCTATCTAGTTTTGAAACGGCAAAATTCGATCCATAATTATGCCAATTATCCTTGATTGCGTTCGCATTGTAATGGTAATGTTATAATGTTTTATTCGGTAAATTTAGTTTTCCGGCATTCACCGGAACTTTACAAAAGTTTTTAATAGACAAGTTCATGATTTAGCAGAAATTAATACCTACATACATAACAATCTGCTAAAACGATTAGTCTTTTTTTTTAGTTTACCGCAGTCTCATAATAATATTCTTACATTTTGAGCTTAGGTACATCAAAAAAATAATCCGTCTGTCAGATTTCTGTTTATGGAACAGGGTGCAAATGAGTAAGCGATTATCCCCACCCATAGACACCCGCAACAGCAGAGGCGTCGCAAGTGCGTTGCCAGCCTTTTAAGAAGGAGGACACTCTTTTCTTGAAGGCTTGAGGGTCATATTGGTCCGGGAATACCGCAGGCGACAGTTCATTCCACAGTTTGTTTCAGTTATCTCTGGACTAAATTATAATCAATGAAATAGTGAACAATATCCGATTCAAAAGTAACAAATACCGCAGAGTGCAACTACTTTAAAATGAAATATTACGAAACATTGTAGGTACTTAACGTAATAGTTGTACGAGTGTTATCTTTATTATTAATCCATTCCAAAAAAAACTTAAGTTACAACTGTAATTAATAATTGTACTGGTAACTGAAATGTGCTAATTGCTGTATTTTTGTAATATACGATTATTTTTTGTAAATTTTAAGTGTTAACATTTTTTTAGTATCATATTCATTATTTAAATTAATATGATACTAATTTGCTATTGAACTTTATCTTATATATACTATACTTTATATTTACATTATAAAGTAATTTTTAAATTGAAAATATAGGTTTAGTCGCTATGCTAAAGCTAAACTATCAAAACTAATGTTTTTAAAAGAACACCTTTGAAGGTATTCTTCCTCTTTTCTCATTTTTCTTTTACTGTTATTGTGCTATTAAACGTGCGCATATATATTAACAGTTGTTACACGTAAAAATTAAATTATTATTCCATTCTTTTTTACGATAAAATTGGTGATCTAAGGCTAGTATTTTAGGCGTGTCAAGTATCGATTGAACTCTGATCAGCTGAAACTAGTTTTAAGTTCAATTCAAATCTCAAGCATCGCTCTTATTATAGAATGCGTTTTAAGTTCTACTCAGCTGAAACTAGTCTCAGTAACAAATCTCAACTCAACAGTTTGTCTCAATTATGTTTCTGCATTATCGATTGATTCATCAAATCGATTCGATCGATCGGTTGAACAAAATGTAATTAACAAACATAATTTATATGTTATTAGTTTATGTATAATACAGTATTGGCTAGTGTTTTAATGTAAACATAATAATAAGAAGCATCCCGCCCTAAATTAAATATTATAAATATTAAAATGAAAATGACTAGATATACCGGAACCGGACCTATAACGGAACGTTAAAATTGTTATCAATACTTGCCATGTCGAATTGTCAAACTATGTTTTTTTTTTTTTTTTTTGAAATTAATATTATATCTTTGTCAGAAACCAAAAGCTTGAGGGTGATATTAATTGAAACAAATGGTTAAATGTGTATTTTAAGTGTATTGATTATCATTTTAATATAAATTAAAGTGAATTGAAATGTGTATGATATGATAAGTAATTCTTTTAGAAATAAAGTAAGGCATAGTAAATCTTTTGTTGTAATTCAGAAACATCATCATAAAATATGTTCATTTCCCGCAAAAGGTCTGAGAAATTACCACTTAAGACTAGATTCAGCTTGTCTCAGGTAAACAGAGATCACATCTGTCAAAATCTATCTCTAAGAGGAGATTTGGACATAAACATCGTTCTAAAATAAGCTATAGACAGAGATTCATTGATCTTTACTCACTTGATTAACGATCAGTGAATCTTGTCTCAAGAGACGTTCATTAATAAAATCTCTTCCTATAACTAGTTTCACGACAAGGACACCTTTTAAATAACGGGCCTAAATGGGGTCCGTGCAAAGCAGAGGCAAAGAGTGCAAAGGTATATTAAATGTAGTTAAACCCCAAACTTTGTACACTATGTTGAACGAAATACCTGTACTTAGTGAAGAGTATATTTATAAAAATTGACACTATTCCAGGCGACACTTTTTACACTAGCTAGCACCTTATTAAATATCTATTAGAAACTTTACGCTCTACTTCCAGCATATACCTACGACAAAAAACTTGGACAATTTTGTAACAGAAACGAATTTTTTATTTCTATTTTAAGTCAGTGTTAACAAATTTGATTCTAGTTTATAAATACATTTTCATAAAACGTTTGTGGTGGCGAGAGTAGTTTTTGTTTCATAATTAATTATTTTTTTTTGTAAAACTTATTGTTTCTAGAAAACTAAAGAATTGAATGAGAAAGAATTGAATTGATAAAAAATTTGGTTAAAAATTATCACCGATTTATAATTTTATACTCTCGATTGGCGGCACTTAGTGGAACCTGTCAAGATACATTTTAGAATTAAACTCAGTTGTACTCATTCTACTATTTAATCTATGTACTTAAATCCTGAGTGATTAATGAGTACAAGTGAGTTTAATTCTAGAATGGATATCATAGAAAAGTATATTGATTTGTTTAGTTTTGTCCACCCTTATTTAAATACATATTCTAATCATCATCTATAATATATTAGAATACAATATTTACATTAATAACGAAACACGTTACGTACATCTGATTGACGAAAAACAGATAACTATTCTAGCATGCCTTTTTCATACCACAAAATCTTTTATACGCCCTATTGTCGTCACTGATTAACTCATTGCTCTTTAAAGAAAAAGGCAGTGGAGTCTAGTTAACTAGTTTATAATGTTTATGGTTTATCAAGTGTGTCGTTTCATCGGCCAGGATGTCCGTGGGGAGTGTTGGTGAAATCGCATGGCAAATGAAACATGGGTGCGCATGCGCCGTGAAATTGTGTAAGAAAGTACCGCATTGGTTACCAACTGTCGTTGGTAGCTGATACACTAATGATATCTATTAGAAAAATGTGAAGTCAACTGAAAGTTGTAGTACGCGTGATTGTGTATCATTTTTTACTGAATTTTGTCTGCACGAGTACGCGGGTGGCGTAGTGGTTCAAGCGGTCACCCTGCTGCTTTCTACAGCGCTTAGGTGTAGAGGGTTAAATCCCATATAGGACATCACTATGAATGATCCACAAATTGTATTTCTCTATAAAAATATTATCCAAAAGACCGTATTAACATGATTTTATACATAATACTAGCGACCCGCCCCGGCTTCGCACGGGTGGATTTCAGATGCACCCACCGACGACACGATTCGTGCATTTTAAATCTGTAACATCTTCTAATACATTCATTTAAATTACATACTGTCAACGGCCATATTGATATATTTTAAATGTATTTAAGGCACTTAATTGAATATAGATTAATGCTGTATTACTTAAAATCGTTTCGTAAATAAGTCATTATTTCTCGTAAAAAGATAGGAATAAAAATTATACATTTACTATCGCGAACTTTTTTGTGGACCTTTTTAAGGCCACTCTTCTTAATACTTGGAAGGAGATGACTTCTTTAACCCTCTGCCATCTTCATACTATTTCATATCTACTAATATAATACTGTATAGTTATTGTCAAAGTTTGTGAGAAGTGGAAGTTTGTACTTTCACGCAAAAACTACTAAACAGATTTAATTGAAACTTTACAGTTATACAGCTTATACATCAATATAACACATTTTCTACCATTTACCGCGATGACCGACATAAAAGCTAGTTTTGTAGTAAACAAGTCACCTCACGTTAAAGCATTTCTAATGAGTATGATTAGTAAAAATAAAATAAAGATAGAAGGAATAAGGAAGACCAAGTTATATAGATCATATTAAGAAAAAAGGGGCAGTTGCGACGTACGAGGAGATCAGAAAACGGCTTTTGATAGCGAGAGATGGATAAAGCTGCATCGACCAAAGTGTAGCTCTCAAGTAAAATAATAATGACTAGTAAGAACAACCACCTCATCAGCAATAACATAATAATTTTTTATACATGCTATCTGTCTGTCTGTCTGATCTGCAAATATTTGTTTAGGAGTTTTCTATGCATAGATAATATTTACAAAAAGAACTTATATATGTATTTATAAATACATATAAACGTTGTCTAGTACTCATAATACAAGCTCTGCTTAACTTGGGACTAGATGGCGTTGTGTGTTAGATGTCCGAAAAAATATTTTATTTATAAGCATGACTCTAACACGAGAATTGAATGTTATCAATTCAGTATTCATAGCTTTGAAGTTTGAGGTGACTATTTGTTCAAATAATCTTGTTACGACATCATTACGGTGCGTGTCGAGACAGTTTTTTACTCATAATTATAGTTTCGAAGTACTTCGAAGGCAATGTAGGTATTTTGCCTTGAGAGTCAGTTGTTATTCATATATTTCCTTGATATGATTTGTAGTGCCATTCATCCCTAATGCGAGCCGTGAGACTGGTACAATTTAGAATTCTTCACGCAGCTTCTTGATACGATACGGACAAAACGCGACCATGATTTCGTAACCATATAATTTGCGTTACTTAACTTATCTCGCCATATTTTTTGTTTTAGTTCTTGCTAGTAGCGATTTGATTTAAGTCATTTATGAATTTGTCATAGTTAAATTGAAGATAGGAACTACGTTTCTGCAAATTAATTTATTTTGTATGTAAAAAGGTACGATTTCTGTTCTAAAGTTTTCAAAAGCGTACAGAGTTCTAAAATGCTTATTTAATTAAGAGAGATTGGCATTTTTTATTTGTTTTGTTTTTTGTAATAATAGCCTCACCCTGTGGGTGTTGCAAATATACGGCTAATTACACATTTAAATCTTCCTCTCGAATCACTGTATCTATTGGTGAAAACTGCATTGAAATCTGTTGAGTAGTTTAAACAATCTAAGCGACTAGTATCTAAGCAAACAGACAGCCAAAACGACTTCGTCTTGTACCTTAGTGTCTATATTAGCTATGTCGCAGCAAAGAGTAGCCTATGTCCTTACTTAAGAATCAAAGTTTCTCAATGCCAAATTTCATTGAAATCGGTGCAGCTGTTTGGCCGTGAAAGCAAGACAGAGAGAGTTACTTTCGCATTTGTAATATAAGCATGGTTATAGAAGATACTTGGCCTATATTGTTCAGGATTTTAAATTTACAAACCATAACACAACTTTTTTTAACTTTACAACCCGAAGCGAATGTCTCAATTTCATCCCAACGATTGGGCACATGGCACAGAAAAGAAGGTATAAACCGGTATATCTCAATGAAATTGTACCAGGTCTGATTTGGTGTAAGTTTACTCGGTAGCATGCACAAAAACACAGAAAAAATGTTCTAACAGTAAACTTTGTCAAAAGTAAAAACAAAATTGAACGTTAAAAAAACAGTTGTTACTTGTTGTTACGTTGTGGCCGACGCTGTTGAAGTACACTCAAACGACAATAAGACTTTTCTCTGTAATTGTACTAAATTGTACACTTTGTATTTTACTACAGTATATACTCGTACTTAATTAATCATTACTAGGTACTTCCCTTATGTATGTGTTACCGAATCTAATAACGCAAGCAGCAAATACAACTACCTAATTCGACCTAAGTGTGAAAATGCCTCTGGTCAGATGCTGATACTGAATTATATTTCACTGGATATTATTATGACTTAGTGGTCTTTCGAGCCGAGTTTACCTACAAATTAATTCAAAAAGATTTGTGTTAGAATCACTCATTCGAAGTAACTGGATAATTTAGAAAATCAAGGTAATAGTGTAATGGGTAAATAGTGTTTGTTTATTAAATATTGCATCTCTAACGAAGTAGTAGATTACAATAAATAAGTAGGTATTCAATTTATTATCAATAATAGTAATTTTTCTTATAAATATTCATACTATTATGATTCATGAAATCATCCCACGAGCACACGAGCTGTCCTTGCAGAACTAATCAAAAAGTTGACCCACCTACGCCTTTTTACACGAAACACTAAAAAAGTTGTGGCCACACAATTGCGTAAATTAGTGTCGACAGCTTGACTTACTTTTGTCAATATCTGATATTAAGTTTTTTGCTTTTCACTTTGCTCATTTTTAGTGTTTATTGTAAATTTTAGCAAGCGCATCATAGTTTTGATGAATGAGAACTTAGCTATTAATTAAAAATAATAACTACAATAAAAATCTTGGATGTTATCAATGGATTGTAGAAACTATAAATTACATTACACATTAGTAGTCCATAAATAAGAATCGTAAGACCCTGCTAAACGGTTGTAGGTCCTATCCAATAAATCAATGAATTCCTAAAATATCTGTATAGGCTGTAAATTTATATATTTTTTAGGTATTTTAGTAGGGTATTGTGTGCTAATGCAATATTAAAAAGCTCACCAAATATTGCATTACTTAACAATAATAATGACTTTAAAGAAATAAACAATATCAAACAACAATTATACGTGTGATGACTGGTTGGTTGAATACAGAGTGTCATCACCATCTCGTGGAGGTCAAGAGTCAAGGTCGTAAGAGTCAATCAAGGGAGCAAACTACGCAAAAAAACAGCACTGCAAGGAGAAGAATAACTTGAACCAAACCCTATACCACAACTAAACCAAAACCTGCTTTCTAAGGAGACGGCTACTATGCAGAGCAGAGGTTCTTGATATGATGTGATGTGAACAACAATAAGGCAAATATACATAAATAACATCTCTTCAAAAATACAATGGTGTGGACCGCAATAAAATTTCCATGCGTACACATTGTTGTTCCGCTGTATTTGCTATGACAATAAAACAAGCATGTGATTACGTCACTAGCGCACCATAACGGATTCTGGTTGCTAAAAAATTTAGAAATAATGACGTAATCAATCTAATTGTTATTTTGTTTAAAAACTTTTAGGTTATAAATCTTTTGACACTAGTTAGTCTTTGAAACTTGTGTCACTCTTGAGTTATAAATATGTGTGGATCCAAAGCGGACCACCCATGTAAGGACTAACCATAGGCCACTTTAACACACGCATCGAATTTAATTGGGTACAAAGATTGCGTGTTGGGCCTTCAATGAAGCCACTGTCGTCGTGGGCAAAGCGGGAATCATATCACAGGAGCAAAAGTGTGCGACACGATATTAACCTTAAAACTTGATTTAAATATGTACTTTGGACAAAACAACTTTTTTTACCGGCATTTCCTGACATGAGTAAATTCACCCAAGACTGCAGAGGTTTTCTTTAATCGCTCATTTCATTTTCATCTTTATATATCTTCAATACATCAATTTAATATGCATTGCTTCATATTATTTTCATCGGATGATATAATAAACTAGTTTGTAAAAATGTAGGTATGGATGCATTTTGCACTAAATGCGGGTAATCAAAATACTTATCTAACCTGTAGGGTCGCTTTCTGTAATGCATGTAAACACCGTTCCGCTCCAGCTTTACAGCTAAATAATAACACCAATTAAAAAATATTCACTGATTCGGTCATAAAAAACACACAATTTTTTTTAACATCACAAAATCATTATGCACAACGACACAACAACACAGACTCAAAGTAAATTAAAACACGTGAATTTAAAAAAAGGAATTCGAAATTTGTAATGGCGAAGGCGTCGCGTTCGGTATATTCGTGCGAGCAATCGCGATGTACTGACGCATCAACAAACGCAGCGGGACGGTGGACCGGTCAGCGACTACACCGCGAGGTATGAATTATCCACAAAAGAACAGACAATGGTTGGTGAAACACTCGCCTTATTCGCTGCTATTAAATTATTATGTAGCTCGACTGGACGGTCGCCAATGTCTACATTATAAATTACTCTACCGAAACGGTATACATCTACTACAAGTTAGGTATAAATAATAATTATCATGTATGACTCATTGAGGACAATTTTCAAGGCTCTTCAGTTTTTTTCAAATGTTTAAAGTTAGTTTTCTTACAGTTACACCAGTACTTTCGTATGGAAAGGATGAAATGCCTATTAGATTTATATGCCTTTGCATATTAGATTTTATGATGTCCATTATTATTTTTATTAAATCTGTTTCAGGCTACTCGTAGGTTTAGCGACTGCTGATCAAGAGGTCTCGGGTTCGTTCCACGCCGAGCTAAAACTGTTGTTGAGTTTATTCCTATAAGAAATTATCAATAGCAGTCTAGAGTATTCAAGTTAGCGGTGTTTCACACCCGTGTCTCGGAGAGCACGTTAAGCCTTCGATCCCGGTTGTCATGAACATCTATGGTAATTGTTATTAGGAAGTCACTGCCCTCAAATGTACTGTGTATAACTAGTTCAATCTTCAAATTTATTTCGCCCTCAGGGTCGCGAAGGTCAGATGCCAGTCGCTTCTTGGAAAAAAAGATATTCAGTTAAAACCGAACTGTGTGAACTGAAATCAAAGCGCCCTTTCGGATATACGGAGTGTCATTTTGGATGAAAAGAAAGCATTTAAGTTATAATAATAAGGCGTTAGCATTCATTGACTAGATGAAAATCATTTAAGTCAATATTGTTATAATGTTGGTAATTGTTATAACACTTTTCTGTGTGTATTGTTGTTTTTCATTTTCAGGCAAGTGCCCTATTTGCAATGAGCTTCTGACTTATACTTTAAAAAGATATTTCAATTAATCCAATCTTGAAAATGTATTGGACTTTATCAGTTATTTGAATTTATGTGACCAAACATGATGCAACACAGAATTAGAACTAGCAATTATGGCTGGTCGTGCAACCGAATCGCATGTAACACGTGTAGATAATTACAAACATGATTGTACAAATTGTAGAGAACTAATATAATAGGCACGACTATCAATATCCATAGCTTGTATTACGAGATAGTGTCAACACTAAACATAAAAATAACATCAACGGTTGCCTGTAAGAGATTGCCTCCGGGCGATAAGGCCGCCAATTGTACTTCTCTAATTTTAAGCTTACCTTGTAATACATCTGGTGTACAATAAAGCGATATATTATTATTATCAACAACTAAAACGTAAAAACTACATACACGACGGAACGGTGTTAAAAAAATAATAACGATATTTATAACTAGTTTTCGCTAGCGTTTTGTTTCTATTACCCCAGTAAATATCAGCCCTACGTTCTTCTTTGAGAATCAAAGTATATTATAATCATACCGAATATCATCAAAATCGTAAAAACAAAAGCGTAAAAGCGCCGTGGAAGTTTAACAGACTTACTTACTCATTTTAAACATTAGTAGGGATAGTGTTATTATTATATATCAAAGTATGGTTTTTTAGACATTGAGTTTATTTTATTAATCTTTTAATTTATAGAATATTCATTTTATAATAGTCAGACATTAGAGCAATGTAAGTTAATTGCAAGAATAGACGCGTGCTAACAGATTTTAAAGCCCAATCAAAATAACGTTAAGAATATATCTGATCAAAAAAATATGTATGTAGTACGTACGTATTGTTAAACATTGGAGATTGTTCTCTGAAAGATTAGATCAATACATTTGACAAATCGTGGTAATATTTAGCACTCTTACAGAATCACATTGACACAACACTGATATGGAAAACCAATATAGGTCGGTTGTATTAATATATTTTAAAAAAACAAGAGACAGTTATTTATAAGCATGGTTTAAACACGTTAGAGAACAATTTTTATTCGAAATTTAAAATAAGTTTCATTTTTTGTAACTAATTTATAGATAAATACTTTTGTATCCAGAAAATAAAGAACAACTACATTTTTTTTTATCGCTAGCCTGTTTTATGTTTCGTATTGGCTATCTGTACTAATTACAGTGTCAAATATGTATTTGGTTACATCGCGCATCTCAACAATAATATATTTATTAATTACTTACTAGTTATTGCCCATAGTTTCGCTTATATACTTACGCTTATTTAAAAAATGACGAACTTTCATAGTTTTTTTGTGTTAGTAGATATAAAGCCTATGACAATCACAAATAGTGTGATTTTCTATTCCCAAAATCGGTTCAGTAGATGCAAAGATTACCCCCCCTTTAACAAACTTTATATTTTTATAATCTTAGTCGAATTAAAGCGTCAACATCTTCACAATTGAAGATATTTTATTAAAAATAAATAATTAGTTGAATGAACGTGACCTTGCCAAAAATATCTTGTTTTGTATGACTTGATACAAGAAAAAAATGTTAATTAATAATTATGTGGCATTGTCTCAGTAACAATAAAAAAATTGACATTTAAACCGAGAAAAACCGTTTCAAAATGCCTAACAACGTTATTGTTACAGCTCTCGTTTCCGGCGTAAATAACGTGTTATCATTGCGATCTCCGAGAATTATTAAGTGTTTTAATACTTTTTTATGACGCTTGTTCTTACGGTAACTGTTCGTTGGTTGCTGTAACTACACGTGCTAAAATATTAAAATACATTAAGCGTTAGAAATCTTGGTTTTTATAAGCGTGTTATGGGATTAACACCTAGTATAATACCTACAACTTACTTACGTTACTTAAAAATACACTTTCGTAATGTTCTAGGGATTTAAATTAGTGCAAATTAATTTCAAATATTTATTAAATAATAATATAAATGAGAATAGCTTTAAATCAGAATTTGAATAATTAATGTGAAATCAAAATATTTAGCTTAAAGTGCAGTTATTGATTTTTTTAAGACGTTTTCAGAGTAAATGAATAATTACTTGGAATATGATGTTTGACAACTTATTCTCATTTGTATTTATCTATTGTTGAACAACTGATTTGTTCTTAGATATGTTACATTGCTTTGTTTAAAATACTGATATTCTTATCATTATATGTATGATATGTGTAAAACTTTAAGATGGGTTGTAAACGCGTGCGGTTGGGCAACAGCGGAACGCGTCCACCAGCCGGAACAACGCAGTTCACTTTCTTGGTGAGAATCCGAAGAGCATCTGATGCGTTGCTCTTACACCATTTTGTCAGTTCTACATTCGAGTTTCTAATTAGGAGCGTCTAATTTCAATAGAAAGGTACTATTGTACTAAAATACTGGGTCCAAAGAACTGTTTATGTGTATGTATTATTTATATTACATGTGTACTGTATTAAAAAGGAGAAAGTTACTAAATCAATTTGTATTTACGGAAATGGCACTGAATCTAAGTAGGTACTGTTGTCGGCATTTATGGGGGGATGTTACGGCTGTTTAATTTACTTCTAATGTTATTACATGTTATATTGTTCCTAATATTAAATGTTCTTAAAAGTTTGTGTCTGCTAAAGTACCTAGAATGTTAATGATCGGCGAATGAGTTGGTTAAGGTTAAGTGGTCTAAATGTTACTACGACAAACTTGATTGTGGTTTTTAGTCAATTTTTTTTTTCGTACACAAGTGTGATTTCTTATTTTCGGATGCTTATTGTTTTTAATATGAGCAACTTCACAGATTTGACTTTTATGAAACTGACAAAAATAATAGTACCTGACAATAAACATTTTTGTAACTTAAAAATTGACCCATTGACAAATAAGCTTTTGACAGATAATCTGCTCCCAAGCAAAACAGAGTTAAAGCATTATATGTAAATACGTGTAAATTTAGTCATTTTAAAGTTTTTTTATGTAATCGGGGATACACGAGCAGACGTATCGCCTAATGGTAAGCGATTGACGCCGCCTGGGTGTACATGGGCAACACCTGAGCCGTCGCAAGTGCGTTGCCGGCCTTTGGGGGACGGGCAAGGGAATCGGGGAGAGGTAGGGGTATGGGCCTACGGTATCCTCACTCAGTGAAACACAGCGCAAGCGCTGTTTCACACCGGTTTTCTTGTCGAAGTAGTGGAGCTGCATCATTATAATAATAGGTAATTATTGTTTAATTAGATTTCAGTACATCAGTTACTTAACCTGTTTGTGATAGCATAGACGATACCTATATATACATAATAACTGAAACATAGCCTTTAATTAGTCTAAGGCAGTCAGACTCTAAATTTTGTGCTGTCAGTAATATGAATCTCACAAAATAGCAGAATTCAACAGTCATACGTGAAGTGTAGCTTGAAATAATTCGGTACCCCACTCCTAGTATGAAATATTGAGAAATAACAATGCCTAAACCTATCGCTTAATAGGTTTTTAGTATAATCAACTATCTAATCGAAATGTTATAATCAGGGTTATCGCGATTATTGGTATAATCTGGAGGGGCAAACAATCCGTAAATATTCAGAGTGTGTGTGGCTAATTATATATAGAACTAAAAAGACGTCATAATGCCAGTGTTTTTAAAACAATTAACGATAGAACGTCTAAGTCATGGTATGGTAATAAAAATTGTTACGATTCAACATTCTACGGACTGCATGAAAATAAGCATGATAATTTTAAATTCAGATAAGCAAGGAAGTAATATTCTAAGATCGTTTTTATGACTGCCACGATAAGCTTTGAAATTGATTAAAGAGATTTCATTACATAACATGTATATCTAGGACTGTCTAGTTGGAAAATAGGTTGAAGATTACACAGACACACTGATTGTCGGCGCTTGATGGAACCTGTTGCAATACATTCTAGAATTAAAATCACTTGTACTTATCCCACTATTTTGTTTATGTTAACACCTGACCGGTTTCGAATATATATAATTCTAGAATGTAATACTGATGATAACTGAACTTTAAAACTCTTTACCAAAGTGTAATGCACCTCTGTAGTTGGTACTCCGCTCCTTAGTCTTAGCGTGATGATATATAGCCTATAGCCTTCCTCGATAAATGTACTTTCCAACCTTAAAATATGTTTTCAAATCGGGACCGCAATTCCTGAGATTAGCGAGTGCAAACAAAGAAACTTGAAGGGTTTGCTTTATATATTAGTATAGATAAAAGAAATAGGTACTACGAATAAATGTGTTTTTAAATACAGTACAATACGAAATAGATGTTGAGAATTTTCCTATGGTATATTTTAATCTCAAGTCCACACTAATAGTGTTTCAAATGATGTTCCGATTTATAATCACTTTGATTTGAATTTTGAATAGCCATGATATGCAAGATTTAGCAAGGTTCAATTTTTATCTGGTTCTTCAATAATTTTCTATGGGTAATAAAAAATGGAATGTCCGACCTTATCGATGTTTTACAGTCGTATCGAAATTGATGTGTCAGGGTAAGCGATGATGGGTTTTGGTTAGTTAGTAAAAAGGTTGTCTGAATGTTAACGCCGTGAGTGAAAAGACCGCCATTTTATATACGTAATTATTAGTTACTGTTTATTAAAGGAATTGTGTTAATTTCTTTATTTATTAACCGACTTGAATCAAAAAAAGATGGGGAGATCACAAAAAAACCTAGTTTCTTTAACAAGAAATTCCTAACACTGATTTTGCGTTGTTAGTTCTCTAAACTAATCATTTCACTTGATTGTTAAACATCGTACACTATCTGTTATTGGTAACGTGTACAACTTACAACTGTACATTCTGCGCTACGTCATCAATTAGTAGCTTTAGTTACTCAGAATCGCCGCGATTGCAGCAATCTAATTGGGTTATGAAATGGTCCGTTCTCTGTTCAATAGACTAGCTTGTACTTTCTTTTTAATTTTTCTTCTTAGATTACTTATCAATCTACTGTTTTCTTATTTTCTTGAGTTATATAATAATTCTAGCTGTTGCCCGCGGCTCCGCCCGCGTAAAGTCGGTTATCGCGGCAAATAGTAGAATATGTGTTATTCTGATGTATAAGCTATATTACTGTAAAGTTTCATCCAAATCCTTTCAGTAGTTTTTGCGTGAAGTGAACAAACATACACACTTACAAACTTTCGCCTTCATATATTAGTGTAATAGTGTGATTTTATACAATACCCTTAATTTTGAATTAATTTAATGTATAAGTGTACATACAATTGAAGCTGTCAGTCCTTTCCGAATATATTTTAAGTGGATAATACTGTCGTAGATTATTCTGATCGCTGTATGTTAAAGGTGAGCCAGACAAATTGAAAACCTGGCCAAAAATCATGCAGTGTATGGACGTACAACGTATACTTAGGTTATTTTTACTAATACAAGGTCAAGTCTTAAAGCACAATAGATAAATAGTCCTCTTATTCCTGATACTGTTTATTTAACTATTTCTAATTAAACATCTAAACTACATCTTAAACAATACCGCACACTGCTCTTTAACGTGTGTTTTTCTGTAATATTAGTCTTAATGTGCAACATTACTCGTAAAACGTACACTACAACCATAACGGATTTCCTAGGGTCTATGAATGAAGTTCCCAGGCTAGTCCATGAGAAGCACTGGAACTTGAGATTCAATAGCTACTCATGTTTGAAGATGACTCATTGCGAAACTTGAAATAGTATCAGTTAACGTCGTTTCAACGTCTTAATTGTATGATCTACAATTACTTTGATATGATAAGTCATTTACAGTATAGAATGGACTTTAAAGTGATGTTATAAGAGCTTTAATTGATTGACAAATGTGTGGCTGTCGCAGTGTCGTTATCTGCTACAGTCTGTCTCACAACAAAGATCTTCTAAGCTAAATTGATTTAAGAAAAAAAACAATATTTTTTTGTCTTAATAGCTCTTAATTGAGAGAAACGTTTGATTTAAAAAGGGACAAGCTAAGTTAGAAAAGAGTTTTTTATAATTTAGAACGTACTAGGGACAAAAATTAAATATGTATTTCTACTGGCCGAATTTCACTCAAAGTGTACTAGATATTAATAATAATAAAACGTGTTTCTGTTTTTCACGAAAATTAATAAAAAAAAAAATTCGAATTAGCTTCTTCTACAATATTCATAATTTATCTTTCTTTCTCAAAAAAATCTACTTAAACTAATAATAACCTAAAACATAAATAAACTTTGCAAAAGAAAGAGTTATACAACCTTATAGTATTAAAAAACCCATATTAAGAGCACCATAGATACAAAACGGAAGATACGAAAGTATTTATATATCGCTATTACAATAAAAGTAAAAGATAGCTTACTGTCTCATGGAGCCCCATCTCCGATGCGGCAAGTTCTCCTGATGGCTACGGAAGATACAACACAATAGGTAAAAAGCAAACCAAAAAGAGCAAATAAACACAAAAACACAACAGTGAGAAAATAAAAAGATAACAATTAACAAAATATGAAAGGAAAAACAGTGATAAATCAAACAAAAACACTAGATACACAAAATGATCTACTACAAGCTTTTGTTGTTGGCATCAATAATCATGAGGTTTGGCAGTAAAATATATAGAAAAGTATTCTAATAAAAGTAAATGTAATAATGTTTTTATTGCCTAATAGTTTAGTAATAAATTTGGACCTTTAACACAACGCTATTTAGGCCCAAACTAAGCAGAGCTTGTACTACGGGCCTACTACACACTATACATAGAAAACACCCAAACTCCGAAATAAATATTTGCAGATCCTACAAACACAACATTTGGTACGACCCGGGAATCGAACCTGAGACATCAAGCATAGCAGTAGCATACGGTACCACTGCGCCACCGAGGTAGTCAGTAACATAAATATATTCTGTGATATTAGCTTAAAGGGTCATTGTTTGGGAATTAAAGCGACCAGGTAATAAGTATTTTTGAATTGATTTATGTTTATTGACGCTCATAGCCCAGTTGCACGCGATGATTAGAAACAATCACCGAGGGTAAGCAAAGACGTCGCGGTTAGCACCTGGATGGGTGACCGCTAGTGCCACGTAGTAATTCGGAGGTCATATTAAGCAGTCGGACCCGTTTGATATCACAGAGTAACAGTCGTGAAGCTTAGTTGGAGGCCTTTGGGCGGCTTAAAAATGTCCAACGGCAAGATTACGTAGCCACAACGTTGTCTTGCCAGTCCCCAACCCGCACTCGGCCAGTGTGGGGACGTATGACCTTAACCCTCTTCTGTGGGACATTATCGGTTGTTGAAGAAGAAGAAGTATATATTTTAAAAAACCACTGACCGTGACCACAGGCTTACTGTACCAATAAACATGAACTTATATATTAATAGAATGCGAAAGTTAGTAATATTACCAAGTAGTTATTATTTACCAACCATATAAATTAGAATAAGTTTATAGATCAATAATTAGACCGAATACAAAAACAAAATAAGGGCTTCCACACATAGCTGTGAATTGGCATTGCATCGCAAATATCTGCGAGCTCGCATGAACGCACCACAAGAACTAAACGCCGCAACGCATTTATGTGTGGGAGCCCCTAGCTAGTACTTTTAAAACGATTTCAAAAAGGAGGAGGTTCTTAATTCGATTGTATATTTTTTGCCAAACAAGAGAACAGTTTTAAAAACTATAACCCAACTACGTAAAACCTTTTGGTAAAATGTATTTATCACAATCTTTAAAAGCAGTGGCTTCAGTGGTTTCAGTAGTTTTAGGCGCTATGGTGACATAAAAATATGTCATAGACTGCCAAACATAAAAAAAAAGAAAAAAAACGAAGTAAAACTTGCAATAGATCATTTTGTGATAACTAATTTCGTGAAACTATATCTAAGACCTCTACAGCGTTTTGGTAACCATAATAAGTAAACAGCAGAATTTACCTTGGTGGTGTTCGCCTGAGACTGGTCCGTGTCCAAGAATGACGGTTCAATGGATTACCAGGACTTCTAGATCCGTTCTCTAACCTGTAATAAGACCGATTGATTATATGTTACTGCAGTGACTAAGTTTAAATACCTACTTCTAAACCTTCCTAGACTCCAACAAACAAGATAAATTAAAGAATGAAGTGTTAATAGAAGTTTTGTAAGGAATAATTCTTTCAGAGGAAGGCATAGAGAACATCCTCTATTAAGTAAAGGCATATTAAAATACACCCTAATTAATTCCGACAAAATTAATCGTCCAAGTTTGACTTACAAAGATTGAAGACAATAAAATTGATACTACTTATTACGAATTAAGCTCTGTTCGCTTACGATATGATAAAACGTAGTCTAAGTGTATTATGATATATATTACTAATTTATAGTTCCCGGCACGTAACTTGGCAAGAGTCGTTAGATGCGCAGAAGTCATATTTTAGGTCCCTTTGGTACGCGCGCGGGACGCGGGGTGTGTGGCAGCGCCGAACCGAGCGCGCGATTGGTGCATCCGTAAACCCTTGCCCCTCGCATTGTGTTTACGTCCCGTTCGCCCCCGAATGCACTTGCGTGCACGAAAGTTTGTTTGTTTTAAATTTTTTTTATTGTTATAAATTTATTTGAATTAATTGAATTTATAATTTTTTTAATTTGATTTATTTTAAAAAGTATATATGTATTTGTATCAGTACCCATAATACAAGCTCTGCTTAGTTTGGGACTAGATGGCCTTGTGTGTTAGATGTCCGAAATATTTATTATTATTATTTATTTTTGTTATGAATTGTTGTTATTGTTGTTGTTTTATGAAGATCCACGTCCTTCCACCAGCTCAAGTGGTACTTTCAATTTGATGCCAGGGATAGGATATTTAAGTGATAGTGACGAGACTACTTGACTTTATTTTTAAATAAAAGAATACTTTTAAATTCAAATATTTTATTTCTAACACCTAATAAATATCATGAATTCTGTTTGTTCCTTATAAACAGACATGATTAAAATTAAATGAGGGTAACTTTTTTGTGTCACTAAGTGTACGATGCGCGAACTTACCCCCACTATGCCAAATCCTTGCCAAGTTACGTGCCGGGGACTATACTTGGCGATTCCCTTAGTAAGTAGGTACATATACAAATACAACGAATAGTTTGGAGGCATTTGGGTAAGGTATCTACCTACACATAACCGTCAGTATTATTATATATTAAAAAGGGTAAAATTATTATCTTAAACATGTGTTCCACTATTTTAAACGTCTTCTATTACTGTCAAGTAAATGAAACAACTGTTCTAAACAGAATAAAAACGCCATAATGTTCATGTGAAATCCATACAGAATGAAATGACTAACGGAAGATTTCTTTTATGATACCGTTGACCCACTTTAATATAGCTATATAAAATTGTTTCAAGTTGTGTCCAGTACAAATTCTGTTTATTCTATCCTGTCTATAAACTGGACGTTGAATCTAAATAAATAAACAAAATTAATGTATCTGTTTGTGATACAAAAAACAGCGTTTGACTAAATGTGATGTGAACTCGATACTTTGCTTTTACTACGGTTTTTCTGTCTGTTTTATTTAGAGTATCTCCGAAACGGCTGTACCAAATTGCGAAGTAAAGTAAAAATATGGAAAGTTTACATTGCCTTTGCGAGAATAAAGTAGATACACGGTAGTAATGTTGTCAGTTGATTAATAAACTACAAATATCAATCGATACCGTTTGGAATCAAGCCAGTAGCGATGTCTATTTTAGAGTTGAACGAAGCTAAGTAGGTAATGTACAGGACAATTGTGTAAATACAATGAAAACATTTGAATATTTTTTTTTCCCGGTTTCCACCAAATACATTTTTTTATTTTAGTATTGTAGAATAGTGTTGGATTTTATATTTGAATAGCCGACAAACGCAACGCAAGCTCGTTTGCGTCTTCTATTGCCCGTAGCGTGATGATATACAGCCTATACCCTTCCTCTATAAATGTACTATCCAGCACTGAAAGAATTTTTGAAATCGGACCAGCGGTTCCTGGGATTAGCGCGTTCAAACAAACAAACAAACTCTTTCACTTTATATATTAGTATAGAAGTATAGATTTGAAACTAACGTGTTAATAGGAGTATCATTATCCCCCTCTCCATAGCACTCGAAGTTCTCAGCGTCCGAAATGGAGTTCCCAGGGCTCGAGTCAGCTGTGGGATCCGACTGCCCGGAAGCTTCTGTGCCGTTCTGAAAAAGTAGTAGAGAAGATGTTAATTAAATCATTAGTTATAATAATAATAAATATTTCGGACATCTAACACATAACGCCATCTAGTCCCAAACTAAGCAGAGCTTGTATTATGGGTACTAGACAACTGATATAAATACTTAAATACTTTTTTTTTGTAAATACATACATATTATACATAGAAAACACCCAAACTCCGAAACAAATATTTGCAGATCATACAAACATTTGGTCCGACCCGGGAATCGAACCCGAGACCTCAAGAACAGCACTGCGCCACCGAGGCTTACGCCAGTTAATTGTATAAGGTACAGGCACAGCTTTATTTATTTCTATTTGGGCTTACCAAAGTGCCTGATGGAAAGCATAGCAAGAGTGGTGGTCACCATACTCATTGCGAATGCAGACAATGCAACAATGCAGCACAGTAACCCACACTGTTGCGGCCTAGTGATGCTTGTGCATCATTGGGCCTCCGGTCTCGCTCTCACCAACGAAATACTACACCACGAATGCTATCATTTTTACCCGACTACGGCAAAGCCAAAGGAGGGTTATGATTTTGACAGGCTATGTATAATGTTCATTTGTTCCCTCATAGCTCCTCAACTACTTAGTCTTATTAGAACAGGGCAAATGAGGTATCATTAGAAGCGTATTAATCGTCCGCTGGTTATAGGCTATATAACGTGTAACGGAACAAAATGTGTCGCCCTCTAGCGGTCATAAAGTACTGTTTTAAAAAAAAAAAGTAAAAACTAAAACCCAACTACGATAAAAAACGACGCTGAAAAAGTATGAAACAAGTTTCAAAAGCCGTAGTCACGCGTTGTCAAAGTTATATGTACCATATGGTACATTACACTACATGGGCTACGGCTTTTGAAACTTATTAATGTACCATAGTGTATATCACTTTAACGACGCGTGACTACGGCTTTTGAAACTTGTTTCATACTTTTTCAGCGTCGTTTTTTATCGTAGTTGGGTTTTAGTTTTTACTTTTTTTTATTTAAAATGTTTTGGTGCCTCTATAATACTAATTTCTTTGCAAAGTATATTTTAAATAGATACCACAGGAATATCACAATTATCGAATAAATACGGACAAAGTCACTAGAAAATGCTAATAATATATATATTTTTGAAATTTACAAGTAACGCCCTTTCGTATGATACCAAACACGGCATATTTCTCTCATATTTATTTTTTAATACACTACTTTACGTCGGCTAGAGGGCGCCACATTAGATTTAGTGACACGCCATATAGCTTATTATCGG
Source organism: Spilosoma lubricipeda (assembly GCA_905220595.1). Taxonomy (NCBI): domain Eukaryota; kingdom Metazoa; phylum Arthropoda; class Insecta; order Lepidoptera; family Erebidae; genus Spilosoma; species Spilosoma lubricipeda. Next base: position 6,390,574 of record HG992290.1, read on the forward strand.
CGGGCAATCAAGACGCTTCTTACGATACCTCATTTGTCTTATTCTGACTAGTTTAGAAAGAATGAGGAAAAAAATAAGCATACCATCGAAATATCACACTTATCGAATAAATACGGACAAAGTCACGAACAAATGCTAATAATATATGTATTTTTGAAATGTACAAGTAACGCCCTTTCCAATGATACCAAACACGGCATATTTATCTCAAATTTATTTTTTAATACGGTACTTTATGTCGGCTAGAGGGCGCCACATTAGATTCAGTGACACGTCATATAGCCTATAACCAGAAGACGATCACGACGCTTCTAGAGACACCTCATTTGTCCAAATCTAATGAGCAGTTAAGGAGCTAGGAGGGAACAAATGAACATACATACATACATACATACATACATACATACATAGCCTGTCAAAATCATAACCCTCCTTTGGCTTTGCCGTAGTCGGGTAAAAAATAATGTATACTATTCTACACTAATATATAAAGCTGAAGAGTTTGTTTGAATGCGCTAATCTCAGGAACCGCTGGTCCGATTTGAAAAATTATTTCAGTGTTGGATAGTGAATTTATCGAAGAAGGCTATAGAGTATATATCATCACGCTAAGACCAATGGAGCGGAGCACCAATGGAGAATGTTTCAAAAACGGGGTAAAATTATCACGCGACGGGCAATAGGAGACGTAAACGAGGTTGCGTGGATTAGCTAGTTTGAGATAAATATGCCGTGTTTGGTATCATCGGAAAGGGTGTTACTTATACATTTCAAAAATATATGTATTATTAGCAGCATTTGCTCGTGACTTTGTCCGTATTTATTCGATAATTGTGATATTTAAATTATAACGGCACCAAAACAGTTTAAATAACGTTTTTATACGTTGATCTGCTGTGCCAGAGTAGTACCGTGGCTCTACTACCTTACATTATGTTATCTAGCTGAGCCCTGCGGTACAATAACAACCGTGGGTAACATCGCGGGAAAAAGCTAGTCTTAAAAAAGTAGGCTAAAATCAGTTCAGGCCTTTCAGAGATTAGCCGGAAGAAACAGACAAACAAAAATGGTACTTTTGGTATATTTACTGTGTAATTGCTTTTTTAATATTACAAATGGGCATTCCCAATTTTATTTATTTGTATGGCTTAACCAATTTGAATGCGGTTTTCACTAATGTGTTGCGGTTTGCTTCACTTTACATTTAGTGTTTTTTTTGATACCAATTTTATTTATTAGTAAGATAACTGCCTGGTTTGAAAACAGAGTCTGTGTTATTATAATCAGACTGCTGACATGACACTGACATCCTACTTAATATCATAAATGCGAAAGTTTGCGAGGATGTATGAATGTTTGTTACTCTATCACGTAAAAACTACTGAACGGATTTAGATGAAACTTAATGTAGTATTAGCTTATACATTAGCATAACACATAAGATATTTAGTTAGTACTTATAAAACAATCATTTATATTGGGGAAAATTGTCATACTCCTAACTACTAGATTGCTATAACCTTATTAGTATGGCCTAAACCTTACATACATATACCCACATTCCAGTGAAATTTGATGATAAACTAATGAAATTTGAAGTTAAGAATTTAAATCGACATTAACTTGGTAGTAGCATTTACGTGCAGACAGCCTTCAGTGTCGTCTTTGAAAAATGTGTAGCGCACCATTAAATAAATTTCACTTCCACTATTTATAAACGTTACGTCTACTCATTTAAATTCCAATTACCTGTAGTTTCCTTGGCAGGTTTCCTGGTGAAGAGCGCGGCGATTTCGTCCTCTGGAAAACGCTGGGCGCCATCATTGCCGTCACAGGCAGCTTTAGAACTGAAATATAAAATATTCCCACTAAATATCAATGTATAATGTTATTATAGAACAGAACAAAGAACCAAGTGTTTAGGCCACGATTGTACATATTTTAATTACAAAAAAGAAAAGAGTTTAAAAAAAAAGTAAAAAAAATTTTTTTTTTAGGCTTTTTAATAATAGATTGTCCTGTATTTATTCATATATCTACTAGAATTATTATTCTCGTATCAGTAAAGTGTTTATTAGTATAAGTAATTTATTTTGTTTGTTATTGTTTTAAATATTATTTTCAAAGTATAACATATGATACATAACATTTAATTTAATTATAACTATTTATTAAATGTAACAATTAAAATATACAAAAAAACCTGTATAAAATTGTTGAATTTATAGAATTAAATTAAACACGATGTTTTTTCTTAATAAAATATTCCTGATGAGTTTCAGAAATTATTATTAATTCATTAAATTTGAATTATTAGAATTTCACACATTATATTTCTCTGGTGGATACATTTGTGATGTGTTAGATTGGGGGTTTCAAGTTCACAACTGACAGGCAAGATAAAAACATCGAAGGCAAGTATGTCTGTTTTTACTCTTATTTTTTTTTTATGTATGACCATACCAAAATAACTCTACTCTGCCTGATGGAAGGCATAAGCAGAATCCAAGAATGGTGGTCACCATGCTTATTGCGAATGCATACAATGCACCATGGTGATCCACAATTCCACACAATGGCGTCCTAGTGATGTTTATGCAACATTGGGCCTCCGATCTCGTATTCACCAATGAAACACGACAGCACGAATACTGTCATTTTACAAAATAAAACATAAATAAATTTACTAGAATAGGCTTTTATGAATAAGGGGCTACTATAAGAAAAAGGTCGTTGACACGTACGACTAGTCACGCAACCAACCCATTGAGAACGAGGTGAAGTCTTTCAAAAATAATAACCCTCGCAAGGTTATACTAGCCTAGATGAGTTATTGTAGTTGTAAGCATAGCCAATAATATGGCCCATTTCCATATTTAATTTATCTAATATGTTCTTTAATTTTCATACGGTACTTTAATTACTAAATCCAATATGAAAAGTACGTGAAGCATCATTAATCGTCATCATTAACAACCTTGAAAAGTCCGTCGCTGTATATGCATAGGCCTCAGAAACGAGGTTTTGGCCTACTTCAGCACTCTGGTCAGATGTGTTTGTATAAGATTTGTTTCAAATTTTCTTTCTATTTCAGTTCTGTTGTACTGTGTAGTTTGCTCTTAGTCAGCTCTTACGACACCTCAGCTCGGAATAGGGGTGGTGATATCTTAATTCATAATCTGTCATGAAACAGACGTATGAAGCATCAATGAATTGTAATTAATGCATGCTAGATTGTCAAGTAGGAAAAGTACGCCTTATTAAATACATATACGTTTAAATGTCCGATAGCGTTATCATTTTATCAAAAAATATGGATTAAAAAGACGATAAATATGTTGAAAGTACAACAAAATATTGGGCAACACGCGTTGTTGCTTTATGAGTAATAAGATACGTTTAATGAACTAAAAATAATTTATTACAATTAGGTATTGAAATAAACATTGTATATAAGAAGAGGCGTAAAAAATGTCAAGTCATTCCAAATAAAATATGTACCTTAAACTTATTATTATATTTTCTTAATGTTCGCATATATTTTTTTTATTGTGTGAATATTTATTAAATGTTAACTGTGAGGAATCGATTAATTTTACATCATTTCAAAAAGAACATTTCTGTATTGTACGGACATAACTCAAACAATATAACTGGTGGTCACGACTTGTGACGCCTAACAATATAACATTTCAAATAGAAGTTTCTATCTTCTAAGTGCATCTACATAGTGTTTAAACTATTGTTCAGCTCTTAGCCGTAGCTGTTCCAGTCTGGTGCAGCTTTAAGACAATGTTCTGAGGCGACTGGAACCGCAGTTAACTAGGACCGCGGTCCCAGTTACCAGATCAATTTAAGCTGGTGCACTGTTTCGACAATACCTCGGTCAACAGTCTGGTCACGCTACTACATTACCCTTTGTAACATGACTTATGCAACGTATTTCCGCTCGGCTGGGAACTACTGTGGTGAGATTGACCTAAGACGAAAAAAATACGAAGTGAAACATGATTAGTTATTCTGTGGTGAAACTAAGTGAATAGATTCAGTTTTAAATATCTATTGTTTGTCAAAAAATTTAAGAGAGTTGTTCCAACTGGTCCCCCTTCTCTCTTCCTCTACAGACCAACACGTGTTGGAAGTCACCGCTTCAGAGTGGTTGACATACACACTCGTACTCACCGCTTCGGTTCTTCCTTCCTGTGCCGAGCGCTCAAAACCTGGAACTCACTACCTGCGTACATGTTTCCCTCCCACTATGAACCCGGGTCCTTTAAGCGAAGCTAAATCATCTCACTAGGCCGCCATAGTGTTGGCCACCATGCTGCATTGTACCTATTTGCATTGGGGATGGTGACCACCACTCCTGGATTCTGCTTATGCTTTCCATCAGGCAGAGCAGACTCATTTTGGCTGTTGAGTGTTCCGAAAAGTAAAGAAGGAGACGAAAGGGAGACTTTTTGTGTTTTATGTAACCTATTCTTTTCTAAATAATTCTAGCCTGTCTTACATGGTTAATATTTTATTTATTTTACTGTATGTATTGCTGTACATCGACGGTATTAATGTCCTGAGCATTCTCTACCAGTCAACCTTTGGATGGTGTCTTGATTCAGTCAACTCAGTGTTTCAGAGGCTGAAAGAGTTCCTAAAAACATCTCTGAGCTTCTGTTTGTAATGACACACACGCAACATAGGATTCATTCATAGATATCTAAAAGAAAAACAAATTTTATGAAGCAATTCAAATTCTCCTACCATATACTGCCTGTTGCAGAAGGTGCCAGTATGAAATCACCAGCCTGGCAATAAACAGTAGACCTTGCCACCAAGCTTCAAAGAGACGGAAGATGTCGATTACGTCACTTCTCACCACCACAATCACTTCAGATATCGACGTCACCATCGATACTTATTTATCACTAACATTTAAACAATTTTTTTGGCTTTTCACTGAATTGTAGTTAACACAAAGCTTCTGCTGTCAGTGGGCAGTTTTAACTTAAGCACGAATGAACAGAATAAACAAGTCATCGCCTAAGTAAAACAATATCGGAGATTCTGAATTTGTCAATTTATTATTTTAATAGCAAAAATAGCTTATTAACCTTTAGCAAGCTTCAGCTTTGGTCAAAAGTTACCTTATGTCCTTCTTTGTAGGTAATGAGGTTATAAGAAATTCATGACGATCGACCGAGTACTACTTATATGAGAAACCAAATGTTCTTCTTTCGATGAAATGGCAACCAGTCGGATCAGATATTTCTGCCAATGTCAAATATTTATAGTCTTTAAATCTTAAATCTTTAAGTATTCCTCGTGATGAAATTAATGATGAAAAATATAAAAAAAGTGTAGATGATATGAAATGGGGATCGTCTTTCGAAAAAACAAAACGATTTTCCAAACCAAGTGTTAATTTGTTTGTCAAAGAAATAATTTCTTGCAGATTTCATTTTGAACACATGCGTCACACAGTCTGAGTTATTGAAGTTTTTTTTTTGTTTGACCCTACCATAATGACTCTACTCTGCCTGATGGAAAGCATAAGCAGAATCCAAGAGTGATGGTCACCATGCTGCGAACGCAGACAATGCAACAATGCAGCATGGTGACCCACACCATGGCGGGCTAGTGATGCTTTCGCATCATTGGGCCTCCGGTCTCGCACTCACCAACGAAACACGACAGCATGATCGCTGTCATTTTACGTTGATTTTCTGTGCGAGGGTAGTACCGCCCCGGTCGAGCCGGCCCAACCGTGCTGAAATCAGCGTGGCTCTACTACCTATTTTTATGCTTACGTAAGTATCTAAATGTGTAAATAAAAATATATAATTTTATGTTACAGCTTCTTTATCATCACGCACTAATAATTTCTTCGCAAATTGACATAGGGTGTTTGCGCATTAGAGTTCATTAAATTTAATAATACCGTTCTGATAAGATCTGCGTTCTTTCTGCGCAAAAGTAATTGCCTTAGTATGTCGACACGCCCTTTTTTATGGTTACGAACGCGAATAAATAACGTATTAATAGAAAAGTGAGTGATTTCGTATTGTAAGGAAATAACGGAGAAGAAGTCAGAAGAAACTGTCTTTTGTATAAAATTGTAAGTCTCAATAGATTAACCCTAACGCTATTTTATTTCTACGGTATATTTAGCTAAGCACGTATTAAAAATAAAACAATGGTCTCCGATCACGTTTAGTTATTGCGGTAGAAAAATACGAGTCGTTCCTAATGCCATATACACCAGTGTTGTCTACCCGTGACCACGATCAATTCAGTAAGCAGGTCTAAGCGATTAAATCCCGTTGTGTTTATTTTTAACTAGTTAAGCTCCGCGGTGTGACACGTACAACAACAACCGCGGGTAATGCTGCGGTAAAGCTGGTCTAAAAAACGTAGAACAAGTTACTCCATATATCATCAGCTACCTATCAATGAAACGCCCCTCAAAATCGGTCCAGTCGTTAAAAAGATGGCTAATCTTTTTAACGGCGACGGAACAAACAAACAGATAAAAAATTAAAAACATAGTTTTTTTTTATTTAAGTACCGTATATACTTTCATGTGCATTTAGTTATAACTGTAATTTGAAATTACAAACTTTAAAGTACTTTTAGGTGTAAGCACAAGTTATAAGTTGTCCAATATAAAAGGGGAATAGACTACGGTCCGTGAGGTCGTCTGTCTTCATTCAATTTCGAAATGCCAGTGATAATTCGTAAAATAGTACTCTAAAATCCTACAAATCTGGAGTAAAGTAAAATCTATACAAATAAAATTAAAAAAAAAAAAAAATTGAGTGTATGTTTGTAATATAGAATTAACCGCTTTTTACTAAATGCATATTGTATGTATACACGGTACATATACCAAAATAAGTTTATTTTTTTATCTGTCTGTCTGTTTGTTCCGACTAAACTCTGGAGCCGCTGGACCGATTTTCACTGATAGGTAGCTGATGATATAAGGAGTAACTTAGGCTACTTTTTTAGACTAGCTTCGCTCCGCGGCGTTACCCACGGTACGACCATGACGGCGGGTAACAATGCGGGATTCAGCTAGTCGTACAATAAAATTGTATTGTATTTTTTAATTAATATTATGAAACTGCATTAATAATTATAATTTAGTATTCTTTAAGAGTAATTATGGATTTCCATTTAACGTACGTAACGTAAAATATGTTTTTAGTCTATGGCTTTTTAATCTACATTCATAACTAGATCGCGCCGATCGTTTAAAGTTTAAAAAATGTTCCATTACAAGATTTATTTATCCATGTTCTATTGCAATTCAAAGTAACTAACAGACAGTGTTAAATTTACAGCACTGTGTTAGTAACATTACGTTAAATCATTTCATAATCAATGTTTTATGCATTGAGTTTACACGTCATAGTTAAAGAGTTAGATGTTATTTTTTTTTGGGGGCAAACTGTGCCTATGTCGACAATACAAGTTAGATCTTCGTTCAGATTGTAAGAATTTTAGTATAGTAAGGTTTAGAGGTGTGTCAAGACTGTATTAAGTAGACTTTAATTGTCTTTGCCTACCCCTCTGGGAAAGACGTGGCATTATGTACGTAGGTTCACAAATAGATATGTAAACAAACCTCTTTATTCCATTACGCAAATGTAACACAAATATTGATATAAACAAATCGTTCGAAGTGTTTATGTGCATGCAACTAAAATTGCAAGTTTCCTTGTGACCGATTTACGCAAAAGTACGTCCTCCGACCGATAGTACTTCACTAATGCGTGGATAAAGTGTTCATAGTAGACATTTCCTTTGAGTTGAGGATATTATTTCATGTCCCATTTATTTTCCTATGTACCTATTCTAAAAATAAAAACGTTCGAGGTAATTCTTACTAACTTTTGTATGTGTATGTCGGTAAAGAGTAGCCTATGTCCTTCCTCAAGACTCAAAGTATCTCCATGCCAAATTTTGTTGAAATTTGTGCAGCCATTTAGCTGTAAGCCTAAAAGACAAGCACATTGACAGAGTTACTTTAGAATTTATTTATAATATTGGTAGATATGGATTTAAGAAAAGGAGGTAACTTTAAAAGACTGACCAGACGTCCATCCTTCTTGATTATAAAACTAAAATATTAAACAAAGTCCTTACACTTGTGCACTGATAAGTTTTATAAAAATATTAGTATGTATACAATATGTGTATAGCATTTTGCATCACACGAACAGAATGCAGATCTAACGACAAAAGCATTTGTGTTAACTTTCTCTGTAGACAAATACAATAAGCACTTTTGTTACTATTGTAAGATAGCACACACATACACATTAGTCTATAAATATCCACTCACGAACTGAATTCAGATCACATATAATTCGCGCTCGAAATGGAGATACATGTTTTTTTTTCAAGGGTAGTTTGTCTTTACCGACTGGCGCCAACCGCGGCAACCGACTGCGCTAGCGTTGAATCAAAACAGTTTATTCATAATTATGCAACGTCAAAACCAAGTTATATTACGGTAGTACGATAAATATACGAAGTTCTAGATAATAGAATAGTATAGAAGTGTTATTTCAGGAATTAACTATAGTCATAGAAATGCAAAATTTAAAAATGGGAATACATTCTAATGCCCTCAATAAAAAGTTTTTAAAACAGAGATGTTAGCTAATTTTGATTATTCAGAAAAGAAAGTATATAAATAGATTAATTTAATTTGTGGTGTATCAAACCATGGAATTTAACTAAATGACCTTGACACTAACTCTTTTTATATGTAAATTTTATCTAAATATTATGCACTAGCTGTGATCTGCGGTTTTTGTTGTACCCCCACATCATCAACAACCGCGAGTAAAAGCGAGGTGCAGCTAGTCTAAATTAAAAGGAGTTAGTCTAAAATAAAAGCAGCTACTCCTTACATCAGCCATCTGCCGGTGAAAGTCCCGTAATTACATAGATAAGCCGGCACAAACAGACAGATGGACAAAAAAGTTGAAAATCGTTTTTTTTTTATGTATGTACCAAGACTTTAACGTTTCTTTCTTCATAAAAAAAGATAAAAGTGTAAAGATTCAGTGTTAGGATTGTTTTTTTTTTGTTTAATTTGGATCATGCTTAAAATGGTTTGATTATGTGATCTATACTTATAAAATAGTAAGTCCTGACTGACTGACTGACTGACTGACTGACTGATTCATCATCGCCGAGCGTAAACTATGATAGTTAGGGCTATGAAATTTGGTGAGTAGGATCCTTTTATTGAGTAGACACGCACTAAGAAAGGAATTTTGGAATTTCTACCCCTAAGGGGGTGAAATAGGGGTTGAAAGTTTGTATGGAAGTCCGTCATTTTTTAAGTTAGAAACCTGAAACTTTACTTTTGGGCTGCTGATTAAAACTGAGTAAACACGTATTTCAGCGTTTTTGAATATTCAACCCCTAAGGGGTGAAATAGGGGTTGACATTTCGTACATAGGTTAGTCTGGAAGTCCGTCATTTTTGAAGTCTGATACATGAAACTTTATTTATGTGTTACTAATTTAAAAAGAGTAGAGACGTATTTGAGCGTTTCTGAATATTCTACCCCTAAGGGGTGAAATAGGGGTTGAAAGTTTGTATGGAAGTTCGTCATTTTTTAAGTTAGAAACATGTAACTTTATTCATATGCTAAGGACTAAAAATGAGTTAATACGTATTTAAGCGTTTCTTGGTATTCTACCCCTAAGGGGGTGAAATAGGGGTTGAAAGTTTGTATGGAAGTTCGTCATTTTTTAAGTAAGAAGCATGAAACTTTATTTTTGGGCTACTGATTAAAAATGAGTAGATACCGTTTTAAGCGTTTATTAATATTCTACCCCTAAGGGGTGAAATAGGGGTTGACAGTTCGCATATAGGTTAGTCTGGAAGTGTGTCATTTTTGAAGTTCGAAACATGAAACTTTGTGTTCGGGCTACTGACTAAAAATGAGTTAATACGTATTTAAGCGTTTCTTGGTATTTTACCCCTAAGGGGTGAAATAGGGGTTAAAAGTTTCTATGGAAGTTCGCCATTTTTTAAGTAAGAAGCATGAAACTTTATTTTTGGGCTACTGTTTAAAAATGAGTAGATACCTATTTAAGCGTTTATGAATATTCTACCCCTAATGGGTGAAATAGAGGTTGACATTTCGCATATAGGTTAGTCTGGAAGTCTGTCATTTTTGAAGTTCGAAACATGAAACTTTATTCATGTACTACTGATTAAAAAAGAGTAAAGACGTATTTAAGCGTTTCTGGATATTCTACCCCTAAAGGGGTGAAATAGGGGTTGAAAGTTTGTATGGAAGTCCGTTATTTTTTAAATTAGTACCATGAAAATTTAATTTTGGGCTACTGATTGAAAGTAACTAGATATCTATTTAGCGTTTCTGCATATTTACCAATAAGAGGGTGAAATAGGGGTTAATTTTTTTTATGAAAATCCGTCATATTTAACTTAGAAACCTGAAACTTTACTTTTGGGTTGCTGATTGAAAATGAGTAAATACGTATTTCAGCGTGTCTGAATATTCTATCCCTAAGGGGTGAAATAGGGGTTGACATTTCGTGCATAGGTTAGTCTGGAATTCCGTCATTTTTGAAGTTTGAAACATAAAACTTAATTTATATGCTACTGATTAAAAAAGTGTAGAGACGTATTTAAGCGTTTTTGGTTATTCTATCCTTAAGGGGGTGAAATAGGGATTGAAAGTTCGTATGTAAGCTCATCATTTTTTAAGTTAGAAACATTAAACTATATTTTTGGGCTACTGATTAAAAATGAGTAGATACTGGTTAAAGGTTTCTGGATATTCTACCCTTAAGGGGTGAAATAGGGGTTGCAAGATTGCATGGAAGTCTGTAATTTTTTGAGTTAGAAACATAAAATATTATTTTTGGGTTACTAATTAAAAACGAGAATATGGATATTTAAGCGTTTCCGGATATTCTACCCCTAAGGGGAGAAATAGTCATTGGCATTTCATGTATTGGTTAGTTTGGAAATCCGTCATTTTTTTTAATTTAGCAGCCTAACAACTTTCGTTTTCATGTTTCTGATTACTAATAGATGAATACTTATATCAGTATTTATGCGAATTCTGCTCCTAAAGGGGTTGAATGTTTGTATGAAAGTTCTTATAAATGGGATAATGATCAAAAATAAATAAATAAATACGTTTAAAACATGAATAAATTACTGATACATTCTTTTACACAGTTTTAATTAAATGCATATGATCAACTTCCACGCGAGCAAAGCCGCGGGCAACAGCTAGTAATATTATAAATTCGAAAGTCACTCTGTCAGTCTATAACCCTTTCAAGGCTAAACAGCTGCACTGATTTTCATAAAATTTGGCAAAAAATTCTTTGATTCTTAAGGAAGGGCATAGACTACCCTTTATCGCTATCATTTTTATATTAATGAATGATACTATGAAAACATTCGAAATCCGTTCAGGAATTCGCTAGAAAACAAAACTGACCCTAAGAGATGGAGATAATGAGGTTCTTGAAAGATTTATTGAACAGAAAGAGCTGAAGGTAAAAATACCAGTACCACCTACGGTGAGCTCTGGCAAGTCTACTCATGAACCACAACCCATGATTGAACTCCAAGATGCAGCTTCGAGTTTCAAATAATACCGTCTTATTGTGATTAACACATTAGAGACCGTTTACCGTGGGAGAGCCTCGCTTCGACATGAGTGGGCCGGCTCGACCGGAGTGATACCACGGCCTCACAGAAAACCGGAGTGTAAAAGTGCTTGCGCTGTGTTTCACCGAGTGAGTGAGGATACCGGAGGCCCATAACCCAAACCCCCTCCCCCTACGTCCCCTCTGGTGTTTTCAGGTGTCCATGGCCGGCGGTAATCGCTTCCCATTAGGCGATACGTCTGCTAGTTTGCCCGCCTATTCCATAAAAAAAAGAGATTGGTGGGTCCAATCTCTGGAACTTATCATACCAATTTATCAAGATTTCTATCAAGACTTAAAAACTAGTATTTTTATAAATAGTAGTAGAAAGTGTTGATCCACATTTTTAAAAAACGTGTTCAGTAGGTATATTATTCAAGTGATATTTAATACTTGTAAATGTCCGTATTACTGTTTGTGATATCAAAGCGGTTGCTACTTTTCAAACCTATCGTGGTCTTAATTACCAAGGAATCAATAGCCTTAGCTATAAACTCAGATTTAAAATCGAACAGAGGTGCGGACAAAACTTGTGGAGTTAAGGAAAAGATTTTGAGGATAAAGCACTTTATTGCTATATATATATAGTACTACTCGAATACTGACCCACGTAATTTTGTTCTTTGGCTCATATTGGTCTAACCGTGATGTTAACTAGAACTATTGTCCGCAGTTCCAAATGTATATGTGTTTGCAAATTACTTCTTCTTTTTTCCGACTTCAAATATGACGAACTTCCATACTTCTTCGTGTTAAAATATAGCCTTTGACGATCACAATTAATATGTCTTTCCATTCGTAATATAATTTTCAAAATCGGTTCAGATGATTCAGATATTACCCCTACAACCTACTATAATTTTAGTATAGATTTTCAGATTCTCTTTAACTTAGAATAACATTTAAACCTTTTGAAAATTTTACGACCCAAGGGTCTTCGGAATCTGGGTGGTACATAAATATACGTCAAGTTCATGCGCAACATTTACTAAGAAATATGGTTTAATTTGAGGCAAAATACTGATTTGTTCTGTGATACAGAACGTTCTTATGTGTTTTGTTGATCTATTTCCGTTAAGGCCCGTATTCACTTTGATTATTTGATTAGTGCAAGTGCAAGTGCGTAGTGCAGGTGATCAATGATTGATAGAAAATGCGTGTGGACCGCGAATTTGCTGTCTGAATACAGGCCTTTATATTCTGTATATCTATATCTGAAATGACGTTGAAATATAAGAATTCTTTTGCTTCTAGAACAAAGGTTTTTTTTATTTTGAGTTTTGAGGTTCAGAGTACAATAAAACTGTTTTCGTTTTTACAGTACTTAATTTCTCATTACAGGAAAAATTTATATTAAATTCATTAAATATATTTTTTCGAAGCTATCTACTAAAACACACTCAATCAGTACATTAGTTTGTTTCAATGTACCTAATAAGTTCAAGATTTATTCACCTTTAACCTTTGAGCCAAAAAAGGTTAAAGGTGTATGTATCTTTAACCTTTATTTCGGAAATAAAAATACTTCTTTCGAGACTACATATGGCGTTATACAAATTTTCACACGGAAACATATTTATTTGGAACTAGCTGAGTCCCGCGGTATAACCCGCGGTTATTGTCCTACCGCGAGTCACTCCGCGGGGCAAAGCTAAGTAGCCTAAGTAGTAACTTAGGCTACTTAGCTTTGTCGTTTGATATAGGGAGTACCCTATATCATCAGTGAAAGTCCCGTCAAAATCGATCCAGAGATTATCCGGAACAAACAGCCATACCGACAGACAGACAAAAAGTGTAAAAAATACATTTTTGGTATATGTACCGTGTATGTACATACATATGCATTTAGTAAAAAGCTATTATTATAATATTACATAAAGACACTCCAATTTTATTTATTTGTATAGACTAGCTTTTGTCAGTGGCTCCGTCGGCGTGCATGTTGGTTATCGAGGTAAAGAGTACCTCATTTTCTTCCTCAAGAACTAAAGTATCTCCATATCAAATTTCATTGAAATCGGTGCAGTGGTTTGGATCAAATGTGACCAAAATGGTTTTGTAATCTCCCTAACCTTCTTTGTGTTTGTTTCATGTATGTTTGTAAAGTCCCCCGCGATACAAGATATATAATCCTAATGCCCAAGTTCTCTTTTTTTTTTTAACTGTCTCTTTATCTTTGTGGGTATTTGGCTTATCTTAACCCTTTACCCCCTGTCTCGGTATGATACGACTACAGGTATACAATTATAGTAAATATAGACCTGAATGAGGTTATTATATACGAGAAATCATAAATACGTGTAATGCACTGAATACCAATACACCTGTCATTGAAAGGTATTTAAAAAATTGAAAGGAGGCATATTCTCATATTGTTTGACTATAACAATACCAGAATATGAAGAAATTCTTTAATTTGTCTGTACTATTATGCTTTATCTGTCAGCCACTTGTTTTCTTTTTTACTTTGTTCACTTTTCTTAACATTTTTTTGTGGTCTCGCAACACTTAGCTCGGTTCGCGTTTAGCCAATACCATTTGAATATTTCAATTGAAATCAACCAGACCGAAAACACATGCATCAAGCTAATTTACATAACCCACTAGCCTTGAGATCCAATGACTATAAACACGCTATTTCCTCAGGACATTATCACGATGTCAATTTTGAAATGTTCAACATTGCCTTAATAGTGATATTTTATCATTTCATTGCATATTATGAAATAAAGTTGCTTCCCGATCCTATTCGCTTAGATCTTTTAAAGTACGCAACGGATTTTTATTATTATTAAAGGGTGTAATTCAAGAGGAAGGTTTACATGTATAATAAAATAGAGAAAAACCGGAAATTTCAAAGATTTCTGTGCGAAACCAGGGGGACCCCTAGTTTCTAGTCTATATTAAACGTGTGATAAGTACTTTTCTCAAACTGTGTTCATAGTCACTAAACCGGACCGTAATAAAAGAACAAACTGTTTTAGTAGATCGATCGCGGTAGGAGCGGTTAGGTGGCATCGACCTCAAATTGCGCAACTATGGCCGGTATAAGTGTTGCACATTCGTCACACCAACAATATAAAAGCTGTGCAAAAAAATCGACAATTGTTGTATAATAATCATCTCGTTACAAAAACACAACAACGTAAGAAAATTCACTTGTGATTTAAATACTTCCGGATTTTTAAACACTTCCCAACGTGAAAGGATGTGGCATGTTTTATTATGGAGTGTAAAAAATAACGCACAACGGACGGATGTATGGGATATGATGGGAATTTCTATGCATTACTCATTTTACAACAACCCATTCCACGGCCATAAAAGTAAGTGCTTACCTAAAATTCAGTCCAGGTCTCGAAATAAATCCGACGTAATGGAATCTGAAATAAAAACGGAAGACATTGTTAATATTATTAAAGAATAGGTTCTTATAGCATCGTGAGTTCTTGTAATGATAGTTAATTTTATCATTCTTTGCAATGGACACAACGGTGAAGTTTGCGCGCCGTAGAAAGGTCAAAATTGCCATGGCTGCCATGACAGGTTCACTGGATGCTATTTTTTTAAAGATTCGATCGGGTTTTGCCTTTTGTTATAAGACCAAGAAGTAAAAGTTTACCATAACATTTGTGATTAACCTAGTAATTGTTAAAGCTTACTTAATCACAGATCAGCCATTACAAAATACCATCTAAATGTAATCACCTAATGATGTAACAAAAGAATAAGATTGCATTTAACAATCGATTAATTTTATTATTTTATCAGTGCATTACAAATTCTTACTAAACTAACTGATGACACTTGCTAGTGCCGAAATTAGAAACGAAAGACGTTACTCAGTTAACATCTCACTTGGATAACAGCAACCGAAGCTAAATGATTTCACTGTCAAAGTTTCAATTTTAGTCACGATTTATATCAGTAACGAGGAGTTGCCTGGTCTGTAAGTCGTGCGTGAAGAAGACTTTCTTTTGAGGTCAACACTTTTTGTTCAAATTAAGTAACATAACGTATTAGCGATCAGTTAACATGTAACGAGACCGGTTGCGGTGCGATTGCGATCCATGTCATACGTATCTATTGCATTTCGGTACTAGTAGGTATTTTGTAATTGTTGTTCTGAAATCCGTGGCTGGTACGACTGCCTTATTGAATTTATGAATTACAATTACGTAGGTTTGAATCGAAAGAAATAACAAAAAGAACTGATTTTTGATAAAGACTTTGAAATAAATTTCTAATAGTCTAGAGAACACTTGGTGACATTGGAATAGCAACCGGCTAGCTACCATCTATAAGACAATACAATGCTGATGCTGACGTGCATGGCATTGATACAAATATTAAATTTGTTTTTTTTGTTCATTGGGTGCATGGTCGCTACGAATGAAACACAAAACGAATTGTTTTTATTATCAGATCGGGCTATTGTAAACTGCAATTGTTAGATCGGTGTTGGTAAACAAGGTATTCCAGTAATCACAGTGGCATTTCGTTTCATCAACAAGGGCTTTGTGGGTGAGAGATGTAACTGAGCCAGCAAACAGTTTACGGTCCGTGGGCGAACTGTGGACTCATCCATTGCTACTGGACCGCTCTGATTCACAAACGCAATCACTTGTAGTTCCTCGGTTCTGTTGCTTTGTTGCATAGAACGAAAAAGGTTTTATTTATTTTTCATTACTCAATACACAGAACTCAATACATCTGAAAACTTTTCGAGTATTTTTTACATGATTCGATTGGTACGCATTATCATTTGTTCTATGTCTTATCTATCTATATAAATTACTAGCTGACCCACGCAACTTCGTTTGCGCCTTATATTGCCCGTAGCGTGAAAATTTCCCCCGTTTTTGAAACATTGTTCATTGTTGCTCTGCTCCTATTAGTAGTAGCGTGATGATATATACCCTATAGCCTTCCTCGATAAATGGACTATCCAACACTGAAAGAACTTTTCAAATCGGACCAGTGGTTCCTGAGATTAGCGTGTTCAAACAAACAAACAAACTCTTCAGCTTTATATATTAGTATAGATCTGTAATATGTATTCCTTTAGAAATATTGAAGTATTTATTTATTTGGCAAACGTAGAGTGGGACACTCTCTGGCCAGATGGCGGGACGACTTGCATAGGAGGGTTGGCAGCGACTGGATGCGAAAAGCAACTGACCGGGCTCTGTGGGCAGATAATGATAACGATGATAATGAAGTATTTGTAGCAGTCTAGATACTGGGCTATAGCATAAGATTTACATAATTTGGGATTAGTCTGACATGTGTCAGTTATGTGAAGATCTTACTAATCTATACTAATTTAAAAAGCTGAAGAGTTTGTTTGTTTGAACACGCTAATCTCAGGAACCGCTGGTCCGATTTGAAAAAATTTTTCAGTGTTAGATAGCCCATTTATCGAGGTAAGCTATAGACTATATATCATCACGCTAAGACCAATAGGAGCGGAGCACCAAGGAAAAATGTTTCAAAAACAGGGGAAAATTATCACGCGATGGGCTATAAGAGACGTAAACGAAGTTGCGTGGGTCAGCTAGTCTATACTAATATATAAAACTGAAGAGTTTGTTTGTTTGTTTGAACGCGCTAATCTCAGAAACTCCTGGTCCGATTTGAAAAATTATTTCAGTGTTAGATAGCCCATTTATCGAGGAAGGCTGTAGGCTATCTATCATCACGCTAAGACCTACAGGAGCGGAGCACCAATGAAGAATGTTACAAAAAGTACAAAAGTTTGTAAGTATGGATGGATGGATGTTTATTACTCTTTCACGCAAAAACTACTGCACGGATTTGGATGAAACTTTACAGTAATATAGCTTATACATCAGAATAACACATAGGCTACTATTTGCCGCAATAACCGACATACACGCAGGCGGAGCCTTGGGCTACAAATAGTATTATATAAAATTAGTACATTACTTTTCTAGGAAGTTTGAAGGTTATATCAGTATCACAGGCTACATTATGAAAAACTTCCTTCAAAACAGGTATAATAAAACCTCAAAGAATGACGTCATCAAGTGCTTACAATAAACATTTAAAATTCTGCGATGTCGTTACCTTGATGTCAAGGCACGGTCTTTATGCGGATATGACATGTGTGCAATGACTTCTAATAGTTTGCTATTAGAAGTCACCAACTGCTAAATTCAATTACTGTGATCTAAGATGTCATCGTGGACGACCCCGCTGAACGAATGCAACTAAAGATAGAAGTAGTTAAGGTATAACCTTCTAACTTCCTACCATTGACATAGATAAACGATCACTTACTATAGAACACTACTAGATTTTTTAATTACTAATAGTTAGGCGTCTACAACCATTAGTTCAAGCCTTATTGGGTGTAAAACGGATTCATTACATTTGCAGCATGTCAGTTAGTCACGATTATTATTGAAAAGTATAATTATAGGCTGCGAAGGTGGGCTCCTAGGCTATATTTGTGGATGACGTAACGTTTTGGATATATTTTAGTCAAGTCTGAATTAAAATGATAAATAGAGAATCAAGCCCCCTTCTGTAGCGTTACTTTAGTAAGTATTTATTTATTTATTTTATTTATTCTTTATTGTACACAAATGGATAAACATTTGATATTTAAGGAAATAAGACGTACAAAGGCGAGCTTAACCAAAACATGAGTTATCTTCCAGCTAACCGTAGAGTGCAAAGAGGATAGCAAAGATTGTTAGGGCGAGGTCATGTGTACGTAATAGTACTAGTGCACAATACCTTTTAATGATTAAAATAGTAGATTAAGAGTCACCTAACTGTAAACATTTTTATAATATACTAGCTGACCCGACGAACTTCGTACCGCCATTTTGATTTTTGTGAATATTTTCTAAATTACCGAAAGACTTCTTTTGGTATTTAAGCTCGCCTGTTCTTTCTGCAGGGCTGCAGCGATGAGGCTAAAAAAATATGGCACCTATCTACCTTTTATACGAACCTTATCCTGACAATAACAAACGCATAAAGAAAAGAATTATTCAATTTTATGCAGTCCATCGAAAGCTATGCGCGTACATATTGTAATTCATTTTTATTTATATAGATAAACTAGCTGACCCGGCGATCTTCTTATCACAATTTTTCGCCATTTACTGCCATTTCCAAAAAAAGTTGTCGTAATATCGTACATACAACATATATATGCCCGCCACAGCTTTCTATAGGAAGTGAATAGTCTCGAATCCAAATAATTTAAAACTTCCGGGTTTAAAAAGTAAATGATGTTTCCATGTATTGGTAAAGCTGTCGTTCCTGCGCCTGATCTTTCCCCGTAACCGTCCCATCGGATTATGAGAGAAAGGGAACAGAGAGTGCACTTGTATTTTGCATACACTTGTGCACTATAATATCTCTTGCGTAGTTGGTCTCCGTTGAGATTGGCCGCTGTGGCCGTAATCAGCTAGGAGAACTTAAAAAAAATTGTATACTGTAGGATTGTATTGCGAAAGTAAGACTGAATTGATAAAGGAAAATAGTGGACTTCAATGTGGGAAATTTTACTAGCAAATGTCGTAGTTACAATTTACCTGGTGAACATTTGTATAAGAATGGAGTTGTTGCAGGCGTATAGGTGTTGTGACTCATAAACCAGTTATTTAATTTTTTTACATTTTTAAGCGTGAATCATGTGTTTTTATCATTCAATCCAGGTCTTCATTGGTATTAAGTAAAGGTTTAAAGGTATTTTACAAAACAATATCCTCATTAAATTTGTGTCAATAATAAAAAGAAAAGAATTTGTATGTTTGTTTGAAGGCCCTAATCTTAGGAACGGTTACGTTTTAGTCGGTTTATTGAGCAAGGTTATGGATATTTAATAACACGACAGGATCAAAAGGTGTCTATCAGGAAAACTTTATTCCTTCTGAGAGATACAAACTAAGTTGCATGGGTCAGCTAGGCTATTATACCTATGCATATAATTATACCTGTCTAACCGATTACTCCGTTTTTTTAATGAGTGATTTATTCACGTGCCTTAGTTAATGTGGCTTACATCACGCTTAGACCAATAGGAGCCGAGGATGATGGAGAAGAAACGCAAACGATGTTTCGTGGGTCAGCTATTTTATTATTTAATAAACGTTATACATAGGAATTTTATTACACTAATATCGCCGTTTTCACCAACGTCCCCTAAATTTAAGAGATCACATAGAGAGAGTTAGGTAGCCCTTAGTGATATTGTCGTTTTACCAACCTTTAAGGGATACCTAAGTGCTTAAGTGCCGCTTGAAATTTAGGTGATCGAATGTTGACCACATAATCAACCCCTAACAAGGTGATAAAGAAACTTGAAGAACGTTTTGCTTAAAATTATTGCAATGGAGGAGTTACGAGGTGTTTCAAATACTGATTATCGTGATACAAAACTATTTCAAGTAATGGAGAAGTAATAGTATGAGTTACATTGAAAATTTAATTAGATCAATACGTACACGTGTCGCGTCTTTGTTACTTTATGATTAGTTTGGTTGCACTACGTCGAGCGTAACGTAACACAGTTTCTAGATTTATATAACTTTCTTAAAAATATAACGTATCATAGAAGCTAAGAGTTTCGGTACTCCCTTTGCCAAACTGATAGAATACTTGTATTTGAATAAGTACTTTTACAGCTGAACATACAAACCCTGTTTAATTATTAAAATAATATTGAGAAGCTGCAGCACACAAAATCTTGTGAACGCCTTTAGATTATTTTGACAATAATTGTCATGAAAATCTTAACCCACTCGATATCAGCAAATAATAAGGTACATACAGGTATACGAGCTGTTGCCCGCGGCTTCGCTTGCGTGTAAACCGATTTTCTCGGCAAATGGTAGCCTATGTGTTATATAAAATAGCCTGTGTTATTTCAGGGTATCAGCTCCCTGCTTATGAAAGTTTATTAAAATTGGTCGAGGCGTGAAGAAGTAACAAACATACGCACTCACTAACTTTCGCCTTTATATATTAATGTGACTAGCTGATGCCCGCGGCTCCCCCCACGTGTATGTCGTTTATCAAGGCAAATAATAGCCTATGTGTTATTCTGATGTATAAGTTATATTACTGTAAAGTTTCATTCAAATGCGTCCAGTAGTTCTTGTGTGAAGAAGTAACAAACTTTTGCCTTTATATATTAGTGTGATGATTATATAGTGTGAAGTGTGATAGTGTGATTAGTATGCTGGTTTCCAGAGTCACTTTTAAGGTGATTCGAAATATCCAATGTGAATGATATTTGGTAGACAGATGTTTCTATTCGTAGCTATTTCATGATTTGTTAAATGATTAAATTGGACATAAGTAAAAATTCATTTCAAAATTACAGAAAAATTGACTAAATCGTTAACAGAATGTTGAGTTATATTTTGTGGTCAAAATGTTTAAAGAATATTTTGTAAAGGAAAACTTCTCAAAAAGAGATGACTACGGAAGAATAAAGAAATTGCTTATACAAATGGATTAAAGGGTTGGAGCAATAGTCCAAAATGATCCAGGATATATATCTGTGAATCAGAACGGACGTTGTCAAGCAGTCAGGCTTCAATTTTACCAAGACAAATTGTCTATTAACGCATTATTAGGCTTTGAAGATCGATAAGTGTTTTCTTACAAAAGCTATAACAATTTGTTACATGGGAAATATAAAACGATATTGATTAATAGTTGTAGATTTAATTATATATCGTTTCGAATCGATATACCAGCGAGAACTGATCTACATAGGTATAAATCTTATTAGATCAGATCTGTTATCGAAGATGTAAATTATTCTATCTCTATGGAAATGGTTCATATTCAGTAGAAACTTATCCAGGAGAACGATAGGCGAAAGTCTACTTATTAAGTAAAACAAGTTCTAAAGGTAAAAGTGCATAGTCATTCAAAATTGCACATGGTTTTTTGGCAAGTATTCTCTGTACTGTGATTTACACTCTCGATTGTCGGCAATTAATGGAACTTGTTATAATACAGTCTAGAATTAAACTTACAAGCACCTACCTACCTACCTACCTATTCCAGCAACCTTTGCTAATACCCTATGATGAAACAGGTCAGGATTGAAGTGAAATAAAAGTAGTGGAATAAGTACAAGTAAGTTTAATTCTAGAATGTATTCTTTGTATTATTGTCAATTCACATTGTTGATTTAAAATTTTTATTTTCTATACACTTATATTGCTAAGGCGCTGATGATTTAAAATCATTTGATTTTAATAAAACAATTTTTGGAAGGCAAGGTATAGGTACATACCTATTAAAAGGTATAAGACAGTTGCATAATCTAACCTTTTTTACCATACTGCCTCGGTGGCGCAGTGGTAGCGTACGCGACTGCTGTTCTTGAGGTCTCGGGTTCGATTCTCGGGTCGGAACAAATGTTTGTATGATCTGCAAATATTTGTTTCAGAGTTTGGGTGTTATCTATGTATAATATGTATGTATTTACAAAAAAAGAAGTATATAAGTATTCATATCAGTTATCAAGTACCCATAACACAAGCTCTGCTTAGTTTGGGACTAGATGGCGTTGTGTATTAGATGTCCGAAATATTTATTATTATTTATTATTTATAGTGCGGTATTTTGGTAGAAAAGATATTTAATAAAATCTGACCTTTCATATCTATTCCAGAAGTTTTACAGATCGTTGGCAAATTGTTGGCAACACTCCAAAAGCCTGGACACATTCAGCCGTATTTCACTCAATGCGAAATAGCCGCTCGGCAAATAAATTGTACTATTAATGCAAGCTATATTTGAACAACGGCGTCCTATAGTCTGCTATCTATTACATCTTGACGAAATGGTAATTTCGAAGAACCATTTTCTTAGCCAGTCATGCCATATGTAATATACATGTAGAAGCTATGTAATCAAAATGATAATAAAGATTGAAATAAAAACATAACTTCATATTGTGAAATTCATTGCGGTTCCATACGATAAATTTATTTCACACATTTAAATTTTATGATGTATGTGTAAACCGCTTTGTAAGTGAAATATTTGATTAATGTGCATCGTTATTAATAAAACATCGATGTTTTCTTTAGTTTCAATGATACATCGAATTTTATTGGATACGAATGAACTTTGATATTTCAATGGTTGTGTAAAACATTATACTAATTTTGTTAATTTACTATAACAGCATGTTAACTAATGTTTTTTTTTCTGGATCACTGATGACAATCAAACTTTGATAAACGTTTTTGCTTTTACTGTACCTCTTTGCTCCGTTAATCGTATAGGAATAGAATGTAGACAATCAAAGCAGTAAATTAATCTTCTAATCAGCATTGCCATTTAACGTGGTAATGCTGCCAGTCTTTTGGGAACGCATCAGTAGGCGAATATGTGGAGGAGTTTTTTGACGCTGGCGTGTATATCTATACTAATATATAAAGCTGAAGAGTTTGTTTGTTTGAACACGCTAATCTCAGGAACCGCTGGTCCGATTTGAAAAATTCTTTCGGTGTTGGACAGTCCATTTATCGAGGAAGGCTATAGGGTATATATCATCACGCTACTACTAATAGAAGCGGAGCAAAAATGAAGAATGTTTAAAAAACGGGGGAAATTTTCACGCTACGGGCAATATAAGGCGCAAACGAGGTTGCGTGGGTCAGCTAGTAGGTTTCTATATTATGTGATATTTAGAAAAATATAGCTTATATGTCTATCTTGCAAGTAATGGGAGTGATCAAAATACAGTTAAACCTTCTTCACTGATCTAAAAGCCTCGTCCAAATACTAAAAGGTTAGTAAGTAAAGTCCTAAATCAACTGCTTATTTAATAAACTTCTGTTACTGTATTGATAATAAACAAACAAGAACTTGATAACAGATTTAAGGCTTGTTATAAAGAGTCGTTTGATAGTACAAAATTAGATATTTCTGATATCCAACTCGAACAGAGTATTTCAATTGGTAAAACTTTACCTCAAAACGTATTATAATACAATATCATGTTAATCTGGACTCTACAGCTATACAAGTATTAGTATAAAACAGCATTCTATAACATCAAGGTAACAATAGGACCTGCCATGAAGTTACCAGTTAGGATATCCATACAAATAAAGTGTGAGTATGTTTGTAATATTAAAATAACCGCTTTTTACTAAATGCATATGTATAGGTTATGGGGCAGGTTGCTAGTCAATAATACAGCAGAGCCCGTGAGCTGACGAATTAAGAGTACGGAGTATCACCACCCTTTTTCATCTCCTGTGTGTCATAAACGATAGCAAACTACGCAGAACAACATGACTACTTTCACACCGGTTTTCTGTGAGGCCGTGGTATCACTCCGGTCGAGCCGGCCCATTCATACCGAAGCGTGGCTCTCCCACAGTATATAGTAGGCTAAAACTTCCTTTCTATTCTCCTTATTTTTAAGAAGAGGCTTATGAAATCGATTTTAAGTTAACGACGCAACTGTCTTTATCCTATTTTGTCACTTATTTATTTTTATTACAGTACGTTCTACGTTTAATATACTTATATAGATTCTGAAAGTCAGATACTATTCAAAACACAACACTCATAATAGAACTCAATTATTGCAATAACAAAAGAAAGTAATAATCTGTTGGTTGTTGACGCAGGTGTTATTTCTTAATTTGATCAGTCCACTTCGATATGAAACACAATGGTGCAACACTGTAAATGAATAATGTACACATTTTCATAATCACTCCTGCATTAATTGCCGGACGGAATATGTAGGCAATGTCTAGGTTTAATGACTTGCTAAGTTATTAGATCCTATCCTATCCTACTAACATATAAAGGCGAAAGTTTTTAATGTGTGTGTTTGTTACTTCTTCACAAAAACTACTGGACGGATTTGGTTGAAACTTTAAATATTGTCATTCGAATATATCATCATGTAAGGTGATCTTGACGCTTAAAAGAAAACTTTCATTGAAAAAATGATGAAAGTTTATAGTAACACATATAAATCTTGAAAACAAAGTGGTCAAGAAAATGAGAAAGAATGTACTTAGAATAAAAATAGATAATGTTACGAAGTGCACGGAAATCTCGAAAGAAAGGGCGGAATCATTGAAATTGACTAGATAGGCTATAAATGAGCAATATTTAACAAAAAAATGTTCACAGTAGTCATTTTAATATTTTACTTCACCAGTTTTCAAGCACGTTTCAGTAATTACTTCCCTCTATATGAGGTTGTTAGGCTATCGACCCATTCGTATCGATTTCATACTCTGTGGAGTTTTGTAGGGCAGCGGAAATAAATGGTGGGAAGTATCCACTCTCTAGTGTAGGGCATATAAGCAATCCTATGTAGATTATAGCATTGAAATCTGAAAACAATGTTTGCTTTTGAACTAAACATTCGCACTATTCATTCTGCACATGTGTTATTTATTGATTAGTGTTATGTTTGAATACTTAACGTATTGCTTTGACAAACTTTTGTCTTTATATTTAAACAATCGTGGTAGTTTCAAACCTACTTAAGGGTGTGTTTAATTACTTTAATTAAAATTATTTTATTTTTAAACACGTGTTGAAATAGTGAGTCAGGGAAAAATCACCAAACGAAATAATAGATTTAGCACGTTTGGGTTCACGTGAATCACATCATCATCAATCTAGGTACAAAAGGCTGGATTTCTATACTTAAGAATGAAAATAACTTGACGCATTTTTAGGCCGAACCAGCACATCATTGTGTGTGTATCATGTAAAATTAACTATACCTTGATAGAGAATAAATAAATCATTTTCGTCGCATACTGATTTGTCCTCAGTTTGAATTGTACCCAAGACCTGATGACCCGCAGCTCATCGTTCACGATCATTAATCGCTAGACCATTATACAAATGTATTTACCTAGTTAACTTATCTATCTTATCTGAGACCATATCGTTATTTTATCTACATAAGTCGAACTGCTTTGAAATCCAGTTGTCTGCCTGGTACATTTGACAATAGGTGCGGTATGTATTTGTTACAAAATCGTATTCACATTTTATTCTCTACATCCATTAAATTCCATAAACTCTCACAAGCAACTTACCAGCTTACGATCAGAACTAAGTTAACATTTAGCCATGTGTAGAAGATACAGTGTTAAAACAGTGTTTGGTATTAATGACCTAACAGGTTTTGTCCGGCGCTGGGCACACCAATTTGTTGCTCCTATAACTATTAGACATATAAGGGCTTCAGAAACCTTTTAACTTTAAGAGATACCCTACCTTATTTGGTATGTTAAAGCAATTCATTTCGCACACACTCCCAGAACAGATGATTCAAACCAGTTTGGAACAACTTTTCCACAATGACGTCACTTAAGACTTTTGACGTGACAACGTCTTATAAATTGGTTTGCCGGGTGACACTTCAAGAAACTGCGTTACGCTCCGCTCACGTTATGCGCTCACAATGAGAGCGAGTGAGAGGCACGCGTCCCTTCCACTCGGGCATGGTTAGCCCGCCTAAGAGCGAGAGAGACAGACATAAAAAGTTTATTGTATGTATATTTGTATATAAATACGTATGTATGTGTAAAGGTAAAAATAAAATTTTGTTAATATGAAATTCAGTGCGAGATTCGTTGTATAAATTAATGTTTTAAATATAATTCTTTGTATAAATAAATGTTTTAAATTGTTACTATTATTTCATCCTTCTTCCTACTATACGAATGAATATTCACATTAAAATTATTTTACCACTCAAAGTCGTTGTCACGTAAAACTTTCGCCCGTATACCGACTTTACAGGCAACTAATTTTTTTTTAGTCTAAAAATTTTGAGTGAACATGATTAATTCCTCATCCTAAATCCAACTGGACCGGACCTCATTATTTATTGCTGGTAGGACAGCAAGTGAATGGTCCAATACCGTTTACTTTGTGTTCGACTTTGAATTGAAGTGCAGTGACTCATTGTAATTACCTTGGTGACTATCAAACTCAATATAATACAAACTAATATGTTGTGATATCATAACTATCAGTTAAGATAATATAGATATACGAACAATTTTATTTTTGGCTTTGTAGGTATTAAATAATAATAGTGAGATAGTTTGCTCAATGAAAACAGCGCTAATAAGGGCTTAATGGGGTTCACACAAGCAAAGAACAAGGGGAAAACTGCTAGCCTCTTGATAACCTATTATCAATAGAACATGATGATAACGTGAGGTTGTCCTAATGTAATTTTTCCGCCTGTCTGCTGTCTACTGCACTCTTGAGAATGTTATCGTTTTTAGTCAGGACAAGAAGTAAGTTTTGGATTACGAAAAGGTGAGATAAGAGATATCTCTGATGCAACGTTACAAAAAACTCTTTTTAAATGTTGTTTAATTTCTATTTCTAGTAGGTAGGCATATTCTTTATGTATTGAGGAATTTATATTATATACGAGGATCGAAAATCCCATTATATATATTTTTAATATTTTAATGTGTACCCATCTATTTAATCAGTGGATACACTTTAAAACTATTTGAGAATCATTGAAACTAGTTTTTCTTTTTTAAAAATAACTTGTGGGAACAACATTATATTACTTGTTATTATTATAAATAACACAGCACTTACAAACTGATATTACATAAATCTTAAACGTACAAAAATACTTTTTCAATGAGACTTTGGCGTTTGGCAAAATATTTGTTTGTCTGAAGGTCACAATTCGCAGATCACATGATTTGACATATCTTATATATGTGCATCATTAGCAACAGCAGTATCGCTAATTTTTAACTAAACAGTCCACGATGGATTTTAACATCATACGTGGGTTGAAATGACGTGGCTCAATGTTGTAGGTTTTATACTCTGTATTGTACATAAGAAGGTATATGTACTTATTTTATGATACGAGTACTTACATCGTGCAAACATAGCAGTGAGTGCACAATGCACCAGAAATATCAGATATAATCGGATCGGATCGGACAACTGAAAAATCATTCTGATTCATTGAGTATGATCCGAAACTATGCAGAGCCTGTACTCAAACAAAACAATAACATTAGGAAGGTAACCAAACCATATATATTTCATAACTAGCTGAACCCCGCGGTGTTACCCGCGGTTAATGTTGTACCGCGAGTAACGCCGCGGGACAAAGTTAGTCTAAAAAAAGTAGCCTAAGTTACTCCCCGGATCATCAACTACCTGCCAGTGAAAGTCCCGTCAAAATCCGTCCAGCCGTTCCAGAGATTACCCGGAACAAACAGACAGACAGACAGACAAAAATGTTTTTAACTACATTTTTGCTATATGTATCGTGTGTACCTACATATGCATCGATTAAAAAGCTGTTAATTTAATATTACAAACAGACACTCCAATTTTATTTATTTGTATAGATGTATAGATGGTTAATGATACCCAGACACAGATCAAACGATTGTGCTTATCATACTGTTTTTTGCCCTGGTAGGGAACCATAGACCTCTGGTTTGGCTGTCCACTAGATTAACAAGCTTGTCAAATATTTATTATTGGGCCTTTACACAAGTGACATGAGATAGCCTACTCTCACTTGTCATCCGGATATGCATATGGACCTATACATTCCAAATTTAAAATGACCAATGCCATGTTATATGTAAAAAGGTTGCATAGTAAGCAATTTAAAAAGTGAATAAATTACAACCAGCGTGACATACAATGTTTTATTGAAAGCCTAACGGAACAGTATGCAGAAGAAAGTCTTGCACTCGCATATTTTAAGATAAATTAAGTCAGTCACGTGTTTATGAAACTTGCGTGACGCTTTTCTTTTGAAATATTTGTCAGTTAATGAGACACATGTCGTAATAAACAGCTGTCAATATTTTAAGCTTTCGACGCCATTACTTTCACGTGTAGCATATTAATTTGCTCCGAAATAGATGAGGTGATAAATGGGACATGCTATTATGAGCTATAATAAATCTTTTTGTAGCCATTACACGCGCTTCAGTCATAGCAATATGATTTAAATATACGTTCAGAGTAGTAGGTTTGTGTTTGGGTTTGTTGACTTTTAAAATATTGTTTTCCAAAGAGTTTTGAGTACTTGATAGCTACCGATAACTTTGGAAAAGAAATCCTGAGAGGTAAAATTATAAATAATCTTAATTTAGTAAATAGTTGCATACCCTATTTAGTTTTGGTTTATCCATATTAAAATGTTTTTGTTGATCTACAAATATCGATTTCAGACCGCGTGATATGAGACTGTTCTGCAGTCTTTCAGGTTTACTATGTGTGTTTTTCCATTATCAGGTTTTTATCTTTAAAAAAATCTTTATAGTCTTGTCCATTCTAATGGTGAAACGGAGTTAGCTTTGTTTTGCTTCATTTAATATAAAAAAAGATTTTTGTGTATTTCTTACACCACAACTTTTCTCTGCAAATTGTTAGAGAAAAATTTGATGATGTGGCGTACTGACAAATAAAACATACACTCGAGTGATTGGGATGACAGTTATCTTATAGAATATAAAAATTTAGGATAACTGCATACATGTGTAACGTAGAAGACATGCAGTTATCTCGAGTTTAAGATAAACTGATAAGATCTTGCTAGATTTTGAACCTAACTTGCAGCGTTAAATTATATTAGTATTTTGTTCAGTTATTAGCAGCCAATTATTGGGTAACGAACTTCAGTTATGCTTAGATTCATTTTTATATGACTAAATACTGATGATACCACAAGTTTATTTTGTCCCAGTGACCTCTACAGTCATAGTACCAATACACAATTACGTGAAATTGGCTTATTCGAAATAATGCATTTTAAGTCCCATTTCCCTTCCCTTCGCCACCCTTTTCCTTGAATTACCTCTTTAGTTAGTACCTCAATTCACTTTCTCAATTTGCTTCACCAGAAATCGGTTATTATTCCAAAGAAGGCAGGCAATGTGAGAGAGTCCGAAAAAGAAAGTCGATACAGTGCGGTAATATTTTTTTATTAAATATTATACAGTTTGTTTTTAAATTGCTTATTATCGCTCGGTATTAATTTAAATTTATAATAGGAACGACATTGTTAAGCCTTTCAGTAAATTATGAACCGTGAAAGTTTGTTTTCACAAATAAATAATAAATAAATACGAACAGATTACACACACGGTCGTCTAATCCCAAGCCAGGCAGTCTGCCGTTAAACACATTCATAAATATTTTTCACACTGCCGCACAAAGGAATCGGGGTAACCAATGATAACACGACCTTATAGGAAACCAAACCTAACCAAGGTATGTAGCAGAGATTTCAACACGAGCTGTTCGGATTGACCGGGGCGGTACTACCCTCTCACAGAACATAATTTCGTTGGTGAGTGGGAGATCGGAGGCCGAATGGTACAGAAGCATTTCAGCAGGCCGTCGTAGTGTGAGTCACCATGCTGCATTCATAATGAGTATAGTGACCATTACTCTTGGATTCTGCTCATGCTTTCTTTCGTTGATCTTTCAACTCACACAGATCAAAAAGTACTCCCTATCTAAAGAGCTTTGAACACTTTGATCTTTCCTCCAGATCCAACAAGTGTTGTCTAAACTGAAACCTTGTCAAAAATAATTTCTACAATTATGTTCCTGCAATTCGTTAAGACTTAATTTTATTCTCAATTGTAAAAAAAAAATATCGTGAGTGGAAAAACTAGTCCATACTGTAATAAGAAAATTAAACATTCTAACAGCAAGTAGAACAAGGGCGTCCACAAAATTCACATAACAATAGTTCAAGTTTTGTGTTTCACTATTTACCTTATCGTGTGTTAATAACTATAAAACATACATACATATAAAGTTAATTGTACAAATGTTGCAAAATGAAATTTGAGACTCTTATATGTTTACGGCTTATATTTTCAAACTATGAAAGTGTCAAAGTTTTAAGTTTAAAAGCCGCGATATTTTTTTGGGTGGAATGATAGTCATTTTACAATTCTTAAGAAAATGAACTGGCTGCAGTTAATAGAGAGAAAAACTTTGAGGTACACGGTCAAATGTGGTTCTATAGATTTGGAACGAAATAGCCAATAAAAAATAACGTCCATCTAAAAAGGTGACAAGAAGAGGTGGTACTGAACACATTTCTGGAAAGAAATAGAAATGTCTCTGCTGATATTTACGTGCAAGGATGAAAAAAATGATTGAATTTGCCAAAAATCTATTAATCGGTTCATAAATCTGATACAATGATACAAATACAACTCATCTGATGTCCTATAAAATCAATAATGTATCTATGTAGAGGATCACAACAGTGCTCAATAAATCGTTTTACTTCATTGATTTATAAGTACCATGTTAACCTACTTTTGTTTGCTATTTGTCATGATTGAAAAGTTGTATTACGACATAAAAAACTTGCAGTTGATATTTATCAAATCAGTGAAAATTTATTAAATTTTTGAATGTTATATGATCCGAGTTTTTTCCTTGTCATTTTTATTTTAAATACCACTAGCTGCCCGGACAGACTTCGTTCTGTGAACCTCCCGTGGACAGTATTTTTTTTAAATTATTATTTTTAAAACCTCCCGTGGACTGTAAGGATCTTACAAAAAAAAATAATTAGCCATAGCCAGCTAGGTCCAGCCATTCTTTAGTTATGCGCTTATTATATATACATTTTATTATTTATACTAATCAAATGCCAGAGAGGGAGTTAAAATAAGAACTGTTGGAAGACTTTTTACGACTAAGTATGGTTTGCAGGATACCCTACCTTGTATCGAACGAATGTTATATCTAGTACAGGTACAGTACAATATTTCTATGCTTTACACTTGGGATATCCGTGTATTGTGATCAGGAAATGCGCAGTTGGCATTAGCACCATGTTAATATTTGCTAATTGTGCCAAGATGACGACTTTGTTCTACGTAATCTCAATTGCAGAATAGATAAGTCGATTAGTGCTGAGGTGTTGATGAAGAAAAGTATTCTTATATGTATCATCTTATGGTATATAATTGAGTGGTAGAGACTTAACATATGATAGCTATTTCAAGAACCGACTTACAACTTCTTAAACCAAACTGTCACGTATAGTGACAATTAAATTTGCACTTGCTTGCTTTCATGCATAAAGGAGATAAAGCATATAACTTTTGAATAAGCAAATTATTGTCCTGTTTAAATGGAATTGAGTGGTATTTCTTGATTTTTAAATTTGACTGTTTACAACAGAAATAGAGGACCGAGCGTAAGAACGCTTCTTTAAAAACGAACCTGTCAAAATCTATATGTGACTTAAAAACCATTCGAATTTTACTATCTATAGTAGTAAAAAAAAACTATTCACTGGCCATTATCAACGTATGTAAAATAGAAATTCTATGTCCTTATTTCTCCTTTCCTTCTAAGATCTTAAAACATTACTTATCTGTCTTCATGTACATATACATGTATTCATATGTACATAATAAATATATGTATATGTATCAAGCATTTACATTTTAATGTCGTCTGATAACATCCATACTTGCTATTGGCCTTACCCACAGTTTCAACAACAATCGCAACTTAGCAAACAATGATATTTTCGCAGGTGGTTCACGACAAAAGAATTTTATATTGTAGTAAGTATATTAATATAATTCTTCATAAAATATTTTCCACGCTATAGTAATTTGAATGGTACATACATTAACATTGTACATATAATTCACGAACTATATAGAATAGATGATAACATTAACAATACAAAGAATATAAAAATTCAATAACGTTCACCTTGAATCTCTTGAGTGGCAAATCGATAGTACTATAGAAGACAAAAATAGTTCAGTTTACTTCAGGCAAGCATTAAAGTATCTCTGTAGTTAGGTTTTTAATAATACCGATGTGTTATAAAAGAAAAGAGCAAAGTAGCAAGTATTAGACAAGACAGTACGGTAAACTCATCATTAGATCTGGGAGTCAATTAACAGTAAATCTACATCACTACTGGCCACGATATTAAGACCTATTAATCATATTATAAGTATGTAACTAATAACATCTATCTATATATATAAAAGAGGACGGTGACTGACATACCCAGATATCAACGCATAGCCCAAACCGCGGAACCTGGAATGAACTGTCGTGGTATTTGTGGTATTTCCGAACTTATACGACCTTCAAACCTTTAAGTAAAGAGCGTATTCCTTCTTAAAAGGTCGGCAACGCACTTGTGACGCCTCTGGGGTTGCGGGTGGCCATGGGCGGCGGTAATCTTTTTTTTTTTATGTTTGACCCTTCCGTAATGACTCTACTCTGCCTGATGGAAAGCATAAGCAGAATCCAAGAGTGATGGTTACCATACTGCGAACGCAGACAATGCAACAATGCAGCATGGTGACCCACACCATGGCGGGCTAGTGATGCTTCTACATCATTGGGCCTCCGGTCTCGCACTCACCAACGAAACACGACAGCATGATCGCTGTCATTTTACGTTGATTTTCTGTGCGAGGGCAGTACCGCCCCGGTCGAGCCGGCCCGTTCGTGCTGAAATCAGCGTGGCTCTACTACCTTGAAAGCTTACCATCAGGCAAAACGACTGCTCGTTGGGCCCTATTTCATAAAAGAAAAGAAAACCTAGAATCTTGAAATTTTATATGTAGTTTCCTTATAACCAGTGAGCACTAAGGAATTTTTGTAATTGCATCCCTAAGGGGGTAAATCAGGGTATGAAAGTCTTCGTGAGCTAAGCCGCGTGCAAAAGCTAGTTATATAAATAATTATTAAATATATTATGAAATGTTATTTAAATGAAGACAAATAAATTGTTATAAGGATTTGTATACGATGCATTCACCAAAGCTGTTGAACGGAGTTAATAAATAATAAACAAGTTTTTGTCATACATATTTTTGGTAAAAAGACAAATTACTTATAAACAAAAAAGATACATTTTATTTTTGTCCAGCAAACGAAATTATCAGGGATATTATATACGAGTATAAACAAGACTTTGAAAGGTCAGGGGTCATGAGCTTTAGAAAAAGACTAAAAAAACTTGGAGGTCAAGTATTCTGGTATTTGTCTATGTCTATTTACGTAATACATAAACAAGATAGAAGTTGTGTGGGTAGGAATAGTTATATTGTATGTATTTTAGAAATATTTATATCCATGTGACACGTAATAGTATTTATAGAATTAATGTGGTGTACAGACAACAGCTAACTGACATTAATGTTGTTTTACAATGTTGTGTTGCTAGAAAGAGCACAAGAACAAGTAAGTACATTTAGTGACATTTGAAATAATTTACTATTATTCTTTATAGTACCTAATATTTACTTCGTATTCCAAAGAGAAACAAAGTTTTACTTTAATAAAAATAATAGCAGTAAAAAGAAATCGATCAGATACAGTTTCTGAGAGAACACAAACTTATCTTCTTGGACAACAAATGTGATGATTTTTTTTATGTAATAAGCGGGCTAATGAGCAGACGTATCGCCTGATGGTAAGCGATTACCGCCTATAGACACCTGCAACACCAGAGGCGTCACAAGTGCATGCCGCCGGCCTTTGGGGGATGGGGAGGGAAGATAGGGGGAGAGGGTTTGAGTTATGGGCCTCCGGTATCCTCACTCACTCGGTAATACACCGCAAGCACTATTTCACACCGGTTTTCTGTGAAGCCGTGGTATCACTCCGGTCGAGCCGGCCCATTCATGCCGAAGCGTGGCTCTACCACTTCTACCAATGAACTATACAATACAACAATACAATTGAACAATTTATTATTTAAACTAATCTTCCTCTCAAATTACATAGATTTTTCGATCATGGTGGTTTGACGATCTATAAAAGGGTGGGACAGTCGAGGCGAGGCGGGGTCAGGCTGGGACGTCATAAGCACTAACACATCACTGTGACATTGTCTACGTGAGTATATACTATAAGTATAGTGATGGAGCAAAAGTCAGGGCAGAAACAACGTGAAAGAGTCCGACTTCTGAATATCTGTGGAGAAGAGCTGGAAACGGAGAGGAATGAAGCACTTTGTGTGATCCACAAATTGTTGTTCTGAGTCTTAATATACTAAGTGTCCGTTTCATGTATTGTAAAGCAACCCAACGACACGGTAAACATTCATGGCACGCTTAAGAGTAGTCTTTAGACGAAAATCAAATGAAATATTTAAAATAATTCCTTTTATTATGCTTTTGTAAAGTTTGGTATAGTTTATATAGTATGTAAGCATTGGTCAGTATATATAGTAAGTACATTTTTAATATTTTGAAAGTAAAAAGTATAAAAAAGGAAAATATCGTTTTGAGTGATGATGAAGCAGTAGACTAAATAGGCAAGCAATATAAATATTCAAACTGTTAAAATTTTACATAATTCTGTCTTTGTGTGTATTAACTATTTTAACAAACAACTTTTGAGTATGTTTACTTATCTATTGTAAATGGACTTTGTCTATATATAAATAAACACCTTGTAAAAGGAGTGCCGTTCTGGTGCCTTATATATACCATTATTATTGACTTAATCACTGATTGAAGGTTGTTAAAGATTAGTTAAAAATGATTTGTTTTTATTAAGTTTAGCCAACAGAATTACTACATGTGTGTTTTACTTACGACGGGAGTAATTGCGGTTTTGAACTATTCCCACTATCCATTTACGTAATACTGCTTCTCACACAAACATTTAGCGCAGCTTTAAGAATTCAAATACGTAATGATCCACCTTGCTGGTAGGTACTGTGTGTAAAACGACATAAAGTAATTGCAGGCAAATGAATACAATATTATGTAGATACCTAATAGGTACATAATATTAATATATGACATTTATTACATTATATTGTGATTTCATAAGGAAATGAGAATACTGACTATAATATAACGTTTATTAT
Source organism: Spilosoma lubricipeda (assembly GCA_905220595.1). Classification (NCBI taxonomy): domain Eukaryota; kingdom Metazoa; phylum Arthropoda; class Insecta; order Lepidoptera; family Erebidae; genus Spilosoma; species Spilosoma lubricipeda. The sequence continues at coordinate 6,426,199 of HG992290.1, forward strand.
TTACCAATTATGCTTTGATACAGTTGAAATCAAGTTTCTAAGTTTGCTTTTTGGCAATAAATGAGTATGTCATGTACGTTTATAAACCTAAAATAATATTGTTTACTTTTTCCTATATATTATTGAAGAGTCAGAAATAAAAAGATTCATACCCACATAATCCGATACGCTATAACTTTAGTTTTTATTTTGAAATAGTTCAATTTTCAAATCGTTTTAATAAAATAAGTAATATATTCTTATAAAAATCTATTTAATGCAAAAAATGGTTCTCATTTCTGCTCACCATGCGAATTTTAACTGCAGTATGTTTTCTTTCAAACTTCTGCTTTAACAATAATTAGTTACTAACAAAACTAATTGTCCAATTTGTAAATGCATGTTGTATTACCATGAATATGTCCGTTGAATAACCGTAAAACATATTGCCCGGCCATTACGTAACTCCTAAAACGGGGGACGCTATAACCCACGAACGCATATTACCATGCATGCAACATTCTCCCAAACGGATGTATGACCACACGATGTAAAACCAATGTAAATTTATCAATAAGCTTATCGGTTTTATCGTCGACAATAATAACTAAACCCAAATAAAACTGCCTCGTTGGTCTCGCGGTTGGCGTGTGCGACTGCTGATCGTGAGGTCTCGGGTTCGATTCCCGGGTCGGACCAAATATTTGTATGATCTACAAATATTTGTTTCGGAGTTTGGGTGTTTTCTATGTATAATATGTATGTATTTACAAAAAAAAAGTATATATGTATTTGTATCAGTTGTCTAGTACCCATAACACAAGCTCTGCTTAGCTTGGGACTAGATGGCGTTGTGTGATAGATGTCCGAAATATAAAAAAAAAAAAAAAAAGAAAAGCCTAGTCTGTGTATGACGGATTAAGAACTGGAGTGTCATCACTCCTAATCATTCCGAGGGTGGCGTAAGAAAACAAAACTAAGAAGAACAGTAGCAACACTGCAAAAAGAAGGAAAACCTAAGAAACAAACCTACCTAGGATACAAACCTGCCTAGGATACAAACCTGTCTGTCCAGCAGCGTGGTGCACTAGGCTAAGGGCTCCCACACATAACTGCGAATTCGCAACCCATCGCAAATACCTGCGAGCTCGCACGAATGCACCTCAAGAACTTCACGCCGCATCGCATCGCAGTTATATGTAGGAGCCCTAAGATCTCATTGCTTATGGCATTAAGGCCGCTTTTTGTACACTACAGATCTAATATCTTATGTATTCTCTTTTAAGTCTGTAATATGGTGTGCGAATAAAGAGTTTTCTTTCTATTTAAGATCTCCTTTTTAAGAAAGGAGTTATGTCAAGTAGAGGACTTGTAAAGATTCAACGTCATGAATCGCAGGACAGGGTCGGTGGTTGTCACACAACATATGGGAATAGGTCTGGGACATCTTTCGTCTTAAAAGTATGATAATAACCGCTCTTGCATAATAGCATGTATTTAAGAGTTGGACTCCATATATTATTATACTAAAAGAATCATTTTAATTCGTGTGTCGCATGTAGCGATTTCATACAATAAACCACTCTCCGGTTTTGTCACATTATAATTATCGCGATTACTGATACACATTGCCAGGCCTGCAGTATCTGGTAACAATACATGTTGTGTTAACAATTTTATATCAATATTTTTCATTTAAAACGCCCCTTGAATGTAATTTAATATGAAAATGAATACGTGTTGGTATAATTTTAATGACTACGTGTTTTTACCCAACTACGGCAAAGCCAAAGGAGGGTTATGATTTGATTTGATGACAGGCCATGTAGTGTAATGTACCATAATCCATAACACTTTAACTTCGAGTGACTACGGCTTTTGAAATTTGTTTCATGCTTTTTCAGCGTCGTTTTTTGTTGTAGTTGGGTTTTAATTTTTACTTGTTTTTTATTTAATATATAATATGTCATCGTAAACTCATAATTATTATTGTAAGAATAGGTAAGGAGTAGCTTGTATTCTTAAATTATAATTACTAACAATATTACATTCATTGACTGCCTCGTTGGTCTAGCGGTTGACGTGTGCGACTGCTGATCGTGAGGTCTCGGGTTCGATTCCCGGGTCGGACCAAATGTTAGCTTGGGACTAGATGGCTTTGTGTGATAGATGTCCGAAATATTTATTTATAATTATAAAATTAAATTAAAATACTGGGAAATAATATAAAAAAAACAATAAATATATAATATTCCTCCGCATCATCGACTACTGGTAGCGTTCCCAAAAGACTGACAGCATTGCCAATGCCAGTTCTCTGTGCTATAAAAAGGCAGGCCTTCTGAAACAACTTGATTGAAACCATAATTCGTTATAAAAAGTTCTGTTTCTTTGAAATTAAAGCCTAAAACGTTGCAGATTTTTCAAAAATAATGTACGAAGAGTCCTTTTCTTTAAACAGAAACTCTCATTAATATTTCAGTTCCGAAGATTCTCTCAGTCAATCAATTCGACCAAAAACTGTTAGACAAGGTATTACTTTTTACCGTGACAAGAGATTCCAACCGAACCCATCAAGTATTCCATCTCTTTTACACAAATGTTGTTGGAGCAAGACAATAACATGGCATACAACGATTATAATCTCATGGTAAATCATTTGGAACGCAATGCTTGCATACCTACGCCACACAATGGGTGATAAGAATACTGAGTCACATTGAGAAAGCAGCTTCTACAGGTATTGTGCATACGCCGCCTTGCTGTCATGACTTCTCCATTTGTGGAGAAAGCTCATGTGTATTGGAAAATCTTTTCTTGTTATTGACAATTCAATGTAGTGATACTAAGAACCGTACAATGGGGATAACTGTGCGTGATTGGATGTTTTTATTACTGAATCTAGAGTTATGTTGTTGTAATAGTAAAGAGCATCTATAAGGAACACTGCACAGGTTTTCGGATTGCTGTTCTAGGATATAAAACTTTACTTTCCTAGTAAAGTTGCAAAAAATACGTGTATTTTGATCAAGCTATATAGTTTAAAGGGACCAGCTGCAAGAAACAAAATCACTAGGAAGGAAAGTGCTAATTGTCTTAATTGTATTCGTAATGACTGAATATCTTTCGTTCCAGTTACTTGTCCTTTCTTGCCATTACTTTGAATGACGTCATTCAAAGTAATAGAAGAAGAAATGAAAATAATAAAGTAAAGTAAATCATAATGACGCGGCCAAATTCTTCATGATGACGTAATAAAGGAGGTAAAGTGGACTTACAATAAAACTAGCAGATAAGATACGTCCAGAATTTAACGATCGGTAGGAGAATTATCTCCTACACTTTAGCATACAGACTGAAAGTGTAAAGCAGACTTTATGCTTTGCTATTTCATTTTTTTTAAAGACAACTGCGGCATTATGAATGTATGGATCCTCTGTCAAGGGGACTTTACAAATATATACGAAGGGGACCCAATTAACTCCAGACCCAGAAGAACAATTTGTATATCACACGAAGTGTTGTCACATGAGGGATTATCACCAACAATACTCAGCGCAGTCTGCGCAGTAGATAACGGCGTTGCGACCGCTTAAAAGTGGTCGTCGATTTACTGGAAAAAAAATACTTATTTCGGTTACCTAACGTTCCTATTAATGTAGGGATGAAATTAAGGCCACTAAATAGGATGTCAAAAGAGTTCTTTATAATAAATTGGTCAGTGTTCGCCAAAAAAATTATTATATTAATAATAATAATAAATATTTCGGACATCTCACACGCAACACCATCTAGTCCCAAGCTAAGCAGAGCTTGTGTTACGGGTACTAGACAACTGATACAAATACATATATACTTTTTTGTAAATACATACATATTATACATAGAAAACACCCAAATTCTGAAACAAATAACTGTAGATCCTACAAACATTTAGTCCGACCCAGGAATCGAATTCGAGACTTTATGATCAGCAGTCCTACACGCCAACCGCGAGACCAACCAGCAGTTTAATGACTCAATTATGTCCTGATATTTATATTGTCATGTTTCCATTTTAACAGTTTTTGCTATTGCCATTTTAATCCAGTTTCAAATATAACTTTGTTTTTCTTTACAATGCGTGGACGCAGCAAAGCGGAAAGGCTGGTAAATGAATATTTAATGATAATGTAGTTTACTACATGTTATATTACATTAATATAACTGCTACTAGTTTCTTTTTCCGTCTTTCGATAATATTATAAGCTCCCATTGGTAATTTAAACATACATTTTTGCTATTATTTGGTTCCACTTTTGCAGGGTTCAAACCAATAACGTTTAATCGGGTACTTTGCAAATTAAAGATGGGAAAATTGGTTAATGGTACTGGTATTAATAGGTTATATTTTGCATGGACTATTTTCTGCAACTCCAAGCGTTAGCGAGATTTCTGCATTGGAAGAAGCAAAAAAATTATTTCAGCTACCCCACCTTTATATGTTAATGTTAAGATACACATAGCTGTGTATCTTAACTCTCCTTAAGTATAGTGTAACACCTTAATAGTCCATTGGTATACAAAGCCACAAATAGACATCATTGAAACGAAAAAGTTGAGGAGCTTGAAAACGCTGGAAAACGTTGGAACAGCAAAACGAAGTCGTTGTTACAGATGATAAATGCGTAGATGATTACAATATCCACATTATATTATTATATTAGAAAATAATGTTTCTCATACATTTATTTTATTAAATACACCTAAGTTGCCATGGAAGAAAACCGCAAGCGAAGTTAGCAATCTACATCTGATAGAGAAAGTAGGTCGTGGAAAAATCCTAACAAACTACTAAAGAAAGTGTGTGCAATATATATATTAATGTTCAATTGTTATAGCTATAGTAATCTATAAATATAAAAATGAATCGCCGAAATGTATGTACGCGCATAACTTCTGATTGTCTGCAACAAGTTCGTTCGTTATTATTAGGACAAGGTTTGTGTACAAGAAAAATTAAAAGATGACGGGAAAAGTCATTTTTTTTGTCCGCGATGGGAAGCTGAAACAGATATGTAAATATAGCGGTACGAAGTTCGCCGGGTCAGTTAGTATTATTTATTTATTTATTTTATTTTTCTTTTTTTAAATAAAACCTAAAACACTCTGGAGAGAACTGTCTTAAGTACTTACATTATTAACATTTAAGTTCACTCCACTCTGACGATTAAACATTTTACTAGATGACCCACGCAACGTCGTTTGCGCCTTATATTGCCCGTAGCGTGAAATTTTTCCCCGTTTTTGAAACATTCTTAATTGTTGCTCCGCTCCTATTAGTAGTAGCGTGATGATATATACACTATAGCCTTCCTCGATAAATGGACTATCCAATACCGAAAGAATTTTTCAAATCGGACCATCGGTTCCAGAGATTAGCGTGTTCAAACAAACAAACAAACAAACTCAGCTTTATATATTAGTATAGATTTCCATAGGTTAGTAGTAGTATGTTCCGTACCTTTTGAACTAGTGGATACTGTATCTCAAGGTACTTATTTGCTAGAACATCTCATTTATATTTAATTTGTCCACTTTTACTTCATTCTTTTTTACATTCTGTTCAATGATATCCTAAGGGAAACACTTACAGGTTTTCTCTTGGTTTACGATTGTTTCTTAGCTCTAAATAGAATATTGAATTTAGCAGTCTATGTATGTTCCACCTTAGTGCCTAAACTACTAAATCTATTTTAATGAAGGAGATGTCAATAGATTCTTAATAATAACCCAAGTGACTTATACTAATATACGTTTTATCAAAAGTGTTTACGTACTCAGGTTATGATTTTTTTAAACTTTTTCTTGTTATCGTGTAGGTATTGGGGAATTATCATATTAACATTTTAACAGACTTTTATGGTGTCCGTGGTTAAAATAAGCAACATTAATAATGTTTAATCTTGTGCGTAAAATTTTGCAAAGCAGGTACCTACACAATCTCATTATGAATACTTATTATGCATTTTGTATGGTTTCACCTTCACAGCAGTAATTTAGTACTGTAAAATAAGTACCTGCCTATGACGTCACAGCATATAGGAGTTAATGCTGGAAATGCCAGAATCGTTTCATATTAACACAATTTTACGTAAAAAGGTACAACGCAAGTTGATTGCGTAATAGTAAAGTAACCGGAGCTACCAAAAACCATCGTGTCATCACCGCGACTTCCAATAAAATGCGTTCTACTTTCTAAGGTTTAGTGGAATCTACATGGTGAAGATGTAATATATTCAAACTGGTAAGTAACTCTGAAACTGCAACTTACTTCGCGGGTAATATTTTTCAGACAAATTAAGTAGGTATTTCAAGATTAGCAAGTGTTAATTTGTAGTCAAAAACTTGACTAAATTTAGTTCTCTGAAGACAGTCGGAACCAGGGTCTAACCATCTCAGCCGTTCGTTGTTGTTGTTGATATGATCAATAAAGTAGCGTAACGAGGTATATAAGACAATCTTAATATATTCAGGATATAACATAATCGGATATTTTACTTCGAAAGTATTCAAATCAAGTATCTACTTTTGCAGCAGATTTTGGTATATGACTTACGTAAGCGCCAAATGAAGGAAAAGGTTGTACTGAAAACACTTGTAGATTATTTTGGGCTAAATTATAACAGATTTATATCCATATATATAACATTTCATCTTGTTAGTTAGTTACTAGCAAATTACAAGCGATGCATTATTTTTTGCGGTCTCTAGTGACGAAGAAGGTAGTCGCCCTGCGTGTGAAATTGCGCGTGAAAATTAAATAGCGTGCGCAATGATTTCCTAAATTGCTACAATAATTTCGTGGAAGTAACAAAAATGTTATTGATTTACTGAATTGTAAAGATTTAGAATTACCAAGACTTCTGAAAAAATTGGTACAATAGAAACAAGCTACGAACTAGTTTAGCTTTTACCCGACCATGGGCGAAGGCAAAAGGGGTCTTATTTTTGGTAGTCTGTATAATGTTTGTATGTTCCACCGTAGCGTCTAAACTATTATACTGATTTTAACGAATGAGGTGTCAATAAATTCGTAATAGCGCGGTGTCATAAGGAATATCAGTTTTATAAAAAGTTTACGTAATTCGGTTATAGTTTTCTAAAGTTTTTCTTGTCATCATTGTGCTCCGTACCTTTATTATAAACCTCAATTTGAATACTTCTAATAGGTATGCGTTCTATTTTTTATCTTGTATCAGAAAGTTAGTATCCTATTCAAGACCATAGTTTTTAATTAATACTATGTGCAAAGAAGTGCATAATTTTATTCGCACTTAGTAATAAAATATTCAGCGAACTTATGTTTTACAAAAACAGTTTTAAAAAACTATTTTTGGTGAGTCTAATGCAAACGTTTATAGTTACGTGAATTTTAGACGATTTTTTTTGATAACTTAGGTAATCTTTTAAAGCTGTAATTTATTATTATGTGGATATCACAAAGTGGGTATGTTAAATATGAATATATATATATAGTTACAAAAACGGGGGAAAATTATCACGCTACGGGCAATAGGAGACGCAAACGAGGTTGCGTGGGTCCGCTAGTCTATACAAATAAATAAAATTGGAGTGTCTATTTGTATTATTAAAATAACCGCTTTTTACTAAATGCATATGTATGTATACACGGTACATATAACAAAAATGTATTTAATTTTTTTTTTTGTCTGTCTCAAATGGCGTAAATACCAAAATCTAATAGGTAATTATATCTTTGAACCGATTGGGGTCGAGACGCAAGGTTCATGGAGTCCCAGTGCTCAGGCTATGTTTAAAAAACTAGCTAAGCAACTGATCGATGCTTCTCGTGACCAGAACGCCGGCCCTTATCTAGCACAGAGAATTAGCATTGCCATTCAACGTGGCAATGCGCCCAGCCTTTTGGAAACGACACCAGTACCTAGGCAATGATGCCGAGGAATTTCTTGACGCTTGTACGTAAATATTGTTATTGTTTTTTTTAATGATGGTTATGTATATTACATTTCTATACTATGTAATATAAATTGTGTCTTTTATAATTAAAATCCTCCAACTTCTATTTTTTAAACAAATTTATAATTGTAATTCAATAGTTTCTTTCCTTAAGGCTCCTTTAATACGTGTGCCATGGAATGCGGGCAGAACAGCACCGGCTGCTGTGGAGAACTTTGGGATATTCCTATGTGCAGCGGCCGTCAGATCGTCTTTTGGCTGAGATTATAATGATTATAAAATGTGCCTCTCTTGATAATGATGATTATTGGCAATATACCACTCAGATATGCGAACTGATTTGTAACACAAACAAATAATATTAACAGTTTCTCGATCAATTAATTAAGAAACTTATGATGCTATTAAATCTTTAAAAACTATACTAGTTTTGAATCATAAATAAACATTTCAAGCAAGAATCTGCTTAAAAGGACTCTCACTTCCGTAGAAATCAATACTTGTTTTTTTCTTATTTTCTAAGCAGTCACATAACAGATCATTATAAAGTTAAGCATAGGTGCACGTTGCCAGGGATCCAGAAAAAAACTCATTATATTGCAATTATAAAAAAATATCCGTTAGGGCGGGAAAAATACCTTTGCCATCTAAACAAGACATATTGATATTCTAAATTTATTTTTGCTGTATTTAAAAACATCGTTTTAAATGTCTGTGCATCTACCATGTCAAACTCTGAATCACCTGGAATCACCTTAGGTCGACTGGCAGAAAATGCCTTCGGTATAAAGTCCGCTTTTACAACATATGCGCATCAAGTTTATAATTTATGGTAACTATATTGGCACTAAAGTGAGAAAGAATGAACTATATTACATTACCCTACCCTACATTTAATGTGCATCGTTCCGCGACATTTCCTCTTGTTTCGTGTGAAGAGGAATGTTAGGGAGGACTCGGCGTTTTTGTGCGGCTTCCTTCGACACGCCAGACGTGGGAAACCATCGGGTTAACCTTCCCTGACCTTTCTTGACTAGTTATGCCGCCATTAGAAGCAACATTCAGACAGTTTTATGTAGCGTGTGTCTGCTCTCCACAATTTATTGCTTATCTAAATCATGGCATATTGTCTCATATGTATAGATACGTCTCCTTTTTAATATAATTATAATATGAACGCTAATGTGACCTAAGAATTAAATTACTCTGTTAGGTCAATTATTACTGGTAAGTTTTTTAACACAGGCAACATTTTTAAACGACTACAATAAAAGTTTTAACATCAATATTGACTTTCTGAATTGTGTTTTTATTTTAGAGGGTATTGTCATGGACTAATGACGAGGTTAATATTAATGTGTGTTATTATTGAACAGTTAAATTCGTGTAAAAGTTACATTTTCGATAAATATTTACTTCTTTCGTATGATATGGGTATAATTTTAAAACAACCATTAGAGTTGAACATATTATAATTATAGATAATCTAATTATTATTTATGTGCCTATTCTACCCAAACATTTCATTATTCAAATTTGAATGGTTGATATGTGGTTGAATTTATATGCAAAAAAGACATACATATTTTATTAAAGGTAAGTAAGAGCCGGATTATCAAAATAACTCGTACAAATCTTTTAAGTAGAGCGCACTTTCACTGGGTGTTTATGGCAGTTAGTGATTTAATCCGTAACGAGGGAGCGGGCGACAACTCAACTCCGTACTATTGTTACAACTAAAGACGATATGACAAGGCCTTTCTGCTTGAGTGGTGGCAAATACGCCTTCGCATCAATTTGTTCAACTAAAAATATCTAGATAAAATTATAAAATGCAAATTGTGCTAACTCATCGGCCTCAATACTAGAGCGGAATCATTTCACAATCTGCCCTAGATTTTCCGCTATCATGTTAATTTAAAGACTTGGATTATTACAAGTTCCTATATTAACATAAAATTGCGATAATTAAAAAACACATGGCTAGTCACAGGGCACAGAATGCGTGTCCACAAATGCACTGCTAGGTAGTTTACAAAATAAAGCAATAGTTTGTAAATATGCGGCTACTCGGGACCGAGATGTGTTGATATTTTTCAACATTGAGATTTGCGGTTGAATATTACTGATAGACCCGTTTTATTATTAACTATCCCTGCCACAAGTTCACCTATTTGTAAGCACTTTGTGCATACAGCCTTTTCTTTTTCAAAGGTTAAAGTCGCTTTAAAAATTTATCGTTACTCAAGTCATTTGACAGTAAAATACAATCGACAAATATAGGTAGCCTACAAAGAAATATTTATTAAAATTTACAAAAAAGTTACTTTACGAACAGATAGTTATTAAATTTTTGCTTTGCTTCGAATTTATGCTTTTACTTATTCTTCTCAACAGACTGCCTATTTCTTTATGTTTCACTGATAATAACGAAATGTTGGAAGGTCTTTAGACAAAATATCAATACAAGCTAAAGTAAAATTGTAGTTAACACCCGGAGTGAATTACAACCGTTACATCCGTCCCCGGATTAGAGAGACAATGCTCTCAGCATTCACAATGGTTCCGAACATCATTGTCTATGCCATTACTTATCTTTTGCGACTTGTAAAGAACGATCAGCTAGTACACCATTTCACTGGTGCTATGGTAGTAAAAAAATGGGAGTCATAAGGACTGCCGGTCAAGGTGACGCGAACTCATAAGATTTTCCCCTACCAAAAAAGTGCTCAACGCGGCTAAAGAAGTTTTTACTTCAATAATGTTTTTGATCAAAACTTTTTCGTATAAAAACAGTTGCGTGGTGGTTGTTTACTTACAAAAGTATGCTTGCGGTCAGTTTCATCAGTTCCTGATAAAGCTTCTCCATTATTAGTGTGTATAGTATTATATGAAAGTCTCCATTATTATTATTTGTTGTTTTTTCGGAAGACGGTTCCCATTTCATCTCATCCATATTTTCATCATTAATTTCATCACGACGAAGACTTACTTAAATACTTATGATATGAAGACTATAAACACTTGATATTGGCAGAAATAGCTGATCCGAGAGATCCGGCTGGTTGCCATTTCATCAAAATAAGAAGAAGATTATTATTAGTTGTCTATGGACTCTTTTATACTTACTTTATATTATACTAGCCGACCCACGCAACCTCGTTTGCGTCTCCTATTGCCCGTCGCGTGATAATTTTCCCCCGTTTTTGAAACATTTTTCATTGGTGCTCCTCTCCTATTGGTCTTAGCGTGATGATATATAGCAAGCAATATAGCACCATTGTCAAGTGTTTCGAAAGACACGTTCAGAAATTGATTGGCCGCTGGTGATTAAAATTCTATGTCTGTATCTATACTTATAAAATAGTAAGTCCTGACTGACTGACTGACTGACTGACTGACTGATTCATCATCGCCGAGCGTAAACTATGATAGTTAGGGCTATGAAATTTGGTGAGTAGGATCGTTTTATGGAGTAGAGACCCACTAAGAAAGGAATTTTAGAAATTGTACCCCTAAGGGGGTGAAATAGGGGTTGAAAGTTTGTATGGAAGTCCGTCATTTTGTAAGTTAGAAACCTGAAACTTTATTTTTGGGCTGCTGATTAAAAATGAGTAAACACGTCTTTCAGCGTTTTTGAATATTCTACCCCTAAGGGGTGAAATAGGGGTTGACATTTCGTATATGGGTTAGTCTGGAAGTCCGTCATTTTTGAAGTCTGAAACATGAAACTTTATTTATGTGTTACTGATTTAAAAAGAGTAGAGACGTATTTGAGCGTTTCTGGGTATTCTACCCCCAAGGGGGTGAAATAGGGGTTGAAAGTTTGTATGGAAGTTCGTCATTTTTGAAGTTAGAAACATGAAACTTTATTTATGTGCTACTGTTTAAAAAAGAGTAGATACGTATTTAAGCGTTTCTGGATATTCTACCCCTAAGGGGGTGAAATAGGGGTTGAAAGTTTGTACGGAAGTTCGTTATTTTTTTAGTAGCAAACATGAAACTTTATTTTTGGTTTACTGATTAAAAGTAAGTGAATACGTATTTTAGCGTTTCTGGATATTCTACCCCTAAGGGAATGAAAAAGGGGTTGAAAGTTTGTACGTAAGTTCGCCATTTTTGAAGTTACAAACATGAAACTTTGTTTTTCGGCTACAGATTAAAAATGAGTAGATACGTATGTAAGCGTTTCTGAATGTTCTACCCCTAAGGGGTGAAATAGGGGTTGAAAGTTTCTATAGAAGTTCGTCATTTTTTAGGTTAGAACCATGAAACTTTATTCATGTACTACTGATTAAAAAAGAGTAGATACGTATATAAGCGTTTCTGGATATTCTACCCCTAAGGGGGTGAAATAGGGGTTGAAAGTTTGTATGGAAGTTCGTCATTTTTTAAGTTAGATGTGTGAAACTTTATTTATGGGCTACTGATTTCAAATGAAAAGGCACGTATTTAAGCGTTTCTGGATATTCTACCCTTAAGGGGGTGAACTAGGGGTTGAAAATTTGTACGGAAGTTCGTTATTTTTGAAGTAGCAAACATGAAACTTTATTTTTGGGCTACTGGTTAAAAGTTAGTGGATACATATTTAAGCGTTTCTGAATAGTCTACTCCTAAGGGGATGAAAAAGGGGTTGAAAGTTTGTACGTAAGTTCGCCATTTTTGAAGTTAGAACCATGAAACTTTATTCATGTACTACTGATTAAAAAAGAGTAAAGACGTATTTAAGCGTTTCTGGATACTCTACCCCTAAAGGGGTGAAATAGGGGTTGAAAGTTTGTATGGAAGTCCGTTATTTTTTAAATTAGTACCAAAAACTTAAATTTAGGGCTATTGATTAAAAATGACTAGATATCTATTTAGAGTTTCTGCCTATTTTATCCCTAAAGGGGTGAAATAGGGGTTGAATTTTTTTTATGAAAATCCGTCATATTTAAGAATACATAGAAATAAGAAAGGTGAAACTTTACTTTTGGGTTGCTAATTAAAAATGAGTAAATACGTATTGCAGCGTTTCTGAATATTCTATCCCTAAGGGGTGAAAATAGGGGTTGACATTTCGTACATAGGTTAGTCTTGCATTCCGTCAATTTTCTAAATAGATGAATACTACAGCATTTATGCGAATTCTGTTCCTAAAGGAGATGAAATATGGGTCGAATGTTTGTATGAAAGTTCTTTTAAATGGGCTATTGATCAAAAATAAATAAATACGTTCAAAAAACAGGAATAAATTACTGATACTTACTTTTACACAGTTTTAATTAAATACATATAATCAACTTCCACGCGAGCAAAGCCGCGGGCAACAGCTAGTCTCTTATAATATTTATTCTATGTCTGTATCTCTTATAATATTTATTCTCTGTCTGTATTCTATCTCCATCCATGACATGAAAACTGTAGTTATTTGATAGATACATTGACATTAGCCTAAAAAGCATATTTCCATATCCCCATATTCATAAATATTATTTAATTCTAAGCAACGGTTTTTTATTATTTTCAACCTTAAAGCAGTAAGTTTAAAGTTGAACCGTTGCTTGAAGTAAAATAGGTAACTTTTATGAATTAGGTGGTTATCAATCACGTTTGTGGTTGCTTCGGGACTGTAAATTATTTCATGAGATGGAGACGAATTACTTTTTGACCTGAACTAGATATTTCTTAGTAATCCTTAAGTATACCTTGTGCAATACTTAGATTACTTAAATAGAAACTGTTTCTTTAAAAAAGGACACCGGGGGATTTTACAAACATACATGTAACGGACACAAAGAACACTTAGATTCAGAACAACAATTTGTGAATCAAACAAAGTGTTGTCCCATGTGGAATTTGAACTCAACACTTAGCGATGTGGCGATGTGGTGACCGCTTAAACCAATACGCCATACATGCAGTTTTAGATTATTTAAGATCTGTGCGTGCAGACTTATGACCCACATTACTTTACAGATAAAAAATGTTAACTTTAAAATTAAGATATGAAAAAGTTGAAAAATGAAAAAAACACCTTAAGCAGAAAAAATATATCGATCTCTTCATGTATAATAAAACTATATAGTTTTTTGTACCTACATCATATCACAATAATATGTGCATACTTAATATATTATGTAATCACTAATCACGTTTACAAAAATAAATCTACAACTTGAAATATGTAAGTTTGGTCGTTTATTTGGAAATCAATACTAAAACGTTTTCTTAATTTTATTTTACGCGTAAAAACACATTAGAAGTAGTTGTAAAAAGAATATTAAACAAGTTTACTAAAACTTTCACTAAATTAATTCTAAATGCTGTTTTGGTTGACACAATACATTACAAATGTACAATCAGTACAAAAAAATATACTTTTTGCGTGTACTGTGTCGCGACTTGCGAGACTTGATTTTTTTCATCTTACAGCTGGGCTCGGGTCTCCTCTCAGGAGTGGGTTTAGGCCATGCGTCCCCACGCTGGATTTTTTATGTAGGTGATTTATGATGTGACATTAAAAATAGACTTTTCCCTTAGCTTTTAAGTTTTCTCGTACATAAACCTTGTCCTAACAATAACGAACACATAAAAAAAGAATTATTCGATTTGGTGCAGCTGATCGGAAGTAATGCGCGTACATACATTACGGCGAATCGTTTTTATATAGATACTAGCGTCCTATTGCCCGTAGCGTAATAATTTTCCCCTGTTTTTGTTACATTCTTCATTGATGCTCCGCTCCTGTAGGTGTTAGCATGATGATATATAGCCCATAGCCTTCCTCGATAAATGGGCTATCTAACACTGAAAGAATTTCTCAAATCGGACCAGCGGCTCCTGAGATTAGCGCATTCAAACAAACAAACTTCAGATTTATAATTAGTATAGATAGATTATTGGCTACTGTGAAAAGTTGACCATAACTGGAATTAATTCTGCGTAGGTAGTTTTATTTTTTTCCTAAAATACACATATTTTGATTTTTCATGTTGCGTCTGACTATATTTTATACAGTAACTAGCTGAAGTCCGCGGTGTTACCCGCGGTTATTGTTGTACCGCGAGTAACGCCGCGGGACAGAGTTAGTCTAAAAAAAAGTAGCCTAAGTTACTCCCCGGATCATCAGCTACCTGCCAGTGAAAGTCCCGTCAAAATCCGTCCAGCCGTTCCAGAGATTACCCGGAACAAACAGACAGACAGACAGACAAAAAAATTTTAACTATATTTTTGGTATATGTATCATGTATACATACATATGCACTGATTAAAAAGCTGTTATTTTAGTATTACAAACAGACACTCCAATTTTATTTATTTGTATAGATGTATAGATTACTAGCTGAACCCCGCGGTGTTACCCGCGGTTATTGTAGTTCCGCGAGTAACGCCGCGCGACAAAGTTAGTCTAAAAAAAGTAGCCTAAGTTACTCCCCGGATCATCAGCTACCTGCCAGTGAAAGTTCCGTCAAAATCCGTCCAGCCGTTCCAAAGATTACCCGGAACAAACAGACAGACAGACAAAAAATGTTTTAACTACATTTTTCGTATATGTACCGTGTATACAATATACATATGCATTTAGTAAAAAACCGTTATTTTAATATTACAAACAGACACTCCAATTTTATTTATTTGTATAGATGTATAGATAACCAAGTGATAAACTCTTTAAGTAGGTACCAATTGCCTTTTATGTTCCAACATTTACAAAATGCGTAACAAAAATATGTCGATGTTTTTTTCTTTGTGAATGAGTGCAGAATGTAACGCTGAGCACACGTGTACCTGGGCCTGTGACATCAACTAACGCGCCTCTGAGATGAGTCACGATCGGAGAGATGCATTGGCGGAATGCCGGTTGTCGGTCGTGTGGTTATGAACAATACAACAAAAAAATGTTAATGTTATTCGATAACTCTGGGTAAATTAAAACAGATTTACCTATTTATACACAAACTTTAAAAGCTTGAATTACACACATAAAAAAATATATATACGATCGAATTGAGAAACCTCCTCCTTTTTTTGAAGTCGGTTAAAAATCAAACATATCGGATTACGAGTCGCTTGATAAAGTGTTTTTAAATAAACTAACAGGAAAATGTGCAGACGTTTCTACATGTTTAGCACATTATTACGTCATTTGAACAAGTTAAGTTAAATACAAGTGAACGAAAACGTGTTAAAAAGATGCTGTCTGATCTGCCATTGGGCAAAAAATATATTTATATAATTCAACGTGATGGTCACAATATTTCTCATTCATTGATGATTTTGTTAGAATTAAGATACTTAGATGGATTGAGCTATCAACAGGAGCTTGTATAAAAAATGTATTCACGTTGACGTGTCGTATTTAGACGCGTGGGATAGTGCCGCAGGTAGAGAACGTAAACATAGATAAAGTTCCCCATTTGAACACATTACGCTCGAGTGCTTGTTAGAAATGAAGCACCTGATGACAGGTACCCAAACTAACAAGTGGATATTTTTTTGTTATGATTTGCAAATTGCGTATGAATCATAGCATATTTGTTAATGTCATTTAAAACTAATGCTCATTATTTAATGTAAAATAGTATAATTTTCTGCGATTGTGTAGTGTTAATGAATATTCAAATACTTAATCAACTTATCTTATGAACAGGTAATATTTATCCTATGTTTTCAAGTCTCGGCAGTAGAATCTTAATGCATTATACAGGCTAGATATTATACTCAGAATTAAAATGCACATAAAGCAATTTCTACTCAACTAAGCTGTTTAAAAATACGGATGATAAACTTGATAGAAATGAAAATTTCGTCTAAGATTTAACGATGAAATACCTACCACAATGGAAAGTTTAAATGATGTTTACGAAATGGATACTCTCTCTATTAAAACTTCACATCGTGAATGTTTACATCGGTATGGAAAACATTCAGTAAAACAAATGCAATTTACCATTATCTAAGTTATGTAATTTTACTAATCTATTTTAAATTGTAATGTTTATCGATATTCAAGTACACCTACACATTAAAGATATTAAAAACAGGTTGTGAAGACATACCTTGACCACGAATTGCCCGCCAAATCCTGGAAAGGGACAAGCGCCTTTTACGACGCTAAAGCCTCCGACTCAAGGACTGTACACAACACAAGACACAAGAAAAACTTGTTGTCACTGTTTCGAAACACACCACTTGGACACGAACTTATTAAAACAATGTTAAAATGAAACTCACAACTTTAGTTATTTTTATATATAACGTGTTTAAAACTATATGTTCACACAATTTATTCACTATTATCTTTACAAAAGGATTATTTACGATCGTGAAACATCACGCACACAATCAACACACCTGTGAAATACGCCACAGTTCCGCGGTGACTGAATTTACTGTGGGACAGAGATAGCTAGATGTTGTCAGAGTGAGATAAACTATGACGTAGACGTGGAGGGAGGACAACCGCTAGGCTGCAAGAACGCACGCTGTTCTACTTTCCCGACAAAATGTTTGGAACAAAAATGGTATTTTCTGTATTACGACATGAGAAATTTAATATCTTGACCATTCATTAAGTATTGTTACCAATCTTCAATTATAGCTTTTAGACACTATGGTGATACTTAACATATCTTTTCATGTTCGTTCGGTACTAGCTGACCCCGCGAACTTCGTACCACCATATTTTTCTTTCTAAAAACTTGTTTTAGTAATTATGCTCGCCTCAGCTTCCCACAAGTAGTATACAGTCGCAGATTAAAAAAACTTTTCCAGTGATCTTTAAATTTTCTTCCATACAAACCTTGTCGTAACAATAACGAACACTTAAAAAAATATTTAAGAATTTGGTGCAGTCGATTGGAAGGTACGCGTGTACATATATTTCGGCAATGATTAAGAACATACTGTTTTAAAATATCATTGCATTACGCGAAAGTTTGTAAGTATGGATGGATGGATGGATGGATGTTTATGACTCTTTCACTTAAAAACCACTGAACTGATTTGGATGAAACTTTACAGTAATATAGCTTATACATCAGAATAACACGTAGGCTACTATTTGCCGTGATAATCGATATACACGCGTGCTGAGCCGCGGGCAACAATTAGTATAGATTACTGTTATCATTTATGTATTGTTCCTTGCGTAAATTTTAAGAACGTTTTGTCATTTAAGCAATTAAAATGATAAATATAACAATATGTTGAAAAAAAATTATTTAAACTTACTGAACTTTTTACAAGGTACCTTTTTTTAATAATAAAGAATACATACAATACATACAAATCAGGGACGTAAAAAAGAAATCAAAGAACATAGTCCATCTACATAGTCTACATCTACATATATATAAAATGAAACGTGAATTATCGCATTTCGAGAAATGGTCGAACACACACAAGTAAATTTAAATATTATACATTTTAGTCCGCGCAGACTAGACAACAGCACACTGTGCGGCCGTACCTCCTGTTACCTGGCACCGGCGACCACGGTGCCCCCCTCCCCCTCCTCTCCGCGCGCCGAGTAAGACATAAACTTTTAACTCTATCTAGAGCCGTTATGGACTCTATAATTCGAAATGAGTTACAAAACTTATTTTTCTTACTCAAAAATACATAATAAATAATATCCTTTTACTAAAGTCAAAGTTTTTTGCGAAAAAGATTTTATCGTGTAAACAGATAGTAAACAGATATTCATACGCAACAGGTTGTTGATTCATGTGAAAGATAATAA
Source organism: Spilosoma lubricipeda (assembly GCA_905220595.1). Lineage (NCBI taxonomy): Eukaryota > Metazoa > Arthropoda > Insecta > Lepidoptera > Erebidae > Spilosoma > Spilosoma lubricipeda. The sequence continues at coordinate 6,444,884 of HG992290.1, forward strand.
AAAAATTGAAAACATAAAATAATAATGTAGTAGTGCTAATTACGTATATTTTATTGCTATGTTTATACATTATTGTGTATTATCTTTAGCTAATTAAAAAAGATAGTGTGCATACATATATGTATACAACTATAAACATGCAAGCATACGTAGTAGGTACGTAGAGTAGGTGCGTGCGCCAGTACCCTATAAGGTAGAGTCCGTTATCTATACAAATAAAAAAAAATGGAGTGTCTGTTTGTAAGATTAAAATAACCGCTTTTTAATAAATGGATAAGTATGTATATACACGATACATATATGTATATACCAAAATATCATTTTTTACAATTTTTATCTGTCTGTCTGTGTGTTTGTTCCAAGTAGTCTCTGGAACGGCTGTACCGATTTTGACGGGACTTTCACTGGCAGACAGCTGATTATCTAAGGAATAATTTGGCTACATTTTTTAGACTAACTTTATCCCGAAAACATAGACAGAAAGAATTTTAAACCATACTATGCTTTGTATGATTAAGATAAAGTTTAAAATAGTTTAAAAACTGCTTTGGTGGCGCAGTGGTACGTGGTAGCGTATGCGACTGCTATGCTTGAGGTCTCGGGTTCGATTCCCGGGTCGAACCAAATGATTGTACGATCTGCAAATATTTGTTTCGGAGTTTAGGTGTTTTGTATGTATGATATGTATGTATTTACAAAAACAAAAAAAAGTACATATGTATTTATATTAGTTGTCTAGTACCCATAACACAAGCTATGATTAGCTTGGGAATAGATGGCGTTGTGTGTTTGATGTCCGAAATATTTATTTATTACTAGCTGAACCCCGCGGTATTACCCGCGGTTATTGTCGTACTGCGAGTAGCGCCGCGGGACAAAGTTAGTCTAAAACAAAATAGCCTAAGTTACTCCCCGGATCATCAGTTCAGGCTACCTGCCAGTGAAAGTCCCGTCAAAATCTGTCCAGCCGTTCCAGAGATTACCCGGAACAAATAGACAGACAGACAGACAGACAGACAATTTTTTTTTTAACTACATTTTTGCTATATGTATCGTGTATACATACATACGCATTTAGTAAAAAGCGGTTATTTTAATATTACAAACAGACACTCCAATTTTATATAATTGTATAGATTTATTTATAGTTTGACACTGAATTCGCTGACAGGTGGAGGTAACACAAGACGTGAGATGTCGTTTGCCACAGGAAACTGCTAAATATAGAAACTCTGTTACTTGTGACTTACAAAACTGACTGCCTCGGTGGCGCAGTGATAGCGTATGCAACTGCTGTGCAAATATTCTATGATATTTTCTTAGTATAATACACCAAACAGTACAGGTACCAAAACAACATTTTTTTTTTTGTCTGTCTGTCTGTTTGTTCCGGGTAATCTCTGGAACGGCCTTACCGGTTTTGACGGGACTTTCAGTGGCAAGTAGCTGGTGATCTGAGGAGTAACTTAGGCTACTATTTTTTAGACTAACTTTGTCCCGCGGCAACGCGTACAACAACAACTTTGATACGCGTACAACAATAACCGCGGGTAAAACCGCGGGGTTCAGCTAGTCTATACAAATAAATAAAATTGGAGTGTCTGTTTGTAACACAGAAGAGGACTATTATTCTTTTGTTCTGTGGTTTGCAATATTAAAATAACCGCTTTTTACTTAATGCATATGTATGTATACACGATACATATACCAAAAATGTAGTTAAAAAAAATTTTGTCTGTCTGTCTGTCCGTTCCGGGTAATCTCTGGAACAGCTGGACGGATTTTGACGGGACTTTCACTGGCAGATAGCTGATGATCCGGGGAGTAACTTAGGCTTTTTTTAGACTAACTTTGTCCCGCGGCGTTACATGCGGTACGACGATAACCGCGGGTAACACCGCGGGGTTCAGCTAGTAGAAAATAAACTCAGTCGCAGGAGACGGACCCAAACTGTTCCAGTCCATAAACTTCAAGTTGAATATTTATTTCTTGAAGAACTCGCCCTAGAAATTGCTTGTAAACTAAGCCAATACCAACCGACACCCAGCAAACAAAATTTAGGTCAACCGATCAGGTTTTCCTGCGTGTTACTCCGGTAAGTTATTTGTAATAATAGTTCAGGTATATCGTTCGCCGTGTTTACCTAAATTAGAAATGGAGCTATTTAGAAAGGAATTTATGAAATAGGTTCATGAAAGTACAGGTGAAAATTATACTTTTGAATGGCAATTCAGGAGGGTAAAATTAGATGACTTTCAAGTGTCACATAAAAAGGTTTTATTGAGACAACCTTAAAAGATACAGATGCTGTTGTGGACTTTTTAGAACATAAGGATAACAGTTCCTTCATACATTATTTTTGAAAATCTTTAACGGGTTACAGAGCTCGCGCAATGGAAGCTATCTACTAAAGGATTTATTTTTCCTCTTTTTGCAATATTTTTCATTGATACTCAGTTCCTTTGGACGTAGTGTGATGTTATACAGCCTGTGGTCTTCCTCGATTGATTTTCGATTACCTGAAGACTCATTTAGAACAGCTACTTGTATTTAAATAATTTTATATGAAACAGAGTTAAAATGTAGTGAAAACTTTGATAAAATTCTTAATAAAAGAAATATTTCATTGTCGTATTAACTATTTATAAAGTACTTTGTAATCCTTTAGATAGCATTGCAACTTCTTAAATATTTCTATCTATGAATGAATCAATTAAATATATATTTACCTTTCCAAGTTCTTGCCTTTCACTTAATCATTAACAGTTGTCAATTCAAACGTAGCACAAAATTACATATTATTCAAATGTGAATGCTGTTTTGGAAGTTATAAAGTAACATATTATACCATACTCTAGAAAACCACGAATCATATATTTCTACCAAAGAAACAGACTTTTTTTTTAAATATTTTAGCTGCGCCAAAATCACTCTGCTCTGCCTGATGGAAAGCATGAGTAGATTCCAAGAGTGGTGGTGAACATCCTCAATGCGAATAAGGCTATTGCAGCATGGTGACCTACACTATGGCCGCCTAGTGAGATGCTTTTTTACGCCCCGCTTAAAGGATAAGAGAATATAGATACTTAGTAAAGGATTTTGAAGAGAATGCTGTAGCTGAAAAGAATGCTACAGCATTCTCTTTAAAATCGTTTTCCATATCGACACTAGGTACTTAGATACATCTAAGTACCTACAGTGTCGATATGGCAAACGTGATTATGCTGTTATCTACTGTTTCTTCGTGTGTATCGTCAAATAGTTAGTCAGTAGTAAGTGAGAAGGACGCGTTCAATGTCCTTGATATTTTTCAGAGTGAGAGATGGCCTGCGCTTTTCGTAGTCGCCATTGTGGCCATATTTACACGTGATGCAGAATACGGTATGATTTTTTCAAAAGGCGCTTAGTAAGTTATTGTGGCCAACGATTGATTCCATATTTCATTCATCTTCGATCTCTGATCTCTGCTGCACCCTGGAAAAAAGCAATTAAGAATACATTAACGAGTATCATTAATTTGCCAATGTTAAGCCCTTACGAGTCATTCTAGTTGTGTGGATAGATTATTTTAGCATTCAACTATATCTAAATTATTATGATGTGTGAATACTCCTTCTAATTTTTTTAAAACATTATCTTCTTCTTTGCTATGAAGGTCAGGTCAGATAAATTCACAATTTAAATGATACGATGGCTCCAGTTAGAGCAGAAAACTGCTGAATCCTACCGATTTAAACATTAGAACTACAAACGAAATTATCATGAAATACTTACAAAGGTAAAAAATCGTATAGAAATACTGTTAACCATTACAAACAGAATTAATTCTAAAAAACTGACTGGTATAGTCTAAATCGAATGCAAGTTGGAATCACCAAAGTATTACATTTATAGAGATTTTAATTTCAAATAAACCATTAATTTCAGTAACCGTGCAAGTACACTTTCTTTCTTAAACATTATTTCTTATCGTTAACATAAACATGGTTTGCAGCTCTCTATTTCATTAAAAATTTACGATTTCTTCTGTTATGAAGTTTTCTAATGAACTTTGTTGGATAAATATGTGTTCTTTAACGTTTTTTTTTTTAATTTCGTATACCATATAACTATTAGATATTTGAGATTGAGAATAGTTGGACCTTTATCTGTTGATTAAACAACCTTGTGAGCTACAGTAACGTCAAAGTCAATAAAATTGGTATCAGGCGCTTTGATTACAGGCAATGTTGTGATTTTTGTAAACACATATGTTTTCCACATATAAATTACAATGCTAGAGAGAGACTCGATACTATGACAAAAAGTTAAAAACCTTATTAGGCATTGGCTTATGGGCGGAAAGAATTTGTCCTACTCACGATTTTTTTTTAACAGCTCTATAGTTCGGGGGCGGTACTAAGAATCAGAGTAAAATATTAAGGTATAAACTAAAGCTGTTGAAATTAAAACTTTACTTCCAGGAAAATACTTCCTTGTAAGAATGATGAATGAAGAATTCTTGAGTGGAGTCCGCGTCTCAGCAAACATAGTGTATGTACGAGGCCCACAGGCCAATTGGAGTGAGGATTTGCGCTAGATGGCTGGCAGGAGCTGGATGCAAGAAGCCCAAAGTCGATCAGAGCACGACCAACGGCACTCTCGCAAAGAGGCTTATGACGGCGATAGATGGTAATGTAATACATATTATGTATATTTATTAATTCTAAGTAACTGCTAACTACGCTTTTACCTTTGCATTTCTAATGAATTATTTTGAAGTTTATAATAAATTTAAATACAATCAAACACTAAACGGTAAATGTTTGAATAGTGCCCGTAATGCATATCTACTTTTTTGAGAAAGTGTAATATGTTATAGAAATTTGGTTGATTTTATAAAAAGTGTCTGTTGCGTGGTTCAGCCAGTTGTAGAATATATTTATAAGTTTTACATTAATTTATACGTTCGTATGTATTGTTTATTTTATAGTATATCTTCTTGACCTCCACGATAGCGTATATCTCAATCAATCGAATGGCCGTGTCCAAACAATACAGTAGTGAACGAAGTTGCATATCGTAACTGGAGTGATATGAGACCACGCGACGTAACGTTTTATTTCATTATTTCATTGAATTCAATTGACAACAGGGGTCAGTCTAGTTTCAGTATCAACTCATACAAGTCGCGTTCGTTTACCTTAAAAAAGTAAAAGTAATATTGAACGTACAAACAAACCTATAGTGTGAACAAATAAGTGATCAAAAATACATCTTTGGAACATATTTTGCGAATATATTGTAAGTTATGTTATGAACAATGTTTATTAAAGTTTATACAACAGAAACATATGTTTTATGTAAGCTGACGTCTTATTATCGATTCTGTGTAAACTGAAGACAAGAAAATAGTAAACAGTTATTAAAAAATCCGCGGTTAGCAACTGGTATTCTTTAGTCTACATCCAAGTTTAGAAAACATTTGAGAATTTAAACATGGCATAGAATTGTTGGTATTGACACTGTATTGTTGCACTTCTACGAAATATTTTCGTGCATTTTTCATTGACGCTCGTCTCCTCGATAAATGGGCTATCTAATATTAAAAGAATAGGCAAAATTGGGCCAGCCGTTCAAGGCAAGGTTCAAGGCAATTGGGATTCATTTTTATATATCTAAACTAGTGCAGCCAGTCTAAAAAACTTTCTAAACTACTACTTATGCCTATCGTCAGCTATCTGTCAGCATAAATACGTCAAAATTGTCCAGCCGTTCCAGAGGTGGTACAAACTGACATACAGACGGACAAAAATAAAAAAAATGTAGACTATGTGTTAATCCAGGGTGTCAGCTTCTTGCATACCAAATTTTATTAAAATAGGTCGTTTGCGCGTGAAGGAGTAAAAAACATACACACCTACAAACTTTCGTCTTTATAATATTAGTGTGATTCATCCCAATTAACTACTAGATAGGTACTGCTTAATTTTGTAAAAAACTCTCCTCAGACAAATCCCTGAAATACAAAATTTGATGACGATTAACGATTATGACGTGAACAGTTACAAAAAAATTAAACTTATTTGTCTATTTATAACGTTTACATTAGGAAAGATATAAATGTACTGACTACTGATAGTTTTGAGTCTAGGAGAAAAATGTAGCGCGCCTAATTATGTAATTTTATAGCATTTGTTTGATGTGCTTTTATTTTTTATGTTTGGTTTTGCCAAAATGACTCTACTCTGCCTGATGGAAAGCATGAGCAGAATCCAAGAGTGGTGGTCACCATACTGCGAATGCAGACAATGCAACAATGCAGCATGGTGACCCACACCATGGCGGGCTAGTGATGCTTCTGCATCATTGGGCCTCCGGTCTCGCACTCACCAACGAAACACGACAGCATGATCGCTGTCATTTTACGCTGATCTTCTGTGCGAGTGTAGTACCGCCCCGGTCGAGCCGGCCCGTTCGTGCTGAAATCAGCGTAGCTCTACTACCTTGACTTCCACCTGATTAACATTTGTTAGAAGAATGAAAAACAGTTTGTTAGTTGTTTGAGTTTTATTATGATTCTAACAATAAGTTGCTTAGGTAATAAGTTATTTAGTTTATGTTTCAAGTGAGGTTTATATGTTTCGCAACGTAATACAAGAATTTATGTTTACTTTCTAAAAATATCATACCTGGAACTCTTGGTACCTAAAATTATCGGGAAATCTGTAGAGTAATTCTTAACGTACAGTTCTGAGAAAGAACGGCGTGAACTCTTAAATAACCTTTACAGACACCATAAACTTAGTACATACAGTTTGTTATTTTTTTATTTGTCGCCAAATAACTATATTTCATTTACGTATTTGTTAACAAGTTGGCATAAATATGTATTAAATAATGTGTCAAAATGAAGTGTCAGTTTTAAAGTACTATATATTTTTCACGTATTTTACAACAAAACACCTTTAGCGATTAAAGTGAATGGTTAAAAACTTGTGTTTTTCTGAAAGAAACCTTATTTATTGTGTTATTAAATTATTCAAAATGTCGAGTGCGACTGTTGGACAGCTAATAATAATTATAAGATTGTGTCGTGTTTAAAATATGTATATTATTAAATAAGGTACAATTCAGACTAGGTAAATACTGGAGAATCAATTCTAATTCACCTTCTTTATTACCTATCTCGATTATTACCGACTTTGGTACTGTAACTTTAATCTATACATACAAATAAATAAAATTGGAGTGTCTGTTTGTAATATTAAAATAACCGCTTTTTAATAAATGCATATGTATGTATACACAGTACTAGTAAGAAAAACGGTATTTTTTTAAATTTTTGTCAATCTGTTTGTTTGTTCCGAGTAATCTCTGGGTCCGCTGGACCGACTTTGACGGGACTTATATAGCTGATGATCTGATGAGTAACTTAGACTAGTACTTTTCGGACTAGCTTCACCCCGTGGCCTTACCCGCGGTACGACAATAAACGCGGGTAACACCGTGGGGTTCAGCTAGTTTTAAATAAATTAGAAACTACTAGATGTGTGGATAGTTAGTGCTAAAATGTATGGAATGTAGTTAAAGATTTTAGAAGTTTTTAAATGGAATACTTTTGTGTTTCCTACTTGTATTCGATTTAGACTATACCAATCAGTTTATTAGAATCACTTCTGTTTTAATGTATTGGTAAATAATATTTCTATACGATTTTTTAAGCAATTGTAAGTATGATCATAATTTTCTTTGTAGTTCTAGTGTTTAAATCGGTATGATTCAGAAGTTTTCTGTTCTAACTGGAGCCATCGTTTCATTTTAATTGTGAATTTATCTGACCTGCCCTTCATAGCAAAGAAGAAAATAATGTTTTAAAAAAATAAGAAGGAGTATCCACACGTCAAAATTATTTAAATATAGTCGAATGTTAAAATAATCTATCAAAACAACTAGAATAGGCGTAAGGGCTTAACACTGGCAAATCGTAGTCTTCCGCTATCGTCCTACGCGACAAAACTTTCATCCCCATCATGTAGATGGTTGGCAGTCCTTCAAACCTTCAAGAAACGAGCGTACTCCTTCTTAAAAGGCCGGCAACGCACCTGTCACGCCTCTGGTGTTGCGGGTGTCCATGCGGCGGTAATCGGCGGTGATACGTCTGCTCGTTTGCCCGCTATTTCAATAAAAAAAATTAAAAATGATAATGATACTCGTTAATGTATTCTTAATTGCTTTGTTCCAGGGTGCACCAGAGATCGAAGCAAGAAAATGCTCACGTACTTGAGAAATGCGTTTCGTCAGTCGCTCAAAACACATCCGATACTCACAAATACGGCTGTGTACGCGACATTTTATGCAGCGGCCGATATCTCACAGAAGACCTTTAAGAGAATACGTCATGTAAGGAAACCTATATTTAATTACTAAAAGAAACAGTAAAATTTACTAGTTCAAATTAATTTTAATCTTGTTAAGAATTGTAATAAACTAAAAACATCACAAAAAGATATATGGCAGCGGTGGGATTCGAACCCACGCCTCCGAAGAGACTGGTGCCTTAAACCAGCGCCTTAGACCGCTCGGCCACGCTACCTATGAACGAGTGTTGTGAATATTGTTATTACTATTCCAAGTTCATGACGTCATCAAGAATTGCGTTTGAATCTACTTGTCCACTAGAAATCTAATTTACAAATAAATAACATTGGAGTGTCTATTTGTAATATTAAAATAACCGCTTTTTACTCAGTGCATATGACATATGCATTGAGTAATGTATATGTACCATGTATACATACAATGTAAGTATACATGGTACCAAAATACCATTTTTAATCACTTTTTAAAATTTTTGTCTACCGACCGCTTTTGACGAGACTTTTACTGATAGGTAGCTCATGATGACATAAAGAGTAACTTAGGCTACAGCCCAGCGGCTTTACCCGCAGTACGACAAAAACCGCGGGTAACACCGCGGGGTTAAGTTACTATTATAGTGTATGTATAAATTTCGAAACGATAATGCTAATCGACCCTTCTAAAACCTCTCATTATTTCAGGTCGACAACAGCCCAAAATCTGAGTACAAATTGATTGAGACCGCAAAATTGGCTGCAGTGGGCAGCAGTATTTATGCGCCGACGCTGTTTTTTTGGTATGTGTGTTGTAGCACATTGTTTTTCATCATAATAATGTATTTTTCATCCCCCCCCCATCTCGGAAAGAGTATTTTTGCCCTTCCTGAGTGCGAAAGCTGTTTTTATCCACTAGGAGGATAAAGTAAATTGAATTTAGAACATCGCGTGCACTAAGATTGTGAATTCAAAACATCATTCATATAACATACTTTACCTCTATGGTGCCGAATTTAGCATACAACCTTTTTAATTTGTTAAAAACTCAGACTCGGAACCTTCGTGTACTTTTTTTATTTGCTTTGCCCGCGCCATTTTCTTTTTTTGTATTTAGTCGTTTCCTCGCTGAGGTGGGATGAAAAGTTACGTGTTGCACTCGAGTGCAAGGATTTTTCACCTTTTGCTCTTTTGATTCCCTCGCTAACACGCTCAGGATTCTAATTTTTGAATTCGAATAAATTTTAGAATCCTTCGCTTGCTCAGTCATCAAAATTGAGCACGCGGTTAAAAAGCAACTTTGCATTCTTGTATAACAAATAACTATTATTCTACATCCTTAATTGATAGTTACACAAGTAAAAAAAAACCTACTAGCCGACTAAAATAAACTTAACCTTCCTCGTTAAATGGGGTAATCAACACAATTTTTTAAATGTACCTACAATTTTTAAGTATTGAGTACTTTAAAGTTTACTTTACGATTGTCAACCTTGAATTCAGTAATTTTAAAAATTATAAGTGTAGAACTTAATCTTTGAATATATTTACAGTTACAGATTTCTAGACAAAAAGTTTCCAGGTACTAGTGTCAGGGTTGTGCTGACGAAGTTGATAGCGGACCAGGGGTTCATGACACCTACATTACTAGCTACATTCTTTATAGGTAAAGTTAATTAATAATATTCAACTAAATGTATGTGGCGTGGCAATAATCTAGATAACGCTGATAAAGTTAACTGACCTTACAAAATGGTTCCAAAATTATTAAGTATATTTAAAATCGTGTTTCGTGCGGACTAATCCGTAGCGCCTCGAAATCATTGCACATCGGTAAATTCAAGGCTTAGAAACATAGACGCTCGTGACCAAAATGCTTATTATTTATAGAAATATGCCACAAGAGCCTCCTTTCCTGTGGAATCGGACATTTTACTATTGCAAAATCAAGGAGAAGCTACTAATCGTTCAAAGTTTGCTGCGGATGATACTTCGGACTTCGGAACGGTTTGGTTTGCTTCAACACATCGCGGATCCCTCGACGGGAAAATCATGATAATAAATAACTACTTTTCTGAATGCTGCACTATTCTGATTATGTGCCTTTGTTTAGTGTAACTTATATTTTTTTCTTCATTCCACAGTAATGGCTGTTGTGGAGCGGAGAGAAAACCTATTTGAAGAGTTTAATCAGAAGTTCTTGAATGCTTATTTAGCGAATCAATCCTTCTGGATACCTGCGCAGACCATCAATTTCTTCTTCGTACCGCCACATTTACGAGTCGTATATGTGGCCACCATGTCATTTTTATGGATAAACGTGTTATGTCATATAAAACGCCAGGAGTTAAAAAGCGATACAGAAGTAACAGAACTTAGTAAGTTAAAATCTTAATAGTAAACAGACATATATTAGCCGCTTGTTATTGAAAATTACTAAAAAAATATTTTAGAATCTGGAGAGAAAAATATATACATAGAACTAAATGTAAACTAAATGATATCTTCAGTCTTTAGGTTTTAGCTCCATACTTCAGTAATTTCCACCATATTAGAAGGCTTTAGTTTAGATCACTCAATAAAACTTCCTTGTTGATTTTATAATGAATGTAACACTACTTATTAGGTATGTATATATATAAGATATAGGCGTCCCGTCAAGTTGTACCTACTAGCTATTTTAACGTAAAGACATCAGGAACGACCTGGTATATCGACTCAATTAAAACTACATGATATTTAGTCTGCGAGTTTTATCTATTCACTATACATTGACCTCGAATATGAAGATGAATCTCAGCATATATGAGTGCATGAAAAGAGAAGAAGAGAGAAGATAAAGCAAACACTATAAAAACAATTTTGACAAGGTGTAATCCTACTTAATCACACTATTATTATAAACAGTGCCGGATTAGCCACGTAGCAAGAGTAGCAAATGCTACGGGCCCCACGAATTGGAGGGCCCCGCACTCCAACGCCAGTCCGACCATAAAAAAAAAGTTTAGATAAGCGTAAAATATCCTGCATGCATAAAACGCGAAGCACCTAGGCTATGCTTTACTCCCACCTGAAAATCTAAAACTCGACTTCGTCACGTTAATCATCATATCAGCTGTAAGAAGTCCACTACTGAACGTCGGTTCTCCGAGCTATGTGCCCTGCACAGTGTCACTTCAGCTTGCTGACTCGTTCTGCTATGCCGGTAACTTTAGTTCGTCTACGGATCTCCTCATTTCTGATTCGATCTCGTAGAGAGACCCCAAGCATAACCCGTTCCATAACTCGCTGTGTGACCCCGAGCTTCCTTATGAGGCCCATAGTAAGAGTCCACGTCTCGGCACCGTAGGTCATCACTGGTAACACGCACTGGTTAAAGACATTCGTCTTTAAGGACGTGATATTTTGGAGGAGAAGACACTGAGTAATTTCCCAAACGCAGCCCAGCCGATTTGGCTTCGTCGATTGACCTCTTTCTCTAAGTTGAAATTGTCTAGTTGGACCGTTTGACCCAGATACCCGATCATCGTGATGAGCTCCTCTAAAAACTTTGCCATGACTACGATGTCATCGGCAAATCGAAAGTGAGTGATGCATTCGCCATTAATATTGATGCCGAATCCCTCCCAATACATAAGCTTTAAGGCGTCTTCAACGGCATTGGTAAAAAATTTAGGTGAGATGACATCACCATGCCTAACTCCCCTCCGCAACGGAATAGCCTCTGTGCTCTGGTCCTGTACTCGGACCGGTGCCGTTTCTATACAAACACTTCAGCACTTCGATATACCGATAGTCAACGTGGCTTCTCTGAAGAGACTACAGCACTGCCCAAGTCTAGACTAAATCAAGTCTTTTTCATAGTCCACGAACCGTAAGCATAATGGCAAATTATACTCCTAGGTCTTCTATGTAATTTGCCGCAGTGTATGATTGTGGTCTATGATACTATAGCCCTTACGGAATCTGGCTTGTTCGGAAGGCTGAAAGTCATCAAACCTGCGTGCGAGACGATTCGTGATCAGCTTATAAACATGGCTCAGAAGCGAGACGGGCTTGTAGTTCTTCAATAACGTTTTTTCGCCTTTCTCGAAGAAGAGAACCACCACGCCTCTATTCCACGCTTCGGGCGTAGAACCGTCGAGCAGGACGGAATTGAAGAGCTTCTAAAGGACTTTCAGTATCGGTGTTCCACCTGCTTTCAGAAGCTCCAATGTGATTCCGTCCTCACCCGCCGTCTTGTTGTTTTTGAACTGTTTGAGGGCCAGCCTAATCTCATGCAGGCTGATGTCCGAGATGTTTTCAGTGTAGTGTCGGGTTAATTTGGCTCTTGGATCTTTTTCTAAATCGTCAAAACCGCTTAGCAATCGAGGTATATAACTGTCTATAGAACCTTTCGATCTCCCTCAGTACCTCTGGCTTAGTAGACGGTACACTGCCGTTTTCAGCTTTGTCAACTGGCTTTGCCCAATAGACAAGTCTCTTGGGAACACTTTGGAGCCCTTATTTCGCTCTTTTGTATCTTTAATACGATCAGTATTAAAGACACGGATGTCGTGCCGCAAGGACTTAGAGATTCGTCTATTGAGCTGCCGACATGCTTCGGCGTTCTCGGAAGTTTACAGCGCCAATGAGCGTCGTTCTGTCATAAGGTCGCAGGTGTGATCTGATAGTTTTTGAAGTCTATCTATCTCTCAAGGTAGTAGAGCCACGCTGATTTCAGCACGAACGGGCCGGCTCGACCGGGGCGGTACTACCCTCGCATAGAAAATCAACGTAAAATGACAGCGATCATGCTGTCGTGTTTCGTTGGTGAGTGCGAGACCGGAGGCCCAATGATGCAGAAGCATCACTAGCCCGCCATGGTGTGGGTCACCATGCTGCATAGTTGCATTGTCTGCATTCGCAGTATGGTGACCACCACTCTTGGATTCTACTCATGCTTTCCATCAGGCAGAGTAGAGTCATTTTGGCAGGGTCAAACATAAAAATAATAAAAAAAAAAAACTTTCCCGCGTGGTCTAAAGAAGACTTTCCCTACCTTATAGACAGTTTCTACCAGCCTGTTGTTGACCTCGTCCGCTGAAACGCAATCCAGGCCAGAGAATTGATTTGCGAGCTCAGACTTGAAAGCTCTCGGGGTTTTAATCTAGGTTAAGCTTTGATCTAGGCTACAGTTGGTCGGAGCGTGGACTTCATTAGTCGAGACCTTTCCAGTTGGACATTGATATGCAATGTGCCTCTAACCATTCTGTGATCGCTCCCGGTTTTCACCCTGTGGGTCACGGAGATATCATTGAATATTCATGTCTTTGTAGACATGATGAAGTTGATCTCATTTCTCGTGGAACCGTCGGAACTCATCTAGGTCCATTTCCTATGAGGTGGCTGTTTGAAGAAGGTGTTCATCATAAACAGTTCCTCCTTTTCCAGAAAGTCGGTTAATTCCTGGCCCCTGGGATTCCTTCGCCCACATCCAAATTGCCCCACTCTCAACTCGTCATCCTACCCAGTTTTACATTAAAATCCCCCATAACAAAAGTGAAGCATGTTTTGGAATATATGCTATAGTATACATATATGGCCCTACTGATGTCCTCATACATAACTTCCCGTCGTCGTCCGGGTGCGCCGAAGTCAGTGCGTAAACCTGTATATCTCTTTGATACTCTGAGTATCAGGAATGCAACTCTGCTCGACACACTCGTGATATATACCACGTTGCTAACGAGAGATCTCCAGTACTCGATCGACGCCCGTCAATGTCAATCTTGCACCTGGAACCCCCGGGGCACTGGGTGCCGTGCTCATTTGTCCATCATTACATAAGGAGGTTTGGACGTAACCCGCCGCGCTGGTTCAGTGCGCGTTGTTCAGTGGAGTGCAACGCGGGCAGGCGAGCTTGGCTTGGGTTCCGAAGGATGTTAGTGGGATCCCTTACACTAAATCGTAGGTATATGTTGTACAATACCTATCACGAGAACCGTTGGTATCTCAAGTCATTATAAACTTGAGAACCTAAAGCAAACTAAGGGCCCCTTGACCACATTTGCTACAGGCCCCGCGCTGGCTTAATCCGGCACTGATTATAAAGGCAAAAGTTTCCAAAGATGTGTGTGTGTTTGTTACTCTTTCACAAAAAAACTACTATACGGATTTGGATGAAACTTTACAGTAGTATAGCTTATACATCAGAATAACACATAGGATACTATTTGCTGCGATAATTGACAATCACGCGGGCGGAGCCGCGGGCAACAGTTAAGGGTTAATAATTCAAGAAACCAGTAGGTAGCTTATTACTTTTAGATGTACCTAACGTTAATACCTCGAGGGGAGTTAAGGGGCACAGATATTATTGTGGCAAATCACCACTTGTCTATAGAGGCATATCGCTAAGGAAGATTATCCTTAAAAATTGCGCTCATCAAGTCACTATTGATTTTATATATGCAAGAAAGTGAGTTGTTGTATTAAAAACTCTGTTTTAAAAATGTTTACTTTTCCTATAAAAGCTACGTAGAGGTTTTTACTTGTTTCTTTGTCTATAGTTAAAAAGTCTTGCTTTCTGTAGGGAAGCTGACTGAGTAGCTATAATTGAAAAAAAGTTTAATGCATACCTATATATGTGTTATTGTTTATGTTTATATTTATTAAAAAGTTTGTTAAGTTGTAATTGTTTTATTTACTTTAAACTATACCCTAAAAACTTCATATATAATATTTATAACTTCTTATTCCCATGGCAGGAAAGGAGCTCTTCGATAATTGTTTTTAATCTCATGTTCTCCATCAATAGACAATTGCATTTACGAATCTGAAAGGTAAGAAAAAAGATAAAGGATAGGTTATGCAACTTTATTCATTGGCATGTGTAAACGGCCGATGCGTTACACCTGACCCGACTTTACAAATTTTACCGTTCTCAAAAATTTGACTTGGATTTGCGACTAAAATTTATCAAACAAAACTACTTGTTCCTGGGATTTGAACGAAATAAAGAAATCATTCTGTAGCTCTTCTTTACTTATAAAATTGTAGTCGCTGCCGCTGTCTGTTTGCATAGATATTTTAAACTTTTCTACATTCATACAGTGATTCAAGAGCACGGTTTATATGTGTACCTAATTGAAAAATATAGTAATATAGTATTACATGCGTAATATACTAGAGGAAATCCGAGGATTTTCAAAGACTTTCGTGCGAAAGCGGGCCGAATTGCTAGCTATTCTTTATATCACACCATGGTTAGAAAACATATAATTCAAAATACAAACAAATTGAAGAACAATAGTACAATGAGGCCACATCACAGTCGATCCTACACTTGAAAAAGTAGATCCACCACAACTTACTTCATAAAGCAACAGTGCAGCATCAGAGTTGTATTCAGACGACATGTAGTAGGCAAGTGTTGCATCGAAACGGAGCTGTTCTCTCGAAGTCACCTCCACCACGTCGTATAAGATGTTCTTCAGGTGATTTATTCGCTCCTCGTACTGGCTCTTCTGAAAGGCATCTACTTACGATTTAGTGTTAATTTATTTGAATATTTAGATGGATATCTTTATCCGGATTACGAATACGGAGTGTATACACCTCTATGTGTCGCGTGGGTATCGTAAGAGCAGACTAACAGGACTGGAAAGACAAGGAAAGCTTCAAACAAAGCGTATACCAATCCGCCTGACCAACGGTAGGTCAAAACCGCATAAGGAGAGGGTCAGCAGTGTACCATTAGAAGTTATTAATGTGTGATTTGAGAGAGAAACTTCGCTGACTGTAGACCAAGATACCTAAACAGTCTTCAGACTATGGGTACCTAACAGCTTTAGCTGAACACTAACAGTTAAACTCAACGTACTAGTGTATGCCTCTTCTGTTTTAATGCCAGATACTTCTCGCCAATTGTGAGGAGCACCTTGTGCGCATGAGCGAGATGCGCATGAGTTAAACTTGCGCGTTGCTGCCATTGCGCAATTTTGATATCCTGAACGCTCAGCACACTGCATTGATCCTCATAAGTTCGTAGTAGAGTTTCATAACGTTTGGACAAGTCTTCGAATCTGTTGATTAAAAAATTTAAACTATATTTTTTTCAATCATTGGTCAGTCAAAGTTAATAATACGCGTTCTCACTCAGAATATATCGTTGTAGACCTAAGACAAAATAACCATGTAAAAAAATTGATAATTTAATGTAATTTTTTATAAGTATGGGCTCCCATAACTGTGATGCGATACGGCGTGAAGTTCTTGCGAGCTCGCAGATATTAGCGATGCGCTGCGAATTCGCAGTTATATGTGGGAGGGGAGTCCTATTGCCTAAATTCGTATTGGTGGAGTACAATGGCTACAGACATACTTGCAAGTTACAGATACTTACTGGTATTGAAGACATGCAAGGCTCATGGTAGACCATGATTCTGCTTGATCCACTCCACCTTTTGATATATTGGTATCTAATAAAGAAATCTATACTTATAAAATAGTAAGTCCTGACTGACTGATTCATCATCGCCGAGCGTAAACTATGATAGTTAGGGCTATGAAATTTGGTGAGTAGGATCCTTTTATTGAGTAGACACGCACTAAGAAAGGAATTTTGGAATTTCTACCCCTAAGGGGGTGAAATAGGGGTTGAAAGTTTGTATGGAAGTCCGTCATTTTTTAAGTTAGAAACCTGAAACTTTACTTTTGGGCTGCTGATTAAAAATAAGTAAACACGTATTTCAGCGTTTTTGAATATTCAACCCCTAAGGGTGAAATAGGGGTTGACATTTCGTACATAGGTTAGTCTGGAAGTCCGTCATTTTTGAAGTCTGAAACATGAAACTTTATTTATGTATTACTAATTTAAAAAGAGTAGAGACGTATTTGAGCGTTTCTGAATATTCTACCCCTAAGGGGTGAAATAGGGGTGGAAAGTTTGTATGGAAGTTCGTCATTTTTTAAGTTAGGAACATGTTACTTTATTCATGTGCTAAGGACTAAAAATGAGTTAATACGTATTTAAGCGTTTCTTGGTATTCTACCCCTAAGGGGGTGAAATAGGGGTTGAAAGTTTGTATGAAAGTTCGTAATTTTTTAAGTAAGAAGCATGAAACTTTATTTTTGGGCTACTGATTAAAAATGAGTAGATACCTATTTAAGCGTTTATGAATATTCTACCCCTAAGGGGTGAAATAGGGGTTGACATTTCGCATATAGGTTAGTCTGGACGTCTGTCATTTTTGAAGTTCGAAACATGAAACTTTGTGTTCGGGCTACTGACTAAAAATGAGTTAATACGTATTTAAGCGTTTCTTGGTATTTTACCCCTAAGGGGTGAAATAGGGGTTAAAAGTTTGTATGGAAGATCGCCATTTTTTAAGTTAGAAACATGTTGCTTTATTCGCGTGCTAAGAACTAAAAATGAGTTAATACGTATTTAAGCGTTTCTTGGTATTCTACCCCTAAGGGGGTGAAATAGGGGTTGAAAGTTTGTATGGAAGTTCGTCATTTTTTAAGAAGCATGAAACTTACTTTTGGGCTACTGTTTAAAAATCAGTAGATACCTATTGAATCGTTTATGAATATTCTACCCCTAATGGGTGAAATAGGGGTTGACATTTCGCACATAGGTTAGTCTGGAAGTCTGTCATTTTGAAGTTCGAAACATGAAACTTTGTGTTTGGGCTACTGATAAAAATGAGTAGATACGTATTTAAGCGTTTCTTGGTATTTTACCCCTAAGGGGTGAAATAGGGGTTGAAAGTTTGTATGGAAGTTCGTCATTTTTTAAGTTAGAAACATGTAACTTTATTCATATGCTAAGGACTAAAAATGAGTTAATACGTATTTAAGCGTTTCTTGGTATTCTACCCTAAGGGGGTGAAATAGGGGTTGAAAGTTTGTATGGAAGTTCGGCATTTTTTAAGTAAGAAGCATGAAACTTTATTTTTGGGCTACTGATTAAAAATGAGTAGATACCTATTTAAGCGTTTATGAATATTCTACCCCTAAGGGGTGAAATAGGGGTTGACATTTCGCATATAGGTTAGTCTGGAAGTCTGTCATTTTTGAAGTTCGAAACATGAAACTTTGTGTTCGGGCTACTGACTAAAAATGAAATAATACGTATTTAAGCGTTTCTTGATATTCTTCCCCTAAGGAATGAAATAAGGGTTGAAAGTTTGTATGGAAGTTTGTCATTTTTTAAGTCAAAAAATTGAAACTTTATTCATGTACTACTGATTAAAAAAGAGTAAAGAGGTATTTAAGCGTTTCTGGATATTCTACCCCTAAAGGGGTGAAATAGGGGTTGAAAGTTTGTATGGAAGTCCGTTATTTTTTAAATTAGTACCATGAAAATTTAATTTTGGGCTACTGATTAAAAGTAACTAGATATCTATTTAGCGTTTCTGCATATTTTACCAATAAGAGGGTGAAATAGGGGTTAATTTTTTTTATGAAAATCCGTCATATTTAACTTAGAAACCTGAAACTTTACTTTTGGGTTGCTGATTGAAAATGAGTAAATACGTATTTCAGCGTGTCTGAATATTCTATCCCTAAGGGGTGAAATAGGGGTTGACATTTCGTGCATAGGTTAGTCTGGAATTCCGTCAATTTTGAAGTTTGAAACATAAAACTTTATTTATATGCTACTGATTAAAAAAGTGTAGAGACGTATTTAAGCGTTTTTGGTTATTCTACCCTTAAGGGGGTGAAATAGGGATTGAAAGTTTGTAGGGAAGCTCATCATTTTTTAAGTTAGAAACATTAAACTATATTTTTGGGCTACTGATTAAAAATGAGTAGATACCTGGTAAAGGTTTCTGGATGTTCTACCCTCAAGGGGTGAAATAGGGGTTGCAAGATTGCATGAAAGTCTGTCATTTTTTGAGTTAGAAACATAAAATATTATTTTTGGGTTACTAATTAAAAACGAGAATATGCATATTTAAGCGTTTCTGGATATTCTACCCCTAAGGGGAGAAATAGTCATTGGCATTTCATGTATTGGTTAATTTGGAAATCCGTCATTTTTTCGTTTTCATGTTTCTGATTACAAATAGATGAATACTTATATCAGTATTTATGCGAATTCTGCTCCTAAAGGGGTTGAAATATGGGTCGAATGTTTGTATGAAAGTTCTTTTAAATGGGATAATGATCAAAAATAAATAACTAAATACGTTTAAAACATGAATAAATTACTGATACATTATTTTACACAGTTTTAATTAAATGCGTATGATCAACTTCCACGCGAGCAAAGCCGCGGGCAACAGCTAGTTAATTATAAAACTGTTTCATTTAGGTATAACGAGAAGGATACGTTTGGGTACACACCTAGCATGTCCCTAACTTAATCCATTTAAGTGGATAATTGCCTAAATGAAAGGATCCAGCAATTCGTAATAGCAAAGATACAAATAGCATTTGAGTATAGATTGAAAATAGGAGATTTTTTGTTATTTATTCAAATTTCCTGCAAACATTTTGCTTATGGCGGATATTCAATGCCTGCCAAAACCTATGACGTATCTAGTCATGTGGGGACTACTACTGTGTGAACACTACTATTAGATATTATGCAGTAACCAAGTGTATTTATGTAAATATATAACGGAGAGTTTAAAAAATCATCACGTATATGACCAACTAGATGTTAATTTAGGTTGTAGGTTGTAATATTCCACTATTATTATCTTGAGGACACATTAAATTGCTTATTTTAAACTAGCTGAACCCCGCGGTGTTACCCGCGGTTATTGTTGTACCGCGAGTAACGCCGCGGGACAAAGTTAGTCTAAAAAAAGTAGCCTAAGTTACTCCCCGGATCATCAGCTACCTGCCAGTGAAAGTCCCGTCAAAATCCGTCCAGCCGTTCCAGAGATTACCCGGAACAAACAGACAGACAGACAGACAGACGGACAGACTGAGAGACAGACAAAAATTTTTAACTACATTTTTCGTATATGTACCGTGTAAACATACATATACATTTAGTAAAAAGCGGTTATTTTAATATTAGAAACAGACACTCCAATTTTATTTATTTGTATAGATGACATAGGTAGGTGAAGTTATCAGACCAGGTTAATAGCTTTAATAATAACTTCGAGAGAAGTGAGTAAGACCTTAATATCGAATAGTTAGATGAACCGAATACGAACCGATAGAATCTATTGTATTTTTAAATACGTCTTATCACTTACTGCTGTTTGTATTGGAGCATTTAAAACTTTTTTCCTCTGATAGATCGCTATCCCACCATTTTTGTTTGTCATGTGTATGGCTATGTGTATTCTTGCATCGCATTAGTTTCCGCTCGTATTTGATCGTCTTGTTAAAACTGCGTTCGAGATACCTCAATGTCTTTTGAACATTTTGAATGCTATTGATGAAGTTTTTCTGATGACCATTCAACTATAATGGATAAATACTGAAGATAAGCATTCAAAAAACTTTTTATAGAGGGTACCTACTGTTAGTTAGCTGAAAATACCAACGCATCATGTTTTAGTTGGGTACTTATTTGAAAGGATAATAAGTGAACTCCGTCCGTGTGTTGTCGGATTAATTATACAGAATGTTCTATTCGTCCCATGGGTGTCGAAAATGTGATTAAGAGAACAAAATATGCAGACCAACATCACTGTTACGAGAAGGCGAACTGAATCGAACCCGTTCCACAAAACCCAACATAGATCAGGCGATGTAGTTGTTTGTTAACTTTAGCCGTTTTAAAATAAAGTGTAGTGTAAATTTTTCTAAAGCTACTGCTGCGATTACAATAGGTGAACGGCAAAATAGCTCTATTTATCGTTCATCTTCTGTAGTGAGACTCGTCTTGGACAACGATGGCTGTTACAAGCAAACGTTATCTTACTATCGATGATAAGATGAAGTCATTATAAAACCTGGCATTTTCAAGATCAGCCTAAACGCGTTTCTCTTGGATAGTTGTAAGCTCTTTCTCACAGAGTTATGATTATACACATCATCCTGGTCCCAACATGGTCCATGTAAAGGGTGCCAGACGAGCGGATTTTTTTGAGTAATGAGTGCCTAATAAAATTGGTAGCGTAATTTTACGTTGTCACGTGAACGAAACAGGAGAGGAGTTTTGGTTATGGATATATGTTTCACACAATTCATCATCATCAGACCCTTGCAGTCCACTTCTGGACATAGGCCTCTCCGAGGAACACTACAAATTCCGGACTGCTATTTTTCACATAGCTCTGAAAGTTAGTAGGTTGAATGAAGTGATAAGAGAAATAGGCTGGTCACTATGTCGCAGTAACTGCAGGAGTACCTAAGTGTTTTCTGGAGTGGAGACCGCCTTTTGGCAATCACACATTTCTATGAAATAAAAATGTAACTTACAGGATTGTTGTTTATTTCAATACATTTAACGTTACTGGGCAAGAAGATATTATTGCGCACATCAACACTCTGCATTGCATAATCGTTGTTAATTTTCATTGTAGTAAAAAAGTGTTGTAAAGATGTCAAAATTGGCATTTGTTGTGAAAGTTTTATGAATATTTGGACACAACCACGGAGATCGTTTTTTGTTTTTCAAAAGACGGTCCCCATTTCATCTCATCTACATTTTTTATATATTTTATCATTAATTTCATCAAGACGAAGATTTAAAGACTTGTAGACTTTTAACTCGGCATTTGCAGAAATAGGTGGCTGATCCGAGAGATCCATAACACATCGATTGTGTACCGAATATTTGTTATCAAATTATTTTTAGCTGTTAATAGGTACATTATTTAAAAAAAAACCGTTTATATTACAAAAATTACTTGTATTTTCTTTTTTTTACTCTAACGCAGAGGCGGCCTTTGGGGGTGCGTACAGGGCAAGCACCCGGGTCCAGACCACATTCATTTGCATTTAACTGCCTCGGTGGCGTAGAGGTAGCGTTTGCGACTGCTGTGCTTGAGGTCTCGGGTTCGATTCCCGGGTCGGACCAAATGTTTGTATGATCTACAAATATTTGTTTCGGAGTTTGGGTGCTTTCTACGTATGTATTAATAAAAAAAGTATATATATATATATATCTATACATCAGTTGTCTAGTACCCATAACAGGAACTCTGCTTAGGTTGGGACTAGATAGCGTTACGTGTTAGATGTTCGAAATATTTATTTATTACTAGCTGTGTACGCTACTTCGTACACGTGACATTCGGCTTTTCAAGTTAATTATAATTTTTCACCGTTTAAGCCTTCCCTGGACTACGGCAAACATTTTAAAACCAAAATCAGCTAAATTAGCCCAATCGTTATAGAGTTTTTAGCGAGACAAACGAACAGCAATTGATTTTTGTTTTTATATTTAAGATTATTTATTCCAAGTAGGACAACCTTTTAGTGGCAACAGATGAATTTCATGAACAAGCATTCATCCCCATCCGCCGAAGGTCGGCAACAAATTTGTGACACCTCTGGTGTTGCGGGTGTCTATGGGCGGCGGTAATCGCTTACCATCAGGTGATAGGTATGCTCGTTTGCCCACTATACCATAAAAAAAGCAGAGTACACCCGCCCGGGGCCTCCTAATGATAGACCCGCCTGAGGCTTCGATGAGCTATGTCTGTGAAAGCAGCCGCAACGTGCACTGATCTGTTTGGTAGGTTTCCCTGTTAATCAAGAAGATGACTGACAATAGGGGAACAGTAAGGTGATTATGATAAAATCAAAAACTTCATAATTTATCAGATGCTTGATTTAACTACAACAAAAAGCATAACGTTTTAATAACTAAATCAGTCTAAAAATATTCTCCTGTGTTATAACTACAACAACTCAAATATTTCATCTAAAAGGTTAAAAATGTACTCTACATTCGTGCATTTGTTAATTGTATTAACTAATATTGCTTTTGACTAGTCTACTCATTTTGTACACTTTAGATGCAGTAATAAAACAATTTATTATACAAAAGTAAATATAAATTTACCAACGTATGTAGGTTAATATACAATTACTGCAGTAAAATATACAAAATAAGTTAAACTTGTAAGTTTGAATGTTACATTTAAAGATAACATTGTGATAATTTTCTTATATACAACCGAAATCAAAATCAATATTCCAAAGATTTGTACATGAGAAATAAATAACATGATTAATTTGGTTTGAATTCATATGGAAGACACCGTTCAACGTCTGGCAACACGCTGTATATAACAAACATAAACACTCAATAATACATTTAACAGTTCAACAATAACATTGCGATATAAAAAAGCTATATGCACTGTAATTTAATGTTACTTGTTCCGTATTAGCTTCAAAAATAACTATATTAAAAACAAATTTGTAATGCACCTTATAAACGTAATTATTGAGGCCTGCCTTAATAACATGTTTTTTTTTAATTAAAATAACAGTGGTCTATATATCTCTGTAATTTCTGATAAATATTGTCTCTGGTCTGAATTTGTACTAAGCCGTAAGCAACTGCAATGACTCAATAATGTCAAAGACAAATGAAAATAAATAAATATCAATACTTATTTTACACTTACTTAACATGATTTCGTTTCAATTTATGACTTTTATATATTTACAGTGTACAATTTAATAAATTGAATAACAATTTATAATACTGTTTATACTATTGCTTTGTTTAGGCACTTCAAATATAGCTGCAAGATTTGCAATATAGTTGCAATAATAACATCACAACAATGAACTAACAATTTAAAACAATATATACTCTACTGAATAGTAAATAATTTGGCTCATATCATTTTGGCAAAAACAGATTCAAAATGTATTTTTAAAAAGTATAGGTTATGTTGGTAATTTGTGAACACGGTATTCTTTGGTATATATTAATTCCGACTCCGAAATGTAGCATGTCGTCGGTCGAATAGTACAATGTTACCTGTCAGACATCAGACAGGGTCATGCAGGTGTACCGTCTGTCGACTGCTGACGCTCAGATGTACCAGCGATAGTGGGGGGAGTATAATCATCAACAATAATCATTCACACAACACTAATATCTTAAACAAGGTAAAGTTTGCAGTAACAATGCAAAGAAATTGAGCTTTAGGAAAATTTCACTTACATTATGACTATTGAGATCCACAATCAACTGTAGATTACTTAATTCTCTTAGTTTTGAGATTTGTATCACAATTTATAGAAAACATTTCATTATTTTACTATTACTTTTTTAATGTTTAGTAGATTTAAAAAAAGTTTTAGGCCATGTTCAGGTGACGAGCGCTCAACTAGTTACATGTGATTTTATTCTAGGAGTACACATGCTAACGCGCGTTTCTAGAATGAAATTACATGTAGTCGTAAACGCGCGTTAAGCGCTCATCATCTAAACATGACCTTAAGAGTCCTTGCAGACTTAGATCAATGTTCCTGTTACTAATAAAACAAATTATTATTGTGTTCATAAGAAGATCGTTAGGCCATAGAAAACCATATATCTAGCTCTCTTCTAGAGAGGTGGAGGAAGGTTTACTCTCTTATAAATGGACGATGACGCTAGAAATAGCTATCAAAAATTGAAGGACTTGGATGATCTTATTTGGTGTGTGATTGTACCAGTTTCCACAGAAAAAACATTTCATTCATATGCACACTACTTAGAATCCTAATACAAAATAAGATTTGGTAATGACGCATTTTGTATGAAGATCATGTCATTGACAGTGATGTAATCGTAAGATTAACTTTCGCTGACAGTATTGGGCTACACTGGCAAGAACTGGATACAAATTGTCTAGTTGGTAACCTAATTTAATGGATCCTGCTTGATTACCTCATTAAATCAGTACATAGCCTAATTTCGTTAAAAAGGCCTGGTTTTCAATGTCAAAATTTAGTAAACTACAGATGATTGTGACTTATGCTACCGACAACATTCGTGTTCCCGCATATATTTAATAGACTTAAGGGACTTAAAGGGATTTGGTGATGTTTTGGAACAATCGTTTGCCCCACCACGTCTCAAGGTCAAAGGGCTCGAAGTCACGTAGGATGGGGCTTGGTACATCGTCATGGTAGTATAGGTTCGACGGAGGAGTTGGTGATGAGCTCTCAGATTCTGTAAAAAAGAAAAAACATATTAATGAGTGAAATTCTGTGTGTGACTATATGTATACTCTTAGAATCGATGTTTGGTCTAAAATCCACCATGACTTCTTACTTAATAGACAGATTAATCAAGGCAGGCCAAAATCTCCTCATGTCCACTTGTAATGTGGCTTTATTTATTCATGTGTTTATTAATATAAACGGTATTATGGATTGAATTCGTGCAGTTAAAAGTTGTGATAGGCGACATCTGTTGTTCATAAAATGGACTCAGTAAGGTATTTGGTTGATCTCACTGCGCCCATAGATGGCGCTGGGTATAAACACATGAATAAATAATGCCACGTTACACATTAGTGGACTATTTAAGTGCTGTTGATGAAACAAAGTAGGAAATATTTAAGAACACCAGAAAAAATATTGAGAAGCAGCTTCAGTTCAAAAATTAAATGAAACCATCACAAACCGAGCAGACATTTTGTACTCTGAGCTTCAAATATTACAGCTCTATACCTATAAAATCTCCTATTAATTATATATATTTTGTAATAATTATCGAAATATTTTATAGTTTGATGAATGACCTAATTACAGTAGGCATATAGTATAGGCAATATTGTGATATAATTGCTCCAAAAACATACCAATAAGTAGTGCTACCAATAATCAGCAACACAGAACCAGATTTTGTAATAATGTTATGATTTCATCATGACGATGTTTAAATAATAATGGCAAATTAATCTTGACATAAGTACATCTTTGTATTATGTAACTATTCTGTGATAAATCAATAAAACATGAGATTAATTCAAGAACATTGCGAAATTTGTGCTTAATGAAGGTATATAATATGCCGCTCGCATGTATGTCTTTTATCGCAACATAAAGCTCCAATGCCTAGCCTATGTACTTTGTCAAGGTCCAATCTATTTCTTCAATAAAATTCATCCAAATCCTCAGTGGTTTAGCCGTGAAAGACTAACAAACAGTGTTACTTTATAACACATATTAGTAATCCTAAGCGAATCCGTCTCGTGCTCTATTATTGTTTATGATTGAATACAAACCACATAATTCTTGAATAATGTTTATTTGGCAGTGATCACATGAAGGAATTACACCGGTCCAGAGACAAAAACAAGAACAGAATATAGAGTAGAGCATAGAGTATGTGGGGGACAGGTGTGTCATGTCCAACCAACCAACAGAAAGGGAGGATCCTCCGACCAGGCGAGGTGATCATGCCTGGCTGGCCACTGCCCAACGGTTGATGTTGGGATGTTGTATGATAATCGGCGCGATAATTTCTATTGCGCGATTCAGGATTGGTGGTTTCTTCGTATTGTTTGATACTCCGTAGTTCAGTGTAACTTCGGTAGATGGCGCTGTAGTATATTACTGTTACTATACAACAATCTCGATAGCAATTTGCAAAAATGCATTCACTAACATAACATAGGCCAAAACGGCCTCTATAAGGAGAAATCTATTTACAGCATTGCAATATTAAAGGCTGCAACAGTTGATGAATACAAATAAATATGCCCGTGATCCAGTAAATAGAACGAACATAAGTGTATGCCATTGAACTATTCTACATCATGAACAGATTCAATTGGTTTCAATTGTGTACAGAACGATTTACATCAACATTTGTGGCACCATTAATATTTATCATGTCACTTTGCAAGTCTCAATAGACGAAGTTTTACTTTATAATTTCTTTAAAGGAATTCTTGTTTGTTGGTTAAACAGTTCTTAATTTAAATATCGTTTTTATATAATACTAGCCGACCCACGCAACCTCGTTTGCGTCTCCTATTGCCCGTAGCGTGATAATTTTCCCCCATTTTTGTAACATTCTTCAATGTTGCTCCGCTCCTGTAGGTCTTAGCGTGATGATATATAGCCTATAGCCTTCCTCGATAAATGGGCTATCTAACACTGAAAGAATTTTTCAAATCGGACCAGCGGTTCCTGAGATTAGCGTGTTCAAACAAACAAACAAACTCTTCAGCTTTATATATTAGTATAGACTAGCCGACCCACGCAACCTCGTTTGTAGCCTAAGTTACTCCTTACATCATCAGCTATCTATCAGTGAAAGTCCCGTCAAAATAGGTCTAGCCGAGATTAGGCGGAACAAACAGACCGACGGACAGACAAAAATGTGATTTTAGTATATGTACCGTATATACATACATATAACATGCATTTAGTATAAAGCTGTTATTTTAATATGACAAACAGACATTCCATTGTTATTTTTTTTGTATAGATTTATATGTGAAACGGAACATCAACTAATAAAGGTATTTCTACTTCAGAATTCATCTGAAATCAAAGGTTGTCTGGTCAAGATCTCCTGTAGAGATAAGACAACCTTTTGTGGTTTAAATTTCTGTTGCTAAATTTTCAAGTTGTTAGTTGTGTACATAAGATTTTATCTGGAAATTGGTTGTCGACTGATATTCAAAAATATATTTTTGAATGTACTAGTGAAGTTATTAAAGCTGCAAGACCAAACTAGAGTGCTCCATCTACTACTGAGAACCAAATCCATTTCCAAACATGAGGTAGTGGGTGGGGGAGAGCAAAAGTCATATCTACACAATTAAATAAAATTGAAGTGTTTGTTTGTAATTTCAAATTAACAGCTTTTGCTACATGCTTACATGATATGAACTCCGCAGTGTTACCCGCAGTCGATATAGTACCGCGGGTAACGCGCAGGGCCTGAGTTACTCCTTAGATCATCAACTATATGCCAGTGAAAGTTCTGTCAAAATTGGTCGAGCTGTTCCAGAGATCCATGGTCACAATTCCGCCCATTCATGCTGAAGAATGGCTCTCCCTCGGATATTATATCTATCTTAAAATTGTGTCAATATTTCTATTTTACAAATTGCTTTAAGTCTTTTCCTAAAACTTAATATAAAAGAAGAAAGATTTTATTCCATTGATTTGGAAATTTTCAGTTAAACTTTTGTGTGTGGACTAAAGGACCACAGTTTATTCAATTTTTTTTTTTATCGTTGATGATTTGTTGTTAGTTATTTAGTAAATATCTTTCAATCTACAAATTCTCTACTAAATGTCTGCAGTCACAATACCTTCATTTTTTACATACTTGTCGAGATCCGGCTGACGGTCTGTGAGGATGTTTTACACACTTTTTAAGGGATGCAGTTGTTAATATATACTTGTTACAAATTCTCACATGTGTTCTATAATTGTTTTTAGCCACTAAATCTTACAAATTTGTTTTTAAATATCACTATGGTCCCTCAGTTTACACGCACACAATATTCTTACCAGTTGTGCTTGTTGGTGATGATGGTTCACTCTCCCCAATGGCTGATTGAGTCCAAGCTGAAATTATTAACATTATTATATTATCTTATACATAACACAACTTATGTAGATGTAATATACTGATGGTCCCTATTAATAAGGTTGGATATGCAAAAAGACTACTTTTCAGTGGAGCACTTCAAATGTTGTTTGACAATACAAAACAGTTACAAAAATTTTGAACAGCCACATTTCTTTTATTGTTTTTTGATTCCTAAGTCACAGGATGCTAGATTAGAAGTCAGGTTAACCCTTTAGTTAGATAAGTTATGTATCCTAGTTTTGAATAATGTCAAAGGTTTCTATGTAAATAAAGATTTTTGTTAATCACACAAAAACTACTGGATGGATTTGAATGAAACTTTACAGTTATATAGCTTATACATCAGAATAATACATAGGCTACTATTAGCCGCGATAACCGACATAAACGCTGGCAGAGCCGTGGGCAACAGCTAATATCATTATAATATCAAGAATAGAAATAATATTATTGTTTATAATTTAATATTTGTAATACTCAAAATATATTATATCTGCATATCTTGTTATATTTTTAAATAATTTATATGATATATTGAAGTATTTTCCAATGAGTTCTTTTGAGAAGACCTTTATTAATATTGTATGACATGATAATGAATAAAACATTAAGAATAATTAGGTATAATCTGTGTGATAATCTATTTTTATATTTTATACTGATTTTTATCTTTTGTGTATCTTTAGTGATATTAAAAAAATTGTTGCACTATTTAACAGATTTATTTAAATAATATTGTCACTTACTTTCACTGATGAATCTAATAATTTCCTCATGCTGTGGTGTTAGTACCTGGTGTGGTATTCTTTGATGTGCTGTCTTTCTACCGTTGGAATGAAATGTTGGCCTGGGCATACTGAAATAAAAACAATCTTATCGTATTTTTTTTTCATAAAATATTCTATGAGCTTATTTCTTACAAGATAACCAAAGTTCTAATTTTTTATTATCCATGAGCATTAATTATTATATAGGCGTCAAAATATATATAAATATAGAAAAATACAAATTAGCGGTCCGAGAGGTTATGTAAAAACAGTGATGAAATCTACTAGCTAACTGAGTAACTTAAACTACAGTGAAACGACACATACTTAATTATTTCTCCTTTCTCAGATTCTGATGACTTTCTATTGTGGTCTTTGCGGCAGTCCAATCTTTCTAAATTCTGTGGGAGACCTGCAAATGATAAAAGTTTGCGAAATTTCATCTCACATGATCACTGACAAGTTTTAAATTCATGAGAACGATATTGCGGTGATATATACCTCGTCGAGTTTTGGCTACAATTTTACTAGGTCCTTTGGAAACAGTATACATCTTAAAATTTCACACAGAAATTAAAAAAATAAACGCAAAAACTGCACAAGACTAAAATTAAGAGACTATCTAGACCATAGATAATACACTATCTAGACACAGGACACAGATTACTTTATGTTTAACAACGAGTTGCCAGCTCATAATAAATTATAAATTTTTCAACTATCAACCTGATCGGTAGTGTTACCATGCTAAACTTGTCATTAGTCGGACTGGTCAAAACTGCAAATTATGTTTTTTATATATTTCCTTCTGTAATTATAATGCATTTTTCGTAAAGAAGTCAGCTTAATATAGTGTTATCGGTGTTACCTATACTTCTTCATTGTGCATCAATTTTGAAAGACATACAACGTAAAATTATAAAGGAATTTTATGATAAATACATGCAATAAAATCACACGACTTAAACTCTCAGTCTTCGTAAGTTTTAAACAACATTTTCAACAATCGCGGTATTTTATTAAACTTTTACATAATAATTAATTGAATAATTCATAAATAGGAATGTTTTTTTATTATTTACAAAACTGGACACTAGATGGCTTTTTATCAAATATTAATGTAGTGTAACCGAGAAGTGCTTGCAAGTGTTAGGAGGCATGTATTAAGTAAGTTTAATGCTCAGATCAAATAAAAAAGAAAGATAACGTACGGCCTTGGTTGTGTTGAATCAAAAAAGTAGCGTAGTTCCAAGTAAACACACGCGTAACGTCGTACGATCAATAGTATCTAGTTTAGAAACGCGAGTTAGTTTTTTGTGTAACCAGTTTATAGATTAGCTTGTTACTATAGTTCACAGCGGCTCGCACCGTACGTAAAAAAGCGTAAAAGGCATAAGCGTAAAATTTACGTCGCGTTGGCCGAGTTGGCGTTAATATTACGCTCGGCGTAGGCATATTTTTACGCCCCTGTGAATAGCAACACGTTTATACATACATATTATTTATAGAAAACTCCCAATTTCTGAAACAAATATTTTCAGATCATACAAACATTTGATCCGGCCTGAGAATCGAACCCGAGATTTCAAGCATAGTCGCATACGCTATCACAGCGCCACCCAGGCAGTCGAAAATTAGTTACCTTAAACATAATCAATTTAATCTTTTCTTCACAACTTTTTTCTTTGTTTAGCACAACTCTTTTTTTTTAAAGTAAAATTAATTCTTTTACTTTTAAAAAATGTTAGGATGAGCTTTAAAAAAAATTGAATTTTTTAAAAGTTTTGCCTCAGAGTGGTGAAAGTATAACAGAGTAATTTGATTATTAACAGCAAAATTTGGTATCGGTAAAAATATATTTTGCATAACTGACTGTACAGAAAGATAAATATGTAGGTATATGGTTACCCAGGAACAGCGCCTGATTAAAATGATTCAATGTTTTTTACGTACTGGTAAACGAACGAAACGTGTCAGCGTTTTAAAACAATATAGTTACTCTTAAGTACTATAAATTGCTACTAAAACAAAGTCAAGGAACCTCATGAAATCATCATCGTTTAGTTTAAATTATTAGATACAACTGAAACTTGTCATATAGAGTGGGAGAGCCACGCTTCGGCATAAATGCGCCGGCTCGACCGGAGTGATACCACGGCCTCACAGAAAACCGGTGTGAAATAGTGCTTGCGCTGTGTTTCACCGAGTGAGTGAGGACACCGGAGACCAATAACCCAAACCCCCTCCCCTATCTCCCCTCCTTATCCCCCAAAGCCCGGCAACGCACTTGTGACGCCTCTGGTGTTTGCAGGTGTCCATGGTGAGCGGCGTTAATCGCTTACCATCAGGCGATTCGTCTGCTCGTTAAAAAAAAAATGTTTTGGGATAGGTATTATGGTATACATATACATTTAAAGTATATACATATATCAAATTATAATACCTATACTATACCTATGTTATATTTCAATTATTATGTAAATTTTAATCTAACATGTTATTCTATCAGGCGGAGTTTCGTTAAAAAGTTAGTAATCGTTAAAAAAAGTATAGATGTTCATTATTCATTGAAGAACACTAAAATTTAATGGAATAAACGATGTCTAATTTGTTTCATAGTAATTAAATACCAATAAAAATTAATTGACAAATTAGGTACATTACACTTTTTCTAATAGTCTCCAAAAAAAGTTATATTCACATTTTGCAAACGCATGGTAAGTACTTACCTATTTAACTGTAATTTTCTATTATCAACGCGTTCTCAGGAAGGAACATAGCATGTTACTAATGGTTTCCGGGAGCGTCAATTTAATAATGTCGACAATTCGACATTAATAGTTGACCATCGACAAGATAGCGTGATGCAGGAAGCTTGCATGTCGGTATTAGTAACATAAGTTTTTTTCTTATCGGGAAGGAACAGTCGGCGTGGGTTGCAAAATAGTTTTCCTTTCTCCATTTTCACGTTGCTTTAATGTCAAGTCGATTATAATATAATTATCAATTCGACT
The DNA here is from genome assembly GCA_905220595.1 of Spilosoma lubricipeda. Taxonomy (NCBI): domain Eukaryota; kingdom Metazoa; phylum Arthropoda; class Insecta; order Lepidoptera; family Erebidae; genus Spilosoma; species Spilosoma lubricipeda. The sequence goes on from HG992290.1 coordinate 6,477,474, forward strand.
TGGCACGGCAGACAATATTCAGTGGTCGCAACATAATTCGATCTTACAGAAGTTTGGTTCACAATCGAATGTGCATTGCACAGTATTCACATTAACACAAAATAATGAAAACAATCTTTGGTGTTCCAATCGCTGTAGTCTTTTATAAGTTTTTGAAGCGTTGTGTACGCCTAACAAGTTGGATAATAAAGCAATGCTATAAACTATGTGAAGAACGTTTGTAACATTGTCAGATAGGTATTGCAACATAAATTTTTCATATTTTTAACACGGCTGCAGTAGAAAAAAAGTATGATTATGATGTGCTTCACAAGAATGAACGCCTGTATTGCGTGTATTTAGCTTAAAAATAATATATTCGATTAGAAATAACGACTTCACAGAAACTGTAGATTCAGTCTGCATGTTGGCCTGCACAAATCAACAACAGTATAAAAAAAACCTGTTTTCCCCTTTGTGTTTCTCATAGCTTGACTATTTTATTTACATACTTTTTTTAATTTAAATTGTAAAAAATGTGTACCAAAAGTTACGTGTCACAAACAAATAATACTCATTGTAACGCGTTGATTTTGTGGTAATCAGGTAAAATGGCCAGATCTATGACGATTCGTCTCAGTCCACTTCGATCCCCTGCTTAAACCGATGAGGGATTTATTTAGGTTTAATCCCATTAATACATTTCAATACCAAAAATTACCTGTACAACTCAAAACTCATTAAGAATCTTAGTATCCATTTATCCATTTATAAAAAAATATATCAAATCAAAATAAAAATATGAATATTTAGGGAATTTTGTTTACAAAAACTTCTAAATTAATGATCAATATTTAAAGAATACTAGCTGACCGGGCAAACATCATTTTGCCATAAAAAATTTTTAAGGATGGGTCACCCTTACCATTTAGGGGGATGAAAAATAGATCTAGTCCGATTCTCAGACATACCCAATATGCACACAAAATTTCATAAGAATCGCTCAAGCCGTTTCGGAGGAGTTTAACTAGAAACACCGCGACACGAGAATTTTATATATTAGATTCTAAAAGATTCCATAGAAAATCGTTGTGAACAAAAAATCCAATAAATGAAATGAAATAATAAAATGAAAATATAAATAATAATAAAAATAATGTAATGATGACTGCCAGACGCAAATAGCTTCAGAAAATAAAAAAACATGGTATGTCCCTAAACATTTGAGGGATTCCCTCGATTTTCACAACTACTGGTTGGGACTACTTTGGGAACATGCCTTTTCGGATACAAAAATATTTTTCATAATCGGTTTACAAATGACGGAGTAATTGGTGAACATACATACATGCAGTGGAACATAGAACCTGATGTTTTTTTATGCTTATTAAGCAAGTTTCGGTTTCGGTTTCGGCCGAAACTAAGAACCAGGCCGAAAATTCGATTTCGGTATCGGTTTCGGCTGAAAAATCAACTTCGGTCGGACACTAACAAACAATAGATAATGTGTTGGCGATTACATATTACGAACCCAGGATACACTCCGAGCAGGTTTTCTGACCTTTAGGCGGACTTAAAACAAATTGACATACTTAAGTATCAGTGCCCGATTGTTTTTTTTTAATTTGGCGCTCATACGATGCGGTGGTATCGGTTCGTTGTCATTTCGATACTATGTTTATCCTTATTTGTTTATAATTGCACATAATAACACATGATTGCACATTCGATAACAATTTGGATGACTATTGGTTTGATTATTTGTATCTCAGAGTTAACCTTCATTCCTTGCGTATTTATTATGACCGAGATAGCATAAACAATTAAAGTTTAATATTTTTTCAATGATATAAACTTCATTTTATGCAACTCCGACAATAGCTGGTGTGTTTTATAATTAACTCATATCCGTTGTATTCGTATTATCTTGGTTTTTATATCTCTTCAGGTTTTTAAATGTTAAAAAGTGCAAGAAATCTGCATTAGAGGGAATTTTTTACCTGTTTTTTACAGCTTTACTACATATATTTTACCTTCTAATAACACTGTTTTGCTGCTTCCTTGTCTAACAATTGGTAATAATAAGACCTTCCGCGGATCCTAAGTAATAATTTGATATATCATAATTAAATTTACTGTTTTATGTTGCAATTAATTATAAATTGTTGTGTATGTTTGTATTTGACACATAAAGTATTCCTAATAGTGGAGTTGTCTTTGTGAAAAGGCCCTTCATAAAATAAAATTATATTTTTGGCCACGTCATTGTCAAGCAAATGCTTGATGTACGCACGTACGTAATAATTAACTACCATATAAGAATAAATAATAAAATTAACCTTTTGTCTCATTTTGTAATTCAAAGAAAAATAACCATAAAACATTAAAAACTAAACTAAAATGTCTACGGTATATACCTATCTCCACATGTCAAGATGTGTTCGCAGGTCTAGACTTTCACTGCTATGGAAGACAACTTTCACTTCGAGGCCAGTCCTTTTGTTGTTTGCTTGAGCAAGCATTGTTGTGAACTGTTTGATATTCTCCTTCTACGTATTCCTTTGATGTCATTATTTAAATGTTTGTAATGTCATTGTTATTATAACCTGGATACTGTGAAGCAGTTATATTTAGATAGGAGTTCTTTGTATCCATGTACATAAAACATAGATTTAGCTTTATGCTTCACAGTTTAAGTAACATATGGAGATTTAAAAGTGAGACATTTTCGAGACAATAACCCTTTGAACAAAGCTAGAATTGAAGACCTATATAAGAAGAATGTGGAGTGAATTGTCCGGGATGATTAGAGTTGGAGAGCACGTTAAGAGGTCGAAACCGGCTATCATAAACATCTATGACAATCGTTACTGGGAAGTCAGTGTCCTCAAATACTGATAACTAATTTGTACCTAATACTCGTAATTGCTAATCTACTGTAACGAATGTAGAACGCTTGTGACTGTACTTTTCTGGAGGTGGGCGATAATAGCCACGACACAGTTTATAACTAATGTGGTTATTTTCGTACACAAATTAATTGTAAACTGATTTTCTGTTCTAATAAAGCTTATTATTATTATTATTATTAATCTCCGAATTCAGTTTATCCCCTGAGTTGCAAAGTAAGATACCAGTCGCTTTGTGGAAAACTTATATTTAGGTAAAACTGGTTGAGTTAGTAGCACATAATCTTGGAACAATAAAGGCTAGGAAGATAGTATTGTCCTAAGTTCTATTTCAGAGTCCTCTCTGGTTATGTTATAATAATAATAATAAATATTTCGGACATCTAAACACACAACGCCATCTAGTCCCAAGATAAGCAGAGCTTGTGTTATGGGGTACTAGACAACTGATACAAATACATATATACTTTTTTTTTGTAAATACATACATATTATAGATAGAACACACCCAAACTCCGAAACAATTATTTGTAGATCATACAAACATTTGGTCCGACCCGGGAATCGAACCCGAGACCTCATGATCAGCAGTCGCTCACGCCAACCGCTAGACCAACGAGGCAGTCAGTGTTATGTTACTGTGGGTTTTGTAACTGTCGTTCATTCTCATCACTATTCACATTTAAACTACTGCCTTTAGAAGCACTTTGAGAGACAATGTGCAGTTATACAAACCGTATTGAAACTGTCATACATCAACAACTATTTAGTTCGCCACATGGTTTGGTTTGGCTTATTTCAAGTTTATTTGCTTTGTAGTCATTTCTAGTTTACTCCCTTCATCGTCAATACCCTGTAACAATCCCTTGCTGGATGTAGGCCTCTCCTCAGAAAAGAGATTTTTGTCCACTGTACTATACTAGCCAGATGGATTGATATAGAGTTTATTTCTGGTTTTCCTTCTCTTTGGAGTGATATTGTTCTATGTTCGGGTTTTGGGTGTTACCATGGGAGACCCACGCTTCGGCTTGAATGGGCCGGCTCGACCGTAGTGGTACCACGGCCTCGAGAAAACCGTTGTGAAATAGCGCTTAAGTTGTGTTTCAACCACATCCCTTTCCCCATCCTCCAAAGGTCGGCAACGCACTTGTGACGCCTCTGGTGTTGCGGGTGTCCATGGGCGGCGGTAATCGCTTACCATCAGGTGATACGTTTGCTCGTTTGCCTCTTACAAAATAAAAAAAATTGGTCGTTTCCTCCCTTGATAAGTAACAGTTGAGACACTCCGAATTCTGGATCCGTTACCTCACAGTTGAACCTTATTGATAGCTATTGGTAAATGGTAGTATAGGTATTCTTATATATAACCGACTTGAGAGAGATTGAGCGAATTACAGACATTGGTATTAATTGTTGTTACGTCACTAAACTAAAATTTCTTTAAAATTTTCTTCTCTTCTCTTATTTTAGTGAAACGATTTACAAAATGCTGTTTAGTGTGGATGCATTTAGGAAGTTCTTGTCATCGTGAATGTCAACTGTCAGGACAAAACTCACTTTAGTGATTTTTAATTTAGTTTAGAGAGTTTACGAACAACAGAATTAGCACCATAAGTTTATGCACACTGTTGCACTACAGAAGCCCAGCAAATAATAATGAACACGTCTTGTTGTTAATGTTTAGCATGTTTACACATCACATTGCACAGTTCTTATCGGTAACCCCGTTTTGCTCTAAATACATACATCACTTTAACTGCAGTGTGTTGAGCGTATCTTGACGACATTTTAATAACATAGGACTAGTTTTTTCTAACAGCACACGTGTCAATGTTGTTAGACCTTAATCTGAAAATTATTATAGTTGTCATTTGACACAAACGTCTAGTTTTTAATCGCACAAAAGAAAGTTAAAAAATCTATAACCCACTATTACGAATCTATTGAAACCTAATCTATAAAAATAGGTTCAGAAATCTAGATGCTACGGTGGAACAAACATACATACATAGACTGCCAGAACTATTACCCTTTCCTTTTGGCTTCGCCTTAGTGCATAGTTGCATAGTTTTATCGTGGGAATGATGTTCTCCTAGCCGATTACGGCTACGGCGGCCAGTCTCAACAGAGACCAACCAACTACGCAGGAGATATTATAGTGCACAAGTGTGTGCGCAAACACAAGTGCACTCTCTGTTCCCTCACTCTCATATTCCGATGGGACGGTTAACCGACACGATCGGGGAGAGATTAGGCGCAGGACCGACAGCTTTACGTGCTCTCCGAGGCACGGGGATTCAGACCCCAACTTCCAAACTCCGAGCTGTTATTAAGTATTTATAGAATTAGAAAAACTCAATAACACCTTTGGCCCGACCCGGGATTCGAACCCGAGACCTCTTGATCAGCAGTCGCATACGTCAACCGCTAGACCAACGAGGCAGTTCATCGTGGGAATACTATGTGATTAGTGTAGTCCACGTCTTTCCTTCTTATAGCATAGGGGTTTAAAGAACGGCACTTTGGATTCTAGAGTTGCAGATGTCCATGGGTAGCGGAAGTCCCTTACCTTCAAATGACCAAGATCCCCTGCATAATAAATATAATACAGTATTCGCGTTTGATAAGACTGGTATGGTACCTTTCAACTCTACATAATGTATGTATGTAATGTATTTGTTACATATTTGTCTGCTGTCCAAGTCATGGGCTAACCCCTGTTTATTTCTCATCTCTAAAGTTGAAAAGAATGAAGATGGTAATGGTGATGGTAATGGATGATAAGGTGAAGAAGATGATAAGTGTTTTGCTAAAACTTACAGTAGACATCGGTGAACGGTCGGTAGGCGTCCAGGGCCATTACTCTCCTTGTTTAGCGAGATGACATTCTCTTGTCATCAACATCATATTAGCAGCCATTAATAGTCCATGCTAGACGTAGGGTTCTGAAGAAAAGAGGTTCTGGCATGCCATACCATGTTGAGCGGACGGGTTGACTTAAAATCTGTTTCAAGTTTTCTTTCTCTGCAATGTTGTTCTTGTGTAGTATACTCCCCACAGTCGTCTTTTACGACACCCATGTGATAAATACTTTGTATTCTTAATCAGTTACAATGCAAAGAACTTTTACATTTTTTAAGCTTTAAGCGGGGCGTAAAAAAGCATCTCACTAGGCGGCCATAGTGTGGGTCACCATGTTGCAATGTCCTTATTCGCATTGAGGATGGTGACCACCGCTCTTGGAATCTGCTCATGCTTTCCATCAGGCAGAGCAGAGTCATTTTGGCGCAGCTATCGTATATAAAAAAAAATATATCCTTATCCGGGTTACTTATGTACTAAAAATCTTACTAATATTTTTATTGTATTTTTTGTGTTATTTTATTGTAAGTATGGATGGATGATTGGATGTTTGTTACTCTTTCACGCAAAAACTACTGAACGGATTTGGATGAAACTTTACAGTAATATAGCTTATACATCAGAATAACACATAGACTACTATTTGCCGCGATAACCGACATACACGCGGGCGGAGCCGCGAGCAACAACTAGTAAATCATAAGCCCCTTGGTATTGAGATTATTGATAAGTTTACGAGCGTCGATTAGTAACATAAGTTAAATAGAAAGTTATGTGCTATCGTGTATGTAGGATAAATATAGGTGTGACAAAATTACAATATAGGAGAAATTTTTGTGTGTCAATAACGAGATATAGGCCAAGCTAGTAACTACTATCTTATCTGTTGTCAAACTAATCAAGTCGAATCACACCTCGCAGTACGGTTCCAAATTTAAAAAAGTAATAAAGGTTTGTTTTTTGTTTCTATGTCAACTAGAAGCAGACCCGGCGAACTTCATTCCGCCATGTTTACATATCTGTCTCAGCTTTCCACAGGCAGTGTACAGTCGCGGACAAAGAAATTAACTTTTCCCGTAATCTTTTATATTTTACTGTATTTATAGCATTAACCTATATTTCTATAACATCACAATAAACATTTTTTTACGTCTTTTTGTCGCGCATTATATTTAAAGAGCAAACAGGTTAATTTCAGGTGCGCTTAAACAACTGTTTGTTATAGTTTTGAGTTTTCAATTCTGTAGGCATTCCTCATGACTGCTTTGTGTTTTTTATACATGTACATAATGGGTCTTTACCTATGAAATTGCCGGACAAAAGGCAGTACAAAATGCCTTTGAAGAGTTTGTTGCCTCCCGTCCAACTGATTTTTACAAGAAGGGCATCAATAGACTGCCAATCGTTGGCAAAGATGCGTCGATTGCATTGGTGATTACTTCGAATAACAGAAATAAAAAAGTTTGAAAAAATAAGTACTCTCACTTATTGCATACAAAACGGCAATTTCATAGGTAAAGACCTACTATTTATAGATTTAGTGTTGTGCTTTCATTTCATTCCTAGAAAACTGTGTTTCCATCTCTACACTAGAATTTTTACTATGTATTATGCTGCAGAGGACAGATATTGCGTTGATGTTTCGCGGGTTAAGACTGAGGAGGGATTGTCAGTTCGAATAGAGAAACGAAGGAGGTGTAGTATCACTGGTCAGTTTTAGAAACAATATGTATGCGAGACCGGAGGCCCAATGATGGAGAAGCATCACTAGGCCGCTATGGTGTGGCTCACCATGTTGCTTTGTTGCATTGTCTGCATCCGCAATGAGTATGGTGGTCACCAAAATGACTTTACTCTGCCTAATGGCAGAGTAGAGTCATTTTGGCAGGTCATACATAAAAAAAACCCGGGTCGGGCCAAAGTTAGGTAGGTATATTATTTACGCATTACGCACGAGAAATTCTTATTATGAACTATTAAATTTGGAAAACGACCAATTCGTATTCTCACTGATAATACTCTCTATAATAGTTTTATATATACTTCCCTATAGATGATTTGGCGCAAAACCAAATTAACAGACATATTGTCACGTATTGACCAACTTAAATGGCAGTGGGCAGGTCATATGGTCCGCTGCAAGAAGCAAAAGTGGAGTAAAGTGGTGACAGAATGGTACCCAAGGAATAGCCCTAGGAGCCGAGGGCGTAAAGCAAGAAGATGGGAGGATGACCTAAAAATGACATTGGGACCACTATGGATGAGAGTGGCGGCAGACAGAAAACAATGGAGAGAGATGGAGGAGGCCTTTGCCAAGAGGCACACCGAAGTAAGGGATATTTTGTAATATAAGCGTAAAAGAAAAAAAAAATTAAATTTTCGGAAATAAAGGCTTTATTATTATATTATAGTTGATTTACATAACAGATATGTTATGCAGTTTAATGGTAAAACAGAAAAGAGAAAAATCGGCCATAGGTATTTAACATAATCATAACGGGTAACGGCATACATATATTCGGCTGTATTTAACGATGCTGAGTTATTATTACTTAATAACATTAATTATAATTCTTTTGTTATTTTCTGTATTATTTTTAATAGTAGATATATAAATAAACATGCAAGTTAAAAATTACCATATAAAAGCGTAAACATGAGTAAGACTTGCAATTAATAATAAAAAATATTATGAAATTAACCTTGACCATTTATTTTTTAGCATTATATAAATGATGTTTTAAATTAAATGATATATAATATGTTATGTATTGTTTTATTTACATCATAAAATAAAATATTATTTATTGTCTTTGTAAATTTGTGATGTGATGATGATGATGTATGAAAATACAAATTATTATTTTGTGTCTTTTTCACAGACACTAAAAATACCCTGACTCCGAATGACATTAGAATTAGAAGACATACAAATTTTAGACTCGCATAAAAAAACAAAATTGTCTGACACTACAAACTCACACATGACTATTAAATAAAACATTTACAATTTCACACACACAAGCACATTCTGTGTAATGAAAGTGTAATATGTAAGCCCATTTGGGCTTATACTTTTGCTGATAGGAACGCTACTCCCTTAGTTCTCTTCCGTGTGTTCCGTCTATGGGGTTGAACCCTCAGCTCAGCCTCCAGTCAGCGGTATCGAACTCGGCGAAGTGACCCCTTATACCACTTATACTACATCATCTGAGCAGTAAATTTCGTATCTTGCTACATTTAAATAGAATAGAAGAAATATTGAATAACATAAACAAACTAAACTAGATGCAATCATCTTGACATCTTAGCCTATTGTCTAATATTGTTCCGCGATGCAATCTGATAAACAAAAGAGCCGTGACCTCTTGACATGAAGTCACGGTGATATGGAGAACCACGTCAGTGGTCGATAACAATGAAGTCTTTCTGATGAAGATATCATACATACAAAATGTTAATTATAATTTTCTTACAAGCCTAGGAAAACAGAAAATTCCAATATTAAACTCTAATATCAGATATAAATGGTCGCATTTTCAGTGGGCATAATGTGATATTGCCAGTAATGTTACCAGTGCATAGATAGGTCCTATTGATAAATATAATAAGTAAATACATATTTAATGACAGTTTACTAGTATTGTAGAATTGTTTATCATTGTTCATTTTTTTATTATCTATCTATAGGTTGTCATCACTTTAAACAAAGAGACGGTAAATGTTTTATTTACTATGGACGGAATTCTTTCTTGTTAATTGTTGCAATGAGACAGTTCCAGTATTATTTTATAATATTTTACCAAACATAAATATAATATGTATATTAGTGTCCACTTGAAAACTATAGAGGCCCTTTACATTAATGTTTCGAAAGTAAAATTATTTTACACAAGCTTTTGCGCGAGGCTTCGCCCGTGTGTTTTTCGGTTATCGCAACAAAGAGTAGTACATATATGTCCTTCCTCAAGAATCAAAGTATCTCCATGGCAAATTGAACATGAACATGTATAAAGAGTACCTCCACACTTGTAAAAATAAAACCGACTTCAAGGTTTGACTCGATTTCTCTTGGATTCCATCATCAGATCTTAGTGTCCTTGTCATCATGTCAATGGGTGTCAGGTGGTACAATGTCAATCATGTTACCACCGTTGGGATATCTCCTTTCCATTAAAAAATGAATCATCAAAATCGGTTCACAAACAACGAAGTTATCCGCGAACAAACATAAAAAAAAAATATACCGTCGAATTGAGAAACCTCCTCCTTTTTTTTAAGTCGGTTAAAAATAAAATCTACCGATTGTTGGTTACCGTTATGGGTTGCATCCGGACAACTGCACGAAGGAGGATATGATGGCTGCCACCGACAATACAGTCAGAGTGGCCGCGTTCTGGTCTGCTGAAATCAAACTGCATTGACATGAAACGTTTGCCTGCCTGTATATCTATAACGATTGCCTCGGATGCGCAGAGGTAGCATATGCAACTGCTGTGCTGGAGGTATCGGGTTCGATTCCCAAGTGGGACCAAATCGGAAAATTTGTTTCGGTCTTTTGTATTTCCTGTACGGTATCGTCTACTGGGTTATGAATCATTATTTCATTTCTGTAACGGCAAAATACTCTATACAATTTGACGTGGATTAACTTAAACGTTTTTAAGAGGACACGTGTGTCGTTAAAATAGAATAAAAAAAACAAAACAAACTAAATTTAAAACTTCTTTCCCTTTTAGAATTTGATAAAAACAACTTTAAAAACATGTTTTACCAGAGATGTAAGTTTTATTTAGTTTTTATTTTTAGATTGTTTTTATTAGTTGACACTAATAAAAACAATCAAAATTCAAATGTCACGGGTCTAGGAACTCTATTGGCACCTCAGATAGATTGGCACAAGGATAAGCCAACTATCGTAGTATGTAATACCTTTTAATAAGATCGCGTTAATTCCCGTAAAAATAATTGTTGATATATCATGGAACGCGAAAGTTTAAAAGTTAGTATAGCATTTGTCGAGAGCAGACGAGTCCTAAAGTGGAGACCACAGACTGGCAAGCGAAGTGTGGGACGCCCTCCAACTCACTGGACCGATGACCTGAAAAGGATAGCCGGTAGCAGCTGGATGCGGAAGGCAGAGGACCGGGAGAAATGGCGCGCCATGAAGGAGGCTTATGTCCAGCAGTGCAGATCAGTGGGCTGAAGTGATGATGATGTGATGATAGCATTTGTCACGACAGGCAATCTAGGCCTATGAATATAGGACAGGCAATATGAGGTAGTAGAGCCACGCTGATTTCAGCACGAATGGGCCGGCTCGACCGGGGCGGTACTACCCTCGCACAGAAAATCAGCGTAAAATGACAGCGATCATGCTGTCGTGTTTCGTTGGTGAGTGCGAGACCGGAGGCCCAATGATGCAGAGGCATCACTAGCCCGCCATGGTGTGGGTCGCCGTGCTACGTTGTTGCATTGTGTGCATTCGCAGTATGGTGACCACCACTTTTGGATTTTGCTTATGCTTTCCATCAGGTAGAGTAGAGTCATTTTGGCTGGGCCAAACATAAAAAAAAAAAAAAAGGCCTGGCTAGCTTTCAGAACTTATCTTTTCCAGCATGATGATTTTGTTGCCATAAATACGTACTTAAACTTATAGTACGGAAATATCAGTCCGATACTGTGTTAAACTTTGTCTTTATTGATTTCGACTGAACTGGACTAGGTCGAAAGCGCTCGTGTCATTGTCACTTAAGTTTCCTTGTATTATTGCCGCTTTTACTAAAATGTGAAGAACAGAAGCAACAAAACATCTTTATTATATCTACGGCATACTTTATAAATAAGACAAGACTCAAATAGGTAGATAAATTGAATGTTTATATATGACGTTCATTTATTTATTAAGGCCATTCGTTTTTTAGCAATAGGGACTTTGCGGTACCATAACAGCTATGCCATCTTCGCTTCCCAACAGCTTAAACAGTATACTGTTAGGTACCTTTATCGTCAAAATCTAACTAAATAGGTAAATGTCAAATAGATAACCAAAGTTATCTTGCGGTCGATATTACATTATGAAAATTTAAGATAAGATAGATCAGATCTTATCCCTGATAGAAAGTCATTCATCCTTCTCCACATAAATATGACTTAATAAAATATATTATGTATCCGGGAGGGGGGTTGGCCTTCGGTTTCCTCACTCACTCGGTGAAACACAGCGCAAATGCTATTTCACACCGGTCTTCCCTGAGGTCGTGGTATCACTCCGGTCGAGCCGGCCAATTCATGCCGAACTTTGGTAATATGGGGCCTGGCTCGACAGCCGAAGGTTCATATATATTTAATAAAATTTTTCGTTTACGTTACTTAAAATTACTTCCATTGTTCTTCTCATTTAACAATGCCTAGCGTTGTTTTGGGTGAGAAAATAAGCAAAAAAAAATTAAACAGTAACAGTAAAAAAATTAACAGTTATGCAATTTCCAAAGCTATAAAATGATAAACTGTTGAACTTCCATCGTCCAAGTTTAATGCCGTCATGTAGTTCCGTCATCTAAAAGAGGATCTCCCGCCAAAACCGCGGACTGTTCAATGTGTTCGTTCAGACAACCAATCAGAGCGGTTCGCGCCTTACGCTTGCACGCGCGCGTTTATCAAAATGCGAACAGCTCGGGACAGGCGCGGCATTAAATAAATAACAAAATAACTTATACTCGGCCGTAATCGACAACGAAGTCAAAGCACAGACGACCTTCGCACCGCGAACATATCCTACGCTCATACCGTATAATAACAAAACGAATTATAAAACTTACAATATACAAAACGACAAAAGCCCGGTCCGGTTTAGTTCGCGGCTGATGCACGTATAGGCAAAAAGTAAAACAAAAGTCGTGGACTTGCAAGTAATGATCAGTTATATTTAACAATATGTGACATAGTGATTTTAACAAGGATTAAAGTGCTTTGTGGTATACGTATAATCTTCTATGTGTTTTTTTAGAGCTGGCCGTAAATTAATTAGCAACTTTCATTCTAAGTGAGCGCCGAGTTCATTATCATTCGCGTAAGTCTTGAAGCCATACATACTGATTAAATTTAATATCTAGGCTAATGATATACTAAGTTTATCCAAGATACATGTTTATGAAGATAAGAACACTAAATGACATAAATACACCGATGTTCGCGTATTCAATCATTCTTTATTGTTTTCTGTAAAATTAAGAAGTCATATAATAATAATTTAAATAATATACATGCAGACTTGCATGGAAGTTTAGTTGATCTTAATTACAAAACAGTTTATACAGGTGTGCCTTCAAATTATGTTACACTGTTTTAGCACTTAGGTCATAAGAGAAAGTTTGAAAGGTGTATTGTTAAATCTATACATCTATTCTATACAAATATATAAAATTGGAGTGTATGTTTGTAATATTAAAATAACCGCCTTTTACTAAATGTATATGTATGTATACACGGTACATATGCCAAAAATGTATTTAAAAAAAATCTCTGTCTGTCTGTTTGTTCCGGGTAATCTCTGGAACGGCTGCACCGATTTTGACAGGATTTTCACTGACAGGTAGCTGTTGATCCAGGGAGTAACTTAGAAAATTATTTAAAATTTGCTTAAAATTAATACGTATTTTTAATTCGTCGTTAGTTGCCTACTTACTTGTTTAAAATTAAGTTATAAAAGTTATAAACAAAATGCATTGACAAAAGGAACTTCGAAAAGAAAAAGGAAAGGTTTTTAGTCGTGCAGTCGTTTCACTTTTTATTTATATTACACGATCCTAACAGTCATAGATAACCGATAACTATATTATGGGTATACTAAATACGTGTTCATTAAAATATTTTTATGGGATTACATAATATGCAGCTCCTATATTAAACGTTTCTATGAAAAAGTGTCATTATTCTTGTATTTATACGTCTTACGGATTTAGTTATATTACTATTAAATAAACTAAGCATGATACATAGGTATCTACTTTATCCTAAAAACTGTTTAAAAGTAGATAATACAATATCCATACTAAAGGTTGCCTGGAAGATATCGCCGTGAGCAGTGAGCGATAAGACCGCCAATTGTTTTGTCTGCAACTTAATAACTCATCGTTTGTTAGGTTTTTATTTGATTGAAAATATAAATAAAAATAACTCAAAGCTTTATTAAGAGAAACATGTATCGCTACACTTAATGGCTAATAATAATATTTGGCTGCCTCGTTGGTCTCACGGCTGGCGTGAGCAACTGCTGATCATGAGGTCTCGGGTTCGATTCCCGGGTCGGACCAAATGTTTGTATGATCTACAAATATTTGTTTCGGAGTTTGGGTGTGTTCCATCTATAGTATGTATTTACAAAAAAAAATATTTATGTATTTTTATCAGTTGTCTAGTACCCATAACACAAGCTCTGCTTATCTTGGGACTAGATGGCGTTGTGTGTTTAGATGTCCAAAATATTTATTTATTTATAAAATAAATTATATTTATTAAACACGCACTATTTATGCTTCACACATATCAGGTAAAAATATGAGTCGTTAAAACATAGCTTGAACTCTGATGATGAATAAATTTTAAACGAACGATTTTATTTTGTATCATCTATATTTTCATTCTGTAAGTGTCAGTTTCATACAAGTTGTCATAACAAATAAATGAAGTTTAATACTTACACTAAAAAAATTACACCTGAAATGTACCTGTGTAAGTTCTTGTTAAGATGACACTAATGACTAATATCGGAGTATTTTTATTTTATTTATTTCACCCAGTTCATCATAAATTTTAATATATTAACGTTACAAGGTAGTAGAGCCACGCTGCTTTCAGCACGAACGGGCCGGCCCGACCGGGGCGGTACTACCCTCGCACAGAAGATCAACGTAAAATGACAGTGTTCGTGCTGTCGTGTTTCGTTGTTGAGTGCGAGACCGGATGCCCAATGATGTAAAAGCCATGGTGTGGGTCTCCATGTTACATTGCATTCACAATAGGTGACCACCACCCTTGGATTCTGCTTATGCTTTCCATCAGGCGGAGTAGAGTCATTTAATTTAAAAAAAAACATCTGGGTATCAACTAGGTAGGTCTTATAACAGCGCAGGGTCTAGTTTAATTACTCGTTATAAATATTTTGAACTTTGTAACCTGTTTTTACTGAAACCATTTGTTTTTCCTTATTCGTATCACATATTGTTGTTTTCTCAGCAATTTACTATTAAATAGATTCTGCTATACTATTGTTAATTTTTTAACCGACTTAAAAAAGGAGGAGGTTTCTCAATTCGACCGTATATTTTTTTTTATTTGTGTTCGTGGATAACTTTGTCGTTTATGAACCGATTTTGATGATTCTTTTTTTAATGCAAAGGATATGTCCCGAAGGTGGTACCATGATAAGGACATTAATATGCACTCTGAAGATTTATATGAAAACTGCCACTCATTGCACATCGCCAGCGCGTCGTAACAGTGATAAATGTGATAATGCACTCTTGTATTATTTTGAAAGACACTCGTGTGAAAGACATTCATGTTAAAGTTAAGGCTAGTTGGATTTTGATAGTGATAGCACAGAAAATCAACGTAAAATGACAGCGATCATGCTGTCGTGTTTCGTTGGTGAGTGCGAGACCGGAGGCCCAATGATGCGAAAGCATCACTAGCCCGCCATGGTGTGGGTCACCATGCTGCATTGTTGCATTGTCTGCGTTCGCAGTATGGTGACCATCACTCTTGGATTCCTTATGCTTTCCATCAGGCAGAGTAGAATCATTATGGCAGGGTCAAACATAAAAAAAAAAAAAAAAAAAAAAAAAAGTCCACTGCCCCTCATAGGTCTCTCAAGTTTGTGTCGAGCTTTCCTTCTTTTTGTAGTGCTGGTGTCGATTAGTAGCTGGTTCTTATGACACCTGTAGGATGCACAGGGAGTAGTTACACCCTTGATAACGACATCACACGAGAATGGCTGTATCTATTTCGCCAATTGTTTCAGTATAAGATAGCCCATTTATCGCAGAAGGCTATAAGCTATCAAACATCACGCTAAAATTAATCATTGTAAAATGTTGCAATAGCAAGGGAAATGTTTACTCATAAAATATAAGGAGTATTTGTAACTCTTTGAATATTAAGTCAATATTGTTGTTTACGGTGTGTTTTACAATATTTATGTTGTCATGTGACGGTTTCACTAATACAAACAAACAAATAACACATTCTTCTGTATAGCAAGTTTGTACATAATCGTCAGCCATCAGGCAGGGCAAAGTCATATTGGTAGCCAAATGTAAAAAAAAAATGAAGTAAGTCAGATCTGGGAGGAACACTAAAATTATAAGCATTCATTTCTCTTTCTAATTTAAGATACAAAAATTTTTACCTACAATAGCTATGGACCAGCTTCCACACCGTATTACTACAGTCTACTACTTAGGGTATCAGGGTTGTGCCTTCCAAAACCATAGACAAGGACAGTCAATACATTACAGTAATAGATAATAGGCACATAAAGTCACCAATTAACGTGTCGGAATTGAAAATATTCAAATAATAAATGATGAATCAAATCAAATGAATGAATGTAAAAACATTATCAAAAACTTTCAATATCATCTTATATGACTTAAAAAAGTTTTATTTTCAGTTTTATAATACGTTTAATATATCTATTATCTTTTATTCTCTATTCTTTAAAGTAGAGCTGTTATAATCGATAACATCAAATAATTGACTGGACATCGATTCTTCATTAACAACCGGTAATAAACTTATGTCGGTTTTAAGTTGAATAACATTTTAGATGTTATTTTGTGATTCAGTGTTGAGCTAAATAGTTTCAGAACGATATTTTTTTCTACATCTTACATTCGACTTAATACGTAATCTGTAGATATTTAGGCATGTATAGCCTAAATATGTACAGGTTATGTATAAATTATAGTATCACGTTAACAATAAAAAGCAGTTGTTACGTGTCTGTTGAAATGAATGACTGGAAAAGACTACTGCATAATAGACTGTGGTTAATCAGCGGTCAGTAGGGTCATTAGAACACCATGTGGAAGTAGGGGAATTTGATTGATAGTGTTTTTGCAACGAACAAGTGACACACCGCACAAGTATATTTATAACCACTGCCATTAGTCGCAACATGTGTTTAAGTGTTTGAAATTTTAACACGATATAACCTTTACTAACTTAGAAACTAACGACAGTTTTGAAGTGAAATCTTCTTTAGAGATTTTGTGCACTCTTTTTTGGATGGGTAAAAAAAACTAAACTCGCGTAAGGACGCGTCGCGTCTGGCCACGTGACCTGATCGTAAGACGGCGGCGCATGCGCGACTGTGCATGGTGACAGCTGATGGCTTGACTGTCTGGTACTATGTTTAAACTGTATAGCATTAAACTATATTTTTATAACATCACAATAAGCATTTTTTTTCTTCTTTTTCCCCGCATATTATATAAAGAGCAAAGAGGTTATTTTCATGTGTTTATAGTTTTGAGTTTTCACTTCTGTCGGTAGTTCTCATGACTGCTTTGAGTTTTTATTTTATTTTTATAAGTACTAGCTTTAGCACACGGCTCCGCCCACATGTATATTGGTTATCAAAGGATCATCATT
The DNA here is from genome assembly GCA_905220595.1 of Spilosoma lubricipeda. Lineage (NCBI taxonomy): Eukaryota > Metazoa > Arthropoda > Insecta > Lepidoptera > Erebidae > Spilosoma > Spilosoma lubricipeda. The sequence goes on from HG992290.1 coordinate 6,494,882, forward strand.
GTTTTCATATAGAACGGTTCAGCTTTTTAACCGTGAAAACATAACAGATAGACAGCCAGACTTACTTTCGAGTTTATTACAATTATTAGTATGGATTATTGTGTTATACGATTAGCTAAACCTTTATCAAAAATAATTATCTTTTTAAAATAAAAATTGTTTGTATGATACTGATGCTAGCATAATAACTATATATGTAGCTTGTTTTTGGAAATAATCCACAAAATAAAGTGTATCGTACTACAAAAAAAACAATAATTATTAGCTTTAATTAACTTTATATATTTTTAAATTAACTATATACTTTCTATCTATTATATTAACTATATTTATCTACTTTCCTTACGAATAAATATTTGTTATTATCGTACCTACTCATTACCGGCATAATAATTACAACTTTGTTTTATTTAAGTAACACAATCCACGTAAAAATAAGTTTTTTAAATAATCATTATTATGTTCAACGGATAGTCGGGTAATAAATAAATCTCTTTTTTACCTGACTACGGCAAAGAGGGTTATGATTTAAACAGGCTATGTATGTATGTTTGTTCATTAGTTCCCTCATAGCTCCTCAACTACTTATTAGAACTGGGCAAATGAGTTATCGTTAGAATTGTATTGATCATCCGCTGGTTATAGGCTATATAACGTGTCACGGAACCTAACGTGGCGCCCTTTAGCGGTTATAAATTACTGTTTTAAAAAATAAATTTAAGTAATACTTAAAACCCAACTACGACGCCAAAAAGGTATGAAACGAAATGGAAAAGCCGTAGTCACACGTTATATAGAAACATACCGTAACACTTACGCGTGATTATGGCTTTTCCAACTTGTTTCATACTTTTTCAGCGTCGTTTTTTTGTTGGGTTTTAGCTATTACTTTTTTCCTTATAATAAATATCTATTTATATCGCGCTAATAAATGCACAACAATTATTTTTAAATGTGTTGTGACGAAATCAGAACAACAATAAATTACTTTAATGTTCTCGTTATCAGATTCAAAAGTGTCATAAATTCACAAAAAGCGTGTACAATTTTTATTTATTCTTTCCTGCTAACGTCTCTTTTGGTTAGGATTAAAAAACTTATATTATAACAATTTTGGACTTTTTTATTGACCGTTGCACTATTTAGACACTAAAATTATAAAGACGATGACGATGACGAGGCTATAAGTGATGATTCTTAAATACATAAAGCACATCCAGGCACAGAACACATGTTCGTCCTCATCTCGTCGTTATAGGAGTATATCCTGAGTAAGATGCTTATCAGATAGAAAGCATAAGCTTATCTGCTTATGCTTTCCATCAGGCAAAGTAGAGTCATTATGGTAGGGTCAAACATAAAAAAAAAAAAAAAAAAAAAAAAAAAAAAAAAAAAAAAAAAAAAAAACCAGGACCTCTGTATTCAGTACCATGTGATGATGATGATGATGATGTTCTCCAACTCGATTACGGCCACGGCGGTCAGTCTCAACGGAGACCAGCCAACTAAGCAGGAGATATTGTAGTGCACAAACACAGGTGCACTCTCTGTTCCCTCTCACTCGTAATCCAATTTGATCCATTTAAAAAGGTAAACGTTATTATGACGACCTCTGCGGCGTGGCGGTCACGAGATAGAAATGTGAAGTCGGTTCGTTGCTTTTTCAATATAATTCGTATGTGTAAATATGTCTTTTTGCATTGAGGTGTGTGTGTCAAATAAAACATAATTACTTAGTTTATTTGCATTCAATAATTAATCAACAGTAGAGTTATGCTCATTTTAGGTAAAGACCCAATGTTGTAAGTACGTACAAATATACGTAGACTCACGCCTCTTTCCCAAAGGGATAAAGAAAGACAATTGATCTACAATAATAAGGATTATATATCTCTTTATTGTACACTAGTTTCATTCCAAGGTTAACCAATCAATTCAGTCTACCGGTAAATTCCTCTTTTCAACACACAAACATTAGCATGTCAATGACACGAACCCATAAGATTGTCCCCTACCATAAAGTGCTCAACGCGGCTTAAGAAGTTTTCACGTCAAAGATGTCATGTCAGCATGTCGGTGACGCGAACTCATAAGATTTTCTCCTACCAAAAAGTGCTCAAGAAGTTTTTACTTCAAAAATTCAAAAGGTTATATTTAGGTGTTTACGACTTATCTATATTCATGGCTAAGTTTCTAAATGCCTTAAAATATTATTTAATAAATGTATAATACTAGCTGACCCACGCAACTTCGTTTGCGCCTTATATTGCCCGTAGCGTGAAAATTTCCCCCGTTTTTGAAACATTCTTCTTTGTTGCTCCGCTCCTATTAGTAGTAGCGTGATGATATATACCCTATAGCCTTCCTCGATAAATGGACTATCCAAGACCGAAAGAATTTTTCAAATCGGACCAGTGGTTCCTGAGATTAGCGTGTTCAAACAAACAAACAAACAAACAAACTCTTCAGCTTTATATATTAGTATAGATAACCTTCTCAATGTTTTTAATTACATTCAACAAGGACGCGTTTTAGCAAACGTAAAATATAAGATGCAATAAAGGAGGATATATAAAAGCACTATTAATTGTTTGAAATAAATTGTAGTCTTTTTAATGGGTCTATGAGAGAACTGTTTCAACAAATACTTTATGTTATGAACGATAACAAAGAGTTGTCTTAAGAATTGCAGAATCTTGAAACAAATAGTGATCATAATAATATTGAGAAACAAACAACTTCATGTGTTAAAAACAATTGCAAGAAACTGTCATAATTGTCTTTATTGTCTAGGATAAAATGCTGTTCTAGGTACTAGAAAATGTGGCAATATTGAGCATAGTAATGTATGTAATTGTATGTAATTGCCAGTTGGATATTGGTTAATGCATTTAGAATATTTTACAAATATGTTCAAATAACATTATTCTGCCTGTTGAATGCTTCAACTTTAGCCTATTGCCGTCCAATGCTGAATGAAGGCTTCCCCCAAGAAGCTCGATGGACCGACGACTTAAAGGAAATGGCTCGTACCGGATGGATGCGAACTGGCCAAGTCCGTGATGGTTGGCTCTCTTTGGGGAGGCTTTCTCATTAGATGTTTATGAGACAAAAATAAATGACAAACGTCTGCCTTTCTTGACACTGAAACAAATAATAGAGATATCGTTGGTGAAGTTCTAACAACACCGTCAATTTCTTAAGGTTTTAACAAATAAGACACCTAACTAATATAGCGGCTCTCTCTCTTTGGTCCGTCTCTCATGTCTGATAATCTCTATTACCAACAGGGTTGCATCTGGAGCAATTGACTCTCTCTAGATGAATTCCTGTCGAGCCAGCATAACTCTCAATAAATTAGGTACAATGGGTCTTTCATACTCTCTCTGTCTATCTGTCCGGTGCTCACAGCCCAATGTCTTGATTTCGGGAAAAGATATAGCGGCATTTTTTATTAAATTAAATATGTTAACTGAAACACAAGATGCAGAAAACGATTCGAAATAAAAAGCAGCACAATTTTTTTACATCTATTGCTAGAACCCCACTGATGATATGCTTCCTATAAATATTATTTCAAGGTAGTAGAGTCAAGCTGAATTCAGCACAAACGGGCCGGCGCTATTGTTTTGTTAGTAAGTGCGGGACCGGAGGCCCAATGATGCAGAATCATCACTAGGCCGCCAAGGTGTGGGTCGTCATGCGGCACTGTTGCATTGTCAGCATTCGCAGTGAGTATGGTGACCACGACTCTTGGATTCTGCTTATGCTTTCCATCAGACAGAGTAGATACACCAAACATAAAAAAAGGTTGTTAACTATCAAACTTTTTTGCGTGAAACAAAATATAGAGATCTGTTTACTGCTTTGTTCTCTAAATGATAAATAATTGAAAAGGTATTGTAGGGACAACATGACTACACAATATATAGTCAGCATATTTGTGTGAGCCGAGCCATAGCGCGATGGGCGCAAGACAGTCGCTCTCGGATCACTTTTGGACATTGGTTGTGTCTTAATCTTTATATAATTATTACCGTGAGTCAATAAATAAGAGTGAACGGACTTTACATCTTTTAATTTATATACCTTGCACAAAGGGCACTACAAAGAGATACGTAATATCCAGGTTTTACAGTATGTTTCGATTATCTACTGTATGCTTTGCTAACGTCTGGACATGTATTAGGAATACATAATGTCAGCACACCTATTCATCCTTGGTTGTCGTAAGAGGCTACTAAGGATGCAAATTATGTAGGACAACATCACTGCACAGAGCAGGATAACTTGATATAAACCCTATATTATATGTATATATCAGTCCTACTGGCCAGTGTGGCAAGTAGACAAAAGCCTCCCTTTTAAGTAGACGCCTATACCCAGCAGTGGTCCACTAAGGGTTTATGATGATCTACTTTTAGTTTGTAAATCGATATTTTATTAAAACAACTAGCTAAACCCCGCGGTGTTACCCGCGACTATTGTTGTACAGCGAGTAATACCGCGGGACAAAGTTAGTCTAAAAAAAGTAGCCTAAGTTACTCCCTGGATCATCAGCTACCTGCTAGTGAAAGTCCCGTCAAAATCCATCCAGCCGTTCCAGAGATTACCCGGAACAAACAGACAGACAGACAGACAAAAAAAATTTTAACTACATTTTTGGTGTATGTACCGTGTATACATACATATGCATTTAGTAAAAAAGCGGTTATTTTAATATTACAAACAGACACTCCAATTTTATTTATTTGTATAAATATTTATTACGTAGATACATCAAAGCGATAGCTTTTTTTAGTATTCAAAGAATGAGGAAGTTTGTACTATCAATTGAAGTACGAAAATGTATAACACGAAATAGTGATAGTCTATGAATCACACGGGTTTTACGGACATCCACTAACAAGTATTTGATTAAGTTATTAAAGTTTCATTGTAGTTATTTGTGTCATCATTGTTTACGTACAAAACACAACTATTTAATTGATTTTTACTGTAATTCTTATCATCCAATACCCCTTCTATCTCTAGATATACACTCTTATATACTAATCGAAAATCGCAAAATTGCAGCATTTCATTTCATGTCCCAGAGTGCTAACGACTTAAGGTGGATTTATTTTAAACAGTGTAAATAATTGTTGCAAATATAAGGTTTATCAAGAAAAAGTATATCGTCATGGTAAGTACTGTCCACACTTTGAAATTCTAATCGTTTCAATAATCCTTTTCAATTAGGTACTATAAAGTGAAAGAAATCGATAATACAGTCTCCTCCCTAAAAAAATCTTAAAGAAACTCACTCTGCTGTCGCGGACTTTTCATGGAACTTTTCATGGAACATCTCTTAATACCTACATTGCTTTTGTGAAACTAACCGTTAACGCAGCACACGCATAATGGTAGCTCTCTAAAAGAATAATTTTTCACTTTTTTTTTAAATATTTTACCATTGAAAATGGTTAAGATCCTTTTCCTGTGAGACGAAGAGATTGGTGGAGGTCCTAGGGGTTTCAAAAGTTGCAGAATTTATCGGGAAACCTATAGCCGTTGGAATTTTATAAGCAGTTTGTATTTTTTTTTAATTTAAAAATTTACTAGAAATGGAGATTTTGGAGTGTCGTTTTTTTACAAAAATGTGAATATTTTCGAAAATATTTGACTTTTCGAAAATTGGCCTAAACGAATGTGAGAAATTATATTGTCTGACGAATGGGGAAAACATTTAAGAAATCGCTTGATAATAGGGATGTTGACTAATTTTGGAACTTTTCATTTTATAGATAGGAAGGTAAATATTTCGATGAAATATATAAAAAAAAGTATACATTAATTTAAAAAAAAAATTTACAACTTTAATAAGTTAAGTGTTTAATTTTAGCCTAAACGCTCCAAGCTGTCACATGGTATAATATATATACAAACTGCTGTCAAACTGTCTCTCAAAGGTGTTAGATCAAAAGCTCTAGTATTTATATATATGCTATTTGTTTTCTCACATATTATATACATACAATTTAATTAAAAATAATGAATACCAAGTTTTATAACTATTGTGTTTTTATGTTGCTTTATACGCCTTTAAAAAATTACTTTCAAAGATGTTTTCGCGAACTCTGTTGCACAAAAATCCTTGATCTTAGTAAGGAAACTTGCCCCCATCATCTTTCTTTGATGAAAAGAAGAAAAGAATCTAGGTAAATTTGAACGATTTCCTTTGATAAATCCAGGTTCCATCGTAATTAATTTAAACTAAAAATTTTGCATGCCGCCAAACATGACAGTTTGACAACAATTTTTTTTGTGGTTTGTTGTTTTGCAAGGCATGCATTTAGCTAGGTTATACAACTTGTCTGTGGTTCTTCATACACTGCGACGTAACGCGTTTCGATTGGAGTTTGCAGTCACTTGATATTCAGAATAATTTTCAACATTTTTAAATATTTTTAGGGAACTTATTATGCATATTTGTATCTACAAAATATGATTTTCAGCTTTCTAATATTTCCTGCTATGGCAAAAACATAACTTTCCATGTATTTGCAATTTATGTCAAGATCCCAATTGCGGCCTCTAAATGGGTCAAAAAACTTGTATTGTTGGATTTGGGCGTGGCATATTTAATTGCTGAGTTGTATCAAACGTCAGTGTCATTCTTCTCTATTGTCAGTGTGCTAACATCTACTCAAAAGCGAACTCGTACTGCAAACCGAAGGAGGTTTTCAGAAATAAATTAATTAAGTCTATAGGTACCTGAGCTTTGATTTTTCTAAAACTTCTAAAGTCATTTTCAATGCCTCCCATAGTCGTTTTTTTATTGATATTCTGCTCCTTGTGGTCATAGCGTGATGATATTATATACCGTTCCTTAATAAATAGGCTATCTATGTCTGAAATATTTTTTAAATGAGACCATGACTCCTTCTGAGATTGGCGCGTTCAACGAAATTAACAAACAAACTTAGCTTTAGAATATTCGTATAGATTTAAAAAAATAAACGTCATATAAATAAAAATTCACGACCTCTTGGTTATTTCTTTTATCTTCGAAATATACGTTAGTACCTACTCTCAAGTAATTAAATATAGGAACTAAAACTTTTTACAACATAATTTAAGAAAAAAACTACGCTACGAACAAAACCCGTTACTGATAAAAATGTCGTTAACTTTTAATAAATACCTGTGTATCTTCCACTTTTATTATAATAGCTATTAATTGAATAAATAGAATAGAGATAGTAGAAACTAATTTACCAACTCCTAGGAATGTTTACGCGTAAATCCTCAAACAATTTTTGTAAAAATTTATTGATCGTATGCGTAGTTTGAAATAAGTAGACATAATCTTCTTAATGATAAAAATCATTTGGTGTTTGTTAGTTTTACTAATGTCGGAAACAGCAGAACCGATTAGACTAATTTTGGTCTTGAAATATTTTTGGAAATATCGGGTAGGACAGACAGACAGAGTCATTTTCAAATCTATACTAATATTATAAACGCGAAAGTTTGTAAGTATGGATGGATGAATGGATGGTTGTTACTCTTTCACGCAAAAACTACGGAACGGATTTGGATGAAACTTTACAGTAATATAGCTTATACATCAGAATAACACACAGGCTATTTGCCGCGATAACGATAATGGGCAGAACTAGTTAATAATAATAGTATGGAGTAGTATTGATACATACGCAGTTTACCGGGTCTATTATCTATGATATAATGAAAAATAGAAGTGATCATCTAATTGTGATATAGTGCACAGGTTTTGCAAGATTTGACTTTAGGATCCGATTTTAAGGAATTGTATGTCAATAAATTATTAATGATGGTCCCATAGACTATAAATATTATTAAAAGTTTTTACGTAGTCCGTTATAGTTTTATAAACTGTTTTGTTGATAGGTCAAGATGTGCATTAAAAAAAACGGTTTTTTTTATGGAACTTGACCTCTAGTCAAACGGGCAGACGTATCGCCCGATGATAAGCGATTACCGCTGCTCATGGACACCCGCAACACCAGAGGCGTCACAAGTGCGTTGCCGGCCTTTGGGGGATGGGAAAGGAATGGGAGAGGTTGGGGCCTCTGGTACCCTCACTCACTCTGTCAAACACAGCGCAGGCGCTGTTTTACACCGGTTTTCTGTGTGGCCGTGGTATCACTTCGGTCGAGCTGGTCCATTCATGCCGAAGCGTGGCTCTCCCACGGACGGCTGCTTCTGTACTTTGTGTAAAAATATGCACAATCTTCCGTTTAACGACATAAAATTAATTTTAATTAATTTTGTTTCCTACAACATTACTACAACTGATTATTTAAACAACAATTTCCGTCAACAGAATAGGTATAGTTAATGAGGATGTTAAGAATAATAAAAACTTATATTATTCCCTGTTTCAAGTGGAGCAATCAAATGAACAAAACCACAATGATTTAATAGGTTATTGTAACTATTGAATAACTCCCAACATAACATAATTGCATGTGTGCCTACATATGATTTTATTGCTCGCGGAATTGATCAATCAAATCTGATTCGGTGCTATTATTTCAAGGTTGATTACATGCTCAAAATCTTCAACTTACTGAGTTATTATAGACTGGATCGTTTTACTATATAGTATTTCGAGTATTATTATACCTGCAGGAATTTAAGGGACGTTTATTCACATCACATCAACACCTTTTAATATTCCAGTGCTGAACATAGGCTTCTCCGTAGAAAACAGATTTTGGCCTACTATGATGATGATGTTCTCCTAGTCGATTACGGCCTCGGCGACCAGTCTCAACGGAGACCAACCAACTACCCAGGAGATATTATAGTGCACAAGTGTGTGCGCAAACACAGGTGCACTCTCTGTTCTCCCTTTCTCATAATCCGATGGGAGGGTTAACTGACACGATCGGGGAGAGATTAGGCGCAGGATAGACAGCTTTACTTACTCTCTAACGCACGGGGTTTCAGACCCCTATTTCCAAACTTGGAACTGTTACTAAGTATTTCTATAATCAGAAAAACTCAATAACAATAACATCGCGGGGTTTAGCTAGTCTAGGTATACAAATAAATAAAATTGGAGTGTCTGTTTGTAATATTAAAATAACCGTTTTTTACTAAATGCATTTCTTTACTAATATATAAAGCTGAAACTCTTCAGCTTGTTTGTTTGTTTGAACGCGCTAATCTCAGGAACCGCTGATCCGATTTAAAATTATTTCAGTGTTGGATAGTACATTTATCGAGGAATGCTATAGGCTATATATAATCACACTAAGACCAATAGGAGCGGAACACCAAGGAAAAATATTTCAAAAACGGGGGAAAATTATCACGCTACGGGCAATAGGAAACGCAAACGAGGTTGCGTGGGTCTGCTTTTGGGACTAATCCCACCCACACGCCCACCACTGTAACTCCTGTACACCAGGATCAACAGCAGTGACCCACGAACACACCGAGTTATGACACTCGGGAAGTCCCAGAAAAAAATTAACTGTCTTGGAACCCGTGGTCTGCTAGTGAACCTTCTAGGAAACCTTCATGAACTTTGGCTTGAGGGTTTAACCAAAATCACAATAATGTCATCTGCTCTAAGTCATACCGAGGTATCCGATTTCCATTAAAGAATTTCGATGACGCTGACGAAACTGCTAAAAGAAATGAAAACTTCAAACTATAAAACCTACCTACCTTTGTCTGACTGCGCTCACCATTAAGAAGTTATCTATATCTATACGAATATATAAAGTTGAAGAGTTTGTTTGTTTGAACGTGCTAATTTCAGGAACTACCGGTCCGATTTGGAAAATTCTTTCAGTGTTAGATAGCCCATTTATAGAGGAAGGCTTTAGGCTATATATCATCACGCTTAGACTAATAGAAGCGGAGCACCAATGAAGAATGTTGCGAAAACGGGGGAAAATTATTACGATACGGGCAATAGGAGACGTAAACGAAGTTGCGTGGGTCAGCTAGTTATTAATAAGGATAGTGGGGATATACCCTATAGCCTTCCTCGATAAATGGACTATCCAACACCGAAAGAATTTTTCAAATCGGACCAGCGGTTCCTGAGATTAGCGTGTTCAAACAAACAAACAAACTCTTCAGCTTTATATATTAGTATAGATATAAATAGGAAAGTCTTTCTGATGACTCTGTCTGTGGGTATGCTATGCTTGCATAATTAAACCGCTGAATCGATTTAAATGAAAATTGATATAGAGATACATACCTTGAAAAGCTAAGAGGGACATAGGCTATGTTTTACAACCATAACGGATGGCGCCACGTGTCAAAACCAAGCCTGTATTATTCATTAAAATGTATATTACTATTAAATTGAAATTAACGCGACTTATAGTCTTTTGAAATATCTGATGTTTCGAGTATGTGTATAGATTCACAATAATTAAAATGGTACCAATTTAATTCTTATTCGTTCTCATTCTTAGACACTTCTGATATCTTTAGAACAGAATAAAAATAATCGATATAATATCTTCGCTGTATCGGGAACGGGATAATATGTTTTCGGTATTACCAATGGTGTGGTTGACAACCCTATGCGCACACGTATTGTGATATAAATGAACAGTATAATGGCACTTGTATTATTTGCCATTGAAGTTAAACCGCTAAATTACGGTTGATTTTTGTACACATACAGTGGGGAATTAAAGCGATATGATCTAATCGTTCGTCTACGGCCATTACATAGCAATTGGTTTATATGAATATGTAACCTTCACATTTTATTATTTATATTTTAGTTCCGAATGTAGGTTTGTATTTATCGATATGTTAGACTAAAACTTTTATTCAGAGAAGACTGTATTATGGTATAAGATTTATAATATTCGTTTGTTACAGGAATGTGTATAATGACCCACATAAGTAGGTATATTATTTTAAAAACGAAATCTCAAAATTGTTGTCTGTATTCAACGGTATTTATAATGTAGATTGATTGTTTATTTGTTGTTAAATATTTAGGATACGATCTGAAAAAATATAAGTACTCATTCAAATAACACGTTTTAAATTGATGAACATACTGTTTCATGTGTAAGTTTAAGGAGGATAATCTCAAAAACTACTAAATCACTTTGATAAAACTTAATTTTTGAAGACAGTTTTGAAAGGCGCTATGGCAGCTAGTATTAGATGATAGGTTGAACTCGAGACATATTGCTCATCAATTAATCAATCTTGTAAAAAGTATAAATTATTTTATTAATGTTTTTCTCGGAGACATAGTCTTTAGTCTTTAGACAGAGTCGACAAAGAGACTTTACTGCTTTAAATTACCTAAATAAAGATTTAGGTAATTTAAACTATCATTTATCATCATCTATTATCACTACTGCTGGATAAACACCTCTCCAATTGCTCACTACTAGGTTCGATGCTGGCAATAATAAACACTCGTAATTATAATGTTAATATTAACCATTTTTATAGCTACTTAGGTAATATTATGCTGCTATAAAAGGGTTAATATTGTTGAATACAGTAAACAGCTGTAGGCTATTGTCTATTCTTTTATCATTCAATACCATACTGCAACATTTTCTATATCATATAATCATATCACCCTTATGATCATACATAATGTAACAATTGTTTATTAACTATTATTCAATTGTCTATGTATTACCCAAATACTCGTAATATCAATAATAGCAACAGGATACGAGTGATGTAAGTTTTCTCGCCTGTAGCAGGGGGTTTACCTGTTTAAGACAATAGGTGTCAAAAAAGTCTCAGTTCTTTTGATGAAATGACAACCAACCGAAGTCACAATTCATGAAGACTTTTTTATATTTAACATTAGCACACTGGGTTAAAAGTCGAGTCGACGTTTTATAACTAAAATAGTTTGTCTCCTTTTAGAGAGCCAAGTTTTTTTTAGACTGCTTGTAAATAGCATAATCAAGCTCTTTGCTTTCTACGTCAATTAAAAAAGTGGAGCTTGGGCCTTGAGCATACAAAAATATAATATGTACAGTATGTTTTAATGCATCATGCGTATATTGGTGATAAGACTATTGCTCAAAATATTATAAAATAGATTAGATTAACATGGATACTTTAACATTAATCTATGCATTAAATTAATCTATATTGCTGCAAATAAACTTTTTTATCAACAACTAGCTGAACCCCGCGGTTATCGTCATACCGCGAGTAACGCCGCGGGACAAAGTAATTTTAAAAAAAGCAGCCTAAGTTACTCCCTGGATCATCAGCTACCTGCCAGTGAAAGTCCCGTCCAAATCAGTCTAGCTGTTTCAGATATTACCCGGAACAAACAGACAGACAAACAATTTTTTTTAAAAACATTTTTGGTATAATTATCTTTTTGACGGGACTTTCACTGGCAGGTAGCTGATGATTCCGGTAGTAACTTAGGCTACTTTTTTTAGACTAACTTTGTCCCGCGGTGTTACGCGCGGTACGACGATAACTGCGGGTAACACCGCGGGGTTCAGCTAGTATTATATATACTTGGCATATTATATATAATTATATATTTTAATATTACAAACAGACACTCCAATTTTATTTATTTGTATAGATGAGGAAATCTTAACCAATTTGCTACGTGAATTCATTTTTAGGGTTCCGTAGTTCACCTCTCGGAACCCTCAGAGTCTCGTCATGTCTGCCCATCCGTCCTCGGCTCAATTTCCAAACTGCATGGATGTGTGGTAAATACAATTACATGTTGACAAAGTGCTAAAATAAAATTACTTTATTTAGTATTTACTTACCTACTTAGCAAAAAAATTGATAATAAATATTAAAAAGTAAAAGAATAAGATCTCTATTTAATGGTTTAGGATCATTATAATTATATATTGACCTAAATCAAAAATATTAAACATTAAAAGAAATATGCTGTGTTAAAAAACTAAGTAGCAATACAGCATAATAATTTTGTCTACAAAATCAAAATTTTCTATAGCGCATACCACATTCTTTATAATACGAGTATAATCCATTGTCAGAGAGTTCTTTCTATAGCTTTGTTACCGTAAATGTATTTAGTATCACATACGTACATTAAACGACCCCGACACAAACAAAGTTGATGCACAGATTTTTACTAAATATAGCTGTGAACCATCTACCAGAACGGTTTAATTAGTTTTGTAGGTAAAAAACTGCATATAAATGATCCATCCGTTTGAATAGACTGACATAGCATTACGGGTAGGTTATTTTTCACGTACCAATCGTTGTTACAACACAGAAATCTTTCAGATGAATTTTTAACAACGAATTATATGTCTTCAGAATAGTGACGTAGAAATAAAAAAGAAACAAAAATAAGAGAAAAAAAAATTACGTACGTACCTAGTATACTATGTATTAAGTACCTACATATTTGCATTATGTATAGGGGAGGTGGGAGCGAAACAAAACTTGTGCTCAATTCTCATCTTTGTCGATAAGTGAGCAAAAAATACAACACGAAACATGGCTGTTCACCTGTTTTCAACTTTTATTCATCCCATTGTGCGAACGTGCATTACTTTTGTGTAAGTTCTACCTGTTTGTGTGTTGCAGGCAGTCATGGCGAGCGGATGGGTGGCTATAATCCTCATGGTAATGAATATGGTACATGGCCATGACAACAACGGAGTCGAAGATATTGTACCGCCTATATATGAGTAAGTGAATTGTTTTTATTATATTTTTAAATTACGTTTTATTACCATTCGAAATAAATCAAGTTAGAACTTTCTTAACTATTTTCACAAAACCTATAAACTGCATTATATACAAAGATAATATTCCTTGGAACTTTATTCCAGTATAGAGGGATAAAGAAATAATAAAATAACATAAAAATTAACACAGTACATCATAGTGTAGCCATATAAATTTGTTTATAAAAATATCAAATCGAAGTTGAAAGCATCTGACGTATAATGCTATCTGGGGGCACGGGCGTGCCCTGCCAAGACGAGCCCAGTGAAGCTTAAGGGCACTACCTACCTTTTTTCGAAGTGTTTCGTCTTTTATTTGAACCCTATTTGTCATTAATAGACTAATTAAACACACAAAGTTTTAAGTGCATAGCTCTGATACTCTAGATTTTATTGATGTCTAAAATATACCGATTTCGTCACTGACACACTGATGATCATCAAAACTGTTAGCGTACTTCCTGAAGTGCCAGAAAGCTGAAATTTTACGTGTAAACCAAGTTTAGTATACAAACAACAAAAAAATCATAAATCTATTACTTTTGTCGCCCAACCCCCAGAATTAGGGGTGGAAGTTTGTTCGAGACTTTCAGTGATTTTTATGCTAGAGTTTTTATTTTTGGTATACGGACTTATTCGAAAGTAGAAAGAAGATGTACAAGAAATACACCCCAAAAAAGAAAAAATAAAGAAAAAAGAAAATACTGCCTTAAGCAACTTACAATTATTTATGAAATTCCACCAAAAACATTTTCATGTAAAATGTTGCAAATGGCTTACTATATCCTGTGAAAAAGATATCAGATCTCATTTAGAGCCAAGATTCTGAATCTACACGCGCTAACTCTACCAACCCTAACTTCACAAACTCTACATCTCAGTAAAAATGTATGAATTGGCTGTTTCGTTACTTCAGAAACTAAATATTAGCATTACACATTACTTCAGAAACTAGATTTTTGCAAACACAAAAGGCGTTCGTTTCGTCTTCATGACTGTAGCGAAACGGCGAAGCTCTCGCTGACGAGCAGTGGCCCGCAGAGGCGGGCTGGCACCAGTCGGGGATTGCGGTTGTCTCTCAAGTTCCCGCGATCCCCGGCGTAGGTGTGAGAAGGAACACCGGGGGGTTTTAGTCAGTAGGAGTCTGACAGACCCCTTCGTCCTTTTCCCCAGGGCGAAGGACATCCATGAGGATTCCCCCGTCAAAAAAAAAAAAAAAAAATGGTAGAGTTAGGGCGCGTAGATTCAGAACCTTGGCTCTAAATGAGATCTGATATCTTTTTCACAGGGTATATATATGCAGTTGTCTTAGCAACATTTTACATGAAAATGTTTTGGTGGGATTAATCTTATTCTAATATTTATTTGCAATGTGTGTTCTTATTACCGACTTCAAAAAAGGAGGAGGTTATCAATTTGACTGTTTTTTTATGTTTGATACCTCATAACTTTCGACTACGTGAAGTGATTTTGATGGTATTTTTTATTTGTAAACTGCTGCTGCCCGTGTCTTGGTCCCATTACTGTTTGGTGAAGTTCTTGAACTCAGTTTTTTTTGTTAAAATTTGTGATTTTTATTTTAGTCTCCGATCAGCTGTTTTTGTAATATATTAATTAAAATCCTTCCTTCGTTGTAAGTTGACGTGAAAAAAACGAGTATAAATTTTGAATGCATTTACTATTTTTCATTTAATTAATTTGTAAACTTTTATGTATTTGGCTTTAATTATCCATTACCATTCTAATTCATTGAACAAAATCCTTCAATTTATGTAAATATTTTTTTAAGTTCAGAAGCACTGATTTATTTCATACAAAGATAGGTTTGTAGATGATAGATCTCACCACAATATTTAACAAAGTACGTATTCATATATAGTGTATTTAAAGTCAGATTTCGCAAAGCGCCAATTGATTAGGTGTGCTAATTTTGTATTGTGTGAATGTAGAGCATTTCTGTTCTAATCTCGTACGATTGTTTATGCTTTTAGCTATGTTAACGATATGTATTGACTCAATATTACAAAATTAAATTGACTCTTTCTACCGACTTCATTGGAGCCAAAAGAAGTTACAGTTTTTTTCAATTTTTCTTGTTAGAATATTTACATGAGTAATGTAGTCAAAATGTCCGGCTTGCCTTGAGGATTTAATTGATGTCCTCTGTGAAAAATTAAGTATTTATCACAACTAGGTACTTTTTTAGAAGGTAACCAACGGAAAAGACTTGATTTAAAAAATGGTGTGATGACAATTAGCTAACTTTGCATCCATCTAAAGTAATAAAGATATCCAACGATGTATCTGTCACTTCTGAAGTGAAACGAATTATGTTCTATTTTTAAAATAGTTTTGAAACTGTGATTCTGTTACAAAAGAGTTCAAATCGTGTTTGAAACATTTGTAGCGTTTAGATTAAATTAAAGTCATCAACCATCAACAAATCATACTTTTTTTCCTCTCAAGATGTACTTATTAAAAACATGGAAACTGATTTTTTGCATCTTTAAACTGACTTAATCCTGTAGTTCAATATGTGCGTTAACTCATTACTTAAGCACCGCAGACTTGGTAAAAAATCTGAAGTCGTTCGACGAGTTCGATCACTTACACAAACAAAAGACAATGTCAGTCAACTTTCTTAGTTTTTATTTATTAACTTTAAGTACAAGATATTATAAAAAAGTTATCTTTAATTGATGATTTAGAGGGCATAACAAGTAGATGGGTCAGCTGAGAGGAACCCTCTTATTTACAAACGTTATTTAAGTTTAAGCAACGATTCTATGTTATTTTCAACTTTAAGCACCTTAAAGTTTAATAATATTTCTGAATTAAGGGGTAAGTGATTAGTGGCCTCTATGGACGCATACCACTTAAGAAACACAAGGACTGCTTTATGGGTCTCTCTACTCCCGAAGGGGGTGTTCAATTTCATATTACACAAGAATCATGCTATGTATATAGATATTTTCTTAAACTACATATATTCTGTTTATTAGAGGTATATTTACACAAGTTAATTAAAATGATTGACACAGTTCTATGAAAAAAAATAACATCATCATTAGGTACAAGCACAGAACATGTAATTACCTATATTAATTATAATAACCTATATTATCTGTTCTGTGAGTACATGTATAATGAAAAATCTAACCGTTTTATTCAAAGGTGACGAAATCATTTGGGTTTATCATGTATAATTTGACATTATTTAAATAAATATTTTTCTAGATAAATCATGATAAATACGTTTCTTTAATGCTTGGTATATGAAGGACAATAGCTCTTGTTTTTATATTATTGTGTTTTACTGTTTGTACCATAGATGTGGTTCGTACTAAACGATACATACGTCAGTTAGTACGATACAATCCCTAGTTATTATTTTGAGTATATTTATATACTGTACTAGAATTTCACTTTAGAATTTCCATTAATTACGAAATCCACGTCTATAACTTTATTAGTAGAACTGATTTTCATTTAAAGTTTACAAGTTGACCGTTTTTATACAGATCAAAGGTGTGGATCGTTGCCATTTTTTTTTTACGATCATTTAAAAGATTGTAAAAAGGTAAAAGATAAACAAACATCAAGACTTTCGATACACAGACCTATAAAGAAACATAAATAAATCAGCTTAAGTGCAAAAAAACCCGCTTAGGTTTATTCTTATATACTTGTAAAATTCATCTATACTAATATATAAAGCTGAAGAGTTTGTTTGTTTGTTTATTTGTTTGTTCGAACACGCTAATCTCAGGAACTGCTGGTCCGATTTGAAAAATTCTTTCAGTGTTAGATAGCCCATTTATCGAGGAAGGCTATAGGGTATATATCATCACGCTACTACTAATAGGAGCGGAGCAACAATGAAGAATGTTTCAAAAACGGGTAAAATTTTCACGCTACGGGCAATATAAGACGCAAACGAGGTTGCGTGGGTCAGCTAGTAATATTATAAGTTTGTTTAATTAGTGCTTTGAAATGCAAAAATCTTTTGCGGATAGCTCATTTATCGAGGAATAATCAATACAAATAAATAAAAATTGGAGTGTCTATTTATAATATTAAAATAACCGCTTTTAAATAAATTCAAATGTATGTAATTAACGATACATGTACCAAAATAACATATTTTAACATTTTTGTCTGTCTGTCTGTTTATTCCGGGTAATCTCTGGAAAGGCTGGTCCGATTTTAACGGGACTTTCACTGGCAGGTAGCTGATGATCCGGGAAGTAACTTAGGCGTACATCAAAAAACAAAAACAGTGAAAATGTATTTCTTTTGAGAGACGCAGACAAAGGTACACGGGCATAGTATTAAATAAATTACGTAATATTTTAATTAACTAGCTGACCCAGGCAATCTCGTTTGCGTCTCCTATTGCCCATAGCGTGATAGTTATTGCCCGTTTTTGAAACATTCTCCATTGGTGCTCCGCTCCTACTGTTCTTAGCGTGATGATATATATCTATAGCCTTCTTAGATAAATATACAGTCCAACACTGAATTAATTTTTCAAATCGGACCAGCGGTTCCTAAGATTAGCGCGTTCCAACAAACAAACAAATTCTTCAGCTTAATAATATTAGTATACATAACCTCACATCTCATATACAGCACTTAGACTCTAAATTAACTAAAATACTATGATGTCCAGTCTGCCAGAAAACAGTTAACCATGATAATAATAAAATATTTGGATTTATCTCACGAGATTGTCGATATGCGGAACGTGGATTTCTGCTCACGGATTGATAACCAAGAGCCTCGACCAACACCTTAAGAGGCTCACGTTAGAGGGCTGGATCAAAGGTCTGATGCAGAAGGCAGTCCTCCTGACACGGCACGTATAGTGACGTGGTTCCTGTTTTTGGAGCCCTAACCACCCCTTTTTGGTCCCTGTACCCGAAGTCGGTGGTCTACTATTTTTTATATTTTTAAATGTATTTGTTTTTATATTTATATTTAAAATGTAATTAACATGTATTTTTGTAATAAAGAGAACTATTGACATATAATGACTTTATCCCATAACCAAGGATTATGGTTTTTAAGACGTTGAAGTTGTATTAATAACGTATCAGTATTGCACAATAAGTCGTAATAGGGTAATAACATTTTTAATGATAGGTACTTGAGAAGTGCACAAGCTTTAGTGTTTTTATACAACTATAGAAAAAACTGTACTCGAATATTGTGCTAGTATGTACCTTGTGTCTATATTTATGTTACTGGCATTCTGCGTAACTAATATAATTTATACTAATATATAAAGTGGAAGAGTTTGTTTGTTTGAACGCGCTAAGCTCAAAAACCACTGATCCGATTTGAAAAATTATTTCAGTGTTGGATAGTACATTCATCGAGGAAGGCTATAGGCTATATATCATCACGCTAAGACCTACAGGAGCGGTGCAACAATGAAGAATGTTACAAAAACAGGGGAAAATTATCACGCTACGGGCAATAGGAGACGGAAACGAGGTTGCGTGGATCGGCTAGTGATATTATAGATTTGGGCAATATAATACCTAAGACGTGTAGAAAATCGTATGGTTTGTATTTTAACGGTTTCCTGCAGATTAGACTTTTTTCTATCAAATAGTACATACATACATAACTTATGTATTGTTAAATTAAACAAAATATTACATTTATTTATCCTATAATTATAAAGAGTATTTACTAGCTTCACCCCATGGTATTAACTGGGGTTTCTGTTCATTTTGAATAGGGGATTGTTATTTTTTGACTGCCTCGTTGGCGCAGTGGTAGCGTATGCGACTGCTGTGCTTGAAGTCTCCGGTTCGATTCCCGGGTCGGAGCAAATGTTTATATGATCTGGAAATATTAGTTTCGAAGTTTGGGTGTTTGCTATGTACATGATATGTATGTATTTACAAAAAAAGTATATATGCATTTATATCAGTTGTCTAGTACCCAAAACACAAGCTCTACTTAACTTGAAACTAGATGGCGTTGTGAGTTAAATGTCCGAAACATTTACTTATTTTTCCCGATAACACTCGTTTGCTCTACTATAGGTACTCTAAAAATGTACATAGTTTTAAAGAGATACAGAGATTATGAGACTGCACGGTTTACGAAGTGATTAAAGGGGTCTACTACATTGAGTATTGTGGGTGCAAACCCCATACACGACAATTTTTTTTTATGATCTACAATTTGTTGGACTGTGTCTAGATGTTCTTTGTACCCCTTTCATCTATGTTTGTATATTCCCACGCTTGTACGTTGTTTTTTTAACTAGCAGCATAACGTCGCAATATGAACATATAAATATACTAGCTGACCCACGCAACTTCGTTTGCGCCTTATATTGCCCGTAGCGTGAAAATTGCCCCCGTTTCTGAAACATTCTTCATTGTTGCTCCGCTCCTATTAGTAGTAACGTGATGATATATACCCTATAGCCTTCCTCGATAAATGGACTATCCAACACCGAAAGAATTTTTCAAATCGGAACAGTGGTTCCTGAGATTAGCGTGTTCAAACAAACAAACAAACAAACAAACTCTTCAGCTTTATATATTACTATAGATCAACACACCAATTAACAACCATGATCTACCTTAAGTCAAATATCATTGCCTATGTATAATTCTAATATCGCTTGATATGCATTCTTTCAGTCATTGTTTGGCATACCTACGACCGTGTATTGGTTCCAATAGACAGCGTCTGACTTATTTTGGCATTTATTTTCATAATAAACATCACAGAGAAAGTGTGATTCAATTTTAGGATCGTTATAAGTAGCAGACAAATTGGTGATTTATCTTGAACAAACTCGATTTTTTTATCACAATTGTCATTATCATTAACCAGCTGTCCACTACTGGAGATAGGCCTTTCCCAAGGCACATGACTCAACCCGGTCAATTTCCTTTACCTACCCCAAGAAAATAATCGGTTTTGGATTCGGTTATTTTTTGTTTGTGTTACATTAATTTCGTCATTTATAAACTGCTGAGAGATATTATCTTTTTAATTGAAAGGGATATAAGGTGTACACTTCCTGTTTGATCCAATTCCAATTTGAAAAAAAAATCCACTGAGTATTTCATTTCATCATCAATCAATCATCAATTTAAAATATTTTAACTGCATTAAAAATCGTGATTTCTTTCAAAATTTTATGTGTCACATTTGCTCATAACTTCCTGTAACACATAACTCTATTTACTTGAAAGTGTACCGGTCAACAGGGTTAATATGTATTACCAATTAACATAACACTAGAAATATTTCTTTCCATAACGAGGCAGTGTACCGACCATCAAAATAAAGAAACACCAAAGCATTTCTCAATCTTACCTTAAAAATCTCTAAACAATTATAATTACTGTGAATGAAAATGTCATGTTATGTAAAACTAATGGAACCTGAAACACGTAACCCTGTTCAAACTGAGTCACTAGGTCAATAACCTCTTGTGGTATCATGACGTCAATACAATCGATCCTAAACCGGCCTTACTTTATTAGCCTATGCCTGCGGGTTCACCTGCGCTGCGTGTACGTCGGATATTGCGATAAAAAGTATTTAGCGTTACATATAAAGCTGTTTAGTAGTTTTTGTGTGAAAGAGGAACCATCCATTCATCCTCACAATCTTTCACATTTATAATATTAGTAGGAAGTGGGTAGGAAGGACGATAGAATTAGTAGCATTTAAATCAAAACCAAATCGTCTACGTGTATGATAGTATTAAAGCTAAAAGAATAAATTTTTAAAGGAATAGTGATAATCTGCACTTCAGTATGTTCTGTGGTGATAGAATTAGCTGAAAAAATGTGCTAGGTATACCTAATTTGAATAAACAGTCATTTAATAGTTACTTCGTCCAGTGTTGTTTTTCTCAAACGGATAGGAGGTTCTCAATTCGGTTCAAATACATTTTAATATTTTGTGTTTGGTATGGCTGTATCTTTACAGTCTATGAACTATTTTCAATCGTTTCTTATTGAATTTTAATTTGAAGAATGTACCTTTTTTAAATTTAAAGATGGTAATAAGTTATAGTAATAATCAAGTTTAATTTAGGTTTACATACTGTACCGTACTATTGTTATCTTAGTATTTCAGTAAATTTTTGTTCTTACCACATCTTTTTTGTTACCAGGCCATCATGGATGTACAAGTGTTTACCCGAAGAAGGATGCATACGATCGGACGAACCCCAATCAACCACAAACAACGTCACCAATCTTATGTTCAGCAGCTTGGATGTCTGCAGAACAGTTTGTGGGCGATTCGGCGGTCTATGGCCCAGACCGGTGACGGCTGTGTTGAGCACGCAAACTGTTAAAATGCATCCGAATTATCTCAGGTATGTTTGCATTTATTTCACTATCCGTAGGATAGATTACGCAGAACAACATTGCAAAGAGAATCTAATCTTAACACAAACACTATTTCAACCCGTCTTGCCAGTATTGTTCATTAGATCAAAACCTCGTCTGTAAGGAGACGCTAGTAGTAAACTATTAAAGGGTGTTGGTGAAGAAGATGTTTAGTTTCACAACTGAAATTGTTATATTTTATTGAAGTCAAAGTTTGAAGGAATGAATGAATATGTCTATTTGCATTGGATCTGGTTAGTTTCAGAATTTGCTCCATTCCAAGTGACCATTGACAATTCTCTCATTGCCTTTGCCCATAATTTATTTGAACTTTTATTTTCGCCATGGTAACATTTTTAAATTTTGAACAGATTGAAAAAACTGCTGCTTTTATTTTAAACACAATTAATAAATGCTTTTTGAGTTATCCGTAAAAATATTTAAATAAAATCAAATAGATACCTACATGCTAACTGTAAAAATATCACTAAAGAAGCTACGTAAAGTCTTTACTGAATGTTCCTTATACCACTAGGTACCTAACTATTCTATCCTATTTCAGTATTAGTTTTAAGAACTGATAACTGTTTGTTATCAAACAAACGTCTTTCTTATTGTGTGACTTAATCAGACTTCCGATATAAGCGACGTTAATGAACGAGTAGGAACTAGATCTGTAAAATAATTTAATTATATGAATCGGCGTGTACGCAGCGAAATGCACATTGGAAGAAATAAATCATCGTATTAAAACAGAATAAGCTTACGCTAAATTCATATGCAGAAAATAACAAGACTAATATTAAAAGGTATGTGTCTCTTGGTACATTCGAACGACACAAACATATTCATACATGTAGTCATTAAGACACATTTAAACTCATTTAAATAGACTATGAGTAATACTTAACGGAAACAATCTTTCTTAGTGTGGTTTGTAACAAGGCCTGAGACCGTCTGTTGGGGTGGTGGTGTTGGACAAGAGGCCAAGAGCACAATGACATTGATGTCCTCTGTCCTATAACTAAAATAGTGAATCAACAGAAAAAGGATTACAGCAGAACCCTTATATACATATATACAATAAATATTAGTTCTTATGATAAGTAATGAGAATAGAATGCACGTGTAAAGGAAAAGGTGTATAAGACGGCAGTTCGCCCAACCTTAATTTTTGATGCTGAATGCTGGCCTATGAAGAAGACCGTACCACAAAAGTACAAACAACAGAGATGAAGATGCTGAGATGAGCGGGGGCGTCACCCTCCCAGACAGAGTGAGGAACGAATACAACCGTGGAAGCTTTAAAATCCGCTCCATAGAAGACAAACTAAGCGAAGCATATCTCAGACGGTACAGCCATATAATTAAAAGACCTGAAGAGCAAGAAAAGTTCTGGTTATAAACACCGATCCGAAGAAGCGCGGTAGATCCCCCTTACTTGGATGTCCATGTCCTCACCCACAACCTAAAGAAAGCCCAAATCAATGACTAGTCGACCCAGAATAGAACTATCTGCCGAAGAATTACTAGGAGAGCCGACTCTAATTAAAATGGGATAAGGCTAGGCAAAGAGGACTAACATAAATATAAATAATTTCATTTGTTTTTGTTCTTCTTGTTTTTTTAAAATTTATCTACATGCGAGATTGTATTTAAGAACAACATTTTAACTTGTTTAAATTTTCGTTAAATTTCTTTATTTTCATTTATCTTTTTGGTTTGGCGCAAAGTGTTTAATTAATTTGTGGAAACTGCTCTGGATTATGTGTAGACTACTTGTATATTATTGTTATTTGTTTTGTATCTGTTTGTTTCCCTAATAAACTAAAAATAAAAATAAAGAGGCTAGGCAAATACCTACTGATGAATGATTATGTATACGCTTTCTGAGCGATTGACCTTTTAAAAAACATGTTTACGCACACTGCTATATATCTATCACCAAAGATTGAAACAATTTCTTGAATTTTAAAACAGAAAATAGAATTTACTAAGTGAAATTATTTTTTCTAAGGCGAATAAAATTCTTTGGCACATTTTAGCACTTTTTCTCTCAATTTTTAAAGTACAGTTGTTCTTCAAATAATTACTATTGTAATAAATTAAGTCGATTGAGAAAGAAGGGGCACACAATATACATATTAAAGAAATAGATCGAAGACATACTAATCAGATTAATCATGTATACAACCTCTGTTTAAGATGTTTTTTTTTGTGTTGCTCTAGCCTATTTGTATGGTAAGATGAATCTACCACTACAACACACGACAATTCCTACCTGCTTCAGTTTTTTATTAATGTTCTTAACTATCCATACCAACATTATAAATTTGAAAGTAAAAGTCTGTCTGTTACGATTTCACGGTTAAACCGCTGCACTGATTTCAATAAAATTTTGCAAGAAGATACTTTGATTCTCGAGAAAGAACGTTATGTTTCTCTTTATATAATCGACGTACAAACGGAGGGAACCAAGGTCCAAGGGAAAAAACTAAGATTATAGAAAAGACATAAATCTATACTATCTAAATCATGTTTGAATTAAAACCTAGTTATGTTTTAAAACGAAAGCTATAAAATAAGTACCCAAAGTGCATTACGTGTGTTACGGTCAATCAAACTCGGTTATACATAGATTGAATACGTACCACATGACCTAGTTAAACGTATGGGCTAGAAAGTAAATTAACTAGTGAAACTGTACAACTACGTTTTATACCGTGCATTGTGATACGCCAATGTGCTAAAACGATTAGTGACTCAAATTCAAATGCTTGGTACAATGTTACTTGTTCAGTTCCCATGTTTACACCTAACTACTTAAACATATAATGATAGAAATTCTTTTTACTTAAAAAGTTTATTTTCTAAAAATTCTCAAATTGAATAATCCATTTAGCCACCCAAGTCTGAGATTAGCGTGCATAAACAGATAAAAAAAAAAAAATTACTTAATTCGAGTTCTGTAACTTTAATAAATCCACTTTTATTTTGCCTGATTTTATACTTACCTAAGGAGTAAAAAAATTTACAAAGGTAGACATCTCTACTTCTAAAAAAAATAATCTATTTATTATCTTTAAACAAGTTTTTGAAGTTATTGTATACATTTTCAATATAGAACTACATAAAATTGATTTATATCAAATTTGGTATTTAGGTAAGGTTTTGATTATGTACTCGTATATACATGTCTTTCTACTATAGTGTAAATAACTATAGAGAAATGTTTGTACATTTCACTATAATTTCTAACAGTACCTGAATGACCGAGCTTTTTTTGTCATATTTTGATTATATTTTTTCTAAAAATGAAACCCTATTAGTTCGATTTATCGCCCCCGAAACCCCCATACTTAATTTAATGAAAATCGTTGGAGACGTTTCGGAGATTCATTTATATATATATACTAGCTAACTAAACTAACGAATATAAAGAATAACGCCGCGGGACAAAGTTAGTCTAAAAAAAAGTAGCCTAAGTTACTCCCTGGATCATCAGGTACCTGTCAGTGAAAGTCCCATCAAAATCAGTCCAGCCGTTCCAGAGATTACCTAGAACAGACAGACAGACAGAAAAAAAAAATAACTACATTTTTGGTATATGTACCGTCTATACATATATATGCATTTAGTAAAAAGCGGTTATTTTAATATTACAAACAGACACAAGAATTGCACGTTAAAAGGTATTAGATGTAACTGAACATATAAATACGTCACCTGTAGATCTAGGCATAAAATTACTTAAAAATACAGAATAAATAGAAAACGGTACAACCTATAGACAATAGAAAATTATCTTATAGCTCGAACCTTTCATTTTTCACTCAAGTTTTTCACTCAAAAATTATGAATCGCTCTTTGTTTAGAACGAACTTTGTTAGGTAAGATTTTCCTTTCGGAAATGACTTGGTTATTTTTAAATTCTCTCACTACTCGTAGATTCTGCTCATGTTTTCCGAATTTACCACACACACACACACACACACACACACTTCAACCTACCATGTAAAAACTTTTGATTAAATTTAAAAAGGGCTGTGTCATCTAGGCCATTATAACAAATCTATTGACATTTCATTCATAATTTAGTTCAGTAGTTTTGGCGCCAACAATACAAATAAATAAAATTGGAGTGTCTATTTAATGTTAATATTAAAATAACCGCTTTTTAATACATATGTATGTATACACGTTAAACGTATCAAAATAACATTTTTAACAATTTTTGTCTGTCTGTCTGTTTGTGCCGGGTAATCTCTGAAACGGCTGGACCGATGTTGACGGGACTTTCACTATCAGATAGCTGATGATCTAGGGCTGGCTGGCTTTGTCCCGCGGTGTTACCTGCGGTACGGCAGTAACCGCCTGTAAAACTGTGGGCAGTGTCAGCTAGTAGTATATATAGTTTGCCAAAACAATTACCCTTTCTTTTGGCTATGGCATAGTCGGGTAAAAATATATCCAAATCTGTTCAGTGCTCAACCGTGTGTTAGAACTGTGCACTTGTATGTTTCTCGTATTGATATCAGCTTACAAATTACCCTACTAAGATTAACCAACTATAGGAAAACATGCGATAACCATAGTTAAACTTTTAAGAACAGCACCTATAGGGCTGATGAAAATCACGCACCGTAAAAACATTAAGAAATATGTCAAAATCTAGAACAATATTAGCCCGTAGATGAAACGTACTCCATTGTTACAAAATAAGCATATGCATAGATAATGCGTACATAAATTAATCTCCTCGTGTTGATAATTAAAGACTATGTCGGTGACGTGGACGAATTGAGAAAATTTATTTCTTTTGAGAGATGAAGACGAGGTTGTGAATGTCAGATAGTCATTATAATTAGTTAACACCAGCTTTTGCTGCTACTTCGTACACGTGACATTTGTATTTTCATATAATTTTTAATTTTTCATCATTTAAACCTGTCCTGGAGTACGACAAACATTTCAAAACCAAAATCAGCTAAATCGGCCCAGCAGTTTCCGACTTAGATTATCTTTTATTTGATTTTATAGTAAACTAGCTGAGCCCCGCGGTGTTACCCGCGGTTATTGTTTCCAGAGATTACCCGGAACAAACAGATAGACAAACAGACAAAAAAAAAATTAACTACATTTTCGGTATATGTACAGTGTATACATACATATGCATTTAGTAAAAAGCGATTATTTTCATATTACAAACAGACACTCCAAATTTATTTATTTGTATAGATAACTAAGTGTAATGGTCATGTTACATATTCATCACGTTATTCATTCAGAACAGAAGTCTTGCAACTGCGACTCTATTTCGTTCAGGATAATATTTTGATCAAAACGACAGTAAGACCTAGGCTACGGTAATCGTCAATGTCAGTTAAGATTTTTTTATCAATAAATAACAGGCTATGAATATTAATATAATTAAACTACTAAATTACTATAATAATTACTCTATTTCGATGTAGACAAAAAATATTAAACTGATGTGTTCGCTCATTAGGTTGTTTTTCTATTCAATGTTGTGAATTCCTCAAAATTCGATACTCGAGTCGTGTCTGAGTTTTTCACATCCTTGTTGAACGAGTTCGAGAAAAAAATGATGTAACTGTGTATTTATTTTTTGTTTTGTTATATATTTAATAAATTGTCAAAAAAATGCTGTGTGTGTATTTTCAGGTAACTCCTACAAAAAATATATCAAGTGTTCAACTATTAAAATAACCAAAGGAAATGTTGTGTCAGTTGTATACATTACTTCGCATTATTAAATAATTGTTTAAGTCTGAGTGTATAAACAAATAACAAATAAAAAGTAAACAAATAATGGCAACAACACAATACAACAATCCAGTTCCGTTCATGAACCCATGAAATGATACCAACATCATTTTAAAATATTTTTTGAACATACACGCTATACACATTAAACTTTAATTTTTATATTCCTAAATCACGCTAGTTTGTTTGGTCACATTTCCAGAATGTTTTCTTTTATTGTAACGCTTTGTTCCCGGAATGTCCCGATCCCGAAATGTTTGGTTCCCGGTATTTAAAACTCCCGGTGTTTAATTCTAACCACTTATTCCAATCATGCTGATTCATTGAATCACGATAATAGTTTTCAAGGAAGGAGATAATTAATTTGACTTGAAATATTAAAATATATAAATATAGCTATTTAGTTAATAATAGTGACAAAGTCAAATGACTAAATTCGAAGTGTCGTAATCATTTCATCCCGTACATAAGTCTATAACACTGAACGCCATAGATTTTTTTAAATGTGCTTTTTACGTAAACTTATAACGCATGCACGGTTTAAAACACAACAGAAAGAAACAAGGAAAAGCTAAACTGTTTTTAACCGACTTAAAAAAAGGAGGAGGTTTCTCAATTCGACCGGATGTTTTTTTTTATGTGTGTTCGCGGATAACTTCGTCGTTTATGAACCGATTTTGATGATTCTTTTTTTAATGGAAAGGAGATATCCCAACGGTGGTACAATGATAAGGACACTAAGATCTGATGATGGTATCCATGAGAAATCGAGTCAAACCTTGAAGTCGGTGTAATTTTTGTTAAAATTTTATTTTCCTATGTAGATGACTGCAACCACAGAACTGAATACCAATTCTAGTAATAAAAACTCTGAGGATATTTAAAATTTCTGTGGCAGCAACACGCAATACGACATCAATAAAATAGTATACCGGTATTCTTATCTTAAACCGTAACAAATATAAGTATGTCATTTAATATCAATATCTTGATGGGGATTAGTGTCTATTTTGTGATGTGTTAAATTTATAAAGATCTAAAGCAAACATTCTCTTTTGACACTTGGAATGAATGTGGAAATTTCCGAAAGATAAAATAAATGAAGAGTTTAAAACAGAACAACAAAAGTTATGAAAATTATAACATAAAAAATGACTACAATAACTGGTAGG
Organism: Spilosoma lubricipeda; assembly: GCA_905220595.1. Taxonomy (NCBI): domain Eukaryota; kingdom Metazoa; phylum Arthropoda; class Insecta; order Lepidoptera; family Erebidae; genus Spilosoma; species Spilosoma lubricipeda. Next base: position 6,523,955 of record HG992290.1, read on the forward strand.
ACCAACTAGAAATGGGACCAGCACTAGCTTTCAAAAAAAAAAAATCGTTAAAGTCGGTTCACTCAGTCGAAAGTTCTGAGATAAAAAACATAAAAATACAGTCGAATTGAGAACCTCCTCCTTTTTTGAAGTAGTACGTATGTGTTTGTAATTTATTTTAGTTTGTGATTAATGTTTTTCGTTAAATACTTTAAATTTCTCCAAAATATCTCATGATTCCCCTTGGCCCTTGCCCTTGCCACGTAATAAATATTTAAATATTTAAATAAATATTTCGGACATCTAACACACAACGCCATGTAGTCCCAAACTAAGCAGAGCTTGTGTTATGGGTACTAGACAACTGATATAAATACTTATATACTTTTTTTTTTTGTAAATACATATATATTATACATAGAAAACACCCAAACTCCGAAACAACTATTTGTAGATCATACAAACATTTGGTTCGACCCGGGAATCGAACCCGAGACCTCATGATCAGCAGTCGCACACGCCAACCTCTAAACCAACGAGGCAGTAATGGCATACTTGTTTAACCCCTCCTTTGTGATTTTTTCTATAAGATTTTGCAATATTTTCTATATCCTAAATGATCATTTCTATTTCCTGAAAATTTATAACATCACCATTTTCTTCTGATAAAACAGAGAATGACTGATAAAAATGTCGATTCCTTGCTTACCATCTTTTTTTAATTTTTCTTGACTATGCAACTTTTAATTTTATGGTTAAAATAACAACACGTGCTTATTAATGCTATTTTACAGTCTACACTACTTACAGTATATGCAATGAATACATATAGAGATAATAGATGCGTATAAAAGAAGTAAATTAAAAAGAAATGAAAACATTTAAGTTTTAATAATGAAGTAGTAACCGAAACAACACTCGCCGTTCCGAAAATACTCTCTTAAATGATTTACAGCAACGTCATAATGTCGTAAACGCGAGTTAACAACTTTGACAGTCCGCCTAGTTTGTCTATGTTGTTGTTGTCGCAGAGACACAGTAACACAGGTGTCTCGCGTCGGTCTGTCTATTCTTGTAACCGGTGACATCGAGTTGCGTCACCAACTCACGCGCATGGACGTCACGGCGTCAACGCACTCTACTGCGACTCGATACTAACGTGGGTGACATTTAGACGAAAGGTGACGATATATTGATGATTATTATTTTATATGGGGGACTTAAGTGTGACTAATTAAAATGAAAGGGAGAAGTATATATTTAGAAGTGGTCTATTATAGACTGTTCTGTCGATGGTAATGATGAGATCAATTATGTAACAAATAATTTTAATGTTGAGGAATACTTTAGATTTTTTAGGGTTGATGATGTTAATGTAATTTAGATTGATATGGTAGTCGTTGTCACGTCACATTTAAAAAACAATGTAGATTTGTTGTCTGTTCATATTAATGCACTACCGTACCATTTCTTCCATTATCATTATATGGATATACTAGCTGACGCACGCAACCTCGTTGCGCCTTATATTGCCCGTAGCGTGAAAATTTCCCAAAGTTTTTTAAACATTCTTCATTGTTGCTCCGCTCCTATAAGTAGTAGCGTGATGATATATAACCTATAGCCTTTCTCGATAAATGGGCTATCTAACACTGAAATAATTTTTCAAATCGGACCAGCGGTTCCTGAGATTAGCGTGTTCAAACAAACAAACAAGCTCTTCAGCTTTATATATCAGTATAGATACATATGATAGACGTTTCTAAGGGCGCTGTGAAGGGTATTGGATACTCTCAATTAGCCTTTAGTATTCCACTGGACATAGGCCTATTCTTAGAAAGGAGAAAATTATACAAATTGGTAACTAAAAGAAGTAATAAAATATTATTTTTGTTAAAATATCTTAACTTCTTGGGTATCAAACTTCCCAACACTAACTGGGACCTTGAATCCGACAGTATTTATAGTGAACTAGCCGACCCACGCAACGTCGTTTGCGCCTTATATTGCCCGTAACGTGAAAATTTCCCCCGTTTTTGAAACATTGTTCATTGTTGCTCCGCTCCTATTAGTAGTAGCGTGATGATATATACCCTATAGCCTTCCTCGATAAATGGACTATCCAACACCGAAAGAATTTTTCAAATCGGACCAGCGGTTCCTGAGATTAGCGTGTTCAAACAAACAAACAAACAAACAAACAAACAAACAAACAAACAAACTCTTCAGCTTTATATATTAGTATAGAGTATAGATTTCGTTGAAAACTATTTTTTTTATTAACAGACAGTCAGTAATAAGACGTTATTGAGTTATTATGGGACGTATTAGCATCCAATCAGCCAGTGACAAGTGACAAACATGCTCAAAAAATATTCTCTTAAATTTTCTGTACACCTAAAACTAAACTAGATATACCGGTTTTTCGGAGTCTAAATGACTATCTAATGATAAATAGACACAGGTCACTGCCGAGTTTTGTTTAGCTGGATCTAGTTTTTATTAGATAAGTAAGGAGTGGGACGTATGTAGTGTTTTATATCACACTAGCTGACCCACGCAACCTCGTTTGCGCCTTATATTGCCCGTAGCGTAAAAAATTCCCCCGCTTTTGACACATTCTTCATGGTTGCTCCGCTCCTATTAGTAGTAGCGTGATGATATATACCCTATAGCCTTCCTCGATAAATGGACTATCCAACACCGAAAGAATTTTTCAAATCGGACCAGCGGTTCCTGGGATTAGCGTGTTCAAACAAACAAACAAACAAACTCTTCAGCTTTATATATTAGTACTAGCAGACCCACGCAACCTCGTTTGCGTCTCTTATTGCCCGTCGCGTGATAATTTTCCCCCGTTTTTGAAACATTTCTCATTGGTGCTCCGCTCCTATTGGTCCTAGCGTGATGATATATAGCCTATAGCCTTCCTCGATAAATGGGCTATCTAACACTGAAAGAATTTTTCAAATCGAACCAGTGGTTCCTGAGATTAGCGTGTTCAAACAAACAAACAAACAAACAAACAAACTCTTCAGCTTTATATATTAGTATAGATAGATATCATAGGATATTTTAAGCAGGTTGACGTAACCATTATATTGTGTAAACTCATATTATCAATTAATTCCATTTAAAATAACTATGTCAGTTTCAATTAGGTCTGGTTTCTTCACCAAGGTTAAGGTCTGCGAGAAATTAGTCGTTACTTGCACGTCGTTTATTATATTCCATTATATATGAGACTAGCTGAGTCCCGCGATGTTACCCGCGGGTATTGTCGTACCGCGGGTGACGCCGCGGAGCGAAGCTAGTCTAAAAAAAGTAGCCTAAGTTACTCCTTATATTATCATCTATATTTGGTAACGATAATTTATATCAGAAGTCATTTGTTACTAAATTTATAGAATGACTTGATGGCAACGACGTCGTGTCATATCAACACAGTTTTTTTTTCATATCAAGTTTTTATCTAAGTATATATTAATACGTAAAGCAAAAACTTTGTACCCTTTTTTACAAAACAATATGCGAATGGAGAAGTATGAAATTTCGCACAACTAAAGTTTACATGGAGGAGAAGTGCAGAATACTAAAAAACATCGAATTATCAAGTATCGAAGTAGTCGAAGTAAATAAATTTTGTGGTAAGTACATGGATGAATCTTGTACAATGCAATCCATAATTCTTTATTCTTCAGTGGACATCGTTTGGTTGATACATACAACATTATCTGATTCTTATAAATCATTTAATTTAGCTTAAACATTTTTGTTAACAGCTAGGAGTACAAATCTGTCTGTGGGCCTACTACTTCCCTTTCTGTATGCAGGAAATGATAACAACGAGTTTGATAGTATACAATTACTAACATGTTTTGATATCATAAAATTAAATTTATGCACCGTTGTATAACGGGACTTAAAACACAGGATATTCTGTTCCAGTCAATATTAAGGTTGTGTAAAAATCTTGTAAGGTAAAGAGATATCATCATCATCATTAGTCTATCGCAGTCCATTGCTGGATATAGGCCTCTCCAATTAAAGAGATATACTGTTTACAAAATTACCTTACGATGAATGACGACGAACCACACATTCAACTAGTATTCTCATTTCGATCGAAGTGATAGATCTATAAAAATGAATCGTTTACTAGACAACGGTTGTAACCTTTAACGGAGCCCCTACATTTTATAACAATGGGTTGTCTATTTCCCACGTTTGTTGTGTAACTTTAAATACTAGACGAGTTTTGTGAAGGTTAAATCAGAGTATTTACTTGTAGCTATAGTTAGACGCCTCTACAATGACAGATTGATTCGTCAACGTCAAGGGGAAATAGTTCATTAAAACTTTACCATTGAGTTTTAAATCAACTAGAGTCTATTAATCTATCTATATCTATACTAATATTTTAAACGCGAAAGTTTGTAAGTATGGATGGATGAATGTTTGTTATTCTTTCTCGCAAAAACTACTGAACGGATTTGGATGAAACTTTACAGTAATATAGCTTATATATCTGAATGACACATAGGCTACTATTTGCCGCGATAACTGACATACACGCGGGCGGAGCCGCGGGCAACAACTAGTATTCAATATTTATCTGAAATGAAGTCCTCTTGACTTCATAAAAAGTAAATAAAAGTCTCGTTGGAGTCTCATAAAAAACTAATATTGAATTTTTCAGCCGATTCTTCGCATTGAGTTGTCGCTATTTGAATTTTCAATACCTGCACCTTAAAGACGATTATTATTAACCAGTAACCCTTTTGTATTTGTGTTATTGAGACAATTAAAACAACCTCTTTGAAAGGTTCAGGCAAACATTATTAACAGATTCTCATTTTGCAACAGAAATGCTCCTGAATTTGTTTCTAACTAAACAAGGCTATGGTAAGAATGACTATTTAGTCTATTTACTATCGTGGGAGTCGAATATGCTTACACCTGCATGTCCTACACACTATTAAAAACATAAAATACTAATTGTTCCAAACCAAATAACTAATCGTTTAATCTTATCTCAATGTTTTCGCCACTTAGGAAATACCGACCCATTTAAAACGTAATTAAAATAGTGAATATTCCAAACGACAATCAGTGTTATTGTTAAATCGTATCGTATCGGTATATGATTTAACTTTAAATACAATTTGTAAGAATTTTGCAATACACTATTGTTTAAAATAGGTAACCGTAAAACAGACGATATCGCCCACAACAAGATTGTGAAGGAAGGGCTAACCGGAATAAACACTTTCGAATGCTGGGTGGCATCCAAGAGTTTGACAGACTGCTCTAAATATATCCCGTAACCACTTTTAGATACCGCTATCATTGTTTATATGTATATGAGTGAAGATACGCTTCAAGATAGATCAGTAGATATTGTAATCTAAACGTAATTTATCCACTAGCGACATGTGTTGCGTGATGTGTATATTTAAACCAATAGTCTATAAAGTCTTTAAGTCTTATAATTATCAAAACACATCGCAAAAAACGTAGTCTCATCACGGTGTAGTGTAAGACTTGCTAACTTTTGCTAGACTGTCCCTACCCGTCGCATATGAAATGAAGATCCTACTAATATTATAAATGCGAAAGTTTGTAAGGATGGATGGATGTTTGTTACTCTTTCACGCAAAAACTACTAAACGGATTTGGATGAAACTTTACAGTAATATAGCTTATACATCAGAATAACACATAGGCTGCAGGCATAGACATATACGCGGGCAACAACTAGTATTATTATATTATAGTTAACTACTTTCTTCTTGCAAATATTTCGTCTGCAGTTGACAGGGTTTCGATCAAAACTGTAAAATCGTTTAAAATTTCTAACTTTCGGTTTGTGGACGATAAGCCTATGATTTTTCGTTTCAAAATCAGTTAAAAATCGAGAAGATTGTGTGTCCAGTTTTCTTAATACCGTTCAATTTATTTAGTAGTATATATTCTTATGAAAGTTTTGCCCACGGTTCCACTCGCGTGTATGTTGGTTATCACGGTAAAGACTAGCCTATGCCCTTCTTCAAGAATCAAAGTATCTTTATGCCAAACAATGAAATCGAACTGATGCTTTGAACTCGTAATAGACCGAAGACAGATAAAGTTAAAATTAGAACTCTTTAACTATTAAGCTGTCTCCATAATTATACACCTATAAAATCACTTGACTGCACATTTGGCCTAGTAGTTTCACCACGCCGTTTCCTACTTCGCCAAGTGTCGTGGGTTCAAATCCTACATAGGACAACACTTTGTGTGACCCACAAATTGTTGTTCTGAGTCTGGGTGTTCTTTGTGTCCGTTTCATGTATGTTTGTAAAGTCGACCGCGACACAAGATTTATTCCTAGTGCAGGAGTTGTGCTTTAAAAAAAATTAAATACCTATAAAAATGTATTCTTCTCGTATCCTCTGCATAGAATACAATATGAGCCATTATTATTGTCTTACGCTTCGTAAAACAACTGGCGAAGCGTTAAGCCAAGTCACCTTGACACACACATTATATTTATATTTATAGTTAATTTTATAATTCACTTATATATTTTTTATTTTTACTTTATGCACATTAAAAGCGATAAAGGGGGTTTTAATGCCGTAGGCATTTTCTACCAGTCGACCTTAGGGTGATGCAGAGCTAAAAAAGGTAGATGCATAAAACTATTTAAGTTGATATCTCAATAAGAAATAATTTAACCATAAGTAATAATTATATTTATAATACATACACATATGTACATAAAATATACACAATACACAATCAAGGTGATTCTGATAGAATGTGTAGAAAATGTTTCCACAAGTGTTTAAAACTTTGCTTAGTCTTAGCCATCCTGATCTCGAGAGGGAGCTCGTTCCATAGTAGGACAGCTTGTACGAAGAAGGTTGAGTGTAGAAAATCAGATCGGTGAGTGGTACATTGGAGAAACAGGTTCTTGGGCTTATCTATCATTTTATTATAACTTAATTTTAGGCATATACGTAAGATATGTATAAATCGACTAAGAAATACAAAATCGAGTTCTAAGAGAATTTGCCGTCACGAATTCTTTGTGTTATCTTTCAATAGGGTTTTTAATATATTTGATTCAGAGACACAAATTAGACTTAAACTAATTACATATTTAATAACAGATGAATACAACATACATAACAATTATATAACAAATTATATTGCATAACATTCAAGTGTTAAACAATTGTTAATAATTTATACTCTCGATTGTCGGCACTTGGTGGAACTTGTTGTAATACATTCTAGAAATAAACTCACTTGTACTTATTCCACTATTTTAATTCAATTTACACCTGACCGGTTTCGCCTAATGGCATTCTCAAAGGTTATGGTTACATAAATGCCTTAAGGCGAAACCGGTCAGGTGTAAATTGAATTAAGATAGTGGAATAAGTACAAGTGAGTTTATTTCTAGAATTGTTAATAAGACTAAGAATGATACTAAGGGCCATTTTCCCCAGTTTCTAATAAAGTTTCAGATAGTTATCTGACATATAACACTATTAAATAGATACAAGTTGCTGATATTCTGATACTTCACGTTTATATCAGCAACTTTTATCTATTAAATAATGACAAATACGTTGTCAGAATATGTTAGACAAGTATTATACTTGTCTCTATTCGAGATAAATATGTAACCATAATCTATAATTTTCTGGTAGATAAGTTCAAAATAGTCTGTCAATAACTTTATCAGCAAGTAAATAAACTGGCGTTAATTATTATAAAAAGCGAAATTCCTTATCGTTAAATCATGGGGTTAATATGGGAATGGGGATTTTACTAATTAAATGGCAAAAATAATATGTAACTTTTCAACTGAATGTTATTATGTAGAACTAACAGTCCAATTATTGTGCACTGTTAATAAAAAAACAGTCTTGAACAAGCAGTTTCGCTCTTTAAACGAAGGTGAAAGCGAAACGCTTGTTGAATACTGAATGCAATGCCTTACTGTCACACCTATTGTTACTAAATTTAACGGATGCCCCCCATTGTTTGCTTTTCCAAATGGTTTCAATGTGATGCAAAATAGAACTATGCTACTATTACTACCACTTTTACTTTTTAATATCTCATGGTTTTGGCAATTTGTTAACACATGGGTTAATTGGCTTAAGAATGTGATCGTTTAAGTTTTAGCACACTTAGTGCAGGTATTAAAGCTATCGACTTTCTTATACATAAAAATACCTCTAGATAGAGCTAAATTTAAAAGCAGTTATTTAAATACATATTCATCTAATATTAATGTTTGACTGTGTTATGTAGTACGAATACATGAAAGCCATTCCAACTTGAATTCTTTGTGATAGTTTTGGTCGATTGAAAATAAAAAACTTAAGTATTTCAATCTTATAGTCGCGTGATAGATTATTACGCATAAGCACGTTGTATGGCTATCGTATCGATTCATAAAAAATATTGAACACAAACAATACTCTCATATTAATGTGATCCGTAAAATTCGGTAATCATATAATGGACAGACTTTAAAGACATATAATTATATGAGTTCATCGACTCACTTCTAAGGGTCAACTGCCTCGAACGTTATACCACTTAAATCTGCTAATATTTGTCTTTAGTCTCGATCTCCATATGATGAGGTAGTAAGTAATTGCATAGTTTATGATGTACTTCGGACCCCTACTACCAACTGACATACCCTGACTGGTCCTAGAGTAATTTAGGAAAGATAATTTTTTTTCAAGACTTATTTAGCCCATTTCGCCTGTAGCCTAGGGCGAAATGATCATAATGAAATTTTGAAAACATGTTGGATATTGAAAAGGAAAGAGGTAGCTCTACATTCAAAAAGAAATACAAAGGACGGAAAAATACTTTTACCCAAACGAAGCGGCGGCTAAAACTTACATCTATACAAATAAATAAAATTAAATGAAAAATAAAATGTCAGTTTGTAATTGTGAAATTACCGCTTTTTACTAAATGTATATACACGGTACATATACCAAAATGTAGTTAAAAAAGTTTTTGTCTGTCTGCCTGTCGGTCTGTTTGTCTGTCTGTCTGTTTGTTCCGGGTAATCGATTTTGACGGGACTTTCACTGGCAGGTAGCTGATAATCCAGAGAGTAACTTAGGCTTTTTTTAAGACTAACTTTGTCCCGCGGCGTTACTCGCGGTACAACAATAATCGCGGGTAGCACCGTGAGGTTCAGCTAGTATTATAATAAATTAGATAACAGTTTTTCCCTACCATCGATGAAGCTTTATTAGCATTAATAATGAACAGTTATAAATAATATATGCAGTGCAAAAGTATACGAAAGCAAATAAAAGATGATAAACACTAAGGGGTGAATGACCCAGCCGAGAGTACTAACGGTACCTCGACCTACGATCTCGGGATCATTTATTTGACAGTCGTGATCGCCAACTTCGGTTAAGGCACATTACAAACCGCCCACTTGTGCTATTGCATCGTGTGAATCTTCTCTTTATGACATTGCTCCTTTCGCGTACAATACAGTTATATAAATAAATTCATAGAATAATGATATGTAGATACATGTGTCATACAAATGAAGAAATATGTTTTACCATGAAACTGAATCAATTTGAACTGCAGTTCAAACAGTTTGCATTTAAAGTTTTGAAAATTAATCGTCATGGGCAATACATACTTTGCAATTTGCAATACTATTAAAAAGCAATTCGAATTTTTTTCGAAAAAAAAAATTATACAAAAAGAAAAACGCTTCTAATTTTCAAATTCAAATCATTTATTTCAGACTCATTATTCTACTCATAATTTTCCTTCTATGTTTAAAAATAAGTGTAATTGCACGATAATTTATATTTAACTTTTTATTTAAATTATCCAGTTTAACAGCACAGCTTAACGACCATAATAAGGTTATCCAAAAGGATGACTGGTCTAGCTTCTATAATCTTAATTTCGTATATATAAAAATCATTGCCGTTCGTTTGTCTTGCTAAAACTCGAGTACAGCTGGGCCAGCTGGGCGTAGTCCAGGGAAGCTTTAAACGATGAAAAATTCAAAAATAACTTGAAAATACAAATGTCACGTGTACGAAGTAGCAGGCACTGCTTAGTGCTAGATTTATTTAATTTTATGATCGAAACAAGTCGGAAACATACATATATTTGACAAATAGTCTCAAATTTTATGATTTATCTATCTGGCATTCCATTTGAGTCCTTTAGAATATTTCCCTTTTTAAAAACCAATCTCTTACTTCTTGCAGCATCAACAAAATGTACGTTATTTATTGTGCAGTACAAGAACTTATTTAACAAGTACAATTTTAACAAAAATAAAACCGACTTCAAGGTTCGACTCGATTTCTCTTTGATGCCATCATCAGATATTAATGTCCTTATCATGGTACCACCGTTAGGTCATCACCTTTCCATAAAAAAAAGAATCATCAAAATCGGTTCCGACGAAGTTATTCGCGAACACACATAAAAAAAAACAAGAACAAAAAATATATACGGTCGAGAAACCTCCTCCTTTTTTTGAAGTCGGTTAATAGCACATTTAACACAATTTAATTAAACGCTAAAGAGGTCACATTTTTATTATTTGTAATTTTGTCCATAGATTCGATTTAGAAAAGGTGCCTGTTGATGCTCGCGAAATTACAGCTGCAATGACTCAAGTAGTGGGTTCAAATCTGCTGGCAGAGTGTGATGGTGAAGTCACAGAGATTGTGGAGACACCTGTAATTGTCTACATAACCGTGAAGTCTGCCGACACGTCTCTCCATTGGGACACTGAAGAACAATATATGCTTGATTTGTCATCAAAAGGTTAGTAAGAAAACTAGTCGATATATTGTTATGAGAAGTAGTTAGGAATCGGCTCATAGTAAGATTCTGTTGATTTGTATATAGTTAAATAGCATCATTAATGAATATTTTCCGACATCTAGTCCCAAACTAAGCAGTGCTTTCATTATGGGCACTAGATAACCGATGAAAATACTTAAATACTTTTTTTTTGTAAATACATACGTAATTATACATAGGAAACACCCAAACTCCGAACAAATACTTGCAGATCATATAAAAATTTGGTCCGATCCGGAAATCGAACCGGAAACCTCAAACACAGCAGTCGCATACGCCACCACTGCGCTACAGATGCAGTCAAATCAGTCAATCAATATGATTTTAGCATCATTAACTACTATTTTGGTTAGGCATTTTTACTAAAGCTTCAAATGACAACTGACTCCGGAAGTCAACAAGTTTAAATATTTTGAGTAAATCCTAAGTGTTTTGTTATATAATATTACAGAAGGACAAATAATAGTGTACATCATGGCAGAGACAGTGTACGGTGTTCGTCACGCTTTAGAAACATTTACACAATTAGTTGCACCAGAGAAGTCTAATTACTCCAATGAGAAAAAATGTGGTCTTCAAATAGTCACCGGTGCGAGAATTCGCGACCGCCCGGTCTATAAGCACAGAGGATTACTGTTAGATACTAGCCGGCACTTCATCCCGATGACTGATATCAAGAGGACTATTGACGGAATGGCTGCCAACAAAATGAATGTCTTCCATTGGCACGTCACTGACTCACATAGCTTTCCTTTGGAATCTAGTAGAGTACCACAGTTTACGAGGTAAATACAACAATAATCTATAAATACAAATAAATAAAATTGGAGTGTCTGTTTGTAATATTAAAATAACAACTTTTTAATCAATGCATATGTATGTATACACGATACATATACCAAAAATGTAGTTAGAAATTTTTTTATCTGTCTGTCTGTCTGTTTGTTCCGGGTAATCTCTGGAACGGCTGGACGGATTTTGACGGGACTTTCACTGGCAGGTAGCTGATGATCCAGGGAGTAACTTAGGCTACTTTTTTTAGACTAACTTTGTCCCGCGGCGTTGCTCGCGGTACGACAATAACCGCGGGTAACACTGCGGGGTTCAGCTAGTACATAATAAATATTAATAAGAAGCTTTTGCTCGCAACGCCGCCCGTGTATGTCCATTATCGCGGTAAATAGTAACCTATGTGTTATTCTGATGTATAAGCTGTAAAAAATTATCTAAATCCGTTCACTAGTTATGTTGAAACAGCAACAAATATCCATACTTTCAAACGTCTATCCTCACAAACTTTGCATTTATAATATTAGTAAGATAGGATATTATCAAATAAATATGTGATTGTGGAATGATGTAAAAAAGTGGTGTAAAAATTCTTTAAATTGCAAAATGATAATGCATGGATTGCTTTTATTTTCAGGTATGGAGCATATTCCGCAAAGGAAATTTACTCTATAGAAGAAGTGAGGGATTTGATAAAATATGCACAGATTCGCGGCGTCCGTGTTGTCATTGAGATCGATGCGCCCGCGCATTCTGGCAATGGATGGCAATGGGGAAAGGTAAATAGTAAACACCCTACACAACATCGTTATCTCAATATATATAAAAAAAGAAAGATTTGTTACAAAATGCTTAACTCAAGCTCCTCCACACCGGATAGCCGAATTTCTATAAAGATACTAAAAAATTACATAAAAAAATAAGAATAAAATTCAGTTTCTCATGTATTGTGTACTAGCTGACCCACGCAACTTCGTTTGCGCCTTATATTGCCCGTAGCGTGAAAATTTCCCCCGTTTTTGAAACATTCTTCATTGTTGCTCCGCTCCTATTAGTAGTAACGTGATGATATATATACCCTATAGCCTTCCTCGATAAATGGACTATCCAACACCGAAAGAATTTTTCAAATCGGACCAGTGGTTCCTGAGATTAGCGTGTTCAAACAAACAAACAAACAAACAAACAAACAAACTCTTCAGCTTCATATATTAGTATAGATGAAGCTGAATGAAGAGCAGAACCGTATATGCGTGGTAAAAATGCAGGTGAAACTGCAGGGAACTACTAGCTAATTATATAAAAATTATAACTACACGTTTTCAATGTCGTTCGCTTTGCAGATTTTACCAAGACATATTTATATATAGCTTATAACTGAAGTGAACTTATTATATTTCCAACTCCTCTAGTTGCCTTTTGAATAATCGGTGGACTCACCCCGGTGACGACTAGTAATCAGTATCTTTGAAGGCACTGACTTTCCAGTAAGAATGCCTTAGATGTTCATGACAACCCGGACCGACGGATAACGTTCTTTCTGAGGCACGTATGTGAATACCGCCAAACTAAAGTACTCTGGGCCGTTATTAACAATTGCTTGTAAGAAGAACTCAACAATACTTTCAGCTCGATCCGGGAATCGACCCGAGACCTTTTCTAACCAACGAGGCAGTCCTCCTTGCATTGCTCTTATGACACATTGTGTTTTTTTTTTCGATAATAATGTAACTACTCGGCATTACTTAATGTATCTTATCTGTGTTAGGCCATTATCATAAACGTCCTTTTGCATTGTCATGGATATATTGTTTCAGCTGCATTTGAACAGCGATAAAGTCAAGTTAAATCGTCATCAAGTTCTTTAGAAATATGTAAAATGATTGAAATAGCTCTTGTTACTTTTAAATTAATTCAGAGAAATGAACTGATGCTTTCGGAGTGCCATACATTTCTGGTCTAAAGCGGAAAGATCAGGGCATTACAGAAAACCTATATTAGCAATTGTTTCGCTGCTAAATAAGTGAAGTTAAAGACCTTTAGTGGACCGTTTTTCTCACTTGTCCCTTATCAAAAATGTCATAATTTCCATTTCCAATCACAGGAATTCCAGTTATGCTTTACTTACACTATTTATTTAAAAGGTGTTTTAATTTTTCAGGAGTACGGCTACGGCGATTTGGCCGTGTGTGTTAACGCGAATGCTTGGCGCCATTTGTGCATTCAGCCTCCTTGCGGTCAGCTCAACCCAGCCAATCCTGCTATGTATCGAGTACTGCGAGATTTGTATAGGGACATTGCAGAAATGGTAACGAAGCCAGCGTTACTGCATATGGGAGGAGATGAGGTCAGTTGATATTAAGTTTAGAAAAACAGCCTTGAAGAAAGTACTTCAATACTTCTTAAATCATTAAACTTCATTTATCTCTCTCGACACTCGTGTTTCTATTTTTTTATTTTTGACTTTGGACTTGGACCCCAAACATTTCAAGACTTACGCAACCTCACAACTTATTGCATATGCGTCATAACTAAAAAGACAAATCCGGATATCTATTTACACGATGATTAATTAATTCGGTGTCTACTTTCACGTTCCCTTAGGTGTTCTTCAGTTGCTGGAATGCCAGCGAAGAAATCACAAACTACATGAGGCAGAAAAATTATGACCTAAGTGTAGATGGATTTATAGACCTCTGGGCTGAATTCCATGAAAAGGCACTGCAAGCTTGGGATGAAGAATTGGAGGCGGCTGGTGGAACGAAACAACCTGTTATGCTATGGTCTTCAGAACTGACACAGGCTCGTCGGATTCAGCAGCATCTAAATAATGAAAGGTGAGTTTATTCAATGATGATAATTTGTATTGTTTTGATTTTTAAAACAAATCGGTTTTTCAAGGATATGATAGGATATAAAATACCCTTGCATGGACTTCTGACGATAAAACGATTGATTGAAATGAGTGACGAATCATTTTTATCGATTATCGAAAAATTTTTTGCGAAATCATAAACTGACTATAATTTTGAATTCCGCTTCCTGTTTCCTATTCCGGTCAATCAAATACTTTAAAAATTTGGTGAGAAAATTTAAAATCTTGATAAGATGTGAAGGCAATGTTTGAATGCAAAAGGCAAAATTACATGGTTAAGTTTGAGTGTGTAAGAAATAGCTTAAATCGGATATCTGTAACTCGAAGTCCGTCTCGTGTAACTCGAACAGATTAAGAATACGGAGAGTAACGACCTCTATTCATTACGTGGGTGTCATAAAGCCGAGTCTCCACAGAACAAAAGTTGTCAAGTTTTGTGTTGTCAACACGTGTTGGTGATAAAAGTTTCTGTAAAGCCGAGTCTCCACCAAACAGTGAACACAAAAGTTGGCAACTTTTGTGCTGACAACCTTTTTTTGAGTTGTCAAATTTCAGTGGAGACGCGAGCGTGGTTAGTACTTTTAATACTTAGGCCAAAAACTCCTGTCTAGGGAGAGCCCATGTCTAGCAGTGAACTTATAAAGTACTAATAATGGTGTTTCCAGGAAGGTTGAGTCCTCCAAACCTTATTTTATTTTTATGTAATAGACTGCAAATGAGCAGACGTATCACCCGATGGTAAGCGATTACCGCCGCCCATAGATACCCGCAACACCAGAGGCGAGGGATGGGGGGAGGCATTGGGATATTGGCCTCCGGTATCCTCACTCACTCCATGAAACAAAGCGCAAGCGCTGTTTCACACCGATTTTTTTGAGGCTGTGGTATCACTATGGTTGAGCTGGCCCATTCATGCCGAATAAATTAATATTACAATGTACTTTCCAATTTCAAATTCCAGATACGTTATCCAAGTTTGGGAGCCAGTGGATAGCCCGCTCTTAGATCAACTAATTAAGTTGCATTACCGGGTGATATCTGTACCTAAGGATATCTGGTACCTAGACCACGGCCTCTGGGGTGTGACAAAGTATTCCAACTGGAGAAGGATGTATGGCCACATGTTGCCAAGGGCAGACAATGTATTGGGCGGTGAGGTGGCCATGTGGACTGAGTACGTGGATGAAGAAGGAATAGGTAAGAAATTTGTTGTTTACTATTTTATTCGTGTTTTTAATGCAGTACAAGTTTTGCAAAATCTAAATAACCAAATTTAAATTATTGTACTACTTAATATATATTTTTATAGAACATTTAAAGTGAATGATGTGTGAGTGATAAATTTCGTAGATGTATAATTAAGGTTTTGATATCATCGTATTATTGAGTCTGTTTTTTTTTTTATGCAACAAATAAGTATGGGGTGATTGGCAGGTACTACTTAAGCATCAATTAAAATTTTAGGTGTATGACAGTTTCATAAATCGTGATTTATGCTTAAGAAATTATCAAATTACGTTTGATTTCATTTGAATTTATTTCCCCGGAATTCACGATTTGTTACTTTTCTCGAAATATTTTCTTTTTCTGCCATTTATAGCTGAAAAAGGAGGGCAAAGATCAATATTAATTATGTCTCTATACTCTATACATCATAATATCCCTTTTTGTTTTTAATCTATATTTTAGTGTTGCCAGAAAAAATATCCTATTTCTATTTATGTATAGAATAAAAACTATATCACAAAAAATGTTATCTCAGAAGAAGAAAAATGAATTATTTCTCAATGTATATATTTATATTTCTCAAGTGTAACAATATCTATCACTATCCGTCAGATACTCGCATCTGGCCGCGCGCGTGTGCTGTGGCAGAACGTCTATGGTCGGATCCTACTGCCAGCGTATACTCTGCAGAACGTCGCCTGCAACGTCATCGCCGTCGTCTGGTAGCTCGCGGCCTTCGCCCTGACGTCCTCAGCCCCGCCTGGTGCGAGCATCACGACTCCAAGTGCCTCTAACCATCCATACTTACCGGCTTGGCAAACTCTTGTGTTGCTCTCTAACTGTATCCTTGTAAATACTTCATAGCATTTAAAAATATATTCTCTAGTTCAAAATAACACATTTAAGACAGAACTATTTAAAATCATAAATTTATGTTCTGTTATATTCTTGAAATTAAACTCACTCGTACTTTTATTCCACCCTATGGCATCTTTAAAATTTGACACAACACAAACAAGTTACAAATGAGTTTAATTTCAAGAATGTAGTTCAACAAGTTAAAGTAAGTGCCACTATCCAGAATATAAATTATATATTAATTTAGGCATTTATGTTCTGTAAATATTGAGAGTGAAGGTTATTATAGTTTTAACATAGAAATCCTATAATCCCCACGTTGATGACGTTCAAAGAATACTTTACAATTTAAAAATATTTCATCCTAATCCATAAATAATAAAACATTCTATGTAGTTTTAGTAGTTTAAAAAGACATGTATTTTATCTATGGGACTTTGATGAAGGGCTCAATATAACAAAAGCTGCCTAGATTCATAATCAATAACGTAATTATTTAGAAAAAAACTAATTATAATAAAAATCATCATATGTCAATTTCTAGTTTTATCTTTTTTGTGCTGCCATGACAAAAGTCCTACAACGCATGGGAGTCATATACAAAGAGGCTTGTGTAACTCTAAGGTTACCAGTAAAAAAAACTCCTTGCCGCCTTTATTAAACAATAAATTGACTTGGTTGCAACATAGAAATGGAAAAGCCTGAACTAGACCTTAAATCTCTAATTATTTACTACTACTATTTTAGTTTTTCTGTGATCAATGTATTGGCAACTGATTAGCATTAAAAATGTTTTAGTGAAAAAAAAATACTAAAAGATTTCAATGCCTTTAGAGGAAAGATGCCGAATCTATCCATAGTTTTAAAACGCAACCTTATTTTACCAGGGACTTCTTTTGGTTTTAAATTTGTATTTAAGTGTTGCTAGTAACAATTTGTGCTATATTATGTTACTTAACACGTTGAGTTAGAGACATTTTAACTTAGCAAGTACTTTGAAGTAGTTTTTAAATATAAATTAGAAGTATAATTATAAAAGATACCAGAGGGTTAGTTTGAATAAGTAAAGACTTAGAATTACATTAGTTTGCTATAATTGTAGTTTAAGTAAAACTGTTTTCACTAATATAAAATTGTTTTCTTTCGAGATGAAACAGATATCCGGCCATAATCCGGTTATCAGTACATAAGGCCTAAATTCACTATCCGGTTATGATTGTTTACCAGATAGTAAAATTATGCCCTTATGTTCTATTTGTTTTAACAAATTCAATAGTACCTACTTTTACTACAGTATAAGTAAATTATATGGTAGATATGTTAATGCCAATGACTAATATGTTATTGTCATTTTGAAATGGCCTAATCGACACCTTCGTGGCTTTAAAAAAAATTGTACCTAACTATTTTAAGTCATTTGATTTACACATTTCTTACAAATATAATAAAATTATCAAGAGGAATGTTCGATTCTTTGTTTGTAACTCTTTCAATCAAAGTAAAGTACCTAATCTAACAATTATCATAATATTTTCATCCCTACTTTTTACTTAGCCTTTAACACTTTTGTAGATTAACTGCTAATGAGAATTTGTTGTTAGGCATTATATTAAATTGCTTTAGAATCATCTGTTTAGTCCTACCTTCGAAGAACGTCACATATAATAAAAAAATATGATGTCGTTATTTTTTTCTAATTCAGTTTACAATATGGTTCCTGATCAGTCCGAATTTAGAATTTGTTGTTGCTCAGGTTTATTTATATAATTTTTAAACTAACAACAACAATCATATTTCATGATCAAGATAAACAATTATATCATCCAGATAATCCAGATAAATTTCGGGTGGCCGGATATCCGGAATTTGGTCAAGTAACTTTCTGTTTCATCTCTAGTTTTGTGCTGTTAATTATGATTATGGTTACTATCTAACGGTTTTGACAATCTGACGGTAACATTTATATGACGTCCTATTTACTGTATTTGGCTGATGAAGTTTCTAAGTATATTAAAAAGTGTAAGTCAATTAGTTAAGCCATCTTTGGCCATATGGCCATAATATATATATAATAATTATACCAAAATTATATTCTAAAACGTAGTTATGTACTAATTCTTATTAAATTTTGTAAACTAATTTAAATAAAGAAAATGGTTATTGTAAGTAAATATTGGTGCTATAAACAATTGTTAATAAAGTATATAAAGTTTTAATTAACAAACGAACATATCATAATAAATATATCAATGCAAGACTATTTTGTTTAGATAATAATATCTTGAGTTTGTTACTTATATTGTATAATGTTTCTACGACATGAAAAATATGGCATATTTAACAAAAAAAGTGATATAAATATATGACAACCTATTACTTAAAATAAAAAAGGTACTGCACCGTTTTTGATTATTTTCCCACTAACGGCTTTCTTTTCTTATAATGGCAACACGGTGACTAGAATATCAATTTGTCTGTTCTTTCTAATCCTGTCTCGTACCTACAAATATTTCTATCTACTGCCTAGTCAAGTAACTTTCAAATAATTTGCAGTCAAATATTGGGGTACTATTTTATACAGCTTCTATTTCTGTAAAATAAGTCCACAAAATAATCATCACACTAATATTATAAAGGTAAAAGGTTTGTGAGTGTGTATGTTTGTAACTTCTTCACTCAAAAGCCGCGAGCAACAGCTAGTTTTAAATATGTTAAGACAAGGTATTGAGGCATTGTACCAGATGTTACCAGGACATGCCAATTAATTAATTTGGTATTTCCTGATTGGAAAAGAAATCGATACTAACCATAATACGTGTGGCAATTCAACTCTCACCATTATCCCAGTGGGTTGTCCCTTTTAACATTTAAATTTGGAGCTACACAACTTAGTTTTTTTTTACTATTACCTTTTTATTCTTTAAGCAATTGTGATCAGCTTTTCCATGAGCTGTATCACGGACGGAACTGACGGATTGAGATTGAGTGTCATCATCCCTTTTAATCTTGTGGGTGTCGTAACAGTCGCAGATCAAAATCACCGTAAAGAAAAAGAAACTTCAAACCCTATACTAAACAGTCTGGGCAGCATGGTACACCAAAACCTCCTTTTTAATGAGAGGCCTATTTCCAGCAGTGGAATGGTAAAAGCCGTTAGCGTGATGGTAATTTTCTTTAATTTTATAAAACAATTTTTACCAGCTTTTTCTGTTTATATTCAATCCCTATGTGTCTTAAGAGCTGACTAAGGCAGCAAGCTACATTCAATAGCATTGAGAAAAGAAGGAAAACTTAAAACCAACCACACAGGGTGGAAATTTGTAATGCCCCTTGAAGGGAAAGTTCTCTTAAAATGTTTTTTGAGTAAAATTTTCTATCTACCTTAAAGAAAATATTATTTTATTTATGAAAAGAAAGAAAACTGCATTCAAAGATTTCCGAAAATCCGCTTGCCACTTGTCGAGAATTGAACCAAGAAAAAGGTAGTAGAGCCACGCTGCGAGACCGGAGGCCCAATGATGCAGAAGCATCACTAGCCCGCCATGGTCGGTCACCATGTTGCATTGTCTGCATGCGCAGTATGGTGACCACCACTCTTGGATTCTGCTTATGCTTTCCATCAGGCAGAGAGAGTCATTTTGGCAGGGACAACATAAAAAAAAAAGAAAAAAAAAGGTGGCATTACAAAATTCAGCCCTGTATACCTACCAACTCTTCTGGCCAGTGATGTGTAGTAGTAGTTAGTGACCAGAAAGGGCGGCAACGCACTTGTGTCTTGAATTACAGGAATCTATATTCGGGTGTAGGTACTTGAACAGTAAGGTAGTTTACTGCAGTTGACTGCCTCTACTACGCGTATCTATTCCAATTCAGTACTAACCAATTTGAAGATGTACATTCAGTGATAAAATATATACATATATTGGCCACAAATACTGTTATAATTAAAATCATAATATAATGTTTATAATGATGTTTTACAGCAATGCTGTTCTCTTTATCACGAAAAACTCATCAAAAAGGATGTACTGTTTTAATGTCACATAGATTTGTAAGTTGTAACTCCAATTGGCGCGAAAATAAGAAAACACATGAATGACAGATTCCAAATTTGAATGTTTATATGTATTTTTTAAATTATAACAGTATTCATGGCCAGAATGAGTAACTACAATATATAATTCCTTGCAAAGTTTTACGCAATGGTAATTTGAGACGAGATTAAGAATTACACTGCATATCAAGACAATGCGACGGCTTAATCTATTATACGTTCTTAATACGCTAGGATGAAATAGGCGTGCTTCGCTTGTAACGTAGCATTAGTGCAGTTAATTTTTATTTTTAGTTCAATACAATTTCTAATTATATTACATTTTTGATACAACTACTTGAAATCTAATTAAGGTCCTATATACATTAATTCTCAAGTATTGAATAGTTCGGTATGTGGCTGAATTTTTATTCTTTATAATATTTTTTTGTCATTGTCACGAAGACCTAAATGCATTTAAATTATTTCCAAAGACTAATTTAATCTCTTTGCATTTTATATTGTAGACAAGCAAAAGAGACGAATAAGTATCGAATCAACCATGAAGTCCAACATACATTATGTAATTTATATAATTTTATAAAACACTAAATAGTTTACTTACATTACCTACAGGGCTTCAAACTAGACGAAAACATTCATAATTCTATAATAACATACCTAGCTTATATTAACACTGACTAGAATATAATCACAAAACCATCATTTGGTTTACTTCATTTGTCAACAGAATACTAATAAATTAACTAAATTATTTTATATTATAAAAAATACAAATTCTAGTTTTACTAGTCGTCTGTTATCTTTTCGTTTTGCATACGTAATGATTAATTTAAAAAAGTACAGTTGTCTATAGCCTACATTATGATCACTGTTTTTTTCTATTTAGAAGCTTTACGGTTGGTCTTCGTTATCCATGTTCATTAGCGAATCATTTTCCTTAGAACTAAAAGCGATTTAAAAGAATGCAATACAAATCTACGTGTATTTAAATAGAAGCATTATTATTTCTGATTCTGTCATTTACATTCTTAGTACTCAAATCATTAGGCACCAAATCGTGCAATATTGCATCACTCCTGAAAATACTCGTGGCAATGTGACTAGCCAGTCTCTCAGACTCTCTAATATCATCGTCCTTAGAATGAGATGTAAGATCTATTTCAGTATCACTTTCACTATCGCTTTCCTTTTCGCGTCTCCTGTAGGCTAGGTTCTGTGGTTCATCAACATCTTGGACTGAAGTTCCACATGGACAATTAGGTTTTGTCATAACTCTTAAATCTGTGGGAACAGTTTCAGAATCCATTGGTTGGGACATCATTATAGGTGGAAAAGTAAACGGTTGCTGCATCATTCTTCCATCGTCATTGCCATAAGGCATAGCTGGTAGATCGTGGACATTTGGAGGCAAGGGAGGTAGAGATTCCATGTTGGAGTTGTGCATGTATGGGTCTTGTCGTGGTGATTTGAGTTCGCGGTTTTCTAGAACATTAGGTGGCTCAGGAGAATCTTTATCGCCTGGTGAATCTGGTGCTTCTGGTGAAGAGTCAGACGGTTTTCCATGACCTGTAATTGAAAAAATACTGTTTATGCAAAGTGGATCATGTGTATTTAATAACGGTGGAGGTATTTTTATATTTCACACACCAAGTGACTAAGATAACGAGTAAAGTCTTTTTTTTATAAAATAATAAAGCTAATTCCTGTTAGAATTCATTGATTTTCTTAATTTGTAGAAATTTTGTATTATAACTATTGGTAAAAGGGTCTTTCAAATCTATGCAGTGGTTCTCGGTCTTCACATACATGGGAAAGCTTTAGAAAAAAAAAATTCTCATATTTGTTTGATGATTGAGACATCGTTTAAATTGATTTGTAATCGTAATACCTAATTTGAATTTGACATAAACACACCCGTAAGTGGTAGTGGTGGTGAGCCTAGCCCCAAACAACGCATTCTCCAGGCATCCTGCAGCAATTGGAGGCGCGCCTGTTTGCGCCACTTAGCGCGACGATTTTGAAACCATACCTGCAAGACAACAAAGAAATCTCAAAGTTGGTTGAAAAGTGAATGTCTTCGTAAGACGCTGTTTCCTTGTTTTCTATATAGTTTGTTGAAATATATTTAAATTTCCCGCCTTCTAATATGCATTCATAGTTTGTTAGACTGTGTCTGTGGTTACTTTTTAGATAATAGATATACTGTGTGATTATTCCTTCCTTCCTTTCTGTGACACTACGAGTAATGTACACGTTTTGTAATTCACGTATAATAAAGATATTAAACTCTTATAAACCGTCTTCCACATTATTAAAATACAATTTAACAGGTTATTGGCCCAGTTGCCCTGAAAAGAAGAAGTTAAAATATTCGATTAACAATAGTAAAACTTAACCTAAATTAGCACACGTGAAACCGGTAAAAAGTTTTAGATTATTAGAAAAATGTCTTCAAATAACCCGCTGACCATGATAGAAAAACTGACTGGCCGCGATAACTACTCCACATGGAGATTTGCCGTGAAAACATACCTTGAACACGAGGAATTATGGGATTGTATAGAAAATCCGAATGGCGACGTGTCAAACCAAAAACGTGATCTCAAAGCCAAATCTAAGATAATTTTATTAGTCGACTCCGTGAATTATGTTCACATACAAGAAGCGAGGACCGCAAAGCAAGTTTGGGACAACCTGACAAGTGCTTTCGATGACTCAGGGCTTACGCGCCGAGTAGGTTTACTTCGTGAATTGTGTACCACAACCCTCGCAGAGTGTCAAAATGTAGAAGGATACGTAAGTAAAGTAGTCACAACTGCTCATAAGCTGCGCAATATCGGATTTAAAGTGGATGATGAGTGGCTAGGAACCCTGCTTCTCTCTGGTCTACCCGAGACATACAAACCGATGATAATGGCGATCGAGAGTTCCGGTATGAAAATAAGTGCAGATTCAGTTAAAGCTAAAATTCTACAGGATGTAAAAATGAGCAATAGTGATACAAATGCCTTTGTAATAAATTCAAAGAAAAAGGTAATTAAAAAGTCATTTCAAAAAGGTCCACGTTGTTTCAAATGCAACAAATACGGCCATATAAGCACTGAGTGCAAGTCTAAGCAAAAACAGAAACATGAAAGCTATGCCGCTGCATTCATAGCTTCTGTCAGTAACAGTGATGCCTGGTATATAGACTCCGGTGCCTCAATGCATATGACCAGACACAAACAATTATTGAATAATGAAACAGTGGCACTCGTGAAGACAATTAAAGTTGCAAATGACACATCCTTACGAGTAGAAAGCTCGGGTCAACTAAATTTAGATACCTGTGATGACAGAGGTCGGAGTAATAAAATTTTATTTCAAAATGTTTTATATGTTCCCGAGTTAGCAACAAATTTATTATCAGTCAGTCAGATTGTAAATCATGGTGGTGCAGTGAAATTTAATAATGAAGGCTGTGTAATTTATAACAGTCATAAGAAAATAGTTGCAACAGCTATCTTAATCAACAATATGTACCGGCTAAATCTATACAATGTTCAAGCATACATATCTGATGTTGATAATCAAGATATTTATCTCTGGCACCAGCGGATGGGGCATCTCAATTTCAGTGATTTAAAGAAAATTGAAGAAAATACAAATGGTGTGCAATTATCTAAGAAAGAAGATAATCTGACCTGTGTGACTTGTTTAGAAGGAAAACAAACACGCCTGCCATTTAAGACAAGCCATTCAAGAGCTACACATTTACTTGAAACTGTACATTCAGATATATGTGGGCCAATGGAAACCACTTCCATTGGTGGTGCAAGATACTTCATCACATTTATAGATGACTTTTCAAAGAAGGTGTTTGTTTATTTCTTAAAGAAAAAATCAGAAGCTCTTGAAAAATTCAAAGAATTTAAAAATCAAGTTGAAAATCAATTGGAGTGCAGTATAAAATGTTTGCGGACAGACAATGGACTTGAATATATAAACAATGCTTTTTCTGAGTTCTTAACAACAGTTGGTATCATTCATCAAACAACAGTGCCTTATACACCTGAACAAAATGGTGTTTCCGAACGCATGAATCATACGCTTGTTGAAAAAGCAAAGTGTCTGTTGATTAATGCTAAACTTCCTAAACCGTACTGGGCAGAAGCCATACATACAGCTGCTTACTTAATTAATAGATCTCCAACACGTTCACTTGCTTTTAAAACTTCAGAAGAAATATGGTCTAAGAAGAAACCATATATAGGTCATTTAAAAATATTCGGCTGTGAAGCAATGATACACCTCCCAAAAGAAAAACGTAAGAAATGGGACAGTAAATCACAGAAAGCTATATTCATCGGATACTGTGATAATACAAAAGGTTATAGGTTTATAATACCTGTCTCTAAAACTGTGTTAAAAAGCAGAGATGCTGTTTTCTTAGAGACCACAGTAAAAAGAAACTATCTTCCTATACATCTGACAGAGAAAGAAACAATGTGTGATACATCATCGGACCAAAATGATAATTTCACATCTCTAAATTCCTATGATACATCCGATACTTCTAACACCACTAGTGAATATATGTCAGATCAAGAAGATAATGTGGATCCTGATTATAAACCAAATATAAATGTTCAAATATCATCAACTCCTTCTAAAATAACATTGAGACCAAGAAACAAAGAATTATTGAAAATAAAGGAAAATAGAGATAAAACTTACCTGTGCTACAGTGAAGAAAATACAAAATCCATTCCTCAGAATTACAAAGAAGCTTTAACCTCAATTGAATCTGAAAAGTGGAAAACTTCAATGAAAGAGGAATTAGAATCACATTCTAAAAATAATACTTGGACATTGGTAGAAAAACCCCAAAATACTAAGCCTATTGGATGTAAGTGGGTATTTCGCATCAAAAATGAACCAACAGGTCCTCGTTACAAATCAAGGCTCTGTGCAAAGGGTTATGCACAAACAAAAGGGATAGATTTTGATGAAACTTTTGCACCGACAGTGAGGTATGACTCTATACGATTATTATTATCACTTGCAGCTCAGAAAAATTTAGAGATAATCCAATTCGACATAACCACTGCTTTCCTGTATGGTGATCTGAAAGAAACAATTTACATGATGCCACCTGAGGGATTAGACTGCAACCCAAACATGACCAAATATATTGAGGAATTATTAAAGAAGTTCAATATGACTGAAGCAAACTCTAACAGTGTACCGGCTGATCCACATGTCAAACTCGTACAGACTGATGAGCTTCCTGAAAGAAAATATCCCTACAGAGAAGCAGTAGGATCTCTCATACATGCAGCAACAGTAAGCCGACCAGACATTTTGTTTGCAGTCAGTCAGGTGAGTAGATTTTTAAACTTTCATAATGAGTCTCACTGGAATGCTGTCAAAAGAATACTCAAGTATCTGAAAGATACTAAAGACTTTGGACTGTGCTACATGTCCAAACCAGACTGCATCAATTTGGTGGGGTACAGTGATGCTGACTTTGCCAACGACATTGAAACAAGGCGTTCAACAACTGGTTATGTTTTTCTTAAGAATGGAGCCGCCATTACCTGGTCAACCCAAAGGCAACAAACAGTGGCCTTGTCTACAACTGAGGCAGAATTCATGGCTGCTTGTGCTGCCACTAAGGAGGCCATGTGGCTTAGACAACTTTTACAGGAAATTAATGAATATTCACAAGAATCAGTGATGATAAACATTGACAATCAAAGTGCTATTAATGTTGTTAAAAATAGTGAGTTTCACAAGCGTTGCAAACATATAGATATCAAATATAACTTTATTAAAGAAAAATATTATGAAAATGTTATTAGTCTTAATTATGTAAACACAAACAATCAGTATGCTGATATGTTTACCAAAGCACTGTCTAAGGATAAATTCATATTTTTTAGAAGTAACATAGGCATGTGCAAACTTTGTAAGTAGTTAATTAAACAGCAAATGTTGTAACTGAATATTAGGTATTTGTATTGTATATCTTAAAACTTTTGTACTTTATGTTAGATATAAAGAAGGCTCTAATTTGGAGATAGTGTTGAAATATATTTAAATTTCCCGCCTTCTAATATGCATTCATAGTTTGTTAGACTGTGTCTGTGGTTACTTTTTAGATAATAGATATACTGTGTGATTATTCCTTCCTTCCTTTCTGTGACACTACGAGTAATGTACACGTTTTGTAATTCACGTATAATAAAGATATTAAACTCTTATAAACCGTCTTCCACATTATTAAAATACAATTTAACATAGTTAAGCTAAAGTTAAGCCCACAAACACTTCATTAAAAAAAGATGACATAGTAACAAGATAATGCTCATCTTACTTGACATGTAAATCTCTCCACGGCTTGAAGCAGAATTGTACTTCCTAACGCTTATCTTTAATTTTACATGTCAAAGGACATGTATTACCAAAACATTTCTGTTTTGTCATATAATGTTAAAATCTCGAAAAATATCTACTTCATACTTTTAACTAATTCATAAGAAACAAGTTCAATCTTAGACCAGTATATTGATGATCGTTAGCGCTTTGGTTATATGACATTCAAAGAACGAAATAATACTAGTAGTAGCAATATTATATCGTAATATATTAGTCCATGTAGTTCAGTATTTTAATAATAAATTGATTTATAGTACACCAGATAACTAAGTATAGAACTTAATGCTTAATGTCCCTACCAACAGTCTCTCCCAGGCAAGGATGTTTTACTCAAAGGCATCCCCATCTATGGATCTAATACGCGATATCTCTAAAACATATAAATCTGCAACTCGTTTACAGAATCAGAATCAGATTAGTAATAAGTAGACAGAGCGCAAAAAAGGAAACAGGTTACACGGCACTTCCATTTTAATTTATCAAGATCAGAGGTACCCTGTCTATAAACCAAGTCCTCTAGCTTTGTTTCGAAAGTTCCGTTGCTATCTCAAACCGGCATAGATTTGGACTTACAAATTGGTCAATTAAAGCCAACGTTAGAAGTCTCTTCTTCATCGCTGCCTTAAAATACTTTGTACCGTCGGTAACCGGTCAAAGCAATGTATAACAGCCCTCTATAATCCAGAAACGACGAACACGACCACCTTTCCACATTTTGAAGCAGGCTATAAGTATCGGCATATGAACGACAAACAGAAGAAACCACAACGATATAGAATGGTACTAAACGTAAGACATTCAACCATTTGTCGAGCAATAAAACTCCCCATAAAAAGATATATTAACCTCTATTGTTAACTGGATCGCACTGCTATCGAATTATCCTTATCTTCAAACCCTCAATTCATCAGCATCCTTCATATGTGCCCTCGAATGGCATTGAATCAATGCAATTCAAACTTAACGTGGAAATGTTAAGTTTGTAAATATACAATGTCTTTTTTATTGGATGGACACAGTTTGCTCTAGAACTTTAGTAGGTACAATATAAACCACGAAAAAGCAGCCGCGGGACGCTGATAACTTTAACATAACTTGAACCTATTAAAGTTTTATAGCAAAAGTATTAGTTGTCACTTAATTTTCATGAGCTTTTCGCATAAAAAAAAAATGTATTTTTTTTATGTATGGGCCTGCCAAAATGACTCTACTCCAACCTGATGGAAAGTAAAAGCAGAATCCAAGGGTGGTGGTCACAATACTCATTGCGAATGCAGACAATGCAGCATGGTGATCCATACCATGGCGGCCTTGTGATGTTTTCGCATCGTTGGGCCTCCGGCCTCGCACTCACCAACGAAACACGACAGCACGAATGCTGTCATTTTACGTTGATCTTCTGTGCGAGGATAGTACCGCCCCGGTCGAGCCGGCCCGTTTCTGCTGAAATCAGCGTAGCTCTACTACTATCTCTCTATATATATATTGATCTGTCCTGCAACTTTCATGCTATAACCATCCCTTTGTTTTCCAGTACAGGTGCGGTCCTTCAACTATCAAATACCTGATTAGCCTCATTGATGCCCGAGGTCTATTATAGACTAAAAATAATACTGTCTCCAATACGGGAGTTAAATATCAAGTCTAATTGGTGTCTATTTACTGAACGTTAAAAAAGTAGGTTCTTTATCTAGAATAAAATTAACAAAATAATTAATTTCAAAAATCATCTAAGTATGTGCCTACGTGATGAAAATTTGTAGTAAACGATATTCTTTATTTCTTAATTTTTTACATTCCAATTTTACCATTCCACATTTCAAAGAAAAAGGTATTTGCAAAATCTTTACATATAAAAAGAAGAATCATCAAAATCGGTTCATAAACGACGAAGTTATCCGCGAACACACATAAAAAATTAAATATGTATACGGTCGAATTGAGATTCCTCCTCCTTTTTTTGAAGTGGTTAAAAAATGAATCGCCGAAATGTATGTACGCGCATAACTTCCGATCGGCTGCACCAAACTAAATAATTCTTTATTTTTTGTTATAGTTAGGACAAGATAACAGGAAAAGTAATTTTTTTTCTTCGCGACTGTACACTGCCTGTGGGAAGCTGAGACAGATATATAAATATGGCAGTACAAAGTTCGCTGGATAAGCTAGTATGTTCATAAATAATTTTGCTAACAAACAAAAAGTATACTTTTTTTTATTTTTATTATTATGTTTGATCCTGCCAAAATGACTCTACTCTGCCTGATGGAAAGCATAATCAGAATCCAAGAGTGGTGGTCACCATACTGCGAATGCAGACCATGCAACAATGCAGCATGGTGACCCACACCATGGCGGACTAGTGATGCTTCTGCATCATTGGGCCTCCGGTCTCGCACTCACCAACGAAACACGACAGCATGATCGCTGTCATTTTACGTTGATTTTCTGTGCGATGGTAGTACCGCCCCGGTCGAGCCGGCCCGTTCGTGCTGAAGTCAACGTGGCTCTACTACCTTGGAGGGCTACTTTACAAAGGGCAATTTATTTTAAACTTTGTATTCATAATTTTATATTGAAAAGTATTAAAAAAAAACAATCAAGTCATAGATAAGACTTTAGACTTTTTTTGTAGGAAGTGCGGTTTTGTAATTTAGGGCTTTTTATTTGCGACGATTCACTGTTGAGAACTTAGGTATTACCTTTAAGTTACTCAATATATTGGTTTTATTAAATAATTTTGATAGATCTAAAATATTAAACTATTTACCCCCTGACGATAGATACAGCATTTATACTTTATTAATTTAATAAATAAATATTAATGTTTTATATGTTCATCGGTTTTGAACTTAAACAACATAAGCAAAGCTTGTTTATAATTTATACTCTCGATTGTCGGCACTTGATGGAACTTGTTGTAATACATTCTAGAATAAACTCACTTGTACTTATTCCACTATTTTATTTTATTTTATTTTACACCTGACCGGTTTCGCCTTATAGCATAACCTTTGAGAATGCCAAATTGTTGAATAAGTACAAGTGAGTTTTATTCTAGAAAGCTTGTTTAAACAGCTGCAATATTTTTTTGCATATTAATTAGTCAATTTTAGTCCAACAAATACAGTTTTATAATTTACAGTTTTACAAATAAGTGTATCTGATTAGGACTTAAAACTCACGCTGTTCCTAATTTCAAAATGACAACTAATATTTTCAAAACGACACATATTAGTATATATAAGTACTAGTTAACGAATACTAACTTGCACTCTAGCCTCGGAAAGACTAATCCTCAGAGCGACTTCTTCTCTCAAGAAAACATCAGGGTAGTGGGTCTTTTGGAACAGGGACTCGAGCTCGCTCAACTGCTGCGGCGTGAAGGTGGTACGGTTCCGACGTTGCCGACGACGACCAAACATATATTCGGTCAGTAAGTCTCCAGGTAAAGGAGACAGGTATGGACCTGCCATTAAGGTTCTGAGCCTGTCGTTAGGTTCAATGACTTCAATATTTTTCAGTCCAAATAGTTCTTAACATGTGGCTTAACGATCACTCTTCACGCCACCTTTTTTACTTCTGAGAAATTGATTGTATTTTACAGAAAAAAAAACAATGTTTTACTAAACCGCAAATCAAAAAATATTGTGGAAATAATTTGAACGTTACTTGAACGATATCAAATCACAAGCATTAAAAGTTGTCAAAAGTTATCGACGAGAGACAGAGTTTACAGTTAAGATCTGACAGTAAAGAAGTCTCATATGAGAGATGATCCGAGGAGTACTGTTTGCTTTCGCCAAAATCTCGTTGTGAAAACCACCCTGACTCCACCCCTTCTCTTTAGAGAAGTCGTCAGCGATTGGGCGACGGTACAGGGGTTGAAAATTTCAGCCAATCAGGGTGCGAATAGGGGGTTGTATTAAATAGGTGTAGATTAAGTTATGGCGTATAGCAGATATAAATAATACTGTATAAATGTGATCAACTTTAGTGAAAGCTGTTAATGAAATATTTAATACGCTCAACGGGAAGAAGATTACTTTTTGTGTAAATTATTTCAATCAACATTTCGAATTTTATAAAGGACACAAATTAATCTTTTGTATAACGTATTGTATAATAAAATTGTATTGTATATATATTGTATTGCATAATTGTTATGGGTTTTTTCTTTTGAATTCCTTTTATAAAGTTCGAAAAAAACATACTTAATTTTTTTATTTATCTCAAAATACATTGCACAACAACTTTTTTAAAACAAAGTAAAATAAAAAAAAATCTATAATATTTAAATTATATATGCATTCTATTATAACAATAAGATAATTTGTCATGTTTTCTAACGGTATGATTTAAGTATTAAAGTTATATGAAAATGTCAAATTTTTTACGCATTAGTAATAGAAGATAACTTTGATAACTGTAAAATAGGATAAGTTTAATTACTAACCTGAAAAAAGTCATCAAATATTGTGCGTACCAACGTACTGTACGACTTACGACATACGGGGCTCAAATACCGGTATTGGTGATTTAGGTAAGAGATTAACAGACACTAGAATGTCTACATTAACGTATGTAGGTACCTACACTTTATGTCACTACTACGCTAGTGCCAGATTTGCAAAAACATTAACTAACTCCTAAGGAGGCAATTGTTTTTACTACCTTATGTTTTTATATAGGTATATATGTATATATACCTAGGTAGGTACGGTCAAATTGAGAACCTCCTCTTTTTTTTAAAGTCGGTTAAAGAAGACCAGACTGTTCAACTCAAATCTCTCTCATTTCAATTGGGGTCTGCTCTCCTCGTCATTCTTCGCCAGACATTTCTGTTCATGGTCGTCAAGACATTAATTTTGACTTTCTTTAGGTCGTTGTTGATGACAGACATCCAAGTTAGGGGGGTCTACCGCGCTTCTTCGGGTCGGTGTTCATAGCTAGGACTTGTCTCGTCATGTGCTTTTCAGGTCTTCTCATTACATGGCCAGACTACCTGAGACGTGCTTCGCTGAGTTTGTCTTCGATGGAGCGAATTTTAAAGCTTCCACGGATGTATTCGTTCCTCATTCTGTCGGCGATGGTAACGCCTCCTACCGATTTCAGCGTCTTCATCTACGTTGTGTGTACTTTTGTAGCATGGGTCTTCTTCATAGGCTAGCATTCAGTACCATAAATCAGGGCTGGGCGAACTGCCTTATAAACCTTTCCCTTTACCCGGCATTCTATTGTTCTTCTCTGAGACTATTCAACTCAAATAATAGAAAAAATCCGAAAGATAGCTACCCGTATTTGTATTTATTTTTTAATCGTAAAGCCCAAATGATTGCAAATGAACATTTAATACTTCAAGTATGATGTACTTTTTTAAAGTTTTTTATACGTAATACGTAGATGTTGACCAACAAGAATTAGTTGTCAGAGGGAGCAAGCTACACATTACAATACAACTTAAATATTAAGAGAAGGAAAACTCAAAAGAAACTCTACATCAACCCTTCTGGCCCGTGTGGTATATAGTAGTAGGCTCAAAGATCCTTGTAAGCAGAAAGGCTTATGATCAGGAGTGGACTGAAAAGACTGTTGATGATATGAACGTTAGAAAAAATATTGTTTATGTATTTCGTCATTCTATAAATACTTTTCTGCAAAACTTATTGTGTTCGACACACAGACTTTGATAGTAGATGTTATGTAAATATTCTCTTTGTTTATGAATATTCGTAGCACTAGTACTGAAATATTCCATAAGCAAAGTGATTACTTTTATAATTCAAGTTAACATTCCTGGCCTTGTCTAATCACAAGACAGACAAATGGACTCCGATCTAACTCCGAACTAAGTAACTGCAGACTCAGTTATATTTCCTATCTGGGATTTGTAGTATGACCTACACTCGGTTTTCGCCCTATTCGATTTCCTTACACCAATTCACTTTCTTCCTTGCATCATTTCTGAAAGAAATTACATTCTCAAGGACAGCTAGTGGACTGCGATAATACACAGAAAGGGAACCAGTCAAATACCTAGGCAATCTTTGCACTGCTAAGTATCGCATCTCTGTCCAACGCTAAAAAACAATTTTGTTGTAGGAGAACACTATATTTACAAAGTAAAAAACTTGTAAAATAATTGACTTCCTAATTACAACGTAATGAAACTGCACCAAAAACTCTGTGAGCGGGATATTTGAGTAGAGAAAATTAAGTCGCTAAGTGGGTTGCAGATAACGGAAGCAGCGATTACGAGGAGTAAATGAACGTCCCGCTCGCTACCCAGGGCTGGCACACGCTTCATAAACCAAATAATGCCACTGTTTATATTTTTAATAATAATAAAAAGAAAGACGATTTGTTTTGTATTGTAAAGATACTTTTATCAGTGATAAAAAGAACAGATCATACTGAGTTGAAGTAAGAGTTATTAAAGAGCCACTCAAAATATTGTCATCAAAGTAATAATGAATAAATGCTCTTAGCTTGTCAATTGTCTTCAAAATACTTTTCCACTACCTTGGGCTATAAAAAAGCTTTGATTTAGGTAATATATCCAACAAGTACCTATTAAAAATATCTTTGTCGAAATTGTACAATAGTACAACCTTTAAATAAATGGATTGATGAAATTTGACAGCGATAAATTACATCATGTATTACACGTCAACACATGGAATCCAAGATTTAACCATCTGTCATATAAAGTTGAGTGAAGATCTGATTTAGGTACCTTTAGAGCACATACACCCATACACATACAGCCGTATTCCTTACAATGACAAGTAAAATTTTAACAAAAAACAAATCGACTTCAAGGTTTAACTCGATTTCTCTTGAATGCCATCATCAGATCTTAGTGTCCATGGTAACGCCGTTGGGATATCTCCTTTCCATTAAAAAAATAATTATCAAAATCGGTTCATAAACGACGAAGTCGACAATGAAAAAAACAAAAAAATACATGCGGTCGAATTGGGAAACCTCCTCCTTTTATGAAGTCGGTTAAAAAGGGAGCATGTATTAATTTAAGACTAACTTTTGGTTTAATTTATAGCCAGCCCTAAGGACAAGGCAGGCGGTGCGGGCTGTAGCCGCCCACCGCAACGACGCTAAACGAGTTTCCGCAAACATTTTAATGAATAACACCTCCCGTTCCCTCCAGTCTTCTCCCTCACATTCCCTCGCCTGGGTGCCTTACCTCCCGCACCCCAACGAGCCTGCAATGCGCTAATTAAACATTCGAGCCATATTGTCTCTGTTACGATGTTGCAGGAAATTTGTACTACAGTAGTGTTAGTAACTATATGTAAATAGTATATATTAACAATTTTCATTTAATACCGGGGGTGATATTAACTAATAAGTATTTGTCGTAGTTGTGGGACTGGCGATCGAAATCAAACCACCATCGAACAGTATCTTCTTGAAATAAAATATGAACAACTGACTTTTGACTATCTAACTATGGCAAAAAAACATACCATGAGGAAACTTGAGATACCTGAAATACCAGAGAACACTCACACACACACTGTAAACATGATTTTGAACCTGTATAAAGTTAGTAGATTAGGATCACAAAGCTTTTTTAATTAACTAATCTATACTTACTAATATATAAAGCTGAAGAATTTGCTTGTTTGTTTGAACGCGCTAATCTCAGGAACCGCTTGTCCGATTTGAAAAATTCTTTCAGTGTTAGATAGCCCATTTATCGAGGAAGCCTATAGGCTATATATCATTACGCTAAGACTTACAGAAGCGGAGCACCAATGAAGAATGTAACAAAAAGGGGGGAAATTATAACGCTACGGGCAATAGGAGACGCAAACGAGGTTGCGTGGGTCGGCTAGTTAATAATAAAATAATTAATTAACTATAAGAAATCTATCACCGATCTTGATGCGACTAAATTCCTAAGAGGTGAATTTCTTTTAGTTAAGTTTTATTAAATCGATACACAAATGGCAATATTTTTTCATAACATACATATGTAGGTAAGGAATAATTGCTAAGTCATTTCTCCTTTAATGAATTCAGTTAAAACAGTATTAAAAAGAGAAAGAAGTAACGATTAACTCCCTAGGTAGATTTGGAGAACCAGTATATCAAGGAACATCCCAGTAAAAGCTTGTAACTTGTTTAAAAACAAATATATGGTTTAAATTTTGTTAAATCTTGTAATGTGCTTAAAACATAAGATACAAGCACATAACAAGATGAAACAAAATTGTTGGTATTCAAATTAATTATTGATCACTTAAAAGGCGGTCCTCCTTCATTTTAAAGTTAAGTGCTTAGAAAGAAGAATAACTAAACAATTCTCTAATACGTCTACAAAATTTAAAATTAAAGAAATGGGAAAAGAACCTTACGTTTAACTTCGCTTAAATTTTCATACGTCTGATTTTCAGCAATCATCTTAATTAGTCGCATGAAAAAAGCTTAAAAAGGAATGCGACTCGGTCCAAGGCTCAATTAGTTAATTAATCTTTTTTCCGCGTTAAAATAGCATTTATAAGCGAGGCGCAAACCGGTGGGAACCGCCTCCCCATGCCATTGCTTAGGGTTGATCAAAGCGTCAAAATGTTTTTTTATGTTGTCATCTTAACTTACGCGTACTAGGACTTTTACTAAGAAAATTAAAAGTGTCCACGCGAGATCTCTGGTTAGATTCACAACACAAACTTATAGTTATTTTAAAAGGCAAAGATAAAAAAAAAGTATCACTCACAACGTTTTTTTAGTATAAGAAGTCAAATTCATCTTTTAAAACTTATGTATTTTGTAGACAAAGACACAGTATTTATAAATCTAAGACGTAGTAGATTTCCATTAAATTAATTAAACATGTGATGGTCAATGCAATATTTTTAAGATTAACTGAAACGCTTTCAACACTTTAGTCTTTATCCAGTATATTAATTTATCGTTAACCAGAGTTTAAAATAATATTAATCTTCACAATTTAGTCATTAATCTTATACTACTCTTGACAGCCTCGTTGGTCTCGCGGTTGGCGTGAGCGACTGCTGATCATGAGGTCTCGGGTTCGATTCCCGGGTCGGACCAAATGTTTGTATGATCTACAAATATTTGTTTCGGAGTTTGGGTGTGTTCTATCTATAATATGTTTGTATTTACAAAAAAAAAAGTATATATGTACTTGTATCAGTTGTCTAGTACCCCATAACACAAGCTCTGCTTATCTTGGGACTAGATGGCGTTGTGTGTTTAGGTGTCCGAATTATTTATTATTATTATTCCTTTATTTATTTATTATTTGTTTATTATACTTGTTTGTGGTGTGCTCTAAGTCTATTTAAATAGAGGTGATAGTATGGGTGTAATTATCAGCTTGGTAGCCATAATCTGGGACAGTCCACCTTCTTCTTCTACCAAGCCTTTATTATTCCCAAGATCAATTGGGGTCGGCTACTAGTTTTACCTGTGAATCCGTTTTTCCTCGGAGTGACTGGCATCGGACCTTCGCAACCCTGAATTCTAACTAAATTAAAATTTGAACTAGTTATGAGTATATTTGAAGGTACTGACTGCTCAGTAACGATTCAATAGATGTTCATGATAACCTATGACGGCTTGCACATGCTCTCCGATTAAACAGTTCTTGTAAGAAAAACACATAGAGATGATCGACAGCCGCATACGCCAACCATTAGATCTTCAAAGCTTCAAAAATTTAGATCATCAAAGCATTTCAGGGACAGGGATAATCCACCATCCTTATTAATAATAATGAATCTACCACACAAGAAAAAAAAGAAGCCAGACAGACAAATGGCGCATGGCGTCCTAACGCCTTACGTAACGAAGCGGCTTACCCTCCCTAAAAATTAAATAGGAAAAATTCGCACTGTAAACTGTCAACCCTATCGTGAAGTTAACAGCGTTTACTTATTTGCAGCAGTAGTCGCACAATACAGTCGCCCGCTCACTGCACACTGCTCTAATTAATACGCTTTCAGTACGAGCTGGCTAGCTGATTAACTAGATAGGTAATTAGATGACTGCGGTCTGTTCCGCCGGTGAGCTGTGAAGGGTTGGTACATGTGTGTGTCTGCGTTTCCTATTGTTTGATCTAACCATTGCTTTTACATTTGATATATGACAGTGTTCATTCGTCCGACAGTATCTATTTCATATTGGAATTAGGCTGTTTAAATTTTATGTCAATTACTAGAAAGTTTTTTTTAGCCTTGTTGTATAGCAGCTACATTATTACATGAGTTTGATGTTTGTTTGTATACTTATCGAGCCTCTTGATAAATTTTAGAATGAAATTAAATTTTCTACGAAAATAGAGTACCCGGCCATGCAGGTAAAAGAATGCGTTCGTGGCGGTATTGCACACAATATCAATTCAATTGTAATTGATTATGTATACATACCTACATACATCAATATACACCCACTGCCAACATAAAAACAACTATATCTTCCATCTCTGAATTAACAAGAAAAGGAACAAAGGATCGATTCTCGTAATAAAAACTCTTTCTAGATTTAGTTTCAATCTACTTTGAATCTCAAAAATATTACAAAAGGTATTTTCGTGGTAAAATATTAAACATCCAGCGTTGACTATATGTTTTGAGATTGTATTGTTTTATGAACGAAAGTTATATAGTAGTACTTTATACTTAAGGTGACACATTAAGAATAAAGAGGGTCCAACTTAACTAGACCTACTAAGGGGCAAACTACGAAAGACAACATCAGTGCAAGGAGAAGTGAAACTTGAAATAAACCATACACCAACACGTCTCGCCAGCGTGAACAGTAAGCAAAACCTGCTGGCCAGAAGTGGCATAGGCCTCTTCTTTTTTCTCTTATTTTTGTAGTAAAGCCTACTTTTAACAGCCTTTAATAGTCCACTGTTGTTATATATATAATAGGTCTTTACCTATGAAATTGCCGTTTTGTATGCAATAAGTGAAAGTACTTATTTTTTCAAACTTTTTTATTTCTGTTATTCGAAGTAATCACCAATGCAATGGACGCATCTTTGCCAATGCATTGGCAGTTTATTGATGCCCTTCTTGTAAAAATCAGCTGGACGGGAGGCAACAAACTCTTCAAAGGCATTTTGTACTGCCTCTCGGGAATTGAATTTTTTACCCACTAAGAAGTTGTCTAAATTTTGGAAAAAGTAATACTCTTGCAGCGCACAAGCGACAACGCGCGACCCCATACTGCGCAACAGACAGTCTCCAAGCTGCAAGAGCTGGGGTTGGAAGCTCTCCCTCATCCGCCATACTCACCAGACCTTGCACCTACCGACTATTACTTTTTCCAAAATTTAGACAACTTTTTAGTGGGTAAAAAATTCAATCCCCGAGAGGCAGTACAAAATGCCTTTGAAGAGTTTGTTGCCTCCCGTCCAGCTGATTTTTAATATAAAAAAAGGCTTTACTACCAAAATACATAGTATGACATTATTCAAATCCAGAGTTCGAATCTCAATTATAAAGATTTTTTAATTTGAATTATAGAGATTTTTGATCCTCAGGGATAATGTAAAGTAGCTAAGAATGCCTATTGGAGAGGCCGAGAATCCATGGACACTGTCTTGAATTATATATATCTTTAGTATACTGCATATTTTATTCGTTATGCATTCTCTTCGAAGTGCTAGAGATATACGTAGAAAGCCATAAATGGATTGCAATTCTATGTATCTCATTATTATGCAGGTCTCGACAAGTGTAACTATTAATACATTGAATCAGTCCTATGATGGCTCTACGCTACGCCAAAATATTGAATTGGTTTATGAACGCCTCAGTGTACGCTTCGAAAACTCAATAAGTTCTGCAACATTGCATTTTTACAGGATGAAAATTTTTTACTCATTAGACTCTGAGTTAGTTAGGATGAGTTTACAACTACTTTTATTTATTTTTACCTGCAACTCAAGAGGCTGATAGTTATTATTATTAGAGATGCGCTGAATATTCGTTTGGTATTCGGTATTCGGCGTATTCGGTGTCTTTTTTCCTATTTGTATTCGGCCGAATTATTCGGTTTAAGTGCCGAATATATTCGGTTCGAGAAGGTACTCCTATTTCCTTGGCTACACGTCACCGTATAGAAATGAAAGACAAAACGTCTTATGTAAGACTTATGTTAGATTATAAGTCAAAGAAATCCTATGAAGAACGTGTTGAACAATGCCAATAAAATAAAGCAAAATCTCTCTCTAATAAAATAAAATAAAACTCGAAATCAACATTTATTGAATGGAAGAATGGGCCGGCTATATACCACGGCCTGACAGAAAACCGGTGTGAAATAGCGTTTGCGCTATGTTTCACCAAGTGAGTGAGGATACCTCTTCTAATACAAAATGTATGTAATCACCTGAGTGAGACGCAGTAAAATGTTTTATTTGTAGAACTCTCTGTTGTAGATCAAAGTCCTCACTAAACCAGTATACAGTGAAGTGCACACATCAGATGTAATCGAGCCGTGACTTTTGAGATTTCGTCATTGATAATTTTTTACATCATCATCATTATATCAGCCACAAGAAGTCCACTGCTGAACGTAGGCCTCCAGGAGGCTGGAAGTCATCAAACCTGCGTGCGAGACGATTCGTGACCACCCTCGAAAACAACTTATAAACATGGCTCTCAATTTTTTACTCTCATAAATTGTCGGAATCACCACTACACTAATATACTTTCTTCCAGGCAACCTATATTTAGGCTTCAATAAATGCAATAATTTATTAAAGCCTTCGTTTTGGAGTATTGAATAGGCTGCGTGTCAGTTGCGATCATTCCAGCGATGGCTGTATGAATTTCCATTGTTTGAGGCTTTGTTATGTTCCAATTGGTAATATAAGTTTCTAGAATTTGTTGTGTACCTTTTGAATGGACCAGTCTATATTGGATCTTACACTCGAAGTTGCAGGCAACGTGTCTGAGCTATATTAAGAAGCACTTACAGAAGTAGAGGTGTTTTCTGGCAGTTGTTCTTTATGCTTTAGCCTCAAATGATTTGTCAGACCACCACTGCGCTTCGAAGCACTGCGCTCTGTTCCCGCGAGAAATAACCCAACTGCACAAAGTGCACTTAACTTTTGTATCATCTCCCATTTCGTCAAAAAGTCCCAATGTAGCGGACGGTGAGGTACGGCTCGCTCGTCATCTAGCCAGCTGCGACACGTAGCCTACATGTTAAAACCTGTTTACGCGGCAAAACAATGATATGGTTAACCGAATAATTCGGCCGAATATCCGGTTCGGTAAAGGTTAAACCGAATACTATTCGGTATTCGGTTATTCGGTGAAACGACTATTCGGCGCATCTCTAATTATTATAATATACTAATTGTTGCTCACGGCTCCGCCCGCGTATATGTCGGTTATCGCGGCAAATAGTAGATTATGTGTTATTCTGATGTATAAGCTATATTACTGTAAGGTTTCATCCAAATCCGTTTAGTAGTTTTAGCGTAAAAGAGTAATAAACATCCATCCATCCATACTTACAAATTTTTCTCGTTTGTAATATTAGTAGGATACTATTGGCCGACCCGTGCTCTAACGCAAAAACCGATATACACGCGGGCTGAGCCGCGGACAAAACCTAGTTGACGATATAAAGCCTATTAACAAAGTTCGATGTTCTCCTAGGCGATTACGGCCACGGCGGCCACTCTCAGCGGAGACCAGCCAACTACGCAGGAGATATTTATAGTGCACAAGTGTGTGCGCAAACACAGGTGCACTCTCTGTTCCCTCTCTCTGATAATCCGATTGGACGGTCAACCGATACGACCGGGAAGAGATCAGGCGCAGGACCGACAGCTTTATGTGCTCTCCGAGGCACGGAGTTCAGACCCCAACTTAAAAACTCCGAGTTGAGTATTTCTATAATCAGAAAAACTCAATAACACTTTTGG
Organism: Spilosoma lubricipeda; assembly: GCA_905220595.1. Classification (NCBI taxonomy): domain Eukaryota; kingdom Metazoa; phylum Arthropoda; class Insecta; order Lepidoptera; family Erebidae; genus Spilosoma; species Spilosoma lubricipeda. The sequence goes on from HG992290.1 coordinate 6,564,983, forward strand.
CCCGACCCGGGATGCGAATCCGAGAACTTTTGATCGGCAGTCGCATATGTTAACCGCTAGACCAACGAGGCATTTAACAAACCTTAATACAATTATATAAACTCATGTTTTCAACCCTTTGTTTCCATGTACTTTTTTCTTTTATAACATCTTAGTCTCTTGGATGTTTCACACTAATATGCAAAGAGAATCTAATAGGCACAATGTAAAGGTTTTTCAAAACTGTATATTGTTTTAATGTACATGTTCCCTGTATATACCTGTTTTAACACAGGTTCTTTGTGATGTAGTTGAAGGGTACGTATATTTCAGACAAACATTCATTAATCAAAATATGTTAGGTATCCTCTCTTTGCGTACAAATGGCGATATCAAAAGCGATGTAATGTAAGCGCGAGTCGCTTCCTTCCTTTGTCCGAACTCATCCGTTTTGTTTTAACACCCCTTTTAACTTTCATACACTCATGCATGCCTCCTTCATACTTCTTGAGGGGCTAACACACTCGCGAAGAAATAATCCCTAGGGAAAAGTCTCGGAATTTTTATATAATCGATTATATTCGATTGTAGGGACTCGCATTTCGATTGTTGAGCTGTCAAAATTTGTTTCGCGAATGTCACAAAGTTATTAAAGATATAATTAATTTTCTTTTCCTACTCTTGGGTTTCGTTTAGCAAAAGTATTACTGACTTCAATGCATCTAGTTCATGATGAATTGTGATAAACTAGTAAAAATAGTAACGGGTAAATAGTTGGTAAAGGATTCCTGAAGTAACCAACAACCGAATTAAAATTGCTCTCTTAATTAAGATCTGTTAAAACATTGTAATTACGTAAAATTTTGTTACGAGAAAACTATTTGTATGCACATTCACATAAATTGAACTTAAGTAGTGAACTTCTAATATATAATTTTACTGCCGCGGTGTTTGTTACCAAACTCTTTCGAAACTGCAAGACCGATTTTTATGAAATGTTGTGTGCACATCTGGTAGGTCTGAGAATCGGCCAACATCTATTTTTAATAATCCATAAACATTACTTTTTGTTTTTATGGCAACCAATACTGGGTCAGCTAGTTGATGTATAAAAGTTAATGAAAAAATTCAAAATTCTTTCGAAAATAATGAAATTTCTTATGATCGAATTCGTAAAATGCGATAATTTGGCTACGAGAGAGACTCCAAAAAAATCTCAATCAACAGACGATTTTTTAAATTAATGATTTGTTTACAATTACATATCACGTCTGTTGTGTACCAGCCTAACAGTGTCTCCGGTTGATATATTTATGATTAAGCATCTGGTCCAAAGCGCGTCATTGTCTTTGCGAGGCCCTCTGTGGCACCCCATCCGTCTTGCTTTCACACTACTTCCCCCTTTCTTTGCAGGCACGAGATTTTTTTAATTATGACTTTGAGCCTTTTTGTCTTTATAAGCGAAACTCGCTGTGACTTCTTGAATGTACCTGAACGGTGGTATGTAGTTCGATTCCCTTTGAGGTTTTTAATAAATCTATCTGTAAAAATTTAAATTAGTTAACATATTGCTTAACTAATATTTTTTTCAAGAGAAAAAAGAACACTGGATGACTTGAATTACGAGCGATGTAATTTAGTGATTAGCACACTCACGATACTAAATGGACCTCAGATTAAGAATACATTATCTGAGCAATGAACTACCAAGTTGCAAGAGTGCGAGAGAGATCACAATACTTAGAACGTCCAATTCATAAAGTGGTTTACTTAATAGAAACCTATCATTCATTTTAGTGGTAGTACAGTCCGCCTTAAAAGAGAGAGAAGAGGGCGTTCAAAAGTAGTAGTTTCTTATTATAATTTATAGAGAACTAGCTGAGTCTCACTGTGCTACCCGCAGTTATTGTCGTACCGCGGGTGACGATGCGGGTGAAGTTAGGCTAAAAAAAGTAGCCTAAGTTACTCCTTATATCATCAGCTACCTACCAGTGAAGGTACCGTCAAAATCGGTCTAGCCGTTCCAGAGTTTACCTGGAACAAACAGACAGACAGACAGACTGACAGATAGACAAACATTGTAAAAAAATTTTTGCTACGTGTATCGTGTATACATATAATAAAAAGCAGTTATTTTAGTATTACAAACCGACACTCCAATTTTATTTGTTTGTATAGAGTCCGATCAACTATGCTGTTTATTCACAAAAGGTATTATTTGTTACTAGCTGAATCCCGCGGTGTTACCCGCGGTTATTGTTGTACCGCAAGTAACGCCGAGGGACAAAGTTATTCTAAAAAAAGTAGCCTAAGTTACTCCCTGGATCATCAGCTACCTGCTAGTGTAAGTCCCGTCAAAATCGGTTCCAGGCGTTCCAGAGAACGGCTTCAGATTACCCGGAACAAACAGACAGACAGACCTACAGACTGATAGACAGAGAGACAAAAATTTTTTCAATTACATTTTTGGTATATATACCGTGTATACATACATCTGCATTTAGTAAGAAGCGGTTATTTTAATATCACAAACAGACACTCCAATTTAATTTATTTGTATAGATTGATTGTTATAATAATTTTCCTTTTGATAGAGCAACTTATTGATGCAGTAACATTATCATAGATACATTTGAATATCAACTAGCTACCCGTACAAGTTCGTCTGCGTTTCCTTTCATTGCTGTTCAGTTCTTATTGGTAGTAGCGTGCAGGATATAGTCTTCCTTAAAAATGGGCCATCTAAAAGAATAACTGAAATTGGTTCATATTTTGACCAAAGAAAATAGGGAAAGATTAAATTTGTAAGTGCTATATTCCCGAACGAACTGAATGAAAACCACTGGAGAATAAATAGTCTAACAAAAGATTCTGAACACGTAAGTAATTGTTATATGTATGTAATTATTAACACCTGTTAGTCCAAAGGATGTTAGGCACCCGTTAAGGACATCTGTTAGAAGAATAAAAACCTCTTTGTATGCTCTATGGGTCTTCACAACTACTGATGTAGTGGTCCTGTTTTTGCTAGGCTCGGCATATGAACACATACATATTATAGGTATCCTATCATAGTGGGAATTAAAAACAATTCCTTGCAAAATCTCCTTAGCACAAAATATTCTCATTAGATCCATCATGGATCTGGCTAATGGATCCTCTGAGAATGAATATTATATGCTTTTTAGGACAGGTTAAAATAAATTATGCAGAATATTAGAGTGCTCAATCCTTCGTTCGTTTGGTTTTGTTAACTTTTTAATCTTTATATATTAGTAGTTACTGCTCGCGGCAATAACGGCCGAAGATTAGTCTACCTATATTCTTTTCAAAGAATCAAAGTCTTTCCATGCTAAATGTCATTTAAAATCGGTGTAGGGATCTAGCTGTGGAAGCCTAAGAAACAGATTACTTTCAAATTTATGATATTAGTATGGAATAGTAAGAAGTATGTATTTTTTAGCCTAGTGAACTATAATTGTTGCTTTTATAGCTTAAAATATCATTATGAAAATCCACATAAACATAGGTCTTAAAAGTTACTTCCCAACAGAACTTTTCCTGTATAATTTAAAAGTTTATACAGAAATTGTATCATTAAGCAGCGGAATATATCCACCGAAGTCACAGGTGTACAAAATATTTCTTAGCACATTGAGTGAAGCTCCCCGGGTCGGCTTGCCTGCGTTCACGGAAGTTCTGATTATGTAGAGGAATTAATTTTCAGACGCGACGAAACTATACAGTAGTGAAGTAGAAGTGGGGTGAGAAGTGGGAGTGGGGGGGAGAAACAAAACTACCTAGCCGTACCTGTACAACGTGTAAATCATTTTGCTAAGATACTAGAACGATTTATAGCCCATTTTTTTCATTGTGTGATACGTGTCCAATGACATTATAAGAAAGATAGGTTACTTTCATACTGAACGGCGTCCGATTATTGTTGGAGTATGACATGACGTACTTATTTATAAGTGTATACATACATTAAGATTAGGAATGCGAAAGAAATGTATGGTAAAGAAAGATATAGCTATCTTTTGTGAGTTGCACTTTGTGGTATGTGGTAAATTATAGACTAACTAGTTAGAATTGATACAGCTATGATATTGAATCCTTCTTACCACACATTTTGGTAATATTAAACACTCCACGAAAACGCTCTGACAACGTGTATATTCGCTAGCTTCTATTAACCGACTAAGTGGAATCTGGACAATTGTCTACATTTGTCTGCAACAATTAGCACGCGATAGTGCGATATCTACCTTATTTTTATAATATCATTGTTCGTGTCAGTGTAATATAAAATGATAATCATCACATTCTGGACTATAACTCAGTGCTTTCTAGAATTAAAATGAGTAGGTGTTACTCGTTACTCGGTAGCGTAGATTCTAGAACACCCATGAATGTGCTTATACCATTTTTGTACATAACAATATTGTCGTGAAAATAAGAAAGATAAAAAAAAAGAAGGAAAGGCGGAAGAAAGGGGAGGAAACGTAAAATGACAAATGTGAAATCTAATAGGTACATATCAGCTCATAAATAAAATATTTCTCGAGTCGTGGTGTTTGTTACCAAACTCCTCCGAAACGGCTTTACCGATTTTTATGAAATTTTGTGTGCATATCGGGTCTGAGAATCGGCATATATCTATTTTTCATATCCCTAAATGATAAGGGTGACCCACCCTTAAATATTTATTATTATATTTTTTTTAATTTTTTCGGCAAAAAACGGTTGCCGGGTCAGCTAGTTGAAATATATGAATTATATATACTGGGACAAAAACGGTTTAAAAAATGGGGTATGTTACGTACCCCATTTTTTAACCGACTTCAAAAAAAGGAGGAGGTTTCTCAATTCGACCGTATATATTTTTTATGTGTTTTCGCGGATAACTACGTCGATTATGAACCGATTTTGATGATTCTTCTTTAAATGGAAAGGAGATGTCCCAACGGTGGTACCATGATAAGGATAGTAATATCTGATGATGGCATCCAAGAGAAATCGAGTCGAACCTTGAAGGCGGTTTTTTTATCGGTATTTTTGTTAAAATTGTACTTGTGTATGTATTATTTTACACAAATGTCAAAGATCTATTTCAAAATGTCAACGCTGTTGATCTGTAAGTTAGCTATTTTTTAAGGTTTATTCGCTTATATAATAAATCAATACAATCTTAAATGATTGTAATTACTTTTTTTTCAAAGCGCTAAGCGCGAATCTTTCTGTTCTATTTGATTATCTACTTGATATATCAAGTATTTTGATCTATTTGATTATTATATTGATATTATTACTATACTATTATATAAATTGATCTATTTCATTATTTGTAGTAGTTGTAAATTAAATGGGTAGCGTGTAAGCAAGGTAATATACGTCATAGGAGCAAAGAAGTGAATAGAAACAGTCAATGTGTGTAATTACCGAAAAAAACACATAACATATTATCAAATTACTAGCTGACCCACGCAACCTCGTTTGCGCCTTATATTGCCCGTCGCGTGAAAATCTTCCCCGTTTTTGAAACATTCTTCATTGTTGCTCCGCTCCTATTAGTAGTAGCGTGATGATATATACCCTATAGCCTTCCTCGATAAATGGACTATCCAACACCGAAAGAATTTTTCAAATCCGACCAGCGGTTCCTGAGATTAGCGTGTTCAAACAAACAAACAAACAAACTCTTCAGCTTTATATATTAGTATAGATTATTCTAAAGATTTATCACAGTAAGTGATTAAATCCAGTAATAAATCTGGAAGAAATCGCCGTGAGCGATAAGACCGCCAATTGATATACATACTTTGTAACTGATTTTGTTGTACTAATTTAATTTGTGTATACAATAAAGATAAATAAATAAATAAATATAAAAGGATTATTATAGGGATATGTGCTGCAGGTCGGATGGTGATTCCCGTTAAATACTCAGTGATTAAATGGTCATAAACAACATATTTAGCGAGGGAAGGGTTGCTTATGCATACTATTGTGATCTACCTCTCAACATGCTATTAATATGAAAACAATTCGTCCCATGCCGGTCGCGCGTAACTTTACACTTGGGGACAAAATAGTTACCCGACTTCTCAGTGTTATTGTCTTTTGGTCATTTGGATTACTTTTGTTACAAATCATACAACTCCAAGGTGGGATGGAATTTATAGTAAAATATTAGAATTTTTTGGTTTAAAGAGTTGTAAGAAGTTAAAATTATGTAATTGTAATAAAAATGGTGTATTTTATATCCTAAACTAAATAAACTTTAAGAACAGCTGGTGCAGCGGCATTATTGAATTAGGAGAGAAATGTTATTATTTTACCATTAGTATGCCTTATAATGTAAAAATGGATAAATATATTACTTTTATGCACAAATATTTATTGATATTTATGTATACCTACGTAAAAATGTATATTATTAACTTACTTATGTTAACTTTCAATGCGTAGTTTCGTATGATTTGTTTAATAAACCTATAAATCGTGCCTGCAGTGTACGCTAAGCGATCCCCAAAGACTATGCATATGTGCGCTCGTTGCAATCAGCGATTGCTCCCATTGTGGCGCAGATTAAAATTTTAGGGTTCACTCGCTAATGTGATTGCACTCTTTTCTCACTGGCTCACTGCGGAACCCGTAGGCTCATTTAATCGCACCCATTATTATAGGGGCGGTATGTTATTTTTAATCACATTTTCGATTAAACAGTGTCATTGGGTTTTTGAGGGGTAATCTGATTGATTGGTTCGTCTGTTGCTATGACTTATAATGGGTTTATGTTGTTTAATTTCAATGCTTTTATTCAATAATATAATATGAATAATAGGCAATAAACAAATAATCAATCTTAACAAACAAATAATTTATTTGTGTTTCCTGGAACTTACTTATTTACATTTGAATAGCTTTGTAGTTGTTTTTGCACATTTAACATACAATGCCATCTAGTCCCAAACTAAGCAGAGCTTGTATTATGGGTACTAGACAACTGATATAGACACGTAATACTTTTTTTAGGAAGTACATAAGTACATATTATACGTTAGAATGTTTAATTGAAAAATCAGTAAATTTAAAAATACAAATTAAAAATACGATTTAAAAGAAAGGACCGAAATTTTGTTACTGAGTTGTGCACAGGTTATTGTTTAGGAAAATCGAAACACGTTCATTGTTTTTTAAAATGATGGAATACTCCCAATAAACGCAGTTAAAACTCAAGACAAACTGATAAGAATATACATATTTTATTGTATTTAAAATTCGTTTTTAGTATTCGAGAACAAACATTCTCTTTACAAAATACCACCCCCACATTTGCTTCGCTAAAGGTTTCTCAATTAAGGTTTTCATATTTCAATCTACTCGAGCGATGATTGAATACAAAATTGATTGCATGGCGCGTATTGTTGGGCGCTATCGCCAACTGTAGGTACTGGCGGCTCCGACCTGCGGTACAGTCGCTCGCAACTTGATTACATCTACTGATCGATTCACAGATGGAGTCCGACTTCAATGGAATCATTGCGTTGATGCTTTTGACCGTAATTATATTGTGTGTGTTTATTGTGTTTTGTGTAAACTTTATTGTCTTTGTAAAGCTTTTAAAACATTATAAGACACTAGACAAGTTGACTGATCGGTCATTCTTTAACAAGGAACATTGTTATGTACCACTAGATACTTAAAGATGCGCTTCGCGGTTTTTTTGCTTTTGAATCGGAATTTGTTCATTATATCATTGGTTTCAATTTTCCTTTCACCTCACCCTGTTTCGTTTCTAAAATAAAATAGACTTATTTACTCCTTATAACTTCAGCTATCTGCTAGTGAAAGTCTCGTCAAAATCGATTTAATCGAATCGAAATTACAAGAAAAATCTGTATTATATTTAGTAGTATGTATTTATGGTATTACTCTTTTGTCAAAGAAAACCTATACTTCCGTTGTCTTAAAATCGCACCACATCATACTAAATCGGAGATCGTTTTTTGTTGTTTTCGAAAGACGGTCCCCATTACATCTCATCCATATTTTATATATTTTTTAACATAAATATCATCACGACGAAGATTTAAAGACTTGAAGACTTATGATTTTATTTTGATGCGAGAGCGTAAAGACTATAAACACTTGACATTGGCAGAAATAGCTGATCAGAGAGATCCGGCTGGTTGCCATTTCATCAAAAGAAGAAGAATCATACTACATCAACAGCCGTTGAAAGTCCACTTTTGGACATACAGCCTCTCCTCAGAAAAGAGGTTTTGGTTTATTAATATCGAAACTATTGTTTCTTAAAGCACTTTGTTTCTTTTTCTTTCAGAAGCAGTAGAACATTAGTTTCACCATTACAATCCTACTAATATTATAAATGCGAAAGTTTGTAAGGATGGATGGATGTTTGGATGGATGTTTGTTACTCTTACACGCAAAAACTACTGAACGGATTTGGATGAAACTTTACAGTAATATAGCTTATACATCAGAATAACACATAGGCTACTATTTGCCGCGATAACCGACATATACGCGGGCGGAGCCGCGGGCAATAACTAGTAAATATATGAAGTAATCGATCTCGCTTTAAGGTTCTTTTACATGATTCTGATGACTATTTCAAGGTATTGATAAAATAAATCAGTGAAAATATTTCTCTAATAAATTAAGGAACTTCAGAGAATTGAAGTTGTTATGAAGACGAAAGATTTATTAATACCTTTAATGTAGAACTCCAATATCTCGCATCAAAATAAAATCTCTGGGGATTTTCAGTGATTTACATTCGGTTCGTTTTATGTAGTATTCATTCGATATTTTTATATAATGTATTCAATATTCGATATTAATGTATTCAGCAGCACCGGGCCGCAATTTTCATTTTGTAATTTTTACAGAGTGCGCATTCGTACGGCCAGCGGTGCTCAACATTTTTATGTGCCTATTAATTTAATTGTTAATAAGTAAACTATTTGAACTACTTAATATTTTTATAGGCTGTATAGACCTATTACCCAAAAAAACTAGCATACACAACTCTATGTTATGTTGTTAAATATTTAACTAAGTCTTACTCTGAAGACTTAGACTTCGTGCGGTTTATTGTTCCTAGTAAGTCCTGTCCTGTAAGACGGTAGAGATGACATATTTTTAAAAGACATGACAAGATAAATACAAGAAACATATGACATAACACACTACACTTAAAAAAAACATTTAGAAATCTTATGTGTGAATTAAATGAAAACTTACTGGTTAAAAACTATTTCTATACATTTGCACATTATATAATATACTAGCTGAACCCCGCGGTGTTACCCGCGATTATTGTTGTATCGCGAGTAACGCCGCGGGACAAAGTTGGTCTAAAAAAAGTAGCCTAAGTTACTCCCCGGATCATCAGCTACCTGCCAGTGAAAGTCCCGTCAAAATCCGTCCAGCCGTTCCAGAGATTACCCGGAACAAACAGACAGACAAAAAATTTTTTAACTACGTTTTTGGTATATGTATCGTGTATACATACATATGCATTAAGTAAAAAGTGGTTATTTTAATATTACAAACAGACACTCCAATTTACAATTACCGTCTACTTCTAAACAGAGAGCTCGCCATAAGTGGAAAACATGTAGGGATTTTAATTTTGTCTAAAGGTTGGGAGCAACTGTCAGCGGCGCGCACAAATTGTTTGTTCCGTATAATTGTATAGAAGCCGCTGCGGGGAGGGCAGGGCGGCCAATGAAAGTCCAGTCCCGACAAAACGGTTAAATATTTCTACCTTTACAGATACGAATTCACACACAAAAGAAATTCATTTGCTTAATATTTTATTTTGTTCATTAATATCATGTCGGGCGTTCTTCTTTTGTTCAGATGTACCAGAATTTTGCCACGACACAGTTTATAACTAATGTGGTTATTTTCGTACACAAATTAATTGTAAACTGATTTTCTGTTCTAATAAAGCTTATTATTATTATTATTCTCTTTATTTTATATATATAACATATTGATTACATTTTTAAATATACAAATAAAAAAAAAATACATTTAAAAATATAAAAAATAGTAGACCACCGACTTCGGGTACAGGGACCAAGAAACCGGTGGTTAGGGCCCCAGAGACAGGAACCTCCTCACTATACGTGACGTGTCTAGGAGGACTGCCTTCTGCATCAGACCCTTGATCCAACCGTCCAACGTGAGCCTCTTAAGGTGCTGGTCGAGGCTCTTGGCTATCAATCCGTGAACAGATACAACTATCGGAACAATGATCACCGAATCTACATCCCACATATCGACAATCTCGTGAGATAAGTCCAAATATTTTATTTGTTTTTCTTTTTCAACTTTCACGAGATTCTCGTCATGAGGAACGGCGATGTCGACAATCATTGCGCGGCGCTCTGATCGATCTATCACCACAATATCAGGTTTATTGGCAACAATAGTCCTGTCTGTGATAATAGATCGATCCCAATATAACGTAGCACGACCATTCTCGAGAACTATGTCGGGCACATACCTGTAGTATGGCACCTCCGAATTCACAAGTTTGTATTTAAGGGCAAGCTGTTGATGTACGATCCTAGCTACTTGGTTGTGCCTGTGCAAATATTCACCGTTAGCAAGACGAGAACAACCAGAAATAATATGCCTAATAGATTCCCCGGGACGGTGACATGCCCGACATATGTCAACCGTACCATCTTTCAGGATATATTTCCGATAGTTATTCGTCATGATAACTTCGTCCATAATCGCACAAACAAAACCTTCGGTTTCTCCGAAGAGATCACCATACCGTAGCCAGGAGGTTGACGCTTTAAAGTCTATATCGGACCCGTTAAGGGCCCGATAAAACCGCCCATGAAGTTCTTTGCCCTTCCATACCTCCCTGCGTTCATTAGTACCAAGTACTACAGGTTTGCGCCAATTCTCTTTAGCCAGAGCGAGCGGAGTGAGTCCGGTATCCATTGCAACTACACTGCGATGCACTCCCACATCAGTATGAAGAAAATATTCTCTGAGATTGTATATCTCGCGATTGTGTAGGGTCTTGACATTTAATAGACCTCGACCCCCAAACTTTCGCGGGATATACAACCTCATAACTGATGAACGTGGGTGATGCATACGGAATGCAGTCAGCAATGTACGGACTCTCCTGTCTAGGGCATCTAATTCAGTCTGAGTCCATCTAAGTATACCGAAGGAATACATCAGAACCGGCATGACCCAACCATTGTAGGCTCGCACCTTGTTACCACCTGATAAAAGACTTTTAAGTACTTTTTTCAGGCGGCCAAAGAAGCGTTCCCGCAACGACTGTTTCATGTCAGATTCCGGTATTCCCAAGGACTGTGAAAAACCAAGATACTTGTAGGTTTCGGTTGCAGACAGAGATCTGAGTCTTGTAGAATCTGAAAGCTCTATTCCTTCAGATTCCACAATCACACCTTTCTTTACATGCATGACTGCACACTTGTCTATACCAAATTCCATTTTGATAGAATTACTAAAGTTTTCCGTAACCCTTAGTAACGCTGTCAATTGTAATTTAGTAGGGGCAAATAGTTTCAAATCATCCATATAAAAGAGGTGTGATATGACTGGAGCCTCTTTCTGCAACCTATAGCCTAACCCTGAACCCTCTAATAAAGTACTTAGAGGGTTCAAAGCCAGGCAAAACCACAAGGGACTCAGACTGTCACCTTGGAATATGCCCCGCTCGATCTTTATTGGTACATCGTTTACCGCAGTCTGACGACATCCTGGATAGCGAAGTACTGTTCTCCATTGCCTCATACATGACTTCAAGAAAGTGCAGAGAGTTGTATCAATTTTATACAACTCTAGCACCTTCAAAAGCCATGTATGTGGAACTGAGTCAAAAGCCTTCTTATAATCTATCCAACATGTCGCCAGACTCTTACGATTACGATATTATATATTATATATTATATATTCTACTATTACTCTTATTATTATTATTATTAAGCTTATTAATTTTGAGTCGTATGATTCTACTTTATATTGTAATATTACATTGAGTTTAACTGAAATAAAGATACTTATGAAAACATTGTATTAATTTTTGGACTTTAACACAATATAATTAAAGTTAATAAAAACTGTAAAAATTAAAATAGGTGAAGATAAATAATGATTGATAAATGAGAAAAATAAATGATCTAACTGAAAATTAGCAAAAATAGCAAAAATATACTATCCCTACGCTGGCCCAGTGCGGTTTGGGGACTGGCAAGACAACGTTGTGGTTACGTAATCTTGCCATTGGATGTTTATAAGTAGCCCAAAGGCCTCCAAATAAGCTTCATGGTTGTTATCCTAAGATAACAAACGGGACCGGCGACTGCTTAACGTTACCTCAGAATCACGGAAACGCTCATGGTATCATGCCATCAGCGGTCATCCATTTAGGTACTAACCGCGCCATCGTTGCTTACCCTCGGTGATTATTTCTAATCACCGAGCGCAACTGGGCTATAAGCGCCTCATACGTTTATTACTTAATATTATAAGAAATTTACAATGTTGTTCACTGTTCTACTACTCACATATATCCTTTCCTTGATAGTTACTTCTATTATATTCTGGATAGTTGCTTTTAGATAGGTACTGTCTCAACAGTACCTATCTAAAAGCAACTATCCAGAATAACAATAATGAGTTTATTTCTATTCAAAATGTTCACAATTTGATTTCTCATATCATATGAGATATGCCGTAATTGATATTCTTAGTCACAATTACGTGTTTAGATACAGAACTTTCTTATCACCTCATTTATTTTACACACTCAAACACAACCCAACAGATCAACACACAGACACACAATACACCCCATTTTGTGTTTTTTTTATTGTACCACTTACCTAATACTCGTAATTATTGCTAATCTACTTTATCGAATGTAGAACGCTTGTAACTGTATTTTACTGTAGGTGGGCGATAATAGCCACGACACAGTTTATAACTAATGTGGTTATTTTCGTACACAAATTAATTGTAAACTGATTTTTTGTTCTAATAAAGCTTGTTATTATTATTATTTAAATAAATCGTCAATCAAGAACACAACTCACAGTAGTCAATGGGCATCTCACTAGGCTGTTTTGAGGATGGTGGCCACTCTTGGCTTCAGCTCATACTTTCCATCAGGCAGTCATTCTGGCAGCAAAATCATAAAAAGAAAAAATATATTGCAGTTAGCAAATTCAAGTCCAGTTGTAAATGAATGATTTTAAAAAGATTTCTAAAAAGGAACATTTCAATGTATTTAAACTTTTTTACCTCAGAATTCTGTCATTTATTTACCGACTAGCTTTTACCCATGGCTCCGCCTGCATGTAGGTCGGTTATCGCGAGTAAAGTGTAGGTAGACTGACCCATCCTCAAGAATTAAAGATTCTCCATGCCAAATTTCATTGAAATCAATGCAGCGGTTTCGATTTTTTAACCGACTTCCAAAAAGGACGAGGTAAAATGTTCCACTGTATGTATTTTATTTTTTCATTAAGCGTAAAAGATAGACTGTTACTTTCGAATCTACAATACATATTAGTATTAATAAGGAAAATTATTATTTATTTGAAAGGTTAAATTTTCGTTGGGTCATTCAAATTTAAAAAGAACACTCCTAAAGGTTTAAATTGAGGTAAAACGAAATCAAACAAGTTAAAATCGTAGCTGTCGAATGTACATAAATAAACGTAATTAAATTAATTAATAGTGTACCTGTACTATAAAAGGCTCTGTAACCTGATAGACTGTTTAGTGGATTTGCGGTCTCATCGTCCTCAATACTATCAATTCATTAGCACTCGTATAAAAGCCATACAATTTGAAGATGAAAAGAGGTTAAATGGATTTAAATTTATGTAATATTCGTGTGGAGTTGAGTGAATGTAATGCTAATGAAACTACGATTTTATGAGTGATTTTTGTATCATGTTATTTTATTGTTTTAAGTTTGAAAACTGTTAAGGGTTTTAGAATAAAAAATAGTTACATTTTCGTCTTAACTTCTACTCCTAAAGAGGAGCCCAATCTTGAAAAAGGTCAATTGACGAAGAAGTAGATTTCATCAACAGCCTTTAATAGTCCACGAAGTGGAGACTTAATTGCGAGTCGGGCTCGAGGAGGAAGGGTTCCGTACTATTGTCTATACATGTCAAGCGTCTTTCTTAATATCGAGCAAGATATAGCAAATAAGAAGACGTTATTAATATCGAGCAAGAACGGCAAAAAAGTCGCATTTGTTGTATTGGAGCCCAGCCTGTAATATTTATTTAATTATGTTTTTAGTATTTTTTGCCGTAGCGGATATATAAATACACTAGCTGTCCCGGTAAACGTCGTTTAGCCATAACTACTAATAAATTAAAAATTAATTAAAAAATCATTGTCCAGCGGACAAAATTGTGAATCTAAACCATTCCCAGATCCCCTTGAACACACACAAAAAATTTCATCAAAATCGGTCCAGTCGTTTGAGAGTAGTTCAGTGACATACACACTCACAGAAGAATTATATATATAAAGATAATCTGTGAAATTTTCAACTGTCTAACTATCACGGTTAATGAGATACAACTTGGTGACAGACAGAGTCTTAGTAACAGGATTCCCTTTTTCACCCTTTAAGTACGAAACTCTAAAAAGAAGATAAGAAGATTTAAATTAAGAAAAAAATAAGATCTTTTAAATACGGTTTTTTCTTTCATAACGTAACTAAATTTACTACTAATCAACTTTAAAATAAAACCTTGTACGCATATGCATTTTAGATGATAGTGCTTTGCCAAAAAAGTATGGCTTTTATCAATTGCCCATTTGCCAATTGGAGAAGTATGCGTATTTAAATATTTTTCATAAAGTCTTAAAATGAGAATGCTTTATTAAAAGCGAATCTGATGATCTTGGACAGGATTAGTTTTGAGTTGGAAACACTTAAAATACTTGTAAAATAAACTTGCACAATTAACACAAACGATGTCTAAATTGTTTATAATTTAGCAAAGAGTGGAATCAAAGCAATCTCAGAGAGAATCGTCTAAAAGTGATTACTTTCAGATTACGCTACTACAGCATTAGTTCAAATGGGGTGTCCAAATATTTGTTCACAATATGTACGAAGACATTTCAATGAAGAAAATAGATCCCATACAGTAGTATATTTTGGCATTATAACCATTGAAGTAATCTATATAAATAAAAATGCATCGCCGATTTGTACGTACGCGCATAACTTCCAATCGACTGCACCAAATTGGATAATTCTTTTCTTTATGTGTTCGTTACTGTTAAGACGTTAAGAGGTACCTAATATCTAAAATTCTCGTGTCACGGTGTTTGTTGCCAAACTCCTTCGAAACGGTTAAACCGATTTAATAAAACTTTGTGTGCGTTTCGGGTAGATCCTAGAATCGGCAAATATCTATTTTTTTACCGACTTCAAAAAAGGAGCAGGTTCTCAATTCGACCATATATATGTTTTTTTTTGTGTGTTCGCGGTTAATTTCGTCGTTTATGAACTAATTTAGTAATACTATATAATATTTAGTAATACTTTTTGTAATGGAAAGGAAATATCCTAACGGTGGTACCATGATAAGAACACTAAGATCTGATGATGGCATCCAAGAGAAATCGATCGGTTTGGTCGTTGTTGAAGTAGATTTTTTATTTTGGTAAAATGTTATTTGAACTTGCCATATTTCTAAATGATAAATGCGACACATTCCTAATTTTTTTTATTTTATTTTATGGCAAGACAACGTTTGTAGGGTCACGTTCTTACTATGTTATTCTCATTAGTTATCGCTAATATTTTATAAAAGTAGAAACTAGAAAATCACAATCTTAGGAATTTATTCTGTAAATAATTAGAAAAATACAAAAATACTTAGGTACCTATGTTTTCTTCGTTTTTTGATGAACAGATTTTCGTTTTTCTTTGTTTATTATTGTTTCTTTGTTTTTAGAATAAAAAAGAGTATTGTGATGAACACAATTCTATTAAACAACGCGATGTCCTTTTAATTTGACGTTTCAATATTGTGATTCCGTGTTGTGATCTCCCTCGTTCTCTTGCAACTTGGTCGTCCATTGAGTATGGTTTGTCTATGGTACTAATTACTAAATCATATCGCTCGTGATTCAAGTCATCCGGTGTTTTTTTCCCTAAAATCTTCATAAGTCTCGATAATCATGTACCATCATGACATCAGTCGTTCGAAGTCAGTAGTAATAGAAACTAATTGATGGCAAGCATCACAAGCATACAATTTAACAAATATGGAGTACTTTAACACAGAAATATCAGTCACGTGTGAATAAACATAAAAAAATAGTTTAAATCTTATTTAGTCGACTAATTCGGCGATTTATCTTTCTAAATGAGTGTTGTTTTTTGGTAAAAATACTTTCAAACTACATATTTGTTACGTTACAATAATATATGTATGTTGTAACCAGTGGTTGTAACTGTTATAACCTAACAATCAAACATCTTTGTAAGCTTGCGTCAACATAACATGTTTGTAACGTCCTCAATAATTTCTTCAATTTGTTAGATATATCTGTGTCCTCATTATCTCAGATTTCATGGTCCCTGCTTGCGAACCTATCTTTACCGATGACCACAACGTCGGGCTTTAATTAAAGGATTGACGGTTTTTCTGCATGTACAGACACGGTCGGAATACACGCAGAAAGGTAACCCTGTCAGACGTGTTGCATTTCGTAGATAAATTTATACGTCCTACCCTCTTTGGGAACTAAAAGCAATGTCACAAACTATTTTACAGTTACTTTTCTATTGCTTTTGGATTGCATTTAAGAGTTTGTTAAATTATTTGAAAATTCGTGTTAAAATTACATTTACACACGTTACAATCAATCCGTTCACGTTAATGAATTTGTGTTAGTAGAATAAACAAGAAAAAGTTTACAAAACTATAATCTGACTACGTAAAATAGTAACTTTTAAACTTTCTATGTTCCTTTTGTTTCATAACCATGTTGTGTTTTCGCGTTCCATGATATGTTAACAATTATTTTTACGGGAATTAACGCGATCACTTATTAAAAGGTATTACATACCTCTGATTTGCCTGACGTTTCGACCAGGTTGCACTGGCCGTGGTCTCAGGTCAGCCTGTGACCACGGCCAGTGCATTGTGTATATTTTTTGTTAAAACATATTTATATATATTATTTTTTATATAAGCTATGTCAGCCGGGCAATAGTAACAATAATATAGAATTTATTGTTAACCTCACTTATTAAAATCGGTCCAGTAGCTGAGGCGTTACGGTAGAACATACAAAAATACTGAAAAATACATAAACTGCCAAAGCTACCCTCCCTTTTGGCTGCGCTTAGTCGGATAAAAATGAAGCCTTTAAAATGATCATGAGTCTTGCAATTAGTATAATTACGCAACAAAGATAATTAACTAGTGAAAATCTACTATCGCCACAGATTCTTTATATAATGCATTTACGTAAAACAATAAAATAATTCAAAAGCTTTTTCTCGTTTGTTACAAATCAATTCTATCTATAATATGTATGTATTTACAAAAAAAAAGTATATATGTATTTGTATCTATATATTGTCTTGTACCCCATAACACAAGCTCTGCTTATCTTGGGACTAGATGACGTTGTGTGTTTAGATGTCTGAAATATTTATTTATTTATTTATTATTATTAAATTTTATCTTCCTTTTGTTTCATAACCATGTTGTATAAAAAATAGTACCTAATCATTAAACTTGGTTATAGCCGAATTTGTAACTTCGGGTGATTCCTGTGTGTGAGTTAAGTTAAACTTGCTACTGTTCTTCTCCTTCATAGCATTTATTATTTCCAAGATTATTTGAGATCGGGTAGGTACTAATTCAACTGATTTTACCAGAAGATAAAGTAGGTAGGATCACAAAGTTTATGTTACTTGAAAAAGCTACTTTATTGGTAAAAATAAATTAACGTAAAATAACGACTCCGCAGCTCTTATTTAGAGCTTGAAAGCAAAAAGGGGAAAAATCTGATGTTTCCGCGGTGCACCTCAGTCTAACCATATTCAGGATCAACATACTTGATCTGACTCTTCGATAAACTATGTATATACACAGATGTGGCTACATAAATAACATCGTACTACGAGTTCAGATATCGTATAACACGGAATTATATTAGAATGTTTGATTTAGCAAATAATAATATAGTTTGTAGTAAGTACAAAACTAAAACAACAACATTCGACCAAAACTTTTTTATATAATTTAGTACAAATACGTTTAGACCATGTAATGATAGATGGCGTTGTACCATTCGCCTGAATCGCTCTATTGTTTCTTTGCCTGCATTAGTATAAGGAACTTTGGTATGTTACATAAATATTCGATATATATAGCTAGATCAGGTAACCAGGTAATATTAACGCTAGTCGTAACACCGTTTATTGTGAAGTTGTGGTAATATTAAAAGCAAACTTCTAGAAATTTCCAATACGAAGCGAGCAAGTGCATAACTGAAAGCAGTGAAACAAGTAATTAATGAACGTAAACAAAAAAATGGAACCCTTTTGTGTGTAATCCTTCCCGGCGAATATTCCTCGGTTATTGTGCGCTCTTTAACAAACTGCATTCGAAATTAAAATTTTTCATTCTGCGCCCTCCCTAGTCCTCCTCAGTCCTCCGTCCTCACAGGAGGATCACTTTTGATTATATTCTCTCCCACCGCAACATAATTGGGATATTTTGTTGGAACAACAATAGCTTGCACATTCATTCGTTTTAGGTATTATAATTTTTTTTCCATTCTTCTGTTTACAATTGTACTTACTTTTATTTTCGTATCTCTTGTTATATTTTATTTGAATGTGACTCATGATGAGTGTACGGTTGTATTCTCGAGTTAATTACGTAAAGTGGTCAACGTTTGATAGCTGGGAATTGTGTCCTGACCTTTTCTTATCATACAGACATAGAGAAGCGGTGGATAATGAAACTCACGATTGACTAGACAACGTTGTATAATTAATTACTAATAATCTTAAAATGTTTTCCATATCAAATACCTTTATACGAGTAATTCCTGTATATCTATACAAATAAATAAAATTGGAGTGTCTGTTTGTAATATTAAAATAACCGCTTTTTACTTAATGCATATGTATGTATACACGATACATGTACCAAAAATGTAGTTAAAAAAAATGTTGTCTGTCTGTCTGTCTGTCTGTTTGTTCCGGGTAATCTCTGGAACGGCTGGACGGATTTTGACGGGACTTTCACTGGCAGGTAGCTGATGATCCGGGGAGTAACTTAGGCTACTTTTTTTAGATTAACTTTGTCCCGCGGCGTTACTCACGATACAACAATAACCGCGGTTAACACTGCGGGGTTCAGCTAGTGTATATATATAATCTGACTCTCGGCGGCTCCAACGATTTTCATGAAATTTTGTGTATTTTTTTAAAATATATTATGAACTTCTTTCTTCCTTCCTCTGTAGAGAGGCAGGCCTACCTCTAGCAGAGGTCTGTTAGAGGTTGTTGACGATGCAATATGTTGCATTCTTCTATTATTTCATTTCAGTTTTCATTGAAATAATTGCTTCCTTTCTAAACGTATTCCATCTCATTTTTTATAGATACTAAACTAACTAAGCCCTGTTGTGTTACCCTCCGTTACCTTATAACAGTATCGCCTGGTAGTGCAACCGCAAGGTGACGTCGCGCTATCTGCCAATGAAAGTCTCGTCAAAGTCGAAAGAAACAGAGACAGATTATTTAATGCCAGCACCGTATATACTTTCATAGGCATTTAGTAAAAAGCTGTTAATTTGAAATTACAAGCGGACACTTTAATTTTATTTATTTGCATACTATATTGTTTTTATTGCTAGTATTGAGCCTGGAGTAAAAAGAGCGAAGAATCACCCTGCAATACATAACGGCTGTAGCAAAATATGATACTAACAAAAAACACAAAATAAAAACAAAGCGTATTTTTCGCTTCTTCACCTGCCCACTAAATGGTACTTTCAATCTTTTAGAGGAATTAGGTGTTGGAGCAACAACGTGGCAAGCTGAGGTATGACGCGGCAGTCCGTGACGTCATCAACTAATGCACTACACGTAGGTGATTGTCGCAGGTGAGGTCGCCGCCACAAGATGTATTCAGACTTTTCATAGAAATTCTAGAAGTGACTTTTCTTTTTTTAAAAAGTCGTGCGGTGTCGTGAGACACCAGATAGGAATGAAGTTCCTTATCACAAAATATAATAATATATGCAACTTACTGATGGCGCTATACAAAATTTTTAAATTAAAGTCAAATCAGTAGTTTAGGATTTACTGTAAAATATATAAACATACGTAAACTGCCAACTGTTACTCTTTCTTTTGACTTCGCCATAGACAGGTAAAAAACGTCTTTATAAGTCTGTATACATTTATTATACGGCGTACTTGAGTGTGTCACATTATTTTATGATGGAGTGCAAAGATATCTCTTCACTCATTCATGTAATCGTGGATTCTGCATCCTCAATTTATCAACATCAATTTATCTAGTCAACTGTTAAACATAGACCGCTCTTTGAAAAAGTTTTTAATGTATTATTAAAAAGCTTATATTTCCATGTTATATCAAGGAAAAACTTTTTGATGGTAGAAAGCTACAAAGTAAACTTTTAAGAGTAGAAATTGCGAGGCAGGACTTGTAAAAAGTTTTGTTGCCTCTTACTTCTCCACATATATCTCTGGTTAGCAAGAATCTAGAGCACTAAGCAGAAGAACTGTAACGAATCTCCTCAAATTTTCCAAGTCATGTGACTAAACTCGCCGTACTGCTTGTGGTGGAGAGGCCAAGTTTGCTCTACCCTCAGAACTTCGGTTCATGCTGCCCTACACACTGCTCAATATAAGAATAGGTGGTGAGATTCACTTCATTTCACACACACGAGAATATCACTTACAGAAGGGCCCCGTGTAGGGGGCACGGCCCCCTGACTTAGGACAACTAGGTCGAGTCTTTCGGCCTAGTTCTCCAGTGTTCTGTCAATCAGATTCGTGCGCCGGGAACCCCAAGCCTCTGACCAGGCGTTGAAGTCTCCGAGGACAGGACCGGTTCAGCGTGACAGCGTTGTAGGGGTCACAATCCTCAGAACTAGGTAATTTTATCTACACTAAGAGGAGAAGAATGGCTAAACTTTAATTCTTTACTCAAGTGCAAGTCTTTTCTAAAATTTAAGCTTCTGTGTCACAGGTGCAAGACTGATTACTCCACAGCGTTCGCACCACGCACCATACTAATTAACGGTGTCACCAGAAAACAATAGAAGCTCCCCACATCACAGGTTCGTAATATACTTGCTAGTTATACTTACGACGATGCTATTTCTACGTTTCGAAACAGTCTGAATAGTAAAAAGAAATGTATCTGCTATTTTTGTATGGAATTTCTTTCTTCCTTTTCAAAACTTTGCGGTTCTGTACAACGCTGTTGATGTGTGTTTTTAAACTAAATTTAAGTTAAAAGCTGATCAAAAGAGCATTCAAATAACGATCTTTATAATTATCATTAATAGAAATCTTAGGTACCTATTATTTATACTAGCCTATGTTACTTGCGGTTTTTGTCGTACCGCGGGTAGGCCGCGGGGCGAAGCTAATCTAAAAACTGTGGCATAAGTTACTCCTTATATCATCAGCTACCTATCAGTAAGAGTCCCGTCAAAATATGCCCAGTCGTTCCAGAGATAAGCTGGAACAAACAGACAGACAGACAGGCCGACAGACAGACTAAAATTGAAAAAAGTATAATTTTGGTATATGTACCGTGTATACATACATATGCATTTAGTAAAAAGCAGACACTCCAATTTTATTTATTTGTATAGATTACTTACACGTCTCACATATCGACAATCTGTTCCTAAGGCAGGCACGAAAGGTTTTCAACGATTTACATGAAATTTAGAATGGATGCAATGGGTTCCGGTGTCGATAAAGCTCTAGCATTCACTTTTAGAAAATTGATCAAAAAATAATACCGTGTAAAGTTAGGTCATCCTGACACTCTTATCTATACATCTATACAACTAAATAAAATTGGAGTGTCTGTTTGTAATATTAAAATAACCGCTTTTTACTAAATGCATATGTATGTATACACGGTACATATACCAAAACTGTAGTTAAAAAAAATTTTGTCTGTCTGTCTGTCTGTCTGTCTGTCTGTCTGTTTGTTCCGGGTAATCTCTGGAACGGCTGGACGGATTTTGACGGGACTTTCACTGGCAGGTAGCTGATGATCCAGGGAGTAACTTAGGCTACTTTTTTTAGACTAACTTTGTCGCGCGGCGTTACTCGCGGTACAACAATAACCGCGGGTAACGCCGCGGGGTTCAGCTAGTTAAACATAAGAACAAACACAACTGTTTATTTGCTAAATTTAGGTGTTTTACTATTATCTGTTATGTATATGATATCTGTGGGTGGTGAGTCTGTATCGGGGGTGCACGGGGCGACAATTATTGAGCAAATGTAATAGCCGCATTGTGATAGAGAGCGCCAACAGACGTGGAGCCGCGTTGATTAGTGCACAACAATGGAGTGGCGTCGATGTTTAGCTACATTTTTTTGTACCGAAACAGCTTGTAATTAATTATTTATTAATGAGAACTACACAATTTTTTTGATGGAATACTGGGGCAAACCAGCAGTAAGCGATTACCATACTACGCGATATTACTTATTCGGAGGATGGGGGGAGGGGTTGGGTGTGGGCCTCCGGTATCCTCTCTCACTCAGTAAAACACAGGGCAAGCACTGTTTCACACCGGTTTTCTGTAAGGCCGTGGTATCACAGCGGTCGAACTGGGCCATTTATGCCGCAGCGTGGTAGATATTAATTGTGAACTCCAGATATAATAAAAGTTGGTACACACTACAAAAAAGCGACTGCGCTGCTGTGCTAAATTTTGTGGGTTTCTCATAGATCAACACTTTGCATAATATACCAATTATTTTGCTCAGTCTGGGTGTTCCTTCTTAACTTTTCGGTATGCCTGTGAAATCCCCCACAACACATCCAGGTTAATAATAAACTTCATTACATGATTAGAATTGTATGTTCATAATTTAACAGCACTACTTCAACCTGAAGATATGCTGTTTTTTTTAGCTCATGAAAAGTCACCACCAGACAAGTTAAAATTAAATATTTAAAAACCCCCTACTACCCCAAACACTTAATCGAGTACGCCAAAAATTCCTTACATCATTTTGGATAAGAGCTGATATTCTTACACTGCTGGACCGATATTAACCAAACATAGCTAAGAGCCACAGCAAGCAGGCTTTCAAATGAAAAAAACGCATTGATATCGGTCCATCACTTTGAGAGCTATGATGCGACAAATAGTCACACAGACACACACACACACACACACATACAGAAAAACAGGCATCGACGTCAAACTTATAACACCTCTCTTTTTGCGTCGAGGGTGAAAAATAACACCAATCGGTATCACTAGAAAACGCCAGTTACCATAACAGTTAAAAATTATCATTATCGTAAAGGCAAATAATTAAAAATTGTTGTTAAGGGACAGAGCGACGTCGTCTCTATAGATCTTCCAGTCCTTGATTATATTTGCACCGAGCCATAGACACGCCTCCTTCCATCCCCTATTCTATTCTCCCTCAATCCGATACGTCCTAACTTAATTAATTGTAACAAGCAATAATCTTCCTTAATTCAATAAGCATAAAACTGAAAATGATTTATTGATTACTAAATATATAAGCACGTAATCCCGTTCAGTTTACCTATAAAATAATACACTTTGAGCTTTGTCTGAGACTCAATGAAAAGCAAGTAATGATTTAGCATTCAATGAATTTAATTAATTAAAATCAGCTTTTGGTTGATTGAAATATTTTAAGTTTATTAATTGTTTATTAGATTGCTGTAATTATGATTTTGTGTGTGTCTATCTAAGACTAAAGGTCCATCTAGGAACAGTAATTAGGTCGGGACCATATGTCCTTCTATTCGGCTATATGAAGAGGTATGACATAGCCATGATTAAGTAAATGCCTTTTTGCCTTTGCCAACACTAGTACTTACGTTACGATATTTAGAATTATTTCAGCTAGCAGCTAATATTCATAATATGCAAAATAAAAAACACCTTTACATACATTTGAAATGGACAACAATTCATCATTCAAAAAAGTTTACAAACACAAAACATCTCCTTCAAAATGATACTGTATGCCGTTCAAAAACAGTTTCGTCGTATTTTCGGACAAAACAATATCTCGATTTTTTATTGTCCGTGCATACGGGCACAAACTTACAGAAATTCAGCCTAACATTCGTGTTGCGAACAATGCGAGCCACGTTACTTGTATTGCTAAGAGGTTCTATTGTTTAATCCCACAATTAGCCGCGAATTCTGCACAGATGAAAGAAACTGACCAAGTCGCCGACGAAGTAGAGTGACGAAAAAGACTTGATAGTTGCACTTTTCGTCCAATTAATCGCAAAACAAAAACTTCTCTATAATCAATCTTAGTTGTAGTAGTTTCTTTGAAATGTTTATAGAATTGATCCCAAAACAAAAACTTATCTGTGATGAATGTAAGTCATAGTAGCTTTTTTCTGAAAATCAATCTTTAAGTAATCTGTAAACGTTTACAGGTTACATATATATTTTTTATCGATATTGAGTGCATTTCTCTTAAATAACTAAACGACCTTTTGTAAGTCGTAGCTCTGGCGCTCAATATAGGCACCTAAACTATATAGATACCCAATAGCTGACCCACGCAACTTCGTCTGCATCTCTTGTCAATCATGCTCGGCTTCTATTGGTCCAACTGTCCATCCGACGGTCCATCTTAGACAAGCCAGCAAAATTCATTTTTTTGAAACGTGAAAATTAGTTATATGGGTTTGGAGTTCATCGTGAACAACAACGGGATACAAGTATTATATAAAAATAAGTGTGTCTAATGAAACATAATTATGACACTTTGAAAAATATTATTTGTAATATGACCAAGTATCAGCAATATTTATTCCTCGTATAAATGTTTCGAGCGTGTGGTCGAGTCCGAACCCGACGCATTACTCCGCTCACGACATCATAATGTGAACATAACTTCATAACATTAAACAGTAAAAAGATTAAAAAACTACAATCCTACTGTAGCTCATTCATTAGAATCGGTTCAGTAGTTTAGACGCTACGGTGAACCATACAAACATAAATAGACTGTCAAAACGGTTACCCTTAAGTTTTGGTTTAACTGTAACCGTTTAAAAATAACTGATGATTTTATTTATTTATTCTTGGAAAGACTTACAGACTATAACAATGATATTTATTAACAATTAAATAATCATATCTTAACTTATTCCTAAGAAAAATGATATAGCTACCAGGTATAATAATACTCTAAATCTAAAAGAATAGGTTACACATATATAAAGACAATTAAAACACATGTTTTTAGACGTCGTTTGTTTTATTTTTGGCTCGGATCTCACACGATGAAAACAATCTGGAATCTACAATCAGTCAAAAATATATCTATATGTTGAAATAAACTTTAAAATCTTTTTAGTGAGTAAACTTCCTTTCAGTGGTATATTTTTGGGCTAACTTAGACATAATTTCAATTTAAAACTGGTCTAAAGTTAAAATAAAAAAAAGTAAAAGCTAATTTTTACTTTTTTTTATTATAATGTTTTGGTGCCTCTATAATATTTATTGCTGTGCAAAGTTTATTTTAAATAGGTATCATAGAAATATCACACTTATCGAATCAATACGGACAGAGTCACAGGCAAATGCTAATAATATATATATGTCGGAGAACGAGTAGTTTTCTTAAGTTTTAATTTGAATTCGTGTTTATTTCAATCGATTATTCGAAACGTCAAACTGTGCATCGAGAAACATGGCAGTTTGGGTGGAATCTGTGGACGGTGTATGCTAAAGAAGGCGCACTGATTATTTGTTGTTAACGATGTGATTATTAAGTCTTAGTTTACTTACAGCTTGATTTAATAATGTTGGTTTAGTTTTAGTCGATTCTGTAAGCAATATTAAATGTTACTAAAATGTGTGCGGGTAACACCGAATACAGTGGTAGGTGTCACCACTAGTTAAAGCAAACAGCCGGTATAAAAGAGAGCGGCCGCACGAGTTGCGGGACTACTAACCTATTGGCTCTTAAACTAACTACCCACCGTTTCGTATTGAGGAAAAATAGAATCAACAGATCAGTTTAGTACGGGTATTGTACGAGGAAGGACAAGCTGTAAATAAGCTAAGTACATAGGCTTCTTAATTATTGTGATCAACTATTAAACGTTGTAACTAATAAGTTAAGATGTAACTTTCAAAAGAGTGGCCATGAGTTTCTTTGCCAGGTTTCTTCTCATAAGGCCCTACGCATTTGGAAACTGGAGGTTATGGGTCGTCACGGACGTTCAGTGGATTTTGGTGTTCTCACCTAATTCACTTTGACAATGTTGTGCCGATCTATGATTTTAACTGTAGCTTCATTGATTCAATAAACTATTGGAATTCTATATTGTCTTTGGCTGTGCATATAAACCCTACCTACCAACGTGTGTAATAATGAAGATTGATTACTAGACTAGACTAGACTTGATTAAGAGAGATTTCTATTGCTTTAAATCACGAGTGCCACTTGACAAACATGCAAGTGACGGCGGCAAAGCTGACGTCACCATTTCATAAAAACCGCTTCGACCGATCGCCCACACTGCGACTACGACATCAGAAGTGGGATTACCTGTGGATTGCCCTATGGATTACCTGTGATACCCCTAGAGATTACCTGTGAATTGCCCTATGGATTACCCCTGTGGACTACCTCTAGAGATTACCCCTAGAGATTACCTGTGAATTACCCCTGTGGACTACCCCTATAGATTACCTTTGAATTACCCCTATGGACTACCCCTATGGATTACCCCCTATGGATTACCCATAACGGATCAGGAACAGAATACAGGGCAGACTGTTATTATTTTATTTTACGTTTACCCTACGTTAAAAAAAAAATATCTTCGATACGGAATAAATTTGTGCTATACGAAAACCGCCAACTAGTGAGAGAACTGCTCCGACTGTAAAAGTGAAGTGATGTGTGAAAAATACAAGCGCTGTCAAAGCTGTGGCAAAATCAGGTTACGTTATCCAGTAAAGATTAGGACAATGTTAGCCGTGACAATATTGCTAACACATATTCTGAGATTTCAGATACTACCTCGCCTGACAGTTGAAGGAAACCAAAGCGCAGAAGACGATTACTTGAACCTTGAAAAGTGTGGTGTCATAGATGCAGTTCCAATATGAATGCCAAGGCATGCGATTTACAAACCGAGTAACCAGTGAATGTCAGCTCCAAGAAAGATTTGGTGAGAAGTTTTCATTTTGTTTCAAATGCTCTTTAATAAGACAAATTCTGTGAGATAGATTTCTGGGCCAACGACAATATGGTGCAGTAATGTTATTGAGGGTAGGTAACGCCCGCCCTTATTGTAACATAGTATTTTGTGGTCCACGAATTGTTGCCCTGAGTCTGGGTGATTTTTGTGTACGTTTTATGTACGTTTGTTAGGTCCCCCGTGACACAGGATGTTTATTCCTAATGGGAGAGTTGTCTTTTCAATAAAACAATAAATTCTGTCAAGAAGTCCGGGTTGAAGAAATGCACTGAATAGCATTTCCTGTAGTAGGTACACGATTACTGTATTTCAAACGACATAATTATTTAAAGAAAAGAATGAAAATCTGCTTGCATTAGGCTTTTCAGTTGTAATTTTCGAAAAGTTCTTAAAATAATAAGGTCGTTTCTATTAGTGCCTACGTTCTCTTAGAAAATGAGGATCGCAATCAAATGACATTAGACCCACAGTATAAAGGTCCTTACGTGGTCACCGAAATACTAGAGGGAGACCGCGAATTCGCTCCCAACACATATGTTCTACCGACCATTGATCATCTACACCCGCGGTAATCAAAGTGAATACAGACCGTCAGATACCCACTAGTGAAGTCCCTATTGATATGTGAGATATGTCCGATGAACATGATGTAGAAAACAATGATCCTTGAATAGTTTATTAAATTAATCGAAGGTTTTATTTCTCTGTTTTGATTATTTTGTTCGTGAACAATTATTTGGAATGTATTTTGTGACGTTTAACCAGACCATTGTTAATTGTTGATAGAGATAGGATTACACTCTTTAAGTTTGCTTTAATTAATAAACAAAGTTATTTGATTAAAAGACATGTAGTGTTGGTAGCCTGGTTTCACTACCTACTTAGGTCTCGCTGGTCATTTGTAGCCGTAGCTCGTGCAGTACTTATCTGTAGAGAGTGCGCGGTGCGCATCTGGCTATGCGAATGTTAGTCGCTGGTTAAGTGACAATAAAAAGATCTCGATCTCTGGTTAAGAGTTGAGCAAAAAGCCGCTGGTGAAGTGGTTATACTCAGTTGCTGGTTAAGCGACTAAGTCAAAACGTCTAAACGCTGTTCCTGGCGATTTAGACAAAGGTGCTGAACCTAGTTTAACAATCATTATTGTTTTTACTAAGATTTATGTGATTATGCTGGTAGAGACATAAATGAGCATGGTCAGAACCTTATCGTGATACTGACGTGAATAGAAAAATCAAATTTAAAATCATGAAGGCAAAATAATTTGTTATAATTGAAATTGGTTTCTATGAATCTTTAATTTGGTCAGGAATAGCCGAGAGGACGGATTCACTGTCCAGATGATTCCTCAGTTAACAAACACGTAGACGTGTAAGTCCATCAGAATGCCTGTCTGCAGGCAATACCGGTCGAATAAATTAAGCTACTGTGGTTGCTTTTTTCTTTGTTTACAGATGACTCACACGAGGACGTGTGAAGCATCAGGATGGCCGTGTCGGAGAACGAGTAGTTTTCTTAAGTTTTAATTTGAATTCGTGTTTATTTCAATCGATTATTCGAAACGTCAAACTGTGCATCGAGAAACATGGCAGTTTGGGTGGAATCTGTGGACGGTGTATGCTAAAGAAGGCGCACTGATTATTTGTTGTTAACGATGTGATTATTAAGTCTTAGTTTACTTACAGCTTGATTTAATAATGTTGGTTTAGTTTTAGTCGATTCTGTAAGCAATATTAAATGTTACTAAAATGTGTGCGGGTAACACCGAATACAGTGGTAGGTGTCACCACTAGTTAAAGCAAACAGCCGGTATAAAAGAGAGCGGCCGCACGAGTTGCGGGACTACTAACCTATTGGCTCTTAAACTAACTACCCACCGTTTCGTATTGAGGAAAAATAGAATCAACAGATCAGTTTAGTACGGGTATTGTACGAGGAAGGACAAGCTGTAAATAAGCTAAGTACATAGGCTTCTTAATTATTGTGATCAACTATTAAACGTTGTAACTAATAAGTTAAGATGTAACTTTCAAAAGAGTGGCCATGAGTTTCTTTGCCAGGTTTCTTCTCATAAGGCCCTACGCATTTGGAAACTGGAGGTTATGGGTCGTCACGGACGTTCAGTGGATTTTGGTGTTCTCACCTAATTCACTTTGACAATGTTGTGCCGATCTATGATTTTAACTGTAGCTTCATTGATTCAATAAACTATTGGAATTCTATATTGTCTTTGGCTGTGCATATAAACCCTACCTACCAACGTGTGTAATAATGAAGATTGATTACTAGACTAGACTAGACTTGATTAAGAGAGATTTCTATTGCTTTAAATCACGAGTGCCACTTGACAAACATGCAAGTGACGGCGGCAAAGCTGACGTCACCATTTCATAAAAACCGCTTCGACCGATCGCCACACTGTGACTCCGACATATATATATTTAAAATGTACGAGTAACGCCCTTTCTAATGATATCAAACACGGCATATTTATTTCAAATGTATTTTTTAATACTGTACTTTACGTCAGCTAGAGGGCGCCACATTAGATTCAGTGACAAATCATATGGCCTATAACCAACAGACGATCAAGACGCTTCTAACAATACCTCATTTGTCCAGTTCTAATAAGTAGTTAAGGAGCAATGAGGGAACAAATAAAAATACATACATACACATACATACATACATAGTCTGTCAAAATCATAACCCTCCTTTGGCTTTGCCGTAGTCGGGTAATTAGTTATACTCTGCGCTGTAGCATGGTGCGGGTGATATTTCAGTAACATTTCGTTTCACTATTGAAAGTTGCCGCGATTTACAAATTAGGACTAAGTATTTCAGCTGTATCACATTCGCAATATATTAAATCATTAGCTACCTGTAGTAAATTAAATTAAACGAGCCAGAATGTTCGTACAGGCAACTGTCACCCGCACCATGCTACAGCGAAACAAATATAAGATTTTATTAAGTTGAGGAACTTATACGACATCCAAAGATCACTTATTACCACATATACATATATGTGTATGTGTTACCGGAAATCTGATAATGTACAAAATATTTTCATTTTATACTTTGCCTGGGTATTCTTTGCAATACCAAATCCGCAGTCGGTAATTTGCGAGAACAGTTAAAAAACTATACCCTAAGTCTCAAATGATCCAACTACAACTAATCCTTAAGGGATTGTAGCTATATAATACTTAAGTAAAGTATGTAATGGTATTCCTAATATTTCATACATTGCCCCTTAGACCGGAATTATGCAGATTGTCGGTAAAATAATGCAATATTTAACCATTAAAACATAATAAAATCCATGTTATTCCTTACTGTGTTGCTGGACGCTGCAAAGTTGCCTACAATGTATTCAAAGCAAACTGCCGAAACAATCATCAATTTGGCTGCCTACCTACCATTCATATTCGTAAAGGTATTTTTATTGTATACTAGCTTTCGCCCGCGGCTTCGCTCGCATTTAATAAAATCCAAGAATATGTGTACTAACTTTCATGATGATCGGTTAAGTAGTTTTTGCGTGAAAACGTAACAAACAAAGTTACATTCTCATATATAATATTAGTATGGATTTAAGACCATCCGTAGTCTTTTAAAGTCTTCTAAAGTCTACGGGTCTTTGGTCTTGATCTTATAGCATACTAGCGACCCGGCCAATCTTCGCACGGAAGTCTTTGAAATTCTCGGATTTTCTTTACTATAATATGCATGTATTACACATACAAATCTTCTTTATTTATTGCTGTAAACTGCATTTAAATCCGTTGAGTAATTTAAAAGATCTAAGCAAACTGACAACACAGTAACGCAAAAGCTGGAAATAATAATTGGTTAGGTATCCTGGTTTTAGGCTGATTAGGTTACGCCTTGGGATAGTAAAACCATTACGTCATCACCTGATGCATTCCTCGTTACTTCAGATGTGGCCAAGAAAATAGAGAATTGGCAAATAATTAATTGAATCTTCTCGTAAATAAAGTCTCAAGCGAGCTGTAAGAAAAGGATAGAAGTATTTTTATAATATAAAACGTCAGTCACAAACAAAACAAAGTCGTAAACAATTTTTGTTTTGTTGACGGGCTATAAAATATCTTCGGATCGCCAGCTATTTGAAGACACGGGTGCCCGAAAAAGCACTTCGATGACTCTTCAGTCGAACTATTCTGTGGAGAATGCAAGCTATGTGATTATCTGATTTAAGTCATTTCACGAATCAGATTCTACAGCGCGGGAATCTGCAAATTTCCCTTTGTCAATCGACCTAATCACATAACAGGGTCATCATCTTGATGCGAACAGTCCACCACCCAATCCCCTGACGAAAACTGTTATATCCTAACATATAGAAATTCAAATACAATTTCATGATAAACAAAATCTTTTGTCTATGAGCAAAGTATAATTAACTAAAATAATTAATCATTTTCAGAAATTAGCCTTTATATAATAAAACACGTGTACATTTAGCAGTAATGTAATTATATGTTTACCAAAGTTCCTCAATATATATACATAAGTTCAGGAGGTTTCAGTAACGTGTATTATTAAATTTATGAACATTTATTGACTTAACATAACCGAACGCTTCCATTATATTTAGCGATAGGGGGGAGAGGGAGAGGGAGGGGTTGAGGTATAGGCCCCCGGTATCCTTACTCATTCGTTGAAATACACCGCAAGCGCTGTTTCACACCGGTTTTCTGTGAGGCTGTGGTATCACTCCGGTCGAGCCGGCCCATTCATGCCGAAGCGTGGCTCTCCCACGGCAAATGTTTATTGTTTGTATTGTTACGTGTTCTATATGTTTATTGGCCTTATGTGATGAAGTGTTAATGCTTTCGATCATAAGTTTTGAAACATGTCAGTATCAGTAAGCCAACTTAAGTAATGATGAGCGGCAAGAGAAAAACACCAATTAAATTTGTGTAGTCCCGTGATGGTTGCCGGAAGAATAATAAATATAAATATAACTTAGAATAATTTAACCTATAGTAATACTACTCGCTTCTTAGGAGACTGTGTACTGTTCAGGTATTGAATATGTACCTCCACAAGCTGCCGAACAAGATTCGTAGTATCTACATTTGTGTGTACTATGTATTCGAAAACCTTCAATTGCTGCAGAGCCTTCCAGTTATCTCTGTGCTTCACTGCTAAATTAAATAAATCATTTAGCATCAGCCTGGACTTCCTCACGAGGCTCAGTATATATCCTGCCTTATACGGTGGCTGATCCCTTACTCGTTCTTTAACCTTCTGAACGGATTGAACTTTCTTAGTAGTATCGTGCACTGTCTGTTGGATGATCACCGCGATTTTCTTTTTAAGTAAGGCATCATCATCTAGTTCATCTGCATCTGCACTCGGATCTACACCTTGTCTCATTATTGGAAGAAATCTGCGTCCAGTAAGTGAAGTAGAATTCGTAAATGTAGTAAGTTTTGGAAAATGAGTGGTAACAGCGTCAGTAGAGAATTCTTTTGCATCCGTTGTTCCCAACTCCATTGCTTCTGGTTCGTCAGAATCAGATGGTAAGTCGATAAACTTGAGGCTTTTGCATTCATTCGCAAGCAACTGCATGGTACCTGTAGCATAACAATTAGTCGATTTTTTTTAACTAGGTAAAGGGTTATTTTTAAATAATCAAAAAGTATGAACTTACATAACATTGTGATTACTTGTATGAACATATTATCATCCTTCTGATTTACAAAACAATAAAGTAAGTTATGAGGACCAGCATTTTTTGTCTTATCGCCATATTCATGACGGATATCGTTTATTGGTTTTATTTGTAATTACTAGCCATAACTAAAAACATAAAAAACGTAATTTACGAGTATTTTAAACAAGAAACGCGTTAGTTATTAATGGAAAAAATATAAAAGTGCCTACACTTAACGAAATTCATAATAACGTTCTATAAACATCCAAAGTTCTTACCTATCTATATATATAAAAGAGTAAGGTGACTGACTGACATACCCAGAGATCAACGCACAGCCCAAACCGCTGAACCTAGAATCCTGAAATTTTGCATGTACGTTCTTTATATAACGTAAGTGGGCACTAAGAAAGGAATTTTGGAAATTCCACCGCTAAGGGGGTAAATCAGGGGATGAAAGTCTGCGTGAGCGGAGCCGCGTGCAAAAGCTAGTGTTATATAACGACATAAATAATATATGAACTTCTCTTAAGAAATAGCACGGGTTGAAACACGCTGAGAAAAAAGGTACGCAATTCTAAATAAGACGACATCGGATATGCAGTGTATCAAAATATTGACCTGTAGCCTCTGAACCAATATGTACATTCAACTATTAAAACTCTTTGTATCTTTTGTTGTGAAGTTCAAACCTTTAACCCTAAATTACTATGAATATATGTTGGTATATATTTAAGGATAGGATATCCTTTTATACTTGTTTTAATAGTAATTTATTAAAATAAAATTATTACTAAAGTTATAAACCTGTGTGCTTTAAATAGTATAATAAGTTTCCAAAAGTCTAATTAGGATAATATATTTTTACCATAGAGTTGTTCGCCTCTACGAAAATAATGAATTAAAATAATCGCAGATTATCTAGACTCTGGACCACGAAGCAAATACAAAGAGGAGATGGCATAAGCGCATCACCCCCGTGACAAAATACCGACCCCGACGTCATCGCAGTTGACGCAACTTGCAAATTATACTATTAACGTCAATGTTCTAGAACTGCATCGAAAAATCGTAATACTTGAATGGTCTCGGTA
The DNA here is from genome assembly GCA_905220595.1 of Spilosoma lubricipeda. Classification (NCBI taxonomy): domain Eukaryota; kingdom Metazoa; phylum Arthropoda; class Insecta; order Lepidoptera; family Erebidae; genus Spilosoma; species Spilosoma lubricipeda. The sequence goes on from HG992290.1 coordinate 6,599,305, forward strand.
CAATCAAGTAAAAAGATGAATTGTTGTGTTTTATCTTGTACAAATAACTCAGATAGACGTTCTGGTACCATGAGTGGCATCATATTTCTTTTATAAGTAATTTTATAGCTATTTTTTTTTAAAGTTCTAGAAAAATCTCTTAGTGTTTTATTGAAATGTTATTATATTTACTCGCCACTAGATGGCAAAACTTTGTGTTACTGGAAATAAAAATACAATGGTACGTTGACCTGAATATTAATAAAACATACCATAAGAAGATACGGAAATGAGTTCTACATTCTTACCTAATGATTTTTTATACATCATGGTATTCTTTTTTGTATTTTTCTTAATTATATTGTAAACAGACTGACATCTATCGACATCTATTCTAAAATAAAAAGACAGGGTCGTATTTAGAATCCAAATATTTTATCAAGTTACGACTATATTAATCTTGCATTGAAAGTTGTTACTTCAAATATTGAAAAAAAAGAAATTTTACTTATGCTGATGATTAGACGGGGTTTTTTTAAATTCATAAAAATAATACAATGTACCAGTATACAGGTAATGTTCTAAATTTTCATCTAAAGATAGTATTGAAGAGCAATGGATCAAAAAAATAATAGGCATAACTGGACTCCTACAAAATACACCAATATTTGTTCTTCCCGTTGTGATTCGAAACGATAGTGATTCATTTCAAGGAAAAATCATATAAAAACGAAAAAGTAACTTATTATCTAAACCCAAATTAGGCAAGATTAAAAGTGATTAGATGTGGATATTAGGGACAACATTGGTATGACCATTCAATTCAGATTTAGATTAGTTGATTTTCTAAGATTGGCGTTATTTAAGCATTCCAATTCCAAAGTGAAATCTAAAATATAAAATTCTCGTGTCACAGTTTTCGTTGCCATACTCCTCCGAAACGGCTTGACCAATTCTCAGTGAGCATATTGAGTAGGTCTGAGAATCGGCCAACATCTATTTTTCATCCCCCTAAATGGTAAGAGTCACCCATCCTTAATTTTTTTTTATGGCAAAACGACGTTTGCCGCGGCAGCTAGTAAAATATAAATTTATTTATTTTTTAAATAAAATGATTTGCACTACATATATTAATTTTTGTTTTACATAATCCACGTGTAAACGAAACATATTGAACAATATTTTATTTCGGGTTATTTATTAAAAAAAAAGGTCACTTTTGCAAAATTATTTACGTTATTAATGATGTTTTTTGTTCAAGATGCTTACAAAATTGACCTTGAAAAAACTACTCCTTGAAATTCTGAGTACGTCCACACTAGTGTCAGCTAGCTGAACTACATAGCAATATACTCGTATAACGATGCAAGTAGTTTTGCTATTGTCTGGTAGATGGAAAAGTGTAAACTAACACCCCCTCACCCCCGCAAATTGTCACGCATTGCTTCATACAAAAATCTCATTAGGGCATCTCCTCTTTGTATTTGCTCCGTGCTCTGGACTGAGACACAGGAAACCTAGTTAAAAGGGAACTAAACTTTCGTTTTGGTTGTAAACCTTCTTGATGAGAAACTTTATCGGTTCCATCGACAAGATCATATTCATGTACATACATATTATATCATACTTGTGAAACCTACTAAAGCCACACAGCTTACTATTATGTTTTGAATAACTAATAAATTATAAGATAATCTTTGACCATTTATTTATTTCTTTAAATGACAACTACCGCATTAGTATTGTACATACTGTAGGTACATTACCTACTAATGCGGGATTTGTTCTGGGGACTTTGCAGTGATCTGATATAAACTTACAACATACGCCTGAATAAAGGCTGAATATTATCCTAAAACCTCTAAATATTAATTGTCACCTTAGGTCTATGAATAAGGTACCTTTATGCCTTAGGTCGAGTGAAGTGACACTTCAAATTCTGTCAAGGTAAAATTGAATGTAGCAAAAGTGCTCTTCTAAATTTCAGTAATGTTTGTTTCGGTTTTAACAAGATTAAGATTTCATGCACATCTCAGGAACCTCACAACACAAATAAGAACATGCCACAGTGTGTTTGGTATAAAGGAATTAAGCCAACCAGAGAAGGTATAGTAATATAAACTTTTGTATTATTCGCTACAAATTTAAAAAAAAATCAAACTGAATTTCTTGGGCTGCCTTTAAATTCAAAATGGACCATTTTCAGCGATATGCATTGCACAATGCAATCATCATCTATCTTCTTGTTTTCCTTACTTTTTTAAAAGAAAACTCCCGCATTAGGAATATACATCGTGTGTCGCGGGGGACTTTACATACATACATGAAACGGTCACAAAGAACACCCAGACTCAGAACAACAATTTGTGAATCACACAAAGTGTTGTCCCATGTGGGATTCGAACCCACGATACCTGGTGCAGTAGAAAGCGCCGTGGCGATAGCTTAAACCACTAGGTCAACAGTACAGTTTACGAGTTCCTATGATAGTTTATTGCTGAGAATCCTTAGCAAGGAAGTCTTAACCATATCATTTTGAATAATCATAATAATTTATTTAATCAAGCAACATAACTCATAGTGTTAGTAACAATTCTTCTTAAGATACCTACTCTAGTTTTACACTCAAAATAATAATTACAAGTAATATAAAACAAAACCAGAACTACTAGACCCGTACACACGAGTCACAGCTACAGACTCACCACCAGTAACGACTCACATACACGAAGTCAAGTCTATTAATTCTATAAATTCTGTTTCAGCTGGGTAATTTTTCAGTGTCACAAGTATCACCTTCCGAGCACAATAAGATGTTGGACATTATAAAGCAGTACTACATGCCAGATCATGTATTAGTGAGGGATCGCAACCTGGACCTTTCCAACGATTGTGCGCTCGATGAATACTTCCTAAACTTGTTTAAACAAGGTATTTTAATCTATACTAATATATAAATCTGAAGAGTTTGTTTGTTTGTTTGTTTGAACACGCTAATCTCAGGAACCGCTGGTCTGATTTGAAAAATTCTTTCGGTGTTGGATAGTCCATTTATCGAGGAAGGCTATAGGGTATATATCATCACGCTACTACTAATAGGAGCGGAGCAACATTGAAGAATGTTTCAAAAACGGGGGAAATTTTTACGGGCAATATAAGGCGCAAACGAGGTTGCGTGGGTCGGCTAGTAAGTACTATTTATTGTTTGCATTAGCTCTTGTGTGCTTTGATATTTTTTGAAAAGTAGTATGATATATAAGGCGTTTACAAGAGGGTTTATTAAATTCCAACGGTGATCATTCTCATCATTTTACTTTAGGTTCTTTTTAGACTAATCTAATCTTGATGCTTTAAATCGATTGTTTTTTGTGTAGTTTAATGATATTAACAATAAATGAGATACTGAAGATACTGTTTGAAGAAGCATTTCCAGAACAATTACCTAAAGACTTGGTACCTATCTCAGACCTTTATACAGTAAAATCCATGGGGCCCCTCATGGCTATTTCATACGGAGGAAATATAATGATGAATGAAATTGCAGTAGGAAATGGATTTCTTATGTTATCTCTACTAATATTATAAAGCTGAAGAGTTTCTTTGTTTGTTTGTTTGAACGCGCTAATCTCAGGAACCGCTGATCCGATTTGAAAAATTCATTCAGTGTTGGATAGTACATTTATCGAGGAAGGCATATAGCCTTCACGCTAAGACCAATAGGAGCGGAGCCTCAAAGAAAAATGTTACAAAAACGGGGGGAAATTATCACGCTACGGGCAATAGAAGACGCAAACGAGGTTGCGTGGGTTTGCTAGTTTAAATATAAAATAAACTTTAGAGAAAGTACTCAATATAAATAGGCAGGCTTTTGGGTGAAAACATATTAAGGAAAAGATGTATCAAAAGGGTATGATAAAATACAAAGATGAAATATGATAAAATACAAAGATGAAAGCTGATAACAGCAAGGACAAGGATAACTTATGAAAATATTACTTTTATGTGTTCTATATATTTATTAAATTATTTAAATTGTACATTTTCAGGTAATTCTTTGTACCTCACGGCTGAAGACGGAACAGTGGCAGGGCTGAGTGTAAATTTTGCAAGTAATCCTATTGATCCAAGAAATTTAAGGAATTATGCATTTTACAGACAAGTAAGTAGTTTGACAAAACCATACATTTTATGAAGCTCTTGTTAAAATGCCGTTGTCACAGTCTTTTACTTTAGTAAAAGCGTTTCTTTAAGCTTTGATTTAATGTTGTTATTCCCGAATGAATGTTTGACATTCATCATTTGGCTTGGCCCTCGGGAGTAGTAGCAGTAACTTCGGTATGCTTAGAATATAGTAATAATTTTAGGCAAAATAAGCAAGACAAGTTTCAAAATTTTTGCGTAGGTTTATTTTTAATAAAAAACACTAGACAACAATTCAAACGTGTACCCAATTGGATAAAAACTTATTGTTGTTCTTCTTGTTATTTAACAGGACCCCAACACAAAAGATTTTCTATATTTTACGGCAAAAATGCAAGAGACGCCAAATCTCTGGGATATATTTAAAGAGTCAAAAATTTTCGAGGTAAGAAAACTACTGACCGGATTTTTTTTTAAGTAAGGGCCTGCCAAAATGACTCTACTCCGCCTGGTGGAAGGCAAAAGCAGAATTCAAGAATGGTGGTCATCATACTCATTGCGAATGCAGACAATGTAACAAGGCAGCATGGTGACCCACACCATAGCGGCCTTGTGATGCTTTCGCATTGTTGGGCCTCCGGTCTGGCACTCACCAACGAAACACCACAGCACGAACGCTGTTATTTTACGTTGATCTTCTGTGCGAGGGTAGTACCGTCCTGTTCGTGCTGAAATCAGCGTGGCTCTGCTGCCTTGTTTTTGGATGAAACTTTACAGTGATATAGCTTTCATATCAGAATAACATTATAATAATTATTTATTTACTATTTGCCGCCATAACCGACATATACGCGTGCGGAGCCGCGGGCCGAAGCATTTGAATTTCTTGCTGCGCCCCTTTTCAAACAGGGCATAAAATATTGCTGTGTAAAAATAATGCTATTTCATTTAATTTATGTACAGGAAACAAGTATATTATCTGCAGGTATGTACAGCAAAAGTATTCATTTCCATTTAAATTAAAAACATAACGATAGTAATGGAATATTTTAGATAAAAATGATAGCAGTACTTCCTGAGTTCCGACGGCAAGGACTGGCTACTCTTCTAGTGGAGAAGAGCAAAGAGTTGGCTCACGATCAGAACTACAATATTGTACGGATGGACTGCATCAATCCGCACGAGTTAGTTGTTACAAATATTCAAGTACTTGTAATGTAGAGCTCATAATAATTATGACTGTGTAGCTAAAAAAGTAGGTACCTATTTGCTGATTCCATTATATTTTGTTATGTTAGTGTGTCCGGTGACGGGTTAAGAATCCGGAGTTTAATCAAGCCTATGGGGGTAACAGAGCAAACTACGTAAAACCACAGCCCTGTTTAAAAAGGAAAAATACTAATCCGGTTTCCCTCCATGGTAGTATAGTATGGTAGTAACTAGAGGCGTTTGACATGCAGTGGTCATTTAAAGCCTGTCAGTGATGACGATGCTCAACTGTAACACTTCAGCAAATCGCTATAGCATGTCTAGCGATACATTATATTCCACATCAGCAACAAAATTTAAGCCTATTTATATTTTTTGTATTTTTAAGGATTTATTTAGAGAAAGGTGAATCACTTAGGTACTTTTAAAAATCCGTTCAGAACCACTGGTCCGATTTGAAAAATTATTTGAATGTTAGATAGCCCATTTATCGAGGAAGGCTATAGGCTATATATCATCACGCTACTACCAATAGGAGCGGAGCACCAATGAAAAATGTTTCGAAAACGGGGGAAAATTATCACGCTACGGGCAATAGAAGACGCAACCGAGGTTGCGTGGGTCGGCTAGTTATTAATATATAGGACGTTAAGTAACTTAAATTGACTTTAAGTCATTGTACATACAAAGTAACTAATATCGACGTTGCATTTCAAAACCAAACTCACAGGTATATTAAAGTTTATTTTTCTACAGCTATAAAATAGCTGAACGATGCATGATGAACTGCATAATCAAGTTTCCCTTACACAAAGTCCGTGGTGCAACTGCTCCATTCATCAAACGCAGTTCCGACCTCAACGTGCTTCTGCGTGTTTACGTAGCGGCGCGTACTCAACCAGAAGTAAAAAATGACTTGGATCAAGAGCTAAAAAGATTGGAACTGCTCATTGAATGAGGGTATATTGTATTTGACTGTAATTGTTCTTGAAAGTGCACGGCTGTGTTAGTTTTTTAGGAAGAAAAAAATTGATGAATATTTTTTGACTCGGTAGTATTGTAAAATCTTTATTAAATAAAAAGTTCCACTATTTTTTATACTTATTTAGTTTTATTGGTTTTCAGTCTTTTCTTTAGTTTTAACGTAGGAACAATAACTTATTCGTTGGTAGATAATTAACTTTTCGTTGATAAACAATTACATTTTGGTCATTATTAACTAGAAAATCAATAGTGATTACCTAGTAATATGAGCTTATCAATTCTCTGTTTGGTCTATTTGGTGGTATAAGAATGCAGAGCTGTTTTATAAACTCGTTTTTAGATATTATATCGGGAACTACAAGATATACTTGGCCACATTTTTAGAAGTTAATTTAAAATGTATTGTTTGTCACCCAAATTTGTTAGGTGTGCCGATTTTCACATAGTGAAACAAAAATATAATACAGCGCCATCTAACGAAAAAATATCAAACTACGGAGGAACTAGTAATCCTGTATGGCGATATATATATATATATTTCTTACGCCGCGCCGATAAGCTTATATATCTACAACTTCAATCAGTTTCCCCTCTTTGTCTTGTAGGAAAGGAATCCTATTCCTCCACATAAGTTTGTTAGCCCCCCATAAATTAATCCAATATTGGTGTTTACGCCCAATACTGGTTAGGAAGCCACACCAGTCTAAAGTGAAAAAAAAAATGCCATCTCGTTCTGTCACTAAAAACGAAATTTTCCATCTTATGAATTAATGAAATGATTTTGTCCACAATCTCAGATTACTAATGAAAGCATTATTTTTGCAATCTGAGTCCACAATAGAATTTATACAAGAGCTAATTAAGAATAGACAGACACATTCAGGTGGCTAGTTCACTTACTTTGTCCACTTATGATAAATAATTTGTCTTTGCTTTCATTACCTACTTTATAATATTTTTAGAGACGATATCAGAATTTACAAACAAAATCAATAAACAAAAGATTGAAGTTAAAATTTAAATACGTTTGATATGGATGTTAATTTTGAAAAAAAAGAATTTGTGTCAGATAAAGGATTTACTTTACATTTAATTCAATTAGAGGATTCTCTAGAAGTCTAGAGCCAAGTAAAACACCATTACATTTTTTTAACGTTTTTTTTAATATGTAAACATCACAATATAATGTGATTGTTTGATTTATAGTGATGATTTTATATTTTATAAATAGTCTCAAGGAGTATTATGGCTTGGTAGGAGTCTTAAGAGTATTTGTAAAAAACCGCTCGAATATAAGATTATGAACACTAGAGTAAGTTCAAAGTTGATGAGGACTGCTCTAAATCAGATTCTAAAGAAAAACTAAGTGGTAAAATTTAAAGGTATGTAAGTCCTCAACTAATCCATCTCTATAACAATAACTACTTTATATCATTTGGTCAAAACTGTTAAAAAACATGCTGTTATAAAACTCAACAATATTAAAAATAAAAAAAAAATCCTTTACACAACAATAGTTTAAAAAAGCAACATCTTTTACATTATTATAAATTCACCTCATGATTGCATTGGCTCGAAAGACCATTTGTTAAATTCATTTGTAACACATACTATTCTTAATTGCAAAAAGTAGAAGTATTTTAGTGTGATGGTACATGTACAATATCTTAACAAAATTTTTACATGACCCTTATATTTTTTTTTTTCTGTTTAGCATCTCGAGGTTCCCGTTATATTAAAGATCACTGGAAAACCTTTCTTTAAATAACTTGAGTTTTTATTAGATTTGAAAGAATAGATATTTTATCTTAGTGTTTTGAGTTCTTATCGCTTTTTTTTGTTCTATTTTCGTCCAATCCACAAATTAACAACAGTTGTAGAAGATTCTTTTAGAAGTGCTAGTATCACATCATGTTCGCGAGACAAACTTACCCGAAAGGGTGGGTTGTCCTTCCATATTTGATTAATCTCTATTAAATATTTAAACGGGTACATTCTTGGGGACAAAAGGTATTTTATAGTAATGATATGAAGTATTTGTTTAGCTATCAACTAGCAATGATCACTGGCATTGTGAAGCGTTTGTAAAGTATTAAAAAATATTGATATTTCGTAATGAGATTCGTAAGATCGAAATCCTTTTTACAGTTAGTTATCAATTTACTTGGTGCTAATAATTTCGAGGAATATTTATTGCTCGCTAATACTATTTTTTTTTGTTTTAACCCTAATCCTAATGTTTTAAGGTTCAAAGTTGTATGTATCTAAAATATTACCCTTGTTATTGTTTTATTATTCAAATTTAAAGCCACCACTGTTATTGACTAGGTACTAAAAGAATTAATGTCTTCCGTGTATAGGTACAAGAACGAATTAAGTCTTATTACTAGATTAATGAGAGCCATATGACAATAATGAAAATTAACTGTTAATTGTCAATTTCGAACGTTAATTGAGTAGATAACGCTTGATAATGGAATCTTCTAGAAACTCTTGTGAAAGTCTTAAGTGGTCTCCTGGACTTGAAAGGAATATGAGCTTGCCGTCTTGGTCCATTTTTTTCAGGCCGAGACGATCCTGAAAAAAGAATAAAACAATGAATTAAACCAAAGATAGATAGATAGATAGATAGAAAACTCTTTATTTGTACACCATTATAGTACATAGTTACAAAAGTACATGAAATGTGAGATGTAGTGTACAAAGGGCGGCCTTATTGCCAAAAGCAATCTCTTCCAGGCAACCTTAATAATAACCTTATAAGATAATCTGCTTAAATATGATTTATCGTCCTAAGAAGGGCTAAAATCATCTTTGAAGCGATTTGTAAATCGTGTCAAAATTTGAGTTTAAGTTTTTGAGTTTTTATATTATACATAAACCAACTTAACATATTATATACATATATAGAAGATAAATAAGTTTATTAATATACTGTATGAATAGTCGAATGATAAACAGCCAGAGTTCAACCAGGTTATCAATACCGATAAATTATTACTGCGTTAAGTCGGACAAAATTAAATAGTATACACCCACCTCTAAATACAGTCTGGATTCTTGAAGCTTTATCAATTTCTGGGCCTGTCCGGGCGCATAAAATCCAAACCATTCCGATTCTCTAGGAAGCACTATGCTGTCTGCCTCAAACAATACAAGAACGAAATGTTCTAACTTATTCAAGTTGTCTACATAAGTACTGTTGATGTTAACTTCATTGTTTATGTCAGAGAGGAATGTACTCTTGCGCTGGTATAGGCTTTCGGCGAGAGGGTCGTGCCAGTATGTGGCTTGGACCAGGCTACGTTGGACCCAGCTGTAAAGAATATCACAAGGTATAGAATAGACCAAGAATTATTGGTTTTAAGACTATAATGTTAGTTTAACATCATAATTGTACATGCATTTTATGGACTTGGAAATTTCCCATCTAACCGATACATTGCAAGACTAGGTTCTACTAAAAATACTTAAGTAAAACTAAACAGAGAGATTAAATCCGGCTCCGTCCAACAAGGTATCCTGCTTTGATCCCGTGGGGGATTCATTTGGAATTTTTGTCTACACTGAACCCGTAGGGGATCTTTTTGGATTTCATTTGTATGTTGACCTATCTATAATATTGGCCATAAATATCCATATTGTGTGGACAAAAATCCACTTAGGAATCGGGTCTAGAATCTCACGATTGGGCATAATGTTCCTAATGTACAAGTAATTTCGAAGTTCAGATTAAGTAAATCACTTTACAACTTATATATTTACAGACTAGCTTTTGCTTGCAACTTCGCCCGCTTGTTTTTACCGGCCCGGTTAAGATTGTATAAAGAAATATAAAGTAAATTCGATAATTTGCTGATTGGGTGTCTTAATAGGATCACGATCCGCCATTACAAGTAAAGGGAGTGGGAAGTCGATCATAGACTTAGCATAGACACCAACAAAAAGCATTTAATTTTATTGCCATAATAATAATCGCAGTATAGTGCAGCCTATCCTTCCCAGCCTTCCTTTCTCAAGAATCAAGTATCTTCATGCCAAATTTCACTGGAATCGATGCAGCTGTATAGTCAGACAGACAGAGTTACTTTCGAATTTATAAAATTAGATATAATACCGACTATTACTTTGTCCAAAATTTAGACAACTTTTTAGTGGGTACAAAATTCAATTCCCGGGAGGCAGAACAAAATGCCTTTGGAGAGGTTGTTGCCTCCCGTCCAGCTGATTTTTACAAGAAGGGCATCAACAAACTGCCAATGCGTTGGCAAAGATGCGTCGATTGCATACTTCGAATAACAGAAATAAAAAAGTTTGACAAAATAAGTACTTGCACTTATTGCATACGGCAATTTCAATAAAGACCTATTATTAATTTTGTTACCATCTTGCATCTAGCTTAGTTTTGGTGTTGTAAGGATAACCAGAGTTTTAGATTGTAATTTATATTTAGCCTCTACTGCTACGGTGGACACAAACAAGGAAAACGTTTTCTATATTAACACAACCTTCGCATACACTTGTTTTTATTTACGGATAGTATTTAACTATGCCATATGTATATTAGACTGTCGCAATTATGAACTTAGTGAACAATTATTTAAGAAGATATTGGTTCTTAGTAAGGCATTTCAAGGTGAAGATTCTAACGCATATTTAAAGACAGCAATGGCTTTGAGTTATTTTCAACTTTAAGGCTGCTAGTTTAAAGTTAAAAATAACATTAATAAAGCTGTAACAGATTAACCGTATTTTTTTACTTAAACTATGAACTCAAACTATCAACAAAGCAGTAATGATGGGAGTGTGTTTTTATATAACACAAGGGTAATGAACACACGGGTCTCCTGATGGAAAGTTATTACCGCCACCCATGAACATTTGTACATCAGGAGTTACAAGCAGGTTGTCACAAGAAGTATCACGCTTAAAGACCGCGCTTTAAGCGTAATCCTTCTTAAAGACCGATCCCCAATGCACTTGTATCTCTCAAGTTGCATATCCACAGGCGGCAGTCTGTTCGTTTGCATTCAATATACTAAGAAAAAAAGACTATTAGGTTCTTTGTTACAATATCAATTGACAACTGTATACCACGCTCAGTGGTACACAGTTGCCATTTATCCTTTAATATAATAGTTTATTTTGCATTCTATAGTGGCTTTACTTCAAGCAACTTCAAGGTGGGGTATGTCCCTATCTTCAGTCCATTACCTAATAAGGAAGAAGTGGCCTTATATTTTTTCATTAGTGTAGTACTTCAGCAAGTGTTCATATATTAGTGCGGGATCCCCTGAACCAATTTTACAAGTTATTACTATCAAGCTATTTTTCGTACGTGGCTTCGTTTTGATGAGAGGCACCCCTGTGCTTCGAAGAGCACGCAAAGCTGTCGGTGTAAAGCAGTCTCATCGGATTATGTGAGGGAACAGAGAGTGCACATGTGTTTGTGCAAACACTTGTACTCTATAATATCTCCTGCTTAGTTGGTTTAAGTTGGCTGGTCTCCGTGGTCGCAATCGGCTAGAAGTTCATGGTCTGTTTAAGAATTTTATGGTAGAAAAAATTTGAGAATTTCAAAGTGTCATGAGATACCGGGATGGTTCGTTAGTTTAATTAGGTATATGCCAGGAATAAAACTATACGAACACAATTGTGGTATAGAATACTATAGAATAAGGACAAAAGCATAAAGTAGAACTAAAAATAATTTCCGAACATATTATCCTGGTCTATGTAAACTGTAAACAAGTTTTATCGTATTTTAGTTTTAATGAACGAGTTCGAGATAAACCACAAAGCTTTACTTTGTTCTCATCCCGCAAATACCCGGCAAAGCGGCTTTAATTATCCATATAGGCCATATAGCTGGTTTTTTAACCCGTTTGAATTTAGACACCACAAACAAACTAATGTTTGCCAACTTATCGTACTAATTTGCCATTTAAACATATAAGTAAGTATTTAAAATTCAGATCAAATTAACTCGTCATTTTGTAGTTTATTCCACATTATTGAAAAAAGTTGTTTCATGGATATTAATTTGTTTTAACAATGTTCTTCAATCCGGTTAGCTGTATTATAAACGAGTACCTGCATGACCAATCTTTGCTCAGTTTTTTTTTAATTTTCTAAAAGTGAATTCTAGCTAGAACGATTATCACCCCAAAACCTGGTGGACAGCGATAGTGGATCCTACTGAAAAGAGGGACTTGATTAAATGTCCACAAATTGCGTCATGAACATTAAACTTATTTAAATATTAAGTCGTCTGTAAATTTGAAAGTTTTCATTATACCTTGTGTAGGTGATAAAGTACGCAAGACGAATAAAAACATAGTCTTTGTTCACCTGGGTGAATCAACTCCAAGATTCACCCAGGTGAACAAAGGACACCGCTGAAGTGGAATTATGTCGTCTGTGTGACATCGCCCAGCTGAAATACTACATAAGTGCCGTGAGCGATAAGACCGCCTATTGTAACATTTGCATATTTTGTAACTCATCTTTTGTTTTCTTTTTATAATTCTGTATGTATACAATAAAGATATAAATAAAAAATGAATAGAATAAGTGGAATAAACCCGTTTTTATTGTAGTTTTTTTTCTATCCTCTTGGATTGTTTTTAAAGAGTACCATAAGGTAAAGAAATAGACAGAACACCTACACCTAATTCTGACTACCATCGCCGGATAACACCTACCTCCTTCAGATATTTATTTACTAACTCTTCTGAACTCTTTCACTTGAAATTACTGTATGTTTAGTATTTGCGAAGAACATAAGATAAATATATGATACTCACGCATTGTATGCTGCGAAATTAAGAAGTTCTCTCACATAATTACATGGACCTTGCTGTAGAACTCCACAATGTGGTAATCCATATACTCCCTGGTGCTGACCTCCAAAAGATATTAAATTCTTCACAGTCAATTTGTTACCACAGCGTTGGACTAGAGCTCGGCTAAAAAGTATAATTCATTTAGTATATAGAAGATCGCTAAGACACCCTTTTAAGTCGCTGAGCGAAGTAAGTTAGTAAGTATATGGACGGCTAAGAGCTATGTAAAAGATAAATTATCATCTTTTACGAATATCCAAAGCAGCTTTGTAAGGGTCATGTCAAATATGATTAGGCAAAGGGCAAGGGAAAGGGCAAAGGTTACAACAGACACGAAGGTGAGCGCTAAAGCGTCGCAACTAGCAGTGGATTACTCGTACTTGCTCCCCCTATCACGCGATGGACCCAATACCCGCCGGGTGATTCCTTGAACTGCTAAGAAATTTAGTTCTTAGGAGACAGCCAATTATAAGCTACAGAGGTACTAACTTTTGCTGTGTTGTGTTACTTTCGACTTTATACTGTTACTATTTTGGAAGTACGCATAATTGAATTGTAGTGTTCTTTTTTTAATTGCCAATGCAGGATAAAGGAGTTACATAACTTTCGTAAATAAGTGCTTGCAAAAGTTTTTAAGATTATGTATTAAATATGAGCTCTGTAACACAGTTAAAAAAAAGATACACAATTCATCAGTCTACACAGTAGACAAAAGAACACTAAACTAAAGCTGGCCTTGTCTATGAGGACAAGTGGATATTTAGTTGCTGTTTTTTTAATTTACCACAAGTAAACAACATTATTCCAAACAAAAACTGCTATTTATGAAGTATTCTTAGACCACCATTAACCCTGGTCTAGTAAAAACATAAAATAAACTATTAAATATGCTAATTATTTTACATAAGTAAAAACTTATATAGATCCTATTAAGCACACTGTTACTTAAACAAAATATATAATGGGTAATATTTTAATTTTATAATATTGGTCAGTCTGTTTATTATCTGATAATATGTTTTTGCGTACTGTTTTGCGTTTTAAATCTAAAACGCAAAACAGTGGCGACAGACATATTCTATATACCTAGACTATACTTAGACTAATAGACGCGAAACCAATACTGTTTTATTGTATAAAGAATTCATCCAACATTTAGACCGACGGTAGATAAAAAGCAAATGGAATTAGATGCCAAACAACTTTTTTGCGTTTTAGATAGCATCTAAAACGCAAAAAAGTGGCGACAGACATATACCACATACCTAGACTATACTTAGACTAATACACGCGCAACTAATACTGTTTTATTGTATACAACATTTTGACCGACGGTAGATAAAAAGCAAATGGAATGAGATGCCAAGGTAGTAGAGCCACGCTGATTTCAGCACGAACGGGCCGGCTCGACCGGGGCGGTACTACCTTCGACCGAAAATCAACGTAAAATGACAGTGATCATGCTGTCCTTTTTCGTTGGTGAGTGATTGGAGGTCCAATGATGCAGAAGCATCACTAGCCTGCCATGGTGTGGGTCATTGGTGGTCATTTGTTGCATTGTCTGCATTCCTAGTATGGTCGCCACCACTCTTGGATTCTGCTTATGCTTTCCATCAGGCAGAGAAGAGTCATTTTGGCAGGGCCAAACATAAAAAAAATAAAAGATAAATGCAACATAAAAAATTATCGCATCTGCATCTTGTGCTATGTTTCATCGAGTGAGTAAGGATACCGGAGGCTTAATATTTTTGGATTAATATTAGGGAAAGGATAGATTTAAAATTTTATTGAAATAGTGTACTAAGGTAAGACTAATTTAAATAAAGGCCTATACGAATTAAATCTTACAGAAACTGACTTCCTTGAGAGAATCCTATTGCATTAAAGCCATCTTTGAGTTGAGGATCTTCCGATAGAATCTTACATGCATATTCAACTTGAGTGTTTGGGTGCACAAAGTAACCACTTTCAAAGTCTTCTATAGTATTATTACCAATCCTCAAGGACCTAACATATACACCTGGAATTTGCGATTCAAGGAATTTCTTAAATCCAGCCAGACTGCCGGAAATACAGCATGTGTCACCTACAAATATACATACAATTAATAAGAATACAACACACAATGGGATGGTTACCAGGCAAACTTGTCTATCATTAAATATTTATACACTCTGAAGTGGGCAGGCCACATATCTATACAATCTATGCTTTATTACTAAATGCATATGTATACACGGTAAATATACCAAAAATGTAGTAAAAAAATGTTTGTCTGTTTGTTCCGGGTAATCTCTGGGAAGGTTGGACCGGTTTTGACGGGACTTTCACTGGCAGGTAGCTGATGATCCAGTGAGTAACTTAGACTAACTTTGTCCAGCAGCGTTACTCGCGGTACAACAATAACCACGGGTAACACCGCAGCGTTCAGCTAGTAATTTATATATCTTAAAACTTTCTACGTAGTCGCCTCCTCGGCTTGGGCTTTGGTCTTTGTTCATACACATCATGACAGTGACTATGTACCTTCTTCATGTCAAAATAATTTATTATGGCTATCTGTTGCAAACAGAATTTTAATTTTTTTTTTCTTTACAATAAATTACCAGGCTTTTAGGAATCAAAGATCTTTATATTTCATACAACCAAGCTTTGTCAATAATTATAAATAATAAATAAACCATCAGCATAAAAAACCCTTTTTTAGAAAAGAAATAATTGTATGAAGAAAAACAAAATTAGAAGCTAAGAAAAATATTTAACAGGGGTCTAAATCCAAATTTGAAATAAAAATATGTGCCAAACTAAATTTTGTTGCTTGAACAAGCGAAATAGTCACTAATGCCTAATTAACAATATTAAAAATATAAATAATATATAAAAAAAAATGACTTACCCATTCCATGCCATAGTACAATAGGTGTTGGTGTACAAGATATTAATTTTATTAAGAAAAATAGTAAGAATATCGTTTTCATTTTGTTACAACAATAGGCCGCAGGGTCAACTGTAAATAAACTATTATCTGCAACAAACGAACGAGTTCCCAAGTCACCGCACTTCTCAGTTCGCACCGGTGCGGTGCAAGTACTATAATTCTACTTCTCAAAGTGTAAATAAATAAACGGCAGAAAATTAAGCTGCCATATTGCTCATTAAAATTTACCTATTAGGTAGTTGGAGAGATAAAACTGTTATCAAATTGAAAACAGAAAAATCTTTGATTTTCAATTTTTTTCTAATGTTATAATTTTATCACTACTTTTTAATTATTATATTTATTTATATAATTATTATATTTACTTTAGTCAATTATTAAATCGTTAATTACTTAAAATACTTTACAATACATATAAAAAACAAAAATAAGATATGACGTCTTCTCAACGAATATACAGGTGAATGCTCTTTAACAAGGAAAAAGCTGTCTAGCAACTTAGGATAGCGTGTACAAGGTTGTTAATTAATACACAACTGATGTTTAAATCATTAATGAGACTATGTCCACTGTAATGTGATTGTTCTGTTTTGATTTCATTTCATATTTTTTGGGTAACCTTATTAATCGCAAGTTGTCTAAAAAGTCCCCGATTTTGAGCAATTTCTGTTAATCTGGCAGTTCCATCTGTTAAAATGTCAAGGATACCGATGGAATGACAACTTTTATAACGTTTGGGAATCTTGAAATAATTTTACGAAACCATTTGATATCATATTGCAGTGAAATGTGGAGTTTTGAGTTACTTGAAGTATTAATGTACGTATATACCAAATTTACCAGTCAGGCTAAGCAATCTTCTAAAAACTGGCATAAGCATAAGAATTTATTTTATAGTTGTTATCGCTTTTGAGTTTGTGCTAGTTCTATTTTTATAACTTAGAGCATATTTACTTGGAAGGGCAGCTGAACGTGCGGAAGGCCTGATAGGTGTAGAGAGAAAGTGAGACTGAGTTTGGTTAGTGTCTAATAATAATCCTAGTTTTCCAATTACAGAGCATAATGCGACTCAGTGGCGCACAATGCCGAATTATGCTGATGCTCAATTGGAACGTGAATTAGTTTTCAAATGCACCAGCAGAGTGCGCTAAGTTCAGTGTTGAAAAAAAAAAAATATTCAGAGTTAGCAATAACCTCATTAATTTGTAAGCAAAGTGGTATACATAAAAATTGGTTGAAAACTATTTACGGTTATTTTAAGTAATTTGGATTTTGATAATTACATTAACATTTGTTTGTTTTGAGTAATTTTTTTAAATGAGTTCTACCTTCATCCATACTTATATTTATTTTTTTAACACAGTTTGAATTAACTTTGATTATTTCGAAAAAACTGCAACGAAACGAAAGCTTTAAAATTTTTTTCAACAATAAATAATATTACTAACGATAATATATAAATAAAACATTTTGATCAATGCCACCTTAAAGAAAAAACACTTGTTAATTTTTGTCACTGAGTTGGTATCGATTGCACGCATCACGCAAAAACACTACTTTTGAGAGTGCTCGATTGTGCGAAGCGTTGCTGTAGTTGAAACATTCAACGTTAAGCATTATGCCGCATAATGCGCTCTAGTGCTGTAATTGGAAAACTAGGAATAACATCTTGAGCTGTTTAATAAATTGTTTTGTATTTTTAAAATGGTTACGCATGAACAGATGGTTTATATCTTTACTCGGTAGGTGGCTTTGCTGAGGTGTAGTGTAGAACGAATTTAATATTGTGCGAAATATTTATAATCTTGATTTCTGATTAACATGATGATTGAAGCAGCTAAATAAGTCAAAATAAATATACTTCTAACAAATAACAGTTTATATTTGCATCTGTTATTGTTGAAAAAATTACTTTTATCTTGCTAGATCTCATTTTAAAGATTACCTGTCTACACGGAATAAATTGACAAAACTTAAGGCACTGTAATATATTGAAAACGTATCCTTATCCTGTTTGTTCACTAACGCCAAGTAGACACAAAAATTCTACTAACATTAATCGGAATGAAACCCTTTAATGTCTCTATTTATTTTCAGCAAGGTTTATGATCCTTCAAGAATAACCATTTCTTAAATTACCTTTTCATCAAATCCCTCGGTGGCGCAGTGGTAGCGTCTGCGACTGCTGTACATGAGGTATTGGGTTCGATTCCCGGATCAGACTAAATGTTTGTATGATCTGCAAATATTTGTTTCGGAATTTGGGTGTTTTCTATGAACAAAAAAAGGTATTTAAGTATGTACATCAGTTGTTCAGTGCCCACAATACAAGCTCTCCTTAGTTTGGGACTAGATGGCGTTGTGTGTAACATGTCCGCAATATCTATCTATACTTATAAAATAGTAAGTCCTGACTGGCTGACTGACTGACTGACTGATTCATCATCGCCGAGCGTAAACTATGATAGTTAGGGCTATGAAATTTGGTGAGTAGGATCCTTTTATTGAGTAGACACGCACTAAGAAAGGAATTTTGGAATTTCTACCCCTAAGGGGGTGAAATAGGGGTTGAAAGTTTGTATGAAAGTCCGTCATTTTTTAAGTTAGAAACCTGAAACTTTACTTTTGGGCTGCTGATTAAAAATGAGTAAACACGTATTTCAGCGTTTTTGAATATTCAACCCCTAAGGGGTGAAATAGGGGTTGACATTTCGTACATAGGTTAGTCTGGAAGTCCGTCATTTTTGAAGTCTAAAACATGAAACTTTATTTATGTGTTACTAATTTAAAAAGAGTAGAGACGTATTTGAGCGTTTCTGAATATTCTATCCCTATGTAACTTTATTCATATGCTAAGGACTAAAAATGAGTTAATACGTATTTAAGCGTTTCTTGGTATTCTACCCCTAAGGGGGTGAAATAGGGGTTGAAAGTTTGTATGGTAGTTCGGCATTTTTTAAGTAAGAAGCATGAAACTTTATTTTTGGGCTACTGTTTAAAAATGAGTAGATATCTATTTAAGCGTTTATAAATATTCTACCCCTGAGGGGTGAAATAGGGGTTGTCATTTCGCATATAGGTTAGTCTGGAAGTCTGTCAGTTTTGAAGTTCGAAACATGAAACTTTGTGTTCGGGCTACTGACTAAAAATGAGTTAATATGTATTTAAGCGTTTCTTGATATTCTACCCCTAAGGGGTGAAATAGGGGTTAAAAGTTTATATGGAAGTTCGCCATTTTTTAAGTTAGAAACATGTTACTTTATTCACGTGCTAGGGACTAAAAATGAGTTACTACGTATTTCAGCGTTTTTGAATATTCAACCCCTAAGTAGTGAAATAGGGGTTGACATTTCGTACATAGGTTAGTCTGGAAGTCCGTCATTTTTGAAGTCTGAAACATGAAACTTTATTTATGTGTATTTATGTGTGATTTAAAAAGAGTAGAGACGTATTTGAGCGTTTCTGGGTATTCTACCCCTAAGGGGGTGAAATAGAGGTTGAAAGTTTGTATGGAAGTTCGTCTTTTTTTAAGTACGAAGCATGAAACTTTATTTTTGGGCTACTGTTTAAAAATGAGTAGATACCTATTTAAGCGTTTATGAATATTCTACCCCTAAAGGGGTGAAATAGGGGTTGAAAGTTTGTATGGAAGTCCGTTATTTTTTAAATTAATACCATGAAAATTTAATTTTGGGCTACTGATTAAAAGTAACTAGATATCTATTTAGCGTTTCTGCATATTTTACCAATAAGAGGGTGAAATAGGGGTTAAATTTTTTTATGAAAATCCGTCATATTTAACTTAGAAACCTGAAACTTTACTTTTGGGTTGCTGATTGAAAATGAGTAAATACGTATTTCAGCGTGTCTGAATATTCTATCCCTGAGGGGTGAAATAGGGGTTGAAAGTTTGTATGGAAGCTCATCATTTTTTAAGTTAGAAACATTAAACTATATTTTTGGATAACTTATTAAAAATGAGTAGATACCTGTTATAGGTTTCTGGATATTCTACCCTTAAGGGGTGAAATAGGGGTTGCAAGATTGCATGGAAGACTGTCATTTTTTGAGTTAGAAACATAAAATATTATTTTTGGGTTACTAATTAAAAACGAGAATATGCATATTTAAGCGTTTCTGGATATTCTACCCCTAAGGGGAGAAATAGTCATTGGCATTTCATGTATTGGTTAGTTTGGAAATCCGTAATTTTTTTTTATTTATGTGTATTTATGTGCAAACTTTATTTATGTGTATTTATGTGTGATTTAAAAAGAGTAGAGACGTATTTGAGCGTTTCTGGGTATTCTAATCCTAAGGGGGTGAAATAGAGGTTGAAAGTTTGTATGGAAGTTCGTCTTTTTTTAAGTACGAAGCATGAAACTTTATTTTTGGGCTACTGATTTCAAATGAAAAGACACGTATTTAAGCGTTTCTGGATATTCTACCCCTAAGATGGTTAACTAGGGGTTCAAAGTTTGTACGAAAGTTCGTTTATTTTGGAAGTAGCAAACATTAAACTTTATTTTTGGGCTACTGATTAAAAGTGAGTGGATACGTATTTAGGCGTTTCTGGATATTCTACCCCTAAGGGGATGAAAATGGGGTTGAAAGTTTGTACGTAAGTTCGCCATTTTTGAAGTTACAAACATGAAACTTTGTTTTTGGGCTACAAATTAAATATGAGTAGATACATATGTAAGCGTTTCTGTATATTCTATCCCTAAGGGGTGAAATAGGGGTTGAAAGTTTCTATGGAAGTTTGTCATTTTTTAAGTTAGAACCATGAAACTTTATTCATGTACTACTGATTAAGAAAGAGTAAAGACGTATTTAAGCGTTTCTGGATACTCTACCCCTAAAGGGGTGAAATAGGGGTTGAAAGTTTGTATGGAAGTCCGTTTTTTTTTAAATTAGTACCAAAAACCTTTAATTTTGATTAAAAATGACTAGATATCTATTTAGAGTTTCTGCATATTTTACCCCTAAGGGGGTGAAATTGGGGTTGAATATTTTTATGGAAATCTGTCATATTTAAGAATACATAGAAATAAGAAAGGTGAAACTTTACTTTTGGGTTGCTAATTAAAAATGAGTAAATACGTATTGCAGCGTTTCTGAATATTCTACCCCTAAGGGGTGAAATAGGGGTTGACATTTCGTACATGGGTTAGTCTAAATTCCGTCATTTTTCCAAATAGATGAATACTTATATCAGCATTTATGCGAATTCTGTTCCTAAAGGGGATGAAATATGAGTCAAATGTTTGTATGAAAGTTCTTTTAAATGGGCTATTGATCAAAAATAAAAAAATACGTTCAAAAACATGAATAAAGTACTGATACATACTTTTACACAGTGTTAAGTAAATACATATTGCCAACTTCCACGCGAGCAAAGCCGCGGGCAACAGCTGGTATATTATATTATTATTAAGTAGGTACTGCGTAGTAGGTAATAGTAGGTATCTACGGCAGAGGCGGGCATTAGGCAAAATAATCTTGAAATTTTGTCTAATGTTGAACTTAACACTATAGGTAGTTCAATATTAGTTCAGTGGCTAATGGGTAGTAAGGAAAGAAAACTATTTTATAAATTCTTAGAAGTTTATTTCATTTTGGTATTTCAATATATACATATATATTTAGTAATAATAAATAACGTTTTTTACATAATACTAATCACATTTTTAATATTGAAGGCCTATGTCATTGATCCCAGCTGTCTTATTAGTAACATTAACATGATTGTGGAAAATAATATGTAAGCCATTTATTTAAATCGCAGCTGTTTGAATAAAGACCATGAGATAAACCAGAATACTTAAAAAATGACGTAATTATGTAGCGTCAATTTTCATTCGCAAAAAAAACTTTTTCCAATTCGAATTGTTAATGCTACAACATAATAGCTACCAACAAACAAAAAACAGAGAGAAACAGATATATACATCCTACAAAATAAAATATTGAATAGACAGATATACAAAACGTGAAGTTTAAATGAACTCTGCGATACTGCAATTTTAATAACCCACCTCGGTACCTAAGACTTATTCTTATTTATTTCTCTGTTAAATTCATTTTTAACGTGTGTACCTAGGTACATTGCCTGGCTTATAGTTAACAGAAAAAAAATGAATAGTTTCTTTAGTTTCATTATTATCTATGGACCGTATCTAGATTTTGTGGTATGCATGAGTAAAGTGCACTAGTGCAGTCCATTTTATAAGCCAACAAATATTGAACATAAGAGGAATTGCCACATAGCAACCGCTTGCGCGCATCACAATAATGAACCAGTCATATATTGTTCTTACTACCAAAATTCTTTGATTGAAAAACTTCTACCAAATTAACTAATTACTTAATTATGTTGTTATGTGTTTGGGGTTAACCCCGAGTACCGGTCCCTGCACAAACTAAGCGTAGTGGTCTTGCCACATTTATTTATCAATTAGTAGCTTTTAAATCATTACAAAAGTAGAAATAACAATTCGAATGTAGAAAACTATTATAATGAAAATATGCTGCAGCTTTTAACTTCCATCAAAAAGTTAATGTCAGTGTTTAAAAATATTTATATAAATAAACTTTTATTTTAATAATTGATGGTTTCTGGTACCTACGTTGGTTTATTTTATTTTAGCTTAAAGTGTAGCTTATAATACAAAACGCGTTGACAAATGCAAATATTAATGATTGTGTTTTTAAACAAGAATAAAACAACAAATCATGACACAAGAGTCCATAGAGTTACTTTATTTTATTATTTACCAAATTATTTTCTCCATCTTTCAATTTTACACAGCAGCTTAAGGATTTATTGCACATCTTAATTGTTTATATCGTAGTTCATATTATTATTGTTATAATTGTTTCGACATTTACTTTCAAAAAGTAAATAAACAAATCTCGTTTTGAGTTTGTTACGCATAGTCACAGTAATTTTTTTGGACTATTAGTCATTTAATAAAAAAATAGTCTCTTTGCGTAATACGATCGTGTGAGAAACTGTCTCTATTGCGTAAAATCGTTTCGTATGCGCTGTAGATTGCGTCTCACTAAAGAAGTCCCTTAAGTGCAGAGTTAATCTGTTATTGCTATTGGAAAAAGTAGTGCTATGGTTTGGCCGCGACTTATGACTACACTTCCTAGTTCCTTATTAGAAGACTTTGTAGATTGTCTTTTTCAGGCATAAGTATTTTACTTTATCATAAGTCCTGATTTCCTTATTGTACCTACTTTTGCGGAACTTATTAATTTCATTGCTTGTCGTAATTTTGTCTCAAATTCTCAAGGATCTGACCAGACTAAAAGTCGATAGAAAAGTAACAAAATATATAATTTATTATATTTATGATTTTGATAATTGTTTAGCGCACTGACTGACAGAGCTATATACCTCCTTTCTTGTAAGTTTATGTTTTAGACGAAGGAAACCCGTCCATTACGCTCTTTTTTCTCTCTCTCTTAAAATGTAACGAACTATATACAATTTTTTTGTGTCAAATAAATGTTTAGTCCTAACATTTAAACCTTAAAACTAAAGTTTAAAACTAAAAAGTTATCATAACCTACTACAATCACAGTCTCAGAGTAAATCACTATAGTCTGTTACATTACTGAATCACGTTGGGATAAATATCTTTGGAAACAACCAATTGCTTTGACGTAGTTAATGACACTCTAAATTCTTTGAAGCAACTCTAAATTACTTTTTAAAGTAAGATCTATTGGTCTACTTAAAACAATGAATAATTACAAGTTGTTCGACAAAGCATTTGTGTATATGATGTATTTCATCTGCATCATAGGCTTGAATAAGCAGGATTCGTAAAATTCCTCACATAAATGTCAATTATCGAACTACTTTGACTAGTTAAAGACTTTTTACAAAATGTCACAGCATGCAGCATCATTTTGCTTAAGTCATTTCCCACTTGTCTATTTAAATCACGATCAAATATACCATACACGTATATTTACATGGTGTGTTTGATCTAAGATTCAAAAAACTGCACACGGTGTGATAGCTACATGTCTACTAGACGTTAAAATGATAACAGGTCATTGTTAAATATTCATAGATATGGCAAAAACAGAGTTTAAATATTATGATTTGAATTAGAAATTGATTTTGACGTGATTCCGATCTAGTCGACAGCTAGATAGTACAGCCTCATTTTATTGCATCACATTTCATAATAAGCCTGTTCTAAAAGCCCAATTAAAAGTAATGCAATTGATGACTAATTACAATTCTGTACAAGCATTGTAAAACATTATCTGAACGTCATAAAGTAAACTAAATCTTATATTTAATCCTTAATTTAGTGATCAGATCTTGACTGTATTATAGTATTCTCATAGAGTCTGTGTGCTTTATGATATTGCGTCCCAAACTTCGAACCTTCTTCGCTGGCTCGAAATAATCGCTCGAGTCTGAAGAATCTGGTTCTCGGTGTCTATGGTGTGACCGAATCCTCCTTGCTCGTGTATCTGAATCGTACATGAGAGTATGATTGCTTCCCACTCTTGATCTGAAGGCGATGCGGTAAGGCGTACTGCTTTGTACATCCGACATTGACCTAATATGTCTTCTGAGTTTTGACTCCTTTGTGAGTGGTGAGAAGGTTATCATCATCTCTGACTTTGGCTCTGACGACCTGAAAAGAGGAAAATAAATATTTTAATAAGAATTGTACAGCTTAGTGTAGGAAATTTTCGTTTTTATAGTTTATTAATATAAAAACTCATTTGATAACGATGTTTGTTAATGAATTTACATTTAATTGAAGTTTGATAACTACTTGAGACAGTCATAACATGATATTTTAATTTACTCAGTATATACGTTGTGAAGTAATCTCTATAAATAGCCACCTTATCACTTCACAGCACAGTTTCTCAAGTCAATTATTTATAGTATATTGTGATGTCAGAACATATATTATTTACTCTTGACGTAATTGAACAAATTAGTACAACATTGTTTGATTTAGCGGGTGTGACCGTTTCACGAGTGGAATCAAAGCAAATGAATTTATAGACACTATTAATTTGCGCACTGCATTATATTGCTCATGATTCTATGACCAATATTTAAAAGTAGAAAAGTCTGGAAGCCTGATGTATAAATTTAATGTGACAGTGGGTTCAATAGTTGTACAAAGTTCTTAACGATAATAGTTTTAAACTTACAGGTCCTCAGATAATTCATGAATTGTGTACATCTTATAAGGAGTAGGTATATATTACAGCGTTACAAGTTTCTGAATTTAAGACAAATTCCTAACTGGTTCTGCTGACTATCAAATATCATAAAATAAGCAAAATGCAGTCTTAAAACAGTCACAGTTTTTTAGATTCCTAGATTTATAAAATATGTGTGCATAAATAATTAATATTTTGTCAGAAGATCGTGAGAAAATAACCAAGAAAGTTATTTTGAGTCGTGGTAAGTAAAGCAAAATACCAAAATACTAAACAAACTGCACCTTTATTCCTTCACGTATTGAAAGCCTTTACAATAGACATGCGCCTAAACCATGTCATTTAAATTGGTCATTAATGTTTATGACTATTGGATAGCTTTTGTCTTTAAATAATACTAGCTTTGGCTTGCGGTTCCACCTACGTGTATATCAGTAATCGCAGTCAAGAGTAGTGTATCTTCTTCCTAAAGAATCAAAGTATCTCTAGGCCAATTTTCATCGATATGGGTGCAGCTGTGAAAGCGTAACAGACCCAGTTATTTTCGAATTTACAATATTAATGTGAATTATTAATAAAATCCCGTGGGGTAGACCAAGTGGATCGATCTCTCTAATCGCCAATAAACCATTTAAGTATTCCTAAAAGAAAATAAAGTTATCAAAAAACCTTCGTCTGGCCGTCTTGGTACCTACATACCTACTCAACTCAGGACTTTTTGTTGGAATTTACTAGGTCTTTTTTATTATAATAACGCAAGAATGCGTAATTACTTCTGGTTACTTTAACCGACTATGGACAGGATATTTTTTGTAACCATACCTATTGCTTTCTCCCTTTAATAGTTCCGCCTTAGATGATAGGTTTCCTTATGCGGGCGGTAGTCTACCTTCATTGTGGCGAAGGTGACAAATTACATCCAGCTAGGTAGTCGGACTTCTTGTCAGTGTACATATTTCCGTATAATGAAACTAGTATCAAGGTGATTTGAAGTCACTATAGAATAAAGAATTAGAATTCTATAAAATCGTGTACCTTTATAAACCTAAAACAAGCGAATATTTTTTCATGAGAATCACATTCATGTGATATGCTTATGTGATAAAGAATTAGAATATTTTAAATGTAATAATATAGAAATTCAAATCACTAAAATCACATAGTGTTGCGACACGTATATCCGCAGACAAGAGCTCAATTATAAATTAGGATAGAACTCCTTCAAACACGACAGCGATTGCCACAAAGTATTGTTATTTTTTACAACTTCATTTATTGCACCTATATTTTTAAATTAAAAAAAAACAATGTAAATAAAAAAATATATTTCGGACATCTATCACACAACGCCCTCTAGTCCCAAGCTAAGCAGAGCTTGTGTTATGGGTACTAGACAACTGATACAAATACATATATACTTTTTTTTTGTAAATACTTACATATTATACATAGAAACACCCAAACTCCGAAACAAATATTTGTAGATCATACAAACATTTGGTCCGACCCGGGAATCGAACCCGAGACCTCACGATCAGCAGTCGCATACGTCAAACGCAAGACCAACGAGGCAGTCGAGTGTAATATCTATACAATGACATTTCCCAAAAATAGTATTCTCTTTGCAATAGTCCATCGCGATACTTTACGCATTTAAATGTCGAAGCACGACCTTGGTGCCGCTAGTGGTGATCGTTGCAGGCTTAGGCATACAGTAAGAATGAAATGTACTTGAGTAAGCATACTGTTTCAACACGAAATTACCCGTTCATTTAGACCATATTATGAAGAATTGCAAAAAGAGCATAATGCTTTTCGTGGAACGAGGGAAGTGCCGAAGTGGAGTATGGATGTACGAGAGCAATGTCACAAACAGAGGCTTTGGTACCGCTATGCGCTACCATAAATATAAACAAGTACAATTTTAACAAAAATAAAACCGACTTCAAGGTTCGCCTCGATTTCTTTTGGATGCCATCATCAGATTTTAATGTCCTTATCATCAAAATCGGTTCATAAACGACGAAGTTATCCGCGAACACACATAAAAAAATATATATATGTATATACGGTCGAATTGAGAAACCTCCTCCTTTTTTTGAAGTTGGTTAAAAAAAACGATACCCGTTTGGTTAAAACGGCAATTTAACAACATAAAAGATTGCAATCAGACTGTTATTTCTACAAATTGTAAAGAAAACCTAGTCTCTTTAGTAACCTTAGGCTCTTTAGTAGCTTTCTTTACAAGTAAAAAAATGTATGAGATCTTCTAAATGTCTCTAATATTAAACACAACATTAAAAAAAAATGTAAATCAATAGTATTTGTATAATATGTATTTGACTGTTGTATTTAATCAGTAAATTAAATAAGCGATGTAAATAAAATAAAGAGGTATTATAATACAAGGTGATTTGTGAGACCTCTTCCTTGAGTTTTTCTTGATAATCATTTTATAGTGCGGAGGTCAAATAAAGCAGGTCGTATAATCGTATGTACTTACACGTCTCTATAGATACGTAATGATAACAGGTATTGTGAACATGTCTAAATGTTCGACAGCTCCTTTACAACTTTATTTGTTCGTTCGTAAAATCGACTAATGGAGTAAACTCTGCAGGCAAAAGCACAGAAGGAAAACTTGGCACAAGTCCGAAATAATCCGTTTGGCCAGCACGGTATAGTAGACCAAAATCTCTTTTCTCAGGAGAGGGCTATGACCGGCATTGGACTTTTAAGCGTTGTTGATAACAATGACATCATTCAATATTTTAATATTTTTATCAGAAAAATCAATGTAAAATATCATTGAAGACTCATTGATACTTAACTAATACGGATTTCCGCATCTCTGAATACTCGTATGCGACACATCACTACTTACTCAGAAGCTGTATTCCAGATGGTTCCTTTATATAAGTAATATTTTATTCGCCATTGACGCAAATAAATTCGTTACTATAAATAAATAAACTTTTATTACAAATTGGGTCTGTATTTTATAAAATAAGTCATCATTACCTACCTAACCCGTGCCATTAAATTTCGTTATTGTGCCCAATTTAGTGTATAAATTAGCCTTCAATTATAAATATGATCATATATATTATACTTGTTACTATTAAATTACTTCTCGAAATCATAGAATTATAAAAGTCCTAAATGCCATCGCTATTATTCAGTTGATTGATATTGATTCAGTTATTTAGAGTATATAGGTATCGATTAATTGATATTTAATTATTGGTTTATAGGTACACTAATGGTATAAATATTTGTTTTTGTACGCAAAAATGACATGGATCTATCTCTTATTATACCTGATATCACTGTCTCTTAAAACGATACATCGTCCGATAAAAAAAAAATTGCAACTCCGTCATGTTTTTGATAATGTTGCATAATGCGTGTGCTGGTAACTTGGTAATTTTAAAATTAAATGCAGAAGCTAGTTTTTATGTGCGCAAGAACTAATAATAAATTAATTTAAATAAGTACCTGATCAAGATATCTGATCGCATCAAATTAAATGACTTAACGCAAGGCAACACCACTTTATTTGACCTTAAATCTCAACCAAGAGTCAAGGGCAAGTATGTAGTATGTCTGTATTGTCTTATTCATCAACTGATTTTAACTACATAAATCTTCCTTCTTTAATGAAGGGGTTAGATATTAGTTCAATGAGATACCTTTACAACCGAGAAGAGACCATTTACAAATACCGATCTAAATTACCTTTTACTTGAGGCTTCTTTTACTGTAACGTAAAAATCTCCATTAAGTCGATAAAAAACCCTTAAATCGTTCGTTTAACTAAATGGCGTCAAGTCTGTTAATGTTAATTATGTTTAAGGATTTTGGTAAGTATTTAAATTCAATAGAAATTTTTAAATATATGTACCTATGTAGTCATTCTGTACGTAGTGGGTAGGTACATACCTATAGTCGTCGGGCCTCGTGGCGAATGTCGTTAACACAATTTACAAGCGCATTATTTAAAGTATGACACTACTTCATCAAATAAAGTTCTTAATGACGCTAAAAGTGTTTGTCATTATTGTTTTATCAATTGATAACACTTGTCATTTACCCCTATAGAGGCCGTGAGTAAATTTTTAATTGATGAGAAAACGGAGAAGATTCTGGGGCCTTTTTAACGTGTCTATATTTCGCTTAATACGTTGCTACTGCTGCTAGTATTTTTACAGGGTTGATGGCCATTTGTCCTCTTTTTATACAATGCAATAAAGCAGGTTTCTACTCCATTAAATTAACGTTTTAAAAACTTAAAAAATTCAAGCGCGAGAACATGCATTCCATTTTCAAAGTTAATGAAATACTTAACTCGGTCACGACACTTCGTAGCACACCTTTACTACTATGGCTGAGCTGATTGGCTGTCACATTTTACAGTGACAAACATTTTGTACGCCTTTCAAATTTCATTTAAAAATTCATTTCTTACTTTTTTACGCTAAAACGTTGTGGCGTAAAGGTTTCATGTGTATTACGTTACCTCCAGATATATTAAATTTCAAACGTGCCGATATTATCTACTTGGTCGTTGTATAAAAATATACACATCTGTTATGCAATTAGGCAGCTAAAAATTAAACGTAGAAACTTTAAACAAGAAGATAATTGATATCCTCCTTTTTTTGAAATTGGTAAAAATTTAATAACTCAGCCCACGGTCAATTATAAATTAACGATAACAGAGATCCACCATGATGAAGTAGGAGTTATTAAACCGCCAATATATTGAGAGATTATTTTCGTGTAGATCAGGCTAGTCGTTCTCTATATTAGTTGAGCTTCTAGATATTATCACAAAATTACCTTATATTTGTTGTGATTTTATGGGCTGTCTACACCAAAGGTCAGAGACAACGACTATTCAGAGAAACGTGCAGAAGCAAATTGAGTGGAATAAACAGAAACCTGGGAACCCCTGAGGGTAAATGGACGATAGTCATTTGTCATCAGAAATATGACCTATCTGCTGGTTTGCCCGTTTAATTCTTCGACTGCGACGCTTTAAACTTCACGCAAGTATCTGAATAGTGCTTACTTTTTTGTGCATTTGTAATAAGTCACCAAGACCTAGTATATGAAGGACAGAGGTAGCCATAAGTGTAAGGGACTAATGTTTTTAACTCTGTACAAAATAAAGATAAGTTCTTGAAGGGCAAGTCTTAATTGATGACATTGATGACGTTGGTTGTTTATTAAGTCTGATTGCAATAAATATATTTTATGACAACACTGACCGCTGCCTACTGAACACATGTTCGCAATGCAAAGTACCCACAAGTTCGGTCACGGTCATACATTGTATGATTTATACCACTGCGTGCGGAAGGCTATTATAGCTTGACAATGTAAAATACCATTGTAAATTTTAAAATGTAGTTATCTGATAATTATTACAGCAACATTTTAGTATTTTGTATCCGTAACGCTTGGATACCCGACCGACGACGGTGTGGCGTGCTGAACCTGTTCTCTGTTCTGCGGTTGAATCTATGCTTTATTCTGGTACATAAGATAGGTGCAATACTGCAAAGTTTCATAGTTATCACAGTAAATACACACACAAGAGCCTATGTGTTATTCTGAGCAAAATCTCATCTTAATCCATTCATTATTTTTTGCGTGAAAGAGTAACTAACATCTATACATCCTCGCAAACTTTCGCATTTATATCAGTATGAAATAAGACTGAATCGACCGACGAGACCGATAATTAGTGTGTAATGTAAATTAATAATTTGGCAACGATGTCTTAACATATTTTTAAATACCTTCCTTTCCAACACAAAAGAATAAAAACAGTTCATAAACATTGTTAAAATAGTAAGCTGCTAAACATATATTATGTAAAGGAAATTCCTTGAATTGAATTTGCTGTCCGTATTAATATCACTACATAGTATAAAACAAAGTCGATTCCGCTGTCTGTCCCTATCTCTGGAACGGTTTTCGACGGGACTTTCACTGGCAGGTAGCTGATCCAGGGAGTAACTTGGTTACTTTTTTTTTTACCCGCGGTACAACAATACACGCTAGTAACCCGCGGGGTTCAGTTAGTTCGAAAATATAATTTATTAAAAAGAAGAATTACACCAAAATACTAACTAGGGGCAAAGTCAACATGTGATAATAACGTGTTCCAAATGGATTGTAGGTCATTGAATTATATTTTACACACTTATTACCAGTCAGTTGCAAAACTTCAGCACACAACTGCGTTAGCCAAGTCTCTTAGAAATGCAAAAGGAAGGTACTACATTTTATTATGACATTGTACTACAAAGGAAGGTAATCCAGGATGAATACAAAGACGAATATTGATCACTTAAATTATTCACACATACTAATTATACTCAAAAGCCCATATGCAAGATCTCAAATTAGGATAGGCAGGTACAATTTATTTTTATTTTTAAACTGTTTAAACACCAAAAGTCACAACAGTTTAAAAATTAATTCAAAAATGGAATTTACAGGAGCAAACGTCGTGTTGCCCGCGTTTTTTATATATGTACTATATTCACGTGTCAATAAATTCTATATTTTATGTGTTTTCACTTGTATCTATGATAGTGAGGCCCGGTGAGGAGAAGGTCATCAAAGGTCGACGGCATGAGCAGGTAATTTCGTTTAGAATAGAGGTAAAAATAGAAAAATGAAATTTGGCTTAAAATAATAGATATAAAAGTTTGTGTTTACTTGAAAAAATTTACGAAATTTAAATCAATAGTCTACATTTTTTAATTTTGTAATATTCCTAATATTGTGGTGAAAATCACAGGTTAAAATCTCAACCAACATAATAAATTAACTTTTTAGTTATGATTACGCATTAAAATAAAGTGTGTGGTCGTACATTATATTATATGGTCACTTTACTTACCACTACACTTTTCTTTTCTTAATTAAGTAAAAGAGTTATGAACAAACTATAAAACCATCAATCACCATTTTGCAAGACATGTTGCAAAACATTCTCAAATCAAATCATTCCAAACTATTCCATCTAAAATAGACATAGGTACGAGCAATGACGTGAATCTTATTCCGAGATCCACTCTCGGTTGTATAAATAAATATAAATTGCCGAAAACAAAGCTCGCAGTGATGTGCCAAAATGCCATTATGAAGAAACGGCTATCGCATTCAAGTGGACCGTGACTTTAGAATACATTTTAGTATTACTAAATCTTGTTTAAGGCGTCATTTCTGCATTGCCCGTAATAAATGATGTTTTAGTACCCACGCTAGAAGTTTTAGATCTTTTCGCTTGTGTTGAAACGTCTCAGCATTTTCTGCTTCTGATCTTACGTCATCACACCATCAAAAGAAAGAAGAATAAGTACGTTCTTAAAAAAAAACAACAGATCAAAGACAGAATCAAATTTCATTAGAATCCCTGAACCTCAATACTTGAAAAAGGCCTAAAAAGTGTGCAAAGAATGTTTTTAAAGTTTAAGTTTACATGTAACAAACAAAAAAACAAAACATTAAAATTGTGGTGGGTCTTTATTGTGTTCAGTTCAATGAACCGATCTCTGTATTTACCTGTTCATCATCATTTATGAATTTGTTTTAGAGGCAATCGTGATCACATAAAAAAAGTATTTCTTAAAACTGTAAAATTATGTTTGGCAAAATGTTTTGTTAAAAATTTGTATTTATAACAATTTATAACAATATTCATTAAAAGAACATTCATGTATAAAATTTTGCCCATCACATTATATTTCGAACAAAACAATATCATATTAGATTTATGTTTATGATGTTTTAATATTCCTAACGTTGCAGAAACGCTTTAGTCTCCTCTAACACCTTTAAGATGATCGATTGACATCATCGTATAGCCTCCATAGATTTGAAAAAAGTAAAAAGAAACCAGCTGCGAAGGACTATTAAGTTCTAAAAATAAATTAATGTAGGCACAAGCACTACATACATACATACATATCAGCAGGCGGTAATTGTCCAGGTAACCACGTAGGTATTTGCCTTCTTTCTTCATAAATGTATTTTTATCAGGTACTTATATCGGATTCGCTATATTCGCTTGAGACTATGGAAATATTTCGGATAATGCAAAGTTTTCATTTTATCACAACAAGCCTCATCATTTTGCATTCAATATGTAACACAGTAATACGATTTGCAATTGTTTTTCAATGTGTACACACACACATTTATTATTTGGCGCTATAAAACAAAAAAGAAGATGTTTTAGTTTATGATCGATTTCCGACCAATTCGAATTGGAATTTTGTAATTCTAATCATATAGAAACACTGTCAAACCATAGCGTATTCAGGCTATTCCCAATAAACTTTCATATTAGATTCTGTCAGATATTTAATTCGGAAATTTGAGGGTATACGTTACGATATCAGGAAGGTTCTAAATCTTTCCTAATTTATGTAACCCAACATTAAGTACATTGATTCGTGACCACTATTTCTTGAGTCACTTGAATATATTTTTCCTGGAATAACAATTTTTTAACTAGGTAACTTTACATATGGTGTTTCTTAGTCACATAACTGTTTATATGTTTATTAATTGTAACGGTTGTAACTGTTTATTTTATTGACCATAAAGATCCCCATCAACAAAAATGACTCACATCATAAGTCATGAACAAAACACGAATCAATGTCAATAATTATGTATGTGCTATTAATTATTTTTAATAATAAGTTCTCCGAATTACCTCAAATTGCGTCAGGTTTTTTATTGTCGGATGTTCGTGACGATGACGTTTTCATTTTGTTATTATTATTTACATTCATCAAAAAAATCGAAAATTTCATCACAAAGCTAAAAAATCGTATTCATATACCTTATTATTTATCTTATCAGTCTAGAATTAAGTAAAGAATGCAAAGATATGAAAGCTGATACAAAAGGTGTAGCATAAGTTTAGAACTTTAAAAATACACAACCATTCATAGCTAAAATTAATAATTACGTTTGACACCATCTTACGTAAGGGCAATAAAGTGCATTACGAGTACATAGGTAACATATTTCAATTAAATTGGGTAGAATAGAATCATTTTGAAATTCTTGAAACTTCTGTGATGTCATATGTGGGAATTCCTATAATATAGTACATCTGTACCTGCACATAGCTAAATAAATAGATAACGCTTCCCTACGACATAAATCATGACGTTTGCAAAAATATATGAAACAAATATCATAATACTCATTATTCCCAAGAAACTGACGTCCCTAATCTAGACTTTCAAGTAAATTTGATTTATTGGATGTGAATATGAAATTTATTGATAAAAAGGAGTTATCTAGCGGAAATGACTTGTGAAAAAGTAATCGGAAACGTGTTGTTAGTATGAATTACAGAAGCGAATATTATTGTTATAGAATGAATGTAAGAATGTTTATGCTACGTGGAAAATTGTGTATGTATTTATTAATAAGTAATACCAAGAAAAAGGTTGAAGGTTTTACATGTGCGAGTACAAAACATGAGACAGAGAGTTGATTACATTAACGACGCTTTACTTGGGCACTTCGGGTTACGTTACATTATGATAAACATACACAAAGTTTTCGTGAGACGAGTTACATCATCTTAACAACCTCTTTTCTGCATTGTGTGAAAGTAAATTCATACAGATAACAGAGAGACAGAAAGATGTAACGGGAAGCTAGGGAATTCACCATTTGATTTAAATCAAAAGCGAGTGCGGTTTTACAGTTTACCATCAAATATTAAGTCTACTATAGGTTTTAAACGTAGGTAACACATCATTTTGACTATTGTAGAACTTGCAGATTATTAACAATCCAATAACCATAGAAAAAATGTAAATATGCGCTTTAATATGGTTTAAAATTAAATGACAATGTGAGTAAATCATTCCATGACGTCAAAGCCAGCACTGGAATTTTGGCTGCTAAATATATTACCTAATGCTGTCAGAAGAATATACACGTCTCATAGACATTAAAGATCTATCAGATGTCAACTAGCTTTCCGCTAATTTGTTGTAGGTCTCATTCAAATCTAATCAGTACTAATATTATAAATTCGAAAGTCACTCTTTTTAAGTACCTTTCCGATTTCGATGAATTTCGGTATAGATAGATTAGACCTCGGAGAAGGCTATTTGTCGCGATAACCGATATTTACGAAAGAGGAGCCGCGGGCAATTTTTTCGATTTCAAGTTAGTTATAAATAAATCATAGCTTACTATACCAAGTGGTTTTAACTCCACAAGTCCCCTCTAAACATACCTATATTTAAACTCTTTTGACGAAATAACCACTAATAAAAGTTTAACTATAACGCGTTGCGAAAATTGCACTAAATTTAATCCCACACTTTGGCTACACGTGTTTTTGGCAGTCATTCGTAAGATCTATACAATCTATTGAATGTTATGTTATTATTTATACCTATCAATCTCCTCGAATGATATATTGATCAAATTGATGATTATAAATTGGGTGATATAACTCAAATTGCTAAGAGTCCCCAACAGTCAATTTGCGTTATAGATGTACGAACCCTACTTCGAGTAAGCAAGTGTAGACAACACTTCGCCAATCCGTTTATAGATGTATAAATGTACACTCTGTATTCCCTACCGCCCCAACTATAATTCCCAGAGTCCCTAAAAATAGGTAATAGGACGGTAGTACATATAACTGAATGGTAATAGGCTTTATTTACGTAAGTTAAATTAAACTTGGTCGCAAAATTCCCTTCTGGGAATACAAGTAGATACATTGTGCAATAGATGTCATATAATAATAAATAGTGACATTAATATAGTAATAGAATAACAGATATCCATAATACCAGTTACGCAACAGCTGATAATAAATTATTCAAGATTAGTATCAAGTAGACCAACCTTGATCGCAAATGCGGATTGTGCAATCTAAAAAACATACGTTTTCTTTGCTTAGGTAAATTTATAAACACTCAGACATTAATTAGCAGGCAGGTGAATTAGGATGCAGCCTTCAATGATAATAGAATACTCGGCCGCTGAGACGTGGAATGCAAACAAATTATTGTTATTTGTATTTACTATCGGTAAACTATTGCGTGTTTATAACAACGATCTCTATTGTAACAACTGTTAGCATTGGCTCAAAAAGAATTGTCTCTTCATGTTAAAATTTGGAGGCTTGAAATAGAGAGAGAAATAGAGACAGTATTATATAAATACATAAAAAATATATGTATATATTACATCAGACAGTTAGTAGGTGAAATTTTTTAAACAAGAATTGACATTCCGATGTCATACTTGATACATACTCGTATAAATAATTATATAATTACCGTAATGCAAGCATTAATATGTATACACGATTTATTTAAAAATAAATGTTCCAAACAAAGGATAATATACCTAAATAGATTGGTCCTGACGTATTTACCTGTCTATTGTTCTATGATACCAGTTGAACGCAAGCCAGTGTGCGTGTCTGCAATTTTCAAAGGTGAAACCGTTTATAGAAACAATGCAATTACTACCTAATAAATATTTTTTTTTGCTGTGGCAAACCGATAGTTTTACCTATTTTTTATTACTTTTGTGACTAATTTTATTAAATGTCGATGTTTGTAACTTTGAAAAGCATTAACTGTTTCAATGCGAAAACACCATAACGAATTATAATAAAATTCACAATAGAAACCTAGAAACCCGATTTATTATTTTCAACTTCTTGTAGCTTGAAGAATAAAAAAAACCTATGGCTGTTTATAAATTCGTTTCAGAGATGCAAACAGCGTCATTATTTCCCGCCTAAAATAACCGTAATACATTTGGAAAATGAACGGATAGTGTGCTGCTACAAATTATAAATATACTTTGTTTGATTTGACTTTCAAGATCGCCCACATGTGTTTTGACTTTTTTTCTTTCTTGAGCTTTTTTGGTAGGCCGTTGCCGGGAGCAATAAAACAAATGTGGTGCCAAATGTTGAAGTGTTCTATTTTCGTGTTATTACTGCACATTTTTGTTCGACTAATTGGTAAACAAGCATACTATTCATATCGTGATATGAACTCTTTAATAATTATGTTTATTAAAGCTGGTAGTGAGAAAATATTATTAACAAGGGATCTACATAACATAATATTTTTGTAAATAAATAGGTAACTTCTTGTTTTAAAAACAGAACAAGGTCTCATCCGTCTGTTCTTGTATAAAATAATTAAAAACTTTCAAAGCAATACATTAGTTAATCAAGTCATAAAATCATTTGAAAATAAGGTATATTTAACAGATTCCACTATCATCTCTTTCGTGATATCAACCATATGTAAATTTAGCAGCATATTATATCAAACAGAAGTGTAGCAGTTGGATCATTTAGGTGATTATCTTTTTTTTCTTTATCACTTAGTTTTTTCAGATTACAAATTGATAACTGTCGACTTTCCTTGTAATTTGTAATCATGGAAATCCTTAACAAGAAACCACGAGGGTTTTCCCTGTACTTTTAAACAGATCCCTGACATTTTAGTTGATCGATCGAGTGGATGAACAAGGAATCAGAAATAAATCTTGGTTTTTAAGGCGGAGCTAAAAGAAAGATTTTTTTAAGCCTATATATATTTGGGTGATCTACCGTAATGCCTAAACTACAGAAGCAATTTTAATGAATGAGGTGTCCACATATTCGTAATAATGGCCCGGGTAACATAGGCTATATTAAAAAGTATTTACTATATGTTTTTTTAATTACATACATTGTTTCGTTTTAATGTTTTTATGAATTAGGGCTTATATCAGGTACAAATGACGCCTTTTTATTCCTTATTTCCTACAAATATTTAAACATTTACATATTTAAAAATATGACATCATTATCAGTTTGTTATTTAAAGCGGCCTCTACGCTTACCGGTCGATGATACTTCCGTCAAGGTAAAACTCGCTTTATTTAAATACCTACCTACAACAAATTGAAAATAAAATAAAAATTGTAATATTGAAAACCTTTGCCTTGGCTTGCTTGCCTGTACCCTGAGTTGGCTACAAATGGTTCGATCGCGACACATGGACAACTTTTGTGTTTCAAAATTTTTTAAGTGTCAGTGTTGCATGTGTTCGTTGCATTACGTTTCTAAGTTTCTAAAGTCTATAAGCATATTTAAACTGCAAGAGTTTTTAGGAAACACAAAAATACAATTTTTATATTTGTAATATCTGTGTACGCAATCAATCATAATACGAACTCAACACAGTACACCCTACGTGATGAATGTTCTGGACGTTCTGGACACGAAATAGTTATGGCGCATGGCGGTATAATTCGTACGATCTTCACGGTCACACGCAAAGGTAGACGCGAACTTATGTAGCGGACGCAATGAGGCAGTCGAGCTGGTAAGCATTGACCTTGGTAAGAATACCATATAGGGTGGGTGTAAGGGAATATAGGTCAATATTCTGTTTTCCAAAGTGTTCATACTTTGGAACGGAACATTTATGTATGTGGTAATTACCTTTGAGTAGTGAGTAGGTGGTTATTATATTCCCTTCATGAATAAATGTAAATACATAGTAGTAAGTGAACAATTAAATTTAAAAAAAAATGAAAGTAGTCTCACGTCCTTCCTATACGTATAAAAATTCTGTACTTCAAGAAAAAGTAACCATGTAATTAAAGTTTTTAAATTAATAAAGATTAAAAAAAAAAGGAAAAACTATGAAGTTTATGTGTTTTGATCGTACATTCATTCGTCTCCGTTATATCACCGTTTTTATCAAATAAATTATAGTTCAAAAAAACCAGATGGGTCGGAATTTAACTCGCTCACCGAGATTTCCGTATTTACTTACATCTAAGTATCGAAGATAGATCGTTGAGGGAATGCAGTTTAGCATTTTAAAAAAAGCTATGTCTATTTGAACCTTCAACTGTCAACCTTTCCTCAAGAACACTATTGTACCTATACAGTCAATGTCCTGTGTGTACTTTTCCACTAGAAGTAGGTAAATACTCAAATACAAAACAAACTTATTATTAAACTTTTGTTACTTGTTATTTTCTAAAACATCAAACGGCGTTCCAGTTTCTAATATATGCAGCCGGTTGAATTTACACAAATACATAAAACGGTCAAGAGTGCCATAATCTTAGATAATGACAAAGAGTACATACCTACAATATACGTCCAGAAGTACGTACAAACGTGGCTGACTCTTAGATAAGCAAATTATCTGTTGATTAAAATATATTTCATCACAAAAAGAACGTACTAAAGTCGATATTTTTACTTAACCGTTTTATCAAAATAATGTAATTGTGACAGATAACATACTAACTAACAATATTCATAAACAGCTAGTGCTCAACTGGAGGGAAATTACGATAAAAAGGAAAAGTATTCGAAGGAAATTCAAACTGTTTGGACTATGGAAGCAATACCTTGAAAGGTTCGAATGCGTAATCCTGTAATTCAGACTATCTGTTTCTTGTCTGTCCATCCTATATTCCAATACAAATCTAAAAACCGACATCTCAAATAAAAAACAATAATTTTTAAGTGAACACACTTTTATCTACATTGTTATCACTAAATGCGGCCATGGTCATTTTACCAAGAAATCTATACAAATAAATAAAATTGGAGTGTCTGTTTGTAATATTAAAATAACAGCTTTTTAATCAATGCATATGTATGTATACACGATACATATACCAAAAATGTAGTAAAATTTTTTTTTGTCTGTCGGTCTGTCTGTTTGTCTGTCTGTTTGTTCCGGGTAATCTCTGGAACGGCTGGACGGATTTTGACGGGACTTTCACTGGCAGGTAGCTGATGATCCAGGGAGTAACTTAGGCTTTTTTAGACTAACTTTGTCCCGCGGCGTTACTCGCGGTATAACAATAACCGCGGGTAACACCGCGAGGTTCAGCTAGTTTAAGAATAAAATATGTGCTTGGATAATTAAACTAACCCACATAAAGAATAGCGTGCAAGCTAAGTTATTTATAAACTAGGTAAATTATTGATAGTGTGACTATCGTTAAACGATACTAATAAATAGGTATTGTTTTGTTTGTACATACATTGTAGCGTAGATACAATCGCACGCTAATTTAGGCAATAAAGTCATAGATAAACTCTACTTTGGTATGGTCTATTGTCCCCCTTGATATAGCTATTTACACAGAATAAAATTGTATTACAGTTACAGTTTCAAATATACAAGAATATCAAATTAATGACCATTTACAAATGGCAGCCTTATCGCTTAAAAATAATTTCATACAGGCAACTTTGTATAGATGAATCTACTGATAGACGAATTGATAGATAATTTTGTTATTATCAATTCAATAGACTAACTATTTACCTTATTTCCTTTCTTTAGAATAACGATGTTTGATGTGATTACCAAGTAATTAGGTAATGGGACTCTCTAGTCTCATCTATGGAACTCTATGGAGCTAGTAGTTTGATCATTGCGTAAGCTCCACTGGCTCGTTAGCCAGATGGGTATAGCGTATCGAATATCAATTCAGCTATTTTCCTGGAGCATTTTCCTTTTATAGACTATACTTTTAGTATTTTATCGTTAACTAGCTTTACCGGGTCATGCTTCTCTGTCGTATGCCTATTGTGGTTGCATTGACAGGAGTTTAGAGAGAAAACCGCCATGGAAAATGGTTAAGAGTTTGAATATTGTGAAAAAAATGCAGCTCAATCGTTGTATAACTCTGAGTTTATGAGTGTATATATGTATATTTATTTTTAATACAGAAATTATCAAGTTTTATGTTAGCTATCTTTTATAATCTTAAAATATTTTAATACAAATAATAAAAAAAACTTCCGAAACTTAACATAACCGTTGTTGTGACCGTCAGTGACTGGTGTTGACGTTCATCATTTTGAAGTACAACCCATGAACGCAACCTATAGAGGTACCTAATCATCGAACAAGCGCAGAATGCCAAAAATGAATTTTATGGATAAGCAAGTACTTTGTAACTGGAACGACTAAGTGATTTTTAACACAGAGATAATTAAGAATGATAATCGACTCATTTTAAAACGATTAACGATACGTCAAAGCATCCACAATTCCAAAACCTAACGATGTTTTTTCTGAACAACAAAACTCAATCGATAAACTAGCCATCACAACTGAAAAACCCGCTTGATTACCGGTACCTATAAATATACTTATATGTTACAACCCTATCCAGACTTATCGACCAGTTATCTAGGAATATACAGCCCTAATCTATATCTATACTAATTTATAAAGCTGAAGAGTTTGTTTGTTTGTTTGAACTCGCTAATCTCAGTAACCTCTGGTCTGATTTGAAAAATTCTTTCAGTGTTGGATAGAACATTTATCGAGGAAGGCTATAGGCTATATATCATCACGCTAAGATCAATAGGAGCGGAGCACCAATAAGGAATGTTACAAAAGCCGGGGAAAATTATCACGCTATGGGCAATAATCGAAGTTGCTGGGTCAGCTAGTAGCTTATAATAGAATAGCATTAATTCAGTCAGTTTTTTTAGTTGTTTGCGAATTTCAATGTTTAGTCAAACAGCAACCCTGCCCAGAATAAGTTATTGTGTGATAAGCAACGATAATAACTTCTGTCTCTCTATAATTTATCTTTAATTTGTATGCATTTAAATAATGTGTAAAGTAGGCTTATCATGAGTGTGGTTTCCGTAGTAAAAGCTCTGCCTTGTTTAGTATTAAACGGCTGAACTGTTCGTTAGATTATTATGTCCAGTTATTTTAGTTACGGTCAACAGTTTAAAATCCTATGTTTGGACATTTAATTGTTTTAAAATTGTTGTAATAGCTTTGACCGCCTCTGTACTATGTAACAAAAGGGTGGCAGTGTAATTTGTATTGATTTTTCGATTTTCGAGGGAAATTGCAAGAATGTTGATGTTGAATCTTGCAAGGTTTAAAACAAGTTTTCCAAATAATATTTTGTTAAAATATTTGTGATTTACTCTTCTAATTGTCTAATTATTTGCCGATCTGCGCAACATAGTCTGCGTTTTTTCCCATTTCTCTAACATTTTTGATAGATACCCGGCTGCTATTGGTTGTAGCGTGATGTTATATAACCTTCCCCGTTTAATGGGCAATCCAACAAAAAAAAGCAAAATCGGTTCAGCCGTTCCATTTTTATTTTTATAGATAATTTGATTAAAAAAAAACTCTGATTTTGATACAGTCTCATAAAAATATTTACAAAACGTTACCGTTAGTCATTTATCTTTGCCTATCTCCACATTAAACTTTAAAAAGATTTCTTTTATTTAATTATTTTAACTACTTATTCTCCTTTAACAAATTGTTAACTGTGAAAAACGTGTAAAGAATGTTGGCGAATAAATAGTATTAATAACAAACAGTACACAACAGCGTGTAAACTTTGTTTTGGCACGATTTTCGCAACATTTAGAGTTGCGTAATACTGACTGAAAGGATTAAATCAGGTCTAAAGACAATCGTATTTCATCACTAAATCTGGTTGCGTACGTATTCTGAACAATCAATAAACAAATAAATGAAATTCAAGTGTCTATTTGTAATTTCAAATTAACAGTTTTTTTACTAAATTCATCTATATTTAGTACTGTACATATACTTCATTACAGTAATAATATAAAAAGAAATTGTCTGTTTCTTCCGGCTAATCTCTGAAAAGGCAGGATCAATTTTGACGGGATTTTCACTGGCAGATGGCTGATGATATGAGTAACTTAGGCTACTTTCATTTAGACCAGCAGCTCTGCTGTTTAATTTTTTCAGGTTACATTCCTACACAGCCTAGAAACCCCACATTTTGTGGTAATACATAAATGAATAATATAGAAACTAACATAAGAAGGAATAGTAATTATAAACAAGTAATTACTATTACGATTAGAAATAAGTCGATAATCTTCGAAGGTTTCAAAAGATTTCCTTGAATTAAGTGTATATTATCTTAGGATAATTGCTAGTTTACCTATGAAAAATAACTAACTGAAACAGCTGATTCTTAATAAGAAGCAATAATGAAAGACAGACAGACATACAAGAGATAGTTGTAGTAGAGTTGAGTAGAAATTTACAAGGCTGTGTAGATTAACTAGCCTTAATAACGATAAATATCCTAAAGTATGTAATAAAAATTTGGCATTACCGAAATATTGTAGGTATTGGATATGTGTATAAATATAGGTTCAACAATCTAAGATCTGATCTGCATCAGTCAATAAGAACTTGAAACTAGTAGGTACCTAGTAGAGTACCTATTAATAATTTAGAATAACGGAAATCTTGTATTCTGTATGTAAATATAGGTTCACCAATATACATGCAAGTCAAGCAGAAGTTAAAACTAGTACCTAGTAGCTTATGGATCCACAATCGAGAATCTAGGTTTCTTTGATCATTGATGTCAATGTGAATATACTATATATACCTATACCTATATATCAATCTAAATATATTAAAATGAATCGCCGAAATGTATGTACACGCATAACTTCCGATCGGCTGCACCACATTAAATAATAATTTTTTTATGTGTTCGCTATTGCTAGAAGGTTTTTGTATAAGAAAAATTAAAAATAACGAGGAAAGTTTTTTTTTGTCTGCAACTGTACACTGCCTGTTGGGAGTTGAGACAGATGTGTAAATAGGGCGGTATAGTACGAAGTTCGCCTGGTCAGCTAGTCTATACAAATAAATAAAATTGGAGTGTCTGTTTGTAACATTAAAATAACAGCTTTTTAATCAATGCATATGTATGTATACACGATACATATAACAAAAATGTAGTTAAAAAAAAATTTGTCTGTCTGTCTGTTTGTTCTGGAACGGCTGGACGGATTTTGACGGGACTTTCACTGCCAGGTAGCTGATGATCCGGGGAGTAACTTAGGCTACTTTTTTTAGACTAACTTTGTCCCGTGGCGTTACTCGCGGTACAACAATAACCGCGGGTAACACCGCGGGGTTCAGCTAGTATATAATAAAGTCGAATTGAGAACCTCCTCCTTTTTTGAAGTCGATTAAAAAAAAAGAGAAGAATTGTTTATTTTTAAAATATTAAATTCTTTCTATTCAAATTATTTACTGA
Organism: Spilosoma lubricipeda; assembly: GCA_905220595.1. Taxonomy (NCBI): domain Eukaryota; kingdom Metazoa; phylum Arthropoda; class Insecta; order Lepidoptera; family Erebidae; genus Spilosoma; species Spilosoma lubricipeda. The sequence goes on from HG992290.1 coordinate 6,643,765, forward strand.
TCTAAAAATATATGGGTATTTAGGTGCCTACATACATTGTTGTTCGTCAATTTCAGGACTTTAAACCTATACTATTATCGAATGTCAGGAGTTTGTCAACCCAGCTATCCCCGGCAAAACTTCCGATTCCAAATATTTAATCACATTATAAGTAAGGTAGGTATGTACTTATTAAACTTATTTTATATTCTAACTAGTTGTTGCCCGCGGCTATATGTCGGCTATCGCGGCAAATAGTAGCCTACATGTTATTCTGATGTATAAGCTATATTACTGTAAAGTTTCATCCAAATCCGTTCAGTAGTTTTTGCGTGAAAGAGTAACAAACATCCAAACATCCATCCATCCTTACAAACTTTCGCATTTATAATATTAGTAGGATTAGTAGGACTTTCGCATTTATAATATTAGTAGGATAATTAATTTATTGGTTTCGAGTGCCTTGTTGGTTCGTATTTCATCATGAGATATTGACGAAACTTTTTAAAATCTAGGTGTGTAAACAACAAAGTGATACAGTTTACGGTGACGATTAAGGAAATAAAATTACTTACAACAAAAGGTAACGAGTAAGTATTCGTAGATTCCGAGATTAATGTTATCATGATCAATTGTGAACATGCACTTAGTTTCTTATCTTTAATATTTATATCTGCCAAGAAATGTGGGTATTATCAGTTAAGCTACGTAGAATCAATCTATATCCCACTGTCACACTAATGATAGATTAAATTCATAATTATGTTAATGTGAAAACCAATTGATATTAAATAATTATATAATTCTATAACTTATTGAAAAAAATCGTATCAATCTTAGAAATTTGTTATTCTGTTCAATGAAACTATGAAACCAATGGATATTAAAAATAATATAGTTCTATAACTTACTGAACAAAATCACATCTATCTTAGAAACTGGTTATTCTGTTCAATATAACTATCAAGAAAATAAACAATGTTGTTCACCTTTACATATGTATAATATAAATAGTACAAGGATATATTCAAAAGGTACTTACTTTCCAGTTAAATAGTCGGATATTTGGCTGACTTTCCAAAATATCTGGAAGAGCAGCATGAGCACCGTGTGGTTAATCCAAGTGTAAAGCTTGTAACAGCTCTCCATTGCGCCGGCGTCTCCCGTATCACGCTCCCACAACACCTTCGGAAAAGATACCTCACTCATCCGTCACGCGTCTAGCTCCAAGGTGATTCAAATTTGGAGTAAAAACAAATCACTGGTCTATGCCGCACTACACCGAATACAGTTTAAATAAAGAACAAGTATTCTTTTTATCGGCGGGAAACGTGCGGTACGGTCGGAGCACTAGAGTAATTTGGTGCTTATCAATCGAACGACTCTCGAACAAAAATAGCGACGATAATACAGCGTAGTACTTTAAGTTTGACCGCGCTCGAACGCCGGTGCGCGCGAACTGATGGCCATGAGCATGAGAATTCCACTACAAGTCGGCCCGTCGAATGACGACAGATGACTCAGTTGTATCACGTTGCAGATATCGGGTATTTGTTTCTCAGCTCGATTTGCGAGGAATGCAAGACAACACCCAAGTAAGACCGACACAATTTGTCAAAACAATAAAGACACTTTGTATTTTTTTAATCCCAAACCGATTCAAGTATTAAATTTCTGTCGCGCCTTTTAATTACTCTCAGACCTTACACCTTTTAATGCAATTCTAAGGCTTCTCAAATGATGCATAATGTTTGAATAATACACTAATGGTAATATATATGTATATATATATTTCGCAATTAAGGTCTTGTTTCATATTATGTAGAAGTACGTGCATTTACTAATTAACAAACTATTATAAATATGACTTAATGTTACTTAAACAAGAATCACGTATCGTGAATTCCAAGCCGACAGCAAATCGACGCGTTTTTTAATTTTTATATTAGTACGTAAAACCAAGCAAACCAATAACATTCGACAATTTAATTACAATTATATCCAGCTTCTGTACGATTGTATAATGATATGTACAAATAAACATGACACGGTTGTGTAACAAACGATTTAGTACATTTTCAACATTATAAAAGTGATTTTACGTAAGAGTATCCTCATTAAAAATTGTTACATAAAATATTTTAAAAGGATATTGCATTGAATGTGTTCAAATCTACCTACAATAACATTTGGACCCGATTGGATATGGGCTTTTTTGATTTTCAATTCTCAGTTCAGTCCTAAATTCTGAAAAACATCTGAACGTAGCCACTATGCCACATGCATATTACATGCGATGCGATAAACGTAGTTTTGGTAGATATTATTTATCCCCGTCTGCGTCACCAAAAAGTATTTAGTTGGACTAATATGAATATACATATGTAGTATGTTTATTAATTTATTACAGCTTACTAAACGATGCATTTGTCATTAGAATTTTATATAGGTCAATACCTATATAAAATTCTCTAAAAAAAAAAAGAAAAAACAAGTATCTCAATAGATACTTGTTTTTTCTTTTCAGTTCATTACTTTTAGACAGTCGGGTTTTTATAATAATACTTTTTTGAGACATTTTAGTTTAATTTACCAACAAGTTCATCAAGATTTAAATTTGTAGGGTTCAAATCTCGTTGTCGTTGTACTTGTTTTAAAGATTTTTGGTGATGTAGCCAATCTAATAACTTTTTGGGTTAAATTCTACTAATTGACAATTTGTGTTAAGATATTAATATAAAAGTGATGTGATGCATGTATTTTTGAAATCGATATTTTCTCGGTCTTTCATTGTTTTTTGACCCATATTGATGAGGTGTGAAAACAAAACAAACCCACTCCCCCTTTTTCTTTCCCATTTGCAGGCGTCATTTTGGTTTATACAGCCTTTGCCACTCACTATCACAGTACCACGATTCTGATTAAGTCAACGACATCTCATTTGTCAAAAACCGTCCAGCCGTTTAGGCTGTAGGGCGTTCCAAAGAAATGGACATACATACCAACGCTCGAAAAACATTACCCCCCTTCTGACAAGTCGGGTAAAATGAACAAAACATGCGTCACGAAACCTGCTACGTAGTAAACTTATAGAACAATGGCAAAAATAGTGATCACAAATTCTATAATTTCCAGTAACAAGCTAACAAAACAAACATTTCTTAACTTATAAAGGGAAATACCTTTTGAGTACTTTTCCCTTTGCTGTTCTTCGTTGATTTTCGAGAACCTTTCCCTCGTGATTGCTTTAGTATGTCAGAGTCGCAATATGTTTGCTGCCATTCTCATTGTACATACAATCAAATTTTCCACTCGTAACTTATCGACTAGGATCAATCTGCAAAAAAATAAATTTTATTTTCTTTTTTTTTAGACACAAAAAATACAGCTTGGGTTCATTCAAGGATGTTATAAATGGCGGCGATGTCACTGAAGTTTGACGAATTACACGAGCGAGAATTTGATGTGTTTAACATCTTGAACATGGTGAGCCAAACTAGTTATCTTCCTTTTATTGTTGTTTGTTGATAGAAAGCGATGTCGTGTGTGATTGCTCGGAATCCAGTTTTTATAATAATTTATCCTTGTTAACTGAAAACACACGAAAAACCGCATTTTTAATGATACTTCAGTCATAAGTGATGGTCTACATTATATTTGCAATGCGTTATTCGATTAAATTTTTTTATTGACTAATTTTGACAGGACTTTCACTAGTAGATAGTTGATGCATTGAGCATTGGTGGAGTTTCTTGCCAGATTCTTCTCCATGAAGGGTAGACTGCACTTGGAACTGGCGACTAGAATCACTCGATTTTTTAATATTGACTATTCAAAAGTAACTTAGGCTATTCTATTAGCCTAGCTTTGTGTGCGGGTCTTAGCTAGTGTGTAAATAAAATCGCCAAAGTGCGAGTTGGACTCGTGCGGGCATGGTTCCGTACCATTAACATTTCAAGCGTCTACCTGTTGCCGTTATCCATATCGAGCAAAAACGAGCGTTACGTTTGTTGTATTGGAGCCCTCTTCTATACTTATTTTGTTCTGTTTTTTTTTTAGTATTTGTTCTTACAGCGGCAAGAGAAAAACATCATCCCTGAAAATTTGAACTGTCTAACTATCACTAGCCTGGTGACAGACGCACAACGAAGTCTTAGTAATAAGGTCCCGTTTTACCCTTAAACTTACCGTACAGAACCTTAAAAAAAAGGAGGGACTAGTCAAATGAAGACTTCTTGAACTTCCTGGAATGTTAACAGGAAGAATGGCATTTGGCAGGCATTTGGTACCCGGGAAATCCTGATCACCAGAAAGTAGCTGATGCATAGAGTCGTCTTAGTACATCTATACAAATAAATGAAATTGGAGTGTCGATTTGTAATATTAAAATACCGCTTTTTAATAAATGCATATATATGTATACACGGTACATGTACCAAAATGTTCTTTTTTCAATTTTTGTTTTGTCTGTCTGTCGGTCTGTCTGTCTGTCTGTTTGTTGCGAGAAATCTTTGGAACGGCAGGACCGATTTTGACGGGACTTTCACTGACAGATAGCTGATAATCTAAGATGTAACTTAGGCTACTTTTTAGACTAATTTTGTCTCGCGGCGTTACCCGTGGTACGACGATAACCGCGGGTAACACATTGGAACATTGGAATCATTTAATTTTTTTTTCCAGCCAACTTGTAAACAGACAACATCTAGTCAAGTCGATAGCATCATTACCTATTAGTCCAATTAAAGAGCAAGATGATTGATGAACTTACAAATCGTACCGTAAAATGGGTTCAATTTAGTTCAGTATTCCAATTACCTTACCATTATAATAAAATTAACTTACATTATGTAGTTTAAGTATGTTAACTTTTCGTTTTTGTCCTTTTCATACTACGTTATTTATTGTTGATGCTCGTGTTTTTAAGTCACATAATTGTATACAAAGTCGTTGTTACAAATTTTCTTTTGACTTGAACATTTCTAAAACTTTTGATAAAAGAAATACAATGTAAAATAAGTATACTGAATTGTTTTATTAGGTACCTTTACACAAAGTTGTAAAACACACAACAAAGCGTAGAACATAATGAAAAAAGAAATCCTACCCATTTCGGTAAACTCTGAAATTGGAAGGTTATAGATGCTTGTTTTGCAACTTGAACATGAAAACAGAAACTTTTTGCTAATATCTTTCTTTAAAAACATGTATGGAAATTATTCGTTCTATTATTTGTTTAGTTAAGAACTTTAGCAGCTGAAATGTCGCGTCGCGCCGCGCCGAACACTTGCTAGAGTGTCACCGCGGCCGTGAGATGGCGTTGGACACTTTATAGGTTAAGCCCAGAATGTACAATTGCGGATCTAATGCCAGGCATTCTCTACCAATCTACCTTCGTCGGGTGGTGCGGCAAAGAATGAGAAGTTGTTAAAAATCAAATGATAGAAAAGAAAAGGTATTTCTTAATAACACAATTGAATATGATAAATCTAAACATCCATACAAAAAATGCATACATATAAACATACCAGCTGACCCACGCTACCTCGTTTGCGTATCCTTTTGCCCGTAGGTGATAATTTTCCGCCGTTTTGGAAACATTCTTCATTGGTGCTCCGTTCCTATTGGTCTTGGCGTGATGATATATAGCCTATAGCCTTCCTCGAAATGTACTATCCAACATTGAAAGAATTTTTCAAATCGGTCCAGTGGTTTCTGAGATTAGCGCGTTCAAACAAACCAAACAAACAAACTCTTCTGCTTTATATATTAGTATAGATTACACCTTGGTGTACCAGTTTTTGTTTAAAGACAATAATTGTTGATTTAATGTTAGTCTAAATGTCTTTATTCATGAATAGGTTTAATATTGTAAGATCATTTATTGCAGGATCTTTGCTCAAATAAATACACTAGGTACTAAAAATCAATTAACTTTATTATTTAACATACAATTCAGTGCGGAAGTAAAAAATATAACATCAAGAATTCACACTCATTCCATATGCAAATACGATAGCGTATAACTGTCTTATAATGAACTTTATTACTCAGTAAAACAACGCTTCAACAACTTGGCTTTAAGGCTTGGCATTTTTAATCTATACAAATAAATAAAATTGAAACGTCTGTTTGTCATTTCAAATTAACAGTTTTTCACCAAAAGCATTTCCGAAAGTATTTATGATACTTACAACAACAAAAAAATCATATGATTTTTGCATGTCTGTCTCACGGAAGTTTGCTTTGCCTAATATCTGGAACAATTGAATCGATTTTGACTGGAATTTCCCTGGCAGATAGCTGATGATATAAGGAGTTACTTAGACTAGTTTCGTTTTAAACTAGTTCTATTCGGTCTTACTCGCGGATGTCGATGTAAAGGTGCAACAATCGCGAGTAACACCACGGGGTACAGATAGTCTCAAATAAACTATAATTATAAGGTCACATTGACGTAGGAACCTAGATATTGTGCTGTGTGTGTTATAAGTTCGTCGTGTTTGTGCGCCCCCAGAGGCCGGTCAATGCACCTTCCTTTGCCGAACCATACCACACCTGCTGATGTTTTTATTGTCGTTAATTTATTTATAGATACCATCCTCAAGGGCAAGCCTTTCGATTCGTTTTTGGAATGGATGTACCTATAACTGAAATCATGATTTTCATGAGTGATTGGAGTATCAATTTTTTTAGCATTTTTTCTAAATGTGACTGAAATACCATATAACAAGCTACATAGAAAGTAAATCTCATAGAAAGTTAGTCTAATTTACAGATATTTTCACATAGAAGCGACAATACAGACGCCATTGTAATGTGGTTATCGATGTTTTTACAAACATCGACTCCTTCGAAAGGTTATGGCTCACTATACGTGTTGGTATAGGATTTTGTTTAAATTTTCCTTCTCTTTGTATTAATGGTGTTCAAATAAGCACATTATTTCGTAACACAACAGATTACAACTTAGTGTTTTTGTCGTTAGCGGTTTTAGTTGTTGATCTGTAATGTGTTACCGTGAAATGGGAAGGAATATGTAACAAAATTCACATATCGTGTTAGTTATCGTATGTTACACGAATATAAAAAAACATTAGATACCTACATCACACATCGACGAGCTTTAACAGGTGCGTCCCTAAAAACGCGCGAAAAATCACTTACAGTTTTAAAAATATCAACGAATTTACTTCATTAAATAACAGCAACAATTTAACACGTAAATTTAAATAGAACTGGTAGAGGAGCGGGGAGCAGCGGTAAGCCTGCATTGAGTGACTTCGCGGCTTGATAGTTCACAGTTGGACATTCTTATGTCCTAGGACCGTTATGTCACCATGCTGCATTGTCTGCATTCGCAGTTTGGTGACCACCACTCTCGGATTCTGCTTATGCTTTCGTAGAGTCATTTTGGTAGGACCAAACATAAAAAAAAAATAGTGTTGAGACAGCAGTTGCTTGAAATGGTGTATTCCTATGTTATCGTCGTTCCGGACAATCTTTAGGTCCTAGGAGAATATTATATAGAGGCCTTCCTCTTTATAATGTTCTCCTAGCCACCCGGCCCCGGCGGTCAGTCTCAATGGAGACCAGCCAGCTATGGAGGACATATTATAGTGCACAAATGTATGCGCAAACCCAGTTCCTTCTCTCTCATAATCCATATTTTCATATAATTTAATAGTTTGTATTTTTGCGACCAGGTGTTTTTCATTGCGAACAGAATGAGAATAAACTTAAACTAATCTCAAGGCTCAATGATAGCCATCTCTATTCTAATCTTTGGATAATTGTTACATGAATTTGAAGCTTAAAATCGGATTGTAGAGAATTAGGGTAATAATAATGGCGTAGGATATACATACAATGTGTCATCGTTTTTCTGCCCTTTTCATAATTTATATTTGAATTTAATGGATGTTTGTGATAAATTTATCAAATAAAAAATCAATCAGTGAAGGTAATTTTCATTCAGAATTAAGTAGTATGAAATCAATTTTAATTTAATTCTTAATAATGTTTTCAGTACCTACTACATGTATTGAAATAAAAATTGGATTATTAAGTAGCGAGTGATATCACAGTAGCGTTTCCTTTGCTATTTTAAATTCTTTCATTATTTTGTCGTATCTTAGACTTTAAGTCTACCACCACACGTTTGAATTTCGAGAACTCCACAACCTAGACGAGATCAAAGTTCTGTATATAGACTACTAGCCGACCCACGCAGCCTCGTTTGCGCCTTATATTGCCCGTAGTGTGAAAATTTCCCCCGTTTTTGAAACATTCTTCATTGTTGCTCCGCTCCTATTAGTAGTAGCGTAATGATATATACCCTATAGCCTTCCTCGATAAATGGACTATCCAACACCAAAAGAATTTTTCAAATCGGACCAGCGGTTCCTGAGATTAGCGTGTTCAAACAAACAAACAAACTCTTTAGCTTTATATATTAGTATAGATTGTGGGTCTTTTTAGGGCTCCAGCTACTCATAACGATTATTTGTATGACGACCAGCCCCCTTAGCAAAGTTGCAAGTGTTTCGCGTCGATTCTTTTTTATTATTGGTTAGTATTTTGTTTCGACCACGTGACTTAGCGTGGTAAATGTGATTCCCATATATTTGTTAGACTTCTATTAACGTTAATGTTAGTTTGCGTTTGTAGAATGCAACTTGGCTATGGGATCAGGACGGACGACGACTTAACATGCTCTCTGTACGTAATTTATAGCACAAGATACAAGTTGTACTAGTCTCATTTCAGATATCGGTGCGTAATATTCTAATAATATTATAAACGCAAAAGTTTGTAAGTATGGATAATTGTTTGTTACTCTTTCAAGCAAAAACTACTGAACGGATTTGGATGAAACAGTAATATAGCTTATACATCAGAATAACACATAGGCTATTTGTCGCGATAACCGACATACACACGGGCGGAGCCGTGGACAACAACTTGTGATCTATAATGCAATTATTTTCATTAATATTCTAGAATATACCTTCTATCAATAGGTATTGTGTTAGACTTAGGGCTCAAACATAAGTATATCTATGCCTAAGGATTACCGGCAGTTTGTAATTATGTAATTCTTTCAAGGCTCATAAGAAATATGAGATCATTTTCGCCAGTGAGCAGAAAATAATTAATCGATTACAAGTTTAATGCTATATACGGACATAAAATTGCTGAAGTTTCTAGAAACTGTTATCAGTCATCACTATGATAAAGCGACACTTAAAACACAACACTTAAACGAAGAACTTTAAAATATGAAGGTACTCTTGCCTTTTGTTGGTGCCGTACTACTGTTGCTGAGCTCACTAGACAATATTAGGTCCTGGTGTTGCAATCATGAGGACCTGATCAAATGAACCTGTGGCCGTCTACTGCTGAATGAAAGTTTCCCTTAAGAAGCGCCAACTATCTCGGTCTTGAGCAGTCCGCATTCGAAAATAACCCTATTTGTCTGTTATATCTCACGGCTAAACCGCAGCACCAACTTCGATAAAAATTTTCATAGTGAAACATCGATTCTGGAGGAAAGACATAGGGTACTCTTAACCACGTTAACCGAGCCGAGCCGCGAGCAAAAGTTTGTTTCTTATATAATTCCTTCAGTTCTATAGAAATGCAGAGTTCAACTTTGTATTTAACTTTCTTTGATTTAAATTAAAAACCGAGCAATCGAAAATATTTAATCCGTCCGCTTTAATGACTAAGTATTATTTATAAAGTCTTTTTTTTTGTGGAAATAAAGACGATTCTTTGATTTAAACCCAGTATAAATAATTGTGTTTTGAACACGATGTTTTTTTCTATGTCTATGTTTAACTGTCTATTACACATGTGTAGGTATATGTCACCGTAAGATTGTAAAAACCGTGATTTTACTGGCACAAGAATTTTATATAACTAATTCTAAAGCTGTGAGGTATTTTCAATATGAAATCAATTTACAATCACCAAAATATTTTATATTGGGCAACAAAGACAAATTAACAGACAAATATGGCGGAGCATGACATATGCTATTCAACCAATCAGCGTGCGACTTGCGATTTATCGATACCATTTCAAAATTTTTCGACTGTTTGCAATCTCGCGAGATAGATTACAATCTAAATGTTTTGACAATATGACGGTAACATAATTGTACTAAATAAAATGTTTGTAAGTAGATATGTCACCATAGTAGGCATAGATTGTGCTTAATTAGAGATGAGAGGCCCATTTGTTGCTGTTTTAAGTTATTAAATTAGCATTTATGTTGTATTACTAATCATAATGGTCAAGAATTGCCTCTTAGAGCACTAAAGTCACCAAATTATTACTTATAGACACTCAATAACGCTTAGTAATAGTCTAGCGCTAGCCCAGACCAACCAGACGGACTATAAAATTCGTAAAACATTCAGACGGCAGAGTCATCTAATATTCTTAAGAACGAACCGTGCAATTAGCTATTTGACAGATTTTTGGAAATCGTTTAAAATTATTCTTTATTCCATAATTAGCACAGTGCGTTAATATTTTGCGGAATTTCTACTGTATTATGAATTAAAATCTATGAAAAATTTAAGTTTGACAACCGCGTCAAAAAACGATATTTCTATAATGGCGCTGGTCGCATGAGACGCGTGACGTCACACGCTATATAACGCACAGTATAAAAACAACCTGTAGGTATGATATCGGTAGATACTATTTCATTGGTTTGTTTTTTATTAATAACCCTTTTTTTAATAAACGTAACTTACTTCTTATAAAATCAGCTATACGCCGGTGAAAGTCCCGTTAAAATCAGTTGAGCCATTTCAGAAATTAGACGAGACAAATAGTAAAATCAATGATGTTTTGATGTAAGAATCGTGTATACTTTCATATGCATTTGGTAAAAAGGTGTAAAATCGAAACAACAGACATTCGAAACAACAGATACTTCAATTTTATTTATTTATTTAGAGTATACCTCACTTCTAGGTTATAAATTGAATGAAATCATAACGATTGCGTAACTTTAAAGTGTATCAGTAGCAATGTAATTCTTTGTCGGTCAAATATTAGTACATGTGCTGTGATTATTCAACACCCCTGCCACTTAAGTTACCAAATCCAATTATATTCAGGCGTAAAAAGTATTTGGTTTGGAGGATTTCGAGGAAACCTCTTTAGTTCAACAAAACTAAGGTTTTATTATTTTATTTTCATGTTATTGACCATTTTCGATTTACTACTTTTCTATCATCGTCCTCTCAGACGGTGACGGCGATTTGCGGGTGTTGGGGTATGGGCTTCCGGTTTCCTCACTCACTCGGTGAAACACAGCGCAAGCGCTATTTCACACCAGATTTCTGTGAGGTCGTGGTCTCTCCACTCACTCCGGTCGAGCCGACCCAAAAGACAAAACTGACTGAGAAAGAATGACGAAGATTTTGAAGATGATAACATAGGAAAACACCATTTCAAGCGACTGCTGTCTCAATACTATTTTTTTTTTTATTTGGCCCTGCCAAAATGACTCTACTCTGCCTGATGGAAAGCATAAGCAGAATCCAAGAGTGGTGGTCACCATACTGCTAATGCAGACAATGCAGCATGGTGACCCACACTATCTTCTGATACAAAACTTGTGGTATTCCTTACTGTATCTCCCTCGTCTTACCTTCCTTACGTTCTACGAGTATGAAGTGTTTTGTTCATGATTGGTCTAACTCTAGATTTTAAGCAAAAAACCGTCAAAATAATGAACCCTCTTGATGTGCCCTTAATTCTATTTTAATATACTTGACATCAAGGAACTATCGTAGTTCGAATACAGGAAGCTGCAAACTCTAAACATATGCCGTTTTCTTGTTCAAATTATACTTATAAAGAACACACATATAATATTAACAGTCAATGTAAAACGAAGGTGATTCTCTAATTCCCTACAGAATTATTATTAGACAGTGCGATAGCTTGTTAAAGCATCCAAATAATTATTAATTACTTAGTCTACATTCGGCAAAATGGAACGCAATTCCCATTGCGTGTCTAGTTATAGGTATCATTAATTAATTTATGTTAGTTAATGTCATACCTAATTATTTACAGCTATTACTCAAGTTGTGTTATCAATTGTTATCTTCTATTCTATACATAAAATAAATAAAAAAATTATGTTTGTTTGTAATCTAAAATAACCGCTTTTTAATTAAATGCATTATGTATACACGGTACATGTACCAACATTTTTTTTTTCAATTTCTTTCTATCTGTCTGATCATTCCCGGCAATCTTTGGAACGACTGGACCGATTTTGACAGGACTTTCACTAGCAGATAGCTGATGATCTAAGGAGTAACTTAGTCTACTTTTTCTTGGACTAGCTTAATCCCGCGGCGTTTCCCGCGATACGATAATAACCGCGGGTAACACCACGGGGTTCAGCTAGTATAATTATAAAATAATCTGTGAGTAATTTCATCTTTCTGTTTGCACTTTTGGCGAACACTTGTAGATCTCGACATTTTATTGTTTCTAGAATGCTTCTTAGAAATAAAAAGGAGATCCGAATACTATCTGTTGTCCGACTGGACACTAGATAAGAACTACTCATCCGGGTGTTATTGTAGTATCAGGTGGATAGATAGATACTGGTATGCAGATATCAAAAATTCATCGTATCTACTCCTAATGCATTACAGGTAAATTATGTATTTCATAATTGTGGCCCGCCAGGCATGATCACCTCGCTTAGTCGGAGGATCCTCCCTTTGTGTTGAAGGGACATGACACTCGTTCCTCCACACGATAAATATAAACGCTAATATATAACGATATTTGTTGAAGACATCGGAAAAAATTAAGCCGCACATCTTCTCGGAGTAACATAAAATATATTATATTTTATTATTATACATTAAATATATTATTATATAATATTTTTAAGATTATTATTATTATTTATATGTATGTCTTTACATAAAAAATATATGTATTTATATCAGTTGTCTAGTACCCATAAGTCTAGCACTGCTTAGCTTGGGACTAGATGGCGTTGTGTGTTAATATCCGGCATATTTGTTTTTATTTAGTGTATTGTATATTACACAATTATTGTGTAATCATTATATAAATATTGTACCGGTTATATGTTTGTCCAGTCTCAGTATTTTGTAGATGACGATGAAAATTCTAAATGATAAAGAAATATACTCTTCTCTTGAAAGTTGGAGGTGTTGTGTCGGTCCAGAAATACCATAGATGGTAATTTGTTCCACAGAATGGTAGGGAGGCAATAATAATACGTTAATCTGTATTTTAGTAACTTTATTTAAGGTAAAACTCTTTGTAATTTAAAGAGATAAATCCCTTGTTTTTCCTGGTATTGAAGACCGCCTCATTCTTATGATAAGAGAGTTAGAGGCCGTTCTAAGGAAGGTTTAATAGGCGATAATAAAACTAATAAAAGTATGCTGGAAACGACTGAACAAAGAAAGCAAAGATAAGAAAGAAAGAAAGCAAAGAAAACTGGAAACTGCTAGGGACGATCTATCAAATAAATAAAATTGTAGTTTTTGTTTGTAACTCCAAATTAACACCCTCTTCACAATTAATTCCTTAATTCAAGTACAAAACTTAGTTACAACTAGCTGAACCCCGCGGTGTTAGCCGCGGCTATTTTTGTACCGCGAGTAACGCCGCGGGACAAAGTTAGTCTAAAAAAGTAGCCTAAGTTACTCCCCGGATCATCAGCTACCTGCCAGTGAAAGTCCCGTCAAAATCCGTCCAGCCGTTCCAGAGATTACCCGGAACAAACAGACAGACAGACACACAGACAAAAATTTTTTAACTACATTTTTGTTATATGTATCGTGTATACATACATATGCATTGATTAAAAAGCTGTTATTTTAATGTTACAAACAGACACTCCACTTTTATTTATTTGTATAGATAAAAACTCAAATTGGAATAAATGCTTATGTGGGTTATACTGTATATTTAAACAATTTTCCTCAAATAATCGGTTGAGGAAAAATGTTTTAATATCTGTATCTAAGCGTGGAGCATTCAGCATAATCATGCTGAAATGTTTTTACGCTTAGATTGATAGTAAATGAGATTAATGAAAAAGCAAAAACAATTTAATATTACTTATATAAACTTATTATGGATATAAAATATTTTAATAACAACTACTTCTACCAATAAACAATTTCCCGAATTAGGTTCGGGTCGGCTTTTAACGTAAACGAATCATGTTTAGTATCAGATTATGAGGATCCTGTAAAGAAACATACTTTTTATTTTCCTTTTTATTTTTTTGTTATTAAATTTTATGAAACAGATAATGTAAAAAAAATTGGTTGCCTGTAAAGTCGGTATACGGGCGAAAGTTTTACGTGACAACGACTTTGAGTGGTAAAGTGGACGCGTGCCTTTCACTTTTTATGTCTGTCTCTCTCGCTCTTAGGCGGGCTAACCATGCCCGAGTGGAAGGGACGCGTGCCTCTCACTCGCTCTCATTGTGAGCGCATAACGTGAGCGGAGCGTAACGCAGTTTCTTGAAGTGTCACCCGGCAAACCAATTTATAAGACGTTGTCACGTCAAAAAGTTTGTATTGATATTATTATTTAATACTATCCATACTCTACCACGATTCGCTTTAGATTATTGTAGTCGCGTTCAAGAAATAAGGCAAAAACCCAATTCGCATAATACTCATAAATTATCTTTGTAACTGGTTGTAGGTATATCGAGTCAAAATTGAGGTTAATCTCACAATTTTGAATATTTCAACCGTATGCATACAAACAAACCCTCTGAACATTTACATCTATTGTACTTAATTCTCGCGTCATTTCGTCATAGAATTTGAGGGATTTTTTAAGTGTTTTTTTGATGGCGTGCCAAAGATAAGATAGTTAATACCACACTTGGACCAACAGGTGATGAGTATGATTAAAAAGAGATTCAGATAACGTTGCGTGGGTCAGCTAGTATAATTATAAATTTAAAAAAATATCCTGAAGAAGCATCTCTATAGGTCACCATAGTACGAGTCACCATGCTGCATTGTTGTATTATCAGCATTCGCAATGAGTACCAAGACCGTTATTCTTTGATTCTGCTTAAACTTTTCATCAACCACAGTAGAGTTACTATGGCACGCCCTTATATTTATAACTAGCTGAACCCCGCGGTGTTACCCGCGGCAATTGTTGTACCGCGAGTAAAGCCGCGGAACAAAGCTAGTCTTAAAAAGTAGCCTAAGTTACTCCCCGAATCATCAGCTACCTGCCAGTGAAAGTCCCGTCAAAATCCGTCCAGCCGTTCCAGAGATTACCCGGAACAAACAGACAGACAGACTGACAGACAGACAGACAGACAGACAGACAAAAATTATTTTAACTACATTTTTGGTATATGTATCGTGTATACATACATATGCATTAAGTAAAAAGCGGTTATTTTAATAATACAAACAGACACTTCAATTTTATTTATTTGTATAGATGTACCGTGTATACACACATATGCATTTAGTAAGAAGCGGTTATTTTAATATTACAAACAGACACTCCAATTTTATTTATTTGTATAGATAAAAAAACTCTTGAAGTTACATTGCCGTAAAGAAATAACATTTCTTACTTTTAAAAGTTTCCAATTAATGCACCGATGTATTGCTATACTATTTTTACTTTATACTGGATTCGGTGGGGAGAATATTTTCATTTCTCTCCCGCAGAGCAATACGGCAATACCGCGTATTGAATATTTATGGCAGTAATCTAAAATCGTCTCGACCGCTACGCCGACATAACTCAGCCATGTGTTCAGTTTTTATTGCAACGTATTCTCAATCAAAATATTGAATATTTCAACCGTATTATTATTGAATATACTTATGTATACTCGCAAAGTCATTTGAGCCGTAGGACATACACTGCTGGATATAGGCTTCCTCTTAAGCTCTCCACAAGAACCGGTCTTGTATTGTCAGCATCCAAATCATCTAATAGTCTAATAATAATAATCTTATAATTGCTTCGTTGAAGCATTATTGCATTTAACCCCGGCCCATTATCGTAAAAAATTGACTCCCATGGAAACTGTGATTAAACTAGATGCAGATCTTTATAACTACAGCTTGAAAATATAAAAATCAAAAATAGACTTCTGAATAATTTTTATTATAATGTAATAAATTTAGATCAAAAACTGATTCGGTTTCACGGTAGTTTTTACTTTAGTTTCAAGCTACTAAGCTTTGTGCTTTTTTGATTCTTTTCATTGCGAGTTACAAATTTTCGCAACTGCATAAATGCACTGCTTAAGCATAAATTAACTAGCTGTTGAATGAATGGTGTTGATTACTGAAGAATGTTGGTCATCGAGGTAAATAGTAGACTATGTTTTATTCTGATATAACAGCTATATTACTGTAAAGTTTCATCCAAATCCGTTAAGTATTTTTTACGTGAAAGAGTAACAAACATCCATCTATCCATACTTACAAACTTTCGCGATCATCGAGATTGGAAGGGATACTATCGTAACATTTTAATAAAACGTTTGTTTTACTAAGTTGCTCGCTTGATGACTCGCTAGGCTCCAGGCGCTAAGCAAAGCCGCCTGCCTGTGCGTTTGTAACCTTACTGTTATCTAATCTATGTATACTATCGGTAAACGGGCATATCGATCGTAAAATTATTTTTCTAAATAGGTTTAGTAATTTATTAGATTAGCATGTTCGGAGATACAAAGAAGACAGTAGACATTAGCAGTCATCCAAAGTTGCTAACCGACATTCTTTATATACATAATACTAGCTGATAGCGTTTTGCCATAAAAAAAATTTAAGGATGGGTCACCCTTACCATTTAGGGGGATGAAAAATAGATGTTGGCCGATTCTTAGACCTACTCAATATGCTCACAAAATTTCATGAGAATCGGTCAAGCCGTTTCGGAGGAGTATGGCAACGAAAACTGTGACACAAGAATTTTATATATACATCATATAAAGACAAATTACTCAACATCATACGTCCACAGATAGACGTGAGTATTTGTTTGTCTAACTGCTGTTTTTACATAATGTACAGTGATAATATAAAATTTTAACAAAATAAAAACCGACTTCAAGAATGACCAAATCGATCAAATTTCTCATGGATGTCAAAATCAGATCTTAGTATCTTATCATGATACCACCCTTGGGATTTTCATTTCCTTTTCTTTAAAAAAGTAATCATTAAAATCGACGACGACACGACATAAACGACGAAGTTATCCGCGACCACACATAAAAAAAAACATTATAGGTACATTACTTACGGTCGAATTGAGAACCTCCTCTTTTTTTGAAGTCTGTTAAAAGTTTAAAGTCAATCATTTTCTTTAAATTAATTTAAATCGTGTCGGAGCGCCTTGTCCATAAAAATACTTTTGTGTTTTTTAACTAGACAATAGGAAGTTATTACAAAATAAAGATTTATTATTGTTATCATTTCGTAAGTAATTAAAACAACTTCATAAACTCTTATTGCATTGATAATTGTTTAGTTTGCAATTCCTTTTTATATTTTCATATTGTATAAATCAAGTGTTACACAAAATGAATTTATTATACTTCTTTGTGCCAATATAAAAGTTCCTTAATATAGGTAAATAATATTAATCTGATTGATCTCCTACGATGCGGTAATATTGTAGTATGAACTTAATTTACGAGGTATGTTGATATGCTTACATAGAGACAGGTATGTTGGAAAGTTCGTACTCCCCGACAAGCCATATTTGATATGGATTTACGAAGCTGTGACCTTGACCTGGTCGGACAATTACTTAAAGTCACCAACTATTTTCCTACAATATATTCCTACCTTTAATATGGTCTCAACTTCGAATTTAAGGATGTGGTTTGCGGCAAGAAACTTGCCATCAATTACGTGACTATCTAAATTATAGTTATAATTATAATAGGTACAATATGAATAGAGAGAAACGTATATAGCTTGTTATCATTAATCGCTAATTATCCACTTGTCCTTGACTAGCTCACTGTCATTAATATGTCTGTTTGTAATATTAAAATAACCGCTTTTTAATAAATGCACGAAACATGTACCAAAATAACATTTTTCACAATTTTTGTCTGTCTGTCTGTCGGTCTGTCTGTTTGTTCGGGATAATCTCTGGAACGGCCGGATGCATGCGATGACCGCATTCAGCGTGGCGAAATCTTCACCAATTGACCACCACCAGTTATTCACCAAAACAAATGTGAAATGATGAGAAATATAATCTTACTAGGCTCTCAAGATGCTATTAGCACCGTCTCGTGTTCTGATAACGCATATCGACAGCCTCTTGCGTATGATAGCAGGCAAGCAAAGCAATCAATATTTGCTTCAGCAAACAACAAATGCACTATAAATCCGAGGAAGCCTTAACAATATCGTAGACTACTAAATGATCACTGAGTACAATTTCAAAGTCAAAGTCAAAGTCAAAAATATTTTATTCAAATAGGCACTTTCTTTACAGGCACTTATGAATAGTCAATATTAATAAATCGAGTGATTCTAGTCGCCAGTTCCAAGTGCAGCCTACCCTAATGGAGAAGAATCTGGCAAGAAACTCCACTGATGCTCCTTTAAAAAATAAATAGCATTTACAATTTTCTTTCTCTTAACTATGAGACTTGAATGAGAACGAAGTCGACCAAAGAAAACAAAACAAAAAGTTTGGAGTCATTGCTGCACCGCCATGACCGTACATTACAAGTTACCCGCGGTTATTGTCTAAAGCTAGTCTAAAAAAAAGTAGCCTAAGTTACTCCTTAGATCATCAGCTATCCGCCAGAGATTACCCGGAACAAACAGACAGACAGACTGACAGACAGACCGACAGACAGACAGATAAAAATTGTAAAAAAATATATTTTGGTATAAGTACCCGCGCATACACACATATTAATATGCATTTATTAAAAAAAGGTTATTTTAATATTACAAACAGACGCTCCAATTTTACTTATTTGTATAGATATACGTACTTAATATGTTAGTATTTATTTATAAAAACACGCTTTGAATAACATTTATATGGTAATTAATTCGTTTTGAATTAATGTAATGATAATGTTTACAATCAAACTGTATTATATTACACTCGCCGTCACTACGAGAATTTATCGAAAAGTAAAAAATATAATTATTGAAATAAAATAAAATAGTAGAGTCATGTTTATTTTTACCTGCCAAGCCCTAGGGGCTTTAATACTTTGTCCAAAATTAATATATTCATATTTCACAACAATAAGCACAATTGCGTGCGGATGCACTGACACTGTCTAAACGAATGGACTATACATATTATTGAAGTTAAAATAATAGTCATGTTTCTATTTACCTGATGTAGGAATGTGAAATAAACGTTGTAAAGAATAATAGACATAACAATAAACTAGAAGAATGGCCTTGTTTTTTAAAAAGATAAAACGGAACGATTTTGTCTTTTAAAAATACAGAAGTCGTTAGATAGCAATTAAGAGATTTGAATGTAATAATGCCTAGCAGATGATTCATTTTCATTTACTTCGTAATTTTTTTTGGATAATGAATGTTTAAAAATTTCGACAACTAAAAGTGGGATGAAAAAGAATTTCAATCCATCCAGTCATGATAACTCTGGTTATAAATTGTATTGTATTCCAACTAATTTATATTTTTTACCCGACTGCGAAGACGAAAAGTTTATGTAGGTACTAGGTATGTATCAACAAACTCTTCAGCTTTATATAAAGCTGAAGAGTTTGTTTATTTGTTCAAACAAACAAACAAACTCTTCTGCTTTATATATTAGTATAGATAATATAGTTCCCACTCTTATATTTATTAATGTCCCCTTCTTTATACTCTTTAATACACCAAACACAACTACGCAGGCAGGCACCTCAGATGTGAATGATTTCTGTACTCCATAAGCGCAAGCCTGAGGGTGACAAATAAGGCCATCTGTCACCCTAGCAGAAGCAGGCCCGAGTAGGTGCGCGCTCCACAGCACTAGCGCCCCACCTTTTTGTTTTTTTTTTATGTTTGGCCCTGCCAAAATGACTCTACACTGCCTGATGAAAAGCATAAGCAGAATCCAAGAGTGGTGGTCACCATAATGCAAATGCAGACAATGCAACAATGCAGCATGGTGACCCACACAATAGCGGGCTAGTGATGCTTCTGCATCATTGGGCCTCCGGTCTCGCACTCAACAACGAAACACGACAGCATGATCGCTGTCATTTTACGTTGATTTTCTGTGCGAGGGTAGTATCGCCCTCTACTACCTTGAAAAGGACTTAAAAGGGGTTTTCACACAAAAGGGAGCCACCTACTGTTTGTAGGTGGCCCCCTACAAACAGTAGGTGGCCCGAGATATGTCGGGGTTCCAGGGTTTTCCTTTCTAAGGTGTACCTGGTTCTCCGGCTCCTAGTACCCGAGACAGCGTGCGGTTTTGGTCGGTGCGTGTCCGACATGCCACCAGGAGGTGGTATCCGAGAGATTTCCGCACGAAAAAAGGATAAAAAGTTTAATTATTTCCAAAATTTGCCATTTTTATAATTATATGAAATGAAAATGCGTTTGGTTGCCAGTTATAATATTTGCTTAAAAGCAAGTTATCGTCTGAATTGGTCGGATCATAAAAAATAGATAAGACAGGCTAGGAATGTTAAAAAAGATGACTCAAGTTGGTCATAGACATCTATAATAAATAATAAATAAATAAATAAATATTTCGGACATCTAACACACAATGCGGTCTAGTCCCAAACTAAGCAGAGCTTGTATTATGGGTACTAGACAACTGATATGAATACTTATATACTTTTTTTTTGTAAATACATACATATTATACATAGAAAACACCCAAACTCCGAAACAAATATTTGCAGATCATACAAACATTTGTTCCGACCCGGGAATCGAACCCGAGACCTCAAGAACAGCAGTCGCGTACGCTACCACTGCGCCACCGAGGCAGTCGTCTATACATTGGTGATAGATGATAGACATCAAACAATCTTATTGTGAAGAGCCCCAGCCCTCAAGCTAAACTCTCTTTAAATATGTCATTTATCATTTTCCATGAATTTTAATGTTGTCGTTCGTGTTTACATTGGCTGGATATTTAGTTTAATAAAGCCTTTGCATGTTCAAATCAATAACTGTAGCCGCAATTATAGCGGCAGTTTTATAACTATTCGTACCTTTGGGGATATGTCGCATGTATTTTTTATGAATATTTATGGTGTCCTTGTGGCATACCCACATAGAATGTCATTACATGTCATAGGAGATATTTAAAAAATATACAATAGTGACTTTTTAATTAAATCATGGATCTATTCATTTAAGACGATGCGATCCGTACATTCAATGATTCTAACCGTACGCAAAGATACCCAAAAAAGGTATTACATGATCTGTTTTAAGGGTTCTAATAGATTTCAAAATAATAACTTGACACCTTTAACACAAGGCCGTCTAATGCAAACTGTAGTATGATAATTGACCAGCTAATAAACGTACCTACTTAGATATTTGTAAATGTGTAAAACTATAAAAAAGACAAAATATACTACGGACTTTAATAACCGCATACATGTGTTCTATTATTTAATCTAGCTATCATGGTGCCTATAAGCTATCTGAGTTGGAAACTTGATGACGTCGTGAGTCAGCTATCCGAATTATCTACCCACGGTTTCGTTATGAATGTTTCTAATTGCCTGTTTCAAATCTTAACAAGAAAAAATTTAAGAAACTATAAGCCGACTACGTAAAAATTTTTGATAAAACTTACATAGCTTAAGTCACTCGGGCCATTATTACGAATTTATTGACAAATCATTAATTAAAATCTGTTCAGTAATGTTGCACTACGGTAGAACATAGGATAAGTACATAGACTGCTAAAACTATTAGCCTTCTATAGGTTGCGCCGTTTTCTGGTAAAAATACTGCCATACAACTGTTTATCCCTAATTTTGGCTCTTTTGAGGTTTTTGCCTTTCAAATGTTTAATAAAAAAAGTAAAACTAAAACCCAACTATGACAAAAAACCACGCTGAAAAAGTATGAAACAAGTTTGATAAGCCGTAGTCACTCGTTGTTAAAGTGTTATGTTAGGTTTTTAATGTAACGTGTGACAAGGGTTTTTCAAACTTGTTTCATACTTTTGCAGCGTGGTTTTTGTCTTGATTGGCCAGACGTGTGGGTATCGGGATTGTTTCAAATTTTCCGAACTAATATTAGTCATAAATCATAATACAATAGAAGCTCTCCCAAATTAACAAATACTTTCATACGAATAGTATCAAATAATAAAACCAACGAACCAAACAAACCTCATTGCGAGACGATGGAGCGTAATGGAATAATCAGCCAGTTGACAATGGAGACGCAGGCGCCGACTGATGAGGAAGCAATTGACGCCGACACCAGTGACCCCTGGTCCAGATTCAACAAACGTCACAAGAATTTAAAGAAGTGTAAAATGTTTTTCTTAGTTGACCAAAGTTTATATCAATATTTTCTAGATATTGACAGCTTTCTTAAAAACTTATTTTGGAGGCGTGACCTTCTGGTACATAATTACTGGATAATATTTCGGCTGCTAATTTGCTAATGTAAGCGAATTGGTATTAATGTCTGACTACGATCGGTCTGTAAATGAAACGGTTTCATTCGAAAGCGATACAAAAATGGACAAAATACTTACAATGATGACAATGAATTTGTACTTGTATAACGATGATATTCTCCTAGCCATTTCGACCACGGCGGCCAGTCACGACGGGACCAGACAAGTACGCAGGAGATATTATAGTGCAGAAGTGTGCAAGAAGCAATCATAGTTGCACACTCTATTTCCTCACTGAATCTTTTTGTTACATTTGGTTCTTTTTATGGTATGGGGGTAAAGGAGTAAACAGTGCACCTGATGATAAGCGACTACCACCGCCGCGTTGCTGCTCTTTCAGTCGCTCTTCCCAAAATAAGGAGAAGTGTGTGCTACTACAGTAACCTACCTTGCTTCATTGTGATAATCCCCTGCGGTTGAACCTGGGCCATTTGTAACGAAATATGACTCTTTCACAATTTCACTATTAAACCTTTTTTTCAACTCAGTGAAAGGTTACCATTCCATAGTTTGCATAATTAGTCTTCAGTGTAATATTACATACATTTGCTTCAATTTGAGGTACTTGCCCAGTTAATATAAATTTGACGCAGACATACATATTAGGATTTCACAATAATAACAAATATAATGTAGTAGCTAGTTTATACCATAAAGTACCGTGTTTTATGTTTCAATAAATAAATTTAATTTGATTGAAAAGTAATAATATTTACGATATGGGCTGTATTTCCACGGGTTACGTCAGAGTTGATATCTGTATGATGATGTCATATTTTCAAGACTGTTCCAAAAGAATCAGTCATTTATACAATTAATATTAAATAAATCCTTCATGAAGAGCATCTGGATGCTCTTAGGTTCCGTAGATTTATCAAGAAATCTTTGACCGCCACTATGGCTTAGTTTTTAAACGGTCTTAATATAAAGCTAAATAGACGCATAAGTCAAATCCCAACTTTAATAATACTTTTGGGGTACCTCAGTACCGTAAAGGTGCTTTAGTTTTTTCATTGGATAGTTCCTTCAGCAATACACAGGCAATAGTGTGAGTAACCATTGTGGCCGCATAAATGCATGTCTGCATTTACAATGAGTATGGGGATCACTACTCTTGGATTCTGCTCATGCTTTGTATCTAACAGAGTTAGTTTAGCAGGTCCATATACATAAGTAAAATATTTAAAAAAAAGCATTGACAGAGTCACCCCTCATCTCAGGCTTGAAAAAGCTTGAACAACTAATCATTTATTGTACGTTTATAAACGGTTACGGTTTTCTACGATATTCCACACGGACATAATATATAACTGCTTTTTACTTTAGTTACTTCCAATCAAGCCTAAGTTCAGTCTGCAAGTTTAAGGATAAAAGTAGCCTGACTTTTGAAATTTCATACAAAATACGAAATTCTTATAATAAAAAACGTAGTAATAAGCTTCGGAACCCTTTATTGAACATTTTCCACTAAACTACGACCATTACAGTACAACACTATACTCTAGATCACTTTCAACTTTATACCTATAAATTCAAGTACATTACGATTAAAAAAATACCTAACCGTATCTTTTTAACCGACTTCTAAAAAGGAGCGCTTCAATTCGACCGTATATGTATATGTTTCTTTATGTGTGTTCGCCGATAACTTTGTTGTTTATGACCCGATTTTAATAATTCTTTTTTAATGGAAAGGAGATATCCCAACGGTGGTACTATGATAAGGACACTAAGATCTGATGATGGCAACCAATAGAAATTGATCGCTTTGGTGGTTTTTGAAGGCGGTTTTTCATTTTGTTAAAATTTTACTTCTAAAAAATGTATCCTGCTTATGACTTCACTATACTTAGTTTTATTTTTTCCCCTTAATTCGAAACAACCAACCACATGATCCATCGTTTCTAAATATAGATTATAAGATACCCATTAGTGAACAGTAATTGCGATGTTAGTTCTCAATTCTGCGGTTTAATATTCTGTGTGTGTTTAGTCAGTTATAATGTGTCGCAAGTCGTGCGTATGAGTATTTAATATTTATGTTTCCGCACAGCAAATAATAAATAAATATCAATTGTAAAAACTAAATCGTTGAGTTCAATTTTGTTTAAACCAGGAAGCTTAATGAGTTTCAGATGATCTGCCACTAGTAATTACATGGTATAAATTACATTAATACATTTAAAACATAGTTAGAATTTTATTTTAAAAGTATTTAATACAGACGACGTTTCATTCCGATCTGAATGAGCTTCCTCCTTCCGTCTCGCTTCTTAAAACATTGTCTAGAATATAGTGTTCCGTGAGCTGACGTACTGCATTGACTAATACTGCACGTAGGTAAAAAGAGGTAGTAATGTAAAATTATGACTACATACTGGCAGCATGAGAATCCTTGTGATGAAAATCTTGACTGACCTGTGCGATTTGCTCTCTCCAAACGCTGGACATTTCTTAATATTTTAAATAGTGTTTGATTAGAGTTTCCTGATTCAAGCCATCTCTTAAACTTGATGGTGTATGCAAGTAGCAATTAGTATTAAAAATAAGCTAAACCTGTTTTCCTTACCTCGATTTCCTTAAGGACATAACAACTTTATTATATGACATTAAGTAACCTACTGCTTCTGCTAGGCTGACAGAATGGCTTCACCTCCAGGCTTGCGCTTTTTGAGGACAAAGGTCGTTATGCGACATTCAGTGCCTGAGTTGTCTGCATTACTGGGCCCATTCCGGGGACTGGTGGACCGGGAGTGTTCCAAACCTCTCCCCGTCACGCTTTGCCATCGCCTTCGCAAGCATGATTTGCTCGCACTCGACATAAGTATGATCAAAAGCATTGTCAATAATATTCTATATACCTATGTATGAATTCTCAGCAGGTGTGTTAAATCATCACTATCATCATCAATAGCTTTTGACAGTCCACTGCTGGGTGGCCTGTTCTTCGAAATTTGCTTTAATATGTTTATAGAAATTATTTTACTCTAACAACACTAAGGCCCGTTTTTTAAAAGTCGTCTCAGTCGTGAATCTAGTTTTAAAACTAGTTTTACGTACTAACTTTTAGGTACTAATAGGGTTATCAATCCTAAATATATATATAAAGTATACAGCACTGAAACATAATAAAGTTACCAATCTAAGGCCCGTATTTCAAAAGGTGTCTCGTCTCAGTCGTGAATCTAGTTTTAAAACGAGTTTTAAGAAGAGATTTTATTATTGAACGTCTCTTGAGACAAGATTCACTGACCGTTAATCAAGTGAGTAAAGATCAATCAATCTCTGTTTAGAGCATATTTTATAACTACGTTTATGTCACAATCTACTCTCAGGAATAGATTTTGACAAATGTAAAATACGTGCCTAAAAGACTAATCGAAGTCAGATGCAAACTGATCCTTGTAGCACTCGTGGTCGTTCAATCCGGTTTAATCTAATGTATCACTATTGATATACTTATTGAAGTACAAGATATTCAACATATCAGATAATCCTGAAGATAAATGATAGTTATCTAGATATTGACATCAGTTCATGTGTACTAATACTTAGAAGTTATTACTTAGTTTACATAATAGTTAAATTGTTGATTATAAAACGCGAGCTGGCAACACGATCAATGAAATCATACCTAAAACAAAGTTATGTATTTAAGCTGTATGTACGAGTGTCCTTTCAAAGTAGCTATTTGTCATAGAACTTATTATATTGTATTGTAATGGTTGCCTGTAAGATATTGCCTTGGAGCGATAAGGCCGCCACTTGTACATACTTCATAATAGTTTTAAGTTTATCATATATTTTTTTTATACGGTGTACAATAAAGAGATTTATTATTATTATTTCCTTTATTTCATTTATATACACATTAATTACAAATTAAAGTTATTATTAATTTGCCTTTGCGTCGTGTTTCTGCCATTTGCTTCAATAGTGATTATGAATTTTACAGACTAGTACTAAAATTATACAAGAAAAAAACTAGCGACACACAGTATAACGCACCTCAAAAAAAATTTAAAGTTCGAAATTTTTATAGTGTCTTCTTGAGTAAACACTAAGCATATTAATTATACATATAAATAAATCGAAGGTTAAATTAGTGCCTTAATTAAACGGCATCAGAATTAAATAGGGCTGGAGCAGTTAGTAGCTATAAAATAAAAATCATCAGTATTCTTTTTCATTCCAGATTTTATGAAGTTCTTGCATCATTACATTACAGTATTATCATTAAATAGATACGTGATGCCAACATAATAAAATATTACATAACAGTTTTTAATATTCAGTTAGGTACTTAACTTTGAAGAAAAATGAGTTTTAAATTAAATTTATTATAGTGAAAAACTTTTATACCTACAAGTAAACAAAAAACTTGTTCTGTTTTGAATGAACTGTGCCAACATAAGTGGCCCTCGGTGCAGACTCGGTGCACGCGTACCCATGATTCATAGTTGAGTCGTTGATCGCATAATCAGTCATGGAACGACCATTAATACTCCCACTATAACATAAAGTAAAGATCTAAATCTTTTATTGCGTTGTTTTGTTTTTTTTTTTCCTGAATACACCTACATTCATGCCTGTCAATATTATGTAGGTCAAGGTGAAATGAACACCTACGCCATGCCAATGTTAGTAGCTCCAAGCGCTTAGAATAGGAGTATACCTATTGCCATCAGTCTGTAACTGTGTAACTTTTGACTAATCCCACCCACACGCCCACCGCTGTAACTCCTGTACACCAGGATCAACAGCAGTGACCCACGAACACACCGAGTTATGACACTCGGGAAGTCCCAGGAAAAAATATTAACTGTCTTGGAACCCGCAACGAAATTAATCAGAAGAAAAACAGGAGGAGTTGGAAATATGATAAGTAACGTAACTGTAACTGTGTAACTATAACATATATTGAATGGGATCCTCCTTATGTGTGTAAGTTATGCTTGTGAAGGAGCCGGCGGAGCAGAGATGTTTTAAACCTGTCCCGGTCCGCCAGGACGGAAACGGGCCAGGTACCGCAGACGACTCAGGCAACGGAGATCGCAGGATCATTTCCAGACAGGATCAGGCCAGGGTGGCGGTGCGAACGCTACAGAGCGTGCGCGCCCTTTTCTCTAAGCAGGACAGGAACATCGGGGTTTCTGCTCATGAGGGGCTATCTCCAAACCGTAGGTGGCCCGAGGTACGTCAGGGTTCTAGGGATTTCCTTTCGAGGGTACACCTGGTTCTCCGGCTTCTACTACGTGTATGGTAGTAGTGTGTATATGGAAGCTACTTTCATCATTCTAAGGGTCCTAAACTATTCTTATGCAGGAAGTTAAGCCTACTTTAACTATTAACCTAGACGAGACTTAATTAATCTGAATAAAATATAACAACTAAGAAATACATCTATTAGAGTACAGCAGAAAGTATTTTGGTATTTTAAAAATGCGGCAGCGCGCTTTGTTAATACACAACGCCAAAATATTTGTATACCAAATTAGACTGGATGGTATGCAAAAGATACAATAACATAGATAGCAATAGATACAGACCCTTCCTGCAGAAGCAGGAACACATATACTATACCTAGGCACACAACTATAGCGTTTAAAGGGGGATTCCGTTATCGTGCAACAAAGTGCTGGAATAATTTGCCACCAACCACTTCGTAGCCTAGTTAGTAATGATACTTTTAGGTCTAAAGTGAGGATGTTATTGTTGACATTGTTCCTCTTACTATAGTTTTTATATGTTTATTTTATTATGTTCATCTAGTAATATATCGTATGTGGTAATCATGCTTCAAATTTCTACCTATATTATGTTTAAACTAGCTAAACCGCGGTATATGTACCGTGTATACATACATATGCATTTAGTAAAAAGTGATTATTTTAATATTACAAACAGACACTTCAATTTTATTTATTTGTACCTATATAGATGGCTAAACTGTGCATGCATCTGTGAGGTGTTATATTAGGCTGTAGCTGAAAATCAGCATTGGTTCGCTCGCAGGACCGTAGCATCAGCTGAGCTGTGGCCTCCAATCACACACCCAGATTTTTCACTATTTTTTTTTGTGTTATGTTTGTTGATGTTTAGTCTTAGTTAAATATCTTTTATCTATAGTTAAATTTATTTTATCCTCTTTCTTATGTTTATTTCGCATGACTGTGACTAATATTCTTTGTTTCTTTGTCTCTAAGTAAGGAGTACCTTTGGTGTCGAGAAAAATTGGCTCCAGTCTCCATTTGTATCCCAGGATTTTAATTTCTCGAAGAAAAGCGACTAATCTACTACTACGATTGTAATCTACCATGTTATTTTAAAAAAGCTTCCAGTATTGTCTCTTTCAAAATTTACTGTTTACCTACACTAATAATTGAAACTACTCTATTTATATATGTAAATGGTTTCCGATGATATCACCGACCTTGAAACAGGAGTAACTCCCCAGACATTTGAAGGTGACATTGTAAGCAAATTGATCTAGCTGACTTCAGACAGAAATAGTACCTATAACTACTTACTATGTTGTTAGTTCAAATGAAAAGGGAATATGGACTTATTTTATTATTTAAAGACTTTCACAAAACATAATCATAATACATAGTGTATTATAGAAGTATTTTTTACAATACAGAACTGAATTTTAATCCTCTGAGTCAGTTTTAGGGACTGCTACACGGTCGAAGTTATGCGAAGGTGACTCCATTCTTGGCAATAAAATTCATTTTGAAAAAAACTAAATTGAAATCGCTTCATTAGACAGATCGACACGGCAAACTTATAACTCCCCTCTTTTTGCGTCGGTGGTTAAAAATGGTAAAATTGCGAAGCTCAGTCAAGCCGAACGCGATGAAGATGTTGTCGGTCTCGGTCCCATCTAGGGGACAAAAGGTATTAAGTCACAGAACTGAGTACAAAGAACAAAATTTCTTTAGAAGAAATATAGAAGAATTAGAAGAAATTAAAAATAGATACTATCGTGTACCTTGAATGTACCCAAAATCTACTATGGAAAACGTTTTGTCAATGTAATCATGCAACAGAAATAATTTAGTCTAACTCCAAACGAGATCTTTTGTCCAGGTTGGACTGAAAGTCAATTCTCATTGTAAAAATACGTTCAAAATCCATTTTCAGTTTGACTGACTCTCCATCTTTTCATCTGACATGCATCTTATTATATTTTCTCTCCTCGAAGTAACATATGAAACTGCCAACGCGACGTTGACTGTACTGTGTGTGTAATATTGTATTGTGACCAAAAGTTGAATTAATATTCTACAAATTTTATAGTAATTACTTACTACGTAGAATATTATTTATAACATATTCAGAGTGAATCAGAACTAAGTTTTGAACATCTACGAGAATAACCCTGCACACCTTACTCATTTGGTCACGATTTTAAGCTAATTGGCTCAGTGGTCTAAGCGTGAACTTCAGTCATATAAATCCACAGTTCGTAATACATATTACGTTATCACGTTAATTCTCTTGCGTACCTATACATAATACACTGAAAGCGTTATTTGGTTAGGTCATTGAACCTTCGCCTCAGCCCTAATTGATAACACACGCGAGGCCTTGGGCATTTTAACTGTTACCTGTTACCTGTTTAGCTATTTATAGATACTTTTACCCTATAGTTTTCTTCATCCTATCCTATAATTAACAACAATGATACTACTCCAAATATAAGAACCAGCACAAAGCATAGAAGATAAACCTATGTGACAATGACAACAACAACAACAAAACAATAATGACAGCATTCGTGCTTGTCGTGTTTCTAATGTGAGTGATAACCCGGAGGCCCAATGATGCAGAAGCATCTCATAGTGTGGGTCACCATGCTGCATTGTTTGCTCTCACAATAAATAGGGTTTCAGGTCACACTAATTGCACATTGAATAAATCATAAAATGTTTTACAGTTCCTCAATCAATAGTTAATAAATCGCCTCATGTTTGTCGATATAAAGTTATACCTAACATAGTTAAGACTAAAGTACCTAAATATAACACTAGCTGACCCACGCAACCTCGTTTGCGCCTTATATTGCCCGTAGCGTGAAAATTTCCCCCGTTTTTAAACATTCTTCATTGTTGCTCCGCTCCTATTAGTAGTAGCGTGATGATATATATCCTATAGCCTTCCTCCATAAATGGACTATCCAACACCAAAAGAATTTTTCAAATCGGACCAGCGGTTCCTGAGATTAGCGTGTTCAAACAAACAAACAAACAAACTCTTCAGCTTTATATATTAGTATAGATTTGAAATACATTATTGTATACTGAAATGTTATTTTTTGAATAAATACTAGTAAGTAAAAGGTGCGCAATTAGACCAATGGAAATGTTAGATTTGCTTTATTTAAAAGAATATCATTCCAAACAATTGTGTCATATTTAGGCAAGTATTAAATATCTTAATTTAATACTTGCCTAAATATAACACAATTGTAACTGACACAAATGACAGAAAGACAAACGGTTGCTTCTGAATAAATGAAGAGATATTTGTATTGCAAATATTTATTGCTCACTCACGTACGTGAACGATATACACAGGAATTGAAGAGTTTGTTTGTACGACGGCTACAACAAACAATGAACTTATGGAATATTCCTAATCTCTACTACGGAAATATAGCTATTTCTGAATACAAAGTTATATTAGCATATTTAAACATTTAAAATAGCTTCTTAATCCTACTAATATTATAAACGCGAAAGTTTGTAAGTAGGGATGGATGGATGTTCGTTACTCTTTCACACAAAAACTACTGAACGAATTTGGATAAACTTTACAGTAATATAGCTTACACATCAGAATAGTACATAGGCTACTATTTGCCGCGATAACCAACATATACGCGGACAACAACTAGTTAATAATATATGTATATCTATACAAGTAAATAAAATTGGTTTGTAATATTAAGATAACCGCTTTATACTAAATGCATATTTATGGATACACGGTAGGTACATATACCAAAAACGTATTTTTGTCTGTCTGTCTGTTTGTTACGGGTTATCTCTGGAACGGCTGCACCGATTTTGCCGGGACTTTCACTGGCAAGGAGCTGATGATCCAGGGAGTAACTTAGGCTACTTTTTAGACTAACTTTGTCCGGCGGCGGCGTTACAAGCGGTACGACGATGACCGCGGGGCTCAGCTAGTATTTATGTAGTTGTTAGTGTCCTCAAATGTACTAATATTTCATAATAATCTTTAGAGTAACTTAGACTACTTTTTTTTAGACTAACTTTGTCCCGAGGCATTACTCGCGATACAACAATAATCGCGGGTAACACAGTGGGGTTCAGCTAGTTAATAATAAGGAAGTAAGTTAAACATACAATATAATATTGTAACAGACAATTCTTCCTGTTATTAGAAACGTAAGTTAAAGGGCATTTGTGACGCGCTCCCACAAAAACAAACCCAAAAAGGAAAACAACATAATAGTAGTACGAAAATACTCGTTACATAAATATAATTGTCCATATTTGCATTACTTACGCAACAAGTGCTATATTTAAATATATATCTACAAATAACAAATATTTACATCGCAATGAAAAGTAAAGATTTACTTAAACAACATGCTTCAACGTCACGATACTGAAGTACAAGTCTAGGAGACCAACCAGATAAATAATGATAAATATAATGCAACGCAAAACAAATAATGAAGCATAAAATATAGTTCGATAATATTATGACGCGAAATACATATTGTAATTATTATGACGCAATCATAAATCGCAATTCTCCAATAGGTATAAATAGATAGAAAAGTCTAGAACGAGGGTTTATGTATTTACTAACTTATTATACAGGGATCATGAACTACGACCCATTCGAGTTAAAAAAATAGTGACGCCAATTAGCCTCCTGCCTCCTTGGCTGAAATTAAAGTGTTTCGCGTTGAATCTCTTTCTAAATTCACTAACATTATTTTGTAGTATTGGCTAATATTTTGTTATCCCATAGATTTGTTAGTTTTCTATCATCGTTTACGTTTGTAGAATTTCAACTTAGATCAGGGCGCAGGTTTCAAGAAACGAAAGCCTAGAATCTGATTGGTCGAAAGCCTAGAATCTGATTGGTCCAAGCACGAACTTGATCCACTATATCCTAGACGTGATTAGACTATAGTGTCTTTCTAGTTTTTAGTACTTGTTGTTCGCAAATGTTGAAAGACATATTTATATAATTTTTTATATTTTATAGTTTGCATGATACTGATAAGTTGACAATAACAATTGACAAAGCACTTGAGCACGAAATGGATTGCGATTTACTGAGTGGTTTGAGTTTTACGAAACATGTGTCCAATGTGGATGATAGTAATTGTTTTTTTTTAGGGTCAAATGCATTCGGGATGAAGTAGTGTTGACGGTGTCTTTAGACATTGCAAACATGTTCAATACTTTGCTGGAGTTGCATCAGGGAGGCACTAGTGCATCACCGTCCGCCGCATAGTCGGGGCATATCTGTCGCCTTCACGTGTTATGCGGATGACACGCTTGTGACGGCGAGTAGCAGGACGCACCGTGAGGCAACCCTGATGGACACGGTCGGGGTTGCCTAAGTCGTCGAACGAATCCGGCGGCTGGGTCTCGAGGTGACTCTGCTCAAATCCGAGGCTTTGATTTTTCACGGACCTCGGAGCAAGCCACCTGATCGACTCAGCCTCATAGTTGGAGGCATTCGCATCGTCATCGAGCCCTCTATGAGGTATTTGGGGCTCGTACTCGACGACCGATGGGACTTCGGATACCACTTCCCGACATACCATTAGGAGGTGGTATCCGAGGGGATTTCCCGACTAGAAAAAAAAGGGGTCATATGCATTACTAATCCGAAAATGGGTACGTTAAGTGTGTTTGTTGACTTCGCCGACTTAAAACTTGAGATCTCAATTAATGCTAAGTTTTGGAGATAATCCTGAAAGTTAGTTATAAAACATTCAATATTCTTCAATACCTTTGAAACACAATTTTTTTTTTCGGCGTTTTTAATTTGAGAGTTTGACTATTTTAAAACGTTTCGTATATTTTTAAGTTCTATTTCAAAAACCATGCAAGCTGGACTTAAAAGTAGTTTGAAGCAAAACACTTTTCACTTTCGTAAAAAATCTCATTCTTTTTGAATAATTCAAATTATGGCAACATTTTTATTTCGAGGCCAACATTTTTTTTTCCAACGCCTTGGACATGCTTACAAAAAAGTGGGCGAAACTGCATTGCTCGCTGCATATCATGGATATATAGGATCAATACTAAGATATGGAATTATGTTTTGGGACAATCCATGGATAACGAATGTGTGTTTAAAATACAGAAAAAATATAGGTATGCGAGCCATATGCAAGCTACAACCAACCGATTTGTGTAAACCCCATTTTAAGCGGCTTGACTGTGCCGTTTATATATATTTATGCAGATTTAGACTTAGTACGAACGCATCTAAAAATGTTTAAAAACTACAAAAGTGAATGTTTGAACCAAAAAATCTGTAGTCCTGTCTATAAAACTGCCGTGTTTAATAACAGTATATTTTGTATGGGACCACGGATATATAATCATCTCCCAAAAGATCTATTGAGCCTAGATAGCATTAAGGGATTTCAGTACTGAACTTAAAAAATCTTACTTGAAAAAGTATATTACAGTGTTGATGAATACCTAAGTGACATGTTGAAAGTACGTATCTGATACAATTACTCAACGTTAATTATAATTAAACTTCTCTTTGACATGAATAATGCAAAATGTTATTGAAAGTACAACTAAATTTTACGAAATTGTAATAATATGTCTTTATTGTACTATTAATTGTTTATTTCCAATATGTTTTTGTAATAATGTAATAATTAGCACTCATTTAATAATGTAATAGTGAAAAATTGATTTTAATGAAAGAAATTAACAACTATAATTAGTTAATGTTGACTAAGTTATTGTTGCATGTTGCTTAGCAGAATGTGGTGTTCTAGACTTATAATGTAACTAGCTGAACCCCACGGTGTTAACCGCGCTTATTGTCGTACCGCGGGTCTACAAAAAGTAGCCTAAGTTACTCCCTGGATCATCAGCTACCTGCCAGTGAAAGTCCCGTAGAAAACGGTGCAGCCGTTGCAGAGATTACCCGTCACAAACAGACAGACAGACAAACAAAAATTTTTTCAACTAAATTTTTCATATATGTACCGTGTATACGTACATATGCATTTAATAAAAAGCAGTTATTTTAATATTACAAACAGACACTTCAATTTTATTTATTTGTATAGACAACAATGTAACCCATTGCCCATATCTACATATAAATAAAACTGGTAGTTTTTGTCCAGGAAACTTTGCATCGCCAAAACATTCTATAAATAGTAATTAAGCGACAATCTAGTTAGCGTATCGCGGGACCGATGAACTGTAGTTAGCAGCGTTTTAGGAGTTTAAAATGTCCTTGTAGCTGTTTCTTGTCTACGTCAGTCGTCGGTAGCTATTCACTAATTTGTTTACTTTTTAATTTAAAAGGCCACGATCCCAGCCCGGAAATCAAAATATTTGCATATGAATAAATAAAATACCTTTGTTGTAAATAGATTGTACGGAAGTGTTCAGAGTTTAAAGTATTGTGTATTTTTAAATGGTGATTGTATTAGTATTTGTTTTCGAATTACTTTTTAATTGTTTGGAAACTGGTGACTCAAAAAGCATCGTCAACTCTCATTGAACCGATTAATAGAACTCTTCAACAAAAGTCTACTTTGAAATAGAACGTATCCCTCATACGGATGGATCTAAGCTGCTATTATCTTTTGTCTTGTATGTTGTCATCAAAAAAAACATCATCAATTATTAAAATATCTTCCAACACAAGTCCAAAATATATTAATATATAATACTTTTTATATACACGATAAAAAGTATTTAGTAGGCAGTAGAGCCACGCTGATTTCAGCACGAACGGGCCGGCTCGCCCGGGGCGGTACTACCCTCGCACAGAAGATCAACGTAAAATAACAACGATCGTGCTGTCGTGTTTCGTGGGTGAGTGTGGGGCCGGATGCCCAATGAGGCGAAGCATCACTAGCCCGCCATGGTGTGGGTCACCATGCTGCATTGTTGCATTGTCTGCATTAGCAGTATTGTTACCACCGCTCTTGGATTCTGCTTATGATTTCCATCAGGCAGAGTAGAGTCATTTTGGCACGGCCAAACATAAAAAAAAACTATCTGGGCATTAAATCATATAGATACCTACTACATACTTATTTGGTTACGTAAAAATAAAATTATAGGTAATTTATATTTAGACAGATAATAATATTTTCCTTGTTGATATGTATGTTTATTTCGTTTATCTTAATCTTAATAATTCCTAAAACTAGATCATATCATTAATTTTATTTTGTAAAGTAAATGCATCTACTTATCGTATTTAATACCATCTGTTCTTACAGCTGCTAAATTTAGCTGGACGCTAAAATTTATCGCTGCGACCTTTACGTGCTTTAGCAGTTTAGACTGCACGATTGAAGTAAAACTTCTTTATATAAACTGGCTATAAGAGAAAGAGGGCAGGAAAATGTGTGCCCCTACAGTAATATACGAAACGTAACTCTCTCTCTTTCTAGATAGAAGTGAAGATTCACTAACTTATATCGCCTCCTCAACTTTCGTTCGCCTCGCCCAATCACACTTTTCGTAACGCTCTCGTCATGCATTAACCAGCTTACTCCCCAAGTCAAGCGTGCGTAAAGAAGTTTTATTTCAAAAACTAATGCTAAAACATACTTACGTATATCCTTTCTGTCCACAAATTCTGCAACTAACAAAACATGTTTGTGGCTATAGTTGTATACCAAAAAAAAAAAATAGGTGTGTTTTATTAGCACTGGAAAAAGTTTTCATAAATACAGCCTGTTTGCCAGAAGGTGTAGTCTGGTCGTGGTAGGTGCGCTGAACTCGTGCGCGTTGTAGGTACATGTGCAATCGAAATCTATGTGTATCAAAAAGTATATAATGAAACAAAATGTATATAATAAATCTAATTCTATGATATGATAGACTTTTTATTGAAAATTGCTTTCAAGAAATATCAACACGTAGATGTTTCAAATCTTAATTATCGAGAGTTTTTATTGAGGAATTTACACGTAAACATTCGATGCAATAAAAAGATTGGAGTGGTTCAGGAACATTATAAGACGGTCTTGTCTGAAAATAAAATGCACATAGCTACTCGAGAAATATTCAACTCTTTACATAGCTAGGTAGGTAGGTGAGGAACCTGCACTCAATATCAAACATGTTATCCATTGTACGTGTTATCATTTGTCGTACATACTACATACATTATCGGTCGTTTACGAGCACGTGTTCTTCACGCGCCTCCATGACGCGGGTGCTTATGCACTATGAACACAGGTATTAATTGACACATACTGTCGAACTTCTTCATTTAATCCTGATATTTAACCTATAGTGACTAAAAGATAAGTTTACTAAGAATTAGAAGGTTATAGCAATAAATGTATGTACATTTTGGAACGAAGTTCCTTATCGCGCGTTGTGAAAGGGGGCTAGACGGAAAAAAATCTTACGAAAAGTTGTCACGACACTTTTTGCTACAGTAAGCGATTGTAAGCCTTGCAGCGTGCGCATGTTTCTCTGTCTCTCTCTCTCTCTCTTACAGAAAGCAAGCCAGACATTTTCATTTCTATTTCGCATTGAACAGAGTGGTGTCGCGACGATTATTTTTGTTGAGTATATACAGGTTTTTTGTACATAATAAATAATAAAAAAATTATAAAAATAATAATGAATCCTAATAGTGAACTTTGTTCCATCCGGGTGTCCCTTGACACCTCTCGAGTTTTTTTTAATGGTATATGGGGCAAAACGAGCAGATGTATCGCCTGATTGTAAGCGATTACCGCCGCCCATGGATACCCGCAACACCACACGCGTCACAAGTGCGCTGCCGGCCTTTAAGAAGGAGTATCTATGCTCTTTTCTTGAAGGTTTGAAGGTCGTATTGGTCCGGGATTACCGCAGGAGACAGTTAATTCCACAATTTTGTTGTGCGAAGCAGAAATTTTCGGGAAAAGCGTAACACGCTTTAATCACACAAAATTAAAACATTCTGGCACCGAGCAGCAAATTTTTAAATATCTGGATCCCCCGTTATCCTAGAAATGTTTTTCAGGGCAATTTCGGACCTTTAGAACTTTTTTATATTATATTGGAGAGTAAGTACTGTTACCTGTCACACTTGAACAAACGGACACACTATCAATGGTTCGACTTTTTTGAAAAAAAAAACCGTCTAATCTGAAAAAAGCCTACCTAAAGATATAAGATTCTATCTGAGCTACAAATCTTCTTCTTTTCAAGGTTCTTTTCAAGTTCTACGTCTCTTTGCATGATAGACCAAGGCTGAGCACACGCCTCTCCTAACATTATAAAAGAGTGCTTTTGTGTGTTGGAAATATTTGTTTATAATAATTTTTATCATCAAATTACGACATAGTATATAAATAGATAGATAGATAGGTAGATAATACTTTATTTGTACACCAGGGTTTACAAACAATATACAATCCTAAATAACAAAAAAAGAAAATGTGATGTACAAAGGGCTGCCTTATTGCTCATAGCAATTTCTTCCAGGCAACCTTTGGATGGACAAGTTTCGTTATAATCTGATGCGGGGTATTTAAGTACAAAAACAAAGAGGAACAAACAAAATGCATGCATATACAAAACACAGGAAACTTAATCTTACTAAATTCTTACATAAACACTAAGTCATACATTGACCTGAGTCATAGTGAGGTATAAAGAAGAATGAGGAAAGAGCCTTTGTACTTTCTAGTACCAACTGTACCTACAAGATCCATATTATGTCTCAACGCAAGCGATACATCTGGAAATACATGTTGTAGAA
Source organism: Spilosoma lubricipeda (assembly GCA_905220595.1). Taxonomy (NCBI): domain Eukaryota; kingdom Metazoa; phylum Arthropoda; class Insecta; order Lepidoptera; family Erebidae; genus Spilosoma; species Spilosoma lubricipeda. The sequence continues at coordinate 6,682,432 of HG992290.1, forward strand.
ATGAGTTATAATGATACAGTTAGAATGTAAATATTATGACAAGAATATTATGCCACGTGTTAATTTTCTAGATGACCCACATTTCAATAAAGTTTAAAATGGGATGTGATATTATTTAATCATAATAATGGGATTTCCCAGACCGGGAGTTATAGTTCGTTCAGGGACAGTACCTCAATCACACACAAATTTTATTAAGTTTGTTTGTGCTTTACATTTAGAACTTATTATTGATACACTTGTCAATTATGGCCTGCATTATGTTAGTATCCTCAGCTTAAATCGGGTAGTTAAGAAGAAAGGAAAAAATGAACCTAAAATAACTTCTATTTCATGAAAAATTCTCTTTAATAATTTTTAACCGACTTCAAAAAAAAGGAGGAGGTTTCTCAATTCGACCGTGTATGTATATATTTTTAATGTTTGTTCTTTATACGGATAACTTCGTCGTTTATGAACCGATTTTGATGATTCTTTTTTTAATGGAAAGGAAATGTCCCAACGGTGGTACCATGATAAGGACATTAATATCTGATGATGGCATCTAAGAGAAATCGAGTCGAACCTTAAAGTAGGTTTTATTTTTGCTAAAACTGTACTTCTTTCTTTCACTTTTATTTTTTTTAACTACTTCTTGCAAGCATACATGAAACACACAACTGCAGGACACATAACAATACTATATATATATAACTATTCTATACGTGCAATCGATCTCTGTATTCACTATCATAAAAGCCTTTAATAATCTACTGCTAAATAGGCCTTTCCTTATAAAGGAGGTTTTGGTCTAATCACCACGCTGGCCAAACGTGTCTCATCATTCGGAAATACTTTTCTGCCGATCCACACTTGGCCAGTGTGCTGTCCTCTGTTGTCCCTTCTTATTGTGACTCTGACTACAGGACAATTATTAAACTGCGTTTCAAGTTTAAGTAGTAATGTGAAATGAGACTAAATGATTTTTCACGATCGAAGATTCGCGTTGAAGTTCTATAAAAAAGAAAACTAAAACTCCTATCTTATACAGCATTTGTTTTGTATACATGACGTATAGAATAATTGCAATTACCTATATTATTGTGTTGTTTTCCTCCTTCTAGGAAACCTTAAAGATAAAAGCATCGGATGATCTGATAATATATAATGAAGAGTATTTAATAAATCTGATATTCGTATTATTGCTAGTCATTTTTACTAATGCATTTATATTAGTTTTTATGACTAATAACGATAATACTAAAGAGGTTTATGTTTAAATAAACTAATCTTCCGACTACATCACTCAGACTATTAATGTACATACACACTCACATCTTTTATCACTAAATTGGTAGACAGGTCACTAAAACTCGCTTACTTGGAGTGTTTGTGTTTGTTGTGGTTGTGATTTGAAACATTCTTTCGGTGTTGGATAGTCCATTTATCGAGGAAGGCTATAGGGTATATATCATCACGCTACTACTAATAGGAGCGGAGCAACAATGAAGAATGTTTCAAAAACGGGGGAAATTTTCACGCTACGGGCAATATAAGGCGCAAACGAGGTTGCGTGAGTCAGCTAGTTTTATATATTTTCATCACGACGAAGACTTAAAGACTTGAAGACTTATGATTTGAAGACTATGAACACCTGACATTGGCAGAAATAGCTGATCCGAGGGATCCGGCTGGTTGCCATTTGTGGTTTAAGATCTTTATTTTCTCATAAGAATTCACAATTCACTTATTAAGAAACAAAAATTACTTATTTATAATATAAGCTTAAGAGAGTGTACAGAGAAGTAAATTAATTACTACTTATTTAAAACAAAAAAAATCACAAAAATAACACAACACGAAAGGTAACAATAAATCACTTAAGGTGGGTATACTGCAAGCAAGTTGCTACAATATTGCTATCGCCATATCGCATTTCATCAAAGAAGAAGAAGAAGAAGAAGAGATGTGCGAGCCGACTAAGGCATTTGAGAAAGCTATGCAAAACAACAACGCTATAGAGAAAACTAAAAGAGAACAGGGAGGCCTCTTTCAAACATGTTTCTTTACATTTAGTTCTAAAGGCATATTCCTAATACACCTACCACCTTTTGACGCTACAACATCTACAGCTTTTAGTCGATTTTTAAAAGAATGGCATTGGCTATCACATCGGCCAAACGAATTGATATACCTAGAGATTTTTGTCGTTTTATAGTTTCCCTTCTCTTTACACCGCCCTACTGTTAACAAAACAAGCACAAGACTGTTTCCACTGAAACAGGCACCACGGGAAAATTCTTCGACTAGTGATTCTTCCCAGTATTATGTGTAAGTTATTACTATGATGTTATTGATTGCTTATAAACATCATAGCAGTGCATAAATAGGTAACTAAATCACACTCTCACTATTATAGATAACTACTTGAGAAAATTCTCATGTACACGCGCGTATACTGAACTCATCATAAGATTGTCTTATTATTAGAATAGTATTATCACAGAAAACCATAGCGTGTATCCTGCCAACAGAAGCGAAAATCCAGGTCTCAGTCGGGGTGTATTTGTTTGAGAGTCGTCGTCTATCCATATAGGACCAATTTAGATCAGCATACAATGTTTTATGGTTTTAAGTTGGTTCGAGTTTGACATAACCATCCCACCAATCAGCAGTAGGGACTTCCCCTTGGAAAAAAGTATAAAATAAATGAAAGTGAATTATGTACTTGTGTATCTTTGATGTAAATGTGTTTCTATTCGGTAGATGACTTTAAATAGAAAACGTTACCGTTTGAGGTGCAATTGTTTTGATGTCACAAGCTAATTCAAATATGTTATAGATTGCTAATGTGTTTTTCTTATCGATTTTCCCTGTTTTTATTACCTTTACAAAACATAATAGAACATAATAGAATTTGATGAGGATTGTTGTAACTATTAAGGAATTCAAATTTTAAAAGAGTGGCCGTGTGTTGGTCTGCTACATTTCTACGAGTTACCTATAGTAAAATTTTTGAATCAGTTTTTAGTTCCTGGTATAAAATCGGATAGTTCACGATGATAACAAAAGCGTTCTACTGTAGATACTCAGTTTAAATAGACGATTTCTATTCGAAATAGTCCCTCGTTGAACTATTATGTTACTTATTAACTAGATTAAAATGACGTCATAAGTCTGAGGCAATCTGGTATAATCTGTGTCAATATTACGTGAGCTGTCAAAGTTGTTTACGTTAATTTCTTAAGTAGGAAAGCCGTTAGGACTGACTAGAAATACTACGTAATAGAATTACTTATGTCATGTTCATGTTTTACTGTTGTAATGATAAATCCAAATATTTTATTTGTTTCTCTTTTTCAACTTTCACGAGATTCTCGTCATGAGAAACGGTGATGTTGACAATCATTGCGCGGTGCTCCAATTAATCTATCAACACAATATTAGGCTTTTTGGCAACAATAGTCCTGTCTGTGACTGGGCAAAGCTAGTTAATTAAAACATATTCATAGCTTTTAACCAATGACGTATACCATCGCTTTTAAACCAATAACGTGTACTACCTGGAAATAATTTCACTGGAAATTGATGACCTAATCTTTTGTTTTCAAAGATCTTATACAACAATCTGTAATCTACCTTAGACATATTATTCTAGCACCTCCTCCATGTGTCAGTTTATTACAGATAACGAAGCATTTTAATACTAAAAATATTTGCGATAAAATAAAGCCTAAGAAAGGCGAAAAGAGGAAATGTGATGTCATTGGAATGCACAGGCAATAACAAAGATAATACGGAAAAAATATAACCATTTATGATTCGTTTATTATGTTATATCAATACCTATTTTTAGATTGAGAGTTTTTTTTATGGTATAAGTCGTCAAGAAGGTTCCGAGCCTGAGTTTTCAACAAATTAAAAAAGGTTGCATGATTAATTCGGCACCATGGAGGTAGAAGTAAATAGGTATAATTGTTAATTTTAAAGGAAATTGCTTCCCTTTTTTCTTGAACGTGAAGGCATTAGTCTTATAAGTTGTATTGCACATGCAGTAATAAACGAGATATGTTATTTCACAATGTACTTACTTAACAAGTGAAATATGTATACTATAACCTCAAATAAGTTCCCGGTTTCGTTACAATGACAACTCCATATACATATAAAACCTTTTAAAAAGTTTTTCGTTGTAATGGATAACATCGATTGTTAACGCTAATGGCACCCAGTGACCATGAACTACAATCACATGTTCAGGGTTAGGCTACCTGCCTATAAACGAATATATTAAACTTGCATAACCATACCTAGTCTTTACTGTGAGATAAATATTATGTCTGCGTAGTTTCGGATACTGTTGTATTTCAATTTAAAAATAACTTTTAAGAAACTTAAGAATAAAGATAGAAGGAGAAACATCTAGTTAGCAAACTATATTCGGCTTTATTTTTATTTAGTTAAATTATAGTTAATTAAAACGGGAAAAAACATAATACATTAGAATTGATGTTGTCATACACAGCAGGGTGTACGTGACAGGTTTGCCTGTACATTTAAATTTTACAGGTAAAAGGAGCGTGTATGTTGCACAAGAGTGTAGGTTTCCGCACCTGTTCAGGCATCCGACAAAACATGAATTTTGGCCATTGCCGTTCGCAAAACTAAGCATGTGTATTGATTGCTAGAGGAGATGCCATGGCTTCAACTTGGAGTTTGTACAGGTTTACCACTACGTACAGCTCAACCTTGACTGACGGTAACTGTGCAGGCAATCCTATCAGGCATATCCTGCCATGTATGACTAGTCTTCCTTTATATGTTAAACTTTTTTTTTTTTTTTTTTTTACGTGTGGAAACCCCCTCGGGCCGTCACCCCGCCGGGGTTTGCGGCGGGGCGGTGTGTCGGAATCGAACCGACTAAAACCACACGGTGTGCCACTCTGCGCCTGAGACGGGAGGGATCCGGGAACTGCTGTTATTAACACATCCGGACCCCTCCCAGCGCCAGCCCGCACTGAAGCGGGCACCGTCTGCTAGTTAAATTCTCAATTTAGGCAACGTACGGCACACGCGTAACGTTGCCCCCTCGCGGGTGACCACTAAAGCGGATGGAGGGGAAAACCCGTCCCCACCATCCGCGGCCACACTCAGGGTGGCATGAGGCGCTGATAGGCGCGCCTCCGCCGCCCGGTTTGCCGGCGGCGGATCGGGTCCGAGTGGAGGTCGTCCTCCCGGGCCTTCTCCGCCGCCTCCTTCTGCGAAATTACGTCTTCGCAGAAGGCTGCGACCGCGGTAAAACTGCTGTCGCTACCGGCCATGGTGCGAATGATGGCCGGTAGCGAGAGATCCCCTCCGATGACTGCAGTGAGGGCCCGGCGCTGCGACGCCCAAGCGGGGCAAATCGCCAGCGTATGCTGGGCCGAGTCCTCACTGCAGTCGCAGTGGTGGCAGGCGGGACTCAGTTCCCTCCTGGCGACCGAGTGCAGGTACCTTCCGAAGCATCCGTGCCCGGAAAGAACCTGCGTCAGTCGGAAGGAAAGGGTCCCGTGCTGCCGCCCTGCCCACTCGAGGATGACCGGCTGGAGAGCCTCCACGGTGGCAAAGCCAGCGCGTGGAGTCTCCAGCCGGAACGACCAGCGAGCCATCGTGGCTCGACGGGCGGCTTCACGCCACTCGCGTACCTCTTCGGGCGGAGGGCGAATGCCTCTCTCCGCCCGGAATTCAGCCACCCGTCGATAAACTTCGGCGAGCACTTCCGCCTCCAAATCCCACGGAGGTGTTCCGGCCAAGGCGCACGCCGCCTCGGTGGACACCGTGCGGTATCCGCGGATGGCTCTGACCGCCAATATTCTCTGAGGCCGCCAGAGGCGGGCCTTATTGAGGGCAGTCAGAGCCGCCACCCACACCGGTGCCCCATACAGCGCCATCGACCGGACCACCCCCGTGTAGAGGAGTCGCGTTGCGACGCTGGCTCCACCCAAGTTGGGCAAAAGTCGCCCAAGGGCAGAGGCAGCGTCGACCAGCCTGGGTTTATATGTTAAACTAGCTGAACCCCGCGGTGTTATCTGCGGTTATTGTTGTACCGCGAGTAACGCCGCGGGACAAAGTCAGTCTAAAAAAAGTAGCATAAGTTACTCCCAGGATCATCAGCTACCTGCCAGTGAAAGTCCCATCAAAATCGGTAAAGCGTTCCAGAGATTACCCGGAACAAACAGACAGACAGCCAAAATTTTTTTTAAGTGCATTATTTATATGTACCGTGTATACATACATATGCATTTAGTAAAAAGCGTTTATTTTAATATTACAAACAGGCACTCCAATTTTATTTATTTGTTTAGATTAGATACCACGAACTCAAAAATAATTAATCTTAATCGTTTTTCTCGTTGCTTTATTTTATTATGAATGAATTTAGGCCCGACCTGATTCTGAGGGAGGAAACTTAAGCCAGTGTATGTTAAGTGTACCTGACAGGCTCACCTGCACAGATACTACTGTCAGGTGGCTTGAGCTGAGTAGAAGTAATAAGATCTCAGTTATGCAACATGCCCGCTCCGGTTTTCCTGTAACGTTTAACTGTTTAGGCAAACCTGCCAGATATACCTTATCGTGTATGGCAAACTTTAAAGTAGCCATGGTAGGTATACACGGTAATCGCACTAAACGGGAAACCCCCTATCAATAAAAAAAAACGCTTCACGTTTTTCAATACTAATACACCATCAGCTGATGGTGTTCGAATCGCACCGGGATTCGAACCTGAAATTATTAATTTCTTTAATCTTTTCAACGGTACAGTATAATCATTACTTTGATGACTTTAATGTCCGGACATCCTTTGAATCAAACGTAATTGACTGAAGAAAAATTATGCATGCTATGATTTCTAGAATCGTTTCAATCATATAATCGAAATATATCGCCATAACTGCTTGTAAGTGGCGTTACTAAGAAACCTTTGGGACAACAAAGTAGACATATTTGCAAGCATATCTTTTATGACAAAATCTCGTCTGCATCTCCTATTAAGCGTAGCGTTATGTTCTACAAGCATGAAAAAAATTGTTTACCATCAAAAAGGCTATATGCTCTCGCGTACATTTTTAGAATTTTTAAAGAGGAACTATCCTTTCATACATGATTTTTGTAAAAATTAAACGAATGGAAGTCCTCAAAAGGAATATTTTCCACTGTTTTTGCAACAGGCAGTCACAGCAATACTAATATGAATATACAATTTAAATGATCAGGGCAATAAAATTTCGCCTGCACACATACAGCGTGAACTTGGGGAGGTCACGTCTTTACCTTGGGTGGGTCCGCGTCATGTCGATTCGCCAAGACAGCAAGACACGAGGACGGGGCGAGTCTAACCGTAGATGTTGTAGTGAATAGAAGAGAAATATAAGTATTCCTTGCTTTTATTAAATCGTGTGGGATGGCAAGAGTTGGATGCTAGAAGTCCGAAATCGATCAGAATGGTGTGCAATGGGAGAGACTTATGTTCAACAGTGGTCTGCATGAGGGTTTGAATCACCTTCCAAAAGAATCCGTTGGGCAGTGGACTTTAAGTACGGTAATGCATAAAAAGTAACGGAATAATGACTGATACCGGTTTTCTATAAGGCAATGGTATCACTAGAGTGTCGATGTATTTTTGTCCAAGTATGCCTTTTTCACGATAAACTTTGTATGAAGCAGCAGGCATGTTGTTTGATGTGTTGCGTTTAGTTGTTTTAACAACCACCAATCAATTCAACAGCTTTTAAAAGGACACAGCTGGACATATGCCATCGGATCACATATGCATTTATTAAAAAACAGTTATTTTATTATTACAAACAGACACTCCAATTTAATTTATTTATATAGATATGTGAGCAATATTTAATACATTGTTCTTTTTTTGGAAATCATTTAGAATTTTTGTGCATCTACCAAATTTAGCTCTGCATCGTCCTAAGGTAGACTGGCAGAAAATGCCTACGGCATTAAGTCCGTCTTTGCAATATCTGTGCATAAAGTTTAAATAAATAACTAAATAAAGATAGGTCTTTCTTAAAAGATAAAATAAATAAATAAATATTTTCGGACATCTAACACACAACGCCATCTAGTCCCAAGCTAAGCAGAGCTTGTGTTATGGGTACTAGACAACTGATATAATTACATATAAATACATTTTTTTTGTAAATACATACATACTATACATAGAAAACACCCAAACTCCAAAACAAATATTTATAGATCATACAAACATTTGGTCCGACCCGGGAATCGAACCCGAGACCTCATGATCCGCAGTCGTACACGCCAACCGCGAGACCAACGAGACAGTGCTTGGTTGTTGAGAGGTGGTTTTGGCCTACTATATGACACTGGGCAGTCAAGTTACCTACCGTGAGAGAGCCACGCATCGGCATGAATAGGCCGGTTCGAACGAATTGATACCACGGCCTCACAGGAAACCGGTGCAAAACAGCGCCTGCGCTTTGTTTCACCGAGTGAGTGAGGATACCGGAGGCCTATTACAACAACTTTTATTCTATTTTATTACTGAAAAACTGATATGTAACATAACATACACCTATCTGATCTAGTTGTAGTACATCTATCGTGCCGACAAGAGCTAACCACGACCGCGCCATTATCTTGTTACACAAAACTGGCCTTTCCGGTGCAAGCTGTGGGTACGGTCGTCCGTAAATAAACCTAAACGGTAATAAAGATATCACTATACTGCAAGATATACGATACACTTAAATTACATTTACAGTACAACAGAAAAAACAGCAGGAAGAGGGTGTTGACGATAGTTTGAACGTAAATCTGCTTTAGTACGATCAAAACCTTTGTTCTGATTATAGAAATACTTAATAACAGATCCGAGTTTGAATGTTGTGATCTGACCCTCGGTTGTGCGTCGGAAAGCACTTAAAGCTGTCGGTCCTGCGCCTGATCTCTACCCTGTCGTATCGGTTAACCGTCACATCCACAGAAGAGGAGAATTAAAGGTAGAACGATGTGGGCGGGTCAGGCGCGCCGCAGTTAAGCACCGATGTCACTAATGTCTCTGCTGGCATCAACTGAACGCTTTAATACACGTATTACTTTCGTCGGGAACGTAGCTGCGTAAAAAAATATTGCTATGCCGAACTGTCCGATAATTACGCGCTGAAAACGAAGGAAGGACTACAATTTACTCAAAAGAAACATATCGTATCATCAATGAGTCTAAAAACTTTTGTTTTTAAGCGATATTAACAAAAATCTAAAAAGTATTATGTAATACACATACATACCGTTATATTCTAATCTATTAAAATAATTATACATTACGTATTAAATTAAAGTATGATGTGCATAGTTGCCAAGAGAGCAAGCAATGAACTACATTTTCTGCGGGAATGTTTTAAAACATTTGGCATGATAATATTTAGTAAACGTATTTTTTACAATTCTTTGCTATAGGGACGTAGACAAATTTAATCGATATCGTTATCGATGAAATTGATTTTTACAGTGATTTTACGTTTAGTATCCGATTTATATTGTACTATGGTTTTAAAACAATGTTGTTTAATCGCAAAATTATTATTAAACTAATTTTGGAGGTATATTTGAAATTAAATGTTTTACTTAATAAAAAGTTATAAATATGTCATATACCAAAATGTTATAGCCACCAGACCAATAAACAGATTTGATTGTACAAAAGATAGTGTGTAAGTACTTTAACCCATACGTGTATCTATGGATAGGTCTTCAAAAGTGATATTGAGGTTTCTAATACCTATCTTATTTAAACTGAATAGTTTACGAGAGAGACACTTCCAAAATGGTAAAATTGTAACTTCTAAAATAAGAGAATGATAAAACTAATAAAATATACATATATGATTTACATTACAACACAAACTTCCCCCAAAATTTGTTTTGAATGAAATCTATTAAGTAGTTGTTTTTAATACGGTATAAATCGTAAACTGCAATTTACCTTTTATTCAATCAACACCAATCTATACTAATATATAAAGATGAAGAGTTTGTTTGTTTGTTTCTAATCTCAGGAACCGCTGGTCCTATTTGAAAAATTTTTTCAATGTTATATAGTTATATATCATCACGCCAAGACCAAAAGGAGCGGAGCAGCAATGAAGAATGTTACAAAAATGGGGGGAAAATTATTACGCAACGGGCAATAGGAGACGTAAACGAGATTGCGTGGGTCTGCTAGTATAAAAATAAAATAAAAATTATATTATGTTACTTGCTCTGGAACCCTTCATGGACGAGTCGGACTCGCACTTAGCCGCTTTTATTCATTTAAAGTTTCTGAAATATAAATAAATACACAAAGTATATAATTTATTTTAGGTAGATAAGGGAGTTGCAATGTTTTGCAACAAAATAATTATAAAGTAGAATGAAAGGACATCTGAGTATCAGCTAAATTAATATTAATTTAAAAATTACTGTAATATAATTATATTATATTCGACAAATGTCAATCCCTAAGGTTTTCGACGAAACCTCCCACGAAGACAAATATGCAAGTGAAACCTTACCTTAGTTGAAAGGTATAAGGTTGTATTTAGTAACATTGTAAGTGGCTTTTAGAACATAAATTCGTAGCATCATTTGGACGAATTAGGATATTGTTCTTTATGTGTGTATAATATTATTGATCGTTAATGTGTGCGTTTAGGCGACACAGTGTACCTTGCACTTGCTGCTCGACACCATTTCTAACTATTATTCTTTTGTTCTGAGGTCACATCGGATTATGAGAGAGAGTGCACACATTTATGCACTTTAATATCGCCAGCGTAGTTGGCTAAGAAAACATAATTAAAAGCTTTCGATGTGATTGGTGTTTATTGAAATAAAGCAAAATTTCACTATTAAATACTGTTGATGAATTTAGAATTGACATCAAAAAACTTAGTTATCTTTTTTCTTCAAGTTTACAGTAGCTACGTAGCTCAAAATGGCAATTTGAATCTTTTTGTATCGATGTAAGTTCTACTTTTTCTATTCCTCAGTTCAAACTGCGAGAGGTATCATAGTAGGTTTGTTACATACTTCTAAGTAATAAGTAAGTAAAGTTACTTCTCTTCCCAAAGTTTGCATAATCTATGGTTTTTCTCCTTTCAACTTTTGTGAACACTGCTTGGCTTTGTATCTCCTGTAAAACCTTCTTCAGAAGCTCTTCTGGTAACAGAACATAGCGTGGTATAATTTGGTGCCCGTATGATGACGGTTTACATATAAGTAAAATTGAACGTGCCCCGCGGGACAGGTTTTGCCCCTCTTTTTGGGGATAACTGGCCGGACGCCGAAAGTGAAGTTAGTTAGTTAGCCGGACCTTCTATACATACAAATAAATAAAATTGAAGTGTCTGTTTGTAACATTAAAATAACCGCTTTTTAATAAATGCATACATGTGCCATGTGTACAATTTTTGTCTGTCTATCTGTCTGTTTGTTCCTAGTAATCCCTGGAACGGCTGGACCGATATTGACGGGACTGTCACTAGCAGATAGCTGATAATCTAAGAAGTAACTTAACTTCGGCCACTTTTTTTAACTAGCTTTGCCCCACGGCGTTACTCGCAGTTGTTGTTGTACCGCGGGGAAGACCACGAAGCAAAACTAGTCGTCTATAAAATTGGTAGGCAAAATAAAAATTGAAACACGCTACTGTCATTATTATAAAATTGAAAGGCACCTGGCACCAGTTCTTTAAAGAATTAGGGATGAGTAGCAGAAAAACAAAAATATTGAGAACAACATTTTTTTCATCTTCGTCGTTGTCGTAATTTTTTTATATTTTTGACTTTAAAATTACTACTCTGCCTGATGGAAAGCATAAGCATAATCTAAGAGTGGTAGTCACCATAATGCGCCGCGAATGCAGATAATGCAACAATTCAGCATGGTAAACCACACCAAAGCGGCCTAGTGATGCTTCTGCATCATTGGGACCCCTGTCTCGCACTCATCAACGAAACACAACAGCACGAACACCGTCATATTACGTTAATCTTCTGTGCGAAGGTAGTACCGCCCCGGTCGAGCCGGCCCATTCATGCTGAAATCAACGTGACTCTACTACCTCTATTTCTGACTAAATACGTGTTTTTTACCTTGTCCCGCTTTCAATAAAAGAAGTTCGCTTTTTTCTCTAAAAAGTTTTAAAATCCCGATTTAACAAAGAAAAATCTGGCAACACTGCCCAAACCAAAGCCAAAACCTCCTAAGGAGATGTCTATATCCAGCAGTGGATTATCAAAGCATTGTTAATGGACATAAACCTTATTTCTTGTTTAAGTTCTCTTATCTTGTTTTACTATTGTGTTCAGTCTGATAAAGAGAAATACTGTTTTATTTCGCCCGGCACGTGACTGTAAATAAACGTGACGGCAAATATTTAGAGATGCTGACGTCAGCCAGCATTTAATTAACCGAGTTTAAATCGTGTTACCTTATTACTACGATCAATTTAAGCAGGTTGATAACCCAAGTAAGGCTTAGTTTGAATGAATAGTTCAAATATGGCGGACCTCATTCAATTGTAATAGAGATAATGGTTAAAAAAGAGTTTAAAACTGTCACTTATAACTTTTTTTACCCAGCGACGGCAATGCCAAAAGAAAAAGTAATAATTTTGGCAGTCTATTTATGTTTGTGTGTTCCACTGCAGTCCCTAAACTACTAAACCGATTTAATTGAATAAGGTGACATAAACTATACAAATATTTATTCTTTCTAGGTTCTAGTTTGTAAACTTTTTCTTGTTTTCATTATTCAATAAATTATATTATTAGATTAACATTTTAAAAATATAATCAACTTATTTATAATTAAGTAAATTCTTAAGTCCTTAATTTTCCATTTTTTTTGGACCAGGCTGTAAGTATACACTCTAAACTAAGGAAAAAATCGAATGCGCTTACTAAATGACAGACTTCTGAGGCAGCAGCATAAAATACAATAGAAATGGCAACTAACTAATTTTATGAAGCCGATTAAAAAATAAGTATAAATCATCTTCCTATATATTATTAAGTGAATCAAAAACTTTGTGCTCGTTGTTACGTAAATCATATTAACAAGGAGTATGAAATTTGGCATTGTTACAGATAATAAAGACACAAGTAACTACAAAAATTTAAAAGAAAAAAAATGGTCGACCTTTGACTACTTGGCGCACATTAATTACACCCAGGCGCAGAACATATAATTAAACGTGCTCATCAACTTATTATTGTTCTTGTTCTCTATGTTCTGGGCTGGAATCGAAGCCAACACTTCTGGCTAAGCAGACAGGGTCTCTAATCGATTCACCAAACGTACCGGACTTATAAAAAATTGTAAAAATAATGTTTCACTTTTCTATTGGCAAGGTCTAGTTCAAGATCCTATCTTAAAAGGTAGACTGGTATAAATAAAAGTGGTTGTGAGAACCAGAATAGCCATGTCACAAGTATGGTGATGTTTTCTAACGTATAGAAAAAACGTAGTATGTAATCTATATTTAGGTGATATAAGAACGGGTATCAGATCTATATTTGTGAGACGTTTCTAAGCCGTCAGTCTCGGTTGTCATGATCACCGTTCGCTATTGGGAAGTCAGTGCCCTCAAATATACTGACAACTAGTTCAACCTTCGAATTCAGTTCACCCTCAGGGTCGCTCCGTGAAAAAACTAATGAGTTTTATGCTAGTGAACTAAATTCCGGTTTTACCTGAATATCATTCAGGCAAACCGGTTGAACTAGTAGCCAACCCCAATTAATCTCGGGTAGAATAAAGGCTAGGAAGAAGAAGATAAACATTTGATCTGACCCAGGCATCGAACCTGGAACCGAAACTCGAAACCTCAAGCACAGGAATCGCGAACGCTTCCACTGCACCAACGGGGCAGTCAACTCTTGCAAGTTATGATGATGTAATTTTCACAGATAAAACTTCGTACACTTAAACAACAAAATCAAAGTCGATTTAGCCAAAATATATCAATTCCATGAACTAAGTTTCCTCAATATTTTGATTATCCGACAACAACGTTCACACACTATAAAACCTAAACCAGGTAAAAGATTAAAAAAATAAAAAGTTAAATAATATAAATTATAGAGATAGATAATAAATTCAGTAAGAGATTTAAACGATAAGTCTTAGCCCCTATAAAACAACATTCCTCATGTTTATAACAGCGATAAGTAATAGATGTGCATATATCTTTGATAATAAACCTTTACATTAAAGGTAAACAAACCAAATATTTCCTGTTTAATAATGTGCCCTGTGTAATCTTAACATTATTTATGTTAAGGAAAAGAAAGACTAGAATGATGAGTTTCCCGGTTTTGCCAGCAGCTCCGTAGTATATGTTGCAGTAAAGAGTAGTTTATGCTTCTCGCTGATAATTTAGCTTTCCACTGGTAAAATAATTTTAAAATCGGCTAAGTGGTAGAGGCTTGAATGTGTAACAAACAAACTCACATTTCCATTTATGGAAGGAAAACGAACTTGCAATACAAATTACGTGTCTTCTGTATTATTCATTAAAACACTTATTTTTGGTATCCACTGGTTTATTACTATTATATTAATTTTAATAACTTTGTGCACTTATTTACGAGGTTAACCTTTCCAGCCCGCCATTTCAGATGATATATACCATAGACCAAAACATAGACAATAGACTAAACCATAGACAGTAATGCTCTATACTCTATGCTATACTAGTGCTGTACTCTACTACATCTCCCCCTTTTTCATAATACTAAACAGAACAATATATTTTGAAGTTACTGACTTGAATATAAAACAATGAAAACATTTTGAAGTTAAGTGACTTGAATACAAAACAATTTGCATACTCTAAATTAGATACTTAAATGACAATTATCAACTAAGTAGGTACTCAAACTTAAACTAACAATAGTAGGTACATGTTTTGTAAGTTATACATTTTTATAAAAAATAAACTTTATATTGAAAGTAGTTTCCTTCCTCCTTTCCATAACGAACAAACAAAAGAGAAAAAAAAAATAGGTCACATAAAGTAACATTCTCACTACATACTAATTAATATTTGTAATAAGAGATCTTTCTCATTTAGTTTAATGAATCAGCCTTTAACAATACTTTTTTAAATCTTAATCCTAAGACTTTAATTATAAACTATTCACTACTAATTAAAAGAGTGTTGAACTCCCCTGAACCTGCACACTCAGCAATAAACCTGAAGTGACAACAAATCATTGAGGTCTAATATGATATGAAGTTCTCGTGTAAGTACACCCTGTTTCATCTTTAACATCATAGGATCTATGATTATTATCTTTTACAATTTTTCCTTTTAACCATTTGTTACTACCTGGATCTTTCTTAAACCATATGTCTTGTCCTAATACAAATTCTTTCTTATATCTAGCTTGCTTATTATAATTTTGTTCATTTCTACTTCTTACATTATTAAATTCTTGCTTTGTATTAATATTTAATTTTGGCTCTAGATATTGGTACAATACTGGTAATTTAGTTTTAAGATTCCTATTCATCATCAACTGTGCAGGTGAAAATTTCGTTCCTGAGACAGGGCAAGCCCTATACTGTAATAATGCTAGTCTAAAGTCTGTTTTATCCTCATTACATTTAGTTAAAATCTTTTTTGCAATTTGTACACCTCTTTCTGCCATCCCGTTAGATTGCGGATATCTAGGGCTCGAAAAGTTAAATTTAAACCCCCATTCTGTTGCAAACTGGTGACATTCTCGTGAGTCAAACGGTACATGATCAGATATTACTTCATTTGGTATACCAAAATGTGAGAAGACATCAATCAAACGTCATTTTGCAAAGAGATAATTATAATTGTGGTATTAAAACATCCTCAAAACCTGTTCAATAAAATCTAAATAAGTAATTGTCGATTTAGTAGGACGTAGGTTGACTGGCAAATTACCTGGCAGATTGTCTGTGACGAATTGGGAAACATGCGTGACGTCTAATGTTTTGCATTATTAGGTTGACTAGTGGTCGCCGAGTGGTCAAGTGGTCGCCGAGTGGTCAAGTGGTTTTTCTTTTTTATTTATAAAGTAGGTGCATTAAATGTAAAAGTTAGTATGACTGTGTATGTCACGCTTTAATACCTTAACAAACAACTCAGATGATAGAGGTTAGAGAGACCTGTGTAAATTTCCCTAATCACAAGAGTTAAGAGACTTAAGAACTGCCGTCTATTATCAATTTTACATAAGGTAAACTTTATACAAACATTTAGGTACTCTTCCTTTCACGCCCTACTTTTTAAAGTTTTAAATATATTTGTTGAGACGTAAGTACCTTTAATGAAAAAAATATAATCCGACTACGTAAAAACTAGTGATAAAATTTATATAGCCTATCCTCAGATGACAAAAGAAAGCTTGGCTTTCCTTTGTCGTCTGGGAGCCTCTCTATGTCATCAGGGCCATTTTAGAGATCTATTGACACCTCAGACATTAAAATCGGTTCAGTAGTTTAGGCGCTACGGTCGAACATACAAATGTAGGTACATAGACTGCCAAAATAATACCCTTCCTTTTGGCTTCGCGATAGCCAGACAAAAAGAAGCGGACATATGTGACATGTAACGTATTTCTTTTTGTTTGAAGAAAAAGTTCTAAAGTTCGTTTTTGATATCGAAGACACTGAAAACTATGTACCACTCTCCTCAAAAATATAATTGTCTTGACATTCATATGTATACATCGGTTTGTATTAACTGTATAAAATTTGTCACCTAAAATTCCATAATTGACCCTTCATCTGTTTTTTTAACTATCAAGATATATGACAGGCAAATGTAGTAACTTTGTTTTACCGATGTTACGATGTGTATAATGAAAATAATATAATAACTCTTTTAAGTAATCGTAAGTTAGCAAGTAAGTAAAATGAAAGCGTTTAATACTTATCTGCTATCCTCTTCTGAGATATGAGGTGAGTATATAAGCATATGTAAATAATAAGTAGTAAAATAACAGTAACAAAGCTTACAAAATCGAGATTTATATGTCCGTTACAAAATACATATGTAATACTATTAGAATTGTAACAAAATGGAAATCAAGTACAGTTAACTGGTTCTTTTAAAATCAATTCTATTCGAATGAATAACAAATCAAGTCAAATGATTTGCGATTCAAAACAAATAGGAATTGCAAACATAACCTTGAAGGAGTATTATGCCATTGATGATATCATTGATGATAAAGTAAAATTCGACTGGTATGAGCATTATGCAGGATGTTTTACTGCTACTTAATTTGAATATCCAATAAAATATTTGATTTTTACTAGGAAAGTAACGGCTAGTGAAGGTTGCGTTTTGGTCAGTTAGAAACTCCTATGTGTATTACAGGCACAGGTTACAGGTTGATGAATTGTGAATGATACATGAATTTTATCCATATAAGAATGTTAGGTAGTATAGCCACAACGTTTTTTTTATGGTATAGAAAGCAAACGAGCGAACGTATCACCTTTTGGTAAACGATTACCACCGCCCATGGACACCCGCAACTCCAAAGGCGTCACAAGTGCGTTGCCGACCTTTTGGGGATGTAGAAAGGGATGTGGGGAAGGGTCGGGATATGGGCCTCCGGTATCCTGACTCACTCAGTGAAACACTGCGCAAGCGCTATTTCACACCGATATCCTGTGAGACCGTGGTATCACTCCGGTCGAGCCGGCCCATTCATGCCGCAGCGAGGCTCTCCGACGTTTCATTAGGAACGGCCCGTCTCGACCAGGACGGTACCGCTCACAGCAGACCAACTTAAAATGATAGCATTTGTGCTGTCGTGTTTCGTTTGTGAATTTGAGACCGGAGGCCCAATGATGCAGTAGCATCTCAATCCCTATTGGCTATATGGCGGCCTCGCCATAGTGTGGTCACTATGCTACATTGTTGCATTGTCTGCATTCGCAATAAGTATAGACCACGTCACTTGGAACCTGCTTATGCTTCACGGCACATCAGGCGGAGTACACTACACTTTGGAAGTCTCAGTTTTTTTCACAATGTATGAGATTCAAATTTAACTACTGCACGTTGAGGAATTTTTTGATAACAAAAAGCCAACTGCCCGTGTTCATCACTGTTCAACGTCTTATAGCTCGTATAGCTTTTCTTCACTACAACACTTCACACTTCTAAACACATCAATCCATCGAAAATCAAAATGGTGCTAATCATACGTACAAGTTCCCACGGACGCATGATCGGCTATGTCTTACTAATTATTGAAGGTTTAGCAATAAGGAAAACAAAATAATATCTGCAAGTTGGGAAAACTAACAACAATATGCAAAAACAGTCATTTTAGCAATTAAAGTATTTTTTATTTCTAATAACAATTTATACAATAACAAATAACAAAGAGTACCTATTTAATAAACGCCTCTGTATCCAAGATTTGCTGCAGAATTGAATCCATTGATAGATCTCTGACCAGCTGCACCTGGGTAACCAAATACTCCCGGACCACCAGGACCGGCAGGGTATGCAGCAGGTCCCATGGGTGGAGCCACACCTTCGCTGATAATACCAACGGCTCCGTTACCACAACCATAGTTGATAGCGCCTGCACCAGCTGAAGGTAAAGCTCCTTCTACAGCAATAGCTCCGAGGAAAGGTAATTGTCCATTGATGGTAAGAGGGCCTTCGATAGCATTTTCAGACACAACCGTGATTCCAGTAGGTGTAAAAGGAGAAACACTAGTGACAGCAAAACCACCACCGGTTGTAGGAGCCATATTAAGTCCGAAACCCGCAGGGGCCCCGTAACCAGCTGCTCCGAAGCCTAAAGGTGATGCTCCGAAAGTGCCGAGACCTCCATATGCGAGGGCATTACCTCCTAGAGCCATTTCTTCAGCTATTAATGAGCCTGATAGGCCGTTTATGGATCCAATACACTGGGCTGAATTCATCTGTAAAATAACATTCAGACTTACACACTTCTTGTTGATTATTAAAAATTTAATTTCACCATCATTACATAAGTAGGAAAAAGATATATATATCACAATAAAATAGGCGGCATTTAGCTGACAGGGCAAAAAGACAATAGTGACAATAATACGAATAATAAATTACCCAACAACTTTGAATCTCATCTTTCAACGGGTTATTACAATGATCACATCACACTAATATTATAAATCCGAAAGTTTGCGAGTGTGTATATTTACTTCTTCACACGCAAACTACTGAACGGATTTGGATGAAACTTTACAGTAATATAGCTTATATTTCAGAATAACACATGGGCTACTATTTGCCGCAATAACCGACATACAAGCAGGCGGAGACGCGGGCAACAGCTAGTTTAAAATAATATTATTAAATGAAACGATAGAAGAAACCGAAGAACAGATAGATCAAGGACATTTACGTACTACCGGACATGGTTAATAAATCAGTTAATATAACAATTATATGAGGAAAACAATTATTATCAATGATGGTTAGATATTTTTATATATGTAACAGATTTCTTAATTTACCTTGAACAAGCAAACTGTAGCACACAAAACCAGGATTGACTTGGCGGCCATTTTTTTTTTTTGGTAATTATATTTCAAACTGTGAGTCGAGTAAATGGAATGATTAATAAAAATAAAACAGTTCATATATATACTAATATAAAACTGATAAGGAACCAATGTTACTTCATTTATTGTAACTTTCTATGTATATATTTAGTAAGATCTGTGAACACACTATCGATAACAATAAAATTATCATGCAATGTAATATTACACAATAAAATGTCTCTTGTAACATTTTCATATCTAAAAAAAAAAATAAGTGACTCGTCAAATACTGTTTTGCCGTGTAATGATTAAAAAGACCAGCCAAGTGTGTGTCAGGACACGCAGAGAATATGGTTCCTTAGTCACCCATAATGGCACGTGAATTTAGAATAGAGGTTGATATGAATTACTGTGAACAATTCAAATTTTTTGAGCCGGTTATTCAACTTTTAAAAGGGGGGACGCAGTATTTTTAACAAAAAAATCCGCTTTATAGTTGAATATTTGGCAATTGATACCTAAATCATTTTAAGAACCTCTCAAAATTTTTAAGGCTTATCTAATGATAATGAGTTATGGGTAGATGTAAGAAAAAAAACATCCCCAGTTTACGTGCAGGGGAGGTACCTTTTTAGATCCTTAGGGTGTTTTTTCTTACGTCCACGGCGTCTACCCCATAACATTATTCATGTACACATATCCATGCAATGTTTTATCTTTCTAGCACTAACCGTTTGGAAGGTAAGGTGATTAACCGTGGGAGAGCCACGCTTCGGCATGTATGAGTGGTCCAACCGGAGTAAACGGCCTCACAGAAAACCTGTGTAAAATAGCGCTTGCGCTGTGTTTCACCTAGTGAGTGAGGATATCGGAGGCCCATAACCCCCCTCCCCCCTCCCCCATTCTCCTTCCCTTCCCCTAAAGGCTGGCACCGCACTTGTGATGCCTGTGGTCTTGCGGATCTCCATGGGCGGCGCGGCGGTACTCGCCAGTCGGTTACTATCAGACCTAGACCAGACCAGAGAATAAAAAAAGGGTTCCGAGACGTTAACTACGGGACCCTAAAAATGGTGGTCAGTGGTGGTTGAGGGATATAAAAAATACTTTCTGCTTAATTCTTATACTCAATTAATTAAAATTTTGGTCATAAATCTAAAACTATAGGATAGTACTCATTGACTAGAATCATGTAATTTGACGAGAAATTGCACAGTATGCTAGTGTAGTACCCTGTTATGTATGTTTCACAATAGATCAGTAAAAATGAAATCAAATATTGTAGAATAGAGTTGGTTGGGTTGGGGTTTATTTAGGATTCTAAATTATTAAAAATGCAGCTAAATTTTCAAAATTGAAATGGTATTTGAGAGCATAAGTGTTCGAGCCTCTTTATTTTCGAGATACTTTTGTGTGATGTTTAACTCGTATTGTAGTCTCAGTCTTAAAGTTATGCTTTGGTTGATTATTTGTTTTTACCATTCACAGGTCATTGCGTTTTAGGAGCGTAGGTGCGATTACGAATCACATAAAGTTATGAATAACACAGTTAATATTTATTGTTATGGGTATGAATCAAATACCTACTCAGACTGGTTTAACTAATCACTGGTCATTTTGTTAGTATCACTCACAATCACGATATGCAACGCTTCAAATACATAAAGGTATGTTATTGTTTAATATCAAAGATTGTTGCGTACTTTTTGATTCCATGAATGTTAGATTTTTTCTGTTTACAATTTAGAAGTTTACCTCATCGTGGATAGAATTCCTATAGATGTCATGTGAAAATTCAATTGAAGAAAATTCAATATGGTTTATTTTAGAATAATTAACATCAAATTAGGATTAAACGAACTGAAATAACACCCAGACTCGGAACAACAATTTATTGATTATACAAATTGTTGTCCCATGTTGGTTATGAACACATAACACTCAGGAAGGTACAAAGCGGCGCGGTGACCGTTTTTAATTATTTGTATTAAATATTTGTAAATTGTTGTTTCCTTAAAATTGCCTTAAATAATACCAAATCACGGTATAACTTGTGTTAGTAACATGGGATTTTGTATTATACAGTGTAGTAATGCAGTCTGTGCGGTGTACCTAAACACCCTCTTGTACCCATTATGGCATATTAAATTTGTGTTGAAAGGAAACCGCTCAAATAACGAACATTCTGTACTAAACAAGAATCACAGAGAAACAGGCGTCTCTCCAACACAAATTTCTGCTTGAGACAACTCTGTCCTCAGAGTTCTAAGCAGTTGGATAGAGTCACTAATGAACAAATTACATCTGACTAGTGGTTGCTCGCGGCTCTGCCCGCGGATATGTCGGTTATCGCGGCAAATAGTAGATGTGTTATTCTGATGTATAAGCTATATTACTGTAAAGTTTCATCCGAATCCGTTCAATAGTTTTTGCGTGAAACAGTAACAAACATCCATCCATCCATACTTACAAACTTTCGGGTTTATAATATTAGTAGGATAGTGCGATTTCAAGAACCGATTATGGTGTATTCAGACATTTGAAAAGGAAGGTTCATTATAAATATCAACAATTTATCAGAAACTGAACTTCGAATAAATGTCGAACATGTCTTATCAACGAACGTTATCACTTAGCTATAGATACTAGACAAAGCTATCGGTTATGATGTGTATTACATCATAATTACGTATTAATCAAGGTCAAGCAGTGTCATATAATCTGTATATAGTCCATACTTACTAATATTATAAATTCGATAGTAACTATGTCTGCATATCTGTTAAACCGCTGCACCGATTTTAATAAAATAAGCCAGGAGATACTTTGATTCTTGAGGAAGGAATAATCTACTCTTTACCGTGTTATCGACATAAACTATACATTCCTTGTTCAATAGTGGACATATTACGAGTATTATAGACAGAGTAAGTTAATTATGATGGGATCATCGAATAAAACATTCTGTTTAATTGTTTTCAAACGACACGGCTGTCAATTAATAACAAAAGTAATATATTAATGGAACACAAGATACATATAGGGTAGAAACACACGCGATGGCCATTGATCGTGTACTAATCGTTATGATATAAATTATTAATTAGTTAAGATAAAGAACTTGTTCGGCAATAGTATACGTTGTCATCGTACAAATACACACCATGCACTGTATGTATGTATACTAATAGCTAGTAGAAGAAAGATATTTTTGTCAAAAAAATGCACATGCGCATTTAAATAATTATCAAATTTCAGTTTAACATTGCGTTCTTTCTAGCCAGTTTTTTTATATACGCCTCTGCGCGTGCTGAAATCAGCGTGGCTCAAATGTTGTACTAAACACAACATTTTGTGGTCCTTCGAGCCGGATCATCATAATAACTAAGTCATGAAGTAAATGTGCAATTTGCTTGTATTTTTTTAGAAAAATAAACACAAGATAGTTTATTCTAGAACTTACAGACTTAGTTTTAATGAAATAGAGCTGAACAACATTTAGTTCCACTTGTTAATAGGACTAATTTAAAGTACTTAATACAATGTACATAAAAATTAACGTAGTAGATCACCTATGAGGAAACGTTCTTTTAGTAAAGTAGTAATTTAATTAGTAGACGAATTTCACGTTTAAACGTTAAATCAAGTATGTTAATGAGGTAATGGCATTGTGTTGTGTAGTACAGTGAGCGTTTAGTGATCGTTTATCATAGACTTGCAAAGGGCAATATACAGACTTATTTTCATTTAATTACAGAGAGAGACTTCCGACTTCTGCTAGTCCAAGTTGTATGTTTACATCACTGTCATCATCATTATCAATAGTCTTTTAAATCCGTTGCTGGATATAGGCCTCTCCTTAGAAAGGAGGGTTTGGTTTACCTTACCACGCTGATCAGAGGGTTGGTATAGAGTTTGTGATAGGTTTCGTTCTGACGTGATATTGTCCGGCATACAACGCTCCCTTAGTCCCGATAGTCTAACGACATTCGTAGGATAAAAGGGGTGATGACCATGTGTGACCCTAACCAAGTCGAGTTTTTGTTTGCTCTTCTAAACCTATCCATATAAACTGTATTCCTGTTTACCCATTGTCTTTTTGGCAAACCACGACTGCAATATATACCTACCTACCTGTTATTATTAATTTGCAGCAAGAAATATTCTCCATTCTGTTGGTTGCCTCAGCTACCAAGGTCGTATACATAAAGAGATTAACAGTCAATTAGCACAGTGTTTCATAACATCTGTCATAGTGCACACGGTCTTAAAAATACCTTTTATCTCTTCTCAAAAGATCGTGTGCAGCTGTCTTTTGCCATCACTCAGTTTACTGAAATACCTAAATTTTTATGTATTTTATGGGCCTGTTCTGCCTGATGGAAAGCTATATATACGGTCGAATTGAGAAACCTCCTCCTTTTTTTGAAGTCGGTTAAAAACAAGAGTAATGGTGGCGAATGCAGACAATGCAACAACGCAGCATGATGACCCACACCATGGCGGCATAGTGATGCTTCTGTCTCGCACTGACGCACGAAACACGACAACACGAACGCTGTTATTTTACGTTGATCTTCTGTACGAGGGTAGTACCGCCCCGGTCGAGCCGGCCCGTTATTGCTGAAATCAGCGTGGCTCTACTACCTAGAAAATTTTTAGTACAAACCTCTTGTAAAATAATATGGGAAGTTTTGTCATAAAAATATACTTGACTAGCCTATTAGTTAGTGATCTTGACTGTTAAGCCAGAGGTCGTGTATTTAATTCCCACCCAGGGAAAATGTTTCTGTAATGAGCATAATCATTTGCTCTGTATTTGAGAGTAATATATCTATGATACGTATTTATTGAGAAATATTATAAATCTGTTTATCAGTAGTTTAGGTACCATTATACAGGATTTCCCTATTTTGGGACAACATGTGTGAGAATATTATCCTACCAATGTGTTCTTGACTTGCTTCTGTATTTAAATCTCATGTGGGCTTACAGTGGCCTACCGCAAGAGGTATAAACTAGGAGAGAAACAAGAATAGGCAATAGTTTTTATTTATTTCTAAACTACGTTTGTACATCGGCGGATTTATGTCCAGGGCATTCTCTTCTAGTCAACTTCGGGTGGTGTACAAATTTTATAAGGTTTAATTTTATAGTTGTTCTTTTTCGTCGAGTAACTTCTCGAATATAAAACAAAACCATAAACTCTAACTCCAATAAAACAGTTTATTTCCTAGAACCTTCTTAAAATATTCAATACCTACTGGTTGTAAAGTCACGTTTTGAAATGATTATATCAACGTGAACTCCGTATAGGCAATGTATAAATGGTATAAACAGTGAGATTTTAAACTACGCAGTTTTTGGTAAAGATAAATCTTCAGGTCACTGACTTACAATTTGATTACCAAAATGGTACCAATACATTTCTAATGTATTGTAATAGGCTACATTAGCATTTTATTCGTAATGTTCTGCCTACCAAATATGGAAGTTTATCGACCGTTTATACAACATATAATGTACACGTGTGTTCAAATAGGCTATCGAATTGATTTGTGATAAGTAGGTATTTGTTAAGTGGTGAAATTTAGATCTAAAAAAAATAAAACCGACTTTAAGGTTTGACTCGATTTCTCTTGGATGCTATTATCAGATCTTAGTGTCCTTATCATGGTACCACCGTTGGAATATCTCCTTTCCATTAAAAGAAGAATCATCAAAATCGGTTCACACACAACGAAGTTATCCGCGAACATGCATTAAAAAATATATATATACACGGTCGAATTGAGAAATCTCCTCCTTTTTTTGAAGTCGGTTAAAAATTTTCGCCATCTCTTCGATTAATAGCCGGAACAAATGAATACAGTTACCTTCACATCTAATTCAGCTATCAATTAATGTAACATTCATAATTAAATTTGAAACAAAGTTTTACAGTTATACTGTTAATGTTGTCATCATATAAAAAAATTAGTATAGCCTAGCCTCATTTGTCTAGCGGTTAGCGTATGCAACTGTCGATCAGAAAGTCTCGGTTTCGGTTCCCATGTCGGTTCAAAAGTGTTATAAGGTCTCATGGGCCTCCGGTATCCTCAGTCACTCGGTGAAATACTACAGCGCAAGCATTGTTTCACATCGGGTTTCAGTTTAGAAATTAGAATGACTGTTTAGAAATATTTATTTTTCAGTCTGATCACCACAGCACATTCTCTGCTCTGTTTCTTTGCAGAAGGCCGTGTATAAAGCCCCGTCACAGCCCAAACACAAAAACAAAGTCCCAAACGTAGACCACAATCACCAAACACAAACAGGCGCGTCTCCACCAACATTGTTGGCAATTTCAATGTTTCCAACTGTTTGCAACTCTTCAGAAAATTGCAAACTTTTGTTTTTGTTGTGTCTACACTGGGACACAGAGTCGCCACGCAATCACCAAACACGAACAGTCATCCTTCAGACGCGTCTCCACCAACATTGTTGGCAATTTCAATGTTTCCAACTGTTTGCAACTCTTCAGAAAATTGAAAACTTTTGTTTTCGTTGTGTCTACACCGAGTCGCCAACTATTTGAAAAACATTCCAACTAAGCGTCTTCTTTTGATGTTTACCGCCAAAAACAGAACACGGTTCACATTTGTTGACAATTTTTGCCAACACCAGAAAATTACAAAAACTTTTGTCACCAACACGTGACAACACGAAAGTTGTCAATTTTTGTTCGGTGGAGCTCGGCTTTACGCTTGGCGAACGTGTCAGTATTTTCTGAATCGGCAAACATGACGGACGACGAGCTTGTGGCAACTATCACTTTCGGGTAACACACAATCAACGGTAAATATTTCAGACATCTAACACACAATGCCATCTAGTCCCAAACAAAGCAGAGCTAGTACTATGGATACTAGATCAGTGATATGAATTCATTTTTACTTTCTTGTGTATTAAATACATATTAAGCATGGTCGTATCCTGGGAATCGAACCCGATCCTTCAAGCACACCAATTGCATATGTTACCACAACACCACTGAGGCGGTTGTGTTTTAATGTATAATATGTTTAACACAGGTTGTAGATTTTGTAGATGGATTAAATACATAATATTAAATTGTGTTTGTTACATTACATACAATGGTGTGACTGAAAATAATCTACACACATAAATTTAACAAGTCTCCAACAAAATAGGTGTTTCGTTCGTCACGAGGCAGATTTCGCTTTAGAGATTCATAAAACGAGTTCATCTAGTTTTCATATTATGGCTCACGTGCCATTTAAGTTTCCATTATTTAAATTAGCCGGAGACACGAAAAAAAATATACACAATAATATATTTTGCAGCAGTAATTTTTATTGGAATATAATAACCAATTACAAAGCTAATTAAGATTACAGCACAAACTGAGATACTGTGCACCTGTAGGAAAATGATAATTATCATCAGTCTACATAGATTTCAATGTATATCAGTCTACATAGTTTTCAATGTATACATTTTCATTATGCTTTTTGAATTTATCCAATGAGACCAAATAATAAACCAAGGGTCGACGAAATGAAGTTGTAAAAAACAAGTAGTTATGATTATACCTCCAACCAGTATTAGGGATCGTCCGCAAGACAGGCCACAATTAGGCCAGAGCTGAAGAGGGCAGAGGTGCGAAGGGCCACATTATATTATATGCGAGGCTCTATAATAATGGGCCCAATACAGAGTCCTGAGGAACACCGCAATAGATCTCCCTTCGATTTTTCACCCCGATCTGATCGTTAAACTTCAGTCCTGCTGCGTAGATAGGCCTCTATGGCGGTCCGCAGGTAGGGTAGCACCTCTTGATATTTAAGGACCGCTCTAATTGTCGGCCATGGGGAGGTGCCGAAACCGTTGACGATTTCGAGGCCATGGTATAACAATAGTTTCTTAGACCATGATCAAGGCTATCTGCTAACGCAGCCCCCTCGATCGTACAGCCGACTCCGACAGGGAGCGAGCACACCCAACAGGGTTTTCTGTCATACGCTCCCGTTGAAATACAAGAGTTTTCCCGACTCGTTTAGCAGATAGCATATCGAGAATCGGAAGATATCGAGGCCTAAACAATACGTGAAAATTTGTCACAGTTTGTCCTCCAGCAGTACTGACTTCTCTCTTTGAGCCGTGAGACCATGTAACGGAGGTTCTTACCTGACTAAGTAGACTAGTACTGGTTATTAAGTAGAAATTAAATTTAAAATTTAATATAAGTTGCTTAAAAATATTTATCGGTGTAATGAGAACATTGTAATTCAGGGACATAGATAATAACAATAGCCAACTCAAATGAAGCAGGAAAATTATAAATATTTTAGTAAAGTATCGAATGTATATTTTGTCCTCATTTCCGTAGCTTTAAAACTGTCTACCTTAGAAAATCTTATGACTGAAGAAAATCAATCAATTCATTAAAAGTTCCCGCGGAAAATCTTTTTAATTTATATTTGTTAACGCCATCTATTATCTCATAGCGACACTGCTAGTAGTGTCGCTCTGTTTTATTTTTCGATATAAATTATAAACTCGATAACTCAAATATTTATACAAACTATCGTGAGATGGCGTTCAAGGGTACATTGTAGGTCTAAAGAGACCGATCGAATTGATTTATTTAGGTACCTTATTTGTGTTTTTTGTGTGTGTTTCAAGGATTTAAAAAGTTCTGCACCGTTTGAACTCAAAGTTTGATACTATAGCACCAACTGTCACCAGCTTCAAAGGTCATTTTAAGCTATTTATTAGCTGACCCGCGCAAACCATGCATCTCCTATTACCCGTAGCGTGATGTTATACACCGTGAACAAATTTATTTACCAGCAGCTGAACCCCGCGGTGTTACCCGCGTTTATTGTTGTACCGCAGGTAACGCCGCTGGACAAAGCTAGTCTAAAAAAAGTAGTCTTAGTTACTCCCTGGATCATCAGCTACCGGCCAGTGAAGTCCCGTCAAAATCGCTATAAGCGTTCCAGAAATTACCCAAAACAAACAGACTGACAAAAACTTTACCTTAACTACATTTTTGGTATATGTACCGTGTATACATACCTACGCATTTAGTTAAAAGCGGTTATTTTAATATTACAAACAGACACTCCAATTTTATTTATTTGTATAGATTAAAAAGGTGAATGCAAGCTAATCTTAACAGATAGACATAGTATATGCTATCTCGGATTATTTTATTAACTTTTAAAGAGGGAACAACTTTTTCATACATATTTTTTAAAAACAATAAAACAAATAAATTTATAAATTATCTATATATGTATTATTTTAATATCATTAGAAAGTTAACATAATAAAAATAATTAAGTTGTTTTACAGATACTAAACCGACAACAATATTATTATTTTTAATTTTGTTTATGTCTGATCTATCCCAGCGGTGGTGTTACGCAGAATAAAAATATCACATAATTCAACTTAACAAAAGTGAATACTGTACTAAAAATAATATTAGTAAAGTATTTGTCTGTAATAGCCCTAAGTTTTAAAATTAGTTTTCAATTTACATTATTTTTTTTACTTTAGTAACAATTAATTATATATATAGACAAAAGCAATCCAGACTCATTTTATGCGCAAACTATTTTTGGGAAAGCGTTTATGTTAATGTACTCGAATATTATACAACACGATCGATCTTAAACAATCGTTAAACAACTGATTTACAGAATAATGATTACAAATTACATTGCTCTGTTTCCATCATTGATTGATTTTACAATCGATTTTAATGATCGGTAGGTATTACTCTTGTGATTACAGATACCTACTCAATAGATTTAGTGAACTTAAAAATATTTCTAGCTAATATTGTGTTCATACATTTGATTCTGAGACTGCTGGGTTGCTCAAAGATGTATTAAAAACAAAATTAGTGTTTTCTGAATTATTATTATTTATTAATTAAAAAAAATAAGTCTATCGCTTTTGTTGCTCGTGTTCAAAAAGTTACTTAAGCTATTTTGTCTATGACTTTTTGACAGCAGCTAGCAGGCTAGGCCGCCTCCTTCGTTACGTTCAAGTTCCCGCCTTACATATTCTGCCTGCTTCTCGCTCAGGCCCAGACGTTCTACCTCTTGCTCAAACTGTGTTCTACCACCGACGCCTACTAGGTAGCCATTGAGTCTAGCAGCCAAATGAGAAGTCTGCAGTTTAGCAGAATCCAGTCCGAGGCTGAGGCAAAGATCCTTGTGACCTTGGAGTCTATATTTCTGGTGATAGCTGTGGATAAAAATAAACAGTTAGTTGGAAAAGTTGAAGAAAGGTACAGCTGTTTTTTTTCAAATGGAGTTATATCTTAGACATGCATTGTTGTTGCGATTAATGGAGAGACAGCTCACCACGTTCATGGGGACAGTCAAGAAGAGTACTTGTTTCTAAAGCTAGTAAATAAATAAATAAAATGAATGAGTATAGACCCACAACTTAGGTATGGCTTAAAAGCTAATCTACAGTCTTTTTAGTAAACAAAAACAATAGATGGATGCAGGTGTGTGTGTAGTATGACGAACCTAAATGTCATTAATTAAATAAATTAGCCATTCTCAAAACAGATGTAAAATAAAAATAAATTAGTCGTCGTAGTACAATACGTTGGGCAGTTTTAAATTTTTTTTTTTTTGGTTTCATGTCAAAATTTTTAAGTTCTTATTTATAAGTTATAACAATCCTTATAATCTAAATTATTATAAATTCGAAAGTATTGTCTCTCTGTCTGATACGCTTTCACGGCTAAACCGCTACACTGATTTTAATGTAATTTGGCACAGATTCGTTGATGCTTGAGCCTAGCCTATGTACTTCACATAGGCTAGACTTTTTACTGCGATAACCGACATACACGCCGGACGCGCCGCGGACAAAAGCTAACTAGTGAAATATTTTTCTGCACTGTACTTTTTACTCTGACAAAATAAGAACAAGCTTCAATACGAAGTTCAAGTGACATAAAAGGTCACTAACTTTCCGAGTGCATCGCTATATTGAATGTTTGCATAGGATCGGTCAATACTTTAGCGTGTCAAATATTATGAACTTTTAATTGGACAATTGCGCTGCTATAAAATCTATTCAAGCGATATGATTAGGACCTTTGTACTTTCATATTGACTTGATTGATATGAACTCAAGGCAGAACACTCAATATCGACTATTCCTCCAAGCCAGCACTGTTTTTATTATACATGCAGTTTTTGAGAATATTCAGTCTGCATGTTCATGCTATGGTCTAAGATCCGACCCTGGATCGACCTGCACCGAGCTGATAATAGAATAAAACTTATTTTATAATAAATTTCATATATTAGAAAACAAATTAAAAATGGGTTGCCTAAAAAAATCCAGGACAGAACATTTATTTTTTGTTTATATTAAATGTAATAAATATTAATAAAAAAACATTAAACAATCTATAAAAATAAATAAAATTGGAGTGTCTGTTTGTGATATTAAAATAACCGCTTTTTACTAATTGCATATGTATGTCAGTCTGTCTGTTTGTTCCGGGTAATATCGGACGGGCCGGCTAGACCGGGGCGGTACTATCCTCGCCTCGTACAGACGAATGTAAAATGACAGTACGAACGCTGTCATTTTACATTGATCGTCTTTCGTTGGTGAGTGCGAGACCGGAGGCCGCCATAGTGTCACCATGCTGCATTGAAGTGCATTGTTGCATTGTCTGCATTCGCAATGAGTATGTTGACCACCACTCAGGATTCTGCTTATTCTTTCCATCAGGCAGAGTAGTCATTTTGACAGGGCCATACATAAAAAAAATGTCATGGAAGTTGAGCTAACTTTGAAATTGGTAAACGCAACATTTTTTTATTCTAATTTAGAATACCACACTTTTGAATTCCTCACAAGAATTGTCAAGCCTATTCCAAGTTCAAACATAGTGACAGTTGATTTGTGTTGAATGCAAATTGATCAATTAGTGCAGCGGACAATCCGAACGAGCGGACCGTGACCTGATTATTGCAATGATTGTTAGTCACTAGTTCGTATCACGATGCATGAATGCGTTAATTTAAAGGTGAAGACAATAAATTGTACCTTGTCGAATTAGACGAGAGAAGAGGCAACACTATATAGCTCTGATAAGTTTTCTAAGACTGACTAACTTTATGCTATTAAGGTTACTAAAACATTTAACATTTATTTGTTTTAAATGTTTTTCTTTTATAATATAACTACTTTTCGACGTCTATATCGGTTATCGCGGTAAGGAGAAGCCTTTAAAGATCGGTGCAGCTGTTTAGTTATGAAAGCGTAACTGATCGACAGAGTTACTTTTGAATTTATAATAATACTAGCTGTGCCCACCACTTCGTACACGTGACATTAGGATCGTTCAGCTATTTTAAATCTTACACCGCATAAACCTTCCCTGGACTACGACAAATATTTCAAAACCAAAATAAGCTAAATCGACCTATATGCAAACGAATAGCAATTGATTTTTATATATAAGAAGATTAAGAAAGGAAGATAAACGATCCAAAGGGTCAGAAGTGTGTCGCTACCTTAGCCTTTAGAAGGTTGGGCCTTGGCCGCTTCATTTATTGAATGAAAAGTAGTAAAGCATTGTTTAACACCAAGAAGTATTACCATCATGTTAATGTTTCAATGCATGGCTTCACAATAAGAGTACATTACTTATATATTGCACTTCTTTACTAAAGGCAAAAACTCTATTTCTGCCTTTAGTACAAAGTATACAGTCCCATTAATTCAATTTGATCGTTTAGAACATTTCCTACTATAATCGTCTTGATAAATAAATAGTATAATGTTAAAACTATTAAGATGACGTAACAGCGTCTTAATCAATTTGTGTTGAT
Organism: Spilosoma lubricipeda; assembly: GCA_905220595.1. Lineage (NCBI taxonomy): Eukaryota > Metazoa > Arthropoda > Insecta > Lepidoptera > Erebidae > Spilosoma > Spilosoma lubricipeda. The sequence continues at coordinate 6,714,900 of HG992290.1, forward strand.
ACCCCCTAGTTTCTACGATAGCCTTATCTTATAATAATATTGATTTTAGTACACATTTGTTATTGAGTTTGGTCGTTGAAAACTAACCGTAATATTATTAATCATCACCGTGTCCTTTCCTAAGCTAGGTTGTGATCGGTTTGTAGTTAGTACCATACCGACTACTTTCATGTTTTCACTTTTTTACCTCCACAAGTTCTAGATTATCAAAGCTCCAATTACCCACAGCGATCGCCACTGGTAAATAACCGTACGGCAACCGAGACCGAAGGCTTATCGTTTTCTCCATACCCAGAGGAGGGTCTCAAAGAGTCAAAAATGATTACCAATTCAATGATTGATCTAGCTGGGGCTGCTTATGTTAGCAATTTGTTAACCTACTCGATTAACCAAAGGCTACTTAACTATAATATAATTCAAATGTAACAATCATCCGCGTATTAAGAATACGTAATGTCACTACCCTTATTTGTCCCGTGGAGGTCGTAATAGAGCAATCTACGTAGAAGCAATGCAAAGAAAAAGAAAACTTGACACAAACGGTAGGTATTCCAAACCCGGCCCGCTGGCGGTATATTACAGAAGACAAAAACTTCCTTTCAGCAGTGGACTTTTATAGGCTGTCTAAACTGACCAAAATAAAAAATGTAGATAAGAGATGTAGTTTTTAGATACTTACTCTTCAGCAGGGTAGAAGACACTAGCTGGTGCTATTTCAGTCCTCAACGGCTCCTTGCAGCGCTCTTTCATGACATTGTAGGATGCCTCTGCCGCAGTTTTCTGCTCCTCATCGTGATACAAGATCAGTGACTGGTACTGCAATAGGTATACATTTCATTTAATTAAAGAAAACTTAAGGAAGGTATGTTTACACGGTTCCCTTTAAAAGTCAGATACGAAGAATCTCTTTTGGGGGACTTTCATTAAGGAAGGACCCACCATATACCATTCAGGTTATAGTATAAGAATAAAGAATTTAGGAAGATACATGGTTTAATTAAAGGTACGCCGGCATAATAACGTTTCATTCCTTTTTAACTCATTTTCATCCAGGTGAAGTAAAGTGATCTACAGAAACTAATAAAAATAATTTGAAATATGGATGAAAATAATGAATATTATTGCTGGCATTATTATGAGCATATGCAGTAGTTAAAGTTTATGATGAATAACAGTAAAACACAGTTAGGTCTGAAATATAATTATAGTAAGAGTGATCTAAAAACTCATACTTCGCAATATAGTAAACGAAACGTAAAAGTAATTTATTTAATATCGTAGTACGAACATATAATTAAATAATTATGAAGTTGCATATTAAGTGGGGTAAGACCTTTGAATTGATTTATTTGTGCTGTGTCGAACAATTAAATGAAATAGCCAGATAAAGCAAAAATAATATTTATTCTCCGGGATACAAAAAATAATATTAAACTATTTTTGCTTTCACACCGAGTTCTCTTACACGTGCCTTAGAAGATACGCACTTCTTACGTCCACGTGTATAATTACGTAAACATACCCATTAAAATATGACTTGGTAAGTCTCAATCCAATGATATATCATTAGATTTTTTTATAGAAAAAATAGAACTTTTACTAAAAGATAAAGTCGAAACTCTTTATTTCATATTAATATTAAAAATTCGAAAGTAACTCTATCTGTCATTTATGCTTTCAAGGCTAAACCACTGAAATGATTTGGATGAAACTTTTTGTCGCGATAGCCGACATATACGCAGGCGGAGCCGCACTAAAATACGTAGGCTAAGATTTTGTTATTAAAAATGTTAATTTTAACTTTCATGTAATTTTATGTGTAACTGGATATAAAATATTAACTGGATATAATATGTATATAACATGGATTACTTATGTTAGTCCAATTCAGGACTGAAGTTAATAGTAGGATTGTTAATAAATAATAATTACCTGTTTTTTTAGTTTAGTTGTTAGTCCATACTCATGGTTTGCCCAAAACATTTCTAGGAGATCTTCAAACGTAACGGTCTTTGGGTCATAGTCTAACTCGATCACCTCTGTGTGGTCACCACTGAAAATAAAATCCATGAAATTAATAAAATATGTTCTTATTCTTATAGGTTAATGATGATAGATTTATCATGCTTTAGGACAAAGTTTATCAAAAATCTAGTTGTACATTCATACAATATGTAGATATAATGTTTATTTTATTTAAATTCGTTGACCACGTCAATTAACGGTCATCCGCAAATTTGTTTTGTTTCAAACAAACCTATTTGTCCAAAACTTCATGCTCGTGTTAGTAGTATTACTCAAACAACTGGCCAATTTTGTGTGTTGACAGATTCAAAATACGAAATGTCACTTCCATCTAATAAGGGATCTAACTGAGGGGTCATAGCACCTACCCATGGCCACAATACTGCAGAGAAAAGGAAACATTTAAACAAATCCTATACCAATCCCACATGGGAGAGACCCACAAAATAAGGAATAATATTTTTATTCCACGGAGTACACACACACAATGTAAATTAAATTTAATCACGAGTTTGAATGTAGATAGGTATGCACGTAAGACAATGAGTATAATATAGTATCAAAGTTAATTTGTGTGTTAATGAAAAAGTTAATTATAAAAAAAACAGCATCACAATTGTATACTTAATTTAATGAACTTAATTTTATTACATTTTATAAATATTCCAAGTTTATAAATATTCCAAATGTTCATAACATTATTCTTATAGCTGTTCATTTTAGTACCCAACTCTATACCTACATTTTGTATAAAAAAATGTTTAAAAAGATTTGCACATCATTTTAGATTTAAAGAGAAGAGAGAATTCATTAGTATAAAGAACAACTTAGACGCTGCCTTGTTCTTCCTCACGCACAACCTTAGCAAACAACTTCATATTGGGCCCGATTATAGCACAGTTCGGCCGACTCCATACCGTTTTTCTGCAAGGATAAATTCATAATCTAATGACATAGTATCGTGGCCTCTCTTTGACATTCGAGTTAAGTCATGATTAGATTACCATCTAAGTAGAACAAGGAATACAACAGCGTTAATTTAATGTGCATCGAGTCTGTATACCTGCTATGTATTAATATTATTTTCGTCGAGTTGAATTTAGTTTGTAACAACATTAAACCATTGGAAGTTACGATTTCTTCTTTTTTACCAACCACATTACACCCCGTTCACACTTGTCGTGTGTCGGGTCCGGTTATTAATCGGAGGGTCCAGTGGCCGAACATTTTATATGAAGCTATGAACACTTGTCGTTAACCGATTTTATGTCGTCCACGACAATAAATGTCGGGTGTTTTGCGAGCCCTCTACGCCCGGAAAAAATCGTGTCGGGTCTCGCTCGCCTGTTAGTAAGAATAAGAATGGCGTTGTTCACATTTATTTGTCGTGTGTTGGGCTGATTGCTGGCGTCTTCCACTACCCCTTGTTCCGTCCGTGCATACGTCGCTACGATCGCACACACACGCATCGCGCACACGCACAGTAGAGTTGTTGTTTTTATTGTAGGGTTTGTGGACGACAACCGATTATTAACCGTAGTGTAAACAGAGGCGCCGACACCCGATTAATATTCGGGCCCGACAAGTTAGAACGAGCTCTTACTGTTGAAATAATTATAAATTTTATGAACGGTACCTAATTAATATGGGATATTGCAATGCATTATTGATGTGAAACATCTATAGGCGCGGGTAAAGCTGATTTTAGGCATAGCGAGAATTGCCGTTGCGTCGATGATTCGCCTTACCATAGTCACTGATGAAAATAATTGAGTTGTTGCGATTTCAAATAAATAAAAAAAAAAAAATTAACAAAAATGAATCTTAGTGTTATTAACAGTCATTTTATTTTATGGAACAAATAACTTATAACAAAAAATCTCGTTGTTTCACATCTGCCGGACGTCCCGTGACGTCTCACTTTTCGTCAAATAGGCCTTAGTAATACTTAAATTGTGTAATTTATTAGATATTTTATTAACTTTGTCTCAATTCCGTTTTACACGAATTTATTTAGGGGAGTCGGTTCTCTTAATTTGGGTTATTCGCCACATTCAAGAATAGATGCTTGAGGGTCTAAAGAGAGACCCAAAATTTGATAGACCGCCTCTAGATAGACAGATTTTGGGGTAGGGACACACAAAAGTAGTCTAGAGAGATGTGAGTCTGTGTTGCCTTATGATCTCAAGAGATGTGTTTACCAAAGAAGAGAAGCATTTTTATTCTAACTGACTGTACTGTGGATAATAAACTACGATTGGTACCTACCTATGTGAAGGAAAATAAGTGGATAATAATATATATGTCTATTTAACAGGCTGAATGTAAATTGAAAGTCACTGTGTAAAACAATGATTTTACATAAAATTTAGGAAAAAATTAAGAGTTATTTCTTTTTTCTTAGAACCTGGACTATTTATAATTGGAAGTAAGGCCAAAAGGTAATCTACTATAATTAACAGATGTTGATGATTTAAATGTTCATGTTTAAATTAATGTGTGTATGTATATTTCAAATATTCATACTAAATGAAAAAGATATTTAAGAGACTGAAGGCCAGATCCATCAGTTCCTGATAAAGTTATCTGCCACATAAAACTATTTAACAGATAAAAGATAGAAGTAGTATGTTAATATATTTTTCTCTGTGCCACATTATGTGTGTCTCTCTCTCTTTCTCTCTATCTAATCATGTGGAATCTGATAGCCCCAGTACACGTTGGACCAACGCGCTCTGTGAGTGTGCTCGGCAGATTTGCTAGTTCACAAGTTGGCCTGTTTCTTAATTACTTTGATCTGAGCACGAAAAAATACACTAATCGGGTCGCCGGCCAATGATGGTCGCAAACGACAAGTAGATTCAAAATGGCCCGTGTACTGGGCCATTTTGTGCCATTTTGTGAACACACTCGCCGAGTGCGTTGGTCTAATGTGTACTGGGGCTATGAAGTCGTTTGACCAATAATTTATTAGGGATTTTATCGGCAAGTATTGAAACTGGCCCATAAGCAAACATCGAATATATTAGATATTATTTACACGAGAATGGTGGTGCGCAAAAGTAAACTTTCAAATGTCTTTGTTTGTCATTGACATTGAATTCGTGCGCAAAAATGTTCGAGTCGTCCATTAATTTATTTTTGTACTGCGCAAACAGCGAGACTAGACATCCGTTTACTTGTCTATTGATTACATTTTCGTGCATATATTTTTACATTTTGGCAATAAAACTAATTGCATATTTACATTAGGTATAGCGTTGACGTTGTTTTTGTTGTTTAGATACACCGAAGTTCACAGAAATGTTTAAATATTCTAATAATGATGTCATTTCTTTCTGTTTGCAGACTATTTCGGTCATTAAACCAAAAGTTCCAAATTTTCCAGAATAAAGAAAATAGAAGGTAGATTTTTTGTGGATTTTTAAAATTTGTAGGTACTCATTTGTTAATTTAATGAGGATCAACAATGCCTGATGCGAGCCCTTTCCGAATATAACTTGGAAATGGAACATAGTAAAATATGGGTAATGGTTAGAGATATTGGATAGATATGAATATTCTCATCTGTTGTAAAGGGGCAACGGAGCAAATTATCACCTCATGGTAAGTGAGTACCGCGCTTTGAATCTCTCCAGAACAGAAGAAACAGGGGTTTTGGCTTCGGTAACTTTACTCTTTTGGTCGGAAATCAAAATAACCCTGTAATTGGAAAGACAATTAGAACTGAGACATCGACAGGTCTGACTTACTTTACCACGAATTAAAGAAAATATTTTAGTCAACAATCAACTTTATGACGTAATACATAAGTATTAATAAATTTACTACGGAATTACTTAACTATCATATAAGTTCAAAGACAGAGTAAATTACGATTAGAATGAAGTTCTTAGTTATCATACACGTGTAGATAACAATTATTTAGTCACTGGAAGTGTGATATTGTTTTGGTGATAATAAAACAATTCAATGACGCATGACGTAAACATCGGCACTTATACAACAAAAATATATCTTCAGAAACCCTTTTATGAAGTTGTGTGCAAATTATTATTAGGTAACAAAAACAATGATGAAGCATCTCAATAGGCCGCCATGGTGTGGGTCACCATTCTATGCAGCATGTGCATCTGTTGAATTGCATTCGCAAGGATTATGGTGGCCGCTACTCTAGGATTCTGTTCACGCTTTCCGTCAGGAAGAGTCGCTTTGACAGGATCTTATTTACATGCGTACATTAGGAAAGAAACGTTGATTATTGATAAACGTACAATTTGAGGAAGGATGCGAAAGGCAGAAAACAGAGTACTAGGGCACAAAGTGGAATTTCATCTCCCATTGTGTGTTCATTTATGTTCAACAGTGGACTGCAATGGGTTTATTTAAGTATAAAACAAAAAAATACATGAAGTTATACTATTTCAAAATTATTGAAACTGTATTCATGTGAGAGATGTTCTATGAAGATCGTGGTCATTATTGGATGAATCACATCCCTTGATTGTATCCTTCTGTTCATCATTGTCTCTGCAATACCAACATTCAACAAGGTCTTCCATGATGTTGCCATTGCCTCTGATCATTTTTCATATATCGAATAAAAATATACTTATCAACTAACGCTTCTAAACAACTTTTTATTATATCTGTGTAGTAGATTAATTAGCTGTCGAATACTTACATACTCCTATATGTAGGATTTTTAGAAGTGCCAGCAGAATAACCGACGCGTGTTCTTATGACACCTGACTTGGCCCCGAACAGAGAGTCATTTGACCAGAAGCAGCCCATACCGAAGGTCGCTTTCTTGGTTGCGACGTCCACATCGTGGAGGAGAGTGGACTGTAAAAAAGTCAAAGCAGTATTTACATATTTTAGTTAATGTAATAAATGAAATAATTACCAAAAAATATTAACGAATGCTTTAAAATTATGCAGATAAACAGGATATTTTTTCTCTGTCATTTTACTACCGCATAATACTAGGTACTATAGGATTAAGATATATGAATGTAGGTAACTAGCCGACCCACGCAACCTCGTTTGCGCCTACTATTGCCCGTAGCGTGATAGTTTTCCTCGTTTTTCTTACATTCTTCATTGGTGCTCCGCTCCTGTAGGTCTTAGCGTGATGATATATAGCCTTCCTCGATAAATGGGCTATCTAACACCGAAAGAATTTTTCAAATCGGACCAGCGGTTCCTGAGATTAGCGTGTTCAAACAAACAAACAAACAAGCTTTATATATTAGTACTAGCTGAAACCCGCGGTGTTACCCGCGGTTATTGTTGTATCGCGAGTAACGCCGCGGGACAAAGTTAGTCTAAAAAAGTAGCCTAAGTTACTCCCCGGATCATCAGCTACCTGCCAGTGAAAGTCCCGTCAAAATCCATCCAGCCGTTCCAGAGATTACCCGGAACAAACAGACAGACAGACAGACAGACAGACAGACAGACAAAATTTTTTTTAACTACATTTTTGGTATATGTATCATGTATACATACATATGCACTGATTAAAAAGCTGTTATTTTAATATTACAAACAGACACTCCAATTTTATTTATTTGTATAGATATAGATTAAAATGTCCAGAACAAGAAGATTCTATCCATATAACATATTTGAACAGCATTGCACGACAATTTTGTAATGCCTAAGGTTGAGATTGTGTAGATACTTGTGTTGGTACCTTCATAGACCGCTTCAGGGTCAATTTTAATGAAGTGGTTCGGATTAACATATCCGTTTTGCGAAGGATAGATTGTATTTGGTTTATGTAATAAGAAGGCGAGCGTCTATTACAGTCCAAATTCAATTAAGAATAAATTCTCAAAACTCAAGATTTTTAAGTTTTAAACCCTTCTCACAAGTTACAGATATACCTGAGTATAAACTACACCTATAATTTTTATAGATACATTCTAATAAAAAAATAATTAATCTGAATCCAAATACTTTTATCCGAAATTAAATGTGAAAGGTCTGACTTTGCTCGGTTTGTTTCGTTATCAACAGACCGTTGACCTAAAATATACCAGGATTGTTGATCTCTCCTCAAAGCCTTCATAAGACACCGAAAGTACATGATTAGTCATAAAATAAAATACGTAATTAAAACTTCTCGTGCAGCACACGTTACATGAATAGTAAACAATAGTATGTAGTTAGATATAAGCTCATAGTTTACATCTTTAAAACAAAAGAAAATATAAATTTTTAATTGTTAGCCATTTCTTTGAATTACGAGTTATTGTTACATTAAATAAAATTTTGCGCATATTTATTCATTAATCAACTCAGAAATAGTCAAAGACAATCCATTGAACACTTACATAAATGATTTGCGTTCTTTATTCAATTTCAAAACATGTCCTGGTTGTGACAGAAATGTAACTATTTGTCACTCATATTTCACATTCACATGAATGTGTGTAAATATTGAAGAAGCTATTGATGCATTTAAACATTGTCATCTTATTCGCAATATAAGGCATATTGGATTGGTCACAAAAATGGCAAGGATATGGTTCTTGATGCGGCGTACCATAAGAGTACACATTTCATCTTCGCATGACATGACGGGTCGGATGCATTGATTAGACTTTCGTCTTTAGGCACTGTGGGATCGACGACGAGAAGATTCGACGTAGCTTCCCAACTGCTCAGCCTAATTGAATCCTTCTGTTCATCTCGTCCTAGAAGTTATTTCTACTTAACTGCAATGTCATCAGAATATCAGAATACGAGAGGTTTGCGTGGAGATCTAGCAGAGGTACGTCAACTAATACATAACCGTGAGTACGAAATCTATGTCTTAACCGAAACATGGCTTTGTGAGGGTGTGTTTGACTCTGAGCTTTTTAATGATAATTTTACGGTGTATAGAAGAGATCGCGAGACATCTGAGCTTAACTCTCATAAAAAAAGGGGCGGGGGTGTGTTGGTAGCAGTGTCTAATGAATTGAATTCATGTCGAAGGGTTGAGTGGGAGAGTGGCTGCGAGGATATATGGGTTACCATTGAGACGCGCACGAATAGGTCTTTGAAGATATGTGCTTTTTATTTATCCCCACCGTTATCCTGCGAGATCCTTGAAATCTTTTTTGAGAACTGTAACATCGTTATGGACTCTAATAACGGCTCTTCTACATTACTAGTAGGCGATTTTAATATGAGTGACATAGTTTGGGAGCAAAGTGAGATGAATAGTTTCTGTACGGCATGCAATTATAGTTCTAGGTATATTTATACGCTTCTTATTGATTTCATCGAATTAAATAACCTAAAGCAATTTAATTGGGTTAAAAATTTCCAGGATAAGATACTGGACTTAATATTGTCTGATATCGACCAAATAACTGTAAAAAAATGTGTCAATCCTATACGTAAAATAGACAGATATCACCCAGCAATAGAATTTGAACCTTTTATAGTAGTGAACAAAAAAACTAAACCTAAACCAGTTACTAGGTTTAATTATTTCAAGGCGGACTATGTGGCAATCAGCAAATCACTGAGTGGTGTAGACTGGAGCAAAGAGTTCGCAACGTGCGCGAATGTGAATACTGTGATTGATAGGTTCTACCTTGTAATCCGGGACAACATCAAAAGGCACGTGCCAATGATAACATCCCACAGAGGTAAATATCCGGCGTGGTACTCTAATCAATTAAAAAAAGTTCTGAGACAAAAATTTAAATTACACACCAAAATTAAAAAGTACAATAACCCCCTGGATAAAATAGAATTTAATTATTTAAGAAAAGAATGTCATTTATTAATTAAAACCTGTTATAAAAATTACTTAGAGAAAATTGAGAATTCAATTAGAAAGCATCCCAAATTGTTTTGGTCTCACTTGAAAAGTCTTCGAAAAGGCAGCTCATCCTACCCCACTGAGATGTTTCTTGATGGCACAGGTGCCAGCAACGCAAAAGATATCTCTAACCTGTTCGCCAGGCAATTCTCATCGGTGTACGATTATTCTGACCTCAACGAATTTACAAAAAATGAAACACTATCCTTGAGTTACCCAGAAATTAACGAGTATTACATAAGCGAAGAATCCATAATTAAATGTCTTATTGGATTAGATCTAAGTAAAGGAGCTGGGCCGGATAATATACCTCCAATATTTTGGTCCCGTTGTGCGTATTGTCTTTCTACCCCGCTCGCCCGTATCTATAATATGTCTATTAGATCAGGAACATTTCCTGAAGTGTGGAAACAGGCCAAAACCGTGCCAATTTTTAAACAGGGCAAGCGAGAAATCATATCCAACTATCGCCCTATTTCCATTTTGTCTACGTTGTCTAGGGTCTTTGAGTCACTAGTCTATCCAATTTTTTACAAACATGTGAAAAACTATTTATCTCCCAATCAGCACGGATTTATAGCAAATAAGTCGACTAATACTAATCTTGTGTCCTTTATTTCGGAAGTAACAACAGCAGTTGACCAGGGACTGCAAGTAGATGCGGTGTACACCGACTTTTCAAAAGCCTTTGATAGGGTCAATCACAGCATACTTCTACACAAACTACAGTCCCTAGGCATAACCAACACAAGCCTAAAATGGTGTTATTCGTATCTAAGCACCAGACCTTCTACAGTTGTTGTAGATGGAGATGAATCCGAACCCTATTTCACCACTTCTGGGGTGCCGCAGGGTTCGAATTTGGGCCCACTCTTTTTTATAATTTTTATTAATGACTTACCAAAAATTTTTAAACATTCAACACCTTACCTATTCGCCGATGATCTTAAGTTAATACGCGTGATAAGGACAGAGTATGATTGTCATCTACTTCAAAAAGATATAGATAGTTTATGCCAATGGTGTACGGTAAATAAGATGTATCTGAACTATAGTAAGTGTTATCATATAAAATTTAGCAGGAAACGGGGTAACATTCAGTCCATTTACAAAATGCTCGATAACAAACTTAAAGAAGTGGCCGTTGTTAGAGATCTGGGTATTTACATGGATCGTGAACTACGGTTCACGGATCATTACAATATGACTATTAGTGCAGCGTCTCGTGCTCTAGGATTTATTCTTAGATCGTCGAAAGAATTTAAAAGACCTTCGACAGCACTGCTCTTATATAACACTTATGTGCGCACTCGCCTGGAATATAATAGCACGTCATGGAATCCAACATATCAGGTTCATAAAATCAGAATAGAAGGTGTACAGAGGAGGTTTATTCGAATCTTGGCTTTCAGATTTGATGTTGATGGCTCAAATACATCATACGAGGATAAACTAAAGCACTTTAATCTTTTGCCCCTTGAGTCTCGTCGCACAATTGCTGATCTCACGTTCCTGTTTAAGCTTTTTAACAACAGAATCGATTGCCCAAACCTCCTCAGCAGGTTTGCCATAAAAGTACCATCCAGGGTGCCACGCCATCCCTGTTCTCTTTTTAGTATCCCTCGTCATCGCACAAACTTGGGAAAGCACTCACCTATTGCGAGATTATCGAAGCAATATAATGATGTAGCCAGTATCTCGGCTGACATAGATATATTTAATAACGACTTGGGAAAATTTAAGAAATGCATCTTCGAGCATCTTCGAGCGCCTCCTGGTTTGGGTTGACGTATCTCATGTTCTCTTGTTTTGTTTTGTTTATTTGTTTAATGTCATTTTGTCTTTCAACTTGATCTTTTAATCCGCTTAACTGTTAGTTCGATTGATTGTTATTGATTGTTAATTTAATTTAATTTGTTCATTTGATTTGTTTTTGTTTGATTTTATTAGCTTTATCTGTTTTTTTTTCCTTTTAACTTATATAATTCGTTTAATTGGTTTGATTAATTTTGTTTCATTTCATTTTATTGACTTACAACTTGATTCTTTTAATTATTTTAATCCACTTAATTGTTAATTCTATTGTTAATCTAATATGTAAATTTGATTTGTCTTTGTTTGATTTTATTAGCTATATTTGATTTGTTTAATTAGTTATTTAATTTTATTTCAATGGCCTTTGAATCTTTTAGTCCACTTAATTGTTAATTCGATTGATTGTTAATTTAATATGTAAATTTGATTTGTCTTTGTTTGATTTTATTAGCTATATTTGATTTGTTTAATTAGTTATTTAATTTTATTTCATTGGCCTTTGAATCTTTTAGTCCACTTAATTGTTAATTTGATTTGTTCCTTAGATTTGTTTATCGAATTTGAATAATTTTATTTTATTTAATTGACTTACTTGATTTATATGATTTATTAGATTTTTTGTATTGATCTGTTTTCTTGGGTTTGTTTAATTTATTTGTCTTGATTCAATTTATTTGACTTGATTCAATTTAATTTAATTGATTGGCTTTAATTTTTAACGTAACAGCATGCTGTAATCACCTATAATTAGTCAAGCAACTAGAAGGAGACCTCACTACATATGTAAAATTGTTATGATGTTGTTGTGACTGTTGGTGATTCATCACTAAATAAATAAATAAATAAATAAATGTCTGACCGAGGTAGACATATTTTAAATAACTTCGAGAATGGCACTGTGTACCGCAACCGGTTCCAGTAGTAGTAGCTAGATGATAATTTCAATACTTGTTGATGATTTGTTGTATAAGTAGTAGAAAAAAAAAAAAACTTGACACAATATGTTTAAGGGACTGGATTTATTTTTTACCATGGGAGAGTCACGCTTCGGCATGAATGGGCTCCGGCATCCGGCTCGACCGGAGTGATACCACGGCCTCACAAAACCGGTGTGAAATAGCGCTCGCGCTGCGTTCCACCGAGTGAGTGAGGGTACCAGAGGCCCACACCAATTCCCCAAACTCCACCCCCTCTCCCTCCCCAACCCCCAAAGTTCGGCAACGCACTTGTGTCGCCTCTGGTGTATCGGGTGTCCATGGGCGGCGGGAATCGCTAACCATCAGTTGATAATTCTGCTCGTTTGACCCCTATCAAATAAAAAGAAAGGGGGAAGAGTGACACAGATGGATGACAGGCATTTAACAACCAAACTAACAACAATTAATTAATTATTCCAATACAATAGATTGTGGCGACTTCGACAAACACTGATAAACTTACTGAAATGTGGAAGTGGCCACAAGTTTATTCCGTCGCACTTTCGTTATCATTGGACCCCTTATAAGAAGAACGTAGTTGTTTGATGCATCAGTTCATTGATTCGATAACAACCGGTTAGTTAACCAAGCGAGGGTGATAGATAACATTCAATAGATAAAAGAATGAATTTTAACGTTAAGAAGTTGAAGTGAATATGTATAAATATTAGTTCCTAAACTAAGGGTTAGTTAGTGTTGATTTTTCAATCTAACTTGATGATATCCGTTCTCGCAACGAACAGTAGGTACTATGTCCCAATGACTGTACGGTTTTTTCTTGTTTATTGTAAATCTTTTGCAAATGTAGTGGTGTTTGCTAATTGAGATTTCATGGTTAAATGTGTTGTGAAAATAATTACTACAAATCGAATCAGGATTTGTCTGGATTCTCCGGTCGATTCATTATGATACCTGAACATATGCTTTATTCCTGCTGTAAACCTCAAGTCCATTTGATGCAGGTCGTTCCAAAAACTACAAAAGTTATAACTTAAATGTAGATAATTCATATTAATTTCATTCTCATGACACATGACACTCGGTACTCGTTCCAAAGGAAATATGAACATTGGACTCTTAGGATGGTTTTAGTGCTCGACCGACCGTCTGTGCGTACGTCGATCGCGCTTGTCATCTATACAAATAAATAAAATTGGAGTGTCTGTTTGTAATATTAAAATAACCACTTTTTACTAAATGCATATGTATGTATACACGATACATATACCAAAAAGGTAGTTAAAAATTTTTTTGTCTGTCTGTCTGTTTGTTCCGGGTAATCTCTGGAACGGCTGGGCGGATTTTGACGGGACTTTGACTGGCAGGTAGCTGATGATCCGGGGAGTAACTTAGGCTACTTTTTAGACTAACTTTGTCCCGCGGCGATACTCGCGGTACAACAATAGCCGCGGGTAACACCGCGGGGTTCAGCTAGTTTGTATGTAAAACTAGGTCGTTACAGTACTCGACCGACCGTAAGCACGCGCGCAATCTGCTACGCACTGCGTACGAGGACCATCGGTCGAGCGCGTCCGCATGCGTGCCTTCTATGTAATCTATGGAAACATTTAACGTGTTCAATGCTACACCGGTAGGTGGACCGACGGTGTGCGTCGTATTTCGTATACGTATTTGTGACTGTACCAGTCCCACCAGTTTAGTTGGTCAGGAGAGCACTGAACCTTCAAACTGCCGACGATCGGTTGCGTATTGTCAAGCTCGATGGTACGCACCGATCGGTCGAGCACTAAAAGCAGATTAAATATCTTTTGAAAAAAGTGATTTCGGTAGGCGCTGTGATTAGGTATGGCTACTGTGTCTGATTTGACTGCACTGTTGGCCTAGTAGTTTAAGCTTCGCCACGCCGTTTACCAATGCGCCAAGTGTTGTGGGTTCAAATCCCACGTGGGACAACACTTTGTGTGATCCACAACACACTGTTGTTCCGAGTCTGGGTGTTCCTTGCGTCCGTTTCATGTATGTTTGTATAGTCCCCCATGAAATAGGATGTATCTTCCTAATGTGGGAGTTGTTTTTTAAAGATAGAGAAAATAACATCAAAGTTTGCGCAATAGTCGTAAATTTCATTGCGACGGTAAAAAAATTACAGTACCTACCTAATTCAAAATTGATTACCAGTGTCATGTTTTGCTTTGCCATAAAAAACATAACAACATATGTATATTATTATTACGCAATGATACATCACAATCAGCACACAACAAATTTAAAGTAACGTAAAATATTGGCAAAATGTAAATATAATAGCGTTAATTTTGCGTTAGGGTTTCTTCTAATGTCGTTTCTTATTCGTAGATATCTTTTAGGTTGTAGGTAGGTAGGAGTAGATCCTTCATAGGATCCTACTCCAATTTCTTAAAATCTGAATGACTAGTCACATACCTATCATACATGTTGAGATTCAGTCTATTCGATAGATAAATACATCGATAAATTTGTAGTTAGGTAATGCGTTTTAAATGTCTCAATAGCATCATTAAACACATAACAAAATTTTATCGATACGACAAACGGTATAAAATCCAGGGATCATGATTCGAAAGAAATAAACAATATCATTCGGTACCTAGTTATAAATTACATATATGTATCAAGAAATCATGAACTGCAAATAAAAACTGAACACAAAAAGGGTAAAAAAAAAACTTACGTTGACAGGTGGCTTCATCGTGCAGAAATTTCTTATTATTCTCAGCATACACGATTTATTATTCGCCTAATAGCAGCTACAACTTTATTAATTAAATAGATGATAATAATACTTTAACTCGATTCTTTTCCTACAAGTTTTCACGAGGAAAAGATCGTATCGAGTTGTGGAGTGGAACCGCAACACGTCCACGAGCTGCAACGGCGCGGACCAACACTGACAGATAGACTGGAGTGGTTCTGCGAGTGATACTAGACGAAAATATTTTGTTGGGTATGTATTTTAGTAACCTTCGAGCCGCCTGCTAACAATGATAAGTCATTTCTTTAAGCGCTTACATGAAAGTAAAATCTAGGAATGATTTTAATTATTTACGATAATATAACAGCATATATTATGTGCCTGACCCAATGAAAACGAAAAGATTAGGGACTGGAATTAGTTCAATGGACTGGAACGTGAATTTAAAACCATAGATGGAAAAGCTATAACAATCATGTAGCTTTTACATTAATTCCTCCACGTATGTATTTAATGATATAGCAACGTGAAACTTGTTTTTACCAGAATATTTTATGATTTTGTATCAAAATTCATAGCGTTTTAGCTGTTTACGTAACGTGACCTTGACCATATACTATGACGCCATCGTCGCACTACATCAATTGCTCTACTGCGAATCAATAATTTTCAAGGATCTCCTTCAAAGTTGGTCGTTGTTTTTGTTTAAAACGATTAAGAATTTATCCAGTGCTTTTTGAAGCATTACCTTTTGCCCGCGTGTATGTATTTCGCATATCGGGATAAAGACTGGAGTGGAGAAGTCTATATCCTTCTTCAAGAATCAGGTTATCTCCATGCCAAATTACATTAAAATCGGTACAACGGTTTGGCCGTGACAGCAGGACAGACAGACAGAGTTACTTTCGCAATTATAATACATAAGTATGGATTAGTATGGATACGTAATCCAAGGTTTTAAGTTTGGTCTACTTATTAGCATTCAGATGGTTACGAATTATACATTTTACATCAATCTATAGAGACGTCTTGCACCTATAGGTAATGCACATAAAAGGATGAATGTAAATCATGGTAAATTTTTTTTTGAACACAGTAACACTCGATATTCAGGTGACAAAAAATAGTTCAATTATGTTCCTATTTTTCAGCACAAGCTGAAGAATAACTGAAGAGATAGAAAAGAGTAGAACTCTCAGTAGTAAATTGATTTTTGTCAATTCTTTCATTATTCAGCCTTCTAATTTCTGGAACAACCGACAACAGGTAAACAGAATGACGCCTAGTGGCTTGTCGTTAGTTTCATTCAAACAACGACAGGCAAATAAGTGCAATTCTGATTGATTCATGCGCTCCTCTAAGTAGTCACAAAAGTAAGAAAATATAATAATTATGTGTAACCGTATATATATAAATATCTTTCCCTTATTACAGATTTGCTGTCTGTTCCGCCTGGGCCTCACCGCAGTCAACGGAGAAAATCTCCCGAAGCCCGAAAGGACCTCTTCCACTAGAACCTGATTCGCTGCCGGTGAACCGGTTACAAGCGACTCATACCGCCCTGAGAGTGGTCGCCGGTGGACGGGTCAGGTTTTTTCTCCATCCGCTACAATGACGATGACCAATCGTACGTCCCCTAAATACAGAGTTTATAGGAAGGTGGTGCCTGTGTTAGTAGGTCCGGATGTCCTAATAACAGCTGTTTCTGGATTCCTACTGTCTCAGGTGCACCGTGTGATTATAGTCTATTCGGTACTATTCCAACACACCACCCAACCGTAAGCCCCGGTGGTGTGTCCATCGGAGGGATTTATATAATTTAACAGTGTGCCTGTTGTCCTACAAGTTGCGTGGTATTATCCCGGTCCTACGCTCAAAAGTTTTTTAACCCTGCTAACTCTGTTAGCTACCACAATCGATAGTTTTTGTAAAGTGAAAGGTGAGCCTCATAAAAATGAAGCCACTCACGAAAATAACTTGTGATCAGTGACTATAAGACAATGTTGGTGAATAATCAAAATGAAAGCAAGTGGTATTAATAAAACGCATACCTAGAATTAAACAAACGATTTATTTTCACAAAACGTAATTTTTTACTACTGTTTAAGACAGGACGAAACTGTCCACGTAAAAGAAGGTACAACATAATATATTAACTGTATAAACAAATAAATTGCATTGATTCCGTATTAAGTCTATTGTACATGGTGTGGCGGCCATGTCCTTTTGGATAACAGTGACATAAGGACAAAGTTAGAAGTTATGCAGACTATAGTTTGACATAGCCTTGTTCTAAACAAAGATATGTAACTAACACTACAGGAAGGAAAATTAACTTTTACAAAGGTGATGTTGGCATAATTATCATTGATTTGTAGTAAATCAGTAAACTGGAAATGTCATTTAGGGCCTTTTATGATAGAAATTAAACGTACATCAGGTACATAGATCTTAAAATATTCATATAACTCCGATGTTAAACATTATAGTTATTTACAAGAAGATGTTATTTTAATTATAGAACCTGAGTATCTGATTTTTGTTGTTTTTATAAGAATACAATAGATATAAATAAATCTAATGGCAATTTATAACAAAGTAATAATTGATTAGAATATCACATTTATAAACTTTTTGTCATCATCATTTATATAAATATAATATGTAATTCTATTTAGTAGTACGTTTTAAAATCCAAATGTAACATTATTGTAATGGTGTGGAGTTTCGTAGAATAGAAAAGAAATCAGTAAATATTATATTAGTTGGCTGGTTTAGAAATTTAAAGAGAAAGCAACTCTCGTAACATATAATTAAAGTTCATTGTGCTATCGACAAACTTGAATCATTACCCACTTTACCGATAAATCGTTGGAACCTGTCAAAACAACTAAGATTTCCGCCCTGACAGTGCATGTACTTAGGACGTTTTTTAACGGCTTCAAAAAGGAGGAGGTTGTCAATTGGACTTTATTTTTTTGTTACCTCAGAACTATTGACTGGGTGAACCGATTTTTGCTGTTTCTTTTTAATTTACAAGCTTGTGCTTTCCGTGTGGTCCCATTTTAATTTGGTCCAGTTCTTAAAGTAGTTTTTTTTTATTTTAAATACTAAGCAAGCATTCTCTGTTTAATTGAATAACAGATAACAAGGTCGTAACCATGGAAATACACATTTAAGCGAATGTCGACCTAATTGTATTTGAGTGTCTGTAAGATAGTAAGCTTATGGTGGTTCATGATTCAAATTGGTCGTTGTACATTGCACATTAAATTAGTTTTATTATTGTTACATCAGTAGCCAATAAGTGTAATGGTATTACACCGCTAATTGAGCCTGCTCTGAGATCCAATACTTATCTACCGAGACAGTGTTTTCATACAAAGGTTTTATAAATAAAGTTATTATTAATGTTGTTAGACTGCTTCAATGATGACGACTAATTTTTGATAATCTTTCAAATTAATGTTTTGATTGAGATATTATAGTTTACGTTTCAGAGATATCATTAAATTACTATAGTTTATAATTACTTTGCATTGCTGAATTTTAGCTGGTTTCAATTTTTTTTCTGGCAATTAAGAAAACCTTTTAGACTTATCTTATAACTTGAAAGTATCCCTTACAAAATGTTGTCAATCAGTAAGTAAAATAATTTATTAAGAAAAAAAACCGTAAATTTTATTTTCCTTGGGCAAGAATATGATGGCAAGTCCGAGATGGAAATACACACATAGCACTCATTACGACCTTTTTTTGTTTTTAGATGTCAATTTTACGTAATGCAAAATACTCAGGCGGATATATTTCAATGTTTTTCGAAAATGTGGAACATAACAAATATTATCACCTAAGTAATGTCATGTTGGAGGACTTCTTGTTTCAACATTAGAGAACACTGATGACGTAATAGTTGTGACGCGATGTATGTACTTGTATTTACAAACCGTCATAGCTGTTTATATATAACACAGTTATAGTTGCAAGTATAGTTCTTGTAATTTACGAATGCCTGTAGCTTAATAATTGTGCTTCTGTACTACGAACAATAATACCGCCCTGAAGTTTAACAGTGTGACATTATAGTTTTTTTCGGAGACAACTTCAGAGAGGTAATTTTATTTATTAATGTGTGAGTGAAATTTGTTTGAAAATAGAATTCAGTCATAACCTAACTCACACAAACACAATCAAATTATTTGTATAAAAGCTAACAACGCAGTCGTAAATTACTAGAAATGTATAACGGCAGACAAGCTGTCACTTGACAAAACAAGGATACAAATTTACATCCTACAAAATATATAATTGTCTCTACATATGTACAAAAGGATCACGACAATAACATTAAAAGTTCCAACACAGGATTTACACTTTACTAAGGCAAGACTGGACAGCAGGCACCGTTTCATATTTCTACAATGATCACATACAATTGGAATTATAAGGAACAGTATTTATTAAGTACAAAATGGCTTGAGGCAAGTGAAGTGACAAATCGCATTAGGTCTTATAGTTCTAAGTACAAGCTCTGTAAAGGTCTTTTCTCACATTATAACAGTTTTATCCCAATTTGAAAAACGTACGTGGTAAGCAATCGTTTTTTTTATTTACGGAGTCGTGTCTGTATGGTCGACTGTAGATTACTGCAATATTAAATAAACAAGATTCTACATTAATTTGGATATAAAAAAAAAAGAACCTTAAATTCTTAAATTCATTCAAAACCAAAGTTTGTTTTGGAAATCAAAGTTATTTAGAAATAGGTATAATTTGAGGTAGAAATGAAACAAAGTAGGACAAAAACTCTTGTATGGATACACGAACTATGCTTTTCATAGTAGCTAAAAATAGGTGCCAGACATTTTTTTTCACATTAATTGACTAAGATAGACAACAAGAGTTGGGTGTGTTGAATATTGCCACCACAACCAACAACACAATAATACACCATATAAATAACGAATAGAGTAATAATATTGACATTTATAGAATTAATATAAACATTTACATTATTAGTTTGGATATAAGTATTTTGTTCTGCCATAATTTTATGAAATAAAAAACTCTTAGCTCTCACAAATATACGCCACTTTATGTACGTATTTGTCTATTCATTTATAGATATACATATTTTAAGTTAGAACCAATAAGATCTTAATGACAATTATATCATGCGTTTGTAAGTTTCAAGAACTGGTTATAATTATCACAAAATGCCAAATGTAAAATGCTTTAAAAAAATAATACTGTTATAAAAAAAAATGAAATGTTTTGTGCTTACTTATAAGGCCATTCAATATTGCTTTGTATGTCTAATATATCTATAAATATATGTTTCTTTTCGGTATAATATTTGATATATTCACGACAGCTACCTTTATATAAGTATAACGTACAATGGATATTTAAGTACTTTTTAAGTACTTAAAGTAAATCTACGAAATAGCTACCTCTAATGACTAAGATATGGACGAATGAATTGCTACTGGATGTGAACTAACCATGATATCTACATGTATTAATTGCGATTTGAAAAGCTACAGTTGTATAAATATAAAATTTCAAGAGATAATATTCTCTAACGGTCAAATTTTCACTACACAGGATTTCAAGTTTAATCTCAAGATAATACCTACAAATCATATATATTAATATTAGTTTAAGTTTTACAAATAAAATTTCGTATATTTTGAAAATCTGACCGTCAGAAAATAAAGGATATAATGGAATGTCAATGTGACACATTCACCTAACAAATATAACACAGACAGTGAACACTGGATTTCGACATAACATTTCACAAACATTTGCTATTTGTGAATTTCGTAGTTCTAGAGTTATATTACATGGAGGGTTACCACTTTACAAAAGAGAGGCTAATAGCGAACAGTGTTACCACAAATACACTAGGTTCTATGTCATAAATACAAATATCTACTAGTGATGTAAAGGAACTCTTGATTAGTATTAGTTTAGTCTCATCAAAGCAAGTCCCATTAACTAAGGGTTGTCCACCGTGTGCTAACGGGACTAAACAAGTGATTAGTTTAACGATATGTTATTTAGTGATGTAACGATAATTTTAAATACATATTCATTAACAATTATTGTTACCCAACATTACGAACGTTTTATTGTTAATTTTCTAAAGAGAAATGAAATGCCAAAGTGAGTTAGATTTGTTTGTTTTGTTTCACGTCTAAGTGCTCAACTGAACAATATGAAATTTTGTTTACATGCCCTGCTATGGTAATAGGAACGGATATATAAGGTTCATCCCAAAAATTTACCGTCTTTTCAATTCTGAATTAATAATACATCACTAGCGTCTAGGTACAAATTGTTAATAAAAGTGTTTAAGACATAAAAATATCCTAGTATTTTTCATAGCAACAAAGTATTAGAATTTTCTTCTAAAAATAAGATGTGCTAGTAATGTAAGAAATATAAAAATATTGGCACAAATTGAGTATTCAGCTTTGATAAAGGAATAGGCATTCTCCTACGCATCCATACATTACAAGCAATGCACTCATGTTATTAAATATTCATGTAGTACAATGAAAAGTAATATCTACCCTTTCTCTATATAACATAGTAGCTGTAAGTATCGTAAAAAAAGACAAAACAAAATTCCAAAATAAGAAATTAACTCTTGATTAGTATCGGTTTAGTCTCATGAAAGTAGGTCCCATTACCGCAGATTTGTCAGCGGTAACGGGACTTAACCAGTGATTAGTTTAATGATTTAAATAATATTAGAGCATACCATACTGTAACATATGGACGAACAAACAAACTAGTAGCAAGAATGCCGTGGCCCCTCGCACTGTCAACAGTCGGCTGTATTTTGAGTTCAAACGTAAGAAAAGCGTGTGCGACAATAGCGATAACTTAAGACTAGTTAGTCTCCAAGTATTCTTATAGATTATGGCGATATGAATTAGATGTGTCGGCTGTTATTGGAGAACAATTGGAAAGTCATTGCCCTGGAATATATTAACAACTAGTTAAACCTTCAAATTCAGTTCATCCTGAGAGTTGCGAAGGTACGATGCCAGCCGGTCTGTAGAAAAACTGATATTCAGGTAAAACCGGTCGAACTAGTAGCCGATCGAAAATAATATTAGAAATAATTAAGGCTAGGAAGAAGAGTTATCGCGCGCGTGTGTTATCTTTTAGTGAGTATGAGTTGTATGTCGTAGTTATATGGGTAACCTGCCCATGTTATGGAAATTCATGAGAAATGACTTTAGGGGCCCGCCACAATATCATTTGCAAAAAAATGCAATCATGAAATATAAAAATCCACAATCCACTAAATTAAGATATTTTATAAATACAACTGATAACATAAGTTAGCCCAATAATATTATTTAAGTCTATATTTAGACCAGCTTTCGAATCTATTTCGGCTTATTCACCATTAATCAACATACATAATATAAAGTCGCTTCTGTCGCCTGTTCGCTTAGATCATTTAAACTAATCAACAGATTTTAATGCAGAGTCGCTACTTTTATAATAAAAATTATACAGTAATATCAATTCCCAAAAGTAATTTGGATACTGGCAACATTATGTTGTGTAGTAATCATCAGTCAAAAGTGAATCAATTCCTTTTTCTCCTACACCGCTTATATTGCACACGCTTTCCGAAAAGTTACTAATACTTGTAAAATCTACTTATCAAATCCAGTCCTTACTCAAAAGATCCAATAGATAAACTAATAATTGAACAAATTGACAGTGTATGTAAGGAGATGAAAAACGTTTTACATATGAAATAAAGTTGACTATGTTAGGTAGTCCTTAATTTGTATATATTTTATGGTATTCTTTTAAAAATACAAGGTGACTTCTAGGATAGATATGCTTAAACCATATGATGTGAATTCTGATATAGATTTGCTTTTATTTAATTTAAAAAATGGTTTTAATTAAATTTATTTTATGGGCCTAAGTCAAGTATTCCTCATTACCTACAAATTGAAGTCCAAAAATCACCTTCTATTTAAGAAAATCTTATAGTTTCAAGTTTTCGTGTATAAAAGAATACCTATAAAGTACTAATTTTATATTTGTCATTACTTCTAGTGATATTAGTTTATTGCCATTTAAAGTGGTCCGACAAAACTAAGGCAGTTTATCGTAGCTATGTTCAGTTAGTTCAACAAACAACTCTACAACAACATTTTAAATAATATTTATCATTTTAGTCCCATATATTATGTATAATTTACTTATAAATAATCATAATAATTTATTTTTAATAAACAGATTAGAAACATGTTTAACATAAATCACTGATGGCGCACTGTAGAAAAATCAATTCAATGAAATAACAGGTTCAGTGGTTTTTGTACAAAATGCTTATTATGCATTTTATGTAACATTCGAATATAACAGAAAAAAATATTATTTGATCCTAATTCACTCAAGAGAATACTGAAACATTTAAATTTACAATAAAATTATCTATTTACAATTAAAACATTAATCAATAATTAATAACATAACGGAATGTAGGCAATACGGTACACGAGGGCTGGTATGATACAAATCTTAATTATAGTACAATAACCGCATATAGGATTTAATACTAACACTACATAAAATATTAGCAACCGCACAGTTTCCTTACCTCTAATATACAATAGTTGTTGAGCTCTTATTTATCTATCACACTGTATTCCAGCCATTGGCAACTCTTGCTTCGATAGCAATAATGGCAATTCTCTATCGGCAAACAATCAATATATTAATTTTCACTAACAGACCAACGGCTGCTGATTGACATATATACTGTCAACTATATCAGTCTCAGTAAACAAGATTTATTAATATTTAAGTACAGATAGCAAACATTGAAGTGAACAATTTTTTTTTTAAATAATTCATGTGATTTTCTTTACGCTGTTCAATCATGCATAAATCATAAACGTTGTAATATAATATTGATAGATTGGAAGATTATTATAAATTGGACTAATAAATAGCATTTCCAACAATCAGATATGTAATAAATTCACATTCTACCACTTTTTTGCTGACTGTACTGTTTTATTGTAAAGAGTCAACCGTGGGTGTGGTCCAAAAGCCGTTCAAAATTTATTTCGGAATGACAATCAGACTTGTACGCTTTCTAGGATCACATTTAGCGACACGCTTATTAAACATGTCGGTGTTTTCAATTCTAATCACAAACTGTCTCTACATGATTATACAGCACCTGTGTGATCTTGAATCTCCGACCACGTCACTGGTATTGCCAGAGAACCTGGGGACCGTGCCGGCGCTGGGAGAGATAGTCAATGGATTCAACTGGACCGGCATATCTTGCTTGGATACTTCAGACAGCGAGTTCAAGCTGTGGTTGTTCGTCGATGTAAGACTGCTTTCAACAGGGCTGCCGTTCGTTCTGATCTGAGCTCGTTGCTTCTTCAAATCAGCCAGTGTGCCTAGAATACGTGAACATTATTACTATAAAATGTCTTGCTCTATAAAAGTCTACATTCCTACGAGATAAGCGTAGCGTAACATGGAATGTTTCTCAAGGTTCATGTCTAAATCAGCATTACTTTCACAAACGTATTAATAAATATTATCTTTTGTGCTGATTTTACGCATTACGCAAATTTAATGTATTTTATTAGCTGAAATACTAAATATAATCTACTAAACAACTACGATCACATTAAGAAAATTTAGGAAAATGATAAGAGAAAAAGTGCAGTGTATAGATGATAGAACAATTTGTGATAGTTCAAAGATACGTGCACTCAACATAAAAACTATGACAAATACCACATAAGGAACAGTAAAACAATCCACACTGTTAAGACTCATTTACTCGGAGATGCATTAGATTAGTTTTACTTTCTCAATTATATCTAAGAGTTTTATTGTTAGGGGAATGGTATACATTTTACATGTTTTTCTGTGTATGTGTGTGAGTTTGGCTGAGTCTTTTTTTTGTTAAAAAGGGTAGCTAACCGAGCGCTCTTAAGTGTAATTCTAGAAAACTAGTTTAGCCCTTGCAAGATCTTCTGCACTATTCTGGATTGTTTAAAGAAATTCCAAGTCATAGGTGGATTATTCATGTTTACTTTTCTGAGAATAGTATATTTTTTTAATCAGTTTTTAATTTAAAAATTATTATTAGTATTTTTTTTTAAACAGACAACTTTTTATATTTAATTTACTATCATATTTAAAGGACAATATCTCCACATAAATGAGTCTTAATCTGCATGCAACTACAAAGAGAGACTGCTTGCCTCAATATGCATCCTCGAGAGTGTATCAATTCTGGAAACCGGCACACAGTCCCAACCTTCATTTATATATAAACCATCACTGTGCAAAACTGTTAGATTAACTTTACATATAAATTGTTATAAACAGTGCTATATATTACGTATGTATGTATATAGATGTGCTGTTACGGTCAATTTGAGTTCGTAAGGATGCATATAATTACCTGCGTTAATCATGACGGTGACATGAACATTGATTTTACCATTATTGTCTGTAGTGTAGGTTGCGGTGCCGCCTTCAGTGATCGCGATTTGGTTGGGGTTCACGATCACCTCATTCCTACCGTCTAGGGCGTCCTCGTTTTTGATGATGTCATTGTCCTGACCTTCAGGCGCTTTCCTGACGCCATTCGGTATGTTTGTTCTTTCATAATGATTGGTTTGATCGTTAACAGCCTCATGCTTCGAGGCAGATATTGCGCCGGGTGCGTAGTGCGACGCGGCGTTGACTCCGAAGAGGGGGTTGGTGATCTTCTGCTGACCGAATGGTGCGATATCAGAGTTGTCACTCAGGTCGCTCGTTCGCATAGAGCTTCCTCCCCGTTGGTTGAATGAGTGTTTAGGCACCGCGTATTCTACATTTGAATCGTAACTCTGATTAGACGTTGTGGAGGTGTTCGAGAGCCGTTTGTGCGATAACTCCGGTGGTAGGTTTGCGGTGTTCTGGTCATTTTCAACGCCATTTGATAGTCCCTGTAACACCATAAAAATAAATGTTAATATTAATTACTCAAGTTAAAAGTCCAAACTGAAGTCAATTATTGTAACAGGTAAATACGTTTAATCTCATTTTGATGAGTAATCCCTAACTTTTTAACCGACTTCAAAAAAGGAGGAGTTTATCAATTCGACTGTATTTTTTTTATGTTTGTTACCTCATAACATAACTTTCGACTGGGTGATTCGATTTTCATGATTCTTTCTTTATTTGAAAGCTGATGCTTCTCGTGTGGTCCCATTTCTATTTGCTCCAGTTCTTGAAATCAATTTTATTTTTGTTAAAATTTTGTAATATTATTTGCCAGAAGTATAAATAGTTCCTGGTTATAAAAATTGAAACAAAATTTTAAATTAACGTTTGATAAATAGCTGATAATGTTTAATATTTAAACGTCTTAAAGCATTCCTATTTTCGTCCTAAAGGAATTTATCAGAAAAGTAACATCTGTTAAGGACTGTAAAAAAACACAACGTAAATCATAAAGCATTCTGGATGTAGATTGAGAACGAATATTAATGTGTAAGTCTGTACAAGTCGTAATCGCGTTAAATCTTATAAATATAACTTTAATATATTAAGTGCATACATTGTTTACAATTTATATCCGTATTAATTCTCGTAGTTTTATGGAAGGGTGGATACAGTGGGTACTACTATATTAATGGATTTATTTAACTTTTAATAATATTTAAGTTACGTTACATATATACCATCTATGGATATCCTTTGACTTCTATGACAAAATGTATTCCAAAAATGTTCAATATGGGATATTCTCTTAAGATAAGAACTACCTAGGTGTAATGCAGTTCAGCACAGGTGTTGAGAACATATGATATCGTTATGTGATACAATTGAAACCAGCACATATCTAACCGCAAAGATACTTAATGTCAATGGTTGACTATCAAAATAGGAGAATATGAAGCAGAGAAACAAAATAAAATAGTAAATACTAGTTGAGCCAGGCAACTTCATCTGCGTCTCTATTCAGCCATGCTCAGTTCCTATTGGCCTAAGCGTGATGTTAATTATCTTATCTTAGGCACGCCAGCACGACACACATTTCAAAAAAGCATAAAAATCGGTTAGATAGTTTCGGAGTTTATCGTGCACAACAACGTAACACGAAAATTATATATATATAATAGATAGGCTGGTAACAGCATCACAAATGGTATGGTGCTACAATTTATTCTTAATTGCAGCCTCAAAATATCTCTTTGAATCACACCATCTAAAAAGGCTTCATTACTTTATCCGTACATTGCATTCATATACGAGTAATATAAACATGTAAAACTACGTTATTTAAGATATATATAACATTATAATACCCTTTTAAATGTCTCCGTCATGGTCTTAATGACCAATATATCTTTTGGAGCCGACACTAGTCAAATAATTCCTGAGGCGTCGCTAAAAACGACTAACATCCTATACTTGCTTTATATAGAGAAAACTCAACTAAGGTCATTTGAACTAAAAACATTTCTGCCTATTAGTTATATCGTCTATCTAACCAACTTATCGCTAAGAGTTGCATTAAAGCATAAAGTACAATCTGTTGTTAATAAAGTTTTCAGAATGTACAGGCATATTACTCAAAATTAATATACTTAACCCTTAAACTTCTAAAGGATTTAGAAACCCCATATAAATAAGGGAACCAAATGTGTCAAATTTTAAGGGTTATCTTCAGCAAATGTGTACATAAGTTTTAATCAAGCAGGTTCTCTTACTAAAGTTTTCTGTGTCGGAATAGACAACACAGTCGACAATGTTTCATTACTTTTAGTACATACATAGATAGATCGCAACATGAAATAGAAATAAAATTCGTACCCTGTAACGAAGTCCTAACACAAGCGGCTCCTTGCGCATACGACGCAAGTTATCATTAGTCAAAAACATAATATCCAAAGACATGACTTTAAAGTCTGTAGTCAACAACACACAACACATATAGAACTGTCACTGTAGCACATAATAAAATCCTTTGAATGCACAATGGTCAACGCTTTATGAGCACATAAAGGAAGAATTGAAGTTCGTAGGAAGATATCAAAATGCATCGTCGAAAAGAAATAAAGGAGCGGACAACGCACGGTATGTGTTTGCCAGTTGACCACAAAGACTGAACGCGCAAACGAAGGCGGCCTCTGCCAACGGTGAGGGAAATCGAGAAAAACTTTGCGAATCGTCGAGTGTCAATCAAAACTGCTAGCGGAACAGGGTACTTCTATACCTGATCGCTGACAGCAGTCATTTAACGCTCCAGTTTTATTGGTTTATTTAAAAAAATGGGTAAAAAAAATCAATCGAGTTTTTTAAAAACCTAAAACGAAAGCACTATAAGACTTTAAGTGATTAGAGAGTAAACACTGTTTTGCACCAATAGATTTAACCCATTTTCAGTCATTAATGGAAACAATTATATATAAATACATTCTGGCGAGTTATTACAAGGTGAGTAGCGAGACGTGAGTGCTAATCAATCGCTCTAGTAAATCTCGAACTAGAGAGTAACTATTAATTAATCTTTATTCGTGTGCATCACGAAAAGCCTAACGCATTGATGCAGATTGTTTTTTTCTTAAAAAAAAGAAAATATAGATCAATCAAACCTACAAGTCTGTTTTAAGTTATAACTTTCTTTGAATTTGTTGATGCTGTCAACACCTTTAAGACAGGAAAATTAAAATACAATAAACGGAATGAGCAAGACAAGTTTCGGAGAATATAGTTGGTTTGATTTCCCGAGAAAAGCGTACAATAATTAATGCCACCAATATTATATCAAAAATAATAACGAGAATTCAAAATACGAAAAATTTACATCAATCAAAAACTTTGGCACCAGTAGTGGTTTAAGTAGTTAGAAACATTTCTAAGGAAGAATTTGTTCGTAAACTGTTAAACGAATTCGTGTTAACAGCGTACGTTTTCTATGAAGTAGAAGTAGTCACAGACGTGGTCAATATGTGTACATAATGTAAGTAATAAATTATACATGTCCAGCTAATTACTGGCGTGTCGAGATGAAAGCAGAGAAAGTACATGACACGGGGAGCGTAAAAACAACGGTCCCATTTAAATCGTCCACTTTGCTAATTTCCATTAGAATCAACTACCTATAATTATTTTTCTTTTTTCTTAATTGTAACACAGTATCAACACTTTTTTACACACGTGTCAATGTTGCACTTGAAACATATTTTTAATTTTTTCAGTGGACAAAAATCAAATTATTTCAGACAAGAGCTATGATTGAATGCTGCTAAAATAGTTTTAAATTGTTATAAGACGTCAACAACTCAAGAAACGAATTTGAATGCAACTACTTTTTTTTTGTTTTTTTTTTTGTGATATGACATCGCTTTACACTTAATCGCCTGGGAATTAGACCGGCTCCCCTTCTCACCGGTTTACGTAGCAGCTACAAACCCCCAACTGACGAATGAGATAGAGCGAAGTCAAGATATGGTACAGGACTGTAGAAGAATGGCGCGAAGCAACTACCAACTAACTCCAAGCACACAGATGAGAATTTCGAATTTACCTTTTAGATAAAATCTTAATAGAAAGATAGACAAATATAACAGCTATTGATAGGTCAGAGAACCCAAGTTACCAAGTATTCGTTAAACCATTCAGAAATAAAAATTTGACAGTAAACATTTACATCGTAAGTAAATGACTGCAACAGAATGGTTAAGAGTTGCGTGTCTATCGCACATACATATAAGTGATAGAGATACATGCAATATATTTTTTTTGTATTTAGCATTTTTGTGCACCACCACTCGTCCATCGCTCTCGAATTAAGTTTTTCCCCACAAGGCAGTGACCGTCTAGGATTGAATTAAAACATTGTACGGATCGATTCGAAAAATTACAAAGTTGATCGATCCTTATATGCTGGAATTTTGTATTCAAGAAAACAAGTAAATAAAAAGTAAATTCATGATTATTATTATCGACTAGCTGAACCCTGCGGTGTTAACCGCGGTTATTGGCGTATCTCGGGTAACGTCGCGGGACAAAGCTAGTCTAAAAAAAGTAGCCTAAGTTTTTTTTAGAGCATCTGCCAGTGTCCCGTCAAAATCGGTCTAGCCGATCCAGAGATTACCCGGAGCAAACAGACAGGCAGACAGACAAAATTGAAAAAAAATATATTTTGGGTCATGTATCCTGTATCCATATGTTTGCATTTATTAAAAAGCGGTTATTTTAATATTACAAACAGACACCAATTTTATTTATTTGTATAGATAGTAAGGAAATCTATCTTTTTTTTATGTATGGCCAACCAAAATGACTCCACTCTGCCTGATGGAAAGCATAAGCAGAGTCCAAGAGTGGTCACCATACTTATTGCTCGTACAGACAATGCAACAATACAGCATGGCAACCCACACTATGGCGGCCCAGTGATGCTTCTGAATCATTGGGCCTCCGGTCTCACACTCACCAACGAAATACGACAGCATGAACGCTGTCGTTTTACACTGGTCTTCTATGCGAGGGTAGTACCGCCCTGGTAGACCCGGCCCGTTCGTGCTGAAATTATCCTGGTTCTGCTACCTTTCCTCTATACTGCTCATAGCGCTCATAACTCATTGAGCTGACCCATTGAAAATATTCTAGGCCACTCAGATGGAATACTCAGTTAAAAAAACTTTACACGCAAATACAGTTATGGTATAATTATAAACGATTTCCAATTATTCGCAGACTTGGCGTGAGATTGCTCTTCATCTTGTTCAATTTTTATTTTATTATTATTGGATACATGCTCAGTCATGCGGCTAGCTGATAAAGTTATATCTATCAATAGAAAAGCATTATTTTTGTCTCTAACACTTGTATGTCCCCCTGACAAAATTTGTACCTGAATAAGACGTTATATTTTACTTTACCACCACAACCTTGTTTATTGCTTGAGTTCCTAACCGCCTCCAGTGGTGGTGGTTGAGAACAGATGAACAGACAGAAACAGATTTGTGATGAAAAAAAACTTCAAAACAACCAGGGAAAATATACACTATGTATAGAAACAAATAAGAAAATATTTAAAGAGAAAATATGTGTGAATAAAAATCGTTATGCGATGCGAAAGACTCCGTAAACCCGTGGATAACAGACAAATTTGTTAAAAACTAGCTGAACCCCGCGGTGTTACCCGTGGTTGTCGTCGCACCGCGAGCAACGCCGCGGGACAAAGTTAGTCTACAGAAATAGCCTAAGTTACTCCCTGGATCATCAGCTACCTGCCAGTGAGTCCCGTCAAAATCGGACCAGCCGTTCCAGACAAACAGATAGACAGACAATTTTTTTTCAAATACGTTTTTGGTATGTGTACCGTGTATACATAAATATGCATTTAGTCAAAAGCGGTTATTTTAATATTACAAACAAACACTCAAATTTTATTTATTTGTATAGATGTATAGACATTTATTGATATAAACCACATACAGACATGTAAGTGAAGTCTTTTCTGAACTGAGATTACACTATTTAAGTATATCATACACCTTGAGCGCATTGTGTTGTGAGTTATAAATTATAACAATGTAGAAACGCAGAGATCAGATCCGTGTGTGTTACGCCACATACCTTCTGTTAATACGAACGTAAACAAGTGCATTACTGTTTCCTATTTAATCGGTGGCCAATTACACACTGTTAGCTGTGCAAGTTGAAGATAGCCTTATATCTTAGGTATTGCAAGATAAATGTAGAACATTCAAACATCTAAACTGCAAAGCAATCTGAATCGAAGTTTTGCAAGAATGTGTACAACTTGCGGGTGCAAACTCGCGTTTGCTTATTATTAACATCTGTATATTATATTTATTATATGTATTAACATCTTAAAAATAGCCCACTTTTTGTAAACTTAATAATAGGATAAACGAAAAATTAAAACTAATATTTGAGTGTTGGGTACATAAAACAAGGATACGACAATTTCCTTACAACAATTACACACAATAATAATAACGAAATAAAAAGCCGGATACGTTAACAAAAACAATAAATATAAATTATATTTTTTTATTTATGTCTTTGTAACCATCATTTAAAATCCTATAATATTATACACCACGTGGTTACGTAAAAAAATGTTTAGTCACAAATTTTATGACAATTGAGTTTCCAAGACGAAAGTAGCGATATTAAATTTAATAAATTACAAAATTCATGCACCCATTTACATGACACGAGATAATAAAGAATATTACATACATACATACATACAACCGGAATACATTAAACAAAATGCGTAATTCAGCAACAATTAAATTTTTAATATTCCAAATTCATTTTAATGTAAGTGCATAAAAACAAGACTTTACACAAGACAGATATAAAACCGCGATAACCTCAAAATCCATCCACGTATTAACTACGTAACACGTACCTATATCTATAGAAATATATAAAATTGGAGTGTCTGTTTGTAATATTCAAATAACCGCTTTTTACTAAATGCATAATTATGTATGTATACACGGTATGCCAATTTTTTTAAAATATTTTTGCTTGTCTCTCTGTTTGTTCCTCTAATCTCTGGAACGGCTGGACCAATTTTGACTGGACTTTCACTAATAGGTAGCTTTTTATAGACTAGCTTCGCCCCGCGGCATTACTACGGCAATGTTTGTGTGTTCGTTTGTTCTACCGGGCCATTTTCACACTTAGCCTCTTGATGGGGCCGTTGTACGTGAGTTTGTCATCTTCCTACTCCAACCATCCTAGATCATCCCAGAAGCTCAGCAGCCTTTCAAGGTCACTACATGCTTCAGGGAGTGATGTTGATTGAAGGATGTCCGCCATTGATCTACCACACTTCTACATTCTGTGAGAACGTGCTGCGGCGTTTCTTCTGCCTCCATGCATCCCCTACACAAAGGGCTGTCTGTTGCGCCTATAGTGAATAAGTATTTTTATAGAGGACAATGCCCTGTCAGACCTTCCTGAGATCGTTCCTTTTTAGTCTAATCAGGTTGCGGGATTGTCTTTTTCGTCGTTTTTCCATTCTCTTTTGTGTTTATCTTCGGTTTTGGGCGCAGCCATGTCTTTATTTAAGCTGACAGGCATTAGTGGTTCTGGTCCACAAACTGTCGTTTCCGATTCCCTTTTAGCCAATTCATCTGCTGCGTCATTATCCATTGAGTTACTGTGCCCCTTTTATCCATTGCAGGGTAATTTTGTTTGTTTTGCAGAGCTTGAAACACTGCATCCACGGTCAGGGACAATTTTGATGTTTGAGTCTCATAGCTCTGGCTGCAATTGCTAGTGCTGTTTTGATTATGCCAACACATTCTGCTTGGAAGATTGTGTTTAGCTTGCCTAGAGTAGTTGAAGATATCAACTGATATTTAAGTAGTTAGAGAAGACGCCAGCTCCGGTACCTTTTTGTGTTTTGGAGCCGTCTGTATATATCCTAACTTCGCCGACGCCAGAGCTAGCTTTTGTTTTTGCGGATAGTTGGATATAATTATTACGATCAAAGACACGTTGACATGAAGTTCTGTCCGTGGATGCCTCGAGGAGTGGAATTTCCTTTAGGATCCCCTGCAGAACTTTCGAGTCGCTTCTGTGTTTATCTTCCACAGTTCGTTTGATCTTAGTCTTAGGGCACCGCTTCCTGTTCGATGACGAGATCTAGGGGTCTCAAATTCAAGAGATAATCTAAAGCGGCTGATGGAGTAGTTTTCATTCAGCAGTACGACAATAACCGCGGGTAACACCGCGGGACACAGCTAGTTAATTATAAGATATAACAATTCGTTTTATAACCTTTTCATCCGTTTTATAAATGTAATATGTTTATTTATTAAGTGTAAAATTAATAGGTACATTGCAATTATAACAATTAATGTAATTATATAGTGTATAAAATACATGTAAGACATCCGTGATATGATTTCAGTTATCTGATGTTGGGTTTCAAATTATTTTGATATAATTTGTTAATTTAATTTATTAATTAATTTGATAGTCACACGCGAAATATTATTACCGACTTCAAAAAATGAGGAGGTTCTAAATTCGACTATTTTTTTTTATGTTTGTTACAAGATGTAACAAACATAAAAATAAATAAAATAATCGATTTTACTACTAGACTAAGTTCAACTACATTTTTCTCTATTGCTAGAATTTCTCAGAATTCTTGAGTCGTGTTTTTTACTTCAAATAAAATTGTCCGTATAATTATTTTGATAACAACAAAAATAACCGTGTTACCCGCGGTTATTGTTGTACCGCGTGTAACGCCGCGGAACAAAGTTAGACAAAAAAAAGTATACTAAGTTACTCCCTGAATCATCACGTACCTATCAGTGATACCCCAATCAAAATCGGTCCAGCCGTTCCAGAGATTAAACGGAACAAACAGACAGACAGACAAACATTTTTATCAATACATTTTTGGTATATGTACCGTGTATACATACATATGCATTTAGTTAAAAGCGGTTATTATTAGTATTACAAACAGACACTTCAATTTTATTTATTTTTTATAGATTTAGTAAAGTATTTACTAAGTTATTATTAAATATGACTATCGTTTGATTGAATGGAATGTAAGCACTTGAAGTTACTTCATAAATACCTATTAATTTTTTCTAATATCACATTAGGTAAATGTTTTTCCTCATCAAAATTCGATGTTTTTGGATTTCGCATAATATATCATAATCACAACGCCATAGAGTCTTAGCTTAGCTTGTACTATGGGTACTAGAAAACTGATTTTATTACATACATACTTTTTAGAAAAAAAAATATATTATACATAGAAAACACCCAAACTCCGAAACAAATATTTGCAGATCTTACAAACATTTGGTTCGACCGGGAATCGAACTCAAGACCTCAAGCATACGCTATCACAACACCACCGAGACAGTCTGATGTCTTGGAGACTAGATTATCCGTTTTTTGTCTCACACTAAGTGTAGACACTAAGTTTTAGTTTGTATATGTAAGATTAAACAAACGGTACCAGTCATGAAACAAACGTGGAACTGTGTTTACTAGCAATGCATACAACACACTGTGTCGCGACAATAAGTTTCCCTTTCACAGCTAGCCACCGGAATTTTTGGGTTCCGCGAAGTTATGATCTTCTATAAATAACATAAAATATACAAAGAGGGAATTCATTTCTTACAATAATGTTTTTTTCCCGTAGTAAATTGACGCTGATTAAGTACGAAAGGCGACCGGGGAGTCGATACTACCCTCGCACAGAAGATCAATGTAAAATGACAGCGTTCGTGCTGTCGTCTTTCGTTGGTGAGAGTGAGACCGGAGGCCCAATGAGGCCGCCGTAGTGCGGGTCACCGTGCTGCATTGTCTGCATTTGCATTGAGTGTGGTGGCCAGCACTTTCGGATTCTGCTTATGCTTTCCATCAGGCGGAGTAGAGACATTTTAGCAGGGCCATACATAAAAAAAGACATCACAATTCTTTGAAATTATGGGAGTTTACGTTTGTGCATGTATTATACTAATTAACCCGTCTCCCTAATGATGAAAAACCGAATTCGATTCGAATGTCGCGTAGTATAAAAGATCTAAGCGTACACTAAAACCGACTCCATTTTATTTTATGTACTGATATTTCTTATATTACCTACTAAGTGTAAGCTGCCAACCTTTTCTGTAGCACACTATAGTTGTATTTATGATAAACGAGAAACAAAACTGACGTGACGTAACTGAGTTTTTGTTAAATTTCTGGCCAATCGGTAAAGAACTTTTAAAGCGTATATAAACTTGCTTACTATTTTTATAATAAGATCTCTTTTTTTTTTGTTGATAGTCATTTATATATGAATTAATGACGAATAATGAAATAAATATAAGCTTTGTAAGTACGGATCTGTACTGCACTACATAACTATAAAATTGTTTCAACAAGTTAAACGAATAACTGACGAAGATTTTCATATTTTTCCCTCGTGAAAGTTGAAAGTGGAATACTAATTCGGTAAGTCAATGACGTAGCTATTTAAATTGTATTTGGCACGAGACCAACACTTAATAAGATAATAATGACAGCATTCCTTCAACACTCGGTTGCGTGGCAAATGGTTTTTGCGAGCCAAATGATGCATGAGGTGAATGTATATAAGTAAATACTAGTGACAACAGCCACATATCATTAATGTATTGGACTATAATTGTATTATGACATCCCGAGGATTGGTTTAGAAAGACACTCGACGGTTTGGCAAGTGCAATTAACTCCAGTTATAATACTGCGCAGTTGAAATAGTTTTTAATTGTGTCTTGTACCTAACTCTTTCCCCTTCTTAGCGCCACTCGCAAGGTGAGTGACCATAATTAACTAAAATTTAGCCCCGCTCTAACGCGGGTTATGTTCGACCTTGCGACCGCACCACCGCAACATCATTCTTCCTTTCATCATCAAAACGGTGGTCAGGTCACGATAAGATCAAGAACAAAATTTTGGTGCCTTGGTGGCGCAGTGGTATCGTATTCGATTGCTGTGCTCAAGGTTCGGGTTCGATTTCCGGGTCGGACCAAATATTTGCATGATCTGCAAATATTTGTTTTGGAATTTGGGTGTTTTCTATGTATGATATGTATGTATTTACAAAAAAAAGTATAATTATATGTATTTACATCAGTCGTCTAGTACCCATAACAGAAGCTTTGCGTTAACGTGGGATTAAATGGCGCGTTGTGTGTTAAGCCGAGTGTCCACCAAACAAAAGTTGGCAACATTTGTGTTGTCAACACGTGTTGATGACAAAAGTTTCTGTAATTTCCTTGCGTTGTCAACAAAAATTGTCAACAAATGTTCAGAACCGTGTTTCTATTTTTGGCGGGTAAACATCAAAAGAATACGCTTGTTGCAGATATCTATTAGCTCTGTGGAGACGCTTCGTTGGAATGTTTTTCAAATTGTTGGCGACTCGGTGTAGACACAATATAAACAAAAGTTGGCGATTTTCTGTTACAAACAGTTGGAAACACAGAAGTTGCCAACAATTTAGGTGGATACGCTCCTTAAGATGTCCGAAATTATAAAAAAGGCAACATTATATTGTTTCTCAAGGAGATAGGGACATAGCGAAGTACACCTGAAACCTGAAATATTTGTTCCGGGGGCTTGTTTGGTTGTTGTGTTGCTGTGTAAGAAGCATCAAAATTTTTGTTAGTTTTGAATTTTGTATAAAAAAAGGGCGTAGGTACATTGCCTATCTACAGACACAGAAACACCTGGATATTATTCTTAGTTTAATGAAATAAAAATGAGAGCGTTGTAGTACCGTAATTTATTACATGTAAACTTTCTGTTAATACTTTCTTAAACACGGCGGGAGTTTCTTGTAGAAATTAGGAATGTTTTACTCGAGTTCTTTCGTAAACTAAGATTAACCTTTAACGCAGACCTGGCTTTTTAACTCATAAGTCATTTATTCAACTTTTACTCGACAGCTCCAAAAGAAGGGTTTTGTTTTTCTCCTGTGTTTATGCATGTATAAATATTTCTTTGATAGTTTATCTGTACCTTGAACGATTTGTGGGATAATGGCGATGGGAAAAAATTGAAATGTAAAAAGATTTGACATAGTTGTAAAAGTGACACTGGATGTATGCAAATTTTAAGTAGTTAGGTTTACATTTTTACGCAGTCAGGAAAAGTGTTGTTTGTTGTTTTCAAAATATTATTGTAGGCATACAGGCGAACTCTAACGAAAAACGTACTATTACATGATATAATGAGTTTCGTAATTATATTACGTGGCATATAAATACAAATAACATCACGCACATTATCAGCTTTCTTATTAAAAGAAAATAATTAAACTTTTAATGAGCATATATAAACAACTCTTACAAATAAGATTAACATTATTCAAACATAATTCCTATGGTAACCTACCGTCACGACACGTGAACACAAAGAATTTTTTATTATCTTTTATTATCACAAATGAAAATTTACAAGCAGTAATTTAATGGTAAATTAAAACATTACAACATACTTCTTAATTAAAAGAAACAATAAGCCTGGCTTAAATAAATTGGTGTATGTTTTACTAATTATATTTTTGTGGATTAAGTTCCTAAATAATGTTACTATAACGGGTACCGATCAATTTCTATTGAAACTCTAACTATTATTCTAATAACTAACCAATCACGTTTGTAGAGTCCGTAGATACGATGATTTCTTGCAACCTGATTCGTCAGGTAAGGCGAGGCGTCACTATTTTCTAAACGCGAATGTAATTATTTCTGTTTATATAGTGGTGAGTGGATTGAAACAAGTTTTACTTAATTAGAATATCTCAAATTTTATTAAAATACATTTAATCATTAATCTTGAATGATTGCTCTGTGACAAGACACATGAATGAAATAAATGTTTAAATGAATCTGGTGTCCAAACTGTGTGACTTATGTTCTGATGTTAAGCGAAAATATAATATTTAATATCTAAGATACCATGACAGTGAAATAAAAATAATCGAAATACATTCTACTCACTAAAAATTTTTAAAAGTATAGGCTGGAATTCAATATTCTTATTGCAAACGAATAATAAAAAAAGTAAAAACTAAAACCCAACTACGACAAAAAACGACGCTGAAAATGCATGAAACAAGTTTCAAAAGTCGTAGTCACGCGTTTTTAAAGTGTCGGCTAGAGGGCGCTACATTAGATTCAGTGACACGTCATATAGCCTATAACCAGCAGACGATCATGACGCTTCTAACGACACCTCATTTGTCCAGTTCTAATGAGTGGTTAAGGAGCTACGAGGGAACAAATGAACATACATACATAAATACATAGCCTGTCAAAATCATAACCCTCCTTTGGCTTTGCCGTAATTGGGTAAAAATAGTAGATTAGTAGCCAAGGGCTGTAACGAGATATTTAGGCGCACGAGCGCAGCGAGGGCGCCTATAGTTCGAGGGTGCAATTGGTGCTTACACCCGAGCTAACTATTCTGCTTTACATCTCGATTGTGAGGTAAGTAGAAAAAAAACCGGCATTATAAGAATAAAACATTTTGTTTGTTGAAATTTATAGTGAAATCAAATCAAATTTTAAGGACAGATTTTTTTTTTCAAGAACCAAATTGAGCTTCGCCGTTCGATATTTAAAATTGATGACTATTATACTCACACGAAGACAAGGCTGAATCGCAAAGCCACCTCTTTCGTCATTAGGCTGAATGCATGATGTCTATTGCCAGTATGATGGTTAGATGTGCGTGATCTTTTTGAAAGAATGAAGTGTTTTTTTTTTATTACTTAGCGCCCTAGGGCTTTTCTGCGACTGCCTCGTTGGTCTAGCGGTTGGCGTGTGCGACTGCTGATCATGAGGTCTCGGGTTCGATTCCCGGGTCGAACCAAATGTTTGTACGATCTACAAATATTTGTGTCGGAGTTTGGGTGTTTTCTATGTATAATATGTATGTATTTACAAAAAAAAAGTATATATGTATTCATATCAGTTGTCTAGTACCCATAACACAAGCTCTGCTTAGCTTGGGACTAGATCGCGTTGTGTGTTAGATGTCTGAAATATTTATTTATTTATTTATTTATTTCTAGCTACATTATTACCCTAGAGCGCTAATAAGTCACCTACAAGCCCTATTTGGAGGTAATAAGAACCTACTTACCGAACATGAGAGATGTAAATTTATTTTAATGTCCCTGTGTATTTTGACATCTTCCTAGCCTTATTCCCAACATTGTTTGGAGTCGGCTAATAGTTTAAATAGAATAGAATGAATTGAAAGTGTATTTTAAGTTAAATGTAATATTTTAGCCTAGTCATTATTCCTATTTTAGATTAAAACAGAAATAATAGCAAGGCTAAAAATAATAAAATGAGAGAATATTAGATATATTTTCAGTATTTCATAATTCAGTAACTTCTCCTTCTGAGGACTGATTCAATACAATCATGAGGTTATTAATCATTAGACCAATTACAATTAAGCCGATAAATCGAGGGCAAACCAAAACAAACTGGTACTCGTAACTTCGTGGTAAATACATTCTGACCATTCTATAACAGATCTAAAGAGGTTTTTGTCTAGGTGTTGAGTCTTGTTTTTAACAAATAGCTCAGGTCAGGTGGCTAAAGAAGCATTTCTTAATCTTTGTAGTGATTTGAGCATTCAGGAAATGAGTTCTGGGGGTACATATTTATATTAGTGTCGAGCATCCCTTATTGAAGATTATATCTAGGTTCTTTTTTCAATTAATGTATATACGGTATTTTTTATTATATAGCGAAGACGTAATAACATAACGAAAGACACACACAACGACAAAATGTAGAGGAGGTACAATAATAAAAAAAAAAAAGTCCTCAAAATCGATTTTTTTTTGTTAACTTTAACTTCATTTAAATACACATCTTAACTATATAAATAAATAAAAATTGGAGTGACGGTTTGTGATATTAAAATAACTCCTTTTTACTAAATGCATATGTATGCATATACGGTACGGGTACCAAAACAAGATTTTTTTAAATTTTTGTCTGTCTGTCCGTTTGTTCCGGGTAATCTCTGGAACGGCAGGACCGATTTTGACGGGACTTTCACTGGCAGGTATCTGATGATCTGAGGAGTAACTTATGCTTATGCTATATTTTTTATAGACTAGTTTCGTCCCCCGCGTTACCCGCGATAAAACAATAACCACGTGATTCAGTTAGACCATCATA
Source organism: Spilosoma lubricipeda (assembly GCA_905220595.1). Taxonomy (NCBI): domain Eukaryota; kingdom Metazoa; phylum Arthropoda; class Insecta; order Lepidoptera; family Erebidae; genus Spilosoma; species Spilosoma lubricipeda. The sequence continues at coordinate 6,756,027 of HG992290.1, forward strand.
AATATCAACGTTAACCCTGCGAGCGACCACTGGTTAAACCAAAACTTTTAGACACATACTTTCGTCCTTTTTGTAAACTATGTGAGCATTTATTTATTACAAAGTGGTAAAACGGCGAAACATATCACATGATGGAAATTGACTGCAGCCGCTCATGAACGCCCGCTACTCGGGAGTCACAAGCGTGTTGCCGGCCTTTGAGGAAGGAGTATGCTCTTTTCTTGAAAGTGGAGGGTGTTATGCCCCTCCAACGACATGATCATGCCTGGCGGACCGTGGCCGAACGGTAGATGTTGGGAAGTTTTATATATGCGAGAACTTCCATTTCGCGATACAGGGTTAGTTACTCTGTAGTTCGGTGTATATTCGGTAAATGGTATAGCGCTACTAAGGTTTGAAGGTGGTATCGTTCAGAATGGAAAGGGAAATGTTATAAATCAATAACTATCGTATACCTGCATATCATCATCGACAGTCGAGTCGAAGGTCTCCCGTAGCCTGGCTTCGCCGCGCACGTCCGCCTTCGCTGTCAGCTGCTTCTCACGCAGAGATGTGCGTCGCACTGATCTCACCCTGGGTAACATAATATTCTCATATACTACTTTTTCAAGTTCTACCAGTAAATTAGATCTATCTCAGTACGAAAAAAATGTACTGCATTAAAAATAAAACAATATCTCAGTAATTATAAGTGATCGCAATGACCGTGAATTACATAGGCATTATTTGAAATTTAAAATGTTGGTATTTATTTGTTCCACTCGTGGCTCATGCAAAGCATCGTCTACGATACTCGTATAATCACACTAATATACAAAGGCGAAAGTTTGTGAGTGTGTATGTTTGTTATTTCTTCACGTAAAAACTACTGGATGGATTTGGATGAAACTTTACAGTAATACAGCTTATACATCAGAATATATATTGAACACCGTGATTTTTATTCCCTCTTGACTTAATAATTGTCGTCTCCAAGGAAACCTTCTGCAAAACCGCCCGTGCGGCCTGCTGTTGAGGTATTTACAACCGGTCCGTTATTGTCGAGTGAAGACGCCACGAATAACTTATGGAGATTCTTGTCGGTTTTTCCCCATAGAGTCACCTAATGTAACCTTTCGAAAAAGTCTGAAAAGGCCTACTTGAAATAAAAGCGTTCTGATTTTGCCCGAGATGCCCAAAATCATCTAAATGGCATGGGCCTGGGAAGCCCTATGTCGAGCAGACTGAAAGGCCTAAGACGATACTTTACCTGCTAGTGCTGGCCGTAGATGAAGAGCGTCGTGCAGTCCGCAGGCGATCCGCTGCGGCGTGTTTACGCAACTCCTCCTGGTCGGCCGCCAATCGAAGAATGCGAGCGCGTACCTCACCCTCTTCGCAGATGTCTAGCGGACATAGTTTCATTAAGTATCTTCGATCACGAAATAAGAATTACTGAGGGACTGATTTTAAAGTAATTATATGTTTAAGAATCGAGGATTTTGGATATTCGATCATAATGCCGAGCATCGAACCAAACGGGGTGCAATTTCAGTGGGATCTGTAGTGGACCGCGATATACTGACGAGGATGATAATGTCACGGTAATAAAGGTGCTCATTGCTCGATTGCACACCACTTTCGTCGATTTTCTTACATTGATTATAAACTGAAATAAATTGTTAACAAGACCTCATAACAATAACCATTTTTTTGGAAAGCGTTCGGTGACGATGACACGAGTTCCACGATTTTTGTTCACCCAAAAAATGCTCAACGTGCCTATAGAAGTTTTCCCTTCAAAAATCACTGATTTCGTTGAACAGTTGACCATCGTATTGATCGGAATAAACATTAAAATTTAATAAAGAAAGTGAATAATTTTAATATATGTACTTTAAAAATAATTGTAGTATCTTCATAGTACGTACCCACACATATTTACTTATTATCATGTTTATACATGTGGGGAAAGCGTAGAACATTTTTTTTTCATTAAAACTAACTTAATGCTGAAATGCAGGCCATGTAAGTTGGCAGTGCGTACATCTAACGATGTTTTGGGAAATATTACAAGAAGGAAGAAGTATAGAGCAAAGCAATTTTATAATTACTACATTTTTTATAATTACTAAATCATCTGGAAGAAAAAGATATGGGTGTTTATATTTAACTTGCGATTTTTTTTGTTCAATTAATTGATTTATTTTTAACGAATTGGTCGATTTAATATAAACATCTTGTTGTTAGATTATTAACAAGTTACATAAATGAATACATTAGCCCTTAAATTAATATATTGAAAAGTTCGTGAGATAAACAAACTCTCGGGATATGTCAAGAAAAGTTCTCAAGATTGTAATTCTTAATTAGGGTTCCGTAGTCAAAAGTAAAGACAGGACCCTATTACTAAGACTCCGCTGACCGTCCGTCCGTCTATCTGTCCCAGGCTGTATATCATGAACCGTGATAGCTAGACAGTTCAAATTTTTCCAGATAATGTATTTCTGTTGCTGTTAATAACGAATACTAAATAAATATTGAAGAGGGCCCCCATACCTGAATAGTGATTGAGTATATTAATAACGGCTATAGGTAGATTATTATTATTAGAAATAGTGATTTTAATAATAATATTCCACTGCATCACCTAGGTAGTCAAACAACGTAAATAACACGAATATTGTATAAATAAAATGAAACGATAGTAGGAAATTCACAAAAACTCTTGTAAATGCCTTGAATTATTTGATGAAAAAGTACGGATGTGTGCCATTCTAAATTGAAATAATAATAATTTAAGAAAAAAGTAAAGAATATCATTTATTTTATACTCTTAATTGTCGGCACATGTTCAAATACATTCTAAGCATGTACTGCTATGGTTTTAGCAATTTGATTATGCTACAGGGTGAAACCGGTCAGGGTAAGTTAACTAAATAGTGGAACAAAAGTACAAGACAGTGAGTTCAATTACAAGAAAGAAAAAATACGAGTGTAAGATAAAGACTGCCTCGTTTGTCTCGCGGTTGGCGTGTGCGACTGCTGATCGTAAGGTCTCGGGTTCGATTCCCGGGTCGGACCAAATATTTGTATGAACTACAAATATTTGTTTCGGAGTTTGGGTGTTTTCTATGTATAATATGTATGTATTTACAAAAAAAAGTATATATGTATTTGTATCAGTTGTCTAGTAGCCATAACACAAGCTCTGCTTAGCTTGGGACTAGATGGCGTTGTGTGATAGATGTCCGAAATATTTATTTATTTATTTATAAAGTTAGTGCAATCAAGCAAACATGTTTCATCGAGCAAAAGCGCAATTTGTTGAGTCTTCATAGAGCATCTTCACAAAGAATTAGTAATTATGGTCGGGGAACAGGAGATTGTAAGAGAGATGTCTTCAAATAAAAACATAAGAATATAATATTTTACTTTGTTACCTGCTGGCCTCTCGTCATGCTTATTCCTTACATTGAGATCAGCTCCATATTGCACTAATAACTCCAGCACCTCTAGCTGTAACAAAATAACTTCATAGAAAACATCTCTCAAAGAGAAAAAAAAACCATTTTAAGTTGACTTTAGAATTGAATTGTGAAACGCTTCAAGGTAGTAGAGCCACGCTGATTTCAGCACGAACGGGCCGGCTCGACCGGGGCGGTACTACCCTCGCACAGAAAATCAACGTAAAATGACAGCGATCATGCTGTCGTGTTTCGTTGGTGAGTGCGAGACCGGAGGCCCAATGATGCGAAAGCATCACTAGCCCGCCATGGTGTGGGTCGCGATGCTGCATTGTTGCATTGTCTGCGTTCGCATGATGGTGACCATCACTCTTGGATTCTGCTTATGCTTTCCATCAGGCAGAGTAGAGTCATTATGGCAAGGTCAAACATAAAAAAAAAAAATCTGTAACTTCGAAACAAGGGCCTTTGTTCTTATATAAATAAACTAGGTGAACCCCGCGGTGATACCCGCGTTTGTTGTAGTAACCGCGGGTAACGTCGCGGGCCGAAGCTAGTTTATAAAATGTAGCCTATGTTACTCTTTATATCATCAGCTATCTGTTAGTGAAAATCTCGTCGAAATTGGTCCAGTCGTTCCAGAGATTAGCCGGAACAAACCGACAGACAAAAATTTTAAAAAATGCTATTTTTATATATGTACCAAGTTCAGTACAGATCAAAAATTAATGCTCAGGATTCATATAAAGGAATGGAACGAAAGAAATTAAAAAACACACATTCGACCTCAGAGAATAGTGTGGAAATTTGTATTTTAATCCAAGAGTAATTTAAGCTAATACAGTCAAAAACAGATCAAAAAAAAATTCTAGTTTTATTGATATAATTTAAGTTGTAGTAATACATACATGTCCCCAACAAGCTGCCGCATGAACTGGTTGCCACATGTCATGGTCCACAACATCAGTCGAGGCGCGGTGTTCTAACAAATACTCCACCACTTTGATGTAGCCATTTGCCGATGCTATGTGTAGCTGGAAAAAACAATTCATTTGATTTAAAAAACTTTTTGGTACAAGATAATGCATTTTTTTCCGAGATCTTTCGAACTTCCAGTGAGATATGATTATTAGTTTGATGAATTATTGAAAAATAATTTGACCATCAGTAGCGCAATAGTGGCCAATATTTGAAAGTGAAGGGATAGGTTAGTTGAATATGCATAAAAACACACACATGTGCACAACACATGTTGACAGTAATTTACCGAATTACTAAAACAATTTTAAACTTAATATTTTTAGATATAACAACAATATCAGTGTACGAGAAATTCATTACTGACTCAGAATAGTTCAAGAGGTAAGCCGGCATAGGTAAACAATGCACTGTCACGTTATTAAGGTCGATGACCTGGCTATTTGTAGAAATTTGTGAAAACCCTAGAAATGAAGTGGGGATGAAGTTCAGTAAAGGACTTCTATCATAAATTTAAAGCGTGCAAGATATTGGGTTAGGTTTTATCTTCCTTGTCCGGGTTTATATCCATTGAGATCTAAATATACGCGGTATCTTTCTTCATGAGATATATCGACTCAGTGATAGGCGTGTACTGATAAAGATGTAAAATTTTATCTAATACTCAATACTAAAAGTAGAGAGAAGACTTCTATAGAAATTATTAATTCGCTCAACTTGACAACTGCCTGAACTGTCAACAAGTGAATAAATCTAGAAATAAATAATGATTGATCTTGTATCTTGTCGCCAAATGTAGACGTCTTTGTCAAATAATGGATAAAAATAAACAAAAAATATCATGTAAACTACATAATATGTATTGCATTACAATTCAGTATCAGTTTTAGACACAAACAGTAGGTAGACTGGAGTGTTTCCGATGTATCGGATAAGAACAGAGATAAAAGTGAAGATCACATCGCTGGAAGTGATTAACGCCAAACTAAAAAGGGAATAACGGAAACGCTTGGAGGCTTAAAAAATTACCGACACATTTTACTCTATCTTAGATAGAAGATTAAATCGATATTGACGAATAAACAAACGTTATCAAGAGAAATAAACAATCACCAAAGAAAAGCGGTCTATTTTCAGTCAGTGGATCATGGGGCTGTTATGATAAAAGAAAATAAAATTACTCACAAGTGTAGCTCCTTGATTGTCTCTAGGTTCATCCAAATCCATCCTTTCGTTAACTAACTCTGCGACATCCCTCAACATTTTCATTTCAGTCGACGCCCTGGTATCATCAATTAACCTTTGCGTTACACCTCTAGCTGCCATTTCACTTTCTATCGCGTCCAGCGTTCTTTCTTCTTCGCATATATCGTAGGGCATATTACCGTCTCCATTGACTGCTAGTAAATTAGCTCCCCTTTGTATTAATATTCGTACTAGGTTAAGGTTTCCACAGGTAGCTGCAGCATGTAATGGTGTCCATTTCTCACTATCCTCAGCGTTTACATTCGCCCCGTGGTCGAGAAGAAGCCGCATCATGGCTTCGTTGTTGTCGATACAGCACTGGTGTAGCGCAGTAAGACCATCTTCGTTCGTAGCGTCTGGTGTGACGCCTCGGGATAATAATCTCCGAACTGTAAGAGTCGTAAAAATATTCTTAAAAGTTTATCCATATAACAGAATATTAGTTACCTAATAAGAAATGTTAATACGTCAGTTAGCAAAAAATAATTTAAATAACAATTTTGTTTTTCTTTTGATCCAAAGGTCAGGGAAATACAGAAGTCACTTGGAGAACCTAATCGGTCTTATTACAAAAAATCCAGAAAGTACTAGGTTTAAACCAGGACTTCAAAGTCTAGGTTTGTTACGGGATCAAAATTAGTACCATGGTTTAAACCTGACATTATTACAAAACTAAAACTAACCGTGGAATAGCTAGTACCGCGATTTAGTCCTTGGACCAAAATAACAACCACAGACTATATTAAAAAGATCCATCCAATCTGAAATTATTCAATTATAACGTTCCGTTTCCCGTGTAGTTGATATTTTCTTGAAATGTAATGTTAAATAAATAACTTTTTGAGGGTTATTTATTATTTTAATATATTGTAAGTTACAACTTGTTTTAAGCTTTAACTCTAGCTACTTAGATCAAATTTATTTGTGCTTTAATATCTTTCTTTATCGGTACAAGTATCAACTTACGACTTAGCCGTTACTGCTTGAAACAAAGCAAAGTTTATGCGCGCGTAATGGGTTTTCAAGTGCAAGTTACACACAATCAACAGATTGTTTTTAATATGTTTGATTGATTACTTATATTAAGGTATATTTAAACAAAAGGGCCCACACGAATACGAGGTCTGTTGGACTGCTGCCGGTGCGTTTCTATTACCATCATGTCCTCCAAATCAATTACATCAATCATGTTATGATCCATTTTATTGGCTAACTTGTAATACGTAAATAACTTCCTTATATTAAAGTTTCTCTGTGTAAATAACTACAAAAATACAACAACATTCACAATCAACACAGAATACACAATAGAATTTTGACGTTTGCGATTTAGACCACTGTTAAACTAGGGGTCTCGGAGGTTTAACTTTGTTACCATAGATGGTCCATGGTTTAGAGTTAGTCTATGTTTTGTAATACGGATTTTGTTTGGTACTTGGATTAAAGGTGGTTTAAACCTAGTACTAACGTTAGTCTACGTTTTGTAATAAGACGGAATAAGTCCAAAGCATTCAAGCTCCAGTCCACTCCAAACTACAACTTTTATCTATATACCAATACTAGCCGACCCACGCAACCTCATTTGCGTCTCACATTGCCCGTAGCGTGATAATTTTTCCCCGTTTTTGAAATGTTTTTCATTGCTGCTCCGCTCCTATTGGTCCAAGCGTGATGATATATAGCCTATAGCCTTCCTCGATAAATGTACTATCCAACACTGAAAGAATTTTCAAATCAGACCAGCGGTTCCTGAGATTAGCGTGTTCAAACAAACAAACAAACTCTTCAGCTTTATATATTAGTATAGATTTATAAAACTTTGTGCATTATAATATTTTTTTGTCTTGGTAATAAACATATTTTTATAACAGCTCAGCAATAACAGTGTTATAATTTTATTCGTGTACAAAATATGTGTCTAACTGAGTAGATAGAGTTTAGGGTTGTAGTCCACATTAAGGCGAGGACTACAGTCGACAAGTTACATCATTTAAGTAGATGAGTCGAATGACAATAACAATAGTATTTAAAAAAAATTAAAGGTAAATTCTGTTTAAATTTATTATATTAACATAATGCGTGTCAACGGCAAAACGTTATACACTCGAAGTAAAGAACATTGAACTGTTAAACAAAAGCAAACGATTGGACACACACATCTGTCATCACCATTTCAATAACAAAACTCATCACTGTTTTCGGAAATAAAAGAAACCTATATTTTTGGAAAATTACATTTTCGTTGGTCTCGAGGTCAGCGAGCATCGATGTATATTGCGTGATTCAAATTCAAAGGTTTAGTTACTCAGAGACTAATTAATAGACTTTTCAAGTCATTATAATATATTTTAACATGTTTATATATTTTTTATTTTGTTTCTACATATGCTACCAATATCAGAAACAGAGTACTGCGCTGATGTGCCTTTATGACATGAATTGAAAAAAAAAAAATAGACTTTTTAATTAAATTCTAATAGATACTGTTAAAATATCACAGGGGCCTAAACACAATCAAACAAATAAACCCATCTGACTCATGTATATGTCACCGTAAGATTGTAAAAACCGTTAGATTATAATTTACCAAGTGAGATTGCAAACTGTCTATAGATTGTCAATTACGATATACTACTTACACGCATCAAATTGTCAACAGTCCCTGATTGGTCGGTTTTAGAGTAGGCCGTTCAATAGCCATAGAGTTCGGTTGGGTTAGAACTTCTATAATTAATCACAAAATATTTTTACTGTCACAACAATTTTATATAACTAATTCTAAAGCCGAGAGGTATTTTCAACATGAAATCAATTTAAAATCACAAAATACTTCACATTCGGCAACAAAGACGAATTAACAAACAAATATGGCGGCGCGGGACATATTATGCTGTTTAACCAATTCACAATCTTTCGACTGTTTACAGTATCGCGAGATAGATTACAATGTAACGATTTTGATAATCTTACGGTAACATATACAAAGAGAGGGATATACGGATAAATTTCTACTACGACGAAAAAACGTTTAACAAAAGTAACATCACCACGTGAGTAAAAAGCGATAAGGTTTAGCCGAGTCAGGTAAAGGTAAATTTCAAAAGATAGTAACTATTCGTGAAATAATTGCAACATAATTAACGACGTAAAACTGACCTTAAAACCTTGATACACTTTCAATTACTTTTACTGCATTTTTAACACATAACATGTTTGTACAGAACAGGGAACCTCGTTTCGCGACACAGCTTAAGACAAGTCAGAAAATAAATTTTAATTGTAAGAATTCAACATGACGACAGTTAGCTACGATAAATAAGTTGATGTTTGATGATGAAAATTTTCGAAATGTGGCGATGAATTAAGAACACGAGAGTATATCACCACACCTATTCATCTCTACAATGTCGTAAGAATAGGTTAAGGGAACAAACTACGTTGGACAAAAGATATATAATATTTGATAATCCTATATTAATTCGTCTAGCCAAAAAGCTCTTTTTCGGGGAGCTTCATAAATAAAGCGATCGCTTCAAACTTTAAACTACTCCGTGCTTGTATACCTTTTATAAATTGAGACAACACCAATCTGTAAACAACGTAAAAGCAAGATTTTGCTTTTCCTATGTCATATTAAGCCCCACAACATAAGTAGTTGTAGCAAATGAACCACTATATTACACATTTAGTATTTGTAACACGAGACGGAAATCGTACAACTTACTAACAAGCAAATTACAATAACAAAGTTTAACCCACAAATTACAATAGGTATTCATTAGGCTTCAGATGAAACCTGTTAAAGCCTATAAATGGTTGTAAGCCGGCTAACTAATAAGTACCGTGTTGACTTTATTGACTAACGCTGGTTAAGTAGTTGTTCTTATAAGTAACAAGTACAATTTTAACAAAAATAAAACCGACTTCAAGGTTCGACTCGATTTCTCTTGGATGCCATCATCAGATATTAATGTTCTTATCATGGTACCACGGTCGGGACATCTCCTTTCCATTAAAAAAAAATCGGTTCATAAACGAGGACATTATCCGCGAAAACATAAAAAAAAGAAAAAGAAAAAAATATAATCGAATTCAGAAGCCTCCTCCTTGTTTTGAAGTCGGTTAAAAAACAGATGATCATTACTTTTTTTTTTTTTTTTTTTTTTTTTTTTTTTTTTTTTTTTTTTTTTTTTTATAATTTACCTGCCAAAGTGACTCTGCTCAGCCTGATGGTAAGCTCAAGCAAAATCCAACAGTGGGGGCCACCATACTCACTGCTAAAGCAAACAATGCAGTATGGCGTCCCACACTATGGCGGCTTAGTGAGATGCTTTTTCACGCCCCGCTTAAAGGACCCGGGATCATAGTGGGAGGGAAACACGTGCGCTGGTAGTGAGTTCCAGTTTTTAACTGCTCGGCTCAGGAAGGAAGAACCAAACCGCTTGGTTCGAGAATGTATTTCTACCACTCTTAGGCGGTGGCTTGCAAGGCCTGCACGTGTTGTTCTGTAGAGGAAGGGAGAAGGTGGGATCAATTGGAAGAGCTCTTCAGAACACTCTCCATGGTAAAGGCGGTAGAGGACTGCCATGGAGGCGATATCTCTCCGCAACTGCAAAGGCTCTAGGAACTCGGTGGCATCGGGACTGTTGATAATGCGGATTGCTCGCCGCTGCAGCCGGTCGAGAGCATCAAGCAAATACTGCGCGGAGAAAAAGCGCGGGAAACTTCGAGCGTGCCGGACGTGTCTACGGCTAGCTAATAAGTGTGCGGTTAACTGTATTTATTATTTGCCTATCGTCGGCGCGTTCGCGCGCTGTCGATGGACACGCCGTTGTATATATATATTATATAATATGAGTGAGAGTGTATTAGAGGAGAATAGAAGAACTATAGATATCATTAGTAGGGGAGGAAGTAGTATGGAGGAAGATAACACGAGTCAAAATGAGAACCAAAAACACGACGAAGAGGTTAACGTACATGTTTCAGAAGAACAGGAGATGGATAATAACGAAAATTGGACAGTAGTGGGCAATAGTGAAAAAAGAAGAAGAATTGAACCGATTGAAATAAGTATTTCTAGTACACAGAAGTTACCTAAGCAATTTGCTTTGGCCAAATTATTTAACTCGGAAAGTATCACAGGAATTACTCGGGTCAAGTACATGAATTCTTTTAGGGTAATTATTAGTTGTGATAACGAAGAAAGCGCTGCGAAGTTGCTGGAGTGTAAAAGTTTGCAAGAAAAGGAATGGCGAGTTCAGAAAACATGGGAGAAAAACGTTTCCTACGGTATTATAAGGCAAATAGATTTAGAGTTATCTGATTTAGAACTATTAGAGTGCATTAAAAGAGATAACAGATTTGAAATTTTATCAGCAAAACGTTTAAAGCGGAGAGATTATGAATCAGGATGGACACTAAGCGAGAGTGTTCGTATTTGTTTCAAAGGAAACTACCTCCCACCGTACATTAAAATATACGAAGTCAATGTTGCCGTTGTACCTTATGTGTTCCCAGTTACCCAATGTTCGCGGTGTTGGCGTTTCGGTCATACAATAAAAGTATGTCCCTCCCTAAAAGTTATTTGCCCCAAGTGTGGTAAGAATCACCCGAACTGTGAAACATCGTCATATAAATGTGTTAACTGCAGAGGCAGTCATATGTCGTTAGTCAAATCTTGTCCTGCTTTTATTAAAGAAAAGAAACTTAGGTCACTAATGTCTGAGTTTAACTGTACATACCGCCGTGCACTAACAATGTACATACCACCTTTTTCACCTTCTTATAATCAACAGTTTGAAGCATCTACATCTTATCTCCAACAAGACAATTATAAAAACAATATGTTTACACAAAAGAATCCAAGCTATAAGTCATACGCTGCAGTAGTATCAACAAATAACAAACAGGAGCAGAACATGGTAGGAAAGGATTTGCACAGAAATAACAAACGTAAACAACGCAGCTCATCGTCTCAATCACGTCAAGGAGGGAATGAGTCACTGTCATCAGAGTCATGCATGTCCGACGACGATGAACGCGCATCCGTCACTGACGGCGGGCGCCCTGCTACTGCTACTGAGGCAGCGAACATTAAGCGCTCGCGCTCTCGTCGTGGCAGCCCGCGCCGGCGTCGACCCCAACGTAGTGAAACCACAGTTGAACAACACAATAATAACGAGAATATTTCAAATACAGGTAATACATCTAAAGTAGGGCCCTTTGAACATGACGTGCAGTCGAATCCGGGATTTTCATTTCCCAACTGCTCATTTAAGCCTTTATTAAACAAAATTAAAAGGATATTACTCTCTGAAAGATATGACTGGTTTAGAAAAATTAATTTAACTGTTAGCATTATTTTACAATGGCTTTTATCGACTCTTATTGATAATTTTACGGATTTGTCTTTACTTAAGAAATTGTTTGGCATTACTAGTAACTCTCAAAATGACTAACTTTAATAATAATACCGTTATCAATATCTTACAGTGGAACGCGCAAAGCTTAAGACCAAAGTTATTATTGTTTGAGAACCTTCTAATACAGGACAAGGTACATATAGCAGTTGTTTGTGAAACTTGGCTGGATCAGAATAGTAGCATTAAGATTAAGAATTACAACATTTTTAGAACCGACCGGGCAGACAATTATGGAGGGATCAGTATTATAACACACAAGTCCGTTAGAGCCCAGATATGCCCAATGGTACTTAATCACGCCGACATTCAAGTGTTACATGTTAAGATTTTTAATTGCAGACGAGTTGAAAATATAATCGCGATTTATTGTCCTCAATGGGTACATACCCGTCAAACTGATTGGGAAGAGTTATTTAACAAATTTACTCACAAATCCTTAATTTTAGGCGACTTTAACGGTCATCATTTTACTTGGTCATATAAAACAGACATCAGGGGTTCGCAGATATTTAATTCATTAGCCAATAGTAATTTAGTTTCCTTAAATGATAATAGCCATACACGTATTAAACTAGTTGCGGGAACCTTGCAACGTAGTTCACCAGATATTTCCTTGGCTACTTCAGATATCTCATGTTTTTTTAACTGGCAAGTTACTAATGAATCTCTAGGTAGTGACCATCTTGTAATCACTCTCTCTACTTCGATTAACTTTAACCCTAACATTTTAAAAAAGCGTAACTTAAAATTGGCGGACTGGGAGAGCTATGAAAGGTTCCTACAGACTACGTTCTCTGACTTTAATCTAACGAATGACCCCCAACAGGTATATAATAACTTTATTAATAATATAGATATAGCTGCAGACAAGTTTATTCCATACATAAAGGTCAATTTAAACCCAGCTAGTAAATTTACCCCTAAGCCTTATTGGAACTCTAATCTATCGCAATCAGTTGCCAAGCGCAGACTAGCCCTATCACAGTTTAGGAAAAATCCTACTCCATCGAATCTGAAAATCTTAAATAGATGCATTAAAGATTCACGAATACTTATAAGGAAAGCATCATCGGACAATTGGCACAAATTCTGTAACTCTTTGGAATCAGTTTCGTCATCTGGTGAAATGTGGAGGAAAATGAAATGGCTTAAAGGAAACAACACCGTAAATACACATGTAGATAGTTTTAGAATCGAACTATTGTTATGCAATTTGTGTCCTCCATACGTATTACCCGATAGGCCTATATTTACTTCGCATAACCCTAAAATAGAATCCCCGATAACATTAAAAGAGTTAGAGTCTAGCATTAAAACGAGCGATACAGCCCCGGGTTGGGATAATATTTATTTTTCCATGATTAAACACTTGCCTAAAAATGCGAAGTGTGTGTTGCTGAAGCTTTTTAATAATTGTTTAAGTTCAGGTTTCTCACCATTGCAATGGCGAGATATTGACGTAGTTCCCATCCCTAAACCTGGACGCGACCCTTCTCTAGCTACTTCTTTGCGCCCAATTAGTTTAATGTCTTGTGTTTGTAAAATCTTTCATTCAATAATTAACAGGAGACTAGAGTGGTATTTTGAGAATAAAAGAACGTTTTCAAAAGAGACCGTTGGCTTCAGAAAATCTAAATCATGCTTAGATAGTTTAATAAGACTGGTAACAAGGATCCAGACAGGGTTCTCAAGAGATCTCACCACCTTGGCGTGTTTCATTGATATTGATAACGCGTACAATAATATAAATGTAGTTTCACTCTTGGACATATTGGACAAGGCAGGTGTCGGATCACAAATTTGTAATTATTTATGGTACTTCCTTAGTTTTAGAACTTTAAAAATTAAAAACAACCTTGATTGTATAGCTCGATGTACAGGCCTAGGTCTAGCTCAAGGCGATCCATTATCGCCATTGCTTTTCAATGTTGCTACCTACTCTATTTGTAGCAGCATAAGTGAAGTATATATGTCACAATACGCAGACGACTTTGTCGTGTATATATCCGATAAAAGCCTCGAAAATGCCAGTAGAGTACTTCAAATAGAAATAAATAATTTGGTTGTAAATCTGGAAAAGTTAGGCTTAAGTGTATCTTCTACAAAAAGTAAGATATGTATCTTTAAAAGAGGCTTTAATAGAAAAACTGTTTCTGTTTCAATTGAAGGTTCACCATTGCAAAACGTTAGTTGTATAAAATACTTAGGTATGTGGTTGGACTCTTCTTTGAGATGGTCCAAACACATCAATGTTTTACATGAGAAGACCCAGAAGCTGCTTAATGTGTTCAAAGTACTGGCTGGATCTGGTTGGGGCGTCCACCCAAAACATCTGAGACGTCTATACATAGCTATAATTAGAAGCCGTTTAGATTTTGGTAGTTATCTTTATGATATTAGCTGTAATTCTAATTTAGTTAAGTTAGACAGGGTTCAGAATCAAGCTATGCGAATAATAGGTGGTTTTGTGAAAAGTACTCCTATCCATGTGATGGAGAGTGAGCTTTGTCTACAGCCTTTACATGTTCGACGTATGTATTTAGCTGGCAAAGTGTGGTTTCGATCTTTGTCTATCTCTAACAATCCTACTGTAGATGTTCTGAGCGAACTGAACTCTCATATTAATCTAAGATACTGGCGCCGTAAAAAGAAAATTCCAGCTTTAATTGAAATTTATATTAAATTTTGTAATGTTAACATTCATTCCGAGGAACAGTTAGGCATGTACTCTCTGGAATATTGGATGAGTTGGTATGATGTAAATGACATTATAAGACATAGAATCGAGGGAATACAAACCAAAAGAGAATACGATCGTACATCACTTTATCGTAAGTGCTCTGAATTTTTGAATTGTCAATATAACTCTCATTACAAGATATTTACTGATGGTTCAAAGGAGAGCGAACATATGGGAGCGGCCTTTTTTGACCCACAATCTGACTTGTCCTGTAAATTCAAAATTTGTAAAAACGTTTCTATAATGTACATTGAACTGATGGCTATTTTGGAGGCACTGTTATATATTAAGTCCTTAGACTGCAAACATTTTGTAATTTTGACTGACTCGAAGAGTTCCCTACAACATATAGCTCGTATTACCTCTTCCTTAAGAGGTTCTCCGATAGCTTATAGTATTCTTGGATTATTATTAGAACTAAAATCTAACTCTAAAGAAGTCATCTTGCAATGGATCCCTTCTCACATTGGCTTGATAGGAAACGAAACAGTGGACAGAGCAGCTAAAGAAGCTTCGAGTGATGGTGAACTTTTACATGTTTTACCCGTGTTTTCTGACTGCATCTATTTAATTAAAGTTTATTGTCATGAATTGTGGAAGGTACACTTCGATAAGAGATCTGTTGAGAGGGGGATATGGTATAAAACACTTCAAAGTGAACCTTTAAAGAACCCATGGTTCGGTAGTTGTAAAATAAAACGGGACCTGTTAATCACTGCCTTTAGACTTCGATCCGGACACATTCCACTCAATAAATTCGCATTTTTAGTTAAGAAAGTTCCGTCTCCTTTGTGTACAGAGTGCGGAATTGTAGAGGACGTTTTGCATATTTTAGTGGAGTGTGTACGAAACGAGGACGTTAGGTACAGTGTAATGTTGCATGAGGTTCCCAATTTAAAAGAAGTAGGGAGATGCAATTGCATTCTATCATATCCGCTATCTACAGCAGCCACACTACTATATAAGATTGTTGACATAGGTATGCGAAGAAGGGCCTATGTCAACAATTGTATATATACTTAGATGTTAATTTATACTTATAAATATATAAGATTGTTATTATCTATATAAGATATATAAGATTGTGAACTGGCCCAATGGAGTGGCATTACCATGTTGGTTATAACTCCTTAAATAAAGATTAAAAAAAAAAAAAAAAATACTGCGCGGATCCATCACAGAGATGAGAACAATACTCCACGCACGGGCGTATCTGGGTCTTATAAAGAAGACACAAATGCTCGGGCGTGAAGAACCGTCTCACCTTGTTCAATACGCCAAGTTTCCGCGAGGCCGCCTTAGTGATGCTTTCGATGTACTCCCGTGGGTTGAGGTCCCGGCAAATGTCCATGCCCAGAACACCGAGCTTATCCCGTAGTGGCAGTTGAGTGCTCTGAAAAGTGGGGAGGGGAAGAAACGGAGACTTTTTGGAAGAGAACGCGCACACCTGTGTTTTCTTAGCGTTGAACTCGACCAGATTCCTGTTTAGTAGGTAAGTTAATGTTACGTAAAATTAAAACTATGGGAATTTGTTGTTTCGTAAAAATGCCGTATTTAAAGGATGTTATCAATAATGTCATTGATTTACTCTTCTTGTCCGGATAGTTTTCAGTGTTATGTAAGTAGCGTTCAGCTATTTTTGACACATGTTTGTTCAGATAGTTTTATAGTTTTGACATTGTGTTGCCCAGCTGATTTTGAACTTTTAACATGATCATTTAATTCTGGCACTAGGCTTCGTAAGCGAGTTATGTACGCTAACTCGTATATCAGTTTCAGAAATTTGGACATGGTCACCTGCTTTTACGACTGACAGTACGCGCATTATAGCTTTACTTAAGGATATCATTCTTGTCTGTAGTGTAATTCTTCTAAGCCGTTTGAAATCATGAACTTTCGTTCTATTTAGAACTCCATCTTTTCACTCAACCGCCCTAATACAACAAAAACCCCTATAAAAGTAAAAAATATATTGTACTTAAAATTATACATAGGTTTCAACTTTTTAAATTACTGAACTACTGTAAATAAAAGCAAGAAATGCAGGTTAATATTACCGAAACAGTTGCTGCTGTGTAGTTACGTACGATATGCCGTACAATCGCAACATCAGCTGGCGCTTGTTAAAACCAAGCAAGACTTATTTCTGTATCCTAAAATTCTCTTTATCAACTCTGTTATAAAATTACGAAAACGTTTATTATTCTGGGAAAGACCCATTCTATATAATGTTTGTACCCGCAAGTGAAGAAAAAAGAAAAGAACTTATTAGCTGCCATGTATAAAGTAAACGGTATGTTATTATTAAGTGTTGTAACCGGCGCAGGTGTGGACCGTAGCCGACCTTGTTTATGAATCAAATCATTAGTCAGACCTGCGAAACCTAGAAGTTCTACTTTGAGACCAATCACTGTTTTATCAGTAGGGCATGAGTAATCGTTTAACTACAATCATCTTGCTGTTAACTAGTTGAATTGTGCCTTTAGTAAATATTAAATTTTACAATTTGTTAAATAAACAATCATAAATTAAACTATCTCTATAAAAAGGAAAAAGAAGGACAAACTGACTATTCATTGTCACCTTTCTCCTTTTTAGAATGGTGGATCTAATTATCGAAATAGATACAGGTATAAGGAAGCTTATATGTCTATATTCTTTTTAATAGATCATACTTCACAATACAATTTCAATGACAAAATGCCTTAACATTTGAGTTAGAAAACTGTCATATGAATATTCATTACGTTTTTTCACCTTTGCGCTATTTTTTTATTTTATAAGTTCATGTGTATTTGCTATTATTCTTGTAACGTTAAAATGAGTGTTGGATAGTGACAACTGAATTACTGTAGCCAAATGTAATTTTGAAAAATCTGCATCCGCTGATGGCCATTATTTGAATGTTAAGGTACGGGACTATTGATTAAATTCAAATTCAAATTCAAAATCATTTATTCAATTAAGACACTAAGTGACATTTATGAACGTTAAATTGAAGCTGTAGTTAAGAATCATAGATCGACACAAACAGACGCCACAGCATGTACTGTATTGTCGAGGTAAATTAGGTGAAAACACCAAAATCTACTGCCTGCCTGTGTCGATCCATAACTTCCAGTTTCCAATTATTAGTGAAACATCCTCTCTTTGTATCAATTGAAAAGTAAAATAAATAACAGCTAAAACACATTTTAAAATTATTTACGGTCAACTATGCACACATACTTTTAAAACATTCTCTCAGGGTTAAAAATTGGTAATATAGATAATCATAAATTAAAAATTTAAAAGACCCCCTACGCAGCATCAGGTCGAAGTTATCAATTAAAGGTTATACTGGCACGCGTGAAACACTTAATAAGTAATCGTACGCCAAAAATGCCTTACAATGTTTTGGAAAAGAACTGACATTCTTACACTGCTGAACCGATAACAACCAAACATAGCTAATGATCACCACAAGGAAACTGGCTTTCAGACAGACATCGACGTCAAACTTATAACTTATAACACCCCTATTATTTACCCCTAATTTACTATTTAAACAAACAATACCATAAAATCTTTATTTTCTATTCATGATTTATGTTCAACCTTCCTCGGATTTAGTTCAAGTTTGATAGAGTTATTAATGCCTTTTGACGTGAATGACATTGAAAAATAAAATAATGCAATGCGTGACGTACAGTTGATAAACTAGATAAGCTTGTTTATATCTTCACAATATGGCGGGGAAATACATAATCGATTGTTAGGTTGAAGACGTTTAGGGAAGAAATAGACATAGATTAAAACCACTGATTACGAGGCTGGTGGACTACAAACTCGTACTAGGAGTTCTAGTTTTTAGGAATAATGTAATATCGCATGGGATTTTGATCTTTAAGGACATTGTAAGTAAGAAATAAAAAGTTAATAAATAGTTGTAAAACCCGGAAAAGATATGCCTATAGTTAGCTAAAAAATTATAATTTGATGACAATCTATCTGTGGGCTTAGTGTGAGTTTATTTTGTATCTACGCTATCAGCACGGTAAGCGCGTTCAGCGACCCGATTGGCCCGCAATAAAATCTTCACCAACCACAACGCTAAACGCGTTCGCTGTCGGGAGTGAGTTGACGTGAAAGAAACTCACACTAGGCCCTCTGAATAATAAGAACGACAATCATATAGTTACATGCGGAAGATTTTATCGTTTACATTTTTAGATATACACATTATCATTTATCATACATACTTTATCAAATCCTACACTAACAAAAGCTTTAATCTACATCAAGTTATTTATAATAAAATATATACATTCAGTGAATGTATTTATTTGAATGTATTCATTCAAATAAATACATTCACATTATAAATCGTACATTCAAAGCCACATTATAGCACTATTATAAAACCGGCAATGATATAAGCTAGATATTCAAATTAGTTTTGTACGAATAAATTTGTCATGATTGAATAATTTTATCGTAAAATGATAACGATTATCTCAGCATGAAAGCCATTGGCTTATAGTGACTAGTATTATCTTAAAGTGATCTCATGGCTGATCTGTGTGTTGTTTATTATAAACTAGCTGAGCCCCACGGTTTAACCCGCGGTTGCTGTTGACCGACATCTAACGAGAACACTACATTTTTTATAACTTCAGACTAATCTATTCCGTTTATCCGTTTTTGCGTAAAACAGTAACAAACGTCCATAAAAACTTTCGTCTTTATACTATTAGTAAGATTTGATAGTTTACCTTCATCTATATCATTTCTAGCTGCCGCTTCCAGCAACATAACGCTATCACTAAAGTATATACTCCGCTTGTTGCTTTTTTCTCTCTTTGCCCTTGATCTCGCCCATTCTTTTTCGCGTTGCTGCCATAGTTTCAGCTGTTGCATGCGACGTCTGAAAATAATGAACATTTTTAATGGTAATTTAGACAGCTGACTGTGTTTATGACACAACACAACTATCTTCGAAGAATAGAACTGCACTTATAACTATGACATAAATACTCTATACCTTAGACTATATTTTAGTGCTTCAATTAATTTAAAATAGAATCTAACTACTAAAGAAATTCTTAATAATAGCCCGGAGTATGGAAGTTTGGCGGTGTTTCACGTCCGTGCCAGGAGAGCAAGCACGTTAAGCAGACGGTCCAGGTTGTCATGAACGTCTATGACAATCGTTATTGGAAAGTAAGACCCCTCTAAATATACTGACAACTAGTTAAACCTTCGAATTCGTCGTCGTCCTCAGGGTGGCGGAGGTGCCAAGTCGCTCCGTGGAAAAACTGATATTCAGGTAAAACCGGTGGAACTTGTGTGGAACTATTTAGTTTGTAAAGGTATACATAATTATGGTTGGTTTTTGTTTTCATCTTATAATTTTTATTTCTATACCAAAACGAAGCACTGTCTACTGTCAAAGTTGTGTACAGTTGTAACTGGATTGCAGGTATACTATAATGTACTGTTAAGACTGCTCTTTGTATTTCCATCTGTATCTGTACCTATTAAATAAAAAAAATAAAAAAACTAGTAGCCGCGACTGTTAATAATCTTAGGAATAAGGATGGCTAAGAAGAAAATCTAACTACCCCATTAGATTAGTTATTACTAAGATCTTTTTTCTGGGGCATCGATGTTTAAATTTTTTATTTTAGTTAAGATTTAGTGTTTGATATTATAGGTTTTTTTTAAATATACTTCCATGTTCAAAATAGGCGCTTATACAATTACTAGCTGTCCCGACGAACGTCGTTTTGCCATAACTACTAATAAATTAAAAATTAATTGAAAAAACATTGTGCAGCGGACAAAATTGTCAATCTAAACCATTCCCAGATCCCCTTAAACACACACAAAAAATTTCATCAAAATCGGTCCAGTCGTTTGAGAGTAGTTTAGTGACATACACACTCACAGAAGAATTATATATATAAAGAAGATCAGAAGCAGATTCTTGAGTAGTTATATAATTATCTAATTTAAAGTTACTTAAAGAGTGTGATAGGAGGAAATCGAGTTCATAAAATAGCAAAACAATTATTGTCCTGTAAATGAAATAGATAAACAAAAGTGGCATAAAAATACTCATAAAAATAAAAATGATCAAAACATCGAGTCACGAATTAATCGTAATTGGCAGTTACTTAAATAGAAGTGGCACATTTACGCTCAGTTTATGGTTTAGTTGTCACTATATATATATATTTTTATTGCAAAATATTTAATTTTAGTCAAATTTTGACATTTAGAACGTCGTTTAACCGGGCGAAATACATTTTAGTGTTTTGTAGTTTAGTTAAGAGAGTTTTAAACAGATAACAGAATTAAGAATTTATGGGGTGGTATTTAGTATTAAAGAAGTTTTTATTAGGTAACAAACGCAGCAGATTTAATTTTTAGACTGATTGTATTCACTATTCACACTCATAGACAATTTCAGCTCCATAAACACAATGCACAGTTGCAACTAGGTGTCAGACATTCGGCGAAAAGTAAAAGATAGTTTTACACCAGTTTGATGTGAGACCGAGGTACCATTTTCGTCTACATCGACCCTTATATAAACTTGATCATACTAAAAAACTTTTACCATATAAATAAAATATTGTTTATTGACACAAATATGACATATTAAGTATGTACTGATACTGAAACCCAAACTAGGCCAAAGGCCTGTATCTTGGGTGACACTAACTTACTAACTTTACAATAGGCATTGTTTAATAATCCTTTTTTTTTAATGTAGTGATTAATTCTGTACATTAAAGAAATTCAGTTTTATTTGGGAGGGCACTAATCGATACTGAAGCAAAAACATTTTTTTGTCCCTTTTTTGTCTGTCAGTCTTCTTTAACTTGGTCATTGGTAGTGTTTTATTTCCTTTAGTAAGTTGTTGATACCTTCCATTGTTTTCGTTCAATTAATTGTAGGTACATAATTTAGTTTTTATTTACGTTTTCAAAATAAGCTTTATACGTTAGGTCAATTTCTTCATTTAGCTGTAGTGATAAATTTACCATTATCTTCCCTATATCTTTTTATATATTTGTCCTCTAGAAAGAGACCTAATCTTTCTCGATCCACGAGAAATGCGATAAGAAAAAGACTGAGAGTTTCTCAAGAAACCGAAGACGAACGCGATGCTAGACTGGCAAACGAAGGTCAGCGCTATGCTGAATCTAGCTTTTCAGAATCTTCTACACAACGTGACTTCCGTTTGCTATCCATGCATGCGAGAACGAATCAGTATCGAGCTAATGAGTCTACTTCACTGAGCGAAACACGTTTAATAAATAAATAAAAATAGAAATTAAAATTAGTTTTCTAATGTTTATTTACATTATCGTACAACTTCAGTAAATATTTTTTCTTAACTTAAATAGTTGTTTTTCTTTTCTGGCGTATCGAGATAACGCGCCATCACGTCACACTAATCTCACTAATATTATAAAGGCAAAAGTTTGTGAGTGTGTATGTTTGTTGTCACGCAAAAAAGTACTAAACGCATTTGGATGAAACTTTACAGTAATATATCTTACACACATCAGAATAACACATAGGCTACTATTTGCCGCGATACCCGACATACACGCGGGCGGAGCCGCGGGCAACAGCTAGTAAGTTAAATATAATTATACTAACACCTACAATACAGTCTTTACTTAGAGCGCAGGTGTTAGGGAATCCCATAATGTATTGAATGTATTATATCAACAAATAATATATAACATTAGAAAAAAACATTTGTTTTGTAATTCATCGTAATGTTATCACACTTATCACAAATAATATATCAGCACATTATTGATTTTACACGAAAACATAAAAACTCGTTAGACCATAACAGAGGTAATTAGCACATATAAAGCACTGCACAATAACAGAACAGAAGATAAGAGAAAAGATTATAACATTATGAAAGGTATCATGTCGGTCCAGAACGAAGACTTCGATGTTCACTGGTTGCAAATTCACACCTTTATGGCCATATTCCTAGCGAATTGACACTATAATTGCTTTAACATAGGCGTTAAATGAATAAACACATTTTACAGTCCAGATATAAACAGTAGCCTTCCTTGTGTACGTTTGTGTAAGTCATTAAAAATACTGCTTTCGTGGATGTAATATTACGTATCTATACTAATATATAAAGCTGAAGAGTTTGTTTGTTTGTTTGAACACGCTAATCTCAGGAACTACTGGTCCGATTTGAAAAATTATTTCAGTGTTAGATAGCCCATATATCGAGGAAGGTATAGGCTATATATCATCAATAGGAGAGGAGCACCAATGAAAAATGTTTCAAAAACGGGGGAAAATTATCACGCGACGGGCAATATAAGGCGCAAACGAGGTTGCGTGGGTCAGCTAGTGTATTTGTATCACGGGATCAGCTCGGAGACAGCAACGATTTTCGTGGAATTCAATATGCAGGTTGAGAGATAAATCAATCTATCTAGGATTAAAAAAAAAGAAATGGTGAGCAAAGCTTGGTCATTCAGCGAATTTTTTTAAGACAATTCTGACACTGGGAATACATCCTGTGTGGCGGAGGACTGAATAAACATTAATTAAACGGAAATTAAGATCGCCCAGACTCTGTAAAACACTGTGAGGCTTGCTTATAACATATTAAGTATGTTGTCCCATGAAGGGCAAATGATCAAACCCATAACACTCAAGAAAGTGGCGAACCACTACGCCAAACTTGCAGTCGATAATATTTTGTTATACACATAAATTTTTGACGATAATTGGGTTGACTCGACACCAAACACAATGTTATGGAATATTTTCGACTTGTTTCATGTCGTACCGTTATTCCTGCATGGGCTTATTTAACAGTAAACAGTCATGCAATCATAAAAAGTGAAAACCACGCCTTACTTTACGTATAGAAGTAGATTATAATATGTTTCATAATATTGTACAGAATTGGCAAAGTATTTCCTGAGTTTTAAAGAACCAGTTGGTTATTTAAAAACTTGATCCGTTTCCTTATGTCTTGAGAATTGTAACTTTATTTTCTGACATACTTACAACAGGTAACTTTCTAGCGTTAGTCCCCACAGGTATTAAAATATGGGGTGGAACAGATGTGGATTGGATATGGATGGTTTCAGAATTTGCAATGAAATAACTAAAACCGGAGTAAACGGTTTTTTGATAAGCGCCATACAACCAGGCGTGAAATTGAAGCGAGGCGAAATCCATTTGACAAGTTTGCAATGAGTGTTTCCTACACGGTTTATTTACAAATAAATTTCTAGTAGTCTGTAGTTTTGAATATGTTAATGTAATGATTGTAATAAAGCGAATAATATGTTTAAGACCATTATGAAACTAAATGTTTTACGTAACAGAGACCTTAAAGTTCTGTCAGTAAGACGCATTTTGCTCACTTCAAGGCGAATTGCTTCATGCAGATTATAGCTAAAGCATGGTTTGCTATTTTTTTTTTTTTACTTTATGCACAAATACATGCATCGGCGGTCTTAATGCCCATTGCATTCTCCGACAGCGGTTCAGAGGCAAGTGAAAAAAAAACTGTGAAAGAAATAATAATATTATATCCTTTTATATATAACGCAATGGTACTTTGTATGACTTTTCAAGTGGGTAGAATATTTATGTATATTTAATTGGACAGTATACCATTTGAGATTCTATGTCTCAACTTCTACATTAGTATAGACCTATCTTGGAAAGGCTATGGTTTAAATGGTCATGGCTTGCAAACTAAAGAATATTTGACCTCAGACTACTGACCGATATTTATATGTCGACTCGCTCCAAATTGCAGAAACAGAAAGCGAAAATGATCTTACTAGAGTAGCTCATTTTAATACGATTTCTTTTTGTGTTGTATGAATTATCATATGATATACTTAGATATCATGCATAATAGTTGTAGAAGATATTATACGGTCATTATTTTAACATACTTTTACGCAACGTTGAACCCATTTCTTTGTTTATAAGGGCGTACTTGATATGTTAATCAAAAAGTCTCTTCTATAGTCGAGAGGACCTGAAGATTGTTTCTGAAATAGTTATATGATTTATTAGTTCATATTTTATGCAATGCCGTAGCGTTCCTTTGATTCTTAATTATCAGATACTCCATCTTAATGACGTGCATAAATAAGGCTAAATATACATTACCTACTTTCGATCTTAATTGATCGATACTAACTTTTAAACTTTCGCGTTCCATGATATAATAATGGTTCCGGTGAATTCCGGTTAACTTATATTTACCGGAATTAACGAGATCACTTATTTAAAGGTTTTACATACCTCTGATTTCCCTGACGTTTTGACCAGGTTGCACTGGCCGTGGTCACAGGCTGATTGAAAAATCAGAGGTATGTAATAATACCTTTAAATAAGTGATCGCATTAATTCCCGTAAAAATATTAATAACGATTAAGGATGATTTATAAAAATACTAATTATATTTCAATAGTTTAGTTAGTCACAAAATATGTTTAGCATTGAGTTTCACGAACTACTTTTATACATATACCACAAACCAATTTTTTTGTAAAACTTTGTCAGCAATTTTTATTTTAAGGGTTTGCTGTTTTCCTTTGATAGAGACTAAAGGTCAGATGGCAAGAAATCAATAAAGAAGCTCAAATGTTAATAGGCGGTCCCCAAAACCTGCATTCAAATACTAAATCACTATGAAAGGAGTTTGTCAGTGGCCGGGTACAGCAAGGTCATCTGACAACAGTTTATGAAGATGAAGGCTGGTGAGTTACGAAAGAAAGGTTGACGTCAACATAATTTACAAACCAATGGCATTATCAGCCGGCGGATTAAAACAGTATTTTGTATGTCTTGAACACGACAACGGTAGCGTGTAAACATAGTCTGAAAGGTACATATTTTTATAATTGCAAATGAGCGTTAAGCTTTCGACGCGTTCAGTTGACATTGGCTTAAGTTATCTGCACCAGACTAAACTGTATACATAAGATATATATATCATGCTACCAAAAAATACATAAAGTATTTACAAGGGACGACACGACCACCAGTGGTAAGGGAACCAGACAAAGCTTATTATCTTTGAAGGCGCGGAAATCTAATTTTGGGTAGAAAGGTTTTTAGCCAACACTCGGAAGTGCTTTTTATGAAATAAAAGGTAAAAAAATGAAATAAAATTTAATGAAAATGCCCAAGCAAACTCAGAAAATAAACGACAAAAAAGTAAACTTGTAAATTTAATGGAACAGTATCGCCATATTAATTAACTTCCTCATAACACTTCGGCCATCAAGAAAATGTTTTAGTTGTAGTTTCAGTAGAGCTGGGAATAAGTCTTTATTTATTACATATGCTCCAAACCGCCTTCAGTAGTAGCGGTTGGGAACATATGTAAAATGTTGTCCCAACGACCATCAGTGATGGCAGTTTTAGTGGTGGCCGTTGAAAATACTTATTTCTTTTACATTAAAAAAAATGTCCCAGCGTCCACCAGTACGTATGGGCAGTCATCGTAGTGGCAGTTGAGCATGAGCCTAATTCAATTAATTCAAAATGTGAACAATAACATTTCTCGATTCAATCTGTAATACAATTCTTTGTTTATAATCAGTAGGTTAATGAAAACGCACAATTTCAAACTAAAATACCAGCAATATAAATATAATCAGTCTTTATCGAAATAAAGTATACTTTATCTGTCATTCATCGTACAAGCACAATGTAGAATTCAAAATCGGTGAAAGTTCCATAGCATTTTAGCTATTAATGGTAGAAAAAACAAATTAATCTTCAATTCCAAGTCAGGGAAGATAAATTTGGCCATCAATTTTCTGGTGCATGCTTTGAAAAATGACTTTTTTCGCCCGTATTAATCTTAGATCATCTCTTGAACAAACATGTATGATATTCTAAAAAACTTGATATCTTTAAAGGTGTTGGGATTAGAGTGGATACCTGGTATTTTATCAAGCGTTGAAGTAGTCTTAGGTTTAGGTGATACACGCAAGATTTGTTTTATATCGATTGATTATTAAAAAAACTTATACTAACATTCATTAACATAACAAAATGATCCCAACGAAGCTATAAATGATCGTTACATAGCCATCTTGCCATTTTTCTGAAAAGTCGGCCAACATTCTTTCAGCCTTTTTCCAACAAATCATGTAGATAAAAGTGATAGGCGCCTAGTTATAAACACGAATTCCGGTCTGGTCGTATGACGGTTACTAATTGTCTCTGAACAATCGATAAGTACCTATATATAAGTTGACGCAATTTCATGATATTGATTTTGCAAGCGCTTTCGATAAGCTAATCACAATTTTTTTGATTAAATAATTAAGCCACTTTGGCAAAGGTTTCCCGAACGCTCGAAGTTTCAATTACACTAAGCGAATACTGAAAATAAAATACAGAACGTACTTTGGATTTGGCATTGAATAAGATTCATATAAACGGAATAGTGGTACAGTACATTTTAAAGATTTTTTTATTGATTGCTTATTCCTGATATGCATTTACAGATGTATTTAAAGATAAGTGCACTAAGTGGTTATTATTACGTATTAAATGTGTCACAAACTTAGAAATGATATAAAGAATTTTCATAAAACATAGGCGATCCAAACATTATGAATGGTGATTTAGTGTATTTATACTTTCTAAGATTTGATTGTTTTCCTTTTACTTGAATTACCTTACTCAACATTTTATTTCTAACGATCTGACCCAGGCGGTTTAGCCTGCGTGTCTTAAAAGGAATACATTACAAAGTATTTCTATATTTACTCACCGTTTAAGCCCAAAAATTGACTAAAAGCCCTTCCCACGTTTTGGTTGGACTAACGAACAGTAATTAATTTTCAAAATATAAGAAGATGACAATCACAATATAAATGGTAAGATATAATCCCTGATTGATTTGCAGGTAAGTTTTCGAAACCTTTTATAAAAATCCACTAATTTAATAAAGCCTTTATTTTCATTTGCGGCCTCTAAATCAAACCTGCCCCCGTCCATTATCATTCACGATTACACCGTAAGTGTAGGTCAGTGTTAATCTTTATTCAACTGATATTGCAACCGAGTGTGCCTTTCTTCGTAATAATATTTATTCTATTATAAGAGTCGTAGTAAACGGTTTATATCTATTTAAAGTTAAGGAAAACCTTCTTTCCATGTTAAGTTGTTCTGTATTTATGATTTTCATATCCAAAGAAATGAAAAAGATTATTATCGTGAATTATTTTTCCTCATTACAGCTCGATTAAAAAAATGGTGTATTACTGAATTGTTATTTACAATCATATCTTGAAATGTCATATCAGAATAATCTTCTGGCAGCACACGAGTAAATATCACCTAAGTTTCAATACATCAAAATTAATCTTTGATGGGGATCTTGTCTGATATTAAATACGAAATAGATTATTTCCATGATGATTGGAATCATGTTTTAAGTATACCTATTTCAAATAATAATGTGTTGTATTAGGCCTGAAACATCTTATTACAAATTAATAGATTTCTTTATTATTTATTCTTTATGTACCTACACCTACATATAAACTTGAAAAATGTGTACTTAATTCTTTTTATACCAGTCTACCATCGTAGAAGCACGGTATTCATCCCGTGAGTGTCATAGGAGTTGACTACACGTGACAACAGCACTTGCACGTGCACGTGCACAGAAGGAAAACAAAACCTAATCTATATATGTATAAGAGGAAGGTGACTGACTGACTGACATACCCAGAGATCAACGCACAGCCCAAACTGCGGAACCTAGAATAACGTAAGTGAACACTAAGAAAGGAATTTTGGAAATTCCACCCCTAAGGGAGTAAATCAGGGGATGAAAGACTGCGTGAACGAAGCCGCGTGCAAAAGGTAGTTAATAATAACAGGCCTATAACCAATAGTGGATGACTAAACGTTGAAGATTTATTCAAAACTAGCTGAACCCCGCGGTGTTACCCGCGGTTATTGTTGTACCGCGAGTAACGCCGCGGGACAAAGTTAGTCTAAAAAACAGTAGACTAAGTTACTCCCCGGATCATCAGCTATCTGCCAGTGAAAGTCCCGTTAAAATCCGTCCAGCCGTTCCAGAGATTAACCGGAACAAACAGACAGACAGACAAAAATTTTTTTAACTCCATATTTGGTATATGTATCGTGTATACATGTGTATGTATACGTTGATGCATGCATTGATTAAAAAGCTGTTATTTTAATATTACAAAGACACTCCAATTTTATTTATTTGTATAGATTAGCTTGATTACAGCAAGACTGGTTGACATTTTCTCAAGCTTTAAACTTTTAATAATAAAATATCATAGCTACACGGATATGCACATAGTATAATCGTAAATTTAAAAAACCCCCTACGCAGCATCCGGTCGAAGTTATCAATTAATTATCATTTAACGATTATACTGGCACGCGTGAAGCACTTAATCGAGTAATCATACGCCAAAAACGCCTTACACAATTTTGGAAAAAGAGCTAATACTCTTACACTGGTGGACTGATGTTAACTAAACATAACTAAGAACCACTGCAAGGAAACTGGCTTTCAAATAAAAAAACCGCATCTAATTGGTAAATCCGTTTGAAAGCAACGATGCCACAGGCAAACACAGACAGACAGACATCGACGTCGAATTTATAACACCCCTGTTTTTGCGTGGGGGGTTAAAAATACATCTTGACAATAAACGCAAGTAATTTTCGTAAGAGGAATTGATAGTCTGGATTACTCTGGACATCGCGTATGGAATGAAAAGTAAACGTGGCATGAATAATAATAATATTTCGGACATTTAACACACAACGCCATCAAGTCCTAAGCTAATCAGAGCTTGTGTTATGGGTACTAGACAACTGATATAAATACATATACACCTTATTTTTCTTAAATACATAGTCATAAATATTATAAATAGAACCACCCAAACTCCAAACTCCGAAACAAATATTTGCAGATCTTACAAACATTTGGTCCGACCTGGGAATCGAACTCGAGACCTCAAGCACAGCAGTCGCATTCACTACCACTACGCCACAGAGGCAATCGATGAATGAAACAAACGACCTGTCACGGGCAGTGTGTTAAAGAGCAAAAGAGAAGTTATGTGTATTTTATTTATACAACTAAATAAAATTGAAGTGTACGTTTGTAATATTAAAATAACCGCTATTTACTAAATGCATATGTATGCACGGTATCAAAATAACATTTTTTACAATTTTAGTCTGTCTGTCTGTTTGTTTGTTCCGGCTAATCTCTGGAACGGCTGGTTCAGCTAGTTCTATATTATACTTAGACGTATATACACGACGCGATTTTGAACAATTCCATAGAGGCGCTAAATATAGAGGAGCTTCTTCAAGCGCCGGAGATCGCAGAACTCAACAAGACACACATCAATTGTGTATTTAAGGTTTACCTTTTAATAATTATGTTTTTTTATACGTTTAAGTATTACGAATAGTTTAAAACAACTTGGTTGATATACCAAATTGCTGACTAGATACTCAAATAACCTATCTCACTTAATATCAGTACAAATATGATACTGTCAAAATGTGTCTTGTCATGAGGGCTCAATGTTTTCAATTTATTTCAATCATATATGTAGATATTACTTGCTAAATTAATCCTTAAAAATGCTTTACAGCGACATCGACGAGAAATACACCGAACTACGGTGTGACGTCACGACACGTAGTACACAACAGTACCAATCCTAAATCACGCAACAAGACTTCTCGCGCCGATTAACATATATACAACTTCCCAACATCAACCATTGGGCAGTGGCCCGCCAGGCATGATCACCTCGCCTGGTCGGAGGATCCTTCCTTTGTATTGGTGGGACATGACACACCTGTCCCCCGCAAGATAATGTATATCTATACTAATACATAAAGCTGAAGAGTTTGTTTGTTTGTTTGAACACGCTAATCTCAGGAACCGCTGGTCCGATTAGAAAAATTATTTCGGTGTTGGATAGACCATTTATCGAGGAAGGCTATAGGGTATATATCATCACGCTACTACTAATAGGAGCGGAGCAACAATGAAGAATGTTTCAAAAACGGGGGAAATTTTCACGCTACGGGCAATATAAGGCGCAAACGAGGTTGCGTGGGTCGGCTAGTACATATATATAAATATGTCGGACATCTAACACACAACGCCATCTATTCCCAAGCTAAGCAGATCTTGTGTTATGGGTAGGTACTAGACAACTGATATAAATACATATTTACTTTTTTTGTAATTACATACATATTTTACATGGAAAACACCCAAACTTTTAAAATAATATTTGCAGATCATACAAACATTTAGTCCGACCCCGGGAATCGAACCCGAGACCTTAAGCACAGCAGTCGCATACGCTACCACTGCGCCACCGAGGCAGTTAAATGTTTTAGTAATATCTACGTAAGTTTTATTTAAACAATGTGTATCCTGCCACATTTTGCAGTGCCAGTTTGTGATTGGACTGATGAGAAATGAGGAACAAAACTGACGCCAAAAAGATAGAAGATCATCAATATTGAAAGTTGTTTGTTGCAGTGTTTTTTGCTTATTTGGAGCATACACAAAAAAAGTTAACATCTATACTCATAAATTAATTAAATTAAAAAGCTTTTTAAAACAAGCTTTTACTGGAATGCCTCGAGACGAATCAAACGAGTCCAAACTCGATGATGTTGAGACGTTTACAGAATATCTATGACCACTTTCCAACTCCAGCATGAGATCAGCTCCACGTCATTATAATATTGCCCGAACATACAAGCATACAGATACATTGCAAGATAATAAAAAGCTTGTAATAATAGAGAAGTGTCTGTTTATAATTTCAAGTTAACTGCTTTTTAACGAATAATGAAAGTATTATTAGTTTATTTAAAAAAAAGCATTTTTTTATTTTTGTCTGTCTGCTGTTTCAGGTAATCTCTGGAACGTCTGGACCGATTTTTACGGGACTTTCACTGGCAAATAGTTAATGATATAAGGAGAAACTTAGGCTATTTCTTAGACTAGCTTCGGTGTTACCCGCGGTTGCTGTTGTGCCGTGGGTAACACCGCAGGCTCAGCTAGCTTTTAAACAGATTTTGCCATGGCGGTTATCGTAGTACGTAACTCGGTTTTTTCAAATAGTAGCCTATAGGTTATTCTGATGTATAAGCTATATTACTGTAAAGTTTCATCGAAATCGGTTCATTATTTAAAGAGTAAGAAATATCCATAGGTACATTCATCCTCACAAACTTAGACATTTATAATATTAGTAGGATAGACGCAAACTCATAACTAAAAACTTATATTTATCTAAGTATGGCTTATTTTAAACCGGTTTGGTTGGTAAGTTGAAATGTCTGTTCAGTCTAATTACGGAAATGATGAGATATGTTTATGAGTTTATTAGAAATTACTGGATTCCATGAACCATCACTAATGTTCGTTATAAGCAGGAAGAGGCTTCAAAGGTCAAGGTCGGACCCTCTTTGATGAATGACAAAATAAAATCAACATTAATTAGCATTCTAGCGTGATTAATCTGTTTAGGCGGGGCTCGTCACAGACTTATTATAGATAGAGTGGGATAGACATACGGGTGCATGTAAGCAGAAACGTCCAACGGTTAGAATGAGAGAGAAGATCGCGGTACCCCATCTGTCTTTCTCAACTAACTCATGCGGAGTAAAGGGCTGCCGTGATACTGACGTGGTGACGACACACTGTGTCGCTTTCGGAATGCGAGACCTTGTTTTCTTATACCATGGTTCTGCTATGCTGCTTATCAGCATCAGCACAGGTTCAGAAACATGGTGCTCACACGATTTTTCTATTTAAACTTTTTGTCAAGACTGAATACTGTGTATTTCTTTAAGTTAGGCGGTGGTAACTGGTAATAAACTAAAAAAATACTGTATTATAAAAATGTGCCTTAGAAAACTTATACAAAATAAAAAATAATATTTGTAGTAAATTTTTTGTAGTTTTCAGTCAAACTACAAAAAATTTACTACAAATATTTTTTTTTTTTGTAAATGTTTATTAGAGTAAAAGCACTCAAACTTAATGATGCCTGAAAAATCACCTTCATTAATAAGGAGGCAATGGGCATTAATTACACGGTTTTATTTAGCTTGACCTGGTTGTTGTTTGGGTCAAATCTTGTAATTGAGATTTGATCAGATTGATCTGAAATTTGGTACACACCCTCAGTTCTCATGACAATACAATTAAAGTGAATTCTGTGTCATTGTAAATCCAAGATGGCCGCCGGTACAAAAAGGCGGTTTACAAATTTTGTCACAACTACCTCAATATGGCTATTAAATGAAAGGGCTTGACTAGTAGAACACAGTTCACTATTAAAAATATAAATCCAAGATGGCCGCCGCTACAAAATGGTGGTTACCACATATTGTCAAAGACTATCACTATAAGAGTATCAAATGAAAGAGCTTGAATAGTAGAACACAAATGAGAAGTACTATGTAATGAAATTAAAAACTTAAAAATATGTAAAAAAAAAAATTTTAATGGTTTTTTGAAAATATTGTACTGAAAGCTAAAAAATAATTAGGTAAAAAGTATTCAGTATAAAATCGTTGGGCCCATATTTCCATCCAGTCATCTCAGTTTACACTATGCTCAAAGATTTTATACCAAATATTTTTTATCTAATTATATTTTAGCTTATAGTACATTAATTTCAATAAAACATTTTTTTTATATGCATGCAGATATATTTCGAGTTGAGTCATTAAACCATGTACTATTTATAATACCCAGGCAATATGAATAATGACAAGCTAAATCAGACTGTAATTAACATTGATAAAAATAGTATTATTTATCTAAAAAAGTGATTTATATGGCGTTTAGAATAGAATTATGGAGTTCAGACAAAATAAATTCAATAATTTGTTTAATATGAATTCTTTTAATAAGTGTTAAGTGTCAAAACAAAAAAAAAACAAATTAACTTTGCATTATAACACTTATTATGTCTAAGTTGCATTACTTACTACTACTTACTGTGAGGTATTCTCCATTAAAAGGTAGCAATAGATACATTACTTGTTGCATTATGTTTAATTAAACCATATATAATTAAGTAATATTAGACTCATGTAAATAAAAGTGAACTAAAACACAAGTACAATTTTAACAAAAATAAAACCGACTTCAAGGTTCAACTCAATTTCTCTTCGATGCCATCATCAGATATTAATGTAATTATCATGGTACCACCATCGGGACATCTCCTTTCTAACAAAAGAATAATCAAAATCTATACTAATATATAAAGCTGAAGAGTTTGTTTGTTTGTTTGAACACGCTAATCTCAAGAACCCCTGGTCCGATTTGAAAAATTCTTTCGGTGTTGGATAGTCCATTTATCGAGGAAGGCTATAGGGTATATATTATCACACTACTACTAATAGGAGCGGAGCAACAATGAAGAATGTTTCAAAAACGGGGGAAATTCTCACGCTACGGGCAATATAAGGCGCAAACGAGGTTACGTGGGTCAGCTAGTCGGTTTAGAAACGACGAAGTTATCCCTGAACACACATTAAAAAGAAAAAGTAAAATAAAATATATATAGACGGTCCAATTGAGAAACCTCCTCCTTTTTTTGAAGTTGGTTAAATACAGATTATGCAGGTGTTTGTTAAGTTGACTATGAACTATGAAAAAACTCTTTACTAAGTGTTGTTGGTTCAAATCCCTTCTGAACAACACATTGTGTAAAAAATTGTGTTTGTTTCTTATATGTCCCACAATACAGGTTAAATATTTCTTACGGGTGTTGCCTTTTAATTTAAGAAAAAGATGTCTTATTCCTAAGTGGTTACAGTCTGTACCTGTTCTAATTTCAATCAGCCATACACAGTACTTTTAGCCTATCAATAAATTAATAGTGAATTAAAGACTTTACTTTTACGATCACCTATTTAAATATAGACATCAGGATTGAGACTTATCAAATTAAGACAAGTGGAAATGTTACAATCTTGTAAAAAAATATGATATGACATGATTTACTTATAATAATTTTATACATCTTAATTTTATTGTAGGTATATTAACTAATACACATTTTTAAGCGAAATTCTACTTAATATAAGAATAGCAAAAAAAATTAAATGAAAATGATTTTGTATTCTTCTAAATATAAGATGTTGGTTATAGTTTAAAGTTCTCATATATATATGTAAACTTACCTGCGGGCTAAGTGGAGCCTTTCCTGTGTTGTAAGGTGTTCCACCTGTGACATCTCAGACACCAAGTCGGCATGCTCCATTTTGTCTTTTATCTGTAAATTGTACTTTTATTTACTTCACATCTAGAAACAGTTAAAAAAAATTACTTCAAATGACTTCAGAATTTACAAAATTTTTGTTTAAAACATTGAGTTTGTAAGTGCTATCATTATTTACAAAGAACATTGCACTGCTCATGTTATCATTATCAAGAAGGTATGTGTGGAATTACCACTTGATTTTTCGGTATCATTGTATTGTGATGTTTGTAAATAAAGTTCCAATCTAAACTTCAGCTGTTTAATTACTGATATCTTACAAAATTACTAACATGAACTCACAAAACGTAACTCATTTTATTAGAAAAAAATAACAAGTAAAGAAAACGTATGTACTTTACGTTATAGCAAACTTATTGATAACCAACAAGTGTGATAAGATAACAGCCCTCTAATATGAACATTTCTATGTTGTCGATTGGGATGATCTTTTAATCAAAGTAATCATACTTTATTATTATCTATGAATTAAATCATAACTATTTAAATTTACCTCTTCATTCAAAATTTTAATTTTAAAAACAAAGTGACAGTTTAGAAAGGCACCATATATATCTAAAATATTTCATTTACCATGGAAGTTGTGATAATCTACTACACAACAACTTTTGCAGGAGAAACTATACACAAAATATATTTATTCTAAAAAAAATTCACGCCACTTACCGCTGTTCTAGTTTATTACAAAGCACAAGTATGTTTCATTCTTAAATTGCTGTATTTGCCACACATGTTGAACAGATTAATGTTAAAGAAAACACACATATTACATCGATTATTGATACTAATTGACACCCATTTTAACATAAAAATATACAGTTACATTATATTTTCCGTTAGTTTTCATGAAAATTAAAAACAGTGAGAAAAATCACAAGACGGCTAGCGAACGAGCGGATGGTTTGCTTTTTTGTGATTTGGTGATTTATACACTTTGATTCGAATACTCGCCTTTTGGTACATTTCGATTGCTTTGAACTATTAAAAATGTTTCTTTAGCAAAATGCAACAAAAATAACATTTTGTATTATGCCAAAACTTTAGAGCATATATATTTGAAGAGGCTGCTGAACGGACGGAAAACGTCATCGGAGCAGAGAGAGAGACTGAGTTTGGTTAGCGTCTCTCTCTCTCACGCTCTCTTCTGTTTGGTAGACGCACATACCAATTTGCATGACTGATTTGGCAGGAAACACACAAACTAATCAGAAGCTTGTATGAGAGAGACAGACGCTAACCAAAATCAGTTTCTCTCTACTCCGATCTCGCTTTCCGACCGTTCAGCTACCCCTCTAGTTATATATTCTAAGGCCAAAACCGAAAAGCTTCGTGTGAGCGGCAATTTTAAAAATAATGGAGGCCGATGTTGCGTGATACTGTCTTACCGTCAATACATTATCATCGCTATTGTCAAAACAGTGTTCACGTGGCGCAAAAAATTATACTTATCAGGTTTGAGTATGACTCAAGTTCAAGTGTAAGGTATAAATAAATATGCACATAGTACATTGGAAGTGTTTCATCGAGGTATGAATTATATGAATAATATAATATATGTATACATCCGTGGGAGAGCCACGCTTTGGCATGAATGGGTCGGCTCGACCGGAGTGATACCACGGCCTCACTGAAAGCCGGTGTGAAATAGTGCTTCCGCTGTGTTTCACCGCGTGCGTGAGGATACCGGGGGCGCATACCCTCCTACCCTATCCCACCCCATCCCCCCAAAGGTCGGCAACGCACATGACGCCTCTGGTGTTGCAGGTGTCCATGGGCGGCGGTAATCGTTTACCTTTATTCATATGCTAAGTACGCTCTTTAGAGTGACATTGTAAAGTACCAGTAATAGTTATAAATTCTCATAAATGCGAATAATGTAGGTATTCTTTTGAGAAATATACGTTCTTAAACTGTATATGGGATATGGTAAAAAAAACTGCCAATAAACTCGTAAATGTGAATTTTTATTTAGTTTCATAATACCTATTTTACTACAACTTATAATATAATTACAATATTATTAATTAAGTACAAAAGAATCTGTATTCAATTAATGAGCGTTGTAAGATAATGTTTGGCTAGGCACTATTATTTTTATCAATTGACACACCAGTTTTTCATTTACACTAAGCGTGCTACAATTTTAATCAATTTAGATGAATATTTTTGTTTCGTGTAGAATTAAGTTGAGGTCAGAAAACCAGTGAACAATCACGGCTTCATGAATTTCACTAATATGATTCCTACTTAATTACATACTTAGAACCCTAGAACAAAGGCACCACAAATAAAAATATAATTTAAAAAAAAGGTTTTCGGA
This sequence comes from Spilosoma lubricipeda, assembly GCA_905220595.1. Taxonomy (NCBI): domain Eukaryota; kingdom Metazoa; phylum Arthropoda; class Insecta; order Lepidoptera; family Erebidae; genus Spilosoma; species Spilosoma lubricipeda. The sequence continues at coordinate 6,793,559 of HG992290.1, forward strand.
AAAGAATTTCCTATTTCTGAAGAGATATAAAACCTCCGAACTTTGGTTCCGTCAACAAACAGAACACTGTTGCATAATTGAGTCGAATTCGACGAGGTTTTTTTTAGTAGCCACTATAGAGTTTTTATTCATCACATCACACACGGAACCAAATTGTAGTATTGAAGTTTTTTTCATTTATGGTACAATTTAATGCACAATAAATTATTAATTATTAGAAGTGGATTAAATTGACTTCCAAGATTTGTCTAAATAATTTTAAGTAAAAGCCCCTGTCACGATTATAAGATCCTTTGTGATTTTTTCTGTTTATATATTAAATGTTGCTAATACAAATATTGTAGGTTATTTATACCTTCCTGTCTGTAGTCCACTACACATAAATGTGACTAATTTAACTGTCGGATACTTTGGTAAGAGGAATGAGTAAATGTATTTGTGCTTGGTGCTTGGGATTTCTGTTCCCATGTTCCGATAAAAGAATACAATAGGTACCCAAATTCCTAAATTTTAAAATTTCGGTGTGATACCAGCATGCAGATAATAGGTAAACATTTAGGTACAATATGAGGTTTTATAATTCATGTAATTAAGAATAACAATACCTAATTCGAAAAAATACCAATATAACCTAAAGCTAAAAAACTTGATTTCACAATAATTGTTTTAAGCAACGATAGTTCCTACAGTCAAATTCAATAAATATTTAAAAATTGGTCATAATGGCACTAACAATATTATGTTTCTCAACAAATATTTAGAATCAACAAAAATAAAGTTAAACAACTACATAGGTATATTTTATTTAGAAAGTAGCTAGATAAGTACACTAACAACGATTAGGTGATCACAATGAGTTTTACTTGTCTAAAAATATATTTGAGTTCCTTTGTGAATTGTGGACAATATTTATGTGTACCTAGGCTTTAAGATGTATAAAGTTTGATTTTAAATAGAGACTAGATATAGTAAGTGGCAGTTGCATAACAACTTGAATCTTAAGAAGATAATATTATGTAGACCGCGCGTCTTGCTGTTATTAGCCTATTTATTTTAATAAAAAAAATGTTCATTGGCCATTGCGAAAAAAACAAAATCTAAATTCTGTTTGACAAGCGAAACAACTATTTTAACAAAAATAAAACCGACTTCAAGGTTCGACTCGATTTCTCTTAGATGCCATCATCAGATATTAATGTCATTATCATGGTATCACCGTTGGGACATACCCTTTCCATTAAAAAAAATTATCAAAATCGGTTCATAAACGACGAAGTTATCCGCGAACACACTTAAAAAAAATCAAAGTAAAATTTTAACAAAAATAAAACCGATTTCAAGGTTTGAGTCGATTTCTCTTGGATGCCATCATCAGATCTTAGTGTCCTTATCATGGTACCACCTTTGGGATATCTCTTTTCTATTATAAAAAGAATCATCAAAATCGGTTCATAAACGTCGAAGTTATCCGCGAACACACATAAAAAAATAATATATATAAATATAAGGTCGAATTGAGGAACCTCCTCCTTTTTTTGAAATCGGTTAAAAAACTTGACTGACTTGACTAAGATTTACACAAATGGTGGTTGGCCCTACAAATGTAGATCAATAGGAATCAATCAGAAATCAAAATTTTGGAGAAAAGAAAGGAAAGCAGATGCTCAAGCCTTGGGTAGGTACATTATTGACATCAAAATATCTAATGCTCAATCATGAAACAGTAAATACACTATTTGATGTAAGTAGTAATTATTTCGATTTAACTAGCACCAACCAACGATGTTCCACCCTTTAATAAATGTTTGGTAAAACTAACTGCGGATTTTTATTTTCGGTTCGAGTTCAATTAATTTTATTTTTAACTTGGTTGCTCGCAGCGTAGCATCTTTTTTTTGTTTTTCTACCCATCGACCCTCAATCCCGGTGTTGAAAGAGCTGGTGCCTTGAACTTTTTATTGCCCGTAAATTTTATTGACGATAAAGCATTTTCACTACCTACACTTTCGGGTCCTGCCAGTTATCCCCGAAAAGCGGGACTGCCTGTTCCGCGCGGGACATTAAAATTTTAATTCTAAAATCGGGACGACGCGCCTAAAGCAGGACTCTGGCAACGCTGGTTACTCGGTAAAATTGTTAAAGGCGTGTAATTACACTAATTACATCATGGATGAAAATAAACTTTATCTTGTAAAGTTAAAATTTATATAAATGTTTGTCGGAAAGATTTAAAGAAAGTAGGCATAATGACAGGCGATGCTGGCTAGCATAATTCCTTGACAGGTGAGGAGAAAGATAGCACTGGAGTCTGGAGTGCGCGTATGGTTTGTGATTTCTATAAGAAAACTGTCACAGAATTCACCAATAGAAAAGTTTGTGGGCGAACGTTCTCTTGTTTCGTAAAATAAACAAAATAGATGCCTTGAAAAAGAAAAACGCGTTGTTGGTCCCGTCTTATAAGTAGGTACTTATGCGCTTACGACATTTTTATGTTTTTTTACTAAAGTAATACATAAGAGTCCAGGGAAGTGCCGGCGTGGAAGGCTTAAACCACTGGGACCAAGAAATATACTTATTTATAGTATAATAACAATAACAGTAGGCGAAAGGTGCTTAATATGACATCAACACACACCTATAGGTACTTAGATATAGTTATTGATTAAAATAAGATTTTGAAAGTACCTCTGATGTGCTTTAAAAAAAACTATAGATGTAATATTTATAGTTTTTTTTACGCCTTGTGTCTTACTAAATCTTAGAAAAAAGTAACTGTCGTTTTTAATTATTCGTGAGTAATTTGAGTCGTCCCGAGTGACATTGTCATGAAGTTATTAATAAAAATTAAGGTAATGTTATGTTTTGATTTTAAATACATTTTCATATACTTGAGTTGATAAGCCCTACGTCTTTTTAAATTTAATTCTGATTCAATAGGATTCTGAGTTAATAGGATATACCAGGATAGGATAGTACCAGAAGATTTTCAATTACCTTAAAAAGGGGTATAAAAATGAGCTATTTATTTTATGTTGCGTTGGATTCCTAAACTGTTCTATACCATCCGAAGGGCCAATTTGATGTCTATATCCACATAATGAGAACTATCGCGTATTCGCGCACAGCTCTATATGCGCCACGTCCAACAGACAGAAGAAAGACGAATTATTACCTAAGTGATCGTTTATGTATTCCTTCTTCATTTGAGAAACAGTACCTACCCTAAAAATCTTGGAAATTATTAAAAAGAAACTAAATTTCTTTGACATATCTACTAACTGTAAAAGTGAAATGCACCATTCGGGGAACAGACGTTCACGTTTAAAGCTTTTAGGCATTGATTTCTCTACTAAATACATTTTAATTGATTTAAGACAAACCCTCTTAATTACTTAGATACTATTAAGGTTCGAACATTTTAAAATAGGGCTACATATTTCCCATGGTACTAGAAAGAGATCTGGACAAAACTACGACAGCATGGCTCACCCATTTTGAGTAAATAAATGTACTGTAAAATTAACCTATTATTTACACATTTTCATTCAATTTCCTATTACACTACATTTGTTATTGTACTAAAAAATTTACTACCTCATTTTCTAAGTAAAACAGTTATCAATCTAATAACAATTCAACATTTTGCGCTCACATTTTATTTATTACGTCTTTATATCTAATATACACATTGTTAATATGACCTCAAATTGCCAATGACATATTATTATTATTTTAAACTATGATGAGGGGGATGCTTTATAGATTTACACGTTACGGCACGACTCCTGTTTGTGACGGTAAATTTTAACGACACAATTAATACACATTACGACGTATGTGGTAACGTACGTCATAACGTCTATGATATCAAGACTATTGTGCATGCCTTCAGATTTTAACAATAACGCAATATTTGTAACAAACGGAACGGCATAATTATTGCCTACCGTGCTATTATGTGCAAAATTGTAAAGCATCCTTTAGAGAAAGATTTCCACCGAACGGCTCGCATCGAACGAAATGGTTTCTACAATCTTTAAACAATACATATATATTATTATACATATACAATATTAAATCGTGTACCTACAAAGTATCTAAAGTACGGCCAACGAGAAGTGATACTAAATATAAACAAAACTAATGGAAGGTCATTAGGAACAGCAGGGGTGCGTAACTTTTTGATTTGAATTTATTGATTGATATTGATATTTATCGATTTGAAAATAGTTTTAAAAGTATCTGGCCGACCAAAAAAATAAACATTTTATTTATTTTATTGTACTCGTAATTAGAATTATTTTATAATCTATATATGTATATAAAAACGAATCACAAAAATGATATGTACGCCCATAACTTTCGATCGACTGCACCAAATTGAATAATTCTTTTTTTATATTTGTTATCAGGACAAGATTTCTATTGAAGAAAACAGGTGAGCCGGGACGCCCGGTAATTGTGAAACATCGAAATTATTTTAAAAACAATGATCAACAAAACAAAATGACAATAATTAAACAAACAACTAACACTAACAAAATTGTTAACAAATGACTTGTATCACCACGAGCGCGTTCCGAAAGGGAATGAATCACTAATATTACAAAACTGGCCGCCCGAATGTTGGCGATCCCGTCTTGATCCAAACTTTTTTTTGACGTCGATCATCTTCGAACTTGGCAATATAAACCTTGAATACTATGTACACGATTTATTATTGTTACAAAGACTGTAAAATCCGTTCCGGATCGAGCCGTATGGCGGAAATCATCCTTAACTTTTACTAATGTTGTTATGTGTTCTATCAAATCCCTTTTGTGTAATATTGATGTATCTTTTTCTCTTCTTACCTAACTGTGTTATAGTAAACCAATATATTAGCTAGCCAGTCCTTTTATTCCTATATTTTTTCGAAATTCGAATGAGACATTAATTTCAATAACCTATTTAATGAAATAGTTGAAATACTTCTATATAAATCTTTTTTTTTTACTATTTCCTCTTTTTATTTCATTATTTTTAGGTACATGGGTAACAACTAAATGTAAAATATATGTAACTATCAAAGGTCCAATCCTTTAGAGCAATAAGAAAAGTTTATATTTCTAGCGGAACAGGAGACACCACAGGTTATTTACGTTAAAAAACTTATGTGCATTAATCGTGCATTTTCAGGCTAGCCGCTACTGTTTGTGTTTCGAAGTTCCTAACAGCGCGGAAATATAATCCGAAACCTCTTTACTCTACACAATGAACGTAACTGCTATCTACAAATCTAAATCACATCAAATTTCATTCTATGTATTAAATAATCTAGTGGTATTGTCATTGGCAAGAAGTACCGCCATCAAAATCGTTATTTCTAAGCTTTAAATGGAAATGATTAACTTACGGTACCTAATGATAATTAAATGTGGTACATGGTTTACAAAGAGCATACAAAAATACACATCACACAATAATACAAACTGACTTCTACCATGTATTTATCTAAAGCATATTTTATAACAAGTAAACACGATATTTTTCGCTTGCGATTATCATAAAGGCTATAAATTAAAGGCAAGTTATGATAGGTATAGGTTCGTGACCGTAACATTACAATTCGACTAATTCATCGCAGACTGGTCTTATTCTGTTACATAATACGATATATTACGCATATATTTACAAGTTATTATATACATTATGTATAACTATATCAAAATAATTAAAAGCCAACAGACTTAGTAAGCGATATACAACTTTGTAACACCGCACAATTTACTAGATATTAACACTTATCGTGTGCGTATCGTCATTATTGACAAACAATATCAACGCATCTTATATAATTATAAAAGTGGCACCCCCATACAAAACGTATTCTACAAGCGTTGTTAGCAATTAGAATGACATATCGAAAAAGCACTTAATCCATTGTTGAGGATCGATTCAGACGAGTCCGGTTATATATATCTTTCTGGATTGATTAAAAAGGCATTTTTCGGTATAAAATTGTAACTCACATCTTAGTCATTGAAAATGTAAGTGGGATTTTACGTTATTTACACAGTTCGAACTTCGAGTTACAGAAATGCGGACCTAACCTTCTCGAGCTTACACATTTTATGCTTTTATTTTCTTTTTTTATATATAGCTACCCCCTTTGTCCCCATATTTTCTCCAAAGTATTGTTAGAGACAGGCTAGTTCTCGTTACATAAGAAGGTCGAAGAAGAAAGAGGGACGTAAAAGCCATGCATGAGGCCACCACATGAATGGTATCTAGGTTGTGCCTTTGATAATTATTTTTGTCTCGTACTTTGCTCAGTGAGCCTAGAAAGAAATTGGTATCCTCAGGGTTTCCACTCAGGAGAGAGTCATTTGCGAGGAGTAGAAGACCCGATGTACGTCGGGGTTCCAAAATTTTCTTTTCTAAGGTTTACCTGGTTCCCCGGCTACTAGTACCTGAGACGGCGTGCGGTTTTTGGTCAGTACGAATTCGAAATAACCAGTAAGTGAGGTTTCTATATAGGCAAAAGAAAGGCACCTGTACAAAATCAACAGGATCAATTTTAATTATTGTATGACAGGTGAAATTAAATATACGCTTGATAATCAGTAGTAGGATTTTGGTCAGAATTCAATAAAGTGATATAAATATTATTGACTTTCGATTAGGATGTCATCTCGTAGCGATCTCGGCCGCTGTATATTATCACACTTTTAATAATAGAAATATACGAAGCCTTTAAATATTATCTTTCGTTAATAAACCGCAGCCTTACATTAAAATGATTTCTATATTTTCAACGTTCAATTAACTTAATAATTAAACAGCACAGTTTCACAGCACTTTTTAAAATACCTATTACTTTGATGCTCGCAGTCTCATTAGTAAAGAGACCTCATTACTGCAAAGTCCTATATTTTAACAGTGGCAACCTATCGTGGTCACCACGGCGGGGCACTCAGGTGTTCTCGTCAGAAGAGTCGTCAGACGATGAGCTGGTGTTGAGAGTTGAAGCCATCGTCAGCTGTCGAATAAATGGTTCCCTCGGGAGGCTTTGTTGACCGAGAGGTAGACGTCTTATACCCATACGTTCGCTCTCTGGTAAAGATTTGCTACATTTTTCTTCTGTTATGGCATCACGTGATAGAGATCTGGAATATAGAAGAATAAACAAAATATAGTTGTTCATTGATAGCAAATACTATATTTTTTATTGACTCGTTTGTATTATCTGCAAATATTACTTTTGGAGTTTGGTTGTTTTCTATGTATAATATGTACGTATGAACAAAATACCAACCCTGTCAACTCCAACATAGATCCTCGCCGACATTGCCCTCTATGTGGTCCTTGCATGATACTAGCTGGCCTAGTTGACGCACCGAGAGGATCCGAATGTGCCACGTCTTCCATCAGCAACACAGACGGACCACCGAGGCTTGTACTTCGTTTGGAGAGCAGATTAGGACCTTGTCTTACACCTATATCCCTGGATGTGCCTTCACCTTTACTCCAACTGTCCTTGGTCGCTTCCGAGTCTGACACCACCACTGTTTCTGGAGCACCTTGCGTAGAGCTGGAACTCTCTCTTCGGAAGAGACCTATGATAGATTTAGGATGTTTTGGCTTTTCTATGCCGCCTGTTGTTGGGAAGGTTTTAATGGAAGTGTTTGTACAGCGGAAAGGGTAGGGAAAAAGACAAAAAAAATGTGTCAGAAAAATTCTTTTAAAAATGGGTAAAGCTGTAATAGTGAAAGGTGCTATGGCTAGATGTGTTTGGATGATCTAAGATTTGGTGTAATATTATCTAAGTCAAGATGGAGAAAACATTTTACCACATTTTGCCGAATATGATTGTGCGCATGCAATGCACCGATGTAAGAAAAACAAAAAAGTTATGTTTTATTGATAAATTTTGTGATGCAGCGATAGTGCTTGCGAAGAAAATGCTCATAAGAGTGAAAATAGTGAACTCGTTACCCTCGTATTTTAAGGAATATATCTAAACCTATTTTGGCCTAAATGTCTACCTAGGTATAAATAAAAAAAAATAAGTTTCAACTTGATCGAACGATCGAAATAGATTTACGATACGAGTTTGAAGGTCAAAAGAATGAAATAACAGATCGCTTCATTCTTTAGACCTGTGACTTCATCCTTTTCTAATGATCCAAGTCCGAAGTAGTCGTAGACATTCCCAAAATTAGGAAAGAAACAAAATCGTAATAAATACGAATACCACTCAGGAAAGCTGTTGCTTTAAAAATATGTTCTATTATTTTCATTAAAGTTTCAAAATTTGTGCTTTTAAGTGTTAAATTTACTATAACTGCGAAATCATTTCACTGTTGAAGCTATCATGCAAGTGTTAGGCAAATAGATGAAGTTCGCTAAACGCTACGGTTGGAAAGAAGATCAACATTTTTAATTTTAAAGCAGTGGAATTAAAGAGGCTCTTCCAAAAGGCAGTTCTAAAGGACGGAGTCGATAGTTAAACAAATCTATACGGCAAAGACACAATTTTTTTAAACTTATCTTTTTAGCTCCGAGTCAATTCTACTTCATGGTTGTATGTGAAGATCTAATTCCATTACTGTAATTAATATACCTACTACCTATAACTCAATAACAACATTTATTAAAACAAAGTGATCATCTACAGTGCTAGTAAATAATCCCTCAAAAAATTCGTTGTTACGTTACCAAATAAGCCTTGTAATATTTAATATTTTTATATTTCAGGTCTAAGTTTTTGCCTTCTACATTAAAACTTCTACGGTGCTTTTTAATATTTCATATTGTGGTTAAAATATTTGTTTCTATAAAATTTATACGATTACACCTTTATTATATAGTTTATTCATCTCATTATATATCAGAGGGCCTAGTGTGCGTTAAATAAATTTACAATAAACCCTTTGTTCTATCAGACTACTCAATAAGTTTTAATCGTAAAATAATCTTACCTAAAAATGTAGCAGATGGTGAATTGTAAGCTAAGTACTCCTTGTTTGACGCCCACGCGGGGAACTCGGATTGCTTTAGGGCGCCAGATCCCTCCGCTTCTTCTCGTTTCCATGGCAGCATCGTTTCGGTCGCTGTAGGGGTTGTTACACGGGCTTGTTCCGCAACGATCATGTTGTAGTTATCTATGTGTATTAATACAGGTAATATACATTATCACATGTTGCAAGTCATACGTTTAAGTTTGCTAAAATTCGTGGATTTAGTAAGTACCTAATAAAAAAATAGAAACAATAAATGATAGTTAGAAATAGTTTCGAATAAATAAAAACTTGTTAGAAATAGGTACACATGATAAAATCAAATGAAAATAAGTCATCATCATCATCTTCCTAGCCTTTATTATTCCCAAGACTTTGTGGTCGGCTACTAGTTCAACCTGAATATCAGTTTTTACACGGAGCGACTGGCATCGGACCTCCGCAACTCTGAGGGTGAATTGAATTCGAAAGTTGAACTAGTTGTCAGTATATTTGAGAGTACTGACTTCCCAATAACGATTGCCATAGATGTTTGTGACAACCAGGACCTTAAGCCGCCTTAACGTGCTCTCCGAGGCACGGGTGGGAAACAACGCCATCTTCCATACTCCGGGCTGCTATTAAGAATTTCTTGTCAGAAAAATCCAACAGCGGGAATCGAACCCGAGACCTCTTGATCAGCAATCGCTTACGCTAACCACTAGACCAACGGGGCAGTCATCAAATGAAATTATGTAAGTAAAAATAAATAAGTATGAAGTTATTTATTTTTGTGCCGTGTGGCATGCCTTAAAATGATAAAATAAGTTTATGAATAATATATTCTGAATGGACTTATTTTTTTAAATATTTAGAGGTCGTTAATAATCGTTACACAGAGTCGTAGTCTTGCAAAAACTATACCTTACCATTGTCATCAGACAGTCTTCTTTCGTCCTCTTCAAGGATGTCCTCATTTGGAACTAAAACATCAAATTATTCCATAAAATCTTGGTTCCATTCACGATTTGATATTGAAATTTCTAAGATATATATCTACCAGTCTCCCTGTTTACCCTATTATATCTCTTACTCAATTTTTATTATCTTTAACATTACATCTAATATCTACATAATACAATTAATAATACCTATGAATAAATATTGAATACGGGGCAAAGGTAAGGGTTTAGTTAAAATTATTTCTAAGAAACATATTTATATAAAAATACCTTTCATTACATTCTATTATAATCGTTTAACACTAACATTTCTATGTTGTATTACATCTAACAAATATTGTTGCGTGTATTACTTACCTACTAGTTATTTAAAGCATCTAATAATAACTTAAAAGTATACCCTGCAATATTAAATAACGCTTCAAGCACAATATTTTACGACAGGTTGTCTATAGCGGCCTCAAGCGTTGATTAAAGGAACCATACATTGAATATAAATGGAGTATGATAAGTAGTATGTGTTTATAACATGCAACAGTAACATTGTATCGGATGACCAATATCTTATTATAAAGCGTCTGCTGAAAGAATGTTTCAAAAAAGCATAGCACAGCAATACCCCGAAATTACTATGGCATCGAAAATACACCGAAATTCCGCGTATTTACTAATGAAAGCCAAGTAAGATTAAAGATTTAAGCTGTAGGCGTATCTTGAGAGTACTGAAATGAAAAAAGTGATCCATCTGAGATGTAACTTGGTAATCGGGGTATCACTATACAAAAGTAATTAATGACAGTTCAAGTTACTTTAAACCTGATCAGGTTTACGAATTTGACAACTATTATTAAGTAATACCCCTAAATAATAATGAGGGCAGCGCGGACAGCAAATAACTGATCTTGGAATTTAACATAATCATGATTTAAGGTAACCGTAGCATTGAAAAAATTAAGCATAGTCCAAAAAAAATCTTGATCATCAGACGCAAGTATGCACGCAGTTATCTAGTGACATTTAAAACATTTCAGCTTTCAAGTAAACACATACCAAAGTTATACGTGGATCTGTCCCTTCTCCACGGTAAGGATTTCTCAACAGCTGTCGGGAGAATTTCTTCGGGTGTTTTAGCATACTGCTTGACGATTCTCGCTTTCAATGGATTGAATCCGGGCAGGTTAGCCAGTTGGTTTAAAAGTGAACTACTATTTTCTTTATGCGAGGACGTCGGACTGACTTCTTTGTATCCAGCTGATAATTTTATCATCCCCAGTTGTCGAGAGTATTGGTTAGATTTGCGGTGCCACATGAAGGTTGCCAGAAGGGAAGAAAACGACGATCAAACAAACGATTTTAAACAAGCAGAGATAAAAGAAATGAGTAGCGATTAGAAGATTATTTTGTATACCTAAATAGGGACTGTTTATTATTGAGGTGTATAGGCGGAAAATAATATAAATAGTTAGCAAACTCTTTAGTCAAACAATTTCTCTTAACTATAACCAAAACTTAGGTGAATAATTGTATATTTTTGATGAGAAAAAATTGCACAGAGCTGGTACGATCTGTATTAACTGTTCAGTGTCTGCTTTACGCTATCATAAATATGAACTGACCAGCTAAGTGTTTTCTTAGGCATAAGTTTAGATGTTAGTCTTTGAAACGATTGTGAAAGACTAAGTTCAAAACTTATGCCTAAAAGAGTTCATAGAATGCAATCATTTTATGTACTTTCCAGAATTAAAAAAACTGCAAATGAAATGCTAATTTTATTACTGATTTGCTAAAAAGTTTGCTAGTGCGAAATAATTCAATAGTAATTTAAACGATTTAATATTGAAATAGGCAACGTAACCATAAACTCCAAACAAATCAAAAGGATTATCATTAAAGGAATAGTAATATATACGAATACATACAGAGAAGATAATTAATTCAGAACATGCCACCACAATAACATTTCAGAACATTTTCACAGTACGTAGCCATGTCAGAAATTAATGAACGCTTTCGGTCCAGCAAATAAAATAATCGTATACCAATTCGGCATCCGTTAAGTAAGTACGTACAAGTACTCCGTTTTATGAGCGCAGAAAAATTCCAAGTGCACAAAATAAAATACAAACAGCGTAATATACAACATCTAAGGTTTTGTTTGGATTTGAATTCTCAGTCTATGTTTTAATGTGTTTCTAAATATGTATATATGAAACCCAAATTGTAAACAATATTTTAATTTAATAAGTATAAATAGATTTGAGTAGTCATTTTGCCAGGCACAAAAAAAATGAAAGGTAAAATATTTTCATTATTGTTTTATTTTAATCGACGAACAAGTGTGTTATCAGTCATCAGTAGCTAATGTCAAAATTAGTTCTTAAACATTTGCGACCCTTTTTATGGACTTGGGTTTAATGCTGCTTAGAGATTGATGAAACATTATGTGATGGAATCAAATGAAGACTTTTTAATTTGTTTAAAATATGACTTAACGTTAGCTAGCTTGTAGACTTTGCTATATGATCAGTTGTAAACTAGCAATATCGGTATAATTGCAACTTTTTATACAAAGTGTGCAATAAGACTACTTTTGTTTAATTTTGCTCTACCTACATACATAGTGCTTCTGTTTCAATAACATGTAACAATAAACGACGAATTAATAGCATTTTATTTTATATCATTCAAATCCAAACTGTGGTGTACCACACTAGGTGTTTCATGCGGAATACCTACGCGGGGATTTTGCAGTGAATGTTATACCGCCATCGTCACCGTCCCGGCGAGGTACCGCCTCACGCTCGTCGCCTTCTTCTTGGAGCACCTCGTCTATATAGTCTGCACAAAAGTATCATACAACTGGCATATATGTAACATAACCATAATTATTAAAAAACTACAAAACGTGCGATTTATAGCAAATTAAAAGTTAAGAAAAAAAAATGTGTTTTGCATAACACACTTGGGTAATTACGGAATGCATTATTATAGGAATATATGGGCAGTGTGTCCCTGAGTGCAAATATAAATGTAATTGAAAGCAAAAGAAATTTCATTTGGTCGGTGGCGCTCATAGCTCAGTTGCAGAGGGTAAGCAACGACGGCACGTGGTACCTGGATGGTTGACCGCTAGTGGCATGTTACCATGAGTGTCTCCGTGATTCGGAGGTCACGTTAAGCAGTCAGTACCGGTTGTTATCGTATGATAACAGTCGTGAAGTTTAGTTGGAGGCCCTTGGGCGGCTTAGAAACATCCAAGGGCAAGATGACGTAGCCACAACGTTGTGTTGCCAGTCCCGAACTCGCACTTGGCCAGCGTGGGGACTTATGGCCTTAACCCTCTTTTGAGAGCAGTGGGACGTATGGGTTGTTGAAGATGATGAATGCATTTATATGCTTATGGTTTTCTTAATCTGTTTTCGAACTTTCTCTCTTGTTTCATAATTGAGTTATGATTATAATCTTGTAAAAATTAGCATGTAAACTTTGTGTATTTTAAAAATAGAGCACATATCACATAATCAAACAAAAAATGTGCTACGATGTAAACAATATTTAATTTTGTAATTTTAATTACACAATAATGTGGTTTGGCTAACATAAAACAAAGCTTTAGTGCTGGCAAAGAAACAAAACAATGATATTTATACGTATTTGTATGTTTTTAAAAGTAAACATAAATCAAAATAAATACTTGAACCCACACGTGCATGCGATCAACACTCGTGATAATAATTAAAAGTAAATAAGTACCTAATCTATAATACTTTATTTTACCGTGCGTGAACTGTTTAGCCGAACCGTTTTGCTGGAATTCGGGGAAAGTGACATGGTTTTTGCCATCCTGAAAACGACGATATTATTGAGTGCTAATCATTGAGGAATAATATAAAGAGAAGTCATCTTAACCAAAAACTGTAGTACAATTTCCTAACGCAGGGGAATACAAGGGGCGCGCGGGGCTCTCTTGGGGACGGGGACGTTCTTGGAGATTAGAATTTAATGCAAACATGCGACAATTTTATTATTCTGCCTACTAGATTGAGATGTGAAATATCGAAAAAATGTTGTAGGATTTTTTTTACTTTTTTATTTAAAAAAACTTCCGCATTAGGTATATAAAATCGTGTATCGTGGGAGACTTTACAAACACACATAAAACTGACGCAATGAACACCCAGACTCCGAACGACAATTTACGAATCACACAAAGTTTTGTCCTACGTGGGATTTCAACCCACGACACTTGGCGCAATAGAAAGTGGTGTGGTGACCGCTTAAACCATTAGGCCAATCGTGAGGTCAATTGCTATTGTATAATAAATTAAAAATATAATCACAGATAAAAAAATAAAATTGGGATTGCTCGAAATTAAATTTTGATTGTTCATTTCATATCAATTAAATGAATAAACATGAAATGTCTCACATCATAATTACATAGTCATATAGTTCAATAAAGATTTACCTACGTACTAACTACTTCCATGACTATTTTACCTACGTGTCAAGTCTGAACCATACACTTTTCATAATCTATGATTTTCATTCATAAACGATGGGTCCAAATGTTAAAAAAAAAAATTTATTTGTAGAACAGTAGTTTACTTAATGTTTTGTTTACTCAACCACTATCTTTTTTTTTATAGATAGCTTTTTGCACGTTTTTAACACGCAGGTTGGCATTTTTGAATAAAATGTTAGATTACTACGAGCTCTACAGAGCGACTAGTTGCGCTGATATCCCGGGACATCAACGTATGGCAACGCAAAAACGCTATACGTAGTAATATTAGTGCAATGGTGCTTATTGGCTGTTTTGATTACGATAAGAAAACCAAGACTATTTTATGGTCACGATGCACTAAATTCTAATTTATCAAAAGTTAGGTTTACTTGGATGGGTACCAGGTTTATTTTCTTCTTTTCTCAATAATATTCCTGATTTGATTTTCCAAACATCAATTCCATTAAGGTTGATTGGTCTCTCATTACAATAAAAAAAATATCAGAGGAAACTAGAAAGTTTAAAGTCATTCAAAAACTCCTTTTCTTTTGGTACAGCTAGTGTAAATATTCCTTATTTAGTAAACATAAACGTGGAAAGAGGAGAGAACAGAGATATTACAATAAAATTATTGTCGTCAAGGTTGAATTGATTCCCCATGTACCTGCTTTCCACGTTTGCTGCGTTTGTGGTGATGTTTCCTGTCGCCAACACGTCGACGTATGTTCATGTGGGTCTTGTAATTGACTTGTGTGCCGAGATCGCGATCATTCACGGCGTGCCGACTGTAGCTTAGTCGCCGATGCTAAATTTAAAATAAATAGTATAATTTTTTAAGCATCTGATCTGATGATAGGCAACAAGCAAAACAGTTACGAATCTTGGCAAGGCTAACGATAGTCGACAGACTTCATATATCTTTAAAGCCTTAGAGGCCATCTCCTTGACAAGTTGTTATGCAAAAATTAACTTGACAGAACATAGATGAAATATCTCGCTTTTTGTGTGTGCCTAAAGATGTATAAACACCAGCTCAAAAGCACAGTATTCATAAGAGAAAGGTTTACAACATAGATAATACAATAGCTGCTTCATTAATCTTTAGAATCAAGGCCAAGACAATAAAGTACAAAGGAATTTATATAAAAGAGAAAACACAAAAAAAAAAGAAACCAATTTTTTTGCTGTAACCCAGAGGGTGTTGTAATGGAGTATCTCAATCCAAAAGCCCTAAAACAGCGACGCTTTCTTTATTATGCTGCTGGACACATGCGAAAACTTAATTGTTACTAGCTCGTATAAACATTTAGTGGAATCCAAACTGCCACTATTATCTTCTACGATATAACTAAAGTTTGACCTTCTACTCTACATTATCATCATCCTTTAATGTTATTATTTGAATGTAGGTACTGTAATCCCTTTCAACTTGGGTTTGGTGCTCTTTATCATTGAAGAACTATCTAGTTGGGGATTTGAGCATCTATAATATTTAATATGTACCATAGAGTATTGGCCGTTAATTGAAGTCCAATTATTGCAGTTGGTATACATACTCGTCTAAATGGTTTGCAGAGTTCTTCAGCAAGAAGGTGGTGTATTTTGGCGTCTGTGAGATCCTTCTTGGATGGATTATATTCAAGCTCTTGCATATCTATATTCCATGTAGATGAATCTAATTGACTAAAACTTGGGCTGAAATAAAAAAAAACAAGCTTGAAGAAAAGAGCAGGTAAGCATTTTTCAGTTTATATCAATAGTTTGAATAACTTTTTAGGTAGGTAAGTGCAATTTATGTGTTTTAAGATTAAGACAAACGATACTTCTTAGTTATTCATTCATTACAGTGCATACCTCTCTACGGACAATTTGTAAATAAAGTAAAAGTCAGATTGTAACATATGGCGTGATATTATTTCCTACCTTCCATTGAAATTGGCATTAGTGTAGTTTTTAAATATCGCAGACATAGATTCAGCTCCGGATATATTTCCTATAGTCGATGCATTTCTCTGCATATACTCTATGGCATCCTTCATAGCTAGCTTGGAATAAGTCTCTAAGATCTTCGGCTCTGCACCCTGAAATATTGTAACCATGACATATATTAAAGAAGTAATAATGGAGGAGAGCCTCTGGTGCTAAGAAAAAGAGTCAAATTATGTATATACATCTTTATCTTAGGTATTAGGAATGCTTATATCTATCTACGCCACGCCTTGGGTAACTTAGTTACGTTAAGAACAAAAACAGTCGAAATTTTATAAATGAAATCCATAACAATATTATAAATTTGAAAGTTACACTGTCTGTCTATTTATTACGCTTAGGTACATGTTGAAAACGGTGCACCTATTTCAATGAAATTTGGTACGGAGATACTTTGATTATTAAGGAAGGACAATGGCTACTCTTTACCGCAAAAGCAGAGTCGCGATCAAAAGTAATCAATATATTAGTCTTAATTGCTAACAATCTCTAAAATCCATAAACTTTCGTTTACATGCTGCTTTAACATAAATCGCATGCTACGGTAATTAGTTACTTCTCCAAGAGATGAACCATTAATGAGATCCTGGCGATGTGATTTGATGTTCGTGTTACCAAATAAGGCTTGAAATACAACAAAAAGTAAAGACCTACTTTCAAACGAGATATAAATATCAGTGCACGATATTTACCTGATAATTTCTAATTAAAAATGGTCTTATAAACCGATTATCGAATCTCTTGAATTTGTCTCTTATGTGATGGTTGCCATGTTTACCTAAGATATCCTCTATACCAGCCATCAGGTGGTCCATGAACTGAAAATAAAATATATTAAAAAAAGAAACTTAAAGTCTAAGGTTAAGCCAATCAATAAAATTGATTTGACGAAAACACAGAAGAAAAACTACGTCAAAGATGTTACCTACGTAAAGTTCTCTAAGATTTATGAATACTCTGCCGAACCGTACAAAACATGCACGGAAGGTAAAGTTACATAAAAGACTACTCTTTTATGTATTATTATCCTTTTTTTCGGCCTTATCCAAATGCATTAAATAAATACGATCTAATTTCTCGAGGTTTCCATAAATATTGGCTTTTATAAATCTATTTTTATCTACTTAGCGTTAAAAAAAACTGTTTTAAATTTTCTAGTCCTCATTTTACTAAGTTAAAGTTAAAATATCGCGTTTACAGCTTATAACCACAGAAATTCTGTGCTTATAAAAGTTTAAAGATAATCCTCATTTACCCTTTCATGAATCCTTTCATTCATTGTTGGTTTTCGCTTCTCAGCTGTTTTAACGTTCAATATTTTTACAAGTGGCTTTATTGTGATCCCCTGAATGAACACCGTGAAATATATCACCGCAATAGTTGTGGTTACAAACATTGGTTGTAGTTCCACTACTTCTGGATCTATTAGCAGCACTAAAGCAAATGCTACAGCACCTCTGAGACCTAAAAATATAATTTCATAAATTAGGGTTAAAAAAGACTAAAAAAATCCATTGCATAGCAATACGAACTAAAAAGTATAAAAAAGTCGACACGAAAATCAGTACAATTTTCAACAATTTCCACAATTTATACTAGGTGTGTTATATGGCTCAAGAGTTTAACGAAAAGATCAGCTTTTTTGAGGTCCTTTGATACAAGACTATACCTCGATGACAATAAACAAACTATCGCTTTTAATAAAAGATTTTCTCGATTTCTATATATTTTAATAAGCAATAAATTTTATATTAGTTTAGCTCTTTTCATTTACCTAAACCTAAAGGTATTTTAAAACAGCTTTTGCACATTGCAGATAATTGAAAATTAACTTTACTATTAAGCTATTAAGTTGATTTTATATCAATAGTACAAAGTAGATGCAGGTATGTTAGGTGTTGACTGGACGCTGACTCCCAATGTAGGAAGAACTCACCTCCATACGACATCACAAACTTCTCAACTCTATTGAGTTTATGCAATCGGAATTTGTTGGCTACGGTGCTAAATATGTACACACCTGAAAACAATATATATATTTACATTTCATTGGAGTAAAGTTTGTAAATGTGACATTCGTCATTTAGTAAGTTGTTAAGCGATCATTAACATCAAGCAGTAGCGGCGCTAGGGTAGGGCGCGCCTGGGCGATCGCCCAGGGCGCCGGATAAAAAGGGCGCCGCAGGCGCCCCTTTGCTTCCCATCGCTCATAGTTTGAGGTCTACTTACTCGTTAATTCAGTAAATTAAGCGAAAAAATCTTTATGTTTGCAACACTTGAATAGAACGCAGTATTAAATTTGTTCGAACGGAGCACTGCATGCTGTTCCTTTTACCCGGAATCCCCCATTCATAGAGAAAGACCATGTGTTCTCTATGAATGGTACCAGGCCCGGACCTAACCGGAAAAGTTTTAAACCTCTCCCGGTTAGGTCCGGGCCTGGTACTGCAGACAACGTAGTGCAGACATCGCAAAACGATGTCTGTCCTTCATAAGTGCGAGCCTGGTGACAGGTCAGGTCATTTGTCATACTAGCAGAACTGGTTGGTGGCCTTCTGGGGACAGCAACGGGAACATCGAAGTTCCCACACAGGAGGGAGCCATCTACAAACCGTAGGTGGCCCGAAGTACGTCGGAGTTCCAGGGTTTTCCTTTGTAGGATGCTCCTGGTTCCCCGGCTTCCAGTACCCGAGATGGCGTGCGGTTTTGCCGGTTCGAGTCCGAAATGCTAGTACCGAGCAGCAAGGCGGTATCCGTGGGATTTCCGCAAAGGAAAAATATATGAGGATGACTCCATTGATGATGTAAAGCTAATACAATGTTCATCGATGGAAAACTCTAACCGATCAATTGGGATTATAAACTATAAAAATGCTCAGTGACCACGTTGAGAAGCAATAATAAGCAGTGTTAAAGCAGTCCGTCATCAAATTACTGCCAGTCATCATGTTTACATTACTTGGCTATTGAAACTCAGAAAACTGATATTCAAGTGTCTCATGAGACTACTACACCAGCCGAACAGCTAAAAGATATCAGAATTTGAATTTTTCAACCGTCTTTTGGACACTATATTAATTTCAGTCAATAAAAGGTTCGGTTCTTGGTCTTTTTTGTACCATATTAAACAGATTCACTAAAAATCCGACTTCGTCAAACTATGTGGTGATCTCTAATTAAAATTGACTGTAGTGGGTCTCAGGGTATATGTTATGTGATAAATTCGTAAGTCTGAAACCCTTTTTGATCAGAATGTTTCCTATTTTTGTTATAAATTTTATCAAAGATCGCAACTTGCAAGAAAGGTATTCAAATGTATGGATAGCATTGCGGAAATTATTGATTATACCTTAATAGTTGCTAGTGGGGAAAGGAGTTTTTCATAGGTGATACTAATAAAAACCTATCTTCGATCAATAATATCTTAATCTAGATTGACAAATTTAGCAACTTAGTCAATTAAAAAAGAAATTGCTGAAAACATTGACTTTGATAACCTTAAAAGACAGTTCACTGATAGAAAGGCCAGAAAAGTAAAATTTTATTAGTTTTTTTTTCTGATAAACGGTTTTTTTTATAATAAATACTTGTTTCTTTTAATAAATGCATATGTAATTGTATCATTTCCTATTTTTCGTATGGGTTTAAATTGCAGTTAGGGGGCGCCGTAGGAATCTCGCCCAGGGCGCTGGTAGTGTTAAAACCGGCACTGACATCATGTACATTGTCAACGTTACGGAGAATGATAAAGACCATCTTTCATACATAAAAAAAGACATGTGGCACTCGGGGACTGTCGCAGTAAAGGTATTGCATAGCATTTTATAAACTTATGCAATTATAATTATTTATTTATTTTTTATATATGCAGCATTTTAGCATTTTTATAAACTTATGCAGTTATAATTATTTATTTATTTTTTATTTATGCAGTATTTTATTATATTTTATCTTGATATTTTAGATAGCACCAAAAAAAAACTAAACTATTTTTCAAATGCTCCATCGCATTCAAAGTATACCTATATATCTATATTATTGTTGCCATACTGACAACAAACAAATGTATGTTTGCACGGAGCAAATGCTCCGTGGTATCACCGCTGTGCCGGTCGGAGTGGGGGGTGTTAGGTTATTTTAGGAATTTTTGGATTCGGTCTCCACGCTCAAGGCCCGCGATAGAAGCTATGCAATAGCTTAAAGACTTAATCTTTGGGTGATACCTAAATTAATTTAAAGAAACCTGTTTAGCCTTCAATATTTTATACAATTCGATTGAAGACTTTAATTTTATAAGAACCTTAAATGTGCCGGATTTTAAGAGTGATTTTTATAACTTTTTGGTAGTTAAATTTTATTACATTATTGTATTATAAGCACTAAAAATCAATGCCCAAATTTTCAATTATAAATCCTTTGCAAGAATGACTATTATGTTCAGGCAGAAGCGGTGTCCATGGCTGCCTGTAAGATATTGTTTTCGAGCGATAAGGCCGCCACTTGTACCTACTTAATTAATATTATGTACAATAAACAAAGCAATATATTATTATTATTCCTTAATACAATTCCTGAACTTAAAACAAACCAATAGTCTCACAAACAGGCCATATGCTTTTTTTTTTTTTTAATATCGCCATCTAGTCCCAAGCTAAGCAGAGCTTGTGTTGTGGGTACTAGACAACTGATACAAATACATATATATACATATACACATATATATATTTTTTTTGTAAATACAGACATATTATACATAGAAAACACCCAAACTCCGAAACAAATATTTGGAGATCATACAAACATTTGGTCCGACCCGGGAATCGAACCCGAGACCTCACGATATGTTTATTTGACGACTGAGGTACTATATACCACTTACCTATTATTCGGAAAACTGAGCAGAACACAATAGTCAATAGAACAAACCATGTATTCCAATCATGGTTGTTATTGACTGTGGCTACACCAAGAAACATGAAAATAATAGTTTCGGAGGATGACGATAACATTTTCATCGTGTATTTTATAGTGGTGTGCGATTTGTGAGATATGTTCCCTTCTACATAATTCTTCATAGTAATACCACAGAAGGTTATCCTGAAATCATTAAGACAATTTATATATTGCAACAGAAAAACTGGGATAGTAAATATTGTCATCATCTACCTATTTACAGATTGGCTTGACTTAGCAGAAAGTTTATGTGACAGATATTCGTGTGGTTTAGTCGGTTTATTTAAGACTCGATATTATGTTTCAGAGATATTGATATCGAGAACATGGTATTCATAGCCCATTTCTCGTAAAAGATATTTGAACCAACCAGTTAGGTTGCAACATAAACAAATACAGATAAAACATTAAATAAATAAATAAATATTTTCGGACATCTAACACACAACGCTATCTAGTCCCAAACTAAGCAGAGCTTGTATTATGGGTACTAGACAACTGATATAAATACTTATATACTTTTTTTTGTAAATACATACATTTTATAGATAGAAAACACCCAAACTCCGAAACAAATATTTGCAGATCATACAAACATTTGATCCGACCCGGGAATCGAACCCGAGACCTCAAGAACAGTAGTCGCGTACGCTACCACTGCGCCACCGAGGCAGTTAAACATCAATACCGTCTCTATTAATGACTGGCGCTCTTTGGGGGGTACCTTCGTTCACACACACACACAACAATTGGTACTAGTTCTTGAAAGTCTAATTTATATTAATGACTGGTATAAAATACGCGGACTTTAAAACGAGTCTTCTAAAAGCACGTTAATAATTTTACAACATTATTTTTAATAAAACTAGTTACGTTAGAATTGAATGAATGAATTTTAAAATAAAACCTGTTTAGCTTTAATGAGTCATAAATCCAAGTGAAGTGGTTGGCAAAGCTTTGGAAAAAATTTTGAGTGATGAACTCGACTTTAGCGAAGGGTATTAATTTTAATAACACTGGAAAAAGACCTAACCTAATTTCTGTCTTTTTACAAAGTAATGTACGCCAGACAATAAAATCATATTTGTTATATCTTTAAGAGGATAAACACTGTTCAATAAAGTGTTGACTTATTTGAATGTCAATTGTTCTTAAAAAAAAAGAATTTCTTCTGTATATTTCCAAGTCCTTAAAACATGGCACGTTAGGCACAGTTTTATAATATGTGTAATGTCACTGTTGTGTGACGTTACTGGACTCTAAAGGTGTTTACATCTATTTTAAAAAAGAACCTAATGCTTATAGAATTCACTGACGTCACTCCTTACTATTATTATGAGAGTATATTAAAATTCTTTGTGAAACAGAATGACGTCAATGAACACGAAATAATTACGTGGGTGCGCTTTGAAACTTACGCAAGTATTCCGCTCATATGAAACATCTCTGCATTAAGATAAGCTAGGTAAGCCATGACGAAAATGAAGATGGGCTCAATTACTCTGACTTCATGTGTGAAACGAGTTACAAGCCCAGTGGCAAATCCCCATACAACTCCAATACAGGTTCCTCCAACTGCCACTACTAGAAATGATGCCAATCCTGCCAAAATATCCGTGTAAACCAAACGGGATGGCCCCATTTCTCTGTAGAAGAAATCAAATTACGTATTATGTTACTTGTACTGTTACTTGAAATTTTAATTGTTTGAAACATGATAAAAGTGAAGACTTTTTAACCATTAATAGAATATTCATCAACTTGTGATGACTATCTACAAAAGTGAAACAGTTTGCAAATAATATAAAATCTTTCGAATTATGTTGGTACTTACGTGTAAGCTTCAAACATGTGGTATAACACAACTGTGACAGCATCGTTCAGTAAAGATTCCCCAAAGACAACGATATAAAGAACTTCATCGACGTGGATTTCTTCAAAAACAGCTAATACAGCAACTGGATCAACTGCAGATATTAGCGCTCCAAATAAAAGCATGTCCAGTAAAGGTGTGGTGCGACCGAACATGCCTGTTTGACCACAGGCCCAAAGTGATGCTCCTGTGTAAGACAAATGCAGTTAAGATGGTTTGTTTTATCTAAAATTTTATAAAAGAAAATTAATTTTACTCACCAATAGTCAAAGTGTTAAATACAGTACCAACAACAGCAAATAACAAAATTGTTCCCAGATGATCAAAAAATAATCTATTTGGCATGAAATATCCCGCATCTAAGATGATAGGAGGTAGCATGTAGAGAAAGAAAGTGTCCGGTGTTAATGGTTGGACGTGCACACTATGAGTGCTCAGCAGTAGTGCTCCTATAAGAACTCCCACGAAAATGAGAAGACAGGATTCAGGGAACATCTTTGACAATTTCGGCGCCATATGAAAACCTGCAACAAAAGCATTGCTGTAGTGGCTGCTTGTAAAATAAGAAGAAAACAAATTGATAATTGTCATGTCCTTATATGTCATTATTATTGACAAATTGTGTGTAACGATAAAAGCAAAAAATTTAACAAATTTAAATTGTCGTGTTATTCAAAATTTTGAGTTGAAAATTGTCTTAACTTGATCAGAATGCCAATTTCAAGATCAAATATTATACCGTATAGCAGATCATACTCCAGTTTATTTGATTTATTTAGCCCGATTTCGTTTAAATTGTTTCGTCATAACAAGACCAATGGACATAAGGAACAGACAATATTTCATACCACCTGCCAAGAACCAACTATGAAATCGTTAAAAACTAATTCCAAAGGCGAAGAATATGTGACAAGTGAGAAGGTACTCAACATAGACCACCACATTAGTTCCAAAACGCTTGTGAACTCTACTAGTACTATATTCTACGATTTAGATGATATTGCTAAAAGACATTCGTTTCATTGTATACCTGAGCTCGGACAATCTGTGGCAAACTTAAATTTATTAAAAGTTATGAGAATGAACATAAAGCACAACACTATCGTTGGGCACCCTAACGCCATTGTTCAAGAATGTGCTACACAAATGAAACCTAAGTTGCTTCCACGTGACAGTAACGAGATCCGTTCAAAAAAAGTCAAGAAAAAAATCTCTAAAAATCCAGTGATATCCTCTGAAATTTTTCTAAGGGATGACGAATACGGTCTAGATAATGGAACCAATGAGTATTACATAAAACACGGTGTTCAAAGACCACAAAAATTTTGGTCTTATTCTAAATACCGTACAGAGTACACAAGATCAATGCCAAAAGAAAAGAAACTAAAACACAGCAGAGACACAGGAAAGCACAACGAGGATCCTTGTCCATGTCAATTATTTTCATATGCGTGCCCTTGCACAGACAAAAAATCACTTACTGAATTGGCAAAGAATGCTAAATCTATAACCATGAATAATCAAAATACTAGTACTTCAAAAATTATAGCTATTGAACGAAAAGATAATAAGTCAAACAATAATAAAATTAAAAATAATAAACAAGACACAGTACGAGAAGACAAGCCCACAAATACAAGCGTAGCGGAGCTAATTGAAGTAATGGTTCAAAATGAATCTAATATACCAACTCAACAAAACAAACCGGCACATGCCCAAAATAGAGAAAATATAAGCCCTGATCAAGGTAAAATCGTTAAGAATAGCAAAAACAATAATAAACTAAAAATACAAAAGAAAGCAAGAAAAATACTATGTCCTAACTGCAACGAAGAAGTTGATATCGTAGTAAGTACGAGTACCACAGAAGAAGAAGAAAGTTTAAAATATGAAAACTCTTTGATAAACAGTCATGAAATGCCGTCTACTGCAGCGTACACATATAGAGCGTCACCTACCACAATCAAAACGAAACATACTGATGATGATTTATGTGTTCACAATCCCCCTTGTGAAATATTACCTATATGTCAGATTTTACCCAATGAATTTTATAATATGAATCAGAAATATCCCAAAAATAATTCTTCTGTCAAATCCACTCCACGTGTAATCAGAATAACTAAAGCATGCAGACATCATCCACCTTGTACAGTCGTTCCATCATGTCAAAGAGCGAATGTTTTAAACAACAACTGTGAATATATACCGCCTTGCTTGCACCGTCCACGTTGCGTTAATCTTCCTCTTTGCGTTCCATTTTCTAAAAGTCTACATTACGAAGAAGGACAACCAAAATTCGTCGATGATATTGCAAACACAGAATGTCCTCATATTCCGAGATGTAAGTATACTCCTGTATACCAACATGATTCTTTAGGAAACTTAGATCATCACCAAGTAAATATGGTTTCTAGAGTACAGAATGATGGTGATTTTTTTAATAATTATAACTCTCCAAATTTTGCACTTACTCCAAAATCAAAATGTGTTCACAACTCATTTTCACCATTTCAATTTTGTACCCCACCGTGTCATATTTGCAAATCTAATAAATCGTGTCAATTTGATTGCTCATATAATACTCCCAGTTTTATTGAATCAAACGACGATGCTATAGTTTTTATTAGAGACGTGGGGTGTCAGTTTAGATGCAAAAACTATAAACCAAAGAACTCAAGTTTTTCACCAAATAATTCTGTTAAAAGTTATTCAGCAGAAAACTCAACCTTGCAATCAAAAGCTTCTAGTAATTCATTCGACTTTGTAGACGTTAAGCAGATGGGCAAATATGGCAAAAATATTCATACTTTGCGATGTGAGGATAAATCCACGAATCCAATAACGGATGCAGAAAATATGTTATCGACGGCCTCAATCACGTCTATAGATTCTGAATGTCCTTCTCATGGGCGGCGAGCCAACCAATACTTCCGAAGAACTCGATCTCCATCAGGCTTTCGGCCTCATGCGGCCTATGTCACCGCATTCTCAGCTACGAAACGCTCTCAGAATGTTAAATATAATACTATCAACAAATCTGACATTCCAGAAAGTCGTGAATGTCAGGACACCTTTCCAGTTAGAGGCCATCGAAGCTTTATAAAGGGTAAATATAAAAATATGTTTTCATTGTCACGAAGAAGAAAATCTAGACTAAGTAATCACCTTGTTAATCATAATCCGAAAAGAACCTGCCTTATGAAGCGCTAATATTTGTAAAATGTTATGAAAGTTTGTGATTTTTTTATTTCCCTTCGTGTTATAAATATAATAAAAATCGATTTCTAAGTCGTAACATTTCTTCCTTGCCCTTGATGATATGTCCTAATTTTTTTTTGTAATATGATATCAAAATGCCTTATATTAGTTTTTTCGTAGATACACTTATCGAATATTAATAAAGTAAAACAAATTTGTTGAAAAATGGATCTATACTGAACTCTCCGAAATGTCCAGGACCAATTATAATATTTTTTTCTAGGATAAAAAATTAGAGAAGGGTTAGAGTACCTAAGTGTTCTGTTCCTTAAAGTGCCCACACAAAACTGCGAATTCGCAACGCATCGTAAATATCGCAAGAACGTCCGATGTAATTCGCATTGTGGAATAGTGCGATGTTACGTCACACTTGTTGACAACATTTTTGGTCCACTCTGAGACTTTACTAAATGACACTTCTTTCTTTCTTTCTTTTTTTTCTTTACTTTATCTTTACTAGATAGCATTGTGTATTAAATGTCCTAAATATGTATTTAATATTTTATACATATGTAGTGTAAAGTTACCAAACTATACGCTACGCATAATTCGCAGGATCTGAGATGTTATCTTATTTTAGTTCAAATACTGAAGAATATAAACAAAATATTTGTTAAACATTTTCTTGTTTTAAAACATTCACATAACTATTTTCTTATTTATTTGTATCCATAAATCATTAATATAATTTTTATTTATTACTAGCTTAACCCCGCGGTATTACCCGCGGTTTTTGTTGTACGGCGAGTAATGCCGCGGAACAAAGTAAGTCTAAAAAAAAGTAGCCTAAGTTAGTCTCTGGTTCAGCAGCTATCTGCTAGTGAAAGTCCCGTCAAAATCGGTCTAGCCGTTAGAGATAACCCGGATCAAACAACAGACAGAGAAAAATTCTTTTAAATACATTTTTGGTATATGTACCGTGTATATATACATACGTATTTAGTAAAATGCGGTTATTTTAATATTACAAACAGACACTCCAATTTTATTTATTTGTATAGATTTTTATTCAATTTTCATTATCCATTTCTTATCAAAATCTCATTGGGTCGATCGTATGGTCACATGAACCAACGCTTTGCCGCACGAATTCGTACGAATTCGTATCGTAGCAATTCGCATCGCAAGTTCCTACGATGCGGCGTCGCATCGCATCGCATCGTAGTTTTGTGTGGCCGCCCTTAAAGTGAATTTCCGCGAATTTCAACGATTTTGTTATGACCGTCCAAGTCTGCCATACCATGGAAATCCACCCTAAATGAAGATATTAAACAATATGGGTCGTAATAGATACATAATTTAGCAAGTCTTTGTGTCCGTGGTTTATTTACCGATTTGCCAAGGATAGAAGTTCAATTTACTTCTGATTAATTTCAGTTTTACAATTAGATTTTCTTAAGACTGTCCCGGATTTACTCCGTGGAATCTGTTTTTAATCGGTGTGTTTGTGGATTACTGCTGTACCTCCACAAAACTACACAAAACTGGGTCGTTTTGTTTGTTGTTGTTTTGATACCGTGATGATACAGACCAAACGTGCGTACTGCGTACTGTACAACAGGTCATTTGCGTACCGTACGTAAATATAACGTGCGTAAGATAACATTACAGCATCACCGGTTTATTATTAGGGTATTAATACATGAAATATAAAAAAATAATACGACCCAATGATGCAGAAGCATCTCTAGGCCGCCATGGTGTGGGTCACTAATTCACCATGCTGCATTGTTTGCGTTCGCAATGAGTATGGTGACCACCACTTTTGGATTCTGCTTATGCTTTCCATCAGGCAGAGTAGAGTCATTTTGGCAGGCCCATACATTCAAAAAGATTCTCTGGATTATGGCGCTGTTGAACCGGCTAGACCGCGGCGATATTACGTCCTCACAGCAAACTAGTGTTCAGTAATTCTAGCTTTTCACTGAGTGGGTGAGAAAATTTATAAAACTACAACTGCATGATTTCATTACTTAGACTTCAGCTCTTACATCCCTAAGAAACCATTGAGCCTAGCCAGTCCCCCTGAGTCGAGAAATTTGTAGTAGTGCTAGCTTGTCTTTTTGCGAACGAATAAATAAAACTATGTCGCTGCGCGTACATGTGTAATGTTTATGTATGTCATTTTTCACAAATTTTTGACATAATATCAGAATGTGTAAGTGTATGACTTATTGGTTGTACTAATTAAAATAAATAATTAAAAACTTACACAGTAAGCAATAATAGTAACTGTAGTAATTGCGGATGCGTAATAGTTTACCTATTTATTGATTTTGGGTTGTTGTTTCTAATGGTTTAAAATTAACAACAACACCCCACAGATGGAAAGAGACGATTAATTATAAAACTCACCGATTTTTGCAATGCTAGCGAAAAAAATCCATAATCCTATTAAAAAGGGTGTTTCAACCCTGTGAAATTCCACAGCAGCGATAACGAAAGTTCTCTCCTTCTTCGGTTTTTCCGTGCTAGGTAGGCTGGTAGTAGTGTCTTGGTGTTGTCGCAGCTGTGTGCCCGGGGGCTCACCGGGGAACGGGGCAACTGGCCCCATAGGGCCGAACCCCACGCCAGGGTATGTGGAGACCCCATCGACTGTAATGGACGGACTTTGTTTTGTGGTTGTCTGAAAAGAAAGAAAACTTTTGTAAGAAATAGATAACTGAAAAATATTGACTTCTTATTTCTGAGACTTTGGTGCATAGAGGTATCCTTATTCATAGCTTTGGTGCGAGTTTCAGTTGTCAATACTGTATTTCTGATTATTTTTTTCAGTATTCGATTTTTTTAATACATTAAAAATATCTTTATATAATTGTTGTGTTTTTACATGATGTATGTTGTCGCTGACAATAGATTTTTACGTTTTTTAAATGTGTGTTTTGTTAGCATCCCTAAGATCGGATAGTTAACATCACGCTGAGACCAATAGGAGCCGAGAATGATTTAAAAGAAACACAGATGAAGTTGCGACGGTTAGCAAGTATATCATATATTCAGAAAAAGATAAAAAAAATGATATAGTTACTAGGGTTTAATCCCGGGACGCATCTTGCCTCGAATTCCCGGGAACTTCGGTAAATTTAGTTATCTCGGGTCCCGAGACTTTTAGACGATTGTTGGAATTGTATTCCATAAATTTCACACAAAAGGTCCATAATGGTATAGGTAAAATGGATCTAGGCCTATGTTCAGCATTGGATGTCTTTTCAGCTGAGATGATGATGACGTGAAATCTTATTTCATACTGAGGTATACAATTAATGATTATTGTTCTGAACTGATCTGAATGAAATGGAATTAAATTATTTAGTTTGCCATTAAGTTACAAGAACACTTTTTCTTGTTAAATTGTTTTGAGTAGGTGAGTTCGGCCTTTCCTAACTGGTCAAGCTCGGATAAGAAGGAACGGAACAAACTCAGGGATCATAGTCTCTTTTAAAGTTCAGGCAATCTTTTTAAAATACAAACAATAAATTTTAAGTCATTATTATTATAACTGGGTCACGCCAAAAAAGAAATAAGTAAACATTAAAAATTAACAGCATGTGTGAATTTTCTAAGTAAATGTTATTTCTGTTCAAATTCCTAAATAGTTACAACAAAATTCTGTTAAATCAAGCAGCGGTTGCTATACAGAAGCGATGAAGAGCTCTTGCCAATAGCAGTGATATTGACCTCGGCCGCGACACGAACCTTCATCTTCAAAGAGCGGCCTTCATCTAAATGTTCTCAATGGTTATACTTCCTAAAATGCTAAACGATTTAATTTATAAGGATTACAATTTTGAGTATATAACAGACAATTTTTTAAAGTTCATTTTTCACAGCAGAACTGTGATTTTATCTTCTTTTTGAAAATCAATTTTATTTAAGTAAATGTAGGAAAAATTTAGGGGCAAAATCTAAGTAGGTAAATCAATTTCTAGCCCATTGAATAAAAATACAAATCCTAATCTTAATAAAATTGAAAGGGATTAATTAATTTGTGTTTCATGAAAAGTTGCTAATCAACAAAAAAAAGCAGTATAAATCGTACCTACATCATCAACCCATAACGTCCTACTGTTGGGCTCAGGTCTCCTCTCAGGAAGGGGATAAGGCCATACGTCCCCACGGCCAAGTGCGGGTTGGGGACTGGCAACACAACATTATGGCTACGTCATCTTGCTGTTGATGTTTTACACCGAGTGCAACTGGGCTATGAGCGCCGCACCTATATATCGTACCTACATATTTATCCATAAATGTTATATGCCTTACTTAATCAAAAGGATGCTTTAAAAATATTTATTTCCTTATCTCCTCATACTTCGCAAAGGCACAACTAAATTTAGACTTGGGCATCATTCTGTCTCGAAGGCGCTTACGATGGAGTGTCCTCAGGGGTCAGTGCTAGGTCCGTACTTTTGGAATTTAGGCTTCGACGATTTTCTTACAATACCTATGCCATTCGGATGAACTCTACACACACACGGACGACGGTCTATTATTGGAAGAATCTGATACTAAAACGGGACTTCAGAAACTAGCTAATAAATGTTTGAACTTAATATATCTTTGGGGTGTACGTAATCGGTTGACTTTTGAACCAAACAAAACCTTCCAGCTACTTCTGAAACGTAACCGCAAATCATCGCCGAGTATTAAATTTGAAAATGTTACTATTAAAAATAAAACCTCGTTTTGTTATTTGGGATTGGTTTTAGAAAGAAACTACACATGTATGGAACATATTAGAACAGTTACTGAAAAGTCTAAATTCAGATTCTTCACTGAGGAGGATATCAACTGCGACATGGGGTCTGTCATTTAATACACT
Organism: Spilosoma lubricipeda; assembly: GCA_905220595.1. Taxonomy (NCBI): domain Eukaryota; kingdom Metazoa; phylum Arthropoda; class Insecta; order Lepidoptera; family Erebidae; genus Spilosoma; species Spilosoma lubricipeda. Next base: position 6,824,907 of record HG992290.1, read on the forward strand.
AAAGATCATATATGGAGCTACTTATTTGGGTTCTATTTACTATGGTGCTCTTGTATGGGCCGATAGGGCGACTGTAGGCGCTGTCCGTCGCTAACTGTTACAAGGCCAACGACTTGCATTGATTTTCTTGTGCAAGGCATATGGGACGGTTAGCACTGAGGCTTTACCAGTGTTGGCTGGTGTTTTTCTGATCGATCTCGAGGTATAAAGACGTGAAGCTATGTACTATTACAAACTACAAAACATGGAATGCGATTTTTTAGGCGTACGAGACCGTGATATATAAATATAAATTATAAGATTGTTTCAACAGTAGTCCAATGTCTTCCTCGATGGATGAATGGCGACAACGATGGAACAAATCATCTAAGGGGGCGCCACCTTACTCTACCTGATGGAAAGCATAAGCAGAATACAAGAGGGCCTCGGGTCTCGCACTCACCAACGACACACGACAGGACGATCGCTGTCATGTCAGTTCTTTTCATATGTTTGCGAACGGTTTTCGAAGACACGGCTCGAGGTAGATCCCTGTATCACTCAACTTCTTACAGGTCACGGTAAATTTAAGAGCAAACTACACTCATTTAAATTATTACATTCACCATTGTGTCAATGCTCAACACCTGATTCTATTCTGAATAGTCGGCTCACAAAATCGTCTGGAAATGTAGTCCTTGGTACAATGAACGTAATATAATGTTAAATAGCTAACAAATGACATCTGGGGCGGTATACTATGGGGATCTTGTGTCAACTGCGGTGAATTTCCGTGCGTTTAGGAGATTACGACTTTTACCCACAATGTTTTATCTGTGGTGCTTCCCGGTTTGAAAAGGTGTCTGCCTATTTTGACTTCATTTGATCTCCCGCTTTGCTAAGGAGGGAAGTGGACACATTTTCAACTCCTCCAGTTTTTCTTCTAATTATTTTGTTGGCAGGTTCCAATACAGTTTAATTTTTCTTGCCTGGGACTTCCGTGTCATAACTCGGTGTGTTCGTGAGTCACTGCTGTTGATCCTGGTGTTACAGTCGAGGAGTTATAGTGGTGGGCGAGATTAGTCCCAAAAAAAATGCTTACCTAATCAACAAGGTTTTATTCGATTATGTTATCTGTTTTTACATTCTGATTAATAGTTAAAGCAACGTAAATGTACAGAAGAATACGCATAGAAAGTGTTGAATGATGTTCAGTTTTATTTCAAGGTAAGAAATTCTAAATTTCTAAATATCAAACCTTATGATTTTACTCTTAAACAAATTAACTTAATATACCTAATTTGTCCGAACAATGAGGTCCTCTTATACTAAATTGCCGGGGCTCATTTTATTATCCAAAGTCTCGGTTGAAACGAGACCTGAGTACTTTAAGCAAATTAGGAATCCTAATTTTGCGGTGCTGCTTTTGTTTTGATTTTTCAAACTCACGTACCTTTTTATATGAGGTTAAAAAGAGAACTTGTTTAAACAACTTGTGAAACAAACAGACAGACATACAACAAATTGTAAAAATTGTTATTTATACACATACTCTATACAAATAAACAAGATAGGTAGCTGATGATAGGTATAAGAAATAACTTAGGCTACTGTTTTAGACTAGCTTCGCCCCGTGGCGTTAGCCGTGGTACGACAAAAACCGCATGTAGCTCCGGGGGACTCAGCTAGCTACCTTTTAAATATTTATCATATCTTAAATACCTTTTGGTACCTTAAGTAATGCTAAACAAATAAGAAAATCAAAATAGTGAACAAGGTCACTGGGTTCATATTAAATTCAGGGCGGTCTCTATGTAGCAGCTGGCAACGTAGTGATAGGAGAGATACTCTTCTTACGTGGACCATAGTTGCAGTGTACTGTGCTATTGACGCTGGTGAAGCCGTAGGGGTAACCAGGCTGCGGAGGTTGCTACTTGAGGGTGGTATGCCTGTTGAGATCGAGGTTGCTGGCTAAGATTTGAAACAAGACAGCAGTGATGTAGATGTTGTTGTACTACTTCGGTGAAGGCTGCTTCCAATCACGTCAGGGTCACCACTGTGGAGAAACGAGTGTCATGTCCCTTTAACACAACGGGAGAATCTTCCGAGCAGGCGAGGTGATCATGCTTGGCCGGCCGCGGCCTAATGTTTGACGTTATGAAGTTGTATTAACACCAATCAACGCGAGAACTTCTATTTCGCGATACACGATTAGTAATTACTCCGTAGTTCGCTGTGATTTCAATAGATGGCGCTGCAGTATGTTTGTTGTGGTGTATGTGGATGTCGCCCCACAGCGTTTAAATTAAATTTAATTGATGGCTCTTAGAATTTACTTCCATATGAAATCTTTTGACTGTAAATGCATAACGTTTTTCCCAAATAACCTTCATCAAATTTGGATAATCGACTAATTACCGATTTATTAGCAATCATTATCACGATGAGTTTATCATTACGTTTCAGAAAAGACGATTTCATCATAATTATTTTCATAATAACAATATTCAATCAAATTTATAAAAATGCGTGATGAATTTAATATTATCTGTTAATGTATACTTCACAAAACGATGAGTCAATTTTTGCGCTTCAACAAAGACTATTTTATCATCGTGCAAAATCCCTGATGGTCATTTCTTTATGTTAATTATTAATTTTTCAAATCGGACCAGCGGTTCCTGAGATTAGGGCGTTCAAACAAAAAAACTGTTCAGCTTTATAATACGAGTATAAATATAAATTTTAGTTTTTTTTTAGTTAATTTATCATTTACTAGCCGACCCACGCAACCTCGTTTGCGCCTTATATTGCCCGTAGCGCGAAAATTTCCCCCGTTTTTGAAACATTATTCATTGTTGCTCCGCTCCTATTCGTAGTAGCGTGATGATATATACCCTATAGCCTTCCTCGATAAATGGACTATCCAACACCGAAAGAATTTTTCAAATCGGACCAGCGGTTCCTGAGATTAGCGTGTTCAAACAAACAAACAAACAAACAAACAAACAAACTCTTCAGCTTTATATATTAGTATAGATAATATTTTTTTCTAATAAAATATATCGCACCTTTCGAAACTTGATAGTTAAATAATGAAGGCCTTGTAAATCATGAATACGATTTAACGACATTTTGTTAAAAATAATAAAATCAAAATTATATTTGTTTAAAAGTAAACGACTGTTAAATGAAGAAATTAACTGGTGGTAATAAAAGAGAATGACAAAACTACTTGACCCAGCTATACCTAAATTAAATTGTACGGTACATTAACGAAACAGAATTGAAGTGAAAACAAAAAACAAGAAAAAACGGGTCCGTCACATTTCATCATCATCATCCATCCGTTGCAGTCCACTGCTGGACGTAGGCCTCACATTTATATCGATGTAATTATTAATGGCAGCAAAATCTTATTCGCCCGAACAGGGACTTGAACCCTGGACCCTTGGATTAAAAGTCCAATGCTCTACCGACTGAGCTATCCGGGCCGCAGATAACTAGTCGAATGTGCGGTTCGCGTAAGCAGGATTTTACAACAAAAAACCGGCTAGTCGAGTGCGAGTCGGATTCGCGCACCGAGGGTTCCGTAGAAACTTTTAGTTAGAGAAAGATAAACTTAACTTTGCCTTAAAAAAACTGTTTTAGCCGTACATTGACATGGGTCAACATGGTTAGTGTACCAACTGCAAATAATTTATAATCGCAATTTTGTTTTGTGCTGCAATTACAAATTTATGGTTTAAGGGTTTTTTGCTTTATTTGCATTACATTACATTGCTTCATGTCAAATTGTATGATTGTAGAGCAATGGGAAGTACTCGATAGGCGTGGATTCAATTTAATATGTCTCAAAATTTCCCAAAAACGGAGCATAAAAGCATTGTAATGACTTAGAAGTTTGATTTTTTTACTGCTGCAAGGGACTACAAACCTGAGTATCTGATTTTAATTTCAACTTGATGCCTCCACGCATTCCTGAGAAAGTGGAAGACGGAGTGGAAGTAAGCCTAGAAGGGTTCCGTTTTTGGTACGGAGTACTGAGCCCTAAAAAAATCCTTTGTTCTCCAAAAAAAAACTGTTCCAATTACCGTAGGTACTTGTAGAGCTGATAAAATAAATTAAAAGCAAAGAAACAAAACTTGAACTTGGGCATTCAACAAACGTTTTTCAACTGCCTGTTAGCCACTAAATCATTTTTTTTATTTTAACCTTTGTTCTAATCAAGTCAATAAAACTATATCTACATCTGTTCAGCTGTTACTGCGTAATTGAGTTTTGATCATGAGCTCAAATTTTTGAATTTATCATATTAGTGAATTTAAATTATTAGACATACATACGTAATTTAGAACCCTAGTTACAAAAAATATGTAAGTAATAATTAAATAGTAAGTTATTAACATTAGTTTTTTTAAATAATTATTTAGTTTTTTTTTTGAGAAATCTTTATTTTTTATTTCATGGTAAAAATAAGTAAAGGTAAAAACTTTATTTTAATGACATATATTCACTTCACATAATAATTAACCTATGTCTAAGAAAATAGTAGCAACAATGGCATAATATACCAGTAGTAATAAATAGTTAAGCATTAGGAATTTAATGAATTTATGCCGTTCTGTATCCGGTACGGCATGACGTAATAGTAATTCCAAGGATGTACATTTTCAAAAGATAAGAAAAAAAACATTTGAATCAATATTTATTTCCAACGGCTTAATAGTAACACTCGTATAAAGGTTACCAAAACTTTTACATGCTTGGTATATATAGTTATTTCACAATGTTATTACACGGCCCGGATAGCTCAGTCGGTAGAGCATTGGACTTTTAATCCAAGGGTCCAGGGTTCAAGTCCCTGTTCGGGCGGCTATTCTTTTTGTGTGAAACACACACATTGTTTTATTATTCTTTTTGCGTGAAACACACACACTCACACATTGTTTTATTTAGTATTCTAGTGTATTTTTTTGTTTTTATTTGTAAAATTTTAAAAGGCTCATTTCGGATTATAATGTACTCGTAATATAAAATTTAATTAGTATTAAATCTACACGTGCCATGCATGTAATTTCTGTTTATAATTCTTTATAATTTTTATAGTTTTTTTAGCACTGCAAAAATCTGGTGTACGTGACCTTGACATCCGGGAATAGCGCAGGTGACAGTTCATTCCACAGTTTTGTTGTGTTGTGCGAGGTAGAAAGTTTCTTGAGAAGCTCACATTTGTGGCCTGCCAACCATCTAGATGATGGTGATGAAACTTCTGTCACGTATGACAATGGTGGAAAGAGGCGGCAGGAATCAGTCCGAACAATTCCTCTGAGCACTCCCCATAAGCCCATAATAAATGCGGTAGAAAATGTATAGCGAGGCCACATCTCTACGTAGCGCCAGAGAGTCTAGCCCAATTTAGAGTTCCTGGCGATCGACGATTCGTGTTGTTCTCCGTTGAACGCGGTCCAGAGGGAGGAGCTGGTTATCGCGATGCCCTCGCCCAAAGATGAGGACAGTATTCCATGTGATGCCGAACCTGTCTCGATCTGTTGAGCACGCCAAGCTTCTTGGAGGCCAATTTGGCCTTACTTGAAATATCGACACCAAGTATTCCAATATTGGCTGAGGCAGATAGGGGAGTGTCTTCAAAACGAGGACATACCCTTTCTAAAAGAGTAAATAAATGAACGGAGATTTTTATTTTATTTTAATAAATCAAGAATATTTAAAACAATATATTTGAGTTTTAAAAAAGGATTCAAAATGTACGAAGAAAATTGTTTGTATTAATCTCAGCGTTATTCAACCTTATATACCTCTAATCTAAGCTAGTACTTACATCCCTTTCCTCCATTTTGTCCCTTTTTGCATAGACTATGCACACTATTTGTTCAGTCGTACACATCAGTTTCATTCTTAACAAAGTCTGCCTTTACACAATAAGATATTTCACTGACCAATAAATTATAACTTTTTTTTCTACTAGTAGCCATAACCTACTAGAGGTTTGCCATTGAAAACCATTTCCTATGATTCTTCAAATGTATCTTAGTAGTGATCTGTGTGACAGATGTCACTAGTGTTATTTTAGTTACGAAGTTACGAGTTACATTTTAGGTGTGAACTTTCATATTAATATTGTTTATGTTACTTGTGATAAAACTAGCACCTAAAGAATAAAAATATTGATGATACAAAGTAAAATAGCTTGTTTAAAAGTGACTTCGTCGATTTCGTTGCCATCTGCCACAGAAATAGATATCTCTGTGTATATTTCAAGGACTCTAGTTTTAGTAAATACTTTTGATGATCTCAGCTTGCTTTTTTTGTAATCTGAGCTTTTAAAAAGAAATAGTGACGAATATAATGTTTCAGTCTGAAGTGAAAACTACGTATAATAAACTAATTAGCTTTTCTTTGAAAAAAAGGGGCTGAATTTAATATTTTTAATGAAACATCTGTAGTTGACTGTACTTGCATGAGCTAGGTAAACATAACTACTTCTATTTGCAACAGTACACGTGTAAAATAACTGGAAATACTCACTTCAATAGGTGTGCAGTGTGCGCAAGACAGGAAAGCGACAGCTGCCACCCACAAAGCCGGCCTGCAAGCGCGCCGGCTTAAATTCACTCCATGCTTCAGTGACGTCATAACTATAGAGAATTATCACCGCACACACATTTACACGGATCACAATTAGCACTATCACTTTAGTTCTAAGTCATTTCTTTTCTATCAATAAAATGGCAACTCACTGTAAGAAAGATTAATGTAATTTTATTAGTAGTCTGTGGTTAAAAAAATAAGTATGTCAAAATTATTACTACTTTGTCTAGCTATTATTAGCCAATAAATGGCCGTGGACACCTTAGGGGTTAAGCAACGATAACGTTCAAAGATAAAAAAGGGGATACAAGTATTAAAATAAAATAAGAATTTACAAAATTAGGAAACTGTATTATCTTTTTTACACATGACCTACATGTTTCTCGGTGTCTAAGTTCGCTACTAACTATTCGAGATATGCAAATCTTTTATAAAATTAACATGTTGGTTATTGGCTCTAAAGTGTAACTCGGTTTCCATCCAAAATGTTAGCAATATTTGACAACCCGCCTGCGGCTGTGTTTCTTTCTTTTTCTTAAAATGGCACACTGTGCGCATGTCGACAATTCTGCTAATGTCAAGTAGATGGATATACGTGGGTTTTTATGAACATACAAACAAGTTTTTAGACCTAACAACATTGTGTTACTTTAGAAGCAAGGTTTCACATGAACTGTGCTACTTGTGGCCTTTCAGAAACAGCTTTGAGGGATTTGTGAGATTAATTTCAGCTAAGAGTTGAGCAGAAAAATCAAGAGACATTTGAAAATAAATCAGGTGTTTAGGTTTCTACTTTTTTTTTCTGCTTATATTTAAGAGGTACAAACAAAGCAAAAAATCTAAAAACGATCTCTACAACTGCGTTTAGCTTGGTTCCTAAAGCTATACAGTGTGTTACAACCTCAGTGTGTCAGTAACCGTCTAATCTAATATTTTAATAATTAAGGAAACATTTAATCTAAACACGCACTCAATTCTTTCTTAGAAACTACTTACAACAAAGCTGATTGCTCTACGATTGTTTTAATTGACAATACATATCTACAACTTATTTTGTAATTGTTTGTATGTACCAATATTATATACAGTGCCTTGGTTCATTACGAAGTACCTAACTACTGGTTGTGGGGGTTTTTGAATTTACATAATTATGTGTTTTTCATTACCACATGTATGATAAGTCCTGTAGTAAATATGCGGTAAATATTCCTTTAAAAGTGAATACTGACAACTAGAGATAATGGATAATTCTGTTAGGAAGAAAACTACGTTTAAAGTTGATCGCTACGTCATTGCTTTAATTTATCCATTTAAAACTTTAAAATAAAGGTTTTTATTGAATAAAGAAAAGAAATACATGTGAAAATAACCAACCAACTTTTGCATAGTAACAAACAATACCGCTTTATGCTATACAAAAAATATATCCGTTAACGCTTTCCTAAACCACTTAACAGATTGATATGTTATACCTATAAGGTGGAATATACTGCAACCAAGTCACCTAAAGATCCATCTAATATATCTATGTTTATCCTGCATAAGTCACGTAACGAGATACTTAAAAATTATGTACACATTCGTGCGTAACCGGGTTTCGTAATAGTTTTAATATAAATATGGATTTAGATTAGATAAATGTCACAACAGTAGAAAAAGTTCTTTCTTCTCCAAGTCTTTTACCAAAATAGATTGGTTGGGCTAAGCTTTCTGTCTACTGTGACATCGTTGAACATCGATTGTTTTACGTGGAGCTCAGACCGCCATAACCCAACTATTAGGCAACATCGATTATTATTTATAAATGAACTGAAGGAAGGCCTCCCGCAAGGTGGACGGACGACCTAGTTAAGATCGCAGGGACTCGTTGGATGCAGGCCGCTACCGACCGGTCGCAATGGAAGTCAATGGGGGAGGCCTACGTTCAGCAGTGGACTTCTTACGGCTGATATGATGATGATGATGATGAACTGATAACGGACTTTTAGAGCCTCAATCAAACTACCCATAACCTTAGCCGCAAATGTTCTTATGGTAACCGGAATCGACGGCTTAGCGTGCTCTCCGAAGCACGGAATAATTATTTTTACATTTAATGTTAAGTGTTGATTGTAGATCTATTGCGCCTATTTAGAGTAATTATCTAGTTGTAATTAATAAAATGCAATTACAGCTGATAAGGAAATACAGCTTATTAACGTAGTACATTACAAATTGAGAATACTTGTGAATTAAAGGTTGAGTGTATAAACACTCGTTAAAACCCGGAAGGCTTGGCTTTAAAGCCTAACCTTCCGCGGGGAACTACAATTTTATTGTTGCAATTTATCACGTGAGAAAAAAAAAAGAATGTTTTTAGATTCAAAGATGATGTGGAAGTCATGTCAAAGTATATTTACTAGAAATACTTTGGAATAACTAGTATTACGTGCCTATTTTTATGTTTTGTTTTTGGTAAAAGGGCTAAGTGCTCGACCGACGTACGAGGACCATCGGCTGAGCTATGGATACATATTAACATGTTCAGTGCTTCACTTCAGTGATTGGTGGACCGACCGTATGGTGGCGTCCATTTCGTATAAGCATTTGTGACCGTACCAGTTCCGCAAGTTTGGTTAGTCAGGAGAGCACTGAACGTACAGATGGTACGGACAGTACGCTCATTCAGTTGGTGAAACACAGCGCAAACGCTATTTCACACCGGTTTTCTGTGAGGCCGTGGTATCACTCCGGTGGAGCCGGCCCATTCATGTCGAAGCGTGGCTCTCCCGTCTGGCCAACGTGATAGAGTAAGCCAGAACCTCCTTACTGATAGGCCTTGACTATTAAAGGCTGATGATGAATTACCAATTTACTGAATCATTTAAGTCAATGAAATGTCAAGGTAATTTTTAATAGTGGTACTGAAAAAGTAACCTTGATCTGTCTGTTTAGACGGCTTACACTAATGTCCAAATCTTACACTTAAATTCTACATTATTATTTCGTCGTGCCTATACCGGAATCCGTGACCTTATTTATGTCTACAAACCATAATGTCGATGAGACTGCAAAAACGCGTCGGTGTGGGTCTTAGTATGGGTACACATAAGAGTTTACAATACCGTCTATTTCCTGGAATAATGTTTTATATTGATCTATTAACCAAGATAATATTCACATACATTTTCGTGTTAATTTTACATATTGCTTTTGCAAAACCACCGACGATAAACAATTCGAATAAGGATCTTTATTTCGTGTCAAAATATGAAAAAATTACGCCACAATACGTAACGTAACCACCGAATCTCCTAAGGAAAGGAGTTTCCTGAATCCCTAAGGCCTAAAGTTTATAACAGAGTAAATCGGTTTCATAATATGGTAGACAATACAAACAATCAACTATTCAATTTGAAATGCACGTTTTCTGTTAACACCAACAAGTCTAACGTTGCATAACACTTCGTTATCCAAGCACAAATAACATCGATCGATCACATAACAAAAAGGTTTTCTACTCTTTAATTAAACTCACTTCAGTCGCAAAATAGTTATTTGTTACACAAGAGCGCAAAGTTGCTTTTTAACCGCGTGCTCAATTTTAATGACGAAGCAAGCGAAGGATTATAAAACTTAGAATTCAGAGCGTTAGCGAGGGTATCAATAGAGCACGGGGTGAAAAATGTTGCACTCGAGTGCAACACGTAATTTTTCATCCCACCTAAGCGAGGTAATGACAAAATGTAAAAAAGCATTTACCATAGGCATTTACAATCACAATAAACTTTTATTTCAACTCGTCATTTTATGAACAAAGCAAATTAAAAAAAAGTACACCTATAAAAAAGGTTGTATGATGCAGGTATGTGAAGGTAGAAGTAAATAAGTTTAATGATGTTTTGAACTCACAAACGTATGCACTAACATACGATTCAGTTTCAATTCTGAATTTAATTTACTTATCCTCTAGCGGATAAAATGGCTTTTACACTCAGATATCAAAGGGCGAAAATTCTCTTTCCGAGATGGGGGGATGAAAATAACATTTACTACCATATTTGAATTTAGAAAAATATTTAAATAAAGAAAACTCACATTAGTGTTCGGAATCAGTATTCTAGAACCTCTCCGAACCATAATGTAATAAGCTATACATACATAATAAATAATGTGGGCGGGTGTCGCCAAGTCGGCGCCTCATTTCTTGTCAAGGATGTACTCTCTAAGGACGTTTAAACGATTGTGCTCATTTCGTAGTCGAACTACTACACAATTACTTTAGGCCCGTTGTATATCGCTCCTATTAATATACACATAACTTTTTGACCTTTTGTATATTTAATTGAATAAGTAAATCAATATCATTTACTTAGCAGCATCATAAATTAAATTATAATAACTAGCGTTCTGGACTCCAAGCCCTAAGAGGGTTTCATCAAGATTTAAATAATGAGTTTGGTTGTGATTTCTAGTCTAAAAACCTCACTTATAACTCTGACACTTTGTTAGAAAGATAGCTAACACACAAATATAGGTCGTACAGATTTTAGCACGAACAGGTTGGCGCGACCAGTACGGTACCACCCTCGTACAGAAGATCAACATAAAATAATAGCGTTCGCTGTCGTTTTTCGTTGGTGAGTGTGAGACCGGAGACCCAATGATGTAGAAACATCACTAGGCCGCCATAGTGTGGGTCACCATGCTGCATTATTGCATTGTCTGCACGAGCAATGTATGCAGTATGGTGACCACCACGCTTGGATGCTGCTTATGCTTTCCATCAGGCAGAGTAGAGTCATTTTGGCAGGCCATATATAAAAAAATAAAATATACTGTTATTGATGTTTTGCGTTGTGGAACGATGTTGGAAAGCTACGACCGGTATAAATCCAAACAATGCCTCGGAGTTTTAGAAATACTCCTGGTAAATAGATTGGTAATAGCGATAGAGTATGTAGAGCAAACAAACTATTCAAAACGCTAAGAAATCAATCCGAATGGAAGTATTCTTGCAATCAACGCTGGCACATGGGTGTGAGTGGCAAGAGGTCGGCTTGAGTGAAATACTGTCTCGATCTGTTCATTACACTTATTTCCTTCAAGATTGATTTGCTTTACTTTATCTGAACCTTAGCCCAAAGCGACTATGAATACTAACTAGGAATACTGTATGCTAAATATGAACGTGTGTGTACAATTTTTGTGAAAAAAAACCTTTTTTTTATTTATCAAAGGTATTTTGTTCTTACGTGCATGTTTCGTGCTTTAAAGTAACATATCTAGCGAGAATAGAATCAGTTGCATTCATGTTAGCAGACGCGACGCCAGCTTTCCTGTTACTGACATGTTTACTGCTTTAATAGAAACTGTGATATTAAAAACTGAACACTTACAACCTAATTAATTAGTAAAATAACTATTTACACAAGTATATTATATTATCATCACTAAATTGAGACTTGGGCATCATTCTGTGTCGAAGGCGCTTACGATGGGGTGCCCTCAGGGCTCGGTGCTAGGTCCATACTTGTGGAATATAGGCTTCGACGATTTTCTCTCAATACCTGTACCACCCGGATGTACCCTAAACGCGTATGCGGACGACGGTTTATTACTGGTGGAATCTGACACTAGAGCGGGGCTTGAGAGTCTGGCTAATAGATGTTTGAACTTAGTATCTCTTTGGGGCGTACGTAATCGCTTGACTTTTGCACCAAACAAAACCTTCCAGCTACTTCTGAAAGGTAACCTCAAATCACCGCCGTGTATTAAATTTCAAAATGTTAGTATAAAAAATAAAACCTCGGTTTGTTATTTGGGATTAGTTTTAGAAAGAAATTTTTCATTTATCGAACATATTAGAACAGTTAACGAAAAGTCTAAAAAAAGTTTCTTTGCTCTGACGAGGATATCAACTGCCACATGGGGTCTTTCATTTAATACTTTAAAGATTATATATGGAGCTACTTATTTGGGTTCTATTTGCTATGGTGCTCCCGTGTGGGCCGATAGAGCGACTGTAGGTGCTGTCCGTCGGAAACTGTTACAAGGACAACGACTTGCATTGATCTTCTTGTGCAAAGCATATAGGACGGTTAGTACTGAGGCTTTACCGGTGTTGGCGGGTGTCCTTCCGGTCGATCTCGAGGTGCAAAGACGTGCAGCCATGTACTATTCCACATTACAAAACATGGAATGCGATTTTTTGGGCGTACGAGACCGCGATAAAATCATAAGATTGTTTCAACAGCAGTCCAATGTCTATAACGATCTAATGGATGAATGGCAACAACGATGGGACGAATCATCTAAGGGGCGCCACCTCTACCAGTTCTTTCCATCTGTTCGCGAACGGATGTCGAGGACATGGCTCGAGGTAGATCACTGTGTCGCTCAATTTCTTACAGGCCACGGTAACTTTAAGAGCAAACTACACTCATTTAAATTAGTCGATTCACCATTGTGTCAATGCTCAACACCTGATATTAGCTGTGAACAATCGGCTCATCATGTACTCTGGGAGTGTAGTCTTTGGTATAATGAACGTAACACAATGCTAAATAGTTTACAAATGACATCTGGGGCGGTATACTATGAGGATCTTGTGTCAACTGCGGTGAATTTCCGTGCGTTTAGGCGATTCTGCCATACATACTATAGTAATCAAATATAGCTCACTTAGGACCCCTAATACTTTATCCGTGGTGCTTCCCGGTTTGAAAAAGGTGTCTGCCTATTTTGACTTCATTTTGTCTCCCGCTTTGCTAAGGAGGGAAGTGGATTTATCATTTCCAACTCCTCCTGTTTTTCTTCTGATTAACTTCGTTGCGGGTTCCAAGACAGTTAATTTTCTTCCTGGGACTTCCCGAGTGTCATAACTCGGTGTGTTCGTGGGTCACTGCTGTTGATCCTGGTGTACAGGAGTTACAGTGGTGGGAATGTGGGCGGGATTAGTCCCATTAAAAGTATATTATCATTCGAATTGATTCATTTTCTATAAATTTACTTAACTACATCTGAGTAAATAATCTATTTCTCTTTGAATATTTCTATTGCTGAAAATAACTTTTGGACACTATTGATACTACTCGTATAACTTGTTTGGTCCTCAAGGATCACTTTTATTTCCTAGTTTGGTGGCAGTGTCTCTGACATAAACTTAAAAGTATCTTGTCGGCTTAGTCAACTCTAATGAAAATTAAAACATTATGCAACGTTATTAAAAGGAGGCAAACCTCTTCTTCTACCTTCTGTATAACTCCATATTGGTATTGGAAAATCAGAAAAACTACTTTTAATTATATCATTTTCATTCACCTAGATATAAAATTAATCATACCTTAATGTTAACTGATAAAATGTTCTAAATGCTTTTTAGGATGTATTTTATTCTAGACAGTGAATAAATAAATAAAACGAAACGATTTATTGAACACAAAAATTACACTACTCATACATAGGACTTAAGAATATGCACAAACTTACTAGTTGCCAATTTATGTAACTGAAATCCAAAGCCAGTTTCCCCTCTTGAGGATAAAGTCCCTGCCAGACTATTATAAACTTATCAGCCAGATAACTATAGATTTCAGTTCCACAAGTTTCGTAGAAAGACAAAAAATGTCCGATATCAGCAATTTTTGTCTGTTAAATATGTTAAATGATAGACAGCTATCTTAAGCATTACAAGAATTAGTAAAACTGAATACTCACGATATTCTTGCCAATTATTATTTATGTGGAAATTACCGTTGTACGACCCCTTGTTTAAGCCATATTGGAATAATGTTGACATAAGTAGGGCAAGAAACGTTTCAAGACGATTTATCGGGGGCTATCAGTTTCCCACGGGCTATATACTCAAGTATATTATGCGTTTTACTCGACTGGAACAGGTGTGCCAATGCGGTCATGAATGTACCCAGAATGTTCTTAATGTAAACGTTTCAGGAAACTTATGACAAAGTGACGTACTTGTAGGTGTAAGTAGTAGTACCTTAATGAAATATTTATTGCTCAGATTCATTAAAACAAGGTGCCTACTGAGTTTGTTCCTATGTAGTATGTATATCTATATGTATATATATACTAATATATAAAGCTGAAAAGTTTGTTTGTTTGAACACGCTAATCTCAGGAACCGCTGGTCCGATTTGAAAAATTCTTTCGGTGTTGGATAGTCCATTTATCGAGGAAGGCTATAGGGTATATATCATCACGCTACTACTAATAGGAGCGGAGCAACAATGAAGAATGTTTTAAAAACGGGGGAAATTTTCACGCTACGGGCAATATAAGGCGCAAACGAGGTTGCGTGGGTCGGCTAGTATGTATATATAAATTAATCACTATTTGCCTTGATCACGACATCACGCGTTTAAGGCCAGAACCGATTTTGTTAATTCTTTTTTTGTTGTATAGCCCATTTAGCGAGGTAGGTTTTAGGCTATGTAACATCACTCTACGACCAATAGGAGCAGGGTATCGATCGAAAATGTTGGGAAAATGGGAAAAAATATTTATTATGGAGAGACGCAAACGAAGTTGAGCGGGTCAGGTAGTGTCACAGAACAAACGAATTAATAGTTAGAAATGGTGTCGAGCTGCAAGTGCAAGGTACACTGTGTCGCCTAAACGCACACATGAACGATCAATAATATTATACACACATAAAGAACAACATCCTAATTCGTCCAAATGATGTTCAAATATATAAGTTCTAACAGCCACTTACAATGTTACTAAATACAACCTTATGGCTTTCTACTAAGGTAGGGTTTCACCACGAACAGAAATATGCATTTCTGTTCGTGGGAGGTTTCGTCGAAGACCTTAGGGATTGACATTTGTCGAATATAATTATATTACAACAATTACTTTTATTTTTTTATTTATTACATTTATTTGGCTCATACTCGGATATCCTTTCATTCTACTTTATAATTATTTTGTTGCAACTCCTTTATCTACCTAAAATAAATTATACACTTGTGTATTTAAATTATTATTATTAAAGTTTCTGAAATATACCTAAACTAGCCGACCCACGCAACGTCGTTTACCTCTCCTATTGCCCGTAGCGTAATAATTTTCCCCCCATTTTTGTAACATTCTTCATTGCTGCTCCGCTCCTTTTGGTCTTGGCGTAATGATATATAGCGTATAGCCTTCCTCGATAAATGTACTATCCAACATTGAAAGAATTTTTCAAATCGGACCAGCGGTTCCTGAGATTAGCGCGTTCAAACAAACAAACAAACAAACTCTCCAGCTCTGTATATTAGTATAGGTTTGTTTGATTGAATAAAGGGTAAATTGCAGTTTACAATTTAAACCGTTTTAAAAAAAAAGTACTTACTAGATTTCATTCAAACCAATTTTTGGTGGAAGTCTGTGTCTGTGTGTGTGTGTACATCATATATTTTTTTAGTTTTATCATTCTCTTATTTTACAAGTTACAATTTTACCACTTTGGAAGTGTCTCTCTCGTAAACTACTCAGTTCAGAAAAAAATGGTATTAGAAACCTCAATATCACTTTTGAAGACCTATCCATAGATAAACGTATGGGTTTGACGAAAAAATTTTTTTTTAATTTCAGATTCCTTTGAGTCTAAGTATGGGGACCCCAAAAATGTATTGTTTTTTTTTTTTCTATTTTTGTGTGAAAATCTTAATGTGGTATACAGAATACATCTTCTTACCAAGTTTCAACATTATAGTTCTTTATAGTTTCGGAAAAAAGTTGCTGTGACATACGGACGGATAGACAGACAGACAGACATGACAAATATATAAGGATTCCGTCTTTTGCCTTTGGCACGGAACCCTAAAAAACGACTATGCATTTTACTGCGGTAGAACAATACTTTAATTCACAAATTGTTGTTCCGAGTCTTGGTGTACTTTACCGTATACTGTTATTTAATCAAAAGTACTTACATACTATCTTTTGTTTAATCAAATCTGTTTATTGGTCTGGTGGCTGTAAAATTTTGGTGTATGAAATATTTATAAACTTTTTATTTAACATTTTATATAACATTTTTTTTTCTAATATACCTCCAAGTTTAATAAATTTTTTGCGATTAAACAAAATCATATATTGTTTTAAAACCATAGTACAATATAAATCGGATAATAAAAGTAAAATTACTGTAAAAATCAATATCATCGAAAAGTTTAACGTTTATTACGATATCGATTAAATTTGTCTACGTCCCTATGGCAAAAAATTGTAAACATTACTTTTACTAAATGTTTTAACGCCAAATGTTTTAAAACATTCCCGCAGAAAATGCAGTTCATTGCTTGCTCTATTGGCAACTATGCAAATCATACTTAAATTTAATACGTAATGTAT
This sequence comes from Spilosoma lubricipeda, assembly GCA_905220595.1. NCBI lineage: Eukaryota > Metazoa > Arthropoda > Insecta > Lepidoptera > Erebidae > Spilosoma > Spilosoma lubricipeda. The sequence goes on from HG992290.1 coordinate 6,841,845, forward strand.
GATTATTTTAATAGATTAGAGTATAACGGTTTGTATGTGTATTACATAATACTTTTTAGATTTTTGTTAATATCACTTAAAAACAAACGTTTTTAGACTCATTGATGATACGATATGTTTCCTTTGAGTAAATTGTAGTCCTTGCTTCGTTTTCAGCACGTAAGTATCGCACAGTTCGGCATAGCAATAACTTTTTACGCAGCTGCGTTCCCGACGAAAGTAATACGTGTATTAAAGCGTTCAGTTGATGCCAGCAGAGACATTAGTGACATTGGTGCTTAACTGCGGCACGCCTGCCCCGCCTAGATCGCATTTCTACTACTTAATTCTCCTCTTCTGTGGGTAGTGTAATATAATTATTGACTTTCCGGCAGCAACTTAATTAATACAAAGTACCTGGATGACCAAGGTTTGCTCGGTTTTTTTGATAATTTAAAAAGAAATGAAACTTTACTAGATTATAAATTTCATGAAAATCGTTTGGAACAGATTATATACAGTTACAAGAACTGCTTGTTTAAAGGTATTAGATTGATTAACGTTTCGTGTTGATTGGACACTGGTCAATATAGATCCCTTCAAAATATTATTATTAATGTCTTATAAGTTTTTATAGCATCGGATTTTATTTTATTACATGTCCAGCGATCTATTAAACACAAAACTAGTAACTAACTGGATAACTAAACTAGTCCAATCACGCAACTTCGACTTCGTCTCTCAAAAGAAATTGTTATTTATTTTTCATGGTCAACTCTTAAAATTAAACGTTATAATAACCTATAGCCGAGCTCAGTAAGCGGGCTATCGAATATTAAAATATGTTTTTCAAAATTAAACAGGAGCATTTAAGATTACTAAATCCTAGAATTAAATATGAAATACTTGCAATTTATTCGTACAAACGAACCAAGTACAAAATATCGTATGGAAGAAAGTAATTTTAAAATTAACCTGGGCGCTTTCAACTGTCGCATGACTGCTAGGTATACCACTGCATTGGCCTTGAACTCGCTTACTTTGAGATATGTACATACATATGAATATGTGCTACAAATGATCACGTCGCCAATTCAGCTAAAGTTCTAACGTCGACAACGAAATTCTGTATTCAGAATTCAACCATCTAGTCGAGTCACGTTTGAGGTAAATGATTCAGTTTGTTTCAATTACGTATGATTCGGATCAATATAAAATTGTACTATGTTTAATAATATATTCTTTTATTATTGGGTACTGTTTGAAATATGTACTATTACAAACTTCTTTTGCAAGTTAGTCTGGCACTTAAAGGCCAAATCCATTTTGTCATTAAAAGTGATATTTGTTAATGTGATGAAATTACGTGTTAGTACCTATATTTTATTAGAAAATGAACCATAACAGAACTACCTTATAAAATAATACATTTTGTATCTTGTTTGCATGCAGCATTTGTCTAATATACCTACGTAAAACCCGAGTAATGAGATTTAAAAAGTTTAAAAGTTTAAGGTCGTCAATCGTATTATTAATTTTATGCCATAAGTTTTTTTCTGCTTTGTAGAATTTCAGTATCACTAAAAAGCAGTCTTGAAAAGAATGTCCTTAGCATTGAAGTAATCATGTAGTTAGTAGTTTTAATGATACGGAGTTTGACATAATACCTTGCCGTGACGGACTTGAACTTTAAAGGAAAAAAGTGATCATAATGACGCAGAATGTGAAATACTTATACAACAGATTATTTATCAGGTGTAGGTAATATATTGTTACGTGTTAAGGTTCGATGGATGGTGTAAAAGAGACTTTATTAAAGACACTCTTAAAATCATAATATGATGTTGAATAACAGTTCTTAGTTGTCACCGAGGACGCTAGGTTAATCCCTGATATCACTCAAATACGTCACCGTGGGAGAGACACGCATCGGCATGAATGGGCCGGCTTGATCGGAGTGATACCACGGTCTCACAGAACTGTGTTTTACCGAGTGCGTGAGGATATCGGAGGCCCATACCCCAACTCCTCCCACATCCCTTTTCCCATCTCCCAAAGGCCGGCAACGCACGTGTGACGCCTCTGGTGTTGCGGGTGTCCATGGGCAGTGGTAGGTGACATGTCGGCTCGTTGGCCCCTTATTTAAAAAAAATCAATCGTCTATCCATATACGCTTTTATGCCTAATGACGTAAGGTTCATACTTTTGTGACTAAAGAAATCAACGACAACTTTCTGATGGCCTCGTCTAAATACAAGCGTTGTACTAGAATATTCTTTCTTCATAACAATATTGTTAAGTGGCGGTAGGCAAAACAAAACGAAACCTTTTTCAGCAAACTAGATTAATTTATTTTGTATTGTTAATGTATCCTACTGTATCTTTAAATGTACCTACTTCTGAAAGTCTTTTACTATTACAGTCGTTTCATGACTGATATCTAACATATCAAACTTATAATAATAGCTACTATCAACTTTTTGGAATCGCTTCTTCAATACTACATACCTAGGCTTAGTACCACATATTTGCCATTACTGCTACGAAGGTCAGGTCGATTCAAGGTGAAAGAAGGATAAAATTACACGAACGTGAATCATATATTATGTCTATCTATACATACAAATAAATAAAATCGGAGTGTCTGTTTGTAATATTAAAACAACCGCTTTTAAATAAATGCATATGTATGTATACACGATACATGTACAAAATAAAATTTTTTGGAATTTTTGTTTGTCTGTCTGTCTATTGGTCTATCAGTCTGTCTGTCTGTTTGTTCCGGGTAATCTCTGGAACGGCTGGACCGATTTTGACGGGAGTACTACTTGCAGGTAGCTGATGATCCAGGGAATAACTGAGGCTACTTTTTTTAGACTTGTTTTGTCCCGTGGTACAGCAATAACCGCGGGTAACACCGCGGGGTTCAGCTAGTATTATAATATATAATAGTTTAAAAATATCTTAACAATGCTAGGTTCATTAGAAACGGAATAAAAGTGGTTGTATAATCTATACACATAAATAAAATTGGAGTGTCTGTTTGTAATATTAAAATGACCGCTTTTCACTAAATGCATGTGTATGTAAACACGGTACATATACCAAAATCACATTTTTTACAATTTTTGTGTGTGTCTGTGTGTTTGTTCCGGCTAATCTCTGGAGCGGCTGGTGCGATTTTGACGTGACTTTCACTGGTAGGTAGCTGATGGTATAATGAGTAAGTAAGTGAGGCTACTTTTTAAGACTAACTTTACCCCGTGGCGTCACCCGTGGTACGACAATAACCGCGGGTAACACCGCGGGGTTCAGCTAGTCGATACATAAAATCAATGAAATCAAGTGCAATTGGTGTAGTTAGGTGATCGCTTATTTTATAGTAAAATTTTTGAAATGATACAACTTTTAATCCATAATAAATCCACCCATAGGTATAAATTCGAAAGTAAAAAGTAATAGAACAAAAGTTTATTTTCTCGTTTAAAACATAGGTAAAACTTCACTTACTAGATACTGGCCAAAAGATGTAGACGAATTGTTATTTTTATTGTATATATTTTCAAAATGTATTCAAAAAAAATATACTTTCCGTTTATCATACAATACAATAAATACCATACAATACAATACAATACAATACAATACAATACAATATTATGACAACGACTGGTTGTTCAGGAAACACCACAAAGTTAAACTTTGCGCTAATTGTTGAGGTCAAATCCTTTCAACACCTTAATACTGTAAAAACACTCAACGTGACACAGTTGTGAAAAGTTTAACAGTAGAATAAGACTTTCACGTGTATTAAAGAATAAAATTTCCACGTTTCATATGGCCAACCTTCATGCACCAATCATTAAAAATAATGATGGGGAAGTTATGATAATAATTGTGACGATTTATCAGTTGTATATATCCTTCAGTCGTTTGTTGAGCGACCCGCAATGTAATTTAGAATTTTAGCTATTTAGTGGATGTCTCATTTTTATTTATGAACTAGCTGAGCCCGCGATGTCTCCCGGGGTATAACAACAACCGCGGGGCGCCGCGGGCCAAAGATAGCCTAAGTTACTCCTTCAGATATTATCAGTTATCTTCGAGTAAAGTCCCGTCGAAATCGGTCCAGCCGTTCCAGAAATTAGCCCTAACAAACAGGCAGACAGACAATCTAATAATGACAACTCATTTGTGATCCATGTATTTCATACTGTACTTCGTCTAACCTAAAAACTAAAATAACTTTAGTTATTTTAGTTAAATCTAGGAATTTATAATGTTATCGTCGGTGATTTTAGCAGCCCAATAAATACAAAAACAATCTCTACCATGACAAACGCCAAGCGGTACATAAGTCCCATACAAACCTGCCATTTTCCTTTCAACTGTCTAATTATCCCGGTTCATGAGAAGCAGCCTGGTCACACGCGAAGAGACTAACGGACGGACAGCGGAATCTTAGTAATAGAGTTCAGTTTTACCCTAAAAATGTCAAAAATATAACAGCTGAGTCAAATAAAGATAATATTGGCAAGTGATGTAAAAATTATTAGTATTGCAAGAAGAAATACTAGCAAAATAAAGGACAAAGTTTCGGCTGGGCATCTGATATAATTTTGAAGAAAAGTTTTCATAAAAATTCTTAAATCAAATCGTTTTTTATTTGTAACAAGAGCGTGTTAGATCATCAATAGTGCTTAATTACTTTTACGAAATTATCTATACAAATAAATAAAATTGGAGTGTCTGTTTGTAATATTAAAATAACCGCTTTTTACTTAATGCGTATGTATGTATACACGACATATACCAAAAATGAAGTTAAACATTTTTTTGTCTGTCTGTCTGTCTGTCTGTCTCTTTGTTCCGGGTAATCTCTGGAACGGCTGGACGGATTTTGACGGGACTTTCACTGGCAGGTAGCTGATGATCCGGAGAGCAACTTTTTTTAGACTAAATTTGTCCCGCGGCGTTACTCGCGATACAGCAATAACCGCGGGTAACACCGCGGGGTTCAGCTAGTATAATTATATAATGACAAGGTGGTCAAGACGTTTGGTGAGGCCTGCATCTGTTTTGTAAAAAGATTATTTCAAATTATCTTGTAATCCTTTTCCAATTTTTAACGTTATTTCTAGGCACTTGAGAAATACTTTTTGCACCATACCTTCCGTGGCATAAACGAAGGACATGTTTGGGACTCCCGGAGAATTGGTCTATGTATTAAACCCCGCGGTAGGCTACCTCGGCAGTCGGGAGGAACTTCAGGAATGCATCAGCGGTTTTTGGAGTCCCCCTCACCGTACCCCATGACTGAGGTACATCCTGCGATGACTAGAGTCAGCTCCGGGGCAGGACGCTGTTGGGCCTCTTACCGCTGTACACAGTAAGAGACGGAATACCGACCAGCCTTGGAGGACACCGGTCACATCTCCCCAAGATGTGGCCGCAGTGACTCTAGGTGACGATTGAGAAGCTAGCGTCCTCCAGATCTTTCTACCTAACTAGATAATTTTATTTTAATACAATAAAGTAGTGAAGTATACAGAAAATGTTTACATCAAATTATTTCGTTATTAATAATCTTTCATCATAATCAAAGTCAAAACTGTCTTAAGGTTTTACTCTCAATTGTTTTAGAAATTAATTTTGTAAAGAGTGGTAAACATCATTAGGTACCATAATTTTATTATTATTTTGATATAAAATTATTGTTCCTACTGACTGTTAAAAGAAACCGAACGATTGAATAGGGCATAGGTAATATATGTAGTTACATGGATAGATACATCGTTGTAGGTCAATTTTCATTTACATTAATAATTTTTCTATTTCACCTTACTTTGACTATTTAAAAATTTTGAATGCAAAAATATCGTGTATATTGTTTAAACGTTTTGTAAAAAGTTATTGATTTGTTGGACAGTTTCTAACAAAGGTAGTAGAGCCACGCTGATTTCAGCACGGTTGGGCCGGCTCGACCGGGAACTACCCTCTCACAGAAAATCAACGTAAAATGACAGAGTTCGTGCTGTCGTGTTTCGTTGGTGAGTGCGAGACCGAAGGCCCAAAGATGCAGAAGCATCATAAGGCCGCCATGGTGTGGGTCACCATGCTGCATTGTTGCATTGTCTGCATTCACAATAAGTATGGTGACCACCACTCTTGAATTCTGCTTTTGCTTTCCACCAGGCGGAGTAGAATCATTTTGGCAGGCCCTTACATAAAGAAAACCATTTAACAGCTTTGCTGCTACTTTTACGAGTCACCTTCGGGGTAAATTGTTGTGTTAAAACTAAGTGTCAACATAAACAAATAAATCAATTATTTTTGTATTTAATCGAACAATTCGACGTTTATACTACATTGCTTCAATTGTTTGTAAAATATGTTAATTTTCATTACACCAATAAAGAAAACAACCATGTTTTAAATCAATTTTTTATTTTAAAAACTATAGCCAATATTGTGTTGGTAATTTGGCTTTTCACTTCTTTTATTCATTTTATTATATCATCGGTTTAATAGAATTCTAAAACACAAATATTAGCAACCAGATGACCCGCCAAACTTTATATGATGCTTCCTTCAAAATGAAAATTGATGTTTCCATTGATAGTCAACATGTTAAATAGCCTATGGTTGTTTCTCGATAAAATTGTTTTCCAAAACTAGAACAATTTTTCAGTTTCGTGTTTTTTGAGAAAATTTAAACATCTATACTCACTTTCTTCTTGGTAATATTAGTACAGATGAAAGGTAATAACCAAGTTGGCATAAAAAAGCACAGGTATTGTGTTCCATAACAATAGGGAACTAGTTGAAGTGGATGATGTAGAGGGCGTCCATATGTGACATTTGAAGCATCATAGTTTATTTATACTCCGATGGTCAAACGAATTGATTCTTAAACCCGACCTACTTCTGCATCTAATCGATTCAGAAAATAATCATTGGAAAGTGAGCACGGATTTAAAAACGCTTTATGGTTGTGGGGAGCCTTGGGGAGATCTATGTTCAGTAGTGGACCTCTTTCGGCTGAAATGCTGACACAGAAAAGGAAAATTGATGATGATGATGAATTCATCTGAAATTAAACGCTTTTTACCATTTCTATGAATGCAAAAACACTTAGCAATTGTCAGTATAGCCTTGCATGCGAAATTTTATATTTCATGATACGTACTTAATTCTTTTCTAGACTCCTTAACTTTTTAGTCCAGCGACTAAATTGAACAAAAAATTCAATTACTTCGTGAGCTATCTAAACTGAACGACTCATTGTAAACGTCAACATCATAGTCTTCATATTCGGCTCTAAATCAAAGTCAAAAAGATTTTATTCAACTAATTCAAATATGAACTTATGAATAGTCAATATTTAAAAGTCGAGTGATTCTAGTCGCCAGCTCCAAGTACAGCCTACCCTTGATGGAGAAGAATCTGGCAAGAAACTCCATTGTTGCTCATTTAAAAAAAATGCTTTTACAATTTCAAATTATGTTTACGAAACATCTTTCTACTTTCTTAGCGCTTAAAACATAAATAACCCTTTAAGGGATGTATATTTAGTCATATTTTATCTCGAAGATCGTCTCTGAAAGCCCAATTAAGTATTACGGACTTCAGGACTGCGGTTGGCCGTCAAATACTCCTTAAAACTTACGTTCCTTTGCTAAACATTACTATTAAAGTTTATATTATACGAAGGGTTAAAGGGTACAATTTATTTATATCATAAAGTAGATTTACTATCCTTTGGACGAACTAGGTCACTCGTTATACGGATTATACGGTTGTATAATGTGTCCACAACGTATATAAACCAGACCAATTCAATCATGGTTGAAATGGAATACGAAAGTAGGTTTTTATGTACCACGTTTTCATTGCCAAAGATTATTTTTAAGTTGTAAAAGCTAGTTGCATTTGTTTTTCTTATATTGCCAAGTCCAATGTTATACCGCATTTTTAGATACAGATGTCGAAAACTTATTATGAGTTTTATATTTGCCGCTCTATAAAACTTTGTAGGCTAGTTCGCTATATCATACTTAGGCACTAAGTTAGAATTATATGATTACAGAAATAATCGGCTTTGATGAATATTCAACTACTAGCCGACCCACGCAACCTCATTTGCTTCTCCTATTGCCCGTCGCGTAATAATTTTTCCCCGTTTTTGTAACATTCTGGATTGGTGCTCTGCTCCTGTAGGTTTTACCGTGAAGATATATAGTGTATAGCCTTCCTCGATAAATGGGCTATCTAACACTAAGAGAGTTTTTCAAATCGGACCAGTAGTTCCTGAGATTAGCGCGTTCAAACAAACAAACTCTTCAGCCTTATTATACTAGTATAGATATTCATACTTAGTTATTTTTACACTATTTAAAATCCTCTAACGATCCACCGCTGGATATAACCCTCTTCGTAGAAAGGAGCTTTTGACCTACTGTACCATGATGGTCAGACGGTGGAAGTTTGGTTGAATCGAGGTAGTAGACCAACGCTGATATCAGCACGAACGGGATGGCTCGACTGGGGCGGTACTACCCTCGTACAGAAGATCACCGTAAAATGATAGCGTTCGTGCTATTGTGTTTCGTTGGTGAGTGCGAGACCGGAGGCCCAGTGATGCAGAAGCATCGCCGCCATGGTGTGGGTCACCATGCTGCATTGTCGCATTATCTGAATTCGAATTAGATATGGAGACCACCACTCTTTAATCCTACTTATGCTCTACTATATACTCGAACCCCCATAAGTAATCGGTGGAAAACGTAGTGGGTAGTACAGTTACTAAGCTTAGTTTTTAAATAACAACCCTATGTACATTTCATATACTACTGTTTGTGTTCCCTAACTATATAAATAAATAAATAAATTCATCAGGCGGAGTAGAGTCATTCTGGCAGGACCATAATAAAAAAAAACTTGTTACTCATTAACGCCCGAACGGCCCAATGGATCAGGATGAAATTTGACTTATAAATAGACTCAAGTTTGCACACAAACTACTTTTTTTACCAGAAAAAGTTATTGACAAAATCGAGATTAAATAAAATATAAATTGATTAGATTTAGAAACATATTATTTACGCGAATGAAGCCATGTTGCTTTTGTCTTAAATTCAAAATCATTTATTTAATTAAGACACTAAGTGGCATTTATGATCGTCAAATTGAAGCTACAAGTAATAATCATAGATCGATACAAACAGACGCCATGTGCTGTATTATCGAGTTTCGATCCATAACTTCCAGTTTCTAAAATGCGTAGAGCCTCATGAGAAGAATACTGGCAAAGAAACTCATGGCCACTCTTTCAAAAGTCACATATTCAATTACAATAGTGTTAGTATTACATATAAGTTAAACAGTATGCAAGCTGACACCTGAATCTCCTTTTATTAAAATGTCCCAAAATCTATTGCAGAAACAAAAAGAAATTAGTCAGTGATAACGTTGAAGGTTTGAGTCTATTAAACATAGAAATCATTCAAGGTGCACATCTACTTACATTCAGTTGCAAGATCAGTTGTTTTATTATTAATTGTTAAGAGGCTAGAGTTGCAGTTGAACGAACCAAAATAATAGTATTGTCTTCTAAAGCATCGCTGACTAGGCCGACCATTCACCCCAAGCAGCACCCGTTCACGAATATGACGCATGGACTAACCATCATCTCCTTCGCCATATTACAGGGAAAGAAACGACCCGCCCCACGACGACACCGCAAGAAATTACGTTTTAGTGAGCATGACATACCATAGTCGAGATAATGATAAAAATCACTACTAATTAAATTACCATAATAATCGTCACGCATTACTTTCAACTAACAATAACTTGTTAGTCTTTGTTAATCGTTTGTTGAACAAATGAACCTCAAGGAACACATACTTTATTTCTTCCTTAAATTAATTAATTACGATACAAACTACAATTAAATATTGCAGTGAAATAAAACAACTTGTGGGTGTGTGTGAAGTTGAAGAAATTCATGAGATATTTCAGTAACATGTGCAATGAATTACTAAGACACAATTATGTGGTCAAAGAACTATTTAATCACTGAAGTTATTAAACTCATTAATGGACTATAGATTTCTAGCAGGAAAAATAAGTAGTAGGTACAATAATTACCTACTTATTGCTTGGAAAACTGTACATAACATTTAAATTATTTGTAAACATCTTCATGCAATTTGCAAAGTCTTTCTAGAATCAATTTGCATACTTTATAATACTATGTGTACGGTTCCATGGTTACACTGTAGGAAAGTCGTAATTTAGCACAAATTGGCAAATTCTATTGATTAATAAATAAATAAATATTTCGGACATCTAACACACAATGCCATCTAGTCCCAAGCTAAGCAGAGCTTGTGTTATGGGTACTAGACAACTGATACAAATACATTTTTGTAAAAACATACATATTATACATAGAAAACACTCAAACTCCGAAAAAAAATTTTGTAGATCATACAAACATTTGGTCCGACCCGGGAATCGAACCCGAGACCTCATGATCAGCAGTCGCACACGCCGACCGCGAGACCAACGAGGCAGTCAAATTGTTCCGTCGGTGTCGTTAGAGGCCACTAAGGAAGGACATGAAATGAAATTATTTATTATACAATTAGGTTACATAAACACTTTGCATGTTAAACTATTTCTGAGCAAATGAGTTTGGCCTTTCCTAACTGAACTAGCCCTGAGAAGAAAGGACGAAACCAACTCCGGGATCATCGTCTCTTTTAAAGTCCAGACTATCTTCTCAAATGCAAAGGACATTATATCCTTAAACAAACTACGTAGGCAGGACAATATCACTGCAAACAGAAGGAACTCTTAAAACAAACGCAATAATATTCCGTCTGATCAACTATTTATAAGTAGGCCAATACCATCCTGTCTAGGGAGAGGTCTATGTCCGGCAGTGGACTATTGGAGATGTGAGGCCGGAAGTTTCTTGTAGTGGTTTTTAAATGTAAAGTAATGCGTAGTAAAGGACCGACGTGACACTGACTTAGTGACGTCACACTGTGTCGCTCTCAGAATGTGAGACCTTGTTTTCTACCATGGTTCTAACTCTATGGTCATCTACCCTATCGCTATTAACTCTATTATCTATTAATGTTTTGTTTTAACCACATTTCATTACCGCTCATGCATTTATTAGTTTTCTAATAACATTGACGTTTGTAAAATGTCAACTAGACTAGGGGGGCAGGTGGCTTCACTGCTCCCTTACCTGCTATACCGTAAGAAAAAAATACCTAAGCTGAGCTAACATGAGTGTATCCATGTTTTATGGTTATGGTTACACTCATGTACCATTATTAGGTCGGTACTATAGAGTTACACTCTGCCAAAAGCTACCCTCGAAAACGAATGCGTAATATTTCATGGCTACTAAGCGCGTCGCCCGGTGTAAAGTACCTGAATAAATATTGTTTCGTCAATCATTAATCACACAAACACCCCGTGCTGTTTAATTAAACATACTCGGCTATTTAAGCTCCCAAAATAAGTACAATATGGAGTGTAGAGTGAAGGTGTTTCAGGCAAAATTTTGGTTTAGAGATGACTGTGAAGGTATTGTTTTTGGATAAAGCCTAAAGTTATAGAAATTATAGAAGAAACCGTGAGATTACCGTGGGAGAGCCACGCATCGGCATGAATGGGCTGGCTCGACCGGAGTGATAAGAAGGCCGGCCTCACAGAAAACCGGTCCATTACGATGGTAATGGACCGGTTTTCTGATGACCTGATGAGGTAATACGTCTGCTCGTTTGCCCCCATAAAAAAAAAGAAATGAGTTTTTGGCTCATGTAAAATTGTCAACACATGAAACCTGCTCAATTCGATTATACCTAAGTCTTTCACAGGTTATCTCAGAAATTGTGAGTAATACAAAGGTGTAATTCTAATTTTATTTATACGAATTTAATGACGCCATGCCGGCAAAGAGAAATAACAAAATCTGGAAAATAAAATATATGTAGAACGAGAGTGGATTTACTTTGTGGTTGATTATAAGACTCAACCACAAATCGCAGAGTATCGTTAGACGGGTATTTTGAAAACATTGTAAAAGGGTGAGTCCTATTTTACGATCTAGTGATCGGTTTGTCAAACATTACACTGAAGTGCAAACTTTTGCTAGTCAAGATTTAGCAAATACTAGCTGATTGCGGTGTTACCCGGGTTATCGTCGTACCGCGAGTAACGCCGCGGGACAAAGTTAGTCTGAAAAAAGTAGCCTAAGTTACCCTGGATTATCAGCTTCCTGCCAGTGAAAGTCCCGTCAAAATCCGTCCAGCCGTTCCAGAGATTACCCGGAACAAACAGACAGACAGACAAAAAATTTTTTAACTTCATTTTTGGTAATGTACCGTGTATACATACATATGCATTTAGTTAAAATTGGTTATATTAATATTATAAACAGACACTCCAATTTTATTTATTTGTATAGATGATCAGCAGCGGACGTTGCGGACGGAGCGTTGATGATGATAATAAAACATGATCGTAGTAAAATACTTTCTGGAAAGGAAACCAGTACCATTAAACCACCAAGCGATACACCTACTTAAGACGCACATGCTCGGTTTTCGTACCATAATTCGGATTAAAGTTTTAAAGTAATTACTCACAACACGAGACTTAATGACACCTTATAATTGACAATAATACAACTAACTCAATTAGGCTAAGCTTATTCAACACGTTTCAGAATGATATATTACTTAGTCTAAATGTAAAAAGTAGTATAGATCAAATTAGGATATTGTAAATAAACTATAAAGAATAACGAAAACGTATTTAAAAAATAGGTGTAAAAAAATAAAACAACTGTTATCAAGTAACGATTCCGACCTCGTATAAACGCCTAGTTCGTTTAAATTTTATTTAAATTACTAGGCATACACTAAAATATATTTTAACTTATTCAATTGGTGATTTTATAATCAAATAAATAGTTGATTCATATTAATATGTTGGCGACTTCTGCTTGTCAGTTTCCGGCGAGACTTCATCATACCACTCCCTATTTCTAGCGTGATAAAACTTTAATGTTACACAATCCTCTATTATCAAATAATAATTATAATTATGATAAACAATGTTAAATTGAGTCAAGCCTGTCAGATTCTATAAAATACCGTCGGATCGAGTAACTCACACGCATTCATATTCTAGACGTTCTACTTGGTGTGCATTAGAGAGTATTTTTTTTTTTTGTTTTTTTTTTTTTTTTTTTTTATACAACAACCTACCTCCAACATAATCGGAGCCTTTAATAATCTATTTCTCTTTATCATTCAATTTCTATCATTTATGCTTCTCGCACTTTCATGCTTCATACTTTGTTGCTTCATACATTAGAGAGTATTGTGAGGTTGTCCTACTATAATATAATGTGTTTACTTTGCCGCCGTCTTAGCTAATCCACTGTTACACAAGCTTTGAAGAGCATGGATATTATAGCAATAAAGCACTTGCCAAAAAAGGACCGATAGTTCTATTGATTTATCTTTTCCTCGAAAAGTTGTTATCGCTGTTTCATGCTGTGTTTCTGTCAGAACCGTACCATGGTATATTGGTACATTGTCACTGAAGTTACATGTTTACACTAAAATAAGAGCCCAATTAGACATCGAGAGGGCATTCTAATTGTAGCTTGCAAGACATACATACAAGTATTCTAACGTAAATATATGTACGTAAAAGAGTTTGGAATAGAATAAAATATTATTGTAAAGAGAAATTAATACTTGTGTTTGTTTAACTAAATACGAACAAATCTATACTTAATATATAAAGCTGAAGAGTTTGTTTGTTTGTTTATTTGAACACGCTAATCTCAGGAACCACTGGTCCGATTTGAATTCTTTCACTGTTAGATAGCCCATTTGTCGAGGAAGGCTATAGGCTATATATCATCACGCTAAGACCATTAGGAGCGGAGCACCAATGAAAAATGTTTCAAAAACGGGGGAAAATTATCACGCTACGGGCAATAAGAGACATAAGCGAAGTTGCGTGGGTCAGCTAGTTATCTATATTACGGTGCCTCGGTTCTTGAACACCAAGTCAATGCGGTGTTATAGAGCGCGTCACTTTCTGTAAAACGCACTGTAAATATTATGTTACCTCGTTGCGATCGTACTTAGCTATTCTAACCTACGATCTATTAACTAACTATATGAAGAATGTTATAAAAACGGGGGAAAATTATCACGCTACGCTACGAGACGCAAACGTCAGCTAGTTGTTAATAATTTTAAAGAAAATCTTTCTATGCAAAAGTCACAAAACGTGAATCTTAAAACTACAAACATGAAATTTTGTGAGTATTAGAGTGAGTTTGTTATTTATACATACCTAAAATGTAAATAATGTCAGGAACCAACTCTCCCCCAAAACGTTGACGAGCGGAGGGAGGGGTGATTCGTTTGTGGTGCGTTACGTGACCGAGTGAGTGTGTGTGTTTTTCTGCTGCTTGCTCGCGCTGTCTCATTCATAACATTTTACATAATTGTATAATTTTTTGTGTAAATGATATGTCAGATTAAACTACGCTAAGAACTGTAATGTTGCCAGTTTAACGAACAGTTCTATTGAATGTCATCCATCAATCACAAATGGTCATTCGTCATTTATGACATTTGAAATTGAGTGACGCTTACGTGACGTGCTATGAACGGCATAGATAGTTCTAAGCAGAACTTGTAAATGTACATTTACAAACAAACATCACTCAAAGAATTGACTATAGTTATTACTAGCAGTCTCTGACTTTGAATTGATTGCTTCCATACTGAAAACGTCATCAAAAAGTCTAATCGGTTTTAAAAAGAAAGTATGACTAATGAAGATCGTGGGAAGTCGTTGGATGCGGGCATCACTGGACCGGTTGTTATGAAGAACCTAAGGGGAGGCCTACTATATTCAACAGTAGACGTCTTTTTGTTGACATGATAATGATGTCAAATGTAGTTTTCTCAAGTATAAATTTAAAAGAAATATAACTAATATAATTTAATTTGATCCCGGGTCCTATAAGCGGGGCGTAAAAAACCATCTCCCTAAGCGGCCATAATGTGACGCAGGTAAACTTAAAAGAAAGAAATTAGAGTTCTACAGTTCAACATTCTATTCGCGTTAAGAAAATTTTCTTGGATCCTGATTGGTGCAGTTTTCAATGCGTCACTCTATTCTTAACACGAATAAGCCTTGATTATAGTTTTTTTCATGTCGTTACTATACATTAGTAGCAACTGTCTTTTCTAACAGATTTATCTCAAATACGATGTACATGACGGTAAACAAAACTCAAACTTTCCTTTCTTTTAAGAAAATCCGCTTTTGCTAGACGACCGTGTACAAAAGAATTACGATGCTTTCAGTTCGAAAATCAATAAGTTCTTAACCCTGTTTTGTATAAATTTCGCTTTTGTTATACTTGTATATTATCTGTTGTTTAAAAAAAATTATGGCTGAATTTTAGCACTTCAGTTGTGACGAGTGTCACGGTATTGGTATTTTGTTAGTGAGAACAAAGTTGTATACAGGTAATTTTATATACAATTTTAATTTATTTTCAATATTTTACTATAAAACAAATTAGTACGTTTCATCTCTTCAAAGAGTTACTACATATGTATTTGCTTCTACATCCTCGTTCAACGATACGATCTAAAATAAGCCACATATTTAGCTGATTTTTAATTAAAAGTTTTTTTAGACTTTAGTACGTTAGTTTGGTTATATTACTGATTTGATTGGCTTTTTATATTGATGATCGTACTTTTATATTCACAGTATATAGATAACTAAAATGGTTTTAATTGTGATTACCGTTATATGTTCGTTTAACTTTTCTTGATAACAAAGTCATAAGTAAAGTACTTTTGAGCAAATACGAGGTTTGTTAAGCCCTCGATAACAGTGGTACTCAAGGGCGAAACAAATTTCGACTCTTACTCAAGGACAAGGACAAAATATACAATAATATATTTTTAAGACATTTGAATCTCATTTTAGAACATGTTTTGCCGGCTCTTTTGGGACACTGGCCAGTGATCTTGTCAGCTAAACCATAGGTTCGATTCCGACCAAAGACAAATATATATACATAGGTATAATTTTTCCATAACATGTTTTTTTTATTAGTCTGGTTAAACGGTAAAGGCTAAATGGCGTATGAGGATAATATTATTTTCTATTTGCTCCAAATTTATTCATACTTTTCTTTGGTAACTTAGCATTGAGGTTAGAAACATACAAAGAGATTATTTAAATAGAATATATCTATTGTTGTTGTGCGCTAATACTAATCTAATCTAATGCGCTAAACATTTATATATTATTTATGCAGTATAGGATCCTTGGGATCCACCTTCAGGGTTATAAATAACGTTCTACATTTGCCCTTTTGATGCAGAAACTTTATTGATATACAGATTTGTTATGTGGTCATGAAACTTTCCAAATTACCATGCAGTTAATACGTCTACATCTATAATCTATAATCTATAACAATAAATAAAATTAGAGTGTCTGTTTGTAATATTAAAATAACAGCTTTTTAATCAATGCATGTGTATATATACACGATACATATGCCAAAAATGTAGTTAAAAAAAAATTTCTCTGTCTGTCTGTCTGTCTGTTTGTTCCGGTAATCTCTGGAACGGCTGGACAGATTTTGACGGGACTTTCACTTGCAGGTAGCTGATGATCCGGGGAGTAACTTAGGCTACTTTTTTTAGACTAACTTTGTCCCGCGGCGTTACTCGCGGTACAACAATAACCGCGGGTAACACCGCGGGGTTCAGCTAGTATAAACTAGATTCGGAGAATGACTCAATCGATATTGGATATTTTATTTACACAGAAGTAGAAATAGGTTGGTACTAATACGGAAACAAACTGAATACCAAAAAGATTTTCATTGTAAGTATTAAACTAACATACAGGATTTGTGTAATGCTTTTGTATATAAGAAGCAAATTAATTTTGTCCGGAGTAAATGTTCCGAAAAATGAGACAATAAGCAAATTTCACAATATTTTTTTTTACTAACTGATCCGTGTTACCTCGTAGGTATACGTCACATAAATTAAAAAAAACCGTTTTTACACAATTTTCGATGCTGTGGTTCTATTGGTCATGTGATATAGTGTGTAATATATTCCATATACAATTCTTGAAATTATCGCGTTCAACCAAACAAGCAAACTCTTCACTTTTAGAATATTAGTCTAGTCTAGCCTGTCAAAACATAACCCTCCTTTGGCTTTACCGTAGTCGGGTAAAATAAATATTTAATAATAAATATTTGGGACATCTAACACACAACGCCATCTAGTCCCAAACTAAGCAGAGCTTGTATTATGGGTACTAGACAACTGATATGAATACTTATATACTTTTTTTTTTGTAAATACATACATATTATACATAGAAACACCCAAACTCCGAAACAAATATTTGCAGATCATACAAACATTTGGTCCGACCCGGGAATCGAACCCGAGACCTTAAGAACAGCAGTCGCGTACGCTACCACTACGCCACCGAGGCAGTTTAATATAGTTAGTCGATAAGTCTTGGAAAGGAATTTTCCACTCCGTATTTTTCCCATAACTATACCTTTGGAAATCAATAGTCGTGCAACAATCGTCAGACTTGCGGCAAAACATTTATCGGTTTGGGCTTGCTATGATACGTACAGAGGATTACTAATAAATTGTAGCTACATCCATTTGTAATCCGTACCTAAATGTTGGCGAGTAGTGTGGTTTAACGGTTTAGCCTAGAATAAGCGCAATCCGATTAAAAGCATCGTTACTACTCATTATTATGAAGTAAATACGTCTAAACGACATGTTGAAGTTTGGATGAAATAAAATTAAATGAAATCGGTGCAAACTTAAACAAACAGACTAATTATTCAATGCAAACCTGACTCTGAAAATTTTAAGGAACTAAAAAATTTACAACATTTCATTTCTAGAATCTGGATAAGATTCTCTTTACAACAACTAAGGCGAATCTAACGATACCTTCAAAATAAAATCTATCAAGCTGCTTAGACTACAGAGCGTGCCAAAGAAATTGCACAATCGAAAAACATAACCCTCTGTCGCAGTAAACGATACCTTTTTTGTACACCTATTATTTCTAATTACACTTTTTTTCATGTATCATTTCATAATAAAACCGTCAGGGAATAAAAGCGTAATTTACAACGTAAACTAATTTTACAAATGACTTACTTGATTACTCACTCGTTGAATAACCCACGCGAGTTATTATACGGCCAAGATAAGTTCACTATATTTTTGTGAAGGTCAATTCAAGTAAAAAATAATTCCATATATATTTTAAACTAGTTGTTGCCGGCGGCTCCGCTTGAATGTATTTCGGTTACCGCGGCAAAAAGTAGCCTATGTGTTATTCTGATGTATAAGCTATTTTACTGTAAAGTTTCATCCAAATCCGTTCAGTAGTTTTTGCATGAAAGAGTAACAAACATTCATCTATTCTTACAAACTTTCGCGCTTATAATATTAGTAGGATAGTCATTCGACAATGTCGATTTAGGGCACACCATAATCGACAAATGAAATATTTTCTAGAAAGTCTAAACTGCTTTTAGAATACGTGTGCTTAGACTGAGAGAGTACTGCTAGCACTGCGGGTTTTCCTATAAAGATTTATATTGTTTGAATGCATAGTTTAGATAATTCCGTGGTGTAGCTTTGCTTTGTCTTTAAGACTAGATAATTCGAGTCAAACATAATCTTTTCCTTAAGATGGTGCCCTAAAAATCGGAAGATTAAATTCATCGTACATTCACATACAGTCACTCTATATCACGGTATTAAAAAAAAATCTTTGAATATTTGAAATTAAATGATAATTCATAAGGCACTAACTGATATCAAGTTTGTGGTTATTAGAATAATCGATCTCTTAGAATTTATAATTTGCATCATTTTTGTGCTGGTTACATATTACTTTCATAACTTACCTAGAGTAACACAAATATAGCTATTAAACTAAAACAATCTTCCAGAAAGTACTATCAGAGTAGTAGACTAATAAACTAAATAGCTAGAAGCTAGAACTTGTACAAGTAACTCTGTTAAGCTAACTTCGCATCAAATTAATGTGCCTAAGTTCCACTTGCCTACATAAGCTTACTACTATTGGAATGAACTCAAGCTACCTACGCTTAGTTCTGTTACTTTTACTTTAAAACATCCCACCCTTATTAGAGAATACACCCAGCAAGCCATGTTCAAAAATATAAAAGAACTGATAGAGTTTTAGCATTTACAGAATTAAAAAAATTCTGGTAAATCACACAAATAACTCATATTCACCTTAAATTATTAGTTTTGGGGTATTATGAACTCACAGTTCTGTATCTCTTCTATTTTAGGCGCAGTGTGGTACACCGTGTAGTTTTAGGCGGTTCAATTCCGACAGACCACCTTGCGCAAAACCCCGGTTAGATGACGGTCCAAAAGATTTGCCTCACATAACTATTTTGATATGATACATAAAATAATACAACTATTTTGACAATATGGACTGGACTGGACTGGAACCAGAGACGACCTCTTGAAAATAATAAATACTCTGAATTCTAAAAATTATATTTGAACTAAATAAACATTACGCCATCTGACCTGATAACTTTTAATTTGGAATGAGAAATAGTCCCCTAGAGTACGGTAAAAGTAAGTTTTTTTTTTCTAAAGTAACGTTCGTAGTTGGACTAGTTGTGAAACTAGGAAAATATTGTACCAGACAAAATTACAACACTATTTTCCAGTAGATAATCAAAATTATGAAGGTCAGAAATTACCTATATAACCTAATGCTACGACTTTGTAAAGAGTACAGTAATCGTAAACACTAATCAGTTTAGGAAACTGTAAATTAAGTTAAGTTTTATATAAATCAAAGTCTAAATAGAAAAAAGTTCCAAATTATAACAGAAAAGTCAATAAAAAAGTAAACGAAAATAATAAGTAACCTTTCATTCACTACCTCATCTAAACAATGTCTACAGTTCTTACCTGACCTACCTTACCTTGTGTATATTTACTAAACTACTTTTATGGGTCGTTTCGCCATGTTATATGGCTTATAAGTGTACTCAAAAAGTATTTAATCGGAACTTAAGAATACAGCGAATTCAGAAGTCCTAAAACTATAATTCAGATAAGTAAATTAATCAGGCTTGTTCCATAATAGAAACAAAAGAAAATTGGCCTTCTTGGCATAAACCAGCTCAATACATGACTTCTGGTACAACACTAACACGCTTTATGAAGTAAATATTTGTTATGGGACACTTTCACTCGATTAGTTATTGATTATTAACATTAATGCGACCTTTTTTTTTTTTTTTTTTTTTTATTTAAATAAGAAAAACAGTATACATTAACAAACATAAAACACCCATAAAACCCTTATAGGTTTATCTTGGGTGTGAGTGTACATTCCTCAGTTAATTTATTTGATACAAACCAAATATTTGTTTAATAATATCTACACGCATGGTATAAACGAGTAATCAGATACATATAAGATTATAAAAAAATGTTGGTAGCACTACAAGAATTAATAGGTGCAGGGTAGGTAGGCGTAAAACTATTTCTAGCGTTTGACCGGTATAGTTGTTTATGTTCGATGAGTGAATTTCGTTATTGGATTTGGACCACCGTACTGCATGCTAGCTGGATTGATTTTATGTAACCACTAGCTTTCGCTCGCGGCTTCGCTCGGATTTAATAAAAGTATCCTATGTTACTTTTAATACCTCCAAGGATATGTGTACCAAGTTTTATCATGATCGGTTAAGTAGTTTTCGCATGAAAGCATACCAAATAAAATTACATTCATATCTATTCAAATAAATAAAATTGGAGTGTCTGTTTGTAATATTAAAATAACCGCTTTTTACTAAATGCATATGTATGTATACACGATACATATAGCAAAAATGTAGTTAATTTTTTTTGTCTGTCTGTTTGTTCCGGGTAATCTCTGGAACGGCTGGACGGATTTTGACGGGACTTTCACTGGCAGGAAGCTGATGATCCAGGGAGTAACTTCGGCAACTTTTTTTAGACTAACGTTGTCACACCGCGAGGTTCAGCTAGTTTATAATATAAAGTATGATTTTTATTTATCGTGCTACGCTTAGGAAGTATTCTATTAGAAAGTATTCAAGGACAACTTATTTACTAAAAGAGCTTGCCTTTTAAACGAGGTATGTTTTTTTACAATAGGTAATTAGACGTCCGTCGCTATAGTTATACTTATCTATAGCTATAACTTCACGGTTAGAAGGAAGTTCCCAAAAATCTCTGTAGAGTTTGTCTAACATGAATAGGTATCAGGTGGTATCAGGAAATAATACCTTCTCCTTTTCAATAAAACGATTCGTCTCACTTCGACAACAGACTAAATAAAACTTTATTGATAGATCAAAAAACAGAGTAGAAAGATGACACCCTATCAACAAGAGATGGCGCTACCAGTAACAATAGATGATTTAATATATATTTGTTATTTACGAAACTTTAGTTTTAACAATAATTGCATCACCTTCTCTTCCAGCCTATTTTTCGTAGCGTAACAAACAGAACTCTCTGTATTCTCCAGCCCTTGATGTCTGGTTTTCAAATCAACACAGCATCAAGAAAAACTCTAAATACAAAACAGAACGAGTAACTCAACTCATCAAAATAGTAACTGAAAGTGTTTCTATGCCAATAAAACGAAATAAAATAATTGGTACGAATGAAGACGGAGTCTATGGAATAATCGCGTCACTAATCGCATAAACCATTTAAGGATTTCAGACTGATTGGATAAACCGTTAAGCGGC
Source organism: Spilosoma lubricipeda (assembly GCA_905220595.1). Lineage (NCBI taxonomy): Eukaryota > Metazoa > Arthropoda > Insecta > Lepidoptera > Erebidae > Spilosoma > Spilosoma lubricipeda. Next base: position 6,863,764 of record HG992290.1, read on the forward strand.
TTTTGCGTTCAATATTCTCCACGAATGTGTTTTCCTTGTAACTCAAACTCTATTAAGAAAAAACTAAATAGTATTCTTCTTATATATAAAAATCAATTGCTGTTCGTTTATCTCGCTAAAATACGAGAACGGCTGGGCCGATTTAGCTGATTTTGGTTTTGAAATGTTTCTCGTAGTCCAGGGAAAGGTAACGCGGTGAAAAATTAAAAATAACTTGAAAATCTGAATGTCACGTGTACGAAGTAGCAGGCACAACTAGTTTTGAATAAAATAGTATTTAAGTTTCTGATTTGGATTATTAATTTCATCCTCCTGTGCTTTTTTCTATGGGGCACCTCATGATGCTCTGTTACAAAAATGCCTGAGACGTAGTACTATTTTAGCATATTAGTATGACGCATAACCATTCTTATAAACATATTCATTTCTCAAATATATTCAGGATCTATCAAACAGTCTGTTCAGGTTTAGCCATGAAAGCGTAGGTAACAGACACACATACTCGTAGTATGGATTTGAAGAGAGTAAGAATTTTGAAAAGAAATCACCTATAATTCTGTAAAGTGTTCCAACTGTTTAAACATTTCTATAGATACCATCGCTTATTAGTTATCATTCATTGTCTGCCTGTAGATCATCTATAAACGAATAATTTGATGGACCATTATACATACTTGAGCGTAAAAGGACTGGATTAAGTACTATGACACTATAGAGAGACTATCAATATCATACATCCTACTGCCAATACATTTAAACCACATATCTACATTGTATTCAGTAAATAAATTATTTTTAATGGCTGGAGTAGGAATTTAAAGCTACTTGGGACATCTAACACAGTACCTACAACAAACTTGTATGAAAGTGAAAACAGTTTCTCAGTCTACTTTTCCAAGACTTTCTTCTGTGAAGATTTCTTTTTGACTTTTGAGTATTCTAGACCTCATCAAAAATGTGTTGCGGTGGATGCTGCGGAGGTTGCTACGGTGGCTGCTGTTGCCTCTGTATAACCATCTACACCTGTTGCACCAATATATATATATATATCAATATATTATAAAAATTACAATGATTCGGAGAATCTTTTTACGAATATTTCATTACAATCTAAATCTGGTTAATTCATGAAGACGTCAAATAAACAAACTCGATTTCCAATTTAAGATGTTTAGTTACAGTCATTTGTAAGTAGGTTATATTCTCGTAGAAAACTACATTATCGTAACGCAAGAATTAAAGTTGAATTACCTAAAGAAGATTTATATTAATAGTGTGTAGTTCAAGATTTATTGATGCGTTAAGAGCCCGTAATAAAGCCTCTTGGGGCTTGTAACCGTTTGCAATAAATAAACGTTTGTAGTCTATGGACAAATGTTATAAAAAAAAGAAGAGTCCAGTAGTCCCTCAGATGAGTAACATCTGACTTTTATCGTCTTTGATTCAGCACCGACAGTCAGAGAGCTTAGAGGCTAATTTGGTAACAATTTAAATTCAACCTAAAGTTCTTCAAAATATAATTATTTTGAAGCAACAAAATAAAACTAACCATCGGTCGCCACAAATTCGTACATTAAGACTGACCCTTAAGTATGAATTCTACTGAATGGTTTAAAGTTAAAAAAGAAAATCTACGTTCACACATGGAAGAGATCAGCAATAATGCATCTTTTTAAAAAATATCTTGTTTTTTAAACATATCGGAAGCCAATAGATGCCCGGAGCTATAACAAAGATTCCTAATAGTATTTTTAGGATACCTAATAATATTTAGAAGAAAAATAGTCGTAACCGTTATCAAACACATGTCACAACAAAAGAATATAAGAAAAGTTCTAGAGTAAAACTTTTCTATCATACATAGTTTAATAATAAATCACTGAGCCAAACCCATTTTAAAACTTCTGACTTAACTGTGCGACACGTTATTAAACTTTATGTTTATTGAAGTTTTGATTTTCTAGACTAGATAGTTTTTAAATACTTTATTTATCAAATTAAGTGCAGCATATTACAGTACAGACTACGTTAGACCTCGTCTTAATGATAGAAGAAAAATTACCACTGTATTAAGTTATATATATATATATATATATATATATATATGTTATATATACTAATAGAAGAGTTGAAGAGTTTGTTTGTTGGTTTGTTTGAACGCGAAAATCTCAGGAAAAATTGGTCCGATTTGAAAAATTATTTCAACGTTGCATGGCACATTTATCGAGGAAGGCTATATATCATCACGCTAAGACCAATAGGAGCGGAGCACCAATGAAAATTGTTTCAAAAACGGGAAAAAATTATCACGCTATGGGCAATAGGAGACGCAAACGAGGTTGCGTGGGTCTGCTAGTATTGTATACAATGTCTTTGTCGCTTCATACATTTTGATGTTGACAAGTTATTATCATTTAAATATACTGTATATAAAATATGTAAATCTATCGAGGATGTTATAATCACTCCCCCATTAATCGTGATCACAAACTTATGTTCTGTTTAAAACTATATGATTTGTTACAGATCAACAAAATTTTATTTGTTAATGCCTATTTTTAGTTTTCAACTGACTTAGTATGTTAACAAATAATCGAAATTAGTTTTAGTTTTAACTAAAAGACGTATAGAAGTAATTGTACTATGTAATGTAGGTATAGTGAGGTAGTTAAGCATCTCAGTTCTGATTAGATGCGTAAGCCTAGAGATGGATAATGGAACTGCTCAATGTGCTACTAGTGGGCTCATATGATACATTTTGAGGAGTTCAACAGATTGCAATAAGGTGGTGCTGGTGTAACTATCCAATGATGAGGTTGGGAAGTGGACTTTTTTTTAATTATTAGCTGCCAAAATGATTCTACTCTGACTGATGGAAAGTATAAATAGAATCCATGAGTGCTGGGCACCATCTGCATTGCGAACGTAGACAATGCAACATACAGCAGCAAAGAAAGGAGAATATGGGACCAGTTGAACGAGTTGGTCACACTCGCCATGATTAAAGCGATAGAAGACTACCATAGAGACGACATCTCTTCGCAACTGCAGAGGCTCGCTCGAGGGACTCAGATTTTTTATTTTTTTGTAGTATTAATAAAGCACTCTTACTGCTGCCAGTTATAAAACCTTTAGGTACAACTCTTCTGTATTCAATACTTCTTTTACATCGTACATTATAAATCTTCGTTTTGATATTGCAACAAGGACTTTTCCCGAGAAAAATAAAACGACGAAACAAGTTTAAAATTCAAGTCATAAAGGATGCAGTTTTATTTCTTTATTTTCTGAACAGTTCAGTTGAAAATATGACAGTGCATTACCCCCAGACGTCTGCAGTACGGTAATTGACCCTTCAGCTATTCGGTACAAGACAACGGTCATTTGAATTAAGTGACAAAGTTTCTCCTAGCTCCCTCTTCGCTCTTGTGGTATAAGATTTAAAAATTGGTGGTATTAGCTGTAATAAAAAAAAAAGACATGTGACACTCGGGGACTGCCGCGGTAAAGCTATTGTATAGCATTTTTATCAACTTATGCAATTATAATTATTTAATAATTTTTATTTGTGCAGTATTTTATTTTATTTTTTCTTTGATATTAATTCAAGTTTTTCTTTGATAACACCAAAAAAAAAAACTATTTTTCAAATGCTCCATCACATTCGAAGTACACCGCTATCTATATTATTGTTGCCATACTGACAACAAACAAATGTACGTTTGGAATTACCGGATCGTTAGAATTTATCAATCAGCATAAGAATAACAATGTTAACATTTAGTAGAAATGAGTTATTGGTTGGAAGAAGACTGGAAGGTGTAGGTGAATGATTTATGACGAAGGTGCCTCGAGTTCAAATCTCATCTGGGCGTCGTCGTCTTATTGTGAATGTTTCCTGGATATTGTGGTAAAAAAAATAAAAGGTATTCATTAAATAAGTAATACAAAATTACACAAAACAAACCTAGAGGCGAGTTGCTGAACTAAAAAGACAAGCGTGATGTTTCAAAAAGTCATTAAAAGTTCTGCTATTCGATAGATGGCAAAACTAAAAAGTATCACCGCTGTGCCGGTCGGAGTAGGAGGTGTTAGGTTTATTTTTGTTACGGAATTTCTGGATTCGGTCTCCACGCTCAAGGCGCGCGACAGAAGCTATGCAATAGCTTAAAAAATAGGTCTTTCTTTTGTTACGAATAGACACTTATTCAGAATTAACAAACACTAGCTGACTCGGCGAACTTAGCACCGCCATATTTACATATTTGTCTCAGCTTCCCACAGGCAGTGTAAAATTGCGGACAAAAAAAAATTTACTTTTCCCTTTATCTTTTAACATTTTGATGTGAAACATCTATAGGCGTGGTTAAACCTAATTTTTGGTGTGGCGAGAATAGCCGTGGCGACGCTTTGCCTTACCGACATTACTGATGAAAGTAATTGAGGATTCGCGATTTCAAATTAATTAAAAAAAAAATTGTATTTAATAAAAAATTATATTGATCTAAGCGACTATCAAAATTAAGAAAAACCTGTAAACTGCACTATAACGTATCGAAAATATTTTTGCTTTGAACAAATTATAAATGCGGAGTAACATAAGGCTCTGCACAAAGAAGTGTAGTTGAAACATCCAATATCTAACAAAATCAGTAGATTTTATAATTGTGCAGTAGTATGGCGAAGCCGGATGTACGTAAGTTATCAAATACCTACTGATTGAAGATTTTTGTAATTTTTAGCTTAGCACCGGCTTCAAACAGATTTTAGGTACCTAAGACACATCATAATTCTACTATTTAAATGAATAAAGAATTGGCACATAGCAATTTATGATGAGCCAGTTTATTTTACGCTTTTTAGTGTTTCTTAGTTTTCCTTGGATGTTTTTTTGAAGTCGGTTTCTTTTTTCATAATTTTTTTTTGTACACAAACCTTGTCCTAACAATAATGAACACATATATTATGAGTGTATATTGAATTCTCCTAAATATACGAAACATAATAATATTGTTACGCCATAGTTATAATAGGTCTCGTATATTGTGGATAATTCGAAGGACAGCGGCGTCATCTAGTAATAAGTAGCGCATGACTGAGGAGATTATGATTAATAACTCCGATTTTCAACGCTAGTTGGCGCTAGATTGCTGATTCTAGAAATCCTATTTAGTCCAGAACGTTTTATCGAACAGTGGAGATTATTCCACATATTTCAAACCCTACAAATATAAGCGGAGCATGTTAGTCGTACGAGTCAGTATTTTTTCACGAGACAGCAGATTAACATAGAAGCGATCTTCAAGTGCGACTAACGAGTGATTTTGTAAATTATTATTGTAAAAGTGTTATTAATATTATGTTATTTTTTGGTAACCAACCGACTACCTTTACACATTTAATACCCGGCTCGTAACAAAATTATGAAAGTCCGTCGGTTGTTTTGTAGTGTAGGACGTCCACGGTCCATGTGAAGTGATGATCTGCGCAAGATGGCAGAAGTTGGATGCGAGAAGCCAAGGATTGAACCCAGTTGCTTGCAATTTGAGCGGCCTTTCTCCAGCAGTGGATTGCGATAGGCTGATGATGATGATGACGAAAACGTTGTCAACGTCATCATCAAAAACAGTGTTAAGCCATTCTTTCGCTGGTTCTCATAAAGTCACTGAAGTGGGGAGACCTGTTTGTTTCGTAGACAATAAAGCTTCTAGTATTCTGTTTGTTCTGTGCAAAGTAATACAGATTCTACAGTAATATAATATTCATTTCAATTTTCTAAAAATAGATTGCAAGCTCGCAAGTTTCATTTGGGAATATATTGAGCATGTACTGCCAAAGACTAATTTGACGTGGGAAATGAAAATTAAATTAAAGTAGGACGAGATTTTCCAATTCAATTATTATTTTATTTTATAGATTGTTATTCGATTTTTTTGCTATGTTTGTTACTTAGTATTTACTTCACAACTGGCAATCATATTTCGATACATAGTCTGTTACACTATTTCTAGAACTGAAACTCAAAAATTCTTTTTTTATCAAACGCATACGTGTAGGGTATCTATGGATAGGTCTTCAAAATCATATTGAGGTTTCAACAATCTTTTTTTTTCTAAACTTAATAGTTTGCGCGTGAGACACTTCCAAAATGGTAAAATGTGCCCCCCCTCCGCCTGTAACTTGTAACTCCCTTCCGCTTTTTACTAAATGCATATTATGTATACACAGTACATATACCAATAATGTAGTTAAAAAATTTTTGTCTGCCTGTCAGTGTGTCTGTCTGTTTGTTGCGGGTAATCTCTGGAACGGCTGGACCGATTTTGACGGGACTTTTACTGGCAGGTAGCTGATGATCCAGGGAGTAACTTAGGCTACTTTTTTTAGACTAACTTTGTCCCGCGGCGTTACTCGCGGTATGACAATAACCGCGGGTAACACCGCGGGGTTCAGCTAGTCAAAACATATATTTTTACTTTATGTGTGTCTGTCTATTACTGACTACTGTAGAATCTATAAGCGACGATTTCAATAATTTTATATAATAAATGATTATATTTACCCGAGATAATATACTCATTAAATAGGTACTAATTTGTTCAATTTCTCTGTACATTCCTTCAACACAGATAATATAATTATACTTATACCTGCTGCGGATTGAGTTCAGGCCATACTTATGTAACAAGTTAATCAACAGTGTTTGAAAAAGTAGGCTAAAGCTGTATAGCACATAATAGTAGCCATAATATCTGAATTCGCCGTTCTACCAAAGGTTCCGTCGTCCCAAGACCTACATTTCAGCAGTCTTCACGAAGGTTAAGTTCGCAAATACAAACGCTAAATAAGTTTTATTTTTTTAAACAACTTTGCTTAATTTGAACATTCATACTTGGCGCGCATACGAAGTACACCTTTGACATAATATAAGTGAAACTTTTCCTACCTTTTAACTCAACGTAAATCAACAGGATTTAAATATACATTTTTTTTCAAGTTTTCATTTAATATTTTAGAAATTATATTTATATTAACAGTAACGAACCACAAAAAGTTGGATATATACGTAACTCTGTTTATTACTAATCGTTATTAGTACCTAAACGTATTTTATCGATTTCATAAAATAAAATGTTCCAATTAATATCGTTCCATTTGCCTGCTTTCTAATCAAATACCTACTCATGTTATTAAACGTTAAGTAAAAAAAGTTATCATAGTATAAGTTTAAAAAGTATGTGGAATTACATACGTCCTACACATATATACAACCTTTTCTTGGAATCACAATGTCTGTTTTTGACTGCACGAATCATGTGTTCTAGTCTTACCAGACAGTGTAGATTATTTTTGTAGTGTTATTCCTGTGAAGTACCTATTCTGTGTTCATAAATCAATTTTAAATCTAGAGCATTCTTGATAAACTATGGTTGCCAGTAACAAGCATACTGTCTACTTCATTTTGAGCTGTCATCGTTGTCTGAATGCTTGGAACACCATAATCATCTAATCGTAATTTATACTCTCGATTGACATTCTAGAATTAAACTCACTTGTACTTATGCCACTATTTTTATTAACTTTAATTCTGAGCCTTTTCGCATTATTTTTACGGCATTATCTATGCTATAAGGTAAAACTGGTCAGGATTAAAGTTAATAAAAATAGTAGAATAAGTACAAGTGAGTTTAATTCTAGACTGTACCATGATCATCACTTAGATGTATAAATAAATTGCCCTGTATTATGTTTAACAACATGTTCCCGTCCGGTTTAATCAATTAGTCGCACTTCAAAGTTCTAAGCGAAGTTTAAATGGCTATTTGACTTCTTCAACTTAGCTTTTAAATGGCATATTTCAACACTTCTACGGCAAGAATTGAGACGAATTCGATATGAATCTTGTGTTTCGATTGTATTTTGGTCATCTTTTGCGTATAAAGATTGGACTAATATGTCTATTATATAGTAGGGATAATAAGTTTTAATATATAAAAAAAAAAACATAAAAAAACATCAAAAAACCCTTAAAACTGTCTGTACGGCGGAACAAGCTTCGCTGGGTCAGCTAGTATATAATAAAAATATCAGTAAGATTTGCAATACTATTTCTGCAGTGAATAGAGTATATTTATTAGGAATTACATAAGTTATAAAACATAACGCTATGACTGTTAGGAGCGATGCAGTGATTGTAGGTGCTCTTGAAGACTAGTAAATGTATATTTTCAACAGGTATTCAAGTTTAGAATAAATTTATTCAACTGACGGACTCAAAATAGGCATCGTAGACATGCAGTTACTTTGAAATTTTCAATTGTTAACAGCTAATTAGTGTTCTAAAATCCTATAACTATGTTTAGAAACATTAAATTAGCTATCAGGTAATAAAAATATATTATAATCTTTAAGTTCCGATCTCTTTTACTCTACGATTGTATTTTTGTGCAGAACGGAGGTCAGAACTTGGCAAAAACGTTACACTACGCAAATGATGATAAATTTCAAATCAATAATCTGTTTTTCTATAATGTCTGGCTAGACGTGTACATTTATAGACATTCAAAGACTCCAGAGAGTCCTGTAGTTTATAACCTATTACGTCACATCTGTCTGTGTATTTTTTACCATCGATAGACTTAATAATACTGAACTTAAATAATATATAGGACAAAAAAATTATTTTGTATGTTTATTTGATTTATAAATACATTTTTCAGAAAAGTAACGCAACATTGCAAATATTACAATGTTTTCATTTCAGTGAATTTCATCTCTAAAACAAAAGATTTAATAACTAAATTTGAATAGTTTATATTAAAAAATGACTAGATCTCACCTGTATAATACACTTACGTCACTTCTTGCAGGGTAGTATTCTATAATGAAAATGAATCCTATAATCTTACCGCACGTTTTCAACGAGATAATAACCCAAGGTAATCTAATTAACAGCTATATACTAATTTGTCAAACGTAATGAACCATGGCCTGATATAATTTTAACGGGGAAAGGTATTGTGTTGATTGATATCGGTACAAATTGTATTAATATAATCATACAATCATCAACGTGTTAGGTATAAACAGTGGCGGTAACCAAATCGTTTCATAAAACATATCGATTTTGAAGTCGGTGTGTTAGCATTTACGTAACGGCACTATAAAACACAAATAAAGAATATACGTGTGTTACATGTGGTCTTTGGTAGCAATGTTCAGATGAAGACCCTCACGTTTTAACTAATGGATCGGCAATCATGTGTTTTTGATGGTGGCCATGTTTAATAGTGTTGACAAAAGCATACAGCATTGCGAATTATGGTACCCACGAAGGAAAAAAGATAGCGATTCACGTGTACTGAAGATGAATTGTTCGGTTTATGTAAGTTTTTAAGCCATTATTTGTTGGTTAGCACGGTATTGATCGATGGACGCGGGAGGTGCAATGTACGCGCGGGCGGCAGGCTTCGCCGCGACTGTCAGGGCGGGCGGAATGCGAGCCGCCCTGCGTCGCTTGCCTCGTCCCCGTCATACGGCTGCGCGCTACCAATTTTTAAGCCTCATTTGCGACAGCAGCAGCGACTGCGATAGCGGGGGTGGCTCCATACAAATAAAGCTTTATGTGTGTGGAGAAATGTGTTCTAATCTAACTTAAAATATAAGTATTATGAATAATTCAGAGAATTTCTTTAATAACTAATATAACTCATTTTTGCTTTATTATTTCTTCTCGGTGGATGCTTTGATAACATCGCTCGTTGTAAATTGACAGCACAATATTTGTCCAGTTTTACAGTTTCGTTGGAACATTCGATTCTCAATAATCGATTCTTGTTGAGCTGCACTATTGAACTAAAAGTTCACTGTAAATAATGTAATATCTGTTCTAGAGTTAGTAAAGTATCTGCCAGAACCCAGGAGTCCCCTAAAGAATGTAGGTTTATATAAGATTCGATCTATTCAACTCTATCTATAAGAATTAAACTTCTAAGTTCACCATGAATACCGTGATGATGTGCCTCAGGAGAATGGCTCCCGATGTATCTTAGTAAAACCATGTGATTTATAGGTCCTTAGTGCCGTTTCGTACTATTTCTACCAAATGAAAAGTAATGTTGAGCTCACATACGCAACTAAAAAGAAAATCGAAAATGCTTTCGCAAATCGTATAAAGTATTTTTCTAACAAAGACGACTTTTGACGCTTTTTAGATTGAAACTTTAATTGATACAAAAGAGCAGCACGCTAGGAAGTAGCCATACGCAGGGATTCCCCTTTGACAAAGTATAAGCCCAAATAGGCCTACGCATTACACTGTTAATATGTGTGTTATGTAGCCTCAAAAGTGCCTCGGTCGCATGGCGCGCACAATGTGGGCGGTGTGTGTGGTTCGCACGATCCGCCACACCATGGACATCTCGCAAACTCGCCGTCAGATATCGCTTTATAAGGAACTAGGCGACCCACGCAATCTTTTTTTCGTCTCCTATTATTTTACGCCCGTAGCGTGATAATTTTCCCCCGTTTTTGTAACATTCTTCATTGTTGGTCCGCTCCTGTAGGTCTTATATATATGATGATGATATATAGCCTATAGCCTTTCTCAATAAATGGGCTATCTAACACTGAAAGAATTTTTAAAATCGGACCAGCGGTTCCTGAGATTAACGTGTTCAAACAAACAAACTCTTATACAGCTTTATATATTAGTATAGATTTAAATGTTTATGGTACCCAAAGATGTTAATTATACCAATAAACGTGTAAGAGATGTTGCTTGAATTCTGATTTCGTTCGAAATGCGACGATGCTTTTAACAAACTGGATCGGCCTTTTACGACCCACGCTCCACACATCACGATCTTGGATCGCGGATCGTGGAATCGCCGATCCAATGTAGATCGTCCGATGTGGACTCAGCTATTGACATGTGAGGTGTTGTCAGATCATTGGCAGCTAAGACATTTTTAAAGCTGTTATCGGAATTACGGATAACCGTAATTTAAAGTAAATAATAATATTTACTTTAAATTGAAGGTATGAAATATCTTGTTTGAATAGAATAGACCTGAAAACAGAAGACAACATCATTGAATTTTTCGTGACAAATAAATAGCTGTATGCATATCTCATATTTAATATTTATAAAAACAATGTTTGCGTCTTCTTATTACGAGTAATTGTACTGTCGTAGCTGTTTCTTCATAAAAAATGACGATGAAAAACACACGTTGACATTGAGAACTTACATATAATAATATGAAGAGTATTAATAATATTGCAATCAGCGTGAAAACTTGAAATAGGTATCACGAAACAGGATTAACAGTTACTCCATAGTTTCGTTAGATGGCGCTATAGGGTGTTGTTAGTTGTATCTGGTGGATGGCATGTAACATTTTTTTGAAATAAAAACGTATATACTGATATATATCAATAACCAGAATGAAACATAATTTTTGTTAAAGAGTATTGAAGTTAATTAGGTTGCTGTGCGATGCCAGAAAAGGCTACTATCTCAGTTATGTGCTACAGTAACCTGTCTGTAGTGTACTGGTATTCTAATAGAGCCTAAATGGTATTGTATATGTTACAAGAAACAGTTAAACATTTACATATAGGCTTTGAACATATTTAAGTATTATTACATTTATCACGACATAAATACAAGGCTTCATATTGCCTTAAAAACAAAATGTCAATAAAATTTGGTCATTCAGACGCTGTAACTAACCCTTGTGTTAGTTGGGTGGTTACCCAACTAACAATAATAGTTTCGGCTATTTACTATTGTTTTGTTATTTTTATATTAACAAATAATAAGATAATTATAAAAGTATGTACATGACATAACTACTTATTTTCTTTAAAAAATGTACTTTGTATGAAATTTGCTCAATGCATATTTTATATTTTTAGGTTGTTTTAAATAAAAATAGCGTAAGGGTAAAAAGAAAAACGCTATTTAAAAAAATACGCGTAAAAGTTGTTAAAATAAACATTATGCTGAGTATTTAAACATTTTAAATACTTAGCCACATTTAGGACATAACTTTTAAAATTCAATTATATCTAGGTAGTTACATTATTTAGGCAATTTTAGATATCTAACTAATTGTTGTACACAACTGTTAAAATCAATAGATTTCAAAAATATGGTTTGATATAATGGTTCTTCTTACTCACCGCGAGTTTTATTCTTTTTGTTTCATAATCTTAACATTTGGATAGAATCAAAATCACCAAGTTAGCACAATGCCTTATAAATATAATAATGATAAATATTTCGGACATCTAGCACACAACGCCATTTAGTCCCAAGTTATGCAGAGTTTGTGTTATGGGTACTAGACAACTGATACAAATATATATATACTTCACTATACAAATAAATATAATTGGAGTGTCTGTTTGTATTTTTTTTTTTTTTTTTTTTATGTTTGACCCTGCCAAAGTGACTCTACTCTGCCTGATGGAAAGCATGAGTAGAATCCAAGAGTGGTGGTCACCATACTGCCAATGCAGACAATGCAACAATGCAGCATGGTGACCCACACCATGGCGGACTAGTGATGCTTCCGCATCATTGGTCCTCCGGTCTCGCACTCACCAACGAAACACGACAGCATGATCGCTGTCATTTTACGTTGATTTTCTGTGCGAGGGTAGTACCGCCCCGGTCGAGCCGGCCCGTTCGTGCTGAAATCAGCGTGGCTCTACTACCTTGATCAGCGTGGCTCTACTACCTTGTTTGTAATATTAAAATAACCGCGTAATGAAATAAAATAATAAATGCATATACATATACCAAAAAAAGTTGTTAAAAAAATGTTGTCTGTTTGTTTGTTCCGGGTAATCTCTGGAACGGCTGGACCGATTTTGACGGGACTTTCACTGGTAGGAAGCTGATGATCCAGGGAGTAACTTAGGCTACTTTTTAGACTAACTGTGTCCCGCGGCGTTACTCGCGGTATGACGATAACCGCGGGTAACATCGCGGGGTTCAGCTAGTATACATATGTTAAGGGTCAACCGATGACCAGCGCCAATGGACACTCGCACCTTGGATCCCAGGATAAACAGTAAGATAGCACAGATTAAACAGTAAATTAAAGATCCTAGTTTTTCACAAACGTTTAGTATGTTCTTTACTTTTTTTTATAATTCACGTAGGTACGTTAGTCAGGTCAGGTTTATTAGTCGTAATCAACTTATAGTACCTATTTCAAACTTATTTTATATACAATGTTAGGTACTTATATACTTATTACAATACGGTCTCGTTTAAAAAATCACTATTTAAATATTATTTTACATTATTAATAATACTATTTTTCTGTTTCGCTATAAACAGTAATAATTATATTCATTTCATTCATTTATATTATTATTGATTTCAAAAGCCTAGTATTACTTGGTCGAAGACCATTCTTTAGCGTTTGTAGCATTTATAAGCATCATAACTATTTAAGCAGTCGGATCTCTAAATACGTAAAGGAAGGTGGTGCTAATAGCGAACAAAGATTGATCCGTTTTAAATATATATTTTCTAAGGCCACTAACAATGATTTAAAAAGTAAATGGCCTTTTGTCTCGAAATGTTTTGATAACAGCAACAGTAGTTAATACAGTTTTGCCTAGACATCAATGTAAATATTATTCTTAATTCAGCTGCTTGCAGTTCATTACACACGCAGAGTTTACCGATAACTAAAACTGATCGACGTGCATAGTGCCGAAGTGATTAAATTCAATGATCGTGGCGACAAAACTATTTCAAAACAATTAAAAGTAAAAACGGAAGCCGATTATTCTGCAATTTACCTCAGCAAAAGGCGAGTTTGTCTGCAGATAAAACAAAAGGTGCTAGGGCTGAATAACTCTGTGCTCCTATAGCGTTACTGTAGATCGCATTTGCGCTCCGCGTGCGCGCAAAACGTCGGTCACAGCACAAAGTTAACGACTCGCACTTATCGCGATTCAATAATGGCTGGTATACTTTTTATTGTAAACGTGCCAAAAAAAGAATACGAAAATCATTTAAAAGAAAACTACAATCCAAATTTAACTGTTGAAAAAGAAAATGTGTCGAAAGTAATCGATGAATTCAAAGAAAAACAATACGAGACTAAAAATATTGATATGTGTAAATCAATGAACAGTTTAAATCAACACAGAGCTGTAAATAGTGAAACTTGTAAATTTAATAGTGAAAGTATTCCTGTTGATGGATTATCTAATAACCGTAAAGTTATTGTTTGGGATGAGATTAAACAAGCGCTGAAACCGAACAAAAACAAACTGAAGATAAGCCGGCCAGTTCGAAGTGTCGATGTTCTTGGAGCATTTCGTCGGGATACTCCGCTGGAAACCGTAAGACATAAATAATTAATTATGAAATTGAATAATAAAATTCCTAACTATCGCGGCAAAATTTATTTTATCTTTCTTTTTTTTCTATTCCCAAATGTTTGTATTCCGACATATCTTACCAAATATACGTTCCTATATCAATAATTTTCTTATCCAGAGGCTCGCATTATTATATGAATTTAAAATATTGTAATTAGTTCAACTGTATAAAATAAGTTGTAACTAGCAGAATTTCATTCCGTAGTCCTAACACAGAACGTTCAAGCAAGAAGCGTTTTCAAACACGCAGTAAATACTCTTTGTGATTTAAAAGCAATAAGTCAGTAAAATTATTGTCGCTGCCATTGTCCATACAAGAATAGTAGGCAGGATGCGAAGGCGAGGGCCCAGAAATACCAATCTAACTAAAATATGTTAAGAGTAAAAAAGTTTTACAAGTAGATATTGCACTGAAGGTGGAGTTTGGCTAGTTAAGTTCATAGAATAATCTCACAACTTAATAAAACAAAAACAGTTTAAAAGGGATACTGATATGTTTTTTTTTATTATTATTCTATTCTAAATGATTTTTATATATATTTTATATAAATTTATATATTCTAATAATCGTATAATAAAAAATGACTATCTAAACTTTATCTGGAATTTATCCTGTGTCGCGGGATACTTAATAAACATACACGAATGGGACGACACAAGGAACTCCCAGACAAAAAAAAATGTGTATTAGACAAAGTGTTGACCTATTTGGGGTCTGAACCCGCAACACTCAGAGGGGAAGGAAGCGAAGAAATTATCCTTTAAACAACTAACAACTACGTCGTTGGTGCATTGACAGTGAGACACAGAGTGTCACACCACAGAGTACACTATACAAATTTTCTTGTAATTGTAAACAATAAGTAGGTAGTGTTTGGAAATAAATCTATAATTGTTTAATTATTATAATTATCGCTATTGTAAACAATGCCGATTAAATTGTTGTTTAGAAATGTATCAGTTGAATTAAGTGAATAATGAATTGCGTTAAGTCTTGTATTATATTCATCAATGGGTTTGTATGAAGGAGGAAATATATTTGTATTCTTCGTATGCAGACAACCTGATATGATTTTTCCTGTAATTTATTCTCAGCTATTTTTTATGCAAAATGCAATTGTTGCGAAAGAAAGACATAATCAATTTTCGAAATAGAAAGTTTATGTTCAATCACTGCCGAACAGTTTTTGTTTTTCAAGAATATTTTATTCTTTTTAATCAATCACCTTATTTCTCCCGGTTAACTCGTAAAGCATTTAGTTTATGACAATAGGCCTACCCCAATTAAGTAAGCGGGAATCCAATTATAGTCTACTAGCTGTTGCCCGCGGGTCCATCCGTGTGTATATCGGTTATCGCGGCAAATAGTAACCTATGAGTAACAAATATCCATCCATACTTACAAACTTTCGTGATTATAATATTAGTAGGATTTCATTGTGTTTCATTCACGCGTGTATGTCGGTTATCGCGGCAATACTTACTTGTTAATTTAAATCAAATGCTAATTTCTTCTACTGCTCATAGATTCAATTGATATTATACTGAAGGTAAATATAAAGTGGATCGTTATAAAAAGCACCACTTCCTCGTAAACCTTTTTAAAATTAATTTGTTTTCTTCCCCAGATCCTACTAGAAATCGCATCGCGGCTCGACATCAAGAATGCAGCTTGGAATTCAACACGTGGTGACAAATTTTGGCAGGTAACGTTAATGTCAATATTTAGTTTCTTTTCAGCGTCATTAACTGCGCTACAGCTCTAGCTCTCTCTCTCTCTCTCTCTCTCTTCTCGCTCCTATTTCTGAAGGCACTTAAAGACCAGTAACGACATATATATCACTCGAGTTGTAGATAATTCGTTACAAAATATGTATCTTACTCCTAAACTATAGCAAAAAAAAATTACACCGCGATGTTTATGACTGAAGTAAAAGAAACAAACGAACCCCAAAACAATTTTTTTTAAATGGGCCCTACGATGAGGTTTTACTCTGCCTGATTGAAAGCAAAAGCAGAATCCAAGAGTAGTGATCACCATACTCATTGCGAATGCAGACAATGCAATAATGCAGCATGGTGACCCACGCTATGGCGGCCCATTGCGATGCTACTGAATAATTGGCATTTGGCGTAAGTTGATAATTTCAAATTTTAACCAGGGTCACGTGTGAAATCTCGTTATCAATAAAGGAAGTAACATTTTAAAACTGTTTAAAAGTTAGTAAAACTCAGGCAAAGCCTGCAAACCTTACTGATCATCCATAATCGTAATAGACACTAGGTAGTTATTATCAACAACCTCATTTTCTATCCATACACGACACAATAGATCTTTTAACCATTTATTTTTTTAATAGTTTTAATACACCCATTGAAATCTAAAATAAGAAATGAATGCACCTTTGTTAGCAGAAGTTGTAGAATCTAAACCTGTGGCCGAAATCATACAATGAAACAAAAGGAAATAGGTATGGATATATCATGGATTTACAGTATTAATCACCAGAATATGTTGTACAGCCACTGCAATCAATTATTATCTGTACCTTTATTTGTATATTGTTGTTTATTAGTATATCTAGTACTTACCTACTACTTTTGTGCATATAAATCTTACTCGCTAGCAGTGTAGAGAATTTATATATATTTGTTTTAAACTAGTATCAACTTTACCTTATTTGGGCCTAGATGGCGTTGTGTGTTAGATGACCGAAAATATTTATTGTTATTACGATTTAGATTTTTCATTTATCTCACTTTTTAGAGGGGTAATATACGCGTCATGCCTAAGTCAAGCATGAAGTTAAATTGAGTAGGTGGATAATGTAGATGAAGATGTTAGAAATTTACATGGTAAATTACTAACAGTTAATGGTAATGCGGTATTGCGTATAGTGGCTTTTTTTTAGCAAATAAATAGAGAAATGTTATTATTATTATTTACTTAAGCAATTTTTAGGAGTGTAATATTTTAAGTACAATCCATAAGTTAGGCGATTGTTACTCGCCATTTTCTAAACGGGAAATCAGTGACCATAAGACATATACAGTCACACAAAGTGTTGTCCCATGTTCAGTTTGAACCCATAACACTCAGCGTAGTAGAAAACGCCGTAGCGGTCGCTTTAACCACTACAACACCCGTGCAGTCAAATTTGACATTGACCAGAATTGTCATATAAATTATAATTCTTAATTGTCTCATTAGAAATAGTTTACGCTATTGAGAAATATGAAACTAATCCTAACCATTGTTATACACAGCGGATTTCCGTCTATGGTGTCGCACAATAAGGTTTCTAAATGATAATGCATAGAAAAAACCTTGACATCGTCATCAATAGCTTTTAATAGTCCTAGACATAGGGCTCTAATTAGAAAAGAGATTTTGGCCTACTATACTACCTACGCTGGCCATGTTAGAGTATCGAATAACACATCACTAGGAAGCAGCACACTAGCTGATCTACATTGTCTATTAGTCTTTTTGTGAAAATATGGCGTACCGTAAAATTGGTTTTGTGGAAACGTTAACAAAAGAAAGTATTTAGAAGAACAAGTTTTATTGTAATGTTAATACCACTGCGCACAGCTAAAAGAATAATAATAATATTTATTCACTCAAATACATAGTGCAGCTTACAATCCATACGTAGTAACAATAATTGATAATTCACAAATAGAAATCGAGTGAGACGACGGTGTCTGAGCTAATAAGAAACTGTGTGACAGACATCGTGTTAAGAAGAATAGAAGAACTTAATAGCGCGATAATTTTCCCCCGTTTTTGTAACATTCTTCATTGTTGCTCCGCTCCTGTAGGTCCTAGCGTGATGATATATAGCCTATAGCCTTCCTCGATAAATGGGCTATCTAACACTGAAATATTTTTTTCAAATCGGACCAGCGCTTCCTGAGATTAGCGTGTTCAAACAAACAAACAAACTCTTCAGTTTTATATATTAGTATAGATTCCTTCTCTCATAAATACAAGACATAATATAGACATAACACAACACAATATTTTTTTGACGGTCCTCTTGCATTTGTAAAATTTCGTGACCAAGAATGATAATACAATGATGTTATAACTTTAAATTGCAGAGATAAATAAATATTTCAGACATCTAATACACAACTGTTATATGAATCAGAATTATTTTAAATGTCCATAAAGGGATTATTTTATGTAGAATACCAGCTCACTCACACAAGTTTGTCTTGAGTTTTTTCAAGCATGCTCCTATTGGCCTAAACGTGATGTTAGCTATACTGTCACGCACGCCAGCAAAACACAAAAAACGGAGTTTCGAGTTCACCGTGAGCAATAACGTGACATGAGAATTATATATAATAGATTAGCTTTTGCCCGCGACTTTATTCGCGTGTTGGTTGACATTAGTCGCCGTAGAGGATACAATGAATAAAGATATCATACTTTTCGTACCAAGCACGTACGCACGATTTCGTGCCGATGTAACGACGCCAATGTATGTAATGTATGTGTTGTTCATATTCATATTCATATTTTTTTAAACTTCCATCATTTCAATCCAAATTTTACCTTCCTTTGTGCGTGAATTTTGCGTAAAGAGATGTGTAAAGAATTCTATTCAAGAATTAATATATGAATGATGTAATACCCTTTAAGAATATGAGGTGTTTTAGCGCGCTTGAATGTCACCTAATAAATATATCCCGTATAGGTGTCATTAGACCTGACTAAGGGATCCAACTATACAGGACAACAGAACTGTAAAAAAAGGAAATCTTCAAAAACCTCCCTACTAAGAAGACGCTGAGAATTAATATCACTAATTGTTTCTTTAAATCGTTTTTAGGTGACGTTCTCTATAGAGTCAGGAAACCTTAGCGAGGAACTTTTACAAGTTCTCAGGACATTTGGCATAGGGTCACGTCACCAGTCATCGGTCTCCCTTCTGCCTTGCGCGTTGTACTACAAGTCGGAAGATCGGATACCAACCACTACAGAGATAGAAGATGCCGTACAAGAAAGGTATGTAGACACAGAATATTTATTAATCTATACTAGTGACCGCACATTGATCGCAATTCGGCCATAATTCATGTTTTTTTACTTTATTAGGTTTTTAGTCAAAGTCTCTTACCTCTTTCAAAGACTTCATCATGGCTACTTTTGACATTCAGTAAGACTATAGACAAATAATATTAATATGTCTGTATATATTTGTGTATATGTGTCAAACTTATGGTAGTGTATGCGTAATGGGTTTTTATTGATTTAATGCGTTTTTATGCACAATAAAAAAAAACATTTAGCATTCTGCACTCCTTATCTATATAAACTATAAGTGTGCGAAATTTCATCCTCTTTCGTCCGCGTAATTTACATAAAAATGGTACAAAGTTTTTGCTTCACGTATTAATTCTCAGCCTGATTCTCAAGGGAAATTTTTAATCGGTTTTATAATAAACAACATTTTACATATATAAAGAAAAGGTTTAGGATGTTTTGCAAATGTTATGACGTAAAACTTAATAATACCCATACCAACGCAAAGCGGTCCAAGTGTGACAGAACATTGTTATTTAATTTACTTTACTATAAAAAGAAATAGCACAATTTACTTCAATTTACCAATTATCTGTAAGACCTTGACCATGATCCACGACACCAATTAATGGTCTGGATAGAATAATTACACATAATTATTGGCTGTAGTTAATCCTTAATTAGACACCGCTTCTCTTCAATATCAGTAAATCAACCTTAATAGGTAAGAGCAGGTAGCATATTGGTGGTAATTAATTATTTAGGCACATAGAGACACATCACAGGCCGGCGGACCGGAGAGGGGAGTAGCTATAGCTTTTTTTCCCGATACAAAATAGTCTGTCATTTTTTGCGTGGGAAATCTTCACCCAAATACACATTTTGGACTCACATAGAAAACCAATGGCCTATCACTACGAACTCATACATAACAATTATAACAAAACATTCACAAAATTAAAACAAAACCGCCTCGGTGGCGTAGTGGTAGCGTATGTGACTACTGTGCTTGAGGTCTCGGGTTCCATTCTCGGAGTTTGGTTTCATATCAGTTGTCTAGTACCCATAACGCAAGCTCTGCTTAGCTTAGGACTAGATGGCGTTGTGTGTTTGATGTAGGAAAAATATTTCAATATTTATTCACAATTTTACACACTCATAAACTCATTATTTTTATGTATGGACCTGCCAAAATGACTCTACTCTACCTGATGGAAAGTATAAGCAGAATCCAAGACTGGCGGTCACAATACTCATACTAACTTTTAAACTTTCGTGTTCCATGATATATTAACAATTATTTTTACGGGAATTACCGCGAAGGCTGTACGCTTGCGCTGTGTTTCACCGAGTGAGTGAGGATACCGGAGGACCATACCCCAACCCCTCCCATATCCCTTTCCCCATCCCCCAAAGGTCGGCAACGCATTTGTGACGCCTCTGGTGTTGCGGGTGTCTATGGGTGGCGGTAATTGCTTACCATCAGGTGATACGTCTGCTCGTTTGCATAAAAAAATAAAAAATAAACTAAAATAAGATTTCCTTTCCAGTGGATCTAATACGGCATGGTCCCGTTTCTCAACATCAGTCCGAGCTCGTACAAATCTGGCGCAAGTACTACATGACGTCAGGGCGAATGGAACCCTTACCTTCGACTGGGTGTTCATGCTGCTGGTAGCTGCATTTGTGGCAGCTATTGGACTGATTGAAGACTCTACCGTTGTTCTTGTAGCTAGTATGCTTATATCACCCCTAATGGTAAGTTTATTCAAACTTATATTGACTTTGTCATTGAAGTCATAATTTCCTTAAACGAGTTTACGTAATGTATACCCTCATAATAATAAGTACACGACGTCACGTGAAGATCATAAGCCAAGGGTTGTTTGAACACATATTTGAGTTTTGTTGAGATGTGGGCTACTCAGAAATTGCCTGCGTGGACGTAGTTGCTTAAGCGGTGGCCACACCTTCCTATTGTTGTACTGGACGTTGAAGGTTTAAAAAAGTTTTTGCCAAAATTGATGTTTTGAGTATGAGTGTTTTTGTGTCTATTTTCATGGCTATTTTCATGAGTATGTTTTAAGTCCCCCGTGTCACGACACGAGATAGGTATTGCTAATACGTTGCCTTTTTGAAAACTAATAAAACAAAAACAAGTGCTTTTGTTTAGTTGTTAATTTCTATACCTATACCTAAATGCGCTAATCTCTGCAATAGAAAGTCCACAGAACGGAAGATATATTTGAACCAAAACAGTTTTAAAAGCGATTTTTAATTTCTTTTTCATTTTTCCAGGGTCCAATAACAACAGGAACGTTGGGTACAGCAGTACGAGATCGCTCTCTTCAACTGATGGGAGTCAAGAACGAATTCCTCGGACTATTTTTGGTACTCGTCGTAGGATTTCTTACTGGACTTGTCATTTGCGGTCTTGATGAGCTATACGGTGTTGTTGAAGAATGGCCGACAGGTGAAATGTTATCAAGGTACATTTATCATTGCTATATTATGAATGCTACGAAGGACAAAATCACTACAAACGGAAAGGAAATATGAAATAAACCCTATGCCAACCCGCCTGGCCAGCGGACCTACTATTTTCAGGGGTGAACTATTAAAAGTTGTCGATGATGACGTTGTCATAGCATAGACGCTCACTCTTACTTTTGTGATATCTTACAATTTTTTCTCTGCAAACGGAGCTTGGATTTTCCTACTGTCTGTCTACACTTTCTTTTTTAAGACAATTTATTATACTTTTGTGGCACCACTGCACTACAATATTATATACCTATGCCGAGAATATAATGATCAACAACCCACTGCGTCTGAGTGTTGTGAGTTTAGTACTCACATAGAATAGCACCATGGACAATTCGTAAGTACTAAGTGTGGGTCTCTACCCAAAGAAATCAATTAGTACTTATATTCCCTTCAAGTTTTCGAGATAATTGTGAATAAAATTTGTTTAATGTACTTCTGGATTCTTTAGATGCGCACATCGATCTCTCTGGATCGGTATACTGGTCGCCATTCCGAGCGGTGCTGGCTGTGCTTTAGCGGTGCTTGGGGATTATACAGCATCTCTAGTGGGAGTTGCCATTTCCGCTTCCTTATTACCTCCAGCTGTGAATGCGGTAAGTTCTTACATTGATCTGTTAGAAGTTTGTAATGTTATAATTTTTAGATTCGTTGCAAATCAGGGAGGGGTTATCATGACCTCTACAATTTTACTTTATGCATCACAGAAATTTGCACAGAGAAATATAAATCGTTAACAGTTTAATAGCATTAATACTTTTTTTTTAATTAACATTAATTATAGGCCTTGGCATAATAACTGATTTTCTTTTACATATAACATCTTTTTTTATACTATTACTTGCATCTGTCTGATTAAACTATATTTTGTATTGATTTCAATTACCATGGTAATTTATTTTTATAAATTGTTATAGGTGGGATATTTATTGTGTTTATTCTCGGCCATTAGTTTATGATATTTAGCCAACGTCGCAAAAGCTAAAACTACAAATAAACTAATCGGAACATGAGGAATAAATGAGAATTTATAAAAAAATATTACTGCATTTTACGTCATTACTTATTTAAACATCAATTTTTTCTATATCTGTCCATCTAAAAGTTTTATGAAACTATACTATTATGTTTTGCGTTAATATTACCCAATAATTACGTAATTTGCTCTTCGTTTTGTTATTGCGTATATTTATCGTACCATAAATTTGATCACACATAATCTACATATACTGACATTATTAAAACTAGGAGGATTTCTTTTTACGTTTGTGCATGCTAAATGTCTGTAGTTACTAGTCGGGTGAGACAAATTCTTTTCGTATTTGATAGTCAAATTCTTGTGAGAAATAAAAATCTTTCAACGTAAATGGAGGTGAAAGGTCGGGGGACGACAACTTACATTATAAACTGATATGGGACTATGCTATCACAATCAATATCGTCAATATCTTCGGTAGAGAGAAAATTATGGATGAATTAAGGGCTAATAACTTTATAGAAACGGATTAACGACCATCCTCTAAAGCCCACTTGTACGTGAATAATCTTGGTTTAATTTGCAAGAGCTTATAGGATCCAGGCCGATTAAGATTTATTAACAATTTATTATTTATGTTTTTATTTCCCGGATTATTTAACATCACAATGTATTTTAGAACCCGCTTCTTTACTGCCGAAGTCCATATTATTTGAGTGTTTATTTCTCTATGAACTGTACTTAATAGATAACTTGCAATAAAATATTGAATTATGTCTTAAATTTATAAAATGCTTCAACAAAAACGTACATGATAATCGTTCAATTCCTTCAAATTTTAACCGGTGTTTTAATCCGGTCAGAATACCAAAAAAAATATCAGAAGCACTCACAATTTAAGTAACATTTTGATGAGTTTTATCTGTTACTAGCTGATCCGGCGACTTCGTACCACCATATTTTACATTTCTGTCTCAGCTTCCCGTCGTGAACAAAAAAAAATAACTTTGACAGTTATCTTTTAATTTTTCTTGTCCACAAACCATGTCCTAACCATAACGAACACATAAAAAAGGAATTATTTAAAGAAGTTATGCTCGTACATACATTTCGGCGATTCATTTTTATATATATAGAAGATAGATAGATATTTCTGTCCAACGTCGCAAAGTAGGCCAAAACCTCCTTTCTTAGAGGCCTATGTCCAGCTGTGGACTAGTAAGACTGATGATGATCATGATAATATGTGCGTATATATCTGAGTTCAGTATACTGAACATTGATCATGCCTTTCTTCTCAGTTTACAACGTTTACTTACTAATTTATTTATACTTGCAGGGTCTTATCTGGTCGATGGCCTTAACACGCCTCGTGGTGAAATCGGAGAAACAACACTGGTTGGTAAAGCAGCCGTCGGAGTTAGCTCTACTTGGTACAGCATCTCTCTGTCTCACTCTGGTCAATATAGTTTGCATATTCCTTTCTGGAGTGGCTGTTTATAAGGTGAGCTGGCTTCTTTGTACTACTTTAGCGTTTATTAATTAAAATTTGAAAAATTATGTTCATATAAAATAATATAAATTAGTAAACTAAAACATGCGCATAAAATGAAAATAGAAAAATTCTGAATAGTTAGAAATATACTGCCTCGGTGGCGCAGTGGTAGCCAATGCGACTGCTATGCTTGAGGTCTCGGGTAGGATTCCCGGGTCGAACCAAATGTTTGTATGATTTGCAAATATTTGTTTCGCAGTTTTGGTGTTTTCTATATATAATACGTACCTATGTATTTACAAAAAAAAAGTATGTAAGTAGGTAGATATTTCTATCAGTCGCCTAGTAGGTACCATAGCACAAGCTCTGCTTAGCTTGGGACTAGATGGCGTTGTGTGTTAGATGTCCGAAATATATATTTAAATATTGTTCACCCTTCAGGTTAAGGAAGTCAGTCCATTGGAAAGAAGAGACATCTCATGGTGGAGAGCTAACAAAGACAGATTTAATGCTACAAGACAACAAAATAAAGAAGAATCGCTCAACTGGGATGCGTACACGTAAGTCATGACTAGAAGATTTTCTTTTTATAAAATTCTTCACACGCTGTTTCACATTTTTGAGACAAACGTGTTAGCCAATGAAATTCCTCTATGCAGAACACGATTTGAAAATAATTTTAAATGCATCACTTGATATGCTCAATAAATTCAATAACGGTGAGAGCCATGAAAGCATGAGCCAAGTTTATCAATCACCTTAATCATCATTACACATTACACTTCTGAAGTGATACGTCTAATACGTCCTTGACTCGTATACACCATTATGCACACTCATCATAATGTCTCATAATGTGTAATACGTTATGTACAATCTCATAAAGCTGGCATATGCATATTGTCACCATATGCGAATGAAAAAATAGCAAAAACATTTTCATAGGTATGTACGTCGAAGGCTGTTGCTAATTCCTACAAGTTATTGATTTTCGCTTACAATTGGTTACTGGACTCATCCTTGAGAACATATTTTGAACAGAAATGATCAATGCAAAAATACACTGTCCTGTATGTATCTAAAACATCGTAGATATATCATTTATAGATACCATGTTATGTAAAACAATACAAACATGACTAACTAGTATACCTTTATTTATATACTTACTTACTTAATGTATATATTATACTCTGGGCAGTTAGGGTTCGGAGCTCAAAAATCTAATTGCGGAATTTGGTCACCGAATTACGCATAAATGTGATGACTCTCTGGCTCGTTTCTGGTGCAAAGAATATCCGTTGCAATCCAGTGAGGCAACACTGTTTGTATCATGGAAACTTTTGTACCGGGAACGATGCCGGGTGAGTCATTGAAAATGACGTAAATTATTTAATATAAATTTCTTGTATATAATTTATTAATTAAAGATATATAACACTATCATGTTTCAAGAAAAAAAAATACCTTCAGTCCTCTCATTTTCTCCGTGTGTGTGATGTAGAACAAACAGTATTTGAAGATGTTGAAATATTTCCTCTATTTCAGTCAATGGTGCACTAACTCATTAGAGAGGAAAGAAAATCAGAACTCGATGGAAAAAGAAAAGGAATCGAATAGACCGTGTCCACTGCACGGTCATACTGTGACATTCAGAAAAGAAACGGCCCTTATGAAGAGATTGAGAGCGCATAATTTGGAAACGTACTGTCATAAATTGCAGTAAGTACTTAAATGTTTTGTGAAAACTGTTATTTCTACTATAAAATGTCTAATAGATATTTTTTGTGTGTTGGAAAGATAAAAGCGAAACTTAATTCATGTTGGATTAATGTTTCACCATTTTGTTACATTCAAAAACAGAACAAAGAATATAGAATTACTTTCTCTGTGCCTTCAACGTAATACGAGTATATGATCACATCTATAAGGCCTCCTTAGTGTGTAGGTGGCCTAACAATTATTTGTATCGTGTTAGTTTGAATTTAAATTTATATTGAGACAATACTACTAGGATTGTAAGTGAGGTTAACGGGGGCCCAACCAAGCCCCTTATCTGTGGGGGAAGGGACATTCAAGTTTCGGCAACGTATTTATAAATGAACTATTCCATTCATTTCCATTACAAAGTAAAAACCATAAAACTAGATTACCAAATATTTGTATCATTTTCAATATAAACAAAAATTATAAACTACTTTTAATTTCTTTCAGACTTGAAGACAACTATATTCCACTTAACTCACAAATGAATGCCGACCTTGAAACGCAAATTGAAAACCTCACTAAAAATGGTAAACTCCGAAATGGTGATGAAGAAAATCCTATGAAAAGCATGGAAGAAGCAGTTGCAAACAATGTGTATAGCGGCTATTTTAACTTTGCGTACCACAACGACTCGAAGCCGAACTCTGAAGCCCCTACCTTAGAACCCTCTTTAAATGTCACTGTCGATAAAAGTAATTATGTTATATCTAATAATAAAACCTTTGACGTATAACCGTTAATTTTATTTACAAACTTGAGTCAGTGTCAGGCGCCGGTATAAAATTTCTGATGCCAGATTACTTGACAGAGAATGCCTGTTGTGGCCTGTTATAAATACGGATGTGAGTTTGTTTCTTTTTTAAAATCGGTTGAGACGAAAAAGCATAATCTTACGTCTAGACCTATTTAAAAAATTCTTACACTACAGGAAACTCACATAATCAGTAGTAGTTTTAAAGGTCACGCTGATTCAGCATCTGCATGCATCGAACGGGCCATCTCGACCGGGGTGGTACTACCCTGACACAGAAGATCAAGGTGATCCGGCAGAGAACCAGAATCATTGACATAGCCCACAGGATTAGCAAGCTGAAGTGGCAGTGGGCTGGCCATATTTGCCGTAGAACCGATAACCGTTGGGGTAAACGGGTTCTTGAGTGGAGACCGCGATTCGGCAAACGTAGTGTAGGACGTCCACAGGCCAGGTAGAGTAATGATTTGCGCAAGACGGCTGGCAGGAGCTAGATGCGAGAAGCCAAGGATCGAACTAAGTGGCGTGCAATTGGAGAGGCCTATGTCCATCAGTGGACTGCGATAGGCTGATGATGATGATGATACATAAAAAAATAGTAACACAGGCTACTTTCTAGTCTACCTCGATAATAGACATATATGTGGCCAACAGCTAGTCCAAAATAATATGAACATTGTGGGGTCACCACTTTAGCAATATATAATTTATTGCTGTTATATATTGTTTATATAATAAATGAAAGTGAGCTTTATGTAAACCGAATATATTTCGCGACTTCAATAATTGTACATGGTATCAGTTGAGCGGATTGACTGACTAGTCCCAACGAGCGATGCGGACTGACTAGTCCCACGTATGTTAGGCCCCACGTTGGGTGCCATGTGTCACGTAGTGGATTTAGGAGCCTTGAGGTTCAGAGATGTGGTTAGGCCACGAGGTTGAGCAGGAGATAATTTAGATACTATACTATACTATATATATACGATATTTATTTGTAAGATATATAAGTTAACAATTAAATCAATTCGTGAGCACAAAGTTATGTAGATTCTACAGGGCGTAGGTTTTGAGAGATTCGATCACAGTGGTACCTCCAAGTAAGAGGCACTTAACTTGGTAGCAGCAGGAAGAGTAGTCCTGGGCTCCGGCGTTGGAGGCCGGGCGGCCCAGGCGCCGGGCGTGGTAGACGCCGGCAGATAGTGGTGCGCAGGAAGAGGCGCGCAGAAAGAGGGCGAGCAGTCGGTGCGCTCGTCCTTTTATGCGAGTCCCCAGCGTTTGTGGAACGGCGGTCGACAGGTGGGGCAGCCGAGAGACGCGTAGTGGCGGGGAGGACGATGTTGCCGCGTGACATATGCGAACTGACTGAAATCTCCAGCGGAGCCCTGTCGACCCCGAGGTGCGATGTGTTACATTAGCTGACCATGCATTTACTATTTTAATATATTGCATCATCGCGATCCCACAAACGTTCGCGAAAATTTAAAATATCTACACATCTATTCTATACATTCTATATTCTATACAAAAAAATTAAATTGGAGTGTCTGTTTGTAATATAACCGGTTTTTACTAAATGCATATGTATGTATCCACGGTACATTTGCCAAAAAAAATATTTTTAATTTAATCTGTCTGTCTGTCGAAATTTTTGTCTGTCTGCTACAGGTACAGCTGTTAATAAAGCTACTTTTATTAAATTAGTATTGTTATTAATAGAACTAACATCATATACAGAGTGATTTTTGAATTGCGAATTATTACAAAAGTTCTTTCGTACATTCAATTTAAAATATTTTAACCATTCAGAAATGCCTTTTCTATTCAACTAAATGAAATTGGAGTGTCTGTTTGTAACATTAAAATAACCGCTTCTTACTAAATGCATATGTATGTATACACGGTACATATACCAAAAATGTAGCAAACAAAAAAATTGTCTGTCTGTCTGTCTGTTTGTTCCGGGTAATCTCTGGAACGGCTGAACGGATTTTGACGGGACTTTCACTGGCAGGTAGCTGATGATCCAGGGAGTAACTTAGGTTACTTTTTTTAGACTAACTTTGTCCCGCGGCGTTACTCGCGGTACAACAATAGCCGCGGGTAGCACCGCGGGGTTCAGCTAGTTACTAAATAAGTACTAACATATGTTTCTGTATGGAAAAAAATGACTATTTTCCGTTAATTACTTTCTTTTTCTTTTCTTTTACTTATATTTATTTTTTGAAGTTATTGAAGTCATTATTTAAGCTATTTTTGTTAAATTAAGATACAAATGTACACAAACAGAAATTCACTCTGTATACATTGACTAGGATGTCACAATGTTCTAATTATCTCAAGAAGGCTTTAATTAAATGACATAAAAGTGCTAAATGCTGCAGTAGTTCCGGATGTTTCTTCAGTCTCTCAGTCATCTTTGAATCCTTAGACAATAAAGGTCAAAATGCCTGGTGGTGTAGTGTTCGTAATCTACATACCCTCAAGCAACTATGAACACATCTTAAGATTCGGCAAACCAAAAGATCTTATAGTTATTAACGATACTGCTATAAAACCAGGACGATTGGCAGTAGAACTAAGAAATAAGAAAACTAAAAATATCCCCATACACTTAAGTGAACACTATTACAATGATGGCTTTAATCGAAATTTGGAAAATATAAGCGAATACGAAGAATTTTTGACAATGGAAAATGTAAGTTATTATTTAAATGAATTTTAGTAAA
The DNA here is from genome assembly GCA_905220595.1 of Spilosoma lubricipeda. Taxonomy (NCBI): domain Eukaryota; kingdom Metazoa; phylum Arthropoda; class Insecta; order Lepidoptera; family Erebidae; genus Spilosoma; species Spilosoma lubricipeda. The sequence continues at coordinate 6,893,479 of HG992290.1, forward strand.
GTATAAAGGTACAAAAGTATAAAGGTATTTGTAAAAGTTTTAGTTGATTACGAATTTATTTAAATAACATACATGAAATCCATAAAGACGTAAAATTTATCTTTGGAACCTACGCAAGATTGTAACTCCAATCAATCAGTCCATAAACTGTTACATGGAGATACTTATCATCTTGTCTTATCTAAATGCACTATAGGCGCGGGCGGAGCCGCAGGCAAAAGCTTATAATAGTACAAAAATGTTTACTCACTTTCAAAAAACTTACGTACAATATATTTCTCTTTAGATCTTACAAGAATTATTGTCTAAGTTACACGTGGAGCATGTTGTTTGGATAAGTGACAAAGCCGGGAACTATTTTGAGATCATATTCCCATTGCCAACTGGCGACCAGTGTGAGACGATGCTCCATTGCCTCACTCAACTTGGCATCGGCGTACAATGCAAATCTATTGTCAGGTAAACGCCGTATACCTATTTGATTATAATGCACTTTTAAGAATCTAAAAACAGCATTACACAATTTGACTGTTATACATAAGTAAACCTACAATCTGAATCAAGAATACTATTTTATTTAAAACATTTTGAAATCGTGAGTACATTATAGCCAGGTAGGTAGCTTGGTTTTAAATGCACAGTGCCACCTCAGCCGTTTTTAATCCTCTTACACTAGACATAACTTACTGGCTTACAAAAGCTAATCACTAAAATTCATTCAGCAATTTGTTTTGCTTTATGAATGTCATGTCGTATTCATCATTACAGCATTATTATTTATTACCTTTTGCCAAATTTATTAAAAAAGTTAAAAGAAACTATTATTTTTCATACATGATATTCTCAAAAAAAAACAGTTTTTTTATAAACTGTGGTGCAGTATATTTAGTCTGGCCATAAATACTGTCACAATATTTTGTGAAATTAAAATGGAGTGGGATAATAAAGAGTACCGAATCGCTATGAATGCATTACAAAAAGTCACCGTGGGACTGTGAATCAGCCACGCTTTGGCATGAATGGGCCGACTCGACCAGAGTGATACCGAAAACCGGTGTGAAATAGCACTTACGCTGTGTTTCACTAAGTGAGTGAGGAGGCCCATACCCCAACCGCTCCCCCATCCCCTTCCTTATGCCTCAGAGGCCGGCAATACACTCTTCTGGTGTTGCAGGTGTCTATGGGCGGTGATAATCGCTTACCATCAGCCATTACGTCTACTCGTTTGCCCCCAATTCCATTGAAAACGTAGGTATGAAGCCACGTACAATTTTTAAAATCCTCCATGCGCTTGGTATTAAACAAATGTTTGTGTATCGAGCTATTGATAGGTACAATGAAACCTACTCTGTTTGTGACAGAAAAAGTTCTGGCCGTCCACGTAGTGTTCGTACTAAAAAAAATATATATACGGTCGAATTAAGAAACCTCCTCCTTTTTTTGAAGTCGGTTAAAAAGGCAATCAAATCAGTAAGGGAAAGAATTGCGTTGCGCATTTTTAAAGATGACTTAGGACTCGCAGTCTATAAGAGACGCAATGTTCATTTCTTTTACCTGATAATTTGAAAAAGAATAGGGAGGTAGATGCAAAAAGTGCTCAACGCAGCTAATGATGTTTTCACTTCAACACTGACGAAGTAATTGTCATTGACTACAAAAATGTTGTTGTAACAATGTTTATAGCAAGACTATAGATAGTTAGGAATAGTTCGATTTATTTTCAGAATTTAAACATTTGGAGTTTTTCTTTCAAGATTCCCAATAGTATTACATTACGAAGTTGTAAAACAATAACATTAGCAATTATACGAGTAATTTTGCTACAGCCTTCTGGTTATAGGAAAAATAACTAAATTCAATTATCGTTTATCTCTCAAACTCTTAAAAAAGTATTGCATGACTTATGCTATGCTTATGCTATATAAACTAGTTTAGTTAATTCCATGTTTGAATAAAATGTAAAACTAAATATACATTTCATACCTTACAAGTTATGTACGAAAAACTATTGTTTTCTCTGTTGTAACCAATGTTACATTCAGATTTACATAACGTTAAAACTAAGTTTGTTTAATACTCCGGTATCATATTATTACCCTAAGAGGCACTCACGTGAACCTGCCAACGCAGCTACCTAGGTAGACGATATTCAACACCTATAAGTGGATAGAACGTTAATGTAGCCTCGGGCTCTAATTAGGGTTGACACCTTGATCGTACCTATCTGCCACTACTTATATAGATTATACCAATACCTATCTGTCTAGTAATATTTGTGATTCTCGACGCAAAAAGTAGGGTGTTAAAAGTTTGACGTGTTTGTATGTCTGTTCATAGTGACGTGGTGATTGCCTAATGCTTTGTAACTCTAAAACGACTGGACCGATTATGATGCGGATGCGAATTTACGATGTAAAGCTATAACTTTTGACCTGAAACTGAAGTAAAACCTTGGGTTGATGCTTGTTTTAAGGCTCTAAACCTTTTATTTGTGCTTAAATGATTTTTTCCGTGAATAGATTTCAAATAAATCTGACTGGATATTACTATTTTAATATAAAAAGCGAATTTCATTATTGCCATTGGATTGTGAAGTGTACAGAAAAGAAATCTTTTTTAGGTCAGACAGAAAACGATTTCAGATTTAAGTAATATAATTTATTTAGGTTTCTGAAACAGCTGAGCATAAAACTGTTTTGACCCACGACATTGACAATAAAAATATATTGGTATGCTTTAAACTCGTAAAATCGTTACTAATATAACGCCACTAGCTGACCCACGCAACCTCGTTTGCGCCTTACATTGCCCGTAGCATGAAAATTACCCCCGGTTTTGAAATATTCTTCATTGTTGCTCCGCTCCTATTAGTCGTAGCGTGATGATATATACCCTATAGCCTTCCTCGATAAATGGACTATCCAACACCGAAAGAATTTTTCAAATCGGACCAGCGGTTTCTGAGATTAGCGTGTTCAAACAAACAAACAAACAAACTCTTGAGCTTTATATATTAGTATAGATTTGTGGTCTAATTTACTCTATAATTTTGTATTTATTCAACTGTGTCAAAGAACTAGACACATTTTATTTAAACAATATTAAATTCAGACTTTGTTTAATCTATGTTTTGTTTGAAGCAGCGACTCTGGCTCTAGAAAACAAAGAGTTTGTTTCCCTGATGATAATCCCAAAAAACATATTCTTATTGCACCCTGTCCTCATTATCGCAATAAAATGCGACTGACTTGACTGAATTGACAGCATCGTTGGTCTCGTGGTAGCGTATGCGTCTGCTGTGCTTGAGGTCTCGGGTTCGATTCCCGGGCCAAATGTTTCTATGATCTACAAAATTTGTTTCGGAGTTTGGGTGTTTTCTATGTATAATATGTATGTATTTACAAAACAAAGGTATATATGTATTTGTATCAGTTGTCTAGTACCTATAACACAAGCTCTGCTTAGCTTCGGACTAGATGGCGTTGTGTGTTAGATGTCCGATAAATTAAATATTATTAAAAAAAACTCGAGAGGTGTCAAGGGACACCCGGATGGAACGAAGTTCACTGCCAGGATTCATTATTTTTATTATTTTTTATTATTTATTATGTACAGCCGAGGATCGAACCAAGTGGCGCGCAATTGGAGAGGCCTATGTCCAGCAGTGGACTGCGATAGGCTGATGATGATGATGATTATGTACAAAAAACCTGTATATTATACTCAACAAAAATAATCGTCGCGACACCACACTGTTCAATGCGAAATAGAAATGAAAATGTCTGGCTTGCTTTCTGTAACAGAGAGAGAGACAGAGAAACATGCGCCCGCCGCACGGCTTACAATCGCTTACTGTAGCAAAAGTGTCGTGACAACTTTTAGTAAGAATTTTTTCCGTCTAGCCCCCTTTCACAACGCGCGATAAGGAACTTCGTTCCAAAAATACGGGAGCAGCTATCAACATAACGGCAAAATCAACGCTTTATCCTCTTTTAAATTAACAATATAACTAAAATATTGTAATTACAAATTAGATAGTACTTGATTGGATGCTTTTTTACGAGTATACTAATAAAACTAACTTATTTAATGCGTGTGTTTTGAAAACACGTCAAGAAATTGCTTTGATGTCTCTTATTAAGGAAGAAACCCCTCTACAATTAGATTATAACATACATAAATAGACAATAGTAGATTCACTCACTCACTATGAAGTGATAAGCAAAGGTGTGTGTAACGGTCCCATGCCATTTCTTAAATGTGATTAAATTAATACCTCGCGTATTACGTCCACCGCTTCTTTTGCGGTTCAATCACTCGCGGTGATTGAAGGGGCTGGAACTCAAGTACTTAGATACTTGAGTTCTTACCTAAGTACCTACCTAAGTAGTGTCTACTATCAAAGTTTAATATCTACTGATATTGTTATTAAACCGTAATGTACAACCACAACATTTAAATTTGTTTTTACATCACCCTTATACACTTCGAAAGCTCCTTCAATCCCTAATAAAACTTCTAGATACTTTAAAAGCTATTTGCATAGAGCATAAAACCACAAATTGAAATCAGTTCTCTTTAGTAAAGACATTGATTTCAAACAGTATACAGTTCCAATGATCTATATTTATTTCTTTTAGCGTTCTACCGTGTAATGTAGTTCATTCGGCTGTGAAAAATGAGGAATACTACGAAGATACACATGTGTAAGTGATTCATTTGTATATTGTTATAAAGTATAAATGCACGGTGTCATTCAACCTACATTAATATTATAAATTTGAAATTGTTTGTATATACACAGACGGAAATCTGAGGACGCAAAACGCTGGCAGAACTTTGTGGAATCGATCAGATCGAAACTGACAGTCAAACAAGTGGTGGATGGAGTCCGAGGCGGTGGAGAATTATCCTTCGACTATTTAACGCTGATTATAACGGCTGAGTAAGAATGATGTTTGATAAACATTTATTCATGTCCCACCATAGTTTACTTTTCAAAACTGCCCTCCTAGTCAAGTTGACATTTCTACAAACGTAAGCAATAAATGAAAACTAATAAATGTATGGGAATGACGCCATCTCAACGCTTAGTCATGTAGTCAAAACGACTTGCAAGTAACAACCTCTTAACCAAGTTGCTTGTGTTACTCGTCGAATTTCTTTCTACAATCTCTAATGCCTCTCTAATTCTTTTGTATTATTGGCTAATAGTCTGTAGCCCGTGAAACGCCCATGTGTAATCATCCGCTAGTGCCCTGCCCTTTAGTAAGCGTAACACCCTTGAGTAAGCGTAGCAGCCTTTAGTAAGCGTAGCACCCTTTGGTTAGCGTAGCAACCTTAAGTAACCGTAGCACCCTTGAGTAATCGTAACACTTTTTAGTAAGCGTAGCGTCATTAAAAGTGTCGCGGCCGGCGCCCCTAACACTAAGTTACTGCGCCCGTGTGTATAGGTAAAGGCACCCCTGCTAATAGTTTGTTTTGATCACGTGACTCGGTGTTAAAAGATGTCATTCTCATACAATTGTTATATAGTTTTCTGATAACGTTTACGTTTGTAGAATGTCAGCTTGGCTAAAGGGACAAGTCAAGGATTTTTACTTGATGGCCATATCAAGTAAAAAATACATGACGCAATATTCACTATGAGACAGTGTCACATAAAGGGAAGCCATACCCGTATCACTAACATTTTTTTTTGTTGCTGATTGCTGTGGTATAAAAAAATAACAGTTCCAATCAATCTTAGATTTTTGTTTCAGTTCTCTTGCAGCATTAGGCCTAGTTGAGAACAACGCCTCGAACATCGTAGCAGCCATGTTAGTTTCCCCCCTCATGGGCCCCGTCATGTCTATCACGTTTGGCACCATAATATCTGACAGGAGCCTTGTGAGAAGTGGCTTCGAGAGCTTAGTTATAGGAATGTTAGCATCTCTCGTATTTGGATTCATATTTGGACTAATTTTGGGAACGACAGAAATGCCTTGGGGATTTGGAGACTGGCCTACGGAGGAAATGAAGGGAAGGTACTTTTCATTCATTTTTAACAATGTTCTAATCTCAGTTATAGATTCTCATAGTATCTCGGATGATTTTTGTTATTGACGACGTTGTTGTTAGTTGTAAGGTGACGTAAAAAACTAATAATTTAAAGAATTGTTCAAATCGAACCATTTCTTTCTGAGACTAGCGCGTTCAACTAAACAAACTCTTCAGCTTATAGATTAGCATAGATAAATCTCGATCATTTAAGGTCACATGGCAATTCACAGACTAATTTCTGGAGCCTCTATTTTTAACATTTAATATAGATACCAAGGTGAGAAGGTGAGCAATAGATACAAAAGAAGTAGCATGTAATGTACATTGTAATATTATAACATTCTAAGTAATTTGATGGACTCCTATGTTTATTTTTAGAGCAACGATGTTGTTGTACAATAAATACGCCGGTGTAATTATTGTTGAACAACATCGTCTGTCATAGACTAAAGACGTACTGATACTAATACTGACTAACGATGTTTGGCTACATGGTCTACCTAGCGGTCGCCACGCCGCTTTCTATGGGATATCATTTCGTGTGATCCGCAAATAAAATTATTGTTCTGCGTCTGGGTTTTCTTTATGTCCGTTTCATGTGTGTTCGTAAAGTCTCCCGCGATAAAGGATGTATATTCCTAATTCGGAAGTTGTCTTTTAAATAGGAAGAAAATACCTTTTCTTTTATTATATATCTTTTTTTTTCAGAGGTAACGTACGTTCATTATGGATGGGTGTTCTTTGGGCTCTAACTTCGGGAACAGGAGTGGCGTTAGCTTTGCTCCAGGGTAGCGCTGGACCTCTAATTGGTATAGCTATATCAGCTTCTTTGCTTCCACCTGTGGTGAATTGTGTAAGTAATAAGTACATTAAAATATTATTTATAACTGAATGGCTTTAACCGAACACTATTTATGTACTACTTCAGTATCGTAGATATTTTCTGTTTCCCGGATACATTATTATTTTCTGGATAAAACTTTATCGCTGATCGTGCATCCCCACATCTCTAATATTTTGTACTCATACCTATTCATAAATAAAAAGACATGTAAGTATTATTATTAATATATATAATTTTATTTCTAGGGCTTATATTGGGCATTGGCATGCATTTGGTTACTTTATCCAGGAGTAAAGATTCCTCATTTAAAAGGAGAACCTTATGCTGGAAACTCGTCCTATCAACCTCTTTACCATGATTACTTGCCGATAGAATTTGCTATTAACGGTAAGCTAGATAACTATGTACCTATACATAAATAAAAAGTTTGAAATGGCTCTTATCTCTACTGATATTATAAATTCGAAGTAACTTTGTCTGTCTGCCAAATAGCAGAACAGATTTTCGGGATTTTCCCTTTTAGAACTATGTACCTACCTATACACCTATTTTTGTTTGGTAATTTAACTGTGTAAATAATGGATAGACTTACATTCATTGTTTTTTCACACCCAAATCTAGAAAGGATTACTACTCAATATTATTTTACCAAATACACTTTTTAACCGACTTCAAAAAAGGAGGAGGTTTCTCAATTCGACCGTATATATATATATATTTTTTTTTTTTATGTGTGTTCGGGCATAACTTCGTCGTTTATGAACCGATTTTGATGATTTTTTTTACATCTATTTCTTAAAGTTAACACGTCCAAACTTTTAGTGGAAAGTATAAAGTCCTGACCTTCACAAGCAGGCAGTATCTTATTCCTTCTCTTGCAATCTTTTCTTATCTCGGTACCTTGTTCCTTTAGATTTTTTTCAGTTTGACAACCCTGCGTTTTTGATTCGTTTCGGATCCTTGACACCATCGCTTTCCACCACCTGTAGTGTAACTGGTAGTATTTTGCAAAAAAAATTATGAATTATTTACGAAGCTATTTTAAATAGTAGTGCCATTCCTTACACAATTAAACTGGAGTCTGGTTGACGGCCATAGACTTGTCCAATATCACGTCAGACAACATATGGATGTTTCTTCTATACTGAAATAGGTACCAATATCTATGTATGTTATTTCAGGTATTGTAAGCTGCTGTTTGACAATTGTGAACGTGATCTGTATATTCATAACAGCGATTTTATTTCTGAAGATCAAAGAGGTCGCCGCCCCTTATACTTCAAGTCCAGACTTGAGACGGTTCTGGGAACAAGATATAAAAGTGGCACGAGAGTCGAACCGGGCCAATTTACAAAAAGCTGAAGACGATGAACGTGCTGAGTAAGAATACTCAAAACATATTATATTCGTAGAAATGTCTTAAAAAATAAATAACCTAAGGCTATTTTGTTATATATCTATAATTGTAAAATAGAAAAAAGGTACAGAACGCCTTGGAATAAAGTTTTTTTTTTTAATGCAAGGATTAATTTGAATCCAACAGATTAAAAACTTTTTAGTTTTAAACTAGGCTCTGGTTTCAGAACAAAATAAACACAATAAAATTGATGACAAAATTCATGTGATTTTATTGATATGAATATCTTGATTTCAGATTGGTATTAGAAGACCTTAATCGGGACACAGACGAGGCTATAAAGGAAAAGTTGGAAGCAGCTGTTGAGGAAGCATTGGATGACGAGACTTACAGAAAAGTAAAAAGAATGAGTTATCAAAGCCACATTGCCGATGAGGTAAATATATATATATATATATATATATATATATATATATATATATATATATATATATATATATATATTTGACTGCCTCGTTGGTCTAGCGGTTGGCGTGTGCGACTGCTAATCATGAGGTCTCGGGTTCGATTCCTGGGTCGAACCAAATGTTTGTATGATCTACAGATATTTGTTTCGGAGTTTGGGTGTTTTCTATGTATAATATGTATGTATTTACAAAAAAAAAAAAAGTATATATGTATTTATATCAGTTGTCTAGTACCCATAACACAAGCTCTGCTTAGCTTGGGACTAGATGGCGTTGTGTGTTAGATGTCCGAAATATTTATTTATTATTTATTTATTTATTTATTATATATATCTATACTAATATATAAAGCTGAAGAGTTTGTTTGTTTGTTTGTTTGTTTGTTTGTTTGTTTGAACACGCTAATCTCCGGAACCGCTGGTCCGATTTGAAAAATTCTTTCGGTGTTGGATAGTCCATTTATCGAGGAAGGCTATAGGGTATATATCATCACGCTACTACTAATAGGAGCGGAGCAACAATGAAGAATGTTTCAAAAACGGGGGAAATTTTCACGCTACGGGCAATATAAGGCGCAAACGAGGTTGCGTGGGTCGGCTAGTATATATATATAATAAATTACAACTATTTTCCCTACAGCAATGGTAGAATAAGGGTTTCAAAATCGGTTGGCATTCCTGGGTGCCTTTAACAGTTAGAGAGATGACATCCATCGGTCGGTTTAATCGTCCGAATTAACCACCATCTTGGCGCTCTACTACGTTAAGTGTTGTGGGTTCGATTTCCACAAGGGACTTACTTGTATGTTGTGTGTAATCTATCAATAATAAAAAATAAGTAAATTTGTTTTACGGTTTTATTGAAAACAATGTACCTAGTAAAAGCTAAAAAATAATTAGGTAAAAAATATTCGGTATAAAATCGTTGGGCGTTGCGTTAACTGAGATAACTGGATGTAAACACGGGCCCAATGATTTTATACATTATTTTAAATAAGACCGTCTTAATAAAAAAAAAAACATATTTTTATTGTCAAGTTTCTAATTTCATTACATAGTAGTTCTCATCTGTATTCTACTAGTCAACCCCTTTCATCCGATACCCATATAGTGGTAGTCGTTACAAAATGTGTAAACCACCATAGTAAACCACCATCTTGTAGCGGCCGCTATCTTAGATTTTTTTTTTCAAAGTGAATTTTGTTCTACTAGTCAAGCCCTTTTATTTGATACCCATATTGAGGTAGTCTTGAAAAAATTTGTAAACCGCCATTTTGTAGCGGCGTCCATCTTGGATTTACAATGAAACAGAATTTATATAATTGTATTGTCGCCAGAACTAAAGATATGTATCAAATTTCAGTTCAATCTGTCAACATTAAGGTCAATTGTCAAATTTAAATTACTTAATTTAAAAAATTATAAAAACCGTTTAATTTATTGATTGAATTTTGGCTTTGATTGGTGTCCTTTGTGTTCGTTTTATGAAGGTAAAGTCCATCGCAGCACGAGATACATATTTCTAGTCTGGGAGTTGTCTTTCAAGAAAAAAAAACAGTTATAAAATATGTTACTACTTCAGGAAACTTCTCCGGGGTCTCAACATTCTCCTCCTTAAGTCTTTATCAGAACAGTTGCTTAGCTAGGTACTTGTAAATGAAGGAAAGATATACCTATTTACTTCACACTTGCACACTGTAATTATGTAACATTTATTACGCGTGATTATGTTAAATATTAATCTTATCTCTTACAAATATCAATACTTCACAGTTTTGATTTTATACATATACCTACGTACCTACTGAATAATACGAGTGACATTATCAAGTTATGTAAAGACATACGTCAGGCGGTATGACCTTCACGTATAAATTTGTTTCTGCGATGTTAATACATAATTAAATAATACAACTAACTGACCCACACGCAACCCTGTTTGCGTCTCCTACAAGTATTGCCCGTAGCGTGATAATTTTCCTCAGTTTTTTAATTTTTCTTTATTGGTGCTCCGCTCCTATTGGTCTTAGCGTGATGATATAGCTAGTACTATCCAACACTGAAAGAATTTTTCAATCGGACCAGCGGTTCCTGAGATTAGCGCGTTCAAACAACAAACAATGTCTTCAGCTTATTTATTAGTACCTATCTGTCACTTATTAAGAAAAGTTCATAAATTAATACTCAATAATAAAAAGTTACTTATTTATAACTGTAATATAGGCATGCTGGTCTAGTACTGAGTGATACTGACTACTAACCCAGAGTTCACGAGTTCGATTACCTCTTCCCAGTTTTTCTTTGCTTTAATTCGGTATATAGAACCCTATATTTATCAGTAGCCTGGATACTGTAGCACATGCTCTGCATAATTTACAACCAGATTAATGGCCGACTAATTTTTAACTATTAAGATCAATCTGAGGAACTGCTAATCTATTTACTTATTCCAGGTAATGCACTCAATCGGACTCTCAAGAACATCAGTATCTGTACAATCCAGTCAGCTAAACTCAGGCATAAATACACCAACATATCCTAATACCTCGACTGTAGACGACATAGCAAGACTGGACAAGGTTTTAACATCCCTATTAGGGCTTAAGGAAGCGAAGCGAGGAAGATCTATTATTTCTCATAGATGTAGTCCAAGAGCCAGTCGGATTCCAAGGATCGTGGAAGAAATAACACATGGGCATAGCAGACGGTCAGAGTCTTGGCCTGAAAGAATATTCGAGGATTCTGTCGTTCGCAGTGTCATCAGTAACTTGAGAGATAGCAAACGAAAATCTCAGCTTGAAGACCCCTTTTTAACTCCTAACTAGTTTAGAAATAGAAAACTTTGTTAATTCATAAGTTTTTTAGTTCATTAATAAAATGCTCATGTCTGGGGCATTACTAATTATATCTGCCATGCTTTTATCGATTAGGTGGAGTAAATGTATTTGAACAATAGGCATTATATTAGTAAAGCACATTAAACAAATACTTTTTCTTATGCAGGTACCTTTACATATTCTATGTAGGTGTTTTGTTGTGGTGAAGGTTGGACAATATGGTGAGCTGTCTAATAATGGATGCAGCTCAAAAAGTGCTACTTAGTAGTGTAAATAAAATAAACGGATTTTGAGTTTAAATTTTGAATTAGTATTAGTCAGGGATCCCCAAAATAAATTTTACAAGTTGTTACTATCAAGCTAATTTTTCGTGAGTGGCTTCATTTTGATGAGGAGCCCACTTATTTCTAACAAAAATTTTCGATTGTAGTAGCTAACAAGGGTAGCAGGGGCAAAAAGCGAACCGGGATAACATACCACACAATTTGTAGCACAATGTGGCTGTTAAGTTATATAAATATTGAAGTGCAATGGGTGACTCTTCCATTGTACTTCACTATTGTAATATAGTGGAATATAGGCAGATTATGATGATGATGATGATGAAACAACACTAACATAGTGTTCCATCAAATTGCTTAAATATGTGCAATGCAATTTCAGGCTGCTATTATTTTAACAGGTGACAATTGACATTATTCAATATCTCCCAGTTTCTCCAAAGGGCAATTAGTAAGCTACAATTAAAGTAAAAAAAATTTGCATGTAAAAACATTGTATTGAATACGTCATCCAAACAGGTTCATAGAACTATAAACATAAATAATTGACTAAATACATACAATATAATATAACTATTTTTTGTAAATAGTAAAATAGTTTATCACAGCGAAGCTTATTTCATTTATGGTAACATGTATTTCTACAGACATTTCATTATAACAATAAAATTTTGAACCTATTTTCAAAGATGTCTTCATCAAGATGCTTTCATAACACTTTTTGAATCTATAGGTATTGTTTTCAAGGATTTATTATTCTTCACTTGAGAAGTATAAACATCATACCCTAGTGAAATGGTGTTGTCATATAATACTCTGAATCTAGTGGGTAGAAAGTAAAAGTTTATAACTTGAGCCGGTGGCCATACCAACCATTCTGCCCGATACAACAATATAAATTTATTCCTAACCTCTTCTTTAAAATTATCCAAAGGCTTCTCTTCAAATAATGCAGTACTTCCAAAGAAAGTAACTAACATAATAGGTGAAAATATTAATTGGTCTAACATCAATTTCTTTATCACCATGTCTACAGTTTTTCCTACAATCATCTTATCTAAAATTTTGTACCAATTATGACATAAGACACCCACTGCTGCACCAGAGAATGCCATATGCAAAGTCCTTTTTCCATCAAAACCACTTTCATGTCCTGTATATATTTCATAGGCCTGTTCTATAGAATCTCCTAAGGCAGACAAGCTCACCGATATAGACACATTTGTATATAACAAAAACTTGTCACTGAATGCCACTTTCACAAGTTTTTTGCTCTTTGAAACAGTGGAAGAAATATTCATCCTCGCTGTTAGATTCCTCAGTGTAATCCTTAAAGCTTGCATTTTATCTGTAACAAATGAAAATACACTGAATAAAATATAGTTATTACTTACAATTAACAAAACAAAGAACACAACTATTATTACCAATTATGACATCTTTTTTTTTCATTTAATCAGTCTTATTCGGTTTAGAGTGTTTAACATGAGAAGCATACATATCATAGCCAAGTGATATTGTACTATCATAAAGAACTCTATACTGTGTTGGTAAAAAATAAAAGTTTATTATTTGGGCAGGCGGCCATACCACCCACTCAGCTTTATATAAAGTCCAAAACTTTTGTGTAACTTCATCGGTAAAACTTTCTATTGGATTATCTTCGAATACAGCAACCGTGGCAAAAAATGATAGTAATAATACAGGTGAACATACAAACTGATCTAAGAACAATTTTTTCAGAACCATTCCAAAACTTTTGCCAACTATGACTCTATCTAAGAAATTATACCAATGGTGACATAAAATTCCTGCGGTAATTCCACTTATACCCATTTGTCCTGTACGATTTAAATCATAACTTTCAATTTCATCTGTGTAATATTCATAAGTCTGTTCCGATAAATCACCCGTTACCGATATTCCCATTGATATTAAAATATTTGTGTAAATAAGATTCTTGCGATTGAAAGCATCATTTACTGCTTGTTTGTATGTCTTGTAACTTTGGGAAAAAATTCTTCTGATCACCATTAGAACTGACTAAATAACACCTAAAACAGAGAGGGAACATCGTCTCAGACTGAGACTGTTGGAGTTTAACTCAATATCTAATTAATATATGGATTAAGTGCCTAACTATATTCTAAAAATCTATATAAATTAAATTATGTTTTAATTATTCTATGCTCTCCCTCCCATGCATTACGAAACTATTTTTACTTGGTGCCAGGGATATTGAAGACTTTTCAATCAAGAATGATCTCTTTTGATACCATAATTTTAAAATATATATAATAGTTAATAATATATTTTTTATGACCCTACGTTAACTCTACTCGATACACAATAATAATAAGGCAATACTCTAGTAAAATATTAACATAAATATATATAGAATACTTATTTTTTAAATGTAAACAAGAAAAAAAATAACTTATGTTTAAGCATTAAACTTACCTTATATAAATTTTTAATATTAGTTAAAACTATTATATAACATTTGTAAGGAAAAAATAATATAGGAATTTGAGGCTAATAAATAACCTCAAATTTCTATACAATATCTTTTTTACGTCAAACCCCGCCGCCCGATTACCATCGCCGTACTGCAAATGCAAACTGTCAGATTGTCAGGTGTCACCAACCAATTCACCATACTTTTTTTTTTAACTCCCAGCTAGGCAGAAGAACTTGGCTCGCACTTTTGTGCATTCGCCAGCGTCAAGTTTTTTGTTTGGCATTTGCATGATACATACAAAAGGTAAGGAAACATCTAATCGCGAAAAGGCAATAGTCGGATCTTGGAATAAAGCATGGAAATAAAGTAAACAGGATCAGAAATGTGAAAAAAAAATATAATAATAACAATATCTTTATTTCGGAAATACATCCATAATGTGTTAGTATACAATATATCTTAAGAACTATGTTAGTACATGTAATTTACATATATATTTAAATAGTGGACTGTCACTTCTTTCTGCAATGATACTTAGGAGTCGGTTAGGACTACCACGTACCCTCTGCAGTGCAGCAGTGAAGCCGCTCGCTTTCGCCTGATCGCTGCAAAATCCTTAAACACTAAAAATTCAATAAATAGCAGGCGCAGCATATTGTAAATATTTATTTAAGCTTAATGCACATTTTGTACATAGGCGGACTTAATGCCATAGGGCATTCTCTGCCAGTCAACCTTTGGGTGATGTAAAATGTGATGCCGTAGGTGCAAAAACAGAATTTAATCTATATATAATGGTTACAAACATAGAAGTCAAGGTACATAAATAATACATACACAATACATAAACATACATATGCATACAATAATAAATGAATTTATTATAAATATAATCTATAAGCACTGAGTCGGATTCTATCGTGGAGACCCTTCTGCCAATTCACCTCAAAGTAGATCGCGTACTTTCGTCTTGAATGTGAGGCGGTTTGTGGGCATCCTGATTTCGACAAGGAGCGCGTTCCAATGAAGAACTGACTGCACAAAGTAGGAAAAATTTATAAAATTGGAGGTGTGGGGGGACAAAGAAGAAGCGTGTTGTTTCTTCGCTTTCGATCTTTCGAGCTTTCGATCATGACTTCTACAATTCTATCAACTATCATATCATCATATCATCTTCTACAATTCCATTGTAACCTGTTCTGAGTTTGTACTAACATTATTATCAGGTTGAGGGTTTTTATACATATCCACTATAGAGACAACATTGAACGGTATTTCTATATTAGATTGAGTTAGTGTTTGAATGAGAATTTGAATTATATCTAATGATTACATCATTGTAGGATCTGCGGAAATTGTGTTAAAGGCACAGCTATTTTGTGGCGTCGGTAACCTGTATTCGTTAAGTATCTGTTGATGTTTTTCTCGATCGAAACTTTTATCTGGTTGAAAACAGTGTATATCGATCGTCACCCTCCCCCTACACTGAATTTTTGTGTGGCCAACGCGACAACAATTGAATCACTGAATAGTGGGGTACACACAGAACAGAAAGATATACGTAGAAGTGTTATAAGTCATAATTTACAGCGGAACGACTGTCGCCAAACTCAGACAAATGAAAGGACTATTTACTATTGCACACTGGTGAAGCGCACCTTGATGCTTAGTTGATAAAACGAAGTAGTAGTTTTTAAATTATATATTAGCCAAACACAATAGAATACAAGATTATAAAATTATAGTAAAACACGGAATATATAAGTCACAGAAGTAATGTTACTAACAAACATATTCAAACATCCGTCATCTCTTATGCCAGCCAGTCTGAGTCACGCTTGCAAACCTCTTTCTAACAAGATGAGCAGTAGACATCATTTGAAGAAAGACCGAAAGAAGAACAACTTC
This sequence comes from Spilosoma lubricipeda, assembly GCA_905220595.1. NCBI lineage: Eukaryota > Metazoa > Arthropoda > Insecta > Lepidoptera > Erebidae > Spilosoma > Spilosoma lubricipeda. The sequence goes on from HG992290.1 coordinate 6,909,675, forward strand.
TTGAACCAGGACCAGGGTATCTCCTCAGATACCCACTCACACACTAATAACGAATTGTTTTGATTTGATCTCTGTATTTTACTCAAAACTAGCGTACAATACATCAAGTCACACGTTTGATAACATATCTTCTCGCGTAATGTTAAGAGTTATGTTGCAATAAGGGAAGAAAAACTAACAACGTTTCGTAATCGTGAAATTAAGAATACTTCATTGCAAGCTATTCAAAAACAGATTGCGTTATTCTAAATGCACGCAATTATAACATTAATCACTATAGGAATAAATTCGATATTGGTGTCATTCTTCGACGTATACCGCAACTCGATTACCGTTGTAGCACATATTAGAATATTATAAATAATATCGATACCTAACTTCTATTTGAACGGAGCAGAATAAAAAGCAAGAATTGTAGGATATCTGAGGAGGTTACATTATAAAGGTAAGGAAGCTAGAAAATAAGTACTTGCATAATGTTTATTAATTTTAAGAATCTGTATTACAAACATAATCCTACTAATATTATAAACGCGAAAGTTTATAAGTATGGATGGATAGATGTTTGTTACTTTTTCACGCAAAAGCTACTGAACGGATTTGGATGTAGCTTATACATCAGAATAACACATAGGCTACTATTTGCCGCGATAACCAACATATACGCGGGTGGAGCCGCGAGGAACAACTAGAAATATTATATACTATACCGTTTGGTAGTTTTTAGCGATCCTGACTGCTGAGTCAGAGTTTGTGGATTTAATTTCCACCTAAGACAAAATCATTTGTGGTGGTTTGGATCCAAATGTATAGCGGAGGAGAAATAACGATTTATATCATCCAAACCAACCATCCCCTGCATACCACTTGACTGTTACTTCCAAATATTATTTGGGGTTGAACGGGTTATGCTATCGAGATTTTTTTAGAGAATTCGGCGTTTAGCGTTACGTATCATCTGATTGCACCGATTCTTAGCGGTTTTGTATGAGGCGTGCCATTCCTCGGTGCGATTCCTCCTAAACTTACGAAATGCCTTATCTCTTCGCCGCATAGCTTGACGCACATCCTCTGTCATCCAGGGTGCAGGTTGTCGCCTTAGTTTAATTTGTTTTAAAGGTGCATGAACATCATACAGGGCAATTATTGCATCGTTGAAGTATTTAATTTTCTCATCCACACCTGTAGCCAACGTTACCCGGTCCCAATTCAGGTTGGATGCATCATTACAAAGCTTATCAACTTCCATGCGAGCAAAACAGCGCCTGTGCAAAGTTTTAGGTTTGAGTTTGGGTGGTTTAAGGATGTAAGAAAGGAAAATAAGATCGTGATTGGAGAACGCCGATGCTTCAATTTGGCCGTGGTTATGTACAAGTGTTGGAGCCGATGTTAGTATTAGATCCAACCAAGTGTCTACTCCTGAGCTGTTATGATGTGTTGGTTGTAAGGGTAATATCTGTATACCGGCAGACTCAACCATCTGAAGGAGTTTACAGGGACGTGAGGAGCAGTGAGTTAGGTTTGTGTTGAAATCTACCATGATGACGTGGTGCGCGTAAGTAGACCCTAATTATTATAACACATTTAAAAGTATGCATATCGATAAAACCAACATCCTACCAGACTACAACACTAATCGAGTAGCGTTGAAAATTTATAAAACCCGATCATGCCAAATTGAGCTTTATGTGAATGGGATAAAGAAGAGATAAGCTTAGTCCATTTTAGTTAAATAAAATTTTAAGATTTTATTGATAAAATATTTAAAATTTTACCTAACGATGGTAAGAAACAGCTCCATTATTAATGTTTTTCCTTCTGCTATCATTTTTGCACTGTAAAATAGAGCAGTACGGCATTGTGGCGTAAAAAAGAACTTTCAATGGGCGACCTATTCGATCCAGCGTTGTAATACGGCTATGATGCAAAATACCTACAACTCACGCAGGTATGCGTTGCAACGCTTAGTAGTGGCACGCGTGTCACGCCTACTAGTCATTTCTATTTATATCTTTCTGTGCTGTGGGGGTACACATACCGCTCTACTGGTAATGAGTTGTAGCTTGTAGCACATGAATGTAAGTGGAGGTAGAACTTTACCAATTACAATACTCTGCCTTGGTTTCCAAACAGAGGACCCTTTTACGATTTTTGATCAAAGGATTGATAAAAGGTATAAATGCTTTTTAAATTCGTTTTCGAAATCAAGTCAAGGAATTAGCATTACGAAAATCCGAGAACATTAAAAAAATTATATTTCTGCCTATCCGCTTGACAGATCCATTTAAAATGTTATGCATGGCATTGCTCTTGAGAAACCTACCAAATGTGACAGGGTGCAATCCGTGCAATGTGGTATTATCATTGGGTGACGTAACCTCTTTCTGGACGTGTGCAAAAAACGGGCCGATGTCATTGATCTCATATTTGGTTCTAGCAACTCCAGATACTGAACCCTGGGGGCCCGAGCCACTACTCGGTGTGACTTTATTAATATAATTATACTCAACCGTGCTAACAGTAGGAGTAGAGTCACTATTTTCACTATCTGCACTTGCACAATAACAATCCTTGTCCTTATCAACAGCCTGATTGTGCTTCCTCTTTTTTTTTATTGCAAATTTTGCATATTTTATGTAACCCGATTCTTTTGTGTCCACGTTGGGCACTGGGACCATCCGTTTCCATTCCAGATTCATTGAATACAACTGATGAAGCAACTATTATAAAATTAGCAGCCGGGGGTACAAAGACCCCACAATAGACGCTGGTCAGGTCGGCGTTCTTGTAAAAATATTTAAAAAACTTACCAAATCTGGCAAACTATATACTAAAACTAATAGATATACACTAAACATGAATAAGATTTACAATATAATACAAAACTGATCCTTTTAAAAAGAAAAATTAAAATTGAAATTGTTATCCAGAAAAATACACCAGTACACTTGAAGTTTCCCGCGCTTCCCACCATACTTCCTCAAAATGATGACAGACAAGTCTGACCCTTGGAGCATATATGGAGCTGGTGGGACAGTCGAACGGGTGGAAAGCGTGACCGGAGTAGAGAGAGAGAGAGAGACTGAATTTAGGTAGTATCTGTATCTCTCACGCAAGATTCGCGATTCGCAAACTCTGATTGGTGGACGTACATACCAATATACATGAATGATTTGGTAGGAAATACACCAATCAATCAGAAGCTTGCGTAAGAGAGATAGGGGCATTTTTGCGAGAAGTTGCTAGTGGCAATAAATGAGTGTCCACTACCTTTTACAAAGCAATGCGCAAATTTGTAAAAGGTAGTGGACAGTGAAGCAGTTTTGATGCATTTATATATGCTATTTATTTGCGAAAAGCAAAAGAGTTTTTTTATGAAAATGAAATAAAAATGTGTATTATCTTCAATTTTCTGAGCAAAACATTCATTCAAATTGCAAAACAACCCTAATTTGCTATGTCCCACGCTATCCTAAGCAACTTTGAATGCTTCAAACTTGGTAGATATATTAATATCCATTAATAATTAGATAGTAATTTTTCAGGAAATTTAATATTTCCTGAAAAATTACTATCTAAAGAGCTATAATAACAATTTCATCGTTCCGTTATAGGTCCGGTTCCGGACATCTAGTGATTTTTATTTTAATATTTATAATATTAAATTTAATATTTTATATATTATATTTAAATATTAAGTTTACATTAATACACTAGCCAATAGTATATGAAAACTAATAACTAATTATATATAAATTATGTTTATTAATTGTATTTGGTTTAATTTAATTTGATGCGTGATATGAAACAATAATATCGTTAAAACAGAAACGTAATTGAGAACAGACTGTTGAGTTGAGATTGGTTACTGAGACTAGTTTCAGCTAAGTAGAACTTAAACTAGACTAGAACTTAAAACGCATTCTATATTAAGAGCGACGCTTGAGATTTGATTTGAATTTAAAACTAGTTTCAGCTAATCTGAGACCAACGGATACTTGAGACGCCTTTTAAAATACGGGCTTCAGTCTCTCTCTCTCTACTCCGATCGTGCTTTTCCACTCGTTTGGCTGCCCCTTCAGATATGTATGCTTTAAAGGATCTATAGGATGTAGGATTTTAGTAGTCATGATTGAGACAAAGGTTGTATAAAATGGCAACACTCAATGCTTTATTTTCTCTTTTGTAAAATAAAGTGAAGTTATCAAAAATGAAGACTTGGCTTAAAGGTCTTGTTACCAGGCCATAAAATTACAAAAAAAAAAACTCTTTTGTATTTGGCTTAAACTCGGCTTAAAGGTCTTGTAACCAGGCCATAAAATTACAAAATAAAAAAAAAAACTCTTTGGTACCTACCATGGACCTACTACCCAAACAGGACTGAGTACTTTCAAAAACTTATTAAAAAAAATTCAACTGTTTTTCGTTGCAATAAGGTACACATTCTTTTGATCTAATCAAAGTAGAGAAACCGGGATGAGCGAGACTGACGAACCAGTGGCGTGTGTCTCGCTCACACAGTGTGGGCACACGAAAAAATTTCTAAGAATGATGTTAAGTCTATTGAAATCATATTTGTATCACAACGCTTTAGCTTAAAACAAAAAATTGTAGAAATTGCATTTGTGTTAAATTATCAATATTCAGTCATTAATAAACTTAACGAGTAATGTTTGGAATAAGAAATTATATTTTGTTATTTGATTTTGATCACATGATTTTACTAAACTGGTATCCCAGCCGATTGCAAATGGCGGTTTAGCGTGGGTTCAACAGAGGATGCAGATGCAGTTTCGTTGTATTTTGTAAAAATTGCTTTTAAAAGTGAAGATATGGTGAAAAATTGTTGTGTAAAAGGTTGCAGCAGTGAAAGCTATGCTAACTGTGGAATTTCTTTTCACAGGTAAGACCTTATTTATTACTTTTTGATAAAAACCTGTAGAATTTGGAATAGAGTGACATTGTCTTCGAAAAAAGACGGATTTTTTTTATTAAGTACCCGAGACTCCGAGACACTGGATAAAGTCAATATTGCTTACGATAAGAGCACGGCTCTGTATTTTTAACCACCGACCAAAAAAGAGGGTGTTATAAATATGACCCTTGTGCGTGTGAATGTTTTATATACATAATTCTGATATGTGTCATTCAAAATTTATTAAGGAATGTTTGCACTTTTAATGTATTATAATGGTGTATGTCTTGGCTGGCATCGTCTATCTAAAACGAATTTTAATTTTTTACGTTTTAAAGGTTAATCAGTCGGGAGTGTTGGTTTAAGGGGGGACGATGAACACACAAGCGCGGCCACTAGAAATAAATTATTTTTAGTTATATTAAGGGACATACTACTAATACTTACAGGTACCAAGTTTTATTCATCAATTTGGTAGAATCGATGAATAAAACTTGTTACCTGTATTTCAAATTGAGATATTTATATTCAAGTCTCTCTGTCTCACGTTCATGTCGTGAGTTATTTCAAAACTTTTAATTTTGTTACTTATTTATTTCATTTCATTTTTCAGTTTTCCAAAAGATGAACTTTTGCGTGCTAAATGGGTGGACGCATTGGGATGTGAAATAACTTCCAAAAATCCAACAGTTTGCAGCCGACATTTTAAAAAAGAGGATTTTAGACCAACGGTGCTGCCTACCTTAAAAAAAGATGCGGTACCTTTTGTTGTGGTAAGGACTGTTACAGGATACTATTTTACTCTCTTATTTTACTTGCCGTCCTTTTAACTATCTGTATGCCAAAAATCAAGTGGAATGGTTGCTAAGTTAAGGCGTGAAGGAAGGACAAACAAACACACTTTCCCCTTTATATTATAACTAAGGATTTATATCGTGGTAAAATCGTAATCACGAAGTGTAACAACTCTTTGTCTGCCATTTTCACACCACAACCATCGATACGATTGTGATGGAATTTGGTAATATTATAAATACTAAAGTATGAGAAAGTACATAGGCATATCTCTATCTCAAAAAATCTCGATCCGCAATAGGCTGTTAGACAATATTGAAAATAAACTATGGATTGTGGTGATCCTATAAGATAATAGTCTAAAAAGACATATTTCACTATAAATCAAACAAAATAATGTAAGTTTCTCGCAGATTGCGCGAAGTAAAACTAACAATTTTTTTGAAATTTTTTCTGCGACTTGAACGCCTTGTGATTGGTTGCAACTCCGGTGACGTCACGTCTCATGTGACCAGCGCCATTACAAAAATATAGTGTTTTGAGAAGGTTGTCAAACTCGAACTTTATCATAGATTTAAATTCATAATACAGTAGAAATTCCGCAAAATATTAACGCAGTGTGCTAATTATGTAATAAAGAATAAATTGAAACGATTTCCAAAAATCAGTCAAATAGCCTATTTTTTTATTAAAATGCACAGATGAGAACAAATTCTAGAATATTTATCAGTTGGCAATTTTTTCATGTTACGATAGTTTTATTTTTTTAAATAATGTTGTCTTATTTGCCTTTCACGTAATGTGATTGTTTCAAAAAATTATGATTACCACTGCATTATTCCTTGAATCTATCTTTATACCTTCTAAGATTAAATTGACCGTACTAATAATCGTATTTAAAATAAAACTTATACCTACTTCATTTTATTTTACAGCCTCCAAACAAAAGGATTGTAGTCTTAAGTGACATAACTTTACAAAGCTGTGAACCTTACCCAAGTACAAGTAATTTCGTAAAGGAAAATTTAGACCCTTTAAAGGAACCACCTGCAAAGGTACCACGCATCGAGGTTGTTGATATCGGCACACAAACAATTTCTTTGCCTAGCCCTAAAGAAGAAATATTGAAAAAAAAAGTAAAAAATTTACACCAGAAAGTTCTTAGAAGAGATATGAAGATAGAAGATATGAAAGCCTTGTTAGAAGTATTGAAGAAAAAATGCAAGAATTACAATGAAGTGCAGCTGGTTATAGAAAACAATTTTAATGATATCCATAAACAATTTAACTACAAAAAAAATAGCAAGGGTGTTAGATATTCTGACGAACTAAAACAATTTGCGCTAACTGTATATTTTTATTCGAAACCTGCATACGATCTACTACGAAACCGTATAGCTTTGCCGCATCCAGCGACACTTCGAAAAATGTTAACTACCACAGAGTGTAAAGTTGGATTTCTTAAAGAAGCATTTGATTATTTAAAATGTCATTCAAAAAATCATGAAGAGAATGTTGCGTTAATCTTTGATGCCATGTCGATTAAATCAGAAGAAATATTTGATAAACACAGCGGTAATTTTGTAGGTTACGTGGATTTCGGTGGTATTCTCCAACCAGATCGGGAAGTCTTAGCAACCGAAGTGCTTTTTTTTCAAAGAATATTTTTAGCCAAAAGAATGAAGTTTCCAATAGCATATTTTTTTACTGATAAAATCACAGCTCATGTTCAAGCACAGCTTTTGGTGACTGCTATAAGAATGCTCAGTGAGGTAAATATAAACGTTAGATCTTTGACTTGTGATGGTACTGTTACCAATAAGAGCACATATGAGGTATTAGGATGCAACTTTGCTGTGCCAGAGATGATAACTTATTTCAAGCATCCGTTAAAAATCCAGAAAGTATACTGCCTATTTGATCCACCACATATGATCAAACTTGCTAGAAATGTCTTCGCTGAAGCTAAGCTGTCTTCTAACACAGGTAATGTAGACTTTTCGTATGTAAGAGAATTACATTCAATGCAAGAAGAAGAAGGCTTACGCTTGGCAAATAAACTGTGCAATGCTCATGTAAATTTCCTACAAAAGAAAATGAATGTGAAATTAGCAACTCAGTTATTAAGCTCATCAGTAGCTGATGCTATCGAGTTTTTAGCCAAAACTGGACATCCAAAATTTGTCGACAGTGAAGCTACTGTGGAATATATAAGATTCTTAGATAGAATATTTGATTTAATGAATTGCAAAGACCCAAGAGGCACTGGATTCAAATCTCCCATGATGATGGAGAATAAAAACATCTGGGAGAATGTTTTAAAGGACACAAGAGAGTATTTATATTCACTTAAAGTATCTGGCGAACCTATAGTGACTCATCGTCGCAAAATGCCTGCACTTGGTTTAATTGTGAATACGTTTAGTTTTCACGGCTTGGCCCTAGATCTTTTGAATGATGGTGTATGTAAATATTTCCTGACGTATAAATGTTCCCAGGACCACCTGGAAATGTTTTTTTCTTGTATCAGGGCTCGAGGTGGTTGTAATGATAACCCCAACGTCCTGCAACTTCGGTATACATTAAGGAAATTGTTATTTCAAAATAGCATAAAGCCCAGTATCCGTGCCAATTGTGCAGATGAATCCTTTGAATTGTCACCAATTGTGGAATTTCGTAGTAAAAAAAGACGACTTTTGGCACGACAAGAAAATGATAAAGTTCTGGAAGGAAAACAAATTGATGTTCTTTTTTATAATTTAGGCAATGTAACTGTTTCTGAATTTAAATTGAATATTTTATATTACATTGCAGGCGCGATTGTCAATAATCTTCTGGAAAAAATCGATTGTGACCACTGCCGGATGTCATTATTAACAAAAAGAAAAGAAAATGATCACGCATATTCTATTGACCTAAACAATTTTTCAGCATTTACGACATTTGTCGACAGAGGTGGCTTGAAATATGTTTCGAAATTCCCGTTTCAAGTAGTCGTTTTTGCCGAAAAGTTATTTTTGCTAACATTGTCATCAGAATCCAAAAAAGATATAAGTAAAAATAAACTTATGGCTTTGACTATTGAACATTTCACTTCAAACATACATCAATTCAATCTGCAACATCCTTTGCAATGTTTTGCAATAGAAGATAATCACGAAATGCAATTGGTCAAAGCTGTAGCATCAAAATTTTTCAATCTGCGTATGGCGCATTATGCTAAAACTATATCTCTTAAAAATTTAGGAACAAAACTAGGCCTAAGACAAAAGCTGCATAAAACAATACTGTTTAGTAATGTTTAGGGTTAAACACTTTCATAGGCATTGTCATTTACATTAAAAGTAAAACTATACATGAAAATATGGTGTTTCATTATTCTTTTAATACCTTTTATATATTTAATACAATACATTGATTTAGTCAATGGGCGCGTCCACACAGACCGAGAAGCCTCGCGAGGCATTCGACGGCAGTTACCGCGCGAGGCAGCTTGATCTGTGTGGACGTTCCCCATTGTCTAGACCGGGAGAAAGGAGATAGGATACTTTTTATATCGGTATCATGTTCCCGGGTGTTACGCTATATAGGTAACCGAATCTATGCGAGCGAAGCCGCCGGTTGACGACTAGTAATCCATTAAGGAATGGTGCCAATGTAACCTTGGGGCCCCCTTTATATTTGTTAATATTAGATATGCTTTGTTTCAATAAAACACCTTGTATTAATAAAACAAAGCATATTTGACCGGTTTAGTTTTAAGTTCTTGGATACTTGATTTAATGACCCAATTAAATATTAATATATGGTCACCCTACATAGAGAGAGATGTAATACTCTGGTAGGTGATGCCTGTACAGCACATTTTTGTATCGAAGTACTCAGTCCTGTTTGGGTAGTAGGTCCATGGTACCTACCTATTCTTCTGCCGCCTCTGCTCACTGTTGACAGCTATCACTAGAGCAATCCTAAGTATTCGGTACTGATGAAGTATTGTATTTGTTTTCCAATTGTTTAAGTAGGTATATAAAAAATTGAGTTCTATTTGTGACTTTGTCAATAAAAAACTTCTAATAAACTATACACAATGGCAGGTAAATGAACCTTTATATTTTAATACGTCGAACTCGAATTCTGTAATCAAACATTTACATTAAAATCGCGTCTGTATTGATGCAGAAGTCGTAGTTCACTTCATAGAGCTCATTAAATAAATTATATATAAATCTGCAATATGAAATTGTGATGAAACTATGAAAACTTACATTAGTTGCTTACTTTTTCAGATAAATTAACCTTAGATAGACATGCTATGAAAGACCGGTCTACATCCCATCTGCGAATTTACGTTGGCTCTCTGCCTGACAATGCTACTGTGGACGATATTTACGAGCACTTCATAAAGTTCGGTGAAATTCATGGGATTTTCACAAACAGAAACTTTGGATTTGTACAATTTGCCGAGGAGTCAAGTGCTCGTGAAGCTATTGCTAAAGGCAACCGGAGCTATTTCCAAGGAAACCAAATTATTGTAAAAACTGCTCAGACAAATCCTGATAAAAGGTAGTTGTGCATATAAATTAAGTAGTATATATTATATTGCAGTTTGACTATCTCAAATTAAAAGAGTGTAATTTAAAACAGTTGCACTCAATTGTCCACATAACATTATTAACATACTTTATAATTTTGTGTTATTTTTGGTCTATTCTACCTGAAATATTTTAATTCCCATAATCCATAATCAGCAGTTCTTGCGATTAGTGCGTTCAAACAAACAAACTCTTCAGTCTTTGGGACTAATCCCACTCTTCAGCCTTATAATATTAGTATCTGTAGAGATATACTAGCCAACCCACTTAACCTCGTTTGCATCTCCAATTGCCTGTAGTGTGATAATTTTCCCCCGTTTTAGAAACATTCTCCATTGGTGCTCCGCTCCTATTGGTCTTAGTAAATGATATATAGCCTATAGCCTTCCTCGATAAATGGGCTATCTAACAATGGATAGGGAATATCCCAATGATGGTATCATCAAAAGGACACTAAGATATGATGATGGCATCCAAGAGAAATCTATTGATTTGGTCATTCTCGAAGTTGGTTTTTTATTTTGTTGAAATTTTACTTGTTTGAAGTTGGTAAAAAAATTAATTCAGATCTAAAAGGTGTCTGTATTTATGTCTCCTTGGGAACTTTTTGATAAGAAACTAGAACTTTTAACTATTTTAAAAATGAATTGCACTTAAACTGAATATTCATATATTTGCTTTTAGGTTTATATCAAACTTATAAAAATATGTGTGTATGAATTGTTCATTCAGTAAATATGTATTCTTATATTTTATTTACTAATAGAAGCATTCTTTAGTTTTGTAAGCAGACACTCAGAGGGAGGGAATGTCCCGCCTACTTTGCCCCCTGCAGGGGCAATTAATGATAGCAAGCTACCAAATGAAGAAGGAACAGAGGATCCCTATGATAAATTTGGAAACTACATTGGAGATCAAAGTAAGTTATTATTTTATAACATTTGGATTCTACTCTGCCTGATGGAAAGTATAAGCAGAATCCAGAGTGGTTGTCACCACACTCATTGCGAATGCAGACAATGCAGTATTGTGATCCACACTATGGCAGCCAATTGATGCTTCTGCATCATTGGGCCTCTGGTCTCGCACTTACCAACAAAACACGACAGCACGGACACGTGTCATTTTATGTTGATCTTCTGTGCGAGGATAGTACCGCTCCAGTCGAGCTGGCCCATGTATGCTGAAATCAGCATGACTCTACTACCTTATAGGTAAGTAGATTATGTAGGCTTCTAATGGTGTAAGACTCACTGAGGTGTATTCTCAGAAAGACCTCTATAAGCCCACACACACAATAGTGTTCCACCGGAATTATCTCAAGTATCAAGCAATATCGGTCCTGTCTGCCTAGTCCTGGATTTGATATCCACGCAAGCCAAGTATTTTTATGATGAGCACAATCATTGAAATTGAGTGTAAATTTTTTAATGATAATTACAATAGGAAATACATAAATATGTTTGCAAGCAGTTCCATAACCATTACTGATACCATACAGACCATACAGATTATTAATGTGTATTGTTAGTTTTATTTGTTTATGCATTCAATTCTATTGTTCAAATACTATAAATTAAACTTGAAATGACTTTTGTCTTGTCAAACAATGTTCTAAATGTCTAAAACTGACTAAAGTTAAATGACACACTAAATTGCTTTTTAAAATGAATAAAAGATAATCTATACTAATATATAAAGCTGAAGAGTTTGTTTGTTTGTTTGTTTGTTTGAACACGCTAATCTCTGGAACCGCTGGTCCGATTTGAAAAATTCTTTCAGTGTTAGATAGCCCATTTATCGAGGAAGGCTATAGGCTCATCATCATTACGCTAAGACCAATAGGAGCGGAGCACCAATGAAAAATGTTTCAAAAACGAGGGAAAATTATCACGCTACGGGCAATAAGAGACGTAAACGAAGTTGCGTGGGTCAGCTAGTAATAAGTATAGTGAATAGTTTTAGTTTAGCTAAGCAATCACAGAATTAGCACCACTGATTCAAATTAAATTACAAAGCAATTACAAGAACTAGTAATTAGAATAGTAATTTATTGCTAGGTTATGGAGAAGAAGAACATGAAGAAGGTTACACAGGACATAGGCCTGAAGGACGGGGGGGTATGCGTGGTCGTGGAGCCCCCAGGGCGAGGGGCCGTGGTGGCAGAGGACGAGGTGGTCCGCCGGGATTTAGAGACAGATCACCACTTGGTAGAGGTGAGTAATTTTATTTTTTGTTTCGGTGAATTTTTATAATACTATCTGCAAGACAGAACAGATTCGGAAATTCCTTAAAGGGCCAGAAATCTCCTGGGGCATTGTAGCAGCGATTATGTATCATGTATGTTACTAGCTGTGTGGACACTCCTTTGTATCACAGGATTACGTGGCTGACCATTGAATTAGGATGAATGTCTTTTAAGATCTTTGTATATCGTTCAATAACCATTATGCCTATCTTTGAATTATAGATAATTTTTTAAATTTTCAATAGTACCAAATATCCTTCATCTATACAAATAAATAAAATTGGAGTGTCTGTTTGTAATATTAAAATAACTGCTTTTTACTAAATGCATGTGTATCTATACACGGTACATATAGCAAAAGTGTAGTTGAAAAAATTTTTGTCTGTCTGTCTGTTTGTTCCGGGTAATCTCTGGAACGCCTGGACGGATTTTGACGGGACTTTCACTGGCAGGTAGCTGATGACCCGGGGAGTAACTTAGGCTACTTTTTTTAGACTAACTTTGTCCCGCGGCGTTACACGCGGTACAACAATAACCGCGGGGAACACCGCGGGGTTCAGCTAGTCCTATATAACAGTCATTGCAAACCATATTTAGTCGCTGACAACGAATCGCCGAGAACACTGCGTCACAATGTTTTTGGTCAGTGAGACTAGTTCGGCTTGTTACACTTTCTCCAGTGTGACCTTGAAAAACACAACTAACTTTTCGCATCGAACATGTTTGTTTGATGCTCAAATAAAATTGTTAGATTGTGGTTGGTGGTTGTGTTTTTACCAGAAATATCCAGAATTGTTAACATATAGTATTAATGCAAATATTTTATGGTACCTACTTGACCTAAATCTATACAAATAAATAAAATTGGAGTATCTGTTTGTAATATTAAAATAACCGCTTTTTACTTAATGCATATGTATCTATCTATCTGCATATGCACACGGTACATATATCAAAAATGTAGTTAAAAAAAATTTGTCTGTCTGTCTGTTTGTTCCGGGTAATCTCTGGAACGGCTGGACCGATTCTGACGAGACTTTCACTGGCAGGTAGCTGATGATCCAGGGAGTAACTTAGGCTACTTTTTTTAGACTAACTTTGTCCCGCGGCGTTTTAAATAATTTTGTATCCTCAAGAGCTTCTAACGGTCCATTGCGTTACATAGGCCTCTGCTTAGAAAGGAGGTTGTGGCCTCTTATACCATACTGGCCAGACTTCTTGGCATATGGTTTGTTTCAAGTTTCTCTATAATCAGCAGTAATGATGTTCTACGCAGCTTGCTCCCTAAGTCGTCTCTTACGACACATATGGGATGAATAGGAGACATTCCGTGTTCTTAATCCATCCCCAAACGGTCATTATTTTGTATAATACTAGCTAAAGATGGGAACACTGATTTTAATATTTCAATATTTCAGATATCTAACACACAACGCGATCTAGTCCCAAGCTAAGCAGAGCTTGTGTTATGGGTACTAGACAACTCGCGGATGGTCGGGACGGGTTTTCCCTTCCATCCGCATTAGTGGCCGCCCGCGAGGAGGCGACGTTACGTGTGTGCCGTACGTCGCCTAAATAGAGAGTTTGAGGAGGAGGGTGCCCGCATCTGTGCGGGCTGGCGCCGGGAGGGGTCCGGAGGTCTTATTACAGCAGTTCCCGGATCTCTCCCTCTCTCAGGCGCAGAGTGGCACACCGTGTGGTTTTAGTCGGTTCGATTCCGACACACCGCCCCGCCGCAAACCCCGGCGGGGTGACGGCCCGAGGGGGTTTTTCCACAGGTAAAAAAAAAAAAAAAAAAATGGGTACTAGACAACTGATATGAATACATATATACTTTTTTTTTTGTAAATACACACATATTATAGATAGAATAAATAGATTTAGCGCCCACTGGCCATTTCTTTTTATTGAATTTAATTTTAATCTCTCTAATGAAGGTGGTGAGTGGGCAGACCGTGGTGGCTACGACCGATATCCACAAGAATATCCCAGAGCGTTGCCGGTCACAGAGAGAAATGACTGTGAAATTATTGTGGTCTCAAAGAGTCTCACGTAAGTATTTTTAATTTTTCCTTCCTTCAAAACACAACTCCCATACTGTAAATACATACAAGTACCCTATATTGGGAGTATGTCCTATGTCGCGAAGGCCAGAACAAAAATTTCTGGATTGCACAAAATGCTGGCTCATGTGTAGAAGTAGTAGTATGTATCACTCAGCGTAGTAGAAAGTGTGTACGTGACCACTAAAACCACTACGATATCAAAAGTTAACTACTTCAAATACTAGATTACATCAATGTTTTAATCCCTGCTTGATTTAACAATTTCCAGTTTTAGTCAACTTGCTTTGTTGATTATATTGGCATCTCCTAATCTAGATCTTATTTTATTTGATAGATACATTCCTTTGCGACATGAAAATGGCTCTTTGTATGGAAAATTCTAAAGGATTACACTGTGAAAGCTGCGGGCAGTAGCTCGTAAGTTGTACAGTCTGTCTTGAAAAGAGTACTGTCGAGATTTTAAAACTTTTAACCTTTATACATTTGATCCTTTTGTTACAGTGAGTATGCAGAATATATTGAAGGGCGGTTGAAACGTCTAGGAATTGTCGTAGATCTCTTATTTCCAATGGAAGATGTTCCCATCGGCAAAGTACTGGGCAATATCGCATCTCGTGGTTGTCTTTACGGGATTTTAGTCATGCCACAAAACCAAGAGAATAGATCTTTGACGCTGACGATACTGCATGGATTGCCTCAAGGTAAGATACTGAAAATATTTTTTAATATTTGATCTCTTTAGACTAATGATTCCGTTAAGTAAAAAATGCGTTCATGCTAACGCAAATTAGGAGATGCTTCTGGTCTGCAAAATTCTGTTGATGAAGATTCATCTTGGTTTAAAAATATGAAATTTAAAATGTATTGTGATAGACCATAGATCTAACCGCCTAATACTAGTAAAGTTATGAAGAATCATGCTCCTTTGATATTACCCGACTGTGTTAGAAGGTGGGTAATGTTTATTTTATAGACTAGGGCGCAAACGTGCGTACGTATTGCCTTATGGTAAGCGTTTAGCGCCGCCCATAGACACCCGCAACACCAGAGGCGTCACAAGTGCGTTGCCGGCCTTTGGGGAATGTTTATTACAACATTTAAAAAACTTTCGAATTGAGGACCTCCTCCTTTATTGAAGTCGGTTGAAAAGATATCAAATTATTTATTTGCATAAAACAGGTAGGTAAAAAGCTGTCATGATACTCAGGTGTGCAAATTTTAACGTCAATTGTATATAAATACAATAAATACTATTTATATATATATATAGTTTGTATATATATATATTATGTCAAGTTTATATTAGTGAAATCGTTATAAAGGAAAAATGACTATTTAAGTAAAAAAAAATGTCATGGTAGTAATGGTACTGTAATTTTAATGTACATGGTAGTAATAGTACTTTGTATTGCAGAGCACCGCAACATGCCGATAGAGGACGCTCTGCAGCTGATGTCGCGGAACTACCAAGAAGTCCAGCGCGGCGGACCCTCGGGCCGAGAGGCTGTGTACGCGCTGCTGGGACAGCTCGCAGACGGACGGACCCTTACCGTTATGCAGTATGACAAAGTCATTGAATACCTACAGGTGCTTAATATAACTTTTCTCATTTTCCCCCACTCTCTTTTTTTTTGGTGTAGGATTAAAAATACGTAAACTCGGCACCCCTATTCAACTCGTGGGTCTAGAAAGCAAACTACCCAGAATAACAGCTGTGCAAGAAAAAAATTACAGAAACACTATATCTACCTTGGTTGATATAATGATTGTTTGGGTTGTGTTTAGATGGCCAGTGTGACATAGCAGCCCAAAAGCTTAATTTAAATAAAATAAAAAAAAAGCAAATATAATATAGGAGAGTGCTGATGAAACGGATTAATAGGATTTCTGAGTTATCCAAAAACAAAACCAATTGCATTTTAAGTTAAAATTAGAAAGAAGAACCTAAATAATTTAAACATTAAATTTACATAATTTTGAGCACCCTGAGAGCACTATTATCATCATATATTTCTATTCATCATCAGCTCTTCTATTACTAATAAGTTTAAAAAATAGCCTCAGACATAATGAAAAATAAATCATCACTAGCTGACCCTCACAATCTACATCTCTTTCTCTGCACCTCTGCGTTTTTTTTTCAATTCCTATTGCTCTAAACGTAATGTTAACAATCCTGTTATAAGATAAGAAAATTGGTTAGATAATTCCAGAGTTCATCATGAGCAACAACGTGATGTGAGAATTATAAATAATAGATTAATTATCAATTAAGGAATAACTTCCATTCTTATTATCTTTTTCACAGGAAAGAAAAGAACAGCAAGTCAAAATAGAACTAGGCGAGCCTCTCACCCCTGCTAACAGCAAAACACAAGTAGACCTCCAACAACGGATCTTGAGCATTCTAAACGAGAAGAAATCTCTGAGCAGTTCGGAGCCAGCCCCTGCACCTTCCGCCGCCCCCGCCCCCGTCGCCCTTCCCACCCCCGCACAACCCCCCGCACAAAGCAAACTGCTCAATGACCCCACAGTTAGGAAAGCTCTAGATTCAATCTTACAGAAATTCACATAGTAGGGTAGTTGGCACCTTAGTCAAGTTAATTACTTTTTATCATCTGTCAAAATGATAACTTTGTATGAAAAATGAACTAAAATACAAAGTTGTGACGTCACTATTTTGGACTTCTCAATTGAGCAATACACTTCAATGTTTATTTGATTAAAATTTGTAATATCAATGAAAAGCAGTTACAATTATATTTGCCGAGATGTTTTTGTAATATTCGTTTCAATGAAGGAGATATCGGTATTTATTTACGATACAGTCAACTACCCTAATAGTTTAAGGATAAATTTATTTGTAAGTGATTTTGATTCAGCGGACGCTCCACATTTTTTTTTTTGTTTTTGTAAAATGGAATTTAATTTAGACTTAAACTTTAAATGACTCCCCTATTGGCCTAGTCTTTAGTGACGGAAATCGTGAGTTCAATTTAACTCAGGACTATTGTGTGATGAACGCGACCATTTATTTTGTGTCTGAGTTAATTTAGAAAATATACAGGGTGGATATGACAATACGACATTTATTTGAACTAGACATACCTACAGATGTTACAAGTCCACCTACAAAATGTTATTAAAATCGGTGCAGTAGTTTAGCCAGAGGACACTATTTTTCGTTTTAGAAATTTACTACATGACTAGCTGTTGCCCGCGGCTTTGCTCGCGTGGAAGTTGATCATATGCATTTAATCAAAACTGTGTAAAAGAATGTATCAGTAATTTATTCATGTTTTAAACGTATTTATTTATTTATTTTTAATCATTATCCCATTTAAAAGAACTTTCATACAAAAAATCGACTCATATTTCAACCCCTTTAGGAGCAGAATTCGCATAAATACTGATATAAGTATTCATCTATTTGTAATCAGTAACATGAAAACGAAAGTTGTTAGGCTGCTAAATTTAAAAAAATGACGGATTTCCAAACTAACCAATACATGAAATGCCAATGACTATTTCTCCCCTTAGGGGTAGAATATCCAGAAACGCCTAAATATGCATATTCTCGTTTTTAATTAGTAACCCAAAAATAATATTTTATTTTATGTTTCTAACTCAAAAAATGACAGACTTCCATGCAATCTTGCAACCCCTATTTCACCCCTTAAGGGTAGAATATCTACCTTTAACAGGTATCTACTCATTTTTAATCAGTAGCCCAAAAATATAGTTTAATGTTTCTAACTTAAAAAATTATGAGCTTCCATACCAACTTTCAACCCCTATTTCACCCCCTTAGGGGTAGAATATTCATAAACGCTTAAATAGGTGTCTACTCATTTTTAATCAGTAGCCCAAAAATAAAGTTACATGCTTCTTACTTAAAAAATGACGAACTTCCATACAAACTTTCAACCCCTATTTCACCCCCTTAGGGGTAGAATACCAAGAAACGCTTAAATACGTATTAACTCATTTTTAGTCCTTAGCACATGAATAAAGTAACATGTTTCTAACTTAAAAAATGTCGAACTTCCATACAAACTTTCAACCCCTATTTCACCCCCTTAGGGGTAGAATACCAAGAAACGCTTAAATACGTATTAACTCATTTTTAGTCAGTAGCCCGAACACAAAGTTTCATGTTTCGAACTTCAAAAATGACAGACTTCCAGACTAACCTATATGCGAAATGTCAACCCCTATTTCACCCCTTAGGGGTAGAATATTCATAAACGCTTAAATAGGTATCTACTCATTTTTAATCAGTAGCCCAAAAATAAAGTTTCATGCTTCTTACTTAAAAAATGACGAACTTCCATACAAACTTTCAACCCCTATTTCATCCCCTTACGGGTAGAATACCAAGAAACGCTTAAATACGTATTAACTCATTTTTAGTCCTTAGCATATGAATAAAGTTACATGTTTCTAACTTAAAAAATGACGAACTTTCATACAAACTTTCAACCCCTATTTCACCCCTTAGGGGTAGAATATTCAGAAACACTCAAATACGTCTCTACTCTTTTTAAATCAGTAACACATAAACAAAGTTTCATGTTTCAGACTTTAAAAATGACGGACTTCCAGACTAACCTATGTACGAAATGTCAACCCCTATTTCACCCCTTAGGGGTTGAATATTCAAAAACGCTGAAATACGTGTTTACTCATTTTTAATCAGCAGCCCAAAAGTAAAGTTTCAGGTTTCTAACTTAAAAAATGACGGACTTCCATACAAACTTTCAACCCCTATTTCACCCCCTTAGGGGTAGAAATTCCAAAATTCCTTTCTTAGTGCGTGTCTACTCAATAAAAGGATCCTACTCACCAAATTTCATAGCCCTAACTATCATAGTTTACGCTCGGCGATGATGAATCAGTCAGTCAGTCAGTCAGTCAGTCAGGACTTACTATTTTATAAGTATAGATGTATCTAATAAAAAACTATCACCAAAGGGCGACTGTATGTTGCCGCTTTGTTTAATCACGCAGGAGGAAGTTAAATTACAAATGGTGTCCTTATTGCTTTAATTGTTTAAGATATTTAGTTTGTTTAAAAATTAATATTTTTAATTTCAATTTTGGGATACATTATACAATTCCAAAGTAAACTAACACATTTAAATGGCCCAAGGTTTCATTTCGTATTTGTTATATCCACTTTGTATATGTTTATTAACAGTTTGGTTACCATAAGTACAGGCTGTCTACTTTGGTATCAAATATTCATATGTGAGATGTGTTCAGTTATTATTTTCAAATGATTACCAGCAAAGGTACAGTCAAGAAGACATAATAAATATATTTTCA
The DNA here is from genome assembly GCA_905220595.1 of Spilosoma lubricipeda. NCBI lineage: Eukaryota > Metazoa > Arthropoda > Insecta > Lepidoptera > Erebidae > Spilosoma > Spilosoma lubricipeda. Next base: position 6,929,619 of record HG992290.1, read on the forward strand.
AATAGAAACTTTTTAATGTACACTCCTCAAAAAATTATAACATATACATATATAAAACCTCTTCAAATAATAAATTAAAAATGTTGTTACTCTGTGAGTATTTTTTTTTTGTGAGGAAATAGTGAACCTTATTTCAATTTTATTGTTATTTGAACATGTTTATGAAATTATCATATTGATAAGTTTGATGAAACAGTAAATTAACGAAAGGTATAATAATATTAATAATTAAATTCTAGTAGTATTTGTTAAAATCTCATTTAAACTCTACAGTCTGACCGATATAACTTAGGAACAATATCTTTTCTTGTTTTTTAAATAATTATGTGACATATACTTGTTGTATGTATATATATATATATATATATATATGTGTGTATACAAATATAGTATAATAGAATCGAAGGTTTATTTTTGAAATTAGACACTATTATGGCTACGTATTGGATTCAAGAATAGTAACTCTCGGCGTAACTCGCGTTACAACAACAACCGCGGGGTTCAGCTACTATATAATATAATCTAATACAATTCAAGGGTCTAGCCTGACTGGCCTGACTTGAATAGAGACCTCATGAGACATGACTACACTAATAGAAGCTTACCAAATAACTGTAAATGTTTTCAAAGAGTATATGTTGCTTCATATAAGCTGATACTCCTGATCGTAGTCTTTTTGATGTTGTGCATCAAAATATACCAGAAAGATGCAAGTATTTTATGGCATTTAAATTACAAGTAACTTGAACAGTAACAAAAAAGTTTAATGTGGCGTCTGACTCTTTGAATGATTTTCTTTAATTTAAAATGATACGTATTCTATTCTAAAGCTCTAATTAATAATACAAAATTTTAACAAAAAAGAAAACTAACATCAAAAACGACCAACTTGAAATGGAACTACACGGGAAGAACCAGCTTTCAAATAAAAAATAATCTTGCATTTCTTTAAAAGCGTTTAGTTTAATATTACAAACAGACAATCCATTTTCCATTCCAATTTTATTTATTTGTATAGATTATCGGCTCTGAGATGCAAGTGCCCGCTCACAGTTGACTGAACTGTGGCAGGACCGCACATGCACTAGAGATGACATAATTCTTCCTTCGCATTATTCACGGATAATACAATGAGTGAGTGAGTGAGACCTTATTCGGCTACAAAATTCGCTACTGATTTTGTTTTGCTCCCGTCCGTTTTCATACATTGTGTATGAAAGGAATGGCGTCGAGAGTTGAGACTGCGTGAAGTGCGTGACATGATCTTAGAGCATATATTCATAGAGGGAGTGCTGAACGAGCGAAAAACGTGATCGGAGTAGAGAGGGTGAGAGCCTGAGTTTAATTATAGTCTGTCTCTCTCACGCAAGCTTAAGATTGATTGGTGTATTGCCCACCAAATCTGTCATGCAAACTGATTGGGTAATGTGATGATGACTGATTTGGTGTGCAACGCCACAACCCTGGTTACTGTTAGCCCTGGTGCTAACCAGAATTTAAGAATAAAAATTACTGCTGTTTTATCTACGAGCACGCTGTCCGTTTCTGTTATTTCTTTTTTTATTGCTGTGAATAACTAACTATAAACGCAGTAAACGTTGCTGCTGCTTGTACACGACTGGCCTGCATGTCTCAGTATACACAAGATACTCTATGCCTGCATGATGAACGGTCAGACACTGGAACAGTTGCCATGCGCGCCAGTCGCGCTTAGTTGAAATACTTCAAAAATTTCGAATGCGTTCCGAGGAATGCTCTCTCGGGTGCGATTGTTCAGGGCTCGCGCGCCTGGGGCGCGTAGTCGATCCGCAACTAGACTTTGATATGTTAGGACTTATAGAAGTCTAACTTGTGAAATGTGCTTACTTGAGAAAATTCGTATAAAAATTACGAAATAAAAAGTAAACATTATTCATAGTAATATATCAATTCCGTCTTCTAAATCCATGTGCCACTATGAGCGACTACAGAACCCCATTTCTATGCCCTGATACGTACTTAGCAGGTTTTTTTAACCGACTTCAAAAAAAGGAGGTTTCTCAATTCGACCGTATATATATTTTTTATGTGTGTTCGCGGATAACTTCGTCGTTTATGAACTGATTTTAATGGAAAGCAGATATCCCAACGGTGGTACCATGATAAGGACACTCAGATCTGATCATTGCATCCAAGAGAAATCGAGTCAAACTTGAAGTCGGATTTATTTTTGTTAATTTTTTTTTTACTTACTAACACTTTTATTCCATGACATGTTACGCATGTGTTCCTAATAGGTAATTTTAGGACAACAAATCGGTGGGGGTATATTGTTCACAAATAAATCAGTCGATAATAGATTAGTGAAAAATAAAACCCCCGGTGTTTTAGAATGAAAATACAACTGCTTTTTAAAAAGGACGTGAAAATGTCTTTTGTCACTAGTTATTGATGTTGTTCTAGTCAATTACGGCCACGACGGCCAATCTCAAAGGAGACCAGTCATCTAAGCAGGCGATATTATAGTGCACAAGTGTGTACGCAAACACAGGTACACCCCCGATCCCTCCCTCTCATAATCCGATGGAACGGTTATCCGACATGACCGGGGAGAAATCACGCGTAGGATCGATCCTGCCCGTGATTTACGTGCGTTCTCCCGGCACAAGCATTCAGACCTTAACTTTCCAACTACGAACTGTTATTTAGTTTTTTTAACACTTTTAGCCCGACCCGGGATTCGAACACGAGACCTCTTAATTGCAGTTGCATATGTCAACCGATAGACCAATGGCCAATGAGTGACATTAGTAATTAGTATAGGTACTGCATACGCGAGTAAGCATATATTATCAGTCAGAAATTACTGATATGGAACTGTATTTAATAAAAAGTAGAACACTAATTGGTGTTATCACTTTCTACAGAACGATAAAAGATAAACATAGTTAGGTACTGCATATTATCATATGCTATCTCAGACAATTGTAATGAATTATTACCTAAAAAAAGCAAGCATTCGTTTAGACTGTAGAATAGTACTATAATACTTGCCTTTTACTGGTAAGATTAATTATAAAGAATGCTAAATGTATGTTTTTTGAGCATTTAAAATAAAACGACATTATAAGTTACATCAGTTTTATTTATTAAGTTCATACATAATTAATAGAGGTGGTCTAAACAAATTGATCCACTGAGCTAGCATTTCATTGGTGATTTCAAATGACAAACAGTGCTTGTTAATTTGTTATGTACATACACAAGCCAAGGGATTTTACATTGATGCTAACAACTATGATCCTGGTAAAGGATTAAGGTATTGAACATAAAAGATTATTTCTTTTCATATTTTGATTTGTTTGACCCATTGCAAAACCTAACAATCAAAGCTGTTATGTCACAATAATAAAATGTACATGCAGGGAACTCCGATTTATAAATTTAGTGTAAAATTTTACATGACATGATTAATAAGATGTCAACAAACTACACCGCCAGCGGTCCCTCAAACATCATCACTCTTCATATACTGAAATAGCCGATTAATATTTACATTTGTGTGAGGTGAACATTAGTAAACTCTGTAATCAGAAATTCATCATTATGGCATTGTAATAATTTTAAACATCAATTTATATGATAATCATTTACAAACATCATCCCATTGAGATCAAGGCTCTAGAGTCTTTTAATCTTTCAAGCATCATAGTTTTAAAAATTATATTCTTTATTTTTCTAGGTAGTTATTAGCTATACAGATATATATAATTATCTAGGATAACATTATGAATATCCATCTTACTCTATATAAACATATTATCCACATACGCCCTTATTACTATAGCAACTAAATGCCACCACACACCCATCAAACTCCATAAAGCTTTGCTGGAAGAATTTGGTGTCAGTTAAGAAGTTCGACAGGTGAGAGCGATATTTACATGGGATCAGTCAAATATTGACTTCACTGCCTACCACAATAGTGCAGGAGATTCTACAATCCTTTAAACCATGAAAATTCGTCAAAATAACTTATACTTTTTCAGGAGGATCTTCTTGTTTCGATGGGTCAAATCCTTCTTTGATGTGGCCACCGGTACCTTTGGGATCTAGATCTGTAGCCCAGCTAAAGTGCATGAGTGCTAAATGGGAATTACCTAACATATTGTGGACTTTACCAAGCAAATAATATACTAATGATTCTCTTGGTGCAATGTCCTTCAAATGGTGCAGATCTGCTAAAGCATCATCTGGTCTGCCTGCACGTAATAATACTGATGCTCGATGGAAACGACATAACGGGTTGTCTGTGTCTAACGCAACGGCTCTCTCTAAGGTAGCAAGAGCTCTGTCCATTTTGCCCAATGCAGCTTGTGCTAATCCTAATTGGCATCTTAAGACTCCAGAGTGTGGGTGTATAGTAAGAGCTCTTCGTATGTGCACTTCTGAAGGTTTCCAGCGTTCTTGTCGTGCATATACTGTAGCAATCCCAAACCACGCTACATAGTTTCGTGGGTCAATACTAACTGCTGCTCTAAAACTTGCTAGAGCCTTGTCCGTTTCCTCAGCTACTGCATACTCATGACCCAATAAAGCATGTGCATAAGCTGCATCAGGATTTAACTGTACAGCCCGCTTGAAGAATTTCAATGCGGTTTCACGTTCTTTATGGAGTGAAAAGCAATTTCCAGCTGCTAGCCAAGCTATAGGATCTTTTCTATCCAATTCTACTAATTCTTGGGCCAATGCTGACAGCTGAGCTTCTCTTTGTAAATGCCATAAACATGTACTGTAAATATCCATTCCTTCCGTGCGATTTGGGTAATTTTTTCTAATTTCTGCAAACACCTTGGCTGCTGCCTCATATTGTGCCACTTCATAATGTGCTTTAGCTATCATTGTCTGCACCCAAGGTGAAGCAAGTTGCTTTGGTGGAGCATCTTGGAATAACTTTATAGCATTTTTACAGTCTAAGAATGCAAGACTTTTATAAGCCTCTCCTAACTCTCGCATTAAATTTAACAAAGCTATACCATTTGAATTCTTTGGTGGGATTGTGGATGTAACTGTTTCTACACTTTTATTTCTTTCATTGGTTTCCACGGAATTGCTTTTAATATTTTTGGCAGCACGCTGTTTATTTTTTCTTGATGGACTCTTTGGAGCTACAAATTTTCTGCTTGGTGATTTATTGTTTTCTTTAACTGAATAACTGCTGTTATTATTACTAAAGAGTCTGGAGGAACGTCGTGGAGCTGGACCGAGGGTACATCTTGGAGCTGGACTGAACACTGCATCTTTTAACTGCCCCATTTGTGCTCTTAATGAATTTACTATCTTAGGTATGGCTTTTTGCTCATTGGAGTCAGTAAGTGTTGGAGTATATAAAACGGGAGATTCTTCCATTGGCAACATGCCAAATGAAGGAGAGAATGGAATAGGTGCCATGCCACTGAATACACTATGCATTCTCTTTATAGGAGCTTGTGTTTCAGGAGTGATGCTTGTTGACATTGTCATAGGGGTTCTTGTGGCATTATTTGGTGTGACATTAGAATTAATAGCTGTGTTATTAGGAATGTTACTATTCACAAATGATATATTTTCTGAATTGCTGACAAGATTTACTAATGTTGTTACACCAAATGTAAAGTCAGTGTTATTCATTTGGAAAACTTGGTGGGGATCTATTTTCTCACCCAAATTACATAGTTGGGCAAATGATTTCCACATGAATGGGTTCAGTGATAGTGCTCTCTTGTGCGCCTCAGCCGCTTTACTTCTTCTTTCAGTAATTTGATATATTTTGGCAAGCAATTGTAATGCATATGGAGCTTGTTCACCAAATTCAGAAGCAACAATATCTAAATTAGATCCTATGGCTTTCTCTGCATCTTTATACCTAAAAATTAAAGATTATAAGTTTTATAGACAATTGTTTGAAATGCACATACTTTTTTAACCTATTATATTAAAGTGACATGAAGTTGTTAAGATGCATTAAAAAATAATAGTAATAGATGGTTATCTTATCACCTGGTAATTAATACTTACGATTTTAAATCAATGGAACATTTGGCTAATAGGAACCTGGCTTGTGGCAAGGCTAATGTCATGTTTTGCAACAGATGATGAGCTTCGTTTACTTTTCCAGCCCTGTAATAACATGTTCCTAATAGAAAAGCAGTCTCTTCAGAAGCAACTGTAAGAAATTAAGAATTTATGAGTCTTGATAATACCCTTTAATGATCATAATGAATTTCAAAGCTACAAATTACGTAAAAAATCAATAATAGCACTGAAAATGCACTGTTAAATATTGTTAAGTTTGGCCCATTTAGGTGACAAAATAACTATTGCAATATTACCTTCAGCATGTAATCTCTCAGCCAGAAAAATAGCGTTGTCGTAAGCATAATTATTCAGACAATCCCAAACGATAACCTGTGGGAATTTAAATAATGAATAAAACGTTTCCACAAAATAACTTTGACAGTTCTTAGAAAATATATTTATGCACCTGTATTGGCTCCTGAACAATCATTTTTGTAGATTATATGCACATATGAGAATATAAATACTACAAAATATTCACATCGCAGGCCACAAATAATACACAGTCACAAATAAATTAGAGCGTATCTTATCGACGGACATTTTTGTTAGTTGTCTTGTCTATGGTGGATTGAAAATAAGTTGCCAACTTCTAAATTCTTAAAAATGCTGTCAGAAATAATAATTAAACGCAGTGTCTGGAAAAGTTTATTGACTTAAAGTTTTTTCAGTAAATGGCTGGCCAAGATTATTTTTAAGGATCAAGGTTGATGTATGGTGGTGGGAGAGGTGGTGGGGTATGATTATTATATATTTTTTTTTTATTAAAAATAAATTAATATTTCAGACATCTAGCACACAACGCTATCTGGTCCCATGCTAAGCAGAGCTTGTGATATGGGTACAAGACAACTGATATAAATACATATATACTTTTTTTGTATATACATCCACATTATACATAGAAAACACCCAAACTCTGAAACAAATATTTGCAGGTCAACAAGCATTTTTGTTGAACAGATTGTATTTTCTTTTCGTACAATAAATGTAATTATTATTATTGTACTTAACAGTACACGATCGTCTTTATCTTTTCACTTTTTCCTATAAAACAAAATACAACTCCCTAAATTGTAACAGTATTGTGATTTAAGTCATTACGAAATTTATCTCGAGAATACCAATTCAGTTTTAGAAAAAGGAAAAAAAATGTTTTTAACTGACTTCAAAAAAGGAGGAGGTTCTCAATTCGACCGCTTACATATATAATGTGTGTTTGTAGATAACTACATCGTTTATGAACCGACTTTGATGATTATTTTTTTTTGTGGACGATGATAAGGACACTAAAATCTGATGATGGCATCCAAAAGAAATCGATCGATTTGGTCGTTCTTGTAGTCAGTTTTTATTTTGTTAAAATTTTACTTCTGTGTAACTCACAGAAACACTTATCATGTTAAAGTTCGAACTTATATCTATCATTTCATACTTTAATTGTTTCATCACGTTATTCGTTCATACACCCTTAATTCATCAAATAATTAATTACTTGCAAAGAATTTCATCATCTACCTATCACAGAAATCCCATTCCACTCATCCACTTTCAGATATAGGGCCCTAGAATTTTATGTGATAACTAGCTGTCCCGGCAAACGTCGTTTTGCCATAACTACTAATAAATTAAAAATTAATTAAAAAAGCATTGTCCAGCGGACAAAATTGTGAATCTAAACCATTCCCAGATCCCCTTGAACACACACAAAAAATTTCATCAAAATCGGTCCAGTCGTTTGAGAGTAGTTCAGTGACATACACACTCACAGAAGAATTATATATATATAAAGATAATAAAATAGAACTTTAACTTTTGAGCCTTAACCCTTTTATTAATTAAATTAAGGTATCCTTTTACATTTTTTTTCATTCCTTTTCAGCTGAGGTCAGTTATTAATTAAATCCCAGTCATACATTATACTTATTTATTTGTGTGCAATGTGTGCTGTAAGGCCATGTTCAGATGACGAGCGCTCAATGCGCGTTTTGCTAACGCGCGTTCACAACTGCATATAAATAAGCGCGGTAGCTTGTTAGCATGTGTTGTTTACTCCTAGAACTAAATTACATGTAGTTGTAAACGAGCAAAACGCGCGTTGAGCGCTCGTCGTCTGAACTGAACATGGGTTAACTCTTAACTGCTGTAGTAACAAAAGATTGTCACTATGAAGTAGAAATTGTCTTTGGTTTGTTTAAATTATTCTGTGCAGCAACTAAACGCCAATCGTCACGAATACAATCACGAAATCACGAATTTGCGAGCAGCAGTAAGCAAAGTAAACGATGGGAATGCGACTGAAGTGAAATTATCGTTTTTGCAGTGTTTTGTTATTAATGCGTTTGTGTTCGTTTTATAAGGATTTACAATTTGCGTGAACATTTTTGTGTAGGAAACCTACGTGATTATGTGTACAATATGCGCACAGTGTTGATTACGAATGACATCTGTTAACAAAAGGAAAACAGTAATTTTGAGAAGTTATTAGATCATTTTTCAGGTAATTGTAATATGCACATTTTACTTTTTTATATAATATATAAACTCCTTTCATTAAGTGTTGAAATGAATAGTTTGTTTCTTGCGTTCCTACATGTATCGCCCTTCACTGAGTAATAATACACCAAACAAGAAAATGTCAAGACGTGTGACCTCCAATGTATGAGTTCCGCGATATTTCACGACTTAATATAATTGATTAGGTGGATTGCATTGGAAGGTATGGGTTTCGTTGTTACAACACTTAGCATGTAGGTGAAATTAAATGCTCATTGAAAAACTTACATGCTGCCTGGAAAGTTAAAGTTAAGAAATGATGGCATGACTTACTCTATTCCTACGTCTAAACATTAGTTTTTTTTTAATGAGGTAGGAGCTCTTAATAGTAAGCAATTTGACAAATAGGTGTACTATATACCTACTTTAAATGTTTGAAAAACAAATTCAAATTAAATGAAGAATAATGTTATTTATTCTTTTAGTAAACTTCATTTGAATTTGGAACCTTTAATTTATGGTTTTAAGTTTTTTTTTACTTGATCTGTTGCTTAGACATATATCATCAACAACTAAACTCTTGACTCGATGTTAGTAAACTCATCCTACTTTAGTAGACATACTTTTATTCTTGTCTTTAGTCTCTTTGGTCTAGTAGTTAGCGATCAGGCCTGCTGAGCCAGAAGTCATAGATTTGTTTCCCCTCGGTCCATATAACTATGTGATAAGTACAATAATTTGTTCTATTATTGTGTAATTTATATCATGTAAATCAATGTTTAAGGTATGCAAGTATGCTTATCAATAGTTTGGTTACCATAGCACAGGCTTTGCCTAGATTGGGATCAGATTGATATGAGTGAGATGTGTAAAAAAATACTTTTTATTTTCTTCCATTTTTCTTATGTATTACTTTAATAATGCTATGATTACCTATTACATATTCTATAATAGATTTTTATTTGTTTATTTATTGTATTCCTATTCCGTACAAAAAACCCTTGAAATTGTACATAAAAAATACTTGTAAGTATATTATTATATATTTCTCTTTAATAATTTACCGAGATAAAAACTAAAAGAAAGTTAGTTTTAATGACATATTTGGGCTTTGTTTTAATGGAGCCTCAAAGACTGTCTACAGAAACACTTGTTCATACAATATTAATGCCAAAACTGAATACAAGGCAAAAGTTAAGCATGCAAGAGTAATCTTATGCTATCTCTTTTTAACCTGTTATAAAAACAAAGACAGCAGACTGATTTCAGTAAAACTTTATCAGCCATTTTGTCACAATAAAAGATAAAAGTTTATGTAGTCACAATTGCCAATGAGTTAAGTGTTGTGTGTTTTAATTAATTTGCCAAGAATGTATTATTCTTATTTATACACTGGTATGTATAACTTTTTAAAAGCAGTTATTAAAAGTCTCTCATTATTATCTATATGTGAAAATGTTAGGTTGCTTTTTGAATACAATCTACTTCAAATATTACTTTATCTATATTTTTCTCAATTTATTCCTTAATGCAATTATGATGTGCCACAGCGAAGCGTGGCAGGGTACTGTTATTTTCTTTTAAAAATACAAACAGTGAAATATGAAACCTCCTCCTCTATGAACTCAGTTAAAATGATTATTTTCTTTCATCTTGGTATATACTTTCTGATTTTCTGTTAAACATTTCTGATGACTTACATAGTTATACCTTGTTATTTAATTTTTACTTGTGTGTGTATTTTACTTCTGTGTGTAACAGAAATTAACGCAAGTACGTAACTTGTGTCCCTAAATCGAATATGATCCTTATGGTGTCCACATACAATTTAATAATTTTACTTAAGTCTTTTGATGTACACTTTATTTACTTTAGGTGGTGAATTCCAAATTGAGCAAAAAATAATAGCAAATTAATAGTGTATATTACTTTGTAGAATATAATGATTAAAGATCTATTGGTAAAAATGACCTAATTGTTGTACTGATTTTTGAACTTAACTTAATATTATTGAAATTTTAAAGCCTATACCAGAAAGGTGGTTATATTTTTTCAGTGAATACAAATACTAGCTGTGCAATCAAATCTGTGGTTTTGGTTGCTTTAGAATCTGATACTGTTTTCGCTAATTTATTTTGTTGCCTAAGCCTAGCTTTATAATATTAGCCTTGTGGCTGTGGCAGTCCGTCAAAATTGGTCCAGTTGTTTCGGAAATCAACTGGAACAAACAACAAGGGTTTTAAAAATTTATTGTAAGTACCATAAATACTTTACTTCAATGTTAATTTAAAATTACAAACAGACACTTGGATTTAATTTATTTGTATAGATTTCTTTGGCACTCAACTTTTTGATTTTGACATTGAGATGTTGCTAGGTTTGTCTTAATTGTGAGAGTGAGACTGAATGAATATATTAAGATTATAAATATTAAAATTTGCAGTTAACAGATTTTGACAGGTTTTACTTCTTTTTCTACATTAGGTATATAGAAATATTTCTTAAGGTATAGAAGCCATGAAATTAATATTAAAATACAAAAATATTAGTGTTATTGTGTGTGTATCTAGGTGATAACACAATTTAATTGACTCATTGTATGTTATCTTATCTTTATGATCATGAAGCTAATTTACTCATATAAACAAGTTAAATATATACTCTAAATGCATGTTCTTAAATATTCACTAGAATACTTTAGAAGAAAGTTGTTCTTCCTTACTGGTTAACTGAAGCATGACCATAATTGATGAGTTGTAGATTGCAGTTCTAAAATTGATATGCTTGCTAACTGTGTATTATAGTATTGATCGGAAGTATTCAATTACGAAAAAGAATATAGTTTCCTCTGTATATTATAAGTACAACTCTCGGAAGTACATACTTAAAAAACTAATGCATAATAAAATAATAAAAAAGTCGCCCGAGCATGTCTCTTCTTTGTAAGACCCAGGTTTACTCCTGCGTGGAGTACTGTCCTCACGTTTCTGATGATCCACTCAGTATTTGCTCGACGCTCTCGACTGATTGCAGCGACGGGTAGACCGCATAATCGATAGTCCCGAAGCCACCGAGTCTCTTGAACCCCTGCAGTTACAAATAGATATCGCTTCTATGACAGTCTTCTAGCGCCTTTATCATGGACAGTGTTCCTCTACACTACAATACGTGCTAGCGTTGTAAGTTACCGCTTTAAGAGTGGGGAGACATCAGACATACGCTATCGAACTAAACTGTTCGACTCTTACTTTTTGTGCTGAGCAGTCAATGTCTTACTTACTACTAGCGCACGTGTTTTCCTCCCACTATGATCCCGAAACATTTAAGCTTTAAGCTTTTTTGTCACCTTTTGCATTTATTAAAATACTGATACAATAGGCTTCGTATTAACTAATAATAAGTACGTTTATCAAAAGGTTTTTATAGAGTGTTTCCTATTTCTCGTACCTTCAAAATATTTTTGCGGCTCGGGATATGTAGAGTAGGAGATATATATACATATATATAAGAGTTACGTTTTGTAATCTTCTCAGACATAATAATATGATAAACAGTCTAATGCCACTATCTATCTCGGATTCTGTTATTTACTTACATCGGTGGCGCAGTGGTAGCATACGCGACTGCTGTTCTTGAGGTCTCGGGTTCGATTCCCGGGTCGGAACAAATGTTTGTATGATCTGCAAATATTTGTTTTCGGAGTTTGGGTGTTTTCTATGTATAATATGTATGTGTTTACAAAAAAAAAAGTAAATAAGTATTCATATCAGTTGTCTAGTACCCATAATACAAGCTTTGCTTAGTTTGGGACTAGATGGCGTTGTGTGTTAGATGTCCAAAATATTTATTATTATTATTATTATTATCTAAAAAATATGTAGCACTTCTTAAATCTCTTTCTACATCCTGTATGTAAGGTAACATTTAAAACTAGAATTTCAAATAGACTCGACTAAAATATAGAAATAAGAGAATATCATAGCTTAAAAAATCTAACTAGGTCATAAAATACTACAAATTGACGTCCTGCCACGAGTGACAAAATGCCTTGACCCCTTCCATGAAATTCGTATTGATATTACAATTCGGTAGTGTCACAGACCACAGAGGAATACATATTTATACATATGCTGGTGTAGATAATTTATTTGGTTCTTTGTACTTATCCTTATCGGCAGACTTACAGGGATTGTGAGAATTAATCATAAAAGTATGATAAACTATTTATATTGCTTTATTTCAAACGCAACCCTTTAAGGTTAAATGGTTATTAGTCAATAAAAATAAATACACATGAATCAGTATTTTCCGACCGACAGACTAGCGGAAAATAGTGAAATACTAAGTAAATTCAACTGTAGTTGGATATTCAAATTCAATATTGTAATCATTTTAAGGAGTGTTTTTTCAATTTGTTATTAATGTAGAGAAATAAGATAGACATTCCTATGTTTATGTATCCAATTAGTTTTATTACAGCCATTTTTTGTGTAGTGATGAAATATCCTGTCGGATCTCCGGCTACTAGGGGCGGAGGAAGCTAGGAGAGTGTAACGTTGCCACTAAAATGAATGACCGGCCTTAGATTCTACTACTGTAAGAAATACCCGGATTGTGTGGTTCCCTCAGACCAGCACCGCATTAAACGAGCCCCTGCCTCTAGGAAGCCAAAAGTTTCTGCCCGCAGATTTAGTAAAGCCTAATAACGGCGATGACTCAGTGTTATGAATAACAGTAAATTTTTCGTTGAAGTCAACTTAATTTTTTGTTGTTTCCGCCCTTACATTGGAACGTCTTCTATCATTAAACCGTTAATAAAATCAAATATTCTTGCTATATGCTAAATAACTTAATTATTCTAAGTATTCACAAGTTTTAGAAAAAAAAACGTATTAAACTAGTTCTGAATAAAGGTCACTGAGTCATTGTAATAGTCTCTTACATAAATAGATTTAAGAAACGAGATATACGGTTTTCAAAGTGAAACAGGTTCTGCAGCCAAATTATCGGGTATATTTTTTAGATGTTGCAAAACCTTGACTTTTATATTAATCGATTAATTTGTATTCCATACTGTAGCTAATTTGTCAATGGCTCTTACTTCGTGTTGGTAAAAATTTAACAATCTTAAGAAACGGATAAAAAATTATGACCAGAAAGCTCAAAAAATGTCACCAGAGGTGACCAGGCTGCCACTGTTATACTGACCATAAAAACAAAGTAACTTCATGTAGTACGCATGACGCCCTTGTTGAACGCCAAATTAGGGTATCGATTCAACTAGAGATGAAACGGATATACCCCAGGTATACGGTATCAGGCATATTACCGAGGGAGAGCCACGCTTCGGCATGAATGGGCCGGCTTGGCCGGAGTGATACCACGGCCTCACAGAAAACCAGTGTGAAATAGTACTTGCGCTGTGTTTCACCGAGTGAGTGAGGCTACCGGAGGCCCATAACCCAAACGCCCTCCCCTTATGTCCTCTCCCTATCCTCCAAAGGCCGCAACGCACTTGTGACGCCTCTGGTGTTTGCAGGTGTCCATGGAAGGCGCTTACCATCTGCGATACCTCTGCTCGTTTTCCCGCTTATTCCATAAAAAATAAATATATCCGTCTTAAAATTTACTGTCTATTTGATATAATATCTATATTCGATATATTTTGAATATAAAACTTATATTGTTTTTTTTTCACAATAAATAATTAAGCAAATTAATCTTAATGTGGATCATTACAAGTCATGGAAATGTCGTCATAGGTTTATGAGCTGAGGGCCACAATTGCGGTCAATTACTCTTCAAGTAAAAATGAATTCATCAGATTACGTTATTTTCTAGACCGTGAGAATAAATACGTTGCAGTAGTTGTAGAATCCATACTAAGTTTAAAAATTCGAAAGTGACTCGGTCTGTCTGCCTGTCTGTTGTTCTTTCAATGAAATTTGGCATGATGATACTTTGATTCTTAAGGAAGGACATAAATGACTCGATGACCGAAATATTCTAGATCGGAACCGCGGGCAAAATCTAGTGTGTCATAAGCATCGCAAAATTTAGCTAACTCTGTCTTCTTATTTCTATTTTGACGATTCTAAATATTAACCAACAACAACAACAACAACCCAACAACCCCAGAATCAACAACAACAACCCTTTCATAGGTCTCAGTCATGAATCTTGTTTTGTCTGCTAATTTTATAAAGCAACAAGTCTAACCAAGCTTTGAGGGTTTGGACTTGAATTTGTTTGACTACTATGACGCACACACACAAACATAAACGTCCTTCAGTCGTCCTTTCCATACGGGACAGTTTTCCCCTCAGTTTATTTTAGTTATTTATTACAGAGTAAACATTATCGTACTAACCTTCTTGTATAAATTCTTCGCTTAATCATTTTAGGTATGCCTGTTATAAGCGGAGTGAATACTCTGTAATATGTTATATTTAGAATTGCATCGCCCAAATTGTAACTTTCTCTTATACCTTTATTTATAAAGCTACAGTTTATATTGCCAAGGGAATTTTAATAACTAACTTAATTAATTTTTTCCATATAATAACCCACGATTTTAAACCTATAGCCGGTAGTTTCACACACTCTTAAATATACGACATTGGCACCCTTAGATTGCCTAAGATTCCCTTATAGGTAAGTAGGTATTTATAGTTAGATAGTTACAGATTAAGGCATTATAAAGAAGACATGACATAGACACGTGTTCTCATGTTTACAGAGCTAGCCATTTAATACAATAATTCTATTTAGAGCAGAAATTACTGGCCATTATAGAACAAGTGACATCATTCGAGTCTCTAATGCAGACTATGTTTTAAAACATACTCGAAGGAAATACGCTCAGAAATCTGATTAAATACGTATCTTTAGAACACTTGACTTTAGTTAGACCACTTGATTGTTAAGAGAGAATTGATGTTTATTTCCCTGCGTCATCGCATCACGGACAAAGGAGTTTGTATTTGTGCCTATTGTAGTTATTTGTTTGGATTTTTATGACGTATATGTATATGTTTTTACTGTGTTTTATGTGGATGCAAATGTTTTTTTAAAGGACTAGTCCTTTACTGGACTGGATATTAGGCCTCGCATTAGAAAAGAGGTTTAGGCCTACTATACGCTTAAGATTAGACCTCACATGTTTTTAATTTTAGTATTCAATGAGTTTATAGTCAATCTAAATCACTGCAATCCGTAAATTACTTACTCCTAATAGAAACATGATTGAAGATATAGAATATAAGAATAATAATCATATATTTCGGACTTCGTCCATATTAAGCTATCGCGTCATTTGCTACGTCGCTATTTTGTTGTGTGACATATCTGGCATCCTGAGGTTTTTTTTTTGGAAACTACTGACGCAACACTTAGCTTCAACTTAAGCAGAGCTAGTACCTACTATGAGCTTGTACTATTATTACCTAACCGTGACCGTCTTCTTTGTCCTTCCTTAGCTTTTCAACAATCATCTCTCATCTTAAACCAGAGGATAATCTTTATATTCAGAAATAAACAGCGAACTGCTGAAATATCAAACATGTTGGCCCCCAGATACCCTAGTATACCCAAGGTGTCCTAGATGTTAAAAAATATTTCGCTACGTCTTTCAAAAAACCGAAACAGAAAATAACAATCTTCCGAAAACCTGAAGGCCTTTTGTAAAACGAGTAATAAATTTCAAATCTATTCAACTCCGTAATTTAATTAACTAATTGACATAACGTTATTTGTACAAGTTAGTTGAAGATTATAGCAGCCGAAAGAGCTTGACAAATGATTCTGGCGAAGTTTATATCTAATAAAGCTTTCAGTAGCAGTTATTCGGTAACACCGACCAATTAGAAAATTAGAATGTATTTTAACAAATATATTATCATTCGTTTTCCGTAAGGTAATGGAAATTTGAAAAGACGCAATGAAAACCATGTAGTGCAGATCGCACTAAATCTGACAGAAAATAAAAGAGGCCTGCCTCTAATGATCTGGAGGTCAAATATAGAAAGAGGCTTCAACAAAGCCCCGATGCCAGAACCTACAACCCAAGAGACGCAGACAAGTGAGGAGACCCGAGTCGGGTCTTCTCATATGTGCGTGTTGGTCTGCGATTGGGTCACCTGACCCCGCATAACAGGACCAGGGAAGGAAGAAGAAGATTAATATCCATTGTGTAATTCCTCAAACTTAAATTTTTTTAAATGATTTCAAATCATGTTAATTTATGAGCGACTACAAAACCTCTGTATACGATTTATATTTGGCCTGCGAAATTATGATCACGTCTCCGAATTTCGTCAACTGCTCGAGTGGCTTCCGATTCGCTCTCGCCGGAATACTCATATTCTTACTTTTCTTTATAACATCTTGTTCAATCCCAGAGCTCCCTTCTACCTCAAAGAACGATTCAAGTTCCTTAATGACACACATGTAAAATGTCTAAGGTCATCTGAAAATTTGGTACTGGTGATGCCTCAGCATTCTACGAAGTTTTATGATCAGTCTTTCACTGTTCAAGCTGTACGCTTGTGGAATAAATTGCCCTTAAACATAAGGCAGGCGCAAACGATGGGTGAATTCAAGAGGTTGGTCCATGACTATTACACATCACAATTTAGTCACTCACACATTTAGGTATGATTTGAGTCTTTTCTTTCTCTTAAATTATGGTTATGCTTATATTTGTGTGTGTATGTATGTTTATCTTTTAGTATGTAAAATTATTATTCTCTTTATTTTATATATATAGCATATTGATTACATTTTTAAATATACAAATAAAAAAAAATACATTTAAAAATATAAAAAATAGTAGACCACCGACTTCGGGTACAGGGACCAAGAAACCGGTGGTTAGGGCTCCAGAGACAGGAACCTCCTCACTATACGTGCCGTGTCTAGGAGGACTGCCTTCTGCATCAGACCCTTGATCCAACCGTCCAACGTGAGCCTCTTAAGATGTTGGTCGAGGCTCTTGGCTATCAATCCGTGAACAGATACAACTATCGGAACAATGATCACCGAATCTACATCCCACATATCGACAATCTCGTGAGATAAGTCCAAATTATTATTATTATTATATATATGTTTTTTTTTTTTTTTCTTTTCAATTTTGTGTGTTTGTTTGTATATATGTATATAAAATATATGTGTTTATGGACATAATATTTATTTTCCAAACTCATTGCACGTCAACTACTACTGTCTCTCTGAAATATTTGATCCATCCTAAGGTTGCCTGGAAGAGATTGCTTATGGCAATAAGGCCGCCCTTTGTACACTACACTTCGTATATTTTATGCTTTATGTACTTATTTAGCTCTGTAATAAGGTGTGCAAATAAAGAGTTTTCTATTCTATTCTATTCTATGATCGGTATCATGACCTTAAGTTAGCTTTTGATAAATCACGATTTACCGTCCCTAGCTACTTTGTTTCTCAATATTAATAGCTGCCTTTCAAACTGATTCTTTAGAGACTGCTCGGTATCATAGAAAACATGCATTTTCGGATATTTGTTTTATCTTTATCTAGCGGTCGCCTAGTGGTCGAAATTCAACTATAATTAATTTTTATTTCATCTTTCTGCACCTCTCTTCCATATAAAGTTTAATTATGCTAAATGTCAAACTCCTCCGTTAACATAAGTTTCGTAAAAAGTGGTACAAAATATTTGCTTTACGTATTAATTTAAATAAAGATCTTCATCGACACAACATCAATAATTATGTACATACATTAATTTTCACGGAACTTTTCATAATATATGTATTTACTTAATAGTTGTAGTCTTAAGTTTGTAGTAGAATTTTTAAAGTTTTTGGAAATGAGAACGTACAAAACTAGCTTGTCTTGTAGGCAACTGTAGAAAGTTGATAATTTTTTTTTATTATTTGGACAATATTTAGGCATTGCTAAGGTTTATTTGTTCCAAACTTATAAGTAATGCATGACACTAGCATTCCTCATGACCTTGGGCATTGTCATATTTTATGTAGCTACAATAAAATATAAAGTAGATGTCGTAGTTCACTTTGGACAGCACGGCTGTGAACTGTGACCGTGACTTCTTCCTACCAAACGCTTTAGGAATATATATCACTTTTACGTTTTGCTAGTATATTTACTAAAATATACTTCCATTCTCATCGATATCCACGTAGACTTTAAGATTATTATGTTTCCAAAACACTACACTTAAACGCCGCTCAACAGGTACCAAACCCAGAAAATAATAAATAACTCTTATAGTTACTCATTTTAACGACGCTTCGAATTTCCCTAAAGAATTGAGGTTTAGATGTGGCTTTAATTAAAATAAACAGTGGTTTGTATACTTGAGACCCTTCTGTGTTTATTGTCTGTTAAAAGTCTGAATATTGTACTACTAGCCGACCCACGCAACCTCTTCGCGTTTCATTGATGCTCCGCTCCTATTGCTATTAGCGTGATGATATAGTCTATAGCCTTCCTCGATAAATTAGCAATCTAACACTAAAAGATTTTTTCAAGTCGGACCAGCGGTTCCTGAGATTAGCGCGTTCAAACAAACAAACTCTTCAGCTTTATAATACGAGCATTAGTATAGATATAATGAAACTAGCGACCCGCCAATCTTTAAAATTCACGGATTTTCTCTGCTATAATAAAATAAATATATGTGTGATATACGTATAAACTTTCCTTTTAAATCACTCGGTCTATTAGTGAAAACCACATTAAAATCCGTTGCGTAATATAAAAATAAAAAGCGACTTCATTTTATATGATGCATGTCAAGATATATGCCGACCATCGATCGGTGCCGACTTTATTTAAGACGTTGAATTCTGCCTTCATTATGGAATAAAGGGAAAAGTAGCATTTTAAAATGTGTCTATGAGAGGGTAATTTTTTTTTAAACTTTGATGTGTCTGAACCAAGAATCGAAAAACATAACAACTCAACCTACTCTCTATAATCTAACTGTCTTTAAAAGGCTACCTTTCGGTATAAAGATTTTTATTTTTCAAAAACACAATGCTACCTTTGGAAGTGTAATCAGCTTAATGGTCTGAATCTAAAGTTGATTAATTTTATGCTACTAATCTAGTAAATAGAAAAATGAGAAATGTTTAGTTAAACACCCATAGGAAGTGCCTCTAAACATACCAGTTGCGATACCCATTGACTACTGAATCACCACTCATAGTTCACAAGATAACCACAGGTGCCGAGTCGTTCAAAACTCTTAAATAGACTATAGTCATACCGACGCGACGGTGGTGTTATCTTTCAATTAATATCGCTTGTTTACCAGAGACGCTTTTAATAAAATCGATTCCTTGAATCGAACCTTATTGATCAACTGTAAAGGATAGGTAATATAAGCCACTGTATAGTAATCCATTTTGTTTCTTTGTTCAGAAGCCGATGTCGTTGATGTAGTATTTATTACCTGACATAGCCATTTCTTCGTATATGTTTTTATAACAGAAATTCTTGTTTCTCTCTTGAGGCGTCAAAGAAAATGGAGAAATGCATACTGTATGAAAATCGGCGCTGTTCGACGTTAGTTTTATTAGCCTTTATGGCGCACAGTGGCCAATGCTGACCTATGTTTTGATTAATAGAACGCTCGTGTACAATTTTATTGTGTTCTGTACTACATTGTTCTATAGAGAGGCCTTGTTAATAACGATGATGAACAGACCGGATTGTTGTGTTCGTTAGAATTCAAACAATCTTTTTTTTTTATACAATAGATACCTAACAAGTTATTGTCTAGGATTTAAAATTAATGTTCGTCTATAAACACATGCGAACGTGTAAATAAAGTATGACGTTTATCACTATATTTAAAAAAGACGTATGCTTTATTTTCAACAACCTTCTTATATAAGGTTGTCTGAATGCCATCCTTCAGAGTAGAGTACAGAACAATAAAAAAAAAACGTAAAAATTAATTTTTAATCAAAACTTCATGTAAACGAAATAAAGGAATATGTATTGTGAAGTTCGAGAAGGGTTTTCAACAATGAGACAGTTAATTTTACTGAGTTTATATTTAGGCAGAGCAACGTCCGAAGCTTAGTCTTTTCCACCAGAAATAATGTGTAGATCGTTCATGTACGATCACATGTCATCTTCTTATTTCTTCATCATAAATGGCATTTGACACTCGCTCATAAGTTATTTACGTGTGATGGCCTATTTGGTGCTGCTAGTACTTGATAACATTCGGCCATCCTGCATCAGACGTGTCCCACGGCTTCCACTGCATTCTTCAACAACGAATCCGTTGTCCTGGAATGGAAAATTATTACAGCAGTAACTTGTTGGAATAGACAATGTTCACAGCATTGTTGTTTATTAACTAATCAATGTATGTTGTTGTTTTATTTTTATGCCTCACCCAAAGATTAAGGGTTATTTGTAATGGTGAATTTACTATAATAAAACTTTTTATGTTGATGTGAGCTCAGTTATGGATGCAGTTACAGTTTATTGGACTTGATCACTTAGCCGTCCTTATTTACTCAAGCTTGATCATCATTAATTAATATTTGTATGGACTTGATCACACAGCTGTCCCTATCGTTGTTATACGGACTTGATCACTTAGCCGTCCCTATCGTTTGTATGGACTTGATCACACAGCTGTCCCTATCGTTGTTATACGGACTTGATCACTTAGCCGTCCCTTTTTAAGTTAGGTGGACTTGTTCACATAGCCGTCCTCTTTTTAGTTACATGAACTTGGTCACACAGCCGCCCATATTTATACGTAAGGCACTTAAACTTGGAACCATAGCCAGACTTGATCACACAGCCGTCTTTAAAGGTAAGATTTAACACACGGTAGTTAACTGTTCACTTAGAAGTATCACATAGTGTACTACATAATTGCAGACAGTGATAGGTAAATGGAAAACATATGGACTTTTTATTTTATTTTTTTATATGGCGTTATTACTTGTGTTAACCAAGTATTAACTAATGGTAAGATTATATTGATTCATAAAGAACCACGCATTCTTAACGGGAGTTTATCTTTTATAAGCACGATTAAATTAGAAAAATCTTTAAATAATTAACTTTCAAGAAGATCAATTAAATCGTCTCGGTCTACTTCATGGTCGCTGGCGGAATCCTCATCCTCAGACATGGTTGATTTATATGGTCGAAGGGTCTCTGCGCGTACTACAGCACTAAACTTTTTGTAATCTTTCATCCCCTTAATACTTGAGATCGTGTATCGATCTAATAATTGTTCTGCCTTACTTACTTTGTATGGACCTGTATATAACCCATTAAGTTTCCTAGTAACGCCAATAGCATCTCTAGCTACCCCACCTTTCGAAAGAACTAACTGACCTACTGTGTACTTTTCATAGCACTCATGTTTCTGTCAATACGAAGCTTGGCGGTTTCTCTATCAACCTGCAATTGTTTTTGTTGGGCATCTGATGTTGAGGGCGTTTCTAACGGAATAGCTGGATATCTAGAATTTTTGTGACCAAACATAAGATTAAATGATGCAAAGCCAGTAGTAGCATTAGGTGTATTATTTATTCCCCATACTATATCGTCTAACTTATTGTCCTATGTGCATTCGCTTTCAGACATCGTATTGAGACCATTTAGTAATGTGCGGTTGACGCGTTCAACTTGGCCGTTAGAACGTGGACTAGCTATAGCGTTTAATATGTGTTTAAATTGGTTCTCTTGAGAAAATTGTTTAAAGTACCTACTTGTAAAAGCTTTGCCTCTATCTGTAATTATCCTAACTGGGTATAACAATATTATGCTTCAAATAAACCAGAAACTTTTCAATAAAATCAAATTCATTTAAATTAATATCTTTAAGTATATCGCCTAAAGCTTCACTTTTGACAAAACGAACAGAAGAAGCTGAAGTGACTAAACTGACGCTCTCACTATTAATCATCGTTTGTCCAATTAGTAAATCAATACCTGGTGTTATATTATTAATTAATTCCACTACTCCATTTAATACTACGTTGTCTATTTCAATGGTTAAATAACATGAACCGAGTGAGTTTACACAGGCTCCTCCAAAACCTCTCATAACAGTCGCACTGGGTTCAATTTTCATTTTTAAGTTTTTAGTTTGTGAAATACAAAGCTAATTAAATCTACTGCCAGTATCTATGTATGCCATGAGTTGTTGTCCATTTACCATTACCATTTTCTTGTAAATATCAAGATAAACATTATAAGTAACATGCATTACATTACCAACCTTTTGTGGCTGCTGTCGTGATGATCCGGCGCCGAACCAGCAGGCATCAGTTGTGTGTCCTGTGCGACGGCAGGTCTCGCAACGCTGTTGTTGCCAGCAGTCACGAGCCTCGTGACCCGGTCGACGACACAAATAACATTTCTTCGGTTGGAGCTGACGCCCATTCTCGAGCAGCACCCCGTAAGCGTAATTGCATGATAAATGTTCGGTCAGTGTCATCCCAGCCATAAACGTCGCCTAACTGGTCTATTTTGTGGAGCCAACCAACAACGTTGCTGCTGTTATCCTCCGGTCTAAATTTAGGAATAACCTCAGCATCACTAGGAGCAACATGTCGTCGTTTTTTCGTTTTTGATTTGAAACGATCGTTCGAGAAAAAAATGACACCATTTTCATCGTCAGAACTGTCAGACTCACTATACTGCAGACTACGTTTACCCAAACCATGAAATTAGGTCCCGACATTTTAAAAACTATCCCACTTCTGAAGTGTGAAGTTCGAGAAGGGTTTTCAACAATGAGACAGTTAATTTTACTGAGTTTATATTTAGGCAGAGCAACGTCCGAAGCTTAGTCTTTTCCACCAGAAATAATGTGTAGATCGTTCATGTACGATCACATGTCATCTTCTTATTTCTTCATCATAAATGGCATTTGACACTCGCTCATAAGTTATTTACGTGTGATGGCCTATTTGGTGCTGCTAGTACTTGATAACAGTATTGTATTTTATAATAGAAAACACTGACGTCACTATACTTGCCCGCGTAACATGATATACTTGGTAAATTGGTAGCGCCTTTATTTTGGTCTCATGTTTCCACTTAACTTATTATAACAATATTTTTAGCCTTGAAAAATAAAATGAAGTTTTCTTTCAGAATGACTACGGCAGAGACGATCAACGTGACGGCACAGCCGATCAAGGAAGTGCCCCACGATACGACCATGTTCCTCCAGACGACGGCCGCTCAAGGCATCGCGGGGATATTCGTGTGGGCAGCACTTTTCATTACTTGCCAACAGGTAATTAATTGATATAATACACCATTCGTTATATTTGTAAATTGCTAGTTTTCTTACGTATATTTAATAAGATTTTTATGTACACTGAAAGAAATATGAAGGATTCATTTACAACATTGTAAGTTCTTGTATATACTTTAATTGCAAAGGCCTGTGGAATGTATGTTTATCTATACAAAAAATAGATATAAAATTACTTGCCCTGATTGACTGGCTGATTCATCAGCACAGAGCCTAAACTTTTGGGACTTGACTTGAAATTTTTGTAGCTGTTGCTTTTAATGATGTGAGCCATATAAAAGTAATAAAATTAGGGGTAGGAGTTGGTAAGTTACAAACAAGAAATTAAGAATAATCATGCAAGCGAAACCATGACCAATAGCTAGTAGTCTTGTAAGCAATTAAAAGTAGTTTTGCTACAAACTTTTATTTCAAATTTCATCATAATGGTCCTTTATGGTCAGTACAAACTAGTGTTGAGGCAAAAAAAATGATCAGTTTTTTGTAAGATAATTTCATTGCAGAGGTTGTAAATAAACAGTTTTATTGCAAAAACGCAAAGAATAGAGAAACGTGCCGCAAGAATCGATTGTTATGTTTATCTGATATCATTGCATCAATATTACAACAGACGGAATCAGATTTTATACTTAAAATCACGTTGTCTGTTCTATAGACTATTTTGAGCATGAAAGTGATAACTATAAACTATTAAAAAACTTAATAATCTTTAAATCGATTGTTCAGCGTCTGATTTAATTTTCCCAAATCTATTTGGTGTCATCGTAATGTTCTTTTTTAATTTAATTCATATTATTTTTAAATTATAGTAACACAATGCCCTCTAGACTCAAATTAAGCAGAACTTTACTATACCTACCTACTAAACAAACACCTTGTAAAAATACTGTGGTTTTAATAAGTTCCTCGCCTAAACGCACAAAGGTAGAAGTAGTAGGTAAATACGAGTATTATAAAAACAATTTCCTTTTTACATTTCTTTTTATTTTTACAAACGACGACTTCTTAAAAACCAAAGTAATAATTACTAAATTGTATATAAAATTGTAAAAATATGTATAAAATGAATGAATTTAAAATTCTCATAGATATAACAAAAAAAAACAAAATTACTCCATTTCATATGTAAAACAAACGTCACCACGTGGTTTTCACTAAGTAATTACGTTTCTATGTGAATAACTTACTACGTAGCAATTAGGCGGAGTAAACGCGATGACATGATGACGTCAGAACGCTATAGCATTCTATGAACAAGCAATGACTACATCAAGATGTAACACACCTGCGGCCTAGACGTTTCGACATTCATAATTTATTACAAGCCTTATATACGCAATAGTTTTCCTTAAGTCAATACATAGACTTTCTTACCTTGAGATAAAAATATACCAACCTTTATTACATTTGAGACGTCGATTATTTAGGCCAGTCTGCTCACTTTTTTCATGTAATAAGTGTAATAACGTATTTTCGTCTTAGGTAACAAATGATAAGAAGGTATTTAATAAGAGAAAAAAGTAGTTATTTAACATGGCGTGTTGGGACAGTATAGTATTTTCAACCGAATCGTTTTCTTCTATGTTTTTTTCCTGATCATTTTTATATCTAAAATTATTTGTGTAAAAAAAAGTTTTAATATAGTTAAACATCTACATCCAACGAACAGCATCGAAAATCGAGCCTAATAATTGTTTTAGTGATATCTTATAATTATGTGATCATTAATATGTATAACTCTTTTCTCTCCGCAAAGTTAGGCATCTTACAGAAAACCTGACTAAATTTGAAAAAATGCGTGCTCTTGCATAAATCGCCTATAGGCACAGTTATTTGTTTAATTATTCCAAACAATATACAACATGTAGGTTAGGCATATACAAAAAAAACTGGGTTTCCATCTAATAGCAATTATACAAGCAAGTGACGTCATAGCAAGCAGTAAATATTCGGCACATTTAGTTTTCATTTTATCGTGATAGTTACGTGTCACATTGTAATCCCACTATAATATTATAAATGCGAAAGTTTCTGTGGATGTATGGATGTTTGTTAAACTTTCACGCAAAAAAAGGCTGGATCTGTAATAGCACATTTGCGACTATATATTTTAAAGGTAGTAGAGACACGTTGATTTCAGCGAAAACGGGCTGGTTTGACTGAGGCGGTACTCCCCGCGCACAGAAAATCAACGTTAAATGACAGCGTTTGTGCTGTCGTGTTTCGTTGGTGAGTGCGAGACCGGCGGCCCAATGATACAAAAGCACCACTAGGCCGCCATGGTATGGGTCACCATGTTGCATTGCCTGCATTCGCAATGAGTATGGTGACCACCACTCTTGGATTCTGATTTATGCTTTCCACCAGGCAGAGTAAAGTCATTTTGGCACGGCCATACATAAAAAAAGAACTGTCACAGGCTACTTTTATCCCAAAAAATGTAGTATTCCCGTTGGCAACACCAGGGCGCAGCTAACCTTTTAATAAGAATGACAGTGACTGTCATCTTATATATAAAATTCTCGTGTCACAGTTTTCGTTCCAATACTCCTCCGAAACGGCTTGACCGATTCTCATGAAATTTTGTTAGCATATTGAGTAGGTCTGAGAATCGGCCAACATCTATTTTTCATCCCCCTAAATGGTAAGGGTGACCCATCCTTAAATTTTTTTATGGCAAAGCGACGTTTGCCGGGGTCAGCTAGTTCGTACTATATAAATCAGTACAAAAGTGACGTCATAAACTTGTACTATCCCTTATTTACTTCACCCTCGTTGAATAACAAATTATTGTACCAAATAACATAGTTCTAAAAATAAAATAGTTATATAGGTCCTAAAATTAATATTAACGTGACTTTTATGGAAATGAATGTAGAAAGTATACCAACTACTAAGAATAATGTTCTTTTACATTTTTAATAGACACATTATGCGGTTTAGAATAGTAATTAGATTCCCCCTAAAAGTAACTTCTATCTTAAATGTAACTAAAGTGCAATTGTAGCAGTGTGGCATAGCAAAGTCGTTGATTTTAATGTACATAATATTGCTAACATGGAATCTACAGATGATTCAATTTTCTGCATTCTTCTTAAAATAAACCTTTTTAGGTATATAAAAAATTTGTATGAAGATTTATCTGTGGTAATCGTTCGTAAGGATTTAGAGAAAACACCAAGAATCGACAAACTATTCAGAAGTTGCTGCTTAGATTGAAGTTATAATGTGATTGCTTTTAGTAAGTAATTGGCTGACTAAGAATCAAGTAACTGGTAAATCCAGATCCCAAATGCTCTTAGAATTAATAAAGGTTAGGCAGAAGAAGCTATTAACGAGTAATTCTTAAGTGGTTGGGTATATCGTTGGCGTAATTCTCTTTTCTCTTTCGCTTTTTTTAAATATCTCTCTCTGACCAATTAATTTTTGTCACCTTTATGTATGCATAGGGTTGTCACCCTTGAAATAAAAAAAGATTACTTTCATATTTGATAGAATTGTTTTAGTATTGAAAATAAACACTATGCATACGTAACTTTTTTTACAATCACCGTAAACAACGTAACAGTGTGAAGTAATTACGTTTGAGGAAATATTACGTTCTGCTGACTTCTTTTCACGTATTGGCTGAACATTATCGTTGGTATTACTAGGTCGTGCTTGTTCGAGGCTCGGTTTGCTTTTTGCTTATTGTTTGTATTCTTTACACTTTCGTTGGAATGAGGAATTTAGAAGCGTAAGTAAAGGTGAAGAATGGTATTTTTTATCAAAATAATAAGTAAGCTCAAAATGATCACAATAATATTTTTAAAAATAGGAGGCCTAATGCTACTATGTTGAGAGTGAATAGACATCCCGAGCGACATATCAGGCATCTGTATGCACTGTCATTACAGAGTACTGTACTGTATTTCTGTCTGCATTCAAAGAATGAAACACATTAGTAAATGTGTTTTTACATAAGTAAATTTTTCTTTCTTTCTTTACAATTAGAACTCCCGCCCGGGCGCTTATTGTCTAATAATGCTAAAGGGATAGGCAAGGCTTCCTTTGCGTAGTTTGAATGGAAGGAGGGAGTTAGGATTGTTGTCTATAGCTGTTTAGAATTCACCTCCGCTAATAGAACCTACTGCTACTTTTGTCTACGAAAGTGAAATAAGATTATCAGTAATGTTACTTCTGCCTATCTTCTATACGTGTAGTGATGATTTAAAGTAAATAACATTGTCTTATTTTACACCAAGAAACCTTTTGATTATACCACGTATCCAGTATCTTGACGAAAATTGGTGCGTAATCTGAATAAGATAGCTGCTAATGCCTTAGTCCAATTAATTGTGTTCGCACTTTTTATTAATGCAGCTTTCATCGCCCTGTAATCTTCCGATTATATTCTTTAGGTACCTTCAATTTGCTTAACGGAAATCTTCTTAACGTTCGAGACTATTCTTCATTGAAGTTGATTTTATTTCAAATATGTGGTCCATTCGCATTAAGAAAATACTGACGCATTAATCAGTTTTGTATTCAGACAAACAAGTTTTGTATGAAAGCTTGGAAGCCCAATGATGTAGAAGTATGCAATATGCTACATTGTTGCAGTATCTGCATTCGCAATGAGTATACTGACCAGCTACTCTTGGATTCTGCTCATCGTTTCCATCAGGCGTAGTAAAGTCACATTGGCACATATGTAAAAAAAACTTGATTGGTTGGGTCGTCTCTTTTCTTAATGCGAATAGACTAAAGCTAACACAGGTCTCATAGTATCTAGTAGCACTAAGGCTTACGAATAAAGTTTTAATTTGGGGCACTAGATATCAAAGTTAACCATTCGTTTAACAACAGCCCGAAAAGTGATAAATTTGAAAAAAAAAAAGTTTTTACCCATGTATGTTCATTGATAAGATAAAAATATTGCGATTGTAGAAAGTTTTATCGGTCGGTGTGATTATTAATTGTATTATATTGTAATGTAACTGTCACGCTATCGAATAGAATGCATTATAATATGTATTGATATGGATCTATATCTATACTATGCGACTGCCTCGTTGGTCTCGCGGTTGGCGTGTGCGACTGCTGATCGTGAGGTCTCGGGTTCGACTCCCGGGTCGGACCAAATGTTTGTATGATATACAAGTATTTGTTTCGGAGTTTGGGTGTTTTCTATGTATAATATGTAAGTATTTACAAAACAAAGTATATATGTATTTGTATCAGTTGTCTAGTACCCATAACACAAGCTCTGCTTAGCTTGGGACTAGATGGCGTTCTGTGATCTGATAGATGTCCAAAATATTTATATTTATTTATTTGTTTATATATTTAAAACTTTCACAATTTTTGATAGCGATGAATTTTCAAAGCCATATAATAATAGATTGGTGTGTATAAGGAAACCTTTTTTGTTGTTTTTATTGTATTTATTTACTGTAAAACAATCTGTAAATGAAATGAAATGAAAATACGGCTTCTTCAAGTGTATTTCAATGGTTGTTTACGAAGCGTAATGATTCTACCCCTGTCGGTTAGGTACGATGACGCACCTCATTATGACCCGTTGAAGAAGGGATATTCAATGGACAGATTGAGGTAATGGAACAAAACTGTTGTAAACAAACATAACCCGCATGCGTTTATCGTGAAAATCGATAGCAAATACAGTTTTACTAAACTAGCAGTACTAAAAAATTATGATAATGGTTATAAAACTTTAAAGTTGACCAGTACTAATAAAATCTTATATTGTCGCTAGACATACTTTCAAATTATGTGGTAATATTACCGAAAAAGGGTAAACTTAAGGCAAAACAATGTTTTTTCGTAGTTAACCAACGCTGACACATATAGGTATTGAAAGTTAAGTTTATATATAGTGAAGTCTTATGTATTTTCAATACTGGCTTTTTTCAGTAGAAAACGGTTTTTTATCTTTCAAAGCATTTAATGTTATCGCTAGAGATCTATCTATGTCAAAAGTTCCTAACTTGGTCGTATTGCGTTCATAAATTAGAAAAACTAGAAAATATCAATCTTTGTACCTTTAACTTTTTCTTCTTAAGACGGAGCTTTTTTGTGTCCTATATTTAAGACAAATTCCGAGATATGATATTTCCGCTTTCTGCCGTCGCCGGGTGTCGATTCATGTTTATTTCTATCGTCGAAGATTACACTGCTTACGTTCTTTCACGAAGAGGAAATTCACTGTTAATATTATATTGTGGCAACATTTAATAGCTCAGAGAGACGCGAGAATGTAAAACCATAATCTTCAATGAACTTATATAGGTGCTATCCTAAAATTTAATTCAAAAGGTTTGCGCTTTTAGATAGACAAACCCCGAAACTTTTCACCAACGACTCTACGCCAACAGTATCCTCATCGCCTTTACAATAATGTTTGAAAACCAAGATCTAAATATGATGCTAAGACGGAGAATAATAGTACCCTCTGCTTGGTGCTTAGAGTTACTTTGAAGGATAAAACTCGTAACGAGGTTATTCGCCGAGTAAAACTTACTGTCATAGTCCACATAGCGTGCCACATGAGACGGCCTTGGCTTAGAAAGGTGTGTGCAGAAAACGTCACATCTAAAAACCGTAACTATCACAGGCCTCCTTTTGATAACGTAACATTATTTTAAGAGAAACATTCAGCGATTTCTCATTTTTTTGCATCTCAGAGGAAAAAAAAGTGCTTAGGGATTTTCGTTGCCAAGGTACATCAACAGAAGGGAAATGAAATGAAAAAATATTTATTTTGGCAAAACCATTAAAAAAACACCATCAAGAACTATATACTAGGTACCCAACTCAGCATGGCGTCAGGCGAAAAACCTGACGCTGGTTTTCAATTGGGCCCAAGTGACAGTATAACTAAAGATACTAACAGACAATTAGTGACGCTATACTTAAAAACTAATTGCACCATTATTACAGATACCTAGTTTATTCATCTCGATCCTTAAACATCGTAGCTTCGTGGTGACATTCAAATTTGTGTTGAAGACACAAACATGAGCCGAGTATTTCCTTTGTGAAATACCACCGAGTTAGCATATCTGATGTTAGATAGTAAACTTGTTATATTGCTTTTACAACTGATTAATATCATAACTATCTTCTGTAGCAAAATATCTCGTGATCAGCTTTAGGATACTAATAGGTTCATGATTATAAAAAGATTGCATTTCATATCGTCTATCGATAACGCGAGTTTTAGTATGTCGATCTAAAATTACAGTATTAACCAATTCTTTTGTGCCAATATCAGAAACTGTTATCGCTGCTAGCTAGCACTATATTCCATTTTATATTTACTGACTGATAACGTAGTATGTTTCGTATAGTTTGTGTGAATAATGGCTTCGCGTTGCGAGGTAATTACAAAACTGTCATACTCGGTTCTTTGCCCTTGCGTTTTCCCATCGGGACCGGAAGCATACGTGCTGAACTGACTATTTTACTGTTAGTAATATAGGTGAACAGCCTATACTTATTATACTCGTGAAATTTTTGTTATAAATTGTAATTTCTACAGATTAGCTAACGGGTTCGTTAAATGTTTATTTTTTGTCTTTCCTTTTAATGCTATACGCTTAATGTATTTTCTTCTTTAGATCTTAAATTAAAAATTTTACAGTTGACAAAAATCAATTAATATTTATCGTAGGCGAATCATGCTTTGATACAAATGAGCCGGCTCGATCAGAGAGATAGCATAATCATACAGGAAACTGATGAGCTTCTTTCGTTGCTTTTCACGTTGTGAGTGAGGTTTTTATATAACCCAAAACTCTAACCCCCTAGGTCTGGTAGGGTAGGACTCAAACAGTATGTAACGTACTTGTTACCCTAATTGCAGTATGTATTTATTGTCCATAAGCGGTAGTTACAATGAGCCGTCTGCTCGTTTGCCACCATAAACAATTAAATAAATCTATAATAATTTAATCTATTATACCTATCTATAAAATTCTGCTTGTCATGTTACAACGTGACACAAGAATTTTATAGACTAAGTACCTAATCGTTTTTTTTTAAGTGAACTTGTTTTGCCTAAGATAGGATAGTTTCCATCACGCTTTATCCAATAGGAGCCCCGCATGATTAAAAGGAGCGGCATACGGAGTCTTGTCTAGTTTATCTAGTAATTTTGTATCTATAATGTGATCATTTAGTTTTTCACCTGAGAAGAAACTAAACGCATAAAGGGCTAGCGGTAACGGTAGCGTCTAACCGCATTACCGTTAAGGCCTAATACCGAGAGGCCTTTATTGTTTGTACGTGACGGAATAAATCACCTTTACAGGCGAAAATTGTTTTTAAAGCAATAACGACGAGACTGTGCTTGACTAAGTTAATGAATATAAAACAGTTGGAATATATTGTTTTAAAATGTTTTATCCGGGATGAACTCTTATCAAACGCTTTGCGTCTTTTATTGTTAAACATCAATTTTGTTTCATTAAAACACCGTATATTTTTTATCCATAGTAATATTATAAATTCGAAAGGTAACACTATTTGTCTAAATCGCTTCAATGATATTTCGTATCCGAGATACTTAGATTCTAGAGGATGGACATAGGCTACTGTTTTACCGCGATAAGTGACATACACGCAGGCGGAGCTACGACCAAAAGTTAGTGTTAGTTAGTTAGTTAGTAAGTCTTGAAATATATTTGGATTTTAATGTCTAAGTGACAAAACAAGTAGCACCCATTCACAGGTATGAAATAATGTAAGATTCATCGTTTTCTGATTTTAGGATTTCCCATAACGCATACCGTTCGTACATGAATACAGTCACGTTTGTTGGTAAACCCTGACTGGCTATAAACCCAATAACAAGGTGTAGGCATAAACCGTCTTATCGAGTTGTTGCGAGTAAAGTCCGGTTTTACTAAAGACTTCGTATCTTATCGAGACACGAAGTTTTGTAGCAGTAACACTAATACTGTTTACCGATGTTCAAAAAATATAAAGGACTAGCTTTTGCCCGCGGCGCCGCCCACGTGTATGTCTGTTATCGCGGTAAATAGAAGCCTATGTCCTTCTTCAAAAATCAAAGTAGCTCCTTGCCAAATTTCATTGAAATCGGTGCAATCGTTTAGCCGTGAAAGCCTGACAGACAGACCGACTGAGTTACTTTCGAAAATTTATAATGTTAGTATGGATTAAATGAAAGTGAAATCTTTTTAAATAAGACTACTTTTTTATGGTATAGGGGGCAAGTGAGCCGCCCTATTCATGCCGAAGCGTGGCTCTCCCACGGTATACGAAACTATATAATATAACATTTTACTTGTTAACTAAACCGGAAATGTACTATGTACACGATACATAACCTTGGTAGCATATTGTTATACACTGTAATAAAACGAAATATGTATATTTCCTTTTATTATTTTGTCCGTTCCTTATCTTAAAAATAAATACAAATTTCATTGTTTAGGTTCATAAAAATAAAGTTGTAAATACAACATTTTGATCTGAATTAATAAAGGTTGTTAGTAAAAAATATTTGAAACATAGAAATTTAAACAAACATATTAAATTTCTGTTTAAGCTACTGAACATTTGCGATTTCTAATCTATACATCTATACAAATAAATAAAATTGGAGTGTCTGTTTGTAATATTAAAATAACCGCTTTTTACTAAATGCATATGTATGTATACACGGTACATATACGAAAAATGTAGTTAAAAATTTTTTTGTCTGTCTGTCTGTCTGTTTGTTCCGGGTAATCTCTGGAACGGCTGGACGGATTTTGACGGTACTTTCACAGGCAGGTAGCTGATGATCCGGGGAGTAACTTAGGCTAACTTTGTCGCGCGGCGTTACTCGCGGTACAACAATAACCGCGGGTAACACCGCGGGGTTCATAAGATCTAAAATTCGGGCAAAATTAATAGGTCTCTGTATTTTCAAAAGAGGAAGGAAAAAAGCGTTTTCTGACATCTGTCTGTCCATTTACTCTGAATACCAATACCCATATTGCCTGTCAACTAGTAAGGCAATATGGGTATTGGCAACATCAAAAAAAAAGTAACAGATAATAGAGTTGTTACCTACCGTTGAGCCGCGTTCCACCAAGCATGAGAACAAAGGATCAGTTATCTTACCTGGTGTTTACGGGACATGTCCGTCATTCCTTCAAATTCTAAATATGTTATCTATACAAATAAATAAAATTGGAGTGTCTGTTTGTAAAATTAAAATAACAGCTTTTTAACCCATGCATATATATGTATACACGATACATATACCAAAAATGTAGTTAAAAAAAATGTTGTCTGTCTGTCTGTCTGTTTGTTCCGGGTAATCTCTGGAACGGCTGGACGGATTTTGACGGGACTTTCACTGGCAGGTAGCTGATGATCCGGGGAGTAACTAAGGCTACTTTTTTTAGACTAATAGACTAACTTTGTCCCGCGGCGTTACTCGCGGTACAACAATAGCCGCGGGTAACACCGCGGGGTTCAGCTAGTTTTTAATATGTACCCGTATTTAAACCAATTTCAATACGAATATATATATACCTTTAATCTAATAACTTTCTAAGCACTTAAATAATGATTTTATACAGAGTAGATAAACTGTTTCTCTGCGTGATCGAATCAGGAATGAGGAGATCCGCGGACGAACCAAGATCACCGACATTGCCCGCAGAATTGCCAGCCTCAAGTGGCAGTGGGCGGGGCATATTGCTCGCAGGCAAGATGGCCGTTGGGGCCAAAGAGTTCTGGAGTGGCGGCCGCGTACTGGTAAACGTAGCGTGGGTAGGCCCCCTACAAGATGGTCCGACGACGTAGTGAGAGTCGCGGGAAGTCGCTGGAATCAGATAGCACGGGACCGATTGCTGTGGGGAGCCTTGGGGGAGGCCTATGTCCAGCAGTGGACGTCTTCCGGCTGAAAGAAGAAGAAGAAGATAAACTATAATTATGGCAATTCTCACGAACAACCAATTCCATGTAACATTTGGCAATCCCTTTCATGGTAGCATGAGACACGATAGAGTTGGTTTAATTCGTCTGTTTCTTTTAAATATAGCTTATTGGTCGAATTCAATTTTTAAGTTTATGTTGGTAAATCACTACATACATAAACACTTTTTTTTACTCACATTAAGTGAATCCCTGCAAATCTGGACTTTACATTATTTTTTACACATAACACACATTATATTGACTAAATTCTCCTTAATAATGACTAATGACCACACTTGCAATGTTCTTAATGCAGGAAATTGAATATTAAAAGTGACGTAGATTCGGAGTTTATAATGTACATAAAATGAGATATTTAATGAAGTTTAAAACTGTATTTATTCATACATGAATGTCAGAAAAAAATACAAATGTTATTAACTCCCTATCTAATAATCAAAGGGGTGTTTCCTTCCCCCTGTTTATATAAAGTGAAACAAATATTATTGTGCACCATGGTGCGCATTGACCACAACGCGCCATGGCGCGTTGTGGTCAATGAGTTGAACATCTGTATCTAATCATATTATATAGCTAAGAGTGGAGGTAACTGTAAACTATTTAAAAAGCTTGTTTTGACCTTAATCACTATAGCTGTTATAATTCTTAGTTTCCTCTTGTTAAAAAACTAAGAATAATATTATTTTTTCCAAGTGTATTTTTCCGTGTGCTAACAGAAATACAGAATGTGACTACTCCTATTCACCCCTTGGGAGTCGCAACTACTGACTAAGTGGGAAAACTACGCGGGACAACAGTAATGCAAAGAAAAGATAAACCTATTGCAAACCCTATAAAAGTTTATGTATCAGTTTGAAATCGATCTTAAATCTAACCACCTGTTAAGATAAAAAAAATATGAAAATAATACATGGCATACCAGCGTAAGGTATGGAGGCAACGAGTCCCCGCTGGCAGTCAGACATGTTCAAGTCACATATCGCTGCAGGTAGCACCAGGGAGTAACCGATGAGCTCCACAATAGATGCTATGAGGAGTTACAGCGTGATATAACCGACCAAAACCTATAGCCAGACCAACAAACATCAAGTGTATTTACTAAAAAACATTAACACTTAACGTGTATATTAATATAAAAGATTTAAGAAACCTGTGTAAATTATAGTTTGATGTTATCTTATACTCGTGGCAAGTTTGTTGCACCTTTTAAAAACAACGCCTTTAGTGAAACTTATTGTTTTCTACACAAACAATACAATAACATTCGACACGAAACTGTCAACTTTCCATTGCAGGTAATGATATTTCTGTTCGCATTTTGTCGTCGTTACGATTCACTAGCTAATGATTTGGAACGAAACGAATTTTCCCGAGTACTTAGCTATGATAAATATGTAGATAAAGCCATGCTAATCGCAACGCATCTCAATGATACTGAATGGGGTTGAATATTTATTACACGCCTAAAATTATCCCTGTACGGAATACTTGCATTGGTGTATGATTGAAAGTACTTACATTTCCTCCGAGCCTTTTTTCCGAAATCAAGTTGGTGTTGACTGTAGTTTATATGTTCGATTGTTTAGGTTCGAAGTAGTTGATTTGTTAAGTGGCATGACTGACATCAGACCACAACCCCAGTACATGGATAGAAATGAGATATTGAAATTCTGTAGAAAAATTATAGAAATAATGAAAGTATCAACATATGCGTATATTTAATTTGTCACGATTACCTAGTAGAGGCAACAGCATCAGGACCTCTTGCAGGTAGCTGTAAAGATACACCGATCACTAAAATCTATCCAGAAAGTCAATGATAGAAGAGATTACTGCGTCGGTGGCGCAGTGGTAGCGTACGCGACTGCTGTTCTTGAGGTCTCGGGTTCGATTCCCGGGTCGGACCAAATGTTTGTATGATCTGCAAATATTTGTTTCGGAGTTTGGGTGTTTTCTATGTATAATATGTATGTATTTACAAAAAAAAAAGTATATAAGTATTTATATCAGTTGTCTAGTACCCATAATACAAGCTCTGCTTAGTTTGGGACTAGATGGCGTTGTGTGTAAGATGTCCGAAATATTTATTTATTTATTTATTTATTACTTGTGCGGTAGATTGGAGAGTAAAGTAGAGAAAATACATAATTGTTTTGGCCAGTTTGAAGACAGAAACCGATCCCTAAAAATATTCTCATTAGATCCATCATGGATCTGGCCAATGGATCCTCTAAAAATGAACCTTTAATAATCGTGTTATTTTTAAAATCATTCCTAATATTGCTTTTCTTTTGTTTCAGATATACCAACATCTCCGTTGGTATACAAACCCATCAGAGCAACGTTGGATAGTGCGTATATTGTTCATCGTACCAATATACGGCTGTTACAGTTGGATCTCGTTGCTATTTTTCAATGGCAACTCCTACTATGTATACTTCTTCACCGTCAGAGATTGCTATGAAGGTAACTATCATATCGTTTATTAATTTAAATAGCAAACTTTTATTTTAAAACCAAAAAGGAAAATTTAAAAGTAATAAATAAATCCGATTGCTGCAGAAATTTCAGTTGCACTTGTTAGTGTGTGATATATATGTCAACGAAGTAATCCGATATTTCGAGAATCAGACTTATGGATTGATTATAATGTAATTGGAGACTGGTTGTTTTAAAATAAATTCTGACGCAACACTTGTAAAATTTCCGAGAAAGCTGCTCCTACAAGGCTCACTATGTGTCTCTTGGAATCAAATGCAGCTGTAACATAGCTGCATTTGATAGCATATAGATTGCATATTATATAGGTTTAATAAAAAAAAGTTGGAAAGCAGAAAAAAAATGATCTGATAAATATTCTTGTTTTTCGATCTTTTGGACTATGAAGAAACATCCTTACAACTTATTTTTAAGTGGCATGAGGTTTTAAGAAAAGTCTCACTTCCCGTTAGAGTCGTCTAATATCATTTTCGGTAATTTTGTAGTAAGTGGTGTACTGTCTTGTAACTAGTGTTGGAAAATTAATAGTCATATTTCAGACAACCTGACGCAACGTGCTTGGTTTGACTGTTATCAATAAAGATGATCTATCCAAGAATGTATATTGAATTGAATGCGCCTTAAACGATAACTTATCTAAAATCAGGCAATGCTTATAGGCGTCAGAAGTTGCGCAAACTTCATAATTAAATCTTCACCAATTGCGTGCAATAAGGCGTAATGCGTGCGAAAGTCTTATGATGATGATAAAGTTACAGATTGTGTAGTTGTAACATTATAAGTCTATTATAACTATTATAGTTTTAATAGTATATTTGAAATTATATGCGACAGTCACGGCAAAACATGAGATTACGCATATCACGAAACAGTTCTAGATATTTAAATACATACTAAACACCACGTTAAACTTATCAGTGGTATGCAGCAGTTAAATATGCTATAAAAATACATGTGGGACGGAAGACGGTATTTTATAATACCTACTCCATAGTACGTATTTGTTAGTTACATGAAGGTTTAATAGGTTTTAGTTGCTGTATACTTATGAAAGAAAATTTCTCAAGTCCATTTTAAAATTTCTGGTATTGGGTAGGAGGCAAATCTTATAAAACTAGTGACTAACCAAAATTGGAAAAAGAGAAGAGCAATGGAGAGTTCAATTCTCAGAGTTTCTCAGCGTGATCGAATTAAGAGTAAGGGGATCCACAGGCTAACCAAAGTCACTCATACAAAAACAACGTTAAATGTAAACCTTGTAAATTTTTACTTACGATGTAAATATCAAAATTTGCAATTTAAATTTAGAAGATTGCCTCACAGTCTGGTGCCCGTCTGTTTAACTCTTTTAATCGATTCTACTACCTTTGATGTTTGCTGTGCAGTGAAGTGAATACGTAAACAAAATTATACTGTTTCGTGTTTAAAATTTACTAGCAGTGTATAACAGATTCGGCAACTTTAATGGGACAATGGGCTGTAAACGTCCCGTGGTTTTAATAATAATTAATGTATAATAACGAATTTTAATACAAAAGAAAAAGTGTTTTTCTTCTGTTTCTTTTCTTTTTTTTCTACTTCAAGCAATAAAACTCTGTTTCTTATTGGTGATGAGTTTGTTAAACAGGGATACAAACTACTATATTTTATCCAAATCCATCCAGCTATTTTGTGAGTTAGTAACGACATACACATAGGTACCTACTCTCGCCTAATTGTCGCATTTATAATAATGTGTAGTGTAGTAGTGAATGCCAGTTATGTGCACAAGTATAGGTCGATGTTTTTCTTTTCGTATAGCGTGTATAATGCTACTTGAAAGTGCATAGCGAATCAATTGTCCCAGTTCTGCAATGTAATTATCGGTGTTTGAATCTTTTACCGTTGCCTACGTCTGCCCTACAACAAGTAATTTCTTATAAAATTAAGTCCTGGTGTCTTAGAACTTTTCATTGTTTTTGTGATACAGTGGGGCAAAATGAGCTGACGATATATGGTCTCCTTTAGCCAAGTTGCAAGTGCAAGATTATATTTTTATAATGCCTCTATTGTCTTGTATTATTGGCTAATATTTTGTTTCGACCACGTGACTTTTTGAGAGACGTAGTTCCCATATATAGTTTTCTATTAACGCTTACGTTTGTAGAATGTCACTTGTCTTTAGGGGCACGTCGCTAGATGATTAATGGCTCTCGTGCTAAGGAATATCTGCGACTGAAGATGTATAACGTATTCTTTTAGCGTTCAAACACTGGTTATATAATTGTATACGTAGTTTATGCATATGAGTAGCTAGAGTTAGTAAATGCGTTATGTTCATGATTTCGAATCTAGGTCATGGTTGTGAAAATGTGAGATGTTGGCTTGTGTTTGGTCAATGATTTAACAGAAAGACGCTTGAGATTGACGCTGAGATGTCCTTAAATATTCACTAGATCTTTATTTGTCAAGCATGGGTGTTAAACTCAATATTTTTGTCTTTAGTTGATATTTTTTTATGAGGTGTGGACGGTCCTCCTTTCTCCCTCTAATGGGCGATGAGATGTCCATCGTCTATTAGAGGGATAGGAGGGGAAAAGAAAGGAAGGGGATGAAGGGGTCTTTACAAAAATTAAATAATTGTTCTATGAGCCAAACTACCTTTCATAGTACACTGCGAAGTTTGAAGCTAGTTGGCGTTTTGTGTGAGATGACCAAAATATATATAAAAAAACTGATGCGATTTCAGTCCTTTCATCTTCAAATATCCGCGGATACGGCCACGGATATCCACACGACCACACGACAACACATAACTAAAACACAGTGATCGCATTGTTCATGAGCTCATTCACCGATTTTGTTAGTTAGGTCCATTGACTTTGAGTTACATCATTTCGAATACCGATTCTTATATTTCATTGTATTATATTAGGTAATTACCTAGTTTTTATATTTAGAGGTCTGAGATTAGACCCCGGATATCTACTAAGAGTGTTTTATTTATTATATAATATTATATATATAATATTATAAGAGTTATTTGTTGTGTCTCAGAAATTACTGGTCGGATATAAAAAACTTTTTTTACTGTAAGATAGCCCAATTATTGAGGAATGCTGTAAACAATATCATCACACTACAACCAGAAGGAATAAAGTATCATTAAAAATGTTGCAAAAACGTAAGAAAATTATTCCATTTGAGAGCTTCCATGGCATAAGCTCTGTTAACAAACGGTTTTGGTTTAATGTCTTTCAAAGACTAAGCTTACATACTTATGCTTTCAAGAATCCTGTCAGCTACCATATAAACATTTCATTCGTATATACTTGTGGCATTCTTCGAAATGTTATACAAACATATTTCACTAGTCATAATATTATGGTCCGTTAATTTATTTGTATCTACTTCAGTTGGTGTTGAGGTCATTGGTTTACGAACTGTTTTGTGAAAGGCTACTCATCACAGTACTATTTTACATTACATTATTAAATAAATATTTAGTTATCATGACAATGCACAAATTCTGCATTTTTTTTTACTCAGTTTTTTACTCAATCTTCGACTAACTGTAGGACAGTTCACAGTTCAGACAGCTTCCTTCACATGAACTCGATCGTCACGGTGGCAATGTTTGGCTTCGCCATTGGCTCGCTCGGGAATTCTTTTCGCACGGTTGCACCGTTGAGAGCGAGTTAATGTGAAATTCACTCCGACTAGGCACCACGTTCTCCTCAATTCACGTTTACTATAGAACTGACTATTATCCAAAACTACATCATCAAGGACATATACAAGATCACTAGGCCTGTAATATAATTATGTTCGTCACATATTAATTAAACGAGCACAAGTTCTAAACTTCTAACCAATGACAAGCATTTATGAACCTATAAACTCGTTATTTATGTTTTGGTGACGTAATAAAATACGTTGCAACATTTTACCAGCATAAATCACTATTAGTATGGATTAATTAATATTGTGAATAAGTGAGAGAAGCCATAACCGACAACTGCGTAATTAAAGGTCTGATGAAAGTGAAATAAGCGGCATAAACCCGTGTCTTTTATATGTGTTATGAACACAAATGTAAGATTGTTTTTTTTCTATCTTATCTTTTTTAATCTTAGCTATTAAAACCGATCATTATAAACGTCATAACGTTGTCAGGTGTACAGAATAGGCAATTTCGTACATGTCAAATAAAAGTTTTACCATCCTTAACTCCTTTTTTTTACGTGTGGATACCCCCTTATGTCGTCACCCCGCCGGGGTTTGCGGGCGGTGTGTCGGAATCGAGCCGACTAAAACCACACGGTGTGACACTCTGCGCCTGAGAAGGGAGAGATCCGGGAACCGCTGTTGTTAAGACCTCCGGACCCCTCCCAGCACCACTCTTAACTCCTACAGTATCCTACGGAGCAAGGACTACGTAAAGAGATAGAAAACTTGGAACGAACCCTGTGCCAACTCGGCCAGCGTGGTATAGTAAACCAAAACCTGTTTTCTAACGATAGATCTGACAACCGACATTCGCAGTTGACTATGATGTTTAAATTGTTGTTACTAAAATTGTCTTAGGTAATTGTAAAAGATTTCTGTTTCTTCTTTTTTTCTCATAATGTATGTACGTAATGTTATATTACAGCGTTCGTGATCTACAGTTTCCTATCACTCTGCTATGAGTACTTAGGCGGCGAGGGGAACATCATGTCAGAACTCCGGGGCCGACCGGTGCGAGCTTCGTGCGTCAATGGCACGTGTTGTCTCAGCGGCGCTACATACACCATCGGCTTCCTACGGTTCTGCAAACAGGCCACACTACAGTTCTGTCTCATCAAACCTGTGTGCGCCTTCATTATTATATTCCTGCAGGTAATATTTTTGTTGGTAATTGTAATAGAGAATATTCTGATCGATTTTCTGTAATCTTTAATTGCTTCCTGAAATAGATCGTGATTTTCGGAAAGTAGTACACATTAAATTTTTGCCAGTGACCCAGAGGACTGTATTACACTTTTACGATCGACTAGAAGCAGTTACTTAAGACTTTAAATCCTATTATTGTCTTGGGGAAAATAAATTAAAATAAGAAGAAGGATTTCATTTTATACGTACATGATATTCATCTTCTTCATTAGCATTTAATAGTTAACTGCTAGTTAGACTCACAAAGGTTTTAATCTACTATAAATATGTTTTGTCAATCAACAGGCTAGAGGTCTATACCATGACGGTGACTGGAGCCCCGACGGCGGTTACATCTACATAACCATCGTGTACAATTTCTCCGTGAGCTTGGCCCTCTACGGTCTCTTCCTCTTCCTTGGTGCTACTAGGGAGATGCTCAAGCCGTTTGATCCGGTCCTCAAGTTCTTCACCGTCAAATCTGTCATTTTCTTGTCATTCTGGCAAGGTAAGTTTTGGATTTATGTTATCACACTTAGGCGAAGAGAAAAGGATAAGAATTATTTTTTGACAGCCTATGATGTTTTTCATGTTTCATCGTAGCACATAAAGCAGTAGTAGCGAAGTACATTGCATATCGTATTAAAATATAAGCGCAGTTGATTCAAAACATTTTAGTCTTTAATCGTACACAAATCAACATTTTTATAAATATACAATTTAAAAAGATTTTGTTAAAAACAATCATAACATAAAAAGGTTTTAAATTTTAAAAGAATTCTTTGCTTTATTTGTTATTTTAAATAATCAGTGAATCACCGTTTATAAAATAAGTTATATGAAAGAAAAACGTAACGATAATAGTCGATAACGAGTGAGTTTGAAAATACTTTTAATATGTATGAAACATATGGGAACATGCTTCTGTTAATGCGTTTGTGAGTACAGCTGTAATCATGTTTTAATTTCTCTTTTTGTTAGTACGTTTGCAAAAACTCAATGCTTCATGTTCACTACGAAAAATAGTATATCTACAAACAAATATGAAATATTAAGGTTAAGTCATTATCAGAGTTACGACTCATTAAAAATATTTGCGGTTTAGACTCATTCTTTCGATTTATGTCTAAAATGAAATGACGACGTAGTGTAGACCTAATATACGTACTAAGTATATCTACGTATGTATTACATGATAAAATACTTGTCGGTTATGGATACCTATTACTTGCTACATATATAGCGTCAGTTTTCAGTACATGTATGAACTAAAAATAATAACATGTGCTCAATGGTAGCACATAGGTTCCAACTGTGCAGAACCTTGCCCCACTTCATTAATGATCGTAAACCATTGACTAAATGTGCAGTAAACTATATATATGTATATATATACACATATATATAGTATATGTATATATATACTATATGTATATATATATCAAAATGAATTGATGTTTGTTAGTGCCTTTAGTTAGTTAGACTGCCTCGTTGATCTAGTGGTTAGCGTAAGCGACTACAGATCAAGATATTTTGGGTTCGATTCCTGGGTCAGACTGCTGTTGGGTTTTTCTTACAAGAAATTCTTAATAGCAGCCCGGAGTATGGAAGATAGCGGTGTTTCCCGCCCGTGCCTTGGAGAGAACGTTAAGCCGTCGGTCTCGGTTGTAATGAACATCTATGGCAATAATTATTAGGAAGTCAGTACCCTCAAATATACTGACAAATAGTTAATCCTTCAAATTCAGTTCACCCTCAGGGTTGCGGAGGTCCGATACCAGTCGCTCCGTGTAAAAACTGACATTCAGGTTAAACCTAGTAGCCGACTCCAAATCTTGGGAATAATAAAGGCTAGGAAGATGATGATGAATTGATGTTTGTTAGTCTTACTAAAACTCGAGAATGGAAAGATCGATTTGGTTAGTTTTGGGTTTAAAATATGTTTTTTAGAAATATGGAGAAAGTTTAAAAAGTCTGAACAAAAACTTGATTAGGATCCAAATTTATACTACTAGAGGCTAGGGCATAGCTAGTTTAATATATAAAAATGAATTGCTGTTCGTTAGTCTTACTAGAACTTGGTAATGTCTGGTTCATTTGGGCTAATTTTGGTCTTGTATTGTGTGTAAATATTTGTACAAGTACAGAGAAACCTTGAACGGTGTGAAAAAAGA
Source organism: Spilosoma lubricipeda (assembly GCA_905220595.1). Taxonomy (NCBI): domain Eukaryota; kingdom Metazoa; phylum Arthropoda; class Insecta; order Lepidoptera; family Erebidae; genus Spilosoma; species Spilosoma lubricipeda. The sequence goes on from HG992290.1 coordinate 6,974,049, forward strand.
AAGAAGCCACGGACACTGCTAGTAGGTTAATAATATGGTAAATGGGAAACCACAACATATTCAAATTAGAATGATTGCATCACAACTATCTAGATGTTAAGAATGACGATTATCGTAATTCTAGGAAAATTCAGTCATTATAGGTTGAATTCCTTTTCATTATCTTGTATGCCATTCATCAAGTACATTCAGAAGATAACAATTGTAATTATAAATTTATCAATCGTGTCGATTTCCTGATCATCCTTGAACATTATTAGTTCGGTCTAGACCGACATACAGGTGTTGTTTTGAGACCTAGGAAGTAAGATCATTATCAGATTTGCATAGTTTACTTCACGTTTATTTACGTCATCAATGATTTACAACGATTACTCATCCTCAAACATCACAATGTTACGTACAGTGTGTACTAAGACTATATAACCGAAAAAAAGTTGAAAACATACAAGGAAGATATCTTGGGGTCGATTTTCAGTCTACTGTGACACAGCTGAACTTCGTTTTTTTACACGGAAGCCAAGTGGCCATGGTGTTGCATTGTTTGTATTCGCATTAAGTATGGTGACCACCACTCTTGGATTCTGCCTATGCTTTCCATCAGGCAGAGTAGAGAATTTTGGCACGGCCATACAAAAAAAAGTACCTGTCGAAGTTCTGTAGAAAGATTATTGTCGAAATTTTTAGAACTGCTATTACCCGTAAGATGGATAAAACACTGAATATCATCACTTAGAAAGGGCTTGTTGATAAATAACTATAAGAAACCTTATATTCTAATTCTACAGGAGTAGCCCTAGCCATTCTAGAGAAGGCTGAAGTGATATCGCCCATCCACGATGAGCTCGGCGTGCCCACCACAGCTGGTACAGTGTCCGCTGGCTACCAGAACTTTTTGATCTGCCTTGAGATGTTGGCGGCTGCCATCGCGCTCCGCTATGCTTTCCCTGCCGTCGTGTATGCGCACGCGCATCGTGACCCGCACCGCTCCGTCACTATGCAGTCCATCTCTAGTAGCCTCAAGGTAAACAATAATAGATTATGTAATTTATTTATAAATTAATAATTTTATGAATTAATATTTTATTTTATTATTTTACTGTATTACGCCTGGTCTGATTGAAAGACAATAGAAATGTGCGAGAGTTATGATTTGACTGTTAAACTGCAAGGTTAACACAACAACAACAAATATTTTAAAGATAAAAGATGTAGCTCATATCGATATTATAATAGAGTATTTGCTGCAGCTAAATAAAAATTCACTAGTATTTTCTTCGTCGTGTACTTTAAAGTCTTAATTACATTAATCCTAAAAATATAATTATACTAAACTTTAGTATAATTGGAAATAATGTTCAATGTGTACTTACTTGATTATGCTTAGTAACTAAATTATAATCAAGTAGGTACGCATTAAACATTATTTTTGCAATCAAGAGATGTGTATGGTCAATACTGTCTAGTACTGCTGCATGTGACGTACGATGTGCCTCAACAAGTTTAACAATTGTGTATTTAATATAATCTTCTACAATTTTACAGGAGACAATGAACCCTAAGGACATAATGACGGATGCGTTCCACAATTTCCACCCACAGTACCAACAATACACTCAATACAGCTCTGGTGAGTAACAGTTCCTTATACCTGTTATTTATACTCGTTCACTGTGGTACCGCATGTTTCATACGCTGCCTGGTCGCATTTTATTTGCTCGTTTTAATAATACTTTTATGTGACGTATTATGTATTTGTGATTTGGTATTAAAGCGATAGTATGTATAATACATATCGTAGATCTAGACTGATACCAATTAACTTTTTGAATATAATTTTTGGTCTATTGATCCCAAAACGTTCAAAATAATTTAATAGATAGTAATGTGGAATACTGAATATTGAAATAAACTATTTACACAATCATATTATTATGTTCTAAGAAAGACATAAGTCTTTTATTTTCAATACGATAACGTATCTCTTATTAAAACTCTCGCCTATTACTCATATCTAGTATGAACGTAATTTATGGTTGTTTTTTGGAATTAATATATTTTACGATAACGATCACCCGTTTCCTTGTATATTAGACTACAAATTGACCAAGTTTTAGTAATTTCTTAATATTACTCATCGCATAATACTGGTATCTGATTCAGACTGCGTTATGTATTATTCGCTAAACCTTTTCCGGTAGAATCTAAATAGTAATATAGATTTAGACTTAGAAGGTATTTAGTTAGAAAAAGGAGGTAATTGTAATGTATTAAAAATGCGCTATTTACTTTTGTTAAACAACTTTCTATCCATTGAAGTAGATATCAGTAGGTGATATTAAGTAACAATGGACATCACTAAATTATTTTGTTTAAGTAAGACTTTTTTGGTATTCAATCATTTTGTATTGGTTGAAATGCGCCCAGTTTCATCTACCCTTTTAATTAAATTTTCAAAAAAGTAGGCTAGGTTTTATTTTTTGGTTTTATTTTCTTTCAGATGTCACTTCTCACCTGCCTTATGAGAAACTATAAATTCTGCCATAGCTGTGCTCTGCATGAAGTGCATTGCTGTATGTCTGTTTATAATTACATGTAATAATTAAATACATTTTGCCCAAGCATGGATGTACCACTAATAATATGGTATTTTGTCAACTTTGATTTTGACCTGGGTTTTGATAGACATCTTATCGCCGAACAGTATTCTGAGTATCAAATTCAGTATTGCACCACGAGATATAACCCAAGTCACTGTCAAAATGACAGTATAACATTAGTTTATATATTGCTGTTTGATTCGAAGATTTTATATAGTTATCACCACCACCAACCATTCTGGGGCTTATGATTTACACAGCACAGAAAGATATTTTAAAAAGTGCCTTAAAAGATCTGTGGGAATAAGCCATTTTTTCACTGTATTCTCTCGTATATGTACCTTTGAAGATGATTATAGATTAACATAACTATAAAAACTGTTTTTATTTCATTTTGTTGTCGGTTTGAAATAGATTGGATTTTTAAAACATAAATCAACGCTTAAAAATGTAGCGACCTATGTTGGAAATTTGGTGATTCTGGTATTAAGAGTATTCGGAAAAAATTAGTATGTCAAACCATAAAAGTAATTCATTTAATACAGAATTTTCAGGTGAAATTGCAATTTTACTCGTTAACCTACCATACCTAGTTTGCCTATCATTCGTGCATATATTAAAAACAATAATAATTCGTAGCCCTCAGTTAAAACAAATTCCAATTAAATAAATACATATAGATAAACAATGTTTTAAAAATCCAACTTAGGGACCATTTAACTTAATGTTAACTGTACACACATCTTTATTGTAAATTTTAAATACAAATATTCAATTCGGTGTTTTACTCTATCGAGGTACTTGGCTAGTCCGAAAAGCATAACGAATTTTATTAAAAACCTTAAGTAAGTGTACACCGAAGGTAAATAAAGCTAGGGCTAAATGCGAAAGACGTGGATGATTGCAAAATTTTCTACAACCAGTTGAGAAAGTTTTATAATAAATTAATTATGTAAGAAACCTAAATATAAATATTAAAAATCTTTTTGTAGGACAATATAAGGCATAGATACTGAAAGATTTAGTTTTAAATTTACACATTACATAAATTTTCACATAGATAATAACTAAAAATCGTCGCGAATATTCTTTTTAAATTATCACCTCTAAAAAATTCAAATTGAAATCATTACATTCAGTTTTCAATTCATCCATCATTCACAACGTCATAATTAATTTTAATAACTGGACTATATCGAATATCGTTAGATTATTGGATAATATATGTATGATTCCACCTCAAAGATAGCAATATCTTCCTTCTGTTCCCCTGGCCCAGTTGACATTCTACAAACGGTAACGTTAAAAGAAAGTTAAAAAACGTATAGGAATGACGTCATCGCAACGCTAGGTCACTGGTCAAAGAAAGTATTAGCTAATAGAGACGGTAGCGATTATAGAAATGAAGAAGACGTGAAACACTTGCATCTTGGCTAAGGGGTTTGTGTTTCGTATGTCCTTAGGCAGCAGAAATCACTATCCCTTTTCTTTTACATATGCCATTACGTTCTTAAAGTATATTAAACGTTTAATAAATAATAAATTAGAATATTATTTATTTCATAAAAATACAAGTAGTAGAGTGTGTTGCACTCAAAATATCTATAGATACCCACATATTTTTATTTCCAGAAAAAAAAATAACTACAAAAATTTGTTGTTTGTAATAATTCGGACTATTCATTGCCATAGTTAGTAAATATTCTATACTTATGCCTATAGTATGTTTTTTGTGTAAGATTTAGTATGTAAATGTTTTTCTGTGATTATGATTATTTTCTTTTTTTTTATTTTGTTACTTTTTCTTATAGTTACAGGATATAATCCTTAGTTGAATGCTAGAATAAAAAATAAATTCTCTTTTTAAGATTTTTTGGCATTTATTGGGTTGCTTTTGTACATTTTCTTTTAAAACAGTCGTTTTTCGATGCGAACTAACCTTGTGTTGCCAAACCAAAGAACGGCATTCATGTTTCCACCTCTAGTTGCAAAATGTCGACGTGATGTTGTTGCCGATGCTTTGTACTAATGCGCTTTGATTGTATCGATTAATTTAATTAAATCCTACAACCCGTAAAGCCACACTTTGTGTTTTCTGTTCGTAAATATTGTTATCATAATATTATTTTATAATTAGGTGATTTTAATCTTAGTTTTAGTCTGAATAAAAATTAAAAAAACACTGCTCGTTAGATTTAAGGTCAAAATTTTTTTTACGGTTCATTATAATTTGATTTTTAATAACACCTGTACTTCGCCTCTCACTAATAATAAATAAAGGATATTACCTATTTATATTTTATTTTCATTATTCACTAGTAGGTACTTTATTATATACATAACTAGATACAGCATCATTTTAATTTAATGTATATCATCAATGTTACCAGATTTAGCTGGATTAGTTGACGTCTACAACATCATCATCCCAGCCGAAAGAGGTATTTGTTGGCGATGATTAAAAAATATACCAAACGTTTAGCAAATCAGAAATCAAAGTATACCTACTGATAGTAAACTATATATCGTTATGCTTCATTTTGATTACAAATGCATATAAAATTCAGATCTAATTCAAAACTAATTCATACTATTATAAATCGAATAATTTGTAATGTAAGAAAGACTGAAAATATGTGCAGTTAATGTCATTTTTATGCATACAGGTGTACAGTGTGTAATGTGTTTCTGTTGTCTATTTGTATACAAAGACAAACAAAAAACAAAATAGCCAAAAGAAGAACAGGCTTTGCTATAATAATAATAATTCGAACATCTGACGCACAACGCTGTATAGTCCCAAACTAAGCAGAGCTTGTAGGTACGAAACAACTGATATAAATACACACATATCTATAATTATTATTTAATATAATTGATGTAATTTTTGTCTCTGTTATGTACCCACATGTAATATAATATTTTGTTAGTAAATATCCTGCATCAGATTCGTTACAACTATAAATAGTCCTCGCTTGAATATGGACATGACAAGATAAGGTAAGTTCGTTTTAAAGTACCGCTTTTTTATTATTTTGCTGGCATGCTTTGTGAAGAATGACCTTAACCTTTTTAGAATGTGTCATAACATCATTTGCATGGAACCATGCATGCACTAGCATGAATGTCAATTAGGTATAGTATGATAATATTTGATTGGCGTGTCTACATGCTAAAAATGATATGCATACCTATCAATAGTGTGTACCCTGAACCGTATACATATCACACCATTCAAGTATGGAAAAAACAAAGTTCCCTTTTAATCTTCAATTTTATATCAGTCTGAATTTTTCGGTAACTTATAAGCTCGACAATAGAGATGCTGATAAGAGATGTGATGGAAGTGTACAGTTACAATATGTGCCTTATCTTTACTTCCGAAAGTTGAAGGGTTTCTAGCCTTATAACAAACTTTTAAAATCCATCGAGGTATTGTTTGTTCTATTTAACATTTTTATGTACCACAAAATAAAATGGACAGCCGGAACGAAGTTCCTACTACTTCCCACTCACGTACACATATATATATATATATATGACTAATTGTTGTCCGCGGCTCCGCCCGCGTGTATATCTGTTATCGCTACAAAATAGTAGCCTATGTGTTATACTGATGTATAAGCTATATTACTGTAAAGTTTCATCCAAATCCGTTTGGTAGTTTTTGCGTCAAAGAGTAACAAACATCAATACATCCATCCATACTTACAAACTTTCGCATTTATAATATTAGTAGGATTAAAACACACTATACTACTAAGTAAAATAGTAGAACATTTTGTTGGTAAGAATGTTTGAACACTCGTTTTTGTTGATTTTGATAGTAGTGCAACTATTTGCACGTAAAGGTTTTTTTGCACATCATCACAATAGTAAATTTTGTGGATTGTTGTACCTATGCAATAGAGAACAGGAAAATGCTTTAACAGTCAATAAATAAAGTAATAATTGGGATGGGCTGCATTACTCTTACTTATTCTACACTACTTTAAAACTTGCTTGAGTAAAGCGAACAGGATTTGCATCCATTCTTTACACCAGTATTTGTACATGTTTGTAACTAATACCCATGTGGCTAATGTAGTGATGCGCGGAGGTGCAAACCCGGGCAAGCGCTCTGACGAGGGCGCAGCACTAGCGCCTCGCCCGCCACCACAACGCGTGGCGACTATCTGCCACGCCACCAACTACCACGAGAAGACCACCCTCCTGAGCTCCGACGACGAGTTCCAGTGAATGAGTGATCATAAGTATAGCACAATCAGCCCCACTTATAGTCATTGTTGTTATTCGATAACGTGTCCAGCCCTTTGAAGTTTCAAAAGACTGTGACCAAATTAGCATCAAATGGCATAAATTTATGGATTGTCGAAATATGTAGAATGTATGTCTGTATTCGGTTATGTGTTAGGTTATTTTAACAAATATTTAGATACTAGATCTGAAAATTTCTTAACAATATTTCTTAACATGATTTGAAATATTTTGGAGTAAATAAACATATGATCAAAGTAACTATTTATAATAATCGTTCATTTTATTACCTTCTTATTTTGAGGAAAATTAAAAAGCTTTCAATTTATTTTTTAATTATTGAAACTAAATTGGCGTCTTTGTATACTAAGCATATTGAATAACAACAATAGCTACCTGTATAAAACTTAAGTTTTTAGGAATATTATCATCAAAAGAAAGTTGATTTTAAAAAGCAAATAATATATTTTTATGTATCCCTTGGAGCCCTTTACATTTTAAAGCATAGAAAAAATACGCCTGATTCATAGCTGTACATTTGTTGTGGATATTAAAAAAAAAGATTATTAAATCCTGAAAGCTTTATTCATCGGTGGTTGAAAATAGAATTAAAAAAAAATCACTGATCTGTAATAAATTATAAAAAAGAATACCAATGTTTTTATGTTATTTAACATATATCTAGTGTTAGAAGTATGTATTTTTTTTATACAAGCGTTTGATTGTTCTTTGTTCTAGTTTAGTTTTAGTACGGAATGACTATTGTGTGTAACGAGTTCTGCTATATGGGAATAAATCCTTATTTATACGGCTGATTATCGTAAAATAAAAAAATGTCATCTAAATGAAGCTGAATGTTTTTGCGTTATTGTCTGTCCTTGGCTATGTTCATTGTACAAATTTTACCTCCTATATTGAAATACAACAGGTAAAGGAAACAAATGCTCGGACGCCACTTTACACTTGTTGCACACTAGCCAGATCAGAAAGAGTGATCTGTGGTCAGTACTGTCAATGACCAAATCGACAATATAAACTGCCTATGAAAATTAATTTTTTTTAGAGGTTCATTATTCGGTTGTTTTTTTTTTATTTTAGTTATGTCGAACGAAATGTCCGGTCTTAAATGAAATCAAAAACTCTATAGTCATTGATTTAGATTTAATTCTTCTGTACTAAAAGTTAGAAACATTAAATTGCTACCAAAATGTGTTTAAGAAAGGACACAGGATATGACACACGCCTTTTAAAAGTAGAGGTGTTGATGCTGTAGGTTTGACACAAAACGGCGAAAATGGCGCGAAATAGGACGTAAGATTGTATAGTTATGTAAATTAAAAGTAAATGAAATAGCAAATGATACCTTACGAGATGTACAGGAACAGAGGAATTATTATTCTATATAAAGCTAATATTTAACTAGCTGTAAGGACGGTAGAAAGTAAATTAAAAGCAAGTTCTCCTATGAATTGTTGAGTTTTACGATAACTACATCCCTTTGTGTGCGGGTGGTTATCTAACGCCTTTGCTCCAGACTTGAAAGTAAGAAGTAGACAGACTCTTTATTCTGTGTATTGGCCACACATTTAAACACATATTTATGTTTGGATACATGTAGTAACGTTGCAAGATTTTTTGTCAAATTAGGATTATGAAACATTTGAATAGTGAAAAAACCGGCATTCTTTCGTCATAAGCGGGAAACTGGTGCCAGGTGCCATTTCGATTTGTATATTGATGGCAGTAGTGCCTTTCAAACACTGCGGCTAAGAAACTAACTTTACTTTCGACATCCGGCTAGTTTTCCCCAAAAGCGGGACATTTAAATTTTGATTAAAAAATCGGGACGTCCCGCCAAAATCGGGACGTCTTGCAAAGCTGACACGTAAATACTTGAATACTTCAGTTCGATAGTAGGTACTGCCAGTACTGCTACGACCGTTCATCAGTGTCATACAAGACTTCAGTCTGGAGTTGAGGCGTTTAAATGTATGTGTAATAATGACCATGTACCTACCTAAAAGTGCGAGAGTTGGTCATTTTTGGAAACTTACCTGTTCTATAACTTGCAATAACGATGAGTTTTATGAAAGAACATAACAGTTGACTGACGGAGTAAATGATGAAGTCAATTAAAATAATATGAATGCTATATTTTATAAGTATTCTAAAACAGTTCCCCAAATCTGACCAATTACTCTTTGAGCCACCTTTTCACATATCTATGCATAAAAAGCTGTTACTTGTAAATCCATTATAAATCTTTGGATGTGCCTTTGCCCGAAATAGCTTCACATTTGAAACCAGTTACATACCTATATTAAGTACCTAAATAATTTGCCCAAAATGTGATACAAAAATGCATTTCCTCTTGCCGAAAACCAAAGAATGTGACTGCCAAAGTGTCGCCTCGTTTGTAAACAATTTAACATTTAATATCTACTTAAAATTAAAACTAAATAAATGAAGCTTGACAATATTAGCCTCTGCTTTGCCGTCCAAACTGCTTAGGCTTTCAGAGTTTTGAAAATATGTCCTTAATTTGAGTATTTCTATATACTACATACGTGGTACTTACCAAACTTAGAGATTGTGTTTTCGATGACTTTGCTACCAATCACTTGCCGCTATTTAAAAGAAACTCGTTTCGTTATTAAATAGTGATGCTTTAAGTGTCATATCAGTTGCTCCCGAAGTTGTAAGAAAAGTAAAAGTAAAAAAATATGGAAGGATTAAAACACTCTACTCCGTTTTAAGAATATTATACAAATAAATCCATAATAACAGCATTTGTATTTTGACCCCTAGCCAAGTTGCAAGCGTTCTTCTTTCTGCAATCTTATATCTTTCTCAATACTTTGTCTAAGATTAGCCAATGACACACGAGAATTTAGGCGTTAACGATTCCAGAAAGAAGAACGCTTCTAACTTGGCTAAGGGGCTGATATTGTGTATGGAAAATAACTTGTTAGATACTATTATTTTGAAAAAATGTAAAGCAACAAAAATACAATAGCTTCGTTATAGTGTTTTAATCTTTGGGTAATATGTAGTGACACTTTTCAAATCTGGTTTTTAAGGAACTTCTAATTTATATTATTACACCATTACTAACTATATCGACGGCAAGCTGATTGTGACAAACGTTTTTATGATTGCAATCGCCATGGCTAATTTTCTATATAGCTAAAATTTATTATTTTAAAATTAAATGTTATCTGGTAATATCTAGATCCTTACTAAGCTATATTTTACAAGTTGTTGGTTGTATGTCCTATCAACTCCTATCCTAAAACCTCCTAAAACATTGTTTTTCAATGTAACTTTAACTTTGGTGTATTTAAACTAATGTTTTAAATTAATCTAAGTGAATAAATATTGTATTTATTTTAACAATTTGTAAGTACACTTTACCTTATCTCAATGTAAATATGTGAATTCTATTCGCCTTTATTAGATATTTTTGTTGCTTTTGCACAGTGAGTGTAGTAATGAAAACCAGGTGCACTATTTTTCTTATAAGTTATTAATTTAAGTCAATTACCTTCTCTTTCTATTAATCCAATGGTAAAACTTTTAGATCATTATAAAGTCACTTCTATTCTCAAATGATAATAAGATAAATACCTACCTATACAATAGTATTTTAATATCTTACGAGAAGTATTTTGATCCAAAAGTTCACGATAAAAAGCTGACAATATAAGTAAGATCACAGTGTACTTACGTAAAATAAATTACAAAATCGAGCATCAATTGGCACGCAACTTCAATTTAGAACTAAGAAATACACAATTATGGGCAGTATATCAGTGCGTCTTAGCAGCCATACTTGCTGATGAAGTGTTATGCATAGGTGTTATGTTACGGCCAAAAGGCCCGCCATTTCTTTATTAAAAAAAAATAATAGAGAAAAAGAAACGATACACAACTGCCATAAATACCCATTACAAGTTTATTCTCATTTTGATGGCGCTAATTAATAGCGAATTTACTGTAAAGTCTTTATATGATCTGATAGTTTGATTTGTAATATATACCTACCTACTGAATAGTAATATTATGCTAATCATGTAAATTAGGTTTTTTTTCAGAACTATAAGAATTATTTTTATAACATAATTTAGAAAGTGGCATTAACATGTTTCTGAACGATGGTTGAAAAATATAACGTGGAATAACGACCTATATGTAGATACTCATAATTAAAATAAAATGTTTTAGCTCCAAGTCTATGTATAAATAAATAATGATATTAATATAATATTTTTTGTTTTTATTTTCGTTTTTATATATCGATGTTCTCTGTGATGGCCAGTCTCAACGGAGACCAGCCAACTACGCAGGAGATATTATAGTGCACAAGTGTGTGCGCAAACGCAGGTACACTCTGTTCCTCTCTCTCAAAATCCGATGGGACGGTTAACCGACACGAGCGGGGAGAGCTGAACCGACAGCTTTACGTACTCTCCGAAGCAAGGGGTTTCACACCCCAACTTCCAAACTTCGAGCTGTTATTAAGTTTGTTTGTTTGTTGAATCTCATAGCAATCTCATAGAAATAAAAAGAATTTGTAGTATTAAATTTTATATTAAAAATATAGGTACAGTTTAATAATATTAACCACATTTTCCATATTGCAATGGCGATCTCACATAGTGTTATTGCTTCATATATATTTCTTAAACAAGCTTCGAGTGCGTAAATTAAGACATTCTTAAGTTAAGAGCATTCCTTACTTACATCTAGGTAAGTACAATTTTAACGGCGATTAAGACATCGTCTGTATGAAGGGTTTGAATATTGACCAACACTCTAATATTGAATTCTTACTTTAAAACTAATTGCAGTTAATTTTGATTAAGAATAAACACTATGGAAATTAGATAGCTAAATCGTACGTAAAATGCGGGGTTTTCGACACAGTATACAATTATTACTTATATATTTTATCGGCTCTAAATTGTATTATAATCGCTAGCGATTAGTAGAGGAAGGAATATCATTTACATTATAATACATTGAACTGACTCCACGAAACAAAAAAAAACATACAGTGGAACATAGAACCTCCTCCTTTTTGAAGTCGGTTAAAAGTGGTGCATGACAACTAAACAGGTAAGTAACCTATGATGAATTTAAGTATCTATTTTATTAAATAATTTTATTTTCTGCCTGTCCCAGATGGACATTATAGTCCCAGGCACATTGACTCTGGATCATAAAGCCTTTCACAAACTAGCGCTCCGATCAAGATATAATATGAGTCCCATTGGTCGCCATGGACATTAGCAGTCTCTTTAATACGGCGAGGGATTGTCTCTGCCTGGAGAGCAGAGGAAGAGGCGGATTTGCTTCACCACCTTCAGAGGAGTCTGAAACCTTCTTTAGGACTGTTAGGTGAAAACGTTTAAAAATTAAGTGTGTTAGTAACAGCAGTAAGAACTTCTCGGGTCTGAAATCCTCTATGTCGGAGAAAGGCCGCCTTTTATGGCAACTGGATTTTGATATATTTTATTATTTATTATTTATAATATTAAATTAATTATATAATATTTCGTTACAGAAAATATTTGTCATTTAAGGCTGTTCAATATTTTGTGTTGCAAATTTTTGGAACCAAAATACCATTTATAACACATTATTCGTCAGGTACTATGTCCTCTTTGTGTAAGGAACGTACAACGCTTTAAAGAAGAAAACCATGTCGCTTAGAGTTATGCGACTCTCATTAATACTCATTATATTTTATACAGATAAATTAATATTATGATGAGTACCGTTAGTCAATATTCAATACCAATTGTTTCGATGTCTTTTACAATGGCTTACTCTACTGAGCAAGTAAAGAAGTTAAATATTTATATTAAGATAAATGCACTACAGGTATCATCAAAATTTTGTGAAACAATACATGGTAAATAATATATTTATTTAATTTTAAATACATATTTCATAACCTCAAACATCTCTTTTAAAAAATAGTGCTCATATTGCTAAATATTTCTTAAAATATTGTCATTGCGATGGATGTCGATCACAAATTGTATTGATGTGTTTTCATTGTACTTTTTTCCATGCATTTTATTTTATCACTATTTTAAGTAGGTATTTAAAAATACCTATAAAGGTACAAAGATCGTTTGTAATATCGTTATTGAGATACAGGGTAGCTTCAAAACTGTAATAAGTTCTTAGGCAAAGGATGTCCTTACAAACCAATTTAAAAGTGTGTAGCAAAAGCAAAACGTTAATTTATTTAAATCTTAACATAAATATTAGGTACCTACGCCAAAAATTCTGAAATGAGAAACTACATACAAGTACACATAGGCTAAATGTTCAATGTTGTATTGTATCTTTTCAATCTGTTTTATAACCAATTCCTGAACTTTTTTAACTTTACCAAGACTTTATTTAAATGAGTTCAGTATACGAGTATAATAGAATTAGTTATACAGAATAGCGGTACGAGTTTTTAGCAACGATGTAATACCTCTGACTTTTTTTGCGAAGTTACAGATCGGAAAAGTAATAACCTTCATAAGTTACATTAGCATTAAAATAATCGAAGTTTCATAGAAAGTTAGATTTTACATTTACAATTATATTTACACGCTTAAGATTAATAACAAAGCTACAGTGGCAGCACTTCATAATCATAAAGAGATTATTAAACGACTACGTATCTATATGCCACCGCGCTAAAGGCATCTAAATCACAATTTTCTAAGACAGGCTAAGCCTTGTAAGAATGGAAAGACAGATATGCAAAAATTCACAACATATTCGACCCTAGAATTAACTGAAGTTGAATCAGATGTTTGTTACATTTTCGTGTAAATTTCTTACAACAAATTATGTTCTGATCAGACTGGCTGGCGTGTATGAGATGTTTTTTTGTTCTTTTTTTGAAGTGATAACTTCTAATGGCAGGTAAGGTAGTAGGCACTTTGGTTTACGTGCAAAAAGAATTCTGATCACGAGTCACTGTTTTTTAGAAAAGTTGACTTGTGATCAACATTTCAGCCGAACAACATCCACCGCGGAACATGCCTCCTCGTGTCTGGTGATGATGATTTATTGTTGACTGATTTATTAGAACTCCCCGCTCATAGCACTCAGTGATTAGAAACAATCACCGTGGGTAAGCAACGACGGCGCAGTCAGTACATGGATGCGTGATTGCTAGTGGCACGACACTATGAGCGTCTCCGTGATTCAGAGGCCACGTTAAGCAGTCGCTCCCGGTTGTTATCATAGTATAACAGTCGGGAAGCTTAGTTGGGGCCTTTGGGCAGCTTAAAAACATCCAACGGCACGATTACGTAGCCGCAACGTTGTCTTGCCAGTCCTCAACCCACACTTGGCCAGCGTGGGGACGTATGGTCTTAACACTCTCCTGGGGGAGACCCGAGCCGAGCAGTGGGACATTATGGGTTGTTGATGATGTTGATGAATTCCCCGGGACCCACAAAATTATTAGAATCCTAAAATATTACACGAAAAAGTAACCCATCTTTTTAAGTAGTAATGAGATACTCGACATACTTAAGAAACTTGCTTTTGTGTCCATCTTACTTATATTTCGAACTCCGGGTGACTTTTTTCTTACACGAATTTCGTTCGATTAATGAGCTTAGCTTTCGAAAACTTCACGTATCATCCATAAACCATGAGTTACATCCACAGATCATATAACAACTTATTTTTATGATCTTGGGTTACATCATATTTATACCCACACTAGCGACAAGTTGTAGAGACTAAAATGAAATTGTACACATGCAATTACTAAAATAAAATTGTGCCTTGCTAGGAACGGATTATTTTTCCATTTTGAGCAATTTTAAATCTTAAACTTTTGTCTGTCTTCCTTTACAATCATAATCAAGTTTTGATATGCGATAATACAGCAGCAAATTACAATCTATTTTCTTATTCCAAAATATCAGCTTAAGTTAAAGTTCTGTGGTAGATTGTTTTTGGCTATGAGACAGAGAGAGGTTAAATGTTTAAAGAGAAGACAGTAAAGTTTTACATTGAACGAGTTATTATTAATAAGATCTGGTCGAGAATTATACATAGGTAGTATATAGATCTTAAGAGTAAATAAAATAGGTATTGAATAAATAGGTACAATGAAATGGTAATTATAAGCTAAGATTAGGTAGGTACATACTCAGATTTTAAGATTCGGAATCACCTTTTTTTTTTAGTTAAGTTTTGATTTATCTAGGACTTGGTATATTTATCAGTCCTGCTAAATGATTTATACTTAGTAAAAAGAACTAGATATTTGAGTAAGTACACTTAAGTAATTGTTTTTAGAACTCGATAGTAGAAGTCTTAATAATATAATCTGTATCTTTATTATTTTCTTTAATAAATATCTACGCATTTTCATCACCGTTTTATTCACACAATATAATTCTAATTTACTAATAATCAACAAAATTAAACTAATAAGACATTTCTCGGTAACTGGTAAATGTAGAAAGAATATGATCAGCAAATAACATTCACTAACGGCGAATTTGAATATAAAACGGTTCCCGGTGTATTACCGCAATTAGTAGCAAAAGAATATGAATGTATTGTATTCCATAGAGAAATAATTCAAGAACGCAAATTAAAAGTCCTCTTTTTCTCTCTTAATAGTCCAATAGCAATATGTCCTATAGAGGATTTTACAGAATCCCCGCTTTACAAACGTTAGTAAACCATTTGCTCTATTATGTGTGTATGGAAATCGGACATAAGCCAATGCTGAGCAGAGAGAAAATACGTTAGTAACTTTTAACATATTTTCTTTACTTATTCGTTCAGTCAACATGTAACAATATATTTCAGAAGCCAAACACTTAAACGAGTCAAAACTAAGAGCATGTTTTTGGTATACTTTTATCAATCCTTTGAAAAAAATTATTTCTTCGAAGAATTTACTTTACAAAAAACACATAATTCCAGCGAATTTTTTCGTTTCTTCAAGCTTGCTTAAGAACATCGAAATAAGACTACCTACTGTATTTATTGCTTTATCGAAACTTCTCCGCGAAAGGAATAAATGAACAGATATTAGATACACTTGGAGAGAACATATTTTACTGACTGTGGTCACTAATACAGGATATTAATTTCACGCTTCTCAATCGAAGAGGACAATGAATAATGTGAAAATTTAAATTATTTTATAGTAGATTGCTCACTTATGGTTTTCTAATACAGAGGTTTTATGGTCGAGAGTCGAGAAATACTAAATTGTCTTGTTTCGTTGATGGAAATATATTCATTACACATTAGAGTTACATATATGAGTTTATATTATTGACACTGCAAAAGCCAGTAACAACTTTAAAATTCATGTAGCCGCTGCCATATATTATAACTTTCAACATTCTCAACCGTTTAACTTTCAATATTATCATACTTTCTCAAAAACTCTAGAAACTTCGCTTTTATAACCGTCTGCAACTTCCACTAACCCACTACTGATCGAATTGACCACTACTTACTAACCGAACCGATACTTAGTATCATTACCCGTCTGTTATGTTTATCAGACTCTTTATTATAATTAAACAACTTTTACAATCTCAATTTATAGAACACTTCACCTCTTCTTTTTATTCAACATCATTTATATATACGGATAATTCTCATTATCAATCGCAAAATCACTAAAAGAATGTTATCTAGCTTTAACCAACTGTTAATATTGCTAAAATCACTCTTATAATATATGCTCCTACATACAAATTTTGAAAAAGAGACAAGACGGCTTTGAGTCCTTCTAATCTCACGATGAAATACTTCGCAAACTTGCATCTACCCTAAAATCCTGGATCCGGCCCTGTCTTCTTCACAAGCCTTCAATTTGAAGCTAAGGAAACGCGAAAATTGCTGTGTGCATTATCACTAAGGACGTGGATGTAAACGGATGCCATTGTGCTGCTGACATTGGGCGGATGTTGGACGTCGCACAGATGCCTGCTACGAACACCGTTGAACTGCGCGCGATCTGAAATTTGACACAATTAATTGAAAAACGGAAAAAAAGACACAGGCTTATTTGCAAAATGGCGATTTCAAAGGGTTAAAATTTACAAAGGTCAAAGAAAATGTTTATTATTGAAGTTTAACTGTTACATTTATACAATCAAAAGATGAGTTACAAATACGTCGACATAACAATCGGCGGTCTTATCGACCACAACGATTTCGCCGAAATCATATCGCAAGTGAGTATAAACAAATTATTATAAAAGATTCACAGTATTTCTCTCACTCAAAGGCAAAGACAAATAGCAGAAGTCCAGAGCAACGTAGAGAGCCCAAGTGAATGTGTTGTTGTATCATAGAGGTTAGTTTTAGATAAATATTTGAACTTGTTTAACCAGGAGAGCAATATTCGTAATAAAAATTCAGTTCCGATATACTGTTGATCTCATAAATCAATAAATGTTATTTTTCCATAGTAGGTATGGTATAAAAAAACTTTGAATTAGTATTCTGCTAGTGTTAGTAAATGCTGCTACTTGTAGTAGTAGTTTTAGTACTACGTTTAAACTACGAGAATATTTTCTTTATCGTCGCCTTTAATAGTCCACTGCTGGACATAGGTTTCTGCTTAGAAAGGAGGTTTTGGGCTACTATACAACGCTGGCCAGACGGGTTAGTAGGTATAGGGTAAGTTTCAAGCTTGACCTCTCTATGCATCTATGCAATCTATGATCTTGTCCTCCAAAGGTTGCTTCCTTAGTCAGCTCTTACTACACCCATGGGATAAACAGCGATGGTAATATTCCGTATTCTTAATCCGTCACCACATGGATTACCTTTATGACATTTGAATTTAGAACGATTTTTTTAACCTACGAATTTTGTTATTCAGTTGTAATTGAAAACTGTGTGAGTGCGTTCAAACAATACAACAGATATAATCTTCTTAAAATCGAACAAATATTCCATAAAGTACTGGTACAAATATGTCAGTAATTAATCATGTTCAGTCATTTATTTGCGAAAGGTTTTTACTCCCAAACAAACACAGCGCGATCTCATTTCTAATTAACATCACAATTTCGTTATCCTTTATTTGAAAACTGTCGGTCGTTCCGTTCTACGTAAAATTTTATGAGGGCCCGACGTACTTCGTTCGTTAAAATTAAATATGCATCTAATAGGTACTTATTATGTTCAATTTACATGGTATGCGTAGAGCATATCAGTCCAGGCAGTCCAATTATGTTTAGAATTTCAAAGCCTGCTTGCGTGATGTGAAAATATGTGCATACACATGGATGGAGCTTAATTGGCTGTATATAAACAATTTTATAGTTAAAAAAAATACGAATCAAATTGAGAACCTCCTCCTTTTAGAAGTCGGTTGGTTAAAATATTTGTATAACTGAGTTTTTTTTTATGGCGATACTATTTTTTGCCCGAGGCGGTGAGGCTCCGCCCGCATGTGTGTTGATTATCGTATCTAATTAGGAGTTTTTTTAATTGAATAGGTGGCAAACGAGCAGACGTTTCATCTGATGGTAAGCGATTACCGTTGCTCATGGACACCGGCAACACCAGAGGCGTTACAATTACAAGTGCGTTGCGCAAACGCTGTTTAACATCCGTTTTCTGTGAGGCCGTGGCATCACTCCGGTCGAGCCGGCCCATTACAAGAGTAGCCTATGTCCCTTATTAATGCTTATTTTAAATATGACTTTGACTGCAAAAGTTTTAAAGTAAATTCTTGTAACTCTGTTTTGATCATTACATCAAGACAAGTTGTTACATATGTTGTAATTTTATATCCCGCTGAAAGTGGATTGTAATAGATATTTAAGCCGATGTTTTGCGATCTAGACAGTAGCGTGATAGTAGCCTGGTCAAATATGCTACAATTATTATAGCTTATAGCCCCCGCAGACTACCAACTTTTTAGTCAGCCGCTAGTTTTATCGGGTTGGCTTTTGGCTTATTTGTCGGCCGATACCAAACTGGTGTAGTGTGCGCTTTGGCATACAAGTTCATACTGATTAACAGCCCGATTAAATTTTCGGCAGATTAAAAGTGTATAGTCTGCTAGGGCTCTAAGACCAAAGATGAACCAACGTTTTAATTTTGATTTTTGAACAGGTTAAGCCGTCGGTCTCAGTTGTCATGAATATTTATAGTAATCATTATTGAGAACTCAGTGCCTTTGAGTATACTGTTGACTAGTTCAACCTTCGAGTTCTCTCTCAGGGTTACGGAGGTCCGATGCCAGTCGCTTCGTGGCAAAACTGATCTTTATCTAAAACACATTGAGCTAGTAGCAGAACCCCAAATAATCTTGGAAATAATAAAGGCTAGGAATAGGAAGAAGAATAAAGGCAATGTATGTTTTCGACATTATAAACTGGCAACACTCAACAAGTCATAAAAGTCTTCAACGTTAAATACGTACGTACTACGTTTCTTTTCACTTTTCTCTCTACAATGTACATAAGTATAATATCTGTTAGGAACAGATTCTTTGTTTCTCCGAAATTCTTTTACTTATTTAGATACAATTGAATGAAATTTCAAGCACAGGGTCTTCAGTTTCAAAGTGATAAAGATAACACTACAGAATAAGAAACAATAGCATTTATGAATCTTGTTCATGGCGACGTTACACAATGATTGATTAATTTCAACGTCTAGGCAAGAAATAACTTTATATGATATCCTTGGGTTTTATTTTCTATACTAATATAAGAGGTAAAATGTGTGGGGTTGTAATGCGTGATCTGGATCTACTGAACCGATTTTGAAAATTCTTACCAATAAAAAACCACATTATTTGTGAATGTCATAGTGTAGTGCAGTGTATTAACCCGAAAAATGATTACCGCGGTATCCGACATTTATAATCAGCTGCTCACTGCACTTACAGTTTGTCCAACACGTACAGCGAGTCAGAACAATAATATATAATGCTTAAAATAGGATAATTGAGGCTTATCACATACTAATATTAAAAACTACCAAACGACCAAGTATGTAAGAGGGCAGGGCCGCAGGCAAAAGCTAGTAACTTTATAAAGGTACTGTAGTGTGGAAAGTGAAATGAGATTTGTGATACAATAGCGAGCACACAAATCAATAAAATTACGATCGTGAGAAAGATTACAAATGTTTCCAGTCAATGGAAATTAAATGAAATGGCTGCTTATGCTAACGCTAATTATTGACGCTGTGGTACTTTATTATTCTGAGCATCTATCTAGTTTTTATCCAACTACGACAAAGTCAAAAGGAAAGGTAACTGTTTTAGCAGGTTACGTATATTTGTATGTTCCAACGCAGCGTTTAAAGTTCTTAATCAATTTAAATGAATGAGGTGTGAGTAGAATCGTAATAATAGTCCGAGATACATAAGCTATATAACATTTTATCAAAAGGTTTTTACGTAGTCGGTTTATAGTTTTGTAATCATTTTCTTGTTATCTTGTATTACAGAGGCAGTACTGAAAGAGCCCCGAAATATTTATACTTCTTTCTAGTCCTATAATATGTAAACGAAACTCCTTTATGGAACCTGAATTTACAACTGAAGTTTTCCATTGTTTTTATAGGTTTGTGAAGTTCGCCAATCTACACGACTACAATAATCGAACTTATGATAGTAATAAATAATAATAAATAAATCTTTCGGACATCTATTGCACAACGCCATCTAGTCCCAAGCTAAGCAGAGCTTGTGTTATGGGTACTAGACAACTGATACAAATACATATTTCCCTTTATTTTTGTAAATACATACATATTATACATAGAAAACACCCAAACTCCGAAACAAATATTTGTAGATCATACAAACATTTGGTCCGACCCGGGAATCGAACCCGAGACCTCACGATCAGCAGTCGCACACGCCAACCGCGAGACCAACGAGGCAGTCAAATATAGATATACCTTTTTAATATAAAGAAGAAATACAGGCTGTCTTTAGTTATAACACAAGAGTTTACTACTGATATCTACGAGTATAAGACACAATAAGACAGCCTGTCCTTTATTCTTGGGATTGCAAGAACATAACGAAGCATTTCTTCGAGTCTTGTATATTAAGGCAGTTCTGAATATTTATGTTTTATTTTTTATGATCCTATATCAACCAGCAAACAAGCAGACGTATCACCAGATGGTAATCGCTTACTTCCGCCCATGGACACCCGCAACACCAGAGGTCACCACATATCACAAGTGCGTTGCCGACCTTTGGGGGGTGGGGAAAGGGATTTGGGGAGGGGTTGGGGTATGAGCCTCCGGTATCCTCACTCAGGCCCAATGATGCAAAAGCATCACTAGGCCGCCATGGTGTGGGTCATCATGCTGCATTGTTGCATTGTCTGCATTCGCAATGAGTATGGTGACTCTTGGATGCTTATGCTTTCCATCAGGCAGAGTAGTCATTTTAGGATGCATAAAAAAATCGTTATCTTTAAATTACATCTCCTCGTTGACGTTCCCTAGAAGATCTTTTTATTTAGACATCTTTATCAACAAGTAAAGGATAAAATACAACATTTTTCATAGTGATGGATTGTTAAAGCCTTATAGTTATTGTGATTTTAGTATCATAACTAGATTAATATTAGCATTGCCTAGATTGAAGTGTACGTGTACATGATTTGTACGACGAAACGATTTGTATATGATTACAACTTATTTAGGTAGGTACGTCTTCTGCTGTGTAATATTATTACAAATTAGCTGAGCCTTGCGGTGTTAACGGCGGTTGTTGTTGTACCTTTAAAACAATAACCGCAGATCATCAGATCTGCTAGTGAAAGTCCCATCAAAATCGGTTCAGCTGTTCCAGAGAATAACAGACAGACAGACAACAATTTTACAAATAGATTTTTTGATGTAACTACCGTATATACTTTCGCATTTAGTGAAGAGGTGTTAATTTGAAATTACAAAAATACACTTAAATTTTAATCTTTGTATAGAAACGTCCGTAAAGAAAATATTCAAATAAACATACCTAGCTTTCTTTCATTGCGATTACAATCGCTTTAGCCTTTTTCTTTTAGGGGTACGCCAAGGCAAAAAGTCTGCGAATTGCTTTTACTTTCATTAACCCTTTTAAAAGAACCCTCTGTTTCCGGATATTTCTGACTGGCTTTTCTATTCGTAATTTAGTCAGCATAGTTGCGTGATCTTACCATGTTCGAATTCCGAATCACGTAGAAATTATCGGTTTTTGGAACGAGGTAATCAAATTCTTGTAAAACATAAATACCTATACCGCATAAATTGACGTAAAGACTCCAATATTATTCAATAGCAACGCAATAAAGTCTAAATTATAAAATAAATATACATTGAAAATAGCTTTAGTAGGCAGAAAAGTACTTATAAAACAATGTAGGTTTAACTGAAGCGAAAAACAGCGATGATTGCTGAAAAATTGTGCAAAGAAAAACAAAACAATGAACTTGTAACCTTCCAGAGAGGGTGCGAAGAGTGATTAAAACCTCTTCAGACATGACGGTTGACGTCACAACGAGTTGGGGTCCCACTTCACTGTAGGTATCACCCAAGCACAGCCAGGCCTATTGATGGAATGAAAATAAAAATTAAAAATGTAAACTGAAAATCAAATGAATGAATTGAAAGGTATTGTACCGAATGATAAAAAAATATAACGGGAAAGAACCATTGGAATTAAAAGTGATTATTAGCTGTGTATAACAAAACCAAAAGGAATTTTATTATCATTTTAGATTTTCTACTTAAAGTAATGAACGAACTTCATTACTTTAAGTATAAAATGGAAGGAAGACCTTTTTGTTTAAGTAGGTATAAAGTTACCATAGCATTTAAAATTGTGAATGTAAATGAAATGAATAGAAAATAATATTTAGGCACTCGGGTGTGTAGGTACAATAATATCGACGAAGTCGCTGGTAAAAGCTAGCATGATACATTACCTATGAGGAGGTCTGTGTGGAGATCCGGGAGGTGAAGAGGCGGGGGAGAGTGCAGGAGTAGCAGGCGCCGAAGCAGCACGCCGTCGGGAGTACTCCGTGCCACCCACTGCCATGGCCGTGCCACCGCCTACTGGATCCGTCACGCGAGTTACACACATCCCTGACGTAGAGCGTGATGGCCGCGATGGAGCTAAACACGAAGAGAAAAAATAAAGACGCTGGTATACACACTTTTGGTGTTAAGTTTTGTGTAAAAACGCAAAAACTGATAGACGCAGGTAGTGTGAAAATATGATTGCTTTGGAAACTGTTTCTTCTTGGTTAGACAATCTATTTTTGAAACTGACTTCAAAAAAGGAGGTGTTTAATTCGACTGTATTTTTATGTTTGCCTCACAACTTTCGACTGGGTGAAATGATTTTGATGAGCCTATTTTTATTTGAAAGCTGGTGCTTCCCTTGTGGTCCCATTTCAATTTGGTCCAATTCTAAAAGTCGGTTTTTTTTTTTTAAATACTTTATTTTATTAGTAGAGGGATATACTTTAAAAATATCGTTGTCTAGCGTCACAACATAACAATGTGTAAACAAATTATTATGAGATGGCGGTCGTACAGACAAACTTGAAGCTTTAGACTCTAGCTCTTACACACAGCAGTCAGGGATCTATCAAGTAAAAAATATGTTCCGCATACCTCCAGTATAGCTGTATAAACCAGCAGGCGATGACCTTGGCCGATATCCTGATGTATTGGACGTAGTAGAGAGTGTGGAAGGCGATCGTTTCATGCTGGGATTTTCCCCAGAGCCTGCGGCAACAGACGGCTTCCTCGGCCTCGGTTGTCTCTTCGATCCTGTTCTGCATACCCCTGATGTGAGAGACGCAATGATACTGCTATAGTGAGTGAAATGTGCAATACAAGAACACCTCTAGCAAATGTGCTGGTGATTACAACATCGCAAGTTGAGTACGGCATCAAATATAAGTAGGGCCAGCATTTGTATATGATCACGATGAAAGTGATTTTAGTGATGTTCTAGTAGCGACATAACCAGTAATCTATCTATTGTAATTTATTTATTATTTTAAAGGTAGATTCGGTCTAGTGAATTGAAGCCCAGAATTTTTTATTAGTGATTTTTCTCTCATACTCCACACAACCTGCTTTTGAAAATTAACTCAAAATCTTAATTTTATAAGTTTAAGTAGCACTTGAGCGTTAATCTATTAATTGTTTTACGTACTTAACATTACAATAATATTATTTAAGTTGAGGTATAATTTAGGTATATATAACTAAATTACCATAAGTTAAAGATTAAATTAGTTTATAAATAAAATTGTGTATTCAATATAGAAATCAGTGCATTATTAAGTATACCGCTATTACCGCACCATGTTTAAAATTATTTAATCGCAGTTACTAACACAAGTTTAGACAGTGTAACTGATTTATAAATATAAAAAATTATATGACTGTTTAAAAAAAAATGTTTAAGAATCGAAGTGTAAAGAAATGATTAGTTTCATATACTTTTCTTAAAATAAAGTAAATTTATATGTATTTATAGAGATACAACTATATTATTTCATTTACCAAGGCTGACATCATTAACTTCCAGCAAATTAATCAAATCGCTTATTTCATTAAGGGACCACAAAAAAGCCGTCAAAATGTCCTTATTGATGCAAGTGGTCCTAGAAAGTTTATTTTTATTTAATATTTTGCAAAAACTATTATTCTAAGAGATTCTTTAGTCTACACTAATGAATTCATTCTTAAAATAATAATTACTAAAAACTCCAACAGAAGAACAATTACGAGGCAAAAAAAACCTAATTCTACGTTAAAGCGCGAGATACTTGAAATGACCGTCTAGATATTAGATTAATAGTTCGTTGAACTCAGACTCCAGACCCGAATCGAACTAGGTATACAGAATGTATGTACGTGACTAGAATATAGTACACTTCTTTTGAACACTTCTAAAGGTTATTTTGAGAAGCCGTTTTCAAAGAACTTTTGTAGTGCTCCCCTGAGGTCTTAACTCTGAATCAATTGTGAACCGTTTGTTTATTGTGGTCCTTTGGTTGATGTTATGGCAGTGAGTTTCAAATATAGCGTGCATGAAAATAGGATGGGTGATGTGGGAGTTGAATCTGGATTTGATGGGCAGCTGCTCGTTCTAATGGGAACCTGAAGAAGAACAATTTAATGAGCAGTTTCACCGCAATGTTCATTGTCATTGCTATGCAATCGAATGTTAAGAATAAGTAAGTGAGTTTATTGTGTTTGTGTATTACATCATCGTCATCATCAACAGGCTCTCATATTCCACTGCTGGACATGGCCTTCGCCTTAGAAAGTAGATTTTGGCCTTCAGTACCTGCTGACCATACGGGTTCGCATGGTTGACGAGGTGTATTATAAATATGCATGTTAGTGTTGAGATTTTTTTTAATGACTTATGAGATAGAAGATCCATTTGGCTGTAAGTGAATACCTTCGTCAAAAGACACCTGCAACTCAAGAATCACAAGTGTGTGGCTAATCTTTTCTTTAGATTTAGGGGAAGAGGTAGCTTGAGCCTCGATAACCTCATCGACTGGGTAAATGCTTATTTGTGAGCTTAAGAAGACAGCTCAAATAATATATTGAGTTGCCTTCTTAAAAATACTCACTTTACACTCACTTTAGATATCCTCTTTTCTTTTCCTATAACAGTTACTAAATTTCTGTACGCTTACATTGTTTTCATCGAACACACACATCATTAAACATATATTTGGCGACATTCATAGAATAAAATTGCGGAAACTGTTGCCAGTGCAATATTTTTCATAGTCATGTGTATAGTGTACCAGTGATATTTAAAGAGCTTTATTTTACAAATATAGCTAAAACAACTAAAATAAATAGAAACAAAGTTACGTAAATACATGAAAGAAAATCATTACAAAAAAGAATTTACAGAAAAATGGCAAATAATAAATGTTGAACATAAGTAATTTAAAGATTTGTATGATAGATGTATGCATCTACATGAATTATACAGTTAACATATGATTAAGAGTTTAGATTTCATGTGCAAAGTAATTTTATATAATATATTATACAAATTACGAGTATTGATGCGAACGTGTTCATTAGTCTAAGGTTTATTAATAGTTTTTATACAACTAGTATGTATAGCATATAAATATAATATGTAACTAATATATATAGATATAGGGGCCAAAGTATTTTAAATTCGAGGGAATCCGAACTTCCTTTTCCCTGAAGATTTTGAGCGGAAATTATAATGAAAACCGGGAGTAAGAAAAATCTTAACAACCAATGATATAACAACATATGATGCATGTAATATATAAGCAGTATATATGTTAGAATATTATTCATATTTACGACATTTCAATCAAACTCATAAGCCGTGACTATATGTTTACAAAAATACTACAATTACTTTTGTTAATACTACATAAACTTCAAATAACAAACATTACAGCACTTGTGTTATGTGAAGAAGACAATGGATGGTTGGCTTGCACAAAAAACGGAAATAACCTTTCTCATTCATCATTCATCAGGTTCATCTCGTAAGACTTAATGCTGCAGGTTATTTCTATTTAAAAACATAAAATTTCGCAATTCTGTAGTAGTTAAACTGTCATATAGGTTGACCTATAAATAGTTTGTCGAAAACTATTCTAATTCTTAAGAGAATATCGAAAATTACCAGTGGGGCACTGTCGTCCCATTGAGCATTTCCCTTCGCAGATTGTTCGTTGATTTAGCATTGTCTGATAAGAGTCCAGCATGACGCGGCATTCTGATAAATCTCTGTCGGCTAACGCCAAGGACGGGTATCGTTCCTTCAGTCGTCTTCGTTCCTAAAACAAATAAGTCTTGTAAGTACCATTTCTATTAAGCATCAGGCAAGATCAGCGTTACTAAATCAATATTGTGAGTTAATTACACGCATCAGTAATGAATCAAAACGCCGTAGCGTGAGCGAGAGTCATAAATCTACGTAATTTATGGTATAACTTGCTATACATGATCGAAAACAGGCCCCACTCATTAATAACAGCACATGTTCGCCTTAAATATTATAGACTGACGTTGACGGCAAGGTGCCTATTTAAAAAGTACATGCTTTTTCATTTCTAGCTTTAAACGACTTTAAAAAAACCTTAAAGAGAAAATTTAGCGATCATTAAGTGATATTTTTGTGAACTTATTTTTAGTTAGTAAAAAAAAACGAACACCATCCCTTGAAGTGGTTTTTTGCGATGTACCATTAATGAAAGAGAATTATCTACTTGTCATTATTTAAAAACTGCTAATGAACCGATTAAAAGTATTTTGAACAATAAAATAATGTATTAGTGCTTGCTAGTGTATTAAAAAAAAATGTATTAGTGCTTGTAGTTGTGCTAACTTGCGACTTGGCCTTCTTGATTATTATTATAACAACATATCACATTTATGTTGTTATAATAATAATAATCAAGAAATTTTATAAATAAGCTGGATGTAATCACTGAGAAGTCGGTCAACTGTAGGCAGACCTGCAGCTAGATCGAGATAGCACACAACTAATCGATAACGAGAAAAACCAAGCACTATAAGTCTAGCCCTGTTTTCGTTTTATTTGCCACAAGCTTGTTACGGTATACAAATATTCGCAATTTTACAAAGTCTTTCAAACGAATTCGTGCAACCAATCACTGAATATTATTCTATATTCATACGCTTTTGGTTCATATTCGGGATCTGAAATATATGAATGAAATTTTCGAGTTCTAAGACATAACAAGTTGAGACTAAAGTCAAGTCACGTCGTCGTTTTGAGAAAAAGAAATCGATGTTTAGCGTGAAAGCTTTATATATGCTAGTAGAGCTAATTTTTGGAAATATATATTGTTGGCAGAAATTCTTAGAATTATCGCAAAGCTATAAATAGCGTTGTTGGTTTAATGTCAGGGCATTCACTCATTGGATTTCGAACGGTGAGGTTGTTGAAACGATGGTCGGTAAAAAGTGCATTGTTAAGTTGTTTTTTTTAATAAAGCTCTCTCTCATTAACCTAAAAATACTGTATGAAATGTGCCAAGGTCTTTGTATGCCCGAAAATGTTTAGGGTGGTGGTTCAATATTTATATACAATACAGTTTTCATATTCATTTATTACTCTTTCACAAAGGTATGCACAAATCAGGTTATACACTCAGGTAAACACAATGTGTAACCATTATTCCTTTGTAAAAGACTGGTGTCTATATTAGGAAAGCCTGTGCTACAGATCACCAGGCTCACCCACCTCTTGGACCAACATGTTTTGTACCTCAGGATTGATGGTTATTTTCGGGTTTCGAAGTCGTTTTCTAACTATAAAACGTTAGAATGAGATAAGAAGGCCAAGTAGATGGTTAATCATAACTTTTAACTCAAATTATGTTACACAAATTGATTTCCTTACCTCAACAAGCTTATAAGTTTCGAAGTCTTGAAGTTGCCTTTGGAAACCGAGGTTTGGGTTGGCGACTGCGCGACCAGCTCTAACTACCTTCAGAGCCTCGCGCCAATTGAGCGGAGTGACTGACATGATGTAAGCCACAGCTACAGTCACGCTGCGTGACATCCCTGCCAGGCTGTAAAAAATATTTCCTTAAAAATTGTACTGCATTCAAATCAACATAGCATAAAATGTTTGTAATACAATAATACACAAAATGTGTAATTTGTTAAAAGTTATGTTGCGGCTTTCCAACTTGTGTTTGGTCTATCAATATATTCAATTCATGTAGCTTTTATTAAAGCTGAAAGCAAAGGAGAGTTTCGGCGGTGGGTATAAGAGAGTCCCGAGAGAGATGTATACACAGCGCAATAACTATTTAAATTAGTCGGTGATTGCTCACATTTTTAGTTCATTTCTAAAAATCTAATTACTTTACTTGGCCTTATGTATATATATTTGTGTAATTGATTTTACTAGTAGCTGATCCCAAAATAATCTTGGGATTAATAAAGCCTAGGAAGAAGAGATTATCATCAACAATCCTCAACAACCCGTAACGTCCCACTGCTGGAAGAGAAGAGATTAGAAGTGAAGAATTATTACCGACGCGACGGCACAAACGTCTCCAAATGTTTCATGTATTGCGAGTTTGAAAACGTATGTATTAATTATTTTTTTTCGGACATCTAAACACACAACGCCATCTAGTCCCAAGATAAGCAGAGCTTGTGTTATGGGGTACTAGACAACTGATACAAATACATATATACTTTTTTTTTTTTTGTAAATACATACCTATTATAGATAGAACACACCCAAACTCCGAAACAAATATTTGTAGTTCATACAAACATTTTTTTCATCGAATTAATTTAAACCTTATGGTAGGTAATCCTACCACACGGTTTAAATTAATTCAATTGAATTTTAAAGAGGGTTCGAGCTATTCCCGTGACTTCTATTACTCGTAAAATTTACTTTAACGTGTGTTATTGTGTAGTCTAAAGTTCGTTCAACCCGAGCTTCGGGAACAGCGACAAGCTCTCGTTTTAATACTTTAAAAAGAGTAATTTAACAATAATTTAACAAGGTAATTATGTAAAAGTAATACTTATATATGATGTCTCAACAGCAATAAGTAGAGTTTATTGGAAGACTTGTAGGGATGTTCGTAGTTTAGAGATATGAAGAGATGCTTTTTTTCAAGATAACTACCCCACTAGTCACTGTCTTCAGACGAACCGATGGTGGCTGGAGCCGAAATGTGATAGAATGGAGTCCACGATTAGGCAAACATAGTGTAGGGCACCCACACACACACATATAGTATAGTAGCACGATGATGGAGCGACAATTTGAAGAAAGTGGCTGACGACCGACGGATACGGCCTGTCCAAGACCGGGATAGATGGCGCTCCTTGAGGGAGACCTTCGGTCAGCAGTGGACGGTGATAGGTTGATACATAAACACCCGCACTATCTGTATTCCAGTGTAGCGGGTCTAACAATTATATATGAAACGCATACAAAGAACAATGAGACTCAAAACAACAATTTGTGGATTGTTGTCCCTTGTGGAGTTGAACCCACAACACTCAGCAGAGAAGACATCGGTGAAATGACAACTTAAACCACTGTACCATCCGTGCAGTCAATAAATACTTGTAAAAATGTTGATATAAACGAAGGTTCTTTTTCACAAATTTAACATTAACATCTATTAGTAGTAGCGTGATCATATATACCCTATAGCCTTCCTCGATAAATGGACTATTCAACACCCAAATAATTTTTCAAATCGGAACAGCGGTTCCTGAGATTAGCGTGTTCAAACAAACAAACAAACAAACAAACAAACAAACTCTTCAGCTTTATATATTAGTATAGATTTGTAAAAAAGAACCTTCGTTTATATCAACATTTTACAAGTATTTATTGACTGCACGGATAGCACAGAGGTTTATGTGGTCATTTCATTCTGAAAAAACTAGACTAGATAAAATAAATATGCCCAAAAGGAAAAATAAATACCATTAGAATTATTAGTGTTATATTATATAAGTTATATATTTGTACAAGTTGTAAAAGACTTATTATTTGAATAAACATGGTAGCTTATGTTGTAATAAGTTCCATTCTCGTGATGTTTCTCCAGACTATAACCGTTTCTAAAATTAATAAAGAGAGAAACTGGTACGAAAACTTTTAATTCATTTTCTTAGTATTTCCAAAGAAGAACGGTAACCTCGATGAAATTCATGTTTGACTGAGAATCGTGTCGAAGCAGTAGTTAGATGGAGACTTCTACTGTTTCGCGAGTGTGTCTTCTATCTGTTTTCACAGAATGGTCTTTTAACTGTTCATGTCTTATGTAAATATAAAATGTATCCCACACGTTTATAGAATCTTATAATACTAGTGTTATTGAGTAGATAACGAGACTGAACATTGATTTACATGAATTGCGCAAGTGTAAACTGTTTTCATGAGAAGTTGAAATCGTCAATATTATATGATTCCAAATTCAACAAGGCTAGATATTGTGGTACTAGCACTAATAAACATACATTTCTATTATTAATTCTTTTAAAAATATTAGAGATAAGTAACGCTTAAATTAAAAATTAAGCTTAAATTAAGCTTAATACACATATTTGTTATGTGGAAATCAAATGTGTGACCTCCTATAGCAGTCAGGACTACCATCACTGGATCAACAGACTAATCAAAATATATATCATGGTATGCTTGACTATTTTCGGTTAGATTTTATTTCACCCATCCCGGCTTCGCATGGAAGTCTTTGAAATTCTCGGATTTGCTCTACTATAATACATAATACACATGTTTTACACACATAAACCTTCCTCTTGAATCACTCAAACTGCATTAAAATCCGTTTAGAAGTTTTAAATAAGTAATAGTTATACTCTGTAAAGAAGTGAACTTACGTATTTGGTGAAAAAAATGGGACGATTTTCAGTGTCTCCAAGATTTACACGCCCCATGCGAGTCATTAGTCTTGTCCCGGCATGACTTGTCACTCTTCTTTCAACTCGAGAAGAGAGTGTAGTCAAGTAGTAACGAGTCACGTAAATGATGCGTCATTAAAGCCTTAGCTTTTGGACTAAAGGGCTTTTGTTAAAACTTTTGTTGTAACGATCTTCGTTAACATGCCAGTTCTATCTAGTTTTGTTCTGGAGAATATTTAATTGTGTTGAACTCATTCTAAGTTTATTTTGTACTTTAATTAAGGCGTGTATGGCTTGCCAAAATGATTCTACTCTGCCTAATGAAAGGCATAAGCAGAATCCAAGAATGGTGATCACCATACTCATTGCGAATACAACAATGCAGCATGGCGACTATATACTTACTAGGGTATTTTTTTAAACTAGAGGATGAGATTAAAATCTATTCAGACCATTTAGTAAGTAAATTGACATACAAATGTCTAACTTTTAAATTAACCTACTAACCAACTTTCATAGGCGATTGTTACAGTCGCAATAACAAATCCTTTACGATTTATTGTTACCATTCATTTTAAGTTTTTAGCAGTACTTATCTCTCTGTTGTTCCCGCTTTGTAACCCAAGGCATGTCACTCGCAGGCTTTCTCCGTGAATCCAAACTACACGAGTTTCTTGTCCTCGAATCACGATAGGAATGTTCGCTCATCAAACAATTTACTTCTCTTGTATCCCTCCCACAATTCCGACTTCGTGAACTCTTCGTTCTTTGTGAAACCGGTACAACTATTAGCTCCCACTTGAACACAAAATTACCTACATCACCCAAAGGTTGGCTGGTACAGAATGCCTTGAGCATTTAGGGCGCCCACACAAAACTGTGAATTTGCAACACATCGTAAATATCTCATTTATTTGTATCCATAAATAATTTATCTTATTTTATTTATCATTTTTTATTCTATTTTTCATCATTCATTTCATACAAAAATCTTATTAGGACACCTCTTTGTAGCCGGAAATATGGTTACTTGAACCAACGCTTGCCGCAAGAATTCGTATCGTAGGAATTCGCATCGCGAATTTACGATGCGGCGTCGCATCGCATCGCATCGTAGTTATGTGTGCATAACTACAATGCGACGTGTGGGCTTGAAGTTATAAAAAAAGTTTCTGTGGCTTGTGATTGAGTTATATGTAGGTACCTAAGTACTATAGTTAGCGTCCATATAGGTGTAAGTTACGTGTTCGGTATAATAAAACCTTCAGGAAGATAGGAAAGGAAATTGTTGGTATTTCCGTGGTGTTACGGAGCGTGGAAAATAATACACGTTAAGGTCGCGTTTGCAAAATTGATAGGTACAGAATCGAATTACTACGTTGACACAAGTTACACAAACAAGTGCAAATCGGATAGCGGCAGGTATAAATGTCAACTTGCCTAAATTGATATTTTGAAAGTTTTTTATATTTTCTCATTTCTATGTAATAGGTACTTACCTCCGGACTTGCTGGAGTGACCTGAAGGTGTACTTCGGTGACTGCTTATGGAACTCCTAGACGAGTTGACAGTCTCACCGAGTTTGGGCTCGTTTTGTTAGTTATGACTAGACCTTACCTCCGGACTACATGGAGTGACCTGAAGGTGTACTTCGGTGACTGCTAGTGGAACTCCTAGACGAGTTGACATAGTCTTACCGATGTTGAGCTTATTTTGTTAGTTATGATGAGACCTTACCTCCGGCTTAGATGGAGTGACCTGAAGGTGTACTTCGGTGACTGCTAGTGGAACTCCTAGACGAGTTGACATAGTCTTACCGATTTTGAGCTTATTTTGTTAGTTATGATGAGACCTTACCTCCGGCTTAGGTGGAGTGACCTGAAGGTGTACTTCGGTGACTGCTTTTCGATCTCATAGACGAGTTGACATAGTCTTACCGAGTTTAGGCTCGTTTTGTTAGTTATGATGAGATCTTACCTTCGGACTACACGGAGTGACCTGAAGGTGTACTTCGGTGACTGCTAATGGAACTCCTCGACGAGTAGAACTAGGTGTGCCGAGTTTGGGCTCATTTTGTTAGTTATGATGAGACCTTACCTCCGGACTATATGGAGTGACCTAAAGGTGTACTTCGGTGACTGCTAGTGGAACTCCTAGACGAGTTGACATAGTCTTACCGATTTTGAGCTTATTTTGTTAGTTATGATGAGACCTTACCTCCGGCTTAGATGGAGTGACCTGAAGGTGTACTTCGGTGACTGCTAGTGGAACTCCTAGATGAGTTGACATAGTCTTATCGATTTTGAGCTTATTTTGTTAGTTATGATGAGACCTTACCTCCGGCTTAGGTGGAGTGACCTGAAGGTGTACTTCGGTGACTGCTTTTGGATCTCATAGACGAGTTGACATAGTCTTACCGAGTTTGGGATCGTTTTGTTAGTTCTGATGAGACATTACCTCCAGACTAGATGGAGTGACCTGAAGGTGTACTTCGGTAACTGCTAATGGAACTGAAGTACACCTTCAGGTCACTCCATCTAGTCTGGAGGTAAGGTCTCATCATAACTAACAAAACAAGCCCAAACTCGGTAAGACTGTGTCAACTCGTCTAGGAGTTCCAAAAGCAGTTACCGAAGTACACCTTCAGATCACTCCACCTAAGCCGGAGGTAAGGTCTCATCATAACTAAAAAAATGAGCCCAGACTCGGTAACACTATGTCAACTCGTCTAGGAGTTCCACTAGCAGTCACCGAAGTACACCTTCAAGTCACTCCATGTAGTCCGGAGGTAAGGTCTCATCATAACTAACAAAATGAGCCTAAACTCGATTAGACTATGTCAACTCGTCTAGAAGTTAGAAAAGCAGTCACCGTAGTACACCTTCAGGTCACTCCACCTAAGTAGGGGAAAAGTCTCATCAATCGAGCCCGAACTCGCACAATACTACTTAGTTTTAGCAAACTAAAATATTGTTATAAAAATCTGTAAATAGAAGAAACCTCCTCCTTTTTTTGAAGTCGGTTAAAAATAATCTAACGTTGTCAAGTATCAACCTATTCTGGTTTATCGAATATATTGAATTCGAAGAGCGATCTTTTCAACAAGAGCTAATGCAAACAGGCGACACAGTGTCCACTCATGACGGCGGCTGAGCGCAGACTGAGATTACGAAATTTTTACGCGATAAATCAAAAGAGGTTCAAAAAAATAAAATAACCCTTATTGCAATCGACTACGATTCATCCGTAATAGCAAAATATGAGAAAATATAAGCTCCGGTTGTTATTTTTTCTGCGACTTTCTGTGACACTTTTATACCATTTTTTTCCTCGGATTTATAATTGACTATATATGCCTTCTTACATTATTTTTAGAAATTCTAAAATAGGTTGATTGTAGAACAAAAATGTACCAAAACTCAACCCGATATCGTAAATACTGTGGAAAATGGTTACGGAAGATCGTTTTTACAATATAAAAAAATACAATTTCCAAAAAAGTTGTCCCTCGGATTTGAAGATGAAGAACTAATCTATAAGTGTTAGTACTTTGTTATATTCAATTTGTTTAGTTTAGTTACAAATTGCACCGAAAAAAAGCATAATTTTGTACGAATCGTAAACGCGCCCTTAAAAGCGTAGTGGTAGTTTATTACTTAATGTGTAGTTTCTTCTTTATTAAGACATTTCACATAAACAGTTAATAAAGTAGTATAAGCACGACGCATATATATAGAGATATGTGAAGGATATGTACAAAGATGTGTTTTTATTAATAAAATTGGGAATCCTATTGGCAGACATATGTAGTCTGAATTTAATATTTGAAAACCTATCAGTTAGCGGTAACCGGTGCTTTTAAGTAAGTACGAGGTTCTCGTAATTTTATTCATTTGAATTATTCTCATCATAAGTTCTCTGATTCCGATATAAGGTTTAATGGATAAACTATTAAGTATGTAAAATGAATATTTACGTCATTTCCTTTTTTAAATCTTTTTATTACTGTTTACGCAAACTTTTAAACATCTGACCAATTTTCAATGGTTTGAAAATTGGTTCAGATGTTTAAAAGGTTCCAATTTGCCTAAGATTATCCTTGTGTAAAAAGTTACTTTGCTCCAATAAAACTGTTACGTCTTTGGGAAATAAAACTATCCCTTAACGCTTTTTTATCGTAATTTTTTGACTGAAACTTTAACGTGCACGTGTTACTTCGCACGTGCGCATGCAAAGCTGCTCATGTGAATAAACAAGCAACATGCAATTTGAGGTTGCACTTTATAAGGTCTGTGTTTTATCTATATTTAGATAATAAAGTATAATCTGATAGTGTTCTATGCATATAATCTTTTTACACGCATATAGTTCAATAGTTTTCAGTCTATGTTTGTGCGTTCCAAACTACTGAACTAATTTGAATGAATGAGTTGTCAATAGATGCATAAAAATGATAGCAACACACTATCATACTAATATTATAAAGGTGAATGTAAGTTTGTTTGTTACACAAAACTACTTAATCGATTATCATGAAACTTTGTATAAATACTCTTAAAGGTATTAGAAGTAACATATTATACTTTTTATTAAATACGAGCGAAGCCGCATTTCATTATAGTTATTCAAACTTTTTATTGTTTACAGTAGCACAGAGTAGCCGGGTCAGAATAAGCCACCACTATTATAGTTAGATCTCGTAAAAATTTCCACCTCTTGCAAACAGTATAGGTGCCAAATAATTAGAGCAGGTACAAAGAATAGTTGAAAATGAATAATTGGGTCAGTGGATGATAAAAGTTTCAAGGGCATTAAAGGTTGTACTACCCCGGTAACATGTCTTTTTGTTCTCTAATTTTATTAACTCGAATTGAATGTGCCTTGAAGTACGACACTACCACAATGGAAAAATTTTGCATGGTGATAGGTGAGCCCCTCATCAAAATGAAGCCACTCACGAAAAACTAGCTTGATAGTAATATGTAAAATCTAGGAATCCGGACTATAGCCAATGTCACCCGTAAAATTATTACAAATTAAAATTATTTTTAAAATCGGTTCAGTAGTTTAGGCGTTACAGTGGAACATACAAACATAGACTGCCAAAAGTATTACGCTTCCTTTTAGCTTCATCGTAGTTAGGTAATAAAATAAAGGTGATGTTATTACATACAAATGACAACTTATTGTTTAACTGTGTCAAACCCCGGATCCAATCCAATGACCTGCATTTTCTTAATACGAGTATTCTTAAGATTTAGATCAACAAGCATTTGACCTAGATTTAGATCGTTTTTCTAGAGCGGTTTGACCCAGGGGATAACAATAATCTGTTGCTATAGCTTTTGTCACCATATTTGAGGTGTCTGACTGACTCGATATATCGATTGTCACAGGCGCTAATGGAGCGAAGGGGCGACGGCTTTTCATTCCCGTCTTGTCGTGTAATTATACCTGTTTAACAGTTACCTACGTATTGACCTAAACGTTTATCGAACCACAACTTCAGATAGGTATCTATAGATAATATTCGATAGTTTATGTTGAATGAAATATGGAGTCAAAAGCGCAGATAGATGAATTAGATATCATTATTCCGTTTATTTTTCTAATATATTTTTATTTTGTCGCAGTGATGTAAAGACTAAATCATGTGAAAACAACAACTTGGTCTTCAAAAGTAAAGAACTTGAATTCGTAATGTTCCATGTACCGCTTAAACGCTTTTAGATATAGTAAAGTTAGTATCTATTTTGTACAAAGGAATATACAATACTATAACGTGATAAATTGTAACTCCTTCAGAAAGTAACTACAGAATTCCAGATATTTCTATCGCAGACAGCTTTATCATCCGTGAAATATATGTATTTATTCCACACAAAAGATTTGTATATTGGAGTCTCCATGGAATATCTACTTGTGATTTGTCTAAAGGAGCTCGAACGTTATTGTTACCCGTCCCTGTGTCACTTATACCCGTCACTATGTGAATAAATACTTCAAATAAGCCCAACATCCCTTTTCAGTTATATTACTATGAGCTCTCGTAAGTTGTCTAAAGACTAAATTTGTTTATGATTTTATATTTTAAGAAACCTGCATACTCCTCATGATAAGGGTCTAGTAGTTCCCCTGAGCTTTGTATTTTTATTAAGGTTAGAATCTGACCCCAAGCATCGTAGCTTGATGAGCACAGCTTGTACATAAATCTGAAACACTTCAGTACTTACTGGTGTTGTCTGAAGCTGGTAGTATTAATCAGATTTTCCATGGCTCTTTTTATATGTTCAGTTAAATCGAAATATTAAAAAAGTGGAGCAAAAGCTTTTTATGAAAATTATGCGAAGTATGATATTTATTTAGTGTTACCAACATTTGGTGAAACCAGTTCGTATAAAACACTAAAAAGTAGCAACATAATTTTCCTTTACATTTATTAGGTGCACTTAAGATAGTAGAATTTTAAAACATAATAAAACTACAATGAAGTATACTTTATTAGGTTGGTTTTTATTTGCAAACTAGCTGACCCGCTCAACTTCGTTTGCGTATCTCCATAAGAAATATTTTTTTCCCATTTTCGGTCGATACCCGGCTCCTATTGGTCGTAGAGTGATGTTACATAGCCTAAAACTTTCCTCGCTAAATGGGCTATCCAACAAAAAAATAATTAGCAAAATCGCAAAATTAGCAATGTCGTGACCAAGGCGAATAGGGATTCATTTTTATATACATATATAGATTAATTTAAATTATTTCGTGAATTAGGTATTTGTGAGAGGAAATCAAACCGGATTCGTTCAATACGTGACCAATTAGTTAGTCTGGAAACGAGGTTGACATCGGATAAGATAAGTTGATTTTTCCAGTCATTAATCTTTCACAGTTATCATGTCACGCCCGATTTCCATCTCAATCTGTTGGTCTATCACAGTAGTAAGAAAAACACGTGAGATTTATTTAAATCTTTTTCCTTTGATCTATTCTTAACTAGCTGCGCCCTGTGGTATTACCCGCGGGTTTTGTTGCTTTTCAATCAGATATTGTTCACTATATCGTTGCTTTTAGTTTTATATTCACGTAACCCTACTTTTTTAATAATATCTATACTAATATAATAAAGCTGAAGAGTTTGTTTGTTTGTTTGAACGCTAAAACAGGAACCGCAGGTCCGATATGAAAAAAAATCTCGGTGTTGGATAGTTCATTTATCGAGGAAGGCTATAGGGTATATATTATCACGTTACTACTAATAGGAGCGGAGCAACAATGAAGAATGTTTCCAAAACGGGGGAAATTTTCACGCTACGGGCAATATAAGGCGCAAAAGAGGTTGCGTGGGTCAGCTAGTAATAAATATATAATATAAATAAATAAAAGTAGCCTAAGTTACTCCTTATAACATCATCTGCCAGTTAAAGTCTCGTTAAAATCGGTCCATTCCAGAGATTAGCCAGGACAAATAGCCAAAAAAAAATTAAAAAAGATGTTTTGGTGTAAGTACCGTACCTATACAATTCAATATGCATTAGGTGAAAAGCTTTGAAATTACAAATAGACATTTCAGTTTTACTCGTTATACGGATTTGCAGTTGCAGATGTCCATAGATGGGAGGTGATCATTTTTCAAATGCATTCAGTAATATTACTGCCCTCTATCCTCGTCAAAAACGACTTGAAATGTATTAAGATTTTATATAATAGTATCGAAACCCTATTTTAAGTGAACTCAACTAATTTCTCATTACGTCGCTAAAACGTGGCGGACAGCAACTAATTATTACAGTTATAATCTCACTAAAGGGATTAGCGAGTAGCTGTCGTGACATTTTCTTCTTCCATCAGTTTTAATGGAACCGTAATATCCTTAAGCCCTGGTTAAGTACTACACCTGGTGCTTGCCCTGTCTTTCGCTTATCACCTTCTAAAAAGATTTTAGTTCTAGTAGCAAAGGAGCGAATATATTTTTAATTTATATATTTATATGTGAAGCAAAGGCTTTGTACTTCTTTTTACGAAAATTATGTTAATGGAGGACTATGTTTAGCACAGTTAATATAGAGGAGGAATGCAGAAATAAATGAAGTACAAAGAGATACAGATTAGCGTTACTGACAAACTTTATATATTTATTTTTATATTATTATTTTCTTAGATTGTTGGTTATATTTCTAGCAGTAACCGTTAAGCTTAAGTTAATGATGATAAAAGTTATGCTACTACAAAAAAATTGAGACAGATTTTTTAGGGAACAATTAATTTCTGTTTTTCACTCGGCGACGGAGCTTTTGATACAAGCTCTGTGCAGAACAAAAACATAGAAGGAATTTAACTTTTACATTTAATAATATGTTTATTAACAAAACTGTGCAAAAGTTGCATAAGAAATACTTAGTTTGTCTATATAGCGCACTGTTATAAGGCTAAGAATTATACTTTTTAAATTTAGTAGGGCAACCGTAAAAGTGATACATAACAGGCCGGGCATGTATGATAATCGAAAACTAATTTATACTACTCCACCTGTAAATCGTTGCGGTAAAAATAGGGCAAAGGTGCGGCATTATGAAATACGAGCGGGAGGCGTATTTTTTGTAAACATTACGAAAATTGGTAACTCATTCTTTGGAGCGAAGGAAATAGGTAGGTACTACCAAGGGTGTTGGGTTTTTCCAGAAAGTTTCATTTGAAAAGGAAGTCTGTATGAGTGTTTAGGATTTATTTTTAAGTAATATTTTTTTATTGGTGCTTAGCACATAACTGGCCGAACAACCTAACTATTGATGTCCGAATTTGGGTCAAAATGTATTGTTATTGTACCTACAGATGAGACAAAGGTGAGTTGTTTTGTTGGTTCAACCATTAATAAATATGAAGTCATCTAACTGTTGCATACTGAAAATGCAAAAAGTAATGTAGCAGCAAAAAGCTTATGAAGGTTTCGATTATAGGTCTATAGATCAAAGGTAAAATATATTTAGCCATTTGTGGAAGAACGAGTGTCATATCCCTCCAACACAAAGGGAGGATCCTCCGACCAGGCGAGGTGATCATGCCTGGCGGGCCATGGCCCTTCCGTTGCCTGTGATACGGCCCTATGATAATCGGCGTGAGAACTTCTATTGCGCGTTTCAGGATTGGTAGTTATTCCGTGTTGTGCGTTACTTAGTAGTTCAGTGTATCTTCTGTAGACGGCGCTGTAGTATGTTATGTTGTTGTTGCGCTGCATGAGGAAGTCGCCACTCCATTAAACAGTTATTTAACTAATTCCTATTAACATAAAAACAAATTACTAATTTCTCCTGAATGTAAAGTATGTCTCACAAATGCTATTTTCAATGAATTGAAAAATGAAAGGAATATAAAAAACAAAAATAAAACTAACTTAAAAATATTACTTGTACTTACATAAAACCGAGGACTTTCCAGGAGTTATATTTACTCTTATAAATAGTAAATCTGGTCCAAAATCCATTCTATGCTTCTATATATTTATAAACTACCAGCCAATATCTATAAAAAGTCTTTCATGTAAACTTTAGGGAACCCTTCGTCCTCTAAGACCGTCGTTCTAAATTTACGTACTTTCCATTTTTATATTGGCGCAAATACAACAATTCGTCCGAAATAACGAAAAAGAAAAAATAGGAATAAGTAAGTTATTAGTCTGAAAAATTTAATAATTCTCATGTCACGTTGTTGCTCACGATAAACGCCAAACCTATCTTACCAATTTTCTTGTTTTGTCAAATGTGTGTTTTGCTGGCGTACCTTTTTTTTGACGGGGTGGAAAATCCCTTCGAATTTCCAGCTCCCCGGGGACTCAGGAGTCTGTGGTGATTCCACTAAAAACCAACTCGACGGCCGGTCTTAGGTCCTGCTCTGAGGAGGCCCGCACCATAATATTTCAGGTTCCCCCAAGAACGACGCAACGTTCATCCAGTCGGCCCCATCATTATATTTTGCAACCTGACGGCAGTTTTGCGATCAGGCCATCCTCCTACAGCTGACTGCATCAATTAATCTGCTACCAGAGGTCGCCACTCTCTGGCAGCTTGCGTTTTTTGCTTTAATACCTAAGACAGGATAGTCAACATAACGCTTAGACCAATCCGCCGGATCCGAGTATCGATAGAAAAGGCTTTTTAGGTTAACTTATAGGTCAAATGTTATCTTACAATACTTAATAAGTGTATTACTTTTGCAGATTTTGTGATTATTTAATAGCCGGCTGAGTGAAATGCTTACGCTTATAATATTTTGTGATAGATAATAATAGTAGAAGTTCCCACATTAAGTTTACGTTGGAGGTACAAGTGATAACACAAAAGTTTGACTTGAGTATTTTAATACAAAAAAAATATATCGGCTTACATTTCTACTAAACTGTAGGTACTTAAATGTGCACGATTATACTCATAGAAGTGTAGCTAATACAAAGCTATTGTTTGTTTTACGCCGCCAATTCGAGCTAACTGACATGGACGTACAGGGCGCGGTGAGAAAACAATACGTTCAGAGGTCAAAAACCTACAAGTGTCCTTGACTTAACAAATAAAAATATCTCTTATACTTATTTCTTTAAAAAAAAAACAAGTTGAAGATACATATGATTTTTATGGTTTAAGGGTAAATAGTTTTGTTTCATATAACTTGTACAGTTACATACAAAGTTTAGGAGTATCGAATTGGTATATATATTAAAGGTGCTGCTACAATGCAAGAAACACAGATCATATTTAATTGCAAATCTACAACGGTAATACAAAAAACTGCTCTATACATACTAATATTACTAAATC
This sequence comes from Spilosoma lubricipeda, assembly GCA_905220595.1. NCBI lineage: Eukaryota > Metazoa > Arthropoda > Insecta > Lepidoptera > Erebidae > Spilosoma > Spilosoma lubricipeda. The sequence goes on from HG992290.1 coordinate 7,016,173, forward strand.
GAAAGTAACTGTTTGTCTGTTACGCTTGCATGGCTAAACCACCGCACCGATGTTAATAAAATTTGGATTCTTGAAGAAAGATAAAGGCTTCTTTTTACTATGATAACTAACATACACGCGGGCAGAGCTGCGAGCAAAAGCTAGTGTTCTAGATAACTTCAATCAATTTCCGCAGTTTCAGTTACGGTTTTGCCTTTTTTTACGTAGATCAAAAATTAATGCTATATCGGTCTTCCCCAACTATTGCGGCATGGAATCTAATCCTCACAGGTAATTAAAAAGATCGAGAAGCTATGATATTAGTATAGATCACTTACCAATGTATTAAAACGTTGCCATCTCTCAGTCTTGCTGCGTGTATAAAGTCGTTGCACAGACTGAAGTACTGCGTCAGATTTTGGTCAGGAGAATCTGAAGCCATTATACATAGGTAGTGTTTGTCCTGTTAACAAAAGAAATACATATAGTAAAAACTATCAATTTTCAACAGCCTTTAACATAAGTCTTATCAAGAAGGTTTTGGTCTAATATGCAACCCTGGTTTGGTAAACGGGTTGGTTTTTATTTCTCTTTGTTGTCTTGTCCTGCGCAGTTTCCTTAATTAGTTGCCTCTTACGACACCTACGGGAGGAAAAGGGGGTGGGAGGACACTCCGCGTTCTTAATCCGTCATCACACAGCGGTCATGTATAAATATAAATAGGCAAACCCACGCTCATTTCGAAGATGTAGAGGGGGTATTCTCGCCTAATTAAGATTACGTGATGACTTATTTATCAAACTTACGAGTATAAGGAAGTAGAACGACGGTTTTATTAGAATTTGGGATGAATTTAAAAGTATGTACTTCGGTGCAATTCATATGTAACACAGTAATAACCGTTTACGCCTATTAAATACTCTACAGGCAAAAGTATGTTTGTCGATCCAACGAATTACTACGTAAACAAATGGAGTCTTATAATGTCGGTATAGCTAAGATATTCTCTAGAGTTTTCTATTTAATTTTAAGTTTAGTTTATTTTCTATTCATAACTGATATTTTAAAGATCATAATCATATAGATTAGAATAGTATAATGTGAACTACTATTATACTTGATCCACTACAGGCCGTAGTTTATAAAACCATCTGCGCTTCTCAGCATCACATTTAATAATTATAATAATAATAAATCGCTTTATTGTACACCAGATAACTTAGTACATAACTAAAAACTAGGTAGGTCGGTAGTACAACTGGCGGCCTTATTGCTCAACGGCAATCTCTTCCAGGCAACCGTGCAGCAACCTTCCAGGCCACATTTACTTCATTAATTTAACTGCTCTTTGTATCAGTTGTCTAGTACCCATAACACAAGCTCTGCTTAGCTTGGGACTACATGGCGTGGTGTGTTAGACGCTCGAAATATTAAAAAAAAAACGGTGTTTTGCTCGATGAAATATCTGCGAGATACTATACAAAAACAATGGGACATGCTATAATACTAAAGAACTTTATAGATCTTCTTATAAACACCTACCATACACTAAACTGCGACGAATCGCACATCTCTATCTTTGTCTCAAACACTGTTAAGTTAATTTCAGTGAAATGTTTACCAAGAACTCCAAGATATACGAGTTTACTTGAAGCCCAGGATAGTTAATAAATTACCTAATAAATCGGAAACAAACTATAAACTAACAAACTATTAATGTATTGTATGAAATAAAGGAGATCGATTACGTTAAAAGTCCATAACTTTTAATACTATACATAAATCACTTTGATGAATGCTTTTCCCTCGTTGCTCTTGGATAGTGAAGCGAGAGTTCATTGCGAAATGGTGAAAGATTCTTTGGGAGAAATATTTGTGTGTTGATATTTCCTCTATCGGGGGACAAGGATTGTGTCTATATTTTTATTGGGTACATAAACATGGGTAACGGAATCATATTTTTTACTTATGCAATATGCTGAATCTATAAAAATCTTAGAGGGTGCAAGAAATCTAGCTGTTCAAAAAGATTTTTTAGGGTAAGTCGACGATAACCAAATTCGTCAGGGGTATAGTAGGCTAAAGTATTCTTTCTAACAAGAGGTCCATGTCCAGGTGTAGACCGTTAAAGGCTGTTGATTATAATGATGAAGTCAACGAGTCCTGCTCTGTCTAGAGTCATGTCTTTGGTACACGCCAAAGTAAGCTAAAACTTTTTCATTTAAGACCACTGGTGGTCCTATTCTCAACTATTGACGGTTTAACTTAAGTAATCTGAACATATTACTTATTGTTCCCAATAAACATAAATTAGTGATCATTATTTAAAGAAATAACGCAGAGAACGTAGTACATACTGACATATTAGATGTCCGAAATATTTATATTTATATTTATATTTATATTTATATTTATATTTATATTTATATTTATATTTATATTTATATTTATATTTATATTTATATTTATATTTATATTTATATTTATATTTATATTTATATTTATATTTATATTTATATTTATATTTATATTTATATTTATATTTATATTTATATTTATATTTATATTTATATTTATATTTATATTTATATTTATATTTATATTTATATTTATATTTATATTTATATTTATATTTCTTATTCATATCACTCAGATTAATGGAGAAATCACAGGATCGTATTTTGTTATTATTTCAATCAGCCTAAGTTGTCTAGGAATACGATTGCGAAACTTCACATAGTCGCTATAATTCTCCTGAGGGTAATAATGTTGGAATGCGATGAAACGGTTGTGGCGCTTAGGTCTTTATTACAAGTCGTAGGTATTTTAAGTCTCTAAAAATCTGAGAAAAAAAATTTCAAAGTAAGCGAACTTTGTTATTTACGCTTCATATAGAAATAGGGTTAAAGTAAAACCTAGTATATAGGTTACTGTAATTAATAGTTCATTGAATATTAGGTCGAGAGTATTTTTAAACTTTGACGCAAAAAGGTAGGTTGTTATAAGTTAAACTTGTGCCTGTAATCCTGTTGCCTAAGTTGTTATGGCCAAAAATATCTGTTGGTTTTAAAAGTTTAGTGAATGGCATAACGTTATATCATAAAAGCTATGAAAATCTATATTTTTATTGCGAAAGTTAGCTTAGCTAGCTTTTAAGTAACTAAAACTAAACTAGTATGCTATGAAAGTCAAGTTAAATGTACTGTAGACGAAAGACGAAAGACGAAAAAGTAACGATAACTTAATATCTAATTGATATCACTACGATTGCATAATATATTACAAAGGTGCTTTTTAGTGTTGAAGTATTTTATATGTCCTACTACTATTATAAATGCGAAAGTTTTTAAGGATGGATAGATGTTTGGATGGATGTTTGTTACTCTTTCACGCAAAAACTACGAACGGATTTGGATGAAACTTTACAGTAATATAGCTTATATATCAAAATAACACATAGGCTACTATTTGCCGCGATAACCGAAATAAACGCGGGCGGCGCCGCGGGCAACAACTATAGAATAAAATAAGAATATGAACAATTTATTGCATAAAATGTGGTATAGTTTTGGATGTTGCAATTATAAATGGTACGGTATCAAACATACCTATCGTTAATATTGACATGCAAATTTAAATTTAAACTACATCATGAAACAAATTACCTATATGCAAAAACATTGTACTAATATTACATTGTACTGTACTACTACATTGTAATGTACTACTACATTGTACTGTACTACTACATTGTACTGTACTACTACATTGTACTCTTGTATATTGTGCTGAGGTTTAAGATCTGCATAAGCACAGTTTCAAATGATACTCAGCCGTTAATATTCTGTTGCAATCTCGGGAGTTTAATCGGAAATAGTACCTGACATCTAGACATAACGTTGGCCATCTACTGCGCGGCTATCTAAAATAATCTGGTGAAATGTGAATAGATATATACTGGCCGTACCTCATCGGCTATTACATTTTACGGCCCAGCAATAAACCTAGCTCGATGTCAATGATTGCTTTGATTGCATGATGATAGCTTTAGTTTCTATTATTATTCGCAAGTTTAAGAGCTGTCAGTTGAATCTATTTAGAATGATGTTTAAAAACGTAATAAATATGAAGATTATCATCATGGGTCATCATCATCCCAGCGTTGTTCCCGGTTGCTTGCAAAGCTACTACTTTGGAGCCCTGATTTTTCTTCGCCACTTTGCTTGATCTTCGGCATCCCTGATCAATCTCGTCAAGCCAGCACTTTTTGGGTCTACCCTTCTTACCGGGACCGGGCGGAGTCGGCATGGCCAGGCATTTGTTTCTCACGTAGGAAGGCTGATGGCTCTCTCTTGGCAGGTGACTCTCCTGCAATTTGTCTGCAATATCATGGACACGCTGCTTGCCGCGAATGCTCATCCACCACAGCATAATCATCTCCGTGACGCGCAGCTCTTGTTGGTGTCGTTCCAGCACCGGCCATGCCTCACAACCATATAAGAGAACAGGCCTGATGATACGTTTTATAGATCTGTCCCTTCACCTTAGAGCGTTTTCACATTATCGGATCCCATATCGATGTCCGGCGTTGTCGAAGTAACGCTCTTACGGGGGTCACAAATATCACCTGTCAACTCACGCATCTTGGCCCACGCGGCAGCAATGTGTTCCTTGACGTCGGAATCAATGTCACCGGATGCGCGAAATACAGATCCTAGGTATTTGACTTTGAGATTTCATCATTTCATTGTTCTCAAAATCATTGTAGGAGTATTAAAAGTTTTGTGAACTGAAAAGTCAAGGACTGTTTGCCTTTCCTGAAAATCGTTCAATCTTAAATAACGAATCCACTCTATAACAGTATTGGAAACTGGGAGCTGTTTATTGAAGCCGAAACATCGTTATGTAAAATACTTGTACGGGCCAATGACCGTACATTTGGCAGTCAGCATTTTACGTCCACAACGGCGATTTAAAATATTTATAAATCAGTGCACTTTCAGCATTCACAGGGTGTACTCACTAGCATTAATAATTCAACATTATATTATTAGTTTAATAAGTAATTTTTTGTGCAACAAATAAATGACATCCAAATCAAGCAAAGTCTATCATTCAACAAGCGGTGTACGCTAGTGTAGTGGTGTCTGTCGTATGAACAGGAGACATTATATGTATTTAAATTGGACATAGGGCAAGGTAGTAGAGCCACGCTGATTTCAGCACGAACGGGCCGGCTCGACCGGCTCGAAAATCAACGTAAAATGACAGCGATCATGCTGTCGTGTTTTGTTGGTGGGAGTAAGACCCAACGATGCAGAAGCATCACTAGCCCGCCAAGGTGTGGGTCATCATGCTGAATTGTTGCATTGTCTGCATTCGCAGTATGGTGACCACCACTGCTAGATTCTGCTTATGCTTTCCACCAAGCAGTTTATATTCATTTTGGCAGGGCGAAACATAAAAAAAAAATAAAAACGAATGTAACAGGTTTAGGATCTACATGCTCGTGTAGCATTGGTGATTCAATTGTGCCGTCCGAGAATGCCAGAGTAGCTATGTAATGTCGTTACGGACAGAAGAGTCATTCGAATCATACGTGAATACGAACAAGAACATACATATACGATACACTATCGTATGGTCACTATAATTTCATTTGACTCGGTCCGACATTGATGATATTATACGACTTAGGGAATTAGTTTTGTTGGTAGAGTCTTGTGCAAAAAATATAATAGGAGTTGGAAAAATGGAGGAAAATTTTAGGACAGTAAATACCACACATTTTGAAGTGAAAATAATATTTTAATATCGATGTTGCATTTAGGAATTTCAAGAAAGTTTGATACTTAAATTAAGTGGTTTTTATTGTATGCTTAACTCCACGGTGTTTCCCGCGGTTGTTGTCGTACCGCGAGTAACACCGCGGGCGAACCTAGTCTAAAAAAAGTAGCCTAAATAGCTCCCCATATCATTAGCTACCTATCAGTGGAAGTCCCGTTAAAATCGGCCCAGCCGTACCAGACATTACTCGGAACAAATAGACAGACAGACAGACAAAAAAAAAACATTTGTTGTATATGTACCGTGTATACATACATATGCATTTAGTAAAAAGCGGTTATTTTAATTTTACCAACAGACACTCCAATTTCATTAATTTGTATAGAATGCCTGCCAAAGTGAGACTACTCTGACTGATGGAAAGCATGAGCAGAATCTAAGAGCATTGGTCACCTAATTGTGAATGCAGATAATGCAACAATGAAGCACGGTGACCCACACTATGGCGGCTTATTGAGATAATTCTGCATCATTGGGCCTCCGGTTTCGCACTCACCAACGACGCACGACATCATGATACTGTCATTTTAGATTGCTTTTATGTGAGAGGGTAGTACCGCCCCGGATTTGTATAGAAGTGACATGACACCCGTTTCTCCACAAATGCTAAAAGAAGGAAAAGTTGAAATCGAGCCGGCCCGGTCCTACTGAAATCAGCGTGGCTCTACTACCGTACAAATTTTATTAAATGATCAAGATCGAATAAAGAATAATACAAGTAATGCAGCAAAACGTATTCTTATATCAACATTATTGTCTTGAAGACTATTGTTTTACAGAGCAGCTCACATAAGTTATTTCAATTTTAAAATGGTAAGAGGAATCCTGTATATTCTGGTAACTTAAATTTTACATTGTTTAGAATCGTAATCATGTGCATACAATATCAAATATTCCGCTTTCTAGACAACATATTATTGCACCTTGCAGGGCCTCGACCTCCAAATCCGTACAACTGTATAAACCAGATTGCATGGAGTCGGTCGATGTGAACTGCAGAGCGCATACATACATCAAGGACTAACAAACTTATCCTTGAAACGCAATGAATTCACAGACCAGACTATGAAAACTGATAATACTTTTTAAAATGCGTAAATGTTGTTTATATGACGTAAACAAGACAGTTGACTAAAGTATAAAAGAAACTTTGTCTACAATAGGCTATTTCAATATTATAATCTTATTTAAGAAAATCAATTGCTATTCGTTTGTTTCGCTAAAACTCGAGAACGGCTAAGCCAATTTTGCTGATTTTGGTTTTAAAATCTTTATCGTAGTCCAGGGAAAATTTAAACAGTGAAAAATTAAAAAAACTTAAAAATTCAAATATCACGTGAACGAAGTAGCGGGCACAGCTAGTATCAAATAATAAAAAAAAAACTTCCAATAAGGCACTATCTCTGCGTAATTATTAAAATGAAAAGTATTCTTAATTCGTTTTTAATTTTAAATTTCGATAAGAACATTGATACATCGGCCATACACCAGTGCGGTTGACATATTGATTGACCTCAAATCGCTAGTAAAACCGGACCTTGATCTTGATAGAGGGGATTTATTCTCACCCAGGAGAAGTATTTTGTGATAAACATGATCACTTATACTCTGAGTATAGTTATGAATTTAGAAATAAATATGTTTATTAATTGTCTGATAACCATAGGCTGTATCTATAATGGTTTTGGATTATGCGACCGTGTGTGTGTTGCGTAAAGTTTTTGCTATTATTATTCTTAACAGAATAAATAAAACATACAATTATACATTATTTAGATCACATTTTCAACTATTGTCATCATAGATTAAAATACTCTTTACGCAAAAATGTTAAGTTGCTATACATAGGAGTTAGGGAGTCTCTCTCTTAATTTAAGGGACAGGCCCTTTTCGGTAGAGGAATTGCCACTCCTCTCTATTTTCTGCGATCTGTTTGACCTCTTGATAGTCCACGACTATTATGTAGAAATCGATTCAACTTGAATATTATATTATAATTTTAAAGTGGTTGAACGTTTAGATTTTCTAGAATTATGTGGTCTAGATCTAGTTACACTCAAAATGTTACAACGTATTTTGCATTAAAATGTTTCGTTCCATTTTGCGGCGAACGAAAAGGCGAAAGCTGTTTATTGCAGGTTGGACGTGAGAAAAATTCTACATTTCGTATAAAGAAACTATAAGTCTTTCTAACCTACTGTAACTGTCACAAAGCGGTGAGAAGTTTGGTTATGGGTAAAAGGAAAACCTGCCGTCGTTTATTTTAACGGACCCTTTTTTGTGGCCGCTCATACAAATCATTTGGTCCCAGTCACCAACGATAGAAAGTACTAGTACCTATGTATGAATTTTAATATAAATGTCCTTAGTTTTTAGTGCTGAAGATCTGAAATTTGACAGAAAATGATGCTTTTGAGAAAATTCTATGGGCCCTCAGTTCTAATTCTGTGGTTAAAATATACCTATTGCTTTATGTGTTATCTATTCCATGTTCTAAATTTTTATATGTGTAGATATTAAGCGTACAAAATGCCTGTTTTAGTCAAAATAAACTAGCACATATTTTATATAGCGCTAGGAAACGAATTCACCAATGGTCAAATAGTTCTTAAAATGGGGATGACATTTTCTCGTGTCCAATTCACCATTTTTTTAAAAATGTATACTGAACTCATAATCAACTATAAAATGTTGTATTATTTTTAAATTGTATACATTACTTGAATTAAAATTGTATAAATTATCATATAGAGCTTAACAACAAATAAAAGAAACACTTCACTCCAATTTTTTGTTGTGCCTTTGCGTGCAGCAGTTAGTTATTTCAAAGGAAAACAACACCGAATAACTTTAATGAAGAAACTTGGTAATAAATTGGTATTACTTACCTAAGAAGATTCATTTGCAAGATAGACACTAATTTAGTTTAAATGAAATTCCTAATAAACGCTTGAATTCCGTGACTCCTTGTAAACTAGTATTTCGGGCCGAGGACGTACTGAATATAAAAAAGTAAATTGTTCTAAGTTCAAGAAGTAAGTGAAGTTCTAGAGCACTTTAACTTGAAGGTAAGTAAGGTAAATTGGATGTCTAAATGATGAAAATCTTAACAAGATGAGAATAGAGAACACATGAATGTAAGACAGCAGATCAACTACAATAAAAAAAAGAAATACCCTTTATCAGCACAGACAATGTTATTTTCAATTTTAATATTCCTTTGTTACACATGAAAGTAACTCAGGCGTGACACTAAATTTAAATAATAAAGTTATATAGGATCACTCATGCGTCAGCCCGACACAATCAATTTGCCATGAATCTACTGATCCGATTAAGTTGGAATTTCGCACACATTTCAATTATTGGAATCCAATTACATATGGGTAAATAATCTATACAAATAAATAAAATTGGAGTGTCTGTTTGTAATATTAAAATAACAGCTTTTTAATCAATGCATGTGTATGTATACACGATACATATACCAAAAATGTAGTTAAATTTTTTTTTGTCTGTCTGTCTGTCTGTCTGTCTGTTTGTTCCGGGTAATCTCTGGAACGGCTGGACGGATTTTGACGGGACTTTCACTGGCAGGTAGCCGATGATCCGGGGAGTAACTTAGGCTACTTTTTTGCTTTTATAAACTAGAACAGTATAGAGAGATACAATTTTATAGTTCGTAGTAAAGATTTATGATTCGAAATCTGACATGCAATGTTTCGCAAGCGACCGCGCTGGTACCTAAATAAATTAAATTGTCTAACTATTATTGACATGTAGACGTAGTTTGGTGCTCCCAAAAGGCAGCTGCTACGTCTAGTTATTATTACGTTACCTTAATTCATTAAGTATGTACCTAATTCTTTCTCTCACTCTCTCTCTCTCTGTGTACTGAACTTCATCATAATTATATATTTAATATCTAAGTGTAAGTTTTGCGCTGTATCCACATAACTTTGTTAATACTAATTTAGGTCATGGCTCTACAGGGACTAGTGAGATAAAGGTGCCAATGTATATTTAAAACTCTATGTTTTTATTATATGGTATTAACTGAGTTTCCTGTCGAGCCTTGTCTATCTATCTAACTAATACCTTTGATCCAGCAATTCTTGTAGAAATATACATTCTCAAACTCGGAAACAGTTAAAATTTCTATGATATTTATACAGGGAGTTTTGGGGAGAATTAATTTATTGAAAATTTACCAAAAACAATAGCGAGTTAAGTTTGGTCATCCAGGTCATCACCTCGCATCACATTTCAGAATCTCATAGTTGATAAGAAAGACTGTAAATTACATTTAAAATTGAACAAAAGTATCTGAGTTTTGAAATGATATTTCTTTTTATATATGTCCTGCCAATATGACTCTACTTTGCCTGATGAAAAGCATGAGCAGAATCCAAGAGTAGTGGTCACCATACTCATTGCGGATGCAGACAATGCAACAATGCAGCATGGTGACCCTCACCATGGCGGCCTAGTGATGCTCCTGCATCACTGGGCCTGCGGTCTCGTACTCACCAACGAAACACGACAGCACGAAGGCTGTCATTTTACGTTGATTTTCTATGTGAGGGTAGTACCGCCCCGGTCGAGCCGGCCCAACCGTGCTGAAATCAACGTGGTTCTACTATCTATATTTTTTTATTAGGCCTTTGTGAATGTCAATTACTTTCTAAACTTGTTTATTAAAATATACTTATTGTTACCCGCAGAACTCATGCATCGTGCAGTGTTATTATTCCTTAAAAATGTTAACAAAAAAAAACCGACTTCAAAAACGACCAAATTGGAATGGGATCACACGGAAAGCATCAGCTTTCAAATAAAATAAAAATATAACAAATGCACTACGAATTTCGAAGGTTCTCCTCGATTTCTCTTGGATGCCATTATCAGATCAGTGTCCTTATTATGGTACGACCGTTGGTATATCTCATTTCCATTAAAATAAGAATCATCAAAATCCGTTCATAAACGATGAAGTTACAAACACACATAAAAAAAATATATACGGACGAATTGAGAACTTTCTCCTTTTTTGAAGTCGGTTAAAAATAGGCATTTGAAATACCCAATATATACTTTAAAATATGAAATGAAATACCCATTATTGTACCTGAAAATTAACGTCTTCAATCAAAACAAACCGTTTAATTAATTATCAATATGTATTTGCATATAAGTCAAGCAATTTACCATCAACCACAATTTCATACCGTATATAACAATACAGTGAACTTTCTCTGATAACTACACTATTAACTTTGGTCATGAGGTTACGTGATTACTAGGCACACGGTAGTCATCAACTTTATAACAAAAAAATACTGTTATTTAAAGGTTTTTACAGACCCAAAGGAATCTAGTCCGAATTTACTTTCGATTATGATCTGACCCAAAAAAACACTTTTTTACTTAAGTGGCAAGTTATTTTATTTCATATAATACGTTAGCTAAAATGTTTAAGTGCTTTAAGCAATTCATAAGTAGAAAAACTTGTAAAGGACCCTTTTTTAAGGAACTTTATTCCGTCTCCACCGTCTATCATTATATTCAATAGGCTCTATTATCGCCTAAACCCTATAACAAGAGACAAAAATAAGTTGCATTGAGTTAAAAAGAAACCTGAGTCTTCTGATGGTAAGGGTAACAAATGAGAAGGATAGGAGGGTAATGAAATATAGGAGCATCTAAAAGAGAATGGCCTCTGCTAACTTTAAAATATATCAGGGTAACTTTACAAGCTCGATGCAAAAGTAATAAAAATTGGTTCAAGGTAATGTATGCTCAACAATGACTCTTCCATAGTTTAATCTTTAAATTTCTCTTTATGAATCCTGGTGGTGAGACTCTCGAAATATATTTGTTCTTCATCGGCCAATATTCGTAACAATAGTATGAAGAAATACCTTGCCTTTTGATTTCTAGTATTAAAAATACACAGACTAAACGATTAAAATATTTTACTATTTTTTTTATTTTTTTACTTTTATGCATTCCACAACGTAAATTATCTGTCTGTCTGTCTGACGGTTTGTTTAGGGTAATCTCTGGAACGGCTGGACTGATTTTGACGGGACTTTCACTAGCTGATGATATAAGGAGTAACTTAGGCTACTTTTTTTAAACTAGCCCCGCCCCACGGCGTTACTCGCGGGTCAACATTAACCGCGGGTAACACCGCGGGGTTCAGCTATAGTTCTGATATAAAAATACATAATTTAAATAAACGAATTAAACATAAAGCGACGAGATTAACGCGGGAATTACGATAAAAAATGCAAACTTTTTAAAAGTCCGATGATTTGGGTTTGTAAAAAGTATAACACGGAATAAGTAAAAAGGAAATCTGTCGGACGCTTGAATAATTGAGGTCCCGCCGACCGACCGACCGACCGACCGCGAGACGAAGCGCTCCATAGAAATGGTAACTCGTGTTACATAACGGATGTTGTGGGATTTCAACTCAATGTATATTCATAAATACTTGATAACCTACTCATGTTTGATGTTTCACTGAAAAAATATACGTGATAATTTATTGTTTTTGTTTGATTCAATATTTAAATTGCTAATTTTAGTAATACATAATACTAATTAAGTACAATTGGAGTCATTTGTTTTATTGCATATCTCCGATTTACGAAGAATTTTGTTAAATAATAGATAATAGTTACTAGTAGCATGCGTTCTATGCTTTTCTACTGCTTTATTAGGACTAGCAGAAAAAATCGCAAGAACTTGTTAAAAAACAAAATACAGACTTAGTCACAAACTTCGTTTGAGGTCTCGGGTTCGATTCCGGGTCGGACCAAATGTTTGTATAAACTTCAAATATTTGTATCGGAGTTTGGGTGTTTCCTATTTATAATATGTACGTATTTACATAAAAAAGTGTTTATATATTTATATCAATTTTTGAGTACCAATAACACAAGCTCTGCTTAGATTGGGACTAGAGGGCGTTGTATGTCCGAAATATTATTGATTTATTTATTCGTCTGCGTCATCTTAAAGCTCAGTTGTAAAGTTTAATTTCGGGTTTGAGATTTTGATGTTAAAAATGAAAGCTTTTAAAAATGCTGCGGTTAGCTACATCCGTCAGCGTTTCAAGTTAGAAGTATTAATTTGCATACTAACACTGCATCTGAATTTGCATAAAATATTCAGCGTTCATTTGGAGTAGCTGATGAGGGAACAGGTCACGTGGTCCCCAATGATTGTACATATAGAAGGGCTCTAATGAACGAGTAGTTTTATTCATGATTATGATTCTGTTATGAGCCCGTTAACCTGGATTTATTCTTTTGGGAACTAAGATTTTGGAAGGCAGATTAATGGGCCTTGAGCATTAGACGGCCTTCTCGTCGTTGCCACCGTTGTTTTGATTGGTGGTAGATTATTTAATTAATTAATAATACGATTGAACCTACATGTTATAGTATTTTTCTTGCAGTCATGATGATGATGATAATGTGTTTAATAAACGTATTCTTATACGTATACCAAAAACCAAGTTAGGTGCATGCTAGATTTTCACCTTAAGAATTTCATATGTCATTATATTATTTCACTTTAATATTTCCACGTGTGTTTAACAAAAATATATAATAATAAAAGCATACATGCGAGAATTCCTTTTTTGAGGAATGAAGCATAAACAGAAAATAACATGACATATATTAAGTATAACATTATCAAAACCTATTATATTATCAATTACTTCTAAACAACTTACTTTAAAGGCAATAATATTTCCCATTCCCAAAAGCACAATATGTATTACTTATTTTCCCATTCAACGGTTTATTAATATTAAATCTAAGATTTCACTCAACATACCGCACGATTATGACAGATCATGAAAAATATTGATAACAATGGAAAGTCACAGAACCATGAGTAAATAAAAGTGTGAAAAAATGTTGGGAAGTAGTCGTAAAGTATTCGTTGTGGAAAAATAAGCTGACGGGTTACCGGGGTGAGGGGTGCAAGGTCTTTCTTTCTTTCTTTTTCTTTATGATGAACAATGAAAGCGAACTGTCATTAACGATACAGTTTGTCTCGCAATGTTATAACGGGAGACGGAGGTTGCGATGCCTATTACAAAAAAAAGAAGAAAAAAAAAGCATTGTGAATTTTGCGAAGGAAGAGCGCTGTATATAATAATTATCTTTAAAAAAGTATCACCATCTTCAAGGCGTCTTAATTCTAGACGTAAAAATTTACTTCAAACGAAACGAGACCAAACTTGAAGATGTACAATACAATGGTTATTGAAGATATTGCGTGATTCTATGTTGCACGATAAATATTGTGTAGAGAAGTATCCCTTATTTTTCAAATGTTTTTAAGCTTTAACCTTAACTTGACCAATATATACACCTAACCTTGGCGAAGTCGAATAAAAGTGAGAAATGAAATACGTAAACTACTGTTCCGTTTCTATGAATTTGTTTGTTTGTTTGAACGCCCTAATCTCAGGAACCGCTGGTCCGATTTAAAAAATTCTTTCAGTGCAAGATAGTACATTTACCGAGGAAGGCAGGCTATATAGCAATCCGCTAAGACCAATAGGAGCCGAGTACCAATGAAGAATGTTATAAAAACGGGGGAAAATTATTACGCTACGGGCAATAGGAGACGCAAACGAGGTTGCGTGGGTCAGCTAGTACAATATATTTTGAGACTTACCTTTATGTGCAAGTGGGCTTATTATAAATGTTTACGTAGTTTTTAAATAAAATGAAGTATGTACATTATAAAAATAAATAAAAGATACTTTGATGGCCAAAAGATATAGGTACCGGTAATTATAACGTTCTGAAAGTAGTTATTATTAGCTCATTTCAACAATTTAAATTTAAAAGGTATCTACTTCAAGGGAACCGTATAAATTAGACATACCTATTGGTCGCAAAACTATTTAATTTCGTCGTAAAATGCAAATGCTCTCACGTGTAAAGTTTGACGCGAAAGACCTTCAAATGTTTGCTTTACAAGGACAAAGGAAATAAGGCCACTGCAGAGGGATAATACTGTCTTGATGAAAATTAATGTTCGAACAGGAGTTTCCTTTTAAATACTGTTTAATAATGCGAGCATAAGTTACTAATTAATACACTTTATCAATTTCACTTTAAGTTAACCTAATACATGTACAATACAGGATTTTAGTTTAAGTATGGTTTAGGCATGAATCACCATTATTACCCGACTGCGAAAGAGGAGGAGGGTTATGTTTTTTGAGTGTATGTAGTTATGTATATATATATATTTCTTTGGCACGCCCTAGAGCCTAAACGGCTTGTCGTATTTTTATGTGAGTGGTGTCAATAGATTCGTCTTAGTCGCGACAGTGACACTAGGTACGTCAAAATTAAAAAAAAAAACAAAATAAAGAAATTTGGCCCCAAAAAGTAATCTAAAAAATCATAATGTTTTCAAAATAAATCGAGTGTGGTATCAAAATGAAGGATTTTTTACGGTGATTACAAAAATATATAAAACTTATATGTTTTAATGAAAAAAACTAAATTTAATAAAGATGAAAAGTATTGACGCAGTCGGGTTTGTTTATTTTTAATAATTTAATTGGATTTAGTACTTACTACTTTGATTTAATGTAACTTATTGACAACTAACGCATTTATAATCTGTAACTTGTATGCACTTTACTGAATGCTTCCTTTTAGGATAAATGTTTATCTAATTATAATGTGTGTGGTAATTATATGAGGTAATTATATGAGGGCAATGAACTGTCTTTTCATTCTAAGAAATAAATTTATTAACATAAAATTTAATAAGTCCTGAAAATGCTTGTCTTAAGGTCTGGCGGGTTAGGCATAGGCGCGAACTTTTGTTGAACAATGTTGTGAGCAAAATATTTGTAAAACATTTTTTTTTCTTTTAAGACATTTATAAAACTAAATACCCGAGATATAGAGAGGATACCGCATACCCCCATTATGTTAAGTAAGAATCCAAAGAATCAAAAATACTTTTGCTATGTTTTGTTACCGGCAATCTTATACAGATTGCCGGGAACAAAACATTCAGGTATTCTATACAATTTCTAGGCAATGTATAGAATACCTGAGGTGTCCAGGCAATGTATGAAATATTATGAATATTATCCGACTGTAAATCGGGACTCAGTTGCGATAAAATCTCCAAGGTACAATACCTTTTTTGATTGCCCGACGTTTCGATCAAATTGCACCGATTGTGGTCACGGGTAGACCACGATCGGTGATCGAATAATATGTATAGTCGCGAAAATTTAAAAACAATGATGAATATTATTATCCATTACACACTTTACCTAGGTATTCTATAGAATACCTAGGTAAAGTGTGTAAATACAGACTAAAATGTACAATCCCTAATGATTATATATAATCATTAGGGATTGTACATTTTAGTCTGTATTAATAAATTTTATATAAGTACTTCCCTACCTATAAATTGACGAGGTAATCAAACATGTTCTATTTGCTTAAAATAAACTTTATTCAGAATCATGTAGATAACCTACATGATTCTGAATAGTTAGATAGGTGAAAATTTTAAGCGAGATCCCCTCTGTTATTGTTGAATTATTTGGATGAGATGAGTTGTTTGAATTGTGAAGTGTTTTTATCTGTTCATTTTGATCATATTACCGGCAGAGCATTAGGCATCGTATAGAATACTTACGAGGCATTGTATAAAATGTAGGTATTTTATACAATGCCTAAGCAATGTATAAAGTAAATGATATTTCATACAATAATAATATTACATCTCATTATTGAACACCAGCTTATAAAAAATATATGATACACTTAAAACTATTATGAAATATATGGCAATAATACTTACACGTTTTAGGTTAACTATATACATTGCCTAGGTATTGTCTGAAATACGGGATTATACAGATTGGTAAATATACAAGAAAGATCTATAAAAAAATAGTAAGAATAACATCTTCCGATAGCCTAATATCTTCCGATTTGTAATTAAAAGATTAACCACGAAGAGAAGCCACTAGCATGAGTGAACACGTAATTGTCTGCTGCTGAAACGTAACGATTAAATCCTAAGGTCAAATGGTCGTACTGGATTTCATTTTTAAGTTTTCCTCATAATAAAGTAACTATTGTTCTAAACTTTCTACTGCAATATAACTTTCTCTGCTTTCACAGTGTTGTACGTAAGTTCAATCATGTGATCGGATATTCATAATCGTTACGTAACTCTTGAAAAATAAGGAACTTCGTTCCA
Organism: Spilosoma lubricipeda; assembly: GCA_905220595.1. Classification (NCBI taxonomy): domain Eukaryota; kingdom Metazoa; phylum Arthropoda; class Insecta; order Lepidoptera; family Erebidae; genus Spilosoma; species Spilosoma lubricipeda. Next base: position 7,033,282 of record HG992290.1, read on the forward strand.
AAAACAAACAAAGGAAAATAAAGGAATACAATTCAGAGAAAAAAAACAAAATGAATCACGTAGCTACACAATTTTGTGCTTAGTATACTCGTAGTATAGCGTAGCATACGTAGCTGCTGCGAATGTCTACAAATAGAATGTTTTTTCATAGCTCGGGTCAAAGTACATTTTACTAACAGGAACTTGGAACACGTGTGCGTAATACTGGGTCTGTGACCTGAGCAAGGGTCTGATAATGTGTGTGAAGCGGGACAATAGGGTTTGAAGTTTCGGGTAACCGATAATTGTGTCTAGTACATCACTTATTTATGATACAGACTTTACTAAAATTCCTTCAAAATTTGTAAATATAGCGTGTGCTTATTATAGATTTTAAAAATGGTATGTTATTTTAATTAAGTACGTATATAGAGAAAACTTCTGTAACTCAATGGAGGAAAAATGTGCATTGTGTTTCTATCTGCGTTTATATCAATGTAATGTAAAATATCCCTGTAAACACTAAAAGTCATATTCATTAAGTACAGAGGACTGTAAGGAAGATGATTGGAGGACGAATTGTAAACGAAGAAAAATATCCTTTTACCCTGCGTATGGCATCCGCTGATGAATCCAAAAAAATCGGAAACCCGTTACTCACCAAGCAAGAGAAAAAAATGCCAACACGCCGCTGTCGACAGGAAAAAAAACAAAGAATAGATTAAATTCTTATTTATCAGCTTTCTCTTTGTCCGACATCAAAGTATTGTTCGAGATACGAAACTGTAGATTTCGAGAAAATGGATTTTTAGGGAAAACGGTATTTTTTGTGAAGGAACGGATTTCCTTTTATTGTAAAGTGATGTTTCGCCAACCAAGGTGATTATCGCTATTAGGGAATGGCAGGCAAGGAATGTTTGGAAGTCGTAAGTAGAGGTACTTTGAGTGTGTTTTTTATTGCGCGATATAGAACTAGTAATTAATAGTAGTACAAATCTTGCTCAACAGATGGCGTGAGTTTATCACCTGGCGTGATTTCGATAAAACATAAACGTAAGTGAAAACCGTTTTTACTTAAAATGAAAAAGATTAAACACTCGCGCGGGTAAATCAAATTACATTTGAATAGAATAAAATTGGGTCTGCTGAAGTATTTCAACGCGTCGTAATATAATATCTATCTATTGATATTAATGGTTATTATTATATTTTATAGGTTATTTTTTACTGTAAATAGAACGATCAACAGTATGACATACATATTATTTATTTACTATTTTTTATAATATCCATATTTATTATTATTTGTTAATATTGTTTATTTATTTAACAGCTGCTTTTTGAGGAGAGGCTTCTGTTTAGCCGTAGACTGTTAGAGGCTGTTGATGAAAATGATATTCTCGGTAATCTTAAATGTTATTAGAAAATGACAGATTTACAAATAACAATGCGTTAATGAGTTTTGGCCTTATTCGTTTTAGGATGTACTTAAACAGACTAAGGTTCACTTATGTATTTACAATACTTTGATCATATTAGTAACCTTTACCACGACCCTAATCTTCAAAGTCATAGTATTTTTATAATGGTGTATTCTGAAAGTGACAGTTTTAATGTTATCTCTTTTTTTTGCACTTGTAAATAATTAAGATATTTACTACGCACCTATCTTACTTACTAATCATAGAGAGAATTCATTTTGTAACTCACTTATAACCGATTTCAAAAGATGAAGGAAGCTATCGATTCATTTGTATGGATCGAAAATTACAGTCTGGTCATTGAATGCAATAACTATTACACTACACACTACACTACATTATCATCTAAGCGCATTGGAAACAGTGTTTTTTTTTAAGTTTATTTTTAATATTTACCATTGACTGATAATAAGGCACTAATCATTGTACGTTAATATTATCGATACTTACGGAGTGTAATCTTCTTGCTGCGTCGTGTATGGACAGTATGTGAGTGATCTTATACTTATCCAGCTGGACAGTATCTTTCGAATCCCGATAGTTTCCCACGTAGAGACCGGGAAGTACCTGCAAAGAAATCGTAATAAATATCGATATGATAAAATACTCGCTTGAACTGAGTAGCAAAAATACTGAGTATTATACTCGGTGTTCAGGTGACTAATTAAGAATATGGAATATTGCCACCCCTGATCATCCCGTGGGTGTCGTCGGCTCTTACGACTAAAAGCCGACTAAAAGCCAAACTACGCAAAACAACATCGCAGCAACGAGAAGGAAAACTTGAAACAGACCGTTTACCTTCCCGTCTGCCGAGGGTGGTATAGTAGCGCAAAATCTCCTTTCTAAAGAGAGGCCTATGTCGGTGTATGGAGTATGTAGGTCCCAGCAATGGACTGTTAAAATCTGATGATGATAATACTTGATTCGGGTTTGTAATACTAACTTATTCACACCAGTTGCAGTCCGGCAATTAATATTTAAAGTCATCAACAACCCACAGGCCGAGTGCGAGTTGAGGACTGGCAAGACAACGTTGTGGCTACATAATCTTGCCGTTCTATGTTTTTATGCCGTCCAAAGACCTCCAACTAAGATTCACGATTGTTATCCTACGATAACAAGCGGGACCGACTGCTGAACATGATCTCCAAATCACGGAGACGCTCATGGTATAATGCCACCAGCGGTCACCCATCTAGGTACTGACCGCGCCACCGTTGCTTACCGTCGGTGATTGTTTCGAATCACCGAGTGCAACTGGGCTATGAGCGCCATTTACTAAATTTGAAATACTATTTGAATTTGAATAAACTTAAATACATTTGAAGTACTTAAACTTAATTGAGGAGACTTATACCTAGTACGACTGATAAGACGTATGTGTAGCCAAATCTTAATTGTGCATTCGTGTTGTAATAATGAAAAGGCAAACATAAAACATTTAAAACATTTTAATTCGGTTATACTGGAGAGTATTGTTATCAAGCACGATTCGTCACGTGAAGCAAAAACTTTGAACCTATTTTTGAGACAAGTAAAATTTTAACAAAAATAAAACCGACTTCAAGGTTCGACTCAATTCCTCTTGAATGCCATAATCAGATTTTAGTGTCCGTATTATGGTACCACCGTTGGGATATCTACTTTCCATTAACAAAAGAATCATCGAAATCGGTTCATATACGACGAAGTTATCCGCGAACACACATAAAAATATATATATACGGTCGAATTGAGAACCTCCTCCTTTTTTTGAAGTCGGTTAAAAATTATGCAAACGGAGGAGTATGAAATTTGGCACAGTTAAAGTTTATATGGAGGTGTAGTGCAGAAAGTTAAACCAGTAATAATTAAACTATGGTCGAATTTCGATGACTAGGCGACCACTAAAATATGTAATACTGCCTTAATGTTTTAAATTGCTTGTCAGTTCGCACAAGCACTGCTTGTAATAAAAGGAGACCATATTTCAAAGGCGAGTATTTAATGATAAGATTTAAAAGTGTAAAATGGACGGAGAAAGCAAAAAGGGTATAATTACAATCAAATTATACCTTTGTGTCTTAATTAACACGACTTGAGTGACAGCAAAAAAATGCGCGGTCATATTTGCGTCATGGGAAAACGAGAACGTAAAGCTAAAACTGTGTTAATTACTAATGTGAAAATTAATATTTTAAAATATAGACACTTGGATAACCACAATGCCACCTAAAGTTAAACTAAGTAAATATTGTACCATGACAGCTAAATTGGTATATAGAATCCTTTTTTATGTACTTTTTTGGTGATACATACATATAAAAACACCCAAACTTCAAAACAAATGTTTGAAGATCATATATTCCCTAAGGGTTACGCAGAAGCTTACTAAAAACCCACATTTTGCAAACTGTACTTTTTAGTAGGTAGTTAAAGTTAGGCTAAAATTTAATTTAAGAAACATGCTCCTTAGCCAACAGCCGTAGAACATTATGGTATATCTGATAGTGTTCGTCATGGTACTAAAGTCGATGTCGTGACTAAACAAATTCAAGTGAGTGTTATATATTTTTAGGCAATTAAAATTTGCATAAAGTACACTTGATGGTAAGGGCTTTTCAAAGCCTTAGTTCTAAGCTCTATGGTGCTTATGTCACTCTTTTATTGCCAACTCACAGTAAAAAGTTATAGTTTATTTATCCATCAGCCTTGATTACAAAGAAAACACGCAATATGTCAATTAATATATGACTGGATTTTCTTTGACTCCTTCAGCATATCAACAAGAAAGCATAATTTAAACAATGCGCTAAGAATTATCTAAATTAACACTAGAACGATGAAATAATATATTGGGCTAAATAATCTGTGGACTGTAGTTCTCATAAAGACAATAACACATGTGTTTTTATGTAACCTTAAATCGTTGTAAATAGATTTAACGTAAACGGCTAAATAATAGAAAACAAAGCACTTGAAAACAACGAAACCTGCCCAAGGCAATAAATCTACCTGAAATCTATCTCTGACCCGCCTTTTGTCGGCAAACTTACGGAATGGGAAAATTACGGCTGGAAAACTTGACTGTGATGAATGTTTTTATATCAGACTGTAAAGATATAACAGTATATACTAATATACATACATACAGACACATATGTATACATGCATACATACTACGAGTATGTCGTTTCGTGTTTCGTTGGCGAGAGCGAGACCGGAGGCCCAATGATGCAGAAGCAACACTAGCCCGCCATGGTGTGGGTCACCATGCTGAATTGTTGCATTGTCTGCACGAGCTATGAGTATGGTGATCACCACTTTTGGATTCTGTGTATGCTTTCCATTAGGCAGAGTAAAGTCATTTTGGCAGGGCAAAAAAGAAAAAAAAAGAAAAGATTGATTGGAAGACATCGTTACCTAAAATAACCTTTACTCCTTATAAAAAAACTTGAGCTCCAATAAATAAAGACCATAATGAAACGATGAATTAAATATTAAAATAATATTTAAAATTTGTACTTCCGACTTTAAGAATGATACCTGAACCGATTTTAAAGTCTTTTCATTTCCCTACTCTCTACAGCCAAGTCATTTTTAGTGCAATTCCTGAGTAAATTTGAAAAGAAAAGAATAAGTTTCGTAACGCCCTAACTCTCTTAAGTCAAGATCGAAAGCTTTAAAATAAATGAGCCATCATTTAAAGTAGAATGTTGACTTAAGATGTAATGGTTTTCAATTGAGCTGTGGACCTGAATGAAAAGATTAAAGGAAAATGTAGATTTAATACTTTTAGAAACATTTTGTGGGTTTTGATATTTAAATACATATTAACCGGTTCAACCGGAGTGAGATCACGATTTCAAAAAACCGGTGTTTAAAAACTTTTTAGTTGCTTTTCTCCTAGTGAGTGAGGAAGCCTGAGTTCAACTAGACATTACTTTCTAATTTTCGGGGTAGGAGTGCACTCAAATGACTTGTGTCTCTTAGGTTACAGGTATTTATGACAGCTGTGGTCCAGTTTTTTTGTCCAGGAACTGTTTTTTTGCTAGCCTGAAAATTATGATAAAGAAAATTTCGCATGTGTCTACATATGCGTCCGGAGACCCAATGATACAGTAGCTTCTTAATAGGCCACCATAGTGTGGGTCACCATACTGCATTGTTGCATTGTCTGGAGCCACAATTAGTATGGTTACCACTACTCTTGGGCTGTGCTCATGGTTTCCACCAGGCAGAGGAGAGTCACTTTGATAGGGTCATATAAGTATATAAATAAAGTATTGGGTTCTAATTTAAATTAATGGATTCAGATAAAACAAAAAAAAATTTGAAAGAACGCTCTCAATTTTTGAGCTAACTCAAACTCACAATGGAGTACCCGCGCGCCTCCTATTTCCTTTTTGCACTAATTACCCTTTCCAACATCCTTGGTAATTTACCGACTGTTTCAACAGTAACAATTTAGTTCGTACATTACTAATTGTAGACACGGCTACATGTTGACTTACTTAGTAAGTAAGCATAGCCAAGGCTAACACTATGCGTGTAATGTAGACAGTGTCAAAAAGTGGAAAAAACAAGTAGCTGCTCCATTTATTTCTTGTGGCGAAGCGGTATATATTTATTGTTATATATCCTTACCATTCAAAACTGTGCAGATGGTGCAGTACTTTAGAACATCAGTTTAGCATAAATTTTAAATTAAATGAGCTTATTAAACTGATAACTAAACTTCCATACCAAGTCACAGTTATCCGTCTCGTAAATAGCGCGCAAAAGTTCATCGCACTCTAGTTTTATTACCATCTTGGTCGATATTCTTGTCCAATGTGTGGTGGAACCAAGACAAATGACAACAGTTAATTTATTGATAGTAGCACTCAAGCCTAATCGCTTTCTCCTGTATACCAGCTTAAATGAATTTTAACTTCGATGTAGTGATTTGTTGTTACTACGATCTTACAACTTTAGAGGCCATTATTAAATGAGCTGAGTATTTCAAAAGTAGCACATGATTGTTTTAACGTAATAAGAAATGTTCATAACCTTGTTGTGTATTAATTTCTCAAGTCAGCGTCTCAACATTATTGGACAAAAATAACTTTAATGAAATTGCCAAACTTCGTCTGTGATGTTAACTTTTATGTTTTTTCACTCACGGTGGTGAATCGTGCTTCGAATATTCAATGCTTTCAACGTTGTTAACAATGTAGAATCTTATTATTATGGGTTTAAATTTGATAGCTGGTGAATGAATGTTTCTGGTTTATTGTTAGAGTTTATTATCCGGATTATATGGACTGAGAGACAATTTTACGATGTGCATGTATTTGGAATTTAATTCAATTTTAATCAAAACTTCTTTAGCACCAATGTACCATAACTAATAAAACAAGATGCTATTTATATCTTGCCAAAGCATCTTAAGCCTCATAAAATGTTACGAAACAATAAATTTCATTCCACGACAATCGGAGAATCCCAAAGCAATCCTCTTTCTCATAAAGTATTAAAGCAGGAAATTGATTAACCCCTAAAGTAGGGGCTGTTACATAATTTGCAGTAGAATGTAAATTAACCAACGCATTACAGCCGTGTATTATTCCTTGTTTAAAACCAAATGCACTTTACTTTCATTGTAAGTAACTGTGCATTATTTGTGGTATTCTTTTTCTCCGGAATACTTATATTTTCCGTAACTTATATAGCACGTAAGGTAAACGGGAAATTAATTTGATATAAGAAATTTTTGGTACTATTATGTGTCAACATTAAAGAAGTGCTAAGTGAAACGGAACATAATCAAAATTATTTTAAAACATGACTATTGGCAATACCAATCTCAATTATATAAAGCGCTATTAATTTATAATGATAATATACAAAATAATATGTTTAGTCAAAAAAGTATCGGGAATGGATGATTTGTTTATGGTTCCAAATTTTATATTTTATGTTTTTTTTGTTGTTGTTAGATTGGCACAACTGTTTTCTATTTTGGCACGGAGTTTGAATTGCATCTATTATTTATATAAAATACAGCGCTGTTTATATTTATATGTCATATCTAGTGTATACACACTTGATGTGATATATGATAGAGAATTTCACAACGGACAAAACATCGAACAAAGAGTTTGTCTTAAATTTTGGATCGCCAATGAAATTTCGTGTTTGGAGTCACTGAAAATGTTACAGAAAGTTTACAGTGAATTGACTTTATCAAAAACACGTGCTTATGAGTGGTGCAAAGCGTTCAAATGCGTTCGAGATGTGATGGAAGATTTGCCTCGCTCTGGTAGGCCATGAACGTCTGCAATTGAAGTTAACATCGCAAAAAGTGAAGGAAATAGTGACTAAAAATCCTCATTCAACTTTGAGAGAGATAGTCGCTGAACTTTATGTATCTCAAGAGTCGATCCGTACCATTTTAAATAATCACTAGGGTATGAAACATTTTGCCGCTCGGCTAGTCCCAAAAGACCTGAATTTTCTCCACAAACTCAATCACATAAGTGTTGCTGAGGACATGCTAGAAGGAGTCAATTCCGACCCAACATTCATGAAACGCATTGTTACTGGTGACGAGACGTTGGTTTACGAGTTTGACATGCAAACTAGTCAACAAGCTTTATAGTGGACTTCCAACTGAACCGAGACCGAAAAAGTTATGCCAAAGTCAATTAAAAGTCAAAGTCATGTTGACTGTTTTCTTTGACTCTCGCGGTGTTCTGCACTTCGAATTCTTGCCGGAAGGTTAAACGGTAAATAAAGAATACTGTTTGAGACGTTTAAGAGAACGTTATGCAGCGTTTAAGAGAGCAAATTCGACGAAAAAGGCCAGATTAGTGGAAAGAAAATTCTTGAATTTTGCACCACGATAATGCGCCTTCGCACAAGGCCATTATTGTGAACGAATTTTTGATCAAACACTTGAGTGACTTGTTGATTGTTGTGTGAGTGTTGTTGATTTGTTGACAAATACCATCGAGCAACCACCAAATTCACCATATAAGGCTCCAGCCGACTTTTTTCTTTTTCCTAAACTCAAATTACCACTTCGTGACACCCGTTTTCATTCGGTAGAAGACATTAAGAAGAATTCGCAGCAAGAACTAAACTCGATTCCATAAACAGCGTTTGAAAAATGTTTGATGATTGGATTATTCGTTAACGTAAGAGTATCGTTTCTGAAGAAGCATACTTTGAATGTGATAAAATAAATTTGGAATAACTAACATTTTTTTTTTCTTTTTCTATATATGTAATGATGTGTGTACAATAAAGATCAATAAATAAATAAAAAATAAAAATTTTGTGTATTATTGATCTTTTCCTGGTACTTTCTATTTTCACTTTAGTATTTATAAATTGTCAATAGACGGCTTTGATATTGTTGATGTTAAAGCTACAGAGATTAATTATAACGTTAATCTTCCTCAAAGCATGTACCACACCCGGAAGTAGACAGGCATTCGCGAGATTCTCTTGATACTGTTAAAATTTGCCACAAAGGAACAGAGAATGCTAACAATTTATTTCAAGTATAAAGGCTCTAGCGCAAAGCCGGGAAAACTGCTATTGCGAAATCGTTATTGAAGGTGGAAATGTGTCTGCTTTTTAATTCAAATTTTAAAGCCACAAGGAATTGTGGGTATTGCTTTTCCCTATCCTGACATCTGTTCATTACATACCATTTGTTGTTGGTGATGTCAGTTTTGAATAAAATAAAATGTAGTGAAACTACTAACCATTCATTACAAAACATAGGAAAATCATTCAAGTACTGAAGTAAATAGTATGTTAAATATTGTAAAAAAGCTTAACTTAAAGCTTAGAGGTTTTATCTTCTCAAACAGTTTACTAGCACTAATTGAATATACAAAAAAAAAAAACTGACAGTTTTAACTATTGCGAGTAAGCTGGTAATAGCTATGATGTCAGAATGAACAGACTATGTTTGGAACTGACGAAGTTTAAGTCTCATACATTCACAATGAACTTGAATTATAATTATATTAGGGAGCAAAAACAGCACTTACAATAATTGTAATATAATACTACTGCATTGTCTGCAAACATCGATGAAAACAAGATATCCAGCAAACAAAGGCCAGAAAGTAAGAATGGAACATAATAATTATTTCTAGCAGTAGACTATTAAAAGCTATTGATAATAATGCAGATGAAGTGAAAAGTAAAGTTTAATACCTATCAAGATAGTTAAAGCACGTGATAAGACATTTCTTAGTCGAATAGTACACCGACTTACTAAAAGGATTATGACAAGAAGTAGACGAAGAAGAAGTTCGAGAGAGATATGAAGAAGCAGAGCGAAAGATCTAGTACCTGGGTGCAAAATGTTCGAACCACTCACGAAGGCATGAAGAAGAAATTGGATTAAATAAAGTTTAATAGAGTACGAAAATTAAGTGAACATCTTGATGCTGAATTTGTAGCCAATTCACTTTGTTTCATATGTCCGAGATAGCATCAAACTTTTTCAAAAATGCCTTGTACTAAAAACTCTGATAAAGTAAACTTACTTGACTGTCAATAACTCATAAAAAGCATTGAATTGACGCTGAATTGAGTTCAAGTTGTGAACAAGGTACTTGCATCTGCGAGAAAGCTGGGTTAGTTTGTTCTGCAAAGTAAACATTTAATAAACTAGTTCAGTAAGATATAAAAGCAATTGACCAGCTTTTTTGTTTTGGAATTTAAACTCTTTACAAGAAAAGTGAGCAGTAACTACCTGAATTATTAATAAACCCATTGTTTGAGAGAGGGGTAGGAAGAATTCCAACAATGGAATAGTAGGTAAACTTAGAAATCAATCCTGTAGGTAAACATTTTAACATAAATAAAAGCGACTTCAAGGTTCGACTCGCTTTCTCTTGGATGCCATCATCAGATCTTAGTGTCCTTATCAAGGTACCACCTTTTGTTTGGTAGGGATATCTCCTTTTCATTAAAGAAAGAATGATAAAAATCAGTTCATAAACGACGAAGTTATCCGTACACACATAAGAAAATATAAACGGTCGAATTGAGAATCTCCTCCTTTTTTGAAGTGAGCTAATAAAAGGGAAAGTTTTAAATACCCTTGAATTCGTTGTGGTGAATCTCCTTTTTTTTTTTCTTTTTTTTTTAACGTGTGGAAACCCCCTCGGGCCGTCACCCCGCCGGGGTTTGCGGCGGCGGGGCGGTGTGTCGGAATCGAACCGACTAAAACCACACGGTGTGCTACTCTGCGCCTGAGAGAGGGAGAGGTCCGGGAACTGCTGTATTACGACCTCCGGACCCCTCCCATCTCCTAGGTCAACGCATGCCATAACATGTTTTTTTTTAGTAATGTCAAGCAATGACAAGTTTGTAAACGAATAATTTTAAAATGTGAACGATAAAAGCAAAGCAGTAGGTTCGATGAACTTTCGGGACGAGATCGACAATTAAATACAGCCTTGAAATAAAACAATATATTATGAGAGACAACATATTAAAATTGTAGAATAAATATATTATTCATAAATAACCGAGATTATTCAATCAATATCCAGTTTAGTACAAAATATTTCTAGCTACATTATATTTATATATTTCTTTTAAAATATTTTTATTACATTTATTATTTTAACTAGAACAAAAGGTTGTAATCTTTTTTAGGTCCATTTCTCTTATTTTCACCTACACAAGATTTTGACAATTTATTTTTTGTAAGTAATGCCGGTATACTCCACAAAACTCATTACTTTTATTACAAGTGGACGTTAAGTGCTCCCTGTCACGATAGCTATTGAGTACATTAGTATTAAAGAATGTCAATGACAATTTATTGTTCACTGCAAAAAACAGCACAGAAATAGAAATAATAGAAAATCATTATTTTACCATATGTTAAGAAATTATACAAAAAGTGAAGTATAATTTAATAAACAAAAAGTAAAGCGTTATCTATGCGGAAATAAATATATGAACAGGTATATTTTATAGTAATTGTTATTCTAAAATAAGGGTGCAATTAACAAGTTTGCTAAAATAAAGCGGTACAAAAAAATTATAGAGAACGGCCGCAGAAGTGGCAAAACAGCGTAAGCTAAATAAACTTCAGCATTAAGGGCATGTAGTCTGCACTTTTCACATCAGGCATATCAAAATAATATATATATGTATAATGGACATAGGCCTCTCACATCACATAGGACATCTATACTAATATATAAAGCTGAAGAGATTGTTTGTTTGAACGCGGTAATATCAGGAACCGCTGGTCTGATTTGAAAAATTCTTTCAGTGTTAGATAGAACATTTATTTAGGAAGTTTATAGGTTATATATCATCACACTAAGACCAATAGGAGCGGAGTACCAATGAGGAATGTTTCAAAAACGGGGTAAAATTATCACGCTACGGGCAATAGGACGCAAACGAGGTTGCGTGGGTCAGCTAGTAGAACATACACTTAGAAGGAATGTTTGGGCCTAATGTATAACGTTGGTATAAGGTTTGTACTCAGTTTTCTTTCTATTTGCAGTTTTTGACCTGAATAATTTTCTTCCTTTGTCGCCTCTGCCACGACTCTGAAACTCGCTGCCCTTTTAGTAAAAAAACTGTTGCTCTGTGCAAAGAGAATCGAGAAAATCAGGGAGTCATTTTAATATTTCTTGATTTACTTTTTTTCCAAATAGATATCGAATATATATGAAAAACTAACGACGATTTAAACTTCAAAATCAACCACACCTAGATCTTTAGACATGTTCAGCTAAAGTCCAAAGCCTCGAGGCAAGGGTTAGAATTCTGTTTGATTTCCAAAACGGCTTTTAATGTTTGTGATTGACACGGGTGCTTAAGTGTATTGTATACACACTATCTTTGTTTAAATATAAATTACAACGACAGTAAAATAGTACCTATACCTATAAATAAATCATTATCTGTTTCGTTTCAATTATATTTTTGTTAATACGTAAACAATAATGTGGGTTACATGTTCATTACCTCTAATACTTAAATCACCTTGACTAGATTCTAGTTAAGATTTTAACTTTTTTTTGTTCCAAATAAATAAAATAATAAAAATTCCCGAGAGGCAGTACAAAATGCCTTTGAAGAGTTTTTTGCCTCCCGTCCAGCTGATTTTTACAAGAAGGGCATCAATAAACTGCCAATGCGTTGGCAAAGATGCGTCGATTGCAAGGGTGATTACTTCGAATAACAGAAATAAAAAAGGTTGAAAAAATAAGTAGTTTCACTTATTGCATACAAAAGGGCGATTTCATAGGACCTAGGACCTAATAAAGACCTATTACATATTATAAAAATACATACCATTACTTACAAAATAGAAAACAGGAAAAAGAACAATGATATAAATGCATTTTTTGATATTTGAGCTATAAATATGCTCATAAAATACGCTCCCAAAGTGAGTATTTACATATTAAATCACACATTTGAAAATGCTCTATAATTTATTATGTCATTTATAATTTGTTAATATTAATAAAATGTAATTTTACAAATTCTTGTTAGATAAATTATAAAAGGCAGTCAGGAGCAAATAAACACGCTACCATTATATGGCTTCTTTGTATATTTTTATTCATTGCTTAGGGCATACTGGCGGTCAGGCATTATTAATCTTCGTGAATGGACAGGAACGAATTTTCGTAAAGCCAAAAAAACATCTGCTGGCTGACAACCTGCCAGTTTCGTTGACAAGCGTAAAGAGATTTGTTTTAAACGCGGTTTGGTGAAGACCTCAATCCAGCTAAGAGCCCTGCCCGACCATAGACCGGAAAATATATTTTAACGAAGGGACTCTTTTAAATAATCGCGTATAATGTCTTGTAAGCTGTATGCATGTAAGTAATGAGCAAAATCGGAGATAGTTACAATTGCCGCATTGCATTAACCCTAATTTATAAAGGTTAAAGACAATAAAAACTGTTAAGTTGATAACGTTGAAAATTGACTATATTTTGCGGTACAACTTTCATTAGTTTTACGAGCTACAATGATATTTGTTCTATAGCACTGATTCAATAAAAACTGTTTCGCGTGACCAACATAGCGTGTAGCACCATATGACACCACTTTTATCGTCCCATCGAGATAGTCTTACTCAAAGTATTGCTGTTACAAAGAATATTCCGTCGATAAACTTGAATAAAAAATATTTTGCCAAAAGTAGGCACAAAGTTAGACATCGTACTTTTGCTTAATATATAACGCAAGTTAGCGCCTAAAATATAGGGGAAGTTTATCAAACTTTGACGATTCTCTATTAATATGTATGGTTTACAGGCATATTTATAGCCTAAAACTAACATAAACACTCCCATAAATACTAATTAAATATTAAGTATTGAGTACTTTCCGACTTTAGCTTGTTTACCCGGCACGGCAGGTTTATTGAATCCCGTTTTAATCATACTGTCTACATTGATGTAGAAGATCAGCTCGAGTATACTTCTTCGCATTTAATCCGTTATTTAAGTATTGGCTCAAGCAAATTTAGACCTTTGATATTAAATACGGGAATGCGGCAGCAGTGAAGGGGTTACGTGAAACGAAAAATAAGTTTTTTGAGTTCTTTAGGTTATGTTTAGTGTAGTAGCAGATTATCTAGTAGCCCTTTAGGAATGTCCGTGTAACATATACTTACAGAAAGGCAAATATTAGCTAAACAAGTACAATTTAACAAAAAAGGAAACCTACTTCAAGGTTCGATTCGCTTCGATTTCTCTTGGATGCCATCATCAGATATTAATGTCCTTATCATAATCATCTCCTTTCCTTTGGGACATCTCCTTTCTATTAAAAAAAGAATCATCGAAATCGGTTCATAAACGACGAAGTTATCACCAAACACACATAAAAAAGATATATTTGTATATGTATATGTACGGTCGACGTGAGAAACCTCCTCCTTTTTTTGAAGTCGGTTAAAAATCAAAATTATAATGTAGGAAATATAACTGACCATAAATCTTCACTAAATACGACAGTGAGTGAACTCCTAAAAAGTGTTATGGACCGTAGAAAACAAACATCCTAAGTTTGGGACTGTTGAAAACTTGGACCGTACTTGGGTATAATCCGTTAAAACAAGGAATTAGGAAGTGTTAAATTATGTAAATACTAGTTGTTGCCAGTGACTCCGCCCGCATGTATGTCGGTTATCGCGGCAAATAGTAGTCTATGTGTTATTCTTATGTATAAGCTATATTACTGTATAGTTTCATCCAAATCAGTTCAGTAGTTTTTGCGTAAAGGGTTACAAACATCCATCCATACTTACAAACTTTCACGTTTATAATATTAAGTAGGGTATATTAAAAAGAGTCAAATAAAATAAAAATGTTTAAATATTAGAAGGTAGTAGAACCACGCTGATTTCAGCACGAACGGGCTGACTCGACCGGGGCGGTACTACCTCGCACAGAAGATCAACGTAAAATGACAGTCTACTATAGTGTATTATCTATGAATGACAGCATTCGTGCTGTCGTGTTACGTTAGGAAGTGCGAGGCAGTGATGCAAAAGCATCACTAGGCTGCCATGAAGTGGGCCACCATGCTGCATTGTTGCATTGTCTGCATTCGCAATGAGTATGGTGACCACCACTTCTAGATTCTGCTTATGCTTTCCATCAGGCAGAGTAGAGTCATTTTGGCAGCCCCATCCATAAAAAAAAACTCCCTTATAGTAGCAACGTATTTTTAGTAAACTTAAGATTATATCAGCATCACATATTTGTCACTTCTTTGTGAATCTTATTGCATTGTTGAATACTTCGGGGACACCGAGTAGCCGTTGCGTGAAAACATCCTTGAGTAAAACTTTTAGCCTGATATTTGCAATGTAATAAATTTACGCAAATGTATTGGTACATAAAACACGAATTTACTTAACGAGTATCATATTTTTATGGGTGGGAATCGTAAAATATGAATTATAATTAACTGTTATATAAGTTCTGTCATTTATTGACCACATAAACGATGGAACCCTATTTACTAATTCCAATCTATGTATAGTATAGGCATAGAATTTGTCAAATTAATTAATTTGATTTGATTTTTCAGTAATTTACCGTTAACATTAGTACTTAATGTTTTCATATGAGGAATCCGTATGAACTTTGATAATGAGTTAATAGTTTGTTACACCGGTATATCAAATTGTTAAAGAACATTATCCTCTTTTTCTTTTCTTTTTATTAAAGGGCTTTGTCGCTGTGCGACCACATCGCCTTGTGACAGTACGAATACATAAATTAACATCTAACGTAGACATAACTCTACTAATTTATACAACTACATTATCTTGATAGAACGAATACGTGTTGGACAAAATTCTTGAATTTATCGTTATTCGAAAGATCATAACAACGGAAAGGAAAATTGAGAAACATTTTTATTTTGTAACATAAATATAGACTAGAAAAATAATAAATTGGGAACTAAATGGGTGTTTGTGTGTTTTATTAAATCGATATTATTGTACTAAGTTATTACAAGTTTGATAAGTCTGATAAGTCATTCAGATTAATATCAATCAGGCTGTAGCTTAATTAATGGGATTTATTTGCTGCCATATCAATATTATGGTAAGAAACCTGAAGAACAGTTGATGAAACGGTTCTATAAAAATGCAATAATTCTTTTATAGGAGGTTTATTAGTTCAGATCGTAAATCAAGTGGTTTATTACCAATATCGAAGTTGCTTACGTCATCGTGTTGTCATGGCACACTGATATATTAATTTGCTAGTGTATTCGAATGACACTAAGGAACCAGTGTTACCACTTACTAAAATCCCTAATAGTCTGTTTTGAACTTATCTGCCACAGAAAAGACAGATTTCAGTTTCACAAATTTTCAATAGACTTATTTTATTTGTTAAATAGAGTTATGTGGTGGATTGGACACTCACAGCAGGACTGGTCCACAAGTTTAAAGTCGCTCAGCGTGCAATGGAGCGAGCTATGCTTGGGGTTTCTCTGAAGGATCGAATCCGAAATGAGGATATCCGGAAGAGAACCAAAGTAACCGACATAGCTCGCAGAATCTGTAAACTGAAGTGGCAGTGGGCCGGTCATGTCTGTCGAAGGACCGATAACCGATGGAGCAGACGAGTCCTAGAGTGGAGACCGCGGACTGGCAAGCGAAGTGTGGGACGCCCTCAAGCTCGCTGGACCGATGACCTGAGACTGGATGCGGTAGCAACTGGATGCGGAAGGCAGAGGACCGAGAGAAATGGCGCGCCATGAAGGAGGCTTATGTCCAGCAGTGGACGTCAGTGGGCTGAAGTGATGATGATGATGTGGTGGATAAGTATCTAAAACTGTATCAGGAGGAGATGAAACTGACCCGAAAATATTTATTTATTTATTTATTTATTAAAAGGAAACTCAACAGCTTTCTTACAGTAATCATGACATATTTCCATGTAATAAAGATTCTAAAGACAATTAGAGAGTTTCACGTCATGTATACAGGAACTAGACATCAGTATATAATTAAAAACATTACGAATTTAACAATTTAAATATAAGAAAAGAAAATAAAATATAAAACAATGTAGGAACTACAAAAAATGAAAATATAAAATATACAAAGATTTAACAAATTAATTAATTACTGGTGAGTACTCTTACGATTCTATCGCGAAAGGATTTCTTGGACAAGTGAAATATGTCAATACCTTCGAACTTGTCATTGTAGGTACGAAGCAGTCGCGTCATAACAGCATATTTGCCTTAATTCGTGCGATGAAAAGGCACATTAAAAAGGTGAGTATGTCTGGTCCGTGATTTTTGTGTGCAAAATTGTATAGCTGAAAGAAGGTTAAAACTGTCCAGCCCACCACGCAAATATAGTAATACCATAGGTTCTAGATAACCCTATAGAAAATGCATATGTCTGAGCTTCTACTGATTTTGCGGGGAATGATTAGAAATGCAATAAATTTATGGCTTTTGAGTGCAGGTGCAGGCGTCAATGGACGGCATATTCTTTGTGAGTTGACAGATTAAGAATGCAGAGACCAATAGATTCCTCGAATGTCGTAAGAGGCGACTGAGGTATCAAACTACGCAGGACAACTTCACCGCAAAGAGAAGGCCAACCTGAAACAAAACTAAACCAACCGTAGATATAGTATAATAAAGCCTCTTTCTATGAAGAGGCTTTTGTCCAGTAATGAGCTGTTAAAGGCTGTCGACGTTGGGCAGCGAAAGTGGCTTACCAGCAGACCATCTACTGGTTTTCTCCTATAAACATCATAATATTTATAAAAGACTGATGTGTAAGTTTTTTTTTTTTAATTAGGCACTACAAACGAGCAGACGTATCGCCTGATGGTAAGCGCTTACCGCCGCCCTTGGACACCCGCAACACCAGAGGCATCACAAGTGCGTTGCCAGCCTTTGGGGGATGGGGAGGTGAATGGGGGGAGGGGTTGGGGTATGGGCCTCCGGTATCCTCACTCATTCTGTGAAACACAGCGCAAACGATATTTCACTCCGGTCGAGCCGGCCCATTCATGCCGAAGCGTGGCTCTCCCACGGTAGCTACTGCAAAAGCTGATTACATTTTTAATCTATAATTTTTCATACTTTGGCACTACTTGATTGCTGACAAGTACTTTTTACCGTGATAGAAATAGAACAAAAGTGGTAAAGTATGTATACAGGTACACCCTCCACCACTACTACCGTTTTCGACGAAAGCTTCCACCGCAATTAATACTGATTGTTTGCAATTAATGTACAGGTTCGTTAGAGGGCCTGGTATTCTCAGTAACAGTAAGTTCAAATTACTACAATAATCAGCGTATTGCATGAGTCGGATAAAGTTTTACTTAAAATAAAACTGTAGGTCATTAATCCTTTCTACCTACTCTCTCTCTCTCTCTCTGTATGTGTGTTTGTGAGTGTATGATGTGTCTACGTGTGTGTGGATGTGTCATTACAAACAACTGTTTTAAATAGTTCACTTCTTGTCATAGGTTCTCTCTCGAATGATTTTTTGCTTTAGTATACATTAAGTATACCACGCTGGCCAAACGGGTTAATGAAGGCAATGTGTCAAGTAGGTACTTCTCTCAAGGATCAATAGGGGTGGTTACACTCCACATTTTGAATCCCTCACCACGGGGACTGTGAGTATGTGTGCGTGCGTGCTTGCGTGCGTGCGTGTGTGTGTGTTTGTGTAATAAATACTTATTAATAAAAACTTTAAAAAAAACTCACTGTTATCTCCGACTTTGAGTTGGTATATTTTTTTTCTGTATAATATGTATTTTGTCTTTATTCGGAGGTACTACCGCACAACAGAAATTAAAAAGTAAGTATTACGAAATAGATACTATGTAAGCTTATGATACATGTACAACAAAGTGTTGAGCGTCACGCACTTCGCCGAACTTTATTCAAACCAAACACGCAACATCACTTAAATTCCGTTCTACAATTTGTCCTTTATTCACCTTAATTTAATACCATTCATGACTTAGTAATAATTCAATGGAAGTAATCTTATATAAGTCACTCGTGGTTTTAGATTGAGGGTAAGTAGGCTATTGTTGTGGTATGAGAATACTGAGGGATTAGTTAGTGTATTAGTTTCTGTGTGTTTACATTTTCCTTTGTGTTCAATAGGGAAAGAGTAAAAATTGCTGTTCTAGTTATAAGCTATGTTAAGCTAAGCTATGCTAATGCGACTACAACTTGATTTATTAACTACGCGGCTGCACATTAAATATGCTAAACTGAACAAAAAGTTGAACAAATGTATCTAACTTAATTAGTAAAAAAAGCGAACAATAGAAGTTTGTTTGGTTTATGATTTTCTTAAACCTCTATATTGTGTTAAGCTTGTAAAAAAATGTGATATTATAAAAAGCATGGAACAAACTTTTAATAACTACAACTTTCTGACTTCCCCACTCATAAAATATATTAAACATTAAAATTAAGAATGAGGTCTTTTGTCCAGCAGTGGAAGTCGATAAGCTGATGATGATGGTCATGATGATGATACTCACTCAGATATACTTTAATAAAAAAACTTCGTTAACAAAAAAACAATGGTATCGCTAAGACAGCTCTGAAAATGAAAAAATAAAAATAAAAAGTCCTCTTGCTTTTTATTATTTAGTAAATAGATATCATACAGATTCTTGAATAAAATGTTTCTTTCGTACACTTTTCTCCTTATTCGTGTGTCAACAAAACACAGGCTATCTCAAAGGTTGGACGAATAGCATACCCTTAAAAAATTCAACGTCCCTTACTGTTTGGCGCTTAAGATAAATACTAGTAAATTTTGTACCAGCCATGGGTTCACTCGTCTAGTGTCCGACTGAACTGGTAAATTTTAGAATAGAACGATACGTATCGCTCTTAGTGAGGTCCCACTTAAATATTCAAATTAACCCACTTAAGTATAATAAACCCACTAGGTTCAAACTTCAAGCCACGTACAGAGTGTAAGGTTCCGTAGTTAATTTCTATTATTATTCTAAACAGTAACCAACTTTATTTGAATATTTTTTCAAACGGATTTGCGGTTCAAATTGAGTGAGTTTATTGTTAAAATAATGAACCGAACTTGTTCGTGGTACTTTTATTTTAAATCCTTTGTTATACTACAATAATATTCTTGTTTCATTTCTTAAGCTAATGGTTTAGCCTCTAGTCTAATATATAAAGTCTCGTGTGTTTGTTACCGAACTCCTTCTAAACGGCTGGACCGATTTTTATGAAATTTTGTTTGCATATCGGGTAGGTCCTCGAATCGGCCAACATCTATTTTTCTTACCCCTAAATGATAAGGGTGATCCACCTCTAAATATTTTATTTTCATGGTAACACAACATTTGTCGGGTCAGCTAGTGTCTGTACAAAAGTCTATCGATTAATCGGTCGGGAGTTGTAGAAAATGTCTGTTAGTCTATGCTTTACTCTATATTATATAAAAATAAGCATCATTCAGAGAAAGGGCGTAAGAAATTATTTTCTTACTTCTGATTTGTTAAAGCCTTTTCATAATAATAATAATTTCACACGTCTCACACACGGCCGTCTGATGTTAAACTAGACAGAGCTTGCATAAATAAAAAATGTTAATGTATAAAATAATATCTATTAACGTTCAATAAAAAAAAAAAAAAAAAATTTATTACATCCTAGCTGAACCCCGTGGTGTTACCCGCGGTATGGCATTAACTGAGGGAAACGCCGCGAGGCCAAGCTAGTCTAAAAGAAAAAATCGGCCAATTGCGAGTCAGACTCGCGCAGGAAGGGTTCCCTACCATTATCTACGAGTATACATTTCAAGCGTCTACCTGCCTCTTTTACCCTTTGGGTACGAAACCCTAAAAAGTAGCTTAAATTACTCTTTATATCATCAGCTATTTGCCAGTGAAGGCCCCGTTGAAATCGGTCCAGCCGTTCCAATTTAGTAAAAAACCTGTTAATTTGAAATTACTAACGGACACTTCAATTTTATTTATTTGAATAGATTACAATACGTTAATTTCGAAGGCATGTTGAATTTGGTTAAAAATTATTTTGTATAGGAAAAGTAAATTAAAAATCTTTGTGTAGTTTTGACAGCGTGTAATGAATAGCTTAAAATCTGAATCGCGTAAGTTTATGATAAATTGTAAATTTACTTTTTAATGAATTCTTGAATAATGTATGTATATTAAGTAATAGTTTTACCTCTTGCTGATAAAGTCTGTTAGATTGACATTGCTGTAATATATTTTGATTTCACAAGTTTTGGCCTCGATGGTTTGATTGACTACTTAGGGAAGATGGATGAGAGAAGTCTTGTGAAAAGGATTTTGGAAGCGAATATGTGTGAAAGTGTCGGAAGAGGTCGTCTACAGCGAAGAACGTAAGAAGGGATCAAATATCTCTGTTTACCCCTCTTGGAAATAGGTGAGACAATATGTAAGTCTGGGATAGTGGTAGTAACACAGATGGTGTTAGAATATAATCATAAATATATCAGTCACCTTTATCTGTTAAATATATAATAAATAATCTTCTTCCATATTTATGAAAATGATAAGTTTGTTTGTGCGCTTCAAAAACTCTAAAAGTTCTGAACCGATTTAGCTCGAAATACGCGCTATACCTACAGAGATATAATAATAGATTTAAGAAACATAATATACCACAGTGAAGTGAGGCATATAACAACAAGTATTTGATAAGTATCTTAGTAAGTGGGTAGACAGAAAAAAAAGTTTTATAGATGAAATTTGGTGCAAAAAGTATATGTATGCAACTATAAATAGATTTTGTTTTAAAACCAACCTGTATTTTAGATCAGAATAGGAGGTTTCTCCGTGAATTAAGGCTACGCTTTTTCAGAATTATTTTAGACGCTTTTGACTATAACGAAGTAATTTCGCAACCTCCATTAGCGCGATTTCATGTCGAATGTCTCTTAACTTCTTTATCCTTCCGTTATTTTTGGTAACCTATATTAACCCTGTTCTCATGAGCTTATTTTCCAAGCCTACTATCATGCCATACCATCTCGAAGTTACTTAATTCTGTCCCTGTCGAGATCAGAGCAAAGATAGGGACGCGATCTTTGCTTTGATATCCGCATGTAGATCATGAAGTAATTTGTTTTACTGTTTGTTATACTGCTAATATTACTAGAAACTTCTTCTTAACTCCGTACTATCCATACTAATATTATAAATTTGAAAGTAACTCTGTCTGTCAGTCACGGTTTCACGGCTAAACCGTTACAGTGTAACGGTTTAGCCGGGAAACCGGTGAAAATCAGTGGATTTTAATGAAATTTGGCATGGAGATACTTCGCTTCTTGAGGAAGGACAAAGGCTAAGTTTTAACTGCGATACCGGAGATACACGAGGGTGGAGCCGTGGGCAAAAGCTAGTATAACTATAAAATAGGATAAAAATACCTTCGTTCGGTGAGAAAAAATATCTACTTCGGCAAGGATAGAAGCCTCACAACAGTCGGCTTATGATCTGGAGTATTGATTCCAGGCCCATTGCCAATTTTACGAGCCATAGATATATACATGTGTTTTACATATGACCTCTATGGCTTTCATGGCTTTTTTATAGCCAAAGAACTTTCCTCTTTTCTAGGTTTATCTTATAAAAAATATTCTAAGTTTTGCGTGTTTTATATTTATTACTCATGTCTAATAGAGAGTATGTGAGGTTTAAAACGATTCTCAATATACATGGAAGTTCAGTTAAGTATTTTTGAATTACCGATTCTAAAAGAATTTCAAGATAGAACTGTCTTAAATACATCAAAGGCAATAAAATTATATCGTTGTGGAACTAAAAATGTACTATTGTATTTAGGTGTCAGAAAATTGAAGACTTTAACCGCGTGAAATCTTCGGAATCCGCAGGAAATTAATGCCATAAATTATTCGTCAAAGTAATAAAAGGGACGTCTTCGAAAGCAAGTTTTGGACTCGATCTAAATAAGAATTATGTAAATGGGCTCAGAGGTGCCGGGCAAATAGGAAATGGAGAACTTGCTACTTTTTAATGTATGTTACTACTGTTGTCTATATTTATTTATTTTCCATTAAAAACAAAACTATTGTTAAAGATCTAGCCTAATGTGATAGTGTTAAACAATCTTTCTATTTAATAATATGATGTTTAAGTTCTCAGTTTTACTACATACAGTTATTAAACAGTCATATTCTACATCAATTATATTATCTGTGAACGTGGTAAGCTTATTAAGAAATATTTTTTATTTCTTAGTTTATGTTTTCAGCAAAAACAACGAAACAGAACGTAGATAAAGTACCTCCGACGCTACGGCCACGAGGTACTACTACTGCTACGAGTCTACGTTGACGTTACGTAACATTCACGGCTTGCATAGAATTTCGACCTCCTAAACCTTAAATAAATAATTTAAATCACTTAAACGCTTATTAAAATAACTGCTTACCTTGTTCATTCCATTACCCATTGTGGTAGATTGTACAAACTACTCAGACCACCAAAATTATTGTCGTCATTTTAGTAATAACTAACAATTAACACACAACTCAGTAAAAACGATTTTTTAAAAATCAACGGCATTTTAGTGTCACATTTAACTGTCAAATTGTCAACAAAAGCACGTCACTATGACTACATTGTTGATGCCGGTGCGGCACGCGATATCGATGTTGCCATCTAAAATCAGTTACATAAAAAAATTGAATGGGATAATCAGGATGAGCACGGGTCGTTTTAATCTGTGAGTTTGCAGACGTCGTAAGTTTTAATCGTGATCTGTTTTATCGATCGTTTTCTTTCAAGTAAGTCGCGATGTGTGAGTACAGTGAAGTCGCGTGAAAACAGCATGGGAGCACGCGTGCTGTGCCACTAGCTCGCGACGCGCCACTGCCGCGTCGACCGCTCGCAAAGCTCCGTCGGCGTCACTGCGTCTATAAAAACCGCATAGTGACGGTTACGTGTTGTCATTTTATTTGTGTCGATGTCTACATTATAGTAATTAAAATTTTGTGTGCAAATGCGGAATGTAAGTTACGATTGAAAGTATTGATTATAACCACTTCAAAATTCTTCCGTTTGGTTTCCTATCCTGTCCTACATAATTTGTTGTTTAAATATAAATTGTTTTATAAAGCTTACTATTGCAACAATGAAAACAATCGTTAACAAAAATGTGTTTTATCTAACTTTTTTCAATACCCATTCAAGACTGTGTTAGTCTTAAATAGGTATTGAAAAAAGTTGACCAAGTGTCTTTTCAAATAGGTACCAGTTGTAAATCTCAGGATAAGCAAAGAAAAAAGTCTTTCTATAATTACAGATTGCAAAGTAAAAGCCGCCACGTAATTTGGCTGACTTATAATTAAAAGAAACGAATTAAAAAGCTAGTTGAAATGCTGTTATAAATAAGAATACCTAAGTACATTTGTAATGGATCACTCACTGTTTAAAAATATAAAATACTAATCTTTACAACAAAAATATTACTTGGCAGACTAGCTTAATTTCTACGTAATGTATCGATACTTTTTATCGATACAAAGATTCTCTAGTGCTCGTAGCAGCTCGTAGCGGTTGGTGAGTGCCGTTCTGATGGGCAGCTAGGCGAACGAAATACGCAGGGACACTTGAGAACCGCGCAAATTTGTTAACTACTCCAATTTAAGAAAGTATCTGACGAGACTGAATAAAACTTTAACATAAGTATGAGCATTGCAGCATGAAAAAGGGTTTTATAACAGGTACTTGGATTAAGTACTTTAAAAATTGAAATCTAATGCTCTATTTAATGAATAGGTTAGTATTACTGTTATACACTGTTCAATGGCAAAGATTGTTGTGATTGATATGATATAGATTTTTTTATGGTATAACAGGATAAACGAGCATACTAGTCACCGGATGGTAAGTTTCTACCGACACTTATTGACTTCTTCAAGTCACGAGTTCAAAGTGCGTCGCCCTTTTTGGTCCCTCCCGCTAAAGTGAGGGGAAAGAGGGGAGAAGGGTTGATATCTGATAACCTCACTCACGTATTGAAACTCGTTGCAAAGCAACGAAAAATTAGCTAAATACTATTGTTCTGCAAGGTTGTGGTATGATTCCGACTGAGCCGGCCCATGACGTGTTACGTGTGCCGAAGCATCGCTTCCACGGCTAATTATATTAATGGAACTTTATTTTTATGATTGACGAGACATGACATGAAATGCTAATTTTATGTTATAAATAATATTTTAGCGTAATATGTATTCCTTATTTAAGTTCTAATTTAAAATATCTTTTTTTTTTTTTTTTTTTTTATGTTTGACCCTGCCAAAATGACTCTACTCTGCCTGATGGAAAGCATGAGTAGAATCCAAGAGTGGTGGTCACCATACTGCGAATGCCGACAATGCAACAATGCAGCATGGTGACCCACACCATGGCGGGCTAGTGATGCTTCTGCATCATTGGGCCTCCGGTCTCGCACTCACCAACGAAACACGACAGCATGATCGCTGTCATTTTACGTTGATTTTCTGTGCGAGGGTAGTACCGCCCCGGTCGAGCCGGCCCGTTCGTGCTGAAATCAGCGTGGCTCTACTACCTTGACTACTAGGACGATTTATTTACGGCTATAAATTGCTCTAAATGCCATAACAGAGAACTTAAGCTATTTATAACATAATCCTCATTAAACTTTTCAGTACTAGCTAAGGTAATCAATAGTATTATAATTATGATGTTGCCTTGTTTAAGTAAGCAGTTTTAGTTCTAGTATAGGTACCTAAAAAACTATTACCTATTCATGTCATAATACCTAAATTAAATTTAATAAAAAATAGGAAATAAAAACAACAATAAAATATTAGAAGCACTTACGTGACATACCTATTTATGCAGGTGCAGTTGTTTTAATCGTATAAAGGTGTTGGAGTATAATTAAAACTATTTTTAATCAGTAAAGCTAACTTTAAAATGTTAATTTTTGTTCTAGTTGTGACGAATTTTCGTTCATGACTTGTTACTATCCTTCTCCACTATAACAAACATGCTTCAATTTAAAATAACGTCAGTGCTAAAATTGTTTTCTTTAGATCTATGTTTACTAATATGTAGATACTTCATGATATAAATAGTAAACTAACAGGTGGGTTTTACTTGACGCCGGCAAATGCACAGAAGTGCGAGCCAAGTTCTCTTGCCTAAGGAGGAAAGAAAAAAAAACAGATGGGTCAGCTCGTAAATATCTATGGGTCAGCTAGTGCCTTAGTGTTACCAGCACTCACGTGATGCTGCAACTGAGTAACAACTTATGAAAGCACTAGTATTTAAGGTGTGTTAGTAAAATAATGTTCTAGAAATATAGTAAATGAAACTTCAGTTTAATGTAACATAATAATACTTTATTTTGTACAATTGATAGGTTCTTAGGTACGTTGTTTAAATAATACATATTTCTAATACATTTTGTTACAGTCTATATTTTTTACAAGTTATTAATCCATTTGGGGTAGAGATATCCTGGATGTTCTGTTATACACGAATGCTAACATAACTTAATATCTATTTGATCACTTATCTTGGGTAAAGTACTTTTTTAAGCCCATTGAATTGGTGATATATTATGTAAGTAAATTTAAGTGAATAAGTAATACATATTTCATACGTTTTCATTTCTTCTCATTTTCATAGGTCATAAACATTTTAAAAAATAAAGGGAAAAAGACATATAATAAACTTAACTAGATTTTGACAGCGGGTTCGTCCTCACTTATGAAGGGTATCGCGACAAATAGTAGTCTTTGTCTTTCTCTAAGGTTCAATCTATCTCTGTACCGAAATCCTTTGAAATTGATTCAGCGGTTTAGCGGAGAAAGTGTAACAGACAAAGTTATTTTAGAATTTATAATATTAATATGGATATTGAATAGTATGAATTCTACCCATTGAGTAAACATTTTTCTTGTCATACGTAAAATTGATTATTAATTATTTGAACAAACTTTTTTTGACAAATCTATACTAATATATAAAGCTGAAGAGTTTGTTTGTTTGTTTGTTTGTTTGTTTGAACACGCTAATCTCAGGAACCGCTGGTCCGATTTCAAAAATTCTTTCACAGTTAGATAGCCCATTTATCGAAGAAGGCTATAGGCTATATATCATCACGCTAAGACCAATAGGAGCGGAGCACCAATGAAAAATGTTTCAAAAACGGGGGAAAATTATCACGCTACGGGCAAAAAGAGACGTAAACGAAGTTGCGTGGGTCAGCTAGTCTTTTACAAAACCAACAAACTAACATCACATTTTGTTTATGAATGTTAACGAGGATTAAAAGACAGAGAAAATTCCATCTGAGCAGGTTTATTTGAAGAGGAAATTCTGTTACGAAATTTGTGTTTGAAGAAGAAAATCTATCCTTCTTGTACATAGCGGCTGTAGATTGGAATATATGTATACTAACATATATGTCTCTTTAGGCAATCTGGGTTTTGTACTATATTTTTAGACACGGACCATTTAGGCCATCTTTTAAGAATGTATCTATGGAAACATTTGTGCCAGGAATTTAGGACACCCTGCTCTTCTATATTTCAATTACAAATTGTCTTTTGCAGTCACAGTTAACTATAGTAATAAAAAAACATTATGACAATAGAAAATAGGATTTTCTGGCTAACAATATTCTAATGCGTCGTGTGTACGTCTTTTTTAGTGTGTGTATTAATATTTTTCAAGTTGCAGTAACAATCTACGAAAAATATTTGTGCAAAAACTCGTCAACTCTCATTTCTTTATCAGTTTTTAACCGACTTCAAAAAAAGGAGGAGGCTCCTCAATTCGACCGTATATTTTTTTTTTATGTGTGTTCGCGGATAACTTCGTCGTTTATGAACCGATTTTGATGATTCTTTTTTTAATGGGAAGGAGATATCCCAACCGTGGTACCATGATGAGAAAACTAAGATCTGATGATGGCGTCCAAGAGAAATCGAGTCAAACCTTGAAGTCGGTTTTATTTTTGTTGAACTTTTATTATAGTACAAGCTCTGCTTAATTTGAAACTAGATGTCGTTTTGCGTTGGACGTCCAAAATATTACATTACTATTTTTATAACAGCTTACGACTAACTTAACTTTCAATTTGTCTTGAGTTTATCCCGGGGTCGCGCTACTAAGGTCAGTCCAAAAATTATCATCATGGCACCTACCCACCATTTAACCGATGAAGCCTCTTCAAACACTATTATACCAACCAAACCCTGTCAAAGAAAAATAGGCAGTGAGTGTAAAAATAAGTAAAGAGGTACTAATTTATTCTTTAGTTTGTATAGTTAATATAGCCAATGAGAAGAAAAGGGTCTGTAGAAGGCGAGATAAAAACGGGTATGTATTTTAAAATATACCCATTTTTGTCACAACCTTTAGTTGTATGTCAGACGTAGACTGATAAGTGCATACGTTCAAGTTAGTTGATGAGTGAGAGAGACAGAGGTGGTAATCTTGGGAGTAATAGATTAAATAATATATTTCTTGAAGTAATAAAATTCTACGTCGTTTAGAAATCTATAAACATCTTGTCATCACTGTGATATTATAAGTTCTTGTGAACATTATAATAAAAGCGTAAACGTACAATTCAATTTGTTGTTATACTTGCGAAACAATGATTTTTTTAAGTCTTTAAAGATGCGAGCTGCTTAGCTAAGTGCTTTCATCTACATTACATATTTTCAAGAACAGGTATAAGAGAATAGAAAGACTAATAACTACTCTTTAGGAACAGGTTAAATCTATACATCTATACAAATAAAAAAAATTCGAGTGTCTGATTATAATATTAAAATAACAGCTTTTCACTGAATGCATGTCTGTATACCAAAATACTTTTTTTGCAACTATTGTCTGTCTGTTTGTTCCGGATAATCTCTGGAACGACTGGACCGATTTTTACTGATAAGTAACTGATGATATCGGGAGTAACTTAGGCTACTTTTTTTTAGATCAACTTCGCCCCGCGGCGTGATAATGACCGCGGATAGCACCACCGGGACTCAGCTAGTAATATTTAAAAATAGTGGTACTAAAGCTACACTTACTGAAAGGACGTAACTAGAGGCAGCTGAAATGACTGTAGGTGCTACAGAATTGGATGCAGCGTCGAGAGAACGCAGATAGTGTCTGCATCCCCACGTGTTCGCCATCACCATCATCACCAGTAAGGTACCCCATATTGTGTAACTCTCGCCCTGTTGACAATAATTACACAGATTAGCAAGCTGAAGTGGCCCGTTGCGGTAGAAGTGTTCTTTTTTATGTATGACCGGCTAAAATGACTCTACTCTGCCTGATGGAAAACATAAGCAGAATCCAAGAATCCAAGAGTGGTGGTCACCATACTCATTGCTCGTCCAGACAATGCAACAACGCAGTATGGCGATCCATACCATGGCAGCCTAGGGATCCTTCTGCATGATTGGGCCTCCGGCCTCGCACTCACCAACGAAACACAACAGCATGAACGCTGTCATTTCACGTTGATTTTCGCAGAGCGCGTCTCGGCAAACGCAGCATAGGAACCTAATGAGCCGAATGGAATGACGACCTGCGCAATGCACCAATGCTAATTATAATGTGCCAAGTATAAGTGCCTATATTATTAACATGCCGTATATAAGCCAAACTGTAGTAGGTACAGTAGTAAATATTTATGTAACAGACTCCTCAGTTCCTGAATTTGATTAACTGAAACGTTGACAAAGGGAATTTCGTAGAATTTTCATCGCGACGGTCTAATTTATGAGGTTTAGCTTAACAATTCATTTCAGTTTTATGCTTGGCTGAATTATGAGTATAATAATTTTGAATCAAAATGATGCCGTCTCTGAGCTGTTTAGGGATTCGCCGATGGTATATTACTAGATAGATATCTCTTTTCTAACAGGTAATTTTTTATTAAATCTTTTTTTTTCAATGATCTTAAATTCATAGTAAACATACCAAATTTATATGTTCTTTTTATGATATAGATAACAAACGAGCTGACGTATTACCTAATGCCCATGGACATCCACAACACCAGAGGCGTCACAAGTGCGTTGCCGACCATTGGGGGATGGGGAAAGGATGTGGGGAGGGGTTGGGGTATGGGTCTTCGGTATCCTCACTCATTCGGTGAAACACAGCGCAAGCGCTATTTCACACCGGTTTTCAGTGAGGCTGTGGTATTACTCCGATCGAGCTGGCCCTTTCGAGCCAAAGCGTGGCTCTTCCACGGTTTAAAAAAAAAAATATATTAATTTTAGATTTTTCTACGGAACAACAAGTCGAGTAAAAAAATCCAGCTGATAACGTAAGCTATGGTGTTCCCACAGTTTATCTGTTTTATATTAATTCAAACATCTGTTTGAATTTCAAATTAACAAATATTCGATAAATTAATATAAAAGTTTATACAACACTTCACATACAATCAGAAAATCATTTTTTTTAATTATTTGTCTGTCTGTCTGTTTGTTCCGGTTAATCTTTGGAACGGCTGCACCGATTTTGACTGGACTTTCTGATCATGACATACGGTAGACTCACTTCATAAAGAATATTGTACTTTCATTTCCGTGCCGATTTAATACCGAAAGCCTATGTGGCCACAGTGGCTATTATTGAACAATATCTCAGAAACCAATCTAAAAACTATACTAGCCGCACCTGGGCCTTTTACGACATGGCTTTATTTTTGGCAAACCTCATTCTTGTTTTCGTACTACGAAAATACGTCCCCACGTGTTACGTAATCTTAGCTATACGATCCCTATTTATTTCGGAAAGGAAAAACAAGTATAGAAAACAGTAGAATCCAATTTTCTTTAAAGGTACAATATCATACGAAATCATAATTTCTATGATATATGATCTAAGGTTTAATGGTATGAGGTTTTTTAATAGAAAACAGAACAAACGATAGGTCTAACGGGATCTCAATTTTCATACCTATTTATAGTTATACATGAACATAGTGACCCACCAGTGGTCGAAATTCTACCATAATTCTTCATTTATTTATTTTTTGGTATTTTATAACTTTATGCACATCTCCTCCAAATAAACCTTAACTATGTCAAATGTTATATTCGTTTGCATAATTATCGTAAAAAGGGAAACAAAAATTTTTGTTTCACTAATCAAGTATTAATAACTGTACCTACAGATTAATATTGTCATGAGAAATTAGAAAATTCGTCAATTGCAAGTTGCACCCAAGTTGTTGTTTCATCTTAAAACTCCCATAATCTTAGCTATACGATCCCTATTCATTTCGGAAAGGAAAAACAAGTATAGAAAACAGTAGAATGCAATTTTCATTAAAGGTATAATATCATATCATCATACATCATAATACTGTGTACTGAAAAGTCAATTAATGTCAAAAGACAAATATCAAGTGAGCCAGCCGTGAGATTTCAGCACGAACGGGGCGGTACCACACTCGTACAGAAAATCAACGTAAAATATCAGCGTTCGTGCTGTCGTTTCGTTGGTGAGTGCGAGATCGGAGGCCCAATGATGCAAAAGTATCTCTAGACCGCGTGTGCGTCACCATGTTGCATTGTCTGCATTCGTATCAGTGAGTATCGTGACCACTATTCTTAGATTCTGCTTATGCTTTCCATCAAGTAGAGTAGTCATTTTGGCAGGGCCAAACATTAAAAAAAAACCTTTTCAATCTATAAAACAAGCAAAGAAACAAGTAGGTTAATTTGAAAGCGCTTGAAAGAGTTTTTCTTTAAGTTGGGGTGAGTTGTTTTGATACTTTTAGTAGCTTCCACTCATCATCAACAAAAAGGTAAAGTAAAGTAGTAAAACAACACAAGTTAACGGGTTAAATTATTAGGTAATTATTTACATTAAAAAATCGTCAGAATCGTTCAATCCATTTTATTTAGGATTGTATCTATAGCTAAGTAGTAACCGAATGTAACAACCACATTGAAAAGTTAAGCAACCTCAGCCAGGTCAGCCTATTGACGGGTGACCTTTCCATTTATTCAACACATTGTCCGTTCCTTGGAAATATGTTAAGCCGTCGATTCCGGTTGCCATTCGAAGTGAAAAACCTTTGATATAATTAAATAAATATTCTGCATTAAAGGTACTACATAGATACTTTCTCCATTATATTGTTTCAAAGAAAACATACTTCTATTAAATGGTTTTTATAATATATACTTTAGTCTTTAGTGCATTATGCATAATCACATCAAATGGTCAGATTGACATCAAAAGCTTTTTGTTGCTAAAACTTACTTACTATATCTAATTTAACCTCAGATGCAAAACGAGGGGTGTTATAAGTTTGACGTCGATGCTGTCTATCTGTCTGTCTGTGGCATTGTCGCTCTCAAGCGGTTTGGCGCCGCGGCGGACCGATATCGATGCGTTTTGTTTTCATTTTTAAAAGTAATTTTTCTTGCGGTGGTTCTTAGGAGTATCAGCACCTTTCCAAAATGAAGTAAGGCATTTTTGGCGTATGATTATTCGATTAAGTGCTTGCGTAGGAGAGAGGGTATTTAATTTTATCTTGTAGGTACGTTAATCTTTGCTGTGTGTGAAAAGCGAGTGACGAAAGCAATGAATTTGAAATAGTTGAATGTAATGTTGCCTTTGTTTAGCTACTTTCGATAGTTTACCATTCAGTCACTTTTGTGTTGTTTAGCTAATTTAGACCTTTTATGATGATCATTCAACTCTGGCGCATTCTGGTACATGATTTTTTGTAATCTTAATTGATAATATGTTCAACTTCTTTTGAGGCTGAATGAAAAACCTACACGGATTGTAAAGGCCTAACGACAGTCGCTCCATGTAAAATAATCGAAGCTTAGTCGTGTCTTAGTTCCTAGTAGATTGACCTTAAGCCGACCGTACCTATGTCGGCTTGAAGAAGCTTGCTAGAGAGACACAGACACTACCCAAACTCAGTCTACTCCGATCACGTTTTCCGCCCGTTTGGCTGCCCCTCAGGTATATATGCTCTAAGTTTTAATAGCAATATTTTATCGATAAAAGTTGGTCTAATTTTTGGAAAAATGTAAAATACCATTACATTGCACCCACTTTTGATACACTAGCGCCACTTGTGGCTATTTAAGGAAACTCTATACATCTTGTATCGGACGAATAGATGATTGGATTTATTGGCAACACTAATATTGACAACACTGACATTACCAAAACAAAATACATATTTTATAGACTTACTACAATGCTAGGAGTTCCTGTTAATTTTCCTAGCGTACTTCCGACAGCCGCCCATACAGCAGCTAAGAATGCTTCATAAAACATAGTTTATTAAAATTAGGAATTTAAATTTCTAGGTGTGCTACAGGTTACGACAGAACGCTGACACTTGCCATTACTTTTACGTTCACGTTTAGTTACACATAACATCAACCTAAAATAGCTTGGTTTTTTTTTTATAACAGAATATATGAAAATAAACTTTAACCATTTGTTTAAAAAGTAACTTCTTCCAATATAAGTTTGCACTGCTATTAGAGCCTAAGATGATAATAAATTACGACATAAAAAATAGACAAGTATAATCAATCAATCAATCAATAATACGTACGACAAAATGTCAAAGTGACGTAAATAGTGATGTACCTAGAGACAAATACCCTAATAAATTCAAATCTTTTATAC
This sequence comes from Spilosoma lubricipeda, assembly GCA_905220595.1. NCBI lineage: Eukaryota > Metazoa > Arthropoda > Insecta > Lepidoptera > Erebidae > Spilosoma > Spilosoma lubricipeda. Next base: position 7,066,967 of record HG992290.1, read on the forward strand.
TAAGTCCTCAGCGTATTTTTTATCATAATTTTAATAACATTGAATTACGTTGTTATATGGCAATGTCACTTATAGGTCTTATTGTCATTGATCTAACACGACATAACCTTTTTTTTTGTTATTCGCAGATAATGCTTTTCGCAGCTTACTATCGGTAGGTGGGACAAACGGCGTATGTAGGACTCCTAGAGAACCGGTCTACCCACTAAACTCCACCACAGTCTACCTCCGCAATCGAGAGCAGCTTCAGGAATGCACCGGTGGCCTGTGTAGTCATCTCTGCTTTACTGCACACACTGCTGAGGTTGAGTTACATCCCAAGATGACCACGGGCATACGAAGAACACTACAAACCCTAGATCTGTTCAGTTTGATAGATGAATGAAAACAATAAAACTATTAGTGATTTCCAAAGGAAAAAGATAGGATGTCATAAAATGACATAGGTATTCTATCTATCTAAATATTGTCAGGTGTGTCAAATTTACGAAACAATCGTTGAATTGACACACCTGATCGATTCAGGTGTGTCAATTCAACGATTGTTGGTCGAGTCGTTGACAGGTCGAATTTCGAACAAGTGCTAAAGTACAGCCAGCAAATCAATAAACATCGTCATTGTCGTCGTCTTCCTACGAGCCCTTTCCCAAACAAAGGTCAATGTCAGCTTTCAGTCTACCATGATCTACTGCCTATACAACCAAGTGCTGAGATGTCTGTCCGAAACCGCTATGATGACCGTCTAATACAAGAACAGAGCACAAGTCCCACAAGAACAATTCCTTTGCATCGTGGGCGTGGGGTTAAACAAGGAGACATCATTTCTCCGAAACTGTTTTTAATACATTGGAATATGTCTTCAAAACACTTGATTGAAACGGTCGGGGATTACCATCTGCAGTCGACCAGGTATTTCTGCAACGGTCAATACATCTCACACTTGCGATTTGCAGACGATATTGTGGTCTTGGCAGAGTCTTTACAAGATATCGAAGCAATTCTGAACAGTTTGGACGATTCTTCGAGACGAGTGGGACTCCGGAAGAACATTGACAAGACCAAGTCATGCATAATTTTCATATCCCTTTCGAGTACCGTGGCCGTTAATAGCGTTACTATCGAGGTTGTGCAAGAATACGTCTATCTTAGCCAATCTATCGCACTCGGCCACTACAAGGTTGATCGGGAGGCCGATAGAAGAATTCGTCTAGGCTGGGCAGCGTATGGGAAGCTTCGTCATATCTTCGAGTCGTCGATCCCTCAATCACTGAAAGCCAAGGCTTTTAACCCGTGCGTCCTGCACTGATGACATATGGAGCCGAGAAGTGGACACTCACCGTTGGACTAGTCCATAAGCTTAAAGTCGCTCAACGTGCCATGGAGCGTGCGATGCTGGGTGTCTCTTTACTAGATTAAATTCCTAACAAGACCATCAGAAAGAGAACTGGAATAACCGATTTCGCACGCAGGATCCTCACGCTGAAATGAAAGTGGGTCGGTCATGTTTCTAGGTGGACTGATGGTCGCTGGAGCCAACAAGTGTTAGAGTGGAGACTACGATAGGCATAGGCAAACGCAGTGTAGGGCGCCTTGCGGCACGATGGACCGACGACTTGAAGAAGATGACTGGCAACGGACGGATGCGGATTGCCCAAGACCAGGATGGTTCTCGCTCTTTGGGGGAGGCCTTCGTTCAGCAGTGGACGGCAATGAGCTGAGAGATATCGAAGTTCTAGGCTAGGGACCGTTGTGGGACTTTTTAGGGTTCCAACTACCACCTCGCGGGAATTGTCTCGATCAGTAACATGACGGTCAAGGTACATCAGGGTTCCAGGGTTTACCTTTCTATGGTACAATTGGTTACCCAACTATTAGTACATAAGTAATAGCCGAGATGCTGTGTGGTTTTAGGTCGGTTTGATTCCAACATAACAACTAGTAGGTGGTATCCTGGGGATTTTTACACATACATAAAAAAATACTCTTACTACTTGCTATACATACTGCCACTAGTATTCTGAAGGCAGCCCGTGCCGACAATTTAGCATTCATAAAATGTTCATTATACGTTCTAGTCTAGTCATAAGTTTGTAAGATTACTAGTACAAAATCTTAGAAGGTTCTTTAGATCTTCGTATACATTTTAATAATTCATTCCAGACTTCACGTCCGGAGTTTCATTCACCCAATGATATTATATCATTCAAAACGGCTTATTTATAGTTATCTGTGATTCAAAACTTAACCTGCAACGGCTTGCGTAGGTGTATAGGTAGGTACTTAGTATAAACAATTAAAGTATTATGTGAACATCACTATAAAACACTGCAGAGTGCAAAATACAAGGTTGTAGTAAGTACCGCGTTGCCGCAGGAACTCAAACTCATGGGTTTATTAGTAGTGAGTGTCGTGAGTGACTTCGTGTTTGTGAAACACTAAATCTAGTGCTCACTGCTCTGACGCTACTGACTACTGAGATTGATAACACAATTGTAGACAGTTGAAACAGACACAACATACTAATACGAACCTTTGTGGATACGTCAATCTTTTAGCAGTTAAAATTATTCTATCTGGCCTTCTTAAACTTTAGAAACAAAATACGAACGTGACTTCAAATTCTACAATCATTTATAACGAAGATTGCTATTAAAGAAACTATTGTTGATAACCTTTGCTTTTTTGCGTTCGTTTATAAAAGGTTTTAGAAAACATTTACTTGGAATAAGGCTGGTGTGAACTTTTAAAATGGAAAATATTAAGGCTGGTGATAATGTGCTGGTAATTTGGAACCGTGATGTTCAGAGTGCGATCAGTAAACTGGTAGAGGAGATCAAAGGAATAGTTCAAAATGGCACTGTTGTTCTAGAAAACTCGGAAATGATCACTGAATGTAAGTATTTTGCACTTACTCGTCTTAATTTATTATAAATTTGGTTTAAAATAACACAGTGTGTGAGTAGACATGCAATGGTGAAATAAAACTTCTTGATAAATCTAATATTTTGGTAGATAAAGGTGTTTAGCATTTTTGTGATAGGAGTCGTGCTGAGATAATCTAGTGCTAGAGCTAAAAATTTAGGGTATAAATCTGACTTCATGTTGTGAAATAAAGCATAGTAAGGAATTAGCTTTTAGTTATTGAAATTTGTTGAAGGGTATAATATTATAAATACATTTCTTATCATCTGGCATTTAATTTTCAACTTGAACTTGTTTGTAACATCATATTATTTCTGCTCAACACGAATTTCACAGTGAAATGTACAAAACTTTAATGTGAAAATGTGAAAAACTACAATCTTGTTTGGAAAATAATAATATAAACTTTTATTTTATTTATTAAAATTTATCAATATATATAAAACATCTACCGAATAATATTATGCACTTAAATGAAATTAAACTAACATTGCGTTTATTTATATAATTGCCTAAATTACTTTCCTGCGGGAGAGCCATGAATGGGCCGGCTCGACCGGAGTGATACCATGGCCTCACAGAAAACCGGTGTGAAATAGTACCTGCGCTGTGTTTCACCGAGTGAGTGAGGAGGCCCATAACCCAAATCCCCTCCCCCTATCTCACTTCCCTATCCCCCAAAGACCGGCAACACACTTGTGACTTCTCTGGTGTTTGCAGGTGTCCATGGGCGGTGGTAATTGCTTACCATCAGGCGATACGTCTGCTAGTTTGCCCGCTCCTTCCATAAAAAAAAAAGTTAAATTCTACAAATTTGTACAATTTGTATTGTTTAAGTAAAATTAGTACCACATCAACCATTGTTGTTCCATAAAATGTGATTATTCCTTAATTTTTTGATGCCATAGGAAGCAAACAAGTAGACTGGTCCCTTTGCAAGAGATAGCTACTTCCAAAAAGTCAAAGAAGGTTGCAAAAATATTTATAGGTTAGTTATTTGTAACCTGTAAATGGAAATAACTTACTAAAAATATTTCTCATTTTAGCATCCCGTCCACACTCATCATATGACATAATAGTATCCAACTGGTTGTCTCCACACACAGTGAAGCACACGGATAATATTCTAGCACTAATAGTAAAGCTCCTCAAACCCAGTGGTAAAGTGTTACTGAAAGATGAATCTGATTTATGTAGTGCCCTCAAAATTAATGGGTTTGTAAATGTCACAAAGTCTTTGGACAATTTATATGTTGCTGAGAAGCCAAAGTTTGAAGTAAGTGTATTTATAATACTATTGGTACTGTTGTAAGTTGAGAAAGTCTAATACTATTTTAGTGGATATGGTCAAAGTCACAATCCATCAAAACTTAGCAAATTATTGTTGAATAGCAAACTGTTAAAAGAATTTTCAAAATCGGTCAACAATTGACGAAGCAATCGGTGAACATACATAAAAATAAAAATATACAGAGGAACATAGAACCTCCTCCTTTTTTTGAAGTCAGTAGAAAATTGCAAACCATTGAAATAGAAATACAAACTGTCAAAGCAAGTCTAAATCTCTATAATTGTCTACAATATTTACATACATATTATAATTTTTTTTCAAGTTCTATTCATACAATAAACTTCCTTTTAGTTTTGTTTTTAATAGTTTGTATGGGAGTAAACCTGTTAGATAGGTAGTCGAAAAATGAAAATCATTAGATTAGCACTGACAACATAAATATATTTTTTATATAATATGCTTACTTGCAATCCATCAAAGCAATGCAAAGCAAATTAGTATTGAATAACAGAGTGGCGTGCTATAGGAGGGGCCTATGTCCAGTAGTGGGCTGTAATAGGCTTATGAAGAGTTCTCTAAATGTAGCCATATCATTTTTAGGTTGGTTCTAAAGCCTCATTAAAATTAAACAATAAGCCTGCAGTATGGAAATTAGATGATACTGTAGAAGCTGCATGGGGAGGCGGTGGTGATGACGAGACTATAGACGACAACCAACTCCTAGACGAAGATGACTTGAAGAAACCAGACCAGCAATCCTTAAGAGGTATTTTTGAACAATAAAATTTCGTATAGAAGTAAGCAAGCTCATGAGTCTCATGACTAAGTGGTGACCTTTTCTTAACATGGTGAGATCCTTCCATGCCTTGTCTCCAACGCATGGAAGGAACTCAATATGTTAAGAAAAGGTCGTACGTCTATCTGTCAGTCTCAGTTGCCATACGAACATTTATGGCAATCTCTATGGGTAGTTGGAGTCCTAAAAACGACGAAGTTATCCGCGAACACACAAAAAAAAGGTCTGATTAAGAAAACTCCCCTTTTTTTTTAAGTCGATTAAAAAGTTCAACAACAGTCTTTTTACGGGACTTATGTCTTATAGTGATTGGGTTGTGGAGGTCTGATGACAGTGACTCAGCATAAGAAACAAATTTTTAGTCGTATCATAGTAGACTTAAAGCCAACCCCAACCTATTTTGGGAACATTCAAATTTAGAACTGTAACAAAACAATGTACAGGAAGAAGCATTAAAGATAGTAATGAAGAACTTTTCATGATGATTTTTCATATTTGTTTATCTATTAAAAAATACACCACTAGAAGCCGCCACAAAATCAAGGGCCCGCCTGCGGCGTACACCTACAAACAAGTATGATTTGTCAGTTTACGCCGTTGTATGAATCAATACATTCGTATTTCGCAACAATTTCGTGCGGATGCACCGACACTATCTAAAATTCTAAACGAATGGCCTATACAACTTTACACGTAAATTATGCACATAAGTATTGGTAAGCGTAACATAGAGGCCAGTTATCGTCGACGATGCCGTCACATAATAGATACGTTATCATGATAGCAAAATAACATTGCTAGTTGAAGTTTTGTGTTCCGAATCCGGTTGGGTAAGTTGAGGTTTGTGTTGCAAATCGGCCCAATGATTTCATTCACAGAAGGTCATTGGCATTACCTCGATTGTTTGTAAGACGGTTCTTTTATACGTTTGTACTTGTTCATTGAACAAGTAAACATTATTATTGCATCTTTAATATCTTATCTTCTTTTATATTTTTTGACACGATTTTAACATGCTTCAATAAAGGTTATTATCATTTTTTTTCGCTTTACATTTATACATTTTAAAATGTAGTACACTGTATGGTAATTCCGTTTCTAACTACTGAACAAAATTGCAGGAAAATCTGTTTAATTAAAAATATTGGTTCATATTCTGACACATGTATTCATTAGGTATATTACCGCTACCAGCATCGCCATTCGGTATAGTCAGAGACGAGCTGTAGCTGTGCAGCTCGCGACAGCTAAGCTAGACCATCGTGTCACAAGATAGATACTCTAGATATCCATTTCAATACTTGAATTTATAAACGACCTTCATTCCACCTCTGTTGGTGGATAACAATGAGACGTTAGAATTTTTAATATACAAAGTAATATTAATTATTTCAGTGTGTGCCACAACTGGTAAAAGAAAGGCATGCGCAGATTGTTCTTGCGGTTTGGCAGAGGAACTCCGCGGCGAGACCAAGGATACACCCAAATCTTCTTGCGGCAGTGTAAGTATTTTATTTATTCTGAAACACTACCAGTTTCGGAATTATTCATTTTAACAATCTCTATGTTATTAGTTTTCGAGTAGCGATAAAGATTTAGGATGAAAATAGGCATAAGTTGACCTTTTTTTGTGCGAAGACTCTCTCGGATAGATACACTCCATCGAAATACCAGGGGGAGTGGGTATGTCGGACTCGACTTGACTAGAAACCCGAACTAAAGATTCGAGGAACCAGGTGTAAGGTGTAACCTAGAAGGAAGTTCCTTGTCTAAATATAAGTTAGCCAAATTAAATTAAGGAAATTAATTCTAAATCAACTAGCAATGACAACTATTTTTGCAATAAGCAACTTCGACCTTGTTTTTATGCGTGAAGCATACCACTTACTTATGTGTTTAGATGTTATATTATTATATCTAATATTTTTTTCATCGATGTTTTCCTTTAATCGATTGCACGAATGGTGCAGTGCGTTTAGCGATGGCCATTACGCTTTCTACTATGCTGCGTGTTGTGGGTTCGATCCCTTTGGGACAACACTTTGTAATGTCCTTTTCGCGGATGTTTGTAAAGTCCTCCACTACTCAATATATATTCGTAAGGCGATTAGTGGTTTTAAAAAAAAAAAATATGTTGGTAATAAAAATACAACATCTTAGTTGTCTAAAAATATTTGTACAACTACCAAGACAATGCACTGAACCAGATTATATGAAATACTTTTAAGTAAAGGAAGTAAAAGAATAAAACTGACATAAAACACCTTTATGATGTAAGTAATCCTAGTTGATTTCGCCCATGGCGGTCAGGTTCAATGTAGACAACCCAACTACGCAGGATATAATATAATGCACAAGTGTGTGCGCAAACACAGGTGCGCTCTCTGTTCCCTCACTCTTATAACTCGATGGGTAGGCTATCCTACACGATCTGAGAGAGATACCGCAGACAGAACACGCAGTTTTTTGTTATCTGAGGCGCGGGTGAGTTAAGATGCCAACTTCCAAACTCCGGGCTGCTATTAATATGTCCTACAATATAATCAGAAAACTCGATAACGCTTTTTAACCAGACCCGGGATCCAAAACTGAGACTTCTTAATCGGCAATAGCATACGCTAAACATTAGAAAAATGCCCTCATAAAACTACAGCGACCCAGTATATAATTTGACCTGTCATGATGGGACAAGGCAAAACAATGATAGTTCAATTTATAGTGGTCAATGAAATAAAATGACGTTCGAAATAGTTACCTCTACCTATTTATTTGACATTGGAGCGTTTTCACATTATCCGATTATATCGGTGTCGGATGCCGATACGACATCGGAAGAAGTAAAATGTATGTACACATAGATAACAATTTCATTAGTTTTATTTTTACCTGACTGAAGCCACAAGGAGGGGTCATATTTTTTTTATACTTTTTTTGGTATAGGCGGGTAAACGAGCAGACGTATCGCCCGATGGTAAGCGATTACCGCCGCCCATGGACACCTGCAAACACCGGAGGCGTCACAAGTGCATTGCCGGCCTTTGGGGGATAGGGAGGGGAGATAGGGGGAAGGGGTTTGGGTTTTGGGCCTCCGGTATCCTCACCAGTTTTCTGTGAGTCCGTGGTATCACTCCGGTCGAGCCGGCCCATTCATGCCGAAGCATAAGCCTGGCCGTCTCCCACGGTAAGCGTGGCTCTCCCGCGATAAAAGTTCATCCCACATTTTTGGCAGGCTTTGTTTGTATTTTCCACACTGTACTGTCGAGTGTAACTCATCATCAATCGTTATCAACAGCCTTTAACAGTCCACTGCTGAACATAGGCTTCTTCTTAGAAAAAAGGTATTGGCCTTCTACACCACACTGATCAGGTGGGTTAGTACAGGGTTTGTTTCAAGTTTACCTTCTCTTTGCAGTGATCTGGTCCTGCGTGGTTTGCCCCTTAGAGCGTTTTCACATTATCCGATTCGATATCGGAGGAAGTTAAATGTATGAAATATGTATCTGTCTATACTGTCCGGCCCACTATCGGATATCGGAGCTGACACATACATACATTTTACTTCCTCCGATATTGTGCGCCCGACACCGATATCGGATCGGATAATGTGAAAGCGCTCTTAGTCGCTTACGAGGACCCGCGGAATGAATATAGGTGGTGACACGTCGTATTCTTAATCCGTCTCCACACCTACCTACTAGCCACACGTTAGCGTCTAGACAACTGAACAGATTTTAATGAATTAAGTATCAATATATATAATTCTAGCCGACCTATGCAACTTCCTTTGCGTCTCCTGTTGCCCGTAGCGTGATAATTTTCCACCGTTTTTGCAACATTCTTCATTGGTGCTTAGCTCCTGTAGGTCTTAACGCGATGACATATAGCCTATAGCCATCCTTGATAAATGTGCTATCTAACACTAAATTTTTTTTTCAAATCGGACTGTCAGTTCCTGAGATTAGCGCGTTTATACAAACAAACTCTTCAGCTTTATATATTAATATAGATAATATGCTATATCAATTATATCAAAGTTTCTTTTTCTTGTTATATTTCAGTGCTACCTCGGTGATGCATTCCGCTGCGCTACTTGTCCGTACCTCGGTATGCCAGCCTTCAAGCCTGGTGAGAAAGTGATGCTGGAACTAAAGTCTGACATATGAACAAATATGTTTAATAATTATTTAATTATATTTATTATTAAAAATGCTCTCCAGTTAAGTATTAGTTATGTTGTGATCGCTTTAAATAAATATTAAACATGTATTTTGTTATTTCATTTGTAAAAAGTTGAATGTGATTGGAGTGAAATGAACTGAAGTGGTTGTAAATTGGTCATTTGTCAAATCAAATAATGCGCACTTTGACAGTTACTGTAACACACTTCCGTCTCTTTCCACAAAATCGGGAGTGATTAGATGCTATGCGATTATATGGTCGAATATTTATATATATATAAATACATATTTCGGACATTTAATACACAATGCCATCTAGTCCCACGCTAAGCAGAGCTTGTGTTATGGGTACTAGACAACTGATATGAAAAATATATACTTTTTTTTGGAAATACATACATATTATACATAGAAAACACCCAGACTTCGAAACAAATATTTGCAGATCATACAAACAATTGGTCCGACCCGGGAATCAAACCCGAGACCTCGAGCACAGCAGTCGCATACGCTACCACTGCGCCACCAAAGATGGAATTTGATCACGTACTGTAACAATTTGGTTAAAAATCTAGTAAGTTATCCACGTTTAGGTCTCGACTACGCAAGATCTATTGATGGACTCATCAAATTAAAAGTTTACGTGAATCATAATTATACATATAGGCATGCTATAATTTATGTCATATATTGTGCTTTTCTCAAAACGTCTCTTTCTCTACCATTTTCACATGTACATATAATTCTTATACTCAAGTACAAGTAAAAGTACATACAAATAACTGTTATTTCAGAGCATAATGTAAACAGTATATCTGTCAATCAATCAATAACAATCGGAAGGAAAAACTTCCTCGAACATTTACTTACATTTCCCAAGCGATTTTTGCAAGCAATATCCCCAGAGTCTTTTTACCTTTTTTCATCTGAAAAACATAATAACTTAAAATTGAAAAACAAATAAAAGTTTCTTCACAGTTGGCGTCGAAGTTATAGTATTATTTGATAGGTCTTCATTAAAATATTCTTTGAAATGATGACCGGCATGAGTTTAGTTCGTAATTATCACTTATTTTATCACTTATATTACTTATATCACATAATTAATGTTGATAAGACTCCGGGATCAAGGTCTGATTAGTTGTGTAGCCAAGATGCAAGTGTTTCGCGTCGAATATATTTCTACAATCGATATCGCATCTATTCTCTTCTATTATTAGCTAATATTTGGTTCTGACCACGTGACTAAGCGGTGAGAGACCCCATTCTCATATATTTGTTAGTTTCTGTTAACGTTTTTTTTTTATTTATTTATTCTTAGGGATAACAATAGCTTGCAGCTCTTAGCTTAATTTACTAAACTATAAATACATGTGTAGCCAATAAAAGTTATCCACAGTAGATGAACATGAGGTGGATGAACATGGTAAACAAACAATTATACATGATTTTGAAATTTTATTGGTAGACCCTAGAGGGATTTTAATAAATTTAAGAAAAAGATGACATGTGATATATAACAATAATTATATGTAAATAAATAAGATTATATAGTAATAAAAATAAGGAGATTTAAATACAATATTGTTTGAAGACTTACATACATATAGTAAAAAAGATACGACTCTCAGGAAAACCCATCAAACTTTTCACATCCGCCACTCAGCGCCGACAAAATCGAGATCGACGTTTACATAATGTAAATTTGCCTAAGGGGGGCCTGATCTAAATACTAACATCATCATCAGCCCATCGCTGTCCACTGCTGGACATAGGCCTCTCCAATTGCAAGCCAGTTAGTTCTATCCTCGGCTTCTCGCTTCCAGCTCCTGCCAGCCGTCTTGCGCAGATCATCACTCCACCTGGCCTGTGGACGTCCTACACTACGTTTGCCGAGACGCGGTCTCCACACAAGAACCCGTTTACTCCAACGGTTGTCGTTTCTAAATATGGCCAGCTCACTGCCACTTCAGCTTGCATATCTTGCTTGCTATGTCTAAATACTATGATAGTTCTCAACTCAATAATGTTCGATTGCCTCGGTGGCGTAGTAGCGAATGCGTCTGCTGTGCTTGAAGTCTCGGGTTCGATTCCCGGGTCGGCTCAAATGATTGTATGATCTGCAAATATTTGTTTTGGAGTTCGGGTATTTTCTGTGTTTAATTTGTATGTATTTACGAAAAAAAAGGATAAATGTATTTATATCAGCTGTCTAGTAGTCATAATACAAGCTCTGCTTAGTTTGGAACTAGATGGCGTTGTGTTAGATGTCTGAAATATTGATAAATGTTGGTAGGAGAATAAAATAAAACAATCTTGTAGCAAATATTCAATTATACATCATATTTTCTCTTCTTTTTACAAACAGTTAACTTATTTAACATATTTCGATCTATAACATTTTCCATTTACAATAAATCTGAATAGTAGTCATTCCGCTATACAATAAAATATACATAATTTTTTGCGATATTTGTCATATAATAACAATTTTATAGTTATCTATTAATTTAAATGACACAATATTTCCTGTTCACGTACGATATTTTAATGGAAAGTGTACATACAAGTGCATACAAGTTGGTTCTGCTTGTTACAGTACTAACCTATGTTACCAATCATTTGTTTTACTGTAAAATAATCTATTTTATTTGTTACGTGGTATCATTATATATTTATAATTTAAGGAATATTAAAATATTGAAAATCTGTTAAGGATGGCACAATCATTTTGCGTCAGTGAACTTCAGTAAGGGCACTGTCCTAACACTATGGTCTATAAACCTTCTACTGGCCTTGCCGAAAGTTGGCAATTTCAATATATTTATTTATTTATGTGTTACATCTATTGTCTCTATATATTAATATATATATTTATCGTTGAATCACAATTAGAGAAGACATTACGATTGCGTAAAACAATGGAATAAAATCTTGAAAAAAATTATCTTGATGTTTAGATTTAGCGGTTTATTCACGGACGAAATAGGCTTTAACGTTACGTTTACCCATATCTGCCTGTTAGCTAGACACGTTAGCTTCTAAACAGTAAGGTTTTGAAAATTGCAAAGGTAAGAATATTCTGCCACATGAAGGAATATCATGTGTAAACGTGTTTAAAAAAATAATTGTTTACTAAATTGTATATTAGTAAGATAGCTGACATCAGTCTTTGGAGAAGTAAATTATATTGTCTATAATAGAAAGTCATTAATTTTTTTAAATAGTTGGAACAATTGATAATAATTATTCTTACTATCAATGACTCATTGATCATTAGTACCCACTAGGTAAATGTATATGGAAGCATTGTAATGGAATATATTCAGTTGCGTTACTCAATATGCTAATATAGTAAACAATCATTCCTTTCGTAACGTCAGCCTCAAATTTACGTATAACAAACATTGACGGAATCAAACGTATGGCAAAACTGATTTGCATATTGTCTAATTAATACAGTTTACGATTAACACCGATGCACATATTTAAATTGGTGATTTGACAACTCATGAATGCGTATTCATGACACGCACAACATTATATGGTGTGCGAGCATTAACTAAATGTCACTGTTTTCTTCAAATATCGAAATCTAACAGCACAGAAGCAAACTTATAGTTCACGCTTCAAATGCTTCAATTCTCTACATTTACTCGCGCATTCATGAGTTACAATAACTCTCAGATCAAATAAAAGAAGGTAGATAACCCCACAAGTTGTCGATACCTCTACGTCTCTACGATACTGACGAAAAGTAGCGTAGTTTTAGCAAAGTTAATTGCGTTAACGCGTGTGTTTACTTGGAACTACGCTATTTTTTTGCTTCAACAATAACAAGGCCGTGCGTTATCTACCTTTTTTTGTTTGATCTGAGCAATAACTATAAAAATATTATAGACCTTATAATGTAATAAATGTATAATCATGAAGTAACAAGTGCTGACTGAATATGTACCTATACGTAAAGTTATTTTAACGTATAATTGACTCACTAAATCTACTAGGAGGCGCGGAAGAACATCGATTGTGCCAATATCATACAAAAAAGTTGGCAAACAGTACATACAACAAAACGTTCCTTAACAAATTTTACACTTTATAATATCAATCATGATTGTGCCTGGATTACGTCCACAAAAATAATATAGCACCTTTCGAAATTAAATTAATACTTTCTGAATTTGGGATTTTGGGAAATAATACTTTTTGTAAGGAATTTTGTACTAAATGATTGTCCAGCTTTGATGGCGGAGCTTCTTAGTTAATGACAAAATGAGCTCGTGCCCACGAATAAATGCTCCTATCTCATAATTTAAGTAATATCTTCAAAGAAACTACTATCCCACAACATTCAGTAAAGCGACCCAGTCTTTTCAAAAGTTTATTTTCATCAAATTGAGATCTTGTTTAGACTTGATTGCGACCGGCCCGCGCGTGACGTCAGCGGCGTCGCGAGACACTAGTCTTATAGTTTGTGAGGTAGGCTTAGTCATGATCTAATGAAAGCGCCTTGTTAGAAAATACCGATTAATAAAATGAGATCTTTCATTACAATTACAAATATTAATATAAAGACGATAAAACTAGAATTACATACATTATACAACAAATTATTAACTTTTGTACAACACCATCTGTCGTAGCCGGTGTCAGTATCCTATAGTTGTCGGTTATCATTTAACACATTAAACATTAATAGCACGTAGCATATGCGGTACAATGAAACTAACCTTTTTTCCAAGTCTAACTGTCCGTTTCCTGGTCATCTTTCAGCGAGAATCTTACTCTCTGCCGCGTCGTTTGCAGCCCTTGCCACGACGACTGACTTGTCTTATTTGTCAAAAGCGGTTCAAGATCCATGATTCGTTAACGTCTGACAAAATTTATTACTCCAGATATTTTTATAATGCAAACACAATATGGAGTTGAATTTGAAACAAAACACAATTATTACTTAGTAATTACATGTAGGTATAACATAAATTTGATTTTGATATGGCCATGCATTTGTCGTTACATTTATAACGATATATGTATATCAATCACAGATGCTCTTTAAGTTTGTTTATCAATTTGTTTTTTAGCGTTTCCTTTTTGAGTAGGTACACAACAACTGTACATTTTCTTACCAATAACGCACTTATTAGTCTAAAACATATATATTTCTTCTATTCAAGCAATACTTCATACCTACTTTGACCAATAACTACAAAATATCACAGACTGTGTGTTTATTATGTATACATTTTCTCATAGAAAAGTTTATGTGTATTAGGTACACATGGACGTCAAAAGCAATAGAGATGACATCTAGTACATAAACCATGATCATTATACATATTTTATGTTTACAATATATACCTATCTCTCATTATTTATAAGACCGTGATTAATTATTTGTCAGGAGAGTTAGCCACCAGTTTGGTGAGACAGCTGTCCCAGCGTCCTCGGAGGACCACGAATTACGACAATTAGATCGTCATGGATATGTCTGCAGTCACAACCATCGGAGGAGATTGGAACTATAACATGACTGCGTTGTCTTCGTAAACCAACATAATCATTCAGAATATTCGTATAGAAGGAAATCAGTCGAGGTTTAAGCACACGTCAGCCTTTCACTACTATCTATTTGCTAACATTCATTGTACCTTTAATTTTGTTTTTTTGTTGTTTATATATATGTATTACCACATGTCCACGTAGACTGGCATTTAAAATCTCATTGGTTATCACAATCTCTAACCTACTTTAAGATCTGGTACAAACTTACACATTGTTATTTTTGTGCTCATTAGTTTTAATAAATTGTTTACTCCGCGGTTTCATATTAAAAAATAATTATATTTTTAAAGTTTTCGTGTAAGAATGTCTAAAGCGTTTTACTTTGTATGCCGTATTTTGTAATATTATAACATTCATGTACCATATTAGATTGAGAATCCTCTGAACTCACGACGTCCCGTGACACCGTTTACCTATTGTTTTGTGACACATTAGGTTAGTCATGGAGCGTAACATTCAGTTTTTCCTAAGTTACATACATATTTACAACATCGTACACGAACGCGTACAGAAGCACCGGACAGTAAAAAGCACCTAGAGTTCCCGAATAGAATTTCATAAGCGTACCATTATGGACTGTCGATCGCTGCAGAAACCGAGCAACTTAACATAAAAAGTGTATGCCGCCACACGACCGAACTCACTGGGGCCGATTAATTCATTTATCTACAAGTTCCCTGCACGAGGGACGTAGTTCATAAGCACTTGTCCATTCCACTCGTAAAATGCAGTTCAGTCGGCACACAGAAACAATAAAAGTCAGAAACGAGCAGGGAGTTGCAACGAAGGCGATCCTAATAGGATCTAGACAGTTCTCCTTCCAAGTCCGTATAGAGACGATTAGTAAAGTTCAGCGCTTCTTCAACGGAAGGAGGTCATCCTCGCACAAGTCGGAGGCGGACCACCGTCGCTTGCGCGCGTCCTCTTTTACGCTGAGGTTCTCCGGTTGTGTTTGAGGTGGAGCCGAAGTGGGCATGCTCGCATTGCCCGCGCTCGTCGTATGCTTGCGCGGGACCAAGGACACGCACACGTCACCGACTTGGAGCCTCTGCACGCGGAGGCCGTACTGCGCCATCGTACGCTCTGGTTTGCACGACGCCCATCCTCTCCCATACACGAAAAATGGATGCTCCACTGTGGATTCCAATTCCACCTGGAAAAACCAAAAACAGTCTTAAAATAATTGCAACTTCCTTCCTACACTTGGGAATTTTTAGCGAAGTTGATCAAGTCAAGTGTGTAGTACCTAAATTAGATTTCGTATCTTATAAATTGGTATGAAAAAACTATTCGTAGCATAAGTAACTACCTAACCTATTCAATTTTATTTTAGATTATTATATAATTTAAAATATTGATCAGGCTAATTCTGGAATTGTGCAGTAGGTAGGTACATAAATCAATGCCTTAGATTAGACAGTACTAATAACTGCCCCAAATTTCAAATGCAAATCCTTAATAAAAAAAAAAAAAAAAATTACGACAGTTCATGATAGCACATATAATCTACACTTAGAAAAAATATGTACCAAATAATTTCCATTATCTGTCTCTTTTTAAAGAATTTTATTTAAAACTCTCCAGCAAGTTTTGAATACAAACGATTTAAAACTCTACGTCGTAAGTTAATTGAAATACTGTTTTATGAGCACTTACTTGTGAGCGGTTCCTGTCATAAGTAAGGGTTAGTGCAAGTCGGTCTCCTCGCTCATCAAGCCGCAGCAGGGTGCACTGCGTGAGCGCGAGGTCGCCGCTTCTGTCGGCACTCATGACAAAGTCTTCTGTACGCATCTCCTCAACCCGCCGTAGTGAGCCATCCTCGAGACGGATCAGCGCACCACGACAAAAGTAGGGTGCCGGCGCACCTCTTTCGGGAGATGTTGGAGGTTCCTGAAATTAGTTTGATAAATCATAAGTTTAGGAGATCAATTTAAGGGAGAATGTATAATATTTACATAATAATAGTGACAGTATTTGTTGATACAACTATATACCAATAGGGGATTATCAATGTAAATAAAAAAATGGCAGCACTTCTAATCTGTAATGTAACAAACAAGTGTTGTTAAGAGTTAGACAGACATACGAGTTGTACCTAAAGGTAAATGTCTCTCGCGTATCCTACTTTCTTATTTTTATATAACTAGCTGTCGTGTTAATAAGATAGGTACAATAGGTTCTAGTATTTGTAATTATTTAACTGATGTTTACCTCTCTGGGTGGCGGTGCGGGTGCTGGAGCAGACACAGGTGGTGAATGCGGCGCCGGCGCAGGTGGCACAAACCCAGAGGTAGCACGGGGACGGGGATGGTAGTTAGTTGGTGGCGCTTGAGGCCGCGACCGGTATAAGTACGCGTAGGATGGATGATGTAGAAACGGCGAATACGCTCCAGGAACTGAAGGGAATGGTGGTGCAGCTGGTGCGGGGGGTGCAGCCATAGGGTCCCGGGGCCGCCGCGGTGGGTACCGCGGGTAGGGCCGGGGCGGTGGCGCCAGGAACTCGGGCGTCATACCGGCCGGTGGTGGCGGCGGATACAGGTGGCTCAGCTGCCCGAGCTGCCCCAGCTGGGCTAGCGCCTCGCCGGGGAGGCTCGCTGAGATCATCGGACGGGCTGTTGACAAATGAATGCGTATATTAATTTTATGTTTATAAAACATAAAAATAAGTGATCTCATAGGTCAAACGGAGTTGGTATACACCGCCCATTCATCATCTAGAATTCTATAGTCATACATATATGGAATATAGACATACATAGGTACAATATGAGTGTGCTATTGTTGCAGGATAAACTAATACTAGGCCTCCAAAATTTTAATATAAAAAACGATATCGAAACGAATAGGCAATAAACGAATGATTATACAATGACTATGTAATTCATTACTTGGTATTCCTACAATAAGGGGTAGTTTTAGAAAGTCGAAAGACGCGTCACGAGGCTGTAAACTTTTTGATACTGAATACTATTATAGCGATAATCCCATAGTGACAGGTTTATTTATGTAACTGTGGGTAATTAATTAAATCTTGGTACCTACCCAACTATGAATTTAATTTCTTAATTAGTTTAAATTGTCATTATATCAAAAATTATTGACCCCTTCTTTCTCTTATCGTTATGGAAACTGTGCCAAACTGAGTAAGTTACAAAATTATTGATAGCACCAACTCATACTCACACATATTCTTTCATATGAATTGGGTACGTATTACTTTAGTGTTAAAAGTTAACAAGTAATAAATCTAAACCGCAATAGCTGATAGTAAGAAGTATCTGTTATTCCTACACTACTCGTCAGTAGTGAGTAGGTAGCTTCCAGCATCTGCTTTGGATTACTCTACTCGAGTTCAGTATCTCGACGAGATAAGAATGTGGAACGGCCGACGCGGTCGTCAACATTATAAATAGATTTTATTCACGCACATAAAAGTTAGTAATTCAGTGTGCACGCCACATGACGTGTAGTAGTCTGTCGTATAAACACCACTTTTGTTCTATTTTTAGGGTACTGTAGGTCTACCATTAACACAAACTGATCTTTGTTACTTTATCGTCCGGCTGTACACATGCGCAAGCGCACGAAACGCTCACAGTTGAGGCGAGTGAATGTTAGGTATAATAAACATAATTATTATTTCCTACTTCATGCTTATTTATAATATTAAATAATTCTAGGATATAAAATTAGATTCGTCCTATTACACATCTGATTCTGTATGTCTTAGCTACCTACTTTAAGAAATTTAAGTATGAAGTCAACTTTTGAGATTATTATCGAGAACGCGCATCGACGCGGTTTTTCGATTATATCGAGTAATAATAAGTTTCTTAAACTACCTAAATATTATCTTGTAATTATTATCCTCGTAATTGTTATTAAGAAAGGAAATTTATATAAACGAAAGTCCCGATGATATTTTTAATTATTTCATATACATTTCATATTGATTTCGGAACAAAAGACGGATGTAGAGCTCTTCAATTATTTGTAATCATATCATTTACAACCTCTTCATAATTCTTAAACAGGAACTGAATCAATGAGATGTCTCTTAAACGATTTTCTCTCATATCTGTCTCGTTTTGTTTCTAAATACATAAATACAGTAATAGTAGGTACAGCAATGGATAGTTAAATCAAATAGAACCTTTTATCGTTAAAAATTTAAGCCAAATCAGACTTTGATACAACCTGGAGAAGTGTCATAAAGCAACTTTGAACGATTAAAATGTATAACGAAAACTAATTTTTGCCACTGTATAGTTTACATTATTGTATATAAATTAAAGGAAATTATGGAAATTTTCTTCGGCACGATGACTATTTACATTTTAGAGTATTATTCTTATGAGATAGAGAAAAGGAATGCACAAATGACTGATTATAATAAAGTGACTTCAAACCATCATAAGTTTGTTGACAAAACCATTAAAAACGTGGAGTTATTTTACTAAAGTAAACGCGTAGATAAACTTACTCGTACTCAATAGGATATCTGAACGACGAGATAATACGTCATAGATATAATGAATCAAATCAATACCTGTGAATCACAATAATAAACGATAATATAAGTCAATTTGATAATGTCACGACGATATCAGGTATTGAAAATTGCCAAGATACCACAGTGCATCTAATGATACTACTATACACCTATTGAAGAATTACACTTGGTTGTAACGTTCATGTAATAATGTCTGTACAAGGTTGTTTCGCTAAAAAATCTTTCAAGCAGTTTCACAATTGTTTAGATACTTATCACTCTAACATGAAACACGTGTAGATAGATAAACATTATAAGTTCTTCGAAATATACAACGAATGTTTATAAGTTTTGTGTCATAAACGGCCTTTAATAGTTTATTGCTTTGCTATACATATCCTCTTGTAAAGGAGGTTTCGTCTATTACGAGTATACCACCCTGGCAAGGCGGGTATGCCCATGGTTTGTTTCAAGTTTTCCATCTTATTGAAGTGCTTTCCTCTTGCATAGTTTACACCCTAAGTCGAATCTTACGACAATCCGTCACCACATGAAACTTTATTGTAATAGTACTTAATATGCTTCAGATTTTACTAAATTTCAGTATGGTTTTTATTTTTTAGAAAGAACCCTTTCTGCTTTAAGTAAATCTTTTCATATTGATAAAAGTTGTTACTGTTGCACGCTTAACCAGGGTGCTGCTAGCTGCTCATGCGAAGGATGTTTGCCAAAGTTGTTAACAGACTTTGTCAGCAAATGTATGGGGAATCGCCAACACATACACTTTGTGAGGCTCGAGCAGTAGACAATTATGTGTTTTTAAGTGTTTGTTTAACTTTCAACGATTGCTAGTTTGAATCAGGTCATGATTATATTATCAGTGTTACACACAACGCTTCTAAAAATAAACGCGAACTCACTGTAACTACTTAGCAATTTTACTAGTAGCTGTTATAGTTGGCCTGCAACTCTGCCTTCGTATTTGTCGGTTATCGTGTAAATGGTAACCTAAGTCCTTTCTCAAGAATCAAAGGATGGAGATCCTTTGATCCTGATATATAAATTACCTAAATGATATGATGGTGGCATTTTCTAAAATAGTATCTACATGGCTCGCTGACTTCTTTCGAATTGTTTAGTATACATTAAGATTTATTTAAAAATATCGATACAGTTTCGATTAGCTCATGGGGGAACAGAGTAACTGATATCTTGGCGAATTGTTGTCTCTTTCGTATCACGCATGACAGAAGTGGAAAATCTAATAGGTAATGTGTAAAAGAAACAAGTTAAAAGGCTCGTCAACATTCCTGTGCACTTCAGTGCTGCAGGCGATAATTTGATGAACAAAGAAGTCGCCATGCAATGCACCTGCGCAAACAAGCGTGCTCATATCGTGTTAGCGTGCCTCTCTCGGTTGGGGATGACTTGTTTTTAAACTTTATTTTTAAGCTAATAGATTGAGCACTCATAACATCGGCTTTGGAGGCAGGTATAGTAGATTTCTACTTATGATGGAGCCCTCGGCTTTTAGAAATACTTATTTTTAATAGTGGGCGTGTTTCTTTTAAAAACCTGATTTTTATTTGGTATTGTTGAAACACAATAATTTTTTTGACCAACTTCAAGAAGGATGAGGTTCTCCATTCGATTGCTTTTTTATGTTTCTTACCTCAGAACTTTGGACTGCGTGAACCGATTTTGATGATTCTTTTTTATCTGAAAGCAGTTGCTTATCGTGTTGATCTAGTTCTTAAAGTCGTTTTTTTTGTTAAAATTTTATTTACAAAATAAATAAATAAATAAATATTTTCGGACATCTAACACACAACGCCATCTAGTCCCAAACTAAGCAGAGCTTGTGTTATGGGTACTAGACAACTGATATAAATACATATATACTTTTTTTTTGTAAATACATACATATTATACATAGAAAGTACCCAAACAAACATTTGGTCCGACCCGGAAATCGAACCCGAGACGTCATGATCAGCAGTAGCACACGCCAACCGCTAGACCAACGAGGCAGTCGAATACTTTAGGATGTTACTCTAATTCGGGACTCAGAAAAACTATTCGTCCTAAAGGCATGATGTTAAGTTCTATTACTCGTTATACCTATTAGAGTTTGTTAGAAACGGAAAAGCGTACTGAAAGTAATTTTACAATGTAAATAATAAATGAAACATGTCGCTAACGTAGCACATCAGATTATGAATTACTTTAATTTTATTTTAAATTGTAAGGTATACGGAGAGATTTTTCCTGAGAAACTTTAAACAAAGGCTACTTTATTTTTCTTTTGTTAATATTTTATAAGAGTTTAATTTAGATTGCAAACAAATTATGAAGCACTTCTTTGCTATAACAAGAGAGCTAAGGTTTTTAAGACAACTTCTGCAGTAGGAATATTCATGAAACGGGCAGGAATAACTCACAGTCTCAGAATCAAAAATTTATGAATCACAGACACTGTTCGTTATACTAGAGTAGGTATATATTTCTTGACTTTGTAGAGAACTTTTGTTGACGGAGATTATGATCTACGGAAATGATAAATTTTAATTGTTATATTGTTTTCATTAAAAGAAGTAGCTTTCTTTAAATCGTAAATCATCCTAATACATAGTTCCTTAGATTCGTTTAAGAAAGATAAAATTGTATAACTTATAAAGACATTATTCTCTTTCATTGAAATCTGACAATTAGTAGAGCGCAAAATGGTTCCCTTAATTATAAAGTTCTAAATTTTGTTTGTCAATCAACAATGAAAAAGTGTCAATTAAAAACCGATAAAATACAACAGGATGGATCGAACCAAGTGGTGCAAAATTGGAGAGGCCTATGTCCAGCAGTGGACTGCGATAGGCTGATGATGAAAATACAACAGATACAATGCCGTTAAACAATGATCTGTAAGCATTAACAAAGAAATAAGGGCGACGTTGATGGACAAAGAGACTTATTTTTCTTATTCTTATCTAGTTTCGTGCGAATCGTGTAACTATTCCCGGGTTAACCAAATGTTTGTGTAATCTACAAATATTTTTTTCGGAGTTCAGGTATTTTCTATGTATTATATGCATGTATTTACAAAAATAAAGTATTTATCCCATTACCCATTAGCCAAGCTCTGCTTTGCTTGGGAATAGATGGCGTGTGCACCCATCATATCTATATATAAAAATAAATCCATATTTGTCTTGGTCACGACATCACGCGTGAACGGCTAAACCGATTTTGCTAATTCTTTTTTTGTTGGATAGCCCATTTAACGAGGAAGGTTTTAGGCTATGTAACATCACTCTACGACCAATAGGAGCCGGGTATCGGCCGAAAATGTTGGGAAAATGGGCAAAATTTATTTCTTATGGAGAGACGCAAACGAAGTTGAGCGGGTCAGCTAGTTATGAATAGAAATGTCATTTTCTCATAGTATAATATGCTGTGAAACACAATATAACAGGTCTGAGCTGCGAAGAAGAAGCACCGATTTTGGGATCGATACATGATTGTTAGCGTAAACGATTTAAGTTTGATTGACAAAGATTCCATTTTTTATCAGTGAATAACATTCAAGGATCAGGTATGTTAATTAGATGTATGAAATATCTATTTATTTAATAAAGTTTGATTTAACTCGATATAGCATTCTGAACGTATCAAAACGTTTACCTATATGTATCTAACAAGAAAAAAGTAAGTAAACAAACTAGAGTCCGGCTACGTATAAACTTTCGCTGAAATTTAAATAGCCAGTGCCACCCGATTTTAGGAATCCATTTACAACTTATTCATTAAAATCGGTTCAGTATTTTAGATGCTATGGTACCACAATAACAGACTGCCAAAACTAAAACCCTTCCTTTGGTTTCGCCGTAGTCGGGTAAAAAGACCCAAAACTGCACATTTTTGTATCTAATTGCGTAATAGACGAAATCGTAATATATCATTTGTATAAACACTCACGAATATTGTATGTTTGTATAATATAAAATTTCGCGAATGAGGAAACATTGCCGCGTACATTGTTTGGCATTGTGAGTCATAAAAACAACGAAAGATGGTGTCTTCGTGACTAAGCTTTTAAAAATTCCAGCCAATTAACTAGCTCTCATTTGAGCGCTGTGACTGCGCAACTAAACTTCTAATAACAATGGACAACAAAATTTAATTTTAAGTTTATTTTTAAATTTAAAAATATTGTCTCGAAATAGCGAGTGATTAATGAAATACAAGTGTTAACGTAATCTATTATTATTACAAGGATGAAATATTTTCAGTTTATTTTAATTCTATGTTTTACTATCCCTTGGAAACTTCCTTAGTTTTTTGGACGAAAAGTGGGTTTCTGATGGCTTTTCTGTGCTCTTAGCTGGTGATGGAACATTTCATGATGATAGATCGAGTAGTTAAGGCATAAAAGCGTAACAATAAATTCAATTTAGCATATCAGGCGACAGATATCATTACAACACTCTTAAAAGTCTATCTGTTTTTTTTTTCAAGAAAACACTGCGACGTCAAACTGTTATTTTTTGTTCCGACACGATTTAGCAAAAAACGGAACACAATTTCCAGTAATAGATTTTATAATTGAAGAATGCTCTAATTTTAAATAGTTTTGACGTGAAACGCTGTCTGTAGACTATGATCATATCTGTGGCAGTTGGCGTAGGCGCAAGCAGCAAGGCCGCGAGTTCGGCGGCCGCGCGGTAAAAAACCTGGTATGAATGGCGGGCCAAATTCGCGAACGCCTCTCGGCGGAAGCGCTTACATCACTATCTAACAGCACAAATATGGCCGCTGCTTTAATGCACTAACCAAATACATACAATATTTTTCTGCTTTAATTAACTAATAACTGCGTAACTACATTTTTTAAGGTAGAGGATCTGAAGAGAGAATGACATTTTAATACCCAAGACAAGGGACAAAATGTTTCAACGTTAAAGAGACAGAAATACGCAAGCTACTTAAAAAACTTCACAAATAACACGAAGGTCATAGTAACTGATTTTTGAGATTGTTTACGCGCAAATAGTTTCCAGTATCGTTTACAAATGGCATAATGGTACGATGGTATTACAAGGCGGCGTGGCGGGCGCGCGGACTGGCATGGGGCGGACGGCGGCCGGGCGGTCGATAGGGCGCCGCCCGTAACCCACTTCCGACGCCCCTGACCTTGCCGCCGCCATTCACGCCGCGTCTTACAGCACCCGCCATTCCCCCCACCAACCAACCCATCTTTCCCCCTACTCATGCTACGCTAAATCTCCTACACCCATCATCACGCTCAATTCCTACGGAAACTTACAAATGCTGGTATTATTTTGACTTTTACGCTTCATTCGTTCAATGTTTATCAAAGATTTGTTTACCTACATGCTATCAACAAATTTACTAATAACGTTTAAATCTTATAGGGGTTATGTCATTATGACATTAAGAATTTTGAATACTGTGTTTTACAATACCAATAAGGGAACTCAAAGTTATCAATAATGTTATTTGTAATTAATTGGTAATTAATTGCAATATTGGTCATAAATATTATTGCTATAGTGTATAGTTATGACAGAATGATATGTTGGATGAGTTTATCGTTTAGTTCATTAAAATAATTAACAGCTGTGCGGCACCAATAAAGTTATAAAGGCGTATGACGGTTTGCCACCATTCTTTGACATTTAAAATCGTGATTAAAAAAAAATATACGTAATTTCATGTGTATTATTAGTCGATAATTTTATCCCCTTATTCGTAGACGATGTTATAACACCGACACAGACACGTAGGATATATTTATTATTTATTAAATAAATTGTGTAGTAGCGCTGTCTAAACGCTAGCAATACTATAATTTGAAATGATAACCCACACCTGTTTCAGCCAGCTGTCACAGACGTTATATGCCTGAAGGGTTCTCAGTATGTTTCATTAAGGCCCGTATTTTAAAAGGCGTCTCAAGTATCCGTTGATCTCTGATCAACTGAAACTAGTTTTAAGTTCCAATCAAATCTCAAGCGTCCCTCTTATTTTAGAATGCGTTTTGAGTTCTACTCAGTTGAAACGAGTCTCAGTAACCAATCTTTACTCAACAGTCTGTTCTCAATTACGTTTCTGCATCATCGAAATTATTGTTCTGTGTCACGCAGCAAATTATATTAAACAAAATATAATTAACAAATATAATTTAAATATTATTAGTTATTAGTGTGTACATAATACACTATTGACTAGTGTATCAATGTAAACATAAGAATTAGAAGCAACTCGCCCTAAATTAAATATTATAAATATTAAAATCAAATGGCTAGATGTTACCTATAACAGAACGTTTAAATTGTTATCAATACTGCTAGAGTATCACCGCGGCCGAGAGATGGCGTTGGACACTTTAGAGGAGGATTGTTATATTTTTGTCATAAACCAAAAGGTTTTGAGTGATATTAATTGAAACAAGTGGTTAAATGTGTATTTGAAGTGACTGGAATATCAATTTAAAGTTAATTAAAGTGAATTGAAATGTGTATGATGTGTAATTTTTTCGTAAATAAAGCAAGGTAAAGTGAATCTTGCGTTGTTATTCAGAAAAATCATCATAAGAAACGTTTATTTCCCCTAAAAGCCCTTCTAAATTACCACGTGAGACTAGAATAATCTTGTCTCAACTGAACAGAGATCACATCTGTCACAATCTATTCCTGAGAGGAGATTTTGACATATACGTCGTTCTAAAATAAGCTATGAACAGAGATTCATTGATCTTTACTCAGTTGATTAACGATCAGTGAATCCTGACTCAAGAGACGTTCAATAATAAAATCTCTTCTTAAAACTAGTTTTAAAACTAGATTCACGACTGAGACGCGTTTTAAAATACGGGCCTGAGTGTCTATAGAAAATTCATTCTAAGACAGCCTGTACCGAGATATTTATTTTTTTGATACTTACTTGGTTTACTTAGTACTCTTTTTATGTTTGACTATTGCCCGTAGCGTGATAATTTTCTCCCGTTTTTGAAACATTTTTCATTGGTGCTCCGCTCCTATTGGTCTTAGCGTGATGATATATAGCTATAGCCTTCCTCTGGGCTATCTAACACTTTTTTAGAATGTGGAATGTAGAAATTTCTAAAATGAAGAATTTTTCAAATCGGTCCAGCGGTTCCTGAGATTAGCGTGTTCAAACAAAGAAACAAAACAAACAAACAAATTGTTCAGCTTTATATATTAGTACAGATTTAGTTTTATTAAAAATGGATAGCTCAGTAATTTTAAAATAAATACCTTTAGACATACAATCAAACCGGGGTACCCAAAGTTCCGTAATTACGCAAAAACTAGCTATAAAATAGGTATAAAGTCAATATCAAAATCTTAATTTATTGTGTGAATTATTATAATTTATCGGCCACTACTTTTTAGATTGTGAGCAGTCATCCGACAATCAGACAAAAACTAATGTAATTCTCAACAACTTAACCTCCTTTCACTAATATATAGCTACGTAGAAACATTAACATATGTATCAGTCAATACTTTATGTAATACATTGAGAATTATGTATAGAATTATCATCCATTAGTTTAGATAAACATGTGCATAACACGCGAGATTGACGTCACTATTTCTATTGTGAGCTAAATGTGCCTAAATATGGTCAGGCCGGTTACTACTTGAAATTAATAAGACCAATTTCAAAAGATCTTTCAATGATTTCACGCCTTAAACCGCATCTGTACTTTATCCATAAAATGAAGTAGGTATTACATTGAAAAAAAGAGTTCTAGGATTTCGTAAATTTTGTGCTCATTGCTGAATTTCATTTGACTACACAATATAAAACTTAAGTCAGCTGGTAACTGAGCAGCCGTCAGCAATTTCTGCTTTAGACAAGATTTTAAAGGCCGAACAAATTCTAGCATTTATTGTTCAGTAAAATTGATATACAGGTTCATAAATCCAGTAAATAAAAGTATTTTTAACCGGTTTAAAAAGAGAGGAACTCTATCTTTTGTTTTGTTTTAGATGTAGGTTTGTCCCATTTTGGACAATAAATACTATATCCAAGGTAGGAAAAATAAGCAATGTAGAAATTAGCTTATTACAGTAATTAGTTCAGACATTAGTTCAACATTAAAGTCAAAGATATATTTTATAAGGTTAATTATAACACTAATCCTCATAGCTACAAATAGACAATGAGAGACAGAGAAAGTGATATGATTAAATATAAATAGATCAACAAATGATCATTACTAATATCTAAATATTATTCATTCTTTTTATTGTGATCCATATTAGATAAGATATAGGTAATATGTATACAAGTTTATGTCAAAGAGCTCGAAAATTACTCACATACATTCTTGTTAAGTTTAAAGATACATATTTATAAAATTCTGATAAGTCTTCTCTGTACTTCTGTCAATGTTAAGCTAAGTACGGTTACTGTCTCAATCATGTCCGTTAATTTGTAGCTAGTTGTTGCCCGCGGCTTCGCCCGTGTATGTCGGTTATCGCGGCGAATAGTAGCCTGTGTTATTCTAATGTATAAGCTATATTACTGTAAAGTTTCATCCAAATCCGTTCAGTACTTTTTGCGTGAAAGAGTAACAAACACCTATTCATCCTTTCATACTTACAAATTTTCGCGTTTATAATATTAGTAGGATTAAGTTTAAAAAATAATAATAAATTAAATTCATCCTATTTCCAAATTCAACAAATTCAAGGTTGACTGAATGATACGCAACTTGGCAAAAATATAATATTTAATTAAATAACCAATTTTATAGCGATAAAGAGAAGCAATTTATCATTGTCTACCTACGCGATGGTGAGCTTCGGATATCGAGGCTGAATGAACGGAGCTAGTCACGCGAGGCCGGTTACGTAAAACCAAGTTTCCACAGCATTACTTAGCTTACTTGTTTGCGGTAAAAAGGCAACTGACGTGTTAATAGCATTGCAGTATTGCTAATTACAATATTAAGTTGCATTTTGATTCCTATCGAGAAACCGGATTCGCTTTATTAAGGACAGTTATTTTCGTTTCGCTTCGATCGCGCACGTGTACTCGTATTATGTTTGTGGGCGATAACAAAACGCAAATTAAGTAAAATGTTTCAGGTCAATGTATTTTTAATACAACACAATTTAGCCAAGGTTGCTGTTTAGAGCATGTTATAAAGATCTTTAGAGAATTGTATGTAAATTTGGAATTTTGCAGCGCGGTTGCTAATTATAGTCATGACAAGATGGTGAACTAAATTATCCCGCGTAATTGTTGGTTCTGATGGCCACAGTTTGCGTCGAACCTACAAGGAGGCGGCATATTCGTTTAAACGACCAATTTGGAGTCCAACAACAGTTTTATTGAGTGTATCACGCAATAGGAGAGTCGAGGCAAACAACCCCGCCTACACTCGCGACGGTACGCGGACACTCTTCTATTTACATACACGCGCCAGGGATGTCAGATAATTCAGAATTTCTAACAATAATTCTCTATAATGTTCATCATACTTATGTTAAACAGATTATAAACACTTCAGAATGATTTTTGAATTGAAACTACGTAGGTGTTGGCTCAACGTAAAGTTAATGTTAGAGCTACTAGCATATAAATTAAAAGCAAATATATGAAAGTGCGTCAACCCTGTGTTCATTAGAGCTAAGTTGCGGCCACCGTCGCCCACGCGGCTATACACTAACAATGTGTTAATGTGTGCGCCACCTGTATTCTGTTGTGTGCACAGGCGCCATCAATATGTCGTCTCGCAAATAGTTTGTGAAAAAAAATGCCATTTATTTTATCTAATTGCCATTATGGGATGACGCTAAGCCATTGTTTACTAGACAATATATTTTCATGATATAAATTCTGTGTCGATAGTCTGCTTTTGAATCTGCTTAATAGATGCTATGCTAGTGCTCATCCTACCAAGAAAAAGTGGGACTTCAAATCGTCACAGCAGTTTCATAGTACATTCGCGGAATAACTGTCATCTGACCCCACAGCTTTGTTAATTGTTTAGTTTAAAGAATAACCAATTATTGTTAATTATTAAGTATGGTGACCACTACTCTATGGTGTAGGTACTAGTATGGTGAACATGCCGACAAAAGTGAAAACTTGTAAGATAAAATGTTATTTATTAGATTATTAGAACTGCCTCGGTGGCGCAGTGGTAGCGTACGCGACTGCTGTTCTTGAGGTCTCGGGTTCGATTCCCGGGTCGGATCAAATGTTTGTATGATCTGCAAATATTCGTTTCGGAGTTTGGGTGTTTTCTATGTATAATATGTATGTATTTACAAACAAAAAAAAAATATATAAGTATTTATATCAGTTGTCTAGTACCCATAATACAAGCTCTGCTTAGTTTGGGACTAGATGGCGTTGTGTGTTAGATGTCCGAAATATTTATTTATTTATTTATTTATAAAATTAATGTGTAAAATTATAAATTTCATGTTTAAATTAAAATTACAACATCAAATATTAAAATATCGGTGACGCGGCAATAAAAGGTTTCACTTCAAGAAAAACTAAAAGAAAAAAAAGCATTTAACAATAAAAGATTACAACCAACACAAGTAAAATTAAAATTCAATCCAAAAATAGTAAACTATTACAGAGATTATTTGCAATTCATTCAAATTTCAAAACTTTTTCATGTAAAATCAAATCAATTTGTTACTGCATTTGCATTAATTACCGAAGTCGTTGACCGATGTTGTATTGTTACCTATTTTTTTCTACCACGTCGCTCTTATTGTAATTGTTTTAGCGATGTGAATCGTCAGTATTTTTGCTGTAACTCAAGAACAAAAGCTGGTGCAAACTAAATCTGAAACTGTAACGCGACATCTTGCATCAAAGTATTTTGTTTTTTATCACGTAAAATTGCATTGCAATATTTCGTAAGGGCTAAAGATAAAAACAAGTTACAAGAAACCAGGACATTATTTTTTATTCCACTTAATGAAATTCGTATATGTATTCTACTTACGAATAAGAATCTCAAAAATTAGACGAGTAAAAGAGATTTTATAGTATTTAGAAAACAGAATTCGCCTTAAACAGATAATCTGTGCAAGATTTATAAACGGGCCAAGAAAATCAAAAGAAAGAAGGCGAAGAGGAACACAAGAACTGAAGTGCAGCATATAAAAATTTTGAGGCGAAAAAGGGAACACTACACAGAAATGAATTCTGCGAAAGATCTCTCTATGTTACCAAACTCTGGACATTACATTTCTTGTGAGTGTAATTTGCCTCTATTGCTCTAACTAATAGGACTGGGACTTTAGTTGGGAATACCTTTGTTTCTTTAATATAGTGTTTCGATTGATTTACACAGATTGTGATAACTTACAGACGAAGAATGTTTAGAATGTTTCCTTGTGTAACCGTACCCAAAATAGTCTCAATCAAAATGAGTTATCTAAGTCGTTGAAGAGTTGGATGAGCTATTTATTTGATCATCTATTCAGCACAAGTTTACTATTAGCAATTATGGGCAGCAGAATATGGTTTTCCTCCAATAAATTCTTTAAGTTCGTAGTGTCTATAAACTAGACATTCTATTTGGTTTGTAAAATGGCGTGACTAGCGTGGTTCGCCCACGCTTCTACATCAAACGGAATAACATATCCGTCGCTCACTGGCCCAATCATCCATACATCTCCACAACGTAAAATCGTAAACATTCCACAAGAATTCTTACGACCAACAATATACCAGGAAGCATGCGTTGATTTTGTTGATAATATTTAATCGCGCTTGAAGTGTTTTGATTATATTTGACTCACAACCCGTTTGTTAATGAGCTCTGACGACTATTTATTTATTTATATAAAGTATACCAACAGCACATATACGATACACTTTTAAAAATATCCAAAAAATTATCTAGTATGCATGTCCATTACAGGTACATACACCATATGAGATAACACCTAACAACACACTGTTAGGAGTAAATTAATAGTTACAAAAAACAAAATACTAAAGGAAATTAACACAAATTTATTATAAATTACAATACTTTAATTAATTAATGTATTAAAAGAAGTACTAAGGGATAAAGAAATTGAAATAACAAAAAGTATCATACTAAAATTGAATAAAATATTAAGGTTGCTCAGAATTAACAGTATTCTCAGCTAATATATACTCAGAAGGAAGTACAAATGCTGCAATATTTAAGCCGTACTGTGCAACTACGGTTTTTTGTACTGCAATCGCATTTCTTCAATCAGGTAACTACTAAAAAGGGACCCCCAAGTTTAATAAAATAAAAGACTGATCGCTTAGTGCTCAGACTACACTTTTGTGATACCTTTCACTATTTTGGAGATATTTCATTCAATATTAGACAATTGTGAAATATTCGAAATCAGTATTCAGTATAGTCTTTACTTCCTAAAAATGACAACAAAACAATGTTTGTAGATCATAATTATGGTCATCTGTTTGTTGGGTATTTGATACCAGTTAGTAAACAAAGCGGCAAAATAAACCTAAAAACATTGTTGGTTCAAAGATAACATGTAAAGAGAAACTTTAATCTGTTATTTTTTGAATCTGATGACCTTCGGTTGTTTAAAGTATTTAAACACCTTATAAAACGAGTAGGTGTTGACCTTTCTGGATATATTTTGTAACAAAATAGTGGTAGCGCAGGAAAAATACAAACTTTTAACATTTAAAACCCTTTTATGTGTAAACAGGTACAGCTATTTTCTTGGAATTATTAATAATAAAATCTGTTATTATGGATGAAAATTGGTTATTAAGTGTTTTTCACATCACCTCTTTGGGTTCGATGCAATTAATTGTCTTTTTCATCCTACTCTTATCTATTATTCTTCATTTCATTGATATATTTATAACTATCTTCGATTACATCGTTCATTCAATTGTTGTCGTCCTCTTTTCGTGTAGCCCTGAACTTTGCTAACACAAAAGTGAAACCCTCTATTTCCATTCCCATTCATTCTCAACCCACCACATTTTCTTCTGATTGTTAAATATTTTACTAATATATAATAAAAACACACATTAATTTGTTTATATATTGCATTAATATTGACTAATACAACAGTAACAAATCACGAATGAGAAACGGGTATAAAGTAGAAAAACGTCGGACATTTTTGTGATCCATCCCTCTGCGCTAAAGGGATTTATTTTAGACTGCATTAAATAGGCAGACAGAATATTATGCTTTTGGAATCCAGGTCAAATCTAATTTAAATCTTCCCTTTTCTATAATTTACATGGACTTCGTTAAGAATTCAGCGCTATTGATCGCTCTTGATGAACGATGCAGGCGGTTGCTATTTAGAGATGTGAATACTTTCGGTGACACACATTGTCCAAACAATGTTTAACTACACTACCTATTCGTTTATTAAAATATAATACTGTGTTGTTTCTATTGATTTGTTTGCAAGAATAAGTGTGAAATAATAAAATATTTTTAAGTGAGTGAGGCTTCAAACCGATAGCGGAATGCTTGAATTTCATGCGAAGATCTTAGATTAGAATTTAGAATATTGTCTTTGGTGGTGTGATATAATTTGTATTATATTATGAACACCAAGATCCAGGGGTGAGGATGAAATGAGAAGGAAGGCTCTAACAACAAAAGTGTCAATAAAGGAAATAACTAAATATTATTTCGAATCATTGATCCACATAACGAAACAGATGATCCAGTAATGAAATAGCTTCTTGCATTCATAAATAGAGTATTTCGTCACTTTTCAGACCCATGATATTACACATCGCTAGGCCATAATTAAATGGTGCATAAATGGAGATATACATTTTTTTATACAGACATAATATGTCATCAATTATAAAAATAGTCAGTCAACAGTTTCCCTATAGATTCTTCTCAGAATTTACTCATAAGTATGAATGCCGATAAATTATTGTGGGCGATATAACTTGTCGTAAATTATATAAAGGTATACATATAAATATAAGTATTTTCTTGTATAAATGTAGATACTCAGTCACGTGTTTAATCAATAAATTATCTTATCATAATAATATGCAACGATTTGAAGCAATAACATATCGTAAAGGTCGTCTATAATCAGGATTTTTGTTCGGAAACGTGGGCTGTAAATTAAGAGACATTCTAGAGGACAATGTGAAGGTTACAAAACGCATGTTGATTAAAATAAAGTTGATTCATATTGTGCGTTGTTCAGGGTTACAATCGATGTCATCGATCACGTGGATGGATGTGACGTAATCGGCGCTCTCTTGTCTGCCTACCCTGATCGTGTATCATCCATTTACAGTACCTACACCCTACTTATGTATCATTGTCTACCTAATTGAAACGTTTCAGTTGTATAATGTTACTATTCTATACTCTACTATTTTTGTTTTTCGCATAATATAAACGAAAATATAATGTAGTTTCGGCATCCGAAGCGGAAATTCCTTTATTGTATTTTTGACTGTTTGAATCAGTTTGTTTAAAAATAAGTTCAAGGCACTTATGACTGCTGTTTTCTAGACTCCGTTCACAGATGCCACTGCTTCTTACGTAACATACCTTGGCAAAACCTATCAATATTGTCTATGCGACACTGTCTGCAGATTCATTATATTATCGTACTGTCTCTAACTTCTTAGATTAAGATTATACCCAAACATATTTTCTTATACTTAAATATCTTACACATAACTAAGTAATCATAATATTTATTACTTTATTTACTATAAATGCCCCGTGTTGTATTAGGACTGTTTTCTAACGTAAATGTTTAATGTTTGTTCAGGGTCTATCATTAGTTTGCTTTATTGTAAAAAATCCAAAATCAATCAATGAGACAAATAAA
Source organism: Spilosoma lubricipeda (assembly GCA_905220595.1). Classification (NCBI taxonomy): domain Eukaryota; kingdom Metazoa; phylum Arthropoda; class Insecta; order Lepidoptera; family Erebidae; genus Spilosoma; species Spilosoma lubricipeda. The sequence continues at coordinate 7,101,096 of HG992290.1, forward strand.
ACGAACAATCATATCTAGTATAGATTACCTACGTTGAATTTGTTTGAAAATATTTTTATTATAGGTATCATAAGGTTTTTCCAACTTATATTGTAATGTCACCATTCAAGCTATCTAGAACGTGTAGGTATATTGTTTAATTCTACTGAAATAAATCGTGAATGACATTGTAATCTCGGTTACACCTTTATCAAAATCCCTTGCGTACGTTATTTTAAATATTATAATTTAACACGTGATTATAATGAATATCTGAAGTTAAGACGTACAATTTGGGACGTACCAATATCTACTTCTATTACTTTACATTTCATATTATCATTAATTTTACATTATTTTAGTTCAGTAGCACTGGGCTGGCTTAGAGGCTTAATACTTTACTAATTTTTGTTTCTAACTTTAAAAATCCTTCTTTTCTTTATTTACCCCTTAGGAGTAAAATTTTCAAAATCCCTTTATTTGTGGGTACTTACTAAATGTAGTATCAGTTGTCAAAATTTCAAGTTTGCAATCAGTCAAACAGGACAAGTAATTTTCCATGTATGTATTATTTTGTCAGAGAATCACAGACATACTGACGGGGATGGACCCCTAGCCATACATCTAGTATACCTGACAGGTTTGACTGTACAGCTGAACTTTATAGGTAAACGGAGCGTGTATGTTTCACAACTGTGCTACTCAGTTTAAGTTTGTAGATAAACCTGTCAGGTAAACCCTATCGTGCAAAACCTTACAAATATACTCAATATACCACGAAGAAGATCACCTAAATATTCTATTTTTACTAATTCGGTGATCGACATACACTTAACATAGTATTGTAGTTAAACCTCTATTTATATTTAATGGCGTTAAGGTCTGGAAGGGAAGATCAAAGTTTTGTATTTGGCTGTCTAGCCAGTCTTAGATTGACCTATTATAGTTTTCTTATTACTGCTATCGAGCACCTTGTACCTTAATTCACTATTCAACACGCCAGCTAGAAAATATTGTGAGAAGTAATGATTAGATACATGTGATATACTGGACCCGTTGCCAAATACTTTGAGTGTTTGGTCACGGACATCTGAGAATGAAGAACGATGAACGATGAATCAATGTGTTGTGTTACATCAATTCTCAATAGACGGTATTTTTTCTTAACTGGTGCCAAGAGCTTTCCTTTAACTTGGCAGCTAATACACACACACACACATTGTAATTCAACCCATTGATACACCTTAGCACTGAGTTCATGAATGTGTGTGTAATGTATACAAAACTTGTATAAACATGATACCGATAGCAAATAGCAACACGTCGCTATTTAAATTTTGATATACAATAGTTTTGTATGTAAACATAGTGCCTTGATAAAAGCAATAATAGCCTACGCAATTATTATTGATTCCTCAAAGGTCACACAGTTATCTGAAGCGATAATTGCTTTTGTTAATTTAACCAATTCTAAACGAACTGTAAATTAAAAAGTAGACATGAAGTTTCTTGTCGGTTTTTCACCTTAAGAATGACGTTTTGTATTTATTTGATTGTCTAAGTCCGACATTGCACATTTCCTAAAAAATATTATGACATTCTTAGAACTTTCAATATTATTGAAATTTCACCGAGTTGCACACTACGTAATAGAAAGTAAGCTGCTAAATAACCGCCTTATAAACTGCGTGTCCTATTTAGCAATATATTTGCAAACATATCGATGTTGACCTCGTGTGAACAGTTATCGCTTCTCTATTTAGATTCCATTCGTGATTGTTGCACGCGTAGGCAAACGCCTTCGCCCCTTGAATATAAAGAGTAGATCTTAGTGCCGCGTGACTAACTACGACTGACTAACCTGTCCGAGGAATTACCAACGATTGTATTCTAAGTGGCAAAAGTGTCCGACCGACCATTCAATCTTACCGACAACTGAACGAAGCAGCCGTGATTATTAAATGTCAAATTCAATAATAATGGCCTTGTCGCTTTGAATGGATTGCACACTTGCCATTTGCGGTTTAAGAACGGAACTAGTGAGTATTATATTCAACTATGTGTATAAAGTTGCATTATATTACTCTAAACTTAAAATGCATGACTCTTTTGGATAAGCTATGGAAGAAAATATGGACATTTAAGTAGCTAATATTTCAATTATACAGAAAAGACAGGTCGAAAGACAAAAGACGGTCAGGTCATATATAAATCGAACTAAACAGTATAAACGTTGAAGAAATGGAGGTTGTCGGGGTTTGGAGACATGGTGTTGTTTGATACGTTTTAATTATACAATATCATGCTGTTTTGTATTTGATCCTCTATAAGGAGAATTATACTATAAAAAGAAATAAAATAAAAAGCACGACAAATCTAGAGAACTATTAATACAGAGAATTTTTCGGCCTATGTAGAGCTCTATTGTATGGCTTGAATTCCATTGATAGTACATAAGAATTGTATGTAGTTTAATATAGAAAAGTATCACTTAAAAACTCAATTCGAAATCGAGTAATTCAATTTAAAAAAATTAACACAAAATATAAAGACAAATTTAAAGACGACTACAATATTTCCAAAAAACAAGAATTTGTACCGAAATCGCCCACAATCTGTAACACTTCCGTCTCTAAAAATCGTACGAGATTTTTTTTTTTACTTATTTTACGTATTGTCATGCTGACGCAATGTTTATCTTATATAGTATATATTTGGTTATATAACGACGACAAACACTTATAAAACAAAAACAAATAGATTTATCAATGTTTATAAGTTTGGTATTATTAAAATAGAATTTGTTCGAGCTGATATACTTGTTTTGACTAAAAGTTCTATGTATATTTAAAATATATTTTTTTTTTAACTACAGTTTTGGTATATGTACTGTGTATATATGTATACATATGCATTTAGTAAAAAGCGGTTATTTTAATATTACAAACAGACACTCCAACTTTATTTATTTGTATAGATATAAATACCGAATGAAAAAAGGTATCGAATCTTGGAAACTATAAGCTAACACGAATATTGAGTTTAGCGTATAAATACAAACTAATGCTTAAGACTACATATTTAGGTACAAGGTAGGTACACATTTTTGAGGATCTCTGACAGACAGTAGTAGAAAAAAAATTCATATCATTGGGGTTAAAACATCGAAATACGAATTTATAGGTAACAATACGAAAAATAAGTAATATACATTTTTATTATTACTAATCAACTCAGTTGGCCTAAATTTCGACTGTAATCGGCTATATTCCGATATGAATGTTGACTCTTATTCCGAACTTATACTTATCATGTTTATATTGCACTTCCCGGGTTAATGCGTCTGAATTCGGGTAATATTTAGGTATCTGTGGAATATTTTCATCACTAGAGCTCAGTGCGATAAGATAATTCGCGTTGCTAAGTGCGCATTATCAATTGACCCGTGTTAAAATAACTTAAGATTATGTGTTCGACCTCTCAGACCTCGACGACAAAGGATTATTTTATAACCGCTGTTTGTATAGATGATTTTACTACATATTTTGTTTATTGTTTAATATCATTGATAGTCCGTATTTATATTTTAATTTTATTTTAATCACCATAACAATTTTCACAATTACAAGCCTCTAGTAGGTTAGAACCTAATTAGTACCTATCAATGTAAATAAAACAAACTCATGATTATTGTATTGCTTGAATCAATAAAAGACATCAATATTCCACTGTCTGGTTGCTCTATCTATACAAATAAATAAAATTGGTGTGTCTGTTTGTAATAATAAAATAACCGCTTTTAAATAAATGCATATGTCTGTATAAACGACACATGTACCAAAATAACATTTTTTTTAAATTTTGCCCGTCTTTCTGTTTGTTCTGGGTAATCTCTGGAACGGGAGGTCCGATTTTGACGGGAGTTTCACTGGCAGGTAGCTGATGATCCAAGGAGTACTTTGGCTTACTTTTTTGACTAGTTTTATCCCGCGGCATTACTCGCAGTTCAACAATAACCGCGAGTAACACCGAGGTTCAACTAGTTCATTATAAAATATTTCAAGAATCCATTTAGGAATTCCCAATGAATTTAGAACAAAGACAAACTTTTAAATTTAGATCTATGTGACTTTAGATATTCACTCAACATAATATATTTTTTATTTTTGGTAATTAAATATTCGCCCGATAAACTAATGCCTGTCGATACCGTTGGTCACGTACACACTTAACGGCACACACAAATTAATACTATGAATAATAAAAATAAACTTAAATCGCTCTTTCAACTAAGGAACTACTTGTTTCCAAAGCTGATTATGAACAAAAACGAAATAGGCGGTCTAATCACTCCTACAAAGATAACATTGACAAGTAACATGGATGAAAAATCACCCATGGAACAGAAATACAACTTCTATTAGTTTTACTTTGTCTACAAATAGAGATATGTAACAAGCAAAAAGAGTTTTAATTCCAATTATCAACAGACGCTCACCTGAATTCTACTTAGAAACAGAAACAAGTCGGCAGTTTGAACCATAAATAATAAATATTTGGAAGTGAGAACGACACACGGATGTGTGGACACATCACAATGGTGCCACGCGCGCGGTTCTGCCCAGTGCTATGCACTTGTTGACAGATATGCGCACGCGCAAGCGTTCTTCGAGGAAGAACTCTCTGAATGGACGAGGAAGATGCGGCTTAATGTTTACAAAACTTTACAGAATCACAAATACTGGGACATAAAAGACACGTAAATATGTTGTGTAAATAAACTGAGGAAACAAGCAATTCACATTGTAGGTATTAACTTAAGTACTGAACTGCGCGGCTTAAGAATTTTCCTTTTGTAAAATAACGACTTGTTATACGAACGTTATCAGACGTCCTTGACGGTTCGGTTATTTGTGGGGCAGCACTAACAGTTTTAGTTGGTGGTAAGCCATGGCGAAATTAATAGGCAACATTGAACTTGAACGGTGCGTGAGAGTGACGTCACAGCTCGTTATACACGTGGTTGGCGTTCGGCGCAACATTCGGCCTTGTCGCGGCCACCAGGCCTATCGCACCGACCACTTCGCCACCGTGCGCGCTTAACTAACCGTGAACATAGCCTCACATGTAAAACCACTATCATGTATTATGTATATATAGGTACATATACATTCATTATGTACACGGCCATTTAAAACAACGTCGACGAAACATGTACGCGTTAAAGATTTCTTCAATATTTCTTATTACCTACTAGTAGAAGGTCCCGATCGTATTCGGATTACAATTTCGGGGCAAAGATCTGATAAATTTCAGAATTGAAAGCATTATTTAACTGGAATCGATTATAGTTAAATACATGGAATACATAGCAAATAGAGGAGACCCGAGCCCAGCAGTGGGACGTTATGGGTTGATGATGATGATGATGTAATAGCAAATGTTTAAACCATATTCCTGATACCTGATCAAGCGATACGTGTTTCCAATTAGACGTAAACTTTTCTGTTTACAGTAACGGGATCAGTGGTTTATCTTTGGGCAATCCCTTAATCCCGAGATTATTACAAAGTTTTTTACTAAATACAATGTTAAGTACATTCACATGTCAAATCTAAATAACTTTAAAAATATACCTTTACTGTTATAGATTTGAATCACGGGTAAATTCATGTCGGTCAACTATAGTTAGATCAAACGATAATCTATACTAATATATAAAGCTGAAGAGTTTGTTTGTTTGTTTGTTTGTTTGTTTGAACACGCTAATCTCAGGAACCACTGGTCCGATTTGAAAAATTCTTTCGGTGTTGGATAGTCCATTTATCGAGGAAGGCTATAGGGTATATATCATCACGCTACTACTAATAGGAGCGGAGCAACAATGAAGAATGTTTCAAAAACGGGGGAAATTTTCACGCTACGGGCAATATAAGGCGCAAACGAAGTTGCGTGGGTCAGCTAGTGCTATATATAGATTTAAAAAGAAAAGTTTGTGTTTATCATAAACGCTAACCTTATCAGATAAATCAGAACGTTGACGAAAAACAAACATCAGATCTATTAACGCGATATCTCAAATGTAGATTAAATGAAAACCATTCAATTCGCTATCCACTTGGCCTCGTTTAAAAAAAGGGGAAATTTAATAAGCTTTATCTAAAATGTAAATTTTGAAATGGATTGTAAAATTATCCGGGTATTAGGATACAGATATAGCCCTAAGGCAGACTTATGCAGAGAAAATACATATTCAATATATTTTTATCATACTGCTAAGATTATGTGACTTTATATGTACTGATGGCCCCTGGCCGTTAGAAAAAGGGAATTCTGACAACCATAAGGTGTTCCTACTTAAATAGGGAAAGATCAAGGATGCTTTGAAGAACTATTTGCAGAAGATGGGGGAACTGGCCTATATTGAGTAATGGTTTAATAGTTACTAGACTTTTGATTCATCTTTGTTCTAAAACTGAATAAAGTAAGGCCAATTATTAAGTGAATTTTCAGTTTGCCTTGGTTCTGCTACTACACAAGTAGTAGTAGAACCAAGGCACAGTATTATCGTTTAATGAAAAACATTCTTCGTATTAACCGTCAAGTGCTGTTTGGATTGACGGAGTTTACGTGCAATTTTTGAACGCTACAATGATATTTTCGAGTCGTAGAGGTGTTATCTAATGTGTGTATTATCTACAGGTAGATAAGATCATATGTTATAAAATACGGACATTGATCTTTTCGTAATATAATCTTTATTCATAGAAAAACTAACCTTGAGTAACTGGCTGACTGATTCCTCAATGCCCTTACCACTGGGACTAAAAAATTAGAAATTTTGGGAGAAAATGCATTTGATGACCTAAGTACCTACTAAATTTTATTACAATTACGAAATATTCTATCATACCCCTTATTTCTGTGTAACTAAAAAAGTACGCAAGTACTGAACTTAAATAAAAATATACTATTAAAATTGTGTACTGGTATTCTTTTTAAATTTAGGATTTATGATGATTACAATTTACATCAATGACAGGTAAAAAAAGGGGGTCTACTATACGTTACGTCACAGGCAAAGGGGGAGGGATGGTGTCAAAGGTGTGTAACATTAGGTAACATAGAATGGGGTGGGGTTAGCTTCGTGACGACACATTTCAAACGGACGTTTTCATTTATTCAGTTCTGTCTGAGTGTAGAATTTTAAAATGTGTGACGTCAAACCGTTCGTACCGTACCTTTGAGATAGACCGAGGATCAACTTCATAAAACTTGTTCTTTTAACAAGCCTTAAAAATGCTATCACCAACAGTCTTTAATAATTAACTAGTTGCCATAGGGCTCTTGTAAAAGAGGTTTTGGCCTAGAATACCTCGCTGGCCAGATTAATCAGTATAGGCTGTATAGAATTTCAAGTTTTCCTAATCTGTAAAGTGATGTTGTCGTAGTTTACTCCTTAGTCGCGTCTTACGACACCCACTAGATGAACAGAGGTAGTGAAACTGCGTATTTTTAAGCTGTCACCACCACCACATGCATAATCTATACAAATAAATAAAATTGGAGTGTCTGTTTGTAATCTATCTATACTAATATATAAAGCTGAAGACTTTGTTTGTTTGTTTGTTTGTTTGTTTGAACACGCTAATCTCAGGAACCGCTGGTCCGATTTCAAAAATTCTTTCACTGTTAGATAGCTCATTTATCGAGGAAAGCTATAGCTATATATCATCACGCTAAGACCAATGGGAGCAGATCACCAATGAAAAATGTTTCGAAAACGGGGGAAAATTATCACGCTACGGGCAATAAGATACGTAAACGAAGTTGCGTGGGTCAGCTAGTATTAAAATAACCGCCAAAATCACATTTTTTACAATTCTTGTCTGTCTGCCTGTTTGTTCCGGGTAATCTATGGAACGACTGGACCGATTTCCACGGGACTTTCACAGGCAGATAGCTGATGATATAGGGAGTAACTTAGGCTACTTCTTTTAAACTAGCTTCGCTCTGCGGCGTTGCCTGCGGTTACAACAACAACGCGGATAACACCGCGGGGCTCAGCTAGTCATCTCTATAAACTAAGAAGTACTGTACTATATCTAACTATATAACTGTTATCACTTTGAACGCCATCCGTGGTGAAGAGTGCGTAAAAGCATTAAGACATTATGCAAAAAGGCTTTCAGGGGTTAAAGTTGAATACATTACGGGTATGTCGTAACATATGGTTAGAAACTCATTACCTTGCATAATATACATGATTGCACGTGTCTCGTTTAATACATGAGTGTCTTACACAAATGAGAACGGATGGGTTGGTCTCTGATGTTGTTTTCATCTTAGTAATAGAATGCTTAAAGATCTGACGGTGCCTACGTTATAACTTTATTATAACAAGAGAATGCGTACAATGTAGTTTTGTTATATTTAAATAGTAATAAAATATTTGGTTAAAATTGTAATTATAGATAAATTTAATAGTGTGATGGCTGTATAGAGTTAAAATATTGTCACATGAGAAAATAACGTATAAAATATATTGGAGAGTTTAAATTGAGAACCTACATAAATCTGTCTTTTAATAGACAACCTTTATCTATATCTGAACTTTTTTTAGTTACCTACTTGTTTTAGTATATTTAAGTTAAGTTTTAATAATACCATTCTCAGTTATTTAATTAAACACCCTCAATTCTTTGATATCGACATTTTTTTACTTCAATACAATTTTTACTTTTTATTTTTTCTTTCTTATTTTTATTTTCTGAAGTGTTTGAACAAGGAAAGATATGTATGTGAACTACAGAGACAGCATCTATACTAATATATAAAGCTGAAGAGTTTGTTTGTTTAAACGCGTTAATCTTAGTAGCTACTGGTCCGATTTGAAAAATTCTTTCAGTGTTAGATAGCCCATTTATCGAGGAAGGCTATAGGCCTATATATATATATATATATATATATATATATATATATATACGCTAATACCTACAGGAGCGGAGCACCAATGGAGAATGTTACAAAAACGGGGGAAAATTAACACGCTACGGGCAATAGGAGACGCAAACAAGGTTGCGTGAGTCGGCTAGTTATTAATAAGATTTAAAAAAACATGTTTTTTTCTTTTCAAAACCGACCAAATCACGACTCTGGCAGTTATTTTTAATAAGAGTGATTTAGAAAAAATAAATAATTAGTTGCCCGCAATAAATTCAAATATTTAGACGCGAACTTAGCCGCGGCGGGCACTATTAATATACATATAACACAAGATTATATAATCATGTTACACAACTTTAAAATAAACTAATTTAAAGTGTAAAGATACATTAGAAGATAATAGCAACACTGTTCAAGACATCAAGAAATAAATCACTGATAAAAAACCAATTTAGTTTTTTGATTAGAGTGGTAATGTGTGATGAATGGAACACCTTGCAAGTACATATATTTTTGCATATATATATGTATATATATATATATATATATATATATATATATATACATACTAGCCGTTTGCGTCTCCTATTGCTCGTAGCATGATACTTTTCCCCCGTTTTTGTAACATTCTTCATTGTTGCTCCGCTCCTGAGGTCTTAGCGTGATGATATATAGCCTATAGCCATCCTTGATAAATGTGCTATCTAACACAGATTTTTTTTTCAAATCGGACCAATAGTTCCTAAGATTAGCGCGTTCAAACAAACAAACAAACTCTTCAGCTTTGTATATTAGTACAGATATATCATTTTTTTAATAGACTAGCTAATAAACTCGTGGAATATTCTGTGGCAGGTGGTTATCAACAAAAATCACACGCACATTTACTCTAACAACCTCTTAACGCTGGTTTCCCAATAATGCGTCTTAAGCGACTGCAATAGTGGTCACTATGCATTAAGATTTACTAGATCTTAGATTAAATATACATGATAGATGGAATGTTATATGGTTGCAATAATGCAATAACATATTAACACAGTGCATGCAACATTCACTCAGTTGGCGTATTTGCGTATCGCGTACTGCTTGCATAAGTGGCGTATTTCGCAACATCTTACTACAGTGTAGCCGCGAAAGCTGTGACGTAACATGCGCAGGCGCTGCCGACCCATTGATTAAACCAAGTTGTGAATGTAACCAGTTACTTAATCCTAATTATTCGTGGTTTTAGTTCTCGACATGACTATAAATAGAAAGCATACCTGTGTCATCTAGTATGAGATAGCCGCGATAAACTACAAAAGTACGTTTGTTATATAGCTGAGGTTATCAGCTATTTACTAGAAAGGCAACAGTTGAATTTAGCTACATAATAATAATATGCAAAAAGTACAGTTAATACTGGTACAAATGTCCAAGATAAATAGGTAATATGCGAGTTTAATAATGAGCTTACAGGTCAAAACAACAATAGAACAATAAGAAACTAACTTTCCTTACCCGAAAGTAAGCCTTTAGATAGATATTTTGATTAAAATTCAGAAAGTTAACCTTTTCCAGTGCGTACTTGTAAATAATGCTCCTGGCAACACATGGCGTAACATTTAAAGGTCGATGTTTAAACATTAAAAAATAACGAGATTAAACCTTTTTTTTGGAGTATCTGTCAAATTGAGATGCGTCCTCGAAAAAGTCGGCGAGTTTTGAATAAGTCAAACAATATTAAATATTTACATTTTTTTTATATTTATAGCATATGACTTAGATGCAATGTTACCATTTTGAACTGTCTATTCTACGGTAAAGCATACAAACATACATAGGCTGCCAAAGTATTACCCTTTCTTTTGTATTAAAAAATCATTTTTAAAATCGGTCCACAATTGACAGAATATCAGTGTACATACATGAAAATAAAAATAAATACCAATCAAATTGTACAATAATCTTTATACACCACGACAAAACCCTTACTAAGCTATAGGTAATAGTAATAATAATATGACATATTATGCATGTACCTACATTTCAAATATCTAAAGTCAAAATAGTACTCCTTCAACAAACCACAAAAAAGTACTTTGTGATGCGAGTCATAAATTTTAAAATGATTATTCTCGTAAAATTTTAAAAAAGCTGGATGAACAGTCCCAATCTAAACATAGTAACAGAGTATTGAGCCGTTAGCGTCTGGTTCTCGGCTATTTCAATTTTCCAACAGACCGCCTACAATCTTCATACTTAAACCGAAGTTATACACATACATACCTCTGATTTGCCTGAAGTTTCGAACAGGTTGTCTGACCGTGGTCACAGGCTGACTTTACGGCTTTGAATGCTTTTATTATTATTATATCATGAAACGCGAAAGTTTAAAAGTTTGCAAAGTAGTTAATTCGAGGCAGGATTCAAGCTCAAAATATGAATACTCAGAGGTATCAATCTTTAAGTATGAAATGATACTATACCAAATTTTTTCTTCAACGCATTAATCATTGTTTTGTTTTAAGGATCAAGCGTAGGTACTTGTGTCCACATTTTAGAATGAAATGATGTCTTACTTAATGTCTGTATTTATTACTGATAAAGTATATCCTTATTACCTTTAAGTAATTTGTTTATAGAATTGTAATGAATCGGGATTTGTAGTAACTGTAATTTACCTTTTTCCTCAGTTTTGTTTAATGTACAAAATTACCCAATGATATGTTCAATCATGTGTATACTGTGTGTTCGCTTTATTATTGGGAATACCAACGATTTGTTGAGGTAATATGTTGTGTAAGAATAGAGGGAATCATTATCATAATGTATGCTTATAGATTGTTTTCATTTCATCGATGTTTGTTTCACATGAAAAATCATCTTCCTAGCCTTTATTATTTCCAAGATTTTGGGGTCATCTACTAGTTCAACCGGGTTTACCTGAAAATCAGTTTTTACAAGGAGCGACTGGCATCGGACATTCGCAACCCCGAGGGTAAACTGAATTCGAGGATTGAACTAGTTGTTAGTATATTTGAGGGCACTGACTTCCCAATAACGATTGCCATAGATGTTCATGATAACGCGACCGACGGTTTAACGTGCTCTCCGAGGCACAGGCGGGAAACACCGCCATCTAACATACTCCGGGCTGCTATCAAGAATTTCTTGTAAGAAAATCCCAACAGTGGTCCGACCCGGAAATCGAACCCGAGACCTCTTGATCTGTAGTTGCTTACGATAACCACTAGACCAACGAGGCAGTGTTTCACATGAATATCATAAAAAAATATTTCGAAATCTTACTACGTTGCTCCCAAATGCATGGGATATATACGGAACTATATCTACATAGGTATTATACGCTCTAACTATTAAGTGTATTAGTCACGTTATTAGCTACAGTTATGTAATGAAATATGCATAAAACTACTGTCAATTTTCTGTTCATATTTACGTTTGTAGAATGTCAACTTGCTAGGGGAATGTGTTTGAATTTAACTAACGACCTCTAAGCTGGACTTTCAGAATCACTAGGTCTATTTGAGACCATTTGTCACTCACTGGTAGCTAAACAAACATATGGATCTGTTCAATTGTTTGTAGTAATGTATACATTAAGACCACGAGAGCAATTTACATCGAGGTACAAAACATTGAACTGATCAAGGGCCGTGTTGACAAACAACGCCCTTTAATAAATCATTGTTTATATCTAAACAATGTATGTTTGCAACGAATATTATTTAAATGCAAATTGTTTCTCGATTTTCATTGTTCTAGTTGAACCAGAAATAATTTACAAATAAACTAGACTCTAAATGAAAATATCTGTATATATCTTTATTGAAAATATTAACAATAAGGTCGTTGCCTATTGATTGAAATAAATTATTTAACAGTTTTCCTGTAATTCAGTATAATTTAGGATCTGTAGTTATTTTAAGTTAGTTAGTAGCTGAACCCAAATACTCTTGGGAATAATAAAGGCCAGGAAGGAGAACAATAGAACTAGAGTAGAATTAAGAATATTAAAATAAATATTTTGACAGTAGCAATGCGTGACGTCGCACTTCATTTGTACCTATTGCTCGTTATTAATGAAACCACGTATGGATATAGGGAAAACAAAGTACCTACCTATTCAATTCTTATCTTAATCACATTGGTCTTATCCTCCGACTTTGAATCATCATCTTCCTAGCCTTTATTATTCCCAAGACTTAGGGTCGGCTACTAGACAAACCGATTTTACCTGAATATCAGTTTTTACACGGAGCGACTGACATCTGACCTCCGCAACTCTAAGGGTGAACTGAATTCAAAGGTTGAACTAGTTGTCAGTATATTTCAGGGTAATGACTTCCTAACAATGATTACCATAGATGTTCATGACAACCGAAACCGACGGCTTAACATGCTCTCCGAGGCACGGGCGGAAAACACCGCCATCTTCCATACTCCGAGCTGCTATAGAATTTCTTGTAAGAAAAACCGAACAGCAGTCCGATCCGGGAATCGAACCTCTTACTCCAGTTACGCTAACCACTAGACCAATGAGGCAGTCTAGACTAGTCTTACTATGAATGAAAAACCATATAATATTTTTTATTCGACCACGGCGAAGACAAAAGAAAAAATTATAGTTTTGAAGCTATTGTTTCACCATAGCGCCTAAACTACTGAACCATTTTTAATAAATAAGGTATCAATAGATTCGTAATAATGACGCGGGTGACATACGTTATATAAATTTTATAATAATTGTTACGTATTCGGGTTACAGTGTTTTAACAAAGCACAAATACCAAAGATCTAAGATTACGAAGTGCAAAAGAATTTCATTTAATTTCGCTTGTAAATTTAACTCGATTTGAAACCAATGGCTCGCTTTTCCTACAGTAGCATTTAGATTCTAGTATAGGTGACCGCTCGGTATCTTGTAACACAGATATGATAACAAAGAAACGAAGGTAGATGTAACGTAAAACGAATAACTTTGATTGTTTACACATCGCAATAAGATACTACCTTCTTACGATCGTGAGAACATCATCCCGTTAATATGAGCTCTATTGTCTGCTTTTACGTGTAAGTTAACGCGAGTTATAACTAATATGTAATTGAACCTTGCACTTGGTTGTCAAGACCTGAAAATATTAAATACTGTGTAAAAACTATTTCAACGCAGTGGTAAGTGAAGGAAATTTAGCTTAGTTTTCTTTTATCTTTTTTTAATAGTGTTATAGCCTGTAAAAGTGTATATTTCAGCATGTTTGTGAGTTGTATTATTTTAAACTACTGTTGTCATTTGACAAGTTCATTTGTTCATTTGACAAGTCATTAAACGTGGTTCATTTGTTAGTACAGTGCTTGCAACAGTGGCGAAATAATGTAATATTTAATTAATTATCGGAAATAAACATGGGAGACCCACAAATAATAAGTTAATAACTCATAAAGGGATTGTAAGTTTATGAGTGTCATGAATCTTGAAAAGACTAGAAGCCCGGGAACCCTTGAAAAGCTGACTGATTGAAGTTTTCTTTTTCTGATTCAACTTTGAATTTAGAGTTTAATTTTATACTGTTTGGTACTAAATATTTAAACTAGTCTAAATTCAGCCTTCAACAAACACATTTAATGATGCAATATAACATATAGGTATATAAATGTTTCAACGTAATGCAATTAATTAATAAAATAAAGATTTGCGGTTGGACATTGGCATAAGAGTATATATTAATTAACACGTCTTTGTTTTAATGTGGTCTCGGTAATTCAAAGTATTTATTACTGAAACTCTAGCTTATCAATTTAACACACCATGAAACCTTTGTAAACATATGATTTCTTAATAAATAACCACATATTAAATGTCGTAAATAAAATAGTAATAAATAGTAAATGATTATATGTATCGTGTTGAGTATACACTACATGAATAATAATTTATCTATAAAAGGCATATACATATAATATTGAAAATGTATAATCCCAGAATACGTGTGTGTGCTATTTATCCGATGGATGTTAGAGACTTTAGAAGTCAGGCGCGGTTCCAAGGGGGGGTCACAGGGGACATGCCCCCTCCCCCCAAAATCATACACATGTATTTTTTATTTTTACTCAACTGCTACTATAACCTTATTTTTTTCTCCTCGGTTTCTATAATTGTTAAATCGAGATATGAAATCAAAGGATAGGGATTGTTTAACACCTATAAATTAAAACTGTTACTTGACGTGGATAATAAAACTTTGCCCTCCAAGGATGTTTTGATACAGGCTTGCTCTACCATAAAGATTTAGATGACATTACTAGTCTGGACCAGAGTTTCTAGGAAGAGTGCTAGACAGACACGCTCTTCCTAAGGATTGTCACCCAATCCCTCCGACACAATTGGGCCGGCAATTCTAGTCCGACAAGTGTGAAATATTGGAGGGAGAACTGGCGAGTCCTATGGCGGCTGGCTTTCCGCAACTGCGCTCCTGGACCTGATGGTGTTCCAGGTCGGGCGCTAGTTATCACTCTGTCGGTGCTGGGAGATAAACTGGGGCAGATTTTCACTGAGTGTTCGCGTGTTCCAACGCGCTATCGGAGCCGTTCTGACGAGCTTCGAAGCTTGGATACTGTGTCGTCTATTTATTCACCGGGTACCTTTGCTTTGGTGAATATCTGAACAGAATCAGACGCATGGTTACGGCACAATGAAACCTGGCATTGTGCCGTAAACGTAGGGCTAAATCTGTCACCAGCATTAATCGCAATACTGACGATGGATGGGAGGCCAAGGGCTCCTTCTGTGGAGACGTTATGCTCCAGAAGGAGTCCGCAGAGCGGGATCGGGAAAGGGCCGATCCCGCTTGAAAGAGGCGACGAAGGGGACCACCCCAAAAATTCCAGGCTGAAACCGCGCCTGTTAGGAGTAAACTATACAGGAAAACAGCACTGTAAAGAGAAGCAAAACTTGAGACAAACTCTATGCTAACCCTTCTAGCCAGCGTGGCATAGTAGGCTTAGACTAAGTCAAAACCTCCTTGCTAAGAAGAGGTGTATGTCCCGCATGTCTCTAATAAAACCTGTCGATGTCGATAATTTCAGAATATGGATAAAATTTGCTAATATACTTTTGTGGTAGCCTAATAGTTTCCTTCCTTGTGTCACATATAAACTTGATATATAATAATATTAAAACGGTTTATCTTTATGGAATAAATGTCTAATTATTTTGCTAAACGAAACATATTTTCCCGTTATTGAAATCATTTACGGTACAAAATTCACCTACCTCTGTATGAATAGGTAATAGGTATAATATTATTGATGGAATGAAACGTGTTGTCTATGGCAGATCATATGAAGAGATAGATTTAGAAGTTCATTAATATTACTTGAAGCATAAGCTGTCTTCTACTATTAAAAACTAAAGAAGACTACTTGAAGTCATCCTACTAATATTAAAAACACGAAAGTTTGTAAGTATGGATGAATGTTTATTACTCTTTCACGCAAAAACTACTGAACGGATTTGGATGAAACTTTACACATAGACTACTAATTACCGCGATAACCGACATACACGCGGGTGGAGCCGCGGGCAACAACTAGTAAGGATATAAACGTGCTGTAGGCAACAGTTCTTTCAAAAACATCTCAACTGATGTCTGAAATAGATCATATTACTATATATTCAGAAATTAGGACCGAAATATTTTTAACGTTATGTTTTTCTTGGCAATTTAATTAAATAAATTAAGGTTTATAATACGGGCTTACTATTGTTTTCTTGGAATAACAATGTTGCTATAGAAAATTCATAAAAATAGGTATTAATGTAGAAATTATTTGCTTTAAAAAAATGTCTACTACTGGATGACAATAGAGTTAAAAGAATTTGTAAAAGTATAAAATACAAAATTTCGTGCAAATAACGAAGTCAAGAAAATAATAATTTTTTTTTTATGGAATAGGGACAAACAAGCAGACGTCTCGCAACACCAGAGGCGTCACAAGTGCGTTGCCGGCCTTTGGGGGATGGGGAGGGGTATGGGCCTCCGGTATCCTCACTCAATTGGTGAAACACAGCGCAAGCGCTATTTCACACTTGTTTTCTGTGAGGCCTGTGGTATCACTCCAGTCGAGCCGGACCATTCATGCCGAAGCGTGGCTCTCCCACGGTATGGAAAATTTTAAAATGTTGTTGAAATGTTATACAAGAGTGCAAAGTTGCTTTGACCGAGCAAGCGAGGGATTCTCTGAGAGCAAAATTGGAATCCTTAGCGTTATCAAGGGAATCAAAGGAGCGTGAGGTGGATAATCTTTGCACTCGAGTGCAACACGTAACTTTTAATCCCACCTCTCAGGAAATATAAAAAAACAAACAAAGGTTGTATGATAAAACCATGGAGGTAGAAGTAAATAGGTTCAATGATGCTTTGAATTCACAAACTTAGTGCACATGATGTTCTAAATTCAATTAACTTTATCTTCTAGCGGATAAAAACAGCTTTTGCACTCGGATATCGAAGGGCAAAAATACTCTTTCCGAGATGGGGGATGAAAATACATATTAACTTGTTATCAGAACCAATTTGCCAAAAGTGAGCCTCCTATGGACCTAAGCTTAAAGTGAGTTTAGGGTCACAGGAAGCCTCCCTTTAAAGATTCCTGACCCTAAAAGCTGTTAAATACAGCTCTTGTTACTTTCACGTTACATAATTATGTTACTTTTCGTAAAAGTACACACTCATCGCTACGATATTAAACATTGATTATAATGGTTATACAAATATGTATATTCTGTTTTCTTATAACTACCATTAGTCTGGTGGGTTACCAGTACTACACTGCACGAGAACCTTCACCAACGAATCTGCAAGATCATAAATTAAGCCGATCTATTCAACCCATAATTTATCTCCAGCTGTTTGCTAACTGGTTTTATGTACATTTCAACAACGCGTTCATTCATGTCTGTTGCGAGCCTACATCTATACATACATGTACAAAAATAATGCATGTATATAAAGGCAGGTATGTGGGTGTATTATCGTTTCTAATACAGCTGATAGTGTCAGATATCGCGACATAGGCGGCCACGGTAGCTGGTTGCCTGATAACACACACTTGCACATGTTGTAATATAAGTCGAAAGGTATTTGTGTGTGTGTGTGTGTGCGCGCCTGTAGCACTATCTGTGACACAAGCTATGATATCTCTTTGTTTTCTTTGCAACAGCCGCTTGTTATCTGACAAATGGGAGTCGTTTATTTAATATGTATCTTCTTTCTAAGTAGAATTACCTATAGTATTGCTTCTTGTAATTTATGCTTCGAGCTAATGCCAATATATGTTTGATGTATATACATGTGGCAACTTCCACATTTCGCAAAAAAAACACATGACAGCGCCATCTACCGAAGATACACTGAGCTACGAAGTATCGCACAACACGGAGTAACTACCAATCCTGAATCGCGCAATAGAATTTTCGGACCGATTAGCATATTCACAACATCCCAACATCAACCGATAGGCCGTGATCAGCCCACCAGGCATGATCACCTCGCCTGGTCGGAGGACCCTCTCTTTGTGTTGGAGGGACATGACACTCGTTCCCCCACAGTATGTTTATACGAATTTTGTGTAACGTTATTTTGTTTCAAAGCGGTAAACAACTTTTTGTCGTTATTCAAGAAGACGTGATAAATATGGGTATTAAAACTGATGTTAACAGAACAAAATAGTAACTATTACCTACTACATAACTGCAAATGTCAACCGATATTCATACGTCTTAAACCGATTGAAAATCTGACAGGTTTCAAATGTTATATAACTAGATAAAACTATATTTATATACTATATTTAGGAGATCGTTTTTTGTTTTTTCGGAAGACGGTCCCCATTTCATCTCATCCACATTTTTTATATTTTATATCATTAATTTCATCACGACGAAGACTTATTGACTTGAAGACTTATAACTTGAAGACTCTTAAACACTTGACATTGGCAGAAATAGCTGATCCGAGAGATCCGGCTGGTTGCCATTTCATCAAAGAAGAAGAAAACTATATTTAAATACTTTGTCATGTCATTCGTTTTGATATGATGTGTTTTCTGGGTTTTTTTTTACCTTTTTATAGAAATATTTTTGGTATTAAATAAAAATTTATGCAATCGAAGAAAATTTATTATAAAAATTGACGATTTGTTTTCTTGATTTCTGACATTGTTCAAATTGATTGTAATTATCGTGCAAAAATTGGTGAATTAATTATAAAACTCAACCACGTCATACTGTAATTATATATTTTTACATTTATCATTTAGTTATAAATCTCTAAACATGATACCTGATAATAATAAATTACAATGGACTGTTATCTACCATTCACGTAATCTTTGTATTAATATTTATATCTGTATATTTTTACTCTATTTATAGCCATCAAGTCCTTATCTAGATATTAAGAATCAAAACCACGATGAAAATTTTTTTAACAATTAGTGTCCAGTGGTCATTGTCACACATACTTTTTTACTGTTCCTGCACAAAATTCTATTGTAACAAAGTTATCTAATCTTTTTTCTAAGCTCCACGTTTATTAGATCTGGATCGCCAAGATGAGCCAAGCGAAGCGCAAGGGCACTATCTACCTTATCTCGAAGTGTTTCGTCGGTTTTTTGAACCCTCATAACTTTGGTTTCCGATATACCAGATCATTCAAATTCTCAGGATATGGTGTTAGTAATAGACTAATTAAACATACAAAGTTTCAATTATATAGCTCTGATACTTTAGATTTTATTGATACCTAAAAAACACCGATTTCGTCACTGACACACTCACGATCATCAAAACTGTTAGGGTTACTTCCTTGAGTGCTAGAAAGCTGAAATTTGGTATGTAAACTAAGTTTAGTATGCAAACAACAAAAAAAAATATATTTACTTTTGCCCCCCAACCCCCAATATTGGAGGGTGGAAGTTTGTATGAGTCTTTCACAAATTTTGGTTTTATTTTTGTTATACGGACTTTTTTAAAAGATGAAAGATGTACAAGAAATACACCCCAAAAAAAGAAAAAAAAAACAATACAAAACGTTGCCTTAAGCAACTTACAAAAAGAAATGAAATCCCACCAAAAACATTTTCATTTAAATGTTGTCAAGACGACTGCATATGGCTTACCGTGTGAAAAGGATATCAGATCTCATGTAGAGCCAAGCTTCTGAATCTACACGCCCTTACTCTACCAACCCTACCGTCACAAAGGCGAAACAAACGCCTTTTGTGTTTGCAAATATCTAGTTTCTGAAGTAATTTGTTATGGGAATATTTAGTTTCTGAAGTCATGAAACAGCCAAGCCATACATTTTTACTGAGACGTAGAGTTTGTGAAGTTAGAGTTGGTAGAGTTAGGGCGTGTAGATTCAGAAGCTTGGCTCTACATAAGATCTGATGTCTTTTTCACAGGGTAAGTTATATGCAGTCGTCTTTGCAACATTTTACATGAAAATGTTTTTAGTGTGATTTTATATTTTTTTTCAATTTTCATATTTAGTAAGTTTTGTTCAATAAAACACTGAAATGATATACTTATGCAAATTTTAAGTTACCCATTAAAATAGTTGTAGTCTAATAATTTACACAACAACATACATACATAGAGCCACTAGAATTCTCATTTGCAGACGATTAATTTTGAGTCAATCTCATTCCTTAGTAATACATAATTACATTTTATCAACGGAACTAAAAAAATTACTAGGTATTTTACATTCTATATAAAGTTTGCTTTATGTTATTGCAACTTAACCGATGTAATATGATCGCACAAAAAGCTAGATTGACAGTCAAATGATACTCAAAAAACAAAAAAAAAATTACCATATTACACAACTACTACTGGGAAAAAACAAAACATTCTACTTACGTACAGTAAGTAACAAAATAACTTTACCAGATTAAGATTCAAATTACATAATTGATATTCAAGCCTCGGATAACGAATGCGATTATAGAGTTTATCGATAAACCAACTCGTTTGTTTTTTAACATTATGCGCTGGCAACACCACTGATATGGTGATTGGCAATCTTTTTACCTGCAAGCGTATTTTGAGAGTATTTTCCAAGAAGGAAACATTGAAATATTAATCTTGATTACACAGACAACACGGGTATAACCTCAAAGACTTTATAGGTACTAGTTACTACTGTTTTGATGTCAAGGTGATCTTAAGTGGTTCTTTTTTTAGTCTACACTACTGACACTTGGAGATCAGTCCCCCTAGTACTGAGTGTGAAGAGTACGTTGAGGTTTAAGGATTGATCTTTAAACAGTACGATTACCATCCATAACAAACATCCTATGTCCCGAAACAAAAATTTTAATACCTGTTAATATGTGGTTATTACTGTATGTTATAATTCCACAATGTATAAATTCATATCTGCATTTAATTTCATATTTCAAGTAAAGTTCAACGGGTATCGTTATGACAGGTTTCTGTTTAAATTACACACGGTCGATTTACTCTGAGTTCTATGATTATTTGTTAATAAATTTATATGAGTGAGAGATAAACAGGTAATAATCTATTCTAAGAAATTACTATTAAGAACCAGTTTGCATTAGTTTATCTTATGTCTTAATCCGTTTTAAGTGGGGTTTTTAACTACTCCCATAACTGTAGCTGCAGATATTTAAAAAAAATAGTAGGAAGATTTCACGAACAGTAATTCTTTAACACTCCGGCAAAACAAAATAACTTGTGTAAAATAATTTGAAACATATCTAATTAGTATGTCGCGCAAAATAATATGAATGTTATGTCGCATCACTGTTAATTATTAAGTTAATGTACCTATCATTTATATGTTGGCACATCATAATAACTAAAACATTATCCCCTATCATGTTAAGAGCAATGCATTGTTCGTGAAACCACAGTAAATTTTTCCTATTGTTCATAATAATAGATTGATGTAACGTTGTCTCCTTCATTCAGGTGGACAATAATAACTTAGAGGAAAATTATCGTGGTAGATAACTCGTCAACTCATTATTTGGTATGAGTATCTACAGTTTTTTTAGGTCCGTGACCTTTTGGTGTTTAAGCACTATTTGACCTCAGATTACTTAATCTAAGCGTGCCGGAGAGCGCAAACAGGTTCACAAACGAGTGCTATATTTACTTGAACGATTCCGAGGCAATTTGGGACCCTCTGACTGATGTCCGGTTAACGTAACAATTGTTTTTTCCTTACTATCTTGTTGTTCATATTATATGTACAAGACACATAAGATATGAATATCTATAAAAATGGTTTCATACGCGTCTAAAGCTCAAAAAGTTCTGCTCCGACAGAATTACTATGATTATATATTTATCTATTTTTAGGTCAGTTTCTTTCTTCATTTCTCTTGTCAATGCAACCAAAACGTATCATAATCAATCGTGATCGGGTGCAGCTAGATTAATATAACAGTCAATTTAAGCCACGCCAGCTTCACACGTTTGGGCATGAATGGGCCGGCTCGCCCAGGGTAATACCACGGCCTCACAGAAAACCGGTGTGAAATAGCGCTCGCGCTGTGTTTCACCGAGTGAGTGAGAATACCGGAGGCCCATACCCCAACCCCTCCCCAACACCCGTCCCTATTCCCCAAACGCCAGCAACGCACTTGTGACGCCTCTGATGTTGCGGGTGTCCATGGGCGGCGGTAATCGCTTACCCTCAGGCGATACGTCTACTCGTTTGCCGCTTTATCCCATAAAGCAAAAAATAAGAAAACAATCAAATAACTAGAAACTTAATAGCAGTCTGTATTAAAGCACCGGCTGAGGGTAAATTGTACATCACATCAACAGCTTTTAACTGTCCACTGCTAAACATAGGCTTCTTCATTTTGCATTACTATACCACACTGGCTAGATGGGTTGATTTTCCTTCTTTTTGCAGTAATATTGACCTACGTTGTACTAAAACTAAACTAGGATAATTAACGCATGGCGAACTAAAATGATTTTTGAGTAAGATAAAGTTTCTTTCTACTTTATCATAACATTAATTAGTATCACTACGTTATTTATTATCAAAGGATTTCCTCCATATCAGTGTAACGTAGATTATTTTGCGTCAATGTAAAAGTAGGTATTTGTATTCCAAGTCCGTTATTTATTATTTTGTTTGTCATGCTATTCATATGGATGTATTTCTCTGTTTTATATACATGACATGGGTCTGATACGTTCTGATTTTATTTATGTTTATCTCTATACCTACTTAGTTATATTTTGGCATTTATTTTGAAGTTATGTTTTTTGAAAATGTTTGACTTAACACTTTTAGATATTGTTAGAGATATTCATAATATATCCTGAATCCATCTTTGTTGATGTGCTCAAGAAAGGGTATGTCAGAAGTGCCAGACACCATAAATCTTTAATGGTGTACAACGAATAGTAAAAAAATATGAATAGCAATAGCGGAATCTCGTGAGATACGTGAAAATGAAAAGCGTGTTATCTCTGCCTTTTTGGAAGAAAATGAGTTTATTAGGCGTAGGCTATCGAAATGTAGTTTAAAGTCTCTTATTTAAAAACCAATCGCAGTTTCTTAAAAACAAATACTATGATTTTTATTTATAGTTTTTTTTACAAATTGCGCTTAATTACTATAATTAGCACTTTCTGTGTGTTAAGTAAACGTCATTTTTGGTGTAAGTTTTCAAAGCCTCAAATATATATTTGTAGTTGACTCTATATTCTTATATTCTCCCTCTATATTTAAAAAGTTGTGAGTCACACAATATTTAAACAAAATAAGTAGAAATATTATTTAAATTTCAATATCTGAATACATGGAACACTACTCTAATTTATTCTAATATCAACTTATGTTTAGGTCATGTCAGGTAGAATGTTAAAGAATATGTATATAACTACGAAGTCAATCTTTATAAAGCCTTGGGAGTCCCAATCAAATCGTTAATGATGACAAAATCAGGTTAGCAAATAGGTCATATCAATAGTAATTCAATTTGTCATTATTTTTATATGTGATTCGAATAAGTCTAGAGTAGAAATGGGGATTATTTTTGATGAATTGCGGATTTATGATGTTATCATCTTCTTCTTTCTGTCTTTGGTTTTAAAAAGTTTTTTTGTATAATCTGTTGTTCTTTTATAAATTGAATGTTTCGACAGAGGCCTTCATGGTGAGGAGGCATACAACCTCCTGTTAAAAATATACAACTGGCAGATGAAATCTCTTGTTTGAAGCAGTTATTCTTAAATTTGATTTATATAATTTGAAAACTTGATTTTAAAAATGCTGAAGAAGAGATTCGCTGCAGGAGTCGCGGAGTCAAGACCTCCTGTGTCCTGAGCTGTGGAATATAATTATCTATATTGTAAAATTCTGATATTGAAAAGTAATGAGTGAGAGTTTACGTTTTTCCCAGAGGGGTAGGCAGAGACAATTGATCTCCACTTACTACGGTCCTGACACACCTCTTTTGCTTCGTCCACATTCGTCAATCGCTGCATGCATACTCGTCGGTTTCTGGTCCTGAATGACCTTACGAATGTGATTTATATTTATTTTAAATCTATAGGTTTGGGAATGTAAATTTAAGAAATAAAGAAAATGAATAGTATTAAGAGAGACTCCATGTAGTTACTCAACAAAATCCAGTTTCCATTACCAAATAAAAAATCTAAATATTTCAAGTGTACATTATACTGAAGAGCTAATAAAAAAAAGTAATCAGGTTTCCATGAACGTATCTATTACACATACATACATAGTTGTGTATGAAAATAAGTAGGTGTTAAATAATTAATTTGTTTATTTGACATGTTTATGTTTGAACAAAGATATTTTAATAAGTGGTAGTAGATAGTATTGCGTGTACAGTGGCATGTAACATAGGGTCAGTGGTTATCGCACGACCTTAGTGACCACGTACTTTTCCTATTTGTTCTAAATTTAACACATCAATAATTTTAAATCTTGCATTGTTGTAATTGTAGTAATAATAAAAATGTAATGTCGTATTGTCGGTATGATTAACGACTAAGCCTTACTACGTTTAATGTCAACAATTATTATTTTTAATTACTATTTTTACTTTAATTGGCCAGTTACGTCGCTTTAATTAGCGTATCTATTTGTATTATTAATGAGTAAAACAGGTCGTGTGAATTTATTCTTACTATTACTTGATATATTAAGATAAATGGATTAAAGTTACTTTAAATGATGTACACATAGTCTGGGACATCATGTATACCAAACCTGGTAACAATTAGTATTTGAGGTTTTATGAGTACTTCCTAATCTTGAAGTACAAAATTTAAATTAAGTACATGTATTTAGAAACATGTTAGTCATTTTACTACGTAAAACATAACATATCGCATATTGTACCAATAATTAGCAAAAAAAAAGAAATGAAATTATATTTCATTGAAACAATCAGTTTGGTTATAAATAAGGCGGGCGCTAGCATCAACAGGTTGTATCAAAATGGGAGTTGTCGGAACAAAAACTTGCTTGTATCTGAATGTGCATTGTTCCGAGATCATTGACATATAATGAATTGTGGATAATGATTATGTTGCCAACATAGTGACATAACGTAGTACCGGTTCATTGCTTTTCAAACCACGATGCTTACACGGTTTAACGGCTGGTCTAAGAGTGAATACTTTTACTGACTATAGCTACCTAAACACGTATAAATGATTTGATGAATAAATGACCTACGAATCATAAAATAATTCATGTTTATTTACATAATTTCCTTCACAGCTGTGGACATAATTATCCTGCTACAGCACAGTCAAAATTGATAGAGTGTGTTGTCTAACGACACATACAAATAGTGGAAAGGGCAGGTGATAGTAGCAAAGTTGAGGCGCCAGGCCGAGCGGTCGCAGTCGACTTGCTCAGAAACAACCTAAATAAAGCTGGCCAGCAGGGAGTAGCCGTCTCGGATGCGGAACGCGACGCACACACGCGCACACCCACACACCCGCGCCACCTCACACACTCTCGCCTTCACGCACACAACAGTCCCCAGACGAAAATAAAATCACTCGTATGCGCCATGCAAATAGGAAGGCAGCCCGTACACGCGAGTCGCCAAATCAACTAATAGATCCTTACGTTTCGTGGCACTGTCGCAAGACGGTCACGGGCGCAGCATCGCAGGCCGCGAGTCAGATCTCATCCGAGGGAAGGCGCCGCGATCCTCCACTCTGAACTGGTTTCGTACGGTCGGATTCCGATGGAAAAGTACACGGGCGTAACGTCCACGAACATTCGGCACTAGCGGTGTAGCGCGCCGGTTTCACTGCGGTCACTCGGCAGGAAAATCAACGGGCGGAGATTAGCATGAATGATATCATAGCTCGACGTAACGACGAAACGGAGATAAAGTGCGACGTCTGCGCGGGTCGCAGCGCGACTGACGGCGGCACTACGCGGAGCCCCGTGCGTAGTGAGTGGCCGTGAGGCGCGGGGACGAGGAAACCCGGCGCGAGTACGGAGCGCCCGGTCCGTGGCCCACCGCTGCGGTGAGGGGGGACGCGGATTAATCACGTAGTAAGTATGGCCCCCTGCCGCCTCCCCGCCCTACCCGCGGCGCCGCCACCGATAGAACCTGCGCTCCACCGATACATAAATAAATACTAAATGCAATATGAGCGTTCGTTGTGCCAGACTGAAACCGGACACTTCTCGGGCAAAACGAATTCTTGTGTTGGCCGTTGCCACCGAATGTTAGTCGGTCGGGTCTGTTGGAGCGTCGCTCTCGGCCACGTAAACCTATGATGCAATGCAAGCATTAAACCGCTTGCAAGTTATCAATCAGTCTCAGAGTAGCTGTCGTTTCTACGTTAATAAGAAAGTCGATTTCCGCGCTGAAGTTATTTTTAGAATAAAACACTCCGTGGTTTCCTGTCCATATACTTGATGATCAAGTTCGTTTGCGACATTGTACTTGATGTAATTGCATCAACTCTCTACAACAGGTATTTCCCACACATATCTCCAGTGGAAAGGTTTTGTAACCGGTTCTGTAACTCTATGTCGCTGACGTCATATCATGTCTCGAGCTCATGGTGCCTTCGGAACCTTTCTACTTTTTACATACATTCTTGTTACATTCATTAAAAGCATCAACAAACATGTTTACTTTTTTCTGTTTTAATTACATATTATATTGGTTATAACATTTGCTTGTTTTTGACCATGAACACAACAAAGAGATGATTCTTTATCAAAAGATTTTGAATATAAATAGTAGAGATCTTCTCCCGAAGAATTATATAAAGGAAGTTTAAGTAATCATATCTGGATAATATTTTCCTTTGAGAATTGTAATATTATTGTACACCTTGCTTAGAACTCCATGAAATATCTTTCTTGTACTCTGAATCATTCATTATTTACTCTTTCACATCTCTCGAGTACGCAGTAATAAAACAAAAAGCTAAACTGTGTCGTAAGTTGTACTAAGAATGGACAAAAACGGTCGAGAACCTTTATCTTGTATTATTTTATCTACTGTTGTCGGTAGTAGCACTTGAAAATAATCCTGGACCATTCTATTGTGTTCACAAACAGTTATAAAAATAAGCCTCGGAACGGTTTTTTTGCCAAATATAAGAATAAAATACATTTATACATAGTTACTTTAACTCGAATATGAATTCTTTTTGGAGTTGTTGAATCTGTTTAACTGAGTCTCCTTTGACGAAATAAAAAAAAAACATTCAAAATTATTCGTGCGGTGACGGATTAAGAGTGTCGTTACCCCTATTCATCCTATGGGTGTCGTAAGAGCCGAATAAAGAAACAAACGCAGGAAAAAATAATTACAAGAGACCGACAACTTGATACAAACCCTAATTTATAGGGATAACCCTAAGTCTAACTGTAGACTATTTTTTTAGACTAGATGTCTACACACAACGCCATCTAGTCCCAAGATAAACAGAGCTTGTGTTTTGGGTACTATACAACTGATATAAATAAATACATTCTTTTTTGTAAATACATACGTATTATACATAAAAACACCTAAACTCGGAAACAAATATTTGCAGATCATACAAACATTTGGTCTGACCCGGGAATCGAACCCGAGACCTCAAGCACAGCAGTCGTATACGCCACAGAGGCGCTATTGAAGATGAAATTTACATCTCAGCATAAGTCCAGAAAATTTCATAACAAAAAGTAATAACCATGAAGGAGAATAACATTTTTAGTTCAAAGGTATGTAATATTTTAATTAAACACTTATGAATATAAAATGTCGAGTGCATTTAATGATATACTATCAAAATTATTCAAATGTAAAAAACATAATAACTGCATCATGTGCATCTAATATAAACTGCCGAAAACAAAATAAGGGGCCGGGCCACTCGTAAATTTGTGGAATAAATAAACATAACTTTTATAAAATTTTTGTAACTATTTAAAATTATTAAATAATAAGTTTTTTTGAAGGGTTAGAAATATATATACTATAGAATGAAGTCAAGTAAGCTCTTGTAGAATGTTTTAATCACTTAATTTAAGGGCACTTGAAAACGGTGTTTCTGTAAGTTCAAGTTAATGTAGAGTCACCATCGCGTTGAACTCTTCACAAGGGCCATCGATCGATTGGTTACGCTCAAACGCAGGAGAACATCAAACGTGGTTTTTTAGCTCTACCAACTTTACTTTTAAAGAGAATTTTAATGCATATTACACAACGTAATCGGATACATTTGTTATTTATTAATTTTTAGTTGTAAACAAGACTAAAGTTCGTTAATAGCTGTTCATGAATTGTATATATTTGAATAAAAAATTCTCGGAATGTACAGGTTCGAACGTAGAGATCGTACACGGTAGTCGAATTTTGGTCTTAGTTTGTTAGTTTTTTTTTAAATAACCTACTTAATTTGACCTGTCACTGTATAAATTACAGATACATAGTAAGCCTAAATTCAAGGAAATACTGGACACATTTAGTTTGATATAGCCCTTTTTATGTAATCTTGAATTTTAATTGGAACATCTATACAAATAAATAAAATTAGAGTGTCTATTTGTAAAACTAAAATAACCACGTTTTAGTAAATGCATATGTATGGATACACGGTACTTATACCAAAACATTTTTTTTATAATTTTTGTCGGTTAGTTCTGGCTAATCTCTGGAACGACTGGACCCATTTTGACGGGATTTTCACTGATAGGTAGCTGTAGATGTAAGGAGTAACTTAGTCTACTTTTTTCAGACTAGCTTTAGGCGGTACCACAATTACCGAGGGTAATACCACAGGACACAGCTAGTAATAATACAAATATATGTATGTTTGTGTGGGGTTTGTGGCTAACTGGTAACCGCATTGCAATGTTAAGCAATCCCAGCCAGGTCAGTTAATGGATGCGTACCCTTCTTAACACAATGAAGTTAATTATTTAGCTTCAAAGTTTTACGAACACATAATGTATAAAAATTTCAAGTTGACTTGGAAAAAGTATCTATTGATACTAAATTTAAAAAATGTATATTTCAGAAAATAACATACATATTGAACATACCTAAATAAGTTTTGGTTTGTAATTTAATCAATAATTCGGTCGTAGATTTCACATGATGTTCTCGGAAGGAAAAAAGGTAAGATAATTATCTTAACAGCAGTCAAATTCTCGGAACCACAATTTTTATCGATATTAAAAGTCAGTGGGTTTACTACAAATATACTTATAGAATTATGTTCAATGTAGTAACAGTTCGGTTGTTTGTAATTTTATATTTAAAGTCATGTGACATTTTATTAGAATTAAAATGGTCGACCGGGGTAATACCCTTTCACAGAAGAGCATCCTAAAGTGACAGCGTTCATGCTATCGTGTTTCGTTGGCGAGTACAAAGATCGGAGGCCCAATGATGCAGAAGCGTCTCAATCGACCGCCAAAATGTGGGTCCCCATGCTTCATTTTTGCAGGTAATACCCTTTCACAGAAGAGCATCCTAAAGTGACAGCGTTCATGCTATCGTGTTTCGTTGGCGAGTACAAAGATCGGAGGCCCAATGATGCAGAAGCGTCTCAATCGACCGCCAAAATGTGGGTCCCCATGCTTCATTTTTGCAGGTAATACCCTTTCACAGAAGAGCATCCTAAAGTGACAGCGTTCATGCTATCGTGTTTCGTTGGCGAGTACAAAGATCGGAGGCCCAATGATGCAGAAGCGTCTCAATCGACCGCCAAAATGTGGGTCCCCATGCTTCATTTTTGCAGGTAATACCCTTTCACAGAAGAGCATCCTAAAGTGACAGCGTTCATGCTATCGTGTTTCGTTGCCGAGTACAAAGATCGGAGGCCCAATGATGCAGAAGCGTCTCAATCGACCGCCAAAATGTGGGTCCCCATGCTTCATTTTTGCAATGAGTATGGTGACAAAAACTCCCAGATTCTACTCATGCTTTCTATCAGGCACAGTTGAGTCACTTTAGCCAGTTCATCTATAAACCCGTTTATATTAACGACTTGCATTTCAGCTCTATTGCTCTAAACATAGATGGAAAACATATATTGAATAATTTTATTGATGAAGTTATAAAGTTTTTTTTTTGAATATCCTTGTCAATGGAATATCAGGAAACGCAACCTTCAGACGATGGTCGTTCGGAGGAAAAAAAACTAGTACATCGATATTGGAGCAATTTTCAGGTGAGATGATTGGTTACGGACATTGATTCTGTATCAGATTTATGTATATATCTGACTTAAATCACTGTTATGAATTAGTTAAAAATAAAGCCAAACTAGAATTCACATTGCAAGTTGGTTTTTAATACACGTAAAAAATAAAATGACGAGATTTTAATATATTACGATCTAGGGTTTTAAGTAATATTATGTTGATTGTATTCCAAAAAGTTTTTACACTTTATCGCCTACAGATTCCAACTTTAAAATAAAAACATTTAAACATTTATATTAAGTAAAAAAAAGCGTTAAAATGGCCGTGAACCGTGCAGTGTTGTGGTCACTTCGCTAAACAACAAAACGTGGGTTACACCGTGCGTGATAGCATTGTCTTCGCAATGTTAATACTTTGTCGCACTCGATGCGTGACGATGACGCAGGTGCATGTTTCGCATATACCTACAATCTACATGTCAATACTACTCAAGCATCAACCAGTAACTTTAAATGACAATCCAAATGCAAAAAGACATTGCACCCTTAATTTAAATACGAAATCAGATTATCATCAACGATCTTTAATAGTTGACCCCAGTCTAGTATATAGGCCTTACGAAAAAGCCTTTAGCCTGCTATACCGCGCTAGTCAGGCGAGTTGGTATAGGGTTTGTGTAAAGATTTTCTTTCGTTTGCTCCCTTGCGGGATCAAATTTTCTCTCATGACACCTACGGGAGGAATTGAGGTGGTAGCACTCCGTTATAGTTTTTACTTCAATTGCATCAATGACATAATCTTGACATAAATTAAAATGTTAAAGTGATTTGTGTATTTTTGTTAAGTTTTTTTTTTATACGCTGTCAAAGAAACGGGTACGGATAAGGTATTTGAAGACTCACAATGTAATATGTACTGTTTACAATCCAGGAATCATTTTATAATTATTTTGCCATATATCTATACAAATAAATAAATTGGAGTGTCTGTTTCTAATATTAAAATAACCGTTCCGCTTCTTATTAAATGCAAATGTATGTATACACGGGTAAATATACCAAAAATGTAGTTAAAATAATTTTTGTCTGTCTGTTTGTTCCGGGTAATCTATGGAACGGCAGGACGTATTTTGACGGGACTTTCACTGGCAGGTAGCTGATGATCCAGGGAGTAACTTAGGCTACTTTTTTTAGACTTACTTTGTCCCGCGGCGTTACTCGCGGTATAATAATAACCGCGGGTAGCACCGCGGGGTTCAGCTAGTTAAATATAAATTAGAGTCTAATGATTCTATAATGATCCTAGCCAGTAATTATCAATGTGTAAACCTTCATACCATGATAATGACATATAAATTTACGACCTATAAGACCGTTAGCAGATATGGTAATCTTGGAACGCTTTGGGAGGATACTTGCATGCTTTTGACTACCCTTTAAAACCTGTGTAATCTGCTTGACTGAATCGTTTTTTAAGCGATTTGAATTTTTCTCCAGAATTTGTTATTGCCGAGATCGCTAAGATGCCAATTAGGGCTTTCATTTGCAGTACTTATGTAAAATTTTAAGGTTAGTCTTTGATGAAAGTTTACTTTTCCGAAACCTGAAAGTTCAACATAATTACCTCTATACTAAACATATGTAGTTTGATGCGGACATCGATATATATTACTAGCTGAACCCCGCGGTGTTACCCGCGGTTATTGTTGTACCGCGAGTAACGCCGCGGGACAAAGTTAGTCTAAAAAAAGTAGCCTAAGTTACTCCCCGGATCATCAGCTACCTGCCAGTGAAAGTCCCGTCAAAATCCGTCCAGCCGTTCCAGAGATTACCCGGAACAAACAGACAGACAAAAAATTTTTTAGCTACATTTTTGGTATATGTATCGTGTATACATACATATGCATTGATTAAAAAGCTGTTATTTTAATATTACAAACAGACACTCCAATTTTATTTATTTGTATAGATGTACAATTTTGCACTTATTTTTTACAAAAACTTTATGTAGATACTAGCTGTCCCGGCAAACGTCGTTTTGCCATAACTACTAATTAATTAAAAAAACATTGTCCAGCGGACAAAATTGTGAATCTAAACCATTCCCAGATCCCCTTAAACACACACAAAAAATTTCATCAAAATCGGTCCAGTCATTTGAGTGTAGTTCAGTGACATACACACTCACAGAAGAATTATATTTATAAAGATTCCAATCTTCACTTTTATTTGGAAAATTCGTTCAAGAACGTATGATAAAAGAATTCTTTGCAATTCAAAGAATATTCTTTGCGTAGGTATATTATACAGATACCTAAGAGTAAAGGATTTTATAGAAATACGATACTCGGAAATGAGAAATAACAAACTAATATCAGATGTCGTGTTGTCCTCAACAAGTTCTCGGATATTTGATTACTTGGCATTTCATTTCATTTTATTTTTCGATTGGATTATTATTAAAAAGTACGTAGTAACAACTTCGTTTGCGTTCAAGTAATTTGATACTAAAATTTGCTGCTACATACAATGTGATTAAAGGCAGGTGGTAAGTATCCATGGACTGGGCATACCATCAGGTGATACGTCTGCTCGTTTGCCCCGAATTCCAAAAAAAGGCAAGGTCTCTCCGCACTTAGTGCTACTAAAATGCAGCATCCGAATTTTCTACCATCGTTTCGCATTATAAGAACAGCCTGTCATTACTGCAAATAGGCTCAGGCACTCTTCGTAGGCAGGAGGCTTTTGCCTACTATACGCCAACGGATTGGTATAGGTACAGTTCGTTTTAAGTTTTAATATTATCTTTGCAGTGGCTTCCTTACTCGCCTCTTACGATACCCATAACATGATGGAGACTATGACACTTGTATTTCTTTTATTTCTTTTTCTTTAGGAGTAGTAATCAAAACAGGTAGCATAAAGTGTACCAAATGTGCCACGCAAAGGTAGTAGAGCCCACTGATTTCAGCACAAACGGGCCGGCTCGACGGGGCGGTACTACCCTCGCACAGAAAATCAACGTAAAATGACAGCGATCATGCTGTCGTGTTTCGTTGGTGAGTGTGAGACCGGAGATACACCCAATGATGCACTAGTCCGCCGTGGTGTGGGACACCATGCTGCGTTGTTGGATTGTCTGCATTCGCAGTATGGTAACCACCACTCTTGGATTCTGCTTATGCTTTCTATCAGGCAGAGTAGAGTCATTTTGGCAGGGGCAAACATAAAAAAAGTGCATTGTGTTCACGTTTATCTCTTTGAAAACAATTTGTTGTCTTGTCTAGTGTCTACGGCCAGTGATACGCAGACGTCTGTCTACCCACGTATTCTCTAATAATGGCTGGTAAAACCTCTTTATTGTGATTGTTAAGGCTTTAAAAAGTAAGTTGATAAAATAAGCCTACTTATATACTTAAACAAAATAAGAAACTTTAGAAGTCTAAGTCCTTCTTTACACAATACAATTCTATAAAGAACACTGTAAAAACGAACATCATAAAAAAATAAACAAAAATGTATTTCTGTCATAATCAGCTTTATCGGTATTTGTAGAAATCGCAAAAAGAAACGAATCCTAAACTAAGCTTTAATTAGCGAAAGGGTAAAAAATATTTACATTTTAAAAGTCAAAGCAATGAGAAAAAAGGAAATTAATTAATAACAATAATCAGTGTAACTAACTCATAAATTGTTGACTGAATTAGAAAATATCGAATTTCTTATTTAATCCTTTACTGCACAGAACAGAAGATTTATTCTGTAGTTTATTTTCAGTACAGAAAACCATCGCAAACCATCGGGTCGCAAATACTCCAGGGCTTGTGACGGGTAGTCTGTCGGAGTTCTAGCCAAGCTGTAGTTAGCAATATACGAGTATATTATTACCGAAAATTATTACAGGTATATTTACCTATTATCATAAGTATCACAACGACACATTTTTTTTATATCAAACAAAAGAAACTAGCTATTACCCGAAGCTTTACTTGAGTTATTATTTCTTCGTATTTCTTACTTTAAATATCACGAACTTCCATACTTTTCGGGTTAATATGTAGCCTACGATACTCACAAATTATGCGGCTTCCTATTGGTAAAATAATTTTTAAAATCGGTTCAGTAGATTCAGAGATTATCCCACAAACTCACAAACCTTATCTCTTTATAATATCAATATAGATGAGGCCGAAAGTTATATAAAATGTTTAATATCTAAGAGAAATGATTTTATGACAATATTGGTACGTGAACTTAACATTGAACAAGTTCAAGTTTATTTTAAAATATACAATACCTTCTCGATATCGTCAAATAAATCAAGGCAATAATATTTATGTCATCTAACATACAACCTTCATAAATATTAAGTCACGCAATCAACGTGAAGGTCAAGCCTCGTAATCACATAACGTAGTATGTCAATTTCAATTTCTCTTATATAATATCTATCTACTAATTTTTTTAATAAGGAATCGAACATTCGGGTACAAACGTTTGTCTGCAAGGTGCAATGGTTAATGTAGCCGCCTTGCACTTAGTTGTACATATTGGCCGTGCTAAATATTGTGAAGGATTGTGTTTTTTTATGTATGGACCTGCCACTGTGACTTTACTCTGCCTGGTGGAAAGCAAAAGTAGAATCCAAGAGTGATGGTCACCATGCTCATTGCGAATGCAGACAATGCAACAATGCAGCATGGTGACCCACACCATGGCGGCCTTGTGATGCTTTCGCATCGTTGGGCCCTTACAGCGTTCTTTCTTAATTAATATGTCTGCTATACCATATTAATATTTAATATTGATGTAGACTCATTCTAAAGATTATCTTATTTATTTTTACAGCCT
This sequence comes from Spilosoma lubricipeda, assembly GCA_905220595.1. NCBI lineage: Eukaryota > Metazoa > Arthropoda > Insecta > Lepidoptera > Erebidae > Spilosoma > Spilosoma lubricipeda. Next base: position 7,136,593 of record HG992290.1, read on the forward strand.
ATGTTATGTCTACGTAAAACAGTGTTTCTATACCCTTCAAGAATATTTCTGACAAATGTATGGAAACACAGGAATAACTTAATTAAGTATACTTAAGTATAGATAAATCATCAGTTACTAACGTAATTTAAGTACAAATAGATAAATATTTAAAAGAACATAAAAAAAGCGGCGAAGTGCGAGCCGGACTCGCCCATGAAGGGTTCCGAAGCAGCAAGTAACATAATATAAAAGTTCTTGTAGTTCGTTGTAACTTTGATCGATGTTTTAATAATAGTGTTTGCGGTTTACGATTTATGAATCTTTATTAGATCTCGTTCAAACCAATTTTCAGTGGAAGTTTGCATGATAATGTATATCATATATTTTTTTAGTTGTATCTTTCTCTTATTTTAGAACAGGGAGGAACATTTTAGAATAGGGAGGGGACACATTTTACCACTTTGGAAGTGTCTCTCGCGCAAACTATTCAGTTTAGAAAAAAATGATATTAAAGATCAATATCATTTTTTAATACCTATCCATAGACAAGTATGAGAATTTTTTTTTGGGTTCAATTCTAAGTATTGTTTTTCTTTCAATTTTGTGTGAAAATCTTAATGCAGTTCACAAAATACATCTACTTACCAAGTTTCAACAGTATAGTTCTTATAGTTTCGGAAAAAGTTTCTGTGACATACGGACGGACAGACAGACATGACGAATCTATAAAAGTTCAGTTTTTTGCCATTTGGCTACGCAACCCAAAAAATTTACTGACGTAACATATTATTCAATTTATTTAAATTACAAATTAAGCCACATTATACTCAAACCTTAGCTACTCTCTACCAGATAAGCGGTTATAAAATACGTTTATTAGCAAGCGAACACCTTTTTTCTAGTAAAATAGTAATCAATTCTCTGACCTAATAGTGTTACCATAAGCACTACAATCTACTTCTATTGTTGAAGAAAGCCACACGCTATGGTACGATATTCCATGTTCATATTTCATCAACAGTTCATTAGTCTCTTACATAATAATTTACTGCACGACGTCGTTTGTACTTAGCGTTTATTATATCCTGGCATTTAAACTATTTCTGTTCGCACCCAGCAGACATTTTACCGAAGCATATATGCCATTAGAAATTATGCTTCATTCAGTCTGTGTTGGAGTCACTTCTTATTAAAATTTATGTGTTGTAGTTATAATACAGACATACCGCTGCTTTATCCGGATATTATTACGTACATAGATACTCAGTCAATTAGGTTGTAGATTGAAATAAAAGGCAGTTTTTATTCTGATCTATTTCTCGAAATTAATTCTCAATTAGAAGAAGGTATTCAATCTACACAATTTTTTTAAGTATTTCAAATTTCTAATAAGCAGCTTTTCAGTAAATGCATATAAAAGTATATAACAATAACACTTCAAAAATCAATTGTTACATTTTTCTGCCTATTTATGCCGGCTAATCTCTGGAAGGACTGGACTGGTTTTGACGAGACTACTAACTTGCAGATAGCTGATGTTATAAGGAATAACTTGAACTATTTTTATTTTAGAAAACAAAAATGGACAGAAAAATATTTAGAACAAAAATAACCAAAGAAATAGTGAACAATATCTGATACCAGAGCCACAAGATCAGCTGTAAATGCCGTGGAATGCAGTAAGTATGTTATATAATTAAAATTATGTTTTGTTTACAGCTTGATAGATATAGAATATCAAGTTGAACAGGTAAAGCTGTGGAAAGAGATAGCCAAACATATGAATGTAATGATCTGTACAGTGTATTTGTACTCATAGTATATTATAGCTGAGAGAAAAAAGAACATTGCAGCATATATTTCAATTTTTTTTTTAACTCATAAAAAGCCATGTAACAAATATTTCTTTTTATTTTTATCAAAGAACACAGTATCCTCGAAGAATCTTTGTATATTTGGTGTCATCGAACTCTATATCTTTTTATTCTTACGTAAGTTCATAGAAGTAGTAAAATAAAAGGTGTACGTTATCCAAAGAAACATATTGCGATAATAATGACGATAATACGAAAAGAACCTCTACGTAATATAATCTAAAAGAAACTTCGCATCACTCAAATCTACTTTACTCTAGGAAAAAGGCAAAAGAATATATACAGGTCGCTTTGTGGTAAGTCAGATATCATATCTTACGAGTATACAGCAATATAAAATCACCAAACCCTAACAATCCTGTCCTACAAGTAAGTATCTATTAAAGGATTCCAAGAAATTACTATAGTTATAACGCGAAGTATTAATGTAAAATAAATAAATAAATAAGCCTTTTATTTCTTGCTTCTGCAAAGTTTTCTACAAAGTCTTAGTACCTAATGTACATGTTCGAAAAGGATTTTTTAGAGGTTTCTAACCTGGTTTTTGGATGCTTTATTACGTACTTTTAAACCTGAGTTGCTACTTGTAAAAGTTGATGCAACTTATGTGGAGATTAGCTTGCATTTCTCTTAAATTAACCGTGACGTATGAAAATGAAATAGTCCACATCTATTAAGTATAGCTGACCCGCTCAACTTCGTTTGCGTATCTCCATTAGATTTTTTTTTCCATTTTCCCAACATTTTTGGTCAATACACGACTCCTATTGGTTGTGGAGTGATGTTACATAGCCTAAAAGCTTCCTCGCTAAATGGGCTATCTAACAAAGAAAGAATTATCAAAATCGGTTCAGACGTTCACGCGTCATGTCACCAAGGCAAATAGGGATTCATTTTTATAAATATAGATAATTGACTGCCTCGATGGCGCAGTGGTAGCATATGCAACTGCTGTGCTTGAGGTCTCGGGTTCGAATCCCGGGTCGGACCAAATATTTATATGATCTGCAAATATTTGTTTTGGAGTTTTAGTGTTTTCTATTTATAATATGTATGTATTTACAAAAAAGTAAGTTTTATCAGTTGTCTAGAACCCTTAACGCAATCTCTGCTTAGCTTGGGACTAGATGGCTTTTTGTTAGATGTCTGAAATATAAAAAAAATCGCGTTTCACATTATTGCTAAACTGTCTAACCGATCCGCACTTTTTTTAATTGTGTGTTTTGCTGGCGTGCCTAAGATAGGATAGTTAACATCACGCTGAAGCCAATAGGACTCGAGCATAATTTAAAAGAGATATAGACGATGTTGCGCAGGTCAGCTAGTAAGCTATACGTGTATTATAATAATGAATAAAACAAATCTAAACCTTACTACGAGGTCGTTTCTTACGATGTAAATATTGTATCTGGGTCTGTTCCGAACAGACCGCAGACTTGGTTTATTTCAGAACAAATTATCAACATTAGCATATTCGGATACAAGAATCTTGTTTATGGCTGATATATGTATTGACGTATTCGTAGAATTTGTGTCAGACCTCGAAGTTTTTTAGGGTATTTTTTCACAAGTTGTTTTTTGTTGATATACAGAGTGTTTTCATAACTTTAGAGTCGTGTAGTAGACTGCGCAAATAATGTTACATGCTCATAACATGAGTAAAATTCAATAGTATTTATTTGACAGCTCCTTTAAATGAAGCAAAAGGGTATTTAATTCCAGAGACTGTGGATACAGTATCCTATTTTTAGGGTTCCGTACCCCACAAGTAAAAAAACGAACCCTTTATTAGAATCACTTTGTTGTCCGGTTGCCTATCAAGACCCTTTTTTTCACGAACGCGAGAAGGTATCAAGCTGAAACCTTACATAAAGTCATTCAATTTGGCATGAAAATACATATTACTATTATAAAATGTCCCTATACATTATGAAATCTGTTTTTCATACTTATTCAACTAGTAGCTATTGCCTGCGGCTTGACCAGCCACTTTTGAGTTTAGCACGTACAAACACACAGACAAATAGACAAAAATTCTAATAACTGTTGTTTTGAGCTCTGTTACTTTAATAAACACGTCTGTTTGTAACAGCCTGTATACTATTCTTTCGATAGTTTTTTACACATCTAACGATAGTGTGAGTGCGACTTAATCAAAAATTAAGGAAATTGATAAAATGAGACTGAATAAGTTAGTAATAAAAACAGTACCAAACGAGTTATCAATATGTATTAAAAAAACTGCTATGAATAAGTAACGAAACACGCGATAGACCAGCATTAAAATTAGCGAGTAGGTATCACTTCACTTGGGATATGAATATTCAAACGTTACTCCAAACATTCAAATCTGTACAGGCATTTAAATCATAAATTATAAAGAATCCAGTAGTGGACTCCAATAGGCTGATGATGATGGTGATGATAATGATATAAATAATCCCTTTGACATGAAACCTAACATAGCTAGTACACAATAAACTCGAGAGCAAGTTTCCGATAAGGTGGACAAGTAAAATATCAAATATGACATTCGAGATCCAGGTTAACTTAATTGTATTAAATTTTGAAACTAATAAAAGCGAGTAAATAAGTAGGAGACTTTCTTAAAATTAAATGTATATTGAAACATCCTTATAATATGGTACAACCTCAAAAGTTTCTTAACAAGGATCAATTGTTAATAGAATCTTAATTTTGTAATTTGTTGGTACTGGTGCTAATTCTGTTGTTGTGATACTACACAACTAAAAATTATCTTAAGTTCTCTTTTTTTAGTGTAGCAGGCTCCATAATACTATTTTTGTGTATATGTCATTAGATAACGTCTATTTTAAATTTCTAATTTCTAATTTTGCATAATTTTTGTCTTTATAATGTCATTTGTCATGTCACAAAAATCATTTTACTGATTTTTAGTTTAGTTTAGAGAAGTTTTGTGCAACAAAATTAGCACCACTGTTAGTTTTGACTCGAATTACTAATTATTATTTTGGCATGGTACAGTCTTATGTGTAATTGGGGTTGACCAGCACTTCTAGAGGAAATTCCACAAGATAAATATAAAAATGTTTATATAACCGACATAGCTCTTGAAATTAGCAAGTAAAATGGTAATACCAGACCATGGAATTTTAAGAAGAGTCGACGCCAATTGTCGTAAGTTTTTTCTGTTCTGTTCAAGGAACTTAATTTGAACCGCTGGCAGTTCCTAATATAGACCGCTTAATATGAAAATCCTTGAGTAACGACCATGTTTTCTCACACAAAGACCCAAAGAATTATGCGTAACCTTTCGTGTTCCCTTCGCCCTACAAAGCCCGTGTAAATCTGAAATGATTTTGAACAGGTTATATTTATTGCATACAAATGTCAGTAGTCGAGTCGAGATGTTCATGTAGCTATTACATGTTATGACATAATTAATCAAACGGCAGGCGGCGCGGCAGTCGACATGGTTCTTCTTATTTTGTTGGCGCGGACTACGAGGGCGTTCAGTCAGTCTGGGCGGCCGCTGGGCTATTTCTAACCAAACCTACGCATCGCCGTCTAGTTTCTATTTGTTTGGTATATAAATTGCTATCATTACATTTACACTACAGTCTGGTGCGTGCCACGATATATTTTTATCGACGTGTTGAGCGAAGTGGTCTAATAAACACTTGAGTTTCACTATTTGTTGGACTGGGTATTATTAGTGTTTGATTTTTCTATCAAGGTCTTACAAACGTACCATTCGTAAACATTTATTGGCTTCCTCGTCTATGTATACAAGCTATCGTGCCAAATGTATTCTTATTCATGTATTTAACACACAGATGTTTTAAAGGTAATATAACTGGCTACAGGCGCGGTTCCAAGGGGGGGGTCACAGGGGACACGACCCCCCCCAAAATCGTACACATGTAATTTTTTTTAACCTTATTCTTTTCCTTAGTTTCCATAATTGTTCAATAGACATAAGAATCAAAGGATAGGAATTGTTTACCACCTATAAATAACAACTGTAACAAAATGTGGACAACAAAACTTTGCCTTCCAAGACTCGTGATTCAGGCTTGCTCTACCATAAATACTCAGATGACACAACTAGTCTGGACCAGAGTTTCTAGGAAAAGTGCTAGACAGACACACTATTTCTAAGGACTATCCCCCAATCCCTCCGACGCAATGGGACCGGCAACTCTAGTCCGACGTGTGTGAGGCATTGCAGGGAGAGCTGGATCGAGCCGTATGGAGACTGGCTTCCCGCAACACCGCTCCTGGACCGAATGGTATTCCAGGTCGGTGCTGGGAGACAAACTGAGGCAAATTTTCACTCAGTGTTTCGGCCTCGGTATCTCCCCCCTCGACTGAAAAGAAGCAAGACTGGTGATCTTTGCGTTCCAACTTGCCTGAACGAAACGGAGAAACTCTTTGAAAGAGTTATCTCTGACCGTATCAGCGGGCACCTCTGATCGGGATGGTCGTATTGACAGTTAGCCTTGATATCGTTAACGCTTTAGTTAACGCCTTCCCTGGCGCGCTATCAGGGCGGCCCTTGAATATTAGCCGCCTCACCTGCATGCCATCATAGAGGCCTATCTGCGTGAAGTTTGTCGATGTGAACGGAGTGGCAAATCGAAGAGAGGTGTGTTGTGCGGTTCCCCAGGGATCTGTATTGGGCCCATTGTTATGGGACCTCGCATACGATGCGGACCTTCGCAATAGTCTGCCTCTGGCCTCAGTGTCGCCTGCTATGTAGACGATACAATAATACAGGCTAGAGGATAACGCTTCGGGCAGGTGCTTCTGCTCGACGAGCAAGGAGTGGCTTGTGTTGTGCATAAGACTCGTGAGTTGAGCCTGAAGGTGGTGCCTCCATGGCTTATGTCATCATCATCATCAGCCTATCGCAGTCCACTGCTGGACATAGGCCTTTCCAATTGCGCGCCACTTGGTTCGATCCTCGGCTTCTCGCATCCAGCTCCTGCCAGCCATCTTGCGCAGATCATCACTCCACCTGGCCTGTGGACGTCCTACACTACGTTTGCCGAGACGCGGTCTCCACTCAAGAACCCGTCTACCCCAACGGTAATCAGTTCTTCGGCTAATATGGCCTGCCCACTGCCACTTCAGCTTGCTAATCCTTTGGGCTATGTCAATGACCTTGGTTCTCTGCCGGATCACCTCATTCCTGATGCGATCCCTCAGAGAAACGCCGAGCATAGCCCTCTCCATAGCACGCTGAGCGACTTTGAACTTGTGGACCAGCCGTGCCGTAAGTGTCCACGTTTCGGCTCCGTATGTCATGACGGGTAGGACGCACTGATTGAAGACTTTCGTCTTAAGGCACTGTGGGATCGACGACGAAATGGCTTATGTAAGCGCCAAGAACCATCCAGCTCATGCCTCCGGGTGGATGACACTATAGGTCAGGTGAGCTAGTACATAAAGTACCTAGGCTCAGGCTCAGACAGTCGGTAAAGCTTGGAAGAGTATTTCGGGCGGCTAATCCTCCAAGTACGAGTGGTAGCAGGAGCGCCACATCGTCTTGATTGCGGTCGGCGGACAGTATTGATCGCGGCAATACTGGCAAGTAGGGAGGGATGGAAGGCCGAGGGCTGCTTCTGTGGAGACGTAATGCACCAGAAGGAGTCCGCAGAGCGTGATCGGGAAAGGGCCGATTCAATAGCGACCTGACACGGGGTTGAATCTAACTACCCTGGGATGTGCCTCACTTGTGAGGTACGGCAGTGAGTACTCCAGATGCCGCTGATGTGTTTCTGGAGCTCCTCTTGACAGCCGAGTTAGGCCGCGGCGCCGAAGTCCCACACACACCCTTCATGTCCTCCCTCACCCCAAACGGAGCTAGGTCCTCTAAGTATTCATTAAGAGATTGTCCCACACGTCTCAAATATTCAAATACTCTCATCTCAATAGACTTACCAATAATAACAATACATATCGATTTGTTTCTAATATGTGCAATAAAATTGAATATTGTGCAATAAAGTCTAATTTACTCGACTTAAATTAATTATTAGTGACCCTCCCCAAAATTCCAGCCTGGAACCGCCCCTGACTGGCTAGTTAATAACCGTTAACATTTTGCGTGTGGCTATAACTGTAAACTGAGATTGTAATGATGATCTATAATGTCAACTGTCATATGCAACAATAGCAGTACTGCAAAACCTATACGTGTTGTAATGAAAGAAACACGAGCCGCAAGTTTTCATAGTAAACACGACGACGCGACCAAGCGTGTGAAGATTTATTTTTCCCAGAACGACAAAGCAACATTGTTCTTTGACTGAAATAGGTACGACTTCAAAGCGACGTGCCAGCTCATTAGGAACAAGATCGTCTTGTCCGTGTGCATATTACGTGCACTTCCTTGCTCAAAGCCACCTCGTATCTGGATACGTTTCTGGACACCCACAGATGGAATGCTGTAAACGTTAAAATATTTTAATTAACGGAGACAAGGGTACCGGAGAATGTACAAGTACTAATATTATGCATCATTGTCGTGTCCACGACTAAGAGCGAGCCACTCATTACCAGTTATTTTAATTACTGTCAACGTACTGATGTTTAAACGGAAGAGTTCTCGCAAGAGCCAACAGTCAACACCCGTATGTGAATAAGTACTCACTGTAGATAAGAATGTCACATTGTACTCGAAATTAAGTTAATTTAAAGATGAGAATATTCATAAATGTTTATAACTGTATTACAGGAAAGGATATTTTGAAAAAGTAACAGTAACCATTGTTGTATAACCGTTAGAGATCTGTTAGAAATGAGGTGTAACACAATGGGTAGCAGATTCTCAAACCTTAAGTTGTCGGACTTCATTTTATAAATTACAAAGGCTCATTAATCAAAGGATTATTGTTCATTAATTATGAATAAATGTGCTGCATACTTTAATATAAATACCATTACTCTCTTAACTGTAAATTTTAAAGATAAATATGTATAGAATTAAGTAAGCGTTAGATTATTTTATTTATTTATTTATTTAAGTAGTAGCAGCAGTAGTATTTCTATCAAAAAGACTTCAAAATGCGTTTTATATATAAATAAAAGATGTTACTCCAACACAAATATATTTACATACACGCACTCATGCATCTATATTCCCGAATCCGAGTAGCTAAGCTGCGTCTCTTCTTACACTTTCTTGAAACTCCTACTTAATGCCGACTATTTTCGTGACCAGGCCGCCTATCTTTAGGCAAAAATAGTTCAATATGAAAGGAAAAGTTAGTAGGATGGAATATTGCCATCTATACTAAATTAACGAACATATTTAATACATTGACTAGGTCTGGGTCGCAAACGACAGAACTCACAATCAGTGACAGTCCAAACAGAAACAACCTAGTAATATAAATTATATGTAACTGGGTTAGCAAAATTCAATGACATATTTTTTACTGTATACAAGAATAACTAGAGAATTTATTTTTGATTGCAAAAACTATTGTAAAGCGATGAGTTCAATGAAATCGGACTAAAACTGGCCTCAGATTAACTTTATCTTCCATCGCGGCAAAACTTCTATCTCATTTCTTGGATAATTGAAACCCTATTTATCCTTGCTTAGGGATCGCCTATATGTTGACTGTTAAACCTTCAATTCTTTAAGAAGAAAAATACTGCCTCAGAAAAAGGGAACGAGCTTGAACTGCTGAGTTGCAGGCAAACATAAATTTCACTCTCCATCAAGCGATCCGTCTGTTATGTTACTGTCCCCAATATCACACAAGAAACTGTTACGTTTATGAAATATTAAGTCTTTTAAAAAGAGATATTACGTGAATCCTTTCAAGTCAGTTGACAGATTTAAAAATATATGCAAAAATATTCTTGACCGAATTTCAAGCATGCTCTCAGTAAGTAAACAGATTAATAAAAGTTATTTATATGACTGAGTACCTTATGTCCATTGTGCCATCTCATTGGGAGTCCCGAAATGACTGACCCCATTTATATAAATCATTTATATAAAGATAATCATCTTGAAATAAATGGGATCAGTAATTTTGGGTTTTATGCGAAATGCGCTTGCGACTACCGAAGCTAAATTGACGATTAAACGTCCAATGATCATTTCTCACCGAACCTGTACAAATACCTACTGCCGTCTAGATTGAGTTGAACACAGTCAAACGATTTATTGAGTTCTATAAATAGCTCACTCGCTCGTGGCGATATTAAAAGGAGTTTTTTTAAACATGTAGGTACATCGTATATGCATATGGGAGGTACTACAGAGTAATGAATTTCGGTTTGAAAAATTAAAGATTACAAGTTATTGGCGAACCAAAAATGGAAAACCTAGATGGCAAATTACGCTATTGCCATTCAAGCTACGTACTCATACTACAAGCTACATACATCAATGCAAGATACATACGTAACCTACGTATTTCGATACAATACATCTACCAAAGGCCAGCAAGGCACTTGTGACGCCTCTGGTGTCCATGGGCGTCTGTAATCAATTATCATCAGTGATACGTCTGTTCGTTTATAAAAGAGAAATCTTTAAAATCTTACTGAAATGAGAGAAGGAATTACGTAGGTAGTGACTTGAATCAAGATTATATATACAGACATAAGAAAGCAGCACATACTTCAACAATAAGATACATCTTCTACTGTAAAACCAATCTTTTTTTGGCGTTATCAAATTGTTTAATTAACTATTTCATTTTAAAAACAATATTACAACAATTATGCAACTCTCTTCCTTAAGTTTACAGAATTGTTCAGTCGTGACTTTCATTTTCCTTTTGTGCATACAAATGTATTTTGCATGCATTTTGACTAATTTATTTGACTAATTAGAAAGGCTAAAGTGCTCGCAATAGTTTTAAAGACAACTTCCGCGTTAGGAACTATTCTAGTCTTGCGTGAGACTTTATAGAATACATGAAACGGACACTAAGAACATATATTGTGGATTACACAAAGTGGTGTTCTTTGTTGGCATCGTATTCGCAGCAAATTTAATGTCTGAAATTGAACCGCCTTTGACAAATATTTCACACTAGCTAATCCACGCAGCTCCGTCTGCGCCTTCTATTGCCCGTAGTGTAATATTATACTGCGGAAACAAATTTGTTTCCCATATAAACCAATCCTAAATATAGACATATGCTGCAGTGGATTTATCTTAGAAGATTTTAAGTAGAACAATTCTTTCCGACATTATTTTCGAAAATCTTTAACTGTTAACACAGAAAAAATCTCTCAAAAGAAATAATTTACCCTCGTTTTATAACATTTTTCATGTATTGGTCGTAGCGTGAAGATATACAACCTATAACCTTCCTAGATAAATGGCCTGTCTAAAAGCGTTTCCACATTATCTGATCCGATATCGGTGTCGGGCGTCGATACGTTACCAGAGGAAGTTAAATGTATGAAATATGTATATGGCTTTCATATTGTCCGGCCCGATTTCGGATATGGGAGCCGACACATACACATTTTATTTCCTCCGATTTCGTATCGGCGCCCGACACCGATATCGTATAATGTGAAAACGCTCTTACTCTGACAGAATTTTGAAATCGGACTAGTAGTTTCTGAGATTAGTGTGTTCAACCAAAAAAATAAATTCTTCAGCTTTATAGTATTATAAGAATAGATTTATATATAAAAGTAAAGGTACTTAGTCAGCTGATTTAACAAGTAGCCGCAGATTTAACGCTTCGCAGGGACCGTAAACAACACAAAGGTTGATGTATTTTTATTCACGACATTAGAATTAAGAGTTTACTCCATAGATTGTCGTGTATCACGAAGCCGAGAGAATGCAAGCTGGTTGCTAATTAAAGAGGCATCTTTACTCAGTAATGACAGCACAGGTAACATTGTTATTCATTAATACGGTATTAACTACCAATTTGATGTCAATGAATTCGTTGACCGAGATTTAAGGCAAGGCTGTTTTATATTCACCACATTACAGGTTTGCAGTAGCTAAAAAAAAAAAAAAACATTTGAAACCTAGGGTTTCAACATAATAATATAATAATAACATTTTGGATATCTTACACACAACGCTATCTAGCCTTAAGCTAAGCAGACCTAGTGTTATTTGTACTAAACTTTTTTTGTGAATACATACATATTATACATAGAAATCACCCAAACTCAGAATCAAATATTTGCAGAAACGTTTGGTCCGACCCGGGAATCAAACGCGAGACCTTAAGCACAGCAGTCGCATACGCTACCACTGCGACACCGAGGTAGTATTAATAACACAACTCATACTTTTTTTTTTTTTTTATGTTTGACCCTGCCAAAATGATTCTTCTCTGCATGCAACAATGCAGCATGGTAACCCACACCATGGCGGGCTAGTGATGCTTCTGCATCATTGGACCTCCGGTCTCGCACTCACCAACGAAACACGACAGCATGATCACTGTCATTTTACGTTGATTTTCTGTGCGACGGTAGTACCGCCCCGGTCGAGCCGGCCCGTTCATGCTGAAATCAGCGTGGCTCTACTACCTTGATACATGGCAATACTCATATATGGCAATCTGATCCCGAAATAGGCAGAGGCTGTTGACCACACTGCTAACTGCTGCCAATACATACTTATGTATTTTTAATACACACACACTGGGTATAGACAAGTTAAACCCAGAAATAGAACAAATTATCATGCTCATCATACAATTGTTTGTCCTGAATAAGAATTCGAACCCACTAACTCTGGCTTAGGAGTCAGGGTCACTACCCACTAAACCACCAAGCTACTCCATAAAAAAACACACCAAATCCTTTTCTTATCTATGACCCTGCCAAAATGACTCTACTCTGCCTGATGGAAAACATAGGCAGAATCCAAGAGTGGCGGTCACCATACTCATTGCGAAGCAGACTATGCAACATGGTGACCCACATCATGACAGCCTAGATATGCTTCTGCATCATTAGGCCTTCGCTCTCTAATTCACCCACAAAAAACGACAGCACGAACAGGCTGGCATTTTAAGATGATCTTCTGTGCGACGGTACTACCGCTCCAGTCGCGCTGGCCCGTTAGTGTTGAAATCAACCTGATTCTATTACCTTGAATCTCATCTCTCTAATAAATAATAATTTGTTCCTAAAGTTTCCCTCTTCTTTTATTCACCGCGCATTAGCATTTTGGCTACGTAAAGGTTATCTCAGGCCAACTTTCAAATCAATACAGGGCGGCAATCCTGCTCTTCATCTTAAAGATAGAATAATAACATCATAATGATTTTGATAACAAATTCTAAATCACGTTTAGTATTTTACGTTACTATTAGTCATCGCAAATAAAACGCCGCTCGTAAGGAATACCTGCATATTTATAATACAAACGCGTTTAAGGTGAGATGGTATAACGGTTTCGCAGAACTACTGAATAAAACATTACGTTTTCGCGCGTGTTTACGCACCAAAGCAAGTTCTTTCAAACATAGATCAGATGGTGAGCAAAGTTGTTCAAAAATATTTATATTGTTTTATATTTATAGGCGTAGTAAAACATGACAAATTTTATTACAGGAACGTTTAGGTACGTATACATATATGCAAAATGTAGCGATTTAAGAAAATCATTTGATTAATTATCTTTTCTCAATAAAGTTAAGTAACTAAACCTACAGTCGTAAAGAGTGTGATAGGATCAAAACATACTCAGATAGATAATAAATTGAGAATAAATCTTCATAGAAAAGAATATTCAAAGCAACAGACTATAAGCGTTAAAAGTCGATTATAAATGATAAAATCATAGTCAAGAATAATTCATCTGATCTTCTTATAATCTTCTAATCTAACGTAAATATTTTACAAAGGTTAATACAAGAAATACGCTAAAGGTTAAACGTGTCTATCAATAATTAATATTAGTATAAGAGAGGTAGTAAGAGAATTCTCTAGTACCTTTGCTCAGTAATACAATATTTGAGAACAGTACAAAAGGCAGATTGACTTAACACAGCCCTTTGGCGTAATCTACAAACGCTTTTAGCGGCTACATCTTAGTAGTGAATGGTTTCAGTGTAATTTAATAATTAATTCATTAATATTCTCGGTTTTCGTTTTGATTAATACAGTACCTAGTAGTATTATTTACGCTCCTACAGATAGAACTAGCAAAGCGTGAAATAACTTTTAGATTTGAATTAGTCAGAAATATTAAATTTGAATTTACAGTAACCTTGGTCCAATTTTAGGATGACCCCCAAAACGGTACGGAAAAAGTTTTTTTTATATATACTTTAGCTGCCCCAAAATGATTCTGCTCAGCCTGATGGAAAGTATGAGCAGATTCCAAGAGTGTTGGTCACCATCCTCAATGCGAATAAGGACATTGCAGCATGGTGACCTACACTATGGCCGCCTAGTGAGATGTTTTTTTAGGCCCCGCTTAAAGGACCCGGAATCATAATGGGAGAGAAACACGTGCGATGACAGGGAGTTCCAGATTTTGACCGCTCTGTATAGAAAGAAGGAACCTCGTCGTGATACAAGCGATAGAGTAGTGCCACAGAGGCGACATCTCTACGCAACGGCAGGAACTCAAGGGACTGTTGACAATGCGGATTACTCGTCGCTGCAACCGGTCAAGAGCGTCAAACAGGCACTGTGCGGCACCATCGCATAGATGAGTACAGTTCTCCACGTACGACCGAACCTGGCGAGAAGAAGCGTCTCACCTTGTTTAAAACACCTAGCTTCCGCGAGGCCGCTTTAGTGACACTCTCAACGTATTCGCATGGGTTGATATCTCGGCAGATATTCACGCCCAGGATATCCAGCCTACCTTGTATGGCATTTGAGTATTCTGAAAAGTGGGAAAGGGAAGAAATGGAGATTTTTTGGCAGAAAACACGCACCCCTGTGTTTTCTTGGCGTTGAACTCAACCAGATTCTCATAGCCCCATTGAGAAATGCGGCCCAGAACATGGTCGAGTTGACCGACAAGCTCCTTGGCTGTAGGGTGTCCAAAATATCGCCCATGAACTGTGCTATCGTCTGCATAGCAATGAATGTTGCCTAGGGCTAACATGTCATTGATATGCAGAAGAAACACAGTGTGTGACAGGACAGAGCCCTGTGGTAATCCAGCGTTAATCGACAAAAAATTGGAGGCCGCACCAACGCAAAGGGATTTGAAGTGGTGCTGGTGCAGAAATGCGACAGCCCAGTTGCAGAGTTTGGGGGGCAAACCGAAGTTAGTATTGAAATGGTACTTTTTAGGTAACAGAAATCAAATGAGCAAAAGGACCAACGGTAAGTGATTATTACCCGAAATACCTGCTACTTGAAATAAAAAGTCCCGTAAAACCCTATAAATAATCGCTCCCCCTCAATAATTGTTAGACCTCCTGTAAATTTAATCAATCGATGAAAAGATAAGAAAGCATTAACAATTCAAGAAAGAAAGAAAGAAAAATATTTTATTTGGCAACAAAAGTAATAAAAAACAAAAAAAGAAAACAATTTTGCACGGCCAAAATGGACCCAATTCAGCATTGTGTCCGACAAAACATCTGACGCTGGTTTTCAATTAGGCCCAGGTGACGCCGTGCATAAAGCTATTTTACATAAACCGTACCCTACTACATAAAATATCAAAGAACAACATAAAAAAAATATAATTGTATACACATAATATTACGCCATAATTTAACATTGCGGTGATCACTCGTCAGCAATTTGGAACTGAGTGTGAAGCGAAACATGTCAGCACTGGTATATGTTAAATATGAGATGTGTTAACGTAGACCATATCCAGTCTCCGCTGTGCATCTATAAAATATTGCCGCAATCTGTACTTAAATGTGCTGTTTTTTTTGGAGCTGCATGGCACTCCCCTGGCTTTTCATGATGGAACTAAACTCTTGGTTCTCTAATACTAAAAACTAGTACCCACAAAGCTAACTTAAAAAAAATAAAATAACCGCTTTTTACTAAATGCATATATAAACAAGATACATATAGCTACCAAAATATCATTTTTACAATTGTCGTCTATCTGTCCGTCTGTCTATCTGTCTGTTAGTGCCGGGTAATCTCTGAAATGGCTGGATCGATTTTGACGAGACTTTCACTGATAGGTAGCTGATGATAGATAGATAGATAGATAGAAAACTCTTTATTTGTACACCGTTTTACATATTTTCAAGAGAGTGATCAATATAATAATGTAATGTACAAAGGGCGGCCTTATTGCCAAAAGCAATTTCTTCCAGGCAACCTTAGGATGGATTAAAAATGTATTGGAGAGGCAGTAGTTGACGGTGCAGTTAATTGTAAACAATTATTTTAATTGTACATACATATCCATTTATACATACATACATGCATATAAAATATCTAGCATCATACATACATTACAAATATAACCATATATGACATACGTCGCAAACATATTTAACTACTACTAATTACCATAATCGTTTAATTTTATCACATATGAAAATGAAAAACGTTCATATCATACAGTTATGATGTGATTAAATCAGTTATGACCTATAAAATTCATGAACCATTGTCTTAAAACTATTAACTGTTTTCGCTTTCCTGATATTTATCGGCAATGCATTCCACAAGCGTATAGCTTCAACCGTAAAGGACTGGCCATAGAATTTTGTGGAATGCAGAGGAATCCCCAGTCTCAAATTTTCAGATGACCTTAGACATTTGTCATGTGTGTCATTAAGGAACTTGAAGCGTTCTTTGAGGTAATGGGGGGTTTTAGGATTAAACAAGATGTTATAAAGGAAAACAAGGATATGAGTATTCCGGCGAGAGCGAATCGGAAGCCACTTGAGCATTTGACGGAATTCAGAGACGTGATCATATTTTCGTAGTCCAAATACAAATCGTATACAAAAATTTTGTAGTCGCTCAAGCTTATCAAGTTGTGCTTCGGTGAGATTTAGATAGCTGACATCGGCATAATCGAGAATTGGCAGGAGAAGTGCTTGTGCAAGTGCAGCCCTAGTTGCAATTGGAAGAAAGTTACGTAGTCTGCGCAAAGATCCGGCAGAAGCAAACATCTTTCGACTGATTTCCTGTATATGTGTACTCCAAGATAAGGTGTTATCGATGTAGATACCTAGATTTTTGACGGTAGTACTGATCTTAAGGGTGGTCCCATTGAATTGAATTAGGGGTAGTTGTGCCCAGTTAACTCTTGAGACCATCCCGGGACTGCCAATAACACATACCTGCGTCTTCACTGGATTAACTTTAAGTCCATAGTCATGACTCCATTCTCCAATACGCGATAGGTCAGCATTGATTGTGTTGAATGCTTCCGGTAATAAGTTAATCGGAGCTTGTGTATATATTTGTAAATCATCTGCATAAAGATGGTAGGACGAACTTAATTGGTTTGAGATTGAGTTTATAAAAACAGCGAAGAGTAGAGGAGATAGAACGCCACCCTGTGGTACACCAGCAGTAATACAGCACCAGGAGGACATCGAGTCTTCAATGCAAATACGTTGCCGGCGACCAGACAGGTAACTATGAAACCAATCAATTGTCCTTGGAGATATGTTAAGAGACCGTAATATAGCAAGCAGGATGTGAAAATCAACGGTATTAAAAGCGTTGCTAAAATCTAGTAAGGTGAGTACTGTCATCATTCCACTATCCATGCCTAGTCTGATGCTGTCAGTAATGTGTATGAGCGCAGTAGTCGTGCTATGACCAGGACGGAAACCGGATTGGAATGGGTTCAGTAAAGAGTTTTTTGAAAGGAAATAACTCAGTTGGGAATGGATGAGGCGTTCAAGCACTTTGGATAGGAAAGGTAAAATGGATATGGGCCGATAGTCAGAAAATGAAGAGGGCTTGACTTTCTTAGGTAGAGGGATTATTTGAGCATCTTTCCATGCAGATGGAAAAACACCACTTGACACGGAATGATTCAGGATATTGCACAGGATGGGAAGTACTTCGTCAAGGATAGGCAGAATCATGTTGCGGCTAATACAATCACTTCCTACAGCATTCGATGAAATTGCCAGAATAGTCTTCTTAACATCACAAGCAAGCAATTGATCGAAAACGAAAGGTGAGTAGTTGGGAGCTGAGATAGACGAAATATATCTGAGAGTATTAGCTTTAGTATTGACATCAATGTCAGACGAGGTAGAAAAATGTTTATTAAGTGAATCAATATTTAAGTTTTTAGGAATAGGGTCCTGGCGAGACCTCCCGACTCCCAACGTTCTTAAAAATTTCCAGACTTTTGCTGGGTCTCCGTTTTCTACGGAAGAGTGGATATGTTGGCGTTGTGCATTTCTACACATCTTATTGCAGAGATTTCTCAGGTACACATATTTTTTCAAGTTAGCATCCGTTGGTCGTCGCTTGTATTTGCTTTTCGCTAAACATTTCTTGGACATAACCTGACGTATCTCCTCAGTAAGCCATGGAGCCGGTAAATGTTTAATTTTGATGGATCGCAAGGGTGCGTGAACGTTATACAGTTGTATTAAATTTTCGGTAAATATTTTGACTTTTTCATTCACACACTGAGAATCTAACACATCAGACCAGTCGGTGTTACGCGCATCATCTTTAAGATTTTCTAGGTTCATTCCACTAAAATTACGTTGCACAAGAATTCTCGGCTTTGCCTTTGGGGGACGGATAGCATACGAAAGAAATATCAAGTCATGATATGAGAATGCATCAGCTGGATACTGACCATGGCTGATGACATGATTAGAAGAAGAGACAAGAATAAGGTCAAGAAGAGATGGAGCGCAGTTTGGAAAGTGATGGGTAGCATCAAGTGTTAAAAGTGATAGATTATTAGAATTTACTAATGTGCGCAGCGAAGAAGAGCGACAGTCATTTTTCAACAGGCAAGTATTGAAGTCGCCCATTATTATTGTGTGGCTATAAGAGGGAGAAAAACTTTCAAGTAAATTATCGAAGGAGGAAAAGTAGTTGATGCGTAATGACGGCGAATAATATACTCCCAGTAGAACTTTTACGTGATTGAGGTCTAGTTCTAAAAAGAGATGCTCTCCTGCGTCTGTTGGTGGAGGCTGTGAGGACATACTCACAATTGTGAAAGGAATATGTTGTCGTAAATATATACCAACACCACCCCCACCACCAATCGCGCGATCATTTCTTATAAGATTGAAATCTGGAAGAGCATATGATTTAGAGGGCAAGCATGGTTTTAACCAGGTCTCTGAGACTAAAATGGCGTGTATGTTGCTAGAATTAAAGGTAGCCAGCATATCGGGGAAATGAGCTGGAATACTCTGGGCATTAATATGGACTACATTAAAATTCCGCGGAGCATCAGAAAACTGGTACTGAAGATTCTCTTGAAGCGAGGGTATGCTAACAGAACTGTTTGCAGAGTAAAAACTGCCATCGTCGCTAATATTCAAGTCGGACATTATGATATAAATAGAACAATGGCTGTAAACAAATAAAAGTATATATGTATATATATGTGAATATATAAATTAATAATCTAAAAATAAACTAAATCTATAAAATAGCAGTAAAACAGTATAAACTACCTACACATTTAAATCCACCCGCCAGTCGTGTGTTTGACTTAAATAAACACAGAAATCCTAACTAAATTCCGTCAAAGGAAAACTAAATAAAATTAAACAAAAATAAAAGAAAAAAGAATGAGACAGACAAGAAGAACGTCACAATCATTTGGGTGTACCTCCGCGTAAAAAGACTATCTTCCAAAGTTGAAAATAAAAATGGTCTGGAACGCGATACTGTTACTTATCTTAATGTCAAATGACCAATATGTCATTTGTAATTTTGTTTACTTGCATCGAAGGGAAAGTTTATGGAAGAAAAAAAAAAAAAAAAAAGTTATTTTTGTGGGGTAAGACATATTTGTTGACAAAAAGATAATCAAGAAAAGGGTAAATTAGAGGTGTTGTTTACGTGAGATACCCCCAGACAATGCAACGCCACAATGAAACACCGCATGTAAACAAGATCACACATACACCTATCTTTTGGATGCAGGTGCTCTTCTAGATTTCGAAGCTGGGTTCTTGGCCGCAGGGGGTTTCTCAGCAACCACTGGCCTTATTTGGTTGAGATCTGCTACACTTGTAATACGGTAGCGAGAACCATCAGGGCCCAAAACAAATACAGAACCCTCTCTGGTCCAGCATTTAGTGATGCCGAATGCCTGACGTGCTGCCATGAAGGCTGAGTGTCGCGACCGGGTCAGGAACTCCGAGAGGGTCACACCAGAGCCCTTTAGCTTGGTCTTAGTGGCCCAGACCCCATCCCGCACCACTACTGTCCTGAATTCTACGAGAATTGGTCTTGGTCTGTCAGCTGAGGATTGACGACCCATCCTGTGACAACGACTTATGTCCTGAGATGTAAAGCAATCAAGACCCAACTTACTTGTTGCTACCTCCGCAACCACGCAGGCGATACTGTCATCTTTTGCTTCTGAAACACCATGAAGAAGGAGTATTTTACGGCGGCTGCGTGTCTCCATATTGTCCATCTCGCTAACAATTGACTCCATCTGATTTTGGAAAGATTTCAACATCTCAAGGATGAGAGTTTTAAAACCGTTGAACTCCTCTGCGAGAGTGGTCAGACTGGCAGCATTGGAGGTCTTCTTCAAGAGTTGCTCTTCAAAGTTTGCCATCCTTTTCTCAAAGCAGTCTTGTACCTCCTGTATGCTTTTCATGGTGACTTTGTGAATATTTTTTTATTTTTGAAATTGGTTGAATTTTAAGTTATATTATGGATGGATAACACTAGACCAGCAGGTATTTATTGTTCTGAACTTATTATATTCATTAAATTTACTTAAAATATGTTTATTGTATTTTTTATTTAAAATAATTAATAAGAACTTTTATCTTATGTGTTGACCTTTCAACTACCCACATTACTCACACTGATGATATAAGGAGTAACTTAGGCAATTTTTTTTAGACTAACTTCGCCCCACGGCTTTATCCACGTTGTAGTACCTAGCGTAACACCGCGGGGCTCAGCTAGTTATATATATTAATATCTTCATAGAAATTAATATCACGAAGTGACACTTACTCCCTAAAGTGATGCAATACTTTTATCGATATAGTAGGCCTATACGTCACAAAGCAAACAATTATTAAGTAATTAGTTTATTAACACGTTAAGTGCGAAGCGAGGCCTAAATCACCCCTGATGCAACTTCCCTGTGGTGCGGCAAGCAAAAAAGTGAATTTCTCTGTCGTGCGAATGGCATAGCTTTGGTTTGGTCCAGTGTAGGAAAGAGATAAATATATATTTGAGATCACTAATGGTTCCGGACTCGGTGGTGTACCTACCTTGGTACCGGACGTCTTAGGCCTCGTGCCGCACTGAATTAATATAATTTTAATGCAGTGCGGAACGAGGCTAAAACGCCCCATATCCCCCCTGACCTCGTACCGCACTCAACGCGAGCTTCCCGCGACCAGTGTTGTGCATCACGTCGATTGGAGAGCACGTCCTTTTACAGCGCCGATCATGTCTAAACGATGTCGGAAGAAGTTAATTTTAAAAAACCCAGAGACAGAGCCAAAACAGGTAAGTTTTTAATGAAAAAATCTTCAGTAAGTACCTAGTTTTTTCTTATCTTGGTAGCTATGTACCTAAAGTAAGTGTAAGATATTATTACTTAAGTATATTATACCTAAAGATATTATTGGTAATAACGATATACCTACATTATCATTGTTATTCTCATCTACGATCTAACCTAAGTAACAATGTCAGTTTTATTACGTTATCTTTACATTTTTGTTATTTTTCAGCACCTGAAAGCGCACGCCATTGCCTCGAAAAGGGTGAAAAAAGGAGAAGATGTGTTGGTTGTTACCAAAAACTACGCACATTTTTACCATCTCGTGAAGCTGATAAAAAATCCAAAAAGATTTTGACTCAGTGCACTCAGTGCAAAAAATCTTATTGTCTACCCTGTTTCAATGAAAAACACTCATAAATAAGTACAACATATATATTGAGATTTTTATAAAAAAAGTATATTGATACTGATTTTTTAATGTTAATTCAAGTTCTAATAATTGTATTTTTAAAGCCCGAGGCAGAATAAATAGGACAGTTTCTTTTCTACTTCTGGTTGCCTTTTTTTTCTATTCTGTGAACCGCATTAAGATTTTCATATACAAATAGAAAGATAAACCTTATGCATAAACCGTAATCCATTATTTTCCAATAATAAGTCTGTAATAGGTGCCTCTTAATGGTATAGAATGGAACGCTTCGTGCGCGAGTCCGACTCGCACTTGGCCGGTTTTTTTTTCTTTATGGCGCCTTCAAGCACAATTTAGATTATTTAAAAAAAAATGTATCCTTTGATAGCTTTGTGTTGTTTTGCCAGGTTTTGCCCTTAAAACGATCTAATAAGATATAATTGATCAAAATCGGTCAAGTCGTTGCGTAGTTAAGACAGTTTAAAAACGTCGATATTATTTTTCCCATCACTAATCGCAGCGAAAATTTGCCCTATTTCAGTGCGTTACGAGGTGTATAAGATCCCATATTTTGTTTTGCTAATAATTCCTAAACTAGCCATCAGATCCCGGGGCGACGGTGGATTAGGGTTCATCAATTCACTGTCTATATCAATAAGGACCAAAATTCTCATTTATCTTTGATTTCGCGCCAGAAAATGGATTTTAGTCTGTAAAAGGAGGTGGGGTCTAATAGACCGCGTGTCGCCCTAACGTCTGGTCACGGTACGGGCCGATTATACCTCGTGCCGCAGGAACGGAAAGTATGCAAAAATTGGTGCCGCAGCTAACGTGTTAAGTGATATGAACTATTTCACAGACGGTACACAATTTAGTGATAATTCTACCTATCTGCTAGACAACAGACATCACACAATACACAATCACTGCCTATTTTTTCATACGTATATGATAGTTTTTTTCTTCATTTTCACTTTCTATCAGATGTAATTTCTACAAAAGCAAAATTAATCTATTTTCAAATTTATATAAAGTTTTCTGATGTTTGAAATTAGTTTTACTTAAATATCATTCCAATGGATATATAGATGACCCCACTCAAAGGCATAAATACCTTTCTATCCTATTAAAACTTTTTAAATGAGTTTCTGTGCTAGAGGTATATGCGTCCCTTTGTAGACTACTCAGATTGAAATGTTTCATGTTATTTTCCAGATTTTCTACTTCCTACCCGAGACAGCTCTTGAATACTTTCTGAAAGATCGAAGTGACGTACGTACAGTAAGTAATGAGAATTTTCACATAAGGATTACTTCAAGATGAGTTAACGGCCTCTGTTTTCTGTGTGGTCCTTTTCCGTGCCGTTTTGTGGAAATATACTTCTATAAATAATTACATGCTGTAAAAAACATGTGTTGTTTTTAGTATTTTTCTTCGGATGATGTGGAACTTTAAAATGTGCAATTCCTAACGTCTGTCACTTATGACAGTTAGTAGTTACTAAGAGAAATATTTGTATTATGCTGAAAGTACAGTAAAATCAAAATGTATTTATTCTATTTAAGAAAACTATATCTATTTTAATCTATACAAATAAATAAAATTGGAGCGTCTGTTTGTAATATTAAAATAACAGCTTTTTAATCAATGCATATGTATATATACACGATACATATAGCAAAACTCTAGTTAAAAAATTTTTTGTCTGTCTGTCTGTCTGTTTGTTCCGGGTAATCTCTGGAACGGCTGGACGGATTTTGACGGGAATTTCACTGGTAGGTAGCTGATGATCCAGGGAGTAACTTAGGCTTCTTTTTTTAGACTAACTTTGTCCCGCGGCACAACAATAACCGCGGGTACCACCGCGGGGTTCAGCTAGTATACAATATAATCGTCCATAAAAAAAGTCCATATGGTGAAAGATGACAAAAACCAAGTGTCACCAACCCCATATATCCCGTGAGTGTCGTAAGTATCGACTGAGCAAACTACGTAGGTAACATTGCAAAGTGAAAGAAAAGTTGAAACAACATACACCAAATTTTTTTTTTTTTTTTTTTTTAATATTTCGGACATCTATCACACAACGCCACCTAGTCCCAAGCTAAGCAGAGCTTGTGTTATGGGTACTAGACAACTGATACAAATACATATATACTTTTTTTTGTAAATACATACATATTATACATAGAAAACACCCAAACTCCGAAACAAATATTTGTAGATCATACAAACATTTGATCCGACCCGGGAATCGATCCCGAGACCTCACGATCAGCAGTCGCACACGTCAACCGCTAGACCAACGAGGCAGTCTGGTCAGGTCCAATACCTTTGGTTAGTCTGGCATAATAGGCCAAAACATCCTTTAATTATTAAAAACTGTTGATGATGACAGTAAAGTTGCTCTAGGCCGTATTCAGATGACGAGCGCTCAACGCGCGTTTTCCTAACGTGCGTTAAGCGCTACTAACCACATGTAAAAATGCGCGTTAGCATATGTACTCCTAGAACGAAATTACATGTAGTTGTAAACGCGCATTAGCAAAACGCGCGTTGAGCGCTCTTCATCTGAATATGGGTTTACTCTATGTAGCAGATAGTTTATTTTATTAACCGACTTCAAACAAAGGAGGAGGTTCTCAATTCGACCATATATATTTTTTATGTGTGTTCGTGGATAGCTTCGTCGTTCATGAACCGATTTCGATGATTATTTTCTAAGGAAAGGAGATATCCCGACGATGGTACCATGATAAGGACACTAAGATCTGATTAAAATAGGAATCTGCGGGATTGCTACCATGTACTTTTTTTGTTTGTGAGTATCCGATATTTCGGCGCTGTTGCAAGCGCCATGATCACGGAGTAACTGATAAACAAAAAGGTACATGGTAGCAATCCCGCAGATTCCTATTTTAATGTTACTGACCATGAAAGTTTAAAACAATATAGTAAGATCTGATGTTGGCATCCAAAAGAAATCAAGTCGAACCTTGAAGTTCATTTTATTTTTGTTAATTTTTTTAATGTAACTTTATTATTTTTTTAAATGGATGCTCAGAAGATTTAAATTGCCTATAGTAACAGTTCAAAAACGTACTTTACAGCAAGTCACGGAATACTGCGTGCGTCTGCCTTGCACTCTGCAATGCGCATTAAAAATCTTTGATTAGATTTCAATACGATACTGCATTATAGCGGACCTACAAGAATATTTAATATAAAATAGTTATAAAATATAATCCCTCATGTTTCTTTTTCTTATATAATCGAAACAATTAAGAGCATCGTCACATGCTGCAAAAAATAAAAGTCAGACATTTCTGTTCTAGAGTTGTCCACGAGTTAAATTTCCCACTTGAGTTCACCTTCAAATTATTCCTTTAACACTATTAAACTCTTTGTCTTTTTCCAGAAAATCCCTTTTAATTTATTTTAGCGCTTAAAATTTTTATCTTATACTCCCCTGGCTCCAATCTTAGGTTTTACGAAAAGGTGTGCTAATTTTCACCTGCTATTTTGGTAGCTTTACGGGTCAGTGAGCAAATTTCTGGTTAACGTCACTGGATGTAAATTTATAAATCAGTTTCGGACGCTAGGTTCAATATATCAAAAATAACATTAAATGGTTGAAAATGTTCTATATGGCGTGACAAAAATATAATCATGATGATGATCACCACTGTGGTGATGATAATACAATAGAATTTTCTATTTTGTAACTAAATCTTTGACTGACTGATTGTTTCCGATTGTCTGTCCAGGTTTTGATTCTACACCTGGGAACAGTGTAAATACAACACAAGAACTGAAATTAATAAATTATTAAAATTACTCGATATATTTAAAAAAAAAATGGCGAACCGCACAAGACTTATTTCATTCAGTGTGCTGAATTTTCTATCAGCGTATTTAGGATACACTTGAGAGAAATAAAACAAAAAGTAAATGATTCTTTATTCATAGTACTAAGCCAGGCTTAATTAAGACAGCACTGGCTGCAGTTAATTGCTGATTCGCAGTATTGTCAATAGGGCGAGCGAGCTGTCGTGACAGGACATTAGATGTGTCTATCTTAACGCTAATGGAACGTTACCTGACCATCTAATTAAAGATAAGATTTCCGAACTAAATGTAATTGTCTATATATGAGTACTAAGTCACAGACGACGTCATATAAAATATTAATATTTATGAGCAAAATTAATAATAAGTTTATTTAACTAGTCCAGGTTTGCCCAGTTTATCTCGAATTGATTTGAGTCCTGGTTCATCAACGTCATCAGCTGCATTATAAAGAGCATCTTAGTAATAGTTGCTTTTATATTTCAATGAAATTAAATTATTTAAATAAGCATATACAAAATCTAACTGCGTGACAAAACTGCAGATCTACTTCACACATTTTTTTTAATAAATGATTAATACTTAAAATTTTGAAATGAATCATTAAACAAATAAGATATTTACTCTAACACTGTTTATATGTGTAGCCCTGCAAAAAATACTCTTTTCTGCCTGATGGAAAGCATAAGCACAATGCAACAATGTAGCATGGTGACCCACACTATGGCGGCCTATTGATGCTTCTTCATCATTGGGCATGTTTATGAAAAAGCTACAAAATTATGTTTTAAATTTTGTCATGCGCTTATGAACATTTCATTTTGCAAGTATGCAAGTCTTGGTATTTATTATCCAATAAGATACAAGCATATGTTTAAAAAAACTCTCTATGATTGAAGTTCCTGCAGAATGAATTGTGTGGTTTCAGGGGCACATTCCGCACCGAACAGTTTCTATAGCTACACGCTGTCACTCCCCACGAGAGGGAGGAATCCTCCCACTCGCAAACGCCGGGGTATCATTCATACCCCGGAATTGGGTCATTAGAACGATTGCGGGAATGTTCTTTTGTTCGTTATTTTCAATGGGAGCAAGCAACGTGTCACTGTCAGAATTATTATTTGAAATGTTTACGTAATTTAATAACTTATCAGAGATTCAACACGACACGAATTCTATCGACTTCCTTTGAACACCTAAGTGCAATTGCTTGGTTTAAAATTCATCAAATGTTAACAATTAGTTCATAAAACCATCAAAACCTATACTTCTAACCCCCTTTTTCTCCCTACTGTCCATATACGACTATTATATGAACTTAATTGCATATCCAGGCGAATACTACACACGGTTACCTTTTCTCTCCTCAGGGGGCAAAATTGGGTTATGAAATCCCCCCGGACTCTCAGTTAGTATAGTAAGAATATTGCAGTATATGAATATTCAATGGACATTCGCCTTAAGACACTTGGGAAATAGGGAACGAGTAGTGTTACGTGACAATTTGCTATGTGTACAACCTATACGTATAAAAAACTGACATATTGTTTTACTAGTCGATCAACGCACAGATGAAATTGCTGGGTAGATAGAAATTTGCTATCAAGTATTGTTATTTATAATGATTGAGAAAATTCGGCTCCTACTTTGTGCTCTCGTCGAGTTTGGAAAAATATCTATCTGTGTAGGCATCAAATCAGAGGACGGAGAGTCGAACGATCTCGATCTAGGTAACCTCTTAAATTAGGCACACAAATACAAATAAGCATACATAGCAAAGCTGTGTAGGCCAAAGGAAAATGTGTAAGAGAAATATCTATCAAAATGTCTTCAAATATCCACTCATTAATTTAAATTTGTTAAAAACATATTAGTTTTAATTAGAAAATCATCAACGATCTTTGTACCTTTCCATAGTAAGGAGGTTTTGCCTTACAGTGTCATATTAGTTGGTATACTCGTAGTATTTGTTTTAAGATTACTGTCTCTTCATTCCATAGAAAATAATGCTAAAATTAGAATCAATAAATAATAAACAATAATACTCTAACTAAAAGGTATTCACTAAAGTATACAGTACACACTGCATTAAAAAGTTTGTAACTTCCCAGAAATGCTTAGAAGAGGACTTTGATATTTTGATTCGATAATAAACAACAAAATATATTCATTATTTGCATACCTTGTCGAAATATAGGTCAGGTCGCGAGATCTCGCCGGCAGGGGCTGGATGCAACGACGCCCCGGTAACCCAGATGCAAGGTACAAGGGCAAACACACACCCTCCAACCAGCACAAAACCATTTAAAACATGAACTCCCGGTCTTCCTACAACACCCCGTTGTATACGATGAAGGGCATCAAGTAAATAATAAAGGAGATCAATTTAAACTGGATGTTATATTATGGAGACACCATGCCTAATTCAGTTTCTAACGAAAGACGTTATTATTCTAAAAGCCCCGGCAAATTAAATATTGAAGAGCTCAGCCGACTTGTTTACTTTTGAGAAAAGTGGAAGTTGTAATTTTTTTTTTAATCTTGCATAAGTGATCAAGAAATATACTTTTTTAGTATTTATTAAAACTAAAACAATCAGAGATGCCATGCACGCTAACAACAGTATGAATTAACCTCGTTATTTATTTGAAACCTTTTTTTCCTCCACTTATTTACTTACTTTTTGCTAATAACATAATCATCTTAGGGATGGCTTTCCATCAGGCAGAGTAGAGTCATTTTGGTAGCTTGATCATAAAAAAAATGGTGTTTCTAGTATAATGTAGTTGATCTAGATTAAAACGAGAAAAGAGAGTCTAGAAGAAATGACAAGAAATAAATAAATAATTGCATATTTAATTGCGCAATAGAATCTCTATGCACCAACTATGAACCTCGATCAAGACTAAATTCTTGAATGATGACACTGTAGATTACACTGTAGATTACACTTTGAAATTTTGTTGCTGTTATTTTCTGTTATTTCAACATGTATATATTGACATCGGGTCGAGTAAAAAAGACGTTGTTGACAAGGAAGAACATTCTCAAATCACCTTTGAACGAAACTTAATAAAAGTTGGTCCAACGGTATGTACAATGAAAGCTACTGCAGCTTTCATCACAAACAGAGTGGAAGACTCACATGAACACAATTCAAACTTGTAACATTTTACGTAAGTGAATTTATCGTCACATAACAAAACAACAGTCTATACAAACTAAAAAACGGTTCCTCAATCTTAGGAAGCCATAGAAACCTAGACTAAGGAATTCAGGAAAATACTTTATATGAAAAATTATAATTAAACGCCTTAAGCAAACAATGGGACTTATAACACATCAATTATGTCGCTTTTAGAACAGCTACTTAATACCTACATACAATCGTTCTGCACTCCGCTGGTAGTTAGGTATGAAAATATGAGATCATTTTGTGCGTGACTCAAGACATGCTGCATTGTTGTCGAGGGAAATAAGACCTGTTTAATACTAAATAACTTTAGTGTTTTTTTTAATCAAAATGTATGAAAATATTTGTTTAGTTTTTTTTGTATTTGCATGCGATGTTCTGAGAATATTTTTATCTACTGAGATGTTCCTGTATCAATAAATCTATTTTGAGGTGAGGTCTTAATACTGTAGATTATATTATTTTAAATCTTATTAATTTTCTATTTATAAATTTGTTTTTTAGATTTTATTATTATATAGGAGTTATTATTATTTTTTATGTATGGGCCTGCCAAAATGGCAAAATCCAGGAGTGGTGGTCACCATTCTTATTGCAGATAATGCAACAATGCAGCATGGTGATGCTTCTGCATCATTAGGCCTCCCGTCTCGCACTCACCAACGAAACACGACAGCACGAACGCTGTCAGTTTACGTTGATCTTCTGTGCGAGTAGTACCACCCCGGTCAAGCAAGTTCGTGCTGAAATCAGCGTGGCTCTACTACCTTGACATTTTTTGTTTTTTGGTTTTATTTGTTTTTTGATTTGTTTGAATTGAATGAATAAAAAAAATGAAATATTATTATCAGCGAGTTATTACTTATTATTTATCATGTTATTATTATATAAGAGTAAGAAATTCTGAAACACAGTCATTTAAAAAAATCAAAGTAACATAACATGGTTACTGATTCAGCATTGACATTTCTTCCTTCAAAGTATTTGATTCCAAAGACTTATAAGAGCATTTCGTTATAATCTTTTAAATATATCTTTAGTATTCTAGGAACGTAAAAAGTAAATAAAAAGAAATGAAATGTCATTAATCGGTCGCTAGCCAACTACGTAACTTAGTAGGCGAGGAATTCTTATTCATAGCATTAGTAATTTGTACACTGTTGGCTGTCCAATAGCCAGTGAGAGAAGGAAGACCGATCAACGAAATTCAAGCCAGATAAACCGCACTGGCATTAGAGTGATTCTAAGAATTTGTTCAAACAAGTTACGAAGCTCGAAGAATAAACACACATGTAAACAATCCATACTTTACTCACACATGTACGATCAGCGCTGTGATTATACAGTGAGTGTAAGAGTAGAAGCCTGGCAACAGCCGGTAAAGGCTGTGCGCGCCGCACACGGCTGTGTTTTATTGTGTGGGTGTGAAGGCACAGCGATTACGTTTGTACGGAGTGTGGGCGATGTATACACACAGAGCTTTCACGACGCAGCCTTGGCCGCGAGACACGTGCGTCAGTAGGGCGGTGCTCCGGCCCTGTGGGTGATGCTGCTATCGATGTTTAACTGTTCGTTGTTGACATAATCATGTGTTTATGTACTGAACAAAATTGTTATTTGGGTACGAATAGACCATGTCTTCTTACATTATTTTTATTAGGTGTATTTTTTTTTAAGAAATTAAATAACGTTCATGTGTACAAACATTAAAAATAACCTTCAAGGTTTGACTGTTAGGGTAAATTGTAAAAGATGTTATCAACAGCCCAGTTGTATAAATATAAAAGTTGTAAATGTATATTATAACTATAGTTCGACTAACCTCGGCTGCTATTACTACTAGCTATTTACGGTATCTTGGTTCGTTTGATTATTACATTATTTCCGAATAACTGTTCTTCTTTTCTTTCTTTCTTCATTTTTACTTATTCTTAGTGTATGCTTACATTATGAAGCGCATCAACTGCCTTGCAGCCCCATCAGTTTTTATTTCAACCGTAAATATTATTACCTATCTGTTAATGACGAAAGAGATAAATCGGAAATCGCATAAAAACCTACGGAATAAAATCCGGTAAAGTTTTCAAAACATTGTCTACTTATTATTTTTTTCCTTTTTTTGTCCCACATGCCTATCAGTCCGTATGTTCTGGTATTTATTTATTTTTTATTTAATACAGTTATTATTCAAGTGTCGCTTCTTGACGTTTGTATTAAAATTTATTTACTCGATCGGTACCAGTATTTATCAAAATCATTTTAATGCTGGTAGTGTACTTTTCCATGAATTCTATTAGTTTTGTGCCTTCTATTGTCGTGTTAAAAGGTGTATTTACAAGCAAGGAGTCAATCTTTTTACTCAATCAACCTTCAGCGTAATTGATTTACGTCATATTGTGTTTTAATAATATTAATTGTTTTCAGTCGGCCACGGCTTAACCCCGACACACTTGTATCTCCTTTTCTGCTACCTATTATCGTCGGCAAAGAATATAAATATTTTAGCTAGGTAATCTATCGTGTATTTGGTATAAGTATTTTGAATATTGCCATTACCTATTGTTACTTTAGTACCTTATTCTATATTTCTCTAAACACGATAAATTTTGTAAAGATGTCACTACTCTTTTGTAGATTTTTTTTTGTAAAGTGATTCTAGCAAAAGAGAAATCCGGGATCAAGATCCCGGTCTCGTAAGCTTCAAGACCATTAATATTTTTTTAACAATGTATATAAAATTCTTACGAAAATATGAATGTTTCACAAATAAGCAAAGTTTAGTTCCGGTTTATGCGCAAATTAACAATTATCGATAAAATATTTTCTCGCCACTGTGGCCTGGATCGGGCGTCGAGAGTCGGCCGGGTGGAGGGTGTATTTCCCCTCTTTCCTCTCGCTCTATCAGCTGTGCGACACGTGCGCCGCATACACCATTTTGTCTAGTGTACTCTTGTACGCTTCGACGTTCGAACTTCAAACTCACTTTGCCCGGATACTACGGTTACTAGTCAAAGCTTACTAACAACGCGCACGTACTGTTTCATATGTTATGTAAATAAATACTTTAGTACCATTTGGGATACATTCGTAACACATAAACACGTCTAACTCAGAACTTCTATAAATTCTAAATACATAAACCTAACGAACATTACTGTGGTGCTGAGAGTTACAATTTATGTGCGTATAATCTCAGTTATAGTATTGTGGATGATTTAGACGAATTTCTTTTCATCTCATATGATATATTCGTAGTCGTGATATAGCTTTTGCCCACGGCTTGGTTCGTGTATGTTGGATATCATGGTAGTGACTACAATATCATATTTCGTGTTAATATAGCCTATGACACTCACAAATAATGTGGCTTTTTATTTATTTCTAAATCCTTTCTGAGGGTCCTGAGGGTCGGAGGTCGGGAGAGGAGGGTAGGGTAGCTTCTTTGATGTTCTCTTAGCCGATTATGTCCACGGCGGCCAGTCTCGACAGAGACCAACCAACTACGCAGGAGATATTATAGTGCATAAGTGTGTGCGCAAACACAGGTGCACTCTCTGCTCCCTCACTCTCATAATACAATAATACAATAAAACACGTGGCTACCGTGGGAGAGCTACGCTTCGGCATGAATGGGCCGGTTCGACCGGAGTGATACCACGGCCTCACAGAAAACCGGTGTGAAATAGTGCTTGCGCTGTGTTTCACTGAGTGCGTGAGGATACCGGAGGCCCATAACTTAAACCCCCTCCCCCTATCTCCCCTCCCTATCCCCCAAAGGC
Source organism: Spilosoma lubricipeda (assembly GCA_905220595.1). Taxonomy (NCBI): domain Eukaryota; kingdom Metazoa; phylum Arthropoda; class Insecta; order Lepidoptera; family Erebidae; genus Spilosoma; species Spilosoma lubricipeda. Next base: position 7,169,276 of record HG992290.1, read on the forward strand.
CGGCAACGCACTTGTGATGCCTCTGGTGTTTGCAGGTGTCCATGGGCGGCGGTAACCGCTTACCATCAGGCGATACGTCTGCTCGTTTGCCCGTCATTACCATAAAAAAAGAATCCGATGGCACGGTTAACCGACACGATCGGGGAGAAATCAGGCGCAGGACCGACAGCTTTACGTGCTCTCCGAGGCACGGGGGTTCAGACCCCAACCTCCAAACTCCGAGCTGTTATTAAGTAATCTCTTTATAATATCAGTAAAGATAGAGTTTGACATCGGTTATTATCAAAACCAGGTAATATTATATAATTTACTTCCTCAAAACCATTTACTACATAAAAATATGCTTGAACTGTGTTAGCTAGAGGCAAATTAGGAATTTCAAGATTTTTTTGGCGTATAAGTTCTCGGAATAGAGATGTAAAGGGACGCTGCGTCACTTGTACATTTACATGGTATTTTAATGTAATAGGTATATATTACCACATTGACGTTATTGCGTGTAACAAAAGGCCTCTATTTAAAACTTGAAAGCATTTGAATAGTATATGTAAATTTAAATTTTACACTCATTCCTGTCGTAAAATTATATTGACCACACACATTCATTTCGATTTACTAGTGATGTACTAAGTACAAATTAAGAACGGAGTATTTTATATACAGTTGAATTATTATGGTTAAAACTTAGTTGATTCATTCCTAGTTCACTATAAATGACATAATGATAGTGATAATCAACAATAAAATTTAAATTTAATGCAATGTTAAAAGCCACAATTACACTTAACTGTTATTTACCTCATAACACCTAAGGTGACTCAGCTTAGCATAACTTTCATAAATGATGCGTACCCTTTATGTAGTTACAATTCCATAAAGAACATAGTAATTTTTTTTAGGTGGTAGGTATACTTTTACAGGACTTTGGTGAGAAAAAAAAACGAATTAGTTAAAATGAGTCACATCATAAAACCACGGCTTGCTCCTGCTTAGATGGATATTTAAATTTTAAGATTAAAGAATAACAATTCACTGTTCTTACTCATAAGTTCTAAAAAACGTTGTCTATGTGAATATACAAGTGCTTTTAAAAAATACTCTCAAAACTTAATCGAAACGCTTTTTTCATACGAAATGAAATTTATTTGTAGTACCAGATGTAACATTGGTGGTTTGGTGGTTATTCTGCCTTGTTTTAGCGTGCAAATGTTTATAACTGACATTATGACGTAAAAATAAATTTTATTAAGTTAATATATTAACATTGTATAAATTTGGATTGCATTTCTTCACGAATATTGATTACACTACTATTATATTTTAGTATGTATTATATTGTATTGCATTGCAAAAATTCTGTTATTGTATAAAAACACTTTTCTACCAACCATGTGTGTAACTTAATTCTAAAATATTTGAATGATAGTTCTTGTACATTTTTGGGTAATCTATTATAAATTGAAATACACATTTGAAATATATTTTATTATGTGGTTCTACAAAATGGAACCTCAATTTTTGTAGGATTTCTGGGTTTGTATTTTGTATAACTATCGCCCTTAAATTTAAAGAAATCATTTTGTCTTCACACAAATATCGAAATTTCAAAAACCTATATGTAAGTCAAGGTCAACATATTTAGTCTTTTAGACCTACAAGAGTCAAGTGGGCCAACGCCACACACAGCTCTGATGCACTTCTTCTGAACAATTAATGTACCAGTACCATTAATGTCCGTAGAATTACTTCATATTATATATATATATATATATATATATATATATATATATATATATATATATATATATATATATATATATATATATATATATATATATATATATATATATATATAATATGTATAAATATTATATAATAATAATATTTATAAATTATTTAATTAGGTAAATCATTATGTATGACAAGAACAGAAGGAGCCCTAGCACACTTCCCTGCGGAACGCCCATTTTATAAACCCTGTATAAGAAGCGGCTTATCGCCAGTTCAAGATTTTCGTTTAAATGGTTAATTTGAACATGTTATTGCCGGTCTGTGATCAAGCTTCTAATCCAGTCTAACGCTACCCCTTCACCTTTTAGTACTACTGTAATGTACTCATCGAGGAAAAAACCACTTTTCCTACTTTCCCCTTAGATTTACTAATTTAATTCTATGTAAAATCATAATCAATTATACATCATCTAATAGCTTATTTAATGAAAATATAATGATATGGAAATCCTATATAGACACAACACTTTTTTTTGGAAATCGTCATTTCAATGGAAGTCAGAAATTTAACGGGAGTATTCCCAAAATCTCGTCTCACTCGCGCCATATTGGAAAAAAATGGTTTCTTACTTGAGGGGCTACTATCGTATCTTTCACATTTGTTGAGTAGCGTTTCATGGTCAACAAAATCAAAAGCCTTGCTCATCTATACTATTATATAAGTTTGTGACGTTGTAGGGCAGGGGTTCCCAATCTTTTTCAGCCTAAGGCGCACTTTCAAGATTACAATATTGTCAGGGCGCTCCCCCTCCCCCCCTCCGTACCTAGCCGTTAGACATAGATAGAATCAAAAGAGTTAGGTACCTACAATAGTAGTTATTATTGGTTGCAAGGCTCAAAAATTTAAACATAAATGCAAATAATTAACCCTTTCGGATAATGATAGAAGACCTACTCGCGGCACACCTCGCTACTTCCTGCGGCGCCCCAGGGCGCCGCGGCGCACACTTTGGGAACCCCGGTTGTAGGGGGTAATCTCAGGATCTACTGAACCTATTTTGAAAATTCTTTTACCAATAGAAGGCTATGTCATTTGTGAGTGACAGTGTGTAGACAGTGTAGACTATATAATAACCCAAAAAGTGGAAAGACTTTTTAGTGGTAGCTGAATTTGCAAAGGAAGTCGGAAAAAAAATGTTTACCGCCCAACGAAGTGGGCACGGGTCTGTTATTCTGTTACTTTGCCAATTAAAGTGAACGCCGCTAGTGAATTTTGATCTACCCAGCTGGAACCCATTTTGTTTTTATTTAATTATATTGTATTTCTTAAAGAAATCCAGTAATCTGTTGTAAAAAGCTTTTTAAAAATATTAGATAATATAGGAACAAGAGTAATTGGTCTATAGTTTTTTTTCCTTTCTGTCACCTTTTTTAAATAATGGCTTAACTACAGAATGTTTTAATTTTTCTGGTAATTTTCCTTGAAAATGAACTTTCGATGATATGGCTGAGGACTGTAGTAACCACTTTCAGAATGTACTTATTTAAAATTTGAAACGTCATAATTATATTAGCTTTAATAGCTGAAAATGTCAATACTACAGTAAGCAAACAATTTACCTCAAACTCGTCATAGGCTGTGTTCATTTCTAATTTTAACATTCACATATGTCTTTCCACGTGCGGCCATTCCACATTACTAATTCCAATTATACAAAATAGTACATAAAACTTTATTGTATTACGTCTTATCTCTTGTGAAATTTTCCTCATAATATTCACGTTTAGTGTAGAAATACTATTACTTCAGGAAACCACTATTAAAGTATGCTTTTCAAAAGAGATTAAGCTATTATCTATCTATACATACAAATAAATAAAATTGGAGGGTCTGTTTGTAATATTAAAATAACTGATTTTAATAAATGTATTTGTATGTAAACACGATACATGTACAAAAATAACATTTTTTAAATTGGTAATCTCTGGCACGGTTGGACCGATTTTGACGCAAATTTCCCTGGCAGATAGCTGATGCTCTAAGGAGTAACTGAGGCTCATTTTTAGACTAGCTTTGTCCCGCGGCGTTACCTAATAACCGCGGGTAACACCGCAGGGTTCAGCTAATCTATCTATATATAATAAAAATGAATCGCCGAAATTTATATACGCGCATAACTTCCGATCGACTGCACCAATTTGATAATTCTTTTTTCTATGTGTTCTTTATTGTTAGGACAAGGTTAGTATAGAAAAAAATAAGTAAAAGATGACCAGAAATGTTTATTTTTATTATCCACTACTTTACACTTCTTCTGGGACGGGCATAATTACTATAAAACAAGTTTTTCAGAAAATAAAATATTTACGAAAGAAAAATAAGGCGGTACGAAGTTCACCAGGTCATCTTGTTATCTTATAAGTGGGAGTTTCCCAGCAAAAGGTATTCTTGTGCGCATCAGATCTACATGAACTTAATTTATTACTTCAATATTCCTTAATTTTTATAAACAGTGTAGTTTCCTTGTAATATAATTCTTACCTAGGTACCTAGTCTGTGTAATCATCAACATCATACGACCGACCCGGGGTCCGCTTTCCGACTCTTTTTCCTCCTCTTCACAAGGTTTTTTTTTATAGAATAGGCGGGCAAACGAGAAGACGTATCGCCTGATGGTAACGATTACCACCGCCCATGGACACCCGCAACACCAGAGTCGTCATAAGGGCGTTGCTGACCTTTGGGGAATGAAATAAATATAATATTGATATTACTCATCATATTATTACTTTTTATTGGGCTGTTAATATTATATTATAATACACAAACTTCTAGGAATCAGGAACGAAGTTAATGAAAAATATAATACGAGCTACAAAATTGCTTCAGACGTATGTTTGACTTCTACAAGTAATTAGCATAGAGATTAATTATAAAAAAAATGTTTTGGAAAAGTTTAGATATTAATAAATGTAGAAATCTTGTGATCCTTGATACTTGGAAAGCCTGTCTATGAATACTTACTATATAAATTGATGAATTCAGGGTCTTCGTTCGATATTAAGTTATAAATATTAAATTTAATAGTTTCGATAGCACACTGAAGATAGGAAACGGTAAAAAGGTACACGTGATTGGTAACATTTGTATTGCTCCTCTATTTTACTTACTTTACAACTAAGTAGATCATGTATGATATAATTATGATAATGCCATGTATCATTTTCATCACAATGTTAAAAATTTCTAAATCTGTCTTTACTTTACTTCCAAAAATATTAGGAAAACCTTCTATGTTTCACGTAATACATCACATCATCGAATCACACAAAAAATTTTGTCACCCATTCTAGGAAAATCTACTAACGTCAAAAGGATTATAGTTTATTTGCAACTCTTCACTGTTCATTCGACATTATTCCAAGATACGGTTCCAATAAACAATGTTACGAAGTATCACTTAAATTATGGATAACAGATTCGCCCGTCACTTTGTTTTGTTAACCGTCGATCTGATACGCGCGCGCATGAATGCATTCGTTCTGTGACGGCTTCCCCATATGGCCAAGGATAGGCCTTTTATGGCTCATATAAGTGGCCACTCACCTACCGCCTGAACGAGCCAGCCATATCAATGAACTGGCCATCAATAAAACATGTGGCACTAAGCCAGAAAAGGAAACGGCGAAATGAGAAAAAGAAATATTTGAAAAAGTATTCGATGCGTACACTCGATTGTTTGTGCGATTTGAAAGCATTCAATGTAAAGCTGAGCGCACACAGCATGAATTATTCGCGTCGATTACTTTTTGCTTTCCGCAATACTATCCACCATACTCGGTGTAATTGATTCAATTCAATGTCATTACATAACTATCGCTGTGTGGCCTTACTTAAGACTTGAAGAGGAAAAGACGCATGTTTTTTCTAGGAATCTAACCAATGTTATCATTAGATCTTACTTTTTCGCGATAATTGACATTGTAGCCTTGGGCTTTAGAGCTAAAAGTGTGTTAGTACAAAACTTTTAAACTCTCTGATGATAAAAATAAGTTTATAATCTGTGGTAAAACTACATAGCGATTGTCAAGTTACAACGTGATCCTGGATGAATTAACTTCAGACAGAGTTTAATTCTGAAACGTAGGTTATATCTCTATAATAAAATTAATTAATAATGTCGAGTGGTGGGAAGAGTAGTCAACCGGTCAGAGTGCACATTCCAGTGGCAACTACACACATAAAAATGTAAATAGGTACATACACTTACGAGTGACTGAATAACTTAGAGCATAATTTATTGGTATCATATACATTTAGATAAAAAACTCTTGAAATAATTTTATAACATTTTTATTACTTTTTTATATGAGTAGTTAAGTTTTAATTAGTTTTAGTATGCGACAAGTCACTTTCAAGGTCACCTCAGGTATTAATATTTAGAATAAACAATATGAAATATAAAAATAAATCTCTATCTAGGTTTTAATAACGAGATGTTATGAAAAGAGCTTGTTCTAAACAATTGTGTTTGTTTTGATACAAAGTTTCACTTGAAATCGTATACAATAAGATACGAAATGTGTCTGAAAATTCACAAATAGAAGAAGAAGAATATAGTGTACAAAGAATTTCTAATAACATTACGATTACTATATGCCCTTCATTCCTAGATGACGTCTATTTCTCCTCCATAATCTGGCATCTGTTCACAATATCTGAAATATTGCTTCATGCGTTTGCTTTTCTAGAAGGCGCAACGACGGTTTTAACTACTACAGCTTATCTGAATTAACATCCAAACTGTATAGTGGTGTTGGAGCTTTTTATTTAGTCTGACTGATAGTAGTCAAGTGAAGAAAGTTGACCAAAACTCTTTTTTTAGAGTTACGTGCTTCTCCTCTATATAACTTTAACTGCGCTTACTCCTCTGTTTAAATAATTTTCGTAAAAAGGTGTACAATATTTATGGCCCACGTATTAATATCAAGATAATCATTCCTACAGATAGCCTAGTGGTCGAAGTACATCAATCATCAATCAATCATCATCATCAGCTTTAAATAGTCCACGACTGAACATCCTTTCCATAGAGAAGAGGTTTAGGCTTTTTAACATTAAATATATTAGATCTTGTTTTATTTCGCAGTTATGACAGATCAACTTATATACCTATGTGTTTACTAGATTCGTGTAATCATATCAGCGATCGCTTTCGCATGCATTGTATTCTATCCATACAACTACATATATAAAGCTGAAGAGTTTGTTTGTTTGAACGCGCTAATCTCAGGAACCGCTGGTCCGATTTGAAAAATTCTTTCAGTGTTGGATAGTTCATTTATCGAGGAAGACTATTGGCTATATATCATCACGCTAAGACTAATAGGAGTGGAATGTTTCACAAAAGGGGTAAAATTATCACGCTACGGGCAATAGGAGACTCAAACGAGGTTGCGTGGGTCAGTTAGTAATTTATAAACTACTTGTACTTGTATGTAGTAGTGTGTGTAGTATGTCTAACTTTAAATTAACATGGACATACATTTTTTAGAAAAGTTTTAATTAAATATAAACATAAGCTTACACATATTATGTATCTATCTATAATCAAATATCATACTAAATACTACCAAATATAGGTAATTTCTAACAATAAATTCGAAGTAGTGATAAATTAAGCAAATAATAAAACTTATCTCCCTATGTTTCCTGATGCAATATATAAACTAAACATGAAAACATGTTGCAACATCCGAAACAGTTAAGTTGATAAATATTTTGTAGCAGCGTGAATCATATGCCATGTTAAGCAATGTGATCTTCAAACAAAGGAAGTTAAAAGATGTGGTTTTACGGGTATGATGTCTAGAACTTCATTAGTATTGTCTGGTCAACTGTTGCTATACGATTGTCGGTGATGCAGCATCTGAATGGACTGTAAGGAGTTTTATGTGTCAAATAGTAATAGTATTGCATGTATACGACATGTGTAAAAGTGTATAAGATTTGAAGTGATTGAATAAGCATTCTTTATAAAAGCCTAGCAGCCGGCCCCGGCTTCGCACGGCAGACATAGGTATTTCGAAGTTTTAAGACGTAACCGTAACTTCTTCGACAATGTAATGTAACCTATGTTACCCGGGGATGACTTAGCTTTCTAGTGGTGAAAGAGTTTTTAAAATCGGTCAAGTACTTTTCGAGTTAAATCGTGACAAACAAGCAAACAAAAAATCAACTCTTTCCTCTTTTTTCTTTCCTTCCTCCTTCCTCTTCCTCCTCTTTATAATATTAGTACAGATATAGATGGAAAAATTTAGCGTAGAAATCGCGATAGGAGTATATGTATATATGACTGTTGAAAGTTTTACTTCCTATTTCTATTTGTAAGCAAATTGATCAAAGGAAAGAATAAAGCTACGTTTCTTGCTTAAAATTCTAATTAGTTGCTAATACAAAAGTATCATTATTGTACTCGTAATAGGTAGTAAAAGTGAAATGACTAGAGAGATAGTTAAACGATATAGATATGGATAATCCTACTTACATTATAATCGCGAAAGTTTGTAAGTACCTATGGATGGAAGGTTGGATGTTTGTTACTCTTTCACGCAAAAACTGCTGAACGGATTTAGAGTAATATAACTTACTAGCTGACCCACGCAACCTCGTTTGCGCCCTATATTGCCCGTAGCGTGAAAATTTCCCCCGTTTTTGAAACATTCTTCATTGTTGCTCCACTCCTATTAGTAGTAGCGTGATGATATATACCCTATAGCCTTCCTCGATAAATGGACTATCCAACACTGAAAGAATTTTTCAAATCGGACCAGCGGTTCCTGAGATTAGCGTGTTCAAACAAACAAACAAACTCTTCAGCTTTATATATTAGTATAGATACATCAGAATAACACATAGGCTACTATTTGCCGCGATAGCGTTGCATAGATTATAACTTTTAACTCAACATGTTCAATATACAAATAAATGAACTCAGATAAACATAAAGAGTGTTTATAAAAAAAGTTTAGTAAAGCGACTAAAGCTGTATAAAAAAATCATTTAGTCTGTTCATGATTTAAAACTTAGAGAAGGACTTATTTCGCTGACCGCGGTTCCCTTATTTACTTCGCACAACTGCATTCCAGTCGCTCATTTTCTGGGAACATGCTTCTTCAAAGGTAAAGGGGAATGCAAGTTTTTTAGTTTACTGTGCGTATGCGTATGATTTTTCATTGAAATTTTAAAAGAAAACGCCTCGCTCGTGTATTTTATTACAAAAGCAGTACTGAGCGCGCCGGCGGTGTTTGAGCCATTCTTTTTTTTTCTCGTCTGCAATCCTTAGCTTGTTTTATTGTGTGATGACAAAACGACTTCTATTTATGGTTTGGTCGAGCATGTTGCGAATGCCGAGCGACTTAGGGTTATTAGCTGCACATTTATGTATACCGAGCAATCTATTTAGGTATTATTTAGGTATTTAGTTCCATACGTAGCTACAAAGGTTCATAAGACTGATAATAACACAGTAATATAAGTAGATTGACAAAGACAGAAATGGTTTAATATAGTTATGAAATGTAGGTATTCTATAACTTCCTAAGGAAAAGCTTTTCTTCAGCACTAGACTGTTAAAGGCTTCTGATGAAATGTGATAAGTATGTAGAATAAGCCATTTAAAAATAAAACCTGTTATAAGCTTTGAGCTATCCATTATGAAAGTCGGTGGGTGTTTTAGATACAATTAAATTATGAATTCAACAATAAAGTATGATCGTTACCAGTCAAATGGATTCACCAAAGCAGAATCATTTATTTATTTTATTTTATTTATTTATTTCTTCATTGTACACACATAATAAATACATAACAAAGAATGAGTTACAAAGTAGAAAATGTTACAATTGGCGGTCTTATCGCTCACGGCGATTTCTTCCAGACAACCTTAGTATGGATATTGGGTGTTTATGATCTTAAGGCAGTTTATACACTAGTAACACACCATCAAGTGAATATTCAAACAATAAACAAAATAGAAACATTTCAATCATTTTATTCTTACATAATTATCAGGCATGCACTTTATACTACAAAAAGAATATGAAGAAATTTACTAAATTTATTATCTAATAAAGTAGCAGACCTTATTATTATAAATGTTGCGATTTCCCATGGGATCGTTGGGAAGCCTCACATACTCGATCACGCGATGTTCACCCGCGCTCAATCTGTGTGAGAATCTCCATAAAAGGACTTCGCTAAAATTATAATCCAACATTCCGATGCTTACGATAAAAATTGCCTTAAAATTTTACATCGCCGTTAACAGTTATAACATCATAAAAGTTTATGTATACTTTATAAGTTCATGTAGCGTAGCAATTAAAACTTTGTGAATATGCCTGAAGGTATTTGGGTAAATAAAGTTTGAAGATCATAAGAAACGTTCGATTTCTAAGAAGGAATCAAATGGTACTGTAAAGTTTTAAGTCGCTTTTGAAACAAGTGATTCTGAGTTCGTAATATTGACGCGTGTTTGTGATCATGTGCGAAGTGCCACGGAGCAAGTGTGCATACAAAAAAGCAAAGCTGTGTTTGTTCGTTTAACGGGTCACACACAATAACACAAGTCACACAACACAAGTGTTATCCTTGTGCTGCCTACACGAATTGAGAGAATCACGTGCACTTAACACGCAACGACGTGGCCAATTTCGTGCACAAGCACAACGCTTGATACCAAATTTAGACTAAACGAATGAATTTAAAATGTTGAGACAGATTAATGATACTGCTAAATTTGTAACGTAACATTTGATATTAAGTAAACGATTATTATTATATCTATACATCTATACAAATAAATAAAATTGTAGTATCTGTTTGTAATATTAAAATAACTGCTTTTTACTAATTGCATATGTATGTATACACGATGTCTGTCTATCTGTTGTTCGGGACGGGACTTTCCCTGATAGGTAGCTGATGATATAATGAGTAACTTAGGCTACTTTTTTAGACTAGCTTCGCCCCGCAGCGTTACTCTCGGTACGACAATAACCGCGGGTAGCGCCGCGGGACTCATAGAAATAAATCTATTTTCGATTTAAACCCTGAATATGGCTTCTTCTATAGTTGTTGTAGTTAAAAGTTTTTATAATTGTTCCATTAAATTAATATACATACATTGTCCATTCATTTTACTTATTTTTGTTATGCTTGAGACAGCAAGTGCTCAATTAAAGTTCTGTTATACTATTTTCATTGCATTAGATGATTACTAAACGAATGATTACTATTTTAGACTTCTCTAAAGTATCATCTTCTAAGAATTAGGAGTAACAATAAAACTGTTATCACAATATATTTGTGAATAGTTTATAACTACACACTTTCAATGTAAAGATGTCTTGCGCTAAGTTACAAATATCTACGGACTAAGAATGAGAGATCATTAACAATTCTTATTTCGTGTTTTTAACTGGTGTGGTGACGCTGACCCACACTATAGTGGCCTGGTGAGATGCTTTTTTAACCGACTTCAAAAAAGGAGGAGGTTCTCAACTCGCCTTATATATGTTTTTTTTTGTGTGTCGTTTAGGAACCGATTTTGATGATTCTTTTTTTAATATCCAACCGTGGTACCATGATAAGGACACTAGGATCTGATGATGGCATCCAAGAGAAATCGATCGATTTGGTCGTTCAGTTATTTTTTTTTTTAAATTTTACTTGTCGTGATCCCCTAACAAGACCAGAGATCATAGTGGGAGAAAAACACAATCATGGTAGTGAAATTTCCAAGGAAGAAAAATAATCAAATTGAATACCAACTACTACCCGGTTTGATGGCAGTCAGTCCACGAAAAAACAACTTAAGTTCGTTCGTATCCCAGTAGACTTAAAGTCGACTCAAACTTCTTTGGAAAAAAGGTTGAATTTCAAACTTAGAGTAGTGATCAAATATGGGATGATACATACTACATCACTATCCAGCAATCAGTTTATCACTAAGAATTGTTTATCAAACTTGATTACAAGGAATTGATTAGTATCACAAGATTCTTATAAAAATGTTTTAAACTTGAGTAATAAAATTTATTAAACGTGGCGATATTTTAGGTAACATAAATTTTTATCTTTGTTTTGATTAAAACTTCCTCTTAAACAAAAATAACATTACATTTTAATCGAACCGACTACTTAATGGTTTGACAAAAAGAAATAAATATAAATTGTAACCTCATATATGGCGGTCTTATCTCAAACTAGGTAAAGCCTGTACCATGTTAACCAAACTACTGATAAACATTCTTATATATTTCTAAATACCTTTTTTGCCTACGGCTCCACCCGCGTAAAAGTCGAATATCGCGATGATTCTTCAAACGGTCTTTTTTTTATTTATGAACCGATTGAAATGAAACAAATAGTAAAAGTTAAGCTGAGTAATCCGCAACGCATTAGTGAAAACCGCATTCAAATCGGTTAAACCGTTCCTGATATTAACGTGCACAAACGTACAGACTAACAAACATTCAAAAATTATAAAAACCATTGTTTTGAGTTGCGTTCATAAAGCCCCTTGAAATAGTTTTCCTTATATATATTCCATGTACATACAGTGACCTGCGAACAGTTAAGATTTTATCATATTTATTGATAAACAACACGTAGGTTGAACCTAGAACCAATATTGGTCCTAGGTTCAACCTAGAAACACTGGCTTAGCAGTCATGCTCGACAGAATAAACGGTATATACATGATAAGATATGCTATTTGCTTGTTGAAATAAATATACCCTATTTATCAGGCATAAAACATCTAAATATGTATAATGCTTTACATCACATTATAATCATCCCAATTTAATGTTCTGCTTGATCAGAAAACATGGTTTCCGTATTCCAGTTTGTAATATAAAAAAACTGTTCGACTGTGGTCCTGGGTTCAATTCTCAAAATCGATTTTTTTACGTTTCAACTTAAAATAGTGAGATGATTAAGGCATATGCTTATTGCGGTCATATCTTTCTAAAGGCAGGACTACCGAAAACTACTGAACGCATTTAAATGCGGATTTACCCAATAGACAAAGTGATTCAAGAGGAAGGTTTTGGTGTATATTTCAAGTATATTAAGATTTTCTGTAAAATGGTCAAAGATTCAAGCCACTTGAGAGGTTTAAGCTTTTTTGTAGACACTTAAATATAAACTAAATCGATGAAACTCAGCGACAGGAAAAATATGAACTCATAATACCAGTTATAAAAAATATTTAATGATGATGATTTTCATGTAGCTAGTATTTATAAACACCAATAGAGTCAGGTAACATAAAGCCTTCACTAGAAACTTTTTTATACTAATAGTTTGTGACTTCCGGGTCAGCTAACGGTCACTCACCAAATGTTAGCTCATCTAATGACCAGGGTAAACAAAAATAGATGTTTATTTTTTGGTCATCCGATTGAAAGCTGTTACGTCAACTCACTAGCAAAATTGTATGTTATACAATAACTTCTTTTGCAAAAGCAATATATTTATATTGTCAATATTTTACCGGTGTTATTGATCATGATCAAAGGATAACCAAAACCAGTATAATATGACCTGGATCGTAAAAAAATAATACATATTAACATCGCGCTGTAAATTACAGCTCTAATTTTATCGTTTAATAAAACCTGTTAACACATGTAGACTAAGCCAAAATAATATTATTTGTTAAAAATAACCCTGGTATATAAATAATTAGATCATTAAATTAAAATATCTTGCCGCAATCTATGTGAATGAAAATTGTATAAAATGCACGTTCACTATTTATCATGCATCCTATTTTTAGCTAGCTCACATTTATTTCAATAACAGCGTGGCGAAGTAGGGCAAACGAATAGACGAGGCTTTCTTAAAATAGCATCCTAGATGAGTATCTATGGTGCGAAATGATGAAGCTTTAAGCGCCAATAAACAAATGATTGCTAACAATTATTGCGAGGCAAGCTGCGCGGGCGCAAAGCGTAGCGCGGTAGCCAGCCCCGCCCCCGCCCGCGCCTTCACCTCGACCGGCAATGAACGATTTATGTTTCGATTAAAATTGTTAATGAGTAATTTTGGTTCGTTATTTTTAGCATTAAAAAAATCAACCATACAATAATAATAATAATAATAATAATAATATGCCCCCCAAAGTCCTACCTTACGTCCGTATCGAACACCAGATCACGTGGGGGGCGGACACACATACTATAGAAACTTATGTGGCTAACAAGGTTAAGGTAACCCATCAAACATGGAGCACAACATAAATAGTAATAGTATAGGGCCGCTGCCTGGGGGTCGCCAGGGCACGTCTGGAGCTGGCGCTGGACGTGGCAGCATGCGGACCGCCAGTGGTCGTAGATTGAACAGGCGGGTCACGACCAACCAATCTACTACAGCCGAAACACAAACGACACTTACACCAGACACTCTACAGGAATCAGCAAGAAGTGTTTTGCAGGACATGCTACCTGCAACCACCCTTGCTGGCAGAAACCGGCAGCGAATGAAGTGGACGAATGAAGTAAACCAACAACTACTTCGCTGCTACTACACTGTTACACATTGCGAAACAAATCTTACGGGATATCGCCCAGCACTCTACACAAAATTCATAGAAATATACCCAGATCTTCATATATTATCAGAGCAACGTTTAGCAGATCAGGTACGAGTTATACACCGCAATAATAGAATTTCAGTCTCAGAAAGGGAAATAATTAAGGTAGAAATAGAACAAAATCTACGTTGTAATACAATATCTACAGATTCAGCAAATTCACCTTCTATAAATCAGCGAAATATAATTGACAATACTCAATATGACTCTTCTGAAACGAATACACATAACATAAATATAACCTCAACAGAATATATTGAACGCACACAAACGATAGACTCACAAATAACAAACACGCCGCTTACCTCAACATACACACTATCACCTACACCTTTTGCACACACACAATCACTAGATACCCAAACAGAACAACATGATACTACAGAGCGAATGCAACAAATAGAACAGTTATTTAACGAAAATTTCTTAAAATATAAAGGAAGTGATCCCACGTTACGACCGAATTTGTTAAAATTAAAAATATCACGTAAATCAAAAATGACAGTAAATATACTAAATAGTCTGATAGACAACAAATTCAGAAATAACGCAAACCCTACCATAGAAGAAGTACATGATCTGATATATTGTGCAGCATTGACCGCCACATCAATCCACAATAGCAACAAGAACAGCAGACCAATAGATACAGAAGTAACACCAAGAACTAAAGATAACTCAAAACCAGCGTGGGAAAGACGTATAGAAAATAACATAGCAGTTTTAAGACAGGAAATAGGAAGACTGAATCAATTTATTGCAGGTAATCTAAGCAGGAAAAAGCAGGTAAAAATGGGCACCATGTATAAAAACAAAGAAGAAGCAATAGAAACCATGGATAAAAAAACACAAAGGTTACAAGCCTTGTCAAAAAGATTACGTAGATACAAAAAGTCTAATCAACGTCATAGGGACAATATTACTTTTAACACAAATCAGAAGCTTTTTTATAGGAATTTCAACAAAGAAGCGGTTGTCAATAATGTACCAGATATTACAGAAATACAGACATTTTGGGAAAACATATGGTCAACACCAATACAACACAATAACGAAGCAGAATGGATTAAAGCAGAATTAGATAAAACACAGAATTTAGACCCGATGATAGAAGTTATAGTCAATAAAACAGATGTAGAACTAGCAATAAAAAAGACACTCTACTGGAAGACGCCGGGACCAGATAAAATACACAATTATTGGTTAAAATACTTTACATCGACTCACCAACATATTGCTAATGCATTCAATACATTTATCCAGGAACCAAACACGTTACCCAGGTTTCTAACACATGGTAACACTTACCTAAAGCCTAAAGACTCGGACACACAAAACCCAGCTAAATACCGACCAATTACATGCCTTCCCACACTTTACAAACTACTTACATCCATTATCTCACACAAAATAAATACCCATCTCACACACAATAAAATAATTGCTGAAGAACAAAAAGGTTGCAGGAGAGGATCAAGGGGTTGTAAAGAACAGTTAGTCATAGATACAGAAATACATAATCAGGTAAAACAATCACATAGAAATCTATATTTTGCATACATCGATTATCAAAAAGCATATGATAGCGTACCGCACTCATGGTTAGTCCAAATTTTAAAAATTTACAAAATAAATCCCAGCTTAATCGAATTTCTTGAGCAGACCATGCAAAAATGGTCCACTGTACTAAATATAAAAACAGAAGCAGGCACCATCAAATCAAATACCATTAAAATAGCTCGAGGAATATATCAGGGCGATTCCTTAAGTCCACTATGGTTTTGCATGGCAATAAACCCACTATCTCGTATTTTAAACAACACTGAACAGGGATACATACTACATAAAGACAGTAACACTAAACTAACACATTTATTATACATGGATGACATCAAACTATACTCTGGCAATAGGCAACAAATGAACCGACTGTTAAAAGTTACTGAAAGTTTTAGTACCGATATAAAAATGAACTTTGGAATAGATAAGTGTAAAATAAATAGTATTGTTAAAGGCAAACATCACGAAACAGATCCACACATACTCCACACACAACAGAATTCGATAATAGATAAAATGGAAATAAATGATACGTACAAATATCTGGGATATGCGCAGAGTATAGGATTAGATCACAGTAAGATTAAGGAAGAGCTTACAAAAAAGTACATAGATAGGCTAAATAAAATATTAAAGACAGAACTATCGGCCAGAAATACAGTTAAAGCAATAAATGTATATGCAGTCCCTGTTCTGACTTACTCGTTTGGCATTATTAAGTGGACATCTACAGATCTGGACAAACTTAATAGATTAACACGAACTACATGCAATAAATACAATATTCACCACATACATTCAGCGACAGAAAGATTTAATCTTGAGAGGAAGTTAGGAGGCAGGGGATTAGTAGACGTAAAACACTTGCACAATAGACAGGTTCACAACATTCGCACTTACATGTACAACAAATCTAATGATAGTTCTATACATAAAGCTCTAACACTCATAACCACGTCTGGCACACCTTTAAAATTAAATGACAATAGTTATATCGTAGATCCTCCGATAACAAATGAACAAAAAATAAATAGCTGGAAACAGAAAACCTTACATGGAAAACACCCTAACCACCTGCAACAAGAACATATAGACTTAGAGGCATCAAACGCATGGCTATCCAAGGGTAATATTTATAAAGAAACTGAAGGATTTATGTTAGCTATCCAAGATCAAATTATCAAAACCAGAAACTATCAGAAATATATCATTAAAGATTCGTCAATAGTGTCAGATAAATGCCGACTATGCAACTCCACTCAGGAAACAATAGAACATATAACAGGAGGCTGTCCGTTTTTAGCCAATAAACAGTATACAGAAAGACATAATAACGTAGCGAAACAGATCCACTCACAGTTAGCAATAAAATATAATTTATTAGATAAAACAGAACCATATTACAAATACAAACCTAAAAGCGTACTCAACAATGAAATAGTCAAAATGTACTGGGACCGGGACATAATTACCGACAAAACCACCACAAACAATAGACCGGATATTACACTAACATTAAAGGACAGAAAAGTTACATATTTAATAGACATTGCAATACCTAATTCTGAAAATGTAAGAAGAAAATACACAGAGAAAATACAAAAATATATACCACTTGCAGATGAAATACGACAAATGTGGCACCAACACACCGTCAAAATCATACCAATAATAATCTCATCAACCGGACTCATTCCAAAATCATTGCACACATCACTTACAGAACTAGACTTACATAAATATTCATACATTGATTTACAAAAGTCAGTAATAATTGACACCTGCTCCATAGTAAGACGATTCCTCACATCCACCACTCAAACCCCTACAACACTACACAATTAACCAACCCACTTGGCGTAAGCCCGTGCTAGGTTCACAGTTCACATTTACCAGCATCAGCTGAGATAAAATTTTCCATAACCCATAATAATATGTTTATTTTACAAAAGTTACATTTTTTCCTTAAAACTTAGATGTTACAGAGTAGAATAGAGACAGAGGAAGTAATCAATTTGTACATTGCTGGTTCTCAAGCTAAGCAAGGCCTGTGTTATGAGAACCAGTGTGTTTCATCGTGCTGTTCGCTGCTAGTGGCAAAATTTGTTATCTATTTCTGTTGCTTTGTTGTGCGTGTGTGTGTGTACGTGTGCGCTCGCGCGCCTGTGTGTGTGTGTGTGTGTGTGTGTGTGTGTGTGTGTGTGTGTGTGTGTGTGTGCGTGTGCGTGTGTGTGTGTGTGCGTGCGTGTGTGTGTGTGTGTGCGTGTGCAAGTGTATGTCTGTATGTTTATGTATTTAAGTTTGTGTGTGCAATGTTTTACATTATATACCTTTATAATACTACAATAAACACCTCGTTAAAATATTCATATAAATTTGCAAACTGTGCCTGGAGTTTGGTAGAGGCCATGTAACTGACAATGAAAGTTTTTGCTAAGCCATAACGGTCTACTACTGATTGGTCCGAGACTCCTCTCAAGAGAGGATTAGGGCCATACGTACCCACCCTGGCCGAGTACGGATTGGGGACTTAGCTAGCTGGAATAATTATAAATTAATAGCTTGCCTTTGATAACTTGTTAAAAACTTCGAAACTCGTTTTATTATTTCTCAACAAGGTTTTAAAGATTTATTTTTACTTATTATTTTATTACGGCTGGTTTCGTTTATCCGTAAATCCCCGCAATTTAGCTGTACATTAAAATGAAATACTGTTTATTTTTCTCTTGTTTGTGAACAAAGGAACAGGCAGATTATAATGGGCAATGACTACCCCCGGTCAAATGTATTTAATTAACGTTAGGATTGTCACTAAATATATTTATAGCTTAGATTCTTTTTTTTTATGATCAAGATACCAAAATGACTCTACTCTGCCTGATGGAGAGCATAAGTAGAATCCAAAAGTGGTGGTCACTATCCTCAATGCGAACGTGGACAGAGCAGCATAGTGACCCACACTATGGCGGCCTAGTAAGATGCTTTTTCACGCCCCGCTTAAAGGACCCGGGATCATTGGATTTCATTTGATTAAATTATTATTTTAATCAACAGCATTTAATAGCTCATGAGCCCTTCCTTAGAAAGTAGACTTCTGCTCTCTATTATTATTTTACTTATAATTTCTGAGTCCAATGAAAGTTTTGGATAGCAAGTAAATCCCGGGCTCTTAATCCTGGTGTATAAAAAATTAGTATCCTCTAGATAACACTGCATAACTTTTCTCAAAGGATACCATTCAGCTGCTATCACCATCAATCAATTATCATCAATTATCATCATCAACAACCATTAAAAATCCACTGCTAGACATAGATCTCTTCTTAAAAAGGAGGTTTTAGGTTACTGTGTATACGTACTGGCTGAACGGCTGGTGTCAGATTTTCCTTCCATTCTAAACCCTGTTGTACTGTTCAGTTTAATCCCTTTATCGATTCTTACAGCAGCCACGAGTAAAATAGTGTGACACTCCGTATTTTAATCCAGCACCACACGGATTGTGTGATAGCCAAGTAAAAAAAAAGAAGAAAAATGTTCCAGTAAAGACAAAACATCGTAATCCAAATGTCAGTGCCCATTACAGTCCATTGTGCGTGAATTCCGTAAACAGTTCCTAGAAAATTTTAAGATCTTTGATGTAAATAATCCCAACTTACTGAAACCGGTTTTAACTACATTGTAATGTGTGATGAATGGTGTCTTATGAATATGGATACATATCCACACATATGTGTAGGTATGTGTAGGTATAGAGTCACAGCACAATGCACTGTGCGCATTGACAGTGAGCTACGAGGTTAACCCCGCGACACAGAGGATTTAATGAACAATGCATGTACAATGTACAATGCAAATACATAGAACTGTTTGAATGTGAATATACCTATGTTACATTAGTTTGTAGTGTCGCAGAATACATAATAGTACTAGAAGTGTGGGCGTGTAATTATGACTAAGGACCATACAAATATTGCATTTGCTTTTTTTTATGGAATAGGCGGGCAAACGAGCAGACGTATCACCTGATGGTAAGCGATTACCGCCGTCCATGGACACCTGCAACATCAGAAGCGTCACAAGTGCGTTCTCTGCCTTTGGGGAATGGGAGGGGAGATAGGGGGACGGGTGGGGTATGGGACTCCTGCATCCTCACCCACTCGATGAAACACAGCGCAAGCACTATTTCACACCGGTTTTCTGTGAAGCCGTGGTATCACTCCGTTCGAGCCGGCCGATTCATGCCGATGCGTGGCTCTCCCACGGTTTTTATTTTGTCGTATAAAAACATGAGATATTATATCATCAGGATGAACGTTGATATGCTGATAACACTGCGGACGAAAGGAAAAGCTTGTGAACTCTGACATACCTGGTCTACAGCTTCTGATCTAGAGACTTGCATGTGGAACATATCGCCCAGCCTTTTGCACTGCTTTTGGACTGCTTTTTATATAAAAACATCATAAACATTGAAATCATAACAGATACATTGAAAAAAAAAATATTGAAATTATAAACCACCAAAAAGTAACAGAAGTAATAAACCATCAGAAGCGTACGAAGATTTCATTGTCTTAAAGAGTACGCCTTCTGCAGGCAGCTGAGCTCATTACTTCGTAGAATCACGAACAGACTCACATACTCTTCATGGTCTCTCTTCTAAATTAAAAAAAAAGTTTTAAGTAGATTCGATTGAATATTTCATTTATTTGTACTTATTGCAGATATTTTGCATTAAGTGGACTAAACACGTAATCATTTTTCAACTCACAACTATAATGGGTTGCAAAGGCAAGTAAAAGTTATAAAACCATATCTAAACGTATATTAAAACTAGAGTAGATAGAGACTAATACTCTAATGGATGATCCATTTAATATGATCAAGCTACACCAATAACAACACGACGAGCGGCAACGTGCAGTTCCCCCCACTGAACTTGCCTCGTCTGTAGTGGCGGATAGTGGGACTGCGTTTGCGCACATCGTACCTACAATACGACAAGGACGTCGACCCGCGCAACCTTGGCTATGCCAATTAATTTTCACAATGTTTCTCTCTTGCTCACTATTATGCGGATAAATTACAGTTGATAATTATCTCTTGATGAAACATAGTAATAAAACGACTACTTACAGCTTCCGGTGTTCACAAGTTTATCATCGATTTGATGACTCGATTTGTTATATAGTTATTTTAATAATGGCTCTTAGGTAATAAAAGTTGAGTAGTGTTATCATTAGTTTAATTATATTCGAATTTTAAAACTCAACTCAAGCAATACTCCGGCTTAAATTAGATGTTACACAATACTTTTATTTTCTTATTTTAAAAGAATTGGGGTCTTACTTAATAATAATAAATGCACTGACTATCTGATAGATTACCTACTGCTTAACAATAGTGTACAAATTTTAGAAAAGATAAAAGTGAAATAACAGCCTCAATCAGATTCACAGTTAGGTAGAAACCAATTTAGAATTATTTTTGTCCAAATTTACGTTAAGTTATTTTATGAGTGAGCAGACACACATAATACATTATTGAAGCAGAATCTCGAATCGAGTTCAAGATTCAACTCTACACAATACACAATATTTTCTAACTAAACAAGACAATGAGATTAATCAACAAAATTTTATCTTCTTTATATTCATTCTATCGTCTACTAATCGGCATAGGCCTTTCTAATTACACGTGACTTAGTTAGATCCTTCTCACATGACACATCTAATTCCTGTAACCCATTTTACGTGTATCGTCACTTCACCTGGCCTGTGGACAAATTAAATTATAACTGATATTAGTTATAAGAGTTTATTCCTAGTAAATAATTATGTGTTATAATATGTAATTCAATAACAGCTTTACTTGTGATCGAGAGCATCTAGACATAACGTGTCACACCCATCAGTAACAAGCGTGACAACAGGGGAACAAAATTTTATCTTTAAATTGCCAATTAACCGAATAATGTTTATTTTATTATACAATATCATAATTTCAAGCCAGAGAGTTAGCTATTAAACAGTAGAATTTTATGTAAATGATACTGAGTTGTTTTATTTTAATAAAACGTGCTACGACACATAGGTAATTATATAATACTAGCTGAACCCCGCGGTGTTACCCGCGGTTATTGTTGTACCGCGAGTAACGCCGCGGGACAAAGTTAGTCTAAAAAAAGTAGCCTAAGTTACTCCCCGGGTCATCAGCAACCTGCTAGTGAAAGTCCCGTCAAAATCGGTCCAGCCGTTCCAGAGATTACCCGGAACAAACAGACAGACAGACAGACAGACAGACCGACAGACAGACAGACAGACAGACAGACAAAAATTTTTTTAACTACGTTTTTGCTATATGTACCGTGTATACATACATATGCATTTAGTAAAAAGCGGTTATTTGAATATTACAAACAGACACTCCAATTTTATTTATTTGTATAGATAAAAAAAAAATAAGTATAATCAGGCAAAGAAACATTATTTTATCCCCCCAACTCGGAAACAGTATTTTTGCCCTTCAATATCTGAGTGCAAAAACCGTTGTTATCCGCTAGAGGATAAAGTAAATTGAATTTAGAACATTGCGTGCACTTAGTTTGTTTATTCAAAACATCATTAAACCTATTTACTTCTACCTCCATGGTGATGAATTCATCATACAACCTTTTGTAATGCGTTAAAAACACAGACTCGGAACCTTCTCGGTGTACTTTTATTTAATTTGCTTTGCCCGCGCCATTGTCTTTTTGCATTTAGTCATTTCCTTGCTGAGGTGGGATGAAAAGTTACGCGTTGCATTCGAGTGCAGTTTTAACGTCGTGTTCTTTTGATTCATTCGTTGACGCTCAGTATTCTAATTTTTAAATTATAGAATCCTTCCCTTGCTCGGTCATCAAAATTTAGTACGCGTTTAAAAATCAACTTTGCACTCTTGTATAACAAATAATTATTATTTATGAGCCTTCCAAAGTGACTCCTGTTGCTTGGAATCCAACAGTGGTGGTCATCATACTCATTGCGAATGCAAACAATGCAGCATGGTGACCCACACTATGGGAGCCTATTGAGATGCTTCTACATCATCGCGCCTCTGGTCTCGCACTCACCAATGAAACACGACAGCTCAAATGCTGTCACTTTAGGTTGGTCTTCTGTAAGAGGGTAGTTCCGCCCCGTTCGTGCAGAAATCAACGTGGCTCTATCTTGAACATGTACTAGATATATCCTAGAAAACTACTATTCAGTATTTTATTGTACTTTGTCGGTGTGGTTAGTATGTATTGTCCAGTATGGTCATACGAAATTACAATATTCTAACAGTAATTCAATTCAACTTTATTTCTGAACTGATCTGTAAGAGTTCCGTATTTGCCAATTTGGTTACGGAACCGTAATAAATTAAGAGGATTTTAACACTCTAAAACATAGCCCTCAATTGCTGTTCTATTTCATAAACAGACTAATCGTCATCGAGTTAATGATGTCGTACGTAATATATTTATATCATAATATATAGCTTTATTTTATTATTAACAACTTAAATGTGATTAAAATAAACTATATACTAGGAATAACATACTATTTCCATTAACTACAAACAGATAAACAAAAATATAACTACGTATAATAATTACAATATATCGGTATTTACGCATAATTAATTCCCAACAAGCTAAGCTCCAATGATTTACTCGAATAAGTTGTAAATACAGCATTGTGCGTAATACGCAATGCACTCCGATGGCCCGCAGGGTAGCGTAAATACTACAATATCACTGTAGCCACTATAGCAGGAGAGACGAAGGATAATGACCTGTGAGCTTGCGCCCGCGCCACACCCGTTCTCCGAGCCCGTCACTTACAATACCACGCAGTATTTGTACTACAAACATCTAACAATACCCACTTGCACATTGTAACAACTATACCTACATATTTATGTAGGAGTGAAACGCTAATCCGTATACACGCATTATTACTCTTTAAGATACTTTATTACTATATTTAAAACAACAGATCAATAAGTACTTTTCTTTAAGCTTGTTAAGATTCATTTTAATGGTTCAAGCGGTGTTTGAACTTGTTTATGTAACCTTGCAATCTCTGTAATCAGACTTTATTATGTAACTGAAAAAACAACACTACTTAAAGGACTTGAAGCTTCAAAGGGTTAAGTCAAGTTTTGTCAACTACCGAATACCGTAGGCATGTATGTATATTTGAAGTTGAATACAGATATCGATGACAATGTTAACAGCTGTAACTACTACTTACTACTTTTAGATAGGTATATAAATGAGACATAGTCACCACAATATTTGTGTATTTAGTGCAATACATTACGTTTCCTGTAATGGTCTGCTGCTAACCTTAGCTGTCGATGATGATGTGAAAGGGAGAGCCTCAGAAAGGAGATTTTAGCGTACTAAGTATACCATGCTGGTCGGACTGGTTACTTGGCTCTTACAAATAATAAATAAATAAATACATTTTATTCCATATTCAATGTACAAGATGAATAGGAGTGATGACACTCCGTATTATTAAACCGTCACCACTCAGACGAATAGTCATAACAAGTTCATTGTAAATAGTCAAAAAAGTATTGCATGCAACACATCGATCGGAATTTAAGCCCGATGTACACATTGATTATGTATACAAATCGATAAAATTGTATAACTACGGTAGTATTTATTAACAAGGTAGTAGAGCCACGCTGATTTTATGCCGGGCTGGCTCGACCGGGGCGGTACTACCCTCACACAGAAAATCAACTTAAAATGACAGCGATCGTGCTGTCGTGGTTCGTTGGTGAGTGCGAGACCGGAGTCCCGATGATGCAGAAACATCACTAGTCCACATTGCTGCATTGTTGCATTGTCTGAATTCGCAGTATGGTGACCACCACTCTTAGATTCTGCTTATACTTTCCATCAGGCAGAGTAGTCATTATGGCAGGGCCAAACACAAAAAAAAAATGAATTTCAACAGCAAAAGTAAGCGGTCATTTGTAATATTGAAGGTACATACTCAACGGTTTCAGACTCTGTCTGTTTCAACCCACGTTGATTCAATGACGCTTCTGTAACAGGTAAAAACTAAAGTAAACCATCAATATATTTTACAAAGGGTTTCTTGAAGGGTGAAATTACTTCTAAAGCAATAGTAAATTTCAATAGTATTAAACAGTACACTATTTTGTGGCAGATTACTGTAACCTTTTGTACAACTATTTGAATTTGAAAAAAAAGGTAACTGAAACTAAAATGCTAATAAACTAGATTAACGTTTTATTGACATGGTAATGGATTAATAAAGTATGTTAAACGCATAAACTTAATTGTACCTTTATATTTGCTATTACTATCATTATGTCAGCGATCGGCTGCGCCAGTGTGGTCATACCTGCCTTAGTCTATCGTGTCAATAGCTCATTAGTTTCATTTTAACTCTATCCTAGGAGATACTAATGAAATAACGGAGGTAAGTCACTAGCAATAGACAATTTGATATGAGGTAAGAGATAATTTGCAACTCTATGATACATTAGCACTGGAGATCCGCTTTACTCATCATCTAACTTTCGAAATCTATTTTAGGGTTTGCAAACAGAACCAAAGTCTTGTATCACAATTTAAATTTATGCACTATGACGGTGTTCTTTAGATCCTTCATCTAATCCGCTAACTATAACCTAACTTGCTGTCTTCCTTTGTCCTATTGGAAAACGGTTACATTCTTACCATAAAATAGGCGTCTGACGTGCAGCCTTATATAAAATAGCTGTGGACTGCAGACACCATAATAAAATTAGGCATATCACAAAAAAAATATGATAACGAGCGACGTTGGTACAAGTAACGTATCCATACTCTGATAGCTTTAAAACTTGCCTTTACGACACCTCTATAAATGGTCTTAGATCTAACTAATAATATCCTAAACAAAACATGTGGTTTACAATTTATTGGTAGCTAATGTTCTCTAATGTTTCACAGATTTATATTTAATGACAATTATTACTTGCAATTAATTCAGAATGCTTAGATGAGCTATTATAAATGTATGTTGGTTTAAACAGTTTACTGTGGTCCATTGTTTACTATTTATAGAGACGATGGTAAATCCATGGTGATATAAATGAGGAAATTAACAATGATGTCATTTCTTATTTTTACCCGACTACGGCAAAGCCAAAGGAGGGTTATGATTTTGACAGGCTATGTATGTATGTATGTATGTATGTATGTTCATTTGTTCCCTCCTAGCTCCTTAATTACTCATTAGATTTGGACAAATGACGTGTCTCTAGAAGCGTCATGATCGTCTTCTGGTTATAGGCTATATGACGTGTCACTGAATCTAAAGTGGCGCCCTCTAGCCGACATAAAGTACGGTATTAAAAAATAAATTTTAGATAAATATGTCGTGTTTGGTATCATTGAAAAGGGCGTTACTTGTACATTTCAAATATATATATATAATTAGCATTTGCTCGTGGCTTTGTCTGTATTTATTCGATAAGTGTGGTATGTCTATGGTATGCCTGTTTGTTCCCTCTTCTCTAAACTACTAGTCAGAATAAGACAAATGAGGTATCGTTTGAAGCGTCTTGATTGTCCGCTGGTTATAGGCTATATGACGTGTCACTATGTCTACTGTGGCGCCCTCTAGCCGACGTAAAGTCTGTATTAAAAAAATAATTTGAGAGAAAT
The DNA here is from genome assembly GCA_905220595.1 of Spilosoma lubricipeda. Classification (NCBI taxonomy): domain Eukaryota; kingdom Metazoa; phylum Arthropoda; class Insecta; order Lepidoptera; family Erebidae; genus Spilosoma; species Spilosoma lubricipeda. Next base: position 7,195,958 of record HG992290.1, read on the forward strand.
ATGCCGTGTTTGGTATCATACGAAAGGACGTTACTAGTGCATTTCAAATATATATATATATTATTAGCATTTGCTCGTGACTTTGTCCGTATTTATTCGATAATTGTGATATTTCTAAGGTACCTATTTAAAATATACTTTGAAAAGAAATTAATATTATAGAGGCACCAAAACATTTTAAATAAAAAAAAAGTAAAAACTAAAACCCAACTACGACAAAAAACGACGTTGAAAAAGCATGAAACAAGTTTCAAAAGCCGTAGTCACGCGTTGTTAGAGTGTCATCGACTATGGTTCATTACTAAGTTTCAAAAACCGTCGTCCATGTAGTATAATAGTGCATAACACTTTAACAACGCGTGACTACGGCTTTTGAAACTTGTTTCATGCTTTTTCAACGTCGTTTTTTGTCGTAGTTGGGTTTTAGTTTTTACTTTTTTGTGCTAATATAGAACTGATAGAGTACATCAGTGCCCTTTTGTTTATGTGATGCGATCACTATGGTGTTAGTACATTTGTTAGTTAACGAAATCGAATACATTTTTGTGTTAAGCTACTACACAACGTTTTCTGTCACTTAAAATAGAGTCATTGCATATTTAAGAGACAAAGTTCAAATTTTTTTAATTGCAATTTATCAATAACCTTATTAATTAAATATTACCTTAAAAATAGCAATAACCTTTAGAACTTAAGCATATATTACTGTAAACCTTTTTATAGTGTCTATTATGTTTTACTGTTGTAACAATTTTTGGATCAATAAATCATTATTATTATATTTTTTTTACTTAAAGTAGGTGTAATATATCTATTTAATTTAAATTTGTCATTTGTATTATATTAAATTCTAGTGCTTGAAGTTTTGTTATCGAATTTGAGTTTCGTGATTGGGTTTTAAAATTTTTAGTTAGGGCTACATAATTCGATAACTAGGATAACTTTATTTATCTTAATAAGTTCTCATCACCATGTTCTTAAATCCTTAGTGCGTAATTTAAAATACACAATAACTTCAAACACTGTTTGGTGACCTGCTACGGTCGTACAAATTTAAATGCCATAATTTATTAAATAGTTACACAATCAAAATTTATAATACTTATTCATCTCTGTGGAGCAAGACTACATAAGTTACAAATCCTGTCACCAAAAGTTATTATAAATTCTCTGATATTAACGTAATTAACAACAGAAGCCAACACTTACTTCAAAACACCCAGACTCAAAGCAATAATTTGTAGATCGCTCTGTTGTCCCATGTGGGATCTAAACCCACTACACTCAGCGCATAGTAGAAAATGTTGTGGCGACTGTTTCAACCCATCCGCGCAGTCAATTTAAAGATAAACAATAATAAAATAAATACATACTAAATATTTATTATCTTTAAAGTTTTAAATATACCTTTATCTAACGTAAACATAGCTTTATGGTACGGTTATGTTCTAAAAATACGAACCACCAAAATTTAACAGGATAGTGTTATGATTCTCAACGCGATGACTTTACCTACATTTTATGGACTTTTTGTCTGATGAAATATTAAAGCTCACCTACCCCTGATTTCGGAAATAGTTTAGAAAACTAAACACGATTCTATCATCGATGCGAATATTATAAATTCGAAAGTAAATCTGTATGTCTGTTTGTTACCCTTTCCTGGCTAAACCATTGTACTAATTTGAATGAATATCGATATAAAGATAGATGTGACCTTCTAGAACTATGCTAGGTTACCTTTTATCGTGATAATCGCGGAGCTGCGGGCTGCTTGCACACGGTGTGTATGTCGGATAACGCGATAGTCTATGTCCTTCCTCTATAATCAAAAAAATAAATTTCAAATTTCATCCAAATCGGTTCAGCGATACAGCCGTGATAGCTTAACAGACGGACAAAGTTACTTTTGAATCAATATATTGGTATGGATGATGTCATAGCTATATGCATACATACAGTTGTGTAGATGAGGAAAATGTGTACAAATATTTAAATCATGTGAAAGAATGTTTAGTTTCCGGTTGTTTATTTTTACCCGTTAAGATCAAACGAGATAGATCAGTTCATTGTATACCTGCATTACAACTTTACGAAATAGACTCTGTTTTCAACTCCTACTTTATTTATAAACCAATCAACGTTGATCTAATTTTATCATCATCCATCAGATCTGAAATTATTCGTTATTCTAAAAACAACCGCCATATGAATGGCGAATTCTTCTGCCCACTTACTGGCCTGAATGATTTCGACATTCTTGGCGCAGCTCCGATAATTTAAGAAAAAAAATAAAAAAGCGCCAACGTAAATAAGCCCACTCAGTTGAAAGTGCGCATCCACACAGCGAAGCGGGGACACGATAAATAAATCACGTCGGTATGGTACGCTCGGGATAACGTATTTTTTACGCAACGAGCTCTTTGTTTATAAGTAGTAACGTCGCGTCGTCGAACAGACGGCTGGTTATTCAACCGGGCACATTCCGCGGCGGCTCCACTTTTTGCTCGCCCTCGGCTGCTAGCCGTCCTTTTCGCCTGTGAAAAACAACCAATTAGAACTTTTACGGCAGGAATTAACATCGCGCATTGTCGGCTACAACATACTTCGTCCGAATGAATGCGCCGCCACCGACTGCCGGAACTATAACTACTTAGGTATTAAGTTTTATCTCACGATGAATACTGAGATCTTTGCACCGCTCACAGTAAAACAAATATACATATTGAAGTATGCCCGTTTTGTGTTCGTTTATCTGAAAGAAGATGTTCCCATTGATGTGAGAGTAATAGCTATGGCACCGCAGCGGCGATTCTTGCCTATTGTTTATTATGAACCCAGTCGACGTTACGTGACGCTTTAAACAATGTAAAACCTTTTAGCACTTTAGTCTATTCAAACATGAAAAGACAACCATATTATGTATTGTTAAGTAATGGAAAATATTGACAGAGTCATTTCTTTTTATTAAATTTTGATATAATAACTTAAAACAGGTAAGTAGTGGATAGACAACGTAGATATCCGAGTAAGTAAGAAAAGCAAATAACGCATGTCTCTCATTGTAGAAAAATAACACATACGTTCTAATTTCGGGACCTTTTTTAAAAAAAAATCGAGTTCTTTTAATCTCGGAGCCTAGTGTCCGACATTCTATTGAATAACAAATAAAAAGAAAACGTTTTACGAGCGTACGTGGCCTCTGAACGATGACGCCAATAAACCCGATCAACACAGACAAGTGTTGCCGCCATTCACTGTTTCCCAGAAATGAGGTTTCTCATTATAGGTATTATCTCAGGTAAATAAATTGTATTTAACGTAGAAGGTTTCAATGTTTCAAAGAGGAGTCTATACTTTATGAGAAGACCCAATCAGTCTCATTCATACAAGATGTTTTATTAAATACAAGTATTATAAATCACAGCCACAACAATAAATGGTGAATGATATGCATGAACAAAAGATGCAAACATTTATAGATTATGTTCATTCAAGGAACTAAAATAGCATCGTCTAGGTGTAGATCAAATGAAATCGTATACTTACATATCATTAATCTATAAAACATGTTTTACCTTTTTGCATTTGAAACATCGCACTGGTTTAGTCAGCTTTCTAATGTAGCATAGTTGTTTTAACTTACTCTCATTACATATTTTTTTAATCACTGAGTTTTATAAATTCAACTTCTCTATTTCAATTACTGAAATCTAAAAAAACTACCGAAGTCTTTTTTTTTTAGCACCTTTTTATTGTTTAATGCCTTTTTAGTAAAGTTTCTATCTAAGGAACCTCCAGCCATATTTAAAATAAATTGTTAATGAACCTTGTTTTAATTGACTTACGCTGTGCGTAAAAAGTAAAAAAAACTAGATTAAAACCACTTATTTTTAAGACTATTCTGTCTAACGTCTCAAACATCACTTCAGAGCAATCTTAAATTCCCCACAAATGATAGTTGAATGAAACAGAAATACCTATATCAGATTATATTTGAAAAACAATTCAAGAAACCATACTGCTCCAAACCGACAAGAGAACCCAACCCAAAACTCTAATTTTAAATAGTAGTCAAATAGTTTTAAATTATACCAAAGGACTTCTTTTTTATAGGTATTTAGAACACAGACAGTGGTAACCCACGGAGTGAGGAGCGAACATCACAAAAAGCCAGCTCCCGGGGTGCACCAGCAACATTATTTACATTTTTTTATTCCTCTTCAAAGTGGTGTCGAATTACTATCTCGGAATGTTTAGTGGAGTCTGACACTAGTCATGCCGGGCAGGAATGTGTTTTTGAAATTCCCTGAAAAGTTGTATCATTTCTTCGTGCGTCTTTTGCGTGAAACAGTTTAGTTTTTGAAAATCTTAGTATTGTTCATAAATAAAAAACATAGCTTTAGGTTTGTTGTTGATCAGTTTATTGAAAAACTGAACCATAGATTTAACAAAGATTCCGACGAATTGACCTCCTTGTTTTGAAGTCGCTTAAAAATCAAAGTCACCTAAACGATATAAAACGAAAAATTTAAAAGCTTTTATTTCAAGTAGGCTTTTTCATGGCTTTTTCAGATACTTTTGAAACATTGGGCAGGTACATATTAATGACTCCAACTGCTTGGTTTCAAAATGTCATTCGTATGGAGAAGAACTAGCAATCCATTGGTTACTCTTTTAACTCCATAGGTTAACTCTTTGCTTTTAAAGTATTTGAGAATACTTATTATTGTATACCTAACTAGCTGTTGCCCGCGGCTTTGCTCGCGTGGAAGTTGGTTTTATGTATTTAATTAAAACTGTATAAAAGTATGTATCAGTAATTTATTCATATTTCTGAACGTATTTATTTATTTTTGATCAATAGCCCATTTAAAAGAACTATCATACAAACATTCGACCCATATTTCATCCCTTTTAGGAACAGAATTCGCATTAATGCTGATAATGCATAAAGTTACATGGTACTAATTTAAAAAATAACGGACTACCATACAAACTTTCAACCCCTATTTCACCCCTTTAGGGGTAAAATATCCAGAACTGCTTAAATACGTCTTTACATTTTTTTAATCAATGCACATCAATCAATGTACATGAATAAAGTTTAATGGTTCTAACTTAAAAAATGACAAACTTCCATACAAACTTTCAACCCCTATTTCACCCCTTAGGGGTAGAATATCCAGAAACGCTTTAATACTTATTTACTCACTTTTAATCAGTAGCCCAAAAATAAAGTTTCATGTTTGCTACTTCAAAAATAACGAACTTCAATACAAACTTTCAACCCCTATTTCACCCCCTTAGGGGTAGAATATCCAGAAACGCTTAAATACGTATCCACTCACTTTTAATCAGTAGCCCAAAAATAAAGTTTCATGTTTGCTACTTCAAAAATAGCGAACTTCCATACAAACTTTCAACCCCTATTTCACCCCTTAGGGGTAGACTATCCAGAAACTCTTAAATACGTATCCGCTCACTTTTAATCAGTAGCCCAAAAATAAAGTTTCATGTTTGTAACTTCAAAAATGGCGAACTTACTTACAAACTTTCAACCCCTTTTTCATCCCCTTAGGGGTAGAATATCCAGAAACGCTTAAATAGGTGTCTACTCATTTTTAATCAGTAGCCCAAAAATAAAGTTTCCTGTATCTAACTTAAAAAATTACAAACTTTCAAACCCTATTTCACCCCCTTAGGGGTAGAATACCCAGAAACGCTCAAATACGTCTCTACTCTTTTTAAATCAGTAACACATAAATAAACTTTCATGTTTCGAACTTCAAACATTACGGACTTCCAGACTAACCCATATACGAAATGTCAACCCCTATTTCACCCCTGAGGAGTAGAATATCTAGAAACGCTTAAATACGTCTTTACTCTTTTTTAATCAGTAGTACACCAATAAAGTTTCATGATTCTAACTTAAAAAATTACGAACTGCCATACAAACTTCCAACCCCTATTTCACCCTCTTAGGGGTAGAATACCAAGTAACGCTTAAATACATATCTACTCTTTTTTAATCATTAGCACATGAATAAAATTACATGTTTCTAACTTAAAAAATGACGAATTCCATACAAACTTTCAACCCCTATTTCACCCCTTAGGGGTAGAATATCAAGAAACGCTTAAATACGTATTTACTCACTTTTAATCAGTAGCCCAAAAACAAAGTTTCATGTTTGTAACTTCAAAAATGGCGGACTTCCAGACTAATCTATATGCGAAATGTCAACCCCATTTTACCCCCTTAGGGGTAGAATATCCAGAAACGCTTTAATACGTATTTAGTCTTTTTTAATCATTAGCACATGAGTAAAGTTACATGTTACTAACTTAAAAAATAACGAACTTCCATACAAACTTTCAACCCCTATTTCACCCCTTAGGGGTAGAATATTCAGAAACGCTGAAATACGTATTTACTCATTTTTAATTAGTAGCCCAAAAACAAAGTTTCATGTTTGCTACTTCAAACATAACGAACTTGCATTCAAACTTTCAACCCCTATTTCATCCCCTTAGGGGTAGAATATCAAGAAACGCTTAAATACGTATTAACTCTATTTTAGTCAGTATCCCAAAAACAAAGTTTCATGTTTGTAACTTCAAAAATGGCGGACTTCCAGACTAATCTATATGTGAAATGTCAACCCCTATTTCACCCCCTCAGGGGTAGAAAATCCAGAAACGCTTTAATACGTATTTACTCTTTTTTAATCATTAGCACATGAGTAAAGTTACATGTTACTAACTTAAAAAATAACGAACTTCCATACAAACTTTCAACCCCTATTTCACCCCTTAGGGGTAGAAAATTCAGAAACGCTGAAATACGTATTTACTCATTTTTAATTAGTAGCCCAAAAATAAAGTTTCATGCTTCTAACTTAAAAAATGTCGTACTTCCAGACTAACCTATACGCGAAATGTCAACCCCTATTTCACCCCTTAGGGGTAGAATATTCAAAAACGCTGAAATACGTGTTTAATTATTTTTAATCAGTAGCCCAAAAATAAAGTTTCAGGTCTCTAACTTAAAAAATGACGGACTTCCATACAAACTTTCAACCCTTATTTCACCCCCTTAGGGGTAGAAATTCCAAAATTCCTTTCTTAGTGGGTGTCTACTCAATAAAAGGATCCTACTCACCAAATTTCATAGTCGTAACTATCATAGTTTACGCTCGGCGATGATGAATCAGTCAGTCAGGACTTACTATTTTATAAGTATAGATAATAATGTACCTCCTACGTACATTGCTGTGTTTCTCTTTTTTGCTCTTATACTTATATTACCGACATACTTTTTTTTATCTTCATTTATTTAGAGGCTTTTATTATAAAATAATATGTTAGCCCCATCGTGGCTTATTCTAAGATACTAGCTAACTTGGAAACAGGTCCAGCGCCGCATTTGTATTAGAATTACTTAAGATGGTAATGAAAAGTCCTACATCGTAAAGAATCAAAGATTAATTAAAGATCAATACAAGAAATCGAAAGAAAGATTTATATCAAACTTTGATATTTATATCTATATGAAAATTTCGTTTCATAAGGGTTGTATTCCATTAGAAACTGGCGCAGTATGATCTTGGCAAGTCGTTCATGTTGCTTTTCTTATTGTTAACCATACTGTGAAGACTGCTGCAGATGTATAACTATCAGCGGGGGCCGTATTGAGCTCTACTGCTATTATTCTGATATTTAAACAAAGAGTTTTGTAAAAATCTTTACACAGTCGATTCTGCAAGTGTACAATACATCAGTCTTTGCTTTCATCTTCTGGATTTGATTCGTTGCACCTCATAAAAACGTATTTAAAAAGTAATAAGGCATGCTTAACTGTCTATATTGTCAGAAGATATAATTTAAGTATATTTAAATGCTTACTAAATCAAAATTTTAAATAGTTAAAAGTCCCTTTCTAGTAACATGTTTGATAAAAGGTAGGAAAATAATTAATTTTTCTATTACCTACGTACATGCTTTCAATAGTTAATCGAATTGTTCTATGTAGTTCACCGAATATCGTGGTTACTATTCGCGTCAGTACCGATTATTTCTGAGACCGTTAAGTCTTAAAATATTTAAATAGTACTAATAGGAAAATTAGACCAAATTCAGATTGAATAAGGACTTTTTCACGTTGGTGATTTCGTAAAACACTCACAAAAACACACACAAAGTTTTAATACAAAACCATTACTGTGGTGGTATGGCAAAATTAATATTAGTATACCCTTTTGCAACACAAAATATGGGTGTTATTTTCATGATATTTTTTATTTCTATCAATAAGAACAACGATAACATTTATACAAAACATACTTAACTCCAATTAATGAGATACTATATCAAACCTGTACACATATATTTTACGCAAACCCATGTTACTTAACTTACCTGACTCCCAAATCTTACTTTATCGTTTTGGGAAAGACCTATTAAAAAAAACCTACCTGCGAACTGGCGTCAAGTACCTAAACCTGTCGTTTTACTACGAAACTACGTTATACGACAAAAAATGACAATATTTAAAAGTGGCGCTTAGTTGTGGAATAATGAAGTGTCTATTGTGTTCTGTATAATAGCTGGAGTGGCTTGAGAACCATGCTATTCGGCTATTATGAAGCTTGTACACGTTACTACGTCGATCGCAGGTACCTGCGTACCCGGCGGCCCGTTAAATTTGCTGTCGATGACAATACACGTTACATGATAAGTGGGAGTGCCCCATAAATAGCCACAGATAATTGATATTGAAAAGTTTAAATTTAGAATATATTGTTCGAATCTCACGTGAATTACAAACACACACTTTATAAAAGTAACTGTCATTAAAAAGCCGGGGAGGTTAGTACACCCTTTGTTTACCCACCTGCGCTAAGTAAAGGAGGATAATATGTATATTTCTGTATGTTTTGTTTTTTCTCTTTGTTGCGCTCTAGAGACTAAACACAGGCCAATTTCTTTAATGTGTAGTAATATCTTTAGAAATGAGATTTTAACCTACTATAACAGATCTGGACAGACTGGTGTGTATATGGGTTAGTTTCAAGTTTTCAGTAACTTTGGAAAGCTGTTGTCCTGCGCAGTTTGTGATATATTTACAAGACATAGATTCAAGTAACATCTAACTGGATTCATTGACGTATTAACAGCTACCCAAAAGTAATCATGTTGTTATCTTTTTGTGATTGGCAGTTTGACACTACAGCATTAGGTAGAACAACAGTTTTGATTGTTACATTCTCTGTTCTTTTAAAGTCTTGAATAGAGTTTATGACTAAAAGATTGTATATTTCTTTAATGAAATATTTTTTGAAAAGTTTGTAATAATTAGATGCTTCTTTAGTTTTAGAAGTTTGTGGCAACTTTTTTTCTGTTTACTCAACACGTTTCTTCTGAGTTTGGTCACAAACTTTACTAACCAAATATAGTTAGTTCAAGTTATACATTCAAATCATATCGAATCCAAAATGAAGTAGGTATGGATTCATTTCCCCCAAATTATGGTTACCTACCTGTTTATCCAAAAATACTTCTTGGATTTTTGGAAATTAATTTTGACGTACTATACGTCAAAATTAATTTCAAGCAGTTTCATTGGTCTACGTAAGTAAGTCTACATCTTAAGTAGTAACTAAGTGTTAGAGATAGGTACAAATATATTATATACTACTAGTTTTTGCTCGCGGCTCCCCCCGCGTGTATGTCGGTTATCGCAACAAATAGTAGCTTGTCTTATTCTGATGTATAAGCAATATTACTGTAAAGTTTCATTCAAATCCGTTCAGTTTTTGCGTGAAAGAGTAACAAACATCCATCCATCCAAACTTACAAACTTTCGCGTTTATAATGTTAGTAGGTGTATGTCTTATGCGTTTTTACCATCATACTTAGCAGCTAAACAGATAAATCTGACTATATCCAGATCACTATTTATGAAGACGCCTGATTTATGAAAAAATTGTTTAATTTTCACCTCATCTGACAGTTACGAGTCAGGTTCTATCCATTTTAGCTTCAGAGAGATTTGTTCGATTTAAGAAAATACTATTAATATTATAAACGCGAAAGTTTGTATGTATGTATTGATGGATGGATGGATGTTTGTTACTTTTTCACACAAAAACTACTGAACGGATTTGGATGAAACTTTACAGTAATACAGCTTATACATCAAAATAACACATCGGCTAATATTTGCCGCGATAACAGACATATACGCGGGCGGAGCTGCAGGCAACAACTAGTATAAGAATAGTTTTACTAGTTCCGAGGTCATACTTTTTAGTATGACTTCGGAGACAATGTCAATTAATGCCTATTAATTAGAATAAATTTTAAATATTAATGAATTAGATAAAACTACGTATAGACTATTAGACCTGTAAACGATAAAAGATAGGGTGAAAAATAGTGTGGAATCATCGTGCGTGTGAACCATAACGTTGCCTATGGAAAAAAAAACATGTAAGAACTCATCCTCACATCGACATTCATTAGACCCGTTTCAAAGGGAATAATGGCCATATTGGGCCCATGTGTGCTGAGCCTTTTACAAACGATTGTGTTCAAATCACAAAATTTTACCGAAACATTGTCAAAAGACCAACACCGACTTTTGCACTTCATCAAAAATAAATTTATCTCTAAATAATACAGTCCCAACCTGTTGTCCCTTTTAAACCATTTCTACACAAAGCAATGCAAAAAATCTCTGCATGGGTTCCGTGTCTCATTGTAAAGTTTGAACAAAACTGAATTATTGTTTTTAACCAAGTTTTTTTGGTAACTTTTCGAGTGTTTCATGAATAGATTCTATTTAAAATGACCGTTTCATTATTGACTCAGTTGAAACAGCCACATTACTTTGTCCTGTCCTTTTTTTGCATGTAGTACCTTCCATGAAATGGCCAATATGAAATTGAAATAAATAAATCAATTAAGTCCAATGTATTAACGAATTAAGTAAGCGTAAACTCATGTATCATTGAATAACATTTCTGGTTTTTATACTATTTTATGAAAGTTATCACATCTTTACCTTGGATCGGTTCTGAAACCGCCAGAAGACGCTAACTCTTTTGGTCAGTATTTTCCTAAGTTAACATCAGGCTTACCACAAAAGTTTTGAAACGAAGGTCTTTGAGCGACTTGTAGAACTTGTTACCTACGATACCGGGACGTGATATGGCAGAACTAGACCAGGAACTAAAACAGCGTGCTTGAGCTTGGAATTTCCTTGAAAGATAAATTTCTGTAATTAGATCATCCAAAAAATACCTATAGTTACTGTCTCAGCTGGGTGGCTGGTTACGTCTTCCGAAGTACAGATAGTATTAGAACAAAGAAGAAAAGATACCACAAGTCAGAAACGGAGGTTAGAAAGACCTCACCCAGATGAACTGACGAGATGATGATTAGATGGTATGGTCTGGATTTGGAAGACGGAGGACCGTTTACTATGGCGCTTATTGGGAGAAGTTATACGTAGCAGTTAACAGATATAGGTTTATTGATTAACATTTAACAAACGAACTTACGACATTGTCAAACGCCTATAAATATAGCAAGAAGATAAAGCCTCCTCCCACTGTCTCATATTTGTCAAAAACAAAATATAATAAATATTTTCGGGTAACTAACACACAACTATCTAGCCCCAAGCTAAGCAGATCTTGTATAAGAGTACTAGACAACTAATATAAATATGTATATACATATAAATACTTTTTTGTAGATACCTGTATTTTATACATATAAAACATCTAAACTCCGATACAAATATTTGCAGACCATACAAACATTTCGGAAAACGAACCTGAGACTTCTTGCACAGCAGTTGCATATGCTAACACTGCGCCATCAATACAAGGCAGTCTGAAAACATCACACTTAGCAACATCTTTCAAAACTATTTGAAAATATTGCTTTCCTTGCCCTCTAGCGGAAAAGTAATAAACAAAATGAAAACAAACGTGGTAGTCAGACCACTACAGTTCTATTTAAGAACCGTACCACTAGATGGCTCTAAGGTAACTGTTGAACTTGTTATGTATTTTTTACCCTGCTATTTATCGTGTTAATTCTTTATTATGGAGCGTCATTAAAAATTAATAAAATAAATAAAGATATTTCCGATTTATTTAAGCTAAAAACGTTTTACAGAAGTTATAAGTCACTTAATACGTCAATGTTAAATCATGACATAGTGTTTGACAATTTAAAATTTCTTTTGTAAAGATTTCATTTCCTCGGCCGTTTTACTTTCAAATAATTTCTACATTACTGTATACACTTTGACGTTAATGAGCTAATTATGTTTTTATAAATATAAATTTCGAAAGATTACTGAAAAAAAACGACGATACAAATGTAGCCATGTCTGAAATTTTTCACAAAAACTGTTATACAACGCGTAGTGCTGGATACAAATATAGGACCCTATCTACTAATACGACGTCCAAGTTTGGAGACCTATTAAAAGTAAAGGAAGATGGAAAACATGTCAGTATCTGGGATAAAAAAATTTCAGAGCTTAGAAAAGCCATCCTTTCAAAAGTTTGCAAAGAAGTGTCTATTGCAGAAGAAATTCGAGACAATATGCAAAAAAAATTTGAAAAAATCGATGCAAAAGTTGACTCAATGTTAGAGCTCCAAAATATTGTTCTATCGCTGCGAAAAGATCTGATTGGTGCAGGGGCTACGTTAGTGGAATTATTAAACAAAGTGGATAAAATGGATGCTATCTCAGCAGCAAACAGTTTTCAATCTCGTAACACATTCCAGGCTCTAAGATCGGTGCTCGAAGAACGAGATGAAGTTTCAATAGCAACTTACCTGCCTACGAATACATAGTTATGTATTTTAAATCAAATTTGTTGTAAATCTTAATTACACAGTAAAAAAATATTGTACTGTGCAGTACAATATTTTTTTGCTTTTAAACCAACTTCAAAACAGAAGGATAGTATTAATTCGTTTGTTAAAATCAACTCCGTCATTTATGTAGTGTTTTAGCAATTTCTTTTAATCTGGAAAATTTATTTTCCGATTGATCCAGATCCAATTTACGGATGCAATAAAAAAAATCTTTATTAAAGTTAATCAAAATTAAGATGCTTTAAAATCGGCTCCTTTACCGACCTAAAACCTATTTTTTAAATTTTTAGTTTATTTTTGTAGCGATATGAGCACATAACTATGTTTATTTTAATCGTGGTTCATATGCTATTTAAGGAAATTGACAACTAAATAAAAGCAATTTTCAATCGAATTTCTATTAAAGTTTACTTTTGAGAATTCCGTTTTGCACGAAATTTCAAAACCCACGTAGCTGTTATAGTTTTCCATATCACTTAAGCTATACTACCAGCTGACCCACGCAACCTCTTTTAGGTCTCTTATTGCCCGTAGGCTAATAATTTCCGCCCGTTTTTGTAACATTCTTCATTGGTGCTCTGCTCCTATTGGTCTTAGCTTAATAATATATAACCTATAGCCTTCATCGATAAATGGGCTATCTAACACTGAAATAATTTTTCAAATCGGACCAGTAGCCTAATCCTGAGATTAGCGCGTTTAAGCAAACAAACTCTTCAACTTTATATGATATTTATATGATTTGAAAAAAAAAAACTTTATATATTACTAGCTGTCCCACGCAACCTTGTTTGCGCCGCCTATTGCCCGTAGCGTGATAACTTTTTACCGTTTTTGTAACATTCTTCATTGGTGCTCCGTTTCTATAGGTCTTAGCGTGATGATATAGTCTATATCGTCCTCCTCGATAAATGGGCTATCTAACCCTGAAAGAATTTTCCAATCAGACCAGTAGTTCCTGAGATTAGCGAGTTAGAACAAACAAACTCTTTAGCTTTATATTATTAGTATAGATATCATATAGACTAGCTGAGTCTCGCGGTGTTACTCGCGGTTATTGTCGTACGGTGGGTGGGGCGAAGCTACTTTGGAAGTGTCTTTTATCATGTAGAAACCTCAATATCATTTTTGAAGACCTACATATGCATTTATTAAAAAGCGGTTATTTTAATATTACAAAAACAGACACTATATATTTAGATGTAAAGATTTAGTTATTTATTTATTTTTAAGAAGCTTGTTAAGATTTAAATATATATAGGAGCGTAAATAAGCGTGTTATGGAGTGAAAATCGCGTCTTAGCAGATGTGGGGCGCCTCCTGGCTAGGTGGTGGGAAGACTTGCTTAAGAGGTCGAAGGGACTGGATGTAAAAAGCAGTAAATCGGGCTCTGTGGTGTGCTCTGGGAGAGGCATAAGTCCAGTAATGATCTGCTAATGATGATGACCACTCAATGTCAAAGAAAAGTAACCTGGAAGTTGTACCCTGTTGTATCTCCTAGGAGAGGAGGAGGGGGACAACTCAGAGTGGAAACAAATTTATATCTATTGAGCTGCAGATCTCCCTATCGGTGGTAGTTACTTACGAACTGGCAGAATCTTTTGTTCTCGCTTATTCCCTACTAGCCGACCCACGCAACCTCGTTTGCGTGTCCTATTGCCCGTAACTTGATAATTTTCCCCCGTTTTTGAAACATTCTCCATTGGTGTGCCACTCCTATTTGTCTTAGCGTGATATTATATAGCCTTCCTTGATAAATGCACTATCCAACACTGAAAGAATTCTTCAAATCGGACCAGTGGTTCCTGAGATTAGTGCGTTTAAACAAACAAACAAACTCTTCGGGTTTATAGTTTAGTAGCTTAGTATAGATGAAATAATAAAGTACCTCGCATCACTCCCTTTTTCAATCCTCTTGTCCTACGGTCATTTGCAATAAGCTGTACCTACACACAGTTGGTGAATGTTTTCCTTTTTATAGAAATACCCAACCAACTATATCGCTTCTTCCAGTCAGAAACAAAGACCACTCGGACTCAGAACAACAATTTGTAGGTCACACAAACTATTGTCCTATGTAGGGATAGAAACCATACCACTCAGCGCTGCGGCGAGACCGCTTAAACACCGCTATCCCATTCGTGAGCTCCACGAATGTCCATGAATAAGTAATCCTCCTTGTGTCGTTATCCTCAATTCTGAGGATCGTGACCTCTATTTTGAGTTATTCCACGAGTGATAGCTCGCCACCTGTTTCTATCTTGAGCAGTGTGTAGGACAGCATGGATCGTTGTGCCGAGAGTAGAGCAAACTTAGTCTGCCCAGCGCCCAGCGTATTTTTTAATATAAATTATGTTCTGTGGCTCTGACTTGAATTTATCGTGGCTCGTATCTTCCTTGCGTGCTAAATATCTATCATGATAGATTCTAAAGATTTCATTGGTATTTGGATTAATTTAGGACAGTGTACCCACCTTTAAAAGTGAAAAACAATCTAAAATCAAACAGCGACTATTGGCAAGCGGCGTAAACAACAGAAGAAACATAACAATGATTCATTCGAGTTACGGAGTGTTGAAGTTCTAGCAATCTACACTTCCTATCGAGAATAATTCAATGTAAAATTGGCAGTTAATAAAAAGATCAATAACTCATTTCATATAATCTATAGAAAAGTCTTTCAAAAAAATAATACCTTTGTTTCCCGATTTTCATTTTTTCTTTTTGTTTAAAAAAGATAATTGTTTTGAATTAACTGTGAATGTTATCACTGAGAATTTTAATTTTCAAAACTAAAAACTTAACCCCACAAAATTCAGTAATTATTAATTTCGAGAAAAAAACACTTTCTTTTTGTGATACTGAGATAAAAATAAAGTGCGAAAATGGATGATATCAAAATTTTTACTGAGAAAATCGTTAATACATAACTTTATGGTTTTTTTTGCTGGCTACAATCTCTATCTTTCTCTTTTTCGATAGATAGTCTAGTTTAACTAGAGATCATGAATAAAAAACACAAATGATATTCCACGTAAATGTAATTAAAAATTGAATATTTTCAACATCATATATTTGTCTCAGGTTCATTGTATTCGCAGCTCTAAGCTGTACACAAATAATTTAAGATTACAATAAATAAATTTTACACATTGAACAAATTTCTATGTATTACAATTTTTATTCCACGTATATATCGTTTAAAACGCACGAAATACAATAATTTCATCTGGAATAAGTAATTTAATTACATAAAAAGCTTTTTATTTAAATTTGCTAAACACATAAAGAGAGTAACTCTCCAAAAATTTTATACATATAATCAATAACACGACAAAAATGATTATTTAATAAAAGCCACATTCAATATGGCACTCATTTTGATAGTAATTTAAGCTAAGTCATTTTATTTTAAGAAGAACGTTCTGAGAACGACAGTTTGAAACATATTTCTATCTATACACATAATAATCCATTAAATGTATGTACTTGGTATACGACTAGTGAATATTTAGGTAACTATTTTACTAAATTATGGAAGAATTCTACTACACAATTTATCTATAATTAACTAAACAAAATACTGACTTAATGACTAGGTTATCTTAAACAACACATTCAGCTTCTGTTTTAATATTTTTACAATAATTCGTTTAATTCGTTATGAATCTCTTTACTCGCATTGACAATACTTTACTGTCATATATGCTTCTCAACGTACCTACTTGAAATATATAAATTTGAGATAACCTGCCATTATTCATTTCATACAATTAATATTAAATGCAACAAAATTATTCAACAAGTATTACAAACATGAACGTAAACGTTTTGTGCACCAATCATTTTCACTTAAACATTTATAAATGCAAATTGTCAAACAATTTCATATTTAATTACTAAATAAAGGAAACATTAATAAAACTAAATATTTAATATAAATATCACAAATTACAAAATAGTCTACTACATTGATTACTATAGACGCGGAAACAAACATACGTCATTGTTGTCTATTACACACAGAAGAGTTCCCGCCATAAGCAAAATAGCAACTATACAATATAAAATGAACACAGACTCAAAAAATGGACAAGAGCTTAAAATATAATTCAGCTGCTGGCAATTAAAATAATACCTCTTGAGTAACGCTGAGATAAAATAGTAGTTTTCATACGAATAGTCATAATTTCAATTCGTAAAAAAATACAAAAGAAGGCATTCTTTCTTTCCTTAGCTTTCCACGTCTATCTAATAGAAAGTGTAATTGATACATAGATTCCACGACATGTACTTTTAAACGTTGACAACACTTAAGTTCACATCGAATCACAAGAAGTTCGATAGACAAGAAAGAATGCTAGATCTTTTTTTTTAAATTCCTTTTTCACTTGAGTAGCTAACAGTCACAAGTCCAATGTGTCGTTACGCCTGTGGCTACCTTACACGTGGGTAGCAGGCGCCGATTCTCAGTCGAATAAACAAATGAGAGCTCTAAGGAGACCGTCACCAAAGCACGCACAGCAACCTCGTTTCGGTTTCTCGTCGGGTGCAAAGCTGGGCTGTTTCGGTCGCTTCGATCGGCGTGCACATAATTTACTGGTTTGCTCCTCTTCAGCCGGTGGCTCAGAACGCGCACTGAGGTGTACTGGCAGGGCTGCGGGCTCGGTAGGCCGGGGACGTGCCCAGCGACGCAGAAGTGCCTCCTGTTCATTGCCTACTGGTACCGGTGCAGATAATTTTCGAGCGCGGGCCAATACTAAAGCACGTTCCATCGGTTCAAGTAGTTCAAGAGCGAGAGCTCTATCAAGTTCTTCTCCGGACAGCAATAAGTATCGTGGACAATAAGCCAGTTCCCCAAGCGCTGCTCTTTTATTCGCAGGAGTCAATTCTCGCTTAGTGCGTTTGCATACAGCTGTACTCCAACGCGATAGAGCTTCAGCTAGTACCAGCTCACTTGACACTCGCAGTGTATCACGTTTCACAATGAGCATCAAATCCTCGTACGTGAGCTCCTCAATGCGTTCATCAGTCAAAGCTATATCTGCATTGTCATCCAATACTAAAAGTGCATTGTGAGCAAGAGAGTCGCACCAGCGCGAGCACTGCGCCAGGGTGCGGGCGGCAGCATCATCGGAAAGAGCCGGCAGAGGAGGGGCAGAAGCCGCGCCAGGTAATCTTGCACAAAGGAATCGCAAGTCACGTAAAATTTCAAGTGCTACTCCAGCATCAAGCATTTCGTCGAGTCTGCGAGCACAACGCTCTGCTAGTGGTGGGCAGAGAAACTTGTAGGCAGCATCCAGTGCGCAACGCGCTGTCCCCACTGAGTTGAGTTGCGTCGGTTCACAGTAGTGGTAGCGCAGTAGTTGTTCGAAGCCCCTCCGATCGATGTAGTCAACGACGATGACGTCGGTTTTGCAAGAAAGCAGGGCTGCGAATACAGGGCTGGTAGCAGCAAGCACACGGCGATGCCCAGGGTAGCGCCAAGTGTCACCGTTGATTCCGACTTCAAACACGATGTCGCTCTGCTTTTCATCATCATAGAGCGTCCCCGTGGTAACGTCAATATCTAAACCACCGTACTCCATGCAGGTCGTGCTTGGTATCCCCGACTCGATCTCATCCTCGGAGTTGGTACGCGCTGGATTCGTTACTATCGTCATTTTCGTTGTTCTTCGATTGCACTACCTGAAAAAAGTTAAAAAAACTGGTTATTTTATGTCATACAAAAGAAAAATTATGAACTAATGACATGAACATAATTTCTTTGAAATTCTAACCAATCTATACAAATAAAAAAAATTGGAGTGTCTGTTTGTAATAGTAAAATAACAGCTTTTTAATCAATGCATATGTATGTATACACGATACATATACCAAAAATGTAGTTTAAAAAAAAATTTGTCTGTCTGTCTGTTTGTTCCGGGTAATCTCTGGAACGGCTGGACGGATTTTGACGGGACTTTCACTGGCAGGTAGCTGATGATCCGGGGAGTAACTTAGGCTACTTTTTTAGACTAACTTTGTCCCGCGGCGTTATTCGCGGTACGCAAATAACCGCGGGGTTCAGCTAGTCTATAATATAATAAATTTTTACACTGAAATTTTATTCTTAAGTATTGTCTTTTGATGTTTTAGTATCAAAAGCTTAACAAGAGGATAAACAATAACTGATTAAAAGAATAGCTCTTCAATAGCAATGAATCAGGGCTTTAGATAGGTTCTTTTTTTTCTGACATCAAAGTTACTTTCTATGTTGGAAATTAGCACTACCTATCAGTCTGAAAATGGTGTTATGGATTAAAATTTTCACTATAGTAAAGCACAACAATTTATTTGTATTTATTCTCCTTGTAAAATAGTTCACGTAAATATATTAGACTACAATGAGTATAATGTACTTGTAATTCTTTTAATATGTTTTCTTTAACCCTTCCTTGTGCGAGACGCTAACTAGCGATAGTTAGCGGGCATTTAGCGTCGTTTATTATATCCTGTATTATGAACATATCAGTGCCATAAAGAATCGTTATTACTCAGTTTGTGTTACGAATCATCTTATGCGTAAACAGTTACCAAGGGCACTGGCTACGGTTTTCAGAAATGTATACAATGTAAATATAACACGAATGCAAACAATCGGTTTAACGGTAATGTTTAACTAATAGAGTTAATATACTTGATTCTTCGTTACACCTGTTTTACCTTGTTGCCATACTTAGAAATGTTATAGTTTAGTATAATCAAAAAATGAATAAATAAAAAATAATATGTAACGATCTTCCAATAGTTCCAATAGCTAAATAGATTCACTATTTTTATTACTGAGAACACTCTATTCAATCTCCTTTCAAACAAAAATACCTTTAAAATCGGCCTATCCTTTCAGTCGCTGGTTGTTTAGAAGAAAAAAACGTGGGTTATATGTTTGACCCCTGTATATCCGTTTTATGCTACTGAACAAAAATCTAAGAAAAAAAATACTACTAAATTATTTAAAAATTATTGAAAAAACATTCAAAATATACCAAAAATCCAACACGCTTGACACTTGATTTAATAACTAAATAATAATAAAAAATTGCGGATATCTGACACACAACGCCATTTAGTTTCAAGATAAATAGAGCTTGTACTGTAAAAGCTAGATTGACTGATAGAAATACATACTTGTATACTTAATTTTCTTAATATATACATAGAAAATACCCAAACTCCGAAACAAAAATTTGCAGATCATACAAAAATTGGTTCCGACCCTTGAATCGAGCCCGAGACCAAAGCACAGTAGTCGCACACGCCACTAATATGCCACCGAGGCATTTCTCATGTCGTTGCTTTGAATTCAGTTGTATAGTAGTAAACCTATTAAATAAATATAAATAAATATTTAAATAAATAAATAAATAAATATTTCGGACATCTAAACACACAACGCCATCTAGTCCCAAGATAAGCAGAGCTTGTGTCATGGGGTACTAGACAACTGATACAAATACATATATTTTTTTTTTTTTGTAAATACGTACATATTATAGATAGAACACACCCAAACTCCGAAACAAATATTTGTAGATCATACAAACATTTGGTCCGACCCGGGAATCGAACCCGAGACCTCATGATCAGCAGTCGCTCACGCCAACCGCTAGACCAACGAGGCAGTCTCAGTATTGAGTCCTACATTATAATAAAATTCTTGTAATAATATCTGGGTCAGCAAACTGGAAACTTTCATTTACTATTCATAGAATATATTGCATTAGAGCAAATGGAAAGCTGTATTGATTATCTCTTAACAACCTAAAGCCCAGCTTTAAATTGAATACACATTGTATCCATATGCTACACAATATATCATATTATTGATATATGCCTTGTTTGCACAAAGCTCAGTGTAATGAGTTTTGTATAATATACCACTAATACCTATATATATAGGGAGATACGTCTAGTTTTAACATCTACCAATGACACAATACATCTACGTTTATGATCAGGGCTCAGTCTCAACCATTGTATTCGGTGCGTAGCATATACATCTATACAAATAAAATTGGAGTGTCTGTTTGTAATATTAAAATAACCGCTTTTTACTAAATGCATATGTATGTAGGTAGGTCTAGGTAGCAGAGCCACGCTGATTTCAGCACGAATGGGCCGGCTCGACCGGGGCGGTACTACCCTCGCACAGAAAATCAACGTAAAATGACAGCGATCATGCTGTCGTGTTTCGTTGGTGAGTGCGAGACCGGAGGCCCAACGATGCAGAAGCATCACTAGCCCGCCATGGTGATGGTCGCCATGCTGCATTGTTACATTGTCGGCATTCGCAGTATGGTGACCACCACTCTTGGATTCTGCTTCATTTTGGCAGGGCAATTTATAATATATATATACGATACATATACCAAAAATGTGGTAATTTTTTTTTATCTGTCTGTCTCTCTGTCCGTCTGGCTGTCTGTCTGTCTGTCTGTCTGTTTGTTCCGGGTAATCTCTGGAACGGCTGGACCGATTTTGACGGCACTTTCACTGGCAGTTGGCTGATGATCCAGGGAGTAACTTAGACTACTTTTTTAGACTAACTTTGTCCCGCGGCGTACTCGCGGTACAACAATAACCGCGGGTAACACCGCGGGTTACAGCTATTTCTAACTAAAATATAACAAAATACCTACTTTTCGTTAGCTGAGGGCACGTATTCGCTAAATTGATGTAATGAATAAAAATGAAAAGAAGTAGGAGTAATTAATTAAGAGTATTTACCTCCAAGCCCTGAAGGCATTCTTTTGAAACAGTAATATTTTGGGAATTTGGGTAAACTAATATTATAATTAACTTTTAAAGAAATATCATCGAGTTCTCTGCGCCCACATAAGTAATTATTGTTTTTAGATTTCCAAACTCTAAGAGTATGTTCTAAGTAGAGAGAGAATAGAGAGTAAGTAAGTAATATGTTGACATTTTAAATTTGAAAAAAAAAAATTATAACTTTCTTTTAATCTAAACTAATAAATAAGTTAGTTAGCTCGGTAGTCATAGTATGGTATAATGGACTTGTCAATTTTAAATCTATACAAATAAATAAAATTGAAGTGTCTGTTTGTAATATTAAAATAAGAGCTTTTTAATGAATGCATGTGTATATATACACGATACATATACCAAAACTGTAGTTAAAAAAAAATTGTCTGTCTGTCTGTCTGTTTGTTCCGGGTAATCTCTGGAACGGCTGGACGGATTTTGACGGGACTTTCACTGGCAGGTAACTGATGATCCAGGGAGTAACTTAGGCTACTTTTATAGACTAATTTTGTCCCGCGGCGTTACCCGCGGTACAACAATAACCGCGGATAACACCGCGGGTATCAGCTAGTATTAAATATATAGCTGCATCTTGTGATCGTCACTGTGGCAAATAATGGCTGTATTGTAGAAGAATCAAGATCCAAACTAAGGAGAATAAAACAATGTCAGAACCGGGTTGTATGTATATAGGTCTCGGGTTCGATTCCCGGGTCGGACCAAAAGCTTGTATGACCTACAAATATTTGTTTCGGAGTTTGGGTGTTTTCTATGTATAATATGTATGTAGTAATTTACAAAAAAAAAAGTATATATGTATTTGTATCAGTTGTCTACTAGTACCCATAACACAAGCTCTGCTTAGCTTGGGACTAAATGGCTTTGTGTGATAGATGTCCGAAATATTTATTATTTATTTTTATTTTATTTATCCTATCAAAAGAGCTCAATCGATTCAAATATTTTTGAATTTTTGAAATGTACACAAGCCAATTTAATATTTTTATATATAGGTAGTACAACGATTACATTTTCTCTTAACTAAATCTTGGAACAAACATTTCTCCAAAGCGAGAATCAACGGCAACAGAATGTCCGTTTTGCGAAACGTGCGTAAACGGGGCGCTATGCGTCACCTCCTGCATTCCCTAAAGCATAAACAAAATTACACATTGAAATGCTTCTGAACACGTTTACGCTTCTCGCAAGTGCTTCATAAATAAACACATCCTCGTCTTATACAGTTTGTAATTATGCTCCGTGATTCGTGCTCTATGACTTCTTAAATTGGTTAGCGGAGTTCTCATAGTTATTACACGATGCAACAAACATATCAACATCACCAAAATCTTTTCGCGGAAATCCACATCCGAAACTATGGCGATAATATTTCATTATTATAATATTCCACACACAATGTCAGCTAACGAGAATCAAGCTGAAATGGACATAAATATTGGAGTGATATCTGTGATTAACCTAGAGACCTCGAACATTAAGGATTGTTATTCGGAGTGTGATTTTCAGAGTATTTTTAGTAAAGTCTCTTTTACACGTCGGAAGGTGTATTTCTCAAATTCATCGAACCCTAACACGTAACTACTGAGAGATCTCACGTCGTACTTTTAGACGCATAACATTATAGGCACATGGATGCTACTATTTCCTTGGTATATATACTCACTCACACGGTGAAACACAGCGCAGGCACTGTTTCACACCGGTTTCCTGTGAGGCCGTAGTATCACTCCGGTTGAGCCAGTCCATTCATGCCGAAGCGTACCTCTCCCACGTTTGTACAAGAAAAATTAAAAGAAAACGGGGTTTTTTTCCGCAACTGTACACTGCCTGTGGGACACTGAGACATACGATAAATATGGCGTACATAGTTCGCCGGGTCAGCTAGTTTTTCATATTTCTTTATTCAAATTCAAATTCAAAATCATTTATTCAATTAAGATACTAAGTGACATTTATGAACGTTAAATTGAAGCTGCCGTTAAAAATCATGACAGACGCCACAGCATGTGCTGCATTGTCGAGGTAAATTAGGTGAAAACACCAAAATCTACTGCCTGCCTGAGTCGATCCATGACTTCCAGTTTCCAAAATGCGTAGAGCCTCATGAGAAGAATACTGGGAAAGAAACTCATGGTCACTCTTTTCAAAGTCACATTTTCAGGTACAATAGTGTTAGTATTACATGTAAGGTAAACAGTATGCAAGCTGTTGCCAGCTGAATTTCCTTTTATTAAAATGCTCCAAAATCTAACGCACAAACAAAAAAAAGAAAAATCACTCATTGACAACGTTAAAGGTTTTAGTCCATAAAACTTTAGCATAAAATAACACTTCTTTTTGGTAATAACATGTGTACCAAACTCGAATTCTAGTTGCAACTCATTGAACAATGTAGGTTACATAAAGAATCTTATCTCTCATTATTATTTTATATTATGTTATATTACCACTTTTATTGTAATGCAAGCAATATAATTATGTTCTATCTCATTTATTTATCTGATTCAAATGAGCTTTTAACCTATGTACACACGCCCTCGATACTATAATAGACTGTTCATGATATAATTGAAGTATTAACAAACATGCATTTTCGGGGATAAGATTCAAACTGCTTGACAAAAATAGGTTTACTGTCTAATATGTTAACGTGGAGAAACTTCTTTGTATAAACCTCTTTTAACCCGACCTGACCCGTAAGTTACCAAGCAAGAGTAATTGTTTTGGCAATCTAGGTACGTGTCAATAGATTCCTAATAATGACTCAGGTGACATAGACTGTATAAATTGTTTCAAAAGTTTTACATAGTCAGGTAATAGTTTTTGAAACTTTTTCCTGTTCTTTTCTTTTATAAACATTTCATTTTTGAAATACCAATGCTTTATGTAACAAGTGCAGGAGGCTACAGTTTTAATTGATGTTTCGTAGTTTAAAATTACAAAGTACAAAGTAAAAGTCTTTACTACAATTATTGTTTAAGTTATATTAGTTAAGAAGAAAAACAAGTCACTAACAATATTTAAAAGACCGCTTAACGATTACGCGAGAGTTTACGCGATCAATTTGTTTCAAACTTTTGATTTAGCCAAATAATGAGAAATTAACGGAATTAAATGAAAGTAAAAAAGTTACGATTATGTTTAGCAGCCAATTAAATCGAAGAAATTGGTGAAAATTTGCAATTATAAGGAGGAAACACAAGACGAAGTTAATCTGGTCTTAGGTGACCCAGTCAACCCTCTCAGCCATAGAGTAGAGTTTACGAAGTACCCAACGATATTAATTTAAATGGTCACTGAGTAGCCTTTTAAGCGTTACAACTGCAAGAATCATTTATTTCAAGATGTCATTCCATCAAAATATATGTCACAATGCATTTCCCTGATGTTACGCAATGAAATTCCCGAATCGGTTTCCTACGTCAAAATATAATGCAGTTAGTGTTGAAACGGTAGGGACATTTTACGATAGAGGTTATTTGTGATGCTCTCGCTAACCTACATACATTCGCATAGCTTTACGATGCTGGGCTGGATTCGCCCTATTTTTAGAGACTATAATTCATTGGTGCTGGTGCAGTGTTATGAAACTGCCACATTTTATAATTTACCAGCTTAACCCCGCGATGTTACCCGCGGTTATTTTTGTACCGCGAGTAACGCCGCGCGACAAAGTTAGTCTAAAAAAAAAATAGCCTAAGTTACTCCCTGGATCATCAGCTACCTGCCAGTGAAAGTCCCGTCAAAATCCGTCCAGCCGTTTCAGAGATTAGCCGGAACAAACAGACAGATAGACAGATAGACAGACCGACAGACAGACAGACAGACAAAAATTTTTTTAACTACATTTTTGCTATATGTACCGTGTGCATGTGTGATACATATGCATTTAGTAAAAATCGGTTATTTTAATATTACAAACAGACACTCCAATTTTATTTATTTGTATAGATAAGCTACTACACTAAAAATCGAAATTGTATTCATGTTTTAATTTTCTATTCAATGAGGATTTCTTTAAGTCACTTTGATTGTTTCGTAGCTTTAAACGATTTGTATGATTTAACAAAACAATACCTGTAAGTTACCTTAACTTAATCTACCCCTTAAAATGTTTTTCTCTTTATTTAAGACAACAGTTTTGCGTTTACCTAGTACATAAAACTGTTTTCTCATTAGATCTTGTTTAGTCTTGTTTATTTCAAAAGGTAAAGTAAAGTTCTAAGAAGAACAGCTATTCTATTGTTAAAAAAAAATATCTGTAGAGCTTCATACAATGTAGATACTTGAGGTTAATTTTTCTTGCAAGATTCTCTAAAAAGAAGAAAATGGTTTAATCCAATTGGAAGAATACTAAAATTCTTCTTTAAAACACTTACATTTTTTAGTTCGTTATAAATGAATAAAAACAATTAATAGATTATTTGCCTTATTATGAAAAGAATATGAATATATAATTTTGCTATCGCATTCATAACACAGCGTTGTCTAAAAAACCTTCAATCATGAAGTTTGAAATCTAATATTTAAAACTATAACTAATGATTGAAGTAGATTTTTGATGTTGAAATCATTACTAAATATAATATAATCATAAATTCATTATTTTTATTCAAAAAGATTCTTCCAAATAGGTTTGCTTAAAAATTTAAATATCTATTTCCATTAAAAACTTCATTCAAACTGACACGCCACTCCCTGCATTGAAGTCTGACAGCTGTCAACAACTTCTAATGGTACAAAAGGCTTAGAAGCAAACATGAAATTTCAGTGTAAGACTACTTTAAATATTCTGAATTTAAAATGAACCGAAATATTTTAAACGTATTTTGGATGTCTAGGAATATATTTGAAAACGTTTCTAATGTTCATACGAAGAAAAGTATATTTAATTATTTATTATGCGTATATTTAATTATACTGTTGCCTCGTTGGTCTTGCGGTTGGCGTATGCGAATGCTGATCGTGAGGTCTCGGGTTCGATTCCCCGGGTCGGACCAAATGTATGTATGATCTACAAATATTTGTTTCGGAGTTTGGGTGATTTCTATGTATAATATGTATGTATTTACACAAAAAAAAAGTATATATGTATTTGTATCAGTTGTCTAGTACCCATAACACAAGCTCTGCTTAGCTTGGGACTAGATGGTTAAAGATGTCCGAAATATTTATAAATATTTATATTTAATTTTATAACACTTTATGCACTTTTGTACATAGACGGACTTAATGTTCAGGTCAGTCAACCTTAGGGTGGTGTAGAATTTTTTTAAGGTATACAAGGTTAGATATTAACTAGTAAATTAAAATAAAAAAAAAACTGCACACAAAAAAGGCAACGGGTTTAGCGGATTATTTTTAACTTTGTTAATCATGAACCTCCACATAACTTTTTTTTGTATGGAATAGTAGACAAATGAACTGACGTATCGCCTGATGGTAGCGATTACCACCGCCCATGGACACCCGCAACACTAGAGGCGTCACAAGTGCGTTGCCGGCCTTTGGGGGACGGGGAGGGGAATGGGGAGCGCCAGCGCTGTTTCACATTGGTTTTCTGTGAAGCCGTAGTATCACTCCGGTCGAGCCGGCCCATTCATGCCGAAGCGTGAGCCTTAAGAGTGAAATGTCCAAAAACCCTTTCTGCCAAGATTTCAAGTAGCTAAGTCCCAGCGGAGTATGCTCTTCGTTGATGAATCAGTCAGATAACACAAATTAATTTTATATGTATAGACTG
The DNA here is from genome assembly GCA_905220595.1 of Spilosoma lubricipeda. NCBI lineage: Eukaryota > Metazoa > Arthropoda > Insecta > Lepidoptera > Erebidae > Spilosoma > Spilosoma lubricipeda. The sequence goes on from HG992290.1 coordinate 7,223,436, forward strand.
CTACGGTTGGGTAGCGCCCTTAGTATCGGCCGTGCGTGCATCCTACAAATTGCTCAACTAAAAACGATAAAATTAGTGAACGTCAGAGAGTGTAAGCCTTGCATCGCATTCAAGGTTTTGTAATTAAATCTTAATAATATTTTATTGACTTTTCGAGTGTATAAAAAGAGGCAACAATGTATGTTGCCTCTTTTTATACGCTTACATAATTATTAAAACCAGTAGCAGTAATTGGATAGACCGGATATTCAGTTACATAACATTTTATTATTGCTTTAATCGGTTCGTCTGAATATGTTTATTTATAATAACGTTAATTTAATAACATTGTTATATTTTGTTGTTGTAAATTACTTATTTTACTCACATAATTTCTTGACATCATATAATTTAAATCCCGGAACGTTTGACAACCCTACGTGGATAATTGATAACTGATAATGATAAGGTCTTTAAAATGAATCTTCCATTCTTTAATTTATTATGAATGTTTTTTTTTAAATGAAATGGAGCCAAATTCCCAAATAAAGATAGTTTTCCAAATCCATAGTTATAAATGCGAAAGTAACTCTGCTTGTCTGTCCTGCTTTCATAGCCAAACTGCTGCACGAATTTCAATGAAATTTGGCATCCTTGAGAAAAGACATAGGCTACTCTTTGTTGCGGTAACCTACAAATACGCGGGCGAAGCCGTGCGCAAAGGCTAGTTAGTATAAAAACAAAGGAAGCTTAAAATAACGCATAAAAAATACAACTGATTTGAAAACTTGCTTTGGTTGCTGAAGTCGGTAATATCTTTTCTAAATCTGAATACATTAAAACAGTGTGTCAAAAAGTCAAATAAAATTGATTCGATATGCGAATTGCACAAGACTATAAACAGATGAGCGGATTAAAATGGTGTCTTCAAAATAGAACTCGGAGTCGGTTGAGACACGCGGAAATGAATAAGCAACGAATACACGCAATAATGCGCTTGCGCAAGCTCCATCCATTTAATATGCATATCGAACGAAATGACAATATCGGAAATGGAAAATTGACAGTCTATGATTTTTCAATTAAATGTATGACTGTACATCTGTGTGTCTGACTGTAGCATCCTATTTTGTTTGAAATGGGACTTGATTGAGCTATACCAATTACAATTATTGATAATTATTAGTACATAATTATTGTTTCATTACTTAATTATAACATTAAGAATACCGTAAGGAGTTATAAAAAGATAGGTACCTCCTTGATTTCTTTATAATCTATATATATATAAATGAATCCCTATGTGCCTTGGTCACGACATCACGCGTGAACGGCTGAACCGATTTTGCTAATTCTTTTTTGTTGGATAGCCCATTTAGCGAGGAAGGTTTTAATTTATGTAACATCACTCTACGACTAATAGGAGCCGGGTATTGACGAAAAATGTTGGGAAAATGAGAAAAAATAATTTATTATGGAGAGACGCAAACGAAGTTGAGCGGGTCAGCTAGTGCTTAATAAATACTGAAATCAATCATCATCATCTTCCTAGCCTTTAATATTTCCAATATTTCAGCTTCAGCTTATACTTCAACCAGTTTTATCGGAATATTAGTTTTTACACGGAGCGACTGGCATCGGACCTCTGCAACCCCGAGGGTGAACTGGATTCGAAGGTCAAACTATTTGTCAGTATATTTGAGGGCACAGACTTCCTAATAACTATTGCCATAAGTGTTCATGACAACCGGGACCGACGGCTTAACGTGCTCCCCGAGGCATGGGCAGGAAAAACCGCCATTTTCCATACAAACCTAACAGTAGTCCGACCCGGGAATCTAACCCGATACCTCTTGCTCTGCAATTGTTTACGCTAACCAGTAGACCAACGAGGCAAACCAATATCAATATTAACAAGATAAGACAAGTTTTTTTTCAAGGAAAACGTTGCGCGATCGGTTTGCAATTAATTTTCAAGTTTTAATGAAAAGTTTTGATGTTATCGAAGATCTCTAGGGCTTTACTTATTTATCTTTTACTTTACAATGACCTTTACAACTCTGAATTTTCACAAACGAGAACTGACTATAATATTAACGTTTCAAGTAAGCGCTATATATTTTTATAGATATGTAGCATACATTTATTATGGTCTTAGAATTTTTACAAGAAACCGTATGAAAGCTTTCCAGGAAAAACCCACTTCCCAAAAATAGGGTGACTTTTAATTTTGTAGGTACTCCCCAAACCACGTGATTCATTTAAATTATTTGGATCGGGACACGCTCTGAGAAATTTTCAATGAGATTGGCTTTCTTTTTGTAAAAAATAACTTTTTTGTTGAGTTCGTACTCTCATTTCGTAGTCACGCGTTCATTATTCGCCAAGTTTCTTTTAATTTTTTTTAAACAAAACCTTTTTAATTCTTTAGGCATCTACATCCTCTATTTTGTTTATAAATAAAAGTTGTTTTTATTTATTACTAGCTGACCCGGCGAACTTCGTACGACCATCGCGCCATATTTACATATCTGTCTCAGCTTCACGTCGCGGACAAAAAAATGACTTTCCTCGATTATCGAGCACATAAAAAAGAGAATTATTTAATTTGGTTCAGCCGATCGGAAGTTATGCGCGTACATACATTTCGGCGATTCATTTATATATATAGATAATTGTGAAACGCGTTGCAAAGCTAATAATAAAATTTAAATACTTCTATTGTAATTTTATTGGATAGAGTATTCACTGAGAAAAGTGGTTAAGTATGACCCATGATGGCAAAACAGTTACCATAAACGTCAGTGACTATGTGGGGAACAGCCAGTGTGTATTTTTACATCAAATATTGCAGTTTATAATATTTATTTATACAATCTTACTCGTTCTTCATAAAAAATAAGAAACACTGATATTTTCAGAGTGACCAAGCGTTATTTGTTCAGTGGCATAGATTTCATAATACGGCATTTTTACGGTGGTTGACATTGAAATTATAGATGAGACCTGCCAACAGAGCGTTTGCGCTAACTAGTCCATTGTCCGAACTAATGTGATTCCAAATATGAAGAATAAGTAAACATTACAAATAACAAACTGGTATGACATGAGTATTTTTCTACTTGTACAAGGAACGTCCAAAGTTTTTTTTTCGATTCGAAATTTAAATTTGCGTTTGTGGTTTTCTTTAACTACACAAAAGAGTATTGTATTGGTTAAACTTATAAGTTTATATACTGGGTGGAAATTTGTAATGCCACCTAAAGGGAAACTTAAATATTTTTTTTAATGAATATTGGGCAAACGAGCAGACGTATCACCTGATGGTAAGCGATTACCGCCGCCCATGGACACCCGCAACATTAGAGGCGTCACAAGTGCGTTCTGGCTTTTTTAAGAAGGAGTACACTAGATAGAAAATGTTTAAAAAGAAAATATTCCTTTATGTTTGAAAAGAAAGAGAACTGCATTCAATAATTTCCGAAAATTCGCTTGCCACACCCTTACAACTCAGTTACAAAATTACACTCAGTATAACCTTTATTATTTATTACTAGCTGAACCCCGCGGTGTTACCCGTGGTTATCGTCGTACCGCGAGTAACACCGCGGGACAAAGTTAATTTATAAAAAAGTAGCCTGAGTTATTCCCTGGATCATCAGCAACCTGTCAGTGAAAGTCCCGTCAAAATGGGTACAGCCGTTCCAGAGATTACCCGGAACAAACAGACAGACGGACAAAAAATTTAAATATACGCTTTTGGTATATTTACCGTGTATACATAAATATGCATTTAGTAAAAAACGGCTATTTTAATATTACAAACATACACTCCAATTTTATTTATTTGTATAGATATAGATGATGTATTATATAATTGAATGTAGATATACCAGTGCAAATTATTACCGAGTGAGTTAACCGATGATTTTCCTTACCACAAAACAATGTTATTTAATCATATTATAATGCTTACATATTAGTGTGCAGAACAGTGTAGTTAATGTACTTGAATACATTGTTTAAAATTAGCCGGAAGACTTTTTTATTGTCTAATAGGTATTTGTCAATTTCAGTTTTGCCAAGCAATATTAGTCCTTAAAACAAGTTTCCTCTAAATAGTTATTTTAAAAGTAAGTATAGGTATAAACAACGCATTTTATACCTGTTCTTTGTATCATTATCCTACTTACGAGAGTAAGATGTATTTATAAAAAAATAATATTACAATTTATTTGAGTAGGTAAACCTTGATAGATACAAAAACAAAAGTATTTAAATCACGAAATTTGATTATAAAATCAATTGCAAATCTTGTACCTACCCTACTATACATATTAATCTTTCTGATCCCATCCAGGTCCCATCGTTGTTCAAAATGTCACGATAGTAATATTTGATAATAAAAGAAACTTTCGTTTCACTCATATTACTTTCGGCTAACCCTTCCTCGCTCAAAAGCGAGGTAAAAAGTTAGTGATTGGATCTATATTCAAAAAATATTTGTTTATGGTTTGATTCGGGAGCAGCTAGCTGGGCCGGGCCAGGGCGACCCGACCCGGCCAAGCGCGTACTGCCCTACTTACTACCAACTAGGTCAAGAGTACAGAGACTCAGCGAAAACCATAGACAATCCTACCTTCATATATTAGTGTCTGTTATTGAGATATAACATTGTAGTAAAATATGAATAAGAAAAGGAAGTATTGACCTACCAGTATTAGCTCATTGTATGTAATGTTTGTTATTATCGCCAGTAATAAACAACACGAAGTATATTAATGTTTCAGTGTCCTTTTAAGTGTTATACATTTTATGTATTCTAAATAGTTATAGCTTAGTCGTTATTCATTATTATCTTTGTAAAAATATATTTAAGTAGGTCTTATAGACCCTTATTTTCATTGAATAAAATGTATGTATCATTGCTGTTCTGAGGCACAATGTTGTCACGGAGACTGCAACACAGTCTTTACATCTATACAAATAAATGAAATTGGAGTGTCTGTTTGTAATATTAAAATAACTGCTTTTTACTAAATGCATATGTATGTATACACGAAACATATACCAAAAATGTAGCTAAAAATTTTTTTGTCTGTCTGTCTGTCTGTCTGTTTGTTTGTTCCGGGTAATCTCTGGAACGGCTGGACGGATTTTGACGGGACTTTCACTGGAAGGTAGCTGATGATCCAGGGAGTAACTTAGGCTACTTTTTGTTTAGAGTAACTTTGTCCCGCGGCGTTACTCGCGGTACAACAATAACCGCAGGTAACACCGCGGGGTTCAGCTAGTCTATAACATAATAAATAATGGGATAACTATCCACGATAATGCAGTGACTTATTTATTTGATTATGCAATCCATTTTTATGCGTATCCTATTTTAAAGTTTGCAATAAAAACAGAACGCATTCATTTCGCTCTGACTAAAAAGCTTAAAATTTGATACTCTAGCAGTGCAATTGCTATATCGGTAGTAGCAATCAGATTAAATACCTACTCCGTATACTAATTAATACCTAAAGGGAGCTAACGAAGTAGTAATTAAATTCTTACCGAAGCGACCATTTATCGTGCTAAAATTGTATTCAACCTTTCAATTTCGATTCCGCCTTTTATTTATTAAAATAGTAAAGGTTAAATAGTTTGAAATAGAGGAAAAAAACAATTAATTATAAACTTCAAAGTATTAATAATATTATTATCATTGCTATTACCAACTCTTTATAAAGTAATTTTTCCCTAAACAGTATTTTGCGGTTAAATAAAGTATTTGGTGTGATCATAATAAAAGGTATTTTATTTTTCAAGAACCTTGCCGAGTTTATCTCAATAAAAATAAACACAGTTGAAATTAAATGTACTAATTTAGATAATTAGAAGCAATGAACCCGTTGACTTTGCTAGACCGTCAATGTTAATAAATTTCTAGCACTGTGTTTCATACCCAGTAAATATTAAAGTAAGTAAGAAAAAACCTCTAACATGAAAGTTTATTATCTCGCCTACTCCAAATACCCCTTCCTCGCTCAAAAGCGAGGTAAAAAAGTTAGTGATTGGATCGCATAGTGATGGAAACGCATAAAATGAATATTTTGTTACTCAGTATAAAGATACTGAGTAACAAAATATTCATTTTATGCGTTTCAAGCAACTGCATAAATGTTATCATTGACCATATTTAGAAAGCAAACAAACCTTGGTGATTCGACCGGAATTACTACCGAGCTCATAAGGACAGCTTCCAAATTTAAAAAAGAAAACTGATTTTGATGTACACAATTTTTATGATGGTGTGTCATTTGATTAGTCACTCCTTTATTTGAGACAAGGGAGAACATCAGTTTCATTTATATTCATTTCACGAGGACTTCCGAATCGTAAATCTAATTTATACCTGTTTTTTGATACATCTAGATGAACCACTTGGGCGTAAAAATAGTAATAAAACAACAAGGTCTCAATATTATGAAGTATTTTACTGCTACAGATCTGTTAACAAAATTAATTCACGTGTTGCTATAAAAATGGTATGAATCATCTTACACACAAGCTTACGTGTAAGCGAGTGGTCATAAGCTATAATATCACCTTACAATCTTTTTTACATTATTTTAAGTACCTGGATAACCGAGGTTTGCTCGTTTTGTTTTTGGTAAACATTCTAAAATTGAAGCCTAGTTAGATCGATTTATCGCCCTCGAAAACCCCTGCATACTAAAATAGTGGGAGCCGTTTAAGAAATTCAGATTATATTATACAAGAATTGCTGTTTAAGGGTATTAGGTAAAGTACATAGAACACATTGAAGAACATGAGTTTTTTTGCAGGAAACTTTTTTTGGCACTATCTAACGTTCCCGCCAAATTATGTCAATGTAATTATTTTTTTTAATAAACTTACATTTTACTACAGCTACCGTTATTAAGTCATTCGTATTAAATAATGAATAAGGCCTTCTACGAATACCATAACACCCCATATTACAATAGTGCCAATATGTACGTGTTAACTACAATAACTTGTTTCAATATCAAACGCCCATAATGTAACGTGATAAATAATACGGACTTCCGAATAAATATTAACTGTTTAACAATAAAGAAATAATCGAAATTCCTTTCCGTTCGTTTTTTTTTCTATTAAATGCGCACTAACGAAGCGGCAACCATTATTGATAATATGGAAATGGAAGCTTTCAATATAAAATGTAAATAACACCAAATAAACGGCAACGTCGAGAACTCCCGAATTGATTTGATATTATTTTAATCAATTGCCGAGACACGTACTTGTTTACGAAGGTAATTGAAGGTAAAATGAAAACAAATTTAGTTTAGGAAAGCTCAAATTGGTATACAAATTATGTTACCAGTTAACATTATTAATAAGAACGACTTTAGCAAAAGGTAATTATCGCTTTGATGCTCCAAAGGGCTCATAAGTAATTGTTTAGTTTTCTTTTTGGTACTGCCAAGGTAACAAACACAACCAGATTACTGGCAAGTGAATACCAGTGATGCTTTTATGCAGTACCGGTGCTTTTCTTAACTCGGAGATTGTCTAGCACGCTATCTCACGACCGAGGAAAACTATTAGCTGGTATATAATATTGCAAGCATTTTTAATGTAAGAAAACCTTATCTTCACATCTTTAAAGGCCAAGTAAAGCATTACTGAGCTGTGACTATCCCAATAAACAGAATTTTACGACTCAAACTGTAATAAAGTTCGAACAAAGATAGATTCACAATCGCCCTATCGTATGTGTTATCACAAATACCAAATCAGAGGCCTCCCATCTTGGTTTATTAACGTGATATTTGGTTAGTCCGCGGGAAGCAAGTGTATAGCTCTTAAAATGCTGTATCGTTAACAAGAGAAGAGTAGACGCGATAAGTGTTTTATTTGTTGCCGTAAGTAATTTTGCTAAATTTATTAATAAAAAGTACTGAAATGGTATGCAATGTTAAGTGTCTGTTATCAAATATTTCTTCTACATCAGATAATATTTCTCTGCAGTTTGCAGTATTTCCAATTTCGCTTAGAATTATAGAATAAAACTAAAATACAGTTTTTAGAATTTATACTACATATTTTCAGACTAGATACATTTTAACAACATTAGAATTTGGCAACATCAAACACATGAAGCGAGAAATTTTGGTGTATTTATTATAATTTTTATTAAAGCACTGACTAGGAAAAGCCAATACACTAAGGTACTAATGACACTTGACAACTGAACTGTTTGAAATGATTTAGAGGAAAAATATATCACTTGATAGCTTATTGGTTTTTGTTGAAGGAAGGATTTAATATTTTAAGTTAATTATATCTGTCGATATACTAGGGAAGTGTACTGGTATGTTGGACCCTTGGAACTAATTACATTTTAACTGCAGAAAAGTAAATAAACAAAGCTACTCACTCAAAAAGTTCGACAGGACACAGCGACTGTTACAATACGCCATCAGACAATACACTAACAAGGTTTCTGGACAGCAAGGGATTTATAAACCCATGTTAATCATATATATATATTGAAAGGAAACTTTATAGAATAGAGTTCGCATACATAGACCAAAAGTTTTCCATGACATCTTTCCTTAAATTCGTTCTAAACTGACGTAGCGTTCTTAGTGCAAAAGCACCTTGTACTGTACAGTCATCCTCGTCACACCGACTCTAGTATTAGAATATTCATTGACGAGGTGGTATAATTATGTACATTACGGAAAATTAATTAAAGCTGTTTCTTACTATGGTATTGTATGAATAATAAATCTTACATTGAATGGATGGTTTTGGTTATTGCATAGTGATTTGTCCGTAATTTTCCGTAACAAATTCTTGCTCTTTGAGAGGAATATTTCCTTCTATTGGAAGAAAACATTTGTACTAATAAGTGTGTAGCTAATTTTGCAGAAATAGCATTATAGAGACAAACTACATCAATACTTTTAACAAGTAATAGTTTTCATTGTCATATCGCTTAAGAAAGTAGTTGGCTGTGTATATAATAGAATTGTTATATACATATATGAATAATACTGCAATTTTTATATTATTTAGGACCAGTAGTGCAAAATCTAAGCTAACTGTGGAATAAGAAAACCAATATACCTTTCAGATATACGGCACTTTTGCCTCACTTTCCTTATTTGAGCTTACTGTAAAAGAAAAACCAATATACCTTAGGATATAATTACCTCCTTTGCATATCTTAACTTCATTATTATTAGGAATCTTTAAAACGATTTAGGTGTATTCATCGGTCATTGCTTGTTTGCTGGGTCGTTGCGTCGTCACGTCACGACCATCGTTGTATGACTCACTCGTGTACTTAATTTGTACCCACAACTTATAATTGAGTTAATTATTGCCTATACATGAGATGTGTTACTCATATTGATGTATTTATTATATAATGTATAGACCAGTAAACCTGAGAATTACTTAACTGAATAATATAGCTATAATAATATTAATATAGCACATCTTAGGGATACATAAGATTTATGTTATTAATAAGCAGTTGTTTGGGTAGGTTTGCGTTATTGGAGACTCCATTTTCAAGATTCAATCATGGGCACTTTTATAAATCTCCAAAAAACCTGTACTTTTATGTTCTTGGAAATAGTATATATTCTATTCAATCGCACAGAGACCCTAAATAAATCCTCCCGAGGTATTCAGTTATAATATTAAATAAATAAATAAATAATAATAAATAAATATTTCGGACACTTAACACACAACGTCATCTAGTCCCAAACTAAGCAGAGCTTGTATTATGGGTACTAGACAACTGATATAAATACTTATATACTTTTTTTTTGTAAATACATACATATTATACATAGAAAACACCCAAACTCCGAAACAAATATTTGCAGATTATACAAACATTTGGTCCGACCCGGGAATCGAACCCGAGACCTCAAGAACAGCAGTCGCATACGCTACCACTGCGCCGCCGAGGCAGTTAGGAAAATGTTTAAATGAACCAATTAGGATCATCCACTACAGGTCGACTAATCTATTTGGGTTTCGTCTTTGCAAATATGAGTCATCAATCAAATACACTGAATATTTGGTTCCCTAAAATGATGTCATATAAATAGTTTAGGTTGTGACCAGAATAATGCTTAAATTACTCTTCAACTCTACAACTAGTTGTGTCGCGCTGTGCCAACAACATCTGCGGTGCGGGTTACACCGCGGGGTAAAATAAAAGTAGCCCAAGTTATTTCCTATATTATCAGCTACCTGCCAGTTGAAGTTTCGTCAAAATTGGTATTGCCGTTCTAAAGATTACAGTCGGAACAAACAGACTGACACTCAAAAATGTTAAGAGCTTTTTATGTAAGTACCGGACATATTTTCATATGCATATAGCAAAAAGCTGTTATTTTGAAATTACAATCAGACACTTCAATTTAATTTATTTGTAAAAATAACAATTTGATTTAATTGAGTTTTGTAAGTACTCGAAAATGTTAAGTGTGTGTACTCCTTAGTGAGGTTGAAAGCAAGGAATTAAAAATTGTGTGTGTCTAGCTACCCAGACTGCCCCCAGGAGGCATTTACATTAAAGAAAGCAGTCTAGACAGTTAGATCACTGATTATACCTGTCCAGTCGAACAAAAGTAGGTATCTATTATATGTACCTTCGCCACAAATACAATTATTACGGGCGACTTTCGATGTTCATCCTCCAGACCGTGTGAAGGTGTTATTGATCGGTTCTTCAAGATCTTTAAATCACAGTTCCGTATGTCAAAAAGAAAATGAAACCGTATAAGATTGTTCCTTAAAAAATTACGTTGCAAATTAAGATTTCGACAAAATTATTTATACACAATGATTTTTTTCGTATAGTGTTTCAAATGATTTGTTTAATATAATTTGATGCGTGACACCAAACAATAATTTCGATAATGCAGAAACTTAATTAAGAACAGACTGTTGAGTTGAGATTGGTTACTGAGACTAGTTTCAGCTGAGTAGAACTTAAAACTATTTCTACAGTTCTATAACAAGAGCGACGCTTGAGATTTGATTTGAACTTAAAACTAGTTTCAGCTGATCACAGTTCAACGGATACTTGAGACGCCTTTTAAAATACGGGCCTAAAACTTGAACTGAAATCTCAGTTCGCGAGTTCGGCATACTTGACAGGCTCTAGCGTGTCTTCTTATTTGTTTGTTTTAAAGATAGTTATAAATGTACAACAAATTAAAAGTAACTAGTAGCCTACACTCCTGAGATATGACTTTGTTAATTAAAAGTACTAGATGAATTCATTTTTTTATACTATGTACTAAAGTACTAGTATATATATTACTATATACTAGTACAATGATCTATGATTAGTCGAGATCAGGGAAATAACATAAATCAAAACATTACTTTTCAAATAATATATACAGAAACCTATATATTTATATATTATTGTATTAAATATGTTTTTTTTTTATTTTCCATTAGGTATATTAATTTTGCCTACAGTAAGTCAGTCTTAACCAGGAAAACTATGAACACATTTTTTGTTAGTACTGGAGGGAGATCTAATTTAATAAGACATTAATCTACACTAATATATAAAGCTGAAGAGTTTGTTTGTTTGTTTGAAGCGCTAATCTCAGGAACCGCTGGTCCGATTTGAAAAAAATCTTTCAGTGTTAGATAGCCCATTTATCGAGGAAGGCTAGGCTATATAGTCTACAGCCTTTTTTTAGCCTAGGTCTTAGCGTGATGATACACATCATGACGCTAAGACCAATAGGAGCGGAACAACATTAAAAATTGTTTCAAAAACGGGGGAAAATTATCACGCTATGCCATAAAAATTTGTATGGAGACCAATAAGTTGCTAGTTAATTTCAGGTTCATAATAAATATTTATAAATAAACTAGCTGACCCGGCGAACTTCGTACCGCCATATTTACATATCTGTCTCAGCTTCCCATAGCCAGTGTACAGTTGCGGACAAGAAAAAATTGACCATTCCCGTTATCTTTAAATTTTTTGTACACAAACCTCGTCCTAACAATAAGGAATACATTAAAAAATAATTGTTTAATTTGGTGCAGCGGATCGGAAGTTATGTGCGTACATACATTTTGGCGATTTGCAAGTTGCAAGCATTTTTCTTTCTGCGATCATATTATACGATACGTTGTCTAAGATTCCTTAGGCGCTATTCACACACCGTCCGCGCGAATGTCCGCTACGGATGGCACAATGTATGAAACCTATACAGTGCCTTCAGTGCTACGCGGAGCTATCCGCGACACGGACAGATCCGCGCGCCATTGCACTGTCCGCGCAGCACGTCCGCGCGCGGGCTTCCGCATTACACTGAATAGCGCCTAGGTCTAGGATTAGCCAATGACACCCGAGAATTTAGGCGTTAACGACCGCAGAAAAAAAAAACGCTTACAACTTGGCTAAGCGGGCTGGTGCGAAATCAAACGAGACGCTCAAGACAGATCGGGATAGCGATGTAATGTAGATGCCCTTTGCCCATCTAGGGGACATAGGACCTTAACTCAAGTCATATAATTGATATTATACAATATGTACTTTTAATATACCTACCCCTACTGTACACTCACGAATTCAGGAATTTACGGGTTTTAGAAGAAGTACATAAATATTGAATGAAAACTCTACAGGTTGATTGCATGTACCAGCAAAAGGGTCTATTTTAATTAAAAGGCCATCAAACACATTAGATACACAACTCACAGCCTTGATGAGTTCTAGCTCGTAACTTTTGTTATTAAGTGTATTTATTGGCTTAGGATACTTTAAACGTTTAATTATAAAGCTGGAAAGTTGCTGAAGCAGGCTACTATGAAGTTTTCTCTTTATTCATACTTATTATTATTGTGAAATAAATACTAAAATAACTCTGTCAGCTGTGATTTCATGGCTAGATAGGAGAAGGACGTAGACATACTTTTATTAATATGACTGAGATAAAAGTTATTCATTATTTCTATTAAAAGTTTATTAGTTTGCAATATTACAAAGAACATTGAGATGTTTTCTTTATTTTATAAGAAATTAAATTACATTCATTTCCTCCATTTTTTTTTATGACATGATTAAATTTTTATAATTTGATTTTATTATCATTCTCGCGTTATTTTATTATCATGTTGTAATGCTCTTAAATCTGCAAAGTGTAATTGTAATTTCAATAATGTTCATCACGCAGACATTTGTAATACAGTTTTTTTTTTACATTAAAGCATTTTTTTGTTGCCAGGGGACAAACGAACAGACGGGCATTGTTCACCATTTGAGTGGTTTTAATTTCGTTTATGTTTACCTTTTATATCTAATATATAAAATTCTCGTGTCGCGGTGTTTGTAGTTAAACTCCTCCGAAATGGCTTGACCGATTCTTATGAAATTTTGTGTGCATATTGGGTATGTCTGAGAATCGGACAACATCTATTTTTCATACCCCTAAATGGTAAGGGTGACCCATCCTTAAATATTTTTATGGCAGAACAACGTTTGCTGGGTCAGCTAGTTATTTATCTAAAATGATATTGATCTAAGTTACTTTTTTTATCATCATCTATTTGCTAGTGACAGTCCCGTCAAAATCGATACAGCAGTTCCGGAGACATAGACACAAAATTCGAAAAATTATAATTTGCTATAAGTACTGAAAATACTTTCATACTCATTTAGGGAAAAGTTGTTAATGTGAAAATACAAACAAAAAACTTCAATTTTATTTATTTATAGAGATGATTCAGTTGAAAACTGACACAACCTAGTCCCTTTACCTAAGTGACTATTTTCCACCAGTGCCAGATTTACCCGTCTTCTGAGAACAAACACAATATGAGACGAATGCAATATGTCACTATTCAGGTGTTTAGGTAATTAAGCATTCGCGGAACGTATGGATGTGAGTCGATTCCTCGAGATGATTCAAATCATTGGAGATATGCCAATAAGAGCAATCGTTTTAAAATATGAATAATGTTAGCGGTATTACTCGTTCGGTATTAATATACTCATACCGTCATTTTATTAACAGACTTATTTATCTGGTGTTCCGTTTGGAATTTTTATTGTGGTTAAGAGTTAATACATACACAAGGCTGTTGAACTGGTGGTTTGTATTAAATTAGCTTTTAACCGCTGGTTCGCCCACGTATATGTTGATCATCCCGGTAAAGAGTACCCTATGTCCTTCCTTAAGAATCAAAGTATCTCCATTAATAATTTCATTTAAATCGGTGCAGCGGTTAAGCCGTAAAAGTGTAATAGACAGACAAAGTTACTTTTGAATTTAAAATATTTGCATAAATAGTCAGTTAATTCATTTGTTTTTGACCGGTAACTATTGCTGAATGAAGTTCGTCCTCTAATTGATTCTCTGCCTAAAAGAAGCATAAGCAGAATTCAAGAGTGGTGGTCACCATACTCATTGCTAATGCAGACAATGCAGCATGTTGACACATGACGGCCTAGTGATGCTTCTGCATCTCGCACTCAGAAACGAAACACGACAGCATGAATGCTGTCATTTTATGTTGATCTTCTGTGCGATGGTAGTACCGCCCCGTCTAGCTGGCCCGATCGTGCTGAAATCAGCGTGGCTCTACTACCTGTTGAATATGTTTGCTTTTTTTTTATATATGTTTGCTTACATTAGATTTTTTTGTATATTAGAATCTTATCGTTATTCAGTCCGACGGTGTCAGTCACTTTGCGTTTCGTATCTGCTAGAAATGTTTACTTAAGTTTTGGATTTTTTATTTTTATTAACAATATTACTAATGAAACAAAATGTATTCCAGGGATAGAGAATTTAACTGTAGAAGTATGCAAATAGTTTTTCCCAGTAACCATTAACCACTTTGTTTTAAATTTTTGAAGTGGCATATTATCACCTGTTTTAAAAATTTGCTAAAAATATATCTAAGAACATTGAAAACCAGTTTCTTATCACAGAAATACATTTTCGTAGCGTCAGCTGGTTAGCACTTGTTGACTACCTTTATATTTGAAATAATATGTATTTAACATGGGAGTAGCTGGGGAGGGGGGACTTCAACCACAACCCCTCCCCAGCTACTCCCATGTTTCTACAGTATTGATTTTTTTTAAATCTCTTATTATTTTCATAATAATATTACGGTTAAAGGGTAGTCATGACCTCAGAAACCCCCTCCCCCCCCCCCCTCGACACTAAAACCTGGCGACGCCAGTGGTATTTACAACCAATAAAATTAAAATTTTCCTTTTACTGTAATCTGAGAGTAACTTCCAATTTACTTACAACATACTAAATCTAGCAGTTACCAACATATGAAATTATTCCTGAGAAGTGAATTAATTATCAAATATTTTATTTAGTTTACAACAAAAGAGAATCATTATCAGCCCATTGCAGTCTTTTGCTTAGCATACAATTGCACAAAAAAAGTGTACAATCTGGAATACCAATTACGATTTAGAATATTTTCCTACACCCGTTACGTTATTGAACATATTGATATGCACAATATGTCTTCCAATTGCCTCCAAAAAATGTTACTTACTACCATCAATTATAATAAGTAGGATGATAGACAAACACTACACTGTATACTCAGCTGTTCGTGTCACCTATGTACATCTGCCTAAGTAATCATTATACGCGAAGCAAGTATTTAAATTTCAGAATTGTAAATACTATAATGTACATTCCTATAATTGTTGCATTTTCACTTTCATTATACAAAGTCATAACAAAAGCAAATAAAACATTATCACAACAAAACGATTTCTTTACCTGTTGTGACGTGCACCAATCTGCTCAACAGACGTCGAACTCTTCACTTTTCAGGAACGCCCGACAAGTCCAGACGAAAACCAATACATTTTTAAAAACAAAACTTCAAATACTACACTTCACGGAACACAATTTAATTATGTTTAATAGAATTAAAAAATTGAGCTAGGGAACGTCCTGTTATGTGGGTGGTAGGGATTGTATTGAGAATCAGGGTGCTCGGGGCGCATCGGCGCGCGCCGCCCGCCCTGCGCGACCTCGCCCGGAAAACCACCGCGGCGCAGCGCTCAGCGTTCAGCGTTCAGCCCGTTCACCCGACGTGATATCGTCGCCGATGTCGCGTGCTAATATTAGCGGCTGATATTCGCGCGCAGCAGCAAGGAGGCGCGCTCACATCAAACCTTCGATGATAAGTGTTCGTCGGGCGGCACAGCGCGGCGGCCGGTAGCCAACAGCGCATGCGCGACGAACACAACACAACAAAACAGTAGCGACTCAAAGTTATACGGTAGCAAAGGTATTATTGACTAAATGAGAGTAAGCTCCTATAAAGTCGCTATGATGTTAACTTACCTGGAAATTTCCGAGGTGCCCTTTGATCTGGATTTTTATTCATTAATTTTGACAGAAAAATGCTTTGTCAGAAATTAAAGAAACCTATCAGGGTTCCTATTCAATGATAAGGAATAATTTTTGGAAATACTTTTTATCATTTTTTTTTTTTTATAAAAAATACTTAGGGTAAACAAAATCGTAAAATAGGACATAGGATTTTTGAAACTTTTAACTAATTCTTCAAAAACATATAAGACTTCAATAAATATTATTAGCAAAAATATTTGTCTTACACAAACGGTCTTAAAATATTATGTACGGCTAATTTAAGGTGCTTTTAATCATATAATTATTAGCCTTTAAACTAAGAAAGAATTCTTTATTTGGTCTCAACACCCATAAGAAGGAATTAAGCAACAAGTGAGCTGCTCATACGAACTTTAGTTTACATACACAAAAGACATCAACATTTTAAATTTGTTATGTTAAATTATTATTATTCAATTAAATTTCTTGCAATTTGAACTCTGAACCAATAAATTAAATAATACAGTTATTATTAAATCACGTAAAAAGAAGAAATTTGTTTATTCGGCGATTCTTTTTCTTTATTTAAAAGATAACTCCCGCACTAGGAACATTCCTGCGTCGCGGAGAACTTTACAAAAATACACGAAACGAACCAAAAAACACCCAGGCTCAGAATTTCAATTTGTGGATCACACAAAGTGTTGTCCCACGTGAGGTTTGAAGATTGAACCCACAACGCGCGTAGCAGGAAGCGGCGAGGCGGCCGC
Organism: Spilosoma lubricipeda; assembly: GCA_905220595.1. Classification (NCBI taxonomy): domain Eukaryota; kingdom Metazoa; phylum Arthropoda; class Insecta; order Lepidoptera; family Erebidae; genus Spilosoma; species Spilosoma lubricipeda. The sequence goes on from HG992290.1 coordinate 7,240,585, forward strand.
TTAAACCACTACGACATTCATGCGGTCAGATTTGCTTATACTTTATACAACGATTCAGCTTCTGAATAAAGCATAAAGTAAGTTGTAATTTAAACAAATCTATCAATTTTATAGCAATTGGAATAATGTGTACCTAATATCAATCGATGTTTGTAATTATGTGGAGTGTTATGTTAAATTTTGGCATGACGTAGAATCTAAAAGAGCAATAAGACATACTTAGTCTGAGTCCTCCCAGAGTCATTAAAAATCAGCTGGACGGGAGGCAACAAACTCTTCAAAGGCATTTTGTACTGCCTCTCGGGAATTGAATTTTTTACCCACTAAAAAGTTGTCTAAATTTTGGACAGACTGTCCCGTCCAGCTGATTTTTACAAGAAGGGCATCAATAAACTGCCAATGTTGGCAAAGATGCGTCGATTGCATGGGGGATTACTTCGAATAACAGAAATAAAAAAGTTTGAAAAAATAAGTACTTTCACTTATTGCATACAAAACGGCAATTCCATAGGTAAAGACCTTATTATACCTTGTCTACACGCTTAAGAGTTTATATGCACTGGCACAGAAGTTATTTAAACATCACTTAAACTTTCAAATAAACTTTACACCCAAGGGACATAGGCACGTACTACTAAAGTATTCTAGCAGGGACGGAGGTCGTTCAATGACCTCCAGTGTATGTCTAATTTAGTTGCAGTGACCTGGCCCATTCCCTTGTCTAGCAAATGCGTGGAGTTCCAAATCTTTTTGAATCGTACCACTCCGCCTTACCTTAGCATTCATAATTTGCTCAGAAGAAGGCAATTTACACACAACTTAAATGATTTCTATAAATTTTCATGAAAAGTAGGCAAGTGCTTACCTTTTAGAGAAAAGAACCCTTATAAGATTATTTCGTTATTAGTCCATGTTCTACTTTTTTTTTCTCAGGGTGTTAAACTAATACTAATACAAATAGTCATTTTTTTCCGCTTGAGGGTGATTCTGGTACTCAGCTAGCACAACAGTGATATTTTTAACTCATATTTTTATTGCCATGTATTATTAATTACATTTTTTTTTGTTGTTCGGCCCTGCCAAAATGAATCTACTCTGCCTGATGGAAAGCATAAGCAGAATCCAAGAGTGGTGGTCACCATACTGCAAATGCAGACAATGTAACAATGCAGCATGGTGACCCACACCATGGCGGGCTAGTGATGCTTCTGCATCATTGGGCCTCCGGTCTCGCACGCACCAACGAAACATGACAGCATGAACGCTGGCATTTTTGTTGATTTGCTGTGCGAGGCGAGGTTAGTACCGCCCCGGTCGAGCCAGCGCGTTCGTACTGAAATCAGCGTGGCTCTACTATCTTGTAAATGATAATGTAATGATGATTTTAGTATTTCACAAGTAAATCAAAAGATTTTAAGAAAATTACGATATGGATGGCGTAGTAGCTTAAGTGTTCAACTCGCCTCTTCGAAATAAGCTGAGTGTTGTGGGCTCAATCCTCACATGGGAAAACACTTAATGTTATCCACAAGCTACGGTTCTGAATATGGGTGTTCTTTGTATCCGTTTCACGTATGTTTTCTAGTGCAGGAGTGTTATTTAAAAAACATAAAGGCACCAGACACAGAACCACAAAATTGGCGAGAAGTAAAGTCTCCCAGATTTCACATATAAAAATTTACATAGTTTATTGTCGATAGGTATATAATTATGATATTATAATCCTTAGCATAGAAAAGTAAATTTTGACAGTCGGAAAAATAACGTTCGCAATATTTCGAGAATTAATTGATGAGTTGAACCACCACATAGAAAAACGCATGGAACACTCGATCATTATTGATTGTGAAGATTTAATGAATGACAAAAAGAAATAGATCAAACTTTAAGACTATGAGTGAAGTGCTCTCTGTAAATACCAGAAATAAACACAATCCAGTGCTCATTTCACCCGTCGCCAGAGTGTAGGCAACTCGTTCATGACAATAAATACAGATTACAAAAAACTCCCTCCCTGTCGTATAATTACTATTAAATTTAAATTAACTACAAAAAGGTATTATGCCGTTGCAGAATATCTCAATGTTTAGGCCGGTTAGGATTGAATTCATGGCTCATTCTCTAAATGCTGTTCTTTTTCAATAGTTACATATATTTTTTTATGTGACGGTAATATATTATTTCTTACAAATTCATCTTCATTATCTATTAATTGTCTTTTATTTTTTAACCAATTGTGTATTATAATTTTGATTCACAGTTATGATATTATGCTTTTTACAAGCTTTTTATTAACTTTCAATTACATACATTGCAAGTTAGTAATAATGCTTGTATGTTCGGGTTGAATCTTGCAACTCAATTTTGAAGCAGATATCTTCAATCGATTTTAATGAAAGTTTGCAAGCATATGTATACAGCGTGACAATACAATATTCTAATGACACGGAGCTGATCTGATGCTGGAACTGGAAGGTGGCCATAGGAAATCTGTAAAGAAACGTCGCAACATCATTGAATTTGGGTTTGTTTCATATTTCACGAGGCATTCCAGTAAAAGCTAATTTTTTTAAAGTTTATTAATATAATTTATTTACTAACATTATGTATTTTACATTTTTAGAAGATTGTCTGGACCTTAAAGGAGACGACGATCCTTAAGTTTGTGTGTTCGCTCTTTCTTCACAATGCTAGTCCTGTTTAAAATAGACCGAACTTATCTGATCGAAAAATTTACACATTCAAAAATATGTCTTGTAACCTATTTGCAGAATTAATGGTTTCACTTTTGTTACATTCAAGGGCGTCCTTCAAGGGATGGCGAGCAGTGCAACTGCCCAGAGGCTTTTCTCATGCAGGGGCCTTAGCACTCGAGAAACAACAGGAATTTCCCAGGCTTTATTGCACTTGTCATTTTAAGAGGCTTCCAGTGTCGACTATCGCCTTATGCTTGTATGTTGGAGCAGTAGTTGGTTTGTGTTGCGTTGCATATTTTATTTCAAGGACGTATCATGATTAAAAATAATTCCACAAAGGATAGGGCTTTACGATGAACTACCCGACCTACGGGACCTCGCAATGTTTTCCTGCCTGGGGCATCGCAATAATTATCCATCCAGGGTCTCGCAATGATTACCCGCCCGGGGCCTTGCTATAGGACCGCAGACAACTATGGTATAAAAAGGGGTATTGACACTGAATTCTTAATCCATTACATAATATACCTACTTATTAATATGTTCATTTCCAGTATAATTTCAGCTAAATTGTTATTTCCGTAGCATGATAGATCAACATAATTTGTAAACTAGTCACACGTAAATTGGTTCTTTTAATACATATTAAGGATTTCAAAAAAAAAGTTGTTTTTTTTTCATAAATTCGACTAAAACTATACTAATATTATAAAGGGGGTTAAGTTTGTAAATGCTACTGATCCAATTTTTTTTCTTGTACCGCGGTTATCGAAATATATGCAGGCAATAACGCAAGCACAATATAAAAAGAGGTAGTGATTTTTATATTCAGCATCAGTACAGATTTATTAACAACGCCCGTCTTGTGTTGACTAATGAGTCATGTTAATAGGCATACGTATAGCTTTAGATACCTTTAGATACCATACAACTTAGTGAACAACCTAACTAAATGAATTAGTTCATACTAATGGTCGTCCAGTGTGGTCGAAATTCGAGCATAATTCATTTTATTTCTTAGCTTTCTGCACTTCTTTGCCAAACTTTAACTGTGTCCATTCTTCTGCGTTTGTACAATGTTCGTTAAAAGGGGTACAAAGTATTTGCTTCACGTTATCAGGTATATTTATCAACGTTGATTTATACATAGATGTCACCGATCGACTGTCAAAAACTGTAGTTACTGCACTTAGCATTCACTTTTGCAGAATGTTCAGTATTTTTCTCTTAACTTGATTCTTGCAAAGTTAATGAATACATCAGCGCATTTGAGGTTATGAAACTCTCATTTCCTTCAAACACAATCTTCAATCACAATCGTCTCCGGACTAGACATCATAACTTAACCTCTAGCAGTCTAGCCTCTAGCTTTCAAGGTAGAATCAGAACTAGTAAGGACAAGGTTGCACTAAATACACTAAAAGGACAAGCAAATACGTACCTAATAAGAACATAGCAATTATCATAAACCTAAAATGTAAATTAATTTCATACAAAATATGACCTTGGTGTTCGCTTACATAATTAAACTGAACGCTGAAGACTTTGAACGGTTTCCTTGTCTTAAATGATAAATGACTCCGTTAAAACTATATTGTTTGGTGTACATGGTGAACGGAACTCTTTATAAACTGCTATGGTTTTGGATCACGTAGTATAGAGCCTCCTTCATACACTAGTTTCATTAGTTTGTGGTTTGTATATAGGTAGCTGGTAGGTGTTCTACTAGTACAGATGTTATATGCATACTTTAATTTAAGTACAAATTCGAATGTAACTCTGTCTGTTAAGCTTCCACGGCTAAACCGATGCACCGATTTCGATGAAATTTGGCATTAATATACTTTCATTCTTGAGAAAGTACATAGGCATAGACAATTTTTACTGCGGTAGCTGACAAATACGTGGAAAAAAAGTTTGTTTGTGAATTTAATTCTGATGATGATGAATAGCAATGGCTATTTAAGTGTTTTTAACAATATGTGTTTAATTAATGTAATGTTTATTAGACACATATTTAAAGAACACAGTATGTAAATAGAAGTTTGAAAATAAAATCGATTTTAATTTTGAGTTTAAAATATTCCTACCAAGAGAGTTTAAAAAGTAATTTTAAAAATTATATAAATGTAAGATTAAGTATAAAATCCAACGAGTCTTCTATTCCCTCTGATTATTTTAAAATCAACATTCCTATAGTCCTATAGTTGGATTTTTTTTTTTTTTTTATTTATTTATTTATTGATACAATATATACAATTTAGGTGTAATCTATAGAACATCACAAAACCTTGTACCTACAATTCACTTAAACTATTTATCACTAGGAAACCGGTTATCGAACCGTTCGACGCATGTCCTGTCCGATGCTACCTGACTTTGTTATGAAGTTATGATATTATTATGTACTGTAGTTATGCAGAAGGAGTTATACACTAATAGACAGGATGTTGCACTTTCTTTAATTTTTATTGTTTTTTTATTTTTTTTTATTTTTCTATTTAAATATGTTCAAGTCGTCTACTTTTCAATAATTTTATGTTACGGTGTTAAAGCATAGAAATAAAATATTTTTTGTATTTACATTTATAGTTCTTGTCTGTTATTTGTGTTTGTATATTTATTGGAATGTCATTGATGTAAGTTGGGATTAGATAAGTGTTCATTCGTTGTCCGTAATAGTTAGTAATCCTGGGCACTTCTAATTTTGAGTGTGTTATTTGCCGTGTTGTTATTTTATGGGTAATTTTAATTTGTAGTTTTTTATTTTGATATTGTTCGATTAAAAGCCACAGTTTTATTTTAAGATGAATTGGCAGTATTTTACAATATTTGAACAGGGCACTGGCATTGTTACCAACGCACACCGTGTTTTTTATTTTGTCTGGTGTTATAGTTTTTAGAATTCGTGTCTGCAAGTTGTATATTCTATCCAAGTAGGTTTTGAAAGTTCTTCCGTAGCTAGTGCTTCCATATGATATGATTGACTCAGCAAGGGCAATGTATAGATTTAGTAGTATTTTAAAAGGAACCTTATACTTTAGTATTGCAAATTTAGCTAATATTACTCTTAGTTTGTCACAAATTGTATCGATATGGTAACCCCATGATTATAAATATAATTTTCATTTTCATCCATGGTTGCCGGTTAGAGATTACCTTCGAGCGATAAGGCCGCTATTTGTACCTTCTAGCTTTAAGTTACCTTTATAATTAATCTGGTGGACAATAAAACAATATATTATTACATTCTAGAATTAAACTCACTTGTACTTATTCCACTATTTTTATTGACTTTAATCCTGACCGGTTTCGCCCTACGGTATTATGAAAGCTACATTGCCTTGGGGCGAAACCGCTACAAGTAACTTTAATTCTAGAATGTATTTCAATAAGTTCCATCAAGTGCCTGTCGGCGAATCGAAAGCATAAATTACGATATATTATTATTATTTTTTCATAATGGAATATTGTAGTTAGTTGGTGTGTCTACATCCCAAGTTCCTAACCACACGACGCACGCGACTTACCGTAGCAAGTACGTACTACGAGCGCGTGCGCACCGCACTGACTCACACGCAATTTAAAATTATAATAATAACATTGTAGGACGTTCACATTGTACGCCGAGGTTTTGATCTCCGTACTTATTATCTCTTGTTTATTTACTCCATTTACACTTGTTCAATACGTTCTAATACCGCTAAATGATTCCGGTAGCTGTTTGTCTAAGGTCGTTCCGGTTAGAAATAACTAGTTACTTGATAGATATAATTATGCATTAATTATTATAATATGTGTTACCTATGTTGTGTTATGTGTTATTATGTGTTTGTAGGTTTATACTTGACGGTGATGGATACTAATACTTACGAAGTCCATATCTATGATATGCAATTAGCATTAGGCCCTGTTAATGACATCACTGGTAGCCTTAATTAAATAAATAAATAAAATAAAAAAGCCTTATATTTCTAGCTCACTTACATGTAACACAATATTAAACTTATGAGTTTGGCAAGAACCCCTCCTCAGGTGAAGGCCTCCTCCAAGTACGTAGTTTTTTTTTTTGTTGTTTAAAAGTTTGATGTTTTTCTATTTTTCCTTGGAGGGTTTTGGTCATAGTCCCCCACGGTGACCAGCCGGATTGGAAGACGTTTATTGTTGTTTATTTTATGTTGCTTGTTAGTAATATTCGTGTGAGAGGGGGCGGTTGATTGCTATATGTTGATGTTTTTGGTATCGTTTTTTTGTTCTGTAGTTGTTCTGTTGATATTCTTGTTTACTAGGTATTTAGGTAATATATTTATATATAAATAATAGATAATATATTTAGGTAATACCTAGGCTTAATTATTGTTTTTTTAATAAATTAGTAACAATACGTTATATATCTAAATATTTGTTTTGGAGTTTGTATATTTTTTATGTATAATATGTATTTATTTGCAAAAAAGAAGTATTTGTATATATTTCAGTTGTCTAGTATCCATATTACAAGCTCTTCTTAGACTGGGACTAGATGGCGTTGGGTGATCCCACACAGGGCAAGGACTATGCTCATCACATTATTATTTGTCCAAGGCTTGAATCGAACCCACGACCTCTAGCTTAACAGTCAGTATTACTAACCATAAGGCCAAACAGTGCCGATAAAAAATTCTTATAAAAATGAAATCTACGTGCACCGGGATAATTTTTAGGGATATTAAAATACGTTGTTCTACAGAACGCAGGACGGTAGTAAATTCAAAAATGTTTACCTTACATACGCCTACATAAACCATTTTATATGATAATATATCTTTAAGAAAAAAAATCAAAGCTTTTTTATTTAGTGTAGCATATTAGGATATTAATTTAAACGAAACATAATAAATATGTCTAAATAATGATACGAGTAATTTCATGAAAAAATACTTTCTCCTTAGGTAAGTATGGTTTAAACTTGTCTTGAAATTATAATTATTATGCTAATTTTAAAATATTATTATTTATACCTAAAATTTACTGTTTTTTTCTTTGTTTATACAGCTTTGACTGTCCTAAATGCCTAAATTATGGACAAGTCAAAGACAAATACATAAGATGTTAGCAGGCAAAAATTCTTAAAATGATAATTTTTACCAGCCAATAATTTTTTATTCGCCAAACTATTACACTGACAAATTTTTATGTTATCAAAACTCAAATAAAGTTAAATATTCAAATGCAAATAAACTTATAAAACCACGCAGTGTTTCAAATATAGTATGTCCACAAAAGCTTTATCTTATCGTGTGCTTACTACCGCTGTGCAATTACATGGCAAACAATTTTAGTTTAATCCTTACTAACCGTTAGCTAGTTATCTATAGACTAATACGGATTGAAATCGGTCAAGGACGTATAACATGCCTAATAGTAGTTACTTTCCGTTATTCCTACAAATTTTCCTTTGTGTATGTCGTTTTAAGCAGTATTTACTAGTTTCACCTGCGTTTTAGTCAGAGCTCTGCCTTCTTTTTTCTTTAACAATCTGTGTCAAATTTTGTTACCAATGTCGGAGAAAATGGTTTTTGATTTTTCGTAACATAATATAATTTTATTTTTATATTAAGTTGATTGAATGAAAAGTAAATTGCAGTTTACGCTTATGACGTAAAAAAACTACTTACTAGATTTCGTTCAAACCATTTTCAGTGGAAGTTTGCATGGTAATGTACATCATATATTTTTTTAGTTTTATCATTCTTTTATTTTAGAAGTTACAGGGGTGGGGGACACATTTTACCACTTTGGAAGTGTCTCTCGGCCAAACTATTCAGTTTAGAACAAAATGGTTTTAGAAACCAAAATATAATTTTTGAAGACCTATCCATAAATACCGCGCACGTACGGGTTTGATGAAAAAACATTTTTGAGTTCTAAAGTGGTGGACCCCCAAAATTTATTCTTTTTTTTTTCTATCTTTCTGTGAAAATCTTAATGCGGTTCACATAATACATCTACTATCTACTTACCAAGTTTCAACATTATAGTTCTTATAGTTTCGGAAAAAAATGGCTGTGACATACAGACGAATAGACAGACGGACGGACAGACAGACATGACTATTCTATAAGGGTTCCGTTTTTTGCCTTTGGCACGAAACCCTAAAAACGGTCTAGCCTAGCCATTCTTGAGTTGTAAATAGTGTGTCTAGCCCCACTTTAGATACACAAGCCAAAAACATTAACAAAACACGAGAATCTTACAAACCTGTTCGGCACCCTCTCAGATGTCACGACATTTTGACATAAGCATCGCTTGAGTGTCACGGGGTTTTGGGATAATTCCCGTTACATTCCCAACTCTCACTGAAATGCAGATTTCCAAAAAAATGTATTGAGGTTTTATTCAAGTTTGGTATAATTAGAAGGGAATCAAAATAAGCCATCAGATAATGTACAATTAATTAGAATTGAATATAGAATTAAACTAGCTGAACCCCGCGGTGTTACCCGCGGTTATTGCTGTACCGCGAGTAACGCCGCGGGACAAAGTTAGTCTAAAAAAAGTAGCCTAAGTTACTCCCCGGATCATCAGCTACCTGCCAGTGAAAGTCCCGTCAAAATCCGTCCAGCCGTTCCAGAGATTACCCGGAACAAACAGACAGACAGACAGACAGACAAAAATTTTTTTAACTACATTTTTGGTATATGTATCGTGTATACATACATATGCATTAAGTAAAAAGCGGTTATTTTAATATTACAAACAGACACTCCAATTTTATTTATTTGTATAGATGTATAGATTAGTAAATCGATCGATCTGTTAATTCGGTATTTGTGTACGCTGATGTTTGTTTTAAAGGACACTTACCTTACGGTTGTGGTACTGCCAACTAATAAGATTTTTCTCAAATTTAGGAAAATTAAAGAAAAGCCACTCTGTATTTAGGAGAAAATTAATGATTTTAAGAATGTAGGTAATTGGCAAGGTTCCAGGAATTTTTAATTTTTTTATTTTTGCACTTCACTAAAAAAATAAAGGTTTTAAATTCATCTTCATTACATAAATAAATAATTAATGATTGATTTAAGTCCTACATTAAAAATATCTGTGATCTATCGACCACAGAAATTTTTTGCGTATTATAAGTTATCGATAGCGAAGTTGGTTACTAAATGAAACTAGTAAAGACAACCGATTAATATTTTTCAAACATTAGATGGAAATTTAGTAAAATATTTAAGAAAGCAACATTGTCTATCACCTGTCAAGTGACAAATCTGTCAATTGTTAAACGTCAGATGATTTCTTGCATACACACAGTGGTTGTGTATTGGTAATTACTAATTTATTCTTTTATCTTAGTCACTTTGTTTATATTTAATAATGATGTCCTTAATAATTTAATTTATTTTTGCTCAAACGATATAATCGTTTGGTTTTTGTGAATAATGATCTCTCTTCAGTATCGAATATTTAAGGCACATCACACGTATCTACCAAACTTAGGTATTTGATTGAATATCTTTAATTTACAGTAACTTACTTTACATAACCTCAAGATGTCTTCTTTTCATGAAAGACAAAAGTCGCTTTTCAACCAGTTGAAAGATGCAGAAGAACAGTGTGGCTTTTCAAAGACAAACAAAAAGACAGAACCAGATGATTATGGTTCAATAGATAGACGCACTTACAAAAAGTTAAAACATGAAATGAAGCAATTCAGAGGTAGAGAGAGCATATATAAGAGGGCTGAGGCTAATATTCGTGAATGCTTACGAGCCAAAACCATTCCAGACCACATTAAAAACCCCAAAAAGTGGGTTTATTATTCTTTAGCTGATGTCACACAAGAACAAATGTCAGATGCAACAAACACAGCAACGGCATTAGCACTTATTCGAGAAATGGAAAACAAAGCTCCACAGCCGGAAATGGAGTGTGATTTTGATGAATCAGGTATATTTAAAAAGCCGAATTTCCGAATTTCATCCACAATTAAAAAAATACCACCAGCTAGTGTAGATGACAAAGTTGTGTTTAAAAGCAATAAAGTAGTAATGCCAGAGTATGTAGTCGGTGTTACAAAAAAAATTGAAAAGAAAAGCAATCCTTTGATAAAAAAGGTACCCAAAAAGTGTGAAAAAAATGCCGAATTGAAATTAGACCATCTGTTTGAAGAGGAGGAATAAACAAATGTGATTTATTACATTTACATTTAAGTATTAGAATACACACCTTTTAAATCTTATTAAAAAATGTCTAAATTTACTATTTTATTTAATTAATACAATAGGGAACTTGAGTGTTCCAGTCTGATCCCAAACATAAACTATAGCAACCTGACTGCCCATAACTGATAACATATTTCTTTATTTATATAACTTCATGTGCATATATGTATATTCCTAAATATATGAATATTTAAGGTAAATTACACCGAAACAAACACCAAAGAACTGTCGCCAACACACAACATTTGTTCTGTGTGGGAATTGAACCCATAACCTCCGGGTTAGCAGTCAATCACACATCTATACTAATATATAAAGCTGAAGAGTTTGCTTGTTTGTTTGAACACGCTAATCTCAGGAATCGAGGAAGGCTATAGAGTATATATCATCACGCTACTACTAATAGGAGCGGAGCAACAATGAAGAATGTTTCAAAAACGGGGGAAATTTTCACGCTACGGGCAATATAAGGCGCAAACGAGGTTGCGTGGGTCAGCTAGTAGGGTATATAGATCACATTATACACTAGTAATTGTTTGCCTTATTGCTCAGAGAGAATCTCTTACAGGCACTAACTACTATAGGTACCAGTAGGTTAGAAAATAACGAACTATAAATTGTCTATGCAGTGAAGGATTAGGAATATGGAAGTGTTACCACCCTGATAATTTTGACATCTATGAATAAATTCATAGATTTCAATTTACTATACAGCTCCTTATCTGTTTTTAAACAACTTCAAAAAAAGGAGAAGGTTTCCAATTCAACTGTTTTTATTTTGGTCTAGTACTGACAATGTCATCCATGAGAAAACCATATAAGTCTTCAATTTGCAGTATGTGTGAAAATTGACGAATAACTCGAATATCATGCCAACCGATTTCGATTATTCTTTTTTCTTTGAAAGCTGGTGCTTCCAGTGTATACCCATCCCATTTCAATTTGGTCCAGTTCTTGAAGTCAGTTTTTTTTTTATTAAAATTTTGTATTAAACACATCTTCATTTCTCTTCAATGCAATCATAATATGCACATGGTATAACAACATATTTCGCTGCCATAATGAAGCAATGGAATAACTTTATTGTACACCAGTCAGTACAGTTTACTTATAAGAGCATATAAATTTAATGGCCAAGTACAAATGATGGCTTTATCACTAAAAAACAATTTGTTCCAGGGTGGACAAATTAACATTAGAAAACTTGGTGAAAAAAATGTAAAAGAATTCATTTGATTCAGATAAAAGAAAATTACAAAAGATTTCAGATGTTAATAGAAACAAACAAATTAATAAATGCACTGAATCTACATTTTCAGAGCAGAGAGGAAGTTTAAATAAAATTTCTCACATAAATTACAAATTAAATGCTTTATTTACATAGTTAATATCAACACTGTGATATGATTGCTGAATCAGACTTAATTTCCATGTTTTCTTGTTGATCGGTCTTGCTTTCTGCAAATGCACTAAGATCCCGCATCATAGAGTAGGCATCTTCACCATCAGCATAGTACTTAGGTTCGATTTCCAAGATTTTAAATCCAAGTGAATTAGTGTACAGGTTGAGGGCAGCTCTGTTGCTTTTTCTTACATGCAGTGACACATATTTGGCCTGGAATGAAACCGAACATGTAGTTAAACACTGTTAATACTTAACTAGCTGCACCTCACTGGGCGCTTTACAACAACAACTGCGGTGTCCGCAGCTATTGTAAAGGAAAAGTAGCCATGTTTCTCCATTTAACATCAGCTATCTGACAGTGAAAGTCTTGCCAAAATTAGTCTAGCCGTTTTGAGAGTTTCAGAGATTAGTCAGAACAGAACATACAGATTGAATTTTTTTTAAAATAAATACTGTATGTATTTGCATAGTATGCATTTAGTGAAAAGCTGTCAATTTTAAATTACAAACAGATACTACAATTTAATGTGAGATTAGGTATATATCTTACTTATAAGATTAATTAAGTATTAGGAACTTACATGTTATTTTTTCAATATTTTAGATTATAATAGGACACCTTAATTAACTAACAAAAATGAGAAGTTACAGATCAATCTTTAGGAATGCTGAACTAAAAAAAAATGCAATATAAGACAACAAACATTACAACGTCATAGTAATAACAACTTACATTAGTTTATAAATTATTATTAGTCAGTCTATTGTAAAATTTTATCTTTCCGTAGAGGGTACTTACAATATAAAAGCATAGCTGCAAAAATTTATCTGCAGGTTACATCAATCATGCAGTCATGACAAGTTTATATGCATAGTTTAATGTTATTACCTGAAAGCACTCAACCATTGCAAGTGATGCTTGATTCATAAGCTTCTGTGCAAGTCCAAGGCGACGGTGTGACCTCTTCACAGCTAGTGACGTAATATGACCGTGACGGTTATCTTCACCATCTTCTTCCATTTTAGCTAACACATAACCTGCAAAGTTAACATTACGCAGTCATTAGAATATGGCTTTGTAACATTGAATACCTATTTTAGTTTAGGGACTGGATCATCCATATTCATTCTTTTTATAATCTTTTATACTCAAAGGTTGAAAATTTGTTGTCAGTCTATTTGAGGGCACTGCCTTCCCAGTAATCCCCTTAAAAAAAACAAACAAATAATACACAAAAAAGCTTATACACTATTAATTACTAATTAACACTATTTTAAGATTCTTTCACATTCCAATCCCTTTAAAATTTTGCTACTAAAATAACAAACTAGAAGTCCTTGCTATATTGAGATCAAAAAGTTAAGGTTTGACTTTGGTAGCAGATAGCTTAATAATCCTTACCAACAATGTGGCCTTTTTCATCTTCCGCTACATAGCTAAGTTGGGGCCATGAGAGTCCATGATAAAAGTAGTACTTCATTTGGTAGTTCTCAGGCAAGCAAAGCAGGTTGCAGTGCTGCATGTTCATAAGATCACTGGGCCTTGCACACCGTATATTCATCTTGGTTATCTGTAATTTACATGTGATATTATTATTTACCCTTATATTTTATCTTAGAGCATAGTACCTGGAGGGTCAGCTGAATGGCTGGAAAGCGTGATCAGAGTAGCGAAAGTGGGACAGTTCGGTTAGCGTCTTTCTCTCTCACGCAAGCTTCTGACTGGTTGGTGTACTTCCCGCCAAATCAGTCATGCAAATTGGTATGTGTGTTCACTAATCAAAAGCTTGCGTGAGAGAGACATACGCTAACCAAACTCAATCTTTTAAAAAAATTATTGAACTACTTCTAATACTATTAAAAGTAGTTCAATTAATTTACTAATATTTGTTAATATTTATTTTTGTTAACTAATTTTTCTTATTTGATTTAATTTATATGTATTTTTTTTTACACTGATACACTATTGGTGCATGGTGTAACATCTTAAAATGTAGTGCATTTGAACTGGTGCCTAGTGAATTTACTGTTTCTATATATCTAAGATAAATAAGACTGAATGTAACAACAACTGGCTTTCTAAATACTAAACATAAGTTTTCAAATTACTGTACTTTGTTGTTTTTTATTCTCTTCGAATTTTCTTTGTTTTGCTAGGTTGCCTTGATTCTGATGCTGGTGGACTTTCTTGCATTCCACCTAACAGCTCACGTACGAAGCGGAACTTTGACAAGCAACACTTCCAGACAATGTACCAACCTGCCAACAAACAATGTAAAGAAAAAAATAAACAAACAACAATACAAATAAAACAGCTAATAAATACTTGTACGACATAGTTAGTAATGAAGAAATTACAAGCAATTGGGCTACTTACAAAATAACACAAAGACAAAAACTAAAAATACGCTACATACGAAGGTTAAAACAGCTAATATCACTTCCTTCATATCTCACTAAGCTGAGGTTAATAATTATGAACACGAGGTTAATGCATCCACTTTACCAGACAAACACTATCTCTATAAAATATAAATTATATCAGTCAACAAGTGTGGCAATTTTTTCTACCCAATGTTTATTATCCGTGATTTTCACAGCGCCATTTTGGATGGTGCATGCAAGGTAAGGTATTCCGAATTACTTCAATAAATCTACAATTAAGATACGGTTTGTCAGGTCAAAAGTTTGGTGTTATTTAAAAAAAATTAAAGTAGTGGTCTGTACAAATATAAGCACCTTAATTTTCTTCAAATTTCAAAGTAATTTAAATCACATAACCTCGAATTTCAGACATAAACTTTGTCGTTCAGAAATATGGTGAGTTGCAATTGTTGAAAACGTTTTATGTAATGGTGTCTTGTCTTTTTCAGCATTTAAACTTCTATAGTATGCATAAAAAGATGTACAATATTCTACAATTAAAAAGGTTATCTGAAAACATATATGAAGTCCTGATAGAAACTGAATTGCAGGCTTAAAAGCCCGTATGTGAACATTATTAGTTATCCTTAAAAAAAAATTGTAAACAAAACAAAGTATTGTCAAAATTGTCAAATGTTTGAGATTGTAAGAGTCTCACTTTATCTGAGGTAAAAGTAAAAAACAAGAATTAGCTCTAACAAGATTTTATTAGCACTATCTCATGTTAATTAAAATAGTGAGTTTTTTAATTATTAGTTCTCATATTTTATGAAAACTATACCGCAGAAGAAGTTAAGATGGCAGGAGACAATCAGTTTGAAAAACCTGCGGTGTCTGCTTTTTTGTAAGTAAATATGGGGTATATTTAAGTAAGTCTTGATAAAGTTAGACATTTAAGAGAATTTCTTACAGTATTCTACTGGTAAGTAATATATTTTCTTTCGTCTCATGTTAGATTAAGCTACAAGTTGCTACTTTTCACATTACAGCAGGCACAGGAGTCCTACTTTCAGTAAGGAAGAAGTTAAAGCACTTCTAAACATAGTTGAGAAACATAAAGCAATAGTATTTAATAGATCGACAAGTGCGTCTGCTAATTATGCAAAAGAAACTACTTGGATAAAGATAGCAAAGACATTTAACAGGCAAGGCTTTACACATTCGAGGAGCGCTGATTGTTTGAAAATAAAATGGGATAACTTGAAGAAGGAGGCGAGGAAACAATCAAAAAACTTGATGGATGACAAGTACAATGATGTTGATGATGTGACTAATCAGATGATAGTGATGATGTGTGATGCTGCTAGCAACACAAATGTTGTTGATGAACCTGTTCAATCTGATGACGATTTCAATGGTAATAAATTTTAAGTTTTTTACTAAAACCTAAATATATCTTACAATATTACTATGAAGTTTATATAAATTACACCTTAAGGCGAAGAAATTAGAATTGATATATATATTATATTATATGTAGTATGTATAATAATGTAAATAATGAATTGATATATATAGTATGTATAATAATAGATATTTCTTGTGTTAGTTACTTTTATCTTCACTTGAATTCTTTTACATTCTTTTTATTATTTACCACCCATGAATTCATTTTTTTCCTAGTACAATTTTTTTTTCCATCCCAAGGTTGCCTGGAAGAAATTGCTTGTTAGCGATAAGGCCGCCATTTGTACATGGACAGTCAATTGAAGTATTATTTTATTTTTTTAATGTAAACTATATTATTTAATGTACAATAAAGTTTATTCTATTCTATTCTATTCTATATAAATTAGTTTAGACACTTTATCATAACTTAATGTAAACAGCTACTTTGATATTCTGTATAAATCAACACATGCGGTAATTGATTGAAATGTAATATAACATTTACAGAAACTGAACAGGTAAAGGATATAACAAATGAGAAACTCTGGATTGGTGATGAAGAAAAGGATTCTGAAGATAGTTTGGGTAAGTGTACACTTCCTTTCTACGAGCTTGATTCCCTGTCTTGTCTATCTTAGCTAGAATCCTCTTGTCCAAAGTATCATCATGATCCATCCACACTTAATCCGGTGATGGCGACTCCTTCGGTTTCAGTCTGCTGGGCTCCAACATGACTTGTTACCCTGAATCTGATTTTAAAAGTCTAGTTGTACAGAGTAGAGCTGGGTGCCCAAGTTGAATATGTAATTTTCCTGGGTCTAATTTTGTTCTCAAAGATACCCCGAGTGTTCTAATCTACAATTTCTACAAGGAGGTTGTCTTGTTAGACTCTTAATATTTATTCTATGAGAGTCAGTGGCGAAGAAAAATAAAGAATTTGACATCCCACATTGCAAGTACTTGAAAATTTTTGAAACCTCTTTAAGAATAATTCCAATATTTTTTTAGTGAATTATCTATATACGAATAAATAAAATTGGAGTGTCTGTTTTTAATAGTAAAATATCCACTTTCTACTAAATGCATATGTTTGTATACACTGTACATATACCAAGAATGTAGTTAAAAAAATTTTTGTCTATCTGTCAGTTTGTTCGGGTAATCTCTGGAACGGCTGGACCGATTTTGACGGGACTTTCACTGGCAGGTAGCTGATGAGCCAGGGAGTAGCTTGGCTACTTCTTTTAGACTAACTTTGTCCCGCGGCTTTACTCGCAGTACAACAATAACCGCCGTACAAAAATAAACACCACGGGGTTTAGCTATTTAAGAAATGAAGTGGAGATTATCATACTACATTTTGAAATTAAGTAAATATATTTTTTTGCAGATGGTGTTGAAAGTGGAAGGTAAGTTGCGTAAGGCTGGGTAAGGTAACCTGAAAAGGAAATAACAATACTGATGAGCTAGGGCAGTGTAGTGTTGTGTTATGAGTTATGATATATACTTCGTGAAATATAATTTGATATGGATGAGAGATGCCACAAAAAAAATTACTAGTGATTTGAAATAACTAGTGAAATCGATCAATGTTTGATAATGTCACTGCCGCCGCCGCCAAACTCCCGCTGCGTTCGTGTACATGGCCTTAGATATTGAATACAGAATTTAGTTTTTTTCACTTTTAACATGTAAAAAGGATATATATGTTAAAAAAAAGCAGTATGTCCTCATGTTAATATAAGTATATTTTTTATTATAGGCTTGTGAATCGCTCCCTGAACTTTTCGCCCAAAGAGTGTAATCTCCTACTTCAATGTGTTAGAAAAGAAAAGAATATCATATTAGCCAAAGACAACACATCAAATGCCAATAAAGTTAAGAGCCGAGCTTGGACAAGGGTAAATATATATTTTATGAGATGATTTGAATAATAATGTTAGCTGTAAGAGTGGTGGTTACCATACTCATTGCAAATGCAGACAATGCCATAATGCAGCATGGCGACCTTGATTTTCTATGCGAGGGTAGTACCGCATGAAGAAGTAGCATGTACATTCCAACAAAATGAATTTTAGGTATTAGGAAGCACTATGGAAGCTTGTAAACAAAAAAAAACAGCTTTTTATTATATTATAATGCAAGTCTTTTATTTTTATAGATAACGAATTCATATAACAAATTAAGCCCTCAAAAACGGTCAACAAAAGTATTAAGGACGAAGTTTACAAACATGAAAAGATTGGCTAAAAACGTCAGCTTAAAAGATTATCTCAAAGACTTTAACAAGAAACATGAGAAATTGGAAGAAGAGAGTAAACAAAGAGAAGTAAGTCAATTTATTAAGTACATATTACCAAACAAGATAAAGTTTAAAAAACGATTACACAACTATGTAAAAACTTGAACTTTAAACCATCGGTCCCGATTGTCATGTACATCTAGGCAATCGTTATTGGGGAATCAGTGCTTTCAAATATACTTTGGCCGTCACCCATCCGGGGTTTGCGGCGGGGTGATGTGCTGTTATTAGCTCATCCGGACCCTTCTCACCGCTTGCCCGCACAGAAGCGGGCACTGTCAGCTGGTAAAATCTTAATTTAGGCGACGTACGGTCCACACGCACCTCCTCGGTTGACCACTAAAGCAGTTGGAGGTGAAAACCCGTCCCGACCTTCCGCGGCCACACTCGGGGCGGCATGAGACGCTAGTAGCCGCCCGGTTCACCGGTGGCGGATTGGGTCCGAGTGGAGGTCATCCTCCCGGGCTTTCTCCGCCGCCTCGCAGAAAGAAAAACTGCTGTCGCTATCAGCCATGGAGTGTATGACGGCCAGTAGCGAGAGATCTCCTCCGATGACTGCAGTGAGGGCCCGGCGCTGCGACGCCCAAGCGGGGCAAACCGCCAGCGTGTGCCGGGCCGAGTCCACACTGCAGTCGCAGTGGTGGCAGGCGGGACTCAGTTCCCTCCTAGCGGCCGAGTGCAGGTACTTTCCGAAGTAATCGTGTCCGGAGGGGACCTGCGTCAGTCGGAAGGAAAGGGTTCCGTGCTTCCGCCCTGCCCACTCGAGGATGACCGGCTGGAGAGCCTCCACGGCGGCAAAGCCAGCGCGTGGAGTCTCCCGTCGAAAAGACCAGCGAGCCTTCGTGGCTCGACGTGCGGCTTCACACCACTCACGTACCTCTTAGGGTGGAGGGCGAATGCCAGTCTCCGCCCGGTATACAGCATACATATACAGTCAGCTTACATATACAGCCACCCGTCGATAAACTTCCCAAATCTCAATCCCATGGAGGTGTTCCGGCCAAGGCGCACGCCTCCTCGGTCGACACCGTGCGGTATCCGCGTATGGCTCTGACCGCCAATACCCTCTGAATATATTGATAACTAGTTCAACCTTCGGATTCAGTTCACCTTCACTCTCAGGGTTGCGGAGGTCCGATGTCAATCGTCCCTGGAAAAACTGATATTCAGGTTGAACTAGTAGCCGACCCAAATAATATTTGAAATAATAAAGCCTATATTATATCTTTAATAAAACACCAAATATAGTAATTTATGTATTAAGCTTAGCTAAGTAAGTGCACTTATATACAACTGGCTAATAAGAAGAAGAGGTGTTAACAATATAATAAAAAGAAATATATTTTTAATGTACAAATTATATTGTTTCAGTCTATCAAGCCAGAACCAATTTTCGATCAGTATCGAAGTAGCATAGACGCGGATGAAGTGGACGATCTTAATGAGACTGATGCTGAACTAACCAATCACGTTAGTTCTTCACTGGATCCATTACGTAGTGTTCTGAATAGTGATTTTGGTACAGGTATGTTACTGAAAAAATAAATACATAATAAAATCTTAGATTACCACACAGAATATGTGAGAGAGTGCGGTTATTTTGAGAAGAAATCTGTTAAAACTTCACGGTCACTCTTTGAAATCGCTAGAATCCCTATCCCTACAAATATTATAAATGACTGCAATGACTGGACGGTTGGCTTAGTGGTTTAAGCCAACCGTGCAGTACTATGCCATGTGTTGTGGGTTCAAATCCCACGTGGGACAACACTCTGTGTGATCTATAAATTGTTGTTTTGGGTCTGGGTGTTCTTTATGTCCGTTATATGTATGTTTGTAAAGTTCCCCGCGACACAGGATTTTTATTTGTAACTAGCTGAACCCCGCGGTGTTACCCGCGGTCATTGTTGTACCGCGAGTAACGCCGCGGGACAAAGTTAGTCTCAAAAAAGTAGCCTAAGTTACTCCCCGGATCATCAGCTACCTGCCAGTGAAAGGCCCGTCAAAATCCGTCCAGCCGTTCCAGAGATTACCCGGAACAAACAGACAGACAGACAGACTGGCAGACAGACAGACAGACAAAGAAAAATTAAATACGTTTTTGCCCTATGTACCGTGTATACATACATATGCATTTATTAAAAAGCGGTTATTTTAATATTACAAACAGACACTCCAATTTTATTTATTTGTATAGTTGCGGGAGTGGTCTTAAGAAAATAATTACAGATTTCAATTAAATTTGGCATGGATAAACTTAGATTGTTGGGAAGGTAAATAGACTAAATAGGTTACTTTTTCCGCAATAACTGAAAATTAGAGGTACTTATTAGTGACTAGTGAACTACTTCGTCAAATCTGTGTAACTACTGTAACTATTAAGTAAGTACTAACTATCAATCTAACTACAATCTCAATCTTTCGATGTTATTCAATTGTATTAACAGTTTAATACTTCACTATCCTTTTGAATTCGATTGCATTTAAATTTTAATATGCAGTTGAACTACAAAAACAACTG
Source organism: Spilosoma lubricipeda (assembly GCA_905220595.1). Taxonomy (NCBI): domain Eukaryota; kingdom Metazoa; phylum Arthropoda; class Insecta; order Lepidoptera; family Erebidae; genus Spilosoma; species Spilosoma lubricipeda. Next base: position 7,261,532 of record HG992290.1, read on the forward strand.
TTATTTTATATGAAAATCTCTTGACACTACTTCATCTTACTATCTAGTGTTCATCATTATCATGTCAGCCGAAAGACGTCCACTGCTGGACATAAGGCTCCCCTCAAGGCTTTCCCATAACAACCGGGCCTGTGCTGTCTGCATCCAACGGTTTCCTGCTACCCTCAGCAGGTCTAAGGACCATCTTGTAGGGAGTTGCGTCAGTGTTAGATGATAAAATTTCAAATTTTACAGGTGCCGTAAATAACGTGGAAAATAAAGAGATTGTAAAATTAAAAACGGATTTATTACACTTTAAAATGGAAACAGCTAAGGTGTGTATTTATACTAATATTATCAACGCCAAAGTTTGTAAGTATGGATGGATGTATGTTTGTTACTCTTTCACGCAAAAACTACTGAACGAATTTGGATGAAACTTTAATACATATGAAACAGAAATATAGCTTATACATCAGAATTACACATAGGCTACTATTTGCCGCGATAACCGACATATACGCGGGCGGAGCCGCGGGCAATAACTAGTGTTTATATAAATACCTTTTGTTGAGGGCGAGATGTTATGTCAAAAATAGCATTTTTTCGTTGCTTTTCACCTATTAAGTGAGGTCCCCAGAACCCAAACCCCTTGTTTGTGCTGCGCCGAGGTCACGAGTTGGATTCCAAAAAAAAAAACAATCAGAGGAGTATACTTCTCTATTGACTTCGACATCATCATCATCATTACCCTTTTGCAGTCCACTGCTCGACATGATAGTCCTGTACTGACCTTTGGTTCATAGTCCAGTCCAATCTATTATACTCCTGTTAACTCTTTTATATAATATCAATCTATGTTACAGTTACAAAGAAAACGCATAGAAGATCTATTACAAGCCGACGCAGCAAATCGCGAAGCTAAAGCCATAGAGACATCTCTAAGACTCCGAGCTGCAAGGTTAGAAGCGGTTGCTGCAGAAATGAAACTACCCCCAACTCACCCCGCTTTAGCATATACCGCGGAAGAGGGTCATGCTCAACATTACATACACCAATACCACGCCAGTTGAAATAAATATATAAAGCCATAGTATTAAAAGCCCAACGGAGCAAAACTTAAATGAGAGATCAGTATTAGGTCCGACCTATCCTCTAGCCAAGTTGATTCTCTACAAACGTAAATTATAATAGAAAATTAAGGAATGACATCTCTCAACGCTTAGTTAAGACTTAAATGAGACATTAGTAATGGATCCGTATATAAATAATGAGAAGATTCTATAACCAGGTGCATATTCCACAAATAAATTGGCAGTCAATAACTACCGATAGAAATGAAAACTTATAACTTAGAATGTTATTTGTAAGATTAATGTGTAAAATTAGCAATATCATAATGTTTAAATTTTAAAAAAAATTGCATGTCGGTGACGCGAACCCATAAGATTTTCCCCTACCAAAAAGTGCTCGACACGGCCAAAGAAGTTTTTACATAAAAAAAGCGCAAACGAAAATAGAAAACTAAGAAATGTAAAGGAATGATGTCGCTCAACGCGAAGTCACGTGGTCAAAACAAAATATTAGCAAATAATACAAGAGAATAGCGACGTTATTGAAGAAAGAAATTCAACCAGACACTTCTGAATCTTGGATATGGGGACAGGACTAATAAATATCTCCGTTGTCTTAATTAATTATCTGTTGAGAAACATGGAGAATTGCCTTAGCCACTCGTTTGTATAGCTTTCAACAAGAATCGTTCGTTTTATAAATAGTGAAATGATTGTTCTAATTTATTGCATCTACCCGACTTTATATGACTCAAGAGAACAAACAGTAAAATCAGAATTCTGATCTTTGGAAACCCTGTTGAAAGGTGATAGAAATTAATTGAGTAAATCTTTCTTGTCACTCGAAAGAACAAACATTTGAAGAATTGGCGGGCAGGAACCCGTGTGGCAAGAATAATCTCCCTCAGAGTTCTGTAACCACGGGTCCATGGTATATCGTCTTGATTTTCATCATCAACTCTAGTATTCCTGAACATAGACCTCGCCTTTTAGTTATTCATATTTTCGATGATTTGTATTTAAGGTTAAGTGTAAAAAAAAAAAAGAAAGTGTTAGATACGAAAATTTGTATATTTAACTTGATTGCGTTTTACAAGATGATTAAATTATAATTCAATATTAATATTATTAATATGCATTTGTACAATTTCATCTATACCTAACTAGACTACAACACCTAAAATATATTACACATCGCTAATATACAACATGCTTTTTACATTGATATCATACCCTACATCTATCTGCTAATGTCATATGTATACATGTAGGTACGTACATACAGTAACTATTGCAGTAAGTAGTTTGAGTAAAGACAAGCCACAATTATGCGTAAAAAGATGAACTTCAACATAATTTAGTTAGTTTAATTGAGCACAATGCTTTTTTTAAATCAGTCACAACGGCCATGTTGAAATAAAACATTTAGAATGCATTTTACAATATACCAGTTCTTATACTGTAGAAAGTTTTATATATGTGTTATGTACGTACTTCTTAAAACTATTTGAAATCCAAATAGATGCCAAACTGATGTTCAAAGTACACACACATATACAATGAAACCTTGATAATTATAAGATCTTTATAGTACTTTACACATCGAACATTAACTTGAGCCATTTAAGGAACATTCAAACAACATGTTACTCGTTTATATTAAAACACTATTGTCACTGTTAAATTCATATAAGCGTTATATGGCAAGTACCATAACACCTATAGAGATAGGCAGAATATATCAATATATCAATTAACGCTTCAGGCCAGATCCCTTAATATAGCCAATAGAAGTAATAGTTAAGTCTATTAAATTTAAAACCACAGAGAACAAGAATTTATGCAACCGTACCACAATGTTTTATTCCTAGCACAAATACATATTTAAGCAATCTCTTTGACCAACTAGATTGCTTTCGTGTGATTTGACTCAAACAAAATTCACGTCATTATTAATGATACATTTTGATCAATCAAACGTCCAACTGAATATAAATAAAAATAATAAAAACATCAAATATTTCACTAAGTCGTTTTATGAATAATTACGATACTGATGCAAAATTGTATAAAATTGGACGGATAACTCAACTCACTACGGCAAAATGAGCATCCAGCAATTTTGAATCTGCTAGTCAGCGCCAAATAAGACCTAATAGCAGCCTTTGATTTATAGTATATGTATAAATACTAACATTTAAATAGAAACTCTGTGTTTTATATTCGTCATCGTATCGGCAGTCTACATCGACGTAGGCAATAGGTAAGTATTGTACGTCCTATTTCGATAGCTTCTTTGGTTTTGCTACACTCAACAGGGGTGCCACAGGGGCGTCTACTGGGCCCGAGTGTCCCGGGGTCGCGGCTCTCGGACGGGGTGGACGCCAGGGCCTAGCGCATCTAATCACTCGTCCAGCGAGTGAAGGCACCGATTATAAATCCTGATAATCGATCCAAGCCTTTTATATCTGAAGCGCAGCTAATGATGCAGTGGTAGAGTTGAGTGGTGTGAGCGGGGTGAGCGGTGTGGTAGGAATGGAAGGTGCTACCGCTGTGGCAGGCGTTAGCGGCGTATCTGGTGGAGGTGGTGGGTCGGCTGCTCGAACTAAAACTCTTCGAAGCTCTTGAGCGCGAGTAGCGAGTGCTCGTGCAGCTTCGGCCATGTCTCCGACAGCACTAGCACAGGGGAACTGCTGCGCTGCAGCTTTCGTCTTGGCTACGGTTGTAGCCAGTGCATCTGATAGAGCATCCGAACATCTCAGCGCTTGAGTTTTTAGACCTGCATGTTGGGCGCTCCTGTAAAAAGGCAAAAATAAGTTTAAGAGAAAGTTTGAATACTAAACTAACTTTAAAGTGATGGGTGTTTATGATTAATAGCAGTTATATAGAAAACTAAGCTTTGAATATGATACCGAGGCATTGATAGTGTTTATTATTTAGATCATGTTTTACCTGTGTACTGTGTCGCCCACATGAACAATCCTATGAGCACTGAGCACGACGAACTTCCCGTGTGCGAGGAATACATCAGGCGGTTGTCCCATTTCTATAGTTCTGAGGAAAGCTTCTACCGCTGTGGCGAGGTGAGCGCCATACGTTGCGGCCTGAGCTGCGTAGAATGCAGCTAGTTGTCTGTCGTCTGCTGGCAAACGAGTTGCTGCAGCTACTGCGCTAACCTACAATGAAAAATGTTTTTTTTAGAATTTGCATTTCATAAAAATAATTATTTTTGTCTTTGTTTCATAACATGCTTTTGTTACATCGTAAACATACGATCATAAAAAAATAAACATACACATACACGTTCTCAAAAAATTAAAAAAGAAGAAGAACACCGAGTAGGTACTAAATTAAATATTGAATGTCTTACCTCGCCAGCATGATCAGCATCTCTAACGAGAGCGTCAAAGGAAGCCCTTAGTTTATCAGGTAGTGCTGCGCGAATCTCTGCATTTCGTCGACCGACTGCCGTCCTCGATTCTAACCTGACATAGTCATATTCTTCGGTCCATTCATGTTCAGGCACTGGGACTGCTGGTGACCGTCTATAATATAAGTAAAAAGAAATATTTTCATTATATTATCACTCAATAGTCCGAGGGCTAACTTAAAGATTTATGCAGAAAGATTTTTGCTGCCACGAAAACGAAACAGTTTAATGAGATCAGTAATTTTGTTACTGCCAAAGTACGGGCAGAATCTTGAGTGGTTGATAACGACAGCTTAATAACTAAACTTGAGTAGCTGTTTGTTAAAAGGGGGCAACTCACCTAAAAAGCAATGATGCATTTCCATTAATGAATGAGGCAGCTCTTCTGACATCCTCAGTGAGTGACCTCGCGCATGACACGAGCTGGTCTAATGCATCCTCTGTACCGTCTGTAGGTTCTCTATCTCTTTCTAACCGTTCCGGTGCCCAATCTCCCGCATCTAAAGCACTAGTCGCTTCGTGCGTGATTCGCTCTGCGTCTTTTAGAGCTTTTACTAGTGGTCGTAGTTTAACTGCGATACCTGAAAGAGGGATATTATTAGTATTTATCTACGAGGCATTTACATTACTTCCGAAGAGAACTAATTGTTTTATGTAAAAGTATGTTAGAAATTTTTCTGGACTTGCATTAATGTGACAGGACACTAAGTTTTTTCTAAAGACGGTCCCCATTTCATATCGTCCACATTTTTTATATTTTTTTAACATTAATTTCATCACGACGAAGACTTGAAGACTCAAAAACTTATAATTTAAAGACTGTAAATAATTGACATTGGCATAAATAGCTGATCCGGTTGATTGCCATTTTATCGAAAGAAGAAGAATATCTAAAATAAGTAACTTCGTAGAGGAAAGTTACCTTTATCTTGTGCATCGTGTGCGTTAGCGAGCGTGGCGTCTGCAAAGACCGCGAGGTCGTGTAGCGCAGCGCGGAGCCGCGCCCCCGCCACGCGCACGTCCAGCACGCGCCCGCGCAGAGCTCCGCGCCGCCTCCAGCCCGGCGACACGTGCGATAGCAGCCGGGACACGGCGGCCGATGCTTCCTCCTGGAAATTACACATGAGTTAACACAATACCACTTAAACCCATGAGATGAAGTTTAGGTACACAAAAAAAATACACTAAGAACTGAACCAAATTGCAATAGGAGCATACGGGAAGCACCAGCTTTCAAATAAAAAAAGAATCATCAAAATCGGTTCACCCAGTCGAAAGTTCTGAGGTAATAAACAAAAAAAATACAGTCGAAGGAGGAGGTTCCTCCTTTTTTGAAGTCGATTAATGGATCGGATAATAGTTTGCGAACCAACCTGTAATCTATCGAGGGCCTCTAGTGCCGCGTCACAGGGAAGAGGCAACGCTCGTGATCTGGGAACGTCGTATGTGCTAGATGCAGAGGCAGCTGAGTGAACTGAGCTGCCGGAGTTGGCCGAAGCGCTTGAAGTTGCCGACGCTAGCGACCCGGTTCCGCTGCATGCAGAGTCTGCGCTTGCGGGCCGTGGAGCCCGGGGTGCGTCATACCAGTCTGCGAGAGGTCGTGGACAGTCGTACATTCCTATACGCTGAACCGGCATGGGTGCGCGTGGAACATCGTAGTGTGAACACTCCTCGATCTAAAAAAATATGAGATAAGACCACATTAGACCCTCTTGTCAATGATGAGGCATTAGATACGAAGTGTAGGTTTATACTAAGAACTTCTAGCAGACATATAGTGTAGAAGATGCGACCCTCACGTTGGACAAGTATTACTCAGATTCACTGGCAGATGTAAATAGGTGTGTGTGTGTGTGAAGATACCCACACATATTAATACTAGTAGAACAGATAGGGATGACTTGAAAAGAACAATATTTTTTCTGACAAACTTACTTTTGTGAAAGCGGGAGACTGTTGTGTAGGTAAAGGCTGATGAGCGACTGGCGGAGATGGCCGCGATCGCCTTCTTTGCATGGCATTGCTGCCGTCGAACACGCCAGCCACAATCCTCAATCTGTTCCCGGGACATATTCCCTGAAAATAATGAGAATTTCTTTAGAAACCCATGAAAATAACAATGATGACTCACTGAGGACAAACAAACAAACTTGATACGTGCATGTCTCGTCGTAGGCATACTTCGCGTAAGGAAAAAGTTAAAATCCTCATACTAATAATATGCCTACATTATGATAAATAATTCTTGAATGAGCTATGTAGGTAATATTCAATGACGGTATAGTAAACGATGAAAATAATAAACACAAGAACGAGTAAATGCATTAATTAGTGTCATTACGGTAGGTTTTTGTCACACCTTTTTCAATTAGCACGTCTGGGTCTCTGTGGGAATGAACACGGTGAAGGTGAGAAACTCTTACTCAATTACTTTTGTTTACTTAGAGACATTTAAACCTTAATCTGGGTCGTATTAGTTCTACTTTTAAAGAATTTAACAGAAAACCACGTTTAATAAAAATATTTCTTATTCAATCTCAATTTATTGGAGACATTACGAATACTGTTAATGTGCTAAGTCGTACTTCTCCTACTCATATGCGTAAATTTTGTGAGGACGGATGGATGAATGTTACTCTTTCACGCAACAATGAAAGCATTTGTATGAAGTTTTACAGTCACATAGCTTAAAACACATAGACTATTTACTGCGTTAACCGACATGCACGCTGGCGGAGCCGCGGTTTAATAAATCTGTGCTCTTTTTCATTAAAAAAGGGATTTCAAAAATTATGCTTCATAATAATGACTGGTATTGTCTACTCGTCTAAAGATATACCACCTATCGTAACGCCCCCTTATCGCAACAATCGACTTTAGTAGTGAATTTACCTGTCGTCCTCTTAGTGAACAAAGCCACCAGCCTTCACTCCCCCCAGTGTTCTGCTCCAGCACGGTGAGCAAGTCGCCACGACGGAACGCCAGCTCGTCGGGCGACTCAGCTATATTGTCGTATAACGCACGCGCCATGCACTGTAACAAAATCAACGATACGTCACTTTTAAGTGTTTTTTTTCCCTAAAGAATCATAGTTCAAAGTTTAATTTAAATACTACGAGTATACGTCACTGGAAAACTAGTATGACGTGGGCATACAAAGGTAAGCTGTTGCGTCATTAATATACCTAAACGTTAGCTTGTGATTGCGTTTCGATTTAAATTTTAAATACTTAGTTTGTTTTATTGTATAAACTTGGTATTCCAAAAGGATGGAATGAAGAGAAAGATGACATTATATAATAGTGATAATACATATACTTTATTACCGCAATTTGTCATCATCTTATTTAATTCATTTAGAGGTACCTTTGTGTCTAACGTAAGAAGCCTGGATCTAGGACCTCTAAATAAACTTAATATGTATTTTAATATAATGCAATTACCATACACAACTCTGAAGAAGCTACAGTAGGATTTACACATAGATATTATCATTAGAAATCTATTCAGGCTACAGGGTTTGTTGGTGAAAACATTGTGCATAGCTAGATGATATATTAACAACTGGTACGGTTTTAAATTTCATTAATAAGTAAACAGCTTTCAATGCCGTTCATAATTAATTTCACCATTTTCGCCCACATACGTTCACCGCATGTGGTGCGCCGGCGCAGCTGCAGACTGCAGCGGAACGGGTGCGTCCTAAATCAGCCGATAATGATGGATTGCATTGTGCAACGAGTTGTGGGCGCGTGTTGAGGCAGGCCATGTCCGTTTCCGATCAAATCAACGCAATCATTTATGCAACCGATAAGAAGGAGCCTGACAATGGAACAGCGACTTGTTATTGTGTTCGTATGTGATTTTTTCGCGCCCTACTGTTGATGTTAGTGTTATGTTTTTTTTTGTTCTGTTCTGTGGTATTAGTTACATTCACAATACATTTAAGTTTTTACAATATATTAGAAATATTTTAAATTACATATGGCTTGATAAATAATTTTATATATTTCTTAACCCAAGTTTTGAAATAATTGTGAAGGTATACTATTAAATGCTTATTTACATCGTCATACCGAAATGATCAGATTACAAAAGAAAGCTGTAATCTGTCTGAGCCTACATGATGAAAGTTTTGAATCTCAAAAATCCAAAATTTTAACATTTTCTTTTGTGTGCTATATTTATTGATTTTTAATTATTTTTATAAACCTACTAACTGAACCCCGCGGTGTTGTAATACCCGCGCTTATTGTCGTAACGCGGGTGAAGCCGCAGGGCAAAGCTAGTCTAAAAAAAGTATCCTAAGTTACTCCCTATAATCATCAGCTACCTATCAGTGAATGTCCCGTCGATATAGGTCCAGCCGTTCCAGAGATTATCCGGAACAAACAGACAGACAGACAAACATTTAAAAAAATATACATACATATGCATTTATTAAAAAGCAGTTATTTTAATATTAGAAACAGACACTCCAATTTTATTTATTTGTATAGATATCCAGTGACTTAATAAAAAATCTTAAAATAAATTTAAAAACATAAATAAATCGGTTTAATTACAACTTCAGGTTTGATAATTAAAAAATATTTAAAAATTTTGAGCCCATGTCTACATTGTTTGCAATTTAATATTCCATTTAAAAAAAAACTATTCTTAGAATTAACTTAAAATAATAACAAATTACTATATTTATTTACCGGATTAGTCCAAATAGCTGTAATCTTTCTCGCAACGATATATCTTTTACAATTACACATTTTCAAAACACGTCACTGTTTAACAGATCAGAAAATATTAACACTTTATGAATAAACGGAACGTTTTGCACATGTATTCAGTCCGAAGAGTCCGAACGTAATGATCCAATTTATGGATATTGGAATCAAAACAAGTTAAATATAAACATTGAATTGAAGTTATTAGAACTGTTTGTATGACGCCTTAGTCAGACGTCTCGCCGTGCGTCGCTCGTCATTACGATACATTGAACCACAGAACCACCTTATCTTTGTCTAAGTTTTCTATACGTAGGATCCCATTAATATTTCCTAGTTAAACATTATGAATCATTGTTATTACATGCCTAAGCCATTGATATTAATTTTTAATTAATGACATGATTCATCAAATCGCTGGATGATAGATTTTGAATGGCACCTAAAGTAAAAGGTGACTTAAACTAATTTACTTTATTTTACTGTTTATTAAACGTAGTTAATTACTAAAAAATTAAGTTACGCATTATCTAGGAGCTTATTACTCCTACTTAAATCCATCAAAGCTACCCTTAATGTAAGAAATGAGGTCCTAAATGGTCAAAAAACATTTCCCTGCAAAAATAATTTCGATTATGTATTAGTTACCCGCGGTTGTCGTACCTTTACAACAACAACCGCGGGCAACATCGCGAGGCGAAGCTAGTCTAAAAAATATAGCTTTAGTTACTCCTTATATCATCAGCTATCTGTTACTGAAAGTCGCGTCAATATCGGCTCAGTCGTATGGTAAAAAAGCAGTTAATTTAAAATTACAAACAGAAACTCGTTTTGTTTATTTGTACAAATAAGCTACTGTTAAATGTCCTATATCTACTACTATCCTATAAAATACTTCATATAACTTTCTATTAATGTGGCTACATTTTATTATAATCCGATAATCTTAATTATTTTGATTTATTTTCTTTGATTCCGCTTAGTCGTGGTAAGTATTTGCTTTAAAGTTAATAAATAACTACTCTCCAACTTTGTTTAAGTGAGATTTTTTTTCAAATCTCTTGGTGGGAAAACATCTTGTCCTCTCATCTCTCTCTCTCTTTTCGAAGACCGGGATGCTGCTATCTTTCAGGTATTTCACGTATATGGAACTCACTAAAACTTATTCATACGATTTGCGTTCTTACCATGAAGCTTGTGATTATCAGAACCTTAAAGGATAAAATAAACAATTGGAATTATATAATAAAACAATCACTAAAACAAACACATGTAAACAATGTGTTCTAAAGTGAAAATAAGGAAACAATTGATGTAAAAAGACATAGTTAAATTCTTGCCTCATATCGAGAATTTGAGAGTTGCTTCCAAAATATAGAAATACTAGCTTTTACCCGTAGATTCGCTCGCATTTAATAAAAAAAGTATTCTATATTACTTCTAATACCTCCAAGAATATGTTTGCAAAGTATCATGATGGTCGGTTAAGTAGTTTTCGCGTGAAAGCGTAACAAACAAACTTACATTCAAATTTATAGTAATAGATAGATATCACTTGCATCTTAGTGTCTTTAAATCTGGATTTGAACTTAGGTTATAGTATAGTACCTATAGAAGGAAAGTTACAACTGCTACTTTTACATTTTTTTTAGCAAAGGATTAATTAAGCGAAGACCTAGATGCATGAAGCTTAAATCAATTTAAAAGTTGGGCCGCCATTGGGCAAAAGAACAAAATGTCTTAACGGCTTCTCTGTCTGATCAAATTGTATTGTGTTAAATGAATAGAAAACGTTTCCTAGGACTTTCTCAACGTCTTTTATTTCATTAATGAACATTATTGGTGAATAGAATAACAAAGATGCTATCAAGCCGGATGTACCTACGTGAATCATAATAATTGTTTCTCAGAGTTACTTTAGCTGTGCGGCGCCTAGTGTAGGCATTAAATGTGCACGTTACCTGCGTGTGCTGAACTGACGAGGTCGATGAGGTCATTGGCATGACCTTTTAATACGAGGATCCTGAGGCTATAAGTATAAGGCCAATAAATATATTTTCCTTAACCCAAAGCCTAAGTCAGAAGAGTAACGGTAATAATAATATATAATAATAATAATATAATTTATTTCTCATCACAGATGTATGCAGTACAGTGTAGATGCTTAATCTAAATATACATTTACAGCAAACATTTGTGAGAGACTAGTGCCCGAGATAGGTATTTGAATACCTGTGTTACGGGTCACTAGGCCGGTAACTTAATGGAATTCGATTAGCTATGTCATTTCCGCTTATCTAAGACGTCGCGGACGTATCTACTTTACTTTTTTACTGCGAATGCCGAAAGTATATTTTCTCTGTTCATATCTTATAAGCAATTTCACTAAACACTTACTCGATATCACATTTTAATATTCAGTTGTTAATGCACAAACAATGCAAAGCAAATGTTATTTTCTACAAATTAGTGCTGACTATCACCATCTTTTAAATTTTTCTGCACCAAGTATATGGTATCTGATGAATGTATTGTTCTTATTTTGCCGTTAACAGTTACAGTTCCGTGCCGCATTTGGCCAAAGTGGGGACCTATGGCCTTAACCCTCTCCTGAAAGGAGACCCGAGCACAATAGTGGGATGTTATGAGTTCTTAATGTTGATGGATAACAGTTTTTATGTGATAAAACATTTATGAGAATTAGTTTTACTTGAATTTCGTACAAAATTTATATTTTATTCCAATTTCCATTTCATCCCTTATTTGAAAGGTCAAAACGCCTACTCATTTGTCAGATTGGCGTTGTGATGCCTACGCCAACGCCAATCTCAATCTCAATTAAGAAATACCATATTATATATTTTATTCAATCATTAAGAAAATAGGTATAAACCTACAAGTATAATGAAAAACTTATAACAGCGCCACAATAAAACCGCAAAATGAAACAATGACTAAAATAAAGATGTTGTTTGCAGTAAACATGTTGCCCTGTGAAGTGGAATTAACTAGTTACACTTCTCTTGAATGAAAACAAGCAAATTGATAACATAACACTTTTAAATAACAATGTGAATCACAAACAACACAATATTGTTTTCTTCAAAGAGGTCATTTCAACTGAAACCTATAGAATATTATATCCTTCTAGTTTCTAGACACGTACCCATAGAATGCTCACACCAGATTGAAGGTAACTTTACGAACGCTAGCTTCTACGATTGTTCACTGACTCGATACGAAAGAGCACGTGGACGAATAATGGCAAATCAACTGTATAGATGTTTGCGGTTGAGTAGACCTCACCATATGATATCGGGTTGAAAATCAATGAAGACCGGCAGGGGACTGAATGGCGGGGCGCCGACCTAGGAACGCCGGCTCACTCCCGTAGTACGCGAGGGGATACCACGCATGCGCCACATTACTTAAAATCTGAATTGCTATAGAATAACAGGTACCTATTTCGTTTTCCGCTAATGCTATTCCTATTTATTAACATCAAAATAATGTCTGTAGGCATGGAATGGAGATTATAATACAGATATAGAGAAATATTCATGGTGGTTACGCAGAGAGTAATTGCAAATATGTGGTTCAATTGATTTAGATCTTGAAGTCTTAGATACAGCATCAGTAGCAATTATTTAATGTATCTAGTATGTTTTAAGAAACAAATTGACTAGATACGATTAGATTTGCAATGCAGTGAATAACTTAGGCTACTTTTTTTAGACTAACTTGGTCCCGCGGCGTTACTCACGGTAGAACAATAGCCGCGGGTAACACCAAGGGGTTCAGCTAGTTACTAATAAAATAATGTATTGTATTTTATCTGACGTGACAGAACAATTGTGTGACATAGGTTTGACGTCATTTGAATGTCTTGCTTGTCACACATACGTACATAAACAACGAAAGCTTATAAAACGATTTCCATATTCAGATTTCTTAACATGACAAATCGCAACAAATTTTTAATTCCTATCTATCTTCTACAATCAAATGAGTCAATTTTAAAAGGACCGAAGTTCGTGTATACCAATTTTTCCTTCATCAGCTAAGAACACGACAGTTACAATAAATATATAGATCAGGAAGCAGGTTGTCCACTTAAAATAGTCTTGCGCCGATGCCTACTGCGTTAATCTCGCATCATTATATCGCCTACGTCTGGCGCCCGCCTGTCGTCTAGACGACTTTTTATTTTATTTTAATTAACTTAAAATGTTTCAATGCGGCCAATGATAAATTATTAACCGAAGTAAAACCACAAACAAAAGGACTCGAAACAAAAATACTCATATTGTCATCGACTTGTAGTATGCAGTCACCTTTGTCAGCTGTTATAAATATTATACATACAAAGGTACAGGCCAATACCGGAACGCGAATGTTCTTTTTTTACTTAATATAGTCTTAACATCAATCACCAAATGTCAATCACAATGCTAATACTAGATTACGCTCTTTCCAACTTTCTTTACCACCACCACCATTACAAATTGTATTCTTTCTCATAGAAAATATACTATAAAATAAAATAGCTCTCTAGCTAAAAATAAACTATCAAATTTTAATAGGACATATGTTCAAGTATAACGCTGCAATGTATTGAGAACCCCTTTTCGAACCAGATTACTATTTACGTCACTTCCTGCACTACGCAATTAAAATGGCTGCAGTTACGCACTTAGGGAGCATCAGATGTTTCAATTATTTATTTTTTTATTTGCCAAAGGCGAACGGTTAAATAAATTATGTTCTAGTTTTTCTACTTTTGAAATTGTGTTTTAAAGCAATAAATTTCAACACATATTCCTTAAAAACATTCATTCATTTGTAAGTTCACAAACTAGACATCAAAACAAAGAGATTTCTAGGTGGTAGAGGCAGGTTGATTTCAGAACGAACGCGCCGACTCGACCGGGGCAGTACTACTAGTTATATCACAGGTAAAAGACCATCCTAAAATGACTAACCAAAAATTACAGCTTCGTAGTGTCGTGTTTCGTTGCTGAGTGCGAAACCGTAGGGCCAATGATACAGAAGCATCTCGATGGTCCACCAAAGTCTATCAACATACTGCATTGTCGTATTCGCAATGGTGACCATTACTCTTGGATTCTGCTCATGCTTTCCATCAGTCAGAGTACTTTGGCAGGCCCGTAAATGAATAAAAAGAGATATGGTGCGGTCACCTGCTCATTCCGCAAGATTCGGCATAAATGCTGTCAAACTTGGAAAGATAAAAACTAAAAGGCGATGAAATTGTTTGTAGGGGAAACTCCACAAGTTGTTGTTCTTTGTCGACTAAAATACATTGTATCTTTTAATTTTATACATAATATATGTCTCACCGTTCATTGGGCAAAGCTTTTTAAGGAATAACAACAAATAGCAGAGGTTCTTTTTCGCACTCATCCCATTCAAAAGTGAAAAAAGTAAATTTTCAAGCACTTTGACGACACATGTGATCTTTAAAAACGCACTTCAGAAAGAAGATGCATTTGCATTAAGTGTGCTGGTAAGTTCTCAAGATTGTGAAGTTGATTGCAATCGGTTTTGTGCAGATACTAGCTCGAGAGCAGAAGCTTTTACCTGACACATATTATAAGTGGTCGACGCGGCAACGTTTTGGAATTCAACATGATAATAATCGTTTCGCATAACTGCTGCTACTACTAATGTATACGAAGTGTAGACGAGCATTTCATAGATACATATTTTTAACTAGCTGAACCCCGCGGTGTTACCTGCGGTTATTGTTGTACCGCGAGTAACGGCGCGGGACAAAGCTAGTCCAAAAAAAGTAGCCTAAGTTACTCCCTGGACCATCAGCTACCTGCCAGTGAAAGTCCCGTGATAATCGGTCCAGCCGTTACAGAGATTACCCGGAACAAACAGACAGACAGACAAACAGACAGACAAAAAATTTTTAACCACATTTTTGGTATATGTACCGTGTATACATAGATATGCATTTAGTCACTTCATTTTTTTTAATTGGTTATATAGGTACTCCGAGGTTTAAAAATATTATATTTTGCATCGAAAGAAATCACTTATCTTGAAATGTTTATTTGTTTAATGAACGTCGGGTTTTGCTGCACAATGTAATGTTTATCATATTGCGACGTGAAACAGCCTGTCTGTTGACGATTGCAGTCAACGACCTGCCCTAAGAGATAAAGGTTTCCCACGCACTATTATCCTCCGAAACTATGTATCACTTATATTTAACATCACTTCAATTTGTACTTTATGATAATAAAACCTGTCATGATGTGAAATTTAATCTCTTACCTTATGATGGGGAGAAAGGTGGCGTGAGTCTTTCGATGACTGAATTACGGTTGTTTAAAGTATTAATGACTGAATCGCATATCATTTCCCTTTTAATATTTATGCACAGCATAAAATTTACTAGTTTTATTTCTAATAGACGTCGATTTTACAAGCCCTTGTATATAAAGTTATACAAGGGCTTGGTCCATAGATATTCTTAATCCATAGATATTCTTTCTAAAGAAAAAGAATATCTATGGATTAACTAATGGTATGGTTAATTAGTGCTTTTTCAGTAAGTATTCAATAATTTAAGTAAGCCAAATAAAAAGTAGGTAAGCCAAAACTCATTGTTAGGAGAGGCCTATCTCCAGCGGTGCAATGAAAAAAGGTAAATAAGTAGTGTTATGTAGTTCTTGAACTTCTCCAAAAATGCATTTTTTTAAATGTTTTTGCAATGTGCAATAAGGTTTTAGTAACTTAATAATAAAACTTACTTAAAACTGCTTTAAGCACCTGCATTATAAATAATTATCTATACAAATAAATAAAATTGGAGTGTCTGTTTGTAATATTAAAATAACCGCTTTTTACTAAATGCATATGTATGTGTATAATGTTTTTACTAAAATTTTTTTTACTGCATTTTTGGTATATGTACCGTGTATCGGTACATATACCAAAAATGCAGTAAAAAAATTTTTTGTCTGTCTGTCTGTCTGTCTGTCTTTCTGTTTGTTCCGGGTAATCTCTGGTACGGCTGGACGGATTTTGACGGGACTTTCACTGGCAGGTAGCTGATGATCCGGGGAGTAACTTAGGCTACTTTTTTTAGACTAACTTTGTCCCGCGGCGTTACTCGCGGTACGACAATAGCCGCGGGTAACACCGCGGGGTTCAGCTAGTAATAAAGTAAAAATTAACAAATTTATATTAATATAAATAGCTGTTTATTTTTGAGACTAGCCTTTCGTATAACTTTGTTTAAAGGAAAATACATTCACGATATTTTTAGTTACATAACAATAATTTATTTTGTAATATGTTTCATCTCCAACTAATTAGAAGAAACCCATTTGATCATGCCTATTTCGTCCTTATTACGTGGACACAAACACACAACTGTTGAAATTCCCAGCGGCACTGCGCGTATTTTGACATGTTACGTGACAGAACGAACACGCTAAACGTTGTTTGGACACACCAAACAAAAGTAACACTCGCCGATAACATATCATATATCATTATCGAGATCTTTTCCAAGAATTAACGTACCTATCTACTTAACACTTTGGTAGAAAAGGTGCATTTGATAGACTATTAATTTCTGTTTATGTTATAGGAATGTAAGCTATCTAGATCTGTCCTTTTCTACATCCATTAAAAGGTTATAGTTGTTATAAATAAAGTCGCAAAGTATACCTAAAGGTTCTGATGTGGATTAAAGTTTTGAATTCGCATCAAAAATATAGGTTTGCCTTTAAACTAAGTAGGTGTTTTAATTAAATTAAGAAGGCAGAAGTTGAAATATCATTTATTTAAAATGGATGCATGGACGGACATTATAACGGCGTAACAACTCCACTTTGACAAAATATAACACAGTTACGAATTTTCCAAACGTTAACACTTCCAACGAAACTATGTATTTTCAATAATTAGAGAAAAATAAATTGATTTATTGAGAATGAAGCTATGTGCATAGTAAAGGGAATAGGATATTTAAGTAAATGGTTGTTACATTTGAGTTTAAAACAAAATCTATTAACAATAAATAGTTTCGGCTTAAAATATGTTCCTCACACCATAAGCGTTAACTTTTAGATAGCCTATTCAATTCTCAATAAGGGGTCTTGATGTTCATACATAATATATGATAGTTATTACGGCATGGCATGACTATTTAATTATTTTATGAATGAATTGTGCCTCTTTATATCTACTTTCATGCTCTTTTAAAGAATATTTTAATAAACTCTGCATATTAGTGGGAGTTACTTGAAATAAATAACTGTAAACCATTTGGAATTAAAATTAAAGTATATGTAAATCTTCGTCATTTATTTGATGAATTGAAAACACCACCGCCCTAGCAGGCAAACTGAGCAAAGTCCGGAGGGGCGAATTGAAAAGATCTCCCTCCTAACAACAGGGAAGGGTATACGATGGGAGGAATGATGCAATTTTGCAGTGCATTTTATTGAGATGCAGACACGAAAGAATAAAATGCGACTTTTGTTCTCTCTTTACTTTAAACACGACAACCATTTTTGTTACGTCTGCTCGTCGTGTTACAGTGATCATTTACTTTGTAGCTCGTCGTAGTTTTATTCAATTGATAGTTATGAAGCTTTAATCGTGCTCCCATTTCTGTATGATTAAAATGCATCTGTCGCGAAGTCTCGCCTGCTGGCAAGTACCAATCTGACACTTGTAGCTAGGGTAGACGATGAAAATTTGGCAGTCACCCAAACGCCACGTTTTAACAACTCATGCAGACAATACTCGGGGCGATGTGCTACGAATATTAAACTGTTTTATGGTTAAAAAATATAAACATATCGATATTGAACGGCAAAGAACGCGACATTCATTTTCAGAGGATGGATAAAATGTATATGTTAACATGTGGCTGAAACTCATGTAGGTTAAACATAAATAATTTGCTTCAATTTTAATCGCTGTTTTGTTTTGATGTTTTCTTTTGTGTCTATACAGGTAGGGCGGTTTGGATGATGGTTATTTTTTTACTTCGGCCAGTTACATAATATGTCGAATCTTGTAGTCGTAATAAAATCGAAATGAATAAAATATTAAATAAACGAAGAAGAGTACTTGAGAGCGGTAGAATATTACAATTGTGTATATTTAAAGACGTTATACATTAAATAATATTTTCTACATTTTACAAAAAACCACAGAATCAAATAACGTGTCTGCTTTCATCGAAATTTGAATACATCGAGTAATTATGCGACTAATTGGTAAATCTATACTCTTCTGATATTGTATACGCTGTGAAAGGTAAGTGAATCAACTAATATTTATTCGTTACATGGATAAATTTATTTGATGTACAAAAACTAGTCAACAGAGGCTACCGTGGAAGAGCCACGCTTCGGCACGAATGGGCCGGCTCGACCGGAGTGATACCACGACCTCACAGAAAACCGGTATGGAATAGCGCTTGCGCTGTGTTTCACCGAGTGAGTGAGGATACCGGATGCTCATACAGCAACCCCTCCCCACATCCTTTCCCATTCTCCAATGGTCGGCAACGTACTTACGACGCCTCTGGTGTTGCAGGTGTCCATGGGCGGCGGTAATCGCTTACCGTCAGGTGATACGTCTGCTCGTTTACCATCTATACCATAAATACAAAAACAAAATGTTATGAAACTACAGCGCCACCTAGTTTTGTGAAATAACTTCTGGGCACATTTGTAAATCGTGACTGTGGAAACAAAACGAGAAAGCTCTCTATGTTTAAATAATTTAAAGTAACGATTGCGACGTTGCTGTGTTCGAAGTGTGGTGTACTCGAGCTCGACTTCAAACAATTTCCTCCGATGCACAACTGTGCACTCGAGACGAGAGGTTCGCCTCTGATTAAACTCCACCCTTGTGCGGGCTTTGGTTTATTTGTTGACTGTTTCATTAAAATCCTCGAAGTTGCTTTAAATAACTGCAGAAATGTTTATACCACAGTTAATTTCTGTTTCAGAAAGCTTTCCTGGCTAAAGCCAGCTTTAAACATAGTGTTAGTACACTAAATAAAAGTATGAGTAATAGACAATCCATACTAATACCAGCCATACTAATATTATAGATATAGGAGGCGCTCATAGCCCAGTTGCACCAGTGATTAGAAACAATCACCGAGGGTAAGCCTCGGTCAGTACCTGGATGGGTGACCGCTAGTGGCATATTACCATGATTCGGAGGTCACGTTAAGCAATCGGTTCAGGTTGTTATCATGGGATAACAGCCGTGTAGCCGGTAAGATTACGTAGCCACAACGTTGTCTTGGCAGTCCCCAACCCGCACTTGGCCAGCGTTAGGACGTATGGCCTTAACCTTAAGGAGAGGGCTCCTGAGAGGAGACCAGAGCCCAGCAGTGGGACGTTATGGGTTGTTGATGATAATATATATATATATATATAGATACGAAAGCGATTCTCTGTAACGCTTTTACGTCTAAACCTATTTCAATGAAATTTGGCATGGAGAGACTTTGATTCTTGAGAAAATTTACTACTAAGGCCATACACGTGAACGGGGTCACGGGCAAAAGTTATATAAATATAAAGTAGTATTATAAAATTAAATATTTAAAATTAACGAATAACGATGTAAGTTTAAGAAATGAACACCAAGTAACCCTTATTTGTGTTCCAAGGCTCTAAAACAAGGCTAAAGATACTCTTTGATGTATTACATGTATAATATAATAACAATAACACGTGTTTATACACATGTAAATACGTAAATACCCAGACTAATTCAAATATCCCGACCGCGACGATATCTACGAAATTACCTAGGTAGGTACATACAGAATGAACACCTAGTGTGATTATGGCTCTTCACAATTTTAACTCTAAATGGGGGGAATAGTTAAGTTTTAATCTAGATTAATGTGATTACGGAATATATGTGGCATTAGAGCGGCAACCACATCTCATTATTTATTAGTTAGCAGTGTTGGCACCAACCGTCTCTCAGCGTTTCTCAAACACAAGGAAAACTAACAACATTGTTGATCCCGCTACCTGTATATTATCGACGTCTACGGCATATCAACTTCAGTTAACTTTATTTACGACGTACGGACTTCTTTCCGCATTATTCTTTTTAACTTTTCAGTTTATAAGAGACCAGAGAGGTTTAGCCACAGCACAGAGAATAATTTGTTCTGTAGGTTTAGCCATGAAAACGTAACACATAGAGAAACTTTCGAATTTATGATATTAGTATAGTTTATCGACATGGAACACTGTGATTCATAATGAAGATTATTACTTGTTTTGTTACTTAAAGTTAATTACAACATGCTTTTGTAGTCACACGACTGAGTTATTGTGAAAGCTCCCTTAACTAGCAGTTAATAATTCAAAATATTAACTCTCCTAAGCTCTGAGGCAAGAAATTAACTTTCTAAGCACAGAAACGCTTGTAAGTTTCTGTGAACGAGTACAAACCTAGAAAGTTTTGCAATAATTTACTACTTCATATAAAACAAATTATATTTAACTAGTTATTACCCGCGGCTCCACCCGCGTATATGTCGGTTATCGCGGCAAATAGTAGCCTATGTGTTATTCTGATGTATAAGCTATATTACTGTAAAGTTTCATCCAAATCCGTTCAGTAGCTTTTGCGTGAAAGAGTAACAAACATCCATCCAAACATCCATCCATCCTTACAAACTTTCGCATTTATAATATTAGTAGGATATTTCGAAACTAATTATAAATGTTATTTAGAAGATATATGATGATTTTCCATACACGCGAACGTGCTAATATCAGGAACTGCTTACTGAATTAACTTGGAAAATTCTTTTAGTGTGAGATATTCCAGTAAGCAAGGAAAGCTATAGGCTGCATAACCTAACGCTATAATTAATAGGACTTAAGCATCAACGCAAAATGTTGCAGAAATGGGAAAAAATATTTCTTTGAAAACGCAGACGAATAGTTCCTTACGCGTTAAAATTAAGTTCTGGTTGGGAAAAATTCATCTTGTACTTGATAGTCTATTTAATATTGATGATACGACCCTCGCTCAGTTCTCAGATACGGTTAGTTATTCCACATACATTATACACCACGAGTGAATTTATTTTTGGCTTTATATATTTCCATAAAATTGGAATATTAATTTAAATTACCTTTACAGTTTCTATCTGTCATTAGAGACTGAATAAATATATTATTATTTCAGAAAATCCAAACTAATGATATAACTGTCTGTCACGCTTAAACCTCTGCATCGATGTCAATGAAATTTGACATGGAGATACTTTAATTCTCGAGGAAGGACATAGGCTTCGCTAGTTATCTATACTAATATATAAAGCTGAAGAGTTTGTTTGTTTGTTTGTTTGTTTGTTTGTTTGTTTGAACACGCTAATCTCAGGAACCGCTGGTCCGATTTGAAAAATTCTTTCAGTTTTAGATAGCCCATTTATCGAGGAAGGCTATAGGCTATATATCATCACGCTAAGACCAATAGGAGAGGAGCACCAATGAATTTAATAAACCAAAAATTATCACGTGACGGGCAATAGAAGACGCAAACGAGGTTGCGTGGGTCGCTAGCTAGCTAGTAAGGTATATAAATAAGCTAATTGTTCTCTGTACCTCTGTACTTTCCTTACTCTGCACTACTTTTCCTAAATTGAGTAGGTACAAAGATCGGCAAAGTTTAGCCGCCACAGTTCGCAGACGGCAGTACGGCTCCCTAGACAGGTGCTACATTACATTCTGCTGCGGAATAGGATATAATGGGCTCGTAATTTCATCAATATTTAGGTAGACTATCTTTGGGACCCATTTTATGTAGTGCATTTAAGCTTAAAATTTATATGCAAGGAATACTATCAACATAAAAAATATTATTTATGAGTGTTTTCATATACTAATAGGCAAGTATATGAATACTAATCTAAACATCTTCTATACAAATAAATAAAATTGGAGTGTCTGTTTGTAATATTAAATAACCGCTTTTTACTAAATGCGTATGTATGCATAGGTACACGGTAAATATATAAAAATAACATTTTTACAATTTTTGTCAGTCTGTCGGTCTGTCTGTCTGTTTGTTTGTTCAATCTAAGGAACGGCTGGACCGATTTTGACGGGATCTTTACTAGCTGATGATATAAGGAGTAACTTAGGCTACTTTTTTTAGACTAGCTGCGCCCCGCGGCGTTACAAGGCGGGAAAAGAATTTAGAATAGAGTGTCACCATACCTATTCATGCCACGGGTGTCGTAAGAGGTGACTGAGGAAACAAATTATGCAGGAAAACATCACTAAAGAGAGAAGGAGAATTTGATAAAAACCATTTACAAACCCGAGTCGCCAGAGTCGTAGGAGGCTAAAACTTACTTTCTAAAAAGAGGTATATTAAAAGCAGTGGAGTTAAGAAAGACTATTGATGATGTAGCAAACGCACAGACAGATCACCTTTACAGTAATTAACTACCATCGCCAATGAACACCTGTAACCCAAGTGCGTTGTCATCCTTCCTCCCCCCCCCCCCTTAGTTGTTAAAAGATGGGGTTTCGGCCTCTGGTAACCTTAGCAACTCGGAGAAAAGCATATTACAAATTATTTGCGGTCACTATAACTAAAATAGTAAACAGGAAAATATAGTATAATAATTGTGCGGACTAAAATAAAACATATAGGTACCTTTCTCCATCAAACAAACAGCCTATTAAGTCTATACACATACAAACAATATTGTTTAAATGAAATAATTATTACAGAAGTTTCGCCCTACAGCATAACCAGAAACGATTTCGTTGATATTGAATCGAAAAACATTCACTGTTTCATTGGTTTTCATTTTAGCCTAATTTACAAAAAAAGACAAAAATAACCCAAGTTACTCCTTGTAACAACAGCAGCAGATATGGCAGATACCAGTGAAAGACACGTCAAAATCGATCCTGCTTTTCCAAAGATTATCTAGAACGACAGACAAACATTTTGAATAAATATAGATCTTTTTACGTATATTGTATACTATGCATGTCGTGTAAAGTTGTTAATTTGAAATTACAAAAATTATAACCCTCCTTTGGCTTTGCCGTAGTAGGGTAAAATACAAACAGACACTTCAATTTTATTTATTTGTATAGATTTATAAAAGCCAAACATATTCCTTATTGAAACGTATTTCGTGATTCATTGAACAAATAAATGTGACTTTCTGATATAAAGTACTTACTTAAACTAACAAGAAATCAGGATTTCTCTAGACACAAAGTTAGTAAACTAATTCGATTCAACAATAGGCACGAACTTTAAACAATTTGTACAGTAACTTAAGATTGATGATCCATCATGAAAAGGGGATTTGCACAAAGGCTATGGATAATCACGATTAAAATTCATCACCCAGACAGATCTTACACATACCTCTTCGTATATTTTGTAACGAAACATTTTCTGTTACTTGGATAATGGTATATTGTTTTTGAAAGTTAGGGACTGATTTAAACAAGCTTTACCTGTATCTATCTTTGTTTGTAACCGATTTTGACCTACTTTAAACAATCAGATTCATTAAAACTTAAGGTATAAACTTTTCAAGAACCGATTACAATATTATGAGCAAAGTTTAAAAAAACTAAAAAGCACGCTTTTCAATTAAAGTGTGTTTTATAAAGCATAATTTATTAATTTGAGTTTCAATTTTGAAAATACCGTTTCATAACGGGTGAGTTTAACTCAATTCAAATGCAAGACTATATGAGCACAAGGGTTTTTAGAAATTCAATTTAAAGTGTAGCGTGTCTAATCAGGTCCAAAAAATAATAATTACGACTCCTTTCCATATTTATTGAAATAATCTTATTAAATGAAATCATTGAAATGAAGTTGCTTTTACGACCACGAACGCTAAATTGAGGTTTTTTTTAATTCTACATCAAAAGACTACTTATCAACTTGTTACATTTTATGACTTCTAAAGTCATACATATAGGGCTCGGTGTTCGAGTTAACATCGGTTGTCGGTGATTCAGAACCCATTTTAATTAATTAGGAAAACTCTTCAGCTTTATAATATTAGTATAGAACTCCGCGGTGCTACCCGCGGTTATCGTCGTACCGCGAGTAACGCCGCGGGAAAAAGTTAGTCTAAAAAAGTTACTCCCTGGATCATCAGCTATATGTAACGTGTATACATACATATGCATTTAGTAAAAAGCGGTTATTTAAATATTACAAACAGACACTCCAATTATATTTATTTGTATAGAGTATAGAAGATTGTGGCGCTTTGAGGATGGAATCTGTGATAAACCTTTTTAAGGTGTTCACCTTAAAAAGGTTCATCACAGATTATAAAGCTAATATATGTTTTTTTTTCTGTAACGATCTGCCTGGAAATTATATCTGTGTATTAAAATAAGAATCTACTAAACTAGACAACCCGCGCCCACTTCGTTGGGCCTTAACCGCCCGCTTTTCTTCGACTTGATTTACAAATGCTATTATTTTAAACTATTTTTTTTTGTTCAATCATAGTAAAATACTCACTCCTGAATAGTATCGCTTTCTGATAGTATTCAGGAGTGACATAATTTTCACGATCGGTTAAAATTACTGCCGAAGATCATCCCTACAACCATACAAACAAAATTAGAAACTTAACCTCTTTATAAAATTTATATAGATAACCGTAAAATATTTAAACACCTATGAATGAGTTTTATTTAATACTGGCTTTTCGCCGTTGCTTAGATCGCCCAGATTTTTATTCTCTAATTTACCCCCATAGGGATGGCATTTTGAAAAATACTAAAATACGTATTTCATTACTTTAACCCGTGCTTTAACCCCACTATATCCAAATCCATCACGGGAAAAAAAGATTCATAAAAATTATCATCCCTTATTTTACTCCCTTAGGGGTGGCATTTCCGAAATTCCTTTCTTAGTGCTCATTTACGTTATATAAAAACCTAGCGGTTTGGGATGTGCGTTAATCTCTGGGTATCTTAGTCAGTCACCTTTCTCTTTTAATATATAGAAGGTAACTATTTTTAGGCTATTATGTTAGTTTTAATATATTTGCATGCCAAAACAAGGCAGAATACGATATGGTCAAAAACCACCAATATTACTATTACTAGCCTTTTTATTTCCTACGACTGTTTTAATAAGAAACTTATATGTTAACAGCATAATACATAAAGTAATAACGAAACGTAAATGTCAAATTCGAATGTTTTATCTTTTTTACAATAAAAGCGGTTTTACTACAAAAAATATAAATCGTGTCTGAATCTGCACATGTTATTGGAAATATGTCGGGTATTCGTTTAACTCCCTCAGTACACGTCGCCTCCCTGAGGGATAAAAGTCTTTGACACTCTCCCTATTTTTTGCGACGGAGAGCGACTGTGAAGTACTCTTATTACTATTCTTTCCCTTGAGGATACAGACAATAAAATACCTATACTACTAACATATAAGATTTACTATAGTAGGTAGGTACATTGTTAAGTTAGAGTTCTGCACCGATTGAGCATAATATTTTAAACGATGTACATTATGTACAACCCGTTGTTGTTGTCACAAGCTGGTTTCTATCTCATTTTCACGTTTCGTTCCTCATTTCTCATCAATACAACCCCGGTAACCTTAGAACAAAGTTAGAAAATTAAACAAAATTAAATACCTAATTTGGAAACTACTCGTAATTTGGCACAATGCAAGCGGAACATAAACCGGAAAGAAAATATATTATGTAGACGTGTAAGGGTACAGTTAAATGTATTTTTTCCTCTAAAACACAAAAATAAAAATCTTGTTACGGATTTTATGGATGTATTTTCCGTTAATTACCATTTTGGTCCGGAAATTTACGTTCCCCGGATAACCGCGGCGAGTCGCTCGGCCTTTGAGCGGCTATTCCGGTTGTATATTTAAATATTATGCAAAACAAGCTGAAATATTATTCAGAATACTACTTTGTGTTAATTCATGTTAATTCTTTTTGCGAATTCTCAGGACTGTCTTATCCAGCACCATTCAAATTTTAATTTTCGTCTTTTAAATAGGTTGTCAACTGATTAAAGGGTTACCTGCCTATGTCTAAAACTTTATAACTCCACTGGTGCGAATGACACTTTACAAAACAATACGAATACTTCACCCTAGTTGCATTGATAATCTTTCGTTCAATGAAATTACTTTCACATTTCACCGACATTTGTTCAAGCAGGAGTCTAAGATGACGTACCTACTTTTTTAACCATCCATCACAACCCACGAACGCTTAATCTCTTGTATTCTCATTACTTTCTTTTGTTTCACAGTTCTAAATGGGCCCCTGTGATCTCCCCGATCCATAACACAAAGGTACCCTAAATTACATTTTGTTGCTTGCTCACGAGATCTAATGAAACCTCCTCGAAAGAGGCTAGTAAAAAAGTTTTAAGTAGGTTACCGTATTTACCGAGAGCCTCACACTTTTTTTGTTACTAAGCTCAGAAACTTTCTTATTGAGTTCATAAAAAGTAAACTAGAAAAGTGTGATATCCTGTTGACTTGTTTTACTTGTTGCAAATAGATATTAAAAAAGTCTATTTGTAAATAAATGAAACATTATTCTGAACTTAATCCATAATTTAAAAAATAACTTACAAATTCCAAGTCACAGACAATATTTATTACCTGTAGGCGTTGCGTGTGCAAAAAAAAAATACAAATCGTATTTTTCAAGTCGATTGGAAAACATAAAAAATGGTGTCATTTCGTCATCAGATTTATAAATCGAAAACGTGCTAAAAACAATTATGTACTTCAAGTTAAGACTTGTACATTTTTATCTAGGTAATTAGTTTATTTAGGTCTTGTATCCGAATAATTAATCTGCATAATTTATGGCCTAGATATATCATTTAGAATTTATTGAAGCACTCGTTTGTGGCTAAGACTGTTTATGTTTTTTAGAAGCCGATGTACCATAATATTAGATTTTTAAACCGTGTGGGGTAGCTTTCCTTTCACATTTTCGTATGTATTGTTAGATTTATTTAATCCAATTTAAGCAACAATTAGTAGTAAATTACAAATACAATATTAAGCTCGCATTTATTAATCACAGTAAGGACTATCATTGTTTTATTACAACTTACAGACTATAATTTATTGTATCAATAGTTGGAAGATAATTATTCATGTGGGTATATTGTGCTTAGTTAGATCAATTGTAGCGATAACTCGTCGATGGAATGTTCGGATGATCAGCAGTTGAATTTGACAGTGATTTATTGATATAGCCTATCGTGTTTTCGCTTCTGTACGTCTGTCAAAACACTAATCGCTGACATGTCGTTTAGTGTCAGTAGACTTATTCTTTATTTGAATATTAATAACACGACAGTCAATATTGTTGGCTTATATAACAGTGAAACAAACAGACGTCTCCTATGATAGCAAGTGCCTATCGGGGAATATTAATATTAACATCCGTAATAATAATAGTATTGCTAATCTAACGACTGTTCTGGAATTAAAACAACATCTGACTTTTTGAAAAAATGTTCTCTTACTCACATTACTTGTTATCACTTTAAAAACGGACTGTTTTCATAAGTATTTCTAACCCCTTGATTAAAGCTTCATCTCTACCTCCGTTGATTTTTTTTTCTATATGCAAAATCTTTTTAAGTTCTGACCTGTTTCTTTTTTCTTACACAAGACGTGTAACTGATATCTTTGATCGTTAAACTAGATAAAAGTCATTTCACAACTTATTATTTTCGCCTTGATTTGAATTTGTAGCTGCCTTATAGTCTGTGCACTTTGCAATTTAATTTCTCTCTGGCCAGTATTAAAAATGAAAAGAACGTGCATAGAGTTAAAAATGTTTTTTTCTAGTACGGGTTTGATTCTAAATTTGATTCAGTTATCGTTCATAAATAGAACAATTAACTCTAAGATTAAAGACCAATCAGTCCCATTCCTGATTAATGACACGAAAGGGAAATAAAATTAAACAACCGTATGGTTCATTCGTAGTAATGAAGGCAATCAGTTTGCTTAAACAAGCTAATGATTGTTGCGTGCCTACCAAAATGTTCTATTACAGTACCGACAATATCAGCCGTCATTCCGAATGTTGATACTTTAAACAAACATGGTTTAGAACAAAATTGACATGAACTTGCGGCAAACATCATAAGCTCAAAACTATATATCTGTAAAATTATGATTTCTAAACAAGTTTACATAAAATTCAAACTCAATAAATTGTTAATTATTTAATATTTTAAATCTATAGTTAATTTTATAAATTCGAAAGTATGTCTGTTACGCTCTCGCGGTTTAACCGCTGCACCGATTTCAATGAAATTCGACATGAAGATTCTTGCATCTTCCGACAGAAGCATTTACCGCGAAGACCGACATACAAGCCCTTTTGTATGTATGTTTATATTTTCCGATAGGTTTTAGGTAAAATCTTCGGATTTATGAACATATAAGAAGTATCTGATTCTAAAGATAATGGTGAGCTTAGTATATGGAAAGTCAATTTTATAGTTTATTATATTCGTGGCTACAACATCGGTTTCCTTTTGCGGGCTTATTAATTATATACTTCCTTTCATATAGCTATTTAATATTTATGAACGATGTCCGGCCAAAATCTCATATATTTTGCTGGAAAAATCTTTAATGTCTTGCTTTTAATAAAAAGTATTTTACGTATAAAACGTAATAAAATGAATACAATAGATAGTAGATAGAAGTAATTTTATTTCATAAATAAGATTCTGAAATATTCTATGTCTTGGAAATAAATAGTTATACATCCTCTATGTATAACGATTTAAACCCAAAACAAGACGCGTGTATATATATATTGAATGCTAAAACCAAATCAATTTAAGAAAATAACCATCCTTTTTACCTAGTCTCTAGCTCGTGTTGAACCACGTCCCATTTCAGGATCAATTTAACTTGTCTGATTGTCTAACAAATCATACAGCACGCAAAGCCTGAAGGCCTCTTTGATTCAGTCATTTCATCTAATGGAAAAACGTCTGCGTTTTCCGGCCCCTAGTCAGCACTCTAAAACCTTTCGTCCCCATCTGCGTTTGCGGTTCCTGTGATTTCATTTAGTAAATATACAACATGTTATTACAATCAACACTCGTTAAATCCGAGTGTGTATTAGACATGCAGTTTTACAAAGTACTCTTATGGACTGCAGAAGCTACCTTGCCAATAAAGCAATGTTTGCATTTAAAATATTATAACCCGTTTCTCGTTCTTTGTTGATCTCTTCTTTCTGATTCTGAATTTTGTAGCAAACGATGTAGACGTCTAGTCTTTCAAGTATCCATACTCAAGTACGTCCTAGATGTTACTATAGAATATACCATCTGTGTAAAAGAAACATATATTTGTGTATAATAAATACGATTATGAGATCACAACTATTTGTAGCGGTACGTGTACATATAGGTATTCCTAAAGCAAACATGACTATTTTAAAATACAAAATATTACTAATACACTAATAATATATTTATTGTAGACTAACATGAAAATTTTAAATTTATTAATGGAAGAGAATAATATTTTCTTTAAGAAAGCTAAAATAAGTGTTTGTTACTTTCGTGACTACGGTTTGTCTACTTTTTTTTTAAAACTAATCCGCCAGTAATTAAAATATAAGTCCGCGAAATTAAGATTTTTGTAATAAGGGACTGATTATAAAATCTAAATAAAAATAAACTATAACTAGCATTATCTAGTTAGTCAGTCTAGCCATCGACATCTGTAGAGGTAAAATCTGCACATGTCACATAGATAACGACAAGAGGACAGGGGTTGCCAGCGTCGCTCGTACTCATCCTTCGACGTGGCACCGACAGCCACTCAAAAGTGCGATACGCACTCGAGTGCATCGCCGGTTGCCACTCACAACGATTGGGACAACGCCCCTATACTATTCGCAAAAAAATTGCAGAGCGTAAAGTGTTTTTACGTTTGAATATAATATGTACTGTAACTGTAACATTTTTGTTAGCTGGAAAATATTACTTGTGATTTTTTTTTTGTTTATGTATTCTCAAAAATTTTACGGCACTGATTTTTTTAATTATATACTTTTTCTAAAAGTAACAAGGTAATAATTTACTATACAGTCAAAATGTGTCCTTTTCTCTTTTTTTTTTGTCTTTTAATTTAGTCAGAGAGAGAATAGTAAATTCTGTATAGGGTAGTCTGATTACGACAAAAAATTTTTGTTTATTGGATGAAATCGAAGATTAAATTCAATGATAATTATTAAAATATTGTCAAATTTTCCAAAAAGCAGTCACAATGACTCTACTCTGCCTTAAAACAACAGTTAAATCTGCAAGTGGTAGTCACAATCCTTATTGCGAATGCAGAGATCCTATGTTATCTCTAGAAGTCTGGAGATTTAAACCATCAATAATAACAGAAACGAATAATACCACAAACTCTTGAAAAGACATCAGCGGATCTAACTGTTTCTTTTTCAATAAATCGCAGCCTAAGCGAAATTAAACCGTGATTTCACTATACACGAGTTGGTTAGCTAAGGTATGTCTTTGCGGTGATGTGGTCAGGTCTAAAAGAAGCGTTGACTAACAAAAAGTGATGTCAAAGACAATGTTTAGGTATGAATGCTGTTCAATAGAGCGCAACACAATACCTAGTTTCTTAGTTTATAACTTTCCAGTTTCAATGTCAAAACAATTTAGCTTATCTAGTACCAACGAGTCGTGTTATGAAGATTAGATACGGAATAAAATATATTACAATGTTGAAAATTTAAATAAATACATGTAAATATATATCAACCTGTAATCTTATTCTTGATGCCAATTAAGTACAGGTACATACTACTATGTATGTAATGGAACAGATTATTCTCTACGCTGAAGGAGTGATTCAAATATTTACCACAATTAAATATTTAGGCGTCTTTGCCAAAAACAAAATTTACATAAACCTTCGTTCTGTCGTTGTATACAACTTATAAACGCAATACTAACCCGAAAATCGTCAAGAAGATCGGCTAATCGACTATCTCTCGTGTAAATAGAGATTAAAAATCACTTCGCTTGCTCCTCGTCTACATCCCCGATATCCCCATTTAAAATCGTTTTGAAGTTGAAATGGGGAATGATTCGATCGGTTCAGTGAGGAGCTCACGACTCGTATACAATTACGAAGTGGAATCGATTTTAAACTTCGTAGTTGAGTTAAACAGTATTATTAAGAAACTGCCAAAATTAAAGAGAGGATATGAATCAGGCAGGAATCCAAAAAGTACAATACATTTTCAAAAGCATTTATAACAATAACGTTTTTGTAAGCAAATCTAATATTAATATTTTTTTCCAATAAGTTAGTTAATATTTATATAATTTAACAGCCACATTGTCCTACAAATTGCGTGGTACGTTATCCCAGTCCTACGCTCAAAAGCTTTTTTATCCCTGCCATTGTTAGCTACCACAATCGAAAATTTTTGTAAGGTGGGACCCATCATCAAAATGAAGCCACTCACGAAAAATTAGCTTGATGGTAATATAACTTATATTTGTACCGGGTAACTAGGACTATTATGTATAATGTCGATTGTAAAGACGATTTATATTTCATGTCTTGATCTACTTGAATTGGTGAAACGTTAATTGATTAGTAATTCCTTAGACATAAACCGGAATGTCAACGTGGCCGAACTGGTCTCAGGTAGCGTACTCTGTCAGAGTAAGGACCTGATTATGTGTGACTTTATAAATCTTTAAAATCGTAATAAAAAAAGAAATAATGACAGGTTAAAAAACTCGCTGCAAAAAATGTTTTCTTAGAGTCAATTATCGACGACAGATTAATTCGTGAATAGTAAATAATGTCACAAGAAGCAGCACTAGTATTGTATTGTAGGAGCAATCCATCATCATCATCATCATCATCATCATCAACAACAGCCTTAAACAGTCTACTGCAATATTCATTATCATATTATTGCAACTGCACACAAAACAGTCCGACACCGACGCGCGAATGAACTTCTGATCGACGCCCAAAGTCTATAAATACGTAGTGACCAGAGTCGTAAACTTCTAAACCTTATAGATATAACGACTGGGTTAATATTGGTTAAGACCTCACAGACAGTTTATGGCGGGAACCTCATAAGTGAACGCTCGATAACACCGATAGCCGTTCCATGTAGGAAACGAAGGCATTGTTTATATAAATATTATGCAACCACGTGCAGATTTAAGATTCAGATTTAACACGCTATTGTTTTGTTTGACGTTCGTATTCTGTTCGAAAATTGAAACGTACCTATTATAATTATCATTAGAATTATGTTTCAACATTAGCGTGTGACACAATGAAGAAATCATTAAACCCGTTAATATAAGGATTCACCGAAGAAAGAGACGGACAGGAAGGAATTCGGATTTAAAAATAATTTTCGTTGGAAGATACAAAATATATTACGGCTGTTCGAAAGAAATTTATTTCACGGATGCTTACGCGAGATGAATGTCTCCCTAGTGATAGATTTTATACATGATTCGGTGATACTTTTGACACTCCTTGACCTAATGCGTTATCTATATCAACAACATGACATTTCTTGTTGGAAAAACATGGAATATGTTGTATTAAATTCTTTTTGATTAAAATTGATTACAAAATAACTGTGTGGCTAACAGTTCACGAAGTTTTCATACCTACTTAGATCAATATAGAAATACTTTTTATTAGTCTAAGTTTTCATAACGATAAAGCAAATAAAAGGTCATGCTAAATCATTAAGAAATAAAGTCGCTTAGAGAAAAACTGGATGGTCTAAAACTAATATAGTCGAAAGACCATACAACTATAACAAAGCTGTTGCAGTTCCTAATACGAAATCCACCTATCATCAAAATACCACTATCCTATCCATTGTGTTCAGATTATTCTAAAAGCAAATAAGTGTAAACCAGTTCCCCTATATAATCTCTTACGAAGCTCTCTTCATAAAAACAGTGCCCTAATGGATCGAAATAACGCAATAAAAGCGAATGTAATCACAATTTTCCCTCGTCATGCCAAACATAGGGGTCGCATATGTTCATACTGTGTTGTGTGCGGTTGGCTGTAATCTCGGTCGGCTTACTCGAGGCACGAACGTCGGCTGATTGATGCCAGATTTTACCCCGATGGATGACTTTAAAAACACGTAAATAAACGACTAGCAGACCCACGCAACCTCGTTTGCGTCTTCTATTGCTCGTCGCGTGATAATTTTCCCCCGTTTTTGAAACATTTTTCATTGGTGCTCCTCTCCTATTGGTCTTAGCGTGATGATATATAGCCTATAGCCTTCCTCGATAAATGGGCTATCTAAGACTGAAATAATTTTTCAAATCGGACCAGTAGCTCCTGAGATTAGCGTGTTCAAACAAACAAACAAAGAAACAAACAAACAAACAAACTCTTAAGCTTTATATATTAGTACTAGCCGACCCACGCAACCTCGTTTGCGCCTTATATTGCCCGTAGCGTGAAAATTTCCCCCGTTTTTCAAACATTCTTCATTGTTGCTCCGCTCCTATTAATAGTAGCGTGATGATATATACCATATAGCCTTCCTCGATAAATGGACTATCCAACACCGAAAGAATTTTTCAAATCGGACCAGCGGTTCCTGAGATTAGCGTGTTCAAACAAACAAACAAACAAACTCTTCAGCTTTATATATTAGTATAGATAGATGTGTCAATTAAAATGTTTAGTTTGTTTTCCTTCAAAAACACATAAAGTTCTACACTGATTGACCTCAAATTCCGACATGATGTAAAATCGTTTCAAAGATTTTTATGTATTTTTCTAGTCAGCTTTATTTCCCATTCCTCAACAATATAACCACAATATGGCAGGGTACGGCCAGTTACATGACTACTTTATTCTTTTCAGAAACAGATAGGAAATCTTTCACTCACAGTTCAATAAAAACTAAACGTTTTATTAGGTAAACATGAGGACTCATTAATTTCTATTTATGTAACTACTAGTTGTTGCCCGCGGCTCTGCCCGCGTATATGTCGGCTATCGCGGCAAATAGTAGCCTATGTGTTATTCTGATGTATAAGCTATATTACTGTAAAGTTTCATCCAAATCCGTTCAGTAGTTTTTGCGTGAAAGATTAAAAAACATCCAAACATCCATCCATCCTTACAAACTTTCGCATTTATAATATTAGTAGGATAGAATGAAAAGCCACTTTCATTTTTATTCAATACTTTACATATATTTAGTCTTATTTCATCTAACTTGGGTTCGGTTTCGGCCGGTCAGAGTAATAAAAAGTTATTCACGAATCTCATCTCGTGATTGAATCGTTAAATTCCAGTTTGTGTACGAACTTATCTGTGAGTTTTTAGGTAACGTATCCTAGTCGCGACAAGTTCCATTTACTTACTAGTGTCGTAATGTAGTTTAATTGCTTGTACCGTTACTAATCTGTGATCACAACATAAATAACAAGTACTATTAAATTTAAATGCTTATAAACCTACATATTTTCTGAAAGCTGTGATATATGTATAAATACCTGTCCGATATGTGTAGCTAATACCCGATGTATTAGGTGAATCAGATACCTAATAGAGGTATTAGGGGTAGATTAGCAGTATCTTTTTGCTTTTGAATTTCTAAGGGTCTGTGGTGAACTATTATAGTTGAAGAAACAAGCGCTAGAACTAAGAATTCTGAGTTTAGGATTAATTCTTAAACATTTGCTGATTTCTTTATCATTCGGTAAGTAGTCTGTTTGTTTTTACGCTAGTGGCACATCTCTCAAATATACAAATGAGAAAAATCCATATATCCATGCTCCATACTAATACATATTATGAATTTGATAATAACTGTGTTTGTCTGTCTGTTACGCTTTCATGGCTCAGCCGCTGCACCGATTTTAATGAAATTTGATTCTTCAAGAAGAAAATATACTACTTTTTATGGCATTTGAGCCGCTGGCAAAAGCTAGTCTTTTGTAAAAAACTTTTATTTGGAAAATCTGATATTTTGATTGTTTTTACATAAATCACTCCAGTAAAGTGTTTGATCGTTTGGCTTTAAAGTACAGTATAATGACATAAATACAGGTCAATACTAGAAACCGGTTATTTACCGGGAATTAAATGAAACTTTATGTATTTTTGCTATATAATACATGCATTTGTACTAATATAATGTAACAAAATAAAGTTGAGTAATTGTTTTATTCTGTACTTGACAGGAAAACCACAAATCCTTCTCGACACTTACAGTCTTAATACTTTAAAAGAGGGCCAAAAACAATAGAAAGTGTTTAGTCATCGTTTTCCAATTCGTAATGAAATAAGCTGGCAAATAAGCACACAGCCTATCTGATGATAAACGATAACCGGAGATTGCACGCTGACTTACAAAGTTTATTTACCGGAGGTATGTCTACATGTTCAAGAGAAATATATTAATTACGATGTCTAACAAGATCCACTGCTAGACACAAGCTTCTCCTTGGAAAGGTGTTTTTTGCCTATTAACCCACCTTGCCCAGCCAAGTAGGTACAAGTAAGTAGAGCACGAATGGGCTGGCTCGACTGGGGCAGTAGTAGAAGAAGGGACTCATAGAAGATCAATCTAAAGTGGTAGCATTCGTGCTGTCGTCTTTCGTTGGTGAGTGTGAGACCGCAGACCCAATGCTGCAGAAGCATCTTAATAGGCAACTATATGTGGGTCAACATGCTGCATTGTCCGCATTCATAATGAGTATAGTGACTACTACTCTTGGATTTGACTCATGAAAGAAGGAATACGGCTTATTACATGATCTAAAATTTTAAAGCCACTCCAGAATGTACTACGTGACTTAAGAGGAAGATGATTTATTTGTTATAAATCCAAAATGGCTGACAATTACTTAAAAAAAGACAAATTATGAAACGATTTTCCTCCACGTCGTACATATGAGGAAGGATATAATGAGTAATGATGACTGATGAGGTCATTCGATTAATCTTACAAAACCCTACAATGTCACGGTTTGGGCAGATTTTCAATTGCAAACCATAGAAAACCTACTGAATATTTATAAACAATTTTCGTTTGCGAAGTTTGAGGTTACACAAATGACAATATCACAATATTTTATTACAAATAACTTCATTTACTAAATTATTACATGTCGTGATGGATTTAGAACACGGAGTGACCACACCCCTATTCATTATGAGTCGTAAGAACCGAATAAGGGAGCAATCTACACATGACAACAGCACTGCAATGTGAAAGACAAACCTTACTTATACCAACCATAGAGTTATTATAGATAGAGCAGGAGAGCCAGGAGTCCAGCTGTCCCACGGTTAGAAAGAGAGAGACAATTCCAACCTATCTGTCTGGCTTTACTCGCGTTTGCGCAGAAAATCAGCATAGTAGAACCATGGTATAAGAAAACAAGGTCTCGCATTACGAGAGTGACACAGTGTGACGTCACTACGTCATTGTCACGTCAGTCCTTTACTACGCATGCGTCAGTTGAGAAAGACCGATGGGGTACCGCGATCTTCTCTGTCATTTTAACCGTTGGACGTTTCCTCTTACAAGCAGCCTGCCTGTCTATAATAACTCAGTGATACCAACCCGTTTGGCTAACGTGGTATACTCGTAGTAGACCTAAATCTCATTTCTAAGGGACAGCCTATATCCAGCTGTTGATGATTTAATGAAATAGATTTAAGAGTAATATCGCTCATACATCAATAAAATTTTAACCTATTCTAGTCGAGAATTTATTTAATACGCAGAATACAATTATGTGGTAGGTAGAAGATAATTTATTTATCTATGGATATTAATAACAGTGCAGGTTGTATCAACGCCCTAGTAATAAAATACCACAAACACTTGGCCAGATAGTTATTACCGATTACGCATTCAATATCGGATTATGATAATATTCATTTTGTATCGGAATAATACAAACATTTAGCAATTAGGATTGCCAGAGTAACAGGGATAAATGTGTTAAAAAATTTAAAATGTTACCCCAAAATCAAACTAACATCGGAACACACTTGTTTCTAATTGTACATCTCAGAATTCAGACATAATTTTGCTTAGCTTTTTTTTATGATTTCGCTGAAAAATCAATTTAAAACGAAATGGCCAAGATATCGAAGATTTTAACTAGAGGAACTTGTACCATTGAAAATAGAGTTAAGTGGCTTTCTTAAAACTTGTGGATATTGTATCCTTCATACTGAACATATTCGGTAAGTTTTGGTTGTTTGCAAAATACTGCAATCAAATAAATTAAAATGAATGATATTTGTTTTCAAGTATGTGAAATAGTTTCACATACTTGAAAACAAATATAATTCATTTACTACAGCCTCAATAACTAGAGGTAAGTTATACCTTCACACATATATGTTATGTTAAGGTGTGCAAGAATTAAGTAAACAAGTTAAAAGCAAAACTTTAGCGCACAATAGCGAATATTGACCATGAAACAACTCTCGACGCGACCCCAACCTATCCTTATCCGCGTGACAAATAAGGCAGGGTAGGTGCGCCGCCCATGAGTCAACGTCCTCGTGCGTGCAACACATCAAAGATATTCCACTTATTCTACAAAAGCCCGTGCCTTGAAATCTGAAAATAGAATATGCAGAATACCCCTAAAATAGCAACCACACGCTAGTTCAATAGCGTGATCAAAATAACCTGCGATGCGAGGCTGACGCAGGCAGGAACTGCCAGCGTCATTGATGCATGTGAATCCTGTAACGTAAATAGAGCGAAAGCGGTTCTGACATGTTAATATATCATAGTTTATATAACATACAAATAAGGACATCAATATGAAAAGACAAAGGACTGTGTCAGGACTCCGGCGCCCGTCAGAGATAGATGCGCACCCGTCGACCTTGCGCGTGCGTCGATAGTCTTGTCATTGGCGTAAGAGAAATAGTCCAACGACCAACAACGCGATACGCGGAATACTAAGACACCCGGCGCCTACGCGCCGGCTCCAAGGCGCCGAGCCTAGCGCCAACTGACCATACAAACATGTTAAGCATGCCATTGTATGCCAAACCGCAACCTTTAAAAACCAAGAAATATCCAATTAAACGGTACCTGTAGTACTAAAAAGGTACCGTCCGATATACAAAGTACCGCTAAAAGATACGTCGGTACTACTTTTGATTACCGACGAACAATAAGTCTGTTAACAGCTATATCTATTTATATTAATTAGTGATCATACAGTGGTCGAAATTCGACCATAATTAATGTAATTATTTTTGAACTTAAAACTTCTTTAGTCTCGTTGAGCTCTTTTTGTTAGGAGTACCTAAATCTTATGAGTTCGCGTCACCGACATGCTGACATGACATTTTCGAAGTGAAAACTTCTTAAGCCGCGTTGAGCACTTTTTGGTAGGGGACAATCTTATGGGTTCGCGTCGCCGTCATGCTAATCGTCGATGTTTTTTTTTTATAATTTTCAATTCAACATTATGAAATTTCTAATTTTACACATTAATTTTACAAATGACATTCTAAGTTATAACTTAAAACTTATAAGTTTTGACTTTTATCGGTAGTCCTTATTTAACTTAATTTTAATTGTGCCAAAATTCTGTCTACAATCGCATAACTTTCGTAAAAAGGAGTACAAAGTTTTTGATTCACGTATAGATAATGTTACGTTAACACATGTTGTAAAACAAGAGACGTAAACTAAGATTAAGTTTCTGATATAAAATGTACACTCCCGAAACAATAAAGCCTAATCGATTTTGTATTAACAAGCTACAAGCTAAACTGAATTTACCAATTCTAGTAACAAGAATCACATTACACTGACGTAGCAGAGGATATAATCTGAGATATAGAAAATACACCTGCAGTCGCCTTTATCTCCGGATACAGGATTATTTTTAGCCTTCAGCTTCTTCAGACGGGTGCCTAGTAAACACTGCTGACAAGATATATTCACTAGATTAAAAACACAATCTGGCTATGGCAGGCGCGGTTCCAAGGGGGGGGTCACAGGGGACACGACCCCCCCCAAAAACTTACACATGTAAATTTTTTAACCTTTTTTTTTTCTTCTTACTTTCTATAATTGTTCAATCGACATAAGAAATCATAGGGTAAGAATTGTTTAACACATATAAATTAAAACAGTAACATAATGTGGATAACAAATCTTTACCCTCCAAGACTGCCGTGATTCAGGCTTGCTCTACCATAAAGACTCAGATGACACTACTAGTCTGGACCAGAGTTTCTAGGAAAAGTGCCAGAGAGACACGCTCTTTCCAAGGACTAACCCCCAATTCCTCCGACGCAATTGGACCAGCAACTCTGGTCCGACGTATGTGAGGCATTGGAGGGAGGGATCGTGCCGTATGGAGATTGGCTTCCCGCAACACCGCTACTGGACCTGATGGTATTCCAGGTCGGTGCTGGGAGACAAACTGAGGCAAATTTTCACTCAGTGTTTCGGCCTCGGTATCTCCACCCTCGACTGAAAAGAAGCGAGACTGCTGTTCCTCAAAAAGTAAGGTGCAGATGTTATCTTTGCGTTCCAACTTGCCTGAACGAAACGGGGAACTCTTTGAAAGAGTTATCTCTGACCGTATCAGCGGGCACCTGTGATCAGGAGGGTCATGTTGACAGTTAGGCTTGATATCGTTAACGCTTTCAGCATTCCTTGGCGCGCTATCAGGGCGGCACTTGAATATCACCGTCATAGAGGCCTATCTGCGCGATAAGGCAGTGAAGTTTGTCGATCTGAACGGGGTGGCAAATCGAAGGGAGGTGTGTTGTGGGGTTCCGCAGGGCTCTGTATTGGTCCCAATGTTATGGAACCTCGCATAAGATGCGGACCTTCGCAATCTGTCTGCCTCTGGCCTCAGTGTCGCCTGCTATGTAGACGATACAATAATACAGGCTAGAGGGTAACGCTTCGGGGAGGTGCTTCTGCTCGCCGAGGAGCTTGCGTTGTGCATAAGACTCGTAAGTTAAGCCTGAAGGTGGCGCCTCCATGGCTTATGTAAGTGACAAGAACCATCCAGCTCATGCCTGCTGGATGACATTGACAGCCAGGTCAGTACATAAAGTACCTAGGCCTCATCCTTGGCAGTCGGTAGAGCTTCGAAGAGCATTTCGGACGGCTAGTCCCCCGAGTACGAGTGGTAGCAGGAGCGCCACATCGTCTGCTATTCGCCCAGGTTTGAGCCAGCCAACGCGCTATCGGAGCCGTTCTGACGAGCTTCGAAGCTTCGATAGAGATAACTGACTGTGTCACCTACCGACTCACTCAGATGGTCACCGGGTACGGTTGCTTCGGTGAATATCTGAACAGAATCGGACATGTGGTAACGGCACAATGCCATCACTGCGGACAGATCGGATGAAACCTGTCACCAGCATTGATCGCGGCAATACTGGCAAGTAGTGAGGGATGGGAGGCGGAGGGCTCCTTCTGTGGAGACGTTATGCTCCAGAAGGAGTCCGCAAAGCGTGATCGGGAAAGGGCCGATCCCGCTTGAAAGAGGCGATGAAGAGGGCGCGGTAAAAGCCGCTAGCTCCCCAATCGTCGGTTCAGGGTCGTTGTGGCCACTTCCAGGGGAAATCTGGTAACTACAAACGACCCGAGAGCGGTGACACCTCGGTGCGGCCGAGGGATGTCGTCTAAGGCAGGTCGGTGTTCCGACTCTTACTGCGTAGAGCTATGAGAGGTTCAATAGCGACCTGCCACGGGGGTGAATCTAATTACCCTGGGATGTACCTTCAGTGCAGTGAGTACTCCAGATGCCGCTGATGCGTTTCTGGAGCTCCTCTTGACAGCCGAGTTAGGCCGCCGCGGGGTTTAGAGGATAGACTGATTTGTCCGGAGTCCCACACAAACCCATTGTGTCCCCCCCCCCCACCTCCCACGGAGCTAGGTCCTCTAAGTTTTCATTAAGAGATTGTCCCAGACGTCTCAAATATTCAAATATTGTCATCTCAATAGACTTACTAATAAAAACAATACATATCGATTTGTTTCTAATGTGTGCAATAAAGTCGACTTAAATTATTTATTAGTGACCCCCACCAAAATTTCAGGCTGGAACCGCCCCTGGGCTATGGATCGTCTATAACGAGGCGCCTGCGTGCAGTTTTATTTTAGAAAGTATGTGAATTTATTGTCTCTATCACACCGTATTTTTTCTTCCTTAGGAAACTCACAGCACATATATATACATATACATCTACATACAACAGGTAATCATATGGTCCATGAATAAAAATAAAAGGTGTTACACGGTAACAATTACAAATTTGTTTTGGCAAACCGATTACTTTTCAACTCACAGTTCGGTTCATACATGTGAATTATATCAAACCCAATACGTAAAGCGAAACAAATCGATGAATAATGATCGAAATTGTAGTTAGGCAACGCTATTGGATAACATTAATCGTTTGGTAATAATAAAAAAAACTTACGAAATTATCATATCTTTCGCTTTTGTTAATGTGAAACTTTAGTGCTATGAAGTAAAAAAGTAATATGTTAATATTTAATAAATATCGAAACGTTAAAGTATTTCGCATGAAAGCATAGTAAGCGGATATAACGGAATATCGTAAAAAGACAAAACCTCATAAATCTTTTAATAGCTCCTTTGTCCCGTAATCGTATGAAAAACGGTATTTAAAAATGAACAATAAAACTGAAATGGTAATTAAAAGACTAAAAGTATTCTCGTTCAATTCTGGCTAAACATTTCCTTGCGAAATGCAATTTAACATCTGCAGAGTCAACACTCAGCTTTACAACCGTCGGGAGTAAGGAGAAATGCTTTAAGATTTATATACGACTCGTGAGAGTACGACACCGAGACTCTCCCTTGTAAGCTGCGTGAAACTTTAAAGTCGAGATCAGTACTAAAACTTGTTCACATCTTGGGAAGCTGTTACGTACAAGTGGGATTAACACGAGCCAAAACACTTCTTTGCTGAGTCAAATATATTAAACGGTAGACACAAAATTTTTTACCTACTCAAGCTAATTACTGGATGCATGAAACTCAAAAATTTAAGCTAAAAACGTCAGTGCCAGTTGTCTTGATAAATTATCATGGCAATTAGTTTTCGCTATAAATATACCAGACGGATACACCGTGACAGGGACAAAACGTGACATTTTTTACGAGGTCTTTAACAAAAGCTTAAAATATGATGTTAACAAAATCTTGTGTCCTGTGAATTTTCTTAATAATGAACATTTGGCTCCGGTTCAAAGAAATTTTTATTTGGACCTTAGTTGTCGGGCACTTGTAAACGTAGATGTTCTCGTAGTTAAACGGTATCTTGTTTAATCCTTTTTAAAACTAATATTTTGTTTGACGCTTTAAATCTTTAATTTATTATTTTTATACAATTTCTTTCAATACAATAAGAATACAATCACTTTAAAGGAAATAAATCAAAACTTCAAGACATTTAAACGCCACTCGAAAGTTAAGGCTATCGTTCATTAAAAAACCTTTATGACAATCACGGTAAATCCTGCGAAGAAATGTTTAAAACGAGTTATTAATACAAATACTTCTAAAAATAGCATCGTATCCAACAAAAATCAGAAATAGGTTGGTTAAAAAACGGGAGTTAAATGAGGCACGTGCGCCGTATCGCGTATTGTTAAAAATAGTTGTTACAAAAATAAGTAATTAGGGCATAGCCCACATATCCATAACACATATCCGAAGGCTGTGAAACAGGCCCCAAGCTAATTAGTGTAGCGGATATTAAAACTGGGGTGTTGCGCGTTGGCCAGTGAAATCCTAAACGGGGCACTAAGTTATTACGTGAACGTGTAAGAATTTGACTAATGGGTCGAGAAAGTTCGTTAACATATCATGGGGTGATTAGTCAATTAACCAATGACTTGTAGTTTAAACCATGGACAAGTCACTCCAGGACAATCAATCAATTTGGAGGGTGAAGTGTTTTGAATTCTGTTTTTGTTTAATTATATATGTACCTATTTAATTATGATTAAGTATAATTGTTGGTACACAGAAGATCAGCGTTAAATGACAGCATTCATGCTGTCGTGTTTCGTTGGTGAGTATGAGACCGGAGGCCCAATGATACAGAAGCATCACTAGGCCGCCATATTGCGGGTCACCATGCTGCATTGTTGCATTGTCTGTACGAGCAATGAGTATGGTGACCACCACTCTTGGACTCTGCTTATACTTTCCATCAGGCAGAGTAGACTCATTTTGGCAGGCCGTACATAAAAATAAAAAGTAGATTTACATAGACAAGCATCTACCTATGTAATGCCTAATTTCTAACTTTTGAGTGAATGGCCAACAACCCCCTCTAGTGTACGAAACAACAGCGTCGATAATTAAGTTAAATTTATAATGTGTGAGAGCATGAAGCGAGGGTGGTGAAGGAGGGTGGCAAGCGCTAGGGTTAACGAGATGAGCAGTCACGCACGGCTGGGCCACGGAGATAGCAGCCACCACCCCTTGCACAATATATTACAACACTTTGTAATGTCAACAAAAATGTTTCGCGGAGATAAAAAGAATTGCTTCTGCGCTATATTACAAGTTGATTCAGTAAGACTATTTTTGTATTATTGTACTGTCAATACTTTTATAACACAAAGAGTAAAATAATGGAGTTCCTAATAAGTTTATATATAATAATAAC
The DNA here is from genome assembly GCA_905220595.1 of Spilosoma lubricipeda. Lineage (NCBI taxonomy): Eukaryota > Metazoa > Arthropoda > Insecta > Lepidoptera > Erebidae > Spilosoma > Spilosoma lubricipeda. The sequence continues at coordinate 7,305,553 of HG992290.1, forward strand.
TTTAAAATTCTTACAGAGTTTGTACTATGATTACCTGAAAGCTGATAATAATCATATATTTCTAAATACATACATATTATAGATAAGACCCCCTGACTCATGATACAAGTATTAATTTCCTTAAAAAAGACCCCGGCAACTATGCATATTATATAGATAAAACAGTTACATCTATAGAAATAAAATAATATAACAATTACCGCGGGTAACACAGCGGGTTTCAGCTAGTTAGTAATAGATACTTATTAATTTTCAGTTAAATTAAACCCATACACACATCAAATGTTCGTCCTTAGCACACAATAATTATTTGTAACTAGCTGAGCCCCGAACTAGATTACCCTCAGGAGGTAAAATGTGCATCAGGGTCACTATCTACTAGTTTAAAATGCCAGTCAAAAAAGGAGAAAAAACATGAAACAGAATTGAATCTATAGTTTCCAATCCACTACATATTACAAACTCACATTCGAAAGAAGAATGATCCCCTATTAACACAGATAACAATAAGAAAGACCATAAAGACTTCTTACTTTCAGTTGAAAGAAACGACCTCTTTGTGTGCGTTTCGCTTAACAAAGAAAAGGTTAATAAACTTTGTGAAAGATGTTTTCTTTCGACCTTTTGTAAGTATGTAAATATTTTAAATTAATAAGTCGTTGAAGCCAGTTTTAAACACTTTGAACAATGCTTCGATTTTTTAACCAATTGCATTCAAGTTAATATTCTCATCGTTGTGTAAGGTCTAAACATTAATTTGATTCATTTGTAGTCGAAAAATTAGTTTGATGTACTAAAGTAAACTAGTTATTTAATTCATATTGTCTTTAACATAAAAATTAGAAAGACTTGAATTTAACATAAGGAGTTAAATCTAACAAACATACTTCCTCTAATAATGTAAATTTGAAAGTAACTCCATATACCTATGACGCTTTCACGGATTAATCGCTGAACCGATTTCAATGAAATTCGGAGATAACTTGATTCTTGAGGAAGGACATATTAGCTACTTTTTACCGTGCTAACCGACATACACATTGGTGGAGAAGCCCCATATATAATAATACTAGCTGACCCACGCAACTTCGTTTACGTCTCTTATTGCCCGTAGCATGATAATTTGCCCCCGTTTTTGAAACATTTTTCATTGGTGCTCCGCTCCTATTGGTCTTAGCGTGATGATTTATAGCCTATAGCCTTCCTCGATAAATGGGCTATCTAACAGTGAAAGAATTTTTCAAATCGGACCAGCGGTTCCTGAGATTAGCGTGTTCAAACAAACAAACTCTTCAGCTTTATATATTAGTATAGATATATAAATATATAATATATAATAATAAAAGTAAATTTACTGCATGTTTATCCACAAGTTTAATGTTTTAAATTACAATAATGTTACATTTCTTAAAACAGAAATGTTTTAGGAAATGTAATTTAAATTAAATATTATAATCAGAATAATAATTTCAAGTTAACTTTTAATCAGAATTAATTATCACTTACAGGCACATAATTGCGTCATGAACCCTTTTCGTGAGCCCCATTACGTAGAAACACAACAAAATGATAACCTTTACTTAAGTTGAGTACAAAATCATGTCCTTCGAAACAAAAGACTGTCGGCTTGGTTCCTCTCTGAAGTTAAACAAAGCTTGGTATCTCGCAATCAGACATGAAGCTAAGATTACATTTGCAAGGTTTTAAATATTGTATTTCCATTTTATTGTAACATAAATAAAGACTATCTTCTTCTAGATACTAAAAAGACTAACTTACAAAAAGTACTGATTTACCTATAATTTTTACGACATAAAGATAAATTCCATATGACATTTCGTCCACTTCATGCAAAATGAAGAAGTAAGTTAGTAAGTTAATAAAGAGGTAAGTTAATCTGACGAGGATTTAGTAATTTTTTTAAAGAACATTAAGGGTATTAGAAGTAATGGGTACATAAGACATAATTGTAACTAATATTATAAATGCGAATTTAAGTTGGTTTGTAAAGCTTTCACCCCTAAACCACTAAACCGATCCTAATAACTGTTTCACTAATTAAAAGCTACATTATCAGTTAGTAACATACTTTTTACAATGATAACCGACATATATGAGGGCGAAATTGCGGTTAAAAGCTAGTAAAGGATGTTGACGAAAAAATCTATACTTTATCAATACCTAAACAGTATGTGAATTAGGTTTTCTGATTCATAGTCTAAGATTTAGTCATCATTCAAAGAAATATTTGTTGACTTAATAACTATACCACCCACTCAGCTAAAGCAGATTATTTGTGAATGATATTTTTTATAGATAACCACTAAAGATAAATTCGCAAGACTGGGGCTATAAATCGTAACTACAGCCATACCTAAGTAATAAATATGCAAATATATAATTGCTTTCTTTTACATTTACAAAACTATTAAGCGTTAGGAAGTCCGAAACGAATGAGTATCATTCACACAGAAGAAAAACTATTTTCTCTTCGTGGGAGGGCTTCATCACAGTTAAGGATGATGGTAACCATTCACCATCAGGTGACGCATGCTATCATTTACACCTCTCCCCCCCCTCCTCCACCAAATAAAAAAAACTACTAATCCTGAGGTAGATTAAAATCTTCATGTCCAGAATATAAAACCACGACTTAAATATGCTTTTCGTATACATTTATAAGTTATTAAGACTAGCGACCTTTGCAAGTTGCGACTTCGGCGTAACCCTATTTCATTACTAAGCATAGCCTAAGTTACTATTTATAAAATCAGCTATCTGCCGGTGTAGTCCCGTCCTAATCGGTCCAGCTGTTTCAGAGATCAGCTGGATTTTTTTTAATGTAAGTACCGGATACACTTTCATGTGCATTTAGTGAAAAAGTATTAATTTACAACTAAAAACCGACACTTCAATTTTATTTTATGTAGATACATTTACTAAAAGTATCGAACCAAAATATGTCTTATATTATTTATTTAGTTATTTTGAGAAGCCTATCCGAAAAGCCGAGATATACGGATTAAACCCGTGTTAAGCCTGTCTATCCCGGGTGGTTAGTACACCTGTGAAATTTCAGTATCTGCAATCAATATACTGACAAGCTGGTTACAGAATTCGTCCTTTTTTGCTTGTTTATGGTCGTATAATGTAAATGGAACTTTAATATTTATCAAGATGGATCTATCTATGTACATATAAAAATGTTAAGTTGATTTGTGCATGCTTCAAAAACTTAGTTTTGCTCAATTGAACTCATTTGGCACGTTATACTCACCTCTTCAAAGATACTTTTTATCCATTTTTCGAGTCACTTTAGTAACTCATCCATCTCACATCAATGAAAGCACAATGGCGTGGCAGTGTTTAGCTAGTTATTGATGAGTTTAATAATTGATCTTTTGTAGTAGTCTATAAATAACGAGGGAAAGTCAAACCCGTGTTAATTAAAAATAAATAAACTAAGAGAGGAAAAAATTTGCCTCATCCTCTTTTTTATATTTTATCATTAATTTCATCACGACGAAGACTTGAAGACTCGAAGACTAAGAATGTTTTTACTTGACATTGGCGGAAATAGCTGGTTGCCATTTCATCAATAGAAGAAGTTAAACTAAAAAATACTGTATTTGTACTAAGCTAAAGTTATTAAAATATTTATAGAGATATTTAAATACTTTAATAACTTTGAGAAAGTCCAGTTCCCTTTAATTATTTTATTTGTTTATTCAAAACTCGGATAGCCGGAATGTTGATCGTAACGTTCCTCACGCCATAAGTATTTACAGGATCGATGTTAAACAGAGTTTCGATACTTTAAATAATCTTAAAGAAATGTAATCGAAGTAGATTTTCACTTGACTTGTCAGAATCCGCTTAGTTTTAAACAAGAAAAGTTAAAAATCTATAACCCGGCCACGTAATAACTTTTGATGAAAGAACTTTGGAAAATGTATGTAGTTCAGTTTAAGCTCTACGGTGGAATATTTTTTTTTACGGAATAGGTGGGCAAACAAGCAAACGTATCGCCTGATGGTAAGCGATTACCGACGCCCATGGAACGTGTCCATGGGCGTCGGTAATCGCAACAATAGAGGCGTCACAAGTGCGTTGCCGGCCTTTGGGTGATGGGGAGGGAAGATAGGGGGATAAGGGTTGGGGTATGGCCTTCCGGACATGATAACATACATAGATGCCTATATTTTTACCTTTCCTTATCCTATTAGCTTCGCCGCGGCCGGGTAACAAACGCAAAACGTCAACAGAGCTTCACAAGACATTGGGAATAGAGGTATCGAAAATGGAAAAATAATTAGTGTCGAAGATGTTTGTTACACAATCCAGCTGTTCTGTCGACTGCAACATACTACAGATCATTTAATGTAATATAAAGAATTAACAATGTAAAAAATGAATTACTTCACCAATGCAGACTTTAATGTAAGAACTTCTTGGAGCAATTTCAACTTTTAAACAAACCCTGTGAAACCATACAAATTAAAACTTTTCCAAAATAGCTAGGTACTTTATGCTGTACGAGTTATAAACTCGCAAATTCGAAACTTTATTTTACCACTTATACCATTCCTATACCACACATTCGAAATGCCAGTGCTGTATTTGAGAATTATATGTCTCGGTGGCATATATACGGAATAGGTCGCAATAACATACGAATGTAAATATTTTCAGTACTGTATCCGCAATAAACATATGGCCTAAACGACGTACAAAAACGTCATGGATGTTAAAATCTTTATATACTTTCAACCTTTTTAAAATTCATAGTTTAATAACATTAAATATTTTAACAGCCCCAGGAAATATTTGATCAATAATTTATAGTAGACATATTGATTTCCGTAACAGGTTTAAATATTTTCGATATTTATTTATGTATGCATCGAGAACCAGTTTAAAATTAGAACAAGATTGTCGCTTTAAATCAATTAAAAACATTATAACTACAACTTTAGAACGCAATTACTCCTTCGAATAAATAAATAAATAAATAAATAAAATAGCCTTTATTGCTGTTCACTTTCTTAAAATATATTACAATAAATGCCTACTATCTAACTTCCCTTTTTTTTTTCTATTCTTAATTATTTCAATTATCGGCAACCGGGTGTGTCTGTAACAGCTTGTCTATCGACAAAGGCCTCCTCTAAAGATGCCCACGTTTTCCTGTCTCTAGCTAAACGGGTCCATACAGGACCAGCTACTTTCTTTAAGTCGTCTTCCCACCTTTTTATTTGTCTACCTTTATTCCTTTTGCCGTCTCTTGGGTACCACTCTGTTATTACCTTTGTCCATTTTTCTTTACTTTCTCTTAGCATATGCCCCGTCCATCTCCATTTTAGTTGCCTGTATATTTTGGATGCATTTTTAAATTTTGTTTTACTTCTAATTGTTTGTAGTTTTACTCTATCCCTTCTTTTTATACCTAAGATGTTTCTTTCTATTCCGTTTTGGCATACTTTTACTTTGTTTTCTAGTTGTTCTGTTAGGGCCCAAGTCTGGCATCCGTATAATAAACACGGCATAATACATGTTTCGTATAATTTCTTTTTTCCTTTCATAGGCATATCTTTATCTTTCATTATTTCGCTGAGAGACCAAAATCTTTTCCAAGTATTAGTAATTCTTCTTTCTATTTCTTTACTCATGCAATCCACTGTAGATATAAGCTGGCCCAAATATATGTATTCATTTACGTGTTCTATTTTTTCGTTATTTAATGTTAATGTCTCTTTTTGCTTGGAATTAGTCATAATTTTGGTTTTAGTTAGGTTAATTGTCAGGCCAGCTTTAGCGCTTTCAACAGATAGTTGTTGTAACATTAATCCTAAAGTTCCTGCATCCTCTGCGAATAAAATTATATCATCCGCGAAGCGCAGGTGGCTAAGATTTTCACCATTAATGTTTAGACCATTTTTTGACCAGTCTAGATTCCGGAAGACCATTTCCAATACCGCTGAAAATAACTTAGGCGATACAGGATCTCCTTGCCGTACACCTCTTTTGATGGGAAATTCATGACCAGTGGATTCGAGTTTAACCTGTGCTGTGCTAGCTGTGTATACTTTTTTAATTATGCTGATGTATTTTGATTGCACCCCTTGTCTTTTTAGTGCCTCCCATAAGTACTCATGATCTATTGTATCGAATGCTTTATTAAAGTCCACGAACCCTAGGTGATATATTTTATTATATTCTCTATATTTTTGTAAAATTTGCCTCAGAGCATGAATATGGTCTACAGTTGAAAATTTGCTTCGAAATCCAGCTTGCTCCTTGGGTTGATTCTCTTCTAATGTTTTATCCATTCTACTTAGTATTATTTTTGAAAATATTTTATAAATGTTAGACATTAAGCTGATCGGCCTATAATTTCCTATATCGCATTTGTCTCCTTTTTTATGTAGCAGTATTATTGTTGATTTGGTCCAGTCTTCCGGGATGAATTCTGTTTCTAAGATTTCATTGAACAAATTTGTAAGTATGGGTGCTATCACTGGTAATGTAGTTTTTAGTATCTCATTTGTGATCAAATCAGATCCAGGTGCTTTATCTAGTTTTTGTGTGTTAATAGCTTTTACCGTTTCTTCCTTTAGAATCGGCATTATCTCTTCTGTATTTTCTGACTGGCATTCTTCTATCATTTGTTCCTTTTTTTGACTTTGGTATAGATTTTGGTAGTATTCCGTAGCAATTGCTAAAATGTGTGAACGTTTGCTGGTCTTATCCAGATTTTTATTTCTCATGTTTGGTATCCAGTCTTTTTTACAATTTAGCTCTTTTAGCGCCTTTTTTATTCCTCCCGTTCTTTCTATATGTTTTTTTAGTGTTGTTAGTCTTTTTGTTTTTCTTTCTCTTCGTAGTTGTTCGCTTATCTTTTTACTTATTTCTGCTATCTTTCGACCATTTTTATAATTACTCTTTCCTTGTCGTAAAAGTTCTTTTCGTTCTTGTAATAGTTGCTTACTTTTGAGTGACATTGCTGTTATACTTGTCACATTCACTTTTGTAGTTTCTGTTTTTATTTGCTTAAGTAGTCTATTGTATTTTTCTTGAGTCGATAAATGTTCATTTCCTGTACTTTGTAAAGAAATTTGAAGGTTTTTAAGAAGTAAGTTCGTGTTACCCGTACAGTCAATAGTTTTTGTACAACTTTGAAATTTCCTTGCTCTTTTTGCATGTATCCCTGATAGTTTTCCTCTAACCATCCTATGGTCTGAGTTAAAATTAAAATTGTTTAATATCGACACATCTTTAAAAACTTTGGTATTGTTTGACATAATATAGTCAATCTCGTTTTTGTAACGGCCGTTAGGAGAGATCCATGTCCATTTCTTCGATGGTTTCTTTTTGTAAAAACTATTCAGTAGGCTTAATTTATTTTCCATAGCAAAGGATACCAGTCGTGAGCCGTTTTTACTTCTAGTACCAAATCCATGCCTTCCCATAATATGTTCCTCTCCTCTTTTTTGTTTCCCAATTTGACCATTAAAGTCACCCATAACTATTACGTTTTTGGATGCATTTCTAATAGTAGATCGAAGTTCTGCGTAAAACTTTTCTAATAATCCTTCGAATAATATATGAGCAAATATCCCGTTATGCGGTTATTAACTTTACATCTATGAAAATCTCGAGATGAAGTAACAGAATGCTAATTCTTTTGAAATACTCAGTTTTTGCGGTTTTTAAGATGCTTATATTCACAATCGGATGCCTTGTAAATGAATCATAAAGGATATAATTGAAGAATATGCATTGGACATATATAGTTATGTTTTCAAACGGTCTCGCATTCCAATCATACCTACCACCTAGAATTTGCATCACAAATAATATAAAACAAACTCGCTTCGACTGTCTGTCTATCCCTATAAATGCTTAGATCTCTAAAACTAAGCAACGGATTTTGATGTGGTTTTACGAGTACATGTATAATATAGTAGAGAAACACTGATAATTTTAGAGGTTTCTAATGTGATGTGAAATAAGCACATTTTTTTGCGTTTACATTGCAAACGGTGCTAGTTGAAACCTACAAGATAGATAAAAATAATGTACTACAGTATTGCACACCTTAAGAAGGTCTACAAAAAGTCCGCGATGGTATATGTCTATCTCTTCGGGATAACCCACAATAACCATTTTTATTCTTTTCTTTTTACGAGAAAAAATGGCGTCTTTATGAAGCGACTTTAAACAACACATCATTAATCCTTATTCAATTAAGTACCTTAAATGCATTGTACTTTTAATGCAGATCAATGTCGCCCTTTACCGTATTTAATTTAAATAAATATTACGAGAATATAGAAATAATATGAAGTACTAGTTGTTGCCCGCGGCTCAGCCCGCGTATATGTCGGTTATCGCGGCAAATAGTAGCCTATGTGTTATTCTGATGTATAAGCTATATTACTGTAAAGTTTCGTCCAAATCCGTTCAGTAGTTTTTGGGTGAAAGAGTAACAAACATCCATCCAAACATCCATCCATCCTTACAAACTTTCGCATTTATAATAATTAGTAGGATTACAGATTTAGAATGCACGAATCGTGTCGTCGCCGCGTCTGTGGATGCATCTGAAATCCAGCCGTGCGAAGCCGGGGTGGGTCGCTAATTAATTTATATTGTAATCTCCTTGTTCGTTGAAAGTTTAGTATAACTACCTAGGTATTTATTTACCTAGTAATTTCCTTTACAAACGTAAAGAGCGTAGGTACTCCTTCTTAAGAGGCCGGCAACGCACTTGTGACGCCTCTGGTGTTGTGCCATCATGTTAATACGTGTGTTCGTTTGCTTGCCTATTCAATAAAAAAAATACGAAAGAAATCGTCCGAAACATAACAGATAAGATAAAAGCAAAAGGAATGCAGAAGACTGTCGTAGGTAAAGGTTTATAATATTTGAAAAGCTTTGGTCATACCACAGAATAACTAATAGTGATAACGTGTCATACTTAGACGTAAATAAAGAATAGAATGTTACACAAAATACTCCTCGTTCGTCCTATAACTAGAACAAGCTGTGCTGTAAATACTTTGGCGTATATGTCAGTCTATTATCATGCGACCTACATACAAAGTTGCAAATTATTTAGTTAACGTAAGGGCAAGGCGCGAAATGCGTTGTTATCAATCGTTGATGATTAGCTGATCGACTTAGAGGAATCGTGGCTGGAACGAATTAGCACACGCTGCGTGACCAATCAGCTTCGATTTATGCAAGTAGGACTCAGGTTTTACTGATATGTGTAATGTGTACTAGTATTTCAAATTCAAGAACAAAATAAAATAAAAATAAAAAATAAAAAATTTCTACTGAGGAATTCATACTAATTTACCAAGAATGGTTGACTTTTTCTGACTTTCTTTATTCATTGAACTCTCTATTCTGGGCAATAAACGAAGCTCCACATTTCATGTGCCACTTTTTTGTGGTACAAGCTTTATTTATTGTTGTTATTTATACAACAATTTTAAGAAGGTATAGCTAATGAAGGTTAATTTAATCCTTTGTTTTGAAACTAAAAAAATGGACAGAGTTAAAATTAAATTTATAAAACAAAATACTATCTATTGTAGTGTCCAAAAGTAAGCAGCGATTTTTTTAATTACTAAAGAAGCTAATTAATTCCATCTACTTAATTAGAAGCTTTTGTGTTTTAGAATTGTTTAAATGTAACATGGAGCAAAGAGAGTCGGCTTCAGACCATCTGAGAATAAAAACCACTCATCGAAACTATTGTCTTATGTATGTTGTTAGATTGTTTCTTTTAATGTTTTATTTTAAAGATTGTTTTTACTATTATTATAGATTGTTAATTAAAAGTTTGTATTGCAGTTTAAAAATACACGTCACATCACATCAACAGCCTTTTATAGGTCACTGCCGGACATAGGCCTCATCTTAAAAAAAAGGTTTCGGCTACTATATACCATACGAGTTGGACGGGATCTTGTAGTATAGAGTTTGTTTCAAATTTTGCTTCCCTTAGCAGTGATGACCCATGGGATGAATAGAGATGGTGTCACTCGTTACTCTTAATCCGTCACCAAACGTACACACACCATACCATACAATAAATACCTACGATTGTAATAAATAGGTATCACAGATCGGGAAGAATAGATCATCGTAGGATTCTGCTCATGCTTTCCATCAGGCAGGGCAGTCATTTCTGTAGCTGACTATAAAAACAAAAAAAAATCGTGTTATTCTGTAACTGAACCGACACATAAAACTACAATATGTGCAGTTTCTTTTTTATAGTTGTATAACACTTAAAGTCAAAATATTCTATATCATGTTTACATTTAATTTGTATCGTATTTCGTTATATGAAAACATTAATTCGAAATTAACATAAAATGTAAGAAACCTACTCGGTTATAACTCCATAAATCAAACAAATTCAGCTTGTTATCTATAATGCAGTCTCGTGTCGACACTAAACGCTTGTATCGTTAACATAATTATGCTATCAACATGAAAATGAGAGTTTTCATTTAAAGCCTCAGTGACCTTTCACAAACGAGGTTCAATGTGGCGACACTTTCGTCAGGCCTTGCCGCAGGGAACTAGCTTGTAGGGTTGCCCATTAAAAGAAATGCTCGTTGTAACTTGAAAATTATGTTAAGTGTTATTGTCGATAGTGTAAAGTTTATTTTCAACTGATGTGAGCTATTAATATAATTATTTTAAACCTTAAAGTTGTAGTTGAAAGAAGATTCTGTTGATTTCATTGGAGTACTTTGGAAAACGTAATCAAAAACTATCAATTGAACTAGAACGTCCACAATGTATAAAATTAAAGGATTAAATTTTCTATCACGGTCATAAGAATTTTAGAGCAAAGACAGCTACATACAACAACACCTGTTTAACACAATATCTCCCAGTCTATCATCATGACAATTCAAGAAAAAAATGATTTTGACAACCCTACAAGGGTAGTTAGTGTTGTAAGTTCGACCAACTGAGTCAAACCCGGTCACCTTCCATTGGCTTCCATGTGACGTAAGTTAAACATTATTCTGATCTCTTGTTCTTCGTGGCAACATAAAATCGTTTACCATCATTCACATCATTCAAAAGACCAGATTAGACACAGATTAAAAATAAATGTATCAAACTAATTAGTAAATAATCTGTTACAGGCGAATTGGTCTCCAGAGGTGTGTGTAACAAGGTCACAATGAAAAAAACATAACCCTCCTTTGACTTTGTCGAAGTCGGGTGAAAAAAAGGAATCAACTACTCCGTACACGTAATTAGTAAATGTAATTATTCATTTGTCGTTCAGGTTTGAATATTAATTTATAAAAATATTGGGATAAAGTATATACATCGTTTAATGACACTTATTGTTTTTGAATTACTAATTGCCAGATATATTTATATATGTTGCCACACTGAATACTAAATCAATGACAATAAGATACTGGCCGTTATTTATGGAGCGCAATCTTTTCTTGAACACATGGTAACATTAAATCGTCGATGACATCCTAAGCGCTCATATTACTGTGACCACCAACTAAGGAATTCCACGGACCTATTATGTTTCATATTTCAAGAGACGCCGCTCGCCCTTTTATTTGTTTTATCTTTCAAGTTCGGAGGTCAGCAAAAAGCGTTTATAAAAAATATTGAATGAAATTATGGTCAATATCCTCGAACCCCAAATGGTGAATTAACACCAAACCATGAAAGAAAAAACACATGCTGTCTTTTTTTCAACTTCTGAGTAACTTTTGCACAAAAACTGTAAAGCCAGCGTGCTTAAACGAATCCATTAAAAGGCGACATCAAGTAGGCAACGCTTCTGGGAATGCAACTACCTGCCCTTTATAGCTGAGATAAAGCCTACACAAATACGCGCAACCCGGCCTAATTCGATTATTGATTACCGAACAGTTACCAGTAATAGGATTGGGCAACCTTTCGAAATCGATAGGGTTATACTGTATGGGAATGACCCAGAATCCCGGTGGAATGCGGTACGAACAAACATAAATGCATATTTATCGTCATACGTTGCAAGCTAACCGAGATTGTTATTACGTAAGGGCCAAAATTACGGTCTTTATTATTCATAGCCGTATCACTTTTGTAACCATTACGCTACTGCAGTTCCTTTCGACCTAAATTAATAGTCTATGTATTTTAGCATGTTCTACGTCTAAACTACTGAAACTATTTTAAACAATGAGATATCAATATATTCGTTATAATGTCCCAAATGAAATAGGCTATTTGATTTACATATTTACACATAATCAAAAGTTTTTACATAGTCGGGTTACAACTTTTTAAACTTTATCTTGTTTTGTTGTTTATCTGTGAAAATTTTGTTACATCTTTATGGATTACTTTGTATTTGCAATCGTTGATCCTAAAAACCATAAATCTATTAATCCCATTTTCGATTCCATACAAATAGTTTTGTTAGTTGTAGTTAGTTGTAAACTGCTGTCTAGGCTCGTAGATTTAACTTCTCAATTTAAAGATCACGTTAAACCCATGATCCTTATTTATCAACACTTCCTACTTTAGGTCGAATGTCACAGCTGTCAGTTTCAAATGACATAATGATTATTCAAATACGAAGAAAACCGTTAAGCTGTCAGTATTGAACATGCAGTGTGACTAAAGATTTTGTGGTCCGTTTTAGACATACTTGGTATGGAAAGATACATGTGTGTACGAGCCACAAGGCCTAAAGGACAAAAGGGCTGTCAGCGGAGAAATTGTCGCGACTGATTTGATTGTTTGCCGCCGACCGTGCCCTTTGTCGGCGCTAACTTTACACGTAATGTACTCTGTACAGTCACAAAGCGAGGAATGAAATGTCTATATAAACTTCAAAAGCGCATGTGCGGCTGGGAATAACGTCCACTGAATGTTGAAAAGCTTTAATAAATAATTGAGTTCGCAATATTATTTAACGTGACTGCCTGCATTCCATACCATATCTCGCTGCTTTAAATATGACATAGATCGTTTAACTAGACGATTGTGGTATGTTTGTATGCAATGAAGTCAATAAGTATATTAATGTACTGGCATCAAATGTTTTTTTTAAAACTGTCACTTAAGATAAATATCACGCACAGGTGTCCTGCGTTACTGGATCACATGATTCTAATCAAATTAAAAAAAATATATGCATACAATCATAGTAATTAATCATCCTCTTCTATATCAACTAACCTTGACTTGCCAAAGTAGATAACCAAATAATCTGTATCCATTTTATCAAACACGTACCTGCAACAAAACATAAAAAAATTATTAGTAACATTCACATTATAAAATTCTTTTGATATGTAACACAATGTAGACGAATAAAGGGCAAACGGGCGTAGCTGAACTACGGCCCGACACAATAAAAGCCTCTATAAACCATATAAACAGTGTTTCTTCTCTGACAGTAAGCCTTGACGTAATAATATATATGGTATAAAAGTCAAGGGGTGGCGACTCGACGGGGACTAGATCATATGACAGATGAGAGGTATTCCAATGGTTTATTGCGTCGGGTTTTTTGTTACAAAAACGTGACTTCCGAAGGGCATTGACCCCGCTACTGATTCCCGTAGGAAGCCAAGATAACTCGCCACCGTGAGATTGTTTATCCTCCCGATGGGTATCTCACCTCCTTTTTAGTCATTTTGTTAATCAAATATCATTTATGGTGTTTAATGACGGCATTAAACCTGTGTGACACGAAAATGGATCGACTTGTTATTGTTATGGTCAAAAATGTTAAGCTTATCTGTGAACAATAGTAATATAAAAGAATATAATTATGACAGTAACTTTAATTCCCAGTTGTTAATCATCGTGTTGTTAAATTTGCATGTTGTAATAATTCTGGGAGGGAAAGATACGAACAAATGAAAAAAGCTTGTAAAACCAGAACCCAACTTTCCGCAAAAACTCAATGTATAAAGACAGGACCGGGGTAATCGTTATAAATTAAATTGAAACAAATTCCGTCCCTTTTGGCAGTGTATGGTCAGTGTACGATCAAAATAATAGCCAGACCGTCATATATAATATTTAAGTTATCTTTGTCGCAATATTGAGGTAACCGCTGTCTTTTTTGGAAAAGACAAAAACAATTCCTATAAAAAGAATTGCATAGTCTTATTTACAGTTTCCTGGTAAGTTTCAAAGCAGTTTCTGGATTAAATATCTGTCTGAAGCCTTTTCTAGTATATAAACTCCTAAATAAATTAGTTTAACTTCTACATGTGCCATAACATTTTAAACTGTCTCAAGCTTTTAATGGCTACAATTTTATCGTGTTTACATTGAAGAAGAAAGTCATAGATACTCCAAAGTACTCGCTACAATCATCGGCGGCTTGCTGCCGGACTTATTAAAGACTCGATGATAGATTTATTATCTGCACTAATAATAGATTCACTTAGACGTGCACTTGTTTCTTAGGACAGGGAACATTATGTGTATCTGGAGATAACATTCAAAGAACGCCTTTTGTATTTTCGGTTCGAGGTTTCGTTTCGTTCGGTTTTTTTTAAATTTTTGGTAACTTTATTAAGAAAATCGCTTACAATTATTAAATAGATAGGCCTTTACCAATTTCAAATATTTTTTCTAACAAACTATACCTAGAATGAAAAAATCATAATATAAATTCACGACTATCAACATCATTGTCATCAGCTTTTAATGATCTACTGCGGACCATAAACCTCTCCTCTAAAAGGGGATTTTGGTCTAACATATTATGCCGGCCAGACGGCTATAAGAAAACCAAGACAATTATTATTCACAGGAATGAAAATAGAACAAAAGTAGACAAAAAAGCAAAACAAAATTCAATCTGACCTGGATTTGTTACGTCTGATTGAAACCGAGTCAAGTATATCAGGCTCGCAAGGTCTCGTTCAAAGCCGTACAATTTTCTAAACAGTAGAACAGTTTTTACACGACACAATCTAGCGCTGTCAGCTACCGGGCTTTCCATTAACCAACTTGTGCGGGCAAGCAACGTGTCTATTTAAATACTAGCTGAACCCCGCGGTGTTACCCGCGGTTATTGTTGTACCGCGAGTAACGCCGCGGGACAAAGTTAGTCTAAAAAAGAAGCCTAAGTTACTCCCTGGATCATCATCTACCTGCCAGTGAAAGTCCCGTCAAAATCCGTCCAGCCGTTCCAGAGATTACCCGGAACCAACAGACAGACAGACAGACAGACAAAAAATTTTTTAACTACATTTTTGCTATATACATCGTGTATACATACATATGCATTGATTAAAAAGCTGTTATTTTAATATTACAAACAGACACTCCAATTTTATTTATTTGTATAGATGTATAGATAATTGCAGACACCTACCGTCCGTACAATGTTCGCAGAGTTTCTTATTACTTTGAATACAGTTCAGTAATAAGCTTTGTTTTTTTTTTGCACACAGGCTAAATATTTGAGCGATCTTATTCAGTCGTCGATTTATTGAAATGGTTTTCTATTTTCTTTTAAACCTATTTTGCTTTGCATTTTTTACATTTTGTTATAAATGATTGTCAAACTATTGAAAAGTAATTCGCAGTTTTTAAGTCAAATATGCAAACCTACATACTACGTATTTTAGATTATTCAGATAACCAGTTCTTCTTCATCACTTCTATGTTAGGACTGTACCAAGAGCTACCTATTTCTTTACTAAGTTACTACCAAAAATAAGCAAAAATCGAAAACATATAATTAAGGTAGCAGAGAAGAAAAAGTTTAAATAAAAAATATCCAGCAGTTTTACGAGATTCAATTATTGATTTGTAAAATTTACGAGAAAAGGATCATTAAACATTATTGTTTCTAACGTAATTTTTATTATGAAACAAATATAGACGTCAAAGAATATTTAGTAGAGAAGAATTAAAAACTCATTTGCGATAGAGTACAAGCAAAGCATTCAAATGAAAATTTATTTCACAATACTACATTGTTGCATGTTGTACTTATATACTTGCGTTTATGTAAATAAAGTTATTTATCTTCGATCGACGGCTGAATAACTTATTTATTGGATTGCAACTTTAAATGTATGTTGAATAAAAATATAATTGCCTTAAATACACGTCTGCACTTCAATTTTTACTTGTTTTTATTATTATTAAGAACTACAACACAATTTTGTGACGTCCCAAGTTTGTAATTTTTTTGTAATAAAATAATAATATAATAATAATCATTTATTTTCTTCTATCACACAAAAATTACAAAAATCTGTTACATCAAAGTATACACAAAAAATGAAAAAACAGAAATAGAGGTCTGTGTGAGAGACTGGTTTCCGTACTAGGATAAATATCTATGTAATCAACCTTTATTTTCCCAAAAACAGTTTAAGCATTTCATCTATTAAAAATGTATTCTATTTTTGGCTATCTAATATTACTAGTGTAAATTCAAACCACCTATAAACCATATTATCATTATGAATGACTCGAGAACTACTTAGCTCATTCTGTGACGTCATTCATTATTGTGTTATCTGTATGTTAATGTGTCTACAATACTGTGTAACTAACAATTACTTCTACAACATCTTCAGCCTACCGCAGTTTACTGCTAGACATCATCATCATCATCATCATCAGCCTATCGCAGTCCACTGCTGGACATAGGCCTCTCCAATTGCGCGCCACTGCTAGACATATATCTATACAAATAAATAAAATTGGAGTATCTGTTTGTAGTATTAAAATAACCGCTTTTTACTAAATGCATATGTATGTATACACGCTACATATACCAAAAATGTAGTTTAAAAATTTTTTGTCTGTCTGTCTGTCTGTCTGTTTGTTCCGGGTAATTTCTGGAACGGCTGGACGGATTTTGACGGGACTTTCACTAGCAGGTAGCTGATGATCCGGGGAGTAACTTAGGCTACTTTTTTTAGACTAACTTTATCCCGCGGCGTTACTCGCGGTACAACAATAGCCGCGGGTAACACCGCGGGGTTCAGCTAGTTTTACATATATATAAATGTATTTTTTCCTCCAAAAATGAGAAGTGTTGTTTGCAAGCTAGTAGAGCCACGCTTATTTCAGCACGAACGGGCCGGCTCGACCGGGGCGGTACTACCCTCGCACAGTCTGCAATGAGCATGGTAACCACCCCTCTTGGATTCTGCTTATGCTTTCCATCAAGCAGAGTAGAGTCATTTTGGCAGGCATAAAAAAATGTTAATACAGATTCAAAGCTCACTATTGATTCCAACATTTTCTTTAATTAATTGAGGAAAGAAAGGCAACAAAAAGAGTTTGAATGGAATGAATTATACAAAAAGCCTACAACACTACTTCTACGTTTTAACTTGTTTAAATAACGATCAACTATATCGAATAGGTCTTCGTTGTGTGTGAATGGAGCAGACGGCCTTTATTATCAATCGCTCGGCATTTATAGGTATAATTACTGACAGTATAATGTAACCGATATTCAGGACATGTGTCCCACTATTAAGACGATAAGTTAACCCGACGGCGCCATGTGCAGTCATTTATTCTCAGCTATTATTGTGTAACAAAACTGTCCGTCTGCAAGATACGAAAATAAACTTGGAATATTAATCGTCTCTGAAATGCCTGTAATTTGAAGATGATGAGACATGTTCTTGGAACAAGGTATATAAATATCTCGGAATAAACTTTGTTTTATTGTAGACAATAGTAGACATACATATATATGTGTGGGTGTAATGTGTTCACGGCCTAATTGGAGTACCAAAAAAAACATCTTCAAAAATCATAAATATAACTATGTATATGTAATACATAGTCCATTTTGTCTGGTCGCTTCTCAATAAATTATTCAAAAACTTTTCTCATATAGGTACATGCACCTAAAGCAACTTCCCTTGCAAGTGTGAAATGTAAGAAATGTTCCAAATTGTTTCGTACACGATGTATGAAATTCATACCTACTTGTTAAAATATGAATTTTAAATTAAGTTTCACGTTGAGCTTTTCACTCCATATTGCTAATTATAATTAACCTAGAATTTTAACAGACCATTTAATACCAAGCAATGCTAGATACAGGAAATGCAAGACTTTTATTGCTTTATTTTATTATCGACTTGCATTACACAGTCGCTTTCATCGATGACTTTGCATGACATTAAAAATTTGACGGCAGTCGGACAAGGGTTGAATAATTCATCGGCGAGAACAGTGTTTCTCAATATTTTATCAGCGTGTATCCTTATTTATTCAGAACTATACATAATTTTACATTTTTAAGTGACAATAAAGTAATCACAGTGACATAAACAGTACAGAAGCTGGACACCCGTGAAAATTACCAATTAACAAGTTATATAAGTACGGTAAGTAATAGTAAGTGTTGCCTCAGCTTTTGCCGCTGAATTATTCTAGGTAATAGATGTACAAGAGATTAATACCATCACTTGCAAGCACTTCTTGTTGGTAGCAACACTCTTATTGAAGAGGATCACCCACAGAAAGAATAGTCCCCTACAGAAAGAAATAAAATATTAGCACTTTTGTTAAATATAATATTATCTAATGCTTTTTCTACAATAGTCTCCGATACTATTTTTATACACTTTTGGCTATCTCTTATGGTGAACCTAACGATAGTGAAAACTTTCAGAACCTTTGCTGTGAAGCGTCGATTGAATCAAAGTGTGTATCAGAGGCCCGACATGACTCTGATGCTCTATTTACATATTATTATATCATGGTTTAATATGATACAGATACATAGATAAATGTTGATCCATTAATATTTACGGTTTTTTTTCGGATTTGGAATATTTAAAGATTACCTATTTTTTAAATATGTCAGTGTCAAAGATGTTTTTTTTTATCAACGTTGTTTATGCTCAGATAACAAGATAAGTGTTTTATTTGAGGCTCTTGATAAGTAATGCATAAATGGATGATCAGTCTCTATGCATTTTATTACATTTTATGATAGTTTATCACATGTTCTCGAATCAACGATACGAACGGTTTTATTCTTGAAATGCATGTTTTTTAGCCAATTTTATGCATTTCAGTGTTCGTCGCTGTATAGTTTTTTTTTTAAGTATGACCTTGCTAAAATGGTATATATACCTAATGGTACATACTGCGAATGCAGACGATGCAACAATGCAGCATGCTGACCCACACCATGGCGGGCTAGACGACACACAACACGACAGCACGATCGCTGTCATTTTACGTTGATTTTCTGCGCGAGGGTTGATTTTTATAATGCCAAATTGCATAGAATTAAAAAAAAAACATCATTGACAGCCTTAGTAGTTTGTTGCTTTACATAGGCTTCTCCACAGAAACGCACGCTAGCTAGACCGGTTGATATAAGGTTTGTGTTAAGTTCTCTTCATGCCAGTGCTGTCCTGCGCAGTTTGCTTAAAAAAAAAAAGCAACATTCAGTTTATCGCAGATATTTTCATCCGGAGCACCTGTAAGTACGAGTGACACGGCTGACGTTATTTGCATAGACACACATATAGCGTTATGGTTGATTGTGCCATAAACGTAAGGTCTGACGTGGTAGTAACATCGCAACCTGTCTTACGGTCGCTGACAGTCACGACTATTATATTCACACGAGTTCAACATCTTACCTACTATGCTTATAAACTATTTTATTACATAATGAATACATTACATACTAAAGATACTACTGTTGTGGTTAATGATATTAGTATATGAATAATACGTTTATATCCTAGTAAAAAAATATTCAATTAGTCACTTTAAATTTATATGCCTCCTGACAATTTGTTTTTCTGGAAATTTTCACATAATCACTCAAAAAAATTGCTATTTAAACATTAAGATTTAAACAGTAATTGTGATAAATTACATCTATTCACACGTTGAAGAATATTGAAAGAAACACAGGCAAGACCAATTGGTATCGTTTTGCTACAACGCGTACAGAGTTCAGATCACAGAACAAACGAATTAATAGTTAGAAATGGTGTCGAGCTGCAAGTGCAAGGTACACTGTGTCGCCTAAACGCACACATGAACGATCAATAATATTATACACACATAAAGAACAATATTCTAATTCGTCCAAATGATGTTCAAATATATAAGTTCTAACAGCCACTTACAATGTTACTAAATACAACCTTATGGCTTTCTACTAAGGTAGGGTTTCACCACGAACAGAAATATGCATTTCTGTTCGTGGGAGGTTTCGTCGAAGACCTTAGGGATTGACATTTGTCGAATATAATATTACAATAATTTTTTTATTACATTTATTTGGCTCATACTCGGATATCCTTTCATTCTACTTTATAATTATTTTGTTGCAACTCCTTTATCTACCTAAAATAAATTATACACTTGTGTATTTAAATTATTATTATTAAAGTTTCTGAAATATACCTAAATTTCAGAAACTTTAAAAAATAAAAGTGGCCAAGTGCGAGTCGGACTCGACCATGAAGGGTTCCAAAGCAGCAAGTAACATAATTTAATTTTTATTTTATTTTTATACTAGCAGATCCACGCAACGTCGTTTACCTCTCCTATTGCCCGTAGCGTAATAATTTTCCCCCCATTTTTGTAACATTCTTCATTGCTGCTCCGCTCCTTTTGGTCTTGGCGTAATGATATATAGCGTATAGCCTTCCTCGATAAATGTACTATCCAACATTGAAAGAATTTTTCAAATCGGATCAGCGGTTCCTGAGATTAGCGCGTTCAAACAAACAAACAAACTCTCCAGCTCTGTATATTAGTATAGGTTTGTTTGATTGAATAAAGGGTAAATTGCAGTTTACAATTTAAACCGTATTAAAAAAAAGTACTTACTAGATTTCATTCAAACCAATTTTCGGTGGAAGTCTGTGTGTGTGTGTGTGTACATCATATATTTTTTTAGTTTTATCATTCTCTTATTTTACAAGTTGCCTGCCTGCCACTGCCACTGCCTCGTTGGTCTAGCAGTTGGCGTGTGGGACTGCTGATCGTGAGGTCTTGGGTTCGATTCCCGGGTCGGACCAAATGTTTGTATGATCTACAAATATTTGTTTCGGAGTTTGAGTGTTTTCTATGTATAATGTGTATGTATTTACAAAAAAAAAGTATATATGTATTTGTATCAGTTGTCTAGTTAGTACCCATAACACAAGCTCTGCTTAGTTTGGGACTAAATGACGTTGTGTGATAGATGTCCAAAATATTAAATAAATAAAATAAAGTTACAATTTTACCACTTTGGAAGTGTCTCTCTCGTAAACTACTCAGTTCAGAAAAAAATGGTAGTAGAAACCTCAATATCACTTTTGAAGAC
Organism: Spilosoma lubricipeda; assembly: GCA_905220595.1. Taxonomy (NCBI): domain Eukaryota; kingdom Metazoa; phylum Arthropoda; class Insecta; order Lepidoptera; family Erebidae; genus Spilosoma; species Spilosoma lubricipeda. The sequence continues at coordinate 7,326,908 of HG992290.1, forward strand.
CTATCGATTGATAGACCTAAAAAATTTTTTCGTCAAACCCATACGTTTATCTATGTAAACGTATGGGTTTGACGAAAAATTTTTTTTTTAATTTCTGATTCCTTTGAGTCTAAGTATGGGGACCCCAAAAATGTATTGTTTTTTTTTCTATTTTTGTGTGAAAATCTTAATGTGGTATACAGAATACATCTTCTTACCAAGTTTCAACATTATAGTTCTTATAGTTTCGGAAAAAAGTGGCTGTGACATACGGACGGATAGACAGACAGACAGACAGACATGACAAATATATAAGGATTCCGTCTTTTGCCTTTGGCACGGAACCCTAAAAAACGACTATGCATTTTACTGCGGTAGAACAATACTTTAATTCACAAATTGTTGTTCCGAGTCTTGGTGTACTTTACCGTATACTGTTATTTAATCAAAAGTACTTACATACTATCTCTTGTTTAATCAAATCTGTTTATTGGTCTGGTGGCTGTAAAATTTTGGTGTATGAAATATTTATAAACTTTTTATTTAACATTTATTTTCTAATATACCTCCAAAATAAGTTTAATAATTTTTTTGCGATTAAACAAAATCATATATTGTTTTAAAACCATAGTACAATATAAATCGGATAATAAAAGTAAAATTACTGTAAAAATCAATATCATCGAAAAGTTTAACGTTTATTACGATATCGATTAAATTTGTCTACGTCCCTATGGCAAAAAATTGTAAACATTACTTTTACTAAATGTTTTCACGCCAAATGTTTTAAAACATTACCGCAGAAAATGCAGTTCATTGCTTGCTCTATTGGCAACTATGCAAATCATACTTAAATTTAATACGTAATGTATGATTATTTTAATAGATTAGAGTATAACGGTTTGTATGTGTATTACATAATACTTTTTAGATTTTTGTTAATATCACTTAAAAACAAACGTTTTTAGACTCATTGATGATACGATATGTTTCCTTTGAGTAAATTGTAGTCCTTGGTTCGTTTTCAGCACGTAATTATCGCACAATTCGGCATAGCAATAACTTTTTACGCAGCTACGTTCCCGACGAAAGTAATACGTGTATTAAAGCGTTCAGTTGATGCCAGCAGAGACATTAGTGACATCGGTGCTTAACTGCGGCGCGCCTGCCTCGCCTACATCGCATTTCTACTACTTAATTCTCCTCTTCTGTGGTTCAGATCCTATTACGAATTCAATGTGCATCAATGTTTTATCATTTTAGGGCGGGCTCGAATACTAATGGAGTTAGTAAATGTATTCTTATACACGTCATTTCTTAAAATTGTGCGCTTATATCAATTTGAAAGCACGTGACTAGAATGGTAGTCTAAAAATTTAATGGAGGCTCGTGCCGCCGTAGTTTTACTGTCGGGCATAAATAATACATGTATGGTAGTGTTGCTATCTCAAAAACATAACCTTTTTAGTTGATACTGTGACAGTTTTATTGTTCTTCTAGACTTCATGCGCCATGGCCGTACTGATTTAATGCCCAAGATATGCCTAAAATCTTAGGCTACTGGCGCAAGGAAGCTACAAAATGTCTACTTCTCCCGAGTAACTTCATAGACTTTATACTATAATAGTAAATTTCCGATTTAACTACGTTTATGCTTATTACACTCCTATTTATAGATCGTAATATGACATTGTATGACCCATAAAATACCATAAACAGATTAAAGTATTTTACGAAATGTAGGTGTAGTATATTTTGTATTGTTAAAATCGGAGATTAAAATGACAAAGTCGACTGCGTATATCGACAACTGTGTATCGTCATTATCAATAGTCTTTATAGCCCATTGCTTAACATAGGTCACTCAATAGAGATTTTGGCCACTGTATCACGTTGCCAAACGACTTGGTATAAGCATCGTTTCAAGTTTTCTTTCTGTATATTCATATTATTTCTGTCGAAACAAATAATAAAGTTAAAAAAAAGGATTACCAAGCGATCCTATATCTTGTTATATATTTGTATTTTTTTATATATATAATGACAAAAATATAATAGGCTCCTATGTCAACTTCCAATAACTTAAAATAAATCTCTATACCCAATTTTTTAATAAAATAAATACTCAAAAATGATATTATCACAAACAATCATTGATGCGTAACATGCCATAAAATCCTATTTTCTTTTTTCAACATGGATGGAACTAAATAAGCTTCCTTCACGGAGGAAAAATTCAATTATCAGTAACATGATTACTTTTGAAGCGACAGGGTATTGTCCGGTCTGGACGGGGAAGTTTGCTGCCGGAATATGCCCGAGGGTGGGTAGTTAAGCGATTGTTTGCATACAACCCAAACTCCTCATACCGTCCTGAATAACGTTGTTAAAGGGCCATATAACGTGACGTCTACTTCTAAATTTAAATACTTTTGTATATTATATTGGTGATATATATATGTTGCCATCATAAAACAAGGCGCTTGAATAGAAAGTTTGTAAAGCCGAGTCTCCACCGAACAAAAGTTGGCAACTTTTGTGTTGTCAACACGTGCTGGTGACAAAAATTTCTGTAATTTCCTTGTGTTGGCAAAAATTGTCAACAAATGTTAGGAACCGTGTTTTCATTTTTGGCGGTAAACATCAAAAGAATACGCTTGTTGCAGATAATTATTGGTTTTGTGGAGATGCTTAGTTGGAATGTTTTTAAATTGTTAGCGACTCAGTGTAGACACAACGGTAACAAAAGTTGGCGATTTTTTGAAGAGTTGCCAACAGTTGGAAACACTGAAATTGCCAACAATTTTGGTGAAGACGCGCCTTAAGGGTCTTTGTTCGCTATCGGAACTGCGATAATGTGAAATGTATTTTGATTGACATTTTGGCCGTATATAACATTTACAAAAGCATGTTCATTATTGTGTTGAATAAAGGTAGGTATAACTTTAACATATGAAATAGTATTCATAAACAGTCAAAATATTTTTATTTAAAAACTAGCTGAGCCCCGCTGTGTTACCCGCTTTCGTAGTTCTAACCGCGGGCAAAGTTGCAGGACAAAACTAGTCTAAAAAAAAGTAGCCAAAGTTACTCCTTATATCATCAGCTATCTGCCAGTGAAATCGGTCGAAATCGGTTCAGCCGTTCCAGAGATTAGCCAGAACAGACAGACATACAAAAATGATAAAAAAAATGTTGGTATATGTACCGTGTAACTCTCTCTTAAGAGGAACCCCGAGCCCAGCAGTGGGACATTATGGGTTGATGATGATGATACATACATATGCACTTCGTTAAAATTTAAACAGTTATTTTAATATTACAAACAGACACTCCAATTTTATTTATTTGTGTAAATATAAAGATGTACATACAATATTCTTCTTTTATGTAATGTTTTATAAAATTTATTGTAAAATGAATACAATTCTATATGTGCCAGTGCTGATCTACAACCGCCCTAAGACAATTCTATTTCAATCAGCATTAGCATATGGTTGCAACGTGCGTCTACCTTGCGTTCAATAATAATAACGTTTGCAATAACGCCTGGTGCGCTACTAAAAGTAACTGTAACAGGATATATAAACGGAGCTCGTCGAGACGAAGCGTCGTATCTATCCAGCTCTAACCACAGACGTAAAGACACCAGACCAACCACTTTCGCGAATCGTGGACCGGCTTTTAGCAAAAATTTGATCAGTGAAAGTCAAATGCGAGTAGAGTGCGACGTACGGGGACGCGAAGGTACATTAATTTAATTGATAGTCTCGCTAGATGAAACGTCGTCACGCAATAAACACATATAGGTAGGTACCTACAACACTAATATGTAATGATCGGTTGAAAGTATTAACTTGCACCTAATTATAGACTAGAAATTAAAAACAAACTTCATTTTCACTATTTTAAACCAATACATGGTAAATTTTGATTAAAATTGTTTTTAGCGATCTTGAAAAAATCGGCAGTTTGCAATTTAACTGTATTTTTATACCAGAACTCTGTCATTTTTAATCGTGTAAAAATTAAGGCATTAAATACATAAATACAATTTATCACTTTACAATTTACATTGTAGCCAGTAATACTTTTCAAAATACAAATCAATTCAAGCAAGTCGTTCCTAGAGCACCTTAAACTGTCTATAGTAGTTACTATTCTATTATATATATACATATTGTGTAATACCTCAACATTCTTTGCAGAAGCAACAATCGAAAATTGTATACAGAGTTAGCCCTTTTAACTTTTGATTAGAGGAAAGAAAAACAATAAGGTATGCCGTGAACCGCAAACGAGTTTCTGCTACTGAATATTGTACCGATACCGACATTACCTTTCCCGAACGAACCTTTACGCGCGTTCTGATTACTTCCTTACAGTAATAGAAGCCTAAAATCGATCAGAGTGGCTCGCAATGGGAGTGGCCTATGCTTAGAGTATACATTATATAGGTATCTAAGGCCCATGTCTAGCAGTGGACTGCAAATACCTTAAAACATACAACAGAATCTGGGAGTCAAGATACAGTAATCTAGATAACACTGTTAATAACATTGAACAAAGTTTTACGTAAGTCCGCAGCTTCCCGACACAAATTAATGTGGTGTCCGCAAAATAAAGAACTCGTCTTTCTTTACTTTATGCCGTCAGTGAAGCGAATTTAATTAACAAAAGATAAATTTGTATTCCGTCTCCAGTCACTTCAGCAGACCAAACAATATTTCACCGGAGCGATAATTGTGTACATAACAACTGTAATTTATATTTACTTGCCTCCAGTCGAAAGGACAACAGTACAAGATAATATCATCCATGTAGTTTATCAGATAACGAAGGTATTGAGAGCGATTGCGTTTTCTCTTTATTTTTTGCAACCAAATGTTTACTGTTTTACATAATAAGTTATAATCGTGTTCGTAACGTACAGTAATTGTATTACATGTGCCGATTTCTATTAAAATATGCACGTAATCATTTAGTTAATGGCTTAAAGCTTACTTTCACACAATTGCGTTTATAAAACGAAGCTTAATCTATACATCTAAACAAATAAATAAAATTGGAGTGTCTGTTTGTAATATTAAAATAACCGCTTTTTACTTAATGCATATGTATACACGATACATATACCAAAAATGTAGTTAAAAAAAATTTTGTCTGTCTGTCTGTTTGTTCCGGGTAATCTCTGGAACGGCTGGACGGATTTTGACGGGACTTTCACTGGCAGGTAGCTGATGATCCGGGGAGTAACTTAGGCTACTTTTTTTAGACTAACTTTGTTCCGCGGCGTTACTCGCGGTACAACAATAACCGCGGGTAACACCGTGGGGAGCAGCTAGTATTGAAAGAAATGTGTATATGATTTGTTGTATCTTTACATCAACAAATGCGAGTAACACCGCGGCGCGTAATTAGTTTAAATAAAGTAGCCTTAGTTACTCCTTATATCATCAGCTATTTGATAGTGAAGGTCTTGTCAAAATCGGTTCAGCCTTTCCAGAAGAAACTTTAAAAGTTATATAAACTAGCTACTAATGTAAATTGTTTGTTTTATTTGTTACTACCGACCCTGCCCGGGTTCGCACGAAAGTCATTGAAATTCTCGGATTTCATCTACTATAATATATATGTACATATAAATGTACATATAAACCTTCCTCTTGAATCACTCTTGTCTATTGTTGAAGACTGCATTGAAATCCGTTCAGTAGTTTAAACAGTGGAAGCAACTTCATTTTATACTACGTAAAGATATATACTATGTAAGTAAAGGCTGTGTAGTGTGCAACCATTTCCATTACATTCGAGTGGACGGCACTGGCTGGTGTAGAAGCGTGTCGTTATCGTCAGATATGGCATCAATTTGCAGTAATGTGGCGGGCAGGTTCAAGTTACTTTTTTTTAACAACGAGGTCGTTGACTCGAGACTAAACAACACATGGTATTATTGCAGGGTGTCAATGCACCAGGAAATTACACTCGACCTTCAGTAGCATTAGGTATTGCTTTAAACTAGTGAGTGACATTTCGATTTCCGCTATTCATTGGTCGATATTTACGGTGAGATTTTGAAATAGAGATAAAGTTTTTTATTTATTCGTGTCGACTTTTCATTGTATGTGTTTTTTTTTTAATAGAGCATCAACCAACCAAACAAAATATAAAAAGAAAGGAAATTTAACCTTTGGACTAATATAGAATGTTAATAATGATGAACGTCAACTATTTTTGTTTTGGAAAAATTTAAACAAATTTTGTTCGAATTTCAAATATTTAAAAGCCAGCAATATAAAGTCAAAGTTGTTTGATTATTGTCATTGCATACGTAAGCTATAATCGATGTGGGTTGCCGTAATAATACAATGAGTCAAGTAATAGCACAAATGTAATAATATGTAATGTTTTATTTGAAACTAGGCACAAAGAAACACGTGTCTTGCTTACAGCACACAGTGCAATCTGTTGCATTCTATTGTCATAAAACTACATCAGTAGAAATAGTGCTGAATTTTCGCTTTTTAATTCTTTGCTTCATTCTAATAGGGCGTAAAGTAAATATCGATATGCAAAAAAACTATTACTATGCATATATATCCTACTAATATTATAAATGCGAAAGTTTGTAAGTATGGATAGTTGGATGGATGAATGTTTGTTACGTTTTCACGCAAAAACTACTGAACGGATTGAGATGCAACTTTACAGTAATATAGCTTATACATCAGAATAACACATAGGCTACTATTTGCTGCGATAACCGATATATATATGCGGGCGGAGCCGCGGGCAACAACTATTATTTTTTTTTTTTTTCAGTATTATAATAATAATAATAATAATTTATTTATTGCTTATGTTTGCATTATACATGTCATATTATGTAGAAATTAGTTGGTAGAAACACATTCATTATAATACTTAGGTTGAGAATCTTAGGTTGAGAACTGCACTCCTAGATAGGCTACTAAGCAACCTGTGATAAGGAGTTACAGTGCCGACCCCCTGTTGGTATGTCGGTGGTTGTTATTAGATAAGATACATGTATGTGTGTACTATGTATATGTGTGCCCGCGTGCGTGTGTGTGTGTGTGTGTGTGTGTGTGTGTGTGTGTGTGTGTGTGTGTGTGTGTGTGTGTGTGTGTGTGTGTGTGTGTGTGTGTGTGTGTGTGTGTGTGTGTGTGTGTGTGCTTGCTTTTATTTAATTAAAAGGAATTCAGTTTCTTCATAACTTAACGTTGACAAGTATTTCACCACAGTCTCTTTACAAGCAAAGCAAGTCAAGCCATAGATATTACACGTTGCATTGATTTTGTTGTACAAGGATGGACCAAGATGCATAGAAAACCTGTTAAAAAATGAAGTATATGTGTGTGGGATGACACAAATTTTATCCTTTCTGCGTGTCGTGATTTCTCTGTATGGCGTATGTCGGTGTTGTATCATAACTATCTGCAGTATATAAAGTTGTCTTACATTGAGTACATTCCATGATTTGTATAACTCATTTGTAGGGAATAAGATCGGGCGAAATGTAGCCACTTTTAGTATCGCTCTGTGAGCTATCTCTAGAGGCATCAGAATAGTTTTCGCTGCGCCGCCCCAGCAGGAGATACCATAGTTGATAATAGATCGACAAAGCGCGTTGTATACGTTTCGTATTATAAAATGATTGGCAACGTATCGCAGTGTTTTAAAAACGTAAATCAATTTTCTAACACGACCTGTCAGAATATTGATATGGTGTCTAAAGTTTAAACAGCGGTCTAAAACTATACCAAGGTATTTAATTTCGCTAACTGAGGCAATTTTCGGGCATTGGCATCGAGTTTGAAGAAGTGGAGAACAATAATGAGCTATTATAGAGATGGGCGTTTTTGGTTGCGACACTGTGTTTAGCGAAAAAGTAATAAATTTAGTTTTCGATGTGTTTAGGGTTAGGGTATGTGAAAGTAGCCACTTCAAGACAGAATTAAATCCATTTTGTGCAACAGTCTGAAGTTCGGACCATGAATCTGAGAAGAATGTGAGCGCAGTATCATCTGCGAAGGAGACAACTTTCCCATTAGGTAAACTGATATTGCAGAGGTCGTTAATGAATATAAGAAACAACGTAGGGCCCAAGATACTACCTTGAGGGACGCCGCAGTATATGGTATGTTCATCGCTAGTGTGATTGTCGATGGAAACTATTTGTGTGCGTCCAGAGAGATAGCTTCTAAACAGCTCGAGAGGAAGGCCTCTGACCCCAATCTGCTCTAGTTTAAGTAGGAGAGCAGAAATAGGGATAGTGTCGAAGGCCTTTGCAAGATCTAGAAAAATAGTGACAACTTTCTTACGGGAGTTTAAGTTTTGTAGAATACAAGTAACTAACTCACCTATAGCGTCACTTGTGGATTTCTGTTTCCGAAAACCAAACTGCTGCTTGGACAGTATCCTGAAGTGTTCCAGATACCCTGTTAACCGTCTGCTAATTAATCGCTCCAGTATCTTAGATAAGGCGCTCAAAACTGCTATAGGACGGTAGTTAGTTGTTTGGTTACCAGGTCCATTTTTGAAGATAGGGTGAATTATCGCTTTCTTGAACGACGTGGGAAAGACACCCGTTTGAAAGCAAGTGTTAAAAGTATGAGATAGGACGGGCGCGAGGACATGTGCATAGCGTTTGAGAAGTCTCTCGGAGATACCATCCCAGCCTGTAGCCGTACTAGATTTCAAAGAGTTAATAGCGGTAATAATTTCGCCTGGATCTGTCAACTCTAGGGCAAAGGAATGTGACTGATTGGATTGGTGGGGGTTAATGACACCGTAGTTTACAGGTATGTTGTTAGCAAGGGTCCCTCCAACACTAGCAAAGAAGTGATTCACTTCATTGCAAGACTGATGGGGTGATGAACAAAGAGACAGTAATTGAGAAGAGGTGTTTTTTTCTTTGAATGAGTTTGTAATAGTTCTTAATGTATCCCAGAGCTTTTTAGGATTCTTGCCCGCCTCATTCAGTTGTTGAGCATCAAATCGTCTTTTAGCTTTCTTCAAGATAGCTGAACAAAAATTTCTGTATCGCTTATATGTAATAACTAGAATATGGTTTCCTGGTGACTGCTTAACTTTTCTGTGGAGGGCGTCGCGATTTCGAATACATCGTAACAAACCCGGGGTTATCCACGGTTTCAGTGTTTTTTTCTTAGCAGGAACTTTTACATGGGACGAACATTTTGTCAACGCTGATTTTATTACACTTATTAAAGAGTCTATCGCTGTGTTTGGATCAGGAACAGAGAATAGGAAAGAAAAATCTAAGCTCGAAAAAATGGTGTCGAGAGCTTTGTAGTCAACCCTAGTTAATATTTTGGGATCATTTGTTTTCTCTTCCCCATTAGAGACAGAAGTTAGGGACGGGCAATGATCTGTCACCGTTGAGTCGTATATTAGTGTCAATATCCTTCAGGATATTGACACTAATATACGACTCAACAACAACTCAACGGACCACATAATGGTACGTACCAGGTTCACCTGGTACGTACCATTATGTGGTCCAAGCAATTTTCACCCCTAGTGGGGTGAGTGTGTGCAGGCAAAAATCCATGAAAAGCTAGATGGTTGAGTATTTTGTAGGCACAACATGTTTTGCAACATTTCTTTGATCTCCTGTTTGAAGTCGGATAAATTATCTCTGATTATGTCTTGTTCACTTGATGGGCAACGCCGCTTAGACCTTTGTTTGACATTGGTGGTAGTAGTTGCGTTTATATTTTGATTCTGCAAGTTGTCTGCGTATAGTTGTTGAATATCCGACTCCGAACGAGAAGGAGGTGTGCGGCTCAGCTTAGACATTATTACTATGTATCACCTATATTTTATTTAATTTAAGAAATGAAATTAATTTTGTATTAATTAAATTTTTAATTAATTAATTAAATTAATTTATATTTCAAACCGTTCAATTTCGGAGAAAAATTATAATAACTAAATATTAGGTGGGTATCCCATATACGAAGAAGTGTTGCAAGTAATGATATCTTGTTGCAAGGCCTTTTTACTTAAAAAATGTAATCCATAAATTGTACGAGTTAAAGGATAAAATGATAAATGACATCACCAAGGGACCGGTTCAAAAACTGCTCAGAAAATGGCATTCATCCACCGCGTCACTCGGTTGCTGCGATTTATCATCCTCATGTATAGGCACCCTAATTGCGACAACTTGTCGCCATGTTCTCAAAGATGTCTCTACAAATTCCGGTAACGACAGTCTGCTAGGTCTTCTTTTCAAGTTTGCATAAAATTCAACGAATGCGCCGCCATTTTGTATTCTATCGTCCGTTCAGGAATAAATGCATTACCAGTTTAGAATTGTTATTCTAGTTTCTCACGGGTGTCATTGAATGAATTTTAAACAGAATGCAAAACAACTTCATTGATACATGTTAAAAAAGAACTATGTGCAAATTTAGTTCAAAACAGGGCCGCAATAAAAACGATATTGCCACTAGTGTCAATAAATTAGGTTTCGTAAAAGGTTTCAAATGTCATTGGCCTAAAAGAATCATGAAATTCAGTCATTTATTTTCTTGTCACATAGCCAGTCTCCAAAGTGTTACAATTTGTTTCTTAAAAAAGAAACAAATTAAAAAATTATACGGATTGCCTACAAATTGTAACGACCCTCAATTTGGAGTCCCTCGTTTATATCGTCGATGCTCGTGATCGGACATGAATTAGGTATACTTATGTACATACTAGCTGAACCCCACGGTGTTACCCGCGGTGAATGTTGCACCGCGAGTAACGCCGCGGGACAAAGTTAGTCTAAAAAAAGTAGCCTAAGTTACTCCCTGGATCATCAGCTACCTGCCAGTGAAAGTCCCGTCAAAATCCGTCCAGACAGACAGACAAAAATTTTTTTAGCTACATTTTTGGTATATGTACCGTGTATACATACATATGCACTCAGTAAAAAGTGGTTATTTTAATATTACAAACAGACACTCCAATTTTATTTATTTGTATAGATTACATTTAGAAATACACAGACACGAAACGTTAAACGGAATGCGTACCTACTTTTGTTAAAAGTACGAAAGTGCACTAACAACACAGACTTGGTAAAGCTTATCGTAAAACTTCCTTGTCATCAGTTTGTGTTAAATTGATAACATATGTAGGTGTTGCAATATTTCAACGAATTGTTTACAATATACACAGTCCACTAGATATCTTTTAAACGAACCGATAGCAAAGTTTACGTATCGGTGGTTAAACTCATTTATTTACAGTCAATATATAGAATGTCTCAGACTACAAAATGTCTACAGGGAGCTTTGAGGAATAATATAATTAGATCAATGACAGACAGTCCTATATATACCAGGGGCAACATAAAAATACTGTAAGAAGAAAGAAAATTGGGAAGGAAAACTCTGTACCAAGTCTTTTGGTCAGCGTGATATAGTAGAGCAAAACTTTTATTTAAGACTAGCTGAACCCCGCTGTGTTACCCGCGGTTATTGTCGTACTGCGGGTAACGCCGCGGGACGAAACTAGTCTAAAAAAAGGTACTGTACTGTGTATGGCACTGGCAGGTAGCTGATGATCTGATGAGTCTAAGTTACTCCTCAGCTACTTGCCAGTGAAAGTTCCATCAAAATCGGTCCAGCCGTTCTAGAGATTACCCGGAACAAACAGACAGACAGACAGACAGACAAAAATTTAAAAGAAACCTACCTACCTGTACCGTGTATACCTACATATGCATTTATTAAAAGGCGGTTATTTTAACATTACAAACAGACACTCCAATTTTATTTATTTGTATAGAAGAGGCGGTGGACTGCTAAAAGCTGTTGATGTGATAATCAGAATAAGAATATTTAAAAAAAAATGAGTTCACTAAAGAGGCTTACACCAGTAAAGTAACTGTAGACTAATTTATGTTAACAAAGGCACTATAAATAAAATTAGATACGTGAAAAGATTTATAAGTAAGAATCTCGCTTTCGAGAACGGAAGGGACCTAGAATCCTGAATATGTGATTAGGTTTTATCTATACAAATAAATAAAATTGGAGTGTCTGTTTGTACTGTTAAAATAACCGCTTTTTAATAAATGCATATGTATATATACACGGTACATATACAAAAATATATTTTTTTTAAATTTTTTAGACTAACTTCGATCCGCGGCGTTACACGTGGTACGACAATAACCGCGTGTAACGCCGCGGATCGAAGCTAGTCTAAAAAAAGTAGCCTAAGTTACTTTTTATGTCATCAGCTACCTATCAGTGAAAGTCCCGTCAAAATCGGTCAAGCCGTTCCAGAGATTAGCCGGCACAAACAGACATACAGACAAAAATTGAAAAAAATGATATTTTTGTATGTGTACCGTGTATGGCGTATGTATACATACATATGCATTTATTAAAAAGTGGTCATTTTAACAGTACAAACAGACACTCCAATTTTATTTATTTGTACAGATACATCTAATAATATATCTTTCCTAATACTATGTACAGTTCATCTGGAAGAAATGAATGAATAGTTGTTCCATTGATTTACAGCTCATCATTTTATCTAGGTTGATAGAACAAGCTTACCGCAGCTGAAATCGCTAAACCACGTCTGATCAATTGACCTGTCATATAAAACCGCTTGAACGTTTATTAGCAAAGTCAAGACCGTCTTCTGAACCGAGATCTAGGTTACGATATACTATCTAAGGCGTTTGGCGATCTTCCGTGTACAGTGGGGAACAAAAGTTGCACATACTAATTTTTAAGGCACGTATGTAAATAGCGGTTAAAATGCCCTCTAAACAAATTACATTTTAAATGAAAAAAAAAACATTATAAATGTTTATCGCGTAATTTACTACAAGATCTTAAACCTGTTTTTTTTTAAATATTCGATATGGGATGTTCATGTTAATCTATCCGTCTGTGTTCCTTTTTACGGAAATATAGGGTCCGATGACCCAAATATAAGAACTAGAAATCAAGGTATAATAGATTAGAAATCACCCTACCTGTCCCTTCTCCCTGACTAGCTTCTCTACTCAGCAGGAATAGAGGAATGAAGTACAGATTTAATAGAAAACAAATACTTCTGGTCTAGTTGTCAAATATTTGTCTTGTAACTCCGGTTAAATAACTATACGATTTTTTGACATTTAAATTTCTTCAGTTCAAGCATTGTACAGTTATATTGTCCTCATATATAGTCAGTTCGATATCCAATCAAAACTAGTTGGCCTAGGAATATATCCTTGCGAATATTGAGACAACGCAGCTGCTCTTAAAAGCAATCACATTCATTAATTTAACTACCAAATGTTCTGTATAATTTCGCCAGTAACATTGTTCCTGTTACATTGTTTTTATTTCTTAATACAGTTCTTACTTATTATATAGTGGTATAATGACTGTGTGTAGGTCATACTGTACTGTATCATTTTAAATGAACTTAACGAAAATTCTACCATTTACAGAACTCCATTAATTCAACAGCAACGCAATTTCGGACAGGGTTACTGTGTGTCGTGTCTCGGTATTTAGTTACCCGCACTTCATGAATAGTTTTACATATAACGTGCATAATGGAATAATTTCGAACGAGTCATTAAACTCTATTGAAGAAGTTTCAATAGGAATTTTGTCAGCAACGAATTGGTGACATACTTCAAAACCTTCCACTTAGGCATAGTTATCTTATATAACTATGCCCAAGTTTCAAGGGAGTACTGGATGATTAGTTAATCCTAATAACTCTGAAGCTAAAACTGTTAAAAGTCACTGGTAAAATAAAATAATCCTTAGAAACATACGGAATGGCAACTCATGCATAACTTTCGTCTTTATGACAGGGTTTCGCTCCAGACCTCGAATGGGACCATAACACGTACGTTCTTTCTGAGTGAAATTCGACTCATATGCAATTGCCACTGACTTGCCGGTATTAACTCTCAATGTTATTGCAGCCTAAGTGCTGGAAGCTATTAAGTTGACATTAGATTAAGTCAGGCGGCGAGACGACCCGGTTGCCGGAGGCTACTGTCTGATTACGATGTTTTACCGAGCACTTGCTCCGATTATCGACGCGTGCCTTATCTGCACATTTTGGCGTATTCCATTATTTATCTTTTCTCAAACTAACATCCATGTATCAACTTACACATAACGATATAAATCAGTACCGATATCAGATACGATTTTCTCAACGTTCAAATAACCTACTTAATAATATGATAAATAAATTGTTAAGTAACAGTACTCTCATGATTGTTTTGTATTTTTAGTGCGCTATAATTAAGATGGCGATAATATCTCGGTTAATTGTAACTGGTGGACGAATTATAGGCTCTCGATTCGCCAACAAAGTTCAAAGGTGCATAGGTTAATGGGTTCTTGAAGTTAAGGTCTTCCTTAAACCCTCGATCATTGGTTCACTAGACGGCAGAGGCAGAGTGTCACGGTGGAGGGCTGTAGCGGCCGGCCTCGATGTGCGGCCGCCTTATATGGCGCTGGCGGCCGACGAGCTACGCCGACTTGCGACAGGCTCAGTCAGGTATTTTAGGCACAGGCCCTAAATTGTTTACATGCAACACGCACGAGCTTAAATGCGTTTAAAATGTCATGGCACTGGTAAACAAGTGTTACACTTATTATCGAGTTGCTGCAGAAGTTGTTCCTCTGCGTGCGTTTGATGACATTTGATTAATTTATCCAATTTGACAAGCTTCAAATCATATGCTGATTTTTTATTTTATTACATAATCTGTTCTATGTATAGATATCCAACTAGATTGTAAATATCTATTGGGAAGTATTAATATGCGGTAACAATATTGCCCATTGCTTTTGAAATAAACTATCATAAGATTTTAATAAACATTAGACAAAACATCAAGGAACAAAAACATGACTTTAAACCATTTACCTAATAGTTTAACCCTTTTTGCTATATTATTCAAGACCAAATCTAAGCCATGGTCGTCAGAAACCAGCTTACAGATTCGGCGAAATACTAAAATTTGTTGAGATTATCGTTAAACAAAAACATAAAATATATATAGCTGCCAAAAATTCTCGCTCTCTCCAAACTGGGTCGAACAATCGAATCTTGAGGAGAGACAGGCGCGATTGGTTATTATGTAGCCTAATAAGGGTGTTGGGAGCATTCCCAGCGTGTTCCAAAGGACGCCGCCGAGGACGCAACGCAAGAAGCTGGCCGAACTCGTCCCGTCCTGGTTATTTAAGGATCGTTTCTGCGAAACCACGCACGCGATATCCGTATAGTAATTGTAATTTGAACGCTTTTGACTTTTTCCCCTTTCGTTGACCAGCTTTGGAGTAAAAAATATCACTCGTATAAAGAATGCATCCAAGAGGAAATTATAACCATACGTAACCAAAAAATATATTAAAACAAGGTAGGTATCTGTGACCAGAATTAAAAGTACGATAAACTATTTCAAAATTATATGTGTGACATTAAAGCCAGTTTACATACAGATATTTTGTAAGCTATACTAACTTTTAAACTTTCGCCTTCCATGATATATTAACAATTATTTTTACGGGAGTTTACGCGATCACTTATTAAAAGGTATTACATACCTCTGTTTCGACCAGGTTGCACTGGCCGGTGGTCACGTGTAGTAAGTGATCGCGTTGATTTCCGTAAAAATAATTGATAATTTTGAAACCCGTGTGATAGGAATTCAGAAAGCTCACTAATTAATAACGTAGGCAGTTTTTTATATTATATTTTAAGCTTTAATATTAAGTAAGACATCTATGACAAAGTAAATGTTCCAGAACCAAAACAAAGCCGCGATATCGCTTTATCGGAACATTATCAGCATCGATAAAGGAACCGTACAAAGTGCGGATATCTACCAATCGAACAAGATAAGCGTGCATTGTAGAGGTAAAATGTATAGAGGGAACGCATTCGATATATCGCACTACACTGCAACCGAAATAAGGCCGTGGTCAGAGAGGTATTAGTCACTTGTATTAATAGCGATGTTTCAACGGTACGTAACACAATGCATCTACATGCTTACTATTCGCAAATATCACCAGTGAAATATCAGTACTACAGTTGAAAGTTCCCCTAAATAAGCTCCTCTAAATCATCCTGACAGAAAAAAACTTCATGAAGATAATGTTTCATGTTTTGTTTTCGTAATCCGCAATCTCTTTATTGCTATGACTATTGTAATATTCCTTACAAACGTACTCTAGTTTCGACAAGTGTTTAAACACTTACTAAGTGTACACGTTCACAAGCTTACGAATGCATATTCAGTAGCATTGTATTGGAAACCATGTATTGGAGTCATATTACTGCAATAATTACCATATTGAGTAGCCGCAGTCCATTGTGATTGCTTAACCGAAGTGTACCCATGTCTACTATACCTATAGACCATACCGAGCAAAGATATTAGCCGCTCACAGGATCCATTATCGCAATAGGGGCAGCTAAGATGCAGACAATGTACTTGCGATAAGGATATAGCCTCAGGATAACCTACTTAGTAAAAGACTACGTATGTTCAGAGACTACCTATGCGTTCCTTAGCGCCGTCTAGACGTAATAAAAGTCAAAAATAATAATAAACATCCAGTGCCTCTCATAAGGTCATGCTTTTTTAAACAGCGTTTATCTTTTGAGATGAAATTGTGGTATGCAGATTTTATAGAATGCCTCTAGTAAACTAAGAACTTAATATGATTTAATCAAAAGTTTTAGCCTTTTGATGGAGATACATATATCTATCTATCCATCCATACTTACAAACTTTCGCGTTTATAATATAAGTATAGATTATAATAGATAATTGGGCAAAGACCTCCTAACTAACTAAATAGACAAATATTTTTTTAATATGAGATGACCGTGTTCAAGTTAAATGACGATAATGGTGACGCAAGTTACGTTTTGGCATTTCTGTGGTGACCAGATTCGAGGTAAGCACTGGCACTAAAGGTAGGCACGAAGGATAGTTCGTGGACATGCACTGTCACACTCATCAAAAAAGAAATCTTTCGTCTCGCGAATCTAAATTTTCACCCGGTAAACTCATAACATCTTAATAACTACCTTTTCTTGGAACCTACCCTTATATGTAACCTCGTAGAATTTAATGAAACTGAAAACAAATTGGAATTTTACCCCACCATAGGTTGGTTTGATCGTGATTCATATTAATGCGTGGGCATACACCTAGCCATTTAGGGCTACGATGACGACGCATTTTGACCAGTTATTGACTTCATTTTTATATTTCCACTAGCTGAACCTCGCGGTGTTACCCGCGAATATTGTTGTACCACGAGTAACGCCGCGGGAAAAAGTTAGTCTAAAAAAGTAGCCTAAGTTACTCCCTGGATCATCAGCTACCTGCCAGTGAAAGTCCCGTCAAAATCGGTCCAGCCATTCCAGAGATTACCAGGAACAAACAGACAGACAGACAATTTTTTTAAACAACATTTTTGCTATTTGTGCCGTATATACATGCATATGCATCTAGTAAAAAAACTGTTATTTTAATATTACAAACCGACACTCCAATTTTATTTATTTCTATAGATTACCTAGAATTGTCTTTTAATATTTTTAAACTGAAATGTGCAAAGGCATATTCTACAAATACGATGTTACCGTATACATTTAAGTGCGTACATTCCTGTCTGTATTTATAATAAACTAGACAGTGTATGATTTAAAGGCAAGAATAATTATTTATACTGTAAATGGCTCTTTGTTTGCTTGACTTCAAGGAATTCCCTTCATAAGGTATTCATTATTTTTTTTATTTACTCCACCACGCTTCGCTGTGGCATCTTATGGTTGCACTGAAACAAAATAATGAACAAAATTGACACGGAAATTAATTTGAAACAATCAAAGAAGTGAATTGCATTCCGTGTCTAAATTTAAGCTATTGATGCAGAATTTTTGAGTTGCTCCACGGATAGCGTCACCACGTTGTTTTCTTCTGCACTGATTGTTGTGGGTTCAATTCAAACCCTTTGTGTGTTTTACAAATTGATTTTCTGAGTCTGCGTGTTCTTTGTGTCTATTTCATTTTTATTCGTAAAGTGTCTGTGCTCCCCCACACAGACACAGAATTTAATTCTAATGCGTTAGATGTCTTTGAACAAAAGTTTTCGAATCATATTATACACAAACCAACTCAACATGTACATATAAAACCAAAAATAGAATAAATGATAAAGTTAAAACTTACATCTATGAGGTCCCATATAAATATTCTGAAAATAGAGAAGAAGACTTGTAGAATTGGAATACCCTCACGATTTAAATACCAATACCAATGTTGTTGCTATCCGTTCGACGTTATAAATGGGAGGGCATTTATTTGGCGCAACGTGCGAATGTCACCACTATACATGTCCTTGTTTTAGTAACAAAACAATGAACGATACATAATTAAAACATCAGACTATAGATCCATTTTTCTAACTATCTATACAAATAAATAAAATTGGAGTGTCTGTTTGTGATATTAAAATAACCGTTTTTTACTAAATGCATATGTATGTATACACGGTACATTTACCAAAAATGTAATAAAAATTTTTGTCTGTTTGTTCCGGGTAATCTCTGGAACGGTAGGGCCGATTTTGACAGGACTTTCACTGGCAGATAGCTGATAATCCAGGGAGTAACTTAGGCTACTTTTTTTAGACTGACTTTGTCCCGCGGCGTTACTCGCGGTACGGCGATAACCGCGGGTAAAACCGCGGGGTTCAGCTAGTCTCTAATATAATAAGCAGGTTTAATTTAATAGCTTTCGAATTCGTCAAAGTATTTATCAATAAATCGAATCAATTTTATAGTTACAATAAATGTGAAAGTTTTATGTTTGTTATTATTAAACGGTTGAAAGATTTGCGATATGTTTATGATATGTATGTTGGAAACAAGCCATCCTGGGTATATAATTCAGCATTTTAACTACACAGTGAACTTACATCGCGAAGTTCTGACTCTTAAATTCTTAGGACATGTTTTTCTTACCAAACATGATGTTAATTTAGGAACAATAAAAAAAATCTTCAGGAGTCAAGACAAATATAAAAAAAAAACTACTTTAACTCACGTTTTTCATAGCTCACTTTATGTCTAATCTCCTCATACTTTTTAAAGAAACAGCAAAACATACCACAATAAACGAAGAATTATTCTACATAAAACTTTTATTATCATCGTAAAGGTTTTACTCCAAACTGTAACTAGTTCCTTGTTGATTATGTAACACGTATTAACCTAAAGAGTTAACCTTAAAAACGGCTTAAAAGATACCGGTTGAAGAAAAGTATGTTCAAAAATGCACAGAACAGAGAAATAAACACGACTCTGTGCAAAAATAATTATGATGGCAAATCGGTAATCATCCGGCTATAAGTAACGAAATGTCAATTATAAAGGTTTACAGTCACTGAAATAATACTACTTCATTAATATTTGCGCAAGACGGCCGGCAAGAGCTTGACTGCGATAGGCTGATAATGATAAATATCATTGAGGTCAGGAATTCGATTTTAGGTCAATTTCAATATTTGTATGATAACAATACCTAGGAGGGCAGCGGTTGGATACGGAGAACCCAAGACAGGGATGGTTCTCGCTCTTTGGAGGAAACTTTCGTTCAGCAGTATACGGCATAGGTATAGTAAATAGTATTTATATATGTAAGTTCTGTATCTATATTGCTCATTGGACTCGAAATACAAACCCTGTAAAAAAATATTTTGTTATTTTTCAGCGTTAGTTTCGATCCTCATTATTATTTATACCACCACATTGTACTATAGCTAAGGATTCAGAATACAGCAAGTATTCTATAAAAAAATATCTGAAATCAAAAATTCCCTAGTAGTAATCACTTCTTTACTAATAAATAAGTAGCCAGGGGACAAATGTAATCGATCGGGTGCATTGGGAATTGAATGGAAAAAAAGGCAGTGTATTTGAAATAAGTAAGAGGAAATGTAGTGCAATGAAAAGAAATGGATATTACTTATGAGGTGAGATTGAGAAGTAAAAAGCAATAGCAAACAGGTTTATGTCAAGCTTTGAGCCTTAAACTTATATATTAACATGTACATAACGCAGTTATTATAACATATTAAAATAATATTTATTAGCCACCAAACCCCAGCGTCGCACGGATTTTTTTTAATTCTTGCTTATTCCCTACTCTAATATACATGTATTTATACATATAAACCTTCCTCTTGATTACTCTCTCCATTAATAAAGACACAAAAATCCGTTGGGTAATTTGCAAGATCTAAGCGTAAAAAAACAAAATGCTAATTTACTATATACTATGTGCACATTCTGAAACTAAACGATGTAATTTAATGCGTTCAGTACTTAATATCAAAATAGGTTGTAAATCCGATTCGTCATTGACATCACATAAAGGTAAGATACACAGATAATCGTGACTGCTTCTAAGACTGATGACTCATGTTGCAGCAATGCCAGTTGTACCTAGACGGACATCGAACCGACTACTACAAAGTACCAGGTCCGTTCCTTGTATGTATGTGACCTTATTTACATAATGATTCACGAGGCCTATCGACATCTTCACTTTTATCTCAGAGCTTAGTTTTACATGTATAATTTCGCGGAGCTTTTGGTCTATACCATATAGACGTACAATTGTATCTAGTCCTTCTATAAGGACTAGATACAATTGTACGTCTATGTATGTATATACTAAGAAATATATAAGGATGTATATCAGCGTATATAGTATTTAGGTTATATGCCTTGTCTGAGATCAGACGACAATTTGTGAGCTGTGTCAACAAGTAAGCTTATTCAAAGTTGTCTCGTCTCATAAAAGTAGTTAAAAAACTGCCATTGTTTTTTTTTCAACTTATGAAATAGATATGTACCACATCGCAGATAAGTATTAAATCAATCAGTATTCTTTTTTGTGGACCTTAGGTATAAATAAAACGTTCACAGGAGGGACAATGATCAACTATGTTCTGCCAATTAGGCCTACGCAATGTGCAAATTAAAATCATATTTGAAACATGTAAAATAATAATATCAAATTTGTACTGCTAATAATATATTATTAAAACAGTTATTTATAACTGAACTTTATAACAGTCGAAGACTTCAACGTTCATATACAAAAACTTATTTAAAAAAAATACACACCTACTTACCTTACCTAACTTATAAAACGAAGCTTAAAATAGCATTAAACGCTAACCACTGGTGGTAGTTAAGAATTGTAAAAACTATGCTGGAAATAGTCAACAACCTTGCACCCTGGTTGATGGATCAATACAGCCTTGAACTTTATACCGCGCCAACCATCCACAGCTTTAATACGTTCGGACTGTTATTTACCTAGTTACCCGAGTACACTATTAATATTAGTTCAGAATAGAAATAGAGAACCTGTCTTGAAAAAATGCACTAGTCGCACATAAGAATCTCGAAGGTTCCCCTCGATTTCTCTGAGATGAGTCCTTATAATGTTACCACTATTGGGATATCTCCTTTGCATTAAAAAAATCATCAAATCCTTTCATAAACGACGAAGTTATCCGCCAACAAACATAAGAAAAGTTATATAAACGGTCGACTTGAGACCCTCCTCTTTTTTTAAAGTCGGCTAAAAACGTGATTTAAAAAAAAACTATATTCATAAACTACTTATTGGTCAATTCTAGTAGAAATATAGTAAATGCTAGCTCGCCCCGCGGTGTTACCCGCGGTACAACAACAAATGCGGGTAACGCCGCTGGACAAAGCTAGACTAAAAGAAGTAGCCTAAGCTACTCCCTGGATCATCAGCTACCTGCCAGTGAAAGTCCCGTCAAAATCGGTCCTGCCGTTCCAGAGATTAACCGAACAAACAGATAGACAAAATTGTTTTAAAATGTTATTTTGATACATGTTTCATGTATACATACATTTGCATTTATTTAAAAGCGGTAATTTTAATATTACAAACAGACACTCTAATTTTATTTATTTGTATGTATAGATTACAAACATCTTATTTAAATCGTATAATATTGTAAAGTGTAAACGATTTGTTGAGTAGGTATCTCATCAGACATTAAACACGGTTATTAATCAAGTTAGGTCAAGTGTGATAGTGACGTCACATCATGTGGTACCTATTTGTTCCACATCTATACACCTTGAGCCAAATTCTGCTAACTGTCACCAACAAGTTTACGTTTAGAACTCGCTGGAAATACCGTTAGGATTTGCACACACGTTTCTTTTAAGTTATTATATAGCATACAATTTCGCAGAACGCTTGTAACTAAGAGCACTTAACGTGGTGAAAATATTAGATTTTTATTAATAGGGTATTTAATCGTAATTGTTTTTTTTTTTGGTAGTTCGTGGGCAAACGAGCAGACGTATCGCCTGATGGTAAGCGATTAACGCCTCCCATGGACACCTGCAAACACCAGAGGCGTCACAAGTGCGTTGCCAGCCTTTGGGGGATAGGGAGGGGAGATAGGGGGAGAGGGTTTGGGTTATGGGCCTCTGGTATTCTCACTCACTCGGTGAAAGACAGCGCAAGCACTATTTCACACCGGTTTTCTGTGAGGCCGTAGTATCTCTCCGGTCGAGCCGGCCCATCATGCCAAAGCGTGGCTCTCTCACGGTAAAATGTGTTGATAATCGACGGATTAAGAAAACATGGTGTTACGAACAGTACTCGTCAAATGAGTTTCGTAAGTGGCTACTAAGGGCCTAACTCTGTAGGACAATGTCTCCGTAATGAGAAGGAAACCTTGAAACAAACTAAACCAACCCGTCTGGTCAGCATAGAATAGTGGGTTAAAAGCCAAAAACCTCGAAGGAACCTGAAAAGGCCTACGTACAGCACAGTACAGTAATAAATAAATAAACAAAAACATACAGTAATATATTTAAGGTTTTTGATGTTTAGTCCATGCGTTTAGATTAGACTAGCAGAACCCCGCGGTATTACCCGCGGTTATTGTTGTACTGTGAGTAACGCCACGGGGCAAAGTTAGTCTAAAAAAGAATCGAATCGAAAACGAAGTCGAATTGAGAAACCTCCTTTTTTTGAAGTCGGTTAAAAATATCAAAGTACAGTTAATTTAGAAAACGATGCCATTTATTAAGCGTGACGAATCATGAACGTAACTGTTATTTATTTTAACACATTTCGGCATACAATTATGCGTCTTTATGCCTTCTTTCAGTGTTTTATTATTATTTTTTCATAATTAAACTGTATTAATAAAATATATAAACATTAATGTAATATCTTTAATAATCAGGTAGCCAATTAGCGAGCGATATGCCTGATAATAAACATAATGATGTTCGCGACATAATCGATGTCAAGATTCTCCGGTGAAGGTTTACGTTCATCGTAAATAACAATTAAAATTAATTTCTATATAATAAATTCGATACAAAATACATAAATATTCATAATAGCCACGCTGATTTCAGCACTCCTGGGCCGTCTCAACCGGTGCGGTACTACCCTCGCATAGAAGATCGACGTAAAATGACAGCATTCGTGCTGTCGTGTTTCGTTGGTGAGAGCAAGACCAGAGGTCCAATGATGCAGAAGCATCACCAGGCGGCCATGGTGTTGGTCACCATGCTGCATCTGCATTCGCAATGGAGTATGGTGACCACCACTCTTGGATTCTGCTTATGCTTTTCATCAGGTAGAGTAGTCATTTTGGCATGACCATAAAAACACTAGTTACAACTTTGACAGAAATCGAGGCTATATTTTATGGACTAACTAGTTGCTGCCAGCGGATCCGCACGCGTATATGTAGGTTATCGCGGCAAATATGTGTTATTCTGATGTATAATCTATATAACTGTAAAGTTTCATCCAAATCCGTTCAGTAGTTTTTTCGTAAAAGAGTAACAAACATCCATCCATCCGTCCATACTTACAATCTTTCGCGTTTATAATGTTAGTATAGATATAAATAACTAATAGTCTATTACCCTTTCAAACTAAATCGATACGATTTTAACTGCCTTGGTGACGTAGTGTTAGCGTATGCGACTGCTGTGCTTGGTCTCGGATTCGATTCCCGGGTCGGACCAAATGTTTGTATGATCTGCAAATATTTGTTTCGGAGTTTGGATGTTTTCTATGTACATATATATTTACAAAAAAAGTACACATATATGTATGTAATTATATCAGTTGTCTAGTGTCTAAGCCGCGGACTTCGCATACAACGTGTATGTGAAGTGTCGTTCAAAAAGAAAACTATTTTCAGCTATTGGAAAATGTTGCCAAACATAAACTTCAACGCTACTTGAGTTCAGTTATACTATAAGATACGATGATAAGATTGTGATAACGGCAAGCAAATATCGTTATCAGAGTTTTATCGTGTACTACTATGATATTCAACGTCATTAAAACAACAACAAGTAAAATTTTAACAAAAATAAAACCAACTTCAAGGTTTGACTCGATTTCTCTTGGATGCCATCATCAGATCTTAGTATATGGGATATCTTCTTTCCATTAAAATAGAGAAGAATCATCATATCGGTTCATAAACGACGAAGTTACCCGCGAGCACACATGAAAAATATGTCTTCGATCGAATTGAGAAACCTCTTTTTTTTGAAGTCGGTTAAAAATGACGTCCATAGCTGAGTAAGCCTCTCATAAATACTACTACTACGAAGATTTTTTCAAAATATGAATACGATCAGAATATAAATAAGTTTCGACGAACTTAAAAAACTTTTCTTAATTTCAAATCGGTTTAAAATTAACTAAAAATTTACTATAATTCTTTACAAAAATGTTTTTTTTTTTAATTTAAAAAATAAGTATAAAAATAACACGCCTACCGATGTAAACTCCTGTACACCAGGATCAACAGCAGTGGCCCACGAACAAAGTTCGTAGATGACACTCGGTAAGAGCCAGAAAAATTCGAACAACGAAGTAAACAAAAACCTAAGTACTCGTAATATAGAGACCATCAGAGACTAATCTATTAACTAATATCTCGAACTAATTTCCAACTTCGTAGATATTAAGTAACGTTCCGTTACTTTCAGACCAATTTTTTATATGTCTAGACTTTCAACACTTTAATGATCTTACGTAACTATCATTTTTGTAAACTACTAGTAACTGATAATAAACACAATCATTCAACGTGATCAGTGATCAATCAACACATAGTACGCACACGAAACCAATCTAGAGCCTTTCAAACCTTATCATAACCGAAAATTCAAAATCTCTTTATATCTACTTAATATATATATCTTATTAATTGTTGATTAATTCAACAGCAAAATTTTGTTTAAATTAAGGCGTACGAGGCCCTGAAGTTGCAATCAATGTGGTCGATATCAATACGATAAGTTTACTTTGCGTCAGTTAGTGATAAGTAGGTAATGCATTTATATTACGATGTCAAGTGGATATATATAGGTTTTTTATGTCCTACTCGATTACAGAGCAAAGGTAATTTAACTTTTGGAAACGTAATAACGTCCCGATTATTATCAATGGAATTTTAAAAAGAGTTAACATTTCAATTAAGTGTAACCCAATCGCCGATTTTTCTAAAGGAAGTAAATCAAGTATGAAGTGAATAATTTATAATTAAAACATGCCGCACGCAGTAGACGTCAAAAGCAGGAGAAGTGATGAAGACAGACAGACTCACCTGTGAAGGGAGAACAGTCTCCCGGCCCAGGGGTATCGACATTTTGCTAGCGGCGCCGGCCGCACCCCGGCGCCCGCCCGCGCACCACCATCCACCGACCCGTCACAAGGGCCGCGCACCCGCCCGCTGTCGGTCTCACCGACGCCGATCACAAACAAGAAAAACACTTTCCCAATAAAGCGATTTTCCACAAGTTTATTGGATTCCAGCACCGCAGCTTTTTCTTTCCGCACCGATTACACACATCACCATCAAATCCTTATTCAGAATGTACAGGCTAACTAACAAAAATAACAAATTCGATGTATATGTATAATCAGAATATGGCAGTGTTAAAAAGCGCGATTAAAATCTAAACAGCAGACTGGCGCCTACCCCGACAGGCGCGAGTGTGCGACTGGCGCGCCTCCACCGGTCGTCGCGCGCAGCGCTCACGAGCACGGCTCACCCCGCACCCGAGTGCGAGGAGCTCGCGGTCGCGGTCCGTTCGGCGCGGGCGGTAGGTACGCTCGCGGATCTGTGGGGTCGCGGTACAGCCTCTTTCATCTCAGTCTCTCGGTCGGTACGCGCGGAATCCTTACGGCTGATCACATGGACACGTGCAGCGGACACGGGCGTAGTGCGGTTATCGAGCGCGAGTACACATGCGCACTTCGCACCACTATCACCGTGGCTCATTCATTTGTACGGGTCTCGCCTCGAATAGCGCACACCTGAGCAAATATTATGGTACTTTGACAACAGTAGGCCCGTTGTTTTGAAACGTTCAATTACAGGGGCAACGCAAGCAATTATAGCGCAGCTCTCGTTAATTTTTCAATTTTAATTAGCACTCTTCATTAATGCAGCCTACAGATTTTTGTATGCAAATCGGTATAGAAACTGTAATGTACACCTACGCGTGTTGCAATCGAAGGAATGACTTACATTTATTATAGACTAGCTGAACCCCGCGGTGTATTTATCGGGGAAGGCTATAAGTTATGTATCATCACGCTAAGACCTACAGGAGCGGAGCAACAATGAAGAATGTTACAAAAACAGGGGAAAATTATCACGCTACGGGCAATAGGAGACGCAAACGAGGTTGCGTGAGTCGGCTAGTCTTTTGATAAAATTGAAATAACATGTGCCCTCCGGCCCATTAGTTTAGACACTGCGGTGGAACATACCATACATACGGAACAAACATGTAACTCAGTTTGTTTTTCTCAGTGTAATAAATAAATAAATAAAAATAAAAAGACTGCCAAAAATATTTCCCACCGTTTTGACTTCGCCGTAGCAGGGTAATAAGATGAATACCAGAAACATTATTTGAAAGAAAACAAAAAACGTAATAAGAAAATTCAGTACTTCTGAATATTGATCATAAAATATAGTAATATTTTTGAAGGGTGCAAAACTTTAAGAGCAGATAAGCGTAGGCGCAGCTCGAGGCTGTATAGGTAATCGGCAGTTCGCCCACTTTTCCTTTCTACTACGTTCACTGTTCCAGATTACGTCATTATTTATTCTAGATATCCGTTTATATGACTCCTCGCTGTTTTGCCCCGTTGTGGGAAGTAGATAAGTAACTGTGAAATGTTTTGCGAAGGCAAAATTTTGCCACTGCAACATGGTGCCATAAACCACGTTTCTTAAACTTAGTGACATGAGTTTTCCACCTCATGATCAAGTAAATGCTTGAATAACGAGGAACTAGATATTCCACTTTTGATCACAAATTACTTTGCTTGTGCCTTTGTCACAGGGCCCATGATCTTAGTTCTTTGATTGTTACCAAATGTATACGGGTATTTTAACCGTTGTAAATATTTACTGCGTTTATGTAATATTCCGTTTTTAATTATGAAGTAGAGCTCCAATTTCTTCATTATCTATGATATAAAATTCTCTCTCTCGTGTCGAAAAACTACGAAACTAACCGATTTTCACGTTACGTTTTGAGCAATAGGAGCCGAACGTGTCGATAGGAGCCATCTAGTGGGTCATCTATAATATATATTATTTCATCTCAAAGCAAACTCATCAGCAAACTCTATTTCATCCAAAACAATCATAAAATCTTGTTCTTACTCAGCCCGTTCTGGTACACTTCTTTACATAGGGCTCTCCCAAAATCTTCTAAGCCTTTCACAGATAATTCATCACCCAATATCAAATAAAATAAAATATTGTAAGTATAAATATAATAAACATTTTATTTAAATAATATCATCTGAAGCAGTTGCACAGAATTCATAATATTAAGACTAAACAAAGGTATACAACAGTGGTGACCGAATCATGTTTACAAATCGTAGGTATCTACTAGTAAAATTCTGTGAATTGACTGACGTGTTACTAACTAGTTATTTGACACGCCATATCAGATACGCTTTAATATTTAGGTAAGTATGGAATATAATACACACATTATATACAAACTTGATTGTCTCATGAAAAGCTGAACAGTTTCTTACTAAAACTGTTAAGAATAGGAATTCGCGCATTGGATTCTGATCTCCATAAATCACCTAGAGATTTCTCCATGAGTTTTAAAATTACGATACGACACAAACAGTTACGCTTAGAACATTGAACACCTGTGCGACTAGGGTTTAAATTCTGCGGTAGTTGGTACGAAAACAACACTCGTAATGATTTGAGTCACTCCAAATTGTATGTTTAATAACTAATAAATACTAATATCACAACATTCGAAAGGTGGCGACATCGATAGGTATATCTAATGGACTGAGTTTTTTAAAGGTTAAAAGATTTGAGTTCTTTAAACTTCTACTTAGTATTCGCTACAACGTGTATAACTACAAACCTATAGAATCTATAGATCATGTCACAAGTTGAGTTAAGTTAAGAAAACCCTGGAATGTGTCAGAGGAAGAATCAGAGTATGATGCGAAGAAGCTTAATCATTACTAAATACTTATTTCTGGATGAAACCAATACAATCTTTTTCAACAAAAAAAGTGAGTTTTTCAGATTTCAAATGAAGCTTTTTTTTCTATCGTTATAAAGCATTAATCAGGCTATTACAAAACTTATAACACACAATTTAAAAATAGTCAAACGCATTTTATTTTTATGTAAGGAAGAAAAAAATAAGAGCAGATTAGCGTTAAATATAAAGACTAATAAATCTATTAATCTCTCTGGATGACAAATGCTCAAAGGGGCAGAAGGTAGGCCTGACTAATGACAGCGTTTGCCGCAAAAGAAATGGCTTTACTTAATGGAGAAACTGACCACAGCTAGGGGAAAGGTCCAAATCCAAAACAAAATCACCTCTTACTTTATAATGCTTGCGCATTTAACTAATATATAAAAATTAATATACCCTTTAACACTGGGTTAACATGGCAATTAACATTGGGTTGAGATAATTGTACTTATTTTCTATACATAATTATATACAGGCCTGCCAAGGTGACTCTAATCTGCCTGATGGAAAGAATAGAATTCAAGAGTATTCACATCATCATACTCATTGCAAATGCAACAATGCAGCATGGCGACCCAGACTATGGCGGCCTTTTGAAATGCTTCTGCATCATTGGACCTCCGCGCTCGCACTCATCAACGAACCACAACGACAGCACGAATTCTGTCATTTAAGGTTGGCCTTCTGTGGGAGGGTAGTACCGCTCTGGTCGAGCAGGCCGATTGTGCTGAATTCAGCGTAATTCTACTACCCTGTTAAGCCCCAAATAAGCGGTGTTCAATTTTGAACTTGAACACTTGATGTATACTTAATTTATTAGGTTACAAATCTGACATTTTCATCACTTGAAACCAGTTTGTCTACCTTTAGGATAACTTGGGATGCCAAACTTAAAGTACAAGCAAGATTCGATTCTGTTTTTTACACTGTAACGTACTTTCAAGAAGTAGGTGATAATAATACTGTTTAGAAATACATTGCGTAATGTACGAAAAGCAAAAAAACTAGTTACCTATTCTTATATACATAAGACGCTACTCGGACTTATATATCACAAATAAATTCCAATAGTTTCCGGTAATCGTCCATCTTGATTTAAACATTTACATTGACAAATCAATTATCAAGTAACTATGCAACGACCACACTATTCAGTTGTTTTAATATATCGTGGGACGTTTATCAATTTACCACATTTAAAACAATTGATTTTACTTGATTTAAAATTTGTTAATATCCTCTCAACTGCACAATATTGTTAGTATGCCACAACGCATAAAGTCATATTAAATACTACCTGAACACCTTGCAACCCTCCATCGTACATCGTCCATCTCCCATATGTGGTCATCGTAAGAACACTGCACTTACAGTTCCAATTCCAAAATAAACTCTTGCACTAGTTTCGTGGAACACGAGTGGACCGAAACTGGCTACTCCAAACAAAATTAATGGTCATGAACGCGGCACGAATGCATTCGCACTACTGGCTAGGTAGTTTGTGCTAGTATGTTACTGCTATGTGACACTGTAGCCTCGACAAATATTGTTTAGTGCTTGATTAGCACAATGTGTGCAAATCGTTCAACGTCTGCACCAACGCTCCCGTTCAAATTGAAATTGATTGTTCGTTTGTGAGCCGCGTTCATTGATGTGATTGAGTAGAGTGGATGAAATGGGCCTTGCAAGATGGTTTGTTACTATTAAGAAGCTATATCTGCAATATACAGTGTGATTTGATACTGTCATACCTAAATTATGACGTAGGTGGTGCTCTCTTGCTACCTATTGTTATTTGCATACATGTGTAGTTATTTTAACATTAATATATCTATATCTATACTAATATATAAAGCTGAAGAGTTTGTTTGTTTGAACACGCTAATCTCAGGAACCGCTAGTACGATTTGAAAAATTATTTCAGTATTAGATAGCCCATTTATCGAGGAAGGTTATAGGCTATGTGTCATCACGCTAAGACCTACAGGAGCGGAGCAACAATGAAAAATGTTACAAAAACGGGGGAAAATTATCCCGCTACAGGCAATAGGACACGCAAACGAGGTTGTGTGGGTCGGCTAGTCGTTTCATAAATCAAGATCAGATCTTTTATTTTTGGAACGATAGTCGGAACGGTAGTCGGAATTTATCAGTCAGCAATAGACGAGCAAGGAACGAGAAATGGAATTAGTACAAACCTTTATTCTCACCTTGCTTGAGAATCTTTCGATACTCGATGACATCCACTGCCACTGAAGGTCTTAACCTTTAGTTAACCATTATCAACGTCAATTATTCTAATCAAAAGCGATTCAGCTAATAACATATTGTTTACTAGACAGTAGAACTAGATCCGAAGACCTACATATATATTACTGATATAGTTGCTACGTTACAAAACTCATCATTTCGATGTCAGAAATTCAATAAAGATTTAAAATAGACTCAATAAGATTTTTCCTTTAAATAATGTCGTTTATTAAAAACTACTTAGCTGAATTTGTAATGGAACTATTGATAAATACACCGCCAAATTGTAATTCTTACTTAATAGTAGTACTAAGTTGGTGTACCAACATAAAGAACTTGTGACGGTCCTTGGTTCTTGATGAGAATTGGACACACGTCCTGTATCTGACTGCCTCGGTGGCGCAGTGGTAGCGTACGCGACTGCTGTTCTTGAGGTCTCGGGTTCGATTCCCGGGTCGGACCAAATGTTTGTATGATCTGCAAATATTTGTTTCGGAGTTTGGGTGTTTCTATGTATAATAGAATAGAATATACTTTATTGTACACCAATTACAAATTGTTACACTTATAAAATTCAAGAAGGGGCGGCCTTATTGCCAAAAGCAATCTCTTCCAGGCAACCTTTGGATGGATATATTGACTGTAGAAAGAAATAAACGGAATAAAGGGTAGTGTAGGTGTTTTCAAGCTATGATGGTGTTCAGCTATAAAATACATACATAAACATACATACATACACAAATACACAAACGCATACACAATACAAATAAACACAATACATATCCATATATAGACAGTATTTAGTCATGTACAGCCACTGAGATTAGGATTATGTCTCCAAGTAATGTTCTTTAACCATATTTTTAAATGCCATCAGTGTTTGGGCCCGTCGTATGGATATCGGTAAGGAGTTCCATAATCTGACGGCATGTACCGTAAAAGATTTATCATAGAACGTGGTTGAATGACTAGGTACCATTAGCTCCAAAGTTGCCGACGACCTTAAGGATCTCAGATGTGTGTCACCGAGGAATACAAAACGTTCCTTTAAGTAAGGTGGAGTAAAGGGATTGAATAAAATACTATAAAGTATAGAAAGAATATGAGAATTCCGTCGAAGTCGAATTGGGAGTCACTTGAGCAATTTGCGAAATTCAGACACATGATCATATTTGCGTAAGCCAAATATAAATCTAATACAAAAATTTTGAAGGCGCTCAAGTTTATCAAGCTGCTCCTCAGTGATATCGAGATAACTGACATCAGCGTAATCGAGTATAGGAAGGAGCAGGGATTCCGCTAACGCAATTTTAGTAACTGTGGGTAGAAAGTTGCGAAGTCTTCGCAGTGAACCCGCCGATGCAAATACTTTTCTACTAACTTCACGTATTTGGGGGCCCCAAGACAACGTACTATCGATCAGAATTCCTAGGTTCTTGACGCATGTACTGATGGGAAGTATAACGTCATTAAATTTAATGTCTGGTAAATCAGACCAATCGATCTTTGCGTGCATTCTGGAACTACCTACAACAACAACTTTAGTCTTAGATGGATTAACAATCAGACCATACTGTTTGCTCCATTTACACACCCGCTCTAAATCAGAGTTCATAGTTGCAATATGCAAAGTTGTTAATATGTACCTATTTACAAAAAAAAAAGTATATAAGTATTCATATCAGTTGTCTAGTACCCATAATACAAGCTTTGCTTAGTATGGGACTAGATGGCGTTGTGTGTTCGATGTCCCAAATATTTATTTATTTATCAGAGGACGAGGTGAACTCACCAGGCAAGACATGTTTGATGCCAGCTGGCAAATAAAATGTTAACTTGCGACATCACTAAAATAAGACTATACTAATATGTGATTGAAGTCCTTAATCTTTGAAACTACTTTTAGGAATTGAATACCCTTTTGGTACTACCAATGACACAATATACTTTTCGTCAGTGATACTACTTAGGTAGTTCGTTTATCTTGGAAGGCTATACATTTTTATTACGCTACGATCAATAGGTTCTGAGCATTATAGCGAACTTATGGGTACGTAGAATTAACAACGGCAATGAATAACTTTGGGAGCAGTATTTATTAAGCCGGAGCCACGGCTCGATAATACTCTGGTTGTTACATGGTGACGTCTGGTTTCTTACCAATGGAAAACATAGGTAAATAATACAACATTTTAACAAAAAAAAACCGACTTCAAGAACTGGGCCAAACTGAAATGGGTCCACACGGGAAGCACCAGCTTTCAAATGAAAAAAGAATCATGAAAATCTGTGGGCCCAGTCGAAAGTTATAAGGTAACAAACATTTAAAAAAAGTCGAATTGATAACCTCCTCCTTTTTTTTTAAGTAGATTACCAAGGGGAAAATTTATTAATTTTGAAACTGATATCACTTTATCTAAAACTTTCAATTAAACTTATCGTTACGTTAGTCGCGTAGCAATGAGTGACGCAAATTATTAAAATTAATCTAAGATAGCGGGCACTGTAAACTCGTTAAACCACTAACTAAAATGAGATATTTTAATTTTAGCCTTTATCATATACTATCTGACCCACGCAACCTCGTTTGCGCCTTATATTGCCCGTAGCGTGAAAATTTCATCCATCTTTGAAACATTCTTCATTGTTGCTCCGCTCTTATTAGTAGTAGCGTGATGAGATATACCCTATAGCCTTCCTCGATAAATGGACTATCCAACACCGAAAGAATTTTTCAAATCGGACTAGCGGTTCCTGAGATTAGCGTGTTCAAACAAATAAACAAACAAACTCCTCAGCTTTATATATTAGTATGTATAGATTTGTAGAGACTTGTTAGTTCTTAGAACTTAATACCTAGGTAAGTAGGTATATCATCATCGAAGACCCTGATTCAGGACGAATGGGACGAGTAAACTTAATCTATACCTACCCACAATACAATTACTTGGAGAGGTAAAGTTTGTGAGTTTGTGTCGTTGTAGGGGGTAACTTCTGGATCTACAGAACAAATTTTGAAAATATTTTAAAAATGGAAGGCTACGTGATTTATGAGTTGTTTTTTTAAGGTTGAACAAAATATTTCGTTAAAAATATTAGTATTTGTAAATTAAGTCGGTTAACGCTTAACGCCCAATGGGCTAGTAGGTTTTTTTATAGTATAGGTGGCAAACCAGCAGACGTATCACTTGATGGTAAGAGATTACCGCCGCCCTTAGACACCCGCAACACCAGAGGCGTCACAAGTGCGTGGTCGGCCTTTGGGGGAAGGGGAAAGGGATGTAGGAAGGGGTTGGGGTATGGGCCTCCGGTATCCTCACTCACTCGGTGAAACACAGCGCAAGTGCTATTTCACACCGGTTTTCTGTGAGGCCGTGGTATCACTCCGGTCGAGCCGGCCCATTCATGCCGAAGCGTGGCTCTCCCACGGTATAAAATATATAAATGTCTGTCTGTTTGTTCCGTCTAAGGTAATAAATGAATTGTTATTTCAGTTAATACATAGAGTTATTTCCTACACCTCGCACATTTATAAATAAGGAACTTCGTCCCGAAACGAATATTTTAACAAAAAATAAAACGACTTCAAGAACTGGGCCAAATTCAAATAGGACCATACGGGAAGCATTGGCTTTCAAATAAAAAAAATAATCATAAAGGTAAACGTTAGAAAAAAACTGTCGAATTGAGAACTTCCTCCTTTTTTAGTCGTTTAAAAATGAAATAAAAATGAGTTCCAACACTACAGAGGCAGTCACAAGGAAATAAACCAAATCCCTATTTAAGTTATTGAGCAAATAGGTACCTAGCTTTTCCTTCATAATTATCTACGTTACCTGTTTGTAAGGTACAACAGGCACAACGTATTTTTAGTAATATTATTATATACTAGCTAGCTATACGGTACAACAACAACAACAATAACGCCGCAGGACAAAGCTAGTCTAAAAAAGTAGCCTAAGTTACTCCCTGGATCATTAGCTACCTGTCAATCGGATTTTGACGGGACTTTCACTTCACTGGCAGGTCATATGCATTTAGTAAAAAGCGGTTATTTTAATATTACAAACAGACACTCCAATTTTATTTATTTGTATAGATTATTCTTAACCTATTAAAATATTAACTAACTGAAACATTGTGTTATTCAGATCCTTTAACATTAAGAACCTTGCATTTAATACTTGTAAATAGGCAGTAGGCAGTCAAACGGCGAGTCAAGCTGTGGACAATGTGCGGTAAATCTATCGACGTCTATCCGTAAATATCTTTTATAGTCTTCATATTGACGGGCATCGCACTAAAATAGCTGAAATATGCATAGAGAATAATAATAATAATAAATATTTTCGGACATCTAACACACAACGCCATCTAGTCCCAAACTAAGCAGAGCTTGTGTTATGGGTACTAGACAACTGATATAAATACACATATACTTTTTTTTTTGTAAATACATACATATTATACACAGAAAACCCCAAACTCCGAAACAAATATTTGTAGATCATACAAACATTTGGTCCGACCCGGGAATCGAACCCGAGACCTCATGATCAGCAGTAGCACACGCCAACCGCTAGACCAACGAGGCAGTCAATATATGTACGATTTTACTCACGTAATTATTTAACGGAAACTCGATTAGTTTTCGATCTGACAGTAGACCCTTAACAAATGCAGCGCTTGGTAACAGAGATCATCGCTTACTTATCTCCTTGATAAGAGTTAAAAATAAAATGAATCGTGTTCTTCATACTTATTTGTCGTAGATGGGAACCGAACCTACGACCTCCAGCTTAGCATTCAGAAACATTAGCCACTAGGCATATCAGGTACTAACAAACTACTTAAATCTATTTTTCCACAAGCCACAAGTGCAAAAATATAAACAGTGCCGATTTTAAAGACAGAAATCTATACAAATAAATAGAATTGGAGTGTCTGTTTGTAATATTAAACTAACCGCTTTTTAATAAATGCATATGTAGGTACACATACCAAAACAACATTTTTCACAATTTTTGTCCGTCTGTCTGTCTGTTTGTTCCAGGTAATCTCTGAAAAGGCTAGACCGGTTTTGACGGGACCTTCACTGGCATATAGCTGATGATCTAAGGAGTAACTTGGCCACTTTTTTTAGACTAACTTTGTCCAGCGGCTTACACGACAATAACCGCGGGAAACACTGCAGGGTTCAGTTAGTAAATATGATTACTTGATAACTAAAGTCCGTAAAAACAGGATTACTGAGTTCCTAACCTAGAGGACGTTAGTACTGTTGGTTATTCTGTGGTAGAGACTTATATCCAACAGTCGACTGTTAATGTGTTGTGAGTTGCTGACTTACACGATAGCTCTATTTAATTTTGTATTCCTACTTCTTCCTGACTTAGTCTTCAATTTTCACTTGCACTGATATATAAAAATCTAATTCTAGGCAGGGTTAATCGCGTCGTCGTATGCAAATTTGCCTGTTGCAAACACCTGAGCATAATACACTTCTCGGAAACTCGAGTAAATATGAAGGGAACGAAGATAAAATATTATTCAAATACTTACATTTTAGATATATGAACGCTGCCTTACTTTTGGTTGCGGTTTAATCAAGTATGAAAAGTTATAGACAAACATATAACTGTCGCTAACACTAACTTGAATTATTTCATTCATAAACTACCCATTGTACTCGGCCGAACATACTCCGTTATTTTCTTAAGTAAACATATATTTTACTTTATTTATTTACTAGCTGACCCCCGCAACTTCGTTTACGTATCCTATTGCCCGTAGCGTAATAATTTCCCTCCGTTTTCGTAACATTCTTCATTGGTGCTCCACTCCTATTGGTCTAAGCGTGATCATATGTAGCCTATAGCCTTCCTCGATAAATGGGCAAAAATCAGTCCAGTAGTTTCTGAGATTAGCGCGATCAAACAAACAAACAAACTCTTCAGTTTTATATATTACTATAGATATAGATTAAATGTTTAGTCTACATAATGAAACAACATTAGATATTATTTTTTTATCCCACCATCTCGGAAAGAGTAGAATTTAGAACATCGCGTGCACTAAGGTTGTGAGTTCAAAACATCATTAAACCTATTTACTTTTAACTCCATGTTGCCGAATTTAGCATGCGATCTTTTTTAATTTGTTAAGAACTTGGACTCCGAACCTTCTTGGGATACTTTTTTTTGATTTGCATTCCCCACGCCATTTTCTTTTCACGTCATTTAGTTATTTCCTCGCTGAGGTAGAATGAAAAGTTACTTGTTGCACTCGAGTGCAAAGATTTTTCACCTTGTGCTCTTTTGATTCGCTTGCTGACGCTCAGGATTCTAATTTTTAAATCACTGGCTGCGCTCGTGATTCAATATTAGAATCCTTCGCTTGCTCGGTCATCAAAATTGAGCACGCGGTTAAAAAAGCAAATTTGCCCTCTTGTGTAACAAATAACTATTATTCGCTGCTTGTTAATCAGTTAAGTTTAGTTTTAAATAGAAAATAATAAAATTTTCACACACGGTGACACTTTGAGCAGGATGGATATCTTTCTGATCATTTCTTTATTTTCTTATTTTAAAGACAACTCCTACATTAGGAATATTCCTGTGTCACTAATCACACAGAGTATTGTCACATGATGCTTTTTTGAAATGGTATAGAGGGCAAACGAGCAGACGTATCTCCTGTTGGTAAGCGATTACCGCCGCCCATAGACACTTGCAACACCAGAGGCGTCACAAGTGCGTTGCTGACCTTTGGAGGATGGGGAAAAGATGTGAGGATGGGCTGGGATATGGGCCTCGGTGAAACACAGAGCGAGCGCTATTTCACACCGGTTTTCTATCACTCCGGTCGAGCCGACCCATTCATGCCGAAGCTTGGCCCTCCCACGGTATCTATACTAATATTATTTTGGGTTTGAGGGTCTGAACCCACAACACTCAGCACAGTGACCACTACGTCTTCCGTGCAGTTATTATATACTTAATCATCATCACCAACAGTCTTTAATAATCCCCCGTTTGTCATAAACCTCTCCTTAGAAAGGAGGTTTTGGCCGACTATATCACCCTGACCAGGCGTTTTTCGTAGTTTTTACGCATTCTTAATACGTCACCACACGAATATGGTATATACCATCACACAAATATGGTATACTAGTTATTGCTTGCAAATAGTAGCCTATGTATTATTCTGATGTATAAGCTATATTACTGTAAAGTTTCATCCAAATCCGTTTAGTAGTTTTTGTGAGAAAGAGTAACAAACTTCTATCTATCCATCCATACTTACAAACTTATACCACCACACCAATACCTATTAGCTATGATAATGGTGGTTGGCCTAGTGGTTTAAGCGGTCACCACGCTGCTCTAGTGCGCCAAGTGTTGTAGATTAATCCCACACGGGACATCACGTTATGTGATTCACAAATCGTTGTTCTGAGTCTGGGTGTTCTTTGTGTCCGTTTCATGTGTTTTTAAACTATCCCGCGACATAGGATTTATAAATATACTAATGCGGCAGTTATCTTTTTTTTAAAAGACATCTTATATACTATCTATTTTGATTTTATCGTAGTAAGGCCAATTTGCATTGCTACGTCCACGCGTACCACGAGGTCGTCTTTGTGCATATCATGACTATTATATTATACCTTCTGTTCCAGACATGGTAGGGAGCTTGTCGCTATAATATATGTGTCACAATTAATAATTAAATATTGTAATGCTGCCTCTGACTTCGAATCTCGGATCGGGCCAAGTGTTATTGAATTTTTCTGATTATAGAAATACTTTATAACAGCTCCGAGTTTGGAACTTGGGGTCTGCACCCCGTGCCTCAGAGAGTACGTAAAGCTGTCGGTCCTGCGCCTGATGTCTCCTCCGTCGTGTCGGATAATCGTCCCATCAGATTATGAGAGTAAGGGAACAGAGAGTGCACCTGTGTTTGCACACTTTATCTCCTGCGTAGCTGGCTGATCTCCGTTAAAAGTAGCCGCTGTGTACGTATACGGCTAGGAGAACAATGTTAATGCTAATACAAAACCCTGGTATCTACATAGTTACAATGAGCGAATAATAATATGTCTCGACATCTCTTATGATATGTCGCCCTTGACATGTTGAACAAATCGAACGTGTCAGGAATTTAAGTAATACTAGCTGAGTCTAGTCTAAAAAAAGTAGCCTAAGTAAAGTAGTAACCTATCAGTGAAAGTCCCGTCAAAATCGGTAGAGCCGTTGCAGAGGTTAGCCGGAACAAAGAAACGAAAAGACAGACAGACAAAAAAAAAAAACATTTTTGTTATATGTACATACATTTATACATGTGTATACATACACATGCATTTAGTAAAAAGCTGTTATTTTAATATTACAAACAGACACTTCATCTATAAAGGTTTTTAAAAACTTCAACAAAAACTTGACTGCATGGTAGGTCTACTGGTAGGGTCTCCACGCCGAGCCGCTTTATACTGCCTTAGGTGTTGTCGGTTCAAATCCCAAATGGGAAAATGTTTTGTGTGATTCATAAATTGTTACTCTGTGTCTGGGTGTTCTTTGCGTCCGTTTCATGTATGTTTCTAAAGTCCCCCGTAACGCAGGATATACTCCTAATCCAGGAGTTGTTTTTTTTTTAAGCAACGGAAAAACTGCTTAACTTCGATTTCCCGTGAAGCCACGATATCACACCGATTGTACCAAGAGACTCAGTTTGCTATAAATCTCTTCCAAAGCTAAACTAAATGTTGTTATTCAGCTTAATGCAAATTTTAAAGATTTTTTATATATTAGCACATTTCGGTATTACAGTTGATAAAATATCCAACATTAAAATACAGAGGTAGGTACATTAAAATGCTTTATTGAAGAAATTTACTAAATCATGTGTGTGTGTTTTGCTAAGATTTTATCGGTTGCTACGGCGGTTTAGACGCATATCTCTTTCCATTTCGTACTGGCGAACGTCCGCTCGTTCCAAGAAATCGCGCCGCTCCAAGTAACTGCAACCAAAACACATAACTTTTATTAAGTAGGTATTTAGATTAAAATTTTTATATGAACATCTATATCATTTTAACTCTGTCTTTTCTACATCAGGCCTTCAGTAGTGTTTTCTGTACTTTTCATATACTACTAAATAATATTACTACATTAAACTACACTACATTATCTATATATTTATAAGAGGAAGGTGACTGACTGACATACCCAGAGATCAACGCACAGCTCAAACCGCTGAACCTAGAATTCTGAAATTTTGCATGTAGGTTCTTTATACAACGTAAGTGAGCACTAAACAAGGAATTTTGGAAATTACACTCCTAAGGGGGTAAATCAGGGGATGAAAGTCTGCGTGAGCGAAGCTGCGTGCAAAAGTTAGTATATTATATACTACTACTGAAAAATGAGACGGTTCAGCTTTGTTAAAAAAGCCACTGTACTCGCAATAATCGCAATGCACAAATACCAACGGCATTGTAGAATGCCGAAGACGTCACCATCCCTATTCAACTTATGAGTGTCTTGAGAGCCACATAAGGAAAACTACGCAGGATAGGATCAAGGTAGTAGAGCCACGCTGATTTCAGCACGAACGGGCCGGCTCGACCGGGGCGGTACTATCCTCGCACAGAAAATCAACGTAAAATGACAGCGAACATGCTGTCGTGTTTCGTTGGTCAGTGCGAGACCGGAGGCCCAATGATGCAGAAGCATCACTAGCCCGCCATGGTGTAGGTCACCATGCTGCATTGTTGCATTATCTGCATTCGCAGTATGGTGACCACCATCTTGGATTCTGCGTATGCTTTCTATCAGGCAGAGTAGTCATTTTGGCAGGGCCAAAAATAATAATAAAAAAAAAACAGCAGCACAGGAAGAAGGAAAACTTGAAATAAACCCGCCTGACCAGCCAGGCCAATGTTTTTTTTTATTTATTCTCAGCTGCCAATATGACTCTTCCCAGCCTGATGAAAAGCATGAATCCAAGAGGAGTGGTCACCATCCTCATTGCGAATAAGAACAATGCAGCATTGTGACCCGCACTATGACGGCCTGAAACCGCCTTTCTAAGGAGAACCTTATATACAACAGTGGACTAACACAGGGTGTTGATTTCAATGGGATGATGATAACAAAAATGTAGAGCATATGCCTGCCTCGTCTATCATCGTCGATAAAGAGTACGGAATGGGACCTGTATTCATCCGGTAGGTGTCGTAAGCGCCGACTAGTTGAGAAAGATACGCAGGACAACAGTGCTCCAAAGAGAAAGGAAACTAGAAACAAACTAGGACCAAAACAAACAAAATGTTCAGCAGTTGACTTTTAAAGGCGTGCTAACGTGCATAGCTGGAGTAAATTTAAGTTATTGTAAGAAAGATATACTCATATTGCAATAAGTATATTGGTCTTACCCATTTTTTCCTTTATTATGGCTCTGAATCTCCTCTTCGATGCCTTCCTCTTGCTTATAGGTAGACCAGTCAAGCTTAGACTTCTCCAGAGTAGAGAGCTTGTTCTTCTTGTTCAACTGACCCAGGACACTGGATAGACCACCTCCAGCTCCAGGCCGGCCGCGAGGAATCTCCGTAAGCTTACTACCTGCAAATGGAACACATAACATTCTTTGAGACACAATTCCTACTGGACTCCTCAAAAGGACTCTTATACTAACACTAGCTGACCCACGCAATCTTTATTCGTTTCCGTCTTCTATTGCTCGTTGCGTGATATTTTTCCCCCGTTTTTGAAACATTCTTTATTGGTGCTCCGCTCCTATTGGTCTTAGCGTGATGATTTACACCCTATAGCCTTCCTCGAAAAATTTACTATCCAAAACTGAAAGAACTTTTCAAATCGGACCAGCGGTTTCTGAGATTAGCGCGTTCAAACAAACAAACTCTTCAGCTTTATAATATTTATATAATAGTATAGAATTGATTTTTTTTTGCGCATTAACGTATAATGTAAATAATACAAATCTAAAATCAATATTATATTCTCTGTAAATTTATCGATTATAAAGATGCACCTGACTGTCATGACTTATCTGTAAAGTACGTTTGAACGTTTTGTAAAACATACCTCTATGTTTTACAAAAGGTCTTTTAAATAAGATTGGATTGACGTTGACGATAATGGATATTTCTGACCCCTAAGATATTTAGGATGAATAGTTTAGGTTTAATAGACTGTGTGTGTAGTGGTTGTAGTGTTGTAGGTTCAAAACTTTAAGCCCTGCACGGGACAACACTATGTGTACTGTTCTGCGTCTGAGTGTTCATTGTGTACATTTTAAAAACATATGTGTATTTTACAAACACACAATTTGTATAGTCCCCGCGATATGAAAAATATCCTAGTGCGCGAAATATCTTATTCAGACAAAGTTATAAAAAAGATTGATTGTAAGACAGACAAAGAAAAAACAGATAGTACATTAATAAATACTGCTACTAGTGTATTAGACTTTGTGCATGATTACGCAATTTTATATTTAAATCAGATTATAAAATACTACTTACTTGTAGCCGGACTATCTGCAGTCTTAATTTTTTCTTTGATCTTATTATTTTCTACAACAATAGTTTCCCCAGCAAACTCGAAAATTCTTTGTTCTCTCGCTTTATCATCATTTGACAAGGCTGCGACCTTTTCAGAAACGTCTTCTTTTTTAGCGACACTTTTAGATTCCTCAATATTTGAATCATTTTGTTTTACTACTGCTCTAGGTTTCGTGTCTGTTCCCTCCAAAAATTTTGCCCACAAATCGTCTTCTTTTTTCTTCTCCTCTGGGTTTACTGGCGCCTCAATGTCGTCTAGTTTTTCGGGAGATTTGGGTTCAATAACCTCAACACTATTTTTATTTTTCCGTTTCTTTTTGGCTGTACTTTCTTTTGCTAATTTCCGTTTCTTAATGTTTTGATCTACTTCTTGTTCGTACTGTTGTTCCGTCTCTTCGTCAGCTGACCCTTCTTCTGACAACTGTTCTGGCTCACCAGGCACGTAATCTTCGTCACTCTCGCTCCCTGACGACATCTGTAACATTAGATAAGCATAAAGTAAGATTTTTTCAAGAGTTTGTGGCGACTTCCACATAGTGCACAACAAGAACACACTACAGTGTCATCTACCGGACATATACCAAACGTCGGAGTAACGTACTAAGCATATGAAGAAACTACCAATCTTGCATCGCGATATAGAAATTCTCGCTCTAATTAGCATATATACCTAAAACTTCCCAACATTAAATGATGGCCGACAAGTGATCATTACCTCGCCTGATCGGAGGATCCTCCTTTTGTGTAGGAGGAACATGATGCCTGTGGCCTCATAAGTTGACTGTAGAAGTGTTCCGAAGGTCTGTGTTTGTGTTTTATAAAAAGGTGTCGTAGTCGAGAGTATCTCAGCCTCTTTCTATCCAGTTTTGTTTTAGGCCTCTTCCATAATCTTCCACCTCCGACCGTCTTGAGCCGCCGACATCCAATCTTCTATTCTATCCATTAGATTGAATATTTTTATATACC
The DNA here is from genome assembly GCA_905220595.1 of Spilosoma lubricipeda. Classification (NCBI taxonomy): domain Eukaryota; kingdom Metazoa; phylum Arthropoda; class Insecta; order Lepidoptera; family Erebidae; genus Spilosoma; species Spilosoma lubricipeda. Next base: position 7,370,385 of record HG992290.1, read on the forward strand.
ACTAGTTTTTGTCGTGTCGTGGATAAACCCGCGGGGCGAAACTAGATTTAAAAAAGTAGTCTTAAGTTACTCCTTATATAATCAGCTACTTGCCAGCGAAAGTCTCGTCAAAATCGGTACAGCCCCTCCAAAGATTAGTCGGAACAAACAGAGAAACAGACACATAAATGGTTTATGTACCATAATTATTTACTCTCATATGCATTTAAATGAAAGCTAATAATTTGAAATGACAAAAACAATTAAATTTATTTATTTGTATAGATTTCTTAGCAGATAAATATTGACTATGTAACTTTTCTATAACACATTTTCACCTCACACTGCTACAAAAGCACAAAATGTATAGGTACTCTATATTCTAAATGTTTCATCTAAATAAATGTATAATGGCTCTCAAAACAGCGGTGGCAGGATAAGCTTAAATAGAAGAATTATGATTAATTTAGTTTGAACTAAATTAATCATAATTCTTCTATTTAAGCTATTTAACCACTAAGTAAGGGTTGACCCTTACTTAGTGGTTTTTACACAAAGATATAAAAGATATTTTCCATTTGGTTATTGAATTACTAACAATTACATGATGTGACGTTTCTCGAGATTACTCGTAAGAATGCAAAGTATTGACACCTTTATTCATCCCACGAGTTTCGCAAAAAGCGACTTAAGGGGCAAACTATAAAGGACACATAACTGGAAAGCAAACAAAAACGTGAAATAAACTCTATACCAACCCATCTGGGCAGTGTGGGGTAATACACTAGGCCTATGTCTAGCATTGGACTGTCAAAGGCTGTTAATGATTATGATTCCCTACCTTTGTCGAGAGGTACTACAGATCAGAAATTAGGGTATTAATAAAGATGAAACACAGCTTGTAAATAGGCATAATAATATATTTTCACAAAATTACAAAGGTTTCTTTTTATTTCTATTTCTATTTTTAACATTGGATACTTCATAAAAGTTGCTTCCTGTCTTTGTTCGTTTTTGAGCTCGCTCAATAGCTCTCCTCTGCTTCGCAGTAAATTTCTTCTCAGTACCAACTTTGGCCTGCTTACGATTTTGTGGAATATCTTCAACAGTAAATTCCCCACTGGCTGCTTCAAGTCTTTTGCGTTTAATTTCTTTTACTGTTTCTGCATCATTTGTTAAATGATCTTCCACATCACTACATTTATTCTCATCTTCACTATAAAAGTCACTAATATCTGATGAGTCACAATCTTCAACAGTTTCCTCATTAACACTTTTTGATTCATTATTTTCAGTATTGTTTTCACTCTTTGAATCATCATTTTCTGTATTCTTGTCATCGTCAATTTCCTTAAGGTCTTTAGGAATATTCATTTTCTCAAGAGGTCTAACATCATCATCGTTGTCAAACTGCAAGCCTACTCTAATTTTGGCAAAATCTTGAGCAACAATCAACTTATTGATATAAATAGGTTTGTCAGGATTATCTTGTTTGTCTTTGTCAGCATCTGACACAGTCTCTGGAACTGTGTCATCCTTTTTTTCTTGTTCTTTGTCAACTTCAGTTGTTGTTGATACATCCTCATTTTGTTTTGATAGTGGGACTTCAAAGCCTTCTGGTGCCACATAGAATGGAAGTTTTCCTCTCTGCCAATCATTAAGTACCATTCTAGCAACTTGACTAACATCTGGTTCTCCTTTTTTCAGTAATTTGCCAGAGCGAAATGCAAGTTTTTCTAAAAATTCTGTTGCAGTGTCCCAAGCATCAACTTTGTAAGTCTTAACTAAATACTCTTTCCGAACTCTTTTGATTACTTCTTCAATGTAATCTTCAGGATTTTGAACTAATTCAACTCGAACAACTCCTTTAAGAACCTTTTCTGTATCTGTCTCTGCAGATGGATAAACAATACCAGGACAATCAATTAAAAATATCCTTCTCATCAATGTAATGTATTGCCAAACTTTAGTCTCGCCAGCGATCGGTGCCACTTTACAAACCTTTTTAGATCTCAGTGTGTTAATAACAGATGATTTACCAACATTTGGATAGCCAATCAATCCAACACTGATTTGTTTCTTATCTATGTGTAGTTTAGCAAATTGACGTAGAAGATTAATTAAAGACCCTTTACCAAAAGGATGTGTCATGGAAGCATGAAATGCTACTGTTGGGTATTCACCACTCAAAATAGCTACCCAACGCTGAGTCACCCAATTTGGAACTAGATCTACTTTATTTAAAATAAATATTAGATGTTTATGCCTCTTTTCTTCTCGAAGAAATTTTTCTACATATGGACTCCTAGTCCCCATTGGATCCCTTGCATCTAAGACTTGTAAGAGGACATCAGATGAATCTATTACTTTATATAACTCATTCCAAATCCTTTTACTCATTCCAGCACCAAAGACCCAGTCCCTCTGTCCTTCCTTCACACCAGTGTCTTCACGCACTCTGTCTATATCTTTATTTTCATCATAATTTTCAGTATTCTCTTCAACGGCTTTAGAAAGGGATTGTAAATCACCAAAGGTCAAATTAACCCGCTTTCTTTGTTTTTTCGGTCCAAATGTTTTGTCAAAACCTTCTGTGTCTAGTAGATGAACTCTTGCATTTTTAGCTTTTTCATTGAGCAATGTAATAGGTAAATTAGTGGGTTTCATAATAACCTGGTATGGATTTTTAACAGCAGCTCCAAATTCATCTTGAAATTTTTGTAAAGCATTTTGCGAAATAACACGTGAGTTGCCAAACCACTTTTGGTTAGGTTCTACGCGAGCTTGGGTGCCTGAAGGCAACCAACCTTGAAATGGTGCTGGGGTTAGGATTTTACCAGTTTTGTCTCGTTTAGCCTTAAAGTTTCTGTACATCTGAAGCCTTTTGATAGTACCCTTGGTTCTAGGCTTTGCCACACCTTTTAATCCTTCTGTTGGTCGATCTGGGTTCATGGAATGGGCTCCTTTGTTGAACCCTTGTCTCCGGGGAGCCCCCGGTGCGGAACGTACTTTCCCCATCGTTTTCTCTTAAATAGAGGTAACAATTGTAAACAAATCACGAGGAACCGCTTAGGTTATGTTTCGATCAGACACGACAGACACTCGCGGAAAACTACACCACCACTGTCAAAGCATAGGTAACGAACTTCATGTCATTAGAATAACAGTCAAAGTATTAATACTTACATTGACAGAAGTTTTATGACGACTACTAAACAAAATAATACACTGCAGACGTAATAATTATTTAACTATTCAGCTAGTCGAGATACTTTTCTAGTTTATTACACTTTTACTACAAAATCCACAAAATAGTAAACGTCTTCGAACGTGCCTAACTTCACATAGTATAAGACTACTTTTAGACCAATCTGCACCAATCAAAAACACATCAATATACTTTTTTTTTGCCCTAGATCAAAGCGATTTGCGAAGGAACCTTTTCAAGGAAAGTTCGGGAAGTTCGGAAAAGAAAGTTCGGAAATAGAGTTCGGGAAGAGTATTTATATAAGACTTACAAAGTTAATGCTTGGGACATTGCAACAGAATTTTTAGAAAAACTTGCCTTTCGCTCTGGAAAATTACTAAAAAGGAGAACCAGATGTTAGTCAAGTTGCTAGAATGGTACTTAATGATTGGCAGAGAGGAAAATTTCGATTCTATGAGGCATCAGAAGGCTTTGAAGTCCCACTATCGAAACAAAATGAGGATGTATCAACAACATCTGAAGTTGACAAAGAACAAGAAAAAAACTGAGTTGTTGATTGTTGCTCAAGATTTTGCCAAAATTCGAGTAGTAACAAATGATGCAGTAACAGTAAAAGAAATTAAACGCAAAAGACTTGAAGCAGCTGGTGGGGAAATTACTGTTGAAGATATTCCACAAAGTCGTAAGCAGGCCAAAGTTGCCAAATTGCGCTGCATGCATTATATTATAAGTGTTATCATAAATCATCCTCATACAAAGATCTACTAATAGCTTATAACTGTATTACGCTAGAACACAGACGCTTGTACTTGGAAGCAATGCTACTGTACGACCTGTGCCACAGTAGCTATGATTGTACTGCACTCACCAATAGACTTTGTTATGTTGTACCCACTAGAACTCATTGCCGTAATATTTGTAGCATCTTTGCAACTACCCGATGCCGCACTAATGCTGGCAAAAGGTCACCAATGCACAGAATGATTGAGAGTTTTAACAAATATTTCTGTACTATTGATCTAATGGCAGTGCGTCCTAGCTCTTTTAAAAAGTTATTACTTGAAAATCTTAATGTTTATTCAAATTAAGTCAAATGTTAGTCTACAATATTATATATGTACATATATATATATATATATCTAATTTTATATCACTGTCAAACACATAATATCGCTAATGTATGTTGTATAGTTGTATCTAATGTTCTCAAAGGAATGAAACCCTGTTAATGTTACATTACTACTATGTGGTAAATGTCGCTGATAGCACAATTATCCATACCTTTATGTAATTGTATTTATAACCTTGTATTGTGTTGTTGTTTATTTACCTAAATAAAAAAAAAAAAAAAAAAGGAAAAAGTTGGTGCTGAGAAAATATTGACTTCTAAGCAGAGGAGAGCTATTGAGCGAGCTCAAAAACGAACAAAGGCAGGAAGCAACTTTTATGAAGTATTCAATGTTAAAAATAGAAATAGAAATAAAAAGAAACCTTTGTAATTTTATGAAAATATATTATATCATCATGCCTATTTACAAACCTTGTTTTATCTTTATAATTACCCTAATTTCAATACTTCCAAATAAAAATTTTCATTCGTCATCCTCTCTTATATTCGAAGAAGTAAATATAGATATTTACAAAACATAAGTGAGTTAGTGGCTGAGTGCTCGCAGTTATAGTAATTAAAACGATTTTCTTTAAAACCGCTAGGAGAGTACACCGCTAAAACTAATAATTCGCCACTAAACGAAGCATTCAAACCACCAGTTTTAGTGGAAAATCCACTAAGTTCGCAGCACTGAATGTAACATTTTTAACAGATTTTTTTATTACGGAGAAGAGTTTACTTAACTAAAAAACCATTTAAAATCCGAACATACATAAAAATAATATATATATGTATTATAGAGTCGAATTGAGAATCTCCTCCTTTTTTTGTAGTCGGTTAAAAAGACAGATAATCTTGTTAGTTCCACCTTTCTGGCAACACTGCCTTTGCCTAGGCCTCTCTTGTGTAAATGTATTCCACAGAGGACATTGTTAATACAGATGTATTCTTTGACTAGGCGTTAGCATAACTCAGTGGGCTTAGGGCACAAAATGAACTAAACTATAAATATACCAAAGCCTGCGCTTAATTTCTATGGGGTTCAAAACCAAGCAAGTTGCTGGGTGTATAAAATACTAGATATGATATTAAATGTTTTTTTTAATTAGGTGACTAAAAATAATTTAAAAAAATCTTTTTATAAGCAAAATCATCGGTTCCCCAACAATGATGTTAAATTTTGACATTTTTGTTATGTCAATTGTCACAAGTAAATATTAAAAAATGTCAGCCTAAATATTTGAGTGTCGATCACGATACTAAATATTGCAAAATTAGTAACCACATTTTTTCACTTTGATACGACAATAAAGGTGAATGACATAGGTTTTTATTAAGGAAGCGATTCGAACATTTCATTGTGCATTTTCAACTACGCTCTAAATAACACCTGAGAAGAGAAACATCTTTATCGTGTTGTAAAAAAAATTTCGATATTACAATCTGCCCCGATGCCTGTACGCTTTGAAAACCTAAAGACAACATGTATGACATGTTGTCCGAATTCCGAGTGTCAGAATTCGATTCCATCACAGATATATTCAGGTTGACATCTGGCGATCCGTTGGATACCTTCGGAGAGATGTGGTACCCGGTTTTTCTGTGGTCTTTGTTCTCCTCAGTGTTCGTACATACGTGTGCGGCACTTGTCGCCTTTGGAACTTTAAGGAAACACAAGTATGGGAAATTCTTTCCTGTATTACTAATTGTGATGGGTGTTGTGAGTCCAGTGACTTCAGGAGTGGCAACAAGCGCAGCCGTCGCCTTTATATACCGAGCGGCCAACTTAACTATGCCGCCTATACATGCTCTGATATGGGGCATTGGACAAACGGTGCTAGGAGCGGGTATGGGATTCACGAGAATTTTGGCTACTTTGTAATGAAACATTCTCCTTAGCTAATTACACTGGTGTGTATGTATGAAGTATATAAGTAAATTATAAGTGAAATAACTTCAGAGTCAATTAACAAAGAGTATTGTTATGGGAATGTAGTGTAAGAATAGGTGCTGAAAGTGGACACATTATTACCGTGTGATAAATTAAAGACATGTTGTTACTCCTAATATAATGATTAGAAATCTATCTGTTTTATATTTGTGTAGTCCTATAATTCATAATGTGCTTAATATTTTTATTTAAGTTTATTCAGTGACATTAGAAATAAAATATAAAATTAAATTGTATTTATTAAATTATCAATGTATATTGTCTATCTTTAAATATTATGACTGATTACAAAATCTTCGGGCTAGTATTAGCTTTTCTACTTAAATGTCCTGTTGTTATGTGGACTTTCATCTAGTGTAAACTTTATATTCATTTTGCTTTAGTTTAAAATAAGCTTGCAACTCATGTATTGTTCAGTCAACTATGTATATTAGGGTAGACCTTATTCCTAAGATATTTTTTAAATAGTTTTTCATGGTATAAAATCAAAATACAAAGTGCCCCGGGCAAAATTCTAAAGTCGAAAATAAGGACCACCCTAATGTATATCTGTAATATAAAGAAAATAACAGTTTTAACATGATAATAATTAATAATATGGGAAACTTCAGTGCCTCAGCATTAAAGATATAAGTATTTTGGTTATCCTTTTGCACTTTGAGTTGTTTGCTTTATCAACCACACTGAAATCTGTAACTTATACAGCCTTATTCATAAACATTACTTTAAGCAATGGTCCTGTCTTATTTTTAACTTTAAGGCTGTAAGTTTAAAATAACAGCAACGGTTTTAATTATTGTCAACGTTCGCTAAATACCACATGTGTTGTTTAAAATTAAACTTTTATGAATGAGGCTGATACTTATAAAAAAAACTTGGTTTAATATTTAATCCCTCATAAAAGCGATATACCTTGCTACATTCAAATAAAATTATTTGAACCTTAGCAACTTCGTAATAGTAAAATATTTTTCAAGAAGGTTTTTGTACTCCTACATTTACTCTGTATCTATGTATAAATGTGTAAAAGTTTTTTGTATTAGCTATAGCTGGCCTTAATACACTTATTGGTGATCTTGAAAATTAAACTTCCCCTACTAATATACATAGGCATTCCATACAAAAATTCTATCCAAAAACAATATTCAGCAGTTTATAAATGATCGTTGATTGAAACTATTTTCTTTATTGCGGAGCAGTGAAACACCATATATTATGGCAAAAGAAGCGTTATCAGTGCCTTTGGTGATATAAAAATATTTCGGAAATAGATTAAGAATGAAATCTGATTAAAGATTAGATATGGTCTAATCCTTAGTAAAATATACATGTATCATAAATTGTTTTGCTCATGATTTGTTTGAGACTTATAAGGCCCACCGACCTTTTACTTACGTCTGTCGTTTACTCCATTGATCTTAAATTTTTGTTCATTCTTGAAATTAAAGTCACTTGTCCTTTTATTATACTATTTAAATAAATTGGAATTAACCAGAACGGTTTCGTCCTATACCATTATCAATACCAGTACCTGGATGACCAAGCTTTGCTTGTTTTTTGTGGTAAGATTTCTATAAATGAATCCAGCTAGATTGATTTATTGCCCGGAAACCCCCTGCAGACTATTTTATGAAAATCATTGGAGTTGTTTTCTAGATTCACATTATATACACCAGAAATGCTTGTTTAAAGGTATTAGATTGCTAGATTGATAAGATAGGGCAACCAGTCCGTAAGTTCTACCTTGTACTAACAATCGAGAGTGTAAATTATATAAATTATATGGGTACCTTGGAAGTTTTGTGCTTTTCGTGTATTGCACAAATAGTTAATATTTACAGAGGTTAAACAACTTCGCAAATCTCAGATACAGTAGCCTCAACCCAAACTAGGCGGAGCCTTTAGATTAGAAGTAAATTTTGCAATATCACCTTTAATTTTATCCAAAGAGGTTTAAAGTAAATTATTTCGGTTTACCCTAAAATTTTGTACTTATAATTGTTTGCCTAAATAAATCATTTTTGTAGTAGGTACATTTTTGTTAAGTGTACATAAATATGTTTTATGAACAAAGTTGTATGATTTTTATTTATTTTCTCTAAATTGTCATATTTTATTCTTATTTAGAAATCTATGGCAACACCAAATGTATGTAAAGTAATATTTATGTAGTAATAGTAGGTACCTAAATCATAATGCAAAATGTATCTACCTAAGTATGTAGGTAGCTATTATTTACAACTTTACGATGAAAGACCTAAATTGTAAAAGTAAAATGCTAGAAAATAATGTAGGTAATATAAAATGGTTTAACAGATGAGCATAGCTCTTTCAGGATCTCTGTACTACCCTAAATAAATAAAAATTGTGTTGGAAATAGCCACATGGCTATTTAGATGTACATAATTAGTAAGTAAAAGATTTATACTCGTAATCTTGTAAATAGATCTGAAAATAAGAAAAATGGTTTGAAAAGTCATACCTAATCCAACTCACAATGCGTTTCCAATATGAAAAGGATTAAAAATCCGCCATCTTGTACTGCATTTGTCAGACAGTCAACTTAAGATTTTTGTATGGTGTGCAAAAAAATCACCACCAAATTGTAATGGGACCACACGGTCAAATAAAAGAAGAATCATTAAAATCGGTTCACCCAGTCAAAAGTTATGAGGTAAAAAGTTGTCTAGTACCCATTACACAAGCACTGCTTGCTTAGCTTGGGACTAGATGGCGTTGTTTGTTAAATTATCGGAATTTTCTTTTTTTTTAAATATTATTTAGTGTTTATGTCAACGCTACATTTCCAGTGAAGTTCGTCACAAATCCAGTCCTTTTCTTATTTGAAACGCATTGTAGTAACCTCATCCAACGCAATGAAAGGTAGATATAGAATAACACCAGTTTCCAAACGCGTCTCTAGAGAGCGATGCCATACATAATATATATATATATATATATGTATTTATAAATGGCATACACACAAATCCATACTAATGCTGTTCTGTTAAAGAAAGTAACTAACGCTTTCACGGTTAGAACGCTGTACTGGTTTCTATAAAATTTGGCATGGAGATACTTTAACTCTTGAGGAAGGCCTACTCTTTACCGCGATAACCGACAAACATGGGCGGAACCACGGGTAAAAGTTAGTAAGTTATTTAATACTAGTTTTTGCCCACGGCCCCGCCCATTTAAGAGACAGAATTACTTTAGAATTCATACTATTAGTATGGATCAGGTAAATCTTTTAGTTACTACTTCGACAAAAAATTTCAATCACCCCGTAAAAGCGGATTGATGAAGGCTTATAGTTAATCCAATGTATTTAAAAAAATACAACTTGGTAGGTTGCAAAGTCTTACAACTCTTATAATAAGTTACTAAATTATGTTGCAAATCTATCATATATCTATATAATAATATCTGTAAAAAAATACCTAAGTGTGATTATGCTGTAAAAATGTGTATTAGAGGATCATTGAAATAATTCCACACTTAAACATATTTATCAGAAGAAAAATAAACTTTTTGGATATTTTAATCTATATTTTAATTTTGCTTTGTGTGCTAGTAGTACAAACATCTATACAAATAATTCATGATATAACAATAAACTTCGCCCATGTAATATAAAATATAATATAAAATTGAAGTGTCTGTTTGTAAATTCAAATAAGCAGTTTTTCACTAAATAGTCTAAATAAATACATATGAAAGTATGTACAATGCGACTCAAATAAGAATAGAATCAACTTTGCGCCATGTTGTGCCATCGTCATAGCTATCAATTCGAATCAATTGGGTAGGATCAGTAAAACAAAATATTTTTAATTATAATTTATTTACGAATCATGAACGAATAATTTTTAATCAGAATTGAGCTCTTCAATTTCGCTCATCTCTGCATCACTGACTGAGTGGTCACTGTCGTCGTCATTGCCATCATCATCGCTGTTGCATTTTACCTATAAAATAAATCATAGATTAATTTGAGTTTTTAATATTTATGCCACCTAACTGTTGTTTAAAATAAAATAAGGCATTGTTACCTGCATTTATGACAAAATTTAATCAGAATCTAGGCGGTCGGCATCATTCTCTGTGTAGATATCGTCGTCGACATCATCATCGTGTACGTCATGGCATCTGCTACATTCTGCTATAAAATAAAACAGGGATTAATGTAGGTATTTAATATTTCATTTGCGCATTGGTACTTAAAATAGAAATGGCATTTTCTTACCTGTATTTATAATAAACCTAAAGTTATCATCATTGTCTTCAAATATTTATCTTTGCCATTAGTTCATTTAAGACATTTTTTCAATTTAATACAAACAGCGATAGCTCTGAGACTCGGAAAAAAGAAAAAAAAACATTGATACGCAAATAAGGTTTCGTTGCAGACCATACTTTTCACGGGACATTTGATAGTTAGAGGTCATTGACATTCCTATTCTTATTTGAGTTGCGTAGTATATAGCAATTTTTACATGATAAAAGCAATATTTAAATATTTTGTGTCTGTTCACGCTAATCTCTCTCTGTTAATTTTTAACCGACTTGAAAAAAGGAGGTTTCTCAATTCGACCGTATTTTTTTTTATGTTTTCGCGACGAACTTCGTCCTTTATGAATCGATTTTGATGATTCTTTTATTAATGGAAAGGAGATATCCCAGTGGTGGTACCATGATAAGGACACTAAGATCTGATGATGGCATCCAAGAGAAATCGAGTCAAACGTTGAAGTCGGTTCTATTTTTGTTAAAATTTTATTTGTTTTAAAAGACAACTGCCGCACTAGGAATAATACACCCTGTGACGGCGACTTTACAAACATATGTATGTTTGTAAAGTCGCCGTCCCACCGAAACCGACACAAAGTACACCCAGACCCATAATAACAATTTGTGGATCACAATAGATGTTGTCACATGTGGGATTTGAACCCACAACACTTGGGGTAGTAGAAAGCGTCATGGCGTGCAGTCACCGGTGGAATGGCTGGACCGAATATTGTCGGGACTTTCACTAGCAGATAGCTGAATGCTACTTTTTAGGGTTCCGTGCCAAAGGCAAAAAACAGAACCCTTATAGATTCGTCATGTCTGTCTGTCTGTCTGTCCGTCCGTCCGTCCGTATGTCACAGCCACTTTTTTCCGAAACTATAACTTGTACTATACTGTTGAAACTTGGTAAGTAGATGTATTCTGTGAACCGCGTTAAGATTTTCACACAAAATAAAAACAAAAAACAATAAATTTTGGGGGTCTCCATACTTAGAACTGAAACTTAAAACATGTTTTTCATGAAACCTGTGCGTGTGGTGTATATAAGGATAGGTCTTCAAACATGATATTGAGCTTTCTAATATATTTTTTTCTAAACTTAAGAGTTTACGCGTGAGACACTTCCAAAGTGGTAAAATGTGTGTCCACCCCGTAACTTCTTACATAAGAGAATGATAAAACTAAAAAAATATAAGATGTACATTGCCATGCAAACTTCCACTGAAAATTGGTTTGAACGAGATCGAGTAAGTAGTTTTTTTTAAAACGTCATGAATCGTAAACCGAAATTTATCGATCAAAGTTACAACGAACTACAAGAACTGTTATATTATGTTACTTGCTGTTACGGAACTCTTCATGTGCAAGTCCGACTCGTACTTGGCCGCTTTTTTAGACTACCTTCGCCCCGCGGTTTACAAAACACTGGGGGTCTTAGCTAGTGTTTCAATAAAATTATTCTAGAAAATATTTTTATTAAATAAAACAAAAAAATCAAATTTAAATATTGCAATCTATATTCAATATTTAGTCGAACAAGTATCTTTTTAACAATAAAATTGATATTGAGATAGTAATAGTATCGAGAAGATAAATTACATAATCTACAGTTAACATGATTAACACCTATAAATTCAATTCATAGTTTAGTAAATGCAATCAGTAACGTCTGGTATAGAAGCCATCATAAATCTACACATTGTCTGTTGTATTTCTTTAGCATCATCAGCAGAGTTGTACTCTGGTAGAACTTAGTAAAAAAAAAATGGGGCAGTCTTTGGGGACAGCCGATAGAAGTAAAACTATTTATGTAGAGAGATATAGGTACTCTTTGTATATATATAATGTATACTACTAATAACGCACGGAGGTATAATATCTACATATATACACAGTATACATATAGCTCATGGGATACGTGCGGTTTTGATGACGCGAGTTTCACACGTTTTTGTTCACTTAAAAAGTGAGTTCACTTCAAAAATTACCAATTATCTTTGAGTACTGCTTTATCAAGATTTCTGACGGTTGCTGTACAAATTTAACCCTGTGAATCCGTTTTTCAACCAATCTTCATATAGTTCCACTATGATGGCCATACTTAGTATAACTTTTACTATGGTAAATAGAACTGTTATCATCTTCCTCATGACTAGCCTCATGAATCTCTTCTAGAGTCAGAGGTAGAAGAAACTCCTGATTAGTCAATGTTTCCTGAAATCAATAGGGAAAATAAATATTTGTTTATGATACTTACTAGGGATTACATGTTTGCAGTTAGCTTACCTCATGTATGTCAACTCTGCTAAGTCTGTTAACACTATCTTGTAAAGACTTAGTTTCAGATGTAGCATCTTGTAAAGCTAATTTTAGTTCAACAATTTCTGTTCTAGCATTTGATAGTAATCTTTCTGTAGTTGCCAATTTGTCTTGTATTTGCTCCTTATCTGCTTCCAATTTAGCTTTTGTATTTGAAAGATTTTTAATTCTATTCTCATAGAGTTTCAATTCTGAATCTACACTATTCATACTTTTAACAGTTTTACAGTGATCTGACTGTAAATTATTGCACATCTGTTTTAAATACGAAATATTTTGTTCAAGGATCACTTTCTCTTCGGACATAAGCTTGACTTCACTTTCCAGTGCACTTATTTTACATTGCATTGCAGCAATACGGGAGGCTTGGGTTTCAATACAATTTTCTTTGTCTATTAACTTCTCTTCTAGATTTTGAATCTTAGTAATATAAGATTGTAGCTGTACCGATTTGGATGCTGACTCACTCTCTAATGAATGATTAGTATTTTCTAAAATGTTAGCTTCCACAGATAGACTAGCAAAATGTTCCAACATATCAGATCTTTCAGCTTCTTTTTGTGATAATAACTCTTCAATTCTTCTAATTTCTGCAACATAATGTTGCAATTGTTGTTTTAAACTATCTACTTCTTTTTTTGTCTTGTCATGTTCAATTCTTGTTACTTTCAATGTACCGTTAGCATCAGCTAAACTGTTTTGTAAGTGTTTATTTTCTATAATAGCGCTGTCTAATTGTTGAGTAAGTCTTAAAATTTCACCATTCAGAAAACTTATTTGAGTTTCATGGTCTGCTAATTTATGTTCAGTGACTTTATTCATATTTAATTTTCTTTTTAGATCTGAATTTTCGTTTTCCATCTTACTGAGCTCATAAGATTGAGATTTCAATTTTTGTTCAAGCAGACTTACAGATTCTGTCTTATTGTCCAACTCTATTACTAATTTATCTCTTTCTTGGTCAATTTTTTTGATACTGTCAATTAGGTTGGATTTTTCGTTTCGTAAAGCTGTTACTTCCGATTGTAATTCTTTACATTTTCTATCTAAAGATTCAATTGTGTCTTTAGACAGACTGAATTTCTTCTGAACAGTCAATAATTCATTTTGTAACTCATTACTGCTTCTTTCTGTTTCCATTTGTATATTTTTTATTTGACTTGCATTAGTCTTTTCTCTAATGACATCTGTCTGCATTTTTTTTAATTGATCTCTTAAGAAATCGCATTCCTCTTTGAGCTGTTCTTTAGAAGCTCTTCCATTTCTACTTGTCATTTTGTATGAACAATTTTCTTCTTCTAAATGTTCAAGCTCTTTTTGTTTATAGATTAAATCCCTTTTTAGTTTTTCTGCTAATTCCAAAGTTTCTTTGTATCTTTGATTGTACTCATGTTTGTCTTTCTTTAGTAACTGAATTTCATTAGATAGTTCCTTTATTTTATCTTTTAATTTCTGGACATCATTTCTGCTTGACTCACTTATGTCAAAATGTCTTCCAGAATTCAAATTTTTATACTGGCTCAACTGCTTGCTTAGAGCTATGTTTTCTTGTGACAACTCAGAGTTTTCTAAATTAAGCTGACTGATGATATCTTTAAAATTTTGTTTATTATTCTCTTTAAAATAAGTTGATTTAATTTTCAATTCATCATTTTCTTTCTTTAACATTAAGATTTTTTGTTCGCTTTCACATAATCTAGTATGTAAATCTCTAACAAATTCATTTTCATGTGCAGATTTTAGTGTAGGGCTTGATCTATCTTTACATTTAGACATGTGACTATTAAAACTATTCATTATTTCCATCATTTTTTCTTGAAAACTTCGCATATGTATTTCATTATTTTTTCTCTCATCTGCTAACAACATTTGCAGTTCAGATTTAGTAGGATATCTTAATTTATCTATGCCAATTTCATCATCACATGCCATTCGTCTGCTCATTTGAGACAAAGTTAGAATCTTTTCTTGCAAGCTTTTATTTAGATCTACTAGATCTTTTATTTCCTTATGTAAAGCATCATTTTCTTTAACTGCTGAAGTAAGGGTTTCTTGAAGTTCATTCACTTGAGGTGAGGTCAATTTTACTGCATGACTTGAAAGTTGATTTTGTAATTCAGAATTTTTCATGTTTAACCCTTCCATTCTGGTCTGCAAAAATTTTATCTCACCAGACATAGCAGATATTCTTTTATTACAGTCTTCTTCAACTTTTAAAGCTAAAGAATCAACTTTCTTTAACTCTTCTTGTAATTTTTTGTTTTTATCTGCAAGATCAAGAGCTCTTAACATAGCTTCATGTTGTTTTTCTAAAGCACTTTCTATTTCTCTCTTCAAACCTTCATTAATTGTTTCCATCTCATGCATTTCTTTTAGTAGTTTCTGAATTCTTTCACTTGAGCTGACATTGCAGCAGTCTTTGTTAATGGCTTTTATAGGTCTGCCACCTTCTAACAACATGTTTAGACGAATAATTTCATCTTCTCTGTGTTCAATTTGACTTTTTAATAATACTATTTCATCACAATAGGCTTCATTCTTTTCTTCTAACTTGTGGATCTTATTTGTCAATTCTGTTAGATCTCTTTCATTAAAAGACTTTTTTCTTTCATTACAAACACACATTTTAGTTACATTGTTACTATTATCCCAATCTTTCTTTTTAGTTTTATTCCGTGAACTCGTAGTATCAGCACACAAACCTCTAAGGCTTAGGTCTCTTATCTCATGTTGTAATTTGCTAATCATTGTGTCTTTCTTTACAAGTTCATCAGACAAACTCTTTATTTTTCGCCTAGACTCTTTAACAACTCTAAGATTCTCCTCTCGTAGTTGCATATAATCTTTGTGCAGGCGATTATTCTCTTGTATCAATTTGGAGTTGTCGCACTTATACGGTTCTGCTTCCGTCATCAGAGAATCACGCTGCATCAAAGCTTCTTTTGATAAATCCATGTAATGCTGCAAACTGCGTGTTGTTTGTAAAAGATCTGCTAGTACACATTCTACTAGAGGTACTGCCTCTATCGGTAAGGAATTATTATAGCCGAGATCTTCAAGTTTGTGCTTTAAAGTAAAGTACGGGTCTCCCATTTTGTACCAATTATTTCGAGCCTAAGATTCAAACGAAATGCTTAAATTGCTTTGAAACCATACTTTCACACATTCATGCATATAAATATATATATATCACAACCTTCCTCCTCCAAAGAAGTAGGCATAGCCATATAAACTTATAAAGCTCATAAAATTGTCATTTATTTGTGTGAAAAGAATTATATTTTCAAAACAAATTCTAATTTTTGCGAAACCAAACAAACAAAATAACAAAATGTCACTCCTCCCGCCTGTCAGTCAGTTTCAATTTGACGATTTACTACGATTGGTGGATAGTGATGTACCCGAGGCGGTTCAGTTTGTTTTATTAAACAATAAGGTGGAGACCACAGACTACATTGTTAATACGTGGAGACTGACCTAAATATTTCGTCGAAACGTAACGTTACGTTACGCCGAAATGTTATAGAGCGGCGTTTACTCCACCCGCGTTCGTCAAATCGTGCTCGCGACGGCGCTTGGGGGTTGTACTGATCTAAAATTAAGGTGTAACGTAACACGCTCGCCACGAATATTACGTTACGCTGAAATGGTTTAGGTCAGTCTTCACCTTCAGGGCTAATCGCAATTGCAAACGAATGTGGATACCGTAACGAAGGATTTGAAGTGAAATAAACTTACACTACACTACGTGAATGACATTTTGAAGATGAAATCAAAATAAAATAAATAAATAAATAAATATTTCAGACATCTAACACACAACGAATACATATATACTTTTTTTTTGTAAATACATACATATTATACATAGAAAACACCCAAACTCCAAACAAATATTTGTAGGTCGTACAAACATTTGGTTGGACCCGGGAATCGAACCCGAGACCTCATGATCAGCAGTCGCACACGCCAACCGCTAGACCAACGAGGCAGTCGAAAGAAGATTATTGTTTTCCCAAATTCTGTAAATCCTCAACATTTGTAAAATACTGTCACCAATCAACTGATTCCAATATTGCCATTTTAATTTTATGCATGATACTGGGGTGAGTTCATACTCAAAATAATGCCTTGGTTTCTGCAAAGTTTCCGACAAATAGGACATCTGTTCCACTATTGTCAGTGTCAAAGTTCAACTCTGTCAGACATAGGTAGTGACACTTGCTTTGGTAGTTCTGTGAAGTTTCTTGCGTTGTATTGTTATTTTGTATTTGTAATCGGGGTACATATTTATTTATTCGTTAAACCTCGAATGAATTGTGTAAATATAATAACTTCTTCATTAAAAGGTTTTAACTTGATATGTAAATCATTCTTCTTCCCAAAATGAATCCGTATAAGGATATAGAGGAAAATTCTTTTACTTTATCACCTCATCTAGCTTACGAGGACATAGCAACGAAACTGCTGAAAGATCATTATTTCTTAACAGCGTTGGAACTGCATACAGAACTTGTAGAAAGTGGTAAAGAACTACCTCAATTACGAGAGTTCTTTTCGAATCCGGGAAATTTTGAACAACATGTTTCTAGGGCATCAGAATTTTCTTCAATGCGTAAGTTTGTTTATCTATTTCACACGTTTTTCTTAAATATTTAATGTATAGTTTTCGCGTACTGACCTATGATAATTGTATGAAGAGTAAACAGTATATTATTAAAAAAATGTACAAATGTGAATCTATGAGACAACAGTAAACAAAGTATTTTTAAATATTGGGAACAAATAATGGGAAATATTATTTTTTACTAGTTATTGCTCGCGGCTCCGCCCGCGTTTTTATAGTACAATGTACGGCGACAAATAGTAGCCTATGTGTTATTCTGATGTATAAGCTATAATACTGCAAAGTTTCATACATATCCGTTCTGTAGTTTTTGCGTGAAAGAGTAACAAATATCCATCTATCCATACTTACAAATTTTCGCGTTTATAATATTAGTATAGATTTGGTACACTTAATGTACATAATTTATTCTGTTAAAATTGTAATTAATTACTTGATTTAAATGACAAATCAAGAAGAGCCTTTAACAGTCCAGTTCTGGATATAAGCCTTTCCTTTTCTAAGAGGTTTTGGCCTTTGACACAATACCAGGCTAATTAAAAAGTAAAAAAGTTCAAACTTATAAGTTACGGTTAGCTAGTTAATCAATTATTTATATTAAAATTATTATAAACAAGAGACTATTTTAAATCTGTAGATCGTACTCCGAGTCAAGCTACTCTTGACTCTCTGGATACAGCTCGGTACTCGGAAGATGGTGGAGGTGACCGTGGTGGTAGCGGTGGTGATGTAGCTGTTCTAGAGTTTGAACTGCGAAAAGCCAGAGAAACAATTAATGCACTGAGGGCAAACTTAACTCAATTTGCAGGTAATTCTTTGTATTCCAATTTATTTATGTTAGATTAAATTTAAATATAAACAAAAATATATAGAGGCCAGCTATTCTCCCTCCATATGCAATATTTATGTTAATTTAAATATAAACAAGTATAAATAGAGGCAGGCTATGCATGCTGTTAATACAGTTGACAATAATTCCAGTTTAAGTGTACATACATTTACATTTTATTAAATCATTTGTCCCAACTAGTAATAGGTAACACAACACACACATTTTCCTATAGCCTTATAAGGTAACTCCTAGAATGTGATAATGTTTTACAATATTTAATACTAGCTGTTGTCGCAGCCCTGCCCGCATATGTGTTGGTTATCGCTGTAAGCTATATTACTGTAAAGTTTCATCCAAATCCGTTCAGTAGTTTTTGCGTGAAAGAGTAACAAACATCCATCCATACTTATAAACTTTCACGTTTATAATATTAGTAGGATGACATTTACTTAAATATTCTTCAGTTAATTGCAGTCAACAGTTAAACATAGGCCGCTTCAGTTCACTAAACTAAATTCATTCAGTCCATATACTGAACACAACTTAGTTTCAGACGAACCTCACAGTCAGAACATAAATACATGAATACATGTTTTAGTGTTATAATAATTTAATATAATGTTTCAGATGGAGAGTCCACTTTAGATAAAACCACTAAAGATGTATCTGATCAGCGTTCTTTAAAACCACATGAAAAAAGAGCTCTTAACTTCCTTATTAATGAATACTTACTACTTCAAGACTATAAACTAACTTCCATCACATTCTCTGATGAAAATCCAAACCAGGTATGTCAGTTAAACTTGTTAACATATGTGTAAGTCTTATAAAACTATTTTTATTAAGTTTCATTACTTGTGTAAAACTACAACTTATGTTATACTAGCTGACCCAGGCAAACTCGTTTGCGTCTCCTATTGCCCGTAGCGTGTTAATTTATCCCCGTTTTTAAAACATTCTTCATTGGTGCCCCGTTTCGCGTGGTGAAATGTAGTCTATAGCCTTCCTCGATAAATGTACTATCCAACACTGATATAATTTTTCAAATCGGACCAGGGGTTCCTGAGATAAGCTAGTCCAAATAAACAAACTCTTCAACTTTATAATATTAGTATAGATTACCTTTAGCCGGCGGCTCTGCCTATGTGCATGTCGGTTATCGTGGTGAAGAATCAAAGTGTCTCCATGCAAAATTTCATTAAAATCAGTACATCAGTTTAGAAGTGAAAGCATAAGAGACAGACGGACTTGCGAATTTATGATATTAGTATTTTTTATTTCATTGTATTTTGTTTTTTTACCTGACTACAGCGAAGCCAAGTGAGGGTAATAGTTTTGGCAGTTTATCCATGTTTGTATGCCTAAACTACCGAACCGATTGAATAAATTATGGTTCAATAGATTTGCTATAATGACCTGACTAAAATAAGCTCTAAAACTTTTTTTTTAAACATTATGTGACTTGCCATGGTAATGGAGAGGGTAGTAAGTCAAAAAAGGCGGTTTCAGCTTATTATCTTACAAGAAAATGCACTTCTAATTTACGTATACCTATCTAGGAAAAAGCAATATAAAATATATAACCGGCCGGCTTTTCACTTTCTGCCATCTAGATTATATTATTAAAATATCACATGTTATTTCATGTCTTAAACCATATTACCATATTCTATTTCAATGCAAATATCAGCCAGATTCGTTCTGGCGTGATTAACAACAAATATAACACTATCAAACAAATATCCATGCATCTATTCTCACACTTACGAATAAAATGTTAATGGGAGAATTTTAAATGCAAAGCAATTAATGTGATTAGAGGAAATAAATTATTTGCTTTAATTAAAACTGTAATCGTGTTTCTAATGTGTTAATTTATGTTAATTAAATATAGGTTAAGTTAAACTGTGCAATACAACAGTATGCGTTGAATATACAGAATTATTATACAAAGTACAAGATACTTTTTCACTTGCAATAATTGAAATTATGAGGTTTCAATTATTATTTTATTTTGATTAACAAAAAACAACTCCAGCATTAGGAATATAAATCCTGTGGAGGAGTTTACAAACATGCATGAAACGGACACACAACAAGACTCGGAACAACAATTTATTTATCATACAAAGTGTTGTCCAGTGTGGTTTTTGAACCCAATATACTCATCGGAGTAATAGCGGCGTGGCATCCTCTTAAACCACTAGGCTAAACATACAATCAAATTGGTTAAAAATTTATAAATTATTCAAAAAGCACCAATAAAAAAATTATAACATACATTTAAATAAAAATTTTTACTAATAATGTAAATTACATTTCAGGAGTTTGAAGACTGGGATGACGTGGGCTTAAACATGCCAAGGCCCTCAGGTCTCGTATCTTTATTCAGGGGAAATACATCTCCTTTGGATGTTCTCAAGGTTGATGCGTCCACTGAAACAGATTGGTCATGTGCAGATATGGAATGTCAGACAGATTTTGAAGAAGGCAATGTTTGTGTCAGTTGCCAGACTTCATTAGAACACGAGACTGATTGGAGTCATGAGGTTGGTTGTGTGCATCTATTATGCTACTTTAACACGGTTGCTGGAGCCCAGCTAATCGCAAGTTAGTGTGTTCTGGAGGCAAATCTCTGGATGTTCATTTGATTTGAGGCCAAAAACCGACCATAGCCCTCTATATCGGTGAAAAGTTCAAGCAAACCTATCCCTAATACTCTATTCGTTCGCTTGTCTTTGTGCACGCTTGTTGAGTACTAACCAACCGTGTAAACGTAACATTACTTCATGCCATCTTTTTAAAATTCAAGTTAAATTTGTAGAGTTTAATTTATTTTGCCCAATATTGATTTTACAGTTGCTAATCCAAGCTGAAGAGATTGAACTATTGAAACAAAAAGTAATAGCTTTAGAGACTGAAAAATTGAACTTCCAAAAACTTTATGATGCTGCTATTGTCAGTTTAAATTCTCTTACAAGTCCAACCACTGAAAGCAAAGGTCTCGAGCTTCATATACCAGAGGAGAAGCTGTTATCAGTACAAACGAGGATGGAAAACTTAGACACAAACCCTATTACTTGTACAGCTACAGAAAATCATTATGGAAGTGGAAACTCAACACACAGTGCAACTCCTGAACAATTCGAGATGATTGAGAGTGAAAAAAATAGTGCAATGTAAGTGCTTTAATTCATTTATTTACTTCCTCTCAAGCAAATACCTTCTTTTTTGTAATTAGAATAAAATTCAAAATTGGGTCGTTGTTATAGTTTAAAATTTTAATAATAAAAAACCGACTTCTAGAACTGGACCAAATTGAAATGGGACCACACGGAAAGCAACAGCTTTCAAATAAAAAAAGGATCCTGAAAATCGGTTCACCCAGTCGAATATTTTTGAATAGAAACAAGTAAAATTTTAAACAATTGGATGCCATCATCAGATCTTATTGCCCTTATCATGGTACCACCGTTGGGATATCTCCTTTCCATTAAAAAAAGAATCATCCAAATCGGTTCATAAACAACGAAGTTATCCGCGAATACACATAAAAAAAAATCTATATACGGTCGAATTGAGAAACCTCCTCCTTTTTTTAAGTCGGTTAAAAAAACAGTACTGTACAGTTGAATTGAGAACTTCCTCCTATTTTGAAGTCAGTTAAAAATAAGAGGAGTATTATAACCTATGTACATGCCTGTTGTACATTTGTATAGCTTGAATATTTTATATCGGGTATTAAAAAAGTACCGGAACAGCAGAATAATTTGCTAAGGATGCATTAGAAGTTACAGACTTCTTCCCAGACTATTTATTGGTGGCTATGAAATTGACCCTGATCGCTACCTTGAAGATTATTTTAAGGTCAAGGGCAGTTTTAAATAGGATTGCATATTTATGAGTCCAGAATTGCAAAGAGAGAAAATAATTACTATTGAATATATCCATTGATGGACTTGGAACTAACCTTAATCACAACCTTGAAATTTTACAAGCTCGGCATTGAAAAAAAAAAATGACAATCGAATCTGACCTTTAGCACCATAGTTTTAACCTCTAAAACGAATGATAATGAATGAAATAAATGGTACTTTTCTAACCCCTGTAGATATTCTACAGTCTGCAGTATATACCTAACTGTTATTCATTATTTATCGTTTCTATTATCTTATTTCCAGAACAAGAAAAGGTTCAAATATAAGTTCGTTTGACGCCGGTGCATTAGATCAGAGCGTACGAGGTTCCCCTCTACGTCGGGGCAGTGTGACGACCTTAGACGAAACCCTGAGTATTAACGATGGCGGCGAGTGGACTCGGGTGCACTATGAATATAACACTATTGATACTAATAGTAAAGAAATGTGGATTGATAGGTAAGCCGGAACGAGTTTTCTGTCTATGTATGTAATTGATAGTTATATACTCCCAGCCGAGATAAGCCAACTTCACAAGAGATATTATAGTGCACAAGTGTTCGCAAACGCAGGTGCACCCTCTGTTCCTTTACTCTCTACAGATGCAATATCTACTACACAGATGGCACAGTGTGTTAAACGGACATCTTAGCGCTTCCTACTGGTCTGAGTCACATACTAACAACACTTTTGTGTTCTCCAAAAAACACTAAGTGTGATCTACATATTATTGTTCTGTGTGTTTGTATAGTTATTTGAGACATGGTATATTCCCAGTGTGGGGGTTGCCTTTAAAAAATGTTAATGCTGTATGTATTTCCTTATTATTGAATTGTTTTTGGCTCCAATTTTTTTTTTTGACTCGACTTGTAAAGTATTGATTTTATATCTATACCAATATTATAAAGTGGTAATCTCTCTCTGGATCTACTGAACCGACTTTAAAAATACTTTTACCACTTTATAATATTGGTATGGATATAAAGCCATTTAGCTATTGCCCGCAGCTTCACTCGCGTGCATAATCACACGAGGCAATGGCTATTATTATATAATTTCTAATGCCTGTATCTTATGTGGCTTAAGAGATTCTTTATAGAAGAGGCCTTATTGTGTTATTTTGACGATATCAGTCTTTTTACAAAACGCAAGTTCTTAATTTCTATTAAGGTGTGGAATTCAATACTTTATAGTACTATATTATTTAAAGCGTAAAATATTGTTTTTTCAGTGCTATACCGAATAATCTCAAAGTATCGGTTCTGAACTGGTGCTATGAAACACTGAACTTGAACGAACCGCTATCGAACGATCTCCTTGCTGAATTGATAAGTAGCGATAAACCTATCACTCTAACTGGATTGTTAACACTGGTTGCAGATACTTTGCCTCGGGTGAGTCTCGGTCCTTTTACTTATTAATTATTTAAACTTTATAATAGTTAACAAATAAATAGCAGTAGTTCAACTAATAAAGGATAGAATATGAATACAAATAAGTAAAGTTCGAAGATTTATCAAATTAAAGTTCTAAACAAAATACTCAAAGTAAGGAAGTTTTGACTTTAAAAAAATAAATAGTATTATATATAGGTTAAACTTTTGTTCAACCAATAAAGGCTAGAATATGAATACCAATAAATAAAGTGCGAAGATTTATCAAATTACGGTTACGGACAATAAGAGCCACAGACGTGGTTGGGTCAGCTAGTGTAAAATAAAAGTAAGATAAGTACAGTCCATTCGATTAGATAGTGTCGGTGCACCCACACGCAATTGTGATTATTGTTGTAAAAAAACGAATATATTCATACAACAGCGTAAACTGACAAAACATATTTTCTTGTCGGCTTGTCGCACGTGTGACGGCGGCGCGATAAAAGTGACCGTATCTAAGCGAATGGACTATAAGTCTTAGTGGGTTATCGTGTGGTGCAGATCCTGCCCCACACGCTAGTTGCTCGACGAGGTGAAGCTGCAGCTCTGCTGGCGGCTGCGGCTGCTCTGCTCTCTCCGGGAGACGCGAGACGAGCTAGGGCTCTGCACGCGCTTCTCACGCTCGTCAAGAAGCCCGACCGGGCCGACACCAGAGCCATCTGTGAAGGTACTAGCGTTAATTTTAGACTAACTAATCCATACTAATATTATAAAGCTTAAGAGTTTGTTTGAGTATCAACAAGAACTGGGGAAAATTATTCTTAGTAAAATATTATATTATTATTAGTAAAATTTACACAAAAGTATGAAATAATTGTTTCCCTTGATAAGTTCTAAAAATAAGGCGAACTGGCCGTTGGCTCACTATAAATTGTTTATGGTAAACAAATTTGTTTAAGCTTTATAGAAAATAAAAGCTGTAACGACCAAGGATAGACACACGTTATACGAAAACTTGCTTGCTATGCCGACTACAACAGGGCACGTAGAAAATAAGATATTTTTTATTTACGCATCCCTTATACGAAAATAAAAATGTGTACCTACAGGAAAATGTTACTACATAATAATAGAGTAGTCACGATCTATCTCTACGCATACAAATACTATGTGATAAGTTATGTGATACATCTATTACATCTATACATTTAAAACAAAGTACTTAGTATTAATTACATCATATATTATAACTCAATAACGGCTGGACCATTTTTACGATTTTTGTGTTTTTTATTTGTCTTCGTCCGGAATATTCTAATAAGTATTGAAATATAATATTCATCAATAAAAAAAAGTTCGCCGGGTCAGCTAGTTATAAATTTACATGTAGTAATAAGTAGTACATAATAAACACAAAAAACACGATTTCAGAAATCGTATTATTCCTTAGATGTAAAAAAATACGATTTCAATAATTTAACGCGTTTGTCATCTATTCTCGATCGATCAATTTAAGATATATTTTTAAAATATATTTTGTTTCAGCGACTTGCTTAATAGTAAAATGGGGTGGCAGCGGTGAAGTGTTATCGTCGATAGCCGAATTATTAGCGTCTCGATCGACCGAACGACGGGTATTAGCCAGCCAAGTGTGCATGGCCATCGCTCCCTACGTACCTATAGAATTATGCACATCATTACTACTCAGCCTCGTAGTACTCATGTGTGAATCGAACGAGCTAGAAATCAGATCTCTGGGGTTAAAGTCTGCTTGTTTAATATGTCCGGTTGCTGAACACAAATATGGGCAGTTGGAAAGTCTTATGTTCAACTTCCTCAGAGATCCAGTTGAAAAGTGTGTTAAGGATACTGTTAATATATTCATACCGGTGCTAGCGAGAAATGCTTTGATTGCTGGTAAGTTTTTTATGGACTTATTATGAAAATGTATTTTCAACCCTATGTAAGATATAAATATAGCTTTGTATGCATCCGTCACTAGTTGATACATGTTTTAAAAAAAAGTAAAAGTCCCTTTTTCTAGATATTTCGTATATTTTATTGGATATACGTGGATCTGTTAATAATTGCCACGGTGAAAATGAATCTCAAAATAATTTGCTGATTTTTTGTCACTTGTTAAAATCTTTTTGATGAAAAACTATTATTATATTAGGATTGTCTAGATATAAACTAATGCAGAAAATGAATAGACGGAACGATGTTACAACGACGGGAGGTTTATTACAGAACATGGAAGTGTACATAGATAACTAAAAAACACGGTGACCTCTATGACCAACCATGGAGTCCGCGTTCACATTTCAACACTTTTAACAAAGGAGCTAGTATGAATTTATTGTATATCAACTCACTCTCGATGGCGAATGCGTTCGGCATTGCGATTTCAGTTCGGGCCAATCGCAACGACGAACGAGATCAACGGAACGATATACATACACCAAGGCCTTCTGGTCTCTAAAAAATTAGCTAAAATATATTTTTTTATTTCTAGGAAAATTCTTAACTGATTTATGCAGTAAAATTATGAACAATTTGAACAAAGCCACCAGTGATAATGAATGGAAGACTGTGCTGTTATATTTAGAAGTGTTGCGAGTGTTAGTGTTAGCGAAACTGGCTTATGTGATTAATGTACAAATAGTAAGGGATACTACCCTCACGGACTGTGATATTCAACCGATTAATTTACAAGAAGTGCCGTTAGAAGAACAAGAGTATTTTATAGATCTACAGTGCTATGTCACGGATAATTACGAAGCAAAGAATTTGTTGGTAGCTTTGAATAATTTAATTAAAGAAAAACCTGATGTCAGATGGTCGGAATTAGCCTGGTTTATAAGCATGTAAGTTAATTTATATTTGTTTGTCGTGTCTCCCAATACATCCCGTCGGTGACGTAAGAGCCGAATAAGTGATCAAACTATGCTTTCCTTGAAAAGGTAATTTTGACACAAACCCTATACCTACCCGTCCATTAATTGGCCAAAATCTCCTTTCTAAAGAGAGGCCTAAGTCCATCAATGAACGGTGAAGGTTGTTGATTTGACAAACGGTTAATACCTATTTTTAACTGAATTCAAAAAAAGAAGGAGGTTTCTCAATTCGACTATATATATATATATATTTTTTATGAGTGTTCGCGGATAACTTCGTCGTTTATGAACCGATTTTGATGATTCTTTTTTTAATGCAAAGGAGATGTCCCAACGGTGGTACCATGATAAGGACATTAATATCTGATGATGGCATCCAAGAGAAATCGAGTCGAACCTTGAAGTCGGTTTTATTTTTGTTAAAATTGTACTTTTTTCAATGTCAAAGCTGCCACAATGATTCTACTCTTTTTTAGTTTAATGGAATAAGGGGCAACGAGCATACGTATCGCCTGATGGTAAGCGATTACCGCCGGCACGGACACCGCAACAACATAGGTGTCCCAAGCGCGTTGCCGGCCTTTTAAGAAGGAGCATGCTCTTTTCTTGAAGGTTTGAAGGTCGTTTTCTGCCTCATGGAAAACACGATGACCATCCGAGAGTGGTGGTCACTATCCTCATTGCAAATACAGATAATGCAGCATGGTGACCCACACTAGAGCGGTTTAGTGAGATGGTTCTCGCACTTTGCTCAAAGAACCCTTATTTTTATACAGAAGTGCAATGAAAACTTTTTTTTTTTCAGATTGAAACAAATATTAGAAATCGTAACAAATAGCAAAGTGTTGAACCACACAGCGATATACGAACTTCTAATTTCTCTATTCGACAGTTATGTCGATAATTTCGGTGTACATTTCACGTCGTATATACTGAAGACAATATTTACTGATACAATAGCGGAATTGGAACACAAAATGGAGAAACTACACACAGTGAATGTAGATAGCACTGTCGTTGTCGGTGTTTATTTAGTCACTATTTTGCCAGCTCTTGATGATAAATCACAGCGGGCAGAATTTTTACAAAAGTAAGTTGTTAAAATTTGTTGTCATTTAGTTTTACATTTCTTTATTTACTAATAGCTGTAGCTCGCGGCTCGTCGCGCGTCGGTTACTGCGGCAAATAGTAGCCTATGTTTTCTTCTGATGTATAAGCTATATTACTGTAAAGATTCATCCAAATCCGTTCATTAGTTTTTGCGTGAAATAGTAACAAACATCCATCCATACTTACAAACTTTCACGTTTATAATATTAAGTACGATAAGCTGAGCCTTTACAGCAACCGCGGGTAAAGCCGCGGGACGAACCTAGACTAAAAATGTAGTCTAAGTTACTCCTTAAATCATCAACTATTGCTAGTGACAGTCTCGTGAAAATCGGTCCAGCCGTTCCAAATAAGCTGTAAAAAACCACAGACATATACAACCACAGAAAAATAATAAAAGTAGATTTTTGTTGCATGTAGTGAAAAGCTGTCAATTTGATTTTACAAACAGACACTTCAATTTTTTTTAATTGTATAGATGAGGAATTGTCATGATTTTATTTTGATTTTTATATTTTAGATGGATAATGTACAGTAGCCTTAGAGGATTACCGGTGAAGATTTTCTCAGTGCCCTTGAAGTGGGTGGCGGAGCATAAACACGAAGATATCGACTACTATCTGCAGCATCTTAGAGAATGTAAGTGTTATTCTAGCTTTTATATATAACTACAATTGAGGGGATCGTGGCTAATTTTCATGAATGAACATTGCAAATATAAGCAATGATGGCTAGGTTAATTAATGGATGGGTGACCATTCTCAACACATCTATAAATACCTTTTCATGTCTCATTAAGCCGTCGGTCAGAGTTGCCATACGAATATCGTTAGAGGTACTTGAATGCCTAAAAAGTTCGAATACACTAAAAAAAGAAACAAAAAAACACCTATAATATTTAGCTATTTAGTAAGTTGTAGTTTTTGCCACGGCTCCACTCGTATGTGTTCTTATTATGATTATCGCGTAATAAGAAAAAGTAAACACTAAAACCCAACTAACACAAAAAAGCGATGCTGAAAAAGTATGAAACAAGTTTGAAAAGCCGTAGTCACGCGTTGTTAAAATGTTATGGCACGTTTCTAAGTAACGGCTTTTCAAACTTGTTTCATACTTTTCCATCGTCGTTTTTTGTTGTAGTTTGGTTTTAGTTTTTACTTTTTCTTATTTAAAATGTTTTGGTGTCTTTATTATATTAATTTTTTAGCAAAGTATATTTTAAATAGGTACCATAGAAATATCACAATTACCAATTGACGAGCAAATGCTAATAATATATATATTTGTAAATGTACAAGTAACACCCTTTTCAATAATACAAGACACGGCATATTTGTTTCATTTTATTTACACAGTACTCTATGACCGCTAGAACCCGCCACATTAGAATCAATGACACGTCATAGAGCCTATAACCAGCGGAGGATCAAGAAGCTTCTAACGATATCTTATTTGTCCAGTTCTAATAAGTAGTTGTGGAGCTATGAGGGAACAGATGAACATACATACATAGCCTGTCAAAATCATAACCCTCCTTTGGCTTTGCCGTAGTCGGGTAGTAAAAAGTTGCTTATGTTACTTTCCTCGAAAAAAATTAGACAGTTTAGTGGTTTAGATGTGGAAAGGGTTACAAAGAATAAAACTAAACTCACATTCGCATAATAAGAGTCAGGATATAATTATCAGCAATACGGCTAGCATAGTACAGTATCATAGTTTTATATACCGCCGTTATCTATATACTAGTTTTTACACGCGGCCTCGCTCACGCAGACTTTCATCCCCTGATTTACCCCCTTAGAGGTGGAATTTCCAAAATTCCTTTCTTAGTGCTCACTTACGTTATACAAAGAACGTACATGCAAAATTTTAGGATTCTAGGTTCAGCAGTTTAGGCTGTGTGCTGGTCTCTGGGTATGTCAGTCAGTCACCTTCCTCTTTAAGGACGCGTTTGCAAAATTGATAGGTACAGAATCGAATTACTACGTTGACACAAGTTACACAAACAAGTGCAAATCGGATAGCGGCAGGTATAAATGTCAACTTGCCTAAATTGATATTTTGAAAGTTTTTTATATTTTCTCATTTCTATGTAATAGGTACTTACCTCCGGACTTGCAGGAGTGACCTGAAGGTGTACTTCGGTGACTGCTTATGGAACTCCTAGACGAGTTGACAGTCTCACCGAGTTTGGGCTCGTTTTGTTAGTTATGACTAGACCTTACCTCCGGACTACATGGAGTGACCTGAAGGTGTACTTCGGTGACTGCTAGTGGAACTCCTAGACGAGTTGACATAGTCTTACCGATTTTGAGCTTATTTTGTTAGTTATGATGAGACCTTACCTCCGGCTTAGATGGAGTGACCTGAAGGTGTACTTCGGTGACTGCTAGTGGAACTCCTAGACGAGTTGACATAGTCTTACCGATTTTGAGCTTATTTTGTTAGTTATGATGAGACCTTACCTCCGGCTTAGGTGGAGTGACCTGAAGGTGTACTTCGGTGACTGCTTTTCGATCTCATAGACGAGTTGACATAGTCTTACCGAGTTTAGGCTCGTTTGTTTTTCGCAGTTCCATTAGCAGTTACCGAAGTACACCTTCAGGTCACTCCATCTAGTCTGGAGGTAATGTCTCATCAGAACTAACAAAACGATCCCAAACTCGGTAAGACTATGTCAACTCGTCTATGAGATCCACTAGCAGTCACCGAAGTACACCTTTAGGTCACTCCATATAGTCCGGAGGTAAGGTCTCATCATAACTAACAAAATGAGCCCAAACTCGGCACACCTAGTTCTACTCGTCGAGGAGTTCCATTAGCAGTCACCGAAGTACACCTTCAGGTCACTCCGTGTAGTCCGAAGGTAAGATCTCATCATAACTAACAAAACAAGCCCAAACTCGGCACACCTAGTTCTACTCGTCGAGGAGTTCCATTAGCAGTTACCGAAGTACACCTTCAGGTCACTCCATCTAGTCTGGAGGTAATGTCTCATCAGAACTAACAAAACGATCCCAAACTCGGTAAGACTATGTCAACTCGTCTATGAGATCCAAAAGCAGTCACCGAAGTACACCTTCAGGTCACTCCACCTAAGCCGGAGGTAAGGTCTCATCATAACTAACAAAATAAGCTCAAAATCGGTAAGACTATGTCAACTCGTCTAGGAGTTCCACTAGCAGTCACCGAAGTACACCTTCAGGTCACTCCATCTAAGCCTGAGGTAAGGTCTCATCATAACTAACAAAATAAGCTCAAACTCGGTAAGACTATGTCAACTCGTCTATGAGATCCAAAAGCAGTCACCGAAGTACACCTTCAGGTCACTCCACCTAAGCCGGAGGTAAGGTCTCATCATAACTAACAAAATAAGCTCAAAATCGGTAAGACTATGTCAACTCGTCTAGGAGTTCCACTAGCAGTCACCGAAGTACACCTTCAGGTCACTCCATCTAAGCCGGAGGTAAGGTCTCATCATAACTAACAAAATAAGCTCAAAATCGGTAAGACTATGTCAACTCGTCTAGGAGTTCCACTAGCAGTCACCGAAGTACACCTTCAGGTCACTCCATCTAAGCCGGAGGTAAGGTCTCATCATAACTAACAAAATAAGCTCAAAATCGGTAAGACTATGTCAACTCGTCTAGGAGTTCCACTAGCAGTCACCGAAGTACACCTTCAGGTCACTCCATGAAGTCCGGAGGTAAGGTCTCATCATAACTAACAAAATGAGCCCAAACTCGGTAAGACTATGTCAACTCGTCTAGGAGTTCCACAAGCAGTCACCGAAGTACACCTTCAAGTCACTCCATGTAGTCCGGAGGTAAGGTCTCATCATAACTAACAAAATGAACCCAAACTTGGTAAGACTATGTCAACTCGTCTAGGAGTTCCACTAGCAGTCACCGAAGTACACCTTCAGGTCACTCCATCTAAGCCGGAGGTAAGGTCTCATCATAACTAACAAAATAAGCTCAAAATCGGTAAGACTATGTCAACTCGTCTAGGAGTTCCACTAGCAGTCACCGAAGTACACCTTAAAGTCACTCCATGTAGTCCGGAGGTAAGGTCTCATCATAACTAACAAAATGAACCCAAACTTGGTAAGACTATGTCAACTCGTCTAGGAGTTCCACTAGCAGTCACCGAAGTACACCTTCAGGTCACTCCATCTAAGCCGGAGGTAAGGTCTCATCATAACTAACAAAATAAGCTCAAAATCGGTAAGACTATGTCAACTCGTCTAGGAGTTCCACTAGCAGTCACCGAAGTACACCTTTAGGTCACTCCATATAGTCCGGAGGTAAGGTCTCATCATAACTAACAAAATAAGCTCAAAATCGGTAAGACTATGTCAACTCGTCTAGGAGTTCCACAAGCAGTCACCGAAGTACACCTTCAAGTCACTCCATGTAGTCCGGAGGTAAGGTCTCATCATAACTAACAAAATGAACCCAAACTTGGTAAGACTATGTCAACTCGTCTAGGAGTTCCAGAAGCAGTCACCAAAGCACACCTTCAGGTCACTCCACCTAAGCCGCAGGTAAGGTCTCATCATAACTAACAAAATGAGCCCAAACTCGGCAAGACTGTGTCAACTCGTCTAGGAGTTCCAAAAGCAGTTACCGAAGTACACCTTCAGATCACTCCACCTAAGCCGGAGGTAAGGTCTCATCATAACTAACAAAATGAGCCCAGACTCGGTAACACTATGTCAACTCGTCTAGGAGTTCCACTAGCAGTCACCGAAGTACACCTTCAAGTCACTCCATGTAGTCCGGAGGTAAGGTCTCATCATAACTAACAAAATGAGCCCAAACTCGATTAGACTATGTCAACTCGTCTAGAAGTTAGAAAAGCAGTCACCGTAGTACACCTTCAGGTCACTCCACCTAAGTAGGAGGTAATGTCTCATCAATCGAGCCCGAACTCGCACAATACTACTTAGTTTTAGCAAACTAAAATATTGTTATAAAAATCTGTAAACAGAAGAAACCTCCTCCTTTTTTTGAAGTCGGTTAAAAATAATCTAACGTTGTCAAGTATCAACCTATTCTGGTTTATCGAATATATTGAATTCGAAGAGCGATCTTTTCAACAAGAGCTAATGCAAACAGGCGACACAGTGTCCACTCATGACGGCGGCTGAGCGCAGACTGAGATTACGAAATTTTTACGCGATAAATCAAAAGAGGTTCAAAAAAATAAAATAACCCTTATTGCAATCGACTACGATTCATCTGTAATAGCAAAATATGAGAAAATATAAGCTCCGGTTGTTATTTTTTCTGCGACTTTCTGTGACACTTTTATACTATTTTTTTCCTCGGATTTATAATTGACTATATATACCTTCTTACATTATTTTTAGAAATTCTAAAATAGGTTGATTGTAGAACAAAAATGTACCAAAACTCAACCCGATATCGTAAATACTGTGGAAAATGGTTACGGAAGATCGTTTTTACAATATAAAAAAATACTATTTCCAAAAAAGTTGTCCCTCGGATTTGAAGATGAAGAACTAATCTATAAGTGTTAGTACTTTGTTATATTCAATTTGTTTAGTTTAGTTACAAATTGCACCGAAAAAAAGCATAATTTTGTACGAATTGTAAACGCGCCCTTAATATATAGAGATTATTTTACAAGTATAGATTAACACGGGAAGCAAAAACTTAGTACACTTTTTTTACAAAAATTACGCGAACGAAAGCTGTGCCAATTTATATACTCCTTGTTTATAAATTGGAACAACTAAAGTTTATATGGAGGAGAAGGGCAGAATGCAAAAAAAAAAATATTATGGTCGAATTTCGACCGCTAGTTATTATTATTATTCAGAAGAATAAATAACGTATTTTTGATTGCAGTTGCAGCAAGTAGTTGTGAAAGTTCAAGTGGCAGTACGATACGGGTGTACATAGCGAATCTGATCACCGAACTACTCAACGCAACGGAATTAAACGAGAAATGTATCGAGAGACAAATGTTGCCAGCCGTCATGGCGCTACTGCATGATGAAGATGCGTATGTATATTGTTCATTGATTTGGAAATATTCAATACTTTCTGACGACTTACAAGAAATTACCACTTAAATGAATTCGTTATTTAATAAAAGGTTATTAGCTTTTTCGGTAGCGTAGCAGTAGCTCGATTACCGGGTTCCATCAAACGTTTGTATGATCTGGAAATATTTGTTTAAGAGTTTGGGTTTCTTCTATGTTACAAAAAAGTATATAAGTAATGTATTAGTCAATCTAGCGGTCTTAGTACAAGCGCAGCTTAGTTTGAAGCTAGATAGCGTTGTGGCAGATGTCTGAAATATTAATTTAGAATAACCAAAGAGGTAGGGGAGCCAGTCTTCCGGCAGTCCCTCGGTTGACATAGCAGAGCGATTTGACTGTTAATTGTTGTGATTGGATAACCATTATTAGTCCTTTACTGCGCATGCGTCAGTAGAGAAAGACAGACAGTGTACCGCGATCCTCTCTTTCTTTCTAACCGTTGGACGTTTTCGCTTACTGTCAGCCCTTTGTCTTCCCCACTCTTATCTATAATAGCTCTATGAGAATAACAGTCTCTCCAAAATGCTCGCCGATATCTCTTGATTACTCTTCTGTTCGCTTACTTTAATATTTTAACTATCTTACCGGTGAAGACGTGACTATATTATTATAATGACATTACTAGTTAGACCGCTAGATAGTTAATCTATATAGAACATTGAAAAAACGATTTCCTAGAATAAAGAGGTCTTTTTCAATTTAAACAACATTGTGTGACAAGCTATTTTCGATCTTATATGTATAGACAGTCGAATTGATGTGCAATGAACTAACACTAGGCCCTCAGTAACTTTTAGCAGGTTTCTACGTTAAATAACTCAGGAAGTTCATCATCCTGACTTCTTCATATTACATTTCTAAATATAAAAATATGGTTTCAGGTCTGTTCGTGAAGTGGCAATAACATCATGGGGTAGTGTAACTCGCACTTGTCTTATCCGTGGTTTGGATTGCGAGGCCCAGTGCTGGCCGCCTGTCGACGATCTCCTGAACGGCTCTGCACCGATCTCGGCTAAAGAAACTGCTAGAATTGCGGAGGCACTTGCGTTACTGGTGCTGCCAACAGTGGATAATCATGCGGTTTCTGAAAAAGGTGTTATCGTAAATAAAATTAAAAAAATATATAAACACAAAATAGCCGTCTGATCCCCTTTTTTCCCAATTGCGGACGCCATTTTGATAATTAATATAGCCTATGTCACTACCACGAATCTGCTGAATTCGACGACACCTCATATGTTAAAAACAGCCCAGCCGTTTGGGCTGAGGGCGTGCCAAAGATATACATACCTACAAACGCTCGAAAAACATTATCATAGTCAGCAAATGAACAAACGGATTACCTGATTAGTGCCATCTATGGACACTTGCGGACACAAGTATATTTCCGCCTCTTGAGTCTCAATTAGCTGGTCTCAGGTTAAAGCGTTGGCTTTTTCTCATGAGACTCTGTGTTTCTAGAAAGAGCTGGGTTGGCTCCTCCAGCCAACCTTACCGCAAATTTAGAAAGAAGTTGTTATTTTAATGTGTTCAATATCATCGCTATTGGAATACCAATACATTAATGGAACACATTAAAATAACCTCTTTTACTGTCTTATAATGTTAATTTAAGACTGTCTTTTCTAATTTTTCCCTTAAAAAATGTCTTGAAGCGAAACCAGTCGTTTCTTAAAAAATAAACATTATATAACAGTACATAATAGCTAACATATTTCTCTCATTCACAAAGGTAAGTACAGATACAATTCAGATTAAATCATTCTAAATATCTGTAGCGAGTTCCAAAAAGGGCATTAATAAAAAACATTATGAGTAATCTAATAATATTGGATATGATTCCAGCCGTTTCCCTGCTGTGTGCTTTGTGCCAGCGCGTGGTGGTGTCGGGCGAGGCGCTGGCGGCTCTCACGCCGGGCCTGCAACTCGCCGCACATCACTGCCGGCGACATCCTGCACTTCTACCTGCGCTCAGGTACCATTCTCTAGGTCGCTCCTGGACTCTCAAATCAACAACCATTTTTAAAAATCTATTGATGGAAATAGGTTCTTCTTATAAAATTTTTGGTTTATTATACTATGGTGGCCAGGCAGACGGGTGGGCATAGATTTTATGTCAAGTCTGCCTTCTCTTTGCATCTGTTGATCTAACATATATATTATATAGTTGCATTGCACGGTTGACTCAGAGGTTTAAGCGGTCGCCACGACGCTTTCTACTGCGCCAAATTGTCGAGGGTTCAAATCCTAGACGGGACAACACTTTGTGTGATACACAAATTGTTTTCCTGAGTCTGAATGTTCTTTGTGTCCGTTATATGTATGGTTGTAAAGTTCTCCGCGACACAAGATGTATATTCCTAATGAGGGACATGTCTTAAAAAAAATAGTATATAGTTTGCTTCATTAGGTGGTTGTCATGACACTCGTTGCATGAATAGGAGTGATACTGCCCACACGAACTCTGAATGCTACTATTCATCTAAAAATTGGCTGTCGGAGGTTCCGTCTCTACGTGAGGCAAAAGTTTGTGATCCACTTTGTTGCTATGAGTCTGTGTGTATTTTGTGTCCATTTTGCAAATGTTTGTAAAGTCTCCCTCAATCCAGGATTTACTCCTAGTGCGAAAGATGTGTTTTAAAAAATGTACGCGACAATTTTAAAAATACTTTTATGTTTCTAAGAATCTAAATGTTTTATGAAATTAATAAATATCTCTAAATTTCAAATATATTTCTTTAAGGAAACTCGAAGAAGGCGTACAACACCCGGCATTAAGTCAGTACAAGGCGGCGATAGAAGCCCTCATCCACAACGTGGCAGGTACGGCACTAAGTTATGACGTCATCCGAGAACCGACCCAACCACGCCCCGCTACCAACCTCCAGGCTGCCCAGGAAGTCGGTAGGAGAGTCACACAGATGTTCCAACAGTCAAAATCGAATATGAATCTACAAAACATATTTAAGAAGAAAACTTTCGAACGTTCGTAAATAAATCATAAAAAGTGCTTTATAAATGCAATTATGTAAATATAGGAGGAAAAAATATTATGTATTGATTGCACTCGTTGATACAATTTTGGTTTATACCCCCGAAAGTTAAAAGGTTATAAGTTTTCGTTGCGGCATAAAGGTTTAATCTATATAATTTGATTAAAAATAGCTATAAGCGTTACCCATATTAATCTTAAAGCGTATATTTTTTTAGTATACCCGAAGCCTTGTAATCAATAAAACTGTAACCCTTTTTCACGCCATAAACAGTTATATTGTATTTTTAGGCAAAGTAGTGTAAAACAAAAATAAGAAATAGATTAACGGAAATTATTTGATAACTGTGCCTAATAAAATAATTATTTTTGTTGTTAAATGGAATGTTTGAGATAGATTGATCCATTTTTTGATAATATAATATATAACATGAATTCAGGCTTAACTTGGAACAATGCCTATTTAAATAATATATTATTACATTTAACTAGTCTAGCTTAACGATCTATTCGTTTTGGTGCGTCCAATACATTTATTTCTTACTCAACTTGTCAATCTAATCTCAAGCTTAAAGTATATAAATCAGAATCAATGACTAAGTTTAATTATACGAATGTCGTAGTGAATTGAATGGTCAACCTATCGCTTTCTATTACACCAGTTGTGAATTTAAATTCCACATGGGACAACAATTTGTATGATCCACATATTACTGTTCTGAGTCTTTCTTTGTTTCCCTTTCATGTATATTTATAAAATTCGCCCGCGAAACAGGAATATTCTGAGTCCGAGTTATTTAAAAAAAATGATGTTAACAATGCTTATTAAAAAAAACTCTTCTCACACCTGTCTAGCTGTGATAAGAGTTTTTTAAGTTTAGCTTTTTAAGCTAGTCTTAGCTTAATCTTCTACTTATTTTGGTACTTCGAGATAGACATTTCTTTCTCAACTTAACAATCAAATTTTAAGCTTAATAATTAATTATATATATCAGAATCATATACTAATTTAAAAAAAAAACAATTCTTAAATTGTTGGATTTCGATTGAACTAAAACATTCCTAATGATATTATTTTAATGTTATCGTTAATACATGAAGTACTTAATTAGTTGATATCTATTAAATAAATAGTTTAGGATAGTACAAATTAGTGCAATATAGAAACTTTTATGACTATTGCTTTATATAAAAAAAAAATATTACATGTACTTAATAACTGACTTCAAAACTCTTTTATTATTTGGTGCCAAGCTCATGAAATACCGCTACTCATACAATTGCTTTATAAATATACCAATACTATGAATACCAGAACGACTATTAACAAATTTAAAAAAGGTCCAAGAAATAAATAGGAAAAAGGAAATACTTTCTCATATTATTTATGAAACTGAATGAAGAGCAAAGCTAAAAATGCAAGTAAAACTGCGAGGAACTACTATTATTACGAGTTAAATAAACGACGCCTGATTTACGCCACCATATTTTGTAGTGTTAATTGTGCTTCCTATTAAAGGCTGAGTCACTTTTGATTTGTGTAGTTCGTCCATGCTTTTAACGTCTTCTTGAACCCACATTCATCATTTAAAAAGTAAAACATAAATAGCTAACACAAACCTATTATTAAATGTTGGTTTTGCAATGGACTTCCAATAACTTTATTACAGAACATTTTCTTCACACTTTCTACTACTACTATCTACTTTTAATACATGGGCCCGCTAAAGTGACTAATTCTGCCTGATTGAAAGCAAAAGCAGAATCCAAGAGTAGTAATCACCGTACTCATTGCGAATGCAGACATTACAACAATGCATCATGACTACCATTACTACAGTCTATTGAGATGCATCTGCATCTGTATGCATATATCAATATGACCTGAAGGAGTTTGACAAGAAATTTCTCTGGCACTGAATAACTCCTTGTCGTATGTCTATGTGTAACACATGCATGGATCGCTAGTTAATCCCTCAGGTGTCACGTCACTTTGACATAAGCATAGCTTGAGTGTCACTAATAATTCCATTATTATTATTAATAATTCCCGACTCGCGGCCATTGACCGGCCAGTAGCTGGCCGGTGACACAATAGACCATGTTTTAATACGGCCAATGAAAGGCCGTGGACACCTTAGGAGTTATCAAGTAAAATTTTAACAAATTAAAACCGACTTCAAGGGTTCACTCGATTTCTCTTGGATCCAATCATCAGATCTTAATGTCCTTATCATGGTAACACCGTCGGGATATCTCCTTTCCATTAAAAAAATAATCATCAAAATCGGTTCATAAACGACGAAGTTATCCGCCAACACACATAAAACATTAAAAAAAAACAAGTATATACGGTCGAATTGAGAAACCTCCTCCCTTTTTTGAAGTCGGTTAAAAATAAGAGCAAGTACTTAGATACGAATTGTTATTGCACTGTGTGTTAACACTCACTGTTAATGGGAAATGGTAATTTTGTAGTAAGTTTATTTATTATAATCTGTAGAATACCTAAAATTTCAAACATTTCTGGTTTAAGATCTTACAACAATCGTATTGAAATAGCAATCTTTGTTGTTAAGTGGTAGCGTACGCGACTGCTGTACATGAGGTCTCCGGTTCGATTCCCGGGTCGTACCAATTGTTTGTATGATCTGCAAATATTTGTTTCGGAGTTTGGGTGTTTTCTATGTATAATGTGTATGTATTTACAAACAAAAAAGTATAGATGTATTTATATCAGTTGTCTAGTACCCATAACACAAGCTCTGCTTAGCTTGGGATTAGATGGCGTTGTGTGTTAGATGTCCGAAATATTTATTATTATTAATTTATAAGTGTTCGGCATCAAACCAG
Organism: Spilosoma lubricipeda; assembly: GCA_905220595.1. NCBI lineage: Eukaryota > Metazoa > Arthropoda > Insecta > Lepidoptera > Erebidae > Spilosoma > Spilosoma lubricipeda. The sequence continues at coordinate 7,409,923 of HG992290.1, forward strand.
GTTCAATATGAAGTATATTAATCAGTCGAAGACTAATCGACGAATCAATGCGTAAAGTTATATAAAGTAGCCCCCTCATGCGATAATTTGAGTTACAACTAACTCTGCCTTCATGATTAAATAAATGTAATACTCTTATTTTTTACCGTGTATTGTGTATGAAATCAAATTAAACATTCTGTATGTTATTTATTATGTTATATAAACTTAGAACCAGTTTCACCGCTTACTAATACAATCCGTGATAGACTAATATCAACTGTTAAATAACTAAAGATTTCCATTTCACAAGTCTTGGAGACATACATGTCCGATAAACATATTAGTCTAGGATCCCCGGAGCAAATTTTACAAGTTATTACTATCAAGCTATTTTTTCGTGAGTGGCTTCATTTTGATGAGGGGCCCACCATTCAAAAATTTACAATTTTAACAGCACATTGTACTACAAATTGCGTGGTACGTTATCCTGGTCCTACGCTCAAAAGATTTTTCCCTGCTAGCTCTGTAATTTTTGTAAGTGAATGGTGGGTCCCTCATCAAAAGGAAACCATCAACGAAAAATTTGCTTGATATAACTTGCAAAGTTTGTTCCGGGGATCCCGGGCTATATATATTAATTATCTTTTACCTTTTGTCTGTTAAATTAGAATACACTTCCAAAACTTTAACAGGAACTAATAAACTGGTTCTTAGTGTTATATGTATATTCGACTTATAGTGAATTCTCGAATCTCAAGCATGAAATGTTACTTAACTAGGTATTAGAATAGATTTAAATGTTACACAAAAAAATAGACAACTATTGAAATTGTTAATTCAGTGCTTATGGTCACTAAATATTTATAGGCACAGAAATATAATTGGAGGTTGTGTTAATAATGTGAAATATATGAATTTTATTTTATAACAGTTTTTATTTTGACCCTGTTCGATATATTTTGTCCCCTGATCATCTTCATTTCAGCCGAAAGTTGACTACTTGTGGACAACGCCTCCCTTCAGGTTCGCGTCAACAACCGGTATTATGCTGCCCAGGTCTAACGATTTCCTGCAACCTTCACCAGGGCATCAGTCCATCTCGTGGGAAGCCGGCGTTACCTGCGGCTCTCAGCTAGTTTATTCATGTTTATTTAATATTTTTACTTCATTAGATACGTGTCTATAAATAGGAATCGGATGACAATGACTTATCAATGTTATATGCGCCGTGTGCAAAAGAAAAAAAAAATGACATCACTTCATGTTTATTTTTCACACGGCGAGACCAATTTGCTAGTCTTTTTTCATAGCCACGTACCTAAGTATATGTGAATAGCGTATTGAAAAGCTGTTAATTTAAAATAAAAAAAAGTATAAAATAAAACCAAACTACGACAAAACACGACGCTGAAAAAGTAAGTAAACAAGTTTGAAAGGTCGTAGTCACTCGCAGTTGGGCTTTAGTTTTTACTTTTTTTTATTTAAAATGTTTTGGTGCCTTTATAATATCACAATTATCGAGTAAATACGTGCAAAGAGCGAATGCTAATACTGGATATATTTTTGAAATGTACAAGTAACTCCCCTTTCAATGATACTAAACACGGCATATTTATCTCAAATTTATTTTTGAACACAGTATTTTATGACCGCTGGAGGGCGCCACATTAGACTAAGTGACACGTCATATAACTAGCGGACAATTAAAACGCTTCTAACGATACCTCATTCGTCCAGTTCTAATAAGTAGTTGAGGAGCTATGAGGAACAGATGAACATACATACATAGCCTGTTACAATCATAACTCTCCTTTGGATTTGCCGTAGTCGAGTAATTACAAACAAACAAATTTTACTTATTTGTACCTACAGATTATGCTACTCAGACCACTAACACAATATACTCAGACTGACATCTTGAATTTGGAGCCAAGCAAAACGAAGAAGGACAAGAAAGTACCTTAGCAAAATTCCAGAAAATAGTTTTTAGATTATGCTATGCCACTGATCAGCCACAATAAACGCAGTGTAATGCTGACCACTCGTCATACATTACAAAAAAAAAATGGTATGACACAATGAATCGTGTCGTGACTGTATAAAGAATTAATCTAAACATCTATACGCAAATGAATAAAATTGAAGCGTCTGTTCGTAATTTCAAATTAACAACTTTTCACTAAATGCAAATGAAAGTATGTTTACCTAAATGATTCTTGCATCAAAAAATCTTTTTTGTCTGTTTGTTCCGGCCAATCTCTAGATCGGCTGGGCCGGTTTTGACGGGACTTTTAAGTACTGATAGGTAGCAGATGATTTAAGGAGTAACTTAGGTTACTTTTTTAGACTAGCTTCGACCCGCGCGTTACTGCTTTTGATGAAATACCGCACACGGGTAATAGCGCGGGGCTCAGCTAGTTAACAATAAATGCAGCGCAATGCTGATCACTCGTCATACGTTACAAAAACGAATGGTATGATACAATGAATCGTGACATTTAAAAAATTATTAATAGTATCTACACTATCTACCTATAAAGGTACATAACTAAACACATTTATGTGATGATATCTACTACTGATAAATCGTGGATAAATCTGTAGGTTTTTACATCATCAACATTTTTACTGTGAGCCACATTACATGTAAAATTTCATTATCAGCGTGTTGTTATCTAGGCTTACCTTATCAGACAGAATATTAGCAACAGGAGCTTAGATCTGCTTTGCAATGATTTGTGATATATGGGGTTTACATACCTATAGATATTAGGTACGTTTTTAGTTAGTTCCTAGGTCTGCTATTTCTAAGGATTGTAAACGTTTTGAGTTTGTAGTTTGCCAACTCGACTCGATAAACATAATGCCAACCAATGCCAAGCTCAAATAACAGCATTCATTTGTGAAGTCGTGTTTCGTTGTTGAGTGCAAGACCGGAGCTCAATGATGCAGAAACGTCTTAATAGGACGCCATAGCGTGAGTCACCATACTATAGAATAGGTAGTAGAGTTGATTTCAGCACGAACGGGCTGGCTCGACCGGGGCGGTACTACCCTCGCATAGAAAAACAATGTAAAATGACAGCGTTTGTGTTGTCGCGTATCGTTGGTGAGTGCGAGACCGGAGGCCCAATGGTGCAGAAGCATCACTAAGCTGCCACAGTGTAGGTCACCATGCTGCATTGTCTGCATCCGCAATGAGTATGGTGACCACCACTCTTGGATTCTGCTTATGCTTTCCATCAGGCAGAGTAGTCATTTTGGCAGGCCATATATAAAAATAAAAAAAACTGAATTGTTTACATTCGCAATAAGTATGGTGACCACTACTTTTGGATTCTGCTCATGATTTCCATTAGGCACATTAGTCACTTTGGCAGGCTCACGCAGTAAAAAAAAAACAGGATCTACTGCATAACCCGTATAGTCAAGCGTGGGGTTGGTGTACATGTATTCCTTCGCGCCTGGCCACCATTGGTGTTTCTCTGGTGGTTGGGCGCATCGAGGCGCTGGGTTTACGGGTGGCCCTGGACAAGACAGAGACCCTGTTATTCCATGGGCTCTGTCGTGGGCCGCCCCCCGGCGTCTCCATAGTGGTCAACTCGGTCCTCGTACCGGTTCGGGCCCAGATGAGGTATCTGGGCCTGATCCTCGACGGTAGGTGGCTCTTCGACGAGCACTTCCGACAGCTTGGTCCCAAGCTGGTCGGCGCTGTCTCTGCCCTTGGGCAACTTTTGCCCAATTTGGGCGGAGCCAGCGTCGCAACGCGACACCTCTACACGGGGGTGGTACGAAGTATTTCCTATATAAATGATATGGGCATACTGCACAAATAAACCAATTAGTAGAACTGAAGTACAATTCAAATAAACCTGATAGTTCTTACAGCTGACACGTAACACTCGCCTTTAATACCATATACAGCATCACATAAAAAAAATCATTGCTTGGTTATGATTATGAATGATACTTATCGTTTTTATTAATAAGGTAGCCACTGCGTGCATTTTTAACTATAAAATTGACGTACTTTCATACTTTTTCGTGTTAAAATATAGCTTACTAGCTGTTGCCCGCGGCTTTGCTCGCGTGGAAGTTGATTATATGCATTTAATTAAAACTGTGTAAAATTTATTTATTTATTTATTTTTGATCATTATCCCATTTAAAAGAACTTTCATACAAACTTTCAACCCCTATTTCACCCCCTTAGGAGTAGAATATCTAGAAACGCTTAAATACGTATCTACTCTTTTTTAATCAGTAGCACATGAATAAAGTTTCATGTTTTTAACTTAAAAAATGACGAACTTTCATACAAACTTTCAACCCCTATTTCACCCCTTAGATGGCGCTGTATGGGGCACCGGTGTGGGTGGGGGCTCTGACTGCCAGTGGCGTAGCGGGAATGTCGGCCGCCCGGGGCGGCAGACAGTTTTGCCGCCCTCTTATTTAGATATTTATAGGTAATGTGCACCTACTAAACATTACATCGGTAGATTAATTCTAGAGAACTTTTCAGCGAGAACAGTCCACATTATTTTGGCATGATACAGGTTAGATTTAAAATAAATAAGTTAATCTAAGTTTTACCATCACTTATTGTTTATTAGTATACTTTTTATTATTTCAACCACTTTGAAACATTGTTACAACTTGACGATAGATATAATGAACTGATTAGCGAATTCTAAAACCCAAATCAATATTTACTAATATTATAAAGCTGAAGAGTTAGTTTATTTGTTGGAATGCGCTAATCTCAGGAACCGCTGGTCCGATTTGAGACACTCTTTCAGTGTTGGATAGTACATTTATCGAGAAAAGCCATAGGCTATATATCATCACGCTAAGTCCAATAGAAGCGGAGCACCAATGGAGAACGTTTTAAAAATAGGGGAAAATTATCACGCTATGGACAATAGGAGACACAAACGAGGTACGTAACCACGTTACAGCTCAGCTAGTTTTTCATATAAAACTATAATATAAAACTATATTTTTATTGAAAAGTAGGTAATAGAACTACTTTTGAGAATAAAAGTCAAACTTCCGCCTTTAATTAAATATTTATAGGTCTACTTTGTTTAGTAGAAAAGTATTTTATTACACCATCAATTTCTATAGCATCACACATTTTTTTTTACTTGTTCAATGGACAAGATAGCAAAATTAAGTACTATTTCAAATCACACAAGTTAGCATTTCTAGTTCTGTCATCAAAAATATGCCTTCTTTTTATGTGCCTCTAAGGTTCTATGGGAATTCTGAGTTTTTCACACATATTTTTTTCGTAACTTACAACGCCGTCTGCCTATTTTTCTCTCTCTCGTTTCTTTGTCAATATCATTTGCAAAGCATTTAATTTCTGAGCGCAGAATTTATGTCAAGTCCCTTTATTTGTAAATATTTTTGTGTAGGTATCATTCACTTCATGTAGCACCGGTTGCCAAAGGCCCAAGAAACAAAGAAAGGAAAATGACTCAAGTTAGCATCTCTAGTTCCGTCATCAAAAATATGCCTTCTTGTTTTGCGCCGCTAAGGTTTAATGGGAATTCTGAGTTCTTCACACATATTTTTTTCATAACTTACAACACAACGCCATCTGCCTATTTCTCTCGTTTCTCTGTCAATATCATCTGCATAATGCAAATATAAGCATTTACTTTCTGAGCGCAGAATCTTATGTCAAGTCCCTTTATTGGTAAATACTTTTGTGTAGTTATTATTCACTTCATGTAGAACCGATTGCCAAAGGCCCAAGAAATAAAGAAAGAAAAATGACTGCGTCACTATTAGTAAAGCTCCTGCATCTGTCCTATGGTTTAAGCTTTTAACTAGTTTACCTGCGTCTGTCAGCGTATAAGTCGCCATAGAAACGTTCCATTTCCGAAAGGACGGTCAGCTTGAATGCAACGATTTTTCCACTTGCTATGGTCAACTTCGTCAGGCGGCTTCCTCCGAGAGACTGTACAAACACTTTTAAACCCCGTTTCTGTTCGATCGCTTGTTCGATTGAAAGAGTATTGGAGCATCGGAGGTCGTGTCGTACGAGTATGCTGATCTCTTGGTTTAGTCCGCTTTGCCGACGAAGTTAAAAGTGGGTTTTCACGTCATTCCTTTATTAGCCTTCAGAAAGCTTCGTTTTCTTGTCCTTACGCTGCATTTAACAAAATCTCATACCTTCTTCCCTGAAAATTCGAACCACATTTTCCAGATTCTGGTTTACCTGTGTTGTGGTTTCCATGGTAGCAAATCGGTTTTACAGATTTGACTGGAACTTTTCAGTTCCCATCGCGGCTTGAAACAGAGTTGGCCGGAGCCTGGATTTCATCAAAAGGGCACGTTCAGCCTTAAAGTTGATATTCAGAGAGCCTCCGACAATTCGGTTATCAGTACCGGTGTTAAACCTATTGATAAAACTGAGACGTCTCTGAATATGTGGTTTTGGTCCTTCAAGATGAAATCGATCTCGTTTTCGGGCTTTGTCAAGCCTACTTCCTTGGGGACTGTTTTTTAAAGAAAAAATTTCAGCCCCTCTCGTTCGAGGAAGTTGACGAGTATTTGCCCCTATTATTTCTGCTTTCAAATACATAGGATTCTATTACCGATTCCCTGAAATTTAGTACTCCCACTTTGGCGTTAAAGTCATCCGTAACAACGTTGTTGTGGGTCTAAAGAAGGTCTTAAGAAGAGGAGAGCCCTCGGTATGTCGTCGAACATATCCTTTACCTCGTCATCCGAGTGGGCCGAGGCCGGTGCGTACACTTGCACTACATTGAGGCTATATCGCTCGGTGAGCCTGACAATGAGGTAGGCTACCCTGTTCTATATACTAGATATTTCCACAACGTTGCTAGAAAGGGACTTAATAACCAGAAACTCAATACCACCTTGAGATTGTTGGTCTCCCACACGGAAGTACATTGAATGGCTTAAGTCGAGGGTTATGGTGTCCTCCCCTTCTCTTCGGACTTCACATTACCCTAAAATATGCTATCTAATCTCCTCAAGTTCCACCTTGAGTTGTGCCAGATGCGAGTCTAGCCGCAACGTGCGGCCATTAAAAGTTGCCAAGATCAAGATCGCTTGTAGTGGCTTCCCGGTGATTCTTAGCACCCTTTATCCCGCCGTTACTGTGGTCTTATCGATGCTGTGAGTAGCAATAGCTGAACATATGTCGGATTCATTCAATAATTTCAATAATTTTTGTGAAATAGGAAAAAATTGCTTAAATCCAACCAACTAAAATTGACTTGCAAGACAATTTTCATAAAATAATCTTTTTCTGAATTTATGGTAAATATATATAATGCTATTAATTATTTTTGTGGATCATTTATCAGAATTCTAGTGCATAAAATATTGGTTAAACAAGTGGCTGTAGCTGTAGCACAAAGCTTCGTCCTACAATTTTTTAACAAAAGTTAACTTCTTGAAAGCTTTATTGGCTGACTGACCGCCACTGATCGCACAAAATATATTTTTCCCAATTTTGCCGCCCTTCCAATGATGGCGCCCGGGGCGGTCCGCCCCTCCGCCCCCCCCTCGCTACGCCACTGCTGCCTGCCCTCTAAGGCCCGCCTCTGGCGGCCTCAGAGGGTATTGGCGGTCAGAGCCATACGCGGATACCGCAACGGTGTCTACCGAGGCGGCGTGCGCCTTGGCCGGAACACCTCCGTGGGATTTGGAGGCGGAAGTGCTCGCCGTAGTTTATCGACGGGTGGCTGAATTCCGGGCGGAGAGAGGCATTCGCCTCCGCCCGAAGAGGTACGCGAGTGGCGTCAAGCCGCCCGTCGAGCCACGATGGCTAGATGGTCGTTCCGGCTGGAGACTCCGCGCTGGCTTTGCCGCCATGGAGGCTCTCCAGCCGGTCATCCTCGAGTGGGCAGGGTGGCAGCACGGGACCCTTTCCTTCCGACTCACGCAGGTTCTTTCCGGGCACGGATGCTTCGGAAAGTACCTGCACTCGGTCGCCTGGAGGGAACTGAGTCCCGCCTGCCACCACTGCGACTGCAGTAAGGACTCGGCCCAGCATACTGGCGATTTGCCCCGCTTGGGCGTCGCAGCGCCGGGCCCTCACTGCAGTCATCGGAGGAGATCTCTCGCTACCCGCCGTCATACGCTCCATGGCCGGTAGCGACAGCAGTTTTACCGCGGTCGCAGCCTTCTGCGAAGACGTAATTTCGCAGAAGGAGGCGGCGGAGAAGGCCCGGGAGGATGATATCCACTTGGACTCGATCCGCCTCCGGCGAACCGGGCGGCGGAGGCACGCCTATCAGCGCCTCATGCCGCCCTGAGTGTGGCCGCGGATGGTCTTATCTTTACAGTTCTGTTGTTGTTGTGTCGGCTCTTACGACACCCAACGGGATTAAGATAAAGTTACACACAGTTATCGCAATAAAGTTTGTTGAAACCGAATCTGATTAACAAGGTTATCAAGTGACGATTGGAAATTAATTGCATACCTATCTGTAGCGAAGAAAACAATAAAAATCATTTTTCAATATTTTGTATAATTTATAGTAATATTGTACTTGTGACAATGTACTATTATTGCAATGAAAATTTAACAAAAATAAATCACTGGAATGATATTTTGTGTTCTTATTCCTTCTTCTTCCTAGGACGCATGCAGCACACCGTGCTGGTGTCCAACATGTTGTAATCAGGGTTGCCCTTGGCACGCGATTCGATAAACTTAGCATGAGTCTCGGCAGATAAGTAGTAGGCCTTCACAGCTGGTGCATTCTTCATAGCAGCAATGTAAGTTACCTGGCAATAAAATTCATATTTGTACGAACGATATTGCTTTGTAGTATTAGTTTGCCAGGTTCATAAACAGAGTCAGAATTGTGACATGGCAATAAAAAGCATATTTTTACAATATATAGCTTTGTCGCATTAGTTTGCTTGGTTCAAAACTGAGCCAGAACTATATAATTAGCATAAACTTAAATTTTTGCTCATTGTTTTGGGTATATTACAATAATTTAAGAGTATATTAGAAGACAAAAAATTTCCCGCGACACCTACCGCGTTATGTCGGTTATCGCGTTGAAAGTACTACTAAACTATGTAACTCGCTCGCTATGTAGCTTTTGTTTAAATAATTTTTTAAATCGGTTAAACTTCATTCTCATTTTAGAATATCAGTTAGGATTAGCTATACTATGTTCAACCAAGCAACAGAATCAGAATAAAAAATATTTTTAGACTAGTAATTTAGTACCTAAAATTAATGTTAAGATAACAAATGCTCACCAAAGCTTCATATTTACTCTTGTCGATTGCCAACTCAGTTTTGCCTATAAGTGGAAGAGCTTCGAATCGCTCCAAGAATGGCCATAGAGTATAATCAACTAGTCCTGGACTGTCTCCATTTAAAAATTTGGTGCCACGGCTTTCGATCTCCTTTTGAAGAATCTCAAGCCCCTTGTGGTAGGTTTCCACCATAACAGGTGTTAGAGCTAAAGAGTTGAATGCAGCCGTGTAGTAAGTAGACTGAGCCTGTAAATAATGTATAATTTTATATGAGTTTTGGTCTGCCCAAACCAACTGTCTGGCAAAACATACTTTAATTTATCAATAAATAAAATAAGTAATTCCAATCCTCTGAGACCAACCTCAGAGCATCACACAAGAAATGCTCTCCACAGCATTGAAGAGTGTGTTTGAAATTTTATGGCAATAAACTTAAAGTTTATTTTCGAGTGTCTTAATAAAATCTTCACAGTTGCTTCTCCTTCTTGTCCGCACTGGCCAATATGCATAGACACATATTAATAAGAGTGCAGTGCTCCATGCCCTTATTTTATGTTGATGTAACTAATAGACGCTAGGGTGAACACAATTTAATACTCACGCCAGCAAAGCCTTCAACAATCATCTTGTCTTGAGCCCGGCGTAGTGGGTCCTGAGCTTGCAGAGCTACATCAGGATACTTTTCATCCAGATACACATTTATTATGTTGCTATCAAATATGGCCTTATTTTTTTCATATTCGAGTGCGGGTACAGTGCCTAAGGGCAATCAAAGAAAGAAATTAATATACAGTATGCATATTCCAAATGCAAGAGTTGTATTTTTTTATTATTTTATAGTAAGCGATTACCGCCACCTATGGATACCCGAAACACCTGAGGCGTCACAAGTGTGTTGCCGGCCTTTGGGGGACGCGATGGGGTATCAGGGAGGGCTTGGGGTATAGATCTCCGGTATCCTCATTCACTTGGTGAAACACAGCTCAAATGCTATTTCACACCGATTTTCTGTGAGCCAACTCCAGGCGAGCCAACCCATTCATGCCGTGGCTCTCCCACTAAATTACTAGTTCTAATTTCTAAGGTGAATATTTCCTATAATATTAGTTTCATAAGAGTGCATTGATTATTTTTTATTGTTGGAAACACGAATAAAAGTAATTTTCTAAAAATGAATCCTAGCTAGATCGATTTATCACACCTGAAACTCTGTGTATGCTAGAATTCATGAAAATCGTTGGAGCCATTTTCGAGATTCAGTTACATATATATACAGATATACAAGAATTGCTCGTTTAGAGGTATTATATTTCTATTTACCAGATAGTTTCTGTGTGAATCAGATTAGAGGATTGTAATATGTGATGCAAATCACTACATAGTACAAAACAAAGTCGCTTCCGCTCTCTGTTTGACAATGGATTTTGATGCGGTTTTCTTTTATAGATGGAGTGATTCAAGAGGAAGGCTTATAAGTATGTAACATGTACAATATAGAAGAGGACCGCATAATTTCAGAGGTTTCTAATAATATGTCGTAGATAAATACTTTTTTTGCGCTTATATTGAAAATGCTGTCTGAAACCTACAAGATAAATAAAAATAATGTACACCTTAAAAAGGTCTACAAAAAAGTCTACAGTGGTATATAATATATCTATCTCTTAGGGATAACGGACAGTAACTATTTGTGGTGTTTATCAGATTTAATGCTAGTTTGTTTCAGTGGAGAAAGCGTGGTGTTGTAGTTAGCTCAATTAGAAAAGTTAATAAGAGCGTTTTAGATAGTTAAAATATGCAAATTATGTTTTATGTTACCTTTAGGGCTGAAGTTAAAAATCCATTCCGGCTTCTCATCTAAGTTTATAAAAACTATGTCGTACTGCAGATTCTTTGCGTTCAACACAAGAACAGTTCTCTCGGCATATGGACAAAATCTCATAGCAAAAAGGCGCAATTTTTCACCAAATTCAGGTAGAGCATCCCCTAAAAATAAAGTTAAGGTTAATCCGGCGGCATAACAATTTAAATAAATTCTTGATTAAAACTCACTAGTAGAATAAGTACAAGTGAGTTTTAATCAAGAATGTATTACAACAAGTTCCATCAAGTGCCGACAATCGAGAGTATAAATTTAAATACATTTGGTTTAAAAAACTTACCGGATTTTAAATGCTTTTCAGACATTTTCGTTGCAAAGAAAATCGTTTATTCAGTAGGAAGGTAGGAAACAAGCCTTAAAATTTTAAATGTCAGAAAATTGAAGTGAAAAAATGAGTAAAAAACTGGTTTTTACTGGCTAGCTAGCGGCTACTTCCGTCGAAATTAACTGTCATTTATGACCACAGAACACATTTTTATATCAGCATTTACAATATAACAGGACAGACTAAAATTTCAGATAAGATATTAGATTGTGTGGATGATACAACAGAGACTCGAATCACGTTTGATATAGATACGAATCATAAGAATGATTTGAAAATTCGAATGAAATTATAACAATTTGGAAGATTCACTTCCGCAAGGCATTGTTACTTTTCAGATTATAAAATATAAATATGCGCATTACACATTATATTTTCAGATGTAATGAAAGTGGTTGAATCATTATAAAATTAACACTTGTGTTTGGTCTGGTTACCATAGGCGACACAGGCACTGCTTTAGTCTGGGACCAAGTGGCCGTGTGTAAGAGAGGTACGTAAAGTTACTACTATCATTCTCAAGCTGAAAGATCCACTAAGTGCCGCTATTTCAAACTCTCCAGGGAAGAATGGACTGCTTTTGTATTTTTTTTATTGATTCTGAATATTGATTTTTTTTTTCATCATCATCAGTAACGTTTAATAATCCCCAGCTGGATATAAGCCTCTTCTTAGAAAAGAGGTTAAATGTTTTGTAACAACTACGCCACTACGCTCAGCTCAGCCTACGAAGGTCCTACATGAACGGCAAAATCTTTTTATTTTATGAACAGATGAGATCATTGTTTCTAATATTTAATATCATTTCCACCAATTACATACAGATGGAGAGTTTAAAAAATCGCAATTGAATCCCATACCTACTTATTATAATGGTGCCACACACACCTTTGTATTCATAATCCGTCACCAGACGGACTGGATAATATTTTTATTACATTTATTATACATAGGTAATATTATTACATTAAAATGCCATCCATAAAACCGTTCAAAACATTATGTTATCAGTTCTCCAGGAGTTCAAGGACACAAACAAATAAAATTGTTGATTTATATCAATCAATAATTATTGATTTACGTTACTTGGCAAATATTAAGATATTCAAATGAAAACCCGTAATTGCTAAACTTCCAACGTAATTGCGTGTCCGTGGGCGCGTTAATTACTTACCATCAGGTGATACATCTGCGCGTTTGCCAATTAAAACTAACTAAAAAAAAAAGACCTTGATTACGTCCGGCTTTTCCTGATTTCAAGGCGTCGAGGTAAACCTCAATTCAAAACAAACATTGGTGGTGACAGTTGTTGTCACAATTAAACTGAAATTCACTAAAATTTGGTGTTGAATCGTAAGCTTAAGGATCATCTGCTTACAGACCTTTTTTCCATAACTTTCACTACACATATTTAGTTCAGTACCAATTAAAAATTGGTCAGAAGTAAACGCTTGCTTAGTAAAAAACTAAAGTAAACTCTAAATGTAAAAATGATGAGTAATAATAACTTACGTCGACGACGACGACGACGACTCTGAATAATGTTCATTTGGTACTGAACTAAACACAATGACAGCTGAGATGTGAGATATCGAAAAATGGACTGTTTTTTTTTTCTTCCTAATCTTATCCCAAGATTATTTGGGGTCGGCAACTGCTAGTTCCACCCAGTTTTACCTGAAGAACAGTTTTTACACGGAGCGACTGGCATCGGGTCTCCGTAACCCTGAGGGTAGAAACTGAATTCGTAGGTTGACTCTAGTGTCAATTTATTTGAGGGCACTAACTTTTCAATAACGATTACCATAGATGTTCATGGTAACCGGGACCGACGATTTAACGTGCTCTTCGAGGTACGGGCGTGTTGTTGTCACCGCCAAACATTCATGCTCCGAGCTGGCGGTAATAAGAATTTCACATTCGAAAAACCCAATACATTACTTTGGCCCGGCTCGGAAATCGAACCTAAGACCTCTTGATTAGCAGTCGCATACGCGGACCGATAGACCAACGAGGACTGTAAGTAAATGAAATTAAAGTATAAAATCCAACAACAAATTTTAGTGAATAATAGTTTAGTAATGACAACAACAGAATCACTACCATTATGCAATAGCAAAGCTAAATCAAAACTGTGTTAAAGATAATGTATAATAAAGTTTCGGGTGTATGGCATGACAAGGCAGTATTTAGTGCGACACGTCGAGTTTTACGTCACACGGTGCGTTTTAAACACAAGAATAGCTAAAAACGACCTAAGTTGAGTAATGTAACTAATTTTGGTTATGCCAAATGTATCTCTGAATAATGTTCATTTGGTACTGAGCTAAATAGTGACAGCTGAGATGTGAGATATTGAAAAATGCACTATAAGCAGATGAGATTAAAGTAGAAAATCTAACAACAAATTTTAGTGAATTTTAGTTTAGTAATGACAACAACAGAATCACCACCATTTTGCACTAACACAGCTAAACCTTATCTGTGTAAAAGATAATAATATCTATTAGAGGTTCAGGTGTATGGCATGACATGGCAGTTAATATCATATCTATCTAACTGCCCAGTAATAAGTAGGCACTAATCATAAAAGCGACAGCAGCGGTAGAGGTAGTACCACATAGAATACTTATTTTGTTTAATAATAAAAGTGTCATTGAGTCATTAATAAACTACATTTCCAGCTAAGGGGTACGGAACGTAAATTAATTATTTTCTTAATTTTTTTTTGTTAAGACTTGTAAATAAAATTTTTAATAATGCATAATTTGCTACTCCTTTTTTATCTAGATGTCGTTAAATGACGTCACACTAGGTTCGAATGACGTAATATAGGGATGACTCTCTATCGCAAACATTTACCTTGCTTTACAGTGCCTAACTAGTTAATTCATTACCTATCCCTTTTGTCAAAGATATCTATCTATTTACAATGATAACCACAACGACTACTTTTGTTATGCATTTATTTATTTCATCATTTCATGGAATTCGAGCAGTCGGTCAAGTTCTGGGATACGTGTTGCCGAGAAATATGTCATCGATAAAAGGGAAGATCAATTATAACACAAAACATCTGAAAAAGGGTATGTTATTATCATTTAATCGCAATTTTTAAAACTTTATATTTACTCAAGCTTAAATTAATAATTAATTTTATAGCGAGATTGAAAAAATAGACAAAAACGCAGATCATTACTCTTCACTTTTCAAGGGCGACAGATCATTAGTGTTACCACTTTTGTGTAGTAATTCTACCACAGACAGAAAAATATGATCGGATTGTAAAGGGGTTTTAAGTAGTTGAAAAACTCAAAAGATATTTCAATTAGAACATACTTGTATTTATTTTACATATGCTAGGAACTTGTTTTTATGCTGAATATTATTTGAAACATGGGACAAGAAATTAAACTTCAAATAGTGTTTTCATTTTATTACAAACCATTTAAACGATCGACAACATCGAAGTATTATAGATAAATTAAAGTTTAGATTGTCAAACTAAATATTTTGTTTTTGGCGTTGTTGGAAGTCACAGGCAATCATGACGATATTAAGCTTGGATACATATATATTTTAGTCGCCTGCTTGTGCTGCACAAATTGCACATAGCGGTGTCGTGACCATTGCTGAACCTATATCTATGTGAGATTCCTCTGATAGTCGATTTAATTTTGCAAAATAAATTGTATCTGAAATTAATTTTGAAGCTATAGTCAATTGTTTCTGGCTAATGTCTCGTAACTGTAGGCCTATAGACCTGCCCATTACTTCCCAATCTTCACTTTTCATGGGAACAGATTGTGTCGTTGTATTTAGATGATCCTGTTGTTTCAAAACTGTAATTCTGGGTTTCTTTCTATATTCCGTTCTTTTATTAGTATGTTCTTGTGAGGTTGATAGTTCATAAGTGCACTCACTATCAGTGCTATCCTGAGTTGTGTCCTACGACAAAAAAAGTAATATTTTTAATTTTCATCCGCACATATGCTACAGATATTAGTATATTATTAAGTGTAGGTAATAAATAAGTGTATGATTTAAATATCATAGTACAAAGCTTTCGTCTTCCTACTACCTAATTTAATTACTACTGTAGTTTAGGTACTACTTAAACTAGTAATTAGTTATTAACTTGCGAAACAACTTTTTTTGAAAATCTATTTTACAATTGTCCATCACAATATTTGAAAGAAAATGTAATAAATATTATTCTTCAAAATAAATATATCTTTAAAAGTTTCATATCCTACTTAATGACACATACCATTAAACATGTGTGTCAATAATACCTCTGATTTTAAAGGATCTATTGCTTGGGGTTTAGTCGAATGTCGATCGCTTGACTCATGTACATTAGATAAAAAATTTAATTGCTCGAAATACCACAGTGACGGTTCATACACTTCATCAGCACCACAACGAATGGACTTTTTAACCTGTAATCAAAATTAATAGGTAAAGAAAAGGTTTAAATTAATAAAAAGAACTTTCTTCTGTGAATTACTACCAAATTTGTTGAATTACATAACAAACTTGGCAACCCAGGATATAATGTCATCATAACAAAAATTATTACGGGTTATTTTCCCGGTTCCCTCTTTGTTGCTTTTATTTGTTACTTTACTGCTGTGAACACCATAGATGTAGAATACCATGTAGAATGCTATTCTATATCTATGGTGAACACGATCTGATTTCATTGAATACAATCTAATCTGATTCTGATATCAACTTCCATTTTGTTATCTTATACATTAAATGATTTAAAGAAAAAACAAATACATACTTTCTTTAGTTCTCTAAAGTACGTTGTGCGCATATTTTCTAGTTTCTTTTTTAATGTGTCAACCGATGCGTCTATGTCAAAGTTTTCTCTGTAGATTTGTGTAAGAACTTTGTATGCATCATTACGCATGGATTTATTACTGTACATGCAACTTGACTTGTCCCATAAATAAGGAAATTCTTTATGATATAGATCTAAAATTTGAGACCAAGCTTTACGGTCTCTTGCTGACGCCATTTTGAATCGAAATTATGATTACACTATCAACAAAACCGTACGGGAAGAACACCGCGGCCATACTGAATTACTGACCGCCGTATAAAAATTGCCGATCGCGTTGTACAATTGTCTATTCTAAAAGGGTGGTCGCTTGTATCGCTTACCGATAACACAACTCAACTACACTAGAGAAATGATTAGTATGGTAAGAAATGTCTACAGGCATGGGCGTACCCAGGTTCTGGGCCAGGGGGGGGCAGATCAGACTTTTTATCAGCACCTAGTAGAATAAATAAAGATAAAATAAAATAGGTAGTTTTTTGGAATCGTTTACTATTACACTATCTATTTAAAAAGTAAGTTGCGAGGTTCTTCAGCAAAATGATTTATGACGTCTTCCGTGAAAAAGTCGTCCATATCGAGTACTAATTTTCTATATACACTGAGCATACAAAGTCCGTTTAACCTGTCTTCGATTGTAGTCGATCTCAGCCATGTTTTAACACGTCTGAGTGTGCTGAATGATCTTTCGATCATAAGTCTGGAATATGGCATAGCCAGTAAAATTTTAATTATTTTTTAAATTTTATTTAAGTAAAGTCTCTTTTCCCCTCAGTGGCAAATCATGTGTTCCACAAAAATTATTGTATTATTATAGCTTGTAAAATATTTCTGTTTTCCTAATTTCTTTATTATCCTAATTATTTTCTCGTGGCCTGCTCGCATGGTAACTTGAATATTAGATTTATTTATGCTGCCAAAACAATTGGCAGACGCACACGACTCTTTGTGCCATTGACTATCTGCATGTGATTTGCAGTAAGTATGTATATCTTTGTATTTAATAAATAGTCGAACAATTAGTGACCCCTGTACACCACGTACAACTCTCGCCAGAAATAAAACACAAAACAAATAAAAGGCACCTTTCAAACTCTTTGAGTATGCAAAACAAAGTTTGTACATTTCATACAAAGAGTGGTTAAATTTTCGTTTTAAATGAGTAGTAGCATCACCAGCATAATCATAAGTTTCTGGAGGTACCCAGCATCGCTTTAACATTGCCATTCACTTCTCGGTAATCAATGCAAAATATCGTCCAACCCGACCGATATCGTTTTCATGATCATCTCCATCATCCAAAATGGAAACTACCTCGTTAAGAATATTAGAAAAATGGACGGTTTCCAATTCTAATTCTTCTTTCGGTTTTAAAAATGACTCACACAAGTTTTTATTAGCAGAATAAGATTGTTTTACCCACGGTTACGTTGTACCTATTACAACAACAACCGCGGGTAAAGTCACGGGGCAAAAATAGTCTAAAAAAATATCCTAAGTTCGCTCGCTCGTACTCTCCCATCTTTCTTCCTGTTATTTGCGCGCGGCACACGTTGTGGCTCGGTTAGATTCGGTAATGTCCTTGGCTTGGCCCGTATTGGTGCAGAGCCGAGTTGCAGTCGAGGACACCCGAGCGCGGTATTTTTGCTAGCGAGTTGATATAAAGTGCGTACCGCACGATTATTTATTTTAAAGTTGTGTATTGTATTGCCACCGGCAAAAACTTATTTTTATTTTTATCGATAAGAAGATAGGTAACAGGGATGTAAATAAATTCTAGGGGGGGGCAGCTGCCCTCCCCTGCCCTACCCTGGGTACGCCCATGTCTACAGGGATTTTATTTTAGTGAAAAGAAAAATAGAAAGTATATTAAAATTGTTACCCTTCTGCAATGAAATCCTATTTTTAACCCCCGACGCAAAAGAGGTGTGCAAAGTTTGACGTCGATATCTGTCTGTGGCATCGTAGCTCTCAAACGGGTAGACCGATTTCGATGCGGTTTTTTTCATTTGAAAGCCAGTTTCCTGGCGGTGGTTCTTAGCTATATCTAATATCGCTCCAACAGCGTAAAAGTATTAGCTCTTTGCCAAAATAATGTGAGGGATTTTTGACGTAGGTATAATAACTCGATTAGGTGCTTCACGCATGCCAGTATAATCGTTAAATGACAATTACTTGATATCTTTGACCTGATGCTGAGTTTTTTAAAATTTAATGTTATTGAAATATTAAATGACAAAACAATGTTTGCCGAGTTAGCTAGTGTCTAGTTGTTATATTTTAATACCTATATAAATAAAAATTAAATATAAATTAATAAGAAATGTATGTACCTACTATGTACGAAGTGTACGAACCCGCATAACTTCCGATCGTCTGCACCAAATTGGATGATTCTTTTTTTGTTTGTTAGTTACTGTCAGGGAAAGTTTATATTTGTATAAATAAATCGTATAAAATTTGTATAAAATAAAATTAAAAGAAAACCGGAAGGGTTATATTTTCTAAGTCCGCGACTGTCCACGTGGAAACCTTAGGCGTACCTAAATCTCTACAAATATATAAAATTGGAGTGTCTGTTTGTAATGTTAAAATAACCGCTTTTTACTAAATGCATATGTATGTATACACCGTACATTTACCAAAAATGTTGTTAACAATTTTTTTGTCTGTCTGTCTGTTTGTTCCGGGTAATCTCCGGAACGGCTGGACGGATTTTGACGGGACTTTCACTGGCAGGTAGTTGATGATCCAGGGAGTAAATTAGGCTACTTTTTTCAAACTAACTTTGCCCCGCGGCGTTACTCGCGGTACAACGATAACCGCGAGTAACACCGTGGGGCAAGACTAGTATAAAAAAAGTAGCCTATGTTACTCCTGATATCATTAGCTGTTTGTCAGTAAAAGTCCCGTCAAAATCGGTGCAGCCGTTCCAAAGATTATCCGAAACAAACCGACAGCCATAAAAACAAAAAAATGGGTTTTTGATGTAGGCAAGTATCACGTGCATTTTGTGAAAAGCTGTTAATTGGAAATTAACTAAAACTTATTTTTTTATTATTTGTATACACGGTAGGTATATTTAATGTCTTTGAGTAATATCTTCACAACATGTACCTACAAACACGACGGTAATCGCGTTAAGAGTAGCCTATGTCCTTCCTGAAGAATGAAAGTATCTCCATGCAAAATTTCATTGAAATTAAAGACACAGCTAAACCGTTTAGCCGTGAGAGCGTAACAGACAGTCAGAGTTATGTTTAAAGTGATGATATTAGTATGGATGGATAACTCTAGTCAAGTCGGCCCATATGCTACGAAGCATGAATCTCCCATAAGCAACTTTTATTACTTTTAATGGTTAGTTTTGTAAAGTGAAAACATCTAAGAAAGTATTCTTTACTAATGTCCTCACAAACTTTTTCAGGTGATCCAGTACCCCCTTACAATGGAAAGCTGCGAATTTACAACATGCGCTTCTGCCCGTTTGCTCAACGGGCTGTTATGGCACTTATCGCCAAGAACATCGATTTTGAGGTGGTGAACATAGATCTCATGGATAAACCAGAATGGCTTGCCTCGAAAAGTCCTCTTAGTAAGTAAAAGCTTTGTTTTCATTCGTTAATAAAAAAATGTTTGTGCAGTGACAGATTACGAATACGGAATGTTACCACTCGGTACTCACCGTATGGGTGTTGCGAAAGTTTTTTTTTTCAGAGAGAGAGAGAGCACCGAGCAAAGAGAAATAAACTTGAAACATGTACCAAACTATCTGCCCAGTGTGCGTTGTATCGTAGGTCGCAACCTTTTCTAAGGAGAACTGTTGTTGATGATTATGAAAGACAAAAAAAAAACATTTACTGTAAAAAAGGACATTGGTAGTTTATCAGTAAAAGTATAGACATGAATCATGAAATAAAAAAAAATGTTCAAAATTTAGTATTGATCAACTCTCGATCTTACTAATGTCATAAATGGCGACGTGCAATTGAAATTCAAAAAGGAACACAGGAACACACACATTTTTTACATCTTATGACCCCAGTACACGGTGGACCAATGTGCTCGGCGAGTGCGTTCGACCAACGTGTACTGGGCCGTTTTGTGTCTATTTGTCGTTTGCGACCAACGTTGACCGACCAATCGATTAGTGTCGGTTTTCGGGCACAAATCAAAATAATTTGGCGCAAACTGCAAACAGAGTTCACACGTTGGCCGAGTGTTCAGTTCATAGTTACGCGTCAGAGTAGAGGGTCATGTCGCACTTAATTGTTTTACGAACATGGCGACATGGAGTAATGAGGAAATATTTCGGTTCATTGATTGTTTGTAGAATTAATCAGTTATATGGAACTCAGATAGGTAAACTTGCCTAACTAACTTCGATAAGTATTACATGTTTAGTTGCGAATTCAGAATATTGTTCACTAGAGCAATTTAATTTTGCTGGTGCACTAGTAAATAAAATTTGAAAGCGCTATACAAATAAATTGCAGCGGCCGGCATCCCCTCGACATCTATCTTTATCTAACGACCAATGCAGAATAAATCAGGCCAACGCGTGAACAGTAACCACGAAAATCTGCCGAACTTGGCGTGTTTCATTCTGCATTGACTGCATTAGTCGTTAGATAAAGATGGACGTCGAGGCGATCGCAGCCGCTGTAATATATTTGTATAGCGCTTTTCCTTTTCTTTAAATTACTACTGCTTTTCTAAACTTGAAAATCTCCTACATCTCTTTATTTAATTATTCTGGTTATCATTATGCTGAAATCGCAACTAAAAATGGATTACTAATTGTAGGTAGTGTAGTGAAATATTTTGGTATTATTTTAATGTTGCTCGTGTTTGAGGTTCCATGTAACTGATTCATTGTGATAAACAACAATCAATAAACCGAAATATTTCCTCATTACTCTATGTCGTCATATTCGTGAAACAATTAAGCGTGACACGACCGTCTACTCTGACGCGTAACTATGAGGTGAACATTCGGCCAACGTGTGAACCCTGTTTGCAACTTGCGCCAAATTTCTTTGATCTGTGCACGAAAAACCGACACTAATCGTTTCATCTGCGAATGTTGGCCGCAAACGACAAATACATACAAATCAACCTAGTATACGGTGGCCAAACGCACTCGCCGAGCGCGTTCGGCGAATGTGTACTGGAGCTATTAATTTTATTTACCTTTTTAAATATTTTACCATTTTTAGATTTAAATTATCTTTGTCATTGTCATTTGTAGCAAAGGTGCCAGCTTTAGAAATCTCTGACGGATTTTCGATTTATGAGAGCTTGGTTATAGTCGAGTACTTAGACGATGTATATCCCCAGAGACGTCTATTACCGCAAGAGCCAGTGACCAAGGCGTTCGATAAGATCATCGTCGAAGTTTGCACGCCTCCGGTAACTTTAATCTTTACTAATATTTTTTTCTTATTTAGTAAAGCAGTTTCAGTCGTTGGTCGTTTGGCGCATGCGGCTGCCGATCAAGAGGTCTCTGGTTCGATTACCAGAAATAGTGTTATTGAGTTTTCCTGATTATAGAAATACAGTGAAATTCTTATGACAGCCGGAGTTTGGAAGTTGGGGTCTTAACCCTCGTGCCTCGGAGAGCACGCTAAGACATCGATCCTGCGCCTTAACTCTTCCCCGTCTTGTCGGATAGCCGTCCTATCGGCAATCGGTTAAAAACCTTATACCTACTATTGATAATAAATATTATAATCACAACCATCACTATAATATTTTTCATTTTAATCTCAGTCATGGGATACAACTGTTGATTACATTACAAGCAAACCATGGTCATCTTACTCGTTTTGAAACCCTAATTTATTTTTAGATTCATGGTTTGTACTTCAAACTCATCAAGTCACTGCCAGTCACTGACGATGATATAGCTGGTTACTTCAAAGCATTAGACATGCTGCAAATGCAGCTGCTGTTACGAGGCACTAAGTTCTTGGATGGACCGGAACCCGGTTACGCTGACTACATGTTGTGGCCATGGTTCCAGAGACTGCCAGAAGTGTACGATGAAAGGAAAGAGATGGACGAGACTAAATACAAAGTTCTGGTGGGTATCTTCTTTATTTCAGTGTATGTAAAAACCATAGGGTATTCGTTACCGCCTGTTTGTATCTGCATGTAAACGAGACGGGCCAGAAACTTGGCCAATATTCTTCTATCCTTCTCAATCACTCAAGTGGGAACTCTATCATCTTTGTACTTTTCGTATGATCAGACTAAGAATAACGCTCACCGCCCCTACCATCTCAATAAATTTATTTACGATAAGTAATATATTACTTACTATTGGACCTCTAATGTGAACAATTTAACGACATCATTGCATCGCTTGATTGGTTTGTTCAACAATGTCATACTATTATTTAAACTGATTTGTATGGAGTCATTACGTCTACGTTGCTTCCACTTCCTACTCATAGACCTCTTAAATCTATTTTATTATTATTAGCTGTAATATGAAATCTTGTGTTTATTTTCAATACGGACTATTTACCATTTAGAGTTCCGTGTGGTGATGGAATGAGAATACCAGTGTCTCTATATCTATTCATCTCGTGGGTGTCGCCAGAACCAACTAAGGGAGCTGAGCAATCCGTCTGGCTAGTATTTTAGGGCAATGTAATCTCTTTTCTAAGATGTTCAGAGGTGTAATTTTTCTAAGAAAGTACGCTAGTTTTCTAGAGTTGCGAATGTTCGAAGTAGTAATAAAAGTAAACGATAATAATCGACACGGCAATAAATAGGTATAATTTAATTTTTAACTTTCAGTTGGAGTATATAGCGAATATGTGGGAAGATCCGATAGTAAAGGAGTATGCAGTACCAAAAGAAATACTCCAGACTTTCATCAAATCATATGCTCTGGGCTCAAAACCTGACTATGATATACTTCTTAAGAACTAATCTACCTACAAGCCACACACGACATTAGCATGATGACAAACACTAATCGTAGTCAATAATGAGTATTTTTAACCTACAATAATACGATAAATATCTTTAACATACTCTGTTTAGTAGTACTTACAATCACCAATAAAAAAATAAATAGAAATTACCTAACTGTTTTAATTACCTACTCGTGAAATTGTAACAATGTACAACATTGTGTTCATCTGTCTGAGGGCCTTTTTTTTACGATTCCGTCACACCACCCCGCCTCAAACCCCGGCGGGGTGATGTGACGGAATCGAACCGACTAAAACCATACGGTGTGCCACTCTGCGCCTGAAACGGGAGGGATCCGGAAACTGCTGTTATTAACACATCCGGACCCCATCTGTCTGACGGCCTAGTACAAGTTTAATAAACCAAGCCGCTCTCGAAGATAAACGCTATCGTCGCTGTGATTGTTAGAGATTTTAAAGCCGGCCAAAGACCAATATCTATGGCATTTAATTTTAAAACTCTTTGCCAATGCACGATAGGTGGTTAGGAATAGAAATTGATTCCCTTTCTAAATCGAAGCAAATCAATTTTCGATCATAAAACGATTTAATCATATCTCAATCAAAGCTGATATTTATTACTTAAAAACTACTAAGTAATAAAATATCCCATGAGAAAGTTGTACAGCCGAATTGAAATAACGAATATTGGCCTTGAAGTTATACCCTCAGATGGCGATCATAGATTAAAACGACAAAAAAAAGGATCGAACCATGTGGCGTGAAATTGGAGAGGCCTATGTCCAGCAGTGGACTGCGATAGGCTGATGATGATCAGCTGTTCTGTATACGCCATCACACCTATTATTAGGTTAACATTTTCAGTTGGAGATCGTTTTTTGTTTTTTCGAAAGACGAATCCCATTTCATCTCATCCACATTTTTTCATATTTTTATCATTAATTTCATCACGACGAAGACTAAAAGATTTGAAGACTTTTAAACACTTGACATTGGCAGAAATAACTGATCCGAGAGAACCGGCTGGTTGCCATTTCATGAAAAGAAAAAGGAAGAATAACATTTTCAGTTTTGCAGGACTTTCAGCATCCAGAAATCGTTTAAAAATTACTGTTTTGATACTAAGCTATTAAAAATTACGTAGTAAGGTAGTTACATAATAATTTAGTTCTAATAACTAATATTTAAAATAAAATACATTTAAGTACCTACCTAGGTATTTCTTTATCTTTTTTGGCGAGATTAATGAATATTGAGAATAATAAGGGAGATAATATACCGCCTTGAGGGACGCCAGCGAGAAGATCACACCAACCTGACGATATGTCATCAATGTGAACACACTGTTTTCGTCCCTGAAGATAGGAGGAGAACCATTCCAGAGCTTCTGAGGACATCATACGATAGGAAATGATAGCCAATAAGACGTCGTGACAGACGGTATTAAAGGCATTGCAGAAGTCAATTAAAGCCAGCACTGTGACTTTGGTGTCCTCCATACCCTCCCGAATGTCACCAGTCACTTTGAGAAGGGCAGTGGTTGTGCTGTGAACTGGTCTGAACCCCGATTGTAAGGGACTGAGAAGGGTCTGCTGATAAACAAAACAAAGCACTTTAGAGAGGAAAGGAAGTATAGAAATTGGACGAAAGTGTTCAGGCAGAGAGGGATTAGAAGTTTTGGGTAAAGGTATGATGAAGGCCTTACGCCAGAGAGAGGGAAAGATTCCAGAGTCGAGTGAAAAGTTTATAATATGAGATATTACAGGAAGAATGTGATCCATGATAGCAATGATCATACGACGACTGATGCCGTCACATCCAATCGCGTTGGAGCGAATGGACAGGATAATCTTTTTGATGTCCTCAGAAGATACTGGAGAAAAGTCAAAAGATTCAATGTCAGGATGGGGTAGGCTGGCTATATAACTCAAGGTTTGACTTTTGGTTTAATGATCCATCTGATGTGTTCTTGGTGTTCTTGAGAAATCACGATTTATATCATCTAAACCAATTGTCATCTTAAGATAATTGCGCTGTTTGCCTATGCCTAAAGTTCCAAGGAACTTCCTCATACTAGAAGTTGAAGAGGATTCTATATTTTGGATTATATGGCGGCGTTTGGCGTTACGTATCACCTGATCACACCGATTCCTAGCAGTCTTCAAAAGGTTCCATTTCTCTTCACAACGATCTTTCCTGTACCTACTGTAGCAACGATCTCTCCGTCTCATAGCGGTTCGAACTTCATCTGTTATCCATGGTGCAGGGGGACGCCTTAATTTAACTTTCCTCGCTAAAATATCACGCTTATCGAATAAATACGGACAAAGTCACGAGCCACTGCTAATAATATATGTATTTTTGAAATGTACAAGTAACGCTCTTTCCTATGATACCAAACACGGCATATTTATCTAAAATTATTTAGCCTATAACCAGCGGACGATCAATACGCTTCTAACGACACCTCATTTTGCCGTAGTCGCGTAAAACAACTGGTAACAAATTTAAGAGATGTGAAAAAAAATTACTTTTTAAAATGTCGATAACTTTAGGTACTCGTTATATTTAATACTACTCGCCTATCCCTGGACCTCCTTAAAATAAAGCAAAACTTCTCCCTATCGCCGCGTTTTGTCACGCAAGGGCGGAGGGACTGCACTTCCCGAAGCGCTGGAGACACAAATTGAAATTGGATGGAAATCTTACAATAAATCTAGAGCCGAGTTAACAGTTGTTACCTTATGATTAATTTCCTTTTTCTTTGTTGGGGACGCTACATCGAGGGCCATTGGGTTCTCGGAATGATAGAAGATAGAAGATGGGTCGGAGGATTTGAGATTGGAGCTGTGCCCGGATAAAATTAGATCAGCGGAAACATTAACATCTCTTATAGAGAATCATGTAGAAAAAGGAACAATTTATCCATACTGACTACTGGAGAGCATACGATTGAACCATTCTGATCCTAAAAATCCATTTATCGCAGAAAATTAAAATACAAGGGCCAATATAAAAAGAATAATAATTTTTACCGCTCAGAGACAATAACATATATAATCTAGATTATTAACGTAAAGATAAGCATATAGGTAGAGTATTTAATTTGACAAATATTTACATGTCTATTTAACTGAATTCACAATAACTAGTGAATCTAATAATCGTATAAGCATCGCCTACGAGATACCTACGCCCATAATAAATTTAAGTACAGTCATAAAAAATATCGCTAGTAGATATCAAATACCTTTACTACGTAATCGGTACGTACCTACTACTAGTTTATCATTTTTATTGTTAAAAATATTTATTTAGTATGATAACATCAACAAGCGTTTTCGGAATGTCTTTTGTTACTTCATCATTACATGGTATTAGAGCAGTCGGACAAGTTCTGGGATATGTCATGCCAAGAAATATGTCATCGATAAAAGCGAAGATCAACTTTAACACAAAACATCTGAAAAAAGGTTAGTTTTTGCTATATTCGCATTATTCAATACTTTAATGCCTTAAAAAGTTGATTCAAACTGGTTATTATGTACATAAACTACATAGAGCGCCTTTTATCATAACCTTAATCAACAGACAGAATAGTAATCACAGAACACATATACTCTGATAGAAATAGATCAGGATTTCAAAATAAAAATATGACGTCGTCGACAGAATATTAACCTTATTTTTCAAGGTCAAGGTTGAACAATAGTTAAGATTACCGGTGTTGCTAACTTTGTGTTAAATTTCTACCGAAGAGAGGTTTACGGTATTCCCGATTGGTTTAAGTTGAAAAAAAGCGGATTGTTATTTAAAAAAAAATACTAATAAATTTTGAATATTTATGTTATATTATGTTAATTTTTTTTTTTTTTTTTTTTTTAATGTTTGAAATTTTTTTTTTATAATTTTAATTTTATAATTTTAATAAAGTTATTTTTTTTTAAAATTATGTTAATGAAGATGTTTATTTTTTTTTGCAATTGAATCTTATTGTATGAACTTTTGGATTAAGACCAATATGTATGGTAGGTGTTTTGCACTTTAAGTAGTAGATTACGATTAATTTGTTTATAGATGGAAGATCTTAAAATGTCCTTTAAAATATCCTTCAGGTGATCCACTCCCGCCATACAATGGGAAGTTGCGCCTTTACAACATGCGCTTTTGTCCGTTTGCTGAACGGGCTGTCTTGGCGCTTAATGCCAAGAATATCGACTATGAGGTGGTGAACATAGACCTCATGGATAAGCCCGAGTGGCTTGCCTCCAAAAGTCTTCTTAGTAAGTGAAAGTTTTATTTTCCTAATATTAATGAATAGGTCGTTTGTACCTTAATTTATCGATGTACACAGTGTTATGGTACGGTCGAAAGTGAGAGAATCATATCCGTTCTTTGTCTGACAGTGAAAAACAGGTGCGATAGATATTTAGTTTAAGTTTTACCTTGACTTTTTACGGGACTACCAAAGGAAAACATTGTATATGTTTATATATGTATATGTAGTCTTATCGTGACTAATAGTAAAAGTATAACGCAGGCGATTTTACTGTAGCTGTATAGATGACACAGACTGATAGTAGTATAGTAAGATATTCAAAATATTTTTGTCACTCACACCGGCAAAATATATCTATCACCACCATCACCTCTAATTGAAAATTAACTTCAAAACTAACAAGAGGTTCTGAATTACCATTTATTAATATAATATCCAAGGCCATTAATAATATCTCTTATTTTCTAGCAAAGGTCCCAGCTTTAGAAATCTCTGACGGAATGTCGATTTATGAGAGTTTGGTTGTTGTCGACTACTTAGACGATGTCTATCCACAGCGAGGCCTATTGCCAAAAGAGCCTGTGACCAAGGCCTTCGATAAGATTCTGGTGGAAGTTTGCACGCAGTTGGTAATTTCTTGGTCTTATTAATAAATTGTATAAAATTTATTGACGTGAGAGAGCCATACTATGGCACAATTGAGCCTTCTCGACTGGACTCAGAAACTGACATCACAGAAAATTTGTTTAGTAATCCTCAAAATCTAAAAAGCAGCCACATTTATCAACCTTATACGCTGTTCTCTCTCCTTTCATCTTGTTAAGTAATTCTAGCGTTGCTTTTCATTGAGTAAGTAAATTTACCAGAACACAAACACCACTTCCTTTTAATTTTGGGGGGACAATCGAAAGGACGAAAATAAGGCTATGATTTGGTTAAAATTTGTTAAAGTGCACTGGCTTTAACAAATTTTAACCAAACCATAGCCTTATTTTATAGTTTAACGTTCCTATTTTATTTTTAGATACATTCCTTTTATTTCAAACTTGTGATGAAACCGGAGTCAGTTACTGAAGAAGTTGTAGCTGGATACTTCAAAGCATTAGATATGCTGCAAATGCAGCTGAAATCGCGAGGCACTAAGTTCTTGGATGGAACGGAACCCGGTTACGCTGACTACATGATTTGGCCCTGGTTTGAAAGACTGCCAGCCATCAACGATAAAAGGAAAGAGTTGGATGAGACTAAATACAAAGTGCTGGTCTGTGCCTTGAGTTTTTCTTTTAATTGAACCTATATTTTTAGAAGGATAGGTAAAATCAGCTAGTATATGAGATATAATACTCTCTATATTACTATTCTATTCTCTCTCGAATGAAAATACACATCGTCTGTAGCTGTAACTGCCACTGCTTAAGTAATGCCCAGATAATAGGATGTATATATTTATTTGTTTGCTATTTCATCTAATAAAAATCAAAGCTCAGATTTTTGGTAAATGATCTGTAGAAGCTATCATGAACTAGTAATTAAAGTGTACACACCTTTTTTTACTTCCATTTGTGTTTTAAACCGATTTTAGTAGGCAACAATCACAAAAACTGTTTATTTTACAATTTTGATACGTTGATTTTTCAAACGGCTTGTCAATTACTCAACGCGCAAGCGAGTGTTCTGGAGTTGCAAGCATTCATAAGCTACCATAATGGTATGTGCGATAATATCATGTTATTTTTAAATTTCAGTTGGAGTACGTAGCGAATATGTGGGAAGACCCGGTAGTGAAAGAATATGCAGTATCGAAAGAAATATTTGAGAATTTCCACAAGGCATATATTCTTGGTAACAAACCAGACTACGATGTTCTTCTTGAGGAATAATGTACAAGCCATACTCGACATTAGCATAATGATAAACACTCATCCATATCTTCGTCATCATTTGCTGTCTTAATCGGCTATTACGACATCCAGAAGTTAAATACTGTCGCACTGCTGGTAATCAAGAGGAATAGGGGACGCGACACTCTGCATTCTTAAGAAGTCACAAAATAAATAATAAAAAAAAAAGGTTTTACATTACTTGTGAATTTTAAATGCTAGAAAACAATAAACGTGTTGCCGGTTAATGATATAATATTTATCTTAATTACAAATATATTAGTAAAATAAATAAATAGAGACACTTAAAAGTGAGTTTTTGCGTGAGATCTTCTATTGAAACTGGTGGAACGACCAGGCGAGTTGATCATACCTAGCGGGCCACGGTTTATATTATAAAATATTTTAAGATATTCAAATCTTAGTCATCTTAATAAAAAAATACATCAATGATATTCCGTCCCTCCACCGTTCAGGCAAACATGAATACATCCTTATTCACCAACGTCATACACTCTCTCAAACTTTCTCTGTTCTTGCAACATGTTCAGAATACGCTCTATTTGCAATATCTTGTAAGTCACATTCCGAAGCTGTTCCCAAGTTTTTCACCATGTTTCTGAAGTGACCTCCTTCCATCTGCAAAAGTTCGTATGGGTGTCCACATTCGATTGCTTGACCAGCCTCCATAACCTTCAATATAAGGAATAACTTGTTTAACATTAATGCCATTCGTAACGACACATGCATAAGTAAAGTCGTGTACAAGAAGATTAAAAATGAATGCTTACAATAACTTGATCCGAATCGGCGACAGTGTGCAAACGATGTGCTATAGTTATTACAGTACAGTCGGCGAAGTGTTTTCGTATAGACTTCTGTATTAGGACGTCCGTGCTGTGGAAAAAAAGAGAGATCACGATACGACACTACAGTTTTATAGTTTTTAATTTCTGAGTGGACTGTTAATTGCCTAGCGACTTGACGCGAGACCAGAGAACGTAGGTAGAAATGCTATATGGGCGTGGCAAGTGAGCCAGAACTTTGGTTGATATGAAGTTCTGTCGTGGGTGCCACGAGGAGTGGAATTTCCTTTAAGATCCCTTGCAGAATTTTTGAGTGTGTTGCTTCTATGTTTATCTTTTACAGTCCGTTTGATCTTAGTCTTAAGGCAACTGCTATCGCTTCCTGTTGGATGACCAGATCTAGAGGTCTCAAGTTCAAGAGATACTCTAATGCGGCTGATGGAGTAGTTTTCATGCATCCAGTAGTTGCTGCTGTGGCCAAGTGTTGTAGACTCTGGACTTTCATTTTAGCTGTGGATTGTTGCATTCTGGGCCACCATACAACAGATACGTAGGTAATAGAGGGTCTGATAACTGCAGTGTTTATACTCTGTGTATGTCATAACACGTCTGTACATCTCTGAAAACGATCATTCTCGAATCATCATGATCTAATCTATAAAAACAATCATATATTGCGTCTAGGCGACTAAGGGTCTCTCGTGATCTACCGTTGATCACAAATTAATGTGGATTTATCCTGTTCCGTGCGCGAGAAGATAGCAAATTTTGACTTAACTTGATTTTAATCAGTTGAATTCTGATATACCTAATATTTTTACAGCTTAAGGAACCTGACTGATAAGCCAGGGGCCTGAAAGGTAGAAACTTTTCAGGCCTCTGGCTTAGCAGTAAGAGCTCATATTTGTGAGTGTATGCATGTTTTTCATCCACAAAAAATAAATAATATACTCTAAATTAAATTTTTGGTAATGTATTACTTTGTGTTACTTACGCGGAATCAACATTAGCAGTGGCTTCGTCTAAAACGAGCAGTTTGTTGTGCGCAAGCGCAGCCCTTGCTAAGCACAGCAATTGTCGTTCACCCGCGCTGAAATTTGATCCACCGGCGGTTACCGGTGCTGATAGTGACACTACGCTGTTCTTTAACTCAACCTGAAAGATTGTTTTAGTCTCATAATGCTTTATTAAATAAATATTTGAATAAGGGTCGGCCCATTTGCAATTTTTACAAGTCTCTGAATTATCGTAGACAAAAGAACAGTTTTGTCTAAATTATGGAGGGTGGGCTGTATTTAGCTAAGTTGTAAAATCTACGTCTTGCTGGCAACTAGCATCGTCATTTTTTTAATTCTAAAGAGAAAGAAAGGAGAATTCTACTGAACTTAAGAACACGTCTGTAACAAAAATGAAGTTTTCAGCATAGTTATAGTTAGCTCGGGTACTACATTTATTCTCAATCTTGGTTAGGTTGGTAGCACACAACGCCATCTAGTCCCAAATTAAGCAGATCTTGTACTATGGGTAATAGACAACTGATATAAATTCTTTTTTTTTTGTAAATACCTATATATTATACATAGAAAACATCCAAATTCCGAAACAAATATTTGCAGATCGTACAAACATTTGATCCGACCCGGGATCGAACCGGAGACCTCAAGCACAGAAGTCGCTTACGCTACCACTGCGCCACCGAGGCAGTCAAAATTATTAAATACAAAATAGCTAAGTTAAAATGATTTTATTAGAATTGAGAGCAGTCTCACTTTAAAGAACTCTAATTGCAAGCTTAATAGTATTGAACATGTTTGGGATAAAAAGAATAGTTACCTGTTCTAAAACTTTCCAAATGTCTGCATCTGAATACTTGTCAAATGGATCCATATTATATCGCAAGCTGGCAGAGAAAAGAACAGGATCTTGTGGAATAATGGAGATCTTGGATCTTAATGCCTGTTAAGAAACGATGCGATTAGAAGAAATAATAGAAAGACAAGAAGATGAAGACTAGATAACGAGACGAGACTTTAAACAAGAAGAAGAGTACCTTTTGAAAAGTCATTCGTTCGTTACTTATATGACAGAAAAGTAAAAATCCTCCTCCCGCTTTGTTCCTGATTCTAGAAGGGGATGGGGTAGGCAGTTCTATCATGTGATAAATACATGCTCGTCCGCCCTTCTATATCATTAAAAACTTTAGACTAGATACCTTAAGAGAAATCTTCTTTGTATCAATATCGTCAATAAATATTTCCCCTTCAGTTGGCGCTAAGCGAAAGAGAGCTGAAATTAAGGAAGACTTGCCCGCTCCAGTGCGACCGACAATTCCGACCTAAGGAACAACAACGATAGTTTAGAATACGTACACCTATTTTATGTTTTAAGGCCCGTATTCACTTTAATTAGTGTAGCAAATCAAATATGAGTCTAATCAAAGTGAATACGCGCCTTTACAACAATGAAAAAGAGCTTTGTGATACAAACTGAATTAGGCTTCAAATAAATGAAAAAGATGAAAAATTTAGGCGGCGTCGTCATCAGCCCATCGCAGTCCACTGATGGACATAAGCCTTTCCAATTGCCTACCAACTTCAGTGTATTATCCTTAGAACTATTAGCTTCAAGAGACGACATATTCAGGAAAACCAATATAAATACGATCTTAAAAGAATTTGAAAAAAAAAAAAAGATTGAAAAGTAGGGTAGATCTAAAACCTTAAATTATCTTGTTTTCGTAAAGAAAACTAGTCATGTATTTCACATATTTTCGAAAAAAAAAGGTATAGATATTCCTTGAATTAATTTTAGAATATTATTACTCCTAGACTGGAGTATATAGTAGCGAATAGCTCATCTTTTAGAGAACATGATTAAATTTTTCGAGTGATGTGAAGAGTGATACCCACCTTCCATCCACTTTTAATTTTAATATTAAGATTCTTAAGCACAGAGTCAGCTTCTGCGTCATATCTTAATGAGAGATCCTTGAAAACAATTCGACCTCTTTGTGGCCAGTCTTTGGGAGGACTGGAACCTTCATTTTTCTCTTGGGGAAGTGACGAAAATTGAATAATTCGTTCTACGCTCGTCATTTGGGAGATTGTCTCGGTTGCCATTTTTATACCATGCTGTATCATGTTCGCAAGAATCAGACCTTGACTAATTGCCAGCCCCACATTGCCTGATTTGGTCGTCCCTTTAAGTAAACTTTGATGTTAGTGAACAGCATTCGTATTGTTCTTTTCTGTGCTGCTAAATATTATTAGAAAATTTAAATCTTTGAGGTAGATAGTATTAAAATCATCAGTGGATTATTAGAAGCTGTTGATGAGATTATGATGATGTGATTGTGTTATGGAGATCTTATAGCAGTCGCGTGAGTGTAGCTGGGGGGGGGGAGGGATTTGAATCTCAAACCCTTCCCCCCCAGAGCAGCCCGAAATGTTTCTATACTATTGATATTTTAACATCATTCATTTTATTTCAATATATTTTTATGGATAAGAGACATAGTCATTGTATAATCTTGAAAACCTTCCCGTAACTAAAACTTGGCTACGTCCGTGCGCTCCATGCAAAATCGAAGTTGCGCCATATGAATCTTGGGATAAAGACATGGAGGAAAGGATATTGATGAACTTACCATCATCTAGTAGCAGAAAAGTATAAGATATTACGATCACGTAAGCAACGCAAACAAAACCTAACCAGGCTGCGTAAGCATTATTTATCACAAGAGTTAGGTACCTGAAACATAAAAATTTGCTTCAGAAAAAGAAAAATGCGCCACAGTGAAGGTTATGGAAGATAAGGAAGTTAAGTTAGTTAACGGTTTGTTAAAAATAAGTAACTTGCTACTAGTCGGTTTTAGTTCAAATCGGACGTTAGACCATTGAATCTGGTGAGCTCTGGAATTTAACTTAAACTGTGTTTTATTCGCGTGGTGATTAGATGAAGAATATTCCTGTCACCATTTTTATTCCTATCGTGAGTGTCTTAAGAGCTGACTGCGAGAGCGAGCTACGCAGGACAATAAATTTATAACTTTATATTAATTTAAAGAGAGGAAAAACTTTACAAAAACCTTCCATTCTAAAAAGAGGTTACATTTAACTATTAACTATTAAATGCTGTTGATATGATGAAACCGTGCTTTATGAAGATACTATACATAATTCTCGTATCACATTATTGCTCACGATAAACTCCAAAACTCTATAACCGATTTTCACTTTTTTAAATGTGTGTTTTGATGGTGTGTCTAAGATAGGATAGTGAAGAATAGGAGCAAATAGGAGGCGAACATGATTGAAAAGAGATTCTGACGAAGTTGCGAGAGTCAGTATTCTATTAAGCCTTATGGATATGGATTCAAACGGCAGATGATGCACTCTTACCAGGCTGCTGTATGTATGTTCTGTTTGTCATCGAATTGTTTGATTAGCATGTTTTGCGCATTAAAGGCGCGCACCGTCACAAGACCAGCCATGGTAGCAGTTACGTGAGAGAACACTGGACTACGCGTCACTGCTTCCACTCTATACGAGAAAGAAATAACATTTTGACAGATTACAGCAATAAGTAAGGCAAGTACCAGCTTGTATGCACTTTGGAACTTTTATTACAATGATTAATACGTGCAAATTTTTTTAAAATGTATTGGGTAAGATTTTAGACTACTCATTTAATGAGGGAGCCTGTAAAAGATTGCCAATTGTACTTTTTAGCTCTAAGTTACCTTTGTAAGTAATCTGGTGTAAAATATAGCGATTATTATTTGAGATGAAACGGATAGCGGTTTAGCCGGATACCGAATACCGAATATTCGGCAAGTTACGAGGCCGGAACGCTGGATATCTGCCTACCGAATATTCGACCTTTTATCGCGTTACATGACTCGATCAGTTCAATCAGAGAGAACTCAAACTACCCAATTTCAAATCTAGCTTGATTTGAGTCCTTTTTAGACCCGAGTTCAAATTTTTAGGGGTTTTTCAAAACCCAAAAAGCCCGACAGTAAATCATGATAGAGTATATAAAAAACCTCTATCTTCTTCTTCAATCTTTTTCTGACAGTTAACAGTTCATCGCCGTCTTCAATACCTGCTAAACGTATGAAAAAAAAAATGAAACTGGATTCAAATTTATATGTGAAGCTCATGACACTTTTTCAACAAGTGGCAAAGGGTAATAAAAGTGATTGTCGCTATCAAGAAAAACAAAATCCATTTGCTAACGAGATTGGCTTTTGCGGTAAAACATCTCGAATCGATCGCAATCACGACCCATATATTTCGTGGTCGGTTAATTCGAATCAGTATCCGCAGTTGTCAAGATTTGCTCGAATTTATCTTTTAGTGCCTGGCAGTAGCATTTACAGCGAAAAGCTATTTTGAGAAGATGGTCTGGTATACGAAGCCAAGCGGAGTTGTCTCTTGCAAATAAATGTGGAAAATTTGCTACTCTTTCACCACAATTTCCACTTCTTACTGAAAACTGAACTATTTAATAAAACAATCATTTTTGACTTGCGATTATACAAACGGTGTCCATACCCTATTGGTATATGATTTGCCTTGTTTATAACATTGAGAATTTTTTGTAATAGTACTATCGGATACTGATTTACTATCCGGCCGGATAGTGAAAACAAAGCCGGATAGGCCGAATACCGAATAGTTGCTGGATATTCGTTTCATATCTAATTATTATTAAGGGAGTATAGTTGGACTTGCAATCGAAGTCTATCTATCTGAGTTTTTATTTACTTGTGGAATTCCCCTCGGGCCGTAACCCCACCGGGGTTTGCGGCGGGATGGTGCGTCGGAATCGGACCAACTAAAACCACACGGTGTGACACTCTGCGTCTGAAATCGAAGGGCTCCGAGAGCTGCTGTTATTAACACATTCAGACCCCTCCTAGGGCCTGTCCGCATGGACTCGGGCACCATCTTTCTGAGGAGCGTAGCCTCACTGTGATGGACAGAGGGAGAGTAAGCCCTGAGAGTAAGTAAGTAAGTAAAGCTGTTGGATGGGGGCAGCACAGGAATGGACTTTATGGAGAACCTTGGGGGAGGTCTATGTACAGCAGTGGGCGTCTTTCGACTGAGATGATGATGACGATGAAAAAATTGCAATTAACAAACTTACATCAAGTTTCACATACCTTTTGATACCTTGGGCCGTTATGAGGTACATTGATGTCCAGAAATACATTATCGCAGCAGAAAAACCGGTAGTGACTAGCATCAACGGATTTACAATAGCCACTACTATTATTACACCTAAGGTCACCATGACGATCTGTAGGATAGGTACATTAAAAGGAGAGTGAGAATCGACTAAAGGAGCGAACTACGTAGTACAACAGCGTTAAAAAGAGAAGGAAAAATTGAAACAAAATCTACATCGACCCACCTGGCCAACGTGGTATGATGAGCCAAAACAACCTTTTTAAGGCGAGATCTAGCAGTGAATTATTTAAGGATGATGTTTTGAAATCTTACAACTTACAGAAAAATAAACTCACCTGAATACCTTCCAAATACATATTAGGTAGAATTTCATCAATAATCCCCATATCTTTTGAAAGTCTATTGAGGATTCGCCCTGATGGGTTGGTATCGAAGAACCGCATCGTCGCACCCATTATGTTACTGAACATCTGATTGTGAAGTTTTATCGAACTGCGCATGCAAGTCCACAGGAACAAAATTGATCTGGGAATATTATATTCTATAAAAATATTAAAAATAATAATAGAATACAGACGAATTGATTTTGAAGGACTTTTTTGTAGTGCCTAAGCGAGGGGCTCGATTTACCCCCTTGTTGGCTGCGGTAGAATTGAATAAAACTTACACTTCAAACACTTTTGACCACCATGTACAATCAAAGAATGAAAAAATATTGCTATTATAAGTATTTATTAAAACGTGGCATATCTTTTGTTTACAGGTCTTACAAATAAGCACAAGTATGTAAGTGGCAACCACGAGACAGATATAGCCTAGATAGTACACAAAGCAAGTCCTATCTAAATTAATCTCGAGATCAGCCCTCTCCCGATCCCGTTTAGCGGTCTCTTTCTAAAGCATTACAGCCTCAGAGAAAGAGATCATTGCGCCCCAGACCTCCTCACCCGCCAGCATGGCAGCAATTATTGTTGGCGGGGACTGGTCTCGTGGTCGACTAGGACTACGCATTCTAACACCCTTGCGGAAAAGGCCTTCCCACCTTTAGTTACCTACAAAATAAATATTTAACCAAAAATAAAATTACCTTGTGCTTGTAAGAATAATACATCCAAATATCGCAATTGCCCAAACATAAATGTAATTTATATTGTTTATTTTTGGCTTTAACACGTCAATAGATGTGAAGTTGGTTACGAGAGTGGAGTTCATGGCCATTATAGTGGCTGGCGTTGGCTCTGGGGTTTCTGTGATGTTCGATTCCCTAGTGTTGGTAACTTCAGAAAAAATACCGAGGTTTCCTCCCCTTTGAGCCTCTACGGCATTCATCCTGCAAAATGATGTTATAAATATAGGCTGTTGTCAAACTCTCTAATTAAGCTTGAACACAATTTCTCTTCAATATAAGATCTTACTATCATAGGGTAAGGAAATATAAAAATTAAAAGGGCGACACACGTACAATGCCGCCCTTTTCATCATTCGTTTTTCGTGGAAGCAACATCTCCTAAGGATAGTTAGAACTATTATTTTGTGTTACATTGTATATATTGAGATTAGGAAGAAAATTGTTACTTTGTTCATAAATTATAATGAAAAGATTGGCTAAAATAATTGTGTTTCTTATGAATTATTTAAATTTGTTGGTCTGGTATGTCTTAATTCTCTTCCGCTTCTATTTTTCTACAAAAAGTATGTGGAACGTAATGGTTAACTATTAAATTCTCTTAATTAATTAAGAGACCCGGCTTTTCTTACAGTCAATGTTAGAAATATTATTCTTCCAGTTTGATTACCATTGAGAGAGCCAAAGATCACTGAAGGAGGTGATGGCCTGTGCTACGATGATGGATGTAACCATAGATCCAAGTAGGAACCTACCATTGCCGACGGAGAAGTATTTTATGTACACGGAAAGTGGTACGCGTCCTGCAAAGAAAACAGAACAGTGACAAAATAACTGTGTTGAGACATAACTAAATGAAAATTGTATGTTCCTTAGTAAATCTTCCTGATTGAACATTTACAGTGTTAAGACTAAATGTCTATATGGGCGCCGCCAGTATCATTTTCAGGGGGTGCATCTACTACTTAACGGGGAATGCTTACCGTACGATATCCTACGTGGGGAGACGAAGTGAGCGTGTGGGACTCGTGGAGAACCACGGTGGCCTAACTCGACAGTCGGGAGGAGCTCCAGGCACCCCGCGGCAGCTCTGGAGTCCCCCTGCCATACCCCATGGCTGAGGTACATCCCGGGGTGACCGGAGTAACCCATGGGGCAGGACGCTGTCACGCCTCACACCACTCTATGCAGTAAGAGGCGGAACACCGACCCACCTTAGACGACATCCCCGGCCGCACCGAGGTGTCTGTTCTCTAAGATGTGACCGGCCCCTTCCCGATCACGCTCTGCGGACTCCTTCTGGAGCATAACGCTCTGACCTATAGCCTTAACCCTCTCCTGAGAGGAGACCCGAGACCAGCAGTGGGACGTTGTTGGTTGTAAGAAAAATTATGTCAGGTGGGTGCAAGTGCACCTCTTTGCACCTCCCTCCCGGCGCCCATGACTATCTATAATCTGGGATAGTTCCAACTAGCTATTTACGCGTCATCAAATATGATTATGATTCCATTACAATAGACAGTTTGTGAAATTTCAAACGCAAAAAAAATGGTATCAAAAGAACAGATGTAGAATTGGATTTTTGTATGTATGGGCCTCCCAAAAGACTCTACTCCGCCTGATGGAAAGCATAAGCAGAATCCAAGAGTGGTGGTCACCATACTCATTTCGAATGCAGACAATGCAACGATGTATCATGATGACCCACACCATGGCGGCCTAGTGATGCTTCGCATCATTGGGCCTCCGGTCTCGCACACACCAACGAAACACGACTGCACGAACGCTGTCATTTTAGGTTTATCTTCTATGCGCGGGTAGTACCGCCCCGGTCGAGCCGGCCGGTTTGTGCTGAAATCAGCGTGACTCTACTACTTTGGAACACTAATGTGGAAACACTCTTTAATTCCTACTTTCATCACTTATCAAACCATTATCAGGCAGTGAAGCGATCTTTCTGCACGAACGCTGTCATTTCAGGTTTATCTTCTATGCGAGGGTAGTACCGCCCCGGTCGAGCCGGCCGGTTTGTGCTGAAATCAGCGTGTCTCTACTACTTTGGAACACTAATGTGGAAACACTCTTTAATTCCTACTTTGATCACTTATCAAACCATTATCAGGTAGTGAAGCGATCTTTTGCTTCTGTGCCAAGCGATACAAAATTTGTTTTAACATGAATAAAAAAGTCGCTTCACCTGCTTAATATAAATACTACCCATAAAATTACACTTAAGATAAGAGGTAAGTATGATGAGACATGCAAGAACTGAATCGTGAATAACATTAAAAGTGAAAAATTATTAGTGATTTAGTCACCTTTTCCAGACATTTCCTCAGTTTCCTCTTGAGTCTCTGGTGCTTCAGTTAACTTCTCTTGTTCTGTCAGTTCTTTGCTTCCGTCTTGCTGAAAAACCAGTAAACCCAATAGTTCTACACCAGCAAACTCAACAACTACAAATGTCGATGCTATATTAAAACTGACTTCATCTATTTACAACATGCTTTGGCTCGATACTGACTTAAAACATATTTTCTTTTCCATAAAGACACTGCTAGAAGCTTTTCAGAAATAGAATAGGCAGTCAGAATGAAAACAAATCATAATATATACTGACAATAAAAAAACTGAACTCCAATTCATGCTTTAATTTGTTGTTGAATATATGGTGATATACGAATTGTCACAACTCCTTTTCACTCCGTTGGTGTCGTAAGAGTCGACTAAGGGAGCTTGATGGACAAAAATATTGCAAGAGGAATAAAAGTTGAAACAAACCCTATAACCCGTATGACCCGTGTGGAATAGTAAGTCAAAACCTTCATTCTAAGGAGTTCCATTGCCTAACAGTGAAATACTACAAGATGATGTGATGATGATATTGATACTATTTGGGCATAGGTACGTATTTAATAAACAAAAATGGTTGGTTACTATTGAGCATGGTTGTTTACATCCGTTGACAATAATATTGAAGTTGTGATTTCTTTAGACACAACTAGTTTAGAACTGCCAGATATCAATACATAATTACTTTAGCAACAAGAGTCTGTAGTGATAGAGTGTCATCGCCCGCTGCGTCATCGGCGTTCTTTTCATTCTGCAAAAGCTCAGCGAATAAAGGTGTTGTTAATACTTCTTCGAATGTTCCTTGGATTTCTACTTCTCCCTAAAATTAAAGTTTTATTTAGTGTTTTTAGCGAACATTTTGGGTGTTTATATTGTTACAATCTAAAAAAAAATACTTTCATTAAATGTTTATTGCTTGCATACAATTTGCACCCTGCCTTATAACAGTCAAAGAAAATTTAAAGTACGGATGCTTTCTGGTGGCATCTACTAACAATCGGATTTTTAAACAGGAGCAAATTTCATTACGTAAATAAGAGGACGCCATTTTAAGTTCCATTTCAGTAAATAGTATATCATCAAAAAACTTACTTGTCGTAATATGAGTACTTTATCGGCGTTCTTCAAATGATGAAGCTGGTGCGTGACAAGGATTCTAATATAACTGTCAAGAATGCCTTGAATGCATTCGGATACCAAGTGTTTGCCGACATGCGTGTCTACCGCTGATAGAGGATCATCCAGTAGGTATATTTCCGCCTAATAAACACAAGACTCTATAAGGTAATCATAAAGAAACCAACTAAAGGTCAGGTCAGCCTAATAAACAAAAGACTCAAAGGTAGTCATAAATAAACCAACTAAACCAATAAGTAGATGTCATCCTAATAAACAAGACTCAAAGGTAGTCATAAATAAATCAACTGAACCAATAAATAGATGTCATCCTAATAAACTTTAGACTGAAAGGTAGTAAGTAGCCACAACTTGTGGTGAAAGTAGCTGAGAAGCAAAAGCTTATTGTAACCATAGTCGTATATTCGCTACACCTGTTTGTTAAGTCGGTGAGCGGTGTTTCCAGATATATCCTTGTATTTTCAGGATGATTAGTCCATTAAAATAATCTAAGTCGTCGTCGTAGCACTTGTGACCCAATGAAGCAGAAGCTTCGAAATAGGTCACCATAGTGTGGGTCATACAGCATTGTCTGCATTCGTAGTGAGTATCGTGAACGCTACCTTGGATACTGCTCATGCTTTCCATCAGGCTGAGTAGCCACTTTGGGAGGCTAATCTATATATTAAAAATAGTAATTCATTTATTCGTATCAAGTTCACATTTATACCTATTATTAACCCAAGAGACTGCAAAATCGTTTGTACTACT
The DNA here is from genome assembly GCA_905220595.1 of Spilosoma lubricipeda. NCBI lineage: Eukaryota > Metazoa > Arthropoda > Insecta > Lepidoptera > Erebidae > Spilosoma > Spilosoma lubricipeda. The sequence goes on from HG992290.1 coordinate 7,451,699, forward strand.
ATATCTTGCATCTTCTATATATGATGATCTTGTACGTTTTTGAAACCGTTTAAAAAAAAATGTTCTAAGATTTGTCTCCTAGTTTTTAAATAGCATACATTCGAAAAGAGTAAAATTAGATTAAATTTAAATAAAAAAAATAGTATCCTACCTGTCTGTAGCAAGCGCGAGCTAGTCCAATACGTGCTCTCTGCCCGCCACTAAGACTAGCACCTCTCTCACCCACTAACGTTGAATCCCCATGAGGTAATAACACGAAGTCTTTTAGCAAAGCGCAAGCTTTAACTACCTTAGGAAACAGAACTTGTATGAAATTATTATTTTCATCCAGTAAGGACAGTCAGAGAGAAAATCATTATTCCTACAAGCGGAGAACCATTCGATTATTGAGAACCCAAGAAAAGTGTTTTAGTAGATAATGAAAAATGGGACAATCTTTTGGGGACTACTGCTAGAAGGGAAAACTAAGAACTTGTGAATTGTATATTGAATTGTGAATATTGTTATAGCTCATGGAAAGCGTTCGGTGACGATGCCGCGAGTTTTGTTCACCCAAAAAGTGCTCAACACGCCTAAAGAAGTTTTTACTTTAAAAACTAGTCTTTCGATTGTAAACACTAAGTAACTGTTATTTTAAAAGAAAATTTGTGAAATATTTCCTCAAAACAGTTTAAATACAAAATGCACCTGTAAATGTAATTAATTAATCAGATAATTTTGTATCGAATTACCTTCTTATATCTGACGCGGTCATAGGGCTGACCGAACAGAATATTTTCTCTGATAGTAGCGGCGAATAACCAAGGCTCTTGACTGGCATACGACACGCTCCAATCACCCAAAGTAATAGTTCCTTCCTTCGGTTTCAATTCCCCCAAAATTAGCTGCAGCAGCGATGACTAAAATAGATAAACGTAACATTTTTTTTTAAACTTGACTATTTGTCCATGAATAGATATTTTTTAAGTTGTCTTGTATCACATATTGTTGATCTTAGTTTATTAAAACATATTCAATGGATGTTCGTGAAGTCCCCAGTGACAAAGGATTTAATTATTTCTAGGGTGGGAGTTGCTTTTCAAAAAGAAATAAAGAAACGAAAGTATTAATTGATTTCTAGGTTTTCAGTCACGGTGTTTCTATTCATTTGAATGAAAAAATTAGAAGGGAAAAATACTTACTATGGGATAGAAAGAAATTTTAAGTTAAACACGAGGGCACAAACATATAAATATAAAAATTATGGTTAGTACAGACTTACACATAGTTGCCTCCTAGCCTTAAGTTACCTTTGAAAGTAATCTGGTGTACAATAAAGCGATTACTAGTATTTAATTATAAAATAATAAAGAAAAACTAACTTTTCCAGATCCAACTGGTCCAGCAACACCGATAAACTCTCCAGGTTTTGCTGTCAATGTGATATTCCTTAAAGTATCTGCCACCGAATATCCAGACCAACTCGCTGAAACGTTGACAATTGAGAGTCCCACTGTTTTGAGGATCTCGGGTTCATCCTCTTCTACTTTAGCTAGTAAAGCTTTTGATTCATCGCCATCAGACTTTAAAGACTTGATGGATTCATCATTTTCATCCAACAACAAAAATTCCTATAAACAAACAAAGCACTTGATGTAGGTCTTAATATTTTTGTGACAGAGGTGGTGAATGACAAAACACTTGACAATCTTGTCGCGCGTCCAGTGCTCCTCGATCAAGTGGATCCTAATAACAGAGCAAATAAAAAGTCCTTGGTCCTAATTGAGCTAAATCAATAATCGATTGTTTACTGAAAAACGTATTTATTATGAATAATTCAGCGATAATGACTGACTAAGATAGTGTCTTTGTGTATTCTGACAAAATAGTGCTGAGTTAAGGTTCTTATCTTGACTGAGCTCCTTTATTCTCATGTGTCCAACGCCTTCAAGAGTCTACATAAATAGGTCTGCTTGTAACGAATATTACAAGAAATTTATGAATAAAGACATTTATTCTCTTACCTCTATACGTTTAATCGAAACCATTGTCTCGGCCAGAAATGCTAGTCCTAATGGTAATAAAATATTGCAAGCTAGCTGCAGAAGATTGAAGTATTGTGCTGAAGCATAAGCAGTTTGGGCTCGCATTTCACCGCCCAATAACACGAAAGTCACAATGGCAGCAAACAGGAGGAATCGTTCTGTGAATACTCCTAAAGCCGTAGTGAACCCTTTTACCATGGAAGTTTTTAGGATGTAGTCAATTTCAAACCTGTGGGAATATATGTATCTATATTTAAAATTATTAGTGGTTAGCAGAGACCGACCTTATAATTATTTTTTTAATTTATAAGAAATATATTACAAAAAACCTGACCTACATAATTTAGTCAAAAATAATATATTGACATCTTTTTTTGGAATATTTGGATTGAGTGCTACACGATTAGAAAAGTACTAGTATTATTAGTGATACTATGGTTTTTTATAAATGAATATCTATTTTCCTTGGTGACGGCATCACACATGAACGGCTGGACCAGTTTCGCTAATTCTTTCAGTATTGGAAAGCCTATTTATTGACGAAGACTAAAGCTATAAAACATCACGATAAGACCTATAGGATCAAAACATCACAATTTTTTTTATAGTAGTAATAGTAATAATTGAATTGTTTTACATTAGGGCCTATGAACTTCTAGAAAAAAAGGAGAATGATCTGAATGATGAATGATCTAGAAAAAAACCCACTAACAGGTAATAACTACTTACTTGCGTAACTTGTGTACTAATTTTCCAAAAGGCACCTCCCAAGCATACATTTTGATCACCTGGATACCGTTCACTAGTTCACCCATCACCTTTACTCTCTCATCGGTACGCTTCGCAATTTTACCCCGATATGTTCCTTGTATCCTGCTTAAATATACTGCAAATTATATAAAGGCTATGAGCATACCTTTATCCTTGTTTCGTTCTAAAATTATAATCATAAGAATAACTACACTCGTAACTTTAATCTAAAAACAAAAGTAGTTTATAACTAATGAGTATCTATTTCTTTTACAAAGTAGGTACCCATCATAGAAAGTGTTTTGTAGTATAGTCGACCAAAGCTGGTTGTTTTAGTACCTATGCGATACCTCTTTGATGATAGAGACGTGAGTATGTGTTTTAATAGAAAGTTGGATTGTTTTTATACCATATGTACCTATTATCTGCGCGGCGCTTCTGAAGCAAGGTAGTAGAGCCACGCTGATTTCAGCACGAACGGGCCGGCTCGACCGGGGCGATACTACCCTCGCACAGAAAATCAACGTAAAATGACAGCGATAATGCTGTCGTGTTTCGTTGGTGAGTGCGAGACCGGAGGCCCAATGATGCGAAAGCATCACTAGCCATGTGTGTGGGTCACCATGCTGCATTGTTGCATTGTCTGCGTTCGCAGTATGGTGACCATCACTCTTGGATTTTGCTTATGCTTTCCATCAGGCAGAGTAGAGTCATTATGGCAGGGTCAAACATAAAAAAAAAGCCCAGCACTGCTCCGAGTACAGCATACGATTATTTGTCCTGGTCGGGAATCGAAGCTACTACCTCTGGCTCAGTAAACAACCCAGAGGTCATAGGAAAAATAATAGAGTAAAAAATACCGAAAAAACAGAACACATATTGTGCATATTTATGTTCCTAAACACTGTTTTATTTAATAAAACTTAACGTATAAGTCCTGCTCATCTACCATTGCTCGACCAAATAAGTATTTTTTTGGTGAATTGAAGATATGCAAGAGATCGAAATGAGAGTCATTTTTCATTTTTTCTTGACTCTATGAAATTGGGGACGAGTCCATTAACACAAATAAATACATGACAAACATACGCACAATTTTACTGCTAGACGCAACGTTATCTATTTTTTATAAGAACAATTTAATGACAAGCTTGAGACTGAAATGAGAATGAGGATTAGTCTGTTTGTCAAATGAAATAATGATTATTTACCAGTTTACCTTGAACTAAAATAGACTGTAAGATAGCAACAAGCAGAGCAGCAAGAGTTGCGGCGCCTATGTGTTGCCATACTAGAAATGTGATCACTGGCACCATTAAAGGCATAACCCACACATAGTTGAGGTATATGGTGACTAAATCGAAACGGAACACATCATTGGACATCAAATTTACAACTTGTCCCGGTTCTGTTTTACCTAATCCAGCTTGATTAAGTTTTAATATCTGAAAAAAGTATTCAGGTATTATGATTTGTTTTCGATAATTAATTATTTATTTATAAAGGCAATTACAATAGGTAGGCAATAAACAAGACATGATATTTAAGGATTAGTTAGTTTGTTAATGTAAAACTGTTAAAAAAAAGATTAATAAATGAAAAGATGCTAAATATGTTTTGTCAGTCACTGTTTATACCTAGTTACGATTACCAATTGTGCAATAATAATATCAGTCAATAAAATCATGAAAGATAATTAGTGTACACAACAACTGTATCTCATAATCTGTGTGTTAAATATATTAGTTTCACTGACCTTTCTGTACATCAAAGAACAACAAGCGATTCTCAATCTCATTCCAACTCTGCCTTGGCTCAGCTGAACGTGTGTTAATAATATGCATGATGTAAAACTTAAGAAGTTCATTAAAAAGTTATAAATGTGAGCTCTGCGATACGTTCCCTCCGTTTTCTCTAGCGAAAAACATTCTATAAAATGTGCTACTGTGTACGGAATCAATGGACTGAAACAAAAATAAAATAAATATATTATTTTCATTCCTGGACAAAATGGTAATACTATTTTCTTTACAGTAAAAACAGAAAGTTCAGATCAGAAACATTATCGAAGTAACAGAGGATTTTTTCTGTTTAACAGCCGAAATAAAAAAAATGTTATGAATGTCGAAATGAATTACGTAAGTATATATGAGGTAGAAACCTATGTCTATCGTCCTTTACTCACCACACAACGACGAACAAAAGGCTTAGTAAAAGACCACAGAGCATGTATTCAAACCAGAAGGAACGCACTATGGCTTTCGCGAGTGATGGTTTGGAACCATGTTTGCGTTGATTTTCGAGTTCGATTTCCCAGGATTCTTCCAGACGGTTTCCGAGGCGCCCTGAATCATCGCTATTACGGGGTGTCCACAAATCGGCCAATGTGATATTATCTTTATATCCCCTTCGAAAAAGACCAAAACTAAATCTGAAATGTAAATATTAAGTTATAATTAAATAAATAGCATAAAGCGACTATTTATTTTTTTAATTCGACCTAAATCATGACAGTTCTCAAACATTGATTTGGGAGTTAATCAATACATAAGTCCAGACTACGTTATCTGTATTATGTATTAAAATAGTAAAAGAACTTACTATACGTTGTTTGTCTCATAATATACTTACGTTAGAAATAATTTAGAAAGTATATTGGCCGTCTGATACGGATTCTTCTGTTGCAACACCACTTTGGATTCCATCGTGCGTTTCCGACTATTACCTACCTACACTTTTACAAATAATCTGCAAAAGGAGAACAGAAGCAATGTTAAGTTTGTTGATATCTTAGCTGTCCTAGTCCTCGTCCTTCGTGACTGAGGTACATACCAGGATGACCAGAGTCACCCCAGGATAGGACATTTTTGCACCTCTCACTGTTCTACACAGTAAGAGGTGCAACAGCGCCCCGCCCTAAAGGACACCTCCCGGTTCCTTTAGGGTGTCACATGTCTCGGGTTGTTTTCAGCAGTTACATCGTCAAAAGATGTGGCAGTCTGTCAGAGATAACAATCTCAAAGACTTTCCCCAACTCGTCCAGAAGGCATATCGGTTGGCGGGACGCAGAATGAGGATTTGCAGCTTCTTCTTTCTTACTTTTTTAGGAGCACCAGTCTCACTATATTCCAGCCGAGAGGGAATATACCGAAGCAATCCGTTAGAATCCGACCATGTTCTCTGTCGTTGCTATGTCTTAGTTATTCTTAGATTATGTTAAGTATAGCGTAATTACTAGTGTAAACACAGCAAAACCAGCTAATGTGACACATACACTATCTTCTTATAACATAGGTACGCGTTCTAATCTATTCACGAAGTACCTACCTACATACTTACCTCAGCATCTAATAGGAATTAATTATTTAGCGTTTTATTGGCAACAATTATTTACATATGTAGTTTATTTTACCCGTCGATTTAAACCGAATTCTTTTGACTGACTAATTTCTTTGCAAAACTTACTGATAACTATGGCCAGAAACATGTAATTTTATTCATGAAAAGGTAATTTTTAAATTTAAATTCCACTCTTAAGATGGTTTTCAAGATAAAGAACTACTTTTTTAGAATAGTTATAGCTTGTCACTCTCAATGAAAGGGCAAGTGCGAGTCGGACTCGCGCAGGAAGGGTTCCGTACCATCTATCTATCTATACTAATATATAAAGCTGAAGAGTTTGTTTGTTTGTTTGTTTGAACACGCTAATCTCAGGAACCGCTGGTCCGATTTGAAAAATTCTTTCGGTGTTGGATAGTCCATTTATCGAGGAAGGCTATAGGGTATATATCATCACGCTACTACTAATAGGAGCGGAGCAACAATGAAGAATGTTTGAAAAACGGGGGAAATTTTCACGCTACGGACAATATAAGGCGCAAACGAGGTTGCGTGGGTCGGCTAGTACTAATATATAAAGCTGAAGAGTTTGTTTGCTTGTTTGTTTGAACACACTAATCTCAGGAACCGCTGGTCTGATTTGAAAAATTATTTCTGTCTTGGATAGTCCATTTATCGAGGAAGGCTATAGGGTATATATCATCACGCTACTACTAATTGGAGCGGAGCAACAATGAAGAACGTCTCAAAAACGGGGGAAATTTTCACGCTACGGGCAATATAAGGCGCAAACGAGGTTGCGTGGGTCAGCTAGTTATCTATACATTTCATATCTATGCCATCAATATCGAGCAAAAACGAGCAAAAAAATCACGTTTGTTTTTGCACTCTTAAATATTATAAACCTAATAACTAAGTTTATAAAGCTGAAGAGTTTGTTTGTTTGTTTGAACGCGCTAGTCTCAGGAACCACTGGTACGATTTGAAAACTTATTTCAGTGTTGGATAGTACATTTATCGAGGAAGGCTATAGGCATCACGCTAAGACGAATGGGAGCGGAGCACCAAGGGAGAATGTTTCAAAAACGGGTAAAAATTATCACGCCACAGGCAATAGAAGACGCAAATGAGGTTGCGTGAGTCAGCTAGTATTATCTCAAAGGTTTGGTATTGACCACATCATTAGTTTATTATTAAGTTTAGGTAGGTAAGTCCTACGACCCGACCACAGAACAGAGAGTCCCAACTATATCATTGTTTGTACCTATATCTACGTAGGTATACTTCTGCAGTACCTAGTGATCAAGACATGATTATCGTCTTCAGTCCGCTATTGGACATACTTAGCAAGGAAATTTAGCTCCAGACATGAGTAGGTACTATCTGTTTAGTTTAGTAACTGATATATCTATTATATTTCGTCAGTGATCTATACTAATATATAAAGCTGAAGAGTTTGTTTGTTTGAACGCGCTAATCTCAGGAAGTATTGGTAAGAGGAAGGTTATCGAGGAAGGCTATATATCATCACGCTAGGACCAAAAGTAGCGGAGCACCAATGAAAAATGTTTCGAAGACGGGGTAAAATTATCACGCTACGGGCAATAGGAGACGCAAACGAGGTTGCCTGGGTTGGCTAGTAACTTATAAGCCTCGACGCCGATCGAGGTTCTTAACAAAATGTTATATTGCCTTCTGCCAAATGAAGAATAAAGATAAAAAAAATAACACTCACCAAAACGTCGAGTACTTCCGTACTTGAAACTCTATCACTGGTCAAACAGACCGTCTATACACCTTTACAATAACAGCCATAATCCGATCTTCAACTTCAATACTCTCATGATCACAAATATATTTACTTACGACAAGTAGTATAATTGTGATAATATATTACAATGTAAATATAAAATTGTTATAAAATGTGTAATAAAATTAATAGTATATTACAATGTCAATGTTCTTATATCTACTCCTATTAGTACGAAAATGTCGGTAGCGTCTAGCAGGTAGAGTCTCATTGTGCTATTTTATAGTGATTGTACTTTACTGCAGTGTACTTTTGATAAGCTATCTGTTTCTATGTATGTCACTTGTATGTATCTTTAAATAATAAATGATTTTCTTGAATGTTGTCAGAAGGTTGAAGCTCAGAAGTTTGTTTTACCGGGCCATTTACACTTAGCCCCTTGATTGGGCCGTTGTACGTGGGTTTGTTTTGTCTTCTTCCTTTTTTTTTTTTTTTTTAACGTGTGGAAACCCCCTCGGGCCGTCACCCCGCCGGGGTTTGCGGCGGGGCGGTGTGTCGGAACTAGTAACCATGCAAGGCTATTAAACCGACTTTAAAAAATCATCAAAAGAAACGTCTCTACCTAGTAAGATTGAAAAGCGAAAAATAAAAAAAAAGTTCGTTTAAATAAACCCACTTCAAAAACTAAAAAGTATAAAATAACTTAGTAAAGATATAATTAAATATACTTCAACCTTTAATATTCATGAAACACTATTACTTGTATGTGCTACCTATTTATAGGTTTGAAGTCGGTGCCAAGCCAAAATGTAATATGTAGTAGGTACCCACTCGCCGCGCGTGACCTTGAACGGGAACCCAAGCGGGCTGACGTCGTTGACGGTCGTCTCGAAATATCTATACTCTATACAAATAAATGAAATTGGAGTGTCTGTTTGTAATATTAAATTAACCGCTTTTTAATAAATGCATATGTATTTATACACGATACATGTACCAAAATATCATTTTTAGACTAGCTTTGTCCCGCGGTATTACAATAACCGCGGGGTTCAGCTAGTCTATACAAATAAATAAAATTGGAGTGTCTGTTTGTAATATTAAAATAAGCGCTTTTTACTAAATGCATATGTAACTATACACGATACATATACCAAAAATGTAGTTAAAAAATTTTTTGTCTGTCTGTCTGTTTGTTCCGGGTAATCTCTGGAACGGCTGGACGGATTTTGACGGGACTTTCACTAGCAGGTAGCTGATGATCCAGGGAGTAACTTAGGCTACTTTTTTTAGACTAACTTTGTCCCGCGGCGTTACTCGCGGTACGACAATAAGCGCGGGTAATACCGCGGGGTTCAGCTAGTACTAAATATAGCGAGTGTGGTACCTACTATTACATTTGGTTTGGCACCGACTTCAAACCTATGAATAGGTAGCACATACAAATAATAGTGTTTCATCATTATATTAAAGGTTTGCATATGAGGTTTATTTTATGAAATCTTAATTAAGTTATTTTATACTTTTTAGTTTTTAAAGTCAGTTTTTTTTATCCATTCGGTGTATCTCACACCGTCCGCGGGATCTCGATTTTGGCGGTAAAAGTAGCTTGACTTTTCATCAGGAATCAAAGTATCTTCATGCCAAAGCCATCTTTCACTAAAATTTGTGTTACGGTCATAGAGTAGGTAGATTGTTAATATAGAAAGCAACGGTTTAGCCCTGCAAGCATGACAGACAGTAACTTTCGAACTTTTAATACATAATATGGATTGACGAGTTTAAATTTATTTATTTTATTTTTTCCATATTCCTTAAAAAAAGTAAAAAGATGGTGGCAGTCACCGAGGTCTAAAGAAACTTATTTACTTTACTTAGACAGTCATACAATTCGAATTAAACAAATATTGTTTAGTTTTGTTTATTCAGAAAACAAGTTATAACAATAAATTCTATTATCATTTATCAGTCTGCAAGCGTAGCATCAACGACCTTATATCCGCGTTATAATATGATCGTTGTCTTCTTACCTTCATATAGTTAGCCAAACTCACTCCTCCAGTCTTCAGCACGCTTGATGATTCTTACAAGGCCCGTATTGAGTAATGGCTCAGATACGCAACTTGATCTGGAGACAGCGTTGCCAGATTTTTTGCAGTCAAATCGGGATTTTGATAATTTGTTGTTAAAAAAAGGGCAGGGCAGGGCAGGGCAGGGCAGGGCCGGACAGGACAGGACAGGACAGGACACGTGTGGGAAGCGAAGAGAAGAGAAGAGAAGAAGAAGAGTAACCCCGCGGGAGGAGGAGGAGGAAGAGGAGAAAGGGGAAGAGGAGGAGGCAGAGGAGGAGGAAGGAGGAGGAAGAGGAGGAGGAAGGAGGAGGAAGAGGCGGAGGAAGAGGAGTAATAGGAGGAAGGGGAAGAAGAAGAGGAAGAGGAGGAAGAGGAGGAGGAAGAGGAAGAAAAATAACCGGGAAACCCCGCGGGAGGAGGAGGAGGAGGAAGAGGAAGCAAAGGTGGAGGAGGAAGTCCCGCTGAAGCTCGGACTGTTTATGTTACATGAAGTTGTACAACATCTATGCTAATAAATAAAATTAGAGTTTCTCTTTGTAATATTAAAATAAGCGCTTTTTACTAACTGCATATGTATGTATACTCGGTACATACACCAAAAATGTAGTTATAAAAAAAATCACCTGTCTACTGTCTTTGTCCCGCTACTCGCGGTACAAAAATAAACGCGTGTAACCCCGCGGGGTTCAGCTAGTCAGTAATAATTTATAACTTTCGTTACAATTTGTTAAAAAATGTTAGACAACAAATGTTATGCAACATTCTCTAATATTATGTAACTACTGTGTGGGAAGAGAAGAGAAGAGGAAGAGGAAGAGAAGGAGGATGAGGAAGAGGAAGAGGAAGAGGAGGAGGAAGAGGAATAGGAAGAAAAATAACCGCGGGTAACCGAGAAGAGGAGAGAAGAGGAAGAGGAAGAGGAGAGAAGAGAAGTGAAGTGAAGTGAAGTTTCAACTCAACAATTGCTACAATATTTTGAGCAAAAATCACTTTTGTCATATACATACGAGTATATTCAAATACCTTAACATTGAAAATTAAATAAAGAGTCATGTTTGAAAATTTTATTTATATAAAAAATACCACACTGTAAAGGAAGAAAATAGCAAATAAAATAACAATATACTAATTCTAAAAATCAATACAAACTAAACGGTCTTACATAGTTCATGTCCTGAGAAATACATTTAATTATGTTAAGTTCGGTGTCTAGAATTATTATTACAAAATAAATAATAAAATGTCAGCTTATTATTACTAAATTTAACTATGTCAATGTATATATTTGGCATAACTGTTTGATAAAGAATCAATAAAGAATAGCTTTGAACAGTGATCATTAGTCTAGTAGTTATCTTTATATTGCAATGTACCATATACAAAGTATTCATTTCACTCTTTCTTGTACCTCATAGATTTTAATGAAAAAAGAAATTTAATTTCTACCTGATTTAGACATGGCGCTCCATAATTAAACACAACGTTATATTTACTCAGTCTTAGTTTGTAACGTCAAATAATTGCGTGTTAAGTTTAATCATTTCTATACTTATTAGCTAAGCCCTCCAACCTCGAAATAATTTTTTGCAAGTCTGCAGTTTTATCCATTTTTAGATAAGTATTATTTCTTATTACATGCAACTTAATCCATTCCGGTATTTCCTCTGTGAGAACTTTAATGTCCCTTTGTAAATCATTAGCTGAGACATTGGATTTGAAACTGCTATCCAATTTGGAAAGAATTATGTTCAATGCGAGAACATTCTTTCTTTCAGTCACAAAGATATTTCTAAGTGTTCTAGCGAGATCAGGCAAGCGACTGTAAATTACATATTTTTGGTCATGATCAGTAGACCTGGTCATAGCTTCAAGTGCTTTGGCTGCTTGTTTAGCTTTTACTTTCTCTAGTAGAGATGTGGGCAAATTACGCAGTGCAGGATTTAATAGTGTAACTGTACTGGTAGAAGGTTGAGCAGTTTGTGTACCACTTGTTTTTACACCATTTAATGGGGGGTTAGGCTTATCATCTGGTAGTCCTGTTGCTGCTTTCTCTTCGTCTGTTAGCCCACGAGCTTTAGCCTGTGCCAACTTTTCTAAAGCTCGCTCCATTTTAGTATTACATTTGAATAATTCACGAGCCTTTGCTAAAACATCTTGTGCGTTAGTGAATTTCTGGATGTTTGGCATTTCAGGTAGTTTTGCACTTTCAACTTCTGGTATTTTTTCGATTTCGAATTCAGGATGCCAACGAGTTAACTTATCATTGGGTATCACCATTGGTGGATCAAGTGTCTGTAGGTATTGTGCATGGTGCTTTTTAACCAACTGTAACAGAATATCGTAGAAGTATCTACGTCTTTCTAACAGTACACTCGGATTCATATTTTTAATATCACTAGGAAAATTGGGTGAAATAACTAATTCATATTCCTCTTTGTGCGATGAAGTACTAAAGTTCTTGATTTTCTGGACATCGTAATTGTAAAAATCTGGGACTAAATGTTTTATTTGGGCTAAGTGTTTTTGTGTGAAAGATCTCTTAAGCATTTCTTGTACTGAGGGTTTGAGTTTAGCAAATGTGATCTTTTCATTTCGATTATATAGTAGAGCCACAACAGTTTCCATTCCACGAAATAGTTCAGCAAGGAATCTATAGTGATGTGGTAGAGGGAGACTGGTAGATGATGTAGCCAGAGCTGCATGACGAATGTATGCTGGAACCTGGAATATAAATATGTATATTTTTAAGTTTATTTTTTATTTTTAACTCTTGTGTTTGTGACACAATTTTTAAATATAAATTGTCAGTCAAGGATGTGCAATGATTAGAATAAACATTAAGTGATTTACTTTACGTTATGAAATACTAGCTGATCCATGCAACTTCGTCTGCAACTCCTATTGGTCTAAGTGTGATGTTAACTATCCTACGCCAGGCATGCCAGCAAACACATTTAAAGAAAATCGTTATTATTAGTCGTCGTTATTAGTTAGATGTTTTGGAGTTCATCATGAGCGACCATATCACAATTTATTTAATAGACTGGACTGAAAATTATTATATTGCCTGTAGTGTGATATTATAATGCCAACCCCAAAAAATAGACATAAGTATGATGTCGCAGACTCTTTTATAGAAACTTTTAAAGGGAAACCATTCTTTCATATATTTTTTGTGAACCTTTAACAATAGAAACAATATTTGTAGCTTAAACGGATTAAAGCCAGTACACGGATGGTGTACTGGCTTAAGCGGTCGCCCCCCGTTTTCTACTCCACTACTGTGTTCAGGATTCAAATCCTATATGAGACAATATTTTATCTATACAAATAAATAAAATTGGAGTGTCTGTTTGTAATATTAAAATAACAGCTTTTTAATCAATGCATATGTATGTATACACGGTACATATACCAAAACTGCAGTTAATAAAATTTTTGTCTGTCTGTCTGTCTGTCTGTTTGTTCCGGGTATTCTCTGGAACGGCTGGACGGATTTTGACGGGACTTTCACTGGCAGGTAGCTGATGATCCGGGGAGTAACTTAGGCTACTTTTTTTAGACTAACTTTGTCCCGCGGCGTTACTCGCGGTACAACAATAACCGCGGGTAACACCGCGGGGTTCAGCTAGTGTCACCTATAAATGTTTGTAAAGTTCTCTCAATACAGGATATTTGCACGATGCGGGAGGACTAAAAAAAATAATAGATACCTTCTTTTCTAAATAACGCTGATAGAGTATAATAAAACTGTCGATTTATTTATTTTATTTTATGGACGAGCATCAAGTATTCCGTTATATGTTATATTCCATTCACTTGAGTGTTCTATATACTGGATGATGAAATCCGAAAGATGAAAAAATAATTTAATTTTTTTTTTCTTTGAAGGCAACTCCCGCATTACAAATAGATTCCTGTGTCAAGAGGAACTTGACAAACATACATGAAACGGAAACAAAGAACACCCAGATTTCAAAACAAGAAATGGTGGATAAAATGTTATTCCATGTAGGGTTTGGCCCACAGCACTTTAATAGAGTAGAAAACGTGTAGAGACCATTTTAAAATAGTGTCAATAGAAGTAATTGTTACTTAATCAATTTAATAGTAATAAGTTAGTTCTAACGTTTGATGAGCATTAATAATAACTCTAGTCTCTCTAGAGTCTAGTCACTAAAGTCATTGTTTTGGATTAACATATAGGTAATTAGGTTAATGAGCATTAACGATACATTATTATTTGTTGCCTTCGTACTTCGCCTGATAATGTTGATTATCGCTGCAAATATTAGCCTATGTGTTATTTTGATGTATAAGCTATATGACTGTAAAGTTTCATCCAAATCTGTTTAGTAGAGTTTGCGTGAAAGAGTAACAAACATCCATTCATCCCTACTTTCGTCTTTATAATATAAGTAGGATTTTGAATATTACATCTGTATTTGCAACTAATGGCTGTTTTATAACTGATTACTAATCATTTCTAAAACACCCATTACTAATCAAGCAGTTATTAGCAATGATTTTAGCTATCATTTTGTTAATGATATGTATGCATATAATTAATTTTCCCATAATTGATTAAACATGCTTTGCTATACTTTGGGCTCTTCCCATAGAAGGAAAAGAGTTAAGACTTTTATAACACTGGTTTACTATCAGACCAATTTATGAATCCGTCCCAGTAGGCTTCATTGTGCCAAAGCAGCACTACCTTACATCCATTTCATCACCTATCAGTCCACTGCTGGTCATAGGCCTCTTCTACTACAAGCCACTTCGATGGATTTTGTAAATTTACTTTACATAATAATAAAAGTACTATCTATTCTATAGACAACGATGCAAACTATTAACTACAAATACGAACCTTAGAAGGACTCTTAACAGGACTAACAAAGACTTTTCTGGGTGATATGAAGGGTCTCGTTTGTGAAGGCACTGTTGACACACATTTTTTAGGCGACAGTAGTTCAGCCTGAATTGAATTTTTCTTGCTTGGACTGAAACAGAAAATAAATAATACATCAATTGTTAACCGCAGTTTAAGGTTTGCAAGATACAAAAAACCGCTAACATAAAGAAGATGGGTAAAAAAAACAATTACATGTTTCCTCAACAAATGACAAAGTTAAAAAATGAATAAATGAAAAGTATATATCTAGGGAGTTAATAAAAGTAAGCTAAGACTTGAAACTTACATTAAAACCTTCAGACCACTTATATATTCATGTAACATAACATAAAATACAAATAATTATCTTACCTTGAAGGTACTTCCACATCAATAGACTTAAATTCTTTAAGATTCCGCTTTTCACTGGCCGCTTTAACCTCTTGTATGCCCTTGCTAAGACGATCCGCTGTAGCCTTTAGTTCAGCTAACCTAGAACTGCTAGCCAACTTCTTTCTAATGTCACCGAGACTTAGTTCTTTTCGTGAAGAAACAACCACGTCAGATTTTGAAGAAGCTGTACTTTTCGCCCTGTTTCCAACATTATCCTTCTTAGCAAATACTGAACTTACTTTCGCTGAAATTATGATATCCTTAGATGAAGCATGTTGTGTGCCAGGTTCCTTTGTGGTTTCACAAATTGTTTCTTTGAGTTCAACAGAAACTGAGTCACATTTTTTATTAATACCTTTCACACTTAAATTAGTTTCTAAAGTCCTATCTATATGTGGAACTTTACTTTTAGAAGCTAAAATTTCATCAGTAGCGGGTCTTTTCCTGCTATTAAAAAATGACGTGATTGTCTTCTGAGACATTTTGTTTAAATTCTTTATATAATATTAGTAGTAAATGTACACTGCTATTTTTTTTTCACAATTTAACACTTAAAAGCAATAACTAGGTAGTAAAACTTGACGGTTACACGGGGGAAGATTGTAGACGTAGAGTCAGTACAGACAGTGTGAGGGCAAGCTTTTATTTCCCTCCAAATCTCCAAATGTCAAAACCAAAAACGACTAATGAATTGTCATGTGTTGACATTTCATCGTATCGTAATCGAAAAATCCGTTTTAGATGTCATCGATTTATGTTAATAACGGTCATATAAACATTTCAATAACGTTTAATTTAAGAGAACATTGTGATATTCTTAAATTAACAGAACCGATTTATCTAAATAATCTATGGGCAGATTTGTTTCATAGTTTACTGTTGTGGTAAGTTGTAAGTTTTTTCGTCTGTTGAAAGCATAGTTGAAAATCCTACAGATGCTTGTCTTTTTAATGTTGCAAGCTTAGAGCATACTAAGGTTGCAAATGGGTTGCAAGTTGCAAGCGTGCAAACATGACGATGACATACTTCAATTATTATACCCTAGCGTTAAAATAAAAATAAAAAATCGACAAAGTTGAGTTCGACTCAACTTAGTCGATTTATTGACTCTATGGATTTTTACTATATCAGCTGAAATGTCGAGACGCGCCGCGCCGCGCCGCGCCATTGCTAAAGTGTCACCGCGGCTGTGAGATGGCGTTGGACACTTTATTTAAAGGAAGGTTTCTTCAAAAGCGCGGGTAACTTCAAGCGTATCGGTACTTTTTTATCTGGTTTTATTTAAATTTTAATTGCTTATTTATAAAAGGAACAGTTTTGCATTATATTGTATACTAGCTGAACCCCGCGGTGTGACCCGCGGTTATTGTTGTAGCGCGAGTAACGCCGCGGGACAAAGTTAGTCTAAAAAAAGTAGCCTAAGTTACTCCCCGGATCATCAGCTACCTGCCAGTGAAAGTCCCGTCAAAATCCGTCCAGCCGTTCCAGAGATTACCCGGAACAAACAGACAGACAGAGAGACAGACAGACAGACAAAAAAATTTCTAACTACATTTTTGGTATATGTATCATGTACATACGCACTGATTAAAAAGCTGTTATTTTAACATTACAAACAGACACTCCAATTTTATTTATTTGTATAGAGTATAGATATTATTCACATTTAGTGTATACGTATATCTATACATCTATACAAATAAATAAAATTGGAGTGTCTGTAATATTAAAATAACCGCTTTTTACTTAATGCATATGTATGTATATACGGTAAATATGCCAAAAATGTTGTAAAAATTTTTTTTCGAGATTTCGACGGGACTTTCACTGGCTGGTAGCTGATGATCCAGGGAGAAACTTAGGCTACTTTTTTAGACTAACTTTGTCGCGCGGAGTTACTTGTGGTACTACAATAACCGCGGGTAGCACCGCGGGGTTTAGCTAGTATACCTACACTAAACGTTAATGGTTTTAATATACAGAAAAAGGTTACCTGATTCGAAGTTTTTTAATATTTTTCCATGAACGAGCCGACGGACATGGAGGACCCGGGGGTGTTTGTACCCCCGGCTGCTAATTTTATAACAGTCGCTTCATCAGTTGCTCCCAATGAATCTGGAATGGAAACGAATGGTCACAGTGCCCAACGTGGACACAAAAGAATCAGGCTACATAAAATATGTAGCCTGGTTCTTTTGGTTCTCTCAAGGTAGTAGAGCTACGCTTACTACTACTACCGGGGCAGTACTACCCTCGCACAGAAAATCAACGTAAAATGACAGCGATCATGCTGTCGTGTATCGTTGGTGAGTGCGAGACCGGAGGCCCAATGTTGCACAAGCATCACTAGCCCGCCATGGTGTATGTCACCATGCTGCATTGTTGCATTATCTGCATTTGCAGCATGGTGACCACCACTCTTGGATTCTGCTTTCCATCAGGCAGAGTAGAGTCATTTTGGCAGGGACAAACATAAAAAAAATAAAAACATGCAAAGAGCAATGCAATTCACAACATTGTAGATGGGTCAAATATTAAATTCCCAGATCTTCGTGATGCTAATTTATTTATTTCCAATACTGAGTTATCAAAAAAGAATTTAAAAGCATTTATACCAACTTGTCTGGAATTTGGAGTAAAATAAACGAAAATGTTTCTTCGCCAATGAATTTATATTATTTACTAGCTAAACCTCGCGGTGTTACCCGTGGTTATTGTTGTACCGCGAGTAACGCCGCGGGACAAAGTTAGTCTAAAAAAAGTAGCCTAAATTACTCCCTGGATCATCAGCTACCTATCAGCCAGTGAAGTTCCCGTTAAAATCGGTCCAGCCGTTCCACAGATTACCCAGAGCAAACAGACAGACAGACACAAAAAAAATTTTAACTACATTTTTGGTATATGTACCGTGTATACATACTTAAGCATTTATTAAAAAGCGGTTCTTTTAATATTACAAACACACACTCCAACTTTATTTATTTGTATAGATACCACATTCAATGGGGAAGGCAATTTCTAAGGAGAAGCCTATGTACAGCAGTAGACTGTTAAAGGCAGTTGGTACCTTGTCGTCTGTAAAGAGGCTTAGTTGATCTTATGAATATAAATTGCCAGTCTATTTCCATTATTATATTTTAGTTTATGCTTTTGACGTCTGTCGTAACTCCTAATACTGCAGTGTTTATATTTATTTCTAACTGTAAGATTAGTTTAATAGGTCTTTAGGCTGTATGTCTGTAATAAATCAAGTGTTGTAATCAGTAGATACAATGTCACAAAATAAGCCTGATTCTCCTGTGTCAAACAAACAGCAACAAAAAACGAGGAGTATTCTAGTTATTCCAAGTAAATCGAACCCTTTCAATGTTGATCACCCTGAAGGAGCCCAAGAAACTGAAATAACCGCTGACGTATCTGTACCTCCAGAGGGTGGTTGGGGTTGGGTGGTGGTTTTTGCAAGTTTTACGTGTACTTTCATCCTGGACGGAGTCTTCTTTACATTTGGTAGTATATTCAAAGATATGACAGATGATTTAGGATTGGATAGCACTCTAGTCGCATTAATTAATTCTGTAACGGTGGCCTTGTATCTTATTTGCGGTCCTATAGTATCAGCACTTGTTAACAGATTTGGATTTCGAGCATGTACAATGGCTGGTTCTATAATACTCTCCATTGCTTTTCTCTGCTCCTATTTTACGACGAGTTACACGGGACTCGTGATTTTGTATGGAGTAATATCTGGATTTGGAGGTTGTCTTGTACTTGTGCCTTCTGCTGTGGTGGTAGGTTTTTACTTTGAACGCCTTCGAGCCATTGCGTTAGCAGTATCAGGCCTGGGCTCAAGCATGGGAATAATGATTATGTTTAGTGTTAACTCATACCTAGTGAGCATAGCGGGATGGCGGATTGTTACACTGATCCACTCAGGGTTGTTCGGCACTATATACTTCATAGGGATGGCTTATCGGCCTTTAGTTGTCCTAACCTTAACCCAGACGACAGATACGGACGATCCTACTCGTACTGTAACTTACTTGCCAAGTTTAAATAAATCGAGGGCTTTGTCTAAATCTAAAGAAGGCTTAAAGCCCACGGCTGCAGAGCGCCTATTTTCTGCTGTCTCTAACCGAAACTTTCCCACTGCAACCTCAGTGATGCATGAAGGAGTTAACTTAAAATCCGTGAATAAAGCTGGCACTTCGACACAACCTACATCCAAACTTACAATATCCGTACGAAATATTGCAGGAAGTGCTAGTCGAAAACAAGTACAATCGATGGTATCAAGGATGCAATCATTTAGTAATAAAGACAAGATACATATTAAAATCGAAGAAGAAGAAAAAGAGCAAGTACCCCCGAAAAAATGGTGGGCCAAGTGTTGTGGTTGTTGCATATGGCAGAAACATGTACATGAATCACGACCTATGTACCGAGACGATGCTTTTTACGCGGGTCGTATAGAAGAATTACCAGAGTACCAAAAGAGTGTTGCGGCAGTCAATGCAGAAGAGAGAACAGGTTTAGAATATCAAATGGCTGTATCGCGAGTAGTGTCTGTAGCTGATTTGGAAGAAAGGCAAGGTTTATGTACAACTGCTGTAAGAAGAGTTTTGGCTACTATGATGGATCCACATCTTTTAAAACGTTGTTCCTTTTTATTATTGTGCTTAAGCGCTGTTCTAATATTCATGGGATTATTAACACCTTACGTGTTTCTTCCAGATCGAGCTAAAAGTGAAGGTATAGATGCAAAACATTGTAATATTTTTGTAAGTGTTATTGGGTTTTTCAACGCAATCGGCAGATTACTCGCCGGCCTCATGGCTACTAAATTTAAACCTTTAACATTGTATATAATTTCATGTATATTGTCAGGCATAGGAACGATAGCGTATAATTTTGAATTTGATGTTTATTATCAATATTTTTGCTGTGTAATTTTTGGACTATTTATTGCCAGTGTTACGGGTTTAAGAAGTTTAGTACTAGTCGATTGTTACGGGTTAGAGAAGTTAACAAATGGAACTGGAATGATGTTAATGTCTCAAGGTTTCGGAAGTTTAATGAGTTCACCTTTGTCCGGTATTCTGAAACAATCATTTGGTTATGCTGCATCATTTTATGCGGCCGGAGCAGTTCTTATACTTAGTGGCTTAATTTTATTGCCTGCTTTTAGAATTTTGAAAAAAGAGAACGAAATAGTTCAAATTAAACGTTGAAACCGACAAGTAAATAAAAAAGTAAATGGTAGTTGTTGACGCTGTTTTATTTTTGGGCCTATACATAATACTCAGCTCAGACTAAAATGGCTTTCTTTTACGTATAATATAATAATAATAGAATAAAGTTCAGGATGTGAATTGGGAAGGCTAGAAACAAACGTAAGTTTAAAAATACTGCCACTATTTATAGAAAAAAAAAGAAAAAACTTTAATAATTAGTTAATAATGAAATTGATAATTAATAAAACTCACTGAAGGTAAAACCTCAAGATACGATATTTCAATCATACCATTTTATTCTGCCCGTGGTATATTTTCTTTAAATTTGAATAGAACCAAAAAGGAAGATTACCTTTAAATAAGTGATCGCGTTAATTCCCGTAAAAATAATTATTATATCATGGAACGCGAATGTTTAAAATGTAGTTGAAGATTACCCTATTATATCTAAAGAATTTACTAAATCTGTACACAAATGAAGGAGTAGGTACCCACTGACATAAAAAATATGATTATAAAAGCGGTATTTTTATTTTTGGATGTTTTTTTTGGCTCTGCCACAACGACTACTCTGCCTGATGGAAAACATAAGCAGGATCCAAGATCTGCATATATAATATCTAATATGCACATTTTCAAAGAATTGCCCGACCACCACGGTCTCACCATACTGCGAATGTAGACAATGCAATAATTCAGCATGGTGACCCACACCATGGCGGGCTAGTGATGCTTCTGCATCATTGGGCCTCCGGTCTCGCACTAACTAACGAAACACGACAGCACCATAGAGTATCTTGTATATAGACAGCACGATCGCTGTCATTTTACGTTGATCTTCTGTGCGAGGGTAGTACCGCCCCGGTCGAGCCGGCCCGTTCGTGCTGAACTCAGCGTGGCTCTACTAACTACAAAAGTATTGTACTGTATTTTGTAATTCTCATTTATTTCAGGATAACTGAAGTGAAGGTTTTGGGAGTGCATTTTACAATTGAGCTAACGTTTCTCGATCATATACTCAAAATCTGTAAAAAGGCTTATAAAAATTTTGGATTAGTACTTCGTATGGCTAAAGATTTCACAAACATAATAGTACATTATGATATAAGTGCGATAACTTGAAAATTACAACCGAGGCGATATTGCTACAAGAAAGCTGATGCTGTAATTATCAAAGCACACGTATGTCACACGACGTTTTATAATATATTTGCGAGGAAATAAATAAAAGTAGGACTTTCTTGATTGAATAAATCCTTAATCACTTGTTAAAGCAGTTATAAAAATTTGAACAATTTATGTTGCCAGTTGGCAGTTTTAAGCTTGTCAAGTTATTATTATTAACTAGCTGAACCCCACGGTGTTACCCGCGGTTATCGTCGTACCGCAAGTAGCGTCGCGGGACAAAGTTAGTCTAAAAAAGTAGCCTAAGTTACTCCCTGGATCACCAACTACCTGCCTGTGAAAGTCCTGTCAAAATCCGTCCAGCCGTTCCAGAGATTACCCGGAACAAACAGACAGACAGACAGACAAAAATTTTG
Source organism: Spilosoma lubricipeda (assembly GCA_905220595.1). NCBI lineage: Eukaryota > Metazoa > Arthropoda > Insecta > Lepidoptera > Erebidae > Spilosoma > Spilosoma lubricipeda. The sequence goes on from HG992290.1 coordinate 7,473,696, forward strand.
TTAAATATATTTTTGTTATATGTACCGTGTATACATACATATGCATTTAGTAAAAAGCTGTTATTTTAATATTACAAACAGACAATCCAATTTTATTTATTTGTATAGATAAAAAATTCACCAGTCTCTCTCTCACTCTCTTGAGTAAAAGTAGGAGAAACGAGACCACAGAGTTCAGCAGTCGGCGGCAGCGGCGGAGGCGGCTGCGGCGGCGGCGACGATGGTGGAATGTACGCGTGTGTGCTCGTAGGTGGCCGAGAGTCAACACTTGGCTCCAAATTTATATTCCTTGTAATGCGGGAGCTAATCTCTTCTTTATTTCTCATCGAGTCATCAATGTAGCCCTCGGCTACACTGCTCGACCGCCACCCGCCGTGGCGTTTTAGTGTCAATAAATCCGCACCTGAATCGGCGAGCAATGTAGCCGAGGACCTTCTGAAACTGTGCCCTGTGTATTCATGTTGATCATCCAAATTTAAGAAAGTGGCAATTTGATTCGACTTTGCTCCAAATTTATTAATGCCAATGAGTTGACTAGTGCATTTTCCATTTTGATAATTTTAAAAAAATCTGTTTGACATCGCTTTTGTTGAACGAACAGCTTCGTATTTTTTCACTATGTCGTAAAAAGGCCCCTGTAATGTAATGTAAACGATCTTGGAGTTTTATTTTTTGTGTTTAGTTGTGATGTTTGCCAACTCTTGACGTCTACATGCACCAGTTGTACCGAATATTAGTACAACCTGAAAAGTGATAAATACAGCGTACAAAACACCTACATTGTATAGAAATACGAAAGTGAAAAAAGTTAATAACAAAAATTTAGTTACAACTGACCTTGGTTGCCAAATATCGGCAATCCGGAGCTTCTTTTAGGAACTACTTGACATTGTCAGCCGAAAATACTTTCGACTTCTTACTCACATGGCCATCTAAGCGTCTTTTTAGAAATGCCAGCAAGTTGTGATGTGTTGAGATCGAGTAAAATGTAACGAAGAAAGAATGGAAGTGAAATCTATACAAATAAATAAAATTGGAGTGTCTGTTTGGAACATTAAAATAACAGCTTTTTAATCAATGCATATGTATGTATACACGATACATATAACAAAAATGTAGTTTAAAAATTTTTGTCTGTCTGTCTTTCTGTCTGTCTGTTTGTTCCTGGTAATCTCTGTAACGGCTGGACGGATTTTGACGGGACTTTCACTGGCAGGTAGCTGATGATCCGGGGAGTAACTTAGGCTACTTTTTTTAGACTAACTTTGTCCCGCGGCGTTACTCGCGGTACAACAATAACCGCGGGTAACCCCGCGGGGTTCAGCTAGTAAATAATAAATATTTCGGACATCTATCACACAACGCCATCTAGTCCCAAGCTAAGTATAGCTTGTGTTATGGGTACTAAACAACTGATACATTATTACTTTTTTTTTTGTAAATACATACATATTACACATAGAAAACACCCAAACTCCGAAACAAATGTTTGTAGATCATACAAACATTTGGTCTGACCCGGGAATCGAACCCTAGACCTCACAATCAGTAGTTGCACAAGCCAACCGCGAGACCAACGAGGCAGTCAACGAGGAAGTATGGAATAACAGTAGAGGACTACCAAAGCAAAAGCAGATCGATTGAGTTAAAGATGATATGGCAAGTAAGGAAGTTAGTAATGAACTGACGAGTCAAAGAGGCTAATGGAATAAGAAATCTCAAAACACCAACCCCCAAATATAGTTATGAAAATGGTAAGAAGATGATTTGATTGAGGTATAGTTCTTAAACTTTTTTGTTTTGACATAGCGACATTGACAGACAATATTCTGTAATTTCCATAGAGGTAGGAATAATATTCACCTAAGCACAAGAAATAATTAGATTGATTACTATGTTTTATAAGAATCGTAAACTTGAACATGTTTCAGTATATATCGACCAATGATTCTAAGATTCAAGAGATACAGAAAATAATTTAGAAACCATTTAACTAAAACGTGAAAAATATAGTAACGCTTTATTTTTTACTTATCTCTGAGGTTTTGCGAATGATATAACTAAATGTTTTGTGTGTAACGTGTATTTGGTATATTACACCTACTTAATAACAACTAATGATAACTTGTCTGATCTTTAAAGATAAAAATGAGTGATCTAACCAGAAAAACAACAAAAATTAAATTTACTGAAGAAACAGGTAAAGAAAGTAAACTCAATGCTCACGATGAACCTTCAGAAACTGAAATATTTACAGAAATAATCGTGCCTGAAGAAGGACACTACGGATGGTTTGTAGTTGCAGGCAGTTTTATGTGTATTTTCATACTAGAAGGAACATTTTTGACATTTGGAAGTATTTACAAGGATATGTCAAAAGATTTGGAGACTGAGATACCCTTGGTGACATTAATAAACTCTATAGCAATGGCACTGTACTTCATAGCAGGTCCTGCAGTTTCTGCTCTCGTGAATCGATTTGGATTTCGAACATGTGCGATGATGGGTTCAATAATTATATCTTTTGCTTACCTTACGTCATCCTTGGTTGGAAATTACATAGTTGTCTTAGTGTTTTATGGCATTATTTCAGGCATTGGTGGTTGTTTGATTAATATGTCATCGCAGCTAGTGGTAGGATTTTATTTTGAACGTCTCCGCGCCATAGCCATGTCAGTTGCTGGCTTGGGGTCAAGTTTTGGTATTACAATTATGTCTAGAGTAAATAACTATTTAGTTCCATTAGTAGGTTGGAGGACGGTTACACTACTACAGGCAGGTTTATTTGGTATGATTTATTTTATAGCCATGCTATTTAGACCTTTGCTTTCGTTAAGCGTAAACCATGAAAAAGACGATATACAAACAGTTACTTATTTACCAAGTTTATCAACAGTGGCTATGAAAGATGTAACTGATTCAGAACCTGTTCTGACTACCAGGACGGAAAAATTATTTAGTGCCGTTTCTAACGCTCATTTTCCTACGGTGGCTGAAGTAGTAGCAGAAGTTGAAGCCGATACCACGGATATTAATGAACCTGGGCCATCACCAACGTCCACGGAAAAACTAACTTTTACAGCGCGTCTTCCGCAAGGTGATATTAGTCCAAGGCAGTTGAAACAAGTTCAGTCTATTTTATCACGAAGAAATCTTCAAGATAATGAGAAAATTATTGAAATAAATGTTGAAAATATACAAGCTCCTAAAAAACATCATTGGTGGTCACGTTGTTGTCATTGGGAACGTCATGTAGATGAATCTCGACCTATGTATAGAGATGATGCTTTCTATAATGGACGGGTGGAGAATTTACCAGTCTATAAAGAGCATGTATTAGGTTCAAGACAAAATAAAAAGTCTGGTTTTGAGTACCAAATGGCTGTTACCCGAACAACAGCTGCTGAAGATTTAGAGCAACGTAAAGGCATATTTACATTGGCCATCAGAAGGGTTTTGGCTACAATGCTTGATCCTCACCTATTAAGAAGGAATTCATTTTTTATGGTATGCACAACTGGTTTTTTCGTTCACTTAGGAGTAATTATACCTTATATTTTTTTGCCAGATCGAAATAAAAGTGAAGGTATTGATGAAGTTCACTGCAATTCATTTGTGAGTGTTATGGGGATTTCTAATGCTATCGGCAGATTGGTTGCTGGTTTTTTGGCATGCAAATTTAGTCCTATAAAGCTGTACAGCTTAGGCTGTATAATGGCAGGAACGGGAATGATCATATCAAACTTTCTTTTTGATGTCTATTATCAATATTTTTGTTGCGTAATGTTCGCTTTCTCTACAGCTCACATTAGTGCCTTACGAAGTCTCGTTCTTGTAGACCTATACGGATTAGATAGTTTGACAAATGCAACTGGCATTCTATTAATGTTTCAAGGTTTTGGGTGTTTAATAAGTACACCTCTCTCAGGGGCGGTTAAGAACAGTTTTGGATTTCAATATGCTTTTTATTTAGCTGGGACTTTTGTTATACTGGGCGGTCTAATTTTGATAAATGTTAAACGTATAGCCAAAAGCGAACGAAGGGCAAAGGCCAAACAGATAACAGGTAAATACTCATCAGTGATAAAAAGGAAAAAGAAATCCAAATCTAACCAATCTGCAATCGTTAAAACGAAGTAAAGACTCGAAACTATCATCATCATTTCTTACGGATATAGGTACCACTTTTACTGTCAGCTACTTTCTAAGTTTAAGGCATTTCGTAGAGATAACTACTTATACAAACATAATTAAACTATGGTCAAATTAAGTTTTATATTTGGCCTTAAACGTCTAGTATGAAGTGACCGTGTGTGACGGCACGCGGCCGCTATCTCCTGTCTACTTTATGACATTACTACTTCTATATGTAAATATAGTAATAAATCAGAATCATGAAAGCCGAAAGTTTTTTAGCATATAAGTATGTATTGTATCTAAATATAATGATTTATCAAAGTAGGTTAATAGAATATAAAAATATAAATATAACACAAGTTTTGCTTTTATTTTCGAAAATTATTAAGTATACTAGCTGTTGCCTGCGACTCCGCCCGCGTGTATGTCGGTTATCGTGGCAAATAGTACGCTATGTGTTATTCTGATGTATACGCTATATTATATAGCAATGCTAATAGGGCTGTCGCGTTTTTGTAGCGCTTCCGGGATGTTTGCGGAGGCGAGGGTTGATGTTTTTCATGCCATCATTCGCAAACGAAGCGCCTCCTTACTTCATAGAGTGCGCAGCAGTATCCTGAACGTAATTTTGTAATAGATGGAATTGCCCTATGTTGGGACGCTGGATACATTAACATACGTATACAGGTTCCTAATGTAATTTTGTGTAAGTTTTAATTTGCATTTGTATGTTTTTCTCACTTTTACTAACATTAGGTTAAGACTTTTATAACTAACAATACAATACAATATGGATCTCGGCCCGTAATAAATGATAATAAAAATATGTTACTGTTTACATTTGGCATGCATAGTAATTTATACTAACTACAAACTCCAGAAAGAAGTCTTTAAAAAAGAAAGAAACCAAATATAATTAGAATAAAAACAAAAGCGCAGTGGTCACATATATACACTACATGACAGACATCACGGTTCCCATCACATCACATTTAGGAAACGTTACTTAATATTTTTTTTAAATTACCAAGTATTTCTGTAGGAAGCAGTTGGACCGGCACCATCCGTGGTCCTACTGATTGTCTTTAATGGTCCATTGTCCAACCAAAAATACTGATTGGACAACTGCTCCTACCGAAGACTCGTATTAATATCAACCATCGGGTATGGTACCAACCGAACCAACGAGGTGGATACTGGTTAAACATTTAATTGGACCACTACCCAGTGGCAGGTTTACTGAATACAGATCAGATTTCTTCCTAGCGTCTATGCAAATTTTCTGACCATAGTGTCCTTTGCACGGTGTGTTTCCCAATTACTGTAAAATCTTGTAAATAAACTATGTTTGTCATCATTGGCAAGGCCTGGGAAAGTTAGGGCATCATAGCGTCGGTGAATAGGGTTTCAATAGATCAAGATGCGTTCTGACCTTTTGGGTGGTGCCGGTTGCTGCGTTTCAACTCAACTCAGCGCAGTAGAAAAAAGCGAGATGACCGCTTAAACATATCTAACCCATCGCTGCAGGCGGTATGCGGAGTAATCTCGACAAAACATCGACATTCAAAAATTCAGTTTCAACATAAGTAGAGTACTGCACTTCATATTAAGTATTTTAACACTCAACGTCGTATTTGCATCTGTATGATTTTGGTGCAAAATGATCGTCTTACGGTTAGGGCACATTATTGTACTGAACGCTCCCTATAGCCAGGACTAAGGATATTTCTCTCCTTAGTTTCCATAATTGTTCAATCGGGATAAGAAATCAAAGGATAGGAATTGTTTCACACCTATAAATTAAAACTGTAATATAATAACAAAACTTTGCCTTTCAAGGCTGTCGTTCTTCAGGCCTGCTCTGTCATAAAGACTCAGATGTTACTACTAGTCTGGACCGGAGTTTCTAGGAAGAGTGCTAGATAGACACGCACTTCCCAAGGGTCCACGACAGTCTCCCGATCCCTCCCACGCAATCGGACCGGCAATTCTGGTTCGACGAGTATGAGGTATCAGAGGGAGAGCTGGATCGAGCCGTATGGCGGTTGGCTTCCCGCATCACCGCTCCTGACCTGATCGTATTCCAGGTCGGGCGCTGGTGATCACTCTGTCGGTGCTGGGATACAAAGTGAGGCAGATTTTCACTGGGTGTTTCGGCCTCGGTATCTTAATCCCTCGTCTGGAAAGAAGCGAGACTGGTGCTCTTCAAAAAGTTAGAAGAGGCTGCAGATTCTATCTCTGCCAACCTGCCTGAACGAGTCGGGAAAACTCTTTGAAACAGTTTTCTCTGTCCGTATCAGCGTACACCTGTCGCGGATAGGCCCTGATTACTCGGGCTGCCTCTGACTGAGGTGGCTGACTGTGTCACCCACCGATTCACTCAGATGCTCACCGGGCACAGTTGCTTTCGTGAATATCTGAACAGAATCGGATGTAAGGTTACGGCACAATGCTACCACTGTGAACAGATCGGGCGAAACCTGTCATCAGCATAGATCGTGGATTGTCACGATCGCCATCATTGGATGGCGAGTAGTGAAGGATGGGAGGCTAAGGGCTCCTTCTATGGAGATGTTATGCTCCAGATGGAGTCCACAGGGTTGGATCGGGAAAGGACTGATCCCGCTCGAAAGACGCGACAAAGGGGGCACGGCAGAAGCCGCTAGCTCCCCAATCGTCGGTTAAGGGTCGTTGTGGCCACATACAGGGAAGACTTGGCCACTGCAAACGACCCGAGACCGATGATACCTCGGTGCGGTTGGGGGATGTCGTCTAAGGCGAGTCAGTGTTCCGACTCTTACTGCGTAGAGCTGTGAGAGGGTCAACAGCAACCTGCCCCGGGTGTGAATCTGTTTACCCCGGGGTGTACCTCACTCGTAAGATGCGGCAGGGGATACTCCTGAAGCCGCTGATGCGTTTCTGGAGCTCCTCATGACTGCCGAGTTAGACCGCCGCGGAGTTTAGTGGGTAGACTGATTTATCGGAAATTTTCGAATCCTTCTCCCCTCCCCTCCATGGAGCTAGCTCCTCTGAGTATTCATCCAGAGATTGTCCCAGACGTCTCAAATATTATCATCCCAATATATTTACCAAAAATCCATTCTAATTCAATAATCTAAGTCTAATTTACAAGACTTAAACAAAAAAAAAATATTAGTGACCCCCCAAACTTTCAGGCTGAAACCGCGCCTGCATACTGCTTATCTATACAAATAAATACAATTGGAGTGTCTGTTTGTAATATTAAAATAACCGCTTTTTACTAAATAGATATGTATTACATGGTACGTATACCAAAAATGTCATAAAAAAATTGACAGAAAAAGCTTTTACTGCTGCGATAAGTAGATAGGAAATAAAGTAGGTACTTCATTTGCTATCTACGTAGCTAGTAACTAGACCTAGTAAGTAGAAAGCATTTATTTTTACTATGGTAGCTGTCATTCGTTTTAACATCTTTCAGAGTGCCAATGTCTACGTGACTTTCTAACAGTTATAAGGTTATGAAATAGAATAGATGTATTTTATAAAAACATACAATGTCACGTAAGCCGATTATAAGCAGAAGCACCAACAGAACAAATAGTCCTCTGGTCATCTCAAGCCATTTAGTGCCGAACTATATTGAAGTTCCTGAAGGTGTAGAAGAAACTGAAATAGCTGCGGAAATATCAATACCTCCAGAAGATCTGTGGGGCTGGGTCGTAGTATTAGCAAGTTTCTTAAACTTTTTTATACTGGATGGAATCTTTTTTACCTTTGGCAGCTTGTATCCAAACATAACAAGTGATTTGGCAGTCTCAGGCAGTCTAATCGCTCTTGTTAACTCTATAGCAATCGCTTTATATTTCATGTGTGGTCCTATAGTATCAGCACTTACAAATAGATTTGGATTTCGGGCATGTACAATGTCTGGTTCAATAATACTGTATTTTTCTTATCTTTGTTCTTATTTTGTCAATAACTACGGAGCACTTCTACTGTTTTATGGAATAATTGCTGGAATTGGAGCGTGCTTAGTTCTTGTGCCATCATCAGTAGTAGTAGGATTTTATTTTGAACGTCACCGAGCCATAGCTTTAGCCTTATCAGGGCTGGGCTCAAGTGTTGGGGTAATGGTAATGTTTACAGCTAATTCGTACCTTGTAAATATAGCTGGGTGGCGAATAGTTACGCTAATACACGCAGCGTTATTTGGTACTATTTACTTTTTGGCCATGGCGTATCGACCTTTACTTGTAGTAAAATTAACCCAAACTACAGAGACAAACGACCCTACTCGTACTGTTACTTACTTACCAAGCATGGGTAGAGCAGGAATATCAATGTCTACATCAAGAAGAGATGTAATACAACCAACAACAACGGAACGGCTGTTTTCAGCTGTTTCGAACCGAAACTTTCCAACAGCAGCCACAGTGGTTCAGGAAATCCAACAAGCGCCTACCACTGAAGCTGGCCCCTCATCGCTAGCTGTATCCAAAATTACAATATCACCACACAATACAAGAAGTTTAGGTCAAAAGCATATAAATAGATTACAATCAATGGCATCTAATGCAAGCGACAACATAAATATAGAATTGACTGTAAGAAACGTGCATAAAGGGAGACGAAAATGGTGGGAATGGTTTTGTTGTAAATGGGAGGAACATGTACCACAATCCCGACCCATGTATCGAGACGATGCATTTTATACTGGCGAAATTGAAAAACTACCTATCTACCAAAAAAGTGTTTTAGAAGTCAATCCTGATGCAAGAACGGGCTTAGAATATCACATGGCTGTATCGCGAGCCGTTACTGCTACAGATTTAGAAGAACATAAAGGTATATTTACTACTGCTGTGAGGAGAGTTTTGGCTACAATGATGGATTTTAAGCTTTTAAAAAGCCAACCTTTTTTATTGATATGTTGTAGTGCTGCTCTGACATACACAGGTGTATTAACACCTTTTGTTTTTGTATCAGATCGAGGTAAGAATGAAGGCATTGATAAAACACATTGCAACTTATTCGTTAGTGTTATCGGTTTTTGTGGTATACTTGGAAGGTTATTCGCCGGAGCACTGGCTTCTAAATTTAATGCTCTAAAGTTGTATCTACTTTCATGTATATTGACGGGAATAGCAACAATTTTGTTTAACTTTTCATTCAATGTTTACTATCAATATTTTTGCTGTGTATTCTTTGGATTATTTGTTTCATTTATTTCGGGTTTACGAAGTATGGTACTAGTAGAAACTTTTGGCTTGGATAAGTTAACAAATGCAACTGGAATGATGTTAATGTTTCAAGGTTTTGGAAGTTTAATAAGTACACCTATGTCCGGAATACTCAAAGCAAGTTTTAGTTATGCTGTTTCATTCTACGTAGCTGGGGCAGCTATTATACTAAGTGGTTTAGTTTTATTGCCTGTTAAAATATTAATAGACAAGGAAACAGATAGCAGTTTGTCTAATAGGAGAACAGGCAGGAAATCACAAAGGAAGTAAATGACGGTTATCAATATTGTTTTACTTTTTTTTTGCGGCGTGCCTTTTATTCACTATAGGCGCAATTATAACAGTCACCAGAAACATGCTGTTTTCCATTATAAGTGAAATATACACTATTATTTGACACTATTAACTACTAGATATTGGTAGTGTGTGATTGATTTTAGTTACCTAATGCTGGTGGTTGTGAATCAGAGGTATATAATTCCAGTAATAGTACCTACTACCAGTAGAACTACTACTCAAAATCAAACTAAATAATTGCCAAAATCTTGATTTCAATTTATAGTTTTAAGTCATCAAGTAGTTCGAGTTTAGGAAGTATTCTTTACATGGCAAGTTTTAAAAAACAAAACGTGACGCTTCATCATCATCATCATCATCATATCAGCCGTAAGAAGTCCACTGCTGAATGTAGGCCTCCCCCATTGACTTCCATTGCGACCATTCCAATTGACGCTTATACTAAAATAAAAAGTGTCTTGCAATGATGTAGAAAAATCTAAGATCTCTGTTCATGATGGAATTTGTGGGCTTTTACTGATTTTAAGTACTTAATTTCTGTTGATCTGAATTGCCATTCGAGAATTTGTTTAGACTTTTAGATCTCTTGAAATGACCGAGCACAGTGTTCTTTTCAGACATAATTAGGACCTGGCACCTTTGCTAATAAAATCTTAACAGTAATTACATGTTACGTTTTTTACAAGGGGAAGTTAATAAATGTGGATCACAGAATACATCAGTAGATAATTTGTTGTGTTCGAATGTTTATATATCTTCTATAATCCAATTCAGAAGATATATTGGTCGAACTAGACTAGTCTAATCTAATTATCTTGATCTTTGCTATCTTTATAGAGATGGGATTTTTGTCACAGGGAACCACGAAAGTATTGTTATATGCTTTTTAAGTTTTATATTGAAATGTCATGTATAATATTTCTAGAATTTTTTGCTGTTGTAGAGGCATTAAAAGTTACGAGCTTCTTTTATGAAAATGTTTAATAATAATAATATATTGTTTGTTCAGAAATCCCTTTTGCATTTATAACTCTATAAATTTTAACCCTCATTGGAACATAACACTTTCTAAAATCAGTGGATGATTGGTTCATGTATTCAAGCTAGCTGACCCGTGCCACCTTATCTACGGCTCCTATTACTCGTAGCGTGATGTTATACAGCATGTATAAATTTGGTTGCCAAAAAAACGTTACAACCATAAACAACCAACCATAAAAGATAGACATTTACTGCCGCGGACTTTTTTTTAGAACTTTGAAAGGGGAATATTTCTTTCATAAATTGCTTTTGTATAACTTAAACCGTTCTTGCAGCGGACGCAATACACACGTACTGCGTACCTCTCAAAAGGAATAATTTCCTCAATAATTGGGCTATGTAATACTGAAAGAATTTTTGAGTTTAGCGTGTTCAATCAAATAAATACTCTTCAGCATATATTAGTATACTAGCTGACCCACGCAACCTCGTTTACGTCTCCTATTGGCCGTAACGTAATAATTTTCTCCCGTTTTTGTAACATTCCTCATTGGTGCTCCGCTCCTATCGGACTTAGCGACTTAGCGTAGCGATGATATATAGTCTTTCTCGATAAATGGTCTATCTAACACTGAAATTATTTTTCAAATCGAACCAGTCACATCCGAGCACACGCCAGGGAAAACCCATAGGGTCGCCGTCGGCGGATTCGTCGAGGAGGACATGGACATCATAGATTGAGAGACTTTTAAATTATTTATTCTAATAGTTCTAAGATAGGCAAATTTTAATGTTACTGTTATAGCTATCTTTTATGTTTAGTTTTCTACGACTGTATTATCTACAAGATCTTCTGTGCACTCAAGTAAGATAACGGCGAGCGACGAGAGAGAAGATTGATTGTGTTCCGTTGCATCAAAAACAGTAGTATTCTGAAGAACGTAAGGCTTATATTAAAATTGTTACTAAATATCTTTACATATATAATTCTTCTGTGAGTGTGTATGTCACTGAACTACTCTCAAACGACTGGACCGATTTTGATGAAATTTTTTGTGTGTGTTCAAGGGGATCTGGGAATGGTTTAGATTCACAATTTTGTCCGCTGGACAATGTTTTTTTAATTAATTTTTAATTTATTGGTAGTTATGGCAAAACGACGTTTGCCGGGAGAGCTAGTATAATTTATAATAACAAATAGTCTATTCGCCGTCACTCTATCCCTCGGCGCTGATTCTAAGTGACCCTAGTCCTTCTGCGTAATGGTCTAAGAGTAGGTGATGATATACTAATAACAATAAATTTTATTCCATATTCAATGTACAAGGTTTAGGTGTTTTTCTTAAGAGTTGACTTAACTTAATTTCTGAAGTACTTATGCGATTAGAACTAAGTTTTTATTATTTCTAACTTTTTCTGATATTTCTTACTATCAAATTACACTTCATAAACTCATAATTAAGTAAGTAAGATCAACATTTCAAATTAGTGATCTGCCTGATCTAGGTAAGACCTGTGTTTCAGGCAATTTCTGGTCTTACAATTACTTTTTTTCAATTATAATTTTTTTTTCTTATAACATAGGTTATGACTAAGTGTACATGTAACAATACTATATTCTACTTTAAAATTGTTAGGATGTTTTCAGTGTCTGAATAGTTTAATGTACCTACCTAAATATTCTGATACCCTTTTTTTACATAATGTATTATTAACACTATAAATGTTTAATAATTTGTTCAGTTTATTATATATAAAGGGTCCTAAAAATAAGTAAAATCTGTCTACATGTCTACATAAGCATGCCTCGTTTGCGGGATTCCACAGACTAAGTCTTTTCGTCTTTTGTCTGTTGTTGTTGGGTTGTACTGAAGCTCTCTGTGCTGTTTTAGTGTCATATTTAAGACTAACTGAACCCCGCGGTGTTACCCGCGGTTATTGTTGTACCGCGAGTAACCCCGCGGGACAAAGTTAGTCTAAAAAAAGTAACCTAAGTTACTCCCCGGATCATCAGCTACCATCCAGTGAAAGTCCCGTCAAAATACGTCCAGCCGTTCCAGAGATTACCCGGAACAAACAGACAGACAGACAGACAGACAGACAGACAAAAATTTTTATAACCACAGTTTTTATATATGTATCACTAGCTGAACCCCGCGGTGTTACCCGCGGTTATTGTTGTAACGCGAGTAACGCCGCGGGACAAAGTTAGCCTAAAAAAAGTAGCCTAAGTTACTCTCCGGATCATCAGCTACCTGCCAGTGAAAGTCCCGTCAAAATCCGTCCAGCCGTTCCAGAGATTACCCGGAACAAACAGACAGACAGACAGACAGACAGACAGACCGACAGACAGACAGACAGACAAAAATTTTTTAACTACATTTTTGGTATATGTATCGTGTATACATACATATGCATTAAGTAAAAAGCGGTTATTTTAATATTACAAACAGACACTCCAATTTTATTTATTTGTATAGATGTATAGATGTATATATACATATGCATTGATTAAAAAGCTGTTATTTTAATATTACAAACAGACACTCCAATTTTATTTATTTGTATAGATGAACAGTTGTCGAACTGTTAGTACTTTGCAGTCGGAATAAAGCTGGTGTGTAGGAAACCTAAAAGGGCGAAATGTGCATACTTTTAAAATAGCTCTCTGAGCACGATCTAACGGTAGTAAAATTGTTTTAGCAGCACCACCCCACGATGATATGCAATATATACACATAGCCAAATAAACTAGTTTTACTACCTCATAGTCGGCGATATTTCTCACGTTCTTAAATATAAACATTAATTTACGAATTCTAGTACATAATAATTCGATGTGCCTGCGGAAATTCAAATGTGTGTCAATAGTGACGCCTAGATATTTCACATCATCAGTTTTTGTCAAAGCAGGGCAGTTGCATGCGTTGTTAGCACTAGAACCACAAGTATGAGCGTAAATGTCAAGGTCAGGTGTGGAGGCGTTAATGTTACTCATCGTAAATAAAATGTATTTTGTTTTGTCAGAGTTCAATGTTAGTAAATGTTTATGAAGCCAGTTAGTAACTATATTTAACCCTTCCTGTGCGTGATTATATAATTCAGCGCGCGATTTGGCTGAAAATACTATAGCCACATACGTTCCAGTTTTAAGCTGCATAAATCATTAATATAAACCAGGAATAAGGTACATCCTAAAACACTACCTTGAGGAATAGCATAACCATTATTTTTTTGGTAAGAACTAGTGTATGGTCCAATTTTTACACATTGTTGTCGGTCTCTGAGATAGTCCTCAAAAAGGGCCAACTGCGTTCCCCTTATTCCAAGTTTTTCCAGCTTGTGTAGTAGCAATGTACGGGAAATGGTATCATATGCCTTGGCCAGCTCAAGGAAAATACCTATAGAGTGCAAATTCTTGTCCAGATCATCAACAATATAATTAGTTACTCGATGTACTGCGTCATCAGTGGAACTGTTTGACCTAAACCCTAAACTCAGCTTTAATACTATTTGTAAAATTACTAAACACTCGGTAGTTTGGTAAAGTATATTTTTGTAAATAGGTAAGGGTTTTAAAACATCTCAATAGCAGTTTAAATTATAATTTAAATCAGTAATTTTGATTAACATTTTTCTTAATCACCACCGAGGGCGGCATGAGGTCCTAGAATGCACCGCGCCGCCCATTTCACCAGGCGGCGGCGAATTAGGTTCGAGTAGAAATTGTCATACCTCTTCTAGTACAATATCATCTTCGTAGAAGGAGGTAAAACATCATCCATGGTAAGTAACACGGTTGGCAGCGAGAGAAGCTTTCCGATAACTGGAATGAGTCTCCAAAGCTACAATGCCCAAGCATTGGCATAGCGGCTCGACACTCGAAACCTGCGTTACCCGGAATTAATCACACATGGATATTTTGGCCATCGCGCATGACGCATCCGTACACACAATATGATAACCGCGTATGGCTCTAACCTCTAACTCAATACTCTCTAAGAGTGCCAAAGGCGCACGGTACAGGTGGCTCAGAGCTACCGTCCACAGCGAAGTACCGTATAGTATTAGCGACCGGAAAATTCCACTTACCAAATTGGGTAGGGCAGACACTGTGCTCACCAGCTTGAGCAAGTTGTCGGAAGTACTCGTCAGAGACCCACCTACCGTTAAAGAACAGGCATAGAAACATTGTTTCGGATTGATCCGATACCAGAACCGAATTGAATACGATTGAGGCGCCATAAGGTGGATCATGACGGGACTCAAGAAATGAAGAGACTTATGTTTTTGTACAGGGCCACCATTTGATGGTAAGTCTCCTGTGTGGAACCAGTGCCCTACGTTTCACAGGAGGACGCCAAAACAGCCTCCCTGTGAAATACTGCACAGCGTAGATCGACTGTCGTATGTGACGGTACGTTCCTCTAAATTCTAAATAATACAAAATTATAACAAAAAAACCGACTTCAAGAACTGGATCAAATCGGCGGTTCTTTTAATCGATTTCGGCCTAGCCATAAACCGGAACGTGTGTTGAATAGAAACGCCTTTTCTGCAGTGCAGAAAATGGTTGAAAGCTATCTTTTCAACCCAGCTTCCTAGCTCCGAAATAAGGGCCTGATGACGCAGTTGCCGATTATTTTAAATCGGGCGAATGTGAATAGGGTGATAACGGAGATACAATTCTTCCCCTCCCCCTACCACAAATACCGTACAACTTTACAAACCCCTGTAGAATGATGGCTTGAAATAGTTTCCACACGTAAAAAATGGGTATTGAATTGCAGGAGTTAGAAGGGGCGGCAAAAATTTTATAGCCTACTGGCAACAAATATGAAAATCCGCCACTGTTTTGACGTGTGAAAAAGACAACACCTAAAATCACAATATCACTCTGAATCTCAGATAAAGAATACCTCTGAATAGCAATCCTTAATGGTCGCCTAGTTCGGCACAGATCTCATTTCGATATTCATCGCACTGTAGCTCAAACTGAACCATAGAGGTAGGAATAATATAATAATAGAGGTAGGATTCCTTATTCATAGAACTGAACTGACTGCGACCCGCGAGAGTTCGTGTTATAGATTTTTACATTTTCTACCGCTCTCGTGAGACGGATGGACCGATTTTAACGAAACTTTCACTGAACGGTTTCTATTCATCATGTATGTTTGTCATATTAAAATAACAGCTTTTTACTAAATGCATGTGTATCTATACACAGTACATATATCAAAATATTTTTCTTTTTCATTTTTATCTGTCTGTCTGCTTGTTTCGGTTAATCTCTGGAGCGGCTGGACCGATTCTGACAGGACTTTCACTGATAAGTAGCTGATGATATAAGGAGTAACTTAGGCTACTTTTTCGCCCCACAGCGTTACCCGCGGTACGACAATAACCGTGGGTAACACCGCGAGACTCAGCTAGTATTAGCTAAACCCAATAATAAAATTTTATAAATTGAATTTCTATTACAAATACGTTATGCTCTTTAATTAGGACGGTCATCCTATTTACTGGTTACTATCGAAGCACATTTATTATCAAAAGTGTGTAGAATTTTGTTATAATAACTTGTGCAGTTGTGCCTATTATTTCTTGACCGAACAATGTTATGTGATCAAAAAATTAAATTAATTTTGATCAACTTAAATAGTTCCAGTCAGTATTTTTTTATTCTAATAATATTTTACAAATCACCACTTGTTGGTCTAATATCCTGAATATCCACATTACTCTACAGACCGTTCACCGTAAGGTGTCCCCTGCCGTGATGTTGGCACTATTGCTTGTCATTCTTTCTGGTCTTTTTTACATTATATAACATTATTTTACATTATATTGTATAATAATTCAATATAATGTAAAATAATAATTTTATATAATATTAAATTACTAAAAATACGACCGTGCTAACGGGGCCCAAGTCTATCAAACTAGCGACCTGGCGGCTCAGATAGAATACCACTATATTGGTATTCTACTAGCTAGGAACTTCATTTTAAACTGACGGGAGCTCGCATATTGAAGTTTGCATAGGAACGGAAAATAAGGAATTTGATCATTATTATGTATATTTAAGGAATCCCCAAAAAAATTTTTTTTATTATAGTTGTAACTTCAACATTCTGAATACAAAGAATATTACAAGACAAACAATCAAACAATAAAAAACAAAAAATAGGGATGCATAATCTTCTCTTCTCAGTTTCAAAATACTCCTTTATTATTTTTATAGATGTTTATGTGCATTTATATATAAAAACTAAGACCATTACCCGCTTTTACAAAACTAAGAGAAGACTTCATAGCTTAAAAATAGTAAGAAAGAATAAAATTGTGAGAAGTGTGTGGAAAATCTCGACCTTTAACCATTGAGAAATAATATAGTAGTATTATTAGTTCAATGCTTCTAACCAATAAGTCAGATTCTGATTAGAAACATATTGGTTTTTGTTATTACATATGTAATATATACTTAGAATACCGTTTAAGATAAGCTTAATTAGGTATTCATTTTCTTGTTTGAATAGTAAAGAAAAAAAATTTCATGGATTAACATTTTATATAAGAATATCAATCTATAAATTGTATGAAATAAAACTTGATCGATTTCTAACTTACTCAAGTTGAAAAAAATGCCTTCATCGTCTTTGGTTCTGTTATTTTTTAGACAGCAACACTTTTAGAGTTCATGTTCGAGCGCATTTTGTTCTGCGACCGGCCGCCATACTCAAACAAAAAGATTTGAGATGAAAAGATAAATTTATATAAATATTGGCGTTGTTGAAAGTGTTTAATTTGCTAAATGAGTTCTAAATCAGATGTAAATAGGAGAGTGCTCGCCATTCAGGCGAAAAAGAAACGTCACAAACTCGGTAAAAAGAAAAATCGCGAGGAGGATCACGGGGCTGGTGGACAAGGAAACGGTCTGCGCAACCAGAATCAGAATCGTTTAGAACCTACACATAGCTCTTCCAATGAGACGATCGAGGAGGATGAAGATGAACAATATGCAAGCGACGACGAAGAACAGGAAGACAGCGCCGACTATTGCAAGGGTGGTTACCATCCTGTCAAAATAGGAGACTTATTCCTGAATCGGTACCACGTCACTAGAAAATTGGGATGGGGCCATTTCTCTACAGTGTGGTTATGTTGGGATTTGGTCGACAAACGATTTGTCGCTTTAAAAGTCGTTAAATCCGCTCCTCATTTCACTGAGACAGCTTTAGATGAAATTAAAATATTGAAAGCAGTCAGAGACAGTGACCCTGCGGACCCCAAGAGAAACAAAACCGTGCAGTTACTAAATGACTTTAAAATAACTGGTGTGAATGGAACCCATGTGTGCATGGTGTTTGAAGTATTGGGACACCACCTACTGAAGTTGATACTCAAGTCTAATTACAGAGGTATACCGCGAGATAACGTCAAAACGATAATACGTCAAGTTCTGGAGGGTTTGGACTACCTTCATACTAAATGTAAGATAATTCATACAGATATTAAACCAGAGAATGTGTTGGTATGTGTTGATGAACCATACATTCGTAAATTGGCAGCAGAGGCCACTGAACTACATTCCTTAGGCTTGAGGCTTCCTCACTCCTTGATAAGTACTGCACCGAAGGAATTCCAAGAACAAGTAGTAACCGCTAAAATGAGTAGAAATAAAAAGAAAAAATTAAAGAAGAAAGCTAAGCGCCAATCGATGCTACTTAAAAAACAAATGGAACAAATTGAAGAAATGGAAGAGCAGAAGAAAACAAATAATAGTGAATCTGCACCAATGTCACAAGACAATGATGATTCACCTCAGACTCCGGAAGAGGCTAGTGTGATTGAGACGACTCGATCTGAAAATGAGCCTAATATCAATGGATGTAATGACTTAGAACAAGCAGATGAGGAAGCGTTTGATACCGATGCTGATGCTGTACAGGTAAGGACGAAACAGTATGGCTGTGGTGATGATGCAGGAACTCCTATGTCCGAGGGAGAGATGACTGACACTCCACCGTCTTTTAATTCACAATCTACTAAAGGTAAATCCCTAGAAAAGAAAATAGATCCTGCATTTGATGTGTGTGATCTTGAGGTGAAGATAGCTGATCTAGGAAATGCCTGCTGGGTGCATAGGCACTTTACAGAAGATATTCAAACTAGACAGTATAGATCTTTGGAAGTGTTGCTTAGTGCTGGCTATGGGACATCTGCTGATATATGGAGCACGGCTTGTATGGCCTTTGAATTGGCTACTGGAGATTACTTGTTTGAACCACATTCAGGTGATGGATATAGCCGAGATGAAGACCACCTTGCTCATATTATAGAACTCTTAGGTGACATTCCCAAGAGGATTGCGGCCTCTGGAAAGTATTCTAAAGTATTTTTTAATAAGAAGGGGGAATTGAGAAATATAACAGGTTTGAAACCATGGGGCTTAGTATCTGTGCTTACTGAGAAATATGAGTGGAGTCAATCAGATGCCGAAGAATTTGCTGATTTCTTAAGGCCTATGTTAGACTTTGACCCGAATCGGCGTGCGACAGCCTATGAGTGCCTTCAGCATCCATGGTTAAACATTGTCACACCTGAACAAAACGAGTCTGAAAAATAATAAAACATTGCTCTCTGTAATGAATGATCATGCATTCATGAAATCAGTAGTGTCAACATACAAAGTATTTCAGTCTTATACAATTTTAATAAAAAGTTTATTTATGAATGTCTTTGTGAATAATTTACTTTGTATCTAGAGTTTTTTGTTAGCAATCCTGAATTATTTGAAAATGTAAATTGTGTATGATGACTATCAAAGACATTGTGCTGAACTCCATGTATGCAAGTCCTGTGACCAGTGTCAGCGGCAAAGTATATAATACACAAGCTGCTCAGCATAAACTTATTGAATGTATAGTAATTGGCATACACTAGATGTCTTAAAATTACACTACTGTACAGATAACTTTAGGAAAAATTGTGATGTATGACATGTAGACAATATAGGTTTTGTCACATTAATCTTTTAGGAATTTAGTTGACATAATGACATAGCTCTGCACTTAAATAATGTCCTGTGAAGGAGTAAGGAGTCATACATAAAGGTAGCCATTCAGGAAGTAGAATGTTCACATAGTTTAAGTTTGTGTTTATCATTATCACAATAAAAATCTCATTATGTAAACTTAGCTGTAAGACAGTATTTGTAATGCCACACCTCCGAGACTGCCTTTTTATATTTCAATGAGTCATCAAAATTTTAACAATGGCTGGCATTCTAATCATACAGTATAAATGCAGTGTCCTGAACCAGCTATTAGTTGTAATTATTTATCATAGATCCAATTTACATGACCATAATTTGTATTAATTATATCTGCAAATTTACATGAATAAAATGTCCAAACGAGCTTGTTACTATGTTATTTTTGTTTTTATTTTACATTTTCTGTGTTTCTCCCTAAATATCTCAAAGTATAAGATGAAAGAGATAAAAGTCTAGAAAAAAGTAATCTCATACTTTTGTACAATTTATAAAACTAAGGTGGGGTTGGAAAGATAGGTGACAGCTTTGTTGAACTCATCTCATTGTGTCTACAGTTCTTTATTGTGATTCCAGCCGGCCTACATAATATAATACAAGTACTACGATATGGCAACGCACGCGTAACGCTCAAGTGTATCTACTACACAGTAGCTGTGCTCCTTTTGTAGTATCTACCTAGTAAGCTAATAGCACAAACAGTGAAGGCAAGATTGAAATTATGTTTATTTCCTCACTAAGATTGAATGTAGATTAGGTATACCATTGATATTTACATTTGTTCTTGTGTAAAATTAAGTGTTTCGAAAAGCATAGTGTGGTTTTTTAAAATAAAAAACCGGTCAGGTGCGTGTCAAACCACGCCCAATGCAGTAGTTTCGTAGTATGGACGAACTTTTTGCTGTTTCATAAACATTTGATATTAACGGTTTCGGCGACCACTACCATCAAATTAATTGGTCGACCATTACCCAATAAATAGTAAGCCTACCTACTTAATTGTAATAGTTTTCCCTTTAAAATCGTTTTATATGCTACAACCACTACGACTTTTTTCAGGTCAGCAAATACTACCGAGTGGGGAGGGGGCGGATGATTGTACCAAACATGAACATTAAGGCATAATAACTCCGAAACGGTTTTTTTATGTATGGGCCTGCCAAAGTGACTACTCTACCTGATGGAAAGCATGAGCAAAATACAAGAGGTCACCATACTCATTGTGAATGCAGACAATGCAGCATCGTGACCGTGGCTATGGCGGTCTACGTCTATTTAGATGCTTTTGCAACATTGGGCCTCCACCTCCGAGCTCGCACTCACCAACGAACGATAGCACGAATGCTGTCATTTTAGATTGGTCTTCTGTGAGAGGGTAGCACCGCGCAGGTCAAGCCGGCTCTTTCGTGCTGAAATCAGCGTGGCTCTACTACCTTAAGTCCTATATCATCTGTCCTTATGTCAAACGAAACACCACTCACAGCTCACAATGCGTGACGTCATTTGTGGGTAACCTCAATGTAAACAATACCGTGTGTGATATTTCTAAGAATAAAATAGGTTTTAAAACAGGAAAAGATTATAGATTGAGTCGTAATCTTGCCAAGTTGGGGATTGTTATGATTGGCAAGATTCATTAGAAACAGTGTATTGTATTCAACACAAGAGGCATTAGCGTAAAATTAGATCTAAAATCATTGAAATGATATATTATATCAAAGAGAAAGAAAAATCATACTTAAGTTAT
Source organism: Spilosoma lubricipeda (assembly GCA_905220595.1). Taxonomy (NCBI): domain Eukaryota; kingdom Metazoa; phylum Arthropoda; class Insecta; order Lepidoptera; family Erebidae; genus Spilosoma; species Spilosoma lubricipeda. The sequence continues at coordinate 7,495,141 of HG992290.1, forward strand.
TGTCTTTTATTTTATTAATAAAAAAATATAATTTATTACACGAAAATATCATTTCAAAAAATTGAATTTATAATGAAAATTTTATCTAGGTACCTTATTTTTTTTATGTATAAGCCTGCCAAAATGATTATTCACCCTAATGGAAACGACGAATGGAAAGCATAAGTAAAATCCAAGAGTGGTGGTCACCATACTCATTGCGAATGCAATGCAGCTTGGTGACTCACACCATGGCGGCCTACTGATGCTTCTGTATCATTGGTCCTCCGGTCTCGCACTCACCAACGAAACACGATAGCACGATCGCTGTCATTTTACGTTGATCTTCTGTGCGAGGGTAGAACCGTCCCGGTCGAGCCAGCCCGGCTATTATACCTACCTATTTTAGTTTTTTTTCAATTGCTGTTTGATCCCCTATTATGGAAATATCGGCGCACATAACTGTAAAAGCAAACATTTGTAACGACAAATTATTGCCTTGTGGATGATTTGTTTGTGTAACCAGGCTAGGGCTAATGCTAAGGGATCATTATTATAAGGGATGATGCAGAGGCATCGCTAGACCGCTATGGTCACCATGCTACATTGATGCATTGTCTGCATTCGCAATAAGTATGGTGACTATCACTCTTGGATTCTGCTTATGCTTTCCATCAGCTAGACTAGTCACTTTAGCAGGCCCATAAAAATAAAAAGGGCACACGAGCAACCGGGCTACTGGCAGATGGTGAGTAACAAGAGTGATGATCACCACACTCGCGAATATAGACAAAATGTATTAAAAAGCTTAGTAGAAAGATTAAATCGAAAATAATATTGTGAAGTCTCTCTCTGATGTAAATGTGATTTAGTTTAACTGAGTGTGACTTAGGTCTTTGTAGAGAATTTAAACAGAATTATATCCTGAAATGACAACAAGTTGATAATTTCTTTTATTTTAAACTAAAAATATCATATTTCGTCGTCTTCTATTGAATGTCAAGTGTGATATTGAAAATTACGATACTTGCGACGAGTATCTACGCTTTAGTAGCAGTTTAATCCTATTTATAATTTGGGTACTTACAAAGTTATTTTAAAACCGTTTTCTAAAGAAGATTTAAAAAAATGGTGAAATAAGTATAATAGGGTCATCCGGTTTATCAATTATTTTTTTGTATCTTACAGTAAAACTGTAATTAGTCACTGTAATGTGAATATAATTATGTCCATAATTCTGCCGCGTGTCAAGCCAAGTCCAAGCAAAGGAAATGGTTAGCCAGTGCCGAGTGTAATATTACACGAGTCACTTGGTGGTATTTTTGATCCTTCTGTAACTCAAAACATCTTTAACGTTAATACATAAAACTACGTGTGTTTAATTATATCCATAAGGACATCTAGAAGCCCAAATTTCATGAAGCTAGTTCAAACGGTTATAAAGATATGAAGATTAAAAAGTCGTACTAAATAGTAGTCGTATTAGTTGTTATTCTGATGTATGATCTATATTACTGTAAAGTTTCATCAAAGAGTAACAAAGATCCATCCATCCATACTTAAAAACTTTCACGTTTATAATATTAGTAGGCTTATATCAACCAAATGTTCACTGGTGAACGAAGGTCTCCCCCAAGGAGCGTCACCTATCCATCCGCTGCCAGCCACTTTCTCAAATCGTCGGTCCATGGTGCTGCAGAACGCCCTACACTACCTTTAAATATTTGTTTCGAAGTTTGGGTGTTTTCTGTGTATAATATGTATGTATTTAAAAAAAGCATTGAAGTATTCTATCACTCAATCTAACTAGCATAATACAAGCTCTGCTTAGTTAGAAGCTAGAAGGCGTTATGTGGGATATGTCCGATTTTTTTAAAATTATTAACCTATTTGCCAAGCGATCCAGTGTGAATCATACCTCAAGGTACTGTGGCAATAAATGGAAAGTTTATATTAATTAGTAAGAAGGTGAGTACCATTGGATTTATCGTATAAACGAATATTAAATAATATTATCGAGTAAAAGAATTCGCTTGTTTGAAAACTATAACCTTGGGTTCTATAGGCCGGATTAGTTGTTATCTTAGCCTGTTAAATGGAGGATGAATCAATACATTTTTTTTTATAAATTCGGAAGTTACACTGTCTGTTTATTACGCTTTCATGGCTAAACCGCAGTACCGATTTCATTTAAGTTTGACATGGAGATACTTTGATTCTTGAAGCATGACATAGGGTACTCTTTACCGCTACTTATACGCTACCAATACTAGCTCTTCCCTCTGGACCGCTTTCAACGGAGATCGACTCGAATCGTCGATTGCGATTGCACGGTTGGCCTGGCCTGGCCAGTCGCCGGGACAATACTTTGTGTGATTCACAAATTGTTGGTCTGAGTCTGGGTGTTCTTTGTGCCCGTTTTATGTATGTTTGTAAAGTTCCCTGCGACACAGGATGTATAGGTATTCACAATGCAGTAGTTGTATAAAAAAAAGGAATGTGACTAGTGTCAAATAGTGGAATGCAATAAGGATTTTGCTACTCGACATTGGCTGAACGCGCAAATCCAGAGAGAAAAAAAAGGATTTTGTTGCTCTGAATCGAAGCTGCTTTTTCTTTAGGTTACAGGATATAATAGAAGGTTATGAATGTGTACTAATGTACTGGAAGAAATTGCTTGTTAGGGATAAGGCCGCCATTTGTACATGGAGAAGCGTCTCTAGCCCATGAAGGGCCCGTGTACAATCATTAGGTATGTACTCTAGCTATGTACCCTTTAGTAAGAGAAGAGAGCTTCAGTAAACGCGCAGATTCATTAAAGGTGCAGCGCCCCTAAAACTGCTGGCCCCGTGTGCCCCGCATACCCTGTACTTGAGGTACCTACCTAAAGACGCCCATGTGTATATATACATGTTCATTATATTGTTAAGCTCCTGTTTGTAAACTGTATTAATTGGTGTACAATAAACTTTATTCTTTTCTATGCAGAAAATACTCAGAATACATGTGCATATTTGTGGGTACATACCAACCAATACTGCCCATACCAACTGCTTGGACGGCGGATTATCCCACAAAACACCAAGGTAGAACACCAGACACATTGGTCCATCCTTTGTACCTGCAGGCAGACCAAGGCCCGCCTGGCGATCAACCCCGCATAGTCACGGAAGCTGACGCAACTGGGATAATTGGACTGCTGAACCTTTAAATAATTATTAGGTTAAGGAGTAATACTGTATAATTGTATATAGATATGTATATGTATGCATGTATATTTTAGCAAACAGAATTAGGTATAGTGTTGGTAATTTTAAAAGTAAAAGGGCGCTTCTCGCCATCAAACGTCAAAGTTTGGCGAGATTAGTTTTTAAGAAAGTATTGTTAATAAAATGTTTTTCTTTAAAAAAAAAAAAAAAAAAACTCAAGGGGCCGCTGCTGCGATTCTTAACTGTAGCAATACCTGATCATGTACCACTAAACAAACATCTTTTCAATCGAGGTGTAACAGACAGCCCTCCATGTCATCTTAACATGTCCTGGGGTGGCAGAATACCGGGCGAGACACCTCGGACGGCGAGACACCACCAAGTGGTCGGCAATATAAAAGGTCTTCTAGGCTTCCTGGGCATGAATAATGCCTGACCCATCACGCAAAATAGGCGCTATAAAGTCGTCGAATTGCGGAAACTTAGTCCTCGTAAACCTACATACATTTGCATATATATGTAGGTACATCAATTCTGCACTTACTTATAGATACTTTACTTTAAATACTCCCGACTTGTATTCATATTTTAATTTAATACATCAAGATACATAAAATACATACATATATTTACAACAATACCATTTATAGTATTACATAAGTACACAATAAATATGTAAATTCACTCGTTAATTTATTCTCAAGGGTAAACAAGAGTACAAGACTATCATAAACGTAATTCCATATCTGTTACCTATAGAGGAAAGGCTGTTGAAAGAAACTGACTACTAGGAATTAAATAGGAATATTGGAAGTGTAATGAAAGAAAAAATTAGTAAAATGATATATTTGAAACTTATCGATGGATGAGGGTGGCGCACTCACACTATCTATTGACTTTATGATATCACACGTAGCTAGGTAAAATCGGTATTTGTTTTTTCAAACAATCAATGATTTTGGTCTAAATTCGGCCATAATTAAACTATTTTTAACTCCTCTGAGCATATAAAACTTGTGCCAAATTTCATACTCCTTCGTTTGAATAATTGCATTATTTAGCATTATTTGTATCTATAATTTTCGTTAGAAGGGGTACAAAGTTTTTGCTTCACGTGTTTATGTTCATTAATAGATTATTTTTAGAATATCTTGATGCATTTCTAAATTTTTATATTACGTATCTGCCATTGACTGAAACTTCTACAAGTAACTTCATAAGTTCAGCTTTTATAGTTCTTGAGCTTAGAAATTAAATTAAATTTTTTTTTAAAGTACTTTTTATATGCTTATATCTACCTACTTATATATGTGAAGCAAAAACTTTGAATCCTTTTTACCAAAATTCTGCGTACAAAAGAGTTTGAAAGTCCCCATTAAAAGGAAATATGGAGGAGGAAATTTGAAAAAATAACAAACAAAGAAAATATGCTTTAATCGGATGACCAATATAATAACATGAATGAATATAATATAACAACATGAGTGAGAATGAATATATTAACATTTTAAAGTTGGTTTAAAAACATTCATTTTTTTTTACTTAAATAACGCCTAATGTAATAAATTCTAACAAGTTTTAAGCATAAACGCTTATTGCTATTCAATATTTTTTAGTGTAATACCGATTGGTCATAGTGGGTTATACCATACCTACTTTATTTAGCAAAATAATACTTACGTTGGCACAATGTTATTCAATGTAATCGAAGATATTTTTTCAATACTAATTTTAACGTCCTCTAATACCCTAAACACATAAGTGTTTGGAGTAATAAACTATGATAATTCGATAATCATATTGGCAATGGCCATGATAAAGTTTATTATAGGTAGAAACTACCAAACGACACCTATGTATGTACAAAGTACAAACTATTACAAGCATTTTCTATGAGTAGAAACATATTTAAAACATCCGATGCAACATGACGACAGCTTCTCTATTAAATTTCTTTCATTAAAATTATTCCTACTAGACCAAAAATAGCTGTAAACGAATAATTATTTTGAGTTTACGTACTTCTATCTATACTAATATATAAAGCTGAAGAGTTTGTTTGTTTGTTTGTTTGTTTGAACACGCTAATCTCAGGAACTAATGGTCCCATTTGAAAAATTCTTTCAGTGTTAGATAGCCCATTTATCGAGGAAGGCTATAGGCTACATATCATCACGCTAAGACCAATAGGAGAGGAGCACCAATGAAAAACGTTTCAAAAACGGGGGAAAATTATCACGCGACGGGCAATGGAAGACGCAAACGAGGTTGCGTGGGTCGGCTAGTGACGTGTCTACCTTAAAGCGAGAATATGCTTTAAGGTAGACACGGTAGGTATTTTGGCAATAACTTGTTCACTCGCGGTTGCTGAACTCAAACTTTTGACTAACAACAATGGTAAAATTGAATTCATAATTAATTTACAACATGTATGTAAGACAAACTTCTGAGACAGCTCAACAGCTCATATTCCTGCATGTATTTAAATTAATTGTTAAACACATTACCTGTATTATTATCGAACTAGTGTGCCTACAATAAATCAGTATGTCTGACTTAAGTTCTATCTAGTGGTAGTCTTTTTGAGATTATCTATCACTACGAGTCGCGATCGTGAATTTCTTGAAGTAGGTAGTCATTCTGTGATTGGGACAAGGGACAACGCATTTTGAGTTTTTGCTCTTTGAGTGATAACGTAGCGCGATGCCGTGTTTCTACTTTACAGGTGTCTTTTAAACATCTGCAGTATACCTACACACGTAGTACACTGTACACGACGTCGTAAACCTACTTATTGTTAGGTATTGCACCTGTGCATAGTTGTAAGAAATACGATATTGACGGAATGCTTAATTTTTTTACCTACCGCAGATTTTTCTTCGATGTTCTGTTCTCTAATAATTCCATCTTCTATACTAATAAAGAGGTAAAGTTTGTGAGTTTGTGACGTCGTGGGTAATCTCTTGATCTACTAAACCGATTTTGAAAATTCTTTTACCAATAGAAGACTACGTTATTTGTGAGTGACATAGGATATATTATAATCTATACAAATATATAAAGCTGAAGAGTTTGTTTGTTTGTTTGTTTGAACACGCTAATCTGAGGAGCCGCTGGTCCGATTTGAAAAATTATTTCGGTGTTGGTTAGTCCATTTATCGACGAAGGCTATAGGGTATATATCATCACGCTACTACTAATAGAAGCGGAGCAACAATGAAGAATGTTTCAAAAACAGGGGAAATTTTCACGCTACGGGCAATATAAGACGCCAACGACGTTGCGTGGGTCAGCTAGTAACCCAAAAAGCGGAAAGACTTTATCATGGTAGCCGGATTTGCAAAGTCGGAGAAAAAAATGTTTACCGCCGAACGAAGTGGGCACGGGGTAGCTAGTAATTAATAAAAAAAACAGACAGTCAGAAGAACAGACAAACATACAAAAATTGTATTTAAATATTACAAACAGACGCGGAGCGAAGCTAGTCTAAAAAGAGTTACTTCTTATGTCATCAACTACCTATCAGTGAAAGTCCCGTCAAAATCTGTCCAGCAGTTCCAGAGATTAGCCGGAACAAAAAGACAGACAGACAGACAAAAATGTTATTTTGGTATATGTACCGTGTATACATACATATGCATTTAGTAAAAAGCGGATATTTTAATATTACAGACACTACAATTTTATTTATTTGTATAGATAACAATAGTCACAAGAGACATTTTTTGAACATATGAAGGCGGATAATTCAATAGAAGCTCTCAAAAGGAATATTTTTCTCCTGTTATGGCAACATTTTCTATTGATAATCTTCTCCTTTTCGTTGTAGCGGGATGATATGTAGCCTATAGCAGTGCCGGATTTATATTTTTTATGAGTGTAGGCCACTTTATTTCCGCCGCCTCGTGTACATATTTTTCTAAAATAATAGGTTGTTACGTTGCCACTGCCGCTGCTCATCTATCGAATATCACTCACGCGATAATATAAGTTTCGATAGGAATGACTTTCTATATGTTTTTTAAGTATAAAACACCATGAAAAAACCATTGAATGTGTTTGACTTTAATCCTCTGAAATCAAGTAACTCTCCTCTGAAATCTGCCGCCCCTAGGACGCTGCCGCCCCTAGGCCGCGGCCTATACGGCCTATTTATAAATCCAGGACTGGCCTATAGCCTGCCTCGATAACTGGGCTATCTAACTCTGAAATATTTTTTCAAATCTGCCCAAAACATCATAATTAGCGCATTCAACCAACTAAACAACCATATAAACTATTCAGCTTTAAAATATTAGTATTTAATGGTCTTATCGACTTGCAGCTTAGTGTTGCCAGCAATGTGTAATTATAGTAGGTATACCAAGATCTTACTGTTATTATTACTGGTTGTGATGGATCAGTCTGAAGTAAATTGTGGGTTCGACTTCCACTCAATCCGAACCTCAATGGGTCTATTGCATTTCAGGGGATCAGAGATAACCAACCGAGCATAGTCACCTTTTGGTAGATAGAGTGAGCTACCCATAGACTAAACTTATGACTACACGGGGCTTTCACTGGTCCCCAGATCACTTGATATCTGGTCTGCTTCTGTAAGGGCAGCGGTCAGTACGAACCGTTGCCTCCAGGCCATTATAGATGTGTGTAGCTACCTATCTATACAAATAAATAAAATTGGAGTGTCTGTTTGTAATATTAAAATAACCGCTTTTTACTTAATGCATATGTATGTATACCCGATACATATACCAAAAATGTAGTTAAAAAAATTTTTGTCTGTCTGTCTGTTTGTTCCGGGTAATCTCTGGAACGGCTGGACGGATTTTGACGGGACTTTCACTGGCAGGTAGCTGATGATCCGGGGAGTAACTTAGGCTACTTTTTTAGACTAACTTTGTCCCGCGGCGTTACTCGCGGTACAACATTAACCGCGGGTAACACCGCGGGGTTCAGCTAGTGTTTTATATTTATTGCTATTTGTAAAAGAAATCTGTGATTTCTTTCACGCAAACGACTGTAGTGTAACATGTTTGATCAGATATATATTTGGCGACCAGATATTAAGCTATAGGGAGAAATCAGGAATTCGGTGTCCGGCTATAAAAATTATACTACCTATATAAAACGTGACGAGTTAGTCCAGATATAGTTTAATAGTTTTCACAAAAACTTTAATGTCTATAGCTTCGACTTGTTGTAGAAATATCATCATACTCAGATCTTAGAAACAAGATATCTTCAATCAACGGTAGATAAATATACAGTTCAATTTCAAAATAACTTACATGTTAAATTATGGTACGTTACAATCCATTAAAATTATATTTAATAACTAGCTGAACCCTGCGGTGTAACCCGCGGTTATTGCTGTATCGCGAGTAACGTATATGTACCGAGTATACATACACATGCATTTAGTAAATAGCGGTCATTTTAATATTGCATACATACACTTCAATTTTATTTATTTGTATAGATTATTCTTCTCGTAATATTTTTGTTAACTTTTTGTTTGTTTACCACACCATGCCACTTATAAATTTCCATTTTTTTGGAGAGGCCTATTATGTATAGCAATGGACTAACAAAATGTTATCATCACATCAAAAACCTTGTACCTAAGTTATTACCGAGTGATTCTTCTTATTTAGCAATTTTACCTTAACTTCATACTTTTTAACCGACTACAAAAACGGAGGTTTCTTAATTCGACCGTATATATTTATTTTTTTATGTGCGTTCGCGGCTAACTTCGTCGTTTGATGATTCTTTTTTTTAATGAAAGGAGATATCCCAACGGTGATACATGGCAGGTATGATAAGGAAACTAAGATTGATGATGGCATCCAAGAGAAATCGAGGCAAACCTTGAAATCGGTTTTATTTTTGTTAAAATTTTACTTATGACATGTTTGTTATCCTGGCGCTAGTCACTTTTGTTACAGGAAGTATAAACTACAGACCGTAATGTCGGTTATAAACTTTGTTTTCAACTATGTTTCTATACACTTTAGTTTCTTACTCGACTGATCGAAGTAGAATGGCTGAGACTTCTGTTGTTGTTGTAAACGCATAGAATGGGAATCGCTTTTACTGTTTTATTTAAAAAAAAATTAATATAGTTAATTATTAATTAAATTTTAGTAAACAATGTTCGTTTTCTTGTGTGGGGAATACTAAGTAAGTACATATAAGGCAAACAATTCGATTGTGTGCAATCATCACACAATACACACATTGCCAGAGGGTAGAAAATTGGCAGCATCTTGTTTTTAATGACGATCACAACGCATGCGCAGCTCTGGTAACCGACCTTCCCGCGTCCTTACCGAACGACACGAATGCAACGCCACTACGCCAGTCGTCGGCTTACGACGTGTCGTCGCACATGTAAATAGAGCTGTGTACTGATAAACAAGTGTACTTTCGATGTCGAATAGCTGTACCGTAATCCGTCACAGGTTACAGAAACTGAAGGTGTAGTGTTATGGTTATGTGGATTTTGTAATACAGTATTGTGTTATTCTAATCTATAGTGACAGCGCAGCGTGATTACAGGTTTGCAATGTTCTATTGATTCTAAATAATACTAGATATTTACGTAAATTCTCAACCAGTTGACACCAACTTTCATTAGTGGTTATATTTTGCAATGTACACGCTGAAAGAAATTGAACAGAACTACAGAATAACCGGCGCAGAAGTGTTAAGATCGTGACCTTGACCGCTGTCATAGGTCATGTAAACAAACATCGAATGAAGCTAAAATTTTGCTGTGATCATTGTCAAGTGTATATGAACATTTAGGTATCCCAATAAAGACTAGGTTATATAAATACAACTTAGACTTTTTACTTAATATTATTATTGGTAGTTCCTTCATTTGATATTAAGTTGGTTCGTCTTCAATATCCAAGTACTTATACATACGTCGAAAAATATTATTAACTAATCGGAAAATACATCTATCTATATAACTATGATTTCATATTTAAATTCGTATTCCTCATTATCTTCACTAAAGCGAATGTTTAAGCCGTGAAAAGTACCAACAGACTTAAGATGTATAAATCATTTTACTATCACCGAAGGACTATGGTCTTCGGTGATATAGTAAAATTAAAACAAAAAAGCAAATGGCAAAAGCAAATATGAAAATGTAACTATTATGATTAGATACTAAGAAAAAAGTCTGAAAGGTCTACCATATCTTAAAGATGGTCAGTGAGGTGAGGTTGGTGTGCTAAATAACCGTGTGGACGTATGACCAGGACCTGAGAGGCCTCTGTGGGTTTGTCTCAGTAAGGCCAATATCGGTATGACCATTTTGCTGCAGTCGCTTTGAGTGTAACATAACTTTGTCGTGGCTCATTCGATTATATAGTCTCTTGAGTACGATACACCAGAAGCATTTATATAACGCGTTGTTATCGTAACTTGCTTTTTATGCATCCTTTGTAAGCTCACCCTCAGTAAGGAGCCCCAAGTCATGTCTACTCCCCTTTTATACTAGTTTACTTATTTCTGTACCTCCTCAAGGTCTGCGCGCTGTGTATGCACCGTTGGCATTTCTCTATTTACGTCCATGGCGTTGAATACCCAGAATATTACCCATAATCATGACAGATTTTTTTCTTCTACGTCTTTGACTATAAACGAGCCGAACAGTGCTATTATGGCATTTATCTATTTTGCAAGGATTTAATGTTTCTTTTATCAAAAACTGCGAATTTAACTTCTCATTCTTTAAACTTTTTCAGCGAAATTGGGGGTCGGCCGTGAAATCTGTAAACAAAATATTTAAATTAGCGATTTGACGGTTTAACATTTCAAATGTTAGTAAGTATTCAAATATAAAAAGAAATTCAAAATCCATTTTTAATATTTCTAAGATCGGCCAACGCTATTTGTAAATATGAAAGATTTAACATTTAGGATTGCAAATCAAGTTACCTACGCACTTCTAAACCTCTGCTTAGAGGCTGTATATAGTATATTAATTATCTCATAATATTTGATTTGAATATTTTTAGTGTTAGCTATTTAACACTAAAAAAATATTCAAATCAAATAGCCCAATTATTGACGAAGACCATAGTCTATATTCCACCACGCTTCGACTAATAGGAGTTAGTAGTTAGGTAGGAGGTAATACATGTTGTAAAATTTCTTTTGAGAGGCTGCACTGCGTGTGCTCAACGTGGCAAAAGCGGTACAACAATAACCGCGGGTAACGCCGCGGGACAAAGCTAGTCTAAAAAAAGTAGTATAAGTTACTCCATGGATCATCAGCTACCTGCGTGTGAAAGTCCCGTCAAATTGGACCAGCCGTTCCAGAGATTACTCGGAACAAACAGATAGACAGACAGACAGACCGACAGACAGACAGACAAAAAATTTTTTAACTACATTTTTCGTATATGTACCGTGTATACCACGGAGCAAATACTTTGTATTTGCTCCGTGGTGTATACATACATATGCATTTAGTAAAAAGCGGTTATTTTAATATTAGAAACAGACACTCCAATTTTATTTATTTGTATAGATTATTATTAATTTAAAAAAAATACAGTAAAATCGATTCCCATTCTATGCGTTTTAGTACATGTATCGTGTTTACATACATAATATGCATTTATTAAAAAGTGGTTATTTTAATATAACAAACAGACACTCCAATTTTATTTATTTGTAAGAAAGATTATACATTTCTATACAAATAAATAAAATTGGAGTCTGTTTGTAATATTAAAATAACCGCTTTTTACTAAATGCAAATGTATGTATACAGGGTACACATAACAAAAATGTAGTTAAAAAAAATTTTGTCTGTCTGTCTGTCTGTTTGTTCCGGGTAATCTCTGGAACGGCAGGACCGATTTCGACGGGACTTTCATTGGCAGGTAGCTGATGATCCAGGGAGTAACTTAGGCTACTTTTTTTAGACTAGCTTTGTCCCGCGGCGATACCCGCGGTACAACAATAAACGCGGGTAACACTGCGGGGTTCAGCTAGTAAAATAATATATTTAACTAACTGATCACCGTATGATCGTTAAAACTGTTAGACTGTAATCTATCTCGCGAGATTGCAAACAGTCGAAAGATTGTGAAATGGTATCACAAATCGCAAGTCGCGCTCTGATTGGTTGAACAGCGTATGTCCCGCGCCGCCATATTTGTTTGTTAGTTCGTTTTTGTTGCCTAATGTAAAGTATTTTTGTGCTTGTGAATTGATTTCATGTTGAAAATACCTCAAGGCTTTAAAATTACTTAATATATATATATATATATACTAGCTGTCCCGGCAAACGTCGTTTTGCCATAACTACTAATAAATTAAGAATTATTTAAAAAAAAACATTGCCCAGCGGACAAAATTGTGAATCTAAACCATTCCCAGATCCCCTTGAACACACACAAAAAAATTCATCAAAATCGGTCCAGTCGTTTGAGAGTGGTTCAGTGACATACACACTCACAGAAGAATTATATATATAAAGATGTATATTTCTAAATCTTATATCAATAAAGCAGTAGGTACCTACTCAAAAATAAATACTCCAGACGGGTGAATGCACTGACGATGGTCTTACAAATATAAAACTGAATTCTTTGTTTCCCTTGATGTTACAAGCTATAAAGTGTAGAACTCGTTTAGTTTAAGTGTTCGGTTATTTTATAGCTGTCGTTTTATGATTGTATTTGTAAATAGCGAAATGTGATGGAATATTTGAAGATTTGTATCTTTTCTAGGGGCTACTGACCGAAACCTTTTTAGCCGTGAGAGCCATACTTCGCACGTATGGGCCAGGATCAACCGGTGTGATACCTCGATCTCAAAACAAACCAGTGTTAATCTTTACATGGTATCAAATGAAGTCCCTTTAGCTGTCAGTTTGATTAAATCTTTGAAAATACTCAACGGATTTTAATGCAGTCATCAACAATAGATAGAGTGATTTAAAAGGAAGGTATATATGTTATACATGAATATTATAGTCAAGACAGAAGAATTGTCGTTTGCTGATCTCTAGGTCAGAAGATTCAAAGGGGGCCAACAACTATTGTAACCTTAGACACTCGGAAACACAACAATAGAATTGCTTAGTACTAGTTTTATGCGAGATTTTTTTTTTTTATCTTTGGAGACGCCCTCGGGCCATCACCTCGCCAGGGTTTGCGGCGGGGCGGTGTGTCGGAATCGAACCGACTAAAACCACACGGTGTGCCACTCTGCGCCTGAGACGGGAGGGATCCGGGAACTGATGTTATTAACATATCCGGACCCCTCCCAGCGCCTGCCCGCACTGAAGCGGGCACCGTCTGCTGGTAAACTCTCAATTTAGGCGACGTACGGCACACGCGTACGTCGCCCCCTCGTGGGCGGCCACTAGAGCGGATGAAGGCGAAAACCCATCCCAACCATCCGCGGCCACAATCAGGGCGGCATGAGGCGTTGATATGCGCGCATCCGCCGCCAGGTTCGGCGTAGTAGTAGTAGTAGTAGTTGGAGCGTATGACAGCCGGTAGCGAGAGATCTCCTCCGATGACTGCAGTGAGGGCCCGGCGCTGCGACGCCCAAGCGGGGCAAATCGCCAGCGTATGCTGGACCGAGTTCTCACTGCAGTCGCAGTGGTGGCAGACGGGACTCAATTCCCTCCTGGCGACCGACTGCAGGTACTTTCAGTCAGTCGGAAGGAAAGGGTCCCGTGTTGCCGCCCTGCCCATTCGAAAATGACCGGCTGCAGAGCCTCCACGGCGGCAAAGCCAGCGCGCGGTGTCTCCAGCCGGAACGATCATCTAGCCTAGCTAGTTCTTGTTGAACCGCGAACAACGCCGCGGGACAAAGTTAGTATAAAAAAGGTAAGCCTAAGTTACTCCCTGGATTATCAGCTACCTGCCAGTGAAAGTCCCGTCTAAATCGGTCCAGCCGTTCCAGAGATTACCACTCCAATTTTATTTATTTTTATAGATTCTCGTATAACTTCGATTGAGTCGTCTCATTTGTGACATTTTTTTTATAAGGGGCTGCCAGACTGACTCAACTCAACCTGATGGAAAGCATGAACAGAATCCAAAAGTAGTGTCTACTATACTCGAACTTGCGAAATGCAGACAATGCAGCATGGTACCTCCCTCCCCTCCCCCCATGGCAGTTTATTGAGGTGTTTCTGCTTCACTGGGCCTCCGGTCTTGCACTCACCAATGAAGCACGACTTCACGAATACTGTTATTTTTTTAAGTTGGTCTTCAGTGAAAGTATAGTACCGCCCCGGTCGAAGCCGGCCCGTTCGTGCTGAAATCAGTGTGGCACTAACTACTACTTACCTTTTAATGTGACTCTCTCAGGATTAATAAATAAACATATAATCTCTGAGAAACCCTTAGGTTACAAACGCACAGTCGCGCAGAGCGGCCGGTCGCGAAAGCTTATTTCCTTACGAGGCCCCTGTTAAAAAGTACGGGAAAACATTGAACAGGTCAACGACATGCATAATTCATTGCGTCTGTATTGCCAATTGTGAAGTACCTACCAGTTTCTCCATGGAATATAAATACATTGACGCTATACAAGCGTATCTTCCCTTTAATCATTATTTATGATCGGGATTCACTTGACCTTTGAGTCGTCTGTTTAACACATAAAGGAGTGTTGATATAAATTCCAGAAAATTTGAGCTTCACTATCGCAGAGAAGACTGCAGTCAACTCTGCATGTTCAGATGCGATATTTACAATTAACTTTAGCTCAACTATTCTAGAGGATTCTTTTGTTTTTCTAGAAAGTTAGTAAATATTTTACATAGTTCTGTTACTAAGCTATATCAACCTACATGTTGTGTAAATTCTTCTTAAATTACCAATTTGTTAAAATTTTGCTAAAAGAAGGTCGCTTTAAAATAGTGTGTATTTTTTGGCAGTTTAGCAAGTGAAAGTGCCTTACCATTTTGTCTAATCTTTGCCTTTATGTCTTTAATTTTTAACCGTCCTATCGGATTTTATAGTGAGAAAAATACAGTGTGCACCTGTATTTGCGCACACTTGTGCACTTTAATATCTCGTGTATATTTGGGTGTCTCCATTTTGACTGGCCGCCATGACCGAAATTAGAGTTTATCACCAATTTTATCTGTTAGATATTATGTTTAATCCAATTGAATCAAATCTAGGCTGGATCAGCTTTAATTAGATCCAGGTAAATGTGATTATAGCTAGTGCTGCATCACACACGAATCAGACATATTCGGGTCTAGATTTTGGCCTTCGGCTCCGTGCGAAGCGCGGGTAACAACGCGTGGTTCAGCTAGTACTTTAGTTTAATCTTCGACATCTTTAACGAACTGACATCGATCTCGTACAATTTTCTTATTTGTTACTAGCTGAACCCCGCGGTGCTACCCGCGGTTATTGTTGTACCGCGAGTAACACCGCGGGACAAAGTTAGTCTAAAAAAAAAGTAGCCTAAGTTACTCCCCGGATCATCAGCTACCTGCCAGTGAAAGTCCCGTCAAAATCCGTCCAGCCGTTCCAGAGATTACCCGGAACAAACAGAAAGACAGACAGACAGACAGACAGACAGACAGACAGACAAAAATTTTTTTAAGTACATTTTTGGTATATGTATCGTGTATACATACACCGTGTAGATTGGCCGTCTCTTGATGCGCCACAATGAATAGGATCGAGAGGAATCCAGGTAATTTTTGTGAAATAAATCTCAAATCGACTGATCACGAAGATCCTTGACTGGCAGGGACGTAAGAGGTCTTCCAATTAAAAAGTGCCCAGGAGTGAGAGGCAAAAGGTCTTCAGTATTCGACGAAAGAGGAGTGAGTGGCCGTGAATTTAAAACACCTTCAATTTGAACTAAAGTCGAGTTCAATTCCTCGTATGACAAATTACAATTGCCCAACACTCGGACTAAATGGTGTTTAGTCGACTTTACTCCCGCCTCCCAGAGACCAGCAAAATTTGGCGAGTAAGCAGGTATGAAGTGAAATTTGACCCCATCTTGAGCCACACTATCAGCTAAGGAGTTACAATTTTGCCTTAAAAACTTTGATATTTCATTGTACGCTCCTACAAATGACGTTCCATTATCAGAGTAAATATTTAACGGTTTCCCTCTTCGGGACATTAAACGTCGCAACGCCTGTATATAATTACTGCTCGTCAAATCGCCCACTAACTCTAAATGTATGGCTTTACTGGTAAAGCATACAAAAATGACAATATACACCTTTACCAATCTAGATCCACGACCTTGACGGCTGACAGAGTTAATTGGGCCTGCATAATCTACACCTACGTTTTGAAAGGGGAAGTCCGCTGGAGAAAGCCTACTTGCTGGCAGATTACCCATTTGTGGAGAAATAGTCCTTCCCGCTTGACGCCGGCACGTAACGCATTGCCGATAACAGGTTTTAGCCAAATTGCGACCCCCCAGCGCGAGCGGCCAGTAAGTTTCCCTTATTGTTGCTAGTAATAATTGGGGACCAGCGTGTAGTAACCTTAAATACTCGTATCTAAATAAAAGTTTAGTGAAATAATGAGTGGACTGTATTAATATTGGATGTTTCTTTTGAAACGAGTATTCGGAATTGTGTAACCTGCCTCCTACACGCATGATTTTATTGTTGTCTAAAAA
The DNA here is from genome assembly GCA_905220595.1 of Spilosoma lubricipeda. Lineage (NCBI taxonomy): Eukaryota > Metazoa > Arthropoda > Insecta > Lepidoptera > Erebidae > Spilosoma > Spilosoma lubricipeda. The sequence continues at coordinate 7,511,985 of HG992290.1, forward strand.
TACATTTAATTTTAATAATTGGTTTTTATTAGGTAGTGTTTTATTCTTAATTAATAAATCATATTCCGGGAAAGACTCACGTTGTGACTGTATAATGATGCAATTCAATGAATATTCTAAATCTTCTACAGACAGAGGGGAAGAGCACAATGGTTGACCCTTACATTTGTTAATAAAACGAAACATATAACATATGGCACGTTGTAATCTTAATAAATTAGAAAAACGTTCGAAAGGTATCACGCCGGTACTAATCTCTTGATTGTTGTGACAACTAACCAAACAAATAGTAGGTTTCGTTTCGGGCAAATCACTAGACGCTTCCGACGTTCCAATGCTAGGCCAAGCACTGCTGTCCTTTTGCAGGAACGATGGGCCTTGCCACCATCTGTATATTATTTAATGAAGCGCCAGAAGAAGTAGGAGCACTAGCATTAAAACTACGCGTAACTTGGTAGTAGTGCTCCTCTTTCTAAGTACCCCATGGTGAGGTATAAAATATGACGGCTTCTCTTCATTAATATTACACTCTGACATATGCCCTAAAGAAATATATTCTGCCATAAAATCCTTATACATTTTATCGAGTGAGGCGTCGTTCGTGTTTCTACGCTCGAGTGATAGAAAACAACGTTTTGCACGAACATGAGTCGCCTAACAAATCGGTAGATTTCTTTAGTGGTATCTTAACACAGAAACGACCATCAGGCATACGCGAGGTATTTTTTGTAAAATGTTCTTCATACTGTTTTTCTTCAGTGGAATAAGTAGAAGACTCATGACAACTCTCTTCTAATTGCCAAAACCGCGTTAATTGGGTTTGAATATCATCTACTTCAGAAGAACTTTGAGAATTTAAGTGGTTGTAATTACATTTTATATTTGAGAAAGGTTTTACCATAACGCCGCTGTTAATTGGGCCACAAACTAGCCAACCGAGCCTAGTTTGATACAAAACTGGTTTCCTATCTCCTAATACTATTTTTTCTGACCCTAATAAGTTCCAAAATACATCGGCTCCAATTATAACATCAATGGTCCTTCTGCCGGATATTCAAATAATAAATTATCAGCGCAATTGAAAAAAGGAATTATATTTCGAAGAGGAATTAAAAATAGAAAAAATAACGGACATTCGTTGTGGAGTGAAAAGGTGATTTAAGGATAAGTGGCTTGGACGTTACCATTCAATCAATAAAACCAACGGATTTGTTACAAATATTATATTATTAAATTTCACCCAACACTCGCTCAGGTAATAATTGAAAAGTGTAATTAACCACTTTACGTGGCTGACCCAAGGTTAGTTTTAGTACTTAACTATTTTTATCACTATGGTTACAAAGTTTTAAAGATATATCTGAAAGTATATGTAAAAGAATTTATACAATATTAGGTTTGTAGTTGTAGTAATTAGTTAATTCGTGCATATTTAATACTGTACAGTAACAGAAAAGTTACATCGTTAGCTACTTACCTACATTATGTACATTTGTTAACATTTTTACAAATCTAATAGTCCTTCCTATAAATTTTAGATATTATCTTTGTATTTCATCCACAATAAATAGTAACATTGTTAATTAAATTAGTGTTAAATAATTTCAAGTTAAATACATTACATTATATACATTGTTCAACTTTTATTTGATTTCATTAGGTAGGTATATAAACATTATATAAACTAGTGGTAATTGTAAAATTCCAGATCGACAGTACTCGTCTCCCAGAATGGCTGATGTTAACCAACTTAAAAGGAAGCGTAGCAGTTGTAAGGGGAGATTGACCGTATTTGGAAATTATTTAGGTAATTTAACGGATTCTAAATTAACGTCCTGTCAGGTAACGGAGTTACAATTGCGCATAAATAAGTTAGAACTTCTTTACGATGAATTTAACGATATACAATTGCAGCTTGAGTGTGTGTGTGAGGACATCGACGATGAAATAGCCGAACGCTCGGTTATTGAACTACAATATTATTCTTCATTAGCTAAAGCCAAAGAATTAATAAACTCTGTTCAATCACACACACAATCGGAACAAAATATACCTAATCATAATTGTAGTCATTCTCAACGTCATCAGCTAGTCAAATTACGGCCAACTAAACAATCGACTGTTCTCCAAGGCTACTATATTTCAAGTCAAAAGATTTTGAGGTAAAATGACAAAAATGTAACGTTTCCTAACATATTGTCATTTTACCTCAAAATCTTTTGACTTGAAATATAGTAGCCTTGGAGAACAGTCGATTTGAGATTTATTTCACAAAAATTACCTGAAGTCCTCTCGATCCTATTCATGTGTAGGCGCTCACGCGATGACGCCTCAACATGCCCCCAGCCGTTGAAAGCTTGCCTTTCAACCGGAGATTCCAATAAACGGCAAATCTTCGATCCGGCTCGAAGGACCACACTTTTGGGCGAGGTGGAACATGAATAGGATCGAGAGGAATCCAGGTAATTTTTGTGAAATAAATCTCAAAATCTTATGACTTGAAATATAGTAGCCTTGGAGAACAGTCGATTTGAGATTTATTTCACAAAAATTACCTGGATTCCTCTCGATCCTATTCATGGTCCTTCTGCCGGATATTCAAATAATAAATTATCAGCGCAATTGAAAAAAGGAATTATATTTCGAAGAGGAATTAAAAATAGAAAAAATAACGGAACTACGTTATGGAGTGAAAAGGTGATTTTAAGGATAAGTGGCTTGGACATTAGCATTCAATCAATAAAACCAACGGATTTGTTACAAATATTATATTATTAAATTTCACCCAACACTCGCTCAGGTAATAATTGAAAAGTGTAATTAACCACTTTACGTGGCTGACCCAAGGTTAGTACTTAACTATTTTTATCACTATTGTTACAAAGTTTTAAAGATATATCTGAAAGTATATGTAAAAAAAATTTATTCAATATTAGGTTTGTAGTTGTAGTAATTAGTTAATTCGTGCATATTTAATACTGTACAGTAACAGAAAAGTTACATCGTTAGCTACTTACCTACATTATGTACATTTGTTAACATTTTTACAAATCTAATAGTCCTTCCTATAAATTTTAGATATTATCTTTGTATTTCATCCACAATAAAATAGTAACATTGTTAATTAAATTAGTGTTAAATAATTTCAAGTTAAATACATTACATTATATACATTGTTCAACTTTTATTTGATTTCATTAGGTAGGTATATAAACATTATATAAACTAGTGGTAATTGTAAAATTCCAGATCGACAGTACTCGTCTCCCAGAATGGCTGATGTTAACCAACTTAAAAGGAAGCGTAGCAGTTGTAAGGGGAGATTGACCGTATTTGGAAATTATTTAGGTATTTTAACGGATTCTAAATTAACGTCCTGTCAGGTAACGGAGTTACAATTGCGCATAAATAAGTTAGAACTTCTTTACGATGAATTTAACGATATACAATTGCAGCTTGAGTGTGTGTGTGAGGACATCGACGATGAAATAGCCGAACGCTCGGTTATTGAACTACAATATTATTCTTCATTAGCTAAAGCCAAAGAATTAATAAACTCTGTTCAATCACACACACAATCGGAACAAAATATACCTAATCATAATTGTAGTCATTCTCAACGTCATCAGCTAGTCAAATTACCCACTATTAATTTACCTACATTTTCGGGTTCTTATGATAATTGGCTCGAGTTTCGAGACACTTTTTCCAGTCTAATTCACGACAATAATGATATTGATAAGGTAAATAAGTTCCACTATTTACGTACATCATTAGTGGGCTCAGCCGCTGTAGTAATACAATCAATCGAGTTTTCAGCTCAAAATTATATATTAGCTTGGGATCTTCTATGTGAAAGGTACGACAATAGGCGTTTACTAATACATAATCATGTGTCAGCGTTGTTTAACCTCGAGACCATCACTAGGGAGTCCTCAGTTTCATTAAAACGCATAATTGATAAAATAAATAAACATATTCGAGCTTTAAGTTCTTTAGGCGAGCCTGTCACGAGCTGGGACACACTTTTAATTTATTTAATTAGTCACAAATTAGACTTCAAAACATTCCGAGAGTGGGAAGAGTACAAAGGTCGTTTAGATAAAAATAAATCTGTTTCATTTAATGATTTCATTGAATTTATGAGGAATCGTTCAGATTTGCTTGAAACGATGGAATTATCACGTCACTCAGGCAATACTAGTTCGTCGAGCACTAAAGTTAACACTAAGATGAAGGCAATGGTCTCTCTTGGCACACATAATAACCCTACGACATCATCACCCAGCTGTCCGCAGTGCAAGGGCGATCATAACCTCAACACTTGTCCACAGTTCCTGTCGTTAAACATTAATGATCGGTTATCCGTGTTGCCAAGCTTCAAGGTGTGTTATAACTGTTTTCGTCGTGGGCACTTTTCCAACAACTGCCGAAAACCAGGGTGTAAGGTTTGTAGTCGCAAACATCACACGTTAATTCATAATAAACAAATACCAATGGCATACAATGCAACAGATAATGCGACTACAAACGGTGACGTTCCGGTCCCTCTCACACTCACAGGTAATAAGGCGAGCGGCGAGTCCTCGCCCCCGCGCGTCTCCTCTGCCAGCCCCTCCACCGTAACAACAGCCCTCAATAGACATGTTACGCTGTCGTCTAACATAAGTGAAAGTGAACATTCGAGCGATATCTTGCTGTCCACTGCATTGATACGATGTTACGACGTTAATAATAAGGAGCATATTGCGCGCGCGCTGCTTGATTCGGGCAGTTCCTCTTGTTTAATGACCGAAAGCTTATTTAAAAAATTAGGTTTACCATTTGTGTCAACAAACATGTCTGTACAAGGTATAAATAATTCTATATCTCATGTAAATAAAATGTGTCGCTTTAATATTAAATCCCTTTGCAAATCGTATAGTGATAATTTGACATGTTTTGTTTTGCCCTCAATAACGGATAATGTACCCAGTAGACAAGTAAAATTAAATATACCTACTAAGATTAATTTAGCTGATCCGTATTTTCATACACCGAAGGCCATTGATGTAATAATTGGAGCCGATGTATTTTGGAACTTATTAGGGTCAGAAAAAATAGTATTAGGAGATAGGAAACCAGTTTTGTATCAAACTAGGCTCGGTTGGCTAGTTTGTGGCCCAATTAACAGCGGCGTTATGGTAAAACCTTTCTCAAATATAAAATGTAATTACAACCACTTAGATTCTCAAAGTTCTTCTGAAGTAGATGATATTCAAACCCAATTAACGCGGTTTTGGCAATTAGAAGAGAGTTGTCATGAGTCTTCTACTTATTCCACTGAAGAAAAACAGTGTGAAGAACATTTTACAAAAAATACCTCGCGTATGCCTGATGGTCGTTTCTGTGTTAAGATACCACTAAAGAAATCTACCGATTTGTTAGGCGACTCATTTGTTCGTGCAAAACGTTGTTTTCTATCACTCGAGCGTAGAAACACGAACGACGCCGCACTCGACAAAATGTATAAGGCTTTTATGGCAGAATATATTTCTTTAGGGCATATGTCAGAGTGTAATATTAATGAAGAGAAGCCGTCATATTTTATACCTCACCATGGGGTACTTAGAGAGAGTAGCACTACTACCAAGTTACGCGCGTAGTTTTAATGCTAGTGCTCCTACTTCTTCTGGCACTTCATTAAATAATATACAGATGGTGGCAAGGCCCATCGTTCCTGCAAAAGGACAGCAGTGCTTGGCCTAGCATTGGAACGTCGGAAGCGTCTAGTGATTTGCCCGAAACGAAACCTACTATTTGTTTGGTTAGTTGTCATAACAATCAAGCGATTAGTACAGGCGTGATACCTTTCGAACGTTTTTCTAATTTATTAAGATTACAACGTGCTATATGTTATATGTTTCGTTTTATTAACAAATGTAAGGGTCAACCATTGTGCTCTTCCCCTCTGTCTGTAGAAGAATTAGAATATTCATTGAATTGCATCATTATACAGTCACAACGTGAGTCTTTCCCGGAATATAATTTATTAATTAAGAATAAAACACTACCTAATAAAAACCAATTATTAAAATTAAATGTATTTTTAGACAACAATAAAATCATGCGTGTAGGAGGCAGGTTACACAATTCCGAATACTCGTTTGAAAAGAAACATCCAATATTAATACAGTCCACTCATTATTTCACTAAACTTTTATTTAAATACGAGCATTTAAGGTTACTACACGCTGGTCCCCAATTATTACTAGCAACAATAAGGGAAACTTACTGGCCGCTGGGGGGTCGCAATTTGGCTAAAATCTGCTATCGGCAATGCGTTACGTGCCGGCGTCAAGCGGGAAGGACTATTTCTCCACAAATGGGTAATCTGCCAGCAAGTAGGCTTTCTCCAGCGGACTTCCCCTTCCAAAACGTAGGTGTAGATTATGCAGAACCAATTAACTCTGTCAGCCGTACAGTTTAGAGCCAAGATCTGCATGCCTTCATTTCTATGTACATAGAAATGAAGGCATGCAGATCTTGGCTCTAAACTTTACTGTAGGCGCTCACGCGATGACGCCTCAACATGCCCCCAGCCGTTGAAAGCTTGCCTTTCAACCGGAGATTCCAATAAACGGCAAATCTTCGATGCAGCTCGCCTGACCACTCCATTCGCTGTCCGGATGTCAGCAACTCTGCTTATGTTGTCGCTGCCTGGATGAAGAGCAACGATCCGACCCATCTTCCACTTAAGTGGCGGCAAATTGTCGTCCTTTATAATGACGAGGGAGCCAACTTGCAAGGAGTCCTTACAGGTGTGCCATTTAACTCGCTGCTGAAGCTCGGAGACGTATTCTTTGTTCCACCTCGCCCAAAAGTGTTGCCGTAATTGCTCGATGCGTTGATATCGAGTCAGACTGTGAATCGGCTGATCACGAAGATCCTTGACTGGCAGGGACGTAAGAGGTCTTCCAATTAAAAAGTGGCCAGGAGTGAGAGGCAAAAGGTCTTCAGAATTCGACGAAAGAGAAGTGAGTGAATAGGATCGAGAGGAATCCAGGTAATTTTTGTGAAATAAATCTCAAATCGACTGTTCTCCAAGGCTACTATATTTCAAGTCATAAGATTTTGAGGTAAAATGACAATATGTTAGGAAACGTTACATTTTTAAAAATAAATAAATTATGTACATAGAAATGAAGGCATGCAGATCTTGGCTCTAAACTTTATTGAAGGCGCTCACGTGATGACGCCTCAACATGCCCCCAGCCGTTGAAAGCTTGCCTTTCAACCGGAGATTCCAATAAACGGCAAATCTTCGATGCAGCTCGCCTGACCACTCCATTAGCTGTCCGGATGTCAGCAACTCTGCTTATGTTGTCGCTGCCTGGATGAAGAGCAACGATCCGACCCATCTTCCACTTAAGTGGCCGCAAATTGTCGTCCTTTATAATGACGAGGGAGCCAACTTGTAAGGAGTCCTTACAGGTGTGCCATTTAACTCGCTGCTGAAGCTCGGAGACGTATTCTTTGCTCCACCTCGCCCAAAAGTGTTGCCGTAATTGCTCGATGCGTTGATAGCGAGTTAAACTGTGAATCGACTGATCACGAAGATCCTTGACTGGCAGGGACGTAAGAGGTCTTCCAATTAAAAAGTGCCCAGGAGTGAGAGGCAAAAGGTCTTCAGTATTCGACGAAAGAGGAGTGAGTGGCCGTGAATTTAAAACACCTTCAATTTGAACTAAAGTCGAGTTCAATTCCTTGTATGACAAATTACAATTGCCCAACACTCGGACTAAATGGTGTTTAGTCGACTTTACTCCCGCCTCCCAGAGACCAGCAAAATTTGGCGAGTAAGCAGGTATAAAGTGAAATTTGACCCCATTTTGAGCCACACTATCAGCTAAGGAGTTACAATTTTGCCTTAAAAACCTTGATATTTCATTGTACGCTCCTACAAATGACGTTCCATTATCAGAATAGATATTTAACGGTTTCCCTCTTCGGGACATGAAACGTCGCAAAGCCTGTATATAATTACTGCTCGTCAAATCGCCCACTAACTCTAAATGTATGGCTTTACTGGTAAAGCATACAAAAATGACAATATACACCTTTACCAATCTAGATCCACGACCTTGACGGCTGACAGAGTTAATTGGGCCTGCATAATCTACACCTACGTTTTGAAAGGGGAAGTCCGCTGGAGAAAGCCTACTTGCTGGCAGATTACCCATTTGTGGAGAAATAGTCCTTCCCGCTTGACGCCGGCACGTAACGCATTGCCGATAACAGGTTTTAGCCAAATTGCGACCCCCCAGCGCGAGCGGCCAGTAAGTTTCCCTTATTGTTGCTAGTAATAATTGGGGACCAGCGTGTAGTAACCTTAAATACTCGTATCTAAATAAAAGTTTAGTGAAATAATGAGTGGACTGTATTAATATTGGATGTTTCTTTTGAAACGAGTATTCGGAATTGTGTAACCTGCCTCCTACACGCATGATTTTATTGTTGTCTAAAAATACATTTAATTTTAATAATTGGTTTTTATTAGGTAGTGTTTTATTCTTAATTAATAAATCATATTCCGGGAAAGACTCACGTTGTGACTGTATAATGATGCAATTCAATGAATATTCTAAATCTTCTACAGACAGAGGGGAAGAGCACAATGGTTGACCCTTACATTTGTTAATAAAACGAAACATATAACATATGGCACGTTGTAATCTTAATAAATTAGAAAAACGTTCGAAAGGTATCACGCCGGTACTAATCTCTTGATTGTTGTGACAACTAACCAAACAAATAGTAGGTTTCGTTTCGGGCAAATCACTAGACGCTTCCGACGTTCCAATGCTAGGCCAAGCACTGCTGTCCTTTTGCAGGAACGATGGGCCTTGCCACCATCTGTATATTATTTAATGAAGCGCCAGAAGAAGTAGGAGCACTAGCATTAAAACTACGCGTAACTTGGTAGTAGTGCTCCTCTTTCTAAGTACCCCATGGTGAGGTATAAAATATGACGGCTTCTCTTCATTAATATTACACTCTGACATATGCCCTAAAGAAATATATTCTGCCATAAAATCCTTATACATTTTATCGAGTGAGGCGTCGTTCGTGTTTCTACGCTCGAGTGATAGAAAACAACGTTTTGCACGAACATGAGTCGCCTAACAAATCGGTAGATTTCTTTAGTGGTATCTTAACACAGAAACGACCATCAGGCATACGCGAGGTATTTTTTGTAAAATGTTCTTCATACTGTTTTTCTTCAGTGGAATAAGTAGAAGACTCATGACAACTCTCTTCTAATTGCCAAAACCGCGTTAATTGGGTTTGAATATCATCTACTTCAGAAGAACTTTGAGAATTTAAGTGGTTGTAATTACATTTTATATTTGAGAAAGGTTTTACCATAACGCCGCTGTTAATTGGGCCACAAACTAGCCAACCGAGCCTAGTTTGATACAAAACTGGTTTCCTATCTCCTAATACTATTTTTTCTGACCCTAATAAGTTCCAAAATACATCGGCTCCAATTATAACATCAATGGCCTTCGGTGTATGAAAATACGGATCAGCTAAATTAAACTTAGTAGGTATATTTAATTTTACTCGTCTACTGGGTACATTATCCGTTATTGAGTGCAAAACAAAACATGTCAAATTATCGCTATACGATTTGCAAAGGGATTTAATATTAAAGCGACACATTTTATTTACATGAGATATAGAATTATTTATACCTTGTACAGACATGTTTGTTGACACAAATGGTAAACCTAATTTTTTAAATAAGCTTTCGGTCATTAAACAAGAGGAACTGCCCGAATCGAGCAGCGCGCGCGCAATATGCTCCTTATTATTAACGTCGTAACATCTTATTAATGCAGTGGACAGCAAGATATCGCTCGAATGTTCACCTTCACTTATGTTAGACGACAGCGTAACATGTCTATTGAGGGCTGTGGTTACGGTGGAGGGGCTGGCAGAGGAGACGCGCGGGGGCGAGGACTCGCCGCTCGCCTTATTACCTGTGAGTGTGAGAGGGACCGGAACGTCACCGTTTGTAGTCGCATTATCTGTTGCATTGTATGCCATTGGTATTTGTTTATTATGAATCAACGTGTGATGTTTGCGACTACAAACCTTACACCCTGGTTTTCGGCAGTTGTTGGAAAAGTGCCCACGACGAAAACAGTTATAACACACCTTGAAGCTTGGCAACACGGAGAACCGATCATTAATGTTTAACGACAGGAACTGTGGACAAGTGTTGAGGTTATGATCGCCCTTGCACTGCGGACAGCTGGGTGATGATGTCGTAGGGTTATTATGTGTGCCAAGAGAGACCATTGCCTTCATCTTAGTGTTACCTTTAGTGCTCGACGAACTAGTATTGCCTGAGTGACGTGATAATTCCATCGTTTCAAGCAAATCTGAACGATTCCTCATAAATTCAATGAAATCATTAAATGAAACAGATTTATTTTTATCTAAACGACCTTTGTACTCTTCCCACTCTCGGAATGTTTTGAAGTCTAATTTGTGACTAATTAAATAAATTAAAAGTGTGTCCCAGCTCGTGACAGGTTCGCCTAAAGAACTTAAAGCTCGAATATGTTTATTTATTTTATCAATAATGCGTTTTAATGAAACTGAGGACTCCCTAGTGATGGTCTCGAGGTTGAACAACGCTGACACATGATTATGTATTAGTAAACGCTTATTGTCGTACCTCTCACATAGAAGATCCCAAGCTAATATATAATTTTGAGCTGAAAACTCGATTGATTGTATTACTACAGCGGCTGAGCCCACTAATGATGTACGTAAATAGTGGAACTTATTTACCCTATCAATATCATTATTGTCGTGAATTAGACTGGAAAAAGTGTCTCGAAACTCGAGCCAATTATCATAAGAACCCGAAAATGTAGGTAAATTAATAGTGGGTAATTTGACTAGCTGATGACGTTGAGAATGACTACAATTATGATTAGGTATATTTTGTTCCGATTGTGTGTGTGATTGAACAGAGTTTATTAATTCTTTGGCTTTAGCTAATGAAGAATAATATTGTAGTTCAATAACCGAGCGTTCGGCTATTTCATCGTCGATGTCCTCACACACACACTCAAGCTGCAATTGTATATCGTTAAATTCATCGTAAAGAAGTTCTAACTTATTTATGCGCAATTGTAACTCCGTTACCTGACAGGACGTTAATTTAGAATCCGTTAAATTACCTAAATAATTTCCAAATACGGTCAATCTCCCCTTACAACTGCTACGCTTCCTTTTAAGTTGGTTAACATCAGCCATTCTGGGAGACGAGTACTGTCGATCTGGAATTTTACAATTACCACTAGTTTATATAATGTTTATATACCTACCTAATGAAATCAAATAAAAGTTGAACAATGTATATAATGTAATGTATTTAACTTGAAATTATTTAACACTAATTTAATTAACAATGTTACTATTTATTGTGGATGAAATACAAAGATAATATCTAAAATTTATAGGAAGGACTATTAGATTTGTAAAAATGTTAACAAATGTACATAATGTAGGTAAGTAGCTAACGATGTAACTTTTTTGTTACTGTACAGTATTAAATATGCACGAGTTAACTAATTACTACAACTACAAACCTAATATTGTATAAATTCTTTTACATATACTTTCAGATATATCTTTAAAACTTTGTAACAATAGTGATAAAAATAGTTAAGTACTAACCTTGGGTCAGCCACGTAAAGTGGTTAATTACACTTTTCAATTATTACCTGAGCGAGTGTTGGGTGAAATTTAATAATATAATATTTGTAACAAATCCGTTGGTTTTATTGATTGAATGCTAACGTCCAAGCCACTTATCCTTAAATCACCTTTTCACTCCATAACGAATGTCCGTTATTTTTTCTATTTTTAATTCCTCTTCGAAATATAATTCCTTTTTTCAATTGCGCTGATACTTTATTATTTGAATATCCGGCAGAAGGACCATGATTAGGATCGAGAGGAATCCAGGTAATTTTTGTGAAATAAATCTCAAATCGACTGTTCTCCAAGGCTACTATATTTCAAGTCATAAGATTTTGAGGTAAAATGACAATATGTTAGGAAACGTTACATTTTTAAAAATAAATAAATTATGTACATAGAAATGAAGGCATGCAGATCTTGGCTCTAAACTTTATTGAAGGCGCTCACGTGATGACGCCTCAACACATGCATTGATTAAAAAGCCGTTATTTTAATATTACAAACAGACACTCCAATTTTATTTATTTGTATAGATGTATAGATTTTCCGTACAAATTTTTTTTTTTGTTTGGTTTTGTTGTTTTGTGCTTTTTATTTTGGTTTTATATATTTTTTTGTGCTTTTTTTTGTTTTTTATTTTTTATTAAAAAAGGGTTTGTCATTAATCATTTTCATTCTTATTATTACTTGATAATTTACATTTTTAGTATTTTTTATTTTACAGGTTTACTTTTACATTATTTACAGATATAATATTAAGGTAGATTTACGTTTTTTACTTTTATATTTGTCAGTTTTTATCTTAAAGCTTCACTGTAAACTACGTTGGCAGTGGTATTTGTAGATGGCAACAAAATATATTGATTCTCAAGAGATCCCACTCGAGAAAGGGCAACATATATTTGTCCATGAGAAAAGCATACTTTTCTTAGGTCGATGCCAACCATCGAAAATGTTTGACCCTGGGACTTATTTATTGTGAGGGCAAATGATGTTTTTAGAGGAAACTGTAACCTCTTAAAAGATATAGGCAAGTCCGTAGGAATCATGGGGATCCGCGGTATGTGGGCGAGCTGTCCGGCCGCGGCCCCGGTGATTATAGTGGCTACTATGACGTTCTCTCGCAATTCCTTCACCAGAAGTCTCGTGCCATTGCACATGCTGGGAGGGCATAGGTTCCTCAGCAGCATTACGGGAGTGCCTACCTTTAATTGTAGTTCGTGGGGCGGCAAGCCGGAAGGATTCAGGGAATTTAAAACTTCTTGTGGATAGTGCACTGTATCTTCGATGTTGCATAATGTGTCAATAGATTTGTAAGATTTAAATTCACCGGGTACTTTTTCCATAATAATTTTGTTAATCTCATTAACCGATTCATTTCGCGGGGATACTATCGCTCTCGAACAGAGCCAATTGAAATTTCTCTCCGTAAGATTTTGTATGTCCGGATATATTGTGTCCACAAGAATTTCTAGACTCTGAACGATTTGACCCAATTCGTTATCCAACAATACCTGGGGACTGTTTGCAACCGGAGACGGTAATTTTCCGTCTCCAAGTTTTAGAAGTTTTTGGGAGAAGTTATTATCGTCATTGTCATATTTGTGCGCAGATTAAGAGTTTCAATCGATTGCCATAAAGTTGATGATTTAAGGCAAGCTCGAATAACGTCAGCTCGAGTACCTTTTGTTATAACTGGTAATGTTTGACGAAAGTCTCCAGCTAAAACAAACATCACGCCCCCCATTATACGGTCTGAGCTTCGGATGTCTCTCAGCGTGCGCTCCACGGCTTCCACGTGCGCCCTGTGGCTCATGGTGCACTCGTCCCAGATGACCAGCGAAGTGTCTTGTAAGAGCTGCCCCAGCGGACCGTTTCTGCGGATCGAGCGCTATGGCGGTTTTGTTTACTGTTTGAATTTTTTAATTCGTAATATCTTTTGAATGGAAAGTCCAATTTAAATAATTTAAATACTATTTTATGGGTAGTTAAATGGTCTTGACCATAAAATAATTTATTTGGATAAGGATTAATATAAACACATAAATAGCATGGTTTGGATTTGGTTAGCATTTTCATTAATGTTTAAAATGAAAAAAGTTGTTGTAGTGACATAACTACAATAGTTGGACATATGCTACCGCGGAGTTTTTTGTAGACATTATGATGTTCTTCAATATTGTTGTACATTATTTTGTTCTATCGCTAATAGTTTCGGCAGCGCATTCGACGAAAGACATTTTAAGACTCATTTTTCTACACCTTCGGTTACATTGTTCAAATTTTACCAAGGATCCCTAATTTTTTCAAAATGAAATCTAGCCTATGTCAAATTGGAAGAATGTAGCATTCTATTGGTGAAAATTTTTTTTAAATCGGCCCACTACTTTTTGAGCCTATTCATTACAAACATACAAACATAGGTACAAATCTTTCCTCTTTATAATATTAGTGTAGATGTAGATGTAGATAGGGCCATGCTATAGTTGTCAGTTAATACAAATAAAATGAGAAGATTACAACAGATGTTCTATCACCAGTTTCCATTTTTAATATGTCGTTTTATTTCACTTTGAAACTTGACTGAGCAAAGCATAACCGTAATCTAAGATTCTTATCGCCTTATTCAATTATGTAAAGTTGTGTATGTTCAAGTGTATTGTGTGTTTGCTTTATATCCCATTCAAGAATACCAGAAGCGGTGCTGCTATTATAAAAAATATGTACACTTTTATTTCACCATCGGAATCTATTTGAAGTTATAGTTTAGCGTTTCTTGTTGCAATGACGAACCTAACATTTTTTTTTATAGCATAGAGGGCGAACGAGCAGACGTATGCGATTACTACCACCCATAGATACCCACAACACCAGAGGCGTCACAAGTGTGTTGCCGGCCTTTGGGGTTGGGGGGGAGATGAGGGGAGGGGTTGGGGTATGGACTTCCGGTATCCTCACTCACTCGGTGAAACACAGCGCAAGCACTGTTTCACACCGGTTTCCTGTGAGGCCGTGTTATCACTCCTGTCGATCCGGTCCATTCATGCCGAAACGTGGCTCTCCCACGGTAAAAACGTGTAAAAAAAAAATCCTATAACTAACAGTCTCTTGACTAAGCAGCTCATGGACGTATAAACAGAAAGATAGATACTCGGGAAGGTTTGACGAAACGTTAATCGTATGTTGTTACAATAAGGAACCTAAAATACTATATGTATTTTAGTTATAGGAAAATGTAATATTTATGACAAAGGTGAATTAAGCCTTAAAAGAACAGTCCAACCGTCTCCACGCGTATTTTTTTCTTTTATCCTAATCCTAACAACATTTTAAGGGCTGGAAATTTATTAATCCAATCACGGCGCAGTTAAAAGGAATTCAATTCCAATTTAAACAGTAGTACATATACTACTGCACCGATTTTAATAAATGAGGTGTCAGATTAATAATAATGTCCCGGGTGATAAGGACTATATCAATTTTATCAAAAGCTTTTACGTAAGCAGTCTGGTTGAAGTATTTTAAACTCTTGTTTTTGATTTTCGATACGAATGGCGAAATATGTTTAAGTTTATAGGAACTAACGCCTCGACTTATATTTATGGCAAACATACGCGTCATGCGTACTGCTATTTAAGTTAGAGTAGGCGTTCATACTTCTCAACAATATAGACTAAAAAGTAATAAGACATTATCTAAGAACTATTCTAAAATATTTCCCAATGAGCCATACAAATCTGACGGGCCAAATAGACACCAACCAAAGAGGATTCGTTAAAAGATCCGCTGTGCTAGGAAGCGCGAGAGCATTAGAGCATTATTTGAGCGCCTAAGGACAGGTGAGCGGCACTTTCACGCGTGAATTTCTATCTCTTACAATTCCTGGCTACTCCGAGTTAATGTGTTGTAAGTTTTTCTATATCGTTGAGAAGTATAAACGTCTACGCTAATTTATATAGCAATTAATACACATGTCGCGTAAGCCTGCCGTAAATGTAGCACAGGCGTTATGTTCCTATAAACTTTAAACGAGTCTGGGGAGGTCTAATGCCCCTTTGATTGTGTCTGGCTGATTGGAAAATATTTTAAAATATTATGCTTAACGATATTATATAAAATTTATTTTACTGAAAAGACGTAACTTTAAAATAAATTAAAATTTAAAATTAGCATGGTTTTTTCCACCTTTGATACCTGCTAACTGTAAAATGCCCCACTTTCAGCTTAGTGAGCATCCATTCCTTTCTGAGTATATGTTAGACTACCGATCCTAAAAATTTCATTTTTCCTAAAATGACGTAATTCTGGGCTGACTGGGATCTCAGTCTATAAATCTATATGTATATATATAAATTATCGCCGAAATGTATGTACGCGCATAAGTTCGGATCGGCTGCACCAAATTAATTATTTTTTTATGTATTCGTTATTGTTAGGATAAGGTTTGAGCATTAAAAGGTAACGGGAAAAGTATTTCTTTTCCGCGACGGTACACTGCCAATGGGAACCTAGGACTGATATGAAACTATGGCGGTACGAAGTTCGCCGGGTCAGCTAGTTATATACCTAATCTTATATATAAAAATCAATTGCTTTTCGTTTGTCTCGATAAAACTCGATAACGGCTGGGCCGATTTACCTGATTTTGGTTTTGAAATGTTTGTTGGAGTGCAGGAAAAGTTTAAACGGTGATAAAATCCAAATGTCATTTGTATTTAGTAGCGGGCGCGCAGCTAGTCTTCTTATATATAAAAATCAATAGCTGTTCGTTTGTCTCGCTAAAACTCAAGAACAGCTGGGCCGATTTGGTTGATTTTTGTTTTTAAAATGTTTGTCGTAGTCTAGGGAACGTTTAAACGGTGAAAAATTACTTGAAAATCCAAATGTCACGTGTATGAAATAGCGGGCACAGCTAGTAAGTTAGTACCTAAGTCTGTCAAGGGTGAAAGCAATGACATTTTAAGATGACACTGTTTTATTTTGATTAAAGGACAGGTTTGAATGTGTTTGTTAGAAATAAATCGTAGACGATTGAAATACTTTGTATAACTTTCAATGAAATGTAGTTTTGTTGGATGGTTTCCAAAAAAAGATCCGAATTTCGTTTTTGCGCCGGAATAACAAAAGTAGGTATTCAGCAAAGTAAAAAAAAAAACACCGACATTTTAGTGAATAACTTAATTTATTTCTAAAATAAAATGTACTTCAATAACGCATTTCAAGAAGCAAATAAACTTTAGTGACAAAGGAGCACCCAGAACATATATTAAGTATCCGCACTTTGATTCCTTCGTGTTTCAATAGATGGCGTAAAAAGGCACCAAAACAAGAAATCAAAACAAAAAAGATTTTTTGAAAGGTTCTCCATTCTTAAATTACCAAACGTACTGCAAAATTCAATATGAGTATATTTAGTTGAAAGAGATGTTTTGTCAGATTCAAATCACCGGCTATTAAGATATTGTATATCTTAGTTTTTATAATATTCGCGATAAATATTAATATCTAAGCTCACACCAGTCTACCAGTGACCACGAGTAAGTAGTGTGGGGGACAGGTGTGTCATGTCCCACCAACACAAAGGGAGGATCCTCCAACCAGGCGAGGTGATCATGCCTGGCGGGCCACTGCCCAACGGTTGATGTTGGGATGTTGTATGTATGATTATCGGCGCAAGCACTTCTATTGCGCGATGCAGGATTGGTAGTTACTTCGCATTGTATGTTACTCCGTAGTTCAGTGTATCATCGGTAGATGGCGCTGTCATATGTTTTTCTTGCTGCGCTGTATGTGGAAGTCGCCACATCACTCCCCTCCAAGACCGAAGGTCGATATATGATGAGTCAGCTGTCTGTGCTCTGTTGCGGAGCTTGCCAGTGCCAGGTGTAGTTCCAGTGAGTCGGAACTGAGTGCCGCAAGTTCCAGTGAGTCGGAACTGAATGCCGCTAGTCCCAGTGAGTCGGGACTGTAGTCCGTTGATCCCAGTGAGTCGGGATGGCGTGCGGTGCGCGGTGCTGCGGTGAGGTCCCCAGTGAGTCGGGGCGGTTGCTGCGTAGTGGCTGGCTGCTGCATAGACGGGAGAGATATGCTCTGCTTACAAGAACCGTAGCTGCAGTGTGCTGTGCCTAGACGCTGATGAGGCCGTAGGGGTAACCAGGCTGGAGCGGTCGCTTCCTGCGTATGGTGAATCCCTGTTGAGGCCGAGGTTGCTGGCTGGCTAAGACTTGCTGTGGGAGTGAACATGATGGTGGCGTGGTAATGCTGCTGCTGAATCTGCTCCATCGAAGGCTGCTTCCAATCACGTCGGGGTCACCACTGTGGGGGACAGGTGTCATGTCCCACCAACACAAAGGGAGGATCCTCCGACCAGGCGAGGTGATCATGCCTGGTAGGCTACTGCCCAACGGTTGATGTTGGGATGTTGTATGTATGATTATCGGCGCAAGCACTTCTATTGCGCGATGCAGGATTGGTAGTTACTTCGCATTGTATGTTACTCCGTAGTTCAGTGTATCATCGGTAGATGGCGCTGTCATATGTTTTTCTTGCTGCGCTGTATGTGGAAGTCGCTACAAGTAGTATACCCCTTTGGAACGTAGGGATGCAGAAGGTATTGTAATATGTGTTGTACCTATATTTTTCCGGAACTATATTTCATTGAGACTGTCACACAAGTTGCCAGAGTCATAATCGTTTTATTTATACTGCCTCGTTGGTCTAGCGGTTGGCGTGTGCGACTGCTGATCATGAGGTCTCGGGTTCGATTCCCGGATCGAATCAAATGTTTGTACGATCTACAAATATTTGTTTCGGAGTTTGGGTGTTTTCTATGTATAATATGTATGTATTTACAAAAAAAATATTATATATGTATTCATATCAGTTGTCTAGTACCCATAACACAAGCTCTGCTTAGCTTAGGACTAGATCGCGTTGTTTGTTAGATGTCTGAAATATTTATTATTTATTATTATTTATTTTAATTTCATTGAGTGTAACTAGAGCACATCTCGTCTTTGAACGTTTGCGGTCAGGAAATTAGGAAGACCCTTGGCAGTCCGAGTGTTCACAGCCTGCCAACTATGCCATCTCACTACTCACTTTTAGATAACTCACTGAACAATTAAATGTGAATCATTAAACATTATTTAATGGTAATTTGCTATGAATTGAACTGCATGAATGGCTTAGTGGTTGAAGCGGTCACCTACTGCGCTGACTTGTGAAGGCTCGATTCCTATATGGAACCATACTTTAATTGATCCACTAGTTGTTGTTCTGAGTCTGGGTATTATATGTGTCGATTTCAAACGCGTATGTAAAGTCTTAAATGACAGGATATTTTCTAAATGCGGAAGTTATATTTTATATTATAAAGAACAATGAAAACGATAAAATGTAGACTCCATTTGACAACAGTTGCAAGGCTCCATAAATGCTTGATAAATTCATTTTTTCAGCAAGATTTTCTTAACTGTACGTAATATATACAATAAAAAAACTATCAATTTTAAAGTACAAATACTACTCAATTTTATTTATTTCTAAAGATTACATGTTTAGTCGACTGAGTTTTAGTTGCTTTCTGTCAAACTATAAGCGCAAATGTGCCTAAGCGTTACACTGTTATGACACAGAATGTTTTTATGTGTGCCTGAAATTCTGAATGTTGTGTTTGAATTGTTATGTGTGACAGTTCGTAGTGACAGGTAATTGTTTTTGTATGTGAGTCTAAAAAGTGTATGTGTGAAGATTTCCCTACGCAAAAAATGACAGACAGTTTTGTATCGGAATAAGACGCTATGATGGCTATTCTCCTCCGTTTGGTGGCCCCCGTTTCTATTTGGCTTGTAGTCTATACTAATATTATAAAGCTGAAGAGATTGTTTGTTTGAACGCGCTAATTTTCGCTTCCAATGTTAGATATGGCTATCTTGCACTGGAAGAATTTTTCAAATCGTACCAGCGGTTCCTGAGATTAACGCATTCTAACAAACAAACTCTTCAGCTTTATAATATTAGTATAGACTACAAGCCAAGTTTAGTACATAGTTGACATATTATTATCCATACTCATATAATAAATGCGAAAGAATCTCTGTCTGTCTGTCTCGCGTTTACAGCTAAACCACTGCACCGATTTAAATTAAATTTGGTATGCAGATACTTTGATTCCTGATCAAGGACACAGGGTACTTTGTATCGCGATAACTGACAAACACGCGGGCGGAACCGCGAACAAAAGCTAGTTACTATTTAAATACATGTATATTTTATACATACCTAGGTAAACCTCAAACGCGCTATTTAGAAGGTTATACCTGATGTAGGATCATCTCTTGTTTAATAAACTATTGCGGTCTTTGTCAAATTCAATATTTTATGTGATTACATACCACATCATATTTCTGCATCACCCGAAGGTCGACTGGGAGAGAATGCCTCACGAGAATGTCCGTCTTTGTACAACATATGAATTGAGATTGAAATAAATAAATGATAATATCGCTCGTTTACCATTCTTGTCTAAAAGTGACCTTCAAATCTTATTGGAAAAGCTCTCGTAATTACATTATGATAAAGTTGATAACATTATTGACTATTCGTTGATAGTAACGCATTAACGCTTCACTCACTACACCATAACTGCATGATGACATTGCCCATTGCCCTACATACTATATCTTATCGGTACACTATATTTTAACTATGACGTTAACTTAACAGACAGAGCTCTCTCACACAATGATGGATGTATTAGTCGGCATTCAACTAGTGTCACCTAGCGAAGATAGGTCGAACTATGTAGTAGTGTAGTAGTAGTAGCTGATTCTGCATCGCGTTATTAACTTCTCCACACCTTTCTTGCTTAAAAGTTTCATATTGCGCCTGCTGTTGCCGCTATGATTGTTTTATTATTTTTGTGTATATTATAGTAGTTTCGTTGTAATTTCATTTATAAGATGTCAGCCTGTAATTAGCAATAACTAATTCTTTTCATAATTTTTATTTCCGACGAAGATTATCTTTTTATCACTTTTTTTGTGAGTAGACATTTGTATGATAAATAAGATTTTTGTTTATTTACTACTATACCATACACTAAAATTACAAACTATATCCAATACAATAGAATTGACTAAAATTAATAATACACATACAACAATATCCAACCAATACAACATAATAAATAGTTCAAAAAGAAATTCATTCAACTAATCATCATTGTTTCTACCAAAATGATTGCTTTTAACGCAATATGTGATCTTTGAGAATTGAGATATGAGACGGTCTTTTGTACGTACTCTTTTATAAAAGCAAATAATAGAATTTGCACTCATTAATCAAGTTGATGATGCCCTCAAAACAAAGCGAATCAGTAAGTCTTGTATCAGTCAGTTACATAATAGGTATGGTTTATTTACATGTGATAGTATAATACGGTTTAAAATCAATATCTTAGTGGAATTTTCCCTTATTAGCGACATTTCTTTAGTAATAGGTACTACATAATATTGATGATTTGTAATCGTTAATATTGAAAGCTATGTTTGCAAGAATTTACTAGTATTAACCATAGGTCGTTACTTCTACATCTTTTTTCTCAAACTAGGTTGAGTCGGCTTTAAATCTGCCACGATACGGTTGAACTTCAATCTTGTACGTGGAACGAATGCCATCAGACATCTGCAACCCAAGTACTAAGCGATGTAAATCATCATCATACTAATATATAAAAGCGAAAGTTTGTGCGTGTCTATGTTTGTTACTTCTTCACGCAAAAACTACTGGACGGATTTGGATGACACTTTACAGTAATATAGCCTATACATCAGAATAAACAGAAACGCAGCAACAGCTAGTAAATAAATATTTTGGACATGTCCACACAACGCCATCTAGTCCTAAACTAAGCAAAGCTTATATTATCGGTATATTATATTAGACAAAATACATTAATACTATTTTTGTAAATAAATACAATTTACATGCTTCGGCATGAATGGGCGGGCCGGCTCGACCGAAGTGATACCACGGCCTCACAGAAAACCAGTGTGAAATAGTGCCACCTTCAACCGGCAAACAAACGCAAAAGCCGGCAACTCTCTTATGACGCCTCTGGTGTTGCAGAGGTGACCATGGGCGGCGGTAATCGCTTACCATCAGGCGATACGTCTGCTCCTTTGCTCGCCTATTCCATAAAAAAAATACATAAAACTGCTAAAATCATAACCCTTCTTGTTCGCTTCGCTTCAATCGGATAAAAATAAAGTTCAGTCTGAATATTTATACGTATTTAAGATACTGTCGCATTAGCATCATAACGTATTTACATACCTAATAAATATTTATCCGATCTCTAGATCTAGTGCATTACAGTGTCACCACCTATCGTGACGAGATGTGAATATGTTCGTCAGGTGTGCTATGCTTTTAAAATCAGCAAATTGTGTATTGTTACTTTCGTACCATATATTGTTGTTTATTTGGTTCGATCAAATAGCATCGTATTTTTCGCTTCTCTGCCACTTGACAAATAAGTTATAATAACATATAATTGAGTATGATTCGGGTAAAGTATTTATTGAATTGTATAGAATACTAGCAGACCCACGCAACCTCGTTTGCGACTCCTATTGCCCGTAGCGTGATAATTTTCCCCCGTTTTCGAAACGTTTTTCATTGCTGCTCCTCGTTTCTCAATGAAGAATAATCAATTTACCCTACTTTTGTATGGAATTCTACAGAACTGAAGAAAAAAACGACGATGAATGGTAGAATGGTTTATGCTCAAGACAGATTAGCAATATAAATCACACTTTGCTATTATTCTTGCTAGCAGTTCCAGAAAACTAAATACTTCTGTTATAAATCGGTCCAGTTCATTAGTGTACTAGATAACATTTAAATGCACAACTGCTTGTACGCAACTCTACTCTTGTACAATACATTATTAAGCACATTTTAGAAAAAACTATTATTAGCTTACATCGGCTTGTAGTCATAGAACAAATCAGTAGGGAGTAGCCATACACAGGAGTTGCTCTCTGTCAAAGTATAAGCGCAAATGGGCCTAAGCGTTACACTGTTATGACACAGAATGTGTTTATGTGTGCGTGAAATTCTGAATGTTGCGTTTCAATTGTTATGTGTGAGTTCGTAGTGACAGGTGATTGTCTATGTATGTGAGTCTTAAATGTGTATGTGTGAAGATTTCCCTACGCAAAAAATAACTGACTGTTATTTCGTATCGGATACGTATCGGACGGATTTCTAAAATAAATTTCAAATCGGACCAGCGGTTCCTGAGAAACAAATAAACTCTTCAGCTTTATAATATTAGTATAGACTGCAAGCCAAATAGAAACGGGGAATTTTTTTTTATCGAGGCATACCATAGGCTATATATCATCACGCTAAGGCCAATAGGAGCGGAGCACCAATGTTTCAAAAACAATTTCAGACAAAATTTACACGCAACAAAAAGGGGAAAATTTTCACGCTACGGGCAATAAAAGATGCAAACGAGGTTGCGTGGATCAACTGGTAGTAATGTATAAAAGTTATAACTGTATAAATTTCTGGCACAATGTTCAAACAGTATTTTATCTAGAAACGAGTGTGTATCATAATATTTGACTTGTCTCGTTCGTCAATAAATAGATCGTATTGTCAATTTACAATTGATTGTTAGATTTATTGACAAAACCAATAAACTTTGATTATAATACCTTTAACGATCCGGGTTTAAAAGCTGTGAATTATTTGATTCTAAGTGTGAATTGGTACATAGTAGAGAGTACATAGTAAGTAAGTGTTTTTTATGTAAACAATTTTTTACTAGTTAGGTACAATTTAACACTTTTTTCTCGTCTGGGAAACACCATGCGTGCTCGATTGACTCATTCAGCCAACCAAATGGACAACTGGACCACAATACCCCATGAGGCATCACCAGGGTCTACGCCTTTAGGGTAAAGCTGTCGATGTCGCACTGAAAACAGCATAAGGCGGCAGGTGCAATATAATAATATTGTCACATATTTCACATACGGCCGTCTAAATACCAAATTAGAAAGATCATATGGTAATCAAACTGCTAATGAACAAACTAATATCCATGGGAGAGCCACGCTTCAGCATGCATGGGTCGGCTCGATGGGAGTGCTACCACGGCCTCTCAGAAAACCGGTGTGAAACAGCGTTTGAGCTGTGTGTCACCGAGTAAGTGAGGAAACCGGAGGCCCATACCACAACCTCTCCCCCCGTCTCCCTCCCTAACCCCCTAACGGCCAGCAACGCGCTTGTGATTCCTCTGGTGTTGCGGGACTCCATTGGCGGCTGTAATCGCTTACCATCAGGCGATACGTTTGCTCGCTTGCCCACTATGCCATAAAAAATACGTTTCTAAATACATATCTAAGTTTAATAGTTAAATTACACCCAAACACATATGACCTATTCGTCTTATTTCTATTTTACTTTAGCTAGTTTGACTTTAAATCTCATCCTACTAATATTATAAATGCGATTTGTAAGGATGTGTGTTTGTTGCTCTTTCACGCAAAAACTACTGAACGGATTTTCATGAGACTTTGCAGTAATATAGCTTAGACATCGGAATAACATAATAAGTTTATTATAGAAATTTTTAAAATTTAAATACCGACATAAACGCGGGCGGAGTCGAGGGTTAAAGCTAGTTTTATCTAAAGGAACTTACCTTAAAAAATATAGATTTTATTTTTAAAAATTTCTTAGAAGAACGAAAGACTAAACAATAACATCAGAACTATAACAAATTTGTAGACAATGCAATCTCTACGTATCAAATTTAGCTCCGAGTGTGGGCTGGCTGTGCGGTCAACCGCAAGTCTCGGGTTTGAATCTCGGCCATTCGTATAACTTCATTACAATCAATCATATGCAATTCTTTTATTTCAAATTGTATCAATATCTAAATTATTGTTATAGCAGAATAGAAACTAAGAAAAGATTACGCCGGCCAAAGTTAGACTTAGTCAAAGAAGGACAAAGATCAGGATAAACCGTGATCACAGAAAGGAATTTTATTTTATGTATGATGTTTTGTGTATAATCTCCGTAAATATGATCATGTATCCTCTTTCCGTTCGCAGCTCAATTGGTTACCAATTCGTCTACGCCGAAAACTCCGCGCACTAACTGTCCTGTACTCTATCCTTAATAACCCATCTACACCAACTTATTTAAAATCCTCTTTCCAACTCCTATGCAGCAACCATGACAGAAACCTTCGGTCCTCTAATAACCTTCTCCTTCGTTGCCCCTCCCATACATCTGAGTTTATTGGCTCGTCCTTTTTTGTGCAGTCTGTTCTTCTTTGGAATAAGCTTCCCCTCGATGTCAGGATGGCCACCACCTCTTTTTCGTTCAAGACAAAGGCAAAGCAGTTGACAGAATCAACCAATACATGAATGTCATCACGTTTTAGATAAGATATTTGTATGTATGTGTGTATTTATATATTTAAGTATTAGGTATATGTATTAGTTTTAGTATGTGATAAGTTTGTATGTTTCAAAAGTAACTACAGCCAAAATGCACCTACTTCCTATTTTCTCTGCATCACCCATAGGTTGACTGGTAGAAATTGCCTTAGGCATTAAGTCCGCCAATGCACCTAAAGTGCATGATGTATAATAAATGAATAAAATAAATAAATGACCCAGCCAAAGTGACTTTACTTTGCCTAGTGGCAAGCGTAGGCAGAATCCAATACTAGTGGCCACCATACTTATTGCGAATTCAGACAATGCAACAATGAAACATCGTGACCCACACCAAGGCGGCCTAGTGATGCTTCTGCATCATTGGGTGCTGTAATTCTTGTACAAATGGTGTAAAACCATGATGATTGACTACATGTACTAATATTTGAATACCAAGTGAGACCTAGTGCTTTCGTATTTGTCTTAACACCTAGCTTCTAATTCACACTTTCCTGGTAAGTCGCTTTTAGTTTTCATGGCCAGTCGTGTTATATAATATTTGCTCAAACAATAATGTTTTATCGTCCACTGAGCATATAGCAATGACTAAGAGACTTTTCTGCTTGTTGACGTCTGGATTGATTTTTCAAAAACTAAGTTTATCCAGTTATTCATAAATGTTATTTAACTTTAAGCCACGGTTTTGTGTTATTTTCAACTTTGAAGTTACAGCCTTAAAGTTGAAAATAACACATAACCGTTGCTTAAATAATGTTATAAATAAGGGGTTTTTGTTTTAAGTTGGTAGAGAAGTATACAGTATGCCATAATGTGCCTGGGAGGCTTCAAAACACTCGTAAAGGCAGCGGCACGTAACTTGGCCAGATTTCGGTGTAGTGGGGGGTAAGTTCGCGCATAGTACACTTAGAGCAACAGATCAAAACAAACAAAATCAAAGTGTAGTCGACTGACGCTCCAATTACTTGCTCGGAACGTCTGCGTCCCTCTATCACCAAAGGGGCCTAAAAACGACTTTCTGCATGCATCTAACGAATCTGGCCAAGTTACGTGCCGATCTCTATACTTATTGAAATCTCAATATTCATACTATAACCTCCTTTGAAAGAGGCATCTGACAAACAGTAGACTGTTATTAATGACTAGCTGGCCTACGCAACCTCGTTTGCGTCTACTATTGCCTGTACCGTGACAATTTAGCCCCCGTTTTTGAAACAATTTTCATTTCAGGTTGCTCCGCTCCTATTCGTCTTAGCTTTATATAGCCTTCCTCGATAAATGTGCTATCCAACACTGAAAGATTTTTTTCAAATCGGACCAGTGGTTTCTGAGATTAGCGCGTTCAACAAACAAACTCTTCAGCTTTATAATATTAGTATTGTGAATATGATGTGTAACGGTGACGATCGCCAGTTTGGGATAACAATATTATTAGCTTGAGTGTAACCTTTATTTTATTAAACGCTATAAATCGTTTTAAAAAAAGGAGGAGGTTCTCAATTCGTATGAATTTTTTTATTACCTCAGAACTTTTGATTGGGTGAACCGATTTTGATGATTCGTTTTTATTTGAAAGAGCTTCCCGTGTGGTCCCATTTCAATTTAGTGCAGTACTTGAAATCGGTTTTTTTGTTAGTTTTTTCAGTTATGGATCACAACAATATTTTACAAAGTAGAATCAATTTAAATTATCTTATAAAACAGAACTTGTAAAGTAGGTTCCACTTTTCCATGACCTCATATGCGTTAAGACGAACCAGACTGCATTGCGTTCTTTATTTGCCATCTTGTATATTGGTGTCAGTCAATTTTAGATGCTT
Organism: Spilosoma lubricipeda; assembly: GCA_905220595.1. NCBI lineage: Eukaryota > Metazoa > Arthropoda > Insecta > Lepidoptera > Erebidae > Spilosoma > Spilosoma lubricipeda. The sequence continues at coordinate 7,539,061 of HG992290.1, forward strand.
GTAAAAAGCGTGTGCCAAATTTTCACGCATGCGCTTTAGAGCCCCGCCCGCCTGCGCTCACGCATCCGCCCTGCATCATGCGACCTACTATTTAAAGATAAATGTGACATTGTTTTATTTGCCACAGCGTAATCGTTGGAGTAATTTTCCATGCGAAATCATTAACCTCAGAGAAAGATAACAAGGGAGATTGCATTTATACATTAACAGGCTAGTTATACCAACCCATCTCTACGGTAACCTCTAATGATTTATCTAAACAAATAAATAAAATGGTATTATCTCTTTGTAATTTACAATTAACAGCTTTTTACAAAGTACATATGAAAGTAAATACGGTATTTACATTAAAAAAAAATGATTTTTTTGTCTGTTTGTTTTACTCCATCTAAGCTCTGGAACGGCTGGACCCATTTTGAGGGAACGTTCACTTGCAGATAGCTAATGTTATAAGGAGTAACTTTGGCTACATTTAATTTAGAGAAATAGGGTTACGCGAGAAAAAAAATTAAATACGATGAAATGGTACAATATCCGATTCCAAAGCAACAAAAAAAAAAAAAACCCCGTCGCAATAACCTGAGTTCTCTCTAAGAAGTAAAAAGAAATGAAAGAAACTCAATCTTAAAGAAACTACCTTAAAACCGCGAGACGCAGCTCGTTGCATGTAACTTAATCAAAATATTAAGTAAAGCAAAATACATATTGTTCAGTTCCCGGTCAGCAGTTCCGTGTGGTTTTAGTCTATTCCGACATCCCGCCCCGCCGCAAAACCCCGGCAAGGTGACGGCCCGAGGGGGTTTCCACACGTAAAAACAAAAAAAAAAGTCGTTAGTATATTTGAGGGCACTGACTTCCCAAAAACGATTGCCATTGATGTTCATGAAAACCGGACCGACTGCTTAACGTGCTGTTCGGGACACGGGCGGAGAAACACCGCGATCTGCCATACTTCGGGCTGATATTAAGAATTTCTTGTAAGAAAAACCCAATAGCAGTCCGACCGAGGAATCGAACCCGAGATCTTTTGACCGGCAGTCGGACCGCTTACGCAAACCGATAGACCAACGAGGCGGGCATATTTTCTTACACAATCTGTACAAATAGATCAAATTGAAGTGTCAGTTTGTAATTAATATCAAAATAACCACTTTGTAGTTAAAAAAAAATTGTCTGTCTGTCTGTTTGTCTGTCTGTGTTTTCCGGGTAATCTCTGGAACGACTCGTCGGATTTTGACGGGACTTTCACTGGCAGGTAGCTGATCATCCAGGGAGTAACTTAGGCTACTTTTTTAGAACACCTTTGTCCCGCGGCGTTACTCGCGGTACAACAATAACCGCGGGTAACAGCGGGGTTCAGCTAGTAACATAATAAAAAAGTTACTTATTTGATTTAATATTCCAAACGGACTCAGAGAGTGCATAAGGTGTGTGCCAGATATCGGCCACCCAGCTGAGTTGCACACTTCAAATGAGTAAACAAACAGAAAAAGAACTGACTACAAGAACTGGACCAAATTGAAATGGGATCACACGGGAAGCACCGGTTTTCAAATAATAAAAGAATCATCAAAATCGTTTCACCTATTCCAAAGTTCTGAGGTAACAATCATAAAAAAATACAGTCGTATTGAGAACCTTATCCTATTTTTGAAGTCGGTTAAAAAGTATTGTACCTATAATACGCATTGTGGTATATAATAATTAAAATTGGTCCTAAGTACAATTTAGATTTGATAACTATACAAATAAATAAAGTCTGTTTGTAATATTAAAATAACCGCTTTTTACTAAATGCACGTGTATGTATACACGGTACATATATACCAAAACAACATTTTTTTCTGTCTGTCTGTTATTTCCGGGTAATCTCTGAAAAGGCTGGACCGATTTTGACGATTTTCACTGGCAGATAGCTGATGATCTAAGGTAACTTAGAAAATTTTATTTTTACTACCTTTTTCCGCCTCTTTACATGCGGTACGACAATAACCGTGGGAGACACCGCGGGGTTCAGCTAGTATAACATAAAATTAAATACCGTGGGTAAAGCCACGGGGCGAAGTTATTCTAAGAAAAGTAGACTAGTTACTCCTCAAACGTCCGTCAAAATCAGCTCAGCCAGCTGACAAATATTTTAAAATTTGATTTTGGGATGTAGTGAATAGTCTGAATAAACGGTATATTCTTTTATATGAATTTAATGAAAAGCAATTTATTTGAGATTAGAAACAAACACTTCCATTTTATTTATCTGTATAGATTATCCATTTTAATTATACGGAACAAAAACAAGGTGAGGTGAGCACAATTTATTTTGAGTAGTACCTGTACATATTTTAAGGTTTAAAGTTGCTTAAAACTATAAAAAAATGGGATAGCGTTCTCGAATAATAAATCAATCAGACGATGATGATTATAATAAATGAAGTATTTATTTAGAGGACGTGGGATGCGGGGCGCGGGACGCTATACGGAGGGCGCGCTTGCATGGTTAGATCCTTGGTCCTGCGCTTGCGCAGAGTCAACAGACTGCCTCCTGCACTGTATTCCCGTGCAACTAAGGTATCGGTTGTGTCCTTGTTTTGGTGTTCTTACGTACAAAACAGTGTTGTATTTATTAACAACAAACGTTAAATATTTGTGTCAACTATTGTGTGTGTGTGTTGTGCCATGACATGGATTTACGGGTAAGTCTTTATGAGTTGTTAGTAATAGTACTGTATTATAACAAAGCATTCGATTCGCTAAAACATACAAAAATATGGGAAGCGATGGAATTACAAGGAATACATAGTAAATACATACGGCTGATTAACAACACATATAAAGACATGAAGGCAAGAATAAGAACTGAAAGAATAGGGGAATATTTTCCTTACAAAGAGGTGTGAGACAAGGTGACCCTTTATCACCTAAACTATTTTCAGCAGTACTGGAGCATGTATTTAGAAGGATTGATTGGGACAGATACGGACTCAACATTAATGGAATAAAACTAAACCATCTCAGATTCGCAGATGATTTGATATTGTTATCAGATGATCCAAAAAGCCTGCAGGAGATGCTCGAACAGCTTGTCTACGAAAGCAATAAAGTCGGACTTTCTATGAACGCCACAAAAACCAAACTAATGACAAACCAAAACAAAGTACTCATCACAGTCACTAACACCATAATCGAATACGTAAATGAGTACACATATCTCGGTCAAATAATTTCACCAACAGATCTATCCACAAAAGAAATAGACAATAGAATACAACTGGCATGGAAAAGATATTGGTCTCTCAAAGAAATTATGAAAAACCCTCAATTACCACTTAGAGCTAAACAAAAGGTCTTCGACCTGGTATATTACCCGTAATGACATACGGTTGTCAAACATGGAGCCTAACTAGAAAAAACTTATAAAAGCTTAAAACCTGCCAACACAGTATGGAAAGAAGTATGCTTAACGTAAAACTAAAAGAAAAAGTAAAACTAGAAACACTTAGAAAACAAACTAAAATTACCGATGTAACATACTGTATTAAGAAGCTAAAGTGGAGATGGGCTGGTCACATGGTGAGAAGTAAAAAAGATAAATGGACTAAGGACGTAACAGATTGGTGTCCAAGACATCAAAAGAGAAAGAGAGGTGGGCAGCGTCAAAGATGGGAGAATGATTTTCGTAAAAGGGCTGGAGTCATATGGAAGACAAAGACACACGATCGGAAGCTGTGGCAAAAATAAGGGGAGGCCTATGTCGGAAGACAACACAATCTCGACACCGGTGTCAATTAAGTAAAAAAAAAAAAAAAAAACTATACACTATTACTATTTTACTATTCTGTTTTTTATATATATTACATTTCGTTATTATAAGTAAAATGTAAATTAGTATACTACTACATATTTAAATATTATTATACTGCATGTTATTTAAGTTAAGATTGTGAATAAAGGCTATTATTATTATTAATAGTACCGTGCCAAATATTACGAATAGTAATAAATTTATGCAAACACATTTAGTTTACGTTATATTATCAAATTACGATAATGTGTGCTTGTATTTTGAGAACACTATAGGTATTAAAATTAATGTGCGTTTAAAATAGAAAACTGTTTCGTAATAATTATATTTGTTTTTTTTTTAAATAGGGTGGTAGTATTGAAATCTGACGAACACATTTACTAGGAGTACATATTTTAGAGTAACAGAAGAAAAGTAACATCTTGATCAGGGAAGCGAACCCAATACCTCAGAATAACTAATAGTACTACAATACGCACTAGCACATAAACGCGAACTTACGAGAATGCCACGGAACCATGGAAGCAACAAAGGCAGTGCATTTGCATACCATTATGCGTATTTAAATAATGATAAGGATTCTACCCTGTACTTGCTAACATTATGTATACTTTTACATATCAACCCATAAACTGTGTACTTAGTGTGTAGTGAGTTCTCTTTGAATACGTAGAACTTTAATGTACAGACAAAAAACCTTTAAGTGGGTCCTTTTTACCCGACTACGGCAAATCCAAAGGAGGCTTTTGGTGAGAAAATAAGGTTTAGCCTATTATAATATCTATCCTTATCTATACATCTATACAAATAAATAAAATTGGAGTGTCTGTTTGTAATATTAAAATAACCGCTTCTTAATAAATGCATATGTATATATACACGATACATATGCCAAAATCACACATTTTACAATTTTTGTCTGTCTGTTTGTTCCGAGTAGTCTCTAGAACAGCTGGACCGATTTTGACGGGAATTTTACCAATAGGTAGCTAATTATATAAGGAGTAGCTTAGGCTACATTTTTTTTAGACTAGCTTTGCCCCGTGGCGTCGCCCGCGGTACGACTCTATAACTAGTCTATAACTCTATACTAATATTTTAAAGAGGTAGAGTTTGTGAGGTTGTAGGGTGTAATCTCGGGATCTAATGAATTGACTTAAAAAAAATAAGAACAGAAAGTCACTTTATTTGTGAGTGTCATAAGCTATATTTTAACACGAAAAAGTATGAAAGTACGTCAATTTTATAGTTAAAAATGCGCGCAGTAGCTACTTTATTAATAAAAACGATGAGTATCATTCATAATCATAACCAAGCAATGATTTTTTTATGTGATGCTATGGTATTAAAGGCGAGTGTTACGTGTCAGCTGTAAGAACTATCAGGTTTATTTGATTTGTACTTCAGTTCTGCTAATTGGTTTATTTGTGCAGTATACCCATATCATTTATATAGGAAATACTAGCCGCAAGCTAGTTTGCTCTACTAAGCTATGTACTTGCATCAGTTGTCTAGTACCCATAACACAAGCTCTGCTTAGCTTGATACTAGATGGCGTTGTGTGATAGATGTCCGAAATATTTATTTATATTAATTATTATTATATTATTATATATACTTTTTTTTGTAAATACATACATATTATACATAGGTAGTAGAGCCACACAAGGTAGTAGAGCCACGCTGATTTCAGCACGAACGGGCTGGCTCGACCGGGGCGGTACTACCCTCGCACAGAAGATCAGCGTAAAATTACAGTGATCATGCTGTCGTGTTTCGTTGATGAGTGCGAGACCGGAGGCCCAATGATGCAGAAGCATCACTAGCCCGCCATGGTGTGGGTCACCATGCTGCATTGTTGTATTGTCTGCATTCGCAGTATGGTGACCACCACTCTTGGATTCTGCTCATGCTTTCCACCAGGCAGAGTAGAATCATTTTGGCAGAGCCAAACATAGAAAAAAAAACAAAAAGAATACACCCTAACTCCGAAACAAATATTTGTAGATCATACAAACATTTGGTCCGACCCGGGAATCGAACCCGAGACATCACGATCAGCAGTCGCATACGCCAACCGCAGATAAATGAATGTAAGAGTCTATTTCAATTTGAACACTTATACCCTACAGATATTACAAAAACGTTTAAGTCTCTTAATTCTAAGAAAACAGGGGACTTATGGGGGATTTCCGTTACATTGATAGAAACTATTATAATTGATATAGCACCATTTTTAGATGTAACTTTCAATCGATTTGTTGCTTCTGTTGTTTTTCCTAACTTCCATGGTTTTATTTGTTTTTTTATGCTATTTAAGGGTCTTGTAATTTTAAATGCAGTTAGCCAGCCTCCAGTCCAACGGTAAAATATTGACGTTTAATCTAAGACGCTATCCTGTGTGGGCTAGTTGGCAACATCCGTTAGGTCTATAAACGTTCAATTTATCTCGTGAAACGTCACGAGTTCTACCTCTAATTCAATGGAATTAGAGATAGAACAGGTTTTGGATCCCGACAGCACTTCATTTTAATAAAATAAAATTATTTATGTTGTCGCTTAACTAAACTAGTTGCAGAGGCACCTTCACTTGTCTACGGATTATGTCATAAAAGTTTATTACTTTTTTAACTGGATTTTTGTAATTATTTTCTAATTCATGTAATACTGACAAATAGTAAACCTTCAAGTAGTTTGAGGAGTATTTCAAATATGTGTAATCTATACAAATTTGTATGAAAAAGCATTGTAAAGTTAATTTTAGGTGATGCTAGTTAATTTTTTCCCTTCTGCACTACTAAACAGTACAGTCATAGGTAATTAAGTAACGGTGAAATATCTTCCTGACCCATCGCGCTACCAAACTAAAGTACCTTTTAGTAGCGCCATAAGAAATATTTTTCTCCTTTGCACTACTAACAAATAGTATAATAAGTAATTTAAATTACTTTAAATCATAACATATACACAGTTCTAAGAATCCTAGTCTAGGGCCCCAATTCAAGTATATTAATTGCGACACTAAAAAGTTTTATTATTATTTACAAAGTTTTGCATAAATTGTTGCATTACTTTTACCTTTACACTACGGCCTCATACGTAATTTATAAGGCCTTGAAAAAACGACAACCTCTTAGAAGAGTTTATGTTACTTTATACACTTTTTAACTTACTTATCTGTGGCTAGAAGTAGGGATAGGTGTTTAATGGTGTTGTTTTCTGTCACGGTGGTGACTCGTCACGCTGCGCTGTGCCGCATCACAATGTGGCAGGTAGCTGCGACCGAGTGTCGACGGTGCTCTTCTTCATTTAGATGTTGTATGTTTAGCATATCACTACAAGCGAGGACTTCTAATTGGCTCACTATTAGCTATTTAATTGCATATAATGTTAGCTATAAGGCGTCCAGAATAAATAAAAAACTTCATGAAAATAAGTAACTAATCATCGCAAGATACTGTCTTTGTAGAAATGCTAACTAATGATTAAATACGTATACCTATGGTGTTATATATTTTTTAGTTATTAATAACTAGCCGATTAGAACGTGCGCGGGTTTCAATTGTGTTTTTGCGTAAACTTTTTTCCGTTTTAAAAGGATCCTAAACTAATACTTTTAACATTACCTATCAGCCAGTGAAAAGTCCGTCAAAATCGGTTTAACCTTTCCAGAGATGAGCAGGTACAAACAGAAAGAAAAATAAATTTGACTTTTATGTACATAAGTCCCGTATATACTTTTTATTTAATTGTCTTATGCAGTTAGTGAAAAGCTGTTGATTTGAAATGCATCAAAACTGTTACTACTTCCACTGAATCTCCCAAAAGTAATTCCGGCTCCCTAGAAATTGGAAGCCAAGACATTGTGATGTTTCCACTGAAATTCGGAAATCGCTTTAGTCTAAGGACGGCTGGACCATGGGATTTAAAGTCTTAGCGCGATGGTTCAGCGCGACTCAAGATAGTGTCTGGTTATTAGGTCCTATCCTAGGTCGGTAAAAATACTGAAGATATTATACTCGTATTTACACATGGCACCCAGTTGGAGATAAAAAAATGAACTCAAAATCGGTTTATGGTCTCACATATCACTACATATTTATTAATACAAATGAAACGATGTACCTAACTGATAATGTTTTACTGGCGTGTGTATGGAAATAAATGTTATTAATTACCGATAAAAATATATTGAAACTTAATTATCAACCCAGTTTATTTGAGTCCTTGTTGATGATGATAAATGATGAAAAAAATGACCTTAGATAAGAATAAAACATTGGTGGTATCCCCAAATATGCAGATAACAGATAGCAATATCGACTATTCAGACAGTCGCGATTGATATGCTTATGTATAACTAGCTTTTATCTGCCACTCCACCCGCGTATTATGTCGGTTTTCGAGATTACGTACTGGCTTTTTAAGGTAGAAGAGTGACGTTGATTTCAGTGCGAACGGGCCGTCTCGACCGGGGCAAAAATGTATATTTTACAATTTTTGTCTGTCTATCTATCTGTTTGTCTGGGTAATCTATGGAACGGCTGGACAGATTTTGAAGGGACTTTCACTGAAATGTAGCTGATGATATAGGGAGTAACTTAGGCTACTTTTTTAGACTAGATTCGCCCCGCGGCGTCACCCTAGGTACGACAATAATCGCGGGTAACACCGCGGGACTCAGCTAGTATCTCAATTGGTCAAATCTCAGGTTACACTCACTTAACTTATTTCAATTAAATTTGTTACTATTTTTAGTGTAGTTGTTTTATTGTTAGTATTATTTTAAATCGGTTCTACTTGGTTAAGTAAAAGCATTTATCAATGTTTACTTTTGTTTGTGACTTGACGATAATTTTATTGTTGCAAATTCATTTTTAATTGATAGTATTTTTTTTATCCAACATCCACACAGAGAATATCGTCTCTTATTCCAGTGCAAAATACATTTTTTCAGTAAAAAATACCTAAAACCTAAACCTATATTATGGGTACTAGTTGTTGCCCGTGACTCCGCCCGCGTATATGTCGGATATCGCAGTAAATAATAGTGTATGTTTTATTCTGATGTATAAGCTATATTACTGTAAAGTTTTATCCAAATCCGTTTAGATGTTTTGTGGAAAAGTGATTTTATAGATGGTATAGTATGATTCACGTTGGTATTGTATTTTTTTCTGTACATGACATATCTCAATATCATACTACAGAGTTTCACTATCATTAGATCAAAAACACATATAAAAACTCATTTAAAATTAGATCCCCGAGTTTATTGAGGATCTATTTATATTTTCTTCCAATGTCGTTGAAGGTCAAACACGCGCCGCCCGCCTAGCGCCTACTAACAAACAAGTAAAGGTCAACGACCACGCGCCGATTTTAAACCTTACATTAAACAAATTTTGACGTCATCTGTACACACTTTGGGATATTAATACACTAAAGAATGCATTAATAAAAGTATAATTGAATTTTTCAGTTCTTTTGGCTCTGGCCATTAAGAAGTATGTACTCATTACTTGTACTTGATGCTCAAATATATATTTGTGTAACAAAATAAAATTTGAATTTTATGTCTGGTTCACGGGTAATGAGTTATTAATGTGGTGATACTGCACCATAATACCATGTAATCGGTACCTATAGTGTTTCAAAGCAACAATGTAGTAAAGTTTGTTTTATTATGTTACATTCTTGTACCGAAACCGTAATGGCACCAGTAACTCACTTAACTGCATTCTGTTACATGTTATACCTACCTAAAAGCTACCAATATAATGTTTTACTGGTGTATAATAAATAATATTAACGTTTTAACATTATTTTAAAGATCATTGCTTATCTTTCCACCAATTATAATGGAATAGAAGCAACCGGAGATTAAAGATGTTTTTTTTTTAAATCGATGTTTAAATATTATAGAGTTTTGAGGTTACCGCAAAGAAAAAAATACAACTGAATTAAGAACCTCCTCCTTCTTTTTAAAGACCTTTAAAAAATGAATGTTTTTGAAAAAAAAAAAATTAAAAGTCTATTTCTGTAATTTAATCGTAAATAATTTTATTATTCATGAATATTATATTCATACTTTCATACTTCTCTGTAAGGCCACGGGTGCCATTCTCATTTATATGTACATAACTTACTGTAACCATATATATAATATAACCTACCTAGTTTTTAGTTATGTACTAAGTTATCTGGTGTACAATAAAGCGATTTATTATTATTATTATAATATATATAACCAGAAGCTGTGGACACATATTATTTATGTATGTACTAGGTCAAAACATAATGTATTTTAGATTTTAAGATATTATTGTACGATACATTGTTTGTGTTCCTTAAAATAAATAAATAAATAAATAAATAAACCATAGATATTATAGACTCACTGTTTTTTCAAGTAATTACAGGTTAAATTAAAATTACAGTTGTAAATCATATCAAGCTAAAGGCAATATAAAATGGAATTTATCTTTTTAAAAATACATGTTATCATCTCAATGATTTATTTTTATTAAATTATCTGCAATACAACAATAATTTCTGTTCGCTAAGGACAATTTATTGTATGCATATTGATAATTCATAATTGATAGTACATAACATTGAGTTCAAGACGTTTCTTGAATGTGTAATATTTATTTTCCTTTTTGACCCATGTGAAACATTGAACACACACAATATGCAACTGTTTCTATTTATGAAATGTTTGAGGTTTTGAATAAAGACTTGTAAGTTGAAGTAAATACTTTTTAGTAAATAAAAATAATTGTAATAACTATTCGCAAAATATTACTGAATATCTTGAAGAACAAATTGATTATTATTCTTTACGTTATGCAACGTTTACAACGTAGAATTTCAAAGTTGTTTTACATTGTTTGGTAAATCAATAAAAGAGTCTCCTATCCCTTAAATAAATGAAGAAATTAATAAACAAAAGTACATAAAATGAATGAATGAAAAAAATTGACTATTGTTTAGTTTTAGAAAAAATCATTTTATAGCATGTTACTTGACGTGAAATAAATTATAGCATGAAACTAGTTGGAGTTTTTTTGGACGAAGTTCCCTATGGGACGTTGCGGAGGAATACCCTAGCCGGCAAATAACGTACGTAACGTTAAATCAAAAAGCGTAAGATTTTATAAATTTTGTATAACGCCATCCGTATACCCTAGCCAGCATCTGTAGATTGCATGTATTATTATATTTGTATTTTATGATAAGGAACTTCGTTCCTATCTGGTGTCCCACGACACCACACGACTTTTTGATGTGAACATCTATAGGCGTGGTAAACCTGATTTTTGTCGTGTTGAGTGGCGCGATTTCAAATTTTTATTTGTTTTTGAATTTTTGTATTTAATAATAATTCATATTAATGTAATAAACAGTAATTTTATTGTATACAAAACAATTTCGATGTTTAACATCTGCCAGGCGTCCCATGACAGCTTACGTTTTTTTCATTAGCTACGCTTTTAAAAGAAAAAAAGACAAAATTAAAATCTTTACCATAATGTACCTGCAACTGTGACGGTCAATACAATGTAGCAAAATGCTCGATTCGAAACAAATTCTACCTGTGTAGGAGAAGTCCTTTCTAAAAACAACGTATTATATTCGGAATTGTGAGAAGTATAAGATTCGCAACAATATATACTTAATTCGTGGACACTATCACGCCAGCACGTACAGACTATATCATGGACTATAAGTCACCCTGTGTCAGGTCAGTAAAAGATCTAACCTGCATGATACTATACTTGCATTCCGATCTATGTACTTACTCGCTTTTTGCCTTTTAGTATGGACTCTTTGATCCGCTAACTTATTACTTGATACCTATATATTAGCGTAATATTTTAGGACCTCTTTTGAATGTTTAAAACAAGTTCAACTTATAGAGTTGAATAATAATGCTTGTACTGCTCTACGGGATAACAACACTTTAAATATAAGAAAAAATTACCCCATCCTATTCTTCTGACCTCTGATATCGGGGCCAAACATCTTTTTTCAGGAGAGGCATATGTGAGGTGTTGGTTTAGGGTTTCTTTTAAGTTCCCTTTTTATTTGCTGTCCTATGTTCCTGTGTCGTTTGCTTTATTTATCGACTCGTATGACACCCAAGGGATGAATACGGGTAACAATTTACACAACTTTTTTAATTCAAATTCCTTTATTTACTCTTTCACAAAGGTATGTACAGATCAGGTTTATACACTCAGGTTAACATAATGTGTAACCATTATTCCTTTGTGAGAGACTGGTGTCTATATTAGGAAAGCCTGTGCTACAGATCACCAGGCTCCCACCTCTTGGATCAACATGTTTTGTACCTTATATTACAATTTACCCAATATTTAAATGATAATCAGTGTTGAGTGCGTAGATGTGTGTGTGTGAGTGTGTATGTGAATATGTTTGTGTATGTGCGTATTGTGTGTTTGTGTATGTTTGAGTTCATGAATGTGGTATTTCATTTCCAGACATGATTATTTTACGGAGTAAGTAGGTTTTCTGTATCACTGTATGATAATTTTTGCAACCAGATAGATATACTCTTTTCAACTTGTTTTCTCAATCCGCTTATGGGTATAAGGACGATATGATTAAAATTCAAGATAGGATTTGTGTTCGAAAAACAATCTGTAACTGTATTTAAGTGTAAATCAACATTCGCTGAGTGTTAAATAAATAATTATATATTGCTTTTAATAATGACGTACAATTACATGAAACTGCACGCCAAAGCGTAGGATTGGTCTCAACAATACCTAAAATAAAACATGTTTTTTTTTCTTATTTACATTTTAAATATAATGTGATTGTACTACTGTATACAAAGCAGACATGACCTTATACATAATCTATACTTAATATTATACATTCGAAAGTAGCTCTGTCTGTCTGTCTGCCTCGCTTTCACGGCTAAACCGTCACCCTAACTGAAATAAAATTTGGCATTGAGACACTTTAATACTTGAGAAAGGACATAGGCTACTTTTAAAGGCGATAACCGAGAAACACGCGGGCGGCGCCGCGCTCAAGAACTATTATCTCCTAAAGGTATATACCAAATTTGTTAATTTTTATTACTTATAAAAAAGTAGCCTAAGTTATTCTCTGGATCATTACCTGCCAGTGAAAGTCCCGTCAAAATCCGTCCAGCCGTTCCAGAGATTACCCGTGACAAACAGACAGACAAAAATTTTTTTAACTACATTTTTGGTATATGTACCGTGTATACATATATATGCTTTTAGTAAAAAGCGGTTATTTTAATATTACAAACAGACACTCCAATTTTATGTAATTACTAGCTGAACCCCGCGGTGTTACCCGCGGTTATTGTTGTACCGCGAGTAACGCCGCGCGACAAAGTTAGTCTAAAAAAAGTAGCCTATGTTACTCCCCGGGTCATCAGCTACCTGCCAGTAGAGAATCTATATCTATACAAATAAATAAAATTGGAGTGTCTGTTTGTAATATTAAAATAACAGCTTTTTAATCAATGCATATGTATATATACACGATACATATACCAAAAAAGTGGTCAAAAAATTTTTTGTCCGTCTGTCTGTCTGTTTGTTCCGGGTACTCTCTGAAACGGCTGGACCGATTTCGACGGGACTGGCAGATAGCTGATGATCCAGGGAGTAACTTGGGCTACTTTTTTAGACTGGCTTCGGCCCGCGGCGTCACCCGTGGCCCAAGACGAAGTAACTAACAAATTTGTTAAGGAGTATGTCAAATCTCAATGCCTTTACAACTGTAAAGCCCCTAGCTATAAAATTAGGAGAGCCCGAGATGCTGATAATTTTTTAGACTAACTTTGTCCCGCAGGGTTACTTGCGGTACGACGATAACCGCGGGTAACACGGCGGGGTTCAGTCTTTTATAGAAGGGTCTATGAGCGAGGCTATTCTTCATAGCTTGTAAAGCTGACGTTTAAACTGCGATTCCACGTAGTTTAGTAAACCTGGGCGCGCAGTTTACCGAGTACAAAATTTATGAAGAAAACTAGTGCCTAGTACTTACGATAACAGCTAGCCAGTGCATTCTTGAGTCTAGTTTGTCCGCGCTTGAAAAACGTTTGTTGGAACAGGGTGTAAAACGCGTGCGCATGCCGTACCCGATCCGGTTTCCTAACGCATTCCGCGCCACGCCAACTCCAGCCGGCTCCCTTGTAAGGGCTAATGGTCACTATTACACCGTTTACATTGGAATTGAGGTAATTATCTAAAGATATAAAATACTAGCTGAACCCCGCGGTGTTACCCACGGCTAGTCTAAAAAAAGTAGCCGAAGTTACTCTCTGGATCATCAGCTACCTGCCAGTGAAAGTCCCGTCAAAATCCGTCCAGCCGTTGCAGAGATTACCCGGAACAGACAGACCGACAGACAGACAAAAAAATGTTTAACTACATTTTTGGTATATGTACCGTGTATACATACATATGCATCTAGTAAAAAGCGTTTATTTTAATATTACAAACAGAATAAATCTTTGAAATAATAAGGGCTAGAAAGATAATATGACTAATTACAGTAGTGTAATTAGTGCATTGCATGGTTCTCTAATACCTAAAGGAGTATAAAACTTTCAAGAGAAAGTTAATGTAGATGTCTAGACAATGAACTCTACATCAAAGAGCGTTGTTTGGTTTATTAGATTAAACTGTCTTAATAAGTACATAATTATGATATAATTAGGAGATTCAAGAGGTTTGATGCTATGACGACATTTGTCTATTTAACTTGAAGGTTTTATAAAATGAATCTAGTTTTTAAAAACACGATTCCAAAATTCGGTTTCAAACCAACAAACATATAGACAAAGTTAATAAAAGAGTGTTACTAAAAATACTGTGTGTGAATGTAAATTTTTAAACTTGATTAACGTTATGGTTTAGTTATGAGACATTTAAGTATTCTACGCCCATATTTTAAAATAAGTCTCAAGCATCCGTTGAACCTGAAATTAGTTTTAAGTTCATATCAAAACTCAAGGGTCGCTCTTATTATAGAATACATTCTAAGTTCTACTCAGCTGAACCTCCGCAGTAATTAATTTAAACTCAGTCTGTTTTCTGTTACGTTTCTGCATTATTGATATTATTGTTCCGTATCACGCAGCAAATTATATTAAACAATAAATATTTGTAAAAAATAATTTATATATAATTACTTATTAGTTTACATATATTACACTATTGGCAAATTGGCTAGTGTATAAATGTTAAAACTAATAAGAATCAAGTAGCCCTAAATTAAATTTGCGAAAATTAAATATCAATTAATGTTGATTAAAGTGAATTGAAATGTGTAATATAAGAAATGCTTTCGTAAATAAAGTTATACATATAATGTAAATCTTTCGTTGCTATTCAGAAACATCATCATAAAACACGTTTATTTCCCCTAAAAGATCTTAGAAATTATCGCTTGAGACTAGCTTAAGCTTGTTTCACGTAAACAGAAGTCACGTCTGTGAAAATCTATTCCTAAGAGGTTTGACATTTGTACAAATAAATATATAATTGGAGTGTTTATTCGTAATATTGAAATAACCGCTTTTAAATAAATGCATCTGTATGTATACACGGTACATGTACCAAAATATTTTTTTTTACAATTTTTGTCTGTCTGTCAGTCGGTTTGTTCTAGAGCGGAACTTTGGAAAAACTCTCGAACGCTAAATCGATTTTCTCTAGCAAGTAGCTAATGATCTCAGGAGAGTAACTTAAGCTACTTTTTTAGACTAGCTTGTCCCGCGGCGTTACCCGCGGTACGATAATAACCGCGTGTAACACCGCAGGGTTCAGCTAGTCCTTAATAAAATCAGTCTTAAAACTAGATTCACGGTGGCACGCCTTTTAAAATACGGGCCATAGACTTAGTTCACACTTTTATTTTTGTGTAGTTATGTGTTTTACACTTCTCTATATTTATTCGGACACTTCTTTACGTTTATAAGTTCATACATTGCTAAATAAGAGTAACAATTATTTTGTCAGCCTGTGACCACGGCCAGTGCAACGTGGTCGAAACATCAGGCAAATCAGAGGTTTCATACCTTTTAATAAGTAATCGCGTTAATTCCCGTTAAAATAATTGTTAATATAATAAGTATTTTATTCTAGCGTTTCAGCTTTGGCCGCTGTCGAATCATCGAAAAACGACAATCTTTTATTTAGATTACTTCCATGTGTGATTGTAGAAATGGTTCATATCAAAACTCAAGGGTCGCGCTTATTATAGAATACATTCTAAGTTCTACTCAGCTGAACCTCCTCGCAGTAAGTCTGAGACGTTTTTCAAATAGTTTTCTTTCTTTTTTCTTTTATAAAGATAGTCTGACTTCATAAGATTAACTTTTTTAAAGCATTCTAATGGCATTAGTTAACTAGCACCCTAAATGTAAAACGTAATGGAACCTTCTTACTATTCAGCAACAAATACTTGGCATACTATTAGGAATTAATTTGGTTTACTTCTGTGGTAAATGTTGTACTGTCGTATCTCGATTGTCTGCTTCTAATACATTTCAGTATTTGCATATTGTTTAGATAAGATAGTTGCTTATTTAATTCTATTAAGTTCAATATTTCGAAAACACTTAGGAAATTTATATACATGTTACTATTAATTACTTAATAGAAAGATAGATAATCATTTTAAATCTTCATTTTATATAGGTGGGTATAAATTAGAATATGGTGGGTCTAATTGTGAGTGGTTATCGCAATCGGTAGATGCAAGCATCACTGCGTCGCATCATTATTTATTTAACAGATCATTTAGTTAAATATATATAAACTGTAAATCTCAAAATAATAAGAACTTACTGTTATGTGACTACCTATGACGACCACGAGAGTTATTGTAATTACCACTAGAAATTATACAGGTAACGTAAAAACTGATTTGTCAATAAGCTGAATGGTCCTGAAGTTAAAACCGGCTGTTTGAAAAATGATTCCCTCTACTAATCACGACTTTAATCCTTGTTCCTCAGGGTAATAAGACAAGTATAGTGTCAATATTGTTTATAATTGAGATGTTAAAATAAAGTATGTAAAATAGATAATAAAGCCCTCTCGATTTCCCATTTGGAAGCTTCCATTTTCTATGTAATAATTTCTTGTTTTGTATACAAATGCCTTACTGTTTAGCATTATCATTGACCATAGCATGTTGAAGTATATTAGGTTATCTACTGTTTTCTGACCGGCCAAGCTGATCTTCTTGTTATAAGTACTACTAAGTCTTGTACCTTGTTCCACAGATAATAAATACACAATGTTGCTATCTGTGCCGTCAGTATTAAACATGGACATGATATCAAGATTCTTCGGCTGGCACCTGGCTTTATTTCTAGTTTATCTCAGATACTAGTCCAGCAACTCACGCAGGCACAAACCTGGACCTCTTTGTCGGCAAAAACACGACTACTAAATTCATTGTAGTTACTACGAGAACATTGTATTAGCTTTCGTTATAGATTGCTAGCCTGCAGCGACGGAGCAAGCACAATTTATTTGATAGAATTACGATCTGTTTCATTACATGTTGCTAAGATAGTAGTAACCCATTAATACCCATTCAATCGAAGAGTATATTATACTGAGAGAGAGTTATTTAACTGACTTAACAAGATATTAGGTGCTTTCCTTTAATATTCGAGATGAGTACCTACAGATTCCAACAGTAAAACGAAAAAGATATTCTAGTTTCACTGACCAATTTTATATCCAAATTAGGTACAATATTTTTATTGCGTTACGTTATAAAGGGTATCTATAACTAATATTAATTGTTTCTTGTTGTAAATATTTTACTGTAACAATTTAGAAGTTTGTAATATCGTCATTGTTAAATAGTTTTTTCTCAGTCACTGTTAAATTTCTTTTTTGCTCGTTTTTGCATTATAGCCTAAAATGTATTATTAATTAATAATCACTACACACATTTATTAGGGTACCGCACCCAAAGGGTAAAACGGGACCCTATTACTAAGACTTCGCTATACGTCTGTTACCAGGCTGTATCTCATGAACCGTGATAGTTGGACAATTGAAATTTTCAGTGATGAGGTATTTCTTTTGACCCAAAAAACAGAATAAAATAAATATTTAAGGGGGCTCCCATACAACAAACACGACTTTTTTTTGTTCCTTTTGGATTGATATTGATAACGGCCACAGGTAGACGCTTGAAATGTGTAAATAATAGTACGGAATCCTTTCTGTGCGCATCCGACTCGCACTTGACCGATTTTTATTAATTGTACACTATTTTTACTTTATATTTATATATGTTTTACTAAATTTCTCTTGCTGCCTTAAGCTTCTAACTGAACTAATAGATGCAACGAACAACTAAATAACAAAACGAACCTCTCATTACATTCTTGGTTCAATGGTTCCGTACTATTATCCATAGATTTAGAGCGTCTACCTGTTGCCTTTATTAACATCGACCAAAAACGGCAGAATATCACTTTTGTTGTATACTTAAATACCTACCTCACTTAAATACCTACTTATTCTATTCTGCTTTTAGTATTTGTTGTTAAAGCGGCAACAGAAATACATCTTCTGTGAAAATTTCAACTGCCTGCTAGCTAGTACGGTTCATAAGATACAGCCTGGTTACAGACGGACAATAGAATCTTTGTAATAGGGTCCCGTTTTTACCTTTTGGGTACGGAACCCTAAAACTGATAAAAGAATTAGGCAATTATTTAAATATGTCATTGCCAAGGTTACACTGTTTTTTATCGAAGTTGTGTTGTTCAATAATGGACTATTAATCAATCATTCGAGAAAGTAACCCATGCGTTCCGACCGATAACCGATCGATTGTGTGCTTCGAATAGTGGGTACTTTATTTAGGATTTTTTGTTCACCTGCAGGTAGATTTTACGAATAGTGTGGATATGACTCGAACTTCTGACGGATTATGCTGCTCTGACTAAATACAAAAATAGGGAATTAGGTTGACGATTAAAATATTTATAAAATCGGGTACCTGGTATTGTCAAATATTTTAGTGAATAAAATAATTTTGTTTATTGGTGTTTCAACGTTTAATTATCCTGTCTGACCTGCACGCTGGCATAGTAGTATACGGTATAGTAGTGTGGAGGAACGGGAATCATGTTCCTCCAACACAAAGTGAGGATCCTCCGACCAGGCGAGGTGATCATGCCTGGAAGGCCACTGCCCAACGGTTGATGTTAGGATGTTGTATATATATTCTAATCGGCACGAGAACTTCTATTGCGCGATTATGGATTAGTTGTGTTGTGTAGAACGTAACTCCGTAGTACAGTGTATTTTCGGTAGATGACGCTGTCATATGTTTTTGTTGCCGCGTAGAGTGTAGATGATAATACAGATTAGTAATCTGTACATTAGAGTAAAGTGATGTGATGTTCCAGTTTTATACGAAGCGTTTTTATACCACTACATAAGCACAAAAGTGTATCACGATAAGATAAAGCTAAAACTCGCCAATTTAGCTGTTTGAGTATAACAATTTTATATTACATACGTACGCATAGCCTTCTTGCATATAATATTTAATAAATATGTATAAATATCTCTTTAAAGATATTTGTTATACGTTTTCAGGAAATTTTATGGTTGAAGTTTTAGTTCTTAACCAACAAAAAAGTAAGCGAAATAGCGCAAATACATAGTTTGATAAAAAAATCAATAACATAAGTTTAAATAGGTAATTCATATTCTCGAATTTGCTTTCAAGCTAAGACCGGCAAAGCGGACTTTAGAAATGCTTTTATTTTTTTGTAGTTAATGACAATTTATCTAACTACGAGTGATATTAGTTACTAGCTGAACCTAAGTAGAGAACCTAAGAAGTAAGTCTAAAAAAAGTAGCCTAAGTTACTCCCTGGATCATCAGCTACCTGCCAGTGAAAGTCCCGTCAAAATCAGTCCAGTCGTTCCAGAGATTACCCGGAACAAACAGATAGACAGAGAGACAAAAATTAAAAAAAAATGTTATTTTGGTACATGTATCGTGTATAAATACATATGCATTTATTAAAAAGCGGTTATTTTAATATTACAAACAGACACCAAATTTATTTATTTGTATAGATTGTTTTAAATGATCATTAATTCAATCCATTTGTACATAATTTTAAAGAGAAATCTCATATAATTACTAAACGCAGGTAATATAATTATTTGATCGAACTAAAAAAATAATAAAATCAAAATACTGATCCATATAAGCATATTGGTTTTATCCCTAAGATAATTCGCTTCAAAATATTATTTTGGCAATTTGGAATAACAGCATTTTTTTTATATCGAATAGGCGGGCAAACGAACAGTTTGCACACTTCAATCATTAGATACTGAATTATAATTTGGTAATTTAAAATATTAGCAATGACAATTATATTTCGTCAGTGATATTAGCGACGGGAAGTCTATTTCAATGTTTTAATTAACTTGTTTACCAAAAATTTAAGAGAATTTCGTCAAAAGGGTCATTGCCCTTTCTGGTCTTGCCTAGTCCTAATAAAATGGAATCAGCTTTTCTTTCTTAAGTTTTAAATACACATGTCTTTTCTTTCAATTTTTTTTTACATTTAACCTGAGAAACTTACTAAGAGTAGCAGCTGTAGACTCAATAGTTCTTGGGACTTAAAAGCATTGGATATAATTCGAACCTGGAAATCTTCTGAAATGATAAAATCTGCTATCGATGAGTACACTCTTATCACACGGCGATGTTTTATGTATATATATATTAGGCGAAATATCATCGTTGCAAGTAGGGGAAGTCCGTTATTGAGTGTGACATCTTTCAATGACTCCAGTCTTTATCTTTAATTATCAATATCTGATTATGTACTGGTGCTATTCAAATGGAATCTCTTTATGTGAATTTGAGTCTAGATTTTTAAATATCCAGAAGGGTAGTTTTTTTGGATTGCTTCTCTATCTCTAAAGCAATGAAGAACAAGTAAAATTTTAACAAAAATAAAACCGACTTCAAGGTTTGACTCGATTTCTCTTGGATGCAAATCTTAGTGTCCTTATCTGGTACCACCGTTGGGATATCTCTTCTCCATTAAAAAAAGAATCATCAAAATCGGTTCATAAACAACGCAGTTATCCGCGAAAACATAAAAAAAAGTAAAAAAAAAATATATATACGGTCGAATTGAGAAACCTCCTCCTTTTTTTTGAAGTCGGTTAAAAAACTGAACGTTTTCGAAAGCTGACATGGCCGTTTTGAACTATTTCTGTTTTTCTTTTAACATCGATAATGCTCATATCCCTGCTCATAAAAAGTCAATGAGACGTACTCATACGCCTGCTTGCTTTGCTTGTATACCCGTTTAAGATGTTTTTGAGATGTATGTTGGTGCAGGCGCACAAATACTCGCACGTCAGAGTAGCAAGTTCTATTCCCGCAAGTTCAATGCATTTTACTTTAGAACTTTTATGTTTCTATCTATAGCATTTACGTATGTCAGAATTTATAGTACAGCTACGACTAATCTGTGTTTACTTAGAATGCTTCAAGAGTTAGAGAGTCACGTTAGAGTCAGTTAGAGAGTAAGTTCAATTAACTATTAGTCGACTGCTGAACAAAGGACTCATCATCATCATCTCAGCCGAAAGTTCCAGTGCTGCCCGCATCCTACGGTTTTCTGCGAAATTTACTAGGTCGTCCACCTTGAAGGGGACCTACGCCTACCCACACTCCGTCTTTCAGTACGTGGTCGCCACTTTAGAACTTTTAGGTCTTGCCTGCGAGCGAAGTTCTTTTCCAACTGCCACTTAAATTTACCAACGTTGACAAAGAGGTCAATCGTTGAATCCAATTTTCACGTCCCAAATACCGCAGTGAATCAAGACGATTTTTTTTTTACCAGTATTTGTTAGAAGTGATGGTCTTACGGAACAGCGAGTTGGTCGCTCACAATGTGCCTCTAATAATGAGGCTCTAAGTCACCCAAAGAGTAATGGAAAGATCAAAGCTTGATGTTTCTGAGAGCGATCCATTCAAGGAAAAGGAGATACGCAGTCGAACCAAGGTCACTGACATTGCCAGGGAAAATGTTAAGAGTAGATATATTGCCTTTAAGTCTCCGTATCCCTCAAAAATTTAGGAGAAAAGTTGGACCTCCAATAATCTTATCACTAGTTTTCCGCGGATAACACTTCCGTCGTCGTCTCACCCACAGTTTATATCTCCTAGGATATTACATTAAAAAAATATATTCAGTGTCTAGGCTATGCTATGAACATTATTAATAGCAAATAGGAAGTTGACGTTCTAATTATATGAACCTTCATTACAGAAGTATGTATAACCTAAAGTATAAAACAGGTTTTAGTAGCAACAGAATTTAGAAAGTTGTTATGTATACTACTATGTGTGATAATAATACCTACTACTACAATGACATACCAGCTATAACTGGCTCCTATAATACTTCCACTGATCTCTATACCTATTACTAACATTCGTTAGTATTATATAAGTACCAGCTACTCTAATATTTGTACTAGCTACAGTCTTGTCCGTGTACTGTGTACTAACAGTTTGTCTCATCTATCTATTGAATACCTTTAAATTAGCAATTCTTGTAAATTTACCCGACTACGGCAAAACCAAAGGAGGGTTATGATTTTCACAGGCTGTGTATGTATGTATGTTCATCTGTTCCCTCATAGCTCTTCAACTACTTATTGGAACTGGACAAATGAGGTATCGTTAAAAATGTCTTGATCGTCCGCTGGTTATAGCCTATATGACGTATCACTGAATCTAATATGGCGCCCTCTAGCCGTTATAAAGTACTGAGTTAAAAATAAATTTGAAATAAATATGCCGTGTTTGGTATCATTCGAAAGGGCGTTACTTGTACATTTCAAAAAAATATATATTATTGGGATTTTCTTGTAACTTTGTAACTCCGTATTTATTCGATAATTGTGCAATTTCTATAGTACCTATTTAAAATATACCTACTTTGCAAAGAAATTAATATTATAGAGGCACCAAAACATTTTAAATAAAAAAAAGTAAATATTAAAACCCAACTGCGATAAAAAACGACGCTGAAAAAGTTTGAAACAAGTTTCTAAAGCCGTAGTCACGCGTTGTTAACGTGTTATGGTACATTTCTACGGCTTTTGAAACTTATTTCATACTTTTTCAGCGTCGTTTTTGTCGTAGTTGGGTCTTATTATAATCTGAATCTTTGAATTGAATCCACATAGCAAAAGTATTGTATTCAAATCCTTTAGTGTTTATTCAATTAATATTCAATAGCCATTACGTGACAGGTCACTATGTAGGTAAGTATAAATCTGTATATTATTTGAATATCATTTAAAATCCATTTCTTTAAATCTTATTCAATATGCTCAAGCCCTTTTTACTTAATAATTTTCAATTAAATATATGAATGTATATCTGAGACTAATCTACGATTCATAGGCGGTTCGCGTTGCACCGACGCACGCACAGCGGGGGTGTCATTCATCTCTTGCTGACGGACTGAGCGAATGTCCTATGCAAACAAAAATACAAAAAAATAAGTACATGTGACCCTTATAAGGGCTCATCATGACTTTAAATTTTTTATCTGAGCTTGCAGAGTTGAAAATAGAAAAAATATTTAAGCGCCTAAAAAAAAAACAAAATATCATACAACAACAACGTTGGTCTTGATAATATCGACAAAGAAACATAAGCGTTTATTAAGGAATCTCTTTTTTATCAGTAGTCTATACATTTTTAAGTATCATTAGTCATGCCTATTTAGAACTTTGAATGCTGACTCAACTCAAGTTATAGAGTGAATGGTCTGGGATGACCTAAAAGTAAAACCTTAATTGATAATATTACGAATAATTAAAAACTATAACTTTAAGTTCTTATAGCATTTCATTAACGTAAATTAGAAAATCACATATTACAATACAAACTATACCCTTCAATATTAATGATTCTAAAACAATTAAACAATGAGTGTACTATGAGTGCTGCGTTATCTAATCATTACATTAAATAATAGATAAATCGTTATGGACAGCTCTGCATCTATCGACTAGGCAGTCTCAGAGCGTTGCACTCTATGCTAAAAATACCAAGCCGAAAGCCTAAATGCGGCCGCAGTGCGTTAGAAAACTATGTAACATGTTTCTGTTTGACTTGTTCTGAAGCCTACCTTCAATAGAATTCAAATGATTGCGATTCATTATTCCTAAATGTGATTAATTTCTTACACGTTCAAAACCGTGACCACGGTCAATATTATTGGCTAGTAGAAATGTTAGGCGGTTGAAACATTATATCATTACATATCATTATATCATACTCAAACCGCGATTGTGATTGTTTCGATTCTGGTTTAATATCAATACTCTGGGTATTAGCTAACAAAAGTTTGGTATACCTTTTTTTTCTGCGGGAATCCCCTCGGATCCCACCGGCAGGTGGTTATGTCGGACTTGAAGCGACTAAAAACCGCACATCAGGGGAACCAGGTTCATCCTCGAAAGGAAATCCCTGGAACCCCGACGTACCTCGGGCCATCCAGTACTTGTAGGTGGCCCCCACTTGTGTAGGAACCCTAACACTTATATTCAGAATAGGGCGCGAGCACTTTATAGAGCTCATGCCGACGCCCCAGCCTGCTTCTGCTAGGGTGACGGGTGGCCTCACCTGTCACCCTCAGACTTGCGCTTATGGAGGATGGAGATCGTTTAGTGATAAGTTTAGGATACCTAGCTGCTATGCTTCTTCTTAGATAGGTACTAAGAGGAGACATGGGTGACATGAGGCTTTGGTGAGTAACCGTATCAAAGAGGCCAGAAGCAAGCCAACGTCCGTTTGCTAGGTACACTGTATCTCTACCGTGAAGGTATTGAATTTGGTGCCTTACTCTATCATCGGTCCCTAACTACCGGTAAATATACTTGGCAGATATTTACTAATTACAATTAAAACTACTTAAAAACATCACGCCTAAACATATTAACAAAATCATAGATAATTACGGCTACCAGTTTAAGTATTGCAGTATTATGGATGTGTACAATAAAGTTAAATATTTGACTTTAACATAAATTAATAAGCCTGAGGCGATTACTGAAACTAGACCTGGGTTCATGAGACCTGTTTCTATCTATACTATTATATAAAGGTAAAGTTTGTGAGTTTCTGACGTTGTAGGGGGTAATCTCTGGATCTACTGAACCGTTTTTGATAATTCTTGTACCAATAAAGGGCTGCGTTATTTACGAGTGACAAAGGCTATAAATTAACCTGAAAAGTGAAAAGAATTTTTCGTGGTAGCCGGATTTTCAAAGCAAGTCGGAGAAAAAAATGTTTACCGCCCAACGAAGTGGGCACGGGTCAGCTAGTTAAGAATAACTTTGTACTGCCCAAAACCAACAACTTGTACGTGCAGATATTTGATCCCGTACTACTTAAACAAATTACCTGATTTGCAAATGTTATAGAGGACAAGTACAAATGTTGCAAGTATAAACTTAAAAAGTATTTTACACACGAGGTAGATCTAAGAATGTGGACTGTAGACATTTCTACTAGTTATACTGTATTGTCAGTTGTATTGTGTTAACTTACTAAACATGTGAACGGCTCGCCAATACAGATAAACCGTATGACATTTTCGTAGATTGACTTGTTTACTGTTAGTGTTGTAAAAGCAGTAACCGCAGACAATTCACCAACAGCCGAAAGGCTGGTCCGGATGTGTTAATAACAGCAGTTCCCGGATCCCTCCCGTCTCAGGCGCAGAGTGGCACACCGTGTGGTTTTAGTCGCTTCGATTCCGACACACCGCCCCGGCGGGGTGACGGCCCGAGGGGGTTTCCAGGGATAAAAACAAATAGTCGAAGTCTGCATTTAAAAGCTATGGCTTGAATCTTTATCTCTTATAAAAAAAACATATCGGCCGTGGACTCATTTACGGCACATTTTTATAAACAAACAGAGTTCAAGTCAATGTCTTCAGTTTACATAATTAGTATGAAGATCATATAAGCCCTATTTGCTAATAGATTGTATCTACTGAGTTGTGGTCATTTTTGAAGAATAAGTGTTACGCACGTGACCTTAATATTACAATTTATTAATACTGGTTTACTTCACATACTAGCTTCGCTTCATTACCACAGTTTGTCATTGTACCTCGCCTATTAGTCAAGGTGGACTGCAAGTTTATTTAAGTTTTCATATATAAAGAAGAGTTATTTTAATAGCTTCCGCTTCTGATAGCTACAAAGACGATGCCTTAATATACTATTTAAATCTTTGAGGATTTGGAATGAATTAGATGGGTAAAAATTTGAAGCCCGGAACGTAACTTAAGTCGAGATTATGTCTGCTCAAAGCCTTTAATATATTCATAGGTTTGTAAGTTTACGAATAAACTTGAATGTTAATAATACCGTTGAAAACTTGTGTTCGCTGGCACCGACTGTGGCGTGGCTGAGAAATATGAATAACCTTTAAGATTATTCGGTTTCTTAAGCTTGTATATCATTTTATTAGAAATAATTGCTCCTATATGATGGAGTGGTATATCATCGGAATGTAATGTTTCAATTTATTTCTCATTTTATTAGTTTTTTAGTATCAGTATGTACACGAGTCAACTAACAAAGTCACGTTAATGCAAACATCGTCTGATTAAAATTCTAGTATGTACATAGAAATGACCTAACTTAATCTCACGGAAAATAGGTGTCCAACTGATAACAGTGATAACATTAATTAATACATACATTTATTAATGACCATTTATTTATTATTACTAGTTGTTGCCCGCGGCTCCGGCCGCGTATATGTCGGTTATCGCGGGAAATAGTAACCTATGTGTTATTCTGATGTACATAATTATGCTTATATAAGGCATATGTAAAGTAGATAAAGTTAAAGTACATAAAGTTTCGTCTAAATCCGTTAAGTAGTTTTTGCGTGAAAGAGTTACAAACATTCATCCATCCTTCCAAACATACTTACAAACTTTCGTACAAACTTTTATAATATTAATATAGATATAGAAGTATAGATAGCTGCATTTACATGTGTGTTCAATCAGATGATAAGGAATGAAAATTCTTCCGACGTCTTAGTACAAAGAGAACGTCTCGTCGCGTTTAATTAAAATTCATATCTTTTCCTTTTCCTTGTCGCAGGGGACTTAACACACAATTATTAAACGGACGCAAAGAATACACAGACTCAGAACAACTTTATGTGTACCTAATCAACAACAGTCGAAGAGTTAATTCAGTCACAATTTAAATTCAACCTAAAGTTTTCGGAACAGAACTGTATTTGATGCAACGAAATTGACGAGGATTGATTGTGTGTGACTGTTGGTTTCTCTCCTCTCTGATACGTCTGCGCTGACCCTTAAAAATAACTCGTGCAGATGTACCTAAGTAATTTCACCAAAATCTTACGTCGGTTATACACATGGTGATATTCATTTATTTACATAATTACTATTAATAACTTTACATATGTACTAGTTGTTTTTAATGAGGATAGCAAGTAGTGACAAGCTACAGGATAAGATAATTGTGTGTGGCGAATGTTGACATTTTGATTAAACCCATTTATGTTTACCAGATCACGCCAGTAACAGTATTTCTTATACATAATATATCTTTTCTCCTGTCCTTTTTACCCGACTACGGCAAAGCGAAAGGAGGGTTATGATTTTGACAGGCTATGTATGTATGTATGTTCATTCGTTCCCTCATAGGTCCTTAACTATTCATTAGAACTGGACAAATGAAGTGTTGTTAGAAACGTCATGATCGTCTGCTGGTTATAGGCTATATGACCAGTGCCGTCTTTACCATAAGGGCACTCGGGGCACGGGCCCAGGGCCTCCATTCTCAAGGGGGCCCCGAGGAACCGAAATTTTTTTCTCAGACATATTATTATGTTCTCGTTATAAATTTTCATACACATTACACTTTTTTCACAAAAAGACACGTAGTAGGTACATTTAGATAAGAAATAATAGACATAATTAATAGGCTTTTAATTTTTATATTTTTTATGGTTCAAAAATGAAAGCGTACAAAGTTGTGACTCTTTCACCTTCTTTACGATTGTTAAATCCTAAATTCTATATTTTCTCTGCCTTTAGCGCTTTTCCTGAATTTAGTCATCTTATTTCAGTTAGTTCAGCTCAGTTTTCAATGAATTTAGTCAAAAGTAATCTGCAGTTAGCAAACTAGCGTCTAAATTTAGAAGCAACGATGGTTTTTGACTGACTGCAACCTAATTAGAAACGCATTTAGGAAGGTATAATCGCATTTAGTTACTAACTTCAATCGACACGCAACTGTCCGTGCATGAGGACGTATACTTTTGTTTGGTAATCACTCATCTTTTTATTAATGTGTCAGACATTTATAAATAGTCCGTGTTTCAGGGATATTTTTGTCAGCAAGGGTTAGAAAATTAAAGAACTGAATTATGATAAATCTTGATACGACTTTTCATTTGTTGCAAGTGGCAAATCGTAATGTCACGACCAATCTTTCTTTTGCACTTAACATGTTAAACGATCTCGAATATATTCGTAGATTATTTCTGACACCAGTAGCACACGTCGCCATAGTCGATTAAAGGGATATAGAGTCGACTGACTCGTTGATTTAGTTTTCACCAGGATTTTTTCAAACAGTATAATGTCCTCAGGATGTTGGTAACCCTCTGACATAGGTATATAACTTGACCACGCCAGGTAAAACTGCAGTCGAGATATAAGCCTATGTCTCACCGTTGAACAAATACGGACAGTGATAAAATTTAGGGTTCTCTTCGGTAACATCTCGAGATCGACTCTGTTCATCGGATGGCAGCTGCCGATTATTATAGCTTGGCATACCAGTTTGCGATAGAAGATCTGTGTTTATCTTGTCGATTGCTGTTGCTATATCTTCAACGTTGGCATGAGCGTACAGTTGCAGGTCGTCAGGTGCACTACTGCATTACCCTGTGGGGGACCTACCAACCAACGCTGCAATAACATGTATAATAAACGGTCATCTCTTAAGAACTTTATGGCCCCATCGGCTTTCGTTTTTGCGAGCAATGTGCCTCGTCCACTAACACTTAATTTGGTTATTTTTTTACACAATTTATAATATTAATAAAAATAACATTAGATTAGTGATAAAGCATAATTACATACATGAAGCACATAATCGCAACGTTGAGTATTTCATGATTTAAAGATTTCTCAACTACTACAATTAATCGAATCCTAAAGCGCTTATTGCATTTGGCTGAATTTAGTCTTCGAAATTCAGAAGCAACTTAAAAGCAAGTTAGGAGCTTCTGATCACACAGTCCTTATTTAGTTACTAAATCAGTTAAATCTGCAAATATTTGTTTCGGAGCTTTGATGTTTTCTATTTATAATTTATGTGTATTTACAAAAAAGTTTAGTTATTATGTATTTATATCAGTTGTCCAGTACACATAGTACAAGCTCTACTTAGTTTGGCACTAGATGTCGCTATGTCCGAAAAATTGGTTAACGCATCATCTATTTTCTTGTATTATTGACTAATGTTTTATTTTGGTGACGTGACGGAGGGTTGAAATGACGTCATTTCCATTCGTACTCACATTTGTTACGCTTCTAGTATACCCCGCTTTGCCCCACTAGGGCATTGCAGCGTCGGGCCCTCACTGCAGTCATAGGACGAGATCTCTAGCTACCGGCCGTCATTCGCTCCATGGCCAGTAGCGATAGCAGTTTTACCGCGGTTGCAATCTTCTGCGAAGAGGCTATCTCGCCTGAAGGCCTGGGAGGAAAACCTCCACTCCGCCGGCGAACCGGCCGGCAGATTAGTTTCGAGTGGGCCCGATAGGCTCGCCTATCAGCGTCTCATGCCACCCTGAGCATGAGCCTGAGCCCTGAGCTGAGCTGAGTACGGGCAAGCGCTGGCAGGGGTCCGTATGTATTAATAACAGCAGTTCCCGGATCCCTCCCATCTCAGGCGTAGAATGGCACACCGTGTGGTTTTCGTCGGTCCGATTCCGACACACCACCCCGCGTAAACACCGGTGGGGTGACGGTACGTGTGGGTTTCCACACGTAAATTTACTACTTGTATACTGCTGCTGCTGTAAAATGGCCCACAGGTGCGAAACCAAAGAAATCAGCACCTGTAACACGGAAACTGGAAACTAATTGCAGTTGACATCGCGAGCGGAACGAGAATACCCGATACTTCTGGCGCTCAAACGGTTTTGATAAAGGTTCACTAGTTTGGCTGAAAGCACGACACGTATGCATAAAAAAGCCCCAAAAGTACAGACCAACTGGGAGGGTCCGTACAAGGTGATTAACCGGATTAACGACGTCCTCAGGATTCAGCGACAATCGAGTTCAAAACAGTGCATATCCACCACCTGGCTAAATATAGAAGCAATATGGCGTGGTAACAATAGCGATGCGATCTTACGCAAAATGAACATTCCAGAAAAAGACTCGGCAATCGGTTTAGCCGAGAAAGTTCTAGTTGGATTGATGAGGCAGGAGAATAATAAAACTTAAGAGTATAAACATAATGTCGATCAGTTCATATTGAACTGCTTGGGACTAATCCCACCCACACGCCCACCGCTGTAACTCCTGTACACCAGGATCAACAGCAGTGACCCACGAACACACCGAGTTATGACACTCGGGAAGTCCCAGGAAAAAATATTAACTGTCTTGGAACCCGCAACGAAATTAATCAGAAGAAAAAACAGGAGGAGTTGGAAATATGATAAGTCCACTTCCCTCCTTAGCAAAGCGGGAGACAAAATGAAGTCAAAATAGGCAGACACCTTTTTTTAAACCGGGAAGCACCACGGATAAAGTATTAGGGGTCCTAAGTGAGCTATATTTGATTACTATAGTATGTATGGCAGAATCGCCTAAACGCACGGAAATTCACCGCAGTTGACACAAGATCCCCATAGTATACCGCCCCAGATGTCATTTGTAAGCTATTTAGCATTGTGTTACGTTCATTGTACCAAAGACTACACTCCCAGAGAACATGATGAGCCGATTGTTCACAGCTAGTATCGGGTGTTGAGCATTGACACAATGGTGAATCGACTAATTTAAATGAGTGTAGTTTGCTCTTAAAGTTACCGTGGCCCGTAAGAAATTGAGCGACACAGTGATCTACCTCGAGCCATGTCCTCGACATCCGTTCGCGAACAGATGGAAAGAACTGGTAGAGGTGGCGCCCCTTAGATGATTCGTCCCATCGTTGTTGCCATTCATCCATTAGGTCGTCATAGACATTGGATTGCTGTTGAAACAATCTTATGATTTTATCGCGGTCTCGTACGCCCAAAAAATCGCATTCCATGTTTTGTTTTGTAGAATAGTACATGGCTGCACGTCTTTGCACCTCGAGATCGACCGGAAGAACACCCGCCAATACCGGTAATGCCTCAGTACTAACCGTCCTATATGCTTTGCATAAGAAGATTAATGCAAGTCGTTGGCCTTGTAGCAGTTTGCGACGGACAGCACCTACAGTCGCTCTATCGGCCCATACGGGAGCACCATAGCAAACAGCACCCAAATAAGTAGCTCCATATATGATTTTTAATGTATTAAATGAAAGACCCCATGTGGCAGTTGATATTCTCGTCAGAGCAAAGAAACTTTTTTTAGACTTTTCATTAACTGTTCTAATATGTTCGATAAATGAAAAATTTCTTTCTAAAACTAATCCCAAATAGCAAACCGAGGTTTTATTTTTAACAGTAACATTTTGAAATTTAATACACGGCGGTGATTTGAGGTTACCTTTCAGAAGTAGCTGGAAGGTTTTGTTTGGTGCAAAAGTCAAGCGATTACGAACACCCCATAGAGATACTAAGTTCAAACATCTATTAGCCAGACTCTCAAGCCCCGCTCTAGTATCAGATTCCACCAGTAATAAACCGTCGTCCGCATACGCGTTTAGAGTACATCCGGGTGGTATAGGTATTGTAAGAAAATCGTCGAAGCCTATATTCCACAAGTATGGACCTAGCACCGAGCCCTGAGGACACCCCATCGTAAGCGCCTTCGACACAGAATGATGCCCAAGTCTTAATTTTGTTGTGCCTTGTGTGAAGTATGAGGAGATTAGGGAATAAATATTTTTAAAGCATCCTCTTGATTTTAATTTTAGCAATAACATGGGCCACCACGCGTTGTCGAAGGCGCCAGATATATCTAAGAAGATACCTAAGACGTATTGAAACCTTGACTCGGTGACAGTTTTCCTTACAGATATGACCGCATCTGTTGTTGATTTTCCCAACGTAAATCCGAATTGTCTATCATGAAATTTAACTCCACCCGGTAGAAGTCGAGGCACTACAAGACGTTCTAAAAGCTTTCCTAGCGATGGTAACAGTGTTATAGGTCGATAGGACCCAGGATCGTCCGGCGGCTTATCGCCGTGTTTTGGTATTATACGAATATTACCGCACCGCCAAACACTAGGAAATACTCCTTCCGCAATGCAACGTTTAAAAACTGTTAAAATCGTATCACCCGAGAGTTTACAAGCTTCTTTTATCATTTTATTTGATATTTTATCGTCGCCCGAAGCCTTGTTTAGTGGTAATGACCTAACAATACCAAGAAATTCGTCTGAAGATGGTAAGTCAGACGTTGGAGACAATGGTGGTTCGATGGCCCACTGCCTAATTTGTCGGTGATAATCAGTGTCATCTTCCGGCCGATCGTCGGGCACAAGTGATTCTAAAAGATATTTTGCTGTTTCTTCTACTCCTGTAGTATAACTGTTATGAATTTTGATGTTCTGTACGTATGCAAGGTCGATAGATCTATTTGCCTTAAATTCATGATACAAAGGTGACCACGGACCCTCTCTATCGAGTTTATCTACAAGTTTGCGTATTAAATTTCCCTTTGATTTCTCCACTGCTGCCCTGTAGTGAGACCTAGCAACTCTAAGAGCAATGAGAGCATTATTGTAAATATCTCCTGTTACGTTACGCTTTTTAATGACATTTAGTTTTTTACGAGCTTTCCGATGGATTCTACGTAATTCGACCAATTTATAGTTCCACCAATCACATCTACTACTATTGAACTGCTTGTTGTTAGTTTGTTATGTTTGTTATGTTGGTTGTTTACATTCAGCGTTTTTCGCAACTAGGCGCTTCAAGAGGCTGTTGAACTTTCCCGTATGATCTAGTTATAGCGGAATCTAGTATGAGAAGGCAGTTTAGTTAGAGCTACAGAGAGACAAATATCTGAGTGATATATGTGATTAACAGAGCGATCTCGGCAGTCATTATGGACTATTAGTCTGAGTTGTGTGGTTTTAAGAGTGTTTATAATAAAGTCTCTTTTACCAGATCTTCTTTTGTCAGAAGGCTTAAATCTCAAATTCGTCGAACCTGAACACGTAATAATAAATAGATTGTTTTGTTTAACGTAGAACCGGAAAGAAACTACTACTTCACTACACTACTACGATTACTCATAATAAAAATTATCATAGTAGAAAAAAGGTTGGCATAATACATTTTTTTTAATTTCCAAAAGGGCCCCAAATTCTTATGTGCCCGGGGGCCCCAGCTTAGGTAAAGACGGCCCTGTATATGACGTGACACTGAATCTAATGTGGCGCCCTCTAGCCGACACAAAGAACTGTTTTAAAAAAAAAATTGGATAAATAATTCCTGTTTGGTACCATTGGAAAGGGTGTTACTTGTACATTTTAAAAATATATATATTATTAGCATTTTCTCGTGACTTGGTCCGAATTTATTCGATAATTGTGATACTTTTATGGTACCCATTTAAAATATACTTTGCAAATATTTTTATATCTTTTTTTTTTGTGTTTGGCCCTGCCAAAGTGACTCCACTCTGCCTGATGGAAAGCATGAGCAGAATCCAAGAGTGGTGGTCACCATACTGCGAATACAGACAATGCAACAATGCAGCATGGTGACCCACACTATGGAGGGCTAGTGATGCTTCTGCATCATTGGGCCTCCGGTCTCGCACTCACCAACGAAACACGACAGCATGATCGATGTCATCTTCTGTGCGAGGGTAGTACCGCCACGGTCGAGTCGGCCTGTTCGTGCTGAAATCAGTGTGGCTCTACAATCTTGATATTTATTTATTATTTTTTTATATATTTATTGATGATTAATGTTATAGAGGCACCAAAACATTTTAAATAAAAAAAAAGAAAAACTTAAAACTATTATATACTATACTTCTCATCAACATTATTTACTGCGGCAATGAACTTGACGAAAAAAATAGTCTAATGAATTGTGTGATGTTTTTAGTACGTTTCAAGCTTTTTGGGATCCGGGATCCTCTTTCAATCAAATTGTTATTTTTGAATACCCGTAATAAAAATAAACAATTTTTATGTTAAGAAAGTGCCTACGGTTTACAAAAAAAATTGAAGTTAAATAATAAAGGTTGTATAGAAGTAGGTCATGTTCAAAGTGAGAACTGCGATATAAATAAATAATCATGTAAGCGAAGCCGCTGGCAATACTTAGTTAACAATAAATTCAGAGTCATAAATATATGTAATGCAATTTTATTTCATTCACTGTTTACGTACACCTTCCAAACTCATTAGTACCTCGTTGGCCTTGACTTTTCTAAAAACATATTTACATTTAAATAAGAAAATCTAATAGTAATTTTTCTCTTGACAACACTAGAATTCATCCAGATTCATCAATAGTCGCTTAAAATCGATTTTCAAACAAGAAACAAAAAGTGAAAGATTTCCACTTCTGGGCATGTGTATAAAACATCAATGCTTCTGGACACCGGATTCCCCCAAGGCCTTTTGCAGTCCATCGACATCACGCGACCCTCGTCAGATTGTGTGAGCACGTTATGAGGGCCTAGCCACGCACTGTTTTCAAAAGAAATGTTAATTCGATTGTCAAATGGATGAAAGTACTTATGGTTCTTCAACGTTTTGCCTACAGATATTATTATAAAGATGCGAGTCGAAAGAAGAAAGGTGTCGGTTACATGTTTTAATAAAATGTTCATTTTTATTTTTTTATTTCACTTAGGTACTTAAATTTTTATACTTTATGCCTTTATGGTATATGTTATTAAATGGAGGAGATAAAAGTGAAATGAAACTGGTATTGTTATGGTTCGTTTTTTAATTTTGAGTAAATTGCATAATGGTGTCGATTGAATGATCTTGTTCGGATCTCGGTATTGCGGACGCTTAAACGGGCGTCGAGGGCGCCAACACATCACACGGCCGGTACGTGAATCTCACGCGCAGACAGCGTGATACGTTTAACTTTACATGTCGCTGAAATCCCTATAACCGATAATCTATCTAAGATATCATAGAGATAATTGTCATTCACGAAAACAAATAAAGCTACTGATGTTAGAATATTAGTGCATAGGTTATATCTCAAATTGGTTTTGTCTAGCGTTGCGCAGGCGGCGGCGCACTCACGGCCCGGGCGCGTTCCTCCTCGCGCACGCTCATTCGCACCAAGCGCAAGCGCCGGGTGGTAGTGCACACTGTATTACTCGCGATAAAATAAATCCACCCGCAACATTATTCGAACGAAAATAATAACAAAAATATTTAAATAATAAATAAATGTTAATAATTTTCATATTAAAATAAAAGTTGCATATCGTGAATAACACGCAGACGTTGAGTGACAGTTATCTTTAGTGTCTTCATTAATATAAATAAATAGTAACAAAGTGTAACAGAACTTAATTTCAAGGTGTTATTAATGAGCCCTTGCGTGCCGAAGAGAAACTTGATGAGTTCCCCGAAGCTGGAGATGTCTTTGGAACACCAGATTCCTGTGTTGATGAAAAAGGTAACAATTAAAATATAAAATTGTTATCGTCGTAGCCTTTGCCCCTAGGTCACTTTAATTAACTTATTAATAGGTGGAGATTTATGCTTTTGTTTATTCCTTAGCATTGCCCTGGTTTGTGATACAAGTGATAAGTGATGGTGATTTAATTATAAATAAATATTGTAACGATAATTACATTGCAGTGCAATTAGTTCTAAGATAAATCATAAGTATGAAAGAACTATTTCATGTCTTTTTGTACTGATATGATATTAACATGTGCATAAAAACAGATAAACTGCTGCTCATGACAACGAAGCAGCGGTGATACAAAATGCATATTTTTTATCTTGTTTACGCCCGCGTTTTGCATGCCAATATAATCGGGCTCAAGCACCTCCATGCCGGTGCATAATAAATAGCGAATACCTCCCAAGACTAGTATCTACCCCATTTACAAGAACCACTTCTACCAACTTAATATGCAAACCGCCTTGCTAGTATATCCAGTTTCAGGATCTTGCTGTAAATTATTAGGTATTTCTTACGTTGAGTTATGCGCGTTCAATGTAAGGCGATGGCCATTACTGGAGAGACGTTAACCAGCAAAATTGCAGTTATGCATGTAATCAAATTGATGATTGGCGCTTTATGCATCAAGTCGTAATAGTGCAAGATAGTTGCCGTAAACTGATACATAAATACTAAGATCTATCACTAAGCCTTCAATTTTATTACCGAGTTTGTTATATAATTGCAGCAAGGTTTTCCTTGGTAATCATCAGTATTGTTATTGAATGCAAAACATAAGTCACTATCTTTGTGTGTATGTCAGTAATCTTTCTTTGTTAGGAATCAAAGTTCGTGCATGCCAAATTTAATTGAAATCGGTTTAGCGGTTTAACCGTGACAGCGTTACAGAGAGACAGACAGTTACTTTCGAATTTATTATATTTGTATGAAAGTATGGATATCCACTATCTCCAACCAAAACTTTCCACTGCAATAAACTAGCAACAAGTTGTTTTTATACGTAGATATTCTTCCAGATCCTTCAACTAGTAGATGATAAAACGACAGTCGAGTCGACTCCTATCCTTGTAACCCGAATTTGTATCTGGAATAATATTTAATTATCCATACCGTCATCAGTCGGACGATTTGTTTACATATGAGAAAAAGTAGGGAACCTCATTCTCTTATCAGTTGTGAATGTACAGAGGATTTGATGTCATTATTACCTCGAAGAAAGGCGGCTAAAAAAGGTCTATTTAAGCACTTTTTTTTAAAGATTCCCACATCAACGTCATAAGAGTTTTAAAACGATTATGTCGCACACTTTTTTATGTTGTTATATTTTTTATTTGGCAGAGGAAAGTCGTGCGTGGTTATGTCTAAACAAATGTTTTAAATTGATTCGATTTGGTACTTCTATTTGAACTAAAATAGTTTTAGGGTCTTATTTACTTCATGCTTCCAATATAATTTGTTAAGGGATAATGTCTTCAAAATGTTTTTAGTTAGGATCACACTATCCTTTAACACACCTAACGATAAAGACGCGATAAATCTGTGCAAACTGATTTGACCGCCACTGATGAATGAAAATCTGCAATGATTTGACATACATAAATGTGCATATAGATTTTAAATAAATTTGAACCGGAACGAAATAATACCTACTTAATTAATTTTAGTTGTATGTGGTTTCTACGTCATTTAATATCAGAAGGGGGCAGATAAAACAGATTTATGACCTGAATTGGATTGGAGCCACTTCAGCGTTGCTAGACGTCCCGATTTTCGCAGGACGTCTCGCTTTTTTACTCAAAATTGTAATGTCCCACGCGGGCCGGACGCCCAAAGTGAAGGTAGCAATTAGGAAATGGCACTAGTTCTTTCACCAATTAGAATCAGATAAACAGAAATATTGCGAATGTCCTTTTTTGGTCACTTACTCATGTATCGTATACTTTTTTGCTACTGTTCGCTTTACTTTACTTGCTTCATTTTTTGCTTTGTCCCGCTTTCGGCGAAAGAATCCCGCTTTTTTCACAAAATGTCACAAAATCACGATTTGACTTAAAAGATATCTGACAACGCTAACCATGTCGACTGTGCATTAAAAAAAACATGAAAATTTCTAGCTGTCAGCTCAACATTGTCATGCGGTCACGTCTGTTGTTGTTTTTGCTACAATCATGTACCCAAGGCGACACGACAGGTCAAAGATTATGATATGGACTAACACATGATTATCACGAGTTAACGATACGTGCGATTGATGTTTTATACCAACTTAAAAACTGATATCCCCTGTTTTACCCGTAATTAATTGATATTTAAAATTTATTTGAATTTAAAAAAACTTGGAAGTTTTTAGTGACATGACCCCTGAAGCTTAGATGAGAGGGTTTCGTCATTTGTGAGAATTATTGCTAGAAAAAACTTTGGAATACTTCACTACCAAAGAACGTGTTTCTCTCCCACTATGAACCCAGGTTCTTTATGCGGGGCGTGAAAAAGCATCACTCCACTAGGCTGCAATAGTGTGGGATATACTACCATATCCCAACTATTGCAGCCATACTACATTGTCTGCATTCGCAATGTGTGACCTCCACTGTTGGATTCTACTCAAGCTTTCCATCAGGCTGAGCAAAGTCACTTTGGCAAGCTGTCAAATAAAAAAAGAGTATAATAATATCAACTTCACATTAATTTCTTCATCAATTAAATCATTATATCAACAGTATTTAGACAAGAAAACGTAGGCTTCTCCTTATGGATCTACCACACGCGCAGGTATCACCACCCCCGTAGCCAAGTTGCAAGCGTTCTCCTTTCTGCAATCGTTCACGCCTAAATTCTCGTGTGTCATTGACTAATACTTTGTCTAAGATTACTTGGTCTACGATTAGCCAATGGAACACGAGAATTAAGGCGTAAACGATTGCAGAAAGAAGAACGCTTGCAACTTGGCTAGGGGGGCAGTTTTGTCTGCGTAGGCCGGCTTGTACACGGAATACCGTGCGTACGGTTGGTAAAACTGTATCACGCGCCAATCCCATAGTGCGGCTTGAGCATTTTTCGACTTGTTTAACATTTAACAATGTGTGAAACATTGCTTCCACGCCGACGATTTTGACAAGAATAAGGTTTACGTGTTAACTGTGCCGTGTGGTAACTACGCCCGTATTCAAGTAGGTATCACGACAGTTTTGTTTTACCTGCGCAGTTTTAACTGTGGTGATACTTGCACGTGTGGTAGGCACTTTAGAAAGGAGGTCTTAAAAGTGATGCGAAAATCCCAAAATCTGTTAAAGTGGCTTGCAACGGGACGGGGCGGGGCTATGTCCAGTGGTGGGCTGCGATAGCCTGATGATGCCGATGTTAACACACATTATACATATTCATTTGTGGTAATGTTTTTGTGCACGGTTAGGGGTGCGTGTACGCAAAAAAATTACAGTTAACATTTTAATCGTTTGAGTAAAAAGGCACGAAAGCGTAACAAACAAATTAATCCACATTATTATTTATTTGGAACACCTACATATATCTTAGAGCTTGGCTTATCAATATTAATTTAAACAAATGATATTTAATTTTTGTAATGAAAGATATACTGGTGAATATTGCATACATCTTACAATAGGCATTTGCTGACATTTGTCTTATTTTAGCGCATTGAAATGTACTTAAACAAGAAAAACAAAATAATTATGACTACATGCCTTTTTACTGGCAACACTAACGCATAAAGATTAAAACTATCTAATATTATAATTCTTATAATTTTACAAAACAAAGTAAACGTTGCAAATTGTCTATCTAAACAAAAATTGAAAGTTAAAATCATTGAAAGTATTGCAATGACCACTAAGGTTAAGTACCTACTTAAACTATCACTGTACACAACTGTACAATATCTATGTTACTGTTTTATAGGCTATTGTACAGGTTTTCAAACAAGTTTTCAAATATAACACTTATTTATTAAAAAAGTTAACGACCTGCAATTTTGACCTGTCTTGAAAATTTAATTCTCTTGGACAAATTCTATACGTTTCTTTTATTTCTGAAGTATAAAGAAGTTCATCAGTAAATGGAGTGTAAAATTACAGTTCAACAAATGCAATGGTAATAATTTCACTTATATTACAATATACTGGATCGTCTGATTCCGAATTAGGAAGAACATGTATTATTGTAACAAAAAAAAAATTGTTAGGAACGTTTCTTTTTTCGTAAGATTATGCTTCTATTAACAGTAAAACCAGTACACAGGCGGCCTTAGCTATTGGGAGGACCCAGGCGCGTATATCATTGCGAGACCCTGGGCAGGTGTATTGCTGCTCCATCGTCAAATCTAAGCCGGTAGTTGACATTGAAAGCCTGTCATAAAAACAGACGAAATGAAATACGGGAAATCCCCGAAATAAGTAAACGTAATCACTACGATAACTAATCTCATAAGAAGTGACGCGAGTTATATAATGCTCGAAATAAACATATTTTTCTATTTGAAATTTTGCAAGTGCGTGAGGTCATTGCATGAGCGTGAACCCGGGCGGTTGCCTTACCAGTATCCCTCAAAGGCCGTCCCTGTATTTGCTTCCAAAGAAACTGTTGCTTTATGTGGAATTTGTATAAAATATGATCACTAGTATTTTGATGTACTATGATTTTGTATTTTGAAATGAAGTCGCTTCCAGTCCTTCCACGTTTAGATCTTTCAAAACACGCAACGGATTTTAATGTATTTTATATTAATAGATAGAAAGATTGAAGAAGAAGGTTTCCATGTATAATATATGCCTATTATAGCATAGATAATCTCAGATATTTTAGAATTTTGCAGTTGTGTGAAATCGGGAGAGGGGGTAAGGTGTTTGCTGGGACGAGGAGTTTTAAGTGTAAAAAAAACATTCATTTGCCCCTGAATTTGTTCTATGTCACGTTTATTGTTTCAAATGTTTGAATTTTAATGTTACAAAAATAACTGCGTAGCGAAGTAGCGGTCATTCACCTGGCGTAGCTCGAAATAGTTGCGCATCTAAACTGTCTTTTGTCGAAGAATAACATTTAGTGATTAAAGATATAGAATTAGAGTCTGGATCGGATCAATTAGGTTTGAAAAAGTTAGTCATTTTCCGATTAATCATGTCTATTTTGTGTTTAGCTAGATAAGACTTTTCGAATATACTTCAATGTTTCATTCAGTTTTTGTTTTTAATTATTTATTTAACTCTTTGTATTGTATTCTTATGTGGTATCTCATATAGTAATAATAATAAATAATAAATAAATATTTCAGACATCTAAACACACATATAGTGAATGTTGTGTGTCCCTAGCAGGCCTATCTCCGTACGGAATTTTATTCAAATTCAGTCTAGCTATTAGAGCTCGTAGAGACAACAAACACAGATCAACTTTTGCTAAATTTAATATTTGCAGACTAGCTCGTTGTTCTGAGAATGGATATTCTTTGCGAAGGTTTCATGTATGTTTGTAAAGTTCCCCACAACAAAACATTTATTCAAAATGAGTCTCTTTTAAAAAACTTCCACCTAACTTTTTCCTTACGATTTAGTCATTTACCTGTTTACGTAACGTATTTATACGTTTACCGATAAAACAATGAATCGCGTTTCTGTTGGTTACGTGGAATCAAACATGTAAGTCAGTGGAACAATAAGAGCCTGTTAGTTGATATATGATTACTGAAATGTATGCTATGCACTTCTACCAGATAAGATATCGACTGTTCTGAATAATTGCAGAGTATAAAAGTATTATAAGGAAAATTACTATTTAGAACCAACATACTGGTTGTGACAGAAGTAAAAGGCAGTTCTTAAAATTTTTACACATTCCGTAAGCCGTTAAGTCCTTTATTTAGTTGAGTGTGTACGACACAGATTACTGTTAAAATTACTACCATGTTTATAAATACATATATTTTATGGATAAAATCACGGAGCATATTTGCTTCGTGGATAAAATACATCTAGGCACAGAACAATTGATCGTACTTATCACAAAATAGTTTTTAATCTGGTTTTGTTGTTGGGATAGCCAACCACTAGAACAAATGAATACAGTCAAGTTAAAAACTGAAATGTCTACAAAAATAATAAATAAAGAGTTTAAAAAACTAGAACCTTTTTATAAAATTATACAGTCTATGTCGTCCTGGCCATTATTACGAATCTATTGACACCTTATTCATTGGAATCGGTTTAGTAATTTAGACGCTACGGTGTAATATACAATATAGATAGACTGCCATAACTACATATTAATCTTCCATTTGGCTTCGATGTAGTTGGGTAAAAATATTTGTGTAAAAATACCGATATGAACTTCGTATTGCAGTGTACTGGAGAGACAACTCTTGACAACTCCTACGATTTTCTCTCTTTTCCAACAAAACTGTGGTAACATTCTGATTTGAATTCAGAATAAATAAATAGTGATTAACCGACTTGCCTTGCTTAATTTGAAGAATTGCCAGAGAGGGTCGATT
The DNA here is from genome assembly GCA_905220595.1 of Spilosoma lubricipeda. Taxonomy (NCBI): domain Eukaryota; kingdom Metazoa; phylum Arthropoda; class Insecta; order Lepidoptera; family Erebidae; genus Spilosoma; species Spilosoma lubricipeda. The sequence continues at coordinate 7,581,351 of HG992290.1, forward strand.
ATAAAAGTTAAAACAAACAATTAGAATTTACAGAAGTTTATTAGAGACTCCTAATGTCTCACAAATTGCAATCTATTTTACATAAGTTGAATAGACCGCCTTTGTTCATGTGTTGTCATTTGTTAAGCTAAAAAATAAAAAAATATTTGCAAACAGCACTCCTAAATAATAATAAATGTGTTATAAATTATCAATATTTACCGGCGAATCTTTACAACCACAGGTAGATGAGTCGGCCTAACATGCGATTACCGAATGGATACTTACATTTCTTCGAATTTCCTGCCGTTCCCAGCTGGTGCCATCGTCAAAGCTGTTAGTCAGCAATGTGAATATGTATAATCTATACTAATATTATACAGCTGAAGAGTTTGTTTGTTTATTTGAACGCGCTAATCTCAGGAACCGCTGATCCGATTTGAAAAATTCAGTGTTGAATAGAACATTTATCGAGGAAGGCTATAAGTTATATTTCATCACGCTAAGACCAATAGGAGCGGAGCACCAATGAAGAATGTTACAAAAACGGGGGAAAATTATCACGCTACGGGCAATAAACGAGGTTGCGTGGGTGCTAGCTGGTGTAACATATTTATCACTACATCTACAATGTAACTACGTTGATCAGTAATACTTCGTTACAATGTTAGTTAGTTCTAAGTATAATAGAGGCAGAGTAGTAGACATTTTAACGCTTGATTATCTGGAATATGATAACTCGGTGACACAGTTTTTTTATCACATTAATTATATTATCTGTATCTTCAAAAATTATCTATAATCATGGTAAAAATAAAGATTATCTGTGGTCGATATTTTTTTTTGCATAACGCATTTACAATATGAGAGTGACCTCAATCAAAATGCAATTTGTGGGAAATACGAGAAGTAGATATTTCTTATTCGGGTTTTAATTTATTCAAACAGAGAACATAGAATATAGGGATCCTCAAATGAATAAATTCAAATCATAAAAAAAATGAATAGATAAAAAATAAAAAGATTTACAACCTCTTCCTTTTTTTCAAGCCAGTTACGAACGCAAAGTCACCGTCAAGTATTAAAAAAAAAGCTGTTATTTATTGTGCAGTTGGACCAGTATCAATAGTGATGCTCGCATTTATTTACACGTGCCCCAATGATTTTACTGCACAACATACCTGTTTACATTATACATATTATAAACTACTATAGGTACTCTCTGCCTTGCCGACTAGCGAAGGTTCTATGTATCTACCAGTCAGTTCTATGTATCTACCGAGTAGCTAGGCAGTACTCGCGATTCCTATCTATTCCCAGATATTTCTTATTCTATAAAATGTCATATCATTCAGTCCTATACGCAAGTTACAAAATAATAACTTTGAATACAGGGCATGTATGTCCTGGAAACTTCTATTCATCCTTAATTTGAAATCTCATAAAACTCTATTTCTGCGGCGTTTAAATATTGCCAAATAAAAAATAAAACACACTAGTGTACCTCGAAGTTGTTTTTATGTTTTAACTTAAAGTTGGTCTCCAAAGTAAAAAATAAACTGTGTCTTCTTCGAAAATACATAGGCATGACCTATATTTTAATATTATTACTTGACTAAATGCAACAGACTCTTATAACAGTAGTATATAAAACAATACTAAAAGAGGTCAGACACACAATAAAAGTTTACAACTCAATTTTTACAACTTATTTTGGTTAAATGCCAACTTATCGCGATCGTTTTTTTTTTCAATCATCTTCTTAAACATGTCAACCATTATTGCAAATACGTAACATTAAGTTTATATTTATCTATATCTATACAAATAAATAAAATTAGTGTCTGTTTCTAATATTAAAACAAACGCTCTTTACTAAATGCATACATATGCATTTAGTAAAAAGCGTACCTGAACCGTGTATACATACATATGTATACACGGTTCAGGTACCAAAACAATTTTTTTATAAATTTTTGTTTGTCTGTTTCTTTGTTTTTTCCGGGTAATCTCTGGAACGCCTGTACCGATTTTGACGGGACTTTCACTGGCAGGTAGCTGATGCTCTGAGGAGTACCTTATTCTACTTTTTTTTAGACTAGCTTCGTCCAGCGGCGTTACCCGCGGTACCACAATAACCGCGGGTAACACCGCGGGGTTCAACTAGTGTATAGATAAAAATAATATCTATATATGTAAATATTTTAAATTATGTGTAGTGTAACTGTAACTAGTAACTGATTCAGGGAGTTAAACTCACAATATTCTTATTACCCGAAAGAAGCATAAAAAGGGTAATAGTTTTCTTGTGTTTCAATATTTTAGTAGTTATTGTTTCATGATCACTGTACTTGCAGTTTGTAGCAGTGTACCATCATATTAGACGCACTACATGTGATCTTTTTTAACGATAGGTATATTATGTGCACTTGGCATTCTAGTCACAGCATCTTTATGATAACCTTGATATAAAAACTTTTGAGAGTTCACTGTGAGAGTTTGGCATAAGAAATTACTTTAAAGCCCCTTTACTTGATTACTGATTGAATGGTAAAATTGTGTATTCTCATAGTCTTACCCGTCAGCGTGATGTACCCTTTCGAAGTAGAGGCTTATATGTCCAACAGTGAACTATTAAAGGCTGTTGATGATATATAAAAATGATGACACCTATACTGAACTACGGAATGGATTTGATGGAAGTGGTGTCGATAGATTCGTGAAAACGGACCGAGTAACATAGGCCACAGATATTTTTTTATTAAAAGTTTAATATGTTAAAACTATTGTTACTAATATATTATATTCCATACTTGAATTACCCATACCAGGAAAAAATAAAATATTCCGTGCATTGTTCTACCGCATGCGAAGACTACTTTCTTTGATTGTACATACCTACCTCTGAAGATGCATTTACAAGGCCGCCGAGTCAGATCTGGAGACTGGCAGGACAAGTTTATATTTTACATCAGCTGGGATAATAAACATAATAATAAACCACGACTCTTGACGCAAATTCGTTCGGAAATCAATCATAAAATTCCAGATAAAACGGAAAATGTTTTACTTTTATGACTTAGCAACGGATGAACTATGTGTTTAGGTAAACATTGATCAGCTGGTTTTGTACATATGTACATATACTGCGGTTACATATCATGGAGCGATAGTACGCCTTTAAGTGGATGTTTTTGGACAAAAGAAAATGTACTTACATTAATCGGTATTATGTGTATAATACCTACTAATATAGGTTATAAATGTATTATATCTTTTATTCTATACTTTTTGGACGTTAACTAAATCTCTTTTTTGTGATGCAAATTAATTTGTTACCTAAACTAGCTGGCAGCACAAAAGTGACAACCCTATTTAATCCAACAAACCGGCGTTCGTTTCCAAGGTTTTTGATTTTGATCTTTTTTAAAAAGCAACTCCTGCGCTATGAATAAATTATGCTGTGAGGACTTTAGAAACACTTGAAACGGACGCAATCTAGGCTCAGAATAACAATTTGTGCACCACACAAGTGTTGTCCCATGTAGGCTGAACGCTTTCTACTGCGCTGAATGTTGTGAAGTCCCCCGACACATCCTACTAATATTATAAACGCGAAAGTTTGTAAGTATGGATGGATGGATGAATGGATGTTTGTTACCCTTTAGCGCTACTGATCGAATTTGGATGAAATTTTACAGTAATATGGCTTATACATCAGAATAACACATATGCTACTATTTGCCGCGAGAACCGACATACGCGCGGGCTGAGCCACGGGCAACAACTAGTGATGTATATTCCTAATAGTAGTAGTGTATAAAAAAACTGAAATAAATTAAAACGTAAATAAGTAATGGCACTAGAAAGTGTAAGAACAAGTGACAAAGAATGCCAAAATAAACAAATACCAATCTCTCTTTAGGTGTAAACATTGTTTGTTAACTTTCAATCGAAATGAAAGTCATGTAATATGTAAACACAACTGTCAGGGCGACATTTTTGTTTGCGTTCAAAACTTGTAATCAGTTGAACGGTAGCCCCACGTCTTCACGCACAAATATTTATACTTACACTGTACTTATATAACAGTACTTGTATTGAAATACATACACACGTATACAAATTCTAAACCTATGTACAAAATAAGGGTGAATATCACTTAAGCTATTTCTGTATTTGTAAATTTTTTTGGGATTTTTTTATCTTTATGAGAACAAAACACATGAGAAATAATTTAACAGTCTAGTAGTTACCTGCTTTAAATTTTATTTCTAATGTGTTTAGTAGTGTATGATGAATGTCTATACTTTTTTTTGTCTATGTGTATGAATGTCTATAATTTCGTGTTCAAGGAAAAATAAGTTTTTAGTCCCAGAATAAAAAAACATTCACTAACGGGCCCCTGGGCCCTAGCCAAGTTGCAAGAGTTCTTCTTTCTGCAATCGTTAACGCCTAAATTCTCATGTGTCATTGGCTACAAAGCTAGTCTAAAAAAAGTAGCCTAAGTTACTTCTTAGATCATCAGTTATCCAGTGAAAGTCCCATCAAAATCGGTCCAGCATTTTCTGAGACTACCCATAACAAACAGACAGACAGACAAATATTGTAAAAAAATGTATTTTTACATGTACCTTGTTTACATACGTATGCATTTATTAAAAAGCGGTTATTTTAATATGCAGACATTCCAATTTTTTTTTTCTATGGATAATTTGACACGTTACAATACATAGTTATTGACCATTTCGATTACTTGCAATGGAAGTAAATCAGTTTGAATATTAATGATTTTAATGCTCAGTCAATCAAGTCGAAGTGTTGCCGTTGCCGCAATGTCACTTAATTACGTGAAAGCGCATTGATTTTCTTTGAAACCGGTTATACTTTGACTATAATCAGACACGGCACAGTACAATACAATGATTGACTATTTCGACAAGCATGTGCAATGTGTATGAATATTAATGTCGAATAAAATTGTTTTGCCGTCTAAATAGACTGATGGATATGGCGTTTGTTCATAAGATAAGATTTATTTAAGTTAGAGGCATTTAAATGTTATGAACTAAGAGGGCTTTGTCCAAAACTTAGACCTCTGTATTCACGATGGTGAAAGAAAAATTTGTAGTATAAGTTTACATTCAACTACAAATTACAGTAACGAAGAATAAACAGTCATGTGTGAAGTTATTTTTGATAGATTGGTAATTTTCGCCTTTACAGAAATCTTAGTGCACGGAAATATTTAAATTAACAAAAAATACGTTATATAAGTTCCCACGAACATTTCGCATTATGGAACAAAAATATTTACAAAAATAAAAATTTTAATATAATATTAATGCCTAACATGAACATAAATAATATATAAAGCTGAAGAGTTTGTTTGTTTGTTTGTTTGTTTGTTTGTTTGTTTGTTTGAACACGCTAATCTCAGGAACCACTGGTCCGATTTGAAAAATTATTTTTGTGTTGGATAGTCCATTTATCGAGGTAGGCTATAGGGTATATATCATCACGCTACTACTAATAGGAGCGGAGCAACAATGAAGAATGTTTAAAAAACGGGGAAAATTTTCACGCTACGGGCAATATAAGGCGCAAACGAGGTTGCGTGGGTCAGCTAGTATGAACATAAATTTGATTGCTTTAGATAGTGTTGGTGCACCCACACGCAATTGTGGTTATTTATCTGAAATAATAATTCTAATTAATTCATACAACGGCGTAAACATATATTATGACTAGCAATTTGCCCCGGCTTTGCACGGGATCTTTACAGAAAATATAATATAGCCTATGTTGCTCTGAGTAGATGTCCAACTTAAATTTTACCGATGTCTTCAACAAATGTACCTAGTTATATTTAAGTCAATGTACTCAATAATTTAACAAATTATAAACCTTCTTCAAGAATCACTCTACCTATTAATAAAAACCACATAAAAATCCGTCCTTTTAAGTTTATCGCGAACAGATAGACAGACAGAGAGACGCGGTGGAGAACTTTGTTTTATACTAGCCGACCCACGCAACCTCGTTTGCGTCTCATAATGCCCGTAGCGTGATAATTTTCCCCCGTTTTTGTAACATTTTTCATTGTTGCTCCGCTCCTGTAGGTCTTAGCGTGATGATATATACAGTATAGCCTTCCTCGATAAATGGGCTATCTAACACTGAAAGAATTTTTCAAATCGGACCAGCGGTTCCTGAGATTAGCGTGTTCAAACAAACAAACAAACAAACTCTTCAGCTTTATATATTAGTATAGATATTGATTTTGTGGCGGCTTGCCATAGGTGCAACGGCGCGGCGGCGCAATATAGGATAGGATAGGATCTAAGCGAATGGACTATACCGTACTGTCCCACAGCGGTCCTCTTCGGGTGGTGTAATTTATAAAATTGACTGAGAATGTCATCTACGTTCAATGATGTCTTTTGACAAAATAAAAATTTAATTTACTAACAGAAAAAGCCTCAACTCTCTTGCCGCTTCTAACCCCATTAGCCTAGGAGAATTGCGGCTTTGTTTTGAGTACTCAATTATTAAGTTATATTTGCCCTATGGGTCACATTGGACATGCTATCTGCAATAGTAGGGTTTCCAATGCCAATGACTTTAAAATTCATCCACCGAAGCGGTTGCCCGTCCTAGACATAATGAGTTTATTTTTTTATAATAATAGAGAAAACAATCTTGTTAAATGACTTTCCAAGTGGCTTTCTCCTCGGTCCCCTTTGATTGCCAGCACGTTAATAGAATTTTTGCGGTGTGCTGTTGTCTCATAACCATCTCGGTAATAACTTATCACGTTTTTCCAGCTTAATTTGAATCTTCCTTCGGTTAAGTATCGTATTTTTGTATTTCACTGTTTTCTGTCCAGTAGATAATAAGCTATTATTTCTTAGTTGAGTTGACAAGAATCGGTTAGCGCTTGGAGGTAGGCTTTCGCTTGGTTTTAAACTATACGTAAAGAAAATCTATGTGTCTTTAAGTATACATAAACTATGATAAATCTCACTTTATTTCATAGATATTGATAGAAACTGATAGGACTAATAACATGACAAAAAATAGAAACACGTAGCAATGTGTTAGTAGATTAGGAAGCTCGGGGTCACACAGCGAGCTATGGAACGGGCTATGCTTGGGGTCTCTCTACGAGATCGAATCAGAAATGAGGAGATCCGTAGACGAACTAAAGTTACCGACATAGCAGAGAGAGTCAGCAAGCTGAAGTGGCAGTGGGCAGGGCACATAGCTCGGAGAACCGATGGCCGATGGGGCAGAAAGGTTCTTGAGTGGAGACCACGTGACGGTAAACGCAGCGTAGGAAGGCCTCCCGCAAGGTGGACGGACGACCTAGTTAAGATCGCAGGGACTCGTTGGATGCAGATTGGGATAGCACAACCTAATTTGGGAAAAATCATTACAGAGAACGAGAGAAGTTTGATAATTACATTGCAGTCATGGCAGTCATGTAACAAATCTGTCAGTATAATTACTTTATGTGTAGGAGAAATCTTCCGATGTCACTTGGTTGCCAATTCTGTTAATAGGTACTTAGTATTGAGCGACCACCTTCTTGTTTATAAATCAGTCAGGCATGTTATGTGCTCAGATGAGGGAGGAACCGCAGTAAAAGTCATATAAGTACAGTTCCTAGCACGTCATTCCGTTTAGTACCCGTTGGGTGAGACTAACATCTGGATGAGTGTACTATTTTAGTACAAGTCAAAACGTCAACAGTGAGACTAAAATATACTAGTTCTAGTTTCGTTTACATTATTTAACATATATAATTAATACAGATTTACAAGTCATTGATCGAACATCATGTCCTTAATGAGTCATTAAATTGTATAGTGTCGTATTTTAATTTTACTTGATGATTAAATTAATAGTTATTTCTATTCATTCATAAACAAGGAAAAAATATTTATTTAGTTTGAAATCGAGATTTAGTTTGTGGAGTATTTAGTACTAAAAAGTATCTATGTAATGTATTCACGTCAGTTGTCTAGTACTCATAATACGAGTACAAGCTCTGCTTAGTTAAGAATTAGATGACGTTCTGTATTATATGTCCGAAATATTTATTAATTGAAGCCTGATTCACCCTCTGTAGATATTCTAGTACCTATCGTATAAGAGTTTGTGAAATGCGATTGGCTTATCGCCAATATATATCGACCAAACATATATCTACATATAGGTATATCATGAAAGTTGTGATGTAGACGCGATGGTTGTTGATACGGGTAATCATATGCCGATAAAAATAAATGATCTAGTTGCCAGTCACTAGTCGGTTTGATTTCGTGATACCTACGCAGAATTTGCTAGTGACAACTGCTGAAGAATTGTCTAGTGTGCAGTGAAATAAGGCCAAGACGAGTTTCGTGTCCGTATGGTTTCACTCTTATTCATTGTTTTACGGGTCGTGTACGAACGCATCATTACTTCACCAGTGTGTTTACGATGGGCACACATGCGTGTAAATGGCGGCATGACCGCTATTTGCCCTCTGTTGAACAGTCCTCCAACCTGTTTAATTGCCTATAATAACACTAATTTATACATTTTACGCAACCCAAATCTGAAAATATTTTTGGATGTACATATATTAGCGGTTGGTCCAATTCTAAGAATTTTTAAAAAGTTAAATAAACTCCGATGACACATTCATCATTATCCTCATAATTTATCAATAGCCTTTAAGAGTCCACTACTGGACATAGTCCTAAAAAAATAGCAAATTACATTAAAACATTTTCATTGATATGAGCTCATATGAGGATTTCCATTAAACTCATCAATCATTGTAGTCACACTGCAAGTCCCTTTACTTCAATATTCTATGCACACCCATCACGGTTTAGCAACCGACTGAGTGAAATTTTCTTTTCTAATTTTGATGTGTGCATATTTTTAACATATGTTTATTCTATTCATCAAACTCTAAGGCTGTTAAATGACTGTTTAAGCATGTAAACTTGTTCCCGTAAACTGAGATTTATCTCTTTACATCTCAGATTCATTCACATTCATCGCATCGCCCTACTTACAATAGGGATTAAAAGAAAACTAGGTTTTGTCCGCGACTGGCCCGGGTGTATATCAGTTCTCGCGGTAAAAAGTAGCCTATGTATTTCCTCAAGAGTCAAAGTATCTCTACACCAAATTTCATTGAAATCTGTACAGTAGAAAAACATTGAAAGCGTAACATAGAGTTACTTACGAATTTATATTATAAGTGTGGATTAAAGTTATCATCTTTTTACGATTTCTTTTGAGTCATAAACGACGTCACGTTATCGTTTTATCTTTTTTTGGAACTTAAGCTTTTGTTGTCATCTGTTTTTAATTTTTTATCACAGTATCTTATCTTAACGTAAAATTTATTCATTTCAGTTTTCTTCGATAAATAGTATTATTTATTACAAAAATAAATGATTATCACGCAAAACAGATCAGTACGGAAATATCGGGAATTGATTTCAACCTTGCTAGACAATCTGACTTGAAAGTCAAGGCTTTTTTGATATGTTAGTTGATATATTTTGTGTATGCATTATATATAATTATATATATATATATCTAATAAAATAGGATTACGCGAAAACAAAATTAAAAGAAAGAAAGTAGGTAATGACATAATAATATTAAAAAGCAGGGCTTGCTCGATGTGTCGCTATTTTCTTAACGTGAATGAAATGACATTTTTTTACTTTTATTAATTACTTTAAAAACTCACTGTTGCATACCACGATACAGAAATGTCGGACTCGGAACAAATTCGTTGAGGTAACATCAAAATGATTTCCATCCCAGAGTATCCCAGAAAACCAATTATGCTCCTACATCCACCTTTTCGAAGGACAGTTTTAGGTTCCAACTCTCCTGTTTCACGGCTTAGTAAAAAATATAATCACTACAGTAGTCAGATAGATATATTTGGCAAATTTCAGCGATTTAAGAACCGGGTCCAAGCCCTTACTGTCGATTAACCATGTATTAATTAATTAATATCCCTAATAGGGATAGACGCCAATCAAAATGTACATTAAGTTCATAACTTATTGGACAATCTCATTAAATGTAAGGAGTTTTTTTTTTCTTAATTTTGTTACAATTTATGCATGTAGTGTTTACCTACATGAGTTATACACTTAGATTAAGATTTTACTGTTTTGTTTTATACTTATAAATGTTTTAGTGTTATAACTACTGGTAAACCATTAAATAAATAAATAAAATAAATGATTTGAGCTTAGAGCTGTCCATTTTCATTAAAATTGAAAATAATTATTAACTCAAATAATGACGAACTCTTTTCTTTGTAATAAAACAATGCCACTAATGCCGTAACAATGATACAAACGATTGCTAATCAGCCCGTTTAAAGCTCCATTTTATTCACACGTGTTCATACACTTTTGAATAAATCTTTAATTTGAGTTCTTCTGTGAAATTTGTGATTAATAAATTATGTGATTAAACTAAGTCGTTTTTTTTTTTTTTTTTATAATTGTTAATAAACTAAGTCGTGTCCGCACAGCGACGAGTGAAGTGACATTTGTGATTTATTAGATAGCTGGTATTCAATTTGTTTACTAATTGTGTCAACGCATTATAATGTTCAAACTCATGATCGGCGTAAAATGATTAGGTATGTAAATATTTTGGTTAAGATATACTACTAACTGTACTGATTGAAGTTAAGCATATTATCTTTACAAAGCAGTTATAATTTTTTTTTATTCGTATGTATATGTTTTTTTAATTATATACGTGACGTGACTTATAATGTTATTATATTCAAAATAAATACAATGGTTAATAATAATTCAAACCGATGATCGATTGTCGAATAGAAAAATATGATTCGATTTCCATTATGTTGATAATTCTGTTTCATCCTAATCATATCCTTAGGCTATCTCCAAGGCTCTCCACAACAGCCAGACAACAGTCCTGTCCAATACTGTTCATGTTCATTTAAAATAAAAACCGTAAATCATAAATGTTAATTAATGCTAAGATAAACTTGTAAAAACCATTTTAAGAGCACAAAGCGATACGTAAAACTTCCCGGAAGAGACTTCAAAGAATTATACGGAATATACAAACAGAATAAATCCTTCTTTTAAATTTAAGTTCATTTAACCAATCGAATACACGTGTCAATTTCGAAAATTCGAATGTCATTGACTCTGTTGACTACTTAAATATTCTGTATTTGAATTTGAAGTGATGTAGGCATAAAGAGATTTTACAAAATGTGCTTGTATGCGAATGTTCTCATCGTCCAACGTCGTTTAAAAACGATATGATATTAAAAAAAAACAATACTTTTGAATATAAACTGTTATGAAAAAATGTTATTTAATATGCTATTCACACGATTCGTACGGTGTTTCATTTAAAGTGGAATAAAATGTCTCACGACACCATTCAGTGATTGTCAATTTAAACTTGTATTTATAAACATTGTTGAGAATGGGACTTTATTGGAGCAATCGGATATGATTTTAAACTTGACAACACGTTCTATATTGCTTTTGACAGGAATAAGAGTTATTTTATGAATTACTAGCCGAACTCCGCGGTGTTACCCGCGGTTATTGTTGTGCCGCGAGTAACGCCGCGGGACATAGTTGGTCCAGAAAAAGTAGCCTAAGTTACTCCCTGGATCATCAGCTACCTGCCAGTGAAAGTCCCAATCCGTCGAGCCGTTCCAGAGATTACCCGGAACAAACAGACATATGCATATGCATTGATTAAAACAGATTACAAACAGACACTCAAATTTTATTTATTGTATAGATTATGTATAATATTAAACGCAGTTGTATATAATTATCTTATATGTAAAAAAACAACTAGATATAATATAAATCAAGTTAAATTCGTACTCCATGACTTTTACCCGTGTATTTATTTTATATTTATTCACATTAAAAAAAAGAACCTTTTGGTAACGTAGGTAACTTTTTTTTCACAAAAGAGGATCAGCGAATTGTGACGACGATAATTTCATGATGGTCGGCTGAGCCCTGATAAACAAGTAAATAAAGTTGTAATTCGCATCTGGGAGCACGGTCGTGCCTTCGCCAAGACGAGCCAAGCGAAGCGCAAGGGCACTACCTACCTTTTCTCAAAGTGCTTCGTCGCTTTTTTTGAACCCTCATAACTTTGGTTTCCGATATACCAGATAGTTCAAATTCTCAGTATATAATGTCAATAGTACGCTAATTAAACGTACAAAGTTTCAATTGCGTAGCTCTGATACTTTAGATTTTATTGATATCTAAAATATACCGATTTCATCACTAACACACTGATGATCATCAAAACTGTTAGGTTACTTCCTGAAGCGCTAGAAGGCTAAAATTTGGTATGTAAACTAAGTTTAGTGTACAAAAAAAACATAAACCTATTATAAATTACAAACTCTACATCTCAGTGAAAAACTATGGCTTGGCTGTTTCGTTACTTCAAAAACTAAATATTCGCATACATTACTTCAGAAACTAAATTTTTACAAACACAAAAAGGCGTTCGTTTCGCCTTCGTGACGGTAGCGAAACGGCAAAGCCATAAATTTTACTGAGATATAGAGTTTGTGAAGTTAGGGTTAGTGTAGTTAGGGTTAGTGGAGTTAGGGCGTGTAGACTCAGAAGTTTGGCTCTACATGAGATCTAATATCTTTTTTACTGGGTAAGCCATATGCAGTCGTATTGGCAGCATTTTACATGAAAATGTTTTTGGTGGGATTAATCATATATTGAGACTAGCCGACCCACGCAACCTCGTTTGCGTCTTCTATTGCCCGTAGCGTGATAATTTTCCCCCGTTTTCGAAACATTTTTCATTGGGTCTATTGGTCCTAGCGTGATGATATATAGCCTATAGCCTTCCTTGATAAATGGGCTATCTAACACTGAAAGAATTTTTCAAATCGGACCAGCGGTTAATGAGATTAGCGTGTTCAAACAAACAAACAAACTCTTCAGCTTTATATATTAGTATAGATAGAAACCTCATTTTAGCACAGATTAGTTTTGTCACAGAGAATTAGTTTTGTCATTCGACTTGGCAATGCTGTAAGAGGCTGTAAGTTCTCTGTCGACGATGATGATTTTTTTGTCGCTTGCATGTAAATAATCAATTTGTAAAAGTCACAGTTTTAGACTGAACTAATATTAACTTAAGATATATAGCAGTATATACCCGGATACGTAATAAATATCATGTTGTAATAATATTTATCATTTTCATTACTAATGATGATAATTGACCCCCATTTGACCTTAAGAATCCTAGGGAATGACCATATTATGGTACTAATCATTCCATGTTATTAAATCAATACATATAACAAAATCTGTTCAATGTCTGTCCATGGAAGATATGTAAGAAAAACTATTATAGGGGGACTTTATGAATGCAATAAAACCCAAAACAATAATTTCAGATTTTTGTCTGTAAGTTTGTGCACGCTAATCTCAGAAACGACTTAATCGTTTTGAATGCAGTTTTCACTAGTGCGTTGCAGTTTGCTCTACTTAACATTTAGTGTTTGTTTCATTTCTATCGGATAACAAATAAAAAAGTTATACCAATGTATCTCCGTAAGTAAGTAAAGTAAAATAATCTCCGTAAATAAGTTTTTGTTTCGCTCGTGAAAATCATTTTTTCTTGAAGACGAAACATTAACCAAAAGACCGTTCTCTTGACAATATTTATGCGTAATTTCATAAATTTCTAATCATTACGGCAGCACATAAAGTACAAACAAACATCTATTTATCAAATACAATATTCGTTTATTATTATTCTTTATAAATAAATCTTTGAAAATACAAATATTAGTGGGCTCGTAACTTAAAAACATAAAGAATAAGAAATAAATTTTGAAAATGAAAAGAGATCTTATCCCTCGACTCAAGGTTCCAGATTATGTAAAACAAGTTTACCCACGCAACCTCATTTACGCCTCCTTTTGCCTGTAGCATAATAATTTCCCCCCCCCCTTATTAACCGACTCCAAAAAAGGAGGAGGTTTCTGAGAAACCCGTTTTTCAATTCGACCGTATATATACTTTTTTTATGTGTGTTCGCGGATAACGGAGAACCGATTTTGATGACTCTTTTTTAAATGGAAAAGGGATATTATCTCCTTTCCATTAAAACCAACGGTGGTACCATGAAGGACACATAGATCTGATGATAGCATCCAAGAGAAATCGAGTCGAACTTGAAGTCAGTTTGATTTTTGATAATTTTTTTTACAAATTTATTGGAACATTATTCACTAATGCTCTGCTCCTATTGGTCTTAACGTGATGATAGCCTTCCCCTATAAATGTGCTATCTAACACTGAAATAATTTTTCAAATCTGACTAGTGGTTCCTGAGATTAGCTCGTTCTAGCAAATAAACAAACTGTTCAGCTTAATATATTAGTATAGATAATTATGTTGATATTCGTAATCAATATTTTCAAAACATTTTCGTTTTGCTGCCTGTCCTCTTAGCCAAGATGCGAGTTTTTGGCTTCGAATTTCTTTCTACACTCGCTAACGCCTCTATTCTCTTGTATACTTATTTTATTGACTTAGCATTGAGATGACATCATCATTTGTTAGTTTTTTACTAACGATAATGCTTCTAGACCGTCAACTTGGCTAGGGGGTTGTTCTGTAATCGTTCCAGCTACATATAACAAAGACTACAATAGACTACGACTCCATTTTCGTAACTGACAGTTTAGGCCTATCAATTGTGATTTTAAAAAGATGAGTAATATGTAGTATTAAATATGAAAAAAAATTCAGACGTTTACATTGATAAGCTGATAAAAATATTTTTTTTTATTGCTGGCGATTCGCTTATCTAAAGTACTTGGAGAAATTAGATAACATAGTATTCTGAGCGATAATAGTAAACGTTTTTTATTTAAAATGTCTGACATGGTATTTTTTTATTTAATGACAAATTCGCACAGATAAACAAAAATTATATTTTTACGACTGGCGATAAAGTCCAAGAACTGTTATCGATTTATTTTACTATGTACAAGCATTGTTTAGGATTGTTTAGTCTTGAATTAGTGTCATGTTATAAATGAATCCTATAAAATACTAGCTGTCCCGGAAAACGTCGTTTTGCCATAACTACTAATAAATTAAAAATTAATTAAAAAAACATTGTCCAGCGGACAAAATTGTGGATCTAAACCATTCCCAGATCCCCTTGAACACACACAAAAAATTTCATCAAAATCGGTCCAGTCGTTTGAGAGTAGTTCAGTGACATACACACTCACAGAAGAATTATATATATAAAGATTGTTAATTAATTTGTTGAAATAAGTAGGTGTGTGGTAAATAAGTGTGTTTGGCGTTTAGATTAAGAAGATTCATAATAAATTCTACTATCCTACTGAAATATAAAGGCGAAAGTTTGTATTAATGCATGGATTTTTGTAACTCTTCCTCGTTTATACTACTGAACGGATTTAGATGAAACTTTTCAGTAATATAGCTTAAACATCAGAATAACATTTGGATTAATTTTATGTACTGTTGTTTATTGTTCATGTAAAAGTGTAAACAAATATTGGTACAACAAAGAAATAAACTTAAAAAATACAGAAATGTCAAACAAGATGTGATTAGTCCCCGCACCCTCCTCCGTAGGATGAACAGTAACTATCCATCCCCATAAGTTACATAAAACAGAGCTTATTTCTGAAAAACAGCAACAGACTTCTATTTTTGCTGATTTGTTTTCGTAACCGCAATGTCATAAGTCAATGCATTATTAATTATACAGCTACGAAAATAATGTTACGCTTCACTGAACCAAAACATACTTAAGCACTGTTGTCAAACTTATTGATACTACGATGGACACAATCTTTAATTTGTTTATTAATTGATTAATTGAGACGATTAAATTTTGCTAATATTACATTAACTACTTACTGCGCTATTCACAATATTATGGTTACTTATTTATGTTCAAATCTAAGTTTTAAATCTAAATTCGTAATCGCACTAATTTTATCCTAACATATTATAAAGGTGAAAGTTTGTGATTATGGATGGATGTTTGTATCTCTTTAACTCAAAATCTACTAGACTGGATAAACTAGTAATTTATATTTTTCAGTAAGACTATCTCGTGTCTTTTAAAGGTGATAAAACTTAGATTTGCTAACGTGTTAAAAATGTTCATGGCCATGCAAGCAATTTCATTACATTCAGAACCTGCAAACGTTCTCCACGTTCATACAATAAAATGAAAAAAAAAATTGAAAACATACGTGTTTTGTTCGAACTACAGAGTGTAGCTATAATGCCATGAAGTGTGAAGTACCAGGCAGTAAGAAAACTGGTGTAAAAAATCCCACTACATTTAAGATTTAGTATTTTTACAATGATCCCCAATCATTTTTAGTAATATAACTGCCTAACTCATTCCTCGTTGGCACAGCGGTAGCCTACGAGACTACTGTGCATGAGGTCTCTGGTTCGATTCCCGGGTCGAATGTTTGTATGATCTGCAAATGTTGATTCGGAGTTTGTGTGTTTTCTATGTATAATATGTATGTATTTACAAAAAAAAGTATAAATGTATTTATATCAGTTGTCTAGTACCCATAATACAAGCTCTGCTTAGTTTGGTACTAGATGGCGTTGTGTTAAAATGTCCGTCCGGAAAATATTGTTATGGCAACAACCTTTACAGAATAATAATGTTGATTATGTCTCATCGGATATCTTTTACCGATAAAAACTGATAAGCTTATGGATTTAAATTCCAAAAAATGTGTATAGGCTTTATTACTACGAAGCTAATCAATTACATTAATTTCTTTTTGGTCAAGGTTAGATTACAAAAAAGAAAATTTTGGTACAATTTGATATTTGCCCTATAGTTGTTGATAATATAATTATTTTCTTGTTAACTAGATCTGGATACAGGTGATATCAACTACGTATTTACGTAGTGATATATGATATTTATTTATTTATAGGTTTACCTACAGTTGTTACACATTACTTAAGAATAATACATGCATATTATATAAAATATACCAAATATACCTAGGTGTACAACATCAATAGGCAAACACAACATTCATGGAAAACATTTGGATCCTAGTATAAACAAATGTAAGACTATAGGTATTTTGATACAAACTTTATTAAAATTGATAACCAGTTTGTATAAAACTAGTTGTTGCCCGCGGCTCCGCCCGCATATATGTCGGTTATCACGGCAAATAGTAGCCTTTGTGTTATTCTGATGTATAAGCTATATTACTGTAAAGTTTTACCCAAATCCGTTCAGTAATTTTTGCGTGAAATAGTAACAAGCATCCATCCATCCATACTTACAAACTTTCGCATTTATGATAGATTGTATAAAAAAAAACAGAAACAACAAAACGGGAAAACAAAGCCGAGTCCAAACAAAGTCGAGCCGGCCCATTCATGCCGAAGCGTGGCTCTCTTACGGTGAAAATTATTCAAGTGTTGTGTTTCAAGGTTTCTTCTCTTTGCAGAGCTATTGTCCTGCACAGTTTATATCTTACTCCCTCAGTCGTATCTATATAGTATCTTACGACACCGACGGGATCAATAGGGGTGGTAGTCACATGGTACTATGTAATTGCAAGCAATGATAAAATATTGCATTTTTAGGTAACTTAGTAGACTAACATATGTTTGGCCAACAGGCTATTAAGTACTAACCGGTATTTCTAAATATTTGTTATATCAACCGTACCCCCAGTACATTAACATTACTATACAACACCTGACGAAGCTCTCGTGACATTCATGACCTTACTCACAAACAGTAAAGTAGTGAATAAAGTCATCCGTACAGTAATGAACCTTCAGTTCCAGCAGAAATCTGCATTTGCCTTATTTATACACGTAAGTCACCACAATAGTCACTTAATACTATGTTGGTAACTGATGCCAACGTTTTTGTATACAATGTAATACAACGATCATAAATTTAGACTACATGAAAATGAACCTGAGGCGTTATCCTTTTCGTTTGCAGAGGTCAAACGGCCAGAGTTAGGTCACAAAACTGATACAAACCCATATCTAGCTAGGGTAATAGCCGACCTCGATTCGCTCAAGAATAATATGACAATACTTGATTCGATTTGTTTTATATTGTTTAAGTGGCACTCATTTAATCATTGTTGTATGTTACGAAATTACTCATAATATTATTGAAATGTCTAAGTGCAAAATAAACAGACGATTGTAGCAAACACTTATTGGCATTACTTTAGTATCAAATGATACCGTGAAGCAGTTGTGTTATCTATGAGTTCAATGTCCTTTGTTATCAAACTTCTTCATTGAGCTTCTTTTGTATGACGTAGTCACATCTAATGCTAGTGTTATTACAGTTGTTATAAAATGATTACGTATCTCAAATGGTATATACGAGGCTTATTTATTTTTACTATTGTGCGAATAAAAAGAAAGAACAAGTCGGGGACTGATCTTCGCGCCGTGACTAAAGTTCCACGTGAACTTGTGTATAGTAAAAATCTTTTTCATAGGTGACTAACTCAGCCGTTTTATATATATAAAAGAAATCAAGAAATAAATTGGTTCAGATAATAATACACATTTTAATTTACAGATAACGTCCACAATACACTGTTTTATGGTCAAATATAAATAGTTTTGGAGGATCGGATAAGGTATCCAGTAGGTGACAGATATGAGAAGGGAAAATAATTTGAACTTGTTCGCAAATTTACTTGTATATTTTATTATTCTATCTTTGTTTCTGAAGTGAAACTGAAGTTTTTGAGTCTATCCCAAGTTTAGTATACTAAGATCGTATTTTTTTTTTTTAAATCAATTCAACCTGTATTCAACATATTTATCAACGTCTCCAAAAATAGATTTCCATTTGATTCCAAATGTTTATTCATATGAGAAGTTCAGCACTTTGAAAATCTAAAGTGTTATTATGATAAACTTTCAGGACTGCCAAAATATACATGCTTCTTTTAGAATTTGGTCAATAACACATTACTTGGAAAGAAATTTAAGATTTTTAGGATCAGTTTCACTTATTGCACTAAGGCCATGTTCAGATGACGAGCGCTGAACGCACGTTTTGCTAACGCGCGTTTACAACTACATATAATTTCGTTCTAGGAGTACACATTCTATCGCGCGTTTTTACAAGCGCTGGCAAAACGCGCGTTGAGCCCTCGTCATCCGAACATGACCTAATATGACCGTTTCTGCCAATCATATCTCAGTTTGGCAAGTCTTATGGATATAGACATATAAGTCATAGATACAATATATGCGAGTATATATATATACGCAAGCTTTATCTGTTAAATAGTGTATAAGACATAAATATAAAAGATACAAGAAAATATTATGTACTAAAAGCGAGTTTAACTCAAAACTAGTTTTCTTCCAGCAAACTCTAAGTAAATAGAGGATAGCAGAAAAATGTAGTGTTATAAGATAAAACGGATATCTTTTTTTTGCTTTTTGCTTTATACCTTTGGGGAGACGCAGGGCGTTTGACGACTTACTAAACCTCGCGGCGGCCTATCTCAGTAGTTTTTTGTAGCTCGGGAAACGCATCGGGAGTCCTGCGTTACCCCATGACTGGGGTATGTTCGGGAATGACCTGACCGTAGTCACCCCAAGGGCCAGACGGAATAGCGCCCCGCCTCACGTCTGAGGCAAGTGTCAGATATATGACCACTGCGAACGCACTAGATGGCATTGTGTGATAGATGTCCGAAATATTTATTTATTATTATTTACTTTATCAGGCACTGGTATAACTAGCCCTGAAGATTTGAAAACGTGTATTTAACAAATAGATAGTATTCACGAACTATTAAGCCTATGTAGAACTGCAGTGCGTTGACTCAATTCTCTGAAGAGCTACAAATAGGTGGGTGTGTGCAGTCAGTCGCGCGATTGATAACTACCACGATATGAATAAATGGATGCCCCATTAAAGTATAAAGGATCTTCCGAGAATAATCGCACCAATTGTTTGCATCTACGTTTGAACTGCAATTGCTTGCCCTTTGAGAAATATATACCCATACAGCATTCGTATATTGTCTTGTTTTTAAAAGAAGTATGATAACAGTTTTTTAGCTTATTTAGCAAGCCAATACATTGGTGTAACGCATTGAATTCACTCTGCATACCAGTGATTTCATCTAATTAAAGTAAGTATATACTAATCTAATATTTACCTTTAAACGCGCATTTCTTATATATAAATATATATGAAACGGCTCCATTGATTTTTATGAAATTCAGTATATGGGGGCTTTCAGGGACGTAAATCGATCTATCTAGGATTCATTTTTATAAAATTTACCAAAAGAAAAACAGACCCAATCTCGGTCATCCGGGTACTAGTATTAAAACTAGCACTAAAGACTTAACGACTAAGACCAATTTGCCTAAAAAACGCTGATACAATGTCTGCAAAGATAGTTTTACTAAGTAAGAAGTAATTCAAAAAACATAAGGTATATTTAACTTACGTGAAATTATTTTGCCATAACGAATCCGTAACAGATAGTAGTATTATTCGAATCATGGACAGCATCTCATAGTCAGTACACTGCTGGGCAAAGACTTCTCAGAAAGAAGGTTTTGGGCCTGCTATAGCCCGCTGGCCAGAAAATGGATGGGTATTCAATTAATTTCAAGGCAGTTTTCTGCCTTACAACCTCCCCGGAATGAATAAGGATGGTGGAACTAGGTATTCTCATTTTATCACTAGACGGCTACACACAAATAGTGTAACGAGTCGTTAGAGAAGGTAATAATACTCGTAGTTTGATCGTTCTTTAAACAGTGATAGCTTACAGTTGCCAAGATAAGCCACTGCTTTATGGAAACCTTTAGACACTAAAACAACAGTAAACATATAAATGCACGTCATAAAATATTGTATTTATGTTTGTTAGGAAAGATTTATGTTTCTTAATTTGCATGATTACCATGTTAATTACTGATTGGTATGTACAAGTATCGCGACGTCCGTGTAGTGACGTCAATTTGTTATAGGAACCGACTAACACTCTCTCAGCCTTATTGCCGTCCACTGCTGTACGAAGGCCTCCCCCAAAGAGCGCCAATCATGCCGGCCCTGGGCAGTCCGCATCCACCCGTTGCCAGCCATTTTCTTTAAGTCGTCGGTGCATCGTCCCGCAGGGCGCCCTACACTGCGTTTGCCTTATTGTGGTCTCCACTCTAACACTTAACACAGCGACCATCAGTCCGCCTGGAGTTATGACCGGCTCATTTCCACTTCAGCGTGCTGATCCTGCGTGCGAATTTTATCTAACTAAGTTAACTAACTAACTAAACTAACTGCGAGTAACACGCAGCACTGAAAGACAAGGAAAACTTAAAACTATTCAAAGTAGTAAAGCCGTGCTGATTTCAGCATGAACGGGACGACTCAACCGGGACGGTACTACCATAGCACAGAAAATCACCTTAAAATGACAGCGTTCATGCTGTCGTGTTTCGTTAGTGAGTGCGAGACTGGAGGTCTAATGATGCAGAAGCATCACTAGGCCATCAGGGTGTGGGTCACCAAATCTGCGTTCGCAATGAGAATGGTCTTGGATTTTGCTTATGCTTTCATCAGGTAGTGTCGTGTCATTTTGGCAGGGCTGTATATAAAAAAAAAACAATAATTAATACCAAACCGTCTGACCGGCGTAGCAGATCAAAACC
Organism: Spilosoma lubricipeda; assembly: GCA_905220595.1. Taxonomy (NCBI): domain Eukaryota; kingdom Metazoa; phylum Arthropoda; class Insecta; order Lepidoptera; family Erebidae; genus Spilosoma; species Spilosoma lubricipeda. The sequence continues at coordinate 7,603,136 of HG992290.1, forward strand.
TACTTGGTAAAGACTTGCCAAACAGTGAACTATTACAGATTTGTGATGATGATGGCGATTACGATGGTATGCAGTAAATCAATTTTATGTTGTTTTTCTTAGATCATTGCTAAGTTAATACGATGTCTGTATGATCTGTTTAAATATTGACATCATAGCAAAATATAAATTCGCGTACTGTCATTTATGTAGCTCATGTAGCACGGTATAATTTTAATTTATTCTTATATCAAAATAGTCAATTCAGAAATTTCAAGTTTGCCATTTCAATTGATTCTCGCAATGGATACCTACATCAAATTGAGTCTGCTCAGTGAACTACGTTAGTGCCTATATAAATAAAGAAAAATAAATATCATTTGGAGTATACCTACTCTATACTCTTTCTATATGCCATATGGATACATTAACAAATATATGCCTAGTAATACTTAATTAGAAAGCTTATGCCTAACAAGTTTTCTAGAATTTAGAAGGTACAGCTGAATAATAACCTTAGATGTTTGATTATGAGAGATACATGTTCATTTATAAATGGGCTTCTTTATTTTACGGCCTCATATAAAAACTACTGAAAGTGATTAATCAGTTATGACACCTTTGACCTTAATCACATATTAAAGACAATTTCTGTTTAATGTTTTACCTATCTTTTTATCGTATCACTTTTTTGTTTCCCGTATTTTAAAACATCACGGCAATCTGTGGTGAAATTTCATATACATATTGCATAGGAGCTGTTGACCTTCTGGCGTGTGATTTCCTTGTCGCTATCTGCGACGAGAGCATCAGAATCTCGTAACCAATTTCATATTACAAACATAACTACGTAATTAATTCAATATTTTAACTTTCTAAGCTTCGATGCCATACACACGCACAAGTATTCTTCCCTCCTATGTTAGTAGGCATAATATCTCGGTATTTTTTTTATTGCTTTTCATGATCTTCTTTAATTCTCATCAACCTTTTATAGTTCTCTGTTGGATGATACCTCTCTTTAACAAGTAAAATTTTAACAAAAATAAAACCGACTTCAAAGTTTGACTCGATTTCTCTTGGATGCAATCATCAGATCTTAGTGTCCTTAAAATGGTACCACCGTTGAGATATCTCCTTTCCATTAAAAAAAAGAATCATCAAAATCGGTTCATAAAGGACGAAGTTATCCGCGAACACATAAATATATATATATATACGGTCGAATTGAGAAACCTCCTCCTTTTTTTAAGTCGGTTAAAAAAGAGGTTTTGATCTGGTTCATCACACTGACATATTCTGTGCTAAGTATTCCTTCTCTTTGCAAAGCTATTGTCCTGCACAGTTTGCTCCATTATCAACTCCTACGGCACCCATGCGATAAATAGAGATGGTGATAATCCGTGTTCTCAATCAACACTACACGAACTTACTTTACTCAATTACGTTCTATCAATAAATTCGGTTGTTCCTTTGGCCCTAAATAATAAACACACGTGAAAGGTTATATAATAATTTATTTTTCTTTAATGTTATTGTTATTTGAATGTAATCACATTTGTATTAACATTATGTCACCTTCAGCTATCAACTTTAAAAGTCATGTGTGTTTACTAAAATGTACATACCTTAATATTACCCACTTGACAATAAACACATTGTCTCCGATAGCTCTTTTCTTATATAACTGTAGAGGTGATAGGGGAAACCGGTCGCAAAATATTTTTATCAAACGGTATTGTTATTATAGGCAATTATTATCTTGAATGTTCGTTATTAGCTATTTGCTTTTTGTTTTATGCTGATTGTTTAGGTACACTGTCTCACCGTTAATTAACGTAATAATTTCACGTGCTTATCATAAAACACTTTAAATAAGTGCTGTCACGATTGTTGTCGCTTGGTCTGCGTTGAAAGGTGACCAAAACCGAGGAATATTGCTTTTGATAATTTAGGTACGTCAATAAGCTTTTTATAGTGAGGTTTATGCAAGGTATTGAAGCTTGCTAGGCTTTTATGCCAGAGAATATATTTACCATCCACTCCTCTGCTATTACAAATAAAATTTGTGATTTATAAAACTCTAATTTAAGACTAAAAAAAAAGACTTCGGCTACAGTTTTTCTTTACGCGGGGAATGCCTTTCGCACCATACCTTTGTTGGGGAGACGAAGGGCGTGTGTGGGACTCCCGGAAGACAGATCTACCGGTAGTTCTAAATTCTAGAAAACTTAAACATAGGTAGACCTACCTCGGCAGTCGGGAGGAGCTCCAGGAACGCATCGGCAGCGACCTTATAGACCTATTCTAATGTTTATAGCCTTAAATTGAGTCCGACATGACACTATTTACAAATAACGAGTCTATGCGAAGAGCTGTGACCGGGCGCCCTGATTGGATAATGGCGCACTGACCTCTTATGTTATTAGTAAACTATATTTATCGAAATACTCCCCTACAATCCGTACTGTAATATTATAAATTCGAAAGTAACTCTGTCCTTCTGTCTGTTGTAACCAAACGGCTACACCGATTTCAATAATATTTGGCATGGAGATATTTTGATTCTTGAGGAAAGATATAGGCTACTTTACCGCGATAACAGGCGGAGCTAGTTTAGAAATATTACAGCTTCAGCTTCGTGTTTACACGTGATGAACTGCCCACAAGAATAAATACATACTTTGTTGCGATTATTCCATTTTCCCAGTCCACACAGACTACAAGCGTATGTACGTCACATGGCTAATTTTATATTTAGAAAGTATTTGCGTGCTGCTAAATATTTGCAATGATGAAACATGCCTTTTAAAATTACAAAAATAGTGTTGAATTTAACAAAAAAATATCATCAAAGAGTCAATCAGGGGGGCTATCAGACTATGCTGTTAATACAGTTTACTTGAAACGTCAGGCAAATCAAAGATATGGTAATACCTTTAAATAAGTTATCGCGGTAATTCCCGTAAAATAATTATTATTACACTTTGCTTGGTCCAGCTCGATGGTTATATGTAGATTCTTTTATATATACTGGCCTTGAGCTTACCAAAATGACTCTACTCTGCCTGATGGAAAGCATAATCAGAATCCAAGAGTGGTGGTCACCATACTCATTGCGGCCTAGTGATGCTTCTATATCATTGAACCTCCGGTCTCGCACTCACCAACGAAACACGACAGCATGATCGCTGTTATTTTACGTTGATCTTCTATGCGATGGTAGTACCACCCCGGACGAGCCGGTCCGTTTCTGCTGAAATCAGCGTGTCTCTACTACCTTGATAATGTAAGTAAAAATCCCTTATTTGTTGAAAGAAAAACATCTCTAGCTGTTTTTGTCTTTATTACAATGTAACAATAAAGCCAAATAAGCATAAAATAGGTAAGTGCAGATTATAATTGTTGACCTTCCTGTCGTCGCTGGAAAATCCTACAACAACGTTAGAGGTCACGTAATATGTCTATTTAAATTAATTCTGAATGTTTCTATTTTGCTGTGGAGTCTTCTATGATACACATAGCTAGTATCTGCACAGTAATTAGAGAATTACTGCCTCGGTGGCGCAGTGGTAGCGTACGCGACTGCTGTTCTTGAGGTCTCGGATTCTATTCCTGGGTAGGACCAAATGTTTGTGTGATCTGCTAAATATTTGTTTCGGAGATTGGGTGTTTTCTGTGTACAATATGTATGTATTTACAATATATATATATAAGTATTTATATCAGTTGTCTAGTACGCATAATACAAGCTCTGCTTAGTTTGGGACTAGACGGCGTTGTGTGTTAGACGTCCGAAAATATCCGAAAAATTCTAGACTCCATAACACTAAGGCTAGAGTCTAGTATTATATGTAAAAGTAATATAATAATATTATATTATTATATAATAAGTTTTATTGTAAGCTATTATTGTAATAAGTTTAGGTTATGGAATACCAGATTGATTTGCAATATGAATGTAACAACAACAAGTTGTTTATAAAAAAGGCAGTGGGAGAGCCACGCTTCGTCATGAATGGGCCGGCTCGACCGAAGTGATACCACGGCCTCACAGTCACCGAGTGAGTGAGGATACCTGAGGCCCATACCCCAACTCCTCCCCATTTCCCTTTCCCCATTCCCCAAAGGTCGGCAAAGCACTTGTGACGCCTCTAGTGTTGCCATGGACGGCGGTAATTGCTTACCATCAGGTGATACGTCTGCTCGTTTGCACACTTTACCATAAAAAAGAGTATTTTATAATTTTCCTTTAGAATATTGCGGAAAACTTCAGACTATGTAATATTTATATATATTCTGTTGTATCAAAGAGACATATCTAAAGATTCACACTTGAATAAGTAGTAATATAAAATACAAACAGTGGAACATAGAACCTCCTCCTTTTTGATGTCAGTTAAAATATAAAATAACTTACAATGTTATTTAAATATTCTCTGACCAGTAGGTGTATCCTAAAATGTAAAACTTAGATATCGATATTTTCTAACAAGCATAAACTTTTACATAGACTATGTCAACAGGGCCATTTTTAATCTATCGACACCATATTCATTAAAACCGGTTCAGTATCAGTAGTTTAGACGCCACGCTACGATGAAACATACGTAGGTATACTGCCAAAAATATTTGTCTTCCTTTTGACTTCGACGCAGTCGGTTAAAAAGAAAACTGTTACGTCAACTATTTTAGTTATTAATTTGTTTTCACAACAAACAGGTATAATAATCTAGGTATTACGTATATAATAGTTTTATCTGTTGTTATGTACCTACTTATAACACCGATAAAGTGATAATAAAATGGTTGAAAGAAGAAAAGAAAGTACCTACCACAGTTTATCTTGTACTTATTACTTTCAAACAAGATACCGATATCTTTCAGGGTCAATTATGTGTATATACTTACCAGCTTTTCCCTGCAGCTCCGCCTGAGTAGGAATATGTCAGATATCGCGATGATTCAATTGAAATAAAACATTATCGTAAAGCCGCATCCAAATAGCTTTAGCTTTTTTGAGATTAGCGCACACAGAACACAATAAAAAACACAACATAGGCAAACACAAAAATACTGTGCTGTCGTGTTGCGTTGGTGAGTGCGAGACCGGAGGCCCAATGATGCAGAAGCGTCACTTGGCCGCCATGGTGTGGGTCATCATGCTGAATTGTTGCATTCGTAATGATTATGGTGACCATCTGACTCTCCAGTATGATTAAGTGGTGATTAAGGTGACTCTTGGATTCTACTTATGCTTTCGATCAGGCAGTGACGAGTCATTTTGGCAGGTCCATACATAAAAAAACCTAAAAACTCTTGTTTTGTGTTCTGTTACTTTAAAAAGACCCCATTCTATACTTGTTCTTCAATATCTTTGATGTACAGATTGCAATTTTATTACCTACATGTACAGATACGAAAAACTGCAAGTCGCAGTCAAACAGGTAAATGGTGATTGCAAGAGATACGTAGTACAATTGTCTTCCATAGTATGTTGTTTCATTTTCCTGTTGCAAGTTATTCTGACAGCTAGACTAGTCTAAACAAATCAAAAATAGTTTGTGCCTTATTATCAGCGGAATGAACCATCCCGTGTTCGTCATCCGGCCCGAACAGAGACGTTTTTCCTCAGGTCGTGACGTGGGGGTTTTGGCACCGAATCGCTATTACGAAACATCAAATCAAGTTCGGAAATTCGCGAGTCATGCATGCAGACAAAAATAACAAGGGTAATTTAATAAGCATTTTATATATATTTTATTAATTACTATTAATTACGTGTAAACCGCGTTCGTTTTTGTACCTTTACAACTACAAACGCGGGTAACGCCGGAGGGCGAAGTCTTAAAAAGGTGGCATAAGTTACTCCTTATGTCATTAGCTATCTGCCAGCGAAAGTCCCGTCAAAATCGATCCAGCAGTTCTATAGATTAGCCGAAACAAACAGACAGACAAACAAATATTTTCAATTTCTTTTTTTTTATTATGTTTATGTTTAGTAAAAGCTATTTATTGGAAATTATGGACACTTAAAGTGTTTTTTATTTTTATAGAATAGTATAGATCGCATAACAAATAATATTGGTACTCGTATCTTTAAAATAATAAGTGTTTATATGGACTTCAGTTAAGCATAGCTTGTACTATGGATTCTAGAGCACGGACAAACACATCGATTGTTGACATTTAGTAAGTATATAAACACTTATAAAAGCATTGAGTACGAATAGGTGACTATTGTCAGTAGTTACACTTAACCCTACTAGTTAACGCCACCGGTAGGACTAAGTTTAGTTTTATTTATACTCATCCCTATTAGTGGTGCTGAAAAACCCAGGTTCAAAAAGTAAATGAAAATGTATGAATAAGGCGGGCATAGCAAAGATGTCCGTCCAGTTTTAGTATGGACTTTGTTGTTTTTTGGTTCATTGCTTGAGAACTCCTTTATCCTTATTGTCAGCAAAAATATTGTACAAACAAAATTTTGAGAATTTCCGCATAAAAAATAAATATTCATATTCTTATCCCTACCGGTAGACATAGGTATAAATAAACTTACTGGCGGGAATATCTAGAAATCAGATTCGCTTGTGGGAAATATAAAGTCAATACCAGTCAGGTGTATTACAATTACAAGGCAAATTATTTCATTAGATTTAGGTAGGACATGATTTGATTGCCACCTAGAACAAAATGAAGATTGTTTGAAGATTGATGTTAGAATTTGAGTGTAGATAGGCTTTCACTAGTTACGAATCAGGCAGCCCTATTTTATTCTGTTATTATTATTTCTATCAATTAAGACGGTTCGTATCATTAATATTACATTTTTATTGAGTAGAATGTCCTGATGATGACCTTATTCAACACCGGGTAATGTTCTGCGACCGCGACACATATAAAAATCCGTTTTACAGCAATGCACTTTAATTTGGATCAATTTAAAAGACAATAAAACAACAGCTACACTTAATAAATCAGTTACTACGTGTCGAGCAACTACATAACTATATATTTTTCATAAATCTATTTCAATACGATTCTTTTTAATTAAATTGTATAAATTTGTCTTAACAACGCTGTTTTCAATGGGGTAGTTAACACCTTAGTCAAATCAGTTACTTTTTATCATCTGTCAAAAGGGTAACCTTGTATGAAAATTGTACTAAAACTAACATGTGACGTCACTGTTAAATACTACTCAATTGAGCAATCGATTTCAATGTTTATTAAATTAATATTTGTAATAGAAATGAAAGCTGTAATAATTACATTTCCCAAAAATGTTTTTTAATTTTCGTTTTAATGAAGGAGACATTGGTATTTATTTACGATACAGTCAACTAACCTATTATCAAAATGTTATCCAAATATGTCACAGCACATAGTAACGAATATAAAGTTTGAAGACTATTCCTGCATTAGAAATATATCATACATCTGATACAAAGAACACTCACACTCAGAATGCCATCAATGATGCAGAAGCATCTTATTAGAATGCCATGGTATGGGCCACTATGCTGCATTGTTGCATTGTCTGCATTCGCAATGAGTATGGTGACCACCACTTGTGCAATCTGTTTATTATTTTCATCAGGCATAGTAGAGTTACTTTGGCATTAGAAATACATCCTGACGCAAAGAACCGTTTAAACTTCTACACCACTGCCGTCCGTGCAGTCGCAGTACATATTAATCAACTCTTGATGGACACTGAGTTCAAAGGAAGCAAACGTGAGATAAGGACACTCTAGTCATATTTTAAAACATCTGTTCTGTAAATCTAATATATTAACCCTAATATATTAACCTTATATTGTAGATGGCGCCCGCTGTCGTGTTAACATCACCTGTATGTTCAAAAAAGTTTTAAAAATAAAATATACCATTTTTAAGTGATTAAGAACTGTAAAGAAGTGACTTTCAAGGTAATAAATAAGTCATATCGTTTTCACAGCAAAACGTCTTGTAAAATTGTTTTTATTAGTGGTAAACAATCATAACAATAAATCAGTGTTTATAAACAAAGGGTGAAACAAAACACAAAAATAATGCAATAAACTGTTACGTAAACATTAAAACTACAACACTACAGTGTAAAATAAATGATCTAGTGCTATAAGGACAACAAAAACACCAGAACTCTAAATAGTGAAAACCATTGACCGTTAATTTTATTCAAAAATCATTGACCGTCTTTGAATGAGAAGTTTGGACTTTGAACCTAGCTCTTAGTCGGCAAGAATAATTTTATTTATCTACATACTGTTAAGAAGCAACCAGTCACCAATTTCAATCCGTATTATAAGTTCTCGTCTGACTTAACAGGATATACACGTGCTATTACTCACCTGTGTTTCCCGAACGGCTGGAGTTCGAACCCCACTCAAATTAAATATTTCTTTTTCTAGTTGTTGTTTATTTACTAAGTATACCTGCAGAGTCGAGTATTCTTCGAACATAATGAGTATTTATTGAAAGACAACTGCTTGTGTTAGAATTATAATTTTTCAAAACTAAGGAGTACTGTCTCAGCGACATCTATCGCTTTAAAAATAATAAACTTAAAATGGATATGGACTCGGTGAATGTTACAATTAGACGTCAACGCATTTCAAGAACGGTTTCACTTGAAAGTCTGTGTCAAAATAATTCAATAAATACTACTTTATCTGATGACATACTAGACAGGAGCCTAAACCTACCGACGAATAGACAGTGTTCAATTGTTGAAAACTTAAAAATTGAAATTGAAGTGTTAAAATCTAGTTTAGAGATTACAGAAAATGAGCTTGAAAATACTATTTTGGAAAATAATGATTTAAAACAACAAATTACAAAATTGTCTCGGGATATGGATATTTTAAAACAAATTTGTAGAAGTCCTCTAACATCAGTAAGTAAACAAAAGGATAAAATCCATAGACATAGACGTCGTATGACTGAAAGTTTTGAAAATAGTCCTTGTGCTTCTCTGAGCACTAATACTCCACAAAATAAATCTCAAACGGTGTTACAGAAAAAACAGAAATTTGATATTGACAGTATTGAGGTAGAACCCGCTGAGTTGGGTCAGTCAAAAGTAAGCGATCAGGGACTACTCTTACATACTGAAAAAAGAACATTACGGCAAACTGTAAAGACTGCGAATACACAGCAGTCGATGACTACCAAAAGAAAGATATGTTTATTAAGTGCAAATAAGACAAACAAGATTTTACCAATAGCGTTAAATACCTTTGGAGATGTTTCGCTGTGCCATTATCTTTTACTAAATTAAATTTTAAATTTTTTATTGAATAAGAACTATCGCCAATAGGAAACATTTGTAGAGATTTCAATAAGGTCAAGGCCCACGACCCATTTTAACGTTGCCTTGAAAATGGGTCGTGCGCTGACCTTCTGCTGCTATTCTGTCGCAGTCACACGGAATTAGATTTTTCTGTCATACTTGAAAAATGTGTAGGAGTAATCCTTTGTGCCAAAAATGTTGTTAATTAAGTATCATACTATCCATATGTGTATCTTTGCCAAAAGTATATAATTATATGTATCAACCTTCTTCTACCTATAGAAATTGTTCAAAATTCCTTTTAAAACTGCGGTATTATGTTTTAGTGAGAAAGTTCTAAAGTTTTTTTATGTAATTGTGCTTTATTATAGGTGTTTCTGCGATGTTAATATCGACATATAAATGTTATTCAGAGTGTTGGTCATCGTAGGTCATTTACCCTACCAACAAAACTTCATTTGTAGACATTATAAATGAAAATTGACAAACAGAACATAAATTATTTAATCTAAATGTTATTGTTGCTGTTAGATAGCTAACAAAAGCGATATTTTATTTTTGTGACTACTGCCTCATCAAATTCCATTTACATTAAGATAAAAGATAATTATATGCACACACCGACATTGCATCCAATGAAATTACTGTACCAGATGCATTTGATAAATGAAACATATGTAAATAAATACAATTTGTTGTGCTGCAGGTATATGTCCGATTCAAAGACAACTAATGTAATTTTCAACTTATTATACAGAACCAAAGTATTATCTTATCGAGTTCGTTCACTTTTGACATTCAGCTTTCATACGTGATAATAGAAATAATATCTCGTCATGGCTGCAAACGCGTATATTTATAAGAATAAAACAACAATATTTAGCAAATATATCTCTCTTATCCCGTTTAATTACCGAGGGCACTTGTCAATTGTTTTTTCAAGACAATAACGTGAGATGTATCATATATTGTTTGACATAATGTATATTTTATTATAAATACATTTAGATCGGTGAGACCTTTACCCATTTTCATTCAAATCTTCGTCAAACGAAATATATATGAGCCACATTCATGAATTGATGAAACGTTTTATTATACTTGCGAGTTAAAAATATTTATATATGTACTGTACAACGATGAAACCATAAAAAGGTGCATCTCTAATGCAGATATATAAATCCACTTACTTATTTATGCACCTGCAGCCGTGCCAAAATCTGCATATAAAATAATCATTTGGGTCACCTTCAATCTGTAAATAACCACACTCTGTTCTATAAAAAAGGAACCAAACTTAAAATTAATGGTTAAATGTAAATGTTTCAGACGCAGATGAGTGGAGACCGTCCCGGGTCACAGTGCGGACTCACCTCATTGCTGCCCATGTCGTGTGGGCGCCGCGCGGCGGCGTTCGCGCGCGACCTTCACTCGCGTCTCAGCAACCTCGGTGGTGCTCACGACGACGACTGCGAGAACAGCTGGCTCACGCGAGACCCCACATCCCATCGACCCACCACATCTACCAACCAGCGAGAACTCGACACGTTCTACGATTTCGAGTTAGAATGTGAAAGCCCCTCAAGTCCTATCGACGACGATGAACATACCTTCCCAGAACGATCGCCCACCGACGAAAAGGAAGCAGCTTTCTACGATGTAGTTAACGAACCAGAACCCAAAGAACAAGCCAAATTCCTATTACAGCAACCCGATAAAGGCAAAAATGGTATCACATTTTCTACAGCTTTCTACACAGACCTTTCGCCAGTGAAATTACAGCCGATTCCTCGTGAAAATGGTCACACCGATAAACGTTTATATTCAGCGATCACATTTGAAGGCTGTGCAAGACAAAATAGCTTTGATGAAATTGACTGTGCTCCGCCATCACCGGCCATAGTTAATTCAGACCGGCTTAGCTTACCAATTTTTCAAAGTGTAGCAGTGGATAGTGACTCTGAATTTGAATCTGCTAAGAGCGATCCTTCAGATGCGATTGATGAAATATTTGAAAATGAAACCACCTCCGAATGCAATCCTGCCGAAAATGTGGAAGTTTTGTCACGCGCAGAGATAGAAATTCCACTTGACGAAGAAGCACAAGAAACAACTGAGCAAGAAAAGGACACATGCAAAGAACCTACTAAAGAATCTGTAGAAATAATTACTAGTGAAGTTCCTGCAGAGAAAGAAGCATCGCCAGTGAGAGACATAGAGACTTCACTTTTAAGTGCAGAAGTAATTGAAGAAACCAACGAAAATCACAACGATGAAGATGATAGGCCTCAGCGTGTTCGACGTTGTTCTTCTTTAAAAACTGGAAAAACGCCACCTGGTACACCGGGCCGTAAAAAAATTGTACGTTTTGCAGATGTGCTTGGTCTAGATTTAGCGGATGTGAAAACATTTATGGATGAAATTCCAGTCATACCAAAATCCGCATATGATGATTTGACCGGTTGTGACGTTCAGAGTTCGCCACCAGTGCGAACTCCGACACGGCTCGGTGCTCTCACACTAGTGCCACTATTTCAGCTGCCACGTGATATCACCGATAGACTCGAAATGCTCAATGTGAGCCTAGAGAGTGCGCGAGTGTGTGACGGAGTGCACGTGACAGTGTGCGGCTCGGTACGCGTCCGAAATCTAGACTTCCACAAGACTGTAAATATTCGCTACACGATGAACAGGTGGAAGACTCACACGGACCTTCAAGCAACATACGTGCAAGGATCGTGTGACGGATTTTCAGATCGTTTTCAGTTCGTACTGTACGCCCCGGCGATTTCATCGGGACAACGTTTAGAGTTCGCGGTAAGATTCCTATGTAAAGGCCAGCAGTACTGGGATAATAACAGCGGAGCTAATTATTGCTTTGATTGTTTGGCACTGGGTGCAGTTGCGCCGGTAGGCGCAACCGGTCCACTGCACCCGACAGTGGAGTGGCATCCGTCGTTCTACTGATGCGGCACGACGCCGTTCGGTAAAAGTGACGCGGCGGTGACTCTGCGGGCCGGAGCACTGCACGGGCCCAAAAGTTCGCGGGACGCGCGAGTCGTAAGAAACTCCCGACCCGATGAGGCTAAACGTTGTAAAGCGTATTTGTGATATAATTAGACTAGGTGTAGATATAACAATCCGACGAGTGAGCGACTCGTTCTCAGAGTGCCATTTTGCAGTAGCAACGTTTCGAGTTAGTGTATATTTTATCGAAGCTTTCGTTTCGTACTATTTTAATTAGTGTAGAGTAGCGTCCCCTAGCACAATAAAGTGAGTTTTGGATCGATGTGTGCTGGACGCGATCACTCTTTGTACATATTGAGAGAGATGAATTCTGAATGATATTAATTGATATATAAATATTTTACTACAATTTTGTACGACATTATTAGATGTTTTTAATAATATGTCGAATTAGGAGTAGCTCCTAGGTAGAATAGTTTCATTCTACTTCTCCGTTATAAACTGTAGATATTACGTTAATATAATGTCTAGTTGTAATGTCGCAGGTGACATAATATCCTCCTTGTAAGTACGTTATAAATTTTCATGTTATTGTAGATAAAAACCATCTAAGAAATATGTTAATTCAGTGTTTAAAATAAACTATGATGTCTATTATATATGCCTATAAATCGATGCGAATAATAATATAATGAACATTTTATATTAATGTTATAATCTGGATATATTTATATTTTTTAGATATTTTATTAATAAATGGTATCATGACATACGTCTATTTAAGAACTGATAAATAATAGCCAATAAAATTGTTGATACACTTTTGAGATTTTTATCCATGAGACTATTAGAAATTACGAAACTAAATTATTGTTACTTTTAAGCGATATTACATATAATTTATTTATTTGGCCTACTCAAATATTTTGTATATGTACCTGAATTCTTAAAACGTGGCCATATTAATTTTTTATCAATTTGAATGCTGTCCTTGAAAATGAACTATTAATTTACTGTAATATAATATAATTGACTCCTGTTTTGTAATGAATACCTATCTAATAAATGAATGTGCATAATTATGAAATAGTAGTTTGTATCAAATATCCCTAATATTGGAGAGGCCTATGTCCAGCAGTGGACTGCGATAGGCTGATGATGATGATGATCCCTAATATTTACATAACTAAAGATACTCAACAGGTACTCTAATACATACAAGGACGGATCCAGTTGGGGGGTGGGGTCATGGTCATAAACCCCCTCTCACAATAAATATTTTATTTATGTACCTTCAATATTAATGATATTATAAGTGTTCTACAAAGTAAAAGAGAAAATGCGGACGTAATTTACCGACTGACGAAGGGCGTGTGTGTGACTCCCGGAAGACCTTCTGCACCAGCGCCGCATTAGGGTCTTTTGCGACAGCGCCGCCTCAGAGTTTTTGCAGATGAACGCTGGCGTATCACAGGGTTCAGTTCTGTCGCCCACGTGGTTTCTTCTGCATATCAATGACATGTTGCATGACAAAATCTGGTCGAGTTCAACGCTAAGAAAACACAGGTGTTCGTGTTCTCTACCAAAAAGTCTCCGTTTCTTCCCCTCCCCACTTTTCAGAGCACTCAACTGCCACTACGGGATAAGCTCGGTTCTCTGTCCTGGCATGGGTGGCCAGGGCGGCGGAGAGAGAGAATATTATGTGCCGGTGATCGTGATACTCCCTTGGCTGTTCGTTGTTATATCCCCAAACTAAATTTTATCTAAAAATCTCTTTTGTTATTAAAAGGATTCTATTCTGTTCTTATGTTGTTGTTACGATTTTATTCTTGTAGGTGTAAATGTATGTATTTAGATAACGTCTATTTTTAGTACGGCATAATGTAAGTTTAGTCAAACTTTAGTCAATATCGGTGTTAACAATGTCGCTGCGTTTGATTTAAAAGTTATGTTAAGTGATTTTTTGGTTTAGTTTAGAACGTTTTTAAACAACAGAATTAGCACCTTTGTCTTTCATAAGAACTATTAAAGGAAAAATTTTAATAAAAAAAACAAACAATAAATAAATCTAATGTACTTTTATTACACAATCTTATCGATAAGCGAAATATATCACAACAACATTTCATTTTGATCTCAAAATAAATAACTATGATGGACTAAACATAGATAATGAATAAACATATTTTGAAGTCGTTCTTAATCTTAGTCTATGAAAATATATATTTTATCTGACAGTGCATCCGCGCCAGCTTATACAGTGGCAATTTTGTAAAGCTAGGATGTTTTTTTTTTTAATATACCTCAGAGGGATGTTAGAGGTAAAGAGCATGATCATATTTGAATAGCAAATCGAAAAAGTTGCCAGCAATAAATAGTTCTGAAACCGACTATAACGGCGCTAGTGTAGACAAAAATAATCACATTGACACAACTTCTCTAGAAAAAGTGAAGTAGGTATATTGAGTTGAATTGTATTATTAGTGTACTCAACATTTTATAATAATTTGCCTATCTTATAATTATTTTAAAAAGTTTTCTATAAAGAACTTGAAAATGAACTATCTTGCTACAACAACTTGCTATAGTGGCGCCGTCTTAATTTAACGGACAGTTTTTCTAACACAGAGATGGTTCTGTCTACCTATATAGTCCATGAAATTTTACACTTACGAGTATAACCCGAGTCCTTGCGTTTCTCTTCAAATGATTTAGCTATTACCACCGACTTTTGTTTTTTGAGGGACATAATAAATATAGACATTTAAAAAAAGCCTCTATTGCTGATAGCCATATAAAAAATAATTTAATTAATCACTTCTTAGTCATTTTCCCGTTTTAAGAGTATAAAAGACACTGTAATCTACGTACACTATATTTTTAAATTTATATTGACATTCAGGAGATAAGAATGTTAAACTAGATAAAAATGACGTTGATTTACTCACGTAAAGCTGTCGTATTCACATTGCCTTATGACAATGAAGAGCAACAAAGAGACAGTAAACAAATTTAAAAATACATTTTGATATTAGTACCCCGTAAATATAGGTAAATAGGCATCCTGATCAATGCAATAAGTATCAATTTATACATTGGCTCTTAAAATTTATTTGTATAGGAAGTCAGATTGTCTCGATAATTAGAAAATGACAATTTTAAATTAGGAATTTAGATACAAATTACTATCGTTTCAGTAAATTTGTCACCTATAAATTGATCTCCATTTACTTAAACCTAGTGGAAAAATTACCTTAAGTAGGTATAACATTATATTGTGTCATTGCGGGTTATTTTAGCCTTGGCGGGTAATTCAGACAAAATAACCCACATTGATACAAACTCTAAAATATATACAAAAGTAATTTACACTGCAATATTGCAATACGAACTAAGCAGACGCGAAAAAGTGTTATGATGTAATTAAAAAGGTACTCGAATCATTTGACTCACTGTTTTCATCATTTGCTCATCACCATCATCATCATCAACAGCCTTTTATAGTCCACTGGTAGACAAAGCCCTTCTGAGAAAAGTTTTGGCCTAATTTACCACCCTCGCCAGTTGCGTTGGTATACAGGGTTTGCTTGAAATTTTCCTTCTCTTTTGCAATGATGTTCTCTTGCGGTTTGCTCCCTTAGTCACCTCTTACGACACTCTTGGGATGAATAGGAGAAGTGACACTTCGTATTCTTTGAACGACGAATATCATTTGCTCATATATAACCTTAAGCTAGTAATCTAAACAGTCTAAAGGAGATGGGATACCCATCATTTCTAACGGTTACACTCTGCCGTGTCTTCTTGCTCTCCTTCGTCTCCCACTTCTGGTCGTTGGAAGTGTAATAGTGGGGTCTCGAAGTGCTCTTAACTGCATATAAAGTCTTTGTTTACAAAACTCGTAGAACTCAATTTCTCTAGTAAAGTTCGCTCGAACTATTTGCTTGACTGCTTCAGAAACTGGAGGCTTGAATGCGTTGCGGTTGATACGGTTGAAGGTGTTCAGTTCCTCTGTAATTGAAAATATTGACTGTCTTAATGGCTGTTTTAGTTTAATTATAATTGTTTGGTTATTCTGTATAAAGATTCTCTAAGATTCTTTTAGTTTTTTTGGAATGGAGCCATCTACTATTGAGCAATGCTTATTGCTAGTTGTTTTCCGTTTTTCAACCCCGGTCTCAACGCTTGAAGAGGCGGAGTCATCTCTTTAAAGGGTTGCTAGAAAAAGGAAATTAACTGAGCAAGATATTTGTAAACCTATAATAATGAGTTGCTTATAAAAAATAAATTATCTAGCTGTGGTTTCTGTTCCTTCTTATTCGCTATTCGTAAATACTTAGAACGAGTAGTTAATTGAATATTAGTCATTTATGACAGTGGTGCGTAAGTATTTGCCCTCACATATACATACCCCAATACAGTTGTAGTGCGCCGTCGAAGAACCGTGGAATATACCGCTGAAAAGCGTGGAGTGTGGAGTTAAGGTCTTCGAGCACTCCTACAACTGCGTACTGTTGTTCCACCACACGCTTGGCGCGCTGCAATGCCTCTACACTATTGAAGGGCCTGTAACCAAGTAAGTATTGCGTTTGTATGCTATATTAAAGTAACTTAAGTTGATATTTAATTTATTGCGTATGACATAAAATTGGATCCGGACAGCACAGGAACGGTTGTTGTGAAGAGACGTTGGGAGGTCTATATCCATCAGATCAGTGGTATGCTTTTGGCTGAGATGATGATAATGAACATATAGTTAAATAGTAGAATAGGACTATCTATCTGAAACCTTTAAACGAACAATTCTTGTACATATATAAATCTATATCTCCGAAACGGCTCCAATGATATTCATGAAATTAAGTGTGCAAGGGAATTAAGGGTTTCGGGGGTGAATAACCGATTTGACGAATCGAATTTACCAGAAAGAAATACCCAGCATAGCTCGGTCAGCTAGATACTGTATATAAAGGTTCAAAAATTTAATCATAGAGTTGATTTTGAGTCGTGTCTTATCCGAATTTGCACATATTGCACCATGCAACAAGGCCACTTACAGCTGATTGAAGAAGATGTACCACCTTAATCATATGGAATCGATGGCATATATATGTTTAGTTCTATTTCTATACTCTTGTCATGTAAATAGTAAATATCAATAAACACTTGCTCCCACGCAGTGTATTTTGCCAAATATGACTTCACAAAATGGTATTTGGCACATCTCGTTGATATTTTAAAACATTAGACACGAGATATCATACGATCACTCGACATTCTAACCGCGCTGTCTTGTGACCACAACGTGCAGTAAACACATCATAATTCAATTGATACATAATGGTAATAACGACCACTAATAAAAGTACGAGGGGTTCTGTAAATAAGTGTCATTTTATGCTTTTAGAACTGTCCTACAGTTGTTGTACCTGATTAGATTAATTTTAGTTTTTTAAAACTTGGAAGCAGAAAGACCA
This sequence comes from Spilosoma lubricipeda, assembly GCA_905220595.1. Classification (NCBI taxonomy): domain Eukaryota; kingdom Metazoa; phylum Arthropoda; class Insecta; order Lepidoptera; family Erebidae; genus Spilosoma; species Spilosoma lubricipeda. The sequence goes on from HG992290.1 coordinate 7,620,857, forward strand.
GTGATCATCTTAGTTTTCTTTTTTGTGGAAGTAAGTTATAAATGTTTAATTTCGAATAAAACATATTAAATACAACAAAGAACCTAGAAAAATAAATTGGACTGATCAAACTAATATATTATTGCATTACTCCCTCCCACTGGGAATATATTTTGCCTAAGATGATATTTGAAACATGTATAGCTACATTTGCTGTGGTTGCTGTTGTTTTAGTCTGACAACGGGCTTTCTACAGAATTTCGATATCGCCTAGTACTTGGGCTATGAAGGTCTGACGGCACTGATGGCAGTCGCTCCAAGTAAAAAATCGTATCACAGTAGATTTAAAACCGACCAGCTTGATTTGAGAAAAAGGCTCAGATTAAAATTTCATTTGGTTGTTGGCTACTAGATAATGATCTAGTATCTACTAAAGAGCCAGCTCTGGTCTTGATTAAGTGTGTAAATAAAACTATTTCATTATACGATTATAAATATACGGTAACGTACCTAATACATATAAGTAAAAATGTAAGTCAGCATTAAATAATTTATATAAGAACTTTTGTAATGATGAACGTGGATGCACGGTGAGTACTTTTGACACTAACTTGAATTTATAACGAGTGCGATCCTCGCGTAGTTCTAACCATAACTAACAGATGGCGTTACATATAGTGTTGTGAAGAGAATAGAAAGATGTTACTGTACAATACGAAGGAGGGATGTTTTTATAATTTTAAAATAGGCTGTAAAAGGATTCATTTTGAAATATTTTTTTGTTGGCATTGTTTTTTACTGTGGGTGTGACATACATGTTTATGCATGTGAAATCTTATTTGAGTGACATACTTTTCGACATAATGTAAAAATTGTTATGATTAAATGAAATGAACTACTAGAGAAAGACCAGAACCATCTTCACTAATTTGAGGAGTCAAAGACCGACAATGCACTTGATACTCTAGAATTATAGATGTCCATGGCTGGTGATAGTAGCTTAACATTTGTTAAGTTGTCCGCTCATTTATCCCTAATAATATACAAATATCCTTCGAATAACACCTCCAGGATATTAAAGGTCAATAAAAGTATTCTAGTACGTTAATCAGTCCCGTCGAAATCGGTCCAGCCGTTCCAGAGATAAGCCTGAACAAACAGACAGACAGACAAAAAATGTTATTATGGTACTAGCTGAACCCCGCAGTGTTACCCATGGTTATTGTAGTTCCGCGGGTAACGCCGCGGGACAAAGCTAGTCTAAAAGTAGCCTAAGTTACTCCTTAAATCATCAACTATCTTTATTATTTATTTTGCTAAACATTCGTCTCAGTACAACAATTGACAGATTACACCAAATGTTGTACCATGTTGGGATCGAACCCACGCCCGTCAACGCAATAGGAAGCGATGAAGGTAATCGCTCGTAGTCCAAAATCGATCAAAATGGGAAAGGCCTTTGTCAAGGCAGGTTTATAAATACTTACGTGCACTGGGGCTCGTGTCCACAGAAGAACAGGGTTTGACGACGATGATCGCCAATACCCTCGTGGGTCTCTCCTTCAATGTAGCGGCACTCTCGATCCCCGCTCAGCACGCAGGTCTCAAAGTCCTGAAAACAATCACATCTCATGTCTTTAAGTTAATCACACTATCACATCACATCACATCACACTTCACACTAATATATAAAGGCGAAAGTTTGTGAGTGTGTATGTTTGTTACTTCTTCACGCAAAAACTACTGGACGGATTTGGATGAAACTTAACAGTAACATAGCTAATACATCAGAATAACACATAGGCTACTATTTGCCGCGATAACCGACATGTACGCAGGCGGAGCCGCGGGCAACAACTAGTACTGTTTATAACCCCTGAGTAATATACTGAAAAATGTTTGGTGCTCATTTAGATCAAGGAGTGTTTAATATCGATTTATCATTTGAGGGCAGAATCTCATTAGTCCACCATATAGTTAGCAGTCTTTGTCATCATGCTACTTAGTTCACATTCGCAATGTGGCTTGGATGGTGTCCATCACGTTTGAATTTTGCTCGTGCTTTACATCAGGCCGAGAAGAATCATATCGGCACCTCACAAAAAATACAGAAAAATAACTTTTGTGCGTGGTATTGAAATTTATAAAGGATCTACTTTTATTAGTTTTAGAAGACATGTCACCTAATGGTCAGTGACTACCGCCGACTATTGTCACATTTCGCCCAATCGCACTCGTAAGTTTTCAACGAAGGAATTGCCTTTTTGGTTTAAAATCTGACAGAGCTTGTTCTATGGGTACTAGTACCCATAGAACAAGCTCGTTTTTTTTTTAACTCGCTTTTTAACGTGTGGAAACCCCCTCGGGGGTTTCCACACGTTAAAAAAAAAAAAAAAAACAATAAAAAAGGGTTTATTTGACTGCCTCGTTGGTCTTGCGGTTGGCGTATGCCACTGCTGATCGTGAGGTCTCGGGTTCGATTCCCGGGTCGGACCAAATGTTTGTATGATCTACAAATATTTGTTTCGGAGTTTGGGTGTTTTCTATATATAATATGTATGTATTTACAAAAAAAAAGTATATATTTATTTGTATCAGTTGTCTACTACCCATAACACAAGCTCTGCTTAGCTTGGGACTAGATGGCGTTGTGTGATAGATGTCCGAAATATTTATTTATTATTTATTTATTTATTTATTTCAAGTTTTCCTTCTTTTAGCAGTGATGTTGTCCTGCTTTGTTTGTTCCCTTAGTCGCCTCTTACGACACCCACTTGATAAGTGGGTCCCATCACCACACGACCATTCTACTAAGTATATCATCATTCATTTTACCTACTTAGCTTCCAGACTACTCATTTCCATTGGACATCTTCCTTCTCTTTTACTACAGTTAAAAATCTCTTCATTCAGTTTTGGTAGTCATCTGCTTAAGATCATCATCATTGCAGTGCACTGCTGACCATCCCTCAACCCCTCAACATGATTGATATAAAATTAATCGGTGAAAACAAAAGAACCAAACCTTTAGAATATAATATGGACACCATTTCTAATAACTTATTAATTATGAACTAACTAGTTGTTGCCCGCGGTTCCGTCCGCATATATGTCGGTTATCGCGGCAAATAGTAGCCTATAAGTTATTCTAATGTGTAAGCTATCTTACTGTAAAGTTTCATCCAAATCCGTTCAGTAGTTTTTGCGTGAAAGAGTAACTAACATTCATCCATCCATACTTACAAACTTTCGCGTTCTTATTAATAAGATTAAGACAACACGCCTAAATACTTAACATGTTAGTTTTTTATCCAAACTAATTATTTCGTCAATTTTTTCTTGACATGAAACTAATTTATTTTTTGCGACTCAACACGAGATCATATTTAAACTTCGGCACGACCTAAAACCTATTCATATTCCTAGTAAATAATGTTTTTATTTAGTAGTTTTGCACATTTGTACACAAAGATAAACAGGAATATAAATAGAGCTGTCTTAGATGACCGTAGGTACTCTATGTTACATTTATTTAAGCCAAGCCAAGCCAATGCCAAATGTAATCTTAATAAACTTACGGCAAAGATGGTAGAGCCATAGATCGCCGTTTTAGCTCGAACTCGCTAGCTAGTATTCGGACTCAACCAAGGGAACTGCCAGTTGTGGCAGGCGACGAAGAATACTACTTTGGCTGTTGACCTGGCGAACTTACCCCAAGATCTCAGCTGGGGTCTGCGAGAAGAACTACGAGTGAAGAGGATGTTCGATATTGCCACATCTATTTTTTGGAATTTTAATCCGGTACAAATATAGTGTGCCTCAGCCTGGTTTGGGATCAGATCACCGCTTATGTGATGTGTCACGTTACAAATCTTTTAAATTTCTTTTAATTAAAAAATCAACTCCTCCTGTTTTTCTTCTGATTAATTTCGTTGCGGGTTCCAAGACAGTTAATTTTTTTCCTGGGATTTCCCGGGTGTCATAACTCGGTGTGTTCGTGGGTCACTGCTGTTGATCCTGGTGTACAGGAGTTACAGTGGTGGGCGTGTGGGTGGGATAAGCCCCAAAAAAAAAAAATTAAAAAATCTTTTAATTCATTAACATTTCCCATATGCGTATTTCCTACAAAATGCATTTATATATATCTCTTTTAGTTAAAAAATCTTATAATTCATTAACATTTCCCATAGGTATGCGTATTTCCTACAAAATGCATTGATATATCTATCAGTTTCAATACACCTAACAAAGAAGTCACAAACGATTGTTATTGTTAAGATATTTTAAAACTACTTTCGTAACGGGACCCTTAGGTTTAGGATTAAGGTTTATTGATTATAATTGAATACCTTTGTAATATCAGGGACATATTTATGGACATGAGGGTAGAATAAAAAATACAGATCAAACTGTAAGCTACAGATAGAATAAAATTAGAGCGAGGATATGTAAGATACGTTTGTAATTAAATTGTATATCAGATAAATTGAATCTGTTCCTCTAATTCTGATTCATCTTTTGCGTAACGGTCTTTTAAATTCGTTTATCTAATCAGATAAACACATGTATGTATTTCGAATAGAAACTATCTATAGCTGTATCTATGGTATACACATATGCATATAACAATTACAATGTGTCTTTTGAACCACAAATTCATATTACAATGAACTTTAGTTGATTCATTTAATTAAATTAACCTTTATTAAGGTAGATGTTTTATGGAGTTCGTAAATGTTTATGTTTTATAAAATTAATTTAATTTAGTATTATTTTGTTAATATGGCATTTTATAGTTATTAAATTTACTTATTTATTTATTTATTTATGTAAGGAAAACATACAGTGATATATTTTAGATCGATTATAACTATATAAACAGCTAAACACCATTTAAACATTTTCACATATAAATGTCTAAAGCTCACTTTAGGGATGTAATAAACTTGATAAATTAAATAACAAAACAATTTTTGCGAGTGATCAGAAAGAAAGAGAATACATTAAACCACGAGTGCGATAAGACATCTTTGAACTTGTTAGGTTTGGTTGTGAATAAGTCAAGGTTCGGGAAGTCAGTCAGCGCATTCAATTCGTTGGCAGATCTAATTAAAAATGAATTTTGTCTATAATTCGTTGAGCATATAGGGATTGACAGATAAGTTGGTTGCCTTAAAGTACTGTTTGGCACATGTAACTTAATTTTGGAAAGTAGATGGGGTGAATCTAACTAGCTTTGAGCTATTTTCACTAAACACACAATATCCGCTATGTTCCGTCTCTTAATTAAAGGAAGTATATGGTGTCTCTGACATCTCTGTTCGTACAGTGGATCGCTGGAGTTACATTTATATTCGAGGAATCTCACGTGTATTATTTACATTTATATATAGCATTCTGCACCTAAATTATAAAATTGGCAAAAAATTCATACAATGACGACTATAGGAAAATAAATCCTACAATTTGTGTATTATTGTATTCCGACAACATTTTGTAAACAAACTAGTGCAAAAAAACACTTGATATCTTAAAAGGGACAAGTTACATTACTCTATCAGGATATATTTCAGCCAGGAAAAGGCATATAAGGGTATATGTAAAGTAAACATAAAGGTTTGACCCTTGACAGTAAAAAAGTGAGCCATCACGGGACGCCTGGCAGATCGAAATTGTTTTGTATACGTTATTTGTTCCATAAACTAAAATGACTATTACATTAATATTCATTTTTGTTAAATACAAAAATTCAATTTTTTTCCAATTAATGTGAAATCGCGACTACTCATTCATTTTCATTAGTGACTTCGGTAAGGCGAAGCGTCGCCACGGCAATTCTCGCCACGCCAAAATACAGATTTACCCGCGGTTTCGTAAAATGTACCGTGATACACGCTCCCCTAGCAAATTTGCATTTTATAAACGTAAACGATAATAGAAAACTAACAAATGTGTAATGAGAATCATCATCAAAATCACCTTCAAAACAAAAATGAAAACAAAATATTGGCCAATAATACAATAGCATAGAGGTTTTAGTGTTTGTAGAAAGAAAAACCATGCGAAACCCTTGCAACTTGGCTAAGGCTTGGATACCGTAGCGACGCACGTCCAATCATTATACCTCTGATTAATCGTCAGACGGTTATAGCGTCAATTTGACAGTAAATTGATCATCGGCGATTCATCTCGGCACCTGTACAACAATAGTGCGGAGCGATGTAATTACGCACTATTTCTTCTTATAATCATTGGCCTATTGTAAACTGGAATAGGTACCTACTTGATAAACATTGATATATCTTCTATTTAAATAATAACTGATTAGGTAGTTATGTTTGTTATTTCTCAACCTTAAATTTGAGATCGCATTAAAAAAACTCGATTTTATAGGCAGATTATTTAGAAAAAAGTTAAATTTTTTATTGAAAATCTTGTTACAATCCTTAAGACTTAGAGTGGAGCATTTTTAAAATATATTAGCTGCTAAAATGACTCTTCTCTGTTTAAATAAAAGCTTGAGTACTTAGAATCCAAGACGGGTAGGCAATGCATAATATAGCTGGTGTAATTTTACTATGATTGAGTAAAACCGTGGTGGTGTTATTGCCAATAAGACAAAATATATGGTTGTGTTTGGCATATAAATACACAATTTTAAAATTAAATATTAAGTCTAATAGTTATGTTTAAAAGCATAGTAGAAGTGTTATAATTTTCAGACAAGTTGAAACTTCTGATTTTTATAAAACATTAACTTTTGCACATTTAATTAAATTAATAATTATCATAGGCCCTTAAAGCAAAGTTAATTCTGCTTAAGATAAATTCCTAGTACCGATTTTTTTTTATGTATGAGTCTGCCATAAATGGCTCTTCTCTGCCTGATGGAAAACATGTGTAGAATCCAAGAGTGGTGATCACCATACTCATTGCGAAAACAATGCAACAAAGCAACATGGTAACCCACACCATGGGCTTCGGGCTGTCGTGTTTCGTTGGTAAGTGCAAGACCGGAGGCCTAATGATGCAGAAGTATCACTAGGCCGTCATAGTGTGGGTTACCTTGCTGCATTATTACACTGTTTGCATCCGCAATGAGTATGACTCTTGGATTCTGCTTATGCACTCCATCAGGAAGAGTACAGTCATTTTGGCTGGGCCACCCATACGAAAAAAACCTGGATGTTCTTTGTGTCCGTCTCACGATACAGGATTTATTCCTAATATGGGAGTTTTTTTTTTTAATTAAATAGTGGATAACGAGCGGCCGCATCGCCTGATGGTAAGCAATTAACGCCGCCAATGGACACCCGCAACACCAAAGGTGTTGCCAGCTTTTTAAGAAGAAATACGCTCTTTTCTTGACGGTCGTATTCGTCCGGTAATACCGCAGGCGACAGTTCATTATCACTTACCTATCTTTTAATAAGAAAAAAAATTACATTACGATCAAATGTTTTCTATTTTTAAATAGATATCATTTCACATCTAACACATTAACCTAGTTTACGATGATGCTCGATGAATCGACAGTCGACAAGATGTTTATCTCTTATAATGTAATTGATACAATTAGATCAATCATCATTCAGAATCGTTGAAAGTGTAAAATATTATAGTAATAATTATAGCCTAGATACTACACTTTTTTATTGGTATATGCAGTGAAATTTACGAATTCAAAAATTAGCGTGTTGTTTCGGATTTATTTGAATGCTGGGAAATATATTTAGTACAACAGTAAACGCAAAGAGCTATTCACTTTCTTACTAATAAATATATATATATAAATTAATAAATGTTAAGTAAACGATTGACAAATTGATGAGATCCAACTACGAGTACTGACAGGATTTCTTAAATTAAAAATCTATTTAAGCACTGTTAAATTGTAGTTATTACTCTCTTAGTAATTGTCTTAAGTCGACCGAGAACCGAAAAGAAGCTTTTAAATAAACTCATACTTAATCTAGGACTCTAATCTATTCAATTTTTTTATGTGAATCCTAATGACTTTCACATTCCTTAAATTCGAGGGTTTGTGATTGTTTCTTAAATAGACTTGTGATTTTTGTTTAAAATACCTAAGTATGTAATGAAATTAAATTGTCCGTATACTTATTTAAAGTGTAACCTGTAGATAGCTTTGAAGAATTAGTCGATCGTGAGCGTTGAGTCGTGTCGTGCTAATAGCACGAAGCCGTCGTGACCAACTGCTCTGAACTTTTGTCTATGGGATCCACCTGAATGAAGATTTTGACAGCTCTAACGGCACCCGTGACCCGTCACACTTGAAAAACTCAATTCAGCACAGATAATACTGTAAAATTTAAAAATCGAATTCCGGAAAAGAATTCGATTTTCGAATACGATGTTGTTTATCTTGTGATGTGGTTAAACGATAGATGGACCATAAAGTAGGTTTACAGCGCAATGAAATCACGATAGTATGGGAACTATCAATTTGTAAATCGATAAGTATAATCGAAAAGTAATCGTTATTGTTATGATCATACTTTTATACAAGGTGATCCAAAATTGTTTTAGATAGGTATGAAATGAGAAATAGTTTCTCTATTGTTCATAATACATAAAATAAAACGTAAACTGTTCTAACTTACTACTTTCGCGCACGATCGTCACGTTAACCTAATTGTTCTGCTTAGGGTTATCAAAAACTAAAATTTAAGAAAACACCTCGCAGGTACTTTTAGAATACGAAAGGGCATTAGTAAAATGGATTTATAAAACTTCAAAACAAAGTTAATTGAATGTAATTTTATATAATTTGAAAATCTTACCAATTAAGCAAACTTCATAAGATTTTTAAATATATTTCTAAATAGGTTTAATAAATTATTATCATCATTTAAGCGGAAAGACATCTGATGCTGGACAAAATTGGTTCTCCACAAAAAAAACATATTATGACAATAAAATACGTAATTATTAATATGGTAACCCTATCTAAGAATTACTCTTAAGCAGTTAACAGAGCAGAGCACGTCAGATTCGACGAATTCACTCACGATCTACCATGATCCACATTATTACCAATGCTTATACAGTGTTTTTTTTCAAGATTACTTCGGTATTATAATACTGAAGTTTTCTTCTGTTCCAGTCTAGAAGTGTACTTCAAGACTGGAACAAAAGAAAAGCAGTTCAGTATTTTGAAAAAAAATATAACAAATTAACATAACACTTTAAAGTCTTCTTAGAATACTGAGAAACCGATAAACTTACCTATATAAATTAAACTGAATGTTGCTAATCATAACACGTGAATGGCTGGACCAATTCGGGTTATATTTTTATTGTATGATCCTTTATGTCCACGGTAGGTTTTAAAAATAAAAGAAATAAAAAATTATGACGTCTACGGGAGGTTCACACAACGAAGTCTGTCCGAGCAGCTGGTAAATAATAATAATAAATCACTTTATTTCCTCTCACAAAACTTTCTCAAAGTAAATTAAAAAATGCTACATATTCAGGTAACTTCATGAGAGCCTGGTACCTGAAATAGGTTTAAAAAAACCTGTAGTTACAGGTCACCGGGGCCCTCCGGCAGCTAGAATCTATATGAAGCTACTTATAAAATAGCGTACAAATTAGACACAATATAGACTTAAAGGTACTTTAAAAAAAAAAGGAAAAGAAACTTGTTTAAAATGAGCATCAAAAAGCAGAGCCTCATTGTATGTGTTGTTTTGTGTTTGAGTGCGATTGCATTGATAAATCTGATTGCAACACACGCTATATTATAATGATATGGTTTTCTCTGAAGGACACGTATAACTGTCTATTTAAGATACAGGTTACTATTCATCTCCATAAAATTTAGTATTCAGGTGAGACGAGTTAAAAAATAATTCGTACACGTTTTAGGGTCCGTTCAGACAGACGCATAGGGCGGGGCATTGCTAGTATTCGTATATTATTTCATCAGGTAGATAAACACTATTTTTGTAAGCACACGTAAACACGAGCGTATAGTAATTAGGACAAAGCTCTTGTAACCCTTGGGTATGATCATGGACGGCAGTTATTTACTGACAGGCGAACCGCCTACTCGTTTTATGGAATGTCTAAGACTATGGTAGAGAAACTGGATTACAACCATTTTGTTGACTTGTTTGACTTCCTCCTTGGTCTCGTTGGCGTGTGTGACTGCTGATCGTGAGGTCTCAGGTTCGATTCCCGGGTCGGACCAAATGTTTGTATGATCTACAAATATTTGTTTCGGAGTTTGGGTGTTTCCTATGTGTAATATGTATACATTTACAAAAAAAAGTATATATGTATTTGTATCAGTTGTCTATAGTACCCATAACACAAGCTCTGCTTAGCTTGGGACTAGATGGCGTTGTGTGATAGATGTCCGAAATATTTATTTATTTATTTTGTGATTTAAATTTTGGATGATTTTCATCAATTTTTTCAACAGTGAGTATACCATAGAGTATTTTTAGGGCAATACGAATAAGATCAAGACGATTTTCACCGTTAATAAATAAAAACTACATCTCGTGAACGGAGATCACATCACGATTACTTGAAGAAACAATAAAAAATGTAATAGCGGACACGTTTCCATGACAAGGTTAAAAAATGTAGAGAATTTGTAAGATGTTTATCTTGTCATGCACATTTATCACGCATTTAACATTCTCTTGATATTATGATCCTTTTTGTACGCAAAAGAGTTGTCCGGCCTAGAAAGTGGTCACTGTGGCCTTTAGATCTTTGCGACACGAACGTAACGTTGATCCAGGACATTAAACTAATTCTAGGTACACGTTGCCATCTAGTCCTTCTATTCACGTGTTTCTAAGTTCTGAAGTATTAAATCTTTCGCGATAATTTTACGTCCATAAAGAAGTCTGCTTCAACTAATGAATTTAGTATGGCATTTAATTCTCATGTTTAATAAATCCTCTGAAAGGATGCGTATCCATAGTAAGTGAGTGCAATTGGCGCAATACAATTTTGCGATTGATTTGAATAGAATATTTATAACTTCTATTTATATAAGTTTAACTACATTTGGTACATTTATAGCTATATGTAGTAGACACAAACATAAATTGTTTAAAAATCTATTGGCAATTGGCGACGAAATCGGATTACATACCGAGAAAAAATTGCGTTGAGGTATTTACATAATAAAAAAAATGTCGTTCTCCCAGTAACATAAATACCAATTACCATCCTGAAGTTCCAAAGTATTATAACTAAAATTTTCAATATTAACTCCTTCTAGTTTTTACAAACAAATTATTACGAATCACATCAACGATTAATAAACTTTGTTTGAACATTTTACGAATCGACGTATGTATGACGAAAACTTTAAAACCTAAAGTTGATCGGAAATGTTACTTTCACACGTAGCTTGCATACAATTTTTAGGGTTTCCTTTCAAATGAAATTAACTCCTATAATTTCAACCCTGTCGTTGCATGCTATTCAATCTATTATATTTAAATTACATTCGATATGCAAACGCCTATTCTTTTTCTCCATCTGAAATTCTAAACCATGAGGATGGAATATTTAAAACAATACCTAAGGTATTAGTTTTTGTGACATATCCTTGGCGATTTCTATGCATGAATTTAGTCATAGATAAAGATTTTCAGAATCAAACAAAAAATATAAACACATTATGTATTATTATTTTTGACTGCCTTTGTCTGCCTCGTTGGTCTCGCGTGTGCGACTGCTGATCACCTATGAGGTCTCGGGTTTGATTCAAGGGTCGGGACCAAATGTTTGTATGATCTACAAATATTTGTTTCGGAGTTGGGGTGTTTTCTATGTATAATATTTATGTATTTACAAAAAAAAGTATATATGTATTTGTATCAGTTGTCTAGTACCCATAACACAAGCTCTGCTTAGCTTGGGACTAGATGGCGTTGTGTGTAAGAGGTCCGAAAAAAAAATGTCCTGAGCGATGCGAAATGTTAGACCGTGCATAGTCAAGCATACGCATTAGCCAACTACTGCCAACAGTGTATTATCCTTACATCATTTATCAAAATACAAATTAATCATTTTTAAACTTAGACAGTATAATTAGGTACTTATTTTTGTTAGCAAAACTATAATTATCAAGTTGAATAACAAAACGTTGTTGAAAAGGATTGTTCGTTTGAAAACTGCCGTTAAGTAATTTTTAAGTCAGTTATTGACCTGCTTAGATTAGTTAAGACCTATAATGTTCATCAGTTTACTATGAAAGGTTTTTGATGATGAAGAAGCTAACGTGGTGCAGATATTACTAAAGTTAGTGTCTTGTCGATTCTTTAACCGAGTTATTAAACTAACTCGGTTAAAGAATTAATAACACTTGACAAGATTTACAAAATATTTAGGTGTATGGCAAGCAATTTTAGGGATTTAAATAGTTTCTGAAGTCAATGTGAAGAAAACAGAACTCGTGAATAAAAACTAGCGACTGTAGTTCTGCATCTTAACATTTGCATAGAGCATGGGAGAAGTGTACGGAGTTCAAGAACTCCATGTTGTAAATAAAAAAGAGTAAGAAAAAATCTCTCGTATCATCGTTAGTTCGAAAACTTGTCACATCACCAGCTACGTAAAATGTTAGCATAACTATCATTTTAAGTCATGCAATCGATTCCAATAAGAATCTTATCAGAATTTCGCGCCAATTCAGCCTACCGTGTCATGTGAGAAGCCTGCCCCCGTCACCGCGCCACACATCCCGGTGACGTCAGAGACGGCGACCATCTTCGTACCACCCGCAATGATGAGCTAAAGTGACTGTATGGAATACCTTTATACTGCATCATTGGACAAGCGATTAGCCTATACGGCTGCCGATCCAGAAGTCTTGGGTTCGATTCCCGGGTCGTGTCAAATAAAAAACTCAATAACCCTTATTGAGTTTTTATAATCATGGAAATAGTAACAGCCCGGAGTATGAACACTCGTGCCTCGGATAACTCGTAAAGCCGTCAGTCTTGCGCCTCCCCAGCCGTGTCGCATATCTATTCCATTGGATGGTAAACGTGGTAGGGTAAAATATGAACAAGGTACTAAATCCATACTATATTATAAACGCGAAAGTTTAGATGGATGAATGGATGGATGGATGTTTGTTACTCTTTCACGCAAAAACTACTGAACGGATTTGCATAAAACTTTACAGTTATATAGCTTATACATCAGAATAACACATAGGCTACTATTTGCCGCGATAACCGACATATAGGCGGGCGGAGCTGCGAGCAACAACTAGTCGGTTATAAAGATATTCAATAACACTCACCTTTTTTAACCAAGCTGGATCAGGTAGCGGCAGATCGGGGAAAGCCCGTTTCCTTTCGACGTAGTACCACGGCGCTCGTACGTAGTAGTACCACGAAATCACCCTCTCCACAGGGTCGCGTACCACGTTCACGTATATAGGAGATGGGTACCCGTACCTGAAATAAAAATCAAAAATGTGACATTTATATATACATTTTATTATTTACTACCTCTATGACCGTGCTTAGCCCGGTGTTTGTTTTGTAAATTTCTAAAAATAAATCCTATCTAGATCGAGTTACCTCTTTAGCAACCAGCTGCATACTAAATTTCATGAAAATCGTTGGATCCGTTTCCGATATTCAGATATACCTATACAGGATTGCTCATTTAAGGAATTGCTCATTACATAGATACTGTGACTTATTCATCAACATAGAGGCTAAACCGCTGTAGCTAAAACCTTTTTCAGGCCATAATTTTTTTCAGAAAGTTTGGGAGATTATGCTTCTGCAAGCATCTACTACGAAAAGATTTTTAGAATATTTCTTACATTCTTCGTTAAATAAATTACTAAAATATAAAATAAAAAGCTATTTAACGGTTGTATAAAAGTTTTACGTTTTCACAGTTACAAACATGAAATAAGAAGTATCTAAGTACTAATTACGCTAGCGAAGGCTAAATAATCTACATCTACACTAATATTATAAAGAGGAAATTTTTGTATTTTTGTATGTAACGAATAAACTCATTAACTACTAGACCGATTTCAAAAATTATATTATTCCCGAGTGACATAGGCTATATTTTATTCCCGTATTTGTACAGGAACGGGAACTGAACAGTTGAATCTGCGGAGAGTTGCTAATAATAGATAAAAGTGTGAAATATATTTCAGACTGGTAAATTCGAGTAACCTACTGTCATTTTATTTATATAATAAAGTATGCATTATAATGATCAACGTCATTGCTATTGTTTTTCAATGCTGATTTCTTATAAGGCTTCGTTCAAACCTGCGCATTAGAAACGCGGGAAGCGGGACGCGGTGCGGGAGCGTCTGCAACGCGAAACTTATCGTGCACACGGCGCGAACCGTGAACTTCATTTCCTAGTGAACAGTCACTAAAGCTGCGCGTCTTTATCTGGTATAATTACTTAATTCTGGTGATGACTTTAAAATCCTATAAGAATTAGAATTCTTATACTATTTTAAACTCTGATTCTCATCGTATTAACTTCATTTCAATTTATATGACATAAAACCTGATCACGAGATTTACTAGTGTAGATAAACAAGTAAATTAAAAAACGTGAGCCGTCATTGGCCGCGTGGCAGATGCCCATGATGCAGGAATTGTTTTGTATAAAATAAAATAACTGTTTGTTACGTTAATATAAATTTTTATCAAATGCAAAATTTAAATAAAAATACAATTAACAAAAAAAAAAAATTAAGCCGCGCTCCAGCGCTTCGCGGCGAAGCGTCACCACTCTCCACGCTAAAAATCAGGTTTACCCCTCGCCTGTAGATGTTTCACATCAATGACTTGATGATTTTAACTATTAAAATTTTCACACTAAATAAATAGGAGTACCTAATTTAATCTCGACAAATAAATAAAATTGGTGTGTCTGTTTGTAATAATTTAGAAGATTTATAATATTAAATACTATATAATAAATATTTATAATATTATAATATACTGTTAGCAATGTTAAAATAAAAAAAGTATAAACAGTATATTTACCATTTTTTAAAATCTGTATAAGCTCTCTGCATTATTATCTGTTGTAGTCATCGTGGAACAAAATAATTAATAAACAATAAGGTAGGTAACTTTCCTAGTTAACTAGGACGCACGCGTCTAGTGGTCGCCACAAGACGCGTACGTCCAGCTTTGCGGACGATGCACTCCCGCTTTGTGCAAGGCGCCATAAGAAAGTATGGGTAGCGTCCGCGCGCGGCAGACGTTACCGCATCGCAGTCGCTTCGGTCGCGCTAGTTTGGCCGAAGCTTAACAGTTATGTCTTAAAATATAGAACTCATTAAAAATCTTTAGAAGCCTAGAAACGCATCGGCTCGCTCTCATTCCACTTTAATCGATGAGCTAAACAATTGTTAAAGTTAGGGCTGCTACTCGCAGTTCCATTTCAGAATAAGAAAATTATAATGATTTAACAATGCCTGTATCGAAGGCCAGATATCAATTATAACCTGTGCGGTTTCCATTTATTCAAAATCTGTTACAACTTACATAGAAAATGTCTGCTCATAATAGTTTCTTCCCGAAAAATATATTTCTACTCTAAGCCGCATTGGAGAATCATGGTCTATTATTTCCTATTCTTAGCTAATATGAGGCGAGTAATTTTTATTTATTACGAAGTCAGTGCATTGTATGATAAAAATAAATGTCTTCCCTTATCGTCAAACAGCTTTCCAATTTTATATTTACGATCGGGATTTTACCACATTCTTCGTTAAACACTTTCCACATTATTCAGACAATGCTTACAGATATCAAATACACCTACAATTTCCTTATCCGATAACCCTACGCAAGACTCATCAAAATAGTTTTTGCACGTGCTTGTATTGTGTAATTACTTTAACAAGAGTCACCTATCGTATAATGGCAGTCGACTCGCCAATTAATGTTTAAGCGATTCATTAATCATATTATATGTTTACAGACAATATTGATGTACTTTTGATTGATGCTTGAGAGTAGGCGGTTTCTTTCTTATTTGAAAATAGAACAGTAACTCATTGTCAAGATTTTTTTTTGCGATTTGAGGTTGGTTCGAGGTCATAAATTTAGCGCCAGCTACCGTTATTTAAAATTTGAACTAAATGCTATCATTTTCGAACGGTAATTGTTTTAATGTTTCTTATTGGCTGGTTCATTGCTTTTTCTTAAGTTAGGTATCAAGGCATATTATCTAATAAAACCTAAAGTTTAGGAAGAACGTAACTGTTACAACAGTTATTGCTTTAAACACAGGTCTTACGCATGTAGATCAGGCAGATCACTAATTTGTAATATTGACCTTAAATAACAAAGAGTTTAAGAATTGGAGTTTGGTAGTAAGATATTAGTTCTTAGTTCTAACGCACTCAATTATTGTATATCTATAGTGGACTTTTTTTTAAGGCAAAGAAAAATTTTATTTTTATTGAGTGTTAAAATAAAATTACTTCTAATGCCTTTCATATGAAAACGACACATGAACAAGACATGTGAATGAGGGATTGGAGAAGCATTGCTAGCTGGCTCAATACTTAAACCCAGTTGGTTGAACTCATTGTTATTTATTTGTAAAACAAGCAATTAGAAATGGGTTCTTGGCCCTATTATTGAAATTCGCACAGATACGTTTTGAGTTTTCTGTATCAATTATTACATAAAATTACATAACAATATTTTGTAAAATAATGTTTTTGAAATTAACAAATTATATGAAAATCATTCAAATATAGATAGATATATATAGATGATATAATTTTATAATAGTATATCATTTGAACTGTTATTTGAGCCTACTCATAATTTTCATGAACATTTTTGGCAATCGTTATTGGGAAGTCAGTACCCTCAATTATGCTGATAACTAGTTTAATTTTCGAATTCAGTTCATTCCATGGAAAAACTGATATTCAGGTAAAACCGGTTGAACTAGTAGCAGATCCCAAATAATTATGCGAATGATAAAGGCTAGGAAGAAGACTAATCAGTATTCATTTGATACCTTTTTGTTTTTGGAAGCAAGAAAATTACATTTAAAACGTTACCTTAACTATAGTTTAACAAACAGTTTTTTCAATAAAGTAGGTGCCAATTTATTATTTTCATGTTCTATTAGACACAGTATACGGTTTACTTAACTAACCACTAAATTTCCAATACTGTTAAATTGCTAAATCAAACGCTCGATGTAATCAAAACGGAACGAAAAGATGTTAGTTGTTTATTTTCGATTCGCTTCATTACACAGTATTCTGTTCCCCGACCATGTCGCTCCTGGCGTTATCTGTTTCCCACGTCTACCATTTTAAAGAAAGTTACAAAACCAGGAAATTGGATCTTGAATAATTAGTATGATAACTTGCCGAGCGCTGTTTAGCATTAATATGGTGTAAAAAGCAAAACACACCAAATGGAAATAACAATGGCATGTATTAATAGCTGTTTAAGACTTCTCCATAATATTTTTGGAGCATTGTTAAAAAAATGAGGAAAAAACTGACGAATAGGATGAATTTAAAAAAAAACAGCCATGTGCGAGTAGAACTCGCGCATAGAGGGTTCCGTAAAAACTTGTAGCTATACTATATGATGTAGCTAAAAAATTATGCTTTTCGCAATTTTTCCTTTATCTGTGCTAGACGTTGCTTCGTACTAAATATCTAGATTATGAGTTCACGGAACCGTACCCTGTAGGTTTTGATTCCATTGCGAGTGTCGAAAATTTGCAGCATAGACGGCTGTATCTTTTGATTGCGTTGGCTTAGAAGTTTGATTTTTTTCACAGCTCCATGGAACAGTAGACTTGAGTATTTGATATGAATTTCAGCTTGATACCTCCACACGCTCCTGAGAAAAAGGGTCTTGACAAACAGACAGGCGAACAACCAAGTGATCCAATAAGGGTTCGGTTTTTCTTTTTGAGGTACGGAACCCTAAGAAACTATTCCAAAGAAATATGAAACGAAAACTTCCTGACTAGAAACACTAAAAACCATAAAATAAACTTGCTTCGATTTAGCTTCCTTCGAACGACCACTGATCCGACCGAATGTTACTCATGCTGATGCGAATAGCCAGTAGTTTGTAGCAAATGACGACTATCAGACGCAAATATTTAAAAAGTTTTAAAAAAAAATATAAAACAACAGGTGACTATAAAATTTGAGGATTGCAACATGGGACAATGGGACCACCTGGGAACTACACCAACCCTAATGCAAAAAGTGTTTTAAAAATCGGTTCATAAACGACGAAAATATCGACGAACAGACATAAAAAAAGATTCCGACGAATTAATAACCTCCTTCTCTAATTTCGTGTCACAATTAGAGCTCAATTTGCGCAGAAATTTTCGAGTTCTTGGATCATCTATACAAATAAATAAAATTGGAGTGTCTGTTTGTAATATAAATAACCGCTTTTTACTAAATGAATATGTATGTATACACGGAAGATATACAAAAATGTAGTTAAAAAAATGTTTGTCTGTCTGTCTGTCTGTCTGTTTGATCCGGGTAATCTTTGGAACGGCTGGACGGATTTTGACGGGACTCCACTGGCAGGTAGCTAATGATCCGGGGAGTAACTTAGGCTACTTTTATTAGACTAACTTTGTCGCTCGGCGTTACTCGCGGTACAACAATAACCGCGGGTAACATCGTGGGGTTCAGCTAGTATTCAAATATAAGTGAATAATTTAACATTTTTATGTATATAAGAGGACAAAAGCCTTTATTACGTCTGTTTATTATTATTATCTCCTTAAGAAACATGTATATATTACAGCAAATAACGACATAAAAATATACTAAGGTGGTTATCTGGCGTTTATAACCGTTTTATGCAAAAAGTTCTCAGCTTATTGCAACTTTTATTTATGACAAAAAAAGTTTAACATATTTTGTTCTTTAAAGACGCGTCAGAAAGGACCTTCTTTTTAGTGATGAGCCCCAAATGACTTGCTGAAAATTTACATTATATGAATTGACCACCAAGAACAGACCTGTTAAATTGCCATGTTACATGATTTAGGCGATTTAAAATCGATTATTCTAATGCCATGCTCGAGCAATCGTTAGTTAGATCTTGTTCTACATTAAAAGTAACAGACATATGTGACTTGAAATATTTTATGTTTGACTAGCGGTTGAATGAATATATTAGTACGTAAGAGTGTGCTGATATGTATCTATTATTCGCCAAAGGTGTGTCGATGGTGCATCGATATCTATAAAGTTGTGGTATATATCCTGGAGATGTTCATAATGTACGTGAGACTTTTATTATATGTATGGACTAGCTGAACCCCGCGGTGTTAGCCTCGGTTATTGTCGCGTGTAAAGCCGCGGGACGACGGTTAAAACACGGTTATTTGAATATTACAAACAGACACTCCAATTTTATTTAATTGTATAGATTTAAAGTATAACATGCATTTAGCAACGCATGAATATAAATTATGTTACACTAATATAATCGATATTTATGCTGTTGGAATTAGGAGCTTATTTCTACATGTATTAAAACCCTACTGTGTATTATTGTATCCAAGTCTTGTCTGTTCATTGGTACATCATGTTGTTAAGTAAGTACAATAGAAACTAAAATTATGAATATAATAAATAATAATTAAATTAATATTGTTTTCTTAATAAGCAATTTACCCCGGATCAAAAACTAAATGCCATCTGTGGAAAATTGTTGGAGCCATTTTCGAGATTCACATTATACATACGTACACATTCTAGAATTGCTGGTTTAAAGGTATTAAAAAGATATTCATTAACACTAATATTACGCCATAATGAATATCTTTTATATTATTTATAGAAAATTTACCTTCACCGGTCATCCAGGCACCGAAGATTTAATGGGCTATTTAGTGCAATTTCATACCACATATATATATTGTTTTGAGCTGATTCTTACTATGAGTAAATGCTTACCTGGTGAAGTTGGTGTAACAAACATGTTTGATGTAGGAGGCAGGTGGGGTATATGCAGACACAAGCCCAGCAAGTATTTGTTGATCAACCGGCGCCAAGCGGATCGTCTCCACCCGTTGGACTGCATCTCGGTTAAAACCTGAACCAATAAACTTTGTTTAAATAATTTATGATAACATAAAAAACTGGAAAAGAAGTATAATAAAAAAAATCGCCTCTTTCTTTTGAAAGAATCTTTTATTCTTTATTCTTAAGCCGTTTAGATCTCAATGGTACAAATGGAACAGAAACAGACAGTAACATACATATTCTCTTAATAAAAGTTTGTTTGATTTTGAAGGTAGTCTTAAAGAAAATGTATTCTTTAGCTCTACAAATAAATAGAAGAGATACTAACTTTTAAACTTTCGCGTTCCATGATATATTAACAATTATTTTAACGGGAATTAACACGTGCACGTGGTCACAGGCTGACTCGGCCTGTGACCACGTGCACAGTGCAACCTGGTCGAAACGTCAGGCAAATCAGAGGTATGTAATATACCTTTTAATAAGTGATCGCGTTAATTCCCGTTAAAATAATTGTTAAAATAGAAGAGATTTTTAATTAATTCATCTGATATTTCATCATTGATATTTTATCATTGATATTTTTCATATGTTATTTATATTGATTATCTTTTTGTATAGCAAAAAGCTTTTTCAAAAATACTACTATAAACCCATTTTTTATAAATATACACTTAAGTCCAGTTTTTATAAATTTGAAATAATCTGTCTAGAACTTCGACGGTCCTTGATAATAAGTTTTAATTATAAAACTGACTTCCTTAAGAGAAAGCAAAGAAATTCTCAAATTAAGATATATTATATGTGCGTTTGGTCATTAAAATAAGTGAAATCTCCTTAAGCAAATCGTCTTGTCGCTTTTAAAGAAACCGCTTCACTTTGTTGACTTATCAACAAAAAGCGGCCTGTATTTAATAGTCCTGTCCTACTTAACATAGGGGAGAAAGGGGAAATATCACCTTTGGAATAATTTTAAGTAATCTTGTTTATATTCATCTGAACAATTTAGGTAGACTTCTTTTTAAATGAGTAGCTACAGATAAACTCGGTAGTACACACATATTTTAGACTTGGTCTCACTATAAGTGAGACCAAATCAAAAATTGAAAAATATATTTTTCTGTGTTTATAGGCTATAACTTAATAAATGATAGATATACTATTGCACATACCATACTATACTATGCACATATTATACATGTTTTAGCTGTTATATATATACATATATTATATGCTATATATAGCTATGATAGATTATAATCCGTGCTCAGACAAGAAAGCTATGATAGAAAGAAATAATCATAAAAGATACTAAAGTAAATAAAGTTATCTTTTAATATTATTCCAATGAACTCACAATTTTAAGCTCTAATTTTCAAAAATTTCAAAGAGTAATTTTCTTCTAATATTATCACAAATCTTTATTACTGGTTAAGTAAAATTAATAAAGAATATTAATAATTAATCAATTACAGCGCCTTCAAAACACAAAATTATATTAAATGCTATTTTATACACTAAACTCATTTGAATTATGAGGAGCTAATTGCCCCTTGGTCCTCAACCAACAGTGGTTGTAATTAAAAGTTTTAATGAAGTTGACAAAAAATTAAGTGATAATTTTGTAAAGCGAGATATTTCATCAAAATAATTATTCATGGGCTTAATTTCTTAAAAAAACGTCTCGGAAATATAAAAAGACTGAGTGATCAAGCTTTTATTATCATACTTACTAGCTTTTGCCCCCTTCTTCGTCTGCGTTAATGCACATCATAAACCACAGCGTTTTTTTGTTTAGTGGTATAAATAAGCCATGTTTTATTCTAGACTAGGCACAATCTAAGGCGGACTAGGAGAATGGACCACAGGCAACAAACGTCTTCTTCAATGAACTATTTTATCAAAATACGTTTATCCGTTCTGACATGATTGACATTAAAACAATGTTAGTAATAGTACTAATCTTAGAACCATCATCTTAAGAGTTAAAGAATTCGCCAGACTCATTTTTTTTTAAATTACAGCACCTTCCTCTAACAAGGTATATCTAAGATATTTAAATCATACTTGTCACTTATCTAACTAAATATCACTTACCATAATTTTCGTAAAAAGGTTGTCTTTAAGAAATCGCCATGAGCGATAAGACCGCCAATTGTCACGTTTGTATAATGCAACTCTTTTTTTTTCTATCTGTTATGTGTGTACAATAAATAAAGATAAATAAATAAACTTACTGAACTGATTTCTGATAGCTAATCTTCTAAGTAGCTCCATGAATGTCTGGCTGCCGACTTTTGGCACCCTGTTGAAGAAGAGAACGTCGGTCCCGGCGCGCGCAGTGTTGTTTAACTCCCATGGATCCGGAACGAGAAGTTCATCCAAGTAATCTTGTTCTTCTTCTATCTGCTGTGAGTCTTCTGGTTCAGCTTCTAATGTTCGCTGAGGCTTACTGCGCTCCTGGGAATATAATTATTGATTCATTTAATAAAATATCTCCAGTATTCTTAATATTTGACAACTTTAAACTTTACAGAGATCGGATTTTGTAACTCAACCGCCATTTTTTCCTGTAGAAACTTATAGTCCCCTAAATATTAGGCTTGTGTATTTATTAACGGAAAGTACATTTTTAACTCATTATCATGAAAGTTACATAGCATACAAATTGCTCGAATCACTGACAAAATAATGTTTCCTAGAGATAGATGAAGTTACTTTTACTCATACATTACCCCCTTTTTAGAGGGTAATTAGCCGCAAGCGAAAGAGAACAAATTATAACTTTGCTGCATAGGTACTTGTATTCATTAGCTAACTCCATATGTAATTAAAACACGTGGATGATTTGTGTAAACATAGAGTGGTGATGGACGCACTATTACATAACGTATTAAGTAATAAATGAGGTAGGTTAATCCTTCGTGAATACCGACATTTTGTACATAGTTTACAGCTATTCATGGATAAACTTAAAACTGTGTTAGTTACATAAGCCTCACGTGTAGTCGTTTCGTCACTGGATATACATAGGTCTATGAATAAACTAGCTGTGTTAACCGGACTGTATATACCTACCTACCTGTCCGTATGCGGTCTCTCTTAAGAACCATCTCATTAGGTGTTTTTAATTAGAACTTACATGGATCTGCCTATTAGGAGTTACATAAGGCACATACTATGTTTTTCATACCTTTTCCAAAGCTATTTTATAGTATGAATGTATTATAATTATGTTTATTAGCAATATCGTAACCACAATATAGGCTTTCCCTGTTTTAGAATCCAGCCATGTGTCAGGAAATGTGAGCTTATTAGGAATCAAATAAACACGTCAGATAAAAAAAATTACTCACGGCAATACAAGTTCTCTTTTTCAGTATTTTCTGAAGAATTGTAGGAAATGTACAGATTATAATCACAAAAGCACAATTTGCTGATATAATTACGTCAATAACGTAGCATGCCATAGCACCGACAGTGCAAAGGAAGTCGTGAAAACTGGTGCATACTATTACAGAAAAGTGCAGTTCAAGGTGTCATTGAACTTTCACCAGCCAGAAAATCGTGTTAAGTTCTAATGGTATCGTGACTAGGTCTAAATTTTATAGTACTGTAGTAGGAGTTATAAGATTAGCTATAAAATAATTATAGGAGACTTTAAGATATACTTTTATAGAATAGTGCCTCGGAGATCACGTTAAGGCGCTGTTCAGTGCGACGCGGGACCGACACAGATGTCCGTGACGGATAGTACAATGTATGAAGCCTATACAGCGCGTTCAGTGCTACGCAAAGTTATCCTCGACGCGAACAGCTTCGCGCGTGGACGGACCGCACTGAATAGCGCCTAAGCTGTCGGTCCCGGTTGTCATGAACATCTATGGCAATCGTTATTAGGAAGTCAGTGTTTATGATAACATCAAACAGTTAAAAATAATAATATTTGTAAATCAAGACAATGAAAAGCGGGCGGTAACGGGCCCTACAAAGTGGCACGGGTCGGCTAGTATAAATAAAATAAGTTAATTGAAATGGTGGTACTTACAGCGCCGGTGTGTTTTCTGATCGCCTCGAGAGCTTCTTTGTACTCTTGTGCAGACGCATACGCATGCTCCGACCGATCAGTGGGTATTTCTAAAAAAAAACACATTGTTAGAACGTACCGATATTATTTATTTTTTATAGGCGATAACAGACTGTCATGTTAATATTGAATAATAAGGTTGCTTAAATGGTTATGACGTAAGCTGGTGTTAATTTTAATAAACGGTTTGTGTGTTTCAAACGTGTCATATTATCTCGTCGATGGTGTTAGAGAATGATCCCGCTACCTTTCGATAGTAATTGAAAGAGCCATGTAGTACTACACTTCGTTTTTTAACGGTAAATTGAAAGTGAAATAATCGAACTAAAGTTTATTAAATATGTATATCTATCATCAGCCTTTAATAGTCCACTGCTGGACATATATAAAGCAAAGTCATAGTATAGTCATAGTCTGCGCCACCGAGACTGCCTAGGTGGCGCAGTGGTAGCGTACGCGACTGCTGTTCTTGAGGTCTCGGGGTCGATTCCCGGGTCGGATCAAATGTTTATATGATCTGCAAATATTTGTTTCGGAGTTTGGGTGTTTTCTATCTATAATATGTATGTATATACAAAAAAAAGTATAAAAGAATTTATATCAGTTGTCTAGTACCCATAATACAAGCTCTGCTTAGTTTGGGACTAGATGGCGTTGTGTGTTAGATGTCCGAAATATTTATTTATTTATAATCTAAAGCAGGAACGGTCAAACAACTAATCACTACTAAATTATGTCATATTGTTTAGAAGTGTTCTGTCGCTATAATTCACTTTTAAGTGACAACAAAACGGCATTATAATTACTTAAAATTAACGAGGCTTTATAATTGAAAATTCGACTGTTAATAAAACTAGTATTTAGAGTGAAATACTGAAATGATTTAGTGTAGGTAGATTGCATGATTTAGACTAGTTAACAATATAAAAGGTGATATTAATATATTGGATTGCATAATCGACAGGCAAAACGATAATTCAAGACAAGTGTCAACTATACAGAGATTTACGCTCTACGGCGAATTTTACTGCTATTAATACAAAAAGAAAACTGTTCCGAAGATTATAATAGCAGTTCAATGTGACTCAGGCTTGGAATTTGCCGATAAAAGAAATCTTTTTTGACAAAGTAATTCAACGTAATTAGTCTCTATTCTTCTCACCCTGAAAAAGGATTTTTGTGTAAAAAACTATGACAGAATTACTATTCGCCGTCATCATACACATCTCGAAAAGAATTATAATTTAAAATGATTTATTTAAGGCTGTGTAGCTGTGCTGTTAGTAGTTCAAAAAAACAAAGAAAGAACCATTTGTGCTGTTGGTTGATAGCAACATATAATTTCCCATCAAAACACATTACCCATTACAAACAATTATTAGTGGCTGGCTCGAAGTGGCTGCAGTCATTGCCTGACTCTAGAACTAATCGGACAAAATGAAATTACAGGTTACGGATCAAAACTTAGTCATTCTATGAAAGCCAGCAGGCATTTACAGCAAACAAAAAAGTCTTTTCATCGTTTAAACGATTGTAAAAAGTTTAATATCGCTTTGCGTTGCGTTTTAGACTGATGGTGTAATAAAATTGTTTTTTTCTTATATTTTCTGAATACAGTTTTATGTGGTTATAAAGTAAACAATGCGAAGACTAGTTTTCGTATTTACAGCATGCTGGGTTTCGTGCAATTTTAATAATAGGCAGTTTTGTTTTGCTAGGCTAAGTTGTGTGCCATTTCTGACAGCATCGAAAGAAAGAATTGGTCTCACTAAAACCTTTATTTTAAAAATTAAGATTAGTTTTTCAAAAACTGTTTAATTTTCCAAACTAATAGAACCTATGTGTAAAAGTTTTGCAAGTGGTTGCTCAACTCTCAACTCATAGAAAAAAAAATACAAAAGTAATAACACTTTCATAAAAGTAAGAAAGAGAAGAGAGCCCCATGTCTAGCTGTGAACTATTGAAGATGATGAAAATGATGATAAAAAATAATAAGTTTTTATCAACTTGATCAACAATGTGTGATGACAGAGTAAACTGTTATTTTGTCTTTATTTTTTAATACGAGTATATAAATTTGCAGTCCCTATCTGTAGTTATTGTACATTTTAATAACATATATCAAACATTTCAAATAAAAATATTAAAAAATATGTGGATAAGATTATATATTTCACTAGCTGACGCCACACAACTTCGTCTACGTCTCCTATTGCCCGTGGCGTAATAATTTCCCCCCGTCAGGCAAATCAGAGGTATGTAATACCTTTTAATAAGTGATCGCGTTAATTCCCGTAAAAATAATTGTTAATATATCATGGAACGCGAAAGTTTAAAAGTTAGTAAAAGTTAGTATAATTTCCCCCCGTTTTAGTAACAGAATTTTCAAGTAGTTTCTGAGATAAGCGCGTTCAAACAAACAAACTCTTCAACTTTATATATTAGTATCGATATAGATTAGTCCTAGATTATCGTAACCTATGATTCGCCTTTACATTGCCAAGAACATTGTTAATCCAATTTAATTTGTAGTTTCATTCTTTCACTTTCTCTCAAAGCTTTAAGGATATAAACTGTCATATTAATAAATGTCTTTCTGTAGATCAGATTTGTACTACTATAGATAAGAAATCTTACATTTCTATAGTTATAACGCCAACATTATCGATTAGTGAAAGACAATTTGGTATCCTTTGGTCAAAAAACCGTTTCCATCGATAATGTTATGCTAGTTACTACCTAAATACATAAAAAAAATGTCGTACAAACAGATTTGCATGTTTTTAAATTATATTAATTATGCTTCTTCATTTCCAATGTGCGTTATTTATACACTTTCAATAAGGTGTAAATTTCAGAAAACTCAGGTATTTATGAAATAAAAGGGGACAAACACATACACCTATTAAGTTTAACTTAATATGAAAGAGGGCAATAGTGCAAGATTATTATATTAATATAATAATACAACATGTTTTTTTTTTGTTTACTTTTCTGTTAAATTTGAAACAGGATAAAAATAATGCTTACGTCTTACCCAATGTGTAAAATATGCATAAGGACAGATAATCACAAACGACCGACTCAACAAAAACGAAAATTGGCGTAAAACAAGAATCGAATAAAAAATCTGCCGTTTGCAAGTGAATAGTTGTTTTTTCTACAGGACTTCATAAACATACACATGAAACGAAAACAAATAACATCAAAACCTAGAGAAACATTTGTGTATTACACAACATCTGGTCCTTTGTACCGATCCCAAACACAGCCGCGTAGTGACCTCTTAATTAAACGATCCAAATAGTAACTAACTATAAAATGACATTCTATACAGAGATTGGTTGTTCACATTATTAGTGCCAGCAATGTGCTAGTTCGGCATTCTCGTGGGTATTGAAACCAGTAGCTCGTTAGTTCAAACCCGATATCGAGTAACGTATCTAACCCGGACTATGTGCCCTTAGCTATTAGTACAGTGGGCAGCAAAAACCATTTCAATTAGTCAAAATATCTATCATTTTATTCGAGAACAAATCCTATGTTCTTCTTTTTCTTGATCCTGCCAGTGGCCTAAGCAATTAGTTCTGTAGCCAAAAAATATTTTGATCACACCTACAAAAAAAAAAACAGAAATAATTTTACATCCTTAAATCTGAGCCAAGCTTCTGAATCTACATGCCGTAACTCTACCAAGCCTAACTTCACAAACTCTACATCTCAGTGACAATGTTTGGCTTGACTGTTTCGTTACTTCAGAAACTAAATATTTGCAAACCTAAAACCTTCGCTACGGTAGAGTTTGTTTTTTAATGATTATTTTGCATATAAATCTATACCGTTCACTTAAAGACAAGAAACGGTTTACTAATAAGAAGCAAATGAAATCATTAAATTAATAATACCTACGTATATTATGTAACAATTTTACGCACTGTGATGTAATCTTCTTAGTCGCATCCTCCAAAATCGTGGTCCATTAAAATGTCGTTATTATAATGTACATAGACTACAGATTTTAGTTTTTTACACGTATGTTACAAAAAAATATTTCCGTAATTCGCTATAAAACACAATTACTAACTTTTTGTACAGTCTATTGTATGGGAAGAGGTAAAAACTAGATATGCGATGATTAGAAGAGTATTACGGAACAAAACACACATCGCTTTGAAATCGAACAATAGACATTTGCATTTTGTATTTTATTTGTATAGTTGATTAGTTATCAATGAATAATGGCTATGCCGTTGGATCTGGGCAAAACAGGACCAGTCTTCGTGGAGAGCATGAATGAGGCCTATGTATAGCATTGGACGTTCTTCGGTTGAGATGATGATGATTATGATAAATTTGAGGGTAGTGGGGAGTGTAGGAGTGATATTTAACGCAAGGTTCAAGGGCATAGTTAGTAAAAAAGTATTTCCGAAACACGTTAACAAAAACGAATAAATAGACAAATGATTACGTTGTTCAACAGAACTATCGCTTGCTTATACTGTTTTTTTGTAAATAGGAGTAAAGATTTTCTTCTCCTACGTAGGAACCTAATATTAAAAATGAAAGTTTGTAACGACGAACATTTGTAACTTTTTCTCGCTAAAACTACTGAATGGATTTAGATGAGTAGTTTAGATTAGTAATTTTATTTTTTTTTTTATTTTATTTTCTTTATTGGCTCACCAACAATTGTTTACACTGAGTATATATAAAAAAAATACAGTTAAAAAGGTATCTTAGTCTAGTGTAACAATCACTTACAGATAAGCACCGCATGCACCTTTATCTTATTTAAACTTTCAAATAGCCAAATTAAACATAGGCTGCAACAACATTTCTCTTGCAGCTATAACAATTCCGCTCTTTAAGAATTAAAAAAGAAAGAAAAAGCGAACAACTTAAAAATTACAATTTAAATATAATAAAAAACGAACAACTTAAAAATTATCTATACTTATAAAATAGTAAGTCCTGACTGACTGATTCATCATCGCCGAGCGTAAACTATGATAGTTAGGGCTATGAAATTTGGTGAGTAGGATCCTTTTATTGAGTAGACACGCACTAAGAAAGGAATTTTGGAATTTCTACCCCTAAGGGGGTGAAATAGGGGTTGAAAGTTTGTATGGAAGTCCGACATTTTTTAAGTTAGAAACCTGAAACTTTACTTTTGGGCTGCTGATTAAAAATGAGTAAACACGTATTTCAGCGTTTTTGAATATTCAACCCCTAAGGGGTGAAATAGGGGTTGACATTTCGTACATAGGTTAGTCTGGAAGTCGGTCATTTTTAAAGTCTGAAACATGAAACTTTATTTATGTGTTACTGATTTAAAAAGACTAGAGACGTATTTGAGCGTTTCTGAATATTCTACCCCTAAGGGGTGAAATAGGGGTTGAAAGTTTGTATGGAAGTTCGCCATTTTTTAAGTTAGAAACATGTAACTTTATTCATATGCTAAGGACTACAAATGAGTTAATACGTATTTAAGCGTTTCTTGGTATTCTACCCCTAAGGGGGTGAAATAGGGGTTGAAAGTTTGTATGGAAGTTCGTCATTTTTTAAGTAAGAAGCATGAAACTTTATTTTTGGGCTACTGATTAGAAATGAGTAGATACCTATTTAAGCGTTTATGAATATTCTACCCCTAAGGGTTGAAATAGGGGTTGACATTTCGCATATAGGTTAGTCTGGAAGTCTGTCATTTTTGAAGTTCGAAACATGAAACTTTGTGTTCGGGCTACTGACTAAAAATGAGTTAACACGTATTTAAGCGTTTCTTGATATTCTACCCCTAAGGGGTGAAATAGGGGTTTAAAAGTTTATATGGAAGTTCGTCATTTTTTAAGTTAGAAACATTTTACTTTATTCACATGCTAAGCACTAAAACTGAGTTAACACGTATTTAACAATTTCTTGGTATTCTACCCCTAAGGGGGTGAAATAGGGGTTGAAAGTTTGTATGGAAGTTCGTCATTTTTTAAGTAAGAAGAATGAAACTTTATTTTTGGGCTACTGTTTAAAAATGAGTAGATACCTATTTAAGCGTTTATGAAAATTCTACCCCTAATGGGTGAAATAGGGGTTGACATTTCGCATATAGGTTAGTCTGGAAGTCTGTCATTTTTGAAGTTCGGAACATGAAACTTTGTGTTTGGGCTACTGATTAAAAATGAGTAGATACGTATTTAAGCGTTTCTGGATATTCTACCCCTAAAGGGGTGAAATAGGTGTTGAAAGTTTGTATGGAAGTCCGTTTCTTTAAATTAGTACCATGAAAATTAAATTTTGGGCCATTGATTAAAAGTAACTAGATATATATTTATCGTTTCTGCATATTTTACCAATAAGAGGGTGAAATAGGGGTTAATTTTTTTTATGAAAATCAGTCATATTTAACTTAGAAACCTGAAACTTTACTTTTGGGTTGCTGATTGAAAATGAGTAAATACGTATTTCAGCGTGTCTGAATATTCTATCCCTAAGGGGGAAAATAGGGGTTGACATTTCGTGCATAGGTTAGTCTGGAATGCCGTCATTTTTGAAGCTTGAAACATAAAACTTTATTTATATGCTACTGATTAAAAAAGTGTAGAGACGTATTTAAGCGTTTTTGGTTATTCTACCTTTAAGGGGGTGAAATAGGGATTGAAAGTTTGTATGGAAGCTCATCATTTTTTAAGTTGGAAACTTTAAACTATATTTTTGGGCTACTGATTAAAAATGAGTAGATACCTATTAAAGGTTTCTGGATATTCTACCCTTAAGGGGTGAAATAGGGGTTGCAAGATTGCATGGAAGTCTGTCATTTTTTGAGTTAGAAACATAAAATAAAATATTATTTTTGGGTTACTAATTAAAAACGAGAATATGCATATTTAAGCGTTTCTGGATATTCTACCCCTAAGGGGAGAAATAGTCATTGGCATTTCATGTATTGGTTAGTTTGGGAATCCGTAACTTTTTTTAATTTAGCAGCCTAACAACTTTCGTTTTCATGTTTCTGATTACAAATAGATGAATACTTATATCAGTATTTATGCGAATTCTGCTCCTAAAGGGGTTGAAATATGGGTCGAATGTTTGTATGAAAGTTCTTTTAAATGGGATAATGATCAAAAATAAATAAATAAATACGTTTAAAACATGAGTAAATTACTGATACATTCTTTTACACAGTTTTAATTAAATGCATATGATCAACTTCCACGCGAGCAAAGCCGCGGGCAACAGCTAGTAACTATATATAAATTTTCGGAACCTGCTAAACGAGTCAGAATGAATATCAACCATATCACTGCAGCCATTAATCAATTTACACAGTCGTGGAATAATGGAATGTGCTCCTAGGACAGTCCTGCGAAGAGGCGGATGCAAGGGCGTTATAGGTGCTCGAGGACATCTTGAAGGGGCTTGAAATTCAATTTTTTCCAATAATGAAGGACAGTCTATTTGAGATCTTATTAACTTAAACAAGAAAAGGGCGTCAATTACATTTCTTCGTTGCTCTAGTGACTTCACTTTAAAGTGAGTAAGTCTAGATTTGTATGACCTTATAGTTCTGCGCAAACCCACAGAAAATGTTAAGTGCCAGAGAAACCTCTTCTGAATTCTTATAATCGTAATATAGCTAATACATCAGAATAACACATCGGCTACTATTTAAGTGATCGATATAACACACCGGCAAAGGCTAGTTCTAAACTAAAGAACTTAAGAGGAAGGCCTAAGCAGCTTCCAGTCATAACTGTCAACGCGAATGTTGAATAAAAGTATTATGTACCTACTTATTCAGCTCCATGAAAAGCTTACACAAACAAGTGATGCTTATCCGTAATTACAATTGCTGTTTTTCATGTAAGTAGTTATTGCCATTTGAAATTCGCTATTGGACTATAGAGTTTGCATAAACCCTTATTTATAGTTGTGGTAATTGATAAAGTTGGAGACACAATCGCTAGTTTCAGCTGCGGCGTTGTTTCCTCAGGGTAATGTACCTCGGAATTGCTTAACTTCGAAACAGAACTCAAGCCTCATTTACACTTGTAATCAGATAGTGTATGAAGATATTTACTAATGGAATTACGTTTTGGTATGATTATGTAAATCACTTAAGTACTTATATACTAAATACTAGTTGTTGCCAGCCGCTCCGCCCGCGTGTACGTCAGTTATCGCGGCAAATACTAGCCCACGTGTTATTCTTATGTTATTATATACTATATGTTAAAGTTTCATCCAAATCCGTTAAGTAGTTTTTGCGTGAAAGAGTAACAAACATCCATCCGTGCATCCGTACTTACAAACTTTCGCGTTTATAATATTAGTTGGATTATAATCAATCTCCTGAGAAAGGAAAATATTGAGCATATACCTATAAAGTAGACTAGACGGTACCTAATAAATACTTAAAACATAGAACAATGTTGTTGTTCAATAAATGTTTGTTAATAATTTGTTATGTAACGTATAAAAAGTAAACTGAATAGAGAAAAAAAACCAGTGTGCTCATTTTAAGCATCTTATCGAAGAATCTTGAATAATGGTTGTAACTGCGACTTAGTAACATTAAAACGAAACAGGAAAATTATCACAAAATCAAAATAAAACTCTAATTAAAAACTAGAAAGCTTAACGAGCTTCATACACGTAGAAGAAAGCGACGCCTGGGGCATCAAACTGAAAGATTCAGACGGACTGATATGCGATTCTCGGTCATTTCATTACGGCAAAGTGGCGGATAATTTTTTAACACTTTTAATATCGATATTACCAACAAGTAAAATTTTAACAAAAACCGACTTCAAAGAAATAGGACAACACGGATAGCACCCAGCTTTCAAATAAAAAAAGAATCATTATAAAATCGGTTGACCCAGTCGAAAGTTCTGAGGTAACATACATAAAAAAATACAGTCGAATTGAAAACCTCCTCCTTTTTGAAGTCGGTTAAAAAGACTATTTGAAAGTAGCAAAATATTAGTGGTTAATGACCTTGAAGAGCTAAGCCAGATCCAGAAGGTCGTGGGTTCGATTCTCAGCCCGGATTTTTTTTGTACAGAACACGATCAATTGTGTAATCTGGGTGTAATCTATCTATAAATAGGTATGTATTTAGAAATATATAAGTATGTTTAAAATAGCTTCACCTATTTTTGGATCAGATGGCCGTGTGTGAAATATGTGAGGATATTATTTTATAACTTTATAATCACACTAGCCGACCCACGCAACCTCGTTTGCGTCTTCTATTGCCCGTAGCGTGATAATTTTCCCCCGTTTTTCTAACATTCTTCATTGTTGCTCCGCTCCTGTAGGTCTTAGCGTGATGATATATAGCCTATAGCCTTTCTAGATAAATGGGCTATCTAACACTGAAAGAATTTTTCAAATCGGACCCGCGGTTCCTGAGATTATCGTGTTCAAACAAACAAACAAACAAACTCTTCAGCTTTATATATTGGTATGATATAAACCAATTTACAAAAAAATAACCTGCAGTATTTGTGCTCTACTAAACTTGACCGCATAGCAGCCATTCATAGCAATAATAACTAGCAACAAGGAGTGGACTTTTATTCCGCTTTTGAAATATTTGACTACATGGATGGTGTAGTGGCTTACGTGGACATCTGCTACCTATTGAGATGTAAGGTTTTCATTCCCGCATGGGACAACACATTGTGAGATCAACAAATTGTTGTTCTGTGTCTGGTTATTCCTTGTGTTCGTTTGATAAATGTTTGTACAGTCCCTACACACAGTCCTGTATCAGACGTGACGAGACTGCGGGAGTTGTTTTTAAAAAAAAAACTTGTTGATTTTAATGTGTTGATGAAATAGTTACTAGCAGTTGTCACGGGAATACGATAATAGGATCTGTGCTCAGTACCAACCACAGAAACCGTAAACCACTAGCTATATACTGGCTGTATTAGCTGCATTAAGACACACATTTTATTCCATTTTCAAAAACGTGACATATCGGATAGATTTTAAAGATTTCTCATTCACCAACGAGTTTTTACAATTAGTAAAATTTTATTAAATTATCTATAAGGACAGTAAAGTGAAAATAAACATACCTTATTTAGAATTAATAGGATTGTACACGTCGAAATTGAATACGTAAGTGCTTACCGTCACTCGACTATACTGGCAGCATTTGCCCTTATAAGTCCTCTGCAAACAGAACTGTCTCGTGTCTATTTGATAGATATATATCGGCGGGTTGTTAACCTCAAAGGAATTCAAAGGCATTCCATTATGTACCCAAGAGCTTGTGTCAATTTGTATAACATAAACGATACCTTTTTTTTTTTTTTTTTTTTTTAACGTGTGGAAACCCCCTCGGGCCGTCACCCCGCCGGGGTTTGCGGCGGGGCGGTGTGTCGGAATCGAACCGACTAAAACCACACGGTGTGCCACTCTGCGCCTGAGACGGGAGGGATCCGGGAACTGCTGTTATTAACACATCCGGACCCCTCCCAGCGCCTGCCCGCACTAAAGCGGGCACCGTCTGCTGTTAAAACTCTCAATTTAGGCGACGTACGGCACACGCGTAACGTCGCCCCCTCGCGGGTGACCACTAAAGCGGATGGTGGGGAAAACCCATCCCGACCATCCGCGGCCACACTCAGGGCGGCATGAGGCGCTGGTAGGCGCGCCTCCGCCGCCCGGTTCGCCGGCGGCGGATCGGGTCCGAGTGGATATCATCCTCCCGGGCCTTCTCCGCCGCCTCCTTCTGCGAAATTACGTCTTCGCAGAAGGCTGCGACCGCGGTAAAACTGCTGTCGCTACCGGCCATGCAGCGAATGATGGCCGGTAGCGAGAGATCTCCTCCGATGACTGCAGTGAGGGCCCGGCGCTGCGACGCCCAAGCGGGGCAAATCGCCAGCGTATGCTGGGCCGAGTCCTCACTGCAGTCGCAGTGGTGGCAGGCGGGACTCAGTTCCCTCCTGGCGACCGAGTGCAGGTACTTTCCGAAGCATCCGTGCCCGGAAAGCACCTGCGTCAGTCGGAAGGAAAGAGTCCCGTGCTGCCGCCCTGCCCACTCGAGGATGACCGGCTGGAGAGCCTCCACGGCGGCAAAGCCAGCGCGTGGAGTCTCCAGCCGGAACGACCAGCGAGCCATCGTGGCTCGACGGGCGGCTTCACGCCACTCGCGTACCTCTTCGGGCGGAGGGCGAATGCCTCTCCCCGCCCGGAATTCAGCCACCCGTCGATAAACTTCGGCGAGCACTTCCGCCTCCAAATCCCACGGAGGTGTTCCGGCCAAGGCACACGCCGCCTCGGTAGACACCGTGCGGTATCCGCGGATGGCTCTGACCGCCAATACCCTCTGAGGCCGCCAGAGGCGGGCCTTATTGAGGGCAGTCAGAGCCGCCACCCACAACATAAACGATACCTGTCCTGTCCTAACATACCTAGTTGAACTTTTGTTAATATCAGTTAAGAATGGAAACATCTCGTACATATCACAAGAAAATGTATGGCATCATTTAAATGCATTTTTAATGCTCATGTTTTTAATTTAGTGCAAAAAATAGTACCAATCTTTGCTTGAGAAAACTGATCGAATAAAGATAAAATACAAGTTTAAGAAACTGTAATCGAGAAGAAATGGTTATAACCAACAACATAAAAAAGGAGTCTAAAAAAGGATGGACAAAAATTGTTAAAAAAAAAAATTTTGGTGTACTCGTATAATATATATATGTACCTACCGTGTAATCATACAAATGGATTTAGTAAAAAGAGTTTTTTTATGTAACAAACACGTACTCTACTCAATCTATATCTATACAAATATTTATTTGTATAGATATAGGTGAAGAATGATATCACATATAGACTGAGAAAGTAAAACCAAAGGAACACAACCACATTTCATTTTTAAAAAGTGTATAAAACATATATTTTAAACGTATTAAAACGTAGTTATTTAACTTGTATTATTTTTAAATTTTTCTCTCTTTTCTTTCCAAAGTTTTCATGTATTTCTGTTTGGTGAACCAAATTAAATTGTTATTTTCGTGACACAACTGGCGGGTGGACAAAAGGAAAAAAACAAAAGTCTAAAGTATTTATACTTAACATTATCATATTTCTATTTATATTTTTTTTTTATTTTTAGGTATATATATATTGAGTGTTTACATTTTTCTTTTTAATGGTTAATTCCGGTAGCAGCGATGACGACGATGACAGTTTTCAATCAGCCAGTAGTAATAATGACAGCTTCTTAAGTGTACCTTCTCTCTCTGACACAATAAACGCCCAGTTTTCAGATGTAATCACGAATTTTAATGTAGTCCACATAAATGCCCAGAGTGTTCCGGCCCATTTCCCGGAGATGCTGACTAATTTCGGCTGCAAGAGTGTCCATGCTATTCTTATTTCTGAGTCATGGCTGAAACCATGTCTCCCTTCTAAGACTTATTCCCTTCCTGACTTCCATTTGATAAGGAATGACCGTGTGAATGGTGTTGGCGGAGGTGTTGCCATATACCTACGTAAAATTATTCGTTTCCAAATTATTGATCTGTCACCACAACCACCACCACCAAACGCAGGTGAACATTTATTCCTGGAAATAGAACTGTGTCATAGTAAGATTTTACTTGGTGTTTACTATTGTCCCTATTCTCGAATAAATTTTGTGCCATCATTCGAAACATTATTAGAAACTATAACATCAACGTACAGTCATTGCATTATCATGGGAGATTTTAACACATGCCTGTTAAAAAATAATCTCCACTCATCCTCTTTTTTGAGTACAGTCGAGTCATGTAATATGTCTTTTCTCCCTTTAAATACAACTCACCACTTTCCTAATTTTACTCCGTCCCTTCTAGACCTTATTCTTGTCTCCTCCCTAAATTCAGTCGCTAAGCATGGACAATGCTCAGCTGATGAATTCTCCTACCATGACCTGATATTCCTGTCCTATAAACTTCGCTCCCCTAAACATAAAGTCAAAATCCTTATGCAACGCAATTTTAGAGACATGAACCTTGATGCACTCCGTCGGGATGCCGCCGGAATCGATTGGGGTTTGCTGTCTGAAATGGACTCGATTGATAATAAATCAACTTTTTTAACGAAAAACTAACCAGCCTATATGACGTGCATGCACCGGTTCGCGCTGTAAGACTGAAACATTTTTCTTACAGTTCTTTCTTTACTGGACTTCAGCAATGCTTTTAACAGTGTGGATTTCCATATTATGCTGGGCATATTGCGCTCTATCAACATATCTCCGACAGTAATTGATTGGTTTCAAAGCTACCTGTTTGGACGAAGGCAACGTGTGCGCTTGGAGGAATCTTTATCTTCTTTATGTAACACGTCTGCTGGGGTTCCGCAGGGTGGCGTTTTATCTCCTTTACTTTTCACCATATTTGTCAATTCTATCTCGAAGTCATTAGCCTCCTCCTACCACCTTTATGCAGATGATTTTCAAATTTATATACAAGCTCCGTTGTGTAAATTATCTGAAGCCTTTTTGACTATTAGTCAAGATCTGGAGGGTGTATGTGAGTGGAGTGAGCAATTTGGAGTCGTGGTTAATCCATCTAAAACCTAACTTATTGTTGTAGGCAGTGCCAGAATGGTATCCAGAATAGACTGGACGCAACTGCCTAGCATTACATTTAATGGTACCCCATTACCAATAAGTACTTCTGTTAAAAATCTAGGAATCTACATCGATAGCACATTAAGGACGCGTTTGCAAAATTGATAGGTACAGAATCGAATTACTACGTTGACACAAGTTACACAAACAAGTGCAAATCGGATAGCGGCAGGCATAAATGTCAACTTGCCTAAATTGATATTTTGAAAGTTTTTTATATTTTCTCATTTCTATGTAATAGGTACTTACCTCCGGACTTGCTGGAGTGACCTGAAGGTGTACTTCGGTGACTGCTTATGGAACTCCTAGACGAGTTGACAGTCTCACCGAGTTTGGGCTCGTTTTGTTAGTTATGACTAGACCTTACCTCCGGACTACATGGAGTGACCTGAAGGTGTACTTCGGTGACTGCTAGTGGAACTCCTAGACGAGTTGACATAGTCTTACCGATTTTGAGCTTATTTTGTTAGTTATGATGAGACCTTACCTCCGGCTTAGATGGAGTGACCTGAAGGTGTACTTCGGTGACTGCTAGTGGAACTCCTAGACGAGTTGATATAGTCTTACCGATTTTGAGCTTATTTTGTTAGTTATGATGAGACCTTACCTCCGGCTTAGGTGGAGTGACCTGAAGGTGTACTTCGGTGACTGCTTTTCGATCTCATAGACGAGTTGACATAGTCTTACCGAGTTTAGGCTCGTTTTGTTAGTTATGATGAGATCTTACCTTCGGACTACACGGAGTGACCTGAAGGTGTACTTCGGTGACTGCTAATGGAACTCCTCGACGAGTAGAACTAGGTGTGCCGAGTTTGGGCTCATTTTGTTAGTTATGATGAGACCTTACCTCCGGACTATATGGAGTGACCTAAAGGTGTACTTCGGTGACTGCTAGTGGAACTCCTAGACGAGTTGACATAGTCTTACCGATTTTGAGCTTATTTTGTTAGTTATGATGAGACCTTACCTCCGGCTTAGATGGAGTGACCTGAAGGTGTACTTCGGTAACTGCTAATGGAACTGAAGTACACCTTCAGGTCACTCCATCTAGTCTGGAGGTAATGTCGCATCAGAACTAACAAAACGATCCCAAACTCGGTAAGACTATGTCAACTCGTCTATGAGATCCAAAAGCAGTCACCGAAGTACACCTTCAGGTCACTCCACCTAAGCCGGAGGTAAGGTCTCATCATAACTAACAAAATAAGCTCAAAATCGGTAAGACTATGTCAACTCGTCTAGGAGTTCCACTAGCAGTCACCGAAGTACACCTTCAGGTCACTCCATCTAAGCCGGAGGTAAGGTCTCATCATAACTAACAAAATGAGCCCAAACTCGGTAAGACTATGTCAACTCGTCTAGGAGTTCCACAAGCAGTCACCGAAGTACACCTTCAAGTCACTCCATGTAGTCCGGAGGTAAGGTCTCATCATAACTAACAAAATGAGCCCAAACTCGGTAAGACTATGTCAACTCGTCTAGGAGTTCCACAAGCAGTCACCGAAGTACACCTTCAAGTCACTCCATGTAGTCCGGAGGTAAGGTCTCATCATAACTAACAAAATGAGCCCAAACTCGGTAAGACTGTGTCAACTCGTCTAGGAGTTCCAAAAGCAGTTACCGAAGTACACCTTCAGATCACTCCACCTAAGCCGGAGGTAAGGTTTCATCATAACTAACAAAATGAGCCCAGACTCGGTAACACTATGTCAACTCGTCTAGGAGTTCCACAAGCAGTCACCGAAGTACACCTTCAAGTCACTCCATGTAGTCCGGAGGTAAGGTCTCATCATAACTAACAAAATGAGCCCAAACTCGGTAAGACTGTGTCAACTCGTCTAGGAGTTCCAAAAGCAGTTACCGAAGTACACCTTCAGGTCACTCCATCTAAGCCGCAGGTAAGGTCTCATCATAACTAACAAAATGAGCCCAAACTCGGTAAGACTGTGTCAACTCGTCTAGGAGTTCCAAAAGCAGTTAGCGAAGTACACCTTCAGATCACTCCACCTAAGCCGGAGGTAAGGTCTCATCATAACTAACAAAATGAGCCCAGACTCGGTAACACTATGTCAACTCGTCTAGGAGTTCCACAAGCAGTCACCGAAGTACACCTTCAAGTCACTCCATGTAGTCCGGAGGTAAGGTCTCATCATAACTAACAAAATGAGCCCAAACTCGGTAAGACTATGTCAACTCGTCTAGGAGTTCCACAAGCAGTCACCGAAGTACACCTTCAAGTCACTCCATGTAGTCCGGAGGTAAGGTCTCATCATAACTAACAAAATGAGCCCAAACTCGGTAAGACTGTGTCAACTCGTCTAGGAGTTCCAAAAGCAGTTACCGAAGTACACCTTCAGATCACTCCACCTAAGCCGGAGGTAAGGTTTCATCATAACTAACAAAATGAGCCCAGACTCGGTAACACTATGTCAACTCGTCTAGGAGTTCCACAAGCAGTCACCGAAGTACACCTTCAAGTCACTCCATGTAGTCCGGAGGTAAGGTCTCATCATAACTAACAAAATGAGCCCAAACTCGGTAAGACTGTGTCAACTCGTCTAGGAGTTCCAAAAGCAGTTACCGAAGTACACCTTCAGGTCACTCCATCTAAGCCGCAGGTAAGGTCTCATCATAACTAACAAAATGAGCCCAAACTCGGTAAGACTGTGTCAACTCGTCTAGGAGTTCCAAAAGCAGTTAGCGAAGTACACCTTCAGATCACTCCACCTAAGCCGGAGGTAAGGTCTCATCATAACTAACAAAATGAGCCCAGACTCGGTAACACTATGTCAACTCGTCTAGGAGTTCCACAAGCAGTCACCGAAGTACACCTTCAAGTCACTCCATGTAGTCCGGAGGTAAGGTCTCATCATAACTAACAAAATGAGCCCAAACTCAGTAAGACTATGTCAACTCGTCTAGGAGTTCCACAAGCAGTCACCGAAGTACACCTTCAAGTCACTCCATGTAGTCCGGAGGTAAGGTCTCATCATAACTAACAAAATGAGCCCAAACTCGGTAAGACTGTGTCAACTCGTCTAGGAGTTCCAAAAGCAGTTACCGAAGTACACCTTCAGATCACTCCACCTAAGCCGGAGGTAAGGTTTCATCATAACTAACAAAATGAGCCCAGACTCGGTAACACTATGTCAACTCGTCTAGGAGTTCCACAAGCAGTCACCGAAGTACACCTTCAAGTCACTCCATGTAGTCCGGAGGTAAGGTCTCATCATAACTAACAAAATGAGCCCAAACTCGGTAAGACTGTGTCAACTCGTCTAGGAGTTCCAAAAGCAGTTACCGAAGTACACCTTCAGGTCACTCCATCTAAGCCGCAGGTAAGGTCTCATCATAACTAACAAAATGAGCCCAAACTCGGTAAGACTGTGTCAACTCGTCTAGGAGTTCCAAAAGCAGTTACCGAAGTACACCTTCAGATCACTCCACCTAAGCCGGAGGTAAGGTCTCATCATAACTAACAAAATGAGCCCAGACTCGGTAACACTATGTCAACTCGTCTAGGAGTTCCACTAGCAGTCACCGAAGTACACCTTCAAGTCACTCCATGTAGTCCGGAGGTAAGGTCTCATCATAACTAACAAAATGAGCCCAAACTCGATTAGACTATGTCAACTCGTCTAGAAGTTAGAAAAGCAGTCACCGTAGTACACCTTCAGGTCACTCCACCTAAGTAGGAGGTAATGTCTCATCAATCGAGCCCGAACTCGCACAATACTACTTAGTTTTAGCAAACTAAAATATTGTTATAAAAATCTGTAAATAGAAGAAACCTCCTCCTTTTTTTGAAGTCGGTTAAAAATAATCTAACGTTGTCAAGTATCAACCTATTCTGGTTTATCGAATATATTGAATTCGAAGAGCGATCTTTTCAACAAGAGCTAATGCAAACAGGCGACACAGTGTCCACTCATGACGGCGGCTGAGCGCAGACTGAGATTACGAAATTTTTACGCCATAAATCAAAAGAGGTTCAAAAAAATAAAATAACCCTTATTGCAATCGACTACGATTCATCCGTAATAGCAAAATATGAGAAAATATAAGCTCCGGTTGTTATTTTTTCTGCGACTTTCTGTGACACTTTTATACTATTTTTTTCCTCGGATTTATAATTGACTATATATGCCTTCTTACATTATTTTTAGAAATTCTAAAATAGGTTGATTGTAGAACAAAAATGTACCAAAACTCAACCCGATATCGTAAATACTGTGGAAAATGGTTACGGAAGATCGTTTTTACAATATAAAAAAATACAATTTCCAAAAAAGTTGTCCCTCGGATTTGAAGATGAAGAACTAATCTATAAGTGTTAGTACTTTGTTATATTCAATTTGTTTAGTTTAGTTACAAATTGCACCGAAAAAAAGCATAATTTTGTACGAATCGTAAACGCGCCCTTAACCTGGGTCCCTCAATTGCGAGAGGTCAGTCGGAAGTTGTTTGCATCGGCGGGATCCTTACGACGACTACGCAATTTTCTCCCAACAGCTACAAAAATTGCACTTGCACAATCCCTCCTTCTTCCTATACTCGACTATGCTGATGTCAGTTATCTCGACATTACGGAGGAGCAACTAGATAAACTTGAGCGCCTCCAAAATTTCTGTATTAGATTTATATTTGGACTACGCAAATATGATCATGTTTCTGAATATCGCAATCAGCTTAAGTGGCTCCCAATTCGCCTTCGACGGAATGCTCATATTCTTTCCATACTTTATAGTGTTCTATTTCATCCGTTTACTCCACCTTACTTAAAGAAACGCTTTGTTTTCCTCAGTGACACACATTCGAGATCCCTGAGGTCATCTGAATCTCTTGAACTGGCAGTACCAACACACTGTACTAGTTTCTACGATAAGTGGTTCACTGTGCAGGCTGTCCGACTATGGAATGCTTTGCCAATAACTATTAGACGTGCTAAATCGTTACCTATTTTAAAAAACTGGTCAGAGATTATTACCTGTCATCTTAATTTGTTATATGCCTAAAGCATATAAGTATCTATTTTCATTTTATTTATTTGTTTATTTTTTTAGTGAAAATGTAAATATTGTATTTGTATTTATTTATATTAGTATGTATAATAATAGATATTTCTTGTGTTAGTTACCTTTATCTTCACTTGAATTCTTTTACATTCTTTTTATTATTTACCACCCATGAATTCATTTTTTACCTAGTACAATTTTTTTTTTCCATCCCAATGTTGCCTGGAAGAAATTGCTTGTTAGCGATAAGGCAGCCATTTGTACATGGACAGCCAATTGAAGTATTATTATTTTTTTTATGTAAACTATATTATTTAATGTACAATAAAGATTATTCTATTCTATTCTATTCTATTCTATATTGTCATGGTCTAATTAGATTTAAATCTCGTTAATGTATCGTAACATTTAAGTACTATGAAATTCAGTGGTAAAAACATCTGTGAAAAGTCTATATTGACATATGCTACATACATATATACGAGTAATTGTAAATAATATTGGTATTAAGTACACATATCTCACAAGCCTGTGAAAACTTGTATAATTAACGCTTTGTTTTAAAATTTATTATATTTTAGTTTCCAAATTACTCTCCATAACAATACGATCATTAAAACTTGTGAATAGATAACAATAGGTTAGTTAGAAAATCGTTTTTGTAAGTTAACGGTAGTGAATTCTTATGTACATATCTTTCGTGACGCAC
Source organism: Spilosoma lubricipeda (assembly GCA_905220595.1). Classification (NCBI taxonomy): domain Eukaryota; kingdom Metazoa; phylum Arthropoda; class Insecta; order Lepidoptera; family Erebidae; genus Spilosoma; species Spilosoma lubricipeda. The sequence goes on from HG992290.1 coordinate 7,664,345, forward strand.
AATTTCTTTTATTTATTTAATAATATTATGAACATACGAATAATTCTAATTAAAGCTTAAATAAAACTATAGTAACTTTACTCAATGTGGTTTTCAACGTATGTTTCATTGGTAACAAGGATAATTACCTACTTACGTGTGTACTTGTACTGTACCACTAAAGGTGTGTTTTCCATAAAGTGCCAAGTTATTTTTTAGGTAATTAGCGGCCTTTAATAGTTAACTGCTGCTTACAGGCAGGTAAGGAGGTTTTTGCCTACTGTAGGTGGCCAACCGGGTTGTTACAGAGTTTGTTTTAAATTTTCCTTATCTTTGCAGTGAAGTTTCCTTCGTAGTTTGCTTCATTAGACGCCTCCTACACACACACAGGTGAAAACGACACAAACAAGGGTGGTGAACCTCCATATTCTTAACCTAACACCACACAGTGGATTTATTAGTAAATGTTGACATCGAATTTGGTATCATCAACAGTTTTTAGTAGTACACTGATGGGCAAGCCCCTCCTGCAAAAGGATGCTTTGATATAATCGGCATTGTACATGCCTATCTGTTTTTTGCTTCTTTCTTGAACGATTCGTGCATTTTATCATTGGAACATGTAACTTTCTTTATTGTAAAACACTTTCAGTTGCTTATTTGTAAGTGGAAATCCAAAACTGTAATTATAAAACCTTGTAGATTTTTGAGGATATAAGTAAGTTAAGAAAGCTAGTTTGTGTGTTTTCTATCAAGTGATACTCAATATTATAAGGCCCGTATTCACTTTGAATAGTGTACTCGCACTAAACAAAGTGAATAAGTTCCTATATGCCAACTGAACTGTGTGCAACTAAATGTTTTAGAATACGCGTAACTTGAACTGAGAAAGTAAGAAGTGCGTGGCTTAAGTGTAAATTCGTCTTAACCGTAAAAGATGAACGGTTATGCTTTTTACAACGCTGTTAAAAATAATGGGACGTATGTCAAATTCAAACCCATGTAAAAATGAACTCATTTATTTGTCTTCGGCGTACGCTTCCTCCCATAAATATTAATTTGTGTACGTTGTAATGGCTTCAGATTTAGAAAATGAATGAATTTAACGGCATAAAGATATACCAATGACCTGTTGAAAGTAAAAGGCGGGGACTTCATACATCAGTGGGTAATATTTATATAAAGCTCATTATTGGAACGTTTTAATCATATTCAAGGACATGACCCTAAAATATCAGGGAAGCTGAATGCTTTACACTACCTGTTCACTGCAATTTCTTTCATGCTCTTGATGTCCCTCTCAATACTCTGATTTTTTTTAGGAATTTGGTTAGCGATTACAATCTCTAAGTTGAACTAAAACGTCCAATAAAAAAGCAGTCTCCTCAAGTTTATGCATCATGATTAAAAGTTTTTGACAGTCCACCACTGGACATACGCCTATAATATCTTTAGAAAAAAGATTTTGGTCAATTAAAACACGCTCGCCAAACGCGTTGTTTAGGACTTTTTTCAAGATATTCTTCTGTTTGCAGTTCTGTTGTACCGTGTAGTTTGCTCCATTAATCAATTCTTACGTCATCTATGAAATGAATAGAAGTCTTTCTTCGTATTCTTATGCCATCATCACACAAACAAGTTTGTTTTTCCTGAAGTGAAAATTTCTTTAGACTCGTTGAGCACTTTTTGGTAAAGGAAAATCTTATGAGTTCGCGTCACCGGACATGCTGACATGACATTTTCGAAGTGAAAAGTTCTTAACCCGCGTTGAGTACTTTTTGGTAGGTGAAAATCTTATGGGTACACCTCACCGACATGCTAATGTTTGATGTTTATGAAATTTCTAATTTTTATACATAATTAAATAACATTTAAGTTATAAGTTTTACTTCTATCGGCAGTCCTTATGTATTTTTATGTATAGGCCTGCCAAAATGACTCTACTCTTCCTGATGGAAAGCAGAATCCTAGAGTGGTGGTCACCATACGCATTGCGAATGCAGACAATGCAACAATGCAGCATGGTGAACTATACCATGGCGGCCTTTGTTTTATGGTATAGAGAGCATACGAGCAGACGTATCACCTGATGATGGTAAGCGATTACCGCCGTCCATGGACACCCGCAACACCAAAGGCATCACAAGTGCATTGCCGACCTTTGGGGAATGGGGAAAGGGATGTAAGCTTCTGCATCATTGGGCCTCCGGTCTCACACTCACCAACACTAACCAAACAGACGGCACCAACGCTGTCATCTAATGTTGATTATCTGTGCGAGGGTAGTACCGCCGCGGTTGTTCTTTTTCCAACTTTATTAATGGTACATATTAAGACAGATTACCGCCATACATAATTCGATACTAGATATTATCATAGTCGCTTGCAGTAGTCCATATTTATGAGTTATTTAATGGAACTGGTATGTCTTGTTCTTAGACTGGTTGCTATGACAGATTTATTAGATTTTCTCAAAAGAATTTATTATCAGATGTAATTTCATAGATCAGTTGACCTTTCAGTCCGAAGGAGTATTCATAGAATCTTCTATACATCATGGAACGATTGAATTTTAACATTTGAATGGCTTGGTTTATTTTATCTTCGTAGTTATAAAGTAATAATTGAAAATTCAATTGAATATTTTTACTGTCTTGCAAATTTATGTAATGATTTTTATGAACTGTTATTGTAACCTATATTAATACACAATATACGTATATTTTATAACACGTACGAACAAATTATAGGCATACTAGAACGCTAGATAATACGATTACACACTTCTTTTTTGAATTCAGCTTTTCTCAGAATTTTTCAAATACAAATTTCAAGAATCGTACAATAGGATTACTTAGTAAAAAAAATGCCTGTAATCATTCTTAATTGTGTCTTAGTTAAAGATCTCAATCATTTTCTTCTTTCTCTATCTCTGAAGTTTCTCTGTTACATATTTACTGTTTTAAACCCATGTGAATTATTAAAAAAAAATACATACCTTGCTAAACGACGTTTGTCGTCAGCCATCAAAATATATTCTACGGCTGATGGCCGAACATAATCGTATAACAGCAAACTACACAGTAAATGAGTCGACATTATGTCGAGCTTAAGCCAAAGAGGTTTTTTATTTATAAGACCTTCAAAAGAAGTATTGTGTAATGTTTTTTTAATATATGCCTAGAACATTGTTCTTAAAACTGTTCTATCGTTATTTTGAAACATGAATTACTTTATGTGTTAAATTACTTAGGCCCTAGCTCTTAGGATTATAGTTATAACGCCTCAATAAAAGCTTTATCTTGTTGAGAATCATTAAAACCAGACTGGTTGGTTAAAAACTTTTCGTTTTTAGATAAAATAAAGAAAACAAAATCTTTAACTTTATTTTTCTTTAATATATAATTATGTAGGTACAGGCAGAGTATTCAGAGCTGTATGCTATCACCCAAACGATTTTCTGCCTGTCAATGACATGTTACACAATAGTAGTAGGTATGAAAGACGCGTTTGAGTATTTTTATTATTATTTCTCGAGAAAAAGAGTTGAAACAAAACTTGTATCGGAAATAGAAAATCTTCAAATTCAAATTGGAAACGACTGAATTTCGTCCATTTCAACTCAAAAAAACAAGGATTTCCCGATAAAAATCTGTTCAAGTTACAAATACGTAAACCTTACATCCATCCCTCTAATCGCTAAAGCGTTCGGTATAAGGCTATGATTTAGTTCCATTTATGTAGTAAGGAGAAATTAAACGTAAAGTAAAACTTACACCAGAACAAAAAACCTGATTATTTAGGATAAGGAATAATAAAGATATTCGTTATTTACGCGGAGAGAAATCTCAATTTTCCAATGACTTTGACGCCTCAGGCTACGAATTAGAACTATTAAAGTTGTCTGCGGCACAATCCGCAATCATTACGGTTTAAATGTGCGCCATTAGGCAGATCACGCAATGTCATTTAATATGTATTTTTTAAATATTAAATTATGGTTGCCAAAAAATGCTGCCATTTCAAACCAAGGAAGCTAAGTGAAGCAAGGTTAAGTTCAAATATATGTTGAATCGTTGGCGTCTCCTATTGCTCGTAGCGTGATAATTTTCCGCCGTTTTTGTAACATTCTTCTTCTATTGGTCTTAGCGTGATGATATATTGCCTATAGCCTGCCTTGATAAATGTACTATCCAACAATGAAAGAATTTTTGAAATCAGAACAACGGTTCCTGAGATTAGCGCGTTCAAACAAACGAACTCTTCTGCTTTATATATTAGTATAGATATATGCACTGAAAATTTTATCGTAATCTATAAAATTTTACTAAATATACGCTTTTGCATAGCTAAGGCAAAATTATTGCAAATCATTTGTTTCTTGGTATCATAAGTTCTATGTAAATACTACTAATTAAAATAATTATATTTCGGACACCTGACACACAACGCCATCTAGTCCCAAACTAAGCAGAGCTCGTACTATTTGTACTAGACAACTGATATCAATGCATTGATAATAATGTGAGTTTGAGTGTTCACTAAAACAATTTACATTTTGTCCGACCCGGGAAGCGAACCCGAGACTTCAAGCATATCAGTCGCATACGCTACCACTATTCCACATTCGCAATTCTAGAATTTATTTAGAAAAATAAAACAAAAAATATTTAAACCCTCCTATCCTCTTTCACATTTTATATTCTCAATAAGCTTACGACGTGTTATATATTTAAGACAACCATGACTGCATAATATTTTATACATTAAATAGAAGCTTATGTAGGCTTAAGACTTAAGTGCATCATTAATAAGTTTAAGTGTTCATCTTCATAATTCTAAGAATTTATTTCCTTTGATCTATTAATTCCGTTACATATTACCCACATACTTATTCATAGCTACTCGCAAATTATGGTTTTTATATACATCGTACTTTATCGGTTATTATAGTTATTATTCATAAGAAGCATCGCTGATAGGTCAGTATTGCAATAATTTACTCAGGATTATTTTATTAGGATATTCGTAGTTCTTTTACGAGCAGATTAGTCGTATATATATAGATACATATGATATGTAGAATTTATATAAAGTTTTATGAAAACTATATTTACATGAGAAGGAAACCTTTTTACATGTTTTTATACGGAGGAGGAGGGCGATTTTATACGGAATATACCTATTGCTTAGTTAGCTTAGCTAACATTAAAACTGCATCGAAATCGAAAGAGTTTCTAAAGTAAGTTTGCTGTCAGTTGTCAGTTAAATAACAAACAAAATGATATGCACTAATAGTATTTGAAAACCAGAAAAAATTACCGATTTTAAAAACTTATTTATGTTAAAAATTTCAATATGGAAGTATTTTTGCTATCTGCAAAGGGGGTGGTGGGGACATAGAGTTATAAAAGATAGAGCAGGGGAGCCAGGACTCCAGTTGTATGTCGGTTAGAAAGAGAGAGACGATCGCGGTACCTATCTGACAGATAGGTATCGCGATCTTTTCTCTCTTTTTAACCGTTGGACGTTTCCGCTTCCCCACTTTATCTATTATAGCTCCATGGGTGAGGACCGTCATATCCATCGCATGTGGCAGAAATGTGAAATAACTCTGGAATTTGACACATCACAGTCATGTGTCAAATTGCTATATTTTCATAGAATTCCATATTAACGTAATTAAGTATATCTAGATCATTTTTTGTTTTTTCGACAGAAGGTCCCCATTTCATCTCATCCATATTTTATATATTTTTTAATATTAATTTCATCACGACGAAGACTTAAAGATTCAAAGACTTATGATTTGAAGAATAAACACTTGATATTGGCAGAAATAGCTGATACGGTTGGTTGCAAAATGCATAACTGCTTAGAAGAGAAAAAAGTAGGCAACATAAGCTAGTATGATATTACTGAATATATTTTACTGCATGCTAAAATTACAATCCTTTTTTATTTGTTTTAAGCTGATCTCAAGTTCACAATAATTTTGGTCACTAGGGCCGTTTTCATCGCGCACACAGCGAATAGAAGTGAACCTAGCACGAAACTGCCTCGGTGGCGTAGTGGTAGCGTATGTGACTGCTGTGCTTGAGGTCTCGGGTTCATTTCCCGGGTCAGACCAAATGTTTGTATGATCTACAAATATTTGTTTCAGAGTTTGAGTGTTTTATATGTATTTAAATCACTTGTCTAGTACCCATATATATAATATATATACAAGCTCTGCTTAGCTTGCGACTACATGTAGTGGAGTATTTAAAAAAAACTACTACATAAGACTATCTAGGTATAATAAAATATCAAGGTAGTAGAGCCACGTCGATTTCAGCACGAACAGGCCGGCTCGACCGTGGCGGTACTACCCTCGCACAGAAGACCAACGCAAAATGACAGCGTTCATGCTGTCGTGTTTCGTTGGAGAGTGCGAGACCAGAGGCCCAACGATGCGAAAGCATCACAAGGCCGCCATGGTTTGGGTCACCAATACCATGCTGCATTGTTGCATTGTCTGCATTCGCAATGAGTATGGTGACCACCACTCTAGGATTTTGCTTTTGCTTTCCACCAGGCGGAGTAGTCATTTTGGCAGGCCCATATATAAAAATAAATATAATTATCTATTTGTCTGTGGCTTGTGGCAGTATGTTAACCTGACCTCATGACAGAAGCCGTCCGTATCACCGGATATGCCCCGCTACACTTCATTCGTTATTCTCATACGCTTTTTTTCTTTAATATCATTATTATACACATTATCAATGAGGCCGTGTTATTTATTTTCCTCTTTGCCGTTATTATTTCGAATGGAGATGTAGTTTTTGTGATTCAATCGCGGATAGTCTATTAGCGTAGTTCACGGTTTAATGGTAACTATGTTTTATTGTATTTCTTTTGGTTGTTTTTTGTTAGATAATAAAGTGATTTCAAAGTATCAATCTAAAGCAAATATTAATTTCAATTATGGATAGATGAAGTTCGAATAACGGTAAGGCTTTGCGAGTGATCTCTTTTAAATTATACATTGAGAGCTGGCATTTTTTGTGTAAAAAACAGTAGTGCTTGGCTAGAAAAGCAAGTGTTTGTCTATAAAAAAACCCGCAGTCTTCTATTTTTTGCCTATCGTCAATAACGTTTATGAGTTAGGGTATAAATATTACATTATGTAGCGTAATTTTCAAATGCTATTGTACTTTCGTAAATTAAGACTCCAAGTCTTAATTTATATCATCTCATGACGTCGTGTGTTATTCAAACCCGTAATAGAATCGCAAGTTATTCTTATTATTACTTTATTTACGTTAAATTTAATCATGAATACACGTATTTTTTCTTTAAATATTTCCTCTATGCAATCTATGGAAAATTATAGTATATATTATATAGAGTGATAAAGGCTCCAGAGATACAGAGAACTTCCACGAAAAAATACATTTAAACCATTCACACAGCATGAGTTCTGTGACACTGCCAGTTCTTCATTTTAAGCAGTTTTTTTTTTATTAATTAAGAAAAATCACGAAATAAATCCGAATAGGTATAATTATAAACATGTAGTGGAACAAATCCGATCACATAATAACTATTACAGACTCATTCTGCCCTTAGTAGACTTAATATCTATTACGAGACTGCTTTAATGTGTAGGTACGTATGGAATCTGAAACTTTTTCATATCTTACCCGTTATTTTTAAGTTTAAAAAAAATCCTTAAATATATCAAATTAGCTTTTGCACGCGGTTTCGCTTACGCAGACTTTCATCCCCTGATTTACCACCTTAGGGGTGGAATTTAAAAAATCTTTTTAGTGCTCATGCTCACTTACGAGTAAAGAACCAGAAAGAAGGTTGAACGGTTTGGGCTGTGCGTTGATCTTGGGTATGTCAGTCACCTTCCTCTTTTATATATATAGATAGATAGATTTATATATATAAGGAGATTCACTATTTTTATAGAGTTATATCACACTAATTTTATATATAATTCATGTATATATAGACGACAGCAGAAAGAGGATATGTTGTATTATTTAGAATTTTTGAATTAGTTTTTTTGCCCTGGTGTTATGTTGGATATTTCGAGATACGACATTTCGGCTTTCTGCTATCGATATGTATAATTCATGTATCCATAGTACCTAAAGATACCATAAAATGTAAATTAAGATGAGTTCAATTTAGTTTTGACTGCATTATAATGACAATACTCCTCAATTTGTGTGGTCGAGTTAATTGCGGAGTTTTACAACTATGGAAAACTCGGTCATTAGTGAAGCAAAGTAACAGTAATTTAACTATTGAGATTCGATCTTTGTGCGTATACACGTGCCTTTAAATCGAAGCCACAACTATCAACGCAGTGTCCACTTACCTAACCACATCATCAACAGTCTTAAATGGTCCAATGCTGGATAGCCTCTCCGTAGAAAGAAAATAATGTTTTGGCCTACTACATCTACCAACCTGGTCTGACAGGTTTGTGTCAAGTTTTTCTTTTCTTTGTAGCGCTGTTGTCCTGCGCGGTTTTCTCTCTTAATGGTCACCCTGGTGGTGAATAGCGGTGGTGACGTCACAACACGGACTAATTATAATCCAAATTAAATCAATCCTTGTACTTCTGAATTGATAACTACAATATACATGGTATGGTACATATGGTGCGTGACCTACTGGCAGTCTAAGTAAATACCAATTTCCCTAACACGACAATGACATATAAACATTGTTCAAGCATTGTTTAAACAAACAATATGCCTGTGAACTATACGATCTCATAACGGTAAACTCATTATCAGAACATCTTAACATATCCGTTTTATAGCAATCTTTCGCTAAACCGGTATGTTAGAGCGTTATTTCTGAAATGTGCATACAAAAGGCTATTAAGCCGACGGTAACATCAAGAGGAACTGATCATTGCTTTGTTCTGGAGAAAGTTTGATCTCACATTTCATTTAATTTTTATTATGTGTTGATTACTGTCAGTGGGTTAAGAAAGAAATTAACTATGGATTGCTTGCCTTTTTTGTGTGTTTACGATTAGCTGACATACGATATACTAATAATATCTATTGCTAATCGTTTACAAAGAATACTATTTGACTGATGTCCATAGATACCCATGAAAATTTGCTTTATAATTGTCCTATTACTTCATTGTTTTATGAGTACCTACTCAGATGATTTACTCAGCGTAGTAGTAGAAAATATTCCATACGTATTATTTCTTTTGTACCGTTAATATAATCCTATTTAAATCCGTTGATACGTTTCTTTGCCTCACATTGTTCTAATGGTTTCATTTGTTTAAAGGTCACGCAAAACTCGTGAAAAAAGAAGACCCAGTAATCTACGAAAGATTTTTGTTTCTTCCCTTCCATATTTAAAAATGCATTTTTAGTCTAAAAATAGATTGCTACTTTTTCATTTTTAACCGACTTCAAAAAAAGAGGAGGTTTTCAAATCGTTTACATTTTTTTATATTTGTTACCTCATACCTTCCGACAGCTGGTGCTTCCCGTGTCCCATCGTGGTCCCATTTCAATTTGGGCCAGTTCTGACTATTTCATTCATGAGAAAACCATATAGGTCTTTAATTTGCATTAAGTATGTGCGTGAAAAATTTACGAATAACTCAATATCACGCCAACCGATTTCGATGATTCTTTCTTTTATTTAAAAGCTAGTGCTTTACGCGTGGACCCATTTCAATTTGGTCCAGTTTTTGAAATCGGTTATTTATTGTTGAAATTTTGTATTACTGGAGACAATGGTCTTTAGTATCTATACAAATATATAAAATTGGAGTGCCTGTTTGTAATATTAAAAAAACCGCTTTTTACTAAATGCATATGTATGTATACACGGTACATATACCAAAAATGTAGTTAAATTTTTTTTGTCTGTCTGTCTGTCTGTTCCGGGTAATCTCTGTAACAGCTGGACAGATTTTGACGGGACTTTCACTGGTAGGTAGCTGGTGATCCAGGGAGTAACTTAGGCTACTTTTTTTTAGACTAACTTCATCCCGCGGCGTTACTCGCGGTGCAACAATAACCGCGGGTAACACCGCGGGGTTCAGCTAGTTAGGAACTAGTTTTAGCTCGCGGTTCCGCCCGTGTGTATTTCGGTTATAGCTACTAGAAGCTGCAACCGACCATTACATTCCCTCTCCTTCCTTTTCTTAATTTAATTCTTAATAAAAAGTGTATGTTCCGTTTTAATAGTATTGACTACCAAGGCTCGATAAAAAATACATTTATTTACATATATAATGGCGAAAGTAGGGAGCGTTATCACGTTTTTGTTTAATATCAATCAGTTTAATGATGATTACAGCTATCCAGTATCACTTGAACGAAGTAACAGGAAGGACATTCCTGTATAAGTAAGGCAGGGCATTGAGATGTCGATAAAAAGATTCTTCGAAGCGTCGAACGAGATCTGTTTGTACTTTGTACGTGTTTGAAAGAAAGTTACGTGTAGGGTCAACAATCACAGATTAAAAATTCAAAAATAAACTAACCCCTGTTACAAAGCAAACTACAAAATCAACTATCTAACAAACGCGTAAGTTAAGAGAATCAAGATTTTTTTATCATTTTTAAAGCTACAAAAATCAAACTAGATATCAAGAAACAATGTAACATCTAAACCAGTGCTAATAGAAGAGTATAAACGGTGTAAATTGTATGTCAGTATACAGAATGAGGTGTTTACAAAAGTGTTATGTGGCCAAGTTCATGGTAATGACATTTAAAAGGCGTGACTAGACGCCGCCGTCTACACCGCACTAAACACCACCACAGATAATACCCGAGAGAATACGAAATCGTGGTTCCACTTCGATTTCTTGGTTGACCTTGCCCTGTAACAGTTGTAGTCGCTAATTTTATAAATCTGTTCAAATAAATAAAACTGAAGTGTCTGTTGAAAATTTCAAATCAAAAACAGCTTTTCACTTAATGTGTATGAAAGTATATAAGATATCTACATACACCAAAAAATCTATTTTAAAAATATCGACTGTCTGTTTGTTCCGGCTAAATGTCTAGAACGGTTGTACCGATTTTGACAAAATTTCACTGACAGAAAGCTAATGACATAAAAAACACGCAGGGTTCAGCTAGTGCTTACTAATTCGTGAACGCACGCTCAATCGTCATTGCAAATCGGGAACGTAATATCTATTATCTAAAAAACGGTACTGAGAGATTTCATCTCTGCATCCGAAATGTGCTTTGTTGAGTACGTTAAATTTGTTAGTTAAACCTTTTTTACGCATTAATATTTAGTATACGCATTGTTAGGCTACATTATGCAAATAACACTCACCACATTTTCTTTTGGAATACATAATAGGGAAGGTTAAATAAAACCACGAAAAGTTCATGGCAATAGGCTTGTCGTATTACGTGAAATAAAATTTGATGGTACATTCATTTTCTTCATATATCCATGGTTCTCTGAAATTGACTTAGGTCTGTTTTATCATCTCACTATAATGCGTTAACTTAGATTAAGAAATAAACTTAACACGTTATAAACAAACGCACTATAGGAAAGACAATTATAATGGCGAATAAGCAATTTAAATTGCAGAAGTATAAAATATTTAGTTCTTTTTTATTTATTTAATTATCTTAGACAACTACAGCCTATTGAATAGTTTAGTTTTATTGCCCATAAAGTAAGACATACCTTAAGTATGAATAAACAATTTTATCAGCTAGCAACCCTGCAAATAAATATCGCTTACAGATAGATTACGTAAATGATGTTACTAGTAAAAGCCATGGTTATAGTCGGCATCTATTATATTATTCTTTGAGTATTCGTGGGTTGAAAATAGCAATAACGTTACACAATCGAATATTAAGTTCAGAAAATCTTCGAATAAGGCACAATATAGTTATATAATACTGAATATTCATTTAAATATGCATACAATATTCAATTAAAGTGGATTGTGTAATTTCATAATAACTTTAGCCTATAAACCCTTTACGCCGTGGCCGCGTAATCTTTCATCGGAAATGACCTATGTGCCTTTCACCATTTCTTAAATGTACTATCCTACCGAATTTAAATACTTAGAATTAATTAATTATTACAAACACTAGTTCACTTTATAAATATGTATCCAAAAGACAGGCCAATGTTCAGCAAACAGCGATAGACTGGTGATGATTCTTGTGCTATTTCACATAACTGAAGACAAATTTGGCCGATCTTTGTATTTCTGATTGTTTTTTATCATCGCCCACCTATAATAAAAACCTATAATAGTACACTGCATGATATAGGCCTGTACTTTGAAAGGAGGTTTACATCTCTAATCAGGTTTAAAAAAGGAACACGAGGATAACACTCCATATTCTTAAATCGCGCCACATAACTACGGTCCGCTCATAAAATATCCTACATAAATAAAGTTACACAATAAGTCTTTAATGAATTGTCAACTCAGAATTCTCTTGAATATAAATTCATCGAAATTTCCCATTTACTTTATGTATAAGGTTAATGGCGTCTAATACAGTGCATAGTGGTACACAGCCGTGTAAGGCCTGCCCTCGGGTTGGCGGCTGACACAATGGTACCGCGCCGGGAACGATAAAGGAGTCACGACAAGCCTTCCGGGACCCCAGGGCGAGAGTTTAGTGTGGGCCTGTTAGTGCGGTCAATGAACTTAGCGTGGAATATATTTGTACACGAAATATTTCCATTGGTTGGAGTTATTTTTTAATCTTTAAACCTCCTTTTCTTGGATGAAAAATAGAATCCGTTGGTTTGTGTACCTTTCAAAAAGTTTAAAACTCATAATCTTTTGTCTTATTGGAGTTATTGGAATAAAATAGTTACACTGTTTTGTAAAAAACGTTTGCTCCTTCTAAAGTCTCTACACTTACTACCCTGCAGGCACTTTTATCACGTAAACAAGACACTAAAAACAGATTAAATTAGATGAACTAAATGTAGAGCCACAGACCGTTAAATAGATGCGACAGAAACTGCATTGTAGAAAAAACAGTGGCATAAATACTTTGAGAGAAATGCAGAAAGTTTTGAGAAAGTTGCAACGAAATTAGACTAAGAAATATTTAATATCTCGTGAATGTAACTAACATGTTTTTATCAGAAATGGAAACACATTGGTTGATGAAAGTGTTTGTTTCATACACGCAATTATATTTTAGTTAAACTGCCTTCATTTTTTTTCTTATTATCTTATTGTCTCATTTTGCAGAAGTATAGAATTTATACAATCCTCTTAGCTACCTTCTTAGCTTAAAGAAGGTCAAAGGCAAGTGCGCTATGGCGATCTGGCGGAGGCCTGCAGACCCAGATTTATTTTATCACGATATTATAAATATACTAGCAGACCCACGCAATCTCGTTTGCGTCTCCTATTGCCCGTAGCGTGATAATTTTCCCCCGTTTTTGAAACATTTTTCATTGGTGCTCCGTTCCTATTGATTTTAGCGTGATGATATATAGCCTATAGTATTCCTCGATAAATGTACTATCCAACACTGAAAGAATTTTTAAATCGGACCAGCGATTCCTGAGATTAGCGCGTTCAAACAAACAAACTCTTCAGCTTTATATATTAGTACTAGCTGACCCACGCAACCTCGTTTGCGCCTTATATTGCCCGTAGCGTGAAAATTTCTCCCGTTTTTGAAACATTCTTCATTGTTGCTCCGCTCCTATTAGTGGTAGCGTGATGATAGCCTTCCTCGATAAATGGACTATCCAACACTGAAAGAATTTTTCAAATCAGTCCAGCGGTTCCTGAGATTAGCGTGTTCAAACAAACAAACAAACAAACAAACTCTTCAGCTATATATATTAGTATAGATTGATAGATATACGACCAAACCAAAATATTTTTTTCGTGGATTGACTAAATGAACAAATGAGTGAGCATTTTTCATTGTTATTATTGCTTGATATTACATTTCAAGAGTATGTAATGTCATAGTACCTTACAATTGAAGTATGTACATATATTTTATCTATAAATAATCTAACACAATCGTGTTAAGCATAAATATTACTCGTTTCAAAACGCTTTATTTATTTCACTTGGAAGTGCGTCGTCCCGTGTTTATGAGTTCTCCTATGAGTCACAATGTAATTTTATTTAGCCTGTAGGCATCTACAATATAGGACCTGTCTAAAGCAAAAAGAGTTTTACAGATAAGTCTTGTAGAACCTGGGACTAGCGCTTTCAAACAAAGAAACCCTTTAGCTTTATACTATTAAGTTAATCTGTCTAACTCAGTACCTTATTACTGTTTGATATAATTTATTTTACATAAAACTAGCTGACCCACGCAACCTCGTTTGCGTCTCCTATTGCCCGTAGCGTAATAGGTTTCCCCCGTTTTTGAAACAGTAATGATAAATAGCCTATAGCCTTCCTCGATAAATGTACTAACTAACACTGAAGGAATTTTTCAAATCGGACTAGCGGTTCCTGAGATAAGCGCGTTCAAACAAACACACTCTTCAGCTTTATAATATTAGTATAGATGTATTTTAAGATAGAATTTGTTTACTGCTTTTATACCTTTTTACAGTTATTTACTATAAAGTAATATTGTATTATTTAACCTATATACAGTGAAAAACAATGTAAGATTGTTTGCAACGGGAACTTAAAAATTAGCATGGAGTTCTCTCAATTTATATACAGGGTTAATGTCATAGAATTTATCTTGTGTAGTTATCCAGAAAGGGTGTATATAATGACTTTAGTCACGCTACATTCCTTCAGGTTTTCTTACACACTATGAAAGTTAGCGTCCTTGTCTAACTTTACCTTTTCAACACAAGTTTTATTAGTATGTGGTGTATCTTTGAAAGAACAAGCGTGGGCAACATCGTACGGCGAAGCTACTCTCAAATAAAATTAAATCAGCTATCTGCCAGTAAAAGTCCCATCAAATTCTGTAGAACCGTTCCAGAGATTAAGTCAAACAAACAGACAGACAAACAGTTTCAAAATTGATTTTTCATGTGATACTAGGATATGGGTTTCATTTGCATTTAGTGAAACTGTTAATTTAATATAACAAGCAGACACTTAAATTTAATATATTTGCATATATGTATGTAGATGTAATACAACCGCGGCTTCAAAAAATATAGGTTATTAAATTAAAAGCTTAATTTCTATAATTAAAAACATTCGTAATCCTATTTATCTTTGAATACATGCATGCTTAATCGTTTCAATCACGCGAGATAAATTGTGTTAAATGAATATTCATTACGGTACAACGTTTCATAGTTGAATTAGTAAAAACGCATGTAAAATTTACACGCTCACTAACATAGCTCAAATGATTTACGGCAAATTGTAATTTTCTTTAAAAAATATTAATGTGCGATATGGTATAATAGAGGCCAATGAAAGTATGTAATGCATAATGAGTCATTCAAGTTATATGCAATTATTCCCACTGTTTTAATAAATGAGTCTCAATATTTGCATGTTAATCAAACTTTCGACCTATTGTTTATTGAACTTTCGAATTTTCTTTAACTTGTACTAATGTTTTCACAATGTTTGTATCCTTAACATGCGTTGGAAGAGATCGATGGAATTTATATAAAATCTAGGTGTAATTAGTTAAAACGTATATTTGAGTTGCACGATATATTGTTTTAATTTCTATGAGTTGTATTTTATTAACTGCTTACAATTGGTATATTGGCACTAGCGGCACTTGTTGTTTGTTCTTTTTAACCGACTTCGAAAAGAAGGAGGTTCTCAACTTGATTGGTATTTTTTCTTTTTTACTAATACCAGACTCATTTTTCCACCTTTTAAAATCATCGGATAGTTATCTGTTCGACCGTACACCGCCAACTAACGATACCTTATAAGAAGTCGTCAAATAGGAGAATTGTTCAGCGGTGCAAACGTGCAAGAGTAATAACCACGGCCTGTAATCGATGTTAAGCCATTTCTTTCTCATGATTTTAGCGCCACTTACTTTTAGATAACAACTTGTAAACTTTTATTGCATGACTACGGCAAAGCCAAAACGAATGGTGACAGTTTTGACAGTCTATGTATGTTTGTATATTAAATGATAACGCCTAAACTAACGATTTTTAAAAATGAGGTGTCAATAGATTCGTACTGATGGCCCGGTTGGACATAGGCTATAATCGGCTATATGAATTGTAATTTTTTTACGTAGGTAGTCGGGTTAGTTTTGTTTTTTCTTGTTTATCATAAACTCATGTTTGTATTAAAAAAATAACTTTTAAATAAATTTTGACGCTCAAAGAAACTGATTAATTTTTGTTTTAAATCTTGATACTTCTAATGAAATTCACTTATTACTTCAATTATTCCTAATATAAAAATATGAAAATATGAGAAAATATAAAAATAAGTGTAAATAATTCGAGAGAATAAAATTCTGTATTTACCGTGTAAGTATACTTACTCTATAATTATTACCGAAGTCGTAAGGATTACTGTAAGCGTACGTGTGAAGTTAATTGTGTTAAAAATTACAAAAAACTAGCTTTCGTCCGCGGCTTCGCTCGCATTTAATAAAAAGTATCCTATGTTACTTCTATTTCTATCTAATACCTCCAAGAATATGTGTACAAAGTTTCATGATGATCGGTTAAATAGTTTTCGCGTAAAAGCGTAACAAACAAACTTACATTCACATTTATAATATAACTAGTTGTTGCCCGCGGCTCCGACCGCGTGTATATCGATCGGTTATCGCGGCAAATAGCCTATGTGTTATTCTGATGTATAAGCTACACTACTGTAAAATGACATCTAAATCCGTTCAATAGTTTTTGCATAAAGAAGTAACAAACATACACACTCACAAACTATCGCCTTTATATATTAGTGTGATTAATAATTAAAACTAGATAGGTATTACTTACATCTATATATGACTAGCTTTTGATTTGAGCATTTTTTAGGCCACGCCCGATTTTATATCCTGAACAATCAAAGTATCTACATGCACAATTTCATAGAAATCAATGCAGCGATTTAGCCGTGAAAACGTAACACAGACTGATTATCAGTGTTACCTTCGAATTGATAATATTATCATGAATTTACATAATAAAACAGCGCACTTTCGCTATACGCAAGTCTAGGTAATACGAATAATAAACACTCGCATATCTAGAGCATCTTATATGAACATAATCTTACGTCGTTTGATTGTATCATCTGCAAAAGGACTTTCTCTGGTAATAAATGTTATTTATGTGTCATTTAGTACGTAACAATCTGGTTCTTGAAAGTGCAACACCAAATTAGGAAGTCTAGTGTCAAGATATGTAGATAAATCGACTTGTGTGAACGTAAGACAACCACAAAGGAAGAATTTTCTCCTTTTTAAAACGGAAATGTTCTCACAGTAAATTATTCTTATTCCTAGTAAGATTTACCTCGAGTTTAGTCGTCGTTAACGACGTATTCAACTGAAAGTGTTAGAAAAGGCGAAGTGAAGTATTAAAGTAAGATGTTTAAAAAGCCGAGAACTTGTATTGCATGAAACCGTACGTACGTATGTAAGTGCGTACGTGCATAGTAAATAAGTTGCAAAGATTCAAGTACTTCGATTTATTTCTTCATATTTTATCATGTCTGTGAATGTATGTATATAATGACGTACGGTGAAGAGACGTGGATACTGATTTTGGGGTAATCCAGAAGCTTAAAGACAATGCTTGGAGTCTTTTTGAGGAACCAAATTCGTAACGAAGTAATTGGTCAGGGAACTAAAATGACCGACATAGCTCTGGAAGTTAATAGGTTGAAGTGGCAATGGGCTGGTCACATATGTCGCAGAACTGATAACCGCTGGAGTGGAGACTGCGTCTTAGCAATCGTAGTGTCGGGGCACTCTCTGGTCAGATGACGGAATGAATTGCTTAAGGCTGTCAGCGACTAGATGCTAAAAGTAACAGACTGGGCTCTGTGGTGTTCTTTGGGAGAGGCCTATGTCCAGCTGTGGACTGTAGCGGGCTGATAATGAATGTATGTATAAAAAAATGTAAAAATATCTTGTAAATTATTTTTTGTTTTACTGTAAACTAAACTAATATAACTACTGCAACTCACACATATGTCAGTAATTTACATTATTTTTAAATATTATAGTCATGATGATGTCCGTCAACATTGTTAGCAATATTTTATTTTGATTCAATAAAGATTTATTATTATTATTAGTTCAATGTCCGTCAACAACATTTATGGATGAGATCATAGAGATTACAACTCTATACAGCAATGGACGTCGCTTAGCAAAGCTGATATTGTCAACTCAATTTAAGCCATAATCATAAATTATTTACACTATAATGTTTTTGTATTAAAAATGTATTTAATTTTTTAATTTGCAGCCCTCCTCTAAGTATGCACTTAACTTACTAATCGAAAGTAAATGATCGTCACTTTTCAATTTGGACTGTTACGTTTACAATAAATTAATAGAAATTTATGAGAAAATATTTTGTACCACAAAATACAAAATAACATTATTCCAGTTGTTTTTTTATTGCAGAAAAATATAGAACACGTAAGCTTAGTAATCTTAGGTTTCAATTTATTTCAATTCGATAAAAGATATTGCGTGTTTTTGTATGTGAGTGTGTCTGTGGTGTTAGAGAATTCATTTGAAAGAAGTCGAAGCGAATTTTTGTTCAATTTCGGACTTTGAATTTCAGCTGTGAGCTGGTTACTGCAGACCATCGTAATCAGTTATGAGTACAATGGAGAGTAAATAACATTTTCTATTGAGTATTCTACTGTAAACTTCTTGAAAATAATGTAGGTAAATAAAAATTAAGTGCTAACTTTTGTTGGCAACTTTGCTCGCGTGATTTCTTAGTTTGTGTTTCAAACAAAACTCAAAATTCAGTCCTTGAATCAGGGCAAGTAACAGCAGACGGTGCAAGCTTGGGTGCAGGCAGGCGCTGGGAGGGGTCCGGATGTGTTAATAACAGCAGTTCCCGGATCCCTTCCTTCTCAGGCGCAGAGTGACACACCATGGGGTTTTAGTCGGCTCGATTCCGACACACCGCCCACCTCAAATCCCAGGGGAGGGGGGGAGGGGGGGGTAACGGCCAGAGGGGGATTCCACACGTAAAGAAAAGGGCTAGTAATTTTATATGTATAGATTTAAACAAGTATAAAATTTTACTTACAATAAAGTAAATATAAATAATATAAATATAAATACTTGGACATCTAACATACAACGCCATCTAGTCCCAGGCTAAGCAGAGCTTGTGTTACGGGTACTAGACAACTGATATAAATACATGTATACTTTTTTTTGTAAATACCTACATAATATACATAGAAAACACACAAACTCCGAAACAAATAATTGCAGATCATACAAATATTTGGTCCGACCCGGGAATCGAACCCGAGACCTCAAGCACAGCAGTCGCACACGCTACCACTGCGCCACCGAGGCAGTTAGCAAAGTAAGTCATGCGGTGTTTTCAAACATAAACAAAACAGTTTTAAGACACAGACATTATGGTTATGTGGTCAGCGAATACATTATGTGGTCAACAGGTTATAACTTAGAATTGCAATAGTACATGTTTGCCTGTAATAAAATTAATTTTGGTACCAATGGCAGCAGATCCACACGAATTCTAAAAGATTCACTTGGCTATTATAGATTTATTTGCCAATTGCAATGCGTAACTTAATTTCTCAACAGGTTATAAGTAGCTAATTATAAAATCGTATTATTATGTTTTTCGAAACTAATAAAGAAATAAAAAAGACTAGTAAAACAGGTTTTATGTTAGTTTTCTTTTCTTACATTATTTAATCGCTTTATTGCGTTTTATATTGTTTGTTGTCGTTTATTGTCAGTACATAATGAAATCATTAAATGTGTATCATGTAACTTACACTTGAAAGTGTAAAAAATACACTTCTCATCTAAAACAAAAGTCCAATTTTAAAATGGCAAAGTCTTATCAGTAGGTACCTTCAACTGGATGAAAAATACCTTTTTATATATATATGCTTATTAGATACTTTTCACAAATTTAACAACGATCAATACAAAGGTACAATCATAGCCACCAATGTTCCTGTAATTAACTTACGTTCATTGAAAGTCATATATTGAATGGTAACGCTACGAGCAATTTTTGTACATAATATACAGAAAAACTACATGAGATACCTGTAACATGTAATCTTGTAAGAAAGCATTCGACCCTTCCTCTAGAATTAAAGTGATCGCTTCTAATTTTGTATCCGGACGAGATCGAATAGGCAACAATCACACACATATGCGCGTACAAACGTACAATACCTATCATTATTTGATTAAAGTTAAATGAAATGATCGTACGTGAGGTGGTAAACTCGTGAAAGAGGGTTTATGAAATTTTATCCCACGTTTCTGAGTTCTGAGTGTTCTGACCCAGCCATCATGTTGATCATTCACCTCTGACAAAAGCTATAACTATTGTGTGAATATTACTTAGAATATAGGTTTCTTTGATCTTGACCATATGCCGCCAAAGTGCATTGAAAGCAGTACATATTATACGAGGGACAAAGTTCTCAAATATGTTAGAATATTTTATTTTATTTTAACGTACTCTATAACTCTATCTATGCCTGAGCAAAGTTAAAATTATAGACGTTAGGTTTAAGTTTAGTTCTGTTTTTTGTATATCATACGAGAGCATTATACAAATGTTGATCTATAAGAAAAAAGTGGCCTCAACCTCCTTAACTCATTTTATGGAGTGAAAAAGCTACACAAAGAAGCTTTTTGTATGAATAAAAATATTCAATTTCAGGACGTCGTAATACAACAAAACAAAATTCTTTGTTGATCTTTTCAAAATGAAAAATGTTGCGCGAAAATTGTTTTACTGCTTTTTTATTTATGCCTTTAAGGTATATTTTTGCAAAGTACTTAATCACCATTAAAATAGACGTGTCTATGAAGTTGTTAAAAGTAAATACATTAAAAAATTGATCGTTCATCTATACAGAAGTTAAGATCGCTGTTACGTTGAACTCTATTCCTAAGTTAGGTTAGGTTGTATCTCTTAACGAGAGAAGGGAGCGAATAACGAGAGAAGGGAGCGAACCAGAGCTGCCCCTCAGCCTGGCGGCTCTTCGGCCGACTCCCGGCCCAAGGTTGTGGAGGGAATGGATTGCGTTTAATGGCGCAATTCCATTTCCTCCAGTGCAATATCAACCACTCTGCCAGGGCTCAGGATCTTTTACTCCAGAGCATGGCGGAGTGGTCGATCCATGTGGCCGTGGTCGCCGAGCCGTACTACGTCCCTCCCCGAGATAACTGGGTGGGGGACCTGGGCGGCTCGGTGGCCATCATTGGTGGGGCTCTTGCCGACCCGTCCCGAGGTCACGGCTGGGTGGCCGCCCTCGTGGACGGCATTGGCACTGTTGGGGCGTATTTCTCGCCCAACAGGAGCCTCGCCGACTTCGAGAGCTTCCTTGTCGAGTTGGGTGCCGTCGTGAACAGGTACCACCCTCGCCCGGTGCTGCTGCTCGGGGATCTTAACGCCAAGTCTGCGGCGTGGGGATCCCCGTGCACCGATGCCAAAGGCGAGGCACTGGAGGAGTGGGTCGTCACGACCGGCTTGACCGTCCTAAATCGGGGCTCGGTCTACACGTGCGTGCGACAGCGGGGCGGTTCCATAGTGGACGTCTCGTTCGCAAGCCCCGCTGTCGCTGGCCGTGTCCACGACTGGCGTGTCGCCGTGGGGGTGGAGACGTTGTCGGATCACCGTTACATCCGTTTCAGCGTCTCCACCCACGCCGCGGGCGGTCGCAGGCCATCGGCCCCGTGGACGGACGGTCCGCGCTGGGCACGTAAGCGCCTCGACAGGGAGCTACTCGAGGAGGCTGCTATTGTGCAGGCCTGGATCCGGGAGTCGACAACGACCGGACCCGTCGACATCGAAGAGGAGGCGCAGTGGTTTCACGGGGCGATGACGCAAATCAGCGATGCGTCCATGCCCCGGATCCACACACAACCCAGGAGGCGCCAGGTGTACTGGTGGTCCGCCGAGATCGCACAACTGCGCGTCTCGTGCGTTCGGGTCAGGCGCCAGTACACCCGATACCGAAGAAGACGTCGTCGGGTCCCTGAGGAGGAAGCCGCGCTGTATGAGGAGTACCGCGCGGCTAAGCAGGCTCTGCAGCTGGCCATCGGTGAGGCGAAAACACGAGCCAGGGAAGAGATGTTGGAGACTCTAAGCCGGGATCCGTGGGGGCGTCCTTATCGTTCGGTCCGAGGGAAAATCGGACCTTGGGCGCCTCCAATTACGGAGAGTCTCCAACCCGAGCTGTTGGAGGACGTGGTCACAGTCCTCTTCCCGTCACAAGCGGAGCACACTCCGCCGCCGATGGTAGTGCCCACAGCTGCGGAGTCTGAGGATGAGAACGTCAACGTCCCAGAGGTGACACAGGCAGAGTTGGGAGCGGCCGTGTTGCGGCTCCGGACAAAGAAGACTGCCCCGGGGCCCGATGGAATTCACGGCTGCGTGTTGGCCCTGGCTCTGAAGGAGCTGGAGCCCCAACTGATAGGTCTCTACTCAGCGTGCCTGGTGCAGGGCCAGCTGCCCGCTCAGTGGAAAGCTGGCCGTCTGGTCCTGCTCAGGAAGGTGGGGCGCCCTGCGGACTCGCCGTCCGCGTACCGGCCCATAGTGCTGCTGGACGAGGTGGGAAAGCTATTCGAGCGGATAGTCGCAGCCCGCCTCGTCCGCCACTTGTGCGAGGAGGGGCCGAACCTGGCCGAGTGCCAGTTCGGGTTTCGGCATGGGCGCTCCACTATTTCGGCGATCTCGCGAGTGAGAGACCTGGCGGAGGAAGCGGTGTCCCGGGGCGGGGTGATGTTGGCGGTGTCCTTGGACATCTCCAACGCCTTCAACACTCTGCCCTGGAGTTGCATCCGGGAGGCGCTGCACTACCATCGGGTGCCTCCCTACCTCCGCCGCATCGTTGGGGCTTACCTGACGGAGAGGTGTGTCACCTATCTGGGACGTGATGGCAAACACCAGCGCCTCATGTCGTGCGGTGTTCCACAGGGTTCGGTCTTGGGCCCACTGCTGTGGAACATCGGTTACGACTGGGTGCTGCGAGGTGAGCTCCAACCGGGGGTGGACCTGACGTGCTACGCTGACGACACGCTGGTCACTGCCCGGGGGAGCTCATACAGGGAAGCAACGTTGTTAGCGACGGCGGCGGTCTCACAGGTGGTGAGTCGCATACGGCGCCTTGGCCTGGAAGTGGCCCTCAACAAGTCGGAGGCCATAGCTTTTCATGGCCCCCGACGGGCGCCGCCGCCGGGATTGCACATGGTGGTTGGGGGGCTCGTATCGCTGTCGAGCCCACCTTAAAATATCTTGGACTGGTGCTCGACAGCCGGTGGGATTTTGGCCCCCACTTCCGGCAGCTGGCGCCCAAGTTGATGGGCGCGGCGGGAGCGCTGTCAACGTTGCTTCCCAACGGGACGGACCCGAGCGCCGCCTGCAGGCGGTTGTACGAGGGGGTCGTGCGATCGATGGCCCTTTATGGGGCCCCGATTTGGGCGGCTGACCTGACGGCCGGCTCAATCACCGTTCTGCGAAGGCCGCAGAGGGTGATGGCCGTCAGAGTCATTAGGGGTTATCGCACGATCTCCTACGAGGCGGCTTGCGTACTGGCCGGATCTCCGCCCTGGGACCTGGAGGCAAAAGTCCTCGCGTCACTTCATTGGTGGCGTGAGGACGCGCGGGCTCGCGGCGAGGGACTGACGCATCGAATCATCGAGTTGCGTCGGTCACAGCTGCGAGAGGTCCTGGTGGCGGAATGGCGGGACAGGCTTTCATGCCCTTCCGCCGGCCTCGTCACCATCGAGGCCATCCGGCCAGTGCTCGGCCTGTGGCTCGGGAGAAGGCACGGCTCCCTCTCGTTCCGTGTGACGCAGATCCTCTCGGGGCATGGCTGCTTCGGGAGGTTCCTGTGTCGCATAGGCAGGGAGCCGGACGCTCGGTGTCATCACTGCGTCGACTGTCGGGAGGACACGGCGCGGCATACGCTGGCTGAGTGTGCCGCTTGGGAGGGGCCGCGCCGTGCCCTCGTCTCTGTAGTAGGCAGTGACCTCTCGCTGCCGGCCGTAGTTCGTTCTATGGTCGACGGCGAGGAGTCCTGGGACGCGGTGGTGTCCTTCTGCGAATCAGTCATCTTGCAGAAGGAGTCTGCGGAAAGGGAAAGGGAGATCCTGACCTCTCTCTCGGCCCGCAGCAGGCGCACCGGGCGTCGGAGGAGGGCATACGCAGCCCTCCACCGGCCTCCGTAACTGGGTCCAGGGGCGGCGGACTTGGGGATGTTCGTTGCCCCCCTAATCAACTGGACCCGAGGTGGCGGCGCGTAGTGTTCCCGTGCGCCCCTCTAAGAAGTCGCGAGGGGATTTCTCCCCTCGCTGACGAGAAGTGGCCCGCAGAGGCGGGCTGGCACCAGTCGGGGATTGCGGTTGTCTCTCAAGTTCCCGCGATCCCCGGCGTAGGTGAGAGAAGGAACACCGGGGGGTTTTAGTCAGTAGGAGTCTGACAGACCCCTTCGTCCTTTCCCCAGGGCGAAGGACATCCATGAGGATTTCCCCCCGAAAAAAAAAAAAAAAAAAAAAAAAGGTTGTATCTCTTAACCGGCTGGCACCAGTCGGGGATTGCGGTTGTCTCTTAAGTTCCCGCGATCCCCGGCGTAGGTGAGAGAAGGAACACCGGGGGTTTTAAATCAGTAAGAGTCTGACAGACCCCTTCGCCCTCTCCCCAGGGCGGAGGACATTCATGAGGATTTCCCCCGGAAAAAAAATGATTGATTGATCTCTTAAATTCACTCCATAATTATAAATTAAAAAAGAGTTGATCTGTATTACGGTAACATACTATATAGTTATACAAAGATTAAAGGTTCTATAGTCAGATTCTATGACAAAAGATTTATGAACCTGACTTCTGCATTTACCTAACTGCAATTAAATGTAACCTCGCCTTGAAATCATATTTATACGATCACAGCGTGTATATTTAAAAACGTCTACGTCCTTTGTTTATTTCTTACTAATAATCTTGTTTGCAATCTTCGTGTTACGTGTCTAATAGGGGTTATAATTCTACCGTACGTAGGAATATCAAATTATTATCATCGCCCGACTCCTTGAAACAACAATGGGCTGGGAAACAATGTGAACAAAAGTCGTTAAACTTGAAACTATTCAATAAATCTTGAACATTATCTGATATTCGTTAAAGACTGTGCGTTAGATTAAATGAATTCTAAAGGTTCTATGTGATAACACTCTGAGAACAAATGATACTTATTATTTATACATGTCAGATAGCAAAAGTAGCAAAGACCTTACATTTAAATATGTGTGGGCGATAGAACTGTATTGATAAAAGTATATTTTTAAGGCTAACATTAAGTTTGTCTGTATAAGTTGTCTTGTGTTTGATAAAGTGTGCCCTTTTTAACTGACTTCCAAAAGGAAGAGGTTCTCAATTTTCTATTCATATTATCGCTATATATTTTGTACACATATTGTGAGAAAATCCCTGATGATGTTTATGCCAGATACGGTAATGATCTGTTAAGTAGCTGTAACGTGCGTGAAAACGTAACAAGGAAATTAACAATCTATATTTACTAATATTTAAAGTTGAAGACATTGTTTATTTGCTTGAACGCGCTAATCTAAGTAACTACTGATCCATTTGAAAAATTCTTTGTGTTTTAAATAGCCCATTTATCGAGGAAGGCTATAGGTTATATATAATTACGCTAAGATCAATTGGAGCGGAGCACTAATGAAGGATGATTCTAAAGCGGCGGAGGTTGCGTGTGTCAGCTAGCACAAAATAATATATATATATATATATATATATATATATATATATATATATATATATATATATATATAGAAATAATAGGCACAAAGATTCAAAAAAGTTTTTATAAAACCAAACTACTATAGATTTTTTGCAGAATTTGAACACAGAAATTTAAGTTTTATGTCCAAATTCAAATATAATCGTTTATTATCTAAGAGGTCGCATTGCTGGCTTATTTAAATATATAACATAGCGTATAGACCATAACGTAATACCCACGTAGTAAGGTCACGTTGATTATACTAGGTACATATTGTGATGCATGACTTGTAAACGGTAATGTGGAGCGTAACAGCAGCTAACGGGACGAGCTATGTTCACGCACACGCGTTATTTTAACCACAAGCTCTATGACTATTAAATGAGTTTTGTCAATTAGATATAAACGTGCTACTTCATTTTCAGTGACCCGCAAAGGTAACATGTATTCCTATCTTTAACTGCGATTCATTTATAATATTTTAAATAAAGAATTTTAGAACTTTTATATAGGATTCTAATACACGTTGAAGACCCTAATTCTCCCTAATTTACCAGTAAATCTAGGAACTCTTTTAGTATTAAGTAAGTAGGTATGGCAAAAGAAAAAAGAAAAACAAAATTATCTATTGAATAGGTAAATGGTCTTTATGCATCGTCTGAAAACAGTTTATCAGCAAAAGTGCGTTAGTTAGCTGCTTAGTATCAACCTAAATCTACGTACGAAATAATCATTGTTTTTCTTCCAGACTTATTTATATTCCATTCAGAAGTGAGAACTCTCGAAAAATTTAAAAAATGTTTTCGTCTTCATTTAATTTTAATTAATAATTATATTAAAAATGCGAAAGTAACTCTGTCTGTCCGCTTTTACGGCCAAACCGCTGCAAAGATTTCTATGAAATTTGACATGGAGATACTTTGATTCTTGAGTAAGGACATAGGCTACTCTTTACTGCGATAATTGACAAACACGTGGGCGGAATCGCACGCAAAAGTTAGTTTCAAATATAGACGTAATGAAACGTCAAACAACCTGTTATACTACAAAAGTTTAACATACATACACAAATTACTCTTGCACAAAATCTACATAATTACCTTTGATTAAATGTTAACAGAATGCCTTTTAGTTATTAAATTAAAGTGTACGCGATAGTTAATGTTCGTGTACTGTAATTATCTGATGATTGCTGGAAAACCATAGAAGTGTGTACTGTGTATACTGTGTAATGTATGCGTTAAATTGCTACTTTTCGGGTTCAAGCTGTGATTCTGTGGTATAACATAAG
Organism: Spilosoma lubricipeda; assembly: GCA_905220595.1. Classification (NCBI taxonomy): domain Eukaryota; kingdom Metazoa; phylum Arthropoda; class Insecta; order Lepidoptera; family Erebidae; genus Spilosoma; species Spilosoma lubricipeda. Next base: position 7,691,563 of record HG992290.1, read on the forward strand.
TCATTATGGTAATGAACTCGACGGTATTATGGAGCTGCTTCTAGGGTTGCCCATTACTCTTTTGTGAGGGTAGTCTTTGAACTATTGTTAATTCATGGTAATTACCTCCTTGGCGCAGTGGTAGAGTTTTTGTAACATTCTACATTGGTGCCCCGCTCTTGTAGGTCTTAGCGTAATGATATATAGCCTATTCCCTTCCTCGATAAATGGGCTATCTAACACTGAAATAATTTTACAAATCGGACCAGTAGTTCCCGAGATTAGCGCGTTCAAACAAACAAACTCTTTAGCTTTATAATATTAGTATAGATAAACGTCGCTAAACACGCAAGTCCTAGTTTTTTAAATTATGAATCATTTAGATTATTATGTATACAACATAAATCCTAGCATGTTACCTATATTAAATTCATAAACCAAAGTTAGGTTTGTTAAACTTTACTTAATCAACTTTTCTGTGTTTTTGGGTGTTGCCTAAAATGCTATCATAAAATCATAACCCTTCCTGTGCGTCATTTAATCGATTCCAATAAGAATGCACAATCAATGCGCCATTTAAAAAAAAATGCGCGCACTGGCGACCGATCGACAGACGGCGCCTCACCAGTCATGGCACTTTTGACCAGTGTCGCGAGATTGTTTGTTTCTGTTACCTTTAGGCTACTTACTACCTTCTTTGCAAATAAGAATAGTCTTATTTGCAAAGAAGGACTATATCACATATAGAATTATGAGGACGAAACTTTCCTAACTATAGAATTAGGAAAGTTTCGTCCTCATAATTCTATATGTATATGAAAGTACTACTAAAGTACTTCTACTAATGGCTTGGTTTAGTCAACATACTAATAGTATGAAATTCATACTAAATATTATAAATTCGAAAGTAGCTCTATTTGAATTTGAATGTTAAACTTTCTCGGCTAAGACGCTGCACCAATTTGGCATGGAAGTACTTTGATTCTTGAAGAAGGACTAATCTACCGTTACCCCGCTTACCAACATACACACGGGCGGAGCCGCGAGGTAAACTAGTACAACTATATAGTCGTTGCACTATGTAATCGCTTACAAGTATATATTCACGGAAAATTGACATTACTTCTATTATTAATAAGCACGCGATTGATCGTTATCGTTTATGAGATACAAATCCATTTCACTTCAAGCCTGTTATACAAAATAATGATTCAGGTCTATTGGAAAGCGTGAAGTAATCCAAAAGCGTGAAATAAACTATTAATAAATTGATGGGAAAGTTGTTATTAAGACAGAGACTGCTCTAGAATGAAATTGGAAAGATGATTGTGTTCGGAATCGTAAACACGAGCTACACCATCAGTCTTGTAAATTCGTTAGTCGTCCATAAATGATGTCTATATAGTATAACACAGAGAAAGGATACTGTGGTAGTAGTCTACTTCCTAGTCTTTATTATTCCCAAGACTATTTGGGGTCGACTTCTAGTTCAACCGGTTTCACCTGCGTATCACTTTTTCCACAGAGCGACTGGCATCGGCGTCATTAGAATAGGTTAAGTACTATGTACAAAGAATATTGTAAACGAACAAGGAACAAAGTTGTTCCAGAAATAACTTAATCAGCAATTTTTTATCTTACAATTTCTACAGAAAATTCAAATTCAAAATCATTTATTCAATTAAGACTCTAAGTGACATTTATGAGTGTTAAATTGAAGCTACAGTTAAAAATCATACATCGAGACAAACAGACGCCATAGCACGTGCTGTATTGTTGAGATAAATTAAGAGAAAACACCAAAAACTACTGCCTGCCTCATGAGAAGAATATTGGCAAAGAAACTCATGGCCACTAGAAAGAATTACATTTTGTAAAAGTTGAAAGCGTATAACAATATAAAACATTACTACTAGGTATTACTTTGTACATTATAAACATTAATTTACGTACCTAAGTAATTAAAGAACAAACAATTAATACTTACATTTTAAGCACAAACGCACATCGATAGTTTTTTGCACATTAATCCAATGTTATTTCAAAGCAGGATGGCGGAACACCTTAGCTTTTCTTGCTACTAACTACTACTTCCTTAGCTACCCTGTTTCTTAAAAATAATTTTAGCATTTGTGCACAATTACCGGTTTATGGTTCAGGTTACCTTAAAGTGCCGTCTGTTCGCTGAAGTATTAAACCTTCATAAATACTTATAAGTATGTAATATCTCTTTTTTTACCTAACTAGCTTAGCCCAGTCGTGTTATCCGATGTTTTGGTTGTAGCGCCGTGTAGCGAAAAAATATGGCTATGATTTCGCTTAGCATTTTCTAAATTATTTTTATTTTAGATGAATGTACGAATAAATATTTACGAATTTATTATGGGTAAATAAAGTAATGTACGACTGTATTTTACACTCTTTTTTTTCCGTGCGGAAATCCCATCGGATACCACCTCCTGGTGGCATGTCGGACTCAAACGGACTAAAACCGCACGCCATCTCATCACTAGAAGCACCAGGTGCACCCTGGCAAGGAAAACCCTGGAACCCCGAAGTACCTCGGGCCACCTACGGTTTTAAAATGACCCCCTACTGTAAGAGAACTCCAATGTTCCCGTCACTGTCTCCCAAGGCGCGCACGCTTTAAAATATTTTACTGAATTAGGTGTTAATAGATTTGTAATGATGGTCCGGTGCCCGGGTGACATACGCTATATAATTTTAGCAAAGTTTCGTAGCTCGTCGTTAGCGTAGTCGGGTTTTTAAACTTTTTCTTGTAGATTTATAAAAAGTACTAGCTGACCCATGGAACCTGGTTTGCGTCTCCTATTGCCCGTAGCGTGATAATTTTCCCCCGTTTTCGAATCACTCTCCTTTGGTACTCCTAAACGATGTATCTTGTACCCCATGGTATTTCGCTTATATTAATCGGGACACTAACAGGGTACCTATTGGCTGTAAATTCTATACAAACACAATCTCAAGCTCTGAAGATCGGCTTAATTATCCTTCGCAAGATAATGAACGGAACAATAGATTGCAGTAAGCCTTTGAGCTTGTTACCCATTCTAGTTTCAACACAGATCCCCAGACATAACATTTTTTGTATATTTTACACTAGCTGACCCACGCAACCTCGTTTGGGTCTCCTATTACCCGTAGCGTGATAATTTTCCCTCGTTTTTGAAACATTCTCCATTAGTACTCCGCTCCTATTGGTCTTAGCGTGATTATATATAGCCTCGATAAATGTAATATCCAACACTCAAATATTTTTTAAAATCGGACCAGCGTTTCCTGAGATTAGCGCGTTCAAACAAACAAACTCTTCAGCTTTATAATATTAGTATTGATTACCGGCGCCAACACAAACCTTGGTGATTATGTCGCTGTGCCAAGACATTATATCTAATATGTTAGCCAAAACGAATGAACTAGATATGTAAGTACCTACATTTGTTTAAATATAAGAAATGCTCAAAAGTTTTAATGCAGTGGAAATTTTCCCCCGTTTTTGAAACATTTTCATTGGTTCTCCGCTCCTATTAGTCTTAGCGTGATGAAATAAAGCCTCGATAAATGTACTATCCAACACTGAAAGAATTTTTCAAATCGGACCGGCGGTTCCTAAGATTAGCGCGTTCAAACAAACAAACTCTTCAACATTATATATTAATATAGATGTATTGTATTCAAAGATTCAACGGAATTGATGACTTTATTTTTATTTCCATCTCGTAACCATCGAATGCTTAAAGGATACATTTATGTTTACTCATATCGAGATCAAGAATTTTAATAGACTGTCATGTCCGCATATCCAATATACAAATAAATGCTTATAACGTTACATCACTCTTGTGAAGCCACTTAGAGGCTTTGCATTAGTCGCTTTGAGTACATCATTATTGGAGTGATCTAGAGCAGTCAATGAGGAAGTTGGTGCGTCGCCAGTACGTGGCTTCACAGCTGTCGAACATAACTATCCTACTACAGTCTGTGGTCACGACGCATCGACCATGTTCTATATTTACGAGTATATAGGTAGGTATACAACTTACCCGTGGGTTATTGTAAACGAGTCTTCATTTAAAACACAATTTATTTAATGAAACAACTTCAAATGTGCTTGAAACGCAAAATCTAACCGTTAACGGGTTTCTTACTTTTTTCCATCAAAATTAGTGAAGTTAAGATGCAAAATTTTGGCATTTTATATTCACTGAGAAACAGCGTTTATTTCTGTACCTAATTCCAGAATTTAAAATATATTTGGGTCAACAAAAGACCTACTTTAAAGGAACCAAATCCATAAAAACGTTACCCGACGAATACTCAACCTTTTGAAATCGTTAAAATGAAATTGACAGAATGCGCTACCGCGTAATGAGATGCAAATAATCCAATTTGCATAATTGTGCAAGTGATCGAATAACTCATTCGCACGGAACGGTCGCACGATAATGCTCCGTGAATTAGTTAAAAACCACAACTACTTAGGGTCTGGTGAAAGAGCAAGAAATGAATTCAGTGAACGGTATCGCTCTGACACTATCTTTTTATTTCGAGGCAGAGAAAGTTTAAACGTATTCCTGTAATGGAAGAAGTTACATCGTACACGCCATAGACAATGTAATTACAACTAAAACATACATACTGCTCCCATTTTGTACCTATTTCTTGTGTGTACAATGGAATTGAATTCTGAAGAACTCTTTTGCTCCGTCAATGATAACACTTATAATGTACATTAACTTTGAACAGAGAGTAAAAAAGCTCTTGGTTTTATAATTATCTGGATTAAATGGAAGTCTATAATTTTAATTTATCTTTATAGTTAAAATGTATTAAGACTATTCATACTCATTTAATACTATTAAAACGTTTACGATTTATTTTATACTAACTGACCCACGCAACCTCGTTTGCGTCTCCTATTGCCCGTAGCGTGATAATTTTCACCAGTTTTTGTAACATTCTTCATTGGTGGAGCACCTTTTAGTCTTAGCGTGATAATATATAGCCTTCCTCGATAAATGGGCTATCTAACACTAAAATAATTTTAGAAATCGGAAACTAAAAATATTACTTACCTGTTCCATTTGCATGCATATTCATTTAATCAGAAACAGATATAAGATAATTTTATTTAATAAAATAAACCAAAGAGCAATAAAATCGGAAAGTAATATGCAAAGCAAAGATTTTCCGTTTTGTAAATAAAAAGAGAATGTGTACTGTATTCAATTTCTGATAAGTGGGCAAATATAGTTTTCGCGGTCTAAAAGTAACATGCAAGCATCTTCGACTTAATCAAATACAACATGCAATTCTCAAAAACATACAAATTCTGAAATTATCCTAATTTTATTTGTTATCTATTGTCTACTTCATAAAAGACACGATTGCTTGTTTCAAAGCTATTCTGGTGGTTTAAAACATTTAGCCGGCTTTCATTATACCAGTTTAATTGAGGTAATTTCTACAGAACCAAACCGAGTTTCTCCGAAAACATTTGCTTTGGACGCTGAGGAATTGAAATAATTAAGAAACAGATAAGAACGTCCTTATTAAGCAGCGATTAACATTTTAAGTTTATTGAAAGAAGAACGTCAATTTACTTTTATTTGTTTAATTTACGGACGGGAACACGTTTTATTTTTGTTTGAACATCGAACGTAAAGTACATGTTTAAAAATGAGGCATTATGATTAAATTGATGGCCAATAAATAGTTAAGTTGTGTGAGTTATATGAGACATTTTTTTATATTTAATGCAAGTATTTATTTTGAGTTTATTATTGTAAGGAAACGTATTAAATTATTAACTGTGATTTAAAGCTCCGTATTAATCAATCGAGCGAATGGTAATCTTGAATGACACTACACACAATTACCACGCGTTACGCCGCATTACGTCTCGAAAATTTGATTAAACGATGAATTCAAAAATGAAAAAAGTAAAATACCCGAAGCCAGTGAACTTTACTACAAATTATACCTACTGTTACAAAAATAATAAAATCACGTACATTACCCGTGTTGGAAATAAAAGTGGTATTTGACCGCATCTCAGTATTACCCACAGAAAATATTACCAAAAAGTAGAGTATTCAAAGACTAAGGTTTTGATTACTGATATTATAAGTTCATATATGTATATACATTACTTAAATAGCTATACTTATATATCTACCAAAAAGGTTTGTCATATTTTAGCCTTTTATAAACCATGTGAAATACGTAAAAGCAGACAACTTCAGGCTATTTAATACTACTCTGTTGTAATTTTAAAACTTAAAAGATAAGTATGTTAAGTGTAAGAAAACGTGACTTGTTCATGATTGTGATCCAACCGTTGAATTTTAGGCTCATATTAAAGTGATTTGAGGATTACCTGCCATTGCCCTTCACACTTTCAAGCAAATGAGTCTTAAAGTAACGCTTAACAGTTTTATTGCTGCTTTTAAGTCACCACGTACTTATACACTTCTTTTGTATACTAACTAGCTGACCCACGCAACCTCGTTTGCGCCTTATATTACCCGTAGGGTGAAAATTTCCCCCGTTTTCGAAACATTCTTCATTGTTGCTCCGCTCCTATTAGTAGTAGCGTGATGATATATATATATATAGCCTTCCTCGATAAATGGGCTATCTAACACCGAAAGAATTTTTCAAATCGGACCAGTGTTTCCTGAGATTAGCGTGTTCAAACAAACAAACAAACAAACTCTTCAGCTTTATATATTAATAGATAGATTATATCTCGTAATTGAAAAAAAGTGAAATATACGATTTAAGAGTTCAGAGTACCTTAAATCGGTTGAACTTTTTTTTTTCGAATTCTGTAGTACAGTCTTATATAGTACATAATTATAGTCTTCTTAAGTCCCACAGTGCTTAGAAACGAAAGTCATAGTTAGTGCGTCCTACCCGTTAAGACGTTTGTCCACCAGCTTAAAGTCACTCATCGTGCTATGGAAAGGGCTATGCTCGGCATTTATCTGAGGGATCGTATCAGGAATGAGGTGATGCGGCAGAGAACTAAGGTCATCAACCCCCCCCCCCCCCCCTTCTTATCAAACCCACTGGATTATTATTAGCCATTAGCCGCAGAATTGACAACCATTGGGGTAGAAGAGTTCTGGAGTGTAGACCGTGTCTCGGCGTAGTTTAGGACGTCCACAGGCCAGCTAGAGTGACGACTTGCGCAAGATGGCTGGAAGGAGCTGGATGCGAGAAGCCGAAAATCAATCAGAGTGGTGTGCAATGGGAGTGGTCTATGTACAATAGTGGACTGCAATAGGCTGTATTATGTAGCACAGCCATAATGGTATGTACCTATGTATCTGATATACAAGAAGGGGTTTAAAACAGGGTCGTATCAAAAACCTTATAACAAACAACCTGACTTGGTGTCAAACAATAATTAATCCATTAAAATTTCTAAACAGGCTGTTGTTTTTAATTTACGGGCTGTCAACAACAACACCTTTTAATCTCCTCTCGACGATGAGCGATATGTAAATTGAATCCCGTCTACCTACTTGTCGTTATCTAACACGCATTGTCTATGAACGTAATTACGATCCGGTGTTGTTTTTTTTTTTTTGTTTTATTGAGCATATTAAATGGAGAAATTCTCATATCAATTGAGTAAAAATAACAAGATGAAGAATAGCTGCGACAACAGACTAATAGATTTACCATAATTGGTGAAGTAATTGTTTAGCTCATCCCAACCACAGGTTTTTTGCATTGCTTAAAAACATATAATTAAAATTCTCTGTGAAAGTATAAGACACATATATCCTTTCCTACATTCCAACAACAGTATGTACTAGTGTAAAATGTCAGTGAGATCTGATAAGCAGTACGGTCTGCCGCCATGAAATAAGAACATTGCATGTTCTTGACATTGATTTTTGTACAACAATCGAATTTCAATTTTAAAAAACAAAAATCAATTCCATTGATTCAAACTACAAATCTTACGTAATAGTTTTTGTTTTTGCAAAATAGCCTTAGGCCACGGTCAGATGATAGCGCTCAACGCGGGTCGATCGCGCGCGAAATTATTCTTTAGCGTTTATATGGTGCGCGCTTGGCACGCGTTGAACGCGTGTTGTCGCGGCCGCTCTGATTCAGTTTGGATTCTACATTTGTTGAAGATGGACGTAGAGACACAGTGTTAATGGTGAGTTTATACCGTTTCCACTGCCGAAGATTTCAGCACTAACTGATCAAACCCTAAAATACTTCTATCCGCGTCCAAAAGGTTTATAATCCTGAACGGTAACATAGAATACCTGTGAACTTAAAACGCGCGTCAACGCGTGCTGATAACAATACGGCGTTAGCGCTGCGTTGAACGCGCGTAGGACAGAAACGCGCGTTAGTATGTGTACTCCTAGAATAAAATAAGCCCATGTTCAGATGACGAGCGCTCAACGCGCGGTTTGCTAACGCGCGTTTATTTAGTTTTTTCTGTAAAAAGATTTCTAAAAAAATACTGTAATTTTCCACAATTTGCTATACGGCGTAACCAAAAACAATGAACACAAATATAAAAATAAAATGAGCATACAAAAAGAGCATTGTCTCATCTAAATAAAATTTAAACAAAAAAGTTATGACCTAAATAGGCACATAGATGAATATGCCTATAATACCTAAATAAATAGAAGGAAATTTAATTTATATTCTATCATTTAAGTTTTAAGCTGTCTAAGCCTATTTTTACCGAACTGTAACTTATTAATTTTCTTTTATTTTCTGATATTTATATTCACCTACCTTTTGATATTATCTTAACACTTTAATGAAGCAATCAAAAGCAATATTAACCAGTAGTATTTTAAATCACATCATAATTAACCGAACAATCAAATTGAATCATATTTATGGCAAAACTATTCGTCATTTTATAGCTTAATAACTTATTAAGCTATAAAATGACACTTAAGAGAACAAAATACCTCTTTTAAAGTTTCTCATCATTATTAGAAAGAGAAAGCGAAAAAGGAATATCCTACTAATATTATAAACGCGAAAGTTTGTAAGTATGGATGGATAGATGGGTGTTTGTTACTCTTTTCCTGAAAACTACTGAACGGATTTGGATGAAACTTTACAGTAATGTAGTTTATACTTCAGAATAACACATAGGTTACTATTTGCCACGATAACCAACATACACGCGGGCGCAGCCGCGGGCAACAACTAGTATTTTTATATTACAAGGCTGTAAAAGGTTATTTAAACGATCTTGGGGAAGGTTCAAACGGTGTAAAAATAAAAATAACTTCAAAATCCAAATGTCACGTTTACGAACTAACGGGCACAGCTAGTATGTAGTTTTTCAGCTTTTTTTAAATTTGGAACGTTAAAGAGTAGAAGTCTCAATAGGTGTGTGAAGTTTTACTTCCCGAATTAGTTGGATTGGAAATTCATTCTCATCAGCAGCCTTTAGCTGTCCACTTCTGGGCATAAGCCCCTCTTTACAAAGGAGGTTTAGGTCAACAGTAAGACGCTGGCCAAAACGGTTGGTATAAGGTTCATTTTAAGTTTTCCTTCTCAATTCTAGTTTGCAAGATCATACTGGCATTCTAAAAGCACATAAAAGAAATCTCTATTTAAGGTAAAAGAGGGCGTAAAGAGACACGTAATCTAAGACTGATACTGAGTATAATTACTTGCACTTACAAATTCACGTTATAACTACTTTCTAAATTATAATTGTCCATAATTGTTTGTTATTTAAAATTATCATATGCATAAATTGCTTAATTCGTATTAGAAAACCTTTCGATTTTTGTATGTAATGTAAAATATTTATTAAATAATTGATTTCGATATTGTGTGAAATAGTGAAAGTTAATTTGATTATACAATCATAATTAGATGTACGGGAAAGGCAAAATTAATGTAGGCATGTAAAGATTTCACTTGAATAAAGTATTTATCAGCTCCAAGATATTAGTAACAGTAATAATGACTTCACGCATTTCACACTCAGTAGGTAAAGAAAAATGTACGTAGGTGGTCCAAAAAGTTGCCAACCTAAGAATGATACAAGACATTTTTTTTATTTTGCCTTCCAAACTGACTCCACTTTGCCTGATAGAAAGCATATGCAGAATCCAAGGGCTGTGGTCACCATACTCATTGCAAACGCAGACAATGCAATTAAGCGGCATGGTGACCCACACTATGGCGACCTGCTGAGATGCTTCTGCATCACTGAGCGTCCGATCCCGCACTCACTAACGAAACAACACGAACTCTTCCCAATTCTCCCAGCGATGCAAAATGCAAAGGTGCACAACTATAGGGTATCTCAATAAGAATGCACTTTTGAAATTAAGTGTTATTTACTTTTATCTAAGTGGCAAGTTTGTTACATAGGTTAATTCTGATTTAAAAAAAATAGAGCCCTTTAGTACAACGCGTTTTAATTGGGAAAACTCAGTACACAAATTTGCACAGTTAGGTATACCGAGACCGCTCGCAAACTTCGAAGATTATTAATCTACAATAAACTTAAAAATATTTGATTAAGAAATAACGTGTGTTACTTAACCGATGAACACGTGAGTCACTATTTCCTATTTTTTATCGTTTGCTACTCATAAATTGCTTCAACCATAAATATTAGTTCTGACGGTGTGTAGATTAAGTATTTAAGTTCTATTAAGAAACAGTCATAGATCAATTTTGTAATGTAAACTCCGGTAAAATATTGTTGAATGTAAATGGATAACACTGTTGGGATTACGTATATGCCTTAAGGCTGACATGAAAACATGAAATTACAAAAATAATGAAGTTAACAAGTGTACATTTTGTAACCTCAGTGGCAGCCCTATATAATCGAAACCAGTTGGTAAGCAAATATATCATTCTTGAATCTCATGTAGAGCCTTTATAGTCTACTTCTAGACATAGGCGTCTACTTTGAAAGGAGGTTTTAGGCAAATATACCATGCGCGGGTTAGTATACGATTTATTTCAAGCTTTACTTCTCTTAACATTTCTGTTGTACTGCGAGATGAACCGTATTCTTAATATCCATCACCACACGGTTTGGGTCTGATACGTTAAATCTAAAGATTATACTCACTGTCTGTAAGGTGGTTGAAAGCCGTGACGTCATCGTTAAGTCTTCCCTGCATCCGACGCAGTTTTGTGCTCAAGTCCCGTGTGTGGAGGAACAGGAACAACGTGCAAGACACTGCCACCAGCGCAACCAGTTCGCTCGTTCTGCAAAAAAGAAATTTAATTCTGTAAAATGTTTTTAAGCGGGTGCTATTTTTGAGAATGAACGTTAAAAGCAAGCAATTAGAATAGTGTATCTCTAAGGGATGCAACGTGATCTGGCAATCTGGTGAAGATCATGGGAAGACGTCGGATGCCTGGAGCACAGAAGCAGTCATTGTAAATAGCCTGAGAGAGTTTTTCGGTTAAGATGATGCCAATGATGAAGAAATACAAAAAGTACTGTAGAGGATAATAATACTGTAAATGATTAGGAATGTGAACTGTTTCTCACACTGTATAATTTATTCTAAAATAAAAACAATTTTTTTAAGACCGCATTAGGAATATACATAATGTGTCGCGGGACCTTTACAAACATACATGAAACTGACACAAAGTACAAGTATTTTGGTCTACCCACTCTGATTTTCTTAATAAGAAATATTTAATTTCATAAACCAAAATATTCAAAGGGAAACGAAGTTCCGAAATGAGGCGCTAGCCATGAGTTGGGTACGAATGTTGATTTATATTCCTGTCGCGAACCGCACAATCAGAAAATGAAATCAAAAAGGGTTCAGAACAAACAATTTTGATTTATTGTCCATACATTTATATATTGTGATAAAATTGGAGAAGGTAAACTTGTCACAAACCCTTGAACCCTTGACAACGTTGTATATGGTTGGCCTCTCTCTCAACTGCCTCGTTGGTCTAGCGGTTGACGTATACGACTGCCGATCAAGAGGTCTCGGCTTAAACCCGGGTAGGGCCAAAAAATGTTATTGAGTTTTTCTGATTATAGAAATACTTAATAACAACGCGGAGTTTGGCAGTTGGGGTCTGAACCCCCGTGCCTCGGAGGGCACATAAAGCTGTCGGTCCTGCGCCTGATCTCTCCCCGATCGTGTCGGTTAACCGTCCAATCGTATTATAAGAGTGAGGGAACAGAGAGTGCACCTGTGTTTGCGCACACACTTGTGCACTATTATATTTCCTGCGCAGTTGACTGATCACTGTTGAGATTGGCCGCCGTAGCCATAATCGGCTAGGAGAACATTACTATCCCACCAAAAACATTTTCGTGTAAAATGTTACCAAGACGACTGTATACGGCTTACCATGTGAAAAATATATCAGATCTTATGTAGAGCCAAGCTTCTAAATCTATACGGCCTAACTCTACCAACCCTAACTTCACAAACTCTACATATCAGTAAAAAAAAAAGTATTTCGATTTTAAGTTTTCAAATACACAAGTACAATTTTAACCAAAATAAAACCGACTTCAAGGTTCGACTCGATTTCTCTTGGATGCCATCATCAGATATGAATGTCCTTATCATGGTATCACCATTAGTACATCTCTTTTCCATTAAAAAAAGACTAGACTAGAAGATAACTTTCCTTACTCGCACAATTTAAAAAACTAGTACATACTATGATACTATGTTGAGACGTCAAATAAAAGGAAACTAAATTGTTATACCGGATAAGTGCATTATGTAAATTTAATGCAAATACTGACCACTCATTATGCTTGCATTAAACGTTTGTAAATAAAATGATTCGAATTTAAAAATAGATGCATGAAAGTCACGACTTCGAATCAATTAGCATAAGAATTCTACTATCCTACATAATGGTTCTAAGTTTTTGTTTTAAACTAACAAAATGCTAAAAAGAGGAAGCTAATTTAAACAGGGAGGAAAAAAGTAAGACTACGTTTAAAATACCATTGCAATATCAATATACATATGCATCTTCTGCAATTAAAATGTTTAACTAATGTACTGGCCGTTTATAATAATAATAAGCGAGAGGGGCATAGTTTTCGTCGTCTGCGCTAGCGGAATTACAGTGGGGGATCGAAATTGGGGCCGACACGCAGTGAAGGTGTTAACCTAAGAAAATAAATAAACAGCATATTTCGTATATAATTTTATAATGTAACTAGCTGCCCCGGCAAACGTCGTTTTGCCATAAATTTTTTTTAAGGATGGGTGACCCTTTCCATTTAGGAGGATGAAAAATAGATGTTGTTCGATTCTCAGACCTACTCAATATGCTCACAAAATTTCATGAGAATCGGTCAAGCCGTTTCGGAGGAGTTTGGCAACTAAAACTGTGACACGAGAATTTTATATATTAGATGTAATACCTACACCTATTTATAGTACCTGGATGACCTAGCTCGATATACTTTTTTGCAATAAATTTTCTAAAAATAAATCCTAGCTAAATAGATTTATAGCTCCGAAACCACCTGCATACAAAATTTCATGAAAATCGTTATAAATAAATAAATAATAAATCAATGTACAAGATTTTGGTGTTTTTCTTAAGACTTAACTTAATTTCTGAAGTACTTATTGATTTAGCTTAGCGATTAGAACTAAGTTTTTATTATCTATCAAATCTGACTGTCAAATTACACTTCTTAAACTCATAATTAAGTAAGATCAACATAACAAATTAGTGATCTGCCTGATCTAGATAAGACCTGTGTGTCAGGCAATTTCTGGTCTTACAATTACTTGTTTTCAATAATTCGTTGACGCCATTTCCAAGATTGAGATTATAATTTAAACACAAGAATTGCTCTTTTTAAGATATTACATAGATATGTTTGTTTTAGCATGTATACCCATAATATTAATGTATTAACCATCATTATAAAAGGAAATGATCATCTAAAAACTGACCACGTTTACTGGGGAGAATTCTAATAAAACGAAGTCGAACTCGAGACGACTGATGACCAGGCACGTCTTATTTTTTGCACTCTCATACCTCTTACTTAGCGAGGCGAGCGAGATATCCCTCAGTCGAGAACTCGTGACGTGTCTATTAATAGAAGCTATCAATTTATCGAGCTGTACGGAAAACTTTTTCAAACCCAACTAGTCGTGAAGATTCACTCGACCAGTCTTGATCCCTTTTGTGTCAATCTCGTTTTAATTTATGAAACAAGTCCTTATACATAATTATTTTGTACTTGCTTGGCATATATGTACCTTAATGTGTTTCCCTAGGTATGGGCGGCTTTAGCTCTGTCATAACGACCTAAATCAGGGTTGTCCAAACCAGATAGGTTCTAGGGGCAATAAAAATGGGTTAATAGATTTGAGGGCCGCAGACGATACTGAGAGACAAAAGTACAGGTGTATCATTTTTATTAAATGAGTTTAAATTATCTTTTACAATGTTTGAATATATACATTAACTTTATTATTACAGAGTACTAGCTGATCCCGTGTTGCCCGCTATTATAGTTGTACCGCGAGTAACGCCGCGGGACAAAGTTAGTTTAAAAAAAGTAGTAGGAGGTTATTTTAATATTACAAACAGACACTCCAATTTTATTTATTTGTATAGATGTATAGGTATGTGGGGATTAAAAGATAGTTATTAAATTAGATAAACTTATCTTTTACAATCACACTAATAATTATAAATATTTTCGGACATCTATCACACAACGCTATCTAGTCCCAAGCTAAGCAGAGCTTGTGTTATAGGTACTAGACAACTGATACAAATACATATATCGAACCCGAGACCTCATGACTAATAATTATATAAACGCGAAAGTTTGTGAGTGTGTATGTTTGTTACTTCTTCACGCAAAAACTACTGAACGGATTTGGATGAAACTTTACAGTAATATAGCTTATAGGTACATCAAAATAACATTTTTCTCCTCTCCTCAACCAATCGCCGTCCACTGCTGAACGTAGGTAAATAACATATTAGTGTGATATATTAGTGTGATAGTAGGATAGGATAGGATATGTAATTTAAAGGCAGAAAAAATACATTTCACGGTGTTTATAAATTTTAAAATTGGGCCGCTATACGTGGTTATACATAATTGTAAAAATATAAATTATGAGAAGTCGGTAACTCAACACACAAACTTAATTATGAAGTTATTTTAGAGATAAGTATAGAATGTCAACAAAACTAACTAGTTGAAAATAAGTAATATACGAATAAAAAAGGAACAGTTATTTCATATTGAAATCCCGCACCAATCTCTGAAAACAACAAACGAAAACTATTTATTTTCTGAAGCCCGTTGAAATAATTATTATTAGTGCATGGACCGTACCAATTTATTGTCTTTATTCTTAAACTCATAGACAATATTCACACACACACACACACACACACCGACAACACATTCTTGGTGGTAACATTCTTGGTGACCTTTACTGTATTGTATAAGCACATGACCTTTAATCATAAAATAGGCGTAAAGGAAATTAGCGCCTGAAATGAACTTACATCTCACAAGTAAAAGGTAAATGCTATGTTACTCGACAAGTCTTCGGAAGTTTGTATAATTATTATAAAAATACCGTGGGAATAATTTTAAAACAGAATGCTAAGTCTGTGTAGCGTCAGTTGTGTCATCAATATCAATACATATAAAAAAATCATAACTGGTCGATGTCTGTTCATCTACACTAATATATAAAGCTGAAGAGTTTGTTTGTTTGTTTGAACACGCTAATCTCTGGAACCGCTGGTCCGATTTGAAAAATTCTTTCAGTGTTAGATAGCCCATTTATCGAGGAAGGCTATAGGCTATGTATCATCACGCTAAGACCAATAGGAGCGGAGCACCAATGAAAAATGTTTCAAAAACGGGGTAAAATTATCACGCTACGGGCAATAAGAGACGTAAACGAAGTTGCGTGGGTCAGCTAGTGGAAGATATTTAAGAAAAACTATTATAGGTATTTATGAATACTATAGAACCAAACCTTGTAATAACAAGAACGAACACATAAAAAAGAATTATTTCATTTGGTGCAACCGATCGGAAGATATGCGTGTACATACATTTCAGCGATTCATTTATATATATATATATTTATATAGATATACATTTGTATCTTATACGTTCTGATTTTGTTTTTTTTTTATTAAGCAGTTGCAACGTCGCTTTCTACTTTCTTAAGTGTTGTGGGTGCAAATTCCACATGGGACAACACTTTATGTGATACACAAATTATTGTTCCGTGTCTGGGTGTTCATTGTGTTCGTTTCATGTATGTTTGTAAATTCCCCCGCGACACAGGATGTATATTCCTAACACGGGAGACATTTAAAAAAAAAAATACAAAAGTGTATATTTATGTATATCAGTATACTTTTATGAGGATGTGCAAACATGGAAAATAAAATAGAAAGTGGTTGAGTGCGTGTTTACAGCCTATACAGCTTCATGTAAACGTGCTGATACAACTAAATGGCTGTACAAGGCTCGCTTCCGATCACTTGTTCTAAAAATAGTCATGTATTTTATATTGCCATTCGCATGCCTATACACTATAAAGTTGTTTAGCAACAGATAGCTATTGTTCTTTAAAATTATTCATTATTAATATGATACACGGGATGTCTTACTTTCATTTCATGAGCTCAGAATATGATATCTTTTTTTTTCAACTTTCAAGTTTTGACACCATTTGTTCGTGCAATGCTTGTTTATTTAGCGCGCGTGTCGGATATGGCGGTAATCACTTTTTAGCTTAATACCCTACTAGCCACTGACATAATAAAGTGACTTTCTATGGGTAAAATATTTTTCTAAATTGGATTAGTAGGTCCAGAGGCAGAAACGTCACAAAGGGATGGCCACCGAAAAAGTTTACCTAAGCTAAAACTAATACTGTGTGCCTACATATCCCTATACCAAAACATACTAAATTTCCTTACATTATCAGACCAATGCACACCTACATACATAACATACATCACACACACACACACCACAAACACACACACACACACACACACACTCACACACACACACACACACACACACACACACACACACACACACACACACACACACACACACACACACACACTATTCTATGCTCTCTCTCTGTGGGGACCAGAGATATTTTTTTTTTGTTCAATAATGTCTACTGATAAATTATGTACAGTATTTTGTGAACAAACCTTTGTATAAATAAAGATTGTTATCAACACTTTACGTTATTAACGGGGTCGCGACCTCAAACTATGACCATACTTTTCTATAACACGTGTTTATAAACATCTTTATACAGAAAGTCAATCTATTGCCAATAAATGTTAAGCCTCCTTTGTACATATGTCTAGTTACTGTCATGTACTTATCAAATAGAACCCGACAACAAGTGAATAGTAATTTTAAAAGAGATTTATTATGTATCTTTGTATAAATATACGACGTAAATATATCTTAATAACGCTTTTGTTGAAAAGACAGCTGTTAGAAGATACTGGATTCTAGGTCGATATACTGCAAATTCCCCTCCGTAACATTGTGGTTTTCCTTACAATGGCTTTTACCTTTCAATGGTATGAAAGAGCCATTATCTAATCTGAAAACTATTACATTCCCAAGAAGATTTAGCAGCAGGAGGACCAGCTATAAAAGATATCAGCAATTGAAATCCTTTATTGCACACTGCAATTGGGCAAAACACCTATAATATTCAAAGCAGAATCGACAATAGTTATAATGATTTTGATTAATACTGCACAGATAGCGTAATGGTTTTAATGGTCACCTCGTTACTTTTACTGCGCTGTGTTTTGTGTGTTCTGTTGTTTGTGTTTTTTTAAGTCTGAGTGTTCTTTGTATTGTTCATGTATGTTTGCAAAGTCCCGCAACCTAGAACGTATTTCTTGTGCTAGAGACTTAAACGTGTTTAAAAAAGTAAATATATTAACACATGTTAATGGTCAAAAAACGTTTCTCCAATCGTGTGTCTGTCGGTAATCGCAGTACAGAGAAGTCTATGTATCAAAGTATATCCATGCCAAACTTCATTGAAATCGGTGTAGCGGTTTAGCCGTGAAGCGTAGCAGACAGGCAGACAGAGTTACTTCCGATTTTATAATATAAGTAGTAGCAAATCAATCAAAAATATCAACAAATTATTAACAATTTATTAGAGTCAATATAATGAACTTCACTTTTTATTCTACTTTAAAAAGAGGAGGTTTTCACTTCGACCATATATATGTTTTTTTTTATGTATGTTCGCGGATAACTTCGTCGTTTATGAATAGATTTTGATGATTATTTTTTTACTAAAAGGAGATATCCCAACGGTGCTACCATGATAAGGACACTTAACACAAGAGAAATCGAGTCGAACCTGAAGTCGGTTTTATTTTTGTTAAAGTTTTTGTTATTGCATATTTAGCGTTAGCTGACAATAACGATGATAAGAGCTTAGCATCAGGCGCTCCAACAATACACTTTGAGTACGTATAACATTCATAATAAATCATTATGCATATATACCAGCGTTTAGGAAACCCGGCTTTTGCGGTCAGAGTAATGAATGAAACCATAAACAGTAAAACTGCGCTTTATGTCTTTACTGAAAGTTTATAGCGTATAACATAAGTTTTAACCATATAATGTAAGTTTTTTAGAGCATTGGCCTTATTTTCATAAAATTTCCAAATAAGTTCGATATTCTGCATACGAATGGTGAAGGAAGGGTTAATTATACGATACAGTTATAAAAAAATGCAATTACTTCCTCAATATTTTAATTAAAACATTAGTACAACACAGTAAGTAGTCACTTGCTCCAAAAATAAAATTTTAACAAATTCTTTGCGTAGGATTTTTTATGTCCAGTTGTCACCGTTGATGAAACTTGGATACATTACACACCAGAAACCAAAAGACAGTCTTCTGAGCTTCTGAATTTTTTCAAGTGCATCTGCTCCGAAGTAGGCGAAGACAGTATCCCCAGCCGCAATAGTTACGAATACGACATTTTGGAATTATAAAGGATAATCTTGATCAATTATGTATTGAAAGGAAGAACAATTACAAGACAGTACTTCAATGCCTTATTTGATAGATTCCATAAGAAATTGAAGGGGACGCGGCCCCATTTGGCCAAAAAAAGGTGTTGTAACACTATGACAATGCAAGCAAACCTCACTCGTCCGACTTGACAACTTATGATTTGCTGCTTAGAAGGAAAAAGTTTCACATGAAATGAAGCCCATTTTGTAAAGTTTAAAAAAAAAGTTGGAGGAGTTAATGAAGTATTTGACGTAATTTAATGTTGCCTGACATCCTAACTTTTAAACTTTCGCGTTCCATGATATATTAACAATTATTTTTACGGGAAATAACGCGATCACTTATTAAAAGGTATTACATACCTCTGATTTGCCTGACGTTTCGACCAGGTTGCACTGGCCGTGGTCACAGGCTGACTGTGACCACGGCCAAGTACCTTTTAATAAGTTATCGCGTTAATTCCCGTAAAAATAATTTGCCTGACATCATTTCTTAATTTTAGCTCTATCTTCCGACGTAAAAACATCAGAATCATATCTTTGTTACAGTGAAATTTGTACTTTTTGGTTTTAATTGTTTGTCATTTAAAATAACTAGTGAAAGTCAGCGTCCAGAGAGGGCCAAGTGCTCCAACCTGCTCCATGAGTAACGCACACCAACGAAAATACGGAACTTGGGATGAAATCGGAATAGATTACAGGCAACAATCCTTTTGTCTTAAACTCGAACCATCTTTAGATTATTTTGGAAACTTGACAGCACTGGCTAGAAACGGCAATATTAGCGTCGGAAAAAGTTATTAAAGACTTGGTTATACTAGTAACTACCAGAGAATACCAATGCGTTTTATTGGCAGTTAATTAGGCCAAGACCTGAACTGAACACTTTCGCCATCGTAAAAAGTTAGTGCATACTAAACCTGCATAGAAATATCTAATAATCAGAATTACCTCTATTCTATAAAGTCAAAATATAATGCAGCAAGAAGGCACTAAACAGAAATGTTACCTACCATACACCAGAAACCAAAAGACAGTATGAGCAATGGATTTTTTCAAGTGCATCTGCTCCGAAGTAGGCGAAGACAGTATCTCTAGCCCCAATAGTTACGAATACGACTTATAAATAACTTTGTCAGTGGCTGATGGCAATACGCATGCATCTCCAAGTGTACTGCATTGCCTCTAAGTAGAAATTTGCATACCTCACGTGGTCACACTACGCGATTGCCAACTTAGAAAAGTGGAATTCAATGTATGCAAATAAATAAAATTGGAGTGTCTGTTTGTAATATTAAAATAACCGCTATTTACTAAATATGTATGTGTGTATACACGTTACATGTAAAAAAAATAACATTTTTTACCATTTTTGTTTGTCTGCCTGTTTGTTCCGGATAGTCTCTGGAAGGGCTGGACCGATTTTGAAGGGACTTTCACTGATAGGTAGCAGATGAAACAAGAAGTCACTTAAGATACTTTTTTAAACTAGCTTCGCCCCGCGGCGTTACCCGCGGTACGACGATAACCGCGGGTAACACCGCGGGGTTCAGCTATTATTGAAGAAATTTGTAAATGCTTAATGCGAAATTTAAAAATATTAATATATTCCTGTCCTTGACAAGTTAATTTAATATCCTACAAGTTAATTTGTCAAGTCAACTAAATCAACGTGTTAATGTCCCGTTGCTTTAGTTCTTAGGTGAAATCGATAAATATTGAGGCTAAATAGTTTCGATATTTACACGTTCTATTACACATCTTACGATACCCTTCTCTACTTTTTTTTATAGTTTTAAATGGTATAGAGGGCCAACGAGCAGACGTATCACCTGATGGTAAGCGATTACCGCCGCCCTTGGACACCCGCAACAACAGAGTCGTCACAAGTGCGTTGGCGACCTTTGATGGTGGGTTTATAAAGTAAATATTAGCATATCAAACTATCCAGACCATTAAAAGGTGGCAGGCCCCACAGAATTCAGGTATGTGTTGCCTTTTTTACCAAACCTTAATGTCGTTATCACGGTACAAACTTTTTCATGCGTCCCCTGAATTACTTTTTACCGCAACACATAATGACATGCAATCTTGATCGATTTAAAATTACGAAATTTGAGCCTGTTTGGCAAGAAAGTCATTATCTTGATAAACTCAAAAACAGTTAAAGGAATATAAAAGGTATTAGATAGATAAATATGAAATAGTTTAAAATTTTAAGTGTACAAAACATTATATAATGTAAATTTACTTTAGTTTTAAACTTATCAATATTAATAAAATTTAATACAGTTAAGTAAGTTCACAAGGATGCTCAGTAAATACCGTTAAAGTCTAAAAACTTTAAGAAACTTGTTTATCAATATAATTAATTGATATAATTTAATTTTAAGCTTGTTTTATACAAACTCAGACGGTGTTAGAGAGATTTATAAATAAATTTAAATGTAGTTAAGTAGATCCTAAGAGCACTCTTAGTCTTGGAAAAATCATGATTTTTTAAACTAAATAATATAAAGATGAATAGATCTTAATGTTAATTTTTCTTAAAAATAGCAGTTCAATAAAATGAACACGCAAATTCCTTTCATACAATCTAGAAATCTCAACTATTCCATACGTAAAACACATAGATATATTAAAATAAAACAAGTAAAAATATTAACTTTAACTGTAGGTAACCTTCTCAAACTAGACCGCACACTTCTGAAACATCCTGTATTTAGTGATAGAAAGTAGCATGTTTGTACTATACAGTGTGTTAAAGAAAAAATTATTACCTCACCTCTCTCACCTCACTTCATTTATGAAAACATCGAGAATTGGAATATCTTAACGGTCACCTAGGGATCAAAGTTCGAATGTAATTCATTGAAATAATTTCACACATCAACAACCTTTATTAGACGTTTGCTTACATAGGTATCTCTTTAGAAAGGAGATTTTGGCCTAGTAAGTACCCACGCTGGAGAGAAGGGTTGACAGTCAATTAATTTATCTATGTATTTTCCTCCTCCTCCTCCTCCTCCTCCTTTTCCTCATCGTTACTAACCTACTTAACCAAAAAAGGGTTAAGTATCAAGATAGATAGAAAAAAATGTGGAATACGTATAACTTTTAATATATCTTATACTAATATGTAAAACTGAAGAGTTTGTTTGTTTATTTGTTTGTTTGAAAACGCTAGTCTCAGGAACTACTGGTCCGATTTTAAAAAATTTTTCTTGGTTTCATTTAGCCCATTTATCGAGAAAGGCTATAGCCTATAGGCTATATCATCACGCTAAGACCTAAATGAGCGGAGCACCAATGAAAAATGTTACAAAAACGGGGTAAAATTATCACGCTACGGGCAACAGAAGACGCAAACGAGGTTGCATGGGTCGACTAGTCTAAATATACCTACAAATAAATGAAATTGAAATGTCTGTTTGTAATATTAAAATAATAACTTTAAACTAAATGCATACGTATGTATACACGGTACACATATACCAAAAATGTATTTTCTAAACTGTATGTATGTCTGTTTGTTCCGCCTAATCTCTGGAACGGCTGAACCGATTTTGACGGGACTTTCATTGATAGGTATAAGGTTGATAATATAAGGAGTAACTTAGGCTACTTTTTTAGACTAGCTTCGCGCCGCGGCGTCCCCCGGTTAACACCGCGGGACTCGGCTAGTTTAACATATAACTGAGTTTATCTAATGGAATGAAGTTTCCACAATTCTGCAATATCTAAGCAAATACTCGTCTAGACCCTTCTATTTAATCTGTGGTTTAGGCATTATTTGTGGCACTACACTCTGCACGTACGACCAGTCGTGATAAAGTGTACATTTGTGTTTTAGGCACAGAAATATATCAAGAATCCTGATTATTTCTGTGGTTTTAGGTCAAGGTAGTGAAATTCAAGTTAGTTTTAATAAAATACGATTGTTTTAATATTATTTATCGACATAAAGTTTCTTCAATAAATAGATAGATAGAATAAATAAACATTCTTTTTTTCGACTTGAAAAAAGGGGTTCTCAAATCGACTGTTTTTTTATGTTTGTTACCGGGTGAACCGGTGAACCAATTTTGATGATTATTTTTTTAATTGAAAGCTGCGGCTTCCCGTGTGGTCCCATTTCAAATTCGTCCAGTTCTTGAAGTCGGTTGTTTTTGTATTTTTTTTTTCGATTATTTTACTTTTAATGTACAATAACAAGTTTCTTCTATTTACAATTTGCCGAATGAAGTACATATTACTACAAATACTATAGAAAGACTTGGCACTAAAATCGTAGTTTGCAACATGTGGGTATGAATACTAAGCCTTTTCTTGTACCTTTGGTTACATATTAGTAAGTGTAAGTAAATGAGTTTTAACTATATAGAAAATATTTGTAACCAATGAAATACGTGCGACCCGATAATACTTCTGATTCCAGAGTTACGTCAAATGTCACCTATCTATAAGTATATGAAATAAACACAACATTTTAAACCGATAACTTTAAAATAAAATTATTTTCACAACATATCTAGAAAGTTCCACCTCGATTTATGTGTCTCGGCCACCGCAAAGTAGATACAAATGATCACCCATCAGACTGCACTAGGGTACATAAACTGGACGTGGACATAGAAAGCTCCAATAAATGCGTGGTAGTATAAACCGTGGTGAGCTGGAGGCGCGATTCGAAAGCTGGGTGCAGCCGGTCCACTAACGGGTTGCAGCTTTCCAAGATGCGCTTTCTGATATCAAACGCCATTATACTAGTAAGCCGCATTGTAAGTGATCTTTTCGTTCATGTCTTAAAGAAGTGGAACGAATGTTAACTATGAATGTAAGTTATCGATTTCGATCGTGGCTAATGCTGTAATTTCAATAAGCTATCAGTCTCGAGCTGCCCAACTTTCAATGAGGCAGGCTATTACTTTTTATTTGCGTGGTATTAGATATAGAATAAGTAGTACATTGTTCACTTTCTTAATGTTTTCAATTACTCGCACATTTTCTTTTAAATTTTCTAATAATCACAGTGGTGTGCCAACCGGTGATAACACAATATATTCAATTATTTCCAAAAATGTTTTCTTTGCCAGTTTTGCAACTACTAACACCAAGTTAACCACAAATATAATTAGAGCCTTCGTTTGTGTTCAACTTGAGGCTGCAAGAAAGGCTTTTATTATACGTAAATAAGATTTAAAGTGCATGAGACTAACAAGCGCGACGTGGACAGCGCGGTCGTCGGGAGAAATACTGGACAAGTAGTCGCCCTCGTTATACGATTTTACAACTTAATTGGACGCTCAGCTCTGCCATGTCTAAAGCAGTATAGTTCATCTATTAGTATATATATATCATCTAATAGTATTTTACTTGGACTTTCCAAGTATCGACTTATTCCCAAACAACAAAAAATGTACATAGGCAATAAAATACATCATAAAACATGAACAGGCTCCAATAGTCCAGTTTTGAACATAGGCCTCTCCTTAGAAAAAGGGATTTGGTCTACCACACCACCTTAGACAGACTGGTTGGTATAGGTTTTCTTTCTTGTGGGAGGGGTCCGGATGTGGTAATAGAGCAGTTCTCGAATCCCTCTCGTCTCAGGCGCAGAGTGGCACAAAAAAAAAAGTTTTCTTTCTCTCTGCTGTGATGTTGTCCTGCACCTTGAATCGCTTCTTACGACACCCTAGGTATGAATAGGGATGGTGATACTCGGTTTTTAATCCGTCGCCACACGAATCGAAATAAAATACAGAAAATTTAAAATTGAAATAGAAAAAAAATTACTGTTTTCATACCTTATCAGGTCGTTTATGATCTGTTATCGATTCAAAGCCATTGGTTGTAGTTAAGGGTTTCAGTAAGTAACATTTCATATTGATAATCAAATTTTACGACGAATCAGTTATCTTAACTGTTTAAATAGTTTTGTTTTATGGGTGCACCATGTTCCACTTTCGGTGCTCCTAATAAGAAATACTCTTCATTTCCTAAAATCCCATCCCTATCCTTATCTTAAAAGAAATTAATATGCATAAATAAATGTTTAAAACCATATGGCATACATGAGTTAAATGACGCTATGTTATATCATGATAGATAAATTTGTTAAATGGCTACATCCCTATTTACATGTGTCCCAAATAATAATACTTTAGCCTTGTTTTGTTTCGTTTAATTACATACGGCATGCAAGATAGAGATAAAAATATCATGTGAACTTGTAATAATGCCGTTGAACTGATTAGTAAACTTGTTTATTTAAATAGGATATGTTTTTGTAGCTACCGTTTTGGTACATGATATGGAGATATATCATGTACCAAATCAGTTAAAGCTTTATTTTACATAATTCGTGTGATAGTTTATCTAAAAAACTCATTAAGCCTCTCAAAATAACATAGATGGTTGATTCTGTAACATATTTATGTCATCTTTTAGGTGTCATGTCCGCAAAAATTTTGCTAATGTAAACCTTACTAATTATGGTAAATAGATGAATGTAAAACAAAATTATTTTTTTTATAACACACTTACTATTTAGACCGTGTTCTTATTCACACATTATAAGTTAAGTTTGTAGCTTTGAAATACTACTTTGTTGCTAATCTGTAAAGAGTCCCACCATCTATTTTCTTCATGAATCCTGATAACAGGATGCTAGTAACCGAAGGGTCACGGTAGCAGCGAGGAGGTGCCCGTGATGCGCGGAGGCCCTATGATGTCATTAAAACATCATAACTCATAGAGAAGTGTAGGTATCTTTTTAATTAAACTATAATTTTTCACATTAGAGATATATTTGTGTAATCCTACATTAGTATATTTAGTACCATAGACACAGCAATTTGCATACATAGAGTTCTCGTTAAACTGAGTAATTACATGTCTCTCGTATTTATAACTTGTAAGTATATCTTTGGGTTACATTTTTATGTCAATGAACTTGTAAAACAGAGTTTAATAGTACTGCTATGCTGTCGTAAAAGCTATGAATAATTTATATAGCATGTGCGAATGTTTAATTGCGAGGAAAGAAAACTAGCAGGCTGAAGTAGGTTCAAATGATTAAAGGGGATTACAATATGTAGTTGGAAGTGGACCAACACCAGTCCGAAAGAGAAAGATAAGTCGGAGCAACCAGCCATTTGACGAAAAGGGTCGCAGGTTTATTTCTATTCCATTTATTTGTGGCAAGTATAATCTATGTGCATGTGAACAGTAACAGTTAATATCTAATCATCAACAACCCATAACGTCATAACCCACTGCTGTGCTCGGGTCTCCTCTCAGGAGAGGGTTAAGGCCATATGTCCCCACGCTGGCCAAGTGTGGGTTGGGGACGGGCAAGACAACGTTGTGGCTACGTAATCTTTCCGTTGTTTTTAAACCGCATAAAGGCCTTAAACTAAGCTTCACGACTGTTATCCTACGATAACAACCCGGACCGACTGCTTAACGTGACCTCCGAATCACGGAGACGCTAATGGTAACATGCCACTACCGGTCACCCATCTAGGTACTGACCGTGCCATCGTTGCTTACCGGTCACCCATCCAGGTACTGACCGTGCTATCGTTGCTTACCTTCGGTGATTGTTTCTAATCACGGAGTGAACTGAGCTATTAGCGCATCAAATATCTACCTTCAAATGAGCAATTTTTGTATACCTATATGTAATCTGAATATCGTTAATGGCTCCAACGATTTTCATGAAACTTAGTAGGCAGGGAGTTTCGAGGACGATAAATCAATCTAGCTAGGAATTATTTTTAGAAAATTTAACGAAAAGAAAATTCCGAGCATATCTGTCACAGTATCTGGATAGCCAAGCGTTATCCAGATACTGTATACTAATCGAGGATGTATTTTATTTGCTTGATAGGATTTTGAAAATTGACATTTACTAAAATTATATTTCACAGTTCATGTCAGTAAACAACTTCCAATATTCTTAATGTTCAATTTAAACTACAACAAAACTGCATTTTATTTTGTAAAGTACTCTTCCACTTACTTCTACTTTTCATTGCGTTTAAAAGGGACCATTTATAAATTCCATCTGACATCTATAAAAAGAAAACCATCTCATATATTGCGTACGTTCACCAGGGGTTCATTCAGAAATTCTTTATTCATGAAGGCTATCGATAGTGAACGAGTTCTTCGCAAACAAGTTGAGAGCATGGAATAACTTCTTGATCAGGATGGGTTCGTCTCCGCAAAACTTTGAAATGAACTAAACTCGCATCTCTCCGGGGATGTATTTGAAACATGTGCCAATTTGACAAAGTTACAAGATCTGTATAACTTAGCTATTTGTTGTTCATAATTTATTTAACCATAAAGTTCAAACTTACTAAATATTTCCTACAACAATTTCTTAACTAGTTCTTCGTCCTTGCAAATTCAAATTCAAATTCAAAATCATTTATTCAATTAAGACACTAAGTGACATTTATGAACGTTAAATTGAAGCTGTAGTTAAGAATCATAGATCGACACAAACAGACGCCACAGCATGTGCTGTATTGTCGAGGTAAATTAGGTGAAAACACCAAAATCTACTGCCTGCCTGTGTCGATCTATAACTTCCAGTTTCCAAAATGCGTAGAGCCTCATGAGAAGAATACTGGCAAAGAAACTCATGGCCACTCTTTTCAAAGTCAGATTTTCAGGTACAATAGTGTTAGTATTACATGTAAGGTAAACAGTATGCAAGCTGTTGCCACCTGAATTTCCTTTTATTAAAATGCTCCAAAATCTAACGCTCAAACAAAAAAAAGAAAAGAAAAATCACTCATTGATAACGTTAAAGGTTTTAGTCTATTAAACATAGAAATCATTCAAGGTGCACATCTACTTACAATCAGTTGCAAAATCTGCTGTTGAAAATAATTCGTGACTAGATTAAAAGGCTACAGTTGCAGTTGAACGAACCAAAATAATAGAATGTCAAAAGCATCGCTGACTAGGCCGACCAATCACCCCAAGCAGCACCCGTTCACGAGTATGACGCATGGACCAGCCATCATCTCCTTCGCCATATCAGAGGGAAAGAAACGACCCGCCCCACGACGACACCGCAAGCAATGATATTTTAGTGAGCATGACAGACCATAGTCGAGATACTGATAAAAATCACTACTAATTAAATTACCATGATAATCGCCACGCATTACCCTCAACTAACAATTGTTTGTTAATATTTAGCTTAGTTATATAACAAAGAAGTTTGTGTGTATCTATCTAATGACACCTTAAGCCCATGACTGATTGTCGTTTAGATAGTCGTTGATCGTATAGTAGGCTTTCCTAATAAGGTGATTTTTTATAGTTAGCTTGAATTTATTTATAGGAAGGTCGATTACATGTATAGGAATTCTATTATAAAAACGTATACCAAGACCTTCGAATGAGTTGTGTACCTTATGTAAACGATGATAGGTACCAACGAGTTTAGATTTGTTTCTTGTATTAATATTGTGTACATCACTGTTTTTTTTATAGTCATTAATGTTGTGCCTAACAAACATAATATTTGCAAATATATACTGTGATGCAACAGTTAAAATACCTATTTCTTTAAACAACTCTCGAAGAGAGACTCTAGCACCTAAATTGTATATTGAGCGGACGGCTCGTTTTTGTAGAATAAAAATCGTTTCAATTTCAGCCGCCTTGCCCCAGAGTAATATGCCATAGGACATGACGCTGTGAAAGTAGCTAAAATAAACTAACCTAGCTGTGTCCGTATCAGTGAGCTGACGTACCTTCCAAACCGCATAAGCTGCCGAACTAAGTCTACCCGCAAGGCTATCTATCTGGGCTCCCCATTGAAGTTTACTGTCTAATGTAATTCCTAAGAATACTGTCGAGTCTACAATACTTATGATTTCATTGTTTATTGTTAGATGAGTGCCTAGTTGTTTTACATTTGGCATAGTAAATCTCACACACTTTGTTTTATTTGAATTTAGTAGGAGATTATTCGTTGTAAACCAATTCAATACATCATCTAGTGCCCTATTCACATCGTCAAAAACTGTTTTCTTACGATCGACTTTAAAAATAAGTGACGTATCATCAGCAAATAGAACTATATTACAGAGATCTTTTAAATAATACGGTAAGTCGTTAATATAAATGAGAAAAAGTAAAGGACCCAGTATAGACCCCTGCGGGACGCCCATAGTAGCGGGTAATCCAGAAGACCTCGCACCATTGACATCTACATGTTGAATTCTATCCTTCAAGTAGGAAACGATTAGTTCCAAAGCAATACCATTTACACCATAATGCCTAAGTTTGAGAAAAAGCGTGTTGTGTTCTACGCAGTCAAAAGCTTTTGAGAGATCGCAAAATACACCTATCGCATCTTGCGAATTCTCCCATGCATTAAATATATGTCTCAAAAGAGTTGCACCCGCATCAATTGTTGAACGACCCTTTGTAAAGCCATATTGTTCTTTATGAAATAAATTATTTAGATTAAAATGGCTTTCTAGTTGCTGCAAAATAACTTTTTCAAAAATTTTACTAATAGCCGGTAAGATTGAGATTGGCCTAAAGTTACTTGGTTCAGTTGTACAACCCTTCTTGAATAAAGGTATTACTTTGCTATACTTCATCAGATTAGGAAAAACACCAGAATCAACACATCGATTGAATGTTAAAGCTAGAAAAGGTGCTATATCAATTATAATAGTTTCAATTAATTTAACTGAAATCCCCCATAAGTCCCCAGTTTTCTTAGAATTAAGAGACTTAAACGTTTTTATAATATCTGTGGGGTTTATGTATTCAAACTGAAATATATTCTTACATTCATTTACATTGGCCCTTAACAACAGTTCAGACCTGGACGCACAAGAATTCAAGGTACTTGTTGTACTAACTGGTATGTTTGTGAAAAAGGTATTGAAAGATTCAGCTATGTCTAAGTTGTTTGTTATAAACCTATTATTGAAATTTAACCTTAAATCATTATCTCGAGGTTTACTACGTCCAGTTTCATTATTAATTATGTTCCATGTAGTTGTTATTTTATTATTGGAAGACTTAATCCTATCACTGATATACAAAGACTTCGCCACACCACACACTCTCCCAAAGATCCTTGAGTAACTTCTAACATACTCATGAAACTTTGGGTCGAAATTACTTTTTTTCTCAGCATATAAATCGTACAGCCTTTCCCTACTCCTGTATATTCCCGTCGTCGCCCAATCACAGAACGTCATTTTGGGTCGTTGCATTATTGTTTTTGACTTAAATATACTATTAAATTCGAATTCTATCATGTTGAATAAATAGCCGTAAAGCTTATCCGGATCCCTTTCAGTCCAATCTAAATAGGAAACCTTTTCACTAATTTTCTTACTAAAATTTAATTCTGTTTGAAGAGCTTGTGTGTCATCAAAATATTGTGTAGACATGTTATCTACCTCTATTGAATACATATTAACTTGATCAATTAATTGCATCCTCTGCCTATTTAATGCTACACTATCTATAAAGAATTTATGTTTATAAATAAGCTTTTTTGTTTTTGTAATAAATTTTTTAATACGAATGTACTTTTTCAATTTGTTCTTACTGCATTTGATTACTTTTTGAGATTTATTAACTCTGAAGGAGTCATTGTCATTGGTAAGATCTATAATGAGAGCTGAACTAATATTGTTAGCTACCGACGGTGAATTGGGAGCAACTAGCTCCTCGTACAGACTCTGATTAGATGCAGCTACTATCCGGTCCTTGAAGTCTTCATATGATGTTATGGTGCTGTGTGCTTCATGTAGCTGGCGTTCTAAAACCCTGATGCGATTCAGAGCTTGCTCATATTCATCTCTGCATGTGTCGAAAGAGTCAACAAGGAGCTGTAGTCTGTCCCGAGCATTGGTAACTTCAACAATATGTGAATGCAATGATGACAGTTTGAGTCTAAGATTATCATTATCATTCAAAGTATCCAAGAGAGTTTGTTCACTATCATTTCTCTCTATCATCAGCCGATCACACTTCTCCTTGGTAGCTTTTAGTTCTTTTAATGTCATTTGGAGTTTGGCCTCCTCCTGACGAGCCAATGCTTTGCGAGTTTGAATCATATTAAAATAGAAGAATTTGGAATTATTTTATAACTACAAAACTAGAAGAATTGTAATCAACTAATGGGAGGTAGTTATAAACAGTATGAGTTTGAATAACTATTGATATTTCTGTAAAATTATGCTTGCACTGTGAATAAATTATTATTATAAGAAAGATAAAATAATAAATACCTTGAAAGAGATGACTATAAAGTCACAGTGATCACATAAAATTTATTTTTTCACAATAAGCGTTGAAACGCAACTGTCAGTTAGCAGTAGCCTTAAACTTACAAATTACACTTGTTATACTCCTAATAACTGTGAGATTTAATTATTCTTATAATTACTAGAATGTTTAGCGTGAAATTGGTTATTCAATGTTATAATTAACACTTAAATATATTTTTTTGATAAAAAATTATCGGAACAAATTCTAATCAGCTGTTGACAGCTTGGGGTTGCCAATCAATTCGTCTATTTTACTTCAATGCCTTTACTATTGGGGTTGGGATTATTTATGGAACGGGGATGGGGGGAGGCCCATCCCCGTCCCCATCCCGGGGTATGGTATCCTCACTCGCTAGGTAAAACACAGCGCAAGCGCTGTTTCACACCCGTTTTTCTGTGAGGCCGTTGTATCACTCCGGTCGAGCCGGCCCATTCATGCCGAAGCGTGGCTTTCCCATTTGCTACTGATCAAAAATATTTCGTTGTATTCCGGCTGTTACTAAGTGACATACGCCATATAACTTCCCATTGTGTATTTGTAGATAAATTAATTGTGGACTTTTTCATCACAAACGATTTTAATAGGATATACGGTACTTGGTTTTCATTACCTTGCCATGCAGTAATTCAGTTACTGGAAACAATTAAATTAAATACATATAATTAAGACCATAATAGCTGTTCCTCGGTTATTTAAACTGCAAAAGTAATATACACTTACAGCAAGACACGGACGCCATCAAGTCTCTATTTAAAACTGGTAAATTAAGAAAGCTTTTTTGAAGTTCAAAAATTTAAATTGCAATAGTAATTTTCCCAAAAAGGGTATTCCATTTTTTCCCAAAAAGGGTATTCTATGTCGAAGACAACTGGTGAATCAATCAAATCAACATGTTATTATCGGTGGAGTGTTACCTTTTGCCAAAAATTGGTGACAAAGTGATACCAAAAACCTATAAAAAACATAGCTTTGCAATCTAGTTGTGTCTACCCAATACTTATACGTAAAATATCACCAATTTAACAAATCACCATCCAAAAGATCAATTCCAGGCACAAGTATTATCTAACTTAAAATTTGTATCCGGGGATTACCCGATATAATGTGTAGGAGAATTATTACGCCCTTTCTCACGTTAGCTTCCGAAAAGTGAAAGGTGTGTAAAATTAATTTCACGACACATGTACGCCGACACGGCTCAGAACCTAGTTGCTGCGATCCAATTATCCATGGTATACATGACGGACATCTATTATGCATTATTGCAGGGAAATTTCCGGAATCTTAATAGCCTGGTACGAAATACCTTAAAGGTGAACCATGAATTGAGCTATCAAATTCTCAAAGAATCTTCCGAATCAAGGTGTTTAGTTACAACAGTAAACTTTTTTGTTGTTATTGTTATACATATGTATGTACATCATCAATGTTTATCAAGTACCTATTCCAGTTTACAATAGGCCAATGATTATAAGAAGAAATAGTGCGTAATTACATCGCTCCGCACTATTGTTGTACAGGTGCCGAGATGAATCGCCGATGATCAATTTACTGTCAAATTGACGCTATAACCGTCTGACGATTAATCAGAGCCTCAATGATTGGATGCCGCCACGGCAACGAATGAAAGACGAATGTTATCAAAAGTCTATGTTTTGCCCCGCGGCTTCTCTTTGATGTAGTTATCGTGCTTCGGCATTGGTATCGGTGCCCAGCGATAGTTTGACTTCTTTACATTAAAAAAATATACAACAGTTATCCTGAATGTCGGTTATACCTGGATATAAGGGCCAGTGCTGTGCTTTTGTGACCGTATACAATAATAAAATAGTAATAATCACAAAGTAATTAAGATGCATGCAACCTTTACAAATATGGCATATTTGTAAAGGTTGATCTGAGGCTGATCGAAATCGCCGTAAACATAATTCTCATTATCAGCCTTTAATAGTTCACTATTGGACTGTTATTCAGCGTATAGTGGCTCTCTACTCATTTATTTATTTATTTATTCATGGAAAACTTACAGCTAGATATGTTAGTAAAAAAACCTCATCCACGGGATGGACAGGTAAGTTGACACTGTTTATTTTTAGTCCGTCACCAGATAGAGTACGGACCAATGAAAATAATACAGAACGAAAATTCAAAAGAAAACTGATGAATACATTAACAGGTACATCACTACATATTACAAAACAAAGTCCTCCGGCGCTTCTGTCTGTCTGTCTATCTGTTCGCGATAAACTTAAAAACTACGGCACGGATTTTGATGCAGTTCATACAATTAGATGAGCGATTCTTGAGGAAGTTTTCATTCATTTGTTGAATAACATTTGTTATGTTTTTCAGTATATTGGCTAAAGTATAACGCTATTTGTTGAAGACGTTGGAAAAAAATTGTAAGTAACTTAGGTTATATATATTTTCCGTAAAGAGCTCGTACGAAGCTGGGGCAAGTTGCTAGTTTGCAAATAAACCGCGGTTTAGTATTCACCATGACACATTAAACTTCTATAAACTTTATTATAATTTGTCTTAATTTGCACCTATTCACGATAAAACAGTAGTTAGCGTATTCATTTCAATTTATGCGCATTTAAAATGCTTCATAATATTATATTTTACTGTTTCGCATATAATTATTAAGCGAGTTATTTGATGCTAGATGACCACTTACCAACTTCATGATTTTTATACCACCAGTATGGGAAATAAACACAAGGCCTGAAAGATATCAAGCGGTTATCGGTGACCAGCTATGTTTACCGCATTGTGATAATTAACTGCAATTAGGTAATTGTTAAAATGAAAAAACAACACGGTATTGGCTAAAAAAGTGTAATTTGTTTATTTATGAACCTGCCAAAGTGACCGACAGATACTCTACCTAATGTAAAGTATGAGCAGAATCCGAGGGTAGTAGTCATCAAACCCGCTGCGACCTGCGACTATGACTGCAGACAATGCAACAATGCAGCATGGTGACCTACAACTATCATTGGGACTCCGTTCTCGCACTCACCAACGAAATATGACAGCACAAATGCTGTAATTTTAGGTTGATCTTCTGTGAAACGGTAGCATCGCCCCGGTCGAACCGGCCTGTTCATGCTGATATCAGTGTGGCTCTACTATTTTAAGGTATTATTTTGTTTTCTTTTCATTGAAAAGCACACAGCACAACTTCTGCAGATAAATATTTTGAGGATAGGTAGAAAATGTTCATCATCATCTTCCTAGCCTTTATTGTTGCCAAGATTTGGGGTCGGCTTCATGGTTCATGACAACCGAGACCGACGGCTTAACGTGCTCTCCGAGGCACGGGTGGAAAACACCGCCATCTTCCATACCCCCGGGCTGCTATTAAGAATTTCTTTTAAGAAAAACCCATCTCACTAGTTCCACCCAATTGGTTCCATGGATGTGGGGAGTCTTTTTCTTAGTAATTCCTTTAGTTTTGATAATGAAACAACTGAAACAAAACCTAATCGGACTAGCCTCTTTAGTTCCACAAAACTACTTTTCTACTAAAACTAAATTTAATTAACTTCCTCATTAGTTCCGCTTTGTAAAAAATATCTTATATTAATAAAATCACGTCAGATACCGTACACATTAAATAAATAAATATTAGTTACACATAATCTCTACACTAAAAATCCTATCTCTTTTTTTTCAATTTAGCTATGCACATATGTAAATTAATGCAACAGGCATGAAGAGTTGCAAGTGATAAAGTTAAAAATGACGCTCGAAACTTTCCAAAAAGACTGCATACCATACATTTAATTTGTAATAACAGTATTTGCATATCGAACCTTGCGATGCAGATATGCGATCACGTGATTGCACGTTTTATCGAAAGACTAATCCTCTCACTTTCTTCGAGGTGCGTGGGATAAAACACTTCACCTAGCGTTTATGATCTATTGAGAGGCTCGCAAACGCCCAATCCGACCACTTTTACTTTTCATCTCATCTCAGATGACGGAGTAAATTTCTATGACATCACCACGTTATTATATGAGCATAATAAGTTCACTATTCGTCCAAATTGTTTGATTAGCCATCAAATATTGAGTTGAAATCTTAGAAAGTGTTATTACACAACTTTTTGAAGATGTGCTTGTGCTATTAGATGATGTATGTTGTCTTAACCCACATACATTTTATCAATGAATGTTGCTACTAAATTTTCTGCAGTTTTGCACTAAGAGACAAATCATTCAAATAACTGTCACTAATGCGCTTTAGTTGGGTAATGTATATTTTTTCTTAAAACTCTCACATTAAGCGCACATTCTGTAGGGACTTTACAAACATACATATACATTTCAAGCAATCGTCATCTACTGCTAAACGTAGGGCTTCTCCAAGGACCGCCAACTATCTCGGTCTTCGGCAGTCCGCATCCATACGCTGCCAGCCACTTTCTTTAAATCGTCAGTCCACCGTGCCGCAGGGCGCCCTACACTACGTTTGCCTAATCGTGGTCTCCACTCAAGCACATTTCGGCTCCACCGACTATCAGTACGTCTAGAGACATGACCGGCCCATTGCCATTTCAGCGTACTGATTCTCCGTGCGATGTCGGTTACTCTAGTTCTCTGTCGAATAACCTCGTTTCGAATTCTATCAGACAGACAAAACACCCAACATCGCACGCTCCATCGCACGCTGAGCCACTTTAAATTTGTGGACCAGTCCAATGGTGAGTGTCTACGTCTCGGCTCCGTGTGTCATCACGGGTAGTAATGGGACTGGGGATGAACATAGAATTTATCCCCAGTCCCACTCGTTTTGAAGAATCGTCCACACTATTAAGCATCTCTTCCATGTCCTCCGCAAAGCGCAGGTGTGAGAGAAATCAGCATTTGATATTGATTCCCCGTCCGTTCAAAAGGAGTGTCTTGAAGACGACTTCCAAGGCGAGGAGTAAGAATAACGTCTGTCTTACTCCTCGATGCACTTGGATTGGTCTTGTACTCTTTTCTTGTACTTGGACGGTCATCGTTGCAGCTTCAAACATACATATATGAAACAACAATTTGTTGATAGTACTGACTGTTATCCCAACACAATAGGAAGCAGCAAGATATCTACTTAATCCACTGTACCATCCGTGAAGTTTTGAAATGATAGTTATGTCGTTAAATATTTTACAAACATATAAATCTATGACCGTAGCTAATAGCCGTCAAAGCTCGAATGTGCTAAACAACCGAGCTTTGACCTTACCGTACCTCTCACTCAAATTACGAAACATAAGGAAAGATTAGAAAGGAACCAAAAAAAAGTTATTAACATATTACATTATGTTTGTTATCAGATAGTAACTCCACTAAAAAGTTTAATTGAAATTAAACATAGATATACTTCTAAAACATATTTTTCAGATTTCAAATTTAACCATGACTATGCATAATAATAGCCTTATTTAACAACTAGTTGTTGCCCGCGGCTCCGCCCGCGTATATGTCGTTTATCGCGGCAAATAGTAGCCTATGTGTTATTCTGATGTATAAGCTATATTACTGTAAAGTTTCATCCAAATCCGTTCAGTAGTTTTTGCGTGAAAGAGTAACAAACATCCAAACATCGGAGTAGGATCTTACAATATAGTTACTATAATCGTGTACAATTGTTTCAGTAAGTGTTGTAAAGATTGTCTTGCTGTCCAGCATAGGCCTGCTCTAGGTTGGTTCTCCATCGAATGCGATTCTACGCTTGTCTTTTCCAAGTATATCCCGCTATTCTTATAATATCGTCTTCCTATCTACGACGCTGTCTCCCTTAACTTCGTATGAATATGCATAATACACCACAATAGGCATATTAAAAGTCAACAAATATCGCTTTAACAAAATTATAAAGTGATCTTGATAGACGTAATAAGAAAAATCAGACAAACAAAGCAAAAATAACACGTCTACTCGTACGCACGTTCGCAAATGTATGTGTATATGCATGTATATGTGTGCACTACACTTGTCAAACTAGAAAAAGTACAATGACTTAATAATTAATCAAGTAATTCAAGATATTTATAGTTTCACTTTCAATAAGTATAAGTTCCTTGCGTGACTCACATGATAGATGTTATAATGATATCAAATTAAACGTAACGAATGACACGGTAAAGTGCCAGTACACTGATATAATTTAATAACAAATTAATTCGCACATTGCTTATATCAGCAGTTTAAAACCGCAATAAATGCGATTGTGTTGCGTTAGACGTTTGGTGGTAGTACACTTTTCATAATTTCACACGTAAATTATTTAACAGATAAGTTAGTATGATCAAGAATTATGAAAATAAACGATGGAATGGTATGAATTGTGCCTCAAACTCGGAGATTGGAACGCTGAAGGTGTAGGTCTTGCTGCGCTGGTAAATAGGGTTACCAGAGCCTGTCTTAAAGGATACTTTGTTCCTATTTACATATTATTACTAATAGCTAACCAGGCTATAATTTAGTTTCATATTCCTCTATTAGGATAGTCCTTAATAAATAAAAAAGCACTTAGTTGTTGCGGTCAGCTACCAAAATACAATATTTTTATAAGATAATACGAAAAAACCCGCATATAACAAAAGTTTTATACTGATGTCGATGGGCAGTGATGCACTTATTACACTTTAAATAACATGCGAAGCCGCTATGGCTCAGTAGTTGCAAGAACACGATTCCGCACAATCTGTCACACTATCGCCGCGTGTGATTTTTTTTATGCAATATATTACTTTCTGTCCTTCAGTTTTTTAATTTTAACATGCATACAGTCATAACATGTGTTAACTAAGAGACGACACGTTCCCGCTGCCGCAATACGATAGGTTACAATACACTCGTGTTTAATTGTATTAGTTCTACTTGTCCAACTTATCAACAATAATACCTACAAACAATCTTTGTATCGTTTCGTCATATCTCATTAAAAACAACACTCTGTTTATGTGCCTTTGAAAGAAATCCCTCTTGATATTTGATGAAAGTTTAAGTTACCATTTTTAAACTAATTTTCATTTAAAATTAACAGCTTGAATCTCTTTCTAAAACGAACTTGTAATTGTATTATAAACATCTCAACTGAATTTCATTATTCTAACGTGATAAGAGTTTAAAATGAAATTAAGGAGCTTACTTTAAATTGTGTTGTAAGTAGAAATAATGTTTCGTCTGAGAAAGTTGTAAGTTGAGTATAGTTTGTCGTCACATAGCCGGGCATGACTATCTTTTCAAGTATCTAAATGTAATGAGATAGTTTGTAGGTCAGCCGCAGCGGCCACCGGAGGAGATAAAACTAACTTTTGGGATATAAGTTTATTAAGACAGGTAACTAGAAGCGTAAATAAGCGCAGGAAAGAGTAACGAAAAAGAGCATGAATTATGAACAGTTAAATTAATCTCTAATTTACAGAATCTGTGCTAAAACTACTATAAATATCGTAGAATAGAACCTTACATTATCATGCTGAGGCTTGTACTAGAACTGCAAGCAGGTGCTTTTGTGAAAGCTACAGAAAGTAAGACTTTATAAAATAACCGGTTCATTGTGAACTTATTGCTATATATATATATATGCATAAATTATAATTTCGTATTAAAATCTATATTCAAACGAGCCATTCTTGTATATATAATCTGAATCTCGTAAATGACAGCAATTATTTTTATTAAATTTAGTATGCAGTTGGTTTCTGTGGCGATAAATTGATTTAGCTAGGATTCATAAAAAAAATACCGGTCGTCTATATACTTGTATCATAAGACAGGAGTGCTTTATTGATTCATTTGTGTTAAAATGTAATTAAAAAATGCTAGCTACTTTATTAGTTACGGCAACAATTAAGTAGGTAGGTATGTACGAAGATTGTCAGCTGTCACATCATTTGTTCTTAACTTGTCAAGACACAACATGTCTTGTCATCTATCGTAATTAGTGAAATCATTTGTTGTATCGCATGGTTAGCAGTAGTCACGGTATTAAATCATATAATGGTATTGCGGCAACCGTACTTTTGCAAGTACTCCGCCTAGGGGTTTGTGTAGTCAGGGGATTGGTGTACCTGAATTTCAGGAAATAACACGGCTAAACGTATCTACACGTTTTTACTATAATATCAGAATTTTACAATTTAATAATAAAGATAATTATAATTCACTGCTAGGAGGTCTTGACTCCGTGACTCCTGCAGCGAATTCCTTCTTCAGCATTTTAAAATCAAGTTTTCAAATGATATAAATCAAATTTAAGAATAATTGCTTCAAACAGGAGATTTCATCTGCCAGTTGTATATTTTTAACATGAGGTTGTATGCCTCTTCACCATGAAGGCCTCGGTCGCCACCGTATTGCTCTCAACTGACAGATAATTTTGATATTTAAATTTAAATTTACTAAAATCCTACTGTCAACTGAATTCATGACTAGGTACTATTTAGTATTATTTCAATTACTATTACGTCATCGTGATGTTTCTGCTTGTAAATAGATTTGGTGAATAGAGCCAGCGTGTAACTGAATTCGTGCTAGTGACACAGCCAATGTTGTGTGTGTTAAATAGACAGTAAAAAAGACAAAAAAATCAATAGAAACTGCAAACCGTTCAATTTATTTGCCTTCCCAAGGTCGAAGTAAATCATCCATGTATTTTTTGCAGCTCTGAAACTACGTGCCAAATTTCAAAGTCACTCGGCCGACTAATTAATTGGCTTGAAAGAGTACCAATCAAATAAAGTCACATGTGTTCATAATATTATACCTCATATAGGGAACACTAGGTATAGCTACATATAATTTGTTATTTATTGTAAATGCTCTGTGATTTTTATTGCAGCTCGGTTCGGCTCAGAATCCAAGAGTGGTGGTCACCATACTGCGAACTGCGAATGCAGACATTGCAACAATGCAGCATAGTGACCCAAACAATGGTGAGCTAGTGATGTTTCTGCATCATTGGGCCTCCGGTCTCGCACTCACCAACGAAACACGACAGCATGATCGCTGTCATTTAAAGTTAATTTTCTGTGCGAGGGTAGTACCGCCCGGTCGAGCCGGCCCGTTCGTGCTGAAATCAGTGTGGCTCGCAACGAGGCAGTGCAAAAACACACGTCATTGTTACGTGTTTTTGCTTTTAAATAGATTTAGTATGTTTAGTGTTGCTCTGTGAGGAATGAATAAAACTAGCACGTACCTAGTTAAATGCGTGTTAGTGACATAACTGATGTTGTGTGTGTTAATAGGCATTATAAAAAAAGCAAGAAGAAACCCAATAAAAACCACAAATCATTCAATGTATCTATGATCCCAAGATCGACCTGTATAAATTGGCGATTTTGGTACATATTAAATTTCAGCCAACACTCAATTACGTCCTTGAGTTTGCCAGAAGGCAATAAACTAGTTGTTTTTTATAAACCGAAACAGAATATAAACACTCTTTTCATAAACCCATTGCATTTGCAAACAAAAAGAATGCAAGGTGTATATTTTCCTTACAACATAACCTATAAAGTATCCAACGCCATCTCATGGCCGCGGTGACATTCTAGCAAGTGCGCGGTGCGGCGCGACATTTCAGCTAATAATGTGATGTTAGGTATTCCAGTAAATCAAATCTTGTCAATTCTTAATAAACTCAAAACATTTATTTACATGATTATGGCACAGAGTATTTTGAAAATGTACATCAGGAATCACATAACATACATATTTGACACCCCACAAAAAACTCGGATGGCTGCAATTTTCTGCTCACGGTTTCATACGTGTAACATGACATTGAGATTGTCAGTTTATTTGAATTCGTAATAATACCAACGTCAAGCTTTCTAAATTCACATTAATTTGGTGAAAATTTTAGCAATATACTGTATACTTACTCCAGCTTCCGTCACGGTTGGTTTATAAACTAATTTAATTTAATTTTGTAACTATTTTTGATTTTCTTATTATTTTCACAGTAGGAGAGACACGCTTCGGCATGTATAGGCCGGCTCGACCGTAGTGATACCTCGGAATTCTTTATACTTAGGTTACAAATCCAGCGGGTAGTTAACAAAATAACCAAAAAAGTTTTAGGTGTCACACTCATGGAGCACTAAAAAGGCGTTTTTTGAGAAAAGATGATCAAAATTTATAAGTGAGTTATACGAAGTTACTCTTTCCGTCCTCAAATCAACTATGAGTACTAAAAACATATGACTCAGGAGATTGCTATTCCGATCCAGATTTTAAAAACTCCATCGTACAATTTAATTAAAGGTGTTAATTAGAATACTTGTAACATGTGTTACCATGTAACTAGCTGATTACATCTTTTGTTTGTTTTTTAAGAATACAAGTTTATCTATGGAACGAGTTTCAAAAAGTTTATTGTTTATCGGTTCATTTACATGAGGATGAATCGACATTTAATTTTGACGCTTCTCATTTTTTGCTAACCATGGTCGTGTTACGTCCGATATAAACAAATTAATAGTCAATCGGGATCCAATCAAAAATAGATCGTATCTCTGATATCTTCATATCTACGAACACTCAATTACTCTGGCCACTGGTTTAAATTAATCAACACCACTCATGATGGACTAAAGTTTTTTTGCCCGAGTGGCTGTACCGCGTCTCGGCATGTGTCGAAACCCGAGATGAGGTGAGTAACGCCTGTTAAGGATTATTTTTGAAATATTTATTTGAACTCTGTTCGATCCCAAATCGACTACCTTGTGGATGCAGTATTGACTATAGTATTGCATTGACAACACTGTGTGATTGTCTTTTGGCAAATATTAAAGTGACACATTTGTTAAAAGGCTTTGATACTGTTGAATAAGATTCGGACTCTTCGAACAGTCAAATATATTTAGGCGGGCTGTGATTTAGATTGAATTAAGTTTCGTTGTATGTTAGTGTCGCCTATTATCTGGTCAACTGATTTATATATACACGAGTTTTGAATTCCGCCAGAACGGCTTTGTAATTACAAGTTAATTATCATAGTCATGCGGTCGGCCGCGAACGAATGTGAGAGGTTAGGAATCGGGAAGCCGCCCGATCCCGTAGGAGTGTTGTATTTTTAGTAACCGGGAACTCCGTGACGGCGTACAGGAGGCCCCCTACAGCGCCTTAGACGTCAATGAAGCCTACACATCTCCATGGTAAGTTTCAATTGTAATATAGGAAGAAGTGAATCGCCTCTATGTTTGAACTGTATACCGGTGATCGGTCTGTGAGTGTTTAGCTTTAATCTCTGATGGGCCCGGATGGCTATTCACTAAGGAATCCTTCCACTCAAGGGTCCAGCACTGGTGTACGGGATTAAACAAACTCAATTTCAATGCAAAAATTTGTTGACAAAGGTAACACGAAATTAACAAAAATATTTTTTTTAGAAGCCAATATACATGCATCAATTTGAGTAATTGACTAGGTGTAAAGTAGAATAACATCCTATTAAAGATTATATATAAAATACATGGTTGTATTTTTTTTTTATTTGGTAGTATTTTTAGTAAACAAATATGTTGTATATTTAGCTTTAACGTTAAAAGTAAAATATTTATCTCTGAATGAAAGGCACGTTTTATAACTAAAGTTTTACTTGAAGAGCAAAAACTAATAATAAAAAGGTAAACCTTCTTAGGTGGCTATAATTTTTGGGGCCACATAAATAATATGGATATATATACCTATAGGTTTCTTATAAATGCATGGTAGATATGTATCTACCTACTTTATCACTTTAGGGCAGATAAAAGTATGGTGGTTGCACTCATACCATCTTTGGATTGTTAGTGGATAGTTTGACATATTTGAGTAGCTATATAATGACGTTACAAAGTGGCTCTAATGGATCATTTGCCTCACTCTTAAAGTACTAAGTTTTTTAATATGATCCTTTGATTTGAACACGTAGCATGTGTTGGATAACGCTGTGTGTGTTATAGGTAGATATTTCCTCCTTGAAGAAAAAATAGAGCTGATTCATGCCCATTCCTATCAAAAGCCAATTGGTAGGACCACAACCCGCAACTGATGCCTTAACCGTTATTCTATACAGTATGCTATAAAGACGCATCAAAAATAGTTGATTTAGCTCGAAAAAGTAAACTCTTATTGAAAAATTACTTAACGGGTGGCGTACATTTCTAAACATGTTCTTTTATAGTATAGGGAGTTATTTAAAAAACTTGTCATTCTAATAACGTGCTTGAAATTGATTGGGCATCGTTTTATTTCCGTCAATCAGTTTGAAATATATACACGACTTTTTTTTCTAAATTTCGAGTTTCGCCGTATTGACTTGGTATTGCAATCCTAAAACATAAGCGCGTATTCTGTAACATCCTGTATAAGTCAGCAATGGTG
Organism: Spilosoma lubricipeda; assembly: GCA_905220595.1. Taxonomy (NCBI): domain Eukaryota; kingdom Metazoa; phylum Arthropoda; class Insecta; order Lepidoptera; family Erebidae; genus Spilosoma; species Spilosoma lubricipeda. The sequence continues at coordinate 7,735,356 of HG992290.1, forward strand.
CACTGACTCCTGTCCTAACTACTTAACATTTTTTGCCATTTTGCCGCTCATTTGGCTGACATTGACATGACGCGTCCATAAAACATTAAGGCGCGAAACCAAACACCTCCGGTTTGATACCTGTCAAAATATATCCGAGAACTGACAAGATCAAATACATATATTTTGTAATCAACCGTTAACTCGCCTATTAGTTAGATGTAACTCATTACTAATATGCATGTTATTATAGTGTCTGTTTCAAATGGCCGTCTTGTCTTAATGAATATTTATTACCATTGTGCATTAGTTTCCTATATTGCCTTTTGTAGGCCATCATTTAAAAAATTTATATAGAAAATAGTTTTAGTATTTCAGTAAGTCATATTAAATTCATCATCATCAAATTAAAAAAGGTAGATAACGCACGGCCTTGTCCTTTTTGAAGCAAAAAATAGCGTAGTTTTTTAGCATGTCCAAAAATATCCACTTTATTTAAAATTATGGATTCATTAAATTAAAGTTCCAAATAATTTCTTTTTATAAATACTACTAACGTCATGAAAAAGATGTACCGTAAATAATGCAGTTAATTAAGTACAGTGGTGTTGGCTCAGTGATAAGTAAGGGATACACCGAACTGGTCCAATATTTTAGACCTTTAAATCGTTAAAACGCGTTTATCCGTAGTTATTATTGGACTGTGAAATTTATATGCTACACTAGCTCATAATAGTCGTTCCCTAAAGCTGTCCTGAAGCCCAATTATGCAGAATGAATCCGCATCTCATCAGACCGCCATAGTGTGGGTAAGCATACCGGGGTGGCATTACTGTCGTGTTTCGTCGGTGAGTGAGAAACCGGGAGCCCAATGATGCAGAAGGATCACTAGGCTGCCATGGTGTGGGTCACCATGCTGCATCGCTACATTGCCTGCATTCGCAGTGAGTATGGCGACCACTACTCTTGGATTCTGTACATGTTTTCCATCAGGCAGAGTAGTCAGTTTAGCAGGCTTATATTAAAAAATTACATTCGTTTTTGAATTTAGCTCTGTATTTACGTCTCCCCAAGGATTGTACAGCAGTGGATGGTGGTTCAGCCCATCATCTTAGGATGATGACTATTAGTTTTACCTCGAGCTTTGAAACAGCTTCATCGCATCATTCTGTTTAAATGAAATCGATACAAATAAATAACATTGGAGTGCCTGTTTATAATTTTAAAATAAACGATTTTTACTAAATGCACATGTATGTACACGCGGTACATGTACCAAAAAAACATTTTTTTTTTAATTTTAGTCTGTCTGTCTAGTGGTTGCGAGTAATCTGTGGAACGGCTGGACCGATTTTGACGGAGCTTTCATTGGCAGGTAGCTGATGACCTGAGGAGTAACTTAGGCTACTTTTTTTAGACTAGCTTTGTCCCGCGGTGTTACCCGCGGTACGATAATAACCGCGGGTAACACCGCGGAGTTAAGCCGGTAAATAAACATTTTGGATATATAACACAGTGCAATCTTGCTTGAAACTCAGTAGACCTTGTACTGTGATAACCAGATTGATTGATAGAATCCTCTTATAATTTTTTATTGTATATACATACATATTATACATAGAAAACATCCAAACTCCGAAACCACTACTGCGATGCCAAGACAATGGCATTTCGTTCCTTACAAACGTATTAATCCCAGTTGCATATTACTGTTAGAACCTTGATTGCATTTACAATAGAAGACATTTATTACTTTTAAATATAAATTCTCCCTGTAATAACGCTATAAGTGTGGGCGTGAGATAAAGAATCTTCCCACACAAATAAAATCTTTGAGAATATCGTAATAATAAACCATTTTATATTATCCCTCTTGCAAAATATTGTAACGGTATTTTATTGACATTTATTAGCAGTTACGTGTTATAACACTTAGGTGCTAATAAGTTCAATATTCAATAAAATGATTAAGCAAGTGACTCTGTGAGATCAGTTTAAATGAAGTAGATAGCACACTCACAGATTCGAAGAAACTGCCTGCCTGTTACGGCGGCTAAACCGCTGCATTGATTTTAATGAAAATTGGCATGAAGCTACTTTGATTCATAAGGAAGGGCATAGGCGATATAAATAAAAAGCTAGTTTACCATAAACATATTTTGATTTAATTCTATATTTGGTTAGAATCCATCAATCAACAATCAACTCTCAACTCCGGAGGCCCAATAATGCAGAAGCATCACTAGCCCGCCATGGTGTGGGTCGCCATGCTGCATTGTTGCATTGTCTGCATTCGCAGTATGGTGACCACCACTCTTGGATTCTGCTTATGCTTTCCATCAGGCAGAGTAGAGTCATTTTGGCAGGTCTGTTTTGATTAGGTATTAGTTGTTGTGACCAATACTTAAATATAGTTGTTGAATTCTGAGGAGCACCAATATGATAACACCATGAATTAAACTGCCACCTCGTTTTAGCAGCGGTTTGTAGTATACAACAGATTCTTTACCATAATTTTTCCAGAGATGTATGGCAAGCGCATTCTTCCTGTTTCGACGAGAAATAAGAAAATACGTTGCACTTGTCTATCGGGAAATACCATTGTACGGTTATTTAGGAACTGTAATGAACTAAGGATGACTTATTAGCGCTTTATAATATTAATGAAGACTAACAAGAAGAAGCTTCAAAAACTATAACTCGACTACGTTATGGCCTTATGACCCGGACCGTTATTACGCATCTATTGAAACCTCTTTCATTGAAGTCGGTTCAGTAGTTTATGCGCTACGGTGGAACATACAAACATACATAGACTGCCAAAACTAATACCCCTTCTTTTGGCTTCGCCGTAGTCAAGTATAATACAGAAGTTCAATTTCTGGTGTTTAAATATCGGCCAAAATTCAGTTCAGTCCGTATTCAACCCAACGCACGGTGACTTTTATGAAATTAATGAGATCGAAAGTCAAAAAAGTCAAAGCCAAAGTAACTAAAGTTTGTTTGTAATCGAGTTTTGTAAGCGTGCTTTTTTTTGTTTTTTTTTTAACTACATAATATATATTTATTATTACGTGACTTGGCCTTCAAGACTTAATTTCTTAGCTATGTTTTCCTTACTGTATTGTAGGTTGCAAGTGTTTAGTTGATTCTCCTTCTACAATCGCTTGCACCTCTATTCTCTTATATTATTAGCTATTATTTTGTTTGTACTACGTGTTGAGAGACGCAAATACCAAACATTTGTTAGTTTCCTATTAACGTTTAAAGGTAAAGGTAGCTATGGGGGCTAGAGGTGTTTCGATAAAATCGCACCAACTAAAGGTGGACGACGATGTCTCCATGAGTCGCGAGTTTTTGTACATAAACGGATTAAGCTCTTTTTTGTTCGCACTGTCGTATCATTTAGTTGACATAATACACTTACGACTTCCGTATGCGAAGTTGCGTGTTTACAATGACCATTGTATTTTCTGCTGATTTGTGTGATTTACGCTAAACCTACTTTTATCAGTGCTAACAAAATTTTATTTGTTTTATACCTACATTATTTTGTGAATAATGTAGTGTATTTTCAAAAGGAATTAGATGAAAAATAAATTATATTATTTCCTTTTTTGACATTCGTTAATATTGCATCGAAATATTAAAATGAATAGCAAAATTATATTTATGTTCACTCAAAGAGATGAACTTATTTAGTGATTAATTCTACATTTTTTTTCTACAAATCACATCCACCTCTCCTGGTGGTATGTCGGACACGGACCGACTAAAACGGCACGCCGTCTCGGATACTAGGAGCCGGGGAACCAGGTACACTCTAGAAAGGAAAACCCTGGAAGTCTGACGTACCTGGCCCACTCCTGTCACCCTCAGGCTTGCGCTTATAGAAGACGGAGATCATTTTGCGACCTCCGGCGCCTGAGGCATCTGCGATACCTAGCCCGGTCCCGGTCCTGCTCCGCCGTCTTTTTGGCAAGCATAACTGCCTCGCAAAAAGAACGCGAGCGCGAGAATCCCCACCCCGATGGCCGCCACGAGATCACGCCTCGGCTCCTCCCACGCCGGACATTCTGCCAGCGTGTTGAGCGTCATGTCTACGGTCTGACAATCGCAGTGGCGGCACTCGGGCGTTGGCTCCTTGCGGATCAGACACAGGTGATCTCCGAAGCATCCTTTTCTAGTGACGCCTCTCCAGCCAATCCTCCATAACGAATCTTACCGCCGTAATAACGACATGCCCAGCGCTCGGTTGCCCAAGTCGTTCCTTCCATTGTTCCAGAAGGACCTGGCGGAGTTGGGATCTCTGAACATCGATGTCTCGAAGTATCAGGACTCGTACCCAACTCCCGCGCCTCCTTGCGCCACTGGCAAAGGGCCGCAGGGGCTCTCGCCTCCAGGTCCCATGGTGAAGTTCCAGCCTTACCGCCTCAAAGGAGATCGTGCGATAATCAACTCTACACCTACAAATTATTATAAACGATTAAGAAATTGGTATTATTAAATTTGGGATAAAATTATTATCTTGTTAAAATAATAGAAGAACTTAATTAATGAAAAGATAAACAAATCGTAAACATCCAAGTTTCAAGTTAGAAATCAGATAAAATAATGTAAATTTACCAAAATGTGCTCCTTAACGCATAAATAACCCAGTGTTACCGTTAAGAATAAGACACACTTAGGTAGGTCCAACGGTACTATTATTTATTATCTGCTCCAACTAAGCTACTTGTGAATTTAATATAGTAATATGATCACAAATTTCCTTTACACCAGCTTCCAGCTTCAGATTTAAATTATAACTAGCTGAACCCCGCGGTGTTACCCGTGGTTATTGTTATACCGCAAGTAACGCCGCGAGACAAAGATAGTCTAAAAAATAGTAGCCTAAGTTACTCCCTGGATCATCAGCTACCTGCCAGTGACAGTCAATTCAAAATCGGTCCAGCCGTTCCAGAGATTACCCGGAACAAACAGACAGACAGATAGACAAAAAAAATGTTAACTACATTTTTGGTATATGTACCGTGTATACATACATATGCATTTAGTAAAAAGTTAGTAGTTGGTTTGGTTATTATTTTGATATTACAAACAGACACTCCGACATTATTTATTTGTATAGACTACGTAGTATATACCTACGCTGTAGGAAACAATGCTTGCGTCTGAATAGAGAGCCCATGAATAATTCTTGATATAAATCCTGACGTAGGCGAAGCTATGCTAAGTTTGAAATAACATATCCAATGTTCTATTGTTCCTTCTGCATCCTAGTTAAAATTATTCGTATTAACATGAAATACACCCCTATATTAGAAACAACATCAACATTTTGCAGGCAAAGGCATTTTAAAAGTTTCTTATAATGAGAAAAAACTAACTAAAGTCAAAAGTTTGTCATTTTGCTCAATATATAAATTGTTAATAAAACAGAGCGCCACTGCAAAGTCTGCATATGAATAACTAAATAGAGTTATAGAAAATACGATACGCTTATGTGCGGAATAAATGTGTTAAATGTATGTAAAAAGTACCTACATTTTGAAAACAGTTTTGTAAAGTGATATTTATTATTGTTAATCTTAATCTGACTAATGTGTCAAAGTAAAGAGCCTGTTTGACAAGGTCTATCCAAAGAATCAAGAAGAAACCCTTCCGACAACCTTTTGACAACTTATATTCGCAACCAGTTGCTAAAGGAGAGAAGCATGAGAACTTGTGGGGTTGTCAAAAACTGACTGATCCTTGCCTGAACTTATTTTACGGGATAGAATTTCCATTCTAAATAATGGGAACTAGAAAGTAATACAGTGGCCGTTACTTTCTATTACTTTATGATTGACTACTGACGTCTTATAAAATGTACTAATTTGACTCAGCGTTTAATTACCGTATTGTGTACCTGCGAGTTCCAATTAGTATTTCTCACATTTATACATCCATCATAGACTTGTAGTGTCAGCAAATAATGTATGGTGAAGACGGTAACGATGTACCTACTTCTGACGGTATGTTTTTGTCAACGGGTTTCATAATTGGATTATCCCACAATGCAACCTTCCGTTGCATCTCAAGAATGCATGTTACGGTCTGATTGCCATTTGTGCATAGAAACCAAGACTTTAGCGCAATACAATTTAAACTTAATTTCTACTAACAGTTTGAGTTTGAAACAGCAACACATGTATGTTGCATACATGTACCTACTTTGTGTACACGCTAAGAAAAATGTTTAATAACTAGGGCTTGAGGAACTAACACGAAATCAGGCCTTGCCAATGTTTGCGGTTGAAACAAAGATATCAAATCTGAGTACTTTTGAAATTGAACTTTATTCCTAAAGATTTAGGTGAGAATATAGTGAAGAGGTGAAAACGCAACGCTTGACTGCGGTTTCCGCAGAATACCATTGTATTGCACTGTCATCCTAGATTTATGTCACTGTTATAAGATCGTCTCGGTGGCGTGGCACAGTGCCTGGAGATACAGCGATACGTTTGTCTATTGTCACGCCAGTCCATTGCGGGATTTGTTTGTATATTCGAAAGCCTACAATAGGAATGTACTATGCAATTTTCTCTTGTAAAGTATTGAAAAAATCAGAACTTGTTTAGTATTTTTAATGAAAGTATCTATGTATATTAATGACTTCAGGGGTTTTTAGGTTTATCATTAAATTCAGTAATCATAATTTTTACTAACCCTAGAGAGGTTCTTTTAATAACCCTTTCATACATAACGCAAAATGTATTTGTGATATTTTTTATATTAAAGTAAAGTCCAGTTACGGAGTACTTCACTACTACACTTTCTTTATAGTCGAATGGTGACCGTATTCGGATTGGAATGCACAGTATGAGCTTAGTATCTTAATCCTCAACTAAAACGGTAACATATTTATATACAATCCCTCTAAGCCTTGCAAGTCTCCACTCTTATAAGTTTTAAGTTCTCAGCTATCCTTATATCTATATAGCTTTTAATTTACCAATAATTGGAAGATGTAAGAATAGTCGAGGAAGCTGCCACAGGCCTACCTGACCCGTATCATTAACCATCGTCACGGAACAACGGCGTTTAAGGCGTAAATTATGTCTTCTCACGGCCCTTGCCAACAATAAGAGCGGCAAAATAACTGTGGAAATGAACAAACCAATTGCCTTATATATTTTATTCGCTCTAAATTTTGTCCCCGGACCAATTAACATAAACTTGATATTATTTAATACCGTATGCTTCAAACAAACCCGTGTTAACAACTAATTATAGCTACTCAACTTACAAGCAGTTTATTATCTGTGATTTCTATGCTAGTGTGCTACATTTTGTACGTCCTCATAAATAGAATGCCATTGTTTTTAGTTAAACCTGTGAAGAGTGCAAACGGAAAGTGTACGTTGAACGTGATTTGAATACAAGTTTACGTATGTGTCATAATAACCTAATTTAGGTAGAAACTACGGAATATTTACTCGTTTTGACTTGTCATAGACCACCAATAGGGTAACAGGCGAAGCTGCTAAACAAACCACTTGGATTTGATAGAACTGTTTTATAGATAATGTTGTCGAGATAATTTGGATCTGAGAATAATAGAGTCATAAATTTCGTCTTTACTTTTCGCATGTCGCATCTCGCACTATATAACACAGTAAATTAAATGGTCCATGAACATCTTACAATATTTTAATTGTTATTAAAATATTATAGTTTAGGAAATAAAAAAAGTTTGAATGATGTTCTGTCCACATACTGGCTGTATCATGAAATCAGTTCCAAAATGACAAAAACAATTGTTGCCCAGATGGCATACACCTATTAATAGGTTAAAATTTACTTCCAAATGAACTTAAACGAGTTTTTGAGGGAGTTTGTAACGGAATCGTTTTTAGTGCCTAGTTTTTGGTTAGACCTGTCATTTTTTATCAGCATTATCTTTGTAAGAGGTACATTGCTCTCTTATGTCTGAAATCTGGCGAACATTTATCACTCTCTTTTAAAAACTTTCATCATGATTTCAAACAAGAAAATTTGTCCTACTACCATACTTACAAGTGTATGTAACGCGATGACAACTAAGTTTACTTATTCCGACACTAACGTACATTCATTAACATATCATTTGCTGATTTAATGCTACAAAACAGTATATTTTCAAAGTCAATGAATGCTTTCATTGAGTTAATATAATTCGAATATAATTGGACCGGCATTAACCACCATTTAGTAATTTGCTCCAACACCCGCTGCACGGAAGCAAGCGGCTGCCGACCTAATAGCCGAGTTTCACACAAAATAAAACGATTATCCATAAACAGACAACGTAAACCATAGATAGTGACTAAAATATCGAACGGTAATTGCATATAGTAACAAAAAGTTCATTCATGCACGAACTGACCTCAACAACCAAATTATCTAACTGTTTGCCTCTTGATTTTGGGATCCAGCACACGTGTGTCTTCACAAAACATCTATTATGCTTGTTTGAAATTTAAATTACAAATTAGTAAAGCTAACAAAATCAACACAAGCTTTCTAGTCTGCACAGTAACTTGAATAGTCTTTTACTCAAAGGCTGTCGACGTCTTTTGGCATTAAAATCTAGTCAAATTCTTTTGTCAGACGAAGTTATGTTATAACTATGTAAGGTACTGATATATTTACAAACAAGAATACGTCTTTACGTTTCGCATTGCTGAATTTAGTACAAAGAAATAACCCTTGTTATAACGCGTAATAGAAGAATACAATGGTCGCTTTTACAATTTAACAAATGATATTACGAGACATGTGATTTTTGTTTTCAGAACAATGTAATAAAAAATAATAATCGTCGTGTTTCGTTGTCGTGTGTGTCGTCGAAAAATAAGCTGACCAGGCGAACTCCGTACGGCCATATTTTCATATCTGTCACAAGTTCCCACAGGCAGTGCACAGTCGCGGACAAAAAGAAAAAGATATATCTTTTATTTTTTCTTGTATCCAAACCTTGTCCTATAATAACAAAAAAAAAGAAAAAATGAAGAAAGATAAAAAAAAAAATTAAATTATTTAAATTAAATTATTTAATTTGGTGCAGCCGATCGGAAGTTATGCGCGTACATACATTTCGGCCATTCATTTTTATATATATGGATAACATGTTACATTTCCCTTTAACAAAATAATTATTGAATGTACAATATCTATGCTAGCTTTTGCCCTCGGCTCCTCCCGCATGTATCAGTTTCCGCGGTAAAGAGTAGCCTACATTTTTTGTCAGAATCAAAGTTTTTCTATACCATTTTTTTTAAATCAGTACAGTAGCTTAGCCGTGAAAGCGTAACAAACAGACAGACAGACAGAATTCCTAATATTAAGTATATGGCTATAAATGTTTAATGTCAATAAATACAACTCCTACGTATTAATGATAATTTTCCAACTTAAAAACCAGCTACACCAACCTAGATATTCATCAAGATAGTTGTAAATGTATATGCCCATAATTCAACTGGGATTAATATGCACTTGCAATCGACTTGCTTACATGAAACTGTAACAGGCGGTCACGTCCGCGTGGCGGCACTAATGCTCATTAAATATGAAAAATTCTTTTCCGATACAGAGGGTAGGAAGTGAAGCGTTTAGTCAGTAACTGATAGACAGCGAACAACGACCTAGACCTTACTTGCCTATAATGCCGATTGCCGACAGCGCCTAACAACGGACAAGAATTTTAATTGAACGCTCTACAAATACTCTGTGGAAGCTGAATGTTGATTAGTTTTTCTGTGTATTGAGCTACCACGAGAACCACGGGCGTGATACTTATCAATATGTAATTAATGCAAAAAAATAAAGTAAAAATGACCCATTTAAAATCTTTGATGGTGACCACTACTCTTGGATTCTATTCATATTTTCCATCAAGAAGAGTAGAGTAATTTTAGCAGGCTCATATGTATGAAAAGAATGATATAGTCCATACTTTCAAATTTTCTACTACTCGTCAAAGTTACGTGCAATAACAGTAACGCATAATGCCCCCGCTTCGCAGCAAATTCCCGAAATTAAACTCAGAAAGGACACATCCCACATGTACTTTGTCGATTTAAGAATCTAAACGTTTGTTTTAATTTAATAATAGTGCATCATTTATATTAAGAACGTGTCAACATGATGACATTATCCAAAGTACAGTAGTTTCTTTCTTTCAACGCCTAACTTAGAAACTATTAAAGTCGAAAGTATACGAGCATCCCTAAAATAAAAACGTAAATAGAACCTAGATAATTCCTCTATAATTATGAATATTAATCACGAAAGTTTTAACTCTAACATATTTACTTTGGAACAAGCACAAGAAATGCTAACATCAAATCAATTAAATCAAAATTTTTCAATGAAGGTTTGATTATAGTTTACATTTCTTTTCAAAGAGTGTTCGCTTACGCCATGTTGGAGTAACTTCAAAATGTATGATTCTAAAATGTTCGTAATATGATATAATGGAGGTTTTCGGAGAGAGTGTTGATGTAAGTATTATTTGGTGGACAGCGATGTGTGAAGAGAGACCCATATTCCTCATTCGTGCAGAGAGCGTAACGATGTCGTAGATGTCTTAGTGACAACTACTGCCTGATTTAACAAGATAGAAGCATACGAGTAAGTTTTAATAATAAATTTTAATTAACTATTTCATTGGAAACTATAGCTAACACAATTCTTTATTCCGTTTATAGTTCATTTAACATAGGCTTATTGATGTTTAATAACTGAACTATATCTATAAACAGGAAAGACACCTCAGCGTAATCATAGTCTTCTAAGAAAATATGAAAAGCTCTACTCAGTACACGTGCTACGACAATCGTTCGCGTGCAAATATGCGGGCATCAGCTGACTCCATACACACCCAGGCAACAAACAATTACTGGAACTACTTAGTAGGTTTGTGGATAATGATTGAATCCGGGATTTGCGATAAAATGACGTCTTCGTCGAATCAGTCCTGCAATAAACCTGTTCATCTCCTAGTACCGTGTGCCTTTGACAGTGAGAGTAAATTACCTATTAGTGCAACTACTACGAGTTCGGGTCACTGTGTAATTGGCGAGCTTTTCCTTGACTACCGCATTACGTCCTTAATAAAACATCAGATACAAATAATGAAATGTCTTAGTAGCTGCGCCAAAATGACTCTGCTCTGCCTGATGGAAAGCTTAAGCAGATTCCAAGAGTGGTGGTCACCATCCTCAATGTGAATAAGAACATTGCAGCATGGTGACCCACACTATGGCCGCCTAGTGAGATGATTTTTTACGCCCCGCTTAAAGGACCCGGGATCATAGTGGGAGGGAAACACGTTCGCTGGAAGTGAGTTCCAGGTTTTGACCGCTCGGCACAGAAAGGAGGAACCGAAGCGATGAGTACGAGATCGAATGTCTACCACTCTGAAGCGGTGACTTCCAAGGCCGGCACGTGTTGTTCTGTAGAGGAAGGGGGAGGGGGGACCAGCTGGAAGAGCTCTTCAGAACACTCTCCGTGATACAGGCGATGGAGTACTGCCATAGAGGCGACATCTCTACGCAACTGCAGGGGCTCAAGAGACTCGGTGGCTTCGGGACTGTTTATTATGCTACTAGCGTGGAACGGAGTAATCATCCTGTAGAAATCTACTGCTTTAGGTTGCATATCTCGTTTGCCAAACGGGCTTATATATATAAGATTTGTGTCAAGTTTCCCATCACTTTGCAGTGATGTTATCGTGTAAAGTTTGCTCTTTTAGTCAAACGACTCCCACAGGACGAATATGAAGCGTATTCTTAAACCATCATGACACGGACTATCGGATCTGATACTTCTAGACTCATCTGCAGCATGGAAACGTATACTTACTATCGACATAACCGTACTATCACGTCATTACCATTATAGTAGTAAAAAAAGCCCGTTAAAACGAACGTAACAACGGTGTCGTACATAATAGTTGCAAACCATATAACTGGAATGCCCTGCCGAAATGCATATCATTGACATGGATTGAAATATTATACCGCAGCAAGTCATGTAAACTAATAAGGCACATATTTGTATTGTAAGTACATTAGACATCTGCCCGTCAATTAATTATTTCGACTTGAACACAATGCCAATAAGTTAATGGTTAATGTACACGCATTTGCTCAAGACATGTGTGACCATTCCTACACGAAAGCAGTTCTGTGAACTTCAATGAGAGATAGAAAGATTTAGAATTTTATACTAAACTCATTATTTTCAATGCTTTGTATGAGAAGTTTTATTTATATAAATAAAAATGAATTGTCAAATGTGTAGTTAAGCACAGAACTCGAGACCGGCTCGACATATTCAGCAACTTTTTCCACATTTTCAGTAATGCAAGGTGTTTAAATAATAACGTCACAATTATTACGAGAGTATAGTAAAAATATGGCTTCTCTTTTTGAATACCTACAAGTAACAGAGTAAATTAACGTACCTGTTGCAGCAGTTAGTTACAAAAAAAAATGAATAAATTAACGTATCTTAAAATCGCATAATGTTAACTAATAAGATTCTCATTGCCGATCCTTAATATGGGAGTTAAAAAAAACAATATATAATCTTTAAATAACTAATTTCAATAGCTAATGTAGAAAAGAGACATATTTACAATGTCACTGACTTCTTACACTTAGTATTATAACTTGTAAATCTGTAATGTATCCGGTATTCGTGACGACCCTAATTGACAACCGCGATTTTTTTTTAAAGTCTAGTTTTTTAATCGAGCACGTCAATATTATAAGGTGCCAATCGTATTTAACTCTTCGGTATTAAATGTATAGTACCTACATTAGAATAAAAATATATTGGTAGTAACAGTTAAAAAGTTATTGATCTGAATTGAAAAAAAATGTCACATCTAATTCAGAAATTCTGGTTCTTTAAAGAGGTGTTGTAAAATTTTAAATTGGCAAACCTTGCAGAGATTTTAAAAACAGCATGGTTCGCCAAATCGTCTTTTTTTATATATATATTTCGGACATCTATCACACAACGCCATCTAGTCCCAAGCTAAGCAGAACTTGTGTTATGGGTACTAGACAATTGATACAAATACATATATACTTTTTTTTTTGTAAGTACGTACATATTATACATAGATTTTACGTTTATGTAACAAGACTTTACGATGATTTACGTACGTACGGCCAACAATGTTTTATTACATTAAATTAAGATATAATGAGGTCAATAGTCAATGATTTCTTCTATAGTTGCTCTACTAAAGAGCCTGAGATGCGCGTGCTACGACAAAGCGGCTGCAACTGGAGCGGAAACGCAGTTTCTACATGCGAAATGTTTATGGGATTATTCGTTTCCAGTTTAACAAACGAAGTTAGGAAATATTTTGCTTATACTTATTATGACGTTTTAATTAATAAAAAATATGTAAGTTGGTTGACAAAGGGATGGATATTCAATGAGTATTTTACCATAATGGTAGAACATTTTACCTAACTATGACTACCGCTGTTGTTTGCAATTAGTTATTCATAAAATTATATTTATTTCCATGTTTTGGGTTATAATCATGATAATTTCTCTATAGTCTTAAAAATATGTAACATGTAATTGTTCTTGATCCTTTAGTTGCGATTGTCGATGTAAAAAAAACGAGGGTAAATGACAAGTTTTCTAAAATTAAACTTACAGTTACGGAAGGAACCACTGGCGTATTTACAAAAACCCTTAAATGGTTCTAAATAAATTACACACACTTAGTGCTAAAGAGCTTATGATAGTCTCGAATTACCAGCAAGTTAATTGAGAATTCGAGATTCTTCAGTAATTCCTTAGCACTTACAATAATATATATAATATATATAATATATATAATATAGGCAATCAAAGTTCGCTGATCTTCGCTGTACCTCAGATAATTTAAAAGGTTAATACAGTTAGGGTCAGATTGGAGCAAAGGAAAGTTTACAATATTACATTTAAGTATGATTAAAGTCATCTTTATAGGGACAGTTACTTATTTTCAAAGGTATTTACCGCATAGATATTTTTTTGTGTTAGTATCATTATTAATGTGCATTCTGAATATTGAGTTTTATTAAAACTTTGCTTAAAGGTTGTTGATTGGCTTTAAGAATAGCACTTTTTGCTACAGTAAGCGATTGTAAGCCGTGCGGCGTGCGCATGTTTCTCTTTCTCTCTCTCTCTCTCTTACAGAAAGCAAGCCAGACATCTTCATTTCTATTTCGCATTGAACAGTGTGGTGTCGCGACGATTATTTTTATTGAGTATATACAGGTTTTGTGTACATAACAAATAATAAAAAATAATAAAAATAATGAATCCTGACAGTGAACTTCGTTCCATCCGGGTGTCCCTTGACACCTCTCGAGTTTTTTATGATTTATAGAGAGTACTCTATCTATACAAATAAATAAAATTGGAGTGTCTGTTTGTAATATTAAAATAACCGCTTTTTACTAAATGCATATATATGTATACACGGTACATATACCGAAAGTGTAGTCGAAAAATTTTTGTCTGCCTGTCTGTCTGTCTGTGTGTCGGTCTGTCTGTCTGTCTGTCTGTCTGTTTGTTCCGGGTAATCTTTGGAACGGCTGGACGGATTTTGACGGGACTTTCACTTGCAGATAGCTAATGATCCGGGGAGTAACTTAGGCTACTTTTTTTAGACTTACTTTGTCCCGCGGCGTTACTCGCGGTACAACAATAACCGCGGGTAACACCGCGGGGTTCAGCTAGTAAATCATAATAATCGACATAGTCACACGTCAAACCGCTACATAACGTTGTGCGAGATGAAACAGAAAACTGTAGGCTTAAACCGTATGAAATGCACACTCATCACAACGGTAATTATCTTGCGCCTAGTTCGAAGAATAACAACTGTTGACAACTACCACAATACACAAGTATACCTAACAAGAACCTCTTGACAAAAGAAATAGGAAACGTGGACAGAATTTAAAATAAGTGATAATTCTTAGATCGGAGACTAATTAAAGTTACAACGTTGGTTGATGGCCACATTGGAAAGTAAATTACAAACATTTACTTGAGGACTGTAAAATTTATTGTTTACCATTTTGGTAGCTTTCTAGAGAACTCTTAGAAGTATTCATTAACTAGCAACACTGGTTATATAAATAATGGAATTATAAAACAAAAAATGTTGTCCTGGTGCTGTTTACTACATAAATACTGAGATTTCCTTTATTACTACGTCATGACTTCAAACTTGGTAACTTTTAATGCAACGGAAGTATACTCGGGTGACATTTCTGCTCCTTCCCAACGTTTATAAACATGATAAAAAGCAGAAGTTTGTCTACGTTTTGTTTTAATAATAATAAAACCACATATGTTTTGTTTTTTTTATTTTATTTTAAAACTTTATGCACACATGTACAACGGCGGACTTAATGTCCAAGGCACCAGCCAATCATTGGGTGATGTAGAAATTTTGTGAGGAAGGTGCATTGTGGTGCAAGTCAGAGGCTATAATTGCCATCAATATGTGGAACTGACATAAACTAAGATAATAACACTACACATATACATTAAATATATATATATGGACATATACAATATACACTAGTACACATTTATATTTTATCTTTTCCTTAACATAATGTAAGTTGTAATGGAAGTAGAATTTCTTACTTCCCTCATTTCTTAAGTTAAGTTTTTAAGCTTTAACTACTTATTCGATCACCACAAAATTATCTATTGGTGATGCGCAAACAGTATATTGGAAAGAGCATAGGGTGTACTCAAGAGATATAGAATTGTTGAATGAAATATACATTTACGTGAGCAAATCCATGGGCGAAACTTAATAAGTACGTACGCAATTCAACTGAAGTTATTTCGACGATCTAAGAATAACATACTTTACTTTTTGTAGACATATCACTTTAGGCGAAAGTTAATAACATGATAAGTAGAAAAGCCTTTTTTAGTATGCCTCAATTCTACGTCTTTTAAATTGCACATAAGCGGCTTAACATCAATTGAAGGCAGATTTACAAAAAGCAAATGTGTAAATATTGAATTAATGAATATTTTGACAGGTACAATCGACAAGAAAAATTAATCAAACAAAAATGACAAGCAACAAATAAAGTTACACTTACATTTTTTTTTTATTCTATTTAAACTTTTACTATTCATAATATAGGTCTCATTGGTTTTAAAAATTACTTTTCTAAAAAGGCTGTATTATCGAAAATAAATGGGAATACATATTCTTGAATAGGTGAAAACTAAAATTCGTGGTTGTGTTATTGAACCGGAAAATCGTTTGAACGATATACCTTCGTCTAATTTACAAATATCACTTGTCCGTATGATTTATTTACTGCTTGATCTTTGAAAGTTTAATACGCGCTCATGAAAATTCAATCACACAATATTTACACAATTTAGAATGTTGTTTTTGAAAGTGATACCGCTTGTTGTTTTTCTATTTATTTAAATAAACTAGTTGACCGCGCAACCTTGTCAACAACATCACGCTACGGGCAATAGGATACTATTGCCCGTAGCGTGATGTTATAAAGTGTAAACTTTTGATTACTATGAAAAGTTTATAGAGAGCCTATTTGAAAATATAGACATAATTATGTTGTCACGTAAACTTTTTAGATCTTTTAAAGGGCACAATTCTTTTAATAAATTGATTTTGTAAAACTTTAACCATTTAAACAGCGCACGGCATGGAAGCTCTCAAAAGATTTTTTCAAATCGAACCAGTTGTCCCTTAGATTAGTACGTTCAACAAAATAAAGAAACTCTGTACTAGAAGTAGTAGTCTGCCAAATTGACTCTACTTTGAATGATGAACAGCATGTCTCCAGTAGCGGACAGTCAAACTCACACCTATGTACATCTTGCCCTGTCATATGTATTAAAAAATGACTACTACCGATGCAGAAACATTGCGATAGGTGTACAAATAATAATAAGCGGGCACACTTCACTATCGATGTACCCTAACAGAACAACTTTATAGTAGTCTATGGTAGGACACAAATACTGAACAGTTTATTATTAATGAATAAACAATGATAACATTCAGATTATTGTACTACCATATTTTTGATGCAGTAAATTATTTACAATGACCGCGAATCGCACCCGAAACCCCAGCTCGGCGGTCGATTGAACTGTCGACGCTCTAAGGTCATCTTATTGTCGATTGTCGTATTCTTTAATTTTTTTCTAGAGTGCTAGAGCACAGGCATTCAACACAAGAGCTTAAAAATGCATTATAAAAAAAAATATTTTTCGCTTGCTTCATGAAGATTTAATAACATTTAAGAATAATAGAAATGATATTTTTAGGATGCAAAATACCCCTTGTGTGCTCCTGACACGTATAAAAATATTCGGTTGAGAATTCAAATCGTGAAGGAATAACAAACAAATTATATATTAATTGCTTTATGAATAAATTGATAAATTTTGTTTAACATAGAAAAGAAATAAGACTATTCCTAGTCAACGTTAGTCTGTCTCTTACGAGGTAAGATAATAAATAATTCAGTACCGATTAACATACGAGATGTTTTACATCAACCGTAATAATTCCTGCTCGATTCAACCAACAGGAATTTATAATGATTTATCATAAATAAATCGGCCCAGTATCGGAACTTTGAATACGATTACGACAGCCCGCACACGGGTACCTTTTGTGGCTATTTATTGTATGCCACTTGCAGAAGACATTAATTAAGATATTCGATGGAATAGGAAATATAAGGACGTATCATTGTCTCTCCTCTCTGTACCTATAATGTTTTCAAAAGTAAGCAATCCTAAGCCCCATATTTTACCTATCCTTAAAAGGACATAAACTATATCAATGGAACTGAAATAACTGTGATCAAAACACCACCTAAATATCTACTTACATATTCTTTTACATTATATTAATAATTATTTTTACGGGAATTCACACACACACACAGTCACAGGCTGACAACGAGTCAGTCTGTGACCACGGCCAGTGCAACCTGGTCGAAACGTCAGGCAAATCAGAGGTATGTAATACCTTTTAATAAGTAATCGCGTTAATTCCCGTAAAAATAATTATTAATATATCATGGAACGCGAAAGTTTAAAAGTTAGTGTTTTACATTATGTTTGTTTTAAAGTATTTTTTTCTCACTCAGAAAGTTAATTTATTTCTGGCTTTGTAGTGTTGTAAATGATTACTTTAACAACAATTTAGAAAATATTTAACCAGTGACTCATTTTGTGAGAAAGTATTCAGAGAAGTTTATCTTTTGTATCTGCAATTTCTTTGTGAAAAAAGCAACACTTGTGGTGATAACATCTTCAACTATTTTCGTGTTTTTAAATGCATTCATACCAATATTTTATATTCGAAAGTAACTCTGTCTGTCAATAAGGCTTTCACGGCTAAACCGTTGCAACTATTTCAATGAAATTTATCATGGAGATAATTTGATTCTTTAGTAAGGACTTAATGCAATAACCGACATACACACGGGCCGAAAAATTTATTATTGAATACCTTAAAACTTTAAAAGCTAACAGATATTTTTAATTCTCTTATGGTATCCTAAACCCGAGCTCCCTAGATCTCATTAATTTCGCTCAAGTTACTTTATCAAGTGATTATGTTCCCTAATAGGGTTGCCATCAGACAAAAAGTCGGTCAAAAAGAAAGTCGATCAAAATTGTTTTGAATATAACATATTATACCAACTCAAAAAAAGATGTAACAAGGACGAGACGAAAATGCGTCAAAGGTTAGTTTTGTATTTATAGAAATCGCAACATAAAAATTATACCTTCGTCAAATGTCTGTTGAGAATTCAGAATAATGTAAAAAATAATTGTTTTTCTAATGACAATAGTTTAGGTAAGATTTTTTGCAAATTTCGCAATATTGTATTTAAAAAGTAATTTCAATACATTTTGAATGTTAGTCTCACATTTGCTTCACAAAAGCGATATCAAAATATCGAAAAATTATGTCTATGGTTATTTTTTGTCTTGTTTAAATTATTGCAAAAATGATTATGTTTTTATTTTTAAAGTTAACCTTCATTCTTTTATTTTTCAAAAAACCTAGTAGTCAGTAGTTAAGTCAGATTATATATTGGTATAAAGTTATTAAATACCAGAATGGAAAATTTTTCGTTACTGGAGACATTCTATTAAACCGTTAACTAAAGGAAAAAAGACTTATTTAGAACAATCTCTTTATTTAATTTTAACAAAATTAATCTTGAATAGAAACCGTTAATGGTGGCGAAAGTTTGTATCAATTAAAATAATTGCAACTTGTGTAGTAAAATAGTTTGAAATGCAAAAGTTAAAATTTAATTTTATTCATGATCAATTCAATCATTTTTTATCTATACATTCAGTATCAAATAAAAAATTTGTATAGGATACAGAAGTCGAAAAGCAGGGAACGTAAATTGTTTGTTACGATGTTTACTAGACTATAACTGATAGATTCGATTCCCACCTTAGACAAATAATTGTGGTAAGAGCAAGATTATCTTTTATAATATAATATTTTTGTATCCGCAAAAGAAAAAACATGAGGGAGCATACCATGTTAGCATGGCAGTCAAGGCACAATTGTCAGAAGTCGACAACAATGCTCTAGATACAGATGACAAAAACGACGGCACCACGTCTTTTTACGCAGTGTCATTAACCTGATACTGGAAATCGTTGTTTACATCTGCCACTTTAATCGATTCGATATTCGAATAAATCGAAGTTTTAACGCCGTCATTCATTTTATCCACATTAATTGCGATTAGTGAGGTGATCGTGCGCATCTGAATAAAAATTAGTTCTAGATTTTAATTAAAGTGATGTTTTGTCTTGAAAACTTTCTCGGCGTGAGGTAGCAACAGGGAAAACAATAGTGTGAGAAAGAGGAAGCTAATTACTTTTTAATGCTTAATTATATAAGAGTAGTGTTTGTTTTTTTTTTTTCATTAAAAATATTATACAATTAAATGTCATAAATACACATAAAACAGAGAATTGTTTAATTGTAATTTTATTTTTGTTGAGATTATGAAGAGGTAATAACTGAAACATAATTATAACAGCCTTTTTGCCTTCCATTTTGGAAAATATTACGTGAAATTACTTTTTCTGAACTAGTCTGCTATATTTTTCTAAAAAAAATAAAGCCTAGGAACCTAATAGCTTATTAATTATAGAGGTGCCTTTAATGATTATAACACATAACCTACAACTTACAAAGAGTTGTTGCATTCAAAGATAATACCAAAGAATCAATGAGTATTGTAAAGTGCTAACCATTTTAAAAACATTGGTAATATTTAATACAAAAATCCTATTACTATTAGTAATATTTTAAAGGCAAAAGACAATACCTTCTATTTACGGGTTACACAACTCGTGGACACAGAACAGAGTTTGGAAATAAATTAATTCTACACTATGAAAAGTAATAAGAATATTTAAAAAAAAATTAAATCTTCATCTTCTTAGCCTTTATGATTCCCAAGACTATTTGGGGTCGGCTACTAGTTTAACCAGTTTTACCAAAATTATTTTTTTTTCCACGGAGCGACTGGCATCGGAACTCTGCAACCCTAAGGGTGAATTGAATTCGAAGGTTGAAGTATATTTGAGGGCACTGATTTCCCAATGACGATTGCCATGGACGTTAATGACAACCGGTACCGGACTCGACGCCTTAACGTGCTCTCTGATGCACAGGCGGGAAACTCCGCCACTGAATTTCCATCTTAAAGTACTTTCTACTTATACATACCTACTTTAAGACTGTTACAAAATAAAATGTAAACATTGCTATCAGAATACAAGTAAAATTTTAACAAAAATAAAACCGACTTCAAGGTTTGACTCGATTTCTCTTGGATGCCATCATCAGATCTTAGTGTCCTTACCATGGTACCACCGTTGGGACATCTCCTTTCCATAAAAAAAAATCATCAAAATCGGTTCATCAACGACGAAGTTATCCGCGAACAAACATAAAAAAAAAGTACATATACGGTCGAATTGAGAAATCTCCTCCTTTTTTTGAAGTCGGTTAGAAAACACAAAAAATCTGTTATAAGTGTTTTATTTCTTACCTCTTGGGCACACTAATCCGCCTCTGCCGGAACAGGTGGTCCATTGTTCCTGAACTAGTCTTTGTCTTTCCACTTAATCTCGACCTCTCCCACACAAACTTTCACTTTTATTTTAAATGTTTTTATTCCGCGATGTCCACAAACGTTTTTATTACAACTTTTATGAGATTCACTGTTCGCACAACACCACTTAAACTCTTACGTGTCAAATAACTTACACGGCCCAGTGGTTCTGCGACTGGTCTTCAGCGATTGTTATTAACTACGAAAATCTGCAAAGGAAAAGGACATTTAGAAAATATAGGTCATAAAAACAAATTTCAATAACTAGTTCTTGCTACGAGTATAAACAAAAATATTCATTAAGTAAGTATTTTTCAAAAGACTTCAATTAAAATTGACAGTTAATTTTCACATAATTAAAAACAGAATTTAGTGTTACCGCCTAATTATACTCAATGACTTAATACAACTAAAAAGTTTGCAAACCATACCGATTCATACTTATTACATTTTTGCAACACTTACACTTACAATCTACTAACATAATTATAACTAGCTGAACCCCGCGGTGTTACCCGCGGCTATTGTTGTACCGCGAGTAACGCCGCGGGACAAAGTTAGTCTAAAAAAGTAGCCTAAGTTACTCCCCGGATCATCAGCTACCTGCCAGTGAAAGTCCCGTCAAAATCCGTCCAGCCGTTCCAGAGATTACCCGGAACAAACAGACAGACAGACAGACAGACAGACAGACAAAAATTTTTATAACTACATTTTTGGCATGTGTACCGTGTATACATACATATGCATTTAGTAAAAAGCGGTTATTTTAATATTACAAACAGACACTCCAATTTTATTTATTTGTATAGATTAATAAAACCGGCGTACGGCAGTTGAAACAAATGGACATGTAATTATAATGACAAAATGGATGTGGAGTTAATCGTTGGTGTCTAATATCATTTTGACAGCGATTACGATTCGCGGGAGAAAGTGAAGCGTCGGATGCGCAGGCGCCGCGCACCGGTCCGTACTCTGCTCTCGCTACATTAGCATTAATCTCGAGTACGACTATAACACTGACTATAAAACTTTATTTTTTTAAATCAAGAATAACGAATTAAGAAGATATATTTATTATTTGGTTTTGTACTTTTATGAGTAAACGGTGGCTGCAGTATCTTTGTGATCTATTTCTATGGATGGATAATAAATAGGTTTGTTTTTAATTGATCTGCAGAGCATAGTGGAGTAGACAGACGAGAAAAGCTGATCAGGAAAACTGATCCCGTCACCTGGATGGGATAAATAGCTTGGTAAAGACAGTATCCGTTTTTATTTATTTATAACTTAATGCAATTTAGTATATCGGCGGACTTAATGCCCAAGGGATTTTCTACCAGTCTAGCTTTGGGTGCTGTAAAAATATTTTGAGATGTGCGCCCGTATGTTACATACTTAAACAAATAAAGTATTATTGAAATTATATATTAAATATAAGTGTATGTACAAATATATACTCATTGTATACGTATGTATTACCATTTACCAACATAATAAAAAATAAGGATGATAAATTTTTTGATTAAATTTTATAATGTCGAAATTAAGTTTTTTTTTTTGCTTGTTTATAACCAGTGTTGAAAAGAAAGTAGATAATTAACACTACTCAGTATTTACCCCTTTTAAAAACGCAGAAGTGTTTCATTATAAAGGAGGAAGGATTGTTTACAAGCACGCATGAGTTAAATTAACTATATGTATCACAAACCTGTGATTATATTTTTAAATATATTGTTTGTGTTGCCTGATTTTTGATAATGAAAACTCACTTAAATAATCACAAATGTTAACAAAAAAACCGACTTCAAATCAGGACCAAACGGGTAGCACCAGCTTTCAAATAAAAAAGAATCATCAAAATCGGTTCACCCAGGCATAAGTTATGAAGTAACAAGCATAAAAAGAAAATACTGACGAATTGAAAACCACCTCCTTTTTTTAAGTCGGTTAAAAATAAAAGTTATAAACACATGAGCCACCGTGGCCTGCAATTTTTTTCTAATGATATAACAGTAAACTGGTTCACAATTAGTTAAATTAACAAAATAGTAGTATTCATTGTATTCATTTCATTTTCATTTGAATATTAAATTAATTGCAATAGTTTAGGATATTTGATTTATAACAATTATTTATTTATGAAATTTTTGTAAATTAAATATATCTAGTGTTTCAAGAAAATACTTAATAAAGTAAAAAATATAGTGTATCTGTAAAGTTTAGACAGAAAAACAAAAAAAAACCGTTAAGTAAAAAATACGTACTTATTTTTTAAATTTCTGTGAATGGTAATTAATTTACACTACACATAAACATTTAAAATAAGAATACATTTGTTCCGCAGAACGATCGCGCGACTTTCTACGCGGGCGAGTGGTAGCGGCTCGTACAGACGTGCTGCCGCGGGGCCTTGTGGCAGAACACTAGCGAGTGGTCGGCCAGCCCTAACTGAAAGTGCTTAAGCCTTCAAAGAACCAGAAAACTATTCATCGACTGCTAAACATTACGAATTTAAAAGGATTACATTCATAGTGTTATTGTCTCTAATCTTTCACTTCTTGAAAATTATAATAAGATATGCATATTAAAGAGAAATCACACAATTGTATTTTTGATACAGAAGGAAGTGAGTCTAATGACAACGTTATTAGTTTTGTCTTTTATATCATCTGTCTCAGAATATTATAACATATGTTTAAATTATTTTGTTGTAATAAGTGAGACTAGAAAAAAGACAGCTATTCTAAGATTCAAAATTTTAGCAATGTTCAGGATCCTTAAATAAATAAGAATTAACTTTTATTGTTTATTTTATTTGTATTTCTGTAAATGTTTTAGTATTATAAACAATTTACATTTGCTCTGTTATGAAATAAAGTTTTTTTATTTAGGTTTTATTCCCAAATTCATTTTATTTATTAGTAAAGACATACCTGAATTCATTACCTAGATTTATTAATTTTTTTATAGTCTAGTTGTCTATGAACAGCGCGGTAGCGTTGACTTTTTAAATTAGTGTTTGGCACTAATGTGCCAAATGTGTGTTGCTAATTCAACGTCACCAAAATTACTGTTATGGTATCTGACCTCAATGTGACCCCGAGTAAGTAACGGCTCTGGATGCTTGATGGATTGTCACGATTATCTAAATACTAGCTGACCCACGCAACCTCGTTTGCGCCTTATATTGCCCGTAGCGTGAAAATTTCCCCCGTTTTTGAAACATTCTTCATTGTTGCTCCGCTCCTATTAGTAGTAGCGTGATGATATATACCCTATAGCCTTCCTCGATAAATGGACTATCCAACACCGAAAGAATTTTTCAAATCGGACCAGCGGTTCCTGAGATTAGCGTGTTCAAACAAACAAACAAACAAACAAACTCTTCAGCTTTATATATTAGTATAGATTTTTTAATGATGCATCTTGGTCTGGTGGTTAGCGATCCTGACTGCTGTGACAGAGATCGTGGGTTCAATTCCTACAGGATAAACATTGTGTGATAAGCACTATGACTTATGAGGATTATAATGAGTTAAGTAAGTAGGTAGATCATTACATTCTAAAATTAAACTCACTTGTGCTTATTCCACTATTTTAATTTACTGCAATCCTGACCTCAATTAAAATAGTTTAATAAGGGCCGACATACGGGATTTTAAATTACAGGTAGATTAAATTCATATTTTTCACATTATTTATGACTAGCTGAACCCCGCGGAGTTACCCGCGTTTATTGTTGTACCGCGAGTAACGCCGCGAGACAAAGTTAGTCTAAAAAAAGTAGCCTAAGTTACTCCCCGGGTCATCAGCTACCTGCCAGTGAAAGTCCCGTCAAAATCCGTCCAGCCGTTCCAGAGATTACCCGGAACAAACAGACAGACAGACAGACAGACAGACAGACAGACAAAAAAATTTTTAACTACATTTTTGGTATATGTATCGTGTATACATACATATGCATTGATTAAAAAGCTGTTATTTTAATATTACAAACAGACACTCCAATTTTATTTATTTGTATAGATTAAAACAAGAGAAGGAAAAATTTCTTCTCTTAGTGAGTCTAAGAAAATGCCGAGGCCTTCTAGCTGTTATGTTAAATTTCTGTTAAAGATTAAAGTACTTTCAACAATACCTAAATAAATATATAACATACTAGGTGTGGTATATGTCGGTTATCGCGTTAAATAGCAGCCTATGTGTTATTCTGCTATATTACTGCTAAGTTTCATCAAAATCCGTTTAGTAGTTTTTGCGTGAAAGAGTAACAAACATCTACCCATCCATCCATCTATCCATCCATACTTTCGCGTTTATAATATTAGTATAGATATTTTAAAAAATCGGACATCTAACACACAACGCCATCTAGTCCCAAGCTAAGCCGAGCTTGTGTTATGGATAGTAGACAACTGACATAAATACAAATATACTTTCTCTTTAAATACATACATATTATACATAACTGAATCCCGCGGTGTTACCCGCAGTTTTTGTAGTAACGCGGATGACGCCGCGGAGCGAAGCTAGTCTAAAAAAAGTAGCCTAAGTTACTCCCTATATCATCAGCTACCTATCAGTGAAAGTTCTGTCAAAATCGGTCCAGCCGTTCCAGAGATTAGCCGAAACAAGACAGACAGACAAAAATTGAAAAAAATGATAATTTGGTACATGTACCATGTAAACATACATAATGCATTGATTAAAAAGCAGTTATTTAAATATTACAAACAGACATTCCAATTATAGACAGAAAACACCCAAACTCCGAAGCAAATATCTGCAGATGATGCAAACATTTGGTCCGACCTGGGAATCGAACCCGAGACCTCAAGCACAGCAGTAGCATACGCTACCACTACGCCACCGAGGCAGTTATAAATGTCATTTGTAATTTATTTTTCTAATAAGTGTGTTAAAAAATAAATAAGTATGTTTGTTTAGAAGTACTCATGCGCAGTTGAAGACAATAGGCTTGTCGTTTTTCAACTTTTTTTTATGGCCGAAACGACTATACTCTGCCTGATGGAAAACATAAACATAATCTAAGAGTGTTGGTCACCATACTCATTGCGAATGTAGGCAATGCAACAATGCAGCATGGTGACTCCCACTATGACGGCCTAGTGATGCTTCTGCATCATTGGGCCTCTCGTCTCGCACTCACCAAAGAAACACGACAGCACGAACCCTGTCATTTTATTTGGATTTTCTGTGCTTGAATAGTACCATCTCGGTCGAGACGACCCGGTCGTGCTGAAATCAGCGTGCCTCTACTACCTTGAAACTACTTAAGCTTGTCATATAAATGCTTTTTGTACTTGCAGTTTACCATATATCATATATCTATCTATCTAGGTAAAAAAAACCACGTCAAAAATAGTAGCATCTGAAAAATATAACATATCGAAATAAAACGAGCTGGATACGCGAAGTCGAGGATCGAACCAAGTGGCGAGAAAACAGTCAATATTTTTTGCAATATGGGATTTGAATATACTGGATTGCCTTACATCATAAGTATTTAACACAACAGTGCTGTTTGATTATGATTTTTTAATACTTGTACCATTCTATTTATGCACCTATTAGCTGAGCCCCGTTGTGTTACCCGCGGTTATTGTTGTCATCATCTTTCTAGCTCTTATTATTCCCAAGATAATTTGGGGTTGGCTACCAGTTCAACCAGTTTTACCTGAATATCAGTTTTTCCACGGAACGACTGGCATCGGACCTCCGCAACCCTGGGGGTGAACTGAATTCGAAAGTTGAACTAGTTGTCAGTGTATTTGAGGGCACTGAATTGCCAATAACGATTGCCATAGATGTTCATGACAACCGGCACCGACGACGGCTTAACGTGCTCTCCGAGACACGGGCGGGAAACACCGCCATCTTCCATACTCCGGGCTGCTATTAGGAATTTCTTGTAAGAAAAACTCTTGATCTGCAGTCAGTTATGCTAACCACTAGACCAAAAGAAGCAGTCATTTGCGGTTATTGTTGTACTTTTACAAATTCGCGGGACAATGCTATTCTATAAAAAAAGCGGCCAAGTGCGTGTCGGACTCGCAAATGTAGGGTTCCGCAGCAGCAATTAACATAACATAATTTTTATTTTATTTTATATTTGTGTTGATTGAATGAAAGGTAAATTGCAGTGTAAGATTTGTAACGTATTAAAAAACTACATATTAGATTTCGTTCAAACCAATTTTCGGTGGAAGTTTGCAAGGTAATGTACGTCATATATTTTTTTTAGTTTTATCGTTCTCTCATTTTATAAGTTACAGGCGGGGCCTTTGACTTTGGAAGTGTATCTCGCGCAAACTATTCAGTTTAGAATAAAATTATATTAGAAACCTCAATATCATTTTTGAAGACCAATCAATAGACACGTATGGGTTTCATAAAAAAAATTGAGTTTCTGTTTTAAGTATGGAGACCCCCAAAATTTACTGTTTTTTTTTTAATATTTTTGTGTGAAAATCTTAATTTGGATTACAGAATACATCTACTTACCAAGTTTCAACATTATAGTTCTATAAGTTCGGAAAAAAGTGGCTGTAACCTACGAACGAACAGACATGACGAATCTATAATGGTCCCGTTTTTTGCCTTTGGCACGGAACCCTAATAAAAAAGTAGATGAAGTTACTGCCGTTCCTGAGATTAGACGGAACAGACAAAAAAATTTAAATTGAGTTTTTCATCTATGTGCCGCATATATTTGATATGCATTTATTTAAAAGCTGTTAATTTGAAATTTCTATTTATTTATTTGTATAGATGACATGAAATTCTTACTACGATAGCTTAGTCTAACCACAATTAGATTAACATTATTAACTTGACTTTCATTGGCAATACTTTATACTCGGTTATCTAAACATCCTTACCGTTCCGAGCAAATACTCGTATTAGTGGTATTAGATAACGGTGTCTGTAAGCCAAATAGATTATATAATTTTGTTATATAACAAATGAAACATAAATCATTTTTTTAAATACATATTTCATATTGGCATTATTGTCTGTCAAGTGTTAGGTAAATAGCCATTGTTGTCTGCATATCCTAAAATACCTATTCTTAATAGAATTGTAGCCTAAGAGCTAGTTGTCCCGAATTTTCGAAACTTAGATCTTCTAATAACGCGCTGTAAACTATACAAAATATAATGGTGTTTACTTCCAATTATCCTTATTAGGTACACAGGGGCATCCATTAACTAGGTGAGACGTTTTTAGCGATTTTACGACCGACGATTCAGGTATTTAATGGACCCTCATACCACAATTGTTTATGGACCTGCAACCGAAAGTCACACTTGGGAATCGCACAGAAAGAATCAGGTAGGGGAAGGTATTTTACTTTCGTAACTCCTCCCCCTTCTGTACCTAGCAGAGCTTTTTTGTCACTTCTTCTTTGGGGGCTAATTATCAAAAGTCAAGCAACCCTTCTCCTCTCCCCCCTCTCAGTGCCCCTTGCCACTGAGTGTTGTGGAATAAATCTAAATAAATAAACAAAAAATGTTAATATCTTTCGACTGAAGAAGTAAATCAATATGTACAACATCTGAACTCTATTCACCCTAAAATAAGGTTTACTTAAGAAATGGTGACAGATAGGTCGTTGTCCTTCTTAGACGTTGAAGTACGCACGAAGTAACCGTGAGATCAGATGGTACCTGATCTCACGGTTACTTCGTGCGTGCGTGAAAATGAGCCCTGGTAACTAGTATGACACCTTTTTGCCTAGAATACAACTCATGAAAGTTCTTATACCAATATATTTATCACAAGGCACAGGCGTTAGGTTTTTTTAAAAAAATATTGGGAACCATAATTTCAAGTTATCTAGTTATTATATTTCACAAACTAGTTTCAAGGGGAAATAACAATTGTCATTTTGGAAGGGCCATACATAAAAAAAATGTCATTTCCTTCAACTACATTAATTTCTACTACTGTTACAAAGCACATGGTTACCTATTAAGACACGTGTCTAGAATATGTAGTAATAATATAAAAAGGCAATCTAAATACTACAGATATTATAATAATTGGTGAAATATGTATTTGCTATTAAAATTTGTTCTTTAATATCTATGTAGCTATTTAAAATTCTGTCTACACATCCGCTACTACTTCATCTTGCATTTATTTACAAATATTCAACATCAATTTTCACTATTAGTACTTCCCTAATCATATAACTTCCGTTGCCTCTAATGTTAATAAAATTAACAATAAATCACTTCTTCCAACTGCAAACCATTTTTTTAATATTAAAGTTAGATAACTCGGATACAGAAATGCAATATTACGTAACTGTGACAACTAACACAACTGTCTTGATATTTTTTGAGTACAAATACCAACAAATTGTTCAAAATAGAAAGTAAAACTCCTAAAAGCTGTTAGTCATCACGTGATATACCACTCCTACCATATTATCTAATCAGGTTATGTGTACGATAAGTGCAACATATGAGAGTAATCATCGGAACAGAAGCAAGATTTCACCTCTCGCTTTCCTTCTTGTTGTTTAAAAGCTTATTTGGACGTGTAATCAAGCATTTCGTGCGGATACCACAAGTGAACCGTCATTTGATTTTAATCTAATGTTAAATAGAATGAGTATATCCTTTCGCGACGTAAAATACTGTCACGTCACGTCACTATCTTGTAATTCCTTATAATATTGCAAAATACCATGGATCAGATATTTGATGGTTATATTACTAAGCTTCCTAGTAATATAAAGTAAGTTTTTGCGGATGAATGTTTGTTACTCTTCCACGCAAAAATTACTGAACGGAATTATTTAGATAGAGGTAGCTAAATTCAGGTAGCTGATGATCCAAGGAGTAACATAGGCTACTTTTTTTTAGACTAACTTTGTTCCGCGGCGTTACTCACGGTACAACGATAACCGCGGGTAACACCGTGAGGTTCAGCTAGTATTTAATAATAAAAGATTGTCTGAGTTTTAATAGCACACTCTTATGCTTTAGGGGGGAAACATGGCTAACAATAAATAATAGGTATGACTATTACATAATGATCTCTACCAAAAAAAAAACAGCAAATTAAATGTCCTTTAAAGACAGGTTTGGTCAAGTTGGTAAAGAATTTGAGCTGAGCTTAGCGGCTACAGATGTTTATTAGGTATTTGTGATGCTGCAACTTATTAACCAAAGTTGCAGTAACTATCTATAAAGAAGATATATATATATATGCTTGGTACAAAGAAGAGTATCTGAAATCGTGTTGCAAATTATTTAAATTAATTTCTTGTTTTTTGATGTTTAGGGATTTCGAAATAACAGTCACCAATAAAACAATAGTCAACTGTTTTTAACAATGTTTTAGCAACATTTTTATCAAATGTGGATCAAAAATAATTATTGCATTTGTCCGAACTTTCGCGCATCCCGCAGATCGTTCGATGTCACGCCGAGATCGCATTTGTAGACATTCATTGGATATTGAAAATATCATTTATGAGGACTTTTGCATAGGTAGTTAAAAAAAAACACGAACTACAAAAAACATGGTAGGTAAAGCTGTTGCACTTGCAATAATAGAAAAAGCCATACCACCCGTTAAACCGGGATAAACCACGATAAACCACCACTTCTCCAGTAAAAAAGGGAAAATATTTAGGAAACTTGGTTAAAATTTGCAAGTTTGACGATACAACCTTTAAAACAACTGTACCAACAGCAATACTCAACTTAATTACTGGACAGAACGTACGGCAATTTTCATAACATATAAGGTAAAGCAGTGCGAGTACGCAATCCGTGTTTCATCCTACTTCCCACACATGGCACACGCACTTAGTGTCTTCTAAACAACTCATTATACCTCATTACATTGCGAGACTTAACTAAAACAATGAGTGTGGTAGTATTTAAGCTCTAAACTCTCTTTTTGAGAGTATTAAGAGTACAGTCGTTGATAATATGAGCCCGTCATTATCTTTGCATGTTCGTACACGATGAACAGCCAGATACTGAATGAATAAACACTTTTACTGTCTTTGATAAGAACTTTCATATTTTAATGATCACTAATGAAACAGACGGAGTAAAAGTCGGGCAGAGTTTTGATTATTTCTTTTAATCACACGAGAAAGATCACAATAATGGCTAGGCATTGGCTTATATAGACACATCCCCACTACTGGCTGGCTGGCTGGCTTGGCAGGCGGGGGGGGAAGTGTCAACATGGCGACTAGGCTATGGTGGCGTGTTGGCTGACGTCACATCCGTTACACTCGGCCATCCTGAAACAATTGCTCCCGCAATGGGAACAGACACCTCGAATTAGCTCTCCAGTAAATCAATTAGGTCTTCAGTCTCTAACTGCTCATCTGAACTACTACCACTATCGGAAACAGACTATACTCTTATAGGGCCTCAACGAGTCTGCTGAAACTAGGCCTGTGAAACTCTTATAACCACGTAACCCCTTTATACTCCTAATTCTGTACCTATCCTTCCCAATCACCTTAGTAATGACATATGGCCCTGAATACAAATCATCCAGTTTAGTGTTAACCTTAGCTGCACTACTAGTAGGAGCTTGTCTCCAGAGAACAAAGTCCCCTTTTTTATAAATACGAGCATTTTTGCGCCTTTTGTCAAAATTGCGTTTCATTTTAATACTAGCCTTTTGTATTTTACTAGAGGCCTTCTTACGTCTACATTCAATAGTATCGGACTCTCGCCCAGGAATAGTTATATCACACATTGCTCTACCAGTGCGAGCAAACATTAGGTCATAAGGTTTATACGAAGTGGTATCATTCACAGTGTTGTTTATTCCCCAGATTATATCAGGTAAAGTATTAGCCCAGTTCCCTGATGCTTCAGATGGGTCGGTTGCACGCAGGGCATCGAGAATCGTCCTATTTGTGCGTTCCACTTGGCCATTGGCTCGTGGACAAGCAATAGAATTTAAAGTGTGTCTAAATTGCTTATCTGTACTGAACCTTTTAAAATACCTACTTGTAAAAGCCTTTCCGTGATCTGTGACAACATGATTAGGGTACCCAAAAATACCGAAAGTCTTTTTCAATAATCTGATGGTCTGTATTGAATTAACACCGCGCGTTGGCTCAACAATCACAAATTTTGTAAATGCATCCGTTAATACGAGCATGTACCGATAACCTTCTTTTGTCCTACAAAAGGGTCCTAAGTGATCTATATGCACCATTGTCATAGGCACTGATGGTTTGGGAATCGGATGTAGTTTTCCTTCCTTTTTACCATAAGTACCCTTGCCATATGCACAATGAAGACATGCGGACACATATTTTCTTATAAATCTAGTCATCTTAGGAAACCAGTAATCATTTTTAATTAAGTCCAAACAACGGTTCAAGCCTACATGCCCAATGTCATCATGGTGCATCTGTACAATTTTCCACCTACCTAGGCTAGGTACCACTAATCGATTTCCATTTAATGTTTTTCGATACAATCTATTGTCTAAAATTACGAAATTGTTAATGTCAGAATTGGCGGTATTATTTACCAACTGGTTTATGATGGAGCTTAGTTTATCATCTTGACATTGTAACGTATAAAACCAATCCGAGACTTCTAAGCGGTTAATGTTCATAGTGTCGACAGGGTTTCTGCTTAAGGCGTCTACGTGTTTCATGCGCTCTCCCGGCCTATATTCTACACTAATGTCATAGTCTTGTATCATAAGCCACCACCTTGCAATGCGTGGAATTATATCACGTTTCGTAAGTGTAGCCCTAACTGCGGTACAATCGGTCACTACCTTAACATTAACATTACCTACAATGTATACACGAAATCTCCGTAAAGAACTTACGACTGCAAGGGTCTCTAGTTCATAGCTGTGATACATGCTCTCTTCTCGACTGGTGACCCGGCTAAAATATTGGACCGGTCGCAACGTACCATCGGTTTGCTTTTGCAATAATATACCAGCTATCCCTAGTTTACAAGCATCGGTGTGTATCTCAGTAGGAAGGGCGGGGTCGTATAAGGCTAGCAGAGGCGCAGAACACAAACTACTTTTAAGTAGCTTAAAACTTTCTTTTTGGTCACTACCCCAAACCCACGTAGTATTCTTTTTGGTTAAATCGGTTAACGGCCGCGCATACAAAGCAAATTTAGGGATAAACTTTCTAAAATAGCTGCACAACCCAATAAATTGACGAACATGGTGTACGTTAGTTGGCACTGGGAACTGTGACACGGCTAACAATTTTGACTTACCGGGTTGGATACCCTGAGCAGATATTTCGTGACCTAAATATGTTACTTCAGTTTGTAAGAAAGTACATTTACTCATGTTTAACTTTAAATTTTCCACTGACAGTTTGTCAAGAACGTTTTGTAAAATTAATAACCCAGAATCTACATCTACTGAGGGTAGAAGTAAGTCGTCTAGAAATGCCAATATTTCATTTGAATTTACAAGGGCGTTATGTTTATTTTTCGAACTACCCACAGATTCTACTAATTTATTAATTAATCGCATGAATACTGCGGGTGCATTTGCTAATCCAAAAGGCACTCTTAGGTACTCATAGTGGCCTTGAGGAGTTATAAACGCGGTTTTATGAGTGTCTTCAGGATGTATGCTTAGCTGGTGATAACCTTGTGACATATCTAAAGTGGTAAAATACTTCTTGCCCGCCAACTTAGAAATCTGATCATCTATGTTTGGTAACGGAAACCTATCTTTTACGGTGATTTCATTTAAAGCGCGATAATCAACACAGAGTCTGCTATCACCATTTTTCTTTTTGACTAAGATAACTGGAGAGGCGTAACTAGATTCAGATTCTTTGATAATACCGGCTGATAATAATTCATTTACTTTTGATTTGACTATTGCTTGCTCACAATGCGAAAGCCTATAGGGTTGACGATGTACGGGTTTATCACTGGTTAGGTTTATTTTCATTTTCACTAATCTTGTACAGCCCAAGTCGTGTGTACCAGAAGCAAAACAGTGCATATATTTAGTTAACAATTTGATTAATTTGGAATGATCTTTTCCGTCTAGTGATCCGACCTGAATATTATTTATGTCTACTCCACCTATACATGAGACGGCTTTGGCTTGGCAAGATTTAGACACATGGCTATCAGAAATATGACAAATCGAAACACGGCTACTAGAATCATGGCAATGAGGAAGGGAACATACCTGGCTAATTGTAGATGGCTCTCTGCAGCTCTCCGCCCTGGTCAGCACTTCTCCCGGTGACCACACGATAGGTTTCGTACTCATGTTGACAACCTTGATGTAGCCTGCTTCACCGCGAAGAAGGGTTGCAGGCAGAGAGTAGGTTACGCCGTGCAGGTCGTAGTGTCGCGGAGGCGTTACCACGTCATTGTCCAACCTGTTTCCCATCACACGTACTTGAATAATCGAAGAACCCGGCAGGAGTCTTTCTTCCTGCACTGTAGCCACTATGAATCTATCGTTTTCTTCGATAGCATCGGTTTCGCTCGCGCAGTCAGGTGAATATTCGAAGTTTGCCATGCCATTGCTAACCGCCAAGGTCATAACCTTCTTGTTTATTATTGGCTGACCGATGAGCAGATTCACGTCGTTCATTTTTATGCTTGATAGGTAGGCTTGGCATCGAAAGACTATTCCGTCAATCTCCAACTCGAAATTCACCTCACCTCGGCTCGTAATTAGTCCTCCTGAAAAGCCTTTTAGCACGATCGTTGTAGGTTTCACTTCTAGGGACAGAGCTTGAGCAACTTGTTCGTTCAGTACATTCACTTGGCTCCCGGTGTCGACGTAGGCCTTAACATAAATGCCGTTGATTTTTGCAACCTTCTTGTAGCATTCGTCGTTATAGTGCATCAAAACGTTTACCTCCTTGGTGCCACTGTTGAGTGCAGCCGCGTTGCTTGAGACCGCCATTGGACAACGTAACGCTATATGGCCTAGTTTCCCGCACTTGAAACAGGTACGAGTGTCAGCTTGAGTACAGTGTCGCAGCAAATGACCAGTTTTCTTGCATCGAGGGCACGGGTCAGTTTCTGGATTCGGATTAGGTTTTCTATCGAGCACGGTCCGAATAGATCTCGGTGCTGCAAGTTCTTGAGGCATGCTACGATAGTCGTCTAATGCACACAAAAAACCTTCATAAAGTTCTCCTGGCGATTGACATTGAAAAGCTCGAGCATTAGCTTGTAAAGATGCCGGCAAGCCTCGAATGATGCAAGAAACACTTGCGTTATCGGATAATTTACACCGAAAACACATAGCATTTTTTTCTTGATAATATTTTGTCATCGATTCTGAGGGTAGTTTCTTGCGGTGCAATAATTCTTCCAGCATGCTTCCATAATCCCTATGTTTCGGGAATGCGCGCAGCAACATTTCTTTCCATTCTGTCCACATATAGTCGTAGTCGTCTAAACGATGGTACCATTTTCTTGCTTGACCACGTAGTTTGTCTTGTAGGTAGAACGATTTTGTAGTCTCATCCCATCCATGTATTTCTCCAATTTGGTCGATCTTCTTAATCCAAGCAGTAACGGAATACTCGTCAGAATCTGGATCAAATTCCGGGATCAGCGATGCAGCACGGTGTTGTTTGATTTTGTTGCAGACAGGATCCTCTTCTTGAAGCTCCACTATGGCCTTCTGGACTTTCTTCTCGAGTAGACTCTTCAAAAGCTTCCTCGCAGGTGGTGTAGCAGTTCCCTCATCTTCTTCTGATTCGGAGTTTTCCTGTTGTGGATGCGGTCTTGACACGTAACGTCGTTTCATTTTATCCCACTTCTGAGTGAAACAGACGGAGTAAAAGTCGGGCAGAGTTTTGATTATTTCTTTTAATCACACGAGAAAGATCACAATAATGGCTAGGCATTGGCTTATATAGACACATCCCCACTACTGGCTGGCTGGCTGGCTTGGCAGGCGGGGGGGGAAGTGTCAACATGGCGACTAGGCTATGGTGGCGTGTTGGCTGACGTCACATCCGTTACACTAAGTAAGCAACTGTCTGAATGTTTATCATAAATATTTACAGAGTACCTAAAATCACTTTACATCTCAAAATCAAAAGGAATTAGGTATGAAATATGGATACTGGATATTTCTCTATTGTTGGATTTTTTAGACTTTAATAAAGGACAAGTTAATCGGTTCTTTCTTAAAATGTGAATGCATTGAACACATCCCGCACCCTTTCTATCCTCATGTCACCATGTGACTAATATAAATACGTCTGTTTCTTAGCGAAAATAGTAATTTTGTCTGTCATCCACTATTTTATTACACCTTTTTGTATATGTGTATATATTGTATGTACTTGTTTATGTTTATAATATGTATTTAGTTGCATGTAAAATATATATTAGTTTCTGTGGATACGTTAGGTTTATATATATTATGTGTAGTTGATATGGTATTTGACCTGTTTATTTTAATACAATTATTTATCAAAAAGCACCTACTTTCCGTTTTCTCTGCATCGTCCAATGGTTGACTGGTAGAGAATGCCTCAGGCATTGAGTCCGCCAATGCACCACAAGTGCATAATGTATTAAATAAATAATTTTGAAGAATAGTTTCGAAGGTATTCAAAGTTTATTTCCCTGCAGCCTGGGAAACTAGCATTCAGTGTGAAAACCATCCTTCGTCACAAATAACGACATGGATTACATAATATAGCATATATACCCTGAGTATTAAGTCCACCGATGTACAAAAGTAGATTCAGTTTAAAAATAAACAAGATGTTTTTCAGAAAAGTCTGTTCTTTTTTTATAAAAGTTAAATAGACTTTGACACCCGGATGTCTATTGACACCTCATCCATCGAAATTGGTTCAGTAGTTTAGACGCTACGGTAGAACATTCAAACCTACATAGATTGCTAAAATATTATACCCTTCCTTGCTAGGTATTCATCAGTTACTGTTCACCGAGTGAGATAATCGAAGCCCTAACTTTCTCCCCTAATTCAGGATGCACTATAAATACCATCAACCGCCTTTACCTGCTGCACTGCTGAATTTAAACCTGTTTTTTTTTTCTTTTAAAAAAGACTACTCCTGCGGCTGCCTCGGTGGCGCAGTGGTAGCGTATGCGACTGCTGTGCTTGAGGTCTCGGGTTCGATTCCCGGATCGAACCAAATGTTTATACGATCTACAAATATTTGTTTCGGAGTTTGGGTGTTTTCTATGTATACTATGTATGTATTTACAAAAAAAAAGTATATATGTATTTATATCAGTTGTCTAGAACCCGTACCACAAGCTCTGCTTACATTGGGTCGTCCAAAATATTTATTAAAAAAAAAAGAAATATTAGGAATAAATCCTGTGTCGAGAGGGACTTTACAAACATATATAAAACAGACAGTAAGAACTCCCAGACTTAGAAGAACAGATTGTGGATCACATTTGTCCCAAGTATGATTTGAACCCACAAGATTCAGCGCAGTAGAAACCGGCGTGGCGGCCGCTTTATTCAATCCTCTACGCTATCGCCTAGTATACCACCATGGCCCGACGGGTTGATATAGGCATTGTGTTAAATTTTCCTACTACGGTGCTGTTCTTGTGCTTAGATCGCTCCTTTAGTCGGCTCTTCCGACATCCATGAGATAAATAGAGATAAATGTTTTAGATGCCGAATTCAAACTCATAAATATGTTAGTACCAACGAGGGTACTGAGTATAAAGTTTCAAAGGAGTACGCACAGAACAAAATTCTCCTCTTCTGTGGGAGTACGTACATTTAAAAACTCATTGCTAATCTTTTTGTTGGACGAATGCCGTAGCCTATTATGTTAGACTAGCTGAACCCCGCGGTGTTACTCGCGGTTATTGTTGTACCGCGAGTAACGCCGTGACAAAGTTACTTTAAAAAAGCCTAAGTTACTCCCTAGATCATCAGCTATCTGCCAGTGAAAGTCCCGTCAAAATCCGTCCAACCGTTCCAGAGATTACCCTGAACAAACAGACTGACAGACAGACAAAAAACTTTTAACTACATTCTTGTTATAGGTACCTTGTATACATACATATGCATTTAGTATAAAGCGGTTAATATTACAAAAAGACACTCCAATTTTATTTATTTTTATAGAAAATTGTTACGATTTCCAGCAAACTGTTTTACCATGAAGGTTTGACCATGAAGGTGCGGTACCTACTTACCACTTACGTGTCCATAGTCCACACACATACAATATGTGCTTACTTGCAATTGGCAAGATGGTTAGTTTTAAGAAGCATATTTTTGTAATTATATTGTAATAGTTGACGAGTTGTTGATGGCCTAATAAATAAATAGATAAATAGTTTTAGTTAGTGGAAATAAAATATTCTGTTTCACGAATGGTTGCTTTATTTTGGTAGCCACTACAGTAAATTGCCGTGTCTTATTACACTTACAACTAGGTATGTGTACTTTATAATGGTTATTTATCATAATCAGTTTCATAAATATAATATGTACAGTGGTTTAGTAATTCTTATGATTATATTTTTTCAACTAACAACAAAAAATAAAAAGTGAAAATAAGAAAAAAAATGGGATTCTTTTTCTCATAACTTTGTGATTTTATAGATTTATACTTGCAATACATACAGATCTAGACTTGTAGATATTAAAATACGCTTAAAATTAATGTCCTAAATTAAGAACTTATTTTCTGTTCTACTGAATATTGAGACGACGATTATACTTAGCTTGTAGTATTAATATGTATCCCATCTTAATTAAAAAAGCATGACGTAACACTAAATGCTTTACTAGGTAGGTATCTATTATAATAATTTTATATTAAGATCCTTCTGTAGCATAAAATACATTAATGTGTATAGTATATACAGGTTGTCTCAAAACTCAACGATAATCTGGCACCGGGCGCGAGGCCATGTCATAACAGTTCTGAAAAAAATCCATGTACACAAGTATGCGAGTAGGTCCAATTATCATTATTTGTCCGTCAGACTGACAGCGTCACTATCTGTCTCATTCTATCGCTTTGGTTCATTACATACAATTCAGACGCCAACCTTTTAATACAAAAAGTATGAAGTATTTTTTTTTAAATGACGTCTAAAAAATAGAAAATGACATTATTAATGGCAATAAAATTAGCAAGTGTTGCACAATTTTGAAATTTTGACTAAATGGGCCGTCTTGAAATAACTTGCCAAGGGTAGTGTAGTACTTTTTTCCCAAAATAAAGTGTCAAAGTGTTGGCAGACAAATTTTTTGTAAATGATGCCACAATGAAACTTAATTTATTTTACTAAATTAACAATGTTAATTATATTGATTTGTGGTTGAAATCAATAGCACCGTTTGTTGTAAAATTTGTAATCACAATTCTTAAAATGCAACAAAGGTTGCTTGACAACATTTTTGAAAAATATCTATTATTGCTTAATCAAGTGACATGGACTTTTTTCCTATTATTTCCAGAAATGGTATGACATGGCCTCTCGCCCAGTGCCAGATTATCGTTGAGTTTTGGGACACCATGTATATGTAGACTTATATATTACACCCAGTATACACTGGGTGTATGTATATACATACGCGGTGGCCATATGCACCAATCAACAACAAATAAATAGGTACCCAAACATAAAAAACACGTATTAACACAAATAACAAACTGTGGCAGTATTTCGTGGTGTGTGAAAATCGCTTACATTTGTATTGAAGCTAAATAATTTTAATAATAATTATTACATATATAAAAAAATGCAATAGTTTTTTTCTGCTTATTGACTGAATACCTAAACAGTAGGTACTCATTTGTAGCATTACCTGATCCTACGTGACCATCAACATCCGCGAAGGTTTTATAATAGTTGACAACCCTAATTCAGTTTTAAGTGCTCTCAGGCTGAGACAAAATCTTTCCCCAGCCAATATAAACAAAAATAGTCGAATACGAGTACATGACATCAAAACGAGGTCCCGGTTCTCGACGGTATCTCTTCACGCCAATGCTAAAGGACTTAGACAATGTATTAGGATCAAAATGATCAGTACGAATGGGATGATTGACACCCAGTTCACCATTCCCGAAGCATCCGATCAGTCGTGTGTTAGGAAACACAGCTCGGAAGCATTGCTGCTCAAACTCGTCTTTGTTGTCACGACCCACGCATGAGAACTTTACAACCACACTATGTTCAAAACTCGGCACACTCTTCGAGAACTGCAAAATTTGAATATATTTACAATTAAAGTCATAAAAAAATGTTCATCATTTAATTATCAACATCATTTTCATAATCATCATTCAGTCTTTAGTAGTCCACAGACATAAGCCTCTCCTTAGGAAGTTTTGGCCAAATATA
Organism: Spilosoma lubricipeda; assembly: GCA_905220595.1. Classification (NCBI taxonomy): domain Eukaryota; kingdom Metazoa; phylum Arthropoda; class Insecta; order Lepidoptera; family Erebidae; genus Spilosoma; species Spilosoma lubricipeda. The sequence continues at coordinate 7,775,941 of HG992290.1, forward strand.
CAACATACAAATGTTAGTTTGTTGACTGTCTCGTTGGTCTCGCGATCGGCGTGTGCGACTGATCATGATCACTGATCATGAGGTCTCGGGTTCGATTCCCGGGTCGGACCAAATGTTTGTATGATCTACAAATATTTGTTTTGGAGTTTGGGTGTTTTCTATGTATAATATGTATGTATTTACAAAAAAAAAGTATAAATGTATTTGTATCAGTTGTCTAGTACCCATAACACAAGCTCTGCTTAGCTTGGGACTAGATGGCGTTGTGTGTTAGATGTCCGAAATATTTATTATTGTTATAGTTTTATTTCGTCGATGCTTAGTCGGCTCTTACCACATTCAAGAAATAATGCTTCAATTTATTATAAAATATGTTATGCTAGGATTACCTTCTCAATACAAGATTTGACCTTAGGTTTAGACCAATCAGATGACTCCAATATAAGTGAAAACATATCGAAATTACAGTATTGATCTGGCTCCATATTCTTAGGTACTGAAAACAATCCTATTGATATAAGATTTTCGCTAACAAAATCTTTGCCTTCATTCAGACCATTGACGATATCTGGAATGTTAGCTTGATCAGTTATAGTATCCTCTACTATACAACCTCCCAGAGCATATGGAACATTCCGTTGTCTGAAAATAAGCAAAAGGAAATAAATAACAATGTCACAACACTAGGAGTAATTTTCCAATATGTACACACAGAATTCCAAGCAAAACTGTGAAAATATAGTCCAAAGTAGACATACAACTATTTTTACAGTAATGTGAATCTGTTCTAAAGCTATACTGAAACACAAAAATTACTTACACATCCTTGAAATAATTTAGGAAAATAATATCCTCGACTGAATGCAATATGTAGCTATCATTGGCAAAAATTAATGCACCTTTGACATAGTGAGTCTTAGCTATCTTATCCACAATATCAAAAAATCTTTCTTTAACGACACCAATATTCTTAAGATTGATTAATGTAAACTTGACATTTGGTATTACTGGTATGAAAATTCCACAGAGGAATGGTTCTGGGTCAAGGAGCTTTCTATATGTGATTGTGTTCTTGTAAGTTGGAGAGTGTGACAGCGGCAGATATGACATAAGGCCACCTTTCACAGTGAACAAACAGTTTTTTGGAGCTGCAACTTCTCGGTGTATTACATCAAACACTGAAATTGAATATTAATTGTATTGGTAAGTCTTAGTTTATAATGAAAATGCATGCATTTTGAGGCAACATTACTTATTATAGTTTTCTTTTTACATCTCAGAACTATATCTAAAGAGTAGATAGTTTTAGTTTTGATTGGAACACATATTTTTACTTTAATGTTTTTTAGTAAGAATTGATTATTTAATAGAGTTGGACTAAAAAGCAAAAGGGTTGTAAGTATTGTAGCGTACAACCCTTCAACAAGACAGAAAAATTGTGAAAACAATCACATAATATCAAAAAGCATGTTGCAGCCCTCAAGAATTTTATAATGTATGTTTAAAACAATACAAATTTTACAGGGCTTACACATGCATGGGGTTGACAGGGGTCTTTGACAATTGTAAAAGATGTATGTATACAGAGTTTCTCAAAACTCAACAATAATCTGGCACTTGGCCATGTGATAAAAGTTCTGGAAAAATAAGAAAAAAAAATCATGTCACTTAAGCAATAATAGTATTTTTTTCAAAAAAGTTGAATACCAACACCCTTGGTTGCATTTTTAAGTATTGTGATCATAAGTTTCACAATTCTGCAGTGATTCTTTTAATCATGTTTTCTACAATAACGGCGCTATTATTCAAAATGTTTATAAAAATAGATTAACCACTCGTCAGTGGCGCCATATTGGTCCGAATTGACACAACTGTGGGGCGATTTTGACAGCACTCCCGGTACATTTTCGCCTCTGATTAAAACGTCGATTTCCAATAAAAAATGTATTGGGGCTATATAAGATATTGGTATGTTGAGAATGGTCATTAAATATACTATCAGATGATGTATAATTGATGATGATTTTTTTTTTTGAATTCACATCCGAATTCATATATAAATTCAATTTCAAAGTTTACTCTACCAGCAACCGTACGTCACAAAAATTCCCGCCGAATGAAAACGATTTACATTGTCAACTGACGTAATGAAATGGCGCTTCTGGGCATCTCTGTTTTATTCTCTTTAATATAATTAAGTGCGACAAAGCTGCAAACAATATAAAGCAGCTAAATTCATAGTTAAAATAGACCGGGAAAAAACACCACGACGTGGCATTCAACAGACTGGAAGAAATTGACAGCGACCATTACGTGGCGTTCAACATCGGAGAGGTTAAGTTTCATTGAGGCATGATTTACATAAATGTTGTCTGTTAACTATGACACTTCATTTTGGGAAAAAAAGTACTACCATACCCTTGGCAAGTTATTTCAAAAGATGGCCCATTTAGTTCAGATATTAAAATGGTGCAACACTTGCCACTTTTCTTGCCATTAATAATGTTATTTCCTATTTTTTTGCAAATAGACATGATTTAAAAAATAATACTTCATACTTTTTGTATAAAAAGATTGGCATCTGAATTGTTTGTGAAAGTGATAGAATGAGACAGATGGTGACGCTGTCAGTCAGACAAACTATAATAATTGGACCTACTTGCATTTGAAATCGTTGAAATCTTGACTAAATGGGCCATCTTTGGAAGTAACTTGCCAAGGGTAGTGTGATGAAAATGATGTGTCAAAATTAACAAGCAACATTTTTGTAATTCATGCCTTATTTACTAAATTAACAATGTTAAGAACATTGATTTTTGGTTAAGATTATTAGCTTCGTTATTGTAGACAAAGTTTTTAAAAATCACTGCAAAATTGTGAAATTTGTGATTACAATACTTAAAAATGCAACCAATGGTGTTGGTTTTCAACTTTTTTGAAAAAAATACTATTATTGCTTAAGTGACATGAATTATTTTTCCAGAACCGTTATCACATAGTCTTTCGCCCGATGCCAGATTATCTTTGAAATTTGTCCAAATAAAATAATTTTATTATTAAAATTAATACTTACTGTAGTGTTCCTTTTCACAAGCAGGTTCACATGGGTTAAATAATAGACTCTCACATCTGGTTGCTGCTGAGAAAGCTCTTCCATTTATAAACATCAACACAACCATCGGTTCAGAATAAAAATTGCCAGATTTCAACAACTTGATACCGTTTTCTATGCTATCCATTCTCATACACACAGAGAAGTCTGCAGGCCACAGCTGTTCTCTTTTTAATGAATTTACAGCAGAATGCCACACAGAAGATACATGTCTACATAGAGCCTTATCCTGCCATCTTAAATTACTTATGATTTTCTTGGCTATTACATAGTTGCCTGCAATATATTCCCCTAGAGTACCATCATATGGTTCCAAATCTCTAATTAATTCTCGCTTTTCTATATACGCAGCAATATATTGCGGTAAATTTAACTTTACACATCTGGTCTCATCTTCTGATGTCACACTCCCAGCACCATCATCGTCTATATTAACTGCACTCATTTTATCCAATCCTATATTTCTGTTACAATTTGATCCTCTGCAGACCGGTGAAGGGGATCTCCTCTGAGCAAAGCTAATATAAAGCAGTAAAGATAAATGAAAAAAAATATTAAATAATGACCAATGTATATCATTACATCTCTCAAGTGTTTCCTGAGCTGTCCCCGGTTGTGAATTTCGGCTGGATCATAAGCGCCTAAGTTGCCTTGTGGGACCGTGAAATATTCGAATGTCAACCATATAAACATAGGCAGGTTCAAGAGAAACAGGATCACATTACCGTGTAGCAGTAATAGAAATGTTACAAAAGAATGCGCAATATATTTTGGTAATAACCAATAATTGAGCTTATCGCAACATTCTTGGGAATTCAAATAATCACACTCCAGGTCGGATAGCGTTATTATATAGTAAACTAAAAGAAATAATATAGCACCACAATCAATCAAACTCACAGAGAACAACAATGTTTCAGCTAATATCATTACTAAATATTTTTACCCGGTGGTTGGTCAAGACAATGATGCCCGATGGTAATTTTAGAACACCGATTTTGCAATTTGAATCCCCAGTTTCCATGAGCTCATTATTTCTATCAAATCACTTTAAATCAGTATGAACGTCTCCACAAATGCAAATACTTTATTTTAAACAAAAACAAATGCTACATATTATTTCTTTTCCTAGGTACCTACTTCACAGTTCAACAATCAACAGAATAATCAATTTGTAATGTAGGTAGTTGACAAATTTGACATTTACTATAGAAGTTTTGTTGAAATCTTAGAGCATATATATCTCAAGGGGCAGCCGAACGGGCAAAAAGCGTGATCGGAGTAGAGAGAGAGAGAGAGAGAGACTGAAATTGATGAGGACCCGAAAGCAGCTACCCAAACTGATGAGGATAGGATCCAGATACGTAAATTTTAAGACAGACACTACTGACTGTCTCTCTCAACCAAGCTTCTAATTGGTGGTCGCACATACCAATTTGCGTGACTGATTTTGCGAGAAATACATCAACTAATCAGAAGCTTGCGCGAGAGAGACATACTACACTACCCAAACTCAGTCTTTCTCTCTCTTTACTCCAATCATCTTCTTTCTTTATTTGGGATAACCAGAGATAACCAGCTGCAAAACGTCTACGTGCAACCTGAGCTAGAAAATATAGCGTAAATAAATGCGATTAAAGAGAAAATAAAAATAAATGTCTGTAATTTCATGACATGAATTAAACGAAACCTCATTTTCACAATTTTATTAATGCACTGAAGTTTGTATTTATTAAAATTCACGTTAACTTCTCAATTATTTAATGTAAAAAGAGGGAAAATCACAGATTAGTTCTCAAAATTGTTTTCTAAGCTTTCCGTTCCCTTTTACGAACGTTTTAACTTAAACAGTGGAAACACTTTTAAGCGCACACACACACGCACGCTAGCACACACAATACTTTTATTGAATTTTTAAATAATTGTTATTGCTCCCAACTGCCAAAAATTATATAAAAGTGTATAAGTAATACTTAATACTCCGAGAACCTCCTCGCCAGACATCCATAACACAAGGGGTGTCCAAGTTTGGCTTTCTTCCTAACTCCCACAAAAGTTTAGTTTTTTTTTATTTAACATGGGGCAAACGAGCAGACGTATCACCTGATGATAAGCGTTTACCGCACCCATGGACACCGGCACACCAGAGTCGTCACAAGTGCGTCGGCGGGATTTTAAGGAGTACTTTTCTTGAATATTTGAATGTCGTATTGGTCCGGGAATACCGCAGGCGACAGTTCATTCCATAGTTTTCTCGTGCGAGGCAGAAAGTTTCTAGAAAAGCGGACAGTTGTGGACTGCCAACTATCTAGATGATGGGGATGAAACTTCTGTCGCGTAGGACGATGGCGGAAAGAGGCAGCAGGGATCAGTCCGAATAATTCCTCGGAGCCCTCCGCATAGTAAATGCGGTAGAAGGCACAGCAAAGCCACATCTCCACGCAGCGCCAGAGAGTCTAGCCGAATTGAAAGTTCTTGGCAATCGACGATTCGAATCGCTCTCCGTTGAATGCGGTCCAAAGGGAGGAGCTGGTATTGGGATATCCCCCGCCCAAAGATGAGGACAGTATTACATGTGAGGCCGAACCTGCGCCTTATAAAGCAAGAGGTTGTGGACCAGCGTGAAATACTGTCTCGATCTGTTGAGCACGTCAAGCTTCTTCGATCTGAGACCTTTTCCAAAGAGGTATCAACTTCAGACACAAGTTTGTTTCGACTCTTAATGAAGTTTTTCCGAGAAATATTGGCGAGGCCGGTGTAGAGAGCATCGCCGGTGTTGTCATGCGCATAACAATAAATGCCGCTAATTTGCAGCATGTCTTTGATATGGAAGAGGAACAAAGTAGGCGATAGCACATAGCCTTGCGGGACACCAGCATTCACAGATATGGAGTCAGGGCGTTCACCTTTATGCTTCTATCTACTAAAAAGCTAGTGACCCAATCGCACAATTTCTCGGGAAGCCCATAGGAGCTTCAAAAGAAGCGCTTTGTGCTAGACCCGATCGAAGGCCTACGCAATGTCCAAACTAACTGCCAAGGCTTCCCCCTTACTCTCATTCGCCTGTGCCCAGCGATGTATTAGGTATACTAGATCACCAGCTCGTCGACCTTTACGAAAGCCGTACTGCTGGTCACTAAGCAAATGATGACATTCTAGATACCGCAGGAGTTTTCTTTGTCAGGTATATTGTGGGTGAAAACTAAACCATTATTTCAATTAGAAGACGAGCTGTAGAGAGATACTCTTAGAATTCAAGGATACAGATCCAGAATCATGCAGAAAATATAACAAAAAACACTCTAAGAATTCAAGGATACAGATCCAGAATAATGCAGAAAATATAAAAAAAAACAATGTTTTGTCAAAAACTTTTTTTATTAACATTCTCTCCTTATTCTAATAAAGGCTTGGTAAATATTTACAAGGCTTCAATACAGGGCAAGGTAAAAAACTATCCAATTTTACTACAGATCCGACTCTTGTGGTAATCACATAATTATTTAAAATTTATTGAATACTTGGCTCTGCTACATACCACTGGCTTTGAGCCGCATATTGCTTTAAATATTAAGAAGGGAGGTATTCACGCGTACAAAACGTATACATTTACAAGCATTGTTGGTTACTGAAATATCTTTACTAAAGAGAGCAAAATTACTTGTATTCAGTGCAAAATATTCATAAAGTCGGGTCAGGTATAACTAAGTATACAAACAAATATTAAAAACTCTCCTAAAATAATTACAACAATAATAACAAATATGCAAATAATATGGTTTTTTATCAAAACATTAATCTCACTTAGTATCTTGTTAAAAACATTTAAACTAAACTCTTGCAGAAGAGCGATATTACGAAGCTAACTAGGCCTGTTCAATAACATGTACGAGCCGGTGATAAGAGAGCTTTCCCTCTAAATGATTCCAATATATTTCACTAATATGGGTACAATTTCGATAATGAGCAAATAGACTTTACATATTATATCTATAGTAAACGTTCCGTATAATTCACTTAGTTAATGGAATATTACTTAAATAATAAAGCAAATTACAATTTGCGAGCCCTGTTTTAATTTTGAATCAAACCCACACAGGTTATACACTTTCGAATACTTTTTAAGTCCGAATCTAGCGATATTTTAGATAAAAAATGTTAATAATAATAATAAATTAAGAGCCACGCATTTACAAATCCCATATACAAATTACACAAGTTTTTTATTATTATACATAAATTTTAAATAGCACCATTCCTTATGCAAATATACTTTACTAAATACACATTCGTAAAGTACAGTCGCATAGTCTCACTTCACATTTCGCAAACCACAGTCCTCACCAAAGTTGTTAGAGGTGACAACTCCATGATCATTTCCTTGCATATTATTGTTTAATGAGTGTTACAAACTTATTACTTCCTAATACTGAATATATTAATTGGCACACACAGGGCAGTAAAACCATAATCATTCGTTGTAGCAACAAGTATTCAAAAATTAAATAAACTGTAAATGCAAATAATGGCAATATACTTTCGATTCTCAATTTTATCTATTTAGTCACTGATGAAGCAAAGGTATATTCTAGATACACACGTATAACTTTACAAAATACGTTAGTAGAAAAACTCTCACACACATAGTAATGAATACACCGAAACAGAAACGAAAAATCTGTAAGTACACTTGTAGGACTTTAATAATAAATAAATTAAAATTATTCGTTCTAACAATTATGCAAGTAAATTGACGCTTATTTAAGTAATATACAGAATATGTGAAGAGTAGCTAATATGATTAACCATCTGAACTTTGTTAAATGTTTGTTTGTATAATTAGAAAATAGCAAAATTTCGTTAGACATCTCTTTTGCAATTCAGATATAAGAAATTGGTCCATTCATTTGGTTGTTCAAGATAACCCATCATAACATAATCAAGCATGAACGACAACTTATTGATAAGGGCGCACCTATCCTACATTTTTAGACAATATAATGGAATGATACATTTTTAAGAATGTTATGTTGTTACAATAATTAAAATAATTCTTCAAGGTAAGTCAAACAATAACAATTTTGCATGACCTTATACTAAGAATAGAAAGGTATTTAATTGTGAAATGATAGTATGATAGTGTACGATTAACAGGTGATATGAAAGTGCTTGCATAATTGTTGGAACGCATGGAGCCGGCTCCCTACATTATCTAAATGAAATCATATCTAACATTGTTCCCAAGCTGGTCCCACCCATGACGATGGCTTGTCAATGTGCATCTTGTCTTGTACTCGTACTCTATATTTTTCTAATTTCTCAATTTTCACTAAACGTAAACATCAATTGGATAATTTTGCAAAAAATGTTAATAGTATTGAGAGACAAGATCATTTTGCCGCGTGTTGCACTTCAACAAGACTGGAATGTGACTTATTGATTCGGGAAATAGCTATCCATTTGCTAGGGACAGCGTCGAGCGGATTTTATTAATTGACACAACATCAATCTTAATTACTTTATACATTATAATTAACGCAATGTGTACGTGACCAGGTGACTCATAGATTGACTGTGTCTCAACAAAAAAACAACTTTTCTTATGATAATTTTTCCCCTAGTTTTAGTCATCGGGCGGAATGCAGAAATCCACAACTATGTTGAGTATTATTATTTTCAATATATACATAAGTAGATAATAATTATATCTATAAATATTAAATAAAACGGACTTATCGTAAGTGAGCCAAGTACGTCACGGCGCAAGCGAGGTTACGCTCGCGAACACTCACCAGCGAAGTAAACAAATCATTCATCTATTATCAACTAGCGACACATACGTTCCGTACCAGTATTAAGTACCATACACTAATAAATAATAAGAGTTCTATATAAACGTAAACACTTTGTGTTTCACATTAATCTCTTACGCCTAGTTTTGTAACAGAAGGTCATCACGGAAGAGCGAGTCACGAGGGTAGGACTAGTACGTCGATCCGTCCGCCACTGAGTACCGAACGATCGGAGACAAGAATGCGTCCTTCGAGCGCCCGCACCGGTCGAAGGACGAGCTACAGTCTGCGGTGCGAGATCAGAGGTCAGGTGGCGTCGTACTCGATGCGCTCCCACGAGTAGTGCTTGTGCGCGGGCCGCGGCGCCGGGCGCGACAGCACGCCGCCCAGCAGCGGGTCGCACTGCGGCACGTGCCCGCGCCCGAACAGGTTCGGGATCATCTCCGTGCTCATGTACTCGAACCCGTCGCTGTCCACGTTCATGTGCGAACCGGTGTCGATGCCGAACTCCTTCAGATCGAATTCGCAACCCCGCTCCTCGAAAGCATCGTGTCTCGTGTCCTCGTTTTGGAATGACGGTAGAGATAGATCGTCCATGTACTCGAATCCGGATCGCGTGTGATCGAGTATGTCGCCGTTAGTCAGAGGAGTCATGCTCATTCTCTCCGGGACGTCGTCTTCGATGTCCATGGCTACCTGTGTTTTGTCATCCCTGCGATCTACGCCTTCCCCGGAGAGGAGGCTGCCAAAAAAGTCATCATTGTCGACCGAATTGGGATCGGAGCCGAAATCGGCATGAAAATCTCCATTCGAAAGCAACTCTACGGTGAGATCCGTGTCGATATCGTTCGAGGACTGATCGACTGCACATCGAGCGGCATTCACGGCGTGAAGATCGGCGTGACTCATGATTTCGTTCTGTATGTCGTCGAGCTCTCTCTGCAACTCGTCCGCAGCCAATGAATCGCGAACGTGATTATCGCCTAACACGTCATCGGTTAAAACGTCCGTCGGAACGAACGTCACCGGTGTAGATGGAGAGTAATTAGCGTTCAAGGAGGGGGCTACCGTCGCGTCGGCGACCGCCGACGGCGGTAACTCACCGTTCTCCACGAGAATCTCTAGGACGTCATCCATAATTTGACTATTCTCAGTATGATCGTGAACGGCGGTGGGTAGCGCGACCTGCGGCAACGGCGGAGGTGGCGGCGGAGGAGGGGGTGGCGGCGGCGGCGTGGGCTCCGGCTCGTAGTGGGCCGTGGGAAGGATGGCGATGGGCACCACTTTAACCCCGTTCAGAATGTAGGTGGAGTTGGCGGTTTTGGTCGGTTGCGCGTCGCCGGCGCGCTCGGCCGAGGCGGGCGGCTGCGCCACGGTGAAGAGGCGCACCAGGCGCTCGGGCGCCGTGTCGGCCGCGGCCAGCACGTAGCGCGGCGGTGCGGGGGAAGGCGCGGGGGCGGCCTGCAGCGCGTCCAGCTGCGCGCGCAGTTGCGACACGCACAGATGCGCTTGCAGAAGGCGACGGCTCTGATCGCTGGCAGCGGCGCCCGCCGCGTCTCGTCGCACCGCCTCCAGCTGTTGACGCGAAGCTTCCAGTTTTCGCTCGAGCTCCTCGATCTGCCGTCGCTGCGACTGCACGATATCCTCCGGGGGTTCGGGTTCGATCTTGACCTCGGGAGAGGCGACGGAAACCATCGAGGCCACTGACGCGGGGGACCGCAAAGGTTCCTCCGCTTTCTCGAATAAAAAAGGCCGTAGTCTGTCTATGAGCTGAGGTTTCGGCCCGGACACACGTAGGTTGCGCCTTTTACACTCGGCTCGCAAATCTGATACCTTCATATCTTCGAAGCGCGCGGGCGCTAGAAGTGAGGGGGTAGCGGGTGCGGGCGGGGGTGGTGGAGGCGGCGGCGCTGAATACACGTCGCTACAGTCTGAGGCGACAGACGCGGAAGAAGGTGCAGGTGAGGCGGGCAGCATAAGCTGGAGCAGTAGTTGTTGCTGCTGTAGCAGAAGCTCGTAAGGTGTCTCCACAGACCCGGGCGGTGAGGACGACTTTTGCGCGTTCGGTGGTCCTTTGTACTCGTGAAACTTTAGTCTCGTCCCCTTTGGTTGTTGTTTTTGTTTGCTTTTCTTCCGATTTTTGTCTTTGCCTGGCGCCGGATGTTGCGGTGGCGAAGGGACACTGACGGGCGATAAGGTGGATGGCGGCGACGGTGATGGAGAAACTTCTTCCGGTGGACCACAGTAAGAGGAGGGATGTTGTGGTCTACCCGAGGCACCCTCGCTGGTAGCTTTGAAAGCGAGTGTTCCACTTTTAACGGCGGTTTCGATGTTCTCCTCTGTGTGAAGAATATTCTTCTTGATGAGCTCGAGCGGGCCCGGTCGATGGGAGAGCTGATCATTCAGTTGGTCCGCGAGGCGAGCTTTCTTTAACATCCGCTGTTTTTCAGCTAGACTAGGATCCACATGGCTCTCCTGAAAGAAGGTTTGTGCGTTAGTAAGTTTTACCCTCAATCCTCAAACTTAACTTTTATTAATTCTAGTTAGGTACCACAGTATAGGTTCTACCTAGTTTGGTATCAGACGGCCGTTTATGGGATGTGTCCAGTTATTATTTATTATCTGCAAATGTGAAAACTATTGTTGACTTCTGACACTGTACGATGTAGTGCCTTTTGTGCAGCGTGACAAATTCAAAAGTTAGTCCATTTACTCTGATTTATTCACACACGGTAAATACATAACAAATACATAAGAATGAACATGACACAACAGTTGCCTAAGAACGACTCGCTTGCGCCGATCGCTTTGATAATACACACATGTGTCTCTACACATCTATACATTACAAATAAATAAAATTTAAGTGTATATTTGTACATTCAAATTAATAGGTTTTCACCAAATGCCTATGAAGATATTTACGGTATCCTTAAATTTTTTGTCTGCCTGTTTGTTTCGGCTAATCTTTGGAAGAAACGGTTTTACCGATTTTATCGGGACATTCACTGGCGGATAGCTCATGATATAAGGAGTTACTTAGGCTTTTTTTGACTAGCTTCGCCCCGCAGTTGTCGTTGTAAAGGTAAGGCAAGTAAGTGAAGTAAAGTAAGACAACAACCGCGAGGCTCTGCAAGTTATAATTTAAGAGAGCAATCACACCGGACAGGTATCTTAACATCCATGTGTTAATTGCTATAATATCTAATGAAAGAAAACGATTTCATGTATGCATATTACGTAGGTCCCTACGCCCCACGCATTGGTTAATATTTTTAATTTATTTGAATGCTTTGACGTGTAAAATACAAAAATTAAATAGGATTCTTAGGAAAATTATTAATACTATATTAAAATGATTTTAAAATACGAAACTATATGAATACCTGTTCTAAGATATGTCTTCGTTCTAGTTCTTGTCGGTCTGGCCGACGTTGTATTTTTGCCTTCAGTAAGTCTCCTGTTTTTGCTCTTTCTAATTGTTTGCATTGTTCGAAGTATGCTGGTGGCGTTTTTAGTGCTGAAAAAAAAAGATAAACATTTAATGAATATAACATTACGTTTACATTTTGCAAGGCGAATTAATAAAACTGGAACAAGGATAGCAGCTACTTCAGAACTTAGTAACACAATATATGATAACAATGTTTCAGTTAAAGTGTACTTAACCATCGTATGGTATTATTTGAATTAGAAAAATAACTTTGACTATGTTTTGTGTTGTTGTAGCGGCACAAACGCTACTGGAAGGCGTTTTGCTATTAAAAAGCTACCGTTAAACAATTAAAAAATTATTGCATTATGGAAAGAGAGATCAAACATAACAGCTGCAGCTGTATTATTACATGTAACTATTTATTGTCGCTAGCAACACATACTTATAGGTTACATAAACAAAACAACACTTACGAGGCATAATTCCTTGGGCCACCAACTGATTAAAAGGCCGCCGATTCATCAGCTTCACTTTTAAAGCTGCAACAGACACATGTATTAATCAAAACATGTTTACTTATAACAAACGATGATTTGATGTTCCCTATGTTTCCTCAATATTTTCCTGGAACGATAATGGTTTAAATAAAGTTCAATAATTAGTGACCGTACAATCCTATCACATTGTACGTTCGTCCGACATTGCACGATTGCATACCGACATTACCTTTAGCATACAACAATGGGCGCTGATTGAATAGATCATCACGAAGAATGGTGTTATGACGACAGGTGACGAACTTTGACGTAGCGTGATCGCGCGAGGGATCGACGTGATCGATACGTCGATCGATTTACAAAGATTATATCGATAAAGTTTTGCAGCGGAGCGTAGGCGAGTAGAGTTATATTCTTGTTTGCGTGTAGACAAGCGGCGGGCAGCTAGCGATGGGCGGACAACGCTGGCTCGGCGCCAATATAAATAAACACTGCACAAGGAAACTAGTGTTATGCCGCGACCGTATTACAGACGAAACATTCACTACCACTGGGCCGAATATTGTGGGTTACTGGGCGTCTTTGTCATGCTCCTATACCCAAGACTGTTTTACGAACTTCATGTACTAACGAAAAAGGAATACAACTTAGCATTAGAAAACACGTTGTTTTTTAGTTTTGACACATTCACGAGAACTATAATTTAAAAAAGGATCTATAAAACACAGTTCGTATAATTTACTGCTTTGGTTGGTTATAAGCGGGTTGTTTATTCTAGATGCGTGCAAGACGGACAGGCTGCAATCTGCAAACATGACCGGAAGTCTCGACGCCTCAAACATACAAATATTTTGAACAACGGACGCAAGTTACGAAGAAAGATTTGTTTTAAAACTTTTTTATAGTTACATCTTGTCGGGTTTGTGTGAATTGATTGAATCAACATTTAAGATTCAACATTTTGAGATTCATCTAGTAATAATCAACAACCATTAATGTCCTAATTAAACACAGGGTATTTTGCTTGCAACGCCCAAGATTAGTACATTCTAGAATTAAAGACACTTGTGCTTATATTTTAGAATTATGAATTATTTAAATCAATCGTATGTACTTATTTCACTATTTAACTTCAATTCTGACTGGTTTCGATCTATGGTATTATCAAAAGTTACTGATAATGCCAAGTGAGTTTAATTCTAAAATGTATTTTAACGAGTTCCATCAAGTACCGACAATCGAGAGTATAAATCTAAGATTAGTCTTGACTAGTCTGAAAATTTAAATTTTGCGTTGAGGTTTTTAATAGTCTGCTACATTTGTATTGATTTTATTAAGTACATCATAATGTTTAAACTGTAATAAACGTTTTCGTACGTAATGTTTATAGTGTAACATATTAGAGATTCGTATATTTTTTTCAAAAGTTTCTTCAATCTCAAGACCTCAACCGTAAAGTGCTCAAAACAAGATAATACATTTTAGAATACTAAAAACTACAACTTAGAATACTAAGAATACATTTTAGAATCAAACTCACTCCTACTTATTCCACGATTTAAATTAGTTTACACCTGACCGGTTTCGCCTTATGGCATTATAATAGTGAAATAAGTACAATTGAGTTTGATTCTAGAATGTATTTCAACAAGTTCCATATAGTGCCAACAATCTAGAGTATAAATTATATAGGATACTAACATTCCTTGTGTTTTCCCATGGCGGGTTGCAGGGGGCTGTCATCAACAACCACTTTCGGAGGAGACACGCGGGGCGAGCTCGGCGGCTCGCTGGCACCGCTGCTGCCCGCTTGCCGACCGGCCATCTCCTCCGCACCAGAACTACTGAAATTTATATTTTACACATCAGTTATATTATTTAAATACCTTCGTGTTAAGTTGGTGTTACAAATAAATAACGTCTGTCAGTCCGTTTTATGAACACTCTTCGGATGAAGAGTCGTTCGTTTTTATAACAGGACATGTTAAAATTAGTTAAAATAGTATTCATAATATATAGTATTCATCCACAAGAAAGTGGATAAATATTCATTTGTGATACTTCAGTTTTTTTTTATGGAATATTCACGACAATCGAGCAGACGTATCGCCTGATGGTAAGCGATTACTGCCCGCAACACCAGAGGCGTCACAAGTGCGTTCCCGGCCTTTGGGGGATTAGGAGGGGTATGGGGGAGGGGTTGGGATTTAGGCCTCCGGTATCCTCACTCACTCGGGTGACACACACACAGCGCAAGGGCTATTACACACTGGTTATCTGTGAGGCCGTGGTATCACTCCGGTTGAGCCAACCCATTCATGCCGAAGCGTGACTCTCCCACGGCGATCATCAATATATTTTTCTTTTTACTGATAAATATTATAAATAAATCACTAATCAAAATTAAAGTAGCATTGAGCCTAAGCTAACAACTTCACAGAACTTAGTGTGAGTTTATTTCACATCAACACGTTCCAGACTGTGACAACGATTTTGACGACATGACGAAGATTTCAGTGCGTGTGAATCACTGTGCAAAAAGCGATCACCGTGATAATCGAGTAGAAGTAAAATAAACTCGCACTAGACCCTTAGTTCGTCATGCTAGTACTAAATAGGTTAAGTACCTAAAAGTATCGTCTGAAGGTGGTGTCGCGGGTGTGCGCGGTGGTGAAGCGGGCGACACCGGTGAGGCGGCGCGACTACGCTCCCGGCGTTGCTGGGGCTTGAACCACTCGGGATAGATAGCGCTCAGGGTCTCTACTAGGTCGTGGTCCAGCGTTACACGCCACGACGCACGACCCTCTGAGCCCTCTGAACTGCCACCTCCGCCACACGATGAACGGCTCTCTAAACAAACATAATAAAAATATGTTATTATTTAAATACATACCTACGCGACAAATGTGATATGTGTTGTACATAATCTTAATGACACCGTTTTCAACAACATTCAAATTGTGTTATCCTACTGATAGGTACAACTTTAAACCGAATTGATGGACAATAAGGGAATTTGTTGCGTGTAACACTGTCGTAAATTGGGCAGGCCGGATTATTGAACCGAGGACTGATCACAGTGCTCTCATTATTTTGAGTCCTTGGACGAGCTTATAAGCATGAAGGTGCGTAAATAACTTAAATATGTACTTTAAAGAGGAACAAATTCAGACGTTATGCTCTTGATTTTCCGACTAAGGTGACTTTACAGCATTAAAGTAAGGTGCATTACGCTCGTCGGCTGGCGCTAATGGCTACTAGCATTGTCAACGAGCTACTGATCATGTTTTAGGCCCGTATTTTAAAAGGCGTCTCAAGTATCCGTTGAACTCTGATCAGCTGAAACTAGTTTCAAGTTCAAATCAAATCTCAAGCGTCGCTCTTATTATAGAATGCGTTTTAAGTTCTACGCTGAAACTTACTAATCTCAACTCAGTCTGTTCTCAATTACGTTTCTGCTGTATCGAAATTATTGTTCCTTATCACGCATCAAATTATATTAAACAAAATATATTTAATAAAGATAATTTTTATATTATTGGTTATTAGTTTATATATAATACACTATTGGCCCTAATGGATCACTTTCTACTATGTGGTAAATGTCGCTGATAGCACAATTATCCATACCTTTATGTAATTGTATTTATAACCTTGTATTGTGTTGTTGTTTATTTACCTAAATAAAAAAAATTATAATAATAATATGGTACAAGAAGTCATGTTAAATTAAATTTTAATTGCAAACCTCTTCAAAATATCTAAATAACTTAAACAAAATGAGATGGAGCTTTTCATAAAATGCTTTTTAACATCATAATGGCTCTAAGGTAACAAATCCGTGAGAAATCTGTAAACGTATAAATCTTGAACTGTTTCTATTGGCGCGGGCAAGATGGATGTATTATGTAATGTTTAAAACTCTCATAAAGCTGGATATACGAGGAAAAGAAAATACGAGCTCAAAATAAAACATCTGTTTGTGAGTCACGTACAATATAACTAAAAGTAAGGTAAACAAATGGAGAATTATAAAAAGACGTAAAATCTCAGTTTCAATTTTAATTTAATAATTGTGTAAGCAGACAGCTTCTGATTATTATTATTATCCGATTATTACAAGATTATCCTGAGACAACATACCTTGAATTAAAATATCATTTCTACGAATCATTTAGCAACGCGACTTAACCAGATCAAATATTTTAACTTCGTGAATTGATTTTTTTCCCCTTCTTGTCGAAATAACTGTCCTACCTAAAATTTCATATAAATACCTGAAAATGGTACTGTTAAGTTTATATTCTCTTTATATATATAAGTTTATATTTATATTCTTCATTATAATAAATCACAAGTGAAAATTAACATTTTCATGGCTGGTAATTTCAATAATAATAATCAAACGAGATGCCATCCAGCAGTGGTTGCTGAGGCTGTTGATGATGATAAATTTTCATCCCAAGCAGGATAAACAACAGTTTTTATGACTCCAAAGCGGTATTGATTGTGAACAAAGTTGTCTTCAATCGATAATTGTGAGAGTGCGAGAGCGCTAAATTGTAGAAATTTCTTACGAATATTTAGCACTCCATTATAATATTAAGTAATAGAATGTGATTAAGATAACTAAGAATGTTTGTAACCTGCCGATATTAAATCATCTAGACATGTAATTATTTGTTTCACAACAAATATACAGTGAATGTTATCATTTAAATCGCCAAACAACAGTAAATTAATAAGAGTATAAATGCCTGTTACGCATTTTACGTCGGTGTTACAAAACAAAATTTTGTAAACAAACTCTCGCACGTGCGCAAGATGATTCATTGCAGAATCAGTTGAAGTTATAAGGGCAGATGAACATTGGCCACTGTGAAAATAACAGCATTTACACAAACATACAGACAGCGATCACAAAATGATCATAGTTCAGGAATGTTTTAGTGCCTGCCTACCGCTCCTATTACAAAAGACTTGGCGACTGAACTCAAAATATAATTGTTGTGCATTCTAGTCACTCCCACGTCGAAATACAATTATATCTCGCATAAAAGATTAAACTCTATTCAGACTATGCTGTTTTGTTTTTGCAAAATGAAGTGGACACACCAATAACAACTTAAACGAATGAACACGATCGCCGTCCAAGATGTTAAGCACACATGGAATGTTGTGTGTGCAGCCGCAGCAGCATTGAATGGTGATGTGTCCCGTGTAGTCGCTTCCTACGCGCAGTTGTATCATTAGTGCCACACGACACTACTCAGTTACTCAGTCAATCGGTCATTGGGTAGGCATCAATTTTCTAGAATGGTGCGTTCACGTCATTCATGAATGTTTTTATAGCTATAAACTTATTTAAATACGTGCTTACTTCCTTCTAAAAATGTTTTAATGATATCATATCTTTGAGTCGTGTTTCAACGATATCACATTTTATTAAAAGGGCTCGTGAGATATGTTTATGACGTATCATTAAAATGTTAAGCTTAACGATAAAGGCAACGCGAAGTAGATACAGTAAGTTTGAATAATATTTATTAAAAATATTTTGTCTTTGATATAGGTCAAGGCTTACTCCTTTGATGTTTGTACGCAATTTGGGAAGCTAAAAACTACGTTGAAATAAAATGATGCGGTAAGTTAGTCACATGCGTGTGGCACGTAGCGTAACGTAGCACGTCAATCAAAATATCAGCGTAGAGATAGGCAGACGCCCGCGACTGATGGTACGTGCACGATCGTCACATATTATACTCTCTTTTGTTCATATTATTCAAAAACCTGTTTCCACATATTAATGATGATATAAGACACAAACAAATTTACACCTTAATTTGTTTGTATCAAAACTAAAAAGTAATCTGCAATGATAACTTATCAAACGTATCATTCAAATTGTTTGCGATAAAATTTACATAGAAGTTATAACTCAATTTTATAAGTAACTAGAGCGGCACCGTTCCATTCGGGTTATTTTTTACCCACAAACATCCTCCATAAACGCTCTTTATTATGCTAACATTTTTTTTAACCATACAGATAATCCCAAGATCAACGCGTGTAATCTTGGATCTACCATGGATGAAATAGAATATTGAAATGAACAACTGATCCACAATAATAAAATTTGAACATATGTTATGTTAATAACGAGAGGTTCCGTATGGCTGACGTCATCGGAAGGTTGTCGCGCTGACGTAAGGTGTGCACACGGCCCTGGGCCATGCGTGGGCTCAGCCACCTGCTTCTGCCCACTACAAAACAAATTGAATGGTAAATGTGAAATAAAATGTCGTCCATACAGATTTGTAAATGAAAGTAAATTCTACAAACACGTGTAGAAGTAAAACAATTGTAAAAAAGTAGTAACAGAGAGATTAAAAACTTCATTCAGTGAGACTCTTTTTACCATGGTAAAATCGTGTCTTTATCAAGGAATGCTATTGCCCGCAGCTTCACTCGTGGTACTATTTCTAATAATTTTTAACTTTATAAAGATGAACTGCCAGGCTTCTTCGTTTTAATATATCATGAATTCATAACACTCACAAATAATGTGGCTTTCTATTGGTAAAATAATATTCAAAATCAGGGTACTCACAAACTTGACCTCTTTATAATATTAGTATAGATATTCGACTCATATTTTTAGCATTGCAGCGCAAAACAAAATGCCAATGGAATCATTCTAATCTACAAAGACACTTTTCTTCAAAGGTATATAAAACAAAAGATTTATAATGTAACATTATAAACCTATTACTTTACATTACTTGGCGAAGTCAAAAAACTGTGCAGACATACGTGAAGTTTTCATATCTAGAATGCTAAAATGTGATTTTAAAAATGTTTAATAGTTAATGACATCTTTCTACACGCTTCGTTACAAACTTTAAAAGTTATATTAAAATACACTCAAAATATTTTTTTACTACTGTCGCTGTCCTATATACGTGACAGTGTCCTATATTTTCTGTTTTAAGCTTATTCTAATAAAATTTAGACATGAGTGAAAATTATTTCAAAAACAAATATTTAGTTCACTTTGATAACATCTAATAGGATGATTGAGATTTATTTGTTACTAGCTGAACCCCGCGGTGTTACCCGCGGCTATTTTTGTACCGCGAGTAACGCCGCGGGACAAAGTTAGTCTAAAAAAGTACCCTAAGTTACTCCCCGGATCATCAGCTACCTGCCAGTGAAAGTCCCGTCAAAATCCGTCCAGCCGTTCCAGAGATTACCCGGAACAAACAGACAGACAGACAAAAATTTTTTTAACTACATATTTGGTATATGTATCGTGTATACATACATATGCATTTAGTAAAAACCGGTTATTTTAATATTACAAACAGACACTCCAATTTTATTTATTTGTATAGATTGTGCATTACATATATACTCGTAAATACATACACTTTTTAAAAATACTTTGTACAACCACTTTCAATGGACTATATACTAGGAAACTATTTTAAAGATTTTCAATACTGCCATATTGGACCACCAATAAAAATATTTATCTATATCTATGCTAATCTATACTTATAATAAAAATGTAACACAGGTCCTATTCTGTACATTAAAGATATTTTTTTTTAGAGGGCTCTCTATAATCGATACTGACGCCAAAAATGATTTTTTTTTCATTTTTGTCTGTCTGTCTGTATCTTGGCCGCGCATCACGCCGAAACTACTGAATGGATTCAAATAAAACTTGGCATGATTTAAGTTCATACTACGAGGTAGGACATAGGATACTTTTAATCCCGGTTTCCTGGAGAGAGGGGAGGAAAGTCAAAAGATGTACTTAGTTGTGATTCAATAACACATAATCCAATTTCATTCATTCTTTTTTGCTAGAAAGCAAGTACTTTAAATATTGTTCCGCGATCTATTTATACATATAATAAATCTGTAGACGTCGAGTTTGTCGGTTGTGCCCGCATGACGTAAAACAAGCATTGTGTGTAATGCGGTATATAATTAGTATTTGATAGGTAGGTATTTGTTTTGTTTCTTTCCATAGAAAAAGTTATTTTAAAGTTTCTTGAAAACTGTTTCTTTCCTTAAAACAGCGACAAAAAGTTAGTGTTAAGTACTTTTTAACAATTAATTAGCTTTATTTGTTAGTGTTTTATTTACTTTTAGTAAGTTGTAGATACCCCACTGTTTTCGTTGAATTAGTTGTAGGTACATATGTACGTTTTGAAAATAAGCTTTATTCGTTAGGTTTAATTTTTTATTTCGACTCCGCCCGCGGGCTAGTAATATATAAGGCTGAAGAGTTTGTTTGCTTGAACGTGCTAATCTCAGGAAGTACTAGTCCGATTTAAAAAAATCTTTCCGTGTTAGATAGCCCATTTATCGAGGAATACTATAGGCTATATATCATCATGCTAAGACCAATAGGAGCGGCGCACCAATGAAGATGTTTAAAAAACGGGGGAAAATTATCACGCTACAGGCAATAAATATACTAGCTGACACACGGAAACGAAGTTGCGTGTGTCAGCTAGTATATTTATAATGCCATTCTAAATTATCACAAAATCCCCTTTATAGTAAGTATTTCTTTTAATAATAATGGATCATAAGTTATGCATGTTAATGCAGCAGGGAAATCCTACTAAGTGCATTTGTGAGTGAATGTTGGCTCGTAAAAGCATCAATTGGTTCAGGTAACTATGTCCATCAATGCAATGTTTCGATCTTGGAATTGGAACTCATTCAACATCGTACGACTATCTATTGAAAACGTGAGTATTTACAGCGTATTTCTAAGATTTGTGTTGCATAAGATTAATTCAATTTTTTTTTTTATGTATACCAAAATCACTCTAATCTGCCTGATGGAAAGCATAAGCAGAATCCAAGAGTGGTGGTCACCATACTCATTGCGAATGCAGCATGGTGACCCACACTATGGCGGCCTAGTGATGCTTCTGCATTGGGCCTCCGGTCTCGTACTCACCAACGAAACACACAAATGTCTAAGGTCATCTGAAGATTTGGGACTGGAGATGCCTCTGCATTCTACAAAATTCTATGACCAATCCTTTACGGTTGAAGCTGTACGCTTATGGAATGCATTGCCGATATACATTAGAAAAGCGCCAACAGTACATAGTTTTAAGAAAATGGTTCAGGAATATTATACGACATAACTGATATGTATATTTAATGCAATTGTAGTATAATTGATTAGTTAAATTTATTGCCATGTATGTGTATGTATGTATGTTAATGTGTATGTGTGTGTATATAGATATGTGTGTTTCTAGTTATATTCATTACAAAATTATAATTCTTCAAAACTACCGCACCGTCAACTACTGTCTCTCCGATACATTTTTATCCATCCTAAGGTTGCCTGGAAGAGATTGATTTTGGCAATAAGGCCGCCCTTTGTACATTACATTTGTGCATTTGTCATTTTCTGTATTCTATTTTAAATATGTTGTATGGTGTACAAATAAAGAGTTTTCTATCTATCTATCTATCTAAACACGACAACACGAATGCTGTCATTTTACGTTGATCTTCTGTGCAAGGGTAGTACCGTCCCGGTCGAGCCGGCCCGTTCATGCTGAAATCAGCGTGGCTCCACTACCTAGATGGGCCATTCTACAATATAAAAAAAAAGTTAAATTTTCGTTACTAGTGACTATTGGTGACCTGACTACGGCAAGTCAGTTTGGCAGTCTAAGTAATCTAAGTATGTTTGCATGTTCCACCATGGCAGCGTCTAAACTACTGAACCAACTTTAATGAATGTGGTGTCAATAAATTTGTAATAACGGTGCGGTTGACACAGGCTATTCGATAAGTGGTCCGGAGGTCTTACTACAGCAGTTCCCGGATCTCTCCCTCTCTCAGGCGCAGAGTGGCACACCGTGTGGTTTTGGTCGGTTCGATTCCGACACACCACCCCGCCGCCGCAACGGGCGGGTGAGACGGCCCGAGGGGGTTTCCACACGTAAATAAAAAAAAGGCTATTCGATAAGTATGTACACTATTAATTACATTTTTGAACCGTTTGGGGTCAAGACGTTAGGTGAAGGGGGGCAGAGTGCTAGCGCTGTTTCAATAACTAGCTAAGCAACTGAATGACGCTTCTCGTGACCAGAAGGCCGGCCTTTTTCTAGCACAGAGAATTAGCATTGCCATTCAACGTGTCTATGCTGCCAGTCTTTTGGGAACGCTTCTAGTAGGCGATGATGTGGAGGAGTTTTTTGATGCTTGTGATGTATGTAATGCAATGTAAATATTGTTGTTGTTTTATTTTTTTATTATTATTTCCTAGTAGTTTAATTTAATTCTATAATTAAATGTAACTTTATGTAATATACTATCAAAAATTAATTATTGGCTATATATGGATAAATAAATAAATAAATAAATATTTCGGACATCTATCACACAACGCCATCTAGTCCCAAGCTAAGCAGAGCTTGTGTTATGGGTACTAGACAACTGATACAAATACATATATACTTTTTTTTTTGTAAATACATACATATTATACATAGAAAACACCCAAACTCCGAAATATATATGGATATATGGATAGAACGCGTTTTTCCTAGTTTTTAATGTGAGTTTTTGTTCATACTAGAATTAACTAATGCTCAAATCGAATATCAGTTCTAACTTGTTCTTTACTAGACGAAACGCGTTAGGTTAGGTTATTTATATATTTACATATTCGGGTTATAGATTTTTTAAACTTTTTCTTGTTTCCTAGTGACATACTCCGGGAGTAACACACTATTCAAAAATTAGCATCTTGTATTTATTCAATTTATGTAATAAAACATAAGCATTACAGTTTACACCAAATCGCTCATATCCGTACTAATTACAAGACAAAAAATAAAACAACAGACATATTATTACAATTACAAAAGTTAATTTAAAAAAACAATAAAATAAAATTTGTGAACAGAAAACAAGCTTCGTAGGAACTTTAAAATTTGTCTTTAAGATATAAATGCAAATGTCCGCATCTGGACTATTTAAGGGACTCATTTATGAGACTAATTGCTCTAGCAGTGGGGCTGTTGTCATCCTGGGGCGAGCGCCACGTGGATAACACAAGAGTATATTATGTTGTCGTCTCCCAACCCCACGCATATATTTATCGGGAACATAAAAATGTATTGATTCCCGTACACTAGGGCTATCTACCTCACCCGCACGATATGTATATAAGTATGTAGTAGTAAAAGTTTATATGGATGTTTCAAAGAGATGTTTTGTGTGTTGTATAAATAATACTAAAGGGATTTTTTTCTTAAGATGAATATCAAATGTATTAGAATAGTATAGGACTATTTTATGTCCCACGCGTTATTTAGGGTTTTTAAACAGTGAATAATAAACGGCATTAATATTTTCCATGAAACGTTTGTCAACTTTTCCATTTCATTATGGATGCATGTTTCATGGGTTTTTTTAATAATGGTCAATGAACTCGCAAAATGATGTCACATGATCCCTGGTGACTAGTATGGATTAAACTTGTGATATGGGTATATACATATCTAATGTAACTAGGTAATTAGAGAAGTCTATATAGGCACATCGAAACATTTTAAATATTAGACAAACTAGTGACTAGAAGCAAATATTATGATTATTGCATTATTATTATTGTCATTTAAAAATGTTATTTGGAAATAGAAAAAAATTACAAAAGAAATGTTGTGAAGCATGGCAAACGACAAAACGGGGTCATTTACTACACTACTCCGTCGCCGCCCGCCCGTTCGAGATGCGTTCCACAAATCATATTTAGCCTAGCAGTATGGAGAATTGTGACTATTGCTGTTTGTCTTGGAATAGACGCGTTAATGAAAGCTGGCATCTGATACACGAATTAAGAGTGACCTATATTCAACTCCTCAGAAAACTACTTTCTGCAAAATTTTTGCAATACTTTAATTTATCTAAAATAATTGTGTTTCCGATTAGTATTTCACTCCAGAAATTTCCGTTTCGGCCTGATTTCACCGAAAAACGAGTGTTATGGTTAATAAATAAAAATATTTCGGTAGAAACAAAAATATAATATACGTTTTCGTACGATACGCACAATATTCGTGCTGTCGTATTGGTTGGTGAGTTTGAGACCGGCGGCCCAGTGATGCAGAAGCATCTCCATAGGCCACTATAGTATGGGTCACCATGCCGCATTGTTGCATTGCATTGTGTGTATTCGCTTATTTTTAGTGTTACCAAAGCACACAGAATCCTATCATCAGAATGCACATTTGTCTAATGAGCTGCTTACTAATTTGACCTAATGAGGCAGTACCTACTCATTTATTAAATTTAAATAATAACCATCTTAAAAAGAATAAACATCTTAAAAAAAAAAGTAAAAAAAAAACAATAAACATATTAGATTTGTTGGTTCTTAACATTCAACTAACAAAAATAAGTATTAAATCATAAACAAAGATCCGTATAAAATAGATAAATAGTGGGTGGGATAAATTATTCTAATATAGTCGTCATAGATAATTATTATTACTCTGCTCTTTTAGTTTATTCTTTTTAAAAAGACAACTCCCGCATTAGGAATACCCTGTGTCGCAGAGTACTTTACGAACATACAAGAAACGGACACAAAGAAATCCTTAGAATAACAATTTGTGGAGCACACAAAGTGTTGTCCCATGTGGGATTTGAACCCAAAACACTTGTGGGAAGAAAAAGTGGCGTGGCGACCCCCTGAACCACTAGGCCATACGTGTTGTCACAAAATGTATAAGCTAATTAGGATAGGTACATAAGCTCTTTCCATCCATCGTCCTACGCGACAGCAGTTTCATCCCCATCAAGATGGTTGGCAGTCCACAACTGTGCGCTTTTCTAGAAACTTTCTGTCTCGCGCAACAAAACTGTGGAATGAACCGTCGCGGCGTCGCTTGTGATATTCACGGACTAATACGACCCTCGACTCTCGACTTTGAAGAAAGAACCTCCTTTTTTTAAATCGGTTTAAAAGAGCATACACCTTCTTAAAAGGCCGGCAACGCACTTGTGTCGCCTCTGGTGTTGCGGGTATCTGCTCGTTTGCCCCCTATTCCATAAAAAAAGAAGTTAAAAATCAAGTCTTGTTTGATAATAAGATTCAAAGGTAGGAACGAATTTGAACAGTGAATATTTTTTTTACCAAACAAAGACATATGCATACATAGTTTGATCAAAGCAGTAGCCATAGCGGGGCGATGATGTAAAAGGATGTTTTCAGCGAGTTGGCAACAGCGGCCGTCTGTTTTTCGTCGAAGCACAGTTAGAGCTACACCCTGTCTGGGCCTATGCCGAAATGCAGCTGTAAAAACACACAAATTACACCACTTCTTTCCATCGCAATCAATGTACGTAGAATGCTGAAATGTTTCCCTGTTGCGCAACAGGCACCCACGTACAACCGCATATTATGTTGGCAAGTCTAATGACGTCAGTAGATAATGCAAATATATCACAAGCGAATTGAGCATACCATAATGGTATAATATAAATTCCTACTATAATAGTAAAAATAAAAGTGAGAAGTGTAAGCCTAAGTGAAATCTGCTAACAGATTCACATGAAATAAATAGAAGCATAATAATCCTTGAGAAACACTTTCAATTCAGTTGTTTTTAAACAAGAAGCATGATAAATGACTACCTGGTTTATATAAGAAATAAATGATTTCAACAGACTTAAAAAGGGAGGAATTTGGCCGTTAGTCGAAATTTTTAAAGTTGATATTATTCCATATACATTAAAGATTTAGTAAAATCTCTAAATAGGTAACGTTTGGTATTTGTTACTATTAATCAGATACACCAGTAAAACAAACATAATTGTATTCTGTGGATATAAAACCGTTCCTGAGAACTGTAAAATACTGATTTTAGTTTCTTAATTTAATGTCACCTATGTTTCCTATATAAATAACGATATAAACGTCAAGATGCTTGCCTTTAAATATACAACATCTACAGCAATAAGCTTTATATAAGACGAATTGTTTCTTTCTAATAAATATTTTCACACATCCAATTAGAATTTTTGCCAAAATATATTACACGGCTATTAAAGTGTCATAGTGTAGATGTGCGTCCGTTACTTTTTTTCATTATTTGTTCAAATATACCACTATCCTACACCAGGTCACGGAAATGATATAATAATTTTATCAACGTAAAATATTAATGAAAATTCACATACAAATTGACAAAAGCAAAAATGTAGTATAAGGGACCCGCATTGAAAAGTGAACTATATTTCACTCTATTTAATATCTGACAACCCACATGCTTTTCCTAGTAAAAAGCGCAAACGCCGGGTACGACCAAGCGATGTTGTCCTGATAGTCCGCTTGTATGATGCAGTGTTGTTTGCGTCAGGAAAAGCGAGATGCATGAACAATCACCACTTTGGGGCTTCCCGGCGTACCACTAGACATTTCGATTTTAGTTTCTGATATTTTTAACGCCATCAGACTTACGCTTTGGTTCTTATGTGTAAGTGTGGGAAGTATATACCATATATGCTGGTCTAAAACTACGGATCCGTTAACCCTCATGCTATTCTGGTAAAGAAACCTTAAGTCTTAAAGAATCCCGTTCCAGGAAATATAATATTTAGTCTGTAAGTGTTGATAGGCTATAATTATATCTTAGCGGAGTATAATGTTATTTATCTACTAGTTTTAATCGCATTTTTATGTTGAAATAAAATGATTGTGTAAGATCGCTGTTCTAACGACTTGTAAACATTTTTTTTAATCACGAGTTTGATTCACGTGTCAGGGAAAATACCTAGACTCGATTACTATTTTGATCAGTCTGCCGTCAAAATATACTTATAATATATGATTATAGCCGGGCACTTAGACATATAACAAGTAGCTGACGATTTCGGAATATTAAAAATGGATAGAGAAAAAGTACCTTTTCCTATGTTCGTGTATTAAGTCATTGACGCAAATCTCTACACATAAATAACGAGAAAATATTTTAGTTCGTTCACAAGTAGCTCTACATTCTTTTTATTTATAAATAGGTAGGTAAGTATCAAAGGCGTTATGTACCTAATATCAAACGCGGTTGCAACGTTCGAGCTGCAAATAAGCATGTGAATGAACGCTTATGAAAGGTGATAAAAGTTCCTCAGTCCCTGTAAACATATGTTTTAACGAATTGTGTTTACGGTTCTGACTTACTAACGTTTATTATTGAAAAGGCATAAATCTACTAAGTTTACGATTTAAAGCCGAATAGTAAGAATCTCGAAATACAGAGAGCCGCAACAACTACGTAAAGATGTTAACAATTTTATTTGAACTGAAACATAACAGCTGTTTATGTTTGCCATCAGGGCTGCCACTTAACGAGCCCTGTTCCACATTTTTTATTTAGTACTTCATTATTCATTTCCCAACGCAATATTTACATAATATTTTAATGAATTTTTTTTTACAAGTTTACAACCAAGAGAACATCACTGCCAGCGTGTTAAATCGTTGGCCTTGACGACAAACGACCCTGGTCAAAACCGAGACTATCATGTCATCTGATTAATCTAAATTTATAGATATTGGCAAGTGAGCGGAACTCACACCAGACAATTAACTGTAGCACTTGTTAAATTGTCTCACGGAGACAGTACGAAATAACTTTCGTTGGCAACGTTCTAACATCAGCACAATACAGCTGTTGCAGCTGGGAAATAAACGCACAAAATTTAATATACTTATTTAACAATGTAGATATATTAAAAGACGATTGTTTACTTGATTACTAATTTTGGTAATTAAAATTAGTAATCAAGTAAAGGGCTTTTATTTTAATTATCTAAATTAAACTTTAGATAATTAAAATAAAAGCCCTTTAACGAGAAAGAACATCCAGTATTGATATAGCATTAAGTAGATTCATCTTCATAGTTATAGATGCTAAAGTTAATAAATTTACATAAAGCTAAATAGTATTAGTAGCCGTAATATTAGCAATGTTGTTGCCCATAAACAAAATCCTTTTGCCAAAACAATCCGTTCGGCATTAACAGAATTTAACAACCTAGAGCATGGCGAGGCTCATGATTTATGAGCTCTCAACCAACAGAAGAATTTAAAACTGTTATTGTGGACTGAAGCATTGATTTAGACTGAAACATTTCTTGCTAATAACTTTTAAAGATAATCTGTATTTCACTTCTGCTCTATTATGTATTATGTAGATTGTAATTTGTGCAAAAATTATTTAAACGCCAGTAGCTACACGATGTGGTGTATCACGATCACACGTGACGACTCTGACGACCCCCATTCATCCGTCATGTTCCACGTGTAATACGCCTTTGCCCGGTCTGGCATCTTGCCGTGTGACGAGAATACGCAAAATCGATGGAAATCGCACTATTCTTACAGAAGCTGACCGTGTTTACTTCATTGACCCACCGATTGACATTTATCTGTTGTGAGGATAATACGGTTACTTTGAACAGTGTTCTTAAGACTACCGGCCATCATGAGACATGACTCATATGATTGTAAAATTAATCGTAAAATGCGTGCAATCGCAATAGGCGGATGTTAATATACATACTTCTGACAATATTCCCGGCGGGCTGGTCGGCCACGCGAATAACAAACGAGCAAAGCGAGCACTGTTTTAGGTCAACGTTGAACAAATACCAAACGGGTCGGTCGGACACTTCCGTGGTCTATTTCTGAACTACATCTAAACGATGA
Source organism: Spilosoma lubricipeda (assembly GCA_905220595.1). Classification (NCBI taxonomy): domain Eukaryota; kingdom Metazoa; phylum Arthropoda; class Insecta; order Lepidoptera; family Erebidae; genus Spilosoma; species Spilosoma lubricipeda. The sequence goes on from HG992290.1 coordinate 7,805,546, forward strand.
GGACTGTGCTGGCGTTTCTGTCGCGACTTTCGCGACGAGCATTGGAGTCAATGCTTTTGATTCCCACCCCCCTAATATGCTCAGGGTTATTTAATTTAAAACAATGAAAATTGAAAAAAAAAAGAAACTAAAGCACAACTGTGTTATACAAAAGAAAAATACATATTTACATAAACAATACAACTTGTCTACGAGCCATGATAGTACGAGCTGCACTTGCGTTTCTAACCCTTTACAAAAACACTGTACACTTTTCTTGAAGAGCCCCATACTCTAGTATCTTAATATATTCTCCTCAATATCTAACCTTTTCAAGAACTCCTTTCCACGGTCAGAGCGCCTTCGGTAAGAATTGCCTAGCTTTGAAAGGTAACATTTACTACAAACTAATGCACTAACCGTTTAATCACCTTGAAGGAAATTGGAATTAAAAAATGTTAGTCGCGCTAATAAAATACTTGAGTTGAAATTTTTTGATAAAATATGTTAATCTGTACAATTTTTGTTCTAAATGTTCAACGTAAAAAACGACTAGATTACACACTAAGGGTTGGATTGAGCAAATTGCGGAAGCAATCATTGGTATGTATTTCGTGAAGCAGGCCAGGCGGCCTGATTGCGTGGTCGTTGTGTCTACCTCTATAATCTAAATAAGGAGCAAAAGTTCAACGGCCCGTCCCAACAGACTAGGAAGAAACCGACAAAAGTCACCATGATATCTTAAATCACTATTTCGTCTACTTGTAACGGGTGATCCGTGTTCTACATGTTAGCTCGAAATACACATATTAATCACCAGCTCTAAAGTTGACATTGTGTATCATACGAAAATGGGTGACTTCGTCTCTTGAAATAAAAAATTAATGTGTGCTATCAATTGTATAATAAACCGCTTTATCGATTCAACAACCTCGAAACAGGTTATTTAATAATTTAGTTACTACATTATCGGTTTTGGTGTAGTAAAAATCGTCACCTAGAAGTAGAAGAGTTTCAAAATCCAAACGCCTGTAAAATGATTTTCCTTCACGTGTAGAGATACCGACGCAAATGACGTAGCGGCTTGGCAAGCGCTGAAGCGTGAGACAGGAATTGCGTAAAAGTGTCGTGAACACTTCATTCGAACTGTCTCTGCGAACTTTTCACGACACCAAAACTACTAAAATACCATTATCGTCTGTCAACAACGATGAAAATATCTCGGTCGGTTTACAATATTCCCACTAATACTAATTGTTAATTACTCGTGTTAAAATAAAGCAATTTCCATAAAAGTCTGTTATCTTTAAAATCTTACACATCAAATCTTAGGCAATCCGTTAGAGAGCGGTGTAATTTATAATAAAGCTTTTAAAACTAATTACATTCACTTCCTCAATGTAAAGTGATGCTTTGGTTGTATTTCATATTCACAGTAACTTAAAAAAAAAGATACATGAGAGAAACATACGTTTAAGTTTAAGTTTGAATTCTAAATATTCTCTTAATTGAATGAAAAGCAAACAACAGTTAAGAAAGTTGCATTATTAATAGAAGACGACAAGGGGTACATTGAATTATAGAACTAATCTACGAAAACTAAACGTGGAAAAAATCTTGGACACACTCCAAGTAGCTGATTGATGAGGATGGTCATTTCGTACACGGCCAATCCCGAGATTTTTCTTATTATTTAGCAAAGTAGTGGACTAGTCTATTTCTGTAAACCGAAAAACAAGCCGGCTACAAAAAATGCCACGGAATTCGAAAAAAAAACTATTCGAGATGTAATAAAAACCTTCCTTGGGTAAATATCAAAATGGAATACACTTTTTAAATATATTTTGTCTTTATTTAGAGAGTTCATTTTAACACCAAAAATATGTCAGCTATTTAATCATCTAGAGTTAGACGTAAGTACTGTTAATATATTAGTGGAGAAAAAAATTGAAGCCAATAAAAATAAAGTTAAGAAGACACTGAAGCTCGACATCTGAAATTCATGTGGATAAACAAGAAGATGAAGGCTAACAGTGTAATAAAATGAAACGAGCGCGCCGACCGGAGCAACACCCTCGACGCAAAACCGTTAACTGACCACAACCGCGTCAAACATTGCCCATTGCTGCACACCAGTCAGCACTAATTATCATAATTAAATCTTCATAATCATTTAAAGCAAACCAACTGAAACTTATAACTACGAATTTACTCCTCGTGTTTTGAATAGAGGTTTATGTCTGTTTTTTTATTTTATACTTGAGGTTCACTATGTTGTCTATGAATATTAATAAGAATTTCATTGCAGCTCTTTAATTTTTAATCTAGAATTCATAGTTTAAACCTTCCCTGGACTACGACAAACATTTCAAAACCAACATCAGCTAAATCGGAACAGCCGGAATTTCAAGTTTTAGCGAGACAAACGAACAGCACTTAAATCTATACTAATATATAAAGCTGAAGAGTTTGTTTGTTTGAACACGCTAATCTCAGGAACCGCTGGTCCGATTTGAAAAATTCTTTCGGTGTTGAATAGTCCATTTATCGAGGAAGGCTATAGGGTATATATCATCACGCTACTACTAATAGGAGCGGAGCAACAATGAAGAATGTTTCAAAAACGGGGGAAATTTTTACGCTACGGGCAATATAAGGCGCAAACGAGGTTGCGTGGGTCGGCTAGTTTTGTATATAAGAAACAAAATTACCTACAAGATAAAACCAAAAGCAATATATCCTTCTACAACATGCTTAGTGATACAGATATATTTGGGTTAAAGTTTTTGCTCACCCAAACCCTCTACGAATATAATCTGGTATATCAGAATATGGACGGTTGAGTAAGCACAAGGTCTGGGTAGAAAATCTAACTTCATGAATTATAATACATCTTGAGCTTATGATAGAACTCATAATTGTTAAGCTTAATTGAAAATAGACTTTTTTGCAAATAGTATTTTTATGTTAATTGAAAAACATAACGAACACGTGGGTCAATCGTAATCAAACAATCGCGCAATCGTGGCCTATAGTCACTCTTATATTTAGGGTAGAATTTGTTCTTTGCTTTGATGAAATTAACAGGTAAGGAGTAGTACTAGGGTGGAAAAATGTATATTTGTATTATGTAATAATGTTACTTTATATTGATATAATTTACAGACACATTGTCTTACAAATTGCGTGGTACGTTATCCCGGTCCTACGCCCAAAAGTTTTTCCCTGTTAGCTACCACAATCGAAATTTTTTTTAAGGTGAAATTTGGGCCCCTCATAAAAATGAAGCCACTTACGAAAAATTTGCTTGATAGTAATAACTTGTACAATTTGATCCGTGGATCCCAAACTATAACTAAACGAGGCGCATCATTATCAGTTTAATTTTTAAAGTCAGTTGTTACATTAGTTTCGACAAGCAGTTACCTACCACAGGTACCTATAAAAGGGTGCCACGTCTGGTGTATTTATTACTTGAGGGTTACTTTTGACTTTTGTCTAGTGCAAAAAGTGAAAAAAAAAGTCAGAAATATTAATAAAATGCGATAGACGAAGGGTTACAATAATTTACAGATGAGGGGGAATTATCTACGTTACCTCCACACTAGCCTAGGTGGATTTCTTTTTTAATTTCCATAGTCTAAGTTCATAGACCTTTGATCATCTAGTGCGTTCGGCACAACCGGCGTTGCAAGACACATGTTTTTTGCACTTAAGTATCTTTTGTGACTAACTGTTCAACAGTACATCCATGATTTATATAAATTACTAGCATTTGCCCGCGGCTCCACCAGAGGTTATAATCGGTGCAGCTGTTTAGCCGTGAAATCGTAATAAACAGACAGACAGAACGCCAGAGTTACTTTCGAATTTATAACATATGTATGTACATAGTATGGATGAAGACGACAAAAAACTAGTCGTTTTCCATCTCTTCAACAAGATGTCGATATGTATGTAATACACTTCTGCCTACCCTCAGCGAGGATTTAGACATGAGTACACAATACGTAAATACAAAACTTCAAAAACTAACAATAGACTATTTCAAAATGCAACTAGTTACGCAAGCATGTCTCCAGACTTACCGAAAAATAATGTGCCAAGCATTTAGACGTTTGGAAAGAAGAACGTGAAGGTTAATTACCTGAAAATATAAAATAAACAAATAGTACTGGCGCACTACTAAAGCCTAAATAACACATTCAAAAACGGCATGGAAACATATTTGTAAACTGTAAACAGTTGTTCTAAATCGTGTAGTCCTTGAAATGGTCAATCGAATCTCGCCAAAAGTGAAATTATATTATAATGTTATTTGTAGCTTGTACTCAATGTATGTAAATGCTACAAAATGTTATATTGTGAGTAAAACTTAAATTGTACAAGAATTAGGCCATGGTTTAACACAATTTTAATGGAAGATACGTCAAATCATCTGTCAGATAAGCTATCCAAAACTTACATGTGACCGGTGAAGCAGGGCCTTACAATAATTTTAGTTTTAATGGACGATTGTGTAGTATTAGAAGCATTAAAATTAGTATTGAGAGGTTGGGAAGTTTCTATCAAAATCTAATATGCTTGTTTAATATAGATCAAGTTTATATTCAATTCGCGTAGTAAAAGTCATTCTCCTACATATTTCTTTTTAATTGTTATTTTAAAATTATACAATAAAGAATGTACCAGAAAAAGTAATACCAAAAATATAAAAGGATACGTTGGCAATAGTTAAAACGTTTTGCTGGCGCTTGAATACGATTGTCAGAAAGCAGTAGGTGCGGTAATTGGGGAGCACGCAAATAGACAAAAGTTCGTAAACAAGTTTGACAGCATCGACTGATACGACCCACCCACGCTCTAGTCTTCAACACACGTAAAACCTAGAAAAAACAGTATTGTGTTGAACCATGACACCGGTATAGTTAATGGAAAAAATGAAATTTGTTTTTGTTTATAGTTTCGAGGACATCTAAACAGGCGTAGGTGTTTTATAACGTGTTTACGATTAGTTTGTTACAAAAGAATTTTGGATTTTTAATTATGTATGTGCGTACATACCTACTTTCTGTATCATGCTTTACTCTATTCGAGTACAGGTTTTGTGTTTGAGGTCCGAAACTAGTTGGGCATCCTTGACATCCGCACGTGATTAAAACTGTATGATACATATGAAATTACGAGCTTTATTTTATTGTGTGTGAATTGCTATTGTATATAAAAATAACGTCAGAATAGGAACAGTCAATGAGTTTAATAGTCGGAATTTACCTGCAATAGTTTTATAGGTCAGGCGGCTGAAGTTCGTTAATCTCTGAACTGACATTATTTTAGCCGACGACGGCGGGCCACAACCAGCGTATCGACAAGCCAAAAGGATCGGCAGTTCTGGCGGTGTACCAAGGAACGCGAGCAGCGGCCGTACTAATGTACGTTTCGAGACCCAACTTGGCATTTTCTCCTGCTTTTAACAGCTTCAGAAAACTCATATACATTCACTTTCAACATTTCTGATCATGGCAATTATAATATTATAAAGCTTTTAATTTGTTAAGTTGAACGCGTTATCTCAGGAACTACTATTTCGAATTGAAAAATTATTTCGTTGTTGGAAAGACAACTTATCACATCAGCTAAAAAGGTTTCAAGAGCGTTGGAAATTCATTTCTACATATTTATTTTCTAGTTGTGTTCATATTATGTAGCTTTTAATTTATAAAGTGAGTTATAGTGACTCTGTAAATGCCATCAATAAAAAGTAACTGAAAAAACATATTATAATTATTTCTATTACTACTGTTATGTTAACTAAATTTTCCGTCTGGATTACACCGCTCTAATAAATCCGCAAAGTTGGAACATATTCAATGAATTACATTGTATGTCTCGAGTAGTTTACTGCTTGGTTTTCGATTTTAATTTCAGTTTCATTTATGAATATATATTTTAACATACTACATATTTTTAGAAGCACAGATAAAAATAACTATATTGGTAAGTATGTAGTTATTTGTACCTGTGCATTCATTATCACAAACTACAAGACTTCCTAACCAACATGCAAGCTCCTAGCTAGGTAGCGGGTAGCAGTTGTTAATTACTTATATTTAAAAATTAATCACATTTCGTTAAAGATGCATATATTATATATGCTAGAAATACATATACAATGTAAGTATCTAATCTAACAATAGAAAAAATAGGAGACAACTCAGACGGGTAGGCGAACTGTGCTCAACTATGTTGCTTAATTGTTGCAACGGTTCCGGACAACTATTTGACGTTTGGTGCCAAAGACAAGCAGTGCAAGGGCCAAATATAGTCTCCCAGCTGACGAAAGACCTGCTGCTGCAATCATACCTTGCTGGTTCTAATACACAATAATATATTGTCCTGGAACGTATTACCCATTGTTACTTAGATCCACACTAAACAGAGCTTATATGATGTCTAGTACATTTCCTTAAATGCAAACTGAACGAGAATCTTCCTTCCAACCCCAGCGTAGCAGTCGAAGGTATATTGTGTAAATAAAGGCGAGACGCTGACGCTGTCATATTATTATTTTATACTTTACTAACTGACCCGGCGAACTTCGTACCACCATAATTACATATCTGTCTCAGCTTCCCGTTGCGAACAAAAAAGACTTTCCCCGTTATATTTTCATTTTTCTTGTACACAAACCTTGTCCTAACAATAATGAACACATAAAAAAAGAATTTAATTTGATGCAGCCGATTGGAAGTTATGCGCGTTAATCTATAAATATATTACATATATTTATATATTAAGGTGTGGTATATTTTTTAAACTATAATCGATTTCTAACTCCAATGATCGATTGACAAAGATGTTTTTAATATTAACAATACAATTTAACATTACATCCATTCAATGTTGATATAAGCTGGAATTAGTATTTGTCTGTTAACAACATCCATGTTTCAAAAAGTATTATACTACCAATGGAGTTTCAACTACAGCGAAGGCTTTCACAAAATTTAAGGCCCTATCTATACTAATATTATAAAGCTGAAGAGTATGTTTGTTTGTTTGAACGCGCTAATCTCAGGAACCACGGGTCTGATTTGAAAAATTCTTTCAGTGTTGAATAGTACATTTATCGAGAAAGGCTGTAGGCTATATATATATATATATATATATACTGGAGCGGAGCAGCAATGAAGAATGTTATAAAAACGGGGGAAAATTATCACGCTACGTGCAACAGGGGACGCAAACGAGGTTGCGTGGGTCAGCTAGTCTTGTATAAAGAAATGCACTCCTAGATATAATAAATATATTAAACTGTTACTTCATTAGACGTAATAAGTTATGGCCTGTATTTACATTGGCGGGAGAGCGTCGAATGAGACATGCGAAAGTTGCGTCAGAGAGCTCAGGCGCAAGTGCACCGACACTGCCTAAGAGGATGACGCTCCCAAATGACACAGTATAGACAGAAATAAATCTGCAAGCTAAACAAAACGGGCATTTCCGGCGAGCACGTGCCCACTGACACAATTATTTTCCAAAATTGCAAATAAAATGTATGATTAACAGGCATGACAAAATTTCACTTTGGTCACGTGACGCCATGAATGGATGAATTATTATGTAATTTGGCGAAATCCTCATCTCTGAGTCACCGTACAAAATTAACATTACATGCAGTTGACTGGAAACGTTGCAGCTGTAATCTATTTATCATTCATACAAATACTCGAAATAATTTTGAATAAATATTCCATCCAGATAGCATTTCGATTCATAATTTGTTTCATCATAACATTCAGCTAGCTTTACACGGATATTTATATGTCTGAACTTGAATAGTTTACTTTTACCTAAACCGATCCAAATCCGAAAATTGCTTGATATAAAATTATGAACTAATTTGCATAGAGCATGTACGGCAAATTGAACTTTATAATTTACCAAGGCCTTTACTGTAATGCGAAATTTTAGAAACATATACTTGCTTTATTAATAAAATGTTTGATTCTCTGATGATAAGTACATACAATTGTATTATCAAAATTATAGACCGCATGAGCAGAATGAGTCCAATCATTTAAAGCGTTAGTTTACAAAAGTTAAGAATTTGAAAAAGGAGTGAGTTCTTCAAAATATTGTTTAATGGATTGTTTAATGCTTTCACGTCATACATTTTACACACAAATCTTGTAAGTCTAAAGCGATAGTTATTAATTCAATTACAAAAGTTTTTCCAAATAAAACAAATAACATAACTTTCTCCATCTGTCATTTTTAGCTGCAAATAACATTACCAGTTGTCTGAAAGAGATTGCTTTTGGCTATGAGGCCGCCCGTTGTACACTACACATGACATTTTATGTACCCTCTTATAACTCTGTAATGTATTGTAAAAATAGTTTCAGATCTATCTGTCTAGAATCTAGATCGTTCGGGCCGATACAATTCATATAGCCATTTGTTGCACTCCGCCTCTTTCTCCTGACTTTTTGCCTTCCATAGTCACAAATCCACAATTGCTATTCATAAATAAATGTACAAGAAATAAAACATCCTTTTCTTGAAATATATAAAAGATAAATAAGCAGCTCAGAAAATAGTATCAGAATCGATGGAAGTGAACTAAATTCTTATGCACTGATTCACAAAGCGTTTCTTTTCTGTTGCAATTTACAAACATTGACGTCAAAATCGGTTTTGTACGAACTAGTTTCAGTGCTTATAATAAAATACATCAAGGATAATATAAACCCACCTAGAAACAAGTCTTATTCTATACATGTCTCAACTAGTAACCATCAACTTGTTCAGATGACTTTATTTACTTTAATATAGGTACCTCAAATTCTTAGTCCTGCTTAGAACAAGTCTGGTGGGATTTATAGATTGCCTTTTGTAACGAGAGTAAAAAAAAATATGAAAACCGTTTTATAGTAGACGAATGTGTGATGACGAGATTCTTTGATATTTGCAAGTTGAACGGGGTCGATGTGCTTACTCGTAGTGAAAAACGAGCTTCAGGCGTTTCACCAGAGCGACAATGAAAATCGTAAACTACATCTTCATGGTTACGAAAAAAGTGATGAAAATATAAATATTTTATTTTATTCGTATCTGTAGAAAAATTAAATTAGTAAAATAACTTTGATGAAGTATTTATTTTTAAGTAGCTGAATTCAATTGAAGAATCAAGACGCGAGTTTTTTTAGCAATAAAATGTTTGTTATTAATAGGAAAATATCTTGGCAACTTTTCACACGAGGCACTTTAAGCATAAAACTTGTTATAGCTAAAATATGTTTAAATATTATTTTGATGTCGCAATGCAATGATTTATTTAACCAAGTTTCTTGACCGTAAAACACGTTAAAGTTCCGCAGTATTTCTGACAGTTTCAGAGGCACGGATTTGGAAATATTTATGGAGAATACAGATTGTGTAAGTGTAAGTTGACGACAGTCACAACAAAAAGAGTGACAAGAGTGTTCCGTATTTCATACAGCGGTATGGAACGGAAATATCTTGAAACAAAACAAAAACTCATTCAAAAGCCGTAAAAAGCTTTTAGTTTTTCTTAATACATATGAAGTAAATGTATACCAGCAGTTGTGTACGTGACATCAACCGGATAAACTAATCCGAATAGAATCCAATGCCGTACCGTCTGAGACTTTTATTTTAGAATATATTTGGGAATGCTTAACGTTGGATGTCGAGCAAGACATTAATATAAAAGATTTGTCTTATGAAATCTCGCGTGACGCCCCCGCGATCACAAGCGCACGGTTCGTGTATTTATATTGAGTTTTATATATGGGAAGAGTTCATTATAAACCATTTTTATTACTTTTATACAGGTATGCGTTACATTTCTACATCATAGATCAGTCATGCAACCGCGACTGTGTTATTAGTGTTATTGTATATTAGTATTACCCTATTCAATCGAAAAAAAGTTTTGTCATAGATGGACTAAAATTACTTTTATTTTTATTAATCGACATCCAAAACGGAGGAGGTTCTATGTTCCACTGTATATATTTTTGTACGTGAAATCTATACGATAGATAACTGTCTAAAGGTCTTAAACATCCACTGAGTTTTCAAAACAGTTAATTATTTTCCAAGTTCTTTTTGTTGCATCAGTCATAAAGGTATTTAACATAAATATGTTACTAAGTGGAATCTGCATTTCACTGAATAAAAGCAAATTCTTTTCTATATATAACACAGAAAGAGAATCTATCATGCCGTTAGTGGTTTCAGAAAATTATTTTGGAAGATGACCGACCGAAATATGTCTACATGTTGCATAATTAATGGCAGTCCCACTAATTTAGAGAATATTTCTATTCCCACGTATATTTTAACATTTAGTTTCTCTAAAGTTTAGTTAAAAAATGTGGTTTAACCATGTTGGTGACAACTCTTATTAATAATTTCTTGCTCTCGAGAATCTAAAAGCGAACAGCAAAAGTTTTTATAGAAATAAAGTAATAGAATGAAAAATAACACAAATTTTCTACTAGTTATTTAGAATTTAAAATATTTCAACATTGTGACAGAATAAAAATTGATGCAGAATAGAAAATCTAACCGATGAACAAAAGTCTAGAAAATACAAATCCTGGTTCAAATTTGCACAACAAATACTATATAAGACAGGTCATTCATAATCAGAAATGGAAAGTGTTGTCGGGAGTCCAGTTGACACTGATCCAAGATGCTGTCAGTAGATAACAGTAACATGGTTCATGTTATCGATGCCCCTAGTAGCCGGTACTAATCGCGTTGACGACATTCTACGTTAATCATATTTAACGCACGTCTGAGAATCGTCAGAATCAACGTATGGAGCTTATAAGCTCATGTCGTTATTGGTAATGCATTTGGCAGTAAACCACGGCCGTGTATAATTCGCGCCTATATATACCGGTATGTCGATTACCTTCGAGAACAACACACGATTACACCATCGCAATGGAATGAATCGATTAATTACAAACAATAACGACCAAACTATAATCTAAATTATAAAGATGCTTCTGTAACTTCTATCGTTTTATGAGATGTGTTCAAAAGAATAATGTAAACTCGGATAGTACATCGTAAACAAAATAAGGTCAAGGTAGGGATTTAAAACGAGGACGGGCCAACTAATTACTCACACACAACGTCAATAATACACGTGCTATGGAAAATATTGGTGGTGAGTGACATTACCGATTGAGGTTAAAAATATTTTTTTCTGAAAATAAGAATATCTGTCTGACTGAGTATACTTTACTACCAGAAACATCATATCAGAAAAGGAACAGTATATTTCTGCAACCACTTAAGGTTTGTCAACTTAATTAGAGCCAGTGTAGAGGATCTTTGACGTGATGGTATTATCATTTAAGAGTCGTAAAATCATATTAATATTCTGCTCATTTTCGTTCGATAACATTAAATAGTTAGTTTAAAACCCTGAGGTTGAACGGGATTTGCATATGACTAATGTGAAAATAGGCGGTGAGATATCTTATAATCAAAATGTTCAGTAGGCGACGCAACTTTGAATATGATGTTATAAATACCGTAGGTAGCTGTGACATTCTTAATATATGAATGTCTGCAATGTTTATATATCGCTATAATAAAGTATTCCAAATAATTTATAACACGTCATAATTGTTACGTTATGTGAATAGCTAGTTTGGATTCAACAAGTGGTTTATACATGAATTACACAACCGCAGACAGTCAGTGCCAAAATTCTATTTGTAACGACAAACCGAGACGGGTATATTTAACTGCCAACCATAAACTGTCGAATAACTACTTCAACTGATAACATATACAATACAAATAGATTTCGTGTCAACACCGGACGGAGTAGTTAGAAAATATATTTTGAGAAGCACTATGGAATTCCTTGACATACACAGGAAGATGCTAAATTAGTAGTGTACTTTCTTTCTTATTTTATGAAAATATCAATATGTACCAAGAAATGTATAGGGCTGTACAGTACCCTTGCGTAGACCTGGAGTAGCATACCCAAATGTGTAAAATTATTACAATCATTGGTTTGCAACAACCATATTTCATACTAGCTGACCTGTGCCCACTTCGTTGGGCTGTAAACATTTTTTTCTCAGACTTACTTTGCAAATCCAGCTACCACGAAAGTCTTTCCACTTTTCAGGTTATCATATAGCCTATATCACTCACAAATAAAGTAGCCTTCTATTGGTAAAAGAATTTTCAAAATCGGTTCAGTAGATCCAGAGATAATCCCCTAAAACGTCACAACGTCACAAACTCACAAACTTTACCTCTTTATATAATAATATAGATTTAATATAATATAGAAGTTGGGTTAAACAAAAGCTTTTAGTAATACAATCACATTTATAAACGTTATTTTCAATTTTCCAGAAACGGCACAGGCCAGTTTAGTTAAAAAAAACAGTTGTTCACACACACAAGGTTGTTACACATTTACAATGTGATAATACCGCAACAAAATATAATTTCGTGACCTACAGCAATAAATGTACCTACTGTAGATACTACTGTAACTAAAATATTCGTTAGAGTCAAGTCTAAAGCTACTCTAATAATAAATTATAATTTTTAAATAAATCTTATTACAACCTTTCATCATGTAATATCATCCAATCATATAGTATGGGTCTAACGATAGATTGGGTACACCGCTATTCTGAAATGCTATACATTTTATCTTTTGATTTGATTAATGAGTTAGAATTCCATAAAAAACTAATAGATAAAAATAATAGTCTGCAACTCTTCTAACATCCTTTAATTAAAAATGTCTAATTTGCGTGGGTAGACATATTGATAATGCACTTGACCGGCACGTACGTTGAACTCATTATATTACTATCACTACGGCAATGATACACCGTGATTTACGACGACACGATTAAGTTTACGATTGTACTATCTCGAATATAGGAGTGCGGAATACAAAATCTCTTTTAGTAGACTGTTGCGTTTTGCGTCTTTTAGCATTGGTCTGACGGATGATGAGTGCATCATAGTCTGCTTTTAGTCGTTTTTCGTTCAAACATATTCGTTTCCGTGGATTCTCCGAGTATCAATACATTTTTTTTAAATAGAGCTTGTCAAAGTGGCTACTCTGTCTTATGGAAAGCATGAGTAGAATCCACGAGTGGTGATCAACCATACTCATTGCGAAAGCAGACAATGCGGCATGGTTAAATCACATTATGGCGGCGTTAGCACAATTTTTTTCAATCCATGAAAAATAAACAAACTACACATCCTCATTGTGTCGTTATCCTCAATTCTGAGGGTCATGACCACGTTTTTTTTTTACCTGTGGAAACCCCCTCGGTTCGTCACCCCCTCGGTTTGTCGGAATCGAACTGACTAAAACCACACGGTGTGCCACTTTGCGCCTGAGACGGGAGGGATCCGGGAACTGCTGAGGGTCGTAACCCCTATTTGGAGCTGTTCTACGAGTGATAGCTCGCCACCTGTCTCTATCTTGAGCAGTGTGTAGGACAGCATGGATCGTAGTGTCGAGAGTAGGTAGAACAAGCTTGGTCTGCCCAGCGCAACGGGCTACGGCCCCTGGGTCTTTTCCCCTCTATCTTGCCCGTGAAACTATACTACTACACATAAGAAAAGTGCAAATTTAGACATTTATTTGTTCTAGACCAACTTCAATATGCACAACAGTGATTTAATCGCCTCAAAAATGAGATAATATTTTTAACGAAAGTTGTGTAGGTAGTAGGTAATCATCGAAATAATTATAACATTGTTTACGACTCATAGCAAACATTCTGTTCCTACGTACCTATTCTACATACGACCTATTCTACTACAATCGAATTCCAACGCTAGTTCCATAAATAGCTTCATTTCTTGGATAGAAATTCATGACTTTTATTTTAGAGCCGTCATCAAAATAAGGAAAACTTAGTCATTAGTTGGTTTTCATGAAAACAACGTTATATGACGTCGTGGAAACAGGCTATAAAGATACAATTAGCTTGCCGTGACTAAATACCCCAATTATTTAAAGACAGATTCACGAATAAAAGCGAATTTATTTATACATTTTGAAGATTTGCCTGGTTCTTTGTTCAAAAAACTCGATCAGAGTTGAGTTGAAAGAAAAGTTGAATGGAGTGACCTAAAACTACTTTTGAAAATGTTACATTGTAGTAAAATAGGTTAAATTATTATAATGCTCAAATAGTAATGGTGTATGTACTAAAGTTCAAACTTTACCGAAAATCATATAACGGTTCCAAAAAACATTTTATTACTGAAGTGTCTAAGGCACGCTCCGGTGGTCTTGAACGAAAAGTTCACTGAAATACCCGAAAGATACCAAAAATGTTTCAAAATTCCTCTATCATCTGTATATTCAGACATTTTATATGAAGCAGAGAAACGTGATCGTATTTAAGAAAACAATGTAGAACAATACAGATACATACAGGATCTTTCAGAAATTGTCATATCACATATGTCAAATACTAGCTTAACCCCATGGTGTTACCCGCGATACAACAACAACCGCTGGTAAGGTCGCGGGGCGAAGCTAGTTTGAAAAAAGTAGCCTAAACCTAACACCTTATTTTATTCACATCACAAGCCCGCCTTGGTGTGGGTCACCATGCTGTGCATTGTTGCATTGTCTGCATTTGCAGTATGGTGACCACCACTCTTGGAGTCTGCTTATGCTTTCCATCAGGCAGAGTAGAGTCATTGCGGCTGGGCCAAATATTAAAAAACAAAAACATTTTCATGGTGTCATTTTGATCGTATACAATCAAGCTACCTGCGCCGTCCGCCCACTAATAAGTATATTTTTTTTATACTTTCTTGTGGGCGTGCGCCACACGCGGCTCCTTTTATTCCTGTCGGCGTTCCTTTGACAATGAACTATATATATATATATAAAATGACACTATGAAAATGAACAGGCTATATTAATTGCACTATTTTAACACAGTTGTTAGGATTTAGATGTAAAAATAATTTATATAACCATTAATCTTTGTAGATGCCATAAGGCGAAACGCGTGTAAAGGTAATTAAAATAGTGGAATAGGTACACGTGAGTTTGATTCTAGAATGTATTGCAACAAGTGCCATCAAGAGCCGACAATCGAGAGTATAAAAAAAAAATTGAAAATAAAAAAAAATCTGGACATTTAACTACGAACAGTTTAAAGCAAAAATAAACAACAATTTATTAGAAAAACACTTCTCGTAAGTTGGCATTGTGACGAGCGGGCGCCGGTACAACACGTGGGTGATGGGCGCGTAACCGCCCTACTATGCGAAAACAATTACGTCCATGCTGTTGGACAGACTAATGCCAGCCGGACCGTCGCTGTCACTCGTGTGGCTTAATCAGCGAGTTTATTAAAAATGGCTATCTATAGCGACTAATACACAACTATTTAACAGGAAATGATTTCTACTGTACATATTACGTTTTACGGCGCACAATAGAGCTTTATGTAGATAATCTGAGTTTATAATACTTCGTTTAATTCATATTTAATGGCGACAATAAGTCAGATAACGCGTAATTACACGAAGCACCAGAGAAAATAATTGAGCCTTTCCAATACTTGAAATCTCTAGTCTATTCAAACAAACTATAGAGAATTTTGGTCCTAAAGACCACCTTGCATTCTCCAGATATTTATTATAATTAATGTTTACGAAGTTAACTCATCTCAGTCATTTACTTGTAAAACAATTATGGCAAAATTTCATGGACAGCTTGTTAAACAGAAAGTTTGAAGAGTAAAACCATTATACATATTAGACAATATCGGAAAAGAACAGCAGACAAATAATCCGATAAACCGGTTTTGTGGCGAGCCCTATTAACATGAGAGCAAAATGCATTACTCACCAAATTCACCTTCACATCCATAGGTTAACGCACATGATTCGTATTACTTATTACTCTTATTGAGTTATTACCTACTTAACGAGAAACAAAATTTATATAAAAGGTGTGTCATATACATGAGCTGCCCACCTGATCAGAAAAGTTACATTTAAACTCATTGCTTAATAAATTTGCTCTTGAAATGTACTAGTCATTCTGACAGACAAAACACCCATTACAATTTGTCAGCTGAGATTAAAACATAAAAGGTGTGAGTTTCCGTATAATTGAGATAATCGAAATCAATCTTATCTGATAACCATTGCTTATTATTTGTGAATAGTCCCATAATAATAAACGACGTTTAAATATCCTTACAACTTAGCTCAATCGTAAATCAAACCTTTGTTTCCCCATACCTATATGATATAGTGCATGAGAACAAATCTATTAGACTCTAGGCTACTTTTTTAGACTAGCTTCGCCACTAGTTGTTGTACCGCGTGTAACTCTACGGGGTCTAACTAGGTTTAACTGAAGAATACAAAATTATTTAATGCTACTCGTAAAAGGAACACTTGATATAAAAAAAAATGATTTTTTTGATTATATGTTCTTATTGTAAGTACATATCGTCATCTATCCTTGAAACGTGCAAATTTTCACGTTATCAATATTGAAGTTAGTAAAACTACACTGATAGATTCCGTTAACATACAGTTCAAGCATCGATAAGATACAGTTCAAGCTAATACGTATAAAGAGTGTAAAAATTATTCGATCGTTTATCAGCCAGTCCTTTCATTCGCATCACATCAACAGCCTTTAATAGGCTGTTGGACATAGGCCTCTCGTTCAATAGGTCGTGGGAGAGCCACGCTTCAGCATGAATGGGCCGGCCGACCGGAGTGATACCACGGCCTCACAGAAAACCGGTGTGAAAAGTGTTTGCGCTGAGTTTCACCGACTGAGTGAGGACATTGGAGGCCCATACCCCAACCTCTCCGCACATCCCTTTCCCCATCGCCCAAAGATCGGCAACGTACTTGTGACGATTCTGGTGTTGCGGGTGTCCATGGGCGGCGGTAATCGCTTACCATCAGGGATACGTCTGCTCGTTTGCCCTCTATACCATAAAAAAAGGCTAAGTGCGGAGACAGCCCGGGGAAACCATAGACTCCCTAGATATGAGGTTTTGGTCTACTACATCATCCTGGCCAGACGGGTTGGTATAGAGTTTATGACAAGACCCTCGGGATGAATAGAAGTGGTGAGACTCCGTATTTGTAATACGTCACCATAAGAAAAAATCCATCATCCAGTCATGTCATTGCAAGCTAGCAGAACTTATATTCGAATATAAGTACTTTTTTAATACCTAAAATGGTTATATTTAAAACTGTATAATAACTTAGCATTGGCGTTAGAGTCATAAAACATGATAATATGAAAATAACATCGCAAAATTCAAGGCAGGATCCAAGCCAGCTTGATCATAAAACTACTCGAGGAAACTAGCAGTTTGGCAATCACTTGGAGACAATTAATTGTTTGTTTTACGAGTTATGAGTGATTTTAGATAACCCACAGGACTATAAAATAATATTTTCCGAATTTAATAGCTCAGTGACTAATACCTTGAAAGGGGCCGATTTCATTATCTACTAGCTGAACCCCGCGGTGTTACCCGCGGTTATTGTTGTACCGCGAGTAACGCCGCGGGACAAAGTTAGTCTAAAAAAAGTAGCCTAAGTTACTCCCCGGATCATCAGCTACCTGCCAGTGAAAGTCCCGTCAAAATCTGTCCAGCCGTTCCAGAGATTACCCGGAACAAACAGACAGACAGACAGACAAAAAATTTTTTAACTACATTTTTGGCATATGTATCGTGTATATATACATATGCATTTATTAAAAAGCGGTTATTTTAATATTACAAACAGACACTCCAATTTTATTTATTTGTATCTATACAAATAAATAAAATTGGAGTAATTACAGCTAGTAATTACTATTTATTAAATAGGTATTAAAAATTGGGTTAAGTAATCTTAATTTACTTTTCTCATTCAAAACATCTTTCTTTTAACATTTTCTTCTGTCAAATCAAAGAAAGTCGTAGAAGATGAATGTAAAAAGTAATTTTTAATCTCCAACAGCAGTATGAGGACGGTACCTCATTCTAAAATTATAAAAAAATTGTAATCACCACGTAAGGTCATGACAAACGACGTAACAGCTGTATTTAATTAATTTGTCACTGGTTAGGAACCATCTATAGTTTAGAATTGTTTTTTGAGACAATGTTTTATAATTGTATCTCTTGCTTGATGGCATCTAGAAAACTACGCGTGCTCAGGCACGCAATTAATTATTTCATTAACAATTTTCTGACTGTGCAAATTTTGATCTTTCACGAGGCGTTTAAAATTATTGTAAGTATTCAAAAAACTCGTTTAGTCTCTTAATTGTTATTTAATTCAAATATATTCTGGCACATACCAATCACAAGATCAAAAATCTTGATAGATGGTGTCCTCTAGGTTCTTAAAAGAAAATTCTGATTATCAACTTTATTTTTTTTTTAATTTGATAATCAGTATTTCAATTAAACTAAGCAGTAGAGAATCAACAAGTTGGAATAGGATTAAAACAATATTATAATTAATAATCACAATAATTATACACGTTTGCGTTTAATTATTAATGTTAAATAAGCAATTAATTAACACCGTTCAGCGGCCTGGCCTAAATTCACATATTTAATAAAGATAATAATTTTGCCAAATGTGCAACTGTGTCTTTTGGCGAGATTCGTAATGATGACCGATGGCATTATTTGCAACGTCTCGGTCCGAAGCTGAGGTTTAGACTGGCAATACTAATTAATTGACGAGCGACATGCAGGTCGTCTCGCCAAATACATCTTCGGGTGACGATACACCTGTCATAACACCGACTCAGCCACAACACACCTTCGCACTTTTCAACACAAACCAAAACGTAAACTACTAGCGATCCATTACTCATATTTTAAATAGCCGAGGCTGTCAACATTCTCGAAAATTAAAATATTCCAGAACTTATGTTCTCCAAGATTAATTAATAAATAAAATTAATGTGTTTCAGTATCATCATTCTTAATAAGATTTAAAAACCTTAAGCTGTATATGTACTAAAAAAAGTTCGGTCTCGACTATTATTTTGCTAACCGTATGCGATAATATACGACTTGTTAACGCTACGTGTGGAGGTAAGTCAGAGAATACGCATTTGTTTACGAGTTTTCTGTTACATAAGGTGGGGAATGTGGCCCACTCGTGGAGTCTGTACACCTATTTATACGCTCTTTCCATTCCTGACTGCGTGACACATATTACTTACTCCAGTGACTAAGGGCGGGCTAAAGATAATTTTCCTCCAGCCAACCATTAACCGAATTTTGCACGTCTGATTAACGTTTTGTTTTTTATTCACAGGTTAATAAATTTAGCTTTAACGGCTCCGTGTAAACAATAAAATATTTTGATTATATGTTGCTACAAATTTCGCTAATTAACTACATGAACTGGTAGGTAATTGATCACCTTATATTCTAAGTTTTTTTTTTATATTTTATTTTCTGTTTAGGCTCATACACAACTATAAAACGATCATTGTCGGTAGAATATTCAATAGTTATTGACTAACACCGAGATAAGTGATTATAATATTTATCGGTCTAATAAATATTGATCGAACAAACAAATTAACCGTTTTTGTTTCCAGAAGTGTCATACCTGCACATAATCAGTGTTCATATTTATATCTACTTTATTATTTATTAAAAGACTTTAGTTTAAATGTTAACAATTATTAAGTGTTATTGCTATTAGATACTTCTCTTCTCTCATCCTTTTCAATTATACTTAGTTGCATTAATTAAAGTATGTAATTATTTTTCTTCTTATCAGTAAAGTCAGTTTTCAACCAAGTGGGTAAGTAAAGTTGTATAAGGTTCATGTCTGTAGTGTCGAATTAGCACAGTTTAAGGTATTTTCAATAATATAAATGTTTATTTGTATTAACGTCATCAAACTCAAGCTGATAAGGTATAATTAGTCAACAAGTAGGTTAAGTCACCGCATGTTAGATAAGTTTCAAAAACTACATTCGAGAAACTCCTGCGCTGCAAAGCTATGTATTTTGTATCGTACCGTCGCAGTGCCTGCAGCGCTTGGGCTCCGGGGGTGCGAGCTCGTCGCCGAGTTCGCGGTGTCGTACCGGCATGGCGGCGCATCCCGCGCCGGCGCCGCCACCACCCGTCTGTCAATACGAGGCTCACGCGCTCCACCTCGACCGCTCCTCTAGAGGCGGCGGCGTCGCAGCTGCCACTGAGCTCAACCAACGAGCCGCCCGCCCCGGACGGTAGGCGGCGCCCATTCCCTAGTTATTTTGGGCGGTTGTGACTCATAGCTCGAACTGCTAGAAGCGACCGGCGCCTGCGCATCACAGCCTGTGAGGCAAATGCCGCTTAAGCCTACGCTCACTTTCTATACCCTCCCACTTTTTTACCCCATATTAGATGGGGTGACATCCCTTGACAATTTCATTTTTAAATTACTCATATTTCATTAAGACGTAGTTATATATATTTAGATAAAAATAAGCAAATTACATATGTATCTCGTGCTAAAACTATTGACCGCAGATATTACATTTATACACAGGTTTATTTAATTAGCTAGATAAACTTCAAATATTTTGCGATAGATTACAATCTTCAAATAAACGAAAACACAAACTAATCAAAGAAGGCTCTTTTGCCTTGCTTGTTTTAAGCGAACATCATTAGTAAATTATTCGTTTCTGTAACTAATAAAATACTATTTGTATTAAGTTGAAACGAATATTTTGATATTCTAACCTTGTCCTTTCAAAAACTAGGTCAACAAAGCAATGGGCTGATATTTTGACTGGACTTCAGATCTTCTTTTATTACAAATTATATACTATGAAAACACTCACAGATACTTAGGTCTAGAAATGATAGCACTTCAAATTTCAATAACTTAGGAGACGATCATCGGCACATGTAGTCATAAGTTGGATTCAAGTCTCACAGTTAGTTTCCTTTTGTTTTCTACAGACTTTTGTTAGCTAATGATAGAAATCTTGGGAATAATTTTAATTACAATCGGCGGAACGAAAAGAAACTAAGTTTTAATGACAAAACTAGAATTCGACATCTTTGCGCTGATGCTATGTTAAGGCCAGAAGGCGGATAGTCAACTCTTCAATGGATGCACTCGATAAGTTGTGAAGGGTCCAAAAAGCGTCCAAGTTTTAGAAGATACAGGGGAGAGGGGACATTTTACCACTTTGGAAGTGTAAGTGAAACCATTCAATTTAGAAAAAAAATGATATTAGAAACCTCAATATCATTTTTAAAGACCTATCCAAAGATTGGTTTGGTGACAAGCTCGGCAAAAAAAAATTTCAGATCAGTTCTAAGTATGGGGAACCCCCAAAATTTATTGTTTTTTTTTTCTATTTTCGTGTGAAAATCTTAATACGGTTCACAGAATACATCTACTTACCAAGTTTCAACATTACATTTCTTATAGTTTCGGAAAAAAGTGGCTGTGACATAAGGACGGACAGACAGACATGACGAATTTATGGATTCGTCCGTCCGTCCGTTTTTTGCCATTTGGCTACGGAACCCTAAAAAATTCGACTTATTAACGGTAGTCTAATGGAGAAGCCTGTATATTTACGAAAATAAGTTTTGTTAGTTCATCTAGTGTAGTGTGTGGTGGTTACTTCATTTAGTTGTTAAGTTTTAGCAATCGCAATTTAGCAATCTTACATTGATGAATTAAAATGAATTGCTAAATTGCGATTGCTATCCCCGATCGATCCCCTTTCGTTAAAACAACATAATAGTTGACTATGACGTTTTATTGGATTGTAAGACATTTTCAGGTGGATATGTAAATATTCACAATGTGTAAAGTTTGATGTTTGGTGTGCAATTCACACGCGGACAATCCTCTGTGAAGTACCATAGAGAGCTACGGCAGTTATGTATACTTGACGTATACAGATGTACAAAATACAAAAAATATAATCTGATCTCACTCTGTATCTAGTACAAATTTAGTTTAATATTAGAAACAACAGACTAAGCGATACAGTGTGAGATAACTAAATGCACTTATGTTAGGGGTCGGCTACTGGAATATGGCTAAACTTCGTTTTTTTTTACTAGGAGCGAAATGCACTCGAAACCCATAACCTTAAGCATTAAACGATATCAGAGAAAGACTGTTGACGGTCTTTTTAGGGTTGCAGTTACCGATAACGATAGCCACATATGGCGACGGCCTTGTGTAGTCTTTAAGGACCGGATGGGTCTAAATGCGTTAAGAAGTGGTCTCACAGCAATAAAGGGACCTGGCGACGTTTACTAAACTTTGCAATGTGTTAAAGTACTCGTTACCGTTGGGCCATAAGCCGCATAAACCTTTTTAAAATTTTAGTTTCTTTTTGTAAAAGTATTGCAAAACGTATTGCATACGTTTTTTTTTATTAAACAGCCTGCCAAAGTGTCTCAACTTTGACTGATGGCAAGCATGAATAGAATCAAAACATGGTGGTCTCTATACACATTATAAATGCAGACAATGCCGCATGCATGGTGACCCAAATTATGGCGATGCCAATGAGATTCTTTTTCACGCTTTGCTTAAAGGACCCGATATCATAGTAGGAAGGCAACACTCACTGAGAGGAATAGAAGAAAGAGCCGAACCGTCTAGTTCGAGAGTATGTCTATGACTCGTCGAGAAGTCGTCGAGTTGCGGAAACCAAGCCCGCGAGGTCAAGACTCTGAAATGGTGACTGCCCTTGGAGTCCAGCACGTGTTGTGGTGTAGAGGAAGGGAGGTGGGACTAGTTGAAAGAGCTAGTCAGAACACAACATACACATATATTCCAAGACTGCTGATCATGAGGTCCCGGGTTCGATTCCCGGGTTGGACCAAATGTTTGTATGATCTACAAATATTTGTTTCGGAGTTTGGGTGTTTTCTATGTATAATAAGTATGTAATAAATATATGTGTAAAAAAAGGTATATATGTATTTGTATCAGTTGTTTAGTACCCATAACACAAGCTCTGCTTAGCTTGGGACTAGATGACGTTGTGTGTTAGATGTCCGAAATAAAGTGCCCTACACCTGCAGTGATCATGCGCCTCGTTGTCTAGTGGTTAGCGTAAGTGTCTGCAGATCAAGAGGTCTCGAGTTCGATTCCCGGGTCGGACTGCTGTTGGTTTTTTTTATAAGATATTCTTAATAGCAGTCCAGAGTAAGGAAGATGGCGGTATTTCCCAGCCGTGCGGCGTAGAGCACGTTAAGCCGTCGGTCCCGGTTATCACAAACTTCTATGGCAATTGTTATTGGAAAGTCAATGCCCTCAAACAACAGACAACTAGTTCAATCTGCAAATTCAGTTCACTCTCAGGGTTGCGGAGTTCCAACGCCAATCGCTCCATGGAATAACTGAGGTTCATTTAAAACCAGTTAAACTAGTGGCCAATCCCAAATAATCTGGGGAATTTTAAAGGCTAGGAAGAAGAGACACAGCTCGACTTTTATGCAAGTATGTAAATTCTATTAAGAGAGGCCCGTGTCTAGCAGTGGACTGCAATAGACTGATGATGATCTAGTTACACTAGTCCTTCAACACATATTTTTTAGTAATGCATTTGTTCTGTTTAGATAAGAAGAAAATATTATATGTGTTAGTACAGTCATATTTTTATCCTTGAAAGTATGCAATACTTATCAATTGACCTTATCTGATGAACAATTTTTAGTTTATCGTAACAGACTCATTATATAATATTATTTAGTATCAGGGCAAAATCAATTTATACTGATTTCATTTCAGTCATTTAAAAAATGTCCAGCAGCGGACTATTAACGGACAATGATTGAGACATGAACAACTTCAATAACAGATGAATTTCTATGGTTTCAATTTGTTCAGAATCAGTTTAAATACTCTAAACATAATAAAAAAAAACAGATTATGCCATAGATGCAGTTTTCAAGAATAGAAAGAATGATGAAAGAGAAAGGTTTATACGTATAATACATGTTAATCTTAGTAGAAAAATTTGAGAACTTCAAAGATTTCCCTCTGAAGCCTAGCCTAGTATTGACTGCCTCGGTGGTGTGGTGGTAACATATGAGACTGCTGTGCTTGAGATTGTTTGCAATTTTTTCAGACCAAATGTTTGTATGCTCTACAAATATTTGTTTCAGAATTTGGATGTTTTCTCTGTACGTATTTGCAAAAAAAACACAGCTCTCCATAACTTGGGAATAAAAGGTGTTGTGTGTTAGATGTCCAAAATATTCATTTATTTTATTTAATTATTCAATTATTAAAATTTAATTAGAAATAATTATAGATTTTGCTCCAGAAGTAGTTTTGATTGATTATTATAGCACTATAAAGTTAATTTTACCTCACTTATGCATTTATATTGTTCCTAAAAATAGAATTGATGATGAATCTGATTTTGTATTATTTTCCCTTTAGGTAAAGTTAAAATCAAGCATTTAATTTTGTTCTTAAATTTAAATACAACTACTTATAACAGCTATAGATAAAAGGTCTAGAAGAAATGTTTGTTCTCCATGAAAACAAAAGAATGTAACTCTAATTTCATGTTAATACACTAACAGTATCTATGATGACTATGACAGGAATTTTCTTAGTGGTTTAAAAAACATAATTTTATTAACTCTGGTCCAGTAAAAAACTCAAATAACAATAACGATGGATTGAGTTTAATCCTACTAATATTATAAATGCGAAAGTTTGTAAGTATGGATAGATGATTGTTACTCTTTCAGGCAAAAACTACTGAACGGATTTGGATTAAACTTTACAGTAAAATAGCTTATACATCAGAATAACACATAGGCTACTGTGCCATGCTGCATGCACGCTGTGTATGTAGGTAGCAAATATGCTACCTACATACACAGCAACAACTAGTACTAATATAAAATTACTATGTGCTATGTAGAGAGCTAAGATAATTTACCCAGGAACTCTTATAAGATACTTTTAAACTTCAGTTAAGATTTGAAAAATAAATGTCTTAGAGTTTCCTCTAAAATATTAAAAAATTGATGTGTAATGATAAAGTCATAGATAAAAGTAATTTATCAATAAATAAAAAAGTATACTTCACACCATCATTATGCTTAGAATTGAAAGGGACAAAACCATTATGTATTGCAATTAATATACCTACTCAAATTATGCCTTTGGAAATAAATAGTCAGAGTAAATTTAAAAATTGTGCATCATAGTTTTGTTTAAAACAATGTAGTATTATTTGTTAATCATTCGGTAACGTTTTCAAAAAGTAAAAGAAAGATGATTTTAATGAAAATATGTTTAAAAGCTTAAATCTACCTACAATACCAAACCGGCGATAATACAACAAAAAGAATAAAGATACAAATCCGGGATAATACAATATAATCAATAAATGATTGAACAAGAGTTATTATTAACTTCATAAAACGTAGTGTCCGGTTACAGAGTAAAAATCTATATCATTATAATGCACTGTTCGCTATGCGAATTCATGATTATCCTTGAACGTGTGTCACTTTTTCTATTAACAGAAGGAATGTTTATTATCTAAAGAGCTAATGAGAATCTCATAACAGAACGTGACATCGCAATAATAACTAGAAATAGATCAAAACGAAACAGATTGAATACAACTGTGGGCGGCTATGTAAAACCTACCTGTATATTGAGAATATAGTCTCCTGGGCCAAAATCCGACTTAAAGAGGGAGCTGTCTTCAAAATTTAGTCCAAATTCACTAATATTCCGTTACACCACGTCACTGTTATTTATTATTACACAAACATAAGATAAATACGCTCCCCGTTTCTGCCATTTTGGATTTTTGACGAATGTTGCCATTTGAACTGACATTCAGGGTTTTTAAACAGAAAAATTGAACTTGAGTCTTTTAAGTCAGAAACTTTTTTAAACATCATTCATATCAACATACTTTGTACTTAATATTATAAATGCAAAAGTTTAAAATGATGTGTGAATGTGTGTGTTGGTACTCCTTCATGCAAAGAACAGATTTGAATGAAACTTTACTTTACTTATTAAAATAGCTTAAACATCAGATTATCACATAGGCTACTATTTGCCGCGATTATGGACATACACGCAGGCTGTGCCGCGGGCAACAGCTAGAGTTTCATATATTTGGGAAAATACTTTAAAGCCTTTCGTTAACTGCAACCGGATTCACAATTATTTATTTACGATAGAATGCGAATTTATTATAAAGGTGAAAGTTTGTGAGCACGGAATTTGCTTCGTGTTTGTGAGTGAGTATGTTAGTACACTTTCACGCAAAAAGTACTGAACGGTTTTGGATAAAACTTTATAGTAATATAGCTTATACATCAGAATAACACATAGACTACTATTTGCCACGATAACCTACGCACACGCGGGCGGAGCCGCAGGCAACAGCTAGTAGATTACATATAATTCTCGTGTCAACGTTGTTGCTTACAACCATTGCTTACGACAAACTCCAAAACTAACTCCTAATCTAACCGATTTTTATGATATTTTCTTTTATATGTGTTTTGCTGGCGTGCCTAAGAAAGGATATTTATCATTACGCTTAGACTAATAGAAGCCGACCGTGATTGAAAAGAGACCTCAGACGCAGACGAAGTTGCATGGGTTATCTAATGTAATTATTCTATTCTTTTTGAGCTATGAGCAACGTCAAGCACACCGCAGACTGCGTACACTGATACTTTTATTGAGATTCTTAACTCAACTTGTGGCTAAGTGGATGTTAAAATATACTGAACACATAGGTATAGTAGTCACAATCACAATCTACACGCGCAAGTCATGTGTACCTATTCAGGATCCCGGATTGGCCTGAATGAATAGATATCCCTCATTATATGCAAACCTCGCCTTGTACATCAGTAATATAGTGCTATCACTTACCTTCACGTTACACATGCATCTATTTTACTCGAACTTTTCGTAGCATTTTTCTACCCATTTCTTAATCTCATAATTAGTTATTTGCTGCGATTGCTGGACTTTAAATAATATCTTTCACTTGAAATATTGTATTATTTGCGACGGAGCCTAAATGTTTCACACCACGTTTATCACATCGCATAGCAGTTTTAAGCCTATTTCTAAATCCTACAATTTTATTTTGCGAAATCTGTGCCCCTCAGTTCATACGCACATGAAAAAACGTCTAACGCTCCGCGAGCGTCTCTATAACAGAGTTTTAAATATTTCGATGAAATACTAAATCTTCTTGCGATTTACTTGTAAGTATTCATTCATTAATTCACTCATCATAACCGAAAGACGTCCGCTGCTGGACACATCCAGCGCCTTCCCGCGACATTCACCGTGTGCATCTGGACTGAGGGCCCATTTTTTAAATTTTAACGAAACTATTTAAAACTCAAATAGGAATTAGTTAAAAATCTAAAGCATAAATTTCTTAAACGTGAAATAAAGCAATTCTGATCTTGCAAAAGTCATAGTCTAGATCTCCGGAAGTACTGGCTCTAGGTCAATGCTTTTTATTTAAGAAATTAGTTAGAATTTCCCGGCAGTTCCCGGATCCCTCCCGTCTCAGGTGCAGAGTAGCACACCGTGTAGTTTAGTCGGTTCGATTCCGATACACCGCCCCGCCGCAAACTCCGGCGGGTTGAGGGCCCGAGGGGGATTCCACACGTAAAAAAAAGGCTTTTTAGTCTAGCTATGACCCGCGGCATTACCTGCGTTTGATCATATACCGCGGGTAATACCACGGAGCTTAGCTAGTTAGAAAGTAAATTTTGAGATTTTTATAAAGAAAAACTGATGAAGACCACAGACAGACATTGAAATTCACAAGGGACAGAAATGTACCGAAATGAAAGCTGGCAAAATTTCTTACCAGTTAAGTCTGGTATCAGAAAAAGTATTTTCATAATTTATCAGCTGATGTTATTGTTCACAGTATTTATTTGCAACTTTAATTCTATATAAGTAGTTAAATAACTTTAACTAACGTTAGTTAGTTAAAGGTAAATTATTTTAAAGGAAATTGTGCTACCGCCTACTACCTGAAAGGGTTAAAATTTGTGATAAATACCTAAATAAATCCAGATATGAAATAGAACTCAAATTTAAAGAAAATACGTGTTTATACTCACAGAATTTTAATTTATTGAAAGGTAGTGCATTTATTTTCGCTGATGTACATTCCCAACTATAACTTTAGGATGATACTGCTATTTAAGTATTACCAGAAACACTAGGATTTTACGAATTTTAAGTAAATAAATTCAAGAGAGCTGAATAGTTTCCTAACTTACCATATAATTACATTTAATAACATTAAATAAAACATTGTAACAAAAACAATTCGCACATATAATTTAATTGTTACATTACAGCATACATTACCTTATTTATAGTATATTATTGTAAACTAAACAACATTGAACTATGCCACATTATTCTAACCAACAACATTAGAATATAAATAACCGTATAATAAATGTAGGGCGACAATATTTTTTTAGTATGTTTTCAACTTTAATAAAAACACCTCAATGTTTTAAGTATACATTAAGAATTGTCACAAAATTTTGAGATAGTGTTCTTTTTATGTCCTTTCTTCCAATATAAGCTGTTCTAGTAATGTTTCTGAACATGACATTTAAAATTCAATGTAAAAATAAAAGATAGGAAAAGTGGAGTTATTGAAACCAACAAAATTACATTTAAAAAATATTATCCAATATTTTGGTTGTAGCCTCGCGCCAAACACACGTCGTCGCACTTTATTAAAATAGTTTAAATGCATTCACATTATTATATATATTACAATCACCCAAAAAAAGTGCTTTGCCGTATGCTTAATAGTAGGTACGTATAATACGAAACATATTGTTTAATAAATTATTCAGTGTGTAGTTAATAAATAGTCTTAAGATTCGTGCTATCAGGTTTGTGTGAAATTGAATGATGAATAGTCCTGATGTACTAATTCAATTTGCTTATATCTTACAATACATAAAACCTATGAGTAGAATATGTTAACTACGGGTATTTAGTCTATGGTATTGCAATCAATAGGCGGGCAAACACTGGAATTTAATTAAAAACTATTAACCAAATGATAGTAAGTATTTACACAATATCAATGCCTCATTATAAAAATAAATAATTTCAGACGACAAGTATTTTTAAGATCTATTACATATATTTTTATTTGACTACACCAGTTCATCATTGGTTAATTTCTATAGATCAAATATTTCAGTTTAATCTGATTCACTTAATAAAGTAAATTTTCTAAAAACAACTTTCAACAGTAAAATAAATAGAAAAAGAAAGTAAGGGACGCTATAACATTCCCAATAATCAATTGGTTTAGTTCTATGTCTAATATAGCACAATCTGACACATATTATTTGGTAAATAGTTAAAATTTATTGCATATTTATTTAATAATTTTAACATGTAACTATTTTGCTTCAATTTCGCAGTTGCCATTTTGTTTCACATGTTGCTGTTCTTTTTTCAGCGAATTTATAATGGCCGTTTCTTTTTGTTCCTTACGTGAGTTTCGCACTTCGAATTCAAGTCGATGGCGTATTATTCGTTGTACTATGTCCTCCGTGGTCATAGTGTTGCCAGAGTTCAATATCTATAAGGAAGATCAGTACAACTGTTAGTGCATGGTTACTTGATTTTACGTATGAGTCTTGCCAGAATTAAACCTCTCCTTTGGAACGGGTTGGATGGAATAGAGTTTATGTTAAGTTTTCCTTCCAAAGGGAGTGCTGTTTTCATGTGTACTTTGCTCTCTTAGTGAGCTTATACGACAACCCTCGGGACAAACAGGGAAATTGATGAATCCCTACACTCGGATGAATAATGTAAATTATTCTTTTACGGATTTTTATCGCCAAAAGCAAGTGTGTACCGACATTCTCCAATTAGAGACAGAATTATTATAAAAAAACAACAAACAAATTACGTAAAAGATATAATTTAAGAATTACCTTAAAACATCCACGCTGCTTGGGTACCTTGTAGGGATCAATTCCATCGGCGTCAGTGGCTATAGTGGTGAGGCCGTGGCACACTACCTTGACTCGGAAGTGATCCATCAGCTCAGCTGTGACGCTATACGGCGCACCAATTACTACTTCATGAACATACTGAAAGAGAAAAGTTATCCTAACTTTTAGATTTGGGAATGACTTTGGGAGTATGAACACTTTTTAAATTCAGTTTGATATAGCTGAACGTATTGCAAACTTGAATCATGACCCGCTTTGCCGATAACTCGTTTGAAACCAGTATTACCAATACAAATATATAATATATTCGATTTAACAGTATTAATCATATTTTGAATCATGCTCTACGGAGTTACTATAATTTAGAAAATGTTTTTTTGGATGCTGCAATAGATAATTCTCTGTGTGATTAAATGACTGATAACAAGGTCGTTACTATGGAAATGTTTTTTTACGCGAATATCGAACTAATAGGGTAGTCGACTGTATCGTAAATAAATACCGATGTCTCCTTCATTAAAACGAATATTACAAAACGTCTTCAAAAACAAACGAGATTATTTCATTTCATTTACAAATTTTAATAGAATAAACATTGTAATATCGATTGAGTAGTGTAAGACACTGACGTCACAAGCCAGTTCTTAGTACATTTTTCATACAAAGCTATCGTTTTGACAGATGAAAAAAAGTAGCTGATTAGACTAAGGTGTCAACTACCCCTTGGGTATTTGAAAGTCTATTAGAAAGTAAGCTCATGGTGGGTCATGACTCAAATTTGTTCATAGTATATTAATAGTTATACTACTTATAGCATCTTTGGACGACAGGCTGTTAATATGCTATTTCAACCTGTCTGCAATATTGAAAATGCCGGTTTATTACACTTAATACACCTGGACTGCCTCGGTGAAGCAGGGGTAGCTTTGCGACTGCTGTGCTTGAAGTCCCGGGTTCGATTCCCGGGTCGGAAGAAATGTTTGTATTACAGATTATTTGCTTCTGCGTTTGGTTGTTTTCTATGTATGTTACAAAAAAATATTGAATGTTGTCTAGTACCCATAGTACAAGCTCTGCTTAATTTAAGACTTGATAGCGTTGTGAGTCAGATGTAAGACATATTATTATACTAGCTGTTGCCCGGGGCTCCGCCAGCGTGTATGTCGGTTATCGCTGCAAATAGTAGTATATGTTATTCTGATGTTTAAGCTATATTACTGTAAAGTTTCATGCAAATCCGTCCAGTAGTTTTTGCGTGAAGTAGTAACAAACAGAAGTATGATTATAGTAAGATACAATATTATGATGAAGTGCAAAAAAGTACCTTGCAGGCAAGAACTGATAACACTCGTTCATGTAGATTCATGATGGGATAATTAGATCCTTTGTATCTGTTCACTTCAAGGTCAGTGTGTAGGCCAACGATTAGAAAATCGCCTTGTCTGTGTGCGGCTTCTAAGAAATCGAGATGTCCTACATGAAACAGATCAAAAGCGCCCGCAACGTACACAACCTGAAACGAATTTTGTATTTCAAAATTTAAGTAGGATCTACAGAAATCTAAATTAGGTTATAGAAGTGCTCTGTACGCGTAAACTTGTCGCCGCGCTGATGACTCGGACGCCAACAGCGTGCGATATTACGTTCAGTTGCCCTCGAACCTTTGTCTCGACAAGTGCTGTTGAAAAATGGTGTTTTGCAGCATTGCTAACTGCAGCAACTCGTCTACTACTTGTAATTACACTAATCAAGGGCTAACATATCGTCGATAAGTATTTACATAGTACATACTACATATTTACATAGTTGATGTTTTTGATAAAAGTACATTTTAAAGCATAACCAAAAAAAGTACAACTGGTATAATTTGCGACTTTGTTCGTACTTACTACTACATTGCCTCTTGTCTTAGATGCTATTTGGAGAGTTTAGCATTATAAAAATAAATGTACTACGCAATAAATAATAGTGTTTGACTTCGCATTTCAGTGGTACAGGCACAGAAAATCGTCGAGAGTTAGTGATGTGCTAAACAACATTAGGCACCTGCAGTAGTATTCAACTGTACATTTTACACTAAAAGATAAGAATTAAACATTATGAAATATTGTTTTAAATGGAACTATATTATTGTGTTTGTTTATTTCGTTTATTGTAGATTCCCACAGAATGCAGATACAAAAGATAAGTGAATATCTAGCACTGAAAAAAATTGGTTCCCCACAACTTATAGTCGGATTTGTTCGAATTTTACGGAGGATGACTTCAATAAATTAACAAAACGACGTACTTTGATAAAAACTGCAGTACCTACAGTTTACACATTGAAACTGTTCAATGTAATGAGCTCAGCTTTTTATTGTTTGAACCGACTTAATAAAAAAATAGGAAGTACTTAGAAGCATTGGACGCGAATATTTAGTCCAGTCATTTAAATAAAAAATATACTTATATCATAGAGTTTCAGCAACTTAGTAAAATCTACTATATATTATACAAATGACTTTCACTAGCAGATTTTTCGTAATTTATTGTGCCGAGACCCGTCCCTTTAAATCTGCTACTTCCTGTCGGACTGTGTTTAGCTTAGCTCAGCTTTAGAAGTTAGGAGTTGTCTACGACCATTAAAAAATGCGATTATCGCTAGATGTCATGGTAATATTGACATACTGTGATTTTAGTGAATGTTCACAGTAATTGTCGTAAAAAATATACAAACAATTTGGGTATAGCGGCTTTCAAACAACGCCAAGAAGAACCACTTACCACTTCCAAGCCTAACTTCCAAAAAATTACATTGAAATAGTCCCAAAAAAGACAGTTATTGAACAAATATTTTCAGTTCACAGCGATTTTAAATAACTACATAATCCTTTTTATAATTGTTTTAAACAATAATAACTTTCTTATTACGCTTAATAATAACACTAATAACTTTTTTATTATTTCTTGGTTTCCTAGTATTACATGTAGTCAAGCACTAGTGTACATTACGCAATTACTACCACAAATGCAGAAAGAGTTATCATTGTGTGAAGTGAGCCAAACAATACGACGTAATATCAATCTTAAATGAACAGAGTTTTAATACAGTTTGGAGAATATTCTCGGTGCATATGTACGCATGATCATCTAGTTATTTTTTGTGAATGTAAATGTAGAACCGGGCCGACGACACGCGTTTCCGATAGATTCCAGCACTCATTTCTATTACCTTATTTAGATTTGTGGTAGGATCTCATTTTATTTAAAATTAGCTTTTGCCCACGGCCCTCTTATTGTTGACATTACTAAATAACTATAATTTATGAAAATGGTCAAAGGCCGTGTGACTCGCCAAGGACAAATAAGTTAGATGATTTTCTTGTCTGGGTATAATTTATTTGGAAATAAACCTCTAAATATGTTTATTACCCGACTACGGCAAAACCAAAGGAGGGTTATGATTTTGACAGACTACACGTATGTGAGTATGTAAGTTCATCTGTTCTCTCGAAATACGAAGTCTATTCTAATTAGTCTAAGGGATTTAATGAACATAATATTGTGCTCCTGGCATTAGGTAGAGTTTATCTTGCAATTTGTGTTTAGAGGTGGATCTTTGTCTTTAAGACCCACCCACCGTAGAGATGTGATCCTATCGATTATAATAATTAAATTTACTAAATTTATATAAGAAATAGTTATTTTTAAATATCGTTATCCTAATTTTTTATATCAAAGTCACTGTCTTAGAAAAGGATTGAGTGAAGTTGTACTAGTTTCTTGTTAATTTAAAAATAAGACATTTATTTTGTCAAACCATAAGTAGATATTGTAACATCTAATTTGGTTTGGTTTTGAAATGTTTGTAGTCCAGGGAAAGTTAAACAGTGAAAAATTAAAAATAGCTTGAAAATCCAAATGCCACGTGTACAAAGTAGCGGGCACAGCTAGTGCATTATTAATATTTGGCCACACCTCTAAGCATTACACTAAATCTGTTCGGGCGAAATACATCGAAATATTCACGGAGGAACTGCAGTTCATTGCGCACTCTTGTGGAAAAAAATATACTTAGTTTGTAATCAAATTTAATAAGCAATGTATGATTGTTTTTGCGCGTTGAACGTAAAACGCGAATGCGACCGTTCAGTTAATGACGGCAGACAAAATAGAGGTATTTGGACTTATTTCGCGGCGCGCCTGCCCCGCCTACATAGCATTTTTACCTATATTCTCTGTTCTGTGGGGCTTTACTTGAACATTATATGTCAGTTATCGCGGCAAATAGTAGCCTATAGTGTAGCAAATGTGTACTCTGACGTATTAGCTATATTACTGCAAAGTTACATCCAAATCCGTTCAGTAGTTTTTGCGTGAAAAAGTAACAAACACCCACCCATCCATCCATACTTACGTTTTTAATATTAGTATAGATTAGCATTTGCACGTGGCATTGTCCGTATTTATTACATAAGTGTAATATTTCTTTGGTATTTAAAATATACTTTGCAAAGAAATTAATAAAATAACGGCAAAAAAATATTTTAAGTAAAAACTACGAAAAAAAACGACGCAGAAAAAGTATGAAACAAGTTAGAAAAGCGGTAGTCACACGTTACATAGAAACGCACCATAAAACTTAACAACGTGACTAAGTGGACAACATGAGTGATTCGTACCGGCGTGGCGACTGCTTAAACCACTAGGTCTTCATAATTTTTTTTTATTTTCCAGGGTATTACAAGTTTGGTTACTATATTGAAGTGATTCACATCTGACCTTCGTTAGACAAGGGAACCAAACGAATCGATTCAATTAATTCACGATCATGGTTACACACACTCACAGACCCTGGTTACACATTTAGATATTCTAGATGTGCAGGTTTCATGTTTTCCTTTACTGCTTTGATAGTAGTATAACCACATATGTGAGGCGTGCGATATTGTTCACTAACCTACCATCGCTCACTCTATACATAACCACTACTAATTCATTTCTCCATATTCCATAAATTCCTTGTTTCTAGACTTATTCACTGCTGAATGTACTAATATGTAAACCATAAATTAATTTAAAATACTTACGTAATCGTTTACGTAAGCAATTACAGGTTTTGCTTACTTTTGGTGGTGCGGGGCGGTGATAACTAATTGGTAAATATGGCGTAACAGTTAAATACGGAGTGGTAATGGCGGAATCAGAAATATGACCAATTAACGAGACCATTACACACCTTATCGGTAGGTTTAGGTGAGAGGCCACTGCTGAATTGTATGATTTTCTGTGTTGTTGGCAAGAATTGTGAGCATCCTGTATACGGTGACCGCGCTGTGGAATCTGTACCGAGGTTTGATGAATGGTCCAAAGCCACTGTATACTCTTTGTCACCTCTTCTGAAAAGTGATAAACCTTAAGTGTAATCAGCAATAACAGGCAATGATACATGTTCATGAATTATAACGATTCTAATTGTTAAGAATGGCAGTTGGATCTATGATTTAGTTCATTACAGAAACTAGCTATAAATATTATGATTGAAATTATTCAATCATAATATTGTGTATTAATATCCATTAGGATATTAATACACAATAAGTGGATATTCTATAACAATAAAAACTAATCAAGCAAACATCTTACTGTATATTTTTATAAGTAACTAATTAATAAGTGATGAAACTTCAAAAAAGGTTATTATTGATTAAAAATTTAACTACAAATACCTAATAACGCATTACAATAATTGATACACTCTAAATAACATTTATTTATAAAGTTAAATACAACACGTAATAAAAATTATACTTTAATGAGATGAGGGCGGAAAAATAAGACTTCTCACCAGCAGAACATCGCATAGGAGTCGAAGGATTCTAACAGTACGATAAACACTTTTTAAGCGTTAAATTCGTTTAAGTGAAAATCATTACTATGTCAGTTACGGTAGATAGCGTTAAAATATTACTTTTAACTTTCAATTTTATTAAATATCTAAGAACAAAGTGGTATTTTGCAAGTTATAAAACACAACCTAACCCATGATTTCATTAAATACATAGCAACTTTTTTATTAAACTGAAAAATAAATTCAACATTGTTGCCAAATTAGTTTTAGGCTTTCTAATCGTAATTAAGTTATTGCGATACTGGCAACACTAAGGGTTGTCAACACCGAAAAAAACTTGTTTAACGTGGTTTATGCATAGAGTTATTTTAGATAGGGAGGGGGTAGACATACGGCTGCCTTTAAGCGGAAATGTCCAACAGTTAGAAAGAGAGAGAAGATCGCCCCCAACTGTCTTGCTCAACTGACACATGCGTAGTAAAGGACTGACATGATACTATCGTAGTGAGGTCACACTGTGTCGTTCTCGGAATGCAAGACCTTGTTTTCTTATTATATATGGTTCTGCTATACTGCTTTTCCGCGACAAACGCGAGTAGAGCAAGACAGATAGGTACTCTCTATTTCAAACCGAGGGATAGTTGGAGGCCTGGCTTCCCTGCTCTATCTATAATAACTCTATGGGTTTATGATCAAACATGCTTTATTGTCTAGACTAGTTTTAGATAACCGGTTGCCGAGTTTATTAGATCTGCTTTGTGCTAGGAGCGGGTTTATTGAAGTACCTATTGAAAACGATAATATTTTGTGAAATAAAATTAAGAACAAAATAAAAAAGAAATCTTATGCCGTAAATCAAATTACTGTCACACGATCAAAGTTAACAAAAGCAGCGTCTGAAAAATGTGGTTTTAGGATTAATTTCACCACTTACTGATAAAGTCCATGATATACCATCTATCAGAACTATCGATTTTGAGACTATAGAGGCAAATCTGACAGATAATCACATACCCTTATATCAACGACTTTAATCTGTCAAATAGTGTTATCTAATACCTTGCAGATAGTTATCTAAACTGGTGAAACTAGCCCTTAGTCTATTGCATATTTTATGAGACTTTTCTTGGAAGAAAATACGTAAAATAAACCTAATATTAGAGAGTCCTTGCATATATTTCTGTCCTATTATGATCAAATACAACGTTTTGTAATCATTTAAGATGGTTTATCGTCATCATTAAATATTTTAATAACTATTCGGACCGTCTGCGTCGAGCGATAATCTTCGCTGTTGCTACCAAAACAGTAAAGACATATTATTACAAATCGATCATTTCATAACAGTGTTTAGAACGAGTAATGTAAATTATTATTACTTGAAATGTTCTCTAGTGAGGAGCAGCATTCGACCGACTAAATCTGTTGTAGAAACACCGGCTGTCCTTTGCACTTCCCTGAAAATCATAAAACAGTTAATTAATTGAATGTTGTATGCAAATCTTAGTAGGCTTAATAATATATGTTTTGAGATTTAAACTTGTAATATGTATGCCGGAACTAATTTCAATTCAAGGCCAAATAGTATGTCTATTTTTATTACAAAGATTTTTTATTATCATACATGTTTACTTTATTTATTGAAATAAAACAAAAAGTATTGCATTTCAAACTAGATTTTGTCTGCGACTCTGCCCACGTAATGGTCGATTATCGCGGTGATCCTTCAAACTGATATAACTTTTTTATTTATGAACCGATAGAAATAAAATAAACACTAAAAGTAGAGTAAACCGTAACGCATTAGTGAAAATCATTCAAATCGGTGGAATTGTTTACAACAAGTTCCATCATAATATAATAATAACGAACACATAAAAACATTTATTTTAGTGCAGCCGATCGGAAGTTATACGCGTACATACATTTCGGCGATTCATTTTAAACAAGTTCCATCAAGTGCCGACAATCGAGAGTATAAATTAAAGTAGAAATTAATGTTAGTTTAAAAACTAAAAAACACGCTTTAATAGCAACCGAACTAAAAAGGATAAAATAATTTAAATGTAAAAAAGTAGGGTGCTCTTTCTGAAAATACATCTCATGTGATTTTTAAAACTATAATTTTTTGGTAATTGGTTCAATTTAATTCACTGTGGTACACCCGCCATTTTGACTCTCACGATTGTAGACAATATTTACCCACACAATCGGTTATTTAGGCGATAATGCATACTTCTATATTTTAAAGTCTACTTTTACTGTTCTATCCATTTAAAGAAGTCGTTTATTATTTATAACTACTTATTTAAAATTTGTAACAAGGACGATTGCAGGAAACGACTTTAAACATAAGCGTTACACTTCCGGTAGTTCTTTACTGGCGTATTTAAATTATGTATATATCTATTGGAAATATAGATTGGTCTTTTACGATAGCTTAATTTTAAGAATATTGACAGACCTCAATACACCATTTCAATGGGGCGTCATAGTGCGGGTCACCATGCTACATTGTCTGCATTCACAATGAGTATGGTGACCACTACTCTTGGATTCTACTCAGACACGCTGTCTTCAGGCACAGTAGTCACTTTGGCAGGCTTATAAATTAAAAAAGACCATATCGTTACTAATAGCCTGAGGTTCATATTGTCTAAGATCCGACCCAAGATCGAACTTCACCGAGCTGATAATACAATAAAACTTATTTTAATAATAAAATTCGTATATTAGAAAATATATTAAAAAAGGGTTATTGTCTAAAAATCGTAAGACAGAATTATTTTAAAAAAATTGTTAATAATAAAAAATTAAACAATATAACATAAATTAAACATATAAATATATATTTTTAGACAACCCTTTTTTAATATATTTTCTAATATAAGAAATATATTATAAAATAAGTTTTACTCTATTTTCAATTTGATGAACGTCGATCAGTCGAGAACGAGGGTCAGATTTACTAATACATCAGCTTAGTCTCAGTCATAGGAAGTTATGTTTTCAATAACTCGCGAAACGAGAAGTTGTCCAAAACCAAAAAGTTTTTAAGCCTACAATAGAATAAAGAGAGAACACTTCTCTACTGTCGGCTACATGAAGTCCATGAATTATTAGACAGATATTCAAAATACGAATACGCAAAACAAACGAGACGAATTCGTCGGTTTATTTAGGTGTTCGTTATTAATATACAAGAACAAAGAAAAGATAAGGGGAAAATATTTTTTTGTCCGTGACTGTACACTGCCTGTGGGAAGCTAAGACAGATATGTAAATATGGCGGTACGAAGTTCGCCGGGTCAGCTAGTAATATTATAATATAAAAAAACTCGAGAGGTGTCAAGGGACACCCGGATGGAACGAAGTTCACTGTCAGGATTCATTATTTTTATTATTTTTTATTATTTATTATGTACAAAAAACCTGTATATACTCAACAAAAATAATCGTCGCGACACCACAATGTTCAATGCGAAATAGAAATCAAAATGTCTGACTTGCTATCTGTAAGAGAGGGACAGAAACATGCGCACGCCGCACGGCTTACAATCGCTTACTGTAGCAATTTCGTAAGAATTTTTGTGTCGTGACAACTTTTCGTAAGAATTTTTGTGTCGTGACAACTTTTCGTAAGATTTTTTTCCGTCTAGTCCCCTTTCACAATAAATAGAAGTCAAGGTCACTAACCACAGAAAAACGGGTCAGTCAATTATTTTTAGGATATTGTTTTTTATTTGTTATTTATTTATTAAGGATAGAGTATTACTTAGGTATACTAATATTTATTTACCTGTATCTGTCTGCTTTTTTCACTAAATGATATGTATCAATTCCATCAGCAGTCACTGTAATATCATCTGAAAAAAATAATTAATCAATGTGAATAATTTTATTAATATCAGAGTAATTTTATTAGTAATATTTTTAATTTACACTATATATACCTACTTAAATAAAAAGAAGTAATTTTGATTTTGTTTAAATTTATCAAACTATAATTCTAATGTAAATGCAGTTGCCATTATCAGTGTGAAACTTATTTAATTTTTATAAAATCTTTTTAATATTGTATTTAATTTTTTAACAGTTTGGATATTTTATTTTGTCAGTAGTTTTTCATATCATGTTTAACTTAAATAATGTTAAAAATGCAAATTTATGAGAAAAAAATTAATAACCAGTTTGTCAATGGCATTGATTTAATCTTATATTAATTTTTTTATGGATTTCATGTTTTAAAAAACTTTATAATAGTTACAACAGCAAGATTTTTTGTTCTATTTCTTGCTGTTTAGGAAAAACACAGTTTGCCATATCAGTGATTTGATTAAGCTAAATAAATTATTTCAAGGTAAACAAACACAGCACTGAAATAACAGTTGTTTTCATTCATTCATTGTAAAGTTTCAAAGGTTACATTTAATATATTGATTATATGGTATCATATTTTAAACAACACAATTTTCTATGAGATTTTATTCTCATGAGATAGAATGATGTTCTCCGAGAGTTTACAATTTTTGCAAAATGTGACTCAATTGATTCCTATAATGACAACTACAATGAGTTTGTTCAACTTAAAGCTTCACAAGGGTCAAGCCTAGTATGGACTTCAGCTCTCACTGAGGAACATTTTAGAAACTTTTTAAATTGTAACTAAAATTGTAATTGCACAAGATACCTATGTGAGAAAAATAAAAGTTTATTATAATTCAATATTTGCTTGAAGAAGCTTTCTTTTTGAGTTGATTTCAATGTTTTATCTAAAGATGATTTTATGTTATCATTTTAACACATAGTCGAGAGGCCTATGAGATGAAAATAATAATTTTAAGAGGTTTCCGCGTACAATACCATGCTAATTAGATGAGTGGTTATAATAATAATAATAATTTATGAACACAGAAAGATTTACAATGTTCATAATATATACACAGTTTCTGTTAAATACTTTGCACTATAATAATTTTCACTTGAAATATGGAACTCTGCCTCTTAAGGTGAATTACCTGTATCTTAATGTTCCTTCTCTTAGCAGTACTGTTTTCCTGGTACATTTGCTCTCTTAGACTGCTCTTATGCCTACCTTTATACATGCTTTATACTGTGTTACATTCTATTGTTCATAACAGTTAACAAAAACCAGAGTTCTTATATAATTTACTAGTTTTTTTAACATTCTGATAAGTTAATAGAGTAGCACTGACTTTATTTGCCTAACTTTATCACAAAGTTTTTTCTGTATAGATTCAGGTTTATTTGATTTACAGTGTTATAATAAGATTATTTATATATATGTTATGGTGACTATGTTTAGCTATAATCAATTTGTAAGTAAACAAATGATTGAAATAATAGTGAAATTTGTGAAGTAAAAGTTTTCAATTACATTGTGATGTTTTTGTTTCCAGAAAGACAATTTCTAGTCCAGGAGAGGAATAGTTTCCCTAATTCCAATATGAATCCTGAATAATATAATCCCTATCCTTCCTAATAAGATAAATTCCTAAGAAATTATTAATGAATAGTGTTTATCTATATAATTATATAAAAATGAAATCGGTGTGCGCGAATAACTTCCAATAGGCTACACCAAATTAAATAATTCCTTTTTTATTTGTCCCTTATTGTTAGGACAAGGTTTATATACAAGAAAAAATTAAAGAAAATGGGCAAAAACTTTTTTTAGGTCCACGACTGTACACTGCCTGTGGGAAGCTGTAAATATGGCGGTACGAAGTTCGGGGAGTCAGCTAGTAATACTATATTTATAACATCAATTGGTAACCTTCTGTACAATGATAACATGAAACAGTTACCTCCATGTACACAGAAATCACACTGATACTTGTCCAGTGTCTCAAGTGTAGTGACATAAGGTGCACCTTCCACCACCTGGTCCACCCACTTGATGGCACGCACCATTTTATATCGTTCCTCCTGCGTAAATACAGGTGGCCCTTTATGCTTCGAGATTTCTTCATCTGTATGTACCCCCACGATCAAAACATCTCCCAGTGCTTTCGCTTGCCGTAATGAGTTTGCGTGACCAAAATGTACCATATCGTAACTGGAAACAAAGATACAGAATAGAGAGCACTGAAACTAAATCTACAGTGAATTATAGGAAATTGCGTGCAACGCGTGTTTTTTGTGACTATTCGTACTGACGCAGATAATTATGAACATTTCCAATGAAATTGATTTCTAAACAGCCGATATAAAATACTATTTACAGAACTTTACACTGTGAACGTTTGTAAGTTTTTTTTGTTATTTTACAGTAGGTTTTACTGATGTAAAAAGAAAAATTCGATATTACTCACCACCCATCGCACCACACTCGAACTTGTTTTTTATTATTAGTCTTGTATTCACCCATGTTTATGTTATTTTGTGTTCTTTTAGCTATTAATAGACTTGATCACTTCTCAATCTTGTTTAATTTTAATTTAATTAACCGCAACCACTCTACTAAATACTTACACCACCGCTCTCCAGCGAACACTTCAATGAACTAACTGTCATGTGTCAAACTGTCAGTTTCTCATTTTTAGAATGTCGATTTTTGTTACGATTCGCCTTTGCCAGTACCCTGGTGGCAAAAAAGTTTGGATATTTATATAAAAGAGGCTTTAGACAAAAAAAAACTGAAAAATACGGAAATTAATAGACAAATCTAAATCTGTTTTGTTAGAGTGAGTATTTACGAAAATTCTAATGGAATTTGACCTGCATTCTCGACATACTTTTAAAAAAGTCCTATACCACCAACTCCTCAAACACGGACAACATTTTATAAATAGGTCCATAAAAAGTGTAACATATAAGGAACACATGGGTATTGATCTGTAAAGCTAGTTTATTAAACGATGCGTCGTCATGAGTATGTATACCTACCATAGTTATCGAGTGGGTAGCTGTGTCGTTTAAAAGGTAAAAGTGCTATTTATACACATGTAAATGCAGTACAGTCGTACGATGTTGTTTTAACTGTTAGCCACAATTAAGAATTTATTTATAAAAAAAAACATCTTAAATATTCTTGTTTTTAATAGATTTATGAGCTTCTGTCCACTGCTTACCGACGCGTACCTTTATGTCGGTTATCGGCGTCAAAAAGAAGATTCAAGTCAAAAAGATTTGGTGGGTATTAAATTGGTCTATAATGGGTCTATTTTAAACTTTAAGGTATTCACGTTTTGGCTCCGGTTTAGTTACCCGTTTTCAGTTTCAGTCAAGTTATTATGACGAAGAGCTATCGGAGACCATATCCTGAAAGACTGAGTCGGGAGTTTGTTTTTATTATGTAAATGATTATATATTAACAACTAGGTTCTCATTGAATGCGTTGTAGTTTTCTTCTCATTTTTAGACTTATTATTTCCAAAATTATTTGGGAGCCAACCCCCGACTGGTTCAAATGGTTTTACCTGAATATCAGTTTTCCATGGAGCTATTGGCTTCGGATCTTCGCAACCCTGAATTCGAAGGCATTTGAGGGCACTGACTTCCCCATAACGATTGATATAGACGTTCT
The DNA here is from genome assembly GCA_905220595.1 of Spilosoma lubricipeda. Classification (NCBI taxonomy): domain Eukaryota; kingdom Metazoa; phylum Arthropoda; class Insecta; order Lepidoptera; family Erebidae; genus Spilosoma; species Spilosoma lubricipeda. Next base: position 7,848,990 of record HG992290.1, read on the forward strand.
TGACAACTGGGACCAACGCGACGGCTTAACGAGACCCGAGACCTCTTTATCAGCAGTCGCATGCGCAAACTACTGGACCATTTGGGCAGTCAAATGGAGTGCAGAAAATTTTAAGATGCCATACTTCAGGTATCGAATTTCAATAGTGTGCGTTGGAGTACATCCAACGCACACTATTGAAATTCGATCCGTCATTAACCAAACGCATCACATTATTTTTAACCTCGTCTGAATATTCTCAATCCTTAAGTCTAGTTTTAGAGAAGTTTTTATTTTTCATTTCCATTTATGAATAAGACTAAACCACCTATTCAAACACAATCTGTGTAACGCGCACACTGCATGTGTCTCTGTCTGAATTATCATAACCAATATCTAAGTATAGTTATGCTCAAACTAGTAAACGTACGACTAGTGTAGCATAAATCATGAAAGCATGGCACGGTTTATCTAATCACAGCTTGAGACATAATTGGTTCGTTTGAATCACGCCACTATGAATGACGAATGCAAATTGATTTCGTTAACAGTTGGACTTTGGGACCGTCTGTCTGAACTGCAGAGTAACTTAATACAGAGCCAATCGTAGGTTACAGAAGTTATCTCAATCAATCTTCCTATCCAGGTCGATGACATTTGCATCATTCATTGAAAACCTACTTGTTTTATAGCATTAAATTGTCTTTAATTACTATAAATTGCTTTGAATAATAGTTTTCACGGAATTATGCAAAAGCCGGTTCATATTTAGATCAATATTTTTTGAATTTTATATGTCTTTGGAAGGTAATTAATTTTATAGTAAATAATTTTGTTGTCGCTAATAAAAGTATTTAGTAAAAAGTATTATAGCTATTGTCTCCGCATACTTTAATAACTGATAAATTTATTTTACAAATTATTTTTACATCATCGAGGTGGCGAGTCTAGAAGTGTGGATTAAAACTATGGAAGAACGCATGTTGCATTTTGTTATCGCATTCATATTTTGTTTGATTTAACACTAATTTTCAAATCTTTTTAAATAACCTGTTTTTTCATCAGATAGGAAATATCATATAGGCTTTGAGTTATCTGTGTATATCCCTACTAAAATATAAAAAAAAACATATTTTTTGAAGAAGTAGAAACTCGACGTGGAGTGTAAATTTCAAAGCCTCGATACAATTAAAATATCATGAATGATAGGGTTAATATTTTTTCTTATATTGGTTTCGATTTATTCGAATGTTTCCATTTTGTCTTGTAGTTTTTACACAACAACAGAACATATTATTATTTTTATAAGGTAATATTTTTGTGTTTAATCGCCTGTGCGCCTTTAGGAACCGTAGTGCCCTTCCGTAACCACGCAGATTCATTATGAGTGCCGCGGCCGGCACCCCTAAGCGCCCGTGTGCACCGCATACCCTGCACTATCAGTAAAAACGCCCTTGGACAAAAGGTTTGATTTGATGGAAACGTTCTGACAAATGTATCTACTGACACAAATCAGTGGTATGATGAAATTTCATAAAATATTAAGTTTTGAAGCTGTGTTTTAACGATACTATTTAAAGGAAACGCAAAAAAAAATTTAATAAATATATTTTAGTCTTTAGCGTCTGTAACTCCACCATTAGTAATAGCGAACGTTGCTTCACTTTCGGGCAAGTCAGGAGAGTCATAAATTTTCGCTATTCTGTTTTCTCCGCGACCTTTTCTTAAAGCTATTCTGGTAGTAGACGCATGCGCAAGAATATTGCCACCTATCGGTTTCTTAGGGTCAGCTTGAAAGGTCAAAGTTGCCCCAGGGTCTGCAGTCATTTGATTCGTTATGAACACAGCTACGTTGTATTCTTCAGATATCTAAAGAAAAAATAGCCATTTTGAACGTTATAGTTCTCGTAAAAGTATTAAAGAAGAACAAAATAGTTAATAATTTTATCTTGCGTTGTCTTATCAGAAGTTGAACCACTCAAAACGCGTGGAGACAACCCGGATGCACCTTTATCTATACAGAGACTAAGTACTTGTGTCTCCCGTTGTGAACTTGAACTGAATATTCGTTCTTCTTCTAAAATTTAATTTTATAAACGCACATTATAAATCTTACGACGCAAATCGTGTTTCGTTTTATTGAAGGTTATAAAAATTCACAGTACCTATCGTCTCAAATATGTAATAACAAATAATTGCGTTGTTACGAGTTTAAATTTATGCGGCTAAACACTTGATAAAAATATTAATCTATACATATTATGTAAGTTATTCCTGTCAGACACGGTACCTAGGTACATAATTATTTTCCAAAGGTCAACAATGTAATGGTTCAATGGATAGAACGTTTGAAAAAAGGGAGAAGTGCGAGTTGGTTTCGTATTTTTAAAGTTTTTAAGTAAACCGATTGGAATATAGCTAGTTTGTTCATCTTAATTCGATACTCGAACATCTTAACTTATTTTCCAAAAAACATAGCTTTGTATTAAAACCATTTCATTTGTACTCTTTATAAATATGGACCTACCTTTTGCAAGCGTGAGAGAACTTGAGCTAGTTTCTGTTGTCTGTCAGCTAATTCCCCACGACCTGAGAAGTCAACCCTAAATAGGGCCATGATCGAATCTATGATGAGCAGTTTGAACACTCCGGCCTCTTCATGAAACTTAGCTGCCACATAATCTAGTAGTTCCGCCTTTATAACGATACAAAAATATTCATTTTTTCAGAAACATCGCTATTCTAAAATATAGTTTTTAATTGTTATAAAATAATACAAACCTGGTGTTCTGAAGTATATGCTCTAGCATAAAGTACGTTGTCTAATACGGCACTTTGATCTAAATTAAATCGGTCTGCAATGGGCCTCAATCTGTCCGGACGACTATTATGTTGTTAAGGACTATATTGAATACAATAGGTATTCATACACAATTCTAACGATTAATGTGTAATTCGCACGTGCTAATATACTATATATATATATATATATATATATAATATAAATATATGTTTTAATGATTCGGTAAGTACAGATTTACAGAAAGAAAGATATCTTTAAAACCAAGTGTTATTTTTCGATCAGAAGAAGAAGATTGTTTGCGAATGCGAAATACAAGCACGCAAATATATTCAGCAACGCTATCGTAGCGTAATTTGAAAATTTCATTACATAAGTACCTATAACGTTGCAAATTTATTTCTTTTTAAAAAAAGAGTATTTGAAACTTTATATTTAAGTTACGAAATGTTACATAAAGTTTAAGGTTCGTGGTCAGAGCCGATATTAAAATGTAAACCACATAAGTACCTACACATACTTATGTAAAATTTAAGATACCAACGGCTTAGTTACTAAAATACAAAAACATTACATGTCATAATTATATTGATAATTTATTTTTATATAGTGCTAGCTGTGCCCGCTACTTCGTACACGTGGCTTTTAGAATTTCAAGTTATTTTTAATTTTTCACCGTTTAGACCTTCCCTGGACTATGACAAACATTTCAAAACCAAAATCAACTAAATCGGCCCGGCCGTTCTCGAGTCTTAGCGAGACAAACGAATAGCACCTGATTTTTATACATAAGATAACATTATAGATATAAAACTCACAAACTTTGAAACAAATAGTTACCTACAGATCAAAAGATTCGGGAACCGAACCACTGCGCCACCGAGTCAGTCAAATGTTTGCCGTAACGATCTCTTCCAATACTTCCACACACATTCGCCCTATAAATCGCTTTCGTGAGTCCTTCGTACTCTCTAAGTAGGTACATGACTAAAGAAAATCTTAAAATAATCAATTGTCTGAATAGCTATCATGTGAAATTTGAAGATTTATCGCAACCCGGCCCTTAACATAGACATGATGATGTAAATGTAAACCACTTAGATCTAAGTGGGAATTATGTTTTCATTGAGTATTTTAAGATACGTAGATAAGAAAGTGTGACTCAAACACAATCCTCGAGTTTTGTGGCTTTTAGAATTCATCGGAATGATCGGAATCAGGATTAAAGTGACTTAGATATTTTAGGAGTTTCAGTTAATTTTTAACTTCAACGTTATATTACAAATACTTTAAAAAAGTACTTCAATGGAATGAGATATTTACTGAAAATTACTTTAGCGTTATCAGTGATCGACCCCAAAATATGTAATGCCTAGTCGTTCATTTTTCCTACACAAGACTAGACTTTTAGCTTTAAGCGTAAATATTTGGTGTAGTGAGATTACCCTAAAGGCATTTTTTTTCGAAAGATTGGTCCTATTCTAAATAAGAAGATCGTATAGTCAGGCAAGAAGGTCTGTTCAAATTGGTTTGTGAATTAAAGCACTATATTGCTTTACCCTCAAGAACTTGCTCGTGCAGTGCCGTACGCCCAGACGATTAAAATTGCAGCTTCTCTGTTTTATTTTGTATTATCTTTATGAAAAATCCGTGTAGATTACACCCATTTAGCAACGAAAAGGATACAAAGTGTGTTCAGTATCAAGAAACATGACTTTGCCACCGTGATAGCCAGTTGAGTTAGGTATTTGTGTCGTCACACACAACGTATGTGACAACTGCGTCTTGCCTGTACGGAACTCACCAAAAACTTCGGTTATAGCCATGGATTCGATGCCGCCAGCCAACAATTTACTGAAAGTTATTTAGAAAGAAGAATGAGCATTTAAATCGTAGTGGATGTAGATGTTCGTTTCTGTTTTATTACCCGACTACGACGAAGCCAAAAGGAAGAGTAATAGTTTTGTCAGTCTATGTATGTTTATATGATCCAACGTAGCGACCAAACTAATGAGCAGATTTCAATGAATGAGGTGCCAAAAGATTCGTAATAATGACCCAAGTGACATAGGCTATATCTAATACAATTTGTCAGAAGTTACGTAGACGGGTTATAGTATTTAAACTTTTTCTCGAACGCGTCACTTCACTAATTCTACTAATTACCCTATAATCTTCCTCTATCTTATACAAAAACATTTCTACGTATCCAATTGCAAGTTTTCGTCCAAGAAACTTGATATATTAGTTAATAAACAATTAAAGACTATTAATCAGTATGAAGAGCAATTCAAAGACCGCTAATTCGAATATAAATAACCAAGTATAATTAGTTAGAAACCAATTAAAAGTAAGTACTACATGAATGTTAAGTTGATAATGTTTTTCATTAAGCTCATAAATTGCATGAAAAAATTTACAAATCACCGATACATGACACATAGTGGTTGTGATAAAAATCTGAGATGAAAATAAATACCTAAATCCTAAGTACTTTAATCAATATGAAAGCAAAAATCTATACATTTAATACACCTAATGTTTTGTTCAAGTTTAGGTTGTTTTGAATGTATAATGTGACTATATCAAACTTACTCTAACTCCATGCTTCCTGTACTAATTTTGAAAACCTGCTTTCGACGATCGCTAACTTCTAATGCTGTCATAAAACCAAGAGTCACAACTTTTTGGCAAGCTTCTTTGATTTTCTCAACTTTAGTATCTGAAAACCCTTTGATATTACACAGTTTTTTCTTTGTTGACATCTGTATTCCTTTGATAGTACATATTCCAGCTCCTTTTAATTTCTTAATATCAGCTACGTTAATACCATGTTTCTGTAGAATATCAACATCTTGAAAGAAGCTTTCTTCGTCCTCATTTTCTGAAACGTTATCATCAACAATTTGGTCAATCATAGCAAAGAAAAGTTTAATTTTACGCAATTTTAAAATTTCATGTATCTTGGCGCGTTTTTTCTATTGATGAAGGTTTGATTTTTTAAGTTTCCGGTTAGAGTAGCTGGCACTTTGGGCCTTAGAGCATATATCTAAATAGAGGGGGTGCTGAACGGGTGGAAAGCGTGATTAGAGAGACTGAGTTTGGTTAGAGTCGGTCTCTCTCACGCAAGCTTTTAATTGATGGACGCACATACCAATTTGCATGACTGATTTGGCGGGAAATACACCAACCAATTGTAAAAAATGTTATTTTGGTATATATACTGGTTATAGATACATATATATTTAGTAAAAAACGGTAATTTAAATAATACAAACAGACATTCAAACTTTATTTATTTGTATTTGTACAGATGAATGGAGTATAGATGTATAAATTAAAGTATGGACACTAATTGGCAACATAAAAAATAAGTGTTTGATATGACCTCAGAAAAACTTTTTAGCTACATATTTATACATATGCATTTAGTAAAAAGCGGTTATTTTAATATCACAAACAGACACTCCAATTTTATTTATTTGTATAGATAGAAAAGTGCAATCATAAAAACGTCTATCTTATGTAGGTTGCTGTTATCAGCATGAACAAAATTTGGTTCCTTTTTGTTTCGAACCACTTATTAAATAGTTTATTAAAAAAGTACTGCAGAAATAACTCACAGATCGATTATTACCACTCCGAAAACATAATACGCAAACAATACTCAATAGAGGAATCTTTCGTTTCTTAGCATGTGACGTCACCAGAGTTGCAACCAATCACAAGGCGTTCATGTCACAGGCAAAATTTAAAAAAAAAAAGTTTCATTTCGTGCAATTTGTGAGAAACTTAAATTATTTTGTTTGATTTATAGTGAAATATGTCTTTTTAGACTATTATCTTATAGGATGACCACAATCCATAGTTTATTTTCAATATTGTCAAATAGCCTATTCTACTGTTCTGCGTCACAAGCCTCCTCTACTTTAAATAATATTTCTCGACTAGCACTTTCTATAAGTTTATGAACTTAAATACGACAAATGACTTAAAATGCAATGGAAATCAATATATAATATATATTAAATAAATATTTCAGACATCTAACACACAACGCCATCTAGTCCCAAGCTAAGCAGAGCTTGCGTTACGGGTACTAGACAAGTGACAACTAATATAAATGCAGATATGCTTTTTTATACACATATATATTACAATCTACAGTACGTACATATTATACATCGAATTATGAATAATAATCACGCCAGTTTTTATCAGTAACTAGTTTATTACGAGTCACAGCACAGCGCAGTTATCTCATGTTTTTTTGAGGTTGGCAGGAAGGTGGAAGTTCTAAAAAACATCGAATAAAGACGGATACAGTCACGAGCAAATGCTTAAAATATATATATATTTGAAATGTACCTACATGTAACGCCTTTTCCGATGATACCAAACACGGCATCTTTATCTCAAATTTATTTTTTATAACAGTACTTTATGACAGCTAGAAGGCGCCACATTAGGTTCCATGACACGTCATATGGCCTATGGTCAACTGCCTCGTTGGTCTAGCGGTTGACATAAGCGACTGCTGATCATGACGTTTCAGGTTCGAATTCCGGATCGGGCCAAAGCTGTTATTGAGTTTTTCTAATTCTATAAATACTTATTAACAGATCGGAGTTTGGAAGTTGGGGTCTGAACCCCCGTGCCTCGGAGAGCACGTAAAGCTGTCGGTCCGGCGCCTGATCTCTCCCCGATCGTGTCGGTTAACCGTCCCATCGGAATATGAAAGTGAGGGATCAAAAAGTGCACCTGTGTTTGCGCACACACTTGTGCACTATAAATCTATAATATCTCCTGCATAGTTGGTTGGTCTCTGTTGAGACTGGCCGCCGTGGCCGTAATCGGCTAGGAGAACATATAGCCTATAACCAGCGAATCAATACGCTTCTAACGTTAACTTATTTGCCCAATTCTAATAAGTGGTTGAGGAGCTATAAGGGAACATAAGAACAAACATACATACATCTTACATACATAGCCTGTCAAAATCATAACCCTCCTTTCGCTTTGCCGAAGTCGGGTAAAAAATGGAATTAACTTGTTTTTATTTCGTTTTCGTATTTTTCACGAGTTTTCAGTGAATCTACTATTTCCCCTTCTTTTAGTTTTGTTGCCTCATTGTCATAGATAAATAAATAAAATAGTAGTAAAGAGTATCAAGACGTTTTCATAAAATTAGGAAAACTAACCCGACTGGAAAAAAAATTAAGCCATCATGGGACGCCCGGTAGACGTGAAACATCGAAATTTTTTTGGTTAAGTTATTCATTTTTTATCAAATACACAATAAAAATGAAAAAAAAAAAAAAAATTGTGACTACTCAATTATTTTTTTCAGTGACTTAGGTAAAACGAAGCGTCGCCACGGCAATTCTCGCCACGCCAAGAATCAGATTTACCCGCATAGAGTTTTAATTATAGATAGAGTGGGAAAGACATACGGCTGCCTGTAAGCGGAAACGTCGAGAACGGTCGGAAACAACGGTTAGTAAGAGAGAGAAGATCGCGGTAACCCATCTGTCTTTCTCAACTGACACATGCGTAGTAAAGGACTGACGTGACACTGAGGTACTGAGGTCACACTGTTTCGCTCTCGGAATGCAAGACCTTGTTTTCTTATAAAAATGTTCTGCTATGCTGCTTTTCCGCACAACGCGAGTAGATCGAGACAGATAGGTACCGCGATTGTCTCTCTCTTTCAAACCAAGGGACAGGTGGAGGCCGGGCTCACCTGCTCTATTTAGAATAACTAAACTAACTAAATTAACCCGCACCTATAAATGGTTAACATCAAAAAGTGCTGCCATATTAAAGTTTTGAAAAAAAGCCGTGGACGTCGTCTCGGTCAACAGACTCTGTTTAGTCGATTTTATAAGGATATCCCTATTTAGCAGCGTCACTTTGATTTGTATTGTATTTTTTAATCTATGCCTCTATGGTTTGATGACTTCGCTACGCTGAGAAAGAATCGTTAGCGGCGCAGTTAAAGGATAATTTTTATTATAAATAACAATTTCTTCAAGATTTTTACCGTCTAATCCATCTCAGTAAAGGTAAGGGCGTAAGTTAACCCAACGGAAGTACTGGAAAGTGATTATTTATTATGTTCATATATTTCCTTCAGTATCACAGCCATGTTGAAGTAGTGTTGATTTTGATAAGTTTTCGTCAGTTTATCGTTCAAAAAGTTTAAAGTTGATCACAAGTATATGTGACAGACCCAGTTTTGTTTGTGTTGTGATAAATAAAGTTAAAAGTCTTTGCAATATGAAAAGTGTTCCAAAGTGCAACTGTTTCTGGCGTCGAGTCGTCAACGTCAAGGTAAGGCAGGATGTGTCTTCAATATACATCACAACGTAGCATTTACCAGTTCTAAAACATTTGTGACGATAATTATTCAATTTTTTTAAATTCGAAATTATACTTTCGAGGTTATCACATTTGTTTCATGCTTATATGTCTTTGACAAATTCTGACCCACACTTAATTATCATTCTCATTAGTCATTTTCTGAGGGTCTGACACGTAGGTAGGTTTTGGAAGTAGTAAATACGGCAAAATAAAAACAAAGTCGCTAAATTTTCTACTTATTCAATATAGATATCAAAAGTTTTTTTTATAAGGTGTAGCTTATTTCAAAACTTACAGTTACATGTGATTTAGGGCAAGTATTACTATGGTAAAAAAAGTGAAATAAACAATTATCATGCATATGATCAGTAATGCAATGTAATATTTTGGTTGAAATATTGTAAACATTGAGTTTTCAATTTTTCAAATTTTGCTTGACATACATGAGAATGTGTGAACTAACATTTGAGTCTTGGTTGGTTAACTGGTTGAAGCTATTTATTCAATTCAATTAAAATAACAAACAGTGCTTGTTTTGGGTTGGTACTTACATAGTCAAGTAGTCAATGTCATGTGGTACCCCCATTTTTTTTTCAGAGATGGATTCGGAAGATTCACGTGATCAAAGCTCATCTAGTAGTTCAAGTTCTAGCTCTCGGAGTCGAAGGAGCTCATCGTCTGATAGGAGTGAGCCATCTAAAAAAGATGCAAAGTCCCCTCCTCATTCCCCCAGATCCCCTAGGTCCGAAGGACCACGCTCACCATCACCTGATAGTCAATCCCCATCTCCAAATCATGGAAAGCAGCCCCAATCTCCTGATAACCTAAGTGGGGCTCACTCTGACATAAATTCACCAGAAAATTCAATGCCTGGATCACCAGTAGCATGTCCTAAGTCACCTGAAGGTCCACATTCTCCAAGTGATGTTGGTTCCAATATAGGTTCACCTGGGCATGGTGATCAATACTCTTCGGCCCCAGTGTCGGCAGGAGAAGGACCAAAGACTCCACAGAGTCCATCGAGCTCAGCTAAGTCCGCTCCTGGCTCACCGGATAACAGATCTAGACCTGAGCTTAAAGAAAATAAACAGCGACGCTCTCCATCCTCCAGTCCTTCACCAGATAGGAATTCCTATAGATCGTCACCTAATATGTCACCAGCCACAAAGAAAAATGACTGGAGTCCGAAAGAAAGAAATGAAACATGGAGAAGACACACAAAAGCTGAGCAGAAAATGGTGCCTGTCCCTAGGGCCCGTAGTAGATCTGATTCAAGTCGTTCTAGCAGAAGTTCTTCATATCACAAAAGAAGTTCTAAAGACCCTGCTACTGAAGAGATATCTGAGGGTATAGTATTCTATCAAAATCATTATTTATTTATCAAATTGAAACATTAGTACCTAAAGAATTTAATATTTTAAATATTCTGTGCAAAGATACTCACAAAAGATATACTAAAATTGTTATATTAGTGTTTATGCATGAATTTAAAATAAGTATGGTGTAACAACTAATGGTGTTTTTCTAGGTGAAATGGAATCTGATCAAGAGGATAGAACATCCCGGAGCAAACCACCTGGAAATGATAAACCAGATGGAAAAGATCTAAATATAAGTCATGAAGATCTTTCTGATGTGTCTGACTTGGACTCTATGGGACCTGAAGATAATGAAAAGAGTGCAAAGGTGTGCATAATATAATTTTAACATTTTTACTAGTTATTATTTAACTTTCAGTGTATAAATGTTGGTTTGGGTTGAATCTTGTATCTGAATTTATTGCTGTGTTTGTGTGACAATTATAAAAAATTACTGTTAGTGCAAAACCTCGCTAGTTCCATATATCCCTATTAAAATATCTCAACTAGTAGGGATTTTTTAAATTATCGCTACCCGTAAACATATCAGTCACAAAAGGTTCCATGTATACCTATTCCATGTAGTCTCTGATAAATAAATAATCAGGAAATAGTTCTAAGCAACCCTACTAATAAACATATTTTAGAAGGGAACATAGAACAGGCACAAAACCTTTGTTTCTCTATTAGTTTTTTTTAGTTTAATTTGTTATTGCTTTAATTTGTATTCTTACAGCCCACGTCACCACTACAATCTGAAAAAAAGTTAGATGCTAAAGTCAACGGTGCCAGTTTACAATCATCACCTCAATCAGACAACGGAAAAAGTGATATTCCAAAACTGGAAAAAGTAAAACATATATAATACTAATCTATCGCTTAATGACTTTCAATGAATTTTTTATAACTCATTTGATTGGACATATTATTATGTATGTATTTATATCTAAATATTGAAAATTTCAGGTACCACAAGAAAAAACTAGCAACACAGAAGATGGAGAAGAACAGTTAGATTTTGAAGCAGAAGAAGGAGAATGTATAGAACCAAAAACTGTAGAACAATCAAATGGTGATGCTGATGACAAGAGTATTGATAGAGGTAATTAAAATTGCAATATTAATTTATTGAATTGAATATTATTAATTTCTTGTAAGTTGGACACATTTTTATCATCTACCTACAAGATTGTGTTTTATGTCACTCATTTAAGAACTACTAGCTGTTGCCCGCGGCTTTGCTCACGTAGAAGTTGATTATATGTATTTAATTAAAACTGTGTAAAAGTATATATGAATAATATATTCATGTTTTTAAATATTTATTTTTGATCAATAACACATTTCAAAGAACTTTCATTTAAACATTCGACCCTTACTTAAACCCCTTTAGGACCAGAATTCCCATAAATGCTGATATAAATACCTATTCATCTATTAGTAATTGTTTGTGTGATTCCTTTAAACCACTGTTAATGTGGAAGGAGATAAATAAGTGGACTGTAGTTTACTGTAGTTTAGATTTAAATGTAAATGATATAATTGGTTAAATATATATATACTGTGTATGCGCACGATGCATATGAGAACGCCAAGCCGTCTGTCCTGCCGCGGGTCGATGCCCCGCGCCCGTCCTCCCCGTTCTCCGCACCGCAGGCCCCGCGGTCACCCTCGCGTCACTCGCGCGTGTTTGTTCATGTGTGTGTGCTAACCGCGCGAACATGCTCCCCCCGTTGAAGAGCTGTCTTCAATAGGAAGAGGGCATATGTTGTTGAAGGCCCTCCTGATAACGCCCTTCCTGGTCTTCAAGTCGGCGACTCTCGCGACGCCGTCGCTGCCGGGATATAGCTGGATCACTCTGCCCAACAGCCAGCAAAGAGGTGGTGCAGATTTATCCTTAACTAGCACCAAAGAGCCCTTTGAGATTCGCCCGCTAGACGAGTGCCACTTCGTAAGCTTCTGCAAGTGAGATATGTATTCCGTGTTAAAACGCGTGTTAAAAACCTAAAGACGAAAGTTTCAAGCTGCTAAATAAAAAAATGACAGACTTCCAAACTAACATACATACGAAATGTCAACGCCTATTTCACCCTTTAGGGCAGAATATCCGGAAACGTTTAAATACGTATCTACTTGTTTATAATTAGTAGCCCAAAGATCTTTCATGTTTCTAACTTAGAAAATTACAGACTTGCATGCAATCTTTCAACCCCGATTTCACACACACGGTAGAATATCCAGAATCCCGGTTTTTTTTTACCAGTAACCCAAAAACTTTTTCATGTTTTTAACTTAAAATGACGACCTTCCGTACAGACTTTTAACCTTTATTTCACCCCCTTAGGGTTAGAATATCCAGAAACGCTTAAATAGACATATACTCATTCTTAATTAGTAGCCCAGTTTCATGCTTCTAACTTCAAAAGCGACAGACTTCCAAGCAGAGTTGTTGTGTTGTTATTGTAGTTACGGTTTGTTTCCGACAACCGATATTATTAACCGTAGTGTGAACAAAGGCGCCGACATCCGATTAATATACGGACCCGACACCCGACAAGCGGGAACGAGCTCTTAGTCGTTTCTTAAGACACCGTGGAATGAATAGGGGTGGGGTGGTGACTCCATATTCTTGATCCATCATCTATACTAATATAATAAAGCTGAAGAGTTTGTTTGTTTGTTTGAACGCGCTAATCTCAGGAACCGCTGGTCCGATTTGAAAAATTCTTCGGTGTTGATTAGTCCATTTATCGAGGAAGGCTGTAGGGTCATCATCATATCATCACGCTACTACTAATAGGAGCGGAGCAACAATGAAGAATGTTTAAAAAACGGGCAAAATTTTCACGCTACGGGCAATATCATTTATCTGATCTGATCTATTTATAAATGTATAGGTATAGTATGTTTACTAAAAGTCTGGTTATCATAGCACAGGCCTTGCCTAGTATTATTACTTTGAGTTAAAATTATATAAACATGGCATATTGAGACAGGAGTCTTATAATGAAAACAATTTATTGAAGTGAGAATGACACGAAAGTTACAGACTAGTCACTAAATTATTAACTAATGGCTTATACTTTAAAATAAATAATAGTTAGTAGTAATGAAAAATAATATTCTTTTACTAATTTATGTACAAACTAGCTTTAAAAGATTTAGGTTTCAAATTTAAATCTTTTTTACAAATACCCTTATGTAACAATAACAAATAAGTGAAAACTGCAAGACTGTACAAGACAATGAAGTTATTTAGACTCTTATAATTAAAAAACAAGTAAAAATTTAACAAAAAAAAAACAATATATATTTTTTTTTTAATATATATACGATCGAATTGACAACTATATTTTATGACATTAAGCTCCCATTAATAATTTAAAATTATACCATAATTATGAATTAATAAGTATTATTCATTAATTAAAATTTCAAATGCGATTATACAAGCTTATAAAATACTAGCCTTGCCCGTGATTGCGTCCGTGTGGAATAGTGACGCATTTATACAACTTTCAAAACCCCCCCCCCCCCTTTCAGCCATTTTTTCGCATTAAAAATTAGCCCATGTCCTTCTATCTCTATCTCTGGCCCTTGACTATCTGTGTGCAACATTTCATTTAAATAGTTGTTATAGTAGTTTTGATACTTATAGATATATATAGATACTTTCACATTTAGAATATTAGTAAGGATTAATTTCAAAAAGTTGTTATATTAAAAGCACAAATAATACTGCCGGCTAATGTAATATTGCCTGCCTTTAATGGAATATGTTGATAGAAATAACTTTGTCGATCGATCGTCGCGGCAGCGTTGAAATAGTTCACGTGTAACCTTATGTGATAGTAATCAAGTCTGATTGAAAATTTCAACATAAATTAATCGTATTTATTGAGTTACTGGCTTGAATTTCATATGGGTAGTTGGTTATTACGTTAGCAACGTTTATTTGTTACTAAAATGTGTGGAAGCGACAGCGAAATTGTTGGTCGCTTTAATTATCGAGTCATTCGACGACGTAACAGATTTATAATTATTCGCCAAGTTGCCAAAACTGGTGAGTTTTTACTTAGTAGCCAGTACAATATCATAAGAGGCACTCAATGGTAACCATGTAAGTTAACACATTGCAAATTTCAACAATCCGAGATTGGACGCCCAATGATGCAGAAGCATCTCAATTGGCTACCGTAGTGTGCGTCACCATACTCCATTGTTGCATTGTCTGCATTCACAATGAGAATGGTGACCACCACTCTTGGATTCCGCTCATGCTTTTCATCAGGCGGAGTAGAGTCACTTTGGCAGTCTCAAACATTACAAAAAAATCTTAGCCTGGTTAATGTATGATTGGTAACCATTGTTAACGTATTGAGATCCCTCGGTGCCGCAGTAAGCACGTTAAACCGTTGATCCCGATTTCTCTACGAACATCTTTTGTCATCGTTACGGGTAGTTTGAGCCCGAAAAAGTCGAACAATAATAGTTTTTAACCGACTTCAAAAAAAGGAGGAGGTTTCTCATTTCGACCGTATTTTTTTTTAATGTGTTGTCGCGGATAACGTCGTCGTGTATGAACCGATTTTGATGATTCCTTTTTTAATGGAAAGGAGATATCCCAACGGTAGTACCATGCAGGGGCGGTTCCAGCCTGAAACTTTGGTGGGGGTCACTAATAATTAATTTAAGTCGAGTAAATTAGACTTTATTGCACAATATTCAATTTTATTGCACACATTAGAAACAAATCGATATGTATTGTTTTTATTAGTAAGTCTATTGAGATGACAATAGTTGAATATTTGAGACGTCTGGGACAATCTGTTAATGAATACTTAGAGCACCTAGCTCCGTGGGGGGAGGTGGGGGGGGGGGGGGGGCATGAAGGGTGTTTGGGACTCCGGACAAATCAGTCTATCGTCTAAACCCCGCGGCGGCCGAACTCGGCTGTCAAGAGGAGCTCCAGAAATGCATCAGCGGCATCTGGAGTACTCACTGCACTGTAGGTATATCCCAGGGTAATTAGATTCACCCCCGTGGCAGGTCGCTATTGAACCTCTCATAGCTCTACAGTAAGAGTCGGAACACCGACCTGCCTTAGACGACATCCCCCGGCCGCACCGAGGTGTCACCGCTCTCGGGTCGTTTGTAGTGAGGGATGGGAGGCGGAGGGCTCCTTCTGTGGAGACGTTATGCTCCAGGAGTCCGCAAAGCGTGATCGGGGAAGGGCCGATCCCGCTTGAAAGAGGGGATGAAGAGGGCGTGGTAGAAGCCGCTAGCTCCCCAATCGTCGGTTCAGGGTCGTTGTGGCCACATCCAGGGGAAATCTGCCCCTAGCCAAGTTGCAAGCGTTCTTCGTTCTGCAATCGTTAACGCTTAAATTCTCTTGTGTCATTGGCTAATACTTTGTCTAAGATTAGCCTCCTCCTTCTGGAGCATAACGTCTCCACAGAAGGAGCCCTCCGCCTCCCATCCCTCACTACTTGCCAGTATTACAGCGATCAATGCTGGTGACAGGTTTCATCCGACCTGTCCGCAGTGATGGCATTGTGCCGTAACCACACGTCCGATTCTGTTCAGATGTTCACCGAAGCAACCGTACCCGGTGAGCATCTGAGTGAGTCGGTAGGTGACACAGTCAGTTATCTTTATCAACGCTTCGAAGCTCGTCAGAACGGCTCCGATAGCGAGTTGGTTGGCTCGAACCTGGGCGAGTAGCAGACGATGTGGCGCCCCTGCTACTACTCGTACTCGGGGGACTAGCCGCCCGAAATGCTCTTCGAAGCTCTACCGACTGCCCAGGATGAGGCCTAGGTACTTTATGTACTGACCTGGCTGATAATGTCATCCAGCAGGCATGAGCTGGATGGTTCTTGTCACTTACATAAGCCATGGAGGCGCCACCTTCAGGCTTAATTCAAGAGTCTTATGCACAATACAAGCTCCACGGCGAGCAGAAGCACCTCCCCGAAGCGTTACCCTCTAGCCTGTATTATTGTATCGTCTACATAGCAGGCGACACTGAGGCCAGAGGCAGACTATTGCGAAGGCCCGCATCTTATGCGAGGTTCCATAACAATGGAACCAATACAGAGCACTGGGGAACCCCACAACACACCTCCCTTCGATTTGCCACCCCGTTCAGATCGACAAACTTCACTGCCTTATCGCGCATATAGGCCTCTATGACGGTAATATTCAAGGGCCGCCCTGATAGCACGCCAAGGAATGCTGAAAGCGTTAACGATATCAAGCCTAACTGTCAACACGACCCTCCTGATCACAGGTGCCCGCTGATACGGTCAGAGATAACTCTTTCAAAGAGTTCCCCGTTTCGTTCAGGCAAGTTGGAACGCAAAGATAACATCTGCACCTTATTTTTTGAGAAGCAGCAGTCTTGCTTCTTTTCAGTCGAGGGGGGAGATACCGAGGCCTAAACACTGAGTGAAAATTTGGCTCAGTTTGTCTCCCAGAACCGACCTGGAATACCATCAGGTCCAGGAGCGGTGTTGCGGGAAGTCAGTCTCCATACGGCACGATCCAGCTCTCCCTCCAATGCCTCACATACGTCGGACCAGAGTTGCCGGTCCAATTGCGTCGGAGGAATTGGGGGATAGTCCTTGGAAAGAGCGTGTCTGCCTGGCACTCTTCCTAGAAACTCTGGTCCAGACTAGTAGTGTCATCTGAGTCTTTATGGTAGAGCAAACCTGAATCACGACAGTCTTGGAGGGTAAAGATTTGTTATCCACATTATGTTACTTTTTTAATTTATAGGTGTTAAACAATTCTTATCCTATGATTTCTTATGTCGATTGAACAATTATGGAAAGTAAGGAGAAAAAAAAGGTTAAAAAAAATTACATGTGTACGATTTTGGGGGGGGTCGTGTCCCCTGTGACCCCCCCCTTGGAACCGCGCCTGGTACCATGATAAGGACACTAAGATCTGATGATGGTATCCAAGAGAAATGGAGTCAAAGCTTGAAGTCGGTTTTAGTTTTGTTAAAATTTTACTTGTTCTACATACCTTCGATGTTGCCTAGTATTTAGGTTTTTGATAATAGTCGTTCTACGTGAAAACCGAAGTTCAGCCGTATCGTAGTAGCCTTAAAAGCATACTCCATCCTAGTTTGTGAGACAGTACAATATGTAAATATGTAGTAATTAAAAAAATACTAATGGGACTTTGATTACAGAAGAGCCGAAACCAGGTCGGCGATCAAGAGGTTCGTCGCTCGAGGAAGGTGAGGTATCAGACGAGGCGGAGCGTCGCCCTGAAGAAACCGAACCCCGACCAGTATGCAGGTTCTTCTCCCGCGGAGCTTGTACTTGGGGTGTTAGTTGCAGGTATGCATACTTTCAGAAATATAAACATTTACTACTTGTTGCATCCTAGAATAGTCCATTAGGTAAAGCATATGCATAGCATATTAGGTAGCATTTACTCGGATGACTGAACTTTCTACCAGTTACCCATTTTGACTGCCTCGTTGGTCTCGCGGTTGGCGTGTGCGACTGCTGGTCATGAGGTCTCAGGTTCGATTCCCGGGTCGGACCAAATGTTTGTATGATCTGCAAATATTTGTTTCGGAGTTTGGGTGTTTTCTATGTATAATATGTATGTATTTACAAAAAAAAGTATATAAGTATTTATATCAGTTGTCTAGTACCCACAAGCTCTGCTTAGTTTGGGACTAGATGGCGTTATGTGTAAGATGTCCGAAATATTTATTTATTTATTTGTATTACAGGTTTCTTCACCCCGGTGTAACAGATAAGGGTAACTACAATATGTTCGACGTCGTTCGCGGTGTTCCTGCCAGTGGCTCATATCCCACGGCACCTGCGAGAGACGTCGCGCCTCCAGAGTCCGCTTGGGAGCGTGGATTGCGCACCGCTAAGGAGGTATGACAATTATATAATTATGTCAAATTAAGCAATTTTTATTTTGTTTAGATGTTCATTTTTGTATATTATACGTTCTTAAAAGATTGTTGAAGCTAGGTTTTGCTTTTTTCTTGTTGAAACTTGTGTTGGTATATTTCTATGGTCGTGGTAAGAAATTACTTTAATTTACTTGAATAATTTTTTTTGACCCATAAAAACAAACTAAATTTATCTTTATTCGGTAACAGATGCTCAGAATAGCGAACAAGCGTAAGGAGCAAGACATGGACTTTGAAGAGAAGAAACTACATCTATCAGTGGGTGGTGTGGTACACGATCCTGACGCGGAGCTGGCATATGCTGCTGCGGCTGTGGGAGCGTCCCCGCCCCGACACCACGACGTACCACCTGCACACTACAGGGACCCAGAAGCATTCAGGTTATTTGCGTTTTAAACTTTTACATTATAAATTTTCTAGTGCTTGATAACATATATTTGCGAGGGCATTCTCTGAATCTATTGCGAAATTCCCTGTCTAACCGAGTTGTGATAGCCTGGAACAGACTCCAAGAAGATGTGGTAAAAGCTTTACCACTAAACTGCTTGAAGAACAGGCTTAATAGTTCCTAGCTATTCGAAAAAGCAGCTCAACTAGAGTGTCTTACGTGTCTTGTTGTCTTAATCCATTTAGGTGTTTAGGAAATTCTTTATTGTGTGCTATGAAGTACCTATCTAAATTAATTTAAAGAAAGGGAGCTTGTGTACAACCTTTCTCACTGCAGTGGACAATTCGTTTTGATGTTTAACATTCTTGCACAGATTTCCAGCTTATTTTAGTAGTATCAAATCAACTTTAATTTCTTTTAATGAAACAACTCCCGGAGACCTTACAAACACATTTCCCGGAGACCTTACAAACACATTTCCCGGAGGCTTTATAAACACATTTCATGAGAAATAACTAAATAAAGAAAAGCTTTCTTCCATTTCCAAATCCTCCATCAGGAATAGTAGACTAACGCTAAGAAGCTATGCAAATACGTAAGGCAAACATTCAGCAAGCAAATTCACAATCTATTCAATGGTTAATATTTAAAGTAATATTTTTCAGAGCGTATGGTCCAATGTATCGAGGTCGTTTTCCTCGACCGCCTGGGGACGAGCGTGAGCGGTATTACAATCGCGAGCACATGTATGATAAAGAACGTGGATATGAGAGAATGCCACATTACGAAGAACGGGTACCGG
The DNA here is from genome assembly GCA_905220595.1 of Spilosoma lubricipeda. Lineage (NCBI taxonomy): Eukaryota > Metazoa > Arthropoda > Insecta > Lepidoptera > Erebidae > Spilosoma > Spilosoma lubricipeda. The sequence goes on from HG992290.1 coordinate 7,868,631, forward strand.
GTACAACAGAAGAGGGTCCTTATCACAAGGTATACAATTTTTTTTTTTACTTGTTTATATCGCGTCATGTGTAGGTTTTGTACCTGACAATTGGTTTAATGGGAGATGACCTAGGGCATTTTGTGGTATAATAAATGACTAAATAATTACTTTTATGTTTATGAAACATTTTAAAGCAAAAACATAATATTGCTATTTGAACTGAGTGGTGTATTAAAATACTTTCGTGGGTTGTATAATAATAATAAAACTAAATGAAATCAATTCAAAAACTCAACTATAGAATTTCGCTGCCAGTAAAGTCTTGCTTAATTTTTTGGTGTCGTCTTCAAATCAATCGTAGTTTGTTTGTACCGACATTTTACTTTTTTACACTTAAAATAAAAGAAATACGAAGGAAGGCGGAAGGGAGCTTCGTTTTTTAACGATTTAGCAACCGAATCTCAATCGATAAGTGCCATAAAAATCCATTTAAATTGTACATTTTCAAAATTCGATCGTAATTTTTCAAAAACGCTGGAATCAGTGAACGCCATATTGCTCTGTGGTATTGATGTCAGTTGGGTTTGTAAACAAAAACAAATGCGCTTACATATAGCTTAACATCAGTTGACACTTTAGTTTACAAAACCGTTTGACGTAATAACATGGCAGCTACTATTTAATGGTGTTAAAGACCAGATTAAATAAAACTGAAAACTTTGAAATAAATTGTAAGAAATATTTTATTATTTTATGAACTAAAACTATTATTACTAGTATTTTGCTTTTTTCTTGCCTAAGGTATCTCAATAATATATTTTGAGACTTTTTCTCATACACACAGTCACACAGTAAAATACTCTATTGCAGAGACCTCTCCTTCAAAAGTAAGATTAGATAAGATTTGGCTCGACCTCCTCCCCCAAAACGCCTCACGTTATCGTTGAATATATCCAACAGAGACGCGTTCGGTCATCCCGCGAAGTTATAGTCCAGCGGGCCGAGGTGGAGCGTCGCGAGGCTCGAGAAGCTCGAGAGTCTCGCGAGGGTCGAGAACCTCGCTCACCTCGAGACGGGCGCCGTGACCCACGCACGGACGAGTGGGCCGACCCCTGGATGCGAGCCGAGCCTGCTGCAAGACGCCGCAAGCCGCCTTCCTCCGACGACTCCTACTCCTCCTCCAGGTACGACGCTAACTAACCTATAAAGCTGGGTGCGCACAACAGTTCTTCATCAACAGCTATGATACTTATAGGCCTCTCGGAGAGGTTTTGGCACACAATATCGTACTGGCCAGACGGGTTGGTATAGAGTTTATATCAAGTTTTCCCTTTACGGTGATGATGTCTTGCGTAGTTTGCTCTTTTATTATTACTTATGACACCCACGGGATGAATAGGAGCTGAGACGCTCGGTATTATTACTCAGTCCATCACCACACGAACCTTATTACGCAAGATACTTTGTTCACTTAAATAGTTTTCTGTTTTTACTAAAAAACAGCAGCAAACACCTCTGTGTTTGTTTTGACGTTTCTAAAATAGTGTGAGGAAATGACAGTACCTTCAGCTGTAAAATGCGACTTGGTAAACATATCTGAAAATATTTACTGACAAAAACAAATATAATTATTAATATGCCAATTGATATTGATTTAAGTAATTAAAAAATCGATAAATAAATAGAAATCATGAAGAGCAAATATGTATAAAATGAGAAATTGTATATTATTCTTCTTTCTGAATACTCTTCTTATGTAAAGGTAGTGTCAAATCAGACCCATGAATATAGAACTGTGAAATTGCGCACCTAGCTTTATTGGTTTCCTACTTCATTCATAGTTAAAATTATTGTAGGCGATTGTAAAACGAAATTTTAATGTTTATTTAGAGATTGTGGTCATCTCTTGATATATTAGTGTAATATTTTATTATCATGATTTTGTTTTTTAAGTGGATAGGACTGAAATAATCTTTAAATTTATGATACGACAGTTAGCTTTATTTGGAGCTCACTTACTAGTAAAGGTTTCTGTTTTTTTTTGAATTGATTTTCAAGTTATTAATTTGATATTTTATCCCGCTTCGTCCCTTCTCCTTGGGCGATGGGTTTCGCTTTCATAACTCGTCTAATGTTGTGGTTTTTGCGGTGCTCCTCATTCATTTTTCTATCTTAACGGTCATTATCGATTAATTGCATGTCTCTATCAATCATACGGCCTCGCTGTCGGTCACCGGTTGCGTGTACGCCTGTAACATCTTTGTCATCTCTAACACCGTAACAAACATGTGTGCATGCGTACGCGTGTGTGTGCGTGGACCGTTCCCGTCCCCCCGCCCCCTTCGTCCCGCTGACCCCGCAGCTCTTCAAATTCCAGTTCCCGAAGTTCGCGATCGCCGAGCGCGCGTCGTAAGAGAAGGGCGTCCTCTTCGTCGAGACAAAGGTGAGCTCGGTTTCGGATTTAATCGTTACCAATCAGGTCGGGTTTCACGATACGTATTCCCAAATCGAGTGTCGGTCTAAAATAGAATGGATGTATGGTCGCAGGCTGTCTCCGTCGGTGATAGTCCGAGAGCGGCGGCTGGCCACGGCGCGAGCGACGGCGATGAACCCGCCCGCGCCGAGGCGCCGCGCTCCGTCGCCGGCGGCCGCGCGCCAGCTCTCCGCCAACCCCCCGCCGCCCGCCACACACCGACACAAGGTATCAACATTACATTTCATTAACAGCCCATACTAGTCCACTGCTATACATAAGTCTCTCCTTCGAAAGGAGGTTTTGGCTCATCGTACTACGCTGGTCAGACAGGTTGATTTAGGGTTTATTTCAAGTTTTCCTACTGTTTGCAGTGCTGTTGTCCTGCTTAGTTTGTTCCCTTTATCGCCTCTTAGGAAACCTGGGATGTATGGGGGTGGTGACAGGTTGTATTCTTAATGCGTCGGTCACCACTATTTACAACATTCCTGTTTTATTGAAGTGAAAACTACTTTAGGCACGTTGAGCACTTTTTGGGTTAAGAAATGAGCTATATTTATGAGCTTTTTCATTTCTATTGGTAGTCCCCAAAGAGTGCCTCGCATCTTTATATATATAATTCTTCTGTGAGTGTGTATGTCACTGAACTACTCTCAAACGACTGGACCGATTTTGATGAAATTTTTTGTGTGTGTTCAAGGGGATCTGGGAATGGTTTAGATTCACAATTTTGTCCTCTGGACAATGTTTTTTTAATTAATTTTTAATTTATTAGTAGTTATGGCAATACGACGTTTGCCGGGACAGCTAGTTTATATTTATATATATATCTTGGAATTTACTTGTTTACCCTTTACCGGTATCTGACAACTGTAAGTTTAGGTATCACATTCATTCTTGGTATATCATGGTGGAAATCTTCGTTACCATAGAGCAATACCGTAGAGAAGTAGCCTTAATGGCCCAAGAGCTGATAAGGAATTTTGAGAAGGTTCTTTAGGCAGGCTAACATTGCGAAAAATTACAATCTAAGTCCTGGGAGTCTTTTAGCGGCGATACTTTTGTTCAATGACTACTTTTGGACAGGTATCGTATCGATTAAGAAATGTAAGTTTTATATGGGTAGATAATCATTAAACCTTGCGACCTTACGTCACGTACGTAACGACATTTGTTTTTATGTCCTGTTCTATTATGGAATGATTTTACAACCCGATACTTTCGATTCGATACTTTTATGAATACATTCCTTTTTTCGATTCTACTCATGAGTACAGTATCGATACTTTCTATTCGATACCCTCTGTTTGATGTTCGTGTTTGACGTTCGTTTAAAAGTCGCAGGGGCTGCAATGCATTTTTAGGAGCAGGAGACACGCTTTAAGACTTTTTTATCGCACTTATTTACAAACTTTATTAACGTCTGGGAACTGTTTATAACCGGCAAAATCGTATGGCGATTTGCAGGTATTGTTTTTAAAAACGTCTTGGATTTTCTTTTTTTAATTCTATAAATAATAAATTGAAAGATATGTTTCAAGTAGTCTAAAACTTTTTTTTTTGCAAATGGTAAATGGTGCGCAGTAGCGAAATAACCGCTACCTCGCTAAAAGACTCCCAGGACTGGATTCGCCAATTCACGAAATTGTAATTTTTCGCAATTACAGCTTGGATTCTCAAAATTCGTTATCAGCTCTCCGTCTATGAGGAGGTGTTTCTCTCTGTCAATGTATAAGAATGTATTTATGTGTGCGTAAAATTCTGAATGTTTTAATTATTATGTATGAGTTGACTGAGTAGTGACAGGCGTTTGTTTTTGTATGTGAGTATGTGTAAAGTATGACTACTCCTCTCTTATAAATACCTGCTACCGTATTATTGGTAACTGGTCAGGCACACCAAAATATCATCAAAACCGTTTATGTTAAGAAAGTTTTTACTGTGAATTGCATATAACGATTAACACTATCTAATACTGTGTATATTTTACAGGAAGAATTGGATGCGTATGGCCGAAACAAATCTTTAGGACGCAACAGGGATAGAAAGAAATACTCAAGGTCTTCCTCATCAGGTTCAGGTATTATTATATTTGCTTAAAAAACTTATGATGTAGGGTAATTATACTGATTTCACTAGTGTCAACTGACACTCTAGTCAAAGCAGTTATTCTTTGTATAAAAAGTGTGTTTGTATAAAAATCAATGTTTATTTAGTTTAAATACTTAGTTACAAGGAGCTAGGATAATTATATTTTCTGTGTTCTTTTGTCATATTTGTTTTAATAAAGCGAAAATTGTTATTTATCTTTTGTAGCTTTTGTCTGCGATTTTCTACCCACATACACGTGGGTAAAGATGGTTGTCGCGCTAAAGAGCAGCCTATGTTCTATCTGTGTTGTCCAATACTAAAAGTCTCTCTATGCCAAGTTTCATTGAAAACATTATACATACATAAAATTACAACCGTTAACTTGTTGCATTCAGTTTTTCTTTTGTTGATTAAAATTTATATATGCTTGTGGCAATATTTCTTGTCCATTTATGCTTTCTTTTTAACCTATTTGCTGAATATTTAAAAAATATATATAATTATGAGAGTGACAATTGTTTCTTAGCATTTTATTTTTTTTATTTAGGGTTATATTTAATTTCAATGACGTGAATTATTAAAAAGAATGTTTGAGCCCTAGTGTAACATTGTTCAACAGAATCATCGTCATCATCCAGCGAGTCGGAGAGCGAATCGCATTCATCTTCTTCGTCCGGCAGCTCTGGAGCGAGGCGAGCTAGACACGCTCGTCTCCTGAACGCAGCTGCCAGACCTAGGTCTGTATTTTTTTTTTCAATTTATGAATTCGCTCCACTTTAATCGTACTAAATATTGTAACTGTGTTGTTGTTTCTACACCTAATAAAATAAATTTATGTATTGCTTACATTCATGCAGTAAATATATTGCTAAAGGATCACCAACAATGTGATCCCTTAGCAATATATTTACAGCATGGCCATGAAATACTGCATGACATGAAACATAATGGCCTTGAAACAAATTCAAGGCCATTGTTTCAAAGTTACTACTTTTATTAACTAACTATATAAGTATATTAACAAATAATAAAGTCACAGAGAAGGGCGTAATATAAATATTTTTGTGATTGACCATGATTATTTGGCTATAGGTTAAATGCAAAATCGAGTGCTGGACTTGCTGCAGCTGTTACAACTATTACCAGCAAGAAGGAAGTTCCCAGTGATAAAGGTAAACTTATTAACAATTTAATTTCCTTCTTTCCATAGCCTCCAAATAATAATATACTTTACAATATTAAGTTTTTGAAATGTAACCATAAAAGCATTTTTAAAATGGAACAAAGATCACTAACTTAAGATTCTATTCTTTCAGAATCAGGTGGAAAGAAGCGTCCTGGTTCACCACTGAATGCTGTGCCTGCCAAAAAATCTGTATCGAGAAGAGAAGAATTGTTGAAGCAATTGAAAGCTGTTGAAGATGCGATAGCAAGAAAGCGCTCTAAGATTTAGAACATGAGATTTATAGACGCTGTCCAGCGCGTGATAGAAGCCAGTTCGGCAACAAGCCGGGTGTTCACTTCTGTGCGGAGTACATTGCTTAAGCGTAAATTTGTACACAACGTATTTGTGGGCCTATCTATCGAAATTCTTATAATAAGCAGGCTAGAAGAAATAATAATTTTTAGTAATACGCGGACAGAAATGAACTCGTACAAATTTAAGCATTTACATCTTGTAATGTATGTAAAATTGTGTTAATATAAAATTAAAAATAACAAGTAATACTGAAAAGTGTATGTAAACATCAGGTTATAATTTCGTAATCATTGTTATGCTGATGGGAAAGCGGATGTATCAATTATACTGTTGACATATGCTGAAATATAGTAAATTTATTTTTGCTATACATCAACTGAAAGTGGGAACCTAGTTCTGTAGGTTTTATTGTGATTAGAAAATGTAATATCTAGTGAAAAAATAAATGCATACTTTTTTAAGAATACTTGAGTTTTTATTTACAGTTTACTATTGTTATATTTGCAAGTTGGTATTTTCTTGAAGATGTATTTCTCACAAGCACTTGATTTAAATTATTGCACAGTAACATGTTCAGTGCATTGTAAGCTATATATCCCAGGCCACAACTTTGGGCCTCGGTAAAGCTAAATCCTCCTTGTGAAATAAAGCCCATGACTTGTCTTGAAGGGAAGTTGCGTACTATTGATTTATCGGATGGTAGCCATAGTTCTCTCATAGTTTTAACATACTCAGATGGTTCTTGTTGAGATTTTCTTATAGTATTTGGTTTTTTTACCTGAAATTGGAAAAAAATATGATTTTATAAATACCATAGTTTTCATTATAAAACTAATACAAAATACAGTATTTGATTACAGCATTCAAACTCACCAAGAGGTTTTTCTTTTTAAGCTTTATTCTTTTCCGTTTTGATTTATTCACCAATTTCTTGTGCTCAGATCGCTTGGTTTTTCTAGTTTTCTCGTTAGGGTCTTCTTGAAGGGGTTCAAATAAAGTTTTTATGGCAGCATAATCACCTGGTTCGGGCATACAAATTATTGCATGATCCTTCAAATTACCCTTTATTGCTAATTTTAAATGCACAGGAATTAAACAAGACTGTCTTTCGTCTACGTTTGGTAATGCTTTCCTATGTTTGATACTGTCCTGAAAAAATTGTAGACATGTAAAAACCAATTACACAACAAGATTCAAAAGTACAAAGCAAAAGCATATATTGGAGAGAAGTCCGATTTAATACTTTAAATAATAAACAAACCTGTATGGACTCCAATAGTCTCCAGTCTCTTAGTACGAAGAAGTCTTTCACTGTCTGATCAGTCCAGTCACTGAGCAATATATCCCAAGGACATATAAAAGGACTATTAATAGCTAATTTTGTATAATTAACCCTTTTGCTTGGCGGGAGTTTAAAATATCTCTCTTTTAGATTAGATTTGATTCTATCTTCATTTTCTTTTCCAGCTTTACAGTCTGGTGGTAGATAGCATTGTGCCATTTCAAAAGACAAGTTTTCCATTTCTCTAAGTCCACCCGACCTTGCACCGAACATAATGAAAGTTAACCAAAACGGTAGTGCATATCCTGAAGGTATTATGATGTCCCAACCAGATCCATAACCTGTAATTTTTACAATAAATGAATGTCATGTCAAATAAATATCAGCACTTTTTTATTACATAAACACCAAAATCAAAGTTAATATAAAATCCTATGGCAATAGTAAAAAGTTACTTGAATCATTTATAAATTTTGATTTACAGATATTAAAATCATGAATTTATTTAACAATCTATGTCAATTGCCCCATGGTTTTTAAATGTTACTAGACTTTAAAAGATATTTATACTTACCAAGTTTCTTATATTCACTACATTGAGAACCAGACCTCTGTATTAAAACTACAGGAACACTTTGTAATGTTGGATCATCTTCATTTATTTCACCGGGGACTAGTTGAGTTTTACTAATATGTTGTATAAACTGATGGTTTGTTAATTTTTCCTTTTTGATTACATCATGTATTTTAGTATCCCATAAAGGAGAACTTGAAAGAAAAGATGGGATATGAATTAATGCTTCACTGTTTATTTCTGCATATGTTTCTAGTTTTGCTTTTGTGCGCCGAGCAGGTCTTATTAGTCTAGGATCTTTGACAACTAAGCCTATAACAACATTAGGTGGTAACTGAGAGGGTGAGTTAAGCAAACTCATTTTCTCCCAGTATTCTCCTTTTTCATTCAAGGCTTGCGGCCTGTGAAGCGATGTCCACTTGTGTTTATTTAATAAGTCACTATTTGTCACACATACTAAACTCTTTGCTAGTATTGCATGGCTGTTGGGTCCAGTTAAATGAAATCTATTAAAACTACCAGGCATGACTTTGATAGTAACACTATCTGTATTAACTGTAAGTTTTCTTTTTTTTCTCACTGTTTCATAATCATTAATTTCAGTTTCTTGTGTGAGAGCTATTAAAAGTGACTCCACTTGTTTGGTTTGTGATGGATGCACAAATAACCATAAAACTTTTGTATCATGTTTAGCAGTCCACAAAAATTGCACTCTGCCAATGTACCCGTAAGGAAAAGTGTTTATTCCATAGAGATGCACCGTGCCTTGCCTAGTACCTTCTGTGTAAGCTTTAGCACACATTCCTAGGCCACACAAGCTATTGGTAACTTTAGCAAACATTTCCTTTATCAGTTCGAGCGGGCCGTTTACTTGTATTGGTGTATAGTAAGATATATCTTGTAAAAGACAATGAGCGGAACTAGCTCTATAACAAGCTCTGAAAGCCTTATCACAGGGTGCATAAGCTAAACGATGTCCCCAACGTTCAGTCATACGAAATCTTTTTGCATGCCATATATGAGTTTCCAGCCACACTATGCGCTTTTGACGCCGATTGTACTCATCTAAAAGATTTGCAGGGCGACGTCTGTATTTTCTTGAAGGTCGTTTTTGTTGTGGTAAGCCACTTTTTTTAATCTGTTCCATATGCGCTTTTCGTAACTTGCGTGGTAGTCGCTTACTGTTGTGGCTCATTACTCGTCTTCTCATGTGTACCGGTAAAGATTGGAACACAAGTTTGCTTTTTTTTGGCACAAGGATACTTTCAGTCATTGCAGCTATTTCTGTACTTCTGGCAGCTGCAAATTTTAAACAATTCACTGAAAATGGTAGATGCTCAATGCCACCTAAAGTGGCATCAAATTCTGTGACCTCCATAGTTACTGTTGTATTTATAGTATGGCTGCAACAGCAACAGAATGGTAAACAACAGCTGTTTTTCTCTTAAGAACCTTCACTTTAATACATAATCACCACTATAACATCAACTTTTGGCTATTATTGTGGTTATCACATAACCTCACTGTCACTGACAAAGTGACAAACAAAAGCAAGTGTTACTCCGTCAGTACGTATCAGTGTTGCTAGCCGGGTCTTGTCAGAAGTTACCTGAATTATTTAAAAAGTAATCTTTTTGTGTAAAAAGTAACCTTCCACATTTTATCTACTGAAAAAATCGAATTTTGATGTTCTAGCGTGCAATATCGATTTTCTGAATCGATTAAGTCCTACATTTTGATTCAGATCTAAAAATGTTGACCAAAACAATTTTTTACGAAACAAAACCCACTTCAAGAACTAGAAGGAATTGAAATGGGATCACTCGGGAAGCACCAGTTTTCAAATGAAAAATAATCATCCAAATCGGTTCACCCAGTCGAAAGTTCTGAGGTAGCAAACATAAAATAAAAATATAGTTGAAATGAGAACCTCCACCTTTTTTGAAATCGGTTAAAAAATTGATTCTTCAATAAATCGATTTGAGCCATTCTTGCTGATTTTGCTATGAACCCATAGAATATGTACCTAGCTAAACCAGATCGGCACTACGTATACCTAGTCCCTTGGCAAAAGTAGGAACAAGAATTTAGACAAATACCTGGCGCACTAATGAAACTAGTTAATAACAAACCTGAAAGTAAAGTGCCAGACCAGAACCTTATAGTAAGGTTCTGGCCCACCTCGTTTAGTTTTTATTCGTCGTCATTAGTTTATTCACATAAATGTAAGAAATTTAGTTAATTCTACAAATGTCGAAAAGTCACCTAAAAGTAACCTTTTCATTAGCGTAACCTAAAAGTAACCAACAGAGTTGAAAAATCACCTAAAAGGGAACAAAGGAAACCTTCTGGCAACATTAGTCCATATTCACATCTATGGTGTTGTCATTATCTTTCTGTCTCAGTGTTACCAACAGCTAAACTGGCTTTCCAATAGATTCAACTTCAGCCACCAGAAAACCACTAGCAAATATGGAACTACACACAACATATTTTTTTTTTTTCAATAACAACTATTCTAAATTACTTGGTCTTCTTCAGACGAATAATTTTTGGCTGTATCTTAATTTTCCATTTCAGATTGATGTCACACTCCCTAAACCGAATTTGTATTATAATACAACGGCTTCTGGAATTTTGTAATCATTGCAGCATTTTCCTTCCAAGCTCAAACCACAGCGTATTCTCAGTGCCGGTTTTAACACTAACAGCACCCTGGGCGAGATTTCTACGGCGCCCATCATCTGCTATTAAAACCCTTACGAAAAAAGCGAAATGATAAAATGAAATATGCATTTATTAAAAGAAACAATTTATTTATTACAAAAAAAAACGTTTATTAGAAAAAAACTAATAACATTTTACTTTTCTGGCCTTTCTATCAGTGATCTCTTTTATAAACTTATCAAAGTCGATGTTTTAAGCAATTCCTTTTTCAATTGACTAAGTTGCTAAGTTTGTCAATATAGATTGAGATATTATTGATCGAAGATAGGTTTTATCAGCATCAGCAATGAAAAACTCCTCTCCCCAGTGGCAACTATTAAGGTATAGTCAATAATATGCGTAATGCTATCCATACATTTGGATACCTTTTTTGGAAACATTCTGATCAGGTAAAAAGGTTTTCAGTCTTACGAGTTTATGACATAACATACAACCATCCATGTCTGATTTAGAGTCTACAGTCAATTTTAATTGGAGATCACCACAGACTTTGACAAGGTCGGCCTTTTCCTGAATCTGTTTAATATTGTACAAAAAAGACAGGGATTCCGTACTCATTTAATTGTTCGAACCTTTCATTGCTGAAATTAATATAGTGTCGAAAGACAGTTGAAAAATTCAAATTCTGAAATCTTTTAGCTGTTTAGCTAGAGTAGTAGTCTCATGAGACACTTGAACATCAGTTTTCTGAGTTTCAATAGCCAAGTAATGTAAGCATCATGGATGGCAGTAATTTGGTAACGGACTGCTTTAACACTGCTTATTCTTGCTTCCCAACGTGGTCACTGAGCTTGTTTATAGTTTATGGTCCCAAGAGATCGTTAAGAATTTTCTATCGATGAACATGGTATTTGTTATACATCATCAATGGAGTCATCATCAGTTTGTCATTTGTTAAGAAAAATAAAGAAAAGACATATGTCTCAGCATTTGCAACGGAAGGATTATTTACTGTTGTTGGTGGAAACTCGTTTGAAATCGAGGGCTGCAGGTAGTTTGTTTACTAAATTTATATTAGGAAAACCCAGCTTTTAGAATAGCCGGCACACTAGCTGGCGTTCGTCATAGAATGTTCAACAGCAAGTAATGAGGTTTTGAAAGTTTGAACGGTATCATTTACTCGTGTCTGTTATAATTTCGTGGTAAGGAAAAAGCAACGGATTTTTAATATTAGGTACCTTGGTTATATTGTAACTATATTTGACCAAAAAAAGGGTGAAATAAAATTTTACGGCTTAAAGGATAATATTAAAATCACAATGTAATTATTTATTTATTCATAACATTAATTATCTATACACAAATAAAATTAGATAAAATTAGAGTGTCTGTTTGTAATATTAAAGTAACCGCTTTTTATTAAATGCATATGTATGTACGAGTATACACGGTACATGTCCCGAAATACCATTTTATTTTTGTCTATCTGCATGCCTGCCTGTCGGCCTGTCTGTCTGTCTGTCTATTTGTTCTGGGTAATCCCTAGAATGACTAGGCCAATTTTGTCGTGACTGTCAATGGCAGATAGCTGATGATCTAAGGAGTAACTTAGGCTACTTTTTTAGACTAACTTTGTCCCGTGGCGTTACCCGCAGTACTACTATAACCGCTGGTAACATCGCGGGTTTCAGCTAGTTACTTATATCACTTACATTAATTACCAACAATGATGCAGAAGCGTCTCAATAGGCCGCCATAGTGTGGGTCACCATGCACCATGGGTCGTTGCATTGTCTGTCAATGAGTATAGTGACCACCACTTTTGGATGTTGATCGTGCTTTCCATCAGGCGGAGAAGTCATTGGCACTCATCACATCACATCACACTAATATATAAAGGCGAAAGTTTGTGAGTGTGTATGTTTGTTAATACTTCACGCAAAAACTACTGGACGGATTTAGATGAAACTTTACAGTAATATAGTTAATACATCAAAATAACACATAGGTTACTATTTGCCGCGATAACCGACATACACGCGGGCTGAGCCGCGGGCAACAACTAGTCATTCATTTCTATGTGATGTGTATAGTAAAATTAGTGTTTGCTACGCAACGCTTTAAAACCTTCAATAACGAATAAAATTGAAAAAAAAAATAGAGTGGACATTATTCCTTAGAAACGCTGATATAAAAACGATCTTATGTAATTTTTTTGGGCAAATGATCAGAAAAAAGTAGTTACCAGGAAAAAAAAATCCTGAAAATTTTCATAGATTCTCGCTTACAACGTTGGTTTTTGTTTTACGTCGAAAAGGTTTTAGAATAAGTTGTGGATAATTCAATTGGCAACAATAAATTATAATTATTTTTTTTCTCAGACCCTATACTTTGGTAGATAAACCATACAAACAACTTGCACTAAAAAGTAAAATTGCCTCCTCTGAGAAATACAACCCCAAATGTAACTTTTCAATGGACTAGTAGAGAAATGATTAGGATACAATTAGTATTTATTGCATTTAAATATATCCATTGCATTTATAAATTTCAACCCAGTGCAGTGTGCGCTCAATATCTACTATGCACATTAATGAGCTGCAGCTAATCCAACTCGCCAGATTGATACCACGGGTTCCCACGTAATGGGTGTTAAGCAGATTTTTCCTCGCTTTACAGTGAATTACAAAGTTAATGAAGCTCAAACTCTCTACAGAAAAATATTCAAAAAGCAGCAACGTGCTTAGTCATAAGCACATTGCTGGATACCTGTTACTCAACAGTCATGTTGAGTAGCAGGTATCCATCGGCGACGTGCTGGTGGTCACTTACCGTGACCTGCCAGCATTGGTCAATATTTATTTATTTGATTTTATTTATCAACAGTTCCTGTATTACATTTTGCACGAGGTGGACTTGCCAAATGGCATTTTGTACCAGTCATCCATACCTATATCATAACCACAAGCTTGCGTTGCACTGGCGTAACTTCGTTGTGCACACGAGCTCGACCTATGACGGATATCAAAAGTGATGATTTCAGATCTTCGAAACATATTTTGAATGGTCTTTACTTTTTTTAAAAACGTCGCTTTTATTTCTTTCCATCTTTGGTGACATTAAAAAAAGTTTAAATTAGAATTTAGAATCTGTTCTTTCAATTTTCGGAGTAAACACAATATGTGGATAGTGGAATAGGTGGATGAAGGACCTTCTACTTCACGGATTCGACGACGAAGGGCGTGCGCCGCTGAACCAATCAGCTTGTGACCACGTTTTAATAAGTGATCGCGTTAATTCCCGTAAAAATAATTGCTAATATATCATGGAACGCGAAAGTTTAAAAGGTAACATAAATAGTTAAGGGGTCCCATACAACAAACATGATTTTTTGCTGTTTTTATAGATAACGGTACGGGACACTTTGTGCGCGAATCCGGCTTGCACTTGGCGGGTTTTAATTTAATTTTTTCACCATTACTTTTTAACTGTACACATTTAATACACAGTCCTCTTTTCTCAATGTAGCTAGAGACGATGCTATTTATCTTAACTATCGATAAAAAAACTTAAATTCTCTTAAATACATACTTCATTCCTACGTTCATACATACAGACACAGAAACATGTTCACACAACCATTTTATTTAACCCACAACCGCTGGCTTAACACTCCGGGTCTCTAACTATTGGACCATACGAATATGACAAACCAATAGAATAGGTTTATTGGTGTGTGTATCTTTTAGTTTTCTTTTATATTGTGTCATTTATCCTCTTTATATTTTCTCTTTTATATTTTTCTTCATGTTTGAAACCTATTTGCGAATAGCTCTGTAGTTATTAATTTTAGGATCTAGAAAGTGTGTTTATATGCTGTTGGTATTCCAAAAAATGTAAAATAAAAAAAAAAAAAACACGCCAGTCTAGTAGAGTCGACAGGAACAGTAATGGAATCTGATTTAGTCTTTAGGACGTTTGATTTTTAAATGAGGTACGTGACTTAAATACCCCTAGAACGAAACATTAACCGTTTTTTGTAACATATAGGAATACGGAGTATCACAACCCTATTTCATCCCAAGGATTTCGTAAGAGATGATTAACTACGTGGAACAACAGAACTGCAAAGAAAAACAAAAATTCTCGTCAATTACAACCCGACAACCCGTCTGGACAGCTTAGTGGGCCAAAACCTAATTTCTAAGGAGAAGTCCATATCCAGCAGTGGACAGTTGCCAGCCAACATCAAAAGATGAAGATTATGAACATATAAGTATAAGAATGTAGGAATCGGTAGAGGAAACATTTGCAAAAGCTCACGTCGTAACCCTCCACTGAATTTTTTTTTCTGGCAATGATTTACAAATAAAAAATTCTGTACAAAAAAATGCATGTGATTTGGTTTAGGGTGTTAACCACATTTTCAGTGAAATTGGCTCAAACATAGGTAAATCCTCTAATCAAATCAAATCAAATCAAATTATTTATTTGCATAAAACAGGTAGGTACAAAGCTGTCATCTATCTATATATATAAAAGAGGAAGGTGACTGACTGACATACCCAGAGATCAACGCACAGCCCAAACCGCTGAACCTAGAATCCTGGAATTTTGCATGTAGTTTCTTTATATAACGTAAGTGAGCACTAGGAAAGGAATTTTGGAAATTCCACCGCTAAGGGGGTAAATCAGGGTATGAAAGTCTGCGTGAGCGAAGCCTCGTGCAAAAGCTAGTGATAAATATAATAGTTGCGCTGATTTATTACCTTTCTCAGGTGTTCAAATTTTAACGTCGAATTGAGTATAAATACAAATAAATTTTAGGTTGTTTTGCATAGGTATTATGTCAAGGATACATTAGTCAAATTGTTATTAAAGAAAAGATGTCAATTGAAAATAAAATTAAAATCAAGAAAATGTCAGGAATCATAAATTAATTAATTTAGAACTAATATGTCAAGAGCATCATAATTATATTTTACCCGACAAAAATCATCAACACTATAATAACATTTCTGAAATAGCAACTTACTCAGTATTATTTTGAATAAGATCACATTTAACTCTTTTATGTCTCTTGGCAATTTATTATAAATTTTTGGTGCCATGGCAAATACGCTTTTGTGCATTAGTGTGGTATTGGATTTATAATTGCATAGTCTATTTTTGTCTCTTTGAATTCTACCATTTGCGTCTGAAGCTAAAACAAATAGGTGCAAGTTACATTTTACAAATAAAGCCACTTCAAGTATATATAGACGAGGTTAAGATTTCATACTTCTTAAAGTATGGTTTACAGCTGTCTGTTTGATACAAAGAAAACATTGCCCTTATGCATCGTTTTTGTGCCTTAAATATAAATTCTTTATGGACAGAGTTCCCCCAAAATATAATTCCATACCTAAGAACCGATGCCACTATAGACCATGGCATGCAGTCAATAGTGCATTTTCATCGGTTATTTGGCGGATTTCATGAAGAGCATACACTGACTTATTAACCCTTTAAGTTAATGCTCAATTTGTGGCTTCCATGTCAGTTTCCTATCAATTATTATTCCAAGAAACTTGGTGGACTCTTCTACAAATTTAACTCTGTTACAACAATTAAATTATAAGAAAGTTTTCATCTTAGTCGGATACTCAGGTTCTTGATGCAACAAACTTGCGATGCCCTCAAAATGGCCTTGCATGACGAGTCTCTCTTGACAGAGAGTCTTCTTTTTTGAAGATGTGCCCAAAGCTGCACAATCAACGATAACCTACTTGAACTGTGAAGCTCTTTCAGCATGGAGTTATAAATACAGAGAATAGTGTTCAGGGTATCTTTACCAGCCGTCTCCAGCATTATATCCCCAAGGCATGAACTTTTTTGGCAACCTAGTTTTCTAAGGGACCAGGTATGATCCTCTTAAATAAAGATATAGAAATAAATGGCACTTTACCAAGTGGACCATTGTGTTCCGGTCAAAAAACACAAGATAATTCTCTTGTGTTTCTAAATCTTGCCCTACTGTTCTACTGCTGATCTAGTGATGTTACATTTACTATTTTGTCTAATTTTCACATCCCCCAAAATTTGAGGTAGCGGAATCAAGATAAATACAGATGTTTTATTCGTGCTGATAAGTCATCTTATGAGAAGTTTGTCAAATTATTTTTATGGGAATTAACGCGATCACTTATTAAAAGGTATTACATACCTCTGATTTGCCTGACGTTTCGACCAGGTTGCACTGGCCGTGGTCACAGGCTGACGAAGCAGGTCGTCTCATTACATATCTCAATCAGAGGTATGTAATACCTTTTAATAAGTGATCGCGTTAATTGCCGTAATATAATTGTTAACATATCATGGAACGCGAAAGTTTAAAAGTTAGTAAGTTTGTCAAAGTTTAATTTTTAGATAAATAGGTATTTTCGATTTAAAAAATAGCGAATAGTCTGCCTACATAAAGGCTGATTCTTCTGCAATTCTTCCTGATGTATTATATCAGAAAACCTTTACAGAGATACATTTGTTTGTGCACAAATTAACCGCTCGTGTGTGTCACGAGATTTTCCCGATTTGTCATAAGTGTGACGCCATCTAGGGATTTTTTTTTAATTTCCCTATTCTCACTAAAATGACGATTCCCAAAAAGTTAAGTATTGGGGCTATGTATGATTTTTGTACATTGGAATGCCCATTAAATAAGCTATCCGATGCGAGGTGTTATTTTAAAGGAAAGAAGGAAGGAGGCTCGGAGCAAAGGTTGAAGCAGCGTCTCAATAGTACTTCTGCAGGGATAGTGGGCACCTACTCATAGATCTAGACCGTATTATGCTAACGCGGTGCGTCTTCTACGAATCGGGAGAATATCGATTCCCCCAATTTGCTTCTACTGAGAAAATTAAAAGGAGATCATAAGAACATGGTGGTCCTGTTGGTCTAGTGATCTTGACTGCTGGGCCAGAAATTTAGGTTTCGTTTCCTACCCAGAACTAATATGAACATTATTACTTGTTCTATATCTGGGTGTTGTTGTTTTCCATATTCCTCTTTTAACCAGGCTATCCATATTTTCTTTCGTCGTCTTTTATTATTCTATCCGTCTTCTTCCAAACGTACCTAAATCTAACAAACAAGTCATCTTTCATCCACCACCACTTTCAGTCTTCCTCTAAAGCGATTTTAACGACCACGAATTATTGTCAAATCTAAGTTACCATGTAGATTTGACAATAAATTCACTCATTATTCAAAAACAGCACTATCTTTCTGGATTAAAGTTAGCTCATATTTCTCATGTGCTAATAATTAAGTAACTTCTCATAGAAATAAGTTGATAAATCGAGTAGTCGTGTGACGTGCATAGAAGTCGACTCCAATAAAGTAATTGTAAGCACGAGATGTCACTAAATACTCTTAAGCTACAGTTACACACATTTTACAATACAATACAATTATAGAATACACACATAATAAGCATTAAAAGTAAAAAAGTTAGGCACTGATACAATGTAGATGCAAATTACAAATCAATTCTTCATGTCTTCATTCGTCTTGGTCTTGAGGATTTGTCGCTGCGGCTGAACTTCGGCGACCCGTTGACATCGGAACAAAATCAGCTTTCACAATGATCTCAGAATTTAGAACCATCTGTCAAATCATTATGAAAACCAGTTTCGTAATTCCTTTTAAGTCTTCTTCGGGTTCTCTTCTTTACATTTCTTAGAGTATGCAGATACAGGAGCATGAATAGTTACGAGGAAAAACACTTGATAAATATTAACATGTTTGCTTACCTAAAATTGAGGTAAATTAGAACAGGAGAGGAAAACCGCAAACGACTAAAGCGTCGCCGTGCGAGCTGCTTGTTTCTGATAGAGTTTAATTAATCTGGAATTGCAAGAATTCAATGTTTAACAAAATGGTTAACAGCAATGGAAGTATTTGTCATCGCTCGATTGGGTGAAGTATGCGCCGGGAATGGGATGTGACGTCCGCGCGCGCCGGGACGCTCCCATTAGCCGCATCACCGCGTGCCGTATGACATCATGCTGACTCAGGCAACCAACTCGCGCAATGACTACAATGCCTCTTTCCTCGGCTAATTGTAGTTTGACATCTGTAACATATAAAAGTGTTCTGTTAATGTTTGCTTGGGTATTAATCGGGTCAGATTCTAGCTGATGTACGTTTCACGGATAGGTTGATTTTCGTACTTTACTAGTATGGAGTTATATGATGGAAGTGAATTACTTAAATAGCAACAAACAAAGGCGGAGGACGGTAAAGCAATGCTCACCCACACCAAGTCAGCACTAATTAGGCGAAGCAGTGTGAGTGCGCTGGTGGCCACAAATGGTGCGGATATCGGCGGTGGCCTTGTTGGGCCAACTGCGCGGGAGGCACGGCGCCACTACACTTACTTCGCCAATTTATTGACACTGGCAGTTGTGTATACATATAAGTACCGACATATATAAATCTCCGATGTATATATTTCCACATATATTTACCAGAGTACACTTATATCTCATACAAAACATAAGACAAACAATTTGCCAATTGTTTGTACCAATGAAAGTGAGCAAATTATTCGTAGAGGGCCATAATACAATTCAGGTTTGGTGCTGATGGGATAAGTTAATATACTGACGATATCAGCAAGCTCCTAGTATCTTCTTAGTGTTTATGGTAATTATTAAATTGTATTACTGAAACGTCAAGGTAGTGTTACGGAGTTCAATCCTGATCCTAATGGTGGGCAGTGGTAGTGTTGGCGCGTAGCAGGTGTGCAGAATGTTACGTCACATCCGGTGTGGTGGCGCTGGAGCTCAATGGACGCGCACTATGTGGGCCACACGTGTCACCGTTCCCCCCTTCCCCTCCCTTCTCCCCCACCTCAAATACACACACATACCCGCACCCACAACGCTGCTCTAATTGCTGACAACTATGGGAAATAGCGCAAATGTGTTACTTTTTATCGCTAAGTGTGTTTACACTTCTGATAATGACGAATGTACCGTCTTTATGTATATTTTTTATCTGCTCCGGTGTGGGGTTTAGGAATTTATGCCAATGCAACGGGACAGATATCAAAAACAATATTATAAATAAATACAAGTAGGTACTAAAGATCAGTAACGGCACGATAAATGTTACGATCGAGGTGCCCTTATAAGAATGTGATGCGTACGAACGGAACTGTATCACGTTTTTGGCAGAATTGGATCGTGTGAATAATAAACATCAGCTCCGTGGCATAACATTGTCGTATCAAATGATTCGGTGTGGGACGATGAGCAGTGTAGTTACGTCATGTGGCGGAGAGCGGTAGCGTGCGGGGGTCGTCCGACGTCGCAGACGAGAAACAATGGACTTAAAAATGGAATTTAGCGCATGAGATGACGAAACGTGGTCCCGGCTGCGGTGGTGGACG
This sequence comes from Spilosoma lubricipeda, assembly GCA_905220595.1. Lineage (NCBI taxonomy): Eukaryota > Metazoa > Arthropoda > Insecta > Lepidoptera > Erebidae > Spilosoma > Spilosoma lubricipeda. The sequence continues at coordinate 7,888,613 of HG992290.1, forward strand.
TCGCGACAAGTATGTAGGACGGATGACGCGCCGACTATTGATAGAGCGCGCCCGCTCCGCGCCATACACCTACCACTGTTCTCTGTACTTCACCCTTCTAGAATGCAGTTCAGTGCTCAGCCTGCGAGTGTATTTTCGCAAAACCAAGGCATTACTGGTACGCCTGATAAGGCCACATACTTTAAAAGAAGCATAATTCAACATACTTATGTGTCATATCGAAAGGATAATATGTAATTATATTGATCAATCAAAGAATAAAAATATGTTTAAAGGGAATATTGAGTTTGCTCAAATGATACACAATATTATGTTTAAACTCTAGACGCGTAGACATTTCGTAGACTGCCTCTACGCAGATAGTTTATTAATTAATTACCTATTATTTAGCGTACTATTCATTTATCGTATCTGATACTCGTGACATACTATCAACAATCAAAAAAAGAAACATCATTAGAATCTCAACGTCAACGTCGAATAAGGGTTGAACAAATTATATGGAAGAATAATTATCTACATGTACAAAACTAGATTACTTTATATTTAAAAGTTAGTGTTGGTACTAAAATGATTATTTTACAAGTACCAGACCACAATCAGTGACAAGTCCGGATTGTGTCCGTACACGGCTGACAAGTGAGAATGTTGTACGGTCGTAAAGTATAGTCAGCGGGGATATCGGTGGTTATAGCGTGGCGCCGTGTGCGGTGGCCGGCGGCGCGGGGCGGCGGTGGAAGGTATAGAGATAGAGCGAGCATTCCGCGGGACTAACGGTGAGTTATTTTGCCGGGCGGGTGCCGGGCGCGGCCTGAATGGCCGCGAGATGCAGCGGAGGCTGCGCTGCGCCGGCTCCGGCCCGCACCCCGCGCCCTGTGCGCATTCCGCCGAGCGTCGAACGCCGCGAAGCTAGTCGCTTGCGCAACCTCCGTCGCCGCATTCCATTCATAGCGACGCGCGACTCGATAAACACAGCTTGTCGAGCAAGCGCCGCTCGCGAGCGTTCCTTTGCGCCAGTATTGCGGTAGTTTGGCGTTTCGTCCCTCAGCTTCCTCCCTCACCTTCCCGGAATGAAAAAACGAGCACTGTTTTTGAAATTTTAGAGCGTTACGCCACATTTCTTCGTGAACGTCACGGCGGTCGGCCGGTGTGAATTCCGCCGGACGTTGACCCATACCGCCACTGCTTTCTCCGACTCGCTGTTTGCTATTGGAACGAATCTATTAATTGGAGAAACTCAGTTCACACATGAGCGTGGAAAGTAGACCGATGAGCTTTAGCTATCGAGTCACAGAGAGGTAAAACGACACGCAAACGCCCTTTTTGAACAGTTATCACACGAATTTAACTTAGATACGGTACTTCATACTTCAGTCATACTCAAATGATATGAATACGTGAATGTCATCGTAAATTTTCTTAATTCCCACATTTCTAAGCTTAATTAACGACATGACGTCACGTTTTACCTTTTGGATTAGTCTAAAAGATAAAACATGCTCAGCTACAGTTTACGCAAGATTTTTTATTTGGTTATATAATTATTATTGATTACGTTGACAAGCCAAAGTAGCCTGTGTTGGATGGCAAGGTTTGCGTGATATGTGCAAGCAAGTTGCGTATGAGTGTATGAGGCTCGGAATCCGCTAGGCAGCGCGGCGGCGTGCAGTGTAGAGCGCGGTGCTCCGTCGGCGAGCGAGGCGTGCGGACGAATGCCGGAGGCTGCATTCCTCTCCCCCGCTGCCCGCAGGTGAAATGTCACCAAACTGCATTCCGAAATATTTGAAACGACCTTTATGGCGCGAAAGAAAGTGGCCGGGGAGCGGGGCGCGGGGACGCGCGACCGTGGGACAGCGGCGCGCGCGCCAGTCGCACGGCGCCCCCCGCCCGCGCCGCGCCGCCTCCCGCATTCCAGCGCGCCTCCCTCCGAATTTATTCTGCCGCGACCCGCCGCGCCGCCGCTGTGCGCTACCCGACTCTATCTGCACCTGGACTGCTACTCATCACCTTATGCCCCTCGAGCCCTCTACTTGTCACTCCGGTAACTCACATATTTATAGAACGGACATTATTTGACTATTGACAGCACATTATTCGAGGTCGACGTCATCAAGCTGGCACGTCGCTAACTGTGTATAACACAAGTGGTTCCGTGATTCATCAACATGAATCGCTTACAATCAATGTTTAGGTAGTTATATTTTATCTGATAAGTAAATAATACACATTTTTGATAGGTAGTGAAATTTAGGTATTCTAACAAAAGACTTCAACGCATCTACCAGTTAGCAAGATTTTTGGAAATGTTAGTTGGGGTTAATTTATGTACACTACATACATATTTATATATAATGCTTTGAAAAAGTGGGTAAAATTTGTCACAGTTGAGCTACGTCGAAGCAGGGGCGTAAAGCGTGTACGGCGAAGGTGCGCGGACAGGCAGCGTGAGCGGAGGCGAGCGGTGGACGAGGGCGGCGTGTCGCAAATAGCCCGTGACGCGGCGGGCGCTGCACTTTCGCGCGGTCATGTGCCCGGCGCCGCAGCCAGACGCTTGTAATCGCTCCTCTATTTAAAAACGTCGTCGGCGACGCCGCCGGCGGCGGGGAATGTGCCGGCGACAATGCACGGCGTCAACGACCGCTCGCAGCGGAAGCGACACACTTCCAGCCCGGAAATGTGCACCCGCGCCTTAAGGGACCGCCGTTTGTCTATTTATAACCGGCACAGGGCACACGTCGGTGTTCGTGGAGAGCGTGATGCAATCAGCTTATTTCGGACTCGCTCCCTCTACCCGCATGTAGTGTTCGAACTGCTCGCGGAACTCACTCCTCTTTATTTAAGTTAAACTGCTTCAATATATTAAGAGAGGGTGAGCGACCTACGCTCTAATTCAATGCCATCGTAAGATTGTATTTATTAAATCATTTTTCACGAGACACAGTAGCGTATTCCTTATGACGGTAACAGAAAAGGCATCGCTCGTTCTTTAGCTCATGATCAACGGTTGCAGTCAACCGCCTTTATGTATATAGTTTGAATTGAATAATCACAATAGTGATTGCGTCGCACGTACAATAAAAATGAGTGATTACAGCGACAAAGGTTCGGAGCAAGCATGTGGCAGTTAGTGTGAAGGGCGCGAGTCGGTGATGCGCGGTGCTGCGGTGGTTTGGCGGCGGTTCCCAGCGGTCTCCGTTCCGGTGTTGCGCACTCGCTCATTAACGAATAAGTAGGTAAAGAAAGCGCAAGGGCCCACCGGAGATAAGGTCAATAAATGTGCGGCTTTGTAGCTCATAATTAATAAGTAGGGTGCGATAACATCTTGGGGCAATTACCGAAATACAACGGGTGTGCACGTAGCATCAGATACTCATTACTACGTAGGTACTTGTTCAATTACTTCAATGTGCTTTAATAACTATGTTCGAATCTAGCGTCGTTTACAAACGCTGCATGTAACCGCTTATTTGTGTGTCTTTATTTAGCGATACCCTTCCACATAGAATAAAAAGCTTTCAGAACCATAAACTTTTAATGCAACAATTTATTAGTGTTTTTCTCAGTATTTAAAATTATTCTTTTTCGAATAATAGAGGAATATTATTTTGGATTGTCATAATACCTGGCAATATCGATTAGCAAATTCTTTCGTGCAGTTAATAAGTAATAATAAGTAACAACTAGACGGCTGAAGTAATAATAAGTAACAAACCTGAGTTTTCCTAATATCGTCTATTTTTAGTACAATTTTCAAGATAATCAATTATTGCAATAGATAATCGTAGCTGTGTATGCCTTATTTATACGATTTACGTAAACAAAGTACATTGAGACTCTGGAATGACTTTCGAAACGTCGAGTAAATGTAAAGTCATCATATTTAATAAATAGTATATGTAATATACACAAACAGCATACATTACGTATTGAGTTTAATCAATTACTACTGAGTAATTATCTATATAACATAAGTTACTCAGCAATATTTTAAAATAGTTTTAAATGTTGTATATACCTATATCTAGTGGTATGGAAGAAAACTGTATCTATGTCACAAATATAATATACTATAAAAATATATATATGTAATTGAAAAGAAAGTGCGCCACTCGAAATTTTAAAAGGTATTTTTTTTAATTCGAAATGTTTTAAGAAGTTTTATATGACGGTGGCACTATTGCTTTATATTCATCCTTGCAATGATAAAACTTTCTAAAAGCCAGTCTCCTTCACAACCCAAACAAGTAGAAATAACATCTGTGCGAGTGTGAAATTGTGTAGAGAGCAGAGACCCCATAATTCCACCGTGGGAATAGAGATAGGGAGAGCTCGCATCGCCATCGAATGAACTATTAATTTGTCTGCATGTTACTACGTATACGTGTCGTAAAATGACATCACAAGTATTGTAAGAGCGCTTGTCTCACAGGCGAGTGGAAACTGAAGGACAATTAGTATTAATAGAAAATTAAACAGCTAGGTCGCGTGTCATTTTCACGACGGACATTTCACGATTTTCATGTTTTTGTATACATACGGGAGTGTTTTGTTCCACTTCGACGTTGAGTCGGCGGAGAGGAGCGAGGCGTGGACACGGTTCCTCTAGCTAATAACTCCTACGTGCCGCCAGCGCCGCGTCCCGCATATTAATACTTCGTAATTAAGTCCAAACATTTTACAATTTTAAACTGTTCATCACGACCACGCATTCGATGTAAATATGACATGATTTTTGGAGCTGTTAAATAATTACTCGAAAGATTCCTCGTGGGAAACGGTTAAAAGGTACCGTTAGCTTGCCGGCGCCGGGTCTAGCGATCACGTTTTATGGCGTGCTACGAAAGCGCTACGAAAGTGCTACAACACTTCAACATTCAGAAACAATTATAGTAAACCGCATTTAAGTGCCTTTAGATCTTATTGAGCGTCATTTTGTGTGTTTTCAAGTACTCTGTAGAGAACAAATAATATTTAAAGCCTTTATAAGTTACAAAACACAACATAAATCTATTACAGAGATACCCAATGCAAAAAAAAAAAAATGAAGGATGTTAATTGAAAAATCTCTAAGAAATATATGTTGCGTTTTCTTTTGTGTAATAGATTGAGAAAAAGATAAATTGTTCGTACTATATGTGATTTATTTTGAAAATATATGTTTTATACTTGTATTTGTCATTAAGTTTGTAATTCATAATAATAACAGTCAAATACTTTTGTTAAGTCCTTTGATAATGGAACTATATCTAACTTTATTCTACGATATGTAGTACGAGTAATGTTTCAGAATTCTTTTTCTAGTTTTTTAGTGTTTTAGTCTGTACAATAGCAAATAATACAAAATGTTTTCACAACACACAACACGCTGCAGTCGCTTCGCATTCTCAGTGATTGCGTTACTCGTTCACTGAATTTATTTACACAGAATAGACATTCCTGCGGCAGATCATATAACCACAGAAGTATCGTTTACAAAAAAAAATATTAGTCCACTTTATAGTTTAATTTACTGGTAATTGTTTGTTTTATGTTTACATGTAAAAATGTGAAGATGTAAGCGATTTTATAAGTGTCGATTACAAAGGTTGGTGTATGAGCGAGCACGTTCGTCGGCGCGAAGTAATGTACGGCCGTGTGTACATTTTCAGGCTATCAGTAGAGTGTGAGACGTGCGTCTAGGACCTAGATTATGTGTATTGTTCGAGCGGCGCGCGTGCGGCGAGGTGGCGAGGTGGCGAGGTGCCGCGGTGGCGCCAGGCGCGACCATGTATTATTCAACAAGCGCCGGCCGCGACCCGCGCCGCCCCCCGAATTTTGTTAGCCTCGCCGAGCCCCGTGTACCAGACGTCTCTAATTACATACTATCATGACCGACTTTACAGTGTCACGTTTATTTCGATTATAGTTAAAGTCAACAACTTGTTGCATTGCGACACAATGTTTTACAAACTAAAAACTCGGTAGACATCCATGTTGAACTCACATTACTTACATTTATTTTGCTAATTATTTGTGAGCCTCTATTGATTTTGAACGTGATTAGCGGACTTTTATTTACCAATTTTTACCAACCCAAAAACTCGATTTCTAATTAGAATTAACTTGATTATGAACGACGTTAGTTTTGAGAGTAATGTATACACGTAAGCTGCAAGGTACTTAGCACGATGTAAATGAGGTATCCGGGGGGCGGTGGTTGTCGGATGTCGTCTCCGATGTCGCGGAATAGACTATTGTGCGAGGCGCGTCGCCTGCGCAACGGGTAAAGAGGTCAAGGCCTCGACGGCGCCTACCTGACGTCCAGACCGCTGCCTACCTACTTTATCTACTATCAACATCGTATTATATCAGATTATATAGCACACATCTGTCAACGTAAAACTTCATAATTTTATATACGTGTTACCCAACAATGGAAGACGACGTATAATCAACATAGATGTCAACTGAATTTGGTAAATTAACGACCGTCCGACCCACTGAACACAACTCAGCCGACGGAAGTAGCTCCAAAACGTAAATAATAAAATATAAAACGTTGGCATATATTGCGCGATGGTTCCTGAAAATTTATTTAAGCACATGTAAACGCGACGTAGCGAGATGTGATGTGAGGCTCAGTTTAGGTGTGAAGGTCAATGACCGATAAGGTTTGCGCTACGTCGACCTCTTTTTTCCATTTACTTCGGTCACTATTGTCAACCGACCTATTAGCCAAAATGTGTTGCTAAATACCCACTGAGTGACGGGATAGTCTCGGAGCCTCTCTAGCTGTATTAGGCGATAATTGTACGCTGGATTCAGTAAAGCTTTCGTAATCTGTTTGGAACGTAGTTAGGTACTTAGAGAACTGTCAAAATGATACTTTATTTCTAGCATTATAGTTTCAAGAAAATTAATCTAATTCTAACTAATTTAACCCAAAATTTTTAGCGTTTACTTTTGTTTAAGTTTTAAAAGTAAATCGCTCAACTTGTGACTTTCACCAGTTTTGTAACCTTCGCAACCCTACTTATAGTAATGTGTACCTAAAGGTGGAAATACTTTCTCAGAGCTGACTATTAGAGATATGTTTATGCTAGCTTAGAGCCTGAGGGAAAAAGATAGAATAAATGATAGTTAGAATAAAGCTGCTGCTAGTATTTCGACCCTAGTTACCTGGTATGACCATTAAACTGGCTACTGATAGCTTGACCATAGAAATGTTACTTCAGCAGTTCAAATGTTTCTGTGATAAGTGTCAGTAGCAGTTTCTAGATCAGTAGTGGATTTCGAAAGCGAATCATGATAAGATTTAAAATAAAAGTTTTAGTAGCAACTCTCATAAATAGAGTGGTTTATCAGCCATTCATAGGGGAAGTATGCCTAACATGTCATATTATCGTAAATCAGAGAAATACCCCGTGTCAGGGTCCTAACATTAGACTAATTTTAGTGACAAAACGAAGATTAGTTGAAATTATAAAAGGCTGTCAAGTTTAATGGTAGCTAAACAACACAAATTTTGTATTAAGTGCGTTAGTTATGGTCAGTGCTCCTCCAAGTCAGGTTAGGAACCTATGATTGATACCACAAATATGAAAAAAAACTTTTCAGCTTTAAAAATATAAAAGCAAAAAACTAGATTTCTTAATGAAAATCGTAAAAACAATACAAGTGGTTTAAGAGAAACAGAAATCTCATTGGTTCTTTTTCTATCTCACTAAAATAGATAACAAAGAAACAGAGAACTTAAAGTGATAACGTTACTGTCTTCATCGTAATTCTATTTTTATGGTTGACTAGCCTTTTATATTTTTATATTTTTCGGGCCGTCACACCGCCGGGGTTTGCGGCGGGGCGGTTTGTCGGAATCGAACCGACTATAACCACACGGTGTGCCACTCTGCGCCTGAGACGGGAGGGACCCGGGAACTGCTGCTATTAACACATCCGGACCGTGGTTGACTAGCAGAGCCAACCATAGCGAAGCTAGTCTAACAAAGGTAACCTAAGTTACTCCCTATATCATCAGCTATCTGCCAGTGAAAGTCCCGTCGAAATCCTTCTAGCTGTTCCAGAGATTAGATTACCCGGAACAAACAGACAGACAAAATTTGTAAAAAATGATATTTTGGTATATATATCGTGTATACATGCATATGCATTTAGTAAATAGTGGTTATTTTAATATTACAAACAGACACTCCAATTTTATTTATTTGTATAGATAATGTTTTGGTGTATTGGAGGGGGTCACGGCGGGGTCTGTGGGCAGGAGGGGGCGGGGTGTCACTATCGGCGCGGGCGCAAGGTGCACGTTATCGCGCCATTGTTACCGCCCGACAGATTTATAACTTCCCTTTGCCCTCAATAACGGCCCGTGACCTGCGCAAACCTTACATTTCTAAATAAACGTAAACCATAATAATCCGTACTGTATGTTAAGTGACACTTAGTAGGCAAAGAAAAAATCTAAGTTATACTTACTACTAGACTAAATTTCAAATAACAAAAAAGTTTGCCGGACTAGTAAGCATTGTTTCATGTCAATTAATTTTCTAGGGGATGGTTTGGATGATATAAAATAGCATGTCTATAATACTCGCACAATATTGTGGCTTTCATTTCTTGCCTTTCCTTCCTAGAACCATCATCTTACATCGAACCATCATTATTTTTTGTACATTTCAAAATGTATCTCAGCATAAACGTATCTACCTTTTTCTACGAATTACCACTTTTATAAAGTAAACCGACATAGGGATTTTTCAAACACATTATAGAAAAGAGAAAAAATAAGGAACCCGAAATAGCTGTGAAGTTGGCCACTTTCAAATGAATAACAGAATATTTGACATCGTTACGAGCAATTTTTTAAATTGAGAATTTCTTGCTTGAATCATTTGTTAAGATTAGAAGTGAAATAAGACTTCAAGATGGTCAATGCTTTAATTAGTCTATTAGCATACTATTCTTTCCAATAATTTCCAAAACTGCATTATTAAATGATGCTGAATGCTCAAGAATGTGCTATTAATTATAAAGTACACTTTTTAGGTTAAATAATTCTACAAATGTAAAGTTTCTTGAAATAAATACTTGTTCATTTTGTATTGTATTGCGTCCCTGTGCTGTTTAACTAATTATGACGAAATGTGCGCGCTACCAAATGTCTACCTATATAACAAAGCGTATGTAACAAAGAAAAAGAAAACCAGACAGATATTAATTAAAAAAATAAATGTGTAATATTAATAAATCATAAGTTTTTTGAAAACTCATTATTTTGGTGTTCCTGATGAATCTTATATAATAAATAACAACTGGTCGCTGTCTGTACATTGGAGATATATCAGGAAAACTATTATAGGGGAGCGTTACGAATGCAATCGAACCTAAAACAATGATTTTTAGAATTTTTGTCTGTTTGTCTCTGCGTTTGTGCGCGCTAATCTGTTGTGGTTTGCTTCACTTAAAATTTCGTGTTAGTTTCATCAAAATCGGTTTGTAATTAAAAAAGTTATGTCAATGTGAAGAATCACCGCTATATCCGACATTTACGCGGGGAAGCCGCAGGCAAAAGCTAGTTCTAACTATTTCACAGCTTGCTTTGCTACAAAGTCACAAAACTTGACAATAATATTTAAAAAAAACGAGTTTAAAGGAATATTCAAAGAATAAATAAGATTATGTGACATACATTAATTTTTAATTTAATTAGAAAATATCAACATTTTAAACAGTTAAGCTAAATATATAATAAATATTAAGTAACAAATAAATGGTAAACCTTTTAACGCACTGATTAGTGAATTATTGTAAATATAAAGTGTAGAAATGAAATCTAAATCTAAGTGAAACAAACTGAATTTCACAATTTATAATATTTAACAGTTGTACGTACCTTCTCTATTGGTGATTGGTAGAAGAAGTGGTCAGGGTATGCGCGCGTGGTATCGCAGTGACGCACCGCCACTTTTGAACTAGCAACTGTTGCAACGGTCTTCTTTCGCCACAAGTAACTGGAAACGCAACAAAAGTCACCAATGTAATAAACAAACTTCTTGTGCAAAACAATGAGTTAAATATTATTATGTGTATATAAACGCGTGTTTATATCTCAAGAAAATAACGATTGTTTCCAAAGCGCGCATTCGACAAATACAATCTGTGGGAAATTTCGTTTAGCACCTTCGGGGTGATCGGAAACGCTTATTTACTATTCATATATATTTAACATTGTTAATCAACCCCAACTGCAATGATACCAATGTACAAGAGACGGAACTGTAGTAACAGATTCATAATACGTTTCTTGATGATTGGAGCGTGAAATTTCTACAACTAGAAATACTAAAACCTACTAATTCCCATTGTCGGTATGATCACTCTATTTTTTATATCGTCTTCATATCCGCCGTAACTCGCTTATAAATCTGTTGACATTATTTACGGAACATATTTTTTGCTAACTGAAATTCCTTCGCCGTTACATCTAATTTCAAATTGAGTGTCTCGCTTTTTATTACCTATTTAATTTATATGTTTATGATTGAGTTAAAATGGGAAATGTCAGTACGGAATATGTACGTCACAAACAGTGATGTTGATGATGTCATGTGGCGGGTGTGTGGAGCGGGGCAGGCGGCGCGGCTGGTAGGTATGCGGTATGCGACGCGCTAGCCGCATAACGGTGCGCGCAACGTCTGCCCGGCGTTCCCAGGCTCCGCTGCGCGCTCGATCGACGCCCCGAGATAAGCCCCATTCTATACGAAATCCAATAAACCATTTCCTTGAAAATTACACAGGAGGACCGCTCCCATGAAAAAAAAGGTCAAAACCATGTAAAAAAAGTTCGGAGAATAAGGCGAGAGCGCGAAATAAGAATGGCCCCAGTTCTGGGAAGGTTCGGCGCCGTTGCAGTCTTTACATCCTTTATATTTTTTTTGTTGAGCGACCCTTAATGGCTTATAGTGAGGCTAAAATGATGGGAAAGTGAGAAGCGATGTGTACCTTATTATCTGAGGGAATCTGGCGAGTAGCGATGTGGTCGAGCGGAAACGATAGAGATTCAAATGTAGGAATTGTTGATCGACAGAACGGTTGTATTTGAAATTACGGATAAAACAATCACTGACTTAGCAGAGTAATATCAACGTAGCACTCTCAAAGTAATCAAACATTCCATTAATGGTAAAGTATCATATATCTAAAAATCCGGTTCTGTCCATGATTGTATGAATGTACAGGGTGGACGTCCTCGACGGGAGGAAGCTTGACGAAGGAAATGCTTATGAAACGTGCGCCCACGCCAGTGGACCTGCCTGCGCCGCCGGAAGCGAAGGCGCACCGCATACTGCTTAGCCTGTAGGCGTAACCGTCGTAGTGATACTCATGTATGTGTTTTGCTGAGTACCTACCCGGTATAAAATGCGCGCTGGAACAATGTAATCAATGCGCGATAAAATGAGAGCAAAGGTGAGAGGACCGAAGGGCGTCATATGTGTTGGGTACTACGTCACCGAAAGATGCTGTGAGTCAGCCGTGGACGAGGGCACACGTGTCGTTGACGTCACTCGTACCTGACTCATCACATACTCATAGCGATCTGGGAAAGACACTGCTATACTATAATAAACTCACGGTTTTCAGCACAAATGTCGCGCGCTCCCGCGAATGGAAGATTTTCGTAGGTTACTATATTTCAATTTATAACTGAAATTGCGAACCAACTTTCGCGTCATAAAAATTTTAAAATTATAATACCTCACTTTTGATAGGAATAAGTAGCTTCATGATTTAAACGAATTAAAATTTAAAATCTGATGGCTTGTTAAATATATTTTATTAAAAGATGATTATTTAAATATAGTAAACATTAGTTGTAATAAGTAAGTCCAAAAGTTCCCATTTTATTACCGATAAATTAGGAATTTTAAAATTTTCATTTATCATTACAATATAGTTAATTTTTAATTTTAAAAGTCTTGACGACTCTTGAGTAGTTTTTGTGTCCTTAATTTATTTGAAGTAGAGACTAAATCTGTTAATACGATACACATATTATATCTGTGTTTTAAAAAATATATACCTGAGTCGGAAGAAAGAAGATGGTTATAATTACAACATTAATGGCATAATTTAATATTTAAAAACTAACGTATGTGGTGGAATGCTGAGTGCAGTAAATCTAGATAATGAGGGTAGGACACAGTAAGTAATGGAGGGCAATGAACAGGCAGGGGTTAAGTAGAAGTGGAAGAGAGCGGGGTGAGTGTGCGAGCGGGACCGCAGCCAGACGTCACGCTCTGGTGACGTACGTCCTGTCGGCAACGTGCTGGCGCTCGACACCACACATAACACACTTCACAAACTTATAAGCTACTTACAAACCACTTCAATTAATTAGAAATATTCGCAAAATATAAAGAACTCATGAACAATCATTTTATAAGTCACCTTATCAATGTACAGTAGTACCACATTTTTTTTGATGAAAAGCTTTTATATCTAGCTACCCTCATTTAAAATAAAAATAATGAGTCATCAAAATATGTACCGCTCCGAATAATTATCAGTTATAATAATATTGTAAATAATTAAGATATGTTAAAATAGAAAAGGCAATTAAATATTTCTAATCTTACGCTACTGGGTGTAACATTCCACTGATACTGACGGTAACTCACTACATAAATTCACTATGCACTAAATTTCACAACTGATTATGGTGTAACGATTAAACGGACACTTGTTTCAAACACATCGCACGAAGTCCGGCCTCAACTAGCGGCGTTCACTAAACAACGTGATAATACAAAAAGAAGTCAGAGGTTACGATGTTATCGAGGGAGACATGAATATTCGAAGACGCGAGGGTCACGAGTGAACGGACGGCGTAACATCGCGACGCGGCGTGAATGGAACGACCGACATTTTATGAATCGAGAGCCGCCACCCATTGAGTTGGGCGCTCGCGGCTAAGGGGCCGACGGTGCGGGCAAGCAGCACCACCACCGCAGGGCCCACAGCTTGCCTCGGCCGCGCACCGGTTCCGGCCCCGGCGGAAGTGACGCTCCGACCGAACATGGCGGCGCGCGCGCAGGAAGTGCGCAGCTTACCTACGGGACGGGTCGTCGACGGGACGTCTCCGCCGGCGACGGCCTGGTGTGACACCGCCACCGGTCCACCGCTCAGCGCAGCAAACGAGCCCGCATGCGCCGATACCGATATCCGCAAAAGTGCGCGCGATCACTACCTTGCGAATAAATTATTCGTGCTGTTATCTAAAAATATTCGTGTGCGACGCAGAGCACTCGCAGCCCGCAGCCTGAGCCGACGCGGAGTTGCACACGCGAACCGCTTCCAAGTTGCGGGGAGACTGATGAGGGCAGGCCGCGCCGACACCGGCGGAGGCTCCGACGCACGCGCACACTGCCGTCCGTCCCTTTCCGCGTGCGCGCCGCGGCTGCGGAGGGAGCGGGACCACGATAACTCATTATCACAGCGGCGACTCGTGAACACCAATAGACCGAGGAGTAGGGACAAAATATTCGACCTTCACTTCACGACGCACACGAGCGCGCACGGTGATCGCGTCGCGACGAGCACCACACACGCGCGCGTTCCTCGCAAATTGCTCGCTGCCGCCGCTCCGCCGCCGGTGTGCTACATTTGACAATTTTTCCAGAAAACTGACATGCACCGTCACCGTGGCCGAGGCGCACCCGCGTGCCACGTGGCCCTAGCGCCAGACAACACACCGCGCTGCGACGACAATGGCCCCGACTTCACCACTGTCCACTACATACCACATTTACCACCAAATACTCTTAACTCAGCAAAAATTCACAATATGAAACAACACTTGCATTTGCTTCCTCATATTCATACACAATAAAAAATATTTTATACAAAAATACGGATAGTAGACTTTCAACAAGATTTTTAAATTAATTTACTTGTATGCTATAGGTACATTTAGATAATAAGAGAAATAGAAATGTTTGATAAAAAATACTTATTTAGATTTTATAGCGTCGGGTTTTTTCATCAAAAATATAAAATCTATCTATGTATTATCCATAGTAACTTAGTTGTATGTGCATTGAAATGCGCTGACTGTATAACTGTTATGCACTGACACATTAATAAAATTAATAATTACAATTAGGTAGGTATAACTGGAGGTAAATGTTCCACACAACAAAAAACTCCTACAATATATCTAGGTAGGTATAAATTTAGATGTTAGTATTTAAAACTGGGTATATTATATATTTTATAATAACATATAATAGGTATATATAAGCAGATATTTTTCTTATAGGTTAATTGATGAAGCTCAGAAATGATATTAATATTGGTTAAAAATTGTATTGTATACTTTTTATAGTGAATACTCAGAGAAAAATAAATTGAATACTTTATAAATATATATAAATCTTTAATAGGTATCCACTAATTGTTGAATATATATGTACACATTTAAATTACATTTAAAATATATTTCCATGAACTATTGAAACCTACATTCTGTACAACAGCCTGTTGTTGGAGGAGTTATATTAATAATCCTAGTGAAAATAATATCTATTAAGTTACATGTTTAATCAACACTATTATTATTATTTTATTGTTATATGTCTAACATTATTATATTAAAAAAAAAAAAAAAAATTGCATCTAAGTATTTAAATACTTCACAAACTATTATATATAAATTAAACTTAGTTAAATAATTATATTTAAAAATAAACTGGTTTAAAAATAAATAATCTCTTACTTAGGTAATTAAAAAAATAAATATTATTTTTGGTTGAATAATACATTAATTTTTCTTGATGTAAATACATGTGTACATTTTTTTAACATAAGCTTGAAAGTTTCCCAATGATTTCATAAATTGTTTGTCATATATTATTCTGATAAATAATTTTATTAACAATTATAGTTACTTGTCTTTAGGAATATTTTCAAGAAAAAAATAAAGTAAGTATAACTTAACAGCAAATAAAACGTGAACATTCAGTTAATACTATCTACTTAAATTCATTTCAGGCAAAAAAAAATATTAAAAGAAAATTTTATAGATAAATAAATAGTGATGAAGGCAGTCAATTTCGTAATTAATATGAAATAATTAATTAATTTAGTTAAATAATTAACATTTATGTGATACCCACAGTTTAATACTTCTTGGAAAAAATTTCAGAAAAAGGGTTTAAAATTTAAAAAAAAAATATGTTTTGTAATTTTTTTTTTAATAATGATTTAAATTTATAGATTTATTAAAATTAAGACTTAAGAACTCAATAAAATACCTAAATTTTGTATAAAAATACAACACATCTAATTAACTCCTGTGTACGCAAACGCACTTTACTGGGGCAAATTAAAATGGCTTTATTCCATCAAAATTTTAGTAAAATGTTAAGGTTTTTGATAATTCCTAATAGGCGCTGAGTTGTACTGTGGGTAGAAAACAAAAAAATGCGCCGGAAGTGCGTGCTAGTGTTGCCATACGCAGCGGTTAGCGTGCGCATGAGTCGGTGCTTAGGCCACGCTCTTCGTCTCTTCAACTCTACTTTCCTACTTCTAACAGACCATTTATTGATTAAATTTAACGTTAAACAATTAAATATCTGGTTATTTATTTATTTAAATACTTTTGATAATCGTGAAAACCATTAAATTAATTGAATATAAAGAACTTCATAATTTTCTTAACATAAGTGGTCTAACAATTTTAGTAGAATAAAGGGATTCCACGGTATGAAGTTAAATGTTAACATTTTTGTTATTTACTATCATTTTTGTAAATATTTTTTCTATTTGTCAACAATTTAGAATAAAGTAATGAACCTTTTTGTTAATTAAAAATTCAATTTTGTTATTCCAAGTACATAGATAAAAAATAAAAAATGTAAAATGTTGCACTTATACCCACTATTACATGAATTAGCCGATAATAATTAGATAATAATATTTTTTTTGAATTTTACTTTTTATTTTTCATAATGTTTTGAATAGTTAGACTAAATACCTATAGGTACGTACCTTAACATATATATGACATATTTCATTATATGTTCTTTGTATGTGTACAAGTAAAATATGTGTACCTATGTGTGTAAATCGTGCTGGAATCCGGTGTCGTTATCAGCACGTAGGGCTGAGCCTATCTAATCTTGCTCCCACTTTAAATTTTTGATAAAATTCATTTCTTTTCAAACAAATTTCTACAATTTACTTCACATACCTATAAGCGTCAATCATTTACGCAATAAGTACATAGCAGAAATCTAAATTAAATAATCTAAAAGTTTCAAAATATGACTTTTAAAATTTCAAGCAAATTAATGTAATAATTTTGAGACAATAATTTGTAATTACACCTAAAGTTTACATCTAGAAAATAATATATTTTAAAAATTTCTATAAATTAAAATAATGTGAAAATAGCAATAAATTTACACGTTAACATTATATGTAAACTATATATATATGTTGACCTATCACAGTATGTAACATGTATACAGTGAAACTTCAAAAAAGACTTGACAAGTAAATTCTAAGGCAAATCAATTATTAACCAAGGGGTTTTTAGGATGATTTAAATATGAATATCAAAAACGCTTGGACGACAAGGTCATTTATGTAACAATAATCGTTTATATTAAGGTTTATCACGCTCTATTACCTTGTAATAATAGATCTTAATTATTGCTAAAAGTTAAACAACCCAGAGACTAGTAGAATAATTTCTATATATAAAATTATATTGGTATTCTTTAGAATTCTACTCATCATGAACATTTTTCTACGTTGTCAATACCATGAACATTTTATAGAATGCCAATTCTCAAAAAATACAAAAATAGTAAGTAGGTACACAAAAAATATTAATCTGTAATTCAACCTACCACGTTAAGTTAAAGACGAAGTCCTTTAAATCCATGTCTAATTTGAGTTTTATACTATTTATACTTATTTCAAAATTTGCTGTTAGTGCAAAAATAGTAGAAAATATATTTGTAGTAATGGCAATACTTACTTATTTAGGTATTATAGTTACTATATATTGCGCACATTTCTTTAAATTCTATTATATTTTATAAAATGTTTAAATATTAGTATATGTATATATAGCTATAAATCGATATAATTCAAAGTAAAATTACTAATAAATATTTTCGGACATCTAACACACAACGCCATCTAATCCCAAGCAGAGCTACAAGCAAACAAGTGACATAAATACATACATACTTTTTTTTTTAAATGCATATATATTATACATAGAATATAATATGATATCATCAAATACTTATAATGTTGACTGTATACCTATATTCAATACCACTACAGCATAATATTTTTAAATGCGGCAACACTAAACAGGAAACAGTGGAACTAAAATAGTCATAACTACTATTTAAAAAGTAACCAACATAATAAATACGTGTATCATTGCCTAGAGTTTTTATCTAAAAAAATATTTTAATGCTAATAATTTTTTTATTCAATCTATTTATAATTGTATACCTATATAAATATGTTTCAACACTTTTTTGAAAAATATATCTATTTTAATGGGTCTAAAAAATCTTAATGAATTGTACCTACCGTAATAATTATTAATCAAAGTTTATTTTTAAATTGTTCTTAATAATTTTTTTTCACTGTCAATTGCGTTGTTGATCATTTTTAATGCTGTTAATACTATGTTTTGCGTTTCTACTAATCGAAACTGAATTTAAAAAAGTAGGTACCTACCCACTCGATAGCCACTTCTCTAGGTTTTCAATAAATTTAATTGATAACTTTATTTTACGAATCTGTTCACTGCACCTTCTTGTAAATATCCAATGGCCAATTCACATCTTCCATCACGTGGTACCACTGTGATATCCGATCACAAATATGCACGTAAACTGCACAAGGTTCAACATTGGAGTAGCTTAGCTACTCTTCGGGAGAATACATCATCCTCCTGTTTACATGGCCACTCTTGGTCGTGGCTCCACTCCGAGGGCTATGGTGTATTAATTATCGAAGACTGCGTTATAAATAAGTATTTACCACACGGGGGCTAGTCAGATGCACAATATACGGTTACAGTCATGATAGGGATTCGAAGATATCTATGAAGACTCGCAGTCATAGAAGACAGACAGCGCGGTCGCCGTTCTGAACTGCACTTGTCTTCTCTGAGGCGTGACGTCCGGCCGGGGTCAGCGAACGCATCGCCGCCGATAGCTTTCTTATGCCCGACAAACGACCCTCCGAGATGTCACTCACGTGTTTTCTATCGCCCCTTCCGGAACTATCGCTTCCTAACCGCGACGCCGCGTCGTTAGTCTTATCGCCACTTTACCCGCCTTTTGACGCATCACAATGTTCCTATGACGAGTTATAAAACTCATAATTTGGTGCCACCAAAATTACACTGTTCGGGGATCCCAAACGGGGCCGAGATCATTTCTCGTTGATATCATTGAGACGAGGGCTGTGCATCGCCAATAGGTAATTGTTGTGCGATATGATCTCTGGATAGGCGCGAGCGCAACCATCAGTGCTAACAGATTAATCGTGGCAATGTATCACACGTGCACTCCGCGCTAGCGGCCCTTCTATTTGTAAACCGGCGCCGAGGGCCACGCATTCCTAGCATGCCTCGTGCCCTGCGCTCCGCCACCCGAACGTTCTCCTCTGCAGAACCGCTACTGCTTACTACCGCCGACCACCTATAACACTAGTAACATCGGGAACTACTTTGTAATTTTCGTTACATTTGCAGCACTGTATGACGTCTATGGCGATACGTCCGCAAGCCATGGTGTTCACACGACTATCGACCCTACGCTACGCCTAAGCATTGCTACTGTAGCTGTCAAAAGACAAATATTTTTGAAAACATTTTGTCAAATTCTTTAACCGTATATGGAGTTGTAAAAAATATTGGACGTACAATAAAAAACAAAAAATATGAGTAAATTTGACCATCATTTCAGAAACACACTTTTGAGTTTTCACTGTATACAATGCTAATAGTAGTCGATTATCAGTAAAGCGGGTGATATCCCGGAACCAAGTTACATGCATAAATATAAGACTAGTTTGACTTTGTCAGATTCATATAATCGGTTAAAAACATGAGTCTCAAATTAACGATAACAAGCACACGCATGTATAACCCAAATTCGTCTAAATAGTGACTATTCATAATGAGATGTACCAAAGTACAAACCCTGCATTCCGATGAATGGTGAGCGGGCGCCGCGACATAGGCGGGCGAAGAGGGGCGCAGGGGCATACCAGGCGGGGGCAGGGAGAGGAAGCACGTACGCATGCCTGCGCGTGCGCCTGCGACAAATACCCGCTACAACAAATTCTAACAGGTGTCCACTTTAGACCAATTTTGGACTTAGGTTAAAACAACATACCTATATTAGTAATATATTGGACTTTTCAGGCTTTCAGAATATAAATAGAAATTGGCTTCTGATGATAGCTGAAAATATTTGAAATGTTCCTAAACACAGATGTATTCATGGAATACAATGCTTCACTAGAATAACGTCAATGTCAATCTGTTAGTTAGTAATTCCTTACGAAAGCTCATTTGAAACTCACAGTAGCATTTTCTTCCATATAATTACCTAAAATGATCGTCTTATCGGATGTAGGACGATACTTTCTGGTCATAAAACTGTGAACCAAGCAAGCGTTACAAGCAACGAGCAGGAGCGAGCAGCTGCCGGAGACTGCTGAGCGATACGCAAACGGTTCGCTACTGGTTACTACAACAAACTGAATTTATCATTTATGCTACTACCTAATACTGTGTATCATGATGCTAGAGACTTCATGTAACTGGTTTTTTTAACATACCTCGTGGTGGTAATACACCTAAACTAGAAGTATCGATGAGTCGTTTGTCATAGTACAGTTGTAATAATATTTTAGTTAAACAATCAAGTTACAATGCGAATAAGTAATCCGTGAAACGACAATGCATGTATGTTGAGTCATCCGGATATGTTGAAGATTTCCAAATATTTTCTAAGAACAGTACTGGAACTCCAACGGTTTCCGCACAAAAAGGTATCTCAGAAACATTAATTATATCAATTGAATGATTCAGTTAATATCTATGGCAATCTATTTTGCTCATTAACTAGCCGATTGAAAAACCCGAATAAAGGTAATCAATGAGCTCGTAGTTGTAGCGGTTGAGCCGATTGAAGAGGTACTGGAGCCTAAGAGCGTTTGTTGGAATGTTAATGAATGTGATGCAGTGTCGCAAATGACTCACAGCGATCTTTATTAAACTAGTAAACATCAAGAACATGTTCTAATGGAATGCGGATGCTTCCTGGAATTTGCAACTGTTACAACTGTGATCTCGTCCCTCTCAACAGATCATAACTGTCATTTGAATTTAAGCATAACGTAGAGATATATAAACGTAGAGATATCGCCTCAATGGCAGTTCTCTATCGCTTTTATCATGAAGAGTGTTCTGCAGAGCTCTTCCAACTGGTCCCTCCTTTTCCCTTCCTCTACAGGACAATACGTGCTGGCCTTAGAAGTCACCGCTCCAGAGTGGTAGACATACGTTCTCGTACTCATCGCTTCGGTTCATCCTTCCTATACCGAGCGGTTAAAACCTAGAACTCACTACCAGCATACGTGTTTCCTTCCCACTATGATTCCGGGTTCTTTAAGCGTAGCGTAAAAAAGCATCTCACCAGGCCGCCATATGTGGGTCACCATGCTGCATTGTCTTATTCGCAATGAGGATGGTGACCACCACTCTTAGATTCTGCTCATGCTTTCCATCAGGTAGGGCAGAATCATATTGGCAGCTGACACATAAAAAAAGGATCATCTTAGTAGTCTTTATCAGCACCGTGTAAGTAAAATAAAATTAGCATTATTTGTATTGCTTTTTAATGCATTTAACCGTTACATGCTCACATTTCTTTACTTTTATGTATAAATTGTGTTATGAGACTTCATAACAATTAATAATTCCTACATCACTAACGTTTAGATTTGCATTTCAAAACTTCACCCGAAATCTACGAGTCCCTATTATAAAAGCTGGCCGATTGTCCGTTGCGATAAGCGTAAAAAAGATGGTTCGATAAGTTTTATGATATTTTACGAGAGTTTTATGAGACAGGAATTTGTCTTCGAGGCAACAAATTTTAGGAAAAGCACACATGCTACTGGTCATTAATTCATAAACTCAGATTTATATTCTTGAGGGTGAATAGTTAAAAAGACTTACGTAGCTGTATAGTTGTAGTACGTGTATATGCGTAGTGGTTTTGTAACCATTGTAGCTTTATCATCACTGGATAACAATGTATGTATGAATAACATTTGGAGACACGTGAATTTTTTCTTGAAAGTCAAGCTGGTTACGAAGACAGTATTACGAGAACAAAGGACTACTTCCGGCTTAGTGATTTATTTGTATTAATTATTATCAATTTTAATACTAAGTGGCGTGCAATTGGAGAGGCCTACGTCCAGCAGTGGACTGCGATAGGCTGATGATGATTATCAATTTTCAAAGTAGGTTGATAAAATCGCATCGCATTAGCGCAGTTGAAATTTAAGCCTTTTGCATGCAATTAACTAAATAAAATCTGCTCTAGAATATAAATATATACAATCATTTTAAATAATTGACTAGAGTATGCATAGATCTTCCTTTGAACTGCGTGGATAACACCAAAATCACTTTTTTTGAATATGGTGTGTAAAAATAAAAGGTAATTTTAATGATTTTTTGAAGAGTATAAAAGCTTATTAGGTGAGTGTAGCATCGTAGGGTCACTTGGTATCGGTGGGTGCGGGGGCGCACGGTGCTCACAACGCAGCATTGGCGCGTGCGCGCGGCAGGTGCACCAGCGCACCCGGCAACCTCGTTAGAATGCTGCGTGAGAATTCTCCACCGTTGTAATTACTGGCCATTTCAGTTCACTTTGACATCGTGATGTTCTAATCTTAAAATATACAATACCTTACAGAATGCCCAGGCTCTATAGATTATGAAGTAAGCGATACTAGTAACCATGTACATCAGTACATCAGTAGGGGATATAATTGAATAAAAACGAATCAGATTGCGTTAGGTTATATTAATTGAACGATTACTGTCGTCCACAAATATCCGAAATATTATAATTAAGTAACGAGAAATTAGAAAACAAAGAGGGGAAGAAAGGGTACGGCAGAAATGTAACAGGTCTATTCTATTTCAGAGTTCTGGAATGACCGCAATTCTGCACTATTATTATTTAAATTATGTGGTGGAGGGCTGAAACTTGAGATACAGGTTTTTCACCTAGTTCAAGTATCAGCCTGTAAGACATAACTGTATAAATTTACATTTGTATGGTTATGGTGAGAAATAAATATTTATTCAACATTCTACAAGAGGTGCTCATAGCCCTGTTGCACGACGATGGTGCGGTCAGTACCTGGATGGGTGACCGCTAGTGGCATGATACCATGAGCGTCTCCTTTGGAATTTGGAAGTCACGTTAAGCAGTCGGTCTCGGTTGTTATCATAGGGTAACGGTCGTGACACTTAGTTGGAAGCCTTTGGGCGGCTTAAAAACATCCAACGGCAAGACTACATAGCCACAACGTTAGTGACCTTGTATTCAAAGCCGGCGGTTCTAGGTTCGATGTTCAACCAGGCCAAATATTGTGTCATAAACACGATCATTTGTTCTGTGTCTGTTATTATAATATGTATCTATTTAGAAATAAATTAACTATGTTCAATCTGGCTACCTTAGTACTGTCTTTGCCATGTTCTGGAATAGACGGCCGTGTGTGAGATATGTTCAGTTATTATTATCTATACTAATATATAAAGCTGAAGAGTTTGTTTGTTTTTTTGTTTGTTTGTTTGAACACGCTAATCTCAGGAACCGCTGGTCCGATTTGAAAAATTCTTTCGGTCTTGGATAGTCCATTTATTGAGGAAGGGTATATATCATCACGCTACTACTAATAGGAGCGGAGCAACAATGAAGAATGTTTCAAAAACGGGGGAAATTTTCACACCGCGTGTTATATAAGGCGCAAACGAGGTTGCGTGGGTCAGCTAGTTATTTAATATATTTTATTACCTAATCAGGGTAACCCGCATCCATCCGCTGCCAGCCACTTTCTTTCGGGATAGTCGGCGCTCCTTGGGGGAGACCTACGATCAGCTGTGAACGGCGATTGGTTGAAATGTTATTACCTAATAATACTTGAATTACTGAGGTATGGATATTATGTGATTATACCAGAAAACACCTACGTACTTCAAGCAATTCCTACTGATGATAGTTAAGGAAGTCTCATCACATTCGGACAGTCATCGATGATTCACCCCTATGCTAAATAACAAAAACAAGAAAGTGATTCATTTACCCTTTGCATCTCCGGCTCTTAGATCTTAACAATCAGTGACTCATGATGTTTGTTACCTAATAAACATATTGTGACAAGTGCAAGCATGCATCAAACCATTGCATGATGTTGTATCAGTCTTGATCTACCCAATATGTTTCAGATGATTTAGTACACTCACAATGAAAGGGTTCTATGCGATCGTTTTGCTTTTAGGTATATACGCAGTCTATCATTTTTGGCCAGACCATGTTCTACAAATAATTTATACCTATATCTACATTTAAATAATACAATGTTTAAAGTTCTTAACTGCACTCCAAAGAATAAGTTAAAAACATATCCTCCTTCTCAGGTTCTCGGGGCTTTCAGTTTCTTTCAGACGGCCTTTAGATGGTGAACAGGTTCGACAACATATTTATTAAGCTGGTGACAGCAATTAACAAACGAAGTGTAGGGTGCCCTTCAGCGCGATGCGTTAGTAAAGACTGGAAGCGGATAGATCTGGATTGACCAAGACATAAATAGTTGGTGCTTCTTGGAAAAGGCCGTTCGTTCATCAACCCTGTTGAAAGGATCCGACTTGAGGCAATTGGAAACACAAAAAATGATATTGTCAAACTGCATGTGTTTTTGCATGTGTTATTAAAGTAGTGTTTGTTACACTATTTTCATTGGTTCCTTACAAAAGCACTGTATCAGCACAATACACAATTTCACCACCACCACTAACACCATCTGCAGCATCATCATAATCTTTCTTCCCGGCCATTTGTTTGGCTTCTATTCTATTTATAAAGTTGTTCATTATGATCTTCAACACCAATAAAATTACTCTTTTTCATAAATTTCGTTAAAATCCATACTACTTTTAACCGACTACGGCCAAGCCAATGGAGGGTTATGATTTTGGCAGGCTATGTATGTATGTATGCATGTTCATTTGTTCCCTCATAGCTCCTTAACTACTCATTAGAACTGGACAAATGAGGTGCCGTTAGAAGCGTCTTGATCGTCCTCTGGTTATAGGCTATATGACGTGTCACTGAATGTAATGTGGCGCCCTCTAGCCGACATAAAGTATTGTATTAATTTTTTTTTTATATTATTGGAAAGGGCGTTAGTGACTATGGTACATTACACTACATGGAGTACGGCTTTTGAAACTTAGTAATGTACCATAGTCCAGAACACGTTAACAACACGTGACTACGGCTTTTGAAACTTAGTAATGTACCATAGTCCAGAACACGTTAACAACACGTGACTACGGCTTTTGAAACTTGTTTCCTGCTTTTTCGTTGTCGTTTTTTGTCGTAGTTGGGCTTTAGTTTTTACTTTTTTTTAGTAATGTTGGAATAGGCCCACATAATACATACTCATAGATAGATAACTTATGTGCTGCTGTCGAAATATTGAGAAGCCATTATATATTTTATTTATTGATTTAGATTATTAATATAATTAGTAAAATTTGGCTATCGTCGGCCGTTCGTAATCTTCGAACCTAATGACCCGAAATGCAAATTTATTTGACTTTTAAATAGCTTACATCTTTTTGTTTCGCTAAACCACACATTGTTACATGTCATCGATTAGAAAGGAATCTACCAGATTTTTTCATTGAAATCAAAACAATCTGCTAATTATCTGCTCAAATATATATTCATACTTCAAGTTACTCATTATTATTACGGCATTTACACACAGAAAACAACAAAATTGGAAAAAACTAAATTGATTTCAATGAATATGATATTTCTTTCATCTGTTTTTTTGTATGTGTTATACTGAAGCCTAATAATCGTAGATGTTGGTCGCTTTGTACATTCAGACTGAAGAGGTGTAGCGGCGCAGTTAATACTGCGCACACGCAACTGTTATCTGATTGGCTTTAAGGTTCTGAGCATCGCATGTTCAGGCCAGTACAGGACAGGTGTCTAAGACCACAGCTGAGCACGTACGGTGATATTTTGTTTTCGTTGTAGATGTAAGCCGAAGTGAAGGATCATAAAGAGTTTTTAATAGTCCATTGCTGGACAAAGGTCTCACTTACAAATTAGTTTTTTACGAAAAGGGTGATTTGATTCTATTTATATTGTAAATAACTGCAACAATAAATATTATTTAGCCAGAATCAATAGTAGTCATATCAGAAGTTATCGAGTCTCTAGGACTTATGATCTAAGGAATTACCTCTATACCACGTGGTCGTCTCTTTGTCGTAGATTTATCTTCATAAGACTATTGGTCAAAACTGGTAACTTCAATTTGTGTCAATAGAAATTATCATGACATAAATTATTATGTATAACAAGACACAGATCCGTTAAATTCGACCTTTACATACTATCCATAGATATACAATTCAGAACATTTACGATCAATTTCACGCAATATACGCTTAATATTTATTTTCTAGATACATGCGACTCTGACACACAATAATAAATATTTAATAATAAATATTTCGGACGTCTAACACCTAACGCCATCTAGTCCCAAACTAAGCAGAGCTTGTATTATGGGTCCTAGACAACTGATATTATTACTTATATACTTTTTTTTGTAAATACATACATATTATAGATAGAAAACACCCAAACTCCGAAACAAATATTTGCAGATCATACAAACATTTGATCCGACCCAGGAATCGAACCCGAGACCTCAAGAACAGCAGTCGCGTACGCTACCACTGCGCCACGAGGCAGTTTAACAATATTAGGTATATTTTTATTACAACAGCTTCACTTCAAGAATTTTGAGATTCAAAGCGCACATAGTAAATGAACAATGAACAGGAACAATTAAGTCGCCTTGTTGTTTTCAATCACTTTATCATTTTGGTTTAAAAATTATACTCGTGACGTCACACGATACGAACAATATTTGTGTACATTCTGTTACACTTTAATGATTGTTGTTATCATGCTAGGAATGCAGTGGCGTGTGTTTAATAATATGCAATTAATAACGAACGCTTCTCGTTTCTATCATTTAAGACGTAGAAGATGAAATGGTACGGCTTAAGTGACCAGAGCATTATTTCGATTGATAAACCTAAGTCGACTCGGGCAACGAAAGTGGAACAGGGTTTGTCAATATGGACCGTCAGCTGGCCCCGACGATAGTGCTTATCGCCTGCGGGACATAGTCCGCTCATTCACGAGCCTGTCCATTCATGCGTCTGCTCCCACCTCGCATCGCGGTGCAATATGATCCTTAAGACGTTCATCAAAGGGTTGAAAATCGTGTAAATAGTTTAAGGGGCGGTGGGGCGAGGGGCAATGTAGATCGAGGATATCGCGGGGTCAGCGCGGATTGCAGGCGCCCGATAAACGTCGATGGCGTCCAACGACTCGACTAACAAACCAACAATACACACACTGACACGCTCTAAACAATATAACGCACATAGAATTGAATTATCACCCCATTAAATATTTTCAAACATGAATTCTTACTCTTGTGTCGTCGATAAAGAAAATATGTCACAACTAAAAAGTTCAACCGCCCCATTCATTTGTTGCGTGATAGTAAAATTGATAAGGGCTTAAGTATATAATAACCAATATATTAATATATCCCTATACATTACATAACGTAAGTTTTCGGAGCTCTATTGACACTAAACTAAAATAACAGACGGAGCAGTGACGCCGATAGTTTACGCGTTAGGTACCTACGCCTAAAACCAAAACAATGTGTACCACTTTATTTAGGTACAATTATCTTTCCATTCCAAAAAAAATGAGTTCACAGAAGTTACAAATTACTATATAAACCACAGTTTTCGAGATTTCTGATCGTTAAACCGAAACCAAACAATTGTTTAGTAGTTGGGTTATTTGTTTTGATTTTGTCAGTCTACTTAATTTACCAGTTACTCCAAAACTTTTAAATAAACAAAAAAAACACAGACCTGTTTATTTCCCAGACTTGGACCTTTTAATTTAAACTATTTCAAATCCTTCATAACAAAACCCATACTTTTACTATTATACATACCCATTCATTACTAAACACTGCATATTTCTATGAATTTAGAGATCGGACCGGTCCAGCCGGCCCAACTGTGCTGAAATCAGATTGGCGTTACCTATAAAGTATTGTCTTCTATGTTTTATTTATATGTTGCTTTGGTTTTATTTATATTTTAAATTAAAGACATTTCATTTAAAGTAATATAATTTTAAGTAACCAAATAACTTGTAAGGTGATTACTCATATTTTTGACTCACAAAGACACTTTATTTAGTTAACTCGAGATGGATGTGTGGGAACAAGTGTGCATAAGATAAGAAAGTGGCGCCGGTAACAGAAAACTTAAAATGAAAACATTACAGATAGTATTTCATGGCTTTAGTAACTAATAGATAGATCTCGTTATTCACAAACTTATTCCCAAAAACAAGTTATGTTTAATCCGTCACTAGTAGGTAGCTGCCCAATTGTCGTCGGATGCTTCCCTTATAATGATAATCGTAATTATTATTATTGTTATAAATATTGGTTTAAAATATTTTGTAACCAGATAGATACATATGGGTCACGGTAAACATGTTTGGAACTGGCCACTTGCGTCTATGAAGTATTTATTTTAAAATATTTGTAATTTTGAAATTGGAACTCTGCGACTATATAATTTTCTTTTTTTAATCTGTCAAGAATTTATTTTTGGCGTCAATTTAGGAATTGAACATAAATCAGTTTGAGTTGTAATGTTTTTAATTAGCAAGAAAAGTGAAAATGAAATAATTTTTGTATTGTGACGGCGACTTTACAGTACTCGGAAATTGAAATATCGACTTTTGGCGATTCAACTGGACATCCCAGAAACTGTATGTAATATACTTACTATAATTTAAATTACTAGCTATATTATATATATTATATAGCTACATAAGTGTTTCTTTGCTCTGACGAGGATATCAACTGCTACATGGGTTCTTTCATTTAATACATTAAATCATATAGGTATGGAGTGAGAGACATTATTTGGGTGCTATTTGCATAGCAAATAGCACCCAAATAATGTCTCTGTGTGTGTGTGTGTGTCAAATGTGCTCCCATATAGGCCGATAGAGTGACTGTAGATGCTGTCCGTCGCAAACTGTTACTAGGCCAAAGACTTGCATTGATCTTCTTGTGCAAAGCATATAGGACGGTTAGTACTGAGGCTTTACCGGTGTTGGCGGGTGTTCTTCCGGTCGATCTCGAGGTGCAAAGACGTGCAGCCATGTACTATTCTACACTACAAAACATGGAATGCGATTTTTTGGGCGTACGAGACCGCGATAAAATCATTAGATTGTTTCAACAGCAGTCCAATGTCTATAACGACCTAATGGATGAATGGCAACAACGATGGGACGAATAATATAAGGGGCGCCACCTCTACCAGTTCTTTCCATCTATTCGCGAAGGGTTGTCGAGGACATGGCTCGAGGTAGATCACTATGTCGCCCAATTTTTTACAGGCCACGGTAACTTTAAGAGCAAACTACACTCATTTAAATTAGTCGATTCACCATTGTGTCAATGCTCAACACCTGATACTAGCTGTGAACAGACTGCTCATCATGTCCTCTGGGAGTGTAGTCCTTGGTACAATGAACGTAACACAATGCTAAATAGCTTGCAAGTGACATCTAGGGCGGTATACTATGGGGATCTTGTGTCAACTGCGGTGAATTTCCCTACATACTATAGTAATCAAATATAGCTCGCTTAGGACCCATAATATTTTATCCGTGGTGCTTCCCGGTTTAAAAAAGGTATCTGCCTATTTTGACTTCATTTTGTCTCCCGCTTTGCTAAGGAGGGAAGTGGACTTATCATATTTCCAACTCCTCCTGTTTTTTCTTGTGATTAATTTCGTTGCGGGTTCCAAGACACTTAATTTTTTCCTGGGACTTCCCGAGTGTCATAACTCGGTATATTCGTGGGTCACTGCTGTTGATCCTGGTGTAAAGGAGTTACAGTGGTGGGCGTATGGGCGGGATTAGTCCCATAATTAATTTTGTTTGAATAATAATGTAGCAAGAACTAGTTAACTACTACTCTTCGTGATTACTTCATATGTATTATGGACTTAAAATTAGTAGCCTGACCTAGGAAGTTTCAAACGCGGTGCAGATAATATAGATACATTTTTATTGATATGGCGAATATTTGGTCAGCATAGTTCTTAATTGAAAACCTTATAGTGATGTCTAATTTCTCAAATTTTTAGGTTATTAAAACCAGTAATTAATTTAAAAAGTTTTTGTAAAACACAGGCTTTTATTACTTGTTGATAAAAAAATTCTATATAATTGCATTGTTATCATAACTAAAGATATATTTCAATTGGAATTTGGGAAGTGGGTCAAATTGAACTTGTAATATTTGATTGTAGACAAACATTGAGACAGGTGAAGCTAAATAAAAGCTTGTAAAAAAAGCAAATTGATCCAAAGAAGCCATGTTGTCACTTTAAATCCTACGTTCAAGTTTCGAAATTATTTCCGAGTGCAGATTACTTCTTAAGGAAGTAATCAACAATAATATTTTTATTGTTTACTTTATTACTATTGAGGTTTAATCTTATGTAAGTATTACGAAGGCACGTGGCATTGACTGGCGCTAAAGATATTGGATACGTTAATTTCAGAAACTTCTCCGTAACCGATTATTATACATAGTAAGGGTATTACTTTGTAGGTAGAAGGTAGTTAAGTTGTACAATGTTAGTATCAAACTTTCTTGAAAACTTTTATGCTACAATGGACAACGATTCGGAATTGGATGCATTTCAATGCAGCCTCACAAGGAACAAGGATGTAACAAGGAACCCTAAAAATCAGGTATATTTTAAGGTGACAGTTTGAACCCTTATGGTTCTTCTCAGCATTGAATCTTGTAAGTTGAGGAAATATAAGATAGTATGTCATTAATATGTAATGAACCACTTCAATTTCTTGCCTGCAGCAATATAAAATTGAATTGGGTATTGGAGATAGGTAACTGAAACTTTTAGTAAATTTCTGAATCTAGTTGAAATTTAGTACTGATAGGTACATGGCCATTTATATCAGATCTTCCACTAATCTATACTAATCTTTACTAATATATAAAGCTAAAGAGTTTGTTTGTTTGAGCGTGCTAATCTCGGGAACCGCTGCTCTGATTCGAAAAATTATTTCAGTGTTGGATAGTAAATTTATCGAGGAAGGCTATAGGCTATATATCACCATGCTAAGAGTAATAGGAGCGGAGCATCAAAGAAGAATGTTACAAAAACCGGGGAAAATTATCACGCTACGGGCAATAGCAGACGCAAACGAGGTTGCGTGGGTCTGCTAGTTACTTATAAAGTTAAACTTCTTGTCAACTTATATAATAAGACTTGTGTAATTTGTGGAGATAAATGTGTGTAGTCTTCCTACTAATATTATAAATGCGAAAGTTTGTAAGGATGTGTGTTTGTTGCACGCAAAAACTATTGAACGGATTTGGATGAAATTTATTACACTCACATTGTTAAATGTGTGTAAGATTTATAAAAAAAGATAAAAAAAATGAAAACATATTATTACGTACGATCTAGATCTAGCTAAGATTGTGAAAGTAGAGGTATGTTTGTATGGTATGTGTAATCTGTAACATCTTACACTTATAAAACTATCAACTATCTAGGTATATCACAAACGTTATCTTTGACGGTACATGCTGTAACTCAATTGGTACAGAAGTTTCTTCAGTTTTTAGAAAAAGGTATTAAAAAAAGTCTTTAGTCAGATGAAGGAGGATTCAATTGGTTTGGCAATGCCGACAAAATCTAGGTACTCCTTTAGCATACAGATATAATTAATTGATTTCGATAGAAGAGTTCTTCCACTGCCTAATGCTCCAATGATATCCAATGCACCATGGATGGAGGGCTTGGATTTTCAAATATTGACAGCATTACAACATAGTAGACTGTATATCATGAGCTTCTGGAGGGGACAATAGTCGCAAAGTTTACCAAATTATTGATTGTATCCTTTTCATGAAACACAACCAACATCACATATATAATATATTGGTATAGTGGCATTTGACAAAGGACTCGCTCCATATGCTCTAGTAAAAAGGGACTGACACAATCTGCAGTACCTACTCAATATTACTGATCAGTAAGGAGACATGGATTATTCGGGTGGTGACGACTAAGAATACGGTGTGTCATAACCTGTATATATCCCATGGGTGCCGAAAGAGCTGATCAAGGAAGTAAATACGCAGGAGAATAACACTGCAGATAGAAGGAATACTTGACACAAGCCCTATACCAAATAGGAAAAACCTGTCTTCTACGGAGAGGCCTATGTTCAGTAGTAGTTTATTACAGATCATTGATGAAGGAGATATGGAAGAAAAAGAAACATTGGACAACGAAGCTCTTCGTTGTCCAATGTTTCGATTGGTTGATTTCGCATTGGCGAATTTATTAGGCTTCAAATAAGACCAATGTTTTTTATTAACTGGTTAGGTTACTTTAATCACTTCATAGAAACTGTGTAATTACAGATGAAGTAGTTGTGACGAATAGCCATAGCAGACTTATAATTAAGGATGGCATAATTGACGTTTGTCGGACAAGTCATGTGTAGTGTAGGAGTGACGATGTGGGGAGACGTGACATTCTGGTCTTATCAACTGTGACTCTTTGCATGACGTAAACAAGCAGCCAGTATATTCTATCAGTATTTTTTTCGTGAATTTAACTTCTGGGTTTTCGAGTTCCAGTATTACCATTAGGTGCCTGATTTAGTTCGTGAAAATGTTCTTGCAGCTATATTGGTCTCGATTTATCATTAATTTTTGCTATTATTAGCAGAAAGTCGGAAATAGTGGAGATATCCAGAAGAAAATACATAATAGAAATGTTTGATATCATTTTTGAATGACGATAATCGCATAACGGTTGTCAAGAAGAAATAATTATTTTTACCCAACTGATGATATTATCGACATTAAAGGACACAGTTCCCGAATAATGGAAAACACGTCTAAGGAATCTAATTTTGAAAGTACTGTTGCTCGATATGACACATATGGTATGGTTTCTGTTTCTGAAACCCTACTGAAATATATTTTATATTTAATAAGTATCTATATGTGTTCAAATGTAATTAATTTCTGCATATATTTAATTGAAGATTTTAGCAAATTAAGCAGAGATGCTTAGCTTTTTCATATTTTTAAATATAAAATTAATTAGGGATATTTTTAGAAACACATATCTACATAACCTAATTGCGATTGTGGTTTCCACCTACTTTTTATTTTATAACTTTACTGGTATTTAAAATAAATAAAACTTTGAAAATTTTTGAAAACATTTTGTTCAATCAATCTTTTTTCTTGTCAATTTTGTCAAATAGACCTGTAACTATTTCACAACTATGTGTAATATATAGACGTATTTCTTAGTGCGTATAGTATTAACATAAAAAAGTGTAGATAGCGTTGTTAGTCATTAGCTTTATTGTTATTTGAATGTAGCATTGATTCATTGATCACGTAAACATGACACATATTGTAATATGGTTACCGATTTCCGCTAAAAGTTACAGACCTCAATCCTGTTGACTTTTGACATTGTTGCGCACTGCATCATCATCTTGAAAAATAATATATCATTTTAACAGAACGACTGTCCGTTATTCCATATGTAGTATTCATTCAGTTCGATGTGTCATAGATCGCAATGGATTTCATATTATTTCATTGAATTGTGCCAATTAACATTATACTTACCTTCAAAATGGGGTGGTTACCCATTGATAAACGTAAATATATATATTTAATTTTTTTCTTAAGTTATATTATGAATATTGTTAATTTATAATATACTAAACGATTTGCCCATAATTAGGTTTAACGTCATTATTTTACATTTTTTTTCATAAAATATACCATTCTTACGTTTAACAAAGGCATTGATTTGACTCGACTGTCTATCACCGTAATGATAAAATGGATTATAGACTTGGATGTCCCCGCTGTGCGCGCAATCTGTATATGGGTATTAGTATATTCTTCGCAATGCAAGCAAACACTCAGCAATTTAAACTAAACTTTATTACCTGTGATTTAAGATTGTATTTAGATTGTAAATGAAGTACCTATAGTCAGTGCGCATAACGCTGAATAAATGCGTGTTTTGATCCACCAAAGTCACTGCGTAATAACATACGTAAGAACATGTAACAATAGTCCAAATCACTATTGCAAGACAAATGACGTATGTGTAAAAAGAACTTTGTGCCCTTAGATAATACGGTGTCAAGTGAGATGGCTTGCTTGAATATGTTATCTATGCAAAATGTGACAAACTTATTAAACTTATGTCCTCACTGAGAACATTTCGTGCGATAAACTCCGCAAGATCCTTGAACATCACATATCAGAAGAAATACGGCGTAGATTGTAAAGACTTCGAAGTAGGGATGTTGCGGATGTCATTTTTTTCACATCCGCGGATGCGGATGCGGATGCGGATTTTCGAAGGCCCACATCCGCGGATGCAGATGCGGATGCGGATGTTTAAAATTATACACAAATACAGTAATTCAATGAAGAATTAAAACAATGATAATGTAATTATTAACATTTATATTATTGAAAATTTGTGTTAAGTATAAATGCTCCTATTTTTTTGACTTCACTTACTAATTTTCATAGTATTAAGTTCAGTTAGAAATAGGAGCTTAAAGGAAGAGTTAAAAATCAAGGCGGTTACGCAGAGATTCGTTAGTTAAATCCCCGCTACTAAATATTTGTTGGCTAGGAACACTGCCAGGTAGAGTTTATTAATATCTTCATGATTATCTTCAATTCCTCTCGATGAACACACAACGAGGATTTTCATCTACATGATTTTTTTTTAGTGTGGTAAGAAAGTAATTCCCTTTTGAGTACAACTTTAGTACTACCGTTTTCTGGTATTTCTTGACTTTCATCTTCACTTGACGATTCTTACATTACAGCAAGGTCGTTTTTTAAGCATGGCTTTCGAACGAAACTTGATTTCCCAGGTCCTAGTGTTTCCATATTCTTACCGTGGAATAGAATGGAATAAAATTTATTGTATACCAATTTTTACAATTTACATTTAGGAGTAGGTATATCAATTTAACAACCATGTACAAGTGGCGGCCTTATCGCTAAGAAGCAATTTCTTACAGGCAACCATTGAATGGGCACATAAAATGTAGCAAGACAAATGCATGGCTAGCTTTGGTGTTTAAAATTAAATAAAGAAAGGAATTAAATGATAAAATATGAAAGTAAATAAAAAAATACAAACAAATGAATAAATATGAAGTAAATCACAATAGGAATAACATTATAAAATATTTATAAGCACGTAATAAATTAAGAAGATAAGTAGTGTTCTTTGACCATTTTTACGTCTATACGAATAAGTCTTTCTCTATATTTGATATCATCAAAATATCGTCTTTATTCTTCTTTTCCTTAGTCACCGGTGTAAAAATCGTGCTTATAGCGAGGATCTAAGTAGGTGGAAAAATAAAGAGTATGGTTATAAACTTTACTTACAATAAAACGTTTTACCGGTGTAACATAACGGCATTTATCGGGCGATTTTAATTGGCTCAACTTATTGCTCAGCTAAGAATAATATAAAAATTTCTCAATATACAATTATTTACACACAATGAAGACTGTATCACAGTTATACTAATATCTTTCTATGCAATAAGTAATCCAAAACGAAAGCAAACATATAATGATGAATTTACAAGAAACAAATGATGCATCACAACAAATGCGTCGGATCCCGTCACCAATTTTTTTCGCTCTTTTTGGTCAGTGTCACTTGAGATCTGCACGCACCATTCGCCGGCCCCGCCCAATTTCATTCATTCGCAAGTTTTATTACATTCGCATCCGCATGAAAATCCGCATTGATTATTGCGAATGCGGATGCGGATGCAGATGTCCATATCTATGCGGAAGCTCCGCATTTGCGGATGCGGATGCGAATATCCGCAACATCCCTGCTTCGAAGCTGAGCATTGGTTTATTCTCAAAGGGTAAAGTTAAGAACTACACGAGTTGTTAACAACTACCAATACTATATGTGACACCACAGGTACATTCTTATTACTTTTACTTGGTGGTCTGTCATTTCATCATTTTAGACCCACACATTGACTCTTTTTAACTTTACTCATTTGGGCACAATTGATACCTAAATTATGACCTGATAAGGTATTTCTATATTACATGGCATTATAGCGTCTGTCAACCACAGTACGGTCGCGCATACTGCAGTACTTTGGGCATGTCTCTAGACGGATTAGCCACTCAATAGAGCGAATGTTAGTGCAGGGAAAGGTAGAGGGGATCGGACTCCATGCAGAGCATCCATGTGCTGGATCAACCAGGTGAACTCCACAATCGGAAGCCGCGTGTCTAACTGCAGCTGGCAATCTACCGACAGGGTGAGATAACGGGAAATTGTACAAGGGGCTTTGTTGTTGTGTTTGTCTACAACTAGTGTGGACTCTGCGTGATCACGATCACTCTGCCAAGAGTGAAGCGAGTGAGAAGAAAAAGGTTTTTCTACATATTTTTTCATCCTAGTTTCGCTAACTTTTTTGTCATATAATGAAAACTATTCAGGAGTTCTTATCGGAATGGTAGTTGTTTTTACTAATGATACTCATACTTTTTTGGTCAACGATAGTCCGATCGATGGTTTTCCCCAAAAGCTAGTTTTTCAAGAATGGCAAAATAATGGTCTCGTAGTGCATATCCCAATAAAATGTGATAGCAGAATCTGGAGCTCATTACTATATTTTGCTATTGCGATTGACTTGACACCAACTTTTGAACTGTTGGCTATGGCACCAAGCTACCGTAACGTTTGTAGAGGCCTAACTTTACTATACCTAAACTAATCACGACAGTATAAATAAGGAAATAGTATATGGTTACCCAACGTTGCGACCAAATTGCATGGGTTGTGATCAGCGGTTGACTTTAGAGTTTGCACATTGTTTTTCATTTGCCTTTCCTATTTTGTCATAGTTTAAGAAAATTTATCTTTCTCTCTATTTCTAGGAAATTTTCTAAAATGTTGTATTTCTAATGATGCGGTGGTTTAAAGTACATTCATAGTTCCACAATAGTTAGAATATTGTTCGATATTTAGTATCAAAAATACAATAACTTATCAAATGTGACCGGACGTCTCTTTGTATACAACTTGACCCATCGATGAAGGATTTCATTCATGACTCGGTTTATTGGGTGATGTTTTTCAACGGGGGTGCTTATCGATCCAACAAAATCCATTGATTGTCACGTCACAGGCGCCATTGCAGAAATGCTAACGAGTTATCAATGTAAACGGTTTGTTTACACAGTTAACCGTAATCTTATCCGGTGACCTCCTTAGACTCTCCCGTTTCGAAATTGTATCGTCGCTCGGTATCGCGTTGTGTCCTTATTACATGTCGCCGGAAGTGCGCGCTCGACTCGATCCGTCGAGCAAACGTTCATTCATGTTCCATGTATTTATTTAGTGGCGACCGTACCTACCGCGCTCTTCAACATTATGACTTCAGACGGTTAAGGCACCTACTTTATTTTTATTGCCCTATTTACACTATGGCACTTAAGCACAGGAGTGATAACTACAGCAATGGAACAGAATGCTTTATTATGTAATTATCTCCATGTCATTAAAATATACAGCAACACATGTAACTTTGAAAAGATAAAGTATTTTTTTTTACTTTATCAAGTTTACTAATCGTAGAAGACGTTCGTCTAATTTGAAGACCCAATGTTACTCTTAAGAAGATTTTGTTGTGTTTTTATTGTTTGACGACAGGTTGAATACTTTGAGGCTCTGTCCAAGAAAACGACACAACTATTATATTCACGAAATAGGACATTGATATCTATATTTACGAATGCTTTTATCGAAGGTGCGTGTCGTTAGACGAGCGGAAGTGGCAAGTAGGAGTGGGAGTCGGGAGGAAAGGGTCGGCGCGCGCGCAGCTAATTGCCGAGAATTTCGGAGGTCGCCCGATAACCCACGTCTGGGCCGGAAGTCGATAGTGCTTTGATGTGTTGCGAGGCGTCCGCTCCCCTATGTAATGTATTTCACTAATAAACGGCCACCTCGTCGAAACTCGCCGGTAGTGGGTGCTTTTTGGTGAACGAACATTTTGTAGGACAGTAGTTGTTCGGTAGCCCTGAATTAATGTAACTCAATTAATATACCATGGTAATGAAGTCAACGGTCTTTGGAAATGACACACTTTAGCAGGAATATTAATGTTGTTACATTGTAATGTTGTTGGAGCTTTAACTATAATAAGGTTAATTAGTTTATTGGAGCAGTTATAATTTATTTCATTGGAAATTAGGTACCTAGTGTAAGATTAAGCATTTGACAATTACATCCAAATTCGCACTACTGTTAATCTTACATAGACTTGCAAAAACTTAATCAAAAGGAAATGAAATAATCAGCAATAAAAGAACTCATTATTTCTGTTCTTAGGTCGTCCTTGCTATGAATCCCGCTTTAGCAAAGCGGAAAATATGGAAGAAAAAAGGCAAATGACTCATTAAGTATGGATCATTAATTTATGTAATAATATTTTTTATGTAAATTGTTTAATGACTTCGTGGCAAAAACCTCTGGCTTTTGGACGTGTATTCAGTCCATACCCTTATGTATCATTGAACCCTTGATAAACAATCACAGGTGTAAATCAAGTAAAATGATTTATTAGTAAAAAACCCGACTGCGTCAATACATGCCATCTTTATTAAATTATTTTTTTAACTAAAACATAAAAGTTATATATATATTCGTAATCACCGTAAAAAATTCTTTATTTTGATACCACACTCGATGTATTTTGAAAATATTTTTTTTAGATTACCTATTGGTGCCAAAAATCCTTGGTTTTTTTTTTTGATGTACCTAGTGTCACTCTCACGACAAAGACGAATTTGTAATGAATTTGACAAATAAAAATACGACAAGCCGTTAAGGTTCTAAGGCGTGCTAAAGAAATATACATACATACACACACTCAAAAAACCTTACCCTCTTTCTTCGCATTCGGGTAAAAATAAGTCCTTACCAACAATGCCTATTCTGATCTGATGTGCTCTTGTCTAGGTATACTAAAGCAATTCTGGTTAAATTCCAATACAAAATTCACTCTACCTATATAGTCTACCCGCGTTGGATTCCTAGATGTCTATAAAAATGGCCTTTTTTAATAGTTTTGAGAGTTACTTGTTGTAAAAATGTGTACTTATTTATTGTTTTGCTGGCTTGACTCTTTTCATATTAGTCCGGTCAATCTAGAACAAAAAATGAGAGTGAAGGTACATAAAATCCCAACAAGCTGAAAATCAGTAAAATTATTCAAAATATAATTATAAATAATATTTAAAAGTTCCCCATCATTCCCGTGTATAGAAAAAAGAATGTTCAAGGTCAACGGTTAAATAAATGAGTTTTTCGCGATATTCAGCAAAACGGTAAATGTTATCATAACAGTATCTAAGACAAAAATTGTAGATCATAAAATTATCTATACAAATGTGATGTAATGTCGATGTATCGATTATTGAAACAGCAATAGAGCAATTCAATTTCATAAATACAACTATTGCTGTTGGTGAAGATGTTGACTTATTCGTATTACTCACTTCTCGAACGTCAACTGAAAAAACGATTTTTCTTAAAAGCAGGAGAAGCTTAACCTCCATCAGATCAAAAAAATTTTCTACTTGTGAAAAGTGTCAAAATCATGTACTATTTTTACACGCAATAAGTGGCTGTAATAAGACATCTGCATTTTACAGGAGGGCTAAAACAGCAGTTTTCAAAATTTTTGAAAAACTAGATTTAGTTTAATGTGCTGAAGTTTTTAAAAAGAGTAATTCAACTCAACAAGAAGTTATCACCAACGGCATTCGCTTTCTTCTTTCGACGTACGGAGCCCCAAAAAAAAACTACCTGTTTAGATAAGCATCGATATGCATATTTCTTTAAAAATACTAAAAATAAAAAACAAGTTCAATTAGCTTGTCTTCGTCCAACCTCAGTTGCTGCTCATCAACATGTTTTTCGGGTATTTTCAAGTGTCGCTTGGTTATCAGTTATCAGCTAGACCCTACCGAATGGGGTTGGAACTTGGTCAACAATATATTAGAGCCAGTTCAAAGTTTACT
Organism: Spilosoma lubricipeda; assembly: GCA_905220595.1. Classification (NCBI taxonomy): domain Eukaryota; kingdom Metazoa; phylum Arthropoda; class Insecta; order Lepidoptera; family Erebidae; genus Spilosoma; species Spilosoma lubricipeda. The sequence goes on from HG992290.1 coordinate 7,928,300, forward strand.
CCCACCTGCGCCGGAAAAACTGCTGAACACAATTTTTTGCAACTGCAAAAAGGGATGCAGTGCTAAATGTAGTTGCAAAAAAGTCAGACTGTTTTGTTCTCTGGCATGCACAAATTGTCAAGGTCGGTCGTGCTCTAATGTTGAATCACAAATGGAGGATTTGTTCGATTCCGACGTAGTGTCATGTGATACATCGCTATTGACGCAATTAACTTGCATCCAAAATGAAGATGAAGAAGAAGCAGGAGAAGTAGAAGAAGAAGAACAAGAAGAAGATCAAGAAGAATTTGAAACTTACGAATCAGGCGAATGCACTTCATCACTTTTTTTTAATTTACATCGCTTTTATCTTTTCCAATCTTAGAAAATTTCCGTTATTTTGCAATAGTTTCAAATTAAATAGGATCACAACTGACCCATGGAGTAGGCGTACTAGGGAAACCACTACCTCATAGGTGGCGTGGAAACGTGTGCATACTATGACGTTAACAACTTTTATAAATTGTTGAATCGTTATATCTTAGAAACAGAGGCTCGTAGGAAAAAAAGTATTGATATATAAAAAAAATTATAGATAATTTTATGATCTACAATTTTTGTCTAAGGTACTTTTACGATGAAGCTTACCGTTTTGCTGAAAATTGCGGAACTCTCATTTTTTTGACCTTTGACCTTGAATAATTATTTTTCCATATACTTTTAAATATTATTTATAATTATGTTTTGAACAATTTTACTGATTTTCAGCTTGTTGGGATTTTATCCACCTTCGAATGTATATATACCGGACTATATTATGACTAACATTTTATCACAATTCATCTTTACAAATAAATAAAATTGGAGTGTAAGTTTGTATTATTAAAATAACAGCTTTTTACTAAATGCATATGTAAATATATATATTTGTATACCCAGATATCGTTTTAAACATCATATACTGTTACACAAAATCTTTTTGATACTACCTTAAAATGTCGCCAGATAATGAAATACCTTTAAAAGACGAGAAAAACAGTTATTGGTATTAACTATTGAATAACAAATTAATAAACAAAGAATTAGTTAGAGTAACAATACCTACTTAAAACCATAAATAAATACGTCAAAGTGATTAATTAAAACGGTATTTATAACTGTTAATATAACTTACATCGTTTGCGTAAAAGGAAAATCTAGGGATTCGGTGTTCACGCAGTGCGCGCACGTTTTTGTAATCGTCCATGGGGAATACCAACCTTACGAACGTGGTAAATTTCCTTAAGTTGTTTCCGGGATTCCTGTTATAAATACACCATATTATGAAATGCCCTCGTTAACCGTTGTTGTTAAGAAATATTAACTTTATTACATCTATATAACTCTACACCTAACAAGGTATCCAAATGAATGTGATTTGGTTCAGAGAAAACAGAGTTAATGCTACAGTGATTTAAATTAATCTTTCGGAGGCATGGAAGAAAAATATGACAAAGATAAATCAGTATATTCCTATAATTTTTGATTAACAAGTTGAGGTTTGATTTGATAGAGAGATAAAGAAAATCTTTTGTCTAAAGATAATAGTTTTAACTTAAAATGAGGAGTTCGAGGTCAGTTGAAATCAAATAAAGAAGCATAATTTTCATCTAAGCTCGATTTTTAAAACCATATTATTCAAGGAAATCAAAGGTAAGTTTACCTTTGATGTCCTTATATAGGGTGATTGCTTCGGCATTTTCAGGTTGCTTCTAGTTACAAGCAACCTGAAAATGCCGAATGAAGATACTTTTTGTATTTATTAACATTTTTGCTTTTGAATAGAAGAGTTGAGACAAATCCTATCTTACTATTATTTAAAACTACTGAAAGTCCAAAATTCAAGTACCGATAATTACATTTTAAATACAGCATTTTCGTTGTATTATTACGGTTTGATTTTGACGTATGTCGCTCGACTGCAATCATACTTCATGTGTTAAATCATTTTCTTTCTTCCTTTCATATTTTTAATTCCGACCTTTGAGATTGTTGATTGTTTGAGAATTGGAGAAACGTTTCATCTCGACACAATTGACGTTAATGTAACAGATAACGAATAAATTTAGTAACGTACTTGTTAAATGTCGTCACTTTTTTATGATAAAAAATCAATTTGTGTCAGTCTCTTTAACCTTTATTATCTGAGGAAGTTGTGTTTCTGCTCTATAATACCATTTTACTGACTGTACACCCTCACGCGTCACATAACTATTTTAATTAGGTAAGTGAGGGTAGGCGCAACGATAACGACGACCAACGATCGTTAAGTGGAATTGATGGTGGGTATGTTCCACTCATAAATTGTCAATTTCATTGATAACTTTGATAGAAGTAGAGCGGTTCAACGAAATAAACGTTTAATATTCGAATGAACCTAAATTTCTATTAGTTATCTATATCGTTAAAGTTACACGAAACCTGCAACTCCGGTAAGTGGAGTATATAAACATTATCGCACTGCTACCAATAGATACGGATACAGAAATCTCTGTTCAATCCAATATTTTTTTGGTGTTATCTATTCGAGTTGTTACAATTTAAACAAATATGATAAGGGCGTAACTAGCATCTATACAATCACGAAAATTGTATTTAGCGGATTGACGGCGGTTCACCTAATGAAAATATATTTGTTTGGGACAAGTTATCATGAATTTTATAGCACTATGATAAAGTCGATAATCGCATGTGGTCTCTCAATTGATTTTTCGAGTTGAGTTCATCTACTTCGAATTACAAGTGATAGACTACCTGAAAATAAGTAGGCAGGTACTTTAATAGTTCAGCTGTTAAAATGGTCAACTTGTATAGCTACAAAAGTTAAAGTTAAGATCTCTAAATAGGATATTCCGATTGTTTTGATTTTTTGTGTTAATTTCTAGATATCTCTTAAGTAGTAAAAACTCCTAGATAAAAAAAATTACTTTTTCATTAAGTTAGAGAAATTGGTAGTGAAGAATTTCGCAAAACAAATATTTATATGTAAAGACAACTCAACCCTAAAACGTTATATAAGTATGTACCTATCATAAACAAAAAAATACAGCTAAAATGAAAACGGAATATGTAGCTATAGGAATATTCAGTAAATACTTTGACTTGGCTGTGTTGCCATAGTTCAAAAATCTATAAATGTGAGTTAAACTACACTGGTTAAACATTAAAGAGTTTTTGTTCAAATTTGACCGACTTTAATACTATATTTTAAGTAAATTTGAATTTTTGTTACATAAATTTCTCAAAAGCCTTTTCTTTGATCCTGAAAATCTTTTATGATATTAATTTTTCCAAAAATTTGGCCTTCTAAGGCTCTTAAGATTATCTATACTCTATACAAATAAATAAAATTGGAGTGTCTGTTTGTAATATTAAAATAACCGCTTTTTTATATTAGAAACAGACACAAACAGAAAATTTAACACGGTACATATACCAAAACAACATTTTTTACAATTTTTGTCTGTCTGTCTGTTTGTCTGTGGAACGACTGGACCAATTTTGACTGAATTTTCACTGGCAGATTGCTAATGATCTAAAGAGTAACTCAAGCTTTCTTCATACAAGCTTTGTCCCGCGGCTTTATCCGCGGTACGACAATAACCGCGGGAAACACCGCGGGGTTCAGCTAGTTTAGTTATCCGCGCTCATTAAAGAGGGAAAATGATAAGAGTTGTCATAAACGTAAAGCCGAGTCTCCACCGATTAAAAGTTGTCAGCTTTTGTGTAGTCAACACGTGTTGGTGAAAAAGTTTCTGTAATTTCCTTGTGTTGGCAACAAAAACTGTCAACAAATGTTGGGAACTGTGTTTCTATTTCTGGCGGTAAACATCAAAAGAATAGGCTTGTTGTAGATATCAATTGCCTCTGTCAACGCTTTGTTGGGATGTTTATCAAATTATTGGCGACTCGGTGCATACACAATGGAAACAAAAGTTGGCGATTTTCTGAAGAGTTGCAAACAGTTGAAAACACTGAAGTTGCCAACAAATTCGGTGGATACGCGCCTTAATGTAGCATATGGTTTTCGTTTCACGTAATATAGCCGACTTGCTGACCAACAATGACGTCTACTGCACTCATCCTTAAGCATATTCTTACTTATCACATTTTTATCAGCAACTTAATTTGAGCGAACTAATAGACTAATCATTATATGACGTGAAGAAAAATTACTTATTATTTTATTTTTATTTTTTTTATAAACTTTGTTTTAAGCGTCAGGTAGATGAACTAGAAACTTGGTCTATTTCTTGGAGTCTTGTGTGAATATTTCGGGGTGGATCGGGGTGGGGATAAGTTTGTTTTATGTTTCTATAAAAATCTTTAAGAGTATCTAAGTATATAAAGATTTTTAAACAATTATAAATAAACATTGTTTGTGTTTAAGCATCCGAAGTATGTAGGTACAACGTTTTCCCATTTCTTAAGAGCAACTGTGACAATTTTTATCGAATTTTTTGGTGTGTGGAATAATCTCGGATCACCGTAAGAAAATAATTAAAGAACTGAATACTTACCGTATCAAAGTGCCACCTACACAATCTGAACCTGAAACAAAAAAAAAATACATTAAAGCTTAAAACTCATAAAAGAACAAAATAAATTTATGACAGTTTGTTTTTTTCTTCTTAACTGATTAATTAATCAATCAGTAAAATGCAGAAGGAAGAAGGATTAATAAACAATATTCTTTTAGTATTCTCAAAGTGGGAGTTGCTGGTGCTGGTTGTGTTAGTGGAGTTAGAGATATAATTAGTTGGTATTTATCTGGCGAGGTCCTTGTTTCATGCTCCAGAAACAGTGAAGCGGGCCGCAGACAGTTTACAATTAATCGATTACAATAATTAAATTACGTGATGACGTAGTGACAGCTGCGCAAGCGCCGCCGCTGTATGCGCAGGTGTCTTGCGTGACGCGCTCTGTGAGAAAATCAAAGGAAAACCCACGCGCTCGTCTCGCATCACAATCGACACGTTTCCATTTGCAAAATATTGGTGTTACTACCTGTAATCCCGTTACAATTATGTATTCTACTCTACTATCAATTTTGCACAACGTTTTTACAAACATGGTACAAATTTTTCGTGGTTCAAAATAACTTGAGACTAATTAAACCGTATCAGACTGTCATAACTTGTACCGTTAAAGTTATAAGCACTTACACATAAACAAAGCCTGATATCGATTAGTGTTGTAATTAAAATGAACATACTTTTTTCACATTCCGGTTTTTCTAAGTGTTTTTCTAATTTATAAATGCGAAAGTGAGTTTGTTTTTTTATAAGGTTTTACATTTTAACTTCCGAACCAATTATCATGTTTAATTATTTGATTACATAGATTATTTTATCATTTATTGTATTTATGTTTTAGAGTAAACGGATCACCTGGTGTTAAGTTACTAGGTACTGACGCATTTGGTCACCTGCAACTCAAGAGTTAGGTATATGTGTTGTCACCATTTGAATCCTCCTCCCAGAATTTGATGGAAGAGCGGTTTCAACTCCTCGGTTTAAAGCAATGAAATGATTAATTAACACCGGTTTTCTGTGAAGCTGTTTGTAATATGATTCATATTATTATAAATAGTAGTATATTTTTTTAGTAATACCTATACGTGAACGCACTATCATCTTATTATTTAAATAGGACAACAATTATAGTCGTCAAAATGTTGGCGTTTAATACGTCTGTTATCACTAACAAGGTAACACACACGGGGAGTTCCCGACGTATCTCTCATACGCGTTGAGACGAAAGTGCTACCATGCCGGTTATTCCCCGTGAACTGTTAGAAATATGTCATTTTAAATAAACCATTGGCTAAAGTTCAATTAATTGTTTATCATAATGTAAAGGAATTATTTCAGTATTCGATTAAAACGATTGAGCAATAATATTGTAGTGAAGTCCTCGTGTGTCATCTTTGGAAAAAATTGGAACTTACTCTATAAATTCCTTTCATAGGCTTTCTATAATCCATTCTCTCGACGTGACCAAACTATCGAAGCATGCCCTTTTCAATCCTTGTTACTACATCTTTTTTCTGTTCGCTACGTTCCCTTATCACTACATTCCTGACTCTGTCACAAACATGCACACTACATATACTTTTAGGGAACGCAAATCTACAACATCATTTCTACTTTCGTACTATTTTTGCCATATCCAAGATTCGCTACCATACATAAGGGTTGGGAGCAGCTACTATTGTGCACATCCAAACGTCTTTTGTAAGACACAATTTTGTTGTCACCAAAGAAGTCTAGGGCACCATTCATCTTATTACCTCCTTTCATTCTTCTTTTTATAATATCTTCATGTAATCTATTCCTTGTAAACATCGAACCTTAATATACAGTTTGTATATTGTTGTTTTTATTAATTAATATATAATTGACCATTTCTAATTCGTTAAAATTTTTATAAGAGAGGTTTCTGGACAGGTTGTACCTAAGTTTGGAGCAGAAGCTTCCATTAAACAGGGGATTGGATTTAAACATCAATACTTGAACCTTAGTTTATCTGTATTCGGAAGGAACTGTATAGGTACATATATATGTGTACCATCTGAGTATAAATCCACAATTTTCAACAAGTAGTACTACAACCTTAGCGAATGATATACTGTGGAAAAAGGAATCTCTCTACTGACCCATCTATCTGATTGACCAATCCTAAAACTTAGGGCTCAGGCTTGCACTATAAATCAAGGAAAGAAAACATTAGTGAGGAAGAATATACATTGATTTGAATAGTCAAGTGTAATTTAATGGTCCAAATTTAAATAGTCACTATCTTGATCTAATACTAAATGCAGGACAGAAAGGTATGTTTAGAAGTTGTTAGAGAACCGTAAACATTTCAAAGAAATGTGGCTTCTTGGGAATTTAAAGTTTAATTCTTTATTTCAACTACCTTTCAAGCCTCTAAAGTTATTCGTAGTGTAGGGAAGAAGACAGCCCCAAGAGAGGATGTAAGAAACGGTCATGATCATCATATACAATGATTAAATCTAATATCTATGCCCTAGTTAGAAGAACTGATGACCTGAGAATTGAACACTGCAGGTAGAAATTCGAGATCTGTGGCGCACGTTGGGAGAGATCTATGTTCAACAGTCAAATAGGTGCATTGATTAATTAATTTATAATGCCTTCTCGAGAGACAATATGTATTTGAGAAATATTAAATGCTTTTATGATTATATAAAGACTCTGATGGCAGTAATTATTGAAACTGAAGTGATTATTAAGAATTAATATCAAACAAAACTCTATACAGATAAATATTGAGACGATATCGATCAACCAGTAATTTTTCCATTTTTTCAAATGCCGTTATTTGGCAACACTGAAATTATATTTCTGTGCCTTCCTACCAATTTAGTTAAATGGAACCAAATAAATTCATTAGAAGTGGAATACAATTCAACTTGGTTTTCTTTATCAAATATAAATTAGAGTAATACTTAAAGTTTAAAATTATTGTTAGACGTTGCATTAGATAAGAACTTGACCTATTGAAAATACCTTCTGGAGTTAAAAATATTAAGCGTCATCTTTGGTTTTCAAATTTTCTGTGCATGTTGAAACCAACATAAGTCATCAATTAAATGATCTGGCAACGCATAAAAAGTTCTCTTTTGATAACTAATGTAGCTACTACCCACCTACTTAATCGTAGAGTAGTCTCTTGTCAGACCTGATCAGATCACTTTTACAAGTTTTTAGAGCACAGAACCGAAAGAAACCCATAACTAAAATCTCAATTGTAAAGATTTCAAGAAGAACTTTGGATTTAATTTCTTAAGAAATTACAAGATCACTTTGGTATTTGACTGTCAGACTGCTTACAGTGATACGGCAACCTGTTTCTGTATTGTATCTATGTATATCCCTATTACTCCAAGATCCCACATATTTTTAAAAATACATTGAAACAATGTTGTAAAAATATGACGATGTCAATGAGACTATTAAACGAGCAGGACATTCGGCCGGTTTTATGTTTTTTCCGAGAAGAATTTGGCGTGGACATATCTACTGATCTCTTTATTTGATACTCATGTTTGTGTATAAGTAGACATTCCTTCTTGTAATCCTTGTAAATGCTGTGAACTTGTTTCTGTGTTAGTCAAGATCAAAATAAATGTGAAATGTTGGATCATAATGACTGACATCTTGCTTCTGATGAAGTCGTTTGATTTGAAATAGAAGATAGAAGATTTAATTCTCTAATGAACTAAATGTTGTTTTTGCAGATCAAGGATTGAAAAATTAACTCTCTAATGATTGTCAATCTTCCATATTTGGTACTCTACCTAATTAGTATTGTAATTGCTACATCACTTTCACCAGGTCCTGGGAGGACAAAATTAGGAGACATCAAGGCGACTTATCGTTCATGAACAGCAAACTTCTTGTATTATGCTGCTGCTATCCTTGTGTCCTTGCCGATGTCGATGCTGCTTTATTTTTACAGATGCCCGCATCTAATATCTGCTGATCTAATATTTATATAATAAAGGTCATCTGTTAATCTTGCCGAGAGAATATCAAAAATTCACTTGTGGGAACGCTGCGATGAAGTCCCGATCAACCATTAGATCAAACGGCGCAAATTGAGCTCGATAGGCCACACCCTCCGAAGAGATTCCAACCATATCCCGAGGCAAGCCCTAGACTGGAGATGTCATTAAGCGCAAATGTGGCCGTCCAAAACAAGCCTGGCGTCAAACTATCAACAGTGAAACGAAGGCCATTGGCAAGACCTGGAGCGATTCACCGTGGACGTCCTCTGTCGCATCTAGGGGACATAGGACCTTAAGTTAAGTAAGTCATTTGTTAAAGATGTAAGAGCCTATGATTTGATGAACATGCTAATTATCACTAACTTAAGGGCAATTAAGTACTACCGCATTATTTAACGGCTATTAGGTAGGTACTTAGTAGAAGTAAATGTAAATACCCTAGTGATGTATTCGTACCTTAAGGAATAGGTAGTAGGAATAGGTTCAAATGTTTACTTCAAGCGATATTTAGTATTGTTCATGGAAATGCAATAGGGGATAAAAAATAAAATTTTGTTAAATAATGGGTTTTTATTTATATATATATATATATTATTTTTTAGCAATACCATCGACTATGAAAATGCTGAATCTCCCTGAATCTATCCTAACCTATCCTGAACAAATTGAATAAATATTATTGATTTTTATAGAATAGTTTTATCTGTATGTATAAATTAACAATTTATTTATAAAAATATAATTTTTATTATAGGTATTTCTAGCTGTTATTTACCTAAGTACTCTATTAATCGGTCTGTTTAAGTAAAGTATCAACATAATAATAAAGCTAGCTAGCTGTTATTTACTTAAGTGGGTAGGTACTTTTATATTTTAGTTATTATTAATCTATTAAGAACCATTACACATACATTACAATACACATACATAACTATGAATAGGTTTGACTAAAAAGTATTAGGTAGAGAAGTGACTACCTACCTTCCTAGTTTTAATAATTTAAATTATTTTTAGCCTCTTAAATTAAATAACAATCAAAAATTTGGTTAAGAGAATAGCAAATTACTCAAATATTATTAATCAATAAGTAGGCAGGTAACTATTAAAATGTGTAAATAATATTTTCAATGGAGCACAAGAGGAGGTTACATGCAATGTACCTACAATATTAGAAACTAAATATGTAAGATATCCTACCTATATTATTATCTATAACCTCACTCAAAATAATATACATCCCAATTGTGTAATATTTAGGACCGATTATATTATATTATCTATACCTACTCGTAGTTAATAAAAAAGTACCTTTTAAAATATCCATTAAAATTTAATTAAGGATTTTAAAAAATTAACACAAATGAAAAATAGGGTAAAAAAATCTTAATAAAAACGAATGTTTTATTAAGACATGAAGTAATAATAAGTCTTTTTGTAAATATTTATCATATCCCGAAAAAAATGTAATTTTGAAAATAAATGTGAGAATATAAATGTCGGGCGCAGGTTGTAGAGCGCGCGCGCATGTGTGCGTGTGTAGCGGCGCGCCGGCGCGCGGTAGGTATGGCGAGAGGCCGAGCGGGGGCGCGCACGCACACAGCCACGCGTCGGCCAATCGCCGCGCCTCAGGCACGCACACCACCACGCTGCCGCGCCGCCATAAACCTAGTTTTCTTATGAAAAACGAATTCATTTTGTACACGTTTAGGGTGTGAGCGCCCCCGCGCACACCACCCGCTCACATAACTTACACCTTTCATACGTTTACACCCATGGAACACATTGAAAAAAAAAACACAAAAATTCGCACACCGTACGATACCCCACAGACTTTGACAAATTTTCTACTTTTTTCTCAAAGTTTTTTCCAGGGTTGTTTTACATCTTTAGAAAGCTATTGAAATGCGCTATTATTTAAGTAGAAATATGTTAGTACTAGAAAATCCATAAATGAATTATTCAGATTTGAACTGTACATTCCTTCCACTCAGCCTAAATTAAATTGCGCGCCAAAAAAATGTATTTTTATAAATTATTATGTTAGAGGAGATCCCACAGGACCCGTTCATGTAACAAAAAATATAATAGGTGCATCGGTTTTTGCATAAAAACATAAAAGCGGGGGCCCGCCCAGGCAGCGACGGCGCGGGTGCGGGGCGGCGGCTTCACTGCGCCCTCGCTGAGTGCACATAAGTGTTCAAAAAAAACTTTCTCAGCCTAAATCTTTTGCTTTCGAAGTGTAGGCGCAAGCCTCAACATCAGTTTTGGACAATAAAAGCTTTAAAATATTTGCGCGTCTCTCGAGGAAAATTATTGAAAATTTTCCGACACCACCGATGCTTTGACGTCGAACCTGTTGATACGGTGATAATGAGATATACAAAAACCTATTAAAATGTAAGTTAAAAATTCCATTTTCATGCTGAGTTCATAAAATAGTATGAATTTTGACAAGAAATGTGAAAAATATGAAAAAACAAAAATTGGAGGAGATTGCGGTGCTAGCCGCCGATGAATAGTTTTGTATCTGTAGGTATTTAAAAATTATTTAAGTACTATTATAAAACAAAATGTACATGTATTGGTGGTGAATATCAGACCGAATAGCCAAATCATATAAATATGCAGTTTATTCTGCAGCTATCCTGAGCGCGGTGCTCGCGCATCCCACACGGATTTTTTTTTCGCACGGACATTTGAAATTTTTGTTACTGTTTGCGGTTTCCTGGAACAATTTTACGTAATTTATTTTCAATATTGAGATGTAAAAATAATAAAATTACTTAACATATGAAATAAACATATTTTTAACTGTAACTTTGGATGAACTTGGTAAGTAGGTACGTACGCCATTGAAGTTAGTATAACTAGGTATGACGTTGTTCGAAAAACTGACTTGAAATGTTTTAAAAAATCCTTACTATTCGTTAGCAAATGATAATATTAATAATGATAATATTATTAATACTTTAACTTTCTTTCTTTAAAAGTCAAACGAACCAAAATATTATTTATCATTTTAGAAAATCGTACCTAAATACTTATTTTGCACTTTTGTTATAAGAATTTCTACTCTCTGTTATCTTTAGGTAAGGGTAGGACTTCAATCCCGCATCGTCTCCCTTTAATATCCCAACAATATTTGTAATATTGTTTTCTATGCGAAATAAATGGAGAGTCCTGTCAAATTAATACTTTTGTATGAATCACATTTAGAAAGATAATTGGTAGGTTTATGAAATAATGTAATATTTTTGTGAGCGCGTGTGTAAGGGGCGAAAGAATGTTATCAGCGTCGTTGTTGCCGGTGCCTTAGTATGGGACTATGGACATAAGATTCCCGGAATTCCAAGAACTAATCCTAGAGGCGCGAACGAACCACACACCGCCCCGCCATGAGGCCTCGGGCCTGCGCCTGCGCAGCCAACAACAAACGCTACATTTCAATTAGCGCCACTTTTTAAATTACAGATCAATCTTGCAGTGCTTTTCCTTAGATTCTGTATATGTATACCTAGGTATATATGGATGTTTTGTTTATTTTAAAAGACTTTGTTATCAAAGTATGCTTTTCGTCTGGATATAAGTTTCATTTTGATCCTAGAACATACAGTTGAGTATAAGATAGTGTTCCAGCAATTTTGACCAGATTCGTAAAACCTTATTATATATTAAGTAAATTGCCTACTTTACTTTAAACCCTAAAGATTTCCACAATTTATCATTCTACAGTTCCTGTATTATTTTTTTCTAATATTAAGGAAAGAGTATCAATCATTCAGATTTCGTAATAGCTAGTATTATTTTATGATAACTGCTAAATCGAATCCAATAAATTTATTTTCTCATACTTAACAAAAAATATAAAAATTATTGTATCTAACTGGCAATTCCTGAAAATCTCAACACATTGATATTCGATTTTGAAAGAGATAAGGTTCATAACTGAATTAAATATGAAAGTTTCTAATAAAAAACCTGAATTATTCTTTATGGAATCCTGAAAAATCCATAAAAGTATAACACTAAACCTAGTACATTCGCACAGTGGATTAGCCAATATTCATACTACTATAAAAATACCATAGACATAAAGCTGGATGCAGATTATTATACTACAACTGCCTATTTATACGTTGTGGATAAAATTAATTATCATACAGTGGGTACGAGGAAGGGGTGGCCGTACGTTGACCCCGGAACGAGAGCCCGACACTGCCTTGGCAATAGTTATTTTTTAATTTATTATCTGCAGGTGCTGAGTACACTTTATACTCGTATAGTATTTTATTTTTACAGAATTACACGCTGGATATGTGCTATTAAATAGGCCAGGTGTACCTAGTCGTAGATTTGTGTGTTTCACCGAGAAAAATGCCCGTTGCGAATGGATGGTCAAATTATTTGGTGTCGGCGCGAGCGCATGTACAGACTTAACACGTTGCACCTTTTGTACACGTGGCTACAAGGTGTAAGATTAAAATGCAGGAATCCCTCTCTTGCCGATAATATGGGATTGTATTAATTAAAATGCCTGTTTTAGAAACAACTTACAGGAAGTTAATGAATTACTTTTGAGCCACCTTTAAATTAACTTTACTACCTAATTGGCTGAATATTAAAAATTAAAATTAATTAAACGATTAATAATTATTTACATTATACCTAGGGACTTTATATACATATAGGTATGTCTCAATTAGTTAGGTATGCATAGGAGAATTAATTTTCTTAAAATATCTTACATACCTAGAGTGACTTGCGTATTTTTAGGTTACTATTGGATTGCTTTCTGACATTCCTGAGTAATATCATGTAGGTAATAGTCAAATTGTTGCCTATTTGACAAATTATAAGCTTATGACAGGCAATAAGGTCATATTAGGAAATTAAAAGACACATTTTACTTTGAACACATTATTAAAGTACCTATGTACTTACTTATTTGCTACATTTTACACAAGTTGCCTAAACTTATTGTTCAAGCTCTATGTGCTCACCCACAATGAAATTTTTTCACTGAGGATTAAGGTATAAATTCGTATGAACTGAACAGAAACTTCGTTAATTATAATTTAAGTAATTAAGTAAGACTTTTATCACCGTCCTTGGTTTACCCAAGGGAAGCGAAGGGCGGAAATTGGGTTTAGACACACGTGTTCCACATGGGACGATAACGATACTTTATGCTATTGCTCCCTAAATATTCGAAGGTTATTTTTTAAAAGAATTCTTATTGCAAAAACATAAAGTTTAAAATGGCTTGAATAGATTTAGTTACATCCGATAACAAAATGCATAGTTCGGTGACAAAGGAAAAATATATTGTCATTGTAAGCGTGTAAGTGGAGGAAAATGATACTGGCGTGTAGGTAGGTAGCCGTTGCACGTGGAAGGCACTTCCAAGTAACCGAAGTACGAGAGCTAAATACTTATACCATGAACGTATGCTGACGCAGAACAATCCGTGTGAACTATTAAACGTAATACCTACATTGCCAACAATAATGCGCAATCAGTAAATAGCTACTAATCAAAGCACTTCTCTTTGTCAAAATATTTGTTTAAGTTAAGTACCACAAGCAACAGACCGGGCTCTGTGGTGTTCCTTGGGGGAGGCCAAGTCCAGCAGTGGACTGCAACGGGCTGATGATGATGATGATGATGAAGTAAAAATGGCAAGTTCATGTTCTATATCTAATTAAGTATTATTGAGTACTAGCTAACCCCGCGGTGTTCCCCGCGGTTATTGTCGTACCGCGGGCGAAGCTAGTCTAAAAAAAAGTTACTCCCTATATCTTCAGCTACCTGTCAGTGAAAGTCCCGTCGAATCGGTTCAGCGGTTCCAGAAATTATCCGGAACTAACAGACAGACAAAAATTGTAAAACAAAATATTTTGGTATTACATAGATACATTTAATATTACAAACAGACACTCCAATTTTATTTATTTGTATAGATAGATTAAAAAATATACCCAAGAACAATTTTTTAAAGGTAATTTGAGAAGTAGTTGAGTAGTTCATTGTACGGCTAATTATCTGTAGCTACGTCTCTTTAGAAATGCAAACTTAAGTTTATGTTTTGGAACATTTAAAAATAAAGAATGCAAACCAAACCTCCAACACATTGATTATTAAAAAAAATGTAAGAGTCGGGTCGCGATAATGTAAGAAATTTAACGATAACCGATAAACAATAGACATACAGAAGTTATCCTTCTTAATATTATTAATGCGACATTGTTAGTTACAGTTTAGACGAAACTACGAAACCGATAATTTGCGAACCCATCGCAAAAAAAGATAAATTGAAGCTTTCATGTTCAAAATAACTATTAGTAGAGTTGCGAGTGCAAGTTAGTTCTTAGTAGTAGTCCAAATCAATAGGTAAGTAGGTATATAAAATAGATGCTTACCTACATGCATGAAGTAAGAAAACACTGCACTTAAAAGTCTGAAAATTTTCAGTGATTGATCTTAGGTAACTACATAACTAAGTATGATGATAGCTAGCCCTTGATGAATTTCCTTCTGGCATTCTTTACCATCCGACAAGCCTTGAGCGAAAGTTCTTTTGGCTCTACCCTACGGCTAGCGTTGGCTCTTTCATATGGATTTTCTGATTACCTATAGTTTAGGTACCTTATTCATCAAACGACTTGTAACCACTTACCGATCCAACTAAATTAAGAGATGTCCACGTATCTGTTCTGTTCATTTGTTCCTAAATCTTTCTTAATAGAAGTCTATAAGTAGGTATTGGGACTAATCCCGCCCACACACCCACCACTCCTGTACACCAGGATCAACAGCAGTGATCTACGAACACACCGAGTTATGACACTCGGGAAGTCCCAGGAAAAAAATAACTGTCTTGGAACCCGCAACGAAATTAATCAGAAGAAAAAACAGGAGTAGTTTGAAATATGATAAGTCCACTTCCCTCAACAAAGTGGGAGCCAAAATGAAGTCAAAATAGGTAGACACCTTTTTTAAACCGGGAAACACAACGGATAAAGATAAAATATTATAGGTCCTAAGTGATTGTATATGTATAAGTAGGTATGAGAAATATCATAAATAGCAACAAAGAGTTGACATTGATTGGCGAAGATATGCAATATTTTATCTTTGCAAATCGTATCGTTTATATCCGTATCTTTTTGATAAAACAACGATAGTAGTAAATGTATAACAATATTTACAATAATCTACATAGATAATCTAAGTAATCGTTCTCCGCCTACTGTTTTTTACATTATATACAATAATTGTACCTATCAATGATATCCTTTATCAGGTAACTAAAGAGATAAACTACCTATACATACATACCTACTTAATATACAACAATAACAAACAGATTGAGTTTACTTATTTTGCAGTCAAAAGAAGAACTACTAACTAGTCAATTGGAGAGATATATTGTTCGTGGCTAAAATGATGTAAACAAAAATTATGGTATTTTAAGACCAATGTGTCATACAAGCTTTGTCCAGTTCAATACTTTTTTTCGTATATGTAGGTATTTATTTCTAAGGCCGTTCGACTATGTACGACGTTGTAAAAGCGGACATGGAAGAGTACGATCTCACACCTGAGGATGCCGAAGATCGGGCAAAGTGGAGAAGATTAAGTAGAAAAGCGGACCCCAGCATTTTGCTAGGTAGGTAGGTAGGTACTTGATCCATGTTTTATTTATAACAGTAACTAAAGATAACATATTATTTGATGAGATATTTTTTTATTAATAAAAACAATGAAGTAGACATTATTTTTTTATTATTATATTGCAAAGGATTTCAAATAATTTACTACAGTATTGGCTAGTATATCAATGTAAATACAATAATAAGAAGCAATTCACCCTAAATTAAATATTAAAATTTAAATGGCTAGACTACCTACAGGAGAACGTTCAAATTTTTATCAATACTTGTCATGTTGAATTGTCAAACTACGATTTGGTTTTTATTTATAAAATAATATTATATTTTTGTTATAAACCAAAAGGTTGTGGGTGATATTAATTTAAAGAAGTGGTTAAATGTGTATTTTAAGCAAATAAAATATCAATTTAATGTTAATTAAAATGAATTGAAATGTGTATGATATGTAGGTAATTCTTTCCTAAACAAAGCAAGTTTAAGTAATTCTTTCGTTGTTATTCAGAAAAATCATCATAAAATCCGTTCATTTCTCCTAAAAGTCCTTAGAAATTACATTTTGAGACTAGATTGAGCTTGTCTCAGGTGGACAGAGATCATATCTGTCAAAATCTATTCTTGAGATGAGATTTTGACATAAGCATCGCTCTAAAATAAGCTGTTCATTGATTAACGATCAGTAAATCTTGTCTCTAGAGATATTCATTAGAAATCTCTTCTTAAAACTAGATTCAGTTTTAAACTAGATTCACGACTGAGACGCCTTTGCAAATACGGCAAATTGTTATGTTTGGTTTGATTGACTAAAAAAGGAAAAAACTTTGTTGGTTTATATTTTTTTACTTTGGAGGAGGTAGTAACTAACCATTAAATAAATTGCTTACTGATATTGCATTAACTAAATGTAAATATTTATTGAGTGTAAAAACATTTATCCAGACAATAGACATTTGTAATTCAATCTCAAATTATTGAAAATAAACGAAATGAACAATTGAATAAACATATAAGTGAATAAAACCGTGTTTCCTGGTTACGTTCAACAGTGGTTTAGGTATGTTCAATACGTGCGGAAAATGAGATTGGTACCTCATTAAAATAAAACTCTTTACATTTGTGTGGTACCAATTAAAACAATAGATTGTGAGTAGGTGCGTAGTCAATTTCCCTAATCGGCCGCCGTGAGCGCGTGCGACGGCTACCTACTTGGGGCCGCGAGGGTGCCGTTACACACGCAGACACGCCTCCTAACGCACACTACACATCTATTAATTGGATATTAATTCATAATTACGATCCCACGTACCACTTCCTCAAATCTCAACTCAACTCAAACTAATGTGGGATAACACAAAAGCTGGTTCAATTTCAGCGAGATCCGTCAACAGCCACTGAAACTTTTCTCAGAAAGTTCGGCCTCCTTACACACACGAGTTTGCGTGAACCAATAGTTGTACATATATAAAATACATATGTATATGTACAGTTACACGCACACATGGCCAGTTGCGCCCCGTCCGTAGGTATATTTCTGCCATTGCGAGGATCGCACAGGGGCCTCAACAGAGTACATTACATTGCGTGGAATGTTCTAGTTACCTATAAAACGTTTGTTCGCAACTGGTCTTGTATCGATTGTAATTGTAGAAAATATGGATGATGGCAGCGATCGGAGACTATATGAGATTAGAGTAAGTAAGATCTATTAGAGCGTTTTGTATGTGTGTGTGAGGCCCACCAACTGCCACCGACGAGGTTATCAATTTATGAATCGTAAAATAAAAAATACGCATAAATGCTTGCTGCGATCGTGAATTCTCTTGATCATGATCATCTTTATATTATTTACAACCCGTGACGTGAGCGTTAATGTTTTATACTAACCGAGTTGTTAGTCTCAAGTAAAGGACTAATTATGGAGCTATTGTTGGAATTCGGTTAGGTAACGGTTTTTATCTTTTGACATAATTTTTGGCTTACTTCTATTCAATACGGTAAAGTAAGAAAACCGTTGATTGACTAAAGGTTTATATTATTGAGCAGTTTCAAACAGTCTTGTATCACTCTTAACACTTCTATGTATCTATGTGATTACAATGTGTACATATTTACCTAATCTGGTAGGTACATATTCAGAATCAGCTACTTAATTTTCCGCGTGGGCTTCAACATTCAGGGAAAGAATGAAAGTTGCAAAAGAATGCGTTTTCGTCGGCAAGAGCCTAACAGATGCAATCTTCCAGCAACCTTGCGTCCGAGAGTTGGAAGCTATCCATGAGGATATTCCACCTCGTCACTGAAGATTATGTATCTATTGGTTTCATAATATTTAGACATATTACTTCTTTCTGAATTATTCGATATACAAGTACCTAAACTGTCCACAGGTAAGTTGATAACGATATCAAGAGACTAAGACATGAAGAGGTGCGAAGTGGTGTAGTGGTAAGTAGAACTGAGGCAAAGAATACTAATAAATATATTTATAGAAAATGTGGCAAATTGTAAAGGGTATTGTTTGCTATCTGCAGGGAAGTGCGATAAAGTTCATCGTGTTGCAGGAACGCAAGAATTAGAGGTTGCATCGCTATGCATGTTGTACCGGGCGCGCGAGAGAGCGGCACGACTGCGCCGACCGCCGAAGGAATGCGACAGGTAACCAATTCCAGGAAGGCCGCGGCCCGTTACCGCGCCGAATATCTCCGGCAGTCAAACGCGCCGACAAGTGCGGCGGCCACTTGCGACAACACCATCCGATGCGGCCGACGCTCCGCGCCCGCGCACCTCCCTTCCCGCGCCCCACAGCTGCATTCCACACGACATTGAGTTAGAAACCAGTCGAGTGGATTCAGCGCATTCTATCTGCATTACCTGCACACGCAGCCGGACCTCCTTT
The DNA here is from genome assembly GCA_905220595.1 of Spilosoma lubricipeda. NCBI lineage: Eukaryota > Metazoa > Arthropoda > Insecta > Lepidoptera > Erebidae > Spilosoma > Spilosoma lubricipeda. The sequence goes on from HG992290.1 coordinate 7,947,420, forward strand.
ACCTAACTGGCCTTTCGCTATTTGTGCTTCATTCCATGACTCTGAACCTGACTGGAGACTAACCACTTAGGTATGACTCATTCATAGACCCACGGGGACGCGATTGATTATATTATCGGCAATCTGTATCGACATGACTTTAACTTTAACAAGCTTGGCCAAACGGAAACGGATGCCTATTATGTTATTACTTTTTCAATTACTGAAATTTATAAATAATTAACGCTTTTTTGTTTTTGTTTGGGAAATTGTTTGCTTGTAATGAAGACGTCGATACCAATTAACTATTTCGATAGATATTTAAACATTCCGTTTAGAGAAACAAGTCGTGTACTCTTTTTATTAACGCTTTTAGATTACACAACTAAGTAAAAGTGGGCGACCTTACAAAGACATTTCTAGTGACGTTATCAATAAGACGAAGGAAAAAATAAAACAAAATCGAAACGTAGTGAGCGTGACTGGGTTGAAATACATCAAGTGAGAATTTCGAAGTGAGCCCGAACAAATTCATTCACATTATAATCATTCATAACTCACAAGGACACCTTCAAGGGCCGCTCATTCATAAGCGACCTACGGTTTCTATTTTGATCAACTAAAAAAAAAGTTTGTGGGCCAAATGTGTTCCTTAATTGTGTGGGGAGTCACGAGATGGTGTTGTTAGATGTTGCTATTGACAGATGGAGTCGTGAGCCCCGAATCATGCGAGTTTGCCAGATGTGAGCATCAAATCGTCACTTGATAGGGTTGTCACGGCGGAAAGGGCGGCAGGGTGCCACATGTGGTGTTCATCACCCCGGAAACGTCTATTTGTTTCCTGATTACATAATGACGTTATCACATTGTAATTATGAGACAGGATGTGGTCGTGCTATATTTATTATATACATATGGGAACTATTTTCGAATGAAATATTATTTGTCTCTTATTGTGTATTCTATGTATGTATTGTGTGTATTAGCAACCAAACAGGATTTACAAGAATGGATAACATCTAGTTTTAATTATTAAATAAAATCAATTCAAGAGAAGACCGGAGAAAATCTTCTTATTTTTTAGAATCACAAATTAAGTAGATTAGTATTTATGGAGTCTTTAATAAAGGAAACAATACAAGTCATAAACTACTTGCGCAAGATAAAGACCTTGATGAATTGCCTTTTTAATTTATTTTAAAAACGAAATTACTGAAACTCTAGACTAATCTACTTGAATTTAACATTAGTAGGTATGAAATTCCAGATAGACTTCTTTACGTAGGTACCTACTATGTAATTATAGGATTAAGAAAATATTATAGGATTCCCTGGAGAGCAAACAAGGAACATTTGTTCTCATTTATGATGGCTGCTTAGGTGCGTTTATTTAACATACAAATATAGTAATAAACAATTATATTACTACGTATGGTCAAATTTAGAAACGGCATCAATGGAATGTGATAATTACTTCGAGAATCAAATCATTTGAAATTTTAGGCAGTTTTTCAAGTTCCCACTAAACTAGCTGTGTATGGAAATATTGCTAATGACATTATATTTACCAACAAATGTGAAAGTAGGTTTGTTTATAATGTCTTTATCTCGTCATCAGACCATTACGGACAAATTGGTGGATTTCTTCTCACAATTACAGGTGTTTGGGTCGGTGTTCGCTATCTGACTAACCACACCGCGGCGATGATGGTGTTAAGTCGTTTATTACATTGTGAAGGAAAATGGAATCGGTGGTCAAAAGTAGATTAAGGGTCATTTACTGTTGAACACAGATTCCAGTTTCCTTAATAAATCCTTTTATTAGGAATGTCTAGTAAAAATATTTATTTTCAACAATTTCCTATGAGTAGAGTTTTTAAAATAAAATAATAATTTCAAACTACCCGTTTGTGTATTTACAATTAGTACATTGCTGTTTGGTTGCTGGAAGTACTTAAATACTTATCCGAAAATTTTATCTAAGTAGTATTATGTAAATTATGTACTATACCTATATAATACTAGCTTTGCCCTGCGATGTTATCCGCAGTTGTTGTTGTACCTTGGGTAACACCACGGGGCTCAATTAGTATAATAATATATTTGTGATAATTCTTATACTAAAATTAAATTTTAAATCTATCTGCCATAATTTATTTAACTTCAATAACTCTGGACTTTCATACAAACTACCATTCCCAATTTTAATCCCAAAAGGAGGTGAATTTCTAAAGATACATTATTAGTACACCTCCACACTATCTATAGAGCATACATTTTAAATAATTTTAAGTCTCTTACTTGAAAAACATAGGAATTTCATACAAACTTCCAACTCCCGTTTTATCCCCTTAGGGGTGGAATTTCGTAAAATTCGTTCTTAGCGGATGTCTACACCCTATAAGGAACCTACCTTCCAAATTTCATGTTTGTAGATGTTATAATTTCTGAGGTTTCGCGATTAATCAGTAAATTCAAAGGTAGTAGAGTCACGCTGATTTCAGCACGAACGGACCGCCTCGACCGGGGCCGGGACCGGGGTACTATTCTCGCACAGAAAATCAATGTAAAATGACAGCGGAGAATGAGACCGGAGGCTCAATGATGCAGAAGCATCACTTGGCCGCCATGGTGGCGGTCGCCATGCTGCATTCATTGTTGCATTATCTGCATTCGCAATGAGAATGGTGGCCACCACTCTTGAATTCTGCTTATACTTTCCATCGGGCAGAGTAGAGTCATTTTGGCAGAACATACATAAAAAAGTGGTATTTCGCATTTATATATTAGACTAGTTTTTAACCTACATGCAAAATTTCAGGATTCTAGGTTCAGCGGTTTGAGCTGTGAGGTTGTAGAAGGTAATCTTTGGATCTACTGATCTGAAAAAGTTTTTAAGTAGTCACTTTTTGCTATCTGTAAGTTACTCCCACTCATGTAACCAGCAACCAAGCACTGCAGAAATTAAATATAAGAAAATTGGCTTTATGTGCAAAGATATCTGTTTTCTTCTACCGGACGTAGTAGATTGCTAATACAAAATGAACAGCTCCAGAAACTTGAAGTGATTGTTCCCAGGAACTTTCTATTCTCTAACTTGCTAAGTTCGATACCCTAAGGCCTAAGGTGTAATGTAAAAATATCTACTAATCAGTTTTGTATAAAGCGAAATGTCAGAAAATGTGATCTAATCCCGATTGTTCCCGAGGATTGTTATGTAGTTTCTTTTTCTTTTTTCTTTTGGAAAGTCAACTCCCGTTTTAGGAATACACATCCTGTGTGGAGGACTTTACAAACGAATATGAAACGGACACAAAGAACACCATGACTCAGAACAACAATTGTGGATCAAATGTGGATCACACAAAGAGTTGTCCCATGTGGGATTTGAATACACAACACTAGGCGCAGTAGAAAATGGCGTAGCGATAAATTAAACCATTAGGCCAGCGTTCAGTCAGAGTAAAGTAGTAGTTAGGTTTAATCAAGACATTGCATCTGAGTTTCCAGTAACAGACGGCTGCTAGATTCTTTTGGCAGTTTTAGGAGAGGAGAGACTTCTGTATCGGATAAGAGATAAGAATAAATATAATTCTTTCAGTAGCACTATCGCCTATAAATAAAACATTGCTTCATTAAGGGCAGTTTATTAGAGTTATGGCATCACAATTGTAACATTCTAAATATATTCCTTCCCTTTAAGTGTCACCATTTACCACACATGTGTGACTCCAAAGTTCGTTTAAAAGTAAATTCTATTTTGATTGTAGGGAGAGGATTCATCCCTATAATTATAAATATAACAATGACAGAAGGGCGCAGCGGCTTCTGCCACGTGGTCGGGGATTGACATACCGGAAATATCATCGCGATATATTTTGAGTAGAGCGCCCCCTGCGACGCATCTCAATCATCCACTAATAAGCAGACGGAAGGAAAGTAATATAGACAAATGTTTATAAATAAGATGGCCAGGAATAGATCGAAAGGTGAGCTTGAGCGCGGCGGCCCCACGGTTTAAAAATACGTACGTGTAGCGCCGGCGTCGGCGTCGGCCCACGCGCCCTACCGCCACGCAAACACCACACACCACGCACCACTACATACATCAATATTATTATTACATACTAACTGTTGCCTGCGAATCCATTTGTGTGGGATAATTAACAATAAAATCTTTATAAAAGTTACCCCGGGCTTCATCCGAGTAAATTAAGTACAAGCAAAACCAGATAGGTAGGTACTTGGTCATAAGTCCTGAAGCAATTTTGCAAAGACCTCGGAAAGCAAATAATTTAATAGCGAAAAATCTAAAATTGTACTAATGAATCACACCATTTTGCTATAGATAGGTACATACTTTTTACTGAAATTATAACAGGACTACTTTTAAATATTACTTGCTAGCATTTACCCACGGTTTAGGGCACAAGAATAAGCGATCCGCGAATACGGAGTGACAGCAAAAAAACACTATTAGGTAAAACAAACCGTTTTCTTTGTTTCTTGCCTAATTAATATTTAGGTATAATTAATTGTAGGAACTAAAATCAAAATTGATTTAAAATGAAATATGTAATTGCAAAATCAAAAAGCAAGTGATTTAATTTAGCTAAGTTAAGGTGTATTAAGTACCTTTCCGCTTTCTTTTCATTTCTGCTTTATTTTCATTTTAGTTTTACTTCTTAGAATACTCTTTTGTTTTATAATATTAGGTAGTAATCTATAGATTAACATGCTACTAAATTGTTTTTAAACTTATGCTGGTTAGAATTAACCCGTATTTTTAACCGACTTCAAAAGAATCTCCTCCAGGTTTCTCAATTCGACAGTATATGTTTTTTTCCCTTAGCAATACAGGAGTGTATAATTTTAAACTTTGTACAATACAAACCCTAATTAAGTAATACAGGAATCGAACCCCTCTGGGTTACTCTTACTCAACTCAGTTTTAGACTGGTCACTTAAACTTTAATCCAGAAGTCCTCAAACTCCTTTCCTTTTCAGACCATTTACTGTTGATTTTTAAAGTTTGGGTTAGAACCCTGTTGAAATTCTTTATCATCAGCTGTGATTTCGCCAATTCGACATTTCACAAGAATAAAATTCATTTTAATAAGTAACGCTTTCTTTATCATGATTCCGAAAACCAATTAACCTTGTCCTTCGCTAATTTATTTATAATGATGATTTTAACAGGTCATTGCAAGTCCGAATCTTTACATTTTGACAATAAACTCTAATTCACGTATGTGTAAGAAAAGCTTAAAGTTAAAAGTAGCTCCCTTGGACACCCACCTCGTTCCTTTTTGAAGTCGTAGTTTTATGTATTAGTGCTAAATTAAGCGTTTAACTTAATTACATGAGTTTTTGGATATCTTCTTGTGAAATAAGGTAAATAAAAATCACAGGATGATAGGAAAATCACTGCTTCATTGTAATACTACTAGATCAATATAAATAGTCAAAAGAATATGTATTTTATGTATAAGTAACTTTTATGATATAATTGAATTTAGGTAAAAAGTTTCTTTACCGTACAACTTTGTTCATGCACGTTGTTTTGCACTTTGCCATAATTATGGGCGAGTATTGCAACTTTTTTACACCTCATGTCCGCTTTCTGTTTATAATCCAGCATTTTAAAATTTATTCAACTTCACTAACTTTAATTTATGTATTTATAAATGTTTGAACATTATTTCTTTATTTTTTGTGACATTTTATATTGGCAAGTTGAAATGTTAATAAAGGACATGACTCAGGGAAATCACAACCACGGATTCGTATCTGCACATAATGTTAAGAGTCCCCCACTTTTCGTGTAATGTTCATATATACTAAACAGATGAGATTATTTATTAATTTAGATGTTTGTTCTAGAATCTGCACTTCCGTAAATATTTTATGTAAATTTTTGCACAAATGATGTTGTTGCCGCCTAGGAAGTCATTCGCGCAGCTAAAACCATTCAAGTATTGATAATTATGATAATAATTTATTGTTGAACTAGTCGACTCCTAGCTGTGATACTTGTATATACTAAATATTCATGAAGATTAAATATACAACCAATCCAAACAGTATCTAATTTAGATCTTTTCCATCTTTAAAATTACCGGATAATATTTTATCTGTTTGCAATTAATAATATCAATTTATTTCGACTGCCTCGTTGGTCTAGCGGTTGGCGTGTGCGACTGCTGATCGTGAGGTCTCGGGTTCGATTCCCGGGTCGGACCAAATGTTTGTATGATCTACAAATATTTGTTTCGAAGTTTGGGTGTTTTCTATGTATAATATGTATGTATTTACAAAAAGAAAAGTATATATGTATTTGTATCAGTTGTCTAGTACCCATTTTTTTTTTTTTTTTTTTTTTTTTTTTACGTGTGGAAAATCCCCCTCGGGCCGTCACCCCGCCGGGGTTTGCGGCGGGGCGGTGTGTCGGAATCGAACCGACTAAAACCACACGGTGTGCCACTCTGCGCCTGAGAGAGGGAGAGATCCGGGAACTGCTGTAATAAGACCTCCGGACCCCTCCCGGCGCCAGCCCGCACAGATGCGGGCACCCTCCTCCTCAAACTCTCTATTTAGGCGACGTACGGCACACACGTAACGTCGCCTCCTCGCGGGCGGCCACTAATGCGGATGGAAGGGAAAACCCGTCCCGACCATCCGCGGCCACACTCAGGGCGGCATGAGGCGCAGATAGGCGCGCCTCCGCCGCCCGGTTCGCCGGCGGCGGATCGGGTCCGAGTGGAGGTCGTCCTCCCGGGCCTTCTCCGCCGCCTCCTTCTGCGAAATTACGTCTTCGCAGAAGGCTGCGACCGCGGTAAAACTGCTGTCGCTACCGGCCATGGTGCGAATGATGGCCGGTAGCGAGAGATCCCCTCCGATGACTGCAGTGAGGGCCCGGCGCTGCGACGCCCAAGCGGGGCAAATCGCCAGCGTGTGCTGGGCCGAGTCCTCACTGCAGTCGCAGTGGTGGCAGGCGGGACTCAGTTCCCTCCTGGCGACCGAGTGCAGGTACTTTCCAAAGCATCCGTGCCCGGAAAGAACCTGCGTCAGTCGGAAGGAAAGGGTCCCGTGCTGCCGCCCTGCCCACTCGAGGATGACCGGCTGGAGAGCCTCCACGGCGGCAAAGCCAGCGCGTGGAGTCTCCAGCCGGAACGACCAGCGAGCCATCGTGGCTCGACGGGCGGCTTCACGCCACTCGCGTACCTCTTCGGGCGGAGGGCGAATGCCTCTCTCCGCCCGGAATTCAGCCACCCGTCGATAAACTTCGGCGAGCACTTCCGCCTCCAAATCCCACGGAGGTGTTCCGGCCAAGGCGCACGCCGCCTCGGTGGACACCGTGCGGTATCCGCGGATGGCTCTGACCGCCAATATCCTCTGAGGCCGCCAGAGGCGGGCCTTATTGAGGGCAGTCAGAGCCGCCCGTTGTCTAGTACCCATAACACAAGCTCTGCTTAGCTTGGGACTAGATGGCGTTGTGTGTTAGATGTCCGAAATATTTATTTATTTATTTATTTCAACAACAGTAGAAAAAAAGGTTAAATTTTAAATTGTTTTACTTGTCGTAAATAATAGCATATTTATTTAAAAGTACTGTCACCTAGGTTTAATCTAGTCTGTGTAAATTAGGTCATAGGGCCCGTAACAATGCAAAAAGTTACTGATGAAATTTATTTTTACCTTTAGTGAAATACGCAAGTTCTACAAAGTACAATTCTTTTGGACTGACTGGTGACTCTAGGAAATGTTACTTTTACACCACGCAAGGACAATCCATGTCCACAAAATAAGCATGCGAAATCTCGAATTTAATCATAAAACTGCACATTATATATATTTAAGTGACTAGTCTTATGCATATAATTAAAGATATTTTTTGAGAGCGCGTAAAATTTTTAAAATATATACAAAACAATATACCTACTTTCACAGAGAGAGTGCGTAATTAAAATCAGGTTGACATTTATAATGTATCATTGTCTTAATCTATAAACTAAGCTTTCCTGACTTTGGAATTAGTAATACTATGTCTTACAAATAGGTAACATTATAGGATTTACTTTACTCGAAGACAGTAGTTACATACAATCGATATTAGTCTCAATACTTATGATGCTTACATATGTATTGATATAAAAGTTTAGGTACAAAGATACCTATAATGAAATTTTGTTTTCTTTCTTTCTAATAGTCAAACAAATTTTCATTTCAATAAGCAGTATTTTCATTAGTTATGGTAAAAGGTAAAAAGAACTTATTTAACGAACACTAAAGCATTGTTATCATAAAGAAATGAAGCGTAATGGTGCGTTTAGTAACGTGGGTACCATATCTGCGTGGTCTCATTTTATTTAAAATTAGGACAACGGCGTGTACGCATCGACTGTACAGAGATAGTTTTATAGGTCAAATTTAGTTTTATATTTATAAATAGATAATAACCCACATCTTGTTATATTTATTATGTTTTAATAAAGTTTTTACATGACTGAGAATTTTTATTTTGACAACAAAGGTTCCTCTAATTCAAGGAAAAATGTTAGACGCATTTCGATACTATTGATGTATTTTCGACTTGAGGAAGTAATTTGTGAATAATTAAAATAATTTCTTCATTCTTCTCTTTCACTCGTCAGTTCACTACATATAACCATATCCTCTTTCACGCAATTGTACATTTATCTTTGAACCACCTCTACTCTTATATCCGTGAACCTTCCATTCATATATGCCTTTAAAACATTTTGCTCATCTCTACGTAAACACGAAGATAACGAGTTATTTCTGAAATTTTCATCCACTGGTTTCTTCCAGGTTTCCTCTACTTTATTCATCCCTTACCTTATCTATTTTAACATTCGCATTTGCCAACACTCAGATCCCTATTGAATATTTTAAGCAATCATTACATTTAAATGTATTCTATTCTGAATAGAATAGAATAGAATTATTCTGTTCTATGCTATTCTATTACATATCAAAAAAATAATGATTTTATTTGACTGCTTGGATCTAGTATCAACAAAAAAAACTAAGAATCCGATATCAATGTTTCACAGTTTCAAAAAAATAAATCTACAAGTTTATTATAATTATTATAATCTACAAATTTATTACATTAAATGTAAAAATAAAAATAGGATAGAGAACATAATAACCTAATCTTGCCTTACCTTACAAAATCTGAACAACTGCAAAAATATGCAATAATTTACTGCAACGATTTGACATTGACATTCGATTGGAGCATGCAATTATTCGTTCACCAGTCATAGACCGACTTCAATTGACAGAACCTCCTCCTTTTTTTGAAGTTGGTTAATAATGATCAATAATCCAAAAAAAGGTAACTGTAGATTTTTATATATATACGTATTATGTGTATTTATTTTGTGTTGTGATATAACTAAAACACCTAAAGGTATCATAGCTCAAACGCTGCCCCTGTCTAGAACTTATCCTGGTAGTGACTTCACCAATCACAGAACGGACACAGAATGCTTGACAAAGTCGGTAAGCTATTTTACAATACCAACCTTAAGTGCGAAGCAGCGACCATTATCCGCTGAAAAATTGCAGACAACGATTAGGGAATGATAAAATATAGGACAAAAAAATTAATACTTTGGGGGTTAGTTTGTAAAGAAAAAGGTGAAATATTCTTTGAGTGTTCTGGCGACGAAGAATGTGAATAACATTTGAGTTATACCATTCTTAGGAAGAGTGACAAAATTACCTATATGTAAGAAAAATGTGACAGACATCTTTAACCTTAAACCTTGCCCACGAAGTTACAAAGAAACTACCAATCCTGCGTCGTGCAATAGAAGTTCTCGCACCGATAATCATATATACAATATCCCAACATCAACCGTTAGGCAGTGGCCCGCCAGGCATGATCACTTCGCTTGGTCGGAGTATCCTTCCTTTGTGTTGGAGGGACATGACACCGTGCTTCTAATACCTTGTCAGACTGCTTCACGGGCAGTATATAAGGAACTAGGCTAAGTAGCTTACAATAGGGGTACAGACTGGTGTATTATAACAACCAGTCCTTCCGTATTAAGGGCTAATAAGGGATTGTAGGTTTTAGCTTTGCTTACTTTCGTAGATTGGGGCACCCCGGCGTCTGGCCTACGTCTGCACAAGCCGATATGATATCTAAACCTTACCAACCAATAGTTAAAGAGTGTGTGAGATGTCAATCTCAGAGACCGCCAACGCACTGTGATTCTTAAGCAGCAGGCATACATAGGTGGAGTTGGTCACTGATCACTGTGCAATCGTCATAAGTCCAAAACTCCGAAACTTTATAGGTACCTGGTAATACAGCACAACATACAAGAATGACTGCCTCGACACATAACTTATATCTTACCACAAAGCGTGTTTCTGTGTGTGTGTTAAATCTTTCGGTGTTGCACTGCACTCTGCAGGAAGTTAATCAGACTTCTCCTATAACCGTCACGTTTAGAGTAAACTTGAGTATTATATATTAATAATTTTATTCAAAATTTTATTAAACATCTTTTGACGCTTCTGTTGACGCTCTACATATTTGGAACAGTCTTCAGTAAGAACAAAGTTGAAAACACCCTAAAGCAGACTGCTATAATGTCGTGACACTAACTCCGGCTGATTAATATGTTCCTTAGGAACAATGCTATTTCTGAATAATGTGTTCCTTGGGAACAAAGGTCTTTATTACAAAAGATCCTCAGTGGAAAACCTAATTTCAGGAGATGTGACCAAAAATGGATGCCATGAGGAAAAACATTAGTTTTTCAAAAGCATCATTAGCCTGTCGCAGTTTGCTGCTGGCTGGCAAAACATAAATGCAATTATTCTTGCGAACTGGATTACTTACAGAAGTAAGCCAGTTCGCAAACTGATCAAAGAGCAAAAGCATAAAGTTGAAGGAGACCGAGGTATATTGTTACTTTTGCGTTATCGTTAGTATATCGATACCTTTACATGTATATATTTTACTTTATTGTCTAATAATTCTCATAACATTAATCTGGATATTTAAGATATTATTTATAAAAAAAGATTTTTTTTTCTTGCCTTTCTCCAAAAAAAGAGCTAGAATATATTCCAGTACATTCTAGCTCTACTTTTTAACCAAATACCTTTCTGTTCCTTCTAAGCATTTGCTAAAGTAAAAATTCTCTTATAATTTGAAATCATTCTAGAATTGTTGGAGAAAAATAAAGGAAATATGAGAATTGACAATATTAGAGTGATTGGTAAAGTAATTCAAAACTTTTAGAGGAATTAGTTAGATTCTATCTATTCTATTCTAACAAAGAAGAACGCAGGCATTAGCTCATTTTGGTAATCTTCTACAGCAATTGAAATCAGCTTTATTAACATAAGGTAGAATTAATATTGTTATGTAAAATATTGCACTTGATTCATTGATTATAATCACTTTTAACTTATCTATTTGACACATCAATAAAACTTATAACAAATACGGAAAATATACATAAGTGGTCTTCTAGGAATATCTGAAGTGATGAATTTTAAGATTTTTAGTGACTAGTTTTATTGATAAAATGTGCTGTTTTTATATACAACATGTGGCAAAATAGGGTAATGCAATTTACCGCTCACTGATGGACATAATTAAGTTAGAACAGGTGAAGTTCTTAAATTAGGTAGCTGGACTAAACATTACGTAGTTAAGTGATAAAAACGAAGGGGACGGCTAAACTTATGCAGTTTCGTTATCATTCTAATTAGATACTGTTGCTTGGAACATACAACACACTATGAAATGAGTCAGAAATGAGTAATTAATTATCTTACTTAAATGTAACATACAAATCTACATCGATTAGATTCAAAGATTTGCATTCAATAGCGTCTAAGTCATTATTCGATGCGCAGAGAAAGAGAAATTTGACAAATACCAAACCTGACTGCTTGTTTAACCTCTGAAATAATTAGCTGATTATATCTTTAATGAATATCTGAAAGATTTTTAAACAGGTAGGAATCGATCTTTTGCTCTCTGCCTTTTTACATAGAACAATAAACATTTTTAATATTAATATTATTTAAATTTGTCTCCAGGTCTGTTGTCGGGTTATCTCTATCTATGCTCTGGCAAAACATTTAGTTTCTGAAATATAGAAAGGTATATTCTTTGTACACTCATCAGTACTCATGTATATGTACATAAAAAACATTTATCTGATTTCATTCGTATTTAGAGAGTAAGATCTTATATACAATCTGAAAATGTCTCCATCAAAAAGCAAGGACCTAGAGATCCCCTCTCCACTTTTCAGAGCACTCAACTGCCACTATGGGATAAGGTATTCTGGGCATGGACATTTGCCGGGTCCTCAACCCGCGGGAGTACATCGAAAGCATCACTAAGGCGGCCTCGCGGAAACTTGGCGTACTGAACAAGGTGAGACGGTTTTTCACGCCCGAGCATTTGTGTCTTCTTTATAAGACCCATGTACGCTCGTGTTTGGAGTACTGTATCTTTATTTATTGTGTATCTTTGCGATGGATCCGCGCAGTATGTGGTTGATGCTCTCGACCGGCTGCAGCGGCGAGCAGTCCGCATTAACAACAGTCCCGATACCACCGAGTTCTTTGAACCTTTGCAGTTGCGAAGAGAGTCGCCTCTATGGCAGTCCTCTGCTGCCTTTATCAGCGAGGGTGATCTGAAAAGCTTTTCCAATTGATCCCACCTTCTCCCTTTCTCTACAAAACAACACGTGAAGGCCTTGGCAGCCACCGCCTTACAGTCGTAGAAATACGCTCTCGAACCAAACGGTTTGGTTCTTCCTTCCTGTGCCGAGCAGTTAAACTGGAACTTACTACCAGCCCACGTGTGTCTCTCCCACTATGATCTCGGGTCCTTTAAGCGGGGCGTGAAAAAGCATCTCACTAAGCCGTCATAGTGTGGGACGCCATACTGCATGGTTTGCTTACGCAATGAGTATGGTGGCCCTCACTGATGCTCGAGCTTACCATCAGGCTGAGCAGAGTCACCTTGGCAGATAAATTATAAAAAAAGAAAACTTAACAACCTGGTCGTTGAGTTTTTTTATTTTATTTATTTATATAAACAATGACATCTTAAGGCTGTCAGTGATTCCTACTATTTCTCTAGCAATCTTAGTGGGCAGCAAGAATATGATAAACCGATAAGACACTACATCAATCTTGTCAGTCGTCTTCAATGGCTTAGTCATACCTTGGAGCCAGGTTCTTAAGTACCTAGGCTTGCACATCGACTCAACTCTTGATTGGTGGGCTCAGGTTGCTCACGTGAGCCAGAAAGTAACTGGTAACTTGCGAACACAATACCGTTTCAATAACTTCTTACCTCCCCTAAATCAAAAATCTCTTCCGCGCAGTCCCTAATTATCCTTTTAATTGACTATGGTGATGTGTGTTATTATGACCTGAATGCAGACCTCCTTATTAAACTTGAGCGTTTTCTTAATAATTGCGTTCGATTCATATTCCATCTTCGCGAGTATAACGATGTATCTGCTTTACGTTCTCGAGTGAAATGGCTACCTACCAATTCGCCAATATCGCAGTAAGCGAGCGCTAACCTATCTCTTTTCGTTCCTCAACTCTACATTTTCACCGACTTACCTTGAACCCTACCTCTTTTTCTTGTACTCGAATCACGATATAAATCTTCGCTTATTTTGCTTTTCTTGGTGTGTATATTCATATTTATTTGTATATATGTGGTTATTTAAGTAAGTTTATGTTATGTCAGTTACCGAAGAAAAATATAACCTGTAACTTTCACCATTTTGCACCTACATTACCAAAATTCTACATCACCCAAAGGTTGGCTGGTAGAGAATGCCTTGGGCATTAAGCCCGCTGATGCACATGTGTGTATGCAGTTTTAGAACAAAATAAAATATCATTCAACTGTTCAGAAATAAACCGCACGTATGAGACTAAAAATGAACCTGTAAAAGACTAAACTGATGACCAACTCCTCAAAATCACCAATATAGATAGAGAGTGAAATCATGGAATATGTAGATACCTAATATATACTTAGGCAAACAAGTCTCATTTCACCGGAACCGGGACCTGGAAGAAATTACCAGAAGAACAAACATAACGTGGCAAAAATACTGGGCAAACAGAGAAATAATGAAAGGAGACAGACAAGTAAAGGTGATGGACAGTAGCATTCTACCTTGTCTGACATATGGCTCACAAAATTGGATATTTACGAAACCGGCCAAAGAATTAGAATATACCAAGCTGCTATTGAAACATCTATATATTAGGGATCCGAAAGAGAGATAAAATATGACACACTAAAATAAGAAAGAGGACAGAGGACTCTATGAAACTGAAATGGAAATATACAGGTTATATAGCTAGAACGGAGGACGTTTGGTAAACGAAGCGTGTAGTCGCTCTATTGAACTTTAATATATATCATTAAATTATTATAATTTTAATATACCTATTAAATTGAGACGCTGGTCTATGATCTTATTATTTTAAAAGTGTTCTGTTCTGACATCTTACTATCGTGGCGCCACCATAATGTAATTCTTTTTTCGGAAATTTTATCAAAGACAGAGATGCTTCTCTTTACCCTTATCCTTCATAGATATAGTAAATGAAACATATCACGTATTTTATTTAAAGTATAGTAGTCAGTTTGATAGATATTTATTTGTGCTCGGTTAGATTTTACATTTTGACTTTGAAATGAACAACAATAGTGAGTGTACAATTTTTTTTAACAAAATGTATAACCGTCACTATTTTTTTCGTTTCGTTCTAAGGAATGCATGTCAACCTTAAAGCTATTCTCTACACAATGGGAATATGATACTGTTGTGAGTAAGTCAATAGTGTTAGGTAACACGCAGGTAGTGAGATGCTTGCTCCATTTCGCAGAATTTGAAGTGTCAACTTCTATCCATCGCCATGCGCGTTTGACATTTAAATGCATACGTCACTAGCAAGATTTGCGGTTGCATTTATACAGTATTAAAAACAAACCAACAACATCGTTAGCCAATTATTACGAATTACCTAGTAATAAAATACGATACAAAGTTATGTAGATTGGCATTTACAGTTTTATAGGTGTCGGTTTGTTCCTACGCTGTTAGTTTTATATTATTAAACTAGCTGAACCCCGCGGCGTTACCCGCGGTTATTGTTGTACCGCGAGTAACACCGCGCGACAAAGTTAGTCTAAAAAAAGTAGCCTAAGTTACTCCCCGGATCATCAGCTACCTGCCAGTGAAAGTCCCGTCAAAATCCGTCCAGGCGTTCCAGAGATTACCCGGAACAAACAGACAGACAGACAGACAGACAGACAGACAGACAGACAAAATTTTTTTTAACTACAGTTTTGGTATATGTACCGTGTATACATACATATGCATTTAATAAAAAGCGGTTATTTTAATATTACAAACAGACACTCCAATTTTATTTAGTTGTATAGATTAGTTATATTTATGTGTGTTAAATGTTAAATACACATACACCAGTAGAGGTAGTAAATCGGTCTTCATTAGGTATGTTTAAGATTTCTCAGACATACAGCATAGAATTTCTGTGCCCAGGATTTGACTGTTTGACATCTAGTTTGTACTTTGTATTTATTGATTCGTTTTATGTTGCATTATTTAATGTTAGAATGTTTATTACAATGAACTATCGTTTCGTTTCGCTACTGTAAAAACGCATTGATTGACACATAGGAATGGTTTAGACACGATATCAATACAAGTGTAAGACAATCAATAATTGAAAGATGAAACGAATATTTGGACATCAGAAATGAATCGAATATTCAGCCATAATTCAGTTTTCTGCTGTATGCATTACGGGTTAGTTAGAATGCGTCTCTCATAGAGCGAACAATCCGAAGGCGAAACTCTCAAAACTTTTTGACTACAGAGATGTATTTCTTGACTTAGTTGCATGTGTAGCTTAATGTATGTATCTATTTATTCAAATAAGTAGCATGCTTAAAATAGGCGTATAATGGACAATGTTTGACTGAAAATTTGGTTATCAGACTTTAAAATTGGCCAGATATTTGGTAGCCAACGAAACGGCTCACCATCTCATTTTTAGTGGATAAGTAATACGATAGAGTTGACAAGAAGTTGTCGTTTTTACACATATTGGCGATTGGTAAAACCTTAATTTTATGTCACAGTCAATTATAAAATGAGACTGTTCATGTAATATTTCTAAAGTAATGTATCAATATCAGTTACCTTATGTCTTTTGAACTCTATGCTGTAGTATTAAAAAAAATACTTATGTTACTTTAAGGTTTACACAGACAACGATCAGAATTGTGGTTGACTCTTTACAGTGCGGTAAATTACGGGTTAGGAAAAGGATTACGGTGATAGCGTACAGAGTGTGGGGGAAACGGGTGTCATGTCCCTCCAACACAAAGGGAGGATCCTCCAACCAGGCCCAACGGTTATTGTTGGGATGTTGCTATATGTTAATCGGCGCGAGAACTTCTATTGCGCGCTCCAGGATTGGTAATTTCTTAGTATTGTACGTTACTCCGTAGTTCAGTCTAACATCGGTAGATAGCACTGTAGTATATTTTTGTTGCGCTGTATGTGGAAGTCTTCACACAGAGTAAAACTTAATTTCATTAAAACTATTATATTGTGTGAGTATCGATTGTGAAATTAAAAACGTTGTTATTATTTTTGTAATATAGTAGAATTAAACTTGCAAGGCCATTGCTAGTCCTAAGCTGTATTTTACAAAGGATTTTTTTGACTGAAACTGTTTATAAATCTTTTTACATGACTGTCAATAAAAGTTTTTCAGGGTTCATAGGAGTATTTCCGTTCCGTATACATATTCCGTGGATTGTGTTTTATTTAATTTCATTAATGGCTTATTTGACAAATTGCACCAAAATAATAAAAATATAAAATATTTATTTCTACAAATCACAAGAAACACACATCTACATGAAAGTACCTAATTATCCAAAAATATATTTGAAACACGGGTTTTCATTAAGTATATTTAGATTTAAAGTAATAGAAAAAAACACACTCACGATACCTAACTTCAGAAAACTTCTCAAACAAACTCAAATTATTTAATACAAACTAGTCACCGAATCACGTCGTGAATGCCAATAAATAGTCAATTTTCTTGCATTCATATTCTTCAAGGTATAAGTAGTGTCTATTATACAATCAGATACCCAATTTCGTAAAGGACACAGTTCCGCAGGGTATAAAGCTCTCGAGATTGTATACATATTGTTTATTAATTGTTGACCGTGCGATTATGGCCACAGTTCGAGCGGTTCTCGTGGGAGCTAACATTTTCCCATATTTTTATGTGTGAGACAAACAAACTATGAGCATTTTTGCGGCAGATGATATGTGTATTAGTCTTAGAATTGAAGTCTTGGTAAAATATTCATTTAATTTGACGAACTTTCTGAATTTATTTTTGCGCTCCTGGGGTTTAACGTTATTGAAGTAGATACACTTTTATGTTGTAAAAAAATGCAGTAATACATTTTCTTTGAAACTTAAAAACCTCCTGCACTTACATTTCATGGGTGGATTTAATGCTACTTGATCTACCAGTCGGACTTTGGAAGAATCAGCAAGGGCCATGGCAGGTGCGTCAAAATAAAATTACTGTGACAAATATTATAAGTTTATACACACAATTCTATGAAAACATTTAGAAATAAATACAATATATTTACATATATTCAAACGAAAATACTTGTATTAGCTTATAATTGCAATGACATAACTTCTTTATTTTTGACATTCGGAATTTGCGATAAATGTTAGTGTCAATTATAACAATATTTTTGCTTATCTTTGGTATTTAAATATATATGAAGGGACCTTACACCTGATAGCATTTTTCAGGTGTTATGAGTATCGCGTGTAAAGGTCTTTCTTTACTGAAACATAGATAGGTAGGAAATTAATAATGAAAGATTCAGGTAGGTGTTCGATCTTTTAGTGTCCGTGCTTGCATTAGTTATATTAGTAGCGACTATTTTATAAACTCTACTTGTATATGCACAGATACATATACAAAAGTAACAGCTTCTCCTCAAGCTGATAATCGAAGTGAAGAAGTGTATAAATCAAATGCTTAGTGGCGCGTCCGCTAACACTCGACAGTGTTCGGTGAGAACAAACTCAAAGACATTCAACATTATTTAAATGGGCAATTTTGTACTTCTCTAAAAGAATATTTACATTCCAAACATATACATTATTCTAATAAAAACGAATTTATATGGAATACTTAATTCTTCCTATTTCCCAAAGATTTACCAATTGTATAATATTTGAATATTATTGATATAAATCAGGTACTATATTTATATACATGCATATATATATACTTATATCGTATAGCTATACATATTTGTTATTCATTAGTATATCGGTGCGAAGTCGCTAAAGTGAAATGTGAACCGGATTTTAGTAGAATCACGGAAAATGTCCTTTTGTTCCGAGTTGGACATAAATCTTTCTCCGTGAAATTTAAAGTGGTTATTCAGTTCTCACGGAAAGAGACTCCCACACAAAAGGTACGATTTTCAAAATGTAAGTCAAGGATGATTAGTGTTGCGATGTGTCTAAGAACCGTGGGAGAGTTACTCATCTCGCGCGGAGCTGTATATGATTAATACCAGCCTGCTTGCTCTCTTGGAAAATTTGTTGTCAATAATAATTGTGACCTTTGAAAAGTAAGAAAAATAATGAATAGTTGTAAAGTCGAAGCTTGGAAAAAAGACACTACGCCCCGCCCCGCGCGCATCCACTAATATCAACGCAATTCATTCATCTTGTTTCTACAAGAACTACATTATAAATCTTTGTTTGTGTGCGGCTCTCTGCATTCTGTTGGTTTTTTTCTGTTAATATTTGGTATTTAATATGAGATACCTAGATATGTTTTACGAACAAGTTTCAAAATCAAATTAGTTTCGAGTTTCGTAATGAACACTAAAAGCAAGTAGGTTGCAAATGTTGCGTAGTTTCAGGTGACAAAGATAAGAAAATTAAGGTGTTTCTAATAATATTATTATCTAGTACATTATTAAAACCCTTAGTCCAATAACTTTTCTATTGAAGCAGTTTCCGAAGTATTCGTAAAGAACAATTATGAGGGTCAGTAGTGAATGAAGCAACGAAGGAGAGCGGCACGGATGTAAACAGACTTAGTAAGGTTCATTCAATTAGTGGCAGGACACTCAAAAGTGGGAGTCAGGGGACGTCATTGAAGGGCCGATGGTGGCGCGGGGTGTGTGCGGTGCGGGGGGGAAGCCGGGAGCAGGAATATTCAAAGCGTGAGAACGCTCCGCGACCCGCATGCCGCGACTTCACATATCTCACGCGCAACCTCCACGCTCGGCCGTCATGCGAAAACTAAATCTAAGCACTGGTTATAAGGTTGTAATTCCTTTTAAAGTGGGATTGTGGTTATCGCTCGAACATCGAGGACAATACTTTTCTAGTTTAGGTACACCGGTGTCGGCTGGCATTGGCCTGGATACTGTCGATGAGTGCGCACGTCCACTCGTCGCTCGCAGCCACGAGAAGGACTCTTAATAGGTACCTAACACATAGGAATGTTTAACAGACGTAAAGCATTACGAATTAACAATAACTTATTCGATTAACCTAGTCTGTTATGATATGTTTATTTGGGTGTACGTCAGAGTGAGTCCCAATGACACCACAAATTACCTATAACAACTAAAAATGCCTGATCTATCAAAAAATTTCATCGATTGGACAATATCTATTGTCTACACTGAGTTAAATATATTGTCTATTATAATTTTGTGACAGTAGGTAATACTTCTACGGTAGATAGTAAATAATAAATAATAAATATTTCGGACATCTAACACACAACGCCATCTAGTCCCAAGCTAAGCAGAGTTGGTTTAAATTGGTACTAAACAATTGATACAAATACATATATACTTTTTTTTTGTAAATACATACATATTATACATAGAAAACACCCAAACTCCGAAACATGTATTTGTAGATCATACAAACATTTGGTCCAACCCGGGAATCGAACCCGCAGTCGCACACGCCAACCGCGAGACCAACGAGGTAGATTCTAGAATAGTGTCATTAAATGTTATCTTTCAGCTCTAAATAATGAAACTAATCTAAGTATTGCGGTGAGCTTAGCGTTCCCGGAAAGCCAATATGTAAGCAGAGAGGAGGAGGCCATCGCAAACTTACCCTTGCAATGCAACTCGGTAATGACTTAACTTCAGAAACCGCCACTTCGCGCCATCCCCTAAACATAGAGATCGAATGTGGTAGTGGACGAGATAGAGGTGATGCGGCTGCTGCAGCAGTAGAATCGCGGTGTTCAGCAAATTGGGAATTTTCGCAGGGGGTCAGGGGTGCGGCGCGACGGCGGGGGCCGGGGGTCGGTTTCGGTGGGCCCCCGGCGGGCGTCGACCTCGTGAAAGGCGCGCGGTGGCGGCGGATCCGCGCGCGCGCCGACCGCTCGCCTTTTTACGCGCTCTTTCCCGCGCCGCGCGCCGCCGCCGCCGCCAACCCCGCGGGCCCCCGGCGCGGTCGCCGCCCGCAGATAGCGAGCCAGTCGCTACCAACCGATTCACTGTCTGCACCGCATCAATAATATTCTATATCGAGTTTGTCACTTCAACAATCATATTGGATTTTTACTTTATTTGAAGAATACTATGGAGCCAAATCATTCATTATTATACAATAAATAATTTCAACTTATATGGTCTTCATTAAACTTGGCGATATAACATTAAAATTTGATAAAATTCGCTAACTCATTTAGTTATTATAGACACAATGGAGAGAATAATATGAATGTTAATACTGTTCACGTTTGCATAATTTTCTAAGACTACTCTAATTTGTATAGTTTAAAAATTCTACCATTAGTTAGAAAGCGTAAAATGTGTCATATGATTTATGAAGAGTGAATGTGACAGCAGCGAGCGGGCCGCGGTTGAGTGCCGCCTGGCCGCCGCTCCGCCGCCGCTTCGCCCTAATTAAACAATAATCGAAAAACTACAATGAACGGGCGCACGGCTGTGCGTCCTCGGTGTCCCGCACCGCGCCCCCCGCACCCCGCCAACACTCCCCGCGCCCCGCAACCGCACTCCCGCGTGACGTCACCATTGCACTCCTCATTATCGCCTCTCGACTCGAAGACACTCACTAATAGATCCGACCGAAATATTCAGACTGGTTTTTTTGTCAGATTTGTCTGCGAATTTGCGACGTCCATATCGATGAGAATGGCACGGCCGGGTCTATGCGCCCGCGCACTCTGTACTCGCCCGACCGAGGTTGCAGCCGATAAAAACAGCACTTACTGATAATATGTTTGGTGATGTAGATTGATAGACCTTACCATCGGCATCGTATAATTGACTATTATACCTTTGTTAAACAGTTCATATTGACATTATTGGGTACCGCTTTTCAGCTGAGCTAATTCCTTTCTACCTTTCTAAAGGATTATTCATAACTGTATTATCAACTTAACGTACCTTCCTAAGTAATACTGCTGTAATGTATTGAGCCCAATGATACTTTTTTAAATAATAATATATAATATATACATATATCACTCATTGACCCAAAATTATAAGATGAAATAATATAGGTACCTTTTATCCAATCTACAGGACAAATATAAATTTTACAGATTTCAACTTAGGGTTGAAACCAAAACTGTGTAATTTCGAAATAATAAATATAAAATATCCCCGTCATAAATCAGCGAAATTAATATTTCGATTCTGCTTTAATAGGTAATTAGCCATTTAATTATGTTGTTTAATTAAAGAGTTTGCAAGTGCGTGTCAACGACCGCATAGACAATAAATTTAAATAGATCATACAAATCTCTAAGAACTTGTAATTTTTCTCCATATTATTTCAAGTCTGAGCGTATTAGTTTAGTGCAGTCTGTTACACGGACAACTTATCTTGAACACGAATGATGTACTATGTACAATGAATGAAGTTTGTATAAAAATGGCTTATTAGTAAGGCAAAATGTGCAGACTGTGTAGAAGGTCACGGCTTGTGCGGCGGGGAAGCAATGAATGAGATTGGCTCGAAATAGTTGTCTTGGCTGGCTGCTTATGGATATGATATTAGCGTACCGCGGTTCGCGTTATACAGATTTTTACTTCGATAATTCCGTTACGTCACTTTTATTTGGAGTGTCATTAAATCGAGCGTAGTTCACTAGACTATTAATATATCACGTTTGTGTGAAAACCTTACGTCCTAAACAATAACGAGTAAGCATTTAGAGATTTTGTGGAAACTGTTCGTCGACGGGATTTGCGCGGAATCGTCACTGATGACGTAATTGCTTGTAATACATATCCCTTATTGTTGAATCATACAGTATACTGCATTTGCTTTTATTTGCAGTCTCGTCGTTGTATCGAAGTTTTCTTCTTCTTTTTTAATAAAGTCAATTAACGTATTAGGAAGTATCCTTTTTTGGGGGGGACTTTACAAACATACATTAAACACAAAGAACACACAGACTCAAATCAACAATTTGTGATTTAGGTGCCTACACAAGGTGTTGTCCCATGTGGGATTTGAAACCCATACCACTTGCACATTAGAAAGCGGTTTGCCTACCGTTTAACCCATCATGCCATCCGTGAAGTCTACGGATATCAATGACAGACTATACCGAATAAACCTATCTATACTAATATATAAAGCTGAAGAGTTTGTTTGTTTGTTTGAACACGCTAATCTCAAGAACCGCTGGTCCGATTTGAAAAATTCTTTCGGTGTTGGATAGTCCATTTATCGAGGTAGGCTATAGGGTATATATCATCACGCTACTACTAATAGGAGCGGAGCAACAATGAAGAATGTTTAAAAAACGGGGGAAAATTTCACGCTACGGGCAATATAAGGCGCAAACGAGGTTGCGTGGGTCAGCTAGTATTATATAAACGATGACTGCCTCGTTGGTCTTGCGGTTGGCATGTGCGACTGCTTGATCATGAGGTCTCGGGTTCGATTCCCGGGTAGGACCAAATGTTTGTATAATCTACAAATATTTGTTTCGGAGTTTGGGGTTTTTTTATGTATAATTTGTATGTATTTACAAAAAAGTAATATATGCATTTGTATCAGTTGTCTAGTACCCATTTTTTTTTTTTTTTTTTTTTTTTTTTTTTTTTTTTTTTTTTTTTTTTTTTACGTGTGGAAAAACCCCCTCGGGCCGTCACCCCGCCGGGGTTTGCGGCGGGGCGGTGTGTCGGAATCGAACCGACTAAAACCACACGGTGTGCCACTCTGCGCCTGAGAGAGGGAGAGATCCGGGAACTGCTGTAATAAGACCTCCGGACCCCTCCCGGCGCCAGCCCGCACAGATGCGGGCACCCTCCTCCTCAAACTCTCTATTTAGGCGACGTACGGCACACACGTAACGTCGCCTCCTCGCGGGCGGCCACTAATGCGGATGGAAGGGAAAACCCGTCCCGACCATCCGCGGCCACACTCAGGGCGGCATGAGGCGCTGATAGGCGCGCCTCCGCCGCCCGGTTCGCCGGCGGCGGATCGGGTCCGAGTGGATATCATCCTCCCGGGCCTTCTCCGCCGCCTCCTTCTGCGAGATTACATCTTCACAGAAGGTTGCGACCGCGGTAAAACTGCTGTCGCTACCGGCCATGGAGCGAATGACGGCCGGTAGCGACAGATCTCCTCCGATGACTGCAGTGAGGGCCCGGCGCTGCGACGCCCAAGCGGGGCAGATCGCCAGCGTATGCTGGGCCGAGTCCTCACTGCAGTCGCAGTGGTGGCAGGCGGGACTCAGTTCCCTCCTGGCGACCGAGTGCAGGTACTTCCCGAAGCATCCATGCCCGGAAAGCACCTGCGTCAGTCGGAAGGAAAGAGTCCCGTGCTGCCGCCCTGCCCACTCGTGGATGACCGGCTGGAGAGCCTCCACGGCGGCAAAGCCAGCGCGTGGAGTCTCCAGCCGGAACGACCAGCGAGCCATCGTGGCTCGACGGGCGGCTTCACGCCACTCGCGTACCTCTTCGGGCGGAGGGCGAACGCCTCTCTCCGCCCGGAATTCAGCCACCCGTCGATAAACTTCGGCGAGCACTTCCGCCTCCAAATCCCACGGAGGTGTTCCGGCCAAGGCGCACGCCGCCTCGGTGGACACCGTGCGGTATCCGCGTATGGCTCTGACCGCCAATACCCTCTGAGGCCGCCAGAGGCGGGCCTTATTGAGGGCAGTCAGAGCCGCCACCCACACCGGTGCCCCATACAGCGCCATCGACCGGACCACCCCCGTGTAGAGGAGTCGCGTTGCGACGCTGGCTCCACCCAAGTTGGGCAAAAGTCGCCCAAGGGCAGAGGCAGCGTCGACCAGCCTGGGACCAAGCTGTCGGAAGTGCTCGTCGAAGAGCCACCTACCGTCGAGGATCAGGCCCAGATACCTCATCTGGGCCCGAACCGGTACGAGGACCGAGTTGACCACTATGGAGGCGCCGGGGGGCGGCCCACGACGGGGCCCATGGAATAGCAGGGCCTCCGTCTTGTCCAGGGCCACCCGTAAGCCCAGCGCCTCGATGCGCCCGACCACCAGAGAAACACCAATGGTGGCCAGGCGCACCGCCTCCTGGAAGTTCGCCCCCCGGGCTGTGACAAGAGTGTCATCGGCGTAACAAATTACGCCCAGCCCGGGGGGGAGACGACCTCTTAGGACCCAGTCGTATCCCACGTTCCACAGGAGTGGTCCTAGGACAGACCCCTGCGGAACGCCGCACGACATGGGTCGCCGTCTCAAGGCGCCATCTCGATCCTCGTACACGACGGTACGCTCCTGCAAATAGTCTGCCACCAGCCGCCTCAGGTACTCTGGCACTCCGTGGTATTGGAGTGCTTCCCCGATGCAGCTGAATGGCAGACTATTAAAGGCGTTGGCGATGTCCAGGGACACCGCCAACACCACGCCGCCACAGCTCACTGCCTCCTCGGTCACGGCCCTAAGGCGCATCACGGCATCGACCGTCGAACGCCCCTCTCGGAATCCGAATTGGGCGTCCGACAGGTCGGGCCCCACCTCGCAGAGGTGCTGGACGATGCGGGCAGAGAGTATTCTCTCAAAAAGTTTACCCGCCTCGTCCAGCAACACGATGGGCCTATAGGCCGCGACCGAATCGGCAGGCCGTCCCGGCTTCTGAAGCAGGACCAGCTTCCCGCATTTCCAGCACTCAGGGAAGCGTCCGGACGCCAGGCTAGCGTCCAACACTTCCCTGAGGCGGTCCGACATATGGTCGAGGGCTCGGGCCAGAACTCGGGCAGGAACCCCGTCCGGCCCTGGGGCGGTGTTCTTCGAACGAATTCGAAGAACCGCCGCCCCTACCTCCGATTCCCTCACGGGCGGAACCTCGCCCCCGTCGTCCCTGGCCGGGTAGGCCATCGACGGGGGCGTGTGCTCCGCCCGCTGCGGGAATAGGCCCTCGACCACTTCCTGCAGGAAGCTGGGCTGGAGAGTCTCGGTAAGGGGGGGGCCCGCCGTGCGGAGCTTCTGTCGCACCGCACAATATGGGCGACCCCAGGGGTCACGGTCGAGACTCTCCAGCATCTCCTTTCTCTTCACCTCTTTGGCGCGGCAAATGGCCAGCTTCAGAGTTTTCCGCGCTTCGCGGTACTCCTCATGAAGCTGGTCCCCGCCACCGTCTCCGCGGTGACGTCGCCGGCTGCGGGTGTAAGACCTCCGGGCACGAGTACAAGCCGCACGGAGGTCCGCCAACTCCTGGGACCACCAGTAGACCTCCTTCCGAGGAGGCCGACGACCCTGGTCGCGGGGCATGGCCGTATCACAAATCTGCGTAATCGCATCGCGAAAACGGCCAGCCCCCACGTCCACGCCGACCTCCTCGGTCGGGGCCTGCGGAGACAGCCAAGATTGGACAATGGCCGCCTCCTCTAGTAGGTCCCTGTCGAGCTTGGCGACAGCCCACCGCGGAAAGCGGGATGTGTGCCGCGCCGTGTGACCCCTACTGGGGCCCTGGGACCGGGAGAGCTCAAATCGGATATAGAGATGATCCGAGAGCGTCTCGACCTCTTCCAGGACACACCAGTTCCTTACTCGTGCGGCGACAGCAGGGGTAGCGAACGAAAGGTCCACTATCGACCCCCCCTGCCGTCGCACGCACGTGTTGGTGGCGCCTCTGTTCAGCAAACAGAGGCCCACCGAAGCCGCCCACTCCTCGACGGCTTCGCCCTTGGCGTCCGTCCCGGGGGACCCCCACGCAATGGATTTTGCGTTGAAGTCCCCCAGCACGAGAACGTGCCCAGACGCTAATCGCCGCATCGAGGTCTCCAAGCTGTTAAGGAAGACCTCGAAGTCGCTCAAACTCCGGTTGGGGGAGAAGTATACACCGTAAACGGTGACCCCCCCCCACTCGGCGGCAACATATCCAGAGCCCTTGTCTCTAAGCGACAAGGGCGGGGAATGAGCCGCCCCGGAACCGACGACTGCCACGGAGCCGTCCCAGTCACCCATCCAGTTTGGACGGGGAGGAACGTAATAGGGCTCCGCGACTACGGCAACACCGATCGACCACTGCGCCATACTTTGCAGGAAGAGATCCTGCGCCGCGGCGCAGTGGTTGAGGTTCGTCTGGACAAGGAGGTTGGAGACGTGGTCCATTACTGGACCGTCTCTACAACCTCCTCCATGGGCGTCGACGCGGACGCGATTGCTACGCCGGAGGCAGCCTGGGTCGACTGGCTATCCCCCGACGTCTGCCGAGAAGCGCGGGGAGGCTTGCAGCCCCCCTGCCCCATCTGGTGATTGGCGGGCTTGTTGCCCGCCGCACACACGGGGCAGTGAGGGGCAGCAGAGCATTCCGCCGCCTTGTGCCCCGGTTGACCGCAGCGGAAACACAATCCGCTGCAGTCAAAGCAACTTTGACACTTAGTACGTGTGTGGCCCGCCGACAGGCATTTAAAACACCTCATCGGCCTCGCCGCCAGAACTGTTATCCTGGCGCTTACGAAGCCGATGAGCAGCCTGCCGGCATCACCCAGGACTTTGGCTGCCGTCACCGGGCAGCTGAGCCACACCGCACCAAGGCCCCCTGGACCGGGGCGGATGGTGCCGACTCTGATGCTTTCCGCGTTGCAGTTCGTCTTCTCCCGAACTGCAACGCGGACATCCTCGGCCGTCACGGAATCGTCCAGGCCTGATATGCGCAGTTCCGCGCACTTTACAGGCCTGGCGATCCTGACCCCATCCGTGGCTGCAAAAATGCCTCGCAGCTTCTCAGCAAACACGTCCGCGGTCGCTGCGCCTTCAGCCCCAGGGAACTCGAGTACTCGAGCTCCCGTCTGGGCGAGGCGCAACTTGACTCCTGCCGTCCCGAAATCGGCGGCGAGACTATCCCGGGCCTTCTTAAAGACGGCCGCATAGGATAACCCGCCGCTTGCCGCCTCCGGCGACACGGTGACTACAACAGCCGCGGTTTTAGGCGGCTGCAACTTCCGCGGCTTCTTTTTGGCCTCTGTCACCGGCGACGACGGCGGGCCAGAGGCCGCCTTTTGGGCAGCCTTCTTGGCCCGCTTTCGGGACTTCTTGGACCCGCCAACCACCTGCCAACCCTCATTGGAGGGGGCGGAAGTGGAGGGTCCAAGTGCAGTCGTTGGAGTGGGGAGCGGAGGAAACTCCGCTCCAGCCCTTACCGCTGTTTTGGGCCCAGGTTTCGGGGCAACCGTCTTGGGCCCAGGCTTCGGAGCAACCGTCTTGGGCTTAGCCCCCTGGCGCGGCTTGTGGGCCGCCGCAGGGGCCGGGCCCGACGTCGCCGAAGCGTAGTTCACCCGACCACCCGCCACGGGGAGCGGGGTTGGCGCCGAGGCGGTATAAGGCCTCGGGGTCGCGAGCGGCGGCCGCAAGATAGGGGCTGGAGGCAGCCTCGCCTCCAGGCCGGCCAGTCGACCGTCCACTAAGTTCCCCACCGCCATGAGGATCTGTTGCACGAGAGCATCAGATACCCCGGGGACAGTGGGGGCCGGCTGCAACGCAGACGGGTTCGACCGTGATGTAGATGGGGCCGGTCTAGTTGTCTAGTACCCATAACACAAGCTCTGCTTAGCTTGGGACTAGATGGCGTTGTGCGTTAGATGTCCGAGATATTTATTTATTATTCATCAATATATATAAAAATCAATGCCACTTTTCGCTGTAATTTTTAACCGACTTCAAAAAGGGAGGAGGTTTCTCAATTCTTCAATTTTTTAACTTTTTTTTGGTGTGTCGTGTATGAACCGATTTTGATGATTCTTTTTTTAATGGAAAGGAGACGTCCCAACGGTGGTACCATGATAAAGAATGGAAAGAAGGAACCATTAATATCTGATGATGGCATCCAAGAGAAATCGAGTCGAACCTTGAATTCTAACTCAAGAACGAACTCATCTATCCAAACCAAATGTTTAGGCTTTGTTCGTACTATTTAGTAGATGGTTTATGTGAAGTTTGCTAGCTTAATCCTGCGGCATTACCCGCAGTACAACAAAAACGCGGGTAACACCGCGGGGATCAGCTAGTAAATTTATATATCGGAATATCAATATACCTAGTATTAATGGCAACCGCAGAATTTAAGAAGTTTGGCTACGCTTTCATTCATTAGGTATACTACTCTGTCAAGAAAGTACCGGGAAAAGATCAATAATTTCTTTATTCAAAGTATGCTCCTTCAGAAACGATACACTTACGCCAACGAATATTCCAATCATCAAAATATTTTTTAAACGCTGTTTCAGGAATTGAGTTTAGTTCTCGCTGCGAATTCTCCTATATGTCTTCTACCGATTGAAATGGGTGCCACAATTTGAGCTTAGGAAAAAGAAAAAGGTCGGCTGAAGCCATACCTGGTGAATATGGTAGTTTCTCAATGATATTTGTTGAGTGTTTGATCAAAAACTCGTTTACAATTATGATCTTGTGCGAAGACGCATAATCGTGGTGCAAAATCCAAGAATTTCCTTTCCACAAATCTTACCCTTTTCGACGAATTTGCTCTCTTAATTTGCGCTCGACGCATAACGCTCAAATAATATTCTTTATTTACCGTTTTACCTTCCGGCAAGAATTTTGAGTGCACAACACCGCGAGAGTCAAAGAAAACAGTCAACATGACTTTGAGTTTTTATCGACTTTGGCGTGGATTATTCGGTTTCGGTTCAGTTAAAAGGCGCCAATCCGAAGCTTGTTGAGTAGTTTGCATGTCAAAATCGCAAATCCATGTCTCGTCACCAGTAAAAATGCGTTTCATAAGTGTTGGGTCGGAATTGACTCGTTCTAGCATGGCCTCAGCGACAATCATGCGATTGAGTTTTTGGAGAAAATTCAGGTCTTTAGGGGCTAGCAGAGCGTCAATATGTTTCTTACCCAAGTGATTATTTGAAATGGTACGGATCGACTTGTGAGATACAGAAAGTTCAGGGCTATCTCTCTCAAAATTGAATGAGAATTTTCAGTCACTATTTCCTTTACTTTTGCGATGTTAATTTCAATAACAATAAGGTTGTAGAGCTACGCTGATTTCAGCATGAACAGGTCGGCTTGACCGGGGGGGGGGGGGAAATAAAAATGACAGCGAATGTGCTGTCGTGTTTCGTTGGTGACTGCGAGACCGGAGGTCCAATGATGCAGAAGTATCACTAGCCCACTATGGTGTGGATCACCATGCTGCATTGTCTGCATTCGCAGTATGGTGACCACCACTCTTGGATTCTGCTTATGCTTTCCATAAGGCAGAATAGAGTCATTTTAGCAGGGCCAAACCTAAAAAATAATAATTGCAGATGTTGATGGGTTACCAGAGCGAGGCAAATCATTATCATCATCATCTCGAACGGTTTTAAGCCACTCATAAACACGTGTCTTTGATACAGTCGATTCACCGTATTTTTTCTGTAACATTTTCAGTGACTCTAATCACAAAATTCTATTTAAGACAATTAATTTAAGACAAACTCTTTGTTCGATGTTTTTTTCAATGATGAAATTCGCAATACACACTATATATGATATAGCTAAAAACAGCGCTGTATTTCATATAAATAACAGATGCAACTCAAACTCCGCGCCAAAATGGAAAGCAGTTGTGCCAATCTAACAACAACAAAAAAAAAATTTGAATTTGGAACCATGAACAAATCATCCATCCCCGATACTTTTTTGACTGAATGTATGATGCATGAACGAAGCAGTATAGAGTGCTTCATAATTTTTGTATGTTTCCCTACGTAGTGACGACTTTTTAAACCCTTACTGTTTATAAGGAATTAACATATATTTATTCTTTGTTAGATTTCTAAGAATATTATTAGTAATCTGCACAGTTTTCTTCCTTATTTGGCTGTTACGACACCCACATGATAAATAGGGATTTTGACACTGTCCGTCACTTAACAGGATAAATCTATTCAAAATGTAGACTTCATAATTTATGAAACAGTATGCATGTGCCAACTTAATACCGTATTCAGGTTTTATCTTGGCCAGAAAAAGATATTCTAAAATTAATTAAACAAATTTTTGACTATAGGTATAAATTTATACATCTATACTATACAAATAAATAAAGTTAGAGTGTCTGTTTGTAATATTAAAATAACCGCTTTTTACTCAATGCATATATGTATTTGTCATGGGTACACGGTACATATACCAAAATATCATTGTTTTCAATTTTTGTCTGTCTATTTATTCAGGGTAATCTCAAGAACGGCTTGACCGATTTTGACGAGACTTTGTTTACCAGATATCTGATGGTATAAGGAGTAAATTAGGCTACTTTTTTAGACTAGCTTTTCCCCGTGGCTTTGCCCGTGGTTGCGAAACAATAGTAAACGCGGGTAACACGGCGGGGTTCAGCTTGTTATAAATATATAGATTGTTTACTATAAATGATTGTATGCGTATAATATTAGTGTGTAAAAGGCCGTATGCAGTATACTAATACGTAGTTATATTAGTGGGTTGAAGTTTTAAATAATTAGGTAAGGCTGCGTACACATATGTATCGTTTAGTGTTGTATTTCTCTATTGGAATCACGATAAAATTAATAACGTGGATAGTACCTTATAAATGCATAATACTAAATCTATCAATTACTGTGCTTTGCCGAAACTTGTTCCAATTTATCCTCTGACATTCTAATAATTTACCCATAAATCGGAAACATATGAGGCACGTAAAGTACGCTACATACGCAGAAGGGAAAGGGGGCCTGAAATGTCTACAGGCGGACTGCTGGTAGCTGGAGATGACATGTGTTAGGCTGAAGACCTTGATTAAGCGAACGTAGTGTATGGCGCCCAATGGTACGATAAAGCAACGACTTAAAGAAAATATCTTGTAACGAATGAATGTAGAATGTTAAAGATATTGGCGCTCCTTAGAGGAGGATTCCGTCCAGCAGTGGTGGGGATAACTTGATGTTTATGACGATGAAGATGGTTACAGTGAGGTAACCTTAAAAAAAGACATACACCTATATGATGTCGCGGACTTTTTTAGAACTTTTAAAGAGCAAAACTTCTTTCATACACTGCTTGTGTAAAACTTTGTTGTTTGAAACACAAAATTTAAGTTTTCCTCCCGAACATTTTTTATTGATACTCGCTCCTGTTGGTCTTAGTGTGACAATTAATATCCTTCCTTGATATCTGGGCTATCTTACACTGGAAGAATTATACAAATCGGGCTAGCGCTTTCTGAAATTAGCATGTTCAACGAACCAAACAAAGAAGTCTTCTATTTTATAATATTAAAAGTATGGATAACAAAGCATGACGTCACTGTCAATCCCGGTGAGTGCCATCACATAATTTTTCTTTTATGTTGATTTCAGTGTAATAAACTAAATATAAATATTTATATACCTAATAGCTAATGATACGAAGTATTCCAAAATCCCTTTGACTGAAGTAAGAAGAAAATATGTATTCCATAACATACTTCACTGACTAATACATACTAAATGATTTTATAATATGTACTTATATTAAATTGTAAAACTTTTAAACCATGCCATTAATCATGAAATAAATATTAACTCGCTACGTACAAAAAACAACACGATATCACTTACAAACTATAAAGAAATATAAATAAATCAAGCAAATTATGTATTTATAATTAGTAGAAACTGTGAAGACTGCAAATGTTTTTTTTTATAATTACTTACTTATGTATAAATACAGTCATTTAACCGTTTTATTTGAATAACTATATGGTGTATTTTATACTGAAAGATTAAAAAAATATCTCTTAAGTACATAACAGTGAGATTCACGTCTAGTGTAGCTCAAGAAGAGATTAGGGAAAGTTGATAGAGAGCAGTGTAAGTCCTAGTGCCAGTAGCGTATCTATCATAAAATATGTCTCGGAAAGAGTGCACTTTTTCAAGTGTATACACTTTTGACGTAGTTGTGATTTTTTATAGAATTATAGAGAAGACATGTTCCGCTTATGTATGGAATGAAACCTCCATGGCTCTGATGACAGGGCATTACTCTTTTCATGATATTTTCAATGACTTTGTAAAAAAGTAAGGCTCAATCACACCATCTAACCAAAATCGCTACCAGACAGTTGATCATTGTGGGTGCATTTGTTCCTCATGGATTGTATGAAGGTTTTCTGAGACCCTAATTCCAAAATTTTGTGTATTAACGAAGCTATTCAGATGAAAATGCGCTTCATTGGAGAAGATGACTTTTTTCGAAAAACTAGCATTGACTTAACTTTATTTATTTATTTTTAACTTCTTGCACATGACACAAAAAGGCGGTCTTAATGCCATGAGGCATTCTCTAGGAAGAATTGATAAAATTGGAAGTGTAGTGAAGTAGTAAGTTGGTTGTTGACCGAAGACGTCGGTCGTGAGTGGAGCATAAGAAAGGAAAGTGCGGTACAAGACATTCGGGTAGTAATGGGGAATTGAAGAAAGAAAATAGGGAAGTTTGGATTGGAACCCATTGCAACTTAGAAGGTAAAGCAGGTGCATTATCATACTTGCGAAGATTGAAAATTAATTAGTTATTGAGAAGGCGATCAAGTTTATTGATAAGGTCTGCATTCAGGTCAAAATAACACACGTCACCATAGTCGATTGGAGGAAAAATGAGGGATTGCATAAGCGTAGCCTTAGTTTTAGCCGGAAGGAAGTTCTTTAAGCGATATAAAGCAAGGAGACATGATGTGACTTTCTGGCTGAAGTGTGAAATCTGTGCCTGCTAATCACTTTGATCCATTAGATACTGAACGTATTGCCTACGCTTTTCATAGTCTGCTGATTTGAGTTCCTGAGTTAGCTGAATTTATACGTATGAAAGTGCAGGTATTTTATCAAAATTCGCTACGTAGTGCTTGGAGAAATTTTAAGTTATTGAGAATGATGCCGAATTCATGTTTTCGACGACACTCTCCCTTAGAGCAGCTCTGGCCTCAAGAGACTAATCAGTACGTTGATGCACGCGACGACGATGACGACAATGCGTGAGTCTTACTGTGTATAACCGACCCAGTTTCTTCAATTTTTTTGATTACTTTCCGAATAGTTGACACATTAGGTACACTTTCTCGACTGAAATTTCTTCAAAGTTTTCGAGCGTTCTCCCCGTAAGTTTCCTATTTTTTGTAACAAGTTTTCACGATTATAACGCATTGTTCTTTTGTAAAGCATTTTATTTTATTAAGCCGGAATATGATATATGTCATATGTGATATGTGACAGCTGTCAAAATTTAAAATTGCCACTAGCACAAAATAAAATTTAAATAGCAATCTTACTGAGACACTCAGTAGTTCTAGTTTGTTGTGTTTACGTACATGCCTAATAGTCTGTCCTAAACCTTTTAGGTAAAGTTTATTCTATGGTAACCAGAAAGCAGATATACTTATTTATTTATAAGTTCATAACTATTTATTATAGACTAGACGACCCACGAAACTTGTTTGCGTCTCCTATTGCACGTAGCGTGATTATTTTCCCCCATTTTTGTAACATTCTTCATTGGTGCTCTGCTCCTGGTGATGATATACAGCTTATATCCTTCCTCGATAAATGAGCTTTCTAACACTGAAACAATTTTTCAAAGTGGACCAGCAGTTCCTGAGATTAGTTCAGCTTTTTATATTAGTATAGATAAATGATACTCAGAAACAGAGTGGTCATCACCCACTTATTTGTTCAGGGTGGGGATCTCACAATCTCTGGCTCTCTAACCACTAGGTTAAGAGGCATGGGATTGGGGGCCGGGACGGCCGATAAGAATGCATATTCAGAAAAAGAAGCTGTCGTCGGTGGGACGACAGGTGTGTGGACCTAGAGGCAGATTGATTACTTAAGGAACATGTTGGAGGTCTGATTGTAGCAAAATGCTATACTGATAGGCAAGTAGAAGCCTCTTGCATTCCTCAGGATAAGAAAGAAATCTATTCTTTCCTTTTATATAATATCGTGCACACAACACGAAGTCTACAAATATTTAATTGATTTTAGAAGTTTAGTTCAGTCTCAATTTGTAAATCACTCGAATAGTCCCTCCATGTCCTAAAATTTTGATACTATCACTACTCAAGGTAGTAAAGTCATGCTAATTTCAGCACGAACGGGCTGGCTCGACCGGGGCGGTACTACCCTCGCGAAGAAAATGAACGTAAAATGACAACGACTGTGCTGTCGCGTTTCGTTGGTGAGTGCGAGACCGGAGGCCCAATGATGCAGTAGTATCACTAGGCCGCCATGGTGTGGGTCACTATGCTGCATTGTTGCATTTTATGCATTCGCAATGAATATAGTGACCACCACTCGTGGATTCAGTTTATGCTTTCCATCTGGCAGAGTAGAGTAATTTAGGCAGGACCGAACATAAAAAAAAAACTATCGTCTTTTGGCTGTAGAGGCCGCGGGCGATTAAACGTGAATTAGAATTCTATAGTCTACCCTACAGCCTTAGACTTAGCTCAATCCAAACAAGAGAGAGGGAGAAAAAGAAATCTAAAGAATAATAGTCGATTTTGTCATAACACTTTAAAATTAAGAAGGAAAAGTATTGTGGAATTACTGAGTTATAGAATAACTTATAATCAAACACCTTAAGAAAATCCTTTCCGAAAACAATATTATCAAAACCACTGCAAAATATGAAATTTCTGAGTTATTGCATTTAAAAATTATAGGGGTTTAATAATTATTATTTAAAATAAATAAATCATCATCATCATCTCCCTACCCTTTTCCCAAATCTATTTGGGGTCGGTGCTATGAGTTTTCCTCCTCCATTCTCCTCTATCAGTCGTTAGTTCACTGTTTACTCCCTTCCTAACCATATCCTCTTTTATGCAGTCCATCCATTTTTCTTTGGTCATCCTCTACTCTTATATCCGTCGACTCCATCCACACTTAACACTTCCTTAACTACATTTTGCTCATCTCTATGCATCACATGTCCATACCAGACTAACCTGTTGTTTCTCAACTTTTCATACACTGGTGCTACTTTCAGGGGCTCCCTCTAATGTATTCATTCTTCACCAATTCTAGTTACACCACACATGCATCTCAACATTCGCATTTCAGCTACATGCAGGCGTCTCCGATTCGTATTCTTTATTGGCCAACACTCAGATCCATGCAGGACGGCATTAAAATAAATAAATAAACATTAAAATAATAATTATTGTATCAAAATTTTAAAGTTAGTATATGGATTTAGTTAAATATGTCCGTTTTAAAGTGTTGTTGTTGGTTACCAGTCGGGATTAGGTAGATGAAGAAATACGAGTACAGATGCATGAGAGTAACGTTTATACATATTTGCGGTGGTCTTCGTCGGCCACCTGTGGGCCGTGGGATACTTAAGAGGCGATTAAGTCATCTAATAACGTAGCGGGCAGTAGCGTCCACCTACACACTATTAATATTCAACTGTAATAGTAATAGAGGCATTTCATCAGTATTGTTTATTGGTTATGCGATGACCACCCGTAACCACGTTCAAAATTCAAATAAATTAGTTGATAAATAAGTTGTTATTAATCGTTTATTTTGGATTCGCTATAATGTTTGTGTTTTTAAACTCAATGATGATGGCAAAGCAAACGCATGTCTTGTGTTATTGTTGTTAATAATGTTTGTATTGGTGAAACCATTCCATCGTTGAGCTTTGGCGCTTTTATTCATTCCTTGAACGAATAGAGCAGTAGGTACTGTTGAAAAGAACTATTCAAATGGAAGAAATAATTTTTCGTCAGCTTTAAAAACAAAATTCGCATATGCTGTATCAAATCCAACCGAAAGCTTTTCTAAAAGGTTTAAATACGCTATTTACATCGCACAACACTAAAAACTAAGAACAGTAGTCGCATGTACATAGGTATGTAGGTCGCAAAGCTTAACTTTTTAAACGCTACGAAACTTTGGTATAGCCCTGATGGTGCTCAAATACGTCAAATACGAGTAGTTTCAAATTTTTTATTTACTGAATTTCTTCTGAATTTATGTTCAAAAGTTTCTCTGAGAAAAGAAACTGTACCAATTTCACACACATCATAATTTATCTATCATCACCATAAAAGTAAAAAATGCTTTGTATAATAAAGTTTTACAGGTGTAACTGCTTAGAAGAGCTATTAGCGTTCACTATAAATATTAATTAATGTGTGACTTGATTTTTTACCATATGTAATCAGCGCAATTTAACAATCCATTCATACTCGCATTTGAAATTTAAAGATACAGTTTAATGGAATGCTACAATCGTACTTAAAGTTTTAATTTAAGTAGTGAACATGTTACCTACAACCGGTCTACTTAGGTGCAATTCGATCGGAATGTCGGTTATAATAATGATGACATAAGGCGATCAATTAAGTATTCATCAAAAGCGCTGCTTCACTTCTCATCCCGCAGTTTCTACAAAAACAAAGTCATGACAAGTGATAATTATGGTTATCAATAAATTCCAAAGCTACGTTATAAGCAAACTAGATCGCCTGAAGTCA
The DNA here is from genome assembly GCA_905220595.1 of Spilosoma lubricipeda. Taxonomy (NCBI): domain Eukaryota; kingdom Metazoa; phylum Arthropoda; class Insecta; order Lepidoptera; family Erebidae; genus Spilosoma; species Spilosoma lubricipeda. The sequence goes on from HG992290.1 coordinate 7,984,528, forward strand.
ATCGGAGGAATAAACAAATTAACGGTTATGTACTCTGTAATTTAGCTAAGCTGAGTGGCAGGCTGTGCAAGGAGCAGCAGCCTAGGCGATGACGTCAAGTTGATTTATCGTGCCGCCCGCCGTTCATAACCTCGGATAGGCCGTTGATCTACATCTAATACGTATCTAGTACCTTCACACGGTGCGCGGCGGGGTACGTGAGTGTGACGCACTCGATGTGTATGTGTGCGCAATAACGTTACGCTGTAAGGCAAATACTTATTTCATATTTACCACATAGCTAAACTTACATCACACAAACTTAGAAAGGTTTGAAATATCCACGAGATCCCCTTCTTGCTTCATCGACTTGCTATAAATAGATGAGTTTAAGTGGTGTGATTTGTTTAAATACGCCATGCCGTACCTATGTACGTAATATAATATGTATAAATAAATAATTGTATGTGTATACGCTGCTTCCGCATTATATTTTGGTTGGGGATTCATCACTTTTTTTTGCTTAAATATCACACAGTTCTAGACAGACCTAATAATAAAATTATAGTTTTGCAAATAATCTCAAAAAGGAATGAAAAAATCAATCAGTTTTTTGTAAAATTATGGCAATATATAGATTTTAGGTATTGTCCTATCTTAATTGAAAACAAAAGGTTTGAAGTCGGTGTCAAGCCAAATACCACACTCGCTATATTTCGAGACGACCGTCAATGACGTCAGCCCGCGCCTGTGGCGTGTCTGTTGTTTTGTTCTACACGAAGAGTAGCTTTCCCGCTCAAGGTCACGCGCGGCGAGTGCGGTACCTACTATTGCATTTTGGCTTGGCACCGACTTCAAATCTATGAATAGATAGCACATACAAATTATAGTGTTTCATTAATAGTAAAGGTCTGCATATGAAGTGTATTTAATGAAATCTTTATTAAGTTATTTTATACCTTTAGTTTTTGAAGTCGGTTTTTTTACACAAAGTTTTTTTTTTTATTTTAAACTTTTTAATGTGTCTATGCAGGTAGTTCTCTTTTGATGTGGTTTTGGAGTTCGTTTAATAGCTTTGCATATCATTTCTTTTCTACAGACTACTAGTTACTAGATCGGTATCTTAAAGTTTTATCTGTTTCCTAACCTTACCTTTCTGCTCAACTATGCTGAACAGCTTGAAAGAATACAACTAAGGCCCTATTCGTATTTTTGGTACAACTATAGATAGGTACATATGAAATTGAAAGAATTATCTTCCAACTCTTAACCGTTGAGGAGTTGTACCATCTACCATCAGTTCACCTAAATAACTTGAAAGAATACAACTAACGGTAACATACATACACATGACATTCAAAGATTTATCTTCCAACTCCTAACCGTTAAGGAGTAGTACCTTCCATCATCAGCTCATCATCATGAAATTATTACTACCAGGAGTAAATACTGCAATAGCTTTAGAAAATACATGAAAAACATGTATGTGCCTCACAAATTTGAGGGTTTGCTTCGATTTCCTTGGGATCCCATCATCAGATTCTGATATGTGGCCCCATTGCCACATAGGGAGCATACCTTTTCGAATACAAAAATAATTTTCAAAATCGGTCCACAATTGATGGAGTAATCGGTGTACATACATAAAAAAAAATACCGATCAAACTGAGAACCTCCTCCTTTTGGAATTCGGTTACAAATAGGCAAACAATACCAAATATGGTGGATAGAGGCGTATTTAACGAGCATTTTGTTTATCATAATTTTATTTCCACTTAAATAATAAGTAGCAAGGTTATTGCCGTTGATCGGGCTATTCAGAAATTAAGGAGAGGAATTGAGAGTTTAATAAACGCCAAAGTTTATTAGAATGGAAACCAATGGCATGTAAGATAATCATAGACACCTTAGCCAAATTAGTTAATTTTTATCATCTGTCAAAACTTTCTATGAGAAATGTAGTAAATATAAACTTGTGACGTCACTGTTTTAGACTACTCAATTGAGCAATATATTCCAATGTTTATTTGATAAAAAAATTGTAATAGAAATGGACAGCTGTAATAATTATATTTTCAGAGATGTTTTGTAATATTCGTTTTAATGAAGGAGACATCGATATTTATTTACCACTAGTCTAAAAAAGTAGCCCAAGTTACTAGTTATATCATCAGCTATCTGCCAGTGAAAGTACCGTCGAAAAATCCAGAGATTAGCCAGAACAAACAAACAGACAGACAGACAAAAATTGTAAAAAATGTTATTTTATTACATGTACCATGTATACATGACATACATATGCATTTGGGAAAAAGCTGTTATTTTAATATTACAAACAGACACTCCAATTTTATTGATTTGTATAGATGCAGTCATCTACCTTATTACCTACCCTTTACGATCATTGCTTATACAGATGAATTGAGAAGAGTGACAAAAGCTGGAAAAATCTGGATATATTTGAATTTGAATTTTTAACTGTTAATTAAAATAACTCTAAATGTATCGATGTAAGTGTGTATTTTAGTTTAGGTGAAAAACTTTTCTAAGGCTTCAGCTTTGACTTCACATCACCAAGAAAGTTTTCTTCTGAGTTGAGGTATTGACATACGTTTGTGCATGTGCATGTCTTTGTGTTTTATGTCCTTTGAATGTACTTTTAAATCCTCCCATTTAACTTGCAATACTTGTTAACTTCGGTAAAATCTTAAAAGCCTTCACACTTGCTCTTACCGTACGAAGCTGAAATTTCATACATGTGGTCATTTCCGTAGAAAATGCAAAATGTTGCAATCTTTAGTTGATTGCGGAAATTTTTCAAACATTTTTTAATTTCCTTCCCATCAGAGTAAAAACGACAACGTTAGCAAATCTCTGAGAAGACCGATACTACGTACATAAAGCAATACAGTGTAGAGCATATCAACATTACTATGTTAAATAATTTGAAAAAACAATAGTTTGAAAGGACGCTAAAGTATCTGATTGAGCGATAATTGCGCGAAAATAGTTGTCGCCATCCATAGTGAAGTCGCGTCATTGTAAATTGATGGACAGTCGGTCGCTTAATGTTCAGTGGTATCTACACGCCTATCTGTTGCGTATGTCATTATCACATTTGATAGTTTTTAGCGCGGAAGCCTCGGCGAACATTTATTAAATTCTGACGTCACAACATGTACTTACCTAGATTATACATCTGACTTGTCAGAATATGATGAAGTCGGGACCCTGCTGCATTGAAAAGTGATAAGGTGTTTATGTATATACGCACGGTTAAAATTTCAACATAGATATGCTCTAAGTTCACCTATTTAGTTGACTTTAATACTAATAGATACTAAAGATATTTTGCGAGATTTAGAGCACATTTGTTTCGTAATAAGACGGTCACCAGAGAGGATGTAAATGTTTATTTGTACAAAGAAAAACTGCCTGAAATTTATAATTAAAAGAAAAATTTATAACATTATAGATGAACTTTTAGTACAGCTTTATATAATATAGCAGACACTATCTTGTATCCGCCTGCATATGAGTCGGTTATAATGCCTCACCTCAGAAATAAGAGTAGATTTCCCCACGGAAAATTTAATTAAAATCGGTTTAGCGGTGTGATGCTCGTAACAGACAGACAGAGTTATATTAGTACGAATTTACTTCTAATATTTCTTGTGAAATGTGAGTCTATATACAAATTCGCTAAGGCACAAATGTCAATAAATTCAGTTGATAAAAATTGTTATATCCTGTATACCTGTACTAGCAGATCCACGCAACCTCGTTTGCGTCTCCTATTGCCCGTCGCGTGATAGTTTTCCCCCGTTTTTGGTGCTCCTCTTCTATTGGTCTTAGCGTGATGATATATAGCCTTATAGCCTTCCTCGATAAATGGGCTATCTATCACTGAAATATTTTTTCAAATCGGGCCAGTAGTTCCTGAGATTAGCGTGTTCAAACAAACAAACAAACTCTTCAGCTTTATATATTAGTATAGGTTAACGTTATAATTGACCGAAATGAAAGGTTCAACCTGCCAAGTAAGAGCATGTACGCTATGCGCTAGCCGTGACGAGATAGCCACTTTAAGCCATTGCGTTGCCCGTTCTCGTAATACAAAACTTACCAAATACCAAAAATAACTGTTTACATTTATACAATCTGTAAATAAGCACTGTTATTTTTGTTAATGAGGTAGAAAGTACAATCTTTTGTTTGTAGACAGCTTTACTATTACATGTCATAGTTTTACGATTACTAGATGGACAAAACTAATTGAAAGACGGGCGAATCTTGTTTATGTAAAAGTGGATAAGTGGATAAAACTGGATGACCGAGCTTTGCTAGGTTTTTTTGTAAATTTTCTTAAAATGAATACTAGCTAACCTGAATCGATTTATCGCCCCCGAGAAACCCTCTGCATTCTAAATCATGATCAGTATACATACTTACATACAATAAATAATCGATTGTTTACTTTAAAGGTATAAGATAATTATATCCTCATACATCTCACACACGGTTGTCTGGTCCTAAACTAGGCAAATACTTACTTTGTTATGAGTGAGAATTGAACCCACGAATTCTGGCTTAGCAGGCAGAAACATTAACAATTAGACTAATATGGCTATCAAATGTGTTCCAAAAACTCCATAACTCATACAATAATATCATATTTTTAAATGAATTAATTAAAAAGTTATGGGAAATTTGTCAAAATAAGTGGTAAACTAATGCGTTGATGTCTTTATTTCGTCTAAAACAATCACGTATAACCTTTTATTGAAGAGGTCACTTGGATAAAAAAAAACCGACCAAATGGAGAATAGGATTTCGTAGTCACCCATTTGTTATGATTTTATTTTCTAATTTAAAAGTTTTAATATTATTATTTCGTTATTGTTGTACGAAGTTTTCCACGTAAGCACATTTAACAAGTTAGGCCTCTGTCACTCCTGAACAAACAAAGTCATCTAAACCGTTGTGTGTAATGAATCTTGAATTTTCCCTGTTTTTTTAATATGATGTGGTGTAAAGAGGGTGGACGCCCTGCTTTAACAAAAAATGCGCTTTAAAGTTGAATATCGCACAAACAGATACTTTTTAAAAAAATAGCAAGCTCTCAATATTATAAAAGAAAAATAAAAAAACCTATCCAATGATACCCTACACTCTGGGGTAGACTCGATCAAAAAAATCATCACCACTTTATGTGTAGTGAAACATAACCCAAAAAAAATTTTTTTCGTGATTTTATTTTAGCACTTTGTCGACGTGCTTTGGCTCCGAGTACGTGTCAAAAATTGATGGCTCATGTGAACCACCAGGAGAGCTTTTTAGAAATATACAGGAGCATAAATGAAGTTTAAACTTTATGAAAATACTAGCAACCCTAGCTTTGCACGGGTTCATTACGGAAAATATAAGATGGTCTATGTTTCTCTGAGGTGTGCGGCTTCATTTTTTCCGACGTCTTCAAGAAATATCGTTATATTGTAGCCAATATACTCAATAAATTTAACAAACTACATACAAAACCCTTCTTCAAGAATCACTCTGTCTCTAAGTGAAAACCGCATAAAAATCCGTGTAGTACCTTTCGAGCTTATCGCGAACAGACCGACAGACAGACGCGGTGGAGGACTTTGTTTTATAATATGTAGTGATAATAGTGACTAGCTTTTGTTCGTGTGCTTCGCCCGCGTATATGTCGGTTATTGCGGTAAAGAGTAGCCTATATAGTCCTTCCTCAAGAATTTTTTGATTCTCGTAAATAAATGTACCTCTAGTCCAAATTTCATTGAAATTAGTGCAGCGGTTTAGCCGCGAAAGCGTGACAGACAGACAGTTACTTTCGAATTCATAATATTGTTATGGATTTGAAAGTACATACTTGTAATAAGTGGCAATAGATGCATCCTCTCTTTCCTTTAAAAAAGTAATGCATGCAAACTGAATTATAAATTACTTTATTTATAAAATATCTTTTAATTATCATGATTACATGCTACCATAAAAGCGTTGGGATTTTTCTCTTTTTTTAAGCAGAAGGTTCCAACCAACGTTTCGTTAAATAAAGTTAAACGTCAAAGAGATGCCTGCAGCGCGAGATGTTATAAATTGATTGTATCTCCATTGGGATGCATTCCAGCGATGATAGCCTATTATGAATATTGACGGCTTTTGCCTGCGAAATACCTACTTGTTAACTAGATGCAATTAAACAACATATATTATGTGGTATGTGTGTCTAGTCTTTTGGTGTAGGTAGGTAGACACCTACGTTTATTTACTAAGTTGTGACGTAATATTGAGTATAAGTTACAAGAGATACTGCTAATGGTTATAATGCAAATTATGGCGGGACAAGCAGGTGTGCTCAGCCCCCCAGCTACCATGCTTCGTTTCGTCGACGGACCTGACCGACCATTTCCGATACCAATTGCAACATGAATTGCCACTTATACTGCAAAGAGCGAATTTCAACCCTCATGCTACCAAATTAGAGCGCACTCTCGATTTTCATAGAAACAACACTTATATTCATTACGTTAACGGTTTAAGATTTAAGTTTAATAAATCTAACAAATGTTACATCTATTCTAAAATAAAAAAAGAGAACCAGTACCATGAATTCTTGTGACACAGAACATGCAGAAGCTACTGAAAACGTACCTAATGACAATAACTAATCCGACGTTGATCGACGCGTCGCAGTTCGCAGTATGTAAACAAACAAACAAGTCACGCAACGAGTTGATCGCATTGTGAAATGCACACGGGACATGTAACACATGCATAACTTACGTGCTTATGCGCAGACGACGGTACGTAAACAAAGCTGTAATGGTCCATCGATCGGCGAGTGCAGGGAACCTAGAGATCGATGGTGGCGCTGTGTCGATGTAGATCGAGCAAACTAGATACAGCTGCGATACGCTTTATTGCGTGCACCATAAGGGTGATAGTTCAAATGGTAATGTTGTTGTTTAAGTAGTGGGAATTTAAACGGGTCGAGAACGCGTGCGCACGATGTGCAGCGGTGCATAGGCGAGCAGTGCAATACAGCGTGCGCGGGGCGCGGGCGCGCGAGTCTGACTGCAGCAGCGAGGGGCACCCCGCCGGGCGCCGCGCCCTCTGACCGCCACCGCCACCGCCGGGTACATTGTCAACAAATGAATGGAAATGAGTCTGATGCGCTTCTTCACATTACACCACCGACAGAACATTTCATAGCTACTTCCACCGCATTCACTTGTTAGTGTCGGTTTTGTTTACTTTGTCCATAACAAAACGAATTTTAAGCAATGCATACAACTGTAATGTTTGACAGCAATACTATTTTGATATTTGTATTGGAGACCTATAAGAATGATAAGGTCTTCTTGCTGTCTTAGAAGGTATGCCGTAATGGTCGGTTCCCGCGGTTTAAATTACAATAAATTGATGTATTATGTTTAATTAGATGAAAGCAAGTGGTTTATTTTAGTTATGATTATGAGTTATCATGATGCGGGCGTAAGTGCATCTCGTATCGTCCAAAACAAATGAGAGCGCGCGTGCCGCGCCGCGCCTGCACCGCCACATGCAGGCATGCCTTGGATTCCATTGAGAGGGTTTTATCGGTGGCAGCGGCGGAGAGAGGAGCTGCGTACGCGCAAGAATTCTGGTGTTTGGGTGCGCGGCTGCGTCAAGGTTCGATGACCGTATAGCGCCGTGCGCCCTTTGGGCGATTTTTCTAATGCGTATCTGTTGACATCGGCTGCTGACAACATCCAGGGTTGACACTTTATTTACTTTAATACTCTATCGGGAAATGTTTATATACTTTAGTTTATAATAAGAATTGGGGTTTAGTTGTATAGAAATACTAAATAAATATAGTAAGAGTAATAGTCACGTAGTAAACATGGTAGTCACGTAAAATCTGATTGAGTCGGATTTTACGTTAAACAAAACAAAACATTACTCGTGGTCAAAACAAAATATTAGCCAATAATATAAGAGAATAGAAGCGTTAGCAATAGTAGAAAGAGAATCGGCGCGAAATACTCGCAACTTCGATAAGGGGGTAGCTATTTGTGCTTTGTTGAAATTGCAATTAGCGATAATCAGAATAGAATCGACGATAATCGACTTAAATCACACGTCGCTTCTATAGAAAGTTCACGTTATACCTTTGGATGGGATTTCCTCGGCATCAATCAGTTTTTTCATTGATTTTTACTGAGGAAGTACAACAAAGAGAGCATTCAGAGTACAGAGTGTCGGTGAAATAGTTCTAAAGCTTACTATAATCAATTTATATATTGCTTATTGTGCTATTTGTTTCAAGTTTAAGAAGTAACGTCTGTTATGGTCCTAATTTTCCTAAAAATGTCTTACTTCAACAATTCATTATGTCGCACTGCTGAGCTTGGCTTACCTCTCAGGACAGAGTCTAGGTCATACAGCCCCGCTGGCCCTGTGCGGGTTGGGATCATCCAATCAAAAAAGACTTACTGTTTTTGATATCATCACTTGATTTATATAACTTATCGTTTCTAGATCAGATGGTAATGGATTGATATTAATTTAAATATACGCAACATAATAAATGCCTGCGCAATGTCTGAACTGAGCTTCAGACTTCAGACACGCCTGTCTATTGAATAAATAATATGGTTACATATGTATATTAACTAAGTCTTATGTTAAGAACGTTATTCCTAGATAGGCTACGGAGTTACATTGCAATCCTCCTTGTTATCGGTTAAAATATATTTCCAAAGTTAAAAACACTAGCCACAGTTTAAGGAGCATAGGTCATTAATGCTAATCAGGAAAAGTCTAGGCACCTGGGATACTAGCATTTTAATGTTTCGAGAATAAGAGACGAAAAAAAATTTGTGCAATTAAATACAGTAAAAAGATTAAAACACAATAAACTAACAAAACGATTACCTAACGATTGTGTTATTAATTTTTGTTTTAAATAAATATTCAGTGCATATGTGCTTCAATTTAAAGCCATTTAATGTTGTGCTCTTACCCATTCGAGATCGGGCCCCAGTTATGTTGTTTCCTGTTATAGATTACAGGATTCTCGGAACTCTGATAAAATAACCAATAGAACAATAAAGTTAACAATATGTCGCGCTTAGAAACTCTAAATCAACAAAGTATTAATAATACTTTTTCTCAGAATACCTGTTCAGCTTTCAAAGGACGTTGGCGATAAAAAGTTTTTTAATAGTATCCATTCCAAACCGGCTTTGAAAATGTAACAATGAGAAAAATCGGTACCTATTCATCAAAGAGGAAAAATCTATGTATTATATTAAAGTCTGCAATAATCATTACCATGCTGACAATTTGCGAATGACACGAAGTGCTGTTCCCTGTAGGATTTGATTAACACAACATTTAGCGAATTAGGAAGCGATGCAGCGGTGTGGCGACCGCTTAGGCCACTAGGTCAATTAAAAAGATTGATTATATACATCTAAAACCGCAGTTGACAAAATTGTTTAATGTATTACTAACAAGACAAGGGAACAAGCGATTCAGCAAGTAGCATCCAATGATGATGACTTTGACTAGTAAAGTGAACTCCGGGTCGAGGTTTTGATTTCCACTCAGGGAAGATAATTATCTCATGAGCACGACCAGTTTTTCTGTATTTGGGAGTCATTTGTTTTATGCATAAAAATCAATTGCTGTACGTTTGTCTAGCTAAAACTCGAGAACAGCTAGGCCGATTTAACTGATTTTGGTTTTGAAATGTTTGTCGTAGTCCAGGGAAGGTTTGAACGGTGAAAAATATAACCTGAAAAATCCAAATGTCACGTATACGAAGCGGGCACAGCTAGTCTAAAATATTTATATATTTAGGAATATTCAAGGAAGTATGCTTATCAACTGACGGGCTGGCATAGGACAGCCTCTGACTTGGCCGGAACACCCCCGTGGGATTTGGAGGCGGAAGTGCTCGCCGAAGTTTATCGACGGGTGGCTTCTTTCCGGGCGGAGTGTGGCATTCGCCCCCCGCCCGAGGAGGTACGCGAGTGGCGTGAAGCCGCCCGTCGAGCCACGATGGCTCGCTGGTCGTTCCGGCTGGAGACTCCACGCGCTGGCTTCGCCGCCGTGGAGGCTCTCCAGCCGGTCATCCACGAGTGGGCAGGGCGGCAGCACGGGGCTCTTTCCTTCCGACTGACGCAGGTGCTTTCCGGGCATGGATGCTTCGGGAAGTACCTGCACTCGGTCGCCCGGAGGGAACTGAGTCCCGCCTGCCACCACTGCGACTGCAGTGAGGACTCGGCCCAGCACACGCTGGCGGCATGCCCTGCATGGGCGTCGCAGCGCCGGGCCCTCACTGCAGTCATCGGAGGAGATCTCTCGCTACCGGCCGTCATCCGCTCCATGGCCGGTAGCGACAGCAGTTTTACCGCGGTCGCAGCCTTCTGCGAAGACGTAATTTCGCAGAAGGAGGCGGCGGAGAAGGCCCGGGAGGACGACCTCCTCTCGGACCCGATCCGCCGCCGGCGAACCGGGCAGCGGAGGCGCGCTCACCAGCGCCTCATGCCGCCCTGAGTGAGGCCGCGGATGGTCGGGACGGGTTTGCCCTTCCATCCGCTCTAGTGGCCGCCCGCGAGGAGGCGACGTTACGCGTGTGCCGTACGTCGCCTAAACGGAGAGGTTGAGGAGGAGGGTGCCCGCTTCTGTGCGGGCTGGCGCCGGGAGGGATCCGGAGGTCGTAATACAGCAGTTCCCGGACCTCTCCCTCTCTCAGGCGCAGAGTAGCACACCGTGTGGTTTTAGTCGGTTCGATTCCGACACACCGCCCCGCCGCCGCAAACCCCGGCGGGGTGACGGCCCGAGGGGGTTTCCACACTTTAAAAAAAAAAAAAGGACATCCTCTGACACACTACTCACCACTCTATGACGAGATCAATAGACTCGTTTTAAGACTAGTTGGTTGGTTGTTTATACTTACTTATTACGCTGTAGAGTTTGCTAATTCGTTTAATTCCTATAGAAAATTCGTATATTATTGAACCATAAATAGAATGATCTATCTTTCTTAATCAAGTCGGTGGCTCGGAGAAGAATTTGGTTACTGTAGTCAATATGTTGTTGCTCGTGTGACTGGGTCCTCCGACAACAAAATAGTTAAGTTAAAATTCATTACAGTGTTTAATAAAAATTACGAAACCGACTATAGAAGCTCAAATTTAGGGCACCCTTATTCTTGGGGTTGTATTCCTTGTCGGCATTTGCAATACACACTTATTTGTATGTTTGACAGATACATTGTACTGTCTGCTTTTCGGGATGTTCTCACGATACAGGATTTCCTGCTAGCAAACCCGCTTTCGGGGGTCAAGCTTTTTAAATAACTAATGTGATCTATTGTTGGATTTGGCCCTTAGTTTGTGTATTATTCATAAAAATAGGGGAGTTTTGAGGGTACGACAAGTATTTTCTTTGTGTATTTGAGGAATTTGAAATTGTAACTAGAGCTTTAAAACTAATGTTTTAGTTTATGGTATCGAGGAGTCCGCACATATCTTAACGGTTTTAAACCGAGTTACCAACTACAGTGTCAAAAACAATCTGCTATTTTTCTGACTATATTTCTGTGCTTTATTGGGCAAACCATGTGCTTTGTAACACGAGAGGCAGCATTCCGACACAAATAAAATTTTATCGTAAGTACTATCAAGCATGAAAATAATTATCCTGTTTCCTCATACCACTTGACTTCAATGCTGTTGACATGTAAATAATATAGTTTGGAAAGTCTACACGCTCTAATAAAAGTAGTGGGTATAAAAATACAATTTTCTAATTAATGTTGTAACTGGGAATGCGATATAATTATATGCCAAGTAAACATTATGCAATACATGCAATATTTCTGAGCTGATTACAATGCAATCAACTGGGAAGTCAACAAAAAAAGATAAACCTTTCAAAATAGACTCGTAAAGCTCCAAAATAATGCGTCGAACTGAAAAGCTACTTTTTTTGTAAAGTTCATTGCGAATTTCTTTAATTTTGACTTGATATTTAAATGCATTGACTACGGCAAACGAGCAGATGTATCGCCTGGTGGCAAGCTATTACCGCCACGCAACACCAAAGACGTTACAAGCGCCGGCCTTTGGGGATGGGGGGAGGGGTTGGTGTATGGGCCTCCGGTATTCTCACTCACTCGGTAAATCACAGCACTGCAAGCGCTGTTTTAAACCGGTTTTCTTTGAGGCGGTGGTATCACTCCGGTCGAGCCGTTCCATTCATGCCGAAGCGTGTTTCTCCCACGGTGGCACTTTTTCTTGAGATGATTTAAAGTGTAACTATGTATAAAATTCAATATCAATAATAAAAAAGGTAAATTAGAGAAAGTAAACCATTCTGAAGTTCACTATAAAGGTCTATCTAGTAGTATAAGTGTACTGGAATACGTTTTGGTGGCGATCTAGGTTTGCTTGTTACGATTTAAGTCCTGTTGACGAAGATGTTTCATTTAGATTAAATAACAAGTAGAAGTAATTAATATTTTTGTTTTCCTAAATATTCGATAGTTTTTTTTTTCACCTTAAAATAGAGTTTCTTTAATCGACAATTTTTTGTGCGCTTTACTCGATCTCTTCACCATTCGTGAACTGACTTCAATAATTATTCTTTTTTATTGAATTGGTTGTATAGAAGGTTGATAGAAGAAAATAATACCGAAGGCGATGTGATTCACAGAGTGAGTGAGGATACCCTAGAGAGGTCTATACCCCAACCCCTCCCCCTATGCCCCAAAAGCTGGCAACGCGCTTGTGACGCGGGTCTGGTGTTGCTGTTAAATGACTTCTTAAAAAAAAAGGTTCTTACTTACGAAAAAAAAATTTCAAAATACTCTTTTTTTTTGCTTTATAAATACACATTAAAACAACACTAGAACCTACACTACATTGTAGGCTCATTTACAGCACGTAACAAACCGTGCATCTTTTCTCTTGCGCTCACACTAACCTGAAGGAAGAATAGTTGATTGAAAGCATGGTAATCTGTGCTTGCTACCATTTTTTAACTGGTAACCATGGATTATTGTAAAGAGAAAATTTAAAACTTTAATTTTGAATTGAAATTAAAAAAAAAACCGATGCCTGTAAAAAGTAACAATAATATACCTGTTTACACCTGGCACCGTCACCGTTGCGGCTGACTGAGAGCTGGCAACCATCCTTTTTTCTTTTCTTTACATAGTTTCTTTAAAATGACGTAAAATTTATTAAAAAAACAGATGCAATTCATGTTTCCAAATTAATTTTCCAAAAATTAATTAAAGCTATCGCTAATGCATTGAATACTTCCTCAACTTTCACTTAAAATTAATTTTATCAAAAAAACAGATACCTGCAGAATCGAGCAGTGGGATCTTGTACCTACTATTATAATTTAGGGGCATTGACAATGGATACTTTTTTGAAGCTAATTTTATTTATTGTAGACTTAAATTTTTGTCCATTCCACTCGTTATATACAAAATCAAATCTTATATTTAAAAATAGTACCAATATGCATTAGAAAAAACGGGTTTAATTTATATATGAATTAATTAATGTCTGATGAACAAATAGATCAGTATAGGACACGTCTTTAACTTTTTTTCAATCTTTGACATTTGTTCTAAGTATCTTATACTACTGCTGTTGTGCTACCATCTGACAGAAAGCCAAGAGGAAGTGAAGTCGTAGGTACATATCTACATACAGGTTTATTAACGACCCGACTGGGCCCCGTTTATCGCTGCTCCCGTTCCATTTAAATACACTTGATAAGGAAAACTTTTGTTGCGAGGTAAAATCACATGCCTTTATTGGAATACGCAGCATTCGGCTAATAATTAAATAATTTACATTGTAAGCCGCTTTGATTCGTATATAAATAGTTTGAAAGTCATATTAATATTTTACTTATCCTGAACATCAAAATCGTAGAAATTTTAGAGTTATCACATCCAAAAAATAAAATAAGGATCAAATTAGTAATCTATATATAATATACTAGCTTTTGCACGCGGCTTCGTTCACGCAGACTTTCATCCCCTGATTTACCCCGTTAGGAGTGGAATTTCCAAAATTCCTTTCTTAGTGCTCATTTACGTTGTATAAAGAACCTACATGCAAAATTTCAGGGTTCTAGGTTCAGCGGTTTGGGCTGTGCGTTGATCTCTGGGTATGTCAGTCAGTCACCTTACTCTTTTATATATATAGATATATAATAAAAAACATTATCATTATCATCACTTTACTGCCTTTCTTCCATAATTGCCCTTTTTTACAATTCTTTGGAGTTGACGCAAAGTGTATCAGTGTAAGGGGTTTTGGTTGATATATGTGAGGTAGATCTTGGGAATGTAACCGGTCTTAGACGAAATACAGCTAAATTGGGGTAAAAAATGGCAAAGGCGAGAGATCTCTTCTAGTCACAGGGTAGGAAATAGCTCCGCATCTCCTGGTCGAACCCGAGGGACGTCATCATGATTATGCAGAAGCCATGAATGTGTGTGATTTTTTCACAAAAACTACCCAGGCGCCATACATGGGAGGATACGGACCATATGGTTATAAGTACCCCGTGCATATTGAGGCCCTAACCCGGTAAAGCGCCTCAGCACTGCTTATCCACTAACATATCAGTACTTCGGACCTCCCAGTGACTGGACTCCTCACGCGGGGACAATCCTCCAACGTAAGCTGGGTGGCTGGAGTGGCACTTTGAGTAGCAATGATGGTATTATATCGTCTCCTCATGTTTGGTATGATTCAGGTACTCAATCGCAGCAACCTTGCCCGCCCAGCAATTAGCGTTAATCGGTAGATGACTCATCATATCCGCCAGGATATCAAATGGCGGGAACATACCTTCTCTTATTGCCTGCGTATGCGATTGTCAACCTCTTTGGAGTTTCAGACGGGTTTGTATGTAATTTAAATTACACTTTTGTTTTGTAAAGAGGTTTGTGTATAAATAATACGCTTTAATATTGCACTGATTTTTATATAATATAAAAACAATTACAGTAATCTTAAAAGTAAAAACGTTGGTATTGGAACTAAAAACTTGTGCTGTTGTAACAAGGTAACCTACTTACGTAGCTTGAATAAATGCAAAACTATACAACGAACCTTTACAATACATTTTCTAAGTATTCAAAATTACCTATTGATATAATTACTATGAGAGACATATAAAATAACAATATTTTTAGGATTATCTATGGTCAAAAAAACATCGTAAATAGAAAGTGCTTTCAGTTTCCACAAGTAGACTTAAAATGAATTTTTTCGTATCAAAATAATAAACTTTCGGTATCTAAACAGGGGAATAACTACGTGGTACAAAATCTATGTTTACAAGTACAATTTTAATAAAAATAAAACCGACTTCATGGTTCAACTCTATTTCTCTTGGATGCCATTATCAGATACTAATATCCTTATCATGGTACCACCCTTTCCATTAAAAAAAGAATCATCAAAATCAGTTCATAAAAGCTGAAGTTATCCGGGAACACACATAAATATATATATATATATATAGGTACGGTTAAATTGAGAAACCTCCTCCTTTTTTTGAAATCGGTTAAAAAGTGTGATTGTTCAAAGTGGTAGCAAACTTTCTGATTTGACGTAAAGTCATTAATTAATAAAAAAAAATTGTATTAGTACTTCGTGTGCCCTCTGATAGTTTCGTCAGATTTGATATTTGTCAGTTCAGAAGTTTAGACATATAAGTTACAATAACAAATATATTGCAAAGGAAATACAGAGAGTTTGCGTTATGATACAAAAATAGAGATAAATTCTGTACATTTGTGACAACAAAGAGTATGCACTATAGTTGAACCTATTGCCGTTCAGTGCTGAACGAAGGTTTTTAAGAAGGAGAAGGGAGAATAGAGAGTAAGAACAAAAAGAAACAAATAAATTGCATACAATTTTAAGGCGTGAGAGTTATGTGTCTACTTATAGAAATTCACTTTATTATTGACAGTTTCTGTTTTTTACAAATATCATGTAAATACTATATGCCAAATGTATATGTACACTTCATTTGGCATATTATATTTATGCAAGGCAATCCGTTTTTTTGTGTAAATTCGACTATGTCATATATTTAACCACAAACAATTATATTGTCTTCATTTGATCTTAAAAGGCATGCACTTCTCACCGATTAATAAAATCCATAATTGTAATATCTATTTATTAATTAATATAAAGCCCATAACAATTGCGTATTATTGTTATTCTGGAAGGACTTATCTAGATAGTATCCAGGTTCAAGTATTCTATTTTACTGCTTTTACAATAACTAATAACAGTGACGAGTACATGCCCTATAATCTAGAAAAATAATTATTAACAGTCACCTGGATGACGTAAAGTTGCGAGAACAGCTCAAATTAGAAATTAAATAATTTTATCTAGCATAATTTAAATATCAATGGATATCATTAACACTAAATAATCAATGATATTATAAGCAAAAACAGATAAATAAAAGACAAATTGACCTTTTTAACATTGAAACGTCACAATGTGTTTACTAAACTTAAACTAGGCCAATTAGCCCATTATATTGTGTAATTTGTCTATAGTACATAAATCTATATGTATCTCTTTTAACTTATAAAACCATTGCGTGTAAATATGCATATCTTCGTATGCATATGTATTATCATTTTGGAATAAATCTTGCTAACTCTAGTCTAATGAGCTTCACCATTTATACTATCTACATGATCAGTAGAACCGTTTTGGGGCATAAAGTATTTGTTTTCCAATTTCCTCTTGAGTATGTGTTATGTAACTGAGTATTCACATAAACATTTTTTTACTAATCTTGTTGCGATTTACAATTGAATGGAAGTTTAATTGCTAATATCTAGAATTTCTAAATACTAGCAAATCGCAACATCGGAAAAAGCAAATACCTAAATCACTTCTAATGCTTCTCAAGCAGTAAAGACAAGTCATGAAAGTGTTGTTACTGGGCTTTTCCAACTGTTGCCTAAACAGTAACATACGCTTTCGTAACAGTGCATATTTATCAAGCAATGAACCTACGATTGACCTTTTTTCACTACGCAATTTTCATGAACACACTTTAATTCATGCATATTAAGAATTAAGTATTTAATGGTGTTAGGCTTAGATTAAATAAGAAGTCTAACAATTTAGTAAATCAGTTCGTCCCCATTAAGCCGCCTATTCAATTATTACAAACTACATGAATTGCAGTTTTATTTACACTTTACATATTTACAACAAATCCACCTTTGGCTTTATAAAGAGTTTGGCTATGAAACATCATACTGAACTTAATTTCTATTGTGTTTTTTTTTTCATTTCCGACAGACGAGTAAGGTTTAAACTATTTTGACATTTTTAATACTAACTTTTGCGTTCTCTTATTGCAAATATCACTATAGTATGTTTTATACTATTAATGTCGTAAACATGGTCAAATTTTACATACCCAAATAGTAAGTTTAGATATGTTCTCTACAAAAATGTACATAGAGAGAACTCTAGTGTGGCCCTTTATTATATATGTTTGACGACACGTAAGTCCGGCTCGCTGGCTGTAGCGAGCCAATTAGAAATACTGAATACAACCAATTATAGAAATGTATATAATTTGAGACACGTACTCACTGCCGTTCAACTACTTAGTCCAATGGATTTTAACTTTTTAATGACAAGCTAAAACTCTTCTCAGATAGTTTCATTATGCAATCGAATTATTTGTTTGCTCGATTTATATAACAGTGGCGCGAATAGATGGATTATTCGGATTTGAAACGTGTTGAAAATGTTAATTGTTGTTTTTTCAATCGTTACATAAATTAAATATAATTAGGGCACTCACGGACACTTGCTACTCGTTAATACTAAAAGATGAAACACTATTATACAGAAATATCTACAATCTAACTTACAAGATGTAATATCAGACCGTTAATAACATCAGCACGTAGTCGCCGAAGAGAAGGCACGGTGTGAGTGACGATGAGGGTCTTTACCCGAGACCAACGTCCAAGCACATCATGACCACGAAGCCGATAATGCAGCCCCAGGTGGCGAGTTTGCCGTTACCGCTATAGACAAAAAAAATATCTTCAGTTACATAATGATGATGTATGCATATAATAATGTTGATGTGGATAATAAGTGCCATAGACTACTGAAGTATTAGGGTCGGGATATGGTCCAGTGGTCGCTTGTCACTGGCTGGTTTTGAATCAGCTTGGCATCACAACTTATAATTCGTACGATCATAATATAGATCTTATGGGTAGTACTACAGTTAAAATACCTATGCTACGCTGTGAAGTGGTTTCGATTAGAAAAAATCACCTAGTATGTCCAGCCTCTGGAAGTATCACGATTCACAACAAATCTGAATGATATCTTCATTAAAGTGACAATCACAATATGAGTATAGTAACGGCAGTACATATTGAAGTTTTTTTTTGTGTCGAATTGAGTAGAAGTACATATTGGTACATTACATCTTACTAATATTATAAACGCGAAAGTTTGTAAGTATGGATGGATGGATGTTTGTTACTTTTTCACGCAAAAACTACTGAACGGATTTGGATGAAACTTTACAGTAATATAGATTATACATCAGAATGACACATAGGCTACTCTTTGCCGCGATAACCGACATATACGCGAGCGGAGTCGCGGACAACAACTAGTACTTTCTACTACTAGTAGTGTTCAACAATGTCCTATAACATAATACATTATTTAGTAGCATAAGCTCCGTAAATTATAGAAATGAACGTGATGAATTACATCGAGAATAATAAGGAACTATTATTTAGCAGGACAAATTTTGCAATTAGCTCAAGAAAGATTGAAGGAATCGCTGTTCAAGTGTTAACAAGACGTGATATTTTGACAGCCGGAAACTTATTTTACGATAAAACGGACACATCATAAACACATTAAAATGTATGTCTCGTGTTAAGAAGCCAGTAATACGTTTACTGACGCACTTTGCTTGTGATATACATAATGGTATGTACATAATAACATATAGGGGTCCGTTATAAAATGCTGTCGTCATACAATGCTAGCCATTGAGAAATAACGAGTAGACGATATTTGAATATCAAATAGGTGGCAAAATTACGATATCGGAAAGGCCGGCCGATGGTGCTTGCGTCTCACGAACTCGAGTTTAGAGAAACCGGGCCGTCCGGAATACACTTACTGGAATTACGGCCATTACATTAAAACGATTCCTAGTACTTAGTACGAAACCTACTGGCGTTACGTTCCACACATACACAATTTAATTGGAAAATTGAATGGTTTCTTTTAAAGCGTCACGGCACAGCTGATTAGTAATCTTAAAGCGAATAATGTTATACATGACTAACTTTAATATTCACAAGTTTCTTAAGTATCACGGAATATAAATTTCCCAATAGAAATAAATTGATTTAGTAAGAAATAGAGGTACCTGCTGCTTAATACAGCACGTATACGTGATGTAACTTTGTCTACGTAACTCAATATGTAATGCACTCTAAATCGGGATGGGTTTGACAAATATTTTGATGGCATTTGCGACAGTTTGCACTAAACCTCATAAATGAGCTATGACTTTTTTAATGCAATAATTTTGATACAAATACCTATTAACTTTTAGTAACTTGTAAACAGCTTTATAAGCTAATGTTCATTTCTTTAGCTATGTCTGAAAATACAGAATTTTTACAATAGGCATTTGGAAGAGTATACCTTGACATCCGGGTCGTGAAGAGGTTAAGCGCTGGAATATGCCATGTTAACGAGTATGTTAGCAAGTACATATTCCGATCACGTGTCGTGGGGAACCCCGGCTGGGCGGGCACACGACATGCACCTAAATACCATTGATGACATCACGCTTCAAAATTGTGCTATTTGGACACATGCATACAAAGTGATTAAAAATCTGATTATCAGGTTGATTATAATACTGTTTTGTGAATATTAATATCAAAACTTGGACAGTCAAATGATTTTTTCATTTGAAATATTCTAAGAAGAATATAAATTCCTCCTCCGAAGCCTCCGGTCTCGCACTCATCAACGAAACACGACAGCACAAATGCTGTCACTTTGGGTTAGTCTTCTATGAGAGGGTAATATCACTGCTGCGGTCCCTCAGGCAGGACACTTTACATTGTACCTTAATCATACGGTATGGAGTAAATATCAGAATAAATGGTTATCTTTCTTTCTTTATCGCACCGGTCGAGCCTGCCCGTTCGTGCTGGAATCAGCGTGCTTCTATTATTTTTTTAAATTTGTAATGTTAATGTACTGTGCACCAGAGGTGATATGCATTAAATAAATATTTCTGGTGCTCTCTTTATTTTACACAGTGGTACTTAGTACAGTGCAGTTCGGTATTCCAATCGCTTCTGAGCAATGGACGCACCAATTCATGCTCAGAGGCAGTTAGTTCTATAAGTAATTCAGATCGGTTACAATTTGGGGAAGAAACAACGTCTGGCCAACTTACAATTCTAAACTGTGAAGACATACATAAACTACTCTCTTAATGATAATTTGGCATGTAAGAAAAGCAGAATCAACTAGTTATGCGTTTGGAAAAAGCGAGGTATACGTAACAAATGACCGGGAACATCTCATCGATCATCTGATTGAGACACGATGTAGCAGAAGTTTCATAAGTTTATGCAGGACTTATACCTGACATACTACACCTAGGTAAATATGGATGAAAGAAAATAAATTTGAATATTACTAAGATTAATGATAAATTACAGAAACAAGCTGTGTACATTTTCCATGAGATCTGAAGGTAGGTCAGGGAGGGTCGACTAGCGGCACATGGATTCCCAGACGATGACGTCAACCTATAAAGAAACTAGAGCGTCGTCACCAAATTTATCCCGGCAACAAACGCATTATTTCTCATATTTATTGATATTGACAGTGGCGAGACTGTAACAAGATCAGACGCGGCACACCGTCACACCGAAGTTACTTCATAACTCTGAAGGTGTAATGCGCTCACTCTATGTATCGCCACCCGGTCGGAATCCATTTCAAATACACCTCAATCGGGAATTGCTTCCAACCTTTAAATGATAAACTCAAAGTACACGCCTCCATGAACTGCATAATTATATACCTCGCTATTCATCCACCGTCTACCGACGCACCAAATAGAAGGAAACCTCGAAACAAACCCCGTATCAAACTGTCTGTCCACCGTACTTTGAACTACTTCAAGCCTCTTGCCGTCCATTGCTGAACGACGGTCTACCCCAAAGAGCGCAAACCATCCCGGTCTTGAGCAGTATCAATAACTAGTATCATATAAATCCATTGTATTAGGCTTCTTCAAACAAATTGTTATTATTCCCGATAACTGACCACGTTTTGTTATAATATGATTGAAATGTCAAATACAAAAAGCGGCCAAGTGCGAGTCAAACTCGCCCATGAAGGGTTCCGTAACAGCAAGTAACATAATATTTTATATTTGTGTTGATTGAATGAAAGGTAAATTGCAGTTTACGATTTATGACGTATTAAAAAAACTGTTCACTAGATCTCGTTGAAATCAATTTTCTGCGGAAGTTTGCATGTTAATGTACATCATAATATTTTTTAGTTTTATCATTCTCTTATTTTAGAAGTTACAGGGGGGGGGGGGAGGAGGAGGAGGAGGAAGACACACATTTTACCCATTTGGAAGTGTCTTTCGCACAAACTATCCACTTTAGAAAAAAAATATTAGAAACCTAAATATCATCTTTGAAGACCTATCCATAGATACACATATGGTTTTGTGAAAAAATGTTAGAGTTTCAGTTCTAAGTATGTCCCAAATAAGGCACCCCCAAAATTTATTGTTTTTTTTTTCTATTTTTGTCTTAAAATCTTAATGCGGTTCACAGAATACATCTACTTACCAAGTTTCAACGTCATAGTTCTTATAGTTTCGGAAAAAAGTGGCTGTGACATACGGACGGACACACAGACTGACATGAATCCATAAGTGTTCTGTTTTTTGCCATTTGGCTACGGAACCCAAAAAAGTCCAATAATGTTGAAAAAGATAAATCAAAGCATCTTAGAACTGCTGTCGTGGTCAAAAACGATCACGAGAGGATAATCATGAACCCGTAAACTGGAGAATTGAAATACTTAAATATCATTATGAAATCTTGAATATGAGTTGCATCAATTCACAACAAATTTTTTTCGATGAGTTTTCAACCAAAGTGAATATAATAACTTCTCATTTTCGAATATGACATGTTACCTAGCATAAGCCGCTAGGTAACATGTCATATTCGAAAATGAGAAGAAGGCGGTTTAGGATTTAGAAAAAACGAGTTAACTTAAGATAAAAATAGGTTTTCATGCAATATGGGAACTACCCGCTCTCATTGATGATGACCGGATTCGTAAGGTAAAAGAAAAAAATCAGAGTGGTCTTTGCTTGCACATGTACTTTTTTATCGTTACTAGACTCAAGCTCTGATTTAATTTTATTATGTGGCGTAACAAATATTGTGGTCAGTAAGTAATAAATGCGTTGCTGATGTAGTGTCGCGACGTCGCGTCCGGGGTGTTAGACGGCGCGCCGCTATTTCGGGCAGAGTATTTGCGTCCCGACTCCCGCCGTCCGATGTGCGCCTACTCTTCACGTGCTACTTGCAATGTGCAAAATGCTATTGTCCAACTCTGTTATTGTTATTACTGAGGTTATATCATTAACGTTTGGTCAATAGTTCCTCTCGTGTATACTTTTTCTGAGGATTTTCGAAGCGATACCAGCTTTATGTGGCGATTTTTAAAGTGAAAATTTACGTCAGTACCTGCGATTACATAGCACAATTCTCTACTAAGGATTTGAGCAATACCATCAATAGCCGACCGACCAGAGACCGAACGGGAGCTAAGACTGGTTTAGAAAACGGCTCGGCATATAATATTCATACTGTCACTGTTATATCTTCCGAGACGTCATAAAACGGTCTTGGGGTTGACAGAAAGTCAACCCCGACTGAGTGGAACTTCGATTTTTTTGAAGGTCTGTAGTTAGAATGCTGTAGGATTGTCAAAGGTGCCAATGTGTTACGATAAAGCGTCTTGATTAATTTTGCAATACGCTAACCTATCCGCTTACCACTTTGCCACGAACCCCTTAATATCCATATTATCACTTTGAAAAAAAAAGACTTGCATTGCTCGCGCCTTAACTTATGCGTCTATAGCTATAAGTC
The DNA here is from genome assembly GCA_905220595.1 of Spilosoma lubricipeda. Taxonomy (NCBI): domain Eukaryota; kingdom Metazoa; phylum Arthropoda; class Insecta; order Lepidoptera; family Erebidae; genus Spilosoma; species Spilosoma lubricipeda. Next base: position 8,007,824 of record HG992290.1, read on the forward strand.
ACCCATAATGATCAAAATTTCAATATAAATCAGAACGAGAAAAAATTGTAGTTGCAACTCAATTGCCTCTATACCTCGTCTGTATCTATCTCGTAGACACGATGATTTTGTATTTATTTCACGATTACTTAACTTTTATTTTAGAAAAAGTATATGCTACATCATTTGTAAATAGGGAATAGATTCAAAAGTTGGCGATGTTTTACAAATCCATATTGTCATCATTTAAGTGTCAGTATTGCTGAACACGGTTTAAATAGCCGATGTTACTTCGTTACACGTCATTACTTTTCGCGTAAAAGCTCCTTTGGTAAGTAGGTTTAAGATTCGTGGACAATGCGACTTATTTTAGCCATCCACAAATCCATATTTATAAAAAAATAAGTTTAACGTACGCTTCAAACACTCAAGTATTTTTGAACCGATTGAGCTCAACTTTTGACACGATATACAAATCGCTTCAATTTTGTTTTTATCTGTTCTTGCGTATCTTTATCATCTACGTTTTGCCGTGCCACAATGTGCCATAGCAAAACGTAGCAGGGCTGAGCAGGCTTATTTATCTGACACCTTTAAATGAGCAATTCTTGTATATATAATCAGAATCTCTGAAACGGCACCAACGATTTTCATAAAATTTTGTATGCAGAGGATTATAGGGGCGATAAATAAATAAATAAATAAATATTTCAGACATCTAACACACAACGCGATCTAGTCCCAAGCTAAGCAGAGCTTGTGTTATGGGTACTAGACAACTGATATGAATACATATATAATTGTAAATACATACATATTATACTAAGAAAACACCCAAACTCCGAAACAAATATTTGTAGATCATACAAACATTTGGTTCGACCCGGGAATCGAACCCGAGACCTCATGATCAGCAGTCGCACACGCCAACCGCTAGACCAACGAGGCAGTCAATCAATCTATCTAGCATTTATTTTAGAAAATTAACAATTAAGTACCGATCTTCTAGGTACAATAAATAAGGTGAGTAAAGCTGATTACGTTAAAGGAATTGAATGTTGTTGGATTTTTTAAAACTTTTCACATTTCCTTAGAAGATAGAGGGGCGAGTAGAGTGCCGCCTATAGGGTAAGGTAATAAGGTACTTTAGAGTAACAGGTGTTTACTCCATCATTTCCTTCCGGGTTTGGGGCTCTGGTGGGCAATGAGGCCGTGGTATCACTCTGGAGCTAGGCGAATCGGGCTTTTATGTCGACACCATTCTTCTCTAGTGTTACAGAATTTATGAGTATTCTAAAAACGAATATGCAAAGTTGTAAATAGTATGGAGATACGCAATAAGGATCGATTGTGCGATCCAAGTGTTGTACCCTCACAAAACATAGTTTAGCGAGGGTTTGCAATAAAGAATTATTTCATCTTGAAAACCGTTTTGTGTCATTCCAAGGCTAAGTCTTATAATTTGTTGTTTGAAAAGGAAATTCAGAGATGTGCGCAGATGAAATTTTATTATTTGTAATATGGTTGTGAAGATCTATACCTTTTAAAGGTTATATATTTATTGGTACATATTTAAAAGACACGACCAAACCATCAGTACGGGATTGGTATAGTATTGGTTATTCGTAAAATAATGGACTAACCAGAGTACTTTTTTTTATTGTAGTCTGTTTTCTTACACAGTGTGAGAATCAAACACATTTAGTACACTATGCTGTTTTTAACATTAGAAGCAATCACTGAAACTACATTTATTCGTATGTATGTGTGTGTAACGTAAGTTATTTTAAAGATGAATTATAATAGATAGGTACCTACTGTCACACCATTGGGCGAACAAAATTTTGTAAGAGACACTTCTAACAAGCATACCTAGTGGTCAACAATAGCTGCGCATAAATACAGATTTCGAATATTCTAATCAAGTATGAAGAGGGCGGTCATTTTTCCCCAAATTTTCTTTTTGAGCAACTGAAAAGATATACTCACGACGCGTTAGCCTCCGGGATGATATCGTCAGCGACGACATAGATCATAGCACCGGCTGCAAACGCCAGTGCATATGGCAACGCCGGCTGTGCGGCTGCTACTGCTACAGCACCCAGGACGCCGAATACGGGCTCGACCATGCCGGAGAGCTGGCCATACCTGATAGATATAACAATGCTTCTATAAAATTTAAGTACATATCACAAAAGTAGTACGTTCATTTCAAAACTTAAAAATAACCGAATCACGATTCCTATTTCTGGAATTGGTCGTAATAGAAAGACGTGACTCTATGTTGCATATCTTTATGGGATTATAAACATATATACAGTATGTTCTATATTGTATACGAATGTAGATGGTAAAAACAGTTTATCAACAGTTGATAAGTTAGAGTTTGTGTACTGACAAAGAAAAATGCTATCCTTCTTAACACAAGGAAAACATGGGTTCTTTCATTACTCAGAGTGAATAGTTTTACGGACCAACATCCAAGTAGATTGTCCGATCTATGTATATATTTGTAAGATGAGTTGTCCTCGTTACAGCGAATGTAAAAATGTTATGTAGTGCGTAGTGTTCGCCTATTATGTGAGTAGTCTACTGAAAGTAATTCAGTACGAACACTGAGGAGCCGGAACTTCAAAGGGCCGTATATCCAAAATACTGATCACGACGTCATGTATCAGTATGTTGTTAATTTTCACGTGTACGTGTGGCGGGGTGGAGAGGTACGGCGAGCGGTGCGATGCCGAAAGAGGCCGCTAACGAATTGTTTTGGTGAAAGTGCGGACCAGTGCCGCGACCACATTCCGACGAACTGGTCGAGGAGCCGCTGTTGTGGGAAACGCCGCCAGGGCCACCCCACACGATGACCAGCCTATATCTAACTGCCAACTTAGTTTCTATCACGACTACATTCAAACTGTTAATGCATCCAACAACAGGTCCGAGAACAAATTGTACCTGGCACCAATATCTCTTACATTCTAATCGTCAATGTATATTGAAGAGAAAAGCTTTGGGAGAAAAACCTTCCTGGAAAGAAGTCGTTCCAAAAGAAATATTTAAACATTTTGGAAAGTTTGAATAGTGATTGTAAAGGATATAAGGTATGTAAGGAGGGAAGGTTAATTTGCATTAGATAACAATGGTATATAACAATAGCTAGGCGGAAAGCGTGAGGGGAAACGGGTTTGTTGAAATTGTGAGGGGTACGGGGCGAGCACGGGCGGGCGGCGACGGCGGCGCGCCGGGTGCGCGACGTGATGTTATGTTATCGCATGCATTATTCAGCGGGTGGCGAAAGCGGCAATTTGCGACAATATCCACTGATTCGCAGAATCGCCGACTGTTGAGCCGCCGACGAGCCATAAAACAGGATACCCGTCACTCAATAACTACGTCGCATTTAAATAAAAGCTTACGAATAAAACATATGACATGTATTTTTTTAAATGGACCATTGTTTATAATGGTAGCTGAAAGGTAGTGGGTATCTGATATCGGGGTTATAACATTGTTTTTAATCTTATATATATTAATATGGCATGTAGAGATAATGTTTATTGTTAGAACTTTCTTAGAAAGTGTTTGATGAAGAAGAAAAATCTACAATGAAAGTAGGCAGTCTACTTTTAGTTGTGAGCAAGTCTCATCTCGAGCCTATTCTGGCTAGATAATGGATCAGGCGAATGTGGTGAATGTTGTATATGACCAACATACATACATATTGTACAACGCAATTTCAGTAGGTATGTCTTTGTTGTTGCCTTTGTAAACGATCCTCTTGAGGAGGTGTTCAAGAAGATTAGGCGCGGTAACAACGCAATATGCGCTCGCTAAACCGGCCTCGATTGCGCAGAACAGCGCCACCAAGGCTGGCAGTGCCTTCCGCGACGACTTCTACGGGGGCCGCGCGGTGGCGACGGCGGCGGCTGCGGTCGCCGTGCGCCAGCGTCGCTCTCTTGATTTAATTATTTAACTCTGAAGGCCGATCGCCCGAGGCAGGCAGCGGGCGGTGCGCTGTGACTGGTCCGACGGGTGCGGTCCGGAAGAACGCGCAGACAGCGCGCCGCCGGCCGCTTGCCACGCACCGCACCAGACTCCGCGGCACCGCAGCGACATATTGCATACCAACACCACGCAACACTCAAATTTCGAAATAGACGACTTTCTCGGGTCCAGTTAGCAATAACCATCTGACCAAATAACGTCGCATGTGTCGAGAGAGCGGCCCCCAGACACGCGGACTCGTGGCGGTACTGACAATCGGCCGCTGCTCCACCGCACCGCCCGCACCTTCACCTACCACTTACGAAAACTTACGGTAAATGTAATCTGTGTAACAATTTTGAATATTTGTAAATCGATTTCGTGTCGATTGCACAGCCTCCGCGATGATATTACTCCTCTGGTCAAATGACATCTTCGCGCTTACAGCTATTAGAGGCACTATCTTTATTAAAAAAAATAAGAAAAAAGTTAACAAACCAATTACTAGTAATTTGAATATATTATCTAACGACTAATTGACACGAGAAGTTAGGTACGTCGTTATGAGTCACATATGCGCTTGCGGTGAGAAATGTTGACTAGACGCATTGTCTACGACAATGGACCAATATACAGCTTAGAATTATTATATCATGCAACAAAAAACCAGTAGTAAGTCTGACTCGAAAACAAGACAAGACATACATATATCAATACCAGTTGCAAAACCTATTTTGCGCACATGAATAAATTAGTGGAAAGACTGGTAAGTAACAAATTATAATGTGTATATAAAACACAGACAGCCCGAATCTGGTCTTCATTCTGTAATATATTGCCTAAGGTAACCATTTTAGCTAGTAAGATCAGTCTACAGGTCTCAACCAACACACGGTCATCAAAGAGAAAAAGTAACTCCAAATAAGAGTTTCTCGAAAGAAAGAAGTAGTCCAAAGAAAGTAAATGTAGACAACATCCGCACAAAACTTTCATAAGACTTCGATGCGGTCAAAATCTTCATTTCTTGAAAGCCCCGTAGAGTCTGAAACTAGTAGAGTATCCTCAAAATATACTCGTGGTAAAATACCTTAGACAAGGCACTGCAGATTTTGTATTTACTTCCATTTTACTAATATTAGTCAAATTTTATACCATTTCACATAATTGACATTTCTGAACAGAATTATCGATTCCTCATGACACAACACGCGTATTTACCTACAAAAATAATATTATTATGAGGCGATATATAAAACAACGCACAGTTTCGATCAAGGAAATATAAAGATCGTTATCACAGGTTAAAAGACAATAACTTAAAGAATATGTCTTCTGTATATATGTCTATCAATATTAGGCTAGTCTCAGTAGATATTTGAGCATATACACTAGGTATGTACGCATATACACTCATGTACAAACGGCTTACTACAAGTTTTGCTGCAATTAGGCTTGGTACAAACTGACACGCAAAGCCTTTAATAGTCTACTGTTGGACGAAAGCCTCTCCTTAGCAAGGGGGTTTTGGCCAACTACACCACGCTGCCCGCTGTACAAACGTATCACCCGTTGCTACTACTGATCGCTGGTAACCGAAGTTGCCGTATTCGGTGGCGGCAATCGCATACAGTCATCGGTCGCTACTTCTAGCCACAATTCGCTTGTTTTCTGTCAGTCTCAAAATGGTCGTCGTGGATGGTTTGTGTCGCACACAGAAGACGGACACCTTATGCAACTCCTTAGCGTAAACTTCGTTAGCGCTGCTCAGCACAATTGTAAGAAAATTTGTTAATGTTGCTTGTATCTTCAATTGACGACTTTTAGTTTCCAGTTACCGACACCGAACTCTTTTTAATCGTCAGGAGTACGTGTTAAGTTATACAACTGGACACAAGAAATGTTTACGTTACGCAGGGAGTCGGTGATTTCATACTGGTTCTATAGAAATCAAATATTCATAGGTAGCTTGTATCTAACACAGGGCACAAAACTGTCTATGTTTACGCCCTGCTATAGGGTTCGTTTTAAGTTTTCCTTCTCTTTGCAGTGACGTAGCCCTGCGTAGTTTGCTTCCTCCCTTAGGCGCCTCTTACAAAATCCGCGGGATGAAAAGGTGTGGTGACACTCCCTTTTCTTCACATTCACATGGGAACTGGGTCTCTTATAAGATAGATATATTCTTATAATAACTAATTAATTTTCCCCGCTTTTGCGACGTTTTCTATTGATGCTCGGCTCAAAATGATCGTAGCGTAATGTTACCTATGCCTATAACATTCCTCGATAAATAAGATATCCAGCACTAAAAGAACGGTCAATTCGAACTAGTACCTAGTTCCTTTCATTACCCAGTTCAAATGAACAAACTCCTCAAAATAAGATGGATCCCCAACGCATAGTTTAGAGTATTCCTCTAGTTAGTTTGTTTGTTGTTTAGATATTCCATTTCGAGGTGTCTAAATTAACAAAACAGTGGTAAACAGTTTCCCGTATGGATGTGTATATCGGACTAACCGAGCATTTCTTACTCAGGCTGCATTCTTCGCTTCTTGAGTATTGCAACAAGACCCTATCGCATTTGTTTTTGTAGGCTATAACGTAATTTTATTAAGGATTCCTTGGAGGTCCTCGACGTCAAGCTTTATAGCAGATAAACTTTTTATACGTGCATTTTATTGATTATATTTTTGGAAAAAAGACTAATAATATTAATCGAATACTCCTATTTGCCTCGTTGGACTAGTGGTTAGCGTAAGCGACTGTAGATCAAGAGGTCTCGGGTTCGATTCCCGGGTCGGACTGCTGTTGGGTTTTTCTTACATGAAATTCTTAATAGCAGCCCGGAGTATGGAAGATGAGGCCGACGGCTTAACGTGCCTCGGAGAGCACGTTAAGCCGTCGTTCCGGTTGTCATGAACATCTATGGCAATCGTTATTCAGGAAGTCAGTGCCCTCAAATATACTGACAACTAGTTCAATCTTCGAATTCTGTTGTTGCGGTCAATTACTGAGTTGCGGAGGTCCGATGTCAGTCGCTCTGTGTAAAAACTTATATTAAGGTAATACCGGTTGAACTAGTAACCGACCCCAAAGCTTGGGAATAATAAATAAAGGCTAGGTAGATGAAGATGACTTCTAATTTGCCTGTAAGCATTGCTGTAAGGGTTGCTGACCAAGTATATAAAAACATCAAAACAACAACAAATAAGTAGCTACAAAGTTAAAATCGTGTCAAAAGAACAGAACGAAAGTTAGGGCAACATATTTATAGATAAATATTTACAGTAAAAACAAACTTTACTAGGCTGGCAGTATCAGGACCGTTTTTAATTTATCCCTTATCATCTTTAACAAAGTGGGGGTCCATCGTACTTTCAATAGCTATTACGGATAAATTATTAGTTTTCATGGTTAAAGTCTTTGTAAATAGTCAGTACATAACAACAACTATCAACAGGTAATTGACGTCATTTTATGAATGTAAAACCAAACCTATTTTCAATAATGTGCACTAACAGGAAAATTTAAATATTTTATTAATGTTTTTTGTTTACTAAATTAGTTTAAAACGTTTACTATAATTTACATTTTTATTATAGTCAAATAGACTATTACGATCAAGACGTGCTAATAAGGTTAGTGCAGAAAGCGAGCGGGGCGAGGTCGTCGCTCGGCGTACATTCCAGGCCCACTGCAGGTCTGTATTCCCACTTGAGCACATTCTTGCCGCCAGTACAGCCGAAAGAGCAACGAAACAAGGGGCACACACAAAAAGTAAATGCGGTTTTTCGGTAAATATATTGACGACAGCAGTTATCGTTAGCTTACACTGGTTGTCTATCTGACAAGAACATGGATTTACATAATTCTGATACTGTTGAGATTAATGAAAAGCTACCCAATTTGAATGATGTTTATCTTCATTCCCTTGCATTTAGTAGTTCGTCTAGTTTCATAGCAACGAATTACAACTTGCTCTGTAATGTTACGGTTTAACTACCTACATACTTGTATTTATAATTCCGACCCTTGCAATAATTCTTCGAATATGAGTATAGTATTCATTTCTAGAGATATTAACATGAGTTCCTTTCACTGCTCTCAGTAGAATTGGCTTGGCGGCGCCAGTTTAGCGGTTCCAAGAACACGACGGAATGCGAGTATTTAGAACTTTTACCTATTTGGTAACGTTTATAATACGTGCACGTACCACAAAACGTAAGAATGCCCTGTCAATTTGAATAATTTTCATTGTGTACATTTAATAACGAATAACTATTTGTAAATATTCTATCTAGTCAACATTTAACATAAAAGGTGGCATCCCGGAGGTTTTAGTACTTTGAACTCGTAATCCTGTTAACCATTTTTATATTTAGGCATATGACCATGCGAAAATATGCAGATTTCTATGAATCTGCTTAACTGTATGACATTATAACAGTTTCTGGTGGACACATGATCACAAATCTGAGCGAGTAATCGAGCTGCTCGAGCCGGCAACAGTCGCTAAATGAATTAGCCTGAACAGGAATGGGGTCGGTAAGTCTGGCTGCGTTGGCATCCGGCCTAACGACGAGCGCGGGCGCATTCTCTAACCGCGCGCCACTGTCTAACTGCAGAGTGGCAAACTTGCTACCACAAACTGAACACTAATTTAGGCACGTCATGTGGTAAGTTTACTGCTTACATACCACTAGAAAATAGTGAAACATTCCCATATTTTATTTCATGATGCCTTTTGTCTTTCTCTAGTAAATCAATTATATAAACTATGTATTATATAATATGTAAACTCGGTTCGGTTCGGTTCGGGAAGAGAAAAATAAACATGAAAATATAGTTGATTATTCTTACCAAAATGCTCTCCAGACCGAGAAGCCAGCGGCTTGTAGGGGTAAGCTGACTGCTAAGCCCTCAGGAAAATTTTGGATGCCGATGCCCAAAGCCAGGTTTCTGTGGACAAAATAAAAATAAGGGTTGAGTAATTTCAATTCAGTCATCTTAACATGTAGGTACCTATCGTGGATCGATAGTAATAATACTACAATCGAGAAATTTTGTACATTAAGAACAGTTTTATTTTTGTTTTGTTTTTGCTCAGAAACAAGGTAAAAATTGTGCAACTCATTGGAGAAACGTGGTGGGTTCTTAGAAAACTTATTAATAACTAGCTGAGATCCGCGGTCTTACCCGTGGTACAACAAACGCGAGTAACGCCGCTGGGCGCATCTAGTCTAAAAAAAAGTAGCCTAAAATACTCTTTATATCATCAACAATCTGCCAGTGAAAGTCCGGTCGAAATCGACCCAGTCGTTCCAGTGATTAGCCGGAACGAACAGACAGACAAAAATTGAAATAAAAAAAAATTTGGGTATATGGACCGTGTACATTTAAATATTACAAACAGACACACCAATTTTATTTATTTGTATGGATATAGATGTAGGTATAGATTTATTAGTCGCGGCAAAAGCACTGTTACCTAATGAAATTTATAAGTGGTTGAACTATCACTGCTAAGAAATGGTGCAACGGGAAAGGCCTATGTCCATTTGAGTAGAGGACTAGAATAGTCTGATGATGATGAACTATTACTATAAACGTCACCGTACAACAGTGAACTGCAATAGGCTGAAGATAAAACACTTTTGGTATATATAAATATCACATCCACCTTTAACAGATTACAGCTGGACATAGGCTCTCCATAAAAAGGAGATTTTGTCATGCTATATAATGGTATGTAGTTTCATACAAAATATCTCTTGGGTCGGAAAATAGTAGTCACATCATCGCTTTTGTATCCTACTCAACGCGTTCAACATGAATACAGGAGAGTATTAGAATAATGTGTACCTAACATTTAGCAATATGTGTACCTACGTAACAAACACAAGTAATAGAAGATATGTGCTGACAGTGGCACATTCCTAACGAAGCCTGTCCCTCCCCCCACTGCACCTGCCACCCTCGCCGCGTGCCGCTCTAGGAATGCGGCTAACAGTACTCCGCAGCTTTAGTCACCGTTAAACTCAACTGTTCCCGCAATGCAGCTAAAACATACTTCTCGTAATATATTACGGAATCAAATGATAATAGACTTTATTCGATTTGTACAAATTTTTACTCCAATCGAACGAAATGACACCTATACTGTATGACGATAATGGTTGAAAAACAGAATTTTAAAGTTTTTGAAAGTATAGTGTTAAAGCTGTTTGACAACAAAATATTTTATTTTATTTATAAATGTCTTCGAGTTACGTGTATTAATTGTATTTAATGTGATTCTTATTATCTGATTGAACAAAGTCGTCATGGATTAAGTACGAAAGTACTTTTAAGTTTTGTGTAAGATAACTAACGGTACATATTGAAGTACCACAACAGCTAAAAGTACTAATAACGACGTAAACGGAAGCCTCGGGAATTCCTGTTAAAATGGTTAACTTAATAAACATGCAAAGCGGTGCGGAACCTTTGAGCTCGGTGAAAGCTGTTCGCTACGAGCCGCGCATGCGCCGCCCGAGTACACCGCACTAGGCTCATCAATTGAGTATTTACTAACAAGTTTGCACTCGAAATTTTTTAAACCCCATTGTATACAAAATATTATTTAAAAAAAACGGATTGTGTTATGCGATTTTCAAATGAAATATATATCTGGTCACTATCCTGTCCCAATTCGCTATACGGTCGGGTACCAAATAATAAATTGGTATAATTTAGCCGGATATGGGATGTTAACAGTTTCGTTTATCTTCATCAATAACGTTAAATTAGATCGATAGAAAACTCGTTATTTGTACACCATAATATTACAGTTACAAGAGTACATAAAATGCGAGATGTAGTTTACAAAGAGTGGTCTTATTGCCAAAAGCAATCTCTTCCAGACAACCTTAGAATTAGAATTGCCAATAGAATCTACTGTCAATGTTATAATTTTTTTAAGAACCCCGTATCTTGCCTCGACACTTGCATCAAATAGTGTGACTTAAGGAGTTGAATGACTTTCTAATTTAACTTTCAAAGAGGCTCTCATGCGTGGTAAATTGGCACTTCTCTTGAGTTCGATCTTTCCCAGGAGATTCAGTTATCCGAACAGTTCAGTTATCAGAACTATCGGATATTCAGTATCCCTTTGATGTTTAGTATATCGCTATAGAGAGAACTAAATCTGGCAATTATAGCTGTTACCTGAGATTATTTGTTTGGTATACAAATAATCTCAGGTTTGAGTAAATGGTAACCGAATAGGTTAGGACATTGCAAATTCAAATCGTGGATGGGTGACTTTTCTTAACATATTGAGACCCCTTTAGGCCTCAGTCCCGGTCTCAGTTGTAAAATGAACTTCTGAGGTAATCGTTACGGGTGGTTGAGGCTTTAAAAAGTCCGATGACAATCTATCTTTAGAACTTTCATATCACCTGGTCCCTACCGACTTGGGTTGTGGAGGTAGTCGTTGAACGAAAAGCAATTGAAGTTAGCTTTGTTTGGGCAAACGCGTAGAGGCTGTTTGTTACATTTAAAATAAATACCTAGGTAAAAATAGTAAAAATCAAGCCACCAAGGAATCAATGAATAATAATTATGTCGCTCAAGCGTGGTCAATATTTTCTCCTTTCTTTTAACCACCGACCCTCTTCTATAACAGCATCGACATAACTTCTGTTATAGATATATCTTAGATTAATGTAGTCACTAATTGCATCTAATGAGGAATAACTACTACATGTTTAGTTTTTTTGTTTTCTTTTTTTTGTTTTTGTATTGTAATAGGCGGGCAATAAACGAGCAGACGTATCGCCTGATAGTAAGCGATTACCGCCGCCCATAAACACCTGCAACACCAGAGGCGTCACAAGTGCGTTGCCGGCCTTTGGGGAATGGGGAGGGAAGATAGGGGGAGGGAGTTTGGGTTATGGGCCTCCGGTATCCTCATTCACTCGGTGAAACACAGTGCAAGCACTATTTTACACCGGTTTTCTGTGAAGCCGCGGTATCACTCTGGTCGAGCCGGCCCATTCATGCCGAAGCGTGGCTCTCCCACGGTCTTTATTGCATACATGTAATAACATAAAAGATAGATATAACAATTCAATATAAATATAACAATCGGCGGTCTTATGGCTCACGGCAATTTCTTCCAGACAATCTTAACATAACGGTAGGTAACTTAATATATGTGAAATATATCAGAAAAAAATGATAAATAAAATATTAACACAGAAACACATACTTATACTCATTAAACATGTACAAATACATTTACTTGCAATACACTTAAATAATACTTATATCCATACATAAATACACTGAAAATAAGATTTAATAACTGTTTATAATGACAAATAATAGTCGTACACTAGTTTAAAAAAAATAGGCTAGGTTTTCGCTTGTAGGATTGTCAATTAGGTTAGTTATTAAGTCTTTAGAATACTTACGTACAATACCACAAAGAAAGAAGGGATCCATCAATTAGACTAATTTAAAGAAAGTATGTAGTTTGTTTTGTTCTTGCAATTCTAATAAGAAATGCCTTATGCGTAAGAGTATATATCCAACTGAATAGTTTATGGACTAAAGAGCGAAACCTAATGTCTATGAATGTCCAAGTTCGAACTACAGACTCCTATTAATTATGACGTCTTCCCATCAGTTTGACTAAGAAAAACTAATAATATTTTTATTCAATGTAATGATGCATGCAATGCAAAATTCAATGATGAATAAAATATTTTTAGTATGGTCCTTTTTTTAGAATTTTCCCGGATTTGATACGTTCCTATCTGGCAACCCTACCCACACTACATATTTGCTGTAAATTAGTTATAGTTAGAGAACCTAAAAAGGATAGTAGGTTAAAAGTTTTCAAAGAGAAACATCATATCACAAAATCAATCCACTAATAGAACGTATAACATCTAATCAAATCAAATATTTTGCAAATACGATTTTGAAATACTTGGCTTACTCCGAAAGTCAAACGAAATATATACAAATACCGTATAGTTAAGTAAAGTACCTACCATAGATAAAATCATAGCAGATAAAAAGATTGGAATGAATGTAACTGTATTCATAACATACATAAAAGTCATTATTTTTGTAAAATCGTCAGTGACAGTCGCCACATCTCTTTCATAAATTGCCGAAAGAACGGTGTGAAAGCGACATTGAAGGTTAGGTATTGGTGGCAGTTAACGTCTTATGATTATTTTAATGGCTGGCTGCCTCAACATGTACCTAACCGAAACACTCGTCACATATTTGACTTTATATAGACAAGACTTGAACTCTAAAAAAAACAAATATATTACTAAAATAAATAATTACAATACATACATTTTGAGCATCCTACATTATTAATTGCTGTTATCGATATGGCGATGCGTTAATGACTTAATCTTAAATTAAACGACTTATTTAGAACATTATTTAGAACGAATCTTTGGAAATATTATTATCAATTCAGGATAATGCCGGCCTCCAGTTCGATTTATTGTATTAATCTGTATTAATGGTAGATGGATCTATAAATATATCTTATTTAGTGGTGACAGAATTAAGTCACATTACGCTTCATCGCTTCCACTGTTTAGTGTGTCACAGAAAAGGCTGCGGTTCGCAACTTACTGTGTCAACCAATACCTATAGAAATTTATAAGTGAATGGAGTAACGTTGACTCCGGATACATCCGAATTCCAATTACATCACAGACGAGTCCATTTCACTTTCCGACCTACCCGGAAGTGAATTCCTAAGCACGAGCATACGGCGCGGTCGAATTTTTAATGTAAAGAGCAATAATAGACTTAAATGTTGTGATCGTAGAGTTCTCATGAAGAGACGGCGCAAAAAGTCTCTAGAGGCACGCACGAAACATCGAAGCGGATGTGAACGTTTCGAAAAGCCATGCTAAAAGTGACTTTGTTGTCTTGCATGAGGGTGTAAAATCACGCTGGTGTCGGAGACCGACAGTCGCGAAAGTAGTGGCAACTTTCACGGCGCGATGGGGGCGCATGAGGCGGCTGCGCGGGGTCCTGCCGACGGCCCATTGACGACACCGTAACCTACATACCGCAGCTCCATTCATACCGTGGCCTCGACAAGCGGTGCGCACGCACAGGACTCTAAGCCCGCACACTTGCCGCTGTTACAGCGACACTGGAATTTCCATAGGCCAATTACACAACTCAAGCCAGTAGCTGTCGCAATCGGACCTATACATTGGGCCGGGGTCGTACTACCATCGCTACACTTGTTCAATTAGAACTATCAATAACACGTTCAATGGACTAAAAACATCAAACAGATGAAAATCGTAAATATTTAAATAGAAATTAGACTGCGACTAGATTATTTTAGATCTGCAATGTTTGCAGATTATAATAATGATAACGTTTTTTTAAATTCGAAACTGCAACATGTTGTATCTGGACGAACAAGAAGTGAGTATGTAACAATCATGACATGAGTGACGGTGCATTAGTAGAGGATTAACGTGAGAAGTCAATATAAGCCTCTCTCACGTCCTAAATGCATCCATTTACGTATAAAATTCGCACGTTTCATAATAAATGACTATTAATTGACAACATTGACCTACCTAGTAGCCGGCTTTGGGAAATTAAAATAATCCTAGCAGTCCAAATAATATATTGAATTGTCATAAATATGGTTTGGTTCTAATACCAGTTTCCTGCTAATTGAATGGACTCGTAAGCTATCTAAAGAAGCGAATTTTAAATTTAATAAATTATTTGTAACAGAATAAAAATGAAACGGTTTTGGTCTTTGTAAAGCCGTCGTAGCAAGTGTATACATTTAATCCCATTAACTCGTTATTTTAGATTTGTGATAAAAGCTCATAGAATTATTTTAAATAAAATGAACAACATAACATTTTAAGTTATCGAGTAGGTTAAGTTACAAGACACGAAATATTCCGATTTAAAATAATATTATGATGTATCTAGTCAGTCAACCTTGGGAAGTGGCAATGAGTGAATTGTCGACGAGTATTTACCGTACCTAACGAATATAAGGTGGTAGATGAATTGGCAATACAAGGTGGTTGCGCTAGGTATAGCAGCCGACAGAGGGGCAGGCTGCGCAGGGGGGGCAGGGAGAGCGGCGGCTGCCAGACAGCGGGGCTCCGCATGGGAGGCTAACAGCAGCCTCTTGCATCGTACGCTGCTCGACGTCGCCGCCGCGTCGCGCCGTCGCGACAGCTTCACGCGAAGGCTGCTCCACTTTGATTAAAATTGCATATTAAGCGACGTTTACACGAGACTTAAAGAGCCGAAGGTGTCAGTTGCCGCTCAAAACGTTATTCATTACACAACGAGTCAGATGTTACTGCCCAATATTAAAACGACGTTCGTGTAAAGGTTTATGTAAAGACGGCAATTGCTTGTAGCAGATAGGCAAATAATATATTTATTTCCTTTATGTTTCAAGAAATAAACGACTTTATAATTTCTTTTTCAACTTAAATGTTGATTGCAGATTATGTTGACATAATGATACATTTTAAGGTATAATTCGAATTAAACTTAAATAATCTGTACCAAGGTACAAATTTGAGAACAATCAATCACTTGTAAAATTAATATGGCATTCAAAACACTTACACATATTTGTTGGTACATATCAAAAACAGACTTATGTTTTTTAATAGCATAAGGAGGAAAATGAAAAGACGATGGTAAGGAACTACCTGCCCATGGACACCTACAACTCTAAGGTGACAAGAGCGTTGCCACCATTCAGTCCCTTCTCCTGGAATTTTAGACAAACTCATTTTTTAAGTTCGTACTTTCCTATTCAAAGAAAAAGTTTAATTAAAAAACTAAAAACTGAATACGTATTTTTTTTTTTTGATAAAATTTATATATTCTATCCAGAGGCGTTCTTACAAATTTATTGACACCTTATTCATTAAATTCGGTTCAGTAGTTTAGACGTTACGATAGAATATACAAACATACACAGAGTGCCAAAACTATTGGCATTCCTTAGTCTATTAGTCTTAGCCTTAGTGTACCTATTAAAACAAGTAAAATTTTAACAAAAATAAAACCGACTTCAAGGTTTGACTCGATTTCTCTTAGATGCCATAATCAGATCTTAGTGTATCTTATAATGGTACCACCGTTGGGATATCTCCTTTCCATTAAAAAAAGAATCATCAAAATCGGTTCATAAACGACGAAGTTATCCGCAAATACACATAAAAAAAATATATATATACGGTCGAATTGAGAAACCTCCTCCTTTTTTTGGAGTCGGTTAAAAAGTCGTATGGGGTCGTGGGAATCCAGATAGAAACGAAGTTTTTTCTAAACAAAATATTTAAAGTTCTATAAAAGGTATAAAGAAAATAACTACTCAGGCAACGATATTATATAAAAAAGCAGACATGTTATCAGCGCCCTAAAAGTGAAGACTCGTTTACGTTCCAAATGACATCTCTTTCAATTACAGTACGTAATGAATCTTCTGACGCTATGGTGGGTGAAGAAAGAATAAACAATTTTTGCCGCGAGAGCGATAAGGATGCGTGGACTGCGAATATCAATGGCGAACATATTATAGATTAGTTTTACAGAAGCGAATTTTGGCAGTAACTTTAATACCTGCTACTAAAATTCTATTTTATTGAATTTTTAGTTAGTATTTATTATAACTATTTTATAAAGGTAATTGTATTAAAGCAAAGTTTTCCATTGTTTTAGAAATATCACCACTCAATAATTATAAAGAACTCCTTGTGAGCTATGCAAAAACAATTTATGCCTCTGTGGCGCAGTGGCAGCGTATATGACTGCTGTGCTTGAGGTCTCGGGTTCGATTCCCGGGTCTTTGTATGATCTGCAAACATTTGTCTCGGAGTTTGGGTGTTTTCTATCTATAATATGTATGTTTTTACAAAAAAATATGTATTAATATCAGTTGTCTAGTACCCATAACACAAGCTCTGCTTAGCTTGGGACTAGATGGCGTTGTGTGTTAGACGTCCGACTTATTTATTTAAAAAATTTTAATTAAATTTAACACTGAGAGATTTATTGGCTTTTAGTCTTAACAGAGAGATATTTTCTATCGATAGAGAATGATTTTTTGTAGGTTTGAAACTTGAGATAAAGTTTGTTATTTTGTGTCTACTTTACTTTTGAATGTTTATGGTATTATCTTTAATTTATAAATCATACTATTATTTCAAAAATAAATAGTATATTTAAACTCATTTTCCTTCTTTATCTTAAGATTAAGGCGTAAACACAGAATTGAGAATAAACCGAATAACTTTTTGGCCCTGTTAGTAATAAGTAACACGCAATATATCTTGTACACTTACTTAAGCAACCTGCTAAACTTCTCAATCGAGTGTCCAATCTACGTCTATAAACATGTTAGCCTATACAAACATTTGAAATTAAAGAATACATTTGTATATTACATTACATGATTATTAAATATACCTAGCTATATTTTTCTCTTACATGCTGTTTCGTATCTTTCATACTATTCATCAGTGAAATTTGTCAACGCATGCAATTATAGAAAAAAATAAAATAACTATAAAGGTCACTTGTGCTGCCACCTAGTAATATCTACCGAAACATGTTCTCTCGGAAATAAATTAAATTAAAAATGGTGAAGAAAAAGTTAATTATTATTATTTTTTATTTTTTTTTTGTAAATACATACAAAACATCCAAACTCCGAAAAACAAATATTTGTAGATCATACAAATATTTGATCCGACCTGGGATTCGAACCCGAGACCTCAAACAGCATTCGCATACACTACCATTGCGACACCGAGGCAATAATCTTACATTACGGACGCTTTTGGCGGGCTAGGGTTTAGGCTTTAGGCTACCTCTCCGCAACGACCCATTAAGAACTTCATTCTAAAAAAAACACACCAATGTTCGGTATCAACGCATCTCTCAATTGAAGAAGTTGAAGCATGCATGTAACTACGGTATAGCATTTTAGGTGCAGGATGAAGGCAAAAAGCTAAAATTATCTATCAAACTTTTCAGTATATCTAAATCCGTAATATTCAATTAAAGTACTCAAAAGCAATAACACAAATAGCATAAAACTTCATCAGTAAAATGAATATTTATTGAAGTGATTCATTAATCTAATCGAGTTGCAAGAGATACACTAGTTGCTGGTATATGTATAAATGTTCTAATGAGCACTGCTACTCGAACGCATTCCAAAGTGTACCCATGAATGATACCAAAACCTGTCTACTTAAACATAGTATTTCCATATGAACGTATGTAAAGAATGCTAGGAATGTCATATCCATTGAATGAGAGAGCAATTAATAATGAACATTCGAAAGCGTAAAAGATTACACGAGAGCCGACGAATTCCTTCGTAGCGCATTCGGTTGCGGCATTCATCAATAGCAGGACATTAACCAACTTCAGTGTGGGACAAATGAGAAGCATCAATAATGTACAAACCGATTGCCAAATAAAATTTACATCGCATTCAAATCACTAACTGTAAAAAGGCATCATTAAAATGACTAATCAAACGATCGACGCTCAAAAATCTAGTGAAATGTTAATTACTCGTATATGTCGGAATTTATTGAAATTATTCGAAATAAAATTAATTCTTGTTGTGATTTTACTAAAAGAGAGGTTTTGGTTGTTTGAGAAGAAATGGAAGACTTCCATGGACCGGTTGAGGTAAGTGGTCCATCAACCTCGGCGGTCCGAAGCTGACCGCCGATCGCTCAACTAGTGGATGTTTCTCATCGACTCACATCATATTTCTTTATTAACGATATAATACTCATAAACCTTAGTAAAGAAATCATTTCTTACATAAGATACTTAACAAAAATCCCGCTTGTAGTACTAGGCCTGTGGTTAGTCTGCTTAACAAGTATTTTAATAGGTAATAAACCACTTTGCACAAAGAGCTATGTATCTCACAATACTTTAGTGGAAAAAGTTATATTTATGTTTAATTTAGGAGGTAATAGAGATCGACTTTGTCTTAAAAAACGTTTAAAATGTCATATTATAAATTTGTATGTAACTCTATGTGTTAATCTTTCACGGCAAAACTATTGCACCGATTTCAATAAAATTATAGATATATATCTCTTGTAGATATACTAGTCTTTAACGTGAAAACCGACATACCGCATTTAAATCTAATATTTACCACCGCGGAGAACTATAGTCTTACTAACAAAATTACGTGATGACATTCAGTAGTGCGTTTGTAATACATTCATAATAAACTACGTTGGAACACAGGAAATGTCAACCTTCACCTACTAATTGTTGGTTTTTTATTGTGTCTACAATCCAACTTTTCACTTAGACAAATGATGCTAAAGATTTCTCAGGAATCAAGCACAGCTATAAATCATCATCACATTGTCCTCTAACAAATAGATCACAACGATTGTTTGCACTTTATTTTTAAATGGGGTTTGGCTTTGTCGTCTACTTTCTACGAAGTCGATTTCAAATAACATAACTCATGGCATATTTGCTACGGGACAAGATAGACGTAAACTTTCTACAAAGCGCTGCGTAATCGCATTTAAATCAATTACACTGCTATTTATTTGTTTTACCAGTACAATGCATACATAATATAATCAATATAAAATCGATGAATTATTGCGTCTTAACTTTTCTACAATTTTCAACGAAAAACACATGTTGAAATATTTTCAGAAAGCACCCCACGCTTTTTACATTAAAATTATTTTCTACTTTCTAGATCGATTGCTATTAAATCGTGCTTTTTAGTTTTTTAAACTATAATTTATTTTCTACTTTTCAGTTTGGTATATTAACAAAAGCGTGTTTGTTTAGTTTTTAAAAACTGTTTTGTTTTTAGAAAAAAACTATTTGTTTTTTTTTTCACATTATCGTGTTGCCATCGGCTCTTGATCCTTGTGCAAATGATAATCAGACTCCTAGAAGTAGGTGAAAATGAAGTTAAAAGATTTTGTTACATACAAATATACGTACATGGATACAAGTGAAGCTAATAAAAGAGTTTTAAAAAGGCTTTCTGTGTTTCCTGAAATTAATAAATATTTCTAAACACATACATTACAGATGAATTACACCTAGACATAGAACAAATGATAGTGCTTATCACATAAAACTTTGTCCTGGATGAGATTTGGAAACACGATTTCTGAGAACTATTAATCTCCCAGTTAGATAAAAGACAAGTTATTGGTTGATATACCTACTAACTGTCTTCAACAAAAAGGTATAGGTTACACCCGTACGAATTGAAATACAGAACAAGATGCCTATTTCGTAAAGGTTATTTGGGTCCTTATAATTTTTATTACTTTTATAAATCATATTAATTATTTCATTGTATTCATTGAAAACAAGCTTTAGCCCACGGCTACGCCCGCATGTATGTATGTCGGTTATGGCGGTAGAGTCGGTCATTCCTCAACAATTAAACTATCGCTATACCAAAAAAATTTACCGTGAAAGCGTAACAGAGAGACAGACAGAGAATTTATAATATTAGTATGAACTCAACATATTTAAAAATACTTTTATTTAAACTGTTTAAGGTTTTACGTAATGCCAAGATGATGTTTCTATCAGTCTTAAATTGTGGACCAATGATACCTTTTAAAGGCTAACTTAAATTATTTTAGTTTAGAAATACATAATCTGGTTGAGTTGAGATCTAGGAAAACCAGATGTTTTAACTGCTCAAAGCTACAGTGTTTTCAATTAAGCATATTTGCTGTTTAGCTATTTACCCATGTATGATACACACTATGTAACAAAATCTACATGGGAAAAATATTAAAAGATGTCGTCTACTTAAATATTTAATTTTTTTTATTAACACTTCTTGCATTACATATCGCATTAGGCGGACTTAATGCCGAATGGCAACCAGTCAACCTTTAGATAGTTTAGAAAGTGACGTGGCAGGTGCATAGACACACAATGATAGAAATTAAACTAAAAAAGATAAATAGATTAATGCACAATTTTTCATAGTGACATTTAACACTACTGAAAAAGGTGTAAGGTACCATACCATTTTTAATATGTATGTAAATACCATGTAAGTGAGCTTGAGCGATACGGAAATCTTTGAGCATTTAAGCAGACATGTCCGCCTTTTGGACAACATCATCATCATCATCATCAGCCTATCGCAGTCCACTGCTGGACATAGGCCTCTCCAATTGCGCGCCACTTGGTTCGATCCTCGGCTTCGATCCTTTTGGACAACAAAACAAAGAAACCCTACTGTGTCGAAGAGCCCTGTCTCCTTCAATTCCTCCATCTCATTTACATAATACATTGTGTAGAATATTTTACCGCATCACCTGTTCTACCGTACTTATCTAAGCGAATACTGAATGTCCCACAAATGAAGTACTCGAGCGTTTTCAAATACTAACTTAAGAATGTACACAATTTCCATAAAAATGTTACACAAGTTAACAATTCGGCTAACTGCAATAACATATTAAAAGTAGTGTAATTAAAATAATAAAACAATCAGTTATTTTTATGTTTAAGTACAAGTATGTTATAATGTTAATTATATCTCCGAAGCTACATGATCTTATTACACGCTGAGTATGTTACTCAGCAGCATATTTCAATCTCGAGTTTGCCTTCAAAATGTATCTCAAATCTCAAAGTCAAACAAATGGCTGCTTATTTTATCAATATATCTTTCCTGTTTTGACTTATGGTGCTGAGACCTGCGTTTTTAACAAAATATACTGTTAAAGTTGAGCGTCGCCCAGGGAAACCAAGATAAAACTGGTGAAAATCCCATTGCGAGACCAAAACTATTGTAAAACCAATGAGTTACTGGGACATCAGGTCAATACAGGATATCACCAAACGTATGGTCAGGTTCAAATTGGAACGGGCGAGGTATATGATACGCAAGACTAATTCTTGCAGTAAGCACTATTCGAGTGGTCAACAACCAACATATTAAAACCTTTCGCCAGAAGAGAGACCACATATGCGTTGTGATGATGATATCAAAAGGCCAGCAGGGAAAAGTGGCTGCAAATCGCACAAAATAGCGTTAAGTAACTCATTGAATGAGAGAGAGACTACGATTTACTTTAAAAAAACGTGAATCGAAAGCATGCGAATGTTCTCTATATTTTTGTAATTCGTGAATTTAAATATGCATCAATTTTAGTTATTTTGCGAATCGATAAATGCAATTACCATTCAAAGCTAACAAATTCTTGAACTTAATTAATTTGTAGCATGTACGCAAATACAACAACATATATTTATAACGCAAACATATATTTATGTTATATACTAAGACATATATACTTATGTAAACAGTTTGAGAAACATGTGCCTCCCAAAATAGCAAATTAAGGCAGTGGGTATAAAAAAACTTCAATAAAAGTATATTTCGTTTTCCATATTAACCTTACCTCATCGTAAGAGCGAAGTTTAAAGATTACGCAACTGCCACAATTACCTTTCTCTACTGGCGGAAGTCTCCTGACCATGTTAAAAAAAAATTGAAAGGTCTGAAGGATCTCTTTGAAACAATAAAGGCTAAATTCCTTTTTACTTTTGATATCCGAAACCTAGGAGGTATGGACACGGTCTACATTTATACAATTAAATAAAATAGAAGTTTCTGTTTGTAATATTAAAATATCCGCTTTTTACTAAATACATATGTATGTATGTATGTATACACGGTACATGTACCAAAATAACATTTACCGATTTTGACGCGACTTTTACTGGCTGATGAAGGAGTAACTTAAGTTACTTTTTTTAAACTAACTTTGTCCGGAAACGCGGGTGACACCGCGGGGTTCAGCTAGTTTCACATAAACAACAATAGTTTGTACTAGAATAATTGTTCAATCCATATTTTTATTCTCAAAATTTGTTTCGCATTGCATTACAAGTGTAACTATATCGCTTCGTTTTTTCTCCTAATCAATTTTATACATTACATGCTTACAATTTTATCTTCAAGACACAAGGAAAGAACGGTTACACGAACACATTCCTTCGATGTTCATTAGGCTGGTTCCCGTCTGTAGGTTATAATTGGTATGCAGTGGAATAGTAAGTTGTTAAAACTAACCCTTTGGTGAATTGCATCGAGATCGACGTTGGCGCCGCACACGTCACGCGACCGCATTCCTCGGTGCGGGCGCCTTCATTCATGTCGTACGGCTAGGGTTGTCAGACTTTTAACTTAATTCCAGAGAATTTAACTTGTTTGACTTTCTCTTTTAAAAGAAGTTGCTTTACTTTCTTAAAAAGACTGTCGATGTTTTGCCTTATTAACTTGTTCTTTAACTTAGCATCGCATTTTTTTTTATATTTGAGACGCAACGTATCAACATTTAAAGTTTAGAAACTATAAATGAAAGAAGTTATCCCCTTCCTCTATGTGTCATCCTCCTTACCACTGAGGGTCGTGGGAGGTAGGATCTTCACAAATCATCCTGTGCATGAATGCAAGCATGGCTTGACAGACTCGGTACTCGATATTCGGTGTCCTAGCTTTCATCTGTTGAATTTGATCTCCATTTGCAAGTTATAAGACAATGTTTAAGTATACGTTTACGTAATTTATATTAACGTAATATGTTAGTGTTATTATTATAGCTTTGTATTGCCTAATGTTTAGACCAAGTTGAACTCATCGTGGTCATATTCGTGGTTCATTATGGCAAACCCATAAATGATCACGTTAATTAATGTTACCACAACTATATTATTAATCTTAATACACCTTGACAATTTTTAAAACTTAGGGAAATCAATTTTATTTTCAAGTAATATACATTCCTTTTATTTTAAATAAAATTATATTAAGCCTGCAAGCCCTACGTATGAGCGAGAGGTCGCTACAAGACCTTTGGATGGAAGGAGCAGAAAGGCGACCGTGTGCCATTACCTAGTATGGGAACGCAATTCGTAGACGCACACGCACGCATTCAAAGCCGGACTTGTTTCGTCCCAACTCGCGCCCGCTGTCCGGTATAACCGTGTCCCTGTCACTCACTAGGAGAATTTCCTTTCGGCTAGTATATCTAGCTATCCGTTTGTTTGCATACTAGCGGTGTGATATGATCGATCGCCAGTTTCCTGTGAGAAAAACAGGTTGTTTTTCAAGTCAGGTGGCGCAGTGAGTTACCGTTAATTTCATTGTGTGTCCAGTCCGCACGCACTGCCCCTAATTTGAAAGGATTTGATTAGTACAAGGTATAAGTATGTACTACCTACGCTTCTTAGATGAAAAAAAAAAATCCGGCTTGTGTCTCATTAAGAAGGTAGAAACGACATAATATTTCTCTGCCTATTCATTATTACCGTCTAGAACTTGAAAATAAGTGTCAAATTATTTGCTTATTTGTTCATTGTTGTTTGTATTTTTCTGCCACTTACCCTTGTAATGTAAACCCAATCTAAAGACGGCATTCTACTCTATCTAGTTTTATTATGATACTCGGAAATTCGAATAAAAAATAAGTGCATCGCATAGATAAAAACAATTCTAAGAAATCTAGATATACAAATAAATAAACTTGGAGTGTCTGTTTGTAATATTTAAATAACCGCTTTTTAATAGATGCATACATATGCATCTATTATTATATGTATCGTGTATAAATACATATTTATACACGATACATATACCAAAATAACATTCTTTATAATTTCTGTCTGTCTGTCTGTTTGTTCCGTCTAATCTCTGGAACGGCTGGACCGATTTTGACAGGACTTTCACTGGTAGGTATCTGATGATATAAGGAGTAGCTTAGGTAACTTTTAAGACTAACTTCACCCCGCGGCGTTGCTCGCGGTACTACCATAACCACGGGTAACATCGCAGCGCTCAGCTAGTTATAGATATAACTACGATATCAACAAATCCTTGTAGCCGTATATGATACGAGTATTCAATCAAGGCTGTCATAACGAAGTTTGTTAAAATTTATATAAGATAGAAATTTTAGCACCACCTCGTATATAGAAACATGAAACGATCCACAAGCAATACAAGAATAGAGTATTGTCGCCACGATACAGTTACGATTAGTCACATCCGCCTATAAACATAGGTACCTACCTACACAATACAATAGCGAGAATACTAAAAATAGGAACCAAAAGAACAATGAGACTTTCTTCTAGAATCTCGTTTGAATTTGCACAATGTTTTTTTATACTTTACTTAGAATAAATAATTACCAATATTTAATAGAAATTTTAAATTACATAAATGATATAAAAAGTTATATAATTAGTTACAATTACTAATTAAAACATGCATAAAAGAAATTATATCTGTTTCTAAAAAGTAAAAGTTAGCACATAAAATTAACAACCTAACGCGTAATGTGAGTAAAAGAGTTCATTTGAAATATTTTACGTTGAGTCAAAATTCGATATTACATAGGTACATTCAAGTCATGTTATCTACTTGGTTACCTACCTTTTACTATATTAGAAATATGTGAAAAGTTTACATAATATTGGTATTGACTTAATTCGACTCCATGATCAGGTTAATTATGATTTTTTAATTATTTTTTTATAAATACATAGACTTTAAGCAAAATGCAACCTCCTAATAAACAATAGTAACACTATAAATCTAGATCTTAGAACCATCTGTTAGATCAAAAGTGTTCTAAATTGAAGCGTCAGGAAACGCTATCGCAAAAGTGAAACAATAAGATGTCGTACAAAATTATAATTATAACTAATAGCGTTAATTAACGACAACAAATAAAAAAAAGAATCTTGCGCCTATTGGTATAAACATTGTAACTGCATAAAATACTAAAACAGTTAAAGTTATCGTGTTATCTTTCATAGGTTGTCTTAAGTCGTTAAGTAGAAATTTCAACGCAACCTTAGACAATTAAAGGATAAAATGATTTTCTATTACTTACGAGTATAGGTAGATACGTATGATTACAGATAGATGTTCCCTTCGCAAACATTTACGTTCAAAAATGTAATCTCTGTAACGTTTAAAATACCTACATTACTTTGAGAGATAAAATATAGCGATAAGTCAGAAATTTATAAAAATGCAAAAAAAAATTACAAATGACCGATACAAAATCAATGATGCGAACACACATAAATTGAACATTCTTACAACCAGGTACACGGGTAATTAAGCGATCATCCATGAAAATAGCCGTCACAGATTGAACCGTGTTACATACCGATCAAACTGCCCGTTGATTGCACTTCCAACTATGCGATGGGCAGTTTATTTTATATCACAACCTGGATTCTAGCCAAAAATGTCATAATAAGGAGAAAAATGTAAACACAGCCGCATTCTAATTCAAAAATAAGGTCGTCTCGTCTCCCTGTCCGTGAACGAGAAGAGGATGTCTCGCCAAAACAAAACTCGTGTTACCTACGAGTGCAGGGATTATTTCTGTGCAGACTAATTTATAAATACTTTAATGCTCACAGACGACAAGACTAATGCCGCACAATATATCTATTGAGACTAGTGCATGCCGCGACACTATACTCACGCATTTATTAAAAGCTTTCTTCGGGACTTCCAAAATGTAGTGACGCGAGTGTCGCGTCGCAGACTCAGACGATATAATGTTTAAGAGCGTTCTTACGAAATTGCCGATGTTTTTATTAAAAACTACGTTTTGATCTGATAGCCAGTGGCTTTAGCTAACATGGGCTGCAGTTTTAGCTGTCGTCGAAGTTATATCGAGAGTGTATTATGATTTACAATTTTCAAATGCACAATAGATGTGAAAATGGATGTGGAAATCACCTTATACAATGAGAGCTGCAGAGTCTCTCAGTTAGATTGAACATTTCAGAACAACGCCCATAGGCGGTCAGCGCTTTGATGCAGTATTTGTATCCTTAACTTTTACATTGAGCACATACTTGTCTTAGAAACATATCATTTTACTTGTTTTTAATGCTATTTAGTCACCTTTGAGATTGGATGGTTTAAATTAATTGAAATATCCTTCTCACGATCTCTGAAGCTATTGTGTTACGCATTCTGGATTGTTTTGTCATTAAGACTGCCTCGTTGGTCTCGCGGTTGGCGTGTGCGACTGCTGATCATGAGGTCTCGGGTTCGATTCCCGGGTCGGACCAAATGTTTGTATGATCTACAAGTATTTGTTTCGGAGTTTGGGTGTTTTCTATGTATAATATGTAAGTATTTACAAAAAAAAAAGTATAATATGTATTTGTATCAGTTGTCTAGTACCCATAACACACGCTCTGCTTAGCTCGGGACTAGATGGCGTTGTGTGTTAGATGTCCGAAATATTTATTTATTTATTAATGATTTAAATATAGGTATGTATTTCTACACTCGCTGGTTTTGTTTTATCTGAAACGGTTTTCCTGTGACCTGCTTTAGTCCATTAGTTACATAGAAGTCAGGTCTGAAGAATTTGATATAATTCTCGAACATTGTTATAATTTATGCTAAAGCCCTATGCCGAATCACATCACCTATGTAAATGAATATGATGTCATGACTGAGCAATATGCATAGGTATTTGACAAGTCAGTATACATGTTATGAAGGTGTAGTACCTACAAACGAAGGCGCCGTTGCGGATTTCCTTCGGCGGTGCAGCATTCCTAGCGAGCCTCCTCGATTAGTCAGCGTTCGCGTTTTACCGATAATCGTGCGAAGGTAATCGTTCGCATGTTGAACAGGTGAATTATGAATGGGACACGTCATTACGCCCACGTGCGAGTTTGTAGGCACCGCGAGTCAGACCGCACTACCGATGCCTACACTAAATACGGAAAAGGAAATCTCTTCACTAAATATTGTGACCTAACAATGACGAACAATGAATATGTGGCTAGATTGAAGACAATAGACGCATTCTTGTTCAAAAATAAGTTCGTCTCGACTTCCTGTCGAGAATGAGAAGATGTCTAGCCAAAACAAAACTGGCGACCTACGAGTAGTAAGGACACCTAGTACAAATATCACATTTCTTTCACATCACATTCTAAACGAAGGCCTCCCCCAAAGAGCGCCAACAATCTCGGTGTTGGGCAGTCCGAATCCAAATATAATGCACATATATAATCACATAATGCATAATAATTAGTGGTTTTAACTGGAATTTTAACACATAGGTTCCTATTCTTTGTATAAGTTACCTATAGGTGTACAGTCCACTACTGATTGATTTATCTCAAAACACCATGACAAGGTAACATTAGGTATTATAAAAATGAGTCATTCTAATGCTTGTATCCAAACATGGTTGACGCGACATCAATTGGGTATCTATAGATGGATTTCCTCACAGATAAGTATGAATAAAGGCACAAGTTATTCATGGCATACTTGGAAAAGTTGTGCATATGCAACACAAACCGGTCCCAGTTGGTAAACAATCATGACTCACGGATAACCTATCTGCACTTAATAATTACTTTTTCACGTTATAAAAATTGTTTCGGATTTTCCTGTTTACTAGTACAAAAGACATTGTTTCGATATCTAAAAAAGTACAATTAAAGTATCTGGTGGAGTTGCATAACACATTATTTACAGAAAATATGCACTATTTTTTTTATATATATAATATATAATAAGACCCTGCGAAAATGGCTCGACTCTGCCTGATGGAAAGCCTTAGCAGAATCCAAGAGTGGTGATCACCGTACTCATTGAATAGGAAGACATTGCAATAAACAGCATGGTGACCCACACTATGGCAGCCTAATGATGCTTCTGCATCATTGGGCCTCAGGTCTCGCACTCACCAACGAAACACGACAGCACGAACGCTGTCATTTTACGTTGATCTTCTGTGCGAGGGCAGTACCGCCCCGGTCGAGCCGGCCCGTACTTGCTAAAATCAACGTAGCTCTACTACCTGTTTTTCATTCCATCAAATTTGTTGCTCCTTAAATAACTTAGGAACACGAAGTATTTTCTTAGTAAAGAGTCCATTTAATCTTACCACTATTTCGTTTGTAATACGAGTATATTCAATAGGAAAAATACGTAGTAATCGAAACCAAACATACTAAACCAGGCAAATATATATATATACATATATCATAATAAATGAAACGCGGGTCAGTCATGGGACACAGTTGTATGTATAACAATAAGATAATTGTTTGCTAACGTCATCCCTGAACTGCAATATTATAAATTGTTTGTTATTGGCGTGTTTAATAGGCAATTAGATTGGCGTCTGACGCGGGTACGAGTTGTATGTACGCATGCACATGCGTGCGTGACGTATTCGTCGCCCGCGCAACATCCACTAATTGATTACGCATTGACCAATACCATGTAAGACATCTAAAGCAAGTTCATGTGAATTGTGAGTATTTAAAACTAACGTCCAAAACTAACTTCTATATTTTGAAAGCATTTTAAAGAAAGTCAAAATGACATGATTAACCATTTTCCGACAGTTAAACACCATAATCGTGCATGGCGAATGTAAAACAAAAACAATAGCGTTGATGAAAGAATAAGCGGTTTTAGATCAGGAACCGAGTGTCCGGCGGCGGGCGCACAGGAAATCGTAAAAGCTCATCATTGGTGGGAGCGCATCTTCCGGCTAAGCGCTTTCCGACATCTTGCACGCAAGCTTCCGCCTCATATCTCGTATACTTCAATATTGAGGGCGCCGTTTACTCAACTCTTCTATTTCAGTCAAATAACTATCTTACAAGAGTTTGTGTTTGTAAGTATACAAAACAGGCTCTGTCGATCTTATATCTTTATATAGATAGGAAATAATTTTTGTGTTAAATGTTGATTAATTTTAATTTAACCGAAAATGGTTATTATTCTCTTACGAAACATTCTAAAGTTCAAAATAAATCAAACCTAACTTTTATTTCATATTTTAGTGTTTCATAACTCCCGCATTAGGAATATACATCCGGTGTCGCAGGGGACTTTACATACATGTAATATGTCTATTACATGTATGTAAAGTCCACCATGCTTTGTGTCCAAAGAACACTCAGAATCAGGATAACAATTTGGAAACGACACTTGGCGCAGTAGAAAGGTGCGTGGCAACCACTTAAACCACTGGACCAACCGTGCAGTCAAGTTAAACTGATCAATAGAATCACCAACCAATTGAAACCAAATGATTGTAGTGAATAACTACACCTTCTCATCAAAATTAGATGAACTTAATAATGTAAAATGTATGTATTTACACACAGACATGTTTACACTAAAACTGTCGTTCATGTTGAACCTCTTTCTGAATTCTTTCTTTAATAACCTATCTGAAGTTTTAACTAGAGACAGTTTATTGAAAACTGTCTGAATTTACCAGAGCAGAAGAGTTTGTTTGTTTGCTTGAACGCGCTAAGCTCAGGAACTTCTGGTCCGATTTGAACATTTGTTAACGCCTCTAGTTGACCTTCGTTCACCGATGATCGGTCTTCGATTGTCTAGCTTATCTAATGGGCCCGTATAGACTAGTAACAAGGGTTCTTCCCACTTCAGGGGGAAACGAAGCACTGGTGCACGGACTAAACAAGAGGTATACCTACATTTAAGCGATGGACTGGAATAGTCTGATTTAGTGAAATTAGTGAGGTCTCCAGAATAATTAAATTCACGGTAAGCTCCATACGTGTCTCTTCTAATAGGAATCTTGCCATTTAAATGCTTCGAAGGTCTTGCGGTTGACATATGCGACTGCCGATCACGAGGTCTCGGGTTCGAATCCTGTGTAGGGCCAAGTGTTAATGAGTATTTCTGATTATGGAAATACTTAATAACATCTCGGAGTTTGGAAGTTGGGGTCTGAACTCTCGTGCCTCGGAGAGCACGTACAGCTGTCGGTCTTGCGCCTGATATCTCTCCGATGGTGTCGGTTAACTGTCCCATAGGATTATGAGAGAGAGGGAACACAGAGCATTTGCGCACACACTTGTGCAAGACAAGGATTGCGAAATATAACATTTTAAGATTGCTTTCTAAATTCACTTGGTAACCATAAGTTCTTTTCAAATGAAACAAAAATGTTACTACCTAGAAGCGAACTGTGTTTTAGAAAGTAGGTATCGCGTTAGTAAAGAATTCGGATTGAAATAGTATGAAAAGGTATTGTTTGTGGCGGCAAAGAAAAAATGAAAAAGCAAACAGTTGCGCATTCCATTGGCTAGTGCACGTGGTACATTCCAATGGGGTCATGCACCACACTGTGCGCGCGTGCGTAAAACAAGTGCAACGTTCTCAACCATTCCGGCCCTGCTGCCTTAGCACATTTCACCGAAACAGACGCACGACGACTTGTCACTATCAGTACTGATCACGATCACAGCATATTAATGTATATTTTACGAAATATGCAACCAACGAACAAGTGTTCTATCAATTTTGTACAAGAACTCCCACACTGATTGTGTCAAGTTTTTGTGACTAGTTAAAATGTTAATGACTTGTCATTAAGTAATGTAAACAATATAACCGCGATTTAGCCAATTATATTTCTTCGTTCATATTTGTTTGCTTGATTACAATGTAATGAAATGTCATGTTATATTATACTATTTACTGAATTTAGTTCATATTTTTTTATAAACATTAGGATAACTTTTAATTACAGTGTCAGCATATGAGGTGGTCCCTATTACATTTCCTCTCACAAGATGGTTAAGTTTTAAAATAAATTAATAAACATTTCAGACATTTTACACACAACGCCGTCTAGTCACAAGATAAGCAGAGCTTGCGTTTTGGGTACTAGACAACTGATAAAAGTATAATTTTATCGAATATATAACATTAATGCACAAATTGCTTTACGATTAAATACAGTATAACAGTAATGTTATTTCGCTATTTGTTCGCGAGGTAAAAGTGCGCAGTGTGCAAGAATTTAGATATAAAGTGGCAGAAGCTGTGGCTGGGCAGTGTAGCGGTGGGTCGGAGGCTTCTCAGGAATGCGGCCGGGCGCACGCCCCCGCTCCACCACGCAGCACCCTCGCGTGCCCGGCCACCGCGACTAACATTATTTATGGACTTCGTAAACTTTCATCACTAGTTTCAAAGTATTTTCATACTTACACAAAAATTCCTTTTGTTCATTTAATTTTGTATGTGCTTAGTTGACAATACCAAAAACAAAAGACAGCTAGTTAAACTTAACTGTTGCAGTCAGCTGAAGGTACAATACTTCTTAAAGGGATTTTTCCTATTGTTTGATAGACTGCGAAGCAACTGAATAAAAAATATAAAAAACATTTATGTTTCAGCTAATTGCCGTTATTTACGGCTTATCAAGCTTTAAATGATCTAAGTACGAAATAAAACATTTGTAGTTACTGATTATGGCTAAAGTAACTATGGAATAAAAAGTATTATTACAGTAACTATATTAATACTATAATTTTGAATTAAATTTTGAGATTATACGTAGTATATTGAATGTTTTCTCTGAATCGAAAAACTTATTTTCTATAAATATTCTTATTACAATACATTAATTAGCAATTATATAAAATAATCTTAAATAAAGATGATGCAGGTTTAATATTTTTCCTACCAGAAGCGAGTTTTATAAAATGGATAGAATACGTGTGCATCCGTGGAAGAAGCGAACGCCGACACATTCCCGAGGCTCGAATCGTAAATTACAGCAGGTCGAGCGGCGCCGGCGCCGGGAAGAGCGCTTGTTACGATATTTGAACAAATTCCCGGCGGTGTTAATCTGCATAATAACAGCGGCGGGTACAAAGCCGTTGCCGACTCCCATTATGCGAGGGCGCCACCCGCCCCGCGCGCTCGCCCGCGTCTTCGTCCGCTCCTCCGGGCAGACGCACCACGCCCGAATACCTATACGTGTTCACCCGTACCCAACACCGACTACGGTG
Organism: Spilosoma lubricipeda; assembly: GCA_905220595.1. NCBI lineage: Eukaryota > Metazoa > Arthropoda > Insecta > Lepidoptera > Erebidae > Spilosoma > Spilosoma lubricipeda. Next base: position 8,040,725 of record HG992290.1, read on the forward strand.
TTAAATCGACCGCCTTATCGCTTACCATCGTAATGAACGACCGTACCAGAGCTTCAACTCATATTTATGAAAAATTTCAAATGATGGATAGCGTTTAATTTGTAACAAAATTGGTTAAGTACGAGTCGTACTCATGAGGGAAAAGGTGCGATGACGATATTACATGAAGAATAACAATTAACATTACTATTACGTTAAATTTAATTATTAAAACGCACATATAAACTTTTGAGGTCTTGTCTTGAAGTCTAAATGAATTATTATAACATATTTGTAGTTTAGTTAATGCTTGCTGGTAGAAGTTTCATTTAATTTTCTTGAATCTTTATAGGGCTATTAGCATCACAAATCAAGCTATTAATTTCCACAATAAGTTAAACAGCCTTTTGTATAGTTATTAGTGCCAAGACAACATATTTACAGAACTTTCGTAGCTATTGTAGCAGTTTTCGCATAATTTTTAAATTTATAACTCATATTGTTCAAAATTTTTAGCTTTCTTTACTATTTCTTAATGTATACCTACTCGCAATTAGCAAAAAAAATCTGTTCAAGTATATTAATCACTATTTTTGATTTTAAGTGTGAGTGAGTGAGGACACCGGAGACCCATACTCCAATCCTTTCCCACATCCCTTTCACCATCCCCCAATGGTCGTCAACGCACTTGTTTAATTGCAAATATTTAAAACATTAAGATTTCAAGTGCTTTAGTTACCACACATGCATCTATTTACTATAAAACGAGTATCTACTAGGTGTCACACAAAGGAACAAACAATCCCTGTAACTTCTATGTGACTGTGTTATCGACACACGAAGTTATGCATTGTTAGGCATTGAATCACTATATTTTCGCTATTAATTTTAATTATAAGGAATAAAACATGTACATAGACTTAAGCAGTGTCATAAAATTATATTCTCACGATTTCGCGTGAGGATTCCTTGGAAAAAGCCTTATTGTTGGATTAATATTTACTATGGATTTAGTACGGGTGATTTTCTTTTGTAATTTTAACTATAGGTATTTGCAATAAAACTGTTTTTTGGGTAAGGGAATGACTTAATATCACTGATATTATACATACATGGAACTCTAATAAATGTGGAACTCGTGGAAAGATATTTCTTGTATACGCTTACCAACACATGGTTGCTACACACACAAGATAGAATTTGCTTACAAATTTTAGACCAACTGATATGCGCAAGTCAGAGAGTCGTGTTGTTATTTACGAATGAAAGAGAAATAAACAATAATCCCAAAAAAAACTACACAGAAGAACCATCTTAGTTGTGTAAATTTCTAATCGTATCTAAATGACGTGGGAGAGCCACGCTTCGGCATGAATGGGCCGACTCGACCGGAGTGATACCACGGCTTCACAGAAAACCTACTGTGTAAAATAGTGCTTGCGCTGTGTTTCACCAAGTGAGTGAGGATATCGGAGGCCCATAACACAAACCCCCTCCCCCTATCTTCCCTCCCCATCCCCCAAAGGCCAGCAACGCACTTGTGACGCCTCTGGTGTTGCAGGTGATTATGGGTGGCAGTAATCGCTTACCATCAGGCGATACGTCTGCTCGTTTGCCCGCCAATGATATAAAAAAAATTGACGCTTGAAACGCATTGCTTCTAACTCACATATAATTTAAAAGCGAGATCTACAAATAAGAAAATATTTTGTCTGACTTCTACTAGGTATATCATCAACAGCCTGTTACAGTCCACAAATGGACATAGGGCTCTCCTTAACATGGAGGTTTTAGCTTGCTATACCACGCTAGAAAGACTTTGTGACGTAATTCTAAGTAGTTAGCTAATTTAGTTGCCTTTTACGACACTCACGGAATGAATAGAGAGAGGTAGTGTCGGTATTCTCAATCCTTCAAAATACGGACAATGGAGTTCTACTAGATATATCAATTAATTAATTTAGCCTTTTTTAGCTATTAGGATTTGTAAGCAAAAATAACATTTGTCCTTTTGGATTGCGAGCTATTATCGTTTTCGATGTGTAGTAATAAAAATATAGTGGTTGACCCTACAACGAAACTAACTAAGCAAAAGTTGAGGTCGCTACAGAAGGTGCAATTATTAATGTAATAAGCGGGAAGGCGATCTGCATAACAAGCGGAACAAAGGAATCAGTGAGTAGTATCTCGTCAGTCTCGTTACCTGCCATTACCCGGAGCGGTCGGTGGTTGACCCGTTTCAAACTACCCACAGAAAGCCCAACTCTCGCAAGAGTAGGACCGCAATATCGACTTCAGTTTAGGGATAATGTAAACTGAATACTTTTCATTGCTCATGTTTTTTTCCTTCAGGTGATGGATTAAGAATTATAAAGTGTCGTAAGAGCCGAGTAAATACAAAATATGCAAGAGGACATCACTGCATAGAGAAGAATATAGAGGTAGTAAAGCCTGGCTGATTTTCGTATTTATCCTATTAAATATACTCGTATTACAAACGAAATAGTAATATGATTAAATGGACTCTTTCCTAAGAAAATACTTTGTGTACTTAAGTTATTTAAGGAGTAACAAATTCGTTTGATTGAAAATTACAGGTAGTAAAGCCACGTTGATTATAGCAAGAACGGGCCAGCTCAACCGGTGCGGTACTACCCTCACACAGAAGCTCTCGTGTCTGTCGTGTTTTGTTGGTACTCACCAATGGCGATACCGGAGACCCAATGATGTAGAAGCATCACTAGGCCGCCATGGTGTGGGTCACCATGTTGCATTAAATAAATAAATACTCTGCCCGTAATATTTATAAATTAATTAAAATTTCATTATTATTAAATAATAATCCCGCCGGATGGATCATCGATATGCCCGCATGGATAATTTGCTAAGATACCGATTTTTCTAGTTAGAATTCCTATTTCTGGGTTTTCATAGGTGTAATGGATGCTCAGAAGTTTAAGTTATTTTGTGTAAACGTTTTAAATAGATATCCTAATTATTTTCAAATGCTAAATGGTGACCCTGTCTACACTTAGTGTCGACTAAGAACCAGAGATTTTGTTTCTTTTATCGACATTAATGTCAATCTTAATACTTCTCACTTATCAAAAAAGTAATATGTATTTTATAGTTCAAATCCAGAACTATATCTTTTCATACATTTAAAATGTATAAAAATAAGAGAGAGCCGATTACGATTTGATTAGGTAGGTACTTAAAACACGTACATAACTTTTATAGAATTAGTATATTATTTGCAAACATATTTTTGTAAGTGACTTAGATAGCAACAGCTATCGCACAACACCAGTGATTTTCGAAAACATTCGACGAGACTGTAACAAATGGGAATAGTCGGAATTATTAGAAGAATCGGCACGTTGTCGACGTACTTTAGTGAGAGCTGCCAATATTGAACAGTTATGAATACGCTTGAGAGGCACCCACGCGTCAGTATAGACGACGCGACAAATCGCCAAGGTTGACTTCAATGATACGGCGCGCGCCGGATTTTTCAGTGAAATAGTTTCATCGGGCGGTTTTGGCGGCGGCGGTGACGGCAACGTCTGCGCCGCCGCCGGTCGATGCCCCCGCGACCACGCGATTTGGCTCAACTCGACGTAACTACAAATGAAACGTCGTTACCAATACAGTCGCTCTGCGATTCTTTTCTGCGCTACAAACCACCTATGTTAGTTTATCGTTAGTCGTAATATCTACTTTCGATGTAGTCTTCTACGATCATGTTACCGAGTCCTGGTTATGTAAAACGGTCCTGTCAAAAATTAACCTAAACTTCGCATTCCTAAATATATCACAACAATTGACAAAAACAGTTTCGCCGATAACAGTAACAAAGACTCAATGCCTCGCAGTGAATTAGCAAAATGAACTCTAATCTGTACCGCGATACCGATGCCAAAAGGCAAGTAGGCGTATGACGGCTCATGCCAAACATTCGATGAGACGAAACGAGACAATTCTCGACAGTGTTAATCTTTAAAGAAATTATGTGTATATTTATAGTTCTAGAAAACTAAAAACGGATCGGTGACAAGCATGACTAATGTAAGCACTCGTCTGCATACTGAATGTTTAAATATCGATATAAAATTAGAGTCAAGTCGACGCTCGCACTACTGTTGAGCTCGGCTAGCGGGTCGGATGCACAAGCCATAGTGCAGCCTTTGACGGCTAGCTGCATCCCACTCGCGCCACCAACTTATCAATGAAATGCCTGCGCAGTCGTCGAAGCAACGGTGCCTCGCGTTTCTTCTTCTGACGTAACAAAATGGCGGATAACATATTTACGTAGGTACTAAACTATTTTAGAAAATTGTTGTCAATTTGCTGTTAGAGTTAACAATGGTTACGAAATACTCGATTAAATAAACATAATTCCTAAGAAACACTGAATTTGAACTGTCATGACTACGAAATTACGATTTAAACAACAGTTACAAAACAATAGATATTTAAGAATTGAGCATGTATAAGTACGTAACTGACAACAAAGCTCTTGATGACATTCTATTTATGCAATACTAAAAGTTTACAATCGTTCAAATCTATAAATTGGAATGTCTTAACAAAGTATTCTACATTTACACTTTGTGAAATAATTGCGAATATGGAAAATTACTAAACGAAACAAAGATATTTTTTCTCTCGTTCCTACTAGCGCCATCTATGTGTTGTCATCAAAAACTTTATTGTCATTTCGTTTATGAGGAACAAGTAACATTTTAGTAGATGTAGATCCCGCTAGATGGCAGAGAGCCGTCAGCTCTTGTAGGATCGCGAACTATTACACTTACTATTATAGAAGACTGTCCATAGATGGCGCTTTAAGCATGTTTTAAATCCTAACAATTTTAAAGATTTTTTTAGATGTTTTTAGTTCATAAATATGTTTTACAAGTTTTTATAAATATCTAGACTTAAAAACGAAATCAAAAGAGACTTACCTGGCCGTGTGGAAGGATGAATGTTCTGATGAACCAGCGGCGCCAAAAGACACGCCGACAGCAAGACCTTCCGGTATATTGTGCACAGTAATCGCAACTACTAGAAGCATAATTCGCTTCCATTGCGATTGCCGTGCTTCCAATTGTTTTACAATACCATCACGACGATCTCCTTCGCCGTTTTCACCAACTTTCTGAAATTAAATCATTTAACTGATTAGTCACATAATGTTGTTCATGTTTATGGGGATTCTATAAAAATACTATGAAGATTTCTCTAAGGTTTAGAACAAGTGACATTCCTGTTATAAAAAAAAAAATCCCCCAATGATTTAAGCAGAAGGAAGGTGGATTCAAATAGAAGAAATAAATCCAAATAAATCGCCAGGGGGGTCAAAATAGAAATGAAATGCAAAAAGATCCCCTAGTGGATCAGTGTGGATGAATATTCCAAATGAATCCTCAAGGGGATCTATGCAGGGATCCATAAAATCTTACAAATAACATGACAAACTGATAAAATATCTGTAGTTGTGAGGTTGAGCTTGAAAACGCTTGTAATCGATCTACTAGTGTTGATTTTTGCCGGTAGTTGCGCTTTACCCTTTGTGATGTATTTACAAGTTATGCAGTGTATGTGTGTATTGCTTGTATCGCGATACTAGTAATGCTTATGTGTGTACCGCTTGTGATGCAAGTTTTATACGGATGTGGATGGATAGTTTGCTATGCTGTAATTATGATAACAAAATAACTACGCCTTGTTACAGAAATAACAACCTATTAATTATTTTGACTGCCTCGTTGGCTCTGTGTTAGAGTACGCTACTGCTGTGTTACCCGTTGTATTGTACCTTTTCATTTTTTACTAGCTGAGTACCGCGGTGTTACCCGCGGTTATTGTGGTACCGCGAGTGACGTCGCGGAGCGAAGCTTGTCTTAAAAAGTAGCCTATGTTACTCCTTATATCATCAGCTACCTATCAGTGAAAGTCCCGTCAAAATCGGTCCAGCCGTTCCAAACATTAGCCGGAAGAAATAGACAGATATAAATAAAAAAATATATAATGATAATTTTTGTATATGTACACACATGCATACATACATATGCATTTAGTAAAAAGCGGTTATTTTATTATTACAAACAGACACTCCAATTTTATTTATTTGTATAGTTGTATAGATTACTTTCTTTAGTTGCCAAAATAAATATTTTTCTTTCTTTCTGTGTTTCGAAGTTTGGATGTTTTCTAAGCATAATATATGCATTTATATCAGTTGTCAAGTACCCATAATACAAGCCCTGCTTAGTTCGGGACTGGATTGCGTTGTGTGGTACATGTCCAAAAATAAGTATTTGTTTTATTTATATTCAGTGGAACTTTGACTGAATTTTTGTTTTCACTTTATTTTTCCTTAGCGCAACAGATAGGGGCATATCTAAATAATTAATAGCCTTGATCATAAAGCAACAGTTCTGTGTTAATTTCAACTTAAAGTTTAAAATACCTTACATACAACTGTTGTTTAAATTTAAATAACGTTTATGACTAAGGCTGTTGTATTTTAGATTTTGTATAATAGACTACTCGTCTTTAGTGACATATAAATATCTATACTAATATATAAAGCTGAAGAGTTTCTTTGTTTGTTTGTTTGAACACGCTAACTCAGGAACCGCTGGTCCGATTTGAAAAATTCTTTCAGTGCTAGATAGCCCATTTATCGAGGAAGGCTATAGGCTATATATCATCACGCTAAGAGCCTGCCTGCACTGAAGCGGGCACCGTCTGCTGGTAGACTCTCTAAATAGGCGACGTACGGCACACGCGTAAAAATCGCCCTCTCGCGGGTGACCATTAAAGCGGATGGAGGGGAAAACCCATCCCGACTCAAACTCAACACTCAGGGCGGCATGAGGCGCTGATAGGCGCGCCTCCTCCGCCCGGTTCGCCGGCGGCGGATCGGGTCCGAGTGGAGGTTGTCCTCCCGGGCCTTCTCCGCCGCCTCCTTCTGCGAAATTACGTCTTCGCAGAACGCTGCGACCGCGGTAAAACTGCTGTCGCCGGTAGCCATGGAGCGTATGACGGCCGGTAGCGAGAGATCTCCTCCGATGACTGCAGTGAGGGGCCGGCGCTGCGACGCCCATGCGGGGCAAATCGCCAGCGGTGCTGGGCCGAGTCCTCACTGCAGTCGCAGTGGTGGCAGGCGGTACTCAATTCCCTCCTGGCAACCGAGTGCAGGTACTTTCGGAAGCTTATGTGCCCGGAAAGAACCTGCGTCAGTCGGAAGGAAAGGGTCCCACTGCCCTGCCCACTCGAAATATACTGACAACTAGTTCAACCTTCGAATTCAGTTCACCCAGGGTCGCGGAGGTCCGATGCCAGTTGCTCCGTGTAAAAACTGATATTCAGGTAAAACCGGTTGAAGTAGTAGCCGACCCCAAATCTTGGGAATAATAAAGGCTAGGAAGATGATGAATTATATTGTTGTCAGTTTTAAAGGCAGGCAAACCTTTTTGTTGATATAGCAATATTTATTTCGATTTTGCTACAAAAATTTTAAGCTCGTATTACGAAAAAAACAATTACGTACGTTGATTTTTATATTGCAATCATCGAATTAATGAGAATTAACAAAAAAAACGTGAAGTTGGTTTTGCCGATCTGCAGTTTCATGTTGAAATACTTTTGTATATACGATTTCTGTGTTAACAATATTTTTTACAATAATTTTCCTTCCTCATTTTGTTTTTCTTTTTAGACCTGTTACGTTTAAGCCCATTTAAATTCATTTTTTCCATACTTACTAACATACATTCGGTTACTAGTTACAGTAAAGGTTCTAGTTACTATAAAGGTTGGTCTGGAAGGTATCGGCTATTATACTTAGTCTGATAATTAATATTTCTCTACGAAATTCTATACTGATAGCATTTATAATGAAAAGTAAACACAAATAAGTATCGACCAATTTCTACATAGTACCCGAGAGATTGCAGTATTAAACTATATTTACAACTGATTGTGAGGCTCATTTAACGAAATACTGCATTCCAGCGACTGTTAAATGACGTCATGTCAGTAATTAAAAACAAAAAGAGATTGTCTCCTTTTCATCAATTTAAAAATATTGCCATCACCACTACAGAAACATCGTACCCACACAACGCTCTAACTTTTTTTAACGTCCTTATCTATACAAACAAATAAAATTGGAGTGCCATTTTGTAATATTAAAATAACCGATTTTTACTAAATGCATTATGTATGTTTACACGGTACATATACCAAAAATGTAGTTAAAAATATTTTTGTCTGTCTGTCTGTCTGTTTGGAGCGGCTGGACGGGACTTTCACTGGCAGGTAGCTCATGATCCATGGAGTAACTTAGACTACTTTTTTTCAGACTAACTTTGTCTCGCGGCGTTACTCGCGGGTAACACCGCGGGATTCAGCTATCATCCATAAATGGCTAACATTATATTATATCTATACATACACATAAGTTTCCTCATTAAAAAAAGAAAAATAAAATTATTAGATAGTGCATAGTGTTCACCTTCAAATTGGTAGCGCACACAAACACAAGAACATTTAAATTCAATATTTACGATAAAACATGTTTTAAATAATAAACAGATATTAACCAGGGAGTGGTGTGAGTGCCCTCTACGCCGCTGTGCAGTGTGTTGGTTGTTAATGCAGTCTGCAAAATCAGCGGGTTGCTGTGGATCCATTGTCACAATACTAGTTTGATTTGACGGCCGCCTATTCAACGCAGTCATCATTTCCAGGTCTTCTAACTTCTCCTTAGAATCCTTATTTTTTGTCATAGCTGTAATTTACAAAATGGAAACAATTAGTATGTTAAACGGTTAATAATATTTATCAAATATATAGTACACTAGCTGAACCCCGCGGTGTTACCCGCAGCTATTGTTGTATTAGTATTATTGTTGTACCGCGAGTAACGCCGCAGGACAAAGTTAGTCTAAAAAAGTAGCCTAAGTTACTCCCCGGATCATCAGCTACCTGCCAGTGAAAGTCCCGTTAAAATCCGTCCAGCCGTTCCAGAGATTACCCGGAACAAACAGACAGACAGACAGACAGACAGACAAAAAATTTTTTAACTACATTTTTGTTATATGTATCGTGTATACATACATATGCATTGATTAAAAAGCTGTTATTTTAATGTTACAAACAGACACTCCAATTTTATTTATTTGTATAGACTAACTGACCCACGCAACCTCGTTTGCGTCTCCTATTGCCCGTAACGTGATAATTTTGCCCCGTTTTTGAATCATTCTCCATTCGTGCTCCGCTCCTATTGATCGAACTCATTTAGTACAATATGCTATGTTTATAACATTAGAATCAATCACTGAAACTACATTTATTCGTATGTATGCAACCTTGTTTGAGTATTCGATTGCCCGTAGCGTGAAAATTTTCCCCCGTTTTTGAAACATTGTTCATTGGTGCTCCGCTCATATGTGTCTTAGCGTGATGATATATAGCCTATAGCCTTCCTCGATAAATGTACTATCCAACACAGAAATAATTTTTCAAATCCGATCAGCGGTTCCTGAGATTAGTGCGTTCAAACAAACAAACTCTTCAGCTTTATATTAGGTCTTTACCTATGAAATTGCCGTTTTGTATGCAATAAGTGAAAGTACTTATTTTTTCAAACTTTTTTATTTCTGTTATTCGAAAGTACCTAATCACCCATTTAATCGGCGCATCTTTGCCAACGCATTGGCAGTTTGTTGATGCCATTCTTGTAAAAATCAGCTGGACGGGAGGCAAAACACTCTTCAAATGCATTTTGTACTGCCTCTCGGGAATTGAATTTTTCACCCACTAAAAAGTTGTCTAAATTTTGGAAAAAGTAATAGTCGGTAGGTGCAAGGCCTGGTGAGTATGGCGGATGAGGGAGAGCTTCCAATCTCAGCTCTTGCAGTTTGGAGACTGTCTGTTACGTAGTATGGGGTCGCGCGTTGTCGTGATGGAAGGTGTGGGGATGACCGATTGACATAAGGTTTGTGGGTGTGTGTAAAAATTTCAATCAAAAGTGGTTCAATTCCCGAGAGGCAGTACAAAATGCCTTTGAAGAGTTTGTTGCCTCCCGTCCAGCTGATTTTTACAAGCAGGGCATCAATAAACTGCCAATGCGTTGTTGGGCAAAGATGCGTCGATTGCATGGGTGATTACTTCGAATAACAGAAATAAAAAAGTTTGAAAAAATAAGTACTTTCACTTATTGCATACAAGATGGCAATTTCATAGGTAAAGACCTATTATATTAGTATAGATATAGATTGAGAAGTGACATTACATTTATGTTATTCAGATTACTTTTATTTACACATTATAATTATAGCACTCATGTGTTTGACACATTTGTATACATACAAGTAATAAAGTTAATTTGTTAAATTGTAGTTAGTTTTAATTTATCTTACAATACAATAAAATGACTAAACCTATTTGAGACAGTAACACAGCTGCCTGTATTTCGAGAGATAAATGAATGATGTAGGTAAGATTTTAAGATAAGACAAAAGTATCAAAACAGAGACGCTTAAGGTATTCTGAAGAAGCATATAATTATAGCAATACATAGTCGTTACCTATAACATTTCCTTAAGCACACACCTTGTCGAAAAATAGTGTGTATAGACTAAAACAAGTAAATAAAAAATTTAAACAATTTGCATATCAGACTTGTTTTACCTGTTGATATTTTATGTGAAAGGGCGATATATCACCTGTCTACTTGTTTTGTATTTTATATATTATACTCAAGAGTTTTTTTTACCGTGATATATAGTATAGATATGAATATTTTAGAATTGAATAGTTTCAATCTGGCAACATTCTAGTACCACTACAATATTGATTTGCAACTTTTGTTATAAATCCTTTTATTTATTTGTGTTGTAGGTTAGGTTTCTAGATTAAGTTAGAATTTTTAAATATTTAAATTAAATTTAAGTCTTATTCCAATCAAAAACACTGCAAAAGTGTACCCATGTATTTACTTCCTTTAATAAATTTAAATTATTATTACTTAAATGGCTTGAAATATATAGATAATATCTAGATTTTGATAAAAGATAATGTTTGTAATTGACTGCTATTATAAACTAGCTGTGCCCGCTACTTCGAACGTGTAACATTTGGATTTTTTTACTGTTTAAACTGTCCTGAACTACAAGAAACATTTCAAAACCAAAATCAGCTAAAACGTCCCAGCCGTTCTCGAGTTTAAGCGAGACAAACAAACAGCAATTGATTTTTATATTTAAGATTATTTGGTATTTCAATGTCTCAAGGAAATTTTTATTTATAATACAGTCTCATTAGTTACAGACATGTAAATTTTATACCGGGCAGTTTAAAGTTAAAATCATCAATCTGTGTAAATCTATGCTTAAAGTTTATTAAAAAACTTAAATTCTACAGCACATTACAATTACTATGCAGCAACGGTGCACAGTTTTTAAGTATACTATGATGCTACCGCTGCAAATCATAATGCCTTGTAACTACATAATCTAAAATCATTAATTTGTTTCTTATGTAAGATATGCTTTTTAAAATTAGTGTTCCAAAATTGAAGATAATATTGACTAAAACTTTATATCTATATCAATCATCTTATCTCACATATCTTATAAATTGAATAGTAAATTTTCAATTTGTAAGATCCAGCAGTGGACTGTTCAAGATTGTTGATTATGATGACGATGATTTTGATAGAAGCCGAAAATGACCAAGGATTAAAGGTGTTAAACGTCAACCAATGTTCCCATAGACAGACAGACATGGTAGATAAGTTAGCAGAGTAGTAAGATTAATTAAATAATATCTGAACTACAATCTGCACAGGGCATATAGATGTCTCTTCATATCAACAGTACTTTCATTATTCTAATTCATACATACTAATTGAATTGATAAAACAAAGTGCATATTTTTAAGAAGATCTTGTTTATGATTCATTTGTACGCTACACTGTATTAGAACCATGTCTATATTACTGTATTTTTTATATCTGTGTTCATAGAAATAATGTGTATGAATTAATAAGATATTTTGTTTTTAAATCTACATAAAAGTAAAGCAAAATGGTTGCATGAAATATATATATAACCAAACAATAATAAGTAAACATAATACAATGTATAATTACATTTCTAAATTGAATTTCTAATCAATATGTAGTTTTTATTGAAGTATTTTAATTTGTGCGTAATCTGATGAGATACCTTTCCGCCTAACAAGATTGTTTATAGTATTTCAAACTGTATTGTATTCATTCTATCAATCTAATAGAATATGATGTTTTCTTAAGTTACTGTTTACTATCAGTTTTCATTGATTTAAATTAAAAATAAGTAAAAAAATAATTAGTTTTTTTTTTTAATATTAGTAATATAAATAGTAATCTAAACTTACTCATCATCATGTTGGTGGAATTGAGTCCCAAATAGTCCAAAAACTTGTCAGTACCGTAAACAAACACTGCACCAAACAAGAATCCACATGCAACTGGTATAAAAGCAAATTGTCCTTCTGATCCATATGTGGTAGATGATTTACACATGTTTATAGCTGGTTCTAAAAGGGACCAGTACGAGGCTGCCGTCATCACTCCCGCGGCAAAGCCTAATGACACGTCAAGAACTTTTCTCTATAACAAAAAAAAACAAACAGTTTATAACATAATTTCACTATGAAAATCACTTAAAATTTTACCGACATTGACAGAAAAAATGTATAGTATGATCCCCATTATAACTTACATGTTTTCCTCTAATAAAAAATACACAAGCGGCTCCAGCAGCAGTTAGCCCCCACGTCAGAAGGGTCCCTAAAAGCGCCTGTGTTACAGCACCGTATCCCTCAATCATTTTTATTTATTTTATTTTTTCTAAGTAAACAATACCAACTTAAGTACTTTTTATCACATACACATTTTATGTGTGCAATGTTCTCTGAACCTGCTCAAACTAAACCATCATATTATGGACGATAGTCACGACTTATTCTTTTTATACATTCCACATGTTTTTATCGTAGTTGTGACCTTGTCATCAGTCAGATGTTGCACAGATACAAAAATAAAATATGTCATATTAAGATTTGTTATTGCCATATATAAAATATAATCGCCAGAACAACGAATTTTAAAAGATGTGTGACTTCAACTATTGCAGTAAACGACATTATGTTGAACGACAATGTTATAAATTCATAACGTCTTTTAATTTAATGAAAAGAAAGTTCTATTGTGTTATAATGACTAATTAAACTTTTATTCACATATTGCTGACGTCTGTACTAAGGAGACATTTACAAATAATTAAAAACCTTGTTCTATGTTAAATGACAACCGTATGGTACTGGGGTAGGTATGTTTATTTCCATAGAATAGGAAGCAAACAAACATATGAGTAACTGATAGCACCTGAATGTAAATTACCACCAATACTTAAGGGGCAATATCTCTAAAGCCACAAGTGTGCTGCTACCCTTAGAGTGCTCCTCCCCAAACAGTGAGGGGAAGGGAAAGTTCAGCTTCGGTTTCCTAACTCCCTTATGAAGTATGGGACTCCCATGACCGATACGTTTGACTACCACTTATCTATGTACATCAATCAGTACACGATGTCAATCTCTATAGGTTTCTAAGAAAACACCTGGAATAGCGTTCTTCCGCATGCCACAGCTCGTACCATAGTAAAAGTTCTGATGACTTTGCTTTCAGGTAATGTTACGTAATTCATCCAATAGCTTTATTGTGAATGCTTAATATGAATTTCTATCTGCAATAATTTAGAACAATAGAAAAGTATGATATTAGAAAAAAAACAAGTTTGGTAACTCAAAGTAAAATTACAGATTTAATCGAATGACGTAATTACGTCTACGTTCGGTCTATCAATTCACGTAAAAACTAAATGTTGTTCGTTGCTAAGCTAATCATTATTAGTGAGTATATCAATGTCATTGATTGATTGAGTGTGTGTGTGTGTGTGTGTGTGTGTGTGTGTGTGTATGAGAGTGTACGTTGGTTTGTCTGTGAGATTGTGTCATTGATAAAAACATGTTTATTTTGTTATACCCGCCGAGAAAACATAAAAATATACATAACAGTATAGAAGGGGACATTATTACAAACTTTACCTTTCCGACGATTGCCTTTTATAAAATTTGGATCGTAAAATGTCTGAGTGTGTTTCTTCAAAATAATAGCCAGTGTAAAATTTTGTCTAACTGTAATAACATCACACAACATATAAAGGTCTGTGCTCGGGTAACGAAATGGTAGTCCCGCAACAATCTTTAGCACAGCTCTCTGAGCTCTTTCTATTCCAGGTCTTCGACTTTGCCTGCTCCTCCCAACGAAAGAAAGTAATAGTTAATGATTCAGTGACAGAGAGCATAGTGTAGGTATCATTTTATTGCTTTTAAATCAACTGCATGCCTTAGTATTATAAACAAAGTATTTCCGTATTAGTACAAAGTGTGTCCGTTGCACTAAAAAATATCACACGCTATGTATAAACTATTCATTTGAGGATAAGCAAAATCAGCGAGCTCCTAACAATTGGCAGTGCCCCCAATGTCTAAGCAAGCAGCCAAAAGGTGATAACTCCAATGCCCCGGTGCGCCCTTCTACACCTACATCAATGGCAGATATGACCTTTAACGAGAAACGACGTAAAGTCAACCAAAACAAACAAGAATCATTACAACCAGATATAAATAAATGTGCGGAACCATTGCGTACGGAAATAAGAGATATTATAAGGGAAGAATTACGTAATGCTTTGCAGGAAACTGTGGGAGCGCTGACAAAAACTTTAACTGCAAACCTGAAAGAAATAAGTGAAGAAATAAAAGAGTTTAAGCAATCCTTGAATTTCTTAAGCGGTGAATTTGACACACTCAAAAGTGATAACATTTTGTACAGAAACGAAATAAACCAAATGAAGAAAGAGAATGAACTTATGCGTTCTGAATTGTTTGATGTCAAGGGGAAATGTAATCAATTGGATCAGTTACTGCGCACTTCTAATATTGAAATTCAGTGTGTACCAGAAAATAAATCAGAAAATGTAATGGATATAGTCAAACGACTTGGTCGCGTCGTTAATGTTATGATCAGTGACAACGAGATTCAGTACTGCTCAAGAATTGCGAAACTGAACCCGGGTGGTAACCGTCCCCGGGCTATATTAACTAAATTCAACTCGCCTCGTACCCGGGACGCTTTTATATCGGCGGTGATTAATTATAATAAAAAAAATGTTCAAGACAAATTAAATACGCATGATTTGGGTTTTACTTCAAATGAAAAATCGCCGATATTTGTAATGGAAAACCTATCTCCCGAAAATAAAAATCTGCATGCAGCAGCTCGTCTACGTGCTAAAGAGTTGAAATACAAATTTATTTGGGTGCGTGGCGGCCGAATCTTTGTAAGAAAATCCGAAACTACAGAAAAGATATTTATTCGTAATCACGATTCATTAAATAATCTTAAGTAGGTAGTGAAAAAAAAAACCTTTTATTTGTCTGCACTTGTAATCATACTAATCATATTTATAACTTTATTCTTTCTAAAAATGTACTTTTATAACCTGGATAAAACTATAACTACATATTGCATTTTTGTTTCTCAAATGTCATTTTATATTTTTAAACAAATATTATATTATTCTGTTTGTGATAATATACTATATGAACACTTTGACACACTTTTGTTTTGTCACTATTATAATACTCGTATGTATTGCTTGTATTTACTGGTGAGTAACGTTGCGAATACGATTTATGTTTTGTACCTGAGAACTAACAACAATAAAGACAATACCTATATGGACAGTGAATGTAGTCGACATGATACCGGTATACACATGACAATTGCTATGCCTGGTTGCAGATGTGCAGAATGTAACCATGACTATGCCTTCGATGGGGTGAACAGTAACGTGTTGACATACGTGTTTTGCCGACTATGCTTTTTGGACGCACGTAATGGCAGGTGGGTGTATTGCCGACGGTTGAGGATCCTCTCGTGTGCTGTTTGCTTTCTGGTGGGTAGCGTACTCCCCTGTCTCTTGGTTTCGTCACTTAGCAACTGTGGTAAGAGATGGTGTGGTCTGTGTGTTCTGCCTCGCCGTAAGCGTGTTTTCAGGGTGATATTACACTGTTATTTGAGGCATATATCTAGTTTATTTATATTGAATGCAAACTTTGTTTTTATAATTCAAGTTATTTTTGTAGTTACGTATTGTGCAACCAATGACGCTAGCCTGAAGATGGCTAGGTGTTTATATAATGAATGTTATAGATGTATGTGTGTATACGCGATTGTATATTTATTTACGGATACTAGTCGCTGGTCGCTGTTTCTACCTGATAGTGTGTCATTTGTAAATAGCCCTTTTCAATCACCGTTTTTCAGGGTGTTCCGATACACGAGTTTATCAAGAAGGATGCAGTCATTGAATAGTGACAGGTTGACAGACGGACACAGAGTTGCTTTCGCGTTATTGATATTAATGTGGGCTGTGCCTTGGTGTACATGTAGTTTGAGGGATTGGATGTGTAAGTCTTTGAGTATGTATATGTGTATAAGTGAGTGCGTGCGCGGGAACATGATGCGTGTGTATATGTATATATATTTATATGTTTGTATACATTTCTTTTTGTTGTGCTTTGTGTTTATTTTAGTTATTTTGAGTTAAATATGGCACTCACAAAGTTAAATTTTTACTACCAAAACCTAGGAGGGTTTCGAACTAAGTTGTTGGACGCTTTCAATAATATCTCACGTAACAGTTATGATGTTTTATTTTTTACGGAGACATGGCTACAGGATGATGTTTTGGACTCGGAAATTTGCGATGACAGATATATAATATTTCGGCAAGACCGCGATCTGAGTTCTACAAGTAAACGGAATGGGGGTGGCGTAATGATATGTGTAAGTCGAAAGCTTGATTGCAGACGCTGTGATGACTTACTGTGTCCCAGGGCCGAGCTATTGCAGGTTACATTAACATCTAATGTAAGTGCTGGTGGGGTAAAGGATTTACACCTTATTCTTGTTTACATTCCACCTTGCGCGGCGTACATTCCGTCACAACTGGAGATTATTGAGCGGGCCGTGAGAAACATGCAGAACACATTTAGCAACCAGGACTATATACTTATTGGTGATTTTAACTTACCATGTTTGTCCTGGTCGTATGAAGGTTTTTCTGTATTGAATAACATAAGTAACTGTACACAGCAATTACGAATTGCGGCTACAACTTTTGCAGATGGTTTAAGTGTTCAGGGTTT
Source organism: Spilosoma lubricipeda (assembly GCA_905220595.1). Taxonomy (NCBI): domain Eukaryota; kingdom Metazoa; phylum Arthropoda; class Insecta; order Lepidoptera; family Erebidae; genus Spilosoma; species Spilosoma lubricipeda. Next base: position 8,058,044 of record HG992290.1, read on the forward strand.
TACTCAATATAATCTCATCACGAATGATAATGCCAGGACTTTGGATTTGTGTTTTTCAACGACACCTCTGCAAGTCAGTAGAAGCGACGACCCCGTACTTCGCGAGGTTCTTCATCACCCTGCACTATGTTTGGTGCTTGACGACTGTCTCACCTCACCTCTAGTGGAGGTACACCTACCGCGACCAAACTATCACAGGGCTAATTATGATGAACTTAATAACTACTTTGACGGGATGGACTGGGATAGGAAGTTGGCCGCGGGCTCAGTTGATGAAGCGGTTGATGTTTTTTATAAGGAAATACAATGCGGGGTGGAGCGCTACGTTCCATTAAAAAATAAACCTAAAGGTGGACGCTATCCTGTCTGGTACAACCGCAGTCTAATTAAAATTATTCAAGAAAAAAATAAAGTGCACTCAAGGTGGAAAAAATATGGCAATCCCCGTGACTACCAAGGATTTTCACTGCTCAGGGCTAGGCAGAACATTATTCAAAAATCATGTTTTCAAAACTATATGACGTGTACAGAAGAAAATATAAGACACTCTCCCAAGGCTTTCTGGACCTATGTTAAGAGTAAAAGAGGGGGCACCCAGTACCCGAAGACAGTGACACTCAATAATGAAATCTATGATGATGGGCACAGTATCTGTACAGCGTTTAACAAATATTTTCACAGTGTTTTTGCAAGGTCAGACACAGATAGTGCACCAACTTGTAATCGAAATGCTTTGCCCGACTCGGATAGTGGCCTGTCTGGCTTGCGTGTCACTGACGACACAGTGCTTAACATTTTGCGTGCATTGGATAAATCAAAAGGCCCCGGCAAGGATGGCCTACCTGCTATTTTCCTTCGTGGTTGTGCTATAAGTTTGGCACACCCAATAGCATTGTTATTCAATAGGTCCTTAGTTGAATGTATATTCCCATCAAAGTGGAAGGCTGCACATATAATTCCGGTGCACAAGAAGGGTTCGAAATCAGATGTAAAAAATTATCGTCCTATATCGATACTTAACACGCTTAGCAAAGTGTTCGAAAAGATTGTGCACAGAAGTATTTACCCTTTGATAGCTAATGGTATAAGCCAGAGTCAGCATGGTTTTATAAAGAAACGTTCAACAGTGTCTAACTTGGCTGTTTTTAGTAATTATGTTCTAAACCATATGGAATCGGGCGGGCAGGTTGACGTGATCTACACTGATTTTGAAAAGGCTTTCGATCGCGTCGATCACGTCATCCTGCTTGAGAAGCTGCAGAAACTGGGGATACATGGGGATCTGCTTAGGTGGATGAGTTCATATTTGTCAAACCGGTCACAGGCTGTAGTTGTGGGTGGTTTTAGATCCGACTTTGTAAATATTCCCTCTGGTGTTCCTCAGGGATCCTTGTTAGGACCCCTTTTCTACAGTGCCTATTTGTACGATATCCATTCTTGCTTTGAATCTTCCGAACATCTGCCTGCCTCGTTGGTCTAGCGGTTGGCGTGAGCGACTGCTGATCATGAGGTCTCGGGTTCGATTCCCGGGTCGGACCAAATGTTTGTATGATCTACAAATATTTGTTTCGGAGTTTGGGTGTGTTCTATCTATAATATGTATGTATTTACAAAAAAAGTATATATGTATTTGTATCAGTTGTCTAGTACCCCATAACACAAGCTCTGCTTATCTTGGGACTAGATGGCGGTGTGTGTTTAGATGTCCAAAATATTTATTTATTTATTTATTTATTTATTTATTTATCTCCTATACGCGGATGACATGAAAATATACATGTGTATTCGGTCATACCGGGATTGTGAACTCATTCAGCAGGACCTTAACAGACTGTACCAGTATTATTTACAAAATAATATAACGATCAATGTATCCAAGTGTCAAACTATCAGCTTCACTTTTAATAACAATGTAGTTGAGAGAGTTCAGGTTGTCAGAGATCTGGGTGTGATGCTGGACTCCAAACTGCTGTTTTCCGAGCACATTGATACTATAATCAATAAGGCATCTCGAAATCTTGGGTTTTTGATGCGTACCTGTAAACCCTTTAGGAACTGTCAAAGTTTGAAAATTGTTTATTATGCCTACGTCCGCAGTGTTCTTGAATATTGCTGTCCTATTTGGACACCGCAGTACTATGTTTACGTTGCGAGAATTGAAAGTTTACAGAAGAGGTTCATAAAGTTCCTTAACTTTAAATGCCGGAAGCGACATGTTTCCTACATCGTTGACAGTAAGCATTATCATCTGCTTTCTCTCGAGGATAGACGTATTATGTTGGATATGTTGTTATTGTTCGACATTTTGCGTGGTGGGCTGGACAGTTTTAACCTTCTTTCAGCTATACAATTTTGCACACAAAAATCACGGACCAGACATACTCACCTTTTTAATGTGCCTTTTCATCGCACGAATTATGGCAAAAATGCTGTTATGACGCGACTGCTTCGTACCTACAATGAGAAGTTCGAAGGTATTGACATATTTCACTTGTCCAAGAAATCCTTTCGCGATAGAATCGTAAGAGTACTCACCAGTAATTAATAAATTTGGTAAATCTTTGTATATTTTATATTGGCATTTTTTGTGGTTCCTACATTGTTCTATATTTTATTTTCTTTTCTTATATTTAATTTGTTAATTTTGTAATGTTTTTTAATCATATACTGATGTCTAGTTCCTGTATACATGATGTGAAACTCTCTAATTGGCTTTAGAATCTTTATTACATGGAAATATGTCATGATTACTGTAAGAAAGCTGTTGAGTTTCCTATTAATAAATAAATAAATAAATAAATAAATAAATGTAAATTGACTTGCGTATTCTGGAAACATGAATAGCTATAGAAGGCTTAAAGCTGAGAATTTGGTTTATTCGAGGTGTTTTATGGATGCAAGCCTTTGAAGTGGTGAGCAGGAGCAAGACATAGTACACATTCACGGACATATGTGAGCAGTAATGGAGAGTGGTAGGAGATTTTTTCGATGGTCAAAAGCAATGTACCTAGTTTTGTCGACATTAAGTGACAAAAAATTTGCCTTTAGTCATTTGCAAACAGTGTCTACACCAGACTGTGCACTACTAAGGACGTCTTTACAGGTATTTCTATTTAAAAAAGTGCTGTGACTGTGTCATCAGCATTGAAAAATATCTTTCCTGAGTGAAGATACAGTTGACAAAGGTTAACAATATACACCAGAAAGAAGCTTGGTCCTAAGATGCTACCCTGCGGTACACCGTAGCATATGTTACACTTGTCGCCGACCCGCAAATCACTCATAACTCGATGACTACTGTCACAAGTGGATTAATTGTCAAATAATTTTAATGGAAGACCTCTGACATCAGCTCTATTAAGCTTATGAATAACCAAGAGGGGGGAAACGGTGTCAAAGACCTCGACCAGGTCATCATCATCAGGAACACCATCGGGCACTTGTTTCTCCTTTCCATATTAACAGCAACAGAGTTAGTAAATTCATGGACAGCTTCATCGGTCGATTTACCGTAGCGAAGACCATATTGGAATGGTGAAATAACGAAATTGCTTTCAAGCAATATTATAAGCCAGTAAAATTTTTGCGTTGTCGTTACTGCTGGCAACGCAAGAATAGTGGGCTGAGTGGAGGAAAAGATCGCAAATACGTTGTAATTTCAAAAAAATATTATTTAAATTAAAAAGTTATAATTTTAAAACTTTTGTTCTGTTTCACCTTCACTTACACCGTTAAGCTTCCCTGGACATATTTTATAAAATATTCCAGTTCAGTGGGTAAAAAGGGTTTTGATTTACCTGTAAACTGTATTTAGGTTTTAAATTTTTAACTTGCGCTTTACTTTTCCAACTTAAAGGTACAGAAACCTAAATATTTAATGTGGTGATGAAACTTGATTGTTCGAGTGCCTGTCTGAGAGTAAACTTCCTGGAGACATTTAATCTCTTGTCTCCGAACCAATATGGCTTTAGAAAATTTCATAGCTATAACTAACAAATTTGACAGTTTTTAAAGTGGATATTTTCTTCCTCATTGGCGATTTACTCTGTAAAAATATAAGAGATGTATAATCTGAGATAGCCCTGGTACCCGTAACACAAGTTAGATCTATCATGGGTACCAGAGTTCCACTGCCATTGACACCACCATTGTTTTTCCATTATGTACATTTTATGCCTGTTTAAAAGAGTGTTATTGTTCAACTTTGTATGAAATAAATTATTATTATTATAGTGTCTATCCATAGACACTCAAAGACACTGACAATGTGATTGTTTAAGATTCCTTGACTTCTGATAAACGGAACTCTATAGTACCTATGCTTTATTTTTCCATATTATAAAATTATAAATTCCAAATAACTCTATCTGTTTGTCTATTATAATTTCACGGCTAAACTGCTGAACTGATTTAAATGAAGTTCAGTATAGTAATAAATTTTATCTTGAAAAAGAACATAGGTAACCTTTTGTCATGATAAGCGATATAGGTACACGCGGGCGGAGCCGCAGGCAAAAGCTAGCTATGTTTAAAAACGTTAAAGAGTTCAGTAAACTATAAATTATGAACATCTAATGAGTAGATTGACAACCAACAGGTATTTTTTATTGATTTGATTACATACCAACATAAAAATTCCGTTTAGCAAATTTTACAAACGGTTTTCCTCATATCTAGATAAGTTGTTTTGTAGTCATTACTACTTAATTTAGGAAAGGTTATTGACACATATAAGAAATACACTAATAATTTACCTTTACACTTAGAATGGACCAAAATGGTCAAAGCGAAATCATATTCATAACTAGTTCTTTGGTATCTCGAGTTGCAAAAATTTTCTTTATGTTTCAAACACTTTATACGTGTTCCATGATCATAAACCTGAAATGTAAATGCTCAGATCAACTAACAAAAGGAAAAAGGTAGACAACGCACCGCCTTGTTTTTGTTGAGGCAGAAAAGAGCTAACTATGAGCCTTTTTTCTGGTTCGACAAGAACAAGGCGACAAGAGCTGCTTACTACTACTTCCTGCTCCAGGGGACTCCCAGATAATTCTTCTTGTTTTATTAAATATCTCGGAACTTTTGACGTTACCTTATACATACCTTTGGGTGTAATGTTGACTTTATTTCACTTCTCCGTTAAAGAGGTTTATTAGTTGCTTCAACAACTGAGACGATTTAATAAAAAAATTGGTCAAAATTAAGTTTATTTTTACCAAAATAATTTATAATTTTTTTGTGTAAAATTCTAACATGAATGTAGAAAAATTACATTTCTATTGCATTCAAAGTACTAGTTTAATAAACTACCGGCCATGTGCGAGTCAGACCCGTGCACCGAAGGTTCCGAACAAACCTGTATTCATTAATGTATCTAATTAAAAATTTATGCTTTACCGCAATGTTTACTTTATCTGTGCTATAAGACATTATTCTGAGTTCGCGGGAAGTACTTAGGTACTTACGGGAAGTAAGGTAATAGCGTTAGTTTCGAAGTTTGATTTTTTCCAAGGGACAGTAGACCTGAGTATTTGATATGAATTTCAGCTTGATACCTCGAAGCGTTACTGAGAAAAATTGGCTTATTTGACTGACGAACAACAAAATGATCCTATAAGGATTCTGTTTATTTTTATTGAGATAAGGAACTCTTAAAAGGGGGAATTATAGTTAATTTCCTTATTATAATTTTATAAGATAACCCCCGCCCTAGGAATATTCCTGTGTCGCGGGGACTTACAAACATTCATTTGGAAGCCCGGAAATAGGTACAATCTGCGATAGTGTGTTTGATTGGTATTTAAATGTTATGATATGGTCAAGACTGATTAATCTGACAGTGTGTTTTTTTATGTTTGGCCCTGCCAAAAGGACTCTACTTTGCCCGATGGAAAGCATAAGCAGAATCCAAGAGTGGTGGTCACAATACTGCGAATGCAGACAATGCAACAATGCAGCATGGTGACCCATACCATGGCGGGCTGGTGATGCTTCTGCATCATTCGGCCTCCGGTCTCGCACTCACTAACAAAACAACAGCATGATCGCTGTCATTTTACGTTGATTTTCTGTGCGAGGGTAGTACCGCCCCGATCGAGCCGGCCCGTTCGTGCTGAAATCAGCGTGGCTCTACTACCTTGAATGCTTCAGATGAACTCAAAACGGGCCGTGCGTTGGCTCCAATGCTTCATTTCAACTTATAATCACATCCCAGAACAATACGCGTAAAAAATATACAAGAAATAGCTAGAATCACAACATGGCATAATTCTTAGCTCAAGTTGTTTGAAACCCAATTTTTTATCCTTAAATAAATTACTTAGAATTTATCATAAAAACAGTATGCTGAGTATAACCCGTGCTAGTCACTTACTTAGATAAATACAAACACCGCTGACCGCACCGTGACACTAGCAGAATATCATCACCGCTTTGGAAATAATAAACGAAATTCTAGTCTAAGAACTATATTTGTTCGACGCTCACGATGTAATTGACAATGACATCATTATATTATTAACGATTTATAATCAAATCATTTATATTGAAAAGGAAAGTATTAAAATAAGATTTCATTATCATAAACGAAAAGAGGATATCTTCAACATGAAGACTATTTTTCGTTTCAAAATATCTGTTGAAACAAAAACTTTTTACTCCTTTTTACGAAAATTATGTCACCGGAGATTTATGAAATTTGGCACAGTTAAAGTTAATGTATCGAGGAAGAGTACTTACAGAAAAACAAAGAAATAAATAAATTATGGTCAAATTGCAATGCATAAGTGCAGACGTATCGCTTGATGGTAAAGTGTTTACCGCCGTGCGTGCAACACCAGAGGCGTCACACGGGTGTTGCCGGCCTTTTAAGAAGGAGTACGCTTTTTTCTTGAAGGTTTCAAGGTCGTATTGGCCTAATAGCCCTACCTAATTAAATAAAACTGGAAAGAGTGAAGCGTTTATAAACAACAATCAAATAAATATAGGTAGAATGACATCCTATTTGATTAATCAAATAGTTGTTTTTGGAACGCCTGATTTACTATAATTTTTGATTGGTTTTATTGCTTTGTTCTTTAGTTCCATAAAAAATATATTTAAACACATTTTTTATATATGCTTCTACAGATATGTTGCAGTTTACTGGTTGGAATGTCTGGGAGTGTGTGCCATCACCTAATGCAGAAAATTTATTTAACATTTACTCAATTCCAATGTGCGTAATCTACAATGTCTTATTATGCAGTTGATAATAAACTGTAACAATGAGGGTAATGCTTACATTATGAAGATTATGTTATCGGCTGTACATCTACACATGCAACATTATTATAATGCTAGTTTTTGCCCGCGGCCCCGCCCCCGTTTATATCTGTATTTAAATTTAAAAAATCTCTATATTTTAACTAAGTATGTTATTCCGATGTCTTAGCTATATTACTGCAAAGTCTCATGAAAATCCGTTAAGTAGTTTTTGCGTGAAAGAGCAACAAACACACATCCTTACAAACTTTCGCATTTATAATATTAGTAGGATAGGATAAGACAAGTACAATTTTAACAAAAATAAAACCGACTTCAAGGTTCGACTTGATTTCTCTTGGATGCCATCATCAGATATTAATGTACTTATCATGGTACCACCGTTGGGACATCTCCTTCCCATTAAAAAAAGAATCATCAAAATCAGTTCATAAACGACGAAAAATATATATATATATATATATATACGGTCGAATTGAGAAACCTCCTCCTTTTTTTGAAGTCGGTTAAAAAGTGTAGAAATAAATGACCGTTGATTTTTAAAACACAGTAAAACACTTCTTTGTAATACGCTTTCATTAGCTTCACCTGTATGTTGGTTTGTTTTTAACCAACTTTTTACCATTTTGTATCATTAACCACAAACGCCATCATGTCATTGTAGTTGCACCATGCAATTATGTCTAAGTTTTAAGAGAACTTTGTCCAACAGATTTTTAATTTTTAAGTTATTATTTTTTTCATGAGAATTGAATGAAATAAAGGTTTATTTAAAATGGTATCTACTAAATTCTGACAAGTAAGGGATGACAGTAGAACAAACCAAGAAATGAACTTATTTTATTAGTTTTTAGGGTTACGTACCTAAAAGGAAAAAACGGGAACCCTTATAGGATCACTTTGTTGTCCGTCTGTCTGTCAAGACCCTTTTTTCTCAGGAACAGGTGAAGGTGTCAAGATGAAATTCATATCAAATACTGAAGAAATCCCTTGGAGCTGTGCAGAAATCAAACTTGTATACAGCTTATGCTGCAAATTTTCGACACTCGCAAGGGAATCAAAACCTACAGGGTACTTCCTCTGAACTTAGATTATGTTCTGAAATTTGGTACAAAGCAACGTCTTACAGCACAGATACAGGAAAAATTGCGAACAGCATAATTTTTAGTTACCCCATATCACAATATATCAACGGGTTTGTACGGAACCCTCGGTGCACGAGTCCCACTCGCACTTGGCTGGTTTTTATATATATATATATATATATATATAAGTTGCTTTGCACATGCACCGATTTCGTAAAGGTGCTTTGTGTAAAGGCTATTGAACTGACCGCTATGAGGACCGCAACCTTGATTACTTTTGACCTCACATTCGATGTAGGTGGGTGGGGTATTATAAACAAAATATGATAATGAGATGTCACATCGTATTTAAGTATTTTCATAGTGAGCAAACGTACAGGTAAGTCACCAATTTTTTAATCAATTTCAAATAAAGGGGGAGTTTCAAATATGTTTTAGGATTCCGTAGCTAAAGAGCAAAAAGAGAACCCTTATAGTTTCATCATTTTCAGCCGTCTAAACGTCCGTCTGTGTACTCTATAACTCACAAACTATTTCATGTTTGTTATCTCAGTTAGCTAAACAAGGTTTGAGATAACAAACATAAAATATATTGAGAAAAAATTATTGATAATAATCTTTTTTTTCATTTCTTATTTGGACCAGTATTGTTGACATTTGGCCCGCATTTATATTTAAATAAAGAATATTATTCCTGTACCATCATCATACGAAATACGTCCGCTTTTGGACATAGGCCTTCCCAAGATTTTCCATAATAACCGGTTCCGTGCTGCCCTCATCCAACGGCATTTTGCGACCTTCACCAGGTCGTCGGGCCACCTTATAATAGGGGTCTACCCAAATTCCGTCTTCCGTATTCTTATATGGAGGTACAAAATTAATGAAAGTTAAAAATGAAAATAGGATTCAAGAAGTTTATTGCAATTCGTTGTGTTGTATGTGAAGTCAGTAATACCAATTTCGTCAGTGGTAATGCTTTTGAAAACGTTAATTAATAAGTAAGCAAGTACCGATTTAATAATTTTAAATATGTATATACGCTAATACCTGCTTGTGGTTATTACAAATTTTATGCAATTGTGTTCAATCATTGCACTCTTAATGGTTAAAGAATATCATAGCAGCAACCTGCAATATTATTTTTCTTGTACGTACTTCTCAAAAATAAGTAAAGTATGTTAAATATCATAATTAGTCCAAATATAATACGCACGTATACAGATAAAATGAAGTAGCCATGTTAATGTGTGTTTACAAAGTTAAATTTACGACAATTTCTTTCATATCTGTTAACCGACTTAGTAGTTAAGTTACATGACTCATACTCGCAATAAACGCCGTTATTATGAGATAATATTCGTTTTAAAAACACGTGTACTTATCATTTGCGTCAGACTTTATACTTTATTTCTATTTGTTTTATCGTATGAGATATCAGTCACGTCGTCTACACCGCGCCGAACCCTGGCTAAAACACGGTTTACTAAGCAAACGGTTTTTATTGCTTTATGGTGTCATTAAATATTCTACAACGAACGCTACTGCTTCACTTTAGTGTAATTATATGTGCTCAGTAAATATATTTTATTTCAGGAAGTCTATTATCAAGTAATTATTATGTATCTAACTACCTTCGTATTGTAGATTGTGTTAGAATTATGCTGTACATTATACTTCGATGTTGTTTATATTCCACGTCACAAATTAACAGCAGTTAACAGTTCTCCTCTGGACATAAACTTCTTCTTATACGGGAAGTTTTTCCTACTAGGTATGCTATTCTGGCCAGACAGTTTGGTGTGGGATTTGTGTCAGATCTGGGAGGGCCCGGATGTGTTAATAACAGCAGTTCCCGGATCCCTCCCTTCTCAGGCGCAGAGTGGCACACCGCCCCGCCGCAAACCCCGGTGGGATAACGGCCATTGGGGGTTTCCAAACGTTAAAAAGAAAGAGTTTGTGTCAGATTTTTCTTCGCTTGTCCTGTAGTTTGCTTCCTTTATCGACCCTTACGACACGCACTTGATGAATAGGGAGGAATGACATGCGGATAACATGAACATATTATTATAATATTAACTGAGAAAAATGCAGGGAATTCGAGGTCAATGTGATTATTCCCAGGTGTCTTCGACATGAGAATGAAATGTACATTATTGACACTTACCAGTTGTCCAAAGCAGAGAAAGACACTATTCAGCATTTAACTAGCTATGCATATAATTACTTTACCGGTACTGTAATTACAACCAAATTTTACACGTTTATTAGCGTATAATTGCGACCTCGTCTCATTAATCGACATTCTATAGATCACGGTAAGATTTGTCTACCGTTAGATTTTTTAAAGTAAAGACAATTTTGATGAAAGTATAGATGAGAGTTCATTTTATCTGGATATAGATATGAACAATGATCCACTTATCTACTTGAACTTGCTGCGGATCGTTCCCGTAAAAGTGACTTATACAGGACTTTGTTTTATTTCATTTCATAATATTCTTAACCGTGCACAAATGGGGATTCTAGTGACAAGGAAATAATATGTACAAGGACGAGCTTAACATAAAACCTGTGTTTTCTTCCAGGTAACCTTAGAATGAATAGAGGATAGTGGAGAATGTGAACGGAATGTGGAAATATTTAGTACACATACATGACTTCGCCGTTACATTTTCCACTACACAACTAGAAGAAAAGTTCATAATACTTTGTTTTAAATAAATCTATTTAGATATTTTTATGTAAATCAACATACATTTGTATTTCCAAGTAGGTTTACTCGTGCTGCAAGCCTATGCAAGCAATAAGCCTATACGACTATTTGTTTGACAGAAAGCATGAAAGTTGCCGAGTAGTTAGCTCATGGTGGTGCAGCAATGACTGCAAACTTTTTGTTTTGTTTTCTTTGGTCGACTTCGCTCTTATTCAAGTCTCATAGTTAAGAGAAAGAAAATTGTAAACGCTATTTATTTTTTTAAAAGGAGCATCACTGGAGTTTCTTGCCAGATCCTTTTCCATGAAGGGTAGGCTGTACTTGGAACTGGCGACAAGAATCACTCGATTTTTTTATATTGACTATTCATGAGTGCCTGTAAAAGAAGTGCCTATTCGAATAAAATCCTTTTGACTATGACTAGAACTGACATCGTCTTAAATCATGGGAATACGCAAACTTGTTTACAAATCATACTTTATACATATCGGACTTAGCATCATTTGAATTCATAGTTTGTTTTATAGTTTTCAGGAAACATGTTTGTATGATGACTACGATTATTTGTTCCGAGTCGTTATTACAGTAAACTACAGAATCCATTACTTCATACTTATTTTATCCTGTTGATATACTTTATATTATAAAGGCTAAAGTTTATGAGTGTGTACGTTTGTTACTTCTTTACGCGAATCACACTAATATATAAAGGCGAAAGTTTGTGAGTGTGTATGTTTGTTACTTCTTCACGCTAAAACTACTAAACGGATTTGGATAAAACTTTACAGTAATACAGCTTATACATCAGTATAACACATATGCTACTATTTGCCGCAATAATCGTCAAATACGCGAGCGGAACCGCGGGAAACAGCTAGTATTACTATAAATGTGAATGTAAGTTTGTTTGTTACGTTACGTTTTCACGTGAAAACTACTTAACCGTTAACTGATCATCATGAAACTTTCTACACATGTTCTTGGAGGTATTAAAAGTAACATAGGATACTTTTTATTAAATGCGGGTGAAGCCATGGGTAAAAGCTAGTATATCATAAATGCGAAAGTAATTCTGTCTGTCACGCTTTCAAGGCTAAACCGCTACACCGATTTCAATGAAATTTGGCATGGAGATGCTTTGATTCTTGAGGAAGGACGTAGGTTACTATTTACTGCGATAACCGAGAAACACGTGGGCGGAGTCGCAGGCAAAAGCTAGCCAGACATATGTAAGTATGTATGTAAGTATGTAAGTGTATGAAATTGTATATATTGTATCAATAAAAATAAAATTAAAAAAAGTATGTTTATCAGCTGGTCTGGTAACCACAGTACAGGCTGTGCCATCTTGTAATGTAATTTTGTGAAATTTCTTAAACGCTAATATTAACAGGCTAAGTAGATTTAAGATAAATCCAATGACGTACTGACCTGCTCTTGATGATTTCGAAAAGAATTACTTTGATAAGAAGTGTAGATAGATAATGATAAAAACAGAATTTTCCTAAACTGTATTTCTTATAAGTTATTCAAAACGCGATGAGTATGATGTCATAAAACGCATTCCGGATCTCCATATTAATACTAGAATTTTGAATGTCAATTTTCGACCTCGAATTACCTTTTGCCTTTAAACCGTTTTCGTAATTCTGTTAGGACCAAATAACTTTATTTCCTATAAAGTTATTTAATAAATATATAATAATACCAATAAACTTCCAGAGCCTGATTTGCACAAAAGTAAAAGGAAGAAAATTAGGCTCTAGTTCACTCACTATTACCGTGGGAGAGCCACGCTTCGGCATGAATGGGCCGGCTCGACCGGAGTGATACCACGGCCTCACAGAAAACCGGTGTGAAATAGTGTTTGCGCTGTATTTCACCGAGTGAGTGAAGATACTTGAGGCCCATAAGCCAAACCCCCTCCCCCTATCTCCCCTCCCTATCCCCTAAAGGGCGACAACGCACTTGTGACGCCTCTGGTGTTTTCAGGTGTCCATGGGCGGCGGTAATCGCTTACCATCAGGCAATACGTCTGCTCGTTTGCCCGCCTATTACATAAAAAAAAACTCATAATAGAAAAATAAGCCTCTACAATGCAGAAGTTTAAAATAAGCATGGTGACTTCGTAGCTTGCTAAACTTTAATATATTTACGTATTGATGATTTATAAACCAGTATCTATAGGTCGTATTCTTCTCTACGTACATAACAAAACACATTACCACGTTTTCTTGTGAATAAATTCATTCCAACCTGTTTTCGTCTTCTACCGTTCCAACACTACCTGCCTCACTACATTATATTTACCTATTTTGAATATGTTTTCTCTTTCTATCTTATAAATATCCTTCATATATAGGAGTGCTTACCAACGAACACAATATTTTAGCTAAAAATAAATAAGTTAAACTGTAAATACCTAAATTACATTTTTGTCCTTGTTAATGTAAATGACTTGCAATTTCTCTGTCGACAAGTTTTATATGTCACCGAGAACGATGAACTTAATGAGAGCATACAGTGCATGTCAGCCACTTAAAGGCTTGAATAGCGAAATGTGCATGCAAAGCCGTCGGCCACGGGCATTAGATTAACCACCACGCGCCGCCGGTGCAGAAATCGTTAGGCGGTGCTGTCGCAGTGTAGCATTATGTCCCGCATGCTCCACATTTGCCACAATTAGCGGGGAGGTACCTCCATTCCTCAAACAACCTACTAGCTATATTATTGCTTACCTTCAAACGGCTCAGGTAAACAATGAGTACTGGTATAGCTTTGTGCAATGGATTTTAGACAAGGGTTAAATTCTTGTATTCTTTAGAAAAGGTAATTTCTAAATTAGGTTTTTTTTTGGCTAGGCAATATTATGCACTATCAAGAATGTATGCAGCGCTGTGGACCATTTCGAGTATGGAAATTGACTGACTGCCTCGGTGGCGTAGTGGTAGCGTATAAGACTGCAATGCTTGAGGTCTGGGGTTCAATTCCCTGGCCGAACCAAATATTTGTATGATCTGCAAATGTTTGTTTCGGAGTATATGTGCTTTCTATGTAATAAATATAGGTATTTACAAAAAAATATGTGAATAAGTATTCTAACAGTCAATCTAGCTTTCATAGTACAAGCTCTGCTCAATTTGAGGCTAGATGGCGTTGTATGATAGATGTCCGAAATATTTATTATTATTTATTCTTGAGTAAAATCAAAACCACAAAAATATAAGTGTCTTTTTCTAGAATTAATCAGTAGGATTCCATCGGCAATGTACTACATGATTAAAAAAAAATAAGACTCAGTAACGGTTTTCTATGTGTTTTTCTAACATGTTACGCCAAACTTTATTGGTACTCAAAACTACGCAACTGTTACAAATTCTCACAACGAGTGACGTGGTCTGCGTAGACGCAGTCACCGTAGCGTTAAACGAACAAAACATTCCGCTAGATCGTCATTATTCAAATTTTCGCTGTACTAGTTGCTTGCTTGTTCCGGCCTTTGCTTTTTGCCCTAATTCGTACTGCTCTGAAATTACGATTAGTCTGGTCAAAATGAGATGCGGTCATCCGTGATAGATGGCCGTGTGAACGGTCCGTTATCTAAACATCTTAAGCGTCTCAAAGACAGAGATTCACATTATTTTTAGGGTTTAAGCGAGCCGGAAGTCAACACTTTCAAATAATGTTGCTTTAGCCAAGTTAACAACTTGAAAGTAGATTACTATTTTCTTGACAACCACTGAGAGATTTTAAAGATAAAAGGCTACTACAGGGACATATTTTATTTAACGTGAACTTTATCGCACTTTGATTTCTAGGTTTGTTACTTACATACGTTCCTTGAAAAAAATTGTATCGTGATTTACAGTAATATGGCTGTCATTACAATGGAAGTAATAGTATTTAAATAGTGTTAAAAATTATAAGCTTAAATCACTTAACTTGTGATTTTCATTGTAATGATATTCTAGCTCGCCATTGGTCTTCAGGGATTTCATACATTATTTTACGTACTTATGAGTCGCATATGTTTGTGAGCACACAATGAGTAGACAGGCACTTTCATCGAATTACCCGAATCATAAAAGGCTTTGAGAAAAGCATGATGGTCTTTTTGCTTAACTTGGCAGAGACACTGTCGAGCAAAACCTACTTATACTTTGTAATTGGATTAACATTTCTTATTTTATATGAATATTTACCTTGGCCATTTGATATTTTATTGAAATGACGGCAATTTACATTTCTTTTTAAATTAATTCCACCTTTTAGTTCCCTTCTCTACTTATGGTAATGTAGTTTACAAAAGAGATCACCATCGAAGCTGTGAGTATAAAGAGAATTGAAGAACTTGATATCAGGACTGCCGATAGAAGTGACAACTTATAACTTAGAATGTTATTTGTGAAATTGAATATAATAAATAAAAATTAATGTTTTAATTAAAATCATCAACATCAAACATTAGCATGTCGGTAACGCGAACCCATACAATTTTCTCCTACCAAAAAGTGCTCAACGCGGCTAAAAAGCTTCAAAAATCTGATACAAAATTACAGTTAGTTGACGCTAATAACAGATAGTTTAAGTGTAATAAAAGACAGTTCGTTCAAAGCATGTGGTTTAGTGATTTCTATGAACAATACCACACTTCAACGTTATAATATAACGGAGCACAAACTGTTCAGATCATTTCGTTGACGTTCTGAGATGATGTTGACAGTGATCAGTGGCATAATACTATGCGGAAGATGTAGACGATTAATCATATAAATTGATTCGAAGCGCATTATCACCTTTGTAGGTAATGGTGGCAAAAACACCTGAAGTGCAGTTGCAGAGCGCGCGTGCCGGTGTCATTTCCCGACTGTGATCTGTTATATTGTCAAGTATTCCAACAATTTGCTGTTTCAATGTAGGTATGTTTTACTATGTTATTCAGTAGTGGACTCCGATAGGGTAATGATTTTAATGATGGTGTTGTGTGATAGTGTGTGCATGTACCAAATTTTACAAAAATAAGTAAGAGCTTTTGCCTGCAGCTCTACCTGCGTGTATGACCGTTCACAGTATCATGCTGAAAAGCATCCTGTGTCCTTCCTCAAGAATCAAAGTATCCCTATGCCAAATTTCATTGAAATCGGTGCAGCGGTTTGGCCTTGAATGTGTAACAGACATACTGACAGTCAGTTTTTACGCCTCAGGTTTTCATGGGAAGTGTTCAGTTGCGGACTAAGAAAATAAAACCTTTCCGGTTTCCGTATATTTTTTTTCTATAGAAACCTTGCCCCGACGGTAACGAACACAAAACAAATAATCATCTAATTTAGTGCATGCGTTCGGAAGTTATGCGCGTATATACATTTCGGTGATTCATTTTTATTTATATAGAAGATTCAAAATGTTATTGACTTTTGTCTTTCGTAAGGACATCTTTACAAAGGTAAAAACCTTTGTTAAGGTACTTAACAAGGTACTTAACCGTGACAAAAAGGTCAAGAATTTGTCTCATTCCTCATGATCATAATTTTTCTCTTACTCTCTTACACCTTACGTATAAATTAAAAGGGGTTTAGTTGATTTCTTAGAATGTGATTATTTCTTGATGAACAAACAATTATTTTCATTTTTACTAGCTTATAATATATCATTTTTGCCCTCGGCTTTATCCGCTTGTATGTCAGTTATCGCGGTAAAAAGAAGCTTATGTCCACGTTCAAGAATCAAACGATATCTCTTGTAAGTTTCATCTAAATCGGTTCAGCCATTTGCCAGCCAAAACATACAGACAGACTTACTTTCGAATTTCTAATATGGTTTGGATTATATAGGGAAACAGTATTTTGTACAAATGGTTTTACTAAGCGGACATGATACCTCTTACCGGTTCCGTGCTAGCTAAAAGCACTACAAAAGTAATTCAAAATGACCATGTCAATTATTCTGTTTTGGTTAAGTACACCGCATCGGTCCATGATTTGCACAAACCTCCATTTTAAACAATCCAATGATTTAACATCTCTTAAAATAAATAACACTGTTTAAGTCAATGGCTGCAGAAGTTGGAATTATTTTCCACTCGGCAGCATACTTGATAATTGAACAACGGGTATGCTTTCGAGCACATGCACATTCATTATACTTAATAACTATTAGTAAATTAGTTGCTCATGTTTAATACGTATATATTTAACATATTTTATGACTGGACTGATATATTACTGAATAAATAAAAGTATAAAATATAATTTTAGACGGTTTAGCTTTTTTTGACACACAATTTCCAATTGTCATCGTCAACAGCTTTTAACAGTTCACTGTTAGACATAGGCCATAGAACTCTCCCTAGAAAGAAGGCTTTGGCCTACTATATTACGGTGTTCAGACAGGTTAGTACAGGGTTTTCCTCTCCATCTGCTTAAGTTGCCCGCCGCTAAGGAACGAAGTACCCGTGTGCAGTACGTCGCCTAATTAGACAGTTTATCAGCAGACGGTGCCTGGTTCAGTGCGGGCAGGCGCTGGGAGGGGTCCAGATGTGTTAATAATAGCAGTTCCCGGATCCTTTCCTTCTCAGGTGCAGAGTGGCACACCGTGTGGTTTTAGTCGTTCCGATTCCGACACACCACCGCAAACCCGCGTAAAAAAGGGTTTGTTTGATGTTTTCCTTCTCTTTGTAGTACCTAAAGTTAGCCTGCTTAGTTTGCTTACTTAACCGACTCTTACGACACCCATGAGATTAACAGGGGGTGACACTCTTTATTCCTAATTCCTTACCACACGGAGAATATCCAATAGCTTTAAATAAATGTTGTGTGCCTAGTTCTAGTAAACAAATAAACTCAACAATTTTTATTTAACAGTTCTCATTCCAGTACAGTATTTAAAAAAGAATCTTGTGGAAGTAAGTCTACGCATGCGCCTCCATTGTTTGCGGTCGCTGCCATCCAAGCGTACATTGTTACGTAAATAAACAATCTGCATAGGTTGACGGACGTCACACCATGTGCATACTGTCTGACGGCGAAATGACCTTCTGTCATGACGTCACAATGTATGCCTAACATTTCCGCGACAGCATAAAGGTATTGAGAAACCCACTTAAATTAGTCTCCGGCAAGTTATATTGAATTGCTATAGAAAACCTGTACTCCTGTTTTGTATCCCATTTTAGCCAGCTTTTGTTAAGGAACTTGAAAAGCTTACCAATCTATGAGTATTAAGAAAGATGACTTGCATTTTTAGATGAAAATATCTTGAATACGAAGCAGGGACAGAAAGTGCTGCAAGTAAATATGTAAATGCAAATTTAAATCTAAGATTTAACAATTCGACTTTTATATGTCTATAAAATTTTTTTTTTTTATGATATTCGAGGTAAACGAGGATTTGAAAGTCAAGATTCACTAGTGCACTGCCAAACCGTCTTTCAAATTTTTTTTTCTGTTTAATAGAAAATAAATTCATGAAATATTTACGATGTAAGTATATCATTACTTCTCTTAAGCATATTAACATTATATGACAGTCATATACATTAATTATCAATCTTAAAAGAAAACGTTGACACCAAGAAACAGACTTCAATATCCTTATTTCCAAAACTACCATGAACTTCGTCGAACTCAATATATGTATTGTATTTGCAACTACCGCATCATATTTTTACATTACCTTATTGTTGACTGGGAGAGAATGCTTCATAGCATTAATTCCGCTTTTGTACAATAAGTACAATAAATTTTAAATAAATAAATACAACATCAACTATACGACTTGCAAAGAGTGGCTGGCAGCGACTGGATGCGGAAAGCAACAGACCGGGCTCTATGGTGTTCCTTGGGAGAGGCCTACGTCCAGCAGTGGACTGCAACGGGCTGATGATGATGATGATGATGATGAAATACAACATCCAACAAACGTCAGCTCTTCCGTACGTAGTTAAACTTCTTAAGAATAACAATTAAAAAGTTACATTTTGAAATGTTGTTTGGAGCAGTTAAAGATATTTTTCTACTTACACTTTTACAGCAAAATGTTTAGAGTAAGCATTATGTATGCATGTTTCAGAAAACAAATTCATTCGCCCACTTAAGGTTCGGTGCTGGGCGTGAAGTTTTTTTTATGGAATAGGGGCAAAAATCAGACGTAATCCTGCCTGTAAATAAAGCCTGATCGTAAAGGATTACTGCCGCCCATGTACACCCGCAACACCAGAGGCATCACAAGTGCGTGGCCGGCCTTTAAGGGCTGAGGTGGAAGATGGGGGATGGGGTATGGGCATCGGGTATCTTCACTCACTCCGTGAAACACAGTGCAATCACTGTTTCACACCGGTTTCCTGTGAGGCCGTGATATCACTTCGGTCGAGCTGGCCCATGCATGGCTCTCCCACGGTAGAAAATTCCTTACTAATTGATTTAAGTCAGGCAGGAAGCCTTCGAAACGTAGAAGTAAAACTGTTTTATTACTTCAGAGGACATCCTGAGACAACTTTAAAAAATAGGTGTTTGAGGATCTGCAATATTATTTTATATTTGTTATAGTAAAATGAGAATCGAAGATATGCAATCGTAAGATACAGGCAGATACTTTTACGCACTATGTTATCCTGGTAAAAAAACACAGAGTTAACGGCAAACGCCTTAAAAATAAAATACAATGGTTTCAAATCGATTTATGACGTATTTCAAATGTGATAATATATTATTATTCATACGTCATATTTAGGTAAAGCCTACTAAAGCCTACTAAATCGTAATAGAGTATCTAAATATTTTGTGTCATAGTAAAAATGAGTTGCATGAAGTATTTTAAGGTTGATGCTAAAACAGCCATTATTCAAAATCGAAACCCTTTTATGATGGTGCTGTTGACAAATTTAAAAAATCGTTTTGATTTTATGTCATTAAAATTAATGTCTTATTGTCTATTAACATAAAAACTTAATCGAAAACAACAAACAAACTAATTAGGTAAGTTTCTTTTACACCTGCCAAAAAAATCTTTTTTTTTTGTCAATCAGAGTTTGATTATGCTATTACATTCAATATACCTAATAGTAATTAGTTCTATTAATTACAGTTTCTCAGATTGAATAATGAAAAACAATTTCAGATTATCGCGCAGTCTACATCTTACAGGTAACCATGGGATCAACTTACCTATTAAATAGATTAAAAATAATGCAATATATACCTATTATACATGCAATTTAGGTAGGTAGTAGAGCCACGCTGATTTCAGCACGGGCTGGCTCTACCGGGGCGTATTACTCTCTCACAAAAGACTAGCTTAAGATGACAGCATGCGTGCTGTCGTGTGTCGTTGGTGAGTGCGAGACCGGAGATCTAATGATGCAGAAGCATCTTAATAGGCCGTCATATGGGTCACTATGCTGCATATGTTATATGTCTGCTTTCGCAATAAGTATGGAGTATGGTGACCATTACTCTTGGATTCTACTCATGCTTTCCATCAGGCAGAGTAGAGTCACTTTGGCGGGCACATTTATGAATATCTAAAAATAAAATAAGTAATATTTACAATATGCGTTAAATTTTAAAGATCAGCTATTCAGTATGAAGCACTTCGTTTTACCAACCTCTTTTTATTGTGTTCCGAATTTAAAAGGCATTCAGTTTAAAAGTAAATTGATTAAACTCTACATTTCAAGCGTCGCTCTATGGCCCGCATAAATGAACATTTTCACTTTATTACATAAGGTATTTTTAATAACAGCCATATGTGTTTTCCACAATATTGATATCAGAAGACATGACATATTCTAGAAACCAAATGAACGGTTGATTTAACTTTCTATAGGGGCTCTTATCATATATAAATTCTGTAACACATTTGTTCATGGCGAATGTAAAATAAAGAATTCAAGAGAATATACATATTTCAAATACATTCTTAAAATTAAGCTTACATCTATAAATAATAAATAAATACTTCAGACATCTAACACACAACTTCATCTAGTTCCAAACTAAGCAGAGCATGCATTATGGGTACTAGACAACTGATGTAAATACTTATATACTTTTCTTGTAAATACATACATATTATAGATAGAAAACACCCAAACTCCGCAACAAATATTTGCAGACCATACAAAACATTTGATCCGACCCGGGAATCGAACCCGAGACCTCCAGAATAGTAGTCGCGTACGCTACCACTGCGCCACCGAGGCAGTCAAATCTACTTTTATTCTACTACTAGCTAAAAGGCCACGGGGCGAGGCTAGTCTAAAAAAAGTAGCCTCAGTAACTCCTTATTACATCAGTTATCTGACAGTGAAAGTCCCGTCAAAATCGGTACAGCCACTCCAGAGATTATCCGGAACAAACAGACCGACAGACAGACAATGGTAAAATATGTTATTTTGGTATTGTACCGTGTATATATATGCATTTAGTAAAAAGCGGTTATTTTGATAATACAAACAGACACCCCAATTTCATTTATTAGTATAGATTTATTTAACCTTTTTTTTCTGACCGGTTTCGTCCTATGTGTTTACCAAAGTAGTTTACTAAAACAATAACATTAAATAGCTGAATAAAAGTAGAAGTGAGTTTAATTGCATGAATGTATTCTATCAAGTTGCACCAAGTGTTGACAATTGGGAGTATTTATTCAATATCCTGCCTCTGTTGCGCAGTGGTAACCTATGCTATGCCAGATGTCTCGGGTTTAATTGCCGGATCCGATTAAATCCATACTAATATATAAAGCTGAAGAGTTTGTTTGTTTGTTTGTTTGAACACGCTAATCTCAGGAACCGCTGGTCCGATTTGAAAAATTCTTTCGGTGTTGGATAGTCCATTTATCGAGGAAGGCTATAGGGTATATATCATCACGCTACTACTAATAGGAGCGGAGCAACAATGAAGAATGTTTCAAAAACGGGGGAAATTTTCACGCTACGGGCAATATAAGGCGCAAACGAGGTTGCGTGGGTCGGCTAGTGTCTATATAATCTGCAAATATTTGGATACTTTTGTAAGAAATGTTTTCTATCCAATACTAGGTATGTTGTAGTCACGGTAGATCACGATTAATGCAGTTCATCAGCCAACACCACGGTATCGGTATTAAGTGAGCAATCTATAGATCGTTGTTGAAGGTTAATGCTCAATTACCATCTCAGAAAACTAGTAATCACGTGAAAAGAGCATTAACGGCGCTGTATTAGAAGTTAGAATATTACCTATAGAAAAATATTTTATATTGGAAAGTATAATCTTAAACATTGGGTTATATTTTTTTTGTGAAGCTTAAATTAATTGTACATTTTAATGTCATTTGACCTAGACGTGTTTAATTTGATAGTTCATTTTGTTTTTTTTTTTAAGTTTAGATTTAAAAAAGGTACAAGCGTATGTGTGCCATGAGGATGAACCATATTTAATGTATAGTATGTTCTAATAAAATACATTATTTAAATAAGAAGAATATTTAGTAATAGTAGTAACATTTAGTGTTTGAGTTAAACACTAAAGTAGCAACAACAATGCATGAAACAGCGTTACTTCAGGGTATTCCAGAACATCATATATTCACATAGTTTCCGGGTATGTTTCGTTGTATTAAAATACTCAAAAGATTATGCTACCTTATATGGTTGGCAATCATATTCTGATAAACGAACAGTCTGACTACAAAATCATTAATTAAATCGTGTTTATTTCGGCATCAACGTTCAACGGCATCAACATCGTTAAATCATACGAAACAAATCATTATTTTCTTCATTGTTTTAATTCGTAGAAACGTAAGAATGATTATTCGACAGAATGTGAGTTAAAACAATCTGTGTGCATCTGCCACATTGATTAGCTTTCTAAAGCGGTTCCATTTATAATCGTTTATCGATAGCCACAATGGTATCTGACAGAAATAAAGCTATTTTGATAACTTATCTACTGATCATCTTCAGGTACTATAGATTGCGGCTCAAACATAACATTGATGACCCTATATCGGCCGCAACACCGAAATGCCACTCAAGCGCTAGGCTGGTGAGCTCGGCACCATTTCACCATGCAAATGACACGGTAATGAACGGGTCGATAGAGCCCAATTCTCCCAATAATCCGATGCCAATCAACTATATAGATCACGAGATTATTCGCGGCGGTTCGGTGATCGTGTCGTGAGAACGATAAGACACCGGCGAGCAGGTGGTACCCTCCCCAACGATGGTTAACTGTTCCACCATCGTCAACCGAGCGAGCCGAGCGCGCCACCGCGCAGTCCCGACTCGAGAACCGCCAAAGCACGCGGGCCGCACTTCGAAACGACAACTGCTACCGTACCGTTTGTAACTTACGCGGGAACGAAAGCTCACCGCAAGTGTTGCTCTTTGGAAAACCGCAGTGGCATTAAACATCTTTGACCAACAATAAGTGATCGTTTTTTGATATTGTTGTTTAAAACGTATTTTTTTTACATCACAGTAGTAAGGTAATCGGGGCAGATAGCATTAACGGTTGGCTCCGCGCTCGAGTGTGGCAGACCGCAAGCATGACGAGCGCTGGCGATTGCGTTCTCGTGTTCCTCGTACTGGTATGTTACAAACGCTTATCTCACTTGCATGTGTAAATAATTATCTATTTTCATCTCGTGTTCAACTTACAGGAATAGGTAAACATTTCAATAAGCACTCACACTTTGTAGCTAAAGAAGTACTTTAAAAAATCGGCACTAGCTTCTATTCTTCTAAAAAAAAGTAGCAGTCCAATATGAATAAAAAACAAATTAACTGCAGCAACATAGCGGCTTTACCTACCAACTTTTAAGATTTCCACAATAAAATAAGCAAATTTTAAAATCAATATTGAACATATTCTGGAAATCAAAAGCAACAAATATATAAAGTCAGTAAAAAAAGATTTAGACGATATCTATTAATTTCCCATCTCACCAATATTAATAGCCGTTATAAATTTGCAGTGTTATAAATCGTAAACTCTTCGTTCCCATTCCGGTGTACCTATTCAAGATAGTATTTGAATCCGGTTTCCTTGAACAGAACATAATCATAAATAGTGTTTGTAATAAGCTCTAAGTTCTGTATAGCGTCAGCCTGTCTAACCCACTTTATTGTTTACTATGTAGGGCAAATATTACAGGTGAGATGGTAGGTAAAAAGTTATAACTTTATAAATTTTAGCGTTCAATAAGGTAGGTAGATAAACAACGTACACCCAGCTCGCCTTTGTACGTCTTATTTCCTTAAATATAAACTGTTTATCCATTTGTGTACAATAAAGAATAAATAAATAAAATAAACGTAGGTACCTTTAGGATGTCTTATATGACATGAGTTTAAGAAAAAGCAAAGTTATTAGTATTATTGAACCACAAATAAAACTCTTCTCTAGTCCTACAGCGGCAGGAGGAGTATTCAGGCAACAGCACTATAGCATGAATTGAATGAACGTATAAATAAAACACTTGTGGCATTGGAACTAAAGGCGGGGTTAACAGAAAGTTAACAAATGTCGTTTTTGATAAATAGAAAACTAATATTAAACTCCTCCATCGGTACGCCATCGGTTGCATACAATTTCAATACCTCTTCTTATCCATTGTTCCGCAACTCCGTAAAAAATCATGTTACAAGGGAGAACAGCTCTTACTATATTATTTGACATTACATATTTCAAATTTTATGAATAAATATATATTCGATTATTCCACTACATTACTAATTAAACTTCTTTACTCTATGTTATCTTCGTCATTGCAATAGTTTTTTTTAACGCGTTACATAGTGTAAAAAACTGCTCTTCATTCTTAACGTAATGTATTCTAGGAAAACTTTAGGTTAGAACAAATATCGAATTTTACTACTACAAATTTATAAATATTCAAAAAAAAATATTAATTATTTAATTCCGTCTCCAATCCGTCCGTTTCCAATATATTAATGTCAAATTGTGCATACATTTAGGATCGAATTCGTTCATTCATTGCAAGACAACTGAAAATAATATGTGATAATTGAATGAATTCAGTCATGTTATAAAAATAAAATATAGACAACTTTTCTTGTTACTTCTTAATGCCTGTAGAGATGATATGAAACTATTAGGTACAATATTTACTATTCAGCTTATACAGCTTATGCTTGACAAAATTTAATACGAAAAAGCCACAAGGATTACACATTTGAGTGTTAAAGATTTAATTCTTAATTAATGATTGTAATCACAAAAAGTATAAAACACTGAACAAATAATATAATGCTACTGAACATAATTTACATCTTATTTAAACAAAAAAGAATAGGCTTGTTTATCGTACTATGTATTAAGAAGACAAACTCCTTCATGGACATTACATTGACAAAATAGCTAATCTATAAAAGTATTTACAAACAATAAAAAGCCAACCAAGACCAATTCATTATACCCGATTTAAATAAGGAACAACTTCAGCTAATTTTTCATTGTTTTAAAGTTGTGCGACTATTGTCTTCTATAGTTAGGCCTTAGAAATCCATTCTATATTCGAGGCCTGTTCAAAAAATAAGGTGAATTCTCAAATTTCACGGGCTACGTACATTCAGTTAACGATTTTTTTATTTTATGTTGTTGGTTTTATTATGTTGGTACATTCGTCTCGAACATATGTTCACAGTTTTAGCTATATAGCACATAAAGTTTGTTTGTGAGAGGCATAAAAGTTAGAAGTGTTTTGCGTGTTCGGCGATGTTCTGCTATCGAAAAACATGGATCAAAGAGTTTGCTTCTTTTCTTTCAACATTTCAAGTGTTTTTCAATCCCAAAATACTATAAATGTTGAAAGTGGCATACGATGAGTCTACTTTAAGCCAAAAAAAAGGTTTACAAGTGGTACAAGCTTTTCACAGAAGGTCGAGACACACAGAACAGAGAATATATGGTCGAGAAGATGTGAATGACGACGCTTGGTTGCCCATCAGCAACCGATGAAAATGTTGAGGAAGTAAATAAAATTGTTAAACATATCGTTGAATCACTATTAAAGAAGTTGCTGAGGATGTCGGCATATCGGTTGGCTCATGCCATGCAATTTTTTCGGAAATTTTGGACATGAAGCGTGTGGCAGCGAAGTGTGTTTCAAAAATTGCTGAATTTTGATAAAAAAACTCTTCGCATGAGCATCGCTCAGGAATTGTTCAATGTAGTTAACGGCGACCCAGTTTTGCTTAAAAGGGTCATAACTGGTGACGAATCATGGTTATATGGTTATGACATTGAAACCAAAGTCCAATAGAAGAGCCCAGGAGAGCCAAGGCCAAAAAAAGCACGCCAAGTTCAATCAAATGTGAAAGTTTTGCTGGCTGTTTTTTTCGATTACCGTGGCGTAGTGCATTAGGAGTTCTTACCACATGGTCGTACGGTCAATAAGGATTATTATCTTGAGAAGGCGCCGCTTGCAAAATGCAATACAAGGAAAACGTCCGGAATTGTGGAAAAACAATTCATGGCTTTTGCATCACGATAATGCACCTGTCACTCGTCATTGTTTGTTCGTAATTTTTTGGCTAAAAACAACCGTATTCATGCCTCAGCCACCGTATTCACCAGATTTGCCCCCTGCGACTATTTCTTGTCCCTAAGATTAAAGAGACCGATGAAAAGACGGTGTTTTGAGACGATTGAGGAGAAACAAACCGAATCGCTGAGAGAGCTCAAGAGCATACCAAAAAGTGCATATCAGAACTGCTGCGAGGTTTGGAAAAATATATTCGAAATATCAAAATATCGTCGAAATGCATGTACGCGCATAACTTTCAATCGGCTGCACCAAATTAAATAATTCACTTTTTTATGTGTTCGTTATTGTTTGGTCAAGGTTTGTGTACGAAAAAAATTAAAACATAACGTGAAAAGTCATTTTTTTGTACCAAGAATGCGGAATGTATACATGAAGTTAGTAATCTAATTAACCTAAAATCAATGCAAACTTTGCAAATTTTCACATGGTGAGAATGTGCGTTGCATTGTAAGTACATGACTCACACACTTTGACCCTGAACAGAATTATATCTGGTGCTTGACCTCAAATAGGAAGTATGTGAATGATTCACTGATGCTCTAGACGTTACTAGTATTTTTATCTACTAACTAGCTGACCCAGCGAACTTCGTACCTCCATATTTACATATCTGTCTCAGCTTCCCACAGGCAGTGTACAGTCGCGGACAAAAAAAGACTTTTCCCGTTATCCTTTGATTTTTATTGTACACGAACCTTTACCTAACAATAACGAACACATAAAAATAATAATTATTTAATTTTATTTTGTGCAGCCGATCGCAAGTTATGCTAAGTTACTCCCTGGATCGTCAGCTATCTGCCAGTGAAAGTCCCGTCAAAATCCATCCAGCCTTTCCAGAGACCTGGAACAAACAGACAGACAGACAAAAAGACAGACAAAAAAATTTAAAACTACATTTTTGGTATATGTACTTACCGTGTATACATACATATGCATTTAGTAAAAAGCGGTTATTTTAATGTTACAAACAGACACTCCAATTTTATTTATTTGTATAGTTGAGCCGGTTATTCGCTTTTATAAAAAAAAATCTGTACCTTGTGTCTAGTTACTTAGTTAATTGGTACAGTGTTACACAACAATCAAAAAATCATTTTAATTTCACTTTTTATTTCATATTTACAGCTTCAAAAAAATTCACGAACTAAAAGAAATTATCACACAATTATCATCTAATTAACCTTGAGTTTTCATTTATAACTTATCTACCTCATTTAGATCTGAAAAAAGTGAATTTGTATTCATTTCATCTGCACATAATTTTAAAACAAATTAAAAAAGTTAGGTATGTTACATATTTTTTTCTATACATTTAATTGCAATGTTTTTTTTTCAAGTAAGCTTATATCTTTATTATAATATTAAAATAAATAAATAAGAAAAGTGATTGAGTCGATGTTTTTAGGGTTCCGTAGTTCACATCTCGGAACCCTTATAGTTTCGTCATGTCCGTCCGTCCGTCCTCGGCTGACCTTTCAAGCAGTGATAGAAAGGTGAGAAAATTCACATAGATATGTATTTTTAGCACGTCATCAAAGTGCTTAAATAAAATCATGAAAAAAATTTTTTTGGGTACCTGCCTAGGTGTAACGTGGGAATGATTATTTTTTCTTACGTCTAACCCATAGTGTGGGGTATTATTAGATAGGTATTTTAAAAACATTGAGAGGTTTTTAGACTTTTTTTAATTAAGGTATCTGTTTGCCAGATATTCAACTCTCATTTTTTTGTTAAAATAGGGCGCCCCTCACTCTAAAAGCTAAATGGTTGGCTCGAAAATTCTGAAACAATCATGATTGCCATCATGATTTTACCATATAATGAACTTTAATGGAAAACTAAGTGCTTAGATATTCTTTTTAGTTCAGGAGTTATAGAGGTCTAACTTATAAAATGCACGAAACTTCGTACCAAAAAAAAACAAATAATATGTAAACATTATTCAAAGTAATAAATACCAAGCCCACGTTCTAAATCCACGTGCCATAATTATCTACGAAACCCTATTTTTTGCGTGGCCTGACACGCACTTAGCTGGTTTTTTTTAAATTAATCCTAACTAACCCGCGCAACTTCGTCTCTCAAAAGCTATTTCTACAGTTTTGCATCATTTTTCTTTGGTACTTGCTTCCTATTAGTCAAGCTTCTAATACTACCATTTCATTATATAGTCAGGTAAAAGTAACTGTATTTTTTCATATAAATATAATTAATAAACAATTACATAAAATGATTGCCAAAATGAAGAAGTAACTTATCAGTTCCTGAACACTTTTGCCTCTTTCACATGTTCACACCGCTCGCCAGGATAACTTGCCCAGAAGGTGTGACTCTTTTGTTCTAGATGACACCCTACGTCTTTAGCTTTAAAACTGGCTAAGGGAATACAAAATCGCATGATGATCAGATGAACGGTACGACAACGCATAAAACAGGACCAGACAAACCTTAATCATAACATGTTAAAGAAGATAACACCAAAATACAATTCTCATAGCCTGACATTGACCTTTTCAAATGCTAGAGTATAACCACTTAGAAAATTAAATTTCACGCGAATTGGCTCTTTAACATTCCCATACAGATACGTTAAGAAACTTGAATATCGGTAACTGTTTTAGTGCTAAAAATTAACAACTTGTGAAAAGCTATGACTTAGAAAGTTGATTCTAGTTCCGGGCATATTTGTTAAGAATCTAGGTGGTTCGGCGTCAGCAAATGTAATAACAGATATAACAATAAATATCACAGAATTATTAGTTCGAAACCATACAAAATAACCTTAGTAAAGGTCACGAGGAAACACTTCTGACCTTTAAAATCGCGAATTACATTATTAAAAACTTAATAACTAAATTAACTCTGAGTATAATAACTATAGAAAATGGGATTTGAATGGTATTAATGGCATCGGCGGTGAAGAACCTCACGTTCCGTGGTACCAGTTAAAGATCAATCATGAATATGCGTGCTTCACTTAAATTAACATCTGCGCGCACGCTTTCAATGTCCGCTCCACCCAGTCGTAACTGCATCGAACTAATAGTGCAATAACATTCGCATAAAAATATATTAATAGTGATTTATCTTAAAGAAAACGGTAGATCTCGTTTCGAATTCTTATATATAGTTCTTGGAGATCTGAGCTTATGCCATTTTATTCGCTAAAGTCATAGCGTGAGAGTATAAAACTAATTATTAGCATCAAGATACAGAGTTATACTTAGTACTTAGTTATATCTATATCTATATTAGCGCCCATAGTGCGAGAAACAGTCAAATTCAAGTTAATTTGACCAATTTCTTCGCAATTAATCTACATATATGATATATGTCATAGATGGAGTTAAAACATTAAACTCATAAAAGTGACAGTAACTCCTTTCTTCAGAGTGATTATCACATCTCAGTGGTTAAACACAGCAATTATTGTAGCAAAGACATGGGAACATGATAAGATACCGTGAGAATCGCACTGAAGCACAGGTAACCAGTTCTAATCTCTTAATTAAGGAAGTGTTAATTTTTTAATGTGTTAATAACTTTATTAAAGCCAGTACTTAATAAAACACTTACCGAATTTTAAAAACAATTGTTACTTACTGTACTATAAACGAAAAGGTTTTACAGGCTTCTACATCTAAGGTACTGCACTATGCAATATCATGAACTCAGAACAATTATTATCATAATATAGAGTGCCCACAGATTAAATAATATATTATTAGGTATGTACGACCACTTCATTTATTCGATTTTTTTGTCTGTGATGACTATTATACGAATTCTAAAATTAAATACATTTAATAAAAATGATACTAGTGTCACTTCCATTGGTTTTCATTTTGTGAATGTCGTGGTTTTACTACAGGAAGTGCTGCTGCAATAGAAAGAAGAAAAGCAAACAAGAAAATTGAACTCTATGGTTAGCATGACAAGAACCTTAGTATTGCGGTAGTAATAATTTCTAAGGAGTTTAAAAAAGCACGGTAACTATAAAAATATAATAACGTCTCGTATATTAGAAGTATGCTAAATCCGTTATGATAGCAGAGAAATCTTAGTTCTGCATTTTGTAAAGCTTTCAAACAGAATGTCCTATTTTCTCTCTATGGTATGATGAACTTAGTGTAATTATTTATTAGAACCTATTTGTTTATTATTATTGTGTACTAGTTGCTGCCCGCGGCTCCGCCCGCGTATATGTCGGTTATCGCGGCAAATAGTAGCCTATGTGTTATTCTGATGTATAAGCTATATTACTGTAAAGTTTCATCCAAATCCGTTCAGTAGTTTTTGCGTGAAAGAGTAACAAACATCCAAACATCCATCCATCCTTACAAACTTTCGCATTTATAACATTAGTAGGATTGTGTATATTGTGTATTAAGTGAACTAATCTTGGTCATAACGGGAAATAGGACATTTTTCTAGAATTGCAAATAGTTTTAGCATCCCATCCCGTTTACGTTGCTTTTATTACAAAAGAAGAAGATATTCATTACGCCATAAATAATTCGATGATAAAAAGTAATCAGCTTGACTGCGTAACAAGCAAACTAAAAAATCTAAAGAAGATGAGGAAAATATGAAAAACATCCAATCAAATACAAATATAGTACATTATTGCATTTGGACGCATCGGTTTGTGTTGTATATTCGTTGTTTTTTATGGTCGTATTAAATAGTCTGATTTTATAACTCGAATAATATAGCAGAAGTTATTGCTGGTGACATTAATTTGAACTCAAATGAAGATTTGTCATTTAACTAAATAGATACCTACTTCATATTATTTTTAGCATACCTACTTCTACTTCTGCGTTTCCTATTCAAAATCAAGGTTGTTTGTTGTACAACCATACGATACTTACATTCTCATAAGAAGATTTTGTCTTAAATTATGTTACAAATTAAATCGAGTCATTCAATTTAGATTTTAAAATCGAGTGCAATGCATTAGTAATTATACTTATGACTAGCTGAACCCCGCGGTGTTACCCGCGGTTATTGTTGTACCGCGAGTAACACCGCGCGACAAAGTTAGTCTAAAAAAGTAGCCTAAACTTAGGCTAACGTCCGGATCCGCTTAGGCTTAGGATTGGGATCGGCTTAGGATCCGGGGAGTAACTACTCCCCGGATCATCAGCTACCTGCCAGTGAAAGTCCCGTCAACATCCGTCCAGCCGTTCCAGAGATTACCTGGAACAAACAGACAGACAGACAGACAAAATTTTTTTTACTACAGTTTTGGTACATGTATCGTGTATATACATATGCATTGATTAAAAAGCTGTTATTTTAATATTACAAACAGACACTCCAATTTTATTTATTTGTATAGATTCAAATTGCTTAAACGAATGCAAGTTTTTTACGAAACTATCCCCTTAGCACATAAACAGCATCTTTATCGCTTTTTTGTAGTTAACGTTCACAAATTATGGTTTTATAAAAATAGATCCTGACCTCCAAACCTAGAACCGTTAAATCCATGCAGCGGTTGTTTTTTTTTAGGATTAAAAAGAACCACGCAACTGTTAGTCCGCCTGTAACCGCGGATTCCGTATGTACTTGTAAGTATGTAAATATTATGTCCCTGTAGACGAAAATAATAGTTCTTAGCATTTCTTGCTGATATTAAGTCAAAGAAGTTTATTATTCTGCCCCTCTATATTTACCAATGGACGTAAGCCTCTCTTCAGAAAGGAGGTTATGACCTCTCAAACCGCGCTGGCTAGACGGTTTGGAAGAAAATTACATAAAAAAACTTAAAATGAACCCTATGGGATTTATTTTAAGTTTTCTTTCTTTTTACAATGTAATTGACCTGCGTAATGAGATGAATAGAGGTGTTGATCCTTGTTCTTAATCCGTCACTTCAGGAAAATATTATAAACAAAACAAAAATAAGTTATGTAGGTAGTAATATGCAAATATAACGATGAAACAAAACCGTTGGCATCAAAAACTGAGAAATCAATTCATTCCTCTCAGACTCTTCACGCCTAATAATCAGAGTAAGACCGTTTAAAAAACCG
The DNA here is from genome assembly GCA_905220595.1 of Spilosoma lubricipeda. Classification (NCBI taxonomy): domain Eukaryota; kingdom Metazoa; phylum Arthropoda; class Insecta; order Lepidoptera; family Erebidae; genus Spilosoma; species Spilosoma lubricipeda. Next base: position 8,090,713 of record HG992290.1, read on the forward strand.
TTTAACAATACGAATAAAATTTACATACAAGTAAGTGAAAACAACTATCTAGATTTGGGTTCTTTGTTCGCTCTTGTGCCAACGGTCAGCCGATTAACCCACGTTACTTGCATTGTGTGGGTTGTATTTTACGGTTCTGTACTTTTTCTTTTATTATATTTAGCAACGAAAAAACTTCTTAACATCGGTTTTATGCGAGGCTGTGGAGAAGCGTGCCTCTCCCACGACAACGCGTAAGCTTTGCGGTAACATTAAGAAGAACCTAATTGTACATCAACTCAACGAATGAAATAATATTCAGACCTTAATAGTTCTAATTCGAATGACCTTTCAACTATCACCTATTATGTCAGTAGGTATGATATCACAAACAACTCAAAGTATGATATTTCATGATATTAATAGCGCATTTTATTAGCCTCAAAGAAATAGGAAATAATAAAAAAAAAAATAACATATAACACCCTTTTGGAATGAAGTTCCTTATGGGGCCTCGCGGAGCGGTACCCTAGCCGGCAAAAAGCGCCCGTAACGTATGATTACTGCCTCGGTGTCGCAATGGTAGCGTATGCGAATGCTGTGCCTGAGGTCTCGGGTTCGAATCCCGGGTCGGTGATCTGCAAATTTTTGGAGTTTGGATGTTTTCTGCGTATGTATGTACGTACGTATTTAGAAAAAAAAATGTATTGATATCAGTCGTCTCTGTACCCATAATACAAGCTCTGCTTAGCTTGGGACTGGATGGCGTTGTGTGTTAGATGTCCAAAATATTTACTTATTTTTATTATATATATATTTTTATAAACCATTTTAAATAAAATAAAGATGTTAAGACAATTTTTTGGTTTTTAAAGAGCGTAAACGAAAAATTTTGTATAGCGCTATCCGTAAGTTGCATGTATTATTTATTATATTTTATGATAAGGAACTTCGTTACTATTTGGTGTCCCACGACACCACCTTTAATCTTATTTATAGAAAATAAAACTAAACCGTTATCGATGTATGATGGTCAGTCGGTGGTCTGACGACATACTTAATAGCAGGCCATCTTAGGCGCATTTGCAAGATAAAGGCTTATAAACTCATGTTGACTCAGCAATGTGCTGTGAGCGACGCACGGTTCAGTGGAGTTTACGGACAAGGCATTAACCGAAAGCGAATCGCTTTAAGAATGATTTCCACTGTTTGTGCATTAAAATAATTTTTACGATCTTTTAACAATGTTAAATCATGTACGCAGTATTTAAAGTCTACATTAATAAATTTACCGCGCTCAGCAGCTTATTTTTTACTATCGCAGGCATCCTTTACTTACACCGACAACACCGTATTCGGAGCGGTCGCTAAAAGCAGTCACAGACGATCGAACTTGGTGCGGAGCGCACCACGAACATGGTGTGCGCCGCACCAAATACGATCGTGTGGCGCACGGTCCGGCGGACATTATTATTATTAATATCGGTACGGCTGGTTCGGAGCGCTTGCACATCGAACGCGGTGCGTACCGCACCGATTCGATCGTGTGGACGGCACACCGAACCACATGTCGGTTTAGTCGCTATTGTGCTATCGTACGCGCAACACGTCGCTGCGCGTTCACAAAAATGGAGTCGGAGCGACGTCAAGACCGAGTGACGATATACTAGTGCTGAATTTAAGTTCTCTGAATTCTCTACCTGACGCTAGAAATTTTAAAGTAGCCACCAATCTCTCTTCAGCACTCATAGCTTGTCGCATAACTGTATCGGATTTAGTTATATGCGATTTCACAAGATCCAACAATTCAATAAATGCTTCGGAACTCATTCGAAGATATATTCGAAAATCTTTATCATCGAGATCTTTAATGAGATTCATATGACTGTACCGTTGTCTGTTTCTGAGATAAAATTTTGCCCATTCTTTTCTTCTTTTTCGTTGGTTATATAACGGCGATGTAGTAACGATAACTGCCGCAACTAAAGCAATTTTGGCTTGTTCTGATAGAATGGGCGGCATTTCGAGGAGACGAGTTCACGCAACGCTAGCACGATACGACTGGACGGTTCGAAGTCTGGTGCGATCGTCTGTTGTGTAGATCGCACCGTGCGGTTCGTGGTGCGCTCCGCACCAAGTTCGATCGTCTGTGACTGCTTTAACATCTTACCGTGCTCACGTACACTCGAATCAAACGCGGCGCGGCGGTACAATCATTTAATTTATAAAACCGCAATCACACTTCTAATTTATAGTAGTGAGCAACTGTAGTGTGTAAGACAGCACTCGCGAGATAAGATATTCAAAGAGAATAGTAAAATTAAATAATTTTATTTTTTATTTTTTTAAATATTTTTGGACAACTAAGCACACAACGCCATCTAGTCCCAAGATAAGCAGAGCTTGTGTTATGGGGTACTAGACAGCTGATACAAATACATATATACTTTTTTTTTTGTAAATACATACATATTATAGATAGAACACACCCAAACTCCGAAACAAATATTTGTAGATCATACAAACATTTGGTCCGACCCGGGAATCGAACCCAAGACCTCATGATCAGCAGTCGCTCACGCCAACCGCTAGACCAACGAGGCAGTTACCTTACTAACTTTGCATGTTGGTGTGTTTTTTTAGTGCATACTAAGGTAGTAGTTCGTCCGTTTTTTATTATCATCACCTTTATCACCAATAGCCTTCTATAGTCTGTACTGCTGAACATAAAGACTTTCCTTAGAAAGGAGGGCTATTATACCATGATGGCTAGATGGGTTGGTATGGTTCCAAGTATTTCTTCTCTTTGTAGTAATGTTTACCTGCGCAATTCACTCTCACAGGCACCTGGTTGGTAACACTCTGTATTCTTGCTACGTCACCACATAGATCGTTTATCTTTACTAGTCATCATTATATTCCTACACTTTTCTAAAATTTTGTAATCGGTGAAATAAGTTTATTTCTACCATTTTCCTTGATCTCTCTATCCTTTTTCCCGCAGTCCTTTCCTCCTCTACACTTTACTACACTTTACGTATTTAACAAGAATAAATATAAAAATAATTTTTAAACTTTGACATTTCATGGAATATAAATTATTAGTTTGAGAATCTCGTCCGGATTAGGGATTGCAATCCGAAAAACCGGATCCGGTACTATTAAACCGAATCCGGTGAATTTGTATTTTGACAAAATAATCGCGCTGTCACGAATGGACGCACTTCAGGCGTAAGCTGATGACACTGCCTATGCGAGTCGTGCGTCCTGTGCCCGTAGGCTACAATTGCAACTCTACAATTAGAAGTCGATTGGGAGATGACTTGTGTCATCTCCCAATCGACTTCTAATAGACCATCTGTTCTAACTTTTAAACTTTCGCGTTCCATGATATATTAACAATTATTTTTACGGGAATTAACGCGATCACTTATTAAAAGGTATTGCATACCTCTGATTTGCCTAACCAGGTTGCACCAGACGTGATCTGTTTCTTAAGATCGTTATTTCAAATCGAGTTCGAACACAAACCTGACAGACATATAAATAGACATATGTTTTCCAGCAATCAAAACGACTGCTTCCCATTTTTCATACTATTTGACATTTGAAAAATCTACTTAGATGTCAGGTCGGTAAGTTCAAATATTACAATAACGAATTTTTTATCTCAGTTAAGGTTAATCATTTCATTATGTTTACTTAGTTTAATAATGTTGATTGATAGTACTGATATCTGATCAATCTGTAAAAAGAAGACTGTATCATCAGCTACGTTATGAAAGTAATAAAGATAAAGATATTATTATTTTACTATTACATATTATAACCGGATCCGGTTGAACCTAGCCGGATTTATGAAATCCGATCTGATTTTGGCCGGCAATCCCTAGTCCGGATGTTTTGGGAAGTTGCAATGGCTGTCTTCACAGACGAAGTCTGTGTGGGTTCAATAGAATATATATTACCTATCGTTCGCGTCAATTATCAAACTAATAAATATAATGCATATTAGATGTTACAAGAAAGATTCCTATCTTATAATGTCTGTGGAGTCGTCTTCTTAATATGTCGCAATCAGAATACATCTCACTTACAAAACGTTTTATGCAAAGATTTTAGTGACTATTTGCTATACTATAAAACATACTTGAGAGACGACATTCATGATCACGTAAAATATTAAAAATAATAAGTAGTTCGATATCCGATCAACTTTTCCGGATGATAATAACGAACATTTTCTTTGTGGTCAGTTCTAATCGTAGCTGGGCTATCATTAAACTGATGCCTGAAATTATTTGCGCTTAAGACTAAATCCACTATCACTATAAAACGTATTTCCTATTAAGTCTAAGCGATAGTTACCTAGTAAAAAATTGTGGTCGACTTTATTTCTCATTGAAAATACATGTCGGTCTTCCCTGCTACAAAATCATATGTAAATGTTTAAAACAAAAATATTTACAAGTTACCCCCAAAAATAACATTAAGTACAGATACTTATATTCATAGAAAAAGACGACCTTTACAGTATGACTTGATTTAAAGATCCAGATTTTTTCAGAAAATCAGTACCGCTAGCAGCATTTGCCAACACTCTAGCTAGATGAAAAGGAAAATTTGAATTGCAAACCTTTAAACCGTTTATGTATTGGTTGATGTTTCAACTGCATAAATTCGTTATATTTTTTACTGATTTCACTTGAAGTTGGCAGCTATTTTCTTAAAACTATAAATCTAGTCAATTCAGTATTCATAAATAAAACTAGCTGAACCCCGCGGTGCTTCCCGCCGTTATCGTCGTACCGCGGGTAACGCCGCGGGATGAAGCTAGTCCAAAAAAAGCATAAGTTACTCCTTAGATCACCAGCTATCTGCCAGTAAAAGTCCAGTCAAAATCGGTACAGCCGTTCCAGAGATTACCCGGAACAAACAGACAGACAGACACTGTTATTAAAAAGCGGTTATTTTAATATTACAAACAGACACTTCAATTTTATTTATTTGTAGAGATGTATAGAAGATAAATTATTACATTCGAGGTTATATAAGGAAGTTAAGGGTTCTCGACAAAAATCATATAACAGTGCTAAAGTCTTAACATTTATTTGTATACTAGCTGAATCCCGCGGTGTCACCCGCGGTTATTGTTGTACCGCGAGTAACGCCGCGGGACAAAGTTAGTCTAAAAAAAGTAGCCTAAGTTACTCCCCGGATCATCAGCTACCTACCAGTGAAAGTCCCGTCAAAATCCGTCCAGCCGTTCCAGAGATTACCCGGAACAAACAGACAGACAGACAGACAAAAAATTTTTTAACTACGTTTTTCGTATATGTTCCGTGTATACATACATATGCATTTAGTAAAAAGCGGTTATTTTAACATTACAAACAGACACTCCAATTTTATTTAGTTGTATAGATTTTTTCGTAATACATGTACTTAGTTAATATTACTTACCCACAAGTATAATCAAATGTAGCTGAAAATTCGATAACTTAAAGAATTTTGAGTAAGGCAGTTACTCAAAATTTTAGAGTTTTTTATAGAAGAAATGTAAAAAGTTAACTTATTAAACAGGTTTTGATTAAATTGTAAAATTACATGAAAATTTTATTTAAGCTGGAAGCGTCTTGTCATGGTATTCATTACATTTCAAGTTTATACTGGACAATGCAATGTGCTTTGACCATAATAATTAATTAATAGTATAAGTAAAATTTAAGTGCATACACTAGTTAAAATAGGTAAAATGGCGAGTGAAATACTTAGGTATAAGAAACGAGACTACTACTTTGTTATAATAAAATATTGATATGATAATATAAAAATCACCTTTTGATCATACACAGTTCAACCACTAATATGAATGAAGAGAAATATACACTGACGGACTTATAAACTGCATCAAAGTAAAAAACGACTTTGATATAAATATTTTAACCAAGTATGCAAACTTTCTACACATATACACATATTTAAATTGAAACGTCTAGATTGGTTCGTTAACTTTAAAACAGCGTAGGGTCATATCCTTAAGTTTAAGTTTGTGTACTGAAAAAGACCTTAAAACTTTTTTGAAGAAAAACAGAAATTTTAAGAAAATTGGTTTAATTAAAAAAATGGTTTTAACAATAGACACAAGCTTTATGCAAGGGTTTTTTTATGTTTTAATAAGGTGTATTACCTCCACGTGCCCTTATTATGGATTCTAATCGGTTCCGCATAGATTTGATTAGGGTTATTAAAACATCTTGCGGAATATTGTCCCATTCTTCCGAAAGTGCTGTTCTTAGTTGTGCCACTGTGGTAGGCACAGGATTTCTCGCATATACAGCTCTTTTTAAACTGTCTCAAAGATGCTCAATGGGATTAAGATCCGGGCTGCGTGCTGGCCAATTCATTATACGTATCCCAACCCCTTCGCAATATTGTCGAACTTGTGCAGCAGCGTGCGGCCGGGCATTATCCTGCATTAAAGTAAAATTTTCACCTATAAATCCCATGTAAGGCACCACGTGATCTTCTAAGTTCTCTGTTATGTAGCGATGTGCAATCAAACCCCCTCTACTACCGTTTTGACGGACCATGTCTATGAACACAAGTTTTGTTCGCCCAATCATCGATATGCCACCCCAGACCATGCACGAACCGCCTCCAGAAGGAACACACTCCTCATCGCAACTGCGATAATCTGCACCATATAAACATGTCCCACACTCGTCTGTGAACAATACGGAGGCCCATTGCTCCTGTCCAATTTAATCTTCAAGGTAGTAGAGCCACGCTGATTTCAGCACGAACGGGCCGGCTCGACCGGGGCGGTACTACCCTCGCACAGAAAATCAACGTAAAATGACAGCGATCATGCTGTCGTGTTTCGTTGGTGAGTGCGAGACCGGAGGCCCAATGATGCGAAAGCATCACTAGCCCGCCATGGTGTGGGTCGCCATGCTGCATTGTTGCATTGTCTGCGTTCGCGGTATGGTGACCATCACTCTTGGATTCTGCTTATTCTTTCCATCAGGCAGAGTAGAGTCAACATGGCAGGGTCAAACATAAAAAAAAAAAAAAAGACCATTTGCTGGCCTAAAAGGGGTGATATCCGCTTCCTTTAACCTTCTTCTTATTGTTCGTGCACTAACGTTTACACCACGCACTTCATTAAGCTCTGTTTTGATGTTAACTGACGTGAGGAAACGATTTCGCAGGGAAGTTGTAACAATAAATCGGTCATCACGACCGGTGGTTGCTCGAGTTCTGCCTGTACCACGTCTCCTTTTGTAAGGACCGGTCTCCACAAACCTTCTGAATATTCTAGAAACTGTAGACTGGTTTTAATTTAAATTTCTACAAATCGTTCGTTGATCCAAGCCCTCCCCGCACCAATGCTACAATTTGAGCAGCTATCCATATTATGGTTCAGAAACTCTCGATGAGTTAAAAAGCTAACCCAACAATTCTGCTGGTAACAATAATTCAATTGTCAAAAGAATAAAAAAAAACAATAAGAATCAATTTTAAAAATTTGCTATAAATAACACGCAAATATGATACTACGAGTAAATTTTCTTTTCCCGGCTACATTAATTCGTTTTACTGCAGTTCTATTTTTAAATATTGCTTTTTTTTTAGATTAAGGGCCAGTCTCTCCATATTTATATAATTTAATCTAAAAAGTTTGCATACTTATTAAAAAAATCATTTCAAAGTAATCCTGAAGTTTGATGCAGTTTAAGAGTCCGTCAGTGTATTTTATAATAGACGGCTACGTGTATCACACCAGCAAATAAAACAATAGATGACTGATATATGATATAAAAATGGCGGTGCTCTACTTTGCAGTATCACTCACCAAAAAGTTGGTTTGTAGATTACAATCAGTGAAGCTTTATTGTCTCGCTAATGAGAATGGGAAACACATTTTCTTGTTGATACATTGTTATTGGAGTCAATTTCGTTTTCGTTCAGCTCCGATTCAGGAGAAATTGGTTTTTTTTTCTGGGTTTTTCGGTCATGAAAATTAAATTTCAATTATGCTCCACACAATACGTCTACGTTGTCTATAAATACTTATATACGGATTGAACTCAAATACGGGGTCACAAATTAAAAGAGAAAAAAATATCCTCGCCTTTAAAAAATCTTGTATTTTTAAGCTGACTAAGATTGTCGTGATACTTTATCAAAAAAGGAATTTCCTTATTTTGATGATCCAACGCTAAATGGAGAGATCTGTTCAGGTAAAACACCGGCATTCAGAATGTAAGTTATTTTGTATTTAATGTATACTTTGGAAGAGTTTATTAAGTATTATAATATATATAATAACAAAATTGTCTTTCGTGCATACATAAAGTCTCCTATGAATATACATCATCATCAGCCTAACGCAGTCCACTGCTGGACATAAGCCTCCCAAGAGGAAATATGCATGTATATTTTTTAACAAGTCTATAAGTAATAATATAAACGAAAAAATATAACACTTGCACAATTGTAGTAAATAAGCTAAAAAAAATGTTTAAACCAGCATCCTTTTCCAATGATATAAGCGCCGCCATTTTAGCGCGCTCATTTTTGACGTCACCGTCCACTGAGAGTAATTTGTCAACGAAGTGTTTGATTTACAATTTTAATAAAACTGAGTGATTAAAACTTATAAAATCAACTTATTGCTATGGAAGAGCATACAAAAGCTTATTATATTGAGACTGCACCGGACAAGACAAATTTTCAAATGTCCAAAGATGCAAGAATAAGGCAAAAGTGGTGAAGGCGATGAAGAGAGACAATGTATCATGCTTGAGTAGTTTATATTTTTGTGAATGTCATTTTCACATGAGTATTAAATATATATATATACTAGCTGAACCCCGGTTCACCCGCGGTTATTGTTGTACCGCGAGTAACGCCGCGGGACAAAGTTAGTCTAAAAAAAAGTAGCCTAAGTTACTCCCCGGGTCATCAGCTATCTGCTAGTGAAAGTCCCGTTAAAATCCGTCCAGCCGTTCCCGAGATTACCCGGAACAAACAGAAAGACAGACAGACAGACAGACCGACAGACAGACAGACAGACAGACAAAAAATTTTTCAACTACACTTTCGGTATATGTACCGTGTATACATATATATGCATTTAGTAAAAAGCGGTTATTTTAATATTACAAACAGACACTCCAATTTTATTTATTTGTATAGATGTACCTAAAATCTTTTCCAATGGGACTTGCGAACAATGTAAACAAGAACCTAACCTAAAAAATGTGTTATGTATTCATAAATCTATTCTGATGCCCAACGTTTTTAGTTGAAAACTACTAAGTTACAAATTTATAAATATTGTGATTTCTGTTGATCAACAACTGACTATGAATGTAGTTTTTAAAAAAAGAATCCTTTTTTTAATGAGTGACCTACACAAATTTGTTTTACTTCCTACTGTATAATTTTATTTCTGCTTTTTAGATTGAAAAAGATACCGAAACTTATATGAAGTACAAAATAATGACTTTGGAACATGAACATAAGATATCACTATTATTAAAATAAAATGACTGTTTATTACATTAATATTCATTTTTATTAAATACAAAATATAAATAGAAATATAATTAACAAAACAAATACAAATAAAATAAAAAATTGATATCGCGACGCACGTCGTCATTCGCCACGCCAAGTCAGATTTATCCCTCGCTTATAAATGTTTCACATAAAAATGATAGCCTATAGATGTTGTAGTACCACTACATTCCAAAGTCAGAAAAAAAATCGCAGATAAAGGCTGCTTGGTCCTTGTAATAGACGAAGTCATAACAATAGCTTGTGGTTTAATTAATTAAGAGGATGTTTTAACAAAAAAGTAATTTTATTTTGCATAGAAATGTGTTTTATTTAAATAAAATAATAATAATATTAAAAAAAATTGAGCAAAAAGTTGTTTACAAATTTATATTTTCACATTTAGGTAATGTAATCCAGTTTGGGCACGCTTTTATTGCGGCGGTAAGACCCGTTATGGAGGATTGGCTCGAGAGGCGTCACAGGACCCTCTCATACCGGCTGACATAGGTGATCACTGGAAAAGGACGCTTCGGAGATCACCAGTGTCTGATACGCAAGGAGCCAACGCCTGAGTGCCACAACTGTGATGGCCTGACCGTAGACACCGCGCTCCACACACTGGCTGAATGTCCGGCGTGGCAAGCCTGGGGGTGACAGATGACGCATCTGTCACCCTAGCAGAAGCAGGTTTGGGTGGAGGCGCAGACGCTGCGGAGCTTGCGCGCCCTGGGGATAGTAATGGGAACACCGGATTCCCACACGGTAGGGGACCATCTACGAACCGTAGGTGGCCCGAGGTACGTCGGGGTTCCACGGTTTTCCTTGCTAGGGTACACCTACTTTTAGTATCCGAGACGGCGTGCGGTTTTAGTCGGTTCGAGTCCTATCGATGACATGAAATTGGACAAGTTGCATTGGACCACAATAGTGTAGTCATCATGAACACATAAATTTTGGGTAGATTATCCGACTGTGCCTTGAGAAAACCACTCGCTATAATGACTGAACATTATGGCGAGTCTTTCTTTGCAGAACTGTCACTGCTTTCAGTTATTAATTCTCAAAGAAAACCAATAATTTCCTCAAAACAATGCGAATAACCTCCAATACTCATACAAACGACCTGTTGACATGCCGTTTACAGTGGACGGTAACGTCACGATTCCTTCCGTCAAGAGCGTTGCGTTGCGTTTTGGAGATTTGCGAGGGAATTAGAAAAAGACAACTTTTAAATAATTAAATTCGTTAATAAAAACATGATTATTAGTAAAAATATTTCTTTGGGTATATTTCTTTAGCAATAAAGAATACATGTGATTTTTATTGGCCATATCTAAATCATATTATGCGGGTCACTTAGTTCGATCCTCGGTTTCTCGTACGCAGCTATGAATATTAATCCAATTAATCACCCCGGAGACACAATTTTAATATAATATTAATGTAATATAATATAAATTTACAGTACCTAGTCAAATAGTTCAAAGACACTTACTAGAAAAAAAATTAAACAACTAAGGAAGAATTAGAGTTGTGTTTCGTACAGATAACTTTGAAGAAATCTGCATCTGGAATTACAAATTACATTATGAAAATTTTAAGACAATTTAACAATAGCAATTATATATCACAAGATTAAAATCTTTGCAAACAAAAGTAAAGCGTATTCAACTGTAAGTTCATCATAGATCTTATCCCGATTAACCTCAAACCGTCTGAGTACAATGTGAAAGGAAACTCATACATACAGGATATACGTATGTGTTTAACAATACCCATGTCAATTAACCTCCTAATTGTTAGGTGGTGTGTTCCTCTACGTTCTTCCAATTTGAATGCTTATTGTTACAGATCCAGGCGGCATTCTCACAAGACTACGATGGTACGTACGCACCGTTACTCTGTCTCTCAATATCTGTTAATTATCTTATTATAAAAATACATCTGTGTCAAGATGTCAATTAATTTATGATTTGGTGAATATAGAAATAATAAACATCGAAAATGTTTTAAAGATACCCACCGAAATTATGGCAATGCGAAGTTTCAAATAGTGGGTATACATTTACTGATTATATACATATACTAATATTACATATACATATATATATGTACTTTATGTATATACTTTATACTGAGTGTGGAGTTTTTCCACTTTTTTTACATTAAGTTATCAATGATGATGAAGGCTAACAATAAAATCAGGTGGATGTGATTATAACTCAACAAATACTAAACCGTGATTGTTATGATGATGATGATAATAAATGATAATAATAATGCTTTCAATTAACAAACTAAGATCTATGGATTGATAAAGGTGATGTGCTATTTAAAGATAAAAGTCAAGGTTAGATATTAAACGATACAGGATGTATAATCTAATATTTGCCAATTGAATCAGCTATTACAAAATATGAATATTATTTATTAAGTCTTAATTAAAAGTTAGAACTTAAGAATAAACATAACTCAAGTACCTAATCCAAATGGAATTCGAATTAGAGGTTCAAACACTAATATAACTAATATATATAAGTAATAGCTACTCATTTAACTACGATGAATCTTTACTGTATATACCGAATTTTCCCGTACAATAACTGATACAGGTCACGTTTTAAAAATATTATTGAACTATGATTTGACTCTCCTGTTTTTTACATAACATAGCTATAACTGATAATTTTAAAAGTTTTTATGTTGTATCTTTACTTCCTCATTGGCGATCCACTCTGTAAAAAGTAAGAGATGTATAATCTGAGAGAGCACTGGTACCCGTAACACAAGTTAGATCTTATCATGGGTACCAGAGTTCCACTGCCATTGACACCACTAGTTTTTCTTTTATGTACATTTTTATGCCTGTATAAAAGAGTGTTATTGTTTCAACTTTATATGAAATAAATTATTATTATTATTATTAAAGAACAAACTCGAAGTTACCATGAAAAATCTATCTTAGATATTTGAAAATTGATTTGATTGGATGACTTACTTACTGTAGTTTGGGTTCAGAGGTTCAATGTTTCGCATAAAGTAGACTAATGAAAAACATCTACTAGTTCTTTTTTAATTTCAATTCCGAACGTTTGCGGTCCACTCGATACATTACTCTAAACATCATAATAATCTCGGTGACTCTGAGTAACTTTATTTATTTTTTCCAACAGACGCTTGGCAATCACAAATATATGACAAATATAAACAGTTAATTTGTATTCCATATCGGGTTTAAAATAAGTTGGCAGGGTAAATAAACTTTTATGCGAAACATCAAAGCACTATTATAATGCACTAGCTGTTGCCCGCGGCTATGCCCGCGTGTGTGTCGGCCAAGCAACTCAGAAACCTTTGTGGTCTCATGCACAACACTTTTTCTGATGATCATGACATGATCAAATGCATAGTTTACGATTATAAAAGGACATACGTCGGTTAGTCCACTGCTTTAAGACAGCTTTAGCATTAAGCTTCGATCTCGAAACGCTCATGCAAATCATACAATCAATGATAAATAAATGATTATAATTGAAATCTCAAAAACCTATAAATGTTACTTTATAATCATTTATTGGTAATCTGCATAAAAACTACTAGTGAGTCATGCAAATCGAAAGAAAATGTCTTTACTTTCTAACTTTACAGTTATCTGCAAATGAATTCAGGTAAATTGCAACCATTACTATCTATTTCAGTCACGGACATTCAATGCACTTTTGCAAGTAGTGGCACCGGTCTTCGAGATTCAGTTACCGCTTTGCTGAGGAAGCCGGAAGGATTTCGAGGTGCACCTCTGTTTGCAGACGACCGTGCAACGGACCCTATCGCTGATCCTGTTTGCCAAATAAAACCTGAACCAGAAGATAGTACGGGATTACTGTACAGATTGCGCATCACGGACTTCACAAAATGCGGCGTACTCAAACGAAACGTAAGTCACGGCTCATGTGAAAGGTCAATGTTAGAATGGTAATATTATAATCAATAGTAAAAAGTATTAACAATAGGTGGTTTTATCTTGCTAATATTGGACTGGATCTTGGTCTCTATTTTACAAGAGAATGTTGAATTCCTATTCATTTCTGGTAAAATATAAACATAACCGGTATAAGTACATGTTAATTTAATTCTCTTTATATATTTAACTAATAAATTATGTATTTGTAATAAGAATCCAACTCCTTTGTTACTTCAATAAATCTGCAAGCATTAATATATTATATAAAAAAAATATTCGAATATTTATTTTATAATAAAGAGGAAAACATATTTAATAACTACCTGTCACGTTTTTGTGAAGTAATTTCCGTTTTTTCTTCATAATATTTTTCATAACAAATATATCAAAATTATAAATACAATATTTATGTAACCCTCTTTACGTTATTAAGTATCATTTCAATGAACCTAAATAAGTTAAAAAGTACACACATTAAACTCGCAACAGAACTCATCGTCACTTTAGAGACTCAATATTCAGGCCGTTTATGTAGGTTACGATCCCGGTGCCAGTCAAAGTAGCGATTTCTCTGAGAGCCATTCATTTATTTCTAGTTATGAATTTAAAAATTCAATTCATTACATAAACTGTTATTAATAATACATCACTAATATAGTACAAGACAAACTCGCTCAGACCTTTTTAGGCGCTAATTCGCATCGCATCGCATGCACACGTCATTTTCAATACAGTCAACTGCAATATTTGGCGGAATTTCAATTAATAGTATTACTCCTATGTACTTGTAAATTATAATTCTATTTGTCCAAACGAGCAAAACAAGCGTCTCTTTGGTAATTGATTATTTTACGTGACCAAGATAGAAATGGGTCAATCGTGTACTAAGATTTATATTTTTTGGAACACGTTCTATGAAAACCGCGTTTTTTTTTTCAAAAAAAACGGTCATACTTTAGACGCTGATAATACAATTAACTTTTTATTTTTATGGGTACTGAAACACACCTGAGACAGTTACAAGATAAACAAGTTAAACCAAAAACGTCAACTCACAGTTGTGTTATTTAGGGTGGCCGTAAGCTGTAAGTAAAGCGTGTTGGAATTTTGTGAAATTTTTTTTCGTTGATATCAGATGCAGTAAGTGAACGGTTAATAGTTAGAGAGTAACATGCATACCGTTAAAATAAAAGAATGCTTGGCGTGTATTTGCCAATGTTACCTCTGTAATTATTTTAAATAAAATCTCTAAATAAACGGGCCATTCGCCATAGGACGTATTTCGATTCTAAGTCAGGACAGACATTTGTGTGATATGCATTACCGTTTGCTTAGATAAATTTATCCGTCACGTGTATCCGTTTAAAAGTTATATTTATGTTAGCTAAAATTACAAAGTCTGAACTGACAAACCTTTAAAAAATTACTAGGTAGGTATTGTTCTTGGCTATTCTCTATCCTTATTAAAGACTAGTAGCACTTTGCCGTTATAATTATTATTATTTCCTCTTTTGGCGAATGAATGATAGGTATTGCAACTCACTAACAGACCTATTTCTGTTCATAACCCTTCAACAATAAAAAATACTTACCTATGTGTTAAATAGAATTGTATTGTCCTGGCTCACTTTAGTGCTAACATTGACAACGATAAGTGCCAACACCGCAATATTTCGTGTTTATTATATTCCTAATTTATGTATGAAATTAAAATTTAACACTACACAATTAGCATGCGAGAGGTTATAGCTTTTTATATGTAAAATAGCCAAACACTACAATGGCTCACTTTGTTATACGTTTATCAGTACTTTTAATCACACCTTATAAGTTTAATCCTACTTTCTGATGATGCAAAGAAACACAAACTACTACTGCAATTGAAGCACACTGGTATCGTGTAAATATGTATGTAGGTATGCAAGTCTGATGACAGCAAAAACAGTTTTTTTCATCCTACTTTTTGTTTTACGTTAATATCCTAGCGGATTTTTTTAAATGTTATTTCTTGGATATTAGCTGTAAATTGACTTAACCTGCTTAATTTTGAGATTCCAGTAAAACAAATTTCCGTGACAGTTAACAAGTACCCCTGAAGTCTTTGGCGGTTTCGACATTATACTTTGTGGAACACTTTAATGCCATATCATAAATGGTGAAATGGGGCTATTGTCTCTCAGCTACTCACCACCAACTATCATGCAGTGAACGTAAATTTAGGCAGATACATTAGGACTGTAGGTATCGTGTTATCGAAAGATAACATACAACACATTCCGTTAGAACTAACAGTGACTAAGAAGTATCATGGCCTACACAAGCCTCATCTGATATATTATTAACCAGTGCCCACTTATACCGGTGTGCTATTGAGGTAAAGAGAAATCTCAAACACCTGTGTCAACACGGGAACTTTGCATCGATTGAATACAATGCACTTCTCTAGGCTAGTTCGTTTCTCTTTAATTGTGTCAATAATCCGGGTTGTTGGAGAAGACCGTCTCGCGACTACGTTTAATAACTAAAATGTAGATTTGTTTTATCTTTATATGCCAAAACATTTAAGATTTTTACTTTAAGAAAAGTGGAGTTCATTTTCTAGCGTTGTTTACTTATTCCAAATTCTAATTTTGTTCACAAATAGTATTTTATAATATACATTGTTTATTTTTTAAATTATATGCTTTAATTTATCTTAAACTCTTAACTGCACCCTGAAACGCTTCGATGTTCCACATGGTGGTTTCAAGTAATACATAAAAACCAACTGTAAAAGGTGTTTGTAGCTGGTCCGAATGTATGCCCGTTGTATAACTTTTTCAAGTAACTCATAACTTTTGTAAAGAAATCATTTATTAATTCGTGATGTATGGATTTTTTGTTTCAGTCATACAAAAAAATATTTTTTGCCCTGTGGAACAAATTGTCGCTTGTAGTATATAAGGACCGATATGAATGACCTTCAAGAAAAGAGCGAAGTATGTAACGCGCTTAAGTTGCAAACTCAACAACAATAATAGTTATAACCAGGAATAGTTAAAAAAATATTTTCGAGCTATACTAAGCTTCAAAAGCTGTAGTCCATGTAGTGTAATGTACCATAGTCCATAACAATTTAACAACGCGTGACTACAGCTTTTGAAACTTGTTTCATGCTTTTTCAGCGTCGTTTTTTGTCGTAGTTGGGTTTTAGTTTTTACTTTTTTTTTTAGTGATGAAGTTAGGCTACGTTATTGAGATTTGGATTAAAAGTAATGTAATTTATATCAGTATCATATTGTAAGCTGCGTTTATTATCTTCAGCAATGGTAGCAGCTTCAGCAGTGATAATCTTCAATAATAAATAAATAAAAGAAATAAAATAACTACTTAGTAGCCAACTACTTAGTAGCTAGCATTCGTGTTTTCGGAACACGGAAGCTAGTTTGAAGGCTCTGTAGAATAGAAACTGGTTAGACTGGTGAAACAGCGCAAGATCTAGGAAATATTAAAAGGATAATTCTAAGAATATAACCCACTAGCTGTTGCCCGCGGCTCCGCCCGCTTGTCGATTATCACGGCAAATAGTAACCAAAATGTTATTCTAATATATAAGCTATATTACCTACTGTAAACTTTCATTCAGATCCGTTCAGTAGTTTTTGCATTTATAATATTAGTAGGATTGCGTTTTAAGTACGTTCTAAGGAATTTACTTATAAGTAACTTATTTAATTAACATTTTCAGTTATTTAAATCGTTAATAAGCACAAAGCGTAAAGCAATAACAGGCATTTAGTTACGCTTAAAATGTGTCTCTAATCGATCGTAAGTTTGCGGTTCTCTCTAAACTGTCTGTGACAGAGATGTGCATCAGTACCAGCCATAGTTGATAAGGTAGGTACTGTTATTACAAAAGTATGTCTAGCCTCAACGTCCACTTACTCAGACTGTAGGTCGCAGAGTTAGTTAGCAAAGGCTGCCATTCTTGTTAATAATATAGGTTCTTTGACATTTTGTGTGTACCCTATCCATGACAATAGCGCTCCTAAAAAAAGAAAACTTTTTAAGAAACCCTATGCCAACCAGAATGGTAATAGTAGCCCAAAAATTTGCAATGTCACACATTGCACCGACTACAAACAATAAAATGGACAGGACAAATCAGAATTTAAGAAATAACAGCTTTTGCCTGCGACTATGCCCCGTGTATGTCGGTTATCACGGTAAAGAGCTGCCTATGTCCTTCCTCAAGATTCAAAGTATCTTCACCCCAAATTGTATTCAAATTAGTAAGCGGTTTAACCGTGAAAAGAATAGAGTCTATCTGTTACGCTTTCATGGATTTGATAGACAGACACGAGAGTTTCAAATTTGTAATATTAGTATGGTAGTATGGATTAATTAGTTCTTTAAAAGAATATTAACAACAAGTTAAATTAACGGTAAATCTGTAAATAAAAATAAAATAAAAACAGTTTTAGCTTTTCCAAATGATCGTGGAAATCTGGCGCCACTAGTTATGCGCCTTAGCTAATAAGAAACCGGTTATATATTTCAAACTTCCTTATTTACCAAACATTGTAGTTTAATCTTTAAATGCCTTCATTTTGCTAAAACGTAATACAAAATACATCTGGCCCAAGGCTAAATTGAACGAAAAGAGTATTCTACAATTGTAATCTTACATAACGTGTAAAAAGCATTATTTATGAATTTTAGAATGATATGCAGTATAGTTATATGTTACCTAGTTAATCTGCTTTTAGTTATTTATTTATTACATATATTTTTACATAACTTCTAAACCACCTTCATTGAAATCAATGCAGCGATTTAGCAGTGAAAGCATAACAGACAAACAGGCAGAGTTACTTTCAAATTTATAATATTACAAGTAACTTAGTACGGAAGCATGAATTTATATTAATAAGATTTTTTTACTATTTGTGCAGTTTGGTATAGATAGGTAGTAGGTTGGTCTACTTGCTGATGGGAGCTGTCTCTTTAAAAAAAAAGTAGGTCCAAACCTCCTTCTGAAAGTCTTGGGAGAAGGATGATGATGATGCTTTCATTTAAAAAATGCACCTGGTCTAAAAAATTATTATGAGATTTTGAAAATGATAAGTGTAACTTAATATGCTCTCTTAGTGTTAGTAATTGCCCTGTTTCTTCCATCTTTTCCTCTTCTCTCGTAACAAGAAATTTTAATTTGCAAAACTTTCTTGGAAATATTTAACTGAACTCCGCGCTTCATGCGTTTGCGCCATGAAATCCAGTTATTAATATTGAACCGCAGGTTTACGAGTAATAAAATTTACATGTAGTCAATTTTGTAGTTGACTTACTGTTATCTAAAAACCTGTACCTATTAAAATATGCTTTAGCAATTTCATACTTCAGCATATTAGTTGTGAACTCTAATCTAATTTAATAGGCTATTAAACTAACTTTATGTTAATTGTAATAGGTAAGTCTACTTAATACTATATCTATCTATACCAGTAATATAGGTAACTAGGTAACGGTAATTTTCTTTTCAATACAGGGTTTCGTTCACGTGCGAGTCTGGTTTCCGCAATTTCCAGGAGTCGTCATGCAATCAGACCAAGAACTTATTATAATGTGCAAACCTCCGGAACCAACCATTATCGAGAATAAAGCGGCTGGATTTGCTGGCAGTTTGTAAGTACACTTGATATTAAAATAGTTCCAGTTAAGGGCTTCTGTCATAATTGACCTTTAATGTCGTGACCTCTATTTAGATTAGCACAGATAATAAAAAGACGGGTAATAACTAATTTAATCACATACATTCTATAGATCAAGTAGGCTTGCTAGAGAGGCTGCAAGTTTACAGCTAAAATTAATATTTAACAGTGACTTAACTCTACTTAACGTTTATTAATAAGAAGAAAGAGTATTTTACACACAAGGGTATCACAAGGAGTAGTACTTTTGTTGTTGAGAAAGAATTTTTTTTTAAACAAAACCTTTTAATCAAATTACTACAGTTCCGTACATAATCTCTTATTGATGTTCATGCGATGACAGTCCTAGCCATGCTGGCCAATGAAAGAAAATTAAATCAATAACGGTCAAAATTTAAATAAGTACCTGCTTACTAGGCAATCTCTATAATGAATTATAACACATATCTATAATATTTACGATAACTTTTCTATTAAATGATAATAATACATGAATGTTATTTTACTACATAAATAATGAAAAAAAAGCGGCCAAGTGCGAGTCGGAGTCCGGAGTACCGTACTAACCTGTAGGTTTATTATATTATGATATAACCAAAAATTTATGCTTTTCACAATTTTTTTCTCTGTCTGTGCTATAAGACGTTGCTTCGTACCAAATTTCAAGATACTGAGTTCACGGGATGTATCCTGTAGGTTTTGATTCTCTCGCGAGTATTGAAAATTTGCAGCATAAACGGCTATATCTTTTGAATGCGTTAGCTAAGATGTTTGATTTTTTTTTTCACAGCTTCATGGGACTGTAGACCTGAGTATTCGATATGAATTTCAGCTTGATACCTCTACGCGTTCCTGAGTAAAAGGGTCTTGATAGACAGACAGACGGACAACTAAGTGATCCTATAAAGATTCCGTTTTTTCTTTTGAGGTACGGAGCCCTAAAAAACAGGTTTATTTGTATATAAATTATCTCTGAGCAGGGACCTGCATCCTCAGACGCGATACCAGTTAAAAGGGCGCCGCAACAACGAAGAATAAACAACATTTCTTATTTATTCAAATGTCTACTTTAATTTAGAAACTCGGTACTTTAAATGAAGTAAATATGAAAAAAGAACATAATCTAAACAGAACATAAAGTCAAGGTCCTTTAACTTATCTTATTTTACAATATTTACTCCACAGTCCTCACGGCGCAAGAGTATCAGGCGTCGTAGAAGAATCTCCAGGTCGCCTCGAGTACGAAGTGGCTTTGTACAAGGAAGCGCCTCCTGTCTCCAGGCACACTAATCATTCAGTGGATTTGCCGGTCGATCAGGTAACTACTGTACGTTTCACTCATATAAATATAATATATATTTGTACTCGTAACTTTGGCAAATCAGCTCTACTTTAATACTTAGTCTTTCGCTGACGAATTTTATTTATTATTATATTTACAATCGTAGATTCGATATTAATAAAAGTACGTTTTTACTGCAATTATGCTTTTAATGCTTTAAAAATGGTTTGGTTTGAATTTTCTTGATTTCTCTATTCGATGAATTTTAGCTTGAACATTTCTGTATTAAGTAACTAGTATTTCCGGCTATCTTCGTAAACAGCTTCTTATCCAATTGGAAATCAGTCCAAAAACTCAAATTGATTAGAACAGAAGACAAGGTGGCTGTTCGCTAACAATGTAATTTGGTAAAAAATATTTTTTGACAGAAATTTGGGTCACGGTCATGGTACGCGATTACGGTTTGCTGACAAAATAAGAAAAAAAGACGTGACTCGTTGTGGATAATTGGTAGTTGAAAAAATATTCCGTTGTCATAGATAGATAATTGAATCGGTAATTGTTTAGGCGGTGCCAATCGGTACAAAGCTTCAACTGCGTGCGCGCATCAACCCAGACTCGGCGTGGCGGCATATTAAGTTGTTGGAGGTGGCCGTCTCGCCTGACCCTGATAGACCACACGCACCCGGTGCTGTGCTTCTTGTTAAAGACGGGTAAGTAATTACAATAACATATAATATTTTCTTATGTAGGTACCTAGGTAGGTATTACCTGCGAGATTATTTGCGATGAAAGGCAGACAAGTTGTTTTCCATGACATTAAAGATGTAAAGTTCCGCTCCTATTCACAATAAAATGGTCTGTCGAACTAAGTTATACATGTTAGAACTAGTACACAGAATCGTAGAGTATATTCAAATAACTTCAGGGTTTTAGATAAGGTTTACTTTTGCATGACGAGCAGAGCATGGAAGTAATCGATTTGAAGAAATTGTATATACTTGTCGAGTATCGAACGTACAAAACGTGCGTTAACAGGTAGGTATCTACAAGTTACTGATTTTGACTAATTTATATATTTGAAATTATAAAATAATGAAACCAACGCTGAACAGTTCATGACAAAGATTTATTTCAAGAAAACACTTTGTTGAATATTATCAACTTCATCATCTCAGCCGTAATATGAATATTGTTTTACCCACCTATTCTGCATATTTACCAAACAGATGCCGTAATCGTGACTTCGCTTCTATCATCCCTCACCAGCCAGCCCGTTACCGAGAGCGGCACAACGAAGTGTTTTTGGATTTCGAGGCATTCCTCCTGGCTTCGATGAAAGAACGTTCAACGCTTTGGATACACTCGCAAATAAAAGCTTGTATGGAAGCCGGTGATTGTCAACCTGACTACTGTTTGGACTTATTTGAACCCTCAGGTTAGTAATTATAACGAATTAAGCATAACTTACGCTATAAGACTCTACCTAACAGCAACTCACAATGTATGTAAATAAGTGCGCTAAGCTGAAATCAAACTCGCGGTCCCTAAAGTTGCAATCTACAGGATATTAGTTTTTTAGGATAAACAAGCCTATTTAAATACCAAAATAATTTAAAATTTTAGTTTATTTATGATAAATATAGTGCAGATGGTTTCCACAATAAGTGGCTTCCGTACCACATGGATATATTCAACACAAGAATAAAAATGCGGCGCTGGCCTTTGCTTAGCGATTGAGCCTTTGATAACCTCATTCTCTCAGTGAAATGCAGTGAATGAAAGATTGGCTTTGGTTTCGATTTAGGTACCGTGAGTCCGTGGCATCATTGCCGTCGACCCTATGTGGTGAAAAATTGCTCTCATACGGTTTATCTTTACATAGTATAAAATTAAGTCGCTTTTGCTGCTTGTTCGCTTAGATCTTTTAAATTACTCAACGGATTTAAATGTAGTTTTTAGATATACATAGGCTGATTCAAGAAGAATGTTTATATGTGTGAGGTTTATATGTGAAATACATGTATATACAGTAGATAAAATAAAAATTTTCATGCGAAACCGGGCCGGGTTATTACTATATCTATACAAAACATAATTTTTTATTGACCATTTTTGCTTACAGTACTTTCGTCTTAATCATAGCACGATACTATTATTCATACATTTCTTGACACAAAGTAATAGATTTTGCATATAATTTTTAGGACATGGCCGTCGACGTCGTTCGTTGCCTGAGGTTTCCCACAATCACAACATCACGAGTGCCGCATTAGTGTCCGAAGCCGACAACTCTACAGTACCGTTCACAAGGTTTAAAGAGAACCTGGAATACTCGGTTGTAATGCCTGGAGAACTGTTTCATAGGACGCCGATTGAAGGCACGTGCGCTACTTCCATGATGGTAGCGGTAGCTTTGGGAGCGCTCCTCTTCATGTCTGCTTTACTAGTAAGTAACAAGAATATACCTTTTCTTTTTGCTTTAAAAGACCATACCGGTTTAAAATATATTAGATTTTGCGGGGGACTTTACAAACATTCTTGAAATGTACACAAAGAACACCCAGAATCAGAACAACGGTTTGTGGAAGATACAAAATGCCCTCCTATGTTGGGATCGAACTACCAACGCTCAGCGCTGTAGAAAGCGACGAGGTGACAGTTGAAACCACTACAAAATCACATAATAAGCACGTTGTAAAAATAACTTAAGATATTATGTTTCAAAATAGGCTGAGCCTGTAAACAAATTGTTGATAAATATTATATACGAGGCATGCTCATATATAATGTTTAACATCACTCAATTATTATTGCTTGTCCTCGATGGGCATCGAACCCCTCACCTCTGGCAGTTAGGATCGCTAACCACTTCAGAGCTTCAGACAGATACGACGACATTAATGTTTGCAAATATTTGTTTGGGAGTTTTGGTGTTTGCTATGTATAATTTGTATGTATTTACAAAAAAAGTATATAATGTATTTATCAATTGTCTAGTACCCATAATACAAGCTCAACTTAGTTTGGGACTACATAGCCTTGTGTGTTAGATGTCCGAAAATATATATGTTATAATGTCAATATAAATAACACAAACATCTCTGAAAATTTGGCAGTATGTATGATTAGATTCCCGGGTTTGACTCCCGGGTCGGACCGATTGTTTCTTTCGGAGAAATAAATAAATAAATATTAGTTTCGGAGTTTAGGTGTTTTCTATATATATTATATATGTATGTATTTACAAAAATATGCATATCTGTATTTTTATCAGTTGTCTAGTACATAGCAGCTCTGCTTAGTTTCGGAATTGTGTATCAGATGTCCGAGAAATTTACACCATACTTCGTATTTTTACAGATGTGCTACTTAGCTACAAAATTAAACGCCACGATGCTGAAAAACAGCAGTCTACAAACACCATCAGGGAAGGGCTTCGAACAAATACTGAGAGAGTTGGCGCACCACTCTCTACCAGACTCAGGGTACACCGGTCGGCCTACTGTACAGTGACGTAATTCAACGACGATGTAGATATATCACAAAGTGTTGAACAATTTAAGAGGCTATTAGATTGTACAAATTGCGTAAAGACGTGATTTAAATTCATGACAAAGGCTTTTAATCACTCAGGTGCTGTTTAAAATAAGTAAATTTAGAGCAAAACATGATTGTACGTGTAAGTTTAAACAACCGTAAGGAATATTTTTAAAAAGAATCAATTTAAACTTATGACTGAGAATTCGCGAGCTGTTCTGGGTGCAACTATAGACAACTTGGTAATTTTTCAGTCATGACTGTCAGGAGTTGTAATAGTCTAAGATAATGATATTATTAGTGTTAAGTCTAATTTATTTTTCTTATTTAAATGGAAGTAGACATTAAAATAAATAAGTTAATTTGTTTTTTCCTTCCTTCTCCCGTTTGATTAAATTTAGAAAAAACATACATACCATAAAATCAACATAGTATACTCGTAGCACTGTAGGTATAGGGACTTAAAAACCGTAAATAGGTATTTATTTTTCTTTATGCCTATAATTGAAAGTAAACAATAAAAAACTTGCTTTATTTCTTGGTTATTCCCATCTAATTAAGTATGTTTAGAAAAATTACCCATTCGAGACAATAGAGAATATGCATAAAATTTTGGTCTCAAATATTTTTTTCTAGATTCTTTATTGTCTTTACAATATTCTTAAATCATTGCTCGTTATTGAACAAAGACAAGATTAGTGTTCAAGAAAAATTAAAAGATAACGGGAAACGTCAATTTTTATGTCCACAACGGGAAGCTGAGACAGATATGGCGGTACGAAGTTAGCCGGGTCAGTTAGTTTAAATAAAAACAAGTGAAAATTAAGGAAAGAATATCTTAACTTACAAAACGCGTCACTATTGGTCGAAACGAAAATATAACTTCTTCGATGATTTTAATAGCAATTAAAGCTATATATACGTGTAAAGTAACTAAAACGCTGTTCTCACATTGGCTGTGTCCAAAAAGCGGTCAAAATGGTGGCGTTTGAATGGCTCAAATTTAGTTGGTGTTTTAAATTTTACTTTGAAAATAAGTTTGACTATTTTCAAGCCTATTTATACTTCGGTCACATTTGGTAGGTTTCTCAAGAGCAATTCCATTCATAACATTGTAGATGGATCTGTTAAGAGGATAGGCAGAAATAGAATTACATTAACATTCTCTGATTTTCAGGATGCTAATTCCTTTTTCCAATACTAAGTTATCAAAAACGAATTTAAAAGCATTTCAACCTACTTTTCAAATAACACGAATCGCCTGAAGAAATCATCGGAAATGCTTCAGTACCTACCTGATAACTATGGCAAAATTCTTAAAGTTAGGAGAATAAACTAGAAGACTATCGTAGAAGGATCCCCTGTTTGGAAACCAACGCAGTATTGTAATTACGTTGGGTGGTCAAGTTCTACCTCCACGTTTATTCACGTGCTAAAACTCATTACCTGTAGAGCGGTATGTGTACCCCACCATTCAATGCTACAATTGTTGTCGCTTTGAACATAGGTACAACACTTCAGTGTAGGTCCAAACCAATTTGTTACAAGTGTGGACAGGATCATACTGGTGATACTTGTGATATTAAGGAATACAATATTTCTTGCTTGTCCTGAATTTTTGCGACATAAAGAAATGAAGGTGGTTATGGCAGAAAAATGTATTTCATATGGCGAAGTTCCTATAATGATTGCACTTATTTCTAATTCCCATGCCAATGTAGCTAGTAGGTACTCCGGTTGCTACTTATGCTAACCGAAACTTGCAATCTTCCTAAACACAACATTCTTCTTCACATAAAAAAACAGTATATATCAATCGTAGCCCTCCTAGTGGGAACCAGATAGATAAAGGTTTCGATCGGGAAAAACATCAACAGATACTTAACAAATTCAAGTTACTGACGCCACAAAATGGCTGTGCCTTTAACACAAATTCCCCAAATCCTACAATGATGTCACCATCATAATAATTTAAATTCTCATTCAAACACTAATAATAATAATAATATAATAATATAGCCTTTTATTCAGATCTCTTAATTAATTACAATGCATTTGACTTACAATATAATAACACTGAACTCTTAAACTAAATAAAATATTTAAGCTAATATCTGTTGCTTGGTTATCTTTCCTAGATCTGTTTGCCAATCGGCAAAGGCCTCCTCCAACCTTTTCCATTCTTTCCTTTCCTGTGTCACTCTGTTCCACGTGACTCCAGCCACTTGTCTAATGTCGTCATCCCATCTTTTCTGCGGTCTGCCTCTTTTCCTCTTGCCCTCTCTGGGATACCACTGGGTCACTCTTTTGCTCCATTTATCGTGTCCTCTTATCACGTGACCAGCCCATCTCCATTTAAGCCTTTTGATTTTAACTGTTACATCTGTAGTGTTTGTTTTATTTCTAATGACAAAGTTTCTCAATCTGTCAGACTTTCTGATATTAAGCATACTCCTTTCCATTGCATATTGACAAGTTGCTAGTTTGCCTAATATTTCATTATTTAACACCCATGATTGGCATCCGTATGTCAGAACAGGTAGTATGCAGGTATTAAACAGTTTGCTTTTTAAGTTTATATGGAGTTTTTTATCTTTCATAGCCTCCCTCAGGCTCCAGTATCTCTTCCAGGCATTCGTAATTCTTCTCTCCACTTCCTTTTGCATATGTGCTTTTTGCGTTATAAACTGTCCTAGATAGATGTACTCGTCATTATAGTCTATTTCGTTGCTCCCTAGTTTTATAGTACTTTTTTTTCCGTTTGTCATTAGTCTTGTTTTTTCCGGATTTAGTGTCAGTCCCACTTTCGCACTTTCTATCGCAAGTTCTTCTAGCATTTTGTTTAAGTCTTCTGATGTTTTGGCAAATAACACTATATCGTCAGCGAACCTCAAGTGTGACAGCATTACGCCATCTACGTTAATACCGAGGTGTTCCCAATTAAGTCTTCTGAAAATTGACTCCAGTACTGCAGCAAAAAGTTTCGGCGATAGGGGATCCCCCTGTCTAACGCCTTTTTCTATCCTGAAAGAAGCGCCTTTCGTTTCTAGTTGGATTCTTCCTGTACTGCTACTGTATATGTTTTTTAGTAGTCGGATGTATTTATGTTCGATTCCTTGTTCTAGTAGTGCTTGCCATATTTTTTCGTGTAGTAGGGAATCAAACGCTTTACTGTAATCAATAAAAGCGATGTAGTATGTTAGCTGGTATTCGTTGTATTTCTCCAGAACTTGTCGCACTGCGTGAATGTGGTCGATCGGTTGGTGTTCGTCTAGGGTTTTTTCGATTCGATTTAAGATGATTTTAGCAAAAATCTTATACACGTTAGACATGAGGCTGATAGGGCGATAGTTACCTATATTATATTTATCTCCTTTCTTATACAGTAGGGTAATATTAGACTCTGTCCATTGTTGGGGAATGGTTTCGGTGTTAATTACATCATTGAACATATCTGCGAGAACAGGTATCAGTGTTTCCTGGCTATGTCTTAAAATTTCATTCTTTATGCCATCGGGTCCGGGTGCTTTCTCTTCTTTTTGGGTGTTAATAGCTTGCTTGACTTCAGAATGTAGTATATTAGGGATATTCGAGGGTTCCGATAGTTCAATTTTGCTTTGCGTAGTATCGTTGCAGTATAATTTTTTGTAGTATTCTGTAGCTGTTTCTAAGATGTCTGTTCTGTGTCGGTTCCATTTTCCGTTTCCATCTTTCATTTTTACAATCCAGTCCTTTGTATTTGTCAACTCCTTGAGAGCTTTTTTGGTCCCACCTGTTTTAAGTATATAGTTTTCTATCGTTTGCATCCTCCATTGTTTTCTGTCATTTCTAATGCTTTCTTTGATTTCTTTGCTCACTTTGGCAATTTCCTTTCTTCTGTTGTGAGTGTTTTTTGCACTGAAAAGGTGGTTTCTGTCTTGTAGTAGTTTTATAGTGTTTTTTGATAGCATATTCTTTGGTTCAGTTTTCGTGTTCGTTATGAGTTTTGTCCGAGTTTTAATAATGTTTTCCACGTAATTGTATTTTTCTTGGATTGATAAGTTAGTAGTGTTTTCTTTGAAATCTATAAATTCGTCTCTCAGAGCGATTGCTATTTGTTCTAGTTGCTGTTTGCTGAGTTTTATATTTCTTACGTTCTGTCTTGGCCTCGGCTTCACTGGTTGCTTTGTTTTGAGTTCAGCTCTGATTAGCCTATGGTTAGTGTTGAAATTAAATCTTTTAATGACTGTGAAGTTGGTGAAATAGCTGCTTCTATTTGTCATAATATAATCGATTTCATTTTTTGTTTTGCCATCTGGTGAAATCCAGGTCCACATGTTTTTCCTGTTTTTTTTGTACATAGTATTTAAGATTGATAAGTTGTTTTCTAGCGCAAAATTTATAATTTTTTCGCCATTCCTGCTCCTAGTCTTGTTGCTAAATGAAAATGGTCCTAATATTGTATTTTCTCCTGGGTGTTGTGCTCCAATTTGGCCGTTGCAGTCTCCCATTACTATAAGGTTTTTATGGGTGTATTCTTGGATGGCTTCACTTAAATCTCGATAAAAAGTAGTTATTGTTTCTATATTTGACTGTTCTGTTGGTGAGTAAACCTGTATAATAGACCAAGGGTCCTTGTATCCCGGTAGTTTCACATTCATGATCGCTATGCGCTCTGAGATTCCTATAAATTCTTCTATGTATTTCTTAATATGTTCTTTAACAATAAATCCTACCCCGTGCTGGCCTTGCGTCTCTCCTAGCTGGTACAGTAAATAGTCTGGGTGAGAGGTAATACTTTCGCCCATTCTCCTCACCTCGCTCAGGCCAACGATGTCCCATTTGATTTGTTTTAGCGCGTTAGTTAGTTCAGTAAGATTTTCTTCTTTCATCAGGGTAAGTACATTAAGGGATGCTATGTATATTACTGGTTTTTCATGCTTTTTAACCTTTGGTATTGGAGGGTTGTGGTCTCTTTCCCCCACGAGGACCAGTCGGCTTGGGGGAGTTTGCTGTTTCGTTGTTTCTTTGTTGGTAGTTTCTTTGGTTGGTTTTGGTTTCCGTTTGCAACTTTTTGGTTGCTATTGATTTCTCTTATTATTGTGTGTACTCGGAAGGGAGTCAGATCTAGATCTCAATAAGTCAAAAGCATTAGTTCTATTAGGCTTTGTTGTGTTTACTATTTGTTGCTTTTTTGACTGGTTGTTATAGTTAGAGGGTGAAACTGATATTTCTCTTTTCCTTTTCTCTTGACTGGTGTTGTTCTTTTTAACTATTAGTTTATCATATTTCAAGTACGCCGTATTGCCCTTTTTCCTCTCTTCAACCAACTTTATTTGCAACTCTTTCCTTCTTTCTAACACTTCCTTCGAGTAGTCCTCATTAATGTAGATTGTTTTAAGGTTCTTTTTGTTTTTGATAATTTCATTCTTCTTCCAGTTATTAATGAATGAACACAATACTGGTCTCGGTTTAGTGCTCACTCTCTCCTTATTTCCTAAGCGATGAATTTTGTCGACTTCGTACTCTTCTATGTTAATCTTTAAATCCTGATTAAATATTTCTTTAAGATTTTCTATAAGTTCATAAGGGGATTTTTCTTTTTCTTCTAAGCCGAATACTATAATATTGTTGCTTCTTTCGCCTCTCTTTAAATACGTTATCTCTCTTTCTAACCTTTCTACATTCATTTTTAAGTTTTTATTTTCTTCCATAATAGTTTTTAATTTTTGATCCATTTTGTCCATAATAGTTTTTGTAATCGAGTCCTTTAATTCAGCATTTTGGTTTTGCATTTCCATTTTCATTTTTTCAAATAATATTTGAAATTGGCCTTCCATTGCATATGTTTTGAAGTTTTGTCTACGTAAAAAGGAACGTGATAGTAGAATACGGTAGAAATTATTTCTTTAACTGGCAACAATTTTAAGATAGCAGATTCTATAACGTATATTTATTTTTGTGTACCCACATATATTTCTTTTTTGTGTGTTCTAAAGTTGAATCGTTGATCTTGTGCTTGTAAATACTTGATGGATATTAGCAATCACATTCCACTGATTATTTATAATAACTTCACAACCGTTCCACTATTGTTTAAAACGGAGATTTTTCACCAGAAGTCGCGTTTACTATTTCGTTTGAGTTAATTTTATCGGAGATTATCACTATGATGTTGACAGTTCGGTAGCCGGAAACGGAAAAAAAATTCAAACATTCAAACACTAACTCAATCTAATATAATAAATACTGTTCAACGTTGCCCATATTGTGGATATGTATAAAAACCTTCAACCTGGTAATAGTGTTATTACAAACTCAGAACATGTTACAATGGAAGTGCAGTTATAAAAAAAGTGTAATCATTTACTTGGTAAATAAATATCTAGCTTCTATGTTATATGTTATATCTACTGAAAAAACACCCTGTCGATTTATATTTATAACAATAACATTCGTTTTTATAAAGGATAAATATTTTATACATATTAATATTTACAACAGGCCGTGCCTGCTATTTATTTAACATAAAGTATTACAATTTTTCACATTCCTGATCCTGTTTACTTTATTCCAAATTTCGATTATTGCCTTTTCGCGATTACATGTTTCCTTCTTTCAAATGCCAAACAAAAAACTTGACGCTGGCGAATGCACAAAGTGCGAGTCAAGTTCTCCTGGTTGTCCTGCATAGTTGAGAGTAAAAAAAAAAATCGGATCAGCTATTAATATATATTATATATTTATATATATATAAGAAATTAATATTATAGAAGCACCATAACATTTTAAATAAAAAAAAGTAAAAACTAAAACCCAACTACGACAAAAAACGACGTTGAAAAAGCATGAAACAAGTTTCAAAAGCCGTAGTCACGCGTTGTTAAAGTGTCATGGACTATGGTTCATTACTAAGTTTCAAAAACCGTAGCCCATCTACTATAATGTACCATAGTTCATAACACTTTAACAACGCGTGACTACGGCTTTTGAAACTAGTTTCATGCTTTTTCAACGTCGTTTTTTGTCGTAGTTGGGTTTTAGTTTTTACTTTTTTTTATTTAAAATGTTATGGTGCTTCTATAATATTAATTTCTTACTATAAAAATAAAGGTACTATAAAAATTTCACAATTATCGAATAAATACAGACAAAGTCACGAGAAAATGCTTATAATATATATATTTTTGAAATGTACAAGTAACGCCCTTTCGTATGATACTAAACACGGCATATTTCTCTCAAATTCATTTTTTGAAACAGTACTTTACGGCGGCTAGAGGGCGCCACATTAGATTAAATGACACGTCGTATAGCCTATAACCAGCGGACAATCAAGACGCTTCTAACGATACTCATTTGTCTTATTCTGACAAGTAGTTTAGAGAGGAGGGAACAAACGAGTATACAGTAGAAATTCCACACTTATCGAATAAATATGGACAAAGTCACGAGCAAATGCTAATAATATTTATATTTTTGAAATGTACAAGTAACGCCCTTTCCAATGATACCAAACACGACATATTTATCTTAAATTTATTTTTTAATGCAGTACTTTGTTGGTAGGGCCACATCAGATTCAGTGACATTTCATATAGCCTATAACCAGAAGACGATTATGACGCTTCTAACGACATCTCATTTGTCTAGTTCTAATGAGTAGTTAAGGAGCTATGAGGGAACAAATGAACATACATACATACATACATACACACATAGCCTGTCAAAATCATAACCCTCCTTTGGCTTTGCCGTAGTCGGGTAAAAAATGTGGATGAGATGAAATGGGGACCGTCTTCCGAAAAAACAAAAAACAATCTCCAAAAACCGAAAAAAAAGCCCTACAGTATCTTGTACTGAGAACCTCTGAGAACAGCTGATATCTGTCAATTCTGTCAAACTTCAAACAATGAACTGTGTTCATACTGTGTTGAATTGTTTTATTCATAAAACAACAAACCCCTGTTTAAATAACCTTTTTGTACTGAAGTAGTAACTCAATTTTGCTAATTTTTTAATTTTAATGTGCAAATGTGCTCATTTATGAACACTTACCTACTACAAAACAGTACAACTGCTGCAGCAAAAATGAGTAAAAGGAGTTTTAACAACACACAATCAAGCACGAATGCAAAAAAAACAAAACATTGGTCCATAGGATTGGTCGATGCAATGAAAGATCCTGATGCCATAGTCAGGAAATCCGAGCACTGTGTTATAATTAAAGACAAATATCCTAAGGCTAAAATTCATTACTTAGTGCTACCTCAAGATAATATAAGTAGCATCTATATGTTAAATAATTCGCATCTAAAGCTTTTAGAAGAATTTGGTAAATTGTTCAAGGAAATACAAGATGAAGTCGAAGTGACACTAAGAGCTGGTTTTCATGCAGTACCAAGTATGCAAAGACTTCATATGCATATAATCAGTACAGACATGGTGTCACCGTGTTTGAAAACTAAAGTACATTGGAATAGTTTTAATACTGATTTTTTTAGATCTTTCGAAGGTAAGATAGTATTGTTCAACTAAGTATACTAGTAATACTAATAGAGTTGATAAAAACTTTTCAAACCCATCAGATTTACATCTCAGGTTTGATATCACATGCCTTTTTAAACGGTCATTCTGACAATGTATTCTCATTACTCTCGTTACAATTATTAAGCTTCTGCATATGTGAGGAAAGCTGTTAGCCCAGATTACTAGTCTGTTAAAGGTCAGCAGGCATGTGGGTGATCTCATCTTTGTTGCTTTGTATTGCCGAATGAGGTGTTATTCATGGTTTGTAGCAAATGTTAGGTAGTGTATGTCTCAAGCTGACAAGAATAAAGTATAGCTTTCTAAAACATCTTGAGTACTGGAGGGCATTAAATTACATTCCAGTCTCAGAACAACAATATGTGGACCAAACAAATTGTTATTGATTGATTTCAACCCTCAACACTGAGGGCAGTAGAAAATGGTGCGTCAACCACTTAAACCACTACTACATTCATGCAGTCATAGTGTGTTGTTGTTGTAAGATTGTAGGGAGTGTTTGAAAACACAGTAAAATAATAACTGATATGCCTTGTTGGTCTTGCTGTTGACGTATGCGACTGCTGATCAAGAGGTCTCGGGTTTGCAACCTAGGTGTTGCCAGTGTTATTGAGTTTTTCAGATTATATTAATAACAACTCGGAGTTTGAAAGTTAGGGTCCAAACCCCCATGCCTCGGAGAGTAAAAGCTATGATGAGCCTGATCTCTCCCCGGTCATGTTGGTTAACCGTCCCATCAGATTATGAGATGTATGTGTGACTCCTCGGTGGCGCAGTGGTAGCTTACGCGACTGCTGTTCTTGAGGTCTCGGGTTCGATTCCCGGGTCGGACCAAACGTTTGTATGATCTGCAAATATTTGTTTCGGAGTTTGGGTGTTTTCTATGTATAATATGTATGTATTTACAAAAAAAAAATATATTAGTATTTATACCAGTTGTCTAGTACCCATAAAACAAACTCTGCTTAATTTGGGACTAGATGGCGTTGTGTGTTAGACGTCCGAAATATTTATGTTCCAGATTATATGGAATATAGTAATTAATATCAACAAATAGATTTTAACACGATAATAAGTGTTTTTACATGTAGCAGAGTTGTTATTAAATATAGACAGTTTTGTAATAAACTGCTTTTTGATTAAATAAAACCCTCTTTTGTGTATAACTTTTAATCAAGTATTAACAAACCTTATTATATGTTACAGATGTACAACAACAATTAAAAGAGATTGGCAGTATAAAGAAAATATCACCAGAATTGCATAAAAGGTTATTGGCCACTGAACTTCAATGTAATCAATGTTCATATAAGCCAAAAAACATGCCACAGCTTAAAGAACATTTGCTTATACATAGTAAATAAGTGATTTTTTTATTACCTATCACCGAGTTTTATTCAATAATGACATGGTGTAAAATTTTCTAAGAATAGGAAGACTAGCATTAACCAGTATTTAAGCTACTAATCCCTATCAGTATCTTACAGAAGTGTATCCATTAACCGTTTTACTCACAAAAAAAATTAACGTCAAGCAATGTTCTATGTTATTTTCAACTTTAAGGCTGTTACTTTAAAGTTGCAAATACCAAAACCATTGCTTAACATTAAAAAAACTATTATGAATAAAGGAGGTTAGTTATTGTTACACCATTCATCACTTACACAGACACAACAAATTTTACAATAGTTAAAGACAACTACACTACTCTATTAGAGTCGGAGTTACTCTTATTTCGCAAGTTAATGACCACATGCCTATTATGGACTATATTCATTCATCCATATTATTTTATTACCAACAGATGGATTTAACTAACTTCAATGGATTTCTCCAACAATTTGTCTCATCATAAATGTGTACTAGTCTAAATGTAAAAAGCATTAACATTTATGTTAATGTATGTCTATTGAGTCACATGGCAAATCTGTTTGAATTCGCCCTCCCATTGAGCATGTCAAAATATTTTTTGGTTAAAAAAGGAATTTAATATATATTATTAAACGGACTAAATACAAAATATATACATACACATTTAACGATTTTGTAAAGAACATTAGTGTATTAAAATGCTAGGTATGCATAATGTAGCATGTCTATACATGCTACATTATGCATACCTAGCATTTATGGCTAAATGTATATATTACTTATTACCCACTCTACAATACAGTATACTAGTGTACAATCCAGTTAAAAATGTTCCATGGGATGACAAGAATTAAAGTAGATTCACATTGTGACTAATAGTTACAAAAATATGGTGCTACTTAATGTAAAAATGTTCACAAACTCGTCCATATCATGTTCTAATTCAATTCCATATTAAAAAACAATATTATGGTCTAATTCATTACAATATTGTGTTAACATATAACAATTAACTTCATTTATTCGAACTGGTTAATCACAATTCATTATATTGCTACTGTATTTTATCACATTGATTTAGTATTTGTATTATAAAGTGCAATTTGGTAAGTATTATGCTAATAAAGTATAATTTTCGAATTTATAATTTATTTACAATCTATCTTACATTGCACACTATATTTATTGCCAAAATTCATATAAGTAGATTAGAACACTAACTAGTAACCTAATACCTATGAATATAAGTTTATTGTAATTATGAGAAGTTTTTCTATAAAGGCATATTTACAAAAATATTTACTTGTCATGCTCTATTCTTGATTAGTTAATAGTTACCTACATTATTAATATGAGTTAAAGCCGTAGTTACAAAAATTGAAGCAAAATCCTAAGACATAATTTTAATTGTACATAATGTTCAAACTATGCTCTATTTAACATTACACACTGATACAGTAAATGTTAAAAATCATTACTTGTACGCAATATTTTGTTAGATCTAGGACTATCGGAACCTAAGTAACTTGAATCAGTGCTTTGACTTAAATCTAATTCTGAGGAACTATAAATTGATATGTTACGCCTTTTGAATGTCTTCTTAGGTTCCACTGATGTAGGTGTTTTACACTCTACAGTACTAGACACAGTACTAGAATTAAGGGATACAAAACTGCAATCAGTTTCTGATGCAACTACTTTTGATAATGAAAGTTCACTATTATCCTCACTGGGCGTGATTGGAGCTGGTAGTGATAGTTTGGACATTTGAAACTTTACTGGCGTGCTCTCTGCATAACTAGGTACTTCAAGCTTTGTTTCCGTTTGTGCAGCTTTCATCGTTCTACCCATTCTAGCCATGACCACTTGAACAGGATCATCTATTCCCAGTTTTTTGCATAGATCTACTGTTTGTGGATTCATTATAGGTTCCCGTGGGGCAACCTTAGGGCTACTTTTGTCGAACACAGGTGCGGTCTTTACAAAACTTTCTTCTTTTATAATAAGACTATCAAATAACTTCTTTATATGTTCCTTCTCTTCTTCTGTTGGGGTAAAATCGTACCTTTCATTACCACCTGGCCCAGGCATATGGCAGTCAATATTTTTAACTGTCATGAGATGATTGGTATTCTTCAAAGTAGCCAACCATTCAGCATCATATTTCAGACATAGGTCACCATCAAGCTCAGTGGGTATGTCTAGAATTTGTAAATGTCTGCGTTTGGGCAAACATTTGTCCAATGCCAAGAACTTTGTCTCTGTATTTGTTTCTTCATGTTTGACAACTGCAGCAAATTGGCAATGCAAATGTGCTGCAAACCAATAGTTGGGTTTGACAGTGTGTAGTAATGTCTCCGCTGGAACACTGCCTAACTGGTTGGACTCAATGTCCTCTCTGGAAACGGGCATTTTTATGTTAGTACAGGATAATACACTATGTTTTTAATAAGTTATTATGGAATACTGAAGTAAATAGTTATAACATATTTTTAATTTTAAATAATCTATACTAATAAATAAAATTGGAGTGTCTGTTTGTAATATTAAAATTAAGTGCTTTTTACTAAATGCATATGAATACGCAGTACATATACCAAAAATGTATTTAAAAAAATGTTTGTCTGTCTGTTTGTTCCGGGTAATCTCTAGAACGGCTGGACGGATTTTGACGGGACTTTCACTGGCATGTCACTTACTTTTTTTAGACTAACTTTGTCCCGCGGCAATATATGACCGCCGCAAAATAACCGCAAGTAACAGTTTACAGTTCACGCCGGTAACACAACAGGGTTCAGCTAATAAAAGATAGATTTTTAAGTAAAAAAGATACCTGAAAAATGGTTTGCGTCTCAGTAGAGCTTCTTTATTTCCATACTGTGTTATGCCTCTTGGCCAATCATGAGATAACATTACATCTACTTTATCCTTTAACTGACTCAATCTGAATACATCCAGTGATCTCACGTGATACACTGTCCTCAGTGAGCTTGGTGTGTAAGGCAAAGTTTCCCATAATCCTTGACGATAATCAAAGGGCTTGTATATGCCCGATATACCTGTTACAAAAGAATAAAACATTTGTAATCAAAGAACTATCTGTACCAGGAAAAATTACTTTCTATTTTTTTCTTATTACGGCAATGTCATTTATTTTAGATGTGAAACAAAGTATATATTTTTATAATATCTTGTTCAAAACTTGCATTTTTATTGATGTTAGGAGATTTAATTATCAATAAAATGTCCTGAACAGAACAATAAAAATAATAATACTAAAAAGAAATAAAAAAATGTAAAAACAGTTCTAAGGGAGATAATGAAAACATATGAACCTGAACTTTAGTGGTTCATAGCAATCTGTCACAAAGTTTTATAATCATTAATTTTTAATCTATGAGGTTATATTACTAATAAGATTATCTTTATTTTGTAAGTAAATCTTTTACAGATATTTTTGCACGTCATGTCACTTAACACATATTTTTACAGACTACAGCTAGAATTTGTCAGTAAAAAGTTTTTATTACCTCCTATCCTTAAATCTCCAAACTGGACAACACCAGCTCTTCCCAAGTAATAAATGTTTGGTGCTACCCATCCACCATACGGTAACTCTTGTAAGTAATTTGATGCTTCATGGTTACCGCCAATGAAAATAGTTAGTATTGGAGCTTTTTTCTCTCCACTATAATACCTGCAAGAAAAAATACAATTATTACAACAACAGATTCGAACTATCCAAGTGGATATCATCTAATTCATATGTCTAATTTCTATCATACAATAAATTAGGCATTATTATAGGCAAACAATAAATTAAGGTATAATAATGATTTTGTAAGGCTTTCGAAAGTGTATGTACAGCTTGAGTGCTTGATTATCATCATTAAATCAAATAAATGCATTACCATTATTTGGAAGTGTAGTGATTAGAAAATTAGATTCACAGAATTTTTAGGCTCTACTAACCAAATTAGACTAAAAACTAAAATAACTGTAATGTTTAATTCAAAATGCAATCTTAATTTTACAAGAAAACAATTAAAAAGGAATAACCCTAGTCGGGTTGTAGAAATGTTAGCTAAAATTTTTCTAGCCTATCTAGGTGACATATCATCCAGGTTATTAATATAAATCTATTGTCATTTCATTCATTCAAATTGTTTCAGAAGTTTAAATAAATCAATAAATATTTCGGACATCTAACACACAACACCATCTAGTCCCAAACTAAGCAGAGCTTGTATCATGGGTACTAGACAACTGATATAATAATATTTTTTCGGACATCTAAACACGCAACACCATCTAGTCCCAAGACAAGCAGAGCTTGTGTTATGGGGTACTAGACAACTGATACAAATACATATATACTTTTTTTTTGTAAATACATACATATTATAGATAGAACACACCTAAACTCCGAAACAAATATTTGTAGATCATACAAACATTTGGTCCGACCCGGGAATCGAACCCGAGACCTCATGATCAGCAGCCGCTCACGCCAACCGCTAGACCAAAGAGGCAGTTTTTAAATCTGATATTTTAAATCCATATAAGATATAAATACTAATATACTTTTATTTTGTAAATACATACATATACATAGAAAACACCCAAACTCCAAAACCAAATATTTGCAGATCATACAAATATTTGGTCCGACCGGGGAATCGAACCCGAGACCTCAAGAACAGCAGTCACATACGCTACCACTGCGCCTGAGCAGTTAATGTTTAGATGACAACATAGCAATAATAATACCCATCTTTTTGGCTTTG
Source organism: Spilosoma lubricipeda (assembly GCA_905220595.1). Lineage (NCBI taxonomy): Eukaryota > Metazoa > Arthropoda > Insecta > Lepidoptera > Erebidae > Spilosoma > Spilosoma lubricipeda. The sequence goes on from HG992290.1 coordinate 8,129,419, forward strand.
CCATAGTCAGATAAAAATCAAATTAGTATGATCTAATGTGTGTCTGGGGCACTAGGCAGAAATTTATTAAACACATATGTATTCGAGGCATATAGAAAAGTGTGGCACCAGGCCAAAGCTCAGGGAAAACGACAGACGGCAGTGTTTGTGTCAATAAAAATCAAGAAGTGTTCACTAATCTTATTATTACCGATATTTTAAATCCATATAAGATTATAAATTCAAAAGTAATTCTGTCTATCATGGCTAAGTCGCTGCTCCAATTTGACTCTTAGGAAGAACATAGTCTACTCTTTACTATGATAACCAACATACATGCAGGGGGTGCCTCAGACAAAAGTTAATTGAGTTAATAAAAATTACAAAATGCATTAGAGAAACAAACCCGAACAGAGTCAGACGTAGAGAGGTTGCATTAAATAAAGCTATTTAAAAGTTGTATTGGTTGCAGCACTAGTTTCAAAACTGATATTTTACCTTCATAGACCCTAATAACCTTACTTTGAAGTTGTAGGAGACAATAAACGATAATTTAATAGCACATTGAATCTCTACACCAATTTACCTTAATATAAAATCAAATATTGTAAATTTCAGTAACTTCTCGAAAGCAAAACATATTAAAACAACAAAGTGGAGTTAGAAATATAACATACTAACAAACGTTGGATAAATAATATGAGCTTAAGGAAATGACAGTGATTAACAAGTTATTACTTACTTGTAAAATGAACACATGCGCTGGAACTTTTCTGGCACAGCCATCGCTTTTAAATCACTATGATTACGAACGGCTTGAAAATCACCACAACAGATCAGCAAGTCTATTTTAATGTTCTCCCTGTCCTGTATAGTTTGAATACAGTCGTATATCTTTTCCAGCTCACCGTGAGCACAACCTTCTACAGCGATTTTCATTTTGGAGATTCGCTAAATAATATTAAATTTAGTGAGAATTATTTAAATTTACCAAACACACGCACGACCAAAAGAACGCCACGTACGTACACGACTGTGGACTGAACTGGACTGGACAGTTTGTCCGACAGACAGAACGAACAGGACTGCTGTCACGCTAACGACGCGCTGCGACCATAGATAATATACAGCAACGACGCTATACGCTGGGATGGTCTGACTCATTTTGAGTCAGTCGATTTTTACTGATGTATAAAATTAATTTTGGTTATTGGTTGTTTAAAAACATAATTATAATTATTAAATTAGCTGAACGAAACTGAAAAAAATTCTTTGATTTTACTAAATAATACAAAAAGAAAAAATCTTTTCAAGAAGATATTCCTGAAATAGGTCTTTTGATTGTTAATTAAGATTACCCCTCAGGAATATTCCAAAGTGCCTACTTTGTTTGAAAATCATAATTAAAACATCCAAAAGGTATTTATTTAAATCAGGATCAAAGCCATTTTGTTTTTTTTTTACGGTAAAGGGGAAAACAAGCAGATGTATCACCCTGATGGTAAGTTATTACCGCGGTCCATGGACACCACCAGAGGCGTCACAAAGGCGTTACCGACCTTTGGGGGATGGGCACAACAATTATATATTTTTTTTAAATACCACTCAAGTTGAGAACCTCTCCTTTTGGAAGTCGGTTAAAAATAGAATCATCACCCATTATATTTCCGAAAGCTATGTAGAGGCAGTCAGAGGCTAGGAGAGGCATTAGGTCTAGCAGTGCACTGCAATAAGCTGATGATGATTTTATAGAAGTTCATAGTATGTAGGTACTATATTCTTTAACATAATGCATTAAAAAACTTAAAAAACAATCCAAATATAAATATCTAATTGTTTAATCTTCTGATAAGTCTGAAAATAAATGATTAAGTAATTATGTACAATGAAGTAGTCTTCGAGTTGATTAGGTGATTAAATGATTTGCAATATCTCGCAACAATACCAACTTTACATTACATTCATACAGACTCATTTGTTAATTAGATGTGTTATGAGTTCTACGAAATGTTTTTGACGATATGACATTGAAAACTCTAATGAGGGTGATAAAAAAGCCAAAACTTTACCTGTTGCGACGGGCTGATGGATAAATAAATGGACTGTATTATAATATCTTCAGCAAGTGATAGTGACAAAGTGAAAAAGTTTCGTAGCTATCGAAGTGCTATGCTGTGCAGTGCACTAGGGTCCCTAGATTCAGCTCGGACCCTGACCAGCAAACCTTTCTTTGAAACAGGAAAAATTTGTCTCACCTTTGGATTTTATAGATAGTTTGCAATACGACTTTACATGTAGGTAAGGTAGCACTGTCGTCCAACGTGTCACCGTTAAAATTTTCGAAAATCTGTCAAATAAGTTAATTGAGATAAAATAACGATTTCGAAATTGAAGGAGAGTTTTGCTGAATACTTTATTGCGTCATTGTTTAGAATTAGAGTTTTCGTTTCACTCTGATTAAGATATGCCTGCTATATAATTTTACAAAAAGGACGTATCATTACTTAAAGAATATTTCATACTTTATACTATAAATAATTCATACTTTCTTTACTTAAAAAGATAAAAATACAAAAGTTTTAATTTTTGTTTGTCGTTTTTTACTATGCCAATTTTTTTACTGCATTTTCCGTTGTGTTTTAGTCATATTTTGTGTTAAAGTTTGTTCCTACATCATCGTTGAGTATTTTTTTTGTAATAGTCATGCTAAGCTTGATCAATGCATGATGGTGACTCATCATTATTGTTCTTCCAAGAAAGATATCCTACGCAATAGACGGATTATTATCCAAACGTTTCACTTTTTTATCTAACTATTTTTTTCATTAACAGGTAGGCTTTCTTTTATTGTACGATAATATACTTAACAAAGCATAAAGATAAGATAACCTATAGCAATAAGACGGTTAGTGGAAAGTGCAGTACGTAAACAGGCGGTCAACAACAACAACGAACGGGATGACTCGACCGTGCTGGAATCAGCGTGGCTCTGAATTTTTATCCAGGAATTGATTGACTGATATTTCATTTGATCTACTAATCAATATGCATAAATATCAATCAACACAGTGGTTGATTCTGAAGTATTATGCAAGACCATTGCCATAGATGCTTGGCAGACAGCTTGTCCCAGTACTGCATTTCCTGTTAATCCTTTTTCTCAGCGACAATGAGACTCAGACTCGTGGGAGAGTGGGAATCAGGTTTATGGATTCAGGCACTTCCATCACCCAACATAGGTGCCTTGTTGGTACCAATATTAACGACATTATCCGTCGTGCTCTTGCTACCGCCGGCGTTCCAGCTGTAGGTACGTGAACCAAATGGTCTGGTACAGGACGATGGCAAGAGACTAAATGGTATTTCGTTACACTCGTTACTGCCAAGATAAGAAAATGGGTAAGCCTTTGGGGTGGTACGCAACTTGCGTTGACACCCTCGCGCCATCTCATCTTCCAAGTACAGCTGGTCATGCCGGCGCCGCTTCTGCTTCAACGGAAAGGCTCAAACGGCGTAAGTACCAATATTTAATAGGTAATTACATTTTCGAACCGTTTGGGGTAGAAACGCTAGGTTCATGGGGTTCGAGTGCTCGCGCTATGTTTAAACGACTAGCTAAGCAACTGTATGAAGCTTCGCGCGACCAGAAGGCCGGCCTTTTTCTAGCACAGAGAATCAGCATTGTCATTCAACGTGATAATGCTGCCAGTCTTTTGAGAACGCTACCAGTAGGCGAAGGTGTGGAATTTTTGACGCTAGTATATACTTAATGTACTGTTCTTTTTAATTAAGGTTATGTACATAGTTTTCTAAATTATATGTGTAATGTCGTAATTGAATAAATATTATAATGATGAATAAACAAAATAACCACACCTATTTTAATTGAACTTTTCCTGTTTCATTATATAGATAGATAGAATTTGAAAAGGTTAGTTTGGTGTACATTGTTACCTTCTTGTATTAAAACACCTCCACCGAAAACCTATCAACCACTCTTAATAGCCAAAACAATACATCGTTTTTTAGACCCCAGTAAACATTAATTTAATTGACTTTCAAATACAATACTCATGCAGAGTCGTAATATCGAATATATCATAGAATTCTTAGAAATGTGTTATTTTTTTATTGTGATTGCTGAGCGCCTGTTAACGTACTGGAGTTCTCACTAAGCGTCTTATTGCTATATGTTATCTTATCTTTATGCTGTGTTGTGTAGGTATAGTTATTATCGTACAACAAAAGAAATACTACCTGTTAATGAAAAAAAAAGTTAGATAAAAAAGTGTTGTTGCAGAACTTTTTGGATAGTAGGTAATCCGTCAATTACGTAGGTACCCCTCTTGGAAGAACAATAATGATGAATCACCACCATGCATTGGTCAAACTTAGCATGAATATTAAAAAAAAATAGTCAACGATGATGTTCATACTTTAACAAAAAATATGGCTACGAAATTCAATAAAATAATTGACTAAAAACCACAAACAAAAATTTCTGATTATAGCTAAATATTTTTTTACTTTTTTTTTTTACTAATAAAACCTCCTTTTTGTAAAATTATATCGTAGGTATCTTACTTAACGTGAAATCAAAACTCTAACTCTAAACGAAAACGCAATTAAGTGTCCAGCGAAACTCTATGAGTACCTATTAGTGAAGTTGAAGGGCAATTTCGCTATACTAACTTTTAAACTTTTACATTACATAATATAATAACTATGTAGAGTTTACATTGCATTATTTCATTTTTTCAATTTTATTGGCATCTAATGAAAGTAGAAACGTTATTTTCTTAGAGTTATACAAGTATTGTGATTTCTCAGTTTTAATAGCAATTTTTTTGTTCTCTGTAGTTTTTCAAAAATTTAAGGAGATCATTATTTTATCGTAATCTACTTATGTGATAAATTTTCGAAAACTTTAACTTTAACACATTGACTGACAGTGCTACTTTAAGTATATGTAGGAACTATCTTTGCAGTCCAAAAGCGGGACCCACCTTGACGTTTGCAAAATCATCGATATCCGATGGAGCCACTAAATTAAAAGAAGAAAAAGAAGTGGGACGGTCAGGGTCCGAGGCCCACTGAGTCTAAGGAGCCCGGTGCGCTGCCCCGCCTAGCCCTTCGATAGCTAAGCAAAGGTCACTATCACGTGCATGCTGAAGGTATTATAATGCAGTCTATTTGTTTATCCATCAGCCAGTCGTTACGGGCAAAATTTTAGCTCTTTTATTGCAAAACTTCGAAGTTAGTTAATCACCCTCATTACAGTTTACAATTTTAAATCGTTAATAACCTAACGTAGAACTCATAGTACAACTAATTATGAAATGAGCCTAGGTATTTTTCATAAAAATGAATGTAATCCATATTTGGTATTGTTGCGAGATATTGCAAATTATTTTAATCACCTATTACATTCGAAGACGAATTCATTGTAATCACTTAATCACTTATTTTCAGACTTATTAGAAGACTAAACAATTAGATATTTGTATTTCGGTTGTATTTAAAGTGTTTCAGTCTATTGTGTTGGTAAATAATAAACTACATAATATAAACTTCTGCTTTATCATCATCATCATCATTAGCTTATTGCACTCCGCTGCTAGACATTATGGGTGATTCTTTTTTTATAAATATTGTTCAAACCTTTTGTAACGTACTGGACTTTCCACTAACCGTCTTATTGCTATAGGTTATCTTATCTTTATGCTTTGTTGTGTATATTGTAGTACAATAAAAGAAAGCCTACCTGTTACTGTGTACCTAATGAAAAAAAGAAGTAAGATAAAAAAGTGATGTTGTAGAACTTTCTGGATAGTAATCCGTCTATTGCGTAAGTATCTTTCTTGGAAGAACAATAATGATGAGTCACCATCATGCATTGATCAAGCTTAGCATGACTATTACAAAAAAAATTGTTAACGATGATGTAGGTACATACCTTAAGATAAAATATGGCTAAAACACAACGGAAAATGCAGTTAAAATATAAAAAAATATTGGCATGTAAAAAAACGACAAACAAACATTGTTGATTAAAACTTTTGTATTTTTATTCTTTTTTTAAGTAATAAAACGTCCTTTTTGTAAAATTATATAGCAGTCATATCTTACTCAAAATGTTACTGATGTTATACAACATCATGTAACAAAATTTTGCAAATAATTATTACATGATAAAAGAAATTATAACTTTTGTTACAACTTGTTATAAAATGTTATCCAAAAAATGTTATTCATCATTCTCTAACATTTTATTACTGCTGTGTAGGAGCACCCTTTGAATCGGTACCTACGGGTAAATCGTATACCTATTTTCAGGCTTTCTACAGAGACTGATTACTAATCTGGAGCATCTGGAGGAAAAAAGTTTACTTGCCCTTACTGTGTAGTCATACTACTTATTCGAATGGGGTGTTTCGGAATGGGTTTGAAATGTTCATCAACAGCCGAGGATTGTTCACCAATGCGTTGTCGGTGCTGTTCTTCCTAGCCCCGTAGCTTCGGTATTAGGTGTGAGGGGGTTCCGCCAACAATCACATCACTATACATTATGAAAAAAAAATAGGCAGGGGGAAGTTTTGGAAGAAAGTAGGCTGGGAAGATGTGGTGAGGGAGGTTCTTACAATCACGTCAATAAATATGGGGTCCCAAGTAGTATTAGCCCAGGTCCCTATAAAGTCACAATAATGAATACCTACGCATAAAATTTTAATTTGTCTCTTAAATGTTTTCATAGATTCTTTATTGTCTTTACCGTGGGAGAGCCACGCTGCGGCATGAATGGGCCGGCTCGACCGGAGTGATACCACGGCCTCACAGAAAACTGGTGTGAAATAGTGCTTGCACTGTGTGTTCATCTTAGCCTTTATTATTCCCAAGATTTGGGGTCGGCTACTAGTTCAACCGGTTTTACCTGAATATCAGTTTTTACCCGGAGCGACTGGCATCGGACCTCTGCAACCCTGAGGGTGAACTGAATTCGAAAGTGAACAAGTAGGTAGCCAGTATATTTGAGGACATTGACATCTCAATAACGATTGTCATAGGTGTTTATGACAACCGGGGCCGACGGCTTAAAGTGGTTTCCAATGTGTTCCAAGTGGGAATCACCGCCATCTTTCATACTCCGGGCTGCTATTGAGATTTTATACAAGAAAAACTCAACACAGTCCCACCCGAAATTCGCACCCGAGACCTCTTGATCGGCAGTCGCTTACGCTAACGCTAGATCAACGAGGCAGTTCCAAAATATAATGTTTTCCTAAAGAAAAATACGCATGTTAATAAATCTATCGGAAACAAGTAGCAATAAGAAGGGGAAATGCAAACATAAATACAATAAAATTTTTCTTTGAAAAACTTTCTTATTTAAATGTTAAAAAAATAATTTTATTTGCCTTTCCTTACTGTAAGGGCTTGCCACAGATGGAAAATAATATTAGATTTAAATACAATATTAAATTACAAACAATGACATATTATAATGATAAATTTCAATTTATTGACATTAATGCTGTAATTAATAGTAATTATTTTACGACAAAAGATAATTATTATCTTTCTGGATATTTTAGACGACAAATAGCTTCTTCGCTATCCTATTTTACTTTTAAATTAGCCAAGACGTTGGCTGTGACTTCTGCTTCTATTGAGCAGAACAATACTAGTTGTAGTAGTGTATTTTTGCCTTTGACATCTGCTCCTATTGAGCAGAATAGTACTAGTAGTAGTAGTTGTAATATAGTCCTGACTTTGACATCTGCTTCTATTGAGCAGAAAGATAGTAGTTATAGTGTACATAACCCTCAATCTATTTCTAGTCATTTAAACCAAAGATTACGACGATAGAGTGTACCTCTAGCAACACTGTATCCTCAAAAAAATTGAATAAAAACTGTATGAACAGTAACAAAAATTGTTTGAACCTGGTACATCAAAACATTCAAGGATTGATGAGTAAAGAATTAGAATTAGAGCTATATCTAGACTGTAATAATATTGATATTTTATGTTTAACTGAACATTGGCTTAGTAGTCATCAACTCTTGTTTAATTTCAATAATCACCAGGTTACTAGCTCGTTCAACAGAACCAACATGATACGTGGTGGCTCATTAATAATCACAAAAAAGAGTATTAAAGTAAAGGAACGATCAGATATTGTCAGTCTGTCTGTTGAGCGAATTATAGAAATAGCTTGTGTAGAATTTGAGCGGTTCATTGTAATGAGTGTATACAGGCCCCCATGTAGTTTATATGATATATTTGATAAAATCCTTGAAGATGCATTATTTAGGGCTACACAATGTAATAAGACGGTTGTTGTCTGTGGTGATTTTAATATAAATATTCTCGTAAAATCGAATATAACTGTAAAGTTTCTAAATTTGTTGAAATCATACAATCTATGTAACGTTTTCTTTGAACCCACACGTATTACAGCCAGTAGTGCCACTTGTATTGATAATATTTTTACAAATGTGAAACCAATTAATAAGTGTCTTGTAAGTGAGCTAGATTCAGATCATTGCGGGCAGTTCGTTACCTTTACGCGAACAAAACTAGAGGTTCAAAGAAAGAGTGTTAGTTACGTTCCGATTACGGATAGCCGCATGAGCCTGTTCAGGAATAATGTAGCGGATAACTTGTTAAGATTGCCCTATGATAGTGACCCTAATCAAGCTTTCACTTTGTTATTTAAAATGATTAATAATGAATTTCAATTAATTTTTACATCAAAAACACTAACGATTAGTGATCGTGTAGTATTCAGTGACTGGGCCACTGTAGGTATCTATAAAAGTCGACAACGGCTATATGAGTTGTATTATGAAAAAACATACAATCATAACTTAGATTTTATAGAGTATGTCAAAAATTATTCAAAGACGTTTAAACGCGCCTGTTATGTTGCCAAATATTTATATTTAAAAAATAAAATAAAATCATCTGGTAATAAAATAAAAATCACATGGGATATTATAAACGCTGAAACCGGAAGGCCCATTGTACGAAATCGTAACTTCTATTTAAAAATTAATAATGTAGATATAAGAGCGGATGTGGAGGTTGCGACTGAGTTTGAACATTTTTTTACCAACATTCCAATTCGAACAACCAAGACTCTCTCGTCATCCTCTGCCTCTGCTTGTTTCTTATTAGAAAATAGTGTAAACCGGTGTGATGGAGGTTTTGAATTTTCAGTTGTTAGTGTAAATGACGTTATCAAGGCTTTTAAAAGTATAAATGTAAAGAAAACAACTGATTTATGGGGCCATTCAGTACATACTATATCTGCAATAATTGATATGGTATCCCCATATTTAGCAACTATTTTCAATTCTTGTATTGCATGTGGTGTGTTTCCTGATCTGATGAAACAAAGTAAAGTGATTCCATTGTTCAAATCTGGTAGCAGTTCAGATCCATCAAATTTCCGACCTATCTCAATACTTCCAACATTGAGTAAAATTTTTGAAAAATTGCTTTTAAACCAAATGTTACAACATTTTATTAGGTACAACTTGCTTCATCAAAAGCAATTTGGTTTTACAAAAGGTCGTTCAACTACGGACGCGGGCGTGGAATTGCTTAAACACATATATGGCGCCTGGGAGGATTCACAGGATGCGTTTGGTATATTCTGTGACTTGTCTAAGGCCTTCGACTGTGTCCATCATCCTACACTCATCAGGAAATTACAACACTACGGAATAAAGAATAATGCTCTAAATATTTTAACGTCGTATTTAAGTCAAAGAGTTCAAAAGGTTGATATTAATGGCAAAACATCTTCGGGATCACCGGTAACAATGGGCGTCCCACAGGGTTCTATTCTAGGGCCATTTCTGTTTCTCATATATATAAATGATCTAGCTTATTATGTAAGTGACAATCATGAGATTGTATTATTTGCGGATGACACATCTTTAATTTTTAAAGTTAGGCGCCAACTTGACAGTTTTAATGAAGTCAACAGTGCACTCTCGAAAGTGGTACATTGGTTTAATACAAATAACCTACTCCTTAATGAGAAGAAAACTAAATTCATTAAATTCTCTACACCAAACGTTAGGCATGTTGAAACCAATGTTCGATTGAATGGACTAGAGTTGGATCCTGTGGAATCTACTGTATTTTTAGGTATTACTATTGACGCTAAGTTACAATGGGGTCCCCAAATAGAAAAACTATCCGGTAGGCTAAGCTCAGCGGCTTTGGCTGTGAAAAGGATTCGACATTTAACTGATGTTGATACAGCTAGAATAGTTTACTTCAGTTACTTTCATAGCATAATGAGTTACGGTATCCTACTCTGGGGTAACTGTGCAGATATTAATGCCCTATTTGTTCTACAAAAACGCGCTGTACGAGCCATTTATAAATTAGGCCCTCGAGTTTCTCTCCGTTCCAAATTTAAAGAGATAAATATTCTGACTGTATCTTCACAATATATATACGAAAATTTAATTCATGTTCAAAAAAATATATCTAAGTTTCTTAAAATCAGTGATGTTCATTCGGTAAATACTAGAAACAAACATAATATTAGTGTTCACGTCACTCGCCTCCACAGAGTAGGCAACTCGTTCATGGGGCAATGTATACGCTTTTACAATAAGCTCCCTATTACTATTAGGAATTTGCCATTAAGGAAATTTAAGAATACAATTAAATCAAAATTATCCGCAAAGGGGTATTATACTATAGCAGAATATCTTGATGATAAAACTGCCTGGGATTGAGCTGCCCATTCTGCACATGCTGTTTATGTCTTTAAATCTTTAAATTTATTTTAATGTGACGATAATTTATAATTTGAAATAAATTCATCTTAAACTATTGTTATAGCTGACATTTTTTATTTCTATTTATAATCTTTTCTGATTATTATAATTGTAACTCAAATTGTAATTATCGCTTTTTTATTGAATTAATGTATTTTGCATTTATGAAAATTGTCTGGATTTTAAAAGAGACGTTGATCCCTGAGTTTGTTTCGTCCTTTCTTCTCAGGGCTAGTCCAGTTAGGAAAGGCCGAACTCATCTGCTCAAAAACAGTTAAACTTGCAAAAGTGTTAATACAACCTAATTGCAGAATAAATGATTTCATTTCATTTCATTTCATTTCTAAGCTAACTAAAAACTCGTTATATCCGGTATTTCGTGAGGAGGTTGTATTTTTAGCAGCAAAACGCAACGTGAAAGGTGACAGCGGCTCCTATTTATACCTTGAACTCTTAGTTGCGATTTTGGGAAGTCAGGTTTTTTTAAAGTGAGGCTTCTATCCCGTTGCAGCATCTATCCCGGTTCTACCTTAAACCTAAACATAATTACAAAAAGTAAATACAAAAAAATTAAGATTTCAGTATTAAAATATATGCTAGGTAAGTGTGGTAACACTATTTGTATTGTATGTATTATATTACGTTATTTTGTAATAAATAACGTTTATCTCTAAGGCGCTATTCAGCGTCCGGGCGCGTGGATAGCTCCGCGTAGCACTGAACGCGCTGTATAGGCTTCATACATAGTACCATCCGTCGCGGACATCCGTGTTGGTCATCCGCATCGCACTGAATAGCATCTAAGGCCGCGTTTTCGAAGTCAGCAGGTGGCGGAGCGGTAGCGGGCAGCGGAGCGGGAATGCTAACCCGTTTTCAAAACCAGCGGGCTAGGTAGCGGGCGCTAGAGTGGCTTAGTGATGTGTTATAAGAAATAATACCTCGTAAAATATAGCTTGACAATGACAGATTTCACAAAAAAAATATTAGTAATTTATAGTAATTTGTGAACACGATTAATGATCGATAATATTTTGTTTAATTCTATCTACTTATGTAATAGCGTCATAATTAAGTATTTTAAATTTCTTTTTCTAAAGTCGTGATAACCCTAAAAAATCTTGATTAGTCGTAATTGTAAACACAATAATTTACAAGTTAGGGAGATATTAGGTTACTACTATCTCAATCATTATAGTAAGATCACAGAAAAATTAATGAAAACAAAAAACATCAACAAAGCGAACAAAATTACAAGTAATAAAGATGATTCCAATGTTTTAATAGCAACAAATAAATATTAATATGAATTGAATAAACTTGAAAAAATCACATCATTGACAAAATTATAAGAATCATAAATCACACAGGAGATTTAATTGCTATTTTATTCCATCCCCATATGACACCGCTACATTGGTGCCATATACAAAGTATTACATAGACTTGACATATGCGTATAGGGATATAAACCAAGTAGATCAAATATTAACGTTGCCTGGTTAAAGCCAATTCTGATGATGTTCCAAACATTCAACAAATCTAGTCGCATTTTGTTTAGTTAATTGCAAAATGTTCACACTTTAGAAACTAGTTTTGACGTGACAACGTCTAATAAATTGATGAACGCCGGCTGCATACACGAAAAAGGAAGACTCATTATCCTGTTACGCTCATTGTATGATAGATGGATGCAGCGCAAGCGCCCGCATCTTTCTTTCTTTCTTCTTTGATGAAATGGCAATCAGCCGGATCTCTCGGATCAGCTATTTCTGCCAATGTCAAGTGTTTATAGTCTTCAAATCATAAGTCTAAGTCTTCGTCGTGATGAAATTAATGATATAAAATATAAAAAAATGTGGATGAGATGAAATGGGGACCGTCTTCCGAAAAAACAAAAAACGACCCAAGCGCCGCATCTATCTCTCATCATTTCTTTAATGTTTTGTTATGACGTTGTCACGTTAAACTATCGTCCGTAAACTGACTTTACATACAACCAATTTTTGTCTCTTATTTCAAATTATTTCTGCATATTAACACACAACAATTGATGTAATTAATCGTAGTTAATGTTAAAAACAATAGTATACCGATAAAACGCAATTTTTATATTTACCTGTGAAAGATAGTAGAGCCACGCTGATTCCAGCACGAACGGGCTGGCTCGACCGGGGCGGTACTACCCTCGCACAGAAAATCAACGTAAAATGACAGCGGTCGTGCTGTCGTGTTTCGTTGGTGAGTGCGTGACCGGAGGCCTAATGATGCAGAAGCATTACTAGCTCACTATAGTGTAGGTCACCAAGCTAATATTGCATTGTCTGCATTCGCAGTATGGTGACCACCACTTTTGGATTCTGTTTATAATGATTATTAACCATTAAGCAGAGTAGAGTAGTTTTCGCTGGGCCTAATATAAAAAGAAAGAAACATGGTTATATTTTCATATTTACGTTCACTGTGGCTTTTGCAGCTGACAACACAACACTGAACCATAGTTTGTAAAGTATCAGGGTTAAAAACAGTTAAATACAGTTGAAGTTATTCAGTAACAAGCAGACCCACGCAACCTCGTTTACGTCTTCTATTGCCCGTAGCCCGATAATTTTCCACCGCTTTTGAAGCATTTTTCATTGGTGCTCCGCTCCTATTTATAGCCTTCCTCGATAAATGTACTATCCAATACTGAAAGAATTTTTCAAATCCGACCAGCGGTTCTTGAGATTAGCGCGTTCAAACAAACAAACTCTTCATCTTTATATATTAGTATAGATTCCGTAAAAAAAGGTAGTAGAGCCACGCTGATTTCAGCACGCACAAACCGACTCGACCGGGGCGGTACTACCCTCGCACAGAAAATCAACGTAAAATGACAGCGTTCGTGCTGTCGTGTTTCGTTGGTGAGTGCGAGACCGGTGGCCCAAAGATGCTGAAGTATAACTAGGCCGCCATGGTGTGGGTCACCATGCTGCATTGTTGCATTATCTGCATTCGCAATGAGTATGGTGACCACCACTCTTGGATTCTGCTTATGCTTTTGCAGAGCAGAGTCATTTTGGCAGGCCATACATACAAAAAAAAGAACCTGATTTTCACTCCTGACACAATGGCTGCTTTGAACACTGATTGGCACGTATGTTTAGTTTATGTACCATAAAAAAGCGTCACGGTGATAAGAATAAAAAATACGTATCGCTATCTTTCTCTAACACACTAGAAAATGGTATAATTATCTGCTGTTAACGTGTCAAGTCTATGTAATACTTTGTCTAAGATTGATGCACCCGCTCGTACGCTGCTCGTTAGCCGCTCGTCGCCCGCTTCCCGCTCCGCTGTGTTTGTGAACACTCTCATATTAGTATATTAGTCCAGGATCTTCAGAACAAAATTTTACAAATTATTACTATCAAGCTATTTTTTTTTTTATGATGAGGTGATCGAAATTTTTTGTAAGGTGAACGGTCACGAAAAATTGGCTTGATAGTAACAACTTGTAATTGTTTTTCCGGGGATCCCAGACTATATACATTTGAATGTGCCGCTGCCGCTCCGCTCCCGCGCCAGCTCCACTCCCGCTAAGTTCGTGTACGCGGCCTTAAACATTAAATTAGTCAAGAAATCAAATATACTTTTTTATAACTCATTTTATTTTGCGTCTCACTCGGATCATAAGGGTCTCCGTAGGAATTATTATTGACTGGAAAAGCCCTAAAAGCATATTTCTAGCTAACAGGACTGTTATGTGTACAATTTTGTAATCGAAAGTTTTTATTGTTAAGGTATGACAACTGCATCAAGCGCTCACCCATTAACGACTCGGACATCCAGATCTTATTTACTGTGCAGGGACAATCGTCTTCCAATATGGGACAACAAAATCTGTTATTTTCTCATATATCTACTAATAATTTCGATCAAGTACATGATCTGCGTTTTTATCTTAACTTCTAGGTTCATAAGGATTCGGATTCTCCCAATCGAAGATGATAATTTGAGATTCCCTTCCCGTGTTCGTGTCTTAAGCGTAATGGCGGACATGATCGAAGACATGGAAGAGGAAGTTGAAGTAATGATACCTATATCTTTCAAAAAACTTTTCCGTTTCCCAAGCAGACTTTTATAATAGAGCTCATTGTCCGCCATTTAAACTCAAAATTTTCTTCAGCCTTCGCCTGCAATTTTTCTTTTGAAGTTCACGGGGTATGACTGCGTTGATACTTAAACCTTGATTTTTTATTATTAGGTATTTTGAGGGATCGGGAGTTGTCTTAAGTTTTTTATCTTAAAAGAAACGTTAAACGAAAGGCATGTACGTAAACTAAAACGTGAGTAGCTATAGGTAGATGTTATCATGTAACTATCTACAGTTGCTAACTCGATTGCCGCTTTACCTACCGCATACCTTGACAACCCAATTAGCGCGTTCATTGCGAGAAGTGGCAAAGAATTAGATCGCTCTAATTGGCGCGAAGTAGAAGATTTAATAAAAGCAACTAATGGTGGGTTAGGCAGGTACGCTTTAGGTAGGTACTCGTTTGTCGATCATGCCGTTTGCAATGTCAAGGTTGCACTTCACCAGACGATAACAGTTAACAGTCCACTGATGGGCATAGGCCTTCTCTTAGAAAGGAGGAATAATATAAACTAAAAAAATAAGTAGATACCTACTTAGTATTTATTGAAGAGGTTGTTACCTACTGGCACCAAAATTGCTGTATCTTCGATATAAAAAACTAGCTTTTGAACGCGGTTCCGCCCGCGTGTTTGTCGGTTATTGCAGCAAAGAGTAGCCTATGTCCTTCCTCAAAAATCAAAATAACTCTATGCTAAATTTCATTGAAAGCGGCGCAGCGGTTTGGCTGTGAAAGCAGGACAGACAGACAGAGTTAGGAACATTCCAATTTATAATATAAGTATGGATAACTTACCTATGTACCTCGGCTATGTACATAGAAAGGTACATCCTAACAATTTAGCAAGAAGCCTGTTGATGTCTTCTTAATGAGGGATAAATTATATTAGGTAGGTATACCTAATTATCCTATGAAGTGGCATTCAGTAAAGTGTAGATAACATCACTTTATTTGAAAAAATAAATTTTACGTGAGAACTGTAAAAACAAATTGCCCACAATGTATTTTAACAATAAAAGAACCGTGCTTCGGCAAAATGGTCTTGCTCATCCGGAGTGTTACTATGACCTCAGAAAAGCGATAGGTATTCTATAAACTTTCATTGCATTTCTTCAATAAGTTACCTGAATTCAAACCTCTCATCCTCTTTCCCTCGTGGGACCAGCGGCCAAGGGTCAAGATAATCACTTTCTATCAGGTAACCTCTCTGCCCGTATGTCCCATAATGACGTAAAAAATTCTAGTACATTTGTTTTTTTAAGCACCTTCTGAATATTTCATTGCATATTAGATGTACGCGTATGTGAATATCGGACAGCTCTATGCATACTGAATGTGAACTTCGCTATCAAAGGTCGAGTGAGCTTCTCCAGTAGGTACGTAGATAAAGGTATGGGTGCTCTGACGTCAGAATGGCCGGCAGCGCGCGCCAATGACGATGCGAGGCGGCGCTACATTGCGCTAGCGCACCGCCCACTCGCAGCTGCGTGGAAAACTCGGAAAACTTGATGCGCTTTATGATGGAATGTAAACAAACATTTTGCTACATTGATAGTTAATTAGCCTTTGCAACGTAGGGGCCAACAAGAAAATGAAACGATTTTAACTTTCCTACGGGTTTAGTTTAAAATACATAAAATGGTGTTATCATACTTCAGACAATATTTAATTTATTATATTTGTAAAACACAAATATTCTATTTCTAAAATTATTCATGCTATTTTTAACCATTTGTACACATGCATGTATTTATATTGAAACTTTTTATTATGACTAATCAATAAGTAAACAAATACAAGACGGAACGTATCAGCAGTCGGCGCGCGCCCCTTCTGTCAAACATTTTTATAGTAATGCGCGGAGTATAAGGAACTCTTTATAGTCTATGCGCGCGAGTCGGCCGCACGCGTACGTTCATCCTACTATTTAAAAAAATACGCGGAATTCGATCGTTCGAATTTTAAGATTGTGTCATTGACAATGAGTTGGGACCAAGAACGAGATCGTCAACCTCAAACCGACATGGTGGAGATTAATGAAGCTGTTGGCAAATTATTAGAAAGTTTTAATTATGATAGTATTGTCCCGCAACCGACCAAGTGAGTAATTGGTTTTATGTTTTTAATATTTTATATTGCCCGCGGTAATTTCCGCGTATATCGTTACATTGCAATGCATTGAAATCAACTTCTGTTTTTGAACTACTTTTACAGTTCAAGACTTTTTAATTTATTTTATTTTGAAAAGTTTTTAAATCCTGTCTTTGTCTGGGAAAGAGGTTACAGGACTACGTTGTCTTAAACAACATAATATTCTTATTATAATTTGTACCTTAAAAAGCTTTAATCATAGATAAGGTGTTAATTTAAACGGAAAACAAAATAATCCTTATAAAAATAAAATAATTTAAATCTTTCATGATGTTAGGATGTATCCTAAAGTTTTTCTACCAGACAAGCATATTCTAACTGCAGTTAGAATATGCTTGTCCGGTAAAAAAACTTTTTGCGGGAAAATAGAACCTATGTTTTTTAATTTATTTTTGAGTTCTGTTTTCAATATGGTAAATTGAAAATAAAACATTAATAATAATAATAAATCTTTATTGTACCAAAAATGGATTACAAGACACTGTACAGCCCTGACCACTGTCAACTAGAAGCTGTTTTTAGGAAGGTTTCATTACACGACGGAGATAACGCTAAAGGAAAAACAAGGACAGCGATATAGGTTTTGCTACAATGATACCACTGAAAATATGTTTGAAAAGTAGTTTTTTTTTTAATACTAACGCTCCGTTAAAACCTTGAAGATAATTACGAATTATTTTTTTTTGTAATTAAACAACATCGCAAAGTGTCTTAGTCGTAGTAAATAAAAAAAAAAAAACAAAATTCAAATATTTACCAATAATTTCGTGTCATTTACTGACAACATTACAAAATATAAAATAAAAAATGGCTGCCTGTGCTTCCGTATAGGTTAATTGTACTTGTAATTTCGGTTTAATTTTAACAATAGTAAACTAATTTCGATTAATCCTACTATAAAGACGTTCAATCTTGAGTCATATACTCTGTTCCTTCGTTGTAGTAAAGTTTTGGTGAAATCAAGTGTTAGGTAAATAATAATCAGAAAGCTGAGTGTAAAAGTGATTCTTTTAAGGAAATTAATGAAATCTTTTGTTAAATACTTGAAAACCTGTTATAAATGTAAAGTAATCATGTACATGTACGTTCATAAAGCAAGATTTGTAATTGTAATAAACGTTTTAAAATAGTTACAGATTTTATTGAACTCTAAACTGTGTTTTTCGATTAATTTTTTTTCAAATATGTGGTTCTCTGATTTTATTAATAATCAGATTTCTTTCGGATAACTAATCTGCATTGACATTAACTTCAAAGAATTAATCGAAAAGTGCAGTACTTCTAATTTTGAACCCCAATAATATCAAGTAAAAAGAAAACATATTTTGAATTGCCCGTGCTACCAACAGTTTCGCGGGGGCCGCTAATAGATGGCTCTGGACGCTAAGGAAAAATTACCTCATTTATTTTGTATGGAGTTGACATTCTTCTCTCTGAGTAAATGTGTTCTGTGGCCCTGACTCCCAAAGTAGCGCTAGCTGTGCAGGCGCGGTTCCAAGGGGGGGGTCACAGGGGACACGACCCCCCCCAAAATCGTACACATGTAATTTTTTTTAACCTTTTTTTTCTCCTTACTTTCCATAATTGTTCAATCGACATAAGAAATCATAGGATAAGAATTGTTTAACACCTATAAATTAAAAAAGTAACATAATGTGGATAACAAATCTTTACCCTCCAAGACTGTCGTGATTCAGGCTTGCTCTACCATAAAGACTCAGATGACACTACTAGTCTGGACCAGAGTTTCTAGGAAGAGTGCCAGGCAGACACACTCTTTCCAAGGACTATCCCCCAATTCCTCCGACGCAATTGGACCGGCAACTCTGGTCCGACGTATGTGAGGCATTGGAGGGAGAGCTGGATCGTGCCGTATGGAGACTGACTTCCCGCAACACCGCTCCTGGACCTGATGGTATTCCAGGTCGGTGCTGGGAGACAAACTGAGCCAAATTTTCACTCAGTGTTTAGGCCTCGGTATCTCCCCCCTCGACTGAAAAGAAGCAAGACTGCTGCTTCTCAAAAAATAAGGTGCAGATGTTATCTTTGCGTTCCAACTTGCCTGAACGAAACGGGGAACTCTTTGAAAGAGTTATCTCTGACCGTATCAGCGGGCACCTGTGATCAGGAGGGTCGTGTTGACAGTTAGGCTTGATATCGTTAACGCTTTCAGCATTCCTTGGCGTGCTATCAGGGCGGCCCTTGAATATCACCGTCATAGAGGCCTATATGCGCGATAAGGCAGTGAAGTTTGTCGATCTGAACGGGCTGGCAAATCGAAGGGAGGTGTGTTGTGGGGTTCCCCAGTGCTCTGTATTGGTTCCATTGTTATGGAACCTCGCATAAGATGCGGGCCTTCGCAATAGTCTGCCTCTGGCCTCAGTGTCGCCTGCTATGTAGACGATACAATAATACAGGCTAGAGGGTAACGCTTCGGGGAGGTGCTTCTGCTCGCCGTGGAGCTTGTGTTGTGCATAAGACTCTTGAATTAAGCCTGAAGGTGGCGCCTCCATGGCTTATGCATGCCTGCTGGATGACATTATCAGCCAGGTCAGTACATAAAGTACCTAGGCCTCATCCTGGGCAGTCGGTAGAGCTTCGAAGAGCATTTCGGGCGGCTAGTCCCCCGAGTACGAGTAGTAGCAGGGGCGCCACATCGTCTGCTACTCGCCCAGGTTCGAGCCAAACAACTCGCTATCGGAGCCGTTCTGACGAGCTTCGAAGCGTTGATAAAGATAACTGACTGTGTCACCTACCGACTCACTCAGATGCTCACCGGGTACGGTTACTTCGGTGAACATCTGAACAGAATCGGACGTGTGGTTACGGCACAATGCCATCACTGCGGACAGATCGGATGAAACCTGTCACCAGCATTGATCGCTGTAATACTGGCAAGTAGTGAGGGATGGGAGGCGGAGGGCTCCTTCTGTGGAGACGTTATGCTCCAGAAGGAGTCCGCAAAGCGTGATCGGGGAAGGGCCGATCCCGCTTGAAAGAGGGGATGAAGAGGGCGTGGTAGAAGCCGCTAGCTCCCCAATCGTCGGTTCAGGGTCGCATCCAGGGGAAATCTGCCCCTAGCCAAGTTGCAAGCGTCCTTCTTTCTGCAATCGTTAAGCCTTCATTCTCGTGTGTCATTGGCTAATCTTAGACAAAGTATTAGCCAATGACACAAGAGAATTTAAGCGTTAACGATTGCAGAACGAAGAACGCTTGCAACTTGGCTAGGGGGGCTGGTCACTACAAACGACCCGAGAGCGGTGACACCTCGGTGCGGCCGGGGGATGTCGTCTAAGGCAGGTCGGTGTTCCGACTCTTACTGTAGAGCTATGAGAGGTTCAATAGCGACCTGCCACGGGGGTGAATCTAATTACCCTGGGATGTACCTACAGTGCAGTGAGTACTCCAGATGCCGCTGATGCATTTCTGGAGCTCCTCTTGACAGCCGAGTTCGGCCGCCGCGGGGTTTAGAGGATAGACTGATTTGTCCGGAGTCCCAAACACCCTTCGTGCCCCCCCCCCACCTCCCCCCACGGAGCTAGGTGCTCTAAGTATTCATTAAGAGATTGTCCCAGACGTCTCAAATATTCAACTATTGTCATCTCAATAGACTTACTAATAAAAACAATACATATCGATTTGTTTCTAATGTGTGCAATAAAATTGAATATTGTGCAATAAAGTCTAATTTACTCGACTTAAATTAATTATTAGTGACCCCCACCAAAGTTTCAGGCTGGAACCGCCCCTGTAGCTGTGTGTTGGGAGTCAGTTCCTATTCACAAGCAAAAAAGAACAAACCATTAGTTACAATAGTAGACATTAATAGATAGTAGTTGAAAGTGTAAGTTTGTTTATTTAGACAATATATTTATGTTTATGTTTGTGTGTGAGTGTGAGTTTATGTGTGTGAGGAAGCATGAGTTACCGTGTATTTGAGGCCATCTGTTAAGATTTGAGTGTAGATGGTGTGTGTGACATTATTCAAGTTTTCATTACTCTACTATTTGTAATAGGTTTTCAACATTATCAAATTCTAGTTTATTAAGCCATAATTTAATTATTTGTTTTATTTTAAAGTTGCTCAGGTTTTTAGTTTTATAGGTTAAATTTAATTGGTTTGTCCTTCCCTCTATAGGAAAGAATATCTCATAGATGCAATTTTAAATGTACCTATATCTATTTGCAAGATCTATGATGTAGGTAGGTACATGAAATTATGTATTGGTAGATATACCTATCTATAATTATACTTTCATTATGTTTTTGAACCCATAAAATCATTTATGGTTAATATTAAACGTTGTACGTAAATTTTAGATTTCATTTACTACTCTACTAAAAATTTTAACGCAACACACCAAAATAATCACCTAGATGAGTAGGAGTTGTGTATCTAGCGGTATTTCTCACAAGTGTATATTATGTTGAGTCATACAACCTCGTGCAAATGCCCCAAACGAATGTAGGTATCCTAATGATTAAGTTCGTAACTTTGAAATTTGTAAAGGTTAAGACTAGTTGTTTCCATGAAAGATTATCCAAGTTTGGAGACCACTAACTGGGTACTTTTTACTTAGATGATGAAAGACCTTAGTTACTAGGTACCTAACCTAGGCATTCTATATCACACAATGTATTGTCAATACATTCTGTAGCAAATTTATATTGAGTAGGAACATATAAATACATTTAGGTATGCTACAAAATAAGTCTCAAAAAGTTCAAATAGCTTTCTTTGTGTGAATTTTTATGTGTGCGCTTTGAAGAACATGCTTTTATTAAAAGTACCGTACAATTTTGTACCCTTTTGTTCTTGTCTACAAAGACCCTCTACGATTATCGCTTGATTTTATTGTCAGTACATACCTAAAATAAAGTAAATATATGATTTGTTGAATGTTAAGCTAGTGTGTAAAAAATTATCATTATTGTGTATAAAACTAATGGTCTCCTAGCCAATAACGGCCACGGCGACCAGTCTCAACGGAGAAAATGAGAAAATTCAGAAAACCTTCTCACACACCAGTACGGTTTCCATGCGTGTCGTCATACCTACATATCAAAATGAAAGCTTATTTTGATGATTTTCATATACCTACCTAAGTGATGTGATGTTTTCCTAGACGATTACGGCCACGGCGACCAGTCTCTACGGAGACCAGCCCACTGCGCAAAGATATTATAGTACACGAATGTGTGTGCAAACACAGGTGCACTCTCCGTTCTCTCTCTCTCATAATCTGATGGGACGGTTAACCGACACGACCGTGTAGACATCAGGCGCAGCACCGACAGCTTTACGTGCTCTCAGAGGCACGGGGGCTAAGACTACAACTTCTGAACTCCGACCTGTTATTGAGTATTTATATAATCAGAAAAACTCAATAACACTTTTGACCTGACCCGGGAGTCGAACCCGAGACCTCTTGAGTGGCAGTCGCATACGTCAACAGCTAGATCAATAATAAGGCAGTAGTACCTAAGTACGTAGTAATTGGATGAGGTTTACCTACTCGGTATTTTATTTTGTAAATGTTCTAAAAATGAATAGGTATTAGTTAGATCGATTTATCGCACCCGAAACCCTCTGCATGCCAAATTTCATTAAAATTCTTTAAAGGTATTAGATATTAAAAAAAAGTAAAAACTAAAACCGAACTACGACAAAAAATGACGCTGAAAAAGTATGAAACAAGTTTCAAAAGCCGTAGTCACGCGTTTTTAAAGTGATATGTACCATATAGTATATTACACTACATGCTACGGCTTTTGAAACTTATTAATGCACCATAGTCCATATCACTTTAACAACGCGTGACTACGGCTTTTGAAACTTGTTTCATACTTTTTCAGCGTCATTTTTTGTCGTAGTTGGGTTTTAGTTTTTACTTTTTTTTATTTAAAATGTTTTGGTGCCTCTATAATACTAATTGCCCTGCAAAGTGTATTTTAAATAGATACCACAGAAATGTCACAATTATCGAATAAATACGGACAAAGTCACGAGAAAATGCTAATAATATATATATTTTTGAAATCTACAAGTAACGCCCTTTTGTATGATACCAAACGCGGCATATTTCTCTCATATTTATTTTTTAATACACTACCTTACGTCGGCTAGAGGGCGCCACATTAAATTCAGTGACACGTCAAATAGCCTATTATCAGCGGGCAATCAAGACGCTTCTAACGATACCTCATTTGTCTTATACTGACTAGTTTAAAAAGAATGAGGGAACAAATAAGCATACCATAGAAATATCACACTTTTCGAATAAATGCGGACAAAGTCACAAACATATGCTAATATTATATGTATTTTTGAAATGTACAAGTAAAGCCCTTTCCAATGATACCAAACACGCCATATTTATCTCAAATTTATTTTTTAATACAGTACTTTATGTCGGCTAGAGGGCGCCACATTAGATTCAGTGACACGTCATATAGCCTATAACCAGAAGACGATCATGGCGCTTCTAGAGACACCTCATTCGTCCAAATCTAATGAGCAGTTAAGGAGCTAGGAGGGAACAAATGAACATACATACATACATACATACATACATACATAGCCTGTCAAAATCATAACCCTCCTTTGGCTTTGCCGTAGTCGGGTAAAAATACATTTAAATTGTAAGTCGTACCTACTTTTAATCTTATGATTTTTGTACTCAAGTATAATGTTGTCTCTAATAAAAAAATATAATTTTTAAGTCTTTTTTTTCAACGGGTACAAAAGAGATAATGAAAACAACGCAGTTTTTTTATTCAAGAAATCTTGCAAAATAATAACACGTAATTGAAGAGATAAAAGGAAAATAATAAAGGCTCAACAATAGTGCTTTAAGCTTGTTTATCTTTACATTATTTATTGCTTATGTGACCCCGTATAACATGAATTATTCCGTAATTAGTTATGCTTAATACCTAAGTGAGATAGAGTGTATCTATGTAATGTGGAGCCGGGGTCACCGGGTCGTCAATGGGCGGTCTACATTAAACCATCACGGGGTCTACCGCTTCTAATTGAATAGGCACTATGTTATCCCTTATCTCATCTGTTCTTGTTTGTTAATTTCCGATCAACTGCTTCGGCGTTTTACATCGACAATCTTCTCTACCCATTTGATGATCACCGAAGCAGTAGAAACTATGGGTTGCTATTTTTCCATCGCAAATTAAATGCCTTGCTTCTGCTCGATATGAAGAAAAGTGCCCTTTTGTGAGGTTTCCTGCTCTAAAAGGAAAGAGAACCTTGTGTGACCCATTTGTTTTTGAGACGCCTTTTCTAAGAAATGAGTGAAGATATTAACTTGAAATTCACATTAAATTCTCATATTAACTAATAAAAGTGGAAATTTGGAAGATTTTTTAAATGTGTCGCAGATAAATCAAAACGTAGGTACATTGGTTACTTCTCATTTACATAATATAAATTAGATATAGAAGCATAATATTTCGATTCTTACAATCGAGATCTCATAGTGGAAAATGTTATATCTCTCAAAAATACTCAAAAATATTGCAATCGTAAAATAATTTACAGTAAATTTTCTGTATAATTATACAGATAATTTTCTGTAACAATACGACATACGACAATGTACGTTTGTAACATTTAACTTCCTATATAATTTTACAACTGTCTTGTCTTTTGATTTAAGAAACGGGTGATAGATATTTAATTTGGCCAAAAATGGTCTGAAACTAAAAACAATACCGGATATTGTAATAGTTTTGCCATATTGATTCAGGAGTTTTTAAGAAAAACCCTCGGTATTACCACTGACACAATACTTCGTCTTAAAACTGTTCAATCAAGCACTTCGAAATTTCCGTGATACATCGAAATTCATGGACGTATGACATAGTAGTTTAAGTGGTCGCCACGCCACTTTCTACTCACCTGAGTGCTGTATATTCAAACCCTATTGGGGACAACACTTTGTGTTAATCCACAACTTGTTGGTACGAATCTTAGTGTGCTTTGTGTTCATTCCCGTAAACACGGGAGTTGTCGGACAAAAAAATGTACAGTGCTCATTTACATATGGATGTATGCAATCGGAGAACATTACACTACATAACTTTGTATAGTCGTGTTAAAATATCTAAATCTCCCAGTATTTTGTTTACTTGGATATTCCTTCCTTGACTTAAATAAGTTAGGGTTTATGATAATTTTAAATTGCAAATCATACTAAAGCTTTTGATAACTTTAATTAAAATATAATTGCCTGAAAATCATAATAGCCTAATAGCTACTTGACTTCCGAATTTATATTATCAGCCTTCGTAAAAACATACTGACTAAAGCCGCCGGAGTCTTGCACGAGAAGTTACTGGTGTGGTCGTGTGTAGCACGGCCTGACCCGGTGCTGGTCATTCTATGCCATATCTGCTTCTTCTTTGTGGCTATTGTTTTTTATATTTTTTAATAAGCTCACATTGTCAGTGCGGCTTATTACTAGTAAAAAAATGATACAAGCATACACACGTTCATGATGGTTATTTTGACAGTATGTATTAGTTAAAGGCGTACCGTTGCTTGACATAATATTTGTCAAGTTCCCTTCCTGCCTAGTAGGCCGATTTATTTCCGCGAGACATAGCGATAAATATGCCTGCGCAAACATTCTCATTATGGGGCGCTTATCTCTGCGAGGGAGTCCCCGACCAAAACTTGTTCCTGTCAAAAGCGTTGAGCTTTGTTATGAATAAAGATTAATGATTTTACTGATTTTAACACAATTTAAACCGCGACTTATTTTTAAGATCTGTATTTTACCAGTTCGATAACCTATCTAATTTCAAAAGCTCCAGGCGGACGAGCAGGCAATAACAAAGTCCTTTGTTCTATGGTAGGTATTGATATTATCTACACTACGAGTAGGTACATCACATAGTTTTCCATGCATAAAGTGTTATAATTTTGTGACCCTTATACTTATTTTTTTAAATCGTACTTCTATATATGTAGCACCTTAAAGCCGGATTCTCTGATCAATTTATACAGTTTATGTCCTTTTCACACACTTAGTAAGTTCAAAGCTCCGCGTCAGATTAAGATTTCCTCGCCTGTGTTGATCTCGCACCGGTACGAGCAAACATCCCGTCGGTTTGCGGAGTGATTGTAGCCTAGCATGTAAGTGGGGGCGCAAACAACCTCACACAGGTGCCGCCGGAACACAACCCCTGTTTGTACAGGCCACTTCGCGCCCTTTGCACCTTTCTCACTTGCACTTGTTACGTCTTGACATTTGAACTTAGAATGAATGAAAATGGCTATTCCTAAGAATGAATACCACACAATTCACGTCAGTAGTAAAAAAATTCTTTTTTAAAATTTTATATTTAACAAAAAAATACATTTTTTTTTATTTTCAAGTTTTTTGATTTTGATTTCATTATATAGTACATACTTCTCATCTGTATTCTACTACTCAACCCCTTTCATCTGATACCCATATAGTGGTAGTCGTGACAAAATATGTAAACCACCATTTCGTAGCGTCGGCCATCTTAGAATTTAATTTGTTTTAATAGTGAACTGTGTTCTACTAGTCAAGCCTTTTCATTTGATACCGTCCTGTACCGTGATGTAGCGGCGTCCATCTTGGATTTACAATAAAACAGAATTTATATAATTATATTGTCACCAGAACTAAAGGTGTGTAACAATTTTCAGATCAATCTGTCAACAGGAAGGGGGTCAAATTTCAATTACTATATTTGACCCAAACAAACAAATAAATAAACAACTAGGGCAAGTTAAATAAAACCGCTTAAAAATAAAACACGCTTTCGAAACTAGATTTTAATGATTTCTTTATAGCACCAATATTTTAAAAATTATATGTATTGGTTGCACCTGGATAGTATTTT
Organism: Spilosoma lubricipeda; assembly: GCA_905220595.1. NCBI lineage: Eukaryota > Metazoa > Arthropoda > Insecta > Lepidoptera > Erebidae > Spilosoma > Spilosoma lubricipeda. Next base: position 8,156,381 of record HG992290.1, read on the forward strand.
CTTTATTTATTTAATAATTATTTTTATTATTTATTTTTATTTATTTAATAGCTGTAATCGCGTGTCACCTATGTACAGGCGACAACTAACGCTCTTTGTGAAAAAGCGAATCATTGGGGTAAGACTACGAGTATATAGACGGCTCTGACGAATGTCTCGTGAAATCATACTAATAAGTACCTACATACAAATTCACGTTTGTATGTAGTACTTACCTATTCGTGTAAAAGCCATTTCATACTTTGAAATTTAGTAAGGTTTCGTCCAAGTTGCATTACCCTTGCTCGCTGGCCGACTCGCTACGCCATGAACTACTACGAACGTATACAAAGTAGGTATTTTGTAAATTTAAAGGTCTTATTTATAGATCTGTATTTTACCAGACTTTAACTTAAACTTTCATTCTTTTAAAAGCTGGATAGGGATTAAATTTTTCTCATTTCTTTCTGCTGTACAATTTAAAATGATTGTATGGTAAATCAAAGATAACCTACTAACTATTAGTAACTGCGTAGCGCCTGCCGTCGCATCTATTTCGTATAAATACTATTCTTCTTAGATACCATAGGCTTAGCCACTGTTAACAAATAAATTAAATATAATACAAATGAAATAGTTTTTAACTTATGTTTACAATCATTTTCATAGTCATTAGTGTTAATCCATATCAAATCGTTGTGTCTTAGGCCAATTAATCTGCGGACTCTCTCTGGGGGTAGATACCTATACAAATAAATAAGATTGATATGTCTCTTTGTAATTCCTAATTAACTGCAGATAGACCAATATGATTTTTTATACCTCACAAAAGAGCCACCGATACGTTGTTACTTGAATTAAATAAACAGTTCTTATTCAAAAACTCACATTCATAATTCATACAGAGAGCTTACATGTTAGAATACAACTAGTATTCTACTACATAATTAATCCATTGCAAATCTTGTAACACAAACGTATATTATACAAAAGAAAGTGGTTAAAGCTTCAGATTAAGTTAATCTTGAATCTCTGATGGTCGGTAAAAGAAAGAGGCAAATGAGTCAATTTTGATGACACATGTATAGTTTGCAAAAAAAAATGGTATTAAATCTTTATGAAGAGTATTTCCGCACTAAAAATATTTTATTTGATACTAATGCTGCCACAATTTTTGCTACCTCTTTATTTAGTCTGTAGGTAGTCTAGACATTTTTCAACTCTCTACTTGATTTTCCATTATATTATTAGAGTAGACAAGAGTGAATTAAAAAACTTTAACAAATCCATCACAACATTTTAACGAATTTTAATACATTGTATTCTCTATTCCTTAATTTTAAAACATTTAGGACGTTTTTTTTCTTCAAATTTAAATGAGGTCACCCTTTATATTGACTGCCTCGTTGGTCTCGCGCTTGACATGTGCGACTGCTGATCGTGAGGTCTCGGGTTCGATTCCCGGGTCGGACCAAATGTTTGTATGATCTACAAATATTTGTTTCGGAGTTTGGGTGTTTTCTATGTATAATATGTATGTATTTACAAAAAAAAAAAAGTATATATGTATTTGTATCAGTTGTCTAGTACCCATAATACAAGCTCTGCTTAGCTTGGGACTAGATGGCTTTGTGTGATAGATGTCCGAAATATTTATATCATCAAGTCTTTAACAGTCTACAGCTGAACTTAGCAAGGATATTTTGGCTTATATATCGCGGTTGGTATAGGGGGTTTGTTGCAAGCTTTCCTTCTTTTTGTGAGTGACCTTGTCGTGCTTAGTTTGCTCCCTTACTCACCTCTTGGGGCACCCACAGACTGAATAGTGTGACAAATGTGTAACCACACGGTACCACACGATATTATCCGTGTGGTAACTGATTCAAATAAAAATTAATTTACCAAATCTGCTTCTATATAGCAGAATTTTGAGGTACCTAAAAACTTACAACGTAATTGGAAGACATCCTCTTATTTTAATCAGTCAGAAAAAAATTGTGTGTCAAATTTACTACACAGATAAAGGAAAATATAATTTGTTTTATTGGTTTAGTTAGGGATTTGAGGCTAAAAACGTCCAGTTCAACAAATATCGCTTATCACATTGATACTTACAAATAACTTTAACAATATGCAAACCTTAAACCGGAATATGATATACTGGCACAATTCAAATTATGTTTTATGTTTATTTTGGATCAATCATAAGCTCTACTAGACTTCGAGCACTAATTACTATTCTCTTGCTCTAAACCTAGCAGAGCCTTTTTTGATTTCATTAAGAGTTCAATAGTACTACTCTATGGCAACATCTTTGGCATTGCAAGTGTTCTGGCCATAGTACCGGCTACTGTCAAATATTGACAGAGTGTAATCTGGCCGGCACCGTGTATGTGGTTAGCGTAGGGCTGGTAATGTGCGCTGTTAACACCAACACCATCCACCACCATACCCGTTCATTACCGTGAACATACTATTTGGTGCAACACTACGCTAAACTAAACGTTATTCGCGATACCTTCCGACTGCGTAACGTTTGCCCACTTAATTGAATAAACTTGTGTTAATTACCACCTACATCTCTATACTTGTGTAGAATTTTAACATTAGGTATACTAAGCTTAATATGCTTACCCACTTATAAGTGTTTCATTTTTTTAAATGTAAAACCGTTAATAGAATGTATCTATAGTTTTCAGTAATATAGACCACTTTTAATTTCACTGCACGTGTAGATGTTTAAAGGGGTTACCTGGCCTCTTTCTACTGCATTGAATGTTGTGGGTTCAATCCCCACAATGGGCTACACTTTGTATAAATCCACTAATTGAGGTTTTGAGTCTGGGTGTTCTTTGTTTGTAACGTTTATGTTAATGTATCTTTTTATATTCCCCGTGACACAAGAAAAAGTCTATTGCAGAAGTTGCCTTTTATTAAAAAGAATGATTATTGATAAAAAATCTGATTACGCTGTACTAAAAAACTGTAAAGTCCGTATTCACTTTGATTAGTGTGAGTGCAGATGTGAAGTGCAGGTAATCGATGATTGACAGCGAATTCGCGGTTCACACATATTTTCTGCCAATGATTGATCATCTGCACTACGCACTTGCACTCGCACTAATCAAAGTGAATACAGGCCTTAACAAACATTGTGTGTGGGTATTGTGTTAAGGAGTAAAATTAATTTAATCGATTTTGTATTAGCTCAGTTAAAAATCTATTCTGAATAGAAAAAGTGGCCGCAAAAATACTTCATACTAAATATAATAGTTTAAAGCCAAAATTTATTGAAATATTTTTTTGTTGCTTTGTGTGCCTATACAAAAACTCAAAAGACTCTTGTAACTTGTTGTAACGTAGCTGGTAACTTGTAACTCAAATTTCGACACGATAAAAAAACGCTTTAGAGGTGGTTTCTATCTATTTTTCGGAAATTAGGAACAAAATTTGTCAAACTTGCCATCAAAATTATGAAACAGCGAAATGTTGCATTTGAACAGACTAAGACAAATAGCATACCAAAAGCTCTGTTCCAAAGAGAGGCCTATGTCCCGAAGTGGGCTGTTAAACACTGTTGATGATTATGATGATGATGATGACTACAGACAGTTCGACTACCATATTACTTTTATCTCAGATTAGAAACCAGAACTAAGAACTACTTATAGCAAAAAATGTGTGAAGATAATTTATGGTTGAAAGTATTATGTTACCCGTCGCTTGTTTAGCCATCTTGATGGTTAGGTATAATTTACGTGTTTAAGTCAAAGTAGCATTTAACATATTTTTTGTGTTAAATAATAACATTGGCTGCTACGATTACGATTTTAACCTTGTATTACTTAGTTATGTAACTTATTGCAACAATACCATTTGAATCTAATAGAGCCACGCTGCCATTTTACGTTGATTTTCTGTGCGAGGGTAGTACCGCCTCGGTCGAGCAGGCCCGTGCTGAAATCAGCGTGGCTCTACTACCTTTTATATATATTTAACGTAAGATTTTTATAATACCATTATTATCGTTGTCCTTATCAAAAAGTTAAAATAAGTGGAGCTACAAAGAATTTAAACAAAGCTTTAATTATCGTTAGTTCCTGTATTTTATAACAACAACCGCGGATCACACTGCGGGGCTCAGCTAGTCTAAAAAAGAAGTCGAAGTTACTCTTTATATTATTAGCTACCTTGCAATGGCAGATAGCTATATGGACACGAGTAACATCGCGGGGCTCAGCTAGTACTCATATTTATTTTTTATTTAGTTTATTTAAAACCTAAAATAAGTGATTTGTTTAAACATATACATTTACCAATTGTAACTAACTTAGACTACTAGTGCTTGCTTAACCCTACAATACCCCTAATGTTTACTTTTAAAGATATCACAGCGGTAGTGGACGTTATCAGTGTTTTGTGGACACAGATGTATGTATAAGTACCTACACGATGTTCCCATGCATCTTGTCACCCTTTAATGCTGTTCTTTAATTGATTGGAAACTCCAATGTAAGTCAAGGACTTCTAAATGATGCCAATAGAAAACATCACGATGTTGTTAATCATTTGTTTATTTTACAAACCTCTTAGATATTATTTCTAACTCCAAAGTCTTCATTATGGTTGCAAGGGTACGCTAATAAGCGGAAAGTTTTGTTGCATCAACAAAATAAACTTATGACCCGCTTTTTGTGTAGAATATCATATTGCACTTATGAAATACTCTATGTTTAATTCAATTTTTAGGATATGAGATGATTACTACAGTGGTAATGTAAAGTAGTTATCGACAGGTAATGTAGTTAGTACCTTACTTAACCGTTTAATTATAAGTTTAGATCTAACAATCAAATTGAGAACCTCCTCCTTTTGGAAGTCGGTTAAAAAGGAAGATCTTAAAAGAACTGTAACATTTGGTTTGGTGTCATTGGTTTTTAATACCAGAATAAAGTTATGTAACTCTCAAACCCAATTTAGTAGTCCCATTACCTACTAAAAGAAGTGGTGTAGCATGTGTGGGCATAATTTACAAAAGCAAATATCGGTATTGGCAAACTTCATCTAAAATAGTTTTCCCTCCGTTCCTCAAAATATAGTATCGTCAATATAATTAAAATAATTAATTGCGTATGAAAGTAAATATGGTTTTTAACATACAATCCAACGAATATACGAGTTAAAAATATCGTATATATGGAATGTTTTACTTATTCCTTTTTTGTAAAAATTACGCTCAAATACTGATTACCGAGTGAGCTTTAATTTTCGAAACAACTTTTAAAATAAATGACAATAGAAATGTATTTAATTTAGAAAGTCGATGTTATTCATGGCTGAAATGATAGAATTATTGGACTTCCAGGATGTGAGTCCCAATCGGATTGCATTCGTAGAATACAGCTTATCATTTGTAAATAGAGCGCATCTGTAACGATCGTGTATGCCCTACGGCTATCTAGCTTTTACAATTATACATATTTTTATTGTGTAAAAGTACTTATACACTTACTTTTTCTTGTCACATTTAACAAAATTAGGAATTACAAAAAAAAATCCCATTCAATGTTTATTTCAGGAATAAGAAAAAGTAATAATTATCAAATTTTGACTCAGATTTTGAAATCATTTATAATCAATGTGTTATCTTTAGACAAACTCATTTACCTTTGTAGTTTTTCTTCAAAATTTTCGTTATTTGTCATTTGACTTTTTTTCAATAGGAATATATTGTGTTAAACTTACTCCAATAGTTAATTCAAACTTACGCAGAACTAGGTGGATCTCAGTCTTTAGAATCATGGCATTCACAGTCCTTTTTTCGAACGATTATGTCAATTTAACAAATAAAAACTCAAACCTCTGAAAGTCGTAGATCCTGGCCACCATTTCTGGACTTACATTTTTGTTTAATACCTATTTTTTTACTGAATTGTGAATATTTAATTTCAGTCTATCTTAGTGAAGATTTTGTATTTTAAAATAAACGTAGACATAAATGTATACATATATATGACCAAAACCTAGCTATGTATAGGTAAATGTGTAATTTAATCTAAGAGTTCTCTCTATAACAACATACTTTTAAAATTCATTCGATAATTAGATACACATACCTACGTATTTAATTTTAAAAGTTGTTATATAACTTATCACTTACGTATACGTTTTATATTCGCTTAAAAGGATAATTGTACTGTTATGTGTTTTAAGGCAATCGAGAAATTGCAGTCAAATTTATTCTTGTTACTCAGATACATAAAATAAGACAGGTTTAAGTATAAAATGATTGTATGGGAACCATAGTTATTTATTTACTTTATGCATCGAAGTCGCAGTTTGATAACATAAGAAACATTCCCCTTAAATAAATACCTACACCCTAACTCGCCTAATGTTATCGGTATTAAGTAAACGATGCACTAATTTCCCAGAACCCTGTTCACTTGAAAAACCTATTAAAGAAATAACTGTGAGAAAATAATCCCCTGTTCTTTCCATACCAATACATGATATCGACCCTCAATGACAGCACCCCTGCAATATAAACTGATACCGAAATTCCCAGGGATACCTACTTGTAGCAGGTGGTTCGTATAATCTAATCACTGGGTAATTATTCGTTCGGGCACTGATAAAACACGGTCGAGTGGTAAAATAATGATTTAGAAAGTCATCTTTTGGCTACCGTCCCGTTTTACAGCACCATTAATTGTTTTATTGCTGTTGTTACATCGACTGTAAAGATAAGTACAGTCGTCAAGATGTTTATAAAATTGAAGATGCATCGGATGCTGGGGGAGATTTTAATGGCGGTTTCAGTCATGTAAATACTTTGTCATTTGTTCTGGCTTGGTTTTATTGAAAGTTTATATACCTAGTACTGAAAAATTTTCTTAGTGAGGACTGCACATTAAACTTTGTTTTTATTAAAATCACAATCAAGAGTACATACGAGTTATTTGCTGTTAACAAATTTGGTGAAAATCAATAAGTATAATAAGAAATATTGATTAAGTAGAAATTGATCATAACAAAAAGTACAATTTAAACTTTGACGTTGTTCCTATATTGTAAAGAGTTTATGAAAATAGAATGGTTTATGGAAGAGACGCGATGGACGAAGGAAAACAACGAGACTGGGAAATATCCGGGAGTGAACCGGTATCACCTCCGTTAAACAACTGTCCCGCCTGGTCAAAGACAAGGTGGAGTACAAGAAGCTGACGGCCAGCCTTCAAGATTGAAGTGGAACTAAAAGAAGAAATTTTTACATGCTGTAATTTAACAAAGAACATTACTGTATTCCTTCATACTCTCTGTCATTGCTCAACTATCATACATCACTTGAACCATGCTACAAGTGCACAATATGTTAACGCTCTATCGGCAATATTCATAAACGCACTCGGAGCGTTTTCAGCAATACGTCAAAAGGAGCACTACAAATAGTGCAACTAAGCACTTTGGCGGCAACAAACTGTCCGAAGTATGTCCTCTTGGCAAATTTATGTGTAGTAATACACTAATAGCTAAGTACGATGGGTGGCTACGTCGGCGCAGTACTGAAAAGCAGAAATAGCGTGGGCGGGTCTGTTACAGATGACAGCTATCTGCTCTGTTTATGACTTCCTCAGCCAGTGGCCTCAAAGCGTATACGTGTACCTACAATAGAATATTTTTTGGAAATTATTTACTGGTGTCTATAAATTTCACACATTTCCTATTAAGATACCATTACGAAAACTTGTTAAATCCAAATTTCATTTTCCGAATTATAAAGTTGGTGAATTTGTGATTTTAACTCCAAATAGTAATGTCCTAATGGAAGAAACGATAATAAAAAAGCTAGCATTAAAACATTCTATCAATAATATACCAATCAATAAATAAACATAGTTTAATCTATAAACAATGAAATTCAATTTATCAGTGTCAAAATAAAATTTATTAAAATCTCCTTTCCGAACCGAAAATTTAACAAAGCCTCTTTATGATGTAAGTAGTTACATGTAATTTAATTGTTTAGAATCATCATCGTCATCATTATCAGTCTACAATAGACGTATGCCTCTACTTAGAAAACAGATTTTGGTCTACTATTTGCTGCGTTGTTCAGACGGATGGGGGTGGGTATAGGCCAATATAGGCTTTGTTCAAGGTATCCTTCTCTTTGCAGTTTTTGTTATCTTTCGTAGTTTATTCTCTTATTTAAAAAAATCCTTAATTAAATTTACTTTTGCATGAAGAAGATAAATAATTATTTCTATGTAGCTATGTAAAAGAAGTATATAATTTTTAGTGGGTACCGATAGCGATAGATAATTTTGTCCCTAAAATAATACAAACTAACAAAATCAAGTGGATATTACTTTAACCAAATACCAACTTCACAAGTATAATTTTTATGATAATATTAAATCCATTCAATGCGTACCAATATATTATATTGACGTAGACTATTTCAGGGTCTCATTTTGAAGATGAATTATGGGCTGCTACAATTAGGCGTCAGCAAACTATTTAACAATAATTTAAAACAAGGGACTTTACTTCTTGTAACCGTATCCTTGTTAGTAACTATCGATCATTGTGTAGCAACTGCTTACAGCTTCTGCGCAGTAGTTTTTTTAAACAATAGCCTAATAACTCATAGGAAAGCATGCCTAAGCATAACATCGTTGCTGGTAAAACTAGACACGTGTAACATTTTGGACAAAAATAACCTTGGTGTAAAATTCCATATTTTGTAAGGCTTTATAGTTAGGTATTATAAGAAGGTTACTGCCTCGTTGGTCGAGCGGCTTGCGTATGTGGATTCCGATCTAGGTCTCGAGTTGAATTCCCAGGTCGGTTAAAAAAAGAATCATTGGATTTTCCTTACAAGAAATTGTTAATAACAGTCCTGAGTATGGAAGTTGGGGCGTATCACGCCTGGGCCTCGGAGAGTACGTAAAGCAGTCGAAATCAGTTGCGTCTATGGAAATCGTTAATCGGAAGTCAGTCAGACACCCTCTATACGCAAATATACTGAAAACTAGTTCAACCTTCGAATTCAGTTCGCCCTTAATGTTACAGAGATCCCATGCCAGTCATTTCGTGGAAAAACTGATATTCAGGTGAAACCGGTTAAACTATTAGCTGACCTCATATTATCTTGGGTATAATTAAGGCTAGGAAGAAGACTTAAAGTAGCTGTAAAAATTATCCTCCTGTCCGCAAAATAGTTTCACACATGTGGTTTTAGTCGGTTCCATTCCGATATTACTCCGCAAACCCCGGTGGAATTTTCACATGATTGAAAATCATAAAAGCTCTATACATATCCTTACCAACATTTACAACAAACATATTGCAATGTGCTGGCATGAGCATCGGTTTTGCCGATACCATCTTGAACTATTGACTGTCTCGGTGGCGCAGTGGTAGCGTACAATACACAATAAAAATCTTACTAGGTATTAATAAATAATAATACTCATTACTCATTCTAATATGCATCTTTATAGGCCACATGTGTTTAAGAAGTCCTTAAAAATCTGTTTTCATGACTTATATTATTAATCAAAACAATCTTCAAAATATGCACATTGTCAATAAGTTTTTCGTCTATTAATTTTCTTTCTTTTTATCATAAAAAGTATTCCTATTTAATTAGGCCTGTTGTTACTAATTTAACACTTCAAAGACATAATTCTGAATAGTCCGGTCTAGATTATCTTTGTCACAGATGGTTATTGCAGTGAGATCAAGAGCAACTGTCAAGTAGTCCCTGATTACTTCAAGTAGGGACAATGAACTATGTTATTTATAAATTCAATAATAAGATGGGATCGAAAACTCTTAAACAACCTGCACTAAGTCGGAGACTTTCAAATTCCTTTGAAAAATATGTGATAAGTAATAACTAAACAGCCGCAATATGGAATATTGTATACCTACCTACTTGAATTCCAAATCAATATATCAACTAAGCCGAAAGCTCAAATACTTATCGTTATTCGAACTTGAAACAAACATCAACACCCGAAAACAGTTTGAGACAAAACATACTTAAAATAAGATTGAGTAATACGGATATAATAAACACGTGCCCCATACATTCAAACCACTTGTAGATGAACATAATTATACGTAGGTACCAATAGTTACCAATACTTATGGCACTTATAAGAAATCCTAAACTTATACAGATGTACGCCAGTCGGGTGACTGTGAAATCTGGTTGTAAATCATTCCTCGCACGACTATAAAACTTTTTGCCGCTATAACATGTTGTTTTATTAAAGTTGATTTAATTTTAATGTTATAATGGGTAGTATCTGTTATTAGCACTGAATTGGTAATCAGTCATGGATAAGAAAAGAATTTGATTGTCATAATTTTGAATAGTTAAATCATGATTTCGAAGATACAATTTGAAGCAATATTGATACGTCACCAACACTATGGTGTATTTGTGAACATGAAGAAATCAATTAAACTAAAAATTCTGTTATTCAAGCAATTTGTTAGATAGGTATCTATCTTCTATATCTATCTATATTTATAAAAGAGGAAGGTGACTGTCTGACTGACATACCCAGAGATCAACGCACAGCCCAAACCGCTGAACCTAGAATCCTGAAATATTGCATGTAGGTTTTTTATATAACGTAAGCGAGCACTAGGAAAGGAATTTTTGAAATTTCACCCTTAAGGGGTTACCCCCTTAGGGGTGAAATTTCAAAAATTTGGGAAGAAAATTTGTATGAAACGTTTTGTTCGTGTGATGGATTTGCTTAAAACTTTGTAAAAATATAAGGGGGTTAAGGTAATGAAATACGTATTTTAGTATTTTTCAAAATGTCACCCCTAAGGGGGTAAATCAGGGGATAAAAATCTGCACGAGCGAACCCGCGTGCAAAAGTTAGTTAGTTATAATATATGTTTAATTATTGTCAAGGTATTTAAAAATAGAACCTTCTATCTAATTGATAACATAAATAGGGGTTGAATACTGACCTTTGGGTCATCTCCGGTATATTTATGTACTAGCCGACCCACGCAACCTCGTTTGCGTCTTCTATTGCCCGTAGCGTGATAATGTTCCCCCGTTTCCGAAACATTTTTCATTAGTGCTCCGCTCCTATTGGTCCTAGCGTGATGATATATAGCCTATAGCCTTCCTCGATAAATGGGCTATTTAACACTGAAAGATTTTTTCAAATCGGACCAGCGGTTCCTGAGATTAGCGTGTTCAAACAAACAAACAAACTCTTCAGCTTTTTATTTGTATAGAATAGACTACCTTCGGTCAAAGTAAATTTAAAGGATCCTGTACAAAAAAAATCTCATTGGTTATATTTCGAGACATAAGTGAAAAACTATATAAAACTAACTAAGTCTATACTAATACTAGCCGACCCACGCAACCTCGTTTGCGTCTCATAATGCCCGTAGCGTGATAATTTTCTCCCGTTTTTGTAACATTTTTCATTGTTGCTCCGCTCCTATAGGTCTTAGCGTGATGATATATAGCCTATAGCCTTCCTCGATAAATGGGCTATCTAACACTGAAAGATTTTTTCAAATCGGACCAGCGGTTCCTGAGATTAGCGTGTTCAAACAAACAAACAAACTCTTCAGCTTTTTATTTGTATAGAATAGACTACCTTCGGTCAAAGTAAATTTAAAGGATCCTGTACAAAAAAAATCTCATTGGTTATATTTCGAGACATAAGTGAAAAACTATATAAAACTAACTAAGTCTATACTAATACTAGCCGACCCACGCAACCTCGTTTGCGTCTCATAATGCCCGTAGCGTGATACTTTTCTCCCGTTTTTGTAACATTTTTCATTGTTGCTCCGCTCCTATAGGTCTTAGCGTGATGATATATAGCCTATAGCCTTCCTCGATAAATGGGCTATCTAACACTGAAAGAATTTTTCAAATCGGATCAGTGGTTTCTGAGATTAGCGTGTTCAAACAAACAAACAAACAAACAAACAAACTCTTCAGCTTTATATATTAGTATAGATATAAAGCTGAAGAGTTCGTTTGTTTGTTTGTTTGAACGAGTTAATCTCAGGAACCACTGGTCCGATTTGAAAAAATATTTCAGTGTTGGATAGAACATTTATCGAGAAAGGCTATAGGCTATATTTCATCACGCTTAGACCAATAGGAGCGGAGCACCAATGAAAAATGTTTCGAAAACGGGGTAAAATTATCACGCTACGGGAAATAGGAGACGCAAGCAAGGTTGCGTGGGTCGCCTAGGTCATTCATAAAATAGCTTTCACTCTATTCATAATGTCAGCATACTTTTACATCATTTAAAACCTGAAAAAGACATTAGGGTACTGTTTGATCAACATTTTTACTTCACAGATGATAGTATTATTCTAAAATATTTACACATAATGTGCAAATGGCTGTAAAGATTACCTAACACACAATACCAATTGATTGATTTCAATCTATACAAATAAATAAAATTGGAGTGTCTGTTTGTAATATTAAAATAATCGCTTTTTACTTAATGCATATGTATGTATACACGATACATATACCAAAAATGTAGTTAAAAAATTTTTTGTCTGTCTGTCTGTTTGTTTCGGGTAATCTCTGGAACGGCTGGACGGATTTTGACGGGACTTTCACTGGCAGGTAGCTGATGACCCGGGGAGTAACTTAGGCTACTTTTTTTTAGACTAACTTTGTCCAGCGGCGTTACTCGCGGTACAACAATAACCGCAGGTAACACCGCGGGGTTCAGCTAGTATCAAAATAAATTCAAGGAAGTCTATATCCACCCCCTATTTTTACAAGATACTTCATAATTCTAGGATTAAATAGCAACACATTTATCTTAGTTAGTATTGAAATAAAATCCCTGCAAAACATATCTGTGTAGCACTTTAAATAGAAACAAATACCTACGTTCTTAGCAATTAAAACTGAAGTAGTTACTATCTGTGATTGTCAGAGGCCAATGTTACTAACCAGATGGCGACGCGCGGTGGGTCTTCTGTCGCCTTACAAAAACTGCAAGTACTTACCATACCATACCATATTACAAAAGGAAGCGGCTTTTGGCTCATCTGTACCGACTGGTCATAAAAGAGACGTCTAGCTCTTGTTATTTTCTACACACAATCTTTTGAGTTTACAAGCCTACAAAATTAACATATTAAGTTAGTTTGTTAATTTTGTTTTGGTGAACAACTCAATCTTTGTGTAAAAACTTGGTTTTAGTAGAGTTATATAAAAATCCCCGCTGTATTTTGTTGCCTCCAATTCTATAATAAATTTATGCTAACGCAATTTTGAAAATATAAGTAGTTTTATATCTGTATATATATATATATATATATATATATATATATATATATATATATATATATATATACAGATACATATATATATATACATATATCTTTATATAACGTAAGTGAGCACTAAGAAATGATTTTTTAAAATTCCACCCCTGAGGGGGTTTCATTTTCATTCATTTTCATTTCACTTCATTTTTGTACTCGAAGTTTAAAGAACGGTTTCGCAAAATTTTGTTAATATAGCCAAAACAATGTTTTTTTTTAGTTGTACCTATTTATGTATTTACAATTTAGAATCGTTTAAATGTAATAACTAAAATAGTTTAATTTAAAAAAAAAATTAAAAATTTTGTTGTAACTATCATGGCAGTATTTGGAGTAAATACAGCTTGTAGTTATTCCAAAGAATTGCCATGACAATTTGTCATCAAATATTTCCTGTACTGTAGTTATCATGTTGAGTAAGTAACTACTTACCTGCCGCAGATTGTTCTAAATAGGCTAAAAATCCTAAGGAATGCTGTAAGTGCCTAGTTAAGATTGCCAAGAATTAAAGGAGTACGTATATTTAATGATAATAGCTTTCCATCAAATGCGCCATTCTGCAAGACTGTCGCGACTGATGCGGGACAGATGGGTTGGTTGGACAAACCCCATAGTTTGTTTCAATTTTTATTAATTTAATTGTTGTCCTGCGGAGTTTTCTCCCTCTTACGACAACCACAGAATGAATAGAGATGCACCTGGTGACGTTGCGTATTCTTAATCGATAACGGTTAGGACATAGGACATGAATAACACCTTAATAATAATAATAGCTTTCCATCAAATGTGCCGTGCTGCATGACTGTCATAGTTCAAAAGTTTATTAGTTACGCTCAAAAGTTTAATTATTCATGCATACAAAGATACAATAGAACCAAAATCCTTCTCTAGAAATGTCAAAAATAGGCACCTATTTATTTCACAGTTTAGTATTGGTGTAATAAAATAGTTAAATGTTAAGAGAACTGGTTCTGAGTAATAAACAAGGAAACCGCTGGAAGTTCGCCGAAGCGGTAGGTGATTATTTCTCCTCATGTTACTTCCCGAGAGTAATCCGTTAGAAATCGATCGACTTTTAGTGGCGTGTCAGTGTTTGAAGAAAAAAACATAATTTATTGTCAGCATTCAGATCGCAAGGAAACCCGAACGCGGCATTAGAAAATAAAAAAGTAATAAAATAAGAGATGTTTACGAGCGTAAAATGACGTGAGCCCGCGCCACTTGGGCTGTTTACAAATGTTACATGCGCTGGCGCACCACTGTTTACTGCACGACTACATAAAGGGTAAACTCGTAATTTATTTTCTTTATAGTCGTCGACTCCTCGCTTGATAGCTTTGGTTACCTAGTAATTATCGGGCGCGCGCCGAAAGCTAAACTAATTTGAGTAGAGAAAGACCGCGCCCGCTCAAGTGCGCATTTCATATTGTTTATGTCAATATGAACTTTTTGTTCGTATGGCTCTAAACTTTAACTATTTATAACTGTATCCAAAAATAATAATACAAGTGGAGAAATTATATAAATTATGTTTGATGATTTATTTAGATATCTTTGTACATGATACTTTAGCTGTGTAGAGTACTTGTGTGTAGAGTAGGCTATTTTTAAAGGTCCTTGGATGTTATTAAATTAAGGTAATTAAAAATTAAAATTGTCACCGCAAAAATCCCTGAGACTGAATTTCTAAATTAACTTCGAGACTACTTATTATGCTAATTTATATTTTACATAGTAATCAACAAAAATCGAGTGATTGATTCTGAGGGTTTCACAAGGAGTTCCTATATTTTTTAGATTAATTTCGTTTGCAGTTGTACCGACCTAGAACTAGAAAGAGATCCTTGCCTAATATGTTTTAATGTTGTTTATACAGAGGCGGTGGTTGCATGCGAGGAACTCATGTTAAGCGGCCCATGAATGCGTTCATGGTGTTCGCACAGGCCATGCGCAAGCGCCTCTCCGAGCAACGTCCTGCTCTACACAATGCGGAGCTTAGTAAATCTTTAGGATTAATGTGGAAGTGAGTAATTTGGAATTTAATATATAAGTTTATGAATTTTGCACAGGATCCTAGAAATATTGAGCACATCAAAATACCATCAAGTGGTAGTAGATTTAAAAAGTACGTAACTACGCGTTCCCTGCGCGTGCGGCGCCCCACAGTGCGGCGTGCATCGATTGTTTACTCATTAAAATGCTATCGCCGCTAACTGACACGATAACATCTCTAACTGTATCGGCTCGCTCAAATAGAAAATTGTGGAGCAAATTCGCAGGGTATAAGACATTATCGAGATATGCAGCTGATTGCCTAGATATACATCATACATCGGCAATACGATTCTCTTATTAATTGACTTTCTCAAAAGATGGAGGATCAACAGTGATACTCGTGATAGCCTGATATCTTGTTGATTTTTGTCCCAAAATCCAATGAAAATGACCTATACTTAATTAGCTATTACAAGTGTATTATCATTTAATTACCACTCACAAGATTGTTTTATAGGCTTGTTACGGAATATACTCGTATATATCATGTATCTACTTATGAAATCAAATTTCAACCCTTTTTATTCAAGTAATTAAAAAAAAAGTTACAAAAGTTGTAACTAATTCTAAATTAATTTAATCAAATCGGGACTTATCAGAGGCAATATTGATAATATTTGAGCCTTGTATAATTACCCGATCTATTTAATTGTACCTACCACCGGATTTAATCACGGATGGATTGACCACCCGATTAGTTGAATTGTTCTATTTATGTCTATCAATAATGTCTAAATCTCTCTAATTTAACACACAAAAATTTCTGATTTTGTGACCTTGCTAATACACTTCGATGTACAGGAGTAGAATAATAAAAGTATTATGATGATATTAGTCATCAAATATTTGAGTTCAAAATCTGACTTTTAAACATAAACGTGACTGACTATATCACGTCACATCAACAGCCTTTAATAGTTCACCATAACTATATCATTAGAAATGAGGTTTTAGTCTATCTACTAGAAAACGCGGGACGGGTTACTTGGACAAATTCTATAGTTTGTGTCAATTTGTTATTATTTTCAATTGCTGTTGTCCTGCGTAATTTGCTCCCTTAGTCGGCTCTTACGACAACCACAGGGTGAATAAAAGTGGTGACGTTACGTATTCTTAATCGATTAACATACAGTTAGGACACGAATAACACTCTTTAAACGTTCATAAAAGCAAGCAAGCAAGTTGTCTAGCCGTCTAGCCAGTCGGCCACCCGCACGCCTCGCACGATCCCAATGACAACGAAGTGACATGCCCACAAACTCTCGAATCATCAAAGAAAACAGTCGGTGAAGTGAGCCTGATTGCTCTGTTGTGATTGGTGAGCTCTCTTAAACTGTCAGCACTTTCGAGAGGCAGATATCGATCACTAGATTAGCAAGGTTAAAGGTTTTAAAAATAAAATTTGATTACTTCCATCTATTGTTAAACGATTGATAGAAAATTATTTTCAATGTAGGTAATAATGATAATCTTTTAAACTTTGGCATTTTGTAATGTTTTTAACAAACTAATTGTGAGAATAAATATTGATGTTCTAAAAAAATCTATCTTTTTCTACAAATATTGTGCGTACCTAGCAATAGAACGTTAATCTTGGATGATGAGTTATAAAATATAAAAAGTTTTAGGATTTCTCGTAAGTTTCTAACCATCCGGACTGTTGTTTGAACAAAAAAAATACTTTTTTTGTGGGATTTGGGCAAACGAGCAGACAGAAACTACATACTTTCATTCATATTTCGATACTTTGAAGTAATATTTACAATGTAGTCGTCAAAATCTTTTTTTTTTTTTTATCTTTATCTGCGTTTCTTTGAACAATGATGGGGTGCACTAGTCCAGTTATACATACCAATTGCGGGTGGTTGATGATTGATCAAACTTTGAATTTAACAGTGAAGGATAGTTTATAGTCTAGAGAAATAAGGATTAAATGATAATGGACAATGGCGTAGAACTAGGGAGATTAGCAGTACGAGTAGCTAGTGATAGATCGCCTTTCCAATTGAAACCTGTAGTAGGTATCTAAAATTAATTAATTAATTATATCATTTCTTATAATGAATCCATCATACTAATAGAAGGGAACACGTACTATCTTAATTAATTTACCTTAAATCCACAATAAATACTCTGCTATTTCCTCCCAAAAGTACGAGAGTATTTGTAACTTTTACAAATGAATCAATACTAATTGATTCATGACAATATGATAGATTAACCTTATATTATAGTAAAGACATATTATACCAGTGAGCATAGTTAGTATATTTCGAGTGAAATATGCATCTGTACATGGCTCATGGTACATTAGGAATGAACGGCGGCATCTGGCAATAGTTGCGCCGATGCTATCTCGAGCCGACCGCCGCGCGCCGCTCACCATACGTCCCACAAAAACATTTGATTAAAATCTTCCTAGATTATCTTATTAATTGTATCAAATAATAATATTGAAATGCCTTTACAGGAGTTTAGGCGACAATGAGAAATTGCCCTTCAAAAGGGAAGCAGACAATTTGAGAACGCAACACAAGAAAAAATATCCAAATTACAAATACCAGCCTCGGCGACGTAAGGTGCCTCCGGCAACCGCTATCAGACCGAAACGGGAGCCATCTCCGGAGAGAGATCAAATCGACTTAGCAGGTATAGCGGACATTTCGCCTGCATTGCTGTCGGATGGGCCACCGATAATGGATAATGCCGAATTGGAACAATATTTAAAACCAGTACCCGACTATCATGAATTACAGCCTCGATATCCGACTCATAGTTTAGCACATCATCCACCAACTACGCTGTACCCCCCGATGCCACCACATTATAACCACCCTTGTCCAGACTGGCAACACTATGAATCTTAAACCCCAAAGTACGTGTTGTGCCTCTACTTTATATAACTCAAAGACTTTTTAGCTCTAACGTTTAAAATTTAAATTTTTATCAAAGTTTGTAAGTAAGGAATATTTTATCGTCGCTCATTTTTTGTTACTTATAAATGTAGGTCACATAAGTTGTAAATATACATACCTAATTATGTAGATATGTAAGCTCTGTGCGAAACGGGCGGCGCGCACGTGCGTTTAATTTGTGTAAGCTGGATAAATATTTATTATGCTAAATGTTAAAATGGTTTCTTCAACTATTAGTTTTTACTATCGAGAGATGATTTCATTTCATACTTAGTCTGTTATCATAGAACTGTTCCTGAATCATATATATTTTAGAATTTATTTAATACTTAATAGCATGTAGTTATAAAATTACTTGAAAAATAAGAAAGTAAAAATTGGAATTTGACATTTATAAATGTTTTATTTTAGTAATGCATGTTAGTTTGAATCTATTAGTTCGATGATTGGTCTAATTGATTCATTAAAAAAATACTCGTAAGTCATTTACGTTTCTGTTCGTGAAAAACGTTAAAATTTGCGTATTTCTGAAATACCTTTCTTTATTGAAACTTTCTACTTTTATTTACCCTTTGCAATTGCATCTGACAATTTATTAACTGTTCAGATCTGCCATTCAAATTTAATCTAATGTAATATAATACTAATGTAATAAATTGTGTTATCACCAAGAACAATACGCTAAGAATCATAAAGAACATAGAACAATACCCATTAAACTTTAATTAGCGGTACTTTACAAATTCCTTTGAGTACCAAAGTTAAATGTAAACTTAGTTACACTTACACTTACGTATGTAAGTAATATATAAGTGAAAATTATGTAATAAATAAGTTATTGTTGTGATTAATTAGCTGTAGTTTTATAACAAATAGGCATGTTGTTCAATAAATATATTTTTTTTATGTTCTATACCAGCCTCGAGTTTCTGATTAGTACTTAGGTATATTTGTAACCATTCAAACATCTGCAGCTATGTCATAAATGTCTATATATTTCGTCTTATGCAGTCTAAATTGTGAAGAAAAGAGTTACAATAAAATATATATTACTCTTATTTACTCTCTTGTGTGGAATGGAGACATCGCACCTAGCGGTAGGTATGTAAAAGTTAATTATTAAAGCACGTTCAGGTATGAGTTATGATTCGTTTTAGACCAAAGTGTCCCGCGTATGTTTCGTCACTTGAATTAGAGAATGGCACATCGGTACCTAGGTATATACTGCTTTGCTACATTGTATGATCTCCGAAGCTGGTTTTTATTTATTTATTTATATATCTTTATTGTATACATAAAATGACAGAAAAAAAAATACATACCAAAAGATGATTAACAAAGGTGTATGTAACAATTGGCGGTCTTATCGCTCACGGCGATTTCTTCCAGACAACCTTATATAAAGTTTTTTGTTTTCTGTAAAGCTAAAGTGTAAGTATATGACGTGCTTACAAAAATTGTTTCTGATGATAATAACCTTTCTAACTATCTGTGTATTTGTGTGGATATTATAATATGAAGAAAAAAAAAACAATAAAAAATACTACAGTGAATCACCTTTAAGATCAAACTCCATGTAATGCGTTTCTTCTCATGTTGTTGCTGCTGTAAATTGAATACGATCAATTACGAGAAGACTGCAAGTCTTTATTTATTTAATCTATTTTTTTAGTTTTTTGCTACTAGTGACCTTGTGTTTATATGAAGTACCAAAATACACTTTCAATTTTATATTAAGGCCCTTTGTACATTAATTACATTATACTTAAACATTCGTCATTTTCTGTACTCTAGTTTAAATTTGTGTTACACTATATAAATAAAGAGTTGTCTATCTATCTAACTGCTTGTCCGACCTTACAAGCAAGCACACAAGTAGGTACGTAACTTAATTCAAATATTGATTTTGAATATTTTAAAAATAATCGATTTAAGCCCTTAAAAAGTTTAATGGGTACACAAACCGATCAACTAATATCTTATAAACACTAGGTATACAAAAATAAATTTGGAGGATCAATTATCAATCTTACTCTACTTGAAATATTTTATTACGAACTTTTAAAATTCGTTTCCTATTTTTTTGTGGGAACGTGTGGGAAAATGTCGAGGTACTTATAGCTACTACATAATTATTATGGTAAATTGTTTAATAATTCATATAGGAAGTCACCGCAAAATTAATTTAGTATTAAAAAATCATTTTATTACATTTAACAAAAAGAACAGGTAACAAATGTTATAGGCCATATAACCCATTCGGCCTCCGGTGGAAATGTGCCCATTAAACTAGCAGCATTGCCGCGTTGAATGGCAATGGCCAACCTTTGCACCAGGAACGAGCCGGAACGGGAGTCGCCCTTAATCTCCGCAAGCCTACGGCCTAGTTCCCCCAAACCTTAGAGTGTCCGCGGCCCAGCCGTCCATGGTCTCCACCGCCACCGGAACGAAGTAATAAAGCTGCTCTAAAGCCGCATACTTCTGCCTCTTCCTGTAACAAGCGTCCTCCGCGACGGCCGACGGGAATCGGACGGTACGACTTAGATGGCTGGCAGCAAAGGTGCTGACACATGTAGCATCCCAGAATGGCACCTGCCATCCTTTCAGGGCACCAGAGTCAGCCCGTCCGGCCTCTTACCGTCCGATCTGCTCAGGCCTGGAGGCTCAAGCAAACATAGGATGTTTGCTGAAATGAGGGCCCTGCGGACCACGTCGTTGAGGGCATGGTGACGTGGGAATCTGGCCGGGCATCGACGACAACTCAAAGCATGGTGGCCATCGGCTTCCACTATAGAACCACAGGTACATACATGACGCTCGCAAACCTTGCAGCCCAGGCGAAGCGCTACAGCTATACGCAAAGAACCGTCATCCAGCAAAGTCCCTAAATGAAGTGAAAGCAGCGCGTGCAACCAAGCACCCGCCAATTGTTTAATTATCGTAATATATTTACTTTTTTTTTAAATCAGTGTGAAGAATAATTTTTAAATTTTTATTACAAAATGTGCTCTATGAAATCGGAGGAAATAATAAAATGAATTTTCATATAAGTATTTAAAGTGGGATGGTTGAAGAATATTTCTCAGAATGTATTATCGTTAGTATGAGGTCGTCGTCGGATGATGCGCGAGATAGGCGGCGACCCCTACCCGTCCGCGCGTTTCCGCCGACCGCTCATCGCGCCCGCCCCGCGTCTCGAACACAACGCGTCCTTGTTCTCACCCCCTGCCTTATCACTCTCACATTTTTCGCGACCGACACTAATGAGGCCAATAAACATATCAGCAAATTATGTAATTATGCTACTAAGAGTATTTATGCGAAGTGAGGCTGATTTATCGCTCACACAGTTTATGATGTTACCGACTTATGATAAGACTGATCGTTGTAACCAGCATCCGCTTGCTAGTTTTCCACTTGCGAATCATATTCTATACACACAATTTATTGCTTACTGTTTTTAATTACCTTCTTCAATCCATGGCTTGTCACCATTAAATCGTTGAACATTAGTCAACCTTTCAGCACATGAGTAACATCACAATTTCGAGATTTGTAACTTCCACAGAAACAAAAACATTGTACAAAAAAGGTCTTTATGAATTTGTAATGGTGCATCATGGCTGCAATATTAAGATTGAGTGCAAATGAAGCGCGAGGCGCGTGCGCATGGCGGCGGCTCGCGTTTCACATACGATACACATGGACCGACCGGCGAAGTGATATCGTATACTTTGGCTAACACACTTTTTGTGGCCAACGCATAAGATATTAATTACAGAGGCGGAGAACACCATGCTCAATTTTACGCCTTATTTTTTTTTTATTATCTCATCCGTTAAGGTTTACGTTACACTAATCTTCGAAAATTCAAATACACAGTGTCTTCTAATTTTAATTTTAAGTAAAGTTGAAACAATTTCGGATTTGATGAATTAAGAATCAATATGAAGTAACTAAGTAGAAAGTTGTACCAGTAAATATAAGTATAGAGTGCAAAGTGTAAGTGCACAGTCAAGACACTCAAGTGGTTTCAATGTGAGATATTTCGTGTGAATCTCCACGCGGTGGTATGTTATGTTCAGTGTAAGTCGATACCACTGCGTCTGGTGAACATCGAGGAACAAAATACTACTACATAATTTATAGTAAGTAGATAAGTAGGTTCTCGCCCTTTTTGAGCCAACACGTGTGGAATAATTCTACGCAAGTATGACGATGATTACGTGGCATGGTTTTGATTAAGAACTCAAGCGTTATAATAAGGAACAAAACCTAATTTCGTTTATCTTTATTATGATACGTGACTATCATTTTGGATCAAAATTACTGTGTCTAGGTAGGTACTTACAAATATTATAGCTCCCATACTTATACAGTTATGACACGATTCACAAACTTTAAAGAAAGCGTTAGTATCTATATACAATAAAATCCACCCGTATATTATCTTTAAAGTCAATTATTAAGTGCATGAATTTAGTAGTAATTAGTAAATAAAGACCACTCACTGAACCTTGAGACATCAAATGAAAAGCTGACCTGACCCGGCAAACGTTGTTTTTAAGGGCTTCTTGTAAAATTATGCGAATGGCTCACTAGCTTTTTAGCAGATATAAGCATAAAGGTCGTAGTCGACGGTGAGTGCTCGGACTTCATATCTGTGAATGCCGGTGTCCCCCAAGGTTTTGTGCTATCGCCTACTTTCCTCCTCCATATAAATAAGTTCATGTCAATGACATGTTGCAAATTAGTGGCGTTCATTGTTATACGGATGACAGAACGGGCGATGCTCTCTAGCAGCCGCACTATTATTTCTCGGGAAAACGTCATTGAGAGTCGAAACAAACTTGTGTTAGAGATTGACTCTTTGCTTTTGCAAAGGTCTCAGAGTGGGGTAGAATTAATTTTAATTTCACCGCTAAATAACTTCTATTAGTCGTTTATCCTCGTTTTGAAGACACTTCTTTATCTGCCTCAGCCAATATTGGAATACTTGGTATCGACATATCGAGAGAAGTCAAGTTTCGTGGCCATTTGGAGGGTAAGGCCAAATTGGCCTCGAAGAAGCTTGGCGTGCTCAGTAGATCAAGACTGTATATCACTCCGACCCACCGCCTACTGCTTTAAAATGTGCAGGTTCGGGCTCATATGGAATACTGTTCTCATGTTTGGGCAGAGGCGCACTAGTACCAGCTCCTCCCTCACGACTGCTTCTAACAGAGAGCGACTCGAATCTTCGACTGCAAAGATCTTTCTATGCATCTTCTATCGCATTTACTATGGGGAGTGCTCCGAGGAATTGTTTGAACTGATCCTTGCCCCCTCTTTCCGCCATCGTCCTACGCGACAGCAGTTTAATCCCCATAGTTTAAAAGGTCAGCAGTCCACAACTGTGCGCTTTTCTAGAAACTTTCTGCCTTGCCCAATAAAACTGTGGAATAAACTGCGGCCTGCGGTATGTCCGGACCAATACGACCTTCAAACTTTCAAGAAAAGAACGTACTCCTTTTTAAAAGGCGGGTGACTTACTTATTGTAACGCCTCTTGTGTTGAGTGTGTGAGGCGGCGGCCATGGGAGGCCGTGATCGCTTACCATAAGGCGATCCGTCTGCTTGTCACATGAAAAAAACTTAGCTACTTGATTGGGCCACCATACATGGGTTTAGAAGTACTATACTTAAAAATTGTAATAAGAAAATCAATTCTTCTTTTACGTTTTCTCCCAAAACGCGTTATAACTTTTATTGCTACTTCAATGGGTTCATTTTTTATGGATGTGGAGAGGTGTCAGTCCGGTTAGACGTTCTTCGACCATTGAAGATTTAAATAACATACATTTAAAGATTGAACAAAACAAGAAACATAAAAGATTTAAAAGATTAAAGTCTATATTATGTACGATTAAAATCTATATATATTACTAGCTGAACCCCGTGGTGTTACCCGCGGTTATTGTTGTACCACGAGTAACGCCACGGGACAAAGTTAGTCTAAAAAAAGTAGCCTAAGTTACTCCCTGGATCATCAGCTACCTGCCAATCTAAGTCCCGTCAAAATCCGTCTAGCCGTTCCAGAGATTACCCGGAACAAACCCACAGACAGAGAGACAGACAAAAAATTTTTTAACTAAATTTTTGGTATATGTACCGTGTATACATTATATTTATTTTATTTATTTATATGCATTTAGTAAAAAGCGGTTATTTTAATATTACAAACAGACACACCAATTTTATTTATTTGTATAGATGACAAAAAATATAAACATGCTTAAAAATTAAATTTAGGTCATGACAGCAGCCCAGGGTGGGTCATGTCCCCCATGACCCCCCTCCTGGATCCGCCCTTGAAAGAAAAGGGCCAGACCAGAATCTTATTGTAAGGTTCTGGCTCACGTCGTTAGTTTTGGTATATTTATTCACATAAATCTAGGAATTTGAGTTATTTCTACAAATGTCGAAAAGTCACCTAAAAGTAACCTTTTCATTAGTATAACCTAAAAGTAACCAACAGAGTTGAAAAATCACTTAAAAGGTTACAAAAGTAACCTTCTGGCAACACAGGTAGTCTGTGTAAATGACATTAACCTGCCTGCCAGTATTCATAGCTTCCGAAAGCTTTCAGTAAAATCGAAAGATCTCAACGTAGTTTGTAATGAAAATAATAATATTTTTTTGTAAAGTTGATTATTGACCTCTTTTATGCCTCGTAAGTATCACTTAAATTGTAAATTACACTAAGAATTTATAATCTTCTCGATAAAAATTCATTGTGATGCAATACTTTTTAACCGACTTCAAAAAAAGGAGGAGGTTTCTCAATTCGACCGTACATATATATTTTTTTTTTAATACTAGAAGTCTCATCCCTAGATCCGCTCCGGAACTTCACAATGTTTTTTTTTTAGCTCAAACTGATTTGAGTTTGATCACAGACCAAGTTTGATGGAGACTTAGAGCATATATATATGAAGGGAACGTGCTGAACGAGCGGAAAGTGTAATCGGAGTAGAGAGAGTAAAGCATATATACCTGGAGGGGCAGCTGAACGGGCGGAAAGCGCCATCAGAGTAGAGAGAGAGAGAGACTAAGTTTGGTTAGCGTCTGTCTCTCACACGCAAGCTTCTTCTTGTATGCTCTAAGATGTACCTAAAAATAAGGTGGTTGTAAAAAATAGTTTTCCAACTGAATCTATAATCTTTATTATAATAATCTCTATTTGAGCGCTGATAAAAAAAAACTTACAAGCAGTACAGTGAAATATGCTTATTATTATAGTATGTTATAAGTAAACAAATTAGTAAACTTCATTAAGAAATAAGGTAATCATTGGCGTCAAAGTCCACCTCTATTCTTGATCTAAAAAAATGTAGACTGGCCTTGCTTGGAGTGTCATACTCTTATCTGTCAGTTGAAGATTTGACAGATCGAAATTTAGTCTACAGTAAAATGTTATCGGGCTTGTGGTTAATAGTAATTCTCTAGTTGCAATAATATTTTTTGGAAATGTTAAGGTTTATCCATGAAGATTATTAAGGGACAATATTAATGGCCGATTTACCGAATGGCTGGGTTTACCTGGTGAGTATTAGTGTTATCCACAAATACTTATTTATTGGGATTCGATTCTTAGTGTTTTACCTACAGTTGTTTGTATGTATGTTGTTCCTTGAACTCTTTAATTGGATGAATTGGTCAATTGAATAGACAGCAAAGCGACTATTTATGTGCGGAGTATCTCAATACTAGATACTTATTTTATCAAAATAAATACCTAAAATTGGAAATCAAAGAAAAATAATTGCCCCCTATTTATCTAATAGTTTTTCATTTCATTTTGAGTTTTAAATTTATTTTTATTCTTTTAATTGTTAATATATATATAACTGTTCAAAAATCGTTTACAGTTATTGTGAGGTAGATCACTTCATTACATTTCAATGTTTCAGGTATCTTTCTGAAGGCTTCCAAGTAATAATTGAGAAGTCGAAAGAAGCAAAATGCTCTCTAAAAGAAGTTCAGTTGCGTTTCTTGTGCCCTGATGACTTAGAGGAGGTTAGTAATAATTGATATACTTTCTGAAATAACCTTTTTTATAGATACTTGATAGATACGTGATTTAAATTTCAGAGTTAAATATGATGAGAGGCATATGTCCAGCAGTGGACTGCAATGGGCTAATGATGATGATATTTTATGTTTATCTTCATAAAATTGGATTAGGGACCTATCCTATAACCTAGCCCATCCTTTACTAAGTTTCAGTCAAATTGTGTTTTAAAACCTTAGCAATTATTGAATTGTTTCCTGACAAGTACTTTAAGGAAAATAGCAAATGTGAATCATAGTTTCCTATAAGAAATATCACACATCACTGGGAAACCTATATTACAGTATAAAACCTTTTTTTTTTGTATATTTACTCATGTGGAATTTTTACAATTTAAATATATTAGTTTTTCTATCATGTTTACAAAGAGCCTTATAAGCATAAACTTATAAACAGTTCAATAATACAGTTGCTAGTCTTAATAAATTGAAAGAGCACCAAAAACATTTCTGAAAACTGTATAACTCATAAATAGTGAAGCAAAAGTTTTCTTAAGAATAGTTTCTTAGAGTTAAATATAATTCATTTTTGAAAATGTGAGAAGTTCAAAACATTTATAAATACCTACCTGATATGATAAGGTATTATGAGACTATTTATTGCAGACAGAAAAATGATTTCTATGTACAAGTAGGCTTAATTCTAATCATCAAAAGCTTAGAAAGTAACTTTTGAATAAATTTGAAATTTACTAATAGTTCCGGAATGTTCTGCCTGTACCTGTTTTTCCAGACAATTAATTGAATGGAATATTTAAAAACAGAGTGTGTAGGTTTCTCTGTGATAGACCTGTACCATTTGTATCTTCATTGTCTCTTTTCATTATGTGAGTTATGAGACAATCACCTATTCCATGATTCCATATATGAAAAAGAAATTCCACTTGAGTTCTTTGTTTTCTTTTTTCATGTATTTGCCTGCCAAAGTGACTACTTTGCAATGCAAATGTCCCTTGCAAAAAACATGATTAAAAACCATGAAAAAACATTCAAATACATTATTGATACGAAAATAAGGTTTTATTGCAGACCATACTTTTCAAGCAACATTTGACAGATAGAGGTCATTGACTTTCCTATTCTTATTTGAGTAGCACTGTACTGTTCCGGTGGAGCCAGCCCGTTCGTGCTGAAATTTGCGTGGTTCTAAAACCTAACAAAGTAGACTTTTTCGGTTTTAGTAAATATAAAAACCCTGTGTATAGTTTCTTGTTCTTAATTTAATTACTAAAGATTACCAGTTAAATGATGAGTAAACATACAATCTAATTACACCTAATGTCTGTGCGACTCATTCAACAATTGTTGTTTTGTGTATACTCAATATACATAATTACATCAAATAATGAATTTAACAAAAGACTTGCTGAATTAATTTATTGTTTTAGTGATAATAGTGTTAACTTCATGTGTAAAATAAAAGTTAATTTTCAAATCAACTGATTATATTCATGTCAAACACTACCATTCAAGTCAACATAAAAAATTGCAGGCATATAATACTAAAAAAAAATACATAAAATTCGGAATCTGTTTATTATTGTATTACATTTAATATGTATTTTTAACCGACTTCGAAAAAGGAGGAGGTTCTCAATCCGACCATATTTTTTTATGTGTGTTCGCTGATAACTTCTTTGTTGATAAACTGATTTTGATGATTATTTTTTAAATGGAAAGGAGATAACCCAACGGCGATACCATGACAAGGGCACTAAGATCTGATGATGGCATCCAAGACAAATCAATCGATTTAATCGTTTTTGAAGTTGGTTTTTTATTTTGTTATAATTTTACTTGTAATGTTTATTGACATGAAATACAATGGTGCAATCAAATTTTTTCATCACCATAGAAATACACGATATGTTTAGATAATTTAAATTGTATAAATGCAGACAAAAAGTATTCAACCTTTTTTAAACTTATTCTGAACTAGTTGTTGCCAGCGGCTCCGCCGCGTTTATGTCGGTTATCGCGGCAAATAATATCCTATGTTTTATTCTGATGTATAAGCTATATTACTGTAAAGTTTCATCCAAATCCGATCAGAAGTTTTTGCGTGAAAGTAAAACAAACATCTATGCATCGATCCCTACTAACAAACTTTTGCGTTTATGATATTAGTAGGATAATAAAATTGTTTTCTGAATTCCTTAACATAACTACACATACTAAAATTGTCGTAAGTAACTACATTTATTCATGTGAAACAAACATGATGGGTTTATCTCATTCAGCCACAGTAATGCAAAACAATGTAGAAAACATTGTGTTCCCATCCCACGATGTGCATTGCCCGTGCTTTATTTTTAAGTGTGTGCCAAAGTGACTATACTCTGTCTGATGGAAAGAATAAGCGTAATCCAAGAGTAGTGGTAACCATACTCATTATGAATACAGACAATGCAACAATGCATGATGGTGACCCACACTATAGGCCCGTATTACTTTGATTAGTGCGAGTGCAGGTAATCGATGATTGGTAGAAAATTAGTGTGGACAGGTAATTCGCGGTCCACATCTATTTTCTACCAATGATTGATCACCTGCGCTACGCACTTGCACTCGCACTAATCCTTAGACCTTAAGGTGAACTATTGAGATGTTTCTGCATCATTCGGCCTCAGGTCTCTCACTAACGAAACACTACAGTACCAATGCTGTTATTTTAGGTGTGTCTTCTGTAAGATGTAGTTAGTCGAGCCTGCCCATTCGTGCTGAAATCAGCGTGGCTCTACTACCTAGAGTTTTAAAACATTCCAACATTATCATTTACAGGTGAGATCTCTATGTAGAGATTGGTTTCCAATAGAGTATCCACAGTCATGGTATGAAGATATAACGTCGTCAGACAGGTTTTTTGCACTAGCTGCTGTCCACAAAAGTCAAATAATCGGCCTTATAGTAGCAGAAATCAAGCCTTATTTGAAATTGAATGCAGAGGACAGAGGGATACTGTCAAGATGGTTTGCTTCAAAGGACACCCTAGTGGCTTATATACTCTCTTTAGGTAAGATTGTACTAAAATATATACTATATGTAAATCACTAGCTGCGTCCCGCGGTATTACCCACAATTTGTGTTGCTTTGAAACGGTTATTGTTTCTCTATTTCATTGGTTTTAACTTTGGTTTCGTGTAACCCTATTTTTTTTCTAAAATAAAAGTAGCTTAAGTTATACTTCTTTAACATCAGCTATTTGCCAGTACCATCAAAATTGATCCAGCCATTTCAAAGATTAGCCGGAACAAATAGACACAAAAATTTAAATGCATTTAGTGAAAAACTGTTAATCTGACATTACAAACGGACACCTATTTTTTCGTTGTAAAATATAGATATAAATATTTTATAGGAAAGTATTCAAGTCTAATTTTATAGGTATTAAGATAATACAATCTTAATTCTTATAAAATAAAACACGAAGACATCGCCGTTATACAATTCTTGTAGTAAACAGGAAATCAGCTCCAAATAAATAACATTAAAGTACCGAAGGCACAATAAATACGTACATTACATATAAACTCGCACTACAATGGATGTTTAAATGATGCTAGTACGTAGTTTTAGCGTCCTTGGAATTCAAAAGTGGAGTATTTTGTTAGTGAATTCGTTTAATGTGTACAAACTTATAAACTTTCGTTTTCCATGATATAGGTATAATCACATTTAAGTACAGGAAGTAATGCCATCCCGTTACATATATTAAATCCTTTTGAACTCCCTGGGATTGCACTGGCCGTCAGAAGGTCAAAAGCCTCCAAATTTTGAGGTTTGCCTTTGACTGAAGTGCAACGTGATCGCTATAGTTCGTATACATATACATAATTAAACTAGCTGACCTGGCGATCTTCGTATCGCCTTATTTATTTTTGTGAATATTTTGTAAATTATCGAAAAGTATCTTTTATTTAGCCCGTGTCAACTTCCCGCAGCGCTGCAATATATAGAACTAAGCGGACTAAGAAAATATAACACCTTTTTGTTATTTTCTTCTATACAAACCTTGTCGTGACAATAACAAATACATAAAAAAAAACAATTATCCAATTTGATTCGATCGGAACTTATGCGCGTACATACATTTCGGTGATTCACCTATCTGTACATCTATAAAAGTAAATAAAATTGGAATGTTTGTTCGTAATTTTAAAATAACCGCTTTTAATAAATGCACGTGTACGTATACACGGTACATATACCAAAAATATAGGTAATTTTTTTGTCTGTCTGTTTGTTTCGGGTAATCTCTTTTTTAATCTTCTTTTAGACTAGCTTTGTTCCGTGGCGTTACCTGCGGTACAACAATGATCATATGCATAGTTTACGAACCTATAAAGGACATGCAGACAAACATTTATTTATATATAATATAACGCTATATATTGATATAACGCTTCAACGCGTCGGCCTGTGACCACGGCCAGTGCAACCTGGTCGAAACGTCAGGCAAATCTAGTAATTAAAGGTATGTAATACCTTTTAATAAGTGATCGCGTGAATTCCCGTAAAAATAATTGTTAATATATCATGGAACGCGAAAGTTTAAAAGTTAGTATAACGCTTCAAGTATAATTCAAGGTCGTTCAAATGATCCGAGTTAATTTATTAAACTTAAGGTAGCACTTAACTCATTGCATACTGTACCATAGTTTTGTCCAATAAAATCCATGCTTTTATAAATTCAAAAGTGACTCTGTCTGTTACGCTTACACGCCTAAACCGCTGCACCGATTTTAATTAAATTTTCGTATGGAGGTACTTCGATTCTTGAGGCAGGGCATAAGATACTATTTACCGATAACAGGGTGGATCCGCAGGCAAATTCTAGTTATTATATAAGTTTGTTTTCTAACAGATGTGTTGACTATAATTATACAAATCTAATACATATTATATACTAGGTATAGCCCAAGGCTCCACCCGCGTGGTCTCGGTTATCGCGTTGAAAAGTAGCCTATGTGCTTCCCCAAGAATCAAAGTATCTCCAAATTTCATTAAAATCGGTATAACGGTTTTGCCGTGTACAGCGTGACAGACAAACATAGTTATTTTGGAATTGATAATATTAGTAGGGATTATAAATTAGGTGCGAAACAAACAATTAAATAAATAATTCAAATTTAGTATCCAGCCGGATAATGAATTGAAGCCGACTACCCTATAGCGGGAAAATATTGGAAGCATCTCTAATTCGATGCGTCACTTATGCACGGTTAACCAATGTAATTTACTCATTTGTCGCTATAACATCAACAAAACACTAGCAGTTGTTTCCTCGTCCGTGTACATCATGCAAGGTTTAATACCAAAAAAGTCAGGTGCTATTTAAAACAAGTTTATTTAAGTTTTTAGTATTGATCCATTTTGGTGTAGGTACTAAAGGCAAATCGCCACTTTTTTTATTATATATATATAAATTTTCAAGAGGTTTTAGAGAATTATACTCCCATTCAATATCAACCAATCGCCGTCCACTGCTGTCCCAACGAAGGTCTCCCCCAAAAAGCGCCAACTATCCCGGTTCACGATGCGAATCAGATCGTAAGTTCTTGCGGTGCATTCGTGGGAGGTCGCAGATATTTGCGATGCATTCATTTTCCTAAAAAGGGGTACAAAGTTTTTGTTTCACGTATTAATATATAGATAGATACTATCTGACCCGGCGAACTTCGTACCGCCATATTTACATATCTGTCTCAGTTTCACACAGGCAGTATACAGTCGCAGGCAAAAAAAAAGACTATTCCCGTTATCTTTTCATTTTTCATGTACATAAACCTTGTCCTAACAATAACGAACACAAAGAATTATTTAATTTGGTGTAGCCGTTCGGAAGTTACGCGCGTACCTACAAAAATTTCGGCGGTTCATTTAAATACATGTATTAGCTGACCCACACAACCTCGTTTGCGTCTCCTGCTGCCCGTAGCGTGATAATTTTCCCCCGTTTTTATAACATTTTTCATAGGTGTTCCGCTCCTATTGGTCTTAGCGTGATGATATATAGCCTATAGCCTTCCTCGATAAATGTAATATTCAACACTGAAATATTTTTTCAAATTGGACCAGCGGTTCCTGAGATTATAGCGGGTTCAAACTGACAAACAAACTCTTCAGCTTTATAATATTAGTATAGATATAGATTCGTAATTCAAATAATGGTAGTACTTATTTATTTTAGTAAAAGTGTGTTCCCAGTGCAGTGAACTATTAAATGCAGTTGATGATGAACCTAATGTTATTACTGTTATTAGCTATTAGTGTATTTTTTTTACGATTCCTCTCTACCTATATATTTTTTTTATTCATTTAATTTTACAATAACTACACCAGCGTGTCCACGTCCACGTGAAATAGTATGACAGTATAGTCCATTCGTTTAGATAGTGTCGGTGCACCCACACGCAATTGTGGTTATTGTTGTGATATACGAATATTTATACAATGGCGAAAATTGACCAATCATAATTGTTTGTGGGTGTAGGCCGCAGGCGAGCCCTTTGATTTTGTGGCAGCTTGCCGCACGTGTGATGGCGCCGCAATCAAGGTGACCGTATCTAAGCGAATGGACTATGACATATCTAGTACGCAGTATTATAGGTTAAATTCCTATCACTTGTGAAGAGCTTAAATGACAAATAAGAGCTTGTGTTTATGCTAGAACGTTATTTTGTCTTCGTCACAGTCGCAAACAGTGCGTTATTGATCATAAAGTAATATCGACGAACAATTTAAATCGTCGGTACCAAGTTCTTTTCAATGAATCATTCTTATGCTTCAGAATCATGTTGTAAATAGATACAATATAATAAGTAACGTTTGTCATAAAAAAGGCGCGGCTAAAGTGTTAGGCACTGTATGTACTCAGATTACCTGTATTATATTTTAACATACGAACGATTCACAGTTTCAGTTGGCATTCTAAGCAAGGTCGTGCACGAAATGTAATAACTACTAAAGTCAAGGTCTAAACTAGTCAAAACCATTGTGATACGGTAAAATAAATGGTAGTCGCAAAAAGTAATGAATGAATTATTCAGACTATATGTGTAGGTAGATAGATATATTGAGTAATAATGAACTCTTTCTGAAAGCTAATCAATCAATTTCTCTAAAAAGTTGAACCGATTTCAATCAATGCTAACAAAAGAGAACTAAACACTAAAATATAATTATATCAATAAAAGAAAAGAAAAAATAAATAAATGCGACCCTCAACATAACAGGTAACATTATTAACTTATAGCCGGATTGAAGTCGGTGCCAAACAAACTTAAGTAAAAATAAAGTACTTTTGACACTACAAAATAACATCACTACAAGGAACATCAAAACAAATTAATAAGACAACTTTACCTACCTACTTTACGTACAAACTTTAATAAATTTTCTTGGAATTATAATTAAAATATTTTACAAAGGTTTAGTACCTTGGTTACACATTTTAATTTAAGAGAGCCAAAAACAAAGTATAAGATGTCTTTCAATATTTGTCTAACAAAATCAAGGCACACAGGTGCTCCTCTTGTAAGCCCGTAATAAAAATAAATATTATTACATACATACATACGTATGCATTGGTTATTCCGAATATTAAAATCAATAAAAACCAAATGCTACAAACGGAAAACTCTGTACTGATTTATACTAATATTATAAATGAAGAGTTTGTTTGATTGAATGCGCTAATCTGAGAAAGTACTTACTTATTCGATTTGAAAAATTCATTCTGTGTTAGATAGCCCCGTTGTCAAAAAAGACTATAGGATATATATCATCACGCTGTGACCAAAACCAATAAAGATGTTGCAAAGACGGTAGAAAAATATTCCTTTTGAGAACTTCCATTGCGTGGGCTGCGTAAACGGTTAAAGTTTCACAAAAACAGTGTAGGAAAGAATTGTTCCCCTTTAAAAGTTCAAAATAAAATCCGCAACAGCATATCTATATTTTAAGATTGGCTCACTATAACTTACGCGCAATAGACGAAGTTGAATTGCGTGGCTCAGCTAGTAAATTATAGGTTGGTTTTCTGATTGATGTTCTAGGTGTATCCCGTTCGTTTCGACGGTCGGGTGTTGCGACGATGCTCCTGGAGGTGTTGATCAATCACCTGTCAGGGCCGGTACCCCAACCGCCTCATGAGCACCGTGTCAAAGCGATATTCCTACATGTACTCACCACTAACACAGAAGCTATACTTTTTTACGAACACAGAAGGTAAGTCACAAATTCACCTTCTAATGCATTTAGTTTGCAGGTAAGCATTAGTGTGGTTGAAATTAGTTTGAACTGTCATGTCAGCTAACTTATAAGCGATAGCTCTAATGTTGCGACAGACAGTAAGCGACGCGATGTAAGCGTTTGAAGTAGCATCGCAAAGCTAAGCGCGTGTGTGAATATGGACTGTGGGCCCATTTTTAAATTTTTTGCGAAACGATTTAAAATTCAAATGGAAGGAAGTTTAAAATAGTAGAAACCTAAACCCAATTATGCATTAATTGAAAACAGTTATTTCAATATTACAAAGAGACACCCCAATTTTATTTATTGCCTTTATAATTGCCTTATTACACGTTTAAGAAATTTATGACCCATTGCTTTAGGTTTTTACTATTTTTAACTAAATTCTATTTGAATGAATGAATTTTATATCGTTTCGCAAAAAAGTTAAAAATGGGCCCTCAGTCTAGATGCACACGGTAAAACTGTAGTTGAAAAAGAGAACGGAAAGATAATAATAAATATAGTTAAAAAAAACACGCCTAAATAAGTCGGTTAGGTACATACAAACAAAGGTTCAGGTGAAATAAAAACATGTTAAATAGAAAAACTAGTTTTTCTACTTAGTCACAACTGTAATAATAGTTTTTATTGATTTTCGTAGTCGAATAATTTGCTTGTTAAACCATAATCTTCTTTCAATTCCTGCCGAGGTAAGGCCTCTTGCTCAATTTCAAAGACATAGCCAGAACCTCTAACACTTATATTTTTCGTAACAATTTCTGATATATCTATAGATAAGTTTATATCATCGTATCAAAAGATATAATTTTGTTCACCTTGAATGAATTGGTCGTAAGTGGTAGAAATACACATCGATAACAATCGTTATCGATATATAAGTATTTATTTATCTCTACATTATTTATAATTCTTTCTATTTTTGATGTTTTGCTCTTAGCATTGCAGTAGAATATATAGATAAAATAGAGAGTGAAAGCATTCTCAACTATTCGTTAGTTCAGTCTGCAACACATTTATGATTGAATAATATAGATCTGGCAGAGATAATATTTTTTTTTTAAGATAATATCCGTAGTAGGTGTGTTCCCTGTGTTTTTAAAATATCTCTCTACCAATCCTACAAAAGCTTTACGAAAGCCATGCCGAGTTTACTCATTCTATAAAGTCTCGGTTGAAATATATCAAATTTAATTTACTTCCTTTGCTAAAGAATTCTCTTATGATACACCATATTTTTTTAACAAGCAACTTTTTGACTATGTTGATTTTCTAAGGATCTTTCTTACAATTTTTTTTTAAACAATAACGTAAATTATTTATCTTAGATGGTTATTTCAGTTCATTTACAAGTATAATGACCTTGTTGCTTTACTAAATACAAATATATATCGCAAGCCAAATCGGAGAGAGAATGTTTACTAACTACAGATTAATAATAAGTGTATGTACCGAAATAAAGTTCGCATTGCAGTCTATAAATAGCGTGCATTGGAAGTTTATCCAAGCGTGAGCTAAATTTATATTTGCAAGTATCGCATGCTTTATATAAACAATCCGATGGTAATACCTCGAGATGTTTAATATTTCGTTTGGTGGGAGTCTGTCACATAGTCTACTATGCATACTTATATACTAATACATATTATAAATTCGAAATAAATTCTGTCTTCTGGCTGTTACTCTTTTACATCTAAACTGCTGCATCGATTACAATGAAATTTGGCATAGAGATACTTCAAATTTTGAGTTCGCTACTGTATTAATTTATAGGTGGCAAAAAACTCCTTACTGGCTTAAATGATTAAATCAGTACCTACTTTTACTTACTTTTGAAATATTTTGTTATCACAGTTCGAACGATATGTATCGCACTGGATTGCAGTTTGCTCTTATCTATCTGCTCATCACTTATTATTCTAATTGATTACGTAATAAAAGATTATGTACACAATGCACAACGCATTAAGGATGAATACTTTATAAACATTCATGAAACGGACACAATGATCACTCGGACCAATAATTTGTACTGTACCGTCCGCTCAAACCACTATGCCATCTGAGCACATAAATTGATTGATTCCAATGGTATCACAATCATTTTTAACTGACTTCAAAAAAAGGTGGAGGTTCTCAATTCGACCGTAGATATATGTATACTAGCTGACCCACGCAACGTCGTTTGCGCCTTATATTGCCCGTAGCGTGAAAATTTCCCCCGTTTTTGAAACATTCTTCATTGTTGCTCCGCTCCTATTAGTAGTAGCGTGATGATATATAGCCTTCCTCGATAAATGAACTATCCAACACCGAAAGAATTTTTCATATCGGACCAGCGGTTCCTGAGATTAGCGTGTTCAAACAAACAAACAAACAAACTCTTCAGCTTTATATATTAGTATAGATATATTTTTCTTTTTTTATGTGTGTTCGCGAATAACGTACAAGAGAAATAGAATCGAACCTTGAACTCGGTTTTATTTTAGTTAAAATTTTATTATGTCGTAGTTTTTATATCAAAATGCTGGTTTCCAAAGAAAAGAAAAGAAGAAAAGTTGCATGGATACATAACAATTATTGTATATTGTATTGTAAGGATCATCTCATCAAAAGAGAAAAGGACCAGATCATGCTCTTTGCCTCAACATTGTTTGTTTATATTTCTTCATTGACTTCGTTAAGATATTGTACTGTGTTGTCTAAAAAAAATTAAGAATCATTATATAAAAAGTCATCTGCACCTCAGTATCTTAGCGCTGCACTGGATAATTAGATGT
Organism: Spilosoma lubricipeda; assembly: GCA_905220595.1. NCBI lineage: Eukaryota > Metazoa > Arthropoda > Insecta > Lepidoptera > Erebidae > Spilosoma > Spilosoma lubricipeda. The sequence continues at coordinate 8,193,842 of HG992290.1, forward strand.
AAAGACTAATCCTAGGCTTTGTTTACAGGTTCCATCTGCACTCATTTCTACCGTATTACTACTCAATAAAAAGGCGATATAAAGATGGGTTTACATACGTGTACTACGTAAACGGTGGTCACGCCCCCTGGGGTTTATACGACTATGTGAAATATGTGGCCGGTACGGCATGGCGTGGCGGTGGCTTATACCCTTGGATCTGGAGCAAACTCCGTACAGCACTTACGATCGCGTGGCACAGGTAGTTGACATACATCTTAAACACCGACATGGTGGTAAATGCAAGTTCTTCATATGTAAATAACATTGCAGTCTTCGATAGGAACATTCCTTATGTTTTATCTGAAGATAGAAGGCGCTTGCATTTTCTACCCTTTTAGTATTATGGTGTCGTGTTCTGGCAGTGACTAACTTGCGTGTTTGTGCGTTCTCATTAAGCGTATTGTATACACATTTGTGTGAAATAAGTCAATTTCTAATGAGTTCGTACTAATTTGTTCTATCAGTGTATTATTAGCATTTTTTTATTGTATCACAACCATTGACATTGATACGAAAACCTAGTCCGGTGAAATGTAATAGCCATGTGGAATATCATGTACGATTTTGATGAGTTATTATTAACGAGGTCTTTATCGTGTTAATTTTTGGAATTAGCGGTCCTTATTCTGTCGTTTTTTTCACTAAACCATAATTTCTCTAAAGTTATCATCTATTCTCTTGTTTTAGTGAAGTGATTTCAAAAATTTATATAACGTCTATTTTTAGTATTCTGGTTTTATTTTACTTTTAGTGTTTGATTGGACCAAATTAATTTTTAGTGATTTTAACTTTAGTTTAGAGAGATTTCGAACAACAGAATCAGCACTAATCTCTGATATTTCCGACTGTTGCAAGCGGCGGAATGAATGCAACCTTAAACCCGTCGTTTATCTTTGATCATTTTTGCAACCGAAATATCGGAAAATTATTTCCGAAAACAACATGATAAATATCCTCTTCAAAATTACCACCGTGGTTTAAACCAATAAAACATTGTGCGATTTTGGCATGTATTGTGTAATTATTAGCATGTTTGTGTGAACTGGACAAGGAAAATTAACCTAAGTACAAGTCGCTAACATATGGTACGTCTTCGGCAGGTATAATACCCCAATTACCTACCTATCGAGCATTGTGTATTGTCAGTTTTGTTCTATCACTAATTGCAACAAATGGAGTGGAACTTTTTAATGTTTTTTCTTTTTAGTTTTTAAGATAAATGAAGCTTTATATTATTAGCAAACTACGCATTCCTTTAAATGAAACCTGTTAGAGTTGATTTAGTTGATACGATTTTGTTGCATTTTCAGACGTTTCTACCCAACGTAGAGCGGTGTGTATACCCAGAGATTGAACAAGAGTTTTTAATACAATACAAAAATCTGAATAGAGATAACCTAATATATTATTTTTTATAAATTGATTAAAGTCAAATTGGATACAATAAACAATATACAAACCAAGAATTTTTAAAACAATGTTAGAGATAATTTAGGAGTTGTTTTGCATATACCTACGGTAACCATAGTACTATTACTGCTATTTATTTTGTGACCACATGCCTTCTACGACCGCAAAAGCAAGACATTGAAGTCTAATTAGCTACAAATAATAACCTGACAATGTTATTTGTGATATTTTTTATTACTGAAAGCTTTAAAATTTTAATTGATTGTATTTATCATGTTAAACGAACAAAAAATTGACACGTTTTATACATATGAGGACAGAAATTAATGAAATATTGTGTAAGAAAGGTATTGAATGCAGCAGAAATATGAATTGTACACGTGCCATGATGCTGCCAAGATTATTATATTAAGGTGCCTGTGTGTTCAATGTAAGACATAATTATGGATTAACAATGTACATTATTTGTGGGCTTTGCATCGACTGCAAGCAGGGGGAGGAAGTTTGAATGAATATTTTTATATACTAGATGAAATAAGTGAATAAAACCCACAAAGCAGTCACGACCACTGTTGACAGAAGTGAAAACTCTAAACTATAAACAAACAGTTGTTTAAGCTCGTCAGTAATGAACCTCTTTGCTCTTTATATAAAATGTGCTATACAAAGAATTAAAAAAAAAAACTTAAGGAAAGGGTTTTCAGTGACGATTACCCGAGTTCCATGATTTTTGTTCACTCAAAGAGTGCTCAACGCGCCTAAGAAAGTTTGCACTTCATAAACATGACTATAACCCCTAAGGTGTCCACGGCCTTTCATTGGCCGTATTAAAACATGGTCTATTGTGTCACCGGCCAGCCACTGGCCGGTCAATGGCCGCGAGTCGGGAATTATTAATAATAATAATGGAATCATTAGTGACACTCAAGCTATGCTTATGTCAAAGTGACGTGACACCTGAGGGAATATAAGAGATACTGATAGTCAGTAAGACTCTCCATCTTGTCATTATCGCGTATATTTACGCATATTTTTAAAAAGCTAGTGTTTGCTATTATAACATAAAAAAAACTTCGTTTAAAAAAACCGACTTCAAATACTAAAAAGTATAAAATAACTTAATAAAGATTTCATTTAATACACCTCATATGCGCTCAAGGTCACGCGCGGCCAGTCGGTACCTACTATTATATTTTGGCTTGGCACCGACTTCAAACCTATCAATAGATAGCACATACAAATAATAGTGCTTCATTAGTATTAAAGGTTTGCATAGGAGGAATATTTAATAAAATATTTATTAAGTCGGTTTTTAAAACGAAGTTTTTATTTAATTTTACGCTTTTTAGTGTTCCTAGGTAGGGATTTTTGAGGACTGTTAAGGAGTTTTACCTTCTGTCATCAGCTCACCAGAATAGCCTGAAAGTATTCAACTATAGATACATATAAAATTTAAAGAATTATACTCCAACTCCTAACTGTTGAGGAGTTGCACCTTCCATCATCAGTTCACCTAAATAACTTGAAAGAATACGACTAAAGGTAACATACATACACATGACATTTAAAGATTTATCTCACAACTCCTAACCGTTAAGGAGTTGCATCTTCTATCATCAGCTCATCATCATGAAAGAATGACTACCAGGTGTAAATACTGTAATAGCTTTAGAAAATACATGAAAAACATAGTACGTGTCTAACAAATTTGAGGATTTCATTCGATTTCCTTGGGATCCTATCATCAGATCCTGATATGGTGGCAATGGGACCACCTTGGGATACCCTTTCCAATACAAAAATATTTTTCAAAATCGATCCACAATTGACGGAGTAATCAGTGCACATACAAAAATACCGATCAAGATGAGAACCGCCTCCTTTTTAAAGTAGGTTAATAAGTTAATCGTACATACTATGTAGTTTGAAAAGTTTCCGACCTCAACGTGAAGTTAGCACAGCCCTCGTTAATAAAAACTAGTGAATGTAGTTTTGCATCTTTGCATTTTGCATCGTTGCAATCGGGTCCTCCTGAATGCCTTTCAGGCATTATGTATTCAGGTAGAACCTCAATCCGTTCTCCCAGCGAAACAGAAAAAAAAGAAAAATATGCCTTGCATCATCGGTCGGAAACTTTTTAGACCACCAATTTTTGTAGACGATGTTTGTTTTTGATTTAAAGTACGAAATAGTACTCACTCTAACAATGGCTTGGAAACAAGAATGAATGCGTTACTCGCCATGCACATATCAATTTTTTTGCCTTTATTACTACTAGTTCAACCGCTTTTTTTTGTACAGAATTTTTGAGAGGGCTTCATAAATCTTTGTATTTTTTCGTATATTTTTTTTGAATTTCTCTCACAATACAAAGAGTATTTCTGAACTTTTTATACAAACACTTGTCTTACTATTTTTTTCACTTACTGCCTATTTGCGTCAGGCCTACGTTTAGCAGGGGACGTCAACAGGCTGAAGTAAACCTACCTATTTAGTAATTAGACAATATGCACAGTTTTAAATAAAGTGTGAACACCTAAGACAGGTTATTCATTTATTTCATCTAGTATATAATGTGTGTACGTCACGGTATCGCACGGTTCTCTTGGAGCGTTTAATTTGGCTAACATAGAAATTCGAAGCCACTATACTATTTTAATGGCTGATTTAAGTATTTTTATGTATTGAAAGTGTAATATTAATAAGAGGAATGTACAATATAGACACAAATGTTTAATTATTGCAAGTTATTATATTTTACTTGCAGATATGTCTTTGGAAATTGTGCGCTATATAAGTTAGGCCCTTGCAAGTTGGTTTTGATATCTAAGTACGCGATATTAGAGGAATTGAACTTGTTTGATGGTTGTCTGAGTGGTTGAGTATGTCCAAAGTTACAAGAAACCAAACTTTATGTCGTATCGTTAAGTAGTGAGAACTTGAAATAACTTGTAGATTTTATTGACTGGAAAGTAAAGTTAAGTTCTTCACTAGTTTAAATATAAGTACACATAACTGATATTTTTAAACTTGAATTACAGAATATCGATATTTTTATATGTAATATTTCAATTAAAAATATCATGGAAGCTTCCCTTGTACATCTACAAATTAGTTTGAGCCTAGATTCTATAACTTTGCGTGATTACTATAATGCGTTTAATGCAACCCACCACTAAATGTCATTATCATATTCTTTTTGATGCTGTTCAAATTCTTAACAGCTAAACTGCTTTAGATGATTTTCAATGTCGGTCGTTTCTTCGAGATCGATATTTATTTCTATTTAAAAGAACTGGATAGAAAAAAAAAGTCCTTTATTTGTCAACTTATTCCAGAAGATTCTTGTAAATTTGGATATATTCTGTTCACTTGCATATCGTTGCAACTAATGAGCGCTGTAATGTACCATTCTGTGTAAAAGAACAGTTGATAGCCGATGGACGGGTTTACAAATACTTTTGTGACAATGTTTTAGGCACACACAATACAATTTCTTTCTGCGTTAATTTTAACCTGTGTAAGTTGTTATATAAATGTACTCACAAGAACCAAAGTATTTTTAATATATTAATTTTGTTATCACTCATACATTTTGAATTTTTATTATAAGTATTAATAAAATGTTTTGTGTAACTGACAAATATCTAAGTATTATTTGGGCCATCCTATTTGTGTTCACAAAGCAGTCATGCTCAATGACTTCTAATTTCTAGTTTACGTCGAGCAGTTTCCAATTATTTTTTACATGTTTGCAAATCTATTGATAAGGTCGACATTTGTGGGTTTAAATTAATCGTCCTTTTCTAATATAGCACGTTCCTAACGTTAATTAAAATCCTATGTTATAATTCTATGTTTAATACTCTATGATAGGAAAAGATTTAGCTTCTAAATAAATATCATTGTTGACTAATTGAATTTTTATTTAATTACCAGCCTACTGTAGTATCCGAATTAGTTAAGGAGACGCTAGGGTCAACATTTATGAAAGAAAGTGTAATTGATACAAAACTAGACGTAGCTAGAAGGTAGCTGGGATGGTAGATTGGATGCAGTAGGAAGAGGACCTTGGGTACTTTACCGTGTATCTGAGAAGTACAGTTGACTGCAGTAGAATCACCATTTACCCGTAGGTAGGTAGGTACATATCACGCTCCTGTTGCCTACCATATAATATGATAGTATTATATGGTAGACATTAAGTACTTTAAACTAAGAACATAATATTCAGTTTCATCATATAAGAGGAGGTTTTATAACAATAAAGAATCCGTAACAATTTCAGAAAATGTTTAATTTTAATAATTGCTTCATTTTTCATCAACTATGCTGTACAAACTATATCGCTTATATTAAAATTAGCAATTAATAATTGCACGTAAAAAAACTTAACAAATAGGTTTCTTCAACTTTTCGATTGGAATGAACAATTATTACTATAAGTAATATTTTTACATTATTTATAACTCTACAAAATGAAATTCTATTCAACAAGCAGTCACAATCGCCCAATGATATGTTAAAATTATCATATATAATTTAATTATGTTATTGCATTCTAAGTATTATGTAGTCATGTCGCAGTCGTATTATGTGCAGGACGCGACGTGTGTCGGCCTACGCTAGCTCCAGTGTGCGACATCACAGATCCAAGTGCGATCCAAGCTGAAGCACTACACTACGTGACGAGGTTATCCCGCTCCGTCGCACTGCCCTTGTGGTTCTGGCCCTTAAAGTCTTTTAATCTAATCGGCGACGACTCGCTGCCGGAATCTCCCTGAAATATCGTCTTTCATTAATATTATTTACGTTATGGCAACACTTCCAAAGTGCTTTTGTCAAGGCTAAGCCAAAGATATATTGAGGGCATACTGGTGAGTCTCAAATACGTACATTTTTCTGATATTCTAGACATTGAAATATCATGATTTCCAAATATAATACCGTTTTATTCTTTATCTAATTCATGATTATCTAAGATAAATGCATATTAAAGTTTTAAGTTATGTTCTGCCCTGCTCCTTTCGCCTTAGGACGTTTTAAATATCAAGCAAGCTACGTTAATACTGGACGCAGATCTATGCAATTTTACCTTCACCAATACTGCAGTAGATAATATATTAGTAAAAACAGTAATAATCAATTTTTAAATCCATGCTCTTTGGAATAAACTATAAATCAGAACTATTTTTTAAAGTATAGCCCTGCCAAAATGACTACTTTGCCTGATGGAAAGCAAAAGCAGAATCCAAGTTTGGTGGTCACCATACTCATTGCAAATGCAGACAATGCAGCATGGTGACCCACGCCATGGCGGCCTTGTGATGCTTTAGCATCGTTGGGCCTTCGGTCTCGCACTCGCCAACGAAACACGATGGTACCAACGCTGTCATTTTACGTTGATTTTCTGTGCGTTCTGTGAATTACGAGAAATATCTCACATGTCACTGCAACAGATAATTCTTTGTGTAATTAAATGACATGTAACGCGGTCGACCATGGCCATGTATATTTACGCGAATGTCGACCTAATTGTATTTGCATGTCTGTAAGATAGTAAGCTTCATATTTCTCGATGGTAAAAATCGTCAGATAAAATTTTGCTTTTGAAATTTCGTTGCTTGTTTTTTAAACTATGAAACTTACGTTAGCACCGAGCGAGGTAGTTTCCTGGAGTAGTAACTCGCTGTCGGTGCCCCGGGACTCCTTATTCTTGAGAATAGATCGCGAGCGAGAGTCGGTTTCTAGTGGCCAGCCGCCACCACGTTTGTTGCCATTCTTACCTATGTAAGAGAAGTACTATTAAATGCTACCCAATATGTCTAAAACAGCCATAGGCACCTGAAATCATCATCAATCAAATCAAAAAATCAATCTCTATAACCCTAGGTAGGTATACCAAGGCACTGTCAGTAGGTACAGAGGACAGTGAGCTTAAAAAATATTTATAAAAAGATGATTCAATAAACCTGATAGTGTCTACAATTTATATGATCTGATATTATTATCTAGCGAAGCCAAAAGGAAGCTTAAAAGTTTTGGCAGTCTCTTTGTCTGTATGTTTCACCGTAGTACCTAAACCACAGAACAGATGAATATAGGCCTAAACTACCAAACCCATTTTAGTGAATGCTGTGGTAATAGATTCGTGATGATTGCCCGGGTGAAATAGGCTTTATACATTTGATTCTTTGTCTGTTTTAATGCTTATTGTCTTCTTCACTTGATAAGTTATTAACAAGAATATTTACCATGCTTATAATAACTAACCAAATATGAAACCGCACGCCAAGTGTCGTAGATATTTGGATATTAACTAACCCGCTTTAGGGTCTCTTTCATTCAATGGGTTAGGCAAACGCTTAGTAAGCTGGTAATATAGCATGTGATGTTTTCCGCCGAGTATGTAAGTATTCAAAATGAGACAAACCAAAAAGTATATGATGATTAATGATCCTCGTAGCTATCCCTCTCGGCGGCCTCCTCTCTTCTTCCGTCCAGTCCTGTGGGACAAACGTCAGGACGCGTTACCTCGTGTTTTTTCTGAACGTAAACTTACGACACATGAACGAAGTGATAAAACATGCTTTGTCGTGTACACATTGAAGTATTAGTCAAGCGATGGTTACATCATGCAGACAAGACATCGAAGTTCTGAAATGCAGGGATTTTTTGGTTCGAAGGTAGTATTATGTATGTATTTATATAAACTTGAACCATAGTTGTCTCTGAAGCCGATGAACCGTGAAGCTGCCGGTGAACCTCACCTGTTGAAAGCGAGCCTTTCTATGTTTGGGCTTGGTGTCGTCAGCGGCGGCGGGCGCGTCCTCCAGTGTCTGTTGTAGACTGGTCCGCGACGCATCCAGCGGTTTTGTTGTTTTCACCGAGCCCGTCACTGCGCCTGTCGCTACACCCGCGCACGTACTAGTGACCGCGCCCGCCAGGCTCACTCGCGAACCTCGCGGTGAACCTTCGCCCTGCGAACCTTTGGCACACAACACGCTTCCATCCCCCGATGCACTCCTGCGCACTCCGCTAAAGTCAGCAGACACCCCGTCCCCACCCCCACCAGCACCGCCGCCTCCGCTACCGTCCAGAGGGTTCACATACAAGTTTGATGAGTCGATCTCGCATGCGATGTCGCCCTCTGAAGGAAAAGGGTGCGTAAGGCATGATGCAAATGTATCTGTAACGTAAGACATAATGCACATGGAGCCGTACATGACCTCACAAAGAAAGGTTTATGGTACTTTTATATACTATGAATGGTTAAAGTACAGTATGGGTACACGAATGTGCCGAAGAAGACATCGACATGACAATGGTGAACAAATAAAAGTAGATATAAAAGTGACTAGATATATTATCTAGTTCTACGGGATCTTAACACTTAAAAATAGCAGGTACATATCTATAGGTACCGATACCAATGGTTTAACTAAGAACAATTGTAAACAACATAATGATTTTAAAATCAAAATATTACAAAAATATCACATTTTTTTTTATATGTAGTGTTGTTTACAATTGTTCGAATATATGAAAAATGATGGTAATACCTGGGCTGTCCAGGCTGTTTGGCGTGGCTTCGGGCAGAGCTTTAGGCGCAGGATGTCGCTGCAAACATGCCAGTTCTACGCATACCGGCTGGCGCAGGTCTGAGGTGGACATGGGCATTAGTTGTTCCGCGTCAATGAACTCCTTATAACCCTATACCAAGGTGCAGTCAGTAATTAGACGATTGTGTTATAAATTATGTTCTCACATACTTCAATATAAAATTATCCGTGGAAGTCAATTTTCCTTTTTTTATTTCACAATAGTAAAATCTTAACGGATATTACCTTTATCCTATGTCAATAATATGAACAGCTGCAAACGTTAACCGAAAAAATAATATAAAATAAGTCCTACAGATGAAAATAATCATTAATAAGCTGATCCAAAAAAAATAACAAGTAAATACTTACAGGTTAATGCTATGTGAAAATATCGTTATTAGTAACGGTTCTCATACAATAAATTATTACAAAATAATTGCGTAATTAGATGATTAATAAAGAGATACCTACAACATCATGTATGCGTTAGTATCTTAGTACCTTGAACGTGCAAAAACAACATTCAAACTCAGAAGGCAGCTGATCCAAGTCAAGCTGTTTGTCAGCCATCTTCTTTTCCTAGAAAAAGAGAAATTATTAGTACGTAATTGATTTTGATTTTTAGCCCAGTCTGTTAGGAAAAAACAGGTAAATGTCTGAAAACCTTCGGTTCAAAACATTTCATTTTATTTCTTTGATATTAATCACCGAAGGTTCCTAAACACATACTGTGTTGCGTTTTATAAGTTGTAACAGTCAAGCAACTAAGATCTAATTTCAAATGCTTTCGACAAACAACTAAAATTGGCAAAAAGTGATGCATTCTTACTGGTGTGGGTTCAGGATTTATGAGCAAACGTTTCTCCGGTGTTTCAGGGCCTTCATTCGAGTAACGACGCTCTTTCTTGGGACTGCTCTGAAACTGTTACCTAGTGTTAGGGATAACCAAACATTTTATGTTATTTCTTTAACAGGGTCCGTCCAAAAAAAAAACAGAAATTATGCATTGATATTTTAGCGAACAGATCTGCATTTTAAGCAACAATAAATCATGACAACTATAAAGTTACTTGCGGACTCGCTCGCTATTCGAGCTCACCTCACGCTAATCAATATTAACAATCGTTGGACGCACCCAATTGACATATCGAATAAATAGTAATTACCTGATTGGATTCAGTGCCTTGTTGGAGCTTATTGTTGAGAGAATGCTCGTACTGTTTGTAGCAACCAGTGATGGCCGGTGCCTCGCCTTCCAGACTAGTGGCGTCCGCCTGCGACAAGTTGTGTCCTGGAGACACATACCACTATGAGTAGCAAGGTATTCCATATTTTCCTTTATTTTTCCCGATAATTTAATAGTTTATTATTATTAGTGAACATTTAAATGTGACGAAATTACGGAGTGAACTACACAACACACATTCCACACGAATAGTACACAGAATCCAGCGTCCTCCGGATACACATATCAGACAGTCCACAGAGAGTAGAGTTAGTTCTAAAAAGCGTTATGCTTACGCTGACAATGTAATCGACCTTAAATTATAGTGTCTTCGTCGCACATCGCAAGCTATACGCGGTGCGAATCGACCCTTAGTAACGACTTAAAAATAAGGGGTCGTGTGTGACGACTGTGTGAGAGTAGCAAGATGCTCATCTGGCGTCGTCTCTCGCCTCAATGAGGACGCACTTGTCACCTGAAGACAAGGAATAAAACACTCTGAGTGCACTTCGCGGCAACCAACGAGTGAACATAGCTGTAGCTGCGATGTAACGTGATCTGTTTAGTTTGATTTTGAAGATGTCTGCTATTCCGGAGAGCCATCGATACGGCGTGCACACATTCCACATTCATTGCATCCACTATGACACATACACTGTTTGGGCACGAAAGGCATGCTTGTACTTGATAAAATAGTTAAGTGCATTCACTAGCTACACATGACATGGACAAGCAAAGCAGATGGCCTACAAGATACTAACCTGTGTCTACGATGACGTCGATGAGGTCCATACTCTTCGCAAAGGCGTCGCGTAAGTTAATATGATGAAATGAAACGATCGAGCCCTCGCGTTTAGCGCGCTCGAGCGCCTCCCGCCGCTTGAGCGCCTTTTCGCGCCGCATCTGGTTCTTGTAAAACTCGGCGAAATTGTTGACGATAATGGGGATGGGTAACGCAATTACCAACACGCCGCAGATACAGCAAACTGAGCCGATGACCTTGCCCAACGGGGTCGTGGGGTAAATGTCACCGTATCCGACTGTGGTCATAGTGATGCCGGCCCACCAAAACGTTTCCGGAATGGAAATAAATTTAGTGTTCGGCTCTTCTTTCTCAGCGAAATATGCCAATGAGGAGAAAATAAGAACTCCCATCGCGAGAAACAACATGAGCAATCCTAGCTCCTTGTAGGAGTTTCTGAGCGTAAAGCCGAGCGATTGTAGCCCAGTGGAGTGCCGCGCGAGTTTGAGGATGCGCAAAATTCGCATTATACGGAATATTTGCACAACACGACGCACATCTTGAAATTGGTCAGTAGCGTTTTTATTGGTTTCGAGCAGAAATAGAGATACAAAATAGGGCAGTATAGCCAGTAAGTCTATTACGTTGAGTCCACCTTTGAAGAACTTCCATTTATCCGGCGAGGCACTGAATCGCAGCACGTATTCTAGCGTGAACCATGTGATGCACACCGCTTCTACCATGGCCAGCTGCGGATTATCCATGGGCGCCCCCTTGTCGTCGTATACTTGCATCTGGGGTATTGTGTTGAGTGTGAGCCCTATCGTGGACAGCACGATGAAGAGGATTGAGATCACCGCGATTACCTGCAAGCATGCACTAGTGAGCGGTCGAGCGTCGGCGCGACGCTGCCCGCCACCGCGCTGCCGCAGTGTTCAACTATAGCTCGGTACCTATTGATTATGCCATATGTGTCAAATTGGTAAGTCATTATGCCAGTGTTTATACAGAACTACTCTTCCTACACCTTTGTACATTAGTAGGAAACTACTTGCTTAACAGTCGTAAGTACGTATAAATATGTATTTACAGATACGGTCAGCCAATAAAGTATGTAACAATTGTCTTAAACTTAGTCCATCAATTTTGGTGTAGAAATAACATCTATTCGTGTGACTATGTTAGAAGTGTTGTGTGGTTTTGGTGTAGTTAGTAGGTAATTTAAATAAATTAATGTGGGTGAACGGACGGGCGTTCGCACCGGTCGTTCTACATGAATGGAGACAGAAGGAAGCTGACGCTCGTCCGTTCATCGCTCGCATCGCTCGGTTAGTCGGATCAGTATCACGAAGCGGAAGCGCTGGTGGATAGATGGTCAGAGGTTCGGATCGGAGGCGCAGGAGCAAGGAGCGCAGGGTGTGGGTAGGTGAGGGGACGCCGGCGGACGGCGCGTGGCCGTCGTGGGAGGCGGCGCGGGCGCAGGCGGCGCACACCGGACGCGTGTCCGGCGGGCGCCGGCCCGTCCCGTGCCACCCCGCACTCGGGCCCGCAGGGCACCGCCCCGGCGGCGGCTGGTCACATCGCGTAAGCCCATCCCATGTTTGCAACTTGGCGACAACAATTAAGCTTTGTTTTGTAAAGTTCTCCGTAATTGAGAACTATCGACGCGGCTGTGAACATTTATAAAAAGTTATAGTAAAAATAATTGTACAATCCTACAGATTTTTGTGCGTTGATATTTTAATTAAATAAAAGCATAAATGATTAGTTTAAATACACAAGCTTAAAGAACAGTAACATGAACTAGTACAAAAATATGTAGACATGTGTTTGATCGCAATCGAGTGCACTCTTCCTTAGACCTGTGTATATACACATAAATATATTTAATTATTTATAAAATATATATTATATACATGAATATTTAGTAATCTTTACCGTTACTAATAAGTAGTAAACAAAAATGTGTTGTTATCTTGTAGAACACTTTTAGATTACTAACCAATACTTATTTAATTACTTGTCTTAACATAATAAAAAAACAATAAATAAAATGTAGATATGTTAACAATACATAGTCTTATTAAAATATGAAGGCACTTAAGCAATGTTTCGCTAAAAGACTGTAAAAATAATTTGGCAATATACAAATAAAAATATTGTATCATTATTAGAAAATAAAAAAATACTTATTATATTAAGTTTGTACTTACATATTCAATAAGTTGCACCGCTGTTGTCGAAATGTAATCATGATATTTTAGAGCGATTATTACTACGAGGTATGCTGAAAGTAGCTCAAAAAGACAAAACACAATATCGATTCGACAAAAGCGACCAAAGATTCCACAATAGTCACAACACCGCATTCCACAACACGCACAAGAAACCAACTGAGTTGCAACATCGAAGGAGATAGGAAGAGCCAGCGATAGATGTTATTCATGCACCACAACCACAACATATACATAACTCTGTATACCAAGCTTGTTTCCTAAATGCATATACTTCAAAGCAAAATTCAGTTAAGTGTTAAAGTGAAACGAGAAAAATGTATAAAATTACGAAACAAGCCTTTGTGTACAAAAGAGGTACGTGTTCGTATTCTACTTTGGTAAGTACTTAATATATTTACGTGTTTAGAGGATAGAATTATAGTAATGAAATGAAAGTGAACATTATTTACGAAATGTTTTATGTACTTAGATAAATACATAACAAAGTGGCTAACAATCGGAACTAAGTAAGTGACAGTGCTTAGTGTACCTGACTTTACGTGGAAAAATGGAACAAAACTTTGTGCGTCCAAATATTTACTTAATATTTGTGTAAAATTACTATATTCAGTCAGAATCAGTGATGAGTGTACAAAATAGTAGCGCAAATAGATATCTGACCCTCAACGAAACCTCGTTCACAATTCACAAAAGCAACTATCTAAATAAAACTAAATATCTAGGTATAGTGATAAAACTGTTTAAATCCTTAGGTACCTTTCGCTTATTAGAAACTATCCCGGGCAGCGTTGCTAAAGTGGCAAAAGTAATAATAACGGTAGTAATTTGTTATAAGGGTGGCGCGATTCGTCACGATACGTTACCCTGGCTGCTATGCTGGTCGTAGGTTTCTCTAGTAAGTCCCAAAGCCATTTCTGGTACTGTGCGCAGGTGCCCTGTCCAAATTCTTCTTCTTCACGCTGTCGTAAACTCTCTGCCTCCTTCCTCATTTCTTCGTGTACATGCTCCTTCCGCTGATGGTACTTGTGCTGACAGCACGACTCCAGGTACAACTCATCCACACCCCAATATTCGAGATCATCACTGAACGCCAACACACACATTTCATCTACTAAATGTAACTTGCCAGTCCGATAAAAATTGAGTATTGAACTGAAGCTTTTTGGATGCCTGCAAAAAGGTTCAAAACAAAATATGTTCAGTTGATTTTTTTTATCTTAGAACGTACTATTTACACATTAATTTTTATATTTATTTGGTTAAAAATGGTTTACAAACATTTACAAATTAGAAGTAGTAAATCAAGTTTATTTGTGTCGATGACACCTGTACTAATGCAAGCATTGTATCACAGGTGCCAGTGCCTTCACAAGTTTTTAAAATTATAATGTTTTTTAATTAGAATTAAATATACTTATATTCCAGCGTACTTATAAAACTAATCAGACCCAGTTGGTAAAGAAACTTTTCATTGACGATATTCGAGGTTTATTGTATATATAAAAAAGTTTTTGTGACCGAAGAAGTTTCGTCAACGATTTGAAAAACCATATTTTCATCTTGATATGTACTTTTAACCAACTTCAAAAAAAGAGGATTCGACCGATATATTTTTTTATGTGTGTTCGCGGTTAATTTCGTCGTTTATGAACCGATTTTGATGGTTCTTTTTTTAATGGAAAGGAGATATCCCAACGGTGGTACCATGATAAGAGCACTAAGATATGGCATCCAAGAGAAATCGATCGATTTGTTTGTTTTTGAAGTCGGATTTTTATTTTGTTAAAAATTTACTTGTAACTTTATTTATTTGTTATTGTTATAGCATGTATTAAATAATTTGTTCTACGAAAGTAAAATTGCTCAATACTGACGCTGCTAGTTGACGAATTCATATCTTCTATTAAACAAACTTACGTTACGAAAAAAAATTTATGAAATCGTACCTATCGAAAAAATACTCGTTGTCTTGTAATGAATAATCATCACAGAGTTCTGTGATGGCTTCATGCGTGTTGCAGTCCCGGAGACGCCCGAGCCTGGTGTGCGGCAGCCGCTCCAGCGTACGCCACAGAACCTCGTGTCGCACTCCACCCACGTTGATGATCACTCGCTTGCTGAGCGCTTTCGCGCGCAGCATCATAAACGGCTCGGGTGGTAGTGACGACATGGATCTGGAACATTATCGCATTTTTTGGTAAAAATTAAGTGTAAAAGTTTTTAATATAATCTAAATTAAAAAAATAAAATATGAATGAGTAGGAATAACTGTTCACATTGATCAGTATTTGAAGTGCCACACACAACAAAACTCACGAAAATAATGTTTTTTTTAACGAGCAGACGTATCACCTGATGGTAAGTGATTACCGCCGTCCATGGACACCCGCAACACCAGAGACGTCACAAGTGCGTTGCTGACCTTTTGAGGGTTGGGGAAAGAGATGTGGGGAGGGGTTGGGGTATGGGCCTCCGGTATCCACACTTATTGGTGAAACACAGCGCAAGCGCTATTTCACACCGGTTTTCTGTTATTTGTTATTGTGTTCTTTTTATCGAATTTTAATTAATACTGTATTATCAAACAAACTTATATATTTGAACATCCAATATAACAATAAAAACAGAAATAAAACGAATTTTACAATTTGTTTCTCATTCGCCCGTGGCTCAACTATGCTCGTAAAGTTTTAAATTTTCCGTGTGATGACCACCTACTCGTCCTATGAGTGTCGTAAGAGGCGACTGATGGAGCAAACGACCCAGCAGATCATCACTGCTAAGAGAAGGAAAGCTTGAAACAAACCCCATACCAACCCATTTACCAACCCAAGGGTGGTAGTAATCCAAAACCACTATTCTAAGGAGAGGCTTATGTCCAGATGACGATAATGTGGTCTGACCTGGAGTGCGTTCGCTGCAGCACGGCATTGGCGGGCGTGTTGGGCGCGGGCGCAGGCGCCAGCCCACGGTCGAGCGGCGCATCCTGCGCGGGCGCCGCGTAGCCCATGGGCGCGCGCGGGGGCGAGTCGCCCACGTGCCAGCGCGCGGCGCCGCGGCCCGCCCCCTCGCCCCCCATTCCCGCTAGCTCATGGCGCCAAGCGCCGCCGCCTCATCTGCCCACCTAAACACGTAGACGTTGCTACGGATCCTGAAACAACAAACAACACAACACAGTTAGTTTTTAGGTTCTATGTATTATGCATATAATGCTAAGTGATATTCACAATAAGTATCTACTAAATATATTATTTTAATTTATTCCACAATTTGAATAACACATTGAAAATAAACTACATTATATATAAACATTGTTAAAATCTCAATTTTATTAGATGTAAAAATGGGACTAATCCCGCCCACGACTGTATCTCTTGTATACCAAGATCAACAGCAGTAGTCCACGAATACACCGAGTTGTGACACTCGAGAAGTCCCAGGAAAAATTGAACTGTCTTGGAACCCGCAACGTACACGTATTCATAGATGTAAGGATGTGAGATTTTCTGTGTCGAGTCTATACGTACATAATAATATATATGTGACGCGAATACCTAATATAGATAGCACACGTGAAGGGTCTAAGACACGTCAAAGGTTTTCGACTTGATTCAACAATTAGCTTAAACTAAAAATTATATGTTTTCAAAAGTTGTAGAGATACAGAACCAATAACATATTAATGATGCACATTATGGTATACGCAAGACGAAGAATATAGAGCTGGATGTAAGAAACCTAAACACTACTTTTTCTTTTCTCTTGTACTATTATGGGTATTGGATTTTCAATCCTTAGCAATAAGTAGGTACTTAGTAGATATTAGGTAAATTAGCAAACCTAAATTTAACTTAATAACTAAAATTGAATTAAAACTTTTACATTACGTATACAAATACATAAAACTATTATAGATATTACCATTATGAAAATATTTTACATAATTTAAATCTAAACTTGGGAATAAATTGATTAATATTGCACACATTACAAGTGAATAACATAAAACAATACTTTTGTTATACAATTTAATTTAATAAAACTTCGTAACCTGACCTAGCTACGCCGTAGTCTACCCGTAACCAACACCTACGAGATCCCATATTAACCTGTAAGTGCAGCGTTTATACATATTGTATAAGGCTATTTGTATCGATTAATTTAAAACTGTTGTGTTTACATCTATTGATATTATAATAAAATATTGTAATTTTGTATTGATTATATATAAATAGAATAGATAAATAGAATATATAATAAGAAATAGAATAAATAAATAGAATAAAAATAGATAAATAAAAAATAGCCTATGTCATAACATATTACCGGTTTAAATGAAAAAGACAAAACACTCGTACTTGTTTGAGGTGGTTATACATTTTTTTAATGTTTAATAATGGTTCATAAAACAATGTATGTAGTACAATGTTGATTCGGTCCTAAAATTACCAACACGTAGTCAATGTCATCTTGTAAAAACGGATACCAAACAAAATAAAACACAACAAACTTATGATTAAAATAAAAAAAAAACTAAAACTAAACCTTTATGAGTTCAATGGTCTGTACTTAATATCTTTAGGTAAATTTATCCTGCGATATGAATATTTGTACGTCAGAGAAAAGAATTGTTTATTGGGCGGTAGTTTAAAGTACTTTTTGTACAAGTTACAACTTAGTTTCATCCAGTCTTAAGCTCATAACGGCCTTTAGCTATCTACTCAGATGATCTGCGAATATAGATTCATAGATGCCTACATTGGTAAGGTTTACGAAAATAGGCAAATATCTTTTATTCTATAGCTAGCAAAATGTTATGAGGTCTCAAGAATTGTTCAATATAATGGCCGCAGCTGTTTATTTCTATGCTGTTTTTGGAAGTTTTTTTTTTATGTATGGCCCTTCCAAATACTCTACTATGCCTGATGGAAAGCATAAGCAGAATTCAAGAGTGGTGGTCATTATACTCATTGTAAATGCAGACAAAAAAGGGCACCATGGCGGCCTAGTAATGCTTCTGCATCATCGGACCTCCGGTCTCGCACTCACCAACAAAACAGCACGAACGCTGTCATTTTACGTGGCTTTACGGTGCAAGGGTAGTACTATACGGCCTACGTATCTTGGCGAGTCTGAACATAGGCTCTGAGAACTTCTGCGCATGTACACTCAAAGTAACCAATAAGCACGAAGTTTTTGGTTAAAAGGGAAGTCCAATACGCGTGCCTGAAGGTGTTGTTTGATCCATATTTATTCAAATCAATTGTTAGGTATTCCATTTTGTAATGTTAAATTATCTCAAATAGTCGTTACTCAAGTAGACGTTAGTAGATAACTGATATTTAAGTAAATCATGTCTTTCAACTGAGAAAATAAATTTTTATTAGTTTTTTTTTAAAGTCGAAATCTCGTTTATTAACTACAAAATTCACAAATATTTGTAAACCTTTTTCGTTTAATATTTTACATCAACAAAAATTAAAAGCTTCTAAATAAAACTAATCGATTACGAAATTTGATTGCTTAAATGGTCGATTGTGTTTACTTATGATCAATCTCTAGTCTAGACTACCGCCCCCCGTACGTGGCCTCATGCCACTATTTTGTTCCTAAAAAAGTTATTGGGCAACCTTCTGCGCGAATTTCAGACTCGCCAAGATACGTCGTCCGTATAGTACCGCCCGCGTCGAGCCAGCCCATTCGTGCTGAAATCGACATGGCTCTAATACCTTAGGATATATTTTTTCGAGTTGGATAAAAAATGTAATTAGCTACGTTTTAAGTTCATGTAAAAGCTATTAGAATGACACTGCAATACGAGTATACCTACTTATTCAAATATGAATGTTGGTAACTTTCAAATAAAATGGAATACTTATTGATACTATTATTTTTCAGGTCGTTCCAATTCATGTCATCCATTCCGATCGTCCATACAACCACAAAATGTAGGTCAGTTTTTATCCAAAAGACTAAAGTGCTCAAAAACGTGAAAATTTAATAAACTAGAATTGCTAGAGTACTACAAATGTGAGCCTTTTAATAATAAATATCCACCCGTCCAGGTAGATCGATCGAATGTGGGTGAAAGGCCGGTTTTCACTGTAACGCGTGTTACAACAAACTTAGAACTTTGTGATATGTACTACGGTGTTACCATAATGAGAACGATCGTTTTTCATTCATTGTCAATTGACTGCCTTGGTGGCGCAAGTGGTAGCGTAAGCGAATGCTGTGCTTGAGGTTTTGGGTTCGGTTCCCGGGTCGGACCAAACATTTATATTATCTGCCAATGTTTGTTTCGGATTTTGGATATTTTCTATTTATAATATGTACGTATTTATAAAAAAAGTATCTATGTATTTATATAAGTTGACTAGTACCCATAACACAAGCTCTGCTTAGCTTGGGACTAGATGGCAATGTGTGTTAGATGTCCGAAAATATCCAAAAATATTTATTTAATGTCCAGGGTACTAATCTAATAGTTTCAACAATAGTTGTGTCGTTACTAAATCAGTTTCAAATTACGCGTTCTGTTTCTTTGTGGTGTACATTAAAACTAACCTATAAATAGTTTTAATTCTAAACATAAATCGTGATTTTAAAAAGTTTAATACTTTTTGCTGTGTCAATTAATTTTGTTAACTTTTTACCCGACTACGGCAAACCTAAAGGAGGGTTATGATTTTGACAGGCTATGTATGTATGTATGTTCATTTGTTCCCCCATAACTCCTTAACTTCTCATTAGAACTGGACAAATGACATGTCGTTAGAAGCATCTTAATCGTCCTCTGGTAGCCAGAGAACGATTAAGATGCTATTAAGATGATATATTTCAAATATATATATATTATTAGCATCTTCTCGGACTTTGTCCGTATTTATTCGATAATTGTGATATTTCTATAGTACCTATTTAATATATACTTTGCAAAGAAATTAATATTACAGAGGCACCAAAACATTTTAAATAAAAAAAGTAAAAACTAACGAAAACCAACTACGACAAAAATCGACGCTAAAAAAGCATGAAACAAGTTTTAAAAGCCGTAGTCCATGTAGTGTAATGTACCATAACACTTTAACAACGCGTGACTACGCGTTTTGTACATTTAAAAATGTAAACCGTACGTATATCGTGTAAAATACTATCATCGTAGTGTACTGTGGTAGGTTCAATGTCGAGGTATGAAAATGGTTAAATACCAGTAAAACTCTTTTGTTTCCACACTTTTTAATCACAAGCTTAAATCTAAAAACATGACTAAATACATAAACTCTCAAATATTGTTAATTAAAGCTTTAAAGGAGGTGCGACATCTGGATAATCACTATCAAATACGTTGTTGCCATGCTTATAAATTTCAGTATCAGTGTGATGTCAACCGAAAACATATCATAGACGTAAATACGAAGGGGCCAGGCTTCTATCATCTCCATAAATACTTTCGCTTGCACTCTCATTGTTTTCGGGAGATCATAGTTTGTAACCACCTTCGTAATCAGTACCTTCGTCTCCTTACGGACCTGAATCAATCGCTCACAAACACAACACATAACCGCAACCCATAAAAATTGCTTTGAAACACCAAATGATAACATTTATCACAGAAAAAAGCTTTCTTCAGGCGTATGATAAAAAAAAGTTTAAACTAAAACCCGACTACGACAAAAAACGACGCTAAAATAGTTTCATGTTTTTTCAGCGTTGTTTTTTCAATTAATAACTAGAATTAAGTATATATAACATGAAATACGCTTTACCGTGGGAGAGTCACGCTTCGGCATGAATGGGCCGGCTCGACCGGAGTGATACCACGGTCTTATAGAAAATCTCTGTGTTTCACCGAATGAGTGAGGATACCGGAGGCCCATACCCCAACCCCTCCCCCTATCCCTAACCCCCAAAGGCCGGCAACGCACATGTGACGCCACTGGCGTTGCAAGTGTCCATAGGCGACGTTAATCGCTTACCATCAAGCAATACGTCTGCTTGTTTGACCCCTATACAATAAAAGAAAAAAAAACTAGGTGTACTAATATACAAGCACTTACATTTTTTAAATGAATTACTGTCTATCGATTATTAATGTTTAATTCTAAATTAAAGGATTATTAGAATTCTTTAAAGAATTTCATTCGTTTTATGAGAGTTACCCTGTTAACAAAACCAAGTGTTGTTTGCAAGAGCAGTCACACCGCTGTAAATCCTTTTGACAGCATCAACAATAAACATCAGTCTCGTAATTTAAAACATAACAAAGACTCGCGTTTTCATTCGAACACGACATTTATGAGCTCAACAACTTTCTATCGCAGCTATAGAATATAGTACAATACAAGTTACATGTTTTAAAGTGTATTCCTTACGTTTGCATTTTTAACTGACTACAAAAAATAATGAGGTTCTTAATTCAACTGTATTTTTTATTTTATTAATACTTTCTGCATTCCCATTACATGAGGCGTACTTAATGCCAAATGGCATTTTCTACCAGTTAACCTTTGGATGGTTTAGTAAAGGACGAGGCAGGTGCACTTTTCTTGGTTTTTTATTTTTATTTATGGCCTGCCAAAATGACTCTACTCTGCGTGATGGAAAGCATAAGTAGACTCCAAGAGTGGTGGTCACGATACTGCAATGCAACAATGCAGCATGGCGACCCAAACTATGGTGGCCTAGTGATGCTTCTGCATCATTGGGTCTCTGGTCTCACACTCACCAACGAAACATGACAGCATGAACGCTGTCGTTTTACGTTGATTTCTGTGTGATGGTAGTACCACTCCGGTCGAGCCGGCCCGTTCGTGCTGATATCAACGTGGCTCTACTACATTGAGATCAGCGTGGCTCTACTACCTTGAGAGTGTAGTCTGTATGTAGTCTAAGAGAATCCATTTACCAACCACCTTTAGTTAATTCCCTCCTGCTTTTAGCCTAAAACAACTTAATGCATGTGGTAGCATAAATAATTAAATTAAAATGACTTTAAATATCAATCACGTGTCGACTGCCATAAAAGCTATAACATGCAAACAAAAAGGGTTTACAAATAAAATATGGTACCGAGGCTACACTGTCTATTATTAGATTAGGGTCGATCCATCAGAAGCTTGATAAGCTCCGGTCACGGGGCGCGCCACGCGAGCTAGTAATCGATTACTGACCACCACCCCACTCAAAGCTCTCTTACAAATACCAACCCACATTCTATTTATTCTAATTCTATTTCGTGACGGCCCCATTCAATTGGAGATTAAGATTTTCGGACTCTTACTCAACTAGGATGCGTTATAAATGTGTTATCGTTTTCATCTTGTTAATCTAACATTTCCTTAGTTAATATTAATCAAACTAATTAGTAATATTCTGATATAAATGTTTCAGATTTATGTAGATAATAGAATAGCGTTTACTTTAATTATAATGTCATTTAATGTGTAAACTCTTTTGCTTTTGCCCAGGGTAAGAAAAAATTCCTTTGAACACTTTAGCTTTATCTTACCCTGGCATCAATTGTCTTGTCATTACCAGCTAATGAGCAATTAAGAAGTGTGCTTGTTATCTATCTGTGTTTTAATTAACAGTTAACAAAGTTGAAAATTAACGTTGTTATGATTTCTGTTCAATCTCCCTAACGTAATTTATAATATTTATTTCATAGACAAAAATAACAAATAGTTATTTTGACATTGCATTTGATTAGTATTGGTAGAAGAGCTATTTTTTGTTTTCTTTAAAGTTATAAGGGAGTTTTACACTTCATATACATCAACCCCGTCATGCCCTAGTTACATATTTTAATTTGAATTATGTCAAAATAAAATACAAATTTTGATTAGACTTAAATGAAGTTTCTTTAAGTGTCATTAGCCTAACTAAAAGTTTTGTTTTCATAAGTACTAAGTATTTACACTACTAGATCTTATTTAAGATCGAACAAACGATAACTAGCTTGGATTGATTGAAAAAAGAGTCTAGATACTATAACTGTTGGCGCTAGATATTGGTTTTTTTAATTAAAAATATACCAAAAACGAGCAAACACTACTTTTGCTTGAATTAAAAAACAGTATTTTCAAGAATTAACAAAAAATAAGTTGTATCTGGATGGGTGACCGCTGGTGGCATGATACCATAAGCGTTTCCGAGATTCAGAGGTCACGTTAAGCAATCGGTCCCGGTTGTTATTATAGGATAACAGTCGTGAAGCTTAGTTGGAGGCCTCTGGGCGGTTTAAGAACATTCAACGGTAAGATTACTTAGCCACAACGTTGTCTTGCCCGTTCCCAACCCGCACTTGGCCAGCGTGGGACGTATGGCCTTAACTATCTCCTAAGAGGAGATCCGAACCCAGCAGTGGGACGTTATAGGTTGTTGACTTTCCCCCGCCAACTTGAGAAATCTCGAAAATACGTAAGTAAAGTATTGGCTAAAGAATTCCTTACTGCTGCACGTGGGCCTCTCCCATGAAAGGAGATTTCGGCCTATAATACCAGGCGGGCCAGACGTGTTGACGGTTTGTTTCCAGTTTTCCTTCTATTTTCAGTAATATTGTCGTGCGTAGTTAGAAGAGCAAAACATTTAATTAATATTTCGTTAGCTAGCTAGCGAGTATATTAAATGGTATTTATTATAAGGTACATCTGTAACCAACTGCAAATTTATGGCATATTTAACCAAAAAGAAAATTCCTCGAATTAAGGTAACTAGAGAAGACCATTCATTAGGTACGTCACAAGATGCATCCAAAAATATTTTTAGTTTACTATTTTGTCTTTTCTAAATGTATTCTGAAATTGGAATTTGTTTATTGATTTTGTACGGTTCTGAGCGGGTTTCGTCTGGTGTACGTTTGAACATGTTTCTAGTGGCTGTAGTATCAACAATGTTACCGTTAATAAATTAGTGTATGTCCTGTATTGAGAACTATATTTATGGACTAGCTGAACCCCGCGGTGCTACCCATGGTTGTTGCATTTTTACATTAACAATCGCGGGTAACGCCACGGTACGAGGCTGCATAGTCTAAAAAAGTAGCTTTAATTACTCCTTATATCATCAGCTGTCTCCCAGTGAAAGTCTCGTCCAAAGCAGTACTACCGTTCCAGAGATTATCCGGAACAAAACAGACCGACAGACAAAACAAAAAAAAAAAAATTACTTTTTTGAGGTAACCTTGTACACTTTCACATGAGCAATAAGTGAAAAGCTGCTAATTTGAAATTACAAACAGATCCTTCTTTTATTGGTATAGATTTTTTTTTCGCATGTCAATCCAACTGTTACTATTACAGTTACATTTTTATCTAACCTAACAATCGTTAAGCCTTTTGGCGTATCATGAAAACATTAAAAACTTCATGCTGGCATTAGCAATTACAATTTGATCGACCCAGATCTCGAACCCCAATTACACTACAACTAAAACACAGGATGCCACTTTATCGAAAAAATAACGAGTCAATTTAGATTGTTTTTCAAAACATATAAAACATTAAGATGCAACAATAAAATGAAATGTGTTTTATCCCCTTAAAAATTGTTTCTGTAAAAAAGTAAAATTATAGGTACGTTTGACGTCATGTACT
Organism: Spilosoma lubricipeda; assembly: GCA_905220595.1. Lineage (NCBI taxonomy): Eukaryota > Metazoa > Arthropoda > Insecta > Lepidoptera > Erebidae > Spilosoma > Spilosoma lubricipeda. The sequence goes on from HG992290.1 coordinate 8,218,699, forward strand.
CAACATATAAATATTTTTACTAGGAAATATCAAATGATATTTATTACGAGGATCCAGGTTCGTAAATATTTCGGTTTTATTAGTGCTGTTATGTATAAGTACGACCCACTCTCTCTGGTATTGAGGTAGCGTAGCTGTATATCATTGAAAAAAGAAGTGGTGTCTATTGATTAGGGCCAAGTTGGTTAAGAATGTGAAATAGGTGTGTTTATTTAGTATTTTTTTCCTTCAAACCTTTTTCATAAATTACATTGGGATCAGTTTTAAATCTACTACAGTACAGTTAAAATTGGATTTTTATGTGGATCGCCGTGAACTGCCATGAGACCGCACAATCCAAGTATTAGACAATATCAAAATTTTACCGAAATACTGTTTTCGGATTTTTATAGCACCATCCTTTATAATGTCTTAACCACTGAGCCACGAGCCTCTAAGACATTTTTCAAATTTCATTTATGGACAAGTCTTATAAACATAAGTTAATATGATAGGAACTAACGAGTTAGAGTTTTTTAGTTAATAAAATCATCTGTAAATGTCATCTCATTATGTTTTAGGAACTAAACCAAATCAGTTTTGTTCAAAAATGTATTATTTGAAGTGATAACTTATTATGAGAGGATAAACCAATTCGTTACGTAACGCGTTACGGCGCCAGTTTGTCTGGATTCCTCTCACACATACGGCAGCGGTAGGCAGGCTCCTCATCTCTCACTCTAACCCACAGCGCTAGCCGTAAATAATTCAATTTATACTTAATGCCGCGGGGCGAAGTTTGTCTAAAAAGTAGCCTAAGTTACTCCTTATATCATATCAACTACCTACAGCTTGTAGGTAGTTAATGTAGGCTACAAGTGAAAGTCCCGTCAAAATCGGTCCAGCCGTTCCAGAGATTAGCCGGAGCAAACAGATAGACAAAAATTGTAAAAAATATTATTTTCTTATATGTACCGTGTATGCATAAATATGCATTTAGTAAAAAGCGGTTATTATAATATAAACAGACACTCCAATTTTACTTATTAGAGTAGATGTATAGATTATCATTGTCTGTCTGTCTGTTACGCTTTTAATGAAATGTGCTTTGATTCTTGAGGAAGGACATAGGGTACTATTTATATATATGTTCAATATACACGCGGGTAAAAGCTAGTTAATAAAACCTTGTAAATTGCAAACTAATTTTACAAGATGTCTGCTATAATTAACATTATGAACGCAAAAAGCTAACAGCGTACGTGGTGGCGCCCTGTCGTTGCCATTAGAGCAGAGATAAATGAGACTTTTTTAATTTAATAGAAGTAATCTAATCATTGACTAGTAATCTTTTATCTTTCTATTAGTACCTGTTAATAATTAACTAAGTAATGAGCAGGATCAAAGCAATTTTTAAATTGAACGTTACAAATTAAAAATAGCCATTTTCAAATTGACATAACGTTATTGTCACTATAATATTGGGGGATAAACTAACACCTTCAACAGTTTTTACTAGCGCAGGTGTTAGGGATTTCTTTAATGTATTTTGTATCAATATAAAACATTAATAATATTAATTGACACAAAAACTATTCGCCATATTCTTGTAGTTTATTTTAGAAAATAAAGTTGAGATCAAGATGCACTTCACAAACGCAGTGTAAATCCTTCGCATTTAGTATTATTTACCTACCTATCTAGAAATTAATGTCTGATCGAAATGTCGAAACCTTCGCAATACAAACTTTGTAGTATAGGAGGGCAAATTAACGAATAGGGAACCTAATGGTAAATAACAGCTGTCTGTGGATACTTGCGTTGCAGTCCCAATGACCCGACAAAAAGAACATAATATTTTCGGTAAAATATTGTAATATCTACCACTGAATAGGATACTTTTACTCCTTAATACAAATTTTCCTAAAACCTATCTAGGAAGACAACGGTCTGAACAAAAATTGTATTTTGTGCTACCATTGCCTTTCGAAATAAACATTATTATTATTATGACTCTGGTCGATATTACAAAAACACATTAACATTATAACAATATTAACACTTTGAATTGTTAAAATAATTTGTACAGATCGAGCTTTCACAGTGACATTAGTTTTTACTTATGTTATGAAGATATATCTTATACCTTTATAAATTACCTATCATTACTAATATTATAAAACTGAAGAGTTTATTTGTTTGTTCCACTAATTTTAGGAAGTAGCTTGTACGATAAAAAAAATTGTGTTAGATGACCCACTTATCAAAGAAAGCTATACACCGTCATGCTAAGACGGAAAGAGTATACGTAGGTACTTTTTATCAATGAAAAATGTTACAAAAACAGGTTAAAATTATTTCTTTTAAGAGCTTCCATTGCATGAGCTTCGTAAAAGTTTTACAAAAATAATGAAACAAAAATTGTTCCCCTTTAGAAGTTTCAGAAAAATTCGTGACAACATATACATATCTATCTTTTAAGTTTGGCTCACAATTTTTTTTTTAATGGTAAACTATTTATGCTACATAAGAGCGTTTACACATTACGCTATGGGAAATTGGAAACGCAGGGGCAGAGATCGGTCAGTTTGTAGATAAATATACAAAATAACAGTCAGTAAAAAAAAGTCCTTTCCAATAAACAAGAAAGCACTATCTCATAGTGGTAGTGGTTGATGTCGCGGGCGAAAGTTTATATTGGCCTATTTACGTAGTTGAAGAATATAGGTCACGTCCCCACACCCGAACAATTGCCGGAGGCGCCACTCAGTCTCGCCGAGGCCTACCGTCTCGACACCTCGTCCGACTACTTTAAACTATAGCAACATTACTTATAGCTGATAACTCCTTCGAAAATATCTTTTATTCAGTTCCATTCTATATGATGTAGGAGCGAGACGGAACTACGAAACTGCTTAATAGGCTTGCTTGGTACGAGGGTGGAGACAGCCTCCGTATTGATCTCAAATCGTGAACGGGACAGGCGAGCCGCCGCCGCAAGTAAATAAGCCAACGCTGCTTCGCAAACTTTTACCATCACCCTACTATTTCGTTTGTATACGAGTCACCAAGTTCATTAAACGCAACATGCCAAATGTGCTGTCATAAGTCGAACTTCTGCAATATTTACGAAACAATGAAGTTTTAATTGTTATATATATGACCCTATTTATTTTCACAGTATCGTGATTTTCTTCAGTTCAATTCAGAAAAAAGATAAGTAAAAAATTGCAACAATTTACAATAAAACAAATTGTATCAGGGAGTGACATGATTTTTTAAAAGTTAATCGCAAAAAGTGTAACATTCTCTTAAAGTACTCAATGAATATGCATTATATGTCCCTATGTCTAACCATAGTAGAAAAAAAGTGGTGTCTTTTCGTCATGTGTTATGAAGCCTGAAATTACGAAGAGTAGTTTTGAAAGTTTCCAAACCAAGTCGTATTACACTACATTGAATCCTCCCTTGTGAGTCGGTTGCGGTACTTATCGTTATTGGCCTGTAGCATATTCATTACACCCGGTACGAAGAGACGTAGAGCGCAACCGATTCGTAGCACTTTGCTACGAGCTCTACTAACCTCTGACCTTTACCAGCACTCGCGTCGCCCACCTCACTGTTTCATGTAATACAGCCCACACAGCACCCTCTCCGTACAGAGCTTCCAGTAATTGAATTTAGCTTACGTGGGCATAAATAAAACATTTTAAAACTAGCTTTTCGAAAAGCCAGCTTTATACTTGACTGGCTCGAATTTGCGACTAATAAACTCGTATGTGGGACGACAATTTTGCGGCTATTAAATTATTAGACTGAATAATCGAATGTATAATTTACATAACGGTTGGCATCCCCTTTCAGAGAACCTTCCTTACTATAATTATGTTATTGCTAAACTATTAGTGAAGTATAGTAAGTGATTCTTCGATATACATACATCTATATATCGTAGAATCACTTATACGTAGAATTATGTGTTGTTAGAGGAAACACAGAGTTTAGTTTGGGTTTGAATATGATACCATTCTACAATGTGCAAAAAGTCATTGTATATTTACTAATTAACAAACAATTAAGAAAGTCATTAATTCAGATATTACGAAAATTCATTATTCATTTGAACTTGTTGTAAAGCTCTAATTCAAAGAAATCCTATGTTTTTTTTTTCATTTAAAGAATCAAAAATACAGTTTATTATAATGCAGATGCATTTAAATCAGTATTACTCTATTAACACGTTCACTGCAGCTTGAGGTTGATTCAGCCTCATGGTAGACTTTACGCTGGTGCGGCGCGAAAAACTGTGTTTTCTCTAGTGCGGCGGCTGTTTACACTCAACCGTGTGAGGTATGACAAAGACAAATATAGCTTTCTTTATGTCTGTGAAGCATTGACTCAATATTGTAAAAAAAATATTTGAGGTCGAAATACGCCTCAAACGCACTGATCACAAAATTACTGAATAAGGCGCACCTCAATCCGCAGATTGAGGCCGATTTCGACCTCCAGCGGCGGGGCCCGCGGGCCACGTGAGAGCAGGTAAGTCGACTTTAGTGACGCTACCATAGTCGATACTGGAGCACGTGTCTTTGCGCAATCGTGTTAATTGTTTGTTTTTTATTTTTGTTAAATTCTTTTGTTTAATGTTTTTTATGTGTGTTCAGTTATATATTTATACACTTACATTAAGTGCCATGCAGGCTGCAAAGAAAGTAAAAAAAATTATGACTAATTGTTCACAATGTAAGAAAGCTATGTGCTTGCATTGTTTTAACGAACAGCTTGCAAAGTAATATAGAATAAATTAGATGAACGAATAGTTTGTATTTTATTTAACAACACCTCATACTTTTATGCACAGTACTATAACAATATAAAAAAGTAATAGAAATATAACATAGACATGGACATTCATCGATATAAATTCATTCCCATCACTAATGCCGCCCCGATTTAGTGCGATGTGTGGTCTAAAACGACCTCAAATATATTTTAGGTGTTTTCTCTAAAACTAAATATCAGAACCCGGGGCGAAGCTAGGTGTACATAAAACAATACCATGCAAGTAATTTTAGCATAAAATTAAACATCGAATCACGCTCCTGATCAAGTTACAACACATTTACCAAATGATTGAAACATGAGGCAGAAAAGGCCTCAACCGCATTACAAGGAAGTTTAGCTTGGGGCTGATTTGACCTCAGCCGCACCAGCTGAAAGTTCTTCAAAATTTGGCCCGCAGTGAACGTGTTAAAGGATTTTTTTTCTAATTTATAAACATAGGCAGTCGCTCATCATGTAGGGAAGAAAACTTCTCCGAAAAATCAAATCTTGTAATAAATAAAATATTATTGTATGGGTCAAACTCATCAGCAGATTTCATACTACCGAAGAGTCGATTCTGAAATATTTTGTACTGAACCCATTTTACGCTTATCGCAACGCCCACCGAAATTTATACAGTAATAGAATAAATTTTCCAGGCGATTAAACTGAGCCAAATTAGAGTGAGTGATTTAAGGCCTAATGATAGCAATTATGGTATTGTTTATCGGCCTCTTTACAACGCCATAAATACACAAACAAATTCAAACATAGAACGTAGGTATATTGCCTTTTAATTTGGTATTCGTACTAATAAACATCGAGGTTTGTCTATGAACAATTATTAGGCGTTCCCTAGATGCCATCAATAGTACAGTGACCCTACTTTTATTTTTTAATGAAATAGAGGGGCAAACCAATAGATAAGTCATCTTCGTAAATGAGAACTGCAGCTCATAGATAACTGCTATTATAGAGCCACGAATTAAATGATAGCGCATAAACGCATCGAGTTTTGAGACAAGACTACTTATATTATTTTTCCAAGATTTAAAAGCTTAGTCACGTCGGAAATACCGTAGTTATCAATTTTTTTATTATAAAATGCACCCTGGCTTACAATTGGTGGCCAATTATCCTATTGTTATGTATGGACGTTTTGCCGCGTTGAATAATAAAATAAACAACTGTAACTGGCATTATTCTGAACATTTGACTTAAGTCATGGAAAATACATAGTAAAGCTGTATAGTCATATGCTTTAATCGAATTTCGTAGTAGTATTAAATCATATATATATATAATGTATACCGATTAATCAAGTGATTAATGTAATTGAATTTTTTTTATGTACTGGCCTGCCAACATGACTCTACTCTGCCTGATGAAAATCATAAGCAGAATCCAAGAGTGGTGGTAACTATACTCATTGCAGACAATACAAAAATGCAGCACGGTGACCCACGCCATGGCGGGTTTCTGCATCATTGGGCCTCACATGGAACAACTTTTAATATTTCTGATATATATAATTTGTAAACGTACATGCCACATTATATTAAAACGTATTAATGCTACGGGTTTATGCTAAACTACGGTGATCTTTTACCCTAATAGATTCTGAGTACTATTTCATTTCAATTATGAGATTGTGACCGACGTCCTTTATTAAAAGATAGTTTCTTAATATATAGATAAGTACTGAATAGTAATAAACCTTCCCTGAAATCCCTTCCCTGAACTCCCTATTTTTATATTGCCAAGGAAAACTTGTACCCAATAAATGGAATCGTTTTTGTTGTTAAGAAAACTGCCGGGTATTATAAGTTGACATGAAAAAACTTCACTTAACGACAACAATGAGCGGCCCTATTTTAGACATGTATTAGACTTCTTTTAATGTTGGTTACATTTAGGGTTTAGGTTTAGGGTATGAAAGAGATAGAATATATGATTTTGCTACACATAAACTGTAGTTACAATATAGACTAAACTACAAAGTATGTACTTCGGTGAATTTAACGATTGAATACCGGTTAGGTAACCAGATGGCCGTCTTATGCTGTCTGTATAAACAAGCCAACTAGGGCTCTTTCTTTCAAAATCGAAACCCATACCCTCACTACTCACATAGCTTTAATTTAGTCAATGTTCACGCACTTACACTTTGGTTTAGTTAATTCCAAAAATGATGTTGAAATGCATAAAATCGATTATAAGTATCAATTTTCCTTTTATTTTCTAATTTTACTTCGATACCAGATTTTAGTATATTCACAAAAAGGTTCTCATGTGAAATATAACGTTCTTTATGTCATTCGAAGGTAAAAAAAAAACAATCAACAATCATAATTTAGTATTCGCACAAATACGAGTAAACATTGAGGTCTGTCTATGGACAATTGTTAGACGTTCCCTAGATGCCATCAATTGTACAGTGACCATAGCTTTTTTTCTCGCCACATGCAGTCCACTGGTAATTTTGTAAAAATTCGGAAGGTTGTAAAATTTTTGCTTTTTGATTCATAAAACCCACGTGTTTCCATTTCACTAAACATTAGCAGAATTGTCGATATCGACCCAGTTTGCCATATAATAAGAATAAGAAAGAAAAGCTTATTTTTTTTATGAATTTACATGTCACTTATCAGGTCACCTATCATTTAGTAGTGGATTATTAAAAGCTGTTGATGTAATCATAAATCTATATTTTTTTATGGCAGAGGATGCCAACAAGCAGACTAATGATTATGATGAAAAAGTTTAAAAAAAGAAATTTGAAAGATTTACGTTTTTAAGTCAAGTTTGTTGCCGAGGAAAATTCATATTGATATTATAAATTCGAAAATCTCTTCTGCCTCTCTGTGTGCCATTCTTTCACACCTAAACATGCACTGATTTCAATGAAATTTAGCATGGAGATACTTTGTCACTTGAAAAAGGACATAGGCTATTCTTTACCGCGAAACGTTACAGAAAAATCAGATATGAGAAGTATTGTGTGTGAAGATGTTTTAGAACTGAAAAGTTACATAGGTTTAAATGCCCTAAGTCTTAAAAATAACAGAAATACAAAAGTTTGAAAAAATAATTACTTTCACTTATTGCATACAAAACGGCAATTTCATAGGTAAAGACCTATTAATAGTTAGTTTCTTGTGAATCCTTTATGAACCCTTCTATTTCCATTACATAAAACTAATACGTACAATGTGGTAACAATATATTTATGTAAGTCCATTAGAATTTAATTCACAAGTGAAGGTCTATTAAGCATACTAAACTAGGTTATGGGCGCACACGGTCAGACAAAGATATTAGTGCAGGAGCACTGCAAATACATAATCTGATTGTTCCACTCGACCTCGGATGCTAGATAAGCTCATTACCATCTACTCTCACGAATATGACCAAAGCTTGGCTCTAATTGACATTGTGTTTCATTTGTCCATAATTCTTGTCAAAACAAAGATATATATTTAGTAATAGTTTTAAGTGCTTAACAGCTCTTAACGTCCCTTCTCCCTTTCAGAATCAAAGGAAGTATGTTCTGAGGTTCGGGAACCTCACTCATTCGGTGAAAAGGTACGAAGGGATTAATTAACATCGGTTTTCTGTAAGGCGTGACATCATTCGATTCGAACCTGGCCCATATGTGTCAAAGCATGACTTTGAATAACTTTACCTCTCCCTTTCTGTGTCGAGCCGTCAAAACCTGGAACTCACGTTTGTGAACTACCAGCGCACGTGTTTCCCTCCCACTATGATCCCGGGTCCTTTAAGCGGCGTCTCTAGACACAATGCTGCATTGTCCACATTCGCAATGAGGTCATGAATGAAGATGGTCACCACTCATACTACAATTTCTACTCATGCTTTCCATCAGGCAGAGTAGACTTATTTTGGCAGCTATTTATAAAAAAATTATTGTTTAAGAATTGAACTAACTATTATAACGGGCTCCGCCCGCTTGTATGTCGGTTATCGCGGCAAATAGTAGCCTATGTGTTATTCTGATAAGCTATATTAATGCAAAGTTTTATCCAAATCCGTTGAGTAGTTTTTGCGTGAAAGAGTAACAAACATCCATCCATCCATCCATCCATCCATACTTTCGCGTTTTATAATATTAGTAGGATATAATAATATAATATAATATAATAAATAATAAATATTTCGGACATCTAACACATAACGCCGTCTAGTCCCAAACTAAGCAGAGCTTGTATTATGGGTACTAGACCAGTTGTCTGATGAATACTATATACTTTTTTTTGTAAATACATACATATTATACACAGAAAACACCCAAACTCCGAAACAAATATTTGCAGATCATACAAACATTTGTTCCGACCCGGGAATCGAACCCGAGACCGCAAGAACAGCAGTCACGTACGCTACCACTGCGCCACCGAGGCAGTTGATAATAATTGATATAAATTAGAAATACTGTACATTAATTTCAATATACACTTTTCATTACGTTAGACTACTTAGAATTGCAAATGCTTTAGTCACAAAATTTAAGTAATATATAAATTAATATCATTCTTTGAAATAACTCGGTCCATTTGAAATTATTTGAAGAAATGTCAAACTTTAATTTTATGTAAAAATTTAATAATAAATGTCTATGCTATATTTGCTGTTACTTTAAGAACCGCGCCTATAGACATACTTACAAAAATAATAAAAACTCTACTTTGCTTATAAATTTGTCAAAGCGATCTTAACAACGACCCACATAATATTATATCGCCTACATTAAAAATGAAATTCGTTTACTTTAAAGCTTTCGTAATGCTGGTACACTTAGGTCTTTGAGAGCCGTTCGAGCAAGTGACCTACTTCCAATACCTAGGGCACAGTATCGCTGAGGATCTTAAATGTCACGTCTGAGTGAATAAAGTGAGGTCAGAAAGCAGTCGTGGTAACGCAGCCTGATCAAAAGCCGTCAAAAGAGTATGTTTATATCGTACACTGCATATGTTACATACAGTTACACATAGTTTTATACTAGTGTAACTTAGTCTAATTTTGCAAAATGACTGTTTTAAATCAAATGTACTACACTGTTACATATGTCTTGGTCACTTAAATAAATATTATTAGTACCAGTTGTTGCCCGTGGCTCCGCCCGCGTATATGTTGGTTATCCCGGCAAATAGTAGCCTATGTGTTATCCTGACGTATAAGCTATGTTACTGTAGAGTTTCATCCAAATCCGTTCAGTAGTTTTTGCGTGAAAGAGTACCAAATATCCATGCATCCATCCATACTTAAAAACTTTCGCATTTATAATATTAGTATAGATATAGGTACGTAATACAAATCAAAAGAATAGTTTACGAAAAACGACTTAATTTATTTTGTCGTAAGAGAGCCACGCTTCGGCATGAATGAGCCGGCTCGACCGGAGTGATACCACGGCTTCACAGAAAACCAGTGTGAAATAGCGCTTGCGCTATGTTTCACCGAGTGACTGAGGATACCGGAGGCCCATACCCCAACCCTTCCCCACATTCCTTTCCCCATCCCCCAAAGGTCGGCAACGCACTTGTGACGGCTAGGAGAAGTACATCATCTTTAATGCATTTAATAAGAATCATATGATACGACAAACTTTTACCCTTGGTTTTTTTGAGATACGGGTAAACGAGCAGATGTATCACCGTAAGCGATCTCCGCCGCCCATAGACACCCGCAACACCAGAGGCGTCACAAGTGCGTTGCCAAGAAGGAGTACGCTCTTTTCTTGAAGGTCGTATTGGGACTTTTATTACGGTTTAGTACAACTGAAAAATAAGGTTATAAAGTAAAAAGTGCCCAATTGCGAGTCAGACTAGCCCATGAAGGCATAGCATCCGTAGCAGCAAGTAACATTATATAAAGGTTCTTGTAGTTCGTTTTAACATGTTCGCTAAAAATATTGATCAATTTTAATCGAATGAAAGGTAAATTGCGGTTTACGATTTATTACGTATTAAGAAAAACTACTTACTAGATCTCGTTTTTTCGGTGGAAGTTCGCATGGTAATGTAATAATAATAATAATATATCACTTTATTGTACACCAGATTAATTACATAACTAAATTAAATAAACTAGGACGTACAATTGGCGGCCTTATCGCCATTAGGCAATCTCTTACAGGCACATCACATACTTTTTTTAGTTTTGTCATTCTCTTATTTTAGAAGTTTCACACACACATTTTACTACAAGTTTAAAAGTGTCTCTCGCGGAAACTATTCAGTATAGAAAAAAGTGATATTAGAATTCTCAATATCATTTTTGAAGACTTATCCATAGATAACCCACACGAGGTATGATGAAAAAAAATTTCAGTTTCAGTTCTAAGTATGAGGAACCCCCAAAATTTATTGTTTTTTTTTTCTATTTTTGTGAGAAAATCTTAATGCGGTTCACAGAATACATCTTCTTATCAAGTTTCATCAGAATAGTTTTTATAGTTTCAGAAAAAAGTGGCTGTGACATATGACGAATCCATAAGGATTCGGTTTTTTGCTATTTGGCTACGGAATCCTAAAAAGTGCCACTACTGACAGTATTAAGCACTTAGACTAGTAAAAACGAATCATATAAACCCAAGGTCGAGATGTTTACTATAGAAAGCCCACTGAAGATCTTTTCGGCCCCATTAACAGATCAGCTAACGGAAGTCAAAATACAGTGTATATATTAGTCGTCGTACTATACCTAGGAAGTTTATTTCGGTACGACAATTAAATGCGGGTTAAAATTAACTATATCGATTCGTTTATGTAGTTAATCAGTAGATATAAGTCAAGTTAATGAAATCATATATATGAGTAGTTGTTCTCCTAAAAAAACAATGCGGTAAAACTTCGTCAAGAAATTGTTAATGTTTGACTATTTATTTAAAGAATCCATTAAGTTTAATATTACCACTATTTCCGGCATTATTGAGCCAACTATTTAATGAACAATGTCACACTCTAATGACAAGGATAAACACGAAAATAATTAAGAAATTAACAGAAAGAGTGCACGCCGCGACCAGTGACAGTTCGCGCGCGACTCATGCGTGACGTGGCGGGCCGTTTTTAGCACAACCACTGTTTTTGGCACGACTTACGAGTTCTTCCCGTTTGTCTCCCGAAACTCAGCGAACAAATACGCTCCAGTACTATGATTACTACGTCGTGTGACACCGAAACAATCATAGCATTGTCAGCGTTCTCGAACGATGATTCAAACCATGTGGAACGATCGTTTGTCCTCATTAATGCATTCATGTCTTTTTTTTAACAAAGGAAATACCTGGCATACAAAATATTGACCTTTATAAGTTCCAGTCCGAGATCGTGTCGTTCCCGAGAGTGGAATTAACGATCTCACGAAACTAGCATTGCGTGTTCATGTTTGCTGAAGGCAGTTTTTTAGTCCACACTGTCAGCATCGGTCACAAAAGGGAAACAGACAAATAGTCTATCAAGCGTGAAGCACGGGCAGGTAGGGGCGTATCGTTTGTTTCAACAGGTTATTGTATTAGCACTAATGAGGTAGCGGCTCGCTCATTTATTTAACATCTAAGAAACAAACTGTTGATTCACATTTACAGTTGTTGTTGATCTACAATAGAATTAGGTTAAGAAGTTTTATTCGCTTTTATAAGTGCGTCGCTAACATGAAAGTAGGTTCGAAGTGTTCACCATTATAATTATTTTAGTATTAAGTAGGTATATTTGCATTTGTTGTTGTCAGACCAACACAAGTATATCTCAAACTAGCTGACCCACGCAACCTCGTTTGCGTCTCCTATTGCCCGTAGCGTGATAATTTTCCCCTGTTTTTGTAACATTCATTATTGGTGCTCCGCTCCTATTGATCTTAGCGTGATGATATATAGCTTATAGCCTTTCTCTATAAATGTACTATCCAACACTGAAATAATTTTTAAATCGGACCAGCAGTTCCTGAGTTTAGCACTTTCAAACAAACAAACAAACAAACAAACAAACTCTTCAGCTTTATAATATTAGTATAGATATAATGAAAATATATGAAAAAATGAGATAAAATTAATACAATTGTAATAATCGATATAAAGTAAAGTAAATGATTTTTAATCGATAATATATAATTAACACTTCTTTGTTAAATTATTTTTAGGACTAACAGTAAAAATTCTTACTTCGTTGTCGGTCTGTCTGTACCTATATTTTTCTATCAAGGCATTTTCCATAACATGTGAAGTCAAAGTTTAAATTAACAGTAAATGCTTATCTATATAGACTTATAGTACCTATCTGAAAGCTGAGAAAATTAAACTTCTGAGGCAGTGCAATGAGCATATCCTACATCTTTCATTTTTATTGTTTTGCGCATGTCAAAGAATCATGTGTGTATGTATATTTTTTTAATTTATATATTCATTTAAAATCTGTAAACGATTTTACTCTACATAACCGATAGTTTTTGGGTTCTTTCGTTTCATAGTTAATAATATAAGCCCTGAATAAGTTTTTTTTCAACGATGTATCGTAATCCAAAAGACCAAATCGTCCTGAATTACTTTTTCGTTTAGAATTGTTTTAATGAAATGAAAAACGTTCTCAAAAAGCGCTAAGTGTAGCTAATCTATATATATAAAAGAGGAAGGTGACTGACTGACATACCCAGAGATCAACGCACAGCCCAAACCGCTGAACCTAGAATCCTGAAATTTTGCATGTAGGTTCTTTATATAACGTAAGTGAGCACTAAGAAAGGAATTTTGGAAATTCCACCCCTAGGGGGGCAAATCAGGGGAGTCTGCGTAAGCGAAGCCGCGTGCAAAAGCTAGTATATTATAAAATATGTATAATAAATTTCATAATATTTTAATTAACCATCTAATAAAACATGTTCACAATTAACATCATATATTACAAAACCGTATATCTATCGGCTAAACAAATTCATTATAACTAAGTTGTTTACACCTAAAGTTTATTATTATTGGGGGCAATACTGATCAAGCTGTCTATAAGAATAGTTAATGTAATTAGATGTTCGACCATGAGTGCTGTACTCTCGTAGCAAGTCCATCGACACTGTGTTACAACACGTTAGTCTCCAAATAACATGGATACGTGTGGCGCCGGCAACGTAGGTCAAGACGAGTATTTTCGTCCTCGCCTTGATACAGGGCTACCGCATATCATACGTGTCAGTCAGTGTAATATTAACTATACCGTCATTCGCATAACATGCCGATATTCTGATTTCTCTACGAACTCAGATGCCACTGGTTGCCACACAAGTAGTTATGATCACTTATAAAATCTGTGCGTCATAGATATTGTATACCTACTAGTCTAGTATCAGCTTGTGATTGCGTTTTGCAATCTATGTAAACACTTTTGGCGGTAGAATAACCTCAGGTGTGTTTAAGCATAAGGAAACATACACTTTTAAGTAGGTATGTATTTAGCAGTGTACTCTACTGTAGATAGACCAGATTAGTATCAGTAGATCAGACTATAAAGTTAGTTAGTAAAGAAGAGAAGGTTAGTTATAACATGAGTTGTTGTTAAAGGAATACAAAAAAAAGAAAAGCCAGCAATTTAATTTTTTTACTTAACTTTAGATAAAGTCAAATACATTTTTTATAGATATTCTGCCTATGATAATAAACTAGAAGCAAGTGATAACGTACAATAATTTATTTTTTTTAATGAAAACAACAACAGTGGTAAATGGTATTTAGAACCACCATCAAATCATGTAAACTGACTAATGATCATTATAGGGAACTAAAACACGAATATAGACTTTTATAGCCCAAGACACGTTAACATATAGGTATACATTATAATTATTTGTAACAGGTTTTAAGTTAGTCTTGAAATCAAACATATGTAATTAAACAATCTCCTAACCACGACAGATAACGACTAGAGTGCGCTGTAAGAGCTCAATCTGGCTCAAGACATTGACCTATCTATTTGTCCGACTGCTATCAGTATTAGAAACACGTAACTACATCAACACCGGCTACATTTGTTGGTGTACACATGTAGGCTATTACAAATATATGCCGAGTGGAGATATTTTTGCCCAAGCAGCTGTAGGATGCGACCGCGAGTCATCTGGCACATCGATCGGCAAGCTCACATCTGTAGTGATCGTGCAAACTTTCCGCATAAACAATGCGGGTACAATACGTTCTTTGTTATTAAATCAACCCGCAGTATGACCCCTGAATACTTCATCATTGATTTGTACACATTACGTGTTATGCAAACTACAGTTAACCACTTAATGAAATGTAAAAAAGTGAGAAAATGAAGACGTTATACCTAATACATAGAAATAGGGATACATAGACATAGAGAAGTAAGTATAACAGTGGTATAAAGACACTTTAGTGATATCAATTACGAGTAAAATCACAAAATTTTAATAATTTTTGCAATTCAAGTAGTATCTCCTGAATAATATTTTTAGGGTTCCGTAGCCAATTAGCAAAAAACGGAACACTTATGGATTCGCCATGTCTGTCTGTCCGTCCGTATGTCACAGCCACTTTTTTCCAAAACTATACCAACTATACTGTTGAAACTTGGTAAGTAGATGTATTCTGTAAACCGCATTAAGATTTTCACACAAAAAGAAAAAAAAACAATAAATTTTGGGGTTCCCCTTTTAACTGAAATTAAAAAAAACTATTTTTCATCAAACCCATACATACGGGTTATCTATGGATAGGTCTTTAAAAATGATATTGAGGTTTCTAATATCATTTATTTCTAAACTGAATAGTTTGCGATAGAGACTCTTCCAAAGTTTTAAAATATGTCCCCCCCTCCTGTAACTTCTAAAATTAGAGAAAGATGAAACTAAAAAAATACATGATGTGCATTACCATGCAAACTTCCACCGAAAGTTGGTTTGAACGAGATCTAGTAAGTAGTTTTTTTTTTAAAACGTCATAAATCGTAAACCGCAATTTATCGATCAAACTTACAACGAACTACAAGAACTGTTACATTATGCTACTTGCTGCTACGGGTTCCCCTTCATGTGCGAGTCCGACTCGCACTTGACCGCTTCTTTATACTTACTTTTTAATCTATACTAATATATAAAGCTGAAGAGTTTGTTTGTTTGTTTGTTTGAACACGCTAATCTCAGGAACCGCTGATCCGATTTGAAAAATTATTTCAGTGTTAGATAGCCCATTTATTGAGAAAGGCTATAGGCCATATATCATCACGTTAGGACCAAAAGGAGCGGAGCACCAATGAAAAATGTTTCGAAAACGGGGGAAAATTATCACGCTACGGGCAATAGAAGACGCAAACGAGGTTGCGTGGGTCGGCTAGTCTATACTAATATATAAAGCTGAAGAGTTTGTTTGTTTGTTTGAACACGCTAATCTCAGGAACCGCTGGTCCGATTTGAAAAATTATTTCAGTGTTAGATAGCCCATTTATCGAGGAAGGCTATAGGGTATATATCATCACGCTACTACTTATAGGAACGGAGCAACAATGAAGAATGTTTCAAAAACGGGGGAAATTTTCACGCTACGGGCAATATAAGGCGCAAACGAGGTTGCGTGGGTCAGCTAGTACTTTAGTAAAATGATTTACTAAATCTTAATTTATAGTAAACTAGCCATTCGGTCCGGTTTTACACTCTAGTATTATATACATGTAGGTATTACACATATAAACCTTTATCCTGAATCTATACTAATATATAAAGTTGAAGAGTTTGTTTGTTTCTTTGTTTGAACAGGCTAATCTCAGGAACCGCGGGTCCGATTTCAAAAATTCTTTCAGTGTTAGATAGCCCATTTATCGGGGAAGGCTATATATTATCACGCTAAGACCTACAGAAGCGGAGCAACAATGAAGAATATTACAAAAACGGGGGAAAATTATCAGGCTACGGGCAATAGGAGACGCAATCGGGATTGCGTGGGTCATTTAGTGACTCTATATGTTGCTGAAAACTGTATTAAAATCTTTTGAGTAGTTTAGAAGATCTAAGCGAACAAACGGCGAAATTAACTTCATTTTATAATATGAAAAGAGTTCTAAATTCAACTAAATTTACATTTGATAGTGGTTTAAGAGAAGCCTAAAATATTAATTTCTCTTCTTACGTCTAATTGAAACTGAAAGCAGCCTGTCATAAACGTAAAACTTATATAAACGCAAATTGATTTAAGTAAGGTAAAATGGACAGAGTAGAAATGTTATACACTGGTGTCACAGAGGATAACAAAACATGAGCCTGAAAGGTAATTAATCAAAGTCAGTAAGCATATAGCGAATGTCTTCTTGATTCTGAACTATATGATTATACCTATATATATGTATACTTATGCAACATATGCTTACAAACCTTTTTACTAAATATATGTTCAAACTTCATTCAAAAATGGCTTGATAAACTTGGTTTTATTAAGAGACTAATTACGTCCATACCAAAAATCTGTTATGCTTTCACGACGAAACCGCTGCATCGATTTTAACAAAATTTGGCATGGAAATACTTTGATTTTTGATTAACAACAATGACTACTCTTTACCGCTATAACCGACATACATGCGCGATGAGTCGTGAGCAAAAGCTAGTTATAAATATTTCGTTTTTAGACTAAGATAAGTAGGCTATGAACATTGTTCCCAAAGTTTTACCAACGTAATTCTAAATAGACTTGACAAGGATAAACCTGCTGTATCTAGTGTGGAAATAATATAACTAATTTAGGTGTAAACATTTCGCGGTTATTGAATATGATTTTACGATAAATTGAAGCTATATTTCTATCCCCATAAAACGGACTTTACGCCATCCGGTCATAAACAATTGAATGACCGTAATTTATTTTATTTGTTGTTGGACGTGGTAATATCTAATCTATCTTGATGTTAAATAGGTAATCAAAAGAATTCTCCTAGGAGATAGCTTCTAAGATTGGTTTTGCAACTTGACTGATCATAGTTGTCTCTGAAAAAAAATCTAGTTCAACTTTCTCTCTTACGTCATCTCTAAGTAAGAAAGTAAGTAAGTACCTACAAGTTTTATACAACATCTTAATTCAAATATATTTCCTAAAACTATCAAATCCTCAGTGTATATGAGGGACATGCTAATAACACCCATGGTTTGCAGAAGCCCATTAAAAAAATAAAACTTTTGATTAAGTTGCAAGTCACGAAAAAAATTACCGAAGTGGGTCGCTAGGAGCTAAGTTCGTTATATTGTAAATAGGCTAATATCTCCTAGCCTCATATAACTCCTAACTCGAGTTGAGAAGTAAAAAATTAGTCCTTCGTGGAAAAGCTTCCGGCAATTTGAGTCACGTGAATTGTTCATGAGAATCGTAAATTATGTTTATGAGATGTCAGAATGAGTTCGAGTCCATCTGTAAGCTTTTGGAAAACAAGCAAAAGATTTATTCATACACAATGAAAACAAAAAAGAAATATGTTCTGTCCGAGATTCTTATTACATTTTTATGAACATAAGATTCATATTATAAACAAAAACCTTTACCAGACGATAACTCAGGTCTTGTTTTGGCAAAAGTTGGGTCATTATTTACTAATTTACTACTTCAGGCACTTATGTACATCAGTGAACTTAATGCCCTAGGTATTTTCTACCTTGCTGTTAGAGATATAATAAGGTAATTGCTTCGTGGTTATAGTTGTTCAGAAATAGATACAATTGATATAAATCAAGAGATACAAATATACATGTAAATAGATACATATATAGATATATACATACCCAATTACATACATAGATAGATACACAATGTGGAGGAACGGGTGTCATGCTCCTCCAATACACATCCCAAGTTCACACCCGTTCCCCCACAGTGGTGACCCCGACGTGATCCACTGTGGAGGAACGATAATCATTCTCCCTCCAATACAAAGGGAGGATCCTCCACTGCCCAACAGTTGATGTTGGGACGATTGATCTTTGGTAGATGGCGCTATATTGTGTTTTTGTTTTTTCGTTGCATGTGAAAATCGCCACAACAACATTTTTTTCTAGAAAACTGTCTAAAGTCAATTTAATTACATCCTCAGCACTGTTATTCATTTGAATCTCCAGCCGTCTGTAGGTATTAATATTTTCCTCAGGTAGCACAGTACAGCAAAATTTCAATGACTAAGATGATAATAATAAATGAAAAGTAATAAAATCTACAGGCTCTTGAAAATAAAAATATTAAAATATAATCAATCAAAGACCGCATGTGTTGTGTTATTATGGTTACAATGCATACTATTATCCGTGAAGGACAGTCGGTTTTAATCTACTGCCGACGCTGATCGACGACAACAAGACTCGGCATCGTAGCAGTTATAGCAAGTAGCAGTTGTAGCAGTGTATGGTGATGATTTCAAGGCACTCGCGTCACGATTACCACTTCGGACCAACTGCTGTAATATACCTCAAAACTTCAAAAACAAACGCTGTTTTTAGTATACACTAAAACAAAATACAGTCATCTAATATTGTTTCCACACACCGATCATTTCAGAACGGAGAACCAGCAATGAGTGGCGCCGAAAAGCGACGGTTCCGAGCGTAAACTGTGACAGGTTATTGAATAAAGAGGGCACAAGACTGCTTTCCGCTTTGAGAGCGCTTTGTCTTGTGAAGAAGGGCTCTCATTACTATCTTGTGAAGATGGTAAGATGATATCGTTGAAAAAACTTAATCTGTAATCTGAGGACTACCTACAGACTCGGGCCATGGGCTGCTATCACCGTGCAAGTCATAAAGAGTCTAATTTAATAGCTGTCAATAATGACCACTTTTACGAGCCATCCTACCAATTTACGGCATATTGGCAAGCAGCCGATATAGTGTGTGTTCATTGTTTCACGACAAACGGTGTTTTACATAATACTCTCAATTTATTAAAACATTAGAAGCATTGTACGTGTGACAATAACGTAAATTAACAGATTAGTACTGTCAACGCTATGGTCGATGAAGTCGTAAACTAATAAAAATATTGTCTTGTAAAAGTCTGATGTGACCTATGTAATTATTTATCTTCAAGACTTTATTTTTCAGGAACCAACATATAAATTAGACTACAAGTACAATATAAATATAGATATTCGTAATTCCCTTGACTTCCTAAAACATACGCATTCACTTTTGACCCAGCTTTCTGCAAAAACAGAACGTTAAGTATATTAACTATTTTTAACAATAAACAAATGCAATAGACAGATCGTTTTTATAACGCAAAAAGATAGCACTCATAGCGGATTATCTATTTTCTATTTAATATATACCAAACCAAATCTTAGAGTCTTAAAATTTCTTAAACCATTTACCTGAGAATAGACTTGGTTTTCAGTCGAAGTTTCTACTGCCCAGGTGCATTAGACCCCATCGCGTACTAAACCCTCCATCTTATACTGTACCGTATGTTCCGATAATTGCCTCTTACCATCACAGAGTATTCATATCTAAGCTTTTAATTACTGTTTACTTTTCCTTTTTAACCTGTTTTTTTTTATGAAAATATTATAAGTTGACCTGTGCAGTCCTACTTGAAAAATCAATCGTAAATCTGTCTGTTTTATACCAAAAATAACTAAATACATGCCTCTATTAAAATCAATCCTCGCGAGCGAACATAAACGAGTTTTCAATTGTTTTCACATGTACAAAATGATTTTGTTAATATTATTTTGTAAATGTGCCTGCACGCAATCAGCTTCAAATAATAATGATATTTTTGGTTAATATTTGATGTGTAACAGCTTAGCAAGACCTCTGTGGTCCAATGAAGCCAAATTAAGTAAAAACAAATTATATATTTTTTTATTCTAATAATTCTTGATGGTAATTGTACCCAATCACGGATGTTGTGAGTTTGATTGTGTTCAAAAACTTCCGCTGCTCACAGTACAATGTGATTTATGTTTACGTGGAATTGCGTTCTTACTTTTATTTAACTATATATGTTTATTGATAGTTGCGTAAAAATGTATAAATTAAATAAAGAACAGAAAAGTTACAGTTTTGTATTGATCAGTCTGGCAAAGTAGGCAATAAATTATATGAAGTGAAATAATATGATACGAATCGTATCTTTTATTGACATGTGTTTGAAGCTCGAGTTCGTGAAAATAAATTATCAGTTACTGAAATGTATGAATTGGTAGTATTATAAAATACGAAGTAAACTTTATATTTGTGGGTGCTCGTTGTTAAGTGCAGAGTTAAACTATCCTAGCCAGGTGCCAATAGAGACCTCACCGTATTTCGAAGAGAACGTATAAGCCGTCGTCCTGCTCGTCGTACGAACATATTTAGCAATCATAACGGGTAGTTAAAGACTCTAAAGTCTGTAAACGGTCTTTTCTTTTTTTAAAAAGACAACTCCCGCACTAGAAATAAATCCTGTGTAGTTTTGGGTAAACATATATGAAACGAACACAAAGAACACCCATACTTAGAATAACAATTTGTAGATCACACAAATGTTGTCACATGTAGGAACGATTGAACGCATAACAATTGGCGAAGTAGGAAGCGGCGTGATGACCGCATAAACCACTAGATCATATGTGCATTATGTGCGTCTTTTTATGAAACTGTGGTATCATCTAGCATTTGGATTTCACAGGCCTAATGACAGTATCTGAACGTAAAGTATGAAAGTTCGCCCATATCATAGCTGACTTTAAGCCGACTCCAATATATTTTGGTGAAAAAAAATCCTCGAAAAGGAATTAAGATTATTGGTTCACTGTCGATGCAAAGCAATGTATTGTTTTGATAACTAAATTATAAATCGATTGGTCTACGACAGTCTACGTCAAAATGTATCTAACACAATATATTACTCACACTTCAGTGTGTTTGCTTACGTTCACGTCCAATGATCTGCATCTAATGTACCAAAGCTCTCAACTCTATAAAATACGCCTTCACAATTTTAGTTCCCACATTAGCGATTAGTTCGAAGTTCTGTTGTTGGTTTATTACGGAGGAATGTTTATCCGTAGCATTCTTTTAAAGATGTTCAAAAGAATTAAAAACGGTTTCATATTTTACATAAGACTTCCGCACTGAACATTATTAATTGAAAAAAAAAATAAACAAAAATAAAACCGACTTCAAGGTTCGACTCGATTTCTCTTGGATGCCATCATCAGATCTTAGTGTCCTTTAAAAGTACCACCGTTGGGATAGCTCTTTTCCATTAAAAAAAGAAACATCAAAATTGGTTCTTATTAATTTGCAAATCGATTAATCCTAGTGACATTTTCTTTCATTTTTCTAAATCAAAGTATTAAATATATCATATTTTAATAAATTAATGAATGACAAAGGCACAAAAATGTCTACGAATGAATAATCATGTTTATTTTACAGATTACAAAATCGTCTATTACTTACAGTGTATTTATGTTATCAAAACTCTAAACTAAATCTAAAACTCTTTAAAATAAATAATGAAAACATGCTGTTAAATTGCATGTTTTGACATGTAAGAGTTAAAGGTCGTTTAAATTCAACAATCTTACTATATTAGATTGAACACCAAAACAAAATTAGTAGTATAAGCATCTAAAATAAAACCGAATTCATTCGTTGGTATCGATACTCACACTACGAAAAAGTTTGAAAATACTATTGAATGGTTGTTATTCTAGTAGTTAATAGTCACATCGTTTTTCTCTATAAGAATTTTAAGTCTGATGAGTAGAATTTCTATTTACCTAATCTTTACCTCTTTGGAGGAGTTAACATTCGATAAATCAATATTACATACAAACACACAAATATAGGGTACATTTACGGTATTTTTCTGTCAATCATATCAGGATCTACATTTTTTTACTAGAGCCTGCCAAAGTGAATCTTCTCTGCCTGATGAGAAATATAAACCGAATCCAAGAGTAGTGTGCCTCATAATCATTCCAAATGATGACAATGCAACAATGCAGTATGATGAACCTAATGTAATACTTCTGCATCATTAGGCCTCCGTTCTCGCACCCACTAACGAAACACGACCTCACGAATGCTAAAAAAAATGACTAGAATATTAAAAGATTGCTCTATATGTATTTAAACCACTTTAGATACATGGTTCTAACCACGACAGTTAACATCTGCCGTTTATTGATAATGTTGTTGTTGTTTACTATAATACAGTAGTATTAGAAAAATGCTTATAGAATATGAAAATCTTGGAATAAATTTCCTGTTTCAGTGGTCTACATGAACATTGCAACTGTTAAATTTATATAAATGTATCGCGAGCAAACGTGATTTACATAATACTAAATATTGTCATAAGTACATTCCTTTACACTTGAAACGTCAATATATCATACATCAATGAACAGGAATTACCTACAGATATCAGTTATTCACAGACACACGTGTTGAAAACGTGATGCCAACCTCTGATGTAGTTTAATTATAATGCATCCTGTATTATAAAATCCGCCATATTCGCCCCTTCAACATCAAAGAAATCCGACAACTCGGACATTGTAAACACAACATCAGCATCCACACTTACAACGGAGAGCGCATTCCTAGAATATGAACCGGTTTCCCTGATCCGATCTACCGAATACAAAATTAACCGCGTTAGTTCAGCGTCTTTAATCCGGCGCTAATAGAACCGACCTTGACAATCGTAAATATTTATATCATGGTTTACGATGGTCAGTGTGAATGTCTTCTAATTTTAAGATGAGGTTAGTTTATGAAAATAGATCGTGTCGTTGTCACAACCTTCTTGACAAACTCAGTCACGCATTGGATTAGGTACGTATGTAGGCATGACGCTTAAAATAGCAACAAATATGGGTACAAATCCCCATTTTGTCCCAGTGTTATGTATTTTCATGTCATGTCCTGTCGTGATAAAGCCGTCCATCTCAACCATATATCATCGAAAACTTTCTGCGGCTCTGAGCTCTGAAGGTTTATATCACACACTATTTGGACAGTATAGAAGATAAATCTGATTATTTTTGTACTGTCTCGTCTTGAATAGATATTTTAACTACTATTTTTTTTATATGGGCCTGCCAAAGTGACTATACTCTGCGTAGCGGACAGCATGAGCAAAAACCCAAGAGTAATTGTCACCATACTCATTGCGAACGCAGAAAGTTCAACAATTCAGTATGGTGACCCACACTATGATGTCGACAATATTGAGATGTTTCTGCATCATTGGATATAACTCAGGAGACAATCTCGTTATGTGTAGTAATAGTATATTAATTCTGGTAACCCAAAAATCATTGGCATTGAGACGGCAATTTTATTTGACGAGTTTACCTTCTGTTCAGTTATGCTATCTGAATGGGGATTTAAAGGGCCATCAACGTCGGAATTAAAATAACTTTCCTGCTGTTTGGTCTGATGTCTGTTTGCACGAAGTAGTTTAGAAATAAATGTATCTGGTTAAAATAAAAAAGTTTCCTTCCGTTTCGCATTTAATTTTATAAATACACAAACTACTTTTTATACTCATATAAATAGTTTGTCAATGGTAGCAAATCTTGAATATTTTATTAAACGATGGGTTCAGAATTTAATACAGTCAATCATTTTCAATTAATAATACTATAACTTGAATATAAAAGGCACTAACAAAGTTATATTTGTCAAATTCACTACGAATTCCAAAAATAAATAATACATGACGTGGCAATCTCTTTCTATCAACCTGTAAACAGGTATGACATACATGATACTCAGACTTTTATTTCTATGTACTACGGGCTTCCACCTTAACTAAAGCTTTAGTACTGTTTAATATAAATGTACTTTTTAATGAAAATGTAAAATATTAGTTAAAAAATTAAAGCAAATGGGTAACTACGGAACCCTATTCTATGCGTGGCCTGACACACACACAACACAATAGGAGGAGGTTCTCAATTCGACTGTATTTTTTTATGTATGTTCGCGGATAAGTTCATCGTTTATGAACCGATTTCGATGATTATAATTTTTTTATGAAAATTAAATATCCCAATGGTGGTACCCATAATAAGGACACTAAGATCTGATGATGACATCTAAGAGAAATAGATCGATTTGGTCGTTCTTGAAGTTTTTTTTAGAACAGATTCACTGGCACACGCGGGTATTATAACGTAATTTAAAGCAATGTTTTATTTACACTAAATACACTTATTGAAAATGTTGAAATTAAATATTAAAAACATAATTATTACAACACCCGTTCATGTGGTTTATGTAGTGTATTAAAAGAAATAATATAATACCTATAGTCAGAAGCTTCATTCATAACCAAACCCTACAATAAGTGTCTCCGTAACTACAATCATAATATTGATACGTTACAGTGTGTACAAAAAGATATGAATGCCTTTGTGGCAGTATTCAAGCAACCCTACGGAAACCACTGAAAGTATTGATTGTCAATCAAGAGGTCATACACTCAACTCTTAACCTACGGAACTATTCTGATAACCTTACCAAAGTTGACCCTACAAAAGTTAACACTTAATTTGTACATACTGTTATAATATATCTATACCAATTAGATAGTTTGTTTATTACTTTACGACTACGATACAAAAAAAACCATCGACTTATCTCTAAATTTCACTCTTTCTGTCCATTATATCTTATATTATTTTATTAATCGAAATTATGTTTTAAAGTCATCTTAAGAACGTCGTTTGACTTGACGAACAGTTATTTTTAGTTTGATTTCTGGTGTGTGGAGGATTTTAGAACAACGGAATTAGCACTAATGAATAATGTAAAATCTGGTCTTAGTTGCCGCGATACAAGCCTCAAGCTTAGTGCGGAAACCGACGATAAGTTCAAACCTGTAATTTGTTTATGTACAAATAAATAAATAAATTAATTAATTACCCGACTACGGCAAAGCCAAAGGAGGGTTATGATTTTGACAGGCTATGTATGTATGTATGTATGTTAATTTGTTCCCTCCTAGCTCCTTAACTACTCATTAGAACTGAACAAATGAGGTGTCGTTAGAAGCGTCATGATTGTCTGCTGGTTATAGGCTATATGACATGTCACTGAACCTAATGTGGTGCCCTCTAGCCGACATAAAGTACTGTATTAAAGAAATAATTATAGATAAACAAGTCGTGTTTGATATCATTGTAAAGGGCGTTACTTGTACATTTTAAAAATATATATATTATTAGCATTTTCTCTTGACTTTGTCCGTATTTACTGATAATTGTGATATTTCTATGGTACCTATTTAATATATACTTTGCAAAGAAATTAATATTATAGAGGCACCAAAACATTTAAATAAAAAAAAGGAAAAACTAAAACCCAACTACGACAAAAAACGACGCTGAAAAGGCATGAAACAAGTTTCAAAAGCCGTAGTCACGCGTTGTTAAAGTTATGTAAGTTATGGACTATGGCACATTACACTACATGAACTACGGGCTTTAAAACTTAGTAATGTATCATAGTCCATAACACTTTACAGTGATGATGTCCGTTTATGAAGCAAAATACGTAACTAAGTTGGATTCCTATTCTATGGTAGGCGTTATGTAGTTCGTAGATAAGATTATCAGAAAAATATTTTTAATTTTATACATTTCAGACCTTTGTCTAGTTTAATTGTTTTTAAACACTTTACTTGTAATAAAAGCATGCATTAATGTATGTTTCTACATTCAAACGTTCTTTGGTTCATATTACGAATATTCGAATAAGACATCTCACAGTTAATAACAGCAGCATAAATAAACACAGTATCTTCAACATTAATTTGTATCAAGGTACGAATATGCACATCGATAAAACCAACAAAACATTTTCAAAGAACTTTTCTCTATGGCTCTCCAATATTACCGCTTCGTTCTTTGCATGGAATTTAACCTAAATAGGGTGAGCCTCATTCATTCGTTCGTTAATTAAATGCCAAGCTGTTTAATAGGTTTTAAAGATAGCTCGATTCTTTGTTAATCGATTTATTTGTGTATCAAGGGTAAAATGAATTGAATACAATACTTCGTGTTTCTATAACTGGGTACTGTAAGTTAAAAGCATAATTTTATAACGCGAATGCTCACTGTGACGAAGTACAAAGTTATCTACAGAAACCGATTCATTCGTTTACTGTGATTTTGACAGATGAAAATACTAAGAGTGTTACATTTTATAGTTTACCTCTGCATCTACCGCATCCGATTTCTACGCTACCATAAGATTAAATGTGAAAGAGTGCCCAGGAGCATTAAATTCGCTTGTGTACAACAGTACAACTTATACATAACATTCATTCATGAAAATAAGGGATCTTATCTTATGACAATACCATGAAAAGATATTATACTAATTTTAGAATTGCCTAAAACATCAAAGGTTAACTGGTAAGATAACATAATAACATATTTGTTGAATCAAATTACTCAAACACACACAGATACGTACATACACACACACACCCACGCCCATGCACACACATTCACACACACACAGCCACTCACACACACAAATATGTTAAATTAATATTTTAACATCACTATATAATATAACTAGCAACCCAATTCATTGTCTCTTCAGAGGGAAAGGAACTGTTATCCCTTACTACAGGTTACTACCTAACCTAGCAAGGGTGACAGAACTTCACCCACAAGATTTTATATATATGTCCAAATGAATGTAAAATTGACAATGTTTTAAAATCTCACCTATAATAAAAAAAATGTAACTTTTGCCTGCAGCTTATTAATGTTTTTTTTTTCAATCAAACATACCTTATTTATAGTAAAGATTCAATATTTTCTGGTTGAAAGGCACTCAATGCCCTTTTTTGTACCTGTAATAACATAAAAAAATATTTTAAATAATTGTTACAAAGAAAGTAGGTTTACCTCTAATAAAACTAGGAAGTATAAATGAATAAAAGCTACGCCTTTAAAAGTATTCACTGAACTTTTAACAAGGTTGAACCAAGTCAAGCTATTTAATCTATTATTCTAAGAAACATGTTTTAGATTTTAATTAATTACAGTACAACATGTAACTATGTAATAAGTTTTAAAGAATTTTCTACTTCTTATATTCTACGCGTTCTTGTGTTTTTAAATGAAATAATTTCTTGGCATTTCTGTACGTACAATGGTTGATTATTTAAACAAAATCATTGTTTTCATTTTAATCAAAATATACGTTAACGTATTCTCTTACTCCGATGATGATAACAAGGCTGAAGTAAAATAATATACATCATGATGTCTTTAAACTAGTTTACAGATACCATAAGGATGATCTATTATAGATATTCCAAGGTCAGCCAAAATGTGGTGAAATTTCCTGCGTTCTTTGAAACATATTTGAAATTGTCGGTGACACCAATTCGCAGAAAATAATCACAAGAATATAGATTTTTGTACAACGTTTTTTTCTTGATTGTTTTTTTTTTTGTTAAAATTTACCCTTGAGAGGTATAATCTATGGTACACTATAGAGCGACGTTATAGTTAACGTTAGGGTTTTTGTTCTGATTGGTTAGTGGTACCACTGGAGTGTATGGCACCACTATTTTTGTAACCATATATATATAGCCACCGATTATTACCACTGCATTATAGCACACAGGCTTAGCCAGGTTTTAGTTTCGAATGCGGTTTCAACATAATAAAATGACTATGTCCTTTTAAAGCACATTGTACATTGCTTATAAACAAGCGTAGTAATAGTTTGGTAATTAAATTAAACGAGTGCTTTATTATTTGGTCGAACTCAGTTCGAATATATTATTTATTTATTTATTTTATTAACACTTCCTGCATTACATATTGCATTAGGCGGACTTAATGCCGAGTGGCATTTTCTACCAGTCAACCTGTGGATGGTTTAGAAAGTGACGTGGCAGGTGCATGTACAACACATAGTATATTATGGAGTTAATTATTATACCTTTGCAGTATACAGACATTCTCTATTTTATTAGCCAGTTTGCCATTTAACTGATTGAGAACGAAATAATTTGGTTCGTTGAACTGTCATAGTTATCCTAAAAGTTTGACGTGAGATAGTGTTTATTTATTGAAGTGAACTTTGAAATTGGAGTCATGATCCTTACTGTTTGCAGAACGATTACTTGTGTAAAAATATGTCTTATACCAATTACAATACGACTAAAATATTGTTTGAGTTTTCATTTTATTTTAACACATTACGACTGAGGCTGGGCCTTACGCTTGGATGTCGATTTTCGCGATAAAAACATTTGCGAATAAAATATTCTGTAGTCTCAAAAGTTCGAGTTGTTGCTCCCATCAAATTAAATTCACATCGGTTCAACGAGTCCTTTTCAACAATTATAAAGAAACACCTGTATTCACTGAGTGCTCATTATTTTATATGAAGTGTTTAGCTTTCGTTATTTGAATTAAATTTATACATTTTTCGTATGAAGTATTTACTACGTACTTTCTACATAAGCTTCACATATAAATACCTAATTATAATGACTTGAGACATGTTTTCTAAACCCAAACTTAGATAGAAAACATTCTTTTCCGCAAGAACATTTCTCTTCTATACATACAAATAAATAAAATTGGAGTGTCTGTTTGTAATATTAAAATAATCATAATATGTTTACTTGGTACATGTACCGAAACAACATTTTTTTAATTTTTGTCTGTCTGTCTGTTGGTCTGTCTGTACGTCTGTCTGTTTCTTCCAGGTAATCTCTGGAACGGCTGGACCGATTTTGACGGGACTTTCATTGGCAGATAGCTGATGATATAAGGAGTAACTTAAGCTACTTTTTTTTAGACTACCTTTGTCCCGCGGCATTACCCGCGGTACGACAATAACTGCGGGTAATACCACGCGGTTCAGCTAGTCACACATAGAAGCATTCCAAAGAATACAATTATATATTTTCATGAACGAATATGCCTATGTATATTCATAGGAACTGAATCCACGACCTCTGACGCTGTAAACGGTTTAACTTCAGCTGATCTTCAATAAATTATATAAATTGTTTCAAAAATGAATGTCAAACCCAGTAACAGCTGTTCTGAGTGTCATGGGAACATTATAATAGCTTATACAGTTACTACTATGGAGGTCGTTACAGCAAATTTATCGCTATAACCACAACATGACGATTTTAGAAACATTCACGGTTATAAACGTTACTATTAGATATTTAGTACGCAGAGCATGTTAGTTTCATTTCATTTGTTTCTTATTAATATGTATATAATTACTTACGATAAAATTTCAAAGTAAATAATCGTATATATAAAAAACAATTGATGTTCGTTTGTCTCGCTAAAACTCGAGAACGACTAGGCCGATTTGACTGATTTTGGTTTTGAAATGTTTGTGGTAGTCCAGGGAAGATTTGAACGGTACAAAAATCCAAATGTCACGTGTACGAAGTAGCGGTCACAGCTAGTAATAAATAAATATCTAGGACATCTGACACACAACGCAATCTCAAACTAAGCCGAGCTTGTACCATAAAGGCTAGATTGACTGATAGAATACTTAAATACTTTTTTGTAAACCCATACTCATTAAATTATACATAGAAAACACCCACACTCCCTAATATGCAGGACTCCACATATATTTGCAGGTCATACAAACATTTGTTCCGACCCGGGAATCGATCCCGAGACCTTAAGCACAGCACACGCTACCACTGTGTCACCGAGACAGGCAGGCAAATAAACTACCTATTTAAATAATTATCAACCACATGTTGACTTAACCTGTTTATTTATTTTTAGGGATCTTTGTTATCGCAGGATGCTCTTGCTGCTTTGTACTCTGTATTCTGAGTCTCGCTACCCGACCGAGATTATTCTGTCTAGCTTCTTCGCTCTGTTCGTTCTCCTTACCCTAATTTTACTTTGCTCCTGTGTATTATCTGAAAGCGGTTATATTTCAGCATGGCATGGCAGACGACAACAACTAAAAAATCTGCCAAATTTCTTTCAAACATTGACATTAAAAAACGAAGTAGTTTTAATTTTATAAATTGGCCTAGTGTTAAGAATGCAATGAAACGGAACACAATAAATAATGTCATCCAAGCTGGCAACACTATGACAGCACCTCTTCCCTTTTTCCCTTTTCAACTTCTCTCGGTAATAGATGTCGGTATGTAATTTTATTAATTAAAACAGTGATTCTTGACAATATCATTTTAATATTCCCTTCCTGAAGACTCTCAAACACTAACAGGTTAAGGGCCCAGGCAAGGACAGAGTGTTAATTGAAATTCGGCGAAAACGAGTCAAGCTCGCCGCCATCGCCGCCATTAACGACGCTAAGCGTTATAGAAGTTACAGAAGTTTTTATATACAGAAGAACTTGTTAAATACATTAAGAAATATGACTACAGACAGAAGAGACGGAGGTTTAGTATTGAACGATAGCAATTGGGCGCTATGGAAGTTTCAAATCACCATAGTTCTACAGTCGAAGGGTTGGTACGACATGTTGTTGGCCGAACCGGCTTCTACCGAAGATAAAGTTAAAGACAAGAAGGCACAGGAAGTTATAGTGACACGAGTTGAGGAGAATATTATATCTTATTTGCTACCATGTATGTCAGCGCATCAAATGTGGGAAAAACTACAAACTGTGTTCGATGCAAAATCCAGAGTTGGTATCCATCTTTTACAACAAAAGTTTTACAATCTGAAGTTCGACAAAGGCATCATAGGCTTCATTTCACAGATAGAAGACTTGGTTAGCAAACTAAAAGCACAGGGTGAGGAAATATCTGAAAAGATGGTAATTACAAAGATTTTAATGACCTTACCGGAGGAGTACAAATATTTTTCTTCAGCTTGGGAGTCAGTACCAACGAGTGAACAAAGTTTAAAAAATCTAACAGCAAGACTACTAATAGAAGAAGAAAGGACACAGAATGGAACTACAGAAAATACAGCATTGTTCGCATACAAAAGGGGACAGCAACAACATAAAAGAAATAAAAGTTATGAACAGCATAGCAACAGTGATAAGTGTGATAACAGAAAAGATAGGGTAAAATGTTATGAATGTGGAAAGATGGGGCACATGAAAAGTGAATGTCGCTTGCGAAAATGTAATTATTGTGGCAAAGTGGGACATCTTTACCAAGACTGTCGACAGCGGCTTAACAAAGGAAAAGATAGCAGGAAGAGTGAACCAAAGGCATACATAACTAACTTGAACGAATGCATGAAGACTGATTGGATAATGGATACCGGAGCCAGTGATCATATGTGTCATCAAAAGGATCTTTTCGCAGATTATACTCCAATTACAGATAAGTATGTTTCAGTAGCCGATGGCAGGAAATTAAAAGTTGTTGGCATAGGGGAAATTAAATTCATTTCACACAATAGAGAACCATCAGTTCTAAAAGAGGTTTTACATGTACCAGGTTTAAAATGTAATCTATT
The DNA here is from genome assembly GCA_905220595.1 of Spilosoma lubricipeda. NCBI lineage: Eukaryota > Metazoa > Arthropoda > Insecta > Lepidoptera > Erebidae > Spilosoma > Spilosoma lubricipeda. The sequence continues at coordinate 8,250,975 of HG992290.1, forward strand.
TTCTGTAATATGTGCTTTAGACAGAGGAAACTTGACCACAATATCTTCTAAAGACAGATGTAAATTTATTTCTAAAGGGGAGACTGTATTATTTGCTTATAGAAGTAATAATTTGTTTTTAATTAATATATCTTTACCTAAGACAGTAGCGTTAACTTCTCTTACAGAATGGCATAACAGATTGGCTCATCAGGATATTAATAAAATTAAAAAAGTGTTAAGCAATAATAATATTCAGTACGAACAGCTGATTGAACAGTGTCAAGCATGTATAGAAGGCAAACACCATAGGTCACCTTTCCATAAAAGTATACAAAAGACAACAGAAGTAGGGGAACTTATACATGGAGATCTGTGTGGTCCAATGGAACAGGATTCAGTGGGAGGTTCAAGATATTTTTTGTTACTTAAAGATGATTACTCTAATTACAGGAAAATATATTTTTTGAAACAAAAGTCAGAGACAGCAGAGAAAATTCAACAATTCATTACTTATACAGAGAGACAGCATGGACACAGGATAAAAACAATAAGAACAGACAATGGGACTGAATTTACAAACAGAAACTTACAGAATTATTTACAAGAAAGGGGAATCAAACATGAAACTACAGTTGCATACACACCAGAACAGAACGGAAAAGCTGAAAGAGACATAAGGACCATAGTGGAATCAAGCAGGACTATGTTACAGGCAGGTAAATTAAATAAAAGTTTATGGGCAGAAGCCGTAAACACTTCAGTTTATATACTAAATAGAACGGGAAAAGGAAGAAATGAAAATAAAACACCACTTCAGTTATGGGAAAAGAAGGAATATGATATAAGGAAATTGGATAAGATATTTGGAAGAGAAGTGTACACTCACATACCTAAAGAAAAAAGAAGAAAATGGGATTGTAAATCAGAGAAAGGGATTTTTGTAGGATATGAAGATTCAAAAGGTTACAGAATCTATTACCCAAACAAAAGACAGATAGAAATTAAAAGAGATGTCACTTTCTTGAAAGACACAGAAGCTATGAAGATAAAAAATGAAAAGAATGGAGTTACAAAGAAGTATTCAAGTACAGAAAATGAAGAAATGACAGAACACCAAAATAACCAGACAGTTCCAGTAGTGGTCACAAGAACACCAGAAAATACTACAGAAGATTCTACAGATAATACACAAATTGAAACAGATGAAAATACAGAAGACAGTTTTTATTCAGGAAGGGATGTGTCAAGAACTACAGTGGAAGAGTCTACAGAAGAAAGTACAGAAGTCAACACAACAGAGGAAAGAATAGATGAAGACTCGACAGAAGAAGAAACAGAAGCAAATAGAAGAGTACCTAGTAGAAGAATAAGAAAATCTCCTAAGTGGATGGAAGATTATCATGTGGGATTAACAGCTATAGAAGGTGAAGTATTAACTTATGAGATAGTAATGAAAAGAGAAGATTCACAGAAGTGGAAAGAGGCAATAGACAAGGAATTGACAGCATTGGAAAAGAATGAAACATGGTTTGAAGAAAAAGAACCAGTAAGAGACAGAAAACCTATAGATACAAAGTGGGTATTCAAAATCAAAAAGGGAGAAGATAATGAACATATCTATAAAGCAAGATTAGTTGCCCGTGGTTTTCAACAGAAAGATGAATTCGATCACTCTGAAATATACACACCAGTAGCAAAATTACCAACATTAAGGGTGCTATTAGCCTTAGCAAGCAAATATAGACTTAATATGACACAGATGGATGTAAAGAGTGCTTTCCTTTATGGAGATATAGAAGAAGAAGTATACATAAAACTACCAGGCGGAATAGAAAGATATGATGGAAAGATAATGAAACTAAAGAAGTCACTCTACGGCTTAAAGAAGTCACCAAGAAATTGGAACAACAGATTTAACAACTTTATGAAAGATTCATTATTTAAAAGAAGCAAGTCAGACTATTGTTTATATTATAAAGAAAACCAGAGATTATTTATATTATTATATGTCGATGATCTTATAATAATAGCAGAAAGAAAAGAAGACATAGATAACCTAAAAACGGAATTACAGAAGAATTTTCAAATGACAGACATGGGAGACAAAAAGATGAGATATTTAGGAATCAACATAACAGAGAAAGAAGATTGTATAGAACTAGATCAAAAGGAATACTTAAAAAACTTATTGAAAATATACAAAATGGAAGAATGCAATCCTGTGGGCTCACCGATAGAACCAGGATTGATTTTATGTTCTGAACCAGCAACAGATGTAGCATTAGTAAAAAGATGTAGGCAGCTTGTAGGAAGCCTCATGTATGCTATGTTGGGAACTCGACCTGATATTTGCTATGCAGTTAGTTTTTTAAGCAGATACCAGATTTACGCTGATGAAAATCTATGGAAGGCATTAAAGAGAATATTAAGATATATAAAGGGAACAATGGACTTTAAATTGATATATAGAAGAAATGGAAAAGAAATACTTATAGGATACACAGATGCAGACTGGGGAGGAGATAAAATAGAAAGGAAATCTACTTCAGGATATATAATGAAGGTTTTTGGGTGCACTGTCTCATGGTGCAGCTCAAAGCAACAGTGTATTGCACTTTCATTAACAGAATCAGAGTATGTTGCATTGAGTAAGGGAATAGCAGAGGGCTGTTGGATCAGAAATTTATTAGAAGAGATAGGTGGCAACTGCAAAATGTTTATAATCTATATCGACAGTCAATCTGCTGTTCATATTGCTAAAAATCCTGAACAACATAAGAGATTAAAACACATAGAGTTAAAATACCATTTTGTGAGAGATAAAGTTGAACAAAAGATAGTAGAGTTAAAATATATAAATACAGAAAACCAGATAGCAGATATATTTACTAAAAGTTTGAATACAAATGTGTTCCAAAGATTGAGTGCTAAAATTTAATAGTGTATTATTTCAAAAGTACTTTGGGTTAACTTGTCAGCTCTGAAACAAAATTTTGTGTGTTGCCTTCTATTATGATAAAGAAACTAGATAGGAAGTTTAAGATGTACCTAAAAGTTTAATACTGTTTGTATTAGTATGTCAGTTTCACAAAGGAGTTTGCATTTTGTTTTCCTTAAAAGAAAATTAATAAATAGTAAGATGTTTTAGAGATGTAAGTAACTTGTTGGTTTTGTAAAGAAGTTTTGTTTTATTAAAAATAAAATAAATGTATGCATAAATAATAAGATATAAACAAAGAAGAGGTTGTATAGATGTTGCTTGTTCGATTGTTATAGAAGTTTTGTACTTGGATAGTACTTGCATGTGTTCAGGTAACTAAACTATTAGTACAGAAGTAGTGTCCCGCTTTCATTGAGGAAGGGTGTTAAGAATGCAATGAAACGGAACACAATAAATAATGTCATCCAAGCTGGCAACACTATGACAGCACCTCTTCCCTTTTTCCCTTTTCAACTTCTCTCGGTAATAGATGTCGGTATGTAATTTTATTAATTAAAACAGTGATTCTTGACAATATCATTTTAATATTCCCTTCCTGAAGACTCTCAAACACTAACACCTAGAAAATTAAATATACATAGGCAATAGTCATCGATCAAAAAGAAACATGAATTTCCTTTTCTGTTGCATATCAGTCTAGGTCCTTTTGCTGGACTAAGCATTAGAGCACATGGTCCTTTGAGATATTTTTTTTACTTTCCACTGACTACAACTATAACAATGAACATCCCAAAGATGTAAAAAACTTAGGCATTGTCTCACATTTCAAAAATAAAAGGTCAAGTCAGATCAATAAATTTATTTGTGGAACAAAATACAGTCTCTTAATGTTTGATGTTTTCGATTCCAGTTCACCGGATTTCCATTAATAAATACATACATAGAATATCAATACGTATAGCATCAGTTTCTGCAATCTAAATATAATTTTATCGCGACTGAATCATATTTATATTCACATGTTGAAAACTAAAAGTAAACAGTTAAATAACAAAATAAACGTAAAATGTAAGTAACACGATTCGTATGTGTCTGTCAATGTCAGTTGCTATATTTATAAAATAAATAAAATTGTAAGACAGAGAGATATTTGTTTAACGTTTGCATGGGAGTACCACCTTATATGAAAAGCGCCTACTTTATAGGTTGCACTGAGTACACAGTAATCAGTCACCAGAGTTCCTTTGTTCATTGACTTATTGTTTGCAAATCTATACTAATATAATGTATCCGCGTATGGCTCTGTCCGCCAATATCCTCTGTGGCCAGAGGCGCGACTTATTCAGGGCGGTCATAGCCGCCACCCACACCAGTGCCCCATACAGCGCCATCGACCGGACCACCCCCCTGTAGAGGTGTCGCGTTGCGACGCTGGCTCCACCCAAGTTGGGCAAAAGTCGCCCAAGGGCAGAGGCAGCGTCGACCAGCTTGGGACCAAGCTGTCAGAAGTGCTCGTCGAAGAGCCATCTACCGTCGAGGGTGCAAGGACCGAGTTGACCACTATGGAGGCGCCAGGAGGCGGCCCACGATGGGGCCCATGGAACAGCAGGGCCACCGTCTTGTCCAGGGCCATCCGTTCATCCGTAAGCTCAACGCCTCGATGCGCCCGACCACCAAAGAAACACCAATGGTGGCCAGGCGCACCGCCTCCTGGAAGTTCACTCCCCGAGAGGTACTGTCAATCCTTACCATATCCTTACGACCTAATTCAGTATCTTAATTGAAAATTTATTTACTTTGTACTTTCATTCGCACTTTCCGTTATTATACAACAATATAAAAAAAAAAGATTTCTGATTATAGAAAAGCTTGATAACAGCCCGGAGTCTAGAAGTCTTGTTCTAACCCCTATACCTCGACCTAAGACCTCAGTTCTGCGCCTGATTTGTCCCAAGCCGTGTCGGATAGACGTACCATCGGATTGTGAGAGTGATGGAATATAGATTGCTCCGGCTTAATTGGTTGGTCTCCGTTGAGACTGACCAACATGGCAGCAATTGGCTAAGAGTACATCATTATAATTTAAATAATTTGTGCCATCCTATATGTTTCACACTTTATTATTACACTTTAAGCACATAAAACGTGTAAAGGTAGACTTAAGTCTACCTTTAAACTATGATCTTAAGGCGATGCCGACCTAAAATTTCTTATATATTAGGACACATAGTAATGTTTGCTCACTCATCAGACAAGCTTAACGTGTTGAACTGCGAGACATTATTATAATATGTTAATGAAAATGCACTGCAATTATGAAAACTGATTCTATTCTATTTACTATTTTAATAAAATGCACTTTTCTTTATCCTTACAGCTTTATTTTCCGCTTCAGTATTGTGGTCTACCCTTTGTTAAAGGCCGTTACTGGAAATTTAAGGGATTTTCTTCTATTAAGCCGCGGCTCAAAGGGGTGTTTAAAAGTTAAATGAAGTGTTGTTTTCAGTGTCACGTCTCAACTTTGTTTTACATTTTCGTTCGGAGAAAGGAGCAAGTTTAAATGCGAAATAAACTTTTAGATTTTATATGAATAAATGTAGGCCACGTAGACAAAAGTTTGTAATTGCTTTATCCATCATCCTATCGAATACATTTATTATTCCACACATCGAATTTGCGAGATAAAAAATTTGTTTAACAGCGTATAGTAGTCGAGTACTAATAAATTATTTATGTGACGAGATGGAAAATTGTCGAATTGAAATCTGACGGTATATATATGTATAAAACTAAAATAAATAATAATAAATAATCCGGACAGCTAACACACAGCATGGGACTACCCAAGCTAAGCAGAGCTTGTGTTATGAGTACTAGACAACTGATATAAATACCTTTATACTTTTTTTATAAATACATACATATTATACATAGAAAACACCTAAACTCCGAAACAAAGTATTTTCAGATCATACAAACATTTGGTCCGACCCGGGAATCAAACCCGAGACCTCAACCGCAGTTGCATACACTACTACTGCGCCATCTAGGCAGTCAAATAATACCTGTATGAGAAATAAATCCAAGTTCCACAACAGAAGGAGAACTATCCATAACAGAAGCTATAGGTAATGCTATCGAGTCGAGCCGGTCTGAATTATCCAGGCCAGCAATTACACGAGTCGCCCTTCGTTGAATGCGATTCAAGCGGAAAAGTTGTTGTCCCGGCTCAGAGATAGGTATACTTTTCTATATACCTGCGCTTTACAAAACTGTAAACGGTGTGTCAATGTGAAATACCGCTTTTATGTATAAATATCGTGTTTCATTTATTCTCATTCAGCAAAGTTTTCATTATTATTCAGCATCATTCCAATTTTGAGCTTGTAATGAAACAAAATGCTTCACATTCTATCTATAGTACAGTCATTTGGTACTCAAAAAGAGGGTTAACTGGAATTTCCGGGAGTTTTAAAAAACTGTTTTTAGCACAATTTTTCCAATATGGTGACACAAGCAGCAAAGGGAAATTCGTAAAGAGCATGTCCAAATCTGTAATATCGCCAATTTTCAAAACTCCCGGAATCCTTTCCAGGTAAAACTACCAAATGACTGTATTATTAGGCAAGTAAACTTCCTCTTGACAGCTGACTATATGCACGATGTCATGATAGCGATCTTTAACACGTTGACAATTCACCCTACTCTGATTTACAGTAGGAGTCGCGAGTAACTAGAGGCCCTAGGGCGAGTTTTATTTGTCCACACCGAGCAAGATTTGAGTTATGATCGGTGAAAATATTAGCACGGGCCAATCATAACGCCAAACGCACTCACCGTGACGATCGAGTAGAAGTTAAATAAACTTGCACTAGGCCCTCAGCTCAAATTAGTGCAGTGACAGCCGTCTATGACGCAATCAGCGCATCAGAGCCAAATACGAGGGCGTACTCGTAGTGCAGTGCATCGTGTCCTAACGTAACCGCATTACAGTTAGATGTGACTGTACCTACAGAAATACACTACGAGGAAAGTGAATCCATCCCGGGATTTGAAAGCAACCTGGTGCTCTGCCAGCCCAGCGTTGCCAAGTGGGTGAGCAGTGATCCGCGTGTCCAACTCCTCCTGACAAGTGTATGACTTATAGTTGTTAGTCAAAGTTGTTGTCATATGAAAAGCTCGTTCGACTATTACAACTGTCACCAGACCTAAGGCAAAAATTAAACTAATACATAGGTACTCGTATTTCGGGCTGATGTAGCACAGTTAACACTAGTATAGCAGTCAAAGACAACCTCTAATTGCTCATATAATAATCATTTTCCGGTTGTATAAATTATATGTCTGTGATTAAGAGATACTGTAAATATAGAGTATATATAATTTAATATTATTATCCAATTGTGTCTATTCTGTTTAGCGAATATACGAATAATGTTAATTTTACTAATCAATTGGAATCGATTTTAGAAAAAAATTCGGCGCCAATGGTGGGCGTCGATACCACGTGTCGTACTTAAAATTACCTATACACAACACAAACATAAGTAAACGCTCAGCAATATAACATAGGTTTTTATAAATAAAGAAGGGTAGAAACTATTACCAACATTTCTTAATTCTTGTAACCGTGACTCCAAGTTCGCGTGGTTGGGGGAATTAACGTAACTTGAAAGTCATTCTGTATTGCGTAAGAACTTTAATAGACAAAATTTCTTCCTATCAGATAACTGTCTTTAGCACGATATCACAAGTTATTTATAACTTTAACTAGCAAATATACTTCTGATTCTATTGTTATTCTATTTAGCCAAGGATTGTAATAACAATATTTCATTTAAAACCAAATAAGTATTAGATATAAAAAGGTCCTAACCTAACCTAACCTTTAGCCTATTTTCATCATTAGCAGCTCTTCCTTTTCATCATCCACCATCACTCACACATCGCACTACACCACGCTGTCGTTGGGTTGGTTTCTTTTAAGTTTTTTTCCTCTTTGCAATGATTTTTTCGTAAGTAATTTGCTCCCTTAGTCGACTCTTCGCGTTATAAATAATCGATAATACTCTGCATCCTTAATCTGATTATTGTACTGACTCAATACACAGACATTGTAACACGGTACCCAATCTTAAAGTTAGTACTACTACGATCGTTTTCTTATAATTAATAATCTTTTACTTTTATTAGTTCTCAAATCTTAACCTATCCCTTCGAAGAACACATGCGCAAATTGCTGACCATGTATAAATATTAAAAGCTTTTTAAGCACCCTGTATAATTATAGGATGCTAAATAAAGTTTTTTTTTGTAATAGGCGGGCAAACGAGCAGACGTATCGCCTGATGGTAAGCTATTACCGCCACCCATGGACACCTGCAACATCAGAGGCGTCACAAGTGTGTTGCCGTCCTTTGGGGGATGGGGGGGAGATAGGGGGTTGGGGTATGGGCCTCCGGTATCCTCACTTACACGGTGAAACACAGCGCAAAAACTATTTCACACCGGTTTTCTGTGAGGCCGTGGTATCACTCCGGTTGAGTCGGCCCATTCATGCCGAAGCGTGGCTCTCCTACGCTAGATAGAGTTTAAATTATATATAGAAGTTTTAATTATATGTCGAATTGAAATGTTCATAAAACAGCGTCTCAATTGTTTCATTATTCATCGCGTATACAATAGTTACCTCGCATTTGCAAATTCGTATTATTAACATACATAACACGTTATTCTTCTTTATCTAGAAATCCTAGAATCCGAGTCATCATCATCATCAGCCCGTTGCAGTCTACTGCTGGACTTAGTTCTCTCCCAAGGAACACCATAGAGCCCGGTCTGTTGCGTTCATCATCCATTCACTGCCAGGCCTCTTACGTAAGTCGTCCCGCCACCTGGCCCGAGGGCGTCCCACAGAATCCGAGTAAGTCGCATAAAATATAGGCAAGTTTAACTAAAACCTACTATACCATATTTAAATCATTCCTCCGGGAAATTCTATTACAATTTCTATTGCCCTTTCAAAAGCTAAAGCAGAGACATTTAACTCAAAATAATATCATCAATTTTAAATGAAAAGCTTTTCTAATTACCTAAAAACATAACGAAGAGTTCATTTCGAATTAATTACAAAGGAAAGTTTGTACTTAAAAGAGTAGCTTTAGTTATGAAAAGCAAACAATGTATTCTCTTTAAACTTTTGAATCGTGGTAACTACTTCGTAGGCAGTGGCGTATTTACCCCAATGGGAAACGTGCCTGGGGCGTCAGAGACCGTCGTAGGCTAATCACAGTTTATTATAGGCGTTAGTGAGTTGTCTTGGCTGTGTTTACTATTTATCAAATTACAAATAGGTGACGTTGGCATTAATCCTTAAAGACATTTAAAGACATCGGTTAAGACTTTAAAATTATAAAGTTCTAAAACACTACACCTGGCTGTCAAAGACTGTAAATATGTATGATATCAGTCCCTCATCAATCAGGGCCGTAATTTTCATCTACCTGATGCAACAATATTTTAAAATATTTCCAGGTTTATAGGCCTGATATTTCAGTAACTACATGGTGTAAAGATAAAGTGTGGTACTACTAATAATTTTAAATGATTAGTAAAAGCAACGTTAGCAAGAGCAATATAGTAACACACACGCACAAAAACATTAATTATATTTCATATTATATAATTAAAAAAATGTTTCAAATGGAAAACTCTTTACTCGATATTTTATGTCAAGTTACAAAGTACTTAAAAAACGATTAAAATGACGAAAAACGTCAATCTAAATCTCATATTAAACATTTTCTGACCACAAAAAAAAACTATTTGAAGTTTATTACTCTTTGTCGTTGAATGAGTACCTAATAGAACTCCACGTGGGAAAACATCATTTGATGACTAGCTGTGTAAACTTCAAGCAAACCGGAAAAGAATTATAAACAAAATTCACCTCCGGGCATATCTCAAGTGGAACATCAATGAAGGCTTTCCGAAATAGGTCAGGGTTCGATCGGGCGTTTATGTAATTTGAAAATCAATTTATCATCTATAAACCCTTAGCTAGAAAGAAAAATTACTTTATAAACGACGTAGACCTCAATCTTGTTATTTAGTTTTGAGTAGGTAACTTTGATGTTATATGGTCGCAACTTCACTGATTTGATACGCCTCTAAATTTATACGTCATTAATTTAGGCTTTTATACGACTTTTTTATATACCTTCAAACAATTAGTTCCTGTATATAGTACAAGTATATACAAAAATTACTATATAGTTAGACTGGCCATAAATACTGTTACTGTTTAGTTGTTTAATTGTAAATGTTGTATAATTAAAAACAAACTATAAAATATTACTTTAGAATTTGGAATCTATCATTTTTATACGATTGTTCATTGTGTTTTCCTATTTTCGCGCCAATATATTCTAAAATACTTTTACCCGACTACGGCAAAGTCAAAGGAGAGTTATGATTTTGACGGGCTATGTATGTATGTTCATCTGTTCCCTCATAGCTCCTCAACTACTTATTAAAACTGGACAAATGAGATATAGTTAGAAGCGTCTTGATCGTCCGCTGGTTATAGGCTGACATGTCACTAAATCTAAGGTGTCGCCCTCTAATGGTTATAAAGTACTTATTAAAAATCAATTTGAGATAAATATACCGTGTTTGGTATCATTATAAAGGGCGTTCCTTAAGTATTTCAAATATATATATATCATTAATGTTTGCTCGTTACTTTGTCTGTATTTGTTTGATAATTGTGATATATTTCTCATTTCATTTATAAGTTATATAGAAACGTACCATAACACTTTCACAGCGTGTGACTAGGGCTTTTTAAACTTGTTTCATACATTTTACTTGAGTTTTAGTTTTTTTTTATTTGGTTTTAAAATGGAGTGGGGTGATACAGAGAACAGAATCGCTGTGATTGCATTACATAAAGTAGGTATGAACCAAATACAATTTTTAAAATCCTCCATACACTTGCTATTAGTCAAATGTTTGTGTACCGGGCTATTGAAAGGTAGGTACAATGAAACCTTCTCTGTTTGTGACAGCAAAAGATCTGGCTGTCCACATAGTGTTCGTACAAAAAAGGCGACCAAAGGAGTAAGGGAAAGAATTCGGAAAAATCCTGTCCGAAAGATTTTTTTTATCTCGGTGGATGAAGATAGCACTTAAATCTTTTTTTACAATTCAGCTATATTTTAACAAACAAAATGACTGTATCTATGCTTAAAGCTCAAAAAAAGCTTCCCATTTAATCAACAGATTACAACGTGGGCACTATCCGACTTCAGTAACAGTTTTGTGGGGTGTTAGCTATGAAGGAGTGACTAAGCCATATTTTTGTGAAAAAGGTATCAAAACATCGGCACAAGTGTATCAATATACCATTCTTGAGAAGTAGTTAAGCTCCTTAACAACACTCCTTTCAGTGTTGGATAGTCCATTTATCGAGGAAGGCTATAGGGTATATATCATCACGCTACTACTAATAGGAGCGGAGCAACAATGAAGAATGTTTCAAAAACGGGGGAAATTTTCACGCTACGGGCAATATAAGGCGCAAACGAGGTTGCGTGGGTCGGCTAGTAAAGTTAAAAAACTGTGTGTTTATGAACTAAAAAACTAACTACGATAATGATATGTCAATATGTTAAACATAACACGTAAAGATAAATAATTTACACAAATGCGACAAAAATTACTTGACCTGGATGGATAATATAGGCATAAAGATTTCTTGAAAAGAAACTTTGAAAAGTAGTCGCTCCACGCTTTTTACATTAAAATTATTTTCTACTTTTTAGTTTGATTGCTATGAAAGCGTGTTCTCGTATATAACGTCCCTAATACCACGTGATGTTTAAAGCGTTTACGATGATATTGGACAAGAACTATTAAGTAGATGCATACAAGTTCTTCAATCGTATCGATATACCTGCAAAGTCGATTAAGTTCAATGGATTCCTAATAAATCCACGTATATATTTGGTATTTAATTTTGAAAAACTTTGAAGTACCAAGTTGATGAAAACGTATATATTTATCATTGGAAATAACTTTAAGTGCGTCATAAGCAATTAATCACAATGTTACGGGAATGTGTATTTATAAACACACTCACACACAGTCCTGCACTTGTTCAAATAGCATTCTATCGATTAATTAGATATATACTAAAATTACTCTGTTATCACTTTATCACTTATTAATAGTGTGATAACAAAACCCTTTTATATACTACCACATACTTAGTTATCAACTCAACCTGATATTTTATTATTAGATACTAACTGGCCCCGCGGTGTTACCCGCAAGGAGAAGTTAGTCTAAAATAAAAGCAGCCCTAGTTACGCTTTATATCATTATCTATCTGCCAGTCAAAGTCCCGTCAAAACCGGTTCAGCTGTTCCAGACATTAACCAGAACAAACAGATAGGCAAAATTATAATATTAACGTTTTTTACCCGAAAGATGCTTTTTTAAATTCTATCCGTTTTCCTATTCAACTAATACTTACATTTTTATTAACCGTATTACAGTAAGAAGTACAGAAATTATGACAAACGTTTATTTAAGCTTGATCGTTAGCAATGAAATGTGTAGAAAAATTGTATACAGATTATAAAATCGTTGAATCAAATGAGTTTAAAAATTCAACCTTGCAATGTAATAGCTATTTGGCAATCGTTTCTGGTGTAATATCAACAGAATACTCACTCAACACCACTATACACAATTAACTAATGCAGTAATAGTTATCTACAAAACACTATCTACTTAAGAAGAACATAAAATCTAAAGTACTTTAAAAGTTCTGCTTAATGTTTTTTTTCTATATATGTATATCTGTTTAGAGAATAAAATCGAGGAAGTATGAAGTTCAAAAAGGTGGATGCAAAACATTGTTTCCGTAATTACGCGGACGAGTTAAAATTTCTAATATGAAAGACTATATAGAAATATTACACTTGAATTATCTGTCAGGTATGAAAATTGTTAGATTAGGCTAGTGCTTTCACTAGGAGGGGTCCGAGTGTGTTAACAATAGTAATTCCCGGATTTCTCCCATGTCAGGCGCAGAGTGGCACATCGTGTGGTTTTAGTCGGTCTCATTCCGACACACCACCTCGCCGCAAGCCCCGGTGAGGTTACGTTCCATGGGGGTTTCCACACGTATAAAAAATGGCTGGTGCTATCAAGATAATTACATTGTACAAGTCTAGGTATTAGATGACTTCATCTAGTCTTTGTTTAAGATCCGGCCGACGCTATTCCTAGAAAAAGAAATACTAAATTCCTCGGGACGCGTCTAAAATGTACTCCAAACTAGCAATGCTTTAAGTGATAAATGATATTTAAATAATAAATATTCATAGTTAGTTTCTATTCTTTCAAATAAAGCAATAACGTTCCCGTAGGTTGTATTAGCAAAATTGTGTAGCTTTCAAGCAACGCATAAAAAATGTATTGAATTTCAACCGTGATGAAATACACATGATGCAAAACATTATTTAATTTAAGCGAAAAAACATTTACTTTTTTATGGCGATATTCAGCAGAATAATGAAAAATAAACATAACCCCTAACAATAAACCATCTGATACGCATGCGATGTTGCCGTTGAAAGCTTAATGTCGAGTCGCGCTGATGGCGCTGTAATATTCCCATTACGTACGATAAAAACATACACACTCGTTTTGTGACATGCTATCAGAAAATGATATCAACTGATACTATAAAGAGGAAAATTGTGTTTGCTGTTTGGTATATCAACTTCAAAAAATTATTATAAATGTTTAAAGATAAAAAAAAATCGTGATAAGAGCAACTTTTACCCGTAATCTAATGTTTTCTCGCTGTAGCGTCTGTCTCTTTGTTATGATTTCACGGCGAAACCGCTGAACCGATTTGGATATCTATATCTATACTAATATATAAAGCTGAAGAGTTTGTTTGTTTGTTTGTTTGAACACGCTAATCTCAGGAACCGCTGGTCCGATTTGAAAAATTCTTTCAGTGTTAGATAGCCTATTTATTGAGGAAGGCTATAGGCTATATATCATCACGCTAGGACTAATAGGAGCGGAGCACCAATGAAAAATGTTTCGAAAGCGGTGGAAAATTATCACGCTACGGGCAATAGAAGACGCAAACGAAGGTTGCGTGGGTCGGCTAGTAATTTATAACGGAGATCCTTTGATTCTTGAGGAAAGACATACATAGACACATACACATGGACGGAGCCGCGGACAAAAGTTAGTTTCTTCTCCAATTATTTAACAATTTTGCCATTCACTTTTAGTTATTTGTTAATTATTGTAAAAACCTTATCGAATTTCGGACCGAAACGAAAGTTTTTTTCAATGTTATATCAAACTAGCTGACCCACGCAACCTCGTTTGCGCCTTAAATTGCCCGTGGCGTGGAAAATTCCCCCCGTTTTTGAAACATTCTTCATTGTTGCTCCGCTCCTATTAGTAGTAGCGTGATGATATATACCCTACAGCCTTCCTCGATAAATGGACTATCTAACACCGAAAGAATTTTTCAAATCGGACTAGTGGTTCCTGAGATTAGCGTGTTCAAACAAACAAAGAAACAAACGAACAAACTCTTCAGCTTTATATATTAGTATAGATGTAAACTAGCAATATACCTAACTGTGCCAATATCGCGGGTAGAGTTGAACTTATATATGTTTTAAAAAAATCCTTTAATTTTGCAAGTATTACTGACATTACGATATACATTGTACATTTTGAGGGCCCGAAGCGAGTATGGAGCGTGGGCCGCACGTTATACCTAACCGCCCGTCCTTTGTTCTCAGCGCTTACAGTTGGCACGCGATCAATATTCGCTCCAAATTCAAGATAGACTTGTCCACTCATTAACTCATCAAGTATTGCTTTCTGATTCTTCAGGAAATAGTTAATCTCTATATATAAAAACTAGCCGACCCACGCAACCTCGTTTGCGTCTCATAATGCCCGTAGCGTGATAATTTTCCCCCGTTTTTGTAACATTTTTCGTTGTTGCTCCGCTCCTGTAGGTCTTAGCGTGATGATATATACCCTATAGCCTTCCTCGATAAATGGGCTATCTAACACTGAAAGAATTTTTCAAATCGGACCAGTAGTTCCTGAGATTAGCGTGTTCAAACAAACAAACAAACAAACAAACTCTTCAGCTTTATATATTAAGTATAGAGTATAGATGGATCACTGAAATGTATGTACGCGCATAACTTTTCATCGACTGCACCAAATTGGATAATTATTTCTTTTAAGTGTTTGTAATTGTCAGGACAAGGTTTGTATACAAGAAAATTAAAAGAAAACTGGAAGTATTCTACCACTATACTTTCGTGCGAAGTTTGCTGGGTCAGCTAGTAGTGAATAAAAGCCTAGACTTTTCTAGAGTTACATCACAGGAATATCTTTATGTCAATAATAATGCAAAATAAACATAGGTAAACTTTTAAAAATCAGGAAGGTAAAGTTAAACAGATTGGTTAATTTTCATACATATATGTCAAGATAATATATATCTCACTCAAAAAATTAACTACGAGTATCATACATACACAAATACACGTTTTATCCCCAAATGTACTCCTTTATACTAAAATATATAGATGGAGCATACTTTCTAAATATACATCCGTACTAGTCCATATTCCATTATTATAAATGGGTGTGTTCTATCTATAATATGTATGTATTTACAAAAAAAAAAAGTATGTATGTATTTGTATCAGTTGTCTAGTACCCCATAACACAAGCTCTGCTTATCTTGGGACTAGATGGCGTTGTGTGTTTAGATGTCCGAAATATTTATTTATTTATTTATTTATTTATTAAATTTAAAAGTAGCTCTGTCTGTCTGTAACGCTTTCACGGCTAAACCATTGCACCGATTTCAATGAAATTTGGCATGGAGATACTTTGATTCTTGAGGAAGGACAAATGCTCTTTACCGCGATAACCGATATACTCATACACAAAAGCTTAGCCGTTTCTGAGTAGGTATATCCATACCATACATATATTAGACACACAGCAAATGATATCGCGCAATATTTCTTTAGAAGATGAGATAGCTAACCACTAGACCTAAAGCCAGATTTAATTATCTTAATTGTTTTTTTCCAACGAGCCTCTCTTAATAAGTAAGCAAACTCTAATTTAAATTCCTAATTAGTTAAAGTTGTTTACGGAAAATAAGGTGTGTAAACAAAGATAAAACAAATTGGTTTTTGTGACAAAGTTTTATAAATCTTTGAGAAAGAAGATTCGTATAATATTCGCGTTGGAGAGCCACGCTTCAGCATGAATGGGCCGGCTCGACCGGAGTGATACCACGGCCTCACAGAAAATCAGTGTATTTCACCGAGTGAGTGAGGATACCGGATGCTCATACCCTAACCCCTCCTCATTCCCCAAAGACCGGCAACGCACTTGTGACGCCTCTGGTGTTGCGGGTGTCCATGGGCGGCAGTTATCACTTACCATCAGGCGATACATCAGCTCGTTTGCAACCAATTCCATAAAAAAATACGAGTATAAGCATATCTGTGTCAGGTACGCCTTTACGTATGTACGTAATTTTACTTTCTAATTTCATATGCAAAAGAAATTTTTAACTCTAGATAAAGTGAAAAAGAAATATAAACTTCGTTTGGCTATTATCAATAATTAAAGCCGGTTCTGGTTAAAACTAAATAAATTAAATTATTAATTGAATTATAAATTTATGATTTGTTTTCAAGCAAATTTACAACCAGAATAATTAGAAATTAAACAGGAGGAACAGGTCATTGCCTTCTATTGGCCATCGCAATTAGAAAAATTGTACGGCCCCTCTATGGCCACTTTATAGACACTGACTGTGATTAATAAGTTAGTAGAATACCAATAGGTTTTTTTTTTCGAAAGACGGTCCCCATTTCATCTCATCCACATTTTATATATTTCTTATCATTAATTTCATGATGACGAAGACTCGAAGACTTAAGATTTGAAGACTTTAAATACTCAACATTGGCAGAAATACCTGATTAAGTAGTTGGTTGTCATCTCATCAAAAGACGAAGAATTACGTTTTTTGACAATAGGGTTTATGCATTAACATAAAATTACAGAATTGAGGCCCAATACATTCATGTATCTATTTAATTACAAGAATGACTGATTGTCTTCTTATCCGTTTATTCATTACTATTAATTCGAAAGTAACTTCGTCTGTCTGTCACGGCTAAACCGTTGCATCGATTTTAATAAAATTTGGCATGAAGATGCTTTAATTTTTGAGGAAGGACATATTCTTCTCTTTACTGCGATAACTGACTTAGACCACGTTTAGATGATGAGCGCTCAACACGCGTTTTGCTAATTACTAGATGTAGTTGTAAACGCGCGTTGAGCGTTCATCGTCTGAACATGGCCTTACGCGCGGACGGAGCCACTAGCAAAAGCTAGTACTCTATAAGTTTTCCTGTTAATAAATCAGTAAATCATCTATTCAGTGTTTTTTGGAAAACAAATATTAATTGTAATTTGTTCATCACCTGGTTTCTATTAAGTATTGTTGACCACGGAAATTTCCGCATCACACTGTGTTTGTTGACTGGAAGCCTGGAAGGTAGCCAAATGTGGGATAAACTACTTTATCTATACCTACAGTGACCGCGGACCAGATGCATACCTTGACATTTCGAAACGAGAGCGGTTTGGCACAATAGGGATCACGTAACTATATTAAAGCTAACTCATACATATAACTGCGAGTAACATAACCAAAGTCATATATTATGTACATATTTTAAAATATTTGCGGTGCAAAGGCACGTGCCCGCGGTTAAGTTTCGATATTGGTGACCACATTTTGCTAGCATAATTATATAATCATAATAGTGGTTAAGTTATAGTAGGTATAATAATATATTAAAATATGTATTAGTAATTTTAAATATGGAGCGCTGAATTTCGTTTCATAGTGCTAATTTTACTTGGTACTTTATATTGTATGCAGAAGGTGGTTATAATCTAAATAGCGGCTATCTCCTGAAAAATTGGGATCAAACTCTAAATACATATATCAATTTATTCTTAAAAATATATCAATATATATATTATATATATCAATATATATTATATATATATATTGTACAACTTTTAATTGAAAATAGTTTTAGCTGGTTTCTTTTAAAGCTAACCGCCAGTCTGTCGCCAACTCCAGTGAGAATGTAATCTTCTGACGACACAGAGAAGGTACTTCGGAGTAAGAAAAAAGAACATTACAAGAACTATAAGGGATACGTTCCTCATCCTAATTTCCATTTTTCTTAATTAAGTTAAGGAAATCTCGAGATGGATGCCACTTTGAAACTGCAGCAGCTCGAGAAAGCTTGAATCGTGTATGTTCATCTATACTAATATATAAAGCTCTTGAGTTTGTTTGTTTGTTTGAACACGCTAATCTCAGGAAGTACTGGTCCGATTTGAAAAATTCTTTCAGCGTTAGATAGCCCATTTATCGAGGAAGGCTATAGGCTATATATCATCACGCTAAGACCAATAGGTGAGGAGCACTAATGAAAAATGTTTCAAAAACGGGGATAATTATCATGCTACGGGCAATAGGAGACGCAAACGTGGTTGCGTGGGTCTGCTAGTCCTATATATGAATGAAGTACAAGCAACTAACCGAAATCTCCCTACTATGACATAAGTTTCTTTTTATGATATGGTCACCACCAAGCAGATAAATAACTAAATAATACTACTATTATAGACTAATTTTTAACTATTTCTAAGACTCGTTAATTTTTATAAAGGAAAATTTATTATTGTGGTTTTTGATCGCCTTTTCAATACAAAAAACGTAACTAAGTACTGTTAGTTTAATAGTATACCTATTAATACTTAACAGAAATTTGTTTATCTGGGTAATGTACTGGGTAGGGCTAAAACAATTAAACGTAATAATTACACTGATGTTTTATGCACCTACATAATGAAATAATTGTTTTTATGGTTGATCATCAAGATGGTTTGTAATTCGATTCATCTAACATCATTTTATTTTATAATTTACTTTAGGAATAAGTTTTACTAATATGCCAATTCAAATCAACTAACAACTTTAAACAAATTGTGTATAATGTCAGTAGTAAATAAAAATAGCCTGTCTGTCAATTGATGTTTCTACATAATAATAGCATTTCGATTGACACATATTAAATGAAGATCTCTGATTGAATAAAATTAAACTCCTTTGACTTAGTCTAAAGAAATCCATAAATTTATTCCTAATGGTATAAAGTTCAAATACAAGACATTCTTTGAAACTATGAATTTTTACAAGAGAAAAGGGGCTTTGTCGTCTCCATAAGCGGGACAAATAAGTATGTAAATCACATACGTAATTTGATGACGAACAAAGACCGATACACTATAGGCACAGAACAAAAGAATAATAGTCCTCTTCTGTGACTATATGGAGTTTATACGCGGGGATCATAAAATTTTATGAAATATGAGAATTCACGTAAGCTCTATCTTTTTTTTGGTTTTTGGAGACAAGGATTGTAATTCAGTTTGTCATCCTCTGTGTAATAAACAAATAAATTAATTAATTAAATAAATAATAAATCACATAGAACCTAGAACGAGTAGTAAGTTGCGAAGACAAGTGTTTGTCGAAACGTTTTTACTTCGGTACTTTGTTACTAAAGTTTGAAAGTGTTATCTTTATTTTTTACTTTAAATATTTACCTAAATGTACAGCAAGTGGGTACCCTGGACTCTAGCTGTAAATCGAGCGGTGTTTAACGGAAAATGAACGCTCGGGCCACACGACAAGATTCAAATTCGAGAGCAAGGTGACAGAGTTAAAAACTGTTCAAACCTGACTTTTGTTCGAGAGTGGAACTTCTGTAGGTTAGTAGGTACTATTAGTTATTCTGTCTTGACTCTAGCAGAGAGCATTTCGGCTCCACCGACCATAGATATGTAGTACTATGTAATATAAATTATTTTGAAACAAGTCAATCAGGTGTTCGTAATAGTGCAATGAGCCGTCTGTGTTATGTGCTCGTAAAACTTCGTAGTTTGTGTAAGCACATGATACACTAATACGAACGCCACGGGTGGTTACAACAATTCTGTCAGCCAATATGTCATACTATTTAATAGTAAAAAAGACACAAAGTAATGATATTTACCGATTATTTATAAACGTTTTGAATGATTACCAAATTAATTACTAAGTTTTTTATTATCATAGATGAGTTTCACGTCTACTTACATATAATGTTTATGAAACCTAATCAGTCCTCTCCTTCCTTGGCATCAAAGTTATGATTGATGAATTTTATTTCCTTGTCTGTATCCCTGACATCATATATCAAATTTCTTTCCTTTTTTCTTTTTTTAAAATTTTAATTTACGTTAACAGCATTTGTATTCCATAATCGCAATTCTATTAAAAACTATCTGCCCCGACAGACTTCATTCTGTCAGAAGTTATTGACCTGTCGCAGATAGAAAAAATAAATAAGTGTGTTTTTACAATTTTTTCACAGTTTTTACGTTTTTTTCTCTCAATAAGAACTATCCTTGTTTTGTGCCTTAACGAAAATGTAATTAACCGAATTGCTAGAGCGGTTCTCGGGTTCAGCGCTTAGCCGTACATTTGATGATTCATTTTTCTTTGTATAGATTAATCGACTTCAAAAACCAAAAGAATCATAACTTTAACGAAATTCTCTAAACAAAACTTACGTGTATGTTTACCGATATCTTCGCCCTATCTCTTAACCGACTTCATCTATTTTTTTCTTTAAATGATATGCAATTTATGTTAGCTCTATGTCCTGAGTTTTGTAATTAAAATTGACTTATTTATATTTTCATGTCTACATATTGCAAGTAAACAATATTGACTTTGTTAGCACTACAGAAATAAATTCTTTTGAACAGGTACTAAAGTGTCGCGGTTGAATTTTTTTATAAACTTTATTATAGTAAATACCTTTCATATAAAGCTACTAATGGCAGTATTTTCTCCTTTATTATCCTCAAAGCCTCCTGTATCCTCACTGACTCGGTGAAACACGGCGCAGGCGCTGTTTCACACCGGTTTTCTGTGAGGCCGTGGTATCACTCCGATCGACAGTGTTCGATTCCTTTATCGGACTGCTGTTCAGTTTTTCTAACAAAAAATTCTTAATGGCAGCCCAGAGTATGGAAGATGGTGGTGTTTCCCCACCCGTGCCTCAGTGCCCTCAAATATACTGATAACTAGTTCAACCATCGAATTCAGTTCACCCTCAGGCGGAGGTCCGATGCCAGGAGCGATGTGGAAAACTGATATTCAGGTAATCGGTTGAATTAGTAGCCGACCCCAATTAATCTTGAGAATAATAAAGACTAGAAAGATGATGATGATTCTGAAATTCCAAAACTAATAATTGACCATCAAATTTTGGAACCTAAGGTGCAGCTTTAATCTATTTTACTTGTAGCTTATTCCTATTCATTTGAACATAACTAAGAATCTGAATCAAGTTAAGAATTATAACTGCCTACTAACCCACTGACATATATAATTAATCGAAAAATATTACTTATATAGAACAGCCAAATATAAAGCCTTTTGGCAAACAACATATTATGTCATGGTTGACTTGCTGGAAGATTGCCAGGCAGAGGCTTTCCATCCAAGAACGTTTCAAGTACTTTCATATAGAAAAAAATAATAAGTTATGGTAAAATTGTGCCTTGTGAGTTATTGAATTATACTTTTATATATTTGTATTTATGTATATACTTTGCTATTGGTACCCTACACTTCAACTTGAAACCAGTAGGAATTCTAGGCTAGATTTCTAGCCTGGGCTCGCTTTTCTGCACTGTTATCTAGATTAAAACGCTAATGATCAAAATATTTGTAGATTTTAGTAAACACTAGCTGCTGCCCGCGGCTCCGCCCGCGTGTATATCGGTTATCGTGGCAAATAGTAGTCTATGTGTTATTCTGATGTATAAGTTAAATTCCTGTAGTGTCATTCAAATCCGTTCAGTAGTTTTTGCGTGCAATTTCACTGATATGTCCACATATTGTGACAGTGTTACCTTTATTTAAAGAGCTTCGCTGTATACTATGTTATGTGTAATGCCATTGGAACAATATACGAACATATTAGCATTGTCGCTCACCCTCGACAGAGCCACATAGAGCTTTCCGTTGCTGAAACAGTTCGTCTATGCCTGCGGTGCGCAATGTCTGACCTTATGTCTTGTTTATCGTCATCGCAAAGCATAGACTCACAGACTCACCAAAAACTGCACGCGTTTAAAGAGGAAAGGGAAATAAACTATGGATTGGGGTCATCCTTTAAGATAATAGTCTAAAAAGACATATTTCACTATAAATCAAACAAAATAATTAAAGTTTCTCGCAGATTGCACGAAATAAAACTAACAATTTTTTTGAAATTTTGTCTTCGACATAAACGTCTTGTGATTGGTTGCAACTCTGGTGACGTCACATGCTAATAAACGAAAGATTCCTCTATTGAATATTGTTTGCGTTTTATGTTTTCGGAGTGGTAATAATCGATCTGTGAGCTATTTCTGCAGGACTTTTTTTAATAAACTATTTAATAAGTGGTTCGAAACAAAAAGGAACCAAATTTTGTGCGTGCCGATAACATCAACCTACATAAGATAGACGCTTTTATGGTTGCACTTTTCTATCTATACAAATAAATAAAATTGGAGTGTGTTTGAATATTAAAATAACCGCTTTTTACTAAATGCCTATGTATATATATACACAGTACATATACCAAAAATGTAGTTAAAAATGTTTTTGTCTGTCTGTTTGCTTCTTCCGGGTAATCTCTGGAACGGCTGGACGGATTTTGACGGAAATTTCACTGGCAGGTAGCTGATGATCCAGGAAGTAACTGAGGCTACTTTTTTTAGACTAACTTTATCCCGCGGCGTTACTCGTGGTACAACAATAACTGCGGGTAACACCGCGGGGTTCAGCTAGTACATAATAATAACATTGATAACTATGCTGCAGAACTGAAAAATGTTAAAGCAGCTGTGTTGCACTTGCATAAGTACAACATAAAAATTGTTTCTGTAATAACCTCTGGAAAAAATTCATTCATTATTTTTGTAAAATCTAATTTACTTTATGTAGGTAGGTATATCTCAATGCTTTTAGGTTACATTTTGAAATAGTACAAAGCGTGGTATTTAAAGATGTTATCTGACCCGACGAACTTTGTACCACCATATTTTTCTTTCGTTACCAGCTACCCATGAGTAAGGTGTAGTCACGGACAAAAAAACCTTTTTTCTTTATTTTTTATTTACGATCGAAAGTTACGCGCATACATACATTTCGGCGTAACGCCGCGGGACAAAGTTAGTCTAAATAAAGTGGCCTAAGTTACTCCCTGGATCATCAGCTACCTGCCAGTGAAAGTCCCGTCAAAATCGGTCCAGCCGTTCCAGAGAATACCCGGAACAAACCGACAAACAGACAGACTGACAAAAAATTTTTAACTACATTTTTGGTATATGTACCGTGTATACATACATATGCATTTAGTAAAAAGCGGTTATTTTGATATTACAAAGAGACACTCCAATTTTATTTATTTGTACTTATAGATGTATAGATTTGTTCACTGTGGCACTACAAACCATTTATTCGACATTTTAATTAATATAAAATTGGAGAAAACTGATAAAATTAACTTAAACCGCGCTGTTTTGTTTTGTTGTGGCTAGAGTGTGACGTCACGCGTCTCATGTGACCATTACAGAAATATCGTTTTTGGTTGTCAAGCTTGAACTTTATCTTAAATTTAAATTCATAATTAATCATAATACAGTAGAAATTCTGCAAAAAATTTGATTCGGTAAGTAGTCGTTTCACCACCCGATGAATGAAGCAATATTCTGTACTTTGACCAGGCAGGCATGCGACATAATAATTATCTTATTGTTTAAAGCTGTGCCGTCCGCGTGGATCTCCTTTTACAATAATGTTTTTTTTTAACTATAGACTATTAAAGTACAATTTAATAAATAAATATGACGCTGCCTTTTAAAAATCTTTTTAAGACCGAAGAGTAATTTTTACTACATCGCATCGTCACTACACTTGTTCAAAGTGGACGCTTCCGGTACGTACCTATGCATAAAGATTTGTGGAACTACTGACCCAGGAAAAAGCGACGTACAACTGCCCATGTGAAAAACATCTGAGACTAAGATCTACTCCAGCAACACGGAAAGTCTGAAGATGAGATTTATTAATTGTCATTGCATAAATTTACTTATTTGAAATTATACTTATTAATTTTACAACTATAAATATACAGAAAAGAAGGAGAAACAAACAAAAACACTAAACAAACTAATTATATTATTATCTAATACCTACTTTAAACTGATATCTAAAAACTACGTCTTATGTATTTTTTAAATCTAAAACGCGCTTATTCCCAGTCAATAAGAACCACGTTCGTTCGCATTAACAGTGACTATTCGAGTGAAGTCACCGCGTGAGCGGCGTGAGCGCTCCCGCCTTTTTGTAGATTCAGCGGATGGCCGTTTCGCGTGTTAAAGAAAAATCAACCGTGATGTCGTACTTATACTGGTGCGGCGAGATTTGGCAGTATTTCATCTATATCTTGTGTGTTTATTAATTATAATTTTATAATTCTATATTTTATTAAAAAAGATATTTAAGTGTATAGTGATAAGGATATATCCATGTGAAATACAATATATTTAAGTATTTAATACACCTTGAAGAAATGCCTAACGCTTAAACACGTTATTGTGGCTAATTTATAAAAGATAGAAATATACTATTGAGGACTTTTTTGTAGATCTTTTGAAGACCATCATCTTTGTAATACATATTTTTGGTGTATGATCAACGTATGCGAGGATAAGAGCTCGAAAGCGAAAATTTTCATCCGACTTGCTTCAAATTTATCGTCACTGCTCAGCTCCTATGCATCTTAGCGTTATGTTATATAGCCTATAACCTGCCCAGGAGTATGGACTACAATCGTACAAAGTTTGGTTAAAATCCCTTCAGTAGTTTTTGATCCATGCGTGCACATACAGACAGACAGACAGACAGACAGACAGACAGACAGACAAAAAACTTACTGATTACATTTTTGGCATCAGTATCGATAACCATTCATCCCCCAATAATAATTTTTAATAAATATTCAATGTACAGAATTGACCTCTCTACAGTTTTATTATAAGTATAGATATAGATAGATAACTAGAATGCAGTTGGCCTAACTTACAAATGGAATTGAGATCGAAATAATTGCATGCTACAGAAATATGTATGATTCGAGAATGTGGCATTTCGTGGCAACAGTACAACACTCCAAATTGTCACATATTGTTTTGTAGGCACTATAATACATTCCAACAATATGTTAATGAGGAAATGGAAATAGTTTAGTGTTACTGTTACGTTGCCAATTTTAAGTACAGCTAGATAAATACTAAATATTGCCGACAATTACTTCTATTGATTTTTCGTCTACTTTACTTCAAATTTAAAGTTTTACGGTAATGAAATCACTTGATAGTGTCCAATTCAACTTGATTAATTAGGTATTAGGATAATAGATCAGTAGTACTCAGAAAAAATCATTGGTATAAGAAAAGGAGGTCCAAAATCCCAGAAAATTAGATAATCTGGAGAGAAAAAGCATCTCCAAAAAATAATCCCAATAAAATAAAAACAAGTTAAAAATCTATAGGGTCATGCAATTTAAAAAAAACTATATGATGTTGTATGATGATGATATATTATAAGTTTTAGATTCTTCTCTTAATTATTACTTTTGTTTCTCTTCATAATGCAGTGTTTCATAAAAAAAAATCATTTAGAAACGAATCACTTACGTCTGTCAACAGAATAAATTAGGTCAAGAACAGAAATAAAGGGACTCAGATATTTAGATACTCTCTACCTCTCAGCCTTAACCCTCGACCTCTAAAAGACTGAAGCAGAAGTTTATCTTACCTTTGCAAAAAACGGTAGAGACTCCGTAACATAACACCCTACATTACAACCATACAACAATTAACATACCAAAAGGGGCAACCATTATTTCGGTGTTATAATACAGGAAAAGGTAATATATAGTTAGGAATACCTTATAAAATCTACATCAAAAATGTTACTAATACAAAGAAAAAATATAACAAGTACCTTAAAATGAAAGTTAGAAAATAAGTAGAATTAAATGTGAATGCAGACAGTTACAGAGGTTCATCCAAATAACAATAATCATAATCAAAAAGTATCTAAGTTTCATATCAATGAAAATTCTAATAAAATGTACTGTGTGCAAGGTGACTCTACCTACTGTTTGTACAGTAAACAATATAAATGCTTATATGCAACCAAAGGTTTTAATAAAACAATCTCTCCATTAGCATTGCATACTGGCGATTTGAGTTCGAGCTTCGATTATGTCGAGTGTGTCGAATGAAGTACGAGTAGGCTTCATATAATACTGATGTTAAGTAATTATTTTGGCTACTTTTCACCGAATGAATGAGGAGCCGGAGAGCTAAACTGCCTCCTTCCTAATTCTGGGGGCAAATTGAACTAGATAAGAAGAGTGGAAACGTCTCAAGTTGCACATGATTATGGACAGTGGAAGTGGGCCGGTCATGTCTCCAGGCGAACTGATGGTTGCTGGAGCCGACAGCCGATTAGACAAACGTAGGATAGGACGTCTTGCGGCACAATGAACCGACGACTTGAGGAAAATGGCAGGCAGCGAATGGATACGGATTGCTCATGACGGTATGGTTGCCGCTCTTTTCGGTAGACCTTCGTTCGCTGAAGTATATGGGCAACGTCAAGGTGACAGAATACCGGTCGAGACACCTCGGATCGCCGAGGTCACTTCTAGAAGTCTTTGCTAATAACTTGACGTAAAGGGTCTGATAGCCTTCCTGGAAGAACTGGGTTGGCATGAATAATTCCCAGTCTATCACGCAAAATAGGCGCGTTAAAGTCGTCGAGTTGCGGAAACCCAGCCCGCGAGAAATCAATCAATCAATCATGGGCAACGACAGACATCGTTATCATAAAGGTTTATCCACGAATTACCCCTTAAAGGGTGTAAATGTTAAATTCTGTCTTCCAAAAGTATTTTTAAATCATTTCTGAGCTCAATAAACATGAATTTTTCTACCACTGGGACGCAAAATGTCCGACATTGTATGGAAAATCTATTGCTAATTTCTAGACAATTGGTGTGATCTATAGGGGTTAGTGTGGTATTCCTCAAAGGTATCAATAATAGATTGAGCCGGTATAACTTTGGTAAGACATATTGGATCAATACTGGTATATGCCGGTTCCTTTCATGTAAGTTGCATGGCGTACCGTTTCATAGAAATGGAAACGTGCTCTTTATTTTGATACTCAATAGAGTTTTATTTATTTTTATCATTTTCTTGCTTTTGTTTCGTTTCTAAAATACTGTAGTAGTATATAATACGCAAAAACCTACACAAGAAGATGTACTTTATAAGATGGTAGTACCAAACGGTAACACTAAGATTATATTGCGATGCTGAAAAATATTCTTTCGCACATTTAATCCCAGAAAAGTATCAAAAGCAATCAGCGTAACACGTAACGTAGACCTAAAGCATAAAACGTATCGTAACGTTCATAAGGAGTTTACCCTAGTTATTGTAATTAAAGAATTCGAACAATTAGTCAAATTGAAAATAACTGTAGATTGACTGTTTATCATGTAAAACTGTACACCAAAGAAAAAGAATAAGAGCTACAAAATTATATAATTTAAAAGAAATACTATCCCCGTTAACAACCATTTTCTATTCTATACCATAGACTTTTTAACCGACTTCAAAATAGGGGGAGGTTTTCAATTCAATTATTTTTTAATGTTTGTTATCTTTCGACTAAGTTTACCGATTTGATGTTTTTATTTTAAAGCTGGTTTCCCATTTCAATTTGGTCCAGTTCTTGAAGTTAGTTTTTTTTTTGTTAAAATTATGTTCTTGTTATTATTCATTTTTGTTCTATATATGAGTCTGCTAAAATGTCTCCACCCTGCCTAATGGAAAGCATGAGCAGAATCCAAGAGTGGTGGTCGCCATACTCATTGCGAATGCAGGCAATGGCCTATTGAGATGCTTCTGCATCACTGGTCATGGAGACAAAGCTTAGAGCTTAAAGCTTAAGAATTCAAATTTTCAGTTTAAAGCTTACATAGCATTAGTTTAGACGTGTATAAAATGATGAATGGGTATAAAATTTAATTAAAACTTATTATTGTTAACGTTATAACGTTACCGCACAGGTTTGAAAGCAGGCAATATTTTATTACTTATAAATTATCTACTAACGTACCCAATTCAGGGGTTTTGAAAATGGCCGAAAGTTTCGAAACCAATCTTATCAAGATCTTACTAGTTCAGTATAACACAACTGCGCTTACTTGAATAGCTTCAGATCATTAATTTATATTATATTACTAGCTGACCCGGCGAACTTCGTAACGCAATATTTACTTATCTGTCTCAACTTTCCGTCGCGGACAAAAGAATGAGTTATCTTTTAATTTTTCTTCTGCACAAACCTTGTCCTAACAGTAACGAACACATAAAATAAGAATTATTTAATTTGGTGCACCCAATCGGAAGTTATGCGCGTACGTAAATTTTGGTGATTCATCATTATATAGATAGATTATCTGTTATAATAAGACTATACTCTCACAGTGAAAGACATGCCACCTTACCATCCCTTCCCGCCTCTTCGATTTTCCGATTGTCTCTCTTCAAAGCATTCCAGGAGCACACTTTCATATAACATTCATTTCACCCTCTTTCTGACATGCGGCACAAAAGGAAAATAGTATTATGCCCGAATGGTGCCAATTGTATTTCTTCAGAGGGATACAGATAACTCGATAGTATTTGTAGAAAAATTGAGATATAATTGTATATTCCACTGTTACGCTCGTAGCCGTAGTAGGTTTATACTTACGTAACTCGCCTACCTACCTATCGTTCGCTTTCGATAGCTCTCCTTTTTACCCCTAGGGATGAACTTTTATCCAGTTTTAGTGTATTTTGTAACCTTCAACTTTTAGAATTTGGTTAGCCTGAAGTTTAACTTTTAATTTAAAAATACTGAATCTTTAACTCTATTGATTATTTCAACTATATAACTATAGAAAATAGGCTGTGAAAACATAAGAAGCTAGAGCTAGAGGTTTATAAGAAAATAATAAAAGCTATCTTTTATTCCTTTCTTATAATCCTCTAGCTTTATAGAAATTACGTTTTAATTGTAGGTAATCATTAATCATCTGTTTCAACTAGTTTCAAATTCATAAGTTGAGTAACTGGAAAACGTTATTTTAACTTACTACTTTAACTTAAAAATAATGTTTTATTGGAATAAAACATTATTTTTGTATTATAATGTGCTTAAACGTTGCCTGCTAATATACTTTCCAAGTATTATACTATGTACACGTGGTAGGTTGTAACTTTCCCGAGGTAACACGTAACATCGTATTGTCTTGTTCGTATTTAATACAACATAGTGACTTGTGTAGTTATGTGCGTATTACGTGCTTGTATTAGTAGTGCACGCGATCGCCAAGCAAACAATGGGGAGCGAACGGTGTCGAAGGTATTTATTCAACAGAATTTTTGTTGACCGAACGAACACTTACGTGATGACTAATGGCTTATAATTTGCCGGCCAATATACATCTATAACTTACTGTAACTTAGAAAAGCATAAGCGGGAGCAGCATTTTTACGTATATTTGCCGTTTTGAAGAAAATAAATTTCAAGTGCAGTAAAATTCCCATTTTAAACAATATTTATTACTTAAAATTACTTTTACCTAAAATACCAGTGTTAAAAGTTATGGCCACTGTTTGAAATAAATGTTCTTCAGTCTTCAAATATTAAAGCTTATGGAAATATTTTTCTTAAAATGCTAAGGCGAAGAAAGGTTGAGTAACTGTTTTATCCTGTTTCAATGAAAACGTCAAAAAGCTTTCACTAAAAATACATTTAAAAAATACAAAATATAATAATGACCCACCTACCAATTGCCAACCGTTGATGAGTAGGCGAATGTCAAAGTTGTGAAAATGGGTCACCGGCTAGGATAGATGACCTGCAACGTATGAGTAGAGACTACCACCTATGCAATTTCACAATTATTACAATTGCGTCCCCAGAAACTGGCACACTAGCAAACGATTATTTTTATTTTAGATTCATCTACAGCCAATCTTGCCTTTTATCTAACGTAGATAAATTGAACACCTAAGGATTTCTAGAATTAGTAATAACGCAAATCAGCTAAAAAAATATTAAGAAGATAAATTTTCTTTAATCCTAGATCAATGGAGACATTCATCATGAATGAAAGTCAAACGAAAATAAAGTAGAGTGTTTACCTGCCGTCGTGACCTTGAGGTGTAGGAGAGTGAGAAGAGTAGTATCACCACTATTGATTCTGAAGGCACGTGCTTATGACCAGGAGCTAGATCACCAGGATAAGTGATGCGGCCCGGTTTTAACGTTTGTTTCACAACTAGTTTGAGCACAGTATTAACAATACAAACTACACAGGGGAGAGATCGCGGTAGGTACGGTAGGGTAGGTTTGCGCGCGGTGGGTGATGTCGGTGTGTCAGGTCGCGGATCGTGCGAGCGCACCGTGCGCCGGGTATGCAGTGAGCGAAGGAGCGCTCGGGCGCTGACTGGCCGTAGCGAGTGCTCGGCGGCCGCGCGCTGCCGCTATTTGCGCCCACTGCGCTCGCCGCCCGCCCCGCAGGCAGCCGCCCGCCCAGAGCTTTCTCTGCGCAACGCAACAACAAACATTTCTTTATTCCACCTGTAACTGTTGTCGATTATTTGATTCAAACACATTTATACCTTGACTGAAGAGTTTCTCAGTGATAGGGACTAGGTAATGACGGCGCAATACCGCCTTTGGTAAAGTCTCTGAGAAAAACTAAAAGTGAATGTCGCATTTATGTTGGATTCTCTTTTTTTATTCAATACAGCATAATTAATTAAACTCTAGTAAGTACACCAGTTTTGGTTTTTGAAGCCTAAGACTAGGATTTTTAAATAATTAGCTTTAATTAATCAAAGAAACTTGACCATTCCGTCCATACAGCACGGCGTGAATATCGAACAGATCGTGGATATGATGTTTTAAAGGTACGACGAAGCATGAGGCTAAAATGTTTGATGCATAAAGTAAAATAATAATATTTAAAATGGCGCCTTCAAAGTAAATGGTGGGAGTGCCGTCTACTTGTTCGTTGTCATGGTGTATTATTAACACGCTTTTATTTAAACTTTTTTTAAACTGTATTTAAACACTTTTAGTTAATTAGTTATTATTATATAGTTATTTTTATATTTGAGTAAATCGCTGTTGTCATATTACAGTAAATGCTATGTACACCGTAATTGTCATACATATCAGATACAATCCCACATGTCATTATAATTAGCTGTAAGTTTAATATGTATGATGTGGCAGTACTTTATACAAATAAACAAACAAATAAATAAATAAACTTTACGGTAAAATTAACCTTCGTGGAACCTAAATAAAAAGAGTTTTTTTTTGCTCTAATAATTTCACAAGGCACTAAGTTTTGTCTAATAAAGCCTATATTCACTGTTTTTTAATCACATTAATATACACACTCACCTAGCAGGATACCAAATTTAAGTTTTATAGGACATCTGCAAGTGGGGAAGGTTCTTCATGTACATGTGAGTCAAATGTGCGTACTTACATCAAAAAATCATTACTTAAAACTTTTGTCTGTCTGAAACGGATGGACTGATTTAGACAGAACTTTTACTGACAGTTAGTTGATATTATAAGGAGTAACTTAGAATGCTTGTGTTTAAGAAAAAAGATTTAACGAAAACAAAATAAAACCAGTGAACAAATTCGAATTTAGAAACAAAGAAGAAACCAATTAGTGCATTTTTTGGCCGTGGTATCACTCTATTCGAGCCGGACCATTCATGCCGAAGCATGGCTCTCCCACCTGTGTGTTATGTATTTTAGTATATGTGTATGTAAATTATTGCTTTTATGCATCTTTGGGTGTACAATGCATATTCAAATGTAACAAGCAATCTGCAGCTATAGTAAAATTCATCATTCCCCACAGTCAACCCATCACTACATTTAAGAGTGACGGAATGATGGTTGTATGAGGTAATGATTTATGATGGTTTTTCACGATACTTTGATTTTTTTTATTTCTTGCAACTTGTATTTCCTGGTATATATTTAATTTAAAATAGGAATATGTATATGAAAGAAAATTGGCACAACGAAAAAAAATGAGTAATGTCAAAAAAAATAAAAATAAAGAGTAAACATAGAAAAAGTGAGAAAAAATTAAAATCAATACTGAATCTTTAGGAAAATTGCTTGAGGAAAATATATTTAATATTTGAAGAAAGATAAGAAGGATCAAATAAAATTAGTTATTCATATGAATACTGGAGACCTTAGACAAAAGCGAATATAATGGAAAAACACTTTACAATTTGTAAAGTGTACAGGAATAAAAAGAGCACACAAAAATTTACAAAGAATACTTGATGATACAGATGAGAAGGCGATGAGCTATTTTGTATGTAAAGATATAAAATTTGGAAAGAAGAATGATGAAAGCCGTGAAGTAAATAGGAAAAATACAACAAGAGATATTGAGACTAAATAAAAAACTGTCCGTGAAATGGACTGAAACTATAGAAAATTGGGATAAAGGAACGTTATTTCCCCGAAAATTTTCATTAATGCAATGGAGAACTTGTTCAAGAGAGTCCGTCCGTTCCTGCTCCTGAAAATGTGCGGCATCAACATCATGCACCTCGGGCAGACTTTGCTGTTAAGCAGAAACAACTTTGAGGACGAGGTGAACCGGAAAATTCAGCTGGGTTGCATACTATTTGGGAAGCTTCGTCCAGTATTCTCATCGTCGACCCCACAGTGCCTAAAGACGAAAGTTTTCAAAGAGTGCGTCCTACCATAATGACGTACGGAGTCGAAACGTGGACACTTTCAGTACATCTGTGGCACAAGTTCAAATATGACGAGGGCTATGCTCGGTGTTTCTCTAATGGTCGGGATCGTATCAGAAACAATGTGATCCGGCAGAGAACCAGGGTCATCGACATAGCCCTTAGGATTATGTTATAACTAATGATTCCAACCTCGTATAAACGACTAGTTCGTTTCAATTTTAATAATTACTAGGCCTATAATAAAGTATTTTATTATAATTTAATATAAACCTTATAATTTAATTGGTGATCAAGTAAATACTTGATTCATATTCGTATCTTGGCGCCCACCACTTATCAGCTTCCGGTGCGACTTATATTTCATGATACTACTCCTACTTCCAGCGTAGTAAATCTTTAATGTTACACAATTCTGTATTATCAAATAATAATTGTATGCTAATAATCATTAGAATAATTATGATAAACTATGTTTGATATTATCTACTAAATATGTGAATTTAGTATTAAATTAGGTTAAGCCTGTCAGATACTATAAAAATACCGTCAGTTCGAGTAATTCACATGCATTCATATTCTAGACGTGCTACTTGGTGTCCGTTGTAATAAATAATTTATTACAATGCTCACCAATATTGTGAGCTTGAGCTACTATAAAGTGGTTGCTTTGCTGCCGTCTTGGCTACCCATTGTCACAATTAGCAAGTTGAATTAGCAGTGGGCTGGCCATATTTGCCGTAGAATCGAGAACCGTTGGTGTAAACGGGTCGTTGAGTGGAGACCACGTCTATGCAAATAAAGTGAAATAGACGTCCACAGGCCAGGTAGAGTGATGATTTACCCAAAACTGCCAGTAAGAGCTGGATGCGAGATCCCGAGGATCGATCCAAGTGGTGTGCAATTACAGAGGCCTATGTCCAGCAGTGAACTTCGGTAGGCTGATGATGAATGTTTAATTTTAAAAAAATATATATAATTGTCTTTATTTGTACATGGTTTTTATTATAATATAATAATTAATCATTCCCTCACTCTGTTTATTTTTTTATAGATTATATAGAAAAAAAATGGAGGACCAATACTGCAAAATAGGTCTCTTGAACCTACTTTTTTGATTTCTGCAAAAAAAATATCTAAGTTAACACATAAAACAAAATCAGTAGGATCTCAAATTCCACAATTTGATGAGAATCACCCACTAATACTGTCGCCGGAAATAGCATATCTCCATTTTTAGTTTAATTTACATATTATATACCTCCTTTTTTTTACAGAGATTAAAGTAAAAAAATGTGATTTAAAGTTGAAATCGCACATCATCTCAACAAATTATCGCAGAGAATATGAAACACGTTACACTCTCCTGTGCTCTCCAATAGGCTGATGATGATGACGATGATGATGAGATACCCAAGAAGAAATAAAATAGGAAAGAAAATCAATTAACAAAACTTACAGCTAAAAATGTAAAAAGACATAGGTACATCAGTAGACCAAGACCAACTAGTTTTTCCCTACCATAGCCAACTTGATTTAGAAGATTTTAAATACAGTATTTGTTTATGAAAGATCCATTTCCTTTAATAATTATTTTTACATCCTTACACTTTTTACCACCAATTTCGCTACCTACATTTAATTCCTATGGTTGACTAACAAATGAACACGTACTACAATCAGTTCGCATTAAATATATTAATGACACTCCTTTACAAAATATTCTAACACATACCATAACAGAATTTAGTATAAACTAAGATAATCTGTGACGTGACAATGGTATAGCAGCCTGATCGCATAACGACCCTGTCTTCATCCTGATACCGTATGGTCTCGATTTGAAAAGACCTGAAATGACCTGGTTCGGGTCCTCCCAGAGCAGGACGTCAGAGGTTGGGTATCGGTTGACTGTTTTTAGTTGAAGTACCACAGACCAGCAGATGCATCCGCGTATTGCCAGAGAGACCTGAAAGAATTTTCCAATCAGTCAACAAAATAAAAGATGACCTGTAACTTGGCAGTCAATGTTATATTTACTGGTACTTTTTACGAACACTAAGTATATTTATATGTGTTAACTAGCCACGCAGCCCCGTCTGCGTTTTCTATTGCCTGTAGCGTGATATTACACCGCGGCAACAAAATTATCTCCTAAAATAAAGATTATAGTGCGCCAATCTTTAAAGATAGATATGTTTTTGCGAATCTTTAACCATTTACGCAGCGCACGCAAAGAAAGCTCTTAAGATAAATAACTTTGCCCCCTTTTTTAAACATTTTTATGTATACTCAGCTCCTGTTGGTTGTAGTATGATAATATGTACATAGCCTATAGCCAACCTGGGTAAATCACATTGTTAAATTTAATAATCATAAAAACTATATAACTTTCGGTCGTTAGCCGTTAAAGTTTAGTGAACGACGTCTTAAAATTTTAATAATAATTTTGTGTTGTATTGCGTTACAAAGGATGGCTGAGTAGGTTTTTACAATATCTACCTTCATTATTGCTCGCATAATGGAGGATGATAGTGGTTTCAATAAAAACAAGTTTGTTTACACGAATATGTTATCGGAGACAGATCTAGTAAGCGAGCAGGATATGTTAGAAGAGTATACGGATCAAAATCACGAAGATCTCGGGATAAGTAAAGAAAGAAAGTGTGGAAAAAGGGCAAGAGAAGAGGCGGGTATGGAAGAAGACTGGTCAATAGTACAAAAAAAGGAGAAAAAGGCAAAAGATACCATCGAAATATATATATCATGTAAAGAAATGTTACCTAAGCAATTCGCTTTGGCGAGATTGTTTAAGGAAGAGGGTATTACAGATATAGCAAAAATAAAATATTTAAATTCTTACAAAATACGAGTAGAATTAAAAGATGAGAATATTATTAATAAGTTAGGAACTTCCGAAACCTTCCTTCAAAAAGTATGGAGGATTAACCGGGCTATGGTTTTGAATAACACATACGGAGTTATAAAAAATGTTGATATTGATATATCTGATGAAGCAATATTTGAGAGTATTTCCTGCCCAGAAGGTGTGGGCTTACTATCAGCGAAACGTCTTAAAAGGCGAAACAGAGGCACATCGGTAAGTGAAGAATCGTGGATTCGGAGTGAAGCGGTACTTTTGTGCTTTAAGGGCTCCTATGTTCCCTCATACATCATAGTAGATGAACTGCGGATACGAGTCGAACCCTACATATTTCCAGTGACTCAATGTAGTAAATGCTGGCGTTTTGGACATTTATCTAAGGTATGCACATCTAGACAAATAGTATGCCCTAAATGCGGAGATAACCACCCCAACTGCGACACTATAAATTTTAAGTGTGTTAATTGTGGTGGAAATCATATGGCTTTAGTCAGGTCGTGTCCGATGTATGTTAAAGAGAAAAATATCAGAGACTTAATGGGTCAATTTAACTGTACATACCGAAAAGCCCTGACAATGTACGTGCCCCCCAGTGTATCCACGTACGGTGATATAAAAAACATCACCGACAAAAAAGTATTTACACCTGTCAGTGAAGCGAATTACGTATTAAGTAGTACGCCCACACACGCTAATGTTGTCAAAGCACAAGCCTTGATACATGAAAAAGAAACGACTAGACAGGTCCGTCACGTAAATAAAAAGAAGACCTATAGGCCAAGTACACCAGCAAATCTTTCATCGTCAGAACCTATTTTGAAGGAAGTTGATACATGCGATCCCACTAATACAGCCTCGTCAGATAAAAAAAGCAGGGAAGTTAATTTTGAAGAATTAATTTTAAGACTTAAGGAAATTGTATTTTTAAAAAATGTCTCGTTTCAATCTAAGCTCCATAGTATTATTAAATGTTGTGTTCAGTGGTTGATTTTAGTAGTAGTTGAGAACATTGCGGACTGGCCAATATTAAAAAATATTCTAGATTTAATTAATGTATAAAACCAAATTAACAGGTAAACTTAATATTATCCAATGGAATGCACAAAGTTTACGTCCCAAATTAACATCATTTGAGAGCTTGTTAGTTCAAGAAAGGATCCACATCACTGCCCTAAGTGAAACATGGTTAGTGCCTGATAGCCACCTACGCATAAGTGGGTATAACATATACCGTCTAGACAGAATAGATGGTTACGGTGGCGTAGCTGTTATTACACATTCTTCCATAAAATCACAGCTACAAACTATACAAGTAACAAATACCCAGATAGAAATCGTGTCCATCAAAATTTTTAACTGTCAAAATATAAGCTATATATACTCAATTTACTGTCCCCCGTCAGCACACACTACTCAAAATGATTGGGATGAAGTCTTTTCCAAGTGCAGCAATAGCACTATGGTGTTAGGAGATTTAAACGGTCATCATAGGAATTGGTCATCGAAAACTAACAGTAGAGGTATACAGATTTTTGATACATTACTGGATCATCATCTCATTGTATTAAATAATGGCAGTCCGACGCGTATGAAGCTCGTTGATGGCATCCTACAACACTCAGCCCCAGATGTGTCATTAGTATCCTCTGACATAGCATTGAAGTTCGATTGGGATCCGTTAAATGAAACACTGGGTAGTGACCACCGTATCATAAGGATCTCTTCTGATATAGGGGTAAGTCAGAACATTGTTGCTCGTAGAAATTATAAGAAAGCTGATTGGGAAGCTTATCGGATGTTCCTATCTGATCACTTTAAATATTTCACCTTCTCAAATAATTTGCAAAAATGTTATGATTCATTTATCGAGTCTATTAATTTAGCTGCTGATTTACACATTCCGTATATAAAAATAAATAATAATCCTAATACGACCTTTACCCCTAAACCTTATTGGAGTGTAGAATTATCTAAGTGTGTCGCTGAACGTCGCCTGGCGCTAGCGAGATTTCGGCGTAATCCTACCCCCGTAAATTTAAATATATTAAAAGATAAAATACGTATAGCACAGAAGTCCATACGTAACGCTAAAAGAGCCTCGTGGCAGTCGTTCTGTTCTTCCATAGACAAAGATTGTTCCTCATGTGAGGTCTGTTGAAAAATGAGGTGGATGAAGGGTTACAAGTTTCGCGGATCATATATCGATCAGGGTATAGCTGAGCAGGTCTTACATAATTTAACACCGGATTTCGTGAGAAATTATGATTTGCATTTTTCCCGTGTTAACCCCGAATTGGAAATAGAAATTTCCTATCAAGAAATGAACAGAGCTATTCGAAATAAGGATACTTCGCCTGGCCACGATACTATTTCATATTCTATGATAAAGCAGTTACCGGATAATGCAAATCAGGTTTTATTAACATTATTTAATCATTTTCTTGAGGAAGGTTTTGTACCTAAACAGTGGAGGGAGGTAACTATTGTGCCGATACCGAAACCAGGCCGCGATCCGAATTGTACATCATCATTGAGACCAATATCAATGATCTCTTGTGTTTGTAAAGTTTTTCATACTATCCTAATGAATAGATTAGAGTGGTTCATGGAAAAATATCATCACATATCAATGGCAACTACTGGCTTTCGGAAGTGCCGTTCTACAATAGATAATTTGACAGATTTAGTTTTATCGATACAAAATGGCTTCTCTGAAAATCTCACAACTATAGGCTGTTTTATAGACATAAATGATGCATATAATAATATAGATATAATAAGCTTGTTGCATATAATGGACCGTCTAGGTTTGGGAAATAGAATGTGTGCATATATCTGGAATTATCTGAAGGAAAGAAACCTTAATATTACTTCTCCCAATTACTCCTTGTCTCGGATGACGGGACGAGGACTTGCACAAGGTGACCCACTCTCTCCGCTGTTATTTAATATTGCTACCTTAGCCATTTGCAAAGAAATTGTTAATGTCAGTGTTTCACAGTATGCTGATGACTTTGTGTTGTACATAACCGGCAGCAATGTATCACATATGGAGCAAAGTTTACAACAGGCACTGAATCTATTTATTACGCTACTCGCAAATATAGGTCTCGAAATATCGGAAACAAAAAGTAGTCTGTTTTTTTAAAAGAGGCTATAAGAAGGAAGTAATCGATCTCGTAGTTGGGGATGGATCGTTGCCGGTTGTGAACAATGTTAAGTATTTAGGATTTTGGCTAGATCGTTCTTTAAATTGGTCTAAACACATAAACGAAACGGTTGATAAAGTGATTGGGTTTGTTAATATTTTTAAAGTACTCAGTGGTCTGAAATGGGGTGTACATATTATTCATAAGAGACGATTGTATATCTCCCTAATTAGGAGTAGATTCGATTATGGTAGCATGTTATATGATAATGCAAGTCAAAGTAATCTCAATAAGCTAGATAAATTACAAAATATATTTTTGAGAATAATAGGGGGATTCATTAAGAGCACTGCTATACACATTATGGAAAATGAACTCTGTTTACAACCTTTACACATACGTAGATATTACTTGGCTGGAAAATATTGGCTTACATCGAAATCTTTTACGAAAAATAACGTTATAACTTTGTTGGAGGAGTTACAAGGTTTTAAAGATAATACGTACTGGGGGAAGAGAAAAATACCTCTATTAGTTTCTATACATGAGTATCTTAAATTTTTACCAGTACACTTTAGTCCACAATTAGATATGTTTTCTTTGAACACTTGGGTCAGCTATGTGGATCTTTCTAAAAATATCAACGACAATATAGAAGATGTACATACTGCAAAACGATTTTACACGCCATCTAAACTAAAAGAAGTTTGTAGTCAATACATTAATCGGCACTATGCCGCTTGTTATAAAATTTTCACTGACGGGTCGAAGGAAGGTAGTAGAGTTGGCGCGGCGTTCTTTGATCCACAAACCAACACTTCTATGAAACTCAATATAAACTGTAATATGAACATAATGTATGCTGAACTTATTGCAATAAGTGAAGCCTTAGCATATGTTGAATCATTTAATGGCGGCAAGTATGTTATTTTCTCAGATTCGAAGAGTGCTCTCCAGCATTTAGATCGTTGCTCCTCGAAGATTCGAGGAACCCCAATAGCCTATAATATAATGCGTTCCATACAAAATCTAGAAAGTAATAATAAGTATGTAACATTACAGTGGATACCTGCACATATTGGATTGACCGAGAATGAGACTGTGGATAGACTTGCTAAAGAATCTCTTGTTGATGGCATAAATTTTGCGTACACGCCATATTATTCGGATTTACTGTACGTGGTTAAAGATCGGTGTTTCGAACTATGGTCAGAATATTTTGATAGAAGGTCGCTGACTAAAGGGATTTGGTATCGGACCATTCAGCCTACCATTATGAAACATATCTGGATCGATCAAGCTAATATGAGCAGGTCAGACATAGCCATAGCTCTTAGACTTCGATCTGGACACATCCCACTAAACAGCTTTGCATATTTAATTGGTAAGATTGGTTCCCCTAACTGCTCAATTTGTAACAAAGTTGAAGACGTATATCATATTTTGATGGAATGCGTCCGAAATGAAGCTGAAAGAAAGCAATTATTTTGTAAACCTAATTTTAATGTGGGTGAATGTAATAGCATTCTCGCTCGCCCCAGCTCGGAGGAAGCGAGAACACTGTATTATATAGCTAAAATGTATATGTTGAATAGATTATAAGTTATATTTTTTCTACGAGGGCGGCATAATCACTTCGTGATTAAGCCCTCATTAACTAAATAAAGAGAAAAAAAAAAAAAAAAAAAAAAACCTGGGCTATTTTACGATGTTTTTTTTTAATCGGACCTGCAGATTCTGAGATTAATTGTTTTTCAAATCGGACCGCTAGGTCCTGAGATTAGCGCGTTCAACCAAACAAACAAAGAAAATCTTCAACTTTATAATATTAAGTATAGATAATTGTATTCGAATTTTAATAAAATATTTAGGTTGTCTGAATCATCAGTACATGCACCTATACTTATAACGGTTTACAATGCACTTTGCGATTATAAGGCCATGACTTCTAATAAAGGAAATTGTTTTAATTACGAGAATTCACTTAAAGATTGTGAACCTAGTAAGGTGAAGGAAAAAGAATTGAAGACTTTTCGTAAGTCAAGTGTTATTGAAAAGGATAACGATTGCATTTGGATGGACTAACATCTAGGTGCAAGAAATTTGTCGAAAACGATATAACGATAATAAGACGTTGACCGCTACATCATTGTGTAAAGGAAGCGATGTCCTTCGATAATTACATTTGCGAATCACGCGTCCAACATTCTCATTTAAAAACCACTGTTTTTAATGACAAAAAACAAACAAAAACAGACGCGCTTATACAATCTAATCGCAGGTAAATGGTGTTAGTAAATTATCGATAAAACTATTAATTTCTTTGAAACTAGTTGTAGGGTTTTCTCTAGTTTAATTATATCTATATAATTTTTTTTTTCGTTGAATGAGTTAAAAAGGAGAAATTGCCAAAAAAGTATAGTAAACCGGTCATTTAAGATAACTTATTTAGTTTATTGTTACGATTTCGACAGCATGATTACGTAATGACTTTTGACAATGAGAAAATGGATAGGCAAATGCTCATCTGAAGGATCAACCAATGATTTTGTCAAAAGGGAACAAAAATAATCTTATTAGATTTTAAAATTAAACACAATTGCGTACAGAACCCCGTCCGCACCTCGTTCGAGCACTAGCACTCGCGTAGATGAATGCGATGATCCAGAAATTCAGCATCTTATCAAACATGCTTTCTATTTACATATATGATTTACTTACTAGACATTCAACAGAAGCAAGGTTAAAATGTATTTGTAAAATGGTTACCCAAATACCACATTTAGTTAATGCTATAAACTTAAACAGAATCATTAAAATCGGTTCAACCAGTGGAAATTTTTGAGGTAACAAACATAAAATACAATCGAATTGTGAATATCAGTTTTGAAGTTTGTGAAAAAAGATTGAGCGAGGAATAATACATAACGAAATTGAAATTTACAACTAGGAGTTAGACTTGGTTCCCTGAGACCGCTAGATTAAAATTTTAAATAATAAATAATATTTAATAATCTACGAACGAGTCACGAAACGTAAATAAATTTTAAGTATTTTTAAAATATAGGCAGAGCGAAGGTATAATGCAAAAACTCTAGTTTTATAAACTGGTCTGAGACACATTCATTAGTAATTAACTTTTAAGTATTAGAACAATTTAAATTTTCCGGTGATTCTTGCCTGTCTACGGAGCATGTGTCTTTGAACGTTTAATGATAAGATCGGAGAAATTCAGACTTGTTTTGTTCGAAGTCAAAGGTCACGCACTTACTTACCGTCCCTATGCTGGAGTTGTTATCGGTTAAGTTAAGCGATAATTATTAATAAGGTGACTCACGCTCTGATATGAGTCATCTCGCCGTGCATAAGGAACGGATTCAATAGTGATACTTGGTTTGCTGCGCACTACAACTCATAAAAATTTAAAAGTAATTATTGAGCGACGCTAAAATACACGAAAAATATGTTGAAGCAAAACGATGAGTGAAGGTATGTACATACCAACCGATCAGAAGTGATGCAATAGGCATTTAGCGGCATTGATGCAATAGGGAACAAGATAAGTGGCTGCTGATCCTAGTGGAACGGGTCATCTTTTCTATTTCAAGCTTAGTATAGCATATACAATTGTCTAAGGTCGCCATAGCTGTCGTACCGTATGGAATTAAGGCTTCACGAATGTTCGCATTAGGGCTTTAGAAATGTTCGCAGATACTTCAATAACATAGTTGCAGTTCTCAATATTTTTCTTACCCGACTTATGGCTTAACCTAGTTGAGTTCAAGTAAATCCTGTAGTTTATCTGCTAGATTCTGGTGGTAGAAGCAGGTTATAATTTCCTTTTCACGCATGGTATTTGATACCTACCCCGATAACTATAACTCTCGGTTTCTTTTTATGTTAGTCGTCAATGATAAGACCGAAATTCTTAAACTGAACTAATTGTTTTAATTTTACAATGTCTCCCTTCGTATCTGTGTTAATTATGACGTCACCGTTCTTTGTTTTTCGCAGCCCCCTCACTTGCAACTTCATTAGTTTAGACAAGCACCACGAATAAAATATTATGGGTCCTAAGTGAGCTCATAGCCCAGTTGCACTCGGTGCTTAGTAACAATCACCAAGGGCAAGCAACGACGGCGTGGTTGGTCCTGGATGGAGACTGGGCAGGGCGGCAGCACGGGACCCCTTCCTTCCGACTGACGCAGGTTCTTTCCGGGCACGGTTGCTTCGGAAAGTACCTGCACTCGGTCGCCAGGAGGGAACTGAGTCCCGCCTGCCACCACTGCAATTTCGTAATTTCGCAGAAGGAGGCGGTGGAAAAGGCCCGAGAGGACTATCAGCGCCTCATGCCACCCTGAGTGCGGCTGCGGATGGTCGGGACGGGTTTTCCCCACCATCCGCTTTAGTGGCCACCCGCATTCGAGAGTCAACCAGAAGACGGAGCCCGCTTCAGTGCGGGCAGGCGCTGAGAGGGGTCTGGATGTGTTAATAACAGCAGTTCCCGGATCCCTCGCGGCTCAGGCGCAGAGTGGCACACCGTGTGGTTTTAGTCGGTTCGATTCCGACACGCCGCCCCGCCGCAAACCCCGGCCGGGTGACGGCCAGAGGGGTTTCCACAGGTTAAAAGAAAATGAATTTTGGCATGGTATCATGAGGGTCTCGTAAAGCAGTTGGACCCGGTTGTTATCATAGGATAACAGTCGTGAAGCTTAGTTGTAGGCCTTTGGGCGGCTTGAAAACATCCAACGGTAAGATTACGTAGCCACAACGTTGTCTGATTGCCAGTCCCCAACCAGCACTCGGCCAGCGCGGGAACCTATGGCCTTAACCCTCTCCTGAGAGGAGACCCGAGCCCGGCAGTGGTACATTATGGATGGTTGATGATTGATGAAAGTGACCTATATTTGATTTCTATAGTATGTATGGCAGAATCGCTTGAACGCACGGCAATTCGCCGCAGTTGATACAAGATCCCCATAGTATACCGCACCAGATGTAATTTGTAAGCTATTTATCATTATGTTACGTTCATTGTACCAAAAACTACATTCCTAGAGGATACGATGAGCCGACTGTTAACAGCTAGAATCAGGTGTTGAGTATTGACACCATGGTTAATCGACTAATTTAAATGCACTCATTTAAATTAGTCTGTTCTAATAAAATGAAAAGTTTATTTCTAAAACCAATCCCAAATAACAAACCGAGGTTTTATTTTTAATCGTAAAATTTTCAAATTTAATACACGGCGATGATTTGAGGTTACCTTTTAGAAGTAACGCCGGTAACGTCATATACGTTCAGAGTCGGCTCTCTCCCGACCTCTTTCAGCCGTCTCTTTCTGGAACATTCCTCAGAGAAAGAGACCATTGCGCGCCAGCCCTCCGCACCCACTAGCAGGGCAGC
Source organism: Spilosoma lubricipeda (assembly GCA_905220595.1). Taxonomy (NCBI): domain Eukaryota; kingdom Metazoa; phylum Arthropoda; class Insecta; order Lepidoptera; family Erebidae; genus Spilosoma; species Spilosoma lubricipeda. Next base: position 8,295,523 of record HG992290.1, read on the forward strand.
AATGATTACTGGGCGGAGTCCAAGTCGGCTGCGCTGTGGTGGCATTGTGCTGTCTTATTCAGATACTCACTGAAGCAGTCATGCCCGGTGAGTGTCTGCGTCAGTCAGTAGGTGACGCGACCTTCCTACTTTCCTACTCAAGCTTCGACGTTAGGCAGAACGGCACCAACAACGCCTTGGTGCGCATTTTGCGGCTGTTCCACGGTGCGCCACTATGCCAGTGATGAACTTGCCGCTGCATTTCAAACTCGTCCTGCTCTTCCCCGCTCTCACCACGAATCTGGTAATAGACCTTCGCGCCCATATCCGCCAGGCTATCGAAAGGCAGAAAACAAGCCAGACCTGTCGCCGCCTCCAACGAGATGGTGAGATCCAAGTGCTACCCGATTGAACTTGGCTCGGCAACGATTAACCTAGAGACCTCGGCGACAATTAAGGATTATTATTTTACCCTTGGAGCTTCGAGTAGCATTTCGAGCAGATGATCCCCTGAGTTCGGGGGTGGCGGGCTCCCTAATGAGGCTATTGCCTAATTAAGGGGGTCCGCGAGAAGAAGTTTGCCGCCAAGGCCAAGCGCCTATCTGCCTCCTCTCGTTACCAACTAAGCTACGACCTTTATGCTTCTATTCGCTTTAAAGCTAGTGACCCATTCGCATCATTTCACGGGAAGCCCATAAGAAGGGGGCTCCGAAAGAAGCGCTTTGTGCCAGACCCGATCGAAGTCCTTCGCAATGTCCAAACTAGCTGCCAAGGCTTCCCCTAAGTCTCAATTGCCTGTGCCCAGCGATGTGACAAGTATACTAAAATATCACCAGCTGATCGAGCCTTACGGAGGCCCTACCGCTGGTCACTAGTTTGACGAATTAAAGCGATTGCCTTTTGTAGTCCCGGCTAGAGACTCCACTTGAAGGCTTGACCAAGGCTTGGCGGCTCTTCAGCTAGTCATCATCGAGTGGGCACTGTGGCAGCACATGGCCCTTTCCTTCCGACTGATGCAGGTCTTTTCCAGGCAGACATGTTCAACCAATCTAAGTTTTGGATTTAAAAAGTACGTTCAATGCTGGATCACAACATCAGCTTAATTTATTCCAACTATTATGCTTTTTCCAGAGAATAAGATATAACGAAAAAAGTTACACAAAAGCTACAATTTATGTAGAATCCTGTTTACTTTTGGCAGATTTATCAAGCCAAGTTAAAATATTATTTGCTGTTGAAACATGGTCACACTGTTTGTGTGTCAACGTCAATTTTCGCTCGTTTAATCTTACGTATGTCAGTTTCTTTCGTTTTTTTGTGGATGATGTCGTTAATATTATATTCAAAAATACGTTTTGTCATGAATTAATCGATAAATATTGTTGTGAACATAATATTTGTTATTCTTTTATAGTAAACAGAAATGGCTAATTGGAAGTTATCTCGACAAATATTCGGTTGTGAAGAATTTACTCTCTCACCAGGTGATACGGTAACAGTCGGCCGGGGAAACAATAACAATATAACCCTATCAAGTGCTGTTATATCGAGGAACCATTGTGTTATTAATGTCCAGAATGATAAAGCACTTATTACGGACTTACAGGTACTTGAAGTCACTTTACACTTATCGAACTAAACAAATAATCAACCTAATTTAATGTTTATATATATACATACTATATACATGAAATGTACATAAAGATATATAAATAATAGACTCTGACTCTGACTGAGAAACTAATGGTTGTGGCTTCACACCCAGGACAAATAATTGTGTGATGAGTAAAATTTGTTTAATGTATTTAAGTAATTTATACAAATAAATAAAATTGAAGTGTCCGTTTGTAATATTAAAATAACCGCTTTTAATAAATGCATATGTATGTACATACGCGGTACATGTACCAAATTATTATTTTTTAAATGTTTTTCCATTTGTTTGTACCGGGTAATCTCTGAAATGGCTGGACCTTTCGTTTAGAAGTTGTGGGGGGGGAAGAATAATCAAATGTCTGCAAATATAATCAAGCAGGGTCTCAAATGAAAACACAGCACATGCACATTATAAAGTAATATGTTCAATGAAAATCAGTTGTGCCCAGAAAAAACTCTGGTGGTGAAAGTTGGGAAAATACCAAATATCTGTAAATATATGTGGTGGAGATAAAATGATAATTGAAATTCGTATGTCACCAAAATTTACCCAAGTAGGGTGGTGAAAGTCTAATCATTAAGTAACAATATTACTTTTAGAAACAAAAAATAGTAATCAATAAGTAAGTATAATAAAAGCGAACAAGCTTGACCTTAAATGTAATCTTTAACTTAACCAAATCTACATTATAATAATAATAATAAAAAAAAATTAATAAAAATACAATATAATAAAAAAAAAAAAAAAAAAAAAAAAATTTTAAACAAAACCTGGACACATTAACCTGCATTCCCTCTAAAAATTAAAAAATAATGAAAGAACTTAATCTTAAGGTACCTAAGTGTGTAGGAGCGTTAATAATTTAAAAAACAAAATTCATCGCAACACGTTTTGCCGCTCCTAATTCCTTGACTAACTAATTAATTTTTTGGAAATACATAATAATAATTGTTTCTATATTGGCATGGTTGGCATAGCTAGCCTAGAAAACATTAACCTGTGCAAGTGTTACTTGGCACAAGGTCCATCAAAACAAGTCAATATGTATGTAATTCCATAAACTGTCCTATCTCTGGTCAGATATGTTCTAGTCAATGAGAAACTGATTTTTCTTCTATGGACTTCTTAGATGCTCCACTATTATGATCTAAGTTTCATTACTGGCGAAAGATAAAAAAATTATCCCACAGGTGTTGTTGTTTTATATGCATAAGCATATCAAATGCCACAAACATTTGTCATTATATCTCATACTAGCTGACCAAACAAACTCTTCAGCTTTATACTATTAGTAGGCTCCTGATTATATGCATTTTGCATATTTAAGCCATTCTCTGCGATAATAGCATATTTTACCTAAGATCTAGTTATAATGCATATTATTATTATATTTAATACACTAGCTAGCAGCTTAAAGCTGATGCATGCATATCTTTACACTTGTGTTTTAAATGTTTATCTTATCTATCTTATATGTTTATATTCGGTGCACTAATTATTGTTTCGGGAAAAGAGTTCCACATACACACCACTCGGTTTGGCAAGAAATGGTTTTGGGGATTGCTAGCGCACCGAAGCTTGCTAAGCTTCATAGAGTAACCTCTTAGTTGTAGTTGTGTGTTCGGGTTCATTGTGAACATGGATTCAAGGTTTCTCATGTTGTATTAATTTTGCATATTCTGCGAATTGTCTGGCATATTTCAAGCATTTTTCATGTATATTTGCAAGCATATAGTTTTTTATGTTGCATATAATCCAATCTCTAATTATTAGCATAGATGACAAACATTGTATTGCAATGTTTATCTTTTCATGCTAACTTTTCTGTTGTGCAGGACAATGCAGATAATATTTTTAAAACCTTTTTGTTTCTTTTTATAGCTGTAATATTTTTTTTATATTATTTCAGAGTTCTAATGGAGTATACATTGGCACTACCAAAATACCACCAAACACTCCATATGTTGTAGAAGACTCTGATGTAATTGGTTTAGGATGGACATTAGGAGCTCCCCTAGTTAATATTAAAGACAGTGAAAAGTATGTATTCAAACTAATCAAAGACAAACAAGTATCACCTATAATAAGCAGAATACAGTTCCAAGATGATAATGAATTAAATAATATTGAAGCTGAGATTGCCAAGTTTGAACATGAACCAAATGAAAAGGTCACTGTAAGATCACCCCTCCTTAACAGTAAACCACCTATGAAACGTAAGATAAATGACAACATAAAGATAGAAATCAAACAAGAGTTAAATAATAAGAATGTTAATGAAAACTGTATAATTGAGATATCCGATAGTGACTATGATGTAAATAACGAAATACCAGATGATGGAGCCAAAAAAGCAAGATTGCAGCCAATGAGGGATGAAACAGAAAAGCATTGTACAAAAGCAACTGAAATGAAAAATGAAAATGATCTAATTGAGTATGATGCATTTAACGTTAAACAAGAATATTTAGGGTATGATGATGAACCTATATATGTCAGTAACAGTGAAAGTGACAGTGAATCAGAACAATGGTTCTTGAGACTCTCCCAAAACTCACCTGGCAAACCCTTTATTAAAATGGAGAAACCTCTCAAAGAAGAAGTTAAACAAGAGGATGGGTCATACAGTCAGATAGATGATGATTTTATTGGTAGTCATTTGGTATTTGAAGATGATGAAGATCTTAATGATGATATCATCAATCCTAATCCTGAACCAGAAGATAAACTCCATGAAGTACCTGATATAAGTAAACTGCCAGACAATGAAGAATTTTCTGATGATATAATTTTTATTGCAAAGCCTCCAACACCTGAAACTAGACCAGAAAGAGAAGAAAATGATGATTTGGATGGATGTATAGCAGAAAACTTATCAAAAGAAGCTGAAAAGCATGTAAAATCACCACCTAATGATGTTTATAAGAAAGCACAAATGATTGAACCTCTTGCTCAATCACGTAAGGGAAAATCACATCACACTTTTACAGAAGGTAAGAGAATATTTTCTTAATATAACAAATTATAAAGCTGTCACATTAACTTTAAATTAAGTTTAAATAAATATCAATATATCAAATTAATTGTTTAAATGTAATAATTTTAAATAGGTTTTTTTTTTGTTAACAGTTAAAACAAAACAATCTACATCAAAACTGCCCAGCAGTAAAGTGGAAAAGACACATTCAAAAAAACAAGTATCGACAACTCAGAAAGAAGAACGTAAAAAGAAACTAAAAGAAATAGCATTAAAAGTCAAAGAAAATAAGGAAAAATGTAACAAAGACTCAATAGATACTAACAAACCTACTACAAAAGTAAAGGTGACTTCTACCAACCGAGGAGCCTTTTTAACTGAAGTAGTGCAAGCTGTAGTAAAACCAGTAAAACGAAAAGAAAATCTTAATAAAAGTAAAGAAAAAAAATCTGAATCTCCTACAGGCACAGAATCTAAAAGCAAAGAAGTTAGAGAAAATCTAGAAAATAGAGGAAAATCTGAGAAAGAGAGATCAAGCAAAGAAAAGAGTAAAGGCAAGAAACAAGAAATTAAATCATCCAAAAACTGTAAGGATGTTGAACAAGAAGTAAGAGTGCCTCTTAAAAATTTGAGGCCTTTAACTGATACAGAAGAATCATATCCTGGAAAACCTGTCTCAAAAGTTGGGCCCATGCCATTAAAAAAACCAAAGAAAAAAGTGACTTTTTCACTAGAACCACCACAAGTTCGTGTATTTGAAATAGAACCTGGCAACAAACTGAAAAAGACTAGCCTTGTGAAAACTACATTGGTAGATATTCGCCAAACTCCGGTGTTTTCACTAGAAAAATTAACTCTAATGAAAATATTGCGCTGGAATCCTCATTGGTTAGAAGAACAACTAAATAATAATGACCCACCACCTATTCTGGGTCATAATAACACCCCAATGACCCTATTCCACTCTTTTGTGAATCACAATCAATATGTACAGTAAGTTTTCATTTATTTTTTAGTTAATTTAAATGTTAGATACATTATATTATTACATAAAAAAACATAATACCATGGAATACATGTAACATTTTTCTTTTGGAAATACATTTTTAATTGTGTCTTAAATTAAACTTATCATATGGAAAGAAATCTGTCCCCTTATGTACATGTTATCCACCTGGTTCAGGAGTCAGTTCACCAAAAACGCATGGTTCAATAAAGATTATACTTATTATAGGTTGGTAGGAGATTTGCTTCTAATGGAGATATGGGAATGCCTCACAATAGCATATATGAAAACGAGAAATCAAAATATTGGATTACAAATGAGGATAGATTCCTTACCACCAATACCTACACAAGACCGCTGCTTTGAATTATTTAATTTAAGTGTAAATGGTAAGTAATTGTTTACAGAACTACTAGATGCTGTGTCTAAACTTTGCTGTTTTATATTTAAACTAGCGACCCAAACCGGCTCTTTGAAATTCTTGAAAATCCGCAAATGTATTTATTAAACATACTAGCTGTTGCCCGCGGCTCCGCCCACGTGTATGTTGATTGGTATTTGGGATACCTATTATTAGTTGTACCTATTCAATACATATTCAATAGTCTGATTATTGTACAAACTATCCAGGAGATACGAGAATAATCAATCTTTTATTCCTAATAAAATTAATCTTCCGGTTGTAACCTTGACACGAGGTGACCAAATTTGTAACCTTGCGGTTTTCGTTATTTGTGATTATTATAGTGACTGAGTAATTAAAATAAGCGTGAATAAATTAGTATTACTAGTGCTATTCAGCTTACGTCGATAAAGTAGGTATCTAATTTATCTACCTACGTCGTTTAGGTAACTATTTTACGTCGCCGGCCGGGACCGTGGCCACTTAGGTTAGTTAACTTAAATAATAAATGGTGTCCTTATTGGTTTTAATTTTTAAGACATTTAGTTTCTTTGCATTTTTTTTTATTTACCTTTTTGGATAAATTAAAAAATCCCAAAGTAACACATTTAAATAGCCCGCTGTTTCATTTAAAGTCGTATTGTCATATCAACCTTGTATATTGCTGAAAACTATGTTTAAATCCGTAAAGTATTTTCTAAGATCTAAGCAAACAGACAGCTGATGTGACTTTATATATTTTGTTATTAGTTGCATTACTTCCATCTGAAACAAGAAATCTCCCAAGAGTTGGAGAAATAATGCTAGTTACTTTTGGATCAGAGAATGTGAAACGTCAGAGGTTTTTCTTCGTGCACAATATAAGATGTCTACCTGCAGCTCCAGGTCAGTACCTTGTTAACTGTTATGGTCAGTCAGCGAAATATGATCTCTGCAAGTTTATGGTCCCAATATGGTTTGTAAATAGAATTTCATATAAAGAGTTGGAAATGTTAAAATATTTTTAATAATACTTAATATACAAACACTTGACATGAGTTATAAATCGTTGGGAAAGCGACCAATGTCTTTAGTCGACTGGCCTAGTGCTTAGTGATCCTGACTGCTGGGCCAGGGTTTGTGGGTTCGATTTCCGAAATAAACAAATTAATACCAATAAACAAAACAATTAGCCATTAAACAACAATACTATTTTTTACTATCCATTATTTTAAATTAGAGAAATCTTTGATCGAAATATTCAATTAGTCCTTCATATCTCAACTTGAGCTGACCCACCTCCTTAATATGTTTACCAATGTTTCAGGCCAATCAAAACACTTCTACAGCATATCCTTGCATGCAACTGTCACAGAAAAAATAATGTCTCTAAGGCCTGGTGAAATAATCATTGGAATGAGTTTAGCATACATCAAGAAGGAGCTAATGTTGTTCGAAGCCATGGAATACCTTGCAGGGTCTCCTCTTAGTGATGCCATATTGAGGCCAGAACCACATCATTTCATAAGTGATCATAACAATCAAATAGTTAACCCAAAGTCACAGGTTGGTTACAATTTTTTTTTCTGTATTTAATGTTACAGTACATTTTGTATTTCTGTTGTAAGATAAAATTTAACCTTAAGACAATACTAAAAACTAATTCGAGTGGGCAGGGCGGCAGCACGGGACCCTTTCCTTCCGACTGACGCAGGTTCTTTCCGGGCACGGATGCTTCGGAAAGTACCTGCACTCGGTCGCCAGGAGGGAACTGAGTCCCGCCTGCCACCACTGCGACTGCAGTGAGGACTCGGCCCAGCATACTCTGGCGATTTGCCCCGCTTGGGCGTCGCAGCGCCGGGCCCTCACTGCAGTCATCGGAGGAGATCTCTCGGTACCGGCCATCATCCGCACCACGGCCGGTAGCGACAGCAGTTTTACCGCGGTCGCAGCCTTCTGCGAAGACGTAATTTCGCAGAAGGAGGCGGCGGAGAAGGCCCGGGAGGACGACCTCCACTCGGACCCGATCCGCCGCCGGCGAACCGGGCGGCGGAGGCGCGCTTACCAGCGCCTCATGCCGCCCTGAGTGTGGCCGCGGATGGTGGGGATGGGTTTTCCCCTCCATCCGCTATAGTGGCCACCCGCGAGGGGGCGACGTTACGCGTGTGCCGTACGTCGCCTAATTAGAGAGTGAACAGCAGACGGTGCCCGCTTCAATGCGGGCAGGCGCTGGGAGGGGTCCGGATGTGTTAATAACAGCAGTTCCCGGATCCCTCCCGTCTCAGGCGCAGATTGGCCCATCGTGTGGTTTTAGTCGGTTCGATTCCGACACACCGCCCCGCCGCAAACCCCGGCGGGGTGACGGCCCGAGGGGTTTTTTTTTTTTTTTTTTTTTTTTTTTTTTTTTTTTTTTTTTTTTCTTTTTTTTTTTTTTTAACGTGTGGAAAAACCCCCTCCGGCCGTCACCCCGCCGGGGTTTGCGGCGGGGCGGTGTGTCGGAATCGAACCGACTAAAACCACACGGTGTGCCACTCTGCGCCTGAGAGAGGGAGAGATCCGGGAACTGCTGTAATAAGACCTCCGGACCCCTCCCGGCGCCAGCCCGCACAGATGCGGGCACCCTCCTCCTCAAACTCTCTATTTAGGCGACGTACGGCACACACGTAACGTCGCCTCCTCGCGGGCGGCCACTAATGCGGATGGAAGGGAAAACCCGTCCCGACCATCCGCGGCCACACTCAGGGCGGCATGAGGCGCAGATAGGCGCGCCTCCGCCGCCCGGTTCGCCGGCGGCGGATCGGGTCCGAGTGGATATCATCCTCCCGGGCCTTCTCCGCCGCCTCCTTCTGCGAGATTACATCTTCACAGAAGGTTGCGACCGCGGTAAAACTGCTGTCGCTACCGGCCATGGAGCGGCCCCGAGGGGGTTCCCACAAGGTAAAAAAAAAAAAAAAAAATACTAAAAACTAATTGCCTTCCAATAACCAAACTACGGCGCCGCGGCGTCCAATGCAACGACCAGCAGTTCCACGCAGAAGGTGGTACACTACACGCGACCTCGTGTTACTGGCGCGGCTAATTGGCGAGGTTCTTCTGGGCTTCTTCTGGGCTCGGGGCATTTCACCTAACGGCCTCGAAAGTGGCGATGGTACTGCCGTCGTTGTCGTTCGTCGTTCCTCATCACTTTTCTGCATTCGCAATGAGTATGGTGACATAGAGTCACTTTGGCAGGCTCGTACATTATAAAAAATATGCGAAGAGCTATCTCTCGACGTGGCGGAATACGTCGCGAGATAGCTCTTTGCATATTTTTTTCTGTTGCTAAGAGGTTACCTGCGATGATTACTTCGGAGGTTGACATTATGAGGACGACGAGATCGCCGACGGAAGTTCCTTATGGAGCAACTAGCAGTGGTCAATACCGAACTCCGCAACCGATCGGTCAAACCCGTAGACAACCAGAAATCGAGAGCGCGAAATTTCTTCTCGAATACAGAGAGGGATTGAGAAGGCTAAAAGAAAAAAACTCTCCATAAAAAAATACCCCTTTTTTTTTTTTTTTTTTTTTTTTAACGTGTGGAAACCCCCTCGGGCCGTCACCCCGCCGGGGTTTGCGGCGGGGCGGTGTGTCGGAATCGAACCGACTAAAACCACACGGTGTGCCACTCTGCGCCTGAGAGAGGGAGAGATCCGGGAACTGCTGCAGTAAGACCTCCGGACCCCTCCCGGCGCCAGCCCGCACAGCAGCGGGCACCCTCCTCCAACACCTCTCCATTTAGGCGACGTACGGCACACGCGTAACGTCGCCCCCTCGCGGGTGACCACTAAAGCGGATGGAGGGGAAAACCCGTCCCCACCATCCGCGGCCACACTCAGGGCGGCATGAGGCGCTGGTATGCGCGCCTCCGCCGCCCGGTTCGCCGGCGGCGGATCGGGTCCGAGTGGATATCATCCTCCCGGGCCTTCTCCGCCGCCTCCTTCCGCGAAATTACGTCTTCGCAGAAGGCTGCGACCGCGGTAAAACTGCTGTCGCTACCGGCCATGGAGCGGATGACGGCCGGTAGCGAGAGATCTCCTCCGATGACTGCAGTGAGGGCCCGGCGCTGCGACGCCCAAGCGGGGCAAATCGCCAGCGTATGCTGGGCCGAGTCCTCACTGCAGTCGCAGTGGTGGCAGGCGGGACTCAGTTCCCTCCTGGCGACCGAGTGCAGGTACTTCCCGAAGCATCCATGCCCGGAAAGCACCTGCGTCAGTCGGAAGGAAAGAGTCCCGTGCTGCCGCCCTGCCCACTCGTGGATGACCGGCTGGAGAGCCTCCACGGCGGCGAAGCCAGCGCGTGGAGTCTCCAGCCGGCACGACCAGCGAGCCATCGTGGCTCGACGGGCGGCTTCACGCCACTCGCGTACCTCCTCGGGCGGGGGGCGAATGCCACACTCCGCCCGGAAAGAAGCCACCCGTCGATAAACTTCGGCGAGCACTTCCGCCTCCAAATCCCACGGGGGTGTTCCGGCCAACGCGCACGCCGCCTCGGTCGACACCGTGCGGTATCCGCGTATGGCTCTGACCGCCAATATCCTCTGAGGCCGCCAGAGGCGAGCCTTGTTGAGGGCGGTCAGAGCCGCCACCCACACCGGTGCGCCGTACAGCGCCATTGACCGGACCACCCCCGTGTAGAGGAGTCGCGTTGCGACGCTGGCTCCGCCCAAGTTGGGCAATAATCGCCCAAGGGCGGAGGCAGCGTCGACCAGCTTCGGACCAAGCTGTCGGAAGTGCTCGTCGAAGAGCCACCTACCGTCCAGGATCAGACCCAGATATTTCATCTGGGCCCGAACCGGTACGAGGACCGAGTTGACCTCTATCGAGGCGCCGGGGGGTGGACCACGACGGGGCCCATGAAAGAGCAGGGCCTCCGTCTTGTCCAGGGCCACCCGCAAGCCTAGCGCCTCGATGCGCCCGACCACCAGAGAAACACCCCCGGTGGCCAGGCGCGCCGCCTCCTGGAAGTTTGCCCCCCGAGCTGTGACCAAAGTGTCATCGGCGTAACAAATTACGCCCAGCCCGGGGGGGAGACGTTCCCGCAGGACCCAGTCGTACCCCACGTTCCACAGGAGCGGTCCAAGGACAGACCCCTGTGGAACGCCGCACGACATGGGCCGCCGTCTCAAGACGCCCTCTCGGTCCTCGTACATGACGGTACGCTCCCTCAAATAGTCTGCCACCAGCCGCCTCAGGTACTCTGGCACCCCATGATACTGGAGTGCTTCCCCGATGCAGCTGAATGGCAGACTATTGAATGCGTTGGCGATGTCTAACGACACCGCCAACAGCACGCCGCCACAGCTCACCGCCTCTTAATTAAAAAAAAAAAAAAAAAAAAAAAAAAAAAAAAAAAAAAAAAAAAATACCCCTAACCCAAGCTTAGGAAGCCCGGTGAAGATGTTAACGACTAGGGAGGAGGGTACTCCAGTCGCCGGGGCAACACAGCGTTAGCTCACGCGAAAGAGCAACACGAAAATGGACGCAACTAAAAAAACTGTTACCCCAAGAAGGGTGCCGGCTGCGCCACGGTCTAAGACAGCACTCCTGTTGAAATCGGAGTGTTCAGCCTACTACTCTGGTGGGACACAATTGAGCGAAGAGACATGTTCGAGGCCGTGCACAATAGGCGAGACACACACATTTAATTGTGTGTCCCACGACGCCGAGTTCTCTCTGCTAGCTTGTGAGCCTTGGGTCGAAAGGCTATAGCGCAGCTGTGGGAAGGGTGGCCTAGTCGACGATGCGTGCAAATGCCGCCCGCCAGCCGCTTCAAATCAAGAAAACAGCCGTACCACGTTCTTCCACAGCTGTGGCTGTCACTATCTCGATAATTCTGAGACAACGATAGCTAACCTGATGGAGGCTGCTTAGGATAATAAGTAAAGGCCTAACCACGGTTAACCATCCTGGGAGGCTGCCCTGTTAGGTCGCGCATCATCTATGGAGTGGCTCATTGTGCTAGTTGGACACCGGAAGGTGGGGCCCAGTAAACATTTCAGGAGCCATTTAGTCCAACGGTTCGGCCAAAGTCATCCTTCGCAGTTACATGACAACACAGCACCCTGAGTCTAGCTTTTACACTGACACGATGATTGACATATCCTACTTTGACATCATGGCATCATTGAAGAAAAGGCATAATTTATTTAAGACCACCATCTGAAAGATATCAATCATTATTTGGTAAAAAATTCAATTCCCGAGAGGCAGTACAAAATGCCTTTGAAGAGTTTGTTGCCTCCCATCCAGCTAATTTTTTTAACATTTAAAAAAATAAGTACTTTCACTTAACAAAACAGCAATTTCATAGGTAACCTATTATTACTTCCATGTACAGACAGCGACCAGTTACAATTTTATTATAAGTATTGATTGGTTGACAAAAATCAAATAAATATGTATATTATTATGTTTTACGTTGTGTAATACATAATAATATACATATTTATTTGATTCTATTGAATCGCTAATGAAATGTTGTAATTTAGTGGACAGCAACCTTAAACCCGAGTCAGCTGAGGGCAGTAAGTTCGTCAGTGGCCGCGGCGCTCAGTGACAAACCCTCTATACAAATGATACAGGGGCCACCTGGCACAGGTAACTATGATTGCTTCTCTACTATATCTATACAAATAAATAAAATTGGAGTATCTGTTTGTAATATTAAAATAACCGCTTTTTACTTAATGCATACGTATGTATACACGATACATATACCAAAAATGTAGTTAAAAAATTTTTTGTCTGTCTGTCTGTTTGTTCCGGGTAATCTCTGGAACGGCTGGACGGATTTTGACGGGACTTTCACTGGCAGGTAGCTGATGATCCGGGGAGTAACTTAGGCTACTTTTTTAGACTAACTTTGTCCCGCGGCGTTACTCGCGGTACTACAATAACCGCGGGTAACACCGCGGGGTTCAGCTAGTACTTCATAATATGAACTTTGTACCCGAGACAACAGCAATCGCTTCCGCTAACACTTGGGCCACCGAGGCAGTTTATATACTTATACTATTCATGCCAAAAGCATATATAATGCTTTTGGCATGAATAGTATAAGGTCTCGGGTTCGATTCCCGGGTCAGACCAAATATTTGTATAATCAACAAATGTTTGTTTCGGAGTTTGGGTGTTTTTTGTGTACTATGTATTTACAAAAAAGAAGGATAAATGTATTTATATCAGTTGTCTAGTACCCATAACACAAGCTCTGCTTAGCTGGGACTAGATGGCGTTGTTTGCTAGATGTCCGAAATATTTATTATTATTATAATGTTACCAGGTAAATCCAGTGTCATATGTGCAATAGTCATGACATACTTCTACAGTTCTCAAGGCAAAAAGCAACAGAACAGGGGCAAAATACTGATATGTGCAACAAGTAATGCAGCTGTTGATGGACTAGTCATTAGATTATTAAACTTGAGACAAAGTTTGCCTAAACGTGAGTACGCTAGTAAAAATAAAATAACTTTATAAGTATTTAACACTTGCCTCTTGTGTCGCACTTTTTTATCGTGTGGCCTAGTTGTTGTCACCAGGGTTCACAATAAAGTGGTATAACGGAACCGAATCTACTAAAACCACACGCTCAGGTCATACGGAGTCGGGCATAAACTAAATAGGAAATCTCCAAAAACTCCGGCAAACATTGGCTGTCATAGGCAGCCACACTATTGAATGCAAAGGGCCTTGTCCTCTTTCCACCACCGCCTCAGAGCTGTTTCGGCTGGGGTAATTCTTCGCTACGGCAATGTTCTGGCTCTCTCCTGTTCCCTTTTCACTCTCTTTCTCAATAAAAGAGCAGAGCAATCCCATACACTCTCACTATGAACCATAACTAGAACCATAGAAGATTCCCATAGCATTATTATATCCAGGCTAAGCGATCCACTAGAGTCTGGAATACTATATACTCGCAATAACCTCCGCAATAATGGCACGCAGATGTTTGTTCGAAGCCTGTACAACGCAAGTATTTACCGAAACAACCGTGGCCTCTCAAACCAAACCTCTTGGGTCATACAGCCAAAATTGTGACGTGCTCTGTGCCTTGCCTCCTAAGTCGCTCTTTCCACTTCACCATTAGAACCTGACCAGGCTAAGATATTTGCGCCTCCATTTCCTTTGAAGTGAGTCTTAGGATCTGCTCCTCACATCATTGATATGGCCACGCAAAGATCTCCCCTTGCTCGATGTATACTTACGTGGCTAAACCTGTTAAAAAATAATATATAAAAAAATATCAATTTTATAATGACTTAATTCTCTTTCTACGTTTAAAATACTATTATTTATATTGTTCACTTATTAATGTGGATGTCCCAAAGTCACAATCATTTATTGTGTTATTTCATTCATACAAACATACCCAAGTTGGAGCAGGGTGGGGCGCTTGCCCCACACTGGACCCAGACTCTCGCTAGTTTTTTTTTAGTGACCATCACTTAGGCGGTTCTACCTTCTCTCAGAAGACTAACCTAAAACGACAGCATTCGTATTGTCGTGTTTCGTTAGTGAGTGCGAGGCCGGAGGCCGAATGATGCAGAAGCATCTGAATGGCATGGCACACATGGTGTCCCTTACTATGGTGGCCACCATAGTGTGGTTCACCATGCTTCATTTTTACATTGTCTGCATTCGCAACGAGTATGGTGACCACTACTCTTGGATTCTGCTCATGCATCCTATCAGGTAGAGTAGACTTACTTCGGCGGGCCATACATATAGGGGGGCCGTAGGGGGAAATTGTTCCAGTAACCTCACTCCCTTCGTAAATTATACTGTGGGTACATAAAACTTCAATAGTTTATATATTTTTCTTAATTTCCCCCTGCCCCTGCTGAGTGAATGCTGTGTACGCCTATGATTTCATTATCGTTATATCAATTAACTTGGATCCACAATTTAAGCACTGTGTATAAATATGTAATGATCATTTAGTACTACTGATTATTTTGCTACCGGTTTAAACACGTTGACGACGATAAATAAAATAATAGAAAAGACTGAAAGGGTGTTTTATCTGTCAGCTGAAAGGTTCCGCATGGTGCGGGTTGGTCGCGCGGAGGCCATGCACTCGGTGGCGGCCAACATTAGCTCACAGCAACTCGCGCTTCGCGAAATCACGCGGATCAACGAACAGCCGCCTACCACAGCAGGACTCAGCGAAGAGGTACGTACTCACTTGATTAGGTTATAGAATAAATTTATTATTTATTTTAAGAAATTACATAAGTCATTTTAGACCTGAACCAATCAACTTTGAAAAAAATCGTGTCCATATATCAGACTACACAATAAGAATCCTTTGGTGTTTGACAAACTAAGTTCTGTTGTAAGTTTAGAATTAGAAGGAATTAGAAGGTAACGGTAGAACAATATTGTATTTACAGATTTCACATTTAGAAGCTAAAATAAACATGTGGAGGACTGCAAAGAATGAAGCCAAAGATCCCGTACGTGTAGCGTACTGCCAAGGTCGAGTTACGGATCTCGTCAAGAGGATAACATTGGTAAATAATATTTATTCGTACTATTTTACTGTGTGCCACAGCTACATCGTACGTACGTTTACAATCTTAATTTTATCTTAGTCATATGGTTTTGTGCTACAAATCAAAATAAAGGGGTGGGTAAATCCTAACAACCAATAATTAATTCAACCAACAAACCACACTTTTGTTCTTAGTGCACATTAGATTTTTCCGATTGTGTTAACCTCTTAGTCTTGTCTTTGCCTTAAAATTTGCTACGCACTGCATTGTCTACAGGGAACTTGCACGACGAACGCTCTGCCACCTAGTGACGTAAATCCGAATCTTTTAAGCTAACAATACTTGTAATTGCCACAACACGTTATAAACTTTAAAAAAAGATATTGTACTTAGTAACATTTATTATTGCGTTTCTGGACACTCGTAAACTATGATAGATGTTCTGTATCAATTAATAAACTCTAAATAAATAAAGGTTAGTCTCTGAATCAAATTAGTGAGGACCTTCAAATTGCATATAAAATTAATATAATTATGTGTTGCAATATCCGTGTGGTAGCAGATTAAGAATAGGAAATGTCACCTATTTATCCCATAGGTGTCGTATAAATGATCAAGGCAACAAACTATGCAGGAACTGTAAAGAGAAGGAATCTTGAACTAGAGCAACCCATCAGAGCAACGTGTATATAGTAGGCCAAAGTCTTCTTTCTAGGAGAGACGTTGGTCCAACAAAGGACTGTTAGAGGTAGATGTTGATGATGTTTTGTACACCGTCAGTTACGAGGTGGCGGTGGAATGGCAGCGGGCGAGGTGGGCGGAGCACCACGGCCCGAGCAGATGGCCGACTCCGAGCGACGGATTATCGAGGGAGCCGACATCATCGTTACCACGCTTGCCAGTGCGCATAACTACAAGATGAAAGGGTTAGACGATTTCCTCTTCACATGCAGCCTATTGAATTAAGCATTGATTATTAGTAATTTAAAGAAATGTTATAAAAAGCGGCTTTTAAGAGTACGGTTTTGGTTTTTTGTGAAAAAAAATTCCTTGAATACAATACTAATTACTTAAAATCTTCTCATAAAAATAGGCTTAAATATGTTCATGTTTTCATTTGAAAAATATATCTTTGCTCAGAAACAGTTTACCTTTGTAATATTATAGGTTTGTCAGAAAAAAATAAGGTAGATTGGTAGATGACACCATAGTCAAATAAGTTACTTTTTATTATCTGTCAAAAAGATAACTTTGTATGAAAAATGTACTAAATACAAATTTGTGACGCCACTGTTTTAGATTACTCAATTGAGCAATATATTTCAATGTTTATTTTATTAAAATTTATTACAGAAATGAAATGCTGTAATAATTATAATATGTTCCGAGATGATTTGTAATGTTTGTTTTAATGAAGTAGAGATCTTTATTTACGATACTGTCATCTACCCTAATAATCATGCGTTGAATAAGAAGTAATATTGAGATGTATTTATTTCAGGTTGAAACGTCGAATAGCTCTATGCATTATTGACGAAGCGGGGCAGGTAATAGAACCGGAGACACTGATCCCACTCACACTTGACGTGACGAAGCTCACGCTTATTGGTGACCCACAGCAACTGCCCGGCTTCATATGCTCACAGGTACTAATTAGTGGCAACTTGAAGCATCATTTTCTATAGGGTTTTATAGCAAACCTAGTAAATTACGTAAAAAGCCAACAACTTAGATACAATATTATTTAAAAACTTAATTTATCATTATCACCGTATCGCAGGCTATTGCTGGACACGGCTCTTTACAATTGACGCCACTTGGACTCACGAATAAATCTTAAAAACCTAAAAACATCCTGAAAATAGAACTGGAAATATACATAAAAATAACATTAAGTAAGACCAAAGTGTGATATGCAGTAGGTGTTTATCCACAACCCCCCGTCTTTGACCAAATAAGTCCAAGTCGAGGGTTGTCAAAAAATGACTGAGACGAGAATGAATAATGTGTAGCTATTCAAAAGAAAGTGGCGCAGTGAGACCTGGTGACCATTTACCCCATTTTTAGGTGCGAGAACTTCCATTGCGCGATACAGGACTAGTATGTAGTTATTTCGTAGTTCCAAGTGTCTTCGATAGATGGCACTGAAGTATGTTTTTGTTTCATTCTAGATGTCGCCACAAACCTACTGATAAAATTTGAATACCTAAAAGTTGGAACGCTTAATGAGTATGAGAAGTGTACGACGCTACTTTAGAAAAACAACTACTGTATTTAATGCATCTACTTTATCTATTATCTATATAAATAAAAATGAATCATAACTTTCGATCGACTGCACCAAATTGGATATTATTTTTATCAGTTAATAAATAAATACTTCGGACATTTAACTACAGTCCCAAACTAAGCAGAGCTTGTGTTAGGGGTACTAGACAACTAGTTGGTTATTGTTAGGACTAGGTTTGTATAGGAGAAAATTAAAAGGAAACTGGAAGTTTTATATTTTCTTAGTCCACGTATATACGTTATCTGTGGTAAGCCGAGGCGGGTATATGTACTAACAAACACTGCGTTTATTAGTCGCGAAAAAAAAAGCGAGGGGGGGGGTTAGTTAGTATTTAAGAGTTAGTATTAATTACTTAAAACCCCTATTATTTATTTTCACAGCGTGCAAAAAAGCATGGATTGAGCGAAAGTTTGTTTTCACGTCTGTCATCTCACACAGACGATTGGACTAAAGGGAGTCCAGTCATTATGCTAAATCAACAATACCGCATGCATCCCGATATTGCGGATTACCCGAGCCGAGCTTTCTACGGTGGCATGGTACAGACCATCCCGCCTTCCAGGCCCGATATCGCTTTACCACCATACATCATTGTCGGCATTTCCAGCGGAGATAAAGGACAAGGTAACTTTCATAATTCTTTATACTACACTGAATTAATAACATATATCTATGTATGTGTAATATTAATTTAACTTATTCTTTTTTGTTTTATGTTTATTCAGGAATATCAGGTGCAAATGAAATGGAAGCGTGGGGCGTAACGAGACTGGTGATGGCACTGGACTTATTCCTACGACCGCTCAGACTCCACCTTGCTGTCATCACGCCTTACAATGCACACAAAGATCTCATCAAAAAGCACCTCAAGACATTACAAAATCAGTAAGATCGTTTATCTCTCTTTAAAGATTTTAACCGTCCGTGTGGTTTCGGATTGAAAATCCAGTCTCTCTGCCCCTATTCGTCCGGATAGTGTCGTATGAGCTAAGTGAGTACACTTTCGAAAGGTAAAAGAACTGCAAAGAAAAAGGAAACATTTCTCAATAGTGTGATATAGTAAGCCAAAACCCCGTTTCTAAGAGAGTCTCATATCCAGTAGTGTAAAGCATATTTTTTTATGTATGGGCCTGCCAAAATGACTCTACTCTGCCTTATGGAAAGCATAAGCAGAATCCAAGAGTGGTGGTCACCATACTCATTGCGAATGCAGACAATGCAACAAATCACTCATTGGGCCATCGGTCTCGCACTCACCAACGAAACACGACAGCACGATCGCTGTCTTTTTACGTTGATTTTATCAGCGAGGGTAGTACCGCCCCGGTCGAGCCGGCCCAACCGTGCTGAAATCAGTGTGGCTTTACTACCTGGCTGTTTATGATATTGTATGCAGATGAGGAGATATGACAATAAAACATAAAAAAGCCATGTTTAATTAAAGTATTTAGTACACGTTAGAGCACTTTAAACTTCTGAAGCCAGTTATAAGTTAACCCTCGAAGTAATATTTATACATCAAAATCTATGTATGTGTGTACCAGTATAAGCATTCTTGCAACGTACTTACGTATCTTCCATTTTTATGTTCTGCATTATTAACTAAGTAAGTCGACTTTTGTTTGTACAGAGGCGAGCCCCAGGTAGAGGTGAACACGATAGACAGCTTCCAAGGGCAGGAGCGGGACGTGGTGGTGGTGTCGCTGGCCCGCAGCCAGGGCGTGGGCTTCCTCACCGACACGGGCCGTATGAACGTCATGCTTACCAGAGCCAAGCACGCGCTCATCATCTGCCTCAACCCCTTCGCTCTGCTGGTATCATGTTACTTATTTATGTTTCTATCTACTCCACACACAAATAACACTAGTAATGTAATATTTTTTTATATATGTTTCGGGTATCTAACACACGACACCTTCTAATCCCAAGCTAAGCAAAGCTTGTGTTATGTGTACTACGAGTAGATAACTGATATAAATACATACATACTTTTTTTGTAAATACATATATAGAAACACCCAAACTCGGAAACAAATATTTGCTGATCATATAACTTTTGTTCCGACACGGGAATTGAACCCGAGACCTTGAGAACATCAATCGCTTACGCTATCCCTACGCCACCGAGGCAGTTAACATTTGTAACAATATAAAGTTATTTTGTATATATCTACACAAAGAGTACTTCACCAATTGAGCTAAAATTTGACCTTATACAAACCACAAAAAAATAATGTTTTTATCATTTACTAGCTGAACCCCGCGCTTATTTTCGTACCGAGGGTTAAGCCGCAGGACGAAGCTAGTCTAAAAAAAGTAGCCTAAGTTACTCACTATATAATCAGCTACCTATCAGAGAAAGTCCCGTCGAAATCGGTACAGCCGTTCCACAGATTACCCGGAACAGACAGACAGACAAATAAAAAAAATGTAACTACATTTTTGGTATATGTACCGTGTATACATACATATGCATTTAGTAAAAAGTCGATTATTTTAATATTACAAACAGAAACTACAATTTTATTTATTTGTATAGATTTGCCGATTTTGTTCCTCATTTCTCATCAATTCAGCCACTATGTGTCACACTAACCGTGTGCTAACCACCAAAGCTATTCATTTCTATTCGTGTACGATTCTTTTACATAAAAGAACTAGTCAACCTGCATATTTTATATACTTCCTTCATACTCTTTTGTTAAACAAAATATTCAATTAAAAATAAAATGAATTGTATGAATAGAATTTCAAATTTTTCAACTGCCTCATGTGCCGACAAACTACATAAGTTTACATTTCTCTTATTTCAGAAAAACAATCAATGGAGGACCCTTATAGACGACTCACAGAGGAGAGACTTGTATAAAACTCTGCCAAACAAAATGTGCCAACCTATAACAGCAGCGAATGTTTCTTCTGACGATATTTTGAAATATATAATGGATAAGAAATCTAATAGCTCTTCCTACCGATGACCAATGGAAAATAATAATTTGATTGCAGCCAATTTACATTTTAACAAAAGATAAGCGAGTTTGTTAAAATCAAATTACTCGAAAGTTTCAACGTATATTATGGGTTTTTTCCACATCTCGAAATCACTTTATTACGAAATGTGGACTAACGAAAGTACTGGTTGACAATACGAATTGTTTTTGTATTAACTCATGTTTAGTTTCGTTTGCCTTAAAAGTCAATATTTTTATTTTATTGAATGGCAATGCACGATTTGTGCTTATGCCAAGAGCAGTAAAGCTTAGGAAATCATTTAACAGCATATGAAACAGTGGATTTAAGGAAAACGGAATTTAAATAGGATAGGTATCAGATAGGTTTTAAAAGCGATATTCATGAAACAGTCAATATTACCAACACTGATGGACCATCTAATACCTTTAACCGCTCAATTCTTATATATATCGCAGGGATTTGCTGAATTCCTCGAGCGATTTGATCAAACCACGGAAGATGTTAAAATAACTACACGATTTTATCATTTCCTTACACAAATCTAGTGATTTGATCAAATACCCGAACTGGTTCCGTGAAATGAAAAAAATGTGAGTTCTTGTTTCTATTTCACGAAGCCACAAATCTGCTACGTGTTTTATGTTATAACTTTTGAAATACTATAGAAAGCTTATTTTTGCTATTTCACTGAACCAGTTGGGTATTTGATTTTTATAGGGATTTATATATATTTATATATACACCCAGATTGATATAGGGATATGATTAAAACTGTTTTGTTATTATATTAACATCTTCCGTGGCTTGATCAAATCCCTTATGGAATTGACCGAGTCCCTGTTTTTGTCATATTCGTGCAACATTATATATAATCAGAATGTCGAAAACGGTACCAACGATTTTCAGAAAATTAGTATGCAGGGTTTTGGGGGACGATAAAACTAGGATTCATTCATTGGGAAAATCTACCAAAAAGAAAATAGCGAGCAAAGTTCGGTCATCCAGTACCTAATTGACCGAACATTGCTTAATTAATATTGACTTGAACTGTACGGTACTGACTATATTTGCCAGTCAAATATTATTCTAAAACCTTTTGGTCACGAGAAATAAAACTGGCTAACTGTTAATGTGTTGCAAGCTTAATAAAATTATTTCTGTAAATAATAATATTGTAAAATAATTAACTATTCTGATGTACAGATAAATGTTAGAGTGTAGCTTAAAGCTAATTATTTTTGCTTGTTTAATGGTAAAATAATTCTCGGACTGGACTCGGAATCTGGCGGTCAAAAATTTGATCAAAATTCAATTTCAATAACAACCTATCTTATCTATCTCCTAATCGTAACCGATCTCACAAACATTCTAAAAACTTAGAAAATATTACTAAACTAGCAGAACACGGAGTGAACACAAACACACACACTTTCGGTGGACAATCACACTAATATTATAAAGGTAAAAGTTTGTAAGTGTGTATGTTTGTTACTTCTTTACGCGCAAATGACTGGGACCGATTTTGATAAAATTTGGTATGCAGAAAGCTGACACCCTGGATTAACATATAGATTACTATTTGCCGCAATAACCGACAAACAGGCGGGCGGAGCCACGGATAACAGCTAGTATGATATAAAAACATCACAGTCAACGTTGCATGTTTTTACTACGAAAATACTTTATAGTATATCTGTGAGATTTAAAGTAGATGAAAACTGCATTTTGATCAAAATAATTATACTTTCTGTGATTATATTAAAATTGATTACAAGAACCGACCTGTTCATGTAAATAACCGTTCAATTCGTTAGCCTCCTCTTAGTATAGGATTAATTTTTAAAACTACTAAAAATGTTATCTATTTCTTATTACGTAAACTTTAAGACCTCTAAAAAAGGTCGTTGTATAAAATATTGTAAGACTGTTTATCTTGTAATAACATGACTTTAAACATGTATGGCGTATTAAATAAGTTAATTGATCCTCAATTATTATTTGTAAACGCAAAATGGAATTTATGCTAACAGATATATTTGTTATAATAAAATATAATGTCATGTTTATTTTGAATCACATAATGATGTGTAGAAATGTAACTAAGTTAGTAGGTATCTTTCAGATTATCAATGTATATCTATCAATGTACAAGTAATGTTACATCTAGATGTACGGCGTATACAAAGTCAATAAAACATTTTTTGTACTGTTATTTCAATTTCCTTTTTAGTCCAATCATCAGGTAATTTTACTTAGAAAGCTTAACGCGAGTTGTGAGATGATAAATGTATAGATTTGAGAAATTACAACTTTGCTAAATCGTATTTTTTGCGCCTTATTGGAAAAATGGTGGCTTAGTGCAGTATTTTGTCTCAGTTTTGCCAAGCAAGTACATGGTGAAGGAAGATATCTCCTCTTTTACGAGAATACTATACTAGAAACTGTCAAAGACCCCGAGTACTTCAGTACGTGCTATAGAAAAAGCACAGGAGAAAGAAATCAGCTCTAATCCGTACCATGTAATCTATACTAATATATAAAGCTGAAGAGTTTGTTTGTTTGTTTGAACACGCTAATCTCAGGAACCGCTGGTCCGATTTGAAAAATTATTTCGATGTTGGATAGTCCATTTATCGAGGAAGGCTATAGGATATATATCATCACGCTACTACAAATAGGAGCGGAGCAACAATGAAGAATGTTTCAAAAACGGGGAAAAATTTCACGCTACGGGCAATATAAGGCGCAAACGAGGTTGCGTGGGTCGGCTAGTGCGAGTAAAAACTGCTATCCCGGGACTATCTGGCCCGTGTAGCTTTTTCTCAAACAATACTACAAAGACATTAGGCAGATCCGCTATTCCTTGACAAAATTTAATCGGAGGAGTCGACATTTAAACAAGATGGTTACATGAATCTGCATAGCTTACACTCTCATTCCAAGGTAGATAACAAAATCGATTTAAAATGAACATCTGGACTGTAATTTTAAATATAAATGGTCCTTTCAAGCTACCAGGGGCCTCGAATGGTGAAATTTATTTGCTTATTATTTGCATTTTTTACAGATTATTTTAATTTATTGGAAGACTTGGCACGAAGTATTTACAAGCACATGTGGTTCCAGCAAGACGACAGCCCAGCGCACTATGCCCGCTCAGTTTGCACAGCACGTCGATGAGGCATATCTGGTCACGTATAGGCTACCTGATGGGTACTATATTATTATGATATGTTTAGATTTCTTTTTCCAAAAGCCAATGAAAACTGTAACTGAGCCCCGGAAATGATTAACAGAAGCAACTGAACTATTTGCATTTACGTATTATATGTTAATTATTATTATTTATAAAAACTTAAATTGTCACAATTATTTATATTACTTAAATGCATTCCTCATCAGCCCGCCGGCGCGTCGGCGGCGAAGGTAAAGCCGGCGACTGACTTGAGCGTTTGCTACGTAACATTCATGGCGAGCGTGTTACGTTAAGGAATTACCTGACTGAACTGAACACTTATTCGTAGCGAGCACTGTGCTCGACTGCGCTCCACCTTGAGCATGAGATTTAATTATTACCTACCCAAAATGTCGGATAACAAAGTCGTGTTTCTGGGTTCAGTGATTTTATTATTCCTTACTCCAAATAAAGAAAAAAAAAATTGGATTGAACTTGCACTAAAACAGAAATATAACGCATGGTTCATCGTAAACGTATGTCCCATAAAATAGTAATTTCTTTATATTTTTCAATAAACAACAGAGTTTTATCCTGGTTCTATTCCATCATTAACGCTCGTCAATGAAATTATGATACCCGATTAACAAATGCGCTCGCGACGATGCTTGGGATTGTACCGACCTAAAATTCGTAACGTAACACTCAAAGGGTTTCGCGAAAATACCGGCAACCGGATGGAGCACGCGCCGCTCGCAACGAGCGACTCGGCTCGCTATACTGACCTATAAAATTTCGGCGTAAGGGCGTAACGTAACGTTACGTCGAAATGGTATAGGTCAGTCGCCACCTTAACACGAGCCTTGCGAGTGTGGGCGAAACGGCACTAGCCTAGTGTTGCGTCCGCGTCGCGCATACGCTCTGTGTCCTCACATAAACGGCCCGTTCATATGAGGACGGGCAGTACCGTCCCGGTCCTAACGCTGTCATCTTTTATATCTCATCGCACTAATTTTGTGAGCATGCCTTATATTTCTATTATTCAGAGTGAGCAATATGGAGTTGTGGTTAATCCATCCAAGACCCAACGGTCAGTCGGAAATTGTTTGCATTTCCGGGATCCTTACTCCCTCCTTGCTCCCAATTCGCCTTCGACGGAATGCACATATTCTTTCCATACTTTATGGTGTTCTATTTCATCCGTTTACTCCAACTTACTTAATGAAACGCTTTGTTTTCCTCAGTGACACATTTCAGATCCCTGAGAACTGAATCTCTGGAACTGGCAGTACCAACTCACTGTACTAGTTTCTACGATAAGTCGTTCACTGTGCCGGCTGTCCGATGAAATGCTTTGCCAATGGCTATTAGACGCGCTAAATCGTTACCTATTTTTTAAAAGCTGGTCAGAGATCATTACCTGTCATCTTAATTTGTTATGTGCCTAATAATTCGTCAGTGGCGCCATTTTGGTCAGAATTGACACAGCTGTGGGGCGATTTCGACAGCACTCCCGTTACATTTTCGCCTCTAATTGAAACGTCGATTTCTAATTAAAAATGTTTTGGGGCTATATAAGATATTGGTATGTTATGAATGGTCATTAAATAAGAAATGATGTAAAATTGATGCTGATTTTATGAAGATAAAGAGACTAAATCAAAGGTGAAAGTTGGAAAAGTGTTTTTTTCCTCGATGTACTGTGTTAAAAGGTGTATTGATGAGAAATAAAACATTTGTTATAAGTAAAACTTATTTTATTTACAATTATAAACTATATTTAACAATATACATAAATAAAAATACACTTCTTCATAATTTTCTTTTTACACCAGAAGGTTAACAACAATGGGCTCCATTTCGACCGCTCGAAATCCCGACAAAAAATCGGGTATGTTCACACTTTAAATTTGGGCACCCCTGTGTTCAGGGGGCTTTGGGCCCTACTTATTTTAAAGTTAAGTTAATGTTCTGGGGCTTTGGGCCCTACTTATTTTAAAGTTAAGTTAATGTTCTTTGGATTTAAAGTAGCAAATCATTAAGTTTACATTGTAGGAAGAATATAAAACAAACACTGTAAACTGACACCTAAAAAGATACCCTTAAACATTGCCTTACATATCAGATTCTTTACAAATTATTGCTTACATAACTTTATATTTATGTACTTTAATATATTTCCTTACTAAAAAACATGACAAAGGTATAGGTTCTAATACAAAAATATTGCTAAAATAAAGGTGAAAAGTATACAATTTTGATACAAATCTTACTATTATACGCGATGCACAACGTTGTTGAAACCGCCGACGGAGGACAAGTAAATAATTTTAACAAATTACAAAATATATTATTCATGTAAACAATCACGAAAACTGAAAATTAAAAAACCCGATGCACTGTCCGTCTAATGCATGCCAACCAGATACGAGTACCAAATTATACAGCATGTTACAAAAATACACAAAAGCATAAAAACTACTACTTAGTCAAAAGAAATACTGTTACTGTACATAGTCGGTGGTGGTAGGGAGAGGGAAGTATTTGGCTGCCCTACAACGTCTCGGGAGGACCTACAACAACATTTCAACTATTAAAAGAAAGTCAAACATACTGCCATAATAATATTACAATGCTTTAACAAAATTACTCACGGCTGCCACATGCGGCGCCGTTTTGGGTGCAGTGCGATCGTGAGACCCACGCCGCTGGGCAGGTTTTCCACCTGTCTAGGTGATCCTAAAAATAAACACATACAAAATCAGCAAAGAGCAAACTCAACAGTACCAAAAAATAATCCTAAAATACAAATTAGAAGAAAAAGTTAATATAAATATAAGTACATTTATATATGTATATATATAAATCATAATAGATAAAAAACGCTAGTTAAAAGTAAGCTCACTCTTCAATGCTACGACCGCGAGCGGTAGCGGTGCCATGGGCAGGCCTCGACGGCCCCACCTCCACGCTCACTTCGGCGTCCTCGGTAGGCCTCGACGAGATCTGTACAAAACATATTTATATAAAAAACACCATGCTCGATAGTTCACAAAAAACGGTCGAATTGAGAAACCTACTTTTTTTTAATTCGGTTAAAAAGCAATAGTCATGTCCACATCGTTCTAACGTTTTAATAAAATAACCGTTATGACGTTATGCCCGCGCTGTTGGCAACCTACTGATGATGACAATTTTTGTTTCATGTAGTAACATGTTTTAACCGGAATTTACACAAAAGTAAAGCTTATTTATACATGTAATTTATGTTTTAAACAATAAATAGCAAACACAATAACATTTTTAAATGAAATTATATGATTTACGTCTAGGTAATGGCCGAGTCAGTGACCAATGTTTGCAAAACGTAGCTATGTTGATTGAATTCTTTGTTTACGACACAATCTAATAATTATCAAATGTTTAGTACTTACTCATTTATGTTTTAATTCCCGCAGCATACAAATTCACACCCGAATTAATATTTAATTTCAATTTGAAAGTTCGCTCGACCACAAACCGTTCGTCACAAAAAGTCCCGCCGAATGAGAACGATTTAGACTGTCCACTGATGTAGTGGGGTAATAAAATGGTGCCACTGGGCATCTCTGTTTTTTCCCTATTATATAATAAAGTGCGACAAAGGTGCAAACAATATAAAGCAGCTAAATTCTTGGTTAAAATAGACCGTGGAAAAAAACACCATGACGTGGCATTCAACAAAGTGGAAGAAATTGACACCGACCATTACGTGGCATTCAACATCGGAGAGGCTAAAGCATTTGTGTGTATCTATTTTCATTTTATTTATTTATTTTTTCTAGTGAAAATGTAGATATTGTATTTATTTATATTAGTATGTATAATAATCTTTTCTTTCCTACAATTTTTTTTCCAGCCCAACGTTGCCTGGAAGAAATTGCTTTTTAGCGATAAGGCCGCCATTTGTACATGTACAGTCAATTGATGTACTATTTTTTATGTAAACTGTATTATTTAGTGTACAATAAAGATTATTCTATTCTAAATTAATTAACTTACGTTGTTCTAAATTATTGTCAGTCTCTTAATGCTATTGCTCTTTCTATATTGTAGTGTAACCTTTGTGTGTGTAATTTCTTCAATAAACTTTCATTCTATCTCTTGTGTACTGTGGACTATCACTATTTCTAGATACACAACTTTCAAACTTGGTATAAGGTTTATAAATAAAACATTTTATTCAGTGATAATCGTGTTTCTTCATTTAAAAACTGTGAGGCCCATTGTTCACCATTTTAATAACTATCTGAATTTAGATAGTAGGACACTCAAGTATTACCTAACAATTTATTTACAGCCTAATATCAGTGCTACCTTTTAGGTCTGTTTCTTTTTGCTTGCTTTTAAAATAGTGGAAAACTTTTAAACGGGACCACGTTTTAGGAAACTAGAAAGAAGATATTTATCAAGGTGTAGTTATATAAAATACTTTTAAACTGGAAAACATTCTTTAACAATGGAAAAAGATGAATATTTACTCGACAAGTTAATTGTCCGTAATGTGGATAATTTTTGATTTATAAGATTATTATGTTACTAGTAAGTGTGCATACCAAACGTCAAAAGTGGATACAAGATGGTACTGTTATAACTGGTACAAATTCGCACACTAAGACATAATAAGTTTTCAACAAAATAAACAGTGCACTGTATGTTCATAAATATTTTTCGTCATGTTTAGGACAACTAAGCACTAGATAGTAAATAAAACTAAATTATAACTATTACAAATAAAGTAATTTCTTCCTCTTAGAATAAAGAAGCCTTATATAGAAACTAGCTGTTACCGCAACTAGGTCTGTGTGAAATTTAACTAAAAAAAAAACAATAAAATAGTCTAAGTTACTCCTCATAACGACGGCTATCTACCAGTGAAATTCAAAATCGTTTCAGCCGTTAGAGATTAGCCGGAACACAAAGACATTTATATTTTGTAACGTAAAAGTACCGTATATACTTTCATATGAATTAAGTCAAAAGCTGAAATTACAAAGTCACTTTAATTTTATTTAACTGTATAGATAGTCGTTATTAAACGCCGTTTTATTTTCAAGGCGTTCTTACATTCAATGTACATGTTCTGACAGTATATAGTTTTTAGTTGAGATATAAAGAGTAAATTGAGGAGTTAGGTACCTAATAAATATATTTCGTAAATAACAGTGTACCTATATTTCATTTACCACGCGAATACAAATTACATCATAATATTAAGGTAACAGCAATTTAACTAATATAATTAATTTTATACAGAAACTAATACAAAGTCAACAAAAGAGGAATAGAAATGTCACTCAAAATATTGAAGCAGGCATGCTTAATATTTTTTTTATCTAAATAAAGAAGAAGTTTATTTACAAAAGGCGAGCTACACACATTTTATGAAAATGCATTTACACGATCCTAATGGAAGTCGCGTGAGGAAGTCATTTCAATTGAGCCAACTTCATTGACACATGTCAATACAGACACGAGTGAAAACAGCACCGGTGAACTTTTTTAATGCATGAGCATGTCAAAGTGACTCTGAAGAGAATGCAAAAGTCGTGGTCACCAATGCGAATGTAGAAAATGCAACAATGTAGCATGATGACCAGTGGTACAATAGCAAAACTAACGACCCACTAAGCCACTAACACTTTAGTGGCCTATTGAGATGCTTCTGCATCAATGGGACTCTGGTCTCGAACTTATTCATTCGATATTTGATCTGTACTTGGAGTACTAGGTGAAAATTTACTTGAAAAATAAATATATTTTTCAATACTAAATTTACATTAAATACATGATTTCGTCTACCACTGGCTATTAACATGCTTGGATACAATACAATCCCGATAAATAAAGCTTGTTCTTTGTGTGTAGCATGCCATAACGTACCAATATTATTTCTTACTATAATAAATGTATGCCAAAATTTATTACTCACTCGGACACCAGATTTCACTAACTATTTATACAAAACTAACCCTTTGACTACCAATACTACAAAAACAAACTCACTAATATTACCGTTTACATCACAAAATATATAATTTGGCGACAATTATAATTCACAACAAATATCTGAGGTCATTATTTGCGTTATATTTAAAGGCTGATACTGGCAGTACATACTTTCTTTATTCTTAAATTCTGTAATATTAATATCTGTCTAGTAACAAACGTAATAATACTATATTTATTTTTAGCTTACTTTAGATAGTATGGCGGTAGCAAAACAATGACTTCATTGTGGGAGTGTATCTATTGCTTATATTGATAAAGACGTACTTAACTAAGAATTTAAGTCCATATACTATTTATATACACAATCAAGTGGACACAAGTCAGCCGGGGTCAATGGTGCCTAGGGTAGTGGTGCCCATTATTGCTGTACCTAAAATCAAATATTTCAACATTAGTATGCTATTTGAACTATTTGTAAACTCTGGTCTGGTCTATCCGTCGAACCGCTAAAAAGAATGAGCTCTAGTGAGCCAATATTAAAGTTAAAAAAATCGCCCAGTCAGATTCGCACAAGAAGGGATCCGTACCAATATTTATACAAGCATCTACCTGTTGCCGTTATCAATATCGAGCAAAAATGTTGTTGTATGGGAGCCTCTGGTTTTTTAGTATTTGTTGTTATAGCGGCAACAGAAATACATCATCTCAAAATTCCAACTCTCTAACTATCACGGTTCATGAGATACAGCCTGGTGACAGAAAGACGGACCAACAGGTAGACAGGAAAGTCTTAGTCTCTTTTTACCGTTTGGGTACGAAATCCTAAATATGATGCTATGCGTTTGGCACATCAATATGTCCGCATCCACAATATTAAATTAAAATGGCATAATACACAATATTAAAATAGTTTATAATCACCTGTTAAACCGCTTGTACTTATTACTGTTCTGTTTATTAAAGTGGTGGGACGGGCGTCTTTCACTCCGATACTTAAAATTGCTACCCCAGTGCGGCTTATCTTGCCTCTCCTAATGAAAAAAAAACATGGTAAAGATTACTGTCTCTCTTATTTCTCTATAGAACATAATATATTTAAATATTGATTATTACCTGAAACGGATTATACCCATTTCGACTATTGTTGAACCTATTATTGTAATTATGAAATTTTTTCACTTTTTTATTACGGCCCCGGTCCATCTCATCAGTTGCATCAAATGTTCGTTTACGCTCCTCCCGCCGTTCTTCAAATACCTATAAATAAATCCAATTTAAGTCAGTTTTAATGTACTTATATATATGTATGTATGTGTGTCTGTGTGTGTGTGTATGACAACGGATGGACCGATTTCGATGCGGTTTTTCTCATTCGAAAGTCAGTTTCCTTGCGGTGGTTCTTAACTTTGTTTTTTTAATATGTTGTATGATTATTCGATTAAGTGCTTCACGCGTGGTAGATAATCGTTGAATTACAATTAATTGATTAACTTCGACCTGATGCTGCGACCAGAATAGTCTCCAGAGAACTCAACTCTTCAAAAACTTACAGCAGACATTTGTATTTTTGGGTTGAAACTTCAACCTTAAAGTTTGTATAAATTTTCAAAGATATAAATTTTCGTTAGAAACCCAATTAATAATTGTTTATCGAAATGCGAATTGAAAATATTGAACAAGCCGTCTCTACAAGAAAGGTACCTGTCGGGATAATGCACTGTGAGTTCCGTTCCAGGAATGGACGGGAGCGCCGTAACCGCGGTGCGACACGCCCTGCAGGTGGCGCAATGTATCCAGAGACGTTGCGGTGGGAGCGTGAGCGGGCGCAGAGGTGGCAGCGAGAGCGGGCGCGGGCACAGGCGCGGGTGCCTGCGCTTGCGCTTCTAGGACGGTTGCAGGCGCAGGAAGCGCCATACCTGCCCCGCTTCTATCGCTGAGCGGTGACATGCTACTAACACTCGTATTGGGACTCTGTTCATTTTCTCGACGCTCCTCTTTCTCTTTAACTCTGAAACCACGAATTTCTTTAATAAGAAGTGTGTTCACAACTCAGGTACTGAATGTTACATATAATGTCATTTGACTAGCCACGGAGCAAAAACAAAGAGAAGATGTCTTAAGCAGATTTTCCTATGAAACAATGAGTGATAATTTGCGTGGTGAAGGTGTGTTAACCTCCACCCATTTAACTTTTATTACTTTTCCCATTTTATTACAATTTCTTTACGACTATTACTAACTGTCAAAAACGAAACTTTGCACTTAATGTTACTCGTATCATAGCAATACGGTTCTTTTTATCACCCCATTATATGAACCCGTTTTTGTTCAAACTTCTTTGTCAATAAAAATAAAAACACAATATCTTATGATTGATCTTTTCTCTTTATGGCCTTTCACTTTACGAAATGTTAAACATATTTAAATTTCATTAAGTGCTTTTGTAACTATTAAAAATTATTAGTATTTAGTATTGTATTGTGGAACTTGTTAGGTAAGTCAGTGTTTATCGATCAGGGCGCTACAAATGGCACGGAGCATTTCCATGCATCAATACAGAATTAATACCTACCCAACATACCCGGTGTAAGGTAAAAACATGATCGAGAAGAATGTCTTCCACATATTTTTAAGCAGTCACCCTCTTCGATCACGCGTTAATGATACATTTTTAGGAACTTCTTTCAAGGATTCGGGGTGCAAACAAGTCAAAACGTGGAGCCTTATTAGCATTGATTAATTATATTTCTCTAGGATTTTCTTCGGAAATACTGTCTTGATACACAGACACAATTGAATGGCTTGGTTAAGTATCTGGTATGAGCATCTAAACCGGTTTGTGAAGTGGCGGCGGCAAATCATTCCAGCACTTTGTTGCACGGTAACGGAATCCCCCTTTAAAAATTACTCTCATTGAGCTTAAAGACTTCCGCTAAGAGGGAGGCAAAGCAAAAGCGGCAGATTTTTCTTTATCAGTTCAAGCCCAACTTGACTAGCGTCTTAAGGGATAGCAGGTCTGTTGGGATCTATTAAGGTGTTGGTTAGCATGCCACAAGGTGTGTTCCCAAGTTGCAGATGGTGATAGCACTTGTATTATTTTTATGTGTTCCTTTTTATCTTTTACTGTTTTGCTAGTTAAATTAATTGGAATTATGGCCGTCATTTTATTCGGATTACATATGTTCTTTTAGTGGACTATAGATGACATTTTACTCAAAAAGGGTCAAGATCAATAAATATAAAATAATATTTAGGACTGAATGTAAAACAAAAGACAACAGCAGATTTGGAGGGGACAATATCATTGACAATAAAATTTCAGTTATAATTATCATTTTTTTAGAAAAAATACGTAAGATCTGTACTGAAATTGAAATCTTTCAGTTACTTTGAAAACAAAATATGTTTTGCTGATGAATGTCAGGACTTTATTGCATTGCATGAAGCAATATAGGATCAATCCCCTCCAATCCATTAATAAAGTGCCGAGATATTTAGTAAGAGATCTTCCATAGATAGCCGTTGAAATGACATAGTAGTACCGACAATAGTTACAAATAATGACACGTGCCCGTTTTCATTTTTCTGTACAACAAAATCTTCAGTTGTGTTAGCTAAAAATAATTGTTCAAACTTCTCGATCAATTGTCTTAATGCTGTAGCAACTGTCCATTTAGCAGAGCACCCACCAAATTAGAACAGACACGGTTAAAATATTCATGCTGGAACATCTTAAAAGCTCTCTAAAAGTTCGTTTATATAATATTATATACATATATGTCCTATGTGCCTTTTGTCAGGCTATCTATACAATCACGGCCTAAAATGATTTAAGCACGGTGTCATTTCTACGGTGGCACTTGTTTCATGGGGGCAATTTTTTATTTACACGGCTTCTGTAGCAGACTCTTCAAGCTGGCTTCAGTGACATGCTCTGCTACATAAGCTCGCGCTGCCGTTCGGATTATCTCCACCGTCTTCATGCTTGTCCTGCCTCCCGTATACAGGTGGGTACTTTGGTGGACGGAAAAGTTTCACCTTTACTTTCAATAAAAACTTGTAAATACTATACCAGCTGATGCTCGGGTTACCAAGAATCATGTTCAGGACTGTGGAATACCTCATGTATGTCATCTACAAAATAACTTGTAGTGAATACCATGCCCTGCCCACAAACACCACAATTAATGTTATGATTATGGTCACCATAATCTTATGATGCTGGTTGTGCCTTTACTCGTACAGGCTGAACCTCTGTTGCTAATGGTTGGATCTCAAGTTGTAGTGATGGGTTTCTTAATGTAGTTCTTTGAGCACTGTTTTTTATTGAAGAAATACAATAATATCTAATAGAATTAATATAATATCGTATATTGTAAATACATAATATTATGTTATCTTAGAAATGACAAAGAAGTAATAAATCGTTATTACTGTAAATCTACTTACATCTCTAGATTATGTCCACAACCGAATTGCATATTTATCAAATTTTCATTTTGAAGCGAGTCAAATTATATATTGCACACTGAACTTTGTGTCAAGAATGCGTATGCATTGCGTTTTGCGAAATACTTGAATGTCGCAAAAACTACAATCCATCGCAATTAAAAAATAAATACATTAGCAAAGGCGTCATCGACATTCGCATAATATTATCTTGTTTCGTCAAAAAATTTCCTGATTTTTTTTTCACAAAATGTTAACTGCTTTTGCGTAAATTAATTAATTTTATTGCCAAGCTCATTTGTGAGTATCGATTTAAATATGATTATCGTTATGCTTAGCAAGTTTAGAAAAGCTGGGAATGCGTTATGATAAACATTAAAGTTTAGTTATATAGTATTTTGCTTTTTTTGAGAAGACATTATTTACTCTTTTTAAAGGTCTAAAAATATACAAAATAAACATTCAGAATGATTCACTTTATTAATTGTACAAATATGACAGATCCTGTATAGTTGGTAAAGCTGTACTAGGGTCTGTAATTCTCCTTTCACTACCATATCCTATCAAATCACCTTCATAATTTTAGTTTACAATATACAAAGTTTTACTATCTAGTGGCAAATAGATTTTAATACTTACATACAAAAAACATGAGATTATTTTAGAACAGTTTTAACCCAACGTCACTGTGGCGTAAAAAAATTACACTAACATTGAGGAGGGTCAGGAGGGTAACAGAAACACTGAATAATACGGTTTAAGAACGTTTATTTCTCAAAAGAATACATTATTCGCTTATATGAGAACTTAAAACTATTACTGGTAATTTACAATGTCTATCTTAAGAGCGCCCTTAGCATTAAAATAAACCAAACAATTAAAAATACACATACAAAATTGATGTTAACAAAATCAATAAATGAAGGTAGATTGATAATTTGATAAACTGCCCATCGCACAACTCCGCATCAACCGATCGCCGAAGTAGTGATCACCGTAGGTATTGCACCAAGCGTAGCGTGTAGTCATTACTAGATGAGACTATGATAAGTTGTAAAATTAATTTATTAATGTATTTTTTTTCTTCATACGTATGAACGTAATACTTTTTTTTTATTTACTTTTTATTACTATTACTTCTTAAAATTATATTTAATTACTGTTATAAGTTCTTTAAATTTCTAACATAGTGTTTAAGTGATTTTTTAAAGTTTTAAATGATTTTGCTTCTCGGATATCACTTGGTATTTTATTATATATCTGTGCCCCCTCGTACATAATGTTTTTTTTACCGTAGTTTGTTCTGGGTATGTGAAGTTGTATATTATTCACTCGTCGCAATAATCTTTTCTGGGTATTTATCTTTTTGGAAAACGTGACTTGTGAATGAATATCTTTGTGTAATATTTTACGAATTAATATGCATGTGTTAAATATGTATGTTTGATTAATATTCATTAGTTTTGTTTCATTGTATAGCTGAATGGTAATCGTAATTAAAAAGAAGTTTGAGCAATTTATTTTGGGCTGTCTGAATTATGTTGAGGTTAGTTTTAGCTGATGTACCCCATATTTCAATTAAAAATTCAATGTGTGGCTTTACTAGGGAATTATAAATTTGATAACGTACCCTTCCTAGCATACATCTAATAATTCCACGTAGGGCTCCCATTAATGATGCTAATTTACTTTTCAGCTTTTCCAGATGTGGTTTAAACGTTAGATGACTGTCCAGTATACATCCTAGATATTTTTCGGTACTAGATTTGTTTATGGGTTGATTGTTTATTGTCAAAGGTGCATAATTCTCAAGTTTTTTATTTTTTGCCGTAAATATAGTTCGTTTTGCTTACATTAATTGTCAAAAGATTATACTGAAACCAAATATTAAGTTTATTCAAATCATTTTGAGCGTCATCGATCATTGAGTTAATAGAATTACCATAGTGCATAATACAAGTATCGTCAGCATATAACATTATTTCACCCTTAAGGTCTAGCTTGTGTGCGTTATTTATGTAAATTAAAAAGAGTAGGGGGCCCAGAATAGAACCCTGTGGTATGCCGTATGTTATTTTACCTGAACTGCTGAAATGTTCTCCAAGTCTCGCAATTTGATAACGATTGGTTAAATATGATTTCAGTATTTTGAACGCGCTATCAGAAATGCCAATACATTTGCAGTTTGTTTAAGAGCTTGTCGTGACTCACCGTGTCAAATGCCTTTTTTAGGTCAATAAATATGCCAAGAGCAATTTGCTTTTTATCAATTTGCAGCTTAATTTTCGAAATAAGATCAAACCTTGCGGACAAAGTATTAGATTTTGGTCGGAATCCATATTGCTTATCATAAAAATAGTTATTTGCCTTTAAATACTCTGTTACCTGGGTATAAATGATTTTCTCGAAGATCTTAGAAAGAACGGGCAAAACCGAAATTGGGCGATAATTGCCAGGATCTGCCCTATTGCCTGATTTAAAAATTGGACTTACTTTAGCTATCTTTAAGTTGTCTGGAAAGTAACCTACTTCAATGCAACTATTTATACAATGAGTGAGACTTGGGACAATCAAATTCTTCACACATTTTAGTTTTGCTGTTAATATCATCTATTCCTTTACATGTATTAGTCTTAAGACTTTCAATTATTTTAGATACCTCTTCATTCTTTACTAAAGATAGTTTAGATAACTTATTATGCATTTGGTTAAATTTCAAGGTGTATGTTTGTGTGTAATGATAAATGGCAGGAATATCATTTGCCAGAATTGCGCCAATTGTCGAGAAATAGTCATTGAAGCAGTCAGATATCTGTTTTGGATCCGTTATATAACCGTTTCGAGTTGTAAATATAGATGGGATGCGAGTTTCTTTGACTTTATTAAGCGACAGACTATTTATCAATTTCCACATTTTCATAGGTTTATGCTTACAATCATTGAAAGCCTTTAAATAATATTGTTGTTTTGCCCTTTGAATGTTTACAGTATATTACCGTTTCGAGTTGTAAATATAGATGGGATGCGAGTTTCTTTGACTTTATTAAGCGACAGACTATTTATCAATTTCCACATTTTCATAGGTTTATGCTTACAATCATTGAAAGCCTTTAAATAATATTGTTGTTTTGCCCTTTGAATGTTTACAGTAACTTCATTTCTTTTACGAATAAAATCTTGTTTCAGGTGTTCATCATCAGGTAGTGTTTTTTGTAAATTCCATAGTATGTTTCTATCTTTAATTATGTTTTTATTTATCCAGTCATTGCGTGGAGGATTTAAGATCTTTGTTTTCTCAATTTTACTATTATTAATGCTTTCTGTTAATATGCTGCACAGCTCACTGTATCCAATATTTCTACAATCTGCTTTTTCGATCTTTTTATATAACGAGTTGTAATCCAAAGCCTTATATTTTATTTTTCTACTAGATTCCGGTTTAAAGTATTCTACTTCTAAGTAGATTTGCTTGTGGTCGGACAGTGATGAGTCAATAATGGCAAGATGAAAAGTATGGTGCTTCAAGTTTGTGCTTACGTGGTCGTTGTTTTAGAAGTCGTAGTTTCACGGGTACAGTATTGAGTACATATTTTGTTCAGTAAAATAAAACCACTTTCCTTCAACATTTCTTTATAATCACTAGACGATCGATCTGAGTGCAGTAGATCAAGGTTGTAATCACCGAAAACGATTGCTCTTTTCTTCTTCTGTAACTGCATTGAGTACGTTTCTAGAAAACACTTAACATTTGTGCGGTCTGGCTTATACAGTACTTCTATATCTAGAAAGTATTTTTCTATGTGTATCCAAAGATATTGTATTCCGTCGGTACTATGTATGTATATTTTCCTCCACGAAACTATGTTTTAAATCATCCTTGACAAATATGGACACTCCACCAATAATTGAAAAGTTATTTTATTAATTTGAAAAACAATCATTACATAGACAATGGAAAAGAAACAAACAATATAATCAACTAAAACTATTTGTATTTCACTGCTTCTAAAACACTTTTAATTAAGTAAAAAAAACGAAACTCTCTTCACTATTTTTGGCACAACAACTTCATTAAAAATGTAGTTCCTTATTTTCTAAAGTAAAAATAAAATAAATATTTCGGACATCTAACACACACTGTTTGTAGTTAAGGGTTGCTAGACCGAAATTCTTCAAAAAGTGACGACGTTTTATACATGATTTATTGTTGGTGTTTCTTATAATACCCAACGAACACTAACATGATTTTCACTTTCACAATCAGATGCACTAGGCTCATTTTCGTCGCTATCTTAAAACTCTTCAAGTCATTGGCGTTGGCAGGTTTCAGTTTCGGGAGAAGGTTTCAAGATAATAAAATTACTACAGAACTTTAACGGTAATATTGTTTTTAAAAAAAATGACAGGTGTGAAAAAGTATCAAGAGTATAGAAACATTTCGTGGAGTAGTGGAGGTGTTAAACAAAACTGTCCCTCCCCCTACTCCTAGCTACGCCCATGCCTCAAGTAATAATAAGATTCGACGGCGCTCCTTCTGCTCTACGTCAATTTTACATATTTATCTAAAAGAAAGCGTAATCGAGTGCTTTCATACGTACTAAACTAAAAATAGTCGTCGCCATTGAGCTGGGGCTTAATAACCCGGTCGCAAGTTCACATACGTGTAGCTCCTTGCGCAGGCGCCACCGACTGACCGAAAAATATTGCTAAAATAAAAAGTGCAGTCATATTGATCCTGCCTCCAAGACGCTGGGTTAAAAAATTAAGTTTAAAATTATTTACAAA
This sequence comes from Spilosoma lubricipeda, assembly GCA_905220595.1. Lineage (NCBI taxonomy): Eukaryota > Metazoa > Arthropoda > Insecta > Lepidoptera > Erebidae > Spilosoma > Spilosoma lubricipeda. The sequence goes on from HG992290.1 coordinate 8,334,723, forward strand.
TTTTATTGCTCAGTAGCGTTTATTTATTTATTTTCTGTAGTTTTTAAAAACGATTTAATATAACACCACATCTTTTTCTTTTTATACCATGAAAATTTGGGATTGTCGATACAAGTGCACAGTACGAACGCTAACAGTGTAGAACTTTAGACCACACCTACTCTAGTGAATGTTTTAATCACGGTGCACAGTCGCTTTGGCCCTTTTCTCTTTGTATTTGTTCCAAGGGGCCACCAATGAGCAGATATGCCACATTTACTTAAACAATAAAGTATTCTTAATGTACTAATTAGTTTTTTACAACATAATGAAATTTATAAAATTCCTTACCTCTCAGTCTAGAACCTCAACTCATGACAGTTTCTTCCAAATAAATCCTACTTAGTAGAAAATTGTACTTAGCGCATAAGAAAGCCTTAAATATAGTGACAATGTATTGAAAATTGACTTACTTTTTATTAGTGACTCCATTTAAGCTAGGGCTCAATAGGGGTCCATTCTTCTCACTAGAAACGGTCCAAGCGTGGTGCATGCTTTTCGTGGTGACCACAAGTCCACGGGGGGATTCACAGCGGCTGGGCTTAGGCCGACGCCCCTCATCATGGGCATCATTCCGCTCGTCGCAGCTCGACTCTGAGTCGTAGGGCACGAGTCTAGAGCCCGTGGAACAATTCCTGGGCGTTTGAGCCGACGACTCATTTCTATTCATTTGTTCTTCTAATTTTTCCAAAGGCGACTTTGGTATCTTAACTAGTTTACTAGTGGAAGCAAATTTTTCGAGACTTTTTGTACCAGTGAATGATCTGAGATCTGATTCACTCTTTGACAACTTAGCATTGGCATTTTCATCACCGTTTTGTCTTTTTATTACAAAATTTATTTTCTTATCTTCTATTTTATCTATTCCATTCAAAATCTTAGGAGATTGAACAATTTTTTCTACTTCACCATTTTGTTTTACAACCCATGGCTCTGCATTTGATCTTAATTCAAAAAATTTGGGTCCAAGTGTACTGTTAAGTATGATAGGTTTAACATCTGACTTGGCAGGTATTACTGAAGTACTATTAAGGAGAACAGGTTTCTTGTCTTCGTTTCTGTAGAATGTAGGTTTTAAATGATTTTTCTCTCCTTTCAATATATTATTAGGTAGTTGTGGTCCATAAACTACACTAGATGTAGAGGTAGTAGATGCCGATACCTCCTCTGTTGCATAATCTATTTCGAAGAACATTATATATGCACTTGTGCCTAATACTGCTGAAAGTGGTATTGGGCGCACACAGTTATCATCAAATGTATAATAGTTTCCGTTTGATGCTTGCCCTACAGCTGTGTAGTGTCCACAATTTTGCGATGGGCCATAGTGGCTTACTAAGCTCACTAGTTTATAATTCTGAAACAAAAATATAGCAGTATCTTAGTTATCTTACATTTTAATAAATAATCAACATTTGAAATTTTTACATAAATCTCCCAAGTATGTATGTGTGTTATCTCAACTGCGCAGCCTTAGGACTCCGCCCAACACACCCTGGAGGACTGTCTGCACTGTCTGACTGCATGGGCGTCTGAACGTGAAGTCCTGGTGGACCAAATCGGAAGAGACCTGTCTCCACCATCAATCGTTGCTACCAAGCTGTAAGGTGAAAAGGGCTGGGGTGCAGAGGTCCCTTTCCGCAACTACTCTTTCTTGGAAAGAAACCACTAAACGGGATCGGGATGGCCAATCCCGAGCGAAAAGACGTCGGCAGCTATAGGAACCGTAGACGGATCGCAGGCGATCGGAGGATGTGGATCTCTGGTTACAGATTGATTACTGCAGTTGGGATAGCAGCCTGATTGTATGTGCAATCAGGGTTCCACACTGGTATTAACTGGGAGAACTTATTTCCCCTGGACAGGGCCTGATGAGACATGGCGTTGTTTGGGGGAGGACCTGAAATAACATGGTCAGAGTCCTCCCAAAGTAGGGCGTCAGAGGCCAGTGGTTGGGGTGTTTTTTTTTAAAAAGCACCACATACTACTGTCCCTCGTGTTCTCAAGGAGTCAGAGATGGCAGTTATATGAGGTTTTTACAGTTAAGTTCGATTTGCACTAAATAAATATTTTCACTTGACTCACCAGTTGTTGGGTGTTCTTTTGGTACATATATTTGTTGAGGTTTATTTTTCTTCTGAATTGCACATTTTTGGATAGTTTAGCACCAAACGAAAACCTTTTCAGTGCAATACAAAGAACCTTTGGTGCCTGTTCAATAAAAAATTGCTTGGTAGCAGACACCTTTTTATTGCAGGCTTCGCATCGGTAGCCTAGATCCTCCAACCTTTCACGGGAGAAATAGGAATCAAGAGCTTCATCCAATGTACTATGCTTTCTTATATCCACAAGTAGGTCCTGTAAAGAAAAGTTATACAAGTTTAATTTACACTTCGACATATACATTAATAAACATATCAGTATTGATGATGGCCATGTTACCTGAAAGTGCTGGTAAGTGGTTGATAGATGATGACACGCCAGACATCTCACTGTCGAGCGCAAATATCCACCAAACATTTGATTTAACGGTGTTGTTTCTTTGCTATACTGATCCAGTTTATCTGAATTTATAAACCGACTTAAATAGTTCTTCTCCATAGCTTCTACCAAATACCTGAAACAAACATATTTCATTAAATTAGTTTAAATTAATAGTATATAACGATAATTTGAAATCATAATTTTATGATGATTTACTTCAGGAACTCATGAGCATCTTCTTGTCTGCCTGGTGTCAAATGTCTACATATGAGACGTAGCTTTGAATAGACCTGCCAAGGTTTGATAGATGTGCCACCAATCTTCTGTGTCGCCATCAATGTTGTGCGCATTCCGCAGATAACGCATGCTTCTAATGAAAAAAGATAATACAATATTAGAACACAATTATGTAATGTATGTTTATAAAATAATTGCCATTAATTACTATTTGTCGTTACTAGTATATTTTTCCTCTTATGAAAATCACCTAACTCTGTTAATACAGCTCAACTACAAAATGCATAGTATGGTGTTAAATATTAATATACTAGCTGAGCCAAGCTTCTTGTTACCCGCTGTACAACTTCAACCGCGGGCAACACCATGGGACGAAGCTAGTGTAAAAAAAATGGCCTAAGTTACTCCATATATCATCAGTTAAATCCCGTCAAAATTGGTTCAGTCATTCCAAAGATAAACCGGAACAAACAGAAAAAAACTATTTTTTTTTTTTTGTGTAGGTGTGTATGTATGTACTTTCATTTGCATTTAGTGAAAAGTTCTTAATTTTAAATTACAAACAGGCACTTCAATTTTATTTGTTTGTTTAGATTATTTTTACGTTATTTGATATAAAAGCATTTATTTATCTGCTACGTAATAAATTAATGAAGTCAACATTCTTGTTGGGTTGAGAGGGTAGTAGTAGTATTAATGAACTCCTTTAAAATTAACATTTATAGATTAAAGTAGTGGCTAAACAATATACTTACAATTGAATGGTTGTAGTTTCTGAACCTACATATTACACTACAATAGAAACCTAATGTATTAAGCTGTGAGTTAAAATAAATAATAGTTTTTTATGACGCAGATTGAAAATATCCATCTTGTCTTTAATCAGTTATTATCATACCTTGTTGATTACACTTTGCAGCATGAGGCTCTTCAGTGACCAGCCAATTAGCAAAGGCAGGAACATGGAATAGAGCCTGCAACGTGGAGTTTAAATAACATGTGTTGACCATATTCTGCATGCCAGTACCAACTTCCCAAGAATTTTGCCATCCTAACTGGACCTTTTCAGGGGGAAACAGCACCTGTTTGGGTTTAGGCAACCCTTCTTCTGAATTTTTGTTGGTCTCAGCTGCAATAATACAAAATAATAATTTAATAAAAGTAAGTTTAAAAAGGCAAATTACATTATAGGTCATCTGATCAAACTTCTCATTTTGACAACAGTTATTGATTGGTCATCTGCAACAATTTTCAGGTGCAGAGCACTATTTGATTCAGGTGCATATTATATGAAATACATAATAACAAAAACTCTTATGACCTATCCAGACTCTCGCAAGCCACCTCGGGGGGAACAACCACACTTTCATGGTCAAGACTATAGACTATATATGTCGTAGCCAACCAGCTTAATTAGCCATTGAATCAACAACTTAGCCTCTATACTAAGTGCCATTCAACTAGTCGTTACTTTAGGTATTTTGGAAACAGGCACCCACCATCGCAGGATTTTACTGCCTTTCCCTAGTTTCTCCATTCATAACAGGGGTGTGGTTGAATGGCGATGTTTAGTAAGGAGACTAGGCTGTTGATAGAATGGCTAACTAAGCTGGTTGGCTGCAACATATATATATATATATATATATATATACATATAAATACTAGCTGACCCACGCAACTTCGTTTGCGCCTTATATTGCCCGTAGGGTGAAAATTTCCCCTGTTTTTGAAACATTCTTCATTGTTGCTCCGCTCCTATTAGTAGTAGCGTGATGATATATATACTATAGCCTTCCTCGATAAATGGGCTATCTAACACTGAAAGAATTTTTCAAATCGGACCAGCGGTTCCTGAGATTAGCGTGTTCAAACCGACAAACAAACAAACAAACAAACTCTTCAGCTATATATATTAGTATAGATAATAGCGCTACAATCAAAAGGAGCATGGTATTAATACAAAATGTATCAAAATGAGGGAAAATTATTCCTTTTCAGAGGTTTTTTTGCATGCACTACTTAAAAGTCAGTTTCATACATAATATGTAAAATTTCAAAAAAAAAGGTGATGCTAAGGTTACTTATTTTTGTTTGGTAAAGACGCTTTAACCTTCTTTATAGTACACGTTGTTGGAACATCATGCCACGGGTAATGGGAGACGTACACGATGTTGCGCGGGGAAGCAAATTGTCAGATAAAATGTATAACACAGCTATGACATTACGATAATACAACTATTCCATAAAAAGATGTACAGTACAGCAATAAATAGTAAATAGGAAGAGTTTGGACACTGCATAGCAGAAACTGATGACGAATACTTTTAACACAATAATACATAAGTGCTTGAAGCGCTAGAAATCATATATTGAACAATAAAACATTAATATTTTAATAAAAAAGATTTCGGAGGTTGGATACATAGAAACTATTTGATAGTGTTTAATTTCCTTGATCTCTGACGTTTGTTGACAAATGACCATAAAATATAACCTCTAAATTGGTCTTATCGTGCATGTAGTTAACAAACAAAACTACATTATTTACAAGATTAGAAGCATTGTGTAATTTACCTGATGTTTGGCTGGTTGAACACTCTTTTCTGATGAGTTTGGTTTCATTAACAGGTTTTTTAGGTCGAATCACCACGTACTTAGACTTCAACCCATCCAGAACATTGCTTTGATAATCACCAGATTCTTCAAATTCAATCTTAGACAAAAGCACACTTTTAGCCGACGAATAAAGTCTACTGTCCAGCAGAGAAGAACTTTGGGAATCGTCTGTTGTAAGAGATAAACGCAATGCGCTTGTTACTGGGTCACAAATGGAAGCAGGCATTTTACCTCCAAAATTACAATTTCACTTTAGAGATTAGAAAGCACTTCATCACTGATATATCTATTCAAACATATATGTTATTTAAAAAATTACGATAAGAATTGCTACGTTAGTTTTGTATTTTGAAAATGCATTTCCTCTAGACAACGACAAAACGAAATGAATTCAACACTGAGCGCTAGACTGGTCCACGCCGCACACGAATTCACAGAGTACAGTACACGGTACACGAAATCACGACACCGCGAACAGACCCATGAAGTTCTGTGCCCATGAACGACCCCCACTTAAAAACAGTGTTGCCAATTAGAATGCCACAATTTGCTATCGATTGTTTCTATAACTCGTTGAATTTGTTTTACGAAAATCTTATTCTATTATTATTATAAACGCTAAAGTTTGTAAGTATAGATGGATGGAGGGATGGATTTATATAGAATAAATTTTGGTGTTGATTTTCCTACAGATAGTCTATTTTTAATGTAGTTCCATATCTGTTATCGGTTTTCTGGTGGCTTTAAGAGTTGAATCTAGTGGAGAGCTAGTTTCATCACTCTTATTGCCTCATCTCTCGTCTCAGTTACTAGAGCATATGGACCTGAAGGAGAAGCTGAACGAGAGGAAAGCGTAATCGGAGTAGAGAGAGAGAGAGAGAGAAAAAAAGACTGAGTTTGGGTAGTGTCTGCCTCTCTCTACCTCTCTCTATTTAATATTATTTTTATCTACTAAACATATTTTTCTATTTATTATTTGAAATATTTATATAAATTTTGCAGTTCTTAATCAATAGAACCATTATTTTAAGTAGTAGATTATTTTTTGTATATACACACAAATACTTGTGTAAATAAATTAGCCTGCCTGCCTCGTTGGTCTAGTGGTTAGCGTAAGCCACTGCCAATCAAGAGGTCTCGGGTTCGATTCGATTCGAATAAAGGCTAGGAAGATGATGATGATATTTGTTAAAAAAAAAACCTTCATCCTAATCTCAGTCTCTGTCTCTCTCTTTACTCCGATAATGCTTCCCGCCCGTTCAGTACATGCTTTAAGATCTTCGAAAACACTCACAGACGTATCAAAAAACACTAAACCAGGACCTTTGCTCGAAACTAACTAGACTAAAAGGCTTAGTTCCGGTTTCCTTTTAACAATTAAGCACGACAAATGTCAATGTCACATTTTCAACACATTGCAATTTATCGATTTCGATTTTGAATGTTAACTTTATAAAGTCTGCGGTTTTTTAATTAGGGCATGGCTTGATATGTTATAATTATCTTAGTGCATTAATAATGAATTATTTAATATTGCAGTTTTTTCTATTTTTAACAGGTTCGAATGTTTACATTTTATTGACTTCGACTATTCACACATATTATTTGGATTTATCATGTTCCCTATTAATTACTGATTAAAATCGAGAGAAATTTTAATTACTATCATTTAAATAACTTTATGTTTTGCAGCATTATGTGGTTCATCTTCCTCAAGAGTTTTAGAATTAAGTGATAAATTTATCGATATTAGCGGTGATGGCATGTGGTTCGTAAAATTTTATGCGCCCTGGTGTGCCCACTGTCGCAGGATAGAGCCGATCTGGGCTCATGTCGCACAAGCACTTTACAATAGCCCCATCAAAGTGGCCAAAGTTGATTGTACTCGTTTTACAGCAGTAGCAACACATTTCAGAGTTAAAGCATACCCTACAATAATGTTGTAAGTACGCAATATTAACACTATTACTACTAAGATAAGAACAAGTTTATAAAGCTAAAACCTGACTGCTCAACATGTACAATTTTAACAAAAATAAAACCGACTTCAAGGTTCGACTCGATTTCTGTGGTGGTTCGAAATGTGGTGTGGTTAAAAATGTGTTGTCTGAGCTATTATTAGGAATCTATCATTGACACCTTATTCATTAAAATCAGATCATCAAAGCTGGTGAAACATTGACATACATAGACTATCAAAGCTATGGTTCGTCCTCAAAGGATCCATGATGATTCTAATAAAATAAAATATTTTTTCTCATTTCTATTGTTTACTTTAACATAAAGAAATGTATTAAGTGAGACTTCTTTTTTTTGTACAAAAAAATTACACTAAATGTATATTGCTAAAACAATATGATTATTTTATGTTACTGACACTTGACTCATGAAAAAGATTGTTAGCGAGAGAAGAGAGGATGAAGCTCTTTGATAATTTGGAGATGGAAGCAGCAAAATCGAAAATATTTATTCAGAAGTAAAAATAGGTGTATTTTTAGAATAATTGTCACTTATCCACATTTTAAAATCAGGATCTAATAAAAAATAAAATGTCGTGAATCTGGGCAATAAATCTTCGAGGATCGTAAAAAAAAAAAAAACAGTAGATGCTTATATTGATGTAATGAGCAAAAATATTCCCATTAGATCCATTATTGATCTTACCAATGAACCTCTAAGACAGAACCAAAACTATTAGCCCTTTCTTTTGACTTCACCATAGTCAGGTAATTTATTTATTTAAGCCATGAACCTATACATATTATAGTTTTAAACTTATCTTATTATTTGTTAGTTTCCTTAGTATTTATTCTTATCAATATGTTTGTGAGTTAGTTTAGTTTTTCCTTGTATAGTCCCTTTTATATAGTCCCCTTGTATAGGCCTATACCCAATAGGCCTCCTTAGGAGGAGGCCTATTGGGTATAGGCTCTACTTACATAGGCGCTACTACTCTCTATCTTTCTACTTTAGTCAGAGTTGGAGGTTACATATTTATATATATAGTCAGGTAATAATCCTCCTATATTATAAATGTGAATGTAAGTTTGTCACACTTTTCCACGAAAACTACTTAACCAATCATTATGAAACTTCATACACATATTCTTGAATGTATTAGAAGTAAGATATGATACTTTTATTAAATGCGAGCGACGCCGGAATCCGGAAAGCTAATAGTTATATAAAGTAAATCATTGAACACCAAAAGTATTCAGTAGTCAAATTAACCATAGATGTTATTTCCAAACCTGAACTTTGACTGCCTCGTTGTTCTAGCGGTTGGTGTGTGCGACTGCTGATCGTGAGGTCTCGGGTTCGATTCCCGGGTTGGACCAAATGTTTGTATGTATATATATGTATTTGTATCAGTTGTCTAGTACCCATAACACAAGCTCTGCTTAGCTTGGGACTAGATGGCGTTGAGTGTTAGATGTTTAAAAAAAAAAAATTTTTACCTGTTTTCACTTTTTTTCAGTATCAAAGGATCTTTCCGTCATGAATATACTGGTGAAAGACAGAAAGATGAAATGGTCAATTATGCGATGCGTATGTCCCAACCAGCAGTGCAACGGTTATCTCACATAGATAGTTTTAGTGATATAAAAGATTCACATTCCGTCTTTTTTGGATACATTGGGAAACAACAAGGACCACTTTGGGTATGATGATATACCTGGATATGATGAAATGATATTTTATTTCAATTTTTGTATATAATACTAGCTGTCCCGGCAAACGTCGTTTTGCCATAACTACTAATAAATTAAAAATTAATTAAAAAAACATTGTCCAGCGGACAAAATTGTGAATCTAAACCATTCCCAGATCCCCTTGAACACACACAAAAAAATTTCATCAATATCGGTCCAGTCGTTTGAAAGTAGTTCAGTGACATACACACTCACAGAAGAAATATATATATAAAGATATAATAATAATATTTGCCACATTTATTGTGTATACATTACATTTGCATTAATCAAAAAGTGGTTATTTTGATAATACAAACAGACACTCCAATTTTATTTATTTGCATAGATTTAGATTATATAGATAAAATACTTCATATTTTTTTAAATAACTATTATTATCTTATTCCTGATGAATACCAATCCAAAAACATGAAAATCATTAAAATTGGTGCTGATTACTGATGTTTTTGTTACAATTATTTTGGCGAATTGAAATATATTGTAAAATAGTTTACTAACTTTTAGTTTTTGTAATCTTTATATTTATAATTCTTCTGTGAGTGTGTATGTCACTGAACTACTCTCAAACGACTGGACCGATTTTGATGAAATTTTTTGAGTGTGTTCAAGGGGATCTGGGAATGGTTTAGATTCACAATTTTGTCCGCTGGACAATGTTTTTTTAATTAATTTTTAATTTATTAGTAGTTATGGCAAAACGACGTTTGCCGGGACAGCTAGTAACTATATATTTTAGTTGTGAAATAAAGTCATTTTAATGTTACAGGAAATGTTTAACCTACATGCTGATAAATATCAACCACATTCATGGTTTTATGCAATGTCACATGATGTAGCGAAAAATGAGTTAAAACCAAAGAATGAAACTTCAATATTTGTCTACAAGGAGGATGAACCCTTTTTTTTTGAAGGTATAGATAATACTAGTACTACTAGTAGCTTATACTAGTGCCCAGTTTTTGTTTCATTTGCACCATTATCAGAAAGGTTTTAAAAGGAGAATGGCAAAGCCTGTAACAATGTGTAACTGATACTTGTAAGATTTATGCTGTTTATAAAGTGAATCTTCTGAACTACTTTTCCGTATTTATCATCTTTTTAGAACCTTTCTAAATTAATTTTAATTCTGCTCAAGTTGTGGCTACAACTGCATTAATAAAACGCATTCATATGTTTTCTAAACACTCCATGCTTAAAATTTACTTAGTTTGAAAACTAGATAGTGTTGTGTTTGAGATTGCCGGAAATATTTAATTGATTTATGAAAACGGCCCGCAGTTCTCGTGTGCTTCACCAGTGTCGGCTACGGTAGCGGTCACAGTGTTGGTGGGACGTGGGGTGGGGTGCGAATCCTCGGGTTACGGACGAATACCACAGATACAACACATTGTCCTTGGCTATGTATAATGGCCGAACTCTGAGGCTCGACAAATATCTAGCCGAATTAGATGTATAGATGCACGGTTTGTCTAGTGGATTAAGAGGCCACCACACGTCTTTGTACTGCGCCAAGTGTTGTGAGTTCAAATCTCACGTGGGACGACACTGTGTAATCCAGAAATTGTAGTCCTGAGTCTGGATGTACTGCAACACAGGATGTATATTCCTAATAAGGGAGCTGTCTTTAAAAAAAAGAGGTAAAAAAAATCGATGGCATGTTCTGGGGCTATCTGTAGTCCGAACAGTGGGGGAGGACACGGTTACTCAGGGCCGTGTCGGATTTCTCGTCAATAAGGCCCTTATTGGAACATTGTGGAAATATAAAGTATATCGAAAAGGGAAGCGTACAGGGTATATGCACTGACCACCTCACACTCGGTTGATGATGTGGAAGCTATATACGAAAACCTAGATAAAGCACTGTACAACAACCCAAGTGTCATAAGGTATTTGAACACAAAAGTGGGAGTACGCATGATCACCGAATCGCTTATGGAGCCATATGGTTGATATGGTATCGGGAGCAGAAATTACAGGGGGCAGATGTTGGTCAACTTTAAAGTCCACGCTCCGGCCTAGTCATAACCATACCATTGTTGGCTCTGGAGGGTTCCAAATGGAACTTCAATACCGATTCGATGGGCTGAAAAACCGAGTGCAGCATTGACGAGACCTTTACTAGAGTAGTGAAAATCGTTAGAGGCGTGGGTAGCAGGCTCTGTCGGAATAGGCATGCTGGTTGGAAGTTCAAACTTTCAGGTGACACTCTAAAGCTGCGAACCAGCGAGCACCCACGAAACATATTCGAAAAGTGGTACGGCTGGATCTCAGGTGTTCCTTTTCACGTCTCATTAAGGAGGTAATAGTACAAAACCGACAGGAGCCATATATCCAAGCTGGTTACCGCAAACGATCGTGTCATCTACTCTAAGCCAGAGATCCTCTCGGAGGTAGAAGATGTCTATGGCCTGTTATGTGCCTTGCAATTTCCTCTCCTCGAACCAGTTCCCTGTGAACCCCGAGCTACATTATATGACATTATACCGACGAACTACCCAACGTCAGCAATGACAAAATTGAGTTGAATCTTAAACAACTTAAAAAATGGAAATGCCCCGGGCAAGGATAGAATTTCAACTGAGTTCTTACGAGCAGGGGGAACTCCTGTCCTTAAGCTACTGCAGTTCAACTGCAACCGCAATTCAACTCCGTTCTCCAAGAGCGTGGAGCCGAAGCATGTAGTACTATTTTTTAAGAAAGGGGATTACAAACTCACACTCACACATTACAAACTCATACATAGTAATTAAAACAAAACATCCACATTTTGACACACGCATATACCATTTGAACTTATACTTTTACAGAGGGGAACACCTACGTATAACTACTCACTACTGTGTTGCTATGTTTATAGCCTTCGACACTCAAGAATAAGTTAGTTTTCTATTGCTATAACTTTACTCCTTTATAATATTAGGTACTGTAGATTTATTTTTTCATTCAAATTAAACATTTACATAATTTTTATTCGACTACGAAATTATTTTTCCTAATAAAAGATATCTGAAGTAATTATTATAATTGCAGCACATGAACTTTTACTTGAAGATAAAGAGGCCTTAAACAACACATTGGACAAATGGATAAAGACAGAGAGATTTGGATTTTTCCCAAGAATATCAAGAGCAAATATAAATGAACTAATGGATCTAGAAAAATATATTGTAATTGCTATTGTCTCTGAAAATAAACTGAATGAAATTACTCAAACGGAACGAGATTTTAAGGATATGATAGAGAATATTATAAAGTGAGTGGATCATAAAACTTCCTCCGCCTGTCGTAGGTTTAAGTATTGGTAAAGTACGATGCAGTATTTTGTATGGACACCGTCCTCATCCTTCAACAGACTGAGACGCCTTTATTCCTACGTACAAAAAGGCAAAACAGCTGACTTATGATAAAATGTATGGGGTTTTATGTAAATTAAAAACTTCGTTTTTTTTCATACAAAGACTTCTTTTCTAATGAAACTAGCTGACGCACGCAACCTAGTTTGCTTCTCCTAGTGCCCGTGGCGTGATAATTTTCCCCCGTTTTTGTATCATTCTTCATTGGTTCTTCGCTCCTGTAGGTCTTAACGTGATTATATACAGCCTATAGCCTACCTCGATAAATGGGCTATCTAACACTTAAAGAATTATTGAAATTGAAATCGGACTGGTAGTTCCTGAGATTAGCGCGTTTTAACGAAGAAAGAACTAGAAATAAAAAATATTGTTATATGTATACTTAATACACAAGTTTTTTGTTTGCTTAAGTTGTGTAGACTTTGTCTGTAATGCAGAAACCATAGATAGACTTGACCATATAATTATGTCCATTGTGGTTTCTGAAAGAAAAATTTCTACCAATCTGTGATGTCAAAGACCAATGCGGAACAAGCAGTCATGAGCGACCGGTTATTGTAACTTATCTTAAAACGGGATGACTTATTAGTGTTATCCTATGTAGTTAAATATAATTAGTCATTGCCGGGAAACTTTGAGGTAAGATATTTTGTAAAACGTGTCATTTCTGCTTTCGAACAGAACGCGGTCATAACACATCGGTGCCGTTTTCACCATTTATTGTGTCGAAACAATCTTGAATCACAGTTCTCCAACTTGAAATAATCAATCGTAAAGATATCATAGTAGAAGTCGGTGGGTCGAGTGAGTGAGGAAACCGGAGGCCATACCCCAACCCCTCACCCTATCTCCTTCCCCATCCCCCAAAGGTTGGCATCGCTCTTGTGACGCCTTTGGTGTTGCGGGTGTCTATGGACGGAGGTAGTCGCTTACCATCAGGCGATAGGTCTGCTCGTTTGCCACCTATTCTATAAAAAAAATATCAATGCAGTTTTTTCAATCAGAGTAGCGTTTACTGCGTTTACCTACTCGTTTTTTTTTTATTAAATACGAAGGTAATGTGTAAGTGAAGAATAATAAAATCTATTTTTATCTCATATCATACAAAACTCACAAGAAGCTTCGAATGACACATGTTTCAAGCATGTTGGTGGGTGCATAGAATAGATCAGATTTGGCTAAGTTTAGAGTACTTATTATATCTTGACAATATAAACACAAAAAAATTGTGGTTTAGGAACACAAAATATAATAGTATTCTATTAAAAATTAAATATGTTTATTTCCAGGAAGAGGAGACGGCACCTCCATGAGAGATTTCAGTTTGGTTGGATGGGTACTCCGGAGTTAGCAAATTCTATTGCCATGTCTGAACTAACAGTACCTAATTTATTGGTTCTGAATTCTACAACAGGCCACCACCACATTCCAGATGATGACCCTGTACTAATGACTCCAGAAGCTGTTGCAATCTTCTTGGATCAAATACATAACCAAATTGCCCCAGTACGTATTTTTTCTTTTTTAACTGACTTCAAAAAAGGAGTAGATTCTCAATTCGACTCTATTTTTTATGTTTGTTACCTCAGAACTTACGATTAGGTGAACCGATTTTGATGATTCTTTGTTTAATTTGTTGAAAAAGTTGGTGCTTACCGTGTGGTCCCATTTCAATTTGGTACAGTTCTTGAAGTGGTTTTTTTTTGTTTATACACAATAGACTGGAACAAATTTGTACTTGTTCTCTTTCTGTGTGTGTTTCCGATTTTGGTGCCTATTGACAATTATTCATCGAGAGGCAGTACATTTAACTACATTTAAATAGTATGTTTAGCTGTGTTGAACCCACAATCTATGCTAAGTTCGTGTATAAAAATCGCGACATGGGGTCTATCATTAAATAAATTAAAGATCATAAATTCATAATATATGGAGCTACTTATTTGGGTTCCATTTGCCTACGGTGCACCTGTATTGGCCGACTGTAGGCCCTGTCCATTTACATTAATATTCTTGTACAAGGTATTTAATGATGTTTAGCAATGTGGCTTTATGACTGTTGGCAAGTGTTTTTCCTACACTAGAAAACATGGAATACGATTTTTGGAGTGTACTAAAGCGCGATAAATTCATAAGATTATTTCAACCAAATTCCGATGTATTTAATAAACTCATAGACAAATGGCAACAACGATGAGACGAATCATTAAGGGGCGCGCCACCTTTAGCAGTTCGTTCCATCTGTTTGCGAACGACGACATGGCTTGAGGGGATTCTGCCATACATAATTATTATAGAAATAAAATATAGCTTACTAAATACCCGTAATATTTTATGTCTGTGGTTTTCCCTGTTTTAAGGACGAGTCTGCCAACTTAAATTCGTTATGTATCCCGCTTGCTAAGGATAGAAATAGAGTTTTTACATTTCCAACTCCTCCAGTTTTCTTCTGATTGATTTTGCTACGGGTTTCAAGACTTAAGTTTATTTTTTCCTGAGACTTTACTAGTCTAGACTAAAGGCAGTGTTAGTATCTCGAAATCCTCAAAAAACACAATGATGACCTCAACACTGTGAGAAAGGATATTGTTTCTACTTTGTAGAAAAAGCTTTTTAACTTTTTTTTTAAATTTATATTTATGTGTAATAACAATAACAAAGTGATACGAACATATGCATTAATACCACCTATACTATATTTTTAACTCTAATGTGTGTCTTGACTACCCAAAAATAAAAGTAAATATTGCTTCTTGCACGCTACTTTCGTTTCCTGTTATCTAATATTTTTTCGGAGTTTGGATGTTTTCAAATTTTCGTTTGGGTCTAGATGTCATTGTGTGTTAGATGTCCTAAATCTGTAAACCGTTATTTAAGTAAAATGTTATTTAAGTTATTTTGATGCACTTTTAAATTAAAAAGCGGCCAAGAGCGATTCGGACTCGCCCATGAAGGGTTGATTGAATTAAAGGTAAATTGCGGTTTACGATTTATGGCGTATTAGATCTCGTCCGAACCACAGAAGAGGAGAATTAAAGGTAGAAATGCGATGTAGGCGGGTCAGGCGCGCCGCAGTTAAGCACCGATGTCACTAATGTCTCTGCTGGCATCAACTGAACGCTTTAATACACGTATTACTTTCGTCGGGAACGTAGCTGCGAAAAAATTAATTGCTATGCCGAACTGTCCGATAATTACGCGCTGAAAACGAAGCAAGAACTACAATTTACTCAAAAGAAACATATCGTATCATCAATGAGTCTAAAAACTTTTGTTTTTAAGCGATATTAACAAAAATCTAAAAAGTATTATGTGATACACATACATACCGTTATATTCTAATCTATTAAAATAATTATACATTACGTATTAAATTAAAGTATGATGTGCATAGTTGCCAAGAGAGCAAGCAATGAACTACATTTTCTGCGGGAATGTTTTAAAACATTTGGCATGATAATATTCAGTAAAAGTAATTTTTACAATTCTTTGCCATAGGGACGTAGACAAATTTAATCGATATCGTTATCGATGATATTGATTTTTACAGTGATTTTACGTTTAGTATCCGATTTATATTGTACTATGGTTTTAAAACAATGTTGTTTAATCGCAAAATTTTTATTAAACGTATTTTGGAGGTATATTTGAAATTAAATGTTTTACTTAATAAAAAGTCGATAAATATGTCATATACCAAAATTTTATAGCCACCAGACCAATAAACAGATTTGATTGTACAAAAGATAGTGTGTAAGT
The DNA here is from genome assembly GCA_905220595.1 of Spilosoma lubricipeda. Classification (NCBI taxonomy): domain Eukaryota; kingdom Metazoa; phylum Arthropoda; class Insecta; order Lepidoptera; family Erebidae; genus Spilosoma; species Spilosoma lubricipeda. The sequence continues at coordinate 8,350,927 of HG992290.1, forward strand.
ACTTTTGATTAAATAACAGTATACGGTAAAGTACACTAAGACTCGGCACAACAATTTGTGAAATCAAGTATTGTTCTACCGCAGTAAAATGCATAGTCGTTTTTTAGAGTTCCGTGCCAAAGGCAAAAGACGGAACCCTTTATATTCGTCATGTCGGTCTGTCTGTCCATCCGTCCGTATGTCACAGCCACTTTTCTCCGAAACTATAAGAACTAAAATGTTGAAACTTGGTAAGAAGATGTATTCTGTGAACCACATTAAGATTTTCACACAAAAATAGAAAAAAAATAAAAATATTGTGGTTCCCATACTTAGACGGCGAATATGAAATTAAAAAAAAAAAAATTCTTTAAACCCATACGTGTATCTATGGATAGGTCTTCAAAAGTGATATTGAGGTTTCTAATACCTATTTTATCTAAACTGAATAGTTTACGAGAGAGACACTTCCAAAGCAGTAAAATTGTAACTTCTAAAATAAGAGAACGATAAAACTAATTAAATATATATGATTTACATTACAACACAAACTTCCCCCAAAATTTGTTTTGAATGAAATCTATTAAGTAGTTGTTTTTAATACGGTAAAAATTATTGTAATATAATTATATTATATTCGACAAATGTCAATCCCTAAGGTTTTCGACGAAACCTCCCACGAACACAAATATGCAAGTGAAACCCTACCTTAGTTGAAAGGTATAAGGTTGTAACGTTAGTAACATTGTAAGTGGCTTTTAGAACTTATATTCGTAGCATCATTTGGACGAATTAGGATATTGTTCTTTATGTGTGTATAATATTATTGATCGTTAATGTGTGCGTTTAGGCGACACAGTGTACCTTGCACTTGCAGCTCGACACCATTTCTAAGTATATATTCCCCTGTTCTGTGGTCCGAACCAATTTTCAGTGGAAGTTTGCATGTTAATGTACATCAAATATTTTTTTAGTTTTATCATTCTCTTATTTTAGAAGTTACATGGGGACGACGACACACATTTTGCCACTTTGGAACTGTCTCTCGTGCAAAATATTCAGTTTAGAAAAAAATGATATTAGAAACCTCAATATCATTTTTAAAGACCTATCCATAGATACCTCACAAACATAGGTTTGATAAAACAAAATTTTGAGTTTTAGTTCCAAGTATGGGGAACCCCCAAAAAGTTTTTTTTTTTCTATTTTTATGTAAAATCTTAATGCGGTTACTCCCCATAGTAAATGCGGTAGAAGATGCACAGCAAAGCCACATCTCTACGCAGCGCCAGAGAGTCTATCCGAATTGAAAGTTCTTGACAATCGACGATTCGAGTTGCTCTCCGTTGAATGCGGTCCAGAGGGAGGAGCTGGTATTGGGGTGCCCCTTCTCAAAAATGAGGACAGTATTCCATGTGAGACCGAACCTGCTCCTTGTAAAACAACAGGCGGTGGGCCGGAGTGAAGTACTGTCTCGATCTCTTGAGCACGCCAAGCTTCTTCGAGGCCAATTTGGCCTTACCCTCCAAATGGGCACGAAACTGGATTTCGCTCGATATGTTGACGCCAAGTATTCCAATATTGGCTGAGACAGATATGGGAGTATCTTCAAAACGAGGACATACGACCCACGGCAGTTTTTAGCGGTGAACGCACAAATTTGTGTCTTTGTAGGGTTAAATTGGACTAAATTAAGGCTACCCCAATCTGAGACCTTTTCCAAAGAGGTCTCAAATTCAGACACAAGTTTGTTTTGACTCTCAATGACGTTTTGTCGAGAAAAATTAGCGCGGCCGGTGTAAAGAGCATCGCCCGTGCTGTCATCCGCATAATAATGAATGCCGATAGTTTGCACCATGTCATTGACATGGAATAGGAACAAAGTAGGCGATAGCACACACCTTGCGGAACACCAGCATTCACAGACATGGAGTCAGAGTATTCACCGTCGACTACGATTTTTACGCTTCTATCTGCTAAAAAGTTAGTGACACCCAATCGCATAATTTCTCGGGAGCTTTGAAAGAAGCGCTTTGTGCCAGACCCGATCGAAGGCCTTCGCCGTGTCCAACGAACTGCCAAGGCTTTCCCCTTAGTCTTAATCACCTGTGCCCAGCTATGCGTCAGGTATACTAGAAGATCACCAGCTGATCGACCTTCACAAAAGAAGTACTGCGAGTCACTAAGCAGATGATGACCTTCTAAGTACCGCAGGAGTTGACAGTTGATAATGGACTCCATTATTTTTTATTCATTATTCTCTATTCTTCCAGACGTATGGTGGTAATACCTGGCCTGTTCATGTATATAGAGGGTTTTTCGAAGCTAGACAGATACTGACAAGTATGTGGCGCGGTAATCCAGTATTGACAGCGCTAGTGTTTGGACTACCTCTCGGATTTTTGTCTCTTATATGTTATTCCGTCTGCTGTGCTGACATACTTGATGCGGACGAGGATGAAGCCCCAGGTAAGAATAAAGGCATAAAGACTTACTTTATACTTAGAAAAACGGTTGTCAAGATGATGCGACTTAGACTTTTCATTCTTAAATCTTCTGGAACATGTTATTTCAGAAATAAATAACTAATACTAATAACTAATTTTTTTGTAAAAAAAGTGTTTTTTTTTGTTCTTTCAGAAACTCACGAGAAGAAGGACTAGATATGGATCAAGATTTTTAAATAATTTTGGAAAATAGACTTCATTTATTTTCAGTCTTCGTTACTGATTCCTCGTAATGATAAAAAAATGGTTACGATTTTATTATTTTCTGATTTTAGAACAATCCAACAGTGTTGTGTAAGTTATCTTGTAGTGTAAGGAACATTATTAGGATATGGATAGGTGTGTTATGTAATGTCGGAAAAAATTACTAAGCTTGTTTTCTAATATTTTAAATACCTTACTGAAACAGTTATTTTGTGGATTTATATGTAAAGAGTGTCAAAAATGAAGAAACCGAGGTAGGTCGGAAGTTGAGGTCTAGATTTTATATATATGTGTCAGGGGTGTTGTGGATGTCGATTTTTTCATATCCGCGGATGTAAATGCGGATGCGGATTTTTAAAGTCTCACGTCAGATGCAGATGTTTAAAATTTTACATACATTTAATAAATTAATGAAGAATTAAAACAATAAAAAAGTGATTATTAACATGTTTATAATTGAAAATTAGGGTTAGGTATAATGCTTCAATTTTTTTAACTTTACTTACTAACTGTCGTATTAGTAAGTGAAGTTAAAAATAGTAGCCTGATACTTAATTAAGAGTAATATTATTTCTGATTCAAGGCGGTTACGCAAAAATTCGTAAATTAAACCCGCACCGCTAAATAATTTTTCGATGGGAACACTGCCTGGTGGCTTAGATAACAATCTTCTTACTATAATGTCCTAAATACCTCTAGAGTCTAGACGAACACGCCACCATTTAAGAATACTCTTTTAGTGCGGTAAGAAAATAATACCTAAGCACGGGTTTTGGACGAAATTTGATTGTTGTTTAATTTCTTTTTCCATGGAATCAGTCATCCTCATTCTTTTAACCCCTTCAGATTTGGCATTAAGGGAACCGAAAACGTCATTTTCAGTATTTTTCATCATCAAAATGTCGTCTTTCTTCTTTTATTCTTTAGTAACCGGTCTAAAAAATGTGCTTGAAGCGAGGATATAAAAATAAGAAAAGAAAGAAAATTGTTTTAGGATGATAAACTTTATCTACAATAAAACGTATCACGATGGCATTTATCTTTGAATTTTAGTTTAATAAGCTGAGCTAAGATCAATGTAAAGATTTCTTCATAAACAATTATTTAATAAATAAAATAAATAAAAATTAAATAAACTTTATTGTACACCAATTGATACAGTTATATTTATAAACTAAACAATATAATAACCATGTACAAATGGCGGCCTTATCGCTAAAAAGCAATGCTTATTTAGATGATGATATGTGATCGTTACACTGATATCCTTCTTTACGATAGGTAATCCACAGCGCAAACAAACACATAATGATTTATTTGAAATAAACAAATGATGCACCATCCATAACAAACGCGTTCGATCTTTTCGCTCCCATTGGTCATTGTCAAGTGCGAACGACAGGTGCTATTCGCTGGGCCCCGCTCAAGTTCTTTCTTGACACAGCTTGTATCACATTCGCACCCGCATAACATAACTCTGCATTGATTATTGCGGGTCCGGATGCAGATGCCGATGTCAAAATCGATGCGGAAGCTTCGCATTTGCGGATGCGGATGCGAATATCTGCAACATTCCTGATATGTATTATGTATGTGTGTGCGTATATATGTGTGACATGTAGTACTTGGGGAAGAATCAAAGAATGATTTACTTACACTGTTTTTTAATCATTACAGAAGAGTTGTGAAATGAGATAATATAGAAATCAGGATCAGGAGCCCTATATTATGTCGCCGTAAGTCCGTAATGCGTATTCTACAGTTTTGGGATGCTCTTAAAACTTTTAAGAAATTTTTAACTAATTCCTTGGCCCAAGTAAATGGATCATAACTGCTTTATTTCACGTTTATGAAATTTATGACTTATTGCTTTAGGTTTTTACTATTTTAAACTAATTTCCATTCGAATTTATGCCGTTTCGCAAAAATTTGGAAAATGGGCCGTAAGCCCAGCACACAAGCAGTACTTATATTATAAAACAACTGGCATACACTAATTGTCATCTACTATTCTTATTATATCTATTTGTGTATGTATGCAGATATTTATATTAGGTCTGCTGTGTATGTTAGGTTTATCTATATTATGTGTATTACTTGGTCTGTTTGTTCCAATAGAAAATTCAAACAAAATGCATTTACTTTTTGTTTTCTCTGCATCGCCTAATGGTTGACTGGTAGAGAACGCCGTCGGCATTAAGTCCACCAATGCACCAAAGGTGCATGATGTATTAATTAAATAAATAATATAAACGTACGTACAGTGTTCAATCTTTCCATCAGCTATGAAATCCTACATCCTATAATTTATCTTCCTAAAGAATGTGGCAAAGACAACACTGAGAGCGTAATATTGCATGTTCTTCCTCTAGCTATCACGGTATCCAATAAATATTTTATAGTTTTTTGACTTGTAGTAGGTAGGTTCTATAAGATATCTATGGAAAATGGTACCTAGTATTTAAATATACTAATTTTCCAGAATGTATTTAGCGACAGTATAATAGCAACATAAGAACTAAAATAAGTATTAAACAAATGACGAGGTATTGCAATTAATAATTCTAAGTCTTTTATAGGAAACCAATATTTCTGTGTTCAATTAAAATATTTCATTTGTTTAACTACCTCATTCTGAATATTTTAACAATTTTATTAAAAAAAAAAAATAGTAATGTGTCTGTTGCGCATCTATTAGTTACCCAGTTTTACATTCATTTCGATATTTATGTATTCATTTTGATAACTATATTATTATAGTGAAACTATTTACACGTTTTCTTTAAATTATTTTTTATTTACTTTATTTTAAAGAAAGCTTATAGACTAATAACACTATATATGTAAATATATAAATGAACAATGTTGCTTATAACAAGCCTCCACACATGGACTTATACAAAAAAAAACAAGTAAAAGAATAATCATACATATCCAAAAATGAAGACGAAGCCAACCATTCATAAGTACATATTTTAACAGTACCTATAATAATCAATGAAATAAAAAATAGCAATAACAATAGCAAAAAAATCTTAAAAAAATAGCAGATGTACAAGATAAAGGAAATAGACTAATTAACAATTAAAATTACTTTTCCTCTATCTCTTTACTGCGATACCCTATACGAGATTTACCACCCAGACAGTTAAACCAAAATAATTATTACAATTTTTATCTTGTCTCTGTAAAAAGCCATCAATCAACCAATCAGTTTATCTTGTTTAACTCACGTTCAACTAGTGTATCTTCTAAAAGAGCTTTACTCAAATAATTTCTTAGTGCATTTTAATAAATAAGTTCATCCATATGTGGGTTTTTTTCAATCATACGTATTTTACTGTTGTGAAACCATTTTTAACCGACTTCAAAAAAAGGAGGAGGTTTCTCAATTCGACCGTATATATACGGTCGAATTGAGAATTATATATATATATAATATATTTTTTTTTTATGTGTTCGCGGATAACTTTGTCATTTATGAACCGATTTTGATGATTATTTTTTTAATGGAAAGGAGATATCCCAACGGTGGTACCATGATAAGGGCACTAAAATCTGATGATAGCATCCAAGAGAAATAGAGTCAAACCTTGAAGTCGGTTTTATTTTTGTTAAAATTATAAGTGCAACTGCACTACAATAAGCAACAATTTCATAGTTAATCAGATAATATGGTTAAGATACTATTTAGTTTATATGTACAAATGACTGTGTGCGATCATGTATTATTAAATTATTTATAACTTTAGTTAAGCAGTACTATGAAATTAATTAAATGTTTTAAAATTACAATGCTTCGATCTCTTAAATGCATTACCCATCTTGCATCTTAGTTAATATAATTCATCTGTCTTAAGGCCATTTCAAATTAAAAGAAACATTTTAAAATAACTAAAAAGCAGAACATAAAAGAGGCTCTAATTTGACTTAAATTACTATGTGACAGTTCATATCTATAGTAGGATTTGTATTTCAAATCTGTTGGAAGTACGGTTGTCAATACAGAAATTTTCAACAATCGCAAAGCTAAAGTGAAATAATCTGGCTCTTCATAAATTTCTATGTGCCAATTTTTGTCTATACCTAATTCTTTATTCAATTAAATAGTAGTATTATAATGTGTGCTAGGTACCTAAAATCTGTTTGAAGTCGGTGCCAAGCCAAAAATAATACCAACGAACAATTACAAAAATGTAAGCGACTATAAAAATTAAAAAACCTTTTAACATCACTATAACGTATCGAAAATATTTTAGCTTTGAACAAATTATAAATTGAGAGAGACAGACAGATTCGTTTTCGTTTTGTGACAGATTCGTCGTTCGAAGTGTCAGGTTTTTGTGTTACGCAATTTCTTGTTTCTGTCGCCGCCGAACTCTAAGGCCTCAAAGCCCGCGATAAAGGCTATACGATAGCTTAAAAAATAAAATAACGTACAGTGGAACATAGAACCTCTTTTGGAAGTCGGTTAACAAACCCACATTAGACCCTCTGAACATCTCACTAATCGCAACGCCAAATGCGGCCACCGTGAGGTTACCGACGTGACGTGAATAAATTCAGTCAAACTTATAACCGTTCCATGATATGCACGGATTCGACGACGGACCTATGACATTGAAATCATCATCGAATCCGTAACTGGCAAATAGCTATATCTTCTATTATCAGCGCACCTGAATAACTTTTGTAAATACAACTAAAGGTCTATAGATACAGATGAAATTAATAAAAAGGAAAAACTAAAATCCAACTACGACTTCGTAATCTTGAAAGTAAGAATACTTCATTGCAAGCTATCCAATAACAGATGGCGCTATTCCAAAGGCACGCAATTATGACATTAATGTCTATAGGAATAAATTCGATATTTGTGTCATTCTTCGGCATGTACTGCTATTCGATTAGCGTTGTAGCCACGGAGCAAATACAAAGAGGAGATGCCCTAATGAGATTTTTGTATGAAGCAATGCGTGACAATTTGCGGGGGTGAGGGGGTGTTAGTTTACACTTTTCCATCTACCAGACAATAGCAAAACTACTTGCATCGTTGTACGAGTATATTGCTATGTAGTTTAGCTAGCTGACACTAGTGTGGACGTACTCAGAATTTCAAGGTCAATTTTGTAAGCATCTTGAACAAAAAACATAATTAATAACGTAAATAATTTTGTAAAAGTGAACTTTTTTTTCTAATAAATAACCCGAAATAAAATATTGTTCAATATGTTTGGTTTACACGTGGATTATGTAAAACAAAAATTAATATATGTAGTGCAAATCATTTTATTTAAAAAATAAATAAATTTATATTTTACTAGCTGCCCCGGCAAACGTCGTTTTGCCATAAAACATTTTAAGAATGGGTGACTCTTACCATTTAGGGGGATGAAAAATAGATGTTGGCCGATTCTCAGACCTACTCAATATGCTCACTGAGAATCGGTCAAGCCGTTTCGGAGGAGTATGGCAACGAAAACTGTGACACGAGAATTTTATAGTTTAGATTTCACTTCGGAATTGGAATGCTTAAATAACGCCAATCTTAGAAAATCAACTAATCTAAATCTGAATTGAATGGTCATACCAATGTTGTCTCTAATATCCACATCTAATCACTTTTAATCTTGCCTAATTTGGGTTTAGATAATAAGTTACTTTTTCGTTTTTTTATGATTTTTCCTTGAAATGAATCACTATCGTTTCGAATCACAACGGGAAGCTTGGTGTACTTTGTAGGAGTCCAGTTTTGCCTATTATTTTTTTGATCCATGGCTCTTCAATACTATCTTTAGATGAAAATTTAGAACATTACCTGTATACTGGTACATTGTATTATTTTAATGAATTTAAAAAAACTCCGTCTAATCATCAGCATAAGTAAAATTTCTTTTTTTTCAATATTTGAAGTAACAACTTTCAATGCAAGATTAATATAGTCGTAACTTGATAAAATATTTGGATTCTAAATACGACCATGTCTTTTTATTTTAGAATAGATGTCGATAGATGTCAGTCTGTTCACAATATAATTAAGAAAAATACAAAAAAGAATACCATGATGTATAAAAAATCATTAGGTAAGAATGTAGAACTCATTTCCGTATCTTCTTATGGTATGTTTTATTAATATTCAGGTCAACGTACCATTGCATTTTTATTTCCAGTAACACAAAGTTTTGCCATCTAGTGGCGAGTAAATATAATAACATTTCAATAAAACACTAAGAGATTTTTCTAGAACTTTTAAAAAAATAGCTATAAAATTACTTATAAAAGAAATATGATGCCACTCGTGGTACCAGAACGTCTATCTGAGTTATTTGTACAAGATAAAACACAAAAATTCATCTTTTTACTTGATTGTACCGAGAACATTCAAGTATTACGATTTTTCGATGCAGTTCTAGAACATTGACGTTAATAGTATAATTTGCAAGTTGCGTCAACTGCGCTGACGTCGGGGTCGGTATTTTGTCACGGGGGTGATGCGCTTATGCCATCTCAACTGCATCGAAAAATCGTAATACTTGAATGTTCTCGGTACAATCAAGTAAAAAGATGAAGTGTTGTGTTTTATCTTGTACAAATAACTCAGATAGACGTTCTGGTACCATGAGTGGCATCATATTTCTTTTATAAGTTATTTTAATAGCTAATTTTTTAAAAAGTTCTAGAAAAATCTCTTAGTGTTTTATTGAAATGTTATTATATTTACTCGCCACTAGATGGCAAAACTTTGTGTTACTGGAAATAAAAATACAATGATACGTTGACCTGAATATTAATAAAACATACCATAAGAAGATACGGAAATGAGTTCTACAATCTTACTTAATGAATTTTTATACATCATGGTATTTTTTTTGTATTTTTCTTCATTATATTGTGAACAGACTGACATCTATCGACATCTATTCTAAAATAAAAAGACAGGGTCGTATTTAGAATCCAAATATTTTATCAAGTTACGACTATATTAATCTTGCATTGAAAGTTGTTACTTCAAATATTGAAAAAAAAGAAAGTTTACTTATGCTGATGATTTGACGGGTTTTTTTTAAATCCATATATATATACTCCTCCGAAACGGCTTGACCGATACTCATGAAACTTTGTGAGCATATTGAGTGGGTCTTAGAATCGGCTAACATCTATTTTTCATCCCCCTAAATGGTAAGAGTCACCCATCCTTAAAATTTTTTAATGGCAAAACGACGTTTGCCGGGGCAGCTAGTAAAATATAAATTTATTTATTTTTTAAATAAAATGATTTGCACTACATATATTAATTTTTGTTTTACATGATCCACGTGTAAACCAAACATATTGAACAATATTTTATTTAGGGTTATTTATTAGAAAAAAAAGTTCACTTTTGCAAAATTATTTACGTTATTAATGATGTTTTTTGTTCAAGATGCTTATAAAATTGACCTTGAAAAAACTACTCCTTGAAATTCTGAGTACGTCCACACTAGTGTCAGCTAGCTAAACTACATAGCAATATACTCGTACAACGATGCAAGTAGTTTCGCTATTGTCTGGTAGATGGAAAAGTGTAAACTAACACCCCCTCACCCCCCCAAATTGTCACGCATTGCTTCATACAAAAATCTCATTAGGGCATCTCCTCTTTGTATTTGCTCCGTGGTTGTAGCACATATTAGAATGTTATCAATAATATCGATACCTAACTTCTGTTTGGACAGAGCAGAATAAAAAACATGAAATGAAGGATATCTGAGGAGGTAACATTATAAAGGTAAGGAAGCTAAAAAATAAGTACTTGCATAATAATGTTTATTAATTTTAAGAACCTGTATTAGAATCATAATTCTACTAATATTATAAATGCAAAAGTTTGTAAGTATGGATGGATGGATGTTTGTTACTTTTTCACGCAAAAACTACAGAGTGGATTTGGATGAAACTTAACAATAATATTATACATGGGAATAATACATAGGTTACTAATAACCGCGATAAACGATATAAAAGCGGACAGAGCCGCGGGCAACAACTCAAATCAAATCAAATCATATTTATTTATTTCTCTCATAAAGGTACACAATCTTAATACTATACATAATAGCAGCCAAGTTAAAACCTTCATGAGAGCTGGAGTCCGCACTAGGTTCTAGACCTGTATGACGGATCTCCAGGCTCTCATCCTCTGACGGTATACAAACTTATCTAAGCTAAACGAGTACGTACCGTTTCTGAAATAAGAGAAAAAGGTGACGTAAAAATAGAAGAGAAATGAAAAGTGTTCCTTGTATGGTGTGTTGAGTGTTTGTGTATGTGTATCTGTGATTGTTTTGATATAATAATATATTGATGGCAATTTAGATTGGCATTAACATAATGTTATTTTACTACAATAATCAAGTTTTCTGTCTCCTCGTAGCTTAAGCCGAGGAGCCAGATAGTGACATTTTTTTTGCATTCGAGTCTGCACATTGCATATATATTAAGGATTTTATTAATTCTATTATAAATGAATGGGCTTAAGAAGTAAAAACAACGTTGAGCCAAACTCGTATTGACCAGAACTGAGGAGCACACCATATATGTTCTTCTGGAACTCATTAATCTTTCAGGGTAACTAGTAATATCCTACTAATATTATAAATGCGAAAGTTTGTAAGGATGGATGGATGTTTGTTACTCTTTCACGCAAAAACTACTGAACGAATTTGGATGAAACTTTACAGTAATATAGCTTATACATCAGAATAACACATAGGCTACTATTTGCCGCGATAACCATCCGCCCGCGTATAAGTCGGTTATATTTCAGTTATCACCGTTATCGCCGTTATCACCAATAGCGATGTTAGAAAAGTTACACCTAATATCATTAGACAGTAATGTGTAATTATTATATAAGTAATAGGACTAGCGACTATCCAGCCTAAAGTGGTTTCGCGACGAGAAAGTGGTTCTTTGCGTACTGTTATAAGTAACGATTCCAACCTCATTTAAACGTGTAGTTCGTTAAAATCTTAATAATTACTAGGCATACAATATTATATATCATAACCTTATAATTCAATTGGTGATTTTATAATCAAGTAAATAGTTGATTCATACTAATATCTTGGCGCGTTCCGGCGCCACTTATATTTCATCATACTACTCCTACTTCCGGCGTAAGAAATCTGTAATGTTACACAGTCGTCTTTTATAAAATAACTAGCTGTTGCCCGCGGCTTTGCTCGCGTGGAAGTTAATTATATGTATTTAATTAAAACTGTGTGAAAGTATGTATCAGTACTTTATTCATGTTTATTTATTTTTGATCAATAGCCCATTTAAAAGAACTTTCATTCAAACATTCGACCCATATTTCATCCCCTTTAGGAACAGAATTCGCATAAATGCTGATATAAGTATTCATCTATTTACAAAAATAACGGAATGCCAGACTAACGTATGTAAAAAATGTCAACCCCTATTTCACCCCTTAGAGATAGAATGTTCAGAAACGATGCAATACGTATTTACTCATTTTTAATTAGCAACCCAAAAGTAAAGTTTCACCTTTCTTATTTCTATGTATTCTTAAATATTTTTATAATTTTTTTTATGGAAATTCGTCATTTCCATAAAAAAAATTCAACCCCTATTTCACCCCCTTAGGGGTAAAATATGCAGAAACTCTAAATAGATATCTAGTCATTTTTAATCAATAGCCCAAAATTAAATTGTTTTGGTACTAATTTAAAAAATAACGGACTTCCATACAAACTTTCAACCCCTATTTCACTCCTTTAGGGGTAGAGTATCCAGAAACGCTTAAATACGTCTTTACTCTTTTTTAATCAGTAGTACATAAATAAAGTTTCATAGTTCTAACTTAAAAAATGACAAACTTCCATACAAACTTTCAACCCCTATTTAACCCCTTAGGGGTAGAATATCCAGAAACGCTTACATACGTATCTACTCATTTTTAATCTGTAGCCCAAAAACAAAGTTTCATGTTTGTAACTTCAAAAATGGCGAACTTACGTACAAACTTTAAACCCCTTTTTCATCCCCTTAGGGGTAGCTTATCCAGAAACGCTTAAATACGTATCCACTCACTTTTAATCAGTAGCCCAAAAATAAAGTTTCATGTTTGCTACTTCAAAAATAACGAACTTCCGTACAAACTTTCAACCCCTATTTCACCCCCTTAGGGGTAGAATATCCAGAAACGCTGAAATGCTTGTCTTTTCATTTGAAATCAGTAGTACATGAATAAAGTTTCATGGTTCTAACTTAAAAAATGACAAACTTCAATAGAAACTTTCAATCCCTATTTCACCCCTTAGGGGTAGAATATCTGGAAACGCTTACATACGTATCTACTCATTTTTAATCTGTAGCCCAAAAACAAAGTTTCATGTTTGTAACTTCAAAAATGGCGAACTTCTATACATACTTTCAATCCCTATTTCACCCCTTAGGGGTAGAATATCTGGAAACGCTTACATACGTATCTACTCATTTTTAATCTGTAGCCCAAAAACAAAGTTTCATGTCTCTAACTTAAAAAATGACGAATTTCCATACAAACTGACTGCCTCGTTGGTCTCGCGGTTGGCGTGTGCGACTGTTGATCATGAGGTCTCGGGTTCGATTCCCGGGTCGGACCAAATGTTTGTATGTTCTACAAATATTTGTTTCGGAGTTTGGGTGTTTTCTATGTATAATATGTATGTATTTACAAAAAAATTAAGTATAATAAGTATTTGTATCAGTTGTCTAGTACCCATAACACAAGCTCTGCTTAGCTTGGGACTAGATGGCGTTGTGTGTTAGATGTCCGAAATATTTATTATTTATTATTATTATCATTATTATTAAACTTTCAACCCTTATTTCACCCCCTTAGGGGTAGAATATCCAGAAACGCTTAAATACGAGTCTTCTCATTTGAAATCAGTAGCCCAAAAATAAAGTTTCATGCTTCTAACTTAAAAATGACGAACTTCCATACGAACTTTCAACCCCTATTTCACGCCCTTAGGAGTAGAATATCCAGAAACGCTTAAATACGTATCTACTCTTTTTTAATCAGTAGCACATAAATAAAGTTTCATGCTTCTAACTTAAAAATGACGAACTTCCATACAAACTTTCAACCCCTATTTCACCCCCTTAGGAGTAGAATATCCAGAAACGCTTAAATTTAATTGGTGTAGCATTTGTTTTTCTTAATTTGATTTAATTATAGTTGTATCAACAAGAATGTGAGCGCAGCGCCCTCACGGTGTGTTACGCCCTTGCAAGTGGATCGACTGGCCGATCAGTTCACCCAAGAGGCACCAGATGGCGTTATTCTGCACTGCGTCATACAAAGCATTGTTGACAGTTCGCATCTTTCAAAATTTAAGAATATCATTTTTTAGTATTAAGTTATATGCAATTGTTTACTTCTCAAAATGATGTCTTTATATTAGAATATATCGGAGGTTGTTGTGCTCATTTTATTCGAAAGTAGTGGGAGATTCTAGAAGTTTCGGTTCAAATCCTTTAAAAGACAGGATTTTGTCGATCACAGGTTCACTGTCTATCTTCTCTGCTCTTATTGTGATAATCCTGCAAAAACCTTGTGATTGTTGTTCGCTGTGAATAGTGAAAAGCTGCTGTAATCTTCAATTCCCCGTCTGAGGTAAAAATTAAATATAACCTGTGAAATAATCTTAACCATATCTTTATTTCTTTGAATGTGTGTCTAGGAGATGTATTTTCTGTGTAGGGTTCATGGTTCCGGACAGAACCATTTGATTAAGGAGCGCACATCCTAGGTTGTGTGGATAAATCCCGGAAGAGAAATCTTCATAGCAGCCCGCAGCCCACCACCTGGCTCGCTTCCGTGTCCTGAGGATTGCTCACTCGGTCACGTAGAATTAAAAATATTTATATTTACCTAGCACCCACATAAGGTGTTACAATTTCTTATTTATTGCTGATTTTCAATAGAAGCCCTAATAGACCCTCGCTTGTGGTCTGGAGGGTGTTGAAAGATCTTCTGGGTGTCTGTCTGCACTGCAGCGGCATTGAAGAGTATTTTTTATGTAAAATATTTTTTTCTTGTGTCAACCCACTAGTTTAATAATTGTAAATTTATATTATAATCCTGATAACTGTACCATTAATTTTATGAATATATGAATGCATCACTGAGGAGTATTCGTTTCTTCTGAAGAGCACTCTGGGTATCCCAAACACACATCCACACATATTATCTTTTTTACTTTTTTATTTTTCTACTTTGATTTAATTTTTTTTACAAATTTCTTTTAACGGCGCCCTGAGAGCTCATCATCTACTGCTGACTAGTCGGTGAGGTGACCAGCCTGACAGGTTCAGGGGTTACAACGTATCTACTCTTTTTTAATCAATAGCAGATAAATAAAGTTTCATGCTTCTAACTTAAAAATGACGAACTTCCATACAAACTTTCAACCCTTATTTCACCCCCTTAGGAGTAGAATATCAAGAAACGCTTAAATACGTATCTACTCTTTTTTAACCAGTAGCACATAAATAAAGTTTCATGTTTCTGACTTAAAAAATTACGAACTTCCATACGAACTTTCAACCCCTATTTCACCTCCTTAGGGGTAGAATACCCAGAAACGCTCAAATACGTTTCTACTCTTTTTAAATCAGTAAAACATAAATAAAGTTTCATGTTTTAGACTTCAAAAATGACGGACCTCCAGACTAACCTATGTATGAAATGTCTACCCTTATTTCACCCCTTAGGGGTTGAATATTCAAAAACGCTGAAATACGTGTTACTCATTTTTAATCAGCAGCCCAAAAGTAAAGTTTCAGGTTTCTAACTTAAAAAATGACGGATTTCCATACAAACTTTCAACCCCTATTTCACCCCCCTTTGGGGTAGAAATTCCAAAATTCCTTTAGTGCGTGTCTACTAGATAAAAGGATCCTACTCACCAAATTTCATAGCCCTAACTATCATAGTTTACGCTCGGCGATGATGAATCAGTCAGTCAGTCAGTCGGGACTTGTTATAAGTATAGAAGATAATTAAACAACAACCTTCGTCAACATTAATTTGCGATAGCTTTCATGATTAGAATTTCCATTTGAAGAAAAATCGACATGCTCCATTATAAAGAAGTAATATTTTTCAAGTTATGACTCGTGATCAAAATTTTTGTTTTTAAATTTTTTCTTCAAATACTGTGAGCAAACTGAGGTTTTATGTTTGTGATGCCAATGTTTTCTTTTCACAACTTATGAAGACTCTCTTTTTTTGGAAATCTAAAAACAAAAGACATATCACTCTAAACTGTTATTGAGAAAAGAAGAAACTAAAAAAATGTAATCATTGTAAAAATATCACACGTAACGTACGCACGGACTTTGTATTTGCTTCGTGCACGTACGTATATTACACGTTACTTTGCTTTTTAAC
The DNA here is from genome assembly GCA_905220595.1 of Spilosoma lubricipeda. NCBI lineage: Eukaryota > Metazoa > Arthropoda > Insecta > Lepidoptera > Erebidae > Spilosoma > Spilosoma lubricipeda. The sequence continues at coordinate 8,367,064 of HG992290.1, forward strand.
CAACTTCAAAAAAAGGTGGAGGTTTCTCAATTCGACCGTATATACAATGTATATATTTTTTATGTGTTCGCGGATAACTTCGTCGTTTATGAACCTATTCTGATGATTCTTTTTTTAATGGAAAGGAGATATCCCAACGGTGGTACCATGATAAAGACACTAAGATCTGATCATGGCATCCAAGAGAAATCGAGTCAAACCTTGAAGTCGGTTTTATTTTTCTTAAAATTTTTTTTCTTTATCAATTCATCTACATATTGTGAACAATGATATTGTAAATAACTTTTAATAATCATAGTTTTGCTTTTACCGATAAAATACATTACAACACTTAGCGATGTGGTAAACAAGTAATTAAAACTGAATTTCTTGCTAATGCACAGTAGCTAAGAGAACAATGTATTAACAAATATTTTAAAAAAGCATAAATAATAATTAAACACAAGTAGGAATCATAATTATCACGTAAATTATACCAAAATTTGAATCTTGCATATAAAATGATAACACCTTTTTCCGAGAGTTTGATTTACGACCTGTAAAGCAATAGTGCGCCATGATTCCTGCAGCATATTATAAAACAAACTAGCCGACCCACGCAACCTCGTTTGCGTCTTCTATTGCCCGTAGCGTGATAATTTTCCCCCGTTTTCGAAACATTTTTCATTGCTGCTCCGCTCCTATTAATCCTAGCGTGATGATATATAGCCTATAGCCTTCCTCGATAAATGGGCTTTCTAAAACTGAAAGAATTTTTCAAATCGGACCAGCGGTTCCCGAGATTAGCGTGTTCAAACAAACAAACAAACAAACAAACTCTTCAGCTTTATATATTAGTATAGATAAGCACAAATTAACGGAGACAAAGCTGTAGGCGGGTGGTATCTAAGAGAATGGACTAAACGGACTGATTATGATGCAACGAGTAACTTTTATCGACTTATCGTGATACAACAGAAACAATGTAACATTAAGAGAGTAATATGTATTGTCGTCCAGGAAAGGGCCTTGTAAGTTTTATTTTCGATTTGTTGTTGTCCGTTTGTAAAATAAGCAAGTAGGTACCTATAGCAGCAGAGCAGCAGTAGCAACGAGCAAGCCATTATGTTTGTAATGCATTAGACCTTCTTCTCGCTTTTCTTATTTTTAGAAAAAGAAAAATAAGTCATCGTCGTAATTGCCCTCAGATAAAGAATTACACTGAGAAATTGGCTAATCCACGATGAAGTCAAGTCAAAGTCAATGTCAAAAATATTTTATTCAAATAGGCACTTTTTTTACAAGCACTTATGAATAGTGAATATTAATAAATCGAGTGATTCTAGTCGCCAGTTCCAAGTGCAGCCTACCCTTAATGGAGAAGAATCTGGCAAGAAACTCCACTGACGCTCCTTTTAAAAAAATGGTCCGATTTGAAAAATTCTTTCGATGTTGGATAGTCCATTTATCGAGGAAGGCTATAGGGTATATATCATCACGCTACTGCTAATAGGAGCGGAGCAACAATGAAGAATGTTTCAAAAACGGGGGAAATATTCACGCTACGGGCAATATAAGGCGCAAACGAGGTTGCGTGGGTCTGCTAGTATTGTATATTGTGAGGTCCACTCTTGGATAATAAAATCCAAATAGCACTTTCACTCACAGTCAAATTTCCAAATATGTAGTAATATATCTATCTATACTAATATATAAAGCTGAAGAGTTTGTTTGTTTGTTTGAACGCGCTAATCTCAGGAACCGCTGGTCCGATTTGAAAAATTATTTCAGTGTTGGATAGTACATTTATCGAGGAAGGCTATAGGCTATATATCATCACGCTCGGACCAATAGGAGCGGAGCAGCAATGAAAAATGTTTCGAAAACGGGGGAAAATTATCACGCTACGGGCAATAGGAGACGCAAACGAGGTTGCGTGGATCGGCTAGTAATATATAAGTACCAAAGTACCATCGTGTCAGTTGTAATTAAAACAATAAAAAAATGTCTAAGGAAAATAAAATTATACGTAAAAACTAAAAATATATCAATACGTAAAAAGAGGAATTATGTTATAGTATACTAGCTGACCCACGCAACTAAGCTTTCCTAATAAGGTGATTTTTTACAGTACGTTTGAATTTATCTATAGGAAGGTGAATTCCATCTGTAGGAATTTGATTATAGAAACGTATACCAAGACCTTCGAACGAGTTGTGTACCCTATGTAAACGATGATAGGTACATGTCCATGACCATGACTTATCTTTGTTTTTCTTTTTTCAAAAAATAATACGTAAACCTCCTATTTGCCGTACTTGATGATCGTCAAAACTATAAAATAATTCATTGAATGTTTGTCCTACTGTAATGTTTATGTAATGGCTTCATTTCTGAGATAGACCAATGTGATAAAAACGTTTAATTCTCTCAATTCTAAAAAAACAGGGGACTTATGGGAGAGTTCCGTTAAGGTAATAGAAACTATTATAATTGATACAGCACCATTTCTAGCTTTTATTTATCACATCACACAAAACAATAATACAAGATATCTTTATATATATAATTCTTCTGTGAGTGTGTATGTCACTGAACTACTCTCAAACGACTGGACCGATACTAACTTTTAAACTTTCGCGTTCCATGATATTAACATATATTTTTACGGGAAAACTGGCTGACGTTTCCAGTCAGCCAGTCAGCCTGTGACCACGGCCAGTGCAACCTGGTCGAAACGTCAGGCAAATCAGAGGTATGTGATACCTTTTTAAATAAGTGATCGCGTTAATTCCCGTAAAAATATATGTTAAGACTGGACCGATTTTGATGAAATTTTTTGTGTGTTCAAGGGGATCTGGGAATGGTTTAGATTCACAATTTTGTCCGCTGGACAATGTTTTTTTAATTAATTTTCAATTTATTAGTAGTTATGGCAAAACGACGTTTGCCGGGACAGCTAGTATATACATATATAAGATACATAACACGATTAACCTTTAGGGTTTGTGTTGAGCTACTCAGCTATTCACACATATCTTGTTTTGTGATTGGGCTAAATTATTAACAAACCATTGTTAGTTGAAAGTAATGTGTAACGATTATTATGGTAATTTGATTAGTAGAGATGTCTATCAATATCTCAACTATGGTTCGCCGTGCTCACTAAAAGTCATTGCTTGTGGTGCGGTGTCGTGGGGCGGGTCGTTTGTTTCCCCTCTAATATGGCCTAGGAGATGATGGCTGGTCCATGCGTCATGCTCGTGAACTGCTTGGGGTGACTGGTCGGTCGGCCTAGTCAGCGATGCTTTAGCCTATACTATTATTTTGGTTCGTTTAACTACAATTGTAGCCTCTAAATCCAGTTATAAATTATTTTTAATAGTACCTAGAATTTGCAACTGAATGTAAGTAGATGTGCACTTTGAATGATTTCTATGTTTAATACTCGTAGTCTTAAACCTTGAATGATATCACTGAGTGTTTTTTTGCTTTTATTGGTAGGTTATCTTTTTGGGCATTTCAAAAAAAAATAATTCAGGAGACAACAGCTTGTATACTGTTTGCCATTCATGTATTACTAACATTATTCTATCTGAATATCAGTTTTTTTTTTCATTGCCGGTATCCTTCTCACAAGGCCATACGCACTTTGGAAACTGGAAGTTATGGATCTACACAAGCGGGAAGTAGATTTTGGTGTTTTAACCATATTCACCTTGATAATCAGTACACGCTGTTTCGTCTGTTTGTGTCGATCTATGTTTTTAACTGTAGCTTTAATTTAATTTCATACATGTACAGTTCACGTAGTTTATAAATGATTAAATGATTTTGAATTTGGGTAACTATGCTTACTAGTTTATAAGTCTGAAACAAAAATAAAGCAATAATATCAGTTAGATGTTTTATATTTTATTAATTAATCAACAAGTGACATTTCGACGGTTAACCGCCAAGATTTCCTAAGTACGTACCTGATCTGAATGCAGAACTCCTCAATAAACTAGATCGGCTTCTCAATGATTGCATTCGATTCATTTTCAATCTTCGCAAGTATGGAACCTACTTTGAGATCTCATATTTTTAAATAACAGCAATTGTTATAGGTATCCAATAAATAGGTATTTAAATTTTGCATAGAACTTGGCACTCATTTAGATCTCCATTATTTTTGCTGCGAAGCATAATTTTTGTATTGAACTTGGCTCTCATTTTTTACATTTGTGTTTTTGGTGGGATATACATTACAGATTTCGAAGAAAACAACTTTAAATAAAAAAAATAGCTCATTTAAAAACATTAATTATTTTTTTCGGGACATCGGCAGGACAGCACAATAAGATAAGATAAGATACGTTTATTTGCATAGAACATGTATTAACAATATGTCATAATATAAAATACATTAGGTACAGTAGTTAAAACCATGTTTTGCCATTGCTGGCGTACACATTTACAATAGGGTAGGGATAGTTTTTTTTTGTTCTTAATTAGTTATAATACCACTACCACTAAGATAACTTAATCCCTTACCTTTTTTCACGATGAAAGAATAATTGAACCATTGTTTACACGTGCTATATTTAAATAGGAACACGGTCTAGCTTAGGCCTTACAATGAAAAGATTTTTGAAAATATTTTTTTACAAATATTATGTTAATGACAGTGAAAGGAGATCTCCTTTACAAATGATGAGTTACTAACTAAGAATTTGCTAATGAAGGTTGAGATCTTTATGTGACGACGCTTTGTTTAATTTGCAGCTTTATCAGGTATCTACCTAATGGTAACGTGTTTATTGGAAGGTGATTATTTAATATTTACTATTAGACTATCATCATTAAATAATAATTATTGAAAATTATATCTCTTAATTAGCATTTTAGGGATATTGCTTGCACTGAAGGATAGAGATGGACCTAGCGTATGTTACCGTATGCGACTGCCGGCGATTAAGGGGTCTCGGTCTTGATTCCCTTGGTTTAGTGTTTTTTGATACGTCTGTGAGTGTTTTCGAAGATCTTAAAGCAAGTACTGAAAGGGCGGGAAGCGTTATCGGAGTAGAGAGAGAGAGACAGAGACTGAGTTTAGGATGAAGGTTTTTTTTAACAAATATCATCATCATCTTCCTAACCTTTATTATTTGCAAGATTATTTGGGATCGGCTACTATTTCAACCGGTTTTACCTGAATGTTAGTTTTTCCACGGAGCGACTGGCATCAGACCTCCGCAACCCTGAGGGTGAACTGAATTCAAAGATTAAACTAGCTGTCAGTATATTTACGGACACTGATTTCCCAATAACGATTGCCATAGATGTTCATGACAATCGAGACCGACAGCTTAACGCGCTCTCCGAAGCATGAGAGGAAAATACCGCCATCTTCCATACTCCGGGCTGCTATTAGAAATTCCTTGTAAGAAAAATGCAACAGCAGTCTGACCCGGGAATCGAACCCGAAACCTCTTGATTGGCAGTGGCTTACGCTAACCACTAGACCAACGAAGCAGGCAGGCTAATTTATTTACACAAATACATACTAAAAAGTAATCTACTACTTAAAATAATGGTTCTATTGATTAAGAAATAAAAAAATTATACAAATATTTCAAATAATAAATAGATAAATATATTTAGTAGATATATATAATATTAAATAGAGAGAGGCAGACACTACCCAAACTCAGTCTCTCTCTCTCTCTCTCTCTCTCTCTCTACTCCGATTACGCTTTCCTCCCGTTCAGCTTCTCCTTCAGGTCCATATGCTAGCATCTAACTGAGACAAGAGATGAAGCAATAAGAGTGATCAACGGTGTTGCCAACAGTTAAACTAGCTCTCCACTAGATTCAACTCTTAAAACCACCAGAAAACCAATAACAGATATGGAACTACATTAAAAATAGACTATCTGTAGCAAAATCAACACCAAACTTTATTCTATATAAATCCATCCCTCCATACATCCATACTTACAAACTTTCGCGTTTATAATATTAATAGAATAAGATTTTCGTAAAACAAATTCAACGAGTTATAGAAACAATCGATAACATATTTTGGCATTGTAACTGGCAACACTGTTGTTTTTAGGTGGGGGACGTTCATCGTGCTGTTCGTGGTGTAGTGATTTCGTGATTCGTGCAGCACAACATTGTTAATACAGCTGTACTCCGTAGTCCGTACTCTGTGATTTCGTGCGGCGTGGATCAGTCACAGAGTACATTGTTAATACGTGTTACTCTTTATCTTAGGTTAATACAGAAATCAGTCTAGCGCTCAGTGTTGAATTCATTTCGTTTTGTCGTTGTCTAGAGGACGTGCATTTTCAAAATACAAAACTAACGTAATAACATATCTGTTTGAATAGATATATCAGTTAGACTTGTGCTTGCTCGGACATTATACGGAGCGATCCGATCTCGTTCCTTGAGCCAAAGGAACTAGTTCAGTGCTCTAGTTCCTTTAGTACATTTAGTTCAGTGTTGATTCAGAGCAGCAGAGCAATGAATAGTTTGAGGCGATCGTTCTTTCGCCGTACTCTAGTTCTTTTAGTACTCTAGTTCTTTTAGTACAGTAGTTGATTCGGAGCAGCAGAGCTATGAATTATGTGAGGCGATCGTTCTTTTGGTACTCTAGTACATTTAGCACCTTACAGCGTAGATGATCGAGTACTTTGGATATTATTATTTGAATTGAATTATACCTACGGGGTTTTCTGTAAATTTGAACAGTGAACTATATTTTGATTTTACTTTATACTTTGCAGTCTTAGGATTGCGGTTCTAATATAATTAAATTATTGAAAAATATACAAGATAGGGTTTTTCGGTCTTATCTTAACAAAACAAGCACCGAAAACTAAAAAAACTAAACTTCTAAATTTCCAAATAACGTTGATAGAGAGAGAAATGAACTAGAGAACTAATAAACTTAAGTGCTTTTAATATTTTTTTTCCAAATTAAATAACAACTGCAACGTTGCCAAACTTTTGAACTTTTATTTTAATAGCTAAACAAAAATAATAGCTAAGGTAATGACAATAAAGACTAGAGTTCTGTGATTCTGTCATGTCGAAATATCCTAAATTTTAAAATTGTTATCTACGCTGCTCGTTCCTATATCAAATTTCGATATATTCGTCTCGCTCGTTCGTTTGTGCCAAGGCGAGGTGCAAACACTGAGCCAACAGCAGCCGGTGAGCCGTGTACTATAGTGAACTAAATGAACGAAGTACTATGAGCTTTGAGGAATAGTTCGTTCTAGTTCTTTGACAGGAACTAGTTCCTTGTAGTACTTAGTTCATGAACTACACAAGTCTAATATCAGTGATGAAGTGCTTTCTAATCTCCAAAGTGATATTGTAATTTTGGAGGTAAAATGCCTGCTTCCATTTGTGACCCAGTAACAAGCGCATTGCGTTTATCTCTTACAACATACGATGCCCAAAGTTCTTCTCTGCTGGACAGTAAACTTTATTCGTTGGCTAAAAGTGTGCTTTTGTCTAAGATTGAATTTGAAGAATCTGGTGATTACCAAAGCAATGTTCTTGATGGGTTGAAGTCTAAGTACGTGGTGATTCGACCTAAAAACCTGTTAATGAAACCAAACTCATCAGAAAAGAGTGTAGTTCGACCAGCCAAACATCAGGTAAATTACACAATGCTTCCAATCTTGTAAATAATGTAGGTTTGTTTGCTAACTACATGCACGATAAGACCAATTTAGAGACTATATTTTATGGTCATTTTCACTATCAAATAGTTTCTATGTATCAAACATCCGAAATCTTTTTATTAAAATATTAATGTTTTATTGTTCAATATATGGTTTCTAGCGGTTCAAGTAATTATGTATTATTGTGCTAAAAGTATTCGTCATCAGTTTCTGCTATGCAGTCTTCAAACTCTTCCTATTTACTATTTATTGTTGTACTGTACATCTTTTTATGGAATAGTTGTATTATCGTAATGTAATAGCTGTGTTATACATTCTATCTGACAATTTGCTTCCCCGCGTAACATTGTGTACGTCTCCCATTACCTGTGGCGTGATGTTCCAACAACGTGTACTATAAAGAAGGTTAAAGCGTCTTTACCAAAAAAAAAATAAGTAACCTAACGCCTTCTTTTTTAATTTTTCATATGTATGAAACTGACTTTTAAGCAGTGCATGCAAAAAAAGCTCTGAAAAGGAAGCATTTTCCCTCGTTTTGATACATTTTTTATTATTACCATGCTCCTTTTGATTGTAGCGCAATTATATATATATATATATGAAAGTGTGGTTGTGGCCCCCGAGGTGGCTTGAGAGAGTCTGGATAGGTCATAAGAGTTTTTATTATGTACTAGTTGTTACCCGCAGCTCCGCCCGCGTATATGTCGTTTATCGCGGCAAATAGTAGCCTATGTGTTATTCTGATGTATAAGCTATATTACTGTAAAGTTTCATCCAAATCCGTTCAGTAGTTTTTGCGTGAAAGAGTAACAAACATCCACCCAAACATCCACCCAAACATCCATCCATCCTTACAAACTTTCGCATTTATAATATTAGTAGGATTTCAAACAATATGCACTTGAATGGAATAGTGCTCTGCACCTGAATTGTTGCAGATGACCGATCAATAACTGTTGTCAAAATGAGAAGTTTGATCAGATGACCTATAATGTAATTTGCCTTTTTAAACTTACTTTTATTGAATTATTATTTTGTATTATTGCAGCTGAGACCAACAAAAATGCAGAAGAAGGGTTGCCTAAACCCAAACAGGTACTGTTTCCCCCTGAAAAGGTCCAGTTATGATGGCAAAATTCTTGGGAAGTTGGTACTGGCATGCAGAATATGGTCAACACATGTTATTTAAACTCCACGTTGCAGGCTCTATTCCATGTACCTGCCTTTGCTAATTGGCTGGTCACTGAAGAGCCTCATGCTGCAAAGTGTAATCAACAAGGTATGATAATAACTGATTAAAGATAAGATGGATATTTTCAATCTGCGTCATAAATAACTATTATTTATTTTAACTCACAGCTTAATACATTAGGTTTCTATTGTAGTGTAATATGTAGCTTCAGAAACTACAACCATTCAATTGTAAATATATTGTTTAGCCACTACTTTAATCTATAAATGTTAATTTTAAAGGAGTTCATAATACTACTACTGCCCTCACACTGAATTTTCACATTGTAACTTAAAGAATTTTGACTTCATTAATTTATTACGTAGCAGACAAATAAATACTTTTATATTAAATAACGTAAAAATAATCCAAACAAACAAATAAAATTGAAGTGCCTGTTTGTAATTTAAAATTAAGAACTTTTCACTAAATGTAAATGAAAGTACATACATACGATACCTATACAAAAAAGTTTTTTTCTGTTTGTTCCGGTTTATCTTTGGAATGACTGAACCGATTTTGACGGGATTTAACTGACGATATATGGAGTAACTTAGGCAAAAATTTTTTTAGACTAGCTTCGTCCCATGGTGTTGCCCGCGGTTGAAGTTGTACCGCGGGTAACACCAAGCTTGGCTCAGCTAGTATATTAATATTTAACACCATACTATGCATTTTGTAGTTGAGCTGTATTAACAGTGTTAGGTGATTCTCCAAAGAGGAAAAATATACTAGTAAAGACAATTAGTAATTAATAGCAATTATTTTATAAACATACATTACATAATTGTGTTCTAATATTGTATTATCTTTTTTCAACAGAAGCATGCGTTATCTGCGGAATGCGCACAACATTGATGGCGACACAGAAGATTGGTGGCACATCTATCAATCCCTGGCAGGTCTATTCAAAACTACGTCTCATATGTAGACATTTGACACCAGGCCGACAAGAAGATGCTCATGAGTTCCTGAAGTAAATCATTATAAAATTATGATTTCAAATTATCGTTATATCCTATTAATTTAAACAAATTTCATGAAATATGTTTGTTTCAGGTATTTGGTAGAAGCTATGGAAAAGAGCTATTTAAGTCGGTTTATAAATTCCGACAAACTGGATCAGCATAGCAAAGAAACAACACCGTTAAACCAAATTTTTGGTGGATATTTGCGCTCGACAGTGAGATGTCTCTCGTGTCATCATCTATCAACCACTTACCAGCAATTTCAGGTAACATGGCCATCATCAACACTGATATGTTTATTAATGTATATGTCGGAGTGTAAATTAAACTCGTACAAAGTAAACTGTGGAGTGTAAAGTAAACTTTTCTTTACAGGACCTACTTGTGGATATAAGAAAGCATAGTACATTGGATGAAGCTCTTGATTCCTATTTCTCCCGTGAAAGTTTGGAGGATCTAGGCTACCGATGCGAAGCCTGCAATAAAAAGGTGTCTGCTACCAAGCAATTTTTTATTCAACGGGCACCAAAGGTTCTTTGTATTGCACTGAAAAGGTTTTCGTTTGGTGCTAAACTATCCAAAAATGTGCAATTCAGAAGAAAAATAAACCTCAACAAATATATGTACCAAAAGAACACCCAACAACTGGTGAGTCAAGTGAAAATATTTTTTTTGCAGCAAATCGAACTTAACTGTAAAAACCTCATATAACTCCTTGAGAACACAAGGGACGGTAGCATGTGGTGCTTTTTACTATAAAAACACCCCAACCACTGGCCTCTGACGCCCTACTTTGGGAGGACCCTGACCATGTTATTTCAGGTCCTCCCTCAAACAACGCCATGTCTCATCAGGCCCTGTCCCAGGGGAAATAATTTCTCCCAATTAATACCAGCGTGGAACCCCGATTGCACGTGCAATCAGGCTGCTATCCCAACTGCAGTAATCATTCTGCCACCAGAGACCCACATCCTCCGATGGCCTGCGATCCGTCTACGGTTCCTATAGCTGCCGACGTCTTGTTCGCTCGGAATTGGATATCTCCCGATCCCCTTTAGCGGTTTCTTTCGAAGAAAGAGTAGTTGGGGAAAGGAACCACTGCACCCCAGCCCTTCTCACCTTACAGCTTGGCAGCAACGATTGCTGGTGGAGACATGTCTCTTCCGATTTGGTCCACCAGGACTTCACGTTCAGACGCCCATGCAGTCAGTCAGTGCAGACAGTCCTCCAGGGTGTGTTGGGCGGAGTCCTAAGGCTGCGCACTTGAGATAACAAACATAAATACTTCGGAGATTTACGTCAAAATTTCAGATGTTGATTATTTGATATACTGCCTCGTTGGTCTCGCGGTTGGAGTATGCGACTGCTGATCATGAGGTCTCGGGTTCGATTCCCGGGTCGGACCAAATGTTTGTATGATCTACAAATATTTGTTTCGGAGTTTGGGTGTTTTCTATGCATAATATGTACGTATTTACAAAAAAAAAAGTATATATGTATTTATATCAGTTGTCTAGTACCCTTAACACAAGCTCTGCTTAGCTTGGGACTAGATGGCGTTATGTGTTAGATGTCCGAAATATTTATTATTATAATTTTAATTAATTAATTTATTAAAATTTAAAACAACTAATATATTGCTCTAATTTTGTTTCAGAATTATAAACTAGTGAGCTTAGTAAGCCACTATGGCCTATCGCAAAACTGTGGACACTACACAGCTGTGGGGCAAGCATCAAACGGAAACTATTATACATTTGATGATAACTGTGTGCGCCCAATACCACTTTCAGCAGTATTAGGCACAAGTGCATATATAATGTTCTTCGAAATAGATTATGCAACAGAAGAGGTATCGGCATCTACTGCCTGCCTCTACATCTAGTGTAGTTTATGGACCACAACTACCTAATAATATATTGAAAGACCGTTTCTAGTGAGAAGAATGACCCCCTATTGAGCCCTAGCTTAAATGGAGTCACTAATAAAAAGTAAGTCAATTTTCAATACATTGTCACTATATTTAAGGCTTTCTCATGCGCTAAGTGCAATTTTCTACTAAGCAGGATTTATTAGGAAGAAACTGTCATGAATTGAGGTCCTACACTGAGAGTTAACGAATTATATAAATTTCATTATGATGTAAAAAACTAATTAGTACATTAAGAATACTTTATTGTTAAAAGTAAATGTGGCATATCTGCTCATTGGTGGCCCCTTGGAGCAAATACAAAGAGAAAAGGGCCCAAGCGACTGTGCACCGTGATTAAAACATTCACTAGAGTAGGCGAGGTCTAAAGTTCTACACTGTTAGCGTTCGTACTGTGCACTTGTATCGATAATCGCAAATTTTCATGGTATAAAAAGAAAAAGATGTGGTGTTATATTAAATCGTTTTTAAAAACTACAGAAAATAAATAAATAAACACTACTGAGCAATAAAATTTGTAAATAATTTTAAATTTCACTTTTTAACCCGGCGTCTTGGAGGCAGGGTCAATATGACTGAATCCAAGACGCCGTATGGTGGCGCCTGCGCAAGTAGCTACACGTATGTAAACTTGCGACCGGGTTATTAAGCCCCAGCTCAACGGCGACGACTATTTTTAATTTATTACGTATGAAAGCACTCGATTACGCTTTCTTTTAAATAAATATGTAAAATGAACGTAGAGCAGAAGGAGCGCCGTCGAATCTTATTATTACTTGAGGCATGGGCGTAGCTAGAAGTGGGGGGGGGGGGGGGTTTTGTACAACATCTCCACCACTCCCCGAAATGTTTCTATACTCTTGATATTTTTTTACACCTGTAATTTTTTTAAAAAACAGTGGTACCGTTAAAGTTATGTAGTAATTTTATTATCTTGAAACCTTCTCCCGAAACTGAAACCTGCCAACGCCAATGACTTGAAGAATTTTAAGATAGCGACGAAAATGAGCCTAGTGCATCTGATTGTGAAAGTGAAAATCATGTTAGTGTTCGTTGGGTATTATAAGAAACACCAACAATAAATCATGTATAAAACGTCGTCAGTTTTTGATGAATTTCGGTCTAGCAACCCTTAACTACAAACAGTGTGTGTTAGATGTCCGAAATATTTATTTTATTTTTACATTAGAAAATAAGAAACTAGATTTTTAATGAAGTTTTTGTGCCAAAAATAGTGAAGAGAGTTTCGTTTTTTTTACTTAATTAAAAGTGTTTTAGAAGCAGTGAAATACAAATAGTTTTAGTTGATTATATTGATTGTTTCTTTTCCGTTGTCTATGTAATGATTTTTTTTTAAATTAATAAAATAACTTTTCAATTATTCAGTGTTTCTGTTACCCTCCTGACCTTCCTCAATGTTAGTGTAATTTTTTTACGCCACAGTGACGTCGGGTTAAAACTGTTCTAAAATAATCTCATGTTTTTGGTATATAAGTATTAAATCTATTTGCCACTAGATAGTAAAACTTTGTATATTGTAAACTAAAAATATAAAGGTGATGTGGTAGGATATGATAGTGAAAGGAGAATTACAGACCCTAGTACAGCTTTGCCAACTATACAGGATCTGTCATACTTGTACAATTAATAAAGTGAATCATTCTGAATGTTTATATGTATTTTGTATATTTTTAGACCTTTACAAAGAGTAAATAATGTCTTCTCAAAAAAAGCAAAATACTATATAACTAAACTTTTATGTTCGTCATAACGCATTCCCAGCTTTTCTAAACTTGCTAAGCATAACGATAATCATATTTAAATCGATACTCACAAATGATGCTTGCTTGCTAATAAAATTAATAAATTTACGCAAAAGCAGTTAACATTTTGTGCAAAATAAATCAGGAATTTTTTTATTGACGAAACAAGATAATATTATACGAATGTCGATGGCGTCTTTGCTACTGTATTTTTTTTTTATTGCCATGGATTGTAGTTTTTGCGACATTAAGTATTTCGCAATACGCATTCTTGACACAAAGTTCAGTGTGCAATATATAATTTGACTCGCTTCAAAATGAAAATTTGATAAATATACAATTCGATTGTGGCCATAATCTAGAGATGTAAGTAGATTTACAGTAATAACTATTTATTACTTCTTTGTCATTTCTAAGATAACATAATAATTGTGTATTTACAATATATGATATTATATTAATTCTATTAGATGTTATTTTATTTCTTCATTCAAAAACAGTGCTCTAAAGAACTACATTAAGAAACCCATCACTACAACTTGAGATCCAACCATTAGCAACAGAGGTTCAGCCTGTACGAGTAAAGGCACAACCAGCATCATAAGATTATGGTGACCATAATCATAACATTAATTGTGGTGTTTGTGGGCAGGGCATGGTATTCACTACAAGTTATTTTGTAGATGACATACATGAGGTATTCCACAGTCCTGAACATGATTCTCGGTAACCCGAGCATCAGCTGGTATAGTATTTACAAGTTTTTATTGAAAGTAAAGGTAAAACTTTTCCGTCCACCAAAGTACCCTCCTGTATACGGGAGGCAGGACAAGCATGAAGACGGTGGAGATATTCCGAACGGCAGCGCGAGCTTATGTAGCAGAGCATGTCACTGAAGCCAGCTTGAAGAGTCTGCTACAGAAGCCGTGTAAATAAAAATTGCGCCCATGAAACAAGTGCCGTTGTCTATGTAAAAACACGTATTTAGAGCCACGAACGTAGAAATGACACCGTGCTTAAATCATTTTAGGCCGTGATTGTATAGATAGCCTGACAAAAGGCACATAGGACATATATGTATAAAATAGTAAATAAAGGAACGTTTTAGAGAGCTTTTAAGATGTTCCAGCATGAATATTTTAACCGTGTCTGTTCTAATTTGGTGGGTGCTCTGCTAAATGGACAGTTGCTACAGCATTAAGACAATTGATCGAGAAGTTTGAACAATTATTTTTAGCTAACACAACTGAAGATTTTGTTGTACAGAAAAATGAAAACGGGCACGTGTCATTATTTGTTACTATTGTCGGTACTACTATGTCATTTCAACGGCTATCTATGTAAGATCTCTTACTAAATATATCGGCACTTTATTAATGGATTGGAGGGGATTGATCCTATATTGCTTCATGCAATGCAATAAAGTCCTGACATTCATCAGCAAAACATATTTTGTTTTCAAAGTAACTGAAAGATGAATGGTCAGGATGCCATATTACGCAATTGCTATCATTGTATTGTTAGTAACTATTTATTTATTATAATGCATGCAGATACATTTCTCTTCAATAAACGAGTACTGAAACTAAAATATTCTTTTATTTGTCCTATATCTTAAGAATAACAATAACACTACAAAGAGAAGGTAAACTTGAAAGAGAATCTTGTACCAACGCATGTGAATAGTGTGGTACCATTTTTTTTTTTTTTTTACGTGTGGAAACCCCCTCGGGCCGTCACCCCGCCTGGGTTTGCGGCGGGGCGGTGTGTCGGAATCGAACCGACTAAAACCACACGGTGTGCCAACTCTGCGCTTGAGACGGGAGGGATCCGGGAACTGCTGTTATTAACACATCCGGACCCCTCCCAGCGCCTGCCCGCACTGAAGCGGGCACCGTCTGCTGGTAAAATTCTCAATTTTGGCAACGTACGGCACACGCGTAACGTTGCCCCCTCGCGGGTGACCACTAAAGCGGATGGAGGGGAAAACCCGTCCCCACCATCCGCGGCCACACTCAGGGCGGCATGAGGCGCTGATAGTCGCGCCTCCGCCGCCCGGTTCGCCGGCGGCGGATCGGGTCCGAGTGGAGGTCGTCCTCCCGGGCCTTCTCCGCCGCCTCCTTCTGCGAAATTACGTCTTCGCAGAAGGCTGCGACCGCGGTAAAACTGCTGTCGCTACCGGCCATGGATCGTATGACGGCCGGTAGCGAGAGATCTCCTCCGATGACTGCAGTGAGGGCCCGACGCTGCGACGCCCAAGCGGGGCAAATCGCCAGCGTATGCTGGGCCGAGTCCTCACTGCAGTCGCAGTGGTGGCAGGCGGGACTCAGTTCCCTCCTGGCGACCGAGTGCAGGTACTTTCCGAAGCATCCGTGCCCGGAAAGAACCTGCGTCAGTCGGAAGGAAAGGGTCCCGTGCTGCCGCCCTGCCCACTCGAGGATGACCGGCTGGAGAGCCTCCACGGCGGCAAAGCCAGCGCGTGGAGTCTCCAGCCGGAACGACCAGCGAGCCATCGTGACTCGACGGGCGGCTTCACGCCACTCGCGTACCTCTTCGGGCGGAGGGCGAATGCCTCTCTCCGCCCGGAATTCAGCCACCCGTCGATAAACTTCGGCGAGCACTTCCGCCTCCAAATCCCACGGAGGTGTTCCGGCCAAGGCGCACGCCGCCTCGGTGGACACCGTGCGGTATCCGCGGATGGCTCTGACCCCTCTGAGGCCGCCAGAGGCGGGCCTTATTGAGGGCAGTCAGAGCCGCCACCCACACCGGTGCCCCATACAGCGCCATCGACCGGACCACCCCCGTGTAGAGGAGTCGCGTTGCGACGCTGGCTCCACCCAAGTTGGGCAAAAGTCGCCCAACGGCAGAGGCAGCGTCGACCAGCCTGGGACCAAGCTGTCGGAAGTGCTCGTCGAAGAGCCACCTACCGTCGAGGATCAGGCCCAGATACCTCATCTGGGCCCGAACCGGTACGAGGACCGAGTTGACCACTATGGAGGCGCCGGGGGGCGGCCCACGACGGGGCCCATGGAACAATAGGGCCTCCGTCTTGTCCAGGGCCACCCGTAAGCCCAGCGCCTCGATGCGCCCGACCACCAGAGAAACACCAATGGTGGCCAGGCGCGCCGCCTCCTGGAAGTTCGCCCCCCGGGCTGTGACAAGAGTGTCATCGGCGTAACAAATTACGCCCAGCCCGGGGGGGAGACGACCTCGTAGGACCCAGTCGTATCCCACGTTCCACAGGAGTGGTCCAAGGACAGACCCCTGCGGAACGCCGCACGACATGGGTCGCCGTCTCAAGGCGCCATCTCGATCCTCGTACACGACGGTACGCTCCTGCAAATAGTCTGCCACCAGCCGCCTCAGGTACTCTGGCACTCCGTGATATTGGAGTGCTTCCCCGATGCAGCTGAATGGCAGACTATTAAAGGCGTTGGCGATGTCCAAAGACACCGCCAACACCACGCCGCCACAGCTCACTGCCTCTTCGGTCACGGCCCTAAGGCGCATCACGGCATCGACCGTCGAACGCCCCTCTCGGAATCCGAATTGGGCGTCCGACAGGTCGGGCCCCACCTCGCAGAGGTGCCGGACGATGCGGGCAGAGAGTATTCTCTCAAAAAGTTTACCCGCCTCGTCCAGCAACACGATGGGCCTATAGGCCGCGATCGAATCGGCAGGCCGTCCCGGCTTCCTCAATAGGACCAGCTTCCCGCCTTTCCAGCACTCAAGAAAGCGTCCGGACGCCAGGCTAGCGTCCAACACTTCCCTGAGGCGGTCCGTCATATGGTCGAGGGCTCGGGCCAGAACTCGGGCTGGAACCCCGTCCGGCCCGGGGGCGGTGTTCTTGGAACGAATCCGCAGAACAGCCGCCCCAACCTCCGATTCCCTAACGGGCGGCACATCGTCCTCTCGACCCCCGTCGTCTCTGACCGCATAGGCCATCGACGGGGGTGTGTGCTCCGCCCGCTGCGGGAAAAGTCCCTCGACCACTTCCTGCAGGAAGCTGGGCTGGAGAGTCTCGGTAAGGGGGGGGCCCGCCGTGCGGAGCTTCTGTCGCACCGCACGATATGGGCGACCCCAGGGGTCACGTTCGAGACCCTCCAGCATCTCCTTTCTCTTCTCCTCCTTGGCGCGGCAAATGGCCAGCTTCAGAGTTTTCCGCGTCTCGCGGTACTCCTCGTGAAGCTGGTCCCCACCATCGTCTCCACGGTGACGTCGCCTGCTGCGGGTGTAGGACCTCCGGGCACGAGTACACGCTGCGCGGAGGTCCGCCAACTCCCGGGACCACCAGTAGACCTCCTTCCGAGGAGGCCGACGAGTCCGGATGCGGGGCATGGCCGTATCGCAGATTAGCGCAGGCGAATCGCGAAAACGGCCAGCCCCAACGTCCACGCCGACCTCCGCGGTCGGGGCCTGCGGAGACAGCCAAGAGTGAATAATGGCCGCCTCCTCTAGTAGGTCCCTATCGAGCTTGGCGACAGCCCACCGCGGAAAACGGGAAGAGCGCCGCGCCGTGTGACCCCTACTGGGGCCCTGGGACCGGGAGAGCTCGAATCGGATGTACAGATGATCCGAGAGCGTCTCGACCTCCTCCAGGACACACCAGTTCCTTACTCGTGCGGCAACAGCAGGGGTAGCGAACGAAAGGTCACTATCGACCCCCCCTGCTGTCGCACGCACGTGTTGGTGGAGCCTCTGTTTAATAAACAGAGGCCCATCGAAGCCGCCCACTCCTCGACGGCCTCGCCCTTGGCGTCCGTCCCGGGGGACCCCCACGCAATGGATTTTGCGTTGAAGTCCCCTAGCACGAGGACGTGCCCAGACGTTAATCGCCGCATCGAGGTCTCCAAGCTGTTAAGGAAGACCTCGAAGTCGCTCAGACTCCGGTTGGGGGAGAAGTAGACACCGTAAACGGTGATCCCCCCCCACTCGGCGGCAACATATCCAGAGCCCTTGTCTCTAAGCGACAAGGGCGGGGAATGAGCCGCCGCGGAACCGACGACTGCCACGGAGCCGTCCCGGTCACCCATCCAGTTTGAACGGGGAGGAACGTAGTAGGGCTCCGCGACTACGGCAACACCGATCGACCACTGCGCCATGGTTTGCAGGAAGAGATCCTGCGCCGCGGCGCAGTGGTTTAGGTTCGTCTGGACAAGGAGGCTGCAGATTTGATCCATTACTGGATCGCATCTACAACCCCCTCCATAGGCGTCGACGAGGACGGACGGACAACGTCGGAGGCAGCCTGGGTCGCCAGGCTAGCCCCCGACGTCCGCCGAGAAGCTTGGGGAGGCCTGCAGCCCCCCTGCCCCATCTGGTGATTTGCGGGCTTTTTGCCCGCCGCACACATGGGGCAGTGAGGGGCGGCAGAACATTCTGCCGCCTTGTGCCCCGGTCGACCGCAGCGGAAACATAGTCCACTGCAGTCAAAACAACTCTCGCACTTGGCGCGTGTGTGTCCCGATGTGAGGCATTTAAAGCACCTCATCGGCCTCGCCGCCAGGATTGTGATCCTGGCGCTGACGAAGCCAACGAGGAGCCTGCCGGCGTCGCCCAAAACTTTGGCCAACGCCACGGGACAACTCACCCACACTGCGCCAAGTCCTCCCGGACCGGGGCGGATGGTGCCTACCTTGATGCTGTCCGCGCTGCACTTTGTCTTTTCTCTGACGGCAACGCGGACATCATCTACAGTTACAGAGTCATCCAGGCCCGAAATGCGCAGCTCCGCGCACTTCGTGGGCCTGGAGATCCTCACACCATCCGTGGCTGCGAAGACCTCCCTCAGCTTTTGGGCGACGGTGTCCGCCGTCTTTGCGCCATCGGCCCCAGGGAACTCGAGGACCCGGGCTCCCGTTTGGGCGAGGCGCAAGCGGACACCTGCCGCTCCAAAATCTCCGGCGAGACTGTCCCGCGCCGTCTTAAAGACGGCCGCGTACGACAGTCCGCCGGTTGCCGCCTCCGGTGACACCGTGACCACCACAGCCGCCGTTTTCGGCGGCTGCAGTTTTCGCGGCGCCCTCGGGACGGCTCTTGCCATCGATTGCGACTGCGGGCCAGAGGCCGCCTTTTGGGCAGCTTTCTTGGCCCGCTTCTTCGCCTTCTTTGACTGCTTGGCCCCCCCAACTACCTGCCAACCCTCATTGGAGGGGGCAGAGGTGGAGGAGCCAGGCAGAGGTGGTGGAGTGGGGAGCGGAGGGAACTCCGCTCCTGCCCCTTTGGCCGTCTTGGGCCCCGTATTCCTCGCCGCAACCGTCCCGGCCGGAGTCCCCCGCCGCGCCTTTCTTGCAGCGGCAGGGCCCGGCGCCGATGTCGCCGCCGCGTACGACACGCGACCCCCCACCACGGGGAGCGGCGTCGGCGCCTGTCTGTAACCCTTAAGGGCCCTTACAAAAGTGCCCTTAAGGTTTACAGACTTGGCGGCTACCTTATTAATTATGGCAACCGCCGCCTGTGCCCTCTCCTGCAGGGAAGCCGATGTTTGGGGCACTGAAACCCCATCCCCCGGCTCCCCGATCTGCAGAAGGAGACCAGAGATCTCCTCCTCCGCAAGGATCTCGCCGTCCGCCCTTGCTCGCCTATACGATTCCGCCTTGCTAAAGGCGGAACCTATCGGGGCCGACACCAGCGTGCGCGAGCGACCCCTATGGCTGCTCGCGATTTTGGAGGGGGGCAACATTTCTCCCGTGTCACTGCCCCCGTCTTTGGAGCGTACGCGTTTGCGATTTTCACTCGCTTCCAGGTCCATGGACTCCAATGCATCGGCATTGGAGCTACCACCCGCGCCATCCGACGAGTGGGTGGACCTTGAACGCGTACGCTCCGATGTTCTTCGGCTCCCAGCAGTCCGATTGACTACTGGGAGCCCCACCAATAAAGGCGTCCCGGACGCGGACTCCTCCTCGGTAGAGGAGTCGTCCGCCCTCCGGAACTGCCCCTTGGCGTTCCTCCTTTCCTTACCTTTCCTTTCCCTTTCTCTCTCTTGTCCGGTGTTCTTGCCATTGGTCTTTGTTTTTTGGGTTTCGATCGTTTTAATTGTATTTTCTTGTATCAAATCCATAAGAAGTCCCACGAATATGGGGGAAATAAAGGGTCCATCCGAGCGGTGCCCCCTGCACCCGGATAGGCCTAGTTACTGTGGAGGTCGGCCGGTATCCACAGGTTTTAACGACTTGGCTGTCGGGTGTTATAGACTATCCTTGTCATAGGCCGGCCAATTAAGGCAAGCCCTCCGGCCAACAGGTTTTCAGCGTACCCTCCTGGAGCCACCAGTCAGGTCGCTGCTGAGCCCCTGTTGGTTACGGAACGCGACAGGGTGGCTAACCCTATCTCACCGACGGTGGCACAAGTGCCTGCCAGCCCCCGCGCGAGCAGTGGGCCGACCCGTTCCTCGATCCCTGACATCGTCTCTTCCCCTGTCCCCTCTGAAAACAGAGGGACACTGGGAGCGACGGCGAGCCCTGAAAAGGGCTGTTAGGGATCCCCTCGGCAGCCTGATACTCGGCTCCGTCTTTCCCTTAGTCGCCTTTTACGACACCCACGGGATGAGATGGGGTGGAGCTATTCTATGCCGGCACCACACGGCAATAAAGTCCTGACATTCATCAGCAAAACATATTTTGTTTTCAAAGTAACTGAAAGATGAATGGTCAGGATGCCATATTACGCCATTGCTATCATTGTATTGTTAGTAACTATTTATTTATTATAATGCATGCAGATACATTTCTCTTCAATAAACGAGTACTGAAACTAAAATATTCTTTTATTTGTCCTATATCCTAAGAATAACAATAACACTACAAAGAGAAGGTAAACTTGAAAGAGAATCTTGTACCAACGCATGTGAATAGTGTGGTACCATACCCCAACCCCTTCCCCCATCTCCCAAAGACCGGCAACGCACTTGTGACGCCACTGGTGTTGCGGGTGTCTTACTTATTCTGTAAAAAAATGTCGATCGTTATGAAAACAACATAAAGAGAAAGGTTTGTGCGGAGCAATGCTAGATGCAAGTCTCTTACGCATTTTGTAGTAATACTAGGAGAACTATAACATCATTTCTCTTTAGACACGTTGATGGTAGGAAGTTCAATTTCAGTACAGATCTTACATATTTTTTATGTAATCAGAATAAAATGACGGCCATAATTCCAATTAATTTAACTAGCAAAACAGTAAAAGATAAAAAGAAACACATAAAATAATACAAGTGCTGTCACCATCTGCAACTTGGGAACACACCTTGTGGCATGCTAACCAACACCTTAATAGATCCCAACAGACCTGCTATCCCTTAAGACGCTAGTCAAGTTGGGCTTGAACTGATAAAGAAAAATCTGCCGCTTTTGCTTTGCCTCACTCTTAGCGGAAGTCTTTAAGCTCAATGAGAGTAATTTTTAAAGGGGGATTCCGTTACCGTGCAACAAAGTGCTGGAATGATTTGCCGCCGCCACTTCGTACCCTAGTTGTTCATAATACTTTTAAGTCAAAAGTGAGGATAATGTTTTTGTCACTACAAAAATCCGGTACCTTGTAGTGGCTGTATGTAATGCTAGATGCGTTCCTCTTGCTATAGTCTTAATCTACTATCTTATATATATATATATCTCTTATGTGTTTAATTTCTACACTACTGTAACAGGTGGATAGAAAAAAAAGAGTCGCAGTATACAAATGTCCAGAGTCAGGACAATGACTTTGTACGGATATTATGTTATGTGACATTAATTGGGGTAGCAGTAGTAGGGCGCACAAATCTTAAATTTAAAATTTGAATACTAAAATAATTTCCAAATTTGTAATATTTAACATTCATACATAAACATACACTCATATTACTCATATTGCACATATAAACATACGCATACAGACATACTAAAATATATACTATATTTATTAAGTAATTTTAATGACAAATAATAATCCTTGACTAGAGTTTTAAATGGGGATAAGGTTTTAGCGTAACGGATTGTGGGTATGTTTTTAATTTAATGTATACCTATGTTTTCAATTACTACGTGAATCTTTTAATTTTAAAAACTGTACACTTGTCCGGAGGTATTTTGTCGGGCTTCAGCTGAAAATCAACGCTGTGGTCACTCTCAGGACCGCAGCATAAGCTGAGCTGTGGCCCTTTAGTCATATACTCACACAGCCAGATTATGTCATTTGCTCTTTTTTGTTTTTTTTTCTTATGTCTTTTGTTTTGTATTATGTTTGTTGTTTAGTATTGTTAAAATGTACCTTATTATTCTCGTGTCCTTTGTGAATGTGGCTAATAAATGTATTCTTTCTTTCTTAATAACCAACAAACCGGTTTAGATGCTCATACCAGATACTTAACCAAGCCATTCAATTGTGTCTGTGTATCAAGACAGTATTTCCGAAGAAAATCATAGAGAAATATAATTAATCAATGCTAATAAGGCTCCACGTTTTGACTTGTTTGCACCCCGAATCCTTGGAGGAAGTTCCTAAAAATGTATCATTAACGCGTGATCGGAGAGGGTGACTGCTTAAAAATATGTGGAAGACATTCTTCTCGATCATGTTTTTACCTTACACCGGGTATGTTGGGTAGGTATTAATTCTGTATTGATGCATGGAAATGCTCCGTGCCATTTGTAGCGCCCTGATCGATAAACACTGACTTACCTAACAAGTTCCACAATACAATACTAAATACTAATAATTTTTAATAGTTACAAAAGCACTTAATGAAATTTAAATATGTTTAACATTTCGTAAAGTGAAAGGCCATAGAGAGAAAAGATCAATCATAAGATATTGTGTTTTTATATAAATTGACAAAGAAGTTTGAACAAAAACGGGTTCATATAATGGGGTGATAAAAAGAACCGTATTGCTATGATACGAGTAACATTAAGTGCAAAGTTTCGTTTTTGACAGTTAATAATAGTCGTAAAGAAATTGTACTAAAATGGGAAAAGTAATAAAAGTGAAATGGGTGGAGGTTAACACACCTTCACCACGCAAATTATCACTCATTGTTTCATAGGAAAATCTGCTTAAGACATCTTCTCTTTGTTTTTGCTCCGTGGCTAGTCAAATGACATTATATGTAACATTCAGTACCTGAGTTGTGAACACACTTCTTATTAAAGAAATTCGTGGTTTCAGAGTTAAAGAGAAAGAGGAGCGTCGAGAAAATGAACAGAGTCCCAATACGAGTGTTAGTAGCATGTCACCGCTCAGCGATAGAAGCGGGGCAGGTATGGCGCTTCCTGCGCCTGCAACCGTCCTAGAAGCGCAAGCGCAGGCACCCGCGCCTGTGCCCGCGCCCGCTCTCGCTGCCACCTCTGCGCCCGCTCACGCTCCCACCGCAACGTCTCTGGATACATTGCGCCACCTGCAGGGCGTGTCGCACCGCGGTTACGGCGCTCCCGTCCATTCCTGGAACGGAACTCACAGTGCATTATCCCGACAGGTACCTTTCTTGTAGAGACGGCTTGTTCAATATTTTCAATTCATAAACTATAAGTATTTATCGCGCAGGGTTTTTTAAAAATTTTATTTTAAGCTTTTTAAACTGAACTAATATATAAGGCAATACAATAATATAGAAACCTAAGCGAAATTTGAAAATTTATACAAACTTTAAGGTTGAAGTTTGAACCCAAAAATACAAATGTATGCTGTAAGTTTTTGAAAAGTTGGGTTCTCTGGAGACTATTCTAGTTGTAGCATCAGGTCGAAGTTAATCAATTAATTGTCATTCAACGATTATACTAGCACGCGTGAAGCACTTAATCGAAAAATCATACAACATATTAAAAAAACAAAGCTAAGAACCACCGCAAGGAAACTGACTTGCAAATAGGAAAAACCGCGTCGAAATCGGTCCATCCGTTTTAGAGATACGCTATCATACACACACACACACACACACACACACACACACACATACATACATACATATATACATATATATAGGCACATTAAAACTGACTTAAATTGTATTTATAGGTATTTGAAGAACGGCGGGAACGTTTGATGCAACTGATGAGATGGACCGGGGCCGTAATAAAAAAGTGAAAAAAAATCACAATTACAATAATGGGTTCAACAATAGTCGAAATGGATATAATCCGTTTCAGGTAATAATAATCAATATTTAAATATAGTTCTATAGAGAAATAAGAAAGACAGTAATCTTTACCATGTTTTTTTTTCAATAGGATAGGCAAGATAATCCGCACAGGGGTAGCAATTTTAAGTATCGGAGCGAACGACGCCCGTCCCACCACTTTAATAAACAGAACAGTAATAAGTACAAGCGGTTTAACAGGTGATTATAAACTATTTTAATATTGTGTATTAATTCGAAATTGAAAAGTATGTGTTGATGTGCCAACCGCATAGCATCATTTTTAGGATTTCGTACCCAAAAGGTAAAAAGAGACCCAATGACTAAGACTTTCCTGTCTATCTGTTGGTCCGTCTGTCTGTCACCAGGCTGTATCTCATGAACCGTGACAGTTAGGCAATTGAAGTTTTCAGAGATGACGTATTTCTGTTGCCGCTATAACAACAAGTACTAAAAACCAGAGGCTCCCATAGATTCATGTATAGTTTAAATCTGAATCTCGGAAGCGGCTCTAACGATTTGCATAAATTTATAATGCTGAGGGTTTCGGGGGCGATAAACCGATCCGGCAAAGATATATATAAAAAAAATACCAAAGAAAAAATACCGGTATTTAAACGGTCATCCAGGTACTAAAACGTGGTACGATGATAATAATAATAATGTATAATACATTCATCTTCTTACATATAAAAATCAATAGCAGTTCATTTGTCTTGCTAAAACTCAAAGAAATTTTTTTACCTGTTAAACAATGGATTAGCACGGGCTTTTGTACCGCACTTAAAGCCTTTTTTAACATTTAAAGAATATTTATCATTTCTAGGAAAAAACTAATATTATTGCATGTTCCGAAATCTGAATGTGGAAAGTAGTTTACGCACAACTTTCTTGCCATTGAAATAAATGTTTTTAATTTATTTTTTAATGCAGTACAGATTTAATTTAAAAAAAAGCCGACTTCAAATCTATGTAAAGACGAGAAAATGTTCGTTTTACTTGCATCAACCTGTAGCAAAACTTTTTAACTTAAGATACAGATCAAAAAAAGAAATTAAAACCGCATTAGCATTTTACAAATATATAAAATTCTGTGTTTGACCGACAAATAACAATTGGGACTAAAAGACCGAATTTTAACCGGAAAAGTACAAAACAAAAATTAATTTAGAACTGTATTAGCAGTTTGTAAATTTTTATAGTTCGGCATTTCAATGGTAAGGAGAACATGTAAAAAAACCCGAAACTAAACCGGTAAAATCCAAAACCGGTTTAGCTTAAGTGGTTGTAATAGCTCCATATTATGTCCCGCTGCAAACTTTAGGTATTTTCACACACCCAATTCCGATCTCTGATTATAACCTTTACAATCCCTATTAATAAGAAAATAGTAATTAATAGTAACTAATTAGTCTATACACAATCACTACACGCTATACATAGGTAAACAACTTAACATAAGTTTATATGACGTAAAAAAAAATCTATTAACATTTACAATATCCCAGATAAGATAAGATAAGATTCATTTATTCCAGTAATAAGAAGTAGTGATTAGTCTAAAGAATCCACTACATATTTTTGTTGTTTATATTGTGTAACTTTTGTTACTTTTTTCAACATAATCTTGTGTTATCTGCGGAATGCACGCCACATTGATGGCGACACAGATTAGTGATGGCACTAACACTACATCCATCAATCCCTGGCGGGTCAATTCAAAGCTACGTCTCATATGTAGACATTTGACACCAGGCAAACAAGAGACTCATGAGTTCCTGAAGTAAAACATCTTATAATTTAAAATTGTAATTTAAATGTTATTAATTTAAAACTCATCTCATGAAATGTGTTTTTATCAGGTATCTGGTAGTAGCTATGGAGAACTGTTACTTAAGTCGGTTCATGAATTCCGACAATTGGGATCAACGCAGCAAAGAGACAACACCATTAAATCAAATTTTATGAGGATATTTAAGTTCCACAGTAAGATGTCTGACGTGTAAGCATCTATCATATACACTACATATCAGCACTTTCAGGTAACATGGCCATCTAATTAAAAAACCGCAGACTTTATAAAGATAACATTCAAAATCGATAAATTGCAATGTGTTGAAAATGTGACATTGACATTTGTCGTTCTTTTCATTAAACTAAACTAAACTAAAGATTAAACAAGTTGTCAGTATATTTGAGGACACTGATTTCCCAATAACGATTGCCATAGATGTTCATGACAATCGGGACCGACAGCCGTTAACGTGCTCTCCGAAGCGCCAGCGGAAAATACCGCCATCTTCCATACTCCAGACTGCTATTAGAAATTCCTTGTAAGAAAAACCCAACAGCAGTCTGACCCGGGAATCGAACCCGAGACCTCTTGATCTGCTGTGGCTTACGCTAACCACTAGACCAACGACACAGGCAGGCTTATTTTTTTCCACAAATACATACTAAAAAATAATCTTCTACTTAAAATAATGGTTCTATTCATTAAGAAATTAAAAATTATATAAATATTTCAAATAATAAATAAAGAGAGACAGAAAGATTTTCGTAAAACAAATTCAACGAGTTATACAACACTGTTTTTAGGTGGGGGTCGTTCATCGTGCTGTTCGTGGTGTCGTGATTTTGTGCAACAGTGTACCCTGTGATTTCGTGCGGCGTGGATCAGTCTAGCGCTCAGTGTTGAATTCATTTCGTTTTGTCGGTGTCTAGAGGACGTGCATTTTCAAAATACTTATCGTATTTTTTTAAATAATTAATAATAAAGTGACGACGTGCTTTCTAATCTCTAAAGTGATATTGTAATTTTGGAGGTAAAATGGCTCCTTCCATTTGTGACCCAGTAACAAGCTCTTCTCTGCTGGACAGTAGACTTTATTCGTCGGCTAAAAGTGTGCTTTTGTCTAAGATTGAATTTGAAGAATCTGGTGATTATCAAAGCAATGTTCTGGATGGGTTGAAGTCTAAGTACGTGGTGATTCGACCTAGAAAACCTGTTAATGAATCCAAAGTCATCAGAAAAGAGTGTAGTTCGACCAGCCAAACATCAGGTAAATTACACAATACTTCTTATCTTGTAAATAATGCAGGTTTGTTTGTTAACTACATGCACGATAAGACCAATTTAGAGACTATATTTTATGGTCATTTTCACTATCAAATAGTTTCTATGTATCAAACATCCGAAATCTTTTTATTAAAATATTAATGTTTTATTGTTCAATATATGGTTTCTAGCGGTTCAAGTAATTATGTATTATTGTGCTAAAAGTATTCGTCATCAGTTTCTGCTATGCAGTCTTCAAACTCTTGCTATTTACTATTTATTGTTGTACTGTACATCTTTTTATGGAATAGTTGTATTATCGTAATGTAATAGCTGTGTTATACATTCTATCTGACAATTTGCTTCCCCGCGCAACCTCGGTTTATGTCTCCTATTACCCGTGGCGTGATGTTCCAACAACGTGTACTATAAAGAAGGTTAAAGGGTCTTTACAAAAAAAAAAGTAACCTATCACCTTTTTTTTTGAAATTTTACATATTATGTATGAAACGGACCTTTAAGCAGTGCATGCAAAAAAAGCTATAAAAAAGGAATAATTTTACCTCATTTTGATACATTTTGTATTAATACCATACTCCTTTTGATTGTAGGTCTCGGGTTCGATTCCCGAGTCGAACTAAATGTTTGTATGATCTGCAAATATTTGTTTCGGAGTTAGGGTGTTTTCTATGTATGATATGTATGTATTTACAAAAAAAAAGTATATATGTATTTGTATCGGTTGTTTAGTACCCATAACACAAGCTCTGCTTAGCTTGGGACTAGATGGCGTTGTGTGTTTGATGTCCGAAAATTTTTTCGCTTCGCTATCGCTTAGTATAGAGGCTAAGTTGTTGATTCAATGGCTAATTAAGCTGGTTGGCTACGACATATATAGCCTATAGTCTTGACCATGAAAATGTGGTTGTTCCCCCCGAGGTGGCTTGCGAGAGTCTGGATAGGTCATAAGAGTTTTTGTTATTATGTATTTCAAACAATATGCACCTGAATCGAATAGTGCTCTGCACCTGAATTGTTGCAGATGACCGATCAATAACTGTTGTCAAAATGAGAAGTTTGATCAGATGACCTATAATGTAATTTGCCTTTTTAAACTTACTTTTATTGAATTATTATTTTGTATTATTGCAGCTGAGACCAACAAAAATGCAGAAGAAGGGTTGCCTAAACCCAAACAGGTACTGTTTCCCCCTGAAAAGGTCCAGTTAGGATGGCAAAATTCTTGGGAAGTTGGTACTGGCATGCAGAATATGGTCAACACATGTTATTTAAACTCCACGTTGCAGGCTCTATTCCATGTACCTGCCTTTGCTAATTGGCTGGTCACTGAAGAGCCTCATGCTGCAAAGTGTAATCAACAAGGTATGATAATAACTGATTAAAGATAAGATGGATATTTTCAATCTGCGTCATAAATAACTATTATTTATTTTAACTCACAGCTTAATACATTAGGTTTCTATTGTAGTGTAATATGTAGCTTCAGAAACTACAACCATTCAATTGTAAATATATTGTTTAGCCACTACTTTAATCTATAAATGTTAATTTTAAAGGAGTTCATAATACTACTACTGCCCTCACACTGAATTTTCACATTGTAACTTAAAGAATTTTGACTTCATTAATTTATTACGTAGCAGACAAATAAATACTTTTATATTAAATAACGTAAAAATAATCCAAACAAACAAATAAAATTGAAGTGCCTGTTTGTAATTTAAAATTAAGAACTTTTCACTAAATGTAAATGAAAGTACATACATACGATACCTATACAAAAAAGTTTTTTTCTGTTTGTTCCGGTTTATCTTTGGAATGACTGAACCGATTTTGACGGGATTTAACTGACGATATATGGAGTAACTTAGGCAAAAATTTTTTTAGACTAGCTTCGTCCCATGGTGTTGCCCGCGGTTGAAGTTGTACCGCGGGTAACACCAAGCTTGGCTCAGCTAGTATATTAATATTTAACACCATACTATGCATTTTGTAGTTGAGCTGTATTAACAGTGTTAGGTGATTCTCCAAAGAGGAAAAATATACTAGTAAAGACAATTAGTAATTAATAGCAATTATTTTATAAACATACATTACATAATTGTGTTCTAATATTGTATTATCTTTTTTCAACAGAAGCATGCGTTATCTGCGGAATGCGCACAACATTGATGGCGACACAGAAGATTGGTGGCACATCTATCAATCCCTGGCAGGTCTATTCAAAACTACGTCTCATATGTAGACATTTGACACCAGGCCGACAAGAAGATGCTCATGAGTTCCTGAAGTAAATCATTATAAAATTATGATTTCAAATTATCGTTATATCCTATTAATTTAAACTAATTTCATGAAATATGTTTGTTTCAGGTATTTGGTAGAAGCTATGGAAAAGAGCTATTTAAGTCGGTTTATAAATTCCGACAAACTGGATCAGCATAGCAAAGAAACAACACCGTTAAACCAAATTTTTGGTGGATATTTGCGCTCGACAGTGAGATGTCTCTCGTGTCATCATCTATCAACCACTTACCAGCAATTTCAGGTAACATGGCCATCATCAACACTGATATGTTTATTAATGTATATGTCGGAGTGTAAATTAAACTCGTACAAAGTAAACTGTGGAGTGTAAAGTAAACTTTTCTTTACAGGACCTACTTGTGGATATAAGAAAGCATAGTACATTGGATGAAGCTCTTGATTCCTATTTCTCCCGTGAAAGTTTGGAGGATCTAGGCTACCGATGCGAAGCCTGCAATAAAAAGGTGTCTGCTACCAAGCAATTTTTTATTCAACGGGCACCAAAGGTTCTTTGTATTGCACTGAAAAGGTTTTCGTTTGGTGCTAAACTATCCAAAAATGTGCAATTCAGAAGAAAAATAAACCTCAACAAATATATGTACCAAAAGAACACCCAACAACTGGTGAGTCAAGTGAAAATATTTTTTTTGCGGCAAATCGAACTTAACTGTAAAAACCTCATATAACTCCTTGAGAACACAAGGGACGGTAGCATGTGGTGCTTTTTACTATAAAAACACCCCAACCACTGGCCTCTGACGCCCTACTTTGGGAGGACCCTGACCATGTTATTTCAGGTCCTCCCTCAAACAACGCCATGTCTCATCAGGCCCTGTCCCAGGGGAAATAATTTCTCCCAATTAATACCAGCGTGGAACCCCGATTGCACATGCAATCAGGCTGCTATCCCAACTGCAGTAATCATTCTGCCACCAGAGACCCACATCCTCCGATGGCCTGCGATCCGTCTACGGTTCCTATAGCTGCCGACGTCTTGTTCGCTCGGAATTGGATATCTCCCGATCCCCTTTAGCGGTTTCTTTCGAAGAAAGAGTAGTTGGGGAAAGGAACCACTGCACCCCAGCCCTTCTCACCTTACAGCTTGGCAGCAACGATTGCTGGTGGAGACATGTCTCTTCCGATTTGGTCCACCAGGACTTCACGTTCAGACGCCCATGCAGTCAGTCAGTGCAGACAGTCCTCCAGGGTGTGTTGGGCGGAGTCCTAAGGCTGCGCACTTGAGATAACAAACATAAATACTTCGGAGATTTACGTCAAAATTTCAGATGTTGATTATTTGATATACTGCCTCGTTGGTCTCGCGGTTGGAGTATGCGACTGCTGATCATGAGGTCTGGGGTTCGATTCCCGGGTCGGACCAAATGTTTGTATGATCTACAAATATTTGTTTCGGAGTTTGGGTGTTTTCTATGTATAATATGTATGTATTTACAAAAAAAAAGTATATATGTATTTATATCAGTTGTCTAGTACCCTTAACACAAGCTCTGCTTAGCTTGGGACTAGATGGCGTTGTGTGTTAGATGTCCGAAATATTTATTATTATAATTTTAATTAATTTATTTATTAAAATTTAAAACAACTAATATATTGCTATATTTTTGTTTCAGAATTATAAACTAGTGAGCTTAGTAAGCCACTATGGCCTATCGCAAAACTGTGGACACTACACAGCTGTGGGGCAAGCATCAAACGGAAACTATTATACATTTGATGATAACTGTGTGCGCCCAATACCACTTTCAGCAGTATTAGGCACAAGTGCATATATAATGTTCTTCGAAATAGATTATGCAACAGAAGAGGTATCGGCATCTACTGCCTGCCTCTACATCTAGTGTAGTTTATGGACCACAACTACCTAATAATATATTGAAAGACCGTTTCTAGTGAGAAGAATGACCCCCTATTGAGCCCTAGCTTAAATGGAGTCACTAATAAAAAGTAAGTCAATTTTCAATACATTGTCACTATATTTAAGGCTTTCTCATGCGCTAAGTGCAATTTTCTACTAAGCAGGATTTATTAGGAAGAAACTGTCATGAATTGAGGTCCTACACTGAGAGTTAACGAATTATATAAATTTCATTATGATGTAAAAAACTAATTAGTACATTAAGAATACTTTATTGTTAAAAGTAAATGTGGCATATCTGCTCATTGGTGGCCCCTTGGAGCAAATACAAAGAGAAAAGGGCCCAAGCGACTGTGCACCGTGATTAAAACATTCACTAGAGTAGGCGAGGTCTAAAGTTCTACACTGTTAGCGTTCGTACTGTGCACTTGTATCGATAATCGCAAATTTTCATGGTATAAAAAGAAAAAGATGTGGTGTTATATTAAATCGTTTTTAAAAACTACAGAAAATAAATAAATAAACACTACTGAGCAATAAAATTTGTAAATAATTTTAAATTTCACTTTTTAACCCGGCGTCTTGGAGGCAGGGTCAATATGACTGAATCCAAGACGCCGTATGGTGGCGCCTGCGCAAGTAGCTACACGTATGTAAACTTGCGACCGGGTTATTAAGCCCCAGCTCAACGGCGACGACTATTTTTAATTTATTACGTATGAAAGCACTCGATTACGCTTTCTTTTAAATAAATATGTAAAATGAACGTAGAGCAGAAGGAGCGCCGTCGAATCTTATTATTACTTGAGGCATGGGCGTAGCTAGAAGTGGGGGGGGGGGAGAGTTTTGTACAACATCTCCACCACTCCCCGAAATGTTTCTATACTCTTGATATTTTTTTACACCTGTAATTTTTTTAAAAAACAATGTTACCGTTAAAGTTATGTAGTAATTTTATTATCTTGAAACCTTCTCCCGAAACTGAAACCTGCCAACGCCAATGACTTGAAGAATTTTAAGATAGCGACGAAAATGGGCCTAGTGCATCTGATTGTGAAAGTGAAAATCATGTTAGTGTTCGTTGGGTATTATAAGAAACACCAACAATAAATCATGTATAAAACCTCGTCAGTTTTTGATGAATTTCGGTCTAGCAACCCTTAACTACAAACAGTGTGTGTTAGATGTCCGAAATATTTATTTTATTTTTACATTAGAAAATAAGAAACTAGATTTTTAATGAAGTTTTTGTGCCAAAAATAGTGAAGAGAGTTTCGTTTTTTTTACTTAATTAAAAGTGTTTTAGAAGCAGTGAAATACAAATAGTTTTAGTTGATTATATTGATTGTTTCTTTTCCGTTGTCTATGTAATGATTTTTTTTTAAATTAATAAAATAACTTTTCAATTATTCAGTGTTTCTGTTACCCTCCTGACCTTCCTCAATGTTAGTGTAATTTTTTTACGCCACAGTGACGTCGGGTTAAAACTGTTCTAAAATAATCTCATGTTTTTGGTATATAAGTATTAAATCTATTTGCCACTAGATAGTAAAACTTTGTATATTGTAAACTAAAAATATAAAGGTGATGTGGTAGGATATGATAGTGAAAGGAGAATTACAGACCCTAGTACAGCTTTGCCAACTATACAGGATCTGTCATACTTGTACAATTAATAAAGTGAATCATTCTGAATGTTTATATGTATTTTGTATATTTTTAGACCTTTACAAAGAGTAAATAATGTCTTCTCAAAAAAAGCAAAATACTATATAACTAAACTTTTATGTTCGTCATAACGCATTCCCAGCTTTTCTAAACTTGCTAAGCATAACGATAATCATATTTAAATCGATACTCACAAATGATGCTTGCTTGCTAATAAAATTAATAAATTTACGCAAAAGCAGTTAACATTTTGTGCAAAATAAATCGGGAATTTTTTTATTGACGAAACAAGATAATATTATACGAATGTCGATGGCGTCTTTGCTACTGTATTTTTTTTTTTGATTGCCATGGATTGTAGTTTTTGCGACATTAAGTATTTCGCAATACGCATTCTTGACACAAAGTTCAGTGTGCAATATATAATTTGACTCGCTTCAAAATGAAAATTTGATAAATATACAATTCGATTGTGGCCATAATCTAGAGATGTAAGTAGATTTACAGTAATAACTATTTATTACTTCTTTGTCATTTCTAAGATAACATAATAATTGTGTATTTACAATATACGATATTATATTAATTCTATTAGATGTTATTTTATTTCTTCATTCAAAAACAGTGCTCTAAAGAACTACATTAAGAAACCCATCACTACAACTTGAGATCCAACCATTAGCAACAGAGGTTCAGCCTGTACGAGTAAAGGCACAACCAGCATCATAAGATTATGGTGACCATAATCATAACATTAATTGTGGTGTTTGTGGGCAGGGCATGGTATTCACTACAAGTTATTTTGTAGATGACATACATGAGGTATTCCACAGTCCTGAACATGATTCTCGGTAACCCGAGCATCAGCTGGTATAGTATTTACAAGTTTTTATTGAAAGTAAAGGTAAAACTTTTCCGTCCACCAAAGTACCCTCCTGTATACGGGAGGCAGGACAAGCATGAAGACGGTGGAGATATTCCGAACGGCAGCGCGAGCTTATGTAGCAGAGCATGTCACTGAAGCCAGCTTGAAGAGTCTGCTACAGAAGCCGTGTAAATAAAAATTGCGCCCATGAAACAAGTGCCGTTGTCTATGTAAAAACACGTATTTAGAGCCACGAACGTAGAAATGACACCGTGCTTAAATCATTTTAGGCCGTGATTGTATAGATAGCCTGACAAAAGGCACATAGGACATATATGTATATAATAGTATATAAAGGAACGTTTTAGAGAGCTTTTAAGATGTTCCAGCATGAATATTTTAACCGTGTCTGTTCTAATTTGGTGGGTGCTCTGCTAAATGGACAGTTGCTACAGCATTAAGACAATTGATCGAGAAGTTTGAACAATTATTTTTAGCTAACACAACTGAAGATTTTGTTGTACAGAAAAATGAAAACGGGCACGTGTCATTATTTGTTACTATTGTCGGTACTACTATGTCATTTCAACGGCTATCTATGGAAGATCTCTTACTAAATATATCGGCACTTTATTAATGGATTGGAGGGGATTGATCCTATATTGCTTCATGCAATGCAATAAAGTCCTGACATTCATCAGCAAAACATATTTTGTTTTCAAAGTAACTGAAAGATGAATGGTCAGGATGCCATATTACGCCATTGCTATCATTGTATTGTTAGTAACTATTTATTTATTATAATGCATGCAGATACATTTCTCTTCAATAAACGAGTACTGAAACTAAAATATTCTTTTATTTGTCCTATATCCTAAGAATAACAATAACACTACAAAGAGAAGGTAAACTTGAAAGAGAATCTTGTACCAACGCATGTGAATAGTGTGGTACCATACCCCAACCCCTTCCCCCATCTCCCAAAGACCGGCAACGCACTTGTGACGCCACTGGTGTTGCGGGTGTCTTACTTATTCTGTAAAAAAATGTCGATCGTTATGAAAACAACATAAAGAGAAAGGTTTGTGCAGAGCAATGCTAGATGCAAGTCTCTTACGCATTTTGTAGTAATACTAGGAGAACTATAACATCATTTCTCTTTAGACACGTTGATGGTAGGAAGTTCAATTTCAGTACAGATCTTACATATTTTTTATGTAATCAGAATAAAATGACGGCCATAATTCCAATTAATTTAACTAGCAAAACAGTAAAAGATAAAAAGAAACACATAAAATAATACAAGTGCTGTCACCATCTGCAACTTGGGAACACACCTTGTGGCATGCTAACCAACACCTTAATAGATCCCAACAGACCTGCTATCCCTTAAGACGCTAGTCAAGTTGGGCTTGAACTGATAAAGAAAAATCTGCCGCTTTTGCTTTGCCTCACTCTTAGCGGAAGTCTTTAAGCTCAATGAGAGTAATTTTTAAAGGGGGATTCCGTTACCGTGCAACAAAGTGCTGGAATGATTTGCCGCCGCCACTTCGTACCCTAGTTGTTCATAATACTTTTAAGTCAAAAGTGAGGATAATGTTTTTGTCACTACAAAAATCCGGTACCTTGTAGTGGATGTATGTAATGCTAGATGCGTTCCTCTTGCTATAGTCTTAATCTACTATCTTATATATATATATATATATCTCTTATGTGTTTAATTTCTACACTACTGTAACAGGTGGATAGAAAAAAAAGAGTCGCAGTATACAAATGTCCAGAGTCAGGACAATGACTTTGTACGGATATTATGTTATGTGACATTAATTGGGGTAGCAGTAGTAGGGCGCACAAATCTTAAATTTAAAATTTGAATAATAAAATAATTTCCAAATTTCTAGTATTTAACATTCATACATAAACATACACTCATATTACTCATATTGCACATATAAACATACACATACAGACATACTAAAATATATACTATATTTATTAAGTAATTTTAATGACAAATAATAATCCTTGACTAGAGTTTTAAATGGGGATAAGGTTTTAGCGTAACGGATTGTGGGTATGTTTTTAATTTAATGTATACCTATGTTTTCAATTACTACGTGAATCTTTTAATTTTAAAAACTGTACACTTGTCCGGAGGTATTTTGTCGGGCTTCAGCTGAAAATCAACGCTGTGGTCACTCTCAGGACCGCAGCATAAGCTGAGCTGTGGCCCTTTAGTCATATACTCACACAGCCAGATTATGTCATTTGCTCTTTTTTGTTTTTTTTTCTTATGTCTTTTGTTTTGTATTATGTTTGTTGTTTAGTATTGTTAAAATGTACCTTATTATTCTCGTGTCCTTTGTGAATGTGGCTAATAAATGTATTCTTTCTTTCTTAATAACCAACAAACCGGTTTAGATGCTCATACCAGATACTTAACCAAGCCATTCAATTGTGTCTGTGTATCAAGACAGTATTTCCGAAGAAAATCATAGAGAAATATAATTAATCAATGCTAATAAGGCTCCACGTTTTGACTTGTTTGCACCCCGAATCCTTGGAGGAAGTTCCTAAAAATGTATCATTAACGCGTGATCGGAGAGGGTGACTGCTTAAAAATATGTGGAAGACATTCTTCTCGATCATGTTTTTACCTTACACCGGGTATGTTGGGTAGGTATTAATTCTGTATTGATGCATGGAAATGCTCCGTGCCATTTGTAGCGCCCTGATCGATAAACACTGACTTACCTAACAAGTTCCACAATACAATACTAAATACTAATAATTTTTAATAGTTACAAAAGCACTTTATGAAATTTAAATATGTTTAACATTTCGTAAAGTGAAAGGCCATAGAGAGAAAAGATCAATCATAAGATATTGTGTTTTTATATAAATTGACAAAGAAGTTTGAACTAAAACGGGTTCATATAATGGGGTGATAAAAAGAACCGTATTGCTATGATACGAGTAACATTAAGTGCAAAGTTTCGTTTTTGACAGTTAATAATAGTCGTAAAGAAATTGTACTAAAATGGGAAAAGTAATAAAAGTGAAATGGGTGGAGGTTAACACACCTTCACCACGCAAATTATCACTCATTGTTTCATAGGAAAATCTGCTTAAGACATCTTCTCTTTGTTTTTGCTCCGTGGCTAGTCAAATGACATTATATGTAACATTCAGGACCTGAGTTGTGAACACACTTCTTATTAAAGAAATTCGTGGTTTCAGAGTTAAAGAGAAAGAGGAGCGTCGAGAAAATGAACAGAGTCCCAATACGAGTGTTAGTAGCATGTCACCGCTCAGCGATAGAAGCGGGGCAGGTATGGCGCTTCCTGCGCCTGCAACCGTCCTAGAAGCGCAAGCGCAGGCACCCGCGCCTGTGCCCGCGCCCGCTCTCGCTGCCACCTCTGCGCCCGCTCACGCTCCCACCGCAACGTCTCTGGATACATTGCGCCACCTGCAGGGCGTGTCGCACCGCGGTTACGGCGCTCCCGTCCATTCCTGGAACGGAACTCACAGTGCATTATCCCGACAGGTACCTTTCTTGTAGAGACGGCTTGTTCAATATTTTCAATTCATAAACTATAAGTATTTATCGCGCAGGGTTTTTTAAAAATTTTATTTTAAGCTTTTTAAACTGAACTAATATATAAGGCAATACAATAATATAGAAACCTAAGCGAAATTTGAAAATTTATACAAACTTTAAGGTTGAAGTTTGAACCCAAAAATACAAATGTATGCTGTAAGTTTTTGAAAAGTTGGGTTCTCTGGAGACTATTCTAGTTGTAGCATCAGGTCGAAGTTAATCAATTAATTGTCATTCAACGATTATACTAGCAAGCGTGAAGCACTTAATCGAAAAATCATACAACATATTAAAAAAACAAAGCTAAGAACCACCGCAAGGAAACTGACTTGCAAATAGGAAAAACCGCGTCGAAATCGGTCCATCCGTTTTAGAGATACGCTATCATACACACACACACACACACACACACACACACATACATACATACATATATACATATATATAGGCACATTAAAACTGACTTAAATTGTATTTATAGGTATTTGAAGAACGGCGGGAACGTTTGATGCAACTGATGAGATGGACCGGGGCCGTAATAAAAAAGTGAAAAAAATTCAC
Source organism: Spilosoma lubricipeda (assembly GCA_905220595.1). Classification (NCBI taxonomy): domain Eukaryota; kingdom Metazoa; phylum Arthropoda; class Insecta; order Lepidoptera; family Erebidae; genus Spilosoma; species Spilosoma lubricipeda. Next base: position 8,405,687 of record HG992290.1, read on the forward strand.
AATTACAATAATGGGTTCAACAATAGTCGAAATGGATATAATCCGTTTCAGGTAATAATAATCAATATTTAAATATAGTTCTATAGAGAAATAAGAAAGACAGTAATCTTTACCATGTTTTTTTTTCAATAGGATAGGCAAGATAAGCCGCACAGGGGTAGCAATTTTAAGTATCGGAGCGAACGACGCCCGTCCCACCACTTTAATAAACAGAACAGTAATAAGTACAAGCGGTTTAACAGGTGATTATAAACTATTTTAATATTGTGTATTAATTCGAAATTGAAAAGTATGTGTTGATGTGCCAACCGCATAGCATCATTTTTAGGATTTCGTACCCAAAAGGTAAAAAGAGACCCAATGACTAAGACTTTCCTGTCTATCTGTTGGTCCGTCTGTCTGTCACCAGGCTGTATCTCATGAACCGTGACAGTTAGGCAATTGTAGTTTTCAGAGATGACGTATTTCTGTTGCCGCTATAACAACAAGTACTAAAAACCAGAGGCTCCCATAGATTCATGTATAGTTTAAATCTGAATCTCGGAAGCGGCTCTAACGATTTGCATAAATTTATAATGCTGAGGGTTTCGGGGGCGATAAACCGATCCGGCAAAGATAAATAAAAAGAAAATACCAAAGAAAAAATACCGGTATTTAAACGGTCATCCAGGTACTAAAACGTGGTACGATGATAATAATAATAATGTATAATACATTCATCTTCTTACATATAAAAATCAATAGCAGTTCATTTGTCTTGCTAAAACTCAAAGAAATTTTTTTACCTGTTAAACAATGGATTAGCACGGGCTTTTGTACCGCACTTAAAGCCTTTTTTAACATTTAAAGAATATTTATCATTTCTAGGAAAAAACTAATATTATTGCATGTTCCGAAATCTGAATGTGGAAAGTAGTTTACGCACAACTTTCTTGCCATTGAAATAAATGTTTTTAATTTATTTTTTAATGCAGTACAGATTTAATAATTTAAAAAAAAGCCGACTTCAAATCTATGTAAAGACGAGAAAATGTTCGTTTTACTTGCATCAACCTGTAGCAAAACTTTTTAACTTAAGATACAGATCAAAAAAAGAAATTAAAACCGCATTAGCATTTTACAAATATATAAAATTCTGTGTTTGACCGACAAATAACAATTGGGACTAAAAGACCGAATTTTAACCGGAAAAGTACAAAACAAAAATTAATTTAGAACTGTATTAGCAGTTTGTAAATGTTTATAGTTCGGTATTTCAATGGTAAGGAGAACATGTAAAAAAACCCGAAACTAAACCGGTAAAATCCAAAACCGGTTTAGCTTAAGTGGTTGTAATAGCTCCATATTATGTCCCGCTGCAAACTTTAGGTATTTTCACACACCCAATTCCGATCTCTGATTATAACCTTTACAATCCCTATTAATAAGAAAATAGTAATTAATAGTAACTAATTAGTCTATACACAATCACTACACGCTATACATAGGTAAACAACTTAACATAAGTTTATATGACGTAAAAAAAAATCTATTAACATTTACAATATCCCAGATAAGATAAGATAAGATTCATTTATTCCAGTAATAAGAAGTAGTGATTAGTCTAAAGAATCCACTACATATTTTTGTTGTTTATATTGTGTAACTTTTGTTACTTTTTTCAACATAATCTTGTGTTATCTGCGGAATGCACGCCACATTGATGGCGACACAGATTAGTGATGGCACTAACACTACATCCATCAATCCCTGGCGGGTCAATTCAAAGCTACGTCTCATATGTAGACATTTGACACCAGGCAAACAAGAGACTCATGAGTTCCTGAAGTAAAACATCTTATAATTTAAAATTGTAATTTAAATGTTATTAATTTAAAACTCATCTCATGAAATGTGTTTTTATCAGGTATCTGGTAGTGGCTATGGAGAACTGTTACTTAAGTCGGTTCATGAATTCCGACAATTGGGATCAACGCAGCAAAGAGACAACACCATTAAATCAAATTTTATGAGGATATTTAAGTTCCACAGTAAGATGTCTGACGTGTAAGCATCTATCATATACACTACATATCAGCACTTTCAGGTAACATGGCCATCTAATTAAAAAACCGCAGACTTTATAAAGATAACATTCAAAATCGATAAATTGCAATGTGTTGAAAATGTGACATTGACATTTGTCGTTCTTTTTATTAAACTAAACTAAACTAAAGATTAAACTAGTTGTCAGTATATTTGAGGACACTGATTTCCCAATAACGATTGCCATAGATGTTCATGACAATCGGGACCGACAGCCGTTAACGTGCTCTCCGAAGCGCCAGCGGAAAATACCGCCATCTTCCATACTCCAGACTGCTATTAGAAATTCCTTGTAAGAAAAACCCAACAGCAGTCTGACCCGGGAATCGAACCCGAGACCTCTTGATCTGCTGTGGCTTACGCTAACCACTAGACCAACGACACAGGCAGGCTTATTTTTTTCCACAAATACATACTAAAAAATAATCTTCTACTTAAAATAATGGTTCTATTCATTAAGAAATTAAAAATTATATAAATATTTCAAATAATAAATAAAGAGAGACAGAAAGATTTTCGTAAAACAAATTCAACGAGTTATACAACACTGTTTTTAGGTGGGGGTCGTTCATCGTGCTGTTCGTGGTGTCGTGATTTTGTGCAACAGTGTACCCTGTGATTTCGTGCGGCGTGGATCAGTCTAGCGCTCAGTGTTGAATTCATTTCGTTTTGTCGGTGTCTAGAGGACGTGCATTTTCAAAATACTTATCGTATTTTTTTAAATAATTAATAATAAAGTGACGACGTGCTTTCTAATCTCTAAAGTGATATTGTAATTTTGGAGGTAAAATGGCTCCTTCCATTTGTGACCCAGTAACAAGCTCTTCTCTGCTGGACAGTAGACTTTATTCGTCGGCTAAAAGTGTGCTTTTGTCTAAGATTGAATTTGAAGAATCTGGTGATTATCAAAGCAATGTTCTGGATGGGTTGAAGTCTAAGTACGTGGTGATTCGACCTAGAAAACCTGTTAATGAATCCAAAGTCATCAGAAAAGAGTGTAGTTCGACCAGCCAAACATCAGGTAAATTACACAATACTTCTTATCTTGTAAATAATGCAGGTTTGTTTGTTAACTACATGCACGATAAGACCAATTTAGAGACTATATTTTATGGTCATTTTCACTATCAAATAGTTTCTATGTATCAAACATCCGAAATCTTTTTATTAAAATATTAATGTTTTATTGTTCAATATATGGTTTCTAGCGGTTCAAGTAATTATGTATTACTAGCTGCTGCCCGCGGCTCCGCCCGCGTGTATGTCGGTTATCGTGACAAATAGTAGTCTATGTGTTATTCTGATGTATAAGCTATTTCACTGTAAAGTTTCATCCAAATCCGTTTAGTAGTTTTTGCGTGAAAGAGTAACTAACATACACACTTATAAACTTTCGCCTTTATTATGTTAGTGTCATTGATGATAAAAACGGTTAAACAAACAAAAACATAATGTATAATTTAACATATAATATATTTGGCGCTAGTCATTACGTAAACAGCAGTCCCATGTATAAAAATCTCGCAAAATAGTAAAAAGTGAAAGAAATACTGAAATTACAGTGTTAAAATCGACGAAAGTGTGCCCTTGTCCAATTGAAATGTTATCTGGAAAAACTACTTCAGCCAAGCCGCATAAACTGCGAAACTAACATTCAGTCAGTGGCTAGGGTGTAAACTTTCGTTTGTTTAGTATTTAGTATTAATTTTGCCTGAGACATGAACGCCTTGTGATTGGTTGCAACTCTGGTGACATAAGATTCCTAGATAATAATAAACAAAAGATTCCTCTATTGAATATTGATTGCGTTTTATGTTTTCGGAGTGGTAATAATCGATCTGTGAGCTATTTCTGCCGTACTTTTTTTAATAAACTATTTAATAAGTGGTTCGAAACAAAAAGGAACCAAATTTTGTGCGTGCCGATAACAGCAACCTACATAAGATAGACGTTTTTGTGGTTGCATTTTTCTATCTATACAAATAAATGAAATTGGAGTGTGTTTGCAATATTAAAATAACCGCTTTTTACTCAATGCATATGTATATATACACGGTACCAAAACGCTACCAAAATGTAGTTAGAAATGTTTTTGTCTGTCTGTTTGTTTCTTCCAGGTTATCTCTGGAACGGCTGGACGGATTTTGACGGAACTTTCACTGGCAGGTAACTGATGATCCATGGAGTAACTTAGGCTACTTTTTTTTAGAATAATTTTGTCCCGCGGCGTTACTCGCGGTACAACAATAATTGCGGGTAACACCGCGGGGTTCAGCTAGTACATAATAATAACGCTGATTACTATGCTGCTGAACTGAAAAATGTTAAAGCAGCTATGTTGCACTTGCATAAGTACAACATAAAAATTGTTTCTGTAATAACCTATGGAATAATTCATTCATTATTTTTGTAAAATCTAATTTACTTTATGTAGGTAGGTATATCTCAATGCTTTTAGGTTACATTTTGAAATGGTACAAAGCGCGGTATTTAAAGATGTTATCTGACCCGACGAACTTCGTACCACCATATTTTTCTTTCGTTACCGTTATCGTTTCGTAAAAAAACCTTTACTTTTTAATTTTTCTTGTACACAAACCTTGTCCTAAGAATAACTAACACATAAAAAATATATATAATTTGGTGTAGCCGATCGAAAGTTACGCGCGTACATACATTTCAGCGTAACGCCGCGGGACAAAGTTAGTCTAAAAAAGTGGCCTAAGTTACTCCCTGGATCATCAGCTACCTGCCAGTGAAAGTACCGTCAAAATCGGTCCAGCCGTTCCAGAGATTACCCGGAACAAACAGACAAACAGATAGACTTTTGATAGATTTTTGGTATATGTACCGTGTATACATACATATGCATTTAGTAAAAAGCAGTTATTTTGATATTACAAACAGACACTCCAATTTTTTTTATTTGTACCTATAGATGTACAGAATTGTTCACTGTGGCACTACACACCATTTATTCAACATTTTAATCAATAAAATTGGAGATTGATAAAATTCACTTAAACTGCGCTGTTTTGTTTTGTTGTGGCTAGCGTGTGACGTCACGCGTCTCGTGTGACCAGCGCCATTACAGAAATATCGTTTTTTGACATGGTTGTCAAACTTGAACTTTATGTTAAAATTAAATTCATAATCCAGTAGAAATTCTGCAAATGAAATTACCGTTTTGTATGTAATAAGTGAAAGTACTTATTTTTTCAAACTTTTTTATTTCTGTTACTCGAAGTAATCACCCATGCAATCGACGCATTTTTGCCAACGCATTGGCAGTTTATTGATGCCCTTCTTGTAAAAATCAGCTGGACGGGAGGCAACAAACTCTTCAAAGGCATTTTGTACTGCCTCTCGGGAATTGATTTTTTTACCCACTAAAAAGTTGTCTAAATTTTGGAAAAAGTAATAGTCGGTAGGTGCAAGGTCTGGTGAGAGAATGATGGAGAAGCTTGCACATCTGCAACCAGCTTTGGTCCAATATATAACGTAATTTTAATAAAAACGAAGTAATTCGGTGTAATAACAGCTAAGTAACCTATCTATAATAATAAAAATGAAGTATCTTATTGTACGTGTAACTCAATCAAAACAACCCAAGAAGCACTAATTACTAACCTACCTACAACCTATGTAATGTAATTTAAATAAAAACGAAGTAATTCGGGATAATTACAGCTAAGTAATCTATCTATAATAATTAAAATAAAAATGAAGTTTGTACGTGTAACTCCTAACAAAAAAAACCTGTTAATACCTAACCTTAGTCCTATATTACTTTAAGTGCAATGCGTTTTTAACAAATCGTAAGTGCCTTGAAAATTCGCAAAATGGACACAACCGTCAACGACATCGACACCTGCCCTCACGCCCCACGCGTCTGCCCGCGTTCGGGTCGCGCACTCAGCTATGAGCAACTTATTCCCCGCGCCAACCGCCATGCGCCATCGTAACGCGGAATGTCATCATCGCAACTATTAAAATATTTGTCCAAATGATCTAGCGCGAAAGACATATTTTATCTACTTTAAATACCAGAAGCGATAAATGTGTCCATTTTCATTTAAAAATCAATTTATTACTACCATACCAAATGTGCATTTGAAATAAATCATTAATTTTTATTGTCGTTATGGTTTACTATGTTGGCTTTAATGACTTACACATTTTAACTATAATGACTTTTAAGATAAACATTTCCATCATACTTTACATATGTAAAACTTTAGCGATTTTGGCAGCGCACGCCAATATAGCTCACAGATGGTAGATTTTTTCTACTACCTACTTGACACTTATCGTCATATTTTAGAAAATTCACACAATATCTTTATAAGCTATATTACTGTAAGGTTTCATCCAAATCCGTTCAGTAGTTTTTGCGTGAAAGAGTAACAAACATCCATCCATCCATACATCCATCCATCCTTACAAACTTTCGCATTTTATAATATTAGTAGGATAAACAATACATAACTTCAAACTATATAAAGAAGAAAAATATAAAGAAAAGAAGGAGAAACAAACAAAAACACTAAAAAAACTAATTATATTATTATCTAATACCTACTTTAAACTTATATCTAAAAGCTATCTATGTATTTTTAAAATCTAAAGCGCGCTTATTTCGAGAAGAATCAATAAGAACCACGTTCGTTCGCATTAAGAGTGACAATGTGAGCACAGAGTACATTGTAATATGAGTGAAGTCAGCGCGTGAGCGCTCCCGCCTTCTTATAGATGTAGCGGATGGCCGTTTCGCGTGTTAAACAAAAATCTACCGTATAGCCATACCAATACTGGTGCGGCGAGATTTGGAAGTTTTATTTCATCTATCATAAGTGTTTACTAACCGATTACTATATATTTTTAAATAGATATTAAAGTGTATAGTGATAAGGATATATCCATGTGAAATACAATATATTTATGTATTTAATACACTTTGAACTTTTAGGCATTTCTTTCGATTAAACACGTTATTGTGGCTAATTTATAAAAGATAGACATATACTATTCAGGGTTTTTTTGTAGATCTTTTGAAGACCATCATTTTTGTAGTACATATTTTTGGTGTATGATCAACGTATGCGAAGATAAGAGCTCGAAAGCGCATTTCATCATCCGACTTGCTTCAAATTTATCGTCACTGCTCAGCTCCTATGTATCTTAGCGTTATGTTATATAGCCTATAACCTGCCCAGGAGTATGCACTACAATCGTACCAAGTTTGGTTAAAATCCCTTTAGTAGTTTTTGACCCATGCGTGCACATACAGACAGACAGACAGACAGACAGACAGACAGACAAAAAACCTATTGATTGCATTTTTGGCATCAGTATCGATAACCATTCATCCCCCAATAATAATTTTTAATATATATTCAATGTACAGAATTGACCTCTCTACAGTTTTATTATAAGTATAGATAGATATAGATTGTGCTAAAAGTATTCGTCATCAGTTTCTGCTATGCAGTCTTCAAACTCTTGCTATTTACTATTTATTGTTGTACTGTACATCTTTTTATGGAATAGTTGTATTATCGTAATGTAATAGCTGTGTTATACATTCTATCTGACAATTTGCTTCCCCGCGCAACCTCGGTTTATGTCTCCTATTACCCGTGGCGTGATGTTCCAACAACGTGTACTATAAAGAAGGTTAAAGGGTCTTTACAAAAAAAAAAGTAACCTATCACCTTTTTTTTGAAATTTTACATATTATGTATGAAACGGACCTTTAAGCAGTGCATGCAAAAAAAGCTATAAAAAAGGAATAATTTTACCTCATTTTGATACATTTTGTATTAATACCATACTCCTTTTGATTGTAGGTCTCGGGTTCGATTCCCGAGTCGAACTAAATGTTTGTATGATCTGCAAATATTTGTTTCGGAGTTAGGGTGTTTTCTATGTATGATATGTATGTATTTACAAAAAAAAAGTATATATGTATTTGTATCGGTTGTTTAGTACCCATAACACAAGCTCTGCTTAGCTTGGGACTAGATGGCGTTGTGTGTTTGATGTCCGAAAATTTTTTCGCTTCGCTATCGCTTAGTATAGAGGCTAAGTTGTTGATTCAATGGCTAATTAAGCTGGTTGGCTACGACATATATAGCCTATAGTCTTGACCATGAAAGTGTGGTTGTTCCCCCCGAGGTGGCTTGCGAGAGTCTGGATAGGTCATAAGAGTTTTTGTTATTATGTATTTCAAACAATATGCACCTGAATCGAATAGTGCTCTGCACCTGAATTGTTGCAGATGACCGATCAATAACTGTTGTCAAAATGAGAAGTTTGATCAGATGACCTATAATGTAATTTGCCTTTTTAAACTTACTTTTATTGAATTATTATTTTGTATTATTGCAGCTGAGACCAACAAAAATGCAGAAGAAGGGTTGCCTAAACCCAAACAGGTACTGTTTCCCCCTGAAAAGGTCCAGTTATGATGGCAAAATTCTTGGGAAGTTGGTACTGGCATGCAGAATATGGTCAACACATGTTATTTAAACTCCACGTTGCAGGCTCTATTCCATGTACCTGCCTTTGCTAATTGGCTGGTCACTGAAGAGCCTCATGCTGCAAAGTGTAATCAACAAGGTATGATAATAACTGATTAAAGATAAGATGGATATTTTCAATCTGCGTCATAAATAACTATTATTTATTTTAACTCACAGCTTAATACATTAGGTTTCTATTGTAGTGTAATATGTAGCTTCAGAAACTACAACCATTCAATTGTAAATATATTGTTTAGCCACTACTTTAATCTATAAATGTTAATTTTAAAGGAGTTCATAATACTACTACTGCCCTCACACTGAATTTTCACATTGTAACTTAAAGAATTTTGACTTCATTAATTTATTACGTAGCAGACAAATAAATACTTTTATATTAAATAACGTAAAAATAATCCAAACAAACAAATAAAATTGAAGTGCCTGTTTGTAATTTAAAATTAAGAACTTTTCACTAAATGTAAATGAAAGTACATACATACGATACCTATACAAAAAAGTTTTTTTCTGTTTGTTCCGGTTTATCTTTGGAATGACTGAACCGATTTTGACGGGATTTAACTGACGATATATGGAGTAACTTAGGCAAAAAATTTTTTAGACTAGCTTCGTCCCATGGTGTTGCCCGCGGTTGAAGTTGTACCGCGGGTAACACCAAGCTTGGCTCAGCTAGTATATTAATATTCAACACCATACTATGCATTTTGTAGTTGAGCTGTATTAACAGTGTTAGGTGATTCTCCAAAGAGGAAAAATATACTAGTAAAGACAATTAGTAATTAATAGCAATTATTTTATAAACATACATTACATAATTGTGTTCTAATATTGTATTATCTTTTTTCAACAGAAGCATGCGTTATCTGCGGAATGCGCACAACATTGATGGCGACACAGAAGATTGGTGGCACATCTATCAATCCCTGGCAGGTCTATTCAAAACTACGTCTCATATGTAGACATTTGACACCAGGCCGACAAGAAGATGCTCATGAGTTCCTGAAGTAAATCATTATAAAATTATGATTTCAAATTATCGTTATATCCTATTAATTTAAACTAATTTCATGAAATATGTTTGTTTCAGGTATTTGGTAGAAGCTATGGAAAAGAGCTATTTAAGTCGGTTTATAAATTCCGACAAACTGGATCAGCATAGCAAAGAAACAACACCGTTAAACCAAATTTTTGGTGGATATTTGCGCTCGACAGTGAGATGTCTCTCGTGTCATCATCTATCAACCACTTACCAGCAATTTCAGGTAACATGGCCATCATCAACACTGATATGTTTATTAATGTATATGTCGGAGTGTAAATTAAACTCGTACAAAGTAAACTGTGGAGTGTAAAGTAAACTTTTCTTTACAGGACCTACTTGTGGATATAAGAAAGCATAGTACATTGGATGAAGCTCTTGATTCCTATTTCTCCCGTGAAAGTTTGGAGGATCTAGGCTACCGATGCGAAGCCTGCAATAAAAAGGTGTCTGCTACCAAGCAATTTTTTATTCAACGGGCACCAAAGGTTCTTTGTATTGCACTGAAAAGGTTTTCGTTTGGTGCTAAACTATCCAAAAATGTGCAATTCAGAAGAAAAATAAACCTCAACAAATATATGTACCAAAAGAACACCCAACAACTGGTGAGTCAAGTGAAAATATTTTTTTTGCGGCAAATCGAACTTAACTGTAAAAACCTCATATAACTCCTTGAGAACACAAGGGACGGTAGCATGTGGTGCTTTTTACTATAAAAACACCCCAACCACTGGCCTCTGACGCCCTACTTTGGGAGGACCCTGACCATGTTATTTCAGGTCCTCCCTCAAACAACGCCATGTCTCATCAGGCCCTGTCCCAGGGGAAATAATTTCTCCCAATTAATACCAGCGTGGAACCCCGATTGCACATGCAATCAGGCTGCTATCCCAACTGCAGTAATCATTCTGCCACCAGAGACCCACATCCTCCGATGGCCTGCGATCCGTCTACGGTTCCTATAGCTGCCGACGTCTTGTTCGCTCGGAATTGGATATCTCCCGATCCCCTTTAGCGGTTTCTTTCGAAGAAAGAGTAGTTGGGGAAAGGAACCACTGCACCCCAGCCCTTCTCACCTTACAGCTTGGCAGCAACGATTGCTGGTGGAGACATGTCTCTTCCGATTTGGTCCACCAGGACTTCACGTTCAGACGCCCATGCAGTCAGTCAGTGCAGACAGTCCTCCAGGGTGTGTTGGGCGGAGTCCTAAGGCTGCGCACTTGAGATAACAAACATAAATACTTCGGAGATTTACGTCAAAATTTCAGATGTTGATTATTTGATATACTGCCTCGTTGGTCTCGCGGTTGGAGTATGCGACTGCTGATCATGAGGTCTGGGGTTCGGTTCCCGGGTCGGACCAAATGTTTGTATGATCTACAAATATTTGTTTCGGAGTTTGGGTGTTTTCTATGTATAATATGTATGTATTTACAAAAAAAAAAGTATATATGTATTTATATCAGTTGTCTAGTACCCTTAACACAAGCTCTGCTTAGCTTGGGACTAGATGGCGTTGTGTGTTAGATGTCCGAAATATTTATTATTATAATTTTAATTAATTTATTTATTAAAATTTAAAACAACTAATATATTGCTATATTTTTGTTTCAGAATTATAAACTAGTGAGCTTAGTAAGCCACTATGGCCTATCGCAAAACTGTGGACACTACACAGCTGTGGGGCAAGCATCAAACGGAAACTATTATACATTTGATGATAACTGTGTGCGCCCAATACCACTTTCAGCAGTATTAGGCACAAGTGCATATATAATGTTCTTCGAAATAGATTATGCAACAGAAGAGGTATCGGCATCTACTGCCTGCCTCTACATCTAGTGTAGTTTATGGACCACAACTACCTAATAATATATTGAAAGACCGTTTCTAGTGAGAAGAATGACCCCCTATTGAGCCCTAGCTTAAATGGAGTCACTAATAAAAAGTAAGTCAATTTTCAATACATTGTCACTATATTTAAGGCTTTCTCATGCGCTAAGTGCAATTTTCTACTAAGCAGGATTTATTAGGAAGAAACTGTCATGAATTGAGGTCCTACACTGAGAGTTAACGAATTATATAAATTTCATTATGATGTAAAAAACTAATTAGTACATTAAGAATACTTTATTGTTAAAAGTAAATGTGGCATATCTGCTCATTGGTGGCCCCTTGGAGCAAATACAAAGAGAAAAGGGCCCAAGCGACTGTGCACCGTGATTAAAACATTCACTAGAGTAGGCGAGGTCTAAAGTTCTACACTGTTAGCGTTCGTACTGTGCACTTGTATCGATAATCGCAAATTTTCATGGTATAAAAAGAAAAAGATGTGGTGTTATATTAAATCGTTTTTAAAAACTACAGAAAATAAATAAATAAACACTACTGAGCAATAAAATTTGTAAATAATTTTAAATTTCACTTTTTAACCCGGCGTCTTGGAGGCAGGGTCAATATGACTGAATCCAAGACGCCGTATGGTGGCGCCTGCGCAAGTAGCTACACGTATGTAAACTTGCGACCGGGTTATTAAGCCCCAGCTCAACGGCGACGACTATTTTTAATTTATTACGTATGAAAGCACTCGATTACGCTTTCTTTTAAATAAATATGTAAAATGAACGTAGAGCAGAAGGAGCGCCGTCGAATCTTATTATTACTTGAGGCATGGGCGTAGCTAGAAGTGGGGGGGGGGGAGAGTTTTGTACAACATCTCCACCACTCCCCGAAATGTTTCTATACTCTTGATATTTTTTTACACCTGTAATTTTTTTAAAAAACAATGTTACCGTTAAAGTTATGTAGTAATTTTATTATCTTGAAACCTTCTCCCGAAACTGAAACCTGCCAACGCCAATGACTTGAAGAATTTTAAGATAGCGACGAAAATGGGCCTAGTGCATCTGATTGTGAAAGTGAAAATCATGTTAGTGTTCGTTGGGTATTATAAGAAACACCAACAATAAATCATGTATAAAACCTCGTCAGTTTTTGATGAATTTCGGTCTAGCAACCCTTAACTACAAACAGTGTGTGTTAGATGTCCGAAATATTTATTTTATTTTTACATTAGAAAATAAGAAACTAGATTTTTAATGAAGTTTTTGTGCCAAAAATAGTGAAGAGAGTTTCGTTTTTTTTACTTAATTAAAAGTGTTTTAGAAGCAGTGAAATACAAATAGTTTTAGTTGATTATATTGATTGTTTCTTTTCCGTTGTCTATGTAATGATTTTTTTTTAAATTAATAAAATAACTTTTCAATTATTCAGTGTTTCTGTTACCCTCCTGACCTTCCTCAATGTTAGTGTAATTTTTTTACGCCACAGTGACGTCGGGTTAAAACTGTTCTAAAATAATCTCATGTTTTTGGTATATAAGTATTAAATCTATTTGCCACTAGATAGTAAAACTTTGTATATTGTAAACTAAAAATATAAAGGTGATGTGGTAGGATATGATAGTGAAAGGAGAATTACAGACCCTAGTACAGCTTTGCCAACTATACAGGATCTGTCATACTTGTACAATTAATAAAGTGAATCATTCTGAATGTTTATATGTATTTTGTATATTTTTAGACCTTTACAAAGAGTAAATAATGTCTTCTCAAAAAAAGCAAAATACTATATAACTAAACTTTTATGTTCGTCATAACGCATTCCCAGCTTTTCTAAACTTGCTAAGCATAACGATAATCATATTTAAATCGATACTCACAAATGATGCTTGCTTGCTAATAAAATTAATAAATTTACGCAAAAGCAGTTAACATTTTGTGCAAAATAAATCGGGAATTTTTTTATTGACGAAACAAGATAATATTATACGAATGTCGATGGCGTCTTTGCTACTGTATTTTTTTTTTTTGATTGCCATGGATTGTAGTTTTTGCGACATTAAGTATTTCGCAATACGCATTCTTGACACAAAGTTCAGTGTGCAATATATAATTTGACTCGCTTCAAAATGAAAATTTGATAAATATACAATTCGATTGTGGCCATAATCTAGAGATGTAAGTAGATTTACAGTAATAACTATTTATTACTTCTTTGTCATTTCTAAGATAACATAATAATTGTGTATTTACAATATACGATATTATATTAATTCTATTAGATGTTATTTTATTTCTTCATTCAAAAACAGTGCTCTAAAGAACTACATTAAGAAACCCATCACTACAACTTGAGATCCAACCATTAGCAACAGAGGTTCAGCCTGTACGAGTAAAGGCACAACCAGCATCATAAGATTATGGTGACCATAATCATAACATTAATTGTGGTGTTTGTGGGCAGGGCATGGTATTCACTACAAGTTATTTTGTAGATGACATACATGAGGTATTCCACAGTCCTGAACATGATTCTCGGTAACCCGAGCATCAGCTGGTATAGTATTTACAAGTTTTTATTGAAAGTAAAGGTAAAACTTTTCCGTCCACCAAAGTACCCTCCTGTATACGGGAGGCAGGACAAGCATGAAGACGGTGGAGATATTCCGAACGGCAGCGCGAGCTTATGTAGCAGAGCATGTCACTGAAGCCAGCTTGAAGAGTCTGCTACAGAAGCCGTGTAAATAAAAATTGCGCCCATGAAACAAGTGCCGTTGTCTATGTAAAAACACGTATTTAGAGCCACGAACGTAGAAATGACACCGTGCTTAAATCATTTTAGGCCGTGATTGTATAGATAGCCTGACAAAAGGCACATAGGACATATATGTATATAATAGTATATAAAGGAACGTTTTAGAGAGCTTTTAAGATGTTCCAGCATGAATATTTTAACCGTGTCTGTTCTAATTTGGTGGGTGCTCTGCTAAATGGACAGTTGCTACAGCATTAAGACAATTGATCGAGAAGTTTGAACAATTATTTTTAGCTAACACAACTGAAGATTTTGTTGTACAGAAAAATGAAAACGGGCACGTGTCATTATTTGTTACTATTGTCGGTACTACTATGTCATTTCAACGGCTATCTATGGAAGATCTCTTACTAAATATATCGGCACTTTATTAATGGATTGGAGGGGATTGATCCTATATTGCTTCATGCAATGCAATAAAGTCCTGACATTCATCAGCAAAACATATTTTGTTTTCAATGTAACTGAAAGATGAATGGTCAGGATGCCATATTACGCCATTGCTATCATTGTATTGTTAGTAACTATTTATTTATTATAATGCATGCAGATACATTTCTCTTCAATAAACGAGTACTGAAACTAAAATATTCTTTTATTTGTCCTATATCCTAAGAATAACAATAACACTACAAAGAGAAGGTAAACTTGAAAGAGAATCTTGTACCAACGCATGTGAATAGTGTGGTACCATACCCCAACCCCTTCCCCCATCTCCCAAAGACCGGCAACGCACTTGTGACGCCACTGGTGTTGCGGGTGTCTTACTTATTCTGTAAAAAAATGTCGATCGTTATGAAAACAACATAAAGAGAAAGGTTTGTGCGGAGCAATGCTAGATGCAAGTCTCTTACGCATTTTGTAGTAATACTAGGAGAACTATAACATCACTTCTCTTTAGACACGTTGATGGTAGGAAGTTCAATTTCAGTACAGATCTTACATATTTTTTATGTAATCAGAATAAAATGACGGCCATAATTCCAATTAATTTAACTAGCAAAACAGTAAAAGATAAAAAGAAACACATAAAATAATACAAGTGCTGTCACCATCTGCAACTTGGGAACACACCTTGTGGCATGCTAACCAACACCTTAATAGATCCCAACAGACCTGCTATCCCTTAAGACGCTAGTCAAGTTGGGCTTGAACTGATAAAGAAAAATCTGCCGCTTTTGCTTTGCCTCACTCTTAGCGGAAGTCTTTAAGCTCAATGAGAGTAATTTTTAAAGGGGGATTCCGTTACCGTGCAACAAAGTGCTGGAATGATTTGCCGCCGCCACTTCGTACCCTAGTTGTTCATAATACTTTTAAGTCAAAAGTGAGGATAATGTTTTTGTCACTACAAAAATCCGGTACCTTGTAGTGGATGTATGTAATGCTAGATGCGTTCCTCTTGCTATAGTCTTAATCTACTATCTTATATATATATATATATATCTCTTATGTGTTTAATTTCTACACTACTGTAACAGGTGGATAGAAAAAAAAGAGTCGCAGTATACAAATGTCCAGAGTCAGGACAATGACTTTGTACGGATATTATGTTATGTGACATTAATTGGGGTAGCAGTAGTAGGGCGCACAAATCTTAAATTTAAAATTTGAATAATAAAATAATTTCCAAATTTCTAGTATTTAACATTCATACATAAACATACACTCATATTACTCATATTGCACATATAAACATACACATACAGACATACTAAAATATATACTATATTTATTAAGTAATTTTAATGACAAATAATAATCCTTGACTAGAGTTTTAAATGGGGATAAGGTTTTAGCGTAACGGATTGTGGGTATGTTTTTAATTTAATGTATACCTATGTTTTCAATTACTACGTGAATCTTTTAATTTTAAAAACTGTACACTTGTCCGGAGGTATTTTGTCGGGCTTCAGCTGAAAATCAACGCTGTGGTCACTCTCAGGACCGCAGCATAAGCTGAGCTGTGGCCCTTTAGTCATATACTCACACAGCCAGATTATGTCATTTGCTCTTTTTTGTTTTTTTTTCTTATGTCTTTTGTTTTGTATTATGTTTGTTGTTTAGTATTGTTAAAATGTACCTTATTATTCTCGTGTCCTTTGTGAATGTGGCTAATAAATGTATTCTTTCTTTCTTAATAACCAACAAACCGGTTTAGATGCTCATACCAGATACTTAACCAAGCCATTCAATTGTGTCTGTGTATCAAGACAGTATTTCCGAAGAAAATCATAGAGAAATATAATTAATCAATGCTAATAAGGCTCCACGTTTTGACTTGTTTGCACCCCGAATCCTTGGAGGAAGTTCCTAAAAATGTATCATTAACGCGTGATCGGAGAGGGTGACTGCTTAAAAATATGTGGAAGACATTCTTCTCGATCATGTTTTTACCTTACACCGGGTATGTTGGGTAGGTATTAATTCTGTATTGATGCATGGAAATGCTCCGTGCCATTTGTAGCGCCCTGATCGATAAACACTGACTTACCTAACAAGTTCCACAATACAATACTAAATACTAATAATTTTTAATAGTTACAAAAGCACTTAATGAAATTTAAATATGTTTAACATTTCGTAAAGTGAAAGGCCATATAGAGAAAAGATCAATCATAAGATATTGTGTTTTTATATAAATTGACAAAGAAGTTTGAACAAAAACGGGTTCATATAATGGGGTGATAAAAAGAACCGTATTGCTATGATACGAGTAACATTAAGTGCAAAGTTTCGTTTTTGACAGTTAATAATAGTCGTAAAGAAATTGTACTAAAATGGGAAAAGTAATAAAAGTGAAATGGGTGGAGGTTAACACACCTTCACCACGCAAATTATCACTCATTGTTTCATAGGAAAATCTGCTTAAGACATCTTCTCTTTGTTTTTGCTCCGTGGCTAGTCAAATGACATTATATGTAACATTCAGTACCTGAGTTGTGAACACACTTCTTATTAAAGAAATTCGTGGTTTCAGAGTTAAAGAGAAAGAGGAGCGTCGAGAAAATGAACAGAGTCCCAATACGAGTGTTAGTAGCATGTCACCGCTCAGCGATAGAAGCGGGGCAGGTATGGCGCTTCCTGCGCCTGCAACCGTCCTAGAAGCGCAAGCGCAGGCACCCGCGCCTGTGCCCGCGCCCGCTCTCGCTGCCACCTCTGCGCCCGCTCACGCTCCCACCGCAACGTCTCTGGATACATTGCGCCACCTGCAGGGCGTGTCGCACCGCGGTTACGGCGCTCCCGTCCATTCCTGGAACGGAACTCACAGTGCATTATCCCGACAGGTACCTTTCTTGTAGAGACGGCTTGTTCAATATTTTCAATTCATAAACTATAAGTATTTATCGCGCAGGGTTTTTTAAAAAATTTATTTTAAGCTTTTTAAACTGAACTAATATATAAGGCAATACAATAATATAGAAACCTAAGCGAAATTTGAAAATTTATACAAACTTTAAGGTTGAAGTTTGAACCCAAAAATACAAATGTATGCTGTAAGTTTTTGAAAAGTTGGGTTCTCTGGAGACTATTCTAGTTGTAGCATCAGGTCGAAGTTAATCAATTAATTGTCATTCAACGATTATACTAGCACGCGTGAAGCACTTAATCGAAAAATCATACAACATATTAAAAAAACAAAGCTAAGAACCACCGCAAGGAAACTGACTTGCAAATAGGAAAAACCGCGTCGAAATCGGTCCATCCGTTTTAGAGATACGCTATCATACACACACACACACACACACACACACATACATACATACATATATACATATATATAGGCACATTAAAACTGACTTAAATTGTATTTATAGGTATTTGAAGAACGGCGGGAACGTTTGATGCAACTGATGAGATGGACCGGGGCCGTAATAAAAAAGTGAAAAAAATTCACAATTACAATAATGGGTTCAACAATAGTCGAAATGGATATAATCCGTTTCAGGTAATAATAATCAATATTTAAATATAGTTCTATAGAGAAATAAGAAAGACAGTAATCTTTACCATGTTTTTTTTTCAATAGGATAGGCAAGATAAGCCGCACAGGGGTAGCAATTTTAAGTATCGGAGCGAACGACGCCCGTCCCACCACTTTAATAAACAGAACAGTAATAAGTACAAGCGGTTTAACAGGTGATTATAAACTATTTTAATATTGTGTATTAATTCGAAATTGAAAAGTATGTGTTGATGTGCCAACCGCATAGCATCATTTTTAGGATTTCGTACCCAAAAGGTAAAAAGAGACCCAATGACTAAGACTTTCCTGTCTATCTGTTGGTCCGTCTGTCTGTCACCAGGCTGTATCTCATGAACCGTGACAGTTAGGCAATTGTAGTTTTCAGAGATGACGTATTTCTGTTGCCGCTATAACAACAAGTACTAAAAACCAGAGGCTCCCATAGATTCATGTATAGTTTAAATCTGAATCTCGGAAGCGGCTCTAACGATTTGCATAAATTTATAATGCTGAGGGTTTCGGGGGCGATAAACCGATCCGGCAAAGATATATAAAAAAAAAAATACCAAAGAAAAAATACCGGTATTTAAACGGTCATCCAGGTACTAAAACGTGGTACGATGATAATAATAATAATGTATAATACATTCATCTTCTTACATATAAAAATCAATAGCAGTTCATTTGTCTTGCTAAAACTCAAAGAAATTTTTTTACCTGTTAAACAATGGATTAGCACGGGCTTTTGTACCGCACTTAAAGCCTTTTTTAACATTTAAAGAATATTTATCATTTCTAGGAAAAAACTAATATTATTGCATGTTCCGAAATCTGAATGTGGAAAATAGTTTACGCACAACTTTCTTGCCATTGAAATAAATGTTTTTAATTTATTTTTTAATGCAGTACAGATTTAATAATTTAAAAAAAAGCCGACTTCAAATCTATGTAAAGACGAGAAAATGTTCGTTTTACTTGCATCAACCTGTAGCAAAACTTTTTAACTTAAGATACAGATCAAAAAAAGAAATTAAAACCGCATTAGCATTTTACAAATATATAAAATTCTGTGTTTGACCGACAAATAACAATTGGGACTAAAAGACCGAATTTTAACCGGAAAAGTACAAAACAAAAATTAATTTAGAACTGTATTAGCAGTTTGTAAATGTTTATAGTTCGGTATTTCAAAGGTAAGGAGAACATGTAAAAAAACCCGAAACTAAACCGGTAAAATCCAAAACCGGTTTAGCTTAAGTGGTTGTAATAGCTCCATATTATGTCCCGCTGCAAACTTTAGGTATTTTCACACACCCAATTCCGATCTCTGATTATAACCTTTACAATCCCTATTAATAAGAAAATAGTAATTAATAGTAACTAATTAGTCTATACACAATCACTACACGCTATACATAGGTAAACAACTTAACATAAGTTTATATGACGTAAAAAAAAATCTATTAACATTTACAATATCCCAGATAAGATAAGATAAGATTCATTTATTCCAGTAATAAGAAGTAGTGATTAGTCTAAAGAATCCACTACATATTTTTGTTGTTTATATTGTGTAACTTTTGTTACTTTTTTCAACATAATCTTGTGTTATCTGCGGAATGCACGCCACATTGATGGCGACACAGATTAGTGATGGCACTAACACTACATCCATCAATCCCTGGCGGGTCAATTCAAAGCTACGTCTCATATGTAGACATTTGACACCAGGCAAACAAGAGACTCATGAGTTCCTGAAGTAAAACATCTTATAATTTAAAATTGTAATTTAAATGTTATTAATTTAAAACTCATCTCATGAAATGTGTTTTTATCAGGTATCTGGTAGTGGCTATGGAGAACTGTTACTTAAGTCGGTTCATGAATTCCGACAATTGGGATCAACGCAGCAAAGAGACAACACCATTAAATCAAATTTTATGAGGATATTTAAGTTCCACAGTAAGATGTCTGACGTGTAAGCATCTATCATATACACTACATATCAGCACTTTCAGGTAACATGGCCATCTAATTAAAAAACCGCAGACTTTATAAAGATAACATTCAAAATCGATAAATTGCAATGTGTTGAAAATGTGACATTGACATTTGTCGTTCTTTTTATTAAACTAAACTAAACTAAACTAAAGATTAAACTAGTTGTCAGTATATTTGAGGACACTGATTTCCCAATAACGATTGCCATAGATGTTCATGACAATCGGGACCGACAGCCGTTAACGTGCTCTCCGAAGCGCCAGCGGAAAATACCGCCATCTTCCATACTCCAGACTGCTATTAGAAATTCCTTGTAAGAAAAACCCAACAGCAGTCTGACCCGGGAATCGAACCCGAGACCTCTTGATCTGCTGTGGCTTACGCTAACCACTAGACCAACGACACAGGCAGGCTTATTTTTTTCCACAAATACATACTAAAAAATAATCTTCTACTTAAAATAATGGTTCTATTCATTAAGAAATTAAAAATTATATAAATATTTCAAATAATAAATAAAGAGAGACAGAAAGATTTTCGTAAAACAAATTCAACGAGTTATACAACACTGTTTTTAGGTGGGGGTCGTTCATCGTGCTGTTCGTGGTGTCGTGATTTTGTGCAACAGTGTACCCTGTGATTTCGTGCGGCGTGGATCAGTCTAGCGCTCAGTGTTGAATTCATTTCGTTTTGTCGGTGTCTAGAGGACGTGCATTTTCAAAATACTTATCGTATTTTTTAAATAATTAATAATAAAGTGACGACGTGCTTTCTAATCTCTAAAGTGATATTGTAATTTTGGAGGTAAAATGGCTCCTTCCATTTGTGACCCAGTAACAAGCTCTTCTCTGCTGGACAGTAGACTTTATTCGTCGGCTAAAAGTGTGCTTTTGTCTAAGATTGAATTTGAAGAATCTGGTGATTATCAAAGCAATGTTCTGGATGGGTTGAAGTCTAAGTACGTGGTGATTCGACCTAGAAAACCTGTTAATGAATCCAAAGTCATCAGAAAAGAGTGTAGTTCGACCAGCCAAACATCAGGTAAATTACACAATACTTCTTATCTTGTAAATAATGCAGGTTTGTTTGTTAACTACATGCACGATAAGGCCAATTTAGAGACTATATTTTATGGTCATTTTCACTATCAAATAGTTTCTATGTATCAAACATCCGAAATCTTTTTATTAAAATATTAATGTTTTATTGTTCAATATATGGTTTCTAGCGGTTCAAGTAATTATGTATTATTGTGCTAAAAGTATTCGTCATCAGTTTCTGCTATGCAGTCTTCAAACTCTTGCTATTTACTATTTATTGTTGTACTGTACATCTTTTTATGGAATAGTTGTATTATCGTAATGTAATAGCTGTGTTATACATTCTATCTGACAATTTGCTTCCCCGCGCAACCTCGGTTTATGTCTCCTATTACCCGTGGCGTGATGTTCCAACAACGTGTACTATAAAGAAGGTTAAAGGGTCTTTACAAAAAAAAAAGTAACCTATCACCTTTTTTTTGAAATTTTACATATTATGTATGAAACGGACCTTTAAGCAGTGCATGCAAAAAAAGCTATAAAAAAGGAATAATTTTACCTCATTTTGATACATTTTGTATTAATACCATACTCCTTTTGATTGTAGGTCTCGGGTTCGATTCCCGAGTCGAACTAAATGTTTGTATGATCTGCAAATATTTGTTTCGGAGTTAGGGTGTTTTCTATGTATGATATGTATGTATTTACAAAAAAAAAGTATATATGTATTTGTATCGGTTGTTTAGTACCCATAACACAAGCTCTGCTTAGCTTGGGACTAGATGGCGTTGTGTGTTTGATGTCCGAAAATTTTTTCGCTTCGCTATCGCTTAGTATAGAGGCTAAGTTGTTGATTCAATGGCTAATTAAGCTGGTTGGCTACGACATATATAGCCTATAGTCTTGACCATGAAAGTGTGGTTGTTCCCCCCGAGGTGGCTTAGAGTCTGGATAGGTCATAAGAGTTTTTGTTATTATGTATTTCAAACAATATGCACCTGAATCGAATAGTGCTCTGCACCTGAATTGTTGCAGATGACCGATCAATAACTGTTGTCAAAATGAGAAGTTTGATCAGATGACCTATAATGTAATTTGCCTTTTTAAACTTACTTTTATTGAATTATTATTTTGTATTATTGCAGCTGAGACCAACAAAAATGCAGAAGAAGGGTTGCCTAAACCCAAACAGGTACTGTTTCCCCCTGAAAAGGTCCAGTTAGGATGGCAAAATTCTTGGGAAGTTGGTACTGGCATGCAGAATATGGTCAACACATGTTATTTAAACTCCACGTTGCAGGCTCTATTCCATGTACCTGCCTTTGCTAATTGGCTGGTCACTGAAGAGCCTCATGCTGCAAAGTGTAATCAACAAGGTATGATAATAACTGATTAAAGATAAGATGGATATTTTCAATCTGCGTCATAAATAACTATTATTTATTTTAACTCACAGCTTAATACATTAGGTTTCTATTGTAGTGTAATATGTAGCTTCAGAAACTACAACCATTCAATTGTAAATATATTGTTTAGCCACTACTTTAATCTATAAATGTTAATTTTAAAGGAGTTCATAATACTACTACTGCCCTCACACTGAATTTTCACATTGTAACTTAAAGAATTTTGACTTCATTAATTTATTACGTAGCAGACAAATAAATACTTTTATATTAAATAACGTAAAAATAATCCAAACAAACAAATAAAATTGAAGTGCCTGTTTGTAATTTAAAATTAAGAACTTTTCACTAAATGTAAATGAAAGTACATACATACGATACCTATACAAAAAAGTTTTTTTCTGTTTGTTCCGGTTTATCTTTGGAATGACTGAACCGATTTTGACGGGATTTAACTGACGATATATGGAGTAACTTAGGCAAAAATTTTTTTAGACTAGCTTCGTCCCATGGTGTTGCCCGCGGTTGAAGTTGTACCGCGGGTAACACCAAGCTTGGCTCAGCTAGTATATTAATATTTAACACCATACTATGCATTTTGTAGTTGAGCTGTATTAACAGTGTTAGGTGATTCTCCAAAGAGGAAAAATATACTAGTAAAGACAATTAGTAATTAATAGCAATTATTTTATAAACATACATTACATAATTGTGTTCTAATATTGTATTATCTTTTTTCAACAGAAGCATGCGTTATCTGCGGAATGCGCACAACATTGATGGCGACACAGAAGATTGGTGGCACATCTATCAATCCCTGGCAGGTCTATTCAAAACTACGTCTCATATGTAGACATTTGACACCAGGCCGACAAGAAGATGCTCATGAGTTCCTGAAGTAAATCATTATAAAATTATGATTTCAAATTATCGTTATATCCTATTAATTTAAACTAATTTCATGAAATATGTTTGTTTCAGGTATTTGGTAGAAGCTATGGAAAAGAGCTATTTAAGTCGGTTTATAAATTCCGACAAACTGGATCAGCATAGCAAAGAAACAACACCGTTAAACCAAATTTTTGGTGGATATTTGCGCTCGACAGTGAGATGTCTCTCGTGTCATCATCTATCAACCACTTACCAGCAATTTCAGGTAACATGGCCATCATCAACACTGATATGTTTATTAATGTATATGTCGGAGTGTAAATTAAACTCGTACAAAGTAAACTGTGGAGTGTAAAGTAAACTTTTCTTTACAGGACCTACTTGTGGATATAAGAAAGCATAGTACATTGGATGAAGCTCTTGATTCCTATTTCTCCCGTGAAAGTTTGGAGGATCTAGGCTACCGATGCGAAGCCTGCAATAAAAAGGTGTCTGCTACCAAGCAATTTTTTATTCAACGGGCACCAAAGGTTCTTTGTATTGCACTGAAAAGGTTTTCGTTTGGTGCTAAACTATCCAAAAATGTGCAATTCAGAAGAAAAATAAACCTCAACAAATATATGTACCAAAAGAACACCCAACAACTGGTGAGTCAAGTGAAAATATTTTTTTTGCGGCAAATCGAACTTAACTGTAAAAACCTCATATAACTCCTTGAGAACACAAGGGACGGTAGCATGTGGTGCTTTTTACTATAAAAACACCCCAACCACTGGCCTCTGACGCCCTACTTTGGGAGGACCCTGACCATGTTATTTCAGGTCCTCCCTCAAACAACGCCATGTCTCATCAGGCCCTGTCCCAGGGGAAATAATTTCTCCCAATTAATACCAGCGTGGAACCCCGATTGCACATGCAATCAGGCTGCTATCCCAACTGCAGTAATCATTCTGCCACCAGAGACCCACATCCTCCGATGGCCTGCGATCCGTCTACGGTTCCTATAGCTGCCGACGTCTTGTTCGCTCGGAATTGGATATCTCCCGATCCCCTTTAGCGGTTTCTTTCGAAGAAAGAGTAGTTGGGGAAAGGAACCACTGCACCCCAGCCCTTCTCACCTTACAGCTTGGCAGCAACGATTGCTGGTGGAGACATGTCTCTTCCGATTTGGTCCACCAGGACTTCACGTTCAGACGCCCATGCAGTCAGTCAGTGCAGACAGTCCTCCAGGGTGTGTTGGGCGGAGTCCTAAGGCTGCGCACTTGAGATAACAAACATAAATACTTCGGAGATTTACGTCAAAATTTCAGATGTTGATTATTTGATATACTGCCTCGTTGGTCTCGCGGTTGGAGTATGCGACTGCTGATCATGAGGTCTGGGGTTCGGTTCCCGGGTCGGACCAAATGTTTGTATGATCTACAAATATTTGTTTCGGAGTTTGGGTGTTTTCTATGTATAATATGTATGTATTTACAAAAAAAAAAGTATATATGTATTTATATCAGTTGTCTAGTACCCTTAACACAAGCTCTGCTTAGCTTGGGACTAGATGGCGTTGTGTGTTAGATGTCCGAAATATTTATTATTATAATTTTAATTAATTTATTTATTAAAATTTAAAACAACTAATATATTGCTATATTTTTGTTTCAGAATTATAAACTAGTGAGCTTAGTAAGCCACTATGGCCTATCGCAAAACTGTGGACACTACACAGCTGTGGGGCAAGCATCAAACGGAAACTATTATACATTTGATGATAACTGTGTGCGCCCAATACCACTTTCAGCAGTATTAGGCACAAGTGCATATATAATGTTCTTCGAAATAGATTATGCAACAGAAGAGGTATCGGCATCTACTGCCTGCCTCTACATCTAGTGTAGTTTATGGACCACAACTACCTAATAATATATTGAAAGACCGTTTCTAGTGAGAAGAATGACCCCCTATTGAGCCCTAGCTTAAATGGAGTCACTAATAAAAAGTAAGTCAATTTTCAATACATTGTCACTATATTTAAGGCTTTCTCATGCGCTAAGTGCAATTTTCTACTAAGCAGGATTTATTAGGAAGAAACTGTCATGAATTGAGGTCCTACACTGAGAGTTAACGAATTATATAAATTTCATTATGATGTAAAAAACTAATTAGTACATTAAGAATACTTTATTGTTAAAAGTAAATGTGGCATATCTGCTCATTGGTGGCCCCTTGGAGCAAATACAAAGAGAAAAGGGCCCAAGCGACTGTGCACCGTGATTAAAACATTCACTAGAGTAGGCGAGGTCTAAAGTTCTACACTGTTAGCGTTCGTACTGTGCACTTGTATCGATAATCGCAAATTTTCATGGTATAAAAAGAAAAAGATGTGGTGTTATATTAAATCGTTTTTAAAAACTACAGAAAATAAATAAATAAACACTACTGAGCAATAAAATTTGTAAATAATTTTAAATTTCACTTTTTAACCCGGCGTCTTGGAGGCAGGGTCAATATGACTGAATCCAAGACGCCGTATGGTGGCGCCTGCGCAAGTAGCTACACGTATGTAAACTTGCGACCGGGTTATTAAGCCCCAGCTCAACGGCGACGACTATTTTTAATTTATTACGTATGAAAGCACTCGATTACGCTTTCTTTTAAATAAATATGTAAAATGAACGTAGAGCAGAAGGAGCGCCGTCGAATCTTATTATTACTTGAGGCATGGGCGTAGCTAGAAGTGGGGGGGGGGGAGAGTTTTGTACAACATCTCCACCACTCCCCGAAATGTTTCTATACTCTTGATATTTTTTTACACCTGTAATTTTTTTAAAAAACAATGTTACCGTTAAAGTTATGTAGTAATTTTATTATCTTGAAACCTTCTCCCGAAACTGAAACCTGCCAACGCCAATGACTTGAAGAATTTTAAGATAGCGACGAAAATGGGCCTAGTGCATCTGATTGTGAAAGTGAAAATCATGTTAGTGTTCGTTGGGTATTATAAGAAACACCAACAATAAATCATGTATAAAACCTCGTCAGTTTTTGATGAATTTCGGTCTAGCAACCCTTAACTACAAACAGTGTGTGTTAGATGTCCGAAATATTTATTTTATTTTTACATTAGAAAATAAGAAACTAGATTTTTAATGAAGTTTTTGTGCCAAAAATAGTGAAGAGAGTTTCGTTTTTTTTACTTAATTAAAAGTGTTTTAGAAGCAGTGAAATACAAATAGTTTTAGTTGATTATATTGATTGTTTCTTTTCCGTTGTCTATGTAATGATTTTTTTTTAAATTAATAAAATAACTTTTCAATTATTCAGTGTTTCTGTTACCCTCCTGACCTTCCTCAATGTTAGTGTAATTTTTTTACGCCACAGTGACGTCGGGTTAAAACTGTTCTAAAATAATCTCATGTTTTTGGTATATAAGTATTAAATCTATTTGCCACTAGATAGTAAAACTTTGTATATTGTAAACTAAAAATATAAAGGTGATGTGGTAGGATATGATAGTGAAAGGAGAATTACAGACCCTAGTACAGCTTTGCCAACTATACAGGATCTGTCATACTTGTACAATTAATAAAGTGAATCATTCTGAATGTTTATATGTATTTTGTATATTTTTAGACCTTTACAAAGAGTAAATAATGTCTTCTCAAAAAAAGCAAAATACTATATAACTAAACTTTTATGTTCGTCATAACGCATTCCCAGCTTTTCTAAACTTGCTAAGCATAACGATAATCATATTTAAATCGATACTCACAAATGATGCTTGCTTGCTAATAAAATTAATAAATTTACGCAAAAGCAGTTAACATTTTGTGCAAAATAAATCGGGAATTTTTTTATTGACGAAACAAGATAATATTATACGAATGTCGATGGCGTCTTTGCTACTGTATTTTTTTTTTTTGATTGCCATGGATTGTAGTTTTTGCGACATTAAGTATTTCGCAATACGCATTCTTGACACAAAGTTCAGTGTGCAATATATAATTTGACTCGCTTCAAAATGAAAATTTGATAAATATACAATTCGATTGTGGCCATAATCTAGAGATGTAAGTAGATTTACAGTAATAACTATTTATTACTTCTTTGTCATTTCTAAGATAACATAATAATTGTGTATTTACAATATACGATATTATATTAATTCTATTAGATGTTATTTTATTTCTTCATTCAAAAACAGTGCTCTAAAGAACTACATTAAGAAACCCATCACTACAACTTGAGATCCAACCATTAGCAACAGAGGTTCAGCCTGTACGAGTAAAGGCACAACCAGCATCATAAGATTATGGTGACCATAATCATAACATTAATTGTGGTGTTTGTGGGCAGGGCATGGTATTCACTACAAGTTATTTTGTAGATGACATACATGAGGTATTCCACAGTCCTGAACATGATTCTCGGTAACCCGAGCATCAGCTGGTATAGTATTTACAAGTTTTTATTGAAAGTAAAGGTAAAACTTTTCCGTCCACCAAAGTACCCTCCTGTATACGGGAGGCAGGACAAGCATGAAGACGGTGGAGATATTCCGAACGGCAGCGCGAGCTTATGTAGCAGAGCATGTCACTGAAGCCAGCTTGAAGAGTCTGCTACAGAAGCCGTGTAAATAAAAATTGCGCCCATGAAACAAGTGCCGTTGTCTATGTAAAAACACGTATTTAGAGCCACGAACGTAGAAATGACACCGTGCTTAAATCATTTTAGGCCGTGATTGTATAGATAGCCTGACAAAAGGCACATAGGACATATATGTATATAATAGTAAATAAAGGAACGTTTTAGAGAGCTTTTAAGATGTTCCAGCATGAATATTTTAACCGTGTCTGTTCTAATTTGGTGGGTGCTCTGCTAAATGGACAGTTGCTACAGCATTAAGACAATTGATCGAGAAGTTTGAACAATTATTTTTAGCTAACACAACTGAAGATTTTGTTGTACAGAAAAATGAAAACGGGCACGTGTCATTATTTGTTACTATTGTCGGTACTACTATGTCATTTCAACGGCTATCTATGGAAGATCTCTTACTAAATATATCGGCACTTTATTAATGGATTGGAGGGGATTGATCCTATATTGCTTCATGCAATGCAATAAAGTCCTGACATTCATCAGCAAAACATATTTTGTTTTCAATGTAACTGAAAGATGAATGGTCAGGATGCCATATTACGCCATTGCTATCATTGTATTGTTAGTAACTATTTATTTATTATAATGCATGCAGATACATTTCTCTTCAATAAACGAGTACTGAAACTAAAATATTCTTTTATTTGTCCTATATCCTAAGAATAACAATAACACTACAAAGAGAAGGTAAACTTGAAAGAGAATCTTGTACCAACGCATGTGAATAGTGTGGTACCATACCCCAACCCCTTCCCCCATCTCCCAAAGACCGGCAACGCACTTGTGACGCCACTGGTGTTGCGGGTGTCTTACTTATTCTGTAAAAAAATGTCGATCGTTATGAAAACAACATAAAGAGAAAGGTTTGTGCGGAGCAATGCTAGATGCAAGTCTCTTACGCATTTTGTAGTAATACTAGGAGAACTATAACATCACTTCTCTTTAGACACGTTGATGGTAGGAAGTTCAATTTCAGTACAGATCTTACATATTTTTTATGTAATCAGAATAAAATGACGGCCATAATTCCAATTAATTTAACTAGCAAAACAGTAAAAGATAAAAAGAAACACATAAAATAATACAAGTGCTGTCACCATCTGCAACTTGGGAACACACCTTGTGGCATGCTAACCAACACCTTAATAGATCCCAACAGACCTGCTATCCCTTAAGACGCTAGTCAAGTTGGGCTTGAACTGATAAAGAAAAATCTGCCGCTTTTGCTTTGCCTCACTCTTAGCGGAAGTCTTTAAGCTCAATGAGAGTAATTTTTAAAGGGGGATTCCGTTACCGTGCAACAAAGTGCTGGAATGATTTGCCGCCGCCACTTCGTACCCTAGTTGTTCATAATACTTTTAAGTCAAAAGTGAGGATAATGTTTTTGTCACTACAAAAATCCGGTACCTTGTAGTGGATGTATGTAATGCTAGATGCGTTCCTCTTGCTATAGTCTTAATCTACTATCTTATATATATATATATATCTCTTATGTGTTTAATTTCTACACTACTGTAACAGGTGGATAGAAAAAAAAGAGTCGCAGTATACAAATGTCCAGAGTCAGGACAATGACTTTGTACGGATATTATGTTATGTGACATTAATTGGGGTAGCAGTAGTAGGGCGCACAAATCTTAAATTTAAAATTTGAATACTAAAATAATTTCCAAATTTCTAATATTTAACATTCATACATAAACATACACTCATATTACTCATATTGCACATATAAACATACACATACAGACATACTAAAATAGATACTATATTTATTAAGTAATTTTAATGACAAATAATAATCCTTGACTAGAGTTTTAAATGGGGATAAGGTTTTAGCGTAACGGATTGTGGGTATGTTTTTAATTTAATGTATACCTATGTTTTCAATTACTACGTGAATCTTTTAATTTTAAAAACTGTACACTTGTCCGGAGGTATTTTGTCGGGCTTCAGCTGAAAATCAACGCTGTGGTCACTCTCAGGACCGCAGCATAAGCTGAGCTGTGGCCCTTTAGTCATATACTCACACAGCCAGATTATGTCATTTGCTCTTTTTTGTTTTTTTTCTTATGTCTTTTGTTTTGTATTATGTTTGTTGTTTAGTATTGTTAAAATGTACCTTATTATTCTCGTGTCCTTTGTGAATGTGGCTAATAAATGTATTCTTTCTTTCTTAATAACCAACAAACCGGTTTAGATGCTCATACCAGATACTTAACCAAGCCATTCAATTGTGTCTGTGTATCAAGACAGTATTTCCGAAGAAAATCATAGAGAAATATAATTAATCAATGCTAATAAGGCTCCACGTTTTGACTTGTTTGCACCCCGAATCCTTGGAGGAAGTTCCTAAAAATGTATCATTAACGCGTGATCGGAGAGGGTGACTGCTTAAAAATATGTGGAAGACATTCTTCTCGATCATGTTTTTACCTTACACCGGGTATGTTGGGTAGGTATTAATTCTGTATTGATGCATGGAAATGCTCCGTGCCATTTGTAGCGCCCTGATCGATAAACACTGACTTACCTAACAAGTTCCACAATACAATACTAAATACTAATAATTTTTATTAGTTACAAAAGCACTTAATGAAATTTAAATATGTTTAACATTTCGTAAAGTGAAAGGCCATAGAGAGAAAAGATCAATCATAAGATATTGTGTTTTTATATAAATTGACAAAGAAGTTTGAACAAAAACGGGTTCATATAATGGGGTGATAAAAAGAACCGTATTGCTATGATACGAGTAACATTAAGTGCAAAGTTTCGTTTTTGACAGTTAATAATAGTCGTAAAGAAATTGTACTAAAATGGGAAAAGTAATAAAAGTGAAATGGGTGGAGGTTAACACACCTTCACCACGCAAATTATCACTCATTGTTTCATAGGAAAATCTGCTTAAGACATCTTCTCTTTGTTTTTGCTCCGTGGCTAGTCAAATGACATTATATGTAACATTCAGGACCTGAGTTGTGAACACACTTCTTATTAAAGAAATTCGTGGTTTCAGAGTTAAAGAGAAAGAGGAGCGTCGAGAAAATGAACAGAGTCCCAATACGAGTGTTAGTAGCATGTCACCGCTCAGCGATAGAAGCGGGGCAGGTATGGCGCTTCCTGCGCCTGCAACCGTCCTAGAAGCGCAAGCGCAGGCACCCGCGCCTGTGCCCGCGCCCGCTCTCGCTGCCACCTCTGCGCCCGCTCACGCTCCCACCGCAACGTCTCTGGATACATTGCGCCACCTGCAGGGCGTGTCGCACCGCGGTTACGGCGCTCCCGTCCATTCCTGGAACGGAACTCACAGTGCATTATCCCGACAGGTACCTTTCTTGTAGAGACGGCTTGTTCAATATTTTCAATTCATAAACTATAAGTATTTATCGCGCAGGGTTTTTTAAAAATTTTATTTTAAGCTTTTTAAACTGAACTAATATATAAGGCAATACAATAATATAGAAACCTAAGCGAAATTTGAAAATTTATACAAACTTTAAGGTTGAAGTTTGAACCCAAAAATACAAATGTATGCTGTAAGTTTTTGAAAAGTTGGGTTCTCTGGAGACTATTCTAGTTGTAGCATCAGGTCGAAGTTAATCAATTAATTGTCATTCAACGATTATACTAGCACGCGTGAAGCACTTAATCGAAAAATCATACAACATATTAAAAAAACAAAGCTAAGAACCACCGCAAGGAAACTGACTTGCAAATAGGAAAAACCGCGTCGAAATCGGTCCATCCGTTTTAGAGATACGCTATCATACACACACACACACACACACACACACACATACATACATACATATATACATATATATAGGCACATTAAAACTGACTTAAATTGTATTTATAGGTATTTGAAGAACGGCGGGAACGTTTGATGCAACTGATGAGATGGACCGGGGCCGTAATAAAAAAGTGAAAAAAATTCACAATTACAATAATGGGTTCAACAATAGTCGAAATGGATATAATCCGTTTCAGGTAATAATAATCAATATTTAAATATAGTTCTATAGAGAAATAAGAAAGACAGTAATCTTTACCATGTTTTTTTTTTCAATAGGATAGGCAAGATAAGCCGCACAGGGGTAGCAATTTTAAGTATCGGAGCGAACGACGCCCGTCCCACCACTTTAATAAACAGAACAGTAATAAGTACAAGCGGTTTAACAGGTGATTATAAACTATTTTAATATTGTGTATTAATTCGAAATTGAAAAGTATGTGTTGATGTGCCAACCGCATAGCATCATTTTTAGGATTTCGTACCCAAAAGGTAAAAAGAGACCCAATGACTAAGACTTTCCTGTCTATCTGTTGGTCCGTCTGTCTGTCACCAGGCTGTATCTCATGAACCGTGACAGTTAGGCAATTGAAGTTTTCAGAGATGACGTATTTCTGTTGCCGCTATAACAACAAGTACTAAAAACCAGAGGCTCCCATAGATTCATGTATAGTTTAAATCTGAATCTCGGAAGCGGCTCTAACGATTTGCATAAATTTATAATGCTGAGGGTTTCGGGGGCGATAAACCGATCCGGCAAAGATATATAAAAAAAAAAATACCAAAGAAAAAATACCGGTATTTAAACGGTCATCCAGGTACTAAAACGTGGTACGATGATAATAATAATAATGTATAATACATTCATCTTCTTACATATAAAAATCAATAGCAGTTCATTTGTCTTGCTAAAACTAAAAGAAATTTTTTTACCTGTTAAACAATGGATTAGCACGGGCTTTTGTACCGCACTTAAAGCCTTTTTACATTTAAAGAATATTTATCATTTCTAGGAAAAAACTAATATTATTGCATGTTCCGAAATCTGAATGTGGAAAGTAGTTTACGCCCAACTTTCTTGCCATTGAAATAAATGTTTTTAATTTATTTTTTAATGCAGTACAGATTTAATAATTTAAAAAAAGCCGACTTCAAATCTATGTAAAGACGAGAAAATGTTCGTTTTACTTGCATCAACCTGTAGCAAAACTTTTTAACTTAAGATACAGATCAAAAAAAGAAATTAAAACCGCATTAGCATTTTACAAATATATAAAATTCTGTGTTTGACCGACAAATAACAATTGGGACTAAAAGACCGAATTTTAACCGGAAAAGTACAAAACAAAAATTAATTTAGAACTGTATTAGCAGTTTGTAAATGTTTATAGTTCGGTATTTCAATGGTAAGGAGAACATGTAAAAAAACCCGAAACTAAACCGGTTTAGCTTAAGTGGTTGTAATAGCTCCATATTATGTCCCGCTGCAAACTTTAGGTATTTTCACACACCCAATTCCGATCTCTGATTATAACCTTTACAATCCCTATTAATAAGAAAATAGTAATTAATAGTAACTAATTAGTCTATACACAATCACTACACGCTATACATAGGTAAACAACTTAACATAAGTTTATATGACGTAAAAAAAAATCTATTAACATTTACAATATCCCAGATAAGATAAGATAAGATTCATTTATTCCAGTAATAAGAAGTAGTGATTAGTCTAAAGAATCCACTACATATTTTTGTTGTTTATATTGTGTAACTTTTGTTACTTTTTTCAACATAATCTTGTGTTATCTGCGGAATGCACGCCACATTGATGGCGACACAGATTAGTGATGGCACTAACACTACATCCATCAATCCCTGGCGGGTCAATTCAAAGCTACGTCTCATATGTAGACATTTGACACCAGGCAAACAAGAGACTCATGAGTTCCTGAAGTAAAACATCTTATAATTTAAAATTGTAATTTAAATGTTATTAATTTAAAACTCATCTCATGAAATGTGTTTTTATCAGGTATCTGGTAGTGGCTATGGAGAACTGTTACTTAAGTCGGTTCATGAATTCCGACAATTGGGATCAACGCAGCAAAGAGACAACACCATTAAATCAAATTTTATGAGGATATTTAAGTTCCACAGTAAGATGTCTGACGTGTAAGCATCTATCATATACACTACATATCAGCACTTTCAGGTAACATGGCCATCTAATTAAAAAACCGCAGACTTTATAAAGATAACATTCAAAATCGATAAATTGCAATGTGTTGAAAATGTGACATTGACATTTGTCGTTCTTTTTATTAAACTAAACTAAACTAAACTAAAGATTAAACTAGTTGTCAGTATATTTGAGGACACTGATTTCCCAATAACGATTGCCATAGATGTTCATGACAATCGGGACCGACAGCCGTTAACGTGCTCTCCGAAGCGCCAGCGGAAAATACCGCCATCTTCCATACTCCAGACTGCTATTAGAAATTCCTTGTAAGAAAAACCCAACAGCAGTCTGACCCGGGAATCGAACCCGAGACCTCTTGATCTGCTGTGGCTTACGCTAACCACTAGACCAACGACACAGGCAGGCTTATTTTTTTCCACAAATACATACTAAAAAATAATCTTCTACTTAAAATAATGGTTCTATTCATTAAGAAATTAAAAATTATATAAATATTTCAAATAATAAATAAAGAGAGACAGAAAGATTTTCGTAAAACAAATTCAACGAGTTATACAACACTGTTTTTAGGTGGGGGTCGTTCATCGTGCTGTTCGTGGTGTCGTGATTTTGTGCAACAGTGTACCCTGTGATTTCGTGCGGCGTGGATCAGTCTAGCGCTCAGTGTTGAATTCATTTCGTTTTGTCGGTGTCTAGAGGACGTGCATTTTCAAAATACTTATCGTATTTTTTTAAATAATTAATAATAAAGTGACGACGTGCTTTCTAATCTCTAAAGTGATATTGTAATTTTGGAGGTAAAATGGCTCCTTCCATTTGTGACCCAGTAACAAGCTCTTCTCTGCTGGACAGTAGACTTTATTCGTCGGCTAAAAGTGTGCTTTTGTCTAAGATTGAATTTGAAGAATCTGGTGATTATCAAAGCAATGTTCTGGATGGGTTGAAGTCTAAGTACGTGGTGATTCGACCTAGAAAACCTGTTAATGAATCCAAAGTCATCAGAAAAGAGTGTAGTTCGACCAGCCAAACATCAGGTAAATTACACAATACTTCTTATCTTGTAAATAATGCAGGTTTGTTTGTTAACTACATGCACGATAAGACCAATTTAGAGACTATATTTTATGGTCATTTTCACTATCAAATAGTTTCTATGTATCAAACATCCGAAATCTTTTTATTAAAATATTAATGTTTTATTGTTCAATATATGGTTTCTAGCGGTTCAAGTAATTATGTATTATTGTGCTAAAAGTATTCGTCATCAGTTTCTGCTATGCAGTCTTCAAACTCTTCCTATTTACTATTTATTGTTGTACTGTACATCTTTTTATGGAATAGTTGTATTATCGTAATGTAATAGCTGTGTTATACATTCTATCTGACAATTTGCTTCCCCGCGCAACCTCGGTTTATGTCTCCTATTACCCGTGGCGTGATGTTCCAACAACGTGTACTATAAAGAAGGTTAAAGGGTCTTTACAAAAAAAAAAGTAACCTATCACCTTTTTTTTGAAATTTTACATATTATGTATGAAACGGACCTTTAAGCAGTGCATGCAAAAAAAGCTATAAAAAAGGAATAATTTTACCTCATTTTGATACATTTTGTATTAATACCATACTCCTTTTGATTGTAGGTCTCGGGTTCGATTCCCGAGTCGAACTAAATGTTTGTATGATCTGCAAATATTTGTTTCGGAGTTAGGGTGTTTTCTATGTATGATATGTATGTATTTACAAAAAAAAAGTATATATGTATTTGTATCGGTTGTTTAGTACCCATAACACAAGCTCTGCTTAGCTTGGGACTAGATGGCGTTGTGTGTTTGATGTCCGAAAATTTTTTCGCTTCGCTATCGCTTAGTATAGAGGCTAAGTTGTTGATTCAATGGCTAATTAAGCTGGTTGGCTACGACATATATAGCCTATAGTCTTGACCATGAAAGTGTGGTTGTTCCCCCCGAGGTGGCTTGCGAGAGTCTGGATAGGTCATAAGAGTTTTTGTTATTATGTATTTCAAACAATATGCACCTGAATCGAATAGTGCTCTGCACCTGAATTGTTGCAGATGACCGATCAATAACTGTTGTCAAAATGAGAAGTTTGATCAGATGACCTATAATGTAATTTGCCTTTTTAAACTTACTTTTATTGAATTATTATTTTGTATTATTGCAGCTGAGACCAACAAAAATGCAGAAGAAGGGTTGCCTAAACCCAAACAGGTACTGTTTCCCCCTGAAAAGGTCCAGTTAGGATGGCAAAATTCTTGGGAAGTTGGTACTGGCATGCAGAATATGGTCAACACATGTTATTTAAACTCCACGTTGCAGGCTCTATTCCATGTACCTGCCTTTGCTAATTGGCTGGTCACTGAAGAGCCTCATGCTGCAAAGTGTAATCAACAAGGTATGATAATAACTGATTAAAGATAAGATGGATATTTTCAATCTGCGTCATAAATAACTATTATTTATTTTAACTCACAGCTTAATACATTAGGTTTCTATTGTAGTGTAATATGTAGCTTCAGAAACTACAACCATTCAATTGTAAATATATTGTTTAGCCACTACTTTAATCTATAAATGTTAATTTTAAAGGAGTTCATAATACTACTACTGCCCTCACACTGAATTTTCACATTGTAACTTAAAGAATTTTGACTTCATTAATTTATTACGTAGCAGACAAATAAATACTTTTATATTAAATAACGTAAAAATAATCCAAACAAACAAATAAAATTGAAGTGCCTGTTTGTAATTTAAAATTAAGAACTTTTCACTAAATGTAAATGAAAGTACATACATACGATACCTATACAAAAAAGTTTTTTTCTGTTTGTTCCGGTTTATCTTTGGAATGACTGAACCGATTTTGACGGGATTTAACTGACGATATATGGAGTAACTTAGGCAAAAATTTTTTTAGACTAGCTTCGTCCCATGGTGTTGCCCGCGGTTGAAGTTGTACCGCGGGTAACACCAAGCTTGGCTCAGCTAGTATATTAATATTTAACACCATACTATGCATTTTGTAGTTGAGCTGTATTAACAGTGTTAGGTGATTCTCCAAAGAGGAAAAATATACTAGTAAAGACAATTAGTAATTAATAGCAATTATTTTATAAACATACATTACATAATTGTGTTCTAATATTGTATTATCTTTTTTCAACAGAAGCATGCGTTATCTGCGGAATGCGCACAACATTGATGGCGACACAGAAGATTGGTGGCACATCTATCAATCCCTGGCAGGTCTATTCAAAACTACGTCTCATATGTAGACATTTGACACCAGGCCGACAAGAAGATGCTCATGAGTTCCTGAAGTAAATCATTATAAAATTATGATTTCAAATTATCGTTATATCCTATTAATTTAAACTAATTTCATGAAATATGTTTGTTTCAGGTATTTGGTAGAAGCTATGGAAAAGAGCTATTTAAGTCGGTTTATAAATTCCGACAAACTGGATCAGCATAGCAAAGAAACAACACCGTTAAACCAAATTTTTGGTGGATATTTGCGCTCGACAGTGAGATGTCTCTCGTGTCATCATCTATCAACCACTTACCAGCAATTTCAGGTAACATGGCCATCATCAACACTGATATGTTTATTAATGTATATGTCGGAGTGTAAATTAAACTCGTACAAAGTAAACTGTGGAGTGTAAAGTAAACTTTTCTTTACAGGACCTACTTGTGGATATAAGAAAGCATAGTACATTGGATGAAGCTCTTGATTCCTATTTCTCCCGTGAAAGTTTGGAGGATCTAGGCTACCGATGCGAAGCCTGCAATAAAAAGGTGTCTGCTACCAAGCAATTTTTTATTCAACGGGCACCAAAGGTTCTTTGTATTGCACTGAAAAGGTTTTCGTTTGGTGCTAAACTATCCAAAAATGTGCAATTCAGAAGAAAAATAAACCTCAACAAATATATGTACCAAAAGAACACCCAACAACTGGTGAGTCAAGTGAAAATATTTTTTTTGCGGCAAATCGAACTTAACTGTAAAAACCTCATATAACTCCTTGAGAACACAAGGGACGGTAGCATGTGGTGCTTTTTACTATAAAAACACCCCAACCACTGGCCTCTGACGCCCTACTTTGGGAGGACCCTGACCATGTTATTTCAGGTCCTCCCTCAAACAACGCCATGTCTCATCAGGCCCTGTCCCAGGGGAAATAATTTCTCCCAATTAATACCAGCGTGGAACCCCGATTGCACGTGCAATCAGGCTGCTATCCCAACTGCAGTAATCATTCTGCCACCAGAGACCCACATCCTCCGATGGCCTGCGATCCGTCTACGGTTCCTATAGCTGCCGACGTCTTGTTCGCTCGGAATTGGATATCTCCCGATCCCCTTTAGCGGTTTCTTTCGAAGAAAGAGTAGTTGGGGAAAGGAACCACTGCACCCCAGCCCTTCTCACCTTACAGCTTGGCAGCAACGATTGCTGGTGGAGACATGTCTCTTCCGATTTGGTCCACCAGGACTTCACGTTCGGACGCCCATGCAGTCAGTCAGTGCAGACAGTCCTCCAGGGTGTGTTGGGCGGAGTCCTAAGGCTGCGCACTTGAGATAACAAACATAAATACTTCGGAGATTTACGTCAAAATTTCAGATGTTGATTATTTGATATACTGCCTCGTTGGTCTCGCGGTTGGAGTATGCGACTGCTGATCATGAGGTCTGGGGTTCGGTTCCCGGGTCGGACCAAATGTTTGTATGATCTACAAATATTTGTTTCGGAGTTTGGGTGTTTTCTATGTATAATATGTATGTATTTACAAAAAAAAAAGTATATATGTATTTATATCAGTTGTCTAGTACCCTTAACACAAGCTCTGCTTAGCTTGGGACTAGATGGCGTTGTGTGTTAGATGTCCGAAATATTTATTATTATAATTTTAATTAATTTATTTATTAAAATTTAAAACAACTAATATATTGCTATATTTTTGTTTCAGAATTATAAACTAGTGAGCTTAGTAAGCCACTATGGCCTATCGCAAAACTGTGGACACTACACAGCTGTGGGGCAAGCATCAAACGGAAACTATTATACATTTGATGATAACTGTGTGCGCCCAATACCACTTTCAGCAGTATTAGGCACAAGTGCATATATAATGTTCTTCGAAATAGATTATGCAACAGAAGAGGTATCGGCATCTACTGCCTGCCTCTACATCTAGTGTAGTTTATGGACCACAACTACCTAATAATATATTGAAAGACCGTTTCTAGTGAGAAGAATGACCCCCTATTGAGCCCTAGCTTAAATGGAGTCACTAATAAAAAGTAAGTCAATTTTCAATACATTGTCACTATATTTAAGGCTTTCTCATGCGCTAAGTGCAATTTTCTACTAAGCAGGATTTATTAGGAAGAAATTGTCATGAATTGAGGTCCTACACTGAGAGTTAACGAATTATATAAATTTCATTATGATGTAAAAAACTAATTAGTACATTAAGAATACTTTATTGTTAAAAGTAAATGTGGCATATCTGCTCATTGGTGGCCCCTTGGAGCAAATACAAAGAGAAAAGGGCCCAAGCGACTGTGCACCGTGATTAAAACATTCACTAGAGTAGGCGAGGTCTAAAGTTCTACACTGTTAGCGTTCGTACTGTGCACTTGTATCGATAATCGCAAATTTTCATGGTATAAAAAGAAAAAGATGTGGTGTTATATTAAATCGTTTTTAAAAACTACAGAAAATAAATAAATAAACACTACTGAGCAATAAAATTTGTAAATAATTTTAAATTTCACTTTTTAACCCGGCGTCTTGGAGGCAGGGTCAATATGACTGAATCCAAGACGCCGTATGGTGGCGCCTGCGCAAGTAGCTACACGTATGTAAACTTGCGACCGGGTTATTAAGCCCCAGCTCAACGGCGACGACTATTTTTAATTTATTACGTATGAAAGCACTCGATTACGCTTTCTTTTAAATAAATATGTAAAATGAACGTAGAGCAGAAGGAGCGCCGTCGAATCTTATTATTACTTGAGGCATGGGCGTAGCTAGAAGTGGGGGGGGGGGGGGAGAGTTTTGTACAACATCTCCACCACTCCCCGAAATGTTTCTATACTCTTGATATTTTTTTTTTTACACCTGTAATTTTTTTAAAAAACAATGTTACCGTTAAAGTTATGTAGTAATTTTATTATCTTGAAACCTTCTCCCGAAACTGAAACCTGCCAACGCCAATGACTTGAAGAATTTTAAGATAGCGACGAAAATGGGCCTAGTGCATCTGATTGTGAAAGTGAAAATCATGTTAGTGTTCGTTGGGTATTATAAGAAACACCAACAATAAATCATGTATAAAACCTCGTCAGTTTTTGATGAATTTCGGTCTAGCAACCCTTAACTACAAACAGTGTGTGTTAGATGTCCGAAATATTTATTTTATTTTTACATTAGAAAATAAGAAACTAGATTTTTAATGAAGTTTTTGTGCCAAAAATAGTGAAGAGAGTTTCGTTTTTTTTACTTAATTAAAAGTGTTTTAGAAGCAGTGAAATACAAATAGTTTTAGTTGATTATATTGATTGTTTCTTTTCCGTTGTCTATGTAATGATTTTTTTTTAAATTAATAAAATAACTTTTCAATTATTCAGTGTTTCTGTTACCCTCCTGACCTTCCTCAATGTTAGTGTAATTTTTTTACGCCACAGTGACGTCGGGTTAAAACTGTTCTAAAATAATCTCATGTTTTTGGTATATAAGTATTAAATCTATTTGCCACTAGATAGTAAAACTTTGTATATTGTAAACTAAAAATATAAAGGTGATGTGGTAGGATATGATAGTGAAAGGAGAATTACAGACCCTAGTACAGCTTTGCCAACTATACAGGATCTGTCATACTTGTACAATTAATAAAGTGAATCATTCTGAATGTTTATATGTATTTTGTATATTTTTAGACCTTTACAAAGAGTAAATAATGTCTTCTCAAAAAAAGGAAAATACTATATAACTAAACTTTTATGTTCGTCATAACGCATTCCCAGCTTTTCTAAACTTGCTAAGCATAACGATAATCATATTTAAATCGATACTCACAAATGATGCTTGCTTGCTAATAAAATTAATAAATTTACGCAAAAGCAGTTAACATTTTGTGCAAAATAAATCGGGAATTTTTTTATTGACGAAACAAGATAATATTATACGAATGTCGATGGCGTCTTTGCTACTGTATTTTTTTTTTTGATTGCCATGGATTGTAGTTTTTGCGACATTAAGTATTTCGCAATACGCATTCTTGACACAAAGTTCAGTGTGCAATATATAATTTGACTCGCTTCAAAATGAAAATTTGATAAATATACAATTCGATTGTGGCCATAATCTAGAGATGTAAGTAGATTTACAGTAATAACTATTTATTACTTCTTTGTCATTTCTAAGATAACATAATAATTGTGTATTTACAATATACGATATTATATTAATTCTATTAGATGTTATTTTATTTCTTCATTCAAAAACAGTGCTCTAAAGAACTACATTAAGAAACCCATCACTACAACTTGAGATCCAACCATTAGCAACAGAGGTTCAGCCTGTACGAGTAAAGGCACAACCAGCATCATAAGATTATGGTGACCATAATCATAACATTAATTGTGGTGTTTGTGGGCAGGGCATGGTATTCACTACAAGTTATTTTGTAGATGACATACATGAGGTATTCCACAGTCCTGAACATGATTCTCGGTAACCCGAGCATCAGCTGGTATAGTATTTACAAGTTTTTATTGAAAGTAAAGGTAAAACTTTTCCGTCCACCAAAGTACCCTCCTGTATACGGGAGGCAGGACAAGCATGAAGACGGTGGAGATATTCCGAACGGCAGCGCGAGCTTATGTAGCAGAGCATGTCACTGAAGCCAGCTTGAAGAGTCTGCTACAGAAGCCGTGTAAATAAAAATTGCGCCCATGAAACAAGTGCCGTTGTCTATGTAAAAACACGTATTTAGAGCCACGAACGTAGAAATGACACCGTGCTTAAATCATTTTAGGCCGTGATTGTATAGATAGCCTGACAAAAGGCACATAGGACATATATGTATATAATAGTATATAAAGGAACGTTTTAGAGAGCTTTTAAGATGTTCCAGCATGAATATTTTAACCGTGTCTGTTCTAATTTGGTGGGTGCTCTGCTAAATGGACAGTTGCTACAGCATTAAGACAATTGATCGAGAAGTTTGAACAATTATTTTTAGCTAACACAACTGAAGATTTTGTTGTACAGAAAAATGAAAACGGGCACGTGTCATTATTTGTTACTATTGTCGGTACTACTATGTCATTTCAACGGCTATCTATGGAAG
The DNA here is from genome assembly GCA_905220595.1 of Spilosoma lubricipeda. Lineage (NCBI taxonomy): Eukaryota > Metazoa > Arthropoda > Insecta > Lepidoptera > Erebidae > Spilosoma > Spilosoma lubricipeda. Next base: position 8,448,345 of record HG992290.1, read on the forward strand.
ATCTCTTACTAAATATATCGGCACTTTATTAATGGATTGGAGGGGATTGATCCTATATTGCTTCATGCAATGCAATAAAGTCCTGACATTCATCAGCAAAACATATTTTGTTTTCAATGTAACTGAAAGATGAATGGTCAGGATGCCATATTACGCCATTGCTATCATTGTATTGTTAGTAACTATTTATTTATTATAATGCATGCAGATACATTTCTCTTCAATAAACGAGTACTGAAACTAAAATATTCTTTTATTTGTCCTATATCCTAAGAATAACAATAACACTACAAAGAGAAGGTAAACTTGAAAGAGAATCTTGTACCAACGCATGTGAATAGTGTGGTACCATACCCCAACCCCTTCCCCCATCTCCCAAAGACCGGCAACGCACTTGTGACGCCACTGGTGTTGCGGGTGTCTTACTTATTCTGTAAAAAAATGTCGATCGTTATGAAAACAACATAAAGAGAAAGGTTTGTGCGGAGCAATGCTAGATGCAAGTCTCTTACGCATTTTGTAGTAATACTAGGAGAACTATAACATCACTTCTCTTTAGACACGTTGATGGTAGGAAGTTCAATTTCAGTACAGATCTTACATATTTTTTATGTAATCAGAATAAAATGACGGCCATAATTCCAATTAATTTAACTAGCAAAACAGTAAAAGATAAAAAGAAACACATAAAATAATACAAGTGCTGTCACCATCTGCAACTTGGGAACACACCTTGTGGCATGCTAACCAACACCTTAATAGATCCCAACAGACCTGCTATCCCTTAAGACGCTAGTCAAGTTGGGCTTGAACTGATAAAGAAAAATCTGCCGCTTTTGCTTTGCCTCACTCTTAGCGGAAGTCTTTAAGCTCAATGAGAGTAATTTTTAAAGGGGGATTCCGTTACCGTGCAACAAAGTGCTGGAATGATTTGCCGCCGCCACTTCGTACCCTAGTTGTTCATAATACTTTTAAGTCAAAAGTGAGGATAATGTTTTTGTCACTACAAAAATCCGGTACCTTGTAGTGGATGTATGTAATGCTAGATGCGTTCCTCTTGCTATAGTCTTAATCTACTATCTTATATATATATATATATCTCTTATGTGTTTAATTTCTACACTACTGTAACAGGTGGATAGAAAAAAAAGAGTCGCAGTATACAAATGTCCAGAGTCAGGACAATGACTTTGTACGGATATTATGTTATGTGACATTAATTGGGGTAGCAGTAGTAGGGCGCACAAATCTTAAATTTAAAATTTGAATACTAAAATAATTTCCAAATTTCTAATATTTAACATTCATACATAAACATACACTCATATTACTCATATTGCACATATAAACATACACATACAGACATACTAAAATATATACTATATTTATTAAGTAATTTTAATGACAAATAATAATCCTTGACTAGAGTTTTAAATGGGGATAAGGTTTTAGCGTAACGGATTGTGGGTATGTTTTTAATTTAATGTATACCTATGTTTTCAATTACTACGTGAATCTTTTAATTTTAAAAACTGTACACTTGTCCGGAGGTATTTTGTCGGGCTTCAGCTGAAAATCAACGCTGTGGTCACTCTCAGGACCGCAGCATAAGCTGAGCTGTGGCCCTTTAGTCATATACTCACACAGCCAGATTATGTCATTTGCTCTTTTTTGTTTTTTTTCTTATGTCTTTTGTTTTGTATTATGTTTGTTGTTTAGTATTGTTAAAATGTACCTTATTATTCTCGTGTCCTTTGTGAATGTGGCTAATAAATGTATTCTTTCTTTCTTAATAACCAACAAACCGGTTTAGATGCTCATACCAGATACTTAACCAAGCCATTCAATTGTGTCTGTGTATCAAGACAGTATTTCCGAAGAAAATCATAGAGAAATATAATTAATCAATGCTAATAAGGCTCCACGTTTTGACTTGTTTGCACCCCGAATCCTTGGAGGAAGTTCCTAAAAATGTATCATTAACGCGTGATCGGAGAGGGTGACTGCTTAAAAATATGTGGAAGACATTCTTCTCGATCATGTTTTTACCTTACACCGGGTATGTTGGGTAGGTATTAATTCTGTATTGATGCATGGAAATGCTCCGTGCCATTTGTAGCGCCCTGATCGATAAACACTGACTTACCTAACAAGTTCCACAATACAATACTAAATACTAATAATTTTTAATAGTTACAAAAGCACTTAATGAAATTTAAATATGTTTAACATTTCGTAAAGTGAAAGGCCATAGAGAGAAAAGATCAATCATAAGATATTGTGTTTTTATATAAATTGACAAAGAAGTTTGAACAAAAACGGGTTCATATAATGGGGTGATAAAAAGAACCGTATTGCTATGATACGAGTAACATTAAGTGCAAAGTTTCGTTTTTGACAGTTAATAATAGTCGTAAAGAAATTGTACTAAAATGGGAAAAGTAATAAAAGTGAAATGGGTGGAGGTTAACACACCTTCACCACGCAAATTATCACTCATTGTTTCATAGGAAAATCTGCTTAAGACATCTTCTCTTTGTTTTTGCTCCGTGGCTAGTCAAATGACATTATATGTAACATTCAGTACCTGAGTTGTGAACACACTTCTTATTAAAGAAATTCGTGGTTTCAGAGTTAAAGAGAAAGAGGAGCGTCGAGAAAATGAACAGAGTCCCAATACGAGTGTTAGTAGCATGTCACCGCTCAGCGATAGAAGCGGGGCAGGTATGGCGCTTCCTGCGCCTGCAACCGTCCTAGAAGCGCAAGCGCAGGCACCCGCGCCTGTGCCCGCGCCCGCTCTCGCTGCCACCTCTGCGCCCGCTCACGCTCCCACCGCAACGTCTCTGGATACATTGCGCCACCTGCAGGGCGTGTCGCACCGCGGTTACGGCGCTCCCGTCCATTCCTGGAACGGAACTCACAGTGCATTATCCCGACAGGTACCTTTCTTGTAGAGACGGCTTGTTCAATATTTTCAATTCATAAACTATAAGTATTTATCGCGCAGGGTTTTTTAAAAATTTTATTTTAAGCTTTTTAAACTGAACTAATATATAAGGCAATACAATAATATAGAAACCTAAGCGAAATTTGAAAATTTATACAAACTTTAAGGTTGAAGTTTGAACCCAAAAATACAAATGTATGCTGTAAGTTTTTGAAAAGTTGGGTTCTCTGGAGACTATTCTAGTTGTAGCATCAGGTCGAAGTTAATCAATTAATTGTCATTCAACGATTATACTAGCACGCGTGAAGCACTTAATCGAAAAATCATACAACATATTAAAAAAACAAAGCTAAGAACCACCGCAAGGAAACTGACTTGCAAATAGGAAAAACCGCGTCGAAATCGGTCCATCCGTTTTAGAGATACGCTATCATACACACACACACACACACACACACACACATACATACATACATATATACATATATATAGGCACATTAAAACTGACTTAAATTGTATTTATAGGTATTTGAAGAACGGCGGGAACGTTTGATGCAACTGATGAGATGGACCGGGGCCGTAATAAAAAAGTGAAAAAAATTCACAATTACAATAATGGGTTCAACAATAGTCGAAATGGATATAATCCGTTTCAGGTAATAATAATCAATATTTAAATATAGTTCTATAGAGAAATAAGAAAGACAGTAATCTTTACCATGTTTTTTTTTTCAATAGGATAGGCAAGATAAGCCGCACAGGGGTAGCAATTTTAAGTATCGGAGCGAACGACGCCCGTCCCACCACTTTAATAAACAGAACAGTAATAAGTACAAGCGGTTTAACAGGTGATTATAAACTATTTTAATATTGTGTATTAATTCGAAATTGAAAAGTATGTGTTGATGTGCCAACCGCATAGCATCATTTTTAGGATTTCGTACCCAAAAGGTAAAAAGAGACCCAATGACTAAGACTTTCCTGTCTATCTGTTGGTCCGTCTGTCTGTCACCAGGCTGTATCTCATGAACCGTGACAGTTAGGCAATTGAAGTTTTCAGAGATGACGTATTTCTGTTGCCGCTATAACAACAAGTACTAAAAACCAGAGGCTCCCATAGATTCATGTATAGTTTAAATCTGAATCTCGGAAGCGGCTCTAACGATTTGCATAAATTTATAATGCTGAGGGTTTCGGGGGCGATAAACCGATCCGGCAAAGATATATAAAAAAAAAAATACCAAAAAAAAAATACCGGTATTTAAACGGTCATCCAGGTACTAAAACGTGGTACGATGATAATAATAATAATGTATAATACATTCATCTTCTTACATATAAAAATCAATAGCAGTTCATTTGTCTTGCTAAAACTAAAAGAAATTTTTTTACCTGTTAAACAATGGATTAGCACAGGCTTTTGTACCGCACTTAAAGCCTTTTTACATTTAAAGAATATTTATCATTTCTAGGAAAAAACTAATATTATTGCATGTTCCGAAATCTGAATGTGGAAAGTAGTTTACGCCCAACTTTCTTGCCATTGAAATAAATGTTTTTAATTTATTTTTTAATGCAGTACAGATTTAATAATTTAAAAAAAGCCGACTTCAAATCTATGTAAAGACGAGAAAATGTTCGTTTTACTTGCATCAACCTGTAGCAAAACTTTTTAACTTAAGATACAGATCAAAAAAAGAAATTAAAACCGCATTAGCATTTTACAAATATATAAAATTCTGTGTTTGACCGACAAATAACAATTGGGACTAAAAGACCGAATTTTAACCGGAAAAGTACAAAACAAAAATTAATTTAGAACTGTATTAGCAGTTTGTAAATGTTTATAGTTCGGTATTTCAATGGTAAGGAGAACATGTAAAAAAACCCGAAACTAAACCGGTTTAGCTTAAGTGGTTGTAATAGCTCCATATTATGTCCCGCTGCAAACTTTAGGTATTTTCACACACCCAATTCCGATCTCTGATTATAACCTTTACAATCCCTATTAATAAGAAAATAGTAATTAATAGTAACTAATTAGTCTATACACAATCACTACACGCTATACATAGGTAAACAACTTAACATAAGTTTATATGACGTAAAAAAAAATCTATTAACATTTACAATATCCCAGATAAGATAAGATAAGATTCATTTATTCCAGTAATAAGAAGTAGTGATTAGTCTAAAGAATCCACTACATATTTTTGTTGTTTATATTGTGTAACTTTTGTTACTTTTTTCAACATAATCTTGTGTTATCTGCGGAATGCACGCCACATTGATGGCGACACAGATTAGTGATGGCACTAACACTACATCCATCAATCCCTGGCGGGTCAATTCAAAGCTACGTCTCATATGTAGACATTTGACACCAGGCAAACAAGAGACTCATGAGTTCCTGAAGTAAAACATCTTATAATTTAAAATTGTAATTTAAATGTTATTAATTTAAAACTCATCTCATGAAATGTGTTTTTATCAGGTATCTGGTAGTGGCTATGGAGAACTGTTACTTAAGTCGGTTCATGAATTCCGACAATTGGGATCAACGCAGCAAAGAGACAACACCATTAAATCAAATTTTATGAGGATATTTAAGTTCCACAGTAAGATGTCTGACGTGTAAGCATCTATCATATACACTACATATCAGCACTTTCAGGTAACATGGCCATCTAATTAAAAAACCGCAGACTTTATAAAGATAACATTCAAAATCGATAAATTGCAATGTGTTGAAAATGTGACATTGACATTTGTCGTTCTTTTTATTAAACTAAACTAAACTAAACTAAAGATTAAACTAGTTGTCAGTATATTTGAGGACACTGATTTCCCAATAACGATTGCCATAGATGTTCATGACAATCGGGACCGACAGCCGTTAACGTGCTCTCCGAAGCGCCAGCGGAAAATACCGCCATCTTCCATACTCCAGACTGCTATTAGAAATTCCTTGTAAGAAAAACCCAACAGCAGTCTGACCCGGGAATCGAACCCGAGACCTCTTGATCTGCTGTGGCTTACGCTAACCACTAGACCAACGACACAGGCAGGCTTATTTTTTTCCACAAATACATACTAAAAAATAATCTTCTACTTAAAATAATGGTTCTATTCATTAAGAAATTAAAAATTATATAAATATTTCAAATAATAAATAAAGAGAGACAGAAAGATTTTCGTAAAACAAATTCAACGAGTTATACAACACTGTTTTTAGGTGGGGGTCGTTCATCGTGCTGTTCGTGGTGTCGTGATTTTGTGCAACAGTGTACCCTGTGATTTCGTGCGGCGTGGATCAGTCTAGCGCTCAGTGTTGAATTCATTTCGTTTTGTCGGTGTCTAGAGGACGTGCATTTTCAAAATACTTATCGTATTTTTTTAAATAATTAATAATAAAGTGACGACGTGCTTTCTAATCTCTAAAGTGATATTGTAATTTTGGAGGTAAAATGGCTCCTTCCATTTGTGACCCAGTAACAAGCTCTTCTCTGCTGGACAGTAGACTTTATTCGTCGGCTAAAAGTGTGCTTTTGTCTAAGATTGAATTTGAAGAATCTGGTGATTATCAAAGCAATGTTCTGGATGGGTTGAAGTCTAAGTACGTGGTGATTCGACCTAGAAAACCTGTTAATGAATCCAAAGTCATCAGAAAAGAGTGTAGTTCGACCAGCCAAACATCAGGTAAATTACACAATACTTCTTATCTTGTAAATAATGCAGGTTTGTTTGTTAACTACATGCACGATAAGACCAATTTAGAGACTATATTTTATGGTCATTTTCACTATCAAATAGTTTCTATGTATCAAACATCCGAAATCTTTTTATTAAAATATTAATGTTTTATTGTTCAATATATGGTTTCTAGCGGTTCAAGTAATTATGTATTATTGTGCTAAAAGTATTCGTCATCAGTTTCTGCTATGCAGTCTTCAAACTCTTGCTATTTACTATTTATTGTTGTACTGTACATCTTTTTATGGAATAGTTGTATTATCGTAATGTAATAGCTGTGTTATACATTCTATCTGACAATTTGCTTCCCCGCGCAACCTCGGTTTATGTCTCCTATTACCCGTGGCGTGATGTTCCAACAACGTGTACTATAAAGAAGGTTAAAGGGTCTTTACAAAAAAAAAAGTAACCTATCACCTTTTTTTTGAAATTTTACATATTATGTATGAAACGGACCTTTAAGCAGTGCATGCAAAAAAAGCTATAAAAAAGGAATAATTTTACCTCATTTTGATACATTTTGTATTAATACCATACTCCTTTTGATTGTAGGTCTCGGGTTCGATTCCCGAGTCGAACTAAATGTTTGTATGATCTTCAAATATTTGTTTCGGAGTTAGGGTGTTTTCTATGTATGATATGTATGTATTTACAAAAAAAAAGTATATATGTATTTGTATCGGTTGTTTAGTACCCATAACACAAGCTCTGCTTAGCTTGGGACTAGATGGCGTTGTGTGTTTGATGTCCGAAAATTTTTTCGCTTCGCTATCGCTTAGTATAGAGGCTAAGTTGTTGATTCAATGGCTAATTAAGCTGGTTGGCTACGACATATATAGCCTATAGTCTTGACCATGAAAGTGTGGTTGTTCCCCCCGAGGTGGCTTGCGAGAGTCTGGATAGGTCATAAGAGTTTTTGTTATTATGTATTTCAAACAATATGCACCTGAATCGAATAGTGCTCTGCACCTGAATTGTTGCAGATGACCGATCAATAACTGTTGTCAAAATGAGAAGTTTGATCAGATGACCTATAATGTAATTTGCCTTTTTAAACTTACTTTTATTGAATTATTATTTTGTATTATTGCAGCTGAGACCAACAAAAATGCAGAAGAAGGGTTGCCTAAACCCAAACAGGTACTGTTTCCCCCTGAAAAGGTCCAGTTAGGATGGCAAAATTCTTGGGAAGTTGGTACTGGCATGCAGAATATGGTCAACACATGTTATTTAAACTCCACGTTGCAGGCTCTATTCCATGTACCTGCCTTTGCTAATTGGCTGGTCACTGAAGAGCCTCATGCTGCAAAGTGTAATCAACAAGGTATGATAATAACTGATTAAAGATAAGATGGATATTTTCAATCTGCGTCATAAATAACTATTATTTATTTTAACTCACAGCTTAATACATTAGGTTTCTATTGTAGTGTAATATGTAGCTTCAGAAACTACAACCATTCAATTGTAAATATATTGTTTAGCCACTACTTTAATCTATAAATGTTAATTTTAAAGGAGTTCATAATACTACTACTGCCCTCACACTGAATTTTCACATTGTAACTTAAAGAATTTTGACTTCATTAATTTATTACGTAGCAGACAAATAAATACTTTTATATTAAATAACGTAAAAATAATCCAAACAAACAAATAAAATTGAAGTGCCTGTTTGTAATTTAAAATTAAGAACTTTTCACTAAATGTAAATGAAAGTACATACATACGATACCTATACAAAAAAGTTTTTTTCTGTTTGTTCCGGTTTATCTTTGGAATGACTGAACCGATTTTGACGGGATTTAACTGACGATATATGGAGTAACTTAGGCAAAAATTTTTTTAGACTAGCTTCGTCCCATGGTGTTGCCCGCGGTTGAAGTTGTACCGCGGGTAACACCAAGCTTGGCTCAGCTAGTATATTAATATTTAACACCATACTATGCATTTTGTAGTTGAGCTGTATTAACAGTGTTAGGTGATTCTCCAAAGAGGAAAAATATACTAGTAAAGACAATTAGTAATTAATAGCAATTATTTTATAAACATACATTACATAATTGTGTTCTAATATTGTATTATCTTTTTTCAACAGAAGCATGCGTTATCTGCGGAATGCGCACAACATTGATGGCGACACAGAAGATTGGTGGCACATCTATCAATCCCTGGCAGGTCTATTCAAAACTACGTCTCATATGTAGACATTTGACACCAGGCCGACAAGAAGATGCTCATGAGTTCCTGAAGTAAATCATTATAAAATTATGATTTCAAATTATCGTTATATCCTATTAATTTAAACTAATTTCATGAAATATGTTTGTTTCAGGTATTTGGTAGAAGCTATGGAAAAGAGCTATTTAAGTCGGTTTATAAATTCCGACAAACTGGATCAGCATAGCAAAGAAACAACACCGTTAAACCAAATTTTTGGTGGATATTTGCGCTCGACAGTGAGATGTCTCTCGTGTCATCATCTATCAACCACTTACCAGCAATTTCAGGTAACATGGCCATCATCAACACTGATATGTTTATTAATGTATATGTCGGAGTGTAAATTAAACTCGTACAAAGTAAACTGTGGAGTGTAAAGTAAACTTTTCTTTACAGGACCTACTTGTGGATATAAGAAAGCATAGTACATTGGATGAAGCTCTTGATTCCTATTTCTCCCGTGAAAGTTTGGAGGATCTAGGCTACCGATGCGAAGCCTGCAATAAAAAGGTGTCTGCTACCAAGCAATTTTTTATTCAACGGGCACCAAAGGTTCTTTGTATTGCACTGAAAAGGTTTTCGTTTGGTGCTAAACTATCCAAAAATGTGCAATTCAGAAGAAAAATAAACCTCAACAAATATATGTACCAAAAGAACACCCAACAACTGGTGAGTCAAGTGAAAATATTTTTTTTGCGGCAAATCGAACTTAACTGTAAAAACCTCATATAACTCCTTGAGAACACAAGGGACGGTAGCATGTGGTGCTTTTTACTATAAAAACACCCCAACCACTGGCCTCTGACGCCCTACTTTGGGAGGACCCTGACCATGTTATTTCAGGTCCTCCCTCAAACAACGCCATGTCTCATCAGGCCCTGTCCCAGGGGAAATAATTTCTCCCAATTAATACCAGCGTGGAACCCCGATTGCACATGCAATCAGGCTGCTATCCCAACTGCAGTAATCATTCTGCCACCAGAGACCCACATCCTCCGATGGCCTGCGATCCGTCTACGGTTCCTATAGCTGCCGACGTCTTGTTCGCTCGGAATTGGATATCTCCCGATCCCCTTTAGCGGTTTCTTTCGAAGAAAGAGTAGTTGGGGAAAGGAACCACTGCACCCCAGCCCTTCTCACCTTACAGCTTGGCAGCAACGATTGCTGGTGGAGACATGTCTCTTCCGATTTGGTCCACCAGGACTTCACGTTCAGACGCCCATGCAGTCAGTCAGTGCAGACAGTCCTCCAGGGTGTGTTGGGCGGAGTCCTAAGGCTGCGCACTTGAGATAACAAACATAAATACTTCGGAGATTTACGTCAAAATTTCAGATGTTGATTATTTGATATACTGCCTCGTTGGTCTCGCGGTTGGAGTATGCGACTGCTGATCATGAGGTCTGGGGTTCGGTTCCCGGGTCGGACCAAATGTTTGTATGATCTACAAATATTTGTTTCGGAGTTTGGGTGTTTTCTATGTATAATATGTATGTATTTACAAAAAAAAAAGTATATATGTATTTATATCAGTTGTCTAGTACCCTTAACACAAGCTCTGCTTAGCTTGGGACTAGATGGCGTTGTGTGTTAGATGTCCGAAATATTTATTATTATAATTTTAATTAATTTATTTATTAAAATTTAAAACAACTAATATATTGCTATATTTTTGTTTCAGAATTATAAACTAGTGAGCTTAGTAAGCCACTATGGCCTATCGCAAAACTGTGGACACTACACAGCTGTGGGGCAAGCATCAAACGGAAACTATTATACATTTGATGATAACTGTGTGCGCCCAATACCACTTTCAGCAGTATTAGGCACAAGTGCATATATAATGTTCTTCGAAATAGATTATGCAACAGAAGAGGTATCGGCATCTACTGCCTGCCTCTACATCTAGTGTAGTTTATGGACCACAACTACCTAATAATATATTGAAAGACCGTTTCTAGTGAGAAGAATGACCCCCTATTGAGCCCTAGCTTAAATGGAGTCACTAATAAAAAGTAAGTCAATTTTCAATACATTGTCACTATATTTAAGGCTTTCTCATGCGCTAAGTGCAATTTTCTACTAAGCAGGATTTATTAGGAAGAAACTGTCATGAATTGAGGTCCTACACTGAGAGTTAACGAATTATATAAATTTCATTATGATGTAAAAAACTAATTAGTACATTAAGAATACTTTATTGTTAAAAGTAAATGTGGCATATCTGCTCATTGGTGGCCCCTTGGAGCAAATACAAAGAGAAAAGGGCCCAAGCGACTGTGCACCGTGATTAAAACATTCACTAGAGTAGGCGAGGTCTAAAGTTCTACACTGTTAGCGTTCGTACTGTGCACTTGTATCGATAATCGCAAATTTTCATGGTATAAAAAGAAAAAGATGTGGTGTTATATTAAATCGTTTTTAAAAACTACAGAAAATAAATAAATAAACACTACTGAGCAATAAAATTTGTAAATAATTTTAAATTTCACTTTTTAACCCGGCGTCTTGGAGGCAGGGTCAATATGACTGAATCCAAGACGCCGTATGGTGGCGCCTGCGCAAGTAGCTACACGTATGTAAACTTGCGACCGGGTTATTAAGCCCCAGCTCAACGGCGACGACTATTTTTAATTTATTACGTATGAAAGCACTCGATTACGCTTTCTTTTAAATAAATATGTAAAATGAACGTAGAGCAGAAGGAGCGCCGTCGAATCTTATTATTACTTGAGGCATGGGCGTAGCTAGAAGTGGGGGGGGGGGAGAGTTTTGTACAACATCTCCACCACTCCCCGAAATGTTTCTATACTCTTGATATTTTTTTACACCTGTAATTTTTTTAAAAAACAATGTTACCGTTAAAGTTATGTAGTAATTTTATTATCTTGAAACCTTCTCCCGAAACTGAAACCTGCCAACGCCAATGACTTGAAGAATTTTAAGATAGCGACGAAAATGGGCCTAGTGCATCTGATTGTGAAAGTGAAAATCATGTTAGTGTTCGTTGGGTATTATAAGAAACACCAACAATAAATCATGTATAAAACCTCGTCAGTTTTTGATGAATTTCGGTCTAGCAACCCTTAACTACAAACAGTGTGTGTTAGATGTCCGAAATATTTATTTTATTTTTACATTAGAAAATAAGAAACTAGATTTTTAATGAAGTTTTTGTGCCAAAAATAGTGAAGAGAGTTTCGTTTTTTTTACTTAATTAAAAGTGTTTTAGAAGCAGTGAAATACAAATAGTTTTAGTTGATTATATTGATTGTTTCTTTTCCGTTGTCTATGTAATGATTTTTTTTTAAATTAATAAAATAACTTTTCAATTATTCAGTGTTTCTGTTACCCTCCTGACCTTCCTCAATGTTAGTGTAATTTTTTTACGCCACAGTGACGTCGGGTTAAAACTGTTCTAAAATAATCTCATGTTTTTGGTATATAAGTATTAAATCTATTTGCCACTAGATAGTAAAACTTTGTATATTGTAAACTAAAAATATAAAGGTGATGTGGTAGGATATGATAGTGAAAGGAGAATTACAGACCCTAGTACAGCTTTGCCAACTATACAGGATCTGTCATACTTGTACAATTAATAAAGTGAATCATTCTGAATGTTTATATGTATTTTGTATATTTTTAGACCTTTACAAAGAGTAAATAATGTCTTCTCAAAAAAAGCAAAATACTATATAACTAAACTTTTATGTTCGTCATAACGCATTCCCAGCTTTTCTAAACTTGCTAAGCATAACGATAATCATATTTAAATCGATACTCACAAATGATGCTTGCTTGCTAATAAAATTAATAAATTTACGCAAAAGCAGTTAACATTTTGTGCAAAATAAATCGGGAATTTTTTTATTGACGAAACAAGATAATATTATACGAATGTCGATGGCGTCTTTGCTACTGTATTTTTTTTTTTTGATTGCCATGGATTGTAGTTTTTGCGACATTAAGTATTTCGCAATACGCATTCTTGACACAAAGTTCAGTGTGCAATATATAATTTGACTCGCTTCAAAATGAAAATTTGATAAATATACAATTCGATTGTGGCCATAATCTAGAGATGTAAGTAGATTTACAGTAATAACTATTTATTACTTCTTTGTCATTTCTAAGATAACATAATAATTGTGTATTTACAATATACGATATTATATTAATTCTATTAGATGTTATTTTATTTCTTCATTCAAAAACAGTGCTCTAAAGAACTACATTAAGAAACCCATCACTACAACTTGAGATCCAACCATTAGCAACAGAGGTTCAGCCTGTACGAGTAAAGGCACAACCAGCATCATAAGATTATGGTGACCATAATCATAACATTAATTGTGGTGTTTGTGGGCAGGGCATGGTATTCACTACAAGTTATTTTGTAGATGACATACATGAGGTATTCCACAGTCCTGAACATGATTCTCGGTAACCCGAGCATCAGCTGGTATAGTATTTACAAGTTTTTATTGAAAGTAAAGGTAAAACTTTTCCGTCCACCAAAGTACCCTCCTGTATACGGGAGGCAGGACAAGCATGAAGACGGTGGAGATATTCCGAACGGCAGCGCGAGCTTATGTAGCAGAGCATGTCACTGAAGCCAGCTTGAAGAGTCTGCTACAGAAGCCGTGTAAATAAAAATTGCGCCCATGAAACAAGTGCCGTTGTCTATGTAAAAACACGTATTTAGAGCCACGAACGTAGAAATGACACCGTGCTTAAATCATTTTAGGCCGTGATTGTATAGATAGCCTGACAAAAGGCACATAGGACATATATGTATATAATAGTAAATAAAGGAACGTTTTAGAGAGCTTTTAAGATGTTCCAGCATGAATATTTTAACCGTGTCTGTTCTAATTTGGTGGGTGCTCTGCTAAATGGACAGTTGCTACAGCATTAAGACAATTGATCGAGAAGTTTGAACAATTATTTTTAGCTAACACAACTGAAGATTTTGTTGTACAGAAAAATGAAAACGGGCACGTGTCATTATTTGTTACTATTGTCGGTACTACTATGTCATTTCAACGGCTATCTATGGAAGATCTCTTACTAAATATATCGGCACTTTATTAATGGATTGGAGGGGATTGATCCTATATTGCTTCATGCAATGCAATAAAGTCCTGACATTCATCAGCAAAACATATTTTGTTTTCAATGTAACTGAAAGATGAATGGTCAGGATGCCATATTACGCCATTGCTATCATTGTATTGTTAGTAACTATTTATTTATTATAATGCATGCAGATACATTTCTCTTCAATAAACGAGTACTGAAACTAAAATATTCTTTTATTTGTCCTATATCCTAAGAATAACAATAACACTACAAAGAGAAGGTAAACTTGAAAGAGAATCTTGTACCAACGCATGTGAATAGTGTGGTACCATACCCCAACCCCTTCCCCCATCTCCCAAAGACCGGCAACGCACTTGTGACGCCACTGGTGTTGCGGGTGTCTTACTTATTCTGTAAAAAAATGTCGATCGTTATGAAAACAACATAAAGAGAAAGGTTTGTGCGGAGCAATGCTAGATGCAAGTCTCTTACGCATTTTGTAGTAATACTAGGAGAACTATAACATCACTTCTCTTTAGACACGTTGATGGTAGGAAGTTCAATTTCAGTACAGATCTTACATATTTTTTATGTAATCAGAATAAAATGACGGCCATAATTCCAATTAATTTAACTAGCAAAACAGTAAAAGATAAAAAGAAACACATAAAATAATACAAGTGCTGTCACCATCTGCAACTTGGGAACACACCTTGTGGCATGCTAACCAACACCTTAATAGATCCCAACAGACCTGCTATCCCTTAAGACGCTAGTCAAGTTGGGCTTGAACTGATAAAGAAAAATCTGCCGCTTTTGCTTTGCCTCACTCTTAGCGGAAGTCTTTAAGCTCAATGAGAGTAATTTTTAAAGGGGGATTCCGTTACCGTGCAACAAAGTGCTGGAATGATTTGCCGCCGCCACTTCGTACCCTAGTTGTTCATAATACTTTTAAGTCAAAAGTGAGGATAATGTTTTTGTCACTACAAAAATCCGGTACCTTGTAGTGGATGTATGTAATGCTAGATGCGTTCCTCTTGCTATAGTCTTAATCTACTATCTTATATATATATATATATCTCTTATGTGTTTAATTTCTACACTACTGTAACAGGTGGATAGAAAAAAAAGAGTCGCAGTATACAAATGTCCAGAGTCAGGACAATGACTTTGTACGGATATTATGTTATGTGACATTAATTGGGGTAGCAGTAGTAGGGCGCACAAATCTTAAATTTAAAATTTGAATACTAAAATAATTTCCAAATTTCTAATATTTAACATTCATACATAAACATACACTCATATTACTCATATTGCACATATAAACATACACATACAGACATACTAAAATAGATACTATATTTATTAAGTAATTTTAATGACAAATAATAATCCTTGACTAGAGTTTTAAATGGGGATAAGGTTTTAGCGTAACGGATTGTGGGTATGTTTTTAATTTAATGTATACCTATGTTTTCAATTACTACGTGAATCTTTTAATTTTAAAAACTGTACACTTGTCCGGAGGTATTTTGTCGGGCTTCAGCTGAAAATCAACGCTGTGGTCACTCTCAGGACCGCAGCATAAGCTGAGCTGTGGCCCTTTAGTCATATACTCACACAGCCAGATTATGTCATTTGCTCTTTTTTGTTTTTTTTCTTATGTCTTTTGTTTTGTATTATGTTTGTTGTTTAGTATTGTTAAAATGTACCTTATTATTCTCGTGTCCTTTGTGAATGTGGCTAATAAATGTATTCTTTCTTTCTTAATAACCAACAAACCGGTTTAGATGCTCATACCAGATACTTAACCAAGCCATTCAATTGTGTCTGTGTATCAAGACAGTATTTCCGAAGAAAATCATAGAGAAATATAATTAATCAATGCTAATAAGGCTCCACGTTTTGACTTGTTTGCACCCCGAATCCTTGGAGGAAGTTCCTAAAAATGTATCATTAACGCGTGATCGGAGAGGGTGACTGCTTAAAAATATGTGGAAGACATTCTTCTCGATCATGTTTTTACCTTACACCGGGTATGTTGGGTAGGTATTAATTCTGTATTGATGCATGGAAATGCTCCGTGCCATTTGTAGCGCCCTGATCGATAAACACTGACTTACCTAACAAGTTCCACAATACAATACTAAATACTAATAATTTTTATTAGTTACAAAAGCACTTAATGAAATTTAAATATGTTTAACATTTCGTAAAGTGAAAGGCCATAGAGAGAAAAGATCAATCATAAGATATTGTGTTTTTATATAAATTGACAAAGAAGTTTGAACAAAAACGGGTTCATATAATGGGGTGATAAAAAGAACCGTATTGCTATGATACGAGTAACATTAAGTGCAAAGTTTCGTTTTTGACAGTTAATAATAGTCGTAAAGAAATTGTACTAAAATGGGAAAAGTAATAAAAGTGAAATGGGTGGAGGTTAACACACCTTCACCACGCAAATTATCACTCATTGTTTCATAGGAAAATCTGCTTAAGACATCTTCTCTTTGTTTTTGCTCCGTGGCTAGTCAAATGACATTATATGTAACATTCAGGACCTGAGTTGTGAACACACTTCTTATTAAAGAAATTCGTGGTTTCAGAGTTAAAGAGAAAGAGGAGCGTCGAGAAAATGAACAGAGTCCCAATACGAGTGTTAGTAGCATGTCACCGCTCAGCGATAGAAGCGGGGCAGGTATGGCGCTTCCTGCGCCTGCAACCGTCCTAGAAGCGCAAGCGCAGGCACCCGCGCCTGTGCCCGCGCCCGCTCTCGCTGCCACCTCTGCGCCCGCTCACGCTCCCACCGCAACGTCTCTGGATACATTGCGCCACCTGCAGGGCGTGTCGCACCGCGGTTACGGCGCTCCCGTCCATTCCTGGAACGGAACTCACAGTGCATTATCCCGACAGGTACCTTTCTTGTAGAGACGGCTTGTTCAATATTTTCAATTCATAAACTATAAGTATTTATCGCGCAGGGTTTTTTAAAAATTTTATTTTAAGCTTTTTAAACTGAACTAATATATAAGGCAATACAATAATATAGAAACCTAAGCGAAATTTGAAAATTTATACAAACTTTAAGGTTGAAGTTTGAACCCAAAAATACAAATGTATGCTGTAAGTTTTTGAAAAGTTGGGTTCTCTGGAGACTATTCTAGTTGTAGCATCAGGTCGAAGTTAATCAATTAATTGTCATTCAACGATTATACTAGCACGCGTGAAGCACTTAATCGAAAAATCATACAACATATTAAAAAAACAAAGCTAAGAACCACCGCAAGGAAACTGACTTGCAAATAGGAAAAACCGCGTCGAAATCGGTCCATCCGTTTTAGAGATACGCTATCATACACACACACACACACACACACACACACATACATACATACATATATACATATATATAGGCACATTAAAACTGACTTAAATTGTATTTATAGGTATTTGAAGAACGGCGGGAACGTTTGATGCAACTGATGAGATGGACCGGGGCCGTAATAAAAAAGTGAAAAAAATTCACAATTACAATAATGGGTTCAACAATAGTCGAAATGGATATAATCCGTTTCAGGTAATAATAATCAATATTTAAATATAGTTCTATAGAGAAATAAGAAAGACAGTAATCTTTACCATGTTTTTTTTTTCAATAGGATAGGCAAGATAAGCCGCACAGGGGTAGCAATTTTAAGTATCGGAGCGAACGACGCCCGTCCCACCACTTTAATAAACAGAACAGTAATAAGTACAAGCGGTTTAACAGGTGATTATAAACTATTTTAATATTGTGTATTAATTCGAAATTGAAAAGTATGTGTTGATGTGCCAACCGCATAGCATCATTTTTAGGATTTCGTACCCAAAAGGTAAAAAGAGACCCAATGACTAAGACTTTCCTGTCTATCTGTTGGTCCGTCTGTCTGTCACCAGGCTGTATCTCATGAACCGTGACAGTTAGGCAATTGAAGTTTTCAGAGATGACGTATTTCTGTTGCCGCTATAACAACAAGTACTAAAAACCAGAGGCTCCCATAGATTCATGTATAGTTTAAATCTGAATCTCGGAAGCGGCTCTAACGATTTGCATAAATTTATAATGCTGAGGGTTTCGGGGGCGATAAACCGATCCGGCAAAGATATATAAAAAAAAAAATACCAAAGAAAAAATACCGGTATTTAAACGGTCATCCAGGTACTAAAACGTGGTACGATGATAATAATAATAATGTATAATACATTCATCTTCTTACATATAAAAATCAATAGCAGTTCATTTGTCTTGCTAAAACTAAAAGAAATTTTTTTACCTGTTAAACAATGGATTAGCACGGGCTTTTGTACCGCACTTAAAGCCTTTTTACATTTAAAGAATATTTATCATTTCTAGGAAAAAACTAATATTATTGCATGTTCCGAAATCTGAATGTGGAAAGTAGTTTACGCCCAACTTTCTTGCCATTGAAATAAATGTTTTTAATTTATTTTTTAATGCAGTACAGATTTAATAATTTAAAAAAAGCCGACTTCAAATCTATGTAAAGACGAGAAAATGTTCGTTTTACTTGCATCAACCTGTAGCAAAACTTTTTAACTTAAGATACAGATCAAAAAAAGAAATTAAAACCGCATTAGCATTTTACAAATATATAAAATTCTGTGTTTGACCGACAAATAACAATTGGGACTAAAAGACCGAATTTTAACCGGAAAAGTACAAAACAAAAATTAATTTAGAACTGTATTAGCAGTTTGTAAATGTTTATAGTTCGGTATTTCAATGGTAAGGAGAACATGTAAAAAAACCCGAAACTAAACCGGTTTAGCTTAAGTGGTTGTAATAGCTCCATATTATGTCCCGCTGCAAACTTTAGGTATTTTCACACACCCAATTCCGATCTCTGATTATAACCTTTACAATCCCTATTAATAAGAAAATAGTAATTAATAGTAACTAATTAGTCTATACACAATCACTACACGCTATACATAGGTAAACAACTTAACATAAGTTTATATGACGTAAAAAAAAATCTATTAACATTTACAATATCCCAGATAAGATAAGATAAGATTCATTTATTCCAGTAATAAGAAGTAGTGATTAGTCTAAAGAATCCACTACATATTTTTGTTGTTTATATTGTGTAACTTTTGTTACTTTTTTCAACATAATCTTGTGTTATCTGCGGAATGCACGCCACATTGATGGCGACACAGATTAGTGATGGCACTAACACTACATCCATCAATCCCTGGCGGGTCAATTCAAAGCTACGTCTCATATGTAGACATTTGACACCAGGCAAACAAGAGACTCATGAGTTCCTGAAGTAAAACATCTTATAATTTAAAATTGTAATTTAAATGTTATTAATTTAAAACTCATCTCATGAAATGTGTTTTTATCAGGTATCTGGTAGTGGCTATGGAGAACTGTTACTTAAGTCGGTTCATGAATTCCGACAATTGGGATCAACGCAGCAAAGAGACAACACCATTAAATCAAATTTTATGAGGATATTTAAGTTCCACAGTAAGATGTCTGACGTGTAAGCATCTATCATATACACTACATATCAGCACTTTCAGGTAACATGGCCATCTAATTAAAAAACCGCAGACTTTATAAAGATAACATTCAAAATCGATAAATTGCAATGTGTTGAAAATGTGACATTGACATTTGTCGTTCTTTTTATTAAACTAAACTAAACTAAACTAAAGATTAAACTAGTTGTCAGTATATTTGAGGACACTGATTTCCCAATAACGATTGCCATAGATGTTCATGACAATCGGGACCGACAGCCGTTAACGTGCTCTCCGAAGCGCCAGCGGAAAATACCGCCATCTTCCATACTCCAGACTGCTATTAGAAATTCCTTGTAAGAAAAACCCAACAGCAGTCTGACCCGGGAATCGAACCCGAGACCTCTTGATCTGCTGTGGCTTACGCTAACCACTAGACCAACGACACAGGCAGGCTTATTTTTTTCCACAAATACATACTAAAAAATAATCTTCTACTTAAAATAATGGTTCTATTCATTAAGAAATTAAAAATTATATAAATATTTCAAATAATAAATAAAGAGAGACAGAAAGATTTTCGTAAAACAAATTCAACGAGTTATACAACACTGTTTTTAGGTGGGGGTCGTTCATCGTGCTGTTCGTGGTGTCGTGATTTTGTGCAACAGTGTACCCTGTGATTTCGTGCGGCGTGGATCAGTCTAGCGCTCAGTGTTGAATTCATTTCGTTTTGTCGGTGTCTAGAGGACGTGCATTTTCAAAATACTTATCGTATTTTTTTAAATAATTAATAATAAAGTGACGACGTGCTTTCTAATCTCTAAAGTGATATTGTAATTTTGGAGGTAAAATGGCTCCTTCCATTTGTGACCCAGTAACAAGCTCTTCTCTGCTGGACAGTAGACTTTATTCGTCGGCTAAAAGTGTGCTTTTGTCTAAGATTGAATTTGAAGAATCTGGTGATTATCAAAGCAATGTTCTGGATGGGTTGAAGTCTAAGTACGTGGTGATTCGACCTAGAAAACCTGTTAATGAATCCAAAGTCATCAGAAAAGAGTGTAGTTCGACCAGCCAAACATCAGGTAAATTACACAATACTTCTTATCTTGTAAATAATGCAGGTTTGTTTGTTAACTACATGCACGATAAGACCAATTTAGAGACTATATTTTATGGTCATTTTCACTATCAAATAGTTTCTATGTATCAAACATCCGAAATCTTTTTATTAAAATATTAATGTTTTATTGTTCAATATATGGTTTCTAGCGGTTCAAGTAATTATGTATTATTGTGCTAAAAGTATTCGTCATCAGTTTCTGCTATGCAGTCTTCAAACTCTTCCTATTTACTATTTATTGTTGTACTGTACATCTTTTTATGGAATAGTTGTATTATCGTAATGTAATAGCTGTGTTATACATTCTATCTGACAATTTGCTTCCCCGCGCAACCTCGGTTTATGTCTCCTATTACCCGTGGCGTGATGTTCCAACAACGTGTACTATAAAGAAGGTTAAAGGGTCTTTACAAAAAAAAAAGTAACCTATCACCTTTTTTTTGAAATTTTACATATTATGTATGAAACGGACCTTTAAGCAGTGCATGCAAAAAAAGCTATAAAAAAGGAATAATTTTACCTCATTTTGATACATTTTGTATTAATACCATACTCCTTTTGATTGTAGGTCTCGGGTTCGATTCCCGAGTCGAACTAAATGTTTGTATGATCTGCAAATATTTGTTTCGGAGTTAGGGTGTTTTCTATGTATGATATGTATGTATTTACAAAAAAAAAGTATATATGTATTTGTATCGGTTGTTTAGTACCCATAACACAAGCTCTGCTTAGCTTGGGACTAGATGGCGTTGTGTGTTTGATGTCCGAAAATTTTTTCGCTTCGCTATCGCTTAGTATAGAGGCTAAGTTGTTGATTCAATGGCTAATTAAGCTGGTTGGCTACGACATATATAGCCTATAGTCTTGACCATGAAAGTGTGGTTGTTCCCCCCGAGGTGGCTTGCGAGAGTCTGGATAGGTCATAAGAGTTTTTGTTATTATGTATTTCAAACAATATGCACCTGAATCGAATAGTGCTCTGCACCTGAATTGTTGCAGATGACCGATCAATAACTGTTGTCAAAATGAGAAGTTTGATCAGATGACCTATAATGTAATTTGCCTTTTTAAACTTACTTTTATTGAATTATTATTTTGTATTATTGCAGCTGAGACCAACAAAAATGCAGAAGAAGGGTTGCCTAAACCCAAACAGGTACTGTTTCCCCCTGAAAAGGTCCAGTTAGGATGGCAAAATTCTTGGGAAGTTGGTACTGGCATGCAGAATATGGTCAACACATGTTATTTAAACTCCACGTTGCAGGCTCTATTCCATGTACCTGCCTTTGCTAATTGGCTGGTCACTGAAGAGCCTCATGCTGCAAAGTGTAATCAACAAGGTATGATAATAACTGATTAAAGATAAGATGGATATTTTCAATCTGCGTCATAAATAACTATTATTTATTTTAACTCACAGCTTAATACATTAGGTTTCTATTGTAGTGTAATATGTAGCTTCAGAAACTACAACCATTCAATTGTAAATATATTGTTTAGCCACTACTTTAATCTATAAATGTTAAT
Source organism: Spilosoma lubricipeda (assembly GCA_905220595.1). Taxonomy (NCBI): domain Eukaryota; kingdom Metazoa; phylum Arthropoda; class Insecta; order Lepidoptera; family Erebidae; genus Spilosoma; species Spilosoma lubricipeda. Next base: position 8,470,541 of record HG992290.1, read on the forward strand.
TTTAAAGGAGTTCATAATACTACTACTGCCCTCACACTGAATTTTCACATTGTAACTTAAAGAATTTTGACTTCATTAATTTATTACGTAGCAGACAAATAAATACTTTTATATTAAATAACGTAAAAATAATCCAAACAAACAAATAAAATTGAAGTGCCTGTTTGTAATTTAAAATTAAGAACTTTTCACTAAATGTAAATGAAAGTACATACATACGATACCTATACAAAAAAGTTTTTTTCTGTTTGTTCCGGTTTATCTTTGGAATGACTGAACCGATTTTGACGGGATTTAACTGACGATATATGGAGTAACTTAGGCAAAAATTTTTTTAGACTAGCTTCGTCCCATGGTGTTGCCCGCGGTTGAAGTTGTACCGCGGGTAACACCAAGCTTGGCTCAGCTAGTATATTAATATTTAACACCATACTATGCATTTTGTAGTTGAGCTGTATTAACAGTGTTAGGTGATTCTCCAAAGAGGAAAAATATACTAGTAAAGACAATTAGTAATTAATAGCAATTATTTTATAAACATACATTACATAATTGTGTTCTAATATTGTATTATCTTTTTTCAACAGAAGCATGCGTTATCTGCGGAATGCGCACAACATTGATGGCGACACAGAAGATTGGTGGCACATCTATCAATCCCTGGCAGGTCTATTCAAAACTACGTCTCATATGTAGACATTTGACACCAGGCCGACAAGAAGATGCTCATGAGTTCCTGAAGTAAATCATTATAAAATTATGATTTCAAATTATCGTTATATCCTATTAATTTAAACTAATTTCATGAAATATGTTTGTTTCAGGTATTTGGTAGAAGCTATGGAAAAGAGCTATTTAAGTCGGTTTATAAATTCCGACAAACTGGATCAGCATAGCAAAGAAACAACACCGTTAAACCAAATTTTTGGTGGATATTTGCGCTCGACAGTGAGATGTCTCTCGTGTCATCATCTATCAACCACTTACCAGCAATTTCAGGTAACATGGCCATCATCAACACTGATATGTTTATTAATGTATATGTCGGAGTGTAAATTAAACTCGTACAAAGTAAACTGTGGAGTGTAAAGTAAACTTTTCTTTACAGGACCTACTTGTGGATATAAGAAAGCATAGTACATTGGATGAAGCTCTTGATTCCTATTTCTCCCGTGAAAGTTTGGAGGATCTAGGCTACCGATGCGAAGCCTGCAATAAAAAGGTGTCTGCTACCAAGCAATTTTTTATTCAACGGGCACCAAAGGTTCTTTGTATTGCACTGAAAAGGTTTTCGTTTGGTGCTAAACTATCCAAAAATGTGCAATTCAGAAGAAAAATAAACCTCAACAAATATATGTACCAAAAGAACACCCAACAACTGGTGAGTCAAGTGAAAATATTTTTTTTGCGGCAAATCGAACTTAACTGTAAAAACCTCATATAACTCCTTGAGAACACAAGGGACGGTAGCATGTGGTGCTTTTTACTATAAAAACACCCCAACCACTGGCCTCTGACGCCCTACTTTGGGAGGACCCTGACCATGTTATTTCAGGTCCTCCCTCAAACAACGCCATGTCTCATCAGGCCCTGTCCCAGGGGAAATAATTTCTCCCAATTAATACCAGCGTGGAACCCCGATTGCACGTGCAATCAGGCTGCTATCCCAACTGCAGTAATCATTCTGCCACCAGAGACCCACATCCTCCGATGGCCTGCGATCCGTCTACGGTTCCTATAGCTGCCGACGTCTTGTTCGCTCGGAATTGGATATCTCCCGATCCCCTTTAGCGGTTTCTTTCGAAGAAAGAGTAGTTGGGGAAAGGAACCACTGCACCCCAGCCCTTCTCACCTTACAGCTTGGCAGCAACGATTGCTGGTGGAGACATGTCTCTTCCGATTTGGTCCACCAGGACTTCACGTTCGGACGCCCATGCAGTCAGTCAGTGCAGACAGTCCTCCAGGGTGTGTTGGGCGGAGTCCTAAGGCTGCGCACTTGAGATAACAAACATAAATACTTCGGAGATTTACGTCAAAATTTCAGATGTTGATTATTTGATATACTGCCTCGTTGGTCTCGCGGTTGGAGTATGCGACTGCTGATCATGAGGTCTGGGGTTCGGTTCCCGGGTCGGACCAAATGTTTGTATGATCTACAAATATTTGTTTCGGAGTTTGGGTGTTTTCTATGTATAATATGTATGTATTTACAAAAAAAAAAGTATATATGTATTTATATCAGTTGTCTAGTACCCTTAACACAAGCTCTGCTTAGCTTGGGACTAGATGGCGTTGTGTGTTAGATGTCCGAAATATTTATTATTATAATTTTAATTAATTTATTTATTAAAATTTAAAACAACTAATATATTGCTATATTTTTGTTTCAGAATTATAAACTAGTGAGCTTAGTAAGCCACTATGGCCTATCGCAAAACTGTGGACACTACACAGCTGTGGGGCAAGCATCAAACGGAAACTATTATACATTTGATGATAACTGTGTGCGCCCAATACCACTTTCAGCAGTATTAGGCACAAGTGCATATATAATGTTCTTCGAAATAGATTATGCAACAGAAGAGGTATCGGCATCTACTGCCTGCCTCTACATCTAGTGTAGTTTATGGACCACAACTACCTAATAATATATTGAAAGACCGTTTCTAGTGAGAAGAATGACCCCCTATTGAGCCCTAGCTTAAATGGAGTCACTAATAAAAAGTAAGTCAATTTTCAATACATTGTCACTATATTTAAGGCTTTCTCATGCGCTAAGTGCAATTTTCTACTAAGCAGGATTTATTAGGAAGAAATTGTCATGAATTGAGGTCCTACACTGAGAGTTAACGAATTATATAAATTTCATTATGATGTAAAAAACTAATTAGTACATTAAGAATACTTTATTGTTAAAAGTAAATGTGGCATATCTGCTCATTGGTGGCCCCTTGGAGCAAATACAAAGAGAAAAGGGCCCAAGCGACTGTGCACCGTGATTAAAACATTCACTAGAGTAGGCGAGGTCTAAAGTTCTACACTGTTAGCGTTCGTACTGTGCACTTGTATCGATAATCGCAAATTTTCATGGTATAAAAAGAAAAAGATGTGGTGTTATATTAAATCGTTTTTAAAAACTACAGAAAATAAATAAATAAACACTACTGAGCAATAAAATTTGTAAATAATTTTAAATTTCACTTTTTAACCCGGCGTCTTGGAGGCAGGGTCAATATGACTGAATCCAAGACGCCGTATGGTGGCGCCTGCGCAAGTAGCTACACGTATGTAAACTTGCGACCGGGTTATTAAGCCCCAGCTCAACGGCGACGACTATTTTTAATTTATTACGTATGAAAGCACTCGATTACGCTTTCTTTTAAATAAATATGTAAAATGAACGTAGAGCAGAAGGAGCGCCGTCGAATCTTATTATTACTTGAGGCATGGGCGTAGCTAGAAGTGGGGGGGGGGGGGGGAGAGTTTTGTACAACATCTCCACCACTCCCCGAAATGTTTCTATACTCTTGATATTTTTTTTTTTACACCTGTAATTTTTTTAAAAAACAATGTTACCGTTAAAGTTATGTAGTAATTTTATTATCTTGAAACCTTCTCCCGAAACTGAAACCTGCCAACGCCAATGACTTGAAGAATTTTAAGATAGCGACGAAAATGGGCCTAGTGCATCTGATTGTGAAAGTGAAAATCATGTTAGTGTTCGTTGGGTATTATAAGAAACACCAACAATAAATCATGTATAAAACCTCGTCAGTTTTTGATGAATTTCGGTCTAGCAACCCTTAACTACAAACAGTGTGTGTTAGATGTCCGAAATATTTATTTTATTTTTACATTAGAAAATAAGAAACTAGATTTTTAATGAAGTTTTTGTGCCAAAAATAGTGAAGAGAGTTTCGTTTTTTTTACTTAATTAAAAGTGTTTTAGAAGCAGTGAAATACAAATAGTTTTAGTTGATTATATTGATTGTTTCTTTTCCGTTGTCTATGTAATGATTTTTTTTTAAATTAATAAAATAACTTTTCAATTATTCAGTGTTTCTGTTACCCTCCTGACCTTCCTCAATGTTAGTGTAATTTTTTTACGCCACAGTGACGTCGGGTTAAAACTGTTCTAAAATAATCTCATGTTTTTGGTATATAAGTATTAAATCTATTTGCCACTAGATAGTAAAACTTTGTATATTGTAAACTAAAAATATAAAGGTGATGTGGTAGGATATGATAGTGAAAGGAGAATTACAGACCCTAGTACAGCTTTGCCAACTATACAGGATCTGTCATACTTGTACAATTAATAAAGTGAATCATTCTGAATGTTTATATGTATTTTGTATATTTTTAGACCTTTACAAAGAGTAAATAATGTCTTCTCAAAAAAAGCAAAATACTATATAACTAAACTTTTATGTTCGTCATAACGCATTCCCAGCTTTTCTAAACTTGCTAAGCATAACGATAATCATATTTAAATCGATACTCACAAATGATGCTTGCTTGCTAATAAAATTAATAAATTTACGCAAAAGCAGTTAACATTTTGTGCAAAATAAATCGGGAATTTTTTTATTGACGAAACAAGATAATATTATACGAATGTCGATGGCGTCTTTGCTACTGTATTTTTTTTTTTTGATTGCCATGGATTGTAGTTTTTGCGACATTAAGTATTTCGCAATACGCATTCTTGACACAAAGTTCAGTGTGCAATATATAATTTGACTCGCTTCAAAATGAAAATTTGATAAATATACAATTCGATTGTGGCCATAATCTAGAGATGTAAGTAGATTTACAGTAATAACTATTTATTACTTCTTTGTCATTTCTAAGATAACATAATAATTGTGTATTTACAATATACGATATTATATTAATTCTATTAGATGTTATTTTATTTCTTCATTCAAAAACAGTGCTCTAAAGAACTACATTAAGAAACCCATCACTACAACTTGAGATCCAACCATTAGCAACAGAGGTTCAGCCTGTACGAGTAAAGGCACAACCAGCATCATAAGATTATGGTGACCATAATCATAACATTAATTGTGGTGTTTGTGGGCAGGGCATGGTATTCACTACAAGTTATTTTGTAGATGACATACATGAGGTATTCCACAGTCCTGAACATGATTCTCGGTAACCCGAGCATCAGCTGGTATAGTATTTACAAGTTTTTATTGAAAGTAAAGGTAAAACTTTTCCGTCCACCAAAGTACCCTCCTGTATACGGGAGGCAGGACAAGCATGAAGACGGTGGAGATATTCCGAACGGCAGCGCGAGCTTATGTAGCAGAGCATGTCACTGAAGCCAGCTTGAAGAGTCTGCTACAGAAGCCGTGTAAATAAAAATTGCGCCCATGAAACAAGTGCCGTTGTCTATGTAAAAACACGTATTTAGAGCCACGAACGTAGAAATGACACCGTGCTTAAATCATTTTAGGCCGTGATTGTATAGATAGCCTGACAAAAGGCACATAGGACATATATGTATATAATAGTATATAAAGGAACGTTTTAGAGAGCTTTTAAGATGTTCCAGCATGAATATTTTAACCGTGTCTGTTCTAATTTGGTGGGTGCTCTGCTAAATGGACAGTTGCTACAGCATTAAGACAATTGATCGAGAAGTTTGAACAATTATTTTTAGCTAACACAACTGAAGATTTTGTTGTACAGAAAAATGAAAACGGGCACGTGTCATTATTTGTTACTATTGTCGGTACTACTATGTCATTTCAACGGCTATCTATGGAAGATCTCTTACTAAATATATCGGCACTTTATTAATGGATTGGAGGGGATTGATCCTATATTGCTTCATGCAATGCAATAAAGTCCTGACATTCATACATTCATCAGCAAAACATATTTTGTTTTCAATGTAACTGAAAGATGAATGGTCAGGATGCCATATTACGCCATTGCTATCATTGTATTGTTAGTAACTATTTATTTATTATAATGCATGCAGATACATTTCTCTTCAATAAACGAGTACTGAAACTAAAATATTCTTTTATTTGTCCTATATCCTAAGAATAACAATAACACTACAAAGAGAAGGTAAACTTGAAAGAGAATCTTGTACCAACGCATGTGAATAGTGTGGTACCATACCCCAACCCCTTCCCCCATCTCCCAAAGACCGGCAACGCACTTGTGACGCCACTGGTGTTGCGGGTGTCTTACTTATTCTGTAAAAAAATGTCGATCGTTATGAAAACAACATAAAGAGAAAGGTTTGTGCGGAGCAATGCTAGATGCAAGTCTCTTACGCATTTTGTAGTAATACTAGGAGAACTATAACATCATTTCTCTTTAGACACGTTGATGGTAGGAAGTTCAATTTCAGTACAGATCTTACATATTTTTTATGTAATCAGAATAAAATGACGGCCATAATTCCAATTAATTTAACTAGCAAAACAGTAAAAGATAAAAAGAAACACATAAAATAATACAAGTGCTGTCACCATCTGCAACTTGGGAACACACCTTGTGGCATGCTAACCAACACCTTAATAGATCCCAACAGACCTGCTATCCCTTAAGACGCTAGTCAAGTTGGGCTTGAACTGATAAAGAAAAATCTGCCGCTTTTGCTTTGCCTCACTCTTAGCGGAAGTCTTTAAGCTCAATGAGAGTAATTTTTAAAGGGGGATTCCGTTACCGTGCAACAAAGTGCTGGAATGATTTGCCGCCGCCACTTCGTACCCTAGTTGTTCATAATACTTTTAAGTCAAAAGTGAGGATAATGTTTTTGTCACTACAAAAATCCGGTACCTTGTAGTGGATGTATGTAATGCTAGATGCGTTCCTCTTGCTATAGTCTTAATCTACTATCTTATATATATATATATATCTCTTATGTGTTTAATTTCTACACTACTGTAACAGGTGGATAGAAAAAAAAGAGTCGCAGTATACAAATGTCCAGAGTCAGGACAATGACTTTGTACGGATATTATGTTATGTGACATTAATTGGGGTAGCAGTAGTAGGGCGCACAAATCTTAAATTTAAAATTTGAATACTAAAATAATTTCCAAATTTCTAATATTTAACATTCATACATAAACATACACTCATATTACTCATATTGCACATATAAACATACACATACAGACATACTAAAATATATACTATATTTATTAAGTAATTTTAATGACAAATAATAATCCTTGACTAGAGTTTTAAATGGGGATAAGGTTTTAGCGTAACGGATTGTGGGTATGTTTTTAATTTAATGTATACCTATGTTTTCAATTACTACGTGAATCTTTTATTTTTAAAAACTGTACACTTGTCCGGAGGTATTTTGTCGGGCTTCAGCTGAAAATCAACGCTGTGGTCACTCTCAGGACCGCAGCATAAGCTGAGCTGTGGCCCTTTAGTCATATACTCACACAGCCAGATTATGTCATTTGCTCTTTTTTGTTTTTTTTCTTATGTCTTTTGTTTTGTATTATGTTTGTTGTTTAGTATTGTTAAAATGTACCTTATTATTCTCGTGTCCTTTGTGAATGTGGCTAATAAATGTATTCTTTCTTTCTTAATAACCAACAAACCGGTTTAGATGCTCATACCAGATACTTAACCAAGCCATTCAATTGTGTCTGTGTATCAAGACAGTATTTCCGAAGAAAATCATAGAGAAATATAATTAATCAATGCTAATAAGGCTCCACGTTTTGACTTGTTTGCACCCCGAATCCTTGGAGGAAGTTCCTAAAAATGTATCATTAACGCGTGATTGGAGAGGGTGACTGCTTAAAAATATGTGGAAGACATTCTTCTCGATCATGTTTTTACCTTACACCGGGTATGTTGGGTAGGTATTAATTCTGTATTGATGCATGGAAATGCTCCGTGCCATTTGTAGCGCCCTGATCGATAAACACTGACTTACCTAACAAGTTCCACAATACAATACTAAATACTAATAATTTTTAATAGTTACAAAAGCACTTTATGAAATTTAAATATGTTTAACATTTCGTAAAGTGAAAGGCCATAGAGAGAAAAGATTGATGAAGCGCACCTTGATGCTTAGTAGATAAAACTATGTTATAGTTGTTAAATAATATATTAGGCAAACACAATAGAATACATGATTATCAAGTTATAGTAAAACACGGAATAATAAGTCACAGCAGTAAGAATTGTTCCTAACAAACATATTCAAACATCCGTCATCTCTTATACCAGCCAGTCTGAGTCACGCTTGCAAACCTCTTTCTAACACTCCTCCTCAAGCGTTTCTCTCTGACTCACTCTTGCACACCCATCGCCTTACGACAGAACTCGTGCTTGCTCTTAGACACAGGCTTTGTCATACTATCAGCAACCATCTCATTTGTTGCGAGATATTTAAGCTTTATAATCTTCTTCTCTAATGCCTCTCGAACAAAATGATATCGTAAATCGATATGCTTAGTCTGCTGATGGTGCACTGGGTTTTGAGCTATGGCCATGGCTGACTGACTATCCGTGTAAACTGTGATAGCTTTCACTTGCCCGTCCATTAGTTCCCCAAGGAATCTCCTCAGAAAAATCGCTTCCTTGGCTGCCTCAGACAAACTCACATACTCCGCCTCTGCGGTTGATATAGCAATACTCCGTTGTTTTGTGCACTGCCAGGATATTGCTCCTCCTGAAAGCGTAAATACATTTCCAGAATAAGACTTCCGGTCTATTATATTTCCTCCATGATCCGCATCCGAGTAACCTTGTACTTCTGTACTACATGTATCGCTTGAATACACAAGTCCCATGTTCTTAGTCGCTTTAAGATACCTTAGGATTCTCTTTGCAGCACTCCAATGAATTTCTTCATAACAGTTGCAAAACTGACTCATAATATTCACTGCATGAGCGATGTCTGGCCGCGTACACACTGCCAGGTACATTAGTGATCCAATCAGCTCTCTGTATGGTATTTTGTCACTTGGTATGTAAGAACCTTCTGGCTTCTTCAAGTATTGCCCAGGTACTGCAGGTGTGGCAACTGTCTTGCAGTTCTCCATGCCAAATCTGCGTAACAGCTTCTCTATATACTCTTCTTGGTCAATTTTTATGTAGTCATTGTCTTGCTTAAGCCGCATCCCTAAGAACAACTCTGCTTTTCCTAAATCTTTCATCTCGAATTTAGACATAAGTTCTCTCTTGACCTTCTGCATTTCTCTTGCATTATTATAAAAACATAGGATGTCATCAACGTACACCGCGAGAATTATCATATCCTTCTCATTACGTCTCGTGTACACACATGGTTCGTTGTTACACCTCTGGAACTTCAGATTCTCTAATTCTGAATGAAGTTTATAATTCCATGAACGTGGTGCCTGTTTCAGTCCATATAGAGATCTCTTCAGCAGACACACATGATCTTCCTTCCCTTTCTCTTCAAAGTGTGGTGGTTGACGCATGTAAACTTCTTCTTGTAACTCTCCATTAAGAAACGCCGTCTTCACATCCATGTGATCTATTTGCAGTCTCATCTGCGCTGCCAGTGCTATTAACAGTCTTAACGAGCTATGACGTACAACAGGGGAGAAAGTCTCATCATAATCAATACCTTTTCTTTGTCTGAAACCTCTCGCAACCAATCGAGCTTTATACCGGATCTTATTTCCCGCCTCCTTTTTGATTCGGAACAACCATTTCGAATCAATAATGTTGCTCGCTTGGTTTGGCTCTACCAATACCCAAGTATGATTTTTCTTCAGTGCGTCCAACTCCTCCTGAATCGCAACCTTCCACTGTTTGGCGTCATGTCTCGACAATGCCTCTTCTACTGTAAGTGGGTCTCTCTTCTCCACTATTGTCTCATAGATGACCATATCCTTAAATTCCACAGGTTTCCTGTTTCTGAGTGGGTATCTCCTCTCTTCCACCACAGGTCCTGGTTCAACAAGTTGTTCTTCTTCCGATCTTTCTTCAAATGATGTCCACTGCTCATCTTCCTCTTCAATGATTTCAGCATCCCTACCATCATCTGTATGAACTCTATCACGGTGAAGGACGGTCTTTTCCTGAATAACAGCTTGTCTCTCTTCATCTTTCCTTAGACGAATTGTAGCAGTTTCTCTTTCCTCTTTAGAATTAGCCAACTTATGCTGCTGGTATATCTGGTTTTCAAAAAATACCACATCTCTCGCTCTATGAAGATCTCCATTCATAGGGTTAACTAACCTGTAACCTTTTGATTCTTCACAGTATCCTACAAATACAAGCTCTTTACTCTTTGCATCCCATTTTGTTCGCTTCTCATCCGGGATATGCATAAAAGCTCTGCAGCCAAACACACGAAGATTAGATAAATCTATCTTACGGTTACTCCAAACCTCTTCAGGTGTTTTGTTTTTTACTGCAATTGACGGGCTCCTGTTCTTTAAATATACGGCTGTATTTACTGCTTCTGCCCAGAATCGAGCGGGAAGACCTGCTTCTTGTAGCATAGTTCGTGCTTTTTCTCCTATGGTACGATTGGCTCTCTCTGCTACACCGTTTTGTTGAGGTGTATAAGCGATCGTAAGTTGATGTTGAACACCATGTTCTCTCAAAAATCCATCAAAACTTTTATTACAATATTCGCGCCCATTATCAGTTCTTAACACCTTCATCTTCTTTCCTGTTTGTGTCTCAGCAAAACTCTTGAACTCCTTCATCTTCTCAAAGGCGTTACTCTTTTGCTTAATAAAAAATACGAAAGTTTTACGCGAAAAATTATCTATAAAAGTAATATAATATCTAAAACCTCCAAAAGAATTTTCACTCATTGGTCCACTAATATCCGAATGTACCAATTCTAATAAATCTTTGGCTCTCGTGGCTTTATTTTTCTCAAACGGTAGCCGCGTTTGTTTACCCATTAAACAAGCTACACAGTCTAATCTATTGTTACCTTGTTCAAAGCTTATTCCAGTTGCCATTCTATCCCTTAGTAGTTGTAGATTCCGTATACCTAAGTGTGCCATTCTCCTATGCCATAGCTTCATTGTCTCTGTAGATGCTAAAGCACAAACCTGTTGAGAAGGGAATTTAATTTTGTACACTCCTCTCTCAAGTACACCTGTCACACATGGTTGTCCACTCGACGTATACTCACACTCATTGAATATCTCGCAACCTCTATTAGAAAAAACTATTACTTTACCTTTTTTCACAGTGTTACTCACACTCAGTAGGTTCGATGTCAGTCCTGGTACATACAATACATTCTCAATGTTCAGATACTCATCAGCTACAGTACCATAACCCTTTCCATACATCTTACCTCCATTTGCACAAGACACTTCAACCTTATGACCTGCCTCATATTTACTCATCCAGTCTTTTCTGCTACTCATATGCATTGACGCTCCTGAATCAATAACCCATGCATCATCTTGCTGCTCTTCACTTCTCGTGTGAAGCGCCGTCACCGTCGCCGTCGATGTTGCAGTTACCATATTAACCGCCTTCGCCTTCTGCTTCGGATTATCTGGACAGTCACGTGCTTTATGCGAGCCATCGCAAATGAAACATCTTATTTTCTTTTCTTTGCCTTTGTTCCTCTGAACAAACTTCTTCTGGTTCTGATTCTTTGTCTTTGCTGTAAGTACATTACTCGCTGAACTGGAACTTCCGCAAGCTGTGCCTTGGTCCATTTGCAACAGTTTAGTTTTGACATAGTCTGTTGTCAACTCAATATTTGAGTTCTCTATCGCCAATCTCATCGGATTATACTCCTCCGGTAGTCCTTGTAACATTAGCGCCGCTAACAGCTCATCGTCAACCTCTTTTCCGATATCTCTCAGCTGCTGTGCTACTAACATTAGCTCAGTCACGTATCCTCTGATAGTAGTGAACTGCTCAAGTTTTAGGCTTACTAGCTTTGATAAAAGTCTGCATCGGTTGTTTAGCCCTTTATCCTCAAAAGCTCTACTCAAAGAATCCCACGCCTCTTTTGCCGTTTTCGCATTTCTCACGTGAATCTGGCAATGCGACTGTATCATCATACATATTCGGACTCTAGCTTTTTGGTCTCGCCTTAAACCTAATTAAATTTCCATGAACTATAATTCGAGATTCCGTCAAGTTTCTCTATTGATAAGAAACTCATACCTCCTGTATCTCCTGCCGGCGAACTCTCCAGTTTGCCAACCGTAGTTATGTGTCCCTCTCTAGGCATATTATATTCTCTCCTCTACGTGCATACGTGCAGGCCCATAACCTAATGAAGCGCACCTTGATGCTTAGTAGATAAAACTATGTTATAGTTGTTAAATAATATATTAGGCAAACACAATAGAATACATGATTATCAAGTTATAGTAAAACACGGAATAATAAGTCACAGCAGTAAGAATTGTTCCTAACAAACATATTCAAACATCCGTCATCTCTTATACCAGCCAGTCTGAGTCACGCTTGCAAACCTCTTTCTAACAAAGATCAATCATAAGATATTGTGTTTTTATTTTTATTGACAAAGAAGTTTTAACAAAAACGGGTTCATATAATGGGGTGATAAAAAGAACCGTATTGCTATGATACGAGTAACATTAAGTGCAAAGTTTCGTTTTTGACAGTTAGTAATAGTCGTAAAGAAATTGTACTAAAATGGGAAAAGTAATAAAAGTGAAATGGGTGGAGGTTAACACACCTTCACCACGCAAATTATCACTCATTGTTTCATAGGAAAATCTGCTTAAGACATCTTCTCTTTGTTTTTGCTCCGTGGCTAGTCAAATGACATTATATGTAACATTCAGTACCTGAGTTGTGAACACACTTCTTATTAAAGAAATTCGTGGTTTCAGAGTTAAAGAGAAAGAGGAGCGTCGAGAAAATGAACAGAGTCCCAATACGAGTGTTAGTAGCATGTCACCGCTCAGCGATAGAAGCGGGGCAGGTATGGCGCTTCCTGCGCCTGCAACCGTCCTAGAAGCGCAAGCGCAGGCACCCGCGCCTGTGCCCGCGCCCGCTCTCGCTGCCACCTCTGCGCCCGCTCACGCTCCCACCGCAACGTCTCTGGATACATTGCGCCACCTGCAGGGCGTGTCGCACCGCGGTTACGGCGCTCCCGTCCATTCCTGGAACGGAACTCACAGTGCATTATCCCGACAGGTACCTTTCTTGTAGAGACGGCTTGTTCAATATTTTCAATTCATAAACTATAAGTATTTATCGCGCAGGGTTTTTTAAAAAATTTATTTTAAGCTTTTTAAACTGAACTAATATATAAGGCAATACAATAATATAGAAACCTAAGCGAAATTTGAAAATTTATACAAACTTTAAGGTTGAAGTTTGAACCCAAAAATACAAATGTATGCTGTAAGTTTTTGAAAAGTTGGGTTCTCTGGAGACTATTCTAGTTGTAGCATCAGGTCGAAGTTAATCAATTAATTGTCATTCAACGATTATACTAGCACGCGTGAAGCACTTAATCGAAAAATCATACAACATATTAAAAAAACAAAGCTAAGAACCACCGCAAGGAAACTGACTTGCAAATAGGAAAAACCGCGTCGAAATCGGTCCATCCGTTTTAGAGATACGCTATCATACACACACACACACACACACACACATACATACATACATATATATAGGCACATTAAAACTGACTTAAATTGTATTTATAGGTATTTGAAGAACGGCGGGAACGTTTGATGCAACTGATGAGATGGACCGGGGCCGTAATAAAAAAGTGAAAAAATTTCACAATTACAATAATGGGTTCAACAATAGTCGAAATGGATATAATCCGTTTCAGGTAATAATAATCAATATTTAAATATAGTTCTATAGAGAAATAAGAAAGACAGTAATCTTTACCATGTTTTTTTTTCAATAGGATAGGCAAGATAAGCCGCACAGGGGTAGCAATTTTAAGTATCGGAGCGAACGACGCCCGTCCCACCACTTTAATAAACAGAACAGTAATAAGTACAAGCGGTTTAACAGGTGATTATAAACTATTTTAATATTGTGTATTAATTCGAAATTGAAAAGTATGTGTTGATGTGCCAACCGCATAGCATCATTTTTAGGATTTCGTGCCCAAAAGGTAAAAAGAGACCCAATGACTAAGACTTTCCTGTCTATCTGTTGGTCCGTCTGTCTGTCACCAGGCTGTATCTCATGAACCGTGACAGTTAGGCAATTGAAGTTTTCAGAGATGACGTATTTCTGTTGCCGCTATAACAACAAGTACTAAAAACCAGAGGCTCCCATAGATTCATGTATAGTTTAAATCTGAATCTCGGAAGCGGCTCTAACGATTTGCATAAATTTATAATGCTGAGGGTTTCGGGGGCGATAAACCGATCCGGCAAAGATATATAAAAAAAAAAATACCAAAGAAAAAATACCGGTATTTAAACGGTCATCCAGGTACTAAAACGTGGTACGATGATAATAATAATAATGTATAATACATTCATCTTCTTACATATAAAAATCAATAGCAGTTCATTTGTCTTGCTAAAACTCAAAGAAATTTTTTTACCTGTTAAACAATGGATTAGCACGGGCTTTTGTACCGCACTTAAAGCCTTTTTTAACATTTAAAGAATATTTATCATTTCTAGGAAAAAACTAATATTATTGCATGTTCCGAAATCTCAATGTGGAAAGTAGTTTACGCACAACTTTCTTGCCATTGAAATAAATGTTTTTAATTTATTTTTTAATGCAGTACAGATTTAATAATTTAAAAAAAAGCCGACTTCAAATCTATGTAAAGACGAGAAAATGTTCGTTTTACTTGCATCAACCTGTAGCAAAACTTTTTAACTTAAGATACAGATCAAAAAAAGAAATTAAAACCGCATTAGCATTTTACAAATATATAAAATTCTGTGTTTGACCGACAAATAACAATTGGGACTAAAAGACCGAATTTTAACCGGAAAAGTACAAAACAAAAATTAATTTAGAACTGTATTAGCAGTTTGTAAATGTTTATAGTTCGGTATTTCAAGGGTAAGGAGAACATGTAAAAAAACCCGAAACTAAACCGGTAAAATCCAAAACCGGTTTAGCTTAAGTGGTTGTAATAGCTCCATATTATGTCCCGCTGCAAACTTTAGGTATTTTCACACACCCAATTCCGATCTCTGATTATAACCTTTACAATCCCTATTAATAAGAAAATAGTAATTAATAGTAACTAATTAGTCTATACACAATCACTACACGCTATACATAGGTAAACAACTTAACATAAGTTTATATGACGTAAAAAAAAATCTATTAACATTTACAATATCCCAGATAAGATAAGATAAGATTCATTTATTCCAGTAATAAGAAGTAGTGATTAGTCTAAAGAATCCGCTACATATTTTTGTTGTTTATATTGTGTAACTTTTGTTACTTTTTTCAACATAATCTTGTGTTATCTGCGGAATGCACGCCACATTGATGGCGACACAGATTAGTGATGGCACTAACACTACATCCATCAATCCCTGGCGGGTCAATTCAAAGCTACGTCTCATATGTAGACATTTGACACCAGGCAAACAAGAGACTCATGAGTTCCTGAAGTAAAACATCTTATAATTTAAAATTGTAATTTAAATGTTATTAATTTAAAACTCATCTCATGAAATGTGTTTTTATCAGGTATCTGGTAGTGGCTATGGAGAACTGTTACTTAAGTCGGTTCATGAATTCCGACAATTGGGATCAACGCAGCAAAGAGACAACACCATTAAATCAAATTTTATGAGGATATTTAAGTTCCACAGTAAGATGTCTGACGTGTAAGCATCTATCATATACACTACATATCAGCACTTTCAGGTAACATGGCCATCTAATTAAAAAACCGCAGACTTTATAAAGATAACATTCAAAATCGATAAATTGCAATGTGTTGAAAATGTGACATTGACATTTGTCGTTCTTTTTATTAAACTAAACTAAACTAAAGATTAAACTAGTTGTCAGTATATTTGAGGACACTGATTTCCCAATAACGATTGCCATAGATGTTCATGACAATCGGGACCGACAGCCGTTAACGTGCTCTCCGAAGCGCCAGCGGAAAATACCGCCATCTTCCATACTCCAGACTGCTATTAGAAATTCCTTGTAAGAAAAACCCAACAGCAGTCTGACCCGGGAATCGAACCCGAGACCTCTTGATCTGCTGTGGCTTACGCTAACCACTAGACCAACGACACATGCAGGCTTATTTTTTTCCACAAATACATACTAAAAAATAATCTTCTACTTAAAATAATGGTTCTATTCATTAAGAAATAAAAAATTATATAAATATTTCAAATAATAAATAAAGAGAGACAGAAAGATTTTCGTAAAACAAATTCAACGAGTTATACAACACTGTTTTTAGGTGGGGGTCGTTCATCGTGCTGTTCGTGGTGTCGTGATTTTGTGCAACAGTGTACCCTGTGATTTCGTGCGGCGTGGATCAGTCTAGCGCTCAGTGTTGAATTCATTTCGTTTTGTCGGTGTCTAGAGGACGTGCATTTTCAAAATACTTATCGTATTTTTTTAAATAATTAATAATAAAGTGACGACGTGCTTTCTAATCTCTAAAGTGATATTGTAATTTTGGAGGTAAAATGGCTCCTTCCATTTGTGACCCAGTAACAAGCTCTTCTCTGCTGGACAGTAGACTTTATTCGTCGGCTAAAAGTGTGCTTTTGTCTAAGATTGAATTTGAAGAATCTGGTGATTATCAAAGCAATGTTCTGGATGGGTTGAAGTCTAAGTACGTGGTGATTCGACCTAGAAAACCTGTTAATGAATCCAAAGTCATCAGAAAAGAGTGTAGTTCGACCAGCCAAACATCAGGTAAATTACACAATACTTCTTATCTTGTAAATAATGCAGGTTTGTTTGTTAACTACATGCACGATAAGACCAATTTAGAGACTATATTTTATGGTCATTTTCACTATCAAATAGTTTCTATGTATCAAACATCCGAAATCTTTTTATTAAAATATTAATGTTTTATTGTTCAATATATGGTTTCTAGCGGTTCAAGTAATTATGTATTATTGTGCTAAAAGTATTCGTCATCAGTTTCTGCTATGCCGTCTTCAAACTCTTCCTATTTACTATTTATTGTTGTACTGTACATCTTTTTATGGAATAGTTGTATTATCGTAATGTAATAGCTGTGTTATACATTCTATCTGACAATTCGCTTCCCCGCGCAACCTCGGTTTATGTCTCCTATTACCCGTGGCGTGATGTTCCAACAACGTGTACTATAAAGAAGGTTAAAGGGTCTTTACAAAAAAAAAAAGTAACCTATCACCTTTTTTTTGAAATTTTACATATTATGTATGAAACGGACCTTTAAGCAGTGCATGCAAAAAAAGCTATAAAAAAGGAATAATTTTACCTCATTTTGATACATTTTGTATTAATACCATACTCCTTTTGATTGTAGGTCTCGGGTTCGATTCCCGAGTCGAACTAAATGTTTGTATGATCTGCAAATATTTGTTTCGGAGTTAGGGTGTTTTCTATGTATGATATGTATGTATTTACAAAAAAAAAGTATATATGTATTTGTATCGGTTGTTTAGTACCCATAACACAAGCTCTGCTTAGCTTGGGACTAGATGGCGTTGTGTGTTTGATGTCCGAAAATTTTTTCGCTTCGCTATCGCTTAGTATAGAGGCTAAGTTGTTGATTCAATGGCTAATTAAGCTGGTTGGCTACGACATATATAGCCTATAGTCTTGACCATGAAAGTGTGGTTGTTCCCCCCGAGGTGGCTTGCGAGAGTCTGGATAGGTCATAAGAGTTTTTGTTATTATGTATTTTAAACAATATGCACCTGAATCGAATAGTGCTCTGCACCTGAATTGTTGCAGATGACCGATCAATAACTGTTGTCAAAATGAGAAGTTTGATCAGATGACCTATAATGTAATTTGCCTTTTTAAACTTACTTTTATTGAATTATTATTTTGTATTATTGCAGCTGAGACCAACAAAAATGCAGAAGAAGGGTTGCCTAAACCCAAACAGGTGCTGTTTCCCCCTGAAAAGGTCCAGTTAGGATGGCAAAATTCTTGGGAAGTTGGTACTGGCATGCAGAATATGGTCAACACATGTTACTTAAACTCCACGTTGCAGGCTCTATTCCATGTACCTGCCTTTGCTAATTGGCTGGTCACTGAAGAGCCTCATGCTGCAAAGTGTAATCAACAAGGTATGATAATAACTGATTAAAGATAAGATGGATATTTTCAATCTGCGTCATAAATAACTATTATTTATTTTAACTCACAGCTTAATACATTAGGTTTCTATTGTAGTGTAATATGTAGCTTCAGAAACTACAACCATTCAATTGTAAATATATTGTTTAGCCACTACTTTAATCTATAAATGTTAATTTTAAAGGAGTTCATTAATACTACTACTGCCCTCACACTGAATTTTCACATTGTAACTTAAAGAATTTTGACTTCATTAATTTATTACGTAGCAGACAAATAAATACTTTTATATTAAATAACGTAAAAATAATCCAAACAAACAAATAAAATTGAAGTGCCTGTTTGTAATTTAAAATTAAGAACTTTTCACTAAATGTAAATGTAAGTACATACATACGATACCTATACAAAAAAGTTTTTTTCTGTTTGTTCCGGTTTATCTTTGGAATGACTGAACCGATTTTGACGGGATTTAACTGACGATATATGGAGTAACTTAGGCAAAAATTTTTTTAGACTAGCTTCGTCCCATGGTGTTGCCCGCGGTTGAAGTTGTACCGCGGGTAACACCAAGCTTGGCTCAGCTAGTATATTAATATTTAACACCATACTATGCATTTTGTAGTTGAGCTGTATTAACAGTGTTAGGTGATTCTCCAAAGAGGAAAAATATACTAGTAAAGACAATTAGTAATTAATAGCAATTATTTTATAAACATACATTACATAATTGTGTTCTAATATTGTATTATCTTTTTTCAACAGAAGCATGCGTTATCTGCGGAATGCGCACAACATTGATGGCGACACAGAAGGTTGGTGGCACATCTATCAATCCCTGGCAGGTCTATTCAAAACTACGTCTCATATGTAGACATTTGACACCAGGCCGACAAGAAGATGCTCATGAGTTCCTGAAGTAAATCATCATAAAATTATGATTTCAAATTATCGTTATATCCTATTAATTTAAACTAATTTCATGAAATATGTTTGTTTCAGGTATTTGGTAGAAGCTATGGAAAAGAGCTATTTAAGTCGGTTTATAAATTCCGACAAACTGGATCAGCATAGCAAAGAAACAACACCGTTAAACCAAATTTTTGGTGGATATTTGCGCTCGACAGTGAGATGTCTCTCGTGTCATCATCTATCAACCACTTACCAGCAATTTCAGGTAACATGGCCATCATCAACACTGATATGTTTATTAATGTATATGTCGGAGTGTAAATTAAACTCGTACAAAGTAAACTGTGGAGTGTAAAGTAAACTTTTCTTTACAGGACCTACTTGTGGATATAAGAAAGCATAGTACATTGGATGAAGCTCTTGATTCCTATTTCTCCCGTGAAAGTTTGGAGGATCTAGGCTACCGATGCGAAGCCTGCAATAAAAAGGTGTCTGCTACCAAGCAATTTTTTATTCAACGGGCACCAAAGGTTCTTTGTATTGCACTGAAAAGGTTTTCGTTTGGTGCTAAACTATCCAAAAATGTGCAATTCAGAAGAAAAATAAACCTCAACAAATATATGTACCAAAAGAACACCCAACAACTGGTGAGTCAAGTGAAAATATTTTTTTTGCGGCAAATCGAACTTAACTGTAAAAACCTCATATAACTCCTTGAGAACACAAGGGACGGTAGCATGTGGTGCTTTTTACTAAAAAAACACCCCAACCACTGGCCTCCGACGCCCTACTTTGGGAGGACCCTGACCATTTTATTTCAGGTCCTCCCTCAAACAACGCCATGTCTCATCAGGCCCTGTCCCAGGGGAAATAATTTCTCCCAATTAATACCAGCGTGGAACCCCGATTGCACATGCAATCAGGCTGCTATCCCAACTGCAGTAATCAATCTGCCACCAGAGACCCACATCCTCCGATGGCCTGCGATCCGTCTACGGTTCCTATAGCTGCCGACGTCTTGTTCGCTCGGAATTGGATATCTCCCGATCCCCTTTAGCGGTTTCTTTCGAAGAAAGAGTAGTTGGGGAAAGGAACCACTGCACCCCAGCCCTTCTCACCTTACAGCTTGGCAGCAACGATTGCTGGTGGAGACATGTCTCTTCCGATTTGGTCCACCAGGATTTCACGTTCAGACGCCCATGCAGTCAGTCAGTGCAGACAGTCCTCCAGGGTGTGTTGGGCGGAGTCCTAAGGCTGCGCACTTGAGATAACAAACATAAATACTTCGGAGATTTACGTCAAAATTTCAGATGTTGATTATTTGATATACTGCCTCGTTGGTCTCGCGGTTGGAGTATGCGACTGCTGATCATGAGGTCTCGGGTTCGATTCCCGGGTCGGACCAAATGTTTGTATGATCTACAAATATTTGTTTCGGAGTTTGGGTGTTTTCTATGTATAATATTACTATAATATATAATACTTATTATTATAAGTATTTACAAAAAAAAAAGTATATATGTATTTATATCAGTTGTCTAGTACCCTTAACACAAGCTCTTCTTAGCTTGGGACTAGATGGCGTTGTGTGTTAGATGTCCGAAATATTTATTATTGTAATTTTAATTTATTTATTTATTAAAATTTAAAACAACTAATATATTGCTATATTTTTGTTTCAGAATTATAAACTAGTGAGCTTAGTAAGCCACTATGGCCTATCGCAAAACTGTGGACACTACACAGCTGTGGGGCAAGCATCAAACGGAAACTATTATACATTTGATGATAACTGTGTGCGCCCAATACCACTTTCAGCAGTATTAGGCACAAGTGCATATATAATGTTCTTCGAAATAGATTATGCAACAGAAGAGGTATCGGCATCTACTGCCTGCCTCTACATCTAGTGTAGTTTATGGACCACAACTACCTAATAATATATTGAAAGACCGTTTCTAGTGAGAAGAATGACCCCCTATTGAGCCCTAGCTTAAATGGAGTCACTAATAAAAAGTAAGTCAATTTTCAATACATTGTCACTATATTTAAGGCTTTCTCATGCGCTAAGTGCAATTTTCTACTAAGCAGGATTTATTAGGAAGAAACTGTCATGAATTGAGGTCCTACACTGAGAGTTAACGAATTATATAAATTTCATTATGATGTAAAAAACTAATTAGTACATTAAGAATACTTTATTGTTAAAAGTAAATGTGGCATATCTGCTCATTGGTGGCCCCTTGGAGCAAATACAAAGAGAAAAGGGCCCAAGCGACTGTGCACCGTGATTAAAACATTCACTAGAGTAGGCGAGGTCTAAAGTTCTACACTGTTAGCGTTCGTACTGTGCACTTGTATCGATAATCGCAAATTTTCATGGTATAAAAAGAAAAAGATGTGGTGTTATATTAAATCGTTTTTAAAAACTACAGAAAATAAATAAATAAACACTACTGAGCAATAAAATTTGTAAATAATTTTAAATTTCACTTTTTAACCCGGCGTCTTGGAGGCAGGGTCAATATGACTGAATCCAAGACGCCGTATGGTGGCGCCTGCGCAAGTAGCTACACGTATGTAAACTTGCGACCGGGTTATTAAGCCCCAGCTCAACGGCGACGACTATTTTTAATTTATTACGTATGAAAGCACTCGATTACGCTTTCTTTTAAATAAATATGTAAAATGAACGTAGAGCAGAAGGAGCGCCGTCGAATCTTATTATTACTTGAGGCATGGGCGTAGCTAGAAGTGGGGGGGGGGGAGAGTTTTGTACAACATCTCCACCACTCCCCGAAATGTTTCTATACTCTTGATATTTTTTTACACCTGTAATTTTTTTAAAAAACAATGTTACCGTTAAAGTTATGTAGTAATTTTATTATCTTGAAACCTTCTCCCGAAACTGAAACCTGCCAACGCCAATGACTTGAAGAATTTTAAGATAGCGACGAAAATGGGCCTAGTGCATCTGATTGTGAAAGTGAAAATCATGTTAGTGTTCGTTGGGTATTATAAGAAACACCAACAATAAATCATGTATAAAACCTCGTCAGTTTTTGATGAATTTCGGTCTAGCAACCCTTAACTACAAACAGTGTGTGTTAGATGTCCGAAATATTTATTTTATTTTTACATTAGAAAATAAGAAACTAGATTTTTAATGAAGTTTTTGTGCCAAAAATAGTGAAGAGAGTTTCGTTTTTTTTACTTAATTAAAAGTGTTTTAGAAGCAGTGAAATACAAATAGTTTTAGTTGATTATATTGATTGTTTCTTTTCCGTTGTCTATGTAATGATTTTTTTTTAAATTAATAAAATAACTTTTCAATTATTCAGTGTTTCTGTTACCCTCCTGACCTTCCTCAATGTTAGTGTAATTTTTTTACGCCACAGTGACGTCGGGTTAAAACTGTTCTAAAATAATCTCATGTTTTTGGTATATAAGTATTAAATCTATTTGCCACTAGATAGTAAAACTTTGTATATTGTAAACTAAAAATATAAAGGTGATGTGGTAGGATATGATAGTGAAAGGAGAATTACAGACCCTAGTACAGCTTTGCCAACTATACAGGATCTGTCATACTTGTACAATTAATAAAGTGAATCATTCTGAATGTTTATATGTATTTTGTATATTTTTAGACCTTTACAAAGAGTAAATAATGTCTTCTCAAAAAAAGCAAAATACTATATAACTAAACTTTTATGTTCGTCATAA
Source organism: Spilosoma lubricipeda (assembly GCA_905220595.1). Classification (NCBI taxonomy): domain Eukaryota; kingdom Metazoa; phylum Arthropoda; class Insecta; order Lepidoptera; family Erebidae; genus Spilosoma; species Spilosoma lubricipeda. The sequence goes on from HG992290.1 coordinate 8,493,416, forward strand.
CGCATTCCCAGCTTTTCTAAACTTGCTAAGCATAACGATAATCATATTTAAATCGATACTCACAAATGATGCTTGCTTGCTAATAAAATTAATAAATTTACGCAAAAGCAGTTAACATTTTGTGCAAAATAAATCGGGAATTTTTTTATTGACGAAACAAGATAATATTATACGAATGTCGATGGCGTCTTTGCTACTGTATTTTTTTTTTTTGATTGCCATGGATTGTAGTTTTTGCGACATTAAGTATTTCGCAATACGCATTCTTGACACAAAGTTCAGTGTGCAATATATAATTTGACTCGCTTCAAAATGAAAATTTGATAAATATACAATTCGATTGTGGCCATAATCTAGAGATGTAAGTAGATTTACAGTAATAACTATTTATTACTTCTTTGTCATTTCTAAGATAACATAATAATTGTGTATTTACAATATACGATATTATATTAATTCTATTAGATGTTATTTTATTTCTTCATTCAAAAACAGTGCTCTAAAGAACTACATTAAGAAACCCATCACTACAACTTGAGATCCAACCATTAGCAACAGAGGTTCAGCCTGTACGAGTAAAGGCACAACCAGCATCATAAGATTATGGTGACCATAATCATAACATTAATTGTGGTGTTTGTGGGCAGGGCATGGTATTCACTACAAGTTATTTTGTAGATGACATACATGAGGTATTCCACAGTCCTGAACATGATTCTCGGTAACCCGAGCATCAGCTGGTATAGTATTTACAAGTTTTTATTGAAAGTAAAGGTAAAACTTTTCCGTCCACCAAAGTACCCTCCTGTATACGGGAGGCAGGACAAGCATGAAGACGGTGGAGATATTCCGAACGGCAGCGCGAGCTTATGTAGCAGAGCATGTCACTGAAGCCAGCTTGAAGAGTCTGCTACAGAAGCCGTGTAAATAAAAATTGCGCCCATGAAACAAGTGCCGTTGTCTATGTAAAAACACGTATTTAGAGCCACGAACGTAGAAATGACACCGTGCTTAAATCATTTTAGGCCGTGATTGTATAGATAGCCTGACAAAAGGCACATAGGACATATATGTATATAATAGTATATAAAGGAACGTTTTAGAGAGCTTTTAAGATGTTCCAGCATGAATATTTTAACCGTGTCTGTTCTAATTTGGTGGGTGCTCTGCTAAATGGACAGTTGCTACAGCATTAAGACAATTGATCGAGAAGTTTGAACAATTATTTTTAGCTAACACAACTGAAGATTTTGTTGTACAGAAAAATGAAAACGGGCACGTGTCATTATTTGTTACTATTGTCGGTACTACTATGTCATTTCAACGGCTATCTATGGAAGATCTCTTACTAAATATATCGGCACTTTATTAATGGATTGGAGGGGATTGATCCTATATTGCTTCATGCAATGCAATAAAGTCCTGACATTCATACATTCATCAGCAAAACATATTTTGTTTTCAATGTAACTGAAAGATGAATGGTCAGGATGCCATATTACGCCATTGCTATCATTGTATTGTTAGTAACTATTTATTTATTATAATGCATGCAGATACATTTCTCTTCAATAAACGAGTACTGAAACTAAAATATTCTTTTATTTGTCCTATATCCTAAGAATAACAATAACACTACAAAGAGAAGGTAAACTTGAAAGAGAATCTTGTACCAACGCATGTGAATAGTGTGGTACCATACCCCAACCCCTTCCCCCATCTCCCAAAGACCGGCAACGCACTTGTGACGCCACTGGTGTTGCGGGTGTCTTACTTATTCTGTAAAAAAATGTCGATCGTTATGAAAACAACATAAAGAGAAAGGTTTGTGCGGAGCAATGCTAGATGCAAGTCTCTTACGCATTTTGTAGTAATACTAGGAGAACTATAACATCATTTCTCTTTAGACACGTTGATGGTAGGAAGTTCAATTTCAGTACAGATCTTACATATTTTTTATGTAATCAGAATAAAATGACGGCCATAATTCCAATTAATTTAACTAGCAAAACAGTAAAAGATAAAAAGAAACACATAAAATAATACAAGTGCTGTCACCATCTGCAACTTGGGAACACACCTTGTGGCATGCTAACCAACACCTTAATAGATCCCAACAGACCTGCTATCCCTTAAGACGCTAGTCAAGTTGGGCTTGAACTGATAAAGAAAAATCTGCCGCTTTTGCTTTGCCTCACTCTTAGCGGAAGTCTTTAAGCTCAATGAGAGTAATTTTTAAAGGGGGATTCCGTTACCGTGCAACAAAGTGCTGGAATGATTTGCCGCCGCCACTTCGTACCCTAGTTGTTCATAATACTTTTAAGTCAAAAGTGAGGATAATGTTTTTGTCACTACAAAAATCCGGTACCTTGTAGTGGATGTATGTAATGCTAGATGCGTTCCTCTTGCTATAGTCTTAATCTACTATCTTATATATATATATATATCTCTTATGTGTTTAATTTCTACACTACTGTAACAGGTGGATAGAAAAAAAAGAGTCGCAGTATACAAATGTCCAGAGTCAGGACAATGACTTTGTACGGATATTATGTTATGTGACATTAATTGGGGTAGCAGTAGTAGGGCGCACAAATCTTAAATTTAAAATTTGAATACTAAAATAATTTCCAAATTTCTAATATTTAACATTCATACATAAACATACACTCATATTACTCATATTGCACATATAAACATACACATACAGACATACTAAAATATATACTATATTTATTAAGTAATTTTAATGACAAATAATAATCCTTGACTAGAGTTTTAAATGGGGATAAGGTTTTAGCGTAACGGATTGTGGGTATGTTTTTAATTTAATGTATACCTATGTTTTCAATTACTACGTGAATCTTTTATTTTTAAAAACTGTACACTTGTCCGGAGGTATTTTGTCGGGCTTCAGCTGAAAATCAACGCTGTGGTCACTCTCAGGACCGCAGCATAAGCTGAGCTGTGGCCCTTTAGTCATATACTCACACAGCCAGATTATGTCATTTGCTCTTTTTTGTTTTTTTTCTTATGTCTTTTGTTTTGTATTATGTTTGTTGTTTAGTATTGTTAAAATGTACCTTATTATTCTCGTGTCCTTTGTGAATGTGGCTAATAAATGTATTCTTTCTTTCTTAATAACCAACAAACCGGTTTAGATGCTCATACCAGATACTTAACCAAGCCATTCAATTGTGTCTGTGTATCAAGACAGTATTTCCGAAGAAAATCATAGAGAAATATAATTAATCAATGCTAATAAGGCTCCACGTTTTGACTTGTTTGCACCCCGAATCCTTGGAGGAAGTTCCTAAAAATGTATCATTAACGCGTGATTGGAGAGGGTGACTGCTTAAAAATATGTGGAAGACATTCTTCTCGATCATGTTTTTACCTTACACCGGGTATGTTGGGTAGGTATTAATTCTGTATTGATGCATGGAAATGCTCCGTGCCATTTGTAGCGCCCTGATCGATAAACACTGACTTACCTAACAAGTTCCACAATACAATACTAAATACTAATAATTTTTAATAGTTACAAAAGCACTTTATGAAATTTAAATATGTTTAACATTTCGTAAAGTGAAAGGCCATAGAGAGAAAAGATTGATGAAGCGCACCTTGATGCTTAGTAGATAAAACTATGTTATAGTTGTTAAATAATATATTAGGCAAACACAATAGAATACATGATTATCAAGTTATAGTAAAACACGGAATAATAAGTCACAGCAGTAAGAATTGTTCCTAACAAACATATTCAAACATCCGTCATCTCTTATACCAGCCAGTCTGAGTCACGCTTGCAAACCTCTTTCTAACACTCCTCCTCAAGCGTTTCTCTCTGACTCACTCTTGCACACCCATCGCCTTACGACAGAACTCGTGCTTGCTCTTAGACACAGGCTTTGTCATACTATCAGCAACCATCTCATTTGTTGCGAGATATTTAAGCTTTATAATCTTCTTCTCTAATGCCTCTCGAACAAAATGATATCGTAAATCGATATGCTTAGTCTGCTGATGGTGCACTGGGTTTTGAGCTATGGCCATGGCTGACTGACTATCCGTGTAAACTGTGATAGCTTTCACTTGCCCGTCCATTAGTTCCCCAAGGAATCTCCTCAGAAAAATCGCTTCCTTGGCTGCCTCAGACAAACTCACATACTCCGCCTCTGCGGTTGATATAGCAATACTCCGTTGTTTTGTGCACTGCCAGGATATTGCTCCTCCTGAAAGCGTAAATACATTTCCAGAATAAGACTTCCGGTCTATTATATTTCCTCCATGATCCGCATCCGAGTAACCTTGTACTTCTGTACTACATGTATCGCTTGAATACACAAGTCCCATGTTCTTAGTCGCTTTAAGATACCTTAGGATTCTCTTTGCAGCACTCCAATGAATTTCTTCATAACAGTTGCAAAACTGACTCATAATATTCACTGCATGAGCGATGTCTGGCCGCGTACACACTGCCAGGTACATTAGTGATCCAATCAGCTCTCTGTATGGTATTTTGTCACTTGGTATGTAAGAACCTTCTGGCTTCTTCAAGTATTGCCCAGGTACTGCAGGTGTGGCAACTGTCTTGCAGTTCTCCATGCCAAATCTGCGTAACAGCTTCTCTATATACTCTTCTTGGTCAATTTTTATGTAGTCATTGTCTTGCTTAAGCCGCATCCCTAAGAACAACTCTGCTTTTCCTAAATCTTTCATCTCGAATTTAGACATAAGTTCTCTCTTGACCTTCTGCATTTCTCTTGCATTATTATAAAAACATAGGATGTCATCAACGTACACCGCGAGAATTATCATATCCTTCTCATTACGTCTCGTGTACACACATGGTTCGTTGTTACACCTCTGGAACTTCAGATTCTCTAATTCTGAATGAAGTTTATAATTCCATGAACGTGGTGCCTGTTTCAGTCCATATAGAGATCTCTTCAGCAGACACACATGATCTTCCTTCCCTTTCTCTTCAAAGTGTGGTGGTTGACGCATGTAAACTTCTTCTTGTAACTCTCCATTAAGAAACGCCGTCTTCACATCCATGTGATCTATTTGCAGTCTCATCTGCGCTGCCAGTGCTATTAACAGTCTTAACGAGCTATGACGTACAACAGGGGAGAAAGTCTCATCATAATCAATACCTTTTCTTTGTCTGAAACCTCTCGCAACCAATCGAGCTTTATACCGGATCTTATTTCCCGCCTCCTTTTTGATTCGGAACAACCATTTCGAATCAATAATGTTGCTCGCTTGGTTTGGCTCTACCAATACCCAAGTATGATTTTTCTTCAGTGCGTCCAACTCCTCCTGAATCGCAACCTTCCACTGTTTGGCGTCATGTCTCGACAATGCCTCTTCTACTGTAAGTGGGTCTCTCTTCTCCACTATTGTCTCATAGATGACCATATCCTTAAATTCCACAGGTTTCCTGTTTCTGAGTGGGTATCTCCTCTCTTCCACCACAGGTCCTGGTTCAACAAGTTGTTCTTCTTCCGATCTTTCTTCAAATGATGTCCACTGCTCATCTTCCTCTTCAATGATTTCAGCATCCCTACCATCATCTGTATGAACTCTATCACGGTGAAGGACGGTCTTTTCCTGAATAACAGCTTGTCTCTCTTCATCTTTCCTTAGACGAATTGTAGCAGTTTCTCTTTCCTCTTTAGAATTAGCCAACTTATGCTGCTGGTATATCTGGTTTTCAAAAAATACCACATCTCTCGCTCTATGAAGATCTCCATTCATAGGGTTAACTAACCTGTAACCTTTTGATTCTTCACAGTATCCTACAAATACAAGCTCTTTACTCTTTGCATCCCATTTTGTTCGCTTCTCATCCGGGATATGCATAAAAGCTCTGCAGCCAAACACACGAAGATTAGATAAATCTATCTTACGGTTACTCCAAACCTCTTCAGGTGTTTTGTTTTTTACTGCAATTGACGGGCTCCTGTTCTTTAAATATACGGCTGTATTTACTGCTTCTGCCCAGAATCGAGCGGGAAGACCTGCTTCTTGTAGCATAGTTCGTGCTTTTTCTCCTATGGTACGATTGGCTCTCTCTGCTACACCGTTTTGTTGAGGTGTATAAGCGATCGTAAGTTGATGTTGAACACCATGTTCTCTCAAAAATCCATCAAAACTTTTATTACAATATTCGCGCCCATTATCAGTTCTTAACACCTTCATCTTCTTTCCTGTTTGTGTCTCAGCAAAACTCTTGAACTCCTTCATCTTCTCAAAGGCGTTACTCTTTTGCTTAATAAAAAATACGAAAGTTTTACGCGAAAAATTATCTATAAAAGTAATATAATATCTAAAACCTCCAAAAGAATTTTCACTCATTGGTCCACTAATATCCGAATGTACCAATTCTAATAAATCTTTGGCTCTCGTGGCTTTATTTTTCTCAAACGGTAGCCGCGTTTGTTTACCCATTAAACAAGCTACACAGTCTAATCTATTGTTACCTTGTTCAAAGCTTATTCCAGTTGCCATTCTATCCCTTAGTAGTTGTAGATTCCGTATACCTAAGTGTGCCATTCTCCTATGCCATAGCTTCATTGTCTCTGTAGATGCTAAAGCACAAACCTGTTGAGAAGGGAATTTAATTTTGTACACTCCTCTCTCAAGTACACCTGTCACACATGGTTGTCCACTCGACGTATACTCACACTCATTGAATATCTCGCAACCTCTATTAGAAAAAACTATTACTTTACCTTTTTTCACAGTGTTACTCACACTCAGTAGGTTCGATGTCAGTCCTGGTACATACAATACATTCTCAATGTTCAGATACTCATCAGCTACAGTACCATAACCCTTTCCATACATCTTACCTCCATTTGCACAAGACACTTCAACCTTATGACCTGCCTCATATTTACTCATCCAGTCTTTTCTGCTACTCATATGCATTGACGCTCCTGAATCAATAACCCATGCATCATCTTGCTGCTCTTCACTTCTCGTGTGAAGCGCCGTCACCGTCGCCGTCGATGTTGCAGTTACCATATTAACCGCCTTCGCCTTCTGCTTCGGATTATCTGGACAGTCACGTGCTTTATGCGAGCCATCGCAAATGAAACATCTTATTTTCTTTTCTTTGCCTTTGTTCCTCTGAACAAACTTCTTCTGGTTCTGATTCTTTGTCTTTGCTGTAAGTACATTACTCGCTGAACTGGAACTTCCGCAAGCTGTGCCTTGGTCCATTTGCAACAGTTTAGTTTTGACATAGTCTGTTGTCAACTCAATATTTGAGTTCTCTATCGCCAATCTCATCGGATTATACTCCTCCGGTAGTCCTTGTAACATTAGCGCCGCTAACAGCTCATCGTCAACCTCTTTTCCGATATCTCTCAGCTGCTGTGCTACTAACATTAGCTCAGTCACGTATCCTCTGATAGTAGTGAACTGCTCAAGTTTTAGGCTTACTAGCTTTGATAAAAGTCTGCATCGGTTGTTTAGCCCTTTATCCTCAAAAGCTCTACTCAAAGAATCCCACGCCTCTTTTGCCGTTTTCGCATTTCTCACGTGAATCTGGCAATGCGACTGTATCATCATACATATTCGGACTCTAGCTTTTTGGTCTCGCCTTAAACCTAATTAAATTTCCATGAACTATAATTCGAGATTCCGTCAAGTTTCTCTATTGATAAGAAACTCATACCTCCTGTATCTCCTGCCGGCGAACTCTCCAGTTTGCCAACCGTAGTTATGTGTCCCTCTCTAGGCATATTATATTCTCTCCTCTACGTGCATACGTGCAGGCCCATAACCTAATGAAGCGCACCTTGATGCTTAGTAGATAAAACTATGTTATAGTTGTTAAATAATATATTAGGCAAACACAATAGAATACATGATTATCAAGTTATAGTAAAACACGGAATAATAAGTCACAGCAGTAAGAATTGTTCCTAACAAACATATTCAAACATCCGTCATCTCTTATACCAGCCAGTCTGAGTCACGCTTGCAAACCTCTTTCTAACAAAGATCAATCATAAGATATTGTGTTTTTATTTTTATTGACAAAGAAGTTTTAACAAAAACGGGTTCATATAATGGGGTGATAAAAAGAACCGTATTGCTATGATACGAGTAACATTAAGTGCAAAGTTTCGTTTTTGACAGTTAGTAATAGTCGTAAAGAAATTGTACTAAAATGGGAAAAGTAATAAAAGTGAAATGGGTGGAGGTTAACACACCTTCACCACGCAAATTATCACTCATTGTTTCATAGGAAAATCTGCTTAAGACATCTTCTCTTTGTTTTTGCTCCGTGGCTAGTCAAATGACATTATATGTAACATTCAGTACCTGAGTTGTGAACACACTTCTTATTAAAGAAATTCGTGGTTTCAGAGTTAAAGAGAAAGAGGAGCGTCGAGAAAATGAACAGAGTCCCAATACGAGTGTTAGTAGCATGTCACCGCTCAGCGATAGAAGCGGGGCAGGTATGGCGCTTCCTGCGCCTGCAACCGTCCTAGAAGCGCAAGCGCAGGCACCCGCGCCTGTGCCCGCGCCCGCTCTCGCTGCCACCTCTGCGCCCGCTCACGCTCCCACCGCAACGTCTCTGGATACATTGCGCCACCTGCAGGGCGTGTCGCACCGCGGTTACGGCGCTCCCGTCCATTCCTGGAACGGAACTCACAGTGCATTATCCCGACAGGTACCTTTCTTGTAGAGACGGCTTGTTCAATATTTTCAATTCATAAACTATAAGTATTTATCGCGCAGGGTTTTTTAAAAAATTTATTTTAAGCTTTTTAAACTGAACTAATATATAAGGCAATACAATAATATAGAAACCTAAGCGAAATTTGAAAATTTATACAAACTTTAAGGTTGAAGTTTGAACCCAAAAATACAAATGTATGCTGTAAGTTTTTGAAAAGTTGGGTTCTCTGGAGACTATTCTAGTTGTAGCATCAGGTCGAAGTTAATCAATTAATTGTCATTCAACGATTATACTAGCACGCGTGAAGCACTTAATCGAAAAATCATACAACATATTAAAAAAACAAAGCTAAGAACCACCGCAAGGAAACTGACTTGCAAATAGGAAAAACCGCGTCGAAATCGGTCCATCCGTTTTAGAGATACGCTATCATACACACACACACACACACACACACATACATACATACATATATATAGGCACATTAAAACTGACTTAAATTGTATTTATAGGTATTTGAAGAACGGCGGGAACGTTTGATGCAACTGATGAGATGGACCGGGGCCGTAATAAAAAAGTGAAAAAATTTCACAATTACAATAATGGGTTCAACAATAGTCGAAATGGATATAATCCGTTTCAGGTAATAATAATCAATATTTAAATATAGTTCTATAGAGAAATAAGAAAGACAGTAATCTTTACCATGTTTTTTTTTCAATAGGATAGGCAAGATAAGCCGCACAGGGGTAGCAATTTTAAGTATCGGAGCGAACGACGCCCGTCCCACCACTTTAATAAACAGAACAGTAATAAGTACAAGCGGTTTAACAGGTGATTATAAACTATTTTAATATTGTGTATTAATTCGAAATTGAAAAGTATGTGTTGATGTGCCAACCGCATAGCATCATTTTTAGGATTTCGTGCCCAAAAGGTAAAAAGAGACCCAATGACTAAGACTTTCCTGTCTATCTGTTGGTCCGTCTGTCTGTCACCAGGCTGTATCTCATGAACCGTGACAGTTAGGCAATTGAAGTTTTCAGAGATGACGTATTTCTGTTGCCGCTATAACAACAAGTACTAAAAACCAGAGGCTCCCATAGATTCATGTATAGTTTAAATCTGAATCTCGGAAGCGGCTCTAACGATTTGCATAAATTTATAATGCTGAGGGTTTCGGGGGCGATAAACCGATCCGGCAAAGATATATAAAAAAAAAAATACCAAAGAAAAAATACCGGTATTTAAACGGTCATCCAGGTACTAAAACGTGGTACGATGATAATAATAATAATGTATAATACATTCATCTTCTTACATATAAAAATCAATAGCAGTTCATTTGTCTTGCTAAAACTCAAAGAAATTTTTTTACCTGTTAAACAATGGATTAGCACGGGCTTTTGTACCGCACTTAAAGCCTTTTTTAACATTTAAAGAATATTTATCATTTCTAGGAAAAAACTAATATTATTGCATGTTCCGAAATCTCAATGTGGAAAGTAGTTTACGCACAACTTTCTTGCCATTGAAATAAATGTTTTTAATTTATTTTTTAATGCAGTACAGATTTAATAATTTAAAAAAAAGCCGACTTCAAATCTATGTAAAGACGAGAAAATGTTCGTTTTACTTGCATCAACCTGTAGCAAAACTTTTTAACTTAAGATACAGATCAAAAAAAGAAATTAAAACCGCATTAGCATTTTACAAATATATAAAATTCTGTGTTTGACCGACAAATAACAATTGGGACTAAAAGACCGAATTTTAACCGGAAAAGTACAAAACAAAAATTAATTTAGAACTGTATTAGCAGTTTGTAAATGTTTATAGTTCGGTATTTCAAGGGTAAGGAGAACATGTAAAAAAACCCGAAACTAAACCGGTAAAATCCAAAACCGGTTTAGCTTAAGTGGTTGTAATAGCTCCATATTATGTCCCGCTGCAAACTTTAGGTATTTTCACACACCCAATTCCGATCTCTGATTATAACCTTTACAATCCCTATTAATAAGAAAATAGTAATTAATAGTAACTAATTAGTCTATACACAATCACTACACGCTATACATAGGTAAACAACTTAACATAAGTTTATATGACGTAAAAAAAAATCTATTAACATTTACAATATCCCAGATAAGATAAGATAAGATTCATTTATTCCAGTAATAAGAAGTAGTGATTAGTCTAAAGAATCCGCTACATATTTTTGTTGTTTATATTGTGTAACTTTTGTTACTTTTTTCAACATAATCTTGTGTTATCTGCGGAATGCACGCCACATTGATGGCGACACAGATTAGTGATGGCACTAACACTACATCCATCAATCCCTGGCGGGTCAATTCAAAGCTACGTCTCATATGTAGACATTTGACACCAGGCAAACAAGAGACTCATGAGTTCCTGAAGTAAAACATCTTATAATTTAAAATTGTAATTTAAATGTTATTAATTTAAAACTCATCTCATGAAATGTGTTTTTATCAGGTATCTGGTAGTGGCTATGGAGAACTGTTACTTAAGTCGGTTCATGAATTCCGACAATTGGGATCAACGCAGCAAAGAGACAACACCATTAAATCAAATTTTATGAGGATATTTAAGTTCCACAGTAAGATGTCTGACGTGTAAGCATCTATCATATACACTACATATCAGCACTTTCAGGTAACATGGCCATCTAATTAAAAAACCGCAGACTTTATAAAGATAACATTCAAAATCGATAAATTGCAATGTGTTGAAAATGTGACATTGACATTTGTCGTTCTTTTTATTAAACTAAACTAAACTAAAGATTAAACTAGTTGTCAGTATATTTGAGGACACTGATTTCCCAATAACGATTGCCATAGATGTTCATGACAATCGGGACCGACAGCCGTTAACGTGCTCTCCGAAGCGCCAGCGGAAAATACCGCCATCTTCCATACTCCAGACTGCTATTAGAAATTCCTTGTAAGAAAAACCCAACAGCAGTCTGACCCGGGAATCGAACCCGAGACCTCTTGATCTGCTGTGGCTTACGCTAACCACTAGACCAACGACACAGGCAGGCTTATTTTTTTCCACAAATACATACTAAAAAATAATCTTCTACTTAAAATAATGGTTCTATTCATTATGAAATTAAAAATTATATAAATATTTCAAATAATAAATAAAGAGAGACAGAAAGATTTTCGTAAAACAAATTCAACGAGTTATACAACACTGTTTTTAGGTGGGGGTCGTTCATCGTGCTGTTCGTGGTGTCGTGATTTTGTGCAACAGTGTACCCTGTGATTTCGTGCGGCGTGGATCAGTCTAGCGCTCAGTGTTGAATTCATTTCGTTTTGTCGGTGTCTAGAGGACGTGCATTTTCAAAATACTTATCGTATTTTTTTAAATAATTAATAATAAAGTGACGACGTGCTTTCTAATCTCTAAAGTGATATTGTAATTTTGGAGGTAAAATGGCTCCTTCCATTTGTGACCCAGTAACAAGCTCTTCTCTGCTGGACAGTAGACTTTATTCGTCGGCTAAAAGTGTGCTTTTGTCTAAGATTGAATTTGAAGAATCTGGTGATTATCAAAGCAATGTTCTGGATGGGTTGAAGTCTAAGTACGTGGTGATTCGACCTAGAAAACCTGTTAATGAATCCAAAGTCATCAGAAAAGAGTGTAGTTCGACCAGCCAAACATCAGGTAAATTACACAATACTTCTTATCTTGTAAATAATGCAGGTTTGTTTGTTAACTACATGCACGATAAGACCAATTTAGAGACTATATTTTATGGTCATTTTCACTATCAAATAGTTTCTATGTATCAAACATCCGAAATCTTTTTATTAAAATATTAATGTTTTATTGTTCAATATATGGTTTCTAGCGGTTCAAGTAATTATGTATTATTGTGCTAAAAGTATTCGTCATCAGTTTCTGCTATGCCGTCTTCAAACTCTTCCTATTTACTATTTATTGTTGTACTGTACATCTTTTTATGGAATAGTTGTATTATCGTAATGTAATAGCTGTGTTATACATTCTATCTGACAATTCGCTTCCCCGCGCAACCTCGGTTTATGTCTCCTATTACCCGTGGCGTGATGTTCCAACAACGTGTACTATAAAGAAGGTTAAAGGGTCTTTACAAAAAAAAAAAGTAACCTATCACCTTTTTTTTGAAATTTTACATATTATGTATGAAACGGACCTTTAAGCAGTGCATGCAAAAAAAGCTATAAAAAAGGAATAATTTTACCTCATTTTGATACATTTTGTATTAATACCATACTCCTTTTGATTGTAGGTCTCGGGTTCGATTCCCGAGTCGAACTAAATGTTTGTATGATCTGCAAATATTTGTTTCGGAGTTAGGGTGTTTTCTATGTATGATATGTATGTATTTACAAAAAAAAAGTATATATGTATTTGTATCGGTTGTTTAGTACCCATAACACAAGCTCTGCTTAGCTTGGGACTAGATGGCGTTGTGTGTTTGATGTCCGAAAATTTTTTCGCTTCGCTATCGCTTAGTATAGAGGCTAAGTTGTTGATTCAATGGCTAATTAAGCTGGTTGGCTACGACATATATAGCCTATAGTCTTGACCATGAAAGTGTGGTTGTTCCCCCCGAGGTGGCTTGCGAGAGTCTGGATAGGTCATAAGAGTTTTTGTTATTATGTATTTTAAACAATATGCACCTGAATCGAATAGTGCTCTGCACCTGAATTGTTGCAGATGACCGATCAATAACTGTTGTCAAAATGAGAAGTTTGATCAGATGACCTATAATGTAATTTGCCTTTTTAAACTTACTTTTATTGAATTATTATTTTGTATTATTGCAGCTGAGACCAACAAAAATGCAGAAGAAGGGTTGCCTAAACCCAAACAGGTGCTGTTTCCCCCTGAAAAGGTCCAGTTAGGATGGCAAAATTCTTGGGAAGTTGGTACTGGCATGCAGAATATGGTCAACACATGTTACTTAAACTCCACGTTGCAGGCTCTATTCCATGTACCTGCCTTTGCTAATTGGCTGGTCACTGAAGAGCCTCATGCTGCAAAGTGTAATCAACAAGGTATGATAATAACTGATTAAAGATAAGATGGATATTTTCAATCTGCGTCATAAATAACTATTATTTATTTTAACTCACAGCTTAATACATTAGGTTTCTATTGTAGTGTAATATGTAGCTTCAGAAACTACAACCATTCAATTGTAAATATATTGTTTAGCCACTACTTTAATCTATAAATGTTAATTTTAAAGGAGTTCATTAATACTACTACTGCCCTCACACTGAATTTTCACATTGTAACTTAAAGAATTTTGACTTCATTAATTTATTACGTAGCAGACAAATAAATACTTTTATATTAAATAACGTAAAAATAATCCAAACAAACAAATAAAATTGAAGTGCCTGTTTGTAATTTAAAATTAAGAACTTTTCACTAAATGTAAATGTAAGTACATACATACGATATAGGTAGCGGCACGTAAGTCTAGCGCTGAGCGGAACGTTCAGGCGATAGCCGCGCATGGGTACTGTCGCGCACGCAAATTAGTCTGGTCAATTTAGACAATTGAAATAAAGAAAATTCCGACAGAGCCAAATCTTCGTAGAGACCTTATAGACCAGCCCTATAGCCTTTAAAAATAATAAAAAGTGAAAAAAAATAATAGTAGTATGAAACCCATTAGAAAAGAAGGGGAATATTATAAAAATGAAGGGAAAAATAATTAACGGGCGATCTAAGGTCGGGAAGGGGATGGGGGTGAGTTTTTAAGGGTAAAAAACGGTTTTTCTCGATTTCCGTTAAAACTAAAAGTCCTATCGAAAAAGTCAAATGGCAAGGTTATAAAGGTAATAAAAAGATCTAAAACTTTTGTATTCACACTTTTTTCGCATAATCTCAAAATTTATGTGAAAAATTCAAAAAACCAAGTTTTTGGTTTTTTATTTTTATCTTTTACAATTATCAATTTTTTTTTAACAAAATTTCATGAAAACTTACATTTTTATGTCCCAAATACGCTGTAATTTATTTGATTAAAACTATTTATTTTTTCACCTTATTTTGAATTAATATCGAAAAAACCCTAATTTTCAATCGAAAATTCACCCGTCAAAATATCAGCTTTTTTCAAAAAGTTGTTATGTTTTCTGTTCGTTGAAATCTCTACTTTCCGATGGTAAAAAAAAATATATGTTACTATAGTAAATCTTCTCAGAAAATGCAAAAATTCGAAAAAATATCGAATTCAAGATTTTTTTTAATTATTATAAATAATTTTGAGCTATTTCATTAAAATTTACACTTCAATTACTCGAAAAACGTTACATTAGAGACAGAAGATTACATGTTAAATTGATAACAAAAAAGTTGCAAATAAAAATATACTACTATAATCAACAAACAAATAAGTTAATAAAATTAATATTTAATAAGACATCTACAACATTTGGAGAAAGTTGTCGAATCTTCTTTAAATTATATGCGTAGATGCCTATTTATAACTATTTGAAGATAAATTATATACCTGAGTGACCTTGAATGTAGCCCATCAAAAGGTATTTCATGGAGAAGTGGGGAAGGGGCTAGGCGGGTCTGGGTCTTACTGCATACATACCTACTATTTCGTAGCAGCTGTTACAACCGTTAGCCTAACCAATATTCGAAATACAGTACAGTATACAACATCGTTTATAAAAATACACGTGCACGCTGAGTTTCTTGAAGATAATTGTGACAAGTTTACTTAAAAAAAAATACTTTTCGAATCTGCATAGGAAGATAAATACTATTTCTATTTTTATCTGTATCAATCAACTCAAACATAAAAATCGTAATATTTTCTTTAAAAAATAGTATGCTTAACGTAACATAACCTAAATATTGAAATTAAATGATATTTTAGTACAAGATAAAAAAAAAAAAACTCCTTAATTTTGCACAAACAAATTTAGATAAGCCCTTGAAAAAAAAGATTTCAAAATACATAAAAAATATATTAAAAATCTATAAAAATATATAAAATATATATCGTAAATATATTTTTAATAACAAACTTTTGGCCGATTTTCATATACATTTTATACATTTCAAATATATTTCAGATACATTCAAAACTTTCAAGTTCGAGTTTTTTTTAGATTTTTTGCATTTTCTGAGAAGATTTACTATAGAAACATTTTTTTTTTTTTCACCGTCGGAAAGTAGAGATTTCAACGAACAGAAAACTTACCAACTTTTTGAAAAAAGCTGATATTTTGACAGGTGAATTTTCGATTGAAAATTATGGTGTTTTTTCGATATTAATTCAAAATAAGATGAAAAAAATAAATATTTTTAATCAAATAAATTACAGCGTATTTGGGACATAAGAAGGTAAGTTTTCACAGAACACTCGTTAAAAAAAAAAATTTGTAGAATATAATAATAAAAAACCAAAAACTTGGTTTTTTGAATTTTTCACATAAGTTTTGATAAAATGTGAAAAAAGTGTGAATGCAAAAGTTTTAGATCTTTTTATTACCTACAACATTGCCATTTTACATTTTCGATAGGACTTTTAGTATTGCCGGAAATCGAGAAAAAACGTTTTTTACCCTTAAAACCTCACCCCCATCCCCTTCCCGACCTCAGATCGCCCGTAAATTATTTTTCCTTTCATTTTTATAATATTCCCCTCCTTTTCTAATGGGTTTCATTCTACTATTATTTTTTTTGTTTTTAGAAATTATCGATCCTGGTCTATTAGGTTTACCACAAGGAATAAAGTGTCAAAAGTTCCAATCAGTCCCATGTGCGCTAAGGGACTTATTCGGGACCCAAGGTCAAAATTTTAGGTTTTTTTGATTTTTCTCGAAAACGGTAAGTTTTATCGAAAAAATACCTCAAAGCAAAGTTGTAGATCTTAAAATTCTCTATAAAAGTGGTCTTTATGATATTTTCTCTAAGACCCACTATTTCCCAGATATTACGCTTGTAAGAATCACGTTCTCATATTTAGGTACTCAAGCAAGTTAAAATGCCTACTCGTGTTTTCTCTTATGTATACATTATACTATTCTAAGAAAATATACTCTAAAAAGACCGCCGGTCCTTTACCGAATCAAGAAAGCAATAACTTAACAAAAAACAAAAAAATAAATTAACAGCGATAACAATATAATTCAGAACGCGACTGTACACTGGAAGCACGCGGGGCGTCGTATTGGTGCAGCGAACGGAATGCGACTGGAGAGCCAATCGGTGCTACGCACGCCCGCCCCTCGTCCCTCTTGCTCCCCCAAGATACCTGTTTTTTGACTTCTGCGCAACAACTGTCACCGCTAGAGTTACGTGCCGCTACCTATACCTATACAAAAAAGTTTTTTCTGTTTGTTCCGGTTTATCTTTGGAATGACTGAACCGATTTTGACGGGATTTAACTGACGATATATGGAGTAACTTAGGCAAAAATTTTTTTAGACTAGCTTCGTCCCATGGTGTTGCCCGCGGTTGAAGTTGTACCGCGGGTAACACCAAGCTTGGCTCAGCTAGTATATTAATATTTAACACCATACTATGCATTTTGTAGTTGAGCTGTATTAACAGTGTTAGGTGATTCTCCAAAGAGGAAAAATATACTAGTAAAGACAATTAGTAATTAATAGCAATTATTTTATAAACATACATTACATAATTGTGTTCTAATATTGTATTATCTTTTTTCAACAGAAGCATGCGTTATCTGCGGAATGCGCACAACATTGATGGCGACACAGAAGATTGGTGGCACATCTATCAATCCCTGGCAGGTCTATTCAAAACTACGTCTCATATGTAGACATTTGACACCAGGCCGACAAGAAGATGCTCATGAGTTCCTGAAGTAAATCATCATAAAATTATGATTTCAAATTATCGTTATATCCTATTAATTTAAACTAATTTCATGAAATATGTTTGTTTCAGGTATTTGGTAGAAGCTATGGAAAAGAGCTATTTAAGTCGGTTTATAAATTCCGACAAACTGGATCAGCATAGCAAAGAAACAACACCGTTAAACCAAATTTTTGGTGGATATTTGCGCTCGACAGTGAGGTGTCTCTCGTGTCATCATCTATCAACCACTTACCAGCAATTTCAGGTAACATGGCCATCATCAACACTGATATGTTTATTAATGTATATGTCGGAGTGTAAATTAAACTCGTACAAAGTAAACTGTGGAGTGTAAAGTAAACTTTTCTTTACAGGACCTACTTGTGGATATAAGAAAGCATAGTACATTGGATGAAGCTCTTGATTCCTATTTCTCCCGTGAAAGTTTGGAGGATCTAGGCTACCGATGCGAAGCCTGCAATAAAAAGGTGTCTGCTACCAAGCAATTTTTTATTCAACGGGCACCAAAGGTTCTTTGTATTGCACTGAAAAGGTTTTCGTTTGGTGCTAAACTATCCAAAAATGTGCAATTCAGAAGAAAAATAAACCTCAACAAATATATGTACCAAAAGAACACCCAACAACTGGTGAGTCAAGTGAAAATATATTTTTTGCGGCAAATCGAACTTAACTGTAAAAACCTCATATAACTCCTTGAGAACACAAGGGACGGTAGCATGTGGTGCTTTTTACTAAAAAAACACCCCAACCACTGGCCTCCGACGCCCTACTTTGGGAGGACCCTGACCATTTTATTTCAGGTCCTCCCTCAAACAACGCCATGTCTCATCAGGCCCTGTCCCAGGGGAAATAATTTCTCCCAATTAATACCAGCGTGGAACCCCGATTGCACATGCAATCAGGCTGCTATCCCAACTGCAGTAATCAATCTGCCACCAGAGACCCACATCCTCCGATGGCCTGCGATCCGTCTACGGTTCCTATAGCTGCCGACGTCTTGTTCGCTCGGAATTGGATATCTCCCGATCCCCTTTAGCGGTTTCTTTCGAAGAAAGAGTAGTTGGGGAAAGGAACCACTGCACCCCAGCCCTTCTCACCTTACAGCTTGGCAGCAACGATTGCTGGTGGAGACATGTCTCTTCCGATTTGGTCCACCAGGACTTCACGTTCAGACGCCCATGCAGTCAGTCAGTGCAGACAGTCCTCCAGGGTGTGTTGGGCGGAGTCCTAAGGCTGCGCACTTGAGATAACAAACATAAATACTTCGGAGATTTACGTCAAAATTTCAGATGTTGATTATTTGATATACTGCCTCGTTGGTCTCGCGGTTGGAGTATGCGACTGCTGATCATGAGGTCTCGGGTTCGATTCCCGGGTCGGACCAAATGTTTGTATGATCTACAAATATTTGTTTCGGAGTTTGGGTGTTTTCTATGTATAATATTACTATAATATATAATACTTATTATTATAAGTATTTACAAAAAAAAAAGTATATATGTATTTATATCAGTTGTCTAGTACCCTTAACACAAGCTCTTCTTAGCTTGGGACTAGATGGCGTTGTGTGTTAGATGTCCGAAATATTTATTATTGTAATTTTAATTTATTTATTTATTAAAATTTAAAACAACTAATATATTGCTATATTTTTGTTTCAGAATTATAAACTAGTGAGCTTAGTAAGCCACTATGGCCTATCGCAAAACTGTGGACACTACACAGCTGTGGGGCAAGCATCAAACGGAAACTATTATACATTTGATGATAACTGTGTGCGCCCAATACCACTTTCAGCAGTATTAGGCACAAGTGCATATATAATGTTCTTCGAAATAGATTATGCAACAGAAGAGGTATCGGCATCTACTGCCTGCCTCTACATCTAGTGTAGTTTATGGACCACAACTACCTAATAATATATTGAAAGACCGTTTCTAGTGAGAAGAATGACCCCCTATTGAGCCCTAGCTTAAATGGAGTCACTAATAAAAAGTAAGTCAATTTTCAATACATTGTCACTATATTTAAGGCTTTCTCATGCGCTAAGTGCTATTTTCTACTAAGCAGGATTTATTAGGAAGAAACTGTCATGAATTGAGGTCCTACACTGAGAGTTAACGAATTATATAAATTTCATTATGATGTAAAAAACTAATTACTACATTAAGAATACTTTATTGTTAAAAGTAAATGTGGCATATCTGCTCATTGGTGGCCCCTTGGAGCAAATACAAAGAGAAAAGGGCCCAAGCGACTGTGCACCGTGATTAAAACATTCACTAGAGTAGGCGAGGTCTAAAGTTCTACACTGTTAGCGTTCGTACTGTGCACTTGTATCGATAATCGCAAATTTTCATGGTATAAAAAGAAAAAGATGTGGTGTTATATTAAATCGTTTTTTAAAACTACAGAAAATAAATAAATAAACACTACTGAGCAATAAAATTTGTAAATAATTTTAAATTTCATTTTTTAACCCGGCGTCTTGGAGGCAGTGCACTAAATATGTAAAATGAACGTAGAGCAGAAGGAGCGCCGTCGAATCTTATTATTACTTGAGGCATGGGCGTAGCTAGAAGTGGGGGGGGGGGGAGAGTTTTGTACAACATCTCCACCACTCCCCGAAATGTTTCTATACTCTTGATATTTTTTTACACCTGTAATTTTTTTTAAAAACAATGTTACCGTTAAAGTTATGTAGTAATTTTATTATCTTGAAACCTTCTCCCGAAACTGAAACCTGCCAACGCCAATGACTTGAAGAATTTTAAGATAGCGACGAAAATGAGCCTAGTGCATCTGATTGTGAAAGTGAAAATCATGTTAGTGTTCGTTGGGTATTATAAGAAACACCAACAATAAATCATGTATAAAACGTCGTCAGTTTTTGATGAATTTCGGTCTAGCAACCCTTAACTACAAACAGTGTGTGTTAGATGTCCGAAATATTTATTTTATTTTTACATTAGAAAATAAGAAACTAGATTTTTAATGAAGTTTTTGTGCCAAAAATAGTGAAGAGAGTTTCGTTTTTTTTACTTAATTAAAAGTGTTTTAGAAGCAGTGAAATACAAATAGTTTTAGTTGATTATATTGATTGTTTCTTTTCCGTTGTCTATGTAATGATTTTTTTTTAAATTAATAAAATAACTTTTCAATTATTCAGTGTTTCTGTTACCCTCCTGACCTTCCTCAATGTTAGTGTAATTTTTTTACGCCACAGTGACGTCGGGTTAAAACTGTTCTAAAATAATCTCATGTTTTTGGTATATAAGTATTAAATCTATTTGCCACTAGATAGTAAAACTTTGTATATTGTAAACTAAAAATATAAAGGTGATGTGGTAGGATATGATAGTGAAAGGAGAATTACAGACCCTAGTACAGCTTTGCCAACTATACAGGATCTGTCATACTTGTACAATTAATAAAGTGAATCATTCTGAATGTTTATATGTATTTTGTATATTTTTAGACCTTTACAAAGAGTAAATAATGTCTTCTCAAAAAAAGCAAAATACTATATAACTAAACTTTTATGTTCGTCATAACGCATTCCCAGCTTTTCTAAACTTGCTAAGCATAACGATAATCATATTTAAATCGATACTCACAAATGATGCTTGCTTGCTAATAAAATTAATAAATTTACGCAAAAGCAGTTAACATTTTGTGCAAAATAAATCGGGAATTTTTTTATTGACGAAACAAGATAATATTATACGAATGTCGATGGCGTCTTTGCTACTGTATTTTTTTTTTGATTGCCATGGATTGTAGTTTTTGCGACATTAAGTATTTCGCAATACGCATTCTTGACACAAAGTTCAGTGTGCAATATATAATTTGACTCGCTTCAAAATGAAAATTTGATAAATATACAATTCGATTGTGGCCATAATCTAGAGATGTAAGTAGATTTACAGTAATAACTATTTATTACTTCTTTGTCATTTCTAAGATAACATAATAATTGTGTATTTACAATATACGATATTATATTAATTCTATTAGATGTTATTTTATTTCTTCATTCAAAAACAGTGCTCTAAAGAACTACATTAAGAAACCCATCACTACAACTTGAGATCCAACCATTAGCAACAGAGGTTCAGCCTGTACGAGTAAAGGCACAACCAGCATCATAAGATTATGGTGACCATAATCATAACATTAATTGTGGTGTTTGTGGGCAGGGCATGGTATTCACTACAAGTTATTTTGTAGATGACATACATGAGGTATTCCACAGTCCTGAACATGATTCTCGGTAACCCGAGCATCAGCTGGTATAGTATTTACAAGTTTTTATTGAAAGTAAAGGTAAAACTTTTCCGTCCACCAAAGTACCCTCCTGTATACGGGAGGCAGGACAAGCATGAAGACGGTGGAGATATTCCGAACGGCAGCGCGAGCTTATGTAGCAGAGCATGTCACTGAAGCCAGCTTGAAGAGTCTGCTACAGAAGCCGTGTAAATAAAAATTGCGCCCATGAAACGAAGTGCCGTTGTCTATGTAAAAACACGTATTTAGAGCCACGAACGTAGAAATGACACCGTGCTTAAATCATTTTAGGCCGTGATTGTATAGATAGCCTGACAAAAGGCACATAGGACATATATGTATATAATAGTAAATAAAGGAACGTTTTAGAGAGCTTTTAAGATGTTCCAGCATGAATATTTTAACCGTGTCTGTTCTAATTTGGTGGGTGCTCTGCTAAATGGACAGTTGCTACAGCATTAAGACAATTGATCGAGAAGTTTGAACAATTATTTTTAGCTAACACAACTGAAGATTTTGTTGTACAGAAAAATGAAAACGGGCACGTGTCATTATTTGTTACTATTGTCGGTACTACTATGTCATTTCAACGGCTATCTATGGAAGATCTCTTACTAAATATATCGGCACTTTATTAATGGATTGGAGGGGATTGATCCTATATTGCTTCATGCAATGCAATAAAGTCCTGACATTCATCAGCAAAACATATTTTGTTTTCAAAGTAACTGAAAGATGAATGGTCAGGATGCCATATTACGCCATTGCTATCATTGTATTGTTAGTAACTATTTATTTATTATAATGCATGCAGATACATTTCTCTTCAATAAACGAGTACTGAAACTAAAATATTCTTTTATTTGTCCTATATCCTAAGAATAACAATAACACTACAAAGAGAAGGTAAACTTGAAAGAGAATCTTGTACCAACGCATGTGAATAGTGTGGTACCATACCCCAACCCCTTCCCCCATCTCCCAAAGACCGGCAACGCACTTGTGACGCCACTGGTGTTGCGGGTGTCTTACTTATTCTGTAAAAAAATGTCGATGTTATGAAAACAACATAAAGAGAAAGGTTTGTGCGGAGCAATGCTAGAGGCAAGTCTCTTACGCATTTTGTAGTAATACTAGGAGAACTATAACATCACTTCTCTTTAGACACGTTGATGGTAGGAAGTTCAATTTCAGTACAGATCTTACATATTTTTTATGTAATCAGAATAAAATGACGGCCATAATTCCAATTAATTTAACTAGCAAAACAGTAAAAGATAAAAAGAAACACATAAAATAATACAAGTGCTGTCACCATCTGCAACTTGGGAACACACCTTGTGGCATGCTAACCAACACCTTAATAGATCCCAACAGACCTGCTATCCCTTAAGACGCTAGTCAAGTTGGGCTTGAACTGATAAAGAAAAATATGCCGCTTTTGCTTTGCCTCACTCTTAGCGGAAGTCTTTAAGCTCAATGAGAGTAATTTTTAAAGGGGGATTCCGTTACCGTGCAACAAAGTGCTGGAATGATTTGCCGCCGCCACTTCGTACCCTAGTTGTTCATAATACTTTTAAGTCAAAAGTGAGGATAATGTTTTTGTCACTACAAAAATCCGGTACCTTGTAGTGGATGTATGTAATGCTAGATGCGTTCCTCTTGCTATAGTCTTAATCTACTATCTATATATATATATATATATCTCTTATGTGTTTAATTTCTACACTACTGTAACAGGTGGATAGAAAAAAAAGAGTCGCAGTATACAAATGTCCAGAGTCAGGACAATGACTTTGTACGGATATTATGTTATGTGACATTAATTGGGGTAGCAGTAGTAGGGCGCACAAATCTTAAATTTAAAATTTGAATAATAAAATAATTTCCAAATTTCTAATATTTAACATTCATACATAAACATACACATACAGACATACTAAAATATATACTATATTTATTAAGTAATTTTAATGACAAATAATAATCCTTGACTAGAGTTTTAAATGGGGATAAGGTTTTAGCGTAACGGATTGTGGGTATGTTTTTAATTTAATGTATACCTATGTTTTCAATTACTACGTGAATCTTTTAATTTTAAAAACTGTACACTTGTCCGGAGGTATTTTGTCGGGCTTCAGCTGAAAATCAACGCTGTGGTCACTCTCAGGACCGCAGCATAAGCTGAGCTGTGGCCCTTTAGTCATATACTCACACAGCCAGATTATGTCATTTGCTCTTTTTTGTTTTTTTTTCTTGTCTTTTGTTTTGTATTATGTTTGTTGTTTAGTATTGTTAAAATGTACCTTATTATTCTCGTGTCCTTTGTGAATGTGGCTAATAAATGTATTCTTTCTTTCTTAATAACCAACAAACCGGTTTAGATGCTCATACCAGATACTTAACCAAGCCATTCAATTGTGTCTGTGTATCAAGACAGTATTTCCGAAGAAAATCATAGAGAAATATAATTAATCAATGCTAATAAGGCTCCACGTTTTGACTTGTTTGCACCCCGAATCCTTGGAGGAAGTTCCTAAAAATGTATCATTAACGCGTGATCGGAGAGGGTGACTGCTTAAAAATATGTGGAAGACATTCTTCTCGATCATGTTTTTACCTTACACGGGGTATGTTGGGTAGGTATTAATTCTGTATTGATGCATGGAAATGCTCCGTGCCATTTGTAGCGCCCTGATCGATAAACACTGACTTACCTAACAAGTTCCACAATACAATACTAAATACTAATATTTTTTAATAGTTACAAAAGCACTTTATGAAATTTAAATATGTTTAACATTTCGTAAAGTGAAAGGCCATAGAGAGAAAATATCAATCATAAGATATTGTGTTTTTATTTTTATTGACAAAGAAGTTTTAACAAAAACGGGTTCATATAATGGGGTGATAAAAAGAACCGTATTGCTATGATACGAGTAACATTAAGTGCAAAGTTTCGTTTTTGACAGTTAGTAATAGTCGTAAAGAAATTGTAATAAAATGGGAAAAGTAATAAAAGTGAAATGGGTGGAGGTTAACACACCTTCACCACGCAAATTATCACTCATTGTTTCATAGGAAAATCTGCTTAAGACATCTTCTCTTTGTTTTTGCTCCGTGGCTAGTCAAATGACATTATATGTAACATTCAGTACCTGAGTTGTGAACACACTTCTTATTAAAGAAATTCGTGGTTTCAGAGTTAAAGAGAAAGAGGAGCGTCGAGAAAATGAACAGAGTCCCAATACGAGTGTTAGTAGCATGTCACCGCTCAGCGATAGAAGCGGGGCAGGTATGGCGCTTCCTGCGCCTGCAACCGTCCTAGAAGCGCAAGCGCAGGCACCCGCGCCTGTGCCCGCGCCCGCTCTCGCTGCCACCTCTGCGCCCGCTCACGCTCCCACCGCAACGTCTCTGGATACATTGCGCCACCTGCAGGGCGTGTCGCACCGCGGTTACGGCGCTCCCGTCCATTCCTGGAACGGAACTCACAGTGCATTATCCCGACAGGTACCTTTCTTGTAGAGACGGCTTGTTCAATATTTTCAATTCATAAACTATAAGTATTTATCGCGCAGGGTTTTTTAAAAATTTTATTTTAAGCTTTTTAAACTGAACTAATATATAAGGCAATACAATAATATAGAAACCTAAGCGAAATTTGAAAATTTATACAAACTTTAAGGTTGAAGTTTGAACCCAAAAATACAAATGTATGCTGTAAGTTTTTGAAAAGTTAGGTTCTCTGGAGACTATTCTAGTTGTAGCATCAGGTCGAAGTTAATCAATTAATTGTCATTCAACGATTATACTAGCACGCGTGAAGCACTTAATCGAAAAATCATACAACATATTAAAAAAACAAAGCTAAGAACCACCGCAAGGAAACTGACTTGCAAATAGGAAAAACCGCGTCGAAATCGGTCCATCCGTTTTAGAGATACGCTATCATACACACACACACACACACACACACATACATACATACATATATATAGGCACATTAAAACTGACTTAAATTGTATTTATAGGTATTTGAAGAACGGCGGGAACGTTTGATGCAACTGATGAGATGGACCGGGGCCGTAATAAAAAAGTGAAAAAATTTCACAATTACAATAATGGGTTCAACAATAGTCGAAATGGATATAATCCGTTTCAGGTAATAATAATCAATATTTAAATATAGTTCTATAGAGAAATAAGAAAGACAGTAATCTTTACCATGTTTTTTTTTCAATAGGATAGGCAAGATAAGCCGCACAGGGGTAGCAATTTTAAGTATCGGAGCGAACGACGCCCGTCCCACCACTTTAATAAACAGAACAGTAATAAGTACAAGCGGTTTAACAGGTGATTATAAACTATTTTAATATTGTGTATTAATTCGAAATTGAAAAGTATGTGTTGATGTGCCAACCGCATAGCATCATTTTTAGGATTTCGTACCCAAAAGGTAAAAAGAGACCCAATGACTAAGACTTTCCTGTCTATCTGTTGGTCCGTCTGTCTGTCACCAGGCTGTATCTCATGAACCGTGATAGTTAGGCAATTGAAATTTTCAGAGATGATGTATTTCTGTTGCCGCTATAACAACAAGTACTAAAAACCAGAGGCTCCCATAGATTCATGTATAGTTTAAATCTGAATCTCGGAAGCGGCTCTAACGATTTGCATAAATTTATAATGCTGAGGGTTTCGGGGGCGATAAACCGATCCGGCAAAGATATATAAAAAAAAAATACCAAAGAAAAAATACCGGTATTTAAACGGTCATCCAGGTACTAAAACGTGGTACGATGATAATAATAATAATAATGTATAATACATTCATCTTCTTACATATAAAAATCAATAGCAGTTCATTTGTCTTGCTAAAACTCAAAGAAATTTTTTTACCTGTTAAACAATGGATTAGCACGGGCTTTTGTACCGCACTTAAAGCCTTTTTTAACATTTGAAGAATATTTATCATTTCTAGGAAAAAACTAATATTATTGCATGTTCCGAAATCTGAATGTGGAAAGTAGTTTACGCACAACTTTCTTGCCATTGAAATAAATGTTTTTAATTTATTTTTTAATGCAGTACAGATTTAATAATTTTAAAAAAAGCCGACTTCAAATCTATGTAAAGACGAGAAAATGTTCGTTTTACTTGCATCAACCTGTAGCAAAACTTTTTAACTTAAGATACAGATCAAAAAAAGAAATTAAAACCGCATTAGCATTTTACAAATATATAAAATTCTGTGTTTGACCGACAAATAACAATTGGGACTAAAAGACCGAATTTTAACCGGAAAAGTACAAAACAAAAATTAATTTAGAACTGTATTAGCAGTTTGTAAATGTTTATAGTTCGGTATTTCAAAGGTAAGGAGAACATGTAAAAAAACCCGAAACTAAACCGGTAAAATCCAAAACCGGTTTAGCTTAAGTGGTTGTAATAGCTCCATATTATGTCCCGCTGCAAACTTTAGGTATTTTCACACACCCAATTCCGATCTCTGATTATAACCTTTACAATCCCTATTAATAAGAAAATAGTAACTAATTAGTCTATACACAATCACTACACGCTACACATAGGTAAACAACTTAACATAAGTTTATATGACGTATAAAAAAATCTATTAACATTTACAATATCCCAGATAAGATAAGATAAGATAAGATTCATTTATTCCAGTAATAAGAAGTAGTGATTAGTCTAAAGAATCCACTACATATTTTTTTTGTTTATATTGTGTAACTTTTGTTACTTTTTTCAACATAATCTTGTGTTATCTGCGGAATGCACGCCACATTGATGGCGACACAGATTAGTGATGGCACTAACACTACATCCATCAATCCCTGGCGGGTCAATTCAAAGCTACGTCTCATATGTAGACATTTGACACCAGGCAAACAAGAGACTCATGAGTTCCTGAAGTAAAACATCTTATAATTTAAAATTGTAATTTAAATGTTATTAATTTAAAACTCATCTCATGAAATGTGTTTTTATCAGGTATCTGGTAGTGGCTATGGAGAACTGTTACTTAAGTGGGTTCATGAATTCCGACAATTGGGATCAACGCAGCAAAGAGACAACATCATTAAATCAAATTTTATGAGGATATTTAAGTTCCACAGTAAGATGTCTGACGTGTAAGCATCTATCATATACACTACATATCAGCACTTTCAGGTAACATGGCCATCTAATTAAAAAACCGCAGACTTTATAAAGATAACATTCAAAATCGATAAATTGCAATGTGTTGAAAATGTGACATTGACATTTGTCGTTCTTTTTATTAAACTAAACTAAACTAAAGATTAAACTAGTTGTCAGTATATTTGAGGACACTGATTTCCCAATAACGATTGCCATAGATGTTCATGACAATCGGGACCGACAGCCGTTAACGTGCTCTCCGAAGCGCCAGCGGAAAATACCGCCATCTTCCATACTCCAGACTGCTATTAGAAATTCCTTGTAAGAAAAACCCAACAGCAGTCTGACCCGGGAATCGAACCCGAGACCTCTTGATCTGCTGTGGCTTACGCTAACCACTAGACCAACGACACATGCAGGCTTATTTTTTTCCACAAATACATACTAAAAAATAATCTTCTACTTAAAATAATGGTTCTATTCATTAAGAAATAAAAAATTATATAAATATTTCAAATAATAAATAAAGAGAGACAGAAAGATTTTCGTAAAACAAATTCAACGAGTTATACAACACTGTTTTTAGGTGGGGGTCGTTCATCGTGCTGTTCGTGGTGTCGTGATTTTGTGCAACAGTGTACCCTGTGATTTCGTGCGGCGTGGATCAGTCTAGCGCTCAGTGTTGAATTCATTTCGTTTTGTCGGTGTCTAGAGGACGTGCATTTTCAAAATACTTATCGTATTTTTTTAAATAATTAATAATAAAGTGACGACGTGCTTTCTAATCTCTAAAGTGATATTGTAATTTTGGAGGTAAAATGGCTCCTTCCATTTGTGACCCAGTAACAAGCTCTTCTCTGCTGGACAGTAGACTTTATTCGTCGGCTAAAAGTGTGCTTTTGTCTAAGATTGAATTTGAAGAATCTGGTGATTATCAAAGCAATGTTCTGGATGGGTTGAAGTCTAAGTACGTGGTGATTCGACCTAGAAAACCTGTTAATGAATCCAAAGTCATCAGAAAAGAGTGTAGTTCGACCAGCCAAACATCAGGTAAATTACACAATACTTCTTATCTTGTAAATAATGCAGGTTTGTTTGTTAACTACATGCACGATAAGACCAATTTAGAGACTATATTTTATGGTCATTTTCACTATCAAATAGTTTCTATGTATCAAACATCCGAAATCTTTTTATTAAAATATTAATGTTTTATTGTTCAATATATGGTTTCTAGCGGTTCAAGTAATTATGTATTATTGTGCTAAAAGTATTCGTCATCAGTTTCTGCTATGCCGTCTTCAAACTCTTCCTATTTACTATTTATTGTTGTACTGTACATCTTTTTATGGAATAGTTGTATTATCGTAATGTAATAGCTGTGTTATACATTCTATCTGACAATTCGCTTCCCCGCGCAACCTCGGTTTATGTCTCCTATTACCCGTGGCGTGATGTTCCAACAACGTGTACTATAAAGAAGGTTAAAGGGTCTTTACAAAAAAAAAAAGTAACCTATCACCTTTTTTTTGAAATTTTACATATTATGTATGAAACGGACCTTTAAGCAGTGCATGCAAAAAAAGCTATAAAAAAGGAATAATTTTACCTCATTTTGATACATTTTGTATTAATACCATACTCCTTTTGATTGTAGGTCTCGGGTTCGATTCCCGAGTCGAACTAAATGTTTGTATGATCTGCAAATATTTGTTTCGGAGTTAGGGTGTTTTCTATGTATGATATGTATGTATTTACAAAAAAAAAGTATATATGTATTTGTATCGGTTGTTTAGTACCCATAACACAAGCTCTGCTTAGCTTGGGACTAGATGGCGTTGTGTGTTTGATGTCCGAAAATTTTTTCGCTTCGCTATCGCTTAGTATAGAGGCTAAGTTGTTGATTCAATGGCTAATTAAGCTGGTTGGCTACGACATATATAGCCTATAGTCTTGACCATGAAAGTGTGGTTGTTCCCCCCGAGGTGGCTTGCGAGAGTCTGGATAGGTCATAAGAGTTTTTGTTATTATGTATTTTAAACAATATGCACCTGAATCGAATAGTGCTCTGCACCTGAATTGTTGCAGATGACCGATCAATAACTGTTGTCAAAATGAGAAGTTTGATCAGATGACCTATAATGTAATTTGCCTTTTTAAACTTACTTTTATTGAATTATTATTTTGTATTATTGCAGCTGAGACCAACAAAAATGCAGAAGAAGGGTTGCCTAAACCCAAACAGGTGCTGTTTCCCCCTGAAAAGGTCCAGTTAGGATGGCAAAATTCTTGGGAAGTTGGTACTGGCATGCAGAATATGGTCAACACATGTTACTTAAACTCCACGTTGCAGGCTCTATTCCATGTACCTGCCTTTGCTAATTGGCTGGTCACTGAAGAGCCTCATGCTGCAAAGTGTAATCAACAAGGTATGATAATAACTGATTAAAGATAAGATGGATATTTTCAATCTGCGTCATAAATAACTATTATTTATTTTAACTCACAGCTTAATACATTAGGTTTCTATTGTAGTGTAATATGTAGCTTCAGAAACTACAACCATTCAATTGTAAATATATTGTTTAGCCACTACTTTAATCTATAAATGTTAATTTTAAAGGAGTTCATTAATACTACTACTGCCCTCACACTGAATTTTCACATTGTAACTTAAAGAATTTTGACTTCATTAATTTATTACGTAGCAGACAAATAAATACTTTTATATTAAATAACGTAAAAATAATCCAAACAAACAAATAAAATTGAAGTGCCTGTTTGTAATTTAAAATTAAGAACTTTTCACTAAATGTAAATGTAAGTACATACATACGATACCTATACAAAAAAGTTTTTTTCTGTTTGTTCCGGTTTATCTTTGGAATGACTGAACCGATTTTGACGGGATTTAACTGACGATATATGGAGTAACTTAGGCAAAAATTTTTTTAGACTAGCTTCGTCCCATGGTGTTGCCCGCGGTTGAAGTTGTACCGCGGGTAACACCAAGCTTGGCTCAGCTAGTATATTAATATTTAACACCATACTATGCATTTTGTAGTTGAGCTGTATTAACAGTGTTAGGTGATTCTCCAAAGAGGAAAAATATACTAGTAAAGACAATTAGTAATTAATAGCAATTATTTTATAAACATACATTACATAATTGTGTTCTAATATTGTATTATCTTTTTTCAACAGAAGCATGCGTTATCTGCGGAATGCGCACAACATTGATGGCGACACAGAAGGTTGGTGGCACATCTATCAATCCCTGGCAGGTCTATTCAAAACTACGTCTCATATGTAGACATTTGACACCAGGCCGACAAGAAGATGCTCATGAGTTCCTGAAGTAAATCATCATAAAATTATGATTTCAAATTATCGTTATATCCTATTAATTTAAACTAATTTCATGAAATATGTTTGTTTCAGGTATTTGGTAGAAGCTATGGAAAAGAGCTATTTAAGTCGGTTTATAAATTCCGACAAACTGGATCAGCATAGCAAAGAAACAACACCGTTAAACCAAATTTTTGGTGGATATTTGCGCTCGACAGTGAGATGTCTCTCGTGTCATCATCTATCAACCACTTACCAGCAATTTCAGGTAACATGGCCATCATCAACACTGATATGTTTATTAATGTATATGTCGGAGTGTAAATTAAACTCGTACAAAGTAAACTGTGGAGTGTAAAGTAAACTTTTCTTTACAGGACCTACTTGTGGATATAAGAAAGCATAGTACATTGGATGAAGCTCTTGATTCCTATTTCTCCCGTGAAAGTTTGGAGGATCTAGGCTACCGATGCGAAGCCTGCAATAAAAAGGTGTCTGCTACCAAGCAATTTTTTATTCAACGGGCACCAAAGGTTCTTTGTATTGCACTGAAAAGGTTTTCGTTTGGTGCTAAACTATCCAAAAATGTGCAATTCAGAAGAAAAATAAACCTCAACAAATATATGTACCAAAAGAACACCCAACAACTGGTGAGTCAAGTGAAAATATTTTTTTTGCGGCAAATCGAACTTAACTGTAAAAACCTCATATAACTCCTTGAGAACACAAGGGACGGTAGCATGTGGTGCTTTTTACTAAAAAAACACCCCAACCACTGGCCTCCGACGCCCTACTTTGGGAGGACCCTGACCATTTTATTTCAGGTCCTCCCTCAAACAACGCCATGTCTCATCAGGCCCTGTCCCAGGGGAAATAATTTCTCCCAATTAATACCAGCGTGGAACCCCGATTGCACATGCAATCAGGCTGCTATCCCAACTGCAGTAATCAATCTGCCACCAGAGACCCACATCCTCCGATGGCCTGCGATCCGTCTACGGTTCCTATAGCTGCCGACGTCTTGTTCGCTCGGAATTGGATATCTCCCGATCCCCTTTAGCGGTTTCTTTCGAAGAAAGAGTAGTTGGGGAAAGGAACCACTGCACCCCAGCCCTTCTCACCTTACAGCTTGGCAGCAACGATTGCTGGTGGAGACATGTCTCTTCCGATTTGGTCCACCAGGATTTCACGTTCAGACGCCCATGCAGTCAGTCAGTGCAGACAGTCCTCCAGGGTGTGTTGGGCGGAGTCCTAAGGCTGCGCACTTGAGATAACAAACATAAATACTTCGGAGATTTACGTCAAAATTTCAGATGTTGATTATTTGATATACTGCCTCGTTGGTCTCGCGGTTGGAGTATGCGACTGCTGATCATGAGGTCTCGGGTTCGATTCCCGGGTCGGACCAAATGTTTGTATGATCTACAAATATTTGTTTCGGAGTTTGGGTGTTTTCTATGTATAATATTACTATAATATATAATACTTATTATTATAAGTATTTACAAAAAAAAAAGTATATATGTATTTATATCAGTTGTCTAGTACCCTTAACACAAGCTCTTCTTAGCTTGGGACTAGATGGCGTTGTGTGTTAGATGTCCGAAATATTTATTATTGTAATTTTAATTTATTTATTTATTAAAATTTAAAACAACTAATATATTGCTATATTTTTGTTTCAGAATTATAAACTAGTGAGCTTAGTAAGCCACTATGGCCTATCGCAAAACTGTGGACACTACACAGCTGTGGGGCAAGCATCAAACGGAAACTATTATACATTTGATGATAACTGTGTGCGCCCAATACCACTTTCAGCAGTATTAGGCACAAGTGCATATATAATGTTCTTCGAAATAGATTATGCAACAGAAGAGGTATCGGCATCTACTGCCTGCCTCTACATCTAGTGTAGTTTATGGACCACAACTACCTAATAATATATTGAAAGACCGTTTCTAGTGAGAAGAATGACCCCCTATTGAGCCCTAGCTTAAATGGAGTCACTAATAAAAAGTAAGTCAATTTTCAATACATTGTCACTATATTTAAGGCTTTCTCATGCGCTAAGTGCAATTTTCTACTAAGCAGGATTTATTAGGAAGAAACTGTCATGAATTGAGGTCCTACACTGAGAGTTAACGAATTATATAAATTTCATTATGATGTAAAAAACTAATTAGTACATTAAGAATACTTTATTGTTAAAAGTAAATGTGGCATATCTGCTCATTGGTGGCCCCTTGGAGCAAATACAAAGAGAAAAGGGCCCAAGCGACTGTGCACCGTGATTAAAACATTCACTAGAGTAGGCGAGGTCTAAAGTTCTACACTGTTAGCGTTCGTACTGTGCACTTGTATCGATAATCGCAAATTTTCATGGTATAAAAAGAAAAAGATGTGGTGTTATATTAAATCGTTTTTAAAAACTACAGAAAATAAATAAATAAACACTACTGAGCAATAAAATTTGTAAATAATTTTAAATTTCACTTTTTAACCCGGCGTCTTGGAGGCAGGGTCAATATGACTGAATCCAAGACGCCGTATGGTGGCGCCTGCGCAAGTAGCTACACGTATGTAAACTTGCGACCGGGTTATTAAGCCCCAGCTCAACGGCGACGACTATTTTTAATTTATTACGTATGAAAGCACTCGATTACGCTTTCTTTTAAATAAATATGTAAAATGAACGTAGAGCAGAAGGAGCGCCGTCGAATCTTATTATTACTTGAGGCATGGGCGTAGCTAGAAGTGGGGGGGGGGGAGAGTTTTGTACAACATCTCCACCACTCCCCGAAATGTTTCTATACTCTTGATATTTTTTTACACCTGTAATTTTTTTAAAAAACAATGTTACCGTTAAAGTTATGTAGTAATTTTATTATCTTGAAACCTTCTCCCGAAACTGAAACCTGCCAACGCCAATGACTTGAAGAATTTTAAGATAGCGACGAAAATGGGCCTAGTGCATCTGATTGTGAAAGTGAAAATCATGTTAGTGTTCGTTGGGTATTATAAGAAACACCAACAATAAATCATGTATAAAACCTCGTCAGTTTTTGATGAATTTCGGTCTAGCAACCCTTAACTACAAACAGTGTGTGTTAGATGTCCGAAATATTTATTTTATTTTTACATTAGAAAATAAGAAACTAGATTTTTAATGAAGTTTTTGTGCCAAAAATAGTGAAGAGAGTTTCGTTTTTTTTACTTAATTAAAAGTGTTTTAGAAGCAGTGAAATACAAATAGTTTTAGTTGATTATATTGATTGTTTCTTTTCCGTTGTCTATGTAATGATTTTTTTTTAAATTAATAAAATAACTTTTCAATTATTCAGTGTTTCTGTTACCCTCCTGACCTTCCTCAATGTTAGTGTAATTTTTTTACGCCACAGTGACGTCGGGTTAAAACTGTTCTAAAATAATCTCATGTTTTTGGTATATAAGTATTAAATCTATTTGCCACTAGATAGTAAAACTTTGTATATTGTAAACTAAAAATATAAAGGTGATGTGGTAGGATATGATAGTGAAAGGAGAATTACAGACCCTAGTACAGCTTTGCCAACTATACAGGATCTGTCATACTTGTACAATTAATAAAGTGAATCATTCTGAATGTTTATATGTATTTTGTATATTTTTAGACCTTTACAAAGAGTAAATAATGTCTTCTCAAAAAAAGCAAAATACTATATAACTAAACTTTTATGTTCGTCATAACGCATTCCCAGCTTTTCTAAACTTGCTAAGCATAACGATAATCATATTTAAATCGATACTCACAAATGATGCTTGCTTGCTAATAAAATTAATAAATTTACGCAAAAGCAGTTAACATTTTGTGCAAAATAAATCGGGAATTTTTTTATTGACGAAACAAGATAATATTATACGAATGTCGATGGCGTCTTTGCTACTGTATTTTTTTTTTTGATTGCCATGGATTGTAGTTTTTGCGACATTAAGTATTTCGCAATACGCATTCTTGACACAAAGTTCAGTGTGCAATATATAATTTGACTCGCTTCAAAATGAAAATTTGATAAATATACAATTCGATTGTGGCCATAATCTAGAGATGTAAGTAGATTTACAGTAATAACTATTTATTACTTCTTTGTCATTTCTAAGATAACATAATAATTGTGTATTTACAATATACGATATTATATTAATTCTATTAGATGTTATTTTATTTCTTCATTCAAAAACAGTGCTCTAAAGAACTACATTAAGAAACCCATCACTACAACTTGAGATCCAACCATTAGCAACAGAGGTTCAGCCTGTACGAGTAAAGGCACAACCAGCATCATAAGATTATGGTGACCATAATCATAACATTAATTGTGGTGTTTGTGGGCAGGGCATGGTATTCACTACAAGTTATTTTGTAGATGACATACATGAGGTATTCCACAGTCCTGAACATGATTCTCGGTAACCCGAGCATCAGCTGGTATAGTATTTACAAGTTTTTATTGAAAGTAAAGGTAAAACTTTTCCGTCCACCAAAGTACCCTCCTGTATACGGGAGGCAGGACAAGCATGAAGACGGTGGAGATATTCCGAACGGCAGCGCGAGCTTATGTAGCAGAGCATGTCACTGAAGCCAGCTTGAAGAGTCTGCTACAGAAGCCGTGTAAATAAAAATTGCGCCCATGAAACAAGTGCCGTTGTCTATGTAAAAACACGTATTTAGAGCCACGAACGTAGAAATGACACCGTGCTTAAATCATTTTAGGCCGTGATTGTATAGATAGCCTGACAAAAGGCACATAGGACATATATGTATATAATAGTATATAAAGGAACGTTTTAGAGAGCTTTTAAGATGTTCCAGCATGAATATTTTAACCGTGTCTGTTCTAATTTGGTGGGTGCTCTGCTAAATGGACAGTTGCTACAGCATTAAGACAATTGATCGAGAAGTTTGAACAATTATTTTTAGCTAACACAACTGAAGATTTTGTTGTACAGAAAAATGAAAACGGGCACGTGTCATTATTTGTTACTATTGTCGGTACTACTATGTCATTTCAACGGCTATCTATGGAAGATCTCTTACTAAATATATCGGCACTTTATTAATGGATTGGAGGGGATTGATCCTATATTGCTTCATGCAATGCAATAAAGTCCTGACATTCATCAGCAAAACATATTTTGTTTTCAAAGTAACTGAAAGATGAATGGTCAGGATGCCATATTACGCCATTGCTATCATTGTATTGTTAGTAACTATTTATTTATTATAATGCATGCAGATACATTTCTCTTCAATAAACGAGTACTGAAACTAAAATATTCTTTTATTTGTCCTATATCCTAAGAATAACAATAACACTACAAAGAGAAGGTAAACTTGAAAGAGAATCTTGTACCAACGCATGTGAATAGTGTGGTACCATACCCCAACCCCTTCCCCCATCTCCCAAAGACCGGCAACGCACTTGTGACGCCACTGGTGTTGCGGGTGTCTTACTTATTCTGTAAAAAAATGTCGATCGTTATGAAAACAACATAAAGAGAAAGGTTTGTGCAGAGCAATGCTAGATGCAAGTCTCTTACGCATTTTGTAGTAATACTAGGAGAACTATAACATCATTTCTCTTTAGACACGTTGATGGTAGGAAGTTCAATTTCAGTACAGATCTTACATATTTTTTATGTAATCAGAATAAAATGACGGCCATAATTCCAATTAATTTAACTAGCAAAACAGTAAAAGATAAAAAGAAACACATAAAATAATACAAGTGCTGTCACCATCTGCAACTTGGGAACACACCTTGTGGCATGCTAACCAACACCTTAATAGATCCCAACAGACCTGCTATCCCTTAAGACGCTAGTCAAGTTGGGCTTGAACTGATAAAGAAAAATCTGCCGCTTTTGCTTTGCCTCACTCTTAGCGGAAGTCTTTAAGCTCAATGAGAGTAATTTTTAAAGGGGGATTCCGTTACCGTGCAACAAAGTGCTGGAATGATTTGCCGCCGCCACTTCGTACCCTAGTTGTTCATAATACTTTTAAGTCAAAAGTGAGGATAATGTTTTTGTCACTACAAAAATCCGGTACCTTGTAGTGGATGTATGTAATGCTAGATGCGTTCCTCTTGCTATAGTCTTAATCTACTATCTTATATATATATATATATATCTCTTATGTGTTTAATTTCTACACTACTGTAACAGGTGGATAGAAAAAAAAGAGTCGCAGTATACAAATGTCCAGAGTCAGGACAATGACTTTGTACGGATATTATGTTATGTGACATTAATTGGGGTAGCAGTAGTAGGGCGCACAAATCTTAAATTTAAAATTTGAATAATAAAATAATTTCCAAATTTCTAGTATTTAACATTCATACATAAACATACACTCATATTACTCATATTGCACATATAAACATACACATACAGACATACTAAAATATATACTATATTTATTAAGTAATTTTAATGACAAATAATAATCCTTGACTAGAGTTTTAAATGGGGATAAGGTTTTAGCGTAACGGATTGTGGGTATGTTTTTAATTTAATGTATACCTATGTTTTCAATTACTACGTGAATCTTTTAATTTTAAAAACTGTACACTTGTCCGGAGGTATTTTGTCGGGCTTCAGCTGAAAATCAACGCTGTGGTCACTCTCAGGACCGCAGCATAAGCTGAGCTGTGGCCCTTTAGTCATATACTCACACAGCCAGATTATGTCATTTGCTCTTTTTTGTTTTTTTTTCTTATGTCTTTTGTTTTGTATTATGTTTGTTGTTTAGTATTGTTAAAATGTACCTTATTATTCTCGTGTCCTTTGTGAATGTGGCTAATAAATGTATTCTTTCTTTCTTAATAACCAACAAACCGGTTTAGATGCTCATACCAGATACTTAACCAAGCCATTCAATTGTGTCTGTGTATCAAGACAGTATTTCCGAAGAAAATCATAGAGAAATATAATTAATCAATGCTAATAAGGCTCCACGTTTTGACTTGTTTGCACCCCGAATCCTTGGAGGAAGTTCCTAAAAATGTATCATTAACGCGTGATCGGAGAGGGTGACTGCTTAAAAATATGTGGAAGACATTCTTCTCGATCATGTTTTTACCTTACACCGGGTATGTTGGGTAGGTATTAATTCTGTATTGATGCATGGAAATGCTCCGTGCCATTTGTAGCGCCCTGATCGATAAACACTGACTTACCTAACAAGTTCCACAATACAATACTAAATACTAATAATTTTTAATAGTTACAAAAGCACTTTATGAAATTTAAATATGTTTAACATTTCGTAAAGTGAAAGGCCATAGAGAGAAAAGATCAATCATAAGATATTGTGTTTTTATATAAATTGACAAAGAAGTTTGAACTAAAACGGGTTCATATAATGGGGTGATAAAAAGAACCGTATTGCTATGATACGAGTAACATTAAGTGCAAAGTTTCGTTTTTGACAGTTAATAATAGTCGTAAAGAAATTGTACTAAAATGGGAAAAGTAATAAAAGTGAAATGGGTGGAGGTTAACACACCTTCACCACGCAAATTATCACTCATTGTTTCATAGGAAAATCTGCTTAAGACATCTTCTCTTTGTTTTTGCTCCGTGGCTAGTCAAATGACATTATATGTAACATTCAGTACCTGAGTTGTGAACACACTTCTTATTAAAGAAATTCGTGGTTTCAGAGTTAAAGAGAAAGAGGAGCGTCGAGAAAATGAACAGAGTCCCAATACGAGTGTTAGTAGCATGTCACCGCTCAGCGATAGAAGCGGGGCAGGTATGGCGCTTCCTGCGCCTGCAACCGTCCTAGAAGCGCAAGCGCAGGCACCCGCGCCTGTGCCCGCGCCCGCTCTCGCTGCCACCTCTGCGCCCGCTCACGCTCCCACCGCAACGTCTCTGGATACATTGCGCCACCTGCAGGGCGTGTCGCACCGCGGTTACGGCGCTCCCGTCCATTCCTGGAACGGAACTCACAGTGCATTATCCCGACAGGTACCTTTCTTGTAGAGACGGCTTGTTCAATATTTTCAATTCATAAACTATAAGTATTTATCGCGCAGGGTTTTTTAAAAATTTTATTTTAAGCTTTTTAAACTGAACTAATATATAAGGCAATACAATAATATAGAAACCTAAGCGAAATTTGAAAATTTATACAAACTTTAAGGTTGAAGTTTGAACCCAAAAATACAAATGTATGCTGTAAGTTTTTGAAAAGTTGGGTTCTCTGGAGACTATTCTAGTTGTAGCATCAGGTCGAAGTTAATCAATTAATTGTCATTCAACGATTATACTAGCAAGCGTGAAGCACTTAATCGAAAAATCATACAACATATTAAAAAAACAAAGCTAAGAACCACCGCAAGGAAACTGACTTGCAAATAGGAAAAACCGCGTCGAAATCGGTCCATCCGTTTTAGAGATACGCTATCATACACACACACACACACACACACACACACATACATACATACATATATACATATATATAGGCACATTAAAACTGACTTAAATTGTATTTATAGGTATTTGAAGAACGGCGGGAACGTTTGATGCAACTGATGAGATGGACCGGGGCCGTAATAAAAAAGTGAAAAAAATTCACAATTACAATAATGGGTTCAACAATAGTCGAAATGGATATAATCCGTTTCAGGTAATAATAATCAATATTTAAATATAGTTCTATAGAGAAATAAGAAAGACAGTAATCTTTACCATGTTTTTTTTTCAATAGGATAGGCAAGATAAGCCGCACAGGGGTAGCAATTTTAAGTATCGGAGCGAACGACGCCCGTCCCACCACTTTAATAAACAGAACAGTAATAAGTACAAGCGGTTTAACAGGTGATTATAAACTATTTTAATATTGTGTATTAATTCGAAATTGAAAAGTATGTGTTGATGTGCCAACCGCATAGCATCATTTTTAGGATTTCGTACCCAAAAGGTAAAAAGAGACCCAATGACTAAGACTTTCCTGTCTATCTGTTGGTCCGTCTGTCTGTCACCAGGCTGTATCTCATGAACCGTGACAGTTAGGCAATTGTAGTTTTCAGAGATGACGTATTTCTGTTGCCGCTATAACAACAAGTACTAAAAACCAGAGGCTCCCATAGATTCATGTATAGTTTAAATCTGAATCTCGGAAGCGGCTCTAACGATTTGCATAAATTTATAATGCTGAGGGTTTCGGGGGCGATAAACCGATCCGGCAAAGATAAATAAAAAGAAAATACCAAAGAAAAAATACCGGTATTTAAACGGTCATCCAGGTACTAAAACGTGGTACGATGATAATAATAATAATGTATAATACATTCATCTTCTTACATATAAAAATCAATAGCAGTTCATTTGTCTTGCTAAAACTCAAAGAAATTTTTTTACCTGTTAAACAATGGATTAGCACGGGCTTTTGTACCGCACTTAAAGCCTTTTTTAACATTTAAAGAATATTTATCATTTCTAGGAAAAAACTAATATTATTGCATGTTCCGAAATCTGAATGTGGAAAGTAGTTTACGCACAACTTTCTTGCCATTGAAATAAATGTTTTTAATTTATTTTTTAATGCAGTACAGATTTAATAATTTAAAAAAAAGCCGACTTCAAATCTATGTAAAGACGAGAAAATGTTCGTTTTACTTGCATCAACCTGTAGCAAAACTTTTTAACTTAAGATACAGATCAAAAAAAGAAATTAAAACCGCATTAGCATTTTACAAATATATAAAATTCTGTGTTTGACCGACAAATAACAATTGGGACTAAAAGACCGAATTTTAACCGGAAAAGTACAAAACAAAAATTAATTTAGAACTGTATTAGCAGTTTGTAAATGTTTATAGTTCGGTATTTCAATGGTAAGGAGAACATGTAAAAAAACCCGAAACTAAACCGGTAAAATCCAAAACCGGTTTAGCTTAAGTGGTTGTAATAGCTCCATATTATGTCCCGCTGCAAACTTTAGGTATTTTCACACACCCAATTCCGATCTCTGATTATAACCTTTACAATCCCTATTAATAAGAAAATAGTAATTAATAGTAACTAATTAGTCTATACACAATCACTACACGCTATACATAGGTAAACAACTTAACATAAGTTTATATGACGTAAAAAAAAATCTATTAACATTTACAATATCCCAGATAAGATAAGATAAGATTCATTTATTCCAGTAATAAGAAGTAGTGATTAGTCTAAAGAATCCACTACATATTTTTGTTGTTTATATTGTGTAACTTTTGTTACTTTTTTCAACATAATCTTGTGTTATCTGCGGAATGCACGCCACATTGATGGCGACACAGATTAGTGATGGCACTAACACTACATCCATCAATCCCTGGCGGGTCAATTCAAAGCTACGTCTCATATGTAGACATTTGACACCAGGCAAACAAGAGACTCATGAGTTCCTGAAGTAAAACATCTTATAATTTAAAATTGTAATTTAAATGTTATTAATTTAAAACTCATCTCATGAAATGTGTTTTTATCAGGTATCTGGTAGTGGCTATGGAGAACTGTTACTTAAGTCGGTTCATGAATTCCGACAATTGGGATCAACGCAGCAAAGAGACAACACCATTAAATCAAATTTTATGAGGATATTTAAGTTCCACAGTAAGATGTCTGACGTGTAAGCATCTATCATATACACTACATATCAGCACTTTCAGGTAACATGGCCATCTAATTAAAAAACCGCAGACTTTATAAAGATAACATTCAAAATCGATAAATTGCAATGTGTTGAAAATGTGACATTGACATTTGTCGTTCTTTTTATTAAACTAAACTAAACTAAAGATTAAACTAGTTGTCAGTATATTTGAGGACACTGATTTCCCAATAACGATTGCCATAGATGTTCATGACAATCGGGACCGACAGCCGTTAACGTGCTCTCCGAAGCGCCAGCGGAAAATACCGCCATCTTCCATACTCCAGACTGCTATTAGAAATTCCTTGTAAGAAAAACCCAACAGCAGTCTGACCCGGGAATCGAACCCGAGACCTCTTGATCTGCTGTGGCTTACGCTAACCACTAGACCAACGACACAGGCAGGCTTATTTTTTTCCACAAATACATACTAAAAAATAATCTTCTACTTAAAATAATGGTTCTATTCATTATGAAATTAAAAATTATATAAATATTTCAAATAATAAATAAAGAGAGACAGAAAGATTTTCGTAAAACAAATTCAACGAGTTATACAACACTGTTTTTAGGTGGGGGTCGTTCATCGTGCTGTTCGTGGTGTCGTGATTTTGTGCAACAGTGTACCCTGTGATTTCGTGCGGCGTGGATCAGTCTAGCGCTCAGTGTTGAATTCATTTCGTTTTGTCGGTGTCTAGAGGACGTGCATTTTCAAAATACTTATCGTATTTTTTTAAATAATTAATAATAAAGTGACGACGTGCTTTCTAATCTCTAAAGTGATATTGTAATTTTGGAGGTAAAATGGCTCCTTCCATTTGTGACCCAGTAACAAGCTCTTCTCTGCTGGACAGTAGACTTTATTCGTCGGCTAAAAGTGTGCTTTTGTCTAAGATTGAATTTGAAGAATCTGGTGATTATCAAAGCAATGTTCTGGATGGGTTGAAGTCTAAGTACGTGGTGATTCGACCTAGAAAACCTGTTAATGAATCCAAAGTCATCAGAAAAGAGTGTAGTTCGACCAGCCAAACATCAGGTAAATTACACAATACTTCTTATCTTGTAAATAATGCAGGTTTGTTTGTTAACTACATGCACGATAAGACCAATTTAGAGACTATATTTTATGGTCATTTTCACTATCAAATAGTTTCTATGTATCAAACATCCGAAATCTTTTTATTAAAATATTAATGTTTTATTGTTCAATATATGGTTTCTAGCGGTTCAAGTAATTATGTATTATTGTGCTAAAAGTATTCGTCATCAGTTTCTGCTATGCCGTCTTCAAACTCTTCCTATTTACTATTTATTGTTGTACTGTACATCTTTTTATGGAATAGTTGTATTATCGTAATGTAATAGCTGTGTTATACATTCTATCTGACAATTTGCTTCCCCGCGCAACCTCGGTTTATGTCTCCTATTACCCGTGGCGTGATGTTCCAACAACGTGTACTATAAAGAAGGTTAAAGGGTCTTTACAAAAAAAAAAGTAACCTATCACCTTTTTTTTGAAATTTTACATATTATGTATGAAACGGACCTTTAAGCAGTGCATGCAAAAAAAGCTATAAAAAAGGAATAATTTTACCTCATTTTGATACATTTTGTATTAATACCATACTCCTTTTGATTGTAGGTCTCGGGTTCGATTCCCGAGTCGAACTAAATGTTTGTATGATCTGCAAATATTTGTTTCGGAGTTAGGGTGTTTTCTATGTATGATATGTATGTATTTACAAAAAAAAAGTATATATGTATTTGTATCGGTTGTTTAGTACCCATAACACAAGCTCTGCTTAGCTTGGGACTAGATGGCGTTGTGTGTTTGATGTCCGAAAATTTTTTCGCTTCGCTATCGCTTAGTATAGAGGCTAAGTTGTCGATTCAATGGCTAATTAAGCTGGTTGGCTACGACATATATAGCCTATAGTCTTGACCATGAAAGTGTGGTTGTTCCCCCCGAGGTGGCTTGCGAGAGTCTGGATAGGTCATAAGAGTTTTTGTTATTATGTATTTCAAACAATATGCACCTGAATCGAATAGTGCTCTGCACCTGAATTGTTGCAGATGACCGATCAATAACTGTTGTCAAAATGAGAAGTTTGATCAGATGACCTATAATGTAATTTGCCTTTTTAAACTTACTTTTATTGAATTATTATTTTGTATTATTGCAGCTGAGACCAACAAAAATGCAGAAGAAGGGTTGCCTAAACCCAAACAGGTGCTGTTTCCCCCTGAAAAGGTCCAGTTAGGATGGCAAAATTCTTGGGAAGTTGGTACTGGCATGCAGAATATGGTCAACACATGTTATTTAAACTCCACGTTGCAGGCTCTATTCCATGTACCTGCCTTTGCTAATTGGCTGGTCACTGAAGAGCCTCATGCTGCAAAGTGTAATCAACAAGGTATGATAATAACTGATTAAAGATAAGATGGATATTTTCAATCTGCGTCATAAATAACTATTATTTATTTTAACTCACAGCTTAATACATTAGGTTTCTATTGTAGTGTAATATGTAGCTTCAGAAACTACAACCATTCATTTGTAAATAGATTGTTTAGCCACTACTTTAATCTATAAATGTTAATTTTAAAGGAGTTCATTAATACTACTACTGCCCTCACACTGAATTTTCACATTGTAACTTAAAGAATTTTGACTTCATTAATTTATTACGTAGCAGACAAATAAA
The DNA here is from genome assembly GCA_905220595.1 of Spilosoma lubricipeda. Lineage (NCBI taxonomy): Eukaryota > Metazoa > Arthropoda > Insecta > Lepidoptera > Erebidae > Spilosoma > Spilosoma lubricipeda. The sequence continues at coordinate 8,538,219 of HG992290.1, forward strand.
TACTTTTATATTAAATAACGTAAAAATAATCCAAACAAACAAATAAAATTGAAGTGCCTGTTTGTAATTTAAAATTAAGAACTTTTCACTAAATGTAAATGAAAGTACATACATACGATACCTATACAAAAAAGTTTTTTTCTGTTTGTTCCGGTTTATCTTTGGAATGACTGAACCGATTTTGACGGGATTTAACTGACGATATATGGAGTAACTTAGGCAAAAATTTTTTTAGACTAGCTTCGTCCCATGGTGTTGCCCGCGGTTGAAGTTGTACCGCGGGTAACACCAAGCTTGGCTCAGCTAGTATATTAATATTTAACACCATACTATGCATTTTGTAGTTGAGCTGTATTAACAGTGTTAGGTGATTCTCCAAAGAGGAAAAATATACTAGTAAAGACAATTAGTAATTAATAGCAATTATTTTATAAACATACATTACATAATTGTGTTCTAATATTGTATTATCTTTTTTCAACAGAAGCATGCGTTATCTGCGGAATGCGCACAACATTGATGGCGACACAGAAGATTGGTGGCACATCTATCAATCCCTGGCAGGTCTATTCAAAACTACGTCTCATATGTAGACATTTGACACCAGGCCGACAAGAAGATGCTCATGAGTTCCTGAAGTAAATCATTATAAAATTATGATTTCAAATTATCGTTACATCCTATTAATTTAAACTAATTTCATGAAATATGTTTGTTTCAGGTATTTGGTAGAAGCTATGGAAAAGAGCTATTTAAGTCGGTTTATAAATTCCGACAAACTGGATCAGCATAGCAAAGAAACAACACCGTTAAACCAAATTTTTGGTGGATATTTGCGCTCGACAGTGAGATGTCTCTCGTGTCATCATCTATCAACCACTTACCAGCAATTTCAGGTAACATGGCCATCATCAACACTGATATGTTTATTAATGTATATGTCGGAGTGTAAATTAAACTCGTACAAAGTAAACTGTGGAGTGTAAAGTAAACTTTTCTTTACAGGACCTACTTGTGGATATAAGAAAGCATAGTACATTGGATGAAGCTCTTGATTCCTATTTCTCCCGTGAAAGTTTGGAGGATCTAGGCTACCGATGCGAAGCCTGCAATAAAAAGGTGTCTGCTACCAAGCAATTTTTTATTCAACGGGCACCAAAGGTTCTTTGTATTGCACTGAAAAGGTTTTCGTTTGGTGCTAAACTATCCAAAAATGTGCAATTCAGAAGAAAAATAAACCTCAACAAATATATGTACCAAAAGAACACCCAACAACTGGTGAGTCAAGTGAAAATATTTTTTTTGCGGCAAATCGAACTTAACTGTAAAAACCTCATATAACTCCTTGAGAACACAAGGGACGGTAGCATGTGGTGCTTTTTACTATAAAAACACCCCAACCACTGGCCTCTGACGCCCTACTTTGGGAGGACCCTGACCATGTTATTTCAGGTCCTCCCTCAAACAACGCCATGTCTCATCAGGCCCTGTCCCAGGGGAAATAATTTCTCCCAATTAATACCAGCGTGGAACCCCGATTGCACATGCAATCAGGCTGCTATCCCAACTGCAGTAATCAATCTGCCACCAGAGACCCACATCCTCCGATGGCCTGCGATCCGTCTACGGTTCCTATAGCTGCCGACGTCTTGTTCGCTCGGAATTGGATATCGCCCGATCCCCTTTAGCGGTTTCTTTCGAAGAAAGAGTAGTTGGGGAAAGGAACCACTGCACCCCAGCCCTTCTCACCTTACAGCTTGGCAGCAACGATTGCTGGTGGAGACATGTCTCTTCCGATTTGGTCCACCAGGACTTCACGTTCAGACGCCCATGCAGTCAGTCAGTGCAGACAGTCCTCCAGGGTGTGTTGGGCGGAGTCCTAAGGCTGCGCACTTGAGATAACAAACATAAATACTTCGGAGATTTACGTCAAAATTTCAGATGTTGATTATTTGATATACTGCCTCGTTGGTCTCGCGGTTGGAGTATGCGACTGCTGATCATGAGGTCTGGGGTTCGATTCCCGGGTCGGACCAAATGTTTGTATGATCTACAAATATTTGTTTCGGAGTTTGGGTGTTTTCTATGTATAATATGTATGTATTTACAAAAAAAAAGTATATATGTATTTATATCAGTTGTCTAGTACCCTTAACACAAGCTCTGCTTAGCTTGGGACTAGATGGCGTTGTGTGTTAGATGTCCGAAATATTTATTATTATAATTTTAATTAATTTATTTATTAAAATTTAAAACAACTAATATATTGCTATATTTTTGTTTCAGAATTATAAACTAGTGAGCTTAGTAAGCCACTATGGCCTATCGCAAAACTGTGGACACTACACAGCTGTGGGGCAAGCATCAAACGGAAACTATTATACATTTGATGATAACTGTGTGCGCCCAATACCACTTTCAGCAGTATTAGGCACAAGTGCATATATAATGTTCTTCGAAATAGATTATGCAACAGAAGAGGTATCGGCATCTACTGCCTGCCTCTACATCTAGTGTAGTTTATGGACCACAACTACCTAATAATATATTGAAAGACCGTTTCTAGTGAGAAGAATGACCCCCTATTGAGCCCTAGCTTAAATGGAGTCACTAATAAAAAGTAAGTCAATTTTCAATACATTGTCACTATATTTAAGGCTTTCTCATGCGCTAAGTGCAATTTTCTACTAAGCAGGATTTATTAGGAAGAAACTGTCATGAATTGAGGTCCTACACTGAGAGTTAACGAATTATATAAATTTCATTATGATGTAAAAAACTAATTAGTACATTAAGAATACTTTATTGTTAAAAGTAAATGTGGCATATCTGCTCATTGGTGGCCCCTTGGAGCAAATACAAAGAGAAAAGGGCCCAAGCGACTGTGCACCGTGATTAAAACATTCACTAGAGTAGGCGAGGTCTAAAGTTCTACACTGTTAGCGTTCGTACTGTGCACTTGTATCGATAATCGCAAATTTTCATGGTATAAAAAGAAAAAGATGTGGTGTTATATTAAATCGTTTTTAAAAACTACAGAAAATAAATAAATAAACACTACTGAGCAATAAAATTTGTAAATAATTTTAAATTTCACTTTTTAACCCGGCGTCTTGGAGGCAGGGTCAATATGACTGAATCCAAGACGCCGTATGGTGGCGCCTGCGCAAGTAGCTACACGTATGTAAACTTGCGACCGGGGTATTAAGCCCCAGCTCAACGGCGACGACTATTTTTAATTTATTACGTATGAAAGCACTCGATTACGCTTTCTTTTAAATAAATATGTAAAATGAACGTAGAGCAGAAGGAGCGCCGTCGAATCTTATTATTACTTGAGGCATGGGCGTAGCTAGAAGTGGGGGGGGGGGGGAGAGTTTTGTACAACATCTCCACCACTCCCCGAAATGTTTCTATACTCTTGATATTTTTTTACACCTGTAATTTTTTTAAAAAACAGTGGTACCGTTAAAGTTATGTAGTAATTTTATTATCTTGAAACCTTCTCCCGAAACTGAAACCTGCCAACGCCAATGACTTGAAGAATTTTAAGATAGCGACGAAAATGAGCCTAGTGCATCTGATTGTGAAAGTGAAAATCATGTTAGTGTTCGTTGGGTATTATAAGAAACACCAACAATAAATCATGTATAAAACCTCGTCAGTTTTTGATGAATTTCGGTCTAGCAACCCTTAACTACAAACAGTGTGTGTTAGATGTCCGAAATATTTATTTTATTTTTACATTAGAAAATAAGAAACTAGATTTTTAATGAAGTTTTTGTGCCAAAAATAGTGAAGAGAGTTTCGTTTTTTTTACTTAATTAAAAGTGTTTTAGAAGCAGTGAAATACAAATAGTTTTAGTTGATTATATTGATTGTTTCTTTTCCGTTGTCTATGTAATGATTTTTTTAAAATTAATAAAATAACTTTTCAATTATTCAGTGTTTCTGTTACCCTCCTGACCTTCCTCAATGTTAGTGTAATTTTTTTACGCCACAGTGACGTCGGGTTAAAACTGTTCTAAAATAATCTCATGTTTTTGGTATATAAGTATTAAATCTATTTGCCACTAGATAGTAAAACTTTGTATATTGTAAACTAAAAATATAAAGGTGATGTGGTAGGATATGATAGTGAAAGGAGAATTACAGACCCTAGTACAGCTTTGCCAACTATACAGGATCTGTCATATTTGTACAATTAATAAAGTGAATCATTCTGAATGTTTATATGTATTTTGTATATTTTTAGACCTTTACAAAGAGTAAATAATGTCTTCTCAAAAAAAGCAAAATACTATATAACTAAACTTTTATGTTCGTCATAACGCATTCCCAGCTATTCTAAACTTGCTAAGCATAACGATAATCATATTTAAATCGATACTCACAAATGATGCTTGCTTGCTAATAAAATTAATAAATTTACGCAAAAGCAGTTAACATTTTGTGCAAAATAGATCGGGAATTTTTTTATTGACGAAACAAGATAATATTATACGAATGTCGATGGCGTCTTTGCTACTGTATTTTTTTTTTTATTGCCATGGATTGTAGTTTTTGCGACATTAAGTATTTCGCAATACGCATTCTTGACACAAAGTTCAGTGTGCAATATATAATTTGACTCGCTTCAAAATGAAAATTTGATAAATATACAATTCGATTGTGGCCATAATCTAGAGATGTAAGTAGATTTACAGTAATAACTATTTATTACTTCTTTGTCATTTCTAAGATAACATAATAATTGTGTATTTACAATATACGATATTATATTAATTCTATTAGATGTTATTTTATTTCTTCATTCAAAAACAGTGCTCTAAAGAACTACATTAAGAAACCCATCACTACAACTTGAGATCCAACCATTAGCAACAGAGGTTCAGCCTGTACGAGTAAAGGCACAACCAGCATCATAAGATTATGGTGACCATAATCATAACATTAATTGTGGTGTTTGTGGGCAGGGCATGGTATTCACTACAAGTTATTTTGTAGATGACATACATGAGGTATTCCACAGTCCTGAACATGATTCTCGGTAACCCGAGCATCAGCTGGTATAGTATTTACAAGTTTTTATTGAAAGTAAAGGTAAAACTTTTCCGTCCACCAAAGTACCCTCCTGTATACGGGAGGCAGGACAAGCATGAAGACGGTGGAGATATTCCGAACGGCAGCGCGAGCTTATGTAGCAGAGCATGTCACTGAAGCCAGCTTGAAGAGTCTGCTACAGAAGCCGTGTAAATAAAAATTGCGCCCATGAAACAAGTGCCGTTGTCTATGTAAAAACACGTATTTAGAGCCACGAACGTAGAAATGACACCGTGCTTAAATCATTTTAGGCCGTGATTGTATAGATAGCCTGACAAAAGGCACATAGGACATATATGTATATAATAGTAAATAAAGGAACGTTTTAGAGAGCTTTTAAGATGTTCCAGCATGAATATTTTAACCGTGTCTGTTCTAATTTGGTGGGTGCTCTGCTAAATGGACAGTTGCTACAGCATTAAGACAATTGATCGAGAAGTTTGAACAATTATTTTTAGCTAACACAACTGAAGATTTTGTTGTACAGAAAAATGAAAACGGGCACGTGTCATTATTTGTTACTATTGTCGGTACTACTATGTCATTTCAACGGCTATCTATGGAAGATCTCTTACTAAATATATCGGCACTTTATTAATGGATTGGAGGGGATTGATCCTATATTGCTTCATGCAATGCAATAAAGTCCTGACATTCATCAGCAAAACATATTTTGTTTTCAAAGTAACTGAAAGATGAATGGTCAGGATGCCATATTACGCCATTGCTATCATTGTATTGTTAGTAACTATTTATTTATTATAATGCATGCAGATACATTTCTCTTCAATAAACGAGTACTGAAACTAAAATATTCTTTTATTTGTCCTATATCCTAAGAATAACAATAACACTACAAAGAGAAGGTAAACTTGAAAGAGAATCTTGTACCAACGCATGTGAATAGTGTGGTACCATACCCCAACCCCTTCCCCCATCTCCCAAAGACCGGCAACGCACTTGTGACGCCACTGGTGTTGCGGGTGTCTTACTTATTCTGTAAAAAAATGTCTATCGTTATGAAAACAACATAAAGAGAAAGGTTTGTGCGGAGCAATGCTAGATGCAAGTCTCTTACGCATTTTGTAGTAATACTAGGAGAACTATAACATCATTTCTCTTTAGACACGTTGATGGTAGGAAGTTCAATTTCAGTACAGATCTTACATATTTTTTATGTAATCAGAATAAAATGACGGCCATAATTCCAATTAATTTAACTAGCAAAACAGTAAAAGATAAAAAGAAACACATAAAATAATACAAGTGCTGTCACCATCTGCAACTTGGGAACACACCTTGTGGCATGCTAACCAACACCTTAATAGATCCCAACAGACCTGCTATCCCTTAAGACGCTAGTCAAGTTGGGCTTGAACTGATAAAGAAAAATCTGCCGCTTTTGCTTTGCCTCACTCTTAGCGGAAGTCTTTAAGCTCAATGAGAGTAATTTTTAAAGGGGGATTCCGTTACCGTGCAACAAAGTGCTGGAATGATTTGCCGCCGCCACTTCGTACCCTAGTTGTTCATAATACTTTTAAGTCAAAAGTGAGGATAATGTTTTTGTCACTACAAAAATCCGGTACCTTGTAGTGGATGTATGTAATGCTAGATGCGTTCCTCTTGCTATAGTCTTAATCTACTATCTTATATATATATATATCTCTTATGTGTTTAATTTCTACACTACTGTAACAGGTGGATAGAAAAAAAAGAGTCGCAGTATACAAATGTCCAGAGTCAGGACAATGACTTTGTACGGATATTATGTTATGTGACATTAATTGGGGCAGCAGTAGTAGGGCGCACAAATCTTAAATTTAAAATTTGAATAATAAAATAATTTCCAAATTTCTAATATTTAACATTCATACATAAACATACACTCATATTACTCATATTGCACATATAAACATACACATACAGACATACTAAAATATATACTATATTTATTAAGTAATTTTAATGACAAATAATAATCCTTGACTAGAGTTTTAAATGGGGATAAGGTTTTAGCGTAACGGATTGTGGGTATGTTTTTAATTTAATGTATACCTATGTTTTCAATTACTACGTGAATCTTTTAATTTTAAAAACTGTACACTTGTCCGGAGGTATTTTGTCGGGCTTCAGCTGAAAATCAACGCTGTGGTCACTCTCAGGACCGCAGCATAAGCTGAGCTGTGGCCCTTTAGTCATATACTCACACAGCCAGATTATGTCATTTGCTCTTTTTTGTTTTTTTTTCTTATGTCTTTTGTTTTGTATTATGTTTGTTGTTTAGTATTGTTAAAATGTACCTTATTATTCTCGTGTCCTTTGTGAATGTGGCTAATAAATGTATTCTTTCTTTCTTAATAACCAACAAACCGGTTTAGATGCTCATACCAGATACTTAACCAAGCCATTCAATTGTGTCTGTGTATCAAGACAGTATTTCCGAAGAAAATCATAGAGAAATATAATTAATCAATGCTAATAAGGCTCCACGTTTTGACTTGTTTGCACCCCGAATCCTTGGAGGAAGTTCCTAAAAATGTATCACTAACGCGTGATCGGAGAGGGTGACTGCTTAAAAATATGTGGAAGACATTCTTCTCGATCATGTTTTTACCTTACACGGGGTATGTTGGGTAGGTATTAATTCTGTATTGATGCATGGAAATGCTCCGTGCCATTTGTAGCGCCCTGATCGATAAACACTGACTTACCTAACAAGTTCCACAATACAATACTAAATACTAATAATTTTTAATAGTTACAAAAGCACTTAATGAAATTTAAATATGTTTAACATTTCGTAAAGTGAAAGGCCATAGAGAGAAAAGATCAATCATAAGATATTGTGTTTTTATTTTTATTGACAAAGAAGTTTTAACAAAAACGGGTTCATATAATGGGGTGATAAAAAGAACCGTATTGCTATGATACGAGTAACATTAAGTGCAAAGTTTCGTTTTTGACAGTTAGTAATAGTCGTAAAGAAATTGTAATAAAATGGGAAAAGTAATAAAAGTGAAATGGGTGGAGGTTAACACACCTTCACCACGCAAATTATCACTCATTGTTTCATAGGAAAATCTGCTTAAGACATCTTCTCTTTGTTTTTGCTCCGTGGCTAGTCAAATGACATTATATGTAACATTCAGTACCTGAGTTGTGAACACACTTCTTATTAAAGAAATTCGTGGTTTCAGAGTTAAAGAGAAAGAGGAGCGTCGAGAAAATGAACAGAGTCCCAATACGAGTGTTAGTAGCATGTCACCGCTCAGCGATAGAAGCGGGGCAGGTATGGCGCTTCCTGCGCCTGCAACCGTCCTAGAAGCGCAAGCGCAGGCACCCGCGCCTGTGCCCGCGCCCGCTCTCGCTGCCACCTCTGCGCCCGCTCACGCTCCCACCGCAACGTCTCTGGATACATTGCGCCACCTGCAGGGCGTGTCGCACCGCGGTTACGGCGCTCCCGTCCATTCCTGGAACGGAACTCACAGTGCATTATCCCGACAGGTACCTTTCTTGTAGAGACGGCTTGTTCAATATTTTCAATTCATAAACTATAAGTATTTATCGCGCAGGGTTTTTTAAAAATTTTATTTTAAGCTTTTTAAACTGAACTAATATATAAGGCAATACAATAATATAGAAACCTAAGCGAAATTTGAAAATTTATACAAACTTTAAGGTTGAAGTTTGAACCCAAAAATACAAATGTATGCTATAAGTTTTTGAAAAGTTGGGTTCTCTGGAGACTATTCTAGTTGTAGCATCAGGTCGAAGTTAATCAATTAATTGTCATTCAACGATTATACTAGCACGCGTGAAGCACTTAATCGAAAAATCATACAACATATTAAAAAAACAAAGCTAAGAACCACCGCAAGGAAACTGACTTGCAAATAGGAAAAACCGCGTCGAAATCGGTCCAACCGTTTTAGAGATACGCTATCATACACACACACACACACACACACATACATACATACATATATACATATATATAGGCACATTAAAACTGACTTAAATTGTATTTATAGGTATTTGAAGAACGGCGGGAACGTTTGATGCAACTGATGAGATGGACCGGGGCCGTAATAAAAAGTGAAAAAATTTCACAATTACAATAATGGGTTCAACAATAGTCGAAATGGATATAATCCGTTTCAGGTAATAATAATCAATATTTAAATATAGTTCTATAGAGAAATAAGAAAGACAGTAATCTTTACCATGTTTTTTTTTCAATAGGATAGGCAAGATAAGCCGCACAGGGGTAGCAATTTTAAGTATCGGAGCGAACGACGCCCGTCCCACCACTTTAATAAACAGAACAGTAATAAGTACAAGCGGTTTAACAGGTGATTATAAACTATTTTAATATTGTGTATTAATTCGAAATTGAAAAGTATGTGTTGATGTGCCAACCGCATAGCATCATTTTTAGGATTTCGTACCCAAAAGGTAAAAAGAGACCCAATGACTAAGACTTTCCTGTCTATCTGTTGGTCCGTCTGTCTGTCACCAGGCTGTATCTCATGAACCGTGACAGTTAGGCAATTGAAGTTTTCAGAGATGACGTATTTCTGTTGCCGCTATAACAACAAGTACTAAAAACCAGAGGCTCCCATAGATTCATGTATAGTTTAAATCTGAATCTCGGAAGCGGCTCTAACGATTTGCATAAATTTATAATGCTGAGGGTTTCGGGGGCGATAAACCGATCCGGCAAAGATATATAAAAAAAAATACCAAAGAAAAAATACCGGTATTTAAACGGTCATCCAGGTACTAAAACGTGGTACGATGATAATAATAATAATGTATAATACATTCATCTTCTTACATATAAAAATCAATAGCAGTTCATTTGTCTTGCTAAAACTCAAAGAAATTTTTTTACCTGTTAAACAATGGATTAGCACGGGCTTTTGTACCGCACTTAAAGCCTTTTTTAACATTTAAAGAATATTTATCATTTCTAGGAAAAAACTAATATTATTGCATGTTCCGAAATCTGAATGTGGAAAGTAGTTTACGCACAACTTTCTTGCCATTGAAATAAATGTTTTTAATTTATTTTTTAATGCAGTACAGATTTAATAATTTAAAAAAAAGCCGACTTCAAATCTATGTAAAGACGAGAAAATGTTCGTTTTACTTGCATCAACCTGTAGCAAAACTTTTTAACTTAAGATACAGATCAAAAAAAGAAATTAAAACCGCATTAGCATTTTACAAATATATAAAATTCTGTGTTTGACCGACAAATAACAATTGGGACTAAAAGACCGAATTTTAACCGGAAAAGTACAAAACAAAAATTAATTTAGAACTGTATTAGCAGTTTGTAAATGTTTATAGTTCGGTATTTCAATGGTAAGGAGAACATGTAAAAAAACCCGAAACTAAACCGGTAAAATCCAAAACCGGTTTAGCTTAAGTGGTTGTAATAGCTCCATATTATGTCCCGCTGCAAACTTTAGGTATTTTCACACACCCAATTCCGATCTCTGATTATAACCTTTACAATCCCTATTAATAAGAAAATAGTAATTAATAGTAACTAATTAGTCTATACACAATCACTACACGCTATACATAGGTAAACAACTTAACATAAGTTTATATGACGTAAAAAAAAATCTATTAACATTTACAATATCCCAGATAAGATAAGATAAGATTCATTTATTCCAGTAATAAGAAGTAGTGATTAGTCTAAAGAATCCACTACATATTTTTGTTGTTTATATTGTGTAACTTTTGTTACTTTTTTCAACATAATCTTGTGTTATCTGCGGAATGCACGCCACATTGATGGCGACACAGATTAGTGATGGCACTAACACTACATCCATCAATCCCTGGCGGGTCAATTCAAAGCTACGTCTCATATGTAGACATTTGACACCAGGCAAACAAGAGACTCATGAGTTCCTGAAGTAAAACATCTTATAATTTAAAATTGTAATTTAAATGTTATTAATTTAAAACTCATCTCATGAAATGTGTTTTTATCAGGTATCTGGTAGTGGCTATGGAGAACTGTTACTTAAGTCGGTTCATGAATTCCGACAATTGGGATCAACGCAGCAAAGAGACAACACCATTAAATCAAATTTTATGAGGATATTTAAGTTCCACAGTAAGATGTCTGACGTGTAAGCATCTATCATATACACTACATATCAGCACTTTCAGGTAACATGGCCATCTAATTAAAAAACCGCAGACTTTATAAAGATAACATTCAAAATCGATAAATTGCAATGTGTTGAAAATGTGACATTGACATTTGTCGTTCTTTTTATTAAACTAAACTAAACTAAAGATTAAACTAGTTGTCAGTATATTTGAGGACACTGATTTCCCAATAACGATTGCCATAGATGTTCATGACAATCGGGACCGACAGCCGTTAACGTGCTCTCCGAAGCGCCAGCGGAAAATACCGCCATCTTCCATACTCCAGACTGCTATTAGAAATTCCTTGTAAGAAAAACCCAACAGCAGTCTGACCCGGGAATCGAACCCGAGACCTCTTGATCTGCTGTGGCTTACGCTAACCACTAGACCAACGACACAGGCAGGCTTATTTTTTTCCACAAATACATACTAAAAAATAATCTTCTACTTAAAATAATGGTTCTATTCATTATGAAATTAAAAATTATATAAATATTTCAAATAATAAATAAAGAGAGACAGAAAGATTTTCGTAAAACAAATTCAACGAGTTATACAACACTGTTTTTAGGTGGGGGTCGTTCATCGTGCTGTTCGTGGTGTCGTGATTTTGTGCAACAGTGTACCCTGTGATTTCGTGCGGCGTGGATCAGTCTAGCGCTCAGTGTTGAATTCATTTCGTTTTGTCGGTGTCTAGAGGACGTGCATTTTCAAAATACTTATCGTATTTTTTTAAATAATTAATAATAAAGTGACGACGTGCTTTCTAATCTCTAAAGTGATATTGTAATTTTGGAGGTAAAATGGCTCCTTCCATTTGTGACCCAGTAACAAGCTCTTCTCTGCTGGACAGTAGACTTTATTCGTCGGCTAAAAGTGTGCTTTTGTCTAAGATTGAATTTGAAGAATCTGGTGATTATCAAAGCAATGTTCTGGATGGGTTGAAGTCTAAGTACGTGGTGATTCGACCTAGAAAACCTGTTAATGAATCCAAAGTCATCAGAAAAGAGTGTAGTTCGACCAGCCAAACATCAGGTAAATTACACAATACTTCTTATCTTGTAAATAATGCAGGTTTGTTTGTTAACTACATGCACGATAAGACCAATTTAGAGACTATATTTTATGGTCATTTTCACTATCAAATAGTTTCTATGTATCAAACATCCGAAATCTTTTTATTAAAATATTAATGTTTTATTGTTCAATATATGGTTTCTAGCGGTTCAAGTAATTATGTATTATTGTGCTAAAAGTATTCGTCATCAGTTTCTGCTATGCCGTCTTCAAACTCTTCCTATTTACTATTTATTGTTGTACTGTACATCTTTTTATGGAATAGTTGTATTATCGTAATGTAATAGCTGTGTTATACATTCTATCTGACAATTTGCTTCCCCGCGCAACCTCGGTTTATGTCTCCTATTACCCGTGGCGTGATGTTCCAACAACGTGTACTATAAAGAAGGTTAAAGGGTCTTTACAAAAAAAAAAGTAACCTATCACCTTTTTTTTGAAATTTTACATATTATGTATGAAACGGACCTTTAAGCAGTGCATGCAAAAAAAGCTATAAAAAAGGAATAATTTTACCTCATTTTGATACATTTTGTATTAATACCATACTCCTTTTGATTGTAGGTCTCGGGTTCGATTCCCGAGTCGAACTAAATGTTTGTATGATCTGCAAATATTTGTTTCGGAGTTAGGGTGTTTTCTATGTATGATATGTATGTATTTACAAAAAAAAAGTATATATGTATTTGTATCGGTTGTTTAGTACCCATAACACAAGCTCTGCTTAGCTTGGGACTAGATGGCGTTGTGTGTTTGATGTCCGAAAATTTTTTCGCTTCGCTATCGCTTAGTATAGAGGCTAAGTTGTCGATTCAATGGCTAATTAAGCTGGTTGGCTACGACATATATAGCCTATAGTCTTGACCATGAAAGTGTGGTTGTTCCCCCCGAGGTGGCTTGCGAGAGTCTGGATAGGTCATAAGAGTTTTTGTTATTATGTATTTCAAACAATATGCACCTGAATCGAATAGTGCTCTGCACCTGAATTGTTGCAGATGACCGATCAATAACTGTTGTCAAAATGAGAAGTTTGATCAGATGACCTATAATGTAATTTGCCTTTTTAAACTTACTTTTATTGAATTATTATTTTGTATTATTGCAGCTGAGACCAACAAAAATGCAGAAGAAGGGTTGCCTAAACCCAAACAGGTGCTGTTTCCCCCTGAAAAGGTCCAGTTAGGATGGCAAAATTCTTGGGAAGTTGGTACTGGCATGCAGAATATGGTCAACACATGTTATTTAAACTCCACGTTGCAGGCTCTATTCCATGTACCTGCCTTTGCTAATTGGCTGGTCACTGAAGAGCCTCATGCTGCAAAGTGTAATCAACAAGGTATGATAATAACTGATTAAAGATAAGATGGATATTTTCAATCTGCGTCATAAATAACTATTATTTATTTTAACTCACAGCTTAATACATTAGGTTTCTATTGTAGTGTAATATGTAGCTTCAGAAACTACAACCATTCATTTGTAAATAGATTGTTTAGCCACTACTTTAATCTATAAATGTTAATTTTAAAGGAGTTCATTAATACTACTACTGCCCTCACACTGAATTTTCACATTGTAACTTAAAGAATTTTGACTTCATTAATTTATTACGTAGCAGACAAATAAATACTTTTATATTAAATAACGTAAAAATAATCCAAACAAACAAATAAAATTGAAGTGCCTGTTTGTAATTTAAAATTAAGAACTTTTCACTAAATGTAAATGAAAGTACATACATACGATACCTATACAAAAAAGTTTTTTTCTGTTTGTTCCGGTTTATCTTTGGAATGACTGAACCGATTTTGACGGGATTTAACTGACGATATATGGAGTAACTTAGGCAAAAATTTTTTTAGACTAGCTTCGTCCCATGGTGTTGCCCGCGGTTGAAGTTGTACCGCGGGTAACACCAAGCTTGGCTCAGCTAGTATATTAATATTTAACACCATACTATGCATTTTGTAGTTGAGCTGTATTAACAGTGTTAGGTGATTCTCCAAAGAGGAAAAATATACTAGTAAAGACAATTAGTAATTAATAGCAATTATTTTATAAACATACATTACATAATTGTGTTCTAATATTGTATTATCTTTTTTCAACAGAAGCATGCGTTATCTGCGGAATGCGCACAACATTGATGGCGACACAGAAGATTGGTGGCACATCTATCAATCCCTGGCAGGTCTATTCAAAACTACGTCTCATATGTAGACATTTGACACCAGGCCGACAAGAAGATGCTCATGAGTTCCTGAAGTAAATCATTATAAAATTATGATTTCAAATTATCGTTACATCCTATTAATTTAAACTAATTTCATGAAATATGTTTGTTTCAGGTATTTGGTAGAAGCTATGGAAAAGAGCTATTTAAGTCGGTTTATAAATTCCGACAAACTGGATCAGCATAGCAAAGAAACAACACCGTTAAACCAAATTTTTGGTGGATATTTGCGCTCGACAGTGAGATGTCTCTCGTGTCATCATCTATCAACCACTTACCAGCAATTTCAGGTAACATGGCCATCATCAACACTGATATGTTTATTAATGTATATGTCGGAGTGTAAATTAAACTCGTACAAAGTAAACTGTGGAGTGTAAAGTAAACTTTTCTTTACAGGACCTACTTGTGGATATAAGAAAGCATAGTACATTGGATGAAGCTCTTGATTCCTATTTCTCCCGTGAAAGTTTGGAGGATCTAGGCTACCGATGCGAAGCCTGCAATAAAAAGGTGTCTGCTACCAAGCAATTTTTTATTCAACGGGCACCAAAGGTTCTTTGTATTGCACTGAAAAGGTTTTCGTTTGGTGCTAAACTATCCAAAAATGTGCAATTCAGAAGAAAAATAAACCTCAACAAATATATGTACCAAAAGAACACCCAACAACTGGTGAGTCAAGTGAAAATATTTTTTTTGCGGCAAATCGAACTTAACTGTAAAAACCTCATATAACTCCTTGAGAACACAAGGGACGGTAGCATGTGGTGCTTTTTACTATAAAAACACCCCAACCACTGGCCTCTGACGCCCTACTTTGGGAGGACCCTGACCATGTTATTTCAGGTCCTCCCTCAAACAACGCCATGTCTCATCAGGCCCTGTCCCAGGGGAAATAATTTCTCCCAATTAATACCAGCGTGGAACCCCGATTGCACATGCAATCAGGCTGCTATCCCAACTGCAGTAATCAATCTGCCACCAGAGACCCACATCCTCCGATGGCCTGCGATCCGTCTACGGTTCCTATAGCTGCCGACGTCTTGTTCGCTCGGAATTGGATATCGCCCGATCCCCTTTAGCGGTTTCTTTCGAAGAAAGAGTAGTTGGGGAAAGGAACCACTGCACCCCAGCCCTTCTCACCTTACAGCTTGGCAGCAACGATTGCTGGTGGAGACATGTCTCTTCCGATTTGGTCCACCAGGACTTCACGTTCAGACGCCCATGCAGTCAGTCAGTGCAGACAGTCCTCCAGGGTGTGTTGGGCGGAGTCCTAAGGCTGCGCACTTGAGATAACAAACATAAATACTTCGGAGATTTACGTCAAAATTTCAGATGTTGATTATTTGATATACTGCCTCGTTGGTCTCGCGGTTGGAGTATGCGACTGCTGATCATGAGGTCTGGGGTTCGATTCCCGGGTCGGACCAAATGTTTGTATGATCTACAAATATTTGTTTCGGAGTTTGGGTGTTTTCTATGTATAATATGTATGTATTTACAAAAAAAAAGTATATATGTATTTATATCAGTTGTCTAGTACCCTTAACACAAGCTCTGCTTAGCTTGGGACTAGATGGCGTTGTGTGTTAGATGTCCGAAATATTTATTATTATAATTTTAATTAATTTATTTATTAAAATTTAAAACAACTAATATATTGCTATATTTTTGTTTCAGAATTATAAACTAGTGAGCTTAGTAAGCCACTATGGCCTATCGCAAAACTGTGGACACTACACAGCTGTGGGGCAAGCATCAAACGGAAACTATTATACATTTGATGATAACTGTGTGCGCCCAATACCACTTTCAGCAGTATTAGGCACAAGTGCATATATAATGTTCTTCGAAATAGATTATGCAACAGAAGAGGTATCGGCATCTACTGCCTGCCTCTACATCTAGTGTAGTTTATGGACCACAACTACCTAATAATATATTGAAAGACCGTTTCTAGTGAGAAGAATGACCCCCTATTGAGCCCTAGCTTAAATGGAGTCACTAATAAAAAGTAAGTCAATTTTCAATACATTGTCACTATATTTAAGGCTTTCTCATGCGCTAAGTGCAATTTTCTACTAAGCAGGATTTATTAGGAAGAAACTGTCATGAATTGAGGTCCTACACTGAGAGTTAACGAATTATATAAATTTCATTATGATGTAAAAAACTAATTAGTACATTAAGAATACTTTATTGTTAAAAGTAAATGTGGCATATCTGCTCATTGGTGGCCCCTTGGAGCAAATACAAAGAGAAAAGGGCCCAAGCGACTGTGCACCGTGATTAAAACATTCACTAGAGTAGGCGAGGTCTAAAGTTCTACACTGTTAGCGTTCGTACTGTGCACTTGTATCGATAATCGCAAATTTTCATGGTATAAAAAGAAAAAGATGTGGTGTTATATTAAATCGTTTTTAAAAACTACAGAAAATAAATAAATAAACACTACTGAGCAATAAAATTTGTAAATAATTTTAAATTTCACTTTTTAACCCGGCGTCTTGGAGGCAGGGTCAATATGACTGAATCCAAGACGCCGTATGGTGGCGCCTGCGCAAGTAGCTACACGTATGTAAACTTGCGACCGGGTTATTAAGCCCCAGCTCAACGGCGACGACTATTTTTAATTTATTACGTATGAAAGCACTCGATTACGCTTTCTTTTAAATAAATATGTAAAATGAACGTAGAGCAGAAGGAGCGCCGTCGAATCTTATTATTACTTGAGGCATGGGCGTAGCTAGAAGTGGGGGGGGGGGGAGAGTTTTGTACAACATCTCCACCACTCCCCGAAATGTTTCTATACTCTTGATATTTTTTTACACCTGTAATTTTTTTAAAAAACAGTGGTACCGTTAAAGTTATGTAGTAATTTTATTATCTTGAAACCTTCTCCCGAAACTGAAACCTGCCAACGCCAATGACTTGAAGAATTTTAAGATAGCGACGAAAATGAGCCTAGTGCATCTGATTGTGAAAGTGAAAATCATGTTAGTGTTCGTTGGGTATTATAAGAAACACCAACAATAAATCATGTATAAAACCTCGTCAGTTTTTGATGAATTTCGGTCTAGCAACCCTTAACTACAAACAGTGTGTGTTAGATGTCCGAAATATTTATTTTATTTTTACATTAGAAAATAAGAAACTAGATTTTTAATGAAGTTTTTGTGCCAAAAATAGTGAAGAGAGTTTCGTTTTTTTTACTTAATTAAAAGTGTTTTAGAAGCAGTGAAATACAAATAGTTTTAGTTGATTATATTGATTGTTTCTTTTCCGTTGTCTATGTAATGATTTTTTTAAAATTAATAAAATAACTTTTCAATTATTCAGTGTTTCTGTTACCCTCCTGACCTTCCTCAATGTTAGTGTAATTTTTTTACGCCACAGTGACGTCGGGTTAAAACTGTTCTAAAATAATCTCATGTTTTTGGTATATAAGTATTAAATCTATTTGCCACTAGATAGTAAAACTTTGTATATTGTAAACTAAAAATATAAAGGTGATGTGGTAGGATATGATAGTGAAAGGAGAATTACAGACCCTAGTACAGCTTTGCCAACTATACAGGATCTGTCATATTTGTACAATTAATAAAGTGAATCATTCTGAATGTTTATATGTATTTTGTATATTTTTAGACCTTTACAAAGAGTAAATAATGTCTTCTCAAAAAAAGCAAAATACTATATAACTAAACTTTTATGTTCGTCATAACGCATTCCCAGCTATTCTAAACTTGCTAAGCATAACGATAATCATATTTAAATCGATACTCACAAATGATGCTTGCTTGCTAATAAAATTAATAAATTTACGCAAAAGCAGTTAACATTTTGTGCAAAATAGATCGGGAATTTTTTTATTGACGAAACAAGATAATATTATACGAATGTCGATGGCGTCTTTGCTACTGTATTTTTTTTTTTATTGCCATGGATTGTAGTTTTTGCGACATTAAGTATTTCGCAATACGCATTCTTGACACAAAGTTCAGTGTGCAATATATAATTTGACTCGCTTCAAAATGAAAATTTGATAAATATACAATTCGATTGTGGCCATAATCTAGAGATGTAAGTAGATTTACAGTAATAACTATTTATTACTTCTTTGTCATTTCTAAGATAACATAATAATTGTGTATTTACAATATACGATATTATATTAATTCTATTAGATGTTATTTTATTTCTTCATTCAAAAACAGTGCTCTAAAGAACTACATTAAGAAACCCATCACTACAACTTGAGATCCAACCATTAGCAACAGAGGTTCAGCCTGTACGAGTAAAGGCACAACCAGCATCATAAGATTATGGTGACCATAATCATAACATTAATTGTGGTGTTTGTGGGCAGGGCATGGTATTCACTACAAGTTATTTTGTAGATGACATACATGAGGTATTCCACAGTCCTGAACATGATTCTCGGTAACCCGAGCATCAGCTGGTATAGTATTTACAAGTTTTTATTGAAAGTAAAGGTAAAACTTTTCCGTCCACCAAAGTACCCTCCTGTATACGGGAGGCAGGACAAGCATGAAGACGGTGGAGATATTCCGAACGGCAGCGCGAGCTTATGTAGCAGAGCATGTCACTGAAGCCAGCTTGAAGAGTCTGCTACAGAAGCCGTGTAAATAAAAATTGCGCCCATGAAACAAGTGCCGTTGTCTATGTAAAAACACGTATTTAGAGCCACGAACGTAGAAATGACACCGTGCTTAAATCATTTTAGGCCGTGATTGTATAGATAGCCTGACAAAAGGCACATAGGACATATATGTATATAATAGTAAATAAAGGAACGTTTTAGAGAGCTTTTAAGATGTTCCAGCATGAATATTTTAACCGTGTCTGTTCTAATTTGGTGGGTGCTCTGCTAAATGGACAGTTGCTACAGCATTAAGACAATTGATCGAGAAGTTTGAACAATTATTTTTAGCTAACACAACTGAAGATTTTGTTGTACAGAAAAATGAAAACGGGCACGTGTCATTATTTGTTACTATTGTCGGTACTACTATGTCATTTCAACGGCTATCTATGGAAGATCTCTTACTAAATATATCGGCACTTTATTAATGGATTGGAGGGGATTGATCCTATATTGCTTCATGCAATGCAATAAAGTCCTGACATTCATCAGCAAAACATATTTTGTTTTCAAAGTAACTGAAAGATGAATGGTCAGGATGCCATATTACGCCATTGCTATCATTGTATTGTTAGTAACTATTTATTTATTATAATGCATGCAGATACATTTCTCTTCAATAAACGAGTACTGAAACTAAAATATTCTTTTATTTGTCCTATATCCTAAGAATAACAATAACACTACAAAGAGAAGGTAAACTTGAAAGAGAATCTTGTACCAACGCATGTGAATAGTGTGGTACCATACCCCAACCCCTTCCCCCATCTCCCAAAGACCGGCAACGCACTTGTGACGCCACTGGTGTTGCGGGTGTCTTACTTATTCTGTAAAAAAATGTCTATCGTTATGAAAACAACATAAAGAGAAAGGTTTGTGCGGAGCAATGCTAGATGCAAGTCTCTTACGCATTTTGTAGTAATACTAGGAGAACTATAACATCATTTCTCTTTAGACACGTTGATGGTAGGAAGTTCAATTTCAGTACAGATCTTACATATTTTTTATGTAATCAGAATAAAATGACGGCCATAATTCCAATTAATTTAACTAGCAAAACAGTAAAAGATAAAAAGAAACACATAAAATAATACAAGTGCTGTCACCATCTGCAACTTGGGAACACACCTTGTGGCATGCTAACCAACACCTTAATAGATCCCAACAGACCTGCTATCCCTTAAGACGCTAGTCAAGTTGGGCTTGAACTGATAAAGAAAAATCTGCCGCTTTTGCTTTGCCTCACTCTTAGCGGAAGTCTTTAAGCTCAATGAGAGTAATTTTTAAAGGGGGATTCCGTTACCGTGCAACAAAGTGCTGGAATGATTTGCCGCCGCCACTTCGTACCCTAGTTGTTCATAATACTTTTAAGTCAAAAGTGAGGATAATGTTTTTGTCACTACAAAAATCCGGTACCTTGTAGTGGATGTATGTAATGCTAGATGCGTTCCTCTTGCTATAGTCTTAATCTACTATCTATATATATATATATATCTCTTATGTGTTTAATTTCTACACTACTGTAACAGGTGGATAGAAAAAAAAGAGTCGCAGTATACAAATGTCCAGAGTCAGGACAATGACTTTGTACGGATATTATGTTATGTGACATTAATTGGGGTAGCAGTAGTAGGGCGCACAAATCTTAAATTTAAAATTTGAATAATAAAATAATTTCCAAATTTCTAATATTTAACATTCATACATAAACATACACTCATATTACTCATATTGCACATATAAACATACACATACAGACATACTAAAATATATACTATATTTATTAAGTAATTTTAATGACAAATAATAATCCTTGACTAGAGTTTTAAATGGGGATAAGGTTTTAGCGTAACGGATTGTGGGTATGTTTTTAATTTAATGTATACCTATGTTTTCAATTACTACGTGAATCTTTTAATTTTAAAAACTGTACACTTGTCCGGAGGTATTTTGTCGGGCTTCAGCTGAAAATCAACGCTGTGGTCACTCTCAGGACCGCAGCATAAGCTGAGCTGTGGCCCTTTAGTCATATACTCACACAGCCAGATTATGTCATTTGCTCTTTTTTGTTTTTTTTTCTTATGTCTTTTGTTTTGTATTATGTTTGTTGTTTAGTATTGTTAAAATGTACCTTATTATTCTCGTGTCCTTTGTGAATGTGGCTAATAAATGTATTCTTTCTTTCTTAATAACCAACAAACCGGTTTAGATGCTCATACCAGATACTTAACCAAGCCATTCAATTGTGTCTGTGTATCAAGACAGTATTTCCGAAGAAAATCATAGAGAAATATAATTAATCAATGCTAATAAGGCTCCACGTTTTGACTTGTTTGCACCCCGAATCCTTGGAGGAAGTTCCTAAAAATGTATCATTAACGCGTGATCGGAGAGGATGACTGCTTAAAAATATGTGGAAGACATTCTTCTCGATCATGTTTTTACCTTACACTGGGTATGTTGGGTAGGTATTAATTCTGTATTGATGCATGGAAATGCTCCGTGCCATTTGTAGCGCCCTGATCGATAAACACTGACTTACCTAACAAGTTCCACAATACAATACTAAATACTAATAATTTTTAATAGTTACAAAAGCACTTTATGAAATTTAAATATGTTTAACATTTCGTAAAGTGAAAGGCCATAGAGAGAAAAGATCAATCATAAGATATTGTGTTTTTATTTTTATTGACAAAGAAGTTTTAACAAAAACGGGTTCATATAATGGGGTGATAAAAAGAACCGTATTGCTATGATACGAGTAACATTAAGTGCAAAGTTTCGTTTTTGACAGTTAGTAATAGTCGTAAAGAAATTGTACTAAAATGGGAAAAGTAATAAAAGTGAAATGGGTGGAGGTTAACACACCTTCACCACGCAAATTATCACTCATTGTTTCATAGGAAAATCTGCTTAAGACATCTTCTCTTTGTTTTTGCTCCGTGGCTAGTCAAATGACATTATATGTAACATTCAGTACCTGAGTTGTGAACACACTTCTTATTAAAGAAATTCGTGGTTTCAGAGTTAAAGAGAAAGAGGAGCGTCGAGAAAATGAACAGAGTCCCAATACGAGTGTTAGTAGCATGTCACCGCTCAGCGATAGAAGCGGGGCAGGTATGGCGCTTCCTGCGCCTGCAACCGTCCTAGAAGCGCAAGCGCAGGCACCCGCGCCTGTGCCCGCGCCCGCTCTCGCTGCCACCTCTGCGCCCGCTCACGCTCCCACCGCAACGTCTCTGGATACATTGCGCCACCTGCAGGGCGTGTCGCACCGCGGTTACGGCGCTCCCGTCCATTCCTGGAACGGAACTCACAGTGCATTATCCCGACAGGTACCTTTCTTGTAGAGACGGCTTGTTCAATATTTTCAATTCATAAACTATAAGTATTTATCGCGCAGGGTTTTTTAAAAATTTTATTTTAAGCTTTTTAAACTGAACTAATATATAAGGCAATACAATAATATAGAAACCTAAGCGAAATTTGAAAATTTATACAAACTTTAAGGTTGAAGTTTGAACCCAAAAATACAAATGTATGCTGTAAGTTTTTGAAAAGTTGGGTTCTCTGGAGACTATTCTAGTTGTAGCATCAGGTCGAAGTTAATCAATTAATTGTCATTCAACGATTATACTAGCACGCGTGAAGCACTTAATCGAAAAATCATACAACATATTAAAAAAACAAAGCTAAGAACCACCGCAAGGAAACTGACTTGCTAATAGGAAAAACCGCGTCGAAATCGGTCCATCCGTTTTAGAGATACGCTATCATACACACACACACACACACACACATACATACACACATACATACATACATACATACATACATACATACATATATATATATATAGGCACATTAAAACTGACTTAAATTGTATTTATAGGTATTTGAAGAACGGCGGGAACGTTTGATGCAACTGATGAGATGGACCGGGGCCGTAATAAAAAAGTGAAAAAATTTCACAATTACAATAATGGGTTCAACAATAGTCGAAATGGATATAATCCGTTTCAGGTAATAATAATCAATATTTAAATATAGTTCTATAGAGAAATAAGAAAGACAGTAATCTTTACCATGTATTTTTTTCAATAGGATAGGCAAGATAAGCCGCACAGGGGTAGCAATTTTAAGTATCGGAGCGAACGACGCCCGTCCCACCACTTTAATAAACAGAACAGTAATAAGTACAAGCGGTTTAACAGGTGATTATAAACTATTTTAATATTGTGTATTAATTCGAAATTGAAAAGTATGTGTTGATGTGCCAACCGCATAGCATCATTTTTAGGATTTCGTACCCAAAAGGTAAAAAGAGACCCAATGACTAAGATTTTCCTGTCTATCTGTTGGTCCGTCTGTCTGTCACCAGGCTGTATCTCATGAACCGTGACAGTTAGGCAATTGAAATTTTCAGAGATGATGTATTTCTGTTGCCGCTATAACAACAAGTACTAAAAGCCAGAGGCTCCCATAGATTCATGTATAGTTTAAATCTGAATCTCGGAAGCGGCTCTAACGATTTGCATTAAATTTATAATGCTGAGGGTTTCGGGGGCGATAAACCGATCCGGCAAAGATATATATAAAAAAAAATACCAAAGAAAAAATACCGGTATTTAAACGGTCATCCAGGTACTAAAACGTGGTACGATGATAATAATAATAATGTATAATACATTCATCTTCTTACATATAAAAATCAATAGCAGTTCATTTGTCTTGCTAAAACTCAAAGAAATTGTTTTACCTGTTAAACAATGGATTAGCACGGGCTTTTGTACCGCACTTACTTAAAGCCTTTTTTAACATTTGAAGAATATTTATCATTTCTAGGAAAAAACTAATATTATTGCATGTTCCGAAATCTGAATGTGGAAAGTAGTTTACGCACAACTTTCTTGCCATTGAAATAAATGTTTTTAATTTATTTTTTAATGCAGTACAGATTTAATAATTTAAAAAAAAGCCGACTTCAAATCTATGTAAAGACGAGAAAATGTTCGTTTTACTTGCATCAACCTGTAGCAAAACTTTTTAACTTAAGATACAGATCAAAAAAAGAAATTAAAACCGCATTAGCATTTTACAAATATATAAAATTCTGTGTTTGACCGACAAAGAACAATTGGGACTAAAAGCAGTGCCGTCTTTACCATAAGGGCACTCGGGGCACGGGCCCAGGGCCTCCATTCTCAAGGGGGCCCCGAGGAACGAACATTTTTTTCTCAGACATATTATTATGTTCTCGTTATAAGTTTTCGAACATGTTACACTTTTTTTCACAAAAAAAACAGGATGTAGGTACATTAAAATAAGAAATCATAAACATAATTACTAGGCTTTCAATTTTTATATTTTTTCGGTTGAAAATGAAAGCGCACAAAGTTGTGACGCGACCTTTGTTACGATCGTTAAATCCTAAATTCTATATTTTCTCTGCCTTTAGCGTTTTGCCTGAATTTAGTTATCTTATTTCAGTTAGGTTAGTTCAGTTTTTAATGAATTTAGTCAAATGTAATCTGCAGTTAACAAACTAGCGTCTTCAGAAGCTAGGATGGTTTCTGGCTGACTGAACCATTTAGAAACCTAATTAGAAACGCATTTAGGAAGGTGTAATCGCATTTAGTTACTAACTTCAATCGCCACGCAACTGTCCGTGCGTGAGGACGTATGCTTTTGTTTGGTACTCACTCACTCATCTTTTTATTAATAATAATAAATAAATAATAAATATTTCGGACATCTAAACACACAACGCCATCTAGTCCCAAGATAAGCAGAGCTTGTGTTATGGGGTACTAGACAACTGATACAAATACATATATACTTGTTTTTTGTAAATACATACATATTATAGATAGTACACACCCAAACTCCGAAACAAATATTTGTAGATCATACAAACATTTGGTCCGACCCGGGAATCGAACCCGAGACCTCGTGATCAGCACTCGCTCACGCCAACCGCGAGACCAACGAGGCAGTTAATGTGCCAGACATGTTTAAATATTCCGTGTTTCAGGGATATTAATATTATTGTCAGCAAGGGCTAGAAAATTAAATTACTGAATTATGATAAATTTTGATACGAGTTTTCAGTTGTTGCAAGAAATCTTAATGTTACGATCAATCTTTCTTTTGCACTTATAATGTCTCGTAGCACAGTTGTTGCTTTTGAATAAACGGTATCACAAGATTTAATAACATGTCAAACGATCTCAAATCTATTCATAGATTATTTCTGACACCCGTCGCCATAGTCGATTAATTAAAGGGATGACTAGAGACTGCACAAGCGTTGATTTAGTTTTCACCAGGAGTTTTTAAAAGGTATAATGTCCTCAGGATGTTGGTAACCCTCTGACATACGTATATAACTTGATGACGCCAGGTAAAACTGCAGTCGAGATGTAAGCCTCGGTCTTTTATCGTTGAACAAATAGAGATAGTGGTACAATTTAAGATTCTCTTCGGTAACATCTCGAGATCGACTCTGTTCATCGAATGGCAGCTGCCGATTATTTTAGCTTGAAATGTTGTCGGATTAACCGATAATCCAAACTTCTCTGACCAGTTCTCGATAGAAGATCTGTGTTTATTTTGACGATTGCTGTTGCTATATCTTTAACGTTGGTATGAGCGTACAGTTGCCGGTCGTAGGGTGCACTACTGCATTAACCTGTGTATGTGTGTGTGTGTGTAGTAACCTACCAACCAACGCTGCAATGACATGTAAGTTAAGAACTTTATGACCCGATCGGCTTTCGTTTTTGCGAGCAATGTGCATCGCCCACTAACACTTAATTTAGTTATTTTCTTACACAATTTATAATATTAATAAAAATAACATTAGATTAGTGATATAGCATAATTCTATATACATAAAGCACATAATCGCCACGTGGAATATTTAATGATTTAAAGATTTTTCAACTACTACAATTAAGCGAATCCTAAAGCGCTTATTGCATTTGGCTGAATTTAGTCTTCGAAATTCAGAAGCAACTTAAAAGCGAGTTAGGAACTGCTGATCACACTGTCCTTATTTAGTTACTAAATCAGTTAAATCTGCAAATATTTGTTTCGAGCTTTGGTGTTTCCACATGTAAATTTACTACTTGTATACTGCTGCTGCTGTAAAAAAGCCCACGGGTGCGAAACCAAAAAATCAGCAACTGTATGGAATGGAAACTAATTGCAGTTGACGTCGCGAGCGGAACGAGAATACCCGATGACGATGATAAAGGTGCACTAGTTTGGCTGAGGGCCCGACGCATATGCATAGTAAAGCCCCAAAACTCACAGGGTCCATACAAGGTGATTAACCGGATTAACGACGTGACCCACAGGATTCAGCGACAATCGAGTTAAAAGTAGGGCATATCCACCACCTGGCTAAATATGGCGTGGTAACAATAGCGATGCGATCTTACGAAAAATGAACATTCCAGAAAAAGACTTGTCTATCGGTTTAGCCGAGAAAGTTCTAGTTGGATTGATGAGGCACAGAATATATACAGCGGAGGCTCACATAGCTTCGAATATGGACTGATTGTTGTTGGTTGGCTTGTTTACATTCAACAGCGTTTTTTCTGAACTGGGCGTTTCGAGAGGCTGTTGAACTTTCCCGAATGATCTAGTAATAGTTTAATCTAGTATGAGAAGGCGGTTTAGTTTGAGCTACAGAGAGACAAATATCTGAGTGATATAAGTAATTAACAGAGCGATCTCGACAGTCATTAAGGACTATTAGTCTGAGTTATTCTTATAAGAGTATTATAAACACTCTTAAAACAACTTAATAAAGTCTCTTACCTGTCAGAAGGCTTAAATCTCAAATTCGCCGAACCTGAACACGTAATAATAAATAGATGGTTTTGTTTAACATAGAACCTGAAAGAAACCACTACTGTTATTGTAACCAAAAAACTAACAGCATATACGATTACTCATAATAAAAATTATCACAGTAGAAAAAAGGTTGACATAATACACTTTCTTTAATTTCCAAAAGGGCCCCATATTCTTATGTGCCCAGGGGCCCCAGCTTGGGTAAAGACGGCCCTGACTAAAAGACCGAATTTTAACCGTAAAAGTACAAAACAAAAATTAATTTAGAACTGTATTAGCAGTTTGTAAATGTTTATAGTTCGGTATTTCAAAGGTAAGGAGAACATGTAAAAAAACCCGAAACTAAACCGGTAAAATCCAAAACTGGTTTAGCTTAAGTGGTTGTAATAGCTCCATATTATGTCCCGCTGCAAACTTTAGGTATTTTCACACACCCAATTCCGATCTCTGATTATAACCTTTACAATCCCTATTAATAAGAAAATAGTAATTAATAGTAACTAATTAGTCTATACAAAATCACTACACGCTACACATAGGTAAACAACTTAACATAAGTTTATATGACGTAAAAAAAAATCTATTAACATTTACAATATCCCAGATAAGATAAGATAAGATTCATTTATTCCAGTAATAAGAAGTAGTGATTAGTCTAAAGAATCCACTACATATTTTTTTTGTTTATATTGTGTAACTTTTGTTACTTTTTTCAACATAATCTTGTGTTATCTGCGGAATGCACGCCACATTGATGGCGACACAGATTAGTGATGGCACTAACACTACATCCATCAATCCCTGGCAGGTCAATTCAAAGCTACGTCTCATATGTAGACATTTGACACCAGGCAAACAAGAGACTCATGAGTTCCTGAAGTAAAACATCTTATAATTTAAAATTGTTATTTAAATGTTATTAATTTAAAACTCATCTCATGAAATGTGTTTTTATCAGGTATCTGGTAGTGGCTATGGAGAACTGTTACTTAAGTCGGTTCATGAATTCCGACAATTGGGATCAACGCAGCAAAGAGACAACACCATTAAATCAAATTTTATGAGGATATTTAAGTTCTACAGTAAGATGTCTGACGTGTAAGCATCTATCATATACACTACATATCAGCACTTTCAGGTAACATGGCCATCTAATTAAAAAACCGCAGACTTTATAAAGATATTCCCTCAGGTGTCACGTCACTTTGACATAAGCATAGCTTGAGTGTCACTAACAATTACATTATTATTATTAATAATTCCCGACTCGCGGCCATTGACCGGCCAGTGGCTGGCCGGTGACACAATAGACCATCCTTCTGGAATATTCATGTAAACATCTGTTTCTGTAAGCTCACCATAAAGAAATGGTGTCTTTATATCAAAGGTTATTATATTATAGTTATTTGAGGCAGCAATAGCAAATATTGCTCTCAATGCTGATTGGCTAATTACAGGGCTGTATATGTCATTTAAGTCTATGCCATGTTGTTCAAATGCTCGTACCACCAATCTAGCTTTGTAAGTGCCATCCTCTTTTTGTCGAAATACCCATTTATTACTTAAGATTTTCTTACCGTTTGCTTCTTTCCGGTCTACTATTGCCCAGGTATTGTTACATTCTAAAGATGGCTTCTTGCCATTTATCTTTCTCTGATGATTTTAGTGCTTCATTATAGGTTAGTAATACAAAATCATTCAAGTAGACTGGTTTCTTGGTTTCTCGTTTTCTTCTTTGATTGTTCTCATTATTTGTCTGTGTTATTACCTCTATTTAGATAGATAGATAGAAAACTCTTTATTTGTACACCGTTTTACATATTTACAAGAGAGTACATAAGATGTAATAATATATAATGTAATGAGTCTCTCAATGTAATGACTCTATTTCTGAGTCTTGATTTCTTGTTGGTTCTATTTCTGTGTCTCGGTATTCTATTTGTTGCTTTTTTTTGTTGTTTGTTCTCATTTTCTTGCAACTCATATTCTTGTATTTCACTATCTATGTTTTCAGTTAAGAATATTTCTGTGTTTTGTTCCGGTTTATTATCTGTTTTCAATATCATTATGTCTCTTGCATATTCTATTTTCCTTGTTTCAGTATCCCACAGTCTGTGACCATTATTGGTATATCCAACTAGAAGCATCTTCTTACTTCTTGGTTTTAGTTTTTGTATTTTGTATAGTTGTTTAGAGTAAACAATTGATCCAAACTTTTGTATATTTGATATGTTTGGCTTCTTTTGATGCCACATTTCATATGGTGTCTTATTGTTCTTGTTTGACTCTGTTGGTAATCTATTTATTATGTACCTAGCACAATAAACTGCTTCTCCCCACGTCTCATCGTTAAGTTTTGAATTAAATAGTAGTGCTCTTGTTCTTTCTAAAAGTGTTCTGTTTAATCTCTTTGATTTTCCATTTAATTGTGGTGAGTAGGGTATAGTAAAGTCTAATTTTATTCCATTTTGACGACACCAGTTCATAAATTCTGTACATTTGTACTCACCACCGTTATCGCATCTTATAGTTGAAACCTTTTCTTTTAATTCCCTTTCAGATTCTTGAATGTATTGTTTTAAGAAGTAGCTTGCTTGACTTTTTAATTTCAGTAAGTAAATTTTAGTAAAGTGGGTGTAGTCATCTAATATTGTAAGAATGTACCGGTTTCCATCAAGAGTTGGTTCTAGTTGCCCACAAATATCTGTATGTATTATTTGTAGATCTCTGTCAGCTCTTGTTCTAGTTGTGTTGAAAGGAAGTCGGGTTTGTTTAGACATAATGCAAGTCTCACACGTTTGTTTCTCAATGGTTTTATTTCCTTGTATTGACATACCATCCACCAGGTTAGGGAGTTTTTCTATGGTTTTTAGTGATGGATGTCCCAGTTTTATGTGCCAGTCTAAAGCTGTAGCTTTTTCACAAGTTAATAAAGATCTGTTTATTATATTTACTGTAAACAATCCATTTTCTTTATTTCCTTTAAGAATCAGGTAATTATCTTTAAATATTTCTACTTTGTCTTGGGAAAACTTTACTGTACCACCATTATTTGTAATTGAGTTCACTGATATCAGGTTTTGTGTAAGTTTTGGTACATAAAGGGTATCATTTAAATCACAGTTTTTTCCAATAACAGTTCCTTGTCCTTCAACATCCATAATGTCACCATTTGCAGTAAACACTTGAGACTTGTTCTGTTTGTATCTTGTTATTAAGTTTTATTTTGTTAATCATATGACTTGTGCAACCTGCATCTGTGATAAATGTTGTGTTATCTGAACAACTTGTATCTGTGATGCTGTTTGTTAGGAAAGCTGTGTTTCTTGATTTGTTTTTGTTATAATAGCACTGATCTGCTGTATGATTTGTCTTCTTACATATGGAGCAATGTTTCATGCGACAATCTTGTTCTTTATGGTTATATTTCTTGCATATCACACACATTTTACAATCTGCTTTTAAATGACCACGTTTTTGACATTTATAGCACTTTAACTTGGTTTTATTTTCTGGTTTCTTGCTGTTTACTCTGAAGGTTATTTTTATTTTGTACTGATTTCTCTTCGGTTTTCTTCTGCCAATAACCTGTTTGTCAAATTTGTCAATGTCTTCTTTTCGTCTGGTGTACTTTCCCATGCAGTTATGAAGAATTGTAGGGATTGTGGTAAACAGGTAAGTATCTTGGAAAGGACCATGTCATCATCAATTTTTTGACCCAAGCTGTTTAGTCTCATCTGTAAACTCTTGATGTTAGTTATAATTTCATTTATGGTTTGATTTTCGTTTTTATAATTAAAAAACTGTTGAAGCAGCGATCCCTTATTTCTTTCTTCGGTGCCTTCGAAGACCTGACATAGTGTGGTGTACATTTCGAATGCAGTTTTGCAGTCAATCACGTGCATTTTTAGTTTTTTATCAATCGAACCAAGTATGATCCTTTGTGCCTTTGCGTTAAGGGTTTCATAGTCCTTGACGTCCTTTATGTCATCTTGCATAACACTTTGCAATTTCAAAGCGTTAAAATGTATGTTGATTTCGAATTTTCAGACATGAAAGTCCTCCGCGTCTGTTAATTTTTCGATGTTTAGTTGCTGTTGTTCACTGGTATTATTTGCCATGTTTCTTGTTTTTATTTGCTGTGCCTATAATCTTTTGTTAAACCTGGGGGTGACAGGTGAGGACATATGTCACACTAGCAAAAGCAGGCCCGGTTAGGGGTCTTTTGGGTACAGCAACGGGAACATCGGAGTTCCCACACAGGAGGGGGCCATCTTCAAACCGTAGGTGGCCTGAGGTACGTCGGGGTTCCAGGTTTTTCCTTTCTAGGGTGCACCTGGTTCCCCGGCTTCCAGTATCCGAGACGGCTTGCGATTTTAGCCGGTTCCGGTGTGTCCGACATGCCACCAGCAAGGCGGTATCCGGGGACATTACCGCAAAGGAAAAAAATACAAGGATAACTCCATTGATGATGTAAAACAAATACATTGTTCATCAATGGAAAATTCTAACCGATCACTTAGGACTATAAAAAAGCTCAGTGACCATGTTGAGAAGCAAGAATAAGCAGTGTTAAAGCAGTCCGCTATCCCAATCCCCAATAGCCCAACTACACACAGAACTGTATGTATATCGCACCCGTCTTAATAGTGTTAAACTCTGTGTATGGATGAGTGTTTGATTTCTTGCTTTGTTTTGTTTTGTTTCTTGCTTTTTGATTATTGTTGTTTTTACGTCATATTTTATTTTGTTTTGGAGTAGTTGCTTATTTGATTATGTTGTTTTTGTTTAAGATTAACGTAGTACAGTAACATCTTATGTTTGATGTGTTGCGTTTTGTCTGTGTATGTTTTTTATATCCGCAGCTGTTGGCGCAAATGTCAGGGGTCAGCTGAAAATCAGTGCTGTGCTTCAGTACAGCGTAAACTGAGCTGGTTGCTTTTGCTGCACCATGCAATTGTTATGTGATTTTGTTGTTCTAGTTTGTAGATTTGTATGTTGTACTATGTTGTAGCAAAAATAAATGGTTTATCAAATTATTGCCATCTATAATGCTTACATTACTTGGCTATTGAAACTAAGAAAACTGATGTTCGAGTGTCTCATGCATGAGACTACTACAAACCTAGCAACTTAATCAATTGAAAAAGAAATTGCTGAAAACATCGACTTGGGTAAATTTATAAAAGAGTTCACTGATAGAAAGGCCAGAAAAGATTTTATTAGTTTTTTTCTTGTAAACGGTTTTTTATAATAAATAATTGTTTCTTTTAATAAATGAATATTTCATTATATCATTTCCCTTTTTTCGTACGGGTTTTAATTGCAGTTGGGGGGCGCCGTAGAAATATCGCCCAGGGCGCTGGTAGTGTTAAAACCGGCACTGAGCCAATGGATAAATCAACAAGAAAACCACGATTATGAATAGAAGTGCACAGCTCGCAATTAAAAAGTATGGTCTGCTGTAATGCTATGTGCTATTTTGCTGCTGGGAAAAAAGTCTGCAAAAAAAGACGGTTGCGTTATCACGAATAATCGGAGTAATCTCTATGCCTTCATCGCTAGATTACAACGAACATTGTCGTGAGCAGCAGAATGAAATTGTTGACTAGGAAATATAGAATGTGATGACGATGTAGTGTAAATTTAGCTGTTACATGAAGGTCGCCACACACACGCCAAGTTGTATTGTTTTATATGCAAGTTGTTTATTTGCTAATAAGTTGTTATTGCCATAGGTCAGGATGTAAATAGTAAAGTTAGGGTAAAGACTGTCTGAATCATAGATGTAGAATACCATAGATTGGTTGTGCATTTCAATAAGCGAGACCAAAATAGAAATGTAATGGTGTGCGTCAAATTTGCATTTGGTGTGCTAGTGATGTGCCATACAAAATTATTTTTTTCGATAACCTGTACCAACTGGTACAAATGAATCCACAGGCATTCAGAGTAACGTATTCAGTGCGAATAAGTGCAAGAAAACTACAAAATTAAAAAGACAAATGTTTATTGATAGAACTTTTTGTGGAAGTACAAAATTTATTTATTTATTTAAAAAACAAGGGATAACTGTTTAAATGTCTAATGTGTTAATTAATTGATAATAATATTACGCAATATTGTTCGTTGTTTTAGAAACAAATATTTAATCAAAAACAGCACTGTAAGCACGCATAGGAATTCATTTTCCTCCGAACAATATTAATTTATTATAGAAAAGTCTCAAATTTTCCTTTATTGCATTACACAACTTTGCCTCATATTTAATTCGAATAGACACATTTATTTCTATAATCAGTTTAAGTAATATATTTTAAGATTTAGGAAGTTTGGCGAATCATCCTAAATCCTATCCTAAAATTTCTGAAATATTCCTGAAATACTTTCGACATAGAATAAGGTATTTTACAACATTTTTTTGGAAAATTACTTTGTTCATTGAAGTTGCTGATGTTCGGAAAACTCGTTCATATTTTAGGCCTATTTCTATTATATCTTGAGATGGATAATAGTGTGGGTACTCATGCCGAATGGAGCTTCATTGCACTTCTGTTTACAAATCAGTTTTCTTCAAAATGACTGCTACAAATGGTTGAATGTTTTTTTGGGACCCAATCCGGTCTGTTCACCATTTTTAACCATTTTCCTCGCATGTCTGCATATTGAGCAAATCTGTAACCATATTAATTTAAAATAATTAAAGTGCCAAATAGTCAGTATAAAAAAACTAATTGATGATATTATTTGATCACTATGACTATTTTCGATATATTTATCGACATTGTCACTTCAAACTTCTAGGTACGTGAGGTTTGAAACAATATAAATTCACGTATTTAATAATTCGTTTTATACGATGCCAAAGCATCTTAATTTATAATGAAACTAAACAAGATAATATTCTCTACCGCTTGTTATATAAAATATACGATATCGCATTGACACAAATCTTATTTAGAGCAAATATGGCGTTGTTTACTTACATGTGAAATGAAAGATTTTGTGGATTTTCATTCTTGGAAGCGTTACATCCAGGTACTGCTCAAGTCCCCATGATAAAACACGCTTAATGTATAATAAACCACAACAAAATACTCAAGATTCTGAAAAAATAACAACAATAATGTTTCGACTTCAACGGACGCTAGGCCGATACAGGCTCATAGCGTATCGGTGTTTGGTCTCGTTTATCTGTCGCGCTCTAACACACGTAAACTCGTATTGTCTCTTTTCCGCAGAGCCAATCTATGGTATTCTATATCTATGGTCTGAATTTACTACCGTGATTTTTTGTTTGAGGGGAGTTATATACCTACGTCAAAATTTATTTAATCAATAGAATGTATACATAGATAAGACCGACCAGCTAGGTCAGCAGATTACAAATCTCGTCGTATAAAGACACGGCTTATCTCATCGAGAATAACACGTGATTAGATGCATTGTAACGAATCTTCTAGTTGTCACGCGGCAACATCGACCTCCCCGCCACTACGCGTTTCCAATGTCGCCTCCTACCACTGCGTCCCTACCACCGCTGGGAACACATAAAAGGACGAGCGCACCGACGGCTCGACCTCTTTCTGCGCACCACTATCTGCCGGCGTCTACCACGCCCGGCGGCTGGGCCGCCGGCCTCCAACGATCTCCAGCCTGATGCTTGTCTTCACCTGACTGACGGTTGGGCTTCCAGCCTCTAGCCCAGCGTACGCTACTGTAAATTACCAAGCTAAGTACCTCTCTTATCTAGGAGGCACCTACACTGATCGAATCTCTCAGAACAAAGCCTAATTCCACTACGTGACACATGGCGCCCGACTGCACTGAGAGATCCGATCACGGTTTGCCTCTTTTCTTTTTATTTATTGTGTATAACTTGTGTGTATTTCTCGTATTCTGTGCTGAATCCCATCCAGGATAGTGTTTTTCTGCTTTTTTTATTGTGTGCACATGCTTCTAATTGCTTTTTCTGTTTTTTTTTTCTCATTGCAAACACGTGCCTGTCGAGATTTTGTTCGCTTGCGGCTTATATAAACGATAATGTAAATACGAGACGCTGGAATGTTGAAACCAGTTTCGCCCGCTTGTTTAACCTACTACTGGATGAGATTCGACAGATTTTATTTTTTTCTAAACATGCTTGTAAACACGCTTGATCGCTTACATTGCTATATCTAACTAAAATTATCTCTGTTCAAATATCTAACTAGACTGAACTTGTCTTAATTACTAAACTTAATTACCTACTTTAAATCAATCATTAAACTTATATAAACTTAAACTATCTACTCATGTTAGCCATTTAACTTTAAAAAAAAAATCTATCTACTCCTATATACATCTGCGGCTATGGTCATTTCCTTTATTATCTATCTATATACATCTTGGTTCTAAATATTCTCAATAACTCATTCTTATAACTTGTTTTCTTGTGCAATAGATGCGATTCGTTTTTTTTTCTTGATGAGATTACTTACAATAAACTATACAATTCTAAGCTACATTCAAAATACATTGAATAATATCTGGTACAGTTGTTGTTAATGTCGGTCAACGTAGGGTTGATTCGATATTTGTTATATTTTTGACATGCCGCTCTGAGTCTTCTCGTTTCCGTGTCATATATTGTCTACGATTATTAATCTAAATGTTTGTTTTTCTCTTTAACACATATGTCTCAGCGAACATATAAATAACTATAACTTTCTATTACCGCATCTATCTAAAAACAATAATAATAATTTGCAACCTAAAAATAATTTCTTAAAACATTTCTAAATGAGCATCAGTATGTATGACTCACCTTGCTTACGTTCTTGTTTGAACGGAAAATGCTGATCTAACTAATTTCTTTTTTGAATTTTTTTTTAAACTTTTTTAACTAAACCTTTTCTGCTTTTGAACTAAGCTTATATGACCTTGGCCTCTGATCTATACAGACGAATCAACTTGTCTTCTCTTATTTCTTCAAACTATATTTTTTGTTTCCAGGATACCAGCGAGGCGCTGCAGGCAGCGGAGACCGAGATGCCGAGAGAATTTTACTCAGGAAAAATTCTGGTCAAACGGGGGGAGTATGTCACGCGGCAACATCGACCTCCCCGCCACTACGCGTTTCCAATGTCGCCCCCTACCACTGCGTCCCTACCACTGCTGGGAACACATAAAAGGACGAGCGCACCGACGATTCGACCTCTTTCTGCGTACCACTATGTGCCGGCGTCTACCACGCCCGGCGGCTGGGCCGCCGGCCTCCAACGCCGGAGCCTGATCTCCAGCCTGATGCTTGTCTTCACCTGACTGACGCTTGGGCCTCCAGCCTCCAGCCCGGCGTCCCTACGTTACTGCAAACTAACAAGTTAAGTGCCTCTTGCTTGGAGGTGCAGCTGTGATCGAAACTCTCAGAACCCACACCTTGTTATGTAAACTTACTTATCTATACAAATAAATAAAATTGGAGTGTCTGTTTGTAATATTAAAATAACCGCTTTTACTAAATGCATATATATGTATACACGGTACATATAACGAAAGTGTAGTTGAAAAAATTTTTGTCTGTCTGTCTGTCTGTCTGTCGGTCTGTCTGTCTGTCTGTCTGTCTGTCTGTCTGTTTGTTCCGGGTAATCTCTGGAACGGCTGGACGGATTTTGACGGGAATTTCACTGGCAGATAGCTGATGATCCGGGGAGTAACTTAGGCCACTTTTTTAGACTAACTTTGTCCCGCGGCGTTACTCGCGGTACAACAATTACCGCGGGTAACACCGCGGGGTTCAGCTAGTCTACAATAAATAGTGTGAAATTATTCTTCATAACGTGTCTAAATTATCTCCTACTGAACCTCATGGCTCCTAAAGCCACTACGTGACATAGTATATAAATAATGAACTGTTATTGAGTAAGAACAGACGCCACCATGTTACAATTAGTGTATTGTGGAGCCGTGGCTCCTGCATAAAAAATACTGCTCCCAAATATTCATCGCCGTTATTATTCTACGTACCCAATAGTTCGCTATAGAAAAAACAACTCATCAACGGTTAGGAGCTGGACGATAATTATTTCAATTTCATATTTATCTATAGATCTTTAGTTGCATACCTACTGTCAAGTTTTTCAAGTGTGTTCGAAAGTGTATGCTTCCCAAGTGGTCCCATTGCCACCATTTCCTGGATCTGATGATGGGATCCCAGGGAAATGAAGGGAAACCCTACTTTTTTTAGGCACGTACTATGTTTTTTGTATATTTTCTGAAGTTACTCGGTATTTGCGTCTGGTGGCCATCATTTCATAATGATGAGCTGATGATGGCAGGCACAATTCAACGGTTAGGAATTGGAGGATAATTCTTTCAATTTCATACGTATCTATAGACCTCTAGTTAAATACTTTTAAGTTATCTAAAAAACTTATACTAAGTGCTCCAGCTCACCTAAGTGAGCTGATGACAGAAGGTAAAACTCTTCAATAGTTAGGGATTTAGATTTTAATATCACACGTACGTATAGACCTTAAATTGAATACTTTCAGTTAATCACATGAGCTGATGATAGAAAGTAAAACGATTGGGAGTTAGAGGATGATTCTATAAATACCATTGTACAGTGACATCAGATAGCTACTGGAGCAGTGGAGGTTTCTCCGTAGTAGGTAGAGTTCACATAAACCAGGAGTGAGCTGTAGTTAACGTAAACCCGATTGATTTGTACTAGTAATATAATTGTAACAAGTTACCTAATCAGCGATTTTATACTACTACGCGACGTATGTTTAGATAGATAGATAGAAAACTCTTTATTTGTACACCGTTTTACATATTTTCAAGAGAGTACATAAGGTGATCAATATAATAATGTAATGTACAAAGGGCGGCCTTATTGCCAAAAGCAATTTCTTCCAGGCAACCTTAGGATGGATTAAAAATGTATCAGAGACAGTAGTTGACGGTGCAATTAATTGTAAAGAATTATTTTAATTGTACACATATATCCATTTATACATACATGCATATAAAATATCTAGCATCATACATACATTACAAATATAACCATATATGACATACGTCGCAAACATTTAAATACACTAATTACCATAATCATTTAATTTTATCACATATGAAAATGAAAAACGTTCATATCATACAGTTATGACGTGATTAAATCATGAACCATTGTCTTAAAACTATTAACTGTTTTCGCTTTCCTGATATTTGTCGGCAATGCATTCCACAAGCGTATAGATTCAACCGTAAAGGACTGGCCATAGAATTTTGTGGAATGCAGAGGAATCGCCAGTCTTAAATTTTCAGATGAGCTTAGACATTTGTCATGTGTGTCATTAAGGAACTGAAAGCGTTCTTTGAGGTAGTGGGGGTTTTAGGATTAAACAAGATGTTATAAAGGAAGACAAGGATATGAGTATTCCGGCGAGAGCGAATAGGAAGCCACTTGAGCATTTGACAAAATTCAGAGATGTGATCATATTTTCGTAGTCCAAATACAAATCGTATACAAAGATTTTGTAGTCGCTCAAGCTTATCAAGTTGTGCTTCGGTGAGATTCAGATAGCTGACATCGGCATAGCCAAGAATCGGGAGGAGAAGTGCTTGTGCACTGTTTAGTTCAATGATCGATATTGCAAACCACCTAGCACTAGAGCGCATTATGCGGCATAATGCTTAACGTTGAATGTTTCAACTACAGCAACGCTTCGCCACAGAGTACATTGTTCGCTTCGCACAGTCGAGCACTCTCAAAAGTAGTGTTTTCGCTTGATGCGTGCAATGCAATGATATTAGTTATTATTGAAGATAGGTTACTTTCATACTGAACGGCGTCCGATTATTGTTGCGGTATGAAATGACGTACTTATTTAAAAGTGTATACATTTATTACGATTCTGAATGCGAAAGATAATACGAAATGCATGGTAAAGAAAGAAATAGCTATCTTTTGTGAGTTGCACTTTGTGGTACGTGGTAAATTATAGACTAACTGGTTAGAATTGATACAGATATGACATTAAATATCGCCATTTGTTTGTTAATAGTTATTGATTGGTAATTATTGTTCCGAAAACATGTATGTAGTAAAAATAAAACAATGAAGAAAATTAGTATCGATTTATTTTCAATCACATTATGTACGCATGTTTTATAAAAACACAGTAAAATTGTACAGATAAAAAAGGTTACATAGTTATTCAAATCCGCCGCTATAGATGTTTCACATCTATATATATATATATATTTATATATATTTCAGTCTCGTAAGATCTTCACTTGGAAATCTGGAAAATACATAATCATACACTGTCTTTTTACCAACATACATTCTAACACTATTATTGCCAATTAATATAATCATTATATTAACCGAAAGAGAATAACAAGTAAACAGGGAATAGTAATATGAGCATATCTGTGGAATAAAAAAATTCTAAGATTCAATTAGACGGTACTGGAGGACGCGGACGCTATGTTTTGTGCCTACGATATTCCTTCTGTTTGATTAATCTATGACGCATATGTCGCATACCAGGCGCTCGTTATTTGTCCTTGTCGCACTGCAGTTACAATCATATTCTCTATTTTTTTTTTAACGCGTCTTTAATAATACAGGATTTCATGTAATAATTTCGGTAAATGGGAAATAAAACCGTGACAAAATACAAATATTACGTACTTATAAAAACCTATGCGTGGTATGTAACTCCTTCATTTTTATTTACCTTGGAACCGTAGTTTTTACACCTCCATAACACATAGCTCGGCATTTTAAAACGCTCTGACAGCGTGTTTATTCGCTAGCTTCTATTAACCGACTAAATGAAATCAGGACAATTGCCTACATTTGACTGCAGGTATAATATGAATTTAAAATGTGAATACAGTTTCATTTTAGTTTTTTTTTTCAATACTGTACTTAGCGCACTCTACTGGTGCATTTGAAAACTAATTCACGTTCTTATTAAGCTTCAGCATAATTCAGCGTTGTGCGCCACTGAGTTGCACTATGCTTTGTACAAAGGGCGACCTTATTGCCGAAGGCAATCTATTATTAAATATTGATCAAAATGTATCGGAGAAACAGTAGTTAACGGTGCAATGAGTTTTGAAGAGTTATGTACAATTTTATTTATCTCAACTGTTGTCATCTTTCCGGCGCGACTTATATTTCATCATACATACTACTCCTTACTACTTTTACTACTACTCCTACATAATTGTATGCTAATAATCATAAGAATAATTATGATAAAAAATATTTGATATTATCTTCTAAAAACATGAATTTAGTATTAAATTGGGACAAGCCTGTCAAATCCTATAAAATACCTTCAGTTCGAAGAATTCGGGGGCGTTCATATTCCGACCGTTCTACTAGATGTGCGTTAGAGAATATTATAAAGTTGTGCTACTATAAAATGGTTGCTTTGCTTTCATCTTGGCTACCCGCCGTTACAAATGTAATGATCTCCTAGTACTTCACTTTAATTCATGAGTTGATTGTTTCTATATAAACCTCTTTATTAAATAAAAATTGGAAAAATAACGTGCACACAATTAAACTTTCCGCGGTCCAAAGGGAACGGGGCTGCCCTTACCTCCGCATCCGTGAGCTTCCTAAAAGTTCTTTTCATCGATTCCAGCAAAGGCAGTCATTTACGAGGATGTGAGCATTATCATGTGTCTTCAACCATTTTCTGTGGAAGCCGAGTAGAGATTCTTCAAAAAATTAACCTGACTGTCACCTGACGAGTGTCGACGACTTTTGTCGATCTGTGCGAAAAGGGCGCCGGACACAATCAAATGGGCTGACGGCTCCAAGTGGTTAGTAAAATTTATAGCCTACTGGCGGCAAATATGTAAATCCGTCATTGCAATGCAGTCGCCTATGAACAGCGGCGAACTCGGTCGACAACACGAGTGGGCCAGCACGAGCTAGCTGCGAAGTTAGCTGAATGACACACGATAATTCACGATTACACGAGTTTCAGCTGACTACCCATATTTTGCATCTTAGATAATTCTCCAATGTACAATAATTCATATTTATAAAAGGACATTTGAAAATAAAAGAAACTATTTAAAATTACAAACATTTTATTATATACTGAGATCTTTTTAATGCTTATGTTTCTAACGTCTTAAATACATCATATATGTATCAACATACATCAACATACAAAGACCATTACGTTAAAT
The DNA here is from genome assembly GCA_905220595.1 of Spilosoma lubricipeda. Lineage (NCBI taxonomy): Eukaryota > Metazoa > Arthropoda > Insecta > Lepidoptera > Erebidae > Spilosoma > Spilosoma lubricipeda. Next base: position 8,579,549 of record HG992290.1, read on the forward strand.
GTCTTAAAAATTACAAACCTTTATTGTATGCTGATACCTATTTGACGCTTTATCTATGACATCTTAGATAATTCCTCAATGTACAAAGACATTTCAATTTGTTGCATGCATGTCTTGAATTGTTTGTACCAATTATTGTATTTGGTGTTAATGTCAGACCTGGTTTCCATACCCTTATTACTTATTTTACTACTACCACTATGCTTAACATCAGTTTTTCGTTTAATTTGCGGTTGCATGCTTTTTGTAGACCTGCTATGAAGACATGAGTTAGTATTGTAACCATCGTCACCATTACTTGTAGGACTTGCTTCACTACTATTCAAAAATGTATGCTCATCAGCTGTTTTCCTGTTTTCATTGACTGCTTTAAAAGTGTTATTTTGAATCACAATAGTATCATTGCTTTCAAGTTCATGCACTTTGAAAGAATGCATTAAATCGTTAAAAGATTCTAGTTTAATTTGTTCAGGGGCCTCATTTGAGATGAATATTTTTGCACAACTTTCTTCACTACTATTCAACAATGTATGGTTACCAATTGTCTTGTTTTTTTCAATGACTACTTTAAAAGAGTCTTCGTGATTCGCAATTGCATTGTTGCTTTCAAGTTCATGCACTTTGAAAGAATGCATTAAATCGTTAAAAGATTCTAGTTTTATTTGTTCAGGTGCCTCAATTGGGAATGTTTTTGCACAACTTTCTTCACTACTATTCCACAATATATGGTTATCAATTGTCTTATTTTTTTCAATGACTACTTTAAAAGATTCATCTTGATTTGCAATAGCATTGTTGCTTTCAAGTTTCTGTACTTTGAAAGAATCTATTAAATTGTTAAAAGATTCTAGTTTAATTTGTTCAGGTGCCTCATTTGAGAATGTTTTTGCACAGCTTTCTTCACTACTATTCCACAATGTATGGTTATCAATTGTCTTATTTTTTTCAATGACTACTTTCAAAGATTCATCTTGATTTGCAATAGCAGTGTCGCTTTCAAGTTTCTGGACTTTGCAAGAATCTATTAAATCGTTAAAAGATTCTAGTTTAATTTCTTCAGATGCTTTATTTGAGGTTAATGTTTTTGCACAACTTTCTTCACTAATTATCAACGATGTATGGTCATCGGTTGTCTTACTTTTTTGATTGACTGCTTTAATAGTACCATCATCAGCAATACTGTCACATTTATATATTTTGAAAGACTTCATTAAATCGTTAAAAGATTCTAGTTTAATTTTTTCAGGTGCCTCATAGGCGATTAATGTTTTTGCACAACTTTCTATACTACTATTAAAAAATGTATCATACTCGGTTGTCTTACTTTCTACTGTGCCTGTTGTTGTGGTCTCACCTTGGTTTGCAAAAGCATCATTGCTTTTCTGTTCACATGTTTTGAAAGACTCCATTAAATCGTTAAAAGATTCTAGTTTAATTTCATCAGGTGCCTCATTTGAGAAGAATACTTCTGAAAATCTTTTATCTTCAACATTAGTCAATTCGAGCATTTGGTGTTCTATTATCTCTGACAACTGATTTTCCATTTTAACATTGGAATTGTTAGAATTGTTTGAGAAAATTGCTTCTATAAATGTTTTATTTCCCACATTACTCAATTCGAGCATTTGATGTTTTATTATCTCTGACTTATCTGTTTCATTCTCTATATTTAAAACATTACTTTTTTCTGTTTCTGGTGTTTTACATTTGCTGTCAACTGTATCCGATGTTACAGAGCTTATTTCTGTTTCAGTCATTTTATTATTAGTGGAATTACGGTTATCTTCGTCTGATGGTGTTTTAATTACTTCATCTATTTGTGGTGTTTTGCTTACGTCTCCCATATCCAATACTTGAGACTTTTTATTTTCTTGTGATTCACCTATTTCATCACAGTCCCTTAACTCATTACCATTTGACAAATAATTAATTTTTAAGGACTGGCTTATTGTTCTTATCATTTCTTTAAACTTTTCAAGTTCTTTTCCCTCACTAACAATTGAAATAGCAATACCATATGATCCAAATCTCCCAGCTCTACCAATTCTATGTAAGTATGTTTGCCAGTCACATGGAGGTTCAAAATTAATAACTAGATTTACATTTGAAGCATCAATGCCTCTTGCTGCTAAATCTGTTGACACTAGTATTCTGCATTTATATTCTTTTAGTGTTTTTAATGCACCTAAGCGCTCAGTTTGTTCTAGTTGACCATGTAGTTTATCTGCGGGCCACTTTTTTTGCACTAACATATTACACAATTCTCCAACCCGAACTTGATAATTACAGAAAATCAAACACTGCTTAAATTCTATATTTGACAAAATGTTCAGTAATTCTTCAAATCTATTTTGTGTTTGAACAACAATATTCATGTTGCTTTTTACAGTTGTAACAAACTGTTTAATTCCCAAAAGTATGTTTGTACTGTCTGGACAAATATGCTGTGCCTTTTGAACATAGTTTTGCAAAATGTCCTTTAATGTTTCTGGATATGTAGCACTGCTCATGATTACTTGTTTTTGTTTAGGTAAATTTGAAAATATGTAGTTAATATCAGCTTTAAAACTTCTATCCATTAATTTATCAGCTTCATCGAGAACCAATAGTCTTACAGCTGAGACATCTATGTGTTTCTTTTGAATTAAATGCCTCATGCGTCCTGGGCTTCCTACAAGAATGTGCACCTTCTTCTGAAATTTTGCTATATCTTCTTCTACTGGTAATCCACCCATTACAACTTCAACATTTAAACCTGAAACAAAACAATATTTATTATGTAGTTAAGTATACCGACTTATTTAAGTAATAGATTAACTACAGAATGCAACACCAGTAGCCAAAGGTGTCCACCATTGGATCAGAACAGAACTAAGTTTTGAATTATATCCTCTGTGAATTTCTTTCCTATCCTTTATCATCTCTGATTCTTGAACTCACTGATTTGATATCATTGAATTATAATATCCTAGAGAAGCTGTTTCAACCAGGTTAAATAGATAAATGTTAGATGATGACGGGTCAAAGAGCCACACCTCTCAATTGTGACATGGTTCACTCCTGAGTCATTATAGTTTTCTATTATTTAAGTTATGATTTATTGTGTTTACTTAGTTTTAATATGTATATTGTTAGTCTATATCGCTCTTTGTGTAACCAATTATTATTTAATCAATTTGTGTTTGAAAAAAATCATGTCCTTTTAGTTTTTATTGACAGTAATTAATAATTAATGATTAGCTTTAATCCAAAATAACTTTTTGTGGTTCATATTCTTGTTTCTAGGTAAGTAACTACCTAACTTAATCCCTTAAGGTTTTCAATCAGCCCTTGACTTCACGGATTTTGCAATGAATTTTGGTACCACCCGAAATATATGTTCATACAGAGTATTCATAAAATCTATACAAATAAATAAAATTGGAATGTCTGTTTGTAATATTAAAATAACAGCTTTTTAATCAATGCATATGTATATATTCACGATACATATACCAAAAATCTAGTTAAAAAAAATTTTGTCTGTCTGTCTGTCTGTTTGTTCCGGGTAATCTCTGGAACGGCTGGACGGATTTTGACGGGACTTTCACTGGCAGGTAGCTAATGATCCGGGGAGTAACTTAGGCTACTTTTTGTAGACTAACTTTGTCGCGCGGCGTTACTCGCGGTACAACAATAAACGCGGGTAACACCGCGGGGTTCAGCTAGTATAAAATATATTTTCATTAAATAATAGGTCTTTACCTATGAAATTGCCGTTTTGTATGCAATAAGTGAAAGTACTTATTTTTTCAAACTTTTTTATTTCTGTTATTGGAAGTAATCACCCATGCAATCGACGCATCTTCGCCAACGCATTGACAGTTTATTGATGCCCTTCTTGTAAAAATCAGCTGGACGGGAGGTAACAAACTCTTCAAAAGGCATTTTGTACTGCCTCACGGGAATTCAATTTTTTACCCACTAAGAAGTTGTCTAAATATTGGAAAAAGTAATAGTCGGTAGGTGCAAGGTCTGGTGAGTATGGCGGATGAGGGAGAGCTTCCGACTCCAGCTCTTGCACATGCAGCTTTGGTCAATCGGTCGTCCCCACTGCTCCTTCACAACAACACGCGACCCCATACTGCGCAACAGACAGTCTCCAAGCTGCAAGAGCTGGAGTCGGAAGCTCTCCCTCATCCGCCATACTCACCAGACCTTGCACCTACCGACTATTACTTTTTCCAATATTTAGACAACTTCTTAGTGGGTAAAAAATTCAATTCCCGAGAGGCAGTACAATATGCCTTTGAAGAGTTTGTTGCCTCCCGTCCAGCTGATTTTTACAAGAAGGGCATCAATAAACTGCCAATGCGTTGGCAAAGATGCGTCGATTGCATGGGTGATTACTTCGAATAACAGAAATGAAAAAGTTTGAAAAAATAAGTATTTTCACTTATATTGCATACAAAACGGCAATTTCATAGGTAAAGACCTATTATAAAAACACTTATGCGCATTGCATCACCACTCTGCGTAATATATTGTTTTATGTATATAGTATATTATTTATAACTATAAACGAGCAATTCTTGTATATGTACACAGGGTGTCCCAAAACTCAATGATAATCTGGCATTATTCAAGAGCATGTCATAATGGTCCAAGAGCTAATAACGAAATTTTGAGAAGGTTCTTTAGGTAAGCTGAAATAGCAAAAAATTACAATTTCGTGACTTGGCGAATCCAGTCCTAGAAGTCTTTTAGCGAGTTAGCGGTTATTTCGCTACTGCGCAGCATACGAGTATAACATTTGCAAACTTCTGTTTATAAAATCTTGCTGAAACCAAATTTCTCTGTAGATATTGAGTGGTATATCTTGTAACAAGGTTAGTAAAAAGTTTTGGAGCAAATCCAAATAGGTCCAATTATTGGTCCGTCAGACTGACAGCATCACTATCTGTCTCATTCTATCACTTTGGTTCATTATATACAATTGAGACGCCAATCTTTTAATAAAAAAAGTATTGATATATTTTTGAAATGACTTCTATTAGCAAAAAAATAAGAAATAACATTAATGGCAAGAAAAGTGGCAAGTGTTTTTGAAAATATTTGCCAAGGGTTGTGTAGTACTTTTTTTTCTAAAATGCAGTGTCAAAGTTAACAGAATGTTTTTGTAAATCATGCCTCAATAAATAAATTATTTTACTAAATTAAAAATGTTAATTACGTTGATTTGTGGTTGAGATTAATAGCACCGTTATTGTAGAAAACATGATTAAAAAAACCACTGCAAAATGCTTAAATTTGTGTGAAAGCTGTAAGGGTCGGGTTTCCAACTTTAAAAAAAAAAATGTCATGTGACATGGTTTTTTTTTCATATTTTTTCCAGAACTATTATGACATGGCCTCTCACCTGATGCCAGATTATCGTTCAGTTTTGGGACCCTATGTATATAATCTGAATCTCAGAAACGGCTCCAATTATTTTTCTGAAACTTAGGATGCAGGGGGTTTCAGGGGTGATAAATTGATCTAGCTAGGATTTATTTTTATATTTACCAGAACTAAAAAAAAAAACAAGCAAAGCTCGGTCATCCAAGTACTGTAACTTTATGCACTAAGTCAATATAAGCTGCAGCAATCAAAAAAATAAAATAAACTACACTTTGCTTATTTAGTTCAGTAAATATTCAGTAAAATGTGTCAAGTCTGAATCATCCATTTTTCATTGTCTACAGTAATCTACAATAAATTAGATTTACTGGATAAAAAGTAGCTTACATATTGTTTATTTGCCGATAATGTGTTACACCACATTTATTTTTAGATTTATTTGCATATGCCTTTAAAATGCAAGACACTTTTTTGTCTTATAAACATCAGTCACAAAATTAGCATTCAATAACTACAACCTTAGCAGAGGATTAATAGCATTGATGTTTCACCACAACAAATATAAATATATCCTGGGAAGCAAAACACACTACTGTGAATGTTCTAAACATACTATAGTTCAATGTTTGCTACACCCATTCTGCAGATATTTAACTTACCAACATATTTTGATCCTATTTGCTTGATGACATCAGTTATTTGAGCTGCAATCTCTCTTGTGGGGGCCAGTATAACAGACTGTAAAGCTTTGTTTAAGTCTATTTTTTCCAATGCAATCACAGTAAAAACTGCAGTTTTACCTGTCCCAGACTTTGCTTCGAGAAAAAGATCTGTAAACAACCACTAACTTTGTTTACTTACTATATACTTTAAATTAAATTAATCATGTATCTTAATTAATTACAACCCACATTGTTCTGTAAATAAGTAATACCCACTTTCATATTTCCAGCGAAATCTACATTGTTCCAGTAAAGGCTTGATAAGTCACATGTAGTGTAATAAAGCATCCAACTTTATTTCACTACATGTGGCTTATCAAGTATGACTCCTATTTTAGAATACTATAGAATGAAATAATGTTATAGAATACTATAGAATGAAAGAATGTTATAGAATACTTGAAATATTAAAACATACAAAAAAAATCACAAGCCCGTCATGGCGGTGTGGGTCACCATGCTGCATCGTCTGCATTCGCAATGAGTATGGTGACCACAACTCATGGATTCTGCTTTTACTTTCCATCAGGCAGAGTAGAGTCATTTTGGCAGGCCCAATCGTAAAATAAAAAACAAAACTAACTTTCCAGCAAAATTTCGTATAACAAATAGAAAATGAGTGGGTATAAATACATGTACAGAGACATTTTATAGTTTTATACATACCGAATCCACATTTTCCCAGAGGTATACCATGAAGCTGTATAGGAGAGGGTTTATGAAATCCAGAATTCTTCAAGCCGTCCATCGTATTTTTGGATAGGAACATCGAATCAAATGTTACATCGACAGATATTTCAATATCTCGGGTTCTAGCACCCTCCATGAGATTGTGAGCAAGCACCATGGCTTTAACTTAAGTTAACTTTAAAGAAAACAATTAAAAATTTACTAAAATGCTTGATCCTAAAGCACATTCGGTTTGGTAATGCCAAACCTGCAACCTAGCTGATTGATAGCCACAGAACACATTTAACATTTACTCAGAGAGATCACAGATTATAATGTAGCAAGAAGACAATTAACTATGTACCACCTACTCTGTGAAAGAACAAATTGTCTATTGTCTTTACCGCACAGTAGGGATTAGGGATGTTCGACATTCATCGATGTTGAAAAATAATCGATGTTTAGTAGAAAAACAATGATGTTTTGACTTCGATAATATCCGAAACAGAAAGATACGTAGAAGTGTTATGTGTCATAATTTACAGCGGAACGTCTGTCGCCAAACTCAGACAAATAAAAGGACTATTTATTATTTCACACTAATAACGAATTGCTTTCATTTGATGTTTGTATATTGCTCAAAACTAGCCTACAATACATCAAGTCACACGTTTATTATTATTTCTTCTCGCGTAATGTTAAGAGTTATTTTACCAGGAAAGAGGAACTTACAACGTTTCGTAATCTTGAAAGTGAGAATACTTCATTGCAAGCTAATCAATGTCAGGTGGCGTTATTCTAAATGCACGCAATTATAACATTAATCTCCATAGGAATAAATTCGATATTTGTGTCATTCTTCGGCATGTAACGCTACTCGATTAGCGTTGTAGCACATATTAGAATATTATCAATAATATCGATACCTAACTTCTGTTTGGACAGAGCAGAATATAAAACACGCATTGAAGGAGATCTGAGGTTATTAAGGACATTATAAAGATGAGGAAGTTAAGAAATAAGTACTTGCATAATAATGTTTATCAATTTCAGAATCTATATTAGAATCAAAATTCTACTAATATTATAAATGCGAAAGTTTGTAAGTATGGATGGATGGATGTTTGTTACTCTTTCACGCAAAAACTGCAGAGCGGATTTGGATGAAACTTTACAATAATATAGCTTATACATCAGAATAACACATAGGTTACTATTTATAACCACGATACCCAACATAAACGCGGGCAACAACTAGTAATCTATACAAATAAATAAAATTGGAGTGTGTGTTTGTAACATTCAAATAACCACTTTTTACTAAATGCATATGTATGTAAACAATCGATCCGAAATCAGGATGCCCCCTCACATTCAAGAGGAAAAAACGCGACCTACTTCAGAGTAAATTGGCAAAAAAGTCTCAACGATAGTTCTCTGACTGAGTAATTATGTATTATATTTATGTATATCTATAGTTATGTATTGTGTAGGTATTACTTCTATATATTTATGTACAAAGTCCAGTAGTGATTTGTGTATATTAGTTTTATCCCATACCAACGTATCAAATATATATGTCATATTATACTATATTCTGTTGCGCACCTACCACTTCATAATTCCACATCACCTTAAGGTTGACTGGCAGAGAATGCCCCATGGCATTAAGTCCGCCTTTGTGCAAAATGTGCATCAAGTTTAAATAAATAAATAAACACAAGTAACAAAAATGTGATTAAAAATTTTTTTGTCTGTCTGTCTATCTGTTTGTTCCGGGTAATCTCTGGAACGGCTAGACCGATTTTGACGGGACTTTCACTGGCAGGTATCTGATGAGCCATGGAGTAACTTAGGCTACTTTTTATAGACTAACTTTGTCCCGCGGAGCTACTCGCGGTACGACGATAACCGCGGGTAACATCGCGGGGTTTAGTTAGTATTATCCTACAATCCTACTAATACTATAAATGCGAAAGTTTGTAAGGATGGATGGATGTTTGTTACTCTTTCACGCAAAAACTACTGAACGGATTTGGATCAAACTTTACAGTAATATAGCTTATACATCAGAATAACACATAGGCTATTATTTGCCGCGATAACCGACATATGTCGGTTGCGTATACGCGGGCGGAGCCGCGGGCAACAACTAGTATATAATAAATACTGTTTAGGCACTTTACAAAATTCAAAACAGTGGTTCCTATATAATTAATTAACTATGAAATTGCCGTTTTGTATGCAATAAGTGAAAGTATTTATTTTTTCAAACTTTTTTATTTCTGTTATTCGAAGTAATCAATCGACGCATCTTTGCCAACGCATTGGCAGTTTACTGATGCCCTTCTTGTAAAAATCAGCTGGACGGGAGGCAACAAACTCTTCAAAGGCATTTTGTACTGCCTCTCGGGAATTGGATGTTTTACCCACTAAAAAGTTGTCTAAATTTTGGAAAAAGTAATAGTCGGTAGGTGCAAGGTCTGGTGAATATGGCGGATGAGGGAGAGCTTCCAACCCCAGCTCTTGCAGCTTGGAGACTGTCTGTTGCGCAGTATGGGGTCGCGCGTTGTCGCTGGCCTAATGCCTAATCAGAGAGTTACCAGCAGACGGTGTCCGCTTCAGTGCGGGCAGGCGCTGGGAAGTGTCCGGATGTGTTAATAACAACAGTTTCCGGTTCCCTCCCATCTCAGGCACAGAGTGGCACACGTGTGGGTTTACTCGATTCAATTCTGACACACCGCCCCGCCGCAAACGGCCCGAGGGTGTTTCCAGACGTTAAAAAAAGGCAAGAAGGCTGCCCTTTGTACATTACACTTATATGTAATCTATAACCCGTTATGTGCACATCGATAAAACCAACATCCTACCTGACTACATCTCTAATCGAGTAGCGTTGAAAATTGATAAAACCCGATCATACCAAATTGAGCTTTAAGTGAATGGGATAAGGAAGAGTAAAGCTTAAATCTTAAATTAAATAAATCATTTGATATCTACAGTAAACCATATCATGAATGTAAATCAATGCTGACGAAGTGGTTACATGAACTGAATTATGAAGAAACAGAAGTTTTCTTAAACAATACTTAACTTTATGAAGTATTCTTATCCGACTCGTATCATACTTACACCCACACTCACTAACACAAACTCAACATAAAACACACTCATAGGTATATCCCCTACACAAAAACTCACACTCACACACTCTACACCTCCCCACTCTCATCATCGCCCACGCACTCACCTTCCACATACAAATCACCATAATTATAACACTTCACTCCTCACACTCTGCCCCTGTATTTTGTTTTTATGTTTTCTTTATATTTTTTATTTCTTTGTTTAAATTAAGTACATTAGTCAATTAAATATTACACGCTCGAAATATGAGGGAGCGGTGTCTTCTGGCACAGGCATTTTTATGCTTAAAAGAAGTCACCTTTAACTTTTATGTAAATGTTATGTGTAATAATGAAATAAAACATTTTTGATTTTGATTTGATTTGAAATCTCTAGTCGATTAATCTATATATATAAAAGAGGAAGGTGACTGACTGACATACCCAGGGTCAACGCACAGCCGCTGAACCTAGAATCCTGAAATTTTGCATGTAGGTTATTTATATAACGTAAGTGAGCACTAAGAAAGGAATTTTGGAAATTCCCCCCCTAAGGGGCAAACCAGGGGAGTCTGCGTGAGAGAAGCCGCGTGCAAAAGCTAGTAGTTAAATGAAATTTTATGATTTTATTGATAAACTATTTAAAATTGTACCTACCGATGGTAAGAAACAGCTCCAATACTAATGTTTTTCCTTCTGCTACCATTTTTACACTGTAAAGCAGAGCAGTACGGCATAGTGGCGTAAAAAAAAATTATGGACGACCTATTCGACGCAGCTTTGTAATACGACTATGATACAAAATACCTACAACTCATAAAGGTATGCATATTATAATACTTATATCTTTTTGTTCTGTGGGCTCCTGTAACATCACTATAGTGTTCACGCAAGTGCGATTAGTTTTTTAAGGTCCACCGGAACGGGAGGAGCTGTGATACGCCTATACGAGTAAAAACATTCTTGAGTATGAGAATTTGTATAAAGCAGAGGCTACAGTAGAGTCAGACTGCGCCGTAATTCACCGAAATGAAGTACTTATGTAAATTCGAATCTTCAATCATCATTCAAACTTAAAGAAACGTGAAAGAGAATCCAAATTAATGATTTTGACATGGGAATAATAAATACCTACAGGGAAAAATTCATCAATTTCACACTGTGATAAAAATCGTGAAATGCACTAGTACCTACTTATTATTTAAAACTGCAAGTCTAAAGACAAACATATTAATTAAGAGGCCCACTATTACTGTTATCAAGACACTTCTAAAATGTGTTGGGAGCCTGAATTTGGGCCCGGAATATTTGTTGGTTTGGTGGTTGGCATTTGTCGTTGGACGTCATTTGGTGATTGATCATGGTGGTCTGGTGGTATCCGAACCGGATTAGTTAAAGTTAACTAGCACTTCTACACGAACACCTCAACTTACACATAGGTCGAACGAGAAAGTCATCATCATCATTTTGTATGTTTTGAAGAACACGGCTATATATACATACCATACATACCAAAATAAACAAAACCTGAAATACTGTCGGAATTCGACTACAAGGCGATCTTTACTGTAAATAAACTATTACAAGTTATTTTTCTATATTTTTAATAATATCTTCCAATAGTTCTCGACCATTATTTAAATAACAAGCACCGACACAAAATATACTAGGAAAACATAGGGACACGCACTTCAGAATTTTATCATATATAATGTATACAAAATTGGCACCGAACGAACAGCACAAGAGTCGGGAGTGCATAAACACACAATTTGTTTTAATCTTTGGTCTGGCAAAAGTATTGTGAACTCAAAGCACCACCAGGGTGCAATATTGTTTCACCTTTTAAAACTTGTATTTTAACAATGTCCACCTAGTAAAATATTGCTTCACGGTATGTGACATTGATTAGTTATCTTATCTAAACATACTTAATTAACCTCCTTTTAAGGTAATAAGCCTATGTCCAGCAGAGGACTGTTGATGTTACTTAATCATGTAATATTTGAGATAGACTATTTATTTACAACAATTTAAATATGTACATAATTTTTGAATACACAACATTAACTTACCATAAAAAATGTAACCATTCTAAAGATGCATAGGTACAATCTAAAAAGTTATTAAATATTATTCCACAATCTAACATAACTAACATTTACGAAATGCGTTATACATTCTGAACGTCACACATTTCCAACGCGACGTACAGTTGGAATACACAACGATTATGCACCGGACTCGCTCAATTGTAAAAAACATATTAGTTTTTGTCCTGATTTTGTGAACATCATCCTAATATATTTTGCACTAACCGAGCATCATAGGTCTTCCAAGCTATAGAGTTATACTCCACTATTAATTGTTAATAACAACTAAGTATATAAACATTCAATACAAACTTATGTATATTATACAGGTATTAAAACAAATTTAAACAATTAGCAGTGATAATATTGTTAATGCAGTCGTAAAAGAGGTAGAAAATATACTACAAATGTATCTAATTGCCAGTCTGATATTTGGGATTTTACATAGAATACTCAATACACTTGAGATATAATAGAATATACATAATATATACTAATAACACCAAAGTATCAGAAAGTATACAAAAAGTATAAATAGATACAAAAAACGGACCTAAACAAAACAATACACTACTGAGTAAAAGTATATACTCACTAACAGGTTAAACAGAATAAAATATAGTTTGTATTCGGCCAGTCAAACTCGTGCTCTAACGTGTCGTATCTTGCTTTGTATTTTGTAGTTAGTGCTTTCTTTATTTGAAATACATTTTTAAATTACTAATTTAACATTTTTAGCATGCGATTATCGGAGAATATCAGTTTTGGGTACATAAAGCATGAAGTAGTATAGAAAAACAGATTGACTTTAATTTTGAAAGCCTATAGATTTATCTTAATGTCCAAGCAATGCCACAGTGACTATTTTTTATTTATTTTAATGATTTTAAAACAACTCAGTATGCAATCGTAGCGTAGACTTTTACAATCATGAACAGAAATATTTAAAAAATATAGTATATGCTTTACATGTTTTTATGTTTTTATTTTGTCTGTTTTGATTGTATCAGTAACATATACAATAAAAACAGTTCAAGAACACGTACAAATCACGATTAACCTCATTCTGACACAATTCTGTTTTCATTTTTCAATTTTTTTTATTGTACTTTAGATTGATAGTCAAGATTATTAATAACGTGCTAAATTATATGGCGTCAGCTAGACTGGCAACACAATTTTGTTAATACCTATTATTGAAGTAATCCCGAAAGAGTGCATATTTTATATAAATTCTACAGCAGTACTGTGCATAACTTTGATATACATAATAGTCAAGAATCTTGCACAATATTTTCGCAAAGAAGAAAGTTAAAGTTAAATTAAGAGAGTTAATCTAATTTAAAAAGAAAATATGTCATATTCAATAAATATATTTAGTTAATAAAAACTGATTCATCAGTTGTCAGTCAATATTGAACTGAGTTAATTGAATAAATAAAATGTGATGAGAGAAGATTCTACCTAACCAGTCAATCGATTGGTAAGGTAGAATAGGACTGTTAGAATATTATATAAAAATATTTTTAATGAAACCGACTTTAGTTAATGACTTTGCATAGTGTAACAAAGTTGTTTATAGAATTTCCCATTGTCAATTGTTGTTTAATTCACTCCTCATTCGTAGATAATGCAATGATAAGCATAATATAAGATGTAATTATATAAAATATTGATTTATTTACTCAGATATTTTTATGTTGAGGCATTAAAATTATAAAGTTAAAATTTTGACGTATTTATATACAAAGGAGAACAAAGATTTATGCAATGTGTTTTTGAAAAATATTAGCAGGTACATTATATTATTGCGATTTGCTTTCATTTTTTAGCACAGTTGCCCTCAATTCGATATAATTTCTACATTATATTGGTATGCATGGACGGGCTTTGAAATATAGAAAAGTATATGCACGCACTACAATATTTGTATTTTTTATCTAGAATGGCTATTTGCAATCTATATTATTATGTAAATGAATACTATTGTGTTACTAAAATATAGTTTTTGCATCATCAATGTTATTATTTGTTTACTGTTACCATTGTATGTACTTCAGTGTTAACTGAAAAAGTCTAATTTACATAATTTTACATATACGCCTGTGGATTTTATTGATGCTAGAAAAATTTCGCTCAATACAAAATTACCGCCTATTTTTACAGTTCAGCTGTCATTTGCTTGAATAACTAACCAACAATATTTGTACCAATTTGTGTGTTTTAATAGTTTGTTGTTTAATTGTACAATAGCTTGACTGCAAGCTAAATTTACACCTCGCGTCGATTTTGCACACTTACGCTTTGGTACGGTATGCAAAAAAGGAATTCGATATTTCGATAATTCGAGTTTAAAAATTAAACGAATGTCTGTTTCAAATGTCGGCTAAGTAAATTTTCTGTAATAACTGATGGGACAGGGCGATCACGGAAAGGTGAGCGGGGATGTGGGCGGGGCGCCGCATTCCAGTGAGGTGCAAACTTAGCTCGGCTGCCTAGTAATTCCTATTAACTGAAATTATATTTATACATGGAGTCTTACATTATGCTTTAATATTTGTAGGTTGAATTGGAAGAATTGTTTAAATTTCAGTGACTGTATTCTTCTGAAATCTGCTATATTATACAAGGGGGTAGCTCACTGTTTAGTCATTAGACCACATAGTTTTTAAATAGTTAAGTACGTTTTATCTATACAGTTTACTGAAAATCCGGTTTGTGATCACCAATATTAATTTAGTGACAAAAAATATATTTAACATATCATCAGTTATCGTAAAAGCTCTACTTTTTGCGATAAGTAACACAATTAGAATATAAAGTTGTAGTAATTTTAGACGAGACAGATAAAAGTGTGTATCAGCATACACATGTACCGATGTACTGGTGTACTTGTATTTATTAAACCATTTTAAAACCCTGTTTACCTGTTAGGATTTATTTTTATAAAAATATAAGAAGTAGAAATTTTAAAACTTTAAACAGGAAACAAGTCGCGATCAGAACCTCGATGTGGAGCAGTATTATGTTAATTGTTTACGGGGCCAAGAGACACCCAATATGAAAAGCTGAATAAGTTAAGATCATCTGACCCACAACTCGACGAAAGCAGGTACAGTTGTCTCAATAAGTATTCTCCTAAACTAACCACTATGTCGTAATCATGAGCTAGCGGCGAGTCCTAGCTAGCGACCTACCACCTCTCGTACAGATCCTGCGGGTGTTTACCATACTTTCAGCAATCGGCTAATCGAGAACTAGAAGCAGTTAATATCGGCCGCGTACCCACATTAAGGGGCGACGGTCGCTCGCAAGGCTATGACGGCGGCTAGCACGGGCAGTGCTAAAAGCTAACATAGGTTTCGTCTAGCACGGGCCGTGCAGCCGGCTAGCATCAGTCGCACAGACGGCTAGCACAGGCCGTGCAGGCGGCGCGTCGAGGGCGGCGGGCGCGCCGCGGCCAGCAGTCGCAGCAGCGGCCGCCCGCACAGAGCCACCAGCCCCGCGCCACCCCAGCGCGCACCCGCCCCGGCTTCCTCCACCTCTGCGATGCGGTTCAAAGAACGCGATTCCCGCAGGCGGCTCTCCTTCCGTGCGGCACGTCGTCGGCGGCCGCCCGTCGCCCCGGCCGGGCCGCCCGCGCGGCCGTCGCCCGCCGCTCCGCCCGCTCCGCGCTCGGCCGGGGCAGACGCGGGAGCGGGCGCGCGACTCATCCCACGGCTTCCTCCTAGAGCGCCGGCGCCTCCACCGCGTTCCTGGCTGTCACTAGAATCGTCGTGGGAGTCACGGCGCGCCCGTTCGGGGGGAGCATCGGCGTGTTCGGCGGCCCGTTTTTTCTTCTCGGAGTCGTCGTCCGATAAGTCGGAGGACGAGCACGAGCCGGCTCGAGTACGCCGACGACGACACTCGAGGCGCTGGCGCCGCGCGGGCGGCGGGGCGGCCGGCGGGGCGCTGCGCGTCGCCACCTCTGGACTCCCCTCGTCGTCGAGATTCACCTAGAAATAACGATCAATTAAGAAATTAAAAAAGCTCCTAGGATGCGTTTCCGGTTCCGGCGGTCAAGGACACTAACCTTGGTGAGATTGTCTGCCAGGAGGGCCGGACGCTGCGCGGAGGCGGGCGCTGCGGTCGCTTGGTGGGTCACGCGCGCGGCTAGGTGCAGGCGGCCCTCGGAGCGCGAGCCTCGCCGAGCGTCCACGTGACGGGCGCCACCAGCGACGGTGGCCTCCTCGTCGTCCTCCTCTTCGCGCACGATGCTACACTTGCGAGATCTCTGCGAGAACACAAGGGGCAGGGTGAGCGCGGGGAAGGCCGTGGCGGGATGGGGGGATGGTGGGGGTGGCGGGTGCGAACTCACGGGCGGCGCGTCCTGCGGCGTGCGCGGCGCGGCGCAGAGCGCGGGCGGCGCGAGCAGGCAGCGCGCGGGCGCAGGCGCGGGCGCGGCGGACCCTCGCGCCACGCCCAGCGCCTCTGGCCGCCGAGCGCTTCGGGTCGCCTCCTGCCTGCAGACACGTATCCTGAGCATAAACGTCGATAAGTTCCGGCCGTTCTCTATGTGTGTTTTTATTAGTAGACTAGCTGAACCCCGCGGTGTTACCCGCGGTTATTGTTGTACCCCGAGTAACGCCGCGGAACAAAGTTAGTCTAAAAAAAAGGTAGCCTAAGTTACTCCCCGGATCATCAGCCACCTGCCAGTGAAAGTCCCGTCAAAATAAGTCCAGCCGTTGCAGAGATTACCCGGAACAAACAGACAGACAAAATTTATTTTAACTACATTTTTGGTATTTGTATACTTACATATGCATTGATTAAAAAGCTGTTATTTTAATATTACAAACAGACACTCCAATTTTATTTATTTGTATAGACAATGTTTTACCTTTTAGATCTAAGTTTTCTCTCCGCTAAAAGATAATAGGTGGCCGTGATATGGTTGTATTCGTTTTTTTCTAAAGATTCCAAAATACATTCTTTGCTAGCGATGGAGCCGTTCACCATTCTTTGAACTATGGCAGTGCGGTCTTCTTCCGACAGTTGTTCTTTTGCGACTAAGGGTGTATCGAAGTCTTCTATAGTGACCCCCTCTCCGGCCGTCACCCACGGGTCTGTAGCAATTTCCGAAAGGGAAGCACGTTTTTCAGGTTCCCTTACTAGCATCCTTCCGATGAGTCTGAAAAGTATGTAAAATATATATATTTCAAATCGTTTGAACTGCTTAGGACCGCATTTGTATTATCGCATTTCTATAGATTTAAACGATTCTATTGCCAATTTTTCGGGCGGTAATCCCTAAAATCGACTACAATAATTCTTAAGTCATAGTTTATCCAAAACATCTATCAAAATGTGTTAAAATAGGACACAATACTTAAGAACCAATGGTCAGCCGGCGACGGTCATAGGCATTTATCGAGGTCTGCACTGCTACAGCACCCACTCCTATGCTACATCCAAAGTCTCATACGTTTTGATACCTGATTCTGTCGTTAAAAACTTAACTAGAATTTCTTTTTGTGATGAAACTGATACGTAAAGAATGTAAAATAGGTGATAAAAAATAAAATTGTTCAAAGTTACTAAGTCGTGGGTGGAGCAGCCAGGCAGTCACTGTACTGACCACACATACCCTGCCAGTCCGCCATACGGACAAGACGTGCACGTTGCATATCAAACTGTGTTGTTTCCTTTATTTACCCCGTCCCTATAGTGACCTGTACAAGTGCAATCATTAAAATTATAACAATCGAAACTTACAGAATTCATGTAAAACATACCTTTTGCAAGAATTGGTTATATGTTGTGGTATTGTGTATTTACAATCCATAATCATTGTTAAAGTTTCACTATCATTGGCCTCTTGAAATGGAGCTTGGCCACAAACAAGCATATAAAGTATGACACCAAGAGACCACACATCAACAGCCGGTGCATCATATGAGTCACCAAGAAGTATTTCTGGAGCAGAATAAGCTAAAGATCCACAAGATGTTTCTAGTTTTTGACCTGGACAAAATTTATTACTGAATCCAAAATCTGTCAATTTTACTATGCCTAATTTTTCAAAGAATACTACATTTTCAGGTTTCAAATCTCGGTGCACAACGTGTAACCTGCAAAGGATAATAAAAATTAAAATAGGCTGATACCATTGAAGTAACAACTGTTAAACTTTCGCATTTCATGACAAAAATAATATTTTCACGGGAATTAACGCGATCACTCATTTAAAGGTATTATGTTATACCTTTAAAAGATCATCAGAGGTATGTATCTCTGATTTGCCTGACGCTTCGACCAGTATAAGTGAATGGAGGACGAAAGCAACCGAAAATAACTATGGCAACTCTGTGTGATTGTCTTTGGTTATTTCAAGGTCAAATCTCATTCAGTTTGGAACTCGTTTGGGAAAAGAATGGCGGCCGGGCCGTTTTAGTTGCAAATTGTGATAAGTTTAGTGATAAATCATCCAATAAATAAACCAATCGATCAGAACGACCTTGTAGGGTCGAAATGTTGTACCGGGTGTTGAGTAAAGATTAGGAATCTTCCTCGGCCTTTGTGGACGGAATTGTACTTGTATGTCTTAGGAATAGTATCTCATACTCCTTGGTGTGGTAAACTGAAGGTTCAAGTGAAGCTGGCATGAAGAGAGGTACCTCACTCCAGCGAAGAAGGAAGAATACCTACCCAGGAAATTGTGTGTATATTATATTCTTATATTACCTTGGGAGAGCCACGCTTCGGCATAAATGGGCCGGCTCGACCTGAGTGATACCACGGCCTCACAGAAAACCGGTGTGAAATGTTGCTAGCGCTGTGTTTCACCGAGTGAGTGAGTGAGGATACCGGAGGCCCATTACCCAAACCCCCTCTCCCATCTCCCCTCCCTATCCCCCAAAGGCCGGCAATGCACTTGTGAGGTCTTTGGTGTTTGCAGGTGTCCATGGGCGGCGGTAATCGCTTATCATCAGGCGATACGTCTGCTCGTTTGCCCGACTACTCCATAAAAAAAAAAGTTTAACAGGGTTTAGCACCCTCTGTTAGACCTGTTCACTGGTGAGTGTTTATCTTGTCTCTATGGGCCCGGATACGGTTAATCACAAGGCTCCAGCACTGGTGGACAGCATTAAACAGGGTCCGTGTTAAAGAAATACACCATTCCAACAGTATACACACCAGGCATAAAGGTTCACAACATCGTCGGCACAACGAAGGATATATTGCCACTCAGAATAGGAACACTGTTAGTGTAGTATGTGACGGTACATGGAACAAATTTATCAATAATATCGAAAATGGGCAGGTGGAAGAAGAACCTTCTACTTCACGGATTCGATGACGTAGTGGTGCGCTAAGTGATCGCGTTAATTCCCGTGAAAATTGAAGACCAGAGAGACCATTCAAGTAGTACATAAACAAGAACATAATAGCTTCAATTTACCTATGGCAATATGAGATAGCACGAACAATTTGGCGGAAATAGTCACGAGCGAGAGATTCCGATAACCCGGATTCATGTCTCATAATGTAATCATACAAGTCACCTCCGTCGCCTAATTCTAATATTAAATATAATTTTGTTTGTGTATCTATTACTTCGTACAGACGCACAACATTAGGATGCTGGACCAATTTCATACAGCGAACCTGAAAACATACATATATTCATTTATTTCGGTTATGTTTAAATTATTTGTGGTATAAAAAATATCATAATCAAGAACGCAATACTATTTTTAAACAACTTCAAACAAAGAAGAGGTTCTCAATTCGACTGCTTTTTTTTTGATCAAGCTACCAAAATGATTGCTGACTACAAACTACGCTGCCTGATGGAAAGCATGAGTAGAAACCAAAAATGGTGGTCACTATCCTCAATATGAATGTGGACAGAACAGCATAGTGACCCACACTATGGCGGCCTAGTGAGATGCTTGTTCACGGCCCGCTTAAAGTACCCGGAATCATAATGGGATGGGAACACACACGGTGGTAGTGAGTTCCATGTTTTAATCACTCGGTACACGAAGGAAGAACCAAAACTTTGCGTTCGACAACATATGTCTTCCTCTAAAAGGGTGACTGCGAAGGTCAGCACGTGTTTGTTACCTCAGAACTTTCGACTATGTGTAATGATTTTGATGATTCTTTTTTTATTTGAAAGCTGATGCTTCATATGAATCGTTTGAATGTTTTGCAGTTTCATTCTCAAAGGTTTCCCGTGTGGTCCATTTCAATTTGGTTCAGTTTTTGAAGTTGGTTTTTTGGGAATTTTTTTTGTTTTTACCATGGCCAACACAAATTGCGAGATTTTATTCAGTATTTTTCATTTTGCAATATTTTTTTAAATGTGGAGTTTTTTACTAGAAATAGTAACCAAATATTTATGATTCAATCTAAACTTCACATACCTCTTGAAACAAATGTGATTTAGAGACATCATCCAATTTACTTTTGTCAATTACTTTAACAGCTACTTTTTCGCCGGTGAAAACATGACGTGCTAATTTCACAACAGCAAAATGCCCAGATCCAAGAGTGTCTAAAAGATCGTATAATCCTGCTATTTTAGTGTCATATGCTCCTCCTCCGCCCGCAGCACCCACTGCCCCTCCTCCAACTCCACAATTGTTCATAATTATATCCTACAATGAGAAACAGAAGTTCTAAATAACAAAGTACTAAACTAAATAAAAAAAAAAGACATGTGGCACTCGGGCACTGCCGCGGTAAAGCTATTGCATAGCATTTTTACAACTTATGCAATTATATTTATTTATTTATTTTTTATTTATGCAGTATACTATTTATTTTTTCTTTGATATTAATTCAAGTTTTTTCTTTGACAGTACCAAAAAACAAAACTAAACTATTTTTCAAATGCTCCATCGCATTCGAAGTACACTGCCATCTATATTATTGTTGCCATACTGACAACAAACAAATGTATGTTTAAAATTACCGGACCCTTAGAATTTATCAAGCAGCATAAGAACAACAATTTTAACAGTTAGTAGAAATGAGTTATTGGTTGGAAGGTGAAGGTGAATGATTTATGACGAAGGTGCCTCGAGTTCAAATCTCATCTGGGCGTCGTCATCTTTTTGTGAATGTTTCCTGGATATTGTGGTAAAAGGTATTCATTAAATATGTAATACAAAATTACACAAAATAAACAAGCAATGCCACCTAGAGACAAGTTGGTGAACTAAAGAGACAAGCGTGATATTTCAAAAAAGTCACTAAAAGTCCTGCTATTCATCGATAGATAGCAAAACTAAAAAGAATCACCGCTGTGCCGGTCGGAGTGCGGGGTGTTAGGTTATTTTCGTTACGGATTTCTGGATTCGGTATTCACGCTCAAGGAACGCGATAGAAGCTATGCAATAGCTTAAAAAGATTATTATAACATGTGTAAACGAAACAATAACGATTTAAATTAACGTTTTACACTAATGTTACTACACTAATTACAAAAATGTGTGTGCCAAAATGCCATAAAACATGAACTATCAGAAGAATGATAATCAGTTTCAGGTAGACGTTATTATTTTTTTATGGGATAAGTGGCAACCGAGCAATGTATCGCCTGATGGTAAGCGATTACCGCCGCCCATGGAACGCAAAATACAAAATTGCATCACCAGAGACGTCACAAGTGCGTTGCCTATCTTTATTAATTTTTTGATAGGCAAAAAATATTTTTAAAATTTACAATGTAAATTAAATTGGTATTTGTACCTGTACCTCAATAATTACATTATCTGGAATCCGATCTAACAGACATCCTAACACATATTGATCAATTAAAATGGAGATAGACAGGGCACATGCTTCATTGCATTCAAGCATGAAAAAAGGAGCAAGCAGCTAACGGTCTGGTATCCTAGGGAAGGAAGGTTGCAAAGTGAGAAGATGGGAGGTTGATATGAAATTGACTTTAGGTACTTTGGCTAAGAATTGCAACCGATAGGAAACAGTGAAAGACGTTGGAGGAGGCCTATGCCGTAAGGCACACTGAACTTAGGGACTTTTTATGATTGGTGTAATCTGGTGATAGATTAATTGTTTCTTTTTTTTATTCTTGGAACATCTTTATGGTACACTAGGTTTTGCTGGAGTAAATTTATCTCTGCGAATGGCTACAAGCCACTGCTTTAATCGGTTTTTATCTCCAGTAGGGCACTTATGCCTTACTGTTTTATTTGCACACATAGGAACTGCACACTGCACTACACTGCATCATTTTAGAAAACTATATTAATATAATATTGTTTATAAGAGTAAATAAACCAAAAAATGATGATGGATGAATTACATTTCTTTAATTATCAATTAAACAGAAAATTTAATTTTTTTAATTATTAATTAATATAATTAATTAATTCTATTCAGCAATCTTAAGAACAACAAGAACAAAAAATGTACTTTCAAAGTTTTGCCACCCTAACAAATTTGGCTGCGCACTTGCCCCGACTGCCCTTGTGTAACTCCACCTAGCTTCAAAGTAAACAAAGCTTGTACTATGATAGCTAGGTTGACTGATAGAATATTTTATACAATTTTTTTGTAAATACATACATATTAAAGATAAAAACAGTCAAACTCTAAAACAAAATTTTACATGTCATACAAACATTTGGTCTGATCTGGGGATCGAAAGTAAGACCTCAAGCACACCAGTCACTTATGCTACCACTGCACTACTGAGGCAGTCATAAAAAGATATACATATGATCAGCTGATGAATTGCTGTTTGTCTTGCTTAAACTCGAGAATGGGTGGCCCGATTTAGTTGATTTTGGCTTTGAAAGTCCAGGGAGGGTTTCAACGGTGAAAAAATCCAAAAATCACATGTACAAAGTAGCGGGTACAGCTAGTATAAAATAAAAATGTAACATAATATAAAAATAAATGTGTAGCTAACCCACTATACTAATTTCAATGAGATTTAGCATAGAGATACTCTATTCTTGAAGAAGGAGTTGGGTTACTTTTTACCAGGATAGTGTTATTTGTGACATAACATTTTTTTAGTTTATGTTTTTACATCTTGAATATAGGCGTCTCCTTAGAAAAGAAAATGAAAGAGAGACCTATGTCCAACAGTGGAATGTTAAAGGCTGTTATGATACAAGTACACAAATTGTGATTTATTGAAGTTGGTAGAATTTTATTTTACCTCTCTTTTTAACAGAATATTGTAAGTGATCATAATAGTGGCTAAATTGTAAATTGAACAAGCCATACACAATACAATCAGTTTTATTGTTGTATTATACACACCCAATATACTACTCTATACCTGATTTGAAACTTAAAGGATAATACAATTCTATTACATAAATATGTACAGGAAAAAAATAATATTATATCAATATTACGTAGATCACTTTCCACTTATGAAAAGATGTATGTGAAAGATATATCAATGTTTAAATTGTTCTTAGCTAAAGTGTAATTGCTTGTCATATTTGGATCATTAAAGTTTAATTTAAATTTAATATATTACACACTCAAAAGGTTTATAGTTCTCAAACAGGCTGTGATTAAACTACAAAAATGTTAGCAAAGCTTTAAAAACTTTGAGTATGACTTATGCAAGTATATTGTGGGCAAGTTGAATGTTTATAATCTGTTAATTTACAATACGACGAATAATAACTACTGAATATTCAGATTTAACTTCAGTTATATGGTATATTAAATTTGTATATAATTTTAGTGACCTACATTACGAATCGAAACTATGAATTCTAATGGAAATGTATTAGAGGATGAGTGTTAGAATAATTACTTAGAGACGCACCACTTTCTTAATTAGAAATTCACATTATCATTTGTTTAAAAACAATATAGATACTGCTTACCTTGGTAAATTTTGTTTCGCGAGGAAACCTAACACTCCATACAAATGCAATCAACTGCTTTCATAAATGTCATAATCAGAATGTAGTCAATTTAACATTAACATGTTTTTAGATAACATCTACTAAACTATTTATCTCACAATTCCGCATACTTCCAATAAAAAATGATAGTATTTATTAAATTGATTCACAAGAATCACAATTCGCCATTTCACAAAAAATCGTTCAGGAACAACAGACTACAGACAGCAACTTTTTAAATTTCAGGTTACAGGTAACTAATAAAATTAGTTTTATAGTGACGTTTTTAAAATTAATTAAAAACATCTGCATTTTTATGAGGAAAGCCACCCCAATGGTAATTAAATAAATTACAAGTAAAATTTTAACAAAATAAAAAACCGACTTAGATATCCTTCAATTCATGTTTTATATATTCTGCTCCGTTCAAACAGAAGTTGGCGTGACGCGCGTGCCACTATTAAGCATTGCAACGCATACCTTTATGAGTTGTAGGTATTTTGTATCATAGTCGTATTACAACGCTGCGTCGAATAGGTCGTCCATTGAAAGTTTTTTTTTTTACGCCACAATGCTGTACTCCTCTGCTTTACAGTATAAAAATGGTAGCAGAAGGAAAAACATTAATAATGGAGCTGTTTCTTACCATCGGTAGGTACAATTTTACATAGTTTATCAAAAAAATCATAAAATTTTATTTAACAATTAATCGAATAGATATTTAAATTTAACTCTTCCTTATCCCGTTCACTTAAAGCTCAATTTGGTCTCAATTTGATCGGGTTTTATCAATTTTCAACGCTACGCGATTATAGATGTAGTCAGGTAGGATGTTGGTTTTATCGATATGCATACTTTTAAACGGGTTATAGAATACGTATATGCCTCGTTGGTCTAGCGGTTGGCGTGTGCGACTGTTGATCATGAGGTCTCGGGTTCGATTCCCGGGTCGGACCAAATGTTTGTATGATCTACAAATATTTGTTCGGAGTTTGGGTGTTTTCTATGTATAATATGTATGTATTTACAAAAAAAATAAAAGTATATATGTATTTATATCAGTTATCTAGTACCCATAACACAAGCTCTGCTTAGCTTGGGACTAGATGGCATTGTGTGTTAGATGTCCGAAATATTTATTTATTTATTTATAATGGCCCTTTGTACAAAAGGCGGCCTTACTGCCTAAAGCAATCTCTTCCAGGCAACCTTAGGATGGATAAAAATGTATCGGAGAGACAGTATTTGACGGTGCGGTAGTTTGGAAGAATTATAATTTTCTAATGAATATAACTAGAAACACACATACTTATTTATATAAACATCCATATACAACAATATACATACACATACATGCCAATAACTTTAACTAATCAATTTTATAACTACACTAGCAGACCCACGCAACCTCGTTTGCGCTTTTATTGCCCGTAGCGTGAAAATTTCCCCCGTTTTTGAAACATTCTTCATTGTTGCTCCGCTCCTATTAGTAGTAGCGTGATGATATATACCCTATAGCCTTCCTCGATAAATGGACTATCCAACACCGAAAGAATTTTTCAAATCGGACCAACGGTTCCTGAGATTAGCGTGTTCAAACAAACAAACAAACAAACAAACAAACTCTTCAGCTTTATATATTAGTATAGATATTGCATTTTTGTTCATTGCAATCAATTTATGACTATTGATGCTATGTATTTCCTAAAAAATAAAAATGAATATAGTTATTTTTAAAACATTTTAAAATCTACTAATATAGGTACATACTATGCAAAATATTAATTACATGGGAACACAAAACAGAAAGATAGGTAGAAGTGTTATGTGTCATAATTTACAGCGGAACGACTGTCGCCAAACTCAGACAAATGAAAGGACTAATAATATTGCACACTAATAACGAATTGCTTTCATTTGATGTTTGTATTTTGCTCAAAACTAGCCTACAATACATCAAGTCGCACGTTTAATAATATTTCTTCTTGCGTAATGTATATGTATATAAATTGTGACACATAACACTTCTACCTATCTTTCCTCAGATAAAGAATAACACTATTAAACACGGGTATTCTTTATCTGAGTATCTTTCTGTTTTGTGTAGAGGAAGTTGAATAGGGTATAGGTATGTGACAAGTAGGGATTTTTTTTTTTTTTATGTTTGACCCTGCCATAATGACTCTACTCTGCCTGATGGAAAGCATAAGCAGAATCCAAGAGTGATGGTCACCATACTGCGAACGCAGACAATGCAACAATGCAGCATGGTGACCCACACCATGGCGGGCTAGTGATGCTTTCGCATCATTGGGCCTCCGGTCTCGCACTCACCAACGAAACACGACAGCATGATCGCTGTCATTTTACGTTGATTTTCTGTGCGAGGGTAGTACCGCCCCGGTCGATCCGGCCCGTTCGTGCTGAAATCAGCGTGGCTCTACTACCTTTGATTAACTCTATTAACTTCTTTCAGTAGAGATTACTAGGTGGTAGCATCAGTGGCGTAGCCTGAGTGTCGACAATTTTGTCGCCCTCTTATTTAGATACTAGCCGACCCACGCAACGTCGTTTGCGTTTGCAATCTCCTATTGCCTGTAGCGTGATAATTTTCCCCCGTTTTTGTAACATTCTTCATTGGTGCTCCGCTTAGCGTGATGATATATAGCCTATAGCCTTCCTCGATAAATGAGCTTTCTAAAGCTGAGCTTTTTACTAGTTTCACCTGCCTCTGTCAGCGTATAAATCGCCATAGAGACCTTCCACTTCCGAAAGGACGTCAACTTCGTCAAGCGGCTTCCTCCAAAGAGACTGTGCAAACACTTTTGAACCCCGGTTCTATTCGATCGCTTGTTCGATTGAAAAAGTATTGGAGCATCGGAGGTCGTGTCGTACGAGTACGCTGATCTCTTGGTTTAGTCCGCTTTGCCGACGAAGTTAAAAGTGGGTTTTCACGTCATTCCTTCATTAGCTTTCCGAAAGCTTCGTTTTCTTGTCCTTACGCTGCATTTAACAAAATCTCATACCTTCTTCCCTGAAAATTCAATCCACATTTTCCAGGTTCTGGTTTACGTGTGTTGTGGTGCCACTGTTATTGCAATTTAGTACTCTAGAAGTACATTGGATGGCTTAAGTCGAGGGTTATGGTGTCCTCCCCTTCTCTTCGGACTTCACATTACCCTAAAATATGCTATCTAAGCTGCTCAAGTTCCACCTCGAGTTGTGCCAGATGCGAGAGTAGCCGTAACGTGCAGCCATTAAAAGTTGCCAAGATCAATCGTTTGTAGTGGCTTCCCGGTGATTCTTAGCACCCTCTATCCCACCGTTACCGTCGTCCAGTCTACCGGTCGTATCGATGCTGTGAGTAGGTATAGCTAAATATTTGTCGGATTCATTCAATAATTCAAATAATTTCAATAATTTTAGTGAAATAGGAAAAAATTGCTTAAATCCAACCAACTAAAATTGACTTGCAAGACAATTTACATTAAAAAATATTTTTCTGAATTTATCGTAAATATATATAATGCTATCAATTATGTTTACGGTTAAACAAATGGCTGTAGCTTGTTAGCACATAGCTTCGTCCTACATTTTTGAACAAAAGTTAACTTCTTAAAAAAAATATTGGCTGACTGACCACACAAAATTTTTTTTTTCTAATTTTGCCGCCCTTCCTATGATGGCACCTGGGGCGGTCCGCCCCTCCGCCCCCCCCCCCCTCGCTACGCCACTGGGTAGCATAAGTGACCAGTTTAGTTATTTTTTTTAGTTAATTTCGTTTAAAGTGACCTTTTAAATTTTAATTTAAGATCAGACAATGAATTTTCAAAATGCAAAAAAAAAAATTGTTTATATTTTCACTTCTGTCGGCATGACTACTTGATTATTTTTATTTTTTACTAAATAACTTTTTTTTAGCAAATTAGACATGTACAGAGAAAATATTTTTAGGGTTTGATACTCTTCAACATTGTTATGTGTTGTAGACTAAATTCGTGATATCAGTAAAACGAGTTCTTATCTTCGCCTAAATCTCTAAGATGCTTCAAAAGTTAGTGATTTTTCAATTAAATGCATTAGCGCATGATCCATATTTAGTTTCTCACAAATCCAAATTAATGAAAAAAAATAATGCGAATGTGAATTTGTTCAAGGGTTCGAGGGTAAGCAACGACGCCGCGGTCATACCTGGATGGGTGACCGCTACAGTGGCATGTTACCATGAGCGTTTCCATGATTCGGAGGTCACGCTTTGAACCCGGTTGTTATCATAGCATAACAGTCGTGAATCTTAGTTGGGAGGCCTTTGGGCGGTTTAACACGTTCAACGCCATGTCGGACAATGCTGGGCGACACTTACCTAATCTTCCCGATGAGCCATAGCAAATATTTGAAAATGATAAAAAAAACGATTTTAGTTTTATTGTTAAATATATATGTTTTACTTATGAAACATGAGCATCCCTGCAGAAATCTTTATGTGTGCGGAGATAACTGATGTCACCCAACATTGTCCCCCATGGCCTGTTGTGTGTGATTATTCAAATTATTAACCTTTGCGGCGAACGTGTCGCCCACTCCCAGGTCACTACATGTTTCCGGGAGTGATGTTGACCGAGGATGTTCGCCCGTTGATCTGTCACACTTCTACATTCTGTGAGAATGTCCTGCGACGTTTTTTCTGCCTCCATGCATCCCCTGCACAGAGGACTGTCTGTTGCGCCTGAAGTGAATAGATGCTTGTCTAAGGGCTTGGGGCAAGGGTAGAGGTGGTTCCGGTCCAGCAATTTCTGATCCGCTTTTGGCCGATTCGTCTGAAACGTCGTTACCCACGGATTGACTATGCCTTTTTGTCCGTTGCAAGTTGCAAGCTAATTTTGTTTGTGCTTGCAATGGACTGGAGATTATCGTGACATTCCTTGATTTGTTGTTTTGCAAGGCTTGAAGCATGGATGCACTGTCAGACAATTTTTATCTTTTAGTCTCCCACATCTCTGGCTGCAACTGCTTGTGCTGAAAGCAGCACAAGCAGTTGCATAATCAAAGGATTATGCTAACAAATTCTGGTTGGAAGATTGTGGTTAGCTTGTCTAGAGTGATTGATATTTAAGTCGTTTGAGAAAACGCTAGCTCCTGTACATGACATCAGACAAGAAATTCCACAAGATTTTTTATAGTGTTTATTACGAAGGTCAGAGTTTTATGAGAAAAGATCAAAATGAGCAATGCACAAATTAGTCGAGAAGGAAGCTAAGAGTAGTAAGTATGGTTAGGAAATGGGTTGGAAAAAGTAGTAGAAATAACTCAAGAATCAATATACAACATTTTCGTATTCACTCCAGAGCACTGTCAAAAAACTTTTCAATTTAGATGTTTAAACATAGCCCTGACTGTCGGACAACATTGTCCCCCACGGCCCAAACCGCACATACTGATATCGCCGAACATTGTCTGACACGGCTTGAATGAAAATTTATAGCATTATTCCTTGAAGTTGAATGTGTTAAAAACATCCAACGGTAATATTAGGTACGTAGCTACAACGCTGTCTTGCTAGTACTCAACCCGCACTCGGCCAGCGTGGGGGCATAGGGCCTTAACCATCTCCTGAGAGGAGACCAGAGCCCAGCAGTGAGACGCTATGGGTTGTTAATGTGAATTTGTTTGTCACGCTTTCACGCATAAACTCCTTAAGGGATTTTAAAAGTTCTCCCGTCAATGGGTAGAGTAACATAGGCTATTGCTTTCCATGATAACCGACCAGATTTTTCAAATCTTCTTTCAAATTTTTATAAATATCGAATTATATTAAGAGCTATTTTACATTTAATTTTAGTTCATTTTACCCATGCATTGCACATAGTTATTGGGACAAAGCTAGTTTTAAAGTGTACCACATACAGCATTATTCTACACTATGCTTTTGCTTATTGCACCAAATTTCAGGATAATTGTGTCACCTCTTAACAATATTTGGCTCAAATTTTGTCAGGTAGAAAATAATGAATGCCAAATATTCCACTGAAAAAAAGGTGATTATCCATATTACAAGAACTAACACAACCATTGGATACGTTGCTGATGGTGCAATACTCAGGCTTTCAATTAACAGGCATGTTCTGCAATTATTCGCCTACCTATCAATGTGGACTAGTAGGATGTTTGTTGTATAATGCCAAAATATTTGTATAGAAGTATTACATTAAGAAGTAAATAATGGATCAATATAAAATAAACAACCTTTTTGGGTATATATGAAAAAAAAAATAGTTTGCGACAGTGTTATTTGATTTATTTTGTCTTGCTAGTTATACATTGGTAAAAATATGTAATGCTAAAAGACATGTTGTCTTAGCATTTGGTTTGTAATGCAAAAACGATGCATGGGAACTAATGCTATAATTCCCAAATCGACAAGCTACATAAAAGATTATTATTACACAAAAATGCATTAAATAATGCATCAAATGCAAGTTACAAATTGAAAAGTATTTAACCTGATGCAAAGCTTAAAAAGAACCAGTAGTACTTTATCTTATGTACCTAAGAAATAAAAATTTCCTACAATATTTTACACTTGAACAAAGTTGAATTACAAAAATCAAGCAATTTATGTCACATGAAATCAGTAATAATTTCACAGAAATAATATAATCTTTATGTTTTAGACACAAAATACAAGGTTGATAAAACATACAATAAGCCCACAAAGAGTAATAAACAATTCAAATGAAGTAATTTTTCAACTTCCATAGTTTTAAAATAAACAAGTGTGTTGCATGGGCTCAAAATCACTTACCTAAACCCAGATTACAGTAAAACTAGCCTTAATATAATACCAAAAGCAAGTTTAACTTTTTAAAGGCCACAATAATTTAGGTAATATGATAAATAAATGGGTGTTACCCTCTAAATGGGTAATAAAGAGCTATTTAAATGAATTCTTAGTTATTTACCCCAATCTACAAATATTTGTAAAATAATATAATTTTGCACTTAGCACAATAAATGCAATACACAAATCTAACATACACACTAGCATAGCATTACTAAAATAAAGTCAATATCAGTTACAAATGAAGTTAAGTCATCTTTTAACTGTGTAGAAAATCATGATGAAACAAAGTGGTGTGGAATCAATGTGCATTTTGAGTAGATTGGGTCTATTGAGAAGTCATCAGAAGAGAAACTAAAAAGTGCTTCCCTCTGGTGGCTGTGACAGTTTCATATTTTCCTTGAGTGTCATGAGACGTCTCAGTTCCTGCAGAACTGTCTTGATAGTGTAATCGCGCTGCCACCTTGCAAGAATTGGAACTTGTCTGTTATCCACCTGCATCAATTACAAAATTTTTATTTGATATTCAAATCACCAAACCTACAATTTGTTCCTAAATACTCACAAGTCCAGTCTGACTGTTGACACAGTTCATGTTGATCCTAGAAATAAAGCGAGCAGTTGGAGGTTCATCAGGGTATCTGGTGCCGCATTCAACTTTAAGAGAGTACATTCTATTTTCATAAGGAGTCTGAAATATAAATAAAGTTGTTAATATTTACACACACAAATTTTAGCAATAATAAATGAAAGATAGTTACTCTTGGGGGGCCAATAATCATGCCAGTCCAATGAGTGAGTGTCATATCATCGTCACTTTCGAGACCCCAAGATATTGTTCCATCGCCCACTCCCTTTTGGCCTTGTTCAAGTTCTTCTAGAAGACGAAAGTTTCGAGGCACCACTGTCAAAAGAAACCAAGTTTAAAATTAAAAATGAACGGCATTGGTTCACAAAGAAAATTAATTATTAACAGGTACTAAACAATAAAAATAATATGTATAAAAAACAAAATCTTACCAACGCCTGATGACGGATTCGCCATGATCAGAATTTCACCGGCGCACAACCTAGCAAAAATCTACTTTTATTTTACCTAAGCGGGTATTAATCATAAAAGTTATATGATTATTTTCTGCAATTACGCATCCAAATCAGAATAAAATCGTTAAATGTATACCCATATATTCCTTTGATTTTTCACTCAAAGAGAAAAAACGAAGGTTAACAATTTTTTGTTGACTTTGACAAATGTCATTGCTCTATAGTCTATAGTCAGTTTGACTAGAGGAACGACCAAGAAACTTTCAATACAACAAAAATAAAAAATATTTACGGTTGAATTGACAATCTCCTCCATTTTTGAAGTTGGTTAAAAATGAGACAAAAAGCTTTTCTCATTTTTATTCTCAATTTAAATCCAGGAATAGCAATATATAATACTTTTGTTATATTGAGAATTGCTACTAAAGAATATGAAAATGCCAATAATTTGAATACGCAGCTGAAAATTGAGGTCGTGGGGCACGGTATGTTAACTCAAGTAATGAAATCTAGGCAAATTGATCTTACAAAAAATTGGAAGACTAAAATTTTAACACTGAATAATAAAATTCGAACTAAGCTACAGGCGGTCAATTTAAAATGAGAAAAGTCATACTTGACTTTGTAGGAAAAAGCAGTCAAGTATGAGTCGGACTCGCCCATGAAGTTCTTGTAGTTCGTTGTAACTTTGATCGATGTTTTGATAGTAGTGTTTTTTTTTCGGTTTATGATTTAGGACGTATAAAATAAAACTACTAACTAGATCTCGTTCAAACCAATTTTCGGTGGAATTTTGTATGGTATTGTACACCTTATTTTTTTTTAGTTTTATTATTCTCTTATTTCAGAAGTATGCAAGTATGACTAATTCTAATTTTAAATTGGCCGCCTGTAGCTTGGTTCGACCTTTAATATTCAGTGTTTAAACATTTTAGTCTTCCAATTTTTTGTAAGATCAACGCTAACAATGCAATAGCCTAGATTTTATTACTTGAGTTAAAATAACGTGCCCCCTCGACCTCAATTGTCAGCTGCGTATTCAAATGATTGGCATTTACTTACCAAGTTTCAACAGTAAAGTTCTTTTACTTTCGGAAAAAAGTGGCTGTGACCTACGCACAGACAGACAGACATGACGAACCCATAAGGGTTCCGCTTTTTGCCATTTACGGAACCCTAAAAAGGTTTAGAATTTTATTAATTACGTTAGATCAGGTTTATATTGCATGTTAATTAAACTAACGTTCCAAATTTCAGAGAGGGCAAACGCGCCGACGTATTGCCTGATGGTAATCGATTACCGCCGCCCATGGACAACCCAACACAAGAGGCGTTACAGGTCCGCAAGCGCTGTTTTTCACCTAGTTTTATGTGAGGCCATGGTATCATCACTCCGACCGAGCCCGCCTATGCGTGCCGAAGCGTAGCTCTCCCACTGGAGACAAGTTCGTATATCATCAGCACAAGGTTTGTAAATAATGGTTCCCTACTTATTTGTCTATCCAGTTAACTACTATTTAGCTATATAAATATTCTAACTCCCGCCTCTAGTATCAAAATTTTGACCAGTCTAGAACGATACTTTGACAGTTTTCGATACAATTTGTGTCACGGAAAATGTATAATATCAGATTTATGTGGTTTCTTGCTGGACAGGACAATAAGTATGTTGTGAAAAGTCGATGTAATTGAAGCGTCCTATTTTCTCAGCAATTGATTTTATTTTTGAGCTAGTAGTACTAGCTTCGTCTAGAAATATTTGAGATTACTATTACTGCGCTAAGGGTTATTAAAGTCTATTTCTATTCCGGGTTCAAATCCCACATAGTACAACACTTTATGTGATCCACAAATTATTGTTTTGGATCAGGGTGTTCTTTGTGTCCGTTTTATTTATGCTTGTAAAGTCCCACGTGACACTGGATACTTATTCCTAAGGCGGGAGCTGTCTACATTTAAATCTTGAAAATGATGAGAACAAAAAAGCATTGCTGGTGAAATCGGTTCGCCCATTCTTAAATTAGTCTCCTATTGTTTTTTCATTAATTTGGCTTTTGGAAACAAATGATAATTTATTCCGGTACGCAACAACATTTCATATTTTTGCTTTTATTAGCAACAGGTTTATTTAAATAATTCTCTCCCAATTTTAACAGCAAAGTGTCGTTCTTCGACCACTTCTGAATTTCACCGCTAGAGGCGCATGAATAATATTTGCATCGCCAATAGTTTCTGTACATGACATTAAAAAGCATTTTTACCGAATCAATTTTTTTAAAATTGATTTAATAAATGCCCAGTATCGTGGCTGGCGAAATCACTGTCGGAATGGAATACTATATTCCCTACGGTGAGGTCGCCAGCGCAACGACCCGTCGGCCTACCGCGCATGGACCAGGGCCCGCGCTCACGGCTCCCCTGACATTGATCGACTAAAAGCAGCGTTTAACAAAGCCACTAGGGGATGTAAGAACACATACTACATAAGAGCGGATGCGCAGCGCATCGCGCGGCTTAGTCAAGAATTCGTTGCATACACTACGGGTAGCCGAAAGTTCTGGCGATTGGCCAAAGCCGCTTCTTCCACCCCTGGCTACCACCGCTGAAATATCCAGACGAATCGCTGGCCCATCAGCTGCAGGAGAAAGCACAACTGCTTGTTGATCTTTTTGCGACTATCTCCCGAATCGATGACCGCGGCAAGCACCCGCCTACTATTCCGAGCTGCGACACTACAATGCGGGATATTCGAATCCAGCTGAGCGATGTCCGTGCGGAGGTTCGGTCACTCGACGTTCGGAAAGCCAGTGGACCCGACGGTATCCCAGCGGTGGTTCTTAAGAACTGTGCACCAAAGTTGTCTCCGGTATTGATGCACCTGTATCGCCTGTCATATTCCTCGGGAACTGTTCCGGAGACTTGGAGAGAGGCAAATGTTCAACCCATCCCCAAAAAAAGCGACCGCTCCGACCCGGCCAACTACCGTCTGATAGCCGTCACCTCCATTATCTGCAAAGTGTTTGAGCACTCCGTCCTGTCGCCCACACTGTTTCTTCTGCATATCAATGACATGTTAGCCCTTGGCAACATTCATTGCTATGCAGACGACAGCACAGTTCATGGGCCATAGTTTGGACACCCTACAGTCAAGCTAGCAGACATTGAGTAAGAACGACAGGAGCTTGTCGTTCAACTCGGCCATGTTCTGGGCCGCATTTCTCAATGGGGCTGTGAGAATAGGGTCGAGTTTAACGCCAGAAAAACATAGGTGTGCGCGTTTTCTGCCAAAAAGTCTCCATTCCTTCCCCTTCCCACTTTTCAGAATACTCAAATGCCGTTACAAGGTAGGCTCGACAACATGGGTATGGATATCTGCCGAGGTCTCAACCCACGCGAATACGTTGAGAGTGTCACTAAAGCGGCCTCGCGTTAACTAGGTGATTTGAACAAGGGGAGACGGTTCTTCTCGCCCGGGCACCTGTGTCTTCTTTACAAGACCCAGGTTCGCTCGTGCGTGTAGTACTGTTCTCATCTTTGCGATGGTGCCGCATAGTACCCGTTTGATGCTCTCGACCTCGACGATGCTCGACGGTTGCAGCGGCGAGCAATCCACATTGTCATCAATCCCGAAGCCACCCAGTCCCTTGATCCTCTGCAGTTGCGAAGAGATATCGCCTCTATGGCAGTCCTCTATCGTTTTTATCATGGAGAGTTTTCCTCCACAGGACAACACGTGCAGGCCTTGGAAGTCACCGCTTTAGAGTAGTAGACATACGTTCTCGTACTCATCGCTTCGGTTCTTCCTTCCTGTGCCGAGCGGTCACAACCTGGAACTCACTACCAGCATACGTGTTTCCTTCCCACTATGATCCCGGGTCCTTTAAGCGGGGCGTGAAAAAGCATCTCACCAAGCCGCCATAATGCGGGTCACTATGCTGCTTTGTGCTTATTCGCAATGAGGATGGTGACCACCACTCTTGGATTCTGCTCATGCTTTCCATCAAGCAGGGCAGAGTCATTTTGGCAGTTGACTTTAAAAAAAAAGTGATTATATACACTACCTTTCCAGAGATTACCCGCCATTCCAGAGATTATCCGGAACAAACAGACCGACAGACAGACAAAAATTTTGAATAAAATTATTTTGGTCCATGTATCGTGTATACATTCTCTCTGTAAAGCTCCGTCTGTTTAGATTCTCTCAGGGAAACGAAGCGTCAGAAAGAAACAGCTAAAAAGCAAGGATGGCGAACTAATTGTGACATCAGAAGGGCAACTGCGACGCTGGCAGGAGCACTTCCAGGAAATCTTCCGCATCCCAGATGACCCCACTAATACCACGCCTTATAACAGTCTGCCTCTGCAATGTTTAAACATTGACTACTCCCCACCGACTTGAGAGGAAGTATTACACGCCACTCGCTCGCTCAAGTACGGCAAGGCCCCAGGTGTTGACCTTATTACGACTGAGATGTTAAAGACAGATGTGGCTTCCGCTGCAAATGCTTTGACACCCCTACTACGGCGCGGCTCGCAAGACGAAGAGCTGTCGGATGACTGGAACAAAGGCCTCCTTATCACTGTGCCAAAAAAGGGAGATCTCAGTCAATACAGCAACTGGAGAGGCATTACTTTGCTTTCGATCCATTCCTAGGTGCTCTACAAAGTTATTTTGGATCGGTTTTCGAGGGCCGTTGACCCTCTAATTCGCAGTGAGCAAGCAGGACTCCGCCTGAACCGGTCGTGTACAGACCAGATTAACACTCAGTATTATAATACTTACCATACCCATACCATA
Source organism: Spilosoma lubricipeda (assembly GCA_905220595.1). NCBI lineage: Eukaryota > Metazoa > Arthropoda > Insecta > Lepidoptera > Erebidae > Spilosoma > Spilosoma lubricipeda. The sequence goes on from HG992290.1 coordinate 8,616,108, forward strand.
CATACCATACCATACTGGAACAGGCATCAGAATGGCAAAGGGAGGTGTATCTTATCTTTGTAGATTTCGAAAAAGCCTTTGATACGGTGAGATGGGCTAGCATCTGGTCCCGTCTACGCGAGATGGGTGTCCCGGAGAAAATCATCAACATCACACGAGCCTTGTACAAGAATTATTCTTGCAAAGTTACGCACAACGGACTCGAACGGGTGGCGATGAATTGTGGATGCCCTCTGCCCCATCTAGGGGACATAAGACCTTAAGTCAAGTAAGTCAAGTCATACATATGCTTTTATTTAAAAGCGGTTATTTTTATATTACAAACAGACATTCCAATTTTATTTATTTGTATAGATATTACACTCTTCGAATCTTACACTATCGAACTCTTCTTAAATTAGTTGATTCACCATTTTGTCAATGCTCAACCCCTGATTCTATGAACAGTCGGCTCATCATATCCTCTGAGAATGTGATCTTTGGTGCAATGAACGTAATTAAAATGCTAAATATATATAGACCGGTATATGCGATCTTGTGTCAACTGCGGTTTCCGTGTGTTTAGGCGATTCTGCCAAACATACTATAGTAATCAAATATAGCTCACTTAGGACCCGCCTACTTTGACTGCATTTCTCTAGACTCTCGCTTTGCTAAGGAGGGAAGAGGAATTATTATAAACTTCTCCAGTTTTTCTTCTGATTAATTTCGTTGCGGGTTCCAAGACAGTTTTATTTTTTCCAGGGACTTCCCGAGTGTTTTAATTCGGTGTGATCGTTGGTCACCGCTGATGATCCTGGTGTGCAGGAGTTACAGTGGTGGGCGTGTGGGAGGGATTAGTCCCATTAAAAAAATTAGACAGTTGAAATTTTCATAGATATATCTGTCGCTCAAAACAGAATAAAATAAATATTAAATGGGGCTCCCATACAACAAACGTGATTTTTTGCTCGTTTTGGCTCGAAATGGATAACGGCCACAGGTAGACGCTTGAAATGTTTAGCTAACGGTACGTAACCCTTCCTGCGAGAGTTGACAGATTTTTCATTTTTTTGTTTATGCCTTGAACTGCTTTACACGTATAAACTTAGAGATAATGAGTATAAAATATCTCAAAATCGTAAACATTGCGATTTTAAAACATTCTAAGATCTGATTAATTCCATCTGCAACAATCCTTTTTTATTTGATCTGAGGGAACAATATAGGGCACCTAATTGTATGTTAAATAACTCTGCGATTTTAGGAAATATGCTCGAAACCATTTTTTCGTAATCATTCTAAAACTTTACCTTTAAAATAAGAAAAGGCCTTTGCTGTACAAAGTAAAATAGGGGTTAGGTTAGCGTACCTTCATTGCAATGACACACCTCTAGAACTGTCATTTTAATAACCTTAAATCTAAATTTATTTGTTTAGGTATTGCATAGCAAAAATACTCTTACTACGCTGTTGCTTTTGTTTCAGCTTACGCTGAGTATTTTCCATGACTCATGACTCTGCAATTGCTTCGAATCGTTCGTAACTCATTTGTCATTCCATCAGAAAACAGCTCGTATTTCGGTCGCCATTGCAAGTTCTTACGTAGCAAACACCGTTATTCGGAGTGGGGGTCGGGACGCGCGAGGGGGGCACGTTTCAGCAGCGCCGTTGGAGCGCGAGTTCACTCTGTCACTCGGTCATTACGGTATTTTTCTGTAGCGCGTCCTACATTTACGATCGTGAAAGAAAAAGTGACAATGCCCGAAAACAAACCATTTCAGCGTCTCCCAAAATGTGTAGTACCAAAACATTACGATTTGGAATTGGTTCCGAATTTGGAGAAATTTACATTTAAGGGTAAAACAGCAGTGAAAGTATTGGTAAGTAGAAATTTCATCATCGACGCTGCAAATATTGTACCCATGTGCCATGTTATAGTAATTACATTACGTTTTAGATCGTGAATCCAACCAATGAAATAATTCTTAATTGCTTGGATTTGGAATTATCGAATGTGAAATTGCAATATCATGACGGAAGTTCAGAGTCAACGTTAATTCCATCCGAAGTACGTCTAAGCACGGCTGATGAAACTGCTACCATAGTGTTTGATAAACAGCTCGTTGAGGGCGAAGCAACGCTACTTTGCGAATTCGATGGTGAGATCAATGACAAAATGAAGGGTCTTTACCGCAGCAAGTATCTGACTCCAAGTGGCGAGGAACGGCACGCTGCAGTCACGCAGTTCGAAGCTACCGATGCGCGCCGGTGTTTTCCTTGCTGGGACGAACCAGCTATCAAAGCTACTTTTGATATTACACTTGAAGTGCCAGCCGATCGTGTAGCTTTATCCAACATGCCTGTCAAGGAAGAGAAATTAAATGGTGCTAAGAAGATAATTCATTTTGATACAACACCTATAATGTCAACGTATCTTGTGGCGGTTGTTGTTGGTGAATATGATTATGTTGAAAAGAAATCTCGTGATGGTGTATTGGTAAGAGTTTATACACCGGTAGGTAAAAGTAAACAAGGATTGTTTGCCTTAGAAGTTGCGTCCAAAGTTCTTCCTTATTACAAGGAATACTTTGACATAGCTTATCCTCTGCCTAAAATTGATCTGATAGCAATAGCAGATTTCTCTGCTGGTGCCATGGAAAATTGGGGCCTGGTAACTTACAGAGAGACTTGTCTTCTTGTGGATGAGGAACATACATCAGCTGTGAGGAGACAGTGGATAGCTTTGGTTGTTGGCCATGAGCTTGCTCACCAGTGGTTTGGTAACCTTGTGACCATGGAGTGGTGGACTCATCTCTGGTTGAATGAAGGGTATGCCTCCTTTGTGGAATTTCTCTGCGTTAACCACCTGTTTCCAGAATATGATATTTGGACTCAATTTGTTACTGAGAATTATATCAGGTAAGATGTTATTGGTTTTTTTAGCATACTAGCTGAACCCTGTCGTGTTACCCGTGGTTATTGTTGTACGGCGAGTAACGCTGAGGGACAAAGTTAGTCTAAAAAAAGTAGCCTAAGTTACTCCCTGGATCATCAGCTATCTGAAAGTGAAAGTCCCGTCGGTCCATAAATTACCTGGAACAAACAGACAGCCAAAAAAATTACCATGTAGACATACATATGCATTTAGTAAAAAGCGGTTATTTTAATTTTAGAAACTGACACTCTAATTTTATTTATTTGTATAGATATTTAAAATATCATTATTAATACTGATATATTACTTGTACTGAACTTTACATGATATCCTTGATAATTAATAGAAAACTTATGTATTACACCTGTTTAGTTAGATTTTTTTATTTTATTTCCATAAGTGTATTTATAAATAACTAGCTGAACCCCGCGGTGTTACCCGCGGTTATTGTTGTACCGCGAGTAACACCGCGCGACAAAGTTAGTCTAAAAAACGTAGCCTAAGTTACTCCCCGGATCATCAGCTACCTGCCAGTGAAAGTCCCATCAAAATCCGTCCAGCCGTTCTAGAGATTACCCGGAACAAACAGACAGACAGACAGACAAATAAAAAATTATCTACATTTTTCGTATATGTACCGTGTATACATATATATGCATTTAGTAAAAAGCGGTTATTTTAATATTACAAACAGACACTCCAATTTTATTTATTTGTATAGATGAACCTACCTATGTGTTAACTTTGCTCTCATGCTACTATCTTAGACTACACATTAATGATTCTAAGGTGTAATTTATTTATGTATTTATTTGAAGAGGCTTTAATATCATCTATTTGAAGAAAGAGGTTTCATTATCTTTTGTTTTGTTAAATGTTTATCAGCAATAGTTGGCTGTTTGCCAACTAAATGTGCTGTAAAGTCATTCACCCAGTGAACACATGAGAACAATAGAATTTGTTTAATCACCTACATGACTTGACTACTTATTTCTTAAGTTTAAAATAATTATTAGCATTCCATTGTTTATTGAATTTTCATTTCAGGGCATTAGAATTGGATTGTTTGAAAAATTCACATCCTATTGAGGTACCTGTGGGTCATCCATCAGAAATAGATGAAATTTTTGATGACATATCTTACAATAAAGGTGCATCTGTAATCCGGATGTTGCACAGATATATTGGTGATGAAGATTTCCGTAAGGGCATGACTATTTACCTGACAAGACATCAGGTAAACATTTACAATACTCATTTATGTACTATATATATTTTTAGGAGACTTATTTAATATTTCTAATATAAACCAACATTAGCCATAGAGTGCATCAATATCACTCTTTGATTCTACTTGTGCTTTCCTTGAGGCAGATTAGAATCATTTATGCTGCTATTACATAAACAAAAAGTCAGCACTTGGTAACTTGGTAATGTAGGTTACATTACATATTATGAACATAGAAATATTTATTTATTGTAAAATTGTTATCATTTACATTTCAGTACAAAAATACATTTACGGAAGATTTATGGGCAGCCTTAGAAGAAGCATCCAATAAGCCTGTTGGGGCTGTAATGTCTACATGGACAAAGCAAATGGGCTTTCCTATGGTTGAGGTTGGTTAATAACTAAGATACTGAAAATGAACTGTGCTTGCCATACCATAATTAATTACAGCCCTATAATATATTTTTGATTCCTATCCTTATTTTAAATCTCATCTAGAAAGATGTTACTATTTTCACAGCTAAACAACCACTAAATCGAGATAAAGTTCCAATAAAACCAGCTATTGGAAACTGGAAGTTATGGATCGACACAGGCAGGCAGTAGATTTTGGTGTTTTTGCCTAATTTACCTCGACAATACAGCACATGCTGTGGCGTCTGTTTGTGTCGATCTATGATTCTTAACTACAGCTTCAATTTAACGTTCATAAATGTCACTTAGTGTCTTAATTGAATAAATGATTTTGAATTTATTAAAAATTAATCCCTTAAATTAAATAGTTTTAATCAGCAATTTTTTATCATTTAGATAAAAAATCTCTCTTTTAAATGTACAGATTGGAGTTACTTAGGTACTATGAAAACTAAATGTGTTTTGTTACTATTGAATATTCTATTTGCAGGTTAATTCAGAACAAAGAGGTGCAGATAGAGTACTGACACTAACACAACAGAAGTTCTGTGCAGATGGCAGTCAAGGGAATGACACACTCTGGATGGTTCCTATTACAATATCCACTCAAGAACAACCAACAAAGGTACTGTAAAATTTTTAAATCTCCATCATTTGATAACAAATTAATCAAGACTTAAGATAAGATTAAAGACACTAATCAATAATCTTCACAAATGTTTGTTTTTGTGAATGTAAACTAAAACATCATTGATTTAAAAATGTTTTTTCATTAATATCAAAGGACTATTTACAGCAAAATACATGAAAATTATCATGCCTTAACAGAGAGTGATTGTACTAACTTATAATTTATTTATAGGCTTTGCATTTTCTGTGATACACAAATTGTTATTTTGAATCTGGTTATTCTTTGTGTCCTTTTGTCCCCAGAGACATAATTATTTGTAAGCGAGTTATATTTATTTAAGAATGTAAAAAAATGATTGGTTTTAAACTTTCTAACAGTTACACCACTGTATACTGACTTCATGCTGTGCCAACCCAGATAGAAGTGTTGTTGTCGATGTAAAAAAGGAAGAGTCAAATGTAAAAGTCTTATATAATAATATTATGTTAATATAATAATTAGATTTCTACATTGTCTTAGATACTTTTTATAATATTGTAGGTTTAATTTATTGCAAGTAGTCTTGTGTTGATAATTTATTAATTGTGTTGCTATCTGTATGTAAATAATTTAATGTTATCTCAGTAGGTATAGCATGGTACATGGTATAAATGATACATGAAGCTCATATAAAACATATATTTTCATTTCAGATAGCTTTATCAACTGTTCTGGAAAAGAGACAACAGGAAGTTGTTTTAAAAAATGTTGCTGAGAACTCTTGGGTCAAACTTAATCCTGGCACTGTAAGTACATTTATTTTTCTAAAATATTACATGGAGGATTTAAGAAATTCTACTTTAATATTATTTAAGAATAAGAATCATAAAATAGTATATCTGTACAAATAAAAAAAATGAGTGTCTGTTTGTAATTTGTATAGACTAGCTTCGCCCCGCAGCGTTACCCGCGGTTGTTGTAAATGTACAATTAAATAACAATTTTTCACTAAATGACTTACAAAAAAACCTAACACCTCGGGGCTCAGCTAGTAAATATATATGGGGTATGTTCAAGCTCAGCCCAAGATCATAATGAAAAGTGAACATGTGCAGTGGTAGTGAGTTCCATGTCTTGATGGCTCGACACAAGAAGAAAGAACAGAAACATTGCGTTCGAGAGTGTATGTCTCTATCTAAACTGGTGACTGAGAAGGCCAGCACGTATTGTGCTGTGGAGGAGGGAGAAGAGGGGACCAGTTATGAGGAAGTCCGACCATGATACAGGCAATAGAGGACTGCCATAGAGGAGATATCTCTTCGCAGCTGCAGAGGTTCTAGGTACTCGGTGACTTCGGGACTACCGATGATGCTGGCTGCTCGCCACTGCAACCGATCGAGAGCGTCAAATAGATACTGTGCGGCACCATCGCATAGATGAGAACAGTACTCCATGCACGAGCGAACCTAGGTCTTGTAAAGAAGACACAGTTGCACGGGCGTGAAGAAACGTCTCATCCTGTTAAGTACACCTAACTTCTGCGAGGCCGTTTTAATGACGCTCTCGATGTACATACGCATGTTGAGATCACGGTAGATATCCATACCCAGGATACCGAGCTTATCTTGCAGGGGCAGTTGAGTGTTCCGAAGAGTCGGGTGGAGAAGGAACGGAGACTTTTTTGTAAATAACGCGCACACCTGTGTTTTCTTGGCGTTAAAATCGACCAGATTTTCACTGCCCCATTGAGAGATGCGGCTTAGAACCAGGTCGAGCTCAGCGACAAGATCCCATCGCTTCTCCTCAACTTCCGCAGACTTAGCTGTAGGGTGACCAAAATATCGCCCATGAACTGTACTGTCGTCTGCATAGCAATAGCAAGTTGCGGAAGTTTGGAGAGAAGCGAGCGGTAACAAACCCTATCGAAAGCTTTAGCCATGTCAAGGCTCATGGCCAAGGACTCCCCATATCTGTCAATAGCCTCACCCCAAAGATTAGTGACATATGCTACTAGAAGATCACCCGTGGACCGGTTCGGCCTAAAGCCATATTGCCGACCATTTAGCAAGGAGTGATCTTCCAGGTAGAGGATCAATTGCTTGTTGATGATCCGTTCGAGCACCTTGCAGAGGATGAAAGTTACAGCTATAGGTCGGTAATTAGCCGGGTCTGAATGGTCACCTATTTTGGAGATAGGTTGTACATTCAGCTCTCTCCTAGTACAATTCCTGAGGAATTTGATCTATGTAAGCATTCTTACAGAGTTTTATAATCACATAATGTATTATACAGGTCGGATATTATAGAACACGCTACCCTGCGTCAATGCTGGCACAGCTGGTGACGGCCGTCCGCGATGGTTCACTGCCGCCGCTCGACAGGTTAGGCCTCCTTGACGACTGCTTCGCGCTAGTCCAGGCTGGACACACGCAAACTGCTGAGGTGTGTACAAATCTCTTTGATACCCAACACATTTTTAAATTAATAAGGAGTAGAAATAATTGCAATTTTCATCAGCAAATGTTGAAATAATTGTTTATTTACTAGAAAAAATTAAAAACACTGCTGTTATCACAAATAATATCTTAATCAATCTATAATTTTATTTCTCCTCAAATTTTATTATTTCTTAATATTTTCTAATTTACATAACACTGAAATAGTTGTTCGTTATTTTAATAACAATTGTCAATTATTAACGCTGGTCATAATACAAAAAAAAATGAAGAAAAATGTATACTTCAATCCTAATACAATAAAGAAGTACTATATTCGCTTCTCGTTTATATGACTTAATCTTTAGAACTAACAAATTCAATGATTGGTTTTGTGACAGAATTATTTATTCAATAAAACATATTTTTAAATAACTCTTAAAAGTACACTAGGGGTCATAGACACAGATGTGATAATTAGAAGGAAAAGCTAGTATATGTGGGAGAGCCATGCTTCGGCATGAATGGGCCGGCTCGACCAGAGTGATACCACGGCCTCACAGAAAACTAAATATGAAATAGTGCTTGCGCTGTATTTCACTTTTCCTATCCCCAAAGGTTAGCAACGCACTTGTGACGCCTCTGGTGTTGCGGGTGTCTACCGCCTATAGACACCCGCAACGTCGTCTCGTCTGCTCGTTTGCCCCTTATACCATAAAAAAAAGTGGCCATCTTGATATATCTATAAAATAAAGTCGCTTCTGCTGCCTGTTTGCTTAGATGTTTTAAACTACTCAACGCAGAGTGATTCAAGAGGAAGGTTTATGTAATACATACATATTATAATAGAGGAAGTCCGAGAATTTCAAAGACTTCCGTGCGAGTCCGGATTGGGTCGCTAGTAATGTTGTATTGCCAATGTATTCTTAACTATTATTATTTATGATTGCATTTTTATTTTGCTTACAGTCATTGAAACTCATGGAAGCTTTTAGTAACGAAACAAACTTTACAGTGTGGTCTTCAATATCCAACTGTATGTCCAAACTCAGTGCCTTACTGTCGCATACACCACTTGACAAGCCCTTGAAGAATTTCGGAAGAAAATTATTTTCAAACATTACTAGGCGGTTAGGCTGGGATGCTGAGGAGAAGGAAAGTCATCTCGACACCTTGCTTCGAAGTTTAGTTCTTAACAAAATGATCAGCTTTGAGGACCCAGATACCATTAAGGAAGCCAAGATCCGGTAATTCAATCGATTTTAATTTTTTTGTGTTAAATTTAGGTGTTGTGTTGAGCCCGTGTAGCAGTCGGAAGGTCAAATACGTGCTATCACATGCATCTGTTAGTATTATAATATGTTTTGTTAGATGTCATCGTCTTAAGAATGCATTCTATTTTTTTTGAGCAATATTCTTTAAATTAAATGAAACTCATGTTGCAGTCACAGTGTTGAACATTGAGTATGAAATGAATGATGTCCTTTACTATTTATTCAGCTTGAAGGCTGATAAGTTACATGTTCTTAAAAAAGATAGTTTTAATATGAAGAAATAAAATACTAAGAAAATGAATTAATGCTGACAGAAATTTCTGCTGATGACTGATCATGATGTTGTTAAGGATCAGAGTCTACGGATAGAATAAAATGACGCCGAGAGGCAGTTGGTTTTATTTCGTTGCATCAAATACAATTGTATTCTAAAGAACTAGGTTGAATTTTACTTGTTACTGAATCTCTCTATTCGACATTTTCATTACTCCGTCTATCGGCGTTGATCCAAGTATACATTTTGATCTTACAGTAATCACATAAGTATTTAGGAGTTTGTGGTGTTTTCAAGCACATAAGTGACGCAGTAATGTGTCGTCAGGTTCGAGCGGCACTCGTCGGGCTCGGTGCCGCTGGCGGCGGACCTGCGCTCGGCGTGCTACCGCGCCGTGCTGGCGGGCGCGGACGAGCGCACGTTCGAGCGCTTCCTGGCGCTGTACCGCGCCGCCGACCTGCACGAGGAGAAGGACCGCATCAGCCGCGCGCTCGGCGCCGTCAACGACCCCGCCATCCTCAAGCGCGTGCTCGACTTCGCGATATCGGTAATCCTTACATCTACAAACATCACACACGTCTCACAAACCACACCACACGCTCTGACAGATATTACAGATAAAATACACTCAGACACAGATCAAATGATTGTGCTGGATGGGAATCAAAATCCACGTCCTCTGGCTTCACAGTCAGAGTCACTAACCACTAAAACAACAGACCCAGACAGACAACAGAAAAAACGATTTACAGACACATGTACGGATGGTCAAGCTTGTTGTCAAACGTCTTATATTTAACAATAGGGAATATGCATAAAAATTTTGGTTGTCTGTACAAAAAAATAAAAAAGCCACTGGCGGCATTGGACGATTATAGACTACTAGCAAACCCACGCAACCTCGTTTGCGTCTACTTTTATAGCCTATAGCCTTCCTCGATAAATGGGCTATCTAACACTGAAAGAATTTTTCAAATCAGACCAGCGGTTCCTGAGATTAGTGTGTTCAAACAAACAAACAAACTCTTCAGCTTTATATCTTACTAGCCGACCCACGCAACCTCGTTTGCGCCTTATATTGCCCGTAGCGTGAAAATTTCCCCCGTTTTTGAAACATTCTTCATTGTTGCTCCGCTCCTATTAGTAGTAGCGTGATGATATATACCCTATAGCCTTCCTCGATAAATGGTCTATCCAACACCGAAAGAATTTTTCAAATCGGACCAGCGGTTCCTGAGATTAGCGTGTTCAAACAAACAAACAAACAAACTCTTCAGCTTTATATATTAGTATAGAAATATAAAATTCTCGTATCACAGTTTTCGTTCCCATATTCCTCCGAAACGGCTTGACCGATTCTCATGAAATTTTGTGAGCATATTGAGTAGGTCTGACAATCGGCCAACATCTATTTTTCATCCCCCTAAATGGTAAGGGTGTCCCATCCTTAAAAAAATAATATGGCAAAACGACGTAGCTAGTATTAGTATAGATTTGACAGACGCTGTGATACGAACGTGGACGATATAGGGGATATACTTAAAAAGTATTTTTTTAATTAGTGATTAAACCTAGAAATAATCAATAAAAAGTAAAAATTAAGGGAGGAAAATTCAAACCTACAAAACGCGTCACTATTGGTCGAAACGAAATGTGACGTCAATGGTCACTTCATCGAAATTATCGGCGTCGTAATTCATACTGTGTTAAATTAACTTCTTTCATGATTTTTATAGCAATTAAAACTGTAAATAAGTATAAAGTAACTGAAACACTGAATAGTTAACATATACGAAATGACAATGGCGTCATTGGCCGTGTAAAAATCGCGCGCAAAATGAGGGAGTATAAAAAGGCCGCCATTTTTTAAAATTAGAATAGAATAATAGAATAGAATAGAATACATTTAATTAGGCAGTGTATTGCACTTCGAAAATAATTTTGGCTATTTTCAAGCCTATTTTTATTTTTTCTTTGTTATAGAGACGTAAATGATCAGAATAGAATAGATTAAGTAAGTTGATTCTTAATTTTACGAAAAAATGACCAAGGAGATGGATAGGCCTATCAAAGTCGACAAATTTAGAAAATTTTAAATTCATAGTTTAACAAATAGTCTTAATTCTAGGAAACTTGGGGCAATTGTATCATTATTTTTGACTGTAATTCTAGAAATATTTTGTAGGGTTACAGTTCTAAATTTTAAATAAACGAAAATAATAAAAATTAACCACAATAACCGAAAAATGGTTACAGTTTGACCACATTTCTGGGTTTTTCTTAAATGCCCATAATATTCAAACTGCATACGATAGTTTTTTTTCTCATGTTGGTTACAATCATTCCTGTCACCCCGTTTCGGATTGACGTTGAGTTCTGGGAAACCCTATTTACATAGATAAATTAAAATTATCCGATACGAACGACACCACTCACCCTACAATATGAGCGAATAACCCCGATACGCGTGCCCCGACACAGATTTGCAACATCACTAGTTATAATCTACGCGGCCAAGCGAGCCGTCTTGTTCCCACCTATAAAATACAAAACAGTTATATAATATACACTGTTTAGTGGAGACTGACTAGATGCGTGGCTTGAACAGACATTACTTACTACTAATACCTAATACTTTGAAGTGCAGAAACTGTCTAGGACAAATGCTTCCACTGTCGCGTTAGTTCAAATCTCACTCTGTAATGAGATAGCACCAATTTTTGTGACAAAATATAATCGTTCTACCATATTTATGTAGTATTAATATGTAAGAATTTATCAGATGGTTATTTACCATGTTACTGTTTCCTTGCACTTCGCGATTCATTATCATTTATAATTTTAGGATGAGGTGAGAGCACAAGACACCGTTTTTGTAATAGTATCTGTGGCTGTCACCAAAAATGGCCGTGACCTAGCCTGGCAGTTCTTTAAGGATCATTGGCAGCAGTTTATGGACCGGTATCAGGTAAGTTTAATATGATGAGTATTAAATTTTATTCCATCACTTGCAATAGGGATTCAAAATTTTCACTACTTTTTATAGCTACTTTTTATAACTTATTCACCGTAAGAAAATAAAAAGATATTTAAAAAAAAACTTATTTAATTCGATCTCGTTTTTTAAAGTAAAATTTTCATTCATTATTCAGTCATTAAAAATTGATCAATCTATCAAATTTAGGTTTTGCCCTAAGAATAAATAATAAAGTAGAAATCAGGAAGAACTGTGTTAACTAATCAGTTACTGTTAACTGTGCAACTACATAACGTTTTCGCTATCGCGAAGCTAAAGCTCAACTTAATTTTTAACGGCTGTAGCTCACCACAGAGGTGACACACTTAGGTAGTGGTCCGACCGCCGGCTAGAAGACGACTAACTATCGGCGAGATTTTCGCGCTCAAGAAACGTGCAATAAATATACATTCCGAGTAAACGAAAGAGATGCAAATAGTAATAGTTGATCTCCGGCTCCGCTTTACTAGGTTTGTCGCTGAGCGACAAGAGCTTTCAAAGATAAACTCGCGATACAGGCGATAAAAGGTGATACTCGCTCAGCGATGCTCGCATGCTTGTTCATTTCTATACAGTACGGCTTTGAAAGTACACGTACGGATATCAACAAATCATTGGAACTCTCATTGTTGTTTAGTTCAGACGACGACGATGATATATTTTACGATAGTATTTAAACGATAGATATTGTCGGACACATTTAATAAAAAACTCATCCATAGTGTCTTGGAATATTCTAAAACGTTCGCGACCGTAGTCGCTTAGCATGTATCCAAGTAAACAAACTTTTTGTTTTTTTTTTAACATAAAAATCCACATTTTAGAAGGACAGTTTTATATTCCAACACTACTATTTCACGGCATAATATATATATACATACATATCTTTATATATATAATTCTTCTGTGAGTGTGTATGTCACTGAACTACTCTCAAACGACTGGACCGATTTTGATGAAATTTTTTGTGTGTGTTCAAGGGGATCTGGGAATGGTTTAGATTCACAATTTTGTCCGCTGGACAATGTTTTTTTAATTAATTTTTAATTTATTAGTAGTTATGGCAAAACGACGTTTGCCGGGACAGCTAGTATATATATATAATCACTACAGTAGTCAGATAGTTTGGCACAACATTTCAACGATTTGAGAACCAAGTTTTAACTTGCAAAAGTGTTTATGTATCCTAATTGCAGAATAAATGATTTAATTTCATTTCACTCTTTCTTGATCTTCAACAATGTAATAATTAATTAATGTTTCTAATAAGGATAGATATCAATTACTTTACTTTTTGGACAACCTCTAAAAATATAAAATGATTTTTCTTAAGTGTAATGTTTACCTACACGAGTGTCTCCTGCACCTAGAAATATTTTGCTAACACAAAACGTGTTTGTTAGCAAACTTTTGCCGTCTCCTGCGACTCTTAAACGAACATCAAACATAGGGAGGGTACACGGTATCGGATAGAAAGTATCGATACTGTCCTCATGAGTACCATCGAAAAAAGTATCGTACTCAAAAGTATCGATACTTCAAAGTGTTTAATCTTTTCTTACCGAGACCTAATGACCTGTCCAAAAGTACTCATTGTATAAAGATATCGATATCGAAAGGGAAAGTACTCGTGGGTGTATTTCTCAAATTAAGCTAAATTAGACACTACGATAGTACGCCACATTTTATGAGAGTTTTGACATGAGTCCATGAACTAGGACCAGATCCGAAATGACTAACAAAATATTTATTTAATTTTGAAAATAATTAAATGGCTCATAATGCTGATGTTAGGTAACCTTTTAATTTTATTTAAATTCTCCTTTATAGTACAAATATAAATAATATAACTATTAATGTAGAACTATTAATGTAGTAGCATAAAATCAAAGTAAAATAAATGAATGAATAAGGTGTCAGCTCTATAATTATAACGAAAATGATCACTGGTTATCAAGTCAATAACATCTGATTTGTAAATGAAAAACGATTAAATTTACCTCCGCAATGATTTTAAAATGAAGAATGTGGTAAATGCACAACTCCAATGTTAGCAAATGAAATTGTCCCCCACCCCAGGCGAACACAGGGATGTTTTCCGTCCTACCTACGTCATTACGTGTTTGCTTGTTATAACTAACAAAATAGTTAGGCCACGCTCATGTTTGATTAGATGTTTGGTGTTAGAAAACAGAAAAAAATGTCGCAGGAAACCCGGATTTTGATTAAAACGTTTACTATGTTTTGTTTTGTACTTACGAATGTTTTAGTGTAAAACTCCTGGTAACTATTAAATATAATAATATATAAATGAAATATAAATAATAATAAATAAATGAAAAAAAAAGAAATATTAATTGCATCAGTTTTTAAAAGAGAACCTCTCTCAGTGCGGCCACCGTACACGGTGTAGGATACATCCCCTAAATTATCACTAGTTGTGCCATTGTGGTGAAAATTATCATGACAATGTCTGATCCGATCATATTTTACAAGAAGAGCCATAATATGTTTAATTTGATGTTTGATCCGTCTCTTTTTTATCAATTCCAGTTTAAACTTTGACAATAACTAGTAAACACTAGGCAAAAAAACATGTATAAAAGGTAGAAATGTAAATTTTCAGGGAGGCTTTTTATTGGCGCGTCTGGTGAAGTCGACGACGGAGAACTTCGCGTCGGAGAGTTGCGCGCAGGAGATCGAGCAGTTCTTCCGCGCGCACCAGTCGCCCGGCACCGAGCGCTCCGTGCAGCAGGCGCTCGAGACCGTGCGCCTCAACGCCGCCTGGCTGCGCCGCGACCTCGCCTCCACCACCGCCTACCTGCACGCCTACCACTGACACCCGCCCCGGCCAGCCTGCCGCCGCCCCCGCCCCCGACCCCGACCCCTCCCCACGTCTCACTACCGCCGCCTCATTACCGCTACTAAATTATTTGCAGGACCAATTGACGTAAGACTGAAACGCTACAACGAAATCGATGGTTATTTATGTCTTAACATCGAGCATCGCAATTAGTGTAATGAGTTTTGTTAATTGTTAATTATTTTAAATTCTGCAGTTTTCTACGATGGGAATGAAAAGAAAACTTTTAAAAAGCCATATTTATATGAAACAATATAATACAGTTAATATTTTTGTTTTGGCCTCCTTCAAGGGTAATTAATCTGTGATAAAACAAAAAATGTAATGTGTAAAAAATTGCAGCTTTTTAAAATTATACTTTCAAATACTGCAATTTTAATACGAGACTTTTCTAGATAATGTGTAATGTGTGTTCAACATTAATCTTATCTATTTAAAAACTGAACAGAGTTGAGCATACCCATATTCAAAAAATATAGTATGCGAGTTCTCCGAATGTTACGATGGCGCCATAATTTATACCTGAAGAAAATTGCCTCATCACAAGTTCAACAAAACGTGGCTTAATGATGTAAAACGTGCAGAGGCTGCTTAAATAATAAACCTTTTTGAGGCCAACTTACAAAATAGATGACGAACATGTAAAACGATCAAACATCCATTGATGAAATATTTTATAATTAGCTAAATTGGTAGTGATATGCATTGGATTAGTGAAAAGTATACCACATGTTGATAGTAAAACACGTTTCAGTTTTAGAGTGGTTTACTTGACTTCAGTAAAGAGTTCAAAGCCGAAAATGGTCAGGAATATATCACGCCTAATATCATCATACTATGTCCATAGTGAAGGAGTTATTAATTTAAATAAGTTTTTGGTACACAGATTGAGAAGAGCCATAGAAAAGTTACAGGCCTGTTACATATATGTATTTTGTAAATGTGTATAAATATTATTTTAATTTATGTTGAACATGTTGAATGTTTGCTGCTGGTGCTGAAAGCATTTTATTTTGTTTCACTTCAAATATTCTACATTATTATACAGACAACTAACTAGCTACTTAATTTAACAACAGTGCACCATCCTTTTTGATAACGTCATGGCATTTAAAAAAATGTAATATATTAATGATTGTATTTTCTCGCGTATTATTCTATACAGCATATAAAGGTTAATACGTTCAGTTATGTAAAAATATAAGGAGTGTATGTTATTTTATAATGGTAAAAAAACTGTCTGTGTATAATGATACGCGTGTAAAATCGTCAAGTTTATTTATTTTGTTGACATGCAAGCTTAGTCAAAATTGTGATTTTGGGGGCTAATTTGAAAGTTACCATTAGTGTCGCGTTTGTTGTCATCACTTGTTTGTTTTGTAAGACTGTGTTATTCGCAATAAATCGTACAAAATATAGCTTTTGTTTCATTCATATCTATTGTCTACATTTTTTTTAAGATTAGAAGCTACATATTGAAGTTCAACAATTTAACAATTTGTGAACTACATTGTGCTGAATCCGTGAACTATATTTGCATTGCTCTATTAGTCACATTTTCATATTATAGCATGCGTTATAGTCTATAGTTCCCGGCACGTAACTTGGCAAGAGTCGTTAGATGCGCAGAAGTCATATTTTAGGTCCCTTTGGTACGCGCGCGGGACGCGGGGTGTGAGACAGCGCCGAACCGAGCGCGCGATTGGTGCATTAGTAGACCTTCGCCCCTCGCATTGTGCCTACGTCCCGTTCGCTCCCGAATGCACTTGCGAGCACGAAAGTTGACCGCTTTGTTTTTGTTAAGTTTTGGTTACGAGTTATTGTTATGTTTTAAATTTCGTTTTTGTTATTAGTTGTTGTTATTGTTAGATATTTATTTTTGTTACGAATTGTTGTTAATTGTTGTTGTTGTTAACATGTAATAGACCTAATTAAGGAGAAAGGCAAAGGCACTAATGGGCGCCGATGAATGATCTAAACTATGCGAGAAATTAAAAAAAACCTTTTTATTATTTACGCCAGTGACGACAGCCACTCCTCCAGTAATGAGAGCGAATTGGACAGTTTTATCGATGATGAAGAGCCACGTCCTTCCACCAGCTCAGGTGGTACTGTCAATTTGATGCCAGGGATAAGATATTTAAGTGATAGTGACGAGACCACTTGACTATATTTTTAAATAAAAAAATACTTTTAAATGCATATTTTTTATTTCTGACATCTAATAAACATCACGAATTCTGTTTGTTCCTTATGAACAGACACGATTAAAAATAAAAATAAAAAATAAATGATGGCAATAACCATAGAATAATGACAAGCACTAAAACGGACCACTTTTTTGTGCCACTAAGTGTACGATGCGCGAACTTACCCCCACTATACCAAATCCTTGCCATGTTACGTGCCGGCTACTATACTAGTGTATGCATATTGATGAACAGTCTATATGTAGCTGAAAAATTATTGTAATGCCTCTTTGAAAGTGCCTAATTCATTTAATGCCTAAGTCATTTAACAAAGGTTTCGCTTTTCAAACTTAACATAAAAGCTACAGTTTCGCATTTTGAGGCCAGAAAGGTATTATGTTTTATACAAAAGCCGAATAATGTTAAGAGAATATCGGAGTCTTTGTTTAAAGAAATTTATGAATGAGGCTCCGCTGTAAGGCGAGTCGACAACATTGTCCAAATCATCAATATACGAGTAATTGAAGGAGAACTAAGTTAAAAGCGCCTGTAACCGGCGAGCGTATATGAATTGCGTTCTATAATCTTTCCTATCCTGATGACCAGGCTATAGACAGTAAAGAAATGAAACAACTAGATAAAACAGTACATCTATATTGCACTATAACATCTCACTGAGTAACGTACAAATTGTGTATCATTACGAGAATTGATTATACCTAAAATATAAACGTTACACATATTGTGCCAATTGAATATCTAGCGGGTGCACTCATTACAACACAATCTTAAGGAAATTTATTTTAAACTCAGGTTACAACAATCCCATACAAATAAACATAATATATTTGGAAACAATTTTGTTTCGCAATCTACGCAAAAATAAAAGCGGTTTATGTAAAAAGATATAGGTTGGAGGGTCCAATTGCTTCTCAACTATACTTATGTTAACTAGTAAGAAGTTACAATTACGGCACACAACACATTTTTTTAGTTACAATTAGGTACTGTATATTTCCTATGATCATCAAAAAAATACAATTCATATGGTCAGGCATTTTTACCTAGTATCTTATGAACATAAATTCTATCGCTTGTTCTGAATACACATAATTTCATCAAGTAGGTACAAACTTTTTATAATGCAACAATATTAATTTTTCTTCATAGTATTTATTATATAGACTTTTACCACTTTAGTTTCATAATTATTATATACAATTCAGATTGATACTATTAGCAAACCTTCATAATATATATATATATATATACGTGGAGTTAAAACACTATCAGGTTATTCTACAAACAGAATATATACGTAGTTACAAGTCTTTATTCGCGGTGTTACCCTTCATTTAGTTGTATTATTCTTCTCTACACATCGATTCGACAACTAATAATGGGTCACGCCACGATTTTATTGCTTTAAAAATTACTGCACTTGCAGTAGCTCTGCGTAAATTGACAGATTCGGCAATATCACGACACACCACACTCCTAGCGATAGAAGGCAACTTTTTTAGATACCTAGATTTTCATTTATATATTATCGAAATTTAAATTACTTTACAAGAGTTGGACGTTGTCGTGTTTATTAATTGCTTCAAAATATTGCCTTTGGCTGCATATCAAGGTATTCGTAAAGGAATTAAGGATATCACAACACAATTATGGCGCACTATTGCTTGAGCCTAGAACACTGAGTACACTATATTACGTTTATTCATTTATTTTTGCCATATTTATATAATTTATTTGAATTCAATACATTTTTTTAAGTTCTTCAGTGTTGTAAATATAATATTTTGCAAATTCAATAAGCCTCAAAAAATCTCGATTTATTATCAGTATTCTCAATTATGTTGTGATGTCATATCTTCTCATTGGTATTGTTCTTTTTGGCAATCAAATAAATATGATGAAATTACGGTAAATAACGATTTAAGTGTTGCATTTTCTCGTTATTGACATATAGTATCATGGGCCGATCTCCGCAAGGTCACAGGTATCCTGAAAGGGCATTGTCCCCTGAAAAAGCACCTATTCACTATAGGCGCAACAGACAGCCCTCTGTGCAGGGAATGCAAAAAGGCAGAAGAAACGTCGTAGCACGTTCTCACAGAATGTAGAAGTGTGACAGATCAACGGGCGGACATCCTCAAATCAACATTACTCCCGGAAGCATGTAGTGACCTCAAAAGGCTGCTGAGCTTCTGGGATGATGATACTCACGTAAAACGACCCAATTAAGAGGCTAAGTGCAGAAATGGCCCGGTAAAACAAACAAACGAACAATATGGAATCATATTTTGTGGCTAAACTTTATTCACGAATATTGTTGTCGAGGATGACTATAAAAAAAATCATGCAAGAGAATTTATTCAAATACTGAGAACCTCTGTTTATTACATGTGGCCTAATAAGATTCACTTGGTTTTTATAAAAACTGATATGAAGGTATATAAGTCGAATCTAACAAGCTAAAATTCTAGGTACAAATCTATGGGCGGACGGCATTCAGCTTTACTGAAATTTTACGCAGTCTTATATTTGTATAAAATATAAAATATCGACTCACAAAAGTTTCACATTTGATTGTGTGTGTGTTACCGCAATAAAATTCACAGAGAATTGTTTTTGGCTCTTGTTGACCTATAATTTCGTAATTAGTATTATGTACGTATGTACTATCTAGTTTTGTAAATGTACCGATATAACAGACGATCAACAAACAAAGGGCAAAAAATTTAATTCCATTAAAATATAGTAAATAGACGTATACCTACTATTTTGAGGTGGTAATAAAATGCCGTCCGCAGCACTAAAGATACGCACTTTCATTTCATGAGCACCTAGTATGCTTGTAGTCTGTTTCTAAAAAAAGTATAACAAAAAGTATGGATAGTAAAAAGTATACATTGACGAAAAGTGTTTTAACGTTGTCTTTTTTGTAAAAACTCTCGTCTTAGAATTCAGTGTCTATGTTTTATGGTGTAACTGTTTATTCACATTTCATATATATCTCATACAGTAAAACATCTCCTGATTGAATGTGTCAAGCATTATTCTTAATTTTTTAAAACAATAATTGAAAATATCTGAAATAAAAAAATTACTAGAAATGCTTACCCCAGTACCAAGTAAATGTCGTGTAAGTACGAAATACAAAATTGTAAAAATATATTCATATGTCCCTTACTAAATAAATAGGTAGATTTTTTTCGGTTATAGCTACCGGTAGGGATAAAAAGTGTTAAGGGATTAGTGGGGACCAGTGGAAATACCTGTTACATATTTCAGTAGGGATAAAAAGTGTTAAGGGGTTAGAGGAGACTAGTGGAGATAAATACGTATAACAGTAGGAATAAAAAGTGTTAAGGGGTTAGTGGATACCAGTGGAGATACATATATCAGTAGTGATAAAAAGTGTTCAGGGGTTAGTGGATGGAGACCTGTGGAGATACATATATCAGTAGGGATAAAAAGTGTTTAGGGATTAGTGGAGACCAGTAGAAATACCTGATACATATTACAGTAGGGATAAAAAGTGTTCAGGGGTTAGTGAAGATCTGTGGATCTACATATATCAATAGGGATAAAAAGTGTTTAGTGGTTAGTGGAGATATAAATACATACTTCAGTAAGGATATAAGGGACATGGGGACTTTTAAATTAATAAATTAAATTCGTACTAGGGATGCTAAAGAAGAAGTATACAAAGAATAAAGTAAATTTCAAAATCCTAATAGATACCTTAGATTTGTATAACTTTTAGTGGTAAATAAATAAACAAAATTACAACCTTTTCGAGCTGCATAAAAGACTAGTCTATAGCTACATCAAACTGCTCTTTCATAAACTTATTCTGGGCATATTTATCATCTTTACTCACAAGCTGTACTTTACTTACATTTAAACTTGCATGATTTGTTTGAAAATAGGAAAAATAGAAAAGCGATGGGTATTAAAAACAAACTGTTAGAAATATATTTGATTGAACAGAACAAGTAGATGAATTTTTTATCAAATCTGGTGTTGCAATAAACTTTTAGATACGCCGCTAAGCTTGTGTGCACAGAGTAAGTTGATTGTTTACAGACAAAACCATACAGTTGCACACTGTCTATAATCCGGTGGAGATATAACAGTATATCTTCCTTAGTTTTCTACCAATTATTATATTCACATTGCTCTATTTTTATAAGTTTAGATTACACGTAGAGCAACACGGCAGGAAGTAGCCATACGCAAGCATTCCCCTCTGTTAAAGTTTTTTTTTATTGAATAGAAGCAAACGAGCAGACGTATCGCCTGATGGTAAGCGATTACCGCCGCAATGGACACCCGCAACATCAGAGGCGTCACAAGTGCGTTGCCGGCGTTTTAAGGAGTACGCTCTGTCAAACAAGTAAGTAAGTATAAGCTTAAATGGGCCTGCGCGTTACAGTGTTATGATACAATGTATTGATATGTGCGTGAAATTTTTAATGTTTCGTTTTAATTATAACAATTAGTGTGAGTTCCTAATGAAAGAATATTTTGTATAGGAAAAAGACACTGGCTACTCCCATCCGTTCGGTAGCTCGTGTTCCTCTATGAGATTAAAGTTTGGATATATTTATTGTAAAATATGAATGTTAACATTTACATTATTCAGTAGCTTATTTTTAACAAAGATAATTTTGCTGTTAGCTTGCAGTTTTTAAATTCATTACACCTGTATAGCGGTTGCGTTGCGATAAAATTACACTGTAGATACTTATTTACATTAAACTCTGAACAAATTACTTATAAAATAAATATTTTCACTTTCACTATTCACGAAACTGCTTATAGCTTAGCGATCTATGTTAATTACATTTAACTAATGGACATAACCAAATCTTGTGATTTGATTTCGCACGAATTACACTATACATAAAATCACACAAATTCTATCTAATAAATGTTTTTTCTTACCATTTTTAAATATACATATACTCCACATCCTATTTTTTATAATATCTTTATATTATAGTACATTCTGATGCTGTATCAAATGATGAGAAGTGTTTAATTGCAAAATAATTATTAGTATCATATTCGTAAATATCAAGTAACATTGAGTATTATTATTAGAATACAACACCAAACTCTGCATAGTACATCTGGTGACACAAAATAATAAAAAATACCTGTATGAAAATGCGTAAAAAACTCCTGTTTAATTACAGGATGTAATTGGTCTTTCAAGATTATAGAATTCTGTCATTTTTGACAGTTCCTATTATGCATTAGAAAATGTCCACGTAAAATCACGCAATTTGAGCAAGTATTTAGGAAATATTTCTCGACATCAGAGACATTCCTTACATTTAACATTTGTTTGAAAGTTATAACTTATGTTTCCTATATAATTTCTTAAGGAACAGATCTCTGACATCGAGAAAAACATACATATATATGATACAAACAAATTATTATCATAAAAATACTAAAACTATACTGTGTGGGTGGACAATTTACATTAAACTATTCAGTTAGATAAACTACACAAGGATCAATAGAATCTATTCAAGCATAGTTAAGAAGGTAATGTCGAAACGTGTGACTATTGGTGGGGTTATCACTACAACTATAGGATTTATAAATAAGATTTTAAACTAGGACTAGAAGCGTGAAGACAAGACAGTCTTAGGAAAATATAACTTGTCTCTTTATTGAGACAACAGAGGCCACTACAATTATGTAAATGCTGAAGGCATTGTTAGGATATCAAAAACATACTACATATACTCATAACTCAGATATCAACTTCAGAATAAATTTTTATAACACTTTTGTAGTCTATTAAATAGTAAATACAACATGAAACATAGCATATCTTTATGAAGTAATCTATTAAAGGTTTATTTGAGAATACATAGTATGTTGTTGTTACAGTTTCTTCCAAAAATACGTATGTTAAATACGTGTATTACGTCGAATATTGTACCTTATTCTATGATGAGGCATCGTGGTAAGTGTTCGTGGAGATAGTCGAAAAGTTCAGGCGACGCACCCGGACAATTCGTAAGTTCCAATTCACGTAGTTGCCTTAGTTGTATGAGACTAGATAATCCGCCCGAAGTTAACAATGGACAACCTAGAAATCAAAGAATTCAATTAATTCTATTGTAAACGCAAAACTAAAGTGCTAAATTCTAACTATGAATGATTCGAAGAAGTACTGTCCTTAGAATGGTTAAGAATGGCGCAGGAAATAGTATGAATCTGATTTGTCGTCAAATAGTTAAAACACTGTGTTAAGAGTGGATCACAAGAAATTGTGTTTAATTTTTAATTGTCTTGTCGTAATATCGGCAATCAAGCTATGAGCAGATGTGATATTCAGGCATTCTACAACTACTCATGTATGGTGACTTGAAACTATGGACAGGTCTGTAGTCCTTAGATATCAAATCTAGTCTTTAATGGTCAGGCGGTGTGCACATTCATTTGGGTGGTATTTTAGCATCTTCAGTCTTCAGGAGTCATGTCGTATTTCTTCCCTAATTGTTTTCACTGAGAGCTGTAGATGCAGTTCCGTATTGATAACAAACCACAGTACATTTGCTATCGACCTTGTGATGTTGTTTCAAGTTTTGTGTTTAATTAAATAATTAATATTTCGGACATCTGAGAAACAAAATCTATCTACTTAGAAAAATGAATCATTATTTTTACAGTTACAATAAACGTATATATATATTTATACATATTGCCTGCACAAAGTGACTCTACTCTGCCTGATGGAAAGCATAAGCATGATCCAAGAGTGGTGGTCACCATACATATTGCAAAACAATGCATCATGGTAACCCACACTATGGCAGCCTATTGTGATGCTTCCGTCATATTGTTTCATTATTCTTTAATGGTCCAGACTCCTAGTTTATTCTCTTGCGTAGTCTTATAACATATTCTTCGAGATATAAATATTTCGGACATCTAACACACAACGCCATCTAGTCCCAAACTAAGCAGAGCTTGTATTATGGGTACTAGACAACTGATATGAATACTTATATACTTTTTTTTTGTAAATACATACATATTATACATAGAAAGCACCCAAACTCCGAAACAAATATTTGCAGATCATACAAACATTTGTTCCGACCCGGGCATCGAACCCGAGACCTCAAAAACAGCAGTCGCGTACGCTACCACTGCGCCACCGGGGCAGTATATACATGCATGCCGTTTGTTTTAATTACATACTTAGGTAATCTTATGTTAAAATAATTAATAGTAATAATAAATAAGTATTTCGGACGTGTAAAACACAACGCCATCTAGTCCCAAGCTAAGCAGAGCTTCTATTACGAGTACTAGACAACTGATATAAATACATTTATACTCTTTTTGTGAATACTTACATATTATAATGTACATAGAAAACACTAAAACTTCGAAAGAAATATTTGCAGATCATACAAACATTTGGTCCGACCCGGGAATCGAGCCCGAGACCTTGAGCACAGCAGTCGTATATGCTACACCTGCGCCACCGCCGGCAGTCTTGTTTGTTAATTCTAGGTATATCTTACCAGCTAACGACAGGAGTTGGAGAGAACGCATGCCGCACAGATGTTGGACACCAAAGTCTCGTACTTGAGAGCACCAGCGCAGGAACAGCGCCACCAGAGACTGCATCGTGCTAATGTATCCCACACCAATATCTGTTATGTGCACGCATCTGTAACAAATATACCATGCATAACTAAAGACACCAAATGGTAAATTTTATATGGTGTCTGTTTATTAACTACTAGCCGACCCACGCAACCTCGTTTGCATCTTCTATTACCCGTAGCGTGATAATTTTCCCCCGTTTTTGTAACATTCTTCATTGTTGCTCCGCGCCCGTAGGTCTTAGCGTGATGATATATAGCCTTCCTCGATAAATGGGCTATCTAACACTGAAAGAATTTTTCAAATCGGACCAGCGGTTCAAGAGATTAGCGTGTTCAAACAAACAAACAAACTCTTCAGCTTTATATATTAGTATAGATTTTTTTTTAATAGTTGTCTGGTGAAATATATTTTACAAATTTAGTTCTAATCTAGTGTGCAAAGAGTTGTGGATTCGAATCATGGAACAACACTTTGTGTGATCTACGAATTGTTGTTTTAGCGTCTAGGTGTTCTTTGTTTCATTTTCAATTGTATAAATATTTGTGAATTCCCCTACGAAGGATTTGTACCTAACGCGAGAGATGTCCGAATAACAATTTTGTCACATTTAACACGTAAAATCGTCGAGGATAAAATTATAATACCTACTATTCTCTGGACACTCATTCCATGACGGAGGTTGTTAGTTGTCATGGTTGTTCGTTCGCTGCCTATTAGTAGTGGCTTTTATAAGTATACATAAGGCTTCCTCAAAAGCTTACCTTATGACAAACAAAATTATGTTTACTTGCAAGTTTGGAAAAATTTATATATATAGAAAATTTGTTACAAACCTGTCAAGTGTAAGTTCCTCGAGGTGATTGAGATCGCAGGCAATATACTCAAGAGCATTATCCGTAACACGAGGACACCAACTTAAATCGAGGCTGCGCAAACGTGGGAGATTTTCCGCTAACAGCTCAACCCCTTCATCCGTCACCTTGCTGCATCCGCTCAGTGATAACACCGTCAAGTTCGGCAATGAGTGAACTGTTTATTAAAGTTACCATTTAGGTACAACTTAATATATAAAAGTGGCAATCTATAGCATATCTTGTCTCGTAACATGTCTACTTGCACTATTTGATTGTAAATAAAGAACAAAACAATGCCCTATACTATTATAATCTAATCTAATATAAATCTAAATCAAAATTTAAAAAATCTCTAAAACGAACTAATTAAATTATATCCACCACCTGCAACGCCGGCTGCACGCACGAAAAAGCATGACTCATTGTCACGTTCCGCCTGAGCAGAACGTGCAAGCGAGAGCGCGGAACAAGCCATAGAGAGGCACGATCGGTCTAAGCGTTCGGCTTGAGACGCATATTTTTCAACAATGTTTTGTTTTGAAGTTAACACGTAAAATTATCTTTCGTAAACCGAATTTACAAGTTTTTTTTTTCAATAGGTATATTAGATAGTAAGATATTGTTAAGTAAAAAGTTAAGTATATAAATGGTGCATACCAATATTAACAACACCATGATTAGTTAGCTCCCAACAACTGTGAAGACGTAACACACTAAGTGAAGCACTTTGTTTGGGAGAAAAATACCCCAAAGCTGCATCGGTTACATGATACGCTTGAAGTGAAAACTCATATAGAGATGGCAGAAGCTGAGCGACTGCTCCAACCTGTAAGACAAAATATAATTACAAGTCTACCAATGTCCGTAACGTTAAATAAAAAAAGCGGCCAAGTGCGAGTCGGACTCGTCCATGAAGGGTTCCGTAGTAGCGCCAGTGACACATATAGTGAACATGATATAAAAGTTCTTGTGGTTCGCTGTAACTTTGGTCGATGTTTTAATAATAATTTTTTTTCAAGTTAATTGCGGTTTGCATGGTAATTAATGTACATCATAACCTATATTTTTTAGTTCTATCATTGTCTTATTTTAGAAGTTACAAGGGTGGAGGAGGACACACATTTCACCACTTTGGAAATATCTCTCGCGCAAACTATTCAGTTTTGAAAAAAAAAATGATGAAATCTCAATAACATTTTTGAAGACCTATTCATAGATAGCACACGTATGGGTTTGATTGAACAAATTTTTTGAGTTTTAGTTCTAAGTACGGGGAAACCACAAAGTTAATTGTTTTTTTTTTACAATTTTTGTGTGAAAACCTTAATACGGTTCACAGAATACATCTACTTACCAAGTTTTAACAGTATAGTTCTTATAGTTTCGGAAAAAAAAGTGGCTGTGACATACAAACTGACGGACTGACAGACATGACGAATCCTTATGGATTCGTCATGTCTGTCAGTCCGTCAGTATAAACCGGTATAAAACTCCATAAACTTAGTAATATTCTATAGTCCATAACACTTTAACAACGCGTGACTACGGCTTTTGAAACTTGTTTCATACTTTTTAAGCGTCGTTTTTTGTGGTCATTAACATCTTAAAATTGAAGATAGAGAGATAGATATACAAAGTCTGTATAATCCACGAGGAGTCTTTGGAAGTATTTTGTTTTTTGTATGATAAATGCAAGAGCTGGGGTTGGAAGCTCTCCGTCATCCGCCATACTCACCAGACCTTGCACCTACCGACTATTACTTTTTCCAAAATTTAGACAACTTTTTAGTGGGTAAAAAATTCAATTCCCGAGAGGCAGTACAAAATGCCTTTGAAGAGTTTGTTGCCTCCCGTCAAGCTGAATTTTACAAGTAGGGCATCAATAAATTGCCAATGCGTTGGCAAAGATGCGTCGATTGCATTGCATGGGTGATTACTTCGAATAACAGAAATAAAAAAGTTTGAAAAAATAAGTACTTTCACTTATTGCATACAAAACGGCAATTTCATAGGTAAAGACCTATTAATAAACAATCATAAAGAATCATAAAATAGTAAAGAAGTATAGATTACCCCCTACAATGTCACAAACGCACAAACTTTACCTTAATATAATAGTATAGACTAGCATTGATAAAAAGTGGTCACTGCACATTTTGTGTGGCTCTCAATACCCATTTTGCTAAAATTAAAACTTTACAAATCATAAAAAAGTACGAAGTCAACTAACTGGCAAGAAAAATGTTAAATGTGAAGTTCTTTTGCCTTATATAGTCCATTCGTTTAGATAGTGTCAGTGCACTCGCACGCAATTGTGGTTATGGTTGTTAAATAAATAAAAAATAAAATGTACAACGGCGTAAACTGACAAATCATACTAGCCTGTTGGTGTACGCCGCAGGCAGGCCCTTTGATTGTGTTCAAGGTGACCGAATCTAAGCGAATAGACTATCCTATGTTCATTCCTAAGTGTAATAATTTGTAATTGGTGTACAATAAAGTATATTCTATTCTATAATCAGAAGTTTTATCTATACAAATAAATTGGAGTTTCTGTTTGTAATATAAAAATAACCACTTTTTAATCAATGCATTACTATACAAATAAATAAAATTGGAGTGTCTATCCTACTAATATTATAAATGCGAAAGTTTGTAAGGATGGATGGATGTTTGTTACTCTTTCACCCAAAAACTACTGAACGGATTTGGATGAAACTTTACAGTAATATAGCTTATACATCAGAATAATACATAGGCTACTATTTGCCGCGATAATCGACATATACACGGGCGGAGCCGCGGGCGACAACTAGTTTGTAATATTAAAATAACCGCTTTTTAATAAATGCATATGTATGTATACATGGTACACGTACCAAAATAACATTTTTTTCAATTTTTGTCTGTTTGTCTGTTCCGGATAATCTCTGGAATGGCTGGACCGATTTTGACTGGACTTTCATTGGCAGGTAGCTGATGATCTAAGGAGTAACTTAGGCTACTTTTTTTTTAGTCTAACTTTGTCCCGCAGCATTGCCTGCTGTACAACAATAAACGCGGGTTTCACCGGGGAGTTCAGCTAGCTGTAATTATTTATTTTACGAAATAAGTACTTACAGCCTCATCAGCAATGTTAATGCAGTCAGTAAGCGTGAGTGAGACAATTCGTGGAGTTAGACATGCCCATAATCCAGCCTCTGTTATTTCATTGCATCCTGTTAGTTCTAGCTCAAACAGAACCTAAAATACAATTAGAATAATCTGTTACCAATCAACAGTGTTCAGAAATTATTTCATTCTGATCAAAAATTACCATTTATGGTTCAATATTAAATTCATGCATGTTTTTTAATGAGTAGGTATATGGTTAAGAAACAAACTTACCTGCAAGTGATCTAATGCTGCCTCCAAACCTCTATCTGTTATTGTGCATCCTTTTAAACTAATGGCATGAATATGATGTGCTGACAGAGAAAATTGTTTAATAAATTCATTTATGTCATCATCAGACGCTGATACTAATACCACTGCACGTATTCCTCTTCTGATTAAAGAATTGTAAAAACGTTGCATACAGCATCCTGTAGCAGACCGAATTTCGCGGCAGTCCAGAACAGCTGCTAGACCACTCCACCAACGAGGTGAAGAATACAATATGTCACGCCATCTGGTACAAACTTGTGCTAATGTCCTTCTATCATTAGCATTAAAATAGAGAAAAAACTTTTCTAGAAATTTTTCCTCTAGGATAAATTGATTCCATGACAAAGGTCTTGGTGAAGGCCTGCGACGGCGTGGTACTCTCGGTGCTGCAGTTGCAGTTGTTGGGCCACAAAGCGCATTCGTCACACGTTCCACTACGCCTGGGGAACGCTTGCGACCTCTGAGACCCAGACCAGTGATGCGTCGTGATAGTTCAGCAGAGGCACGCTCCACGACACCTTGTGCAGACACTGAAGACATCTTCACCTTGACACGGCGAATGGTATCCGCCGGTCGGCCCCCACCCGAGCCTCCGCCGCCCGCACCGTGCTCACAGCCCGCCACGGCGCTACTGTGAACATAAGTAAATTTGTTTGTTAGTAATAACGAAAATAGTAACTTTGAAAATTATGTTACGGTTATTTTTAATGTTGCAAATATATATGAATTTAAGCCTATCGTAATACCGCCTGATATTGCAAAAGATGATTTTATCAGTGTTGAATTTATTATAAGAGACAAATAATTAATTACTATTAAATAAAAATAGACAGACTTACATAAAATACTCAATATTTATGTAACTATTGGATGTTTACTTAATTTTCACTACGAATAACTGTCACATGAAAATAAATAAAAAAATCGATGCGCTCTAAATATTACCTTTATGTTTGTTTCTGCCAAATGAAACACCATCATAGACTGTAAACACTACTGAATTTTATTAGAATATTGAAATTATACATTCAGATTTACGAAATTTACTTGCAATGTCAGACTGCAGCTAAATTTTATGTACAAAACTCAAGAAAATAAGATGTACAAAAACGCTCTCTGTAGCCTCCGTCCGACAGCTACTGTAATCACTAATTCAATCACTGATCAGTAAAACCGTAACAATCGAATCGCTACGATTCGAAAAACCGGTTACAGGAATTTGTAATACTATTATAGTATTTGATATTTCATGCTTTTTTCTCTTATCTCCCTCATAATATCTAACTTCTTGATACACAGAGTTTTTTTGAGTTAGTAGAAAACATTGAGCATTTTTATTTCAAAATTTTCAAGCCTTGTTTGTAGACCATCGACGATAAGCTGTTCATTTCAGTCGGTCTGTTAGAACTTCTTACCTACAGACAAAAATATAAAATATAATTAGATACAAAAATTTTCACTTCCGTTTTTTCTATAAATATATCTACTATTTATAATATCTTATTAAGTACAAGCTGAGTCCCGCGGTGTTATCCGCGGTTAATGTCGTACCGCGGGTAACACCGCAGGACAAAGATGGTCAAAAAAGTAGCATAAGTTACTCCTTAAATCATCAGCCAGTGAAAGTCCCGTCAAAATCAGTCCAACCATTCCAGAGATTACCCGGAACAAACAGACAGAGAGACAGATCGAAAGACAGACAAACAGAAACTGTAAAAAATGTTATTTTGGTACGTGTAAGGTGTATAATATGCATTCATTAAAAAGCGGATATTTTAATATTACAAACAGTTGTAGTATAGATGTATAGATTTTATGAGATTGTATACTACTAGCCGTGTCCCGTGCCCCGCAGTGTTTTCGCGAGGAACGGCATGGGATGAAGCTAGTCTAAAAAGCATTCTAACTTACTGTACTCCCTAAAGGCTTACACCTTGTACTTTAAAAAAATTGCTATCTGCCAGTGTAAGTCTTAAAAAAAACAACCATCCGTTCCAGGGGGGTGTCTAATCCCTGAAACGGATAGATGGATTTTTTTTCAACAAACAGTCAGAGACCGACAAAACAAACAGACAGTCAAAAAATTTGAAAATTTGATTTTAATTATGCACGAATAAGTACCGTAAATACTTTCACAAGAATTTAGCGACGCTGTTTATTACAGAAACAATTAGGGAAAGAAAAAACATTGTTGTTAATTTTCTGTCACTGAGTTGGTATCCATTGCACGCATCAAACGAAAACACTACTTTTGAGAGTGCTCGACTGTGCGGGCACGGATGCTTCGGAAAGTACCTGCACTCGGTCGCCAGGAGGGAATTAAGTCCCGCCTGCCACCACTGCGACTGCAGTGAGGACTCGGTCCAGCACACGCTGGCGATTTGCCCCGCATGGGCGCCGCAGCGCCGGGCCCTCACTGCAGTCATCGGAGGAGATCTCTCGCTACCGGCCGTCATACGCTCCATTGTCGGAAGCGACAGCAGACCGGCGAACCGGGCGGCGGAAGCGCGCCTATCTGCGCCTCATGCCGCCCTGAGTGTGGCCGCGGATGGTAGGGATGGGTTTTCCCCACCATCCGCTTTAGTGGCCACCCGCGAAGGGGCGACGTTACGCGTGTGCCGTACGTCGCCTATTTAGAGAGTTACCAACAAACGGTGCCCGCTTCAGTGCGGGTAGGCACTGGGAGGGGTCCAGATGTGTTAATAACAGCAGTTCCCGGATCCTTCCCGTCTCAGGCGCAGAGTGGCACACCATGTGGTTTTAGTCGATTCGATTCCGACACACCGCCCCGCCGCAAACCCGGTGGAGTGACGGCCCGAGGGGGTTTCCACACGTAAAAAAAAAAAAGTCCTAGTCAAAAATCACAGAGTACATTGTTAATACAGAAAAAATCAAGGGAAAACCTCTCACTCAAGCTTTTGATTTGAGAGTAACGTGAGAGAGACAGACGCTAACCAAACTCACTCTCTCTCTAAAGTTTTCCCTTGATTTTGACTAGGATTTTTTTGTATTGGTAAGGCTGCATCTTCTTTTTGACTTTTGATTGAGTGAATTCATTTGAATCTGATTGCCAAAATGTCAAATGCCAAGCCAGGCTAGTTCTAGTGGTTCAACTCAACCCGTCAACCGTAAAATAACAGTGGCGGGAGAGGTGTTTGTTTTCAGGCCGGATTCGCTGAGTGTCTTAACCTCTATTAATTGGAGTTATTAATACATGTGTATAAACAAAGCATAAGCCTTCTAATTTTTAAGGTTTATATCTTGTTATATCTTATTATCATATCATCAATACTCTACAATGGATTTCTTAGAAGCTATGCCAGTTACTTTTAAAGAAATAATACCTAATTATAATATACCTGAAAAATGGAAAGAAGTAACATTAAACACAGGTTAGTGCAGTTTCATTAATATTTAGCTGCAAATTGATTCAAATTATCATGCCAGTATATGTTTTAGGAGGCACCCACAGTACTTTACAGGACATAAAATTACCGCAAAAGGCTGGAGGATACTGGTACGAAGATTCAAAGAAAGTATACACTCGAAACCGCTTCATTTATTGGTAAGATCAATTAATGATTCCAATTAGATTATTAAAACCATAGATATATATATTTTTATTTGTTTCAAACCTATGTATCTGCATTTGAACATTAAATTACAGGCAAACAACATCAGATGCTATTGAACTTTCTGAAGCTTCATTAGACATCAACTTGTCATCAGCTAACCTTAGATGTAAAGTTGCTGCTGGGACGCCACCATTAAGCAGCATAACTGTA
Organism: Spilosoma lubricipeda; assembly: GCA_905220595.1. Lineage (NCBI taxonomy): Eukaryota > Metazoa > Arthropoda > Insecta > Lepidoptera > Erebidae > Spilosoma > Spilosoma lubricipeda. The sequence continues at coordinate 8,649,055 of HG992290.1, forward strand.
TATGAAAGAAGTGCATCTAGAGATGTGGTTATACTAGCTGCAACAGTATCCTCAGTACACAGATTGATATTCCCACATCCAGGAACTTTAGATAAGAAGGTTTGTACTTTTTAATTAGACCAAATAGTATTGTCCTAGTACCTACTAAATGACAGACGTATCTGGCGAGTTTGAATGTAGGATAGTGTAATGGAACTTTAGCACATGTAAAGTAGCAATAACCATTAAGGACGAAGTAAAAAGGTATGTCTAAGGCTGTTGTTTGATCAATATTAATTCAAATTGATTGAAATTAAGTTATAAAAATATATATTTATTTTCAATTTTATAAGCTTTTAAATTTTCTCAAAGAATTGTTACTCAAGTAGACATTAATAGATAACTATATTTAAGTAAATCATGTCTTTCAACTGAGAAAATAAACTTTTACTTGTGTTTTTTTAACTACAAAATTTACTTATATTTGTAAATCCATTTTGTTTATTTATTTTATATAAACAAAAATCAATAATTTCTAAATAAAACTAATCAATTAAGATATTTGATTGAATAAAGGGTTGTTTGTGTTTACTTATGGTCAATCTCTTGCCTAGACCATTGCCCCCCCATAAGTCGCCTCATGCCACCAATTTGTTCCTAAAAAAGTTATTGCGGAACCTTCTGCATGAAGTTCAGACTCGTCAAAATACATCTGCCGTATAGTAATCACTACTAATTATGAAATAATAATAATAATTTATTTGCAGAATAAGAATCTTGTTCCTTGTGCCTTGTATACATGTTGGGTATGGTTTACATTTTCTTTGATATTGCAATTTACAAATGTTAAAGACTTATTATTATATTAAAAAACCATATAAATATGTGCATATTATAAAATGTGCAAGAGTGAATGGAGAAAAGTGAAGTCAAAATATTACAAATTCTTTTGCTAACAGTTTGAAGAGGTGTTTCAGGCAGTGACTTGACTGTTATGTCAGGTATAAGACATTAAAAATATTAATTTTCAAGTTTTAAAAGATGACAACTTAGACTGACATAGTGGACTATGCCAAATTGCACTTGATCTTAAAAAAATATATATTTAAATTTGTAAAAAAAATTTCTCCCGTTGTTTCTGTTCTTTTAATCTGTGTATGTATTACAGTCATGATTAATTACCTATTAAACATAATGACTGGTCCTTATATATAATAACCAAATTGTCTAGATGGAATAAATTAATAACTTTGTGCATATGTGTATTTGTGATATTATACATAATAGTGGGCCAAAGTTTGCTAATAAATATGGTTTAGCGGATAATTTTTTACAGGTTAGGTTTTTTTTTTAAAAGAAAAAGGCTAACCTAACCTATCTGTTTATTACCTTACCTAATTTTTACAGGTTAGGTTTTTGTTTTAAACACCTCACCTTACCTATCCATTAAAATTTATATCTACGACAATCTTATAATAAACATTATAATTATTAGTACATTAAGGCAGATTGAAATACAATTTTATTACTTTATCTAAGTCTTCGGAGATATTATATATAATAGCTAGTAAATGTGATTAATTCTGTGTCATTTATTACTTTGTCGAAATTGAGTAGTCATTATAAATAATGGCTGGATAGTATACTCTGTTATAATACACATATATATTACTTTCGCTGTAATATATATATATTGTATGTTATGGAAAGAAATTTCTTCAAGTTTTTACTTTTACTGGAATTTCTCTATCAATAAAGAAACATAATCAAAAAAAATTTTTTTTTTCAGTCCACATTTGGATCTTTAAGCAGTTCCTCTCCATCAATATTTCATGAAACAAGTTCTATAAACAATCCAAACAATTACTTTATTCTTAATCAATATTCCAATGCAAGTGAGTATACAAGTTTATAGTTTACTTAAAATTAGCTTTTGCCTGCAGCACCCGCATTCATATCAATTAGGGCGGTAAAGAAGAGCCTGTACGCTTTCTCGAAAATCAATGTGTCTCTATGCCAATTTCTTTCGAACATTACCTGGATTTGTAATAGATGTGAAGAATTTTCTACATTTATAAGACCTTTTTGAGTTTCGAATACATTTACTTTGTAAAATTTATGTATTGTTTGTTATCAAACTGCAGCTTCAGGCGTTGCTCACACCTGCTCGTCACTATTGCGTGACAATGGTGAGGCGGTGTTTGCACTTGCCTTTGGTCATAGTGGTGATGGAGGCTTACTGATAGTCAAACTGCCAGTTACTGGATCTGCTGTCACCACTTTGTTGAAACGAGAATCAACAGTGCCAAGATTTTTGTCTGGTCTTACTGGAGCATTGAGGTAAGAATTATATTTTTTTATTTTTATTTATTATGCATAGATGCATATATGTGACCTTAAGATTGTAAAAACTGTTAGTTTGTAATCTACCTAGCGAGATTGCAAACTATCAATAGATTGTCAACTGTGATATACAGCTTACAGTTGTCATATTGTCAACTGTCCCTGATTGATCGGTTTTACAGTAGGCTGTTCAATGGCCGTAAAGTCAGTTTATGGTAGAATTTCTTTAATTAATCACAAATTAATTTTACGGTCACAATAATTTTATATAACTAATTTTAAATCTGTGAGGTATTTTCAACATGGAATCAATTTACTATCACAAAAATACTTTACAATCGGCAACAAAGACGATTTAACAAACAAATATGACGGCGCGGGACATATGCTTTTCAACCAATCAGCGCGCGACTTGCGACTCATCTATACCATTTCACAAATTCACAATCTTTCGACTGTTCGCAATCTCGCGAGATAAATTACTATCTAACGGTTTTGACAATCTTACGGTAACATATATAAGTATTGACCTTCTATGTTGTCATGCTTATAATAATAATCGCATTCAACTCACACATGGCCATCTAGTCTCGAGCTAGGCAGAATCTGTACTATGGCAAGCAAACTGCTGATAAGCATCATCCTCAAGTGACAACCACGACGACGGCCAACAGGCCAGTCAAACTTATTTCAAAACTTTTACCTGCGATTCCGACCGCCTAAATGTCGGATATCGCGGTGATTCTTCAAACTGACATAACTTTTTTATGTTTGAACCGATTTAGATTAAACAAACACTAAATGTTATGTGAAGCCAACCACAACAGATTGGTAAAAACCGTATTCAAATCGGTTAAGCCGATCTTAAGATTAGCGCGCACAAACGCACAGACATGCAAACAGACAAAAATTCAAAAAATCATTATTTTGTGTTCTATTGCGTTCATAAAGCTTCCCTATAATAGTTTTCCTGATATATCTTCCATATTCAGACAGCGATCAGTTACGATTTTATTATATTTATTGATGTGGTTGTGGCAAGTCATAATATTATTACTTACATTCATAGAGGAAAGAGCAGCTCGGATGGCGTTGAAACATATGGGGTGGTGCTAACCAATGGGTTGGTAGTGGCAATATGTGGAGATACATGTTTGCGTGCTTGGCAATTAGACGAAGGCGGAGCTCCGATCGCAGTCTCGACCCCGCTTTCACAAACTTTAGTCAGACCAAAACCACCTCGTAAGTTGAAAACCATAATTTAATTGTACATGATAATTGTTTCTTTAGTATTTTAAGGACAAGGAGAGAAATGGAAATAAGTACTGTATATTAGTATGCCACTTATATTTCATTAAACAACGTTTTTAGACTAACATTTAGTACAACAATCAAACAAATAATTGTAGTGGCACGGTGTGTATTGTTCTTTTCGCTATTCTTGCTTTTGAGAGACTGGATTGTCTATACAGGGATCCGAAGATAATACACACTGTTCACTTGTTGAATGCAATTTTAATTTTTCTTCTATTTTGTATGTTAAAGCTTTGTAGATTTGAGCAAGTCTTTTAGTGTTTGTAAAGCGAATGCTAGAGTTTTCAAATATTTTAAATTCATTTACAAAAGAAATGTAAAAATCTATACAAAAAAAAATATGTATACGGTCGAATTGAGAAACCTCCTTTTTTTGAAGTCGGTTAAAAAGTGAGGATTGGGGACTATCGTTTCTTTTCTCATCAGTTGGCGCCACTGTTGACTAAGGTCCAGACCAGGTACTTTATAAGATCGGCGGCGAAACAAATTTTTAAATCTTGGATCATTAAGTTTATTAATTACTAGCTGAAGGTGTTTCCCGCGGTTATTGTCGTACCGCGAGTAACGCCGCGGGACAAAGTTAGTGTAAAAAAAAAGTAGCCTAAGTTACTCCCTGGTTCATCAGCTACCTGCCAGTGAAAGTCCCGTCAAAATCCGACCAACCGTTCGAGAGATTACCCGGTACAAACAGACAGACAGACGGACAGACAGACAGACAGACAGACGGACAGACAGACAGACAGACAAATTTTTTTTTAACTACATTTTTGGTATATGTACCGTGTATACATATATATGCATTGAGTAAAAAGCGGTTATTTTAATATTACAATACAATACAATACAATACAATATATTTATTTGCATGAATATGGTAGGTACAAGTTCTTCAATCATTACAAATTACAATTACAAACAGACACTCCAATTTTATTTATTTGTATAGATAAATAACTGTCCTCAGATCGAGTAGCTATGCCGCAATGCTGTGCAGTTCCATTTTTTCGAAAAAAAAGGAGGACACATGTTTCTAAAAGATACAACTGTTCTAAAACAGTGACTAGGGGCCATTCGCAGGAATAACTATACTCCGACAAAACATTCTCGTGTTTGTTAAAAATATTTTAACCCCGAGGATAACTATTCTGAGTAATAAGTTACCATTTAGTTTGGTAGGTCTTGGAGGAAGAATCATATTGTAAGCAATATTCATTATTGATCATTTTTATGTGCTCATAATTAAAATCAACTCTGGATCACTCCAATCCACACACATCTCATCTTTTTTAGAAAAAGGACATTTCACTAACAATAGTGTTATTTCTTCAATTAATCCGTCAGGCGAACCTCCAATATATGGGCACTTATTAAGAATAGAAAATCCACAACATTGTACTTTATTGTTATTGTTTTTGCGCTTTTTTTTTCTTAATTCCGCTCTCAAAGTTTTCTTATTCATCGGCAAATAATCAATATTTGCAATAATGTTACGAACGAAGGAGATCACTTTTCAACAGGTAAATTCCTCACTGATTCCTCAGAACCTCACGCGACACCAGCGCCTCTAGTGGCAAATTTACATGCGATAGCCATTAGTAAATTTGTTTGTAATTGCTTACATTTACATTACATTTGTTTACTTTAACAAAGTTTGTTCTTCTTTTTTGGTGTGAGGAACAATAATTGACACTGTTTTTTATCGTTGTGTGTTTAGATGTCCGAAATATTTATTATTATTTTATTATTATTTTATCATTAATATTTTTTAATTATTTGTATTTTTTTAATAACATTTCAGCTCATGGCCATATGTTACAAAAAACAGTTGGATTAGATGGCAGCGTGATATTAGTGGCGTATTTATCTTTCCCTAATGAATGTGAATTCGTTGTTATGAAAATGCACAATGGTGGGCCTACAGGAGTGCGGTTTTCTCACATTAGTCGAATTTTCGGACCACAGGTACCAGTTGTATTTATTTCAGTAGCTTAGGAGGAATTAGGGGGATGTTTTAAGGAATTTTGCGAGTTGTTTGATAGGACTAACATTTAAAAGATTTCGGACATTTGAAACACAACGCCACCTAGTCCCAAACTATGGCTACTAGATACAGATATTTTTTTTTGTAAATATATACATATTATAAAAAACACCCAGTCATCGAAACAAATTTTTGCAGATCATACAAACATTTGGTCTGACCCGGGAATCGAACCTCAGACCTTAACAGCATAGCAATCGTATATACGCTACCACTGCGGCACCGAGGCAGTCGAAATATGTTTATAAATGTCTCCGAGTTCCGCCCCTAATGCATGACACTTCAGTCTTAAAGGCGAGTCTCCACCGAACAAAAGTTAGCAACTTTTGTGTTGTCAACGCGTGTTAGTGACAAAACTTTAATTAATCAAAAGAATACGCTTGTTGCAGTTTCTTATTGGCTCTGTAGAGACGCTTAGTCCGAATGTTTTTCAAATTGTTGACAACTCGACTGCCTCGTTGGTCTCGCGGTGGGTGGGCTTGCGCGACTGCTGATCATGAGGTCCCGGGTTCGATTCCCGGGTCGGACCAAGTGTTTGTATGATCTACAAATATTTGTTTCGGAGTTTGGGTGTTTTCCATGTATAATATGTATGTATTTACAAAAAAAAGTATATATGTATTTGTATCAGTTGTCTTAGTACCCATAACACAAGCTCTGCTTAGCTTGGGACTAGATGGCGTTGTGTGTTAGATGTCCGAAATATTTATTTTTATTTATATTTTTTTTATAACTCGGTGTAGACACAATGGAAACAAAAGTTGGCGATGTTCTTAAGAATTGCTAACAGTTGGAAACACTGAAATTGCCATCAATTTCGGTGGATACGCGCCTTAAGACGTTGTTAGTTTTTAATCTTTATATATGTTATTATATCTCATCTAATTATGATACATAATGATAATTTATTTAACAGCACTTCTATGTAATATTATTAATTCATAATAATAATTAACTGATATTGTTATTGCAATTTTATAGAAAAAAATTTTTTTTTGTTTCAGTTGGATCTACTGGATTATGTCATTGGTTATGGCGAAAGTAGTAATGTTATATGGGCTCTATGGAGTCAACCAGACGGTGATACCATTATTACCTGTAAGTTAATTCATTAATTAATTTAATACCAGTTGTTGCCCGCAGCTCCACCCGCGTGTATGTCGTTTATCGCAGCAATAGTAGCCTATGTGTTACTCTGATGTATAAGCTATAGTACTGGCAAGTTCCATCCAAATCCGTTCAGTAGTTTTTGCGTGAAAGAGTAACAAACATCCATCCATCCATACCTACACACTTTCGCGTTTATAATATTAGTATAGATCATGTAAATGTCAGTTGATAACTTGCCTTGAAGTTTTTATATGTGCTATTTTTTTTTTTTTTTTATGTTTGGCCCTGCCAAAATGACTCTCTACTCTGCCTGATGGAAAGCATAAGCAGAATCCAAGAGTGGTGGTCACCATACTGCGAATGCAGACAATGCAACAATGCAGTATGGTAACCCACACTATGGCGGGCTAGTGATGCTTCTGCATCATTGGGCCTCCGGTCTCGCACTCACCAACGAAACACGACAGCATGATCGCTGTCATTTTACGTTGATTTTCTGTGCGAGGGTATTACCGCCCCGGTCGAGCCGGCCCATTCGTGCTGAAATCAGTGTGGCTCTACTACCTTTAAAAAAATTAATTACTTCGTAAAAATTATGCTCTGCAATTAGTTTAAATATAGCTTCACATGGGACCAATTGAAAACCAGCGTCAGGTTTACGTCTGATACTGACATTTTTGATACTGCATAAATAGTTTTTGTTGAGAGTTTTTATATTTGCTGTTTTTTTATGTGCTCTGCCAGTTGGAAAGCAAGAGCAGAATCCAAAAGTGGTGGTCACCATACTCATTGCAAATGTGGACAATGCAATATGGTGACCTACGGCGTCCTAATGATGCTTCTACATGATTCTATTTGGTGTACACACCAGTGTAATAAATGTGGTATGAATGTGTTGAGGTGTGTCGGCGGGTGTGGAGGCGCTGTGGCGCGCGGTGGCGTCGCGCGAGGCGGGCGGGGCGCTGCCGGTGCTGGGCTCGCACGACCACTACCGCGACCGACTCCTAGCTCCTGCACTCTTCCCGCCCGCTGTCATTAAAAAAGCTCTCGTGGTTCGTATTAACACTCCATCCTATACGTTTGTATGCTTGTTAAAAAATATTGATACAAATATTAATTAACTAGAGACCTGCCCCTCTTCGCACGAAAATCCGCACCGCATCACAATCCTTTACGTAGTTTTAAAGATCTAAGCATTTAGAGAGACAGACAGACATCGGAAACGACTTTGTTTTATACTATGTAATATTATGAAACCTACATTAACTAACAGAACACTCATTTTATACTTTTTTGTACAAACTCGCAACAAAAATTTGCTTGATTTGCAAACATTTGGTCCGACCCAAGTATCGAATATAATGACATTCTTTAGAAGCAGCTTATAGCTAAATTTAGTTAAGGTATATAGTTAGTAGTGTAGTTAACTTATTTATTTTCATTAATTATAATTAACAATCATAATAAACAGTAAGTATCATAAACATATGTTTATTATTCAGATTTACAATCGTACTTGGGGAAACAGCGATTGCGCGTTAGACGGCGACCTGGGCGAGGCCGCCATGAGCGCGGTGCAGGCGCGCCTCCGTCACCTCACAGCTCGGACAGCTACACCCGACCACGCACATCTCATGCACAAGTTAGTGTACACGTTATATACAACAACTCCTTATTTACGGCCCTGCCAAAATCACGCTACACTACCTGATGGAAAGCATAAACAGAATCCAAGAGTGGTGGCTACCATACTCATTGCGAATGCAGATAATACAACAATGCAGCATGGTGGCCTAGTGATGCTTCTGTATCATTAGGCCTCCGGTTTCGCACTCACCAACGAAACACGACAGCACGATCGCTGTCATTTTACGTTGATCTTATGTGCGAGAGTAGTATGGCCCCGGTCAAGCCGGCCCGTTGCGTTGAAATCAACTTGGCTCAACTACCTCGAAAACAGACATATACATTATACAGACAGTTCTTACCTGTGAAATAAATAAGTCACCAAGTGAGTAAGTTTACTGAAGACCAAACTCATCTGACTCTGGAGGGAGGGACTCAAAGAACGGCCACACCTCCATGATTCTGTTCCGTCATTTTAAAAAAGCATTATCAACTCACCATATTTACTTAAAAAATGCGATTTTTATATTTAGGCGCGACATGAAATTTTTATTAACAGTAAGACCATGTTCATTTGATGAGCGCTTATTGCACGTTTTGCTAACGCGCGTTAACAACTGCATATAAAAACGCGCGTTAGCAAAACGCGCGTTGAACGCTCGTTATCTGAACATGGGCTAAATCGTAATCAAATTTTATCTAAAAATTAAGTGTTATGCTGCAACGCTTTGTCATTTCTTATGTCGTCTAACAAGCTTTTAAAATAAACATAGTACGCTTATTATTAGACGGAACTGAAAGTAAAGCAGAAATTTAAAATATGTATAATGCAAATCATTAAAATATTTTAAACTTGTGGCGACCTCCACATACAGCGGCAACAAAATCATATAACAGCGTCATCTACCGAAGATACACTGAACTACGGAGTAACATACAATACGAAGAAATTACCAATCCTGCATCGCGCAATAGAAGTTCTCGCGCCGATTAACATATATACAACATCCCAACATTAACCGTTGGGCAGTGGCCCGCCAGGCATGATCACCTCGCCTGGTCGGAGGATCCTCCCTTTGTGTTGGTGGGACATGACACCTGTCCCCCACAGTGGTGACCCCGACGTGATTGGAAGCAGCCTTAGAAGGAGCAGATTCAGCAGCAGCATTACCACGCCACCATCTCGTTCACTCCCACAGCAAGTCTCAGCCAGCCAGCAACCTCGGCCTCAACAGGGATACACCACACGCATGAAGCGACCGCTCCAGCCTGGTTACCCCTACGGCCTCATCAGCGTCTAGGCACAGCACACTGCAGCTACGGTTCTTGTAAGCAGAGCATATCTCTCCCGTCTATGCAGCAGCCAGCCACTACGCAGCAACCGCCCCGACTCACTGGGGACCTCATCGCAGCACCGCGCACCGCACGCCATCCCGACTCACTGGGATTAGCGGACTACAGTCCCGACTCACTGGGACTAGCGGCATTCAGTTCCGACTCACTGGAACTTGCGGCACTCAGTTCCGACTCACTGGAACTACACCTGGCACTGGCAAGCTCCGCAACAGAGCACAGACAGCTGACTCAGCACATATCGACCTCCGGTCTTGGAGGGGAGTGATGTGGCGACCTCCACATACAGCGGCAACAAAATCATATAACAGCGTCATCTACCGAAGATACACTGAACTACGGAGTAACATACAATACGAAGAAATTACCAATCCTGCATCGCGCAATAGAAGTTCTCGCGCCGATTAACATATATACAACATCCCAACATTAACCGTTGGGCAGTGGCCCGCCAGGCATGATCACCTCGCCTGGTCGGAGGATCCTCCCTTTGTGTTGGTGGGACATGACACCTGTCCCCCACAAACTTATGTTCATCTTGTTTTAGATGCTGGTCAGATTTATACAGCTGGTGCATGCAGTATATGGAAAGTTTACAGAAGCCACTCGGACTTATGGTGTCTAAGCATGTAAGTTTTTAACTGACTTCATTCAAAGATTATATTTATTTGAGTGGCCGAGTAGTTCAGTCATAGCATATGTAACTCCCTTGCTGAGTTCTCGGTTTCGACTCCTGGATCAGACCTATTGTTGGTATGATATAAAAAAAAATGTTTTGGTGTTTGGGTGTTTTCTGTGTATGTATTTATAAAAAGGGTATAAGTATTCTATCAGTTACCCTAGCTTATTTTGAAACTAGATAACGTTGTGTGTTAGATGTTTAAAAATATATTATGAACTAACTGTGCCCGCTACTTCGTACACTTGACATTTGGATTTTCAAGTTATTTTTAAGTTTCCACCATTTAAACCTTCCCTAGACTATGACAAACATCCAAAATCAGCTAAATCGGCCCAGCCGTTCTCGAGTTTTAGCGCGACAAACGAACAGCAACTGAGTTTTAAATGTAGGTATACAAGATTGTCTAATGACAAATTTATTCTGACATTGATTTATAGGAATCTGATGTTGAAAGTGGTTGGTGGTGTGCAGTGGTCCGTCGCACCGGCGTGTCACTCGTCTGTGAATTAGAACCTCTTGAAAGAATGATGCTGTCACCCGATGCTCAGTTCCTTGATGGAAGTGGTATGTTAAAGAAAAACATCATGGTAGATATTTAAGTGATAGTTTATTCTTACATTATGTTTTGTTAAATTGCATGCATTTTTATTTTTACAGGTATGTATGTATGATACATGCATTTTGTCAGTATACAGGGTGTAACCAGACGTCTACCGAAAACGAAAGAGGTAGCTTCAGCACCCCAAAACCTATTAAAAAAAACAAACAGTTGCCCTTAAAAACAATTGTAGCCGGAAAAAACAATGTGTCAAGATTTTTATTCATTTCAGAAGCCAGCAATGTATTGCGCGCACCGTGTAGCTAAGCGAATGACTATTTATTTATTACCTACTCGTCGGTACAGTTGCATAAGCTTACTAACGAAAGTAGGTAGTGACTTTATACTCTACGTACTTAGTTCTGCGGTAGCCTCGGTCGAACCAGAAATGGCATCAACTGTTAGTTTTTAATTACCAGAGAAAACTAGGGGCGGATACAGAACGTGTGTACTTACATAAAACACAATAATAGAAATGTCAACCAAGCAAAACAATAAAGTTATTTACGTTTTTAAAATCACAAAATACGTTCATATTGTAATAATTACGCACGTATCGCGTCACGTTCACTTCAAACACATTTAGGTTTATGGTTAAAATGCCTTATTATACTTGATTGTAATTATAGTAAAATCATAGTATTTCGGCAAAGTTTTGGGTAAACTGAGTAGCAGAGTGATACCTACCTACTTAACAAAGTTTTTCAATTACACATTCAATTTTATTTTACGAATCTGTTTTTTAAGGCCTTCTCGTTGTGATCAAATTGCGATTTTTTATTTTCAAATACGATACACCCGATTCAAATTGATCAAACACAAAATACGTACCTACTAATGTTTTCCGATACTGATACCTACTGTTTTATTATTAGTTACTTTTAAGTTTAAGTAATCAACTGGTAACTACTACAGAACTTAATTTACGTATTTCATACATACATAATGCTTAATGTTGCATACACGAACAAACTATTTATTAAATTCACTTTTAAACTTTAATAATAATAATAATAATAAATATAATAAATATTTCGGACATCTATCACACAACGCCATCTAATCCCAAGCTAAGCAGAGCTTGTGTTATGGGTACTAGACAACTGATACAAATACATATATACTTTTTTTTTTGTAAATACATACATATTATACATAGAAAATACCCAAACTCCGAAACAAATATTTGTAGATCATACAAACATTTGGTCCGACCCGGGAATCGAACCCGAGACCTCACGATCAGCAGTCGCACACGCCAACCGCGAGACCAACGAGGCAGTCAAGTATAATTTTTAACCTTCACTTCATAAATCCACAGGAGTTGATCGGGAGACTGTTTACACTGTCAATTTAGTATTCCTCATTGAGCACATACATTCGTTGCGATGGTTGAACAGTCCTATTCTTGTAAACTGTCAGTATCACAGACATGCACTTAACGAAGTCATAATTGAAACTGACCGACTGACTGGTCATGACCCCTCCCGCACCGCGCCCCGCGGCCGGAGCTTTGATGCTTGGCGCCGCCGTGCGCCGCGCCGATGCGCTCGCGGTGGCGAAATCAACACTTGTAGTCGTGTATAAAATAAAGTTTTGTACCTACCTAATACAATATTATACGCATCTACATAGACAATTGTTTACGCAGATGCACGCTTCATAAAGTTAGGGCCTTAAATTGTATTCATTGTTAATGGCCACCTACTTTAATCTTTTGCATTTTTTTAGAACTTAGGTTTCTAAGAAGTTCTGTTTGTAAAATGAAGGCGGGCTGTGCTGTCTAGGTACTAGGTTACCACCTGGTGGTTGCAGCATTATTAACTAGGCAGTATTAGTCTTATTTGTATTATCAGTAGGTACAGCGCAAATGAAGCGGGTCGAGGGGAAACACGCGCGCGCACGTCCGACCGCGGTCAATGCACCGCGCTAGCGCACGGTACGTTGACCTCCCAGCCAGCTGAGTGATATTAAAATACATTACTGTTTTATTAGTTTAATTTGTTTTTTGGTTTTCTAAATGAGATAATTATGTAGTTAAGGTCCTATTATGTTGTACTATGTGTATGTAACCAGAAAAAAACAAAAAAGAACTTAGACAAGTTAACATATTTTTTGCGTTTTTTTTTCGCTAAACCTATTCAGTATCATGGTCTGAATGCAACCCCCAAGTTTTCGGGAGCAGTCTTTTTACACCTTGTATATGGCCCTGACTTCCTAATAAGGATTATTATGTATTATTATTATAACCTACATAAATATATACCTATATATACGACTACATGGTTGACCTGGTGGTTAAAGCGTTTGCCGCGCCGCTTTATACCCAAGTGTTGTGGGTTGAAATTCCACATGGAACAACCCTTTGTATGATTCACGAATTGTTGTTCTGAGTCTCGTTGTTCTTTGTCTGTTCATGCATGTGTGTAAATTCCTCTGCGACACAGGATGTACTATCGAAGTATCGACAAACTTGAATCACGACCCACTTTGCCGATAAATCGTTTGAAGCCCACTAAACAACAAATATTCCCCTCTTTTACAGTGCAAACCGCACTTAGGACGTAATAAATATGAAGCAAGTTACGTCAGTATTGATCAGAGATAAAACAGTGATAATTTTTATTTTGAATACAAGCTTTATTCAAGGAATTAACTATAAATCAGAATAAATCCTTTTTTGGATGCTGAAACAAATTATTCTCTGTGTAATTACAGATAACAAGGTCGTTACCATGGAAATGCATATTTACACGTATGTCGACCTAATTTTGTTTGAATGAAACTTGACAGTAAGAAAGTAAGGTTATGGTAAGTCATGTCATTCGAAGTTGTCGATAATATATTATGCGGGCTTTGTCTTTAAATAAAAAAAAAACAAGTGTGCTTCAGACCACACGACTGAAGTAAAACTTCTTAACATATAAAGTAGAGAAAGAGAGAAGAAAAATGTGTGTTCGCACCTCTCTCTTGCGCCCTCGTAATGTACGAAACGCAACTCTCTCTCTTTCTATCACTAACTTATATCTCCCTCTCAACTTCCGTTCGCCTAACCTGATCACACTTTTCGTAACACTCTCGTTACGCATTCACCAGCTTCCTTCCCTAGGCCAGCGTGCGTAAAGAAGTTTTACTTCAAAAAGCATACAACCCGTTCACGCTAAGTTTGCCGCTGTCGATATGTAGACACTCGAAGGGTAGCGGCATGTGCTGACTCGACTCGTAGGGTAGCGGTGCGGTAGGCGGTTGGGGGAGGGGATTTGCATCCCACGTACCGTCAAACTCAACGCGAACGGGTTATAAATGCGTGTACACATTAGTAGAAAATAGTTGTTATTGTTGTTTAAGGTGCGGGCGGGGGGGCGGAGTACGGCGAGTTGTCGGAGGATGCGGTGCGTATCGTGGTGGCGGGCGCTCGCTGGGAGCGGGCCGCGCCGCCCGCCGCCGCGGCCGAGCTGGAGCAGCGCCTGTTCGCGTGCGGCGGCCCTCAGCACCGCCTCCTGCCGCGCCTGCTGCACCTGCTGCTCACGCCCGCCGACCACTCCACACCTGTAAGCCTCATCGACAGCCTTTTTAAACGACTTCAAAAAAGGAGAAGGTTCTCAATTCGACGGTTTAAATGACTCTACACTGCCTGATGGAAAGCATAAGCAGAACTCAAGAGTGGTGGTCACCATATTCATTGCGAATGCAGACAAATACATCAATGCAGCACGGTGACCCACACTATGCGGCCTAGTGATGCTTCTACATTATTGGGCCCCTGGTCTCGCACTTGTACTTTGCTCCCTTAGTCGCCTCTTGGCACTTGTGGAGGCAATAGACGGTGGCAAACTGTATTCTTAATTCGTCACCACACAAAGACGAGGTGATTACAATAATTTCTTCTGTGTCTAATCGTTCTATTATATGTATCTACGAGTATATTTAGAAAACAATACTAATCTAAAAGTACCCTAAGTTACTCCTTATATCACCAACAATCTCCCTCTGAAAGTCCCGTCAAAATCGGTTCAGCAGTTCCAGAGATTAGCTGGAACAAACAGACAGCCTAACAAAAACTTATATATATACTTTCACAATCATTTAGTGAAGAACTGTTAATTTGAAATTAAAGACAACCACTTCAGTTTTATTAACGTTTACCAATTATATGTATTTTCACAATGTATATATTTTCAGATCTTAACTCCTCAGCAAATAGAAGAGTTAACCTCTATCCTGAATCCTATCAAAGACTTACAAAGTGCTGTTCTTGAGTTGAACGATGCTCTGAGACTGGATGTTCCAGAGATTGAAACTGTAAAGAGTGAGTACTACATTTCGTTTTTACATTCTAATTTCACCCTTTCAATACGGTTATATACTAAAACTTGCTGACCCACGCAACATCGTCTGCACCTCCCTTTGTCCATGGCCTGAGCCGAGCCAAGAAGTGGGATATTATGGGTTGATGATGAACCAAACAAACAAGCTCTTCAGCTAAATAATATTAGTAAGTATAAATAACATTGGAGTATCTGTTTGAAATATTAAAATAACCGATTTTTACTAAATACATATGTATGTATACACGGTACATATACCCAAAATGTAGTAAAAAACTTTTTGTCTGTCGTGTCTGGACGGCGGACGGATTTTGACAGGGCTTTCACTGGCAGGTAGCTGATGATCCAGGGAGTAACTTAGGCTACTTTTTTGGAAAACCTTTATCTCGCGTCATTACTCGCGGTACAACAATAACCGCGCGTAAGACCCCGGGGTTCAGCTAGTTTTAGACTAATTTTGCTCTGCGGCGTTACCCGCGGTACGATGACAACCGCGGGGTTCAGTGAGTATACATATATAAGAGACAGTATCATACTTGCCCACTATAAATTGTTTGATTTGTTTAAACCTTAAACCTACCGAATATTGAAATATTTTTCTAGCAATTTTTTTTTTTCAGTTGAGGAAGGCGAAACTGATGAATATGAGTGCCTACTCGCCAGCGATCTCGGTGTGGCTATCGTTACTGAAGCAATAAGGCAAATGGCAGAAATGAGGTATATAAAATCGATGTTTATGTTAAGAAAATAAATATTTTTGGATTTTTACTAATCACATTATAACTATAAGGTGTAGGTAACGGTGTAACGAAATACTAATAAAAATAGTTGTGGTCCGATTCGACTCCTGTTTATACGATCTATAAGGGAATACGTATTTTAAATTATTACTTACCCGTTGGTGTTTTTGTGAAGTTTAATTTCATACAAACATGGAAACAATTACCTAATACTAGTATATCACAAGTACAATATCCTACTAATATTATAAATGCGAAAGTTTGTAAGGATGGATGGATGTTCGGATGTTTGTTACTCTTTCACGCAAAAACAACTGAACGGATTTGGATGAAATTTTACAGTAATATAGGTTATACATCAAAATAACACATAGGCTACTATTTGCCGCGATAACCGACATATACGCGGGCGGAGCCGCGGGCAACAACTAGTAGATAATATTTCAGTTATGGTTACTCATTTTACTTTAAAGGTTAATAGTGACGTTATAATCCTACTAATATTATAAATGCGAAAGTTTGTAAGGATGGATGGATGTTTGTTACTCTTTCACGCAAAAACTACTGAACGGATTTGGATGAAACTTTACAATAATATAGCTTATACATCAGAATAACACATAGGCTACTATTTGCCGCGATAACCGACATATACGCGGGCGGAGCCGCGGGCAACAACTAGTGTCTTATAAATCGATGAACGCCGGCTGCATGCACGAAAAAGCATGACTCATTGTCACGTTCCTCCTAAACCGACCGTGCAAGCGAGAGCGTGGAACAAGCGATAGAGAGGCACGATCGGCCGAAGCATTCAGCTTGTGCACATATTTTTCATCAGTGTTTCCTTATAACGTTATCACTCACTATCGTCCGTAATTCGACTTTACAGATAACCAATTTTTTTATTAATAAATTAATATTCCAGACACAAATATTTAACACACAACGCCATCTAGTTCCAAGCTCAGCAGAACTTGTGTTATGGGTTACTTGACAAGTGATATAAATACAAATATACTTTTTTTTTGTAAACGCATACATACATATGATACAAAGAAAACACCCAAACTCCGAAACGAATATTTGCAGATCATATAAACATTTGGCCCTATCCGGGAATCGAACTTGAGACATCAAGCACAGCAGTCGCATACACTACCACTGCGCCACCGACGCAGTCATCTTTTATGTTCATTAAGTGGCCCCTTGTGTTGATTCATCAGGTCGCGTGTAGTTCGAGGAGCCCTATGTGTGCTGGGCGCATACCGGGATGCTGGCGGAGTGCCGGGCGCCGGCCACTGCGCTGTGCACTGGCAGGCCTACCGCGCTCTACTGTGGCTACGCTCAGCTACTTTGCAGCCACGGTGAGTTCCCATTATAGTCCATTCACTTAGATACGGTCACCTTATTTGCGTCGCCGTCACACGTGCGTCAAGCCGCCACAAAACGAAAGGGCCCGCCTGCGGCGTACACTCCCAGGCAAGTATGATTCATCAGTTTACGCTGTTTTATGAATTAATATATTCGTATTTCACAACAATAACCACAATTAATAGCCAACCCCAATTAATCTTGGGAATAATAAAGGCTAAGAAGAAGAAGAAGAAGAACCATAATTGCGAGCGGGTGCACCGACACTATATAAACGAATGGACTATACTGTGTATAAGCAAACCGCCCCGGCTTCGCACAGGTTTTTTACGGAAAATATATAGCCTATGCTACTCTGAGAAGATGTTGCTTAATTTTTTCTGTTCTCAACAAATATCGTTATATTTTAGCCAATTTACTCAAAATATAACAAATTATATATGAAAACTTTCCTCAAGAATCACTCAATCTATAAGTAAAAACCGTAATAAAATCCGTGCAGTTGCTTTTGAGTTTATCGCGAACAGACAGAGAGATGCAGCGGAGGACTGCATTGACGATAAAACACTACGGCTAACTAGCTCATTTTGGGGTCCGGCTATCTCAGTGCAGTCGCACCATAATGTTTAAATTTATACAACAGACACAAGTCTATTTTTGTGTGTATGATGTTTCAAAGCAATGCAATGCACATACATACTAGGTAGTTTTTGAACTCAACGTAAAGTTAGCAACAATGTTAATAAAAACTTGTGCACCTTTGGATTCGCATCGTGTATCATGAAAAGAATTGTGTAAAGTTAAAGGCAAACGCATAAAAAAATAAAATGTCTTGTATCATCGATAGATTAGAATCTTTTCAGACTTCCCACGTTTATTGAATTATATGACGTGTGTTCATTAAAAAATCACACTTGAACATATCTCGGTGGAACAGCCTTTATGAGTGTACGTGACGTGAAAAAGTTCGGTATGGTCATCAGGGCGGGTGGTCCGTCGGAGACGTTCCGGCTGAAGCTGAGTGCGCTGGGCGCGGAGGCCCGCGCGAGCGTGTCGCGTCGCAGCGTGGTGGCCGAGTACGTGCGAGTTGCGGGCGGAGCGCGCGCGAGACAACATCTTGCAGCTGCTCGTGCTCACACCGCCTGGCACCACGCGCTGCCACTGCTCACCTACCACTTAGCTCATCAACTGTATCCTTTACTGCTTATATATCGCACATCAACACATTAACAGCCTTTAATACTTCACTCTTATACGTGGACCTTTTTGAAGTGAAGAAGACCTTTAGCCGCGTTGAGCACTTTTTGGTAGGAGAAAATCTTATGAGTTCGCGTCACCGACCGACCGACCGTGCTGACGTCACAAAACTTATTTTGCCGCCTTGAGCACTTTTTGGTAGGGGAAAATCTTATGAGTTCGCCTCACCACGTCACCGACATGTTTTAATTTAAACACTATGATTTTTTTTAATTTTACACATTAATTTTACAAATAACATTCTAAGTTATAAGTGTTCACTTCTATCGGTAGTCCTTATTACTGCCATTTTATTTAGGGCCCTGCCAAATTGACTTTACAAGAGCGGTGGTTACCATACTCATTGCGAATGCAGACAATGTAACAATGCAGCATGGTGACCCACACCTACCCTAGTGATGCTAGGCCTCTTCTTAGAAAGGAGACTTTGGTATACTACACTGCTATACACAGACGGGTTGGTATAGGGTTTGTGACAAATTTTCCTTCCTTTATCAGTGCTGTTCTTAGTCATCTTCTTCACTCGGCTGTTACGATACGCACTGGATAAATAAGGATAAGACACTATGTATTCTTAATCCGTCACCACAAGTTTAAAATATACATAGTTGGGGACATAAATACAAGTACATAGGTATATTCGTGATATAAGAAATGTGATTACATAAATAAAACTGGTTATCTGTGCGTCGGTTTACGGACGATAGTTTAATCTGACAACGTCATAACAAAACATTGATGAAATGATGAGAGATAGATGCGGTGCTTGCGACACTCATACAATGAACGTAACGGGACAATGAGCCTCATCCCTTTTGAGGCATGCAGACAGCGTTCATCAACTTATTAGATGTTGTTACGTCAAAAAAAATGTTTTTTGTTACTGAACCAGGCTACTTGTTCAAAAAAATACATTGTCTTAAATTCTACTGAACATAGTTTAAAATTAATTCGTGGTCGTTACAATTAATGCAATAAACTTTAAGTAAGTTTAGACTTACGAGGATCGAACCAAGTGGCGCGAAATTGGAGAGGCCTATGTCCAGCAGTGGACTGCGATAGGCTGATGATGATGATGATGATGATGAAGTTTAGACTTAAACCAGCTAACAGGTTATATTTCAAAATCAGTTTTATTACAAAGAAGAAATAAATCCTTAACGAAAACACCAGCTGGGCTGTAAGTGGCGGTTTTGACTTCAGTTGGTGGTTGGCTTCCATAGACCAACCACGTCTTGTTCAAAATTATGTCACGATGCTCGAGCCCTGGTGTGAATGGAACTCATGTTCACGTAAGTATTCCAATTTCAAAGTCTGAACAAAATTAAAAACCCGTAATTTTTATGCGTTCATTACTTACCAGCGCTAATGGAATCTCGATAACATTCGTGTTCTCATGCATTCATGTCTTATGCTTGATAAAAAAAAATTCTCATAATTTCAATTCTCTAATTGGTATCAGGAGAATTCAAAGGTCCTATCGAGATCAAGTCACTTGACGAGGATAGAACGTAAGGTATTCAGCCCCCCTAGCTGTTGACATGGCGTTATTAGAAAACTAACAAATGTAAAGTGAATACGTCGCACAACGTTAAGTCACGTTGTCAAAACAAAATAGTAAATAATACAAGAGCATAGATGCGGTAGCGATGGTTAACATAGTTTCGACGCGAAACACTTGCAACTTTGGTAAAGAGGCTGTCTTTGCTTCTATTCAAAACAACCATACTCCTTAATAATTAAAACATTCCTTCGAATTGAATGCTAATTATATAGTTCCTTGATATTCTCTGTGGTTATTAATCAATTGTACTTTGACTGTAGGTCAATTTATTCTTGGACTGGCACTGTTGGACTTGGATGACGCTGAAAAGGCGTACACGGCTTTCTACAAGGCGGCGAAGGGAGTCAGTACTGAGCCGTTTCTGAGGAGGCTTGTAGCCGCCGACACACGCCTCACACAACATCAAGCGCTTGTTCTTTATTATGTCAAGGTATTATATTTATTCAAATAATTGTTTATTTTTATTAAATTGGTTCGATTCTTTCATATTTGGTAATATTAAAAAATCTAATTAATTTTTAAATGTTTGAAAATACCTATATAAGTTCTTTATTATGTCAATATTCAAATAATTGTTTATTTTTATTAAATTGGTTCGATTCTTTCATATATGGTAATATTAAAAAATCTAATTAATTTTTTAATGTTTGAAAATACCTATATAAAAAGAAAATACATTAAGGGTTGGAAAATAAGCATTGAATTTGTTTGTTTATTATATTTTATTTTCGTAGGTTATAAAATTGTTTCAAATTCACGATGCGGGGGCTTGTGTAGTGAGGCTTGCAGAGACGGCCATCAGTATTGCTGACACAGACGATCCCAACTTGGTAAGTCACTTCCATCTTTACTTTACAAACAAACATCTCGATTTACTGCTAAGAACATGGAGATCTGATTAATTAACTGAGTTAATTATAATTAGTAATTTGACATATTTTTTTATCAGAACGTTTAGAATTACTTCCATCGGGCATCTCGCATCGAATCGGAACGGATGTTACAATCTTTAAACGATATCGAATCTTGTACACGGTATTTAAAGTCTGTATTTCCAAGCCGCTCACAGCAATTTTACCGAAAGCATCTTACCAACACGCAGTCGTATCCGATCGTACTCTTAGCGATCCGATGGGAGCTGTTTAGTGGAAACGATCCTTTAGAGTTCTCTTCGTGTACCTAATACGTTTGAGGGTTAAAATGTGTGTTGTTGTTGACAGACAATGTTCCAGTGGGTAGTGTTTAAGTGGCACCTGTCGAGCGGTCAGACCGCGCGGGCTTTAAGTGCGGCAGCCGCCATCCCCGCCCGACACACGCGGGAAGCCGCCGCTGCAACGCTGCTCACCACACTCGGTATGTCACTTGGACAAATATCCTGGGCAACACACAGAACACTTCTACTCGTGTACATTATATTTCACGAAGTGTTTTCTGCGTTTGATCATGATGTGTTGTGACTAGATCAACGAAGAAATATAACCAAACCTACACTTAATGATATGAACGTATTATTAGTGATTGTAATGTAAATGTAGTTGCATTGTACGAGCCATCGTATTGAATTTATCAATCAATATTTAAGATTTTCCAAAAATAATCTTGAACATAATAAAGGCTAAGAAGATGATGGTGAGGATTTAAGATTTCATCAGTACATTTATGTATTTACGAATATTATATAAGTTACGAATGCCCTTGTATACACATAAAAAGGCCGAAACCTCTTTTCTAAGGATAGACCACTATGTCTGACAGTAGACTGTTGACGATGATACCTACACTATAAGGTATAAGTACTCCTTTCTCGGAGACCAGCAACGAGCTTGTGATTTCTGTGTTGTAAGCGTTTGTGGGCAGCTGCAGTCACTCTCCATCAGCTGAGCCGTTTGCTTGATTCCCCGCTGTGTTATATAAAAAACAAAAGTGAAGTCACGTGCCGTATGTCATGTGGAATTTACATAACAACTTGAAAACAGTTCACTGTATTCAAGTTGTTATGTTACTGTACTATATTTCATGTTCTTATCTATATTCATATTGTTATGTTACTAATTTTCAATATAGTAGGCCGAAACCTCCTGTCTGTTTATAGTTGTTGGTGATGATACACGGTAAGGTATAAGTACTCCTTTCTCAAAGACCAGAAATGCGCTTCTGCTTTCTGAGTTGCAAGCGTTCGCGGGCGGCGGCAGTCACTCCAAATCAGGTGACCCGTTTACTCTGACACAAAAAAGAAGTAAAATTGAAGTGAGGTGTGATGTGACAGCTCCACGACGTGAGCTGGGCGCGCTGGTGTCCTGCAGCGCGCTGGCCGAGTTCGCCGAGCGTGCTGCCGCTGCTCGGGCGAAACTGCACGACGCACACGAGCACAACCCTTACTACGACTTCCTCTACGCGCTCTACATCTCACGGCATCACTATAGGAAAGGTATCGTAGCATTCGTTTCTGTCTTATACTATCTACCTATCTTGCACACACGGTGCGCTACAAATCTATACAAATAAATAAAATTGGAATGTCTGTTTCTAATATAAAAAAAAACCGCTTTTTAATAAATGCATATATAGATATGCATTTATTAAAAACCTATTTATTCTACCATGTACCATGTTACGTACCATATACCAAAATAATTTTATTTTTTATTTTTGTCTGTCTGTCTGTTTGTTCTTTGAGATTTTGTTAAGCATCTCTGAAACATCTGGACCGATTTTAACGTGAGTTTCACAGGCAGGTAGTTGATGATCTAAGGAGTAACTTTAGCTACTTTTTTTTAGTCTACCTTCGCCCCGCGGCGTTACCCGCAGTACGACAATATCCGCGGGTAACACCGCGAGGTTCACTTAGTGTTTAATAATTATAATTATCTGACGACATGGGAGTGCTAACATAATCCTTTAACTTCGTTGTAAAAATGAAAGGGTTTTATTATGATATATTAGTAGAACTGCTTGGACGAAGAGTTCACGAAGTTTTAATAGGGTATTACACCCATTTTTGAAGTGTCTTAATAAGATTCTATAGTGCTATTAAGTCAATAAGTGTCACAAAATGTATTAAAATTAAACGTTTCAAATTTCGCGTAATTTGTCAAAAACGCTGGACGCAGTGGACACCATATTGCTCTGTGGTAATGACGTCAGTTCGCTTTGTAAAATGTGAATGACATGAATATAATTGCAACAAACAATCTAAAGCATTCGCTGATCAGTTGACACTTTGGTGTACTTACAAAGCGGTGTGACGTAATCGCATGGCGGCTATAGAACAGATTAAAAAAACTGAAAACTTTGAAATAAATTTAATTTTTTTTTTTTATTATTTCATGAACTAAAATTAACATTTTCCGACTGGTTTTTACCTAAGGTATCTTAATAATATATTTTTAGATTTTTTCTCGTATACAGTAAAATACCCTATTGTGGGTGGGGGCCATGAGAGAAGTAGAACCGTTTCTGGGCTAATATGATGGTGATGGGCTATTAAGGCGGTGTTGCTCTTGTGATTGAAAGATAGGGAACAAAAGTAGGGGCAGCAAGGTAGGCAGGTAAAGATAGGGAGGTGAGAAATAAAAAAGTCACAGATTCGCTGATCGTACAACAAACATACATCGCCATAGTCGATTAACGGAATGATTAAGTACTGTAAAGTTCTGATTTAATGAAGCAGAAAATCAAGAATTTCGGCGATATAGCGTTCGCAGGTTGCATTCTGACTCACGTGAGTAACCTGAGCTTGACAGTAGAGAGTTCAGTCAATGTGAAGACCCAGATCCTTGATTAAGGGGCTAAAAGGAACTATAGAGCCGTTGAATACGATCGGCGAAATTGAAGCAGTATTCGATCTAGACATCATGCGTTTGCTACCTAAAATGTTATCGTAAAAGTACATAATATCAATTATGTAGATTATATCAGTTAATCAATAAGTCTCAGTCTGAAATTTTATCATCCTATCATAAAACAATAATTACTTTATAGCTCTATGTCATCGTAATACACAGTTCATATGAGATTTAGATTTATATTTCCGTCCAACATGAGTGTAGTATACAAGATGCGTGTTGCGTTGTACAGCGGCGTCGATAATGTACGAGCGTGCGGCGAGGTGCGGCGCGGAGCGGTCTGCACGCGGCGCGGTACAGCGGCGACGTTGCGAGGCGGCCGCGCTCACGTGCCTGCGACTTGCACGCCCCGGACACGACTTCCTCGTCCGCCCGCAAGCACACTCCTCGCAGCCAAAACATGTCCAGGTGACTGACACTTAGGGCCTCATGAGAGACTCGGTGGATAAATGTCCACGGTCTGCCCTTGGCGCGACTCCAATAAAAATTATTGCCGATTTCAGTGTTTCCAACAGCGACCAACTCTTAAAAAAAACGTCAACTTTGTCCATTGTATCTACATCGAGTCACCAAAAATTTGAAAAACATTCCAACTAAGCATCTCCTTATAGCCAATAAAAATCTGCAACAAGCTTATTCTTTTGACGTTTGCCGCCAAAAAACAGAAACACGGTTCCCAACACTTGTTGACAATTTTGTTTGCAAACACTAGGAAGTTACAACAACTTTTGTTATCAACACGTGTTGACAACACAAAAGTTACCAATTTTTGTTTGATGGAGACCTCGGCTTTAGAGCCTGCGCGGACGATGGACATTGGCGGACAAATGTCTATCGTGTGCTCTTATTAGAACAGCAAGAAGATTGCACTTTATTCACGCAAAACCTCACGTGTCGCCTGGCGGTATATCCAAAGTGAACCTTATGAGAGTAATAATAAGAGCACACCGCGAACATTTAATCCGTCATTAATTAATCATTAGGTTGCACTTTGTGTGTTGTGTATACCGCCAAGCAATATGCTGTTGCCGGCCAAAGTTCAATCTCAAAATCAGCAATAAGAGCACACCGTCAGCGCAGGCTCTTATCATACATTGTACATTACTCACTGCCCTACTTTTTATCGATGTATCTAAAGTTAGTTATAATCGGTAGATAACGATGTGCACCTAACTTAAATACCGAGGCCAAGAACGTCTAAACGGAAAATAATTAATGTTACTCACTGACGTCTATTCTATTCAATTAATTACTGTTTTGTACGCGATAACGCAAGTTTTGTCAATACATCCATAGGAATGAATATTTGTTTAGATTATGATTTTTATGCTTTAATGAAAAGTAACTACTTTTTTGTGGCGGCTACCATATATTATATTGTCTGCATTCGTAATGAGTGTGGTGACTACTGTAGTAGTGAATTCTGCTCATGCTTTCCACCAGGCAGAGTAGTCAGTTTGGCATGCTCCAAAAAAAAATGTAAAACTACACATATACATATGTAAAATTTCACCGTAATCAAGGCGACCATATTTAACAAATGAAATTTACAGTTCCATTATAATATTATTTGGGTCATAAAAAAAAAATTACATAGGCATTTTTCTATAGGTTATTGGACCGGAGGAGTTAGCGGCTGAGCTTAGAGAAGATGATCCCGAATCCCTAGATCCAGTACAACAAGCGCTACTTCGTAAGGATAATATTTATTCAACGTATTTCTTATATTTTACAAACAGATATTCGTTCATATTTTATTTTTTTATATTGTAGGCGGTGGCAATTTAGACTTTGATGCTTTGTATCCAACCCTGATGGAAGCCGACCCAGAAACACTACTGGCGGTGACAAAGAGAGCAATTAGTACTGAACAGTTTTTGCCTCACTGGTTTCTTGAAAGATATATGGTAAGATTTTCTGTCTTCCTTTCATGTCATTTTTTTTTTTTTTTTTTATTTATTTATATACACAATGACACCTTACACATTACAATAAATTAAATACTCGCCAAGCTGTTGCGCTTGTTGGCGAGAAGCGCTCTTAATAACATATTACAATATACAGTACTACAAAATAAAAATAAAATTTCCTCACACATCACTAACCCTGATCCCCGATCGACAACATAAAAGCCCTTAGCTGTATGTATGTATATATATTGATAGCGTAGAAACTACAGATCATTTAAAAATGTTAATTATAATTTATTGTTATTTTTTTTATTTACTTTTTTCTATTTTTGTGATTCTGAATTTGGTTTTTTTAAAGAAAACATTTTTATTGTTTAAATCACGGTACGTCGTCGATCTTCAAGATATGCCTTTTCCTATTTTCAAGATAATTACAAAAGTTATTAATTGTCAAAGGAAAAAAATTAAGCCCAAGCCACTATGTTCTCTTTTAAATGATCAAACTGGAAGATATGATGCAATTTGGTTTAGTCGTAGTTATCATTATCATCAACAGTCTCTTATTAGTCCACTGCTTAACACAAGCCTCTCCTTAGCAAGGAGGTTTTGGCCTGTTTCAAGTTTTCCCTCTCTTTGCAGTGATGTTTTCTTGCGTAGTTTGCTCCCTTAGTTGCCTTTTATGACATCTATGGGATGAACACATCCCGTTACCATACGAATTATGCACGGATTTCATATGGGACAACACTTTGTGTAATTTATAAATTGTTGTCCCGAGTCTAGGTGTTCTTAGTGTCCATGTCATGTATATTCTTCATGTGTTGTCCCGCAATACTGTTGGGAGTTGTAGTATAAAAGAAAACAATGATTAGTGGTCGTATTAAGAACGATATGGTCGGTGGCAGGAGGTGGAGGGTGCGGGCTGCGTGCGCGCGCTGGTGGGCGGCGGGCGCGCCTGTGAGGCGGGCGCGTTGTGCGGCGCGCTGGTGAGGCGGGCGCTGGGCGCGCTCGTGGCCACCAGCCCGCCGCGCCACGCGCCGCTCGGCCCCGCCGACCTCGTGCTGGCCGAGCTCAGCCACCACACGCACGACCCCTACGTCGCACAGGTACCCTGCTTCTCCCCCTATTCAGCTAGTCATCTTTATCACTACATACCTTAAGGCGCGTCCCCACCGAAATTGTTGGCAATTTCAGTGTTTCCTACTGTTGGCAACTCTTCAAAATATCGGCAACTTTTGTTTCCATTGTGTCTAC
Organism: Spilosoma lubricipeda; assembly: GCA_905220595.1. Lineage (NCBI taxonomy): Eukaryota > Metazoa > Arthropoda > Insecta > Lepidoptera > Erebidae > Spilosoma > Spilosoma lubricipeda. The sequence goes on from HG992290.1 coordinate 8,676,370, forward strand.
ACCGAGTCGCCAACGATTTGAAAATCATTCCAACTAGGTGTCTCCACAGAGCCAATAAATATTTGCAACAAGCGCATTATTTTGTCGTTTACCGCCAAAAACAGAAAAACGATTCCCAACATTTGTTGAAAAGGCAAGGAAATTACAAAAACTTTTGACACCAACACATGTTGTCAACACAAAAGTTGCCAACTTTTCTTTGGTGGAGACTCAGCTTAAGACCTCGACTGCCTCGGTGGCGCAGTGCTAGCGTATGCGACTGCTGTGCTTGAGGTCGGACCAACTGTTTGTATGATTTGCAAATATTTGTTTTGGGTCTTTTCTAAAGTAACTCTGCTTAGCTTGGAACTAGATATGGTTGCGTATATGTCTGAATACTCGTTTAAAATACGGTCGCAACCTGTAATTGTACGTAAAGTTATTCGAAACTACTTAACGGATTTTGATCCAGTTTTAAGACTGCCTCATGAGGTCTCGGGTTCGATTCTCGGGTCGAACCAAATGTTTGTATAATCCACAAATATTTGTTTCGGAGTTTGGGTATTTTCTATGTATAATATGTATGTATTTATAAAAAAAAAGTAGTATATATGTATTTGTATCAATTGTCTAATACCCATTACACAAGCTCTGCTTAGCTTCGGACTAGATGGCGTTGTGTGATAGATGTCCGAAATATTTATTGTATTTATTTATTTAGTTTTCACCAATAGAGAGACTAATTCATGAAGGTCTACTATATTCGTATATTATGGTAACAAAATACGAGAATTTCCAGGCGAAGACCGGGCAAATCGCTAGTCAACTATATTTTTTTAATTTAAAGTCTCCAATAATTATATAGTAATATCACACTGTCTAAGGAACTAAAAATACCATGCACTTTCTCAATATTGAAGACAGTAAGTACCAAAGTACTACTAGAACTTCATTTTTTTCTTGTTTTGGATTTCAGCTGATACCAGTAATCGCAATTACAAGTTTCATAAAATTATTATCACATACTTTTTACAGGTTTACACGGATTTGAATAACTTGGTTGAAGAATACGTAAATGTTGTGAAAAGAACTTCTCAAGATATGAAGTTGGTCGGTTTGGGACGCGTCATCAACTAAAGACGTAGTAATTAATAAAATCACCTTGTTTCTTTATAAATGTTTTATTTTAATTTGGTACAATTATTTTTCTTACACCATCTACACCATCTTAGCGTATAAATAAATAATTTCATTATAATTTTAGCTTTTCGCATTGAAAATACATAGTTATGGGTAATTGGCCTTCGAAGGAAAAACATTATATACAATTGGATAATTCTGATTTAAAAGAAATGTTTAAAATAAAATTAATAAAATATTTCGACATATATATACTTAACATAAAAGGTATTTTATTAAAAGTAGCTTAATATATATAAACTGACTCCGATTAAAACGAAATAATAATATGTACAAACTCCCACCAATATTTACTTTGTTGATAAGCTTTTCAAGTTTTTGGCACATTGCACTATTTATAACTTACGATAAAAAAAAATATCCTACCTCATTTAATTGAACCGAAAAATTTACGTCCGTAACGTTTTTAATAGGTAAGATATTTCTTTTGACCATTTTTAACCCATTTTTGTCTTTTGAAATTTGTTTATTTAGATGAGCATAAATATGATCACAATTTAATATGAATGTCATCAACCAACTTTATGTTAATTTGTAATACTGAGACAAGAAATCAAACAAATGATTTTAAGAAAAGCATATACATAATATGCATAACAAATCCCATGAATAAACAAACAACTTATGGTCTTTTGCACGATAGTCTAACACTAGTGAATATTAAAATAATGTAATTTTAATTTGTAACTAACTGTCTCCGGGATGTGTTTGCCATTCTATACAATATAAAAAAATAACAAATAAATATTTTAGGCCACTACAAGCGTTTCTAAAACACCTTAACAAACTTACATCACGATGTTTGGGGGCACGTGCCGGGAGGAGAGTGCAGGGGGGTGCACTTGCGGGTTGCCTGGCACAATTAGTTCACATTAAGCAGCCATTTCACAGGTAAAGACCTAATATAATTCTAAATTTTATATTGGTTAAAAGTATGTGTAACTGTAGATGCACCCACCAGAAATTTTTCCGGCGCTTATGAATCTGATCAATGGTTTTGTAAATCACTAGCCGACCCACGCAACCTTGTTTGCGTCTTCTATTGCCCGTAGCGTGATAATTTTCCCCCGTTTTTGTAACATTCTTCATTGTTGCTCCGCTCCCGTAGGTCTTAGCGTGATGATATACTGCCTATAGCCTTCATCGAAAAATGGGCTATCTAACACTGAAAGATTTTTTGAAATCGGACCAGTGGTTTCTGAGATTAGCGTGTTCAAACAAACAAACAAACTCTTCAGCTTTATATATTGGTATAGATGAGGGCAAAGAAAAATTATTTCAATAATAAATGAACCTGCCACACTGCGGGGTGGCACTTACTGTTTGCATTGATTAGAAATGAGAATCAAAACTGAGACGAATATTTTTTCCCAATAACTATTTATTTTAAATACTAATATTTTTTTAAGAAAAAAAAATGATCAAGCTACCAAAATGTCTCTACTCTGCCTAATGAAAAGCATAAGTAGAATCCAAAAGTGGTAGAATCCAGAGCAGCATAGTGACCGACACTATGGCGACCTAGTGAGATGCATTTTCACGCCCGCTTACAGGACCCGGGATCATAATGGGATGGGAACACGTGCGGTGGCAGTGAGTTCATAGAGAAATACATAACATCATCAGGCTATTGCAGCCTGCAACATGACATGGGCCGCACCAATTTCACACGCCACTTAGATCGATCCTCGCCTCGGGTTTTTGCATCCAGCTCCATAAATAAATAACGCTTCAACAAAATAAACAATCAATGTATATGACAAAGTCAAAGAATAGTATTAATATTGTAGGTAACAGAAATCGAAAACACCACTTGTTTTTTAAATAAAAAAAGTAGACATTGCGTACACTGTCTAAGTTGCTGACTTAGACTTTGGATTTAGTCAAGCCATCAAATAAAAAATAACCAAAATCACGTGTTCAGATAATTAGACATTTTTTTTATTATATCTAACAACGATAAACATATCCTATCTAGCGTTGTCATAAAGCGGCTACAGAATGTAGCCAACAGAACAGAAAATTTTGTTTTGGTAAATCGAGAAAATAAATACACCGAATCGTATTGAGCAAGTATAGAATATTTACAGCCTCACTTTATCCTTCGCTTGTGTGATTCCAAGGTCAGTCATCTAAACACATAACTTGTTGATTTAACTTGGTTATAATGAGCGAGTATGTATGCTATACCAAGGCAAATAGTTTTTGTGTCCCAAGTACTTTAAAGATACTTGTGTTCCAAGCCGTCGCACAGAAACAAATGTTATGATTATTATGGCGCTCTTGAATTACGAACAAAAGCATTGATTTTTATATTTTAGCTTAAGACCATGTTCAGATGATGAGCGCTCAACGTGCGTTTACAACTACATGTCATTTCATTCTAGAAACGTGTGTTAGCATGTGTACAAAACATGGCCTTACTTATCAAACAATCGAACAGCCTTTCAAACTAATAACCAAGTAATACTATTATAATAAAATAACCTAGGTATGTTTTCATACAACTCTTAAATTCCCACAGAGGTACTTATATGTATACAATGGCCTTAGTAAAATTCAACGTTTAGCTAATCTTACTCTCATTATTGTTAAAACTAAACGAATAAGTTTTTCATAAATAATAAACATGAGAGCAGCCGTCATAACGGTTTGTAATAATTTGACTTCTAGTCCACGGAATGCTACTAGAGGTTTTGATTTCATATCTCTAAATAGAGGTTTTAAGCTAGTCCCAGCACGAAGCCTGGATTGTATCAACTGCAGAGGATACGTTAAAGTTGTTGCTACTGCTTTCGCCACGGCACCAACAAAAAATGCAGTTAAAGTGTGAAATGAGCCCCGGGATTTTAAATGTCTCTTTAAATATTCATAAACCATAAATTGGATTGCTGGATTGGAAACCAGCAATAGGGACGGTAAGGTGCCAGACCATAAACCTTTTGCTCCTTCTTTTTTGAAAAGCTCAATAAGACCTTCCATTAGACTATCACAAGATGTCTTTTCAAGCTTCATTCGAGTGTTAACAACCCATAGAGGTGATGTTAAAAGCACATTTATGCTTCCAGCAATTATACCGAACATCAAGTCCTTTAGTGCAGTCGTCTCTCTTGAATCTAATTTCCGTAAACCGTGAAAAGTATAAAAATATACGAAGTTAGATATTGACAGTGACTGCAGGACCGGTGACAAACCTCTGTACAGCGACTCCAGGCCTTCTTCGGATGCTAATTTAACTAAAAGCTCAAATGTGGATCCACGTAGTTTATTGGAGTCTTCAACTGTAAAGAAAAATTCTGTTTACTAATTTCTTCTTTTTAAAAGAGACGTTAGAATAAGCTTCAACCGTTGTTCGCTCACTCATCAACTCATATAGAGTTGTCTTTTCTTTAAAGAAAAACTACAGTTGATAACGTATTCCTATTAGAGTCGGACATTATCATTAGAATGGGCTTTTACCTACTTTGTTTGCGCATAAGTGCTTAAATAGAGCAACTTCCCACTATTCCTTTCCATAAAATCAGTTTTCAACCTTCCTCTTTTAGAAAATATCTATATACATCTTTTTGGTCTTTAAAATTAATCATTGTTAAGCTCAGATGAGTTCACAGCTAATTTCGAGAATCTTATATCTGAATTTTATTATTCAATCTGAAAATTTGTTATATTGTTCATCAGTATATTTTTTTCAAATTTAAATATATTACTTTATACATAGGTTAAACCCGCAACTAAAAAACTAAGTGGCATCGCAAAACTTCATCAAAATATTCAGTTTTGTTTTTTGCAGATATGTAATAACAATGATAAGTTCGCATGTTAATTAATTTAAATAAAATGCCATTGTAGTGAGAAATAATATTTGGGAAACATGTAAATAATATTCTTTTGTGAACTTCAGACTGACTTCACGTAAATTTAAACAAAAAACGAGAGTTTTAAATAAGACGTTACGAAAACGAATTCATATCTCAATAGAAATAACGCCAAAACTTCTTATACCTACTTAGGTATTTTCTTATCATAAAATCATTGCCATGAACCATTTTACCGTGGAAGAGGCATTCTTCGGCATAAAATCATATGCCAGCTCCTCAACCGGTGTGATGTCATGGTCGGTAGAAAAACACCTATCCTCGTCATTTGGATATTGGCACTCGACAACTGAGCGATTTTCAAGATATTGTAGACACAATCTCTAGAGTAAATTATCGCCTCTTCAGATTCTAAGATATTTATTACTTTTAAATAATTATAGTCTCATCAATCAATTTAGATTTTGTACCCAAATGGTTACATACATTCAATCTTACATTTAGATTTTATATTTATTTTGGAAACTTTTGTTTTCATTAAAGTCACAAGGGTAAGCTTATGACTGTTTTTACATAATTTGTATACTATGAATGTTTATAACAATAGTTGTGTAAGAAAACTAACTTGCTTGCCACATGAATTGTTGGTGTGTTAGTACTACTCACGGAGCAAAGTACTACTACTGTGATGCAATACGAATAATACGATGTATATCGACTAACACTTTCGTTTCTAAACGTAGGTACTATAAAATCAAATCTAACTCTATTTATAAAGTCGTATAATATTTTACTCATCAACTCTGAACCACTTCATTTTATTCGAAAATATTTTACAATTAGCGCATGTCATGGTAATATTTTCAAGATAAATATATTATTAGAAATATATTTCTTGTAACAATAACATATTATTACCCTTTTAAACTTGTTTCTATATATGTTATTTATTATTTTCTTCAAAGCGTGTTAATTATAAAATTGTAATTCATATGAACGCTATCTTTCATCATCAGACTATCGCGGTCCACAATGGTTCATGTATATCTTTAATTTATCTTTGAATGTTAATTAGTATGACACTTACGACTTACATCTAACTTAGTACATATTATGTAATATTCATGTCACGTTGTTGCTCACCATGAACTCCGAAACTATTTATAGATTTTCATTTATTATTATGTATTTTCACGATATGTTTTACTGACGGGTCTAAGATATAATAGTTGACATCACGCTGACACCGGCAGGAGTCGAGCTTAATTTACGAGACACATACAAAGTTGCGTGGGTTAGTTAGTACTCTAATATATTTTCTCTATAGTGCATACGTCGTGGCTTCGGTTCTCAAATAAGGATTTGTCCAAAGTGTTAATTAACTTATAAACCTATTAAAGGAATATAAATGGACGATTTCCAGGTTTCAAGGTCAAACCAATTGTTATACATTTTGTATAATTTAGAAATATCAGATAATCAACTACGTGATGCAGAATTAAAAATTGAAGATGCTTTAACATATTTAATCAAAAGCACTATAGAAAAGGGGTAAATGTCCAAGGTATAATAGATATCATGTCTCTTATAACGTTTCAGTTGTACCTACTGTACCGCACATATAGGTATGTACTGCATATGTACATATAGTACATACCTATAAACATACACTCGAATGCGGATAAACGTTAACAGATACTGCAGTTGCAGTACCCGTTAGCGTTTAACTAAAAAAGATACCTACATAGTTATGTTTTTAGTTATATTTTTTAGGACTGTTATCTTGTTTCGACTTTGCCAAATCTTCGATTTTTTGTATAATTATAAGCATGAAAAAGTGGCAGCCATGGTTTTTCGTAGCCTTTGCTGAAGAACATGGGTAAGTAGGTTTATGCATACTTGCTACTGATGGCTAATTTTGGAGAAATAAGTGTTTGGGAACAACAAATAGCTTTTACCCTTAAAAAGCATATAGTTGAAGATCCTTGTAATTCTTACCTACTATTAACGCAAATAAACATTTTGCATATCCCATCAAGATGACAAAGTTTCTTTGCTATTATTATTGATCGTCAATAAAGCGATGTGTTCAATATATGTATTTTGATTTCTTACATTTACTCATGCCTATGTCCCAGAAAAAGGAGCCCTAAGAAATACAAACACCTACATTTTGCCGACAGTAAGCCGCACTTGTGTAATAGAATTCATTGTGGTCAATAGTAGCTACATTATGATACCGTTGGTCTCTGCTCTGTGCCATAGTACATTATGTGGAAAACAATGTATCAATACCAATGCAGGTTGATGCCCAATAATATTCCACTTCCTTGACCAAGTCATTGCCTGAATCTGTCGAGCTAAAAGTACATGGAGACACATGCAAACATACTCGAGTGCTGCAAATGTGCAGTAACGACGTTTAAATACTGTTCCAATTGTCTAAGAGAATTTATGAATTCAGATTAAAGCGTATTTTTTGTACCTAACCGACTTCAAAAAAGAGGAGGTTCTCAATTAGACTATTTTTTAAATTATTCACTGCGGTTCCGCGATCTATTCGAATTAGCCTCAAATAAACACTCTACTAAATTTGGGTTTTCTTGTTAGAAATATATTTCTTTGTTAGATAACAGAGTTTTAGTAGTAAGGGAATATAGCGCTCTAACATAGAGTCCGGTTAAATCATGACCATAACGTGAAAAATATACGAGGTAGCCTAACTAATAGTGAGTCACTTCTTTACAAGAACTTTAAATTTTGGTATTTTTTTATATTTATGGCAATCAATCAATCACACTGTTGACGATAAGCGGTTAGGCGGCAATCTTAGCCTTCCAACTTTAGAAAATGGTTTCAGTGTGAAGTTAAATTCCTCTTGAATTAATGTGCCAAATACCTTTAAGTGAATTACTAAACTTCACTTCACTTTATTAAAAATACGTACCTTGTAATCTTGATCTCAAAGTATCTAGTGGATAGAATACAGCCATGCCTACAACGCTACCCTGAAAACAAACATGGAAAGTTATTTTGTTTCAGTGCTACAGCAAAGTTTATAAACAAATCATATCGTCGCTACCCATTAGTGTTAATACTCATATTTTTAATCATAATTACGTACCGTGGCTCCTGCAACTGCGTGTACTAAAGTTTCGTAGCTAAATAATGATGTAGCCATTTTGGATTAACTTAAAGTTACGTAAACAGATCCCAAGATCCTTTGCACTTTGACCCCTTGTATTCGAAAAAATAAAAAAATCCTTCCGCACGACGAGCGCTGACGTTCAGCACCAGCAAGCGTGCGGATTGATCAAACTCAATGCACTGAATGAGATTCAGTCAGATCGATATAGTAAGACGAATGTTTTCATTCAATTTGATTCAATGAATAGAAACAGATTAAATATAAAAAAAAACTACGTAGGTATCAGTTTGACCCATAGATAAAGTAAATATTTCTGGACCGGTTGTTGTACTTGTTGTGGCTGGTTGTGGCGAACCCTGGTCCAGCAGTAAACCTCTTTCGACGAATTGATGATTATAATATTTAATCTATACTAATATATAAAGCTGAAGAGTTTGTTTGTTTCTTTGAACAAGCTAATCTCAGGAACCGCTGGTCCGATTTGAAAAATTCTTCAAGAAGAATGTTTCAAAAACGGGGGAAATTTTCACGCTACGGGCAATATAAGGCGTAAACGAGGTTGCGTGGGTCAGCTAGTTTAACATAAAAATAATGGTCTTAACTTTAGATCAGTTTATGCCATAGGTAGTGTTTCTTTTGCAGTTTACTAGCTGTACCCTGCTAAGGTTCACTGTACGCACTGTAGCACAGGAGCGGTTGCAGCCTGATATTTTGGGGGGGGTCACTAATATATAATCAATTTAAGGCGAGTAAATTAAACTATATTGAACAATACTCAATTTTATTGCACACATTAAAAACAAATAAACATCTAATGTTTTTTATTGGGATGATAATATTTGGTAATCAGGTTGTAGTAGCAGGAAAAAAGTTACATGGGTACGATTTTGGGGGGGGTCATGTCCCCTGTGACCCCCCCTCTGGAACCGCGCCTGCTGTAGCATGATAAGGTACCGTTGATAGGAAATATCTGAAGCAAAAAAATAGGTAAAAGTAACTTTGAAGAAGTTTCTACATCATTTCAAAAGACTTCAATAGGTATAGATTTTTTGTATTACACGTTACGTACGTGTCGGATTAAACTTTTTCTAATTTTGTCCATAAATTGTGGTGTTGGTGTTGTGGTTGGTGTTGTGGTAAGTGGTGTCAATAAATTTGACGTTGACAAGATGTTGCTGTTTGCTGTTGATTGTTGACTTTGACAGATACGTAAATAAATATGGATTCATAATTGTCATTGTAATATTTTAAATAGTTCGATGAAACTAGAATACGCAGTTCACCACGTTAAAATATATATGTTCTGTTTCTGTAACCATGTATTATTGTATTTAGTTGTGGATGACTAATTTGTACCAATATTTAGTCTTATTATAATTTGTTATCTTATTTGTAAATCATGAAAGCTTTTATGGCGGAGGATAATCTTTGCGCTCAAAACTTATTAAGGCTAGTATCTCATGGGAATGCTATAGTTGCTGAAATATTAAGACTTAAAGATCATAAGCCCGCTACTTATCTGTAAGTATCCTTTACTTTTAATTAAAGTTTGTTAAGTATTTTTTAAAATAACTTTTACAGTGTACAATTTTGATCAATGCAATCACATAAATCATTTAAATGTTATCTATACAAATAAATAAATTGGAGTGTCTGTTTGTAATATTAAAATAACTGTTTTTTAATAAATGCAAATGTACCTATATATGTTACAGTTAAGACTAGTTTTTAGATAGAACGCGTTTTTCCTAGCTAGAACTAGTTTTAAATGTTTGTCTTTGATAATACTAGAATTAATTAATGTTCAAATTAGAATTAACTAGTTCTTACTAGACAAAAAGAGTTGGGTTAGGTTTATTTGACTGCCTCGTTAGTATCGCGGTTGGGGTGTGGGACTGCTGATCGTGAGGTCTCGGGTTTGATTCCCGGGTCGGAGCAAATGTTTGTATGATCTACAAGTATTTATTTCGGAGTTTGGGTGTTTTCTATGTATAATATGTATGTATTTACAAAAAAAAAGTATATATGTATTTGTATCAGTTGTCTAGTACCCATAACACAAGCTCTGCTTAACTTGGGACTAGATGGCGTTGTGTGATAGATGTCCGAAATATTTATTTATTTGTTTTTGGTTACTTATTATTTACCTATATATATATAAAAACCTAACTTAATGCGTTTTGTCTATATTAATAAAGGCATATTAAAAGCTATTTCTAACTAGGAAAAACATGTTCTATTTAAAAACTAGTTTAAACTGTAACATATACATAATAGCTGATGATCTAAGGATTAACTTAGGCTACTTTTTTTAGACTAGTTTAGCCCCTTGGCGTTACCTGCGGTGCGATAATGACCACGGGCATTACTGTGGGGTTCAGCCAGTTTAAAATAAAAAAATGAAAAATATAATGTTTATTTTAAAATAGTCATAGATCAATATTTAAAATTGAATTATTTAAATGGTATATCCTCTATTAATCAGTTTTATGATTTTCAGGTTAGACAGTAAAGAAGCACAGCAAAAATACCAAGATGTTATCATGGATTTCAGCTACTTTAAGATTTCTGATGTCCAAGAAAAGAAAATTAATACAAGCTCAGTAAGTAAATTTCTTTACCACATTGACTGCCATAATTGATCTATTAAGCTTAATGACTGCTATGCTGGAAATAATTAACTGGTAATAATTTAATTTCTATTGTGTCTGCCAAATGGGCTTGAATTTTAATTTAATCTTGTAAAAATATCTTATGTAATAAATTTTTGGCTTATCTAAGCTTAGTGCTCACAACCTTATTTCTAATTAGATATCAACTATAAAAAAACTGAAATTACATTTTTGATTGAAATTTTTGTACTTTTGCTATGATGAAAATATTGATAAAATATTTTTTTTTCTTGAACGTAGAATATGGAAGTTCATTGCTTTCTCGACTCGACAACTTTAAAGTTTTTTTTTTAATTTATTTTTTAAGGACTGGTGATGACTCTCTTAATCTTTTTTTTATTTTGTACTCGTTGATGTATTTACAGAAACTGCAAGATTTAGACGATGAATTGAAGGAGAAATATACAGAACTCATCAATAGATTCTACTTGCTGTTTGAAAATATCTATCAGTATATAGTTGATTTAAATGCATTCATTGAACAGTTGAATGACAATACATTCATTCAACAAAACATGGAAACTGTTATGAAAGATGTAGAAGGTAAACAGCTTTTGGTAAGTTGACACACCCAGTTTGTATTGATTAGTCTAATCTTTAGTAAAATAGCCCAATTTTGGCATAAGTCACCAAAACAATGAACTATGTCTGTTTATCTAATAGGAAAGAGAGAGAGATTATCTATATTTCAGGGGATTGATACTTCCTTTTTTTTTCTTAAAAATTAGATAGGTTCAGGCTGTCGCATGTGAGTGTGAGATATGTAAGGCTAGGTTTAGAAATAACAATAGGAAAAGAAAGGATAGAAAACATTTGACGTTGTAATCTTGAAAAAATAAATAAAGATATAAAGTAAACCACTTATCTATACTAATATATAAAGCTGAAGAGTTTGTTGGTTTGAACGCGCTAATCTCAGGAACCGCTGTTCCGAATTGAAAAATACATTGTTTGATAGTACATTTATCGAGGAAGGCTATATATCATCACGCTAAGACCAATAGGAGCGGAGCATCAAAGAAGAATGTTACAAAAACGGGGGAAAATTATAACGCTACGGGCAATAGAAGACGCAAACGAGGTTGCGTGGGTCTACTGGTAATTTATAAAATGAAATTAAACCTTAACTACTTTGTGTCAAATTATAGATACAATAAAATCATCGTTTATATGTGTAAAAGTAAAACAAAACTTACTCTTGTTTCAGTGTGAAAGCTTGTACCTTTATGGTGCTATGCTCTTATTGTGCGACCTGTATATTCCTGGACCTCTGAGGGAGAGACTGCTTGTAGCATTCTATCGCTACAGTACGAGCCAATCACAGTCTAACATTGATGACGTTTGTAAACTTCTAAGAGATACAGGCTACGATCAGCAGAATGGGAAGAGACCTGCAGATTACCCTGTCGAGTACTATAGGTCAGTTGACTCTTGCTAATATTATTTAAGATCTAGCATTCAATTCTAATTACATTATACTATATTTCAGCCGGGTTTCTATTCGTCCAGATTTTATTGAAAAAGTTATAGGAAAACTAAGGTCTGAAGACATTTACAATCAGCTGGCAGTTTACACGATTCCCGAGCATCAAGCTTCAGCATTAGCTACGCAGGCCAGTATGCTTGTTGTTTGCTTATTCTTTACACCACATTATCTTCATACAGATACTTCCAGGATGAGAGAAATTGTAGATAAATTCTTTCCAAGCAATTGGGTTGTACCAATTTATATGGGCGTGACTATAAATATAATTGATTATTGGGAAAATTTTAAAGCTGCAAAGTCCGCTTTAAACAACACATGCAATAACAAGATGGTTAGAGAAGTTTTTGCAAAAAGGGGTGGATCTATACCGATGTTGACCAATAAAACACACCAGCTATTAAAAGAAGGAATGTTAACCGACGATTTTGTGTTGGATAATATAAACAAAATATTGAATCTCCTTTTAAACTCTAATCTAGTTTTACGATGGCTACTATTACATAATACGGATGTAATATTCCATGATCATAATAAAAAAAGCAAACAACTTAAAGATACTGTCCTAAAAGAAACTAATTATGATCCTTTAAAAATGTTGGAACTAATGATAAGTACTGCAGAATTAGAATTAAAAGTCAGGGAAATTCTAAACAAATTATTAGACAACAGAGTAGAGTCGTGGAATGCGAATAAAGCTCTAGCGATAGAAGCAATCAATAGTTTATCTGAACTATTTTCTGGAGCCAAACACATTACGAAAATACAGGAAAACGAACAGTTGAAATTATGGTTCGATAATATTGCTAAGCAAGTGGCATCTTTAGGTGAACCCATTTCTTCAAAATCAATTAAAAAAGTTACTCAACTCATACAGGCATTGGACGAAGTTGAAGAATTTCACGGTATAAAAAGTACTTCGACAATCGTACAGTTTCTTACTGAGAGTAAGGAAGCCTTAAAAAATCTTCTTAGGGCTGCCTCTTTAAAGGAAGATTATTTAGTTACTTTAGAGACGATTGCAGATGTTAGCTATGCTTGGTGCACGATTGACACTTATACGAAGTATATGCAAGATAGCATTAAGGAGAATCCAGCGGTAACAAGCAGGTTGAGAGCGCTGTTTTTGAAGTTGGCCAGTGCAATGGAAATACCTTTACTCAGGATCAACCAAGCCCATAGTGATGACTTAGTATCAGTTTCTCAATATTACAGTAATGAGCTAATCAAATATATTCAGAAGGTACTGCAAATAATTCCAGAAATGGTATTTAGTATTGTTGAAAAAATTATTGATTTACAAACGTGGGCTATTAAAGAAATACCTACGAGGTTAGAAAAAGAGAAGTTAAGAGAGTATGCACAGTTAGAACATAGAATGGAAGTTGCTAAACTAACTCACTCGGCCTCAACATTCACAACAGGTTCGTAATTACTTATACTTTCAAATTAGTATGATAAATACTATTAAATAAGTTTAAAGATAAGTATGTATTTACATGAGATATACAATACCTGGCGCGGTGTCGCAGGGGTATCGTATGCCACTGCTGTGCTTTAGGTCTTGGGTTCAATTTCGGGTCGGTATAAGTATTATATCAGTCAACCTAGCTGTCCATTCATGCTCTGCTTAGTTTGAAGCATTCGTGTGTCAGATATCCTCCTAAATATTTAATTTAAAAGTAGGGTACAATTGAACTTCGTGCTTTAGAGTTTTTAGCTCAAGATACATATTATTATAGTTTAAACTTCGACTAAACTCAACTCGAAAAAATAGTTTGCCTACTAGATTCTATCTAATCTATACTAATATATAAAGCTGAAGAGTTTGTTTGTTTGTTTGTTTGAACACGCTAATCTCAGGAACCACTGGTCCGATTTGAAAAATTCTTTCAGTGTTTGATAGCCCATTTATCAAGGAAGGCTATAGGGTATATATCATCACGTTACTACTAATAGGAGCGGAGCAACAATGAAGAATGTTTCAAAAACGGGAGAAATTTTCACGCTACGGGCAATATAAGGCGCAAACGAGGTTGCGTGGGTCTAGTAGACTTATAAACGAACAAGCCCTTATGGTCTTATGTCATGTTCAGTGAACGTCATTAACGTGCCTACTGGCTCTTTATACCGAAAGATACCAATATTTTTAAATAATAAAACTGATTTGTATCTACAGGAATTTTAGATATGCGGTCAACACTAGTAGGGGTTATACGAGTTGATCCTGCCGAATTATTAGAAGAAGGATTGTTAAAAGAGTTAGACAGACACATCAGTAAAAAATTTGAACAATTCCTAGAACCTCAAAAGAAGTATCAACCTACTGCAGCTAATTTGCTCTCACGATTACAAAAATTAGCTGAAAGTATGGATGGCTATAGAAGGTCCCTAGAATATATTCAAGACTACATAAATATTCATGGTTTAAGGATTTGGCAGAAACAGGTAATCAATCTGATATATGTACATTAATTGTTCAAGCGGAATATATTATTTCACTATTCGTGCCCCACGGTTTATCAGGTACAAAAACAATTGATTCCTAGATCATCTCACTAGAACACTACATAAAAAATTAACCTAAGAGGTAGGTCAGAGACTCAGGGAGTCAGCTACCTCTATACCATTTTTTGATGTGAAACATCTATAGGCGAGGGGTAAACCTGATTTTTGGCGTGGCGAGAATTGCCGTGGCGACGCTTAGCCACTGTACTATTGTGTATCGTAATTTTTGATGTGAAACATCTATAAGAGCGGGTAAACCTGATTTTTGGCGTGGCGAGAATTGCCGTGGCGACGCTTCGCCACTATACT
This sequence comes from Spilosoma lubricipeda, assembly GCA_905220595.1. Taxonomy (NCBI): domain Eukaryota; kingdom Metazoa; phylum Arthropoda; class Insecta; order Lepidoptera; family Erebidae; genus Spilosoma; species Spilosoma lubricipeda. Next base: position 8,691,484 of record HG992290.1, read on the forward strand.
TTTGTGTATCGTATTTTTTGATGTGAAACATCTATATTGTTGTTCTGAGTCTGGGTGTTCTTTGTGTAAGTTTCGTGTTTTTTTTTGTAAAGTCTCGCGACACAGGATGTATTTATTCCCGACGCGGGAGTTGTCTTATTTTTTTTAAATGATTAAAAAATTAATCAAGTAAATGTATTTCAGATATCAGCAATTATAAATAGAAGTGTAATTAAAGAAATCAGCTATCGGAAAGGTGTTACGCTGTATAGTCCTTCGGCTGGATTTATGGGCAGTTTGGCTCGACAGATACCTCAGTTATTGGATGCTAGGTAATATAAAAATTCTCATTTACATTTGCTGCATAGGGCAACGCTCTTTCGCCGCGATAAAAGGCAATACATTTTTCTGGCGATTCTGCCATACATATAGAAATAAAAAATAGCTCACCCATAATATTTTATGTCCGCAGTGCTACCATGTTTTTAAAGGTATTAGGCCTATTTCTCCTTGTTTTAGTTAATTTTGTCTCCCGCTTTGCTAAGGAGGGAGTGGGCTTGTTATACTTCTAACTCCTTTAGTTATCTTCTAGTTAATTTCATTGCGGGTTCCAAAACAGTTAAATTTTTCCTGGGACCTCCTGAGTCCTGTTCCTAGTTCCTAGAGAATATTCGTGGGTCACTGATGTTCATCCTGGGGAAAACAGGAATTAAGGTGGTGGATGTGTGGGTGGGATATTCCCATAAGAAAAAGATACAAGCTTCCAAAACTCCTGACCGAAAACTTCTTATTACTGAATTCGTTCATAACTCAGTGAATTGTCATATTAACAATCAATATTAAATCATTTGTGTTTAAAGTGGAGTCGCAACTAACTACTACGTCATTCACTCATACATTGTTAAATGACCTTATATAAGCGAACTTATCGGTATAGGAATTAACAAGGGCTATGGGGAACTGGTGTACGTAGTATTTATTATGCCGGAGTTATTATGCAGGAGCCACTGTTCCATAATAACTCTGATTGTTATATGGTGGCGTCTGTTTTTTCTATAACCTTACAGCTGATTATATATATTAAAATATATCGATACACTGCGTTTAATCACGTCTGACTCTCGCCGAGATAAACCGTGCCTTTATACTACGTGATCGATAATATACTGATATCTGTAATCTGCTGACCTAGCTGGTCGGTCTTGTCTATATATAAATTCTATTGATTTTATAATATATGACGTAGGAATAACCTTTTTCTTTTCCAACTTGAAAATTTCAAATTTCTGTATTATAACTATACTAATTAGGAGGGTAAATTTCTTTTTATGAAACTCTGTAATATTTTGGAAAAAGTATTTAAATGTGATTAATATTACAGATGCTGCATATACGTCAGTATATGTGGAGCATGGTACGACGTAAAAACACAAAATGAAATTATGAACAACAAAACATTCGCTAAATTGAATGATGCTATTGGTGTCGTTGGTCTTCATGGATTAGACACTTTATACGGTTTTATGATAAAAAACCAAATGCAAAATGTCCAAGATATATTTAGAAATAATTCTGACAAGATGGCTGTAGGAGTTACGAGTGTAGATATGAAAGAATTAGAACCTTTAATTGCGAAAGGTCAAAAAGTCTTTCAACAATTGTCAGATGTACTTGTTCTTATTGGAACTATACAAATCATCAGAAGACATATTGCCTACCAGCTAAATACTACTTGTAAATTTGATTCGGCTCAACTAGAAGCTTTACTGAGAACTATGAATGAGTAAGTATGTGAAATTAGTAAATGAAATTATTTATTTTACAATTAGGTTACATATAACTGGACTAGCTCTGAGAAGAAAGGACGAAACAAACTGATTATCGACTCTGTTAAAGTTTAGACAATGTTCTTATGACTTGACTATTTATTTCTACAATTCCTGCCAGTGTTCTAGCGACTAACAGAACTCGCTAATGCGAATTCATATAGAGGACTTGTTTGCGTAATTGAAACCTTATGTGCCTTTTGTTTCGAAGTATTTATAAATAATTTAATTTTTCAGATCAATTATAAATGAATTAAAAACATCAGTGAATTCTGAAACGAAGCCAAAAGTGTCATCGCAATTGATGTTTAAGCTGGAAGAGCATTTAGTGAGATGTGGAATTTATGAACCATTTGAAAAAATATTTGTGAAGAACGCTCCAGAAATATTAAACGCTGATATAGGCCGCATCTTAGTGTTGCTTTTGATATCGCAGTTGCCTAAACTACAAATATGTTATACTACAGGTATTATAGTTATAAATTATTTAGTTTGGTTTTCCCGGAACATTTTCGCATGTGTGTTTTGTCATCTTTTTACTCCCAGCATTCTAGATAATCTCAGATGCTTTTTAGCTTTTTCAGGTCGCTAAATATATCCGGGAGTGATGTTGATTGGATGTCTGTCCGTTGATCAGCCACACTTCTACACTCTGTGAGAACTTGCTGCGGCGTTTCTTCTTTCTCTATGCATGCTTTGCGCAGAGGGCTGTCTGTTGCGCCTATAGTGTTTCTGTTCCTCTTTTGGCCAATTCGTCTGCGGCGTCGTTACCCATTGAGTAGTTATAAATTATTAAAGACCCATTTTAGTAAAATTTATTTTTTGTACATTAATACTAATAAGAAAATGAAATATAGTTTTGATATTTCTTAAGAATTCGCTAAAGGTGGCAAAAACATTCGTTACGTAGTGATTTAAGAGATCACCTCGTCGAGTGTTGCGGGTTCTCATGTAAAGTTCTTCGCGACACAAATATATATCTCATATATTAAACGAGCAATTCTCGTACAGTACTATAATTACTACATATTTATAAAATAGCCGAGCCCCGCAGTACAACAAATATCGTGGGTAACGCCGTGAGGCGAACTTAGTCAAAAAAAAATAGCCTAAGAAACTCCTTACATCATCAGCTATCTGCCGGTGAAAGTTCCGTTAAAATCGGCTCTGTTGTTTCAAAGATTAGCCGGAACAAACAGACCGATAGACAGGTAAAAATCGTAAAAATGTTATTTTGGTATATGTGATGATGTTCTCCTAGCCGAAAATAGCCACGGCGGCCAGTCTCAACGGAGACCAGCCATCTACGCAGGAGATATTATAGTGCCCAAATGTATGCGCAAACACAGGTGCACTAGTGTTATTGAGTTTTTCTGATAATATAAATAATAACAGCTCGGAGTTTGGTAAATGTACCCCGTAAAACCGTAAGTAAAACGGAAAACCATTGTAAAACCGACCAATCAGGGACAATTGATAATATGATGTCCGTAAGCAGTATATAACAGTTGACATATATCGATAGATTAACAATTATTTTTACGGGAATTAACGCGATCACTTATTAAAAAAAAAAGTTAGTATATATCGATAGTTTGCAATCTCGCGAGATAGATTACAGTCTAACGGTTTTGACAATATTACGGTAACATATACATACCTATGCATTAAGTAAAAAGCAGTTATTTTAATATTACAAACAGACACTCCATTTTTATTCATTAGTATAAATAAATATTTCGGATGTCTAATACATAACGCCACCTAGTCCCAAACTAAGCAGAAATTAGTAAAAAATAATACCGAACTCGGTCATCCAGGTTCTATTTCTAATGCGAGAATTGTCATTTTAAGAAAAGAAGAAACCTTGTTTAGAACCTCTGTGTAACTTTAATTATATTCTTCCAGGGGACTTAGTTACAAAAAGGATCGGAGAAAACATTGATGGCTATCCATTATTAGTTGGAATTTATACACTTCTACGACAAACTAAAACTGAAAATCTGAATACCTTTATTGACTTGTTGTGTACATATGTAAGGTGGGTAAAGTTAACGTTAGCTAATAATATGCATATTGACAACCATACTAACATAAATTCACAATGTAAACATTGATGTAATTTGAGTAAGGTAGAAAGCGTAAGGGCTTAGCTGGAGTAATATATTGTTATTAGTTGTTAAAATAAGCTGTTGTTCTTTCAAGCATGTAAATAGTTATTTGTTGCACAAGAGTGCAAAGTTGCTTTTCAGCCGCGTGCTCAATTTTGATGACCGAGCAAGCGAACGATTCTAAAATTAGCGTTAGCGAGGGAATCAAAAGAGTAGGAGGTGAAAAATCTTTCATTTTTCACTCTAATGTAACACGTAACTTGACATCCCACCTCAGCGAGAAAATGACTAAATGCAAAAAAGCATTTACAACCACAAGATACTTTTATTTCAGTTTAGATATTAATATTTATTAGATGCTACATTATGATAGGTAAGTATTACAGAATAATCTTTAAATCATTTCAAATAATACCTAAGTATATTTCTTAATTATACCTAAGTATAATTAAGAAAGTAACGTTGCTACAGACTTCAGTGTAATATTTTTGCGCATTATTAACAATTTCAGTCAGTTCTGTTGGCGTCAAATAAACTTCCTCGTCGCTAAAAATAATCATTTTAGGGTTTTCACTAGTTTTCAAGTTTCTTGTTTTTAACTTATGATTTTAAAAATAAGACTCGAAAGAAAATGGCGCATGCAAAGCAAATAAAAAAAAATACCCCAAAAAGGTACCGAATCTGAGTTTTTAACAAATTAACAAAGGTTGTATGATAAATTCGGCACCATGGAGGTAGAAGTAAATAGGTTTAATGGTGTTATGAATTCACAAACATAGTGAACACGATGTTCTAAATTAAATTTACTTTATCCTCTAGCGGATAAAAACGACTTTTGCACACAGATATCGAAGGGCAAAAATAAGCTTTCTGAGTTGGGGGGATGAAAATAATTGTTTTCAATGTATATTCTCATGTGAAAGGACTTGCATCTGTTATATCCTAACAATACATTCACTCAGGTGTTTACATCAAAATTTTTTTTCCTTTAATTGACTTTATCGTAAATAATTATAGTAGTTAAAATAATATAATAAAATTAACTTTATTGTACATCAGTTAATACAAAGTATAATGCATATTATATAAATTAGGAACTGTTTCATACAAATATATTTCTGTCTTCAATAAATATTATAATTTTATTTTCAGATTAAAGCATTCCGAACAATCTAATGATGTATCCATTATAATCAGGATATTGCAGTTATTTTGTGAAACATTTAATTATCCACTCAACAAACTAGAAGACAAACTGCCCATGATTTTACTTACTCTTCAAAAATAAAACGAGAATATTTAATTGTAAATATACACTTTTATTATTTACTCTTATAACGAAAATGAACAAATAAATAGTACAAATATATTGTATTTTAATACGTAGCCTCACTGCTGTTTCGTTGGTCTAGCGCGGTTATTAGCGTAGCGTCCGAACTAAACTTTATGGCGTTTCTGAAGTTAGCTGCACAGGTATAGTTAAGTCGAAAATAATTAGATGAGTGGATATAATTATAATATGAAATTAAATATTAAATGTTCTTATTTTTAGCATATTTAATTTATAAAAACATAAGTAGCTTCCTATCACTCTTATCCAACTACTAGCAGACCCACGCAACCCCGTTTACGTCTCCTATTGCCCGTAGCGTGATAATTTTCCCCCGTTTTTTAAACATTCTTTCTAGCAAGTGGTAGTGTTTTGTGAAGACCTGTATACCGAAATAAATGCCTGACTTAGAAGATTATACAGACCGCAAGTCATTTTAATCGACACATCAAAACGATTGAAAAGTATATGTAAAATACACAAAACAACAAATTACTCTCCCACGAAATTGTTAATAGCAGGCTGGAATATGGACGATGGCTATTTGGTCGATTGATCGATGGCAACTAGATCAAACTTCGAGTTCAGTTCACCCTCAGGATTGTGGAGGTCCGATGCAAGACGCTCCATGGAAAAACTCATATTTAGGTAAAACCGGTTGAACTAGTAGCCGAGTTCAATTAATCTAGTGAATAATAAAGGCTAGGAAGATGGGATGATTACGTATCCTCACAACTTAGTGTGTGATGACGTAAAAGTGATCTTATAAACACAACAGCATAATGAAACAGACTATCTGTAGTTTTGTCTTGCAAGTTCAGGATTGAACTGTGAATTATATTTAGGTTTAATTGTTGGATCTGTTTGCATCTCATTATTCATAGGTTTATTTAAACCTGTAAGAAACATTTCCGTTCTATACTTTTCTTGCTGTTCACGCTTCAATCGTGCCTCTCTTAGCTTTTGTAACTTCATTTTATTGTCTTCATCTTTATGGTGTTTCTTTTCTTTATTTTTGTGTTTATATTTCTCATTTACTGTAGAGTAATTGTCATTCAGCTTCAGTTCACTTTTACTGGCATTTTTTTTGTCTTTGTGTGATGGAAGTAGATGTTTAAATGCTTTTATAGGGTCTAGGGATTGTTTGCTTTTCCAACATACTTCTCCATCCTTTTCATCTATTTTTTTTATTTTTGGTTTGCCATCTGCATCCTTTAATACAAGTTTATCATAAGTATCTTTAATATTACTAGATCTTGAACTCTCTGGCAACACTTCGTACCAGTTCTTTTTGCCAAGAGCTTCATTTGTATCTTGTCCTAAATATGTTAAATACCCTATTTTTTTCTCATACTCTTCCTTTTTTTCCTTCAACTCATTGTCATGTTCCTTGTTTGTACTTTTGATTGCATCTTCAAAGTTTGCAAATAAGTTTATATGTTCAGAGGGTAAGGTCTGTTCTGGTTCAGGATCTGTCACACCCAATTCCAATAACTTTTGTTTGCTTTTATGTTTTAACACTCTTATTCTCGCCTCACGGTCTGCCTTTTCAGTTCTTATTTGTTCTTCTTTTGCCTTTTCTGCAGCTTCTGCTTCATCCTTCCTCACCCTTGCTATATTTTCTTTTGTCCTCACATGCCATCTGCAAAAATAATTACAGTTCATTATGCATAAGTAAAGTTACACACAGATATTATGCCGCAAGGATAATTTTATGAATAATTAAGCAGAGCCAAGGTTTTCTTTTTGAGTCTGACATCCAGCGTAAAACTAAAAAAATGACAATATACACTGGAGAATGTTGACTTGATAATCAGCAGAACCAAAACACAATACATCATGTTCTGTGATTTCTGTGGTCTCTCTAATCTTGCAACTGTGATTTTGTCTGCACTGATTTCTAGTACCTTGAGTCTGCTCTTACAAAGTGATTGCGAAATTGACTACTCACTCTGCGTGAATTTAAGGTGGATTAAGTGGCAGCAGGTAATAGGCAAAATATAGGATCTCAAGTTTCCTATCACAAAAAAAGGACATGTACTAATACTATTGTTCTACGTAGTTCTCAATGCAATGATTAATTAAGAATACTGAGTATAGCACCCACTTTTTTTGTTTATTTATTTATTCAGGATAACAACAGTCTTTTACAAAGTCAGTTACTTATATAATATTTACTAGTATATAATAATAAATAATAATAAAGTTTATTATCTCAAAAAAAATTGTTTACAATAAAGGGATATGAGCTACAATATTTCACATAAATAATATATTAACAAAATATTTATCTACTGATGCTTTGAAAGGATAACCTGTGCTAAAGCATCAGCAACCTTCCAGTGACACGTGATATTACATCTAAGTAAGATTCAGTTAGCTCTGTGTATTATTTTTAATCAACAGAAGTTACACCTAAAGAAAATATATATGAAAACTAATTCTAACCTACGTACATCTCACACCATCACAATGTGTCTTACCATTACGTATATGTGTTTGTGTATGTGTGTGTGTGTGTGTGTAATCTGCAAAGCATTGTGTGCAAAGCAACCATTATAGTGGGGTACGTATAAATGATTTGGTTTCATCGTATGTAAGCTTCTGAAGGAAGTCTTGAATGACCCTTTTACATGCAGCTTTACTTTGGTCGTGAAAGTGTAAACAGTTATCCAATTTGCGCACTCTGCCAGAAAGCTTACTTATATGCGGTTGGAACGACAGATGATCGTCCAATATGACTCCTAAGTAACGAGTAGTAGATGCCTGCGTAAGTTTTGGGCAGTCACATCCAGAAGAACAGTCGGCCTGTTTGTGCACTATAATGTTTAAGCCATCTACATTGCTCGAGGTATTTCTTATTTTGTAGGTCATAAATAAGGTTTTGTCAACATTAAGGGTAAGTTGGTTAGTTGATAGCCACTGCATAATCTTATTCAAGCCTTTCTGGGCTACTTGAAAAGTATCCTGCCACGTTTGTGCTCTAAATGTCAAAGCGGTATCATCAGCAAATGCCACTATTCTTCCAGACTCCAAAGCAAGTTCGCACATATCGTTCACATAGACTAGAAACAAAGTAGGGCCAAGGATGCTTCCTTGTGGGACACCATGTACAACTGGGAGTTCCCCACTGACTATGTTGTTAACCACTGTGCATTGTGTACGATTATATAAGTAGCTTTGGAAAAGTTTCATTTGGTTTCCACGGATTCCTATCGCTTCTAGCTTAGCATATAACCTGGGAATAGAAACCGTGTCAAATGCCTTTTTCAAGTCCAGGAATATCGTCAGACATTTGTCTTTATTGTCTAGTGCTTCCACCACAGAATTAGTGAGATCATGGACCGCCCCATCGGTAGATCTAGAATTCCGAAACCCATACTGTCTATCAGACAAAAGGCTAAACGTTTCGAGATATTTTTTAATCTATTATTCATAATTCGCTCTAGTATTTTGGAGAGGGTAGGCAGCACAGATATTGGTCTATAATTGCGGATGTCATTTTTAGCTCCTGTTTTGTATATAGGATGCACGAGAGCTCTCTTTAGCGAGTCCGGAAAAATACCGGTGTTAATACATAATTTAAAAATATGTGTAATAGGTGGAATAATTATAGATTTATATCTCTTTAACACGTAAGCAGGAATACCATCAATGCCAGCAGCACAGTCAGTACGTAAGCTGTTAATAATTTGTTGTACTTCATGTTCATCTGTCTCTAGGAACCCCAAGGAGTTTCTGGTATTATAGTTCAGGCAATCAACTCTCTGGTAGTTATAAACTGGTACAGTAGGCGACTGTTCCGCTAGGTTCTTACCTACTTCGGCAAAGTATTTGTTGACACTGTCAATGGAGTCCAGAGAACAGCGATTTGTTGAAAGCAATTCCTTAGCCGACGTCTTTTCATTAGTGGTATATGTGACTTCCTTGATTACGTTCCAATATGACCAATAACAGTTATCCACATGGAATGAATAGGAGTGATGCCATGGTGCCAATATTCATCCCATGGATTCTATTAGAGGCGACTTAGGAAACAAAAGATGGAGGACAATATCACTGTAAAGAGAAAGGAAAACATGAAATAAACCAACTCATACCACACTGGCCACTTCTAGTTGGTTTAATGCACCAAAACCTTTTTTTGAAGGAGAGGGCTTTGTCCCGAAGTGGATTGTTAAAAGCTGTTTACGTGTGATGATATGTGTTGAACATGGATATAAGTGTCGGCCAACTAAGAAAGTTGGGGAGACATCCCTTGCGTATAGCTGAAAGATAAATATGTGTAGGTCTAGGATGGTTAAGGTGATAAATTAATACATTACTGGAAATCTCCATGTAGCATCAGTAGATAAAAAAACTGAGGAGCAATAGGTTTCACAAAAATATTAACACAACAATCCTAATTTAATCCTCTCCACAACAATATATGCATTTAGTAAAAGGTGGTTATTTTAATATTACAAACAGATACTCCAATTTTATTTATTGGTATAGATAAGCTCCATGGAAATGTGATATACTCTAATAGGATATATTATTTCAAAAGACATTATTTATTGTCCGAAATATTTATAATATCGCTTCCCGGCTAGAAAAGTGTCACAACACATATTATGTACAAAATGACATAATCACAGCATTAAATAGCGCATATTTCATTTGTCCGGCTGAAAAAATGTCGTTATTATGCTGCGCTTGGCTACCGCTAGATGGCACTAAGTTCTCTTTTTCACGGAGCCGTTTCTCTCCGAACACCGTCGTGAACAGTGTCACATTTGTGTTAATACAGAGTAAACGTGTACTGTATCGCCAGAAAAGTGTTTTAACGTATGATGTGACTTTTTATCGGTAAGTTATACGTTCTAATATTCGAATTGTTACTAAAAAGGTGGCACAATCTGTGTTATGACTGTATTGTTGACGAAAAAGCAATGTAAATATTGCCAGATCATACAAAAAATAGACATAACTTGTAAAGGGTCTCTTTTTTTTACTGTTTCTGATCTATAATCGCGATTTAAGGAAATTTATAAAAACGCAACACATGTAATATCGTTTTTGTTGTAAACTTTTATAATAATCAGGAGTTATATGTTGTGTTCGGTCTTTTTTTCTGTATAAAATTGAACTCAATCTAAATGCCACATTGCGTATTTTATTTATTTAATAGTACTAGTCTTTACTAATTGTTTATTTTTTTAGGATCAATATGAATAATAATAGTCGGGCAGCATTGATATTACAACTGGCTAGCGAGAAATTAAATGAACAAAATATTTATAATCAAAATGCTTAAACTTTACGGTGTCTCTAATTGGTGTTGATAAAACCGATTGTCGACCGAACCGAGAGAAGCAAACTGCGGAGCTGATGAAATTGGATCTCGTTTGTTCAAGTTTATTCAGAATAGTGTGGTAAATTACGATGGACCAGGCTTAGATCTAATATTCTATTCTGACAATTGTTGTGGTCAGAACAAAAACAGATTCATAATTTCGATATACTTGTATGCGCTGTTCAAAATCCCTATAATAAAGTCTATAACACATAAGTACCTAATTACTGGTCATACACAAAATGAAGCTGATGCTGTTCATTCAACAATAGAAAAACAAATACAAAGAAGACTCAGGTCAGGTCCAATTTATGTACCCAGTCAATACGTTGAAGCTATTAAATGCGCTAAGAAGTAAGGTAATCCCTACACCGTGACAGAAATGTCATCTAGTGATTTTTATTCATTGAAGCGTCTGTCTGAGGATATTGGGTTAACTACCACAAAGTCTTTTAAAATTACTGAGGTGAAGATTTTCAAACTGTTGCAGGACGATCCTACGATACGTATATACATACATGTGCATTTAGTATAAAGCGGTTATTTTAATATTACAAACAGACACTCCAATTTCATTTATTTGTATAGATAATAATATTCCGCCCTTTTATAAATCTCTTAAGTGAGTAATTTAGCTTTTCTAGTTGATTGTAAGTTCACGTAAAAAAAAATTATTTTTACCTATAAAGAAGTTTGTTTTGTTTTTTTTTTCTTATTTTAAAAACATGTTAAAGAGATGGTTTTAATTAGTTATTTTTTCTTATTGTAAGTGCCTAAATTTTATAAGTAAAGACAGTTAACCAATAAAAGTAATAACGATGATTGCATTTAGATGTATGTTTAAGAAAAATAATTTCATGGTAGTTCTAAGATTAATTTTTTATATTGTTATCGGCCAACAAGTGAATTAAGACTGATTGTTAATTAGGTGAAAGCTAGTAATTTATGACTAATAAGTTATTTTTTGATATTTTTATTTTATTTTAATGAGAAGTTTATAATTTAGTACTTTTTCTTTATTTTTAATTAATATTGAAGACTTTTAATAATAAAAGTAATGATGATTACATACATTATAATGTGTATTATTTTTTAAACTACAGAAATTTTAATCGAAAAAAGAGTCTTAATATTCATCAAATTAAAAGTTTCTTAAAAGTTAGTTAAAAAAAAATACAATTTTGCTATTAAATTTAAAGCCCTATAATAAATATATAAATAAGCTATTTACACACCATATTTCAGCAATCTGACTATTATAGTTTTTAAATTATTGACGTCTAGATGAACTAAAAACTATTAAAGTTACATTTTCTCGAAACAGCTATTTTCGTATTCTGACACTTTTTTTGCCGGGAAGCGATATATTAAATATTTATTTCTCACCATAACCATACAAAAGTGCATTTTTACAATTTTATCTTACAGTACACATAATTTGATTATGGTGGGCTCATACCTGAACTAGATAAAACCTGTATCTGAAGTTATCAACCCTCCACCTTTCAAATTTTCGAATGTATTACAATACAATAATTTCACATAATGTGGGTATCTAGTGAACTATTCTTTAACAATAATACAGCTAATAAAAATATCTAATAGCGCTGTGAGTTGTCTCGCTTGTGTAATGGTAGGGTGTGCGTGTATAGTATGCTTAACAATGTGTTTATTTGATAACAAGTGTATAGGAGTGTCGGTACTTCGAGTGCTTATAATGTCTACTATGCATGGCAGAAAGGTGCGAATGCATAAGCATTGTGGACAGTAAATTGATAATGCAACTACGATCTTAGGGGTTGGTCTAAGTAACAAGAGATTAGTGGATGTGTAATATAGGATAGAATAATGATGTTTAATGAGATGAAGAAGCCCTGTATGTACAATATATATGTTTTATTAGTAAATTATTTCTGTGCTATCGTAATTTTGTATTTTGTCTGCCAAGATAGTTTGTAACGAATTTCGATTTTAATTGTAAATGGTTTTTAGTCTATTGATTTTATTATAAAGTGCTGCTCCCCTGTAGATAAGTTGTCTTTGGGCAAATGGGTCGTAACACGCGTAGTTGGCATCCTAACGCAACATTTGTCCTGGCATAACAGGGAACGAGCACAAGTCTTATTTTGTCGTAAGACAGTAGTTGTCCTACTGTCAATACGTCCGCCTCTCTATATCTTTGGTCTGGACTGAATTGAGGTGGCTTCCGAAACATCACTTTGAGGATTGCACGCTGTGCTCTCTCCAGTTCAAGAAAGTGCGAGGTTGGTGCCCCACCCCAAATTGGTATATAGTACGAGATGATCGTTTGTTCCAAGGACAAGTATACTTTTTTAAAAAGATCTTTGCCTGCTGCCTCACACAGTTTCCTAAAAACTGGGTGTAACTTTCGCAACCTTTTTCCAAGGTAAGCTATGTGCGGTTTCCACGTCAGATGCTTGTCTATAATGATGCCAAGGTATTTATGAGTTGCGGTTTGTTCTAGAGAAGCACAACGACAGTCAATACTGAGTAGACACGACTTGTATGTAAAACTGTGGATTGGGATCCGATTTTCTGTTTATACTGAAAGGCAACGTCTTAGCGATGCGTATGCTGAAGTAAATTTTACTTTTTCAAGTAATAAACAAGCGTGTGTTTCTGATTAATGTGTATTTGGTACTACAAGCGGATGTTAGAGTATATTATCCAATAACAAATTTTAGAGCATTTTAGTTTAGTGATGACAACAAGAGAATCACCACCATTCACATTAAAATCACCATAAATATGATCTTTTATTATTGGAGGAAAGAATGATATGCAAGATAATTATTATATGCAACACATTACAGTTTAAATACAGGTTACTAAGATGCAACATTTTTCCTAACACAAAATAAAATACAAAAGATATTGCTTTGAATACACGTAATGAGAAGTGAAATGAAGATACCTTTAAAATCGGGCAAATTACTACTATCCTGTTGCACACAAACAAATCCAATACGTACCTTTTTTTTGGTAAGATGTTCATCTTGCTATATTTTTTTAACTTTTTGCTATGTTGATAATAAAACTATCTATATCTATAAAATAGATAAAAAAATAAACGAAAACACCACGTTACAGAACGAATGAAATACCTACAACAACAAACAATCAGTTGACACTTGACAGTTGATTGTACAGTTGACTGAGTGACTGACACGTAGGGATGTTCGATATTTATCGATGTTGAAAAGCCTTAGAGCATATAAATAGAACGGCGGTAAACGAGCGGGATCGGAGTAGAGAGAAAGAGAAACTGAGTTTAGTTAGACTCTGTCTCTCTTACACAAACTTCTGATTGATTGGTGTATTTCCCGCCAATTCAGACATGCAAATTTGTATGTGAGTCCAATCAGAAGCTTGCCTGAGAGAGACAGACTCAAACCAAACACAGTCTTTCTCTCTCAACTCTGATCACGCTTTCTGTCCATTCAGCAGCCCTTCCATACATATAAATGTACACTTAGAGCATACATATACATGCTCTAAGTGTTAAGCAGAAATACATTGACAAATCGATGTTATAATCGTGACCGAACAAATATTATACAAATTCAATAATTTTCTTATTATTACCCAGTTTTGAGATAAAACTTTAAACCATTTCTATTATCAGTTTATCCAGACACGTAACTTTACGAATAAATGAATTAAATTTAATGATTTTGGACTTCTAAAACACAACGGCATCTAGTTCCAAACTAAGCAGAGACGGTAGTGCTTGTATTATGGGTGCTAAATAATAATATAAATTTTCATTTATGCTTTTTTTGTAAATACATTCATAAATAATATAGAAAGACCCAAAGAAACACTAAAACAAACATTTGCAGATCACAAAAAAATTATCGACTAAGTAGTGAACTGTTCTCCGTACATTCGCATCTCTAACGCGCGTAATGTAATGGACGGACAGACGCAACGCATAGCAAACTTTGTGTCTTGATTGAGTTTAACTATAATTTAAAATAGGTAATTGTCTCACGAATTTGCTATTAACAATACTTAAGTTACAGACATCTTATCTGTTTAAAATATTGCTAGGAATTATTTATTTTCATATTGTAGTCGTCAACACAATTTAGGTTATTCTATGAAAAGCAATATAAATAATTTTTGTTATTTTAGTGAGTTTATTTTGAAATGGAAGCTGTAGAAGAACCGCCACTTAATATTCCTCCAGCGGAAACAATGAAAGTGTGTGTCATTAGTGATGAAGCTGAAGAGATCACTGTGGCTTCGGTAGAAACGGATGTATGTCAAAAATCAAACGGTGTCGCCGAATCGTCTAAATCGAAAGATGGACCTACATTAGAGCCTAAACCCGTGATAGAACAAGACAAAAATATAAAAAGTGTTAGTACAATGGATAATATTGGAAATATAGCTAAGGAAGACACTGAACTCAAGCCAGCAAGCTCCTCATCCAAAACTGATAAAACACCACATGAAATGGTAAAGAGTGACTTAGAGGTAAAACACATTTCAACTACTGAAAAGCCCTCTGATATCACTGAAGAATCACCAAAAGAGGTTGAGTCTGAGAAAAATATTTATCCTGATATTGAAAAAATGGAAGAGCTTGTAATTGAATCTACTGTAGACCAAGTTACATTTGAGACTGAAGTCTTAGTTGAGTCAAATGATACTGAAGTTATTGAATCTATCTGTGATAGTTCTAAACTTGAAGAACAGGAAACTAATAATATTCTTAGTGAACTGGGAACCGGTATTGAGATAAGTGAAGCACTGCGATCTTCAGATGTAACAGATAATATGGAAAACAATAACTGTAGTGGCAGACAGGAAGTGTTCAATAAAGAGGAGCTGCTGGATATTTTAGAAGGGAATGATGATGAGCAAAATGAAAGCTTAATATCTTCTGGATATCCTCCTATTAGTGGAGAGAAAATTTTGGAGACTCAATTAGCATTACAGCAACTCTCAAGGCTGAAAAATAAGTCCAAAAAGTCTAAAAGTATTGAAAGATTGCCTAGAAAGAAAAGGCAAAGAATAGTGGTACAAAATACCACCAACATTCCTGAAGTTAAAGATGAGAATAACATAGTTAAAGTTCTTGTTAAAGAGTGGGATGATGAAGAAGGTGCCGAAGTAGATAAATCTAATAAATTAGTGGAAGAGAATGAGGATATGTCACAAAGTTCGAGTGATGCCTTAAATTCACAAGAGTCTGTTTCCAAACAAGATGACATCAGAACATCAATTGATTCACAAACAACTGATGGGACACCAGGCTTAAATAAGAGTGGCGATGAAACTCAACCACAGAGAAGATTGGGTAGAGTTATTAAGAAAAAAGTTATATTTGATCCTGATAACCCAGATACATTTACTAAAAGTAAAGTTATTAATAAAAGTAAGGACCATACGCAAGAAAAGGACCAAATTCAATTTAAGAAAATTAAAACTGAGCCAACATTCCAGAGATCTAAGTCTAAATCACCATTGTCAAAATTGCAGTGGAAAAAGCCTTCACCAAAAAATAATAAGCAAAACAAAAGATTGACTGAGGTTGATAAGTTATTGATGGATGAAGGTGCTGTTAACATGATCTATCAGCTCACTCCTGAAGCACCAAAAGGCAAAAAGAATATGAAAACCAAGGCTGAGTTTATAAAAAAAATTCAGAGTTCATCAACCCCTGATACAAAAGAAATGAAGTTTCGGGAAAGAAAGAAAGAGTCAAAGTATGAAGATAGTGAAGCTAGACGAATATTAGGAGGCAAACAAAGACCTTCTTTAAGTAGTTCAGTAAAATCTCACTGTATATCTGAAGACTTTGAGGCACACAGCGCAGACGACTCAATCATATACAGGCGTCATTCATCAAGCTCATATTCAAGTTCATGTATGAGTCCACGTCGCTTGAGCGATGTCGAGATGACCGGCCAGGTATCTCGCAAGTCGCAAAATTTAGTTAATAATGAGGTAAATAATGAGACTCAAGCAGTAGAAATGTTTATGCCAGATAGTGAAGAAGTCACAATGGAAATAATCAATAAGGATGACTGTTTATCTATTAAAGAGAAACTGAATTCTAAATTAAATCTTGCACTGAAGAAAAGAAAACGAGATAGTTCTAAAATTGATAAACCACCGAAACAAAAGAAAGTAATGAAAGCAGATGAGCACACTGTAGACATTGAGGAGTTCAAATATTTATCAATTGAGATTGATGGTAAATTGGCTCTAATATGTGTACGAAAATCAGGGCCCGCAAGTAATGTAGAGGTGAGTTGTAAAATATTTTATTAACATAGTGTTTTAAGAAATACTCCTCATGTTAAAAACAGTCAGAAATGTTTTCCTTCTAAATGTATAAAAAAAATATATAAAGTTTTGGTCCAAAAGTAACTCTTAATCTTTAGATTAGGTAATAATTTACCATGGATATTTGAATTTATTGAGATTGATAACATCTTATATAGTAACAACAATCAATCAAGTCATCTATCAAACAAACACTGCTTAGTCCCTTTGGGAACTATGATACTACAACCGGATGCAGATATTTTAAATACATTAAATCAGGCTTGTTACTAAGCCATTGTTTATTTGATCATCATCAACAGCCTTTACTGGACCACTGTTGGACATCTTCTTTTCTCATCATTGGCCATATGGGACAGCATGTTCTTAGTAGGCTCTTACGAGAGTTGCAGGATGTTAGGGAGTGGTGAAATTCCATATGCTTAATCTATCACCATATGGATTATGTTTATTTATGCCAATTAATTTTGTTAATTTATTTTCAGATGATCACAGAGTTAGAAAAAGCATTTAAAGTCATTGATAATATAAAAGATATATCTGTTACTTTGTTATTACCTGAATGTGAATCGACTTATTCAGATTTAGATTTAAAGACATTGTTAGAAAATAATGCAGAGAAAAGAACAAACTATGCTTACAAAATGGCTGACTCTATTAGGTAAGTTTTATAAATTGAACTAGCGATTACTTACTTCACACCGCTGCAATATAACAATTACACATGTTTTATATACGTAAAGCTTCCTTTTAAATCAATCTCCATCCGTAAAAACTGCATTAAAGTTGCATAGTTTTGGAAGCTCTAAGCGCTCATGAACAAAGCCACCTAATTTTTGTATGTATGCTAAAATTGTTTTCTGATGAGTTATAAAACCTGCCTCCCTAGCCAAGTTACACTCTATGTCTTGTATGGGAATGATGTCTCCTAACACTAAGTCACATGGTAAAACAAAATATTAGCTAATAATGTAAGATAATAGAGGCGTTAGCTATTGTAGCAAGAAAATCGACGCGAAACACTTCCAAGTTGGCGAGGGGGGCTGTGATGGCCAAATATTACTATTCTTAAATATTATTAATCTTTACTTCCTGAAGCAAAGGAAGCCAACTTATCTCCAGCATGTTCCAATTGAGTTCTTTTGATCCCTTTTTAGCAGTA
Source organism: Spilosoma lubricipeda (assembly GCA_905220595.1). NCBI lineage: Eukaryota > Metazoa > Arthropoda > Insecta > Lepidoptera > Erebidae > Spilosoma > Spilosoma lubricipeda. The sequence goes on from HG992290.1 coordinate 8,709,551, forward strand.
CTTGAATTGCTTCTATTGTTCTTCTTGAATTAAGCTCAAACTAAATATGTTTCTTGTTTACTTTCTGTAAGAAGCAGTCAGTAGACACATGAGTGACAACAGTCTTTATTTACAAAGTCATTATTAATTTGCTGACCTGTATAAATTCATATTGCCATGGCTTCATGAATGTTTTATTTCTATTGACACTTATGTTTGTAACTTTGTGTTTTTAAAGATGAAAATTCATATATTGATATTAGATTATGAAAATGCCTTAAAATTACATTAGTATAGTGTCGATTATTTAATTTTTACATGACAAGTATTTATTTACGAGAATATCCTAATGTAAAATAAAATGTTTTTCATTTCTATTTGTTTTCAGGAATTTGCTGCACACAGTGGAACAACATAGCAAGTTATTGTGTACTGGAGCCAGTGGCAGATGCTCAGGTGTACTGCTGGCGTTAATAGGTCTTAGTGACGTCGCGTTGGCTTCAGAACGAGCTAGTTTTGCTGCTTCCATGAAATCTCAAAGTGCAGGACTAATAGAACCTGGTATCTCAGTGCTCACCTCATATCGCCATCTACCTGAAGCTGCTGTAAGTTTTCTACTTTCCGTTCATAATAATCATATTGTACTAATTTTAATTTATTCTGTTAACATTCTAAGTAACAGAGAAAGTTTAAGTGTTTCATCAGTAAAAATTTAGGTGTTTCATGATTTTAAATTACTGTCAATATTTTGTATTATTTGTATTTATTCTTTATTGTACTCATAGAACATATAAATATAAAAGAAATACAACGAAGTGTCATGTACAAAGGGCGTGCTTAACCCAAAATTGAGTTTATTTTATTATTTTATTTCATTTTTTATCAATAACAAATGATTCGTCAGTGAATTAAATGTAGAAACATCTAAATTCAAAACCAATGTCGAAGCATTCAACTTAACATATTTACATTTTTATTTAATCGAATTTTAATAAAATTACATCATATTTTGATATAACTAACTCTATAATCAACCTAATATTTGCATGACTGTTTTCTCTTTCTATGAGAATTGATAGTAATAATAATATTCTTTATTGATATATGAATTTTGTTTGAAATCAATCATAAATGTGAGCGATCATCAAAAAATTACACACATATTCTTGGAGGTATTAGAAGTAACATAGACTTTTTATTAAATGCGAGCGAAGCCGCGGGCGAAAGCTAGTTTTAATATAAACATAATGAAGTTGGGTTTGGTGTTTAAATAATTATTTGCTTTTGTTGACGACATTATTTATTATTGCAGCTGAATGACATGATAGTGTTTGGACGGCGAATTTCAGCAGCAGATGCTTTACAAAACGGATTAGTCAGCCGTGTATTGTGGCCTGAGAAATTCAACGAACAAGTTCTCACAATTGTAAAGGATATTGCCGCTCAACCAGCCCAAGTAAGCTTAATACTCTTCATAACTATGTTCATCTCCATCTCTTTGACAATACGCTTTCCATCCTCTACCTTTATAAAGCAGCTCAGAAAGTTGTGTGTGAGGTATGCCCCCATTATGAACACAAATGTGATGCTTGGGGCATAGGCAGGATTGATATAAAGCCATCAGGTCCGCGTTAACATTTCCACAGTGCTCTCCAGTTTTGCATAGATTAAGTGATGTACATTGATACATCTGCTCATTGTTATCCCTTGTGGAATTAAGTTTCCAATAGTTAGGGCCTCGGCACCGACATGTGAATGTTAAATTAGGTGGCACTAGTTGCAAGTTCCGGTGATGCATTTCTTCAAGTTCGTCAGGGTTCATTCGATCTAAAGATGTTGTCACAACAAGAGCTCGGTGGTTCATGGGACACCCAGGCCAGTCCGTTACAGGTTGACAAAACTGAAAATATTGTATAATAAAAAATGATTAATGCACTTTCAGTTATTACAATCACTGAAATAATTAAAGTTACGAGTTATGTAATGTACTAGAGAATTCAAAGAGTAAAGAAAAAAGTTAAAAGTATATACATATAATGTAATATATCCAACCACAGGTCGTACAAAGTAATAATAATAAATAAATAAATATTTCGGACATCTATCACACAACGCCACCTAGTCCCAAGCTAAGCAGAGCTTGTGTTATGGGTACCACTGATATAAATACATATATACATTTTTTTTTGTAAATACATACATATTATACATAGAAAACACCCAAACTCGGAAACAAATATTTGTAGATCATACAAACATTTGGTCCGACCCGGGAATCGAACCCGAGACCTCATGATCAACCAACGAGGCAGTTAATGGTGTTATTGAAAAAAGTTACATAAAGTATACCTTATTTATTTATTTAAATGTTAAATGTTGGTAAACAACAGTTGTTACAGATAATTATTGCAAACATAGGAATATACAAGAGTTATTATCTTATATTTTACTGCACAACCAATTACAGGCAAACACCACATGCAATGTGTTTAATGTATCAACATGTTAACATAGCTATATGAATTTAAAAATTATTAGTTAGGTACAATTAAAAAAAAAAACACTTATATTTGGTTAATAGAAAAAGATATGCCCCCTATATTGGTGTGATTAAATTTCTCGAGCCTCTGCAATGAATATCGTCAAATACATCACTATCTACCAGCTGTATAGAGCACAGATAATTATAACCAACTCGGGACTAAGCCTTTCATTTTAGAGTAGGTAGAGGGAGATGCATTCTATACCAAAACTTTCATCACTATCGAATGCTTACGGATAAAGTTAGAAGTCTTGTTCTAACATTCGAAAGAGCAGGATTTATTTAGAATTTTTCCAAACTAGCTGAGTCCCGCGGTGTTACCCGCGCTTATTGTCGTACCGGCTGACGCCGCGAGGCAAAGCTAATTTAAATAAAGTAGCCTAAGTTACTCCTTATATCATCACCTACCTGTCAGTGAAAGTCTCGTCAAAATTGGTACAGCCGTTCTAGAGATTAGCCGGAACAAACAGACAGACAAAATTTGTGCATTTAATAAAAAGCGGTTATTTTAACATTACAAACAGACACTCCAATTTTATTTATTTGTATAGAGTGGAGGTGACTGTAATAGAAAAAGGCTTAGTGTATATTTAGTAATTTAGAAAGTACCTGTAAGAAAGCTCGGTTATTAAGTTCAATGAGACTGTCAGGCCCCTTCGCAGTATCGCAGCGCTGTCTTCGCGCGCATTGACATAGCCGGACGAGCGCGGGCGCGCGCCAATACCTCATTATTAACGCTGAACATGCTTGTTTCTCGCTGCAAGATGGCAGGCTCCGTTCGCTCTCTTCCTAAGATATATAAAAAAATAAATGGCAAAATTATTACAATTTATTAAAAAGTGTAGGTTGTTGATGTAACAACCTACACTTTTTGAAATCGCGCCCGATGAAAATCTCAAATTAATTACTACAATCTATACAAATATATAAAATTGGAGTGTCTTTTTGTAATATTAAAATAACTGCTTTTTGCTAAATGCATATGTAGGTATGTATACATGGTGCATATACCAAAATAACTTTTTTTTACAATTTTTGTCTGTCTTTTGTTCCGGCTAATCTCCTCTTCTCGGCTAACGGCTGGACGGATTTTAACGGGACTTCCACTATCGGTATCGGTAGTATCATCATATAAGGAGTAACTAAGGCTAGGTTTTTTTTGACTAAACTTACTTCGCCCCTCGGGGCGAAGTAAGTTTAAGTAAGTACATTAACCGCGGGTAACATCGCGGGGGGGCGCTAGTACACAATAAGTGTCTTTAAAACCATAAGTCCAAAAACTTTTATTATGTTATTAATATTCATTCCAGCGTATACTTACGAGACCATAGTAGTACAAAACAGGTTCTTCATTGTCGTCACTAGAGTATCCGCACGTAAATAGTGTCACAAACATCAACAAAACGTTCAGCCACATTGCTAATTACTACCATAATGCATATACCTATAGCTGCTCTTAAACGAAACTACAGGTCGCGACCCATATCGATAAGGTAACCTCCTGGCGATAGGAGTTAACTCGAGTAGAATAAACTCTATGTTCTTGTAAATATGGCCAAAATATTATATATATCAAAATTGTTTAGGTTAAATAGGTACAATACTAACATTTTTTTGTTATTGATGAAACAATGAATGTTAATGAAGACAAGTTTGAATTTTTTAAATTGCAAATATTTTTTTTGTTCTTCTTGTGTTGTCGATTTGATTTTTGTTTTTGACGTGCTTTTCGTTAAAGTGAAAGTGCAAAAAAATTATAAACCAAGGTAGTAGAGACACGCTGTTGCATTCGCAGTGAGTATGGTGACCACCACTCTTGGGATTCTACTTGTGCTTTCCAACAGGCAGAGTTGAGTAATTTTGGCAGGCCCAAACATAAAAAAAAAACACTTACAAGGGGATGAAGTGGTTGATCGTCCTTAGCACTTCTCCTAATTTTTTGACAGACAATAAAGGAGGGAACTGTTAATTCAGTAGTGTTTTTGTTCAAAATTGGTGACCTCATAATTCCACTTTTGATAAAGGGTAAACAGTTTTAAATCATATCCTTGAAATAAAATACTGCCATTAAGTGCCCCATTGACTAAAATACAATAATAATGATGTGAGGGAAACATACATTACACATGAACAGGAAATTAACGGAGTTATCATTATTAAAAGTCGCTTTATTATATTAATGTAACAAGGAACTGTTTTTTCCTTAACAATCACAGATTAAACTTTTATCTAAAGTCCCTTTTCAAGCATAACCCAGTGCAACAAGCGCTAATTGGTATACAGTGTGGATATGACAACACGACATTAATTTTAACTAGACCTACCTATACATGTTACAATTCCACCTACAAAATTTCAATAAAATTGGTTTGGTAGTTTAGCCATGATGGGTCACTATTTTCCGTTTTTGAAATTTACTACACGATGTTGTTGGGTCAATGACCGATGTTACCTATCGCACGCCGAGTCGCGTCGTCGCACGCGCTCCCTTTGAACAAGCCGCGTTGTTGTTGTTGATTATATATATTTGAAGCGAAGGCGAAGTTGATTATATATATTTAATTAACACTGTGAAAGTATGTATGAATAATTTATTCATGTTTTTGAACGTATTTATTTCTTTTTAATCAATAGCCCATTAAAAAGGTCTTTTAAACAAACTTGCGACCCTTATTTTAATCCCTTCAGAAATAGAATTCCCATAAATGCTGATATAGGTATTCATTTATTTGTAATCAAAAGCCTGAAGACAAAGTTTTAGGCTACTAAATTAAAAAATTACAGTCTTCCAGACTAACCTATATACGCAATGTTAACGCCTATTTCCCCTTAGGGGTAGAATATCCAGAAACACTAAAATACGTATATACTCGTTTTTAACTATTAGCCAAAAGATAATGTTTCACGTTTCTAACCTAAAAATGATGGACTTCCATGTAATCTTTCAACCCCTATTTCACCCCCTTAAGGGTGGAATATTCGGAAACGCTCAAATACGTATCTTATCATCATCATTTGCAGTCCACTGCTGCACAAAGGCATCTCCAATTGCACGCCACTTGATTCGATCCTCGGCTTCTCGCATCCAGCTTCTGCCATTCGTTTTGGGCATATCAATGTTCCACCTGGCCAGTGGACGTCCTACACTACGTTTGCTGAGACGCGGTCTCAACTTAAGAACCCGTTAACCCCAACGGTTATCAGTTCTGCGGCTAATATGGCCAGCCTACTGCCATTGTAGCTTGCTTATCCTGTGGGCTATGTCGATGACGCTCGGCGATGATGAATCAGTCAGTCAGGACATGTTATTTTATAAATATAGATGAGTCGCCGAAATGTATGTACGCGCATAACTTCCGATTGGCTGCACCAAATTAGATAATTCTTTTTATTACGTGTTCGTTATTCTTTTTTGATTGATGAATGATGAATTTGATAACGGAAAACCTACCTAACCTAGTTCCGGGTAATCTCTGGAACGGCTTGGCCGATTTTGACGGACTTTCACTAACAGGTAGCTGATGATCTAGGGAGTAACTTAGGCTACTTTTTGGACTAACTTTGTCCGTCGTTACTCGCGTTACAACAATAACAGCGGGTAACACCACGGGGTTCAGCTAGTTGAAAATAAAAATTGTTTTACCTTAAAGTAAAAATGCAGTTTCGAGATTTTAAAAGGAAAATAAATTTTCTTTTACAGAATATTTGGTTGAAGAAACAGATTTTAAGATTAAATAGGAGTGGCTCTGAGTCTACATTCCAGAAGTGTCTCGAGAAGGAGCGTGATCTCTTTGTGGCGTACTGGACTTCTGACGAAGGACAAGAGTTGCTGCGTGCGACGTACAACAGCGTCTAGATGTTAAAACAATGTGTAATTGGAGTTCAGTGTGAGAGAATATGCCTAGTATTGAAGTTATTGTGTCTTTTGTAAAGAATATGTTTCTAGATATTTCTCTATTTAGTTTTACTGATAACTAGTAATGCTCATAACATTGAAGTGATTGAATAAGAGGCGTGTATTTTCTTTTTTTAAATGTTGTAAATTTAATCTTACAAATTGACAATTTTGTCTGACTGACAACAAAATTATTTGTAAAAGTTATAATAAATACATATTAATTCCAAAAAAATGGACAAGGTTTATTGATTTTGAAGACTACCGTATAAGCCGGAAGAGAGATGGGAGTGTAGATAAATAACAACAACTTCATGTGAAGTGGAAGCTAGGTCTGTTTGATCTTTATCTCGTATGGAGCAAACAGTTATACATTTAGGTTTAAGTTATATATAATTATGTTGTGTTATAGATGAAATTGTTTATTTCTTTGTTTTAGATGTTTATCAGTTTGTGATGTAAGGTTTAGAATAATTGTCTTGTTTCAGCCAAAGTTCGTATTAACGGCTTTATTTAAAAATGTTATTGGAAATGTGTTAACCTATTCACAGCATTGTCGAATCATGGTGTTAAGTTAGGGAGATACAGGTTATTATATATTATTGATCCATTATTGATTAAAAAACTCAATGGAATATTATAATTACATTAAGTAGTTGGTATTCCTTCATGATAAATTGTTTTAAACTACTCAAAATAAGAAATGTTTGAAAAGAGTAAAAAATATATCTTCAGATTAAAATGTATTTAAAATTATACCTCATGGTATCTTGTTTTTTTTCTGGTTTCAAAAGTGCCTTTATATAATATCGTAATCTATATAATTTAATTATAAATTTCATGTGTACTATAAAATGAATAAGATGTATGTAGAATGGAGGTCTGCTCTATATTTTACTATGCGTAGTATGTATGTAAATAGCATATTGGTGTAAACACATCACATATATAATATATATATGTATATATATATTGTTACGCGTCCAATATCCTCTAACGCAATATAAAATTTTATAAATAGACCAATTTCAAGGTGTGTGAAAAGATAGGCTAGAAGTAACCACATATTTTGTCTGCAGGTTTTCCGTAGTTGGTCGATATGGTATACATATAATCCTTAAAATAAATTATGCCCAATTATGCAGAAACATCACTAGGTCGCCATGGTGTGGGTCACCATGCTGCATTGTATTTTCAACTAGCTGAACCCCGCGGTTATTGTTGTAACGCGAGTAACGACGCGTGACAAAGTTAGTCTAAAAAGTAGCCTAAGTTACTCCCTGGATCATCAGCTACCTGCTAGTGAAAGTCCCGTCAAAATCGGTCCAGACGTCCAAAAGATTACCCGGAACAAACAGACAGACAGACAATTTTTTTTAACTTCATTTTTGGTATATGTACCATGTATACACATATACATTTAGTAAAAAGCGGTTATTTTAATATTACAAACATACACTCCAATTATATTTAGTTGTATAGATGAGTATGGTGACCACCATTCTTGGATTCTGCATACCCTTTCCACCAGGTAGAGTAAAGTTATTTTGGCAGGACCATACATAAAAAAATCATCATTGACAACACAAAAAATACACCACTACTATCCTGGTCTTTTTGAAATATACAATGACACTATGCATACTTATATTTTCACATAATTTATTATTAGGAGATACTTGTTTGTCTACAGTAAGCCACGCTTTCAATGTGTTGTTGTCGTTACTAAAATCACCCGTATTTGTACACATGAGTTGTAGTTACGCCTCTTTTCCATCGTTTTCCAATATTTCGTTTATAAAACTTATACATTTAAGAGAAAATATATGACGATATAAAATTTTGCACATTTTTTTTTCATGTCCTATATATTTAATATTTCAATCAATTGTCCGTAATTCGTTACTTTATATTAGAGTACTGCAATAATTGTTTATTTAAAACACATATATTCATAATTTAGTTCTTTACACTTGGGGTTAAATAGTTTTAAGATACAGAATTATGACACATCAAAGAATGTGCAGTGTAATTAAATTATACCCAATTAAGTACTATCAAAGTCTTTTTCTTAACCGTGTCTTCGACCTTGCAGATAAACCATTACCAGAGTAATCGTTGCAAGACGATCCAAACTCACTCATTTAGCTTCAATAATAACTTCATCAAATATTTAGATTTGAAATTATGTTTTAATTTAATTAATCAGATGTGTATTGCAGTTCCATTTACATGGATATTCACATGACACATCCAGCAAATCCAATCAAAGACAAGCGCAAACAAAACAAAAGAGCTATATCCATTTGTGGGTTGGATATCATCATCAATCATCGTTTAAGACGAAAGAAGTCCGCTGCTGGAGATAGAACTCCCCTCAGGCTCTTCATAACAAACTTTTCTGTGCTGTCCGCATCCAACGGTTACCCGCGACCTTTAGCAGGTTATTGGACCAGCCGCCGGTGGCGACTGACCATCGCCAATGCGGTGGTCAGTCTTCTGTACGCGGTCACCACACCAGAACATTTTGACCTCATCCACAGTCTTGTCTTGCAATATAGTCCCGAAAAACAGGAATAATACTATACATATGTATATTTAGAAAATGTACTATTATATGTACTAGAGACAAATGTATTATCCACTAGTATCTAAAGTGTCGCAAGAGACGGTGAATGGAGCAAGCTACGCATAACAACACTAAATACAAGGAAAACTTTAAACTCCCTATGCCAACAAACCATACGTATGTAGCTTTAGAAACATTACAGATTTCCTGGTAATTAATTGTAAGAGAAGCTGGGACGTGGGACAGGAGATTTGGATACTGATTCTCGTTGTAGCTGAGATTTGTTGTAGAGGATTTCAAATAATATCTATTTAATAATTATTAATAAATGTCACATCCGAGGGCCTAGAGTGAGTTTATTTATTAAATTTCAACAACTCCCGCATTAAGAATATACATCCCGTGTCTCTGGGTACGTTACATACATGAAACGGACACAAATAACACCTGGACTCAGAACAACAATTTGTGGATCACACACAGTGTCACACACGTCACATGTGAGATTTGAACCCACAACACTTGGCGCTGTAGCCACTGTTAAAACCACTAGACCAACCGAGCAGTCAAAATAGTAATGGTATTTTTTAGCGACCGCATTCGGTTGTGTAAATGTGAGAGGCCCTAGTTCGACCATCAACAAATCAACTTGCACTAGGACTACCAATGCCGGTCCGGATGTGTTAATAAGAGCAGTTCCCGGATCCCTCCCGTCTCAGGCGCATAGTGGCGCACCGTGTGGTTTTAGTCCATTCGATTACAACACACCGCCCCGAGGCCCGAGGGGGTTACCACACATATAAAAAAAAGACCACAATGCGGACGCGGTCACCACGACAGTGTTGCTGTGAAATAATAACTCACATAAGGCCCATGGCCATTGAACGTGTTTCAAAAGTATAAAAAAGTATATCGTACTACAAATTGTAATAGAAAAAATACTAGATTTATTTCAATTATATATTTTCATTAGAATAAATTACACTCTTTCTGCTACATTGGAAATAATGGGTTTGGGTCTAGATTTAAACAGTAGTTTCTTTTTAACGACAGCTTTAACTTTGTAATTCGTTTTGTTATCCACAATCACTTTCTCTATGACCGCCATAGGATGTTCTAGTTTCATTTCTTTCCCGTTCAGGATGTGGTGGCCGAGCACGAGCACTGGATGTCGATTCCTCGAGTTGTAATGCAAGTCACCGATGACAGTAGCACCCTCGGTATCGTGTTTCTTCATTTGTACTAGCCCCTGAAGTTCGACGATCGCCCATTCCGGAATTCCAGTCTCACTTTCACTTTTACTGAAATAGGTAAAAACGTAGTGTACACGTGCTAGATACAAATTAAACGATAGAAGGGGAAATAAAACAGCGAAATAGATTTGTTATATTTATTAATCACAATAACATTTTTTGACATGAAAAATTTGATATTGAATTTGAACGTTTCATCATTTATTTTATTATTGCGATACGAATTTAAAGTTACCGCATTCGTTCCAATGGTTACAAGTGCAGACCATGTAACACTGTTACATTTAGATATATTTGCATGTCAGTTGTGTTGTTTTAAAACATACCAGATTTAGAATCAGCGTAATCGAAACTTGCTTGCCCTCGAAAAATACGTGAGCCAAAACCCATTTTTTCGAAACTTGCCTTATATTTTAGGTAATTAGAATATGTATTTGATGTGAAACATGTACTCCTCGAGTAAAGCTGATTTTTGGCGTGGCGATCTGGCGAAATGGCGGAGCGTCGCTGTTCCAATCACATGTAGGATAGGAACAGTAGTATCGTTCAGATATGAACATGTAGGTATGAGTGCACTTGTGACCGTCGCGTGTGCGTGGTGTGGTGGTGTGGTGGTGTGGTGGTGTGGTGGTGCGGGTGGTCAGTAGCGGAACTTCTTGAAGAGCGGGTGCTTGTTGAGCGCGTTGGCGGCGCGGCGGTGCTCGAGGTAGAGCGCGTCGTCGCCGCCGGCCAGCGACGACAGCGCGCCGCCGCGCCGGCCCACGCCTGCCGCCCCGCCCGCGCCTCCCACGCCGCCCTCGCGCTCGTCCTCGCAGTCAGTCTCTGAAGCCGCCAGCACCTGCGCCGTTACATACACATTTTTTTAAATAAATCAACGATTTAAGTATACATATGGCCTAGTAGTTAAAAGATCACCACACTGCCTCCTACTGCTCAAGTATTTTGGTTTCAAATCCCACATGGAACAATGCTATGTAATTCAAAATTGTTGTTCTGAGTATGAGTCAAAAGTGGGCCACAAACGTTCGTTGCAGTGTCGTCGTTACGCAAAAACTAAATGATATAGCAATAGTCATAGACTGCAATGAAACCCATACCGCAATTTTGTGATCTCACCCTAAAATAACATAGAAATAGGATATAATTAGTCAGAATTATATCCTATTTTTATGTAACAGAAAATAAAATTTCAGATTAAACATGGAAATATAAACAAATGTTATAGTTGTATTGATAGTAATTTATAATCTTTTGAAAGCATATTACCTGCTGAAGAAGCATGCCCTGTTCTTCTCGCGTACCATAAAATAAATCAGGCTCCTGATCCATTCCTTTCAATTCAGTGATAACCTATAAATAATGAAAAAGTTTTCAATAAATGCATATACAGAAACATTGTAAATGAAGTACTACGAACATACATGATATTTCGCACCGTGAAATAAACACTTTATTACTAGCTTTTGCCAGCGGATGAGTCCGCATGTATATCACCGTTATAAATTTAATTCAAATAGGGAATATGCATTTTTTTTTACTTCTCAATTTGATAATTTACGTCTCTACAACATAGAAAAAATATATAAGCTTGAAAATAGTCAAACAATTTTTTAAAAGTGAAATTTAAGACACTGACTAAATTTGAGCTGTTTAAACGCCGCCATTTTGCGCGCGCTTTTGACGGGACCAATGAGGTCATTAGCCGTGTCTCGAATTTGTTAATTATTCAGCGTTTTAGTTACTTTATACTTATTTAATTACCATACAAATCATGGAAGAAGTTAAAAACCTTCTTACACGTTTTGTATGATACCGGAGTGCAAAAACACTTAGGAACAATTTCAATGACAAATCGTTAAGTATAGGTTATGATTTGTTGTAAGTATTGTGTAAATATTTGATCTCTGCGGTCATAAAATCGAGATTTTATGTAAAATATGTTAACATCATCATAAATGCAACTATTATCGATAGATTATGCTTTATCGAAACCAGTTTATGTCATCGTCCTAAATCGACTAAAATTTTTCTCTCAAACACTACTACCACAATATGAATTTCCGACGCCGATAATTTCTATGAAGTGACCATCGACGTCACATTTCATTTCGACCAATAGTAACGCGTTTTACAAGTTTGAATTTCCCTCTATTAATTTGTACTTTTTACTTAATATTTTCTGTTTAAATAATCACTAAATAAAAAATATACCTTTTAAGTCATTAAGACATTAAGAATTTAGAAAAAAACATTTGAGACAAATTAAAATTTTATGCATATTCCCTATTAGCTCAGTGGTTTTGAAGTTTTACTTTATAATATAAATATAGTTTGGATTATTATTAATGGTGTAGTTCTGAATATTGTGCAGCATTACCTTGTAGCTGTAACCCTGATTAACAAGAAACCGTTGTCGCTTCCGGCTGTAGGCCATTTCTAAAGTATCTTGTGAGACGAGAGTGTAGAAGAAAGCATTATACTCTTCTGCGAGTGCACCTTTTTTTGCTCGTAAAATACGACCTGTAAATTAGTACAAAATATTTTCTATGAAATAAGTTGATTGACCCGAGGATCGAACCAAGTGTGCAATTGGAGAGGTCTATGTCTATCAGTGGATTGCAATAGGCCGATGTTAAAGTTGAATGAATAACAGATTACTTTTGGATAAAATATTACAATTTTGAAATACAAACACTTGCAATAGGGTAGTTGACACCTTAGTCAAATGAGTTACTTTTTATCAACTGTCAAAACGATAACTTTCTATGAAAAATCTACTAAATACAAACTTGTGACGTCACTGTTTTAGATTACTCAATTGAGCAATATATTTCAATGTTATTTGGTTAAATATTGTAATAGAAATGAAAAGGTGTGATAATTATATTTTCCGAGAGGTTTTGTAATATTCCTTTGAAGGAAGGAGTATTTACTAACGATACAGTCAACTACCATATTACTATCATTCTCTTACACTAAAAGGGAATAAAGTTTACTCCACATTTTGATCGGTGCTCGGCTCCTATAGGTAGTGGCGTCACACAGAATAAAATTTTGATCGGCTATCTAATATTCATTTAATTTAAATTCGAACCAGTAATTTCTAAGATTGGTGTGAAAATCAAATAATAAACGCTTCAGTTTTATACTATTATTATAGATTATAAAATGATATTATTTACCTAAACGTTGAGCTTCCTGTCGTCTTGAACCGCCATGGGATGAGATTTGTATTAGAACGTTTGCTTCGGGCAAATCAAAACTTGTGTCGGCGACTTTACTCACAAATATTGTGTTTACTTTCGGATTAAATTTAAAGTTTTGAAGGATTTGAATTCTTTCGCTCTGTGACGTTGGCCCGTAGATGTAAGGTTTGTTCATTTTAACGGCATAGTGTCTCAGGGCGAATACGTTGTCTGAGAATACTATAGTCTTGTCTCCACGTCTCTCGTGGTAGCGCACTAGGAACTGACAAGCTCGGAATTTGGAAGGGTTCATTACGTATAACAGCATTTTCTTGTTGATTCTGCAATTAAGTAAACAAATATATTACCACTGGCATCATGATGACATCAATTCAGAAAAATGATATGAAGCAAGAACATTGAAATCAAAACCAAATATCATGTCTAGTGATACCTCATATTTTTTTACAATTACTGTCTTAGAACCTAGGGTAAGGTATTCCAGTGTAATCTACTTCTGTTAAAGGTACTTCCTGTAGGACCTACAAGGTTAGGTATTTACTGTATAACTCCTTTATAAGGTATTTTTTGCGGTACTTATTTATATAAGTACCGCAAAAAATACCTTATAAAGAAGTTATACAGTTCCAGAAGAAGTAAAGATAACTTATGTTATCCTCTGCAAAATGTATCTCTATAGAGTATTTCCTATAGAATCTACTTCTGTAAGAGGTATTCCCAGCAGAACCCAATTATGTATTCTGTAGTAGAACCTACTTCTGAGTAACGTATTCATTATAGACCTTGTGTAAGTTAGTCCCTGTAGAAGTAGTCTGTACTAGGTGTAGCTGGGTGCATTGGGTGTAGTGGGTGTATCGTGTGTAGAGCTCACTTCTGTATGAGGTACTCCCGGTAGAACTCGGGCGTCATGGGGCACCACACCTCGGCGCACTGCACGCGCGCGATGTAGCCGGCCGCCTGCAGCTCCAGCCAGTTCGCCTCGTACAGCTTCGGACCGATCAGGAAGTTCAGATCTGCGATCTTGTCGTCTTCTCGCAGTAGTGTTGCGGTGAGACCTGATCACAATTATACTCATACATTCCAGAATAAAACTAACTTGTACTATTTTAATCAAGTTTATAATCCTGATTAGCCCTATTTTTTCTATGGAACGGGTCAAATGAGCAAACGTATCGCCTGATGGTAAGCGATTACAGCCGCTCATGGACACCCGTAACAGCAAAGGCGTCACAAGTGCCTTGCCGACCTTTTGGGGATGGGGGGTCGGGATAGGGACCCCTCCCTATCCCGCCCCCCATCTCCAAAAGGTACGGACCTCCGGTAGTTAAATAATAATAACTTCACACATCTCACACCCGACACTTTGATTCCAAAGTAGACAGAGTCTATAGTAACTAGATTGCTTATAATTATACATTCATATTTCTAAACATACACATCATAGATAAATAACACACAAACATATCGTCAAACTGATCGTTACCCACCAGCAATCGTTGCTACAGTGATCTCTTTCTGTAAGGCTGAGAATCGGGAGAGGGCCGATGTCGAGCGTAGGCGGCGTCGCCGGCGATACCAACCGCCGACACAACAACCAAAAAACAACAACAAACTGCCAGAGAGTGGGGGCCTCTGGTAACTGATTAATTGATGCAGTCAGCGATAGGGGGGCGGCCTGGTCGCAAAACTGCGGTCAGGCCGCAACATATATCGGTTGGGCCGACAGGCGGCAGGCAGAATTGAGTCTCTTTAGACGCAGCGTCGTTCCTGGAGGAACCTCAAATAACATGGTCCAGGTCTTCCTTTCTTTACTTTCTTCTCATAACAAAGTCTGGTTGCTAGCTATATATTTATTAGATCCATTTGTATGTATATTTGGCCCGCATTAGCGTCCACAAACTATAATTTTCTTACTACTAATATTATAAATACGAAAGTTTGCGATGATTGATACTCTTTCAAACAAAAACTACTGAATAGATTTAGATGAATCTTTACAATATTAGGTATAGCTTACACATGGGTTATATTATTATTATATATATTTTTATTTACC
Source organism: Spilosoma lubricipeda (assembly GCA_905220595.1). Taxonomy (NCBI): domain Eukaryota; kingdom Metazoa; phylum Arthropoda; class Insecta; order Lepidoptera; family Erebidae; genus Spilosoma; species Spilosoma lubricipeda. The sequence continues at coordinate 8,725,051 of HG992290.1, forward strand.
GCGTTAACCGACATAAGCGTGGGTGGAAGACTGGGGAAAAGCTAGTATATAAAAATAGCCCTCAGCAGAAGGAAGCATATACTTACCAAGTTTGGCATGCGAGTGTACAATAGTTAGCACTCGTCGGAACATCTTGGCGGGGATGGTGTGCACCTCGTCCAGCACCACGAGGCCCCACTCTTGGGCTTGTAACCACTTCATGGTCTGTTCTGCCTCCCACGATCGACGCTGTCCGTGGGTGATCATAGAATAAGTGGTGATGAGAATACCGGCTCCCATTGGCTTATCTTTAGCTTCGGACGTGAATCTGTAGAAGAAAATAAAAGGAGATGATGAGTATTATAATTAAAGCAGTTTGACTATTTTAGTTGTTTTAGTTACTAGAATCATCCGAGAGTAAGCAGACAGTAGGGTAATTAAATTCAATTTAAACATTACAAGTATATAAGTATTTAATATCAGTTGTCTAGTACCCATAATACAAGCTCTGCTTAGTTTGGGACTAGATGGCGTTGTGTGTTAGATGTCCGAAATATTTATTATTTATTTATTTATTTATTTAGTTTTGGAGAGCAATAACCGTACTCGAACTGCGTTCTCCTGTGAAAAAATGCCTCTTTCGCACATACCCGAATTCGTCTCATATCAATTCGCTTTCGATGGCAAGTAGCATGCGATTATTGATCGCCACCAAAAGCGAGTTGATGCGAAATACACTCACATTGGTTCAAGAAAGCTATTGCTAATGCTTAAAAGTTAATATATTTTTTTTGTTCCCACAGAAGTTAAGATAGCTCAAAACTTAATATTTTGAACTAGCTGATTTCATAGAGTGCAACAGGTTTCACGGAACCTATTCTGTAGGTATATATTCTTATTCTCTTAACGTTTATTTAAAGAATGATAACGGGGTAAGTATGTATATATATGCGTACCTGCAGATCATGCTATCGTCGGCCGTGGACCAGCACTTGAACTGCTGCTTCCACTGCTCCACGGACACGCCGGAGTTGCAGAGCACGAGCGCGCGCTTGCGCACCGTGCACACGGCCGTCACGCCCACCAGCGACTTGCCCGCGCCGCACGGCAGCACGATCACCCCTGACCTGTCCACACCACACCACTATCACTCAACACCTACAACACTTCACCATCTACACACACAAAGGTCTCTTCTTAGATAAGAGTCCTCGAGAAACGAGAGTCGTGTACTTCCAACACAAAGGGATCCTTCGACTAGGCGAAATGGTGGGCTTTTTTGCTTTTAAGTGTAAAAACGACGCACGTGTTTCCGTCCCAATATGATCCCGGGTCCTTTAAGCGGGGCGTGAAAAAGCATCTCACTGGGCCGCCATAGTGTGAGTCACCATGCCATGCGAATGTCCTTATCCGCATTGAGAATGGAGACCACCACTCCTGGATTCTGCTCATGCTTTACATCAAGCAGAGCTGAGTCATTTTGGCAGCTAAAACATAAGAAACCCCCCAGAGCCGTCACCCCACCGGGGTTTTGGCTGCGGGATGGTGTCGGAATCGAACCGACTAAAGCCACACGGTGTGCCACTCTACGCCTGAGATAAAAGGGATATAGGAACGGCCGTAAGTATAACATCCAGACTACCTGTCTGACGCAACGGTTAATATTAGGATAATGTAAAAATTACAACTTTTTAATTTGAATTTCTAAATATCGCGATACAGGATTAGTTAGTCCGTAGTTCGGTGCATCATCGGTAGATGGCGCTGTAGTATGTCTTTTTTGTGCTACATATGGAAATCGTCCCAGAATTTTGACCTACTATACCAAGTTTGTGCCAAGTTTTCCTACTCTCTATGTCGGCTCTTACAACACCCATACGATGAATAGGGGTGGTGAGACTCTGTATTCTTAACCATCCATATTCATTCATATTCCATGATTATACCAGCCATCCATATTCGAAAATTTATACTGAGAAATTATATTACTGTTTTTTTTTTGTTTAGTTCTTAAGACCATTCTAACCACATACCGTGCTCGTCCATTGCCAAACATCTTTCTGAGGCTCTTTTCCTGGTAAGGTCGCAATACAGCTGTAGGCTTTAAGTCGATGTTGATGTCAGGGTTGATTGAGTCATTTCGGAAGTCATATTCAGCTAATAACGGATGCTCAAGTTCAATGCAACGCTTTTGAATTACCTGTAACCATATTTGTTATATGAACATTTAGAGTTGATTTTATATCATTAAATATATTTACTATGGTAGAAATCCGAGAAATGTAAGTAATATTAATAAAATACAAGTTTTATCAAAGGTCATACATATATTATAATCCTTATGTTGAACCAAATTCCAATGACAGTTATGACCAGAATAATGATAATTATTTTAATCAGACACTGGTCTAATAATAATAGGTGAATTTAGAGGAAATGAATTATTTAAATTAAGCTCTATGGAGTCCATAATACACACATTTTCCTATTGAATAACGATGTTTCAATAGTAATTTACCTAAATTTAAGATTAGGAAACAATAGGAACCTCAATTTTATCAGGGTCGACTTCAAAGGCGACGGCGTTGTTGGCTGTGATGTCTGTAGCCTCGTCGTCATCGTCTTCCTTGTCGAGTTGTTGATAAAACTGACTTATATCATCTGGTACACTGCCATTAGGGGCCACTTTCTCGATTTCACCTTTATATAAAAATATTTAAAAATGAATGAATGAATCGTTAAAAATGTATGTACTCGCATAAATTCCGATCGGCTGCACCAAAATAAATAATTCTTTTTTGCGTGTGTTCCTTATTGCAAGGACAAGGTTTGTGTACAAGATAAATTAAAAGACAACGCAATAAGTCATCTTTTTTATCCGCGACTCTGCGCGGATAAAAAAGAAGAAAGAAAGAAGAAGAAGAAACGGAGATAGATATTTAATATGTTGGTCCGAAGTTCGCCAGGTCAGCTAGTACAAAAATAAAATAGCCGAATATCTGGTGATTGCTTTCCATATTTCATATTTTTATTATTGTAAGTGGCTCTTAAAATTTCTTCCAAAAATATACATATATACAATGTACACAACATTATGTACCTTAGAAAGTACTTATTATATAAATATAAAAACATGTAAGTGTTCATAATGTCCTTAAATTATTGCATGTTTATTACAATATTAATTATTGTAGAGGTGGAAATATTTTGAGGAAAGATGGATTCGTATTCCTGTATTATCATTACCTGGTTTAGAAGTAGTGGCGGGTATATTTGGTAGAGCGGAGGTAAGTAAATCGTCATCTCCATCGCGGCGAAGCCTGCACTGTTGTATAACTGGGTCTTTTAGGAGTTTCTGCAGTACTTCTACATGTTTACTCTCCACAAGATATCTATTATGAAAGAGTTTATAAAAACATTGAATTTAGAAATGATTAGAAATACAACTTTGAAACCATACTAATATTATACATTCGCGCTTTTATGGCTAAACTGCAGAAGCGATTTTGGTAAAATTACAATGGAGACACGTTGATTCTTAAGGAAGGACATGGCTACTATTTACCTCGTTAACAACTTAATTGCAGGCATAATATTGATTTAAATAATTCATGATCAGAAACTTTAAAAATGACTACAACAGCAACTTAAATAAGAAGTAAAGCTATTACTCGATCTGAGTATCTCGATCAGAGATCGAAGCGTCATCAGATCAGCTGCAGCAGCAGAATATATTTTGGTTGTCTAAATGACAACCAACAACTATAAAACTATTATTTAGCAGTTTCATTCCAATTCGACAGTCAGAAGTAGCTTAAAAACTTCTGAGACTTGTTCACATTTCTTGTAACTTTTATTTGGATAAACTCAATGACGAACAGAAAACAACAAAATTCAGTATTTATATTTGTGGGTTGTACAAAGTTTCTCAAATTAGAAAAAAAAAGTCTTTTATACTTTGAGTCCATAACATAATTTGAAAACTGTAGTACATAATAAAGGATACATACCTATTGTGTTTGAGCACCAGCTTAACTTTTCCATAAGATAATGTACAAAGTTGTATAAATTCTATTATTCCAGCAGGTACTGCACATTTGCTGAGTCTTTGAAGATATTCTACTATATCATTTGTTTGTAAACCCACAGACACAGCTGCATATAAACTGTATGCTGTCAACTTGTATTCATGAATATGTTGTGGTCTGAAAGAAAAAAAAAGTTGTTTATGTTCCACTATGGCACCCAGCTCATGGTCTGATCAGTTTCCCATTAACTGCTGTGAACTGCCAAAGACTGAACAATGTGGTGACAGCTGGAGGCTGAAGTCAGTAATATTCAAAAGGACAGACACAACCTTCAGCAATGAAGCATATGGAAAGTTTATATTCTATAGTAAAAGAAGATTTTATACATACCGACACACAGGCTCTGCAATAGCGATTAAAAAGTCATGAGCGTGCTTGTAGACTGGTGAGAAGGCTTCTAAAAATATGTGACCATTTGGGGCCACCCATAAAGGTCTGCTTGCATTATCAGATTTTAGTGCCATTTGACTTCTAGAATAACAAAGTAAGTTTAAATTAATATGATTTAAAAAACAAGTATTTTTATAAAATTTGATTTTTTAAGAACTTCATTTGGAAGTATTTATTTTAAGGGTACATATTTTTTTTAACCTCACTACAGTGAAGCTGAAAGGCAGTGTACTTTGTCCAGTCTATGTATGTTAGTATGTTCCATCATAATTAATGACCCAGGTCATTTATGCGATATCAATTTTATTAAATATTTTTAAGTAGTCAGGTTACAGTTGTTTGTTAAAGTGTTTCTTGTTTTATCTTAAGTTATACTGGCAGAGTGACACCATGGGGCGAAGCTAGTCTAAAAAAAGTAGGCTAAGTTACTCTTTGTATCATCAGCTGTTACTTTGTAAAAATTACATTTTTTGGTATATGTACTGTGTATACACACATATGCATTTAGTAAAAAGCGGTTATTTTAATATTCCAAGCAGACACTCCATTTTTATTTATTTGTTTAGATGTATAGATTAATTGATTGGATAAGGAGAAGCTTTAAAACAAACAAACACATTACAAAAAATTCTTAAAGGCAATGTAATGGAAATAGCTACTTTTTCTTACATCCATTTTAGGTTTAGAGGAAAGTTTACAGAAACTTCAATTTCTACAGGAAATTATATTCTCCAGAACAATAGTAGCCTGAAGTTCACAGACGTGGAGGATCTCTAGGAGAGACATTTTTGAATTGGAACCTCTTCCTTTTAAGAATATCTTTCAACTAACCAAAATAAAACAGTTTATCTTGAGACATATTTTAAATTTTAGAAGAGAAATATGTCCAGCAGGACTGTTAAAGGCTATTGATGTGAGTACCTACCTGTAGTCTTTTGCACCAAATTCATCTTCAGGTACTTGATCATTTTTCTCAGCGTCTTGCATGGCAGCTCCAGGTACTCCAACATTTTCTGTATTATCATCATCAACCAGATCTATAGTCATTTCTTCTTCCACTTTCTTCTTTTTACCTGTAATGATGTCATGTGTAGTGTAATAATAATGTTTTATTTGTGTCAAAAAGGTTGGGTACATTGGTTTGATACAACAAATGGTACAAACATATGATAAACCAGAGTGAGAGCTGGAGTTTGTAGTAGGTTCAAAACCAGTGTGACAAATCTTCAGACTCTCCTTTGTGGTAAAAAAGTTTATATCAACATTTGCGGTACTCGACATAAAATGCTCTTTAGAAAATATAAAATTTTACACATTAGGTAAGTAAACATTTGTGTGTGCATGGATACGTGTGAGTGCAACCAAATATCAAGCGACATATCCCCTCGTGTGTGAAACGAGATCTTTTCAAATTATCACTTATTGTGTCGCCATCTAGGTTTTTTTTTTTTATTTCCCTACTCTCACCAAAATGATTCCTAAAAAGTTAGGTATTGGGGCTGTGTATGATTTTTGTACCATTGGAATGCCCATTAAGTAAGCTATCCGATGCTGTATAATTCATTATGATTGGACATGGATTTAGATTAGTAAATCGAAGGTGGAAGTAGGAAAAGTGTTTTTGAAATTTTTCCTCGATGTACTGTAGTAAAAAGTGTCATAAAAATACAATAAGAACGAATGATTTACCTGATCTATCACTTCCACGACTCGAGTCATATTTCTTCACCTTTTTTGGAGGTCCCATTTTATTTGAATTAGAGGATTACTGTCTTAAAACAATAATATTACAATGTTGAATGCGGATTCTCTTGTACGACGATCTGAAAGGTTTAGAAGTATAAGAAATCGGTATCGATTGCAAGAACTTGTAATAATGTATATTACTCACCTATCTCTTTCCTGGTTATTACAGTCAATGTTGAGTTTTTCTAGCTGGTTTATATTATAGTTACCACTAGGTTCTTAAAAATAAACTTATATTGACCCTGTAAATTGCACGACGAAATGCAAGTATCCTGTTCTCTTTGCAACTAACTTTGTAAACAAATCATCTGTCACGATACTCACGATTGTGACATTTGTCACTACAGTTCTGTCATCTAGACTTTTTTCCATGACCATAGATACAACTGGCATTTTTCACTTCCAATTAATTCCAAACTGAATAAAAATATGTAATCTATCGAAATTTAAAGACAAGAGAAGAATAGACACTGAGATTGGGATTTTGACTGACACTGATTTTTGGGAGATCGTTTTTTTTTTCGGAAGGCGGTTCCCCTTTCATCTCATCCACATTTTTCATATTTTATATCACTAATTTCATCACGACAATGACTTAATGTCTTGAAAAACACTTGACATTGGCAGTAATAGCTGATCTGAGAGATTTTCATCAAAGAAGAATAAGAATTAGAGCTTAATTGGTACAAGCATAATAATTTATCATTCGGTACAGTTTTACAGAATTAATTGTTTTTTAATTATATTTTGTAATAGGGTATTTTATTGTGTATGAGAAAATATCTAAAAATATATTAATGAGACACCTTATGGCTCCCACACATAAAGCATCGCAAATATCTCCGAGCTCGCACGAATGCACCGCAAGAACTTCACGCCGCATCGCAGTTTTGTGCGGGAGCCCTTGGGCAAAAAAGCAGTCCAAAAATGTTATTGCCCGTTTTAAGAAAGCGATTTTGTCAGGTTAGACTGATGTTCGCTAATGACATAATGCCATGCACTAATGGAACTCACCAATCACCATAAAACTATTCTTATTTTAGTCAAATAAATTTAATAAATAAAATATTTTTTACTACTGAGTTGAATATTATTGAGGTTGCATATAAACAATGTGCGACCTCCTTTGTCAAAATAAAGAAGAAATGTATTAAAAAGAAAGTTCTTCGAATATGACTGTTCTATGTCATGGAAAAATTATATAATAGGAACTGAACTTTGAAAATGATTGGTATTTGTATAATGTAATTCAGTGGTTAATATTGTGTGAAATAAACTTTTGATGATCTTTATTAAATCTCTATGTCTATGTCAAAGTTATCTATAGTGTTTCAATGAGTAACCTTCAATAGGTTATGGGCCTATAATCACTAATATGGAGTTATCGAAAATTCAAATTGCAAAACTTGAAGGTACAAATTGGATACAATGGAAATACCGTATGTCTGCTCTACTAAGAGGAATAGACGGTCTAATAGACATTATAGAGGGCAATATAAAGAGACCAGAGAAGCCTGTAAGTGGGGCTGGTGATACAGCTGCTGCAGGATTGGTGCTTTATGAAGAGAACTTAAAAAAGTTTAACAGGGTGGATAGTACGGCGTTGCTACTCATAACCAACAATATTGCTGATGACACATTAGACAAGGTTATACGATTCTCAACGTCCAAGGAAGTATGGGATGAACTGCATAGATTATATGAAGGCGTTAGTGAAGATCGCTTGTATGATTTATGTTTGCAGTTCTTCAGTTACAGAAAGGATCCTGTTGATGATATTGCAACGCACATCTCAAAGCTGAAAAATGAAGACCTATCAAAATTAAGAGCTTCTGCAGCCTTGGTCTGGCTTAAGCCTTCGTGAATGTATCTGCAAGCTTTCTCCCTCAAAGAATTCATCTCGCAGTCCATTGCTGGTTCCCAAAGATCCCGTTCAGAGCTTTTAATAGCATCTCTATAACAACTTGGTTCTTGGTAATCACAGCTAGTCATGTTCAAAACATAGTCTTTGAGTTTTTCAGATGGACGTAGTAATGATCTGTCTCTGAGAATCCTTCCACCATGTTCCATGATTTCTTGCTCAGGGGAGGATTGTAAGGAACTTCCAGATCTTTTATTAATTTGCAAAATCCTGGAGACATTGCCAGAAGGTTATTTTTCGTTCAAATCGAGCTGGTTGCTGATGTCTAAGAAGGATCGGACTATTGAGAACATTACACGTCAGTTGTGTGCACATGAAAAGGCTCTTGGCAACAACGGTAAAGACAGTGAGTCTAGTTGTGATGCTCTTGTGGTGAAAACAGAAAAGAAATTTGCTAAAAAGGCTAGTGACGTAACTCCGGGCTTAGGCAAAAAAATACGATGCTACAACTGCAAAGAAGTTGGTCATATTAAAAAAGATTGCCCTAAAAGGAGTATATCTCATCAAGTTGTGGAAGGCAACAAAGGAGTTAACATGGTGTTACTGTCTGTGAATACAGAATAAAAGACATGTGAAAAGTCTAATCGAGAGGGAACTTGGTATAAAAACCAAGGAAAGTGGAGAATTATGCGAAGGCTGTATATTTGGGAAGTCACACAGACTCAAATTTGGTATAAGGGAAACAGCCACTCAGCCTGGAGAACGCATGCACACTGACGTGTGTGGTCCATTCCCGCTATCGATATCCAAGTATCGTTACTTTGTACTGTTCAAAGATGAATTCACGCGTTATAGATTTGTATACTTTCTTAGAGAGAAATCGGAGGTTCATGAGAAACTCAAAGAAATGTTGGCATCTGTCAAGGTAGCTGGTCATACAGTCAAAGAGTTATTGAGTGACAATGGCGGTGAATACGGTTGAATCTGATCGTGATAACTGGTACGTAGATAACGGTGCTACAAATCATGTTACTATGCGGGCAGATTTGTATCAAGATTTTAAATATTTTGATGTGGATCACACTGTAACAACGGCTGATGGAAATGTGATTAAAGCTATTGGGCAAGGTTCACTAAGCATTGAAGCTGTGGTTAACAATAAGGTTGTCAAGTCAACACTGAGAGATGTTTGGTACGTTCCGCAAATAAGCAAAAATCTGTTTTCAGTACTGTCAACACAAGACAGAAATCCGGGAAGCGTGTTTGAGTCGCGGGTCAATACTTGTTCAATGAAAATTGATGGACAAATTGCAGTTACAGGACATAGAGAGAGGTATGGAGGTCTGTACAGGCTGAACTGTAGGATTGTACCGCCATGTAAGAAAATTGTAAATTTGGTTCAGAAAGTAGATATGCTGCAACTCTACCATGAGCGGATGGGACATCAGAATAAAAGACATGTGAAAAGTCTAATCGAGAGGGAACTTGGTATAAAAACCAAGGAAAGTGGAGAATTATGCGAAGGCTGTATATTTGGGAAGTCACACAGACTCAAATTTGGTATAAGGGAAACAGCCACTCAGCCTGGAGAACGCATGCACACTGACGTGTGTGGTCCATTCCCGCTATCGATATCCAAGTATCGTTACTTTGTACTGTTCAAAGATGAATTCACGCGTTATAGATTTGTATACTTTCTTAGAGAGAAATCGGAGGTTCATGAGAAACTCAAAGAAATGTTGGCATCTGTCAAGGTAGCTGGTCATACAGTCAAAGAGTTATTGAGTGACAATGGCGGTGAATTTGACAATCAGAAAGTACGAAAAGTATTGTCGGATATGGGGATAAAGCAAAGATTAGTAATGCCTTACACACCGGAACAAAATGGGAGTAGTGAAAGGGAAAATCGCACGATTGTTGAATCAGCGAGAGCAATGATGCATGCACATGAGGAGCTGCCTCAGGCATTGTGGGCTGAGTTGGTGAATACTGCTGTCTATGTTTTAAATAGAACAGGTCCAACTACAGTGGAACACAAGTCGCCATTTGATCTGTGGATTGGTAAGAAACCGCAAATAAAGCACTTAAGGATTATTGGATCGCCTTTTTATGCGCATGTACCAAAACAGACCGGGAAGAAAATGCATAAGAAAGCTGTGAAATGTATCCTAATCGGATATGATAATGATGATGGATATAGGCTTTGGAATAAACTTAACAACTCGCTAGTGAGATCAAGGGATATAATCTTTGATGAAAAGCCCTTGGGTGCGGAAGTTCCAATAAAAGCTTCTAAAGAAGCTCAATTTGAAATTCCTTTGGAATTGCCACTGATACATAATAATTCGAATGATGCGTTGAATCCATTGAGTCAACAGAAGGTTGCTCAGAATGCAGAAAATTTGATCAATGGTGGAACAAGTGACAACAATGATGTTCATCAAAATGTTAAAGAAGGTGTTGGTACTGAAATCAGTGACACTGACTTCGTTGGTAGAGAAGATGAAAAGACAGAGTTTGTTGATAGAGAAGACGTTTCAGTTGAAAATTATGATGCATTTGATGACGCTAGAAGTGATATTTCTGAACAGAGTTTTGAGTTAGGGGGAGAGATACGAGAAGTAGGTGAAGATGAAATCCCTGAGCAAGAAATCATGGAACATGGTGGAAGGATTCTCAGAGACAGATCATTACTACGTCCATCTGAAAAACTCAAAGACTATGTTTTGAACATGACTAGCTGTGATTACCAAGAACCAAGTTGTTATAGAGATGCTATTAAAAGCTCTGAACGGGATCTTTGGGAACCAGCAATGGACTGCGAGATGAATTCTTTGAGGGAGAAAGCTTGCAGATACATTCACGAAGGCTTAAGCCAGACCAAGGCTGCAGAAGCTCTTAATTTTGATAGGTCTTCATTGAGAGAAGATATTGAGGTTGCATATAAACAATGTGCGACCTCCTTTGTCAAAATAAAGAAGAAATGTATTAAAAAGAAAGTTCTTCGAATATGACTGTTCTATGTCATGGAAAAATTATATAATAGGAACTGAACTTTGAAAATGATTGGTATTTGTATAATGTAATTCAGTGGTTAATATTGTGTGAAATAAACTTTTGATGATCTTTATTAAATCTCTATGTCTATGTCAAAGTAATCTATAGTGTTTCAATGAGTAACCTTCAATAAATATATGTAATGGGGGGCATATTTCAGTTTAAATTTCTACCGATAATCGCTTAATTCTTCATTTAAAGTTCATTCTGCAAGATGTTCTAAAACAGTTACATTCTATGATTTTTATTTTTTAAATTTAGTGAAGTAACATTTTAATCGTTGCGGAGGTTAAGCTAAGCTAAGTTGATACTTATTCATTATTTTTTCATTTAAGCTTTTCATTTATTGAAACTGAACTGAACAAACATTAATACTAATATTACCTATTAATTTTTATATTTTAAACTATAAAGGACAATTTAAATAACATTAATAAGTTACATAACATCCGAAAGTATAATTGCTTCATATCTGTTTCAGCACTATGAGTCATCGAAATATTTCCGAAATTAAATAACCATTTTTTCGTGATTTTGGATGTGTAAAAAAAGTGGCGTACTATGTTTATATGATTCTTATTCTATGCTTATTTACGATTTCCTGGTCGGCTAAAATGTTTGACGCCAGATCTTGAAATCCTTCTTTAGGTCATTGTTTGTTATCTATATATAATTTGTACGGATTTACAAAATATAGTACCTAGCTTGCATAGTGCAAGTTTTGCTTAGTTTGAGGTCAAACATATTGTGTGGAAAAATGAATGTCAGATGTTAAACAAGAGGTAAGAATTATTATCTTAACATATAAACATACTAAACAATATTTAGAACATACAATGATGGAAAAGTAAGTCAATTTCTTTATCGTCTTTTGCAGCGTGATGTTCTATCTAGGAGTCCAGACATAAATAATCTAAGGTTTTACATATAAAACTCTAGTGCAGTTTTATGCCAATTTCTATTCCTGAATCCAATCCAATACGTAGCCATAATAGTGTCTAATTTTAACTCGATTTGAGAAATACGACCGCGATTCTTAACTATATTTGTGGATGTATTCCACAAATATAGTTAATGTAACAAACATGTACCATGATCGATTATGTGTATTCGTAATCGAATATTTTCTATATTTATGAAATAAGTAGTAGCTGCCATGTTATTACGTCAAACGCGTCAAACGACTTTGTAAACCTCTCCGATGTTGAACGCCACGTAATGGTCGCTGTCAATTTCTTCCAGTCTGTTGCAGGGCTATGAAACTTCCATACATCTGTCTTAACAAAAAAATTACATAGAAGGTGGTGTCACCCCTCTAAAGAGGTACTCAAACTTTGACCATATTATACATCCGTACCGATAGGTGGAGCTAGTTGATATAAAAACTTGAAATAAATTAAGTACTTACTTAAATATACAAACTTATAATTAATTTAATTTAGTAATTAATTTAATAACTAAAGCATTTTTTCTGTCAAAACCTATTATTTCAATTTTTCAGTTTGAAAATGTTATTTTGGTGAAACGAAACGTAAATTAGTACTGACAGAAACGTAAACAGTAAACGTTCACTTTCAAAACTTTTCTGTTTCTGGTTTCGTTGTGTTCTGGTGATATACTTGGTGTCTATTTTGTGCTCTTTCAACATTTGACCCTGCTTTTTCCTTGGATTCTGTGATACGATACGTCAACTATTGACCCTACGCTGTGAATACTGAACCTTGCTTGCTTTTGCGATTTGGATTCGACGACACTTTCAAAATGCCGAGAAAGTCAGCTCTTAAGTGATCTTTTGTAATTTTTCGCAGTTTTATTGTGTAAAACACAAAACAGAAGTAGTAAATTTTGTAATGGATAGCTAAATATTATTTTAAACAGCTGGTGTACAAATGTCAACAGATTACTTAAAGGCAAAACCACTTTGTGTAATAATAATGCTACGAAAATACAAGCGTTAAATTATTATAATTCTCATAATAAACGGCGAACTTAAGAGATCTAAACTTGTGTTTTATTTAATAAATTTGTCCTTAATCCAAAAACAAGTATAAAATTCATTAGCTCCATCTATCGGGCTAGATGTAATTAATACACGCAGCGCCATCTCTGTGCTTGGGTACTCCCATTTAAATCAATTGAAATCCTTAGTGGCGCATCTATGTCTACTATAGTGTATTATCTATGGTCTGTTGAATGCCACGTCGTGGTGTTTTTTTCCCGGTCTATTTTAACCATGAATTCGTACGGTTGCTGGTCGAGTAAACTTTGAAATTTTAAAATAATTCGGATGTGAATTCAAAAAAAAAACAGCATCAATTATACATCATCTGATAGTATATTTAATGACCATTCTAAGCATACCGATATCTTATATAGCCCCAATACATTTTTTATTGGAAATCGACGTTTTGATCAGAGGCGAAAATGTAACGGGAGTGCTGTCAAAATCGCCCCACAGTAGTGTCAATTCGGACCAATATGGCGCCACTGACGAATGGTTATAGGTCAACTGTCTACTGATCAGCGTACGCCGCCAAAACCACGTGACACTCAAACGATTTCGGACCAGAATGGCGTGACACTTAAGAGGATTTGTTTTTGTTTACAAAGCCAACTAACATATGAGTTTGAAACATTCACATTGTTAACAGTGCTGCCATTTAAAAAAAATGCAGGTTTGATCAAGTAGATTTTCAAGAGTTTTAAACAATACGAAGCGATTTTAAACAATACAGTACCTATTAATTCTTATCCAATTGAGTACCTTAAATACATTTTGCATTTCATATAGATCAATCCCTTTACAACGTGTTATTAAAATGAATATTTTCGAAGTTATTAGAGAATTAAAATGCAGGGACAGCGGTTGCGGCGTAATCTGTAGATACCTACTTATAAATAAGTAGATATGTTACGATAAATTAAAAAGAATCTATTAGAAATTGTATGATAGTACTAGCTGACCTTGCAAATGTTATTTTGCCATAACAAATATTTAAGGATGGGTCACCCTTACCATTAAGGGGTGTGAAAAATAGATGTTGGCCGATTTTCAGACCTACCCGAAATGTACCCAAAATTTCATAAAATCAGTCCAGCCGTTTCGGAGGAGTTTGGTTACAAACACCACGAAGATTGTAATTAAATAATACTTCTCCATCCATTATTGTGATTTAATATCACCAAATAATAAAGAAGAATGCCAACTTCCTTGAGATTAGCAATGGCAGATTTGTAAATAGGAGCAAGAAAACAAATACCATTTGTAAAAGCTGCAATTAAAACAAAACATTAGAATGTGGTGCAATAGGGAATCAGGTTAAATAAAGCTTGATGAGTAAAGCTATTTCGCCATATCTATCTGAGTGGTGCTTCTTAAGAAAAGCTATGTTGGCATCTTAGGTTTATATTTGATCAATTAAAAAAATATTTTCTTGTTTTGAGAAACAGTACTTTGGCCAATAAATTATTATTGAGATGAATTACATTTGTAAGGAGATTAGATTTATTAGGAAGTAGATTATTTGAGCCCTTGCCATAAGATTTTATCAAAACTATTTAATATTTCTTCTCATTCAATTTGTCTTAACTATTTTCTAAGAATGTCAAAGTACAATAACAATTGAACAAGTAAAATTTCAACAAAAATAAAACCAACTTCAATGTTTGACTCGATTTCTCTTGGATGCCATCATCAGATCTTAGTGTTCTTATCATGGTACCACTATTGGGATATCTCTTTTCCATTAAAAAAAGAATCATCAAAATCGGTTCATAGACGACAAAGTTATCCACAAACACACATAAAAAAATATATATATTATATGGTCGAATTAGGAAACACCTTTTTTTTTTAAGTTGGTTTAAAAAAGAATATTGAAATCCTTGATGATTTTAGTCTGTGGACTTTTTTTTTATGTATGGGCCTGCTAAAATGACTCTACTCTGCCTGGTGGAAAGTAAAAGCAGAATCCAAGAGTGGTGGTCATCATACTCATTGTGAATGCAGACAATGTAACAATGCAGCATGGTGACCCACACCATGGCGGCTTTGTGATGCTTTCGCATCGTTGGGCCTCCGGTCTCGCACTCACCAACGAAAATCGACAGCACGAACGCTGTCATTTTACGTTGATCTTCTGTGCTTTATTATTAAAGGTGCTTGTTTTAACGAGATGTGTTGTAAGGAACTGTGTACATGGTTTTTTTTTCACATTAGAAGAGAGCAGGCAGGGCATTGGAGCAAGGCAATCATGACACATAGTTTGAGAAGAGGATAAATATCGTAAATAATCAAGTATCGCTTTTTTAATTGGGTATTATTTAACTTCACTTCCCTTAGTTTCCTAAACGTGTCTTACGCGATAGTGTTTGACTTCTTTTTTTTAATAATGATTTGCCGCCTAAGGCTATTCTAACCCAAACCAATATAACCGTCCGTTTATTTCTATCATTCACAACGACTTAACTAAAATAGTTAACACTATTTTACTTCGAAATACAAATAAAATTGCTACCTATACAAACAAACATACCTAAATTAAAGTCACACATTAGATTAATGTTTATTTCACAAATAAAACACAAAACCGCGGTCAAAACTCACTTTCAACAACAATTTGTGTTTCCCGCACTTCAAGTTTTACGTCTACTTGAAAGTCCAAACTAAATATTTTTATAGGTTATTAAGATTTGTGCATGGAAAACAAAAGGATACTCACCAATCGACATACAACTGCATCGTATCCAAATTGTGTTAATTTCTTATTAATTTCGCACTATTTAGTTTCAATGTACTTGAATATGACACTGACATTAATAACTAGAATTAAAAAAAACAACAACAACAGAGGAGAACAGAGGTTACCATAACAAAATTTCGAATGCGATGGTCTATCGATACTATCGCGAACAGTGACACCATCGAGAGCGGGACACTCACCTCAATGTAAACGTTTGTACGCTTGTATAAATAAAAGATTTAATTAAATTCTCGGTTCTCAGAAATCATAAGTAATTTAATGGTCGTGGCAGCCATAGTATAAAATATTATTGACCTCGTATTTAATGATTGACATTAGCGTAACTTAATATCGATAAAATAACTTCGATACTTTTCATTATCAACCGAACACAAAATATCGATGGATGGCCAGGGCAGCCCTTACAGCAAACATATATGGAGGTAGAGCTGAACGCTGAGCTGAGATGGAGTATTTCCAACCAAATTGGTATGTGTGTCTACCATTCAGAAGCTTGCGTGAGAGAGACAGACTCTAATTAAACTCAGTCTCCCTCTCTCTACTCCGATCACGCTTTCCGCTCTTTCATGTATGTATTCTTTGAAATTTTAGTTTTTTTACTGATAGCGAGCTTCTTCCGATTTTTAGTGGCGTTTCATTTCACATTTACTCGATCGTCAGGGTGATCACGTTCGGCGTTGCTCCTGGCCTAGACTAAACTCTTCTCCAATTGGCCTTAGCATCACAACAATGTCGAATATATCACCCACCTTTGATTTTTTAATTAAATTTACTTCTGTATGATATGTCAGGTGCAGCCAATCGCAACATAAACGACGACCACTAGGGTCGCTCGCTAGGTGCTCTAAATTAATAGATCTTAAAATTAACATGACTAAGAAGATAATTATGTCGAACACCGAACGTCCCCTCCATTCAAAATTGTAAAATCTACGTTCATAGTTGTTGATGATAGTCAACGCGTGACTTGTTCAAACTATACAATTTAGTTTATGTGAGATTTGGTTAGTCTTCAGGAAACTGAGTGACATTTCCTAGTCCTAAATACCGCAGCGTTTCCAGGTAAAGTTTGACATCAAAGTGTTGCCAGATAAATCAAGGACCCGATATTTCCTGAAGGAGCGCCAAACTAAGAAGCAGTGGACGTACTCAGAGCTCGCAGAAACGCTGGCCAAGGGGGCTATAAAGATTTCGAGTGGCTACCGCGTAAAAATAGACGAAGCGTGGTTAGATCTCTATAAGGTGGTTCGACGACCTGGTAAACTTAGGAGGACTGAGGGAAACTGTTGAATGAGGGTGCAGGATTGGTTGTTACGACAAACTTTGGTGGAGGCCGATATCAAGCAGTGGACATTTATTGGCTGAGATGATGATTATGCAACAAAAGGTTTTTGTTTGTGCCAGTTGCATGTCGTTGGATTTATATTCTGCGTTTTGAGAATTACTAAATTTGCACTGTACGATAGGTGCAGTGGTATAAGCGGTTACCTCTCCGTTTCCTATTGCGCGCAGTGTTGTGGGTTCGAATTCCAAATGGGACAATTTGTCGTTCTGCGTCTGGGTGTTCTGTTTCATGTAAGTTTTCTAAAATGCGACACTAGAAAATATTGGGAAAGGTTTTTTTTTAAACAGGAACAATACAACGATTGTGACGGTATAAAAATAATATGAATATTTATTTACCAATGTTGGCAACCGTCAAAAAATGGCAAGCAATAGTTTGAGGTTAAATAAAAATAGTTATTCATTGGTAGGTCATAATTTAATGCAGTTTTCTTTTATTTATTAAACATTTGCTTCTTCTTTTACTTATTAATATGACAAATGGAATATTGTTTGATATCTAGATTAAATATCTAATCTGTGAAAATACTTTAAACAACTTTTATATTCTCATCAGCATTTTGTACAACAATAAATTGATTAATAACACTAATTAATGCATTTGACACTAATTTTAAGGCAATAAAACATGGCGGGATATCATTTTAAAAGCTGATATTATGTTTTACAATACTTGTGACCATATAAGAAGGAAGTATAGATAATAAACAAAAATTAAAGTACATTATCTGTCGTATCAACAGAGAATAGATCTTACAACCTGCGTGTGCAAAATACTGTAACTCATTTATTTCGAGATAATTTATTCCTTATTTATCTGATACGTTACTGATTGCAAAGAAAAAGGAAGCAGGATAGTATAAAGTCGCGGCGACACGCCTGAGGCGATTACAGATTACAAACAAATTGGGTTACAATGATTTTTTATAACGAGAATATTTATATACATATAATTTCCCCATCGACTTTATTACTCTATTGTCCTGAAGCTGAGTTGCAGGAATTGTAAAATTGTTTCTAAGTTTTTAATATTTTTACTAACGATTTTATCATGGCCGGCGTCGCTGATGTCAAGTCTTATCAGCGTGACCGCGACTTAACCGACCACGATAGTCTAATTGATGACAACGATTGTGTAATCGTTTCTATTAGAAACAGTAACATTCTTTCAGGTGTAGGCCACAACAATTGCTTTTTATACATAGTTATTTAAGTATTTACAAATAGTTTTTAAAATAAATAATAAAACTGTCTTTAAAAGAAACTATTTATCAATTGTCGTATTTAAACTTCGTAGACTAAATTATACAATAAGAATAAGCTTTGTTAATAATTACTTTAATATTTTGAACATTATACCTAATAAGTTTCAGTCCTTAAAATGGCCGCGCTTAGGACTCCAATGATCTTTATTAGACTTCAATAAAATGCGCAATTTTTGTGCTATCTACTAACAATACAGACAAAGGACTGTACAGTTTGAATTATGTAAAGGAAAGATAACGCACACACTCACACGCGATAATATTGCACATCACGGTCTTATACAATGACAACACAATGAATATCACTCATGTAACTCTGTCCCTTTGTCTTGCAATTTACATCATTAGCTTAAACAGCATATAGGAACACTTCCAAGTGTTTGACTGTAGGTATGTGTTATGATTTAATCATACTGATGATAAGATTTGTTTTCATACGATGTTATTGCTTGGTTGGCTTTATATAAAGAAGTCAATGAACTTAGGTGCAATAATTTATGAAATCAAGAGATAAGTTGTTCTTGTTTACAGATGAATTCTAGTGGTCGAGTTTCAACACAAGTAGATTATAACATACTGTGTCAAATATGCAAAATTAGACTAGTATAACATGTGATGAACTTGTGAGAGTTTCTATATATATTTTTGATATTGAAATAAAAGGTATTGCGCAACTTTATTGAAATTTATATCCACGTCTAACTTTGAAGCTCATTCGCGGCAAGTGTTAGACTTAAGACCCGTAATGTATTAAAAACCAAAACAGTTTTTTGATATATAATACTTTGTACAGGAAAATTACAAGTGTTCACTGCAAACTATTGGTAATGTATGAATGATAAGTGCTTTCAAATAACGCACTTTACATAGATTTTTATGCATATTTCTAGACAGTATGGTAATGATGAATCAACATTTAACTTAACCTGTTAATGAATTAATGGAAAGTAAACAAAATAATGACTATCGCGACACTTTGATGAATACGGTCGGCCAAGAATATTTGCATAAAATAAATCTTAATTTACCTTTCTATTTGACTTAGCAATTCGGTAATCGTAGATGCAGATATGCATTGCCGACCTAATATAAATAATAAACAACTAATTTAAACTAATTCAAATATTTTTCTTTAATGTCTATTTTCTAATGAGATTTCTATTCATCTGCATTTTATATATCAGTCACTAGTCAAATATCGATTATTGTCAGCAAACGACTAAGCGCGGTACTGGTTACAGACATACAAGGACTACGGGTAGACCGGAAGCAACTAGTACAGTAAGTTTTATCGAGAATATTTCAACATAAATATGGAATGTAGCAAACACTCAATTGAAAAGACCCCCGGGTGCTGGCGTTCGGCCATAATTAATCTAACAATATTAAATTAGAGACAATATTTACAATAAAATAGTAACTATGCAACGTAAATTAATATTCCTTGCATTTACTGTACTGATATGCATCCTTCACATACTATTATAAACAAATATAAAAGTTGTTTAAACACAGATTTATAGCTGCCGGATAGAAAATTAACTTTAAAATAGGTCACTTAAACATGAAACTGTACACTGCAAGACGTCAGCTCCGCCGGCCCGGCCGGCTCCCACCGCCCGCGGCCGGCCCTCATTAAATATTATAATATACCTTTAATCGTTTCTATCTGAATCAATTTCACCTAAGACAACATACTTCAACGTAGACTTTATAACGTTATATCTTTTTACTTTATCTCAGTCTTAGTTTTCGCGAAACTCAAAGACGGCGCGAGGAACGCGGACCCGGCCGCCGTCGCTCCCGAATAAATAAATAGCAAGTCTATAGCGGTCGGGGAGGCTCGTCCGCGTCCCGGTAATGGAATGTAAGCGTGATATGGTGTCGGGGGCTTTGGTCAGGCGTCGGGCGGCGCTTGGCGGCGCGGCACCATCACGCCCATCACGCACGGGGCCGCCGGCGCCGCGGGCCGCGCGCCCATGCGCACCCACCAGCGCGTGGCCTTCTGCAGCAGCCCGTCCTTCTTGCGCCGCGCCGCGCCCGCCTCGCCCTCGCCCGCCGCCGCCGCCCCCGCGCACCCGCCCCCACCGCCGCCCGCCGCCCACTCCGGCACGTCGCTCACGCACTTGTTCGGCGGCGGCTGGAAGCTGCTTCTCGTCAGCTCGGCTTGCTGGAATGCGACCGACCGTTTAGTGCACCCGATCATCGTTGATATGATTCGATACCGACATATTTTTATCGAAATCATCATCGACCTATCGCAGTCCACTGCTGGAAATAATAAAGTATATAATATACCGTCAAATCGTCACTACTGATAACCGTTTGTTAGGACTTCTCAAAAATGTTGGATGAACCCAGACTAGAAAGGCATAGTTATATCCAAGATACTCGGTGTGGTAAATAAACAAGTATCATTTCGATACGACTATACTAGAAATACGATAACAACAGGAACATACACTTTCTTGAAAATTAATTTCCCATAGCTAATGAAGGTTCAGTATTCAATTAGAGACGTACATCAAATAACCCTCATTGGTGTAATAAACTAAGCTAATTATTATGAAATTTGTTTTTCTTTTCCTCTAATATCAAAATTCGTTACTAAGAAGGGAACTATAGAGAGTATTTATTATACCTGATAAGGGACTCGTAACTGTAGATGCACATCCTGCCCGTATTCGCCGTCAGGCAGTTGTATACTTGGAGGTAGGCCGAGCCTCTCGGCAGCCGCAGCAGATCTCGCGCGCGTCTCTTGCTCCACCATCTCTTGGAGCCTTCCCACCATCGCCTGCAACCTTTGCTGCTTCTCCCATTCCCTAAAAATATTAAGAGAAGGGTCACATTATAAAAATTATTCTAATTTTGTTGTTTAAAGAAAAAATGATGATCAAACATTTCATAATACTATGTAATTAAACTTTAAAGGTCGATAATAGTTGAAAAGACAATAGAAAATCTAAAGTAGGTTGTTGCAACATTTATTGATAGTATAATACTTTGTAAATATCGCTGGAGACTACTCAAAAAAGGTTTTGTTTGACCATTTTAGTATTCCCATATTTGGAACAGACAATTTCTCTCTTACAGCTTTTTATGTGTAAGGTTAGTTATATTTTAGTTCAGAAGAGAGTAAAAAGCACTTTTTGTGAACATTTTTAGCATAGGGCATTGTAAACTATGTTTCAGCTAATAGCGTTATAGCATCTGTTAAGTATTTGAATTGAATGTTGAAAAAACCATTTATAATAATTTATCAGACTGTCAGGAGATTCTATCGTATCTCCTGACAGTCTGAGTTCTTGAGATAAATTGTAAACTGATTAGATAGAACAGGCAAAGGTTACTGTTTTCACACTGTTAATGTTATGCTTAAACACAATTTATAGACTTTCCCATACATTTTAACTTTTGGACTTTTTGTCATTCTATGGTATATGAGATTTATATGTATGCACTACGTTTTGCCTGCGACCCCGCCAGCGTATATGCCGGTTATCGCAGTGATTCATTAAACTGATATAACTTCTTTATTTATGTATAGTTTATTACCATCCAATATAGTTTTACTTAGCTAATATATTTAATGTACAGACATCGATCACAACCAATTTTATTACATGAACAGATTTGGACGTGAAAAACATATTCCAGGAGTGTAATTAAAATAAATAACAATGATTTGAGAATTTTTAATTTAATAAGGTTTGCAGTAAAAGTTATTTTACGTCACCTATGTTTTTGCTGCTTGTTTACATTTTCATTTTTCATCCGCATTTACGCCTGAAATAATGAAATGTGTATGTTGTATGCTCATTTACGCGTGTTAAATTTATCTTTGACTTTAAGTTTTTAATTTTATAAAATTGTATTACGAATAATTGAGATAATATGAAAGAGCAACAATAGTGTCTATATGCTGTTACATTGTCTTAGTATTCAAAAGTTACAAAATAATAACTGAAGTAGGTATAGCTACCTATCTAGAAAATATTACGGAAAATCGTGAGAGTCAAGTTTATGAATGAATGGATCATTCAGCAATGCAAACAGATTGTTTGCTAGTTAGAGGAAAATGATACAAATTTATTCTCAGTATGCCCATAAATTCATAAACTAACAGCTGATATCTGCATTGTTACTTAAGATATATTAAGTAGATTAGTGAGTAATACATTTTTATTCGGCTTTGCTAGCTCTTTATTTCTACATATACTGTAGAATTTTGTCAATGATACTACCAGAGGAACTAGTGCCTAGGGATGAAAGTGCATGTTACGTATTTAATTAACGAAATTTTAATATATATTTTTTTACGTTTTCTAACAAGTTAATAAATTAAATTAACAGCATAAGGGCGTATCTGTTGTTACTACCAAAATGAAACAAATGCTTTAATATGTTGTCTTAGTTTTCATAACTTCTGAAGTAATAACCGAAATATCGCTACACACCTTACGAATATAAGGGAAAATCATCAGAGTCTAGTTTATGAATGAATGGACCATTCATCGATGAAAAAAAACATCATAAGTGCTCTTACGCACTAGCGGTCAACCGCGATGGCGGCTAACCGCGTAGTTAGCCGCATTTCGATTTTAATTTGGATTTGTTTGCGCACGTACGTACGCACTTAACCGTCACGCAAATCCATATAAAAATTTAATAGAAGCTGCGCGGTTTATCTTCCCGCGGTTGACCGCTAGTGCGTAAGAGCGCTTAGTTTGCTAGTAAGAGGAAAATGGTTCTTTATGCTACTTATCCATAGATTTATATTTATAAACAAACAGCTGATTTCTGTATTAAACAAAGATACAATCTATATTATAAGTAGGTAAGTGATACTTTTTTTTATTTCATACTATTGTTAGCGTTTCAATCAGTCGATCAGAGGAACTGTTATTGCTGTTTATTTTTTATAAAAGGCTCGTTATTTTTTAACCAAAGAATACTAGCAATATGATTCGCACGTTAGTAGTATTTTTATCAACCCTTCTTGTAATGCTTTTATTAGGAACCCGCAACGTCTTAGCTATGAGGTTACCAGTACCACCATGTAAAGGGTAGCAAACAAAACATTTGCATCTAATTGTAGTTTTTGTTATAAGTAAACTGTACATGTGTAATAATGTATGCATTCTTCCATTCACTTCAAATTGACATCCATGTTGATATTCTCAAGGGAAAGTGAAGGGGATTGTCTTATAAAAAGAAATTATTCCTATTAACAAATAGTGTTATTTGCTAACCGGAGCATGTTTACGAACGTTTGATGCTTTACATCACAGTTAAAATATATTTTGATAGAGATTTTAAACCTTGTTTTACGACATTAGTGATTTGATTTTCTCAAATCAATGCTTACATGTTATACATTTATTTTTTTTATAGAATATGGGGCAAACGAGCAGACGTATCACCTGATGGACAGCGTTTATGTCGCCCATGGACACCTGCAACACCAGAGGCACCTCATTCCCCAAAGGCTGGCAACGCACTTGTCACAAGTGCGTTGCTAGCCTTTGGGGAATGAGGGAGGGGTTGGGGTTTGATATGTATCTACCTATAATAAGTATAATATAATCATCATATCGGTTTAAAAAAAGAACTTAGAATGTGGAAGACATTATACCATAGTTTTATTTATGTTTTTAACCTCGTATTACTATACTAATAGTTGAATACTTATTCTAAAATCCATTACGGATACACGTTAAAAATAAGGTTTAAGGAGAAATAACTTACAATGTGGAATGGTGATGTCTGTGATCGTGCCGTAGGCGCGGTCCCCCCGGCGCGCCCAGCCGCTCCATGCCCGCGCACCCCGGCACTTGTACCGAGAGCATCTGCAAATCACAACACACTACTCTCACTTATGTTGTTATCCTCAGTGTCAATATTATATCACTATAATTATGTTTGTCGGTCGAATAGGTAGGCAGTAAGGGAGCAACTACGTAGGAGATATCACTATATCATCAACATCAAATAGCCTGTAAAAACAACATCCAGCGTAGGGCTGACTGGCGTAATGGTTACGATAGCTTTTTCTTATTACGCCCAACTTGGGCGGAGCCAGCGTCGCAACGCGACTCCTGTACACGGGGGTGGTCCGGTCGATGGCGCTGTACGGCGCACCGGTGTGGGTGGCGGCTCTGACCGCCCTCAACAAGGCTCGCCTCTGGCGGCCTCAGAGGGTATTGGCGGTCAGAGCCATACGCGGATACCGCACGGTGTCGACCGAGGCGGCGTGCGCGTTGGCCGGAACACCCCCGTGGGATTTGGAGGCGGAAGTGCTCGCCGAAGTTTATCGACGGGTGGCTTCGTTCCGGGCGGAGTGTGGCATTCGCCCCCCGCCCGAGGAGGTACGTGAGTGGCGTGAAGCCGCCCGTCGAGCCACGATGGCTCGCTGGTCGTTCCGGCTGGAGACTCCACGCGCTGGCTTTGCCGCCGTGGAGGCTCTCCAGCCGGTCATCCACGAGTGGGCAGGGCGGCAGCACGGGACTCTTTCCTTCCGACTGACGCAGGTGCTTTCCGGGCATGGATGCTTCGGGAAGTACCTGCACTCGGTCGCCCGGAGGGAACTGAGTCCCGCCTGCCACCACTGCGACTGCAGTGAGGACTCGGCCCAGCATACGCTGGCGATTTGCCCCGCTTGGGCGTCGCAGCGTCGGGCCCTCACTGCAGTCATCGGAGGAGATCTCTCGCTACCGGCCGTCATACGATCCATGGCCGGTAGCGACAGCAGTTTTACCGCGGTCGCAGCCTTCTGCGAAGACGTAATTTCGCAGAAGGAGGCGGCGGAGAAGGCCCGGGAGGACGATATCCACTCGGACCCGATCCGCCGCCGGCGAACTGGGCGGCGGAGGCGCGCATACCAGCGCCTCATGCCGCCCTGAGTGTGGCCGCGGATGGTGGGGACGGGTTTTCCCCTCCATCCGCTTTAGTGGTCACCCGCGAGGGGGCGACGTTACGCGTGTGCCGTACGTCGCCCAAATTGAGAGTCTACCAGCAGACGGTGTCCGCTTCTGTGCGGGCAAGCGCTGGGAGGGGTCCGGATGTGTTAATAACAGCAGTTCCCGGATCCCTCCCGTCTCAGGCGCAGAGTGGCACACCGTGTGGTTTTAGTCGGTTCGATTCCGACACACCGCCCCGCCGCAAACCCCGGCGGGGTGACGGCCCGAGGGGGTTTCCACACGTTAAAAAAAAAAAAAAAAAAAAAAAAGCTTTTTCTTATTACAAGTCACATTATATCAACACCCTGTGATAGTCCAGTGCTTGAGGCCTCTTAAAAAAAAGGTTTTGGCCTAGGTACTTTAAAACAGTACTGCAAGAAAAGAAAAACTTGATATAAATTCTATACCAACTTGTCTGGTCTTCGTGTAAAGTACGTCAAAACCTATTTCTAGGAAAAGACGTATGTCCAGAAGTGGATTACTTATATATGTATTAAAATAATAACAATGTGTTATCTCATAGTAAGCTTGCAATACACAGCTATTTTCAACCGACTTCAAAAAAAGGAGGAGGTTATCAATTCGACTGTCTTATTTTTGTTTGTTTACTTCGCAACTTTCGACTGTTGGAACGGATTTTGATTAATCTTTTTTATTTGAAAGCTGGTGCTTCCCGTGTGGTCCCATTTTAATCTGTTCCAGTTCTTGAAGTTGGTTGTTTTTGTTAAAGTTTGTAATAATATTTAAAATATTATTATATTATACTACTCTTAAACATCGTAAATAAATCAGTTTCAAATCTATCTTTATTTTCTTGTTTTTTTTTTTAATATTTTATGTTCTTATTGTTTCAAAAAAGCATGTAGTGTATGTGTCCTTTTTATTAATTATCTATATATTTATATACAAAGCAAATACTTCGTACCCCTTTTTACGAAAGTTTAGTGAACAGAGGAGTATGAAATTTGGCACTGTAAAATAAAGTTTATATGGAGGAAGAGTGTGGAAAGCTTAGGAAATTAAAAAAAATACATAAATTAGGCATGGTAACTCCTTGGTAAATACTTCGTAAAATGGATAGTGCTGGATGAAAACAAAATTTGGAGTCACATATTTTTAGTCTAGATTACATAGATAATATTTTAAATATATAGTTTTATATCTTTACCTAATATAATAATATCCTCACGTATCTCACACAAAACTCCTTAAAAAAATCCTTCACGCAAAACTACTGGACGGATTTGGATGAAACTTTACAGTAATATAGCTTATACATCAGAATAACTCATAGGCTACTAATTGCCGCGGTTACCGACATATACGCTGGCGGAGCCGCGTGCAACAACTAGTATTATAGATAAAGTACACCCAGACAAAAAACAAATGATTGTGTTCTTCACACAAAGATTAGTCTTGGGTGCGAACCGAACTGATAACCTCTGGTTTAACAGTCAGGATCACTGACCACTGGACCAACACATCTGTCCTAGTTAAGGTTGTGATATGCAATCTTTACATAGTGTAAAATGAAGTCGCTGCAAATCTTTATATCTGCGGTACTTCCGTTGTCTGTTTGTTTGGATCTTTTAAACTACTCAAAAGATTTTAATGCAGTTTTCAGCTATAGATACAGGTTCAAGAAGATAGTTTAAATGTCTAATACATGTATATTATAGCAGAGCAAATTTTAAAGACTTTCATGTGAAGCTGTGCTGGGTCGCTAGTTTATATGAATTTACATAGTCATGCAATCTATTTTATTACATACATTCCCAAATTATTTAAGATTTTACAATTAGTCCCTTTAAAATAGTTTTAATGAATATAAAGTTCGCATTTTGACTTTTTTTATAATAAAAGTCTAATACCAATTGCCATTAGCTACTACTTCTAACTAAATACATTCCTGCATCAATAAGAGTAAGGAAACTGATAGTGCACACAAATCTATATTAATATTATAAAGCTGAATTGTTTTTCTGTTTGGTTTAATATACAAATTTCAAAAACTACTGGTTCCTATTGAAAAATTATCTCTGTGTGGAATAGCTCACTTACAGAGGAAGGCTATTCAACATCATGCAATGACCAGTAGGAGCCGGGCATCAAAGAAAAAGGGAAGGAAATTTATTCCTTTTGATAGACATAGATAAAGTAGCGTAGGACTGCTTGATATAATAAACCTTAAATTTGCATGAACTTTCTTGGTCTCATTACATCTATACTAATATATAAAGCTGAAAAGTTTGTTTGTTTGTTTGAACACGCTAATCTCAGGAACCGCTGGTCCGATTTGAAAAATTATTTCGGTGTTGGATAGTCCATTTATCGAGGAAGGCTATAGGGTATATATCATCACGCTACTACTAATAGGAGCGGAGCAACAATGAAGAATGTTTCAAAAACGGGGAAAATTTTCAAGCTATGCAAACGAGGTTGCGTGGGTCAGCTAGTGTAATATAAAGGGTAAAAGACAATTTTTCACATCAGGACATTATCAGGGGATCAGGGCAGTGTTCATCAACAATAGCTGACTGCCTCTGCGTAGAAAGGAGGTTCTGGCGTACTATACCACAAACTCAGTAAAGTGTAAAAGTATGTGAATGTAAAATTTTAGGATTATTTTTTGTATGATATTCACAGTGATGGAGTGCCTACATGCTAAACATGTCTTGATAAAGTACATCAATAATATTTTATCTGCCCCTGTCAGCTCATTTTCTAGAAAAGCTTTTTATTTATTTTGCTAATAACTTGGTTTACATCATTTTTTTATATGTGTAAATGTGTGTTATGTGTTTCTATTAAAAACATAAATATATTTAAGTAAAAAGATAAAAGAATTATATATTTATTTATACTTAAGTCACCCTTAAATCATTATTCTTTATAAATTTTCAAGTGTTTATTGAAACCTATTAAATCAATATCACCAACAGGTAATCTCTGGAACAGCTGAACCGATTTTGATGGGACTGTCACTGGCAGATAGCTGATGATTAAGGAGTAACTTTAGGCTACTTTTTTTAGACTAACTTTATATCCCACGGCGTTACAACAATAACCGCGGGTAACACCGCAGGGTTCAGCTAGTTAATAGATAAATATGTTTACTTGTTTGATAAATTATACATAAGTTTAGGAAAAAATATTTCTGTATTTTTGGGATTCATATTTTACATTTAACAATTGTATGTGTATGAGCAAAGACAAATAATTCATATGATTAAATAAAATGGTTTTAAAAATTGAATGTTAAGGGGCTTATAGATAGACAACATAAATAAATAGGGTACTCAATATTGTTGCATATTAAACTGAAAAGAAAATATTAATCTATTCTAAAAGTTTTAATAAACAAAGATAAACAAAATAAAATGATGATGATGAACATTTAGAACTTTTACTTTTTATTTTTAAATGTTGCCGGTAATTGAATCTTATAAGGATTTTAAGTTAGATGAAATAGAATGATGTTTTAAGTATTCTACGGTCTATTTAGACAAGTTACTCATAATAAGCATAGGCATATAAACCAGACATAAAAAGGTATACCACTGAAACATTATCACCATTGAATTTTTTCTCAATTCATAAATTTATTGTGGTGGAGTTTACAGAAAACCTACTATACTTAATCAAAATTGGACTTTCACCTTTTCTGAAATCTATTCCAGTCAGAATTATCTTTGAATGGATTACGGTTTATTTGCTAAAACGTCTTGCCGTCAACATTAAACAGAATCAAGAATGTTACTAAACTAAGATTTATTGCTCAACAGAAGTCTCTTGCAATGCACATAATATTTTACAAGAGTTTTCTGACTAAAATTGAACTATGTACACATTTGTGTTATATTAAATCCTTTTTAGAAAAATATGTCAGTGGTTTTTTTTAAATGTAACAATAGTCTTAGTTGATTAAATGAGGTAATTTGTTTACTTTTTTAATCTTTGATGACAGCTCAATTAATTCACTTAGAAATCTGTGTGCATTTTTAACTCATTGAGAAAGTATGTGAGTGAATTATCAAACATATGATTCACAAAAATAAAGATTAGATACCTAATCAAAACAATCATAGGTAGGAATACCTACCGTTTTGATGAGTATTTTCAAATGTGATGCACTAAATATTTGGTAGGTACAAAGTTGACATGTCACGATTATCATACAGCAAGAGGTGATTACGGAACTGTCTGTCATGAATATTTATTTAAATTCACACAAACAACGTCTGGGTGTGACGTCGCTATCGGCGCGCCTCTTATCACTTGGCACGCTCCCGCCGTCTCGCGGCCATCCGAGTCGCTTCGGGCCTCACTCGACTCCAGTACAAACA
Source organism: Spilosoma lubricipeda (assembly GCA_905220595.1). NCBI lineage: Eukaryota > Metazoa > Arthropoda > Insecta > Lepidoptera > Erebidae > Spilosoma > Spilosoma lubricipeda. The sequence continues at coordinate 8,754,849 of HG992290.1, forward strand.
TTCTTCTAATCTACTCATTTCCCAGATTTATTTACTTCTTATAGTTTTTAGTATTTTAGCTATGGTATATAAATGTGTTTGTCTTTACTGGATTACGAAGTTATTTTAAACTATTATTACACTGCACTCTTATGGATTCAGATGATTATTATGACGTTTTTTACACTACTTACTATTTGAAACAGTGTCGTCCACAATTCTCGTAGGTTTTCCACCTATGTATGACAGTTAGTGATGTGCTTAAATCCAATTTCGATGGCACACTAATCGACACAAATATGTGAATCGATCACAAAATGTTGTATTTGGTATTTTTACACAGTCACTGACATTTGTTTTGTTGAAGCTGTAAATATTTTAAAAACGAAATCATCACAGGGCACTGTAGAGAGATTAGCGCGTCTACAATAATTAACTATCATTCACTAATAAATAAAATATGATATTTAAGGCATTAACACTATAAAAATAAAATTATTTATTAATTATGGATAACGTATAAATTCCAATATCGCGTGTTTTGTGATGGAGTATCATAACTCCCTTTTTCATATTGGCAGAAAGACGGCTGCCATCGAGCGAGTCTTGTTGTTCAATGACGCGGACGGACGCGGCGCGGTGTTCGCAGTCGCGTAGCGGGGAGGACAGGCGGGCGGGCGGTACACCGGCTGCCCCGATGTCGCCGCACACTAACATGATTGTAGTGTGTAATCTGTATATAGATTTTCTCTCACACATAAATAAACTGTCTAGTTAACTTTGTGTGCTCAATCGGTACTATGGTAGGTGCGGTGAATACGATGTAGCTCGAGCTAGTAGTGTGTTTATTAGATTATAGTGAGCATAACGTGTGTTGCGTGCATATGAGCTGGCACACATGCAAGTAAAGCTCGATTGCTGCTACCGTCGTCGTAGTTGTTAAATATGCGCACCTATAACTGTAATAGTGAGCGATGACGCGTTTGTCGGCTCGCGAGTGAGTCGAGACAGTTGGCATTGCTCAATGATCGAGTTGTAGTCATAGAAAAATACGTAACCAATAATCATAAATGGATCTTATTGAACAACTTGTATTAAAAAAACTGTTTAGTGTTATATCAGTTTAATGTTACAGAATAGGTAAATATATTTTTCCTTGAAATTGATATCAATATATATATCAATTTCAAAGCAAAGCTAAGAAAGAAAGATATAATAACGAACTCGCCTTTCATTGCGACACGATTGTAAAATTATTCTAGGTATCTAGTTTTTCTGTCACTTTTATGTACCTACCTAACTTTAATAAATAGATGTTTATATTGCCTATACACAGACAGTCTGGCAAATTCGGTTGGAAAATAATACGTACCACTTTTCTTTATTATATAAATCAGATGTGCATATATAATCTTTACATACGATACGATGAAATTAATGTTATTGTAGGTAAGATTTAATTTTAAAAATTGATTAGAACAGGTAGGCTATTCTAATCAATTTTTAAAATTAAATCTAATTAAAGTGGTAAATAAATGTTTTGTTTTAATTTTACGATTATGGAACTACTTATACAATCAGTGACAAAGTTTTATTAAAAAAAATCCAATATTAAATGAGTAATAATAATAATAATTATTATTTATTAATACACGACTTATTTATTATTTTAATATATATAAATAAGTAGTTATTTTCGATAATGATATAAATACTTTGCTACGTTATTTAACAGTTTAACACGTCAGTTTTGACGGAATTACGATCATCTAGGTATCTCGGATGTTTGAAGCATCGAAGTCGACTTGTTTGTGAAAAAAACGGCCAAGTGCAAGTCGGACTCGCCCTTGAAGGGTTCTCGTTCAATTTTCGGTGGTAGTTTGCATGCAAATATAATGTACATTATATTTTTTTAGTTTTATCATTATCTTATTTTATAATTTACAGTTGTGGAGGGATGGAGTCGCGCAAACTATTCAGTTTAGAAAAAAAATGAAAATAGAAACCTCAATATCATTTTTGATGACCTATCCATAGATTACACAACGGGTTTGATGAAAAAAAAAATGTTGAGTATTAGTTCTAAGTAAGGAGAACCCCCAAAATTTTCTTTTTTTATTACCTTTGAAAATCTTAATGCGGTTCACAAAATACCTCTACTTACCAAGTTTCAACATTAGAGTTCTTATAGTTTCGAAAAAAATTGGCTGTGACATAGGGACGGACAGACAGAGATTAGACATGACGAATCCATAAGGGTTCCGTTTTTTGCCATTTGGCTACGGCAACCTAAAAAACTACAAATTGTAAATCATAATGTTGAAATCATCTTGAAATCATGTTTATATTTTTAACCAAGGGTAGAATGGATACGGAGTCATTGTTGTTGGTTTCAATTAATATTTTAGTGTTAGCAACAACTCACGGGGTTGGCGGCGGCGGCTGCGGCGGCAGCGTGGCGGCGGCGCAGGTGCGGGCGGGCCAGGGCACCCGCGGCCGCGCACAGCAGCACTGCGGCACCAACGCATGCGCCCGCCCACCACCACTCTGCAATCATTTTTAAACAATCCAATTTTTGTTTGAAATCAAACACAGATACACTGAAGGATTTCCTTCAATGGGTCAATTTTAACTCCTTGTGAAAAAATTGTTTGATAGGTAGAAAACTTACAATTGACATGAATTCTCAAATGCTAATTGTGCTTATCATGAATACTATGTAAAAAGAAACCGGCAATTAAAAGATCTGATTGATATTGTATTGTTAATGATTTTAAATTTGGTTCGTGTGTCTAGGAAACTGCTTTATTTCAAGTTACAGTAAGTTTTTTTTTCTGATAGAATGCGATTTTACAAAAATAAAGAAATCTAAAACGACGAGCAAAGCTGTGTCGCCCAAGTACATAAAATTATGTTTCCAATGTATTATATTAATTTGACGCACTTAATAATAAAAGTAGGAAATAGATATAAAAGTTAACATATTTACTGATACCTACTTAGTAATTTGTTATAGGTTCACAAGTACTTAGTTATACTTTTATCATGTTAAGAGTCTGTTCTTTTCGTCATAAGCAATCATTTAATGACTTTTTTACGAATTTGACGAGTCTCAGTTATGACAAATTATAATTGGTTGTGTTCTCCATGTTTAAATTTTCAAAGAGGACGTCCTATTTTATCACGTTAAGCAAAATCAATACAAATTTAAAAAAATAATTAAATATTTTCGGACATTGAACACATAATGCCATTTTATCCCAAACTAAGTAGGTACAGCTTGTACTTACTATGGGTACTAGACAACTGATATTACTTCATTTTTTTTGTAAATACTTAAATATTATAATAGAAAACATCCAAACGCCGAAACAAATATTTACAGATTATACGAACATTTGTCGAACCATGGACACTCCGGAATTGAATCCGAGACCTCAAGCACAGCGCACACAGATAACATACCCAAAAATAATTGAATTAAGAACCTTAAGGCGATTTACAAAAGAAGGAAATCATTCATTCATAGGGAATAAAAAGAAAATAAGATAGCATTCACACTTTATTTTTAGCTGCTTCAAATGTTTGTTTTCTAAAAATAGCTGCTTCTTGAAATGTCTCTCGCCTGAAATACCTATTTGTTTATATAAGTAATTGTTTTGCTCAGTGTCTGTATAGATATATAGTTGTACTCGTGTATATGAACTATATATAAACCGACAAATTGACGGATTGATTTAAATTAAATACCCAGTTCCAAAAAAAACATAAATCATAAGATTTACAAGGTAGTGGAAGCCACGCTGATTTCAGTACGAACGGGCCGGCTCGACCAGGGCGGTACTACTTTCGCACAGACGATCAACGTAAAATGACAGCATTCGTGCTGTCTTGTTTCGTTGGTGAGTGTGATTAAAAACCGTTATAGGTACCGATGATAGTTAAATACGTGTGACGTTAAACAAATTTAAAGGACATTATTTTTTTCAAAATTTGATAGTAGACAATGATCTTTTCATTGTGTACAAGATCTATCATTGACGTCTGTCACCTTGACCATATTGATGAAATGTAACAGTGAGGTGACGGATTAAGAAGATTGAGGGTCACCACCCCGATTTATAGCGTGGATGTCGTAACAACCGACAAAAGTAGCAAAACTAGTAGGAATACGGCGCTGCAAAGAGAATGAAAACTTGATACAACCTCTTTTTTTAACCGACTTCAAAAAAGGAGGAGGTTTCTCAATTCGACCGTATATTTTTTTTTTTTTTTTTACTTTTTTTTATGTATGTGTAACCGATTGGTGATTCCTTTTTTTAATGGAAAGGAGATGTCACAACGGTGGAACCATGATAAAGACATTAATATCTGATGATGGCATCCTAGAGAAATCGAGTCGAACCTTGAAGTCGGTTTTATTTTTGTTAAAATTGTACTTGTTGTGTAAACCCACTTATATCAACTAGTGCATGGTACAGTAGACTCAAACCTTCTTTCTTAGGAGAGATTCATGTCCAGAAGTCCACTGTTTAAAACTAAATATGTCATGTGACTTTTATAGAAATAAAACTATTGCGCCTTCAATTATGTCATTTGCAGGTTATGTAAATGTATGAAGTACTAGCATTTCACAATTCAGACAACCTTAAGATAGACTAGACCGATTAGTGAGACAGCGGTGTTTGTTTTGTGTAGAGTTTGATAACAACATATTATCTTTAAACGCACACATCTATCTTTTGTACATTCCTACACATCACATGCGCGAGTACGAACATATTTGTCTGTATACAAATGCACGTTAATTGACATGTATTAAATTATATTGTGTTAAGATAGACACAACAAGGTTAACTTGTCACGTAAAATTTAAAATAATTATTACCAAGTTTAGGTATCTGCTAACTCAGGTAAGAAGTGAAAGATTTCTAAATTACTTTATTTGTTTTAGGTACTGTTTATGTAAAACCAGCAGTAAAAAATAAGAAAGTCGATGCGTACTTAGAATGAGAACTAGATAGACTGCTAACCCATTCTATAAATATTAGACCCGATGTACTACTAGTAGGGTGTATCAGGTACCTAGAGTAAATGTGAAAAGTAACACATTTTCAGTGAAAACAAATGGCATACTGTTTAATGTACAGGAAATTTTATACCAGTACTTTCAATGACACTTAATAAAGTTTGACCACACTTTAAATACTTATAGTCTGATAAAATAAAAACAATATACGACATTAGATACCTTATCAAATACTTATTAAAAAATGTCAATTTATGTCGACGATAATTTTGACATATCAGTATCCAAACATATCACGTAGTGCTACTTCCGGATTATTTGTAAGTCAATGTATCGGCTCATGTGATTATAAATCCAATCTGCTATGAAAATATCAACAAACTATTATATTCTCCTGGCTGAAAAACATGGAAGAACTCAAATATAGGCAAAGCCTCGGCCATTGCAACATGCTATTATGTATGTGTAGTAATGACTTCTGTTCATTTTAATAGTGTCATTTTGATCGTATACAATCAAGCCGCCTGCGCCGTCCACCCACTAATAAGTACAATTTTTTTTATACCTACTCGTGGGTGTGCGCCGCACGCGGCTCCTTTAATTCGTGTCGGCGTTCCTTTGACAATGAACCGCACGGCCCAGGGCGGCACGATCAAAATGACACTATGAAAATGAACAGGCTATACAGTGCATAATCTTAGACCTCACATATTTCATACTTGGTAATCTGGTTCTAAACTAAAGAGAGCCTGTGCTATGAAATCATACGTTAACATTTCTAAAAACGTTATATTTATATTATTTCTTCCGTGATTAATACACTTAATACTATATTTTCTTTTGCACCTACCACATCATATTTTTACATCACTTTAAGGTTGACTGATAGAGAATGCCCCATGGCATTAAGTCCATCTTTGTGCAAAATGTGCATCAAGTTTAACATGTAACTAGAATTGAGTTCCATTATTCGTTACACAAGTAGTTTCAAATTACAGATCCTGAGATCCAGAGAAAATAATGTCTGAGCACTGCCGAGATTCAAAGCCATTTCAAACATAAGTTTGTATAAATTATATTTTAATTGAACTTAAATTAATTATTCGTTAGTAGATTTCATCCGCTTCTTGTTATAGACCCTCTTTTATTCTGGCACAAACATACTGTGCATAATTAATGCAAACAAACATGCAAATAGAAAATACTTGTCCGTGTGGAGAAGTATTTGGATGGATTAAGGATATCGAGTGTCACCACCCTTACTCATCCCGTGGGTGTGGTAAGAGGCAACGAATGGAACAAACTTTTTTATATAATGACTAGCTGAAACCCGCGGTTATTGTGGTACCGCGAGTAACGCCGCGCGACAAAGTTAGTCTAAAAAAAGTAGCCTAATTTACTCCCCGGATCATCAGCTACCTGCCAGTGAAAGTCACGTCAAAATCCGTCCAGCCGTTCCAGAGATTACCCGGAACAAACAGACAGACAGACAGACAGACAAAAAAATTTTTAACTACATTTTTCATATATGTACCGTGTATACATACATATGCATTTAGTAAAAAGCGGTTATTTTAATATTACCAACAGACACTCCAATTTTATTTATTTGTATAGATATACCGCGTAAGACATACCTACGTAAGTGAGATTACCAAACACTGAACTCGGAGAGTTTATCTGTTTCGGACCAAATTACTAGTCGATTCACGTCATCCAAATATTTAAAAATATGCAGTTTGTTTTTTTCTATAATAATGAAGCTTAAGCTTGTGCGATTAAACTAGTAACCATATCAAGCTCTTTTCATCGAAATAAAATTGTGTTTTTTTTATGTTTGGCCCTGCCAAAATGACTCTACTCTGCCTGATGGAAAGCATAAGCAGAATCCAAGAGTAGTGGTCACCATACTGCGAATGCAGACGCAGACATTGCAACAATGCAGCATGGTGACTCACATCATGGCGGGCTAGTGATGCTTCTGCATCATTGGGCCTCCGGTCTCGCACTCACTAACGAAATACGACAGCATGATCGCTGTCATTTTATATTGATTTTCTGTGCGAGGGTAGTACCGCTCCGGTCAAGCCGGCCCGTTCGTGTAATAAAATACAATATAAGTGACTTTTTTCGAAATGAATTCAATTAATCAAGTTAAAATAAGGTTCAAATGAATAAAAACAACACGCCTCTGGTGTTGCGGATGTCCATGGGCGGCGGTAATCACTTACCATCAGGTGATACGTCTGCTCGTTTGCCCCCTATTTAAATAAAAAAAATAAATAAAAAAAATATACGTTTTTATGTGTGATACGGGAAGAAAATAATATGATAACTTGACTGCCATTATACTAACTATAGTCAAGTCATATGACTGTATGCAACTTGTGCCAATAGATATTTCAGCATTCAACACATGTCTTGTCCTTTTCTTCTATTCTTAAAAATAAAAAAATCTAAAGTCTAACCTAAATAACATTAAGAAATAAATAATATAATTATAACACTCTACATCTACCCTTACTTCTCTCTTCCCATTCTGATTTTATCGTCGATATCGGCTTCAAATCCGAAATTGATGGTAATAAGATCATCATTGGAGCAAATCAAACAGCATTTTTTAAGTCTTGTATAGCTGATAGAAATATCAGTAAAATTTAAATCACTTTCCTTTTTTTAAGACGGTTAAAACTAGGCAATGTCACTTGAAATAATCACAAGTTTTTAAAAGCTAGTTGACGAACAGCTAAGGATAAAGATTTAGCAATCAGTCGGCCCTACGTTTTTCTTGTTCCCAATATTTATGAGACACTACAGACATCAAATACATATGTATTCAAATATATGCATGTCTGCTCTTTACACAATGCTAATAGTCAGTTTCCTAGTGTTATTTGTTACAAGTGAATGAAATAAACTAAATTCGTTTTAGTAAGCCGAGCAAAAAATACTCACATAAGCTATTGCTAAGAATATCTTGCACTCATTAGTACTAGATTTATAACGTTTCCGCCGAGGTTATTATTTATTTCATTCATTTATTCAATCAGAGTCGAGTTTTTATGTTTCACTGGAATTATGTTTTTCCGCTAACAGATTCTTTGTATAAAATACTTTACAACTTTAGAACTCAATGAAAATATTTCGCTCATTTCATTTTAGTTGATTAAATGTTTAAATATTTGAAATTATATAAAGGCCATGGTGATATTAGTTAATAGGAATATCTCAATATAAATTTCAAGTGAATAAATAAAAATTAATGAATATATGTAGAAGACATAAATGTAAAATTTTGTTTGAGATACTCATTTTTTTCGTAGCTCGTTACGTAGCATAAGCGTAGTCATACTGTCGTAGCACCGTAGATCACCAAAAACAGTAAGTATGTATGTTCTAAGTACATGTCAACTTATATTATGGGGTATTAATAGCACGTTTTCTAATATTATATGCTACAATTTAGTGCACGTCAAAACACCGAGCATAAAGTGTTTAAAGTCAATGTAGTTGTGCATTACGTGCCGTTCTATTTTAGATAGAGAGTTTGTTTGCGTGGTTGTGCCCGATTTAGCAATCCTTAATCAGAATATCACTCTTGATAGCCGAATGAAGTAAAAGTGAGCGCACGTATAACTATTTTGATGGTTAATTAAGAAAAAGCTATAGAATATGTTTAGAACTACATATATATTTACAAGTTTTATTTATGTAACTAGCTAAACCCCACGATGTTACCTGCGGTTATCGTCGTACTGCGAGTAACGCAGGACAAAGTTAGTGTAAAAAAGTAGCCTAAGTTACTCCCTGGATCATCAGCTACCTGACCGTGAAAGTCCCGTCAAAATCCGTCCAGCCGTTCCAGAGATTACCCGGAATAAACAGACAGACAGGAAGACCATAACTTTTTAAATACATTTTCGCTATATGTGCCGTGTATACATACATATGCATTTACTAAAAAGCGGTTATTTTAATATTACAAACAGACACTTCAATTTCATTTATTTCTATAGATAGGGAGCAACCGAGCAGACGTATAGTCTGATGGTAAGCGATTACTGTCGCCCATGGACAGCCGCAATACCAGTGGCGTCAGAAGTGCGTTACCGGCCTTTTAAGAAGGAGTACGCTCTTTTCTTTCCTTCACGTTCAGGTTTGAAGGTCGCATTGGTCCGGGAATAATGCAGGCGTCTGTTAATTAGTTTATAACATATTTGTTCGTAAAGGATGTCTTATTTCACCAATTCCAATATCGTAATGTATCTCATTACGTACTTGTGCGTTATTATAATGTAAAACGCACGTTTTTTTAAAATAAAGTAAAACTCACGGTATGAAAAAGTGTCCGAACCAGGATAATACCAGGGTTTAATCCTGATATCTGTAGATGGTCTACCAGCCAGTGACATAAAAAGGTATGCAATACGATTGACAGTATCATATAATGTAGAAAACATTTTTAACACCATTAAATAATAGTAATAATATACACTATGAGTAATGGAATCGTAAATTATGCTATTATATTGATTAGATAGTTCTGTTGGAAATCCTCCCAGAAACCACCTACGGGAGGTTACATCGGACACAAACCGAACAAAAACCGCACGCCGTCTTGGATACTAGGAACCGGTGAACCAGGTGCATCTTAGAAAGGAAATCCCTGCTCTTAGCACCTGTCAAATGTACAGGGACATGTAATGTCCGTTGACCGAAGGTAGCAGGTACTTTTAGTGTCTAAGGTAATACTAACTACTTCGTACGAGACATTTTATTGCTTGAAAACAAAAAGATAGTCTATAAGTTTGAGGTTTCTTTAAAAGGAACATGTGATAGTGCTTTTTAACTGTAGCTTCAATTTAACGTTCATAAATGTAACTTAGTGAATTTTTATTTTAAACATCGCACACTGCTCTATTAAATACTTGTATATGTATGTATTCTCAGATCGAATAAAAAAAGGTAGATAACTCACCGCCTTTTTCTTGTTGAGGCAGAAAAAAGTAGCGTAGTTCCAAGTAAACACACGAGAATCACATTGATTCTTCTGAAGTGTTGTGTGCATATACAACATTGTACTGCAATTTGCAATGTGTAGATTAGATTACTACATTTCCATTTCATAATGTGAAATACGATTTAAATTTTAGCCGGTCAAAGTCGGAAATTGAGTTGTACAATACAAGTAAGTAGTACCTACTACTGTCTCCTTTTACTTAATTGTATTATTATTGATAACTGCCATGAGGTATTCATGTATTTTACGTACATTTAGTCAAAAATATCGTTATTTACAACTCCTACATGGGTGATAATCATAAGGTTTGAGGATTCTTCTGTTAACAATAACCTGTATAAGAAGGGCCTTCTCTTGCCCGCTTTTTCTATTTTTTAAATATAGTGAATAGACTAGATTTAAATGTTACTACAAATAGGTACTACAGTAGGTCAATAAATATATCGGAGTTTACCTTAGAAATATTTAAATTAGAAGTCCATATTTTTGTTGCATAATTGTAGTTCTTTTATTATTACAATTAGTTGTATAGAGTTGTTATAAAGAAAGTAAAAGAAAACATGCTATGAAGATATGTTCTAAATAGAAGATATGAGTTACATGTGTCCCGACGAAAGGTTGCATATTACAGTGAATGTCTTCCTGTAATGAATGTCGTAACGAATGACTCATTATTGTCCAACAGACTTAAGTACCGAGTATTGGTAGGTAGATATTTCACAAATATAGGAATCGTTTTATTTTTGTTATTATCAACAACAATCAGGGGGTATTTACAATAAACTACACATACTAATTCAAACTTGATTACTTCTGGTGTATAGATTTTGAATTTTAAACTGTAAACGGTTAAACATTCATTTGTTTAGATTTCTCGCACCTTGACAGGTTCGTGTATATTAGTATATTATGTTCTTCCTTTGTAGCAGCTTATTGTATAGAACTGCTACCTATGGATGTATTTAATCGGTTGCTTTTTGTAACCGTGTAAAAAAAAAACGTTTTACCTTCTTGCCATTCCTTTACACGCAAACTTTAAGTATTTCAATATCCTTATTTCCAAGTGAACAAAACTTTCTTAAAACTCGTCACATATTAACATATAAATATATGTATTTGCAACAAGTGATCCAAACCGTAAGCCGGATTTTCCCTGAATAAGAGTTATTGAGTTGGTGGGTTACCGTCGGCTTTAGAGGCCAAAACAAACGGCATGTGGTCGCGCGTACTCGACAAAAATTCGACATCGTTCGCCCAAGAATGCACAGTGCGGTTATTTATAGTGGTCGAGAGGAGCGCGGGGGCGGCGGCGACGTCTGGTGTCGGTCTGCCGGGGCCTACCGCCGATCACCGAAATAGCTTCTCCAGCTGGCAGTACCTGGCCACGTGGCGCGAACTCGCTCGTCGAGTGCTGGCTTACCTGTCTTCAGCCTTGGACCCGGCCACGGAGGTGTCTTGATTCTACTAATGTGTTATGTGCATATGACAATACGATTCTACAGTTATATAAATGAAGCTAAAGGTTACAAATACTATACCACTTCAAATATTACCTCATGTGCCGATTTTAAATTAAAAAAAAATATAGATTCAAAAAGAAATCGATTTTATTTGTTGTTTATATTTCATTCTAATTAAGCGATGTGTATTGTTATTGAACCATCTATACTCTATAAAAATAAATAAAATGGTGTGTCTGTTTGTAATATTAAAATGTACCAAAATAACGTCTTTTAAAATTTTTGCCTGTCTGTCTGTCTGTTTGTTCCGAGTCTGGAACGGCTGGCCTTGACGGGACTTTCACTGGCAGGTAGCTGATGATCCAGGGAGTAACTTCGGTTATTTTTTTTAGACTAGCTTTGTCCCACACCGCAGGGTTCCGCTAGTAAGTCATAAAATAACGAAGTTTCTTGGTTTTTTATTTAATGTTATGTGAAGAATATCAATAAAATTATGTATTTAAGACACACTCCAGTAACATTATATACTAACATATTTAAAAAGAATACCTTTTGCAAATTAAGACTCTCTAACAATTTGTAATATTAATTGATTAGTTAGTTCGCTAAAATAACAAAATGCATTACAGCTTTAAAATGATTATGTTCAGAGGTTCGGAATTATATTAAATTCCGTCCATTTAATTTATTATCATTCTTAGATTATATACATAACTGGCCTCTATTAGATCCTCAAAGTTAAAGTCGAAATTAATAACGCATGTTTTAAAATACCTATAGGTACAAATAAATAAAATTGAAGTGTCTGTTGGTAATCTCAAATTATCAGCTATTCACTAAATAAGTACAGTACTTACATCAAAAAACAATTATAAAATTGTTTGTCTGTCTGTTTGTTCGAGCTAATCTCTGGAATGGCTTTACCGATTTTGACTGAACTTTCACTGACACATAGCTGATGATATAAGGAGTAACTAAGGCTACACTCTTAAACACGCTTTTATTATAGACTATCTTTGTGTAACCTGCGTTAGTGAGGGTAACACCGCGCGGGGACCAGCTATATCAATATAGTTAAATAAATATAACTACAGAGTTTTCTTAGATTTCTATCAAATACAGTAGCAAATAAACTTTAGTTTGTTTTATTTGTTACATAGAACAATCATCTACGAGTAGGTATATATTTGTCTAATAGATTGTTTGAAGTTTTATTTTATTAGTTGGTGAAGTTATGTTTACATGCAACTGTCAAACAAAAATTGATTGGAGATGTGGAAAAGAAATGTATACTAGATGAAGAACACATGAGCGAGATAGAGGACAGATTTTCACTCACGATGCTTTAATTAAGGTTGTTCTTTTGTTTTAATAACCGATTGACGTAATAATCATTTTGGTATGCACATGCCAGGAGGTCAATTCGCATAATGAATTCAAGTTTCATTGCACTTTTCATTGTCAAACAAATGTCACCTTTGGTGCATCTTAATATAATATGTTTGCTTTGTATGTATGTAATGATCGCTAATGTTTGCCCAGTGGTCTTAGTATCAGTAGTTAAGTTTATTGTACACAATAGTTCTGTCGATTTGGGTTAATTTTGTAATGAAACCATTACCCTTCCTTTTGGCTCCGCCTTAGTCGGGTAAAAATGGAATTTCATTCAATCGCCAGTTAGAAATCCATACTTTTTTAAATTACGTGATTAAAAGTATTGTCCTTTCAATAAACTCTTAATGTCTTTTTTTATCAACTTCTGACTCTTCAATGAAACGTTTTAATGATATTTCTTCTCTCAAGTGTCAAATTTCAATTGCTGACGTAATATTATTGCGATTTGCTTACCTACCTTTAGGTAGGGATTTTCAAAATGTTTTTTTAAGTTTTACGTACAAAATCGTTTTGTATCAATAAGAATACGAATGAGTTAATCACAGTACGTAGTTGGCGCAACACTTGTTTACCTTTGTAAAAAAAAGAAAGGGAAAACTATAGCAGTGTAGGTATTTTAGATCTTTCCTAGACGGATAATTCAAAATAGTTATTTTGAATTAACAAATTAGAGTTAGCAAAACATTCCACTGTGATTTTCTTATCATAATTATGTTCTTACGGGTTTAGCAATTAATCTATTATTGACACTTACGATAGTTGAACATAATATGGAAATAAATATCTTAATTACGGAACTTTGTTATATTACAGAAGTGTTTAAGTGCCTCTGAACTTAAATGACACTAGATTTTTGGGATTTTCATCTGATTTCCTCAGTTATGTGAATGTATGAATGTGGTGTCCAAACATATATGTCAAACTTACGGTTGCAATTATTCTGAAAAAAATGAAGTAAAGTTTACGCAGAACTACTAAAAATAATTAAAGTACTGATTCAGAGATAGTTCCGTAATTCATGTTGCAGTTACAAATGGGTTGTCATATCAAAGAAGACAAAATTCCTAAATAATAGATGATAAAACTAAAAATGAACATTTCATGAACGTTGGGGTTCCAGGGATTTCCTTTCGAAGGTGCCCCTGGTTCCCCGACTTCTAGTACCCGAGACGGTGTGCAGTTTTTAGTCGGTTGGAGTCCGACAGAGCCACCAGTCAGTGGTATTCAAGTGGATTTGCGCACATAAAAAGGCGCTTCCATAAACCATGAACTGCTTGCAGGTTAAATTGTGTAGCTTAGCAGAGATGCTACGATATAGCAACGACAACCTTTTAAACGCTTGCCTACAAAATGACGTATCACAATCTCTCTGTTAACTTTATTCTGCTGTCTGTACAGGTTGATGTTATAAGAATGAGTGTCGTCTATATATACTACATACATGTAGGTCGTCAACCGTTTGTGATAGTGAGTCTAGTCTGCAAAATCGTCAGTCGTGGGAGTAAGAGAAGATATACACTAAGATGATATTTAAAGCTATTTACTATTCACATATTATTACTCTTACATGTTTTATACCAATGTTCCATAACTGTTATGACTTCTTTAAAAGTTAATGTACTTAAAAACCTTTTTGTTTTTTCTATTGAAGGGGTAACCTAACGCGTAGCTGGTATATAATGGTACTGAAAACTACTACTAGCATTAGTACTATTAATTATTCTGTGCTACTAGTATCAAAATCGCTCTCCGTTGAATGCGGCCCAGAGGGAGGAGCTGGTACTGGGGTGCCCCCGCTCAAAGATCTGTTGAGCACGCCAAGCTTCTTCGAGGCCAATTTGGCCGTACCTTCTAAATGGCCACGAATCTGGACTTCGCTCGAAATTTTGACACCAAGTATTCCAATATTGGCTGAGGCAGATAGGAAAGAGGCTTCAAAACGATCCCGTACGACCCATGGCAGTTTTGAACGCGCAAATTTGTGTCTTTGTCTGGTTAAATCGGACTACATTAAGTCTACACCAATCTGAGTCCTTATCCAAGGAGGTCTCAACTTCAGACACAAGTTTATTTCGACTCTCACTGACGTTTTCCTGAGAAATATTAGCGTGGCCGGTGTAGAGAGCATCGCCCGTGCTGTCATCCGCATGACAATGAATGCCGCTAATTTGTAGTATGTCCTTGATATGGAGGAGGAATAGAGTAGGCGATAACACACAGCCTTTGAGACACCAGCATTTACAGATACGGAGTCAGAGTATTCACCGTCGACTATGACCTTTATGCTTCTATCTGCTGAAAAGCTAGTGACCCAATCGTATAATTTCTCGGGAAGCCCATAGAAAGAGAGTTTCGAAAGAAGCGCTTTATGCCAGACCCGATCGAAGGCCTTGGCAATGTCCAAACTAACTGCCATGGCTTCCACCTTAGTCTCAATCGCTTGTGCCCAGCGATGTGTCAGGTATACTAGAAGATCACCAGCTGATCCACCTTTACGAAAGCCGTACTGCTGGCCACTAAGCAGATGATGACCTACTAGATACTGCAGAAGTTGACGGTTGATAACGGACTCCAATATTTTGAAAAAGAGGGAAGTTATGGCTATCGGCTTGTAGGTGGACGGATGAGAGATTGCCTTTTTTAGAGATCGTGTAGACCAATGCTGCCTTTCACGATGTCGGGACTACGCCAGAAGAGTAGGAGAGCCAAAAAAGACGCATTAAGACCGGCGCCAACTCTGGAGCGCACATCTTCAACACTGTATGAGGTATTCCATTAGGGCCACTCGACTTATGGATATCCAGGGATAAAAGTGCTAAACGCACAGATCGTTAGTTGAATTGGATATATCCAGCATACGGCTCTCGCACCGCGGTATGGTAGGTGGCTCGCCAAGGTGGGTAGCAATTCCCCCCCCCCCCCTCCCCCCAGAATACGAGGGGCAACCTCGTAACCAGAGAGGGATTCTCCAACGCTAGCGCACTTGGTACCCTTCTGGGGTAACAATCTGTGATTCAACTGCGCCCTCATAGGGAGGGATGGGCCTCAGGTGACCTCACTCGCTTGGTAAAATCCAGCGCAAGCGCTGTTTCACACCGGTTTTCTGCGAAGCCTTGGTATCACTCCGGTTGAGCCGGCCAATTAATGCCGAAGCGTGGCTCTCCCATTTAAAACGAGGTCGTTTCGTTCGTTTTCGTTTACCTATTTATTTTAATCCATAGTACGGTTCTAGAACTTGTTATTCCAGTGCAATTATATGACCAAAACGAACAAAAACTTTATAAAGAGACGAACTTGGTTTTCAGCATAAGAATCTACTATCAACACTGCAACGAATAGTGGAAATACCAAAGTGCAAAATAGTAAGCCGTATTTGATAAGAGGGTGGTAGGGGGTGTGGGAGGAGGCTGTCGGGACGTCTAGACATAGCGTAATTAGGAAGGTGAGCGCGTAGGCAGCTCCGACTCACGACGCGGACGAACTGAGCGGAGTGAAGAAGTCGTGCCCGCTAGCCTTGGACACGTCTTATTAAATACTAACAGGTAAATTACACAAATTGAGAAAGACATTTTTTGTTCGGTGGCTCTTAGTTCATTACGATAAAATACCAAATGAAAATGTAAGTCCAAAATACTACACTAACACCTAAATTCTAGACTACCAGAGCATCGAGGCGTGTGTATCAAGGAAATTTTGTTTGTCAGTACAATGTTGTTATATCGGTCTCTGTCCCCAAAACGGTTCAATGACGCGTTCGCGGATTTCGTCTTGTTTATCTCACTCTTTCTCTTTCAGACCTACTATACCTAATCGTTCTTGAATAAATACACTACTTAAAAAATATTCATATCTAACGCGTGCGTAAAATGGAATATTCGAACAGACTATATGTAATTACTACACAATACGTTACAAGGAATTGAGTCTACACGAGTAGTTAAAAACAAAATCTAGCACCAAAAACGTATAAGTCATTAAGGTGTAGGACGTTAGGTATGATAATGTTATTGTTATAGGCACAAAGATGATACACGCGCGAGTGTCATTGTCATTCGGGGCGCTGCGAATGACACTATCTTGAAGGTCATTATAACTGAGGATGTCACCGTGTAGTAATAGTCGTGTTCCTCTGCGGTTACGCGTGCGATGCCCGCTGGTGCTAATACTCGTTGTTTGTCAACGTCGGGTGGTGTCGACTGCCGCCGCGCGCCGGTCGCTTGCTATAAATAAATAACTCTAGCAGCGGTAGCGAGCCGCGTCATCGCCGTCAACTCACACGAAATACGGCCGCGCAAACAATTGCTATTGTCTATCTATGTGAATGCAACGCCCGCCACTTCTACGATCTTATTCACCGACGTAAATGCATTTGGGATGAATGGTGTGTGGCGTAACGTCCATTACATTAGTGACAATCATGTTTTTACCCAGTTTTTTGTTGAAATTTAAATAATATTTATATTTTTTTTTGTGAATATTGTATTTGGTACCTATAAATCATTATATGGTTTTAATTTGTTTTTACGCTTTGGTTCATGATTATAATAATTTAATAATAATAATTTATTCCTCACCACTATATAACATAGGTACGTTTACATCTATACAAATAAATGAAATTGGAGTGTCTGTTTGTAATATTAAAATAACCGCTTTTTAATAAATGCATATGTATGTATACATGGTACATGTACCAAAATATTGTACAATGAGCGCGGGCCCTATCGTAATACCAGCGCTGTAGTCACTCTGGCTACAGCAATTTGCTGAGATAGGCGCCTTTTCTGGCATTGCACAGGGCATTATAATATAATTGCTTTTTCTGTTTAAAACCATGTACTGTCCTGTGTATGTCTGAATAAATAATTTTCTATCTTTCTTTCTTTCAAAATAACTTTTTTAAATAATTTTGTCTGTCTGTATATCTGTTTGTTCCGAGTAATCTCTGGAACGGCTGGCCTTGACGGGACTTTCACTGGCAGCTAGCTGATGATCCAGGGAGTAACCATGTACCAAAAAATCATTTTTACAATTTTTGCCTGTTTGTTCCGGGTAAACTCTGGAACAGCAGGACCGATTTTGATAGGACTTTTACTGGCAGATAGCCGAATGTTTCCATATTTTAATTTTATCAGCATACACGAAGTTTTCTTTCAAACTACATCCCATATAGCACTGAGAAGAAAAACTATCTACTTATTTCAGATCGTGCAAATCTTAATATTTCATAATGCAAATCTTTTCAGTACATTTATCTGCTTAATAAAATATTTAAAACACATTTTAATTGTAGGTTTCTGAAAGTAATTAGTAAAGACGTAAATTCGTAATTTCGTTTGAATTGAAACGTATTGTTATATAACAATCATGTTCCAATCCTACAAATATTAAGAGAATACACGACTAGTTACAGTGGTGTCCACCTGGACGACTGTAAAATAACAACAAAGTAAGCCTAAACACGCGTAAGTTGTGAGTCGCGCGACTGGGTGCTGGCGATAAATACCCGGTTATTTCTATCGATCCCGCGGCCCACCAATAAAATATGCTTAGAGTACGGTAGCATTGTCGTAAGGAGTTTGTAAGGAGTATGTACAAGATCTAGGGTTAAATTTCCACTTAAATAAAAAGTATGCAAATAATGACAGGTAAGTTCAAATATTCGTAACATTTATCATTTTTTGAGGTCTCCTATTCCATCGTCTTTTCTTGCAATAAATTCTAAATAACTGACCGGTGTATGGATGTTTAGCGGTCTCTCACGCCCGTGCCTCGAAAGCACGTTAAGTCGGTTTGTCCTCCTTGTCATCAACATCTAAAGCAATCGGTAATTGGGAAGCCAGGGCATGCAAATATACTGACAACTAGTTCAAGCTTCGAATTTAGTTCATCTTCAGGTTTTTGCAGATATCCGATACCAGTCACTCCGTGGAAAACTGATAATTAACTAAAACCAAATAATTTAGTTAAACTGATTTCCGACCCACACAATATTGGCAATAATATAGGCTAGGAAGAAGAAGACGTGAACATTTCAATGAATTTGAACAATTATTACTTAACTTGAGGCCCTGGATTAATGTACACAAGGCTTCACGACAGCAAAATACGGCCCTGGCCATATTTAGGAGGTTCGAATTAAGGTTACGAGGACGGATTTTTGTATGTACATGAGAGATGCAAATGTGGTTTTAAGAGATGTTATATTTTTGCAGATTTTAAAGATACAAGAAAAAACAAAAGAAAAATACAAGATCGATAGAACCGTTAACATGCGTACATACACACATGCCTATTATTACTGCGAAGGAATAGACAGAATACTTAAATGATTTCAAAATATTTTTTCATATCTAAGTGGAAAGTTCAAATGTTAATTTTGTAGTAACAATCATTTTTGAAGTGAAAACTTCTTTATCCGTGTTGGGCACATTTTGGTTGGGGAAAATCTTAGGAGACCGCGTCACGGACATGCTACTGTTTGATGGGGATAATTTTAATTTAAACAATATGAAATTTCTAATTTTACATATAAATCCCTCCCCACATCCCTTTCCCTTTCCCCCAAAGGTCGGCAACGCACTTGTGACGCCTCTGGTGTTGCGGGTGTCTATGGGCGGCGGTAATTGCTTACCATCAGGTGATACGTCTACTCGTTTGACACCTATACCATAAAATTATAATAATAATTTTACAAATAACTTTCTAAGTTATAAGTTTTCACATTTTTCTTAGATCACCAATTTAAAAATGCAAGAGAATTATGTTTTTTGACGGTAAAACATCCGTTGTTAACGTTCAGGTCCTGGTAACAGCTAATTTGTTACTGACTTGCCGTATATTATTTTAATAGCTTTATGGTAGTTGTTAAGGTCCAAGTAAGGCATGGTGCACTTTCTCCACACTCTGGTACTGCGAAACTGACCAATAGTCATTCGCGTGCATACTTCGCCGTAATTTTTGCATGCGCGAGAGTCCGCAGGCGCGAGCTCGATTGTTTTCGTCGTGTTTCGCGGTTTATTTCCGGCCCGTGTGGCGCGAACTGCAAGCCACTCGCGCACGTCAGACTGTCCACCAACGTTACTACAACTACAACACTTGATATTAGATCGTCGATGTTGTACTGTCTAATAAATTTATAAACGTGGTCAAAATGTATTACGAAACGTCTACAACAATGTTATATCTTTGAAATGATGAATTTTCAAAAAAGTATTATCGACTTTAGCGTGTCCACACGTGAATAATCGTAATACATTGTATTTTTCAGTAAGATTTCAAAATAACACCTCTAAGACCTAAAATTACTTTCTTAAGGGGTGGTATTTTTTCGTCAAAGTGTTAAGGCTATTTTTATGTAAGCTCCTGGAATCTTCTTGTCCTTATAAGAGATAACCACATTGCTAATATTAAACACGTAATCACTAAGTACATAAGATTAGAAGGAGTGTCATGTCACCGGAATCTAAAACAATATATCAAGGTAGTAGAGCCACGCTGATTTCAGCACAAACGGGCCGGCTCGACCGGGGCGGTACTACCCTCGCACAGAAAATCAACGTAAAATGACAGCGATCATGCTGTCGTGTTTTGTTGGTGAGTGCGAGACCTGAGGCCCAATGATGCGAAAGCATCACTAGCCCGCCATGGTGTGGGTCACCATGCTGCATTGTTGCATTGTCTGCGTTCGCAGTATGGTGACCATCACTCTTGGATTCTGCTTATGCTTTTCATCAGGCAGAGTAGAGTCAATATGGCAGGGTCAAACATAAAAAAAAAAAAAAACTAAAATTAAAACATTGAAATATTAAAAATTTTAATTTACAATTTATTTTGAAAAACAAATTGTTAGTTTGAAACCGCATAAAATAATGTATTATTTAATTTCTTTCGGCTGGCAAAACTATTTAGGTACATATACCTATATGTACGTACTGAACACGACTAACGTATACATATCTGATCTTTGCTGTTAACCCTCAAGCACAAAAGTTTTGCCAAGGCATACTTTCGTTACCTACTTTGTTTCGGTCTCCCGTAAAGTGATGATCATATCCACAAATAAAAAACTTTAAAAGACTCACTCAACTAAGTACACATCACATCCAAAGCCTTTAATAATAGACCACAGTTGGACATAGGCCTCTCCTTAGAAAAGAGGTTTAAATAAGTACCTAACTACTGAATTACTACAATAGAAACTAAACTATATTGTTTTTACTAATAGTAGCAATTAGTGGAACTTTTATTGGCATTTACCTTAAAAAGAGCATTTATTATTTATTTTTGACAACTAAAACGTGTCAAAAAAGAAAAAAAAAATATCTGCATATCAATTAAAGTATTGAATCAGGAGATCGTTTTTTGTTTTTTCGAAAAACAGTCCCCATTTCATCTTATCCAATTTCTTTTTTATCATTAATTTCATCACGACGAAGAAGAGACTTAAAGACTTAAGATTTGATGACTAAATACTTGAAATCGGCAGAAATAGCTGTTCCGGCTGGTTGTCATCAGTATTGAATCAATATGACAATGAAAGAAATGAAAAAATCATATAGTACTAAATCTAGTTTTGACTAGAGATAGGTTATTGAAAACGGTCGATTTTACGACTTTCCGCACACTTCTTTCGATAGACAGATCAATCATAATCAAAGTCAAAAAATATTTTATTCAAATAGGCACTTATTTTACAGGACTTATGACTACTCAATATTTAAAAATCGAGTGATTCTAGTCGCCAGTTCCAAATGCAGCCTGACCTCCATAGAGAAGAATCTGGCAAGAAACTCCATAGATGCTCCTTTAAAAAAAAAAAAACATTATCATCATCATAATCTTAGGACCACAGAAAATATCATCTAAATCGTATCGTATCTAATCGTATCTGCACCCATATAATGTATCATCGATAGTTCCTATTATGTTGGTACGATTCAGTCTCGTGTCATAAATATCAAATGTGTAAGTGGCGTACTAACACCTGTATAAGTGACCTAAGTATAGCTGCACATCTTATGTACCATGCCGAATCAACATTTTCTAATTCTGCTTGGATACAAGGCGCTAGCCGAATATGTAATTGTATGTAATATAAGCGAGGAAGTTAAATCCTGATAGAACCTTCCGATCTTTGCAGAATGGACCCTATGCGTAATATGTGCTCCATGTGTATTGCTGTACGCTTATTTGTAACGTAAATCCCAAAATCGTCTCTGTGTCTATTTTAAAATGCAATGGATAAAAACTTCATTTCATCAAATGTTGCTTACAAATTGTAAAACTATCTAAGAGAATATGTTTATACTGGTTTAAACAATAGTTAAACAATTACAACTATTGTATTTTTAAGTAGATAACTAATTAGTGATTACATTTTTTGTTACCGGATGCTTTAATCAAAATATTTAAGATAATTGAGAGAACATTGGCCTGCCCACCCACAAGCTTTTCGACTCTCTAAACTTTTTAAAAATAAGATTGAAGATAGACTTAGTGGTGCAGTTGGTGATGTAGCGTATGCGATAGCTGAGCTGAGATCTCTTATTGGATTCCCTGGTCGGATAAAATGTTTGTATGACTTGCAAATTTGTTTCGGAATATGGTTAGATAGATGAATTAACAGACCTATGTAAAGTATGAGTGTATTTACTAAAAAAGTTTATGAAGATTCTATCAATCAATCTAGTTGATCATAGTACAAGCTCTGCTTCATTTGGAGGTAGATGGCGTTGTGTGTCAGATGTCCGAAATATTTACTTTATTACAAAGAAGCGTGATCTGCTTGCACGCTCATTCATACGATTTAAGAGAAATCTGACATAATAATACACAATGGGCGTTATAAGCAGACCATGTTTTCACACTTGTTTTTGTTAGTGTACTTCTACCAGCGTAGATTGTCGTTATTCATGCATACTATCGTCTGGCAGCAAGAAATAACATATTCTATATTTTTTTTGTAAACGAGAAAAAAATACCCATGTATTGACTTCAATATACCTTTATTAAAAGTTATTTTCATAACGCAGTCCTATCTTATAGATGTCAATACAAACTATAAAGAATTAAAAACATTATAAGAATGTTGTAACTCTCAAGATAGTAGCTAATAAAATAATCATAATCAAAATCAGTGTATTGGTTTAGACAAAACATTATAATACATATAGTAACAGAGATACATAGTTACCTTCGCAATATCACTATGGACTGTAAACAGGTAGAATTTCCCTTATACCTAGAGACCTTAGAGGTCTGTCAAAAATACAAGGTATATACATACATATACATAGTTTCAACTGAAACATAATCAGTAACAATAGCTTTTAAAAGGCGCGAACAACACGTACGGCGATAGAACTACTAACTACATAATCCCTCGCCTCATAAACAAGCTACCGCCGGATTTAGTTAATAAAATTACACAGAGTAACATTAAAATTAAATTAAAACTATTTTTATAGACAACAGTTCTAATCTTTCTAGATATAATCCCATTTGGGAGGTATCTGGCTTTCGTGTTGATATTACACGCTTACAGATTGTGTAAAACAATGTAAATATACAGGAAACCCTTTTATCGTGTTATGTATCTTATATATATCTTGTATTATTGTTTTATGTGTTAAATAAAAGAAAAAAAACTGGATAAAGGCCTCTCCTCAGAAATGAGGTATTGGTCCTTTATACAAAGGTGGCCAGAAACGGGTTAGCTAGTGTGTATAATTATTCTATTCTATTGTAATAACTGTTGTGTGTAATACTACTAATTTAATATGAATTGAATTCGAAGATTCTTTTAATTTACGCGATTTTGGAGATAAAATGAAAGACCCTCGAATGATCGACAATGTCTTTTCTCTGTTTCTCTTGTGTAAGGACTTTATATATATATATCATTTCTACTATTTATCAAGTACCTTCAAGAGAACATTTTAAGTAGGAACAAGTACAAAAACTACTTAAGGCAAAATTTATGTTCAAGTCAAAAACAAGTGCGTTCTATTAATGAAGTCTTTCATTGTATTTAGTTGCTTTTTTTATTTATTGGAACAAAAAAGCAGATAGATACATGTTAGATTATAACTAGATATTATTCCCATAACATTATTCACGGATAACATAAAGAATCAATGTTATCATATATTTATTATGGATCAGGGTTACTCCGTATATGTTAAGAAAGTTTAAAATAATAAATGCCTCATAGGTTACTAATTTGCAAAATGTCAATGTATTTTAGCAGGTGTCTTCTACTAGTTTAAGAAATTTTAGAAATGATAAAATCTAATTCACTCGTGAGGCTATGGCAGATATTTGCATAGTATTCGTTGTAAGTGGTAGTCTTTTTGGTCAAATATCTGATTATAATTTTTGTCCTTCATCTGAGTGTTGTGTTGAGAGTGTTGGAATAGAAGAACTAAACAACTCTGTTAATCTGTTCTAGAAACTATTGCGCAAAATGTGCTTACTTTGTTGGAGTTTAAAAACAGAAAAATATTATTAATATATAATAATTATAGACATAAATGAAAAATCTACACAAACGACAGTACATAACTAAAATATTAATTGATGTCTGTACGTATTTCTCCTGTATTGTGACTTATTTTACACGTTTCTGATACATTTTTATTCCAACTTTGTCTATTGCTATCTTACTGGCTTCAAATACCATATTTATTAGTATTGATTTTTATAGTTTACATAGTGGGTGATCGAGAACAGTGACTTACGGTGAATTGGAGGGAGTTTGTTCGTTTTAGTCTTACCAGCCTTGGGTCCAATGCCTACAGATGCAGACACATGTGAAAATTCAGGAGCAACAGAGTCTAAACACTATTCTAAGTTCAAGTAAGTATTCTCAGGGCAGGATTAGACTTTTGCCAATAATTTTTGTTAGTCAAGTAATTATCAAGTGTAAACACTTACGCTAGGAGCTGGATGTAAGAAGCCGATGTTCGGCCTAAGTTGCGTGCAACTGAAGAGACCTATGTCTAGTGGTGAACTGCGATAGGCTGATGATGATAGTAGTATGATCAAGGTTCAAGGACAGCATAACGTTTACTTGCTTTATACGGGTGCACATAGAAACCAAACATGTGGGCTTGTGGGCAGCGCAATTATATTTAATGTAATTAAAATTGTACCTTTTTTATCCGATTTGTATCCAACTTTGTATGCAATTTTTATTTATAGTTTAAAACATCGTCTTTGGAACTGTTCATCTGTTCATCTCAGGCAAAGAATTTAGTAGATTCATCGGATCTTTCTTGGATCCTTTTAAACAGGTATTGTACAAGCGTAACTTCCTAACCTTCATACCCATTTGTATAAAGAAAAATCATAACGTTACTACTAAAACTTTAGTTCAAAAAATTGAATTTCTGCACTTTGAATTATTATTTTTATAAGACGCTTTATACTACTACATTTAATTTAATAGAAGTATCTTTTGTATTGTTGTACTCATGAAGTAGCATAGACAATAGTTTGTGTATTGATTTTTAACGGGAGAAATACAATTATCGCTTAAAACTTAGACGCAACTTAAGTTTTAGAATTATTTTCAGAAAGAAACCCAGAAATAGGGATAAACCGATTACCTAACTTATGAAACCCATTGCCCTCAACTTGTAAAACTGTGAACTATGATAAGAATATAAGATATTAAAACACAATCCTGAACAGGTATGCGCTACGTTCTATCCGAGTAAGAATACAAGAAGTAGGCATAGTATATGTTAGAATCTCATGAGTGTGGATGGGAATCGTAGAGATGAGGGGTAGGTATAGGCGGTGGTAGGTCGTCAGCTGAGGCCAGGCTCGGGCGATGGCCCCGCGACCCACTTCCTCCCTAACCCCCGAACCTCCCCGGTGCCTTATTCCTTTATCTGTGTGATAACAAGAAGTTAACGGCGCTCCTGCACTACGCAATGAATACATTCGTTAAAATTAAACGGTATAGAAACAGCTTTCTGAGCGCAGCTACGACACAATATTGTCACTTATTAAAAATTATAATATAGACAAACGTCTCTCGCGCGGCGGTGACCCAGCACCTGAGCAGTTACTATATTTTACTCGTGCCGAACATATACAAAGATTGATCTAAGCTGTTTTAAAAACGTGTCTCGGTTAATCGTATTCAAACGATATTCCAATGCATAATTCACAAAACGAACGATGTAATAGTGCAGCGCGTCTGACCTTTACGCGAAACAGGAGCCGCGCCTCGTGACATACCTACCTAACAAGCATAATACATGCGTAATTACGATCGATCGGTGAACAGAGTAATCGGTAAACACAAACAGAGGTTGAAACATGTACGGGACCGATGGTGTAAATAGTGAGCAAGGTGGCGAGTGGCGCTGCCGATGCGACAAAGGCTATGATTTCGCGGTTGGCCAGAGGGCGACAGGCGGCTGTGTCTGCCGGCGGCACGGCGGCGCGTCGCGTTCGACGACCTACCGTCTCAAGGCCGCTCTTACACGTGCCAGTCATGCCACCGGGCGCTTCCTGCCGCCATAACAAATCTCTCCCCGCCCGACACCCTCTCGCCCATCTCAATCTACGCAATAGGCTGGGACTAAGTCCTTGTTTCTTAGAAGAGGTCCTTCCCTGAGTTGTTATCGTTCAAACAGTTGAATGTCTCGAATTTCTTAGATAATTTAATTTTGACTCTGGATCAATACGCTCAGATTCGCCATTATTTTGTAGGAAAACTTTTACAATTGATTTTGGAAATTATAGACCTTTAGGGTATGTACATTTTTTTAACGTTACATGTAGACAAGTGCTATTTGTTGCAACAATAGGTCACTCAAACTGGTTGTTTAATTCAAAATGGATGTAAAAATATAAACAGTGTCTGTGAATTGTAATAGTTGTACGTTGTTTTGTGTTGTTATTTGTAGTTTTAAACTAGACGTTTTAGTTAATGTTTTTTTAGAAGAATGCCGTTGGATACTATAACTAGGTTTATTTTCTTATAAGAATACATTTGTATTAAATAATAAAGTGTGGTCTGTCTGAGTGTATGGTTCAGAAGTTAATGTTTGAGAACATGTAAATAGGTCATCACCCGGTCTTGATTGTGTCAGAGCTTCTATGATTGGAATTTGCCGCACTTTAATTAAGTTGATTTTACTTATATATAGTTGGTTAGATCAAATAATAATAAATGGAATAATGTAGAGCCAGAATTTTCGCCGTAGTTTCCTCAAATTTTAATTAAAAAGCTTAAACCGATATGAATTAGTTTTGCATAAAAAGTGTTACGAGTAAAGAAAACTTAGAGAATTTAGAGTTTGTTTATAAAACCCAGATGTATTCTTTATTTCGACATAAGAATTTCCGTAATGCATTCTAATTTTGTCATTATAAATGGTATCATTTTGTTAATCCCCTCTGTGCTATATTTCACTTCATTCAGAATTACCTTCACATAATATTTCCTAGTTTGCATTCTATTTTTGTGAAGTTCAAATGTTCATTCTATTTTGGTTAGAAGTTTTTTTATTTACTAACTTGTTGAGAAATTCTTTATTGAAACAACTGCTTACCTCTTTTAAGTATTATGGTCAAAGTTCAAAATTCCCGCCTCCCTTTTCTCTTATAAATTTTACATAATTTGTTTCGTTCTATAAACGACTTTAATTAGATGTTTTTTTTTTGTTCTGTTTTTCTTATCCTAATTTTATGTTGTGCATGTGTGTGTGTGTGTGTGTCTCTAGCATGTTTCTTAATTGCAGACGAAAGAATCACGACCATAAATATACCGAGCAATTTACATTCATTGGTTACGTTTTTCATTCATTATTTTGTAGAGATAGGTGTAGTCTGTTTGTAACCTTATCTCTAAGTTGCTAATTTTGGCTCGACGGATGCACATAAAAATCTTTTGTAAAATTTATTAAGTTCTGGTATGCTATCTAAAATTGAAAAAAAAAACAAACACTATAGATTTTATGCTACTGCTGATTTTGCATAGGAAATGAATTCATCTTTAACTCAGTATTTTAAATTATTGATATCTGAATGCATTAAAATTTGTATTTAACGTAAACAAAAACAAGCCGTCTACAGAAAGTGTGTCATCTTAAATATAGTACTAGTTGCGCCCCGCGGCGTTACCTGCGATTGTTGCCTCTCATCCCACAAAAAGTTTACACTTTTCGGGATAAATTGCTATTCCTCCTATTTCTGACTTTAATCTAATTATGTGACTAATTTCATCCAGATCCGTTCAGCCGTGATAAAGTAAAAAATATCCAACTGTCGCTTTAAAATGTTACACGTTAAACACTATGTTTTATGAGTGACTGGATTGTTATGGATTTGACTTTATGTTTGACTTGACTTGTCATATATATTGTTGTATATAGGTTTAAGTGGTCACCTCGTTGCTCCCTAGTGTCGTAGGTTCAACTTCCAAAGGGGGCAATAACTTATGTCCTTTTTCATATTTGAACCTACCAAAGCGTCAACCCTGCTCTACTCTGCCTGATGTAAAGCATGAGTAGAATCCAAGAGTGCAGCATGGGGACCCACTAAACACACTTTGGTGACCTAGTGAGCGTCTGCGACCAATCTGCCCCGCCCACGGCTATTTAAGTCTGGCAATTCTCCGGGCAATGCCGGTGATAGAAAAAAAAAATATTTTCGAGGAAGGTCTATATTTTCTTCAATTTTATTAATAGCCCTGGAATAAGTAAGGTAGGTATTACTAGTAGAAATACTAAAAATCATTAGATAAGATTCCTGGGACTAATTTAACAAAAACGAGGCTGGAACGGATTTGGACGCGTTCTTTGCGAAAACTATGTGTCGGTATTACCCCAAGTTTCAAGTGATTAAATCT
This sequence comes from Spilosoma lubricipeda, assembly GCA_905220595.1. Classification (NCBI taxonomy): domain Eukaryota; kingdom Metazoa; phylum Arthropoda; class Insecta; order Lepidoptera; family Erebidae; genus Spilosoma; species Spilosoma lubricipeda. The sequence continues at coordinate 8,783,603 of HG992290.1, forward strand.
AAAGGGAAATTATAATGCTAATAATGATATTTTCTCACTCCTACACAACACCATCTAGTCACCTAACTAAGCGGAGCTTATACTGTGGGTACTAGATCACTCATATAAACACATATACCCTTTTTTGTAAATATATAACTACAAATTATACGTAGAATAACCAAGACTTAATCAAACATATAAAGTTCGTTAACACAAATGTTTGACTCGAGCGGGTAGCGAATCCGTGACTTTTGGTAGTCCCATTACAGAAATTTTAAGAGAAAACGAAAAAATCCGTAAAAGGTTACAAAATATGGTAATCCGCAGGATGAAATTGAATAATATAATATAATATAATATAAATAAATATTTCGGACATCTAAACACACAACCAAACTAAGCAGAGCTTGTATTATGGGTACTAGACAACTGATACTAATACTTATATACTTTTTTTTTTGTAAATGCATACATATTATAGATAGAAAACACCCAAACTCCGAAACAAATATTTGCAGATCATACAAACATTTGATCCGACCCGGGAATCGAACCCGAGACCTCAAGAACAGCAGTCGCGTACGCTACCACTGCGCCACTAGCTGCGAAATTGCTGTCATAAGCTATATGTTATATGTTATAAAAATTATAAAATCACAATAGAATCGAAAATACCATACAACTCGTGACTTTTTTGGAGTTATATAAAATACAAGCGCGGTGGGTGCTCAACATTACGATATGAACATTATGATATCGCAAATTTATTTGCAGATTAGTTTTGTTCTGTGTACTCAGATAAAATACCTACAGTCCGTTGTACTTTAACTAATTAAAACAATTAAAATAAAAATGTTAAAGATGCAATAAAAAAACTTGATGCATTGAAGGGTGACCCCTTCAATGCATCAGAATTGATCAGGTCCTGACGGACCTGATCAATTTCACCTATTTTTGTTAAACTGTGTGGTCGATTGCTTGCATTACCACTTTCCTTAAACCTATTCGTTCCATGTCTGAAGGAAAATTTCGTGACGAGTGGAAGTAAGCTCGTATAGTTCCAGTTTTTAGAAAAGGGGATCATGCAAATGTTGCTAACTACAGGTTAATATCCATACTTTCTTGTTTTTTCAAATTGTATGAGTCTGTCCAGTATTCTTCAATTGTAAATTTTTTAATCGCTAGTATTTCTGTCCATCAGCACGGATTTAGAAGCGGTCGCTCCATTCTGACAAATTTCATTTACTTTATTTTCGACATATCTCGGGAAGTAGATGGTGGGTCACAAGTAGATGCAATATACATAGACTTTAGCTGTTCTTTTGATCAGGTCAATCATAAAATTATTTTGCATAAGCTGCATGCCTATGGTGTGCTTAACGTGACCTCCGAATCACGGAGACGCTCATGGTAACATGCCACTAGCGGTCACCCATCCAGGTACTGACCGAGCCATCGTTGCTTACCCTCGGTGATTATTTCTAATCACCGAGTGCAACTGGATTATGAGGGCCGTATACAATGTAATAGTCTAATATAAAAAATATCCCAGACATCAAATTATTAAAATATTCTGCACGCAATTTTCAAGAACTAATTCAGGTCAACAATCACCCATAAATAGAATCCTTAATCAATATAATAATATCCAAACTCATAATCCAGACATTGACATCTTTAGCCAGTCGTTTGATGTATTTAAAACTGAATTAACAAAAAATATTCCATGTCCAGGCATATGAAGCATAGTAGTAGTAAATGTAGTTAGTTATTTTTGTTTTATGGATATGGTTGATGGTTGTTTTCTGAATACAGTAAATGCTATATACACCGTAATTGTCATACATATCAGATAAAATCCTACAGGTCATAGTTATTAGTAGTTAAGATAGTTTTTTATATACTTAAATAAAAAACAAAAATAAAACCACTTCACCACCTTGCCGTTAAAGTTATGATGAAGTCATGATTGTTAGCCGAAACAAGCCCATTTTGAATAACTCGCTACCATATTACTAATTTTAAATGCTAAGTAAATTAAAACATTGCAACAGCTGAATATATTTACGGCTAGCACGACTTCATTTGCAAATTTCTTTAAAAACATTGAATTCCTCCATGAAAGGTTACGGTTTGATCAGTCACGGAAACAATTTCGTCGACGTTGTATAATCAAGATTTTAATAGCGACTGAGAAGTTATAAAAATCTTGATTTACAAGAGACATTTGTAATGTTGATCATCTATACTACCTGTTACTATGAGTAGTCTTTTTGGTTATTTCCTCAATAACACTTATCGTGTTTAGGTATGATGTAGGTATGGGAAGGATTTCATCGCATTAGCTGTAGTTGCAAATTCGTTGTAAGTAGATGGCAGACACATAAATCAAGAGCAAAGCGCATAATGTAACAGAAGTAACATTCAAAGAACAACTTCAAAGCGAGCTTTGAGAATGCGGCTAAAATTGGAATCATTTAAAGCTTTGTAAACGTAGGTTATGCGGTTAAGTTTAGTGGGCGTATAGTAAGATTGACTCGTCATTAAAGCCCAAATTTATCACAAAAAGTAAACGTAGGTATTTATTTGGCTTTTGTTTATATTACATCAGCGAATCGCTAAGGGGTCAGACGGCTGATGTAATTCCTCTTCGATTTACTGTTTTAAAAATTTGAAGTGTCTAAATATATTTTTCTACTAGTTTTCTTTAGTCTAACTTTCTTGTTAAATCATTATATTTTTACTATTCACAAACATCTTATATTCATTACATATGCGTGAAATTACAAGAGTTTGAAACATCGGTATCAGATGTAAGAAATATAGTGCCGTTAGGTGGGTAAGGTAGTACTATATTCATCATATTTCAAAATTTGTTCAAAAATTTGGAGTCAGTGTAGTGTGAATTACTGTATTTTTGCCTGATTCCAATCTTTCTTGGGAATTTAATTGTCGTTAGATGGGATAAGAAAAACGCTTATCGCGGAGAACGCAGACACCTGCAACTTATGTTGCAACGAAAGAATAGCTATACATTTCTTTTAAAGGAGGCCATGGTATCCTTCAGTCAAGCCAATATCTAATGTGTTTTCATTCTGCTTTTTACGTCGAGGTTTTTTGTTTTATATTTACAGATGCCTTTGCCACTCTACGAAGATTTCTGTGTTGCGGGGCTTTTACAAACATACATGAAACGGACACAAACAATACCCAGACTCAAAACAATAATTAATTTGTAGATCATGCGAACTTTGAACCCACAACACACAATATTCTTAAGCTTAAGCCACTACGTCATCCATACTGTCAAAGTTTGTTGAGTACTTGTAAAACAGCAAAAACAACGCTTGTAGAGTAGATACTTGTTGGATCAACAGTTATCCTAAGCAATGATATTTTTACAATGGACGAGTACTGTTTATACGTATATTATATTTAACTCAGATTCATTAATTATTATTAAAATACTAACTGACCCACGCAACCTCGTTTGCGTCTCCTTTGCCCGTAGCGTGATAATTTTTCCCCGTTTTTGAAACATTCTCCATTGGTGCTTTGCTTCCATTGGTCTTAGTGTGATGATATATAATTTTTAATCTTTCTCGATAAATGTACTATCCAACATTGAAAGAATTTTTCAAATCGGACCCGCTGTTCCTGAGATTAGCACGGTTCAAACAAACAAACTCTTTAGCTTTATAATATTGTAGTATGGATATATTTAAGTATAATATGGACAACTAATCGATACAAAAGATTTTATCTCTAATAAATCTATCTAATCTAAGGATCTAATAAATTCATAGCCCTCTTCATTGAGATCTGTATATTCATTTGAAGAAAACGAATACTATTGTAGTAGATTAGTGGGTGTTTAACAGGCGCTCATCGTGGTGATGGTAAAATCTGTATAGCGCATATTCTTTTTATACGTAATAGTGTCCTCATTATAATTAAATTTATTCATTGTGTTAATGTGTTTGTCAAATATTACAACATGTCAAATATGGTCTTTATGGCATTTTTTTTTAAAGAATGAAGTGAATGAAAATGATTTTTTTTTATCGTTAGATTCTGAACGTATTTCTTGATTGCATAGATCATTGTGGTTGAAGACTAACAGTATGCCTTAAAAGTATACAAGTACAATTTTAACAAAAATAAAACCGACTTCAAGGTTCGACTCGATTTCTCTTGGATGCCATCATCAGATATTAATGTCCTTATCATCGTACTACCGTTGGGACATCTCCTTTCCATTAAAAAAAGAATCATCAAAATCGGTTCATAAACGACAAAGTTATCCGCGAACACACAAAAAAACAAAAAAATATATACGCTCGAATCGAAGAAACCTCCTCCTTTTTTTGAAGTCGGTTAGAAATAAGATAAATAAGTTAATCAAAGTATAAAAAAAAGAGTTTCCGCGCAGAAAAGTGTAGTTATAACTTGTTACTGATTTGAAATACTTTGACTTTGGCGTTATTTTGTTGTCTTTTAAACCAATCATATATATATAAACAGATGAAAAGTAAATTGATAATATTATCATTGCAACAAGACCTTAGACATGGTCTTATTAGTGAGCAACTTAATTAGCAAATTGAATCACGCTACAACACGCCTATCAACGATATTTGCATATGTGTTCGTTCACTTATCGTTTCTTAATTGCCTCTCTGACCTGTCTGTTCGACATATCTCCACTTTATAGTTATAATTCTGAGAATGTTCAATTGTTTTGTCTTTGTTGATATCACTCATTCGTATTATAAATATGTACAAATGTATAGGGGTATTGTGTTTGGAGGCGTCAGTAGTTGCGCAGTGCGTATCGAAAATTTGGCGAGAGGCGTCAGAGGTGGGGAGGCAGGGTGAATCGAGGGCGAGGGATGTCAGCCAGCGGCGGCGGAACCTTCGCCCTGATAACCTATATCTGCACATCCCGACGACGCGCCGCCGGCGCCGCGCCCTCTGCCGCATACCTCTTCACATTCATTTTCTCAATGAATTTATTCTTAGCTGCTTTCAGTTAAATCTTAGTTTTTTCGATAGCCTGCACCTGATTGTTTAAATGTGTCATCGCAAATTATGTGTTAGTAAAAGTAGGTGGTTTGTATCTTATTAATTTATTAATGGCTCAAGAAAGAATTCGAATTCAGGTGAATATACTTGAACTAGTGAATGGTGCTCTTCTTTAGCAATTTTCACACATTTTTAGTTCGTAATATTTTAATAAAGGTTAGTTATTAAAGCTATAATAATATAACATTTAAAATACTTGCTTGCTTTAGAATGAAGAAGGAATTTAATTCACATTTCCTACTGCGATGAAGTCAATCGAAACGTTATCATCTATGATTAGAATTAAAAACAGTGCTAAACACACTTTACCCAAAGCAATTTACCTAATTAAAAATATTGTTATATATAATTATATTATAGACGTTGACAACCAACAAAGCATTGTTCGTTGTTTACAAACTGATAACGACATTATCACAGTTATCAGTTCATTACTTCGAGTGCTTTAACTTTATGTCTGGTGTCTGGCTGCCTTTGATACGTTCTTAGTAAACAGTGAGTATCCGTTACGCCCGTAACGTGAATTCCTGTTTTAAAAATTTACCTAGATGGAATAGGTCAAAATTTGGGTTGGTATCTTAAACCTCACACCTAGATATCATTAATGCAAGAAACATTTTATAAATTAATCTAACTTAATCGTTCTAATTATTGTGATTAATGTATTTAGGGCAAAATCAACGTGGTCTTATGTGAATCAAATGGATACTGAACTACGGAGGACCTCGGCTGAAAACATTGAATGTATTGTTATGTATCGTTGGCACAGAAGTGAATACGGGTGCAGGCGCCGGGCACGGCAGGTGTACTGACCGGAGTGCGCGGGCGGGTCAGGCGGCTCGGGCGGCGGCGAAGACGACTCGGTGGTGTTGGAAGGCGCGCTCGCGCAGGCGGCCGCCGACGGCGCATCTTCCGCGGCGCGGGCGGAGGGCGCGGACGGGCCGGGGGGAGGCGCGCAGAGCGCGACCAGCCGCAGCAGCGCCACGCACCACCACCAGAGCACGGCGGCCAGCGCGCGGGCAGCGCGCCTGACGCGGTCCGGGACCTTCTCGCGCCTGACGCGGCCCGGGGCCTTCTTGCGACCGAAATACGCGCACCGTTAGATACTGGTGCACCGACGAGCTTGCTCCGTTACCCGGCGGGACTCGTGCGGCGTCGGGACGGTTGGCGAGGCGACGCGGGTGCGCGCGCGCGGCCACACGGCGACTGGGGCGCCGCTCCCGAGAGCGTACGACCGCGCCCGAACACTATTTCGGGAGCGACGCTCCGCGCCGCTGCCGCCGCCCGCCCGCCGCACGCTGCCAATTTTACGCGAAATTGCGGGCGGGCGGTGATGCGATATGTACCACGCCGCCGCCACCTGCATTTGCGCCACCGGTGCGCTTCTTAATAACATTCTGCAGGGATTTGGTGAACTCATTGATAACATTTTTGTTGCGAGGTCTGTGATAAGTACGCGGACCCGAATCTGCAGCCGCCACAACTCGACACGTGCCCCATCTGTCTACTCAAAATAGTCGGCGGCGAACGTGCTGCTGGCCCGTGTCAATAGATACAATGTCGCAGCTATTGGCAAGGAAACAGAGACTCGCACTATCTCACTGTCTCGCACTCTCTGTGTTGTGAATTCTTATGCACGGTTTATATTTAGACGTAAAATTATTTCTGTTATAGATAGGTGTTTGACATTACGTTGAACTCTCATACGTCGGGAAGCTCCACCTGTATAAATATTCTGTGCTACAAGAGCGTAAATGTTAGTAAGTTAGGCAGGGAAATCTTCTGTTCTGTGCATAATTTCACAGTACTACAACATGTCCATCCCATGGTTGTAGTATAGAAGAATTAAAAGTGAAAGGCATCAATTAACCATTATCTTTTTAAAGCAACCGTTTCATTAGAAATATATAATTATTTAAGTTTTAAGTACGAATGATACTGTAAATAAAAACAGTAGAGAATCATTTGTATATTTAAGAATTGAGGCACATGTAAACTTTGCAGCTTAGTAAGTTGCTCATAATATATTTAATGCGAGATTTAAGAAAATGAATCCACTCGTATTAAGTATTAAAGAAGTAAGAACTTCTTTATGTTTTTATAAATAACCCTACTTCTTTTTGCTTATTTATATTACAAATGCATGCAAAAAAAATATCGCGAACATGTCCCATCCATAAAGTGGCTTCATTGAATGTGTAATATCACCACAATACAAACAAAAGAGAGTTCAGTGATTTCATCAACAAGTTTGTAGACATAATATTCATTGTGTGAGGGAGTTATGTCTACCTGAGAATTTCTTGAAATCATGTGTTATACATAGCTGACAAATGTTGCTTAAATATTTCTTACTTCTTAAAGACTTATAAAAGTGGTAAGAGCACCTTCTGATATGGAATCTCATTCACATATACATGATTATAGATATTCATTATATATTTATGAAAGACACGTGTTTCTTTTTGTCTTTTACTACTTATAAGTTTTGTATTGAACTACTTCTTATAAATAGTATAATATGAAAAGAAACTAGGTAATTAGCAGGAATAGGTATACTCTTCTTCGGCCTAGCGTTTTCCCTGCTTAGTGCTGGGGTCCGCTAATACTATTAAGAAAAAAACATACTCGTATTGTATGTAGCTGTCTACTGTATTGTATGTAACTGTCACATGTTTATGTGGACAGCATTGTTCTGGCTTTAAAAGGTTTTTGCTAAGAAATCTTCCTTGTGTGTGTTCTGAAACAGACACAAAGAACAACTAGACTCAGAACAACAATTTATGAATGACACAAAGGGTTTTTCCGTTGCATTAGACCGTTTAAACCACAGTGACAGGTAAGGCTATCTGTCACTCTAGAAGAAGTAGGCCAGAGTGTAGTCGTTTCGTGGGCAGAATGGGAACACACAAGAGATGGTCATCTACAAGTTGTGGATAGCACGAGGTACGTTGAGGTTTCAAGGATATCCTTTTTTGGTTCCATGGCTACCGGGACGACGTGACGACGGCTTGCGGTTTATGATCGGTTCGAGTCCGACGTAACCATCAGTGGGTGGTATCCGAGGGGATTTCCGCACAGACAAAAAAAGTGTTCTGCATTAAAAGGATATAACAAACCATAAATAAGTAGCTCTAGCCGAGGGCTCTTTCCTTAGACCCGTTGTTTAAAAAATATTCTCGGAAAATTAATTTATTTGCAAATTTACATGGGTCAGTACTATTCGAGCTAAATGCATGGTTGATAGTAATGCAAATTATAGCAGCGTCAACAATTTTTATTCAAAATGTAAGTAAAATGTATTTTATATGGATATTAATAATATAGAAAGATTAGTACGTTTCCTGTAAACAAACATGTACTTGTGTTGTTCCATGAATAACACGAGTCAAGCAAATAATTAGTCTAGTGCGTATTGAAATATTTTCTTCTTACTATAAGCGGGTCTTGGTAACGGGGTCAAACGAACAGATGGGTAACTTGAAGTTAGGTTACAACTAACGCCCATTTATATCTGCAACTCAAAAGACAAAAATCATTCCCACATTTTCAATGTCCTCACAGAGAATTTGGTCTCCAAAACAAAGAGTAATTTCTTAACAGCGGTTTCTGTTGAGTCTTACGCTGATTGAGTACATTGCATTCCATTGCATATACATATTATGTGCATTGCTCCCCAAACTCAATTCATAAGCTCCTACATTTTTAACCGACTTCAAAAAAAGGAGGAGGTTTCTCTATTCGACCGTATAAATATTTTTTTTTTTATGTGTGTTCGCGGATAACTTCCTCGTTTATGAACCGATATTAATGATTCTTTTTTTAATGGAAAGGAGATATCCCAATGGTGGTACCATGATAAGGACACTAAGATCTGATGATGGCATCCAAGAGAAATCGAGTCAAACCTTGAAGTCGGTTTTATTTTTGTTAAAATTTTAATTATGTAAACTTCATAATCAAAATCTTGTCATATTGAACATCACTCAAATTAGTTAGAGATTATTATTTTGTCATTTGAAAGAACGAGTCAAGCATTAATTAGAAGAAATCTACTTTACAAAATTGATTTTTTATAAGTAATGTATGCGTCTTATATTTTTTTTTATGTTTGTTTGCGGATAACTAAGTCGTTGATGAATAGATTTTGATGATTCTTTTTTTTTTGGAAAGGAGATATTCCAATGGTGGTACCATGATAAGGACATTAAGATCTGAGGATGGTTTTAATTTTGTTAAACTTTTATTAGACTTTTTATTTCTGAGATTCGACTTACTGACAACAGTAAGAAAACTATATAATAGAAATGCAACCCAAACTTGCGCAATCAGTTGGTTGCGGATATTTTCTAACACCTTTATAATATAAAGAAATATTTCTTTCTTTTTTACAGAAATTCAATGGCTCTTACGGCGTACGCTATTTTTCATTTAAATCAACAATATGATCTGTTGTCGGCCGTAGACACAACACATGTCGAGCATGTTTAATAACACTCTTCCCGTCATATAAAAGTAGTGTGTGACTTTGTACATATGTTTGTATATATTGGAATATACTAAAGAATATGAAACCACTTTTTATGTATGAGCCTGCCCAAGTGACTCTACTGTCTATGGAAAGAATGAGCAGAATCCAAGAGTAGTAGTAACCATACTCATTGCGCAAGCAGACAATGCAACGATGCAGCATGGTGACCCACAATATGGCGGCCTATTAAGATGCTGTTACATAATTGGGCCTCCGGGCTCCGGCTCCGGGCTGTAATTTAAGTTGGTGTTCTGTGCAAGGGTAGTACCGTCCCGGTCGAGACCGCCCTTTCGTGCTGAAATCATCGTGGCTTTACTAACTATAAAGTTTGATTGCATTACCGTTTAGGTAAACAAACTTCAACAAAAATAAAGGCCAACTGATAATAGGTAGCACCTTCCGCCTTACGTTAATAATTTAGATTAGACGACCACTTATATGCACATAGTATAGAATATATGTATATACATATAATAATAGAAATATTTATTTATTTTATATGATTTTAGATTAAATAGATAGTTTTGTAGCGTAACAAGAAAGCCCTAAATTATCAACTTCTTTTTATTTCAGTGTGTCGAATGAGTTTTGTAAAATTGACTGAGTTTGAACTTTAACGGGACTGTTTAATGCTTATACTATGAGGTTCTTGAAATGCACACTCTATACTGGCATACTAATAATGTAAATTAGATATAAACGCTGCCTGCCTGTCTATCCATTATGCTGCTATCACAACGCTGCAACAATTTCAATGAAATTTGGGATGACGGCACTTTGATTCTTGGGGAAGGACATAGGCTATTTTTAGATACACGCACAATGATAAAAAATCTTGATATTAATACTGCAATGGTCGCAATTATATATTATAGATACCTGTTGAAAATATAAGAAAAGTTTGAAAAGAAATAGTATTCATAGGCAGACATATAATTATATGGGGTGGTAATACCTATAGTCCATCTAATCTAAGACATACTGTATGACAGTCCTGACAGATTGAAGAATAGGGAGGGTGTCAAAGAAATCTATCATTACCCCGTGAACCGTGGGAGAGCCACGCTTTGGCTTGAGTGGGCTGGCTCAACCGGAGTGATACTACGGCCTCACAGAAAATCAGTGTGAAATAACGCTTGTGCTGTGTTTCATAGAGTGAATGTGGATACCGGAGGCCCATACCCCAACCCCTCCCCCTATGCGCCTCCCCATCTACCTACCCATCTCCCAAAGGCCGGCCACGTACTTGTGATGCCTCTGGTGTTGCGGATTTCTATGGGCGGCGGTTATTGCTTACCAACAGGTGATACGTCTGCTCGTTTGTCCCCTAATCCATAAAAAAATACAATATCCGATTCTCGATATTATTTCCTTACGTTTCAGATATACAAATAGATTTTAGTTTTACAGGTTTTTGTTCATGTTCGGCTACTTTTGGCAGTGTGTTGTTCAGTAACTTTTGGCACCATGTTTTGCAGTTAGCGTACTTCGTAAGCGATTTATGTGTGCTAAGTTGTATATTAATTTTGGATATTTGGACATGATCAGCTACTTTTGAGACTGACAGTACTTAAGAACTTACAATTGATTAACACGAAAACGGATTTTGAAGATTATAATTGTTTAGGTTTTTGTTTATATTTATGCTATCAGTAGTGGTTCATAAAAATAAAAATATTCAATTATATTCATCATAATTTCTCTAAAGTCGGAAAAAAAACCACCCACTTATTGACATATTAAAAGTCTTTGAAGGCAATAGTACTTTGTCTAAATCTTATAAGGAATCCTTATTTTATTTAGAGGTATTTTTATCTTTGATTAACTTTTGCAAAAGCATGTCTCACGCATAATTATGCTTATAACATCAGAGTGAATCAAATTCATTTAAATTAATTTTTGATTGTAATTGAAATTTAATTGAGTTTGTATAATGTTTGTAAATTCTATATAAATAAATAAATTTGGAGTGTCAAAAAAAGTAATGTTCCATATTATAATTTGTTACCAAAATTAAATTCATCATATTTTTTCTAAAGCGGGAACTGGCATGTTAAAAGTCTTTGAAGTCGGTAGTATTTTATTTAAGACTTAAGAGGAAACGCATTTCCTTTTATGTCTTTATTAACAGTTGTTTATATCTTTCATTATCTTTTGTAAAAGCATACCTCACGCACAATTGTGCTTGTAACTTAATGATTGTTTAAAATGGTAATTGACGTATTTCGTATTCACAAGGAATATTAATCGACTCATTAGGTTAATGACCTTGTACCAAAGACTAAAAAGTATATTACAACAAAGTGTACAATCATAAATCATAAAGCGGGATAAGATGGAACCTCTAGATATAAAGTTAAATAGGTCGTCGAATTACAAGAATAGTTTTTTTGGTTTGGTTGAAAAAAATCGCACAAAAATTACAATTCTAATGGTTAAACAGCGCCTTTTATATATATATGCGTACATTTTTGTATTTATACTAGTATAGTACTTATTGCATTTTTTTTTATAGAATAGGCGGGCAAACGAGCAGACGTATCGCCTGATAGTAAGTGATTACCGTCGCCCATGGACACCTGCAAACATAAAAGGCGTCACAAGTGCGTTGCCGGCCTTTGGGGGATAGAGAGGGGAGATAGGGGGAGGGGGTTTGGGTTATGGCCCTCCGGTATCCTCACTCTCTCGGTGAAACACAGCGCAAGCAGTATTTCACACCAGTTTTCTATGAGGCCGTGATATCACTCCGGTCGAGCCGACCCATTCGTGCCGAAGCGTGGCTCTCCCACGGCATCTTAGCAGTTGTATTTAAATGCATCTTTTTGACCATTTGCAGATAGGTTCATTATCCCTTTTATAACAATAATCTTCTGTGAGATTAACGCGTTGGGCAGTAAGATAAGTGATCGTGTTAATTCCCATAAAAATAATAATTATTATATCATGGAACGAGAAAGTTTTAAAGTTAAGATGTCTATAGTAGTGAAATACATTTTTAATATTTTACTTTTTCAGACAAAACACCGGAAAATTTTCCCTTTGGAATTTTTTCCTCGGAGTCACAGACGTTCACATACTACTCGTAACTACGGAGTATCATTTTCTAGTATCTAGTGGCTAGTGATCTTGTGCTGTACTCGGTATTTTTATTTTGGTAACTCTAAAATGAATCCTCGCTAGATTGATGAAATGATGAAATGGTGAAAACCGTTGGAGCCGTTTCTGATATTCAGAATATTTATAAATGTAGACAAGAGTTACTCGTTTAAAGTTTTTTAATTTTTGTGGATTAAAAAAATATATTATCACCTCCTCTTTTATACATGGCAATCGTTTAACTAAATTTTCAGACAAACTGTTTGATGATTGGAATTCGTAATATCTAGAGCAGAGAACATTACCTATAATAAAGTACTTACTTTTATAAGTGTAAATATAAATCAAGTATTCCTAAACACATGATCTTGTAAATACTAATAACTTTATATTTATATCAACTAGTTATTATCCATCCATAATAATATAATACAAAAATTTCAAAAGTAACCCTTTGTTTTTTATGATTTCACGACTAAAGCGTTTTACCGATTTTGATGAAATTTACAACGGAGATCTTTTGACTTTTGAGGAAGAACATAGACTACTATTTACCACGATAGCCGAAATACACGCGGATGGAGCTTATAATAACCTGGATTTAATAACTACTAAATGAAACTACGAAAGAAGGTAAATAAATGTATAAATAAATTACAAATGTAAGATACATGTTCACGTTTTTTTAAGACTAAGTTACCTTATTAATGAGTACGTCACTAAGAAATAATTATAATGTAATAAATAAATGGGACCTTAACAGAATTATGAATAGTTTCAGTCAATCGGAATGAATATATACAAAGCCACAAATTACAATATTCCTATGGAAATTACAATATTCCTATGGCAACCCTGTTGTATGGCATAAGGAATACATACTGTTTCGCGGGGGACTTTACAAACATACTAGTAACAGACAGAATGAGCACAAAGACTCAGAACAACAATTTGTGGATCACACAGAGTATTTTTCCATGCAGGCATTGAACCCACAACACTCAGCGTAGTAGAAAGTGGCAAAGGGATCGCTTAAACCACTACACTATTCGCGCAGTCAATGACAAAGCAGTGTGGCTTACATTATTTTGGATGGATATTTCCATTACACATTGGATAATTTCTGGGTCGTTTGGTTAAGGAATTGCATTTAATTTATTAATTTTATTACACAATAAAATAATAGTTTAAGGCAGTTTACCAATGGCCATCTACCTCTACGGTAGATAGAACCTGCATTGTGGTAACAAGACTACTGATATATACAATTATAATTGTATTACTACTAGCTTTTGCTCACGGCTCTGTTCGCATAGTGTATCTGTCCCATAAGTCTATCGCGTTATAGAGTAGCATATGTCCTCCCTTAAGAATCAAACTGTCTCCATGTCAAATCTCATTGAAATCGGTACACCGGTTTAGCCGTGAAAGACAGACAAACCGACAGAGTTACTTTTGAAGTTATAATATGAGTATGGATACAGTTATACTCGTGTACAAAATAATTGAAGCGTGTTTATTACGTTATCATTTTTACGGGGCCAGGAATAAACCTACGTCCTCTGTAGTCGTATCTGTAGCTAGGACCACTAACACATGACTAGACTAATATGCATAAAATACTTTTTGTTTTTTAAAATGGCTTTGAAGCCATGGACTGACATTTTAGTGTAAAAGCATGCAGTATGCCTTTGTTGAAAATTTCATTAATTTATGTCTAGCCTTTACGACTGTAGTCACACTGAGATTGTGTGAAAATGGAGTACGTAATTACATACAATTAAATAGTTATTTTTACTTTTATGTAGTTCTTAAGTTAGGACACAGTTAGATATAAGTTAAACACGGCAGTGCATCTTAAAAGCAGAAGAATTGAGTAGACGGCTGTGGAGGTGAAATGTGCAAGGCATGTGACATCAGGCTGCACTAGGAGGGGAGGGTGCAGCATGCGGGCGTGGGGGCGGGTCACTGCACTGAGGTCGCGATGCACCGGAGCATGTGGCCACCTCTCGCCGCACCTCACACCCCTCCACGAGAGACTTATATAATTGATAAGAGAAAAGCGATGTTTCTGTGGTCTGAGATGATTTAAATGGACTTTTTTTTAACACAATTGTGGTAAACAGGTACTCAGTACACTTTACGGTCAGCTACTTTTAGTGTCAGTGAAACCAGATTAATCAAGTGTGATTGTGTGATTGGGTTTTGAGTATTCGCTAGCATAAGCAGATGTAAGCAGTAGTTTAGTCGTAATTCTTTAAACACTATAGAAACTTATAGAGTAATCTAGTCTAAATAAATTAACTTTGTAGAGTAGGAATCATAAGACAAGCATTCCTCATAAAAAGGAAAAT
This sequence comes from Spilosoma lubricipeda, assembly GCA_905220595.1. NCBI lineage: Eukaryota > Metazoa > Arthropoda > Insecta > Lepidoptera > Erebidae > Spilosoma > Spilosoma lubricipeda. Next base: position 8,798,651 of record HG992290.1, read on the forward strand.
TTAAGGGTGGGTCAGCCTTATCGTTTAGGATTTTAAAAAATAGGTGTTAGCTGACCCTCAGACCTACCCGATATGCACACAAAATTTCATTAAAATCTGTCCAGCCGTTTCGGAGGAGTTTGGTAACAAACACCGCGACAAAAGAGTTTTATATATTAGATTAGAGATAAAAAATAATGTTGTAGTAACATTAATTTTGCATTGTTAGTTAAATTATGTCTTGGAGATGCCTTCATAGCAATTTAGTGTGACACCTTTACGGACGCGGCGGAACGTTTCGATTATCGGTAAAGACTCTGAAATTAGTAAGAAATAGTGTAGATCAACTTGTAGCACTGTTGAATTTTCTGTATTTGCAATGAGTATGGTGACCACCACTCTTGGATTCTGCTCATGCTTTCCATTAGGCAGAGCAGGGTCTCTGTGGCAGGCCCACACATAAAAAAAAAATCATTATGGTTTTAATAAACACCACCTGAAATTGAGATACTATGTGATATCATGTGATGCGTAAATATGCACCAATGATATGCATAATCTGGTAATATTGATAGAACTGAAAATTCAGTTCTATCAATATTACCAGATTACCTCAATTTTATTATCGTACTATGTACTGCCGCATATCACGTTATCACATATCATATCGACAGATGAAAAATGACAAAAACACAAAATCCGCTGCACGTTTTAGAATAAGACTTTAACTCTCGCTCGCACCGGTTACTTTAAATTTTCATTAGCACCGGCGATGGTCCGCCCGGCGCGACGCCGCGCTGCCGCCCGACACTCGCCGCCCGCGGATACCGCTCTCGACGCGCCATCTGCAATTACATTTCGCAATTTACAAATTGTCTTTTTATTTACGACGTACGCTTTCGAGTACAGTTACTTTATCATCCATTTGCTTTGCTTGAAATTTCACATTCGTTCTATATTTAAACTTGTAACCAGTATCTAAAAAAATGTGAATTAGGAATAAATCACACAATTTCGAGGTAATGAATATTTTTAAGTTTTCATACATATGTTGAAAACATAGAATAAATTCAATTATGTACAAATTCAGTATTACGAATCTGGTAGTTCTGCATCAAAGTAAACAGAACTTAAATACACTTTTGTTAGCTAAGTTTTTTGTGTTTACTTTGTCTACGCGTTGATGTCTTTTGTTCTATTAACCATTTCAGTACACGGATGAATAAAGAAAAGACGAAAATGAGTTACGGCTCCATAAAATCTATTAAATTTATATTTATTATCATTAAATCGTATTTAAATAACAGTTCCTTTAAAGGGAAATGTATTATTATATAAACGTCGCATAATTAAATGTCAAATTACAGTTATGATCTGTAAGTTATTTAATCATATTACACCTGTATCGTTTAATATGAAAGCTAAAAAAACAAGCCAGTTTATTGCATCATAAAATGGGTATTTTCGTATTTTAAATTTGATGCATTTCAGATTACTGGCAAGATAGACTAGATATCTTCAATAACGACATCATTTCAATTTTCTATTTATATTTTGTACTTAAAAAAAATGTTTGTCGTGTTTTTTGATCAAATGATAAAAGTCACCTACAGTTCTTTTAATATAGCTTGATCTCTGTGACAGTTATAACTAGTTATATTTTACGCACATTTTGTGGGTGTTGGTAGGTGTGAATTATTATATTTATAGTCGATTGTCATTTATATTCAAACTGAGTGTATATAGCTAATCTTCTTATATATAAATATCAATTGCTGTGAGTTTGTCTCGTTCAAATTGGTAATATAAGAAAAAGTCATCAAAATCGGTTCACCCAGACGAAAGTTATGAGGTAAGAAACATAAAAAAAATACAGTCGAATTGATAACCACCTTATTTTTTATAAATCGGTTAAAAAATTGAAAATGACTTGACGTCTGTCACAGAGATCAAGCTATATTTTATACTGCCTCGGTGGTCTAACGGTTGGCGTGTGTAAATGTGGCTAAATAAAAAAATAATCATCAAAATTATGGGTGAACTAGTTTTGATGATTCTTTTTTATTTAAATTAAAATTTAAATTATACTTGTGTCGCAAGTTATGAGATAACATAACAAAAAAACTGTCGAATTGGTAACCTCCTCCTTGATTTAGGAAAAGAACTGATGAGCTAGATCGATATTAACCAAACATAGCTAAGAACCACTGCAAGGAAAATGGCTTTCAATTGAAAAAAAAACCGCATCGAAATCGGTTCATCCGTTTGAGAGCTACAATGCCATAGACAGACACACACCAATTTTTTTTGTGTCGGGGGTTAAAAAAATGTGTTTCCCATCGTCTTAGAACTAAGCCTGCCGTCCCTCTTTGTGGTACATAATTTTGTACAATATACAGTGCAATAGCTTCATTTTTGTAAACTAGATGTCGCTTGCTCTTGTTGTGTGTCAAAAAATATAAATGCATATGTCTATGGAGATAAATAAATAAATATTTCGGACATCTAACACACAACGCCATCTAGTCCCAAGCTAAGCAGGGCTTGTGTTATGAGTACTAGACAACTGATACAAATACATATATACTTTTTTTTTTTGTAAATACATACATATTATACATAGAAAACACCCAAACTCCGAAACAAATATTTGTAGATCAGATTGCTAATACAAGTACTATAAAAAACAAGTATATTCGAGTAATTCTTGACTTTATAGTAGATGATAATAATGAGTATGATGACCGATAATAAATGTAATCACATTTTTAGATAGAATACTTATATTCCTTTTTTTGTTAATACATGTTTAGAAAAAAAAAACAAACTCCAATGCAAATATTTGCAGACCATACAAGCAATTGGTCCGATCCGGGCATCGAACCCCAGACTTCAAACAAAATTTGCATACTCTGTACACACTGTGCCACGCAGGCAGTCAAATTCAAGGAAAAATTGTAGATGAAAAATATTGGTTATGTTGATCAATAAATGCGATAGCATTCACACCTATAAGAATTGCTTAAATTACGAGTATAAGTGTGTTTTAAAGGGTCTAGGATGCTAAAACCCCGATTTAGATTTTTGGCAAGTATAGCTCAGCGGTAATAACGTAATGTGATAACAGATATAAAATCCTCTTTTAAGGTCAACAACATTTTATAGTTCCATAGATTGCGTATCGGACATTCCGATAAACATAAAAAAATGATAAGTTGAATCGGCCTTCTGTTCATCAAATACCGTCATTTACATGTATTAATTGAGTTTAATGAATTTTATTATTTTTACGTAATGATAAATGTTTATACATTTTGGATTGTATGTTAGTGCTGATGACAATCTACCTGATCCTGATTGTGTAATATACTTTACTTTCTAAGTGCATGGGGTTCATCTATAAAAATAAATAAAATTGGAGTGTCTGTTTGTAATATTAAAATAACCGTTTTTTACTAAATGCATATGTATGTATACACGATACATGTAGCGAAATAACATGTTATAAATTTTTAGCTGTCTGTCTGTTTGTTCCGGGTAATCTCTGGAACAACTGGGCCGATTTTGACGGGACTTTCACTGGCAGATAGCTGATGATCTAAGGCGTAACTTAACGTGCTTTTTTTTAGACTAGCTTTGTCTAGTGGCATTACTCCCAGTACGACAATAACCGTGGGTAACACAGCGGGGTTCAGCTAGTCTATAGTATTTCAGTAAGTTTATTCATGAGTAATTTGCAATAAAACCTTTATGAACCTTCATGTACTTATGATGATATTCAAAAATACCTAACTATCTATACTATACTAACGATTTACAATAATATTATCAAATTAATTTCTGAGATGTTTCAGTGGTTATTTTTACAAGGCTTCTCATTTCATTTAAATAAATCGATATTGAGACTTTCTTTTAAGACCGATATTCCCTTTAAAGTTACATATTAGTCGCGGTTGTTGGCTAGTCGTACAAGTAAAGTATTTGGTGCGTGAGAACCGCACGGTAATTTGACCGAAGTTCTAGTCCACGGAGCAAATACAAACTTTGTATGGTAATAGTACAGTAGTACATACAAAGTATGTATTTGCTTCGTGTTCTAGCCTTTTGTTCCTAGATATGCGCTGTATCGAGCGCGTTGCATTAAAGAGTGGGCAATGTCGTGTAATCAATCGGTGTTATCTGTTTACGTGTGGAGCGTTGACCTCGCGCCCCTCGCCCCGCAGGCTGCCCCCGCCGCGCCCGGGTTACTCCAGCGCCGCGGTCCCAGTGCCGCTCTTATCGCTCACTTTGCACCCAGTGTTCCGCTTTGTTCTCAATTTCATGCTAGTGCTTAGTTAGTTATAAGCATTAACTATCGTTTGTGATCCCTTACATTTAGTTATTAGTTAATAGTTGAGTGTGTTCAATTGGTTAGCTATAACCATTAAAACGTTGTATACCCTTAACCTTAATGTCTTGTCTATTCGTTCTAGTATTACTAGATGTATAAATTCTTTGCTTATTGGCTTAGTTTCATACATCCTGTGTCGCATGGGACTTAAAACGGATAAAGAAACATTCAGAATCAGAAAAATAATTTAATGATCACATTAGGTATTGTCCCGTTTAGGAATCAAACCCATTAAACTCAGTGCAATAGACATCAGCAGTTTAAGTGTTGATATATAACAAAATCACACATTCCTGAAATGCCGAATCATTTGTAGTCGTAGATATTTTCAATTTTACAACCTTCTATATCTATGTAAATAAATAAAATTGGAGTGTCTGCTTGTAATATTAAAATAACCGCTTTTTAATAAATGTATGTATCTATACACGGTACATGTACCAAAATATCACTTTTTACATTTTTTGTCTGTCTGTCGGTCTGTCTGTCTGTTTGTTTGTTTCGGGTAAACTCTGGAAAGGTTGGACCGATTTTGACAGGACTTTCACTGGCAGATAGCTGATAATCTAAGAAGTAACAAGGGCTACTTTTTTCAGGTAGTTAATATTAAAAATACATACAGTGAAAAGTTTCAGTTGGTTATACACATGCATTGGATTCATAAATGTTAATACTTCATTGTTCGCTAAAAAGACAAAAGAATTATTGACATTGACCCAACAACAAATGTTAGTGTGACGAACCTAAAGTATGACAAAATGAACGTCTCATAAAAATACGTTGTTTAGTCTATCTTGTCATTCTATTTATAGCCGCGATGAAAGTCTATATGAGATTGTCTGACGCGATTTGTTTTCACTCTTTATCCTTATTTTATATGTCAGGTCCTAGATGAAATAGCTTTAGCTTTAGGGTCACGAAATCATTGATAACTATTATAGTGATTATTTTAGGCAAGTTTATGTGAACTATATGAATAACATATCTACGAAGCACCAGCTCTATGTTTGTACAACAAACATTGTAATAATTTAGCAACTAAAATGTCAGGGATTTAATAAATACGTGTACTAGCAGCATACGTAGACAGGTTTCATTGCAAGTCAGATGCATTTAAAATACATGACAACAATCATAACAATAATTTTAATGAGATAGTTTACATTTTTACGATAATCTTTATCTTCTATACAAATAAATAAAGTTGGAGTGTCTGTTTATAACATTATAATAACTGTTTTTTACTAAATGCATTATACAATGTATGTATGCACGGTACATATAACAAAATGTCAAGTTTGTAAATTTTTGTCTATCTGTCTGTTGGTCTGTCTCCTTCGGTCTGTGTTTGTTCCGACTAATCTCTGTAACGGCTGGACCGATTTTGACGGGACTTTCACCGATAGGTAGCTGATGATATGAGGAGTAACTGAGGCTACTTTTTACACTAGATTCATCCCGCAGCGCTGCTTGCGGTTATTGTCGTATTGCGGATAACATCGCGGGGTTCAGCTAGTATATAAATAAAATGTATTAATGTATAAAACTCAATAAATGATGCATACATATATATAGGTATAAAGTGATGTTACACTTTGCAGGGTTATTTATAGCCCGACATTATTCAGTATTGACCGCGACCAACATAAAAAAACTACCCAACTTCCTGTTCGAACTCGACTTGAACGATCATCGGACTTCGCAATTTGATACAATGTATTTGACTCTACATATGAACAAACGTATATCTACTTATACCGGTATCGATATCCATCCACACATGTTTATCCTTATTTCAAAAGACCTCGCTTGTCTGCATCGACAATATTCTTGTTAAATACATTTTGTTATTTACTTTAAATAGTAATGTAAGACCTTTGTTAACATATTTATTTGCACGTCGAATGAGAACTTTGAACTCGTCATATTGTCTGATGTTTATAAAAATGCATATTTTTAAGTGATGTACTTTGAATTCGTTCACTAAAAGAGTTAAATTAAATTAATTAAGCAAAGTCATGGATTTGTTACATGTTTATATAAAAACTTCATTGGCATTTAATGTACATGCGAAAAACAAAACATTAGAAATACGTAGGTAAATGCATCGTCCGTCTGAGTGGTAGAGGTCAGCGTCAGTCGACAGACTGCACCGGGTATATGTGTGTTGGTTTAAGTGAAATCGGGCGATGCACCGGTCGTCTGTGTGCGTGAGTGCCGGTCGAGCGGCGCAGCCTCCATGCGTCTGCGGCCTGTCTAGACACCCTCCCCGCTGCCCGCACGCCTCACGCCCGCTCCCTGTGGTTACGACTACTTGGTAACAGTTTCATTTGGTCACAGCTTTTAATTTACGCGTAAATCATTTTTATCGTAATCATTACAATACCAGCTGATTATGATATTCAGGTAGCTATGATAGAGGTGTATTCCTCTTTTCATAAGCTTAATATGTATATTATAATCTCATGTACGAGGATCTGGACTGGACACAGGATTACAGTGTGTATTGTTACTTAGAAAATCCTATCTATATCTATAAAATTGTAATTTGTTCGAATGCAAACGCAATTTGAATTATGCAGATTATAAATAACCTTATGTCAAAAGACAGAAAAAAAAACCTCTAATGTATACCTTCATGAACCTTCATGCACTTATGATGATATTTAAAAATACCTAGGTATATACGAGTATATGATATATTCTATCATACTAACGATTTACAATAATATTATCAGAATATTGTCTGGTAGGTATATAAACAATGAGGTCTGTAATTTAAAGCGAATTATTAACTTCATAATTCGAAACCATAAACTTAGTATGCAAATACTTAAATACATTCTATATAAATGCGGTTTCTATACCTAGTGCTTGATTTTTAACTTAAATTTATTGTTGTTGCATGTTTATATATTTATATTATATTAGTCTACCTAAATAGGTAAACAAACATGTCCATAAAATAAGAGAGATTCAATCTTTACAGTGATGTTTGAAGTTTTAAAGTATTATACTGCTTTTTATCAAGCTTTTGTTTGCAGTGGAATGATGCATCTAGTGCTTATCTCATATCTCGGTCTTAGTAAAAAAGCATGGCATATTAGTCATGTAAGATCTATGTTGATAGACGCCGTTTATAGTTCGTTTAGTTAAGCTGTGAGCTTTCTTGATTTAGTTACATAATGATATCACTTACAAGCCCCATGCACTTAGAAAGAAAAGTATTTTGCAAAATCAGGAATCAACTTCAAGCAAGAATACTTCAGATGACTATGTATGCGGCTTTTTCGGATGTGGAATACATTAAATAAATCTAATAATTCTTAAAGGATGTAACTTGTTTTTTATGCTGTTTAAGTCAGCATTATATACCTAAAGACAGTTCTAACAATAAGCACTTACACACTACAACATACATGTAGTCTGTGGAAACATCTACACATAGAGATAAATTAAATAAATACATACTTACATAAATAAATGTGAAATGTACACAGATGGAATACGTTTTGTGCAAAGAACAAATAAGGATGTTGTACCTTTGTTTTACCGCTGAAATAAATAGGTAGATACAAAGGTAGAACCAATACAAATATACGAGCAAATTAATTACGACGTAAAATGATGACAGTGGTGGTGACGCGAAATATTCCTTTGCTTAAATGTTGATGAATTTCATTTTGTTGTGTGCTTGGCGCCGATTCAAAGTTGTTTAGATATTTAATATTATTATTATTATTTATTAGCCACAATGTCCTACAAATAGCGTGGTACGTTATCCGCGTCCTACGCTCAAAAGTATTTTGTACCTGCTACCCCTGTTGGCTACCATAATCGAACATTTTTGTAAGGTGAAAGGTGGGCTCCTGATCAAAATGAGGGCCACTCACGAAGAATTATTTTGATAGTAATAACTTGTAAAATTTGTTCCGTTATCCCGGACTAGCAGGGCCATCACGCAACGCAACACAGTTTATCTACCGGCTATTGTCATACATAATTGTTGCAAATAAGTAAATTACCAAAATTCATGGTATCACATCAATGTTATATATAATGCATCAATATTCTTCTAATAAATGGGATAACTAGATCATTACACAGCTATACTTACAATATAGTAATTGAATCTCACAACTGTTTTTATGCGCGTTTTTTTATGTAACTGCCTCGGTGGCGCAGTGGTAGCATACGCGACTGCTGTTCTTGAGGTCTCGGGTTCGATTCCCGGGTCGGAACAAATGTTTGTATGATCTGCAAATATTTGTTTCGGAGTTTGGGTGTTTTCTATGTATAATATGTATGTATTTACAAAAAAAAAGTATATAAGTATTCATATCAGTTGTCTAGTACCCATAATACAAGCTCTGCTTAGTTTGGGACTAGATGGCGTTGTGTGTTAGATGTCCGAAAATATTTATTTATTTATTTATGGTAAAATATATTTTGGGATACTACATTTTTTAACAAATTAAATTCTTTTTTTAATTTTTTTTTTGTGAGTAATACCTATATATTTAATTTACGAAGAAAGGAGTTGAAGACATTATTTTTCCGTAATTTACTGTGCTTATCTATATCGACGATTTTTTTTCTTTTTATAAAATACAAATCACGCATTAGGTACATACATGCATACGTGTCGCGGGAGACTTTACAAACATACGGCATAAATAACACCCAGACTCAGAACGACCATCTGTGGATCACACGAAGAGTTGTCCCTTGAGGGATTTGACCCCACAGCACTGGGCGTAGCAGGAAGCGGCGCGGCGACCCCTTAAATCCCTTGGCCAACAGTGCAGCCATAGAGCTAGACATATAATTTATCTATCTATACATTTAATTAACTCTTTTTAGTTTCTCTTCGCTTAATAGGCTTAACATCAATTAATAAATGAAATTTTAGGTTTCTGAGTATAATTATGTTTGGTAAAGTATGTCAGTAAAAGGAAACTAATTATCCCCATGAGGAAATGACAATAATGTTTATGCATAGTTTCAAAAAACAAGTGAGCAATAACTTGACTTAATTTCTAAATTATCTTTTAGCTACTGTCCGTGTATTTCTATAAGCCTCTGTCTTACCTCAAGAATAAAAGTATTTCATTGAAATAGGTGCAGCAGTTTAGTCGTAAAAGAAGACAGACAAAGTCAGACAACGTTACTTTTGATTTTATAATACATAATAGTAAAGATTATTGAAGCCACAGATGTCTATGCACATCTACTTAAAACGTAGAAAACTAAAGAACAACAGAAACAACGCGATTTATTTTTATTTTGTATTTACCTTTTTAGTTTAATAAGAATTATTGACATATCAATTAATGTTCGTAAAATTCATTATTGATTTACGATGGCTTGGGTATGACTAAGCTATAAAATCATCAATACTCGTAGAGTGGATCAGACAAAAAGAAAATCTTGACATAACATACATGCCTATATTTGAAACGTTTGTATTGAACCCAGTTGTTTTTTTTAAGATATCTAATTGTATCGAATACGCCATAGAACTTCATCGTATCCCTGATAAAAAATCCGGCAAGATTTCGAAGAACAAGAATAATGGTTTTAGCCTGATATGTTTGTTTGAATAATATATTTTACCTTAGCGACTAGACTACTAATCCGATTTTTATTAAAGTAGTACGAATAGATTAGTAATAAAGACCTGGTGATAAAGATTATATAAATTTAATTAACAGTTTTTACGTAGTCAGGTTAAAGCTTCATAAACTTTTTCTGGTTGTACAGTTTGGTTTGCTACTAACTAATGTGCTTTTGTTGTTACTTAGCCTGAAACCATGACAATCAATCAACAGTTTATTACGTAGTCGTAGTTATAGCTTCATAAACTTTTTCTTGTTGTTAATTTGATTCGTTACTAACTAATGTGTTTTATATAGTTATTAAGCCTGAAACCATGACAATCAATCAACACTTTATACGTAGTCAGGTTAAAGCATCATGTTTTGTTTTTTTTTATGTATGAGCCAGCCAAAATGACTTTACTCTGTTTGATGGAAAGCATAAGCAGAATCCAAGAGTAGTGGTCACCATACTCATTGCGAACGCAGACAATGCAACAATGCAGCATGGTGATCCATACCATGGCGGGCTAGTAGTGACGCTTATGCATCATCGGGCCTCCTGTCTCGCACTCACTAACGAAACACGATAGCATGAACGCTGTCATTTTAAGTTGATCTTCTGTGCGAGGTTAGTCCCGTTTGTGCTGAAATCAGCGTGGCTCTACTATCTTTAATTTTTTTTTGTTGTTTAATTTGGTTAGTTACCAATTAATGTGTGTTATGTTGTTATTAAGCCTGAAAACATGACAATCAATCAACAGTTTATTGCGTAGTCATAGTTATAGCTTCATAAACTTTTTCTTTTTGTACATGATTCGTTACTAACTAATGTGTTTTATGTTGTTATTTAGTCTAAAACCACGACAATGAATGAACAGTTTATACGTAGTTAGGTTCCAGCTTCATAAACTTTTTCTTGTTGTTTAATATGGGTCGTTAATAACTTATGTGTTTATGTTGTTATTTAGCCTAAAACCATGACAATCCATCAACAGTCTATACGTAGTTAGGTTATAGCATCATAAACTTGTTCTTGTTGTTCAATTTACTTCGTTACTAAACCTAATGTGTGTTATGTTATTATTTAGCCTGAAACCATAAACTTACATGTATATTTGATTTCTTTCAGAATGGAATAAGGTGGTAAAATTTCCGCTTGATCCCAATTCAGGCAAAGCAGTCACGAAGACTGCTGATAGAAATGTAAACTCAATACTATAAACAAACAGCTTTAAGCTCACCTGAAATGAACCTCTTTGCCCTTTGAATAAAATGCGCGATTAAAAGAAGTTTAAAAGTGCCCTGTGCCGTCCTCTTACGGTCAGGTCACGCGTCCTAACGCGACGTGTCCTGACATTTTTTTACCTATGCCAAAATAAATTTTGCTAAAGTGCACAACACCGCTAAATATGTTTTTCACTTTAAAAATAAATTTAGGTAGTGTTGTTATTATAATAGTGCATTATTTTCTTATTCTCCTATGAATAATACCGAAACGAGACTACTTCTAAAAAATCTACTGTAAAACATCTTTATGTTATAATTTTTGTATTTCAGACGATACGATGGCCTAAAACAAATAACATCAATGAAGTCAAAAATACCCCATAGATCATCGAAGACACGTACAAACAAGTAAATTTGTAAAAAAATTGTAAATTGGTTCGACTCAAATCCACTAAAATCACACAGTACTCTCTTCCCAGTCTCTCCACTGTCTAACTCTTATTTAGCTTACATCACATGTATAGAAGACGTATATAATTTGAATAAAAAGTTGGTTTGGTTAGTTGAAAGCTGTGCAGACGGGCAAAGAGATTGAAGTTTGCTGGAATCAGATTAGTCTCGAGCTCTCGAGGCAACACTGTAAAGTGCGAGCGGTGACTGGCCACCACACAGTCGGTTGCAGCAACGTAATAAAGAAGAGGCGTCGATACAAAGTTGCTTTGTGCACTGTATGTGTAGTGAGACAGCTATAAATAGCGCGAAGGTATGTGTGACCACCTGCCGGGGGTGGTTGTTCGCGGTTGAGCCTGCAGACAGGCCGGATTAACGCCCGAGACGGCCTGTTCCACATAACTAGTAGACAGTGTTTCATAATTTGTTACCAATGATAAAATATTGTTTCCATTACACGATTTAAGGACAAAGAAATACACAACGTGGCGTTCAATCATGTCATTAATCAAATATAATATACGTTATGGTTGTTACTTGTAAGTACATCTTTGATTATAGGTTGGGTTTTTATTTAGAAAATGCTATGTAAACAAGGTTACGTCTTGTGGGTGGTTACAGAGTTAAAAATAACGCCAAATTAAACACTTTCGTCGTTCACGGGTTACTCAGAATATGTTGTTACTATAACTTCGCTTCGTTTCTGTTTCAACTATGGGTCTAGAACCTATTGTAGTGTAGGTACCTTCCTCATCTTCTATAAAAATGAATAAAATTAGTGTCATTTTGTAATATAAAAAATAACCGCTTTTTACGAAATGCCTACATACATATACCAAAATAACATTTTTACCTGTCTGTTTGTTCCGGGTAATCTCTGGAACGGCTGGACCGATTTTGACGGGACTAGCACTGGTAGAAAGATTATGAAATAAGGAGTAACTTAAGCTACTTATTTTAGAATCGCATCGCCACGCGGCGTCGCCCGCGGTTGTTCTTGTACCGCGGGTAACATCGCGGGGTTCAGCTGGTACTATAAACGCACAATCAAAATTCAGCAAAAGGACAACACAGACGAGCAATCTTTAAGTGAATGCAAAAAAAAAACTTGACATTCCTATAAGTTTTAGAAAAAGATTTAAAAGAAATTATAAGAAAAAATTAAAAAAAACTCAAGATGAAGATGTATTAAAAACTGAAGGGCTATGCTTACAAGCATCAAGCGAAACGGTAGAAGAATTTAAATAGAAGAATAATAAGAGTACTTCTCATATAATATACAATTGCAAGAAGAGACATAAGGTCATAATTTAGAAATAAAATTACCTATTTCGTCTAAAGATCCTCACACAATTCAGTTTTTCTCTACATAAATTTTTATTATCGTAATACGCTCGTAATACACTCCTATTTATGTTATTGTGTGGCTTATTTTTATAAACGTGCTCCCTCAAATAACAGTATTTTGTACTACAATTATGGTGTAGAGGAGTTAGGTACATACGTTTGTTTTGGTAGATATACTTCTGAGTGAACACATTTTTCATCTAAATTATTTGTGTAGCTAAGATAGCTTACAATATTGTATAGATTCCCAAAAGGACCAATTTTGAACTACTTTTTAAAATTTAATATTCATATTTCGAAGAGAGCTTTTATGGTACGTAATTGATTGTAAGTAAGTGACTTTTCAGGTTCCATTTTGTTTTTACAATTAAACATATATTTCCGAAAATTGAGCTTTTAGAAAATTATTCGTACTTACCGTAGTGTATGAATATATAAAAAACCGACTTCAAATAAATGAGGAGGTTTCTCAATTCGACCGACTCTGTATTCAATGGTATTAACAGTTTCAGTTATTTAAAAAAAATATTGTTATAACAAATAAAAAGTAAGAGAGAGAGAGAGAGAGATAGATGTATAAGGAAAGACGTTGCAGGATTGCACAAGGAAATACTTTTATTCGCCGAATTTGAGCCGGGCACCGTTCTATTTTTCGTAGAAATTAACATGGCTCGCCTAATTTATAGCATCCAAAGAACAAGTCGAGCCGTCTGCCATCAATTTCGAAGAAGCTTAAAATACATCACGCATCATGCTGAACCTAGACTAAACGTAAAATACCTGATGTGCGGGTGACTCAATGAAAATAGTCACAGCAGACGACTATTAATTCTAAATTACGTCACGTAATCGTCGATTGTGTCGGGTGCTCCGTTTCGATGTCTGAATAAATATGTGTGAAAGCGGTCGGTTAGCTCACGACCTCCTGGAACAGACGTCTAGACATATATTCATAGTCTAGATACGTGCTTGGTAAATGAGCGGGCGGGCTTTCCCCTTGCCGCAAAATGCTGATGATAACCGATGACGAGACTTGTGCGTCATTCCATTGCAACAACTAATAAAACCACCTAGATGTAACTAAATCCAATTGGACCGATTGCGTAATATGTCTGCATTAGAATGAAATCCTGTCTAGACAGTAAAAAATAATGATTATAAAGCACTTGATTCATGGCCTTGTCTTTTATTTATATTAACCAACTTCTTGATGTATTTAAAAGACATATTCACATTTTAGTTTTAATTGTAATTATCTACAAATATGTAACCCCGAATTAGATTTTGGATCACATTTTTGCGTCTACTCTTTTCGCCACTCGTTGTTATACTTCACAATGGTTTTAATGCAGAAATTGGATATTTAAATCTAACTTTTTATTAAGCAATTTGGATTTCCAAGAAATAGTTAATTTATTCGTATGAGCAATATCACTTTCCGTATTGTTTTCCTACTGTTATAACTGTACTTACCTTTCTTATATTATACTAGCTGACCCACGCAACCTCGTTTACGTCTACTACGTCTTACGTCTAACAACGTTTTTGAAATATTCTCCATTGGTGCTCCGCTCTTATTGGTCTTAGCAAGAGGATATAGCCTATAGCCTTCCTCGATAAATGTACTATCCAACACTGAAAGATTTTTTCAAATCGGACTTACCGTTCCTGAGATTAGCGCGTTCAAACGAACAAACTCTTCAGCTTTATAATATTAGTGTAGTATACTCATAATATTTTTATTTTTTATATCTATTTTTTTATTGACGGTAACCGAATAGGTAAAATCCAATTGTAGCAGCTAAATGTGTTTACTTAATACATTTTTATCTCCCTTTTGTAGGAAACTGACCCGTTATTAAAGCATGGACTTAAGTACACTTAGTAAAGTGGCAAAGATTCTTACGGTGGTATGAACCTCATTGCTGTTTAGACTTCGAGATGTAGTGATTCAAGTACAATTAAATTTGTCTAATTCCACAAAATTATTATCCAAATCGTGTAAAGTAGCATTCAGATGTTTACACGAACACCGGACCATTTCCGTCACTTAAATCTTTGTCACGCTTTTAAACTCACAATGAGAATAATGAGAGTATTTTCAAATATAATTGTAATATTTTAAATCATTTTACAGTCTAGTGAATTTAATGATAATATAATTTGTGTATGACCGAGTATCTTAAAAGGTTTTCCTTGTTATAGCAATGACACATTGGAATCCTGATAACGTTATTTTTAGTAGGAGGACGCTCAGCAACACATTAATTTCTGATTTATTTGTAAATTATTAGCATTATCCTGATAGTTTCATATGCATAGTCAAAATATAGATCTGATGTATATGAAAATGTTGAATTCTCATACCTAAATTAGTTAAGTTTAGATTAATGATCATTTAAGTATGCATACTGTTTTTATTTGTGAAATGACAACTTCCGAGTTAGGAATATTTCTTGTGTCGCGATGGACTTTACAAACATACATGAAACGGACACAAATAACACCTAGATTAAAACAACAATTTTTTGCATCACACGAAGTGTTTTTCTATGTAATATAATAATAATAATAATAAAATATTTCGGACATCTGACACACAACGCCGTCTAGTCCCAAACTAAGCAGAGCTTGTATTTTGGGTACTAGACAACTGATATGAATACTTATATACTTTTTTTTTTGTAAATACATACATATTATACATAGAAAACACCCAAATATTTACAGATCATACAAACATTTGTTCCGACCCGGGAATCGAACCCGAAACCTCAAGAACAGCAGTCGCGTACGCTACCACTGCGCCACCGAGGCAGTTATAGTATGTGGGGTCTATAACCACAACACTGGTCGAAGTTGAACTTGAACGTGAACTCGCGGACTGGGTTTCCGTAACTCGACGACTTTGCTGCGCCTATTTTGCGTAGGGCGTGGGTTACTCGATTCCATCACTGGTCGAAGTAGGAAGCGGCTAAACCACTTAGCCAAATGTGCAGTAGCGTATTCCTACGAACACTCCTACCTCTTACAATGTAGGAGTTGTTAGTCAGTCGAAATTGGCTTAGCGGCTATAGAGTAGAGGCTGTAGAGTCGCCTTGGCTGCGGATAGACTTGATGTCACTTACTGCTTTTCGTACTATGCACTATAGTATGAAATATAAAACAATAAGAAAATTCAGCGACAATTAAATAGCTCTTTTTCCTTCGTTACCTTCGCGTCATTCTCTTAATTTTATTTGAAGTCGTCGATCTAGGTATCATTGGAAATATTACTTTCCGCCGCTTTGACTACGTTCCTTGGGAAGCCGTCCGCATACGCGTTTAGGTTACATCCGGGTGGTGTAGGTTTTGTAAGAAAATCGTTGAAGCCTATATTCCACAAGTATGGACCTAGCATCGAGCCCTGAGGACGCCCCATCGTAAGCGCCTTCAACACAGAGTGATGTCCAAGTCTCAATTTAGTTGTGCCTTGTGTAAAGTACGAGGTGATAAAGGAATAAGTATATTAAAAGTTTATAAATTTGATTGATTTTAATTTTAGCAATAGCATGGGCAACCACGCGTTGTCGAAGACGCCAGACATATATCTAAGAAGATACCTAAGACGTATCGAAACCTTGATTCGGTGACAGTTATCCTTACGGATATAACCGCATCTGTTGTCGATTTTCCCAACGTAAACCCGAATTGTCTATCATGAAATTTAATTCGAGGTACTACAAGACGTTCTAAAAGCTTTCCTAGCGATGATAACAAAATTGTGGGTCGATAGGATTTAGGATCGTCCGGCGGCTTATCGTCATTTTTTGGTATTGTACAAATGTTATCGCACCGCCAAACACTAGGAAATGCTCCTTCCGCAATGCAACGTTTAAAAACTGTTAAAAACATATCACCCGAGAGTTTACAAGCTTCTTTTACCATTTATTTGATATTATATCGTCGCCCGAAGCCTTGTTCAGTGGTAATGACCTAACAATACCAAGAAATTCGTCTGAACGTGGTAAGTCAGACATTGGAGACAATGGTGGTTCGATAGCCCACTGTCTAATTTATCGGTGACAATCCATGTCATCCTCTGGCCGATCGTCAGGCACAAGTGATTCTAAAAGATATTTTGCTGTTTGTTCTACTCCTGTAGCATAACTATTATTAATTTTCATGTTCTGTACGTATGCAAGGTCGATTGATCTATTTGTATTAAATTCTTGATACAAAGGTGACCACAGAGCCTCTCTTTCGAGTTTATCAACAAGTAAACGTATTAAATTTCCCTATGATTTCTCCACAGCAGCTCTGTAGTGAGACCTGGCAACTCTAAGAGCAATGTGAGCATTATTGTAAATATCTCTTGTTACGTTACGCTTTTTTATGCCATTTAGTTTATTTACGAGCTTTTCGACGTATTCTACGTAATTCCACCAATTTATAGTTCCACCAATCACATCTACGAGTGTTAGTGATAGATCCGCGGCCGACTATGTTACATATGATACAAACAATAAAAAGTTTAAAAAACACAACATAAAAACCGTGTACATGAAAACTTTTGATAAAATTTATAGTCCCATGTCACCCAGGCCATTAGATCATTTCTTAATTGTACATTACGTGCTTCAAAACAATTTTTACGTCGAATCATGCAGGGCGTTCTAATATTGGTGTAAATAATTTATAAATTGGATGTATGTAGACCAAACCACCAATTAAGGTCTGGAAGTTCAAATTCTAACAATTAAATTTTTACAATGTTACCTCATCATGAATAGCCTTTATGAAATCACCACTATCACAAATATGTGTCAAGTGTTCCTTTTCTGTGTAATGCTATTTTCCTATATAATTTTCGCCCTTATTAAGTCTACTCTTACGATGTCCGCGGGATCAATAGAAGCGGTGTCACTCCTTATTCTGAATCCATCACCACTATTGGGATCGTGCGAAGAGTATGGTGCGGATCCAAGAAAAGATCGCAGCGCTTGCCATGGCAGAAATGTACAAAAAATTAAGAGGCTTAGTGAAACTTGTCAATTGACAATTGCTTTAAAAATTAATTATTATTGTTATATTGTAAACTGAAAAAATAACAACAGAAATAGTCAGTGTAAATTTTACTTCACGTCGCATATTATACTAATATCGAATAATGTATGCTAACTTTACTCGTTTTACATTCGTGGTTACTCCATAGTAAGAATGCTAGGTTAATAAGCTACTATGCAGTTTTTTTTAGTTCATCAACAACCCATAACATCCCACTGCTGGGCTCGGGTCTCCTCTCAGGAGAGGGTTAAGGCTGTACGTCCCCACGCTGGCCAAGTGCGGGTTGGTGACTGGCAAGATTGTGGCTACGTAATCTTGCCGTTGGATGTTTTAAAGACGCTCAAAGGCTTCCAATTAAGCTTCACGACTGTTATCCTACGATAACAACCGGGACCGACTGCTTAACGCCACCTCCGAATCACGGAGACGCTCATGCTATCGTGCTACTAGCGGACACCCATTCAGGTACTGACCGCGCCGTCATTGTTTACCCTCGGTGATTGTGTCTAATCGCCGAGTGCAACTAGGCTATGTTTTAGTAAGAACTTGTTACTAAAGGTTCGAAATTTTGCATTTAAATTGAAGAGAGCCCTATCTTGGACTGAATCATTTCATTTAGACTATGTACTCGTATTTGTATTTTTGTAGCTTATTGTCTTGGATTAGAGCTAAGTGGCGGTGCGGGTTTAATGATTGTCCTCCAGACATGACGTAGTCACGACCTTGGTCGACGCATTTGACCACTATTATTAATTGACGTAAACACATGTTTATCTTTATACACATACTAGCTGACTCGCAAAAACGTTGTTTTGCCATAAAATTATAATATAATAATTATATTTCAGACATCTGACGCACAACGCCGTCAAATTAAGCAGATGGGGAAGGCTATGGGTACTAGACATCTGATATCTGTACAAATAAATAAAATTGGAGTTTCTGTTTGTAATATTAAAATAATAATATAAATACTGAAATAATACATATACTGAAATATTTTTTTTTACAATTTTTGTCTGTCTGTCGGTCTGTTTGTTCGGATAGTCTCTAGAATGGGTCTACCGATTTTGACGGGACTTTCACTGATAGTTAGCTGATGATATAGGGAGTAACTAACTTAGTCTACTTTTTTCGATTAGCTTCGCCCAGCGACGTTACTCGCGATGCGACAATAACCGCGGGTAATACCGCGGGACTCAGCTAGTAAACACATATATGTATATACTTTTTTTTGTAAATACATACATATTATAAAGGAAAACACCCAAATTCCGAAACATAAATTTGCAGATTATACAAACATTTGGTCTGACACGGAAATCGAACCCGAGACCTCAAGCACAGCAGTCACATATGCTATCAGTACGTCACCGAGGCAGTCAAATTAAGGGTTATGTATTTTTGATGAAACTGCTTGTTTATAGCTTAAAGGATATATCCTTATACTAGTTGTTGCCCGCGCAAGCGTATATGTCGGTTATTGCGACAAATAGCCTGTGTGTTCTGACTGATTCTGACGTGTTAACTATATTACTGTAAAGTTTCATCCAAATCCGTTTAGTAGTTTTTGCGTGAAACAGTAACAAACATCCATCCATCCATACTTACAAACTTTCGCGTTTATAATATTAGTATAAATATAGATTTGATAGGCCTTATGGTCTAGTATTGGTTAGTGATCTTGCCTGTAAAGTTGGAGGTCTGTCACGTTGCTTCGTTACAATATATTACAAAAAAGATGTTATATGAACTGTATAAGTCTGTAACCTGACTTATAAATGCTGTATTGTAGGGTTACTCAAGCACTTATTGATATTAAACATGGTAATTCACCTACATACGTCATTTGGTCACAGGCACTAATAGAAGCAAAACTAATACTCTATTACATATACATATCTACACATAATCACATATCATATCATCTTTTTGTGTGGGAGTGATTATATCTGATGACACAGGGAATCCCAACGTATTGAAGATTTTTATACCGTGCAACTTTATTTTTTGTTTTATTTAATTTTCTGGGGTCTTTGAATATTTAGACGAGTTTGTACGGTTGTAGGTATTAATAATAATTAGATCCTGATTCATGGCGATCATTTGATTAATGTATCCTGTAAGTCTCCGTACAAGTCTTATCTATTTTTTTATGAGGTGTGAAAATGGTAGGAGCTGTTTCCGAGATAGCCGAAATTATATATATTTATTAGATATATATGTTTTGTCAAGGGTAGATGAAACACCACCAACTTGGTTATGTTTAACGAGTATTTAACTAGTAATATGGATAACAATAATCAAAAAGATGCAATTTATACTGATTATACTAAAGCATTTAATAAAATAAATGACAGATTTTTATTGCGCAAAATGGCAGGTTTACGTATAACAGGATTTCTTATTAAATGGTTTACATCGTATCTCACTGATAGAACACAAGCTCTTGTTGAAGATGGCTGTACTTCCAACTGGGTAGATATCCCATCGGGCGTTGCGCAAGGATCATTGTTAGGGCCACTCTTCTTTGTCTTATTTATCAAAAACATAGCATCTTGTTTTTAAATTTTTTTTTTTTATTGTTTGTTGATGACATGAAAATTTTCCGCATTGTTAATAATGTTTCCGATGCGTAACTTCTCCAGGAAGACTTGAATAGATTAGACATCTATTGTGAATATAACAAATTGGACTCTAATGTATCCAAATGTTTCTCCATCACCTTTAATCGGAAACGTACCACTTTCCTTTTTGCCTACACGTTGAAGAATTATGAACTTCAGTCGACTGGCGTAATTAGGGACCTGGGAGTTTTGCATGATTGTAAATTACTATTTGACAAGCACATCGAACATATTATTGACAAAGCTCACAAAGTGTTGGTTTCAAAAATTTCGTGTCTCCAGACCTTTTAATAAGCATGAAAACAATAAAAATACTTGACTGTGCCTATGTACGCAGTCACTTTGAGTTTTATAGTGAAATTTGGATTCCTTCTTATAATGACTACAGTAACAACATAGAAAGAATTCCGAAACGGTTTATTAGATATTTTGGCTTGAAATTAAAATTACCTCGTCTTGATTACGAACAATGATGCGTTTAACTTCATCTTTTACCTTTTAACTGCCGTAGAAAAGTGTCTTCTTTTAAATATAGCGCAGTACAAGCTAGATTGTTCTAATTTACTTACCAAAATTAGATTTAATGTGCCCACTAGAAATTTACGTTTCAAAAACCTACTCGTACCACTTTGCCACAGTAATTATCGGTATAATAGCTTCCTACCGCGTGTTTCCAGGTTGTTTAATAAGCTAAACCATTTCGATCACATTGATTTATTCTACAATAGCAAAAATAGTATCAAAAATCTTATGTCTCATGAACCAGAAATATTGTTATAATATTGTGTAATTATAATCTGTTATATTTTACAGTTATATTAACAATTATTTTAACGGGAATTAACGCGATCACTTATTAAAAGGTATTACATACCTCCGATTTGCCTGAAGTTTTTATATCATGTAAAAACAATAGCTGGTAATTCATATGCCTGAAATGGAAGACATTACGGGTCGCAACCGCAAAAAGATGTCAGTGGAGTATAAATAGCTGTATCAAGGAAATTTAAGTCAAATTATATGAGTCACTAACATTATACTCAGAAATCTTACAGTATACCGGCTTGGTCATCGTCAATTTAGGGTCGTCTCAATTCGTAAAATAATATACAGACTTTAAATTCAAAATGATGAATAAAATATCATAAAAAGTTCATCACAAGGTATGATTTTATGATAAGTCGTCCCAATTACTAAAATTGTCATTAAGTTAATTAATTTCACGACTGGTCGCTTGCCTGATGTATATATAGTCTTTAAACGCATGAAAAAAAGAATGTGAGTAATTGAAAGGTGACAGAATAAGGTACATGGCACAAGAGTGTGTGTACCTATTTGTATTTCTTTTGAGAGTTACTGTTATTTGGAAAACTGGTATACCAATTTATTAATGTTTACTTCCTTTTATATTATGCAAAATAAGTAAACTTGTTCACTTATTCAACTGACTAATATTCTCTAATTTATTCCATTTATGAGTCAAATAATTGTTATTGTGTATTTAGAAAAATAACATTATATGCTCAATACCACAAAACTTATTTAATTTCTTGATATAAGACAGCGTTTAGTTACAGACGTCGTTTATTAAACCATTTTGCATGGTGTGTATCATGTCTGTGGCGTAGAGCGGCTCACGTGCTTGTTGTTATGTAGGCATTACTCTGCAGTAGGTAGGTATAGCATGCCCGAGGCCTCGCTCGTGCTGTATTAAAAATTCGTCTGCGGCCTGTCTAGACGCTCTCCATTTACAATATGACACGCCACCACAAACATCTAGTTAGCTTATGCTATAGTGTTCGTGTATTATGACCGTGTATGATTGATGATTAAATGATTGAAATGTGATACTGCTTGTTTGAAGTAGGTATTATGAATTTGTTAATTTGTGATTTACGTTAAGTTACAATAAGGTAGAAAATAGCCCTAGGAGTCAAAAACAATTAGGCAAAAAAAAATAACAGTAGTTACAATGGAATCGATGGCGGTAATTTTCAAGAAAACAATTAAAACGTTTTAAAGAAAGAATTAACAAAACAATTAAAGCGTTAATAAAAAAATATTTACAAGTGAGTAAGGACGAAACTGGTTTCTAAACCTCTTTGGGTCTCAAAGTTTTGCTTGTTGCATTTGTGAATCATGTTGAGCATAATTATTACACTCGAGTAATAATTATGAATGTTCAAATCTGTTGTTGTTTTGATTTAATATTAGCTCTCCACTCCAATAAGAGACGAGAGAGATATTTATATGTGTAGTACTGTCAGTCAACAGTAATCTATAATCTATACTAATATATAAAGCTGAAGAGTTTGTTTGTTTGAACGCGCTAATCTCGATCTCGGTCCGATTTGAAAAATTCTTTCAGTGTTGAATAGTACATTTATCGAGGAAGGCTATATCATCACGCTAAGACTGATAGGAGCGGAGCACCAATGAAATTTTTTTCAAAAACGGGGTAAAATTATCACGCTACGGGCAATAGGATGCGTGGGTTTGCTAGTTACTTATAATAGAAAGCTACATGTTTTTCTATTAGAAGTAATTTCTTTTCTGTGAGTTTGAACTTTAATAAAATGTATAATATGAATGTTAAATCATAACCTTGGACCATTCATAACAGTGAAATCTTGAAAAACAGTACTATAGGTTTGTCAAACGTATTTCTAATAAATGAAATATTGAATTTATCACTAAACCATTTTGTATAATTTTTAGTTTAGTTTAGAGAGTTGTGAAACAATCGACATGAGACTTAAATGTAGCCGATCAGTTCCTCAGACATCGCTATTATGGTCATTAAATTATACGGCTAATAATATTACAGTATGTGTGTAGAGATAAAATGTTATGGTAAACATAATATAAATAATATGTTTCATCGTCATCATCATATCAGCCGTAAGAAGTCCATTGCTGAACGTAGGCCTCCCCTTATGATTGCCATTTCGACCGGTCGGTAGCGGCCTGTTTAATTATGTGTTTAACTTTATATACTCCCTATAAAGATTACATTTTTTTTCTTGCAGATGCAGATGGGGGTCTTATAGACATTTAAAATGACTAGTTGTTTTGTTAATAACTATCGCTTTCAGTATTATATGTTTTGCGTAAATTATAGTAATTTTAAGTCTAATGCTTAATAACTGCCTCGGTGGCGCAGTGGTAGCGTACGCGACTGCTGTTCTTGAGGTCTCGGGTTCGATTCCCGGGTCAGACCAAATGTTTGTATGATCTGCAAATATTTGTTTCGGAGTTTGGGTGTTTTCTATGTATAATATGTATGTATTTACAAAAAAAAGTATATAAGTATTTATATCAGTTGTCTAGTACCCATAATACAAGCTCTGCTTAGTTTGGGACTAGATGACGTTGTGTGTTAAAAAAAAAAAGTCTCTGCACTCAGATCAAATAAAAAAGGTAGATAACGCACGGCCTCGTTTTTGTGGAAGCAAAAAAAGTAGCGTAGTTCCAAGTAAACACACGCGTTAACCTATACGATAATGGAGTAAATTGTTACTAAACGAACTTTAGTGCTATTTCTGTTTGTTGTTTAAGGTCAGCGGGTATTTCAATTTTGATGTTTCCGACATAAATGAACAGGAAATTCTCAATAATAATATGTTTGTTAACATTCTCACATATATGTGATTTAAGTTATTAACCATTTTTGTATTTATAAGCGCTAAAATAAATGTGTTTGCTTTGCTTGAAGAAAAAGTTTTTACACGAACTAAATACAATATATTTTAGCGTAGTATATGGTTGTACGCATGAATGGTACAATGATAAAATACAGTATTAATCGTCAATTTTATTATGACACAAAAGTCGGTGTAAATAAGTAAATAATAATATATCACAGTCATTGTAAGAATAATAATAAATAAATAAATATTTCGGACATCTAAACACACAACGCCATCTAGTCCCAAGACAAGCAGAGCTTGTGTTATGGGGTACTAGACAACTAATACAAATACATATATAGTTTTTTTTTGTAAATATATAGATATTATACATAGAACACACCCAAACTCCGAAACAAATATTTGTAGATTATACAAACATTTGGTCCGACCCGGGAATCGAACCCGAGACCTCATGATCAGCAGTCGCTCACGCCAACCGCAAGACCAACGAGGCAGAAAAGAAGATGTTTTTATCTCATAAAAACCCATCCGAAAAACTAAGTGGTGTAATGGAATAAATATTTCTAGTAGAGCTCACTAACGATGTAAAAGTAAACATGATTAAAGTTATTGTTCGTACGAGTACGTTATTTAAACTCTCTAGACGCCTCTAGACGTCTGCATGTTGTCACTCTTTGTGAGGTGCCTACGTGAAGACAAAGATGGCGACTACACGATGAAACCTGCTGCAAGACTAATTGGATAAGAGATTTAAGAAATAATTAACATTATTTATATTTAATATTACTTACAATTTCAAGCAGTTTTATAATTAGTGAAGATTACTGTGGATATACCAGGTTTTATACGTTACTAAATATAACATCACATACAAAACCTCTAGATTTCTGTTCTTAATCTGAATCGGTAATTATTAGTCTTTTAGAAATTTATAACGAATTTAAAGAAGATATTTTAGCGGATTAGATATTGTTTGTTTTAAATTGTTTTCAACTAATTTTTTTTTTGCAAACTAACCTAACTTTTCTTTTTATGACGGCCCTGGGAAAATAACTAGTTTGCGTGATGGCCATACTCATTGCGAATGCAGACAATGCGACTATGTAGCATGGTGACCCACACCATGGCGGCCTAGTGATGCTTCTGCATCATTGGGCCTCCGGTCTCACACTCACCAACGAGACATGACAGACATAGACATAGAAACACTGTCATTTTATGGTGATCTACTGTGTTAGGGCAGTACCGCCCCGGTCAATCCAGTCCGTTCATGCTGAAATCAGCGTGGCTCTACTACCTTGGAAATAACAAATATCTGTAAAAAAAATTCAATACTAAACAATGGGTTACCTTATGTTTCATTGGTATTAGTGCTAGTTTTTTTTGGAGAAAAAATTTGCAACCAATATATTGTGATTTACCAATAGTTGCCAATTGCTGGCCAGACGATGCTAACTCATAAATTTAGTAAGTATTACTATTGAACTCGATACTATATATGAGGAGTATAGTGATATCCATAAGCGGCCATTTCAAAAACCTGTCCCCAGTATTAACTTGAAATAGGATATCGAAAAAGGTGTAAAGTTCCCTTAAAAAGAGTATTTGTTCTTTTTTGACAACTGAACCTTGTCAAATAAAAGAATAAAAATATCAATGAAAGTATTAAATCTGGAGAACGTTTTTTGTTTTTTCGGAAGACGGTCCCCATTTCATCTCATCCACATTTTTTATATTTTATATCATTAATTCATCACGACGAAGACTTAATGACATGAAGACTTATGATTTGAAGGCTATAAACGCTTGACATTGGCAGAAATAGCTGATCCGAGAGATCCGGCTGGTTGTCATTTCATCAAAGAAGAAGAAGAAAGTATTAAATCAATCATATTGAAAAAAAATATAGACTATCTCCAGTTTTTACTAGAGAAAGGCAATTGAAAACATCTGTACGACATAGATATAAACAGTAAGATATGAAGCTAATAGTATTAGTAAATATGTTCATGTTGTAGGTGTCTATATGTTATCGATAAATTGCAAAAGTCGCTATCTTATACGAGTATCAAAATCATTTATACTTATGTAAAATACTCTCTATCTCCAGGAAAAACAATAATATGATAAAAATAAATATTATCCCTCTGTTGCTACTACTAGTGATGTACTACTTCATAAATCCCTGTGCCAGAAGTCGATAGAGTTCTGATTGATGTTTGTTATATTTTTGACATACCGGGAACAAAAAAGATTTTTACGAATTTAGAATAAAACACGATACTCAGGAAATATCAAGCAATATCACATCCCAGGTCAGGGCCAAAATTTTTCAACGAAGGGGGCTCATGGTAAATTTAAGCGTTAAAAACAATTTTTTTCTTACCCCAATCGTACGTCCTTATTTTGGTAAACATTATATTTTTTTATAGCAAAAGCAGAGCTAAGTTTCCGGCGTTAATATTTAAGTGTCACTTTTATTACGAATTCGAATATGTCTAAAATAACAAACTACAAAGTCTTTATGATCAGCCCAGACATCTTTATTTATTTCAATTATAAATTACCTCATGATTCATGTTAAACTTGTGATTCTTTCGCGTCATTCTAGTTAATATCTAGGTATTACATACATTGTTTTGGAAAATTACTTAGTCAATGTCTAGAAAGGTTATTACATCGAATTGAAAGATCGAATGTATTAATAATATAATAATTATCATTTAAAAAAATGAAATTAAAAACAATATATCCTAAAGTAAATATCGTCTACAAGTTTGCCAAAGATAATAAAAGATGCCAACGACGTACGGCCTTAACCCTCTCTTGAAAGGAGATCCGAGCCCATCAGTGAGACGTTATGGGTTG
Source organism: Spilosoma lubricipeda (assembly GCA_905220595.1). Classification (NCBI taxonomy): domain Eukaryota; kingdom Metazoa; phylum Arthropoda; class Insecta; order Lepidoptera; family Erebidae; genus Spilosoma; species Spilosoma lubricipeda. The sequence goes on from HG992290.1 coordinate 8,825,838, forward strand.
TTGTTGATGATGATGAATAGATGCCACGCGAAGACGGATTAGGTGACACCACCCTATTCATTCCATTAGGGTCATAAGGGAGTAACTATACAGGAGAACATCACTGCCAAGAGAAGTAAACCTTAAACAAACCCTATCCAACCCTCCTGGCTAGCGGGGTATTGTAGGCTAAAACTTCCTTGGCAATAAGAGGCCTATATCCAGCAGTGGATTCTTAAAGATTGTTGGTGTGAAAGAAAAAAAATAGTACACTTTTTCGTTACCAGACGTTGCGACTAAATTGAACCGATAGCAATAAGCTCCGAGCGGCCGGCTCGGCCGGAATGATACCACGGCCTCACAGAAAACCATTGTAAAATAGCGCTTGAGCTGTGTCTCACCGAGGAGTGAGGATACCCATACCCCTGCCTACATCCCTTTGGGCGGCGGCGTTAATCGCTTACCATCAGATGATGCGTCTGCTCGTTTGCCATCTATACTATAAAAAAAAACCATTCGACACTCTGTGATGTAACTCAGGTTGTAAATCAGGCCGGTTTCGTCTTAATCAAGTTATCGTAACCCAGGGTTAATTGTACCGCTGATGGTGAATACAAGCAACATGATTTTACAATGTATATAATGAGATCATTTAAGAGATGGATAAAGCAAAATTCCAATGCATTTTGTTTTATCCATCTCTTATATGCAATGATCTAGACGCGAAACCTCATCTATACAAATAAATAAAATTGGAGTGTATGTTTGTAATATTAAAATAACAGCTTTTTAATCGATGCATATGTATGTATACACGATACATATACCAAAAATGTAGATAAAAAAATTTTTGTCTGTCTGTCTGTCTGTCTGTCTGTTTGTTCCGGGTAATCTCTGGAACGGCTGTACGGATTTTGACGGGACTTTCACTGGCAGGTAGCTGATGATCCAGGGAGTAACTTAGGCTACTTTTATAGACTAACTTTGCCCCGGGGCGTTACTCGCGGTACAACAATAACCGCGGGTAACAACTCGGGGTTCAGCTAGTTTGAAATATTGTTGATTGGAGTTGGACCCTTTTCTCAGGTCATAATTTTAGATATACCTAAAGTTCCCTCATTTTAAATTCCATTAATATTCAAACATGTAAATGTACTCATGATGTAAAATACTAACAAACCTTATTTTAACAATCTTCATCATGAATGCAAACCTATTAAAATCTAATTTGAAATCGTTATAGTTTATGTCGATACAATCACCAGACGAGATTACATTCATTTTTATTCATAACCACGTCGTGCAGTGATGACGAATGTTAAAAGCCAATGGCATTAGGTGCAAAAATGTACCGCATACCAGACAGTATAAATATTCTTTGCACATTTGCCTGTTAGGTTTTAGTATACGAATAACAAGAGCATGTGTGCCGCTATGTTTGAGCGGATGCTATGTCTAGACGGCCATTCAAAACATGTCTATCCCTAGACTTATCGCGATCGGCACCCATAAAAAATCTAACAGTCTGGTACGGAAAACAGCCATCAATTAGAGAATGCGAATTGCCTGAGTACTTACAAATAAATTGACTGATTTATTAATTTTTACTATGTTTATTGGCGTTAAGTTTAAGTCTGTATAATATTTTTGAACTTGGTACTGTCATGTATATGCTGATACACAAATTCATACTGTACATTATAATGAATTATATATATATATATATATATATATATATATATGTATATAGAGTTTAAACAATAAACATTAAGATTATTATCAGTTCGTGTTACCGATATTAATCTGTTAAAGCATGACGTTCCATTTTAGTTTTTAAACAGCGTAGGTAAATATTGGTAAAATTTCTCGGATGAATTGAAAGAAAATACACATTATTTTTCTTACAGATAAGATGCACCTTGTAGCTAGAGTAATATACCCAGGAAATATAACCTGTCAAAGTAATTAGATACTTGGCTTTCTCTCTCTCTTTACTCTTAATTTATTGCTGTTCTTAAAATCTATGACTACTTAAGTATTCGCGACGCTTGTTACCACTAAATATTAATTTATTATGTTACAGTATAATAAAACTAAAACGATACCAAGAATGAATTTCGAGAGCATCCATCGATTTATAAATAACCGTCACTGAATGAGATTCACCAAAAAAAACAAAATTTAGAATTTTCAAAATGTACTTCCCGATGTAAAAAAAATAAATATATATGTATCAAAGAAGGTCAAAAATAAAATGACAAAAAATGAAATAGTTTAAGGTTTTTTTGAATAAAAACAGACTAAAAATGTAACTGCTTCCCGAAAATAATAAAATGTTAAGTACGTTCAGATTTCCGGTAGAAATATACATCTCTAAAGTGGGCGCATGTTATGCTTACTTAGTGTCTGGCAGGTGGTAGGTATGTAGGGTTGGTCGGTTGGTCGCAGCGGCCGCTGCACCTTGTGGTGGAACTGGTCGGTGGGGTGTGGCGGGGCGTGAGGAGCCTGGGGCTCATCGACCTCAAGGCGAGAGCACTTATGCGGCGGCGCCTGCGTCGCAGAAAAAAGCGTCTAACCCAAATTTCGGTAGCCGTCTGGCGTGATCTCTCCCGTGTGGCGCGCCGTCGCAGGTCGCGGGGTATATCGGCTGTGTGTAATCAGTACGCGTGCGCTTTGTGCATAAGTGTCGCTTCCGTCACACTTTTCTTTTTCAAATGCGTATTATCTCATTTTCACATTACACAAATTAGCTACAGGAATCAATTCGAGTCACAGGAATGCGACCTTGCTTACACTTCTTAAATAATTTCCTTATTTTAATTGTTCTTTCTGACAATATTCAAAACCAGCTTATGCCTGTAGCTCTATCCGTGTGTATGTCGGTAGTCTATGTGTTATTCTAATGGATGAGCTAAATTACTATACGATTTTAAATAAATCCGTTCGGTAATTTTTTGCGTGAAGAAGTAACAAACATCCATACATCCTCACAAACTTTCCCTTTTATAATATTAGTAAGAATTTATGTTATGTTTTTCAATGTTTGTTTCCCAACGTAGCACGCCAAGCTAACTCTTAGAACGTGATTGGAATCAAATTATATTCCCTATATGTAGAACTCCTTTGAAGATTCAGGCATGACTGTATGTCTGAATGCAATTGACACACATCGTAACAGGCAATGTGATAAACAACGGTATAATGTACATATGTCTCGAACGTGAAATGATTAAAGCTTTTGTCACATTGGGAACATACACTCGCTATTAAAGTATTTACAAAATAGGCGTCAGAGTGTGCATTGACATTTTACTCGACTACGGCAAAGCCAAAAGAGGGTTATGATTTTGAGAGTCTATGTATGTACATGTGCTCATCTGTTCCCTCATAGCTCTTCAACTACTTATGATAAAATATAAGAGAGACTGAATACTTTATGACCACTAGAGTGGTCATAAAGTATTGTGTTAAAAAAATTATTTGAAACAAATATGCCGTGTTTGGTCGGAATCGGAAAGGGCGTTACTTGTTTATTTAAAAAAAAAATTTTTTTGTGTGTGACTTTGTTTATATTTATTCGATAATTGTGATATTATCATTCCTGTAGCTAAAACAAATTATAGACAGAACAGCTACTTAGTACGCGCAAGCAGACTTTTTAATGAATTATGTAAACTACATAATATTGATCCCTTTTTGATAAGTGTATCCTCGGCAAGAAGGTGCCTAGCCTTCGTTTTTTTGAGTAGACACAGTGTTGCTCAAATTTGCGTTGAGGCAAATATATATTTATTATTTATTTAGTGCTTAAGTATTGTGTGCGATTTTTCTTTTTGTTATTATGTTCAGCTTATGTTTGTTTCTAAATATTTTATATTAGTCTGTAACTAGAAGTGAAAACTTGTTATTGGCTGTCTAATGACTAATCTGCTGTGTTTTTACTAACATATCTAGCTGTAAGTTTTCCATGAATAAATAAATAAATAAATAAATATTATCCTCTTAGTTTATGAAGTGAAAACTTCTTTAGCGGCGTTGTTTACTTTTAAAAAATGTTGCCAGAAACTTGCGTCAGGACACGTAAGTAAGTAATAAGCATTTTAAGTATGTATGTAGTTATCGGTTCTCAAGGAATATTAAAGGCAAAGCAGGACATGGATTTATATAGCAGCGTTCATTGTGTTTAATAAATATAGGAAATAATAAAAAAAAAATGCACAACGTTAATGTTCAAATGTTCACGTCTGCTGGCCCTCTCAGAGTGCAACCCATTTTTATTTTCTATACATAGTTTTATAGGTCTTACAAGAGGCGTGAAGATGAGAAAAGAGAAGGTGGCCGATTGCATAATTGTTTTATTTTGTCTTTATTTACCAATGCTATTAGGAAATATGAGACATTTTGAAGCTTTTTATTTGCTAATAATAACAATATATATTTAGAACTTATATCAAACAATCTGTAAAACTCGTTTATTAAATTATCACTCGTTTGACAGCTGACTACAAATAATCTTATCTATCAAATTTCAAGGGTATTCCCATCTATACTAATATATAAAGCTGAAGAGTTTGTTTGTTTGTTTGAACACGCTAATCTCAGGAACCGCTGGTCCGATTTCAAAAATTCTTTCAGCGTTTGATAGCCCATTTATCGAGGTAGGCTATAGGCTATATTTCATCACGCTAAAACCTACAGGAGCGGAGCAACAATGAAGATTGTTACAAAAACGGGGAAAAATTATCAGGGCTAGCTACGGGCAATAGGAGACGCAAACGAGGTTGCGTGGGTCGGCTAGTATCTAATATTCTCAATATACAATTGATTAAGCTATCAATATAATAAGCATACAATACGATTTCACGTAAGAAATGAATTTAAACGTAGCTATCATAGTCATAGTAAGCTATCGATAGACGCATTGATCTAGAATCTAATTATTAGTGATCTTTCTGCTTAGCTTATATTCGTGAGTTCGATTCCTCCCCAGGACATTTTTTTGTGTGATCATGATCATTCATTGTATAATCTGAGGTTGATTTCTCTGTTTTTTTTTAAATGTGTGGCCCTGCCAAAATGATTTTACTCTGCCTGATGGTAAGCATAAGCAGAATCCAAGTGTGGTGGTCACCATACTCATTGCGAACGCAGACAATGCAACAATGCAGAATGGTGACCCACACCATGGCGGCCTAATAGTGATGCTTATGCATCATTGGGCCTCCGGTTTCGTACTCACCAATGAAACACGACAGCACGAACGCTGTTATTTTACGTTGATTTTCTGTGCGAGGATAGTATCGCCTCGCGGCCTGTTCATGCTGAAATCAGCGTGGCTCTACTACCTGTAAACTAAAAAAAGTAGCCCAAGTTACTCCCTGGAGCATCAGCTACCTGCCAGTGAAAGTTCCGTCAAAATCGGTCCAGCCGTTCCAGAGATTACCCGGAACAAACAGACAGACAGACAATTTTTTTATGTGTATATATATGTAAACATACATATGCATTTAGTAAAAAGCAGTTATTTTAACATTACAAACAGACACTCCAATTTATTCATTTGTGTAGATAGAGGCGGCGCTTGCGCCGCATTTATATCTCATCATTTCATCAATGTTTTGTTGTGGTACAGACAACAATTTTTTTTGTACAACATTTTTTCTTTGCTTTGTTGTGATTTACGATATCAGTTAAACACCGAGTTTTAGTGATAATAATAAAAATTGAATGTGATTGTTTTTAGGTTTCTGCTGTTTAGCTGTTTCTTATTAACACGTGGAGATAAAGACTTATCTGCGGTCAACAAACTTGTAGGATCTGTAGGTCAACGCTATCGAAAGATATAGTCACTCAACTCAAGTTATGTTTTTTTAATTTTAACGTTACGTTAAAAGGAAAAACAAGTAAGGAAAACCAACCTCGGAATCATACACCAGATGCAAGACCTCATAAGTAGCTAAAAAATATATAATTCGGTTATTTTTTTATTTTCACTTATAATATGTGTTGTTTTGAGACAATAAACTTATAAGTATTTGGGTTGGAAAATTGACAAACTCATTTAATATTCTTTTCTACTCGTGTTTCTTGGTAGAAGATAAGAAGTATACTTAAACAAGTCACAAGTAAGAAGTAACTTAAATATTAATTTAATTATATTTGTATGTACCAGCTGCGTAGCTGTACCATGCTCGTCCCATGGAAATTTCTCCGGTTAAAAAGTATATTTATCTCTGTGATCTGTGTGTGCATCTGTTTTTGCCTGAAAGAGTGACAAACATTCATACATTACTGCATCCACATACCTATAAACCTTCCTCTTGAATCACTCTATTTATTGCTGAAAATTGGCTCAAAATCCGTTCAGTACTTTTAAAGATCTAAGCAAACGCGCTGCAGCACGACGGACCCATGATTTGAAGAAAGTGGCTGGTGGCGGATGAATGCGGACTGCGCAAGAATGAGATAGTTGGCACGCTTCGTTCAGCAGTGGAGAACGATAGGTTGATTGATACTATAAAGATACTTTTGACGTGTTTATAATAGTATAATAAAATATTGATACTAGCAGGTATTTTTCTTTATCTACTCGTATAAATTCGTACATTATACTTAAACAAACTTTTGAAGCATAAATTCCCAGAAGAATTTTTTTTTCTAATCATATCATTACTGCTATTAAATCTGCCTAATGGAACAAAAGAAAAATACCCAAGTAAACAAAAAAATTATAAAAGCCAAGGAGAAAAAGATATTTACGACTTTGTCTTCATCTGTTTCATTCAAAACTGTTTTCAATTTTGTTATTTTGAATCATAATAACATTATTCCAATTGTTTAATCATAATATAACGAGCAATAGGTTATTTCCTACTAAACACTAAAACGTTGTTAAAAACACGCTCATAGTGTCTTATACATTTACACGGTTTTGATGTGTTTGAAACATAAAATAAAGTTAAATCTTATTAATGGTAATGAAAAAGAACTTTCATTTGAATCTGAAACACTACACAAATTTTTTTTTTTTAGTTTTGCTATAATATATTATAGCAAAACTAAAAAGTTTTATATTTTTGCACCACATTGTTTTTTTTTTATACCTACTGTGCATGGTCTTCGTCGTTCTAAAATCACTTATCAATATCGTGTCGTATGTATGATCATATTAGTATTGACAACTGAATGAAAATATAGATTGTTATATAATACATCAGTCGTTACTAAAATGTACTTTGTGTAGATTTTAAAGGTAGTAGAGCCTTAAAAGATTAGTATTCTATTTTTAAATGTGCATTATGAAATAGAAAGTTAAGGAAAATATTACCTAATTTGGACCACTTTTGGTCGAAAACTACGTATCGAGAGCCTGAGAATAAATAGTATCTTCGACTAATCAAGGGTTTTGATTACAACATACGCAAAACTTATAACAATTCGTTCGCTTAGTTGTGTGTTAGCCTTGAGGATCCCTACTAAGATTTAAAGTAATCATAGTATGCTCTTATTTATGGAGCATCATACCGTTCATTAACAATTATTTTTACGGGAATCAACGCGATTACTTATTAAAAGGTATTACATACCACTCGTGTTTCTTGGTAGAAACACGAAAGCCTGTGACCACGGCCAGTGCAACCTGGTCGAAACGTCAGGCAAATCAGAGGTATGTAATACCTTTTAATAAGTGATCGCGTTAATTCCCGTAAAAATAATTGTTAATATATCATGGAACGCGAAAGTTTAAAAGTTAGTATCATACCGTCACCCAATGATAATGCAGTTTTGCATAGATCTGGAGTAAATACTGTTCCCGATAAATGGTCCTAGTCAAAATGAATTATGTCAAAAATTTGTGTATTTAAAAAAAAGATCTATCTGCCAAAAGTTTATTTTTTTATCATTAATAAAACTACTTACTATAATTTCCCAATTTAAAAGCAGGAGGGAGATACAATTACATTCCTTAGAGCATATATACATGGAGGTGCAGCTGAACGAGCGGAAAGTGTGATCATAGAACTATTAGAACAAAGTACTATTTAAGATTGTTAATATAGAAGAGCCTATGATTTGAATTGTTTTTAGACTTAAGTTTCATTAAAGACGGTTGCGGACTTGCCCAATGGACTGGCTTTACACTTTCAGGTATAACTCAGAAAAATAATAAATAAATAATAAATGAATAAATATTTCGGACATCTAAACACACAACGCCATCTAGTCCCAAGATAAGCAGAGCTTGTGTTATGGGGTACTAGACAACTGATACAAATACATATATACTTTTTTTTTTGTAAATAAATTAAGACTGCGAACGTTACTATTTAGGAAAGACAAATAAAATCTTTTTACGATTACAGCACAGTCCAAACCAGAATTTTAATAAATAATTCCATTTTTTATTTTAATTTTAAAGTGTGCATGTACATGAATTTCGTTGTGGAATATTTGATTGCATCACCATTGTTAGCTTGTTAGCTGATAATATAGGTATGCTATGGACGGTTATTGTGAATTGTTAAAATTTATACAATCAACTTCCGTCACGCACTTATCTGAATATTTTCGTGAGCAAAAACATGAATTATGTGCACACGTGTGACATTGAAACTAAAAGTGTATTAAGTAATTAATAAATTAATAAATATTTCATTCAAGCTACGCTATCTAGTTCTAAGCAGAACTGGTATTATGAAAGCTAGACTCACTGAAAGCATACTTATTACTTTTTTGTAAATAAATATATATTATACATAGAAAACAACCAAACTCCGAAACAAAAATTTGCAGATCATACAAACATTTGGTCAGATCCGGGAATCAAACCCGAGACCTCAAGCACAGTAGTCGCATACGCTACTACTGCGCCATCGAGGCAGTCTATTACTGTCATATTTATAGATGTACTCCAACAGCTTTTATGTCGGTTAAGCCGGCCATACACGTAACGGTATACTTGCGCAAGCATACTTGCACAAGACTTGTACAAATACACGTATTTCGGTTGACTCAAGTGTACTTGCACAAGTATAATTTCGGTGTTGTTTGTGCAAGCGTGCGTACATGCAGCAAACTACTAACTAAAATATGATTTGGGCGTTTGTTTCTAATTTTCTCTCTTTCTCTAGTTAAAACTAGCTGAACCACGCGGTGTTACCCGCGGTTATTGGTGTACCGCAGATAACGCCACAGGCCGAAGCAAGTCTAAAAAAGTAGCCTAAGTTACCCCTTTTGTCATCTGCTACCTATCAGAGAAAGTCCCGTCAAAATCAGACCAGCCGTTCCAGAGATTAGATGGAACAAACAGACGGACAGACAGACAGACAAAAATTGTAAAAAATGTTATTTTATTTAATTGTATAGATTGTAATGTCATATCACGACCTCCATACCACTCGGTAGTCTCGTTCATGTTGACGCAAAAACGACGTGCATTCATGTCGGTGGCTAGAACAGTACTGAAACTTCAGAAACTTGAGCGCAATGCTCCTACACACGTTCAAGTAAACTTGTCTGGGAACAGAAACTTGTGCAAGTAAAAAATATGCACAAGTCTCTTCCAACATACCTTACAGTATACTTGTACAAGTGTGGTCTTGCGCAGGTATGCAGAACAAAGAGAAGAAAGAAGAGACAATGTTAGTTTTGAATTTATAACATTAGCACAGATATGCAAATTTTCTTGTGTAAATTGTAATTTTAACATATGTTCCTACATTTAGATATATGGTAAACTAAAAGATATGACATACAGTATACAGAACAAAGAGAAGAAGGAAGAGACAATGTTAGTTTTGAATTTATAACATTAGCACAGATATGCAAATTTTCTTGTGTAAATTGTAATTTTAACATATGTTCCTACATTTAGATATATGGTAAACTAAAAGATATGACATGTTCAATCTTATAAAATTTAAATAAGACATTTAGAATTCGTAAGTAGGCAAGTAGGATAGCTACAGTATATATTGCATATTAGAGTAAAAATAATATCATTGTGACATTAATGACTAGTTGGCTAAATTGATTTAGGGTCTATAAATACAGGACGAACCTATTAATGCTCTTCTATATTCATTTAAATGGACGAAATAGTGAGAATAGCTATCTTACATATAAAACATAGATGAATGATCAGATATGATTCTACGGATAATGTATAACTTTATGAATGTTAGTGATAGCTAAAGCGAGGAGGCAGGAGGACGATGGACGAGTGAGTGAGGTTACGGGTGCACTCAGAGTCACACTTGTTACTCTTGTACACAGATAATCTCCTATTATACTTCAAAGGCTCAAACCTTCTTCATACTCTTCTAGGGCCCATAATTATGTCATTTACAATCAGGTGACGACCTGTTCATTGGCCTTCTAAATTATAAAAAATACAGTTAAAAAACTAAACAAGAAAAAGTATAAAAAACTATAGCCCGACTACGTAAAACGCTTTGGTTACATTTATGTAGCCCATTTATGTTATCTCTCTGGCCATTATTACGAATCTATTAACACGTCATTTATTAAAATCGGTTCAGTAGTTAAGGCTGGATGCGAGAAGCCGAGGATCGAAGTAAGTGGCGTGCAATTGGAGAGGCCTATGTCCAGCAGTGGACTGCGATAGGCTGATGATGATGATGATGAGTTAAGGCGCTTCGGTAGAACATTTTCCCATGTTCTTTAAGCGCGGCGCGAAAATGCATTTCACTAGGTCGCCATAGCGTGGGTCACCATGCTGCACTGTCCGCGTTCGCGTTGAGGATGGTGATCACCACTCTTAGATTCTACTCGTGCTTTCCATCAGACAGATTAGAGTCATTTTGGCGGCTAGACATAAAAAACAAACGCACATAGATTACCAAAAAGCAAAAGGCTTCGCCGAAGTCGGGTAAAAAACACTCTAAAAAGTGTGTAAAAAGGAAGGTTTATTTTAAAAAATCTCCAATATGAAGAAAACGAAAATAACGTTCAAAAAGTTATTACTCACTACAAGGAAACGAAAAAGAACTGAATTATGCTGGTTATTTTGAGTGTTGAATAATCAAGTCCTTGGGAGGTCATGACCTGTTTTTTAATCTACCGTCGAATCTACGCTCATCCTTATCTCAAAAACCTAATTGTGTTTCGGTTGTGTAAGCAAGCTTAATTTATAAAAAAATACCTGCTTAAAATTATCATATCTGTTCTGTTTAACATACTCTAGTCACTGTGAGTAAACATCATATTTGTTGTGTTTATATTTAGTAAAAGTGAGTTAATGTTGAAGGTGTAGTTATAAGATACTAGCTGACCCACTCAACTTCGTTTGCGTCTCTCCATAAGAAATATTTTTTCCCAATTTCTCAACATTTTCGGTCGATACCTGGCTTCTATTGGTCGTAGAGTGATGATACATAACCTAAAACCTTCCTCGCTAAATGGGCTATCTAACAAAATAAGAATTTGCAAAATCGGTTTAGCCGTTCACGCGTGATGTCGTGACCAAGGCAAATAGGGATTCATTTTTATATATATAGATGGAGTATCACCATCAACTATATCACTAGTAAGGGAGCAAACTACGCGGGACAACAGCAATGACTTTAACCGACTTCAGAAAAAGGTGGAGGTTTCTCAATTCGACCGTATATATATATATATATATATATATATATATATATATATATATATTTTATGTGTGTTCGCGGATAACTTCGTCGTGTATTTACCGATTTTGATGATTCTTTTTTTAATGGAAAGCAGATATTTCCCAACGTTGGTGCCACGATAAAGACACTCAGATCTGATGATGGCATCCAAGAGAAATCGCGTCAAACCTTAAAGTCGGTTTTATTTTTGTGAAAATTTTACTTGTTAATTGAAAAGAGATATCCAAACGGTGGTACCATGATAAGGACACTAAGATCAAGTGATGGCGTCGACGAGAAATCGATCGATTTGGGTGTTCTTAAAGAATAAGTCGATGTCCAGCAGTGGACTATTAAAGGCCTTAGCAGTAGAAATGGTGCACTGATTCATCAGTTTCGGGAACTTTAGTCAGAAATAGAAACAAACAATAGGTATTATTTAGTATTGTTAGACGGTAGCTGTAATACATCAAAACAATTACGTCTAGACGATTTGTTTCCACATATTGAATGATTAATACAAATCCGTGTATTTTTTATTACAAACACACGAAAAAATAGATTGCGTTTCTATTACGTGATGTCATGATAAAATTTGTATTATGTATATTTATATTGAAATAGAAATGCATATGTAAGAATAATTAGATATACTTATATCCTACAAAGATGAATAATGAACGTTAAACGAATTGGAAGATAAATATATTTTATAATAAATATTTCGGACACACAACGCCATCTAGTCGCAAACTAAGCAGAGCTTGTATTATGGGTACTAGATAACTGATATAAATACTTATATACTTTTTTTTGTAAATACATACATATTATACATAGAAAACACCCAAACTCCGAAACAAATATTTGCAGATCATACAAACATTTGGTCCGGCAGAGACCTTAAGCACAGCAGTCGCATACGCTACTACTGCGCCACCGAGGCAATTAGTTATTGACTACTTACTACTACTACTTTTAGTCATCCTGACTTCGAACCTAGAGGTTCATGGGTTCCATTCCCACCAGATGAATGGATGGATGGATGAATGGAGGGCGATACTTGTATAATTAGTGTGGTCATTTTGTCTGTTGTGGTCTGTTTGTAGTTTATCTAGAACATGTATATATTTAGAACAACAGTCTGGTCCCCGTAATGCAGGTTCTGATTACTTTTGGACTAGATTTTCGTGTGTTTTAATAAAGTTACTAATAAAGAAAACGCTTGGTAATTTTGCGAAAGATTAATATTTTCGCTAATAATAATTAATACTCTACACATTATAATTAAAGATACTAACAAATAAGTTTTTATTATTCAATGGAATTTCACACTGGACACTGGCACTCAGCGGAAACTCGGAGACCCGACTCGAAATTAGGTAGTTAGAGTTTCATAGACAGTTTAATTACATAGCAGACAATTATACGCCAGACAGACGTGATAAGTCTGTCTAGGTCATTTGTTCGTTTGTACAATGAGAACTAAAATAATATGCGCATTGTAGGTACGTCACGTACGAATTGTTTTCACTTCCAACCTGCGTGTACTATGTACTTTTCTACGCTGAAAATTCTAAACAACATCATATTAAAGACAACTAGATACATATGCCTACTATATTTTATCATACATTCCGTTCTATGTTTTGTTATAAAATCTATTGTCAGCAGATGCCAAATAATGCCGTTTATTTATAATATACGATATAATTGGGCAGATAAATATTGCAGATGAAAAAGTTTATTGAAAATAAACGACTCAATGAAAAAGACATCATTTCATTATAATAGCGCACGTTGCTCTTCCGTTAGAAGAAATATTTTGGGATTCCCTTGCAATTGCATCAGAAACATAAATATACAAGTTATGTGGTTAATTTATTCGAGGGGAAATAATACCAATCAATTAATCGGAACATTCTAAGACCTAATTTGAATGTTGATGGCTGATTTTTAGGGGAGTGCTAAGCTTTGGCAACTGCCTCGGTGGCGCAGTGGTAGCGTACGCGACTGCTATTCTTGAGGTCTTGGGTTCGATTCCCGGGTCGGAACAAATGTTTGTATGATCTGCAAATAGTTGTTTCGGAGTTTGGGTGTTTTCTATGTATAATATGTATATATTTACAAAAAAAAGTATATAAGTATTCATATCAGTTGTCTAGTACCCATAATACAAGCTCTGCTAAGTTTGGGACTAGATGACGTTGTGTGTTAGATGTCCGAAATATTTATTTATTTACTTGGCAAGTATTGGTCTGATCGACCGAATTGGAGTGAAAACCTGTGCATTGCAATTGTTTTTTTGTGTTTCTATCGGAAACTCAATCAGAACTACATGAGAGTTCTAGAGGATGGTAGAATACTTACATCTCTCGAGATGTAGAAGTGAGTGGGTGACGGTAGTAACTAATACTCAGATGATCCGCCTGTTAACATCAACGGCTTTTGTAATCCACTATCGGACTTTAGCCCAGATCATAAAAATAAGTTGATTAATGATCTGTGGACTTTAGCCTCTCCTTCGAATGGAGGTTTGGCCTTTGGCCCGAGGGGTCAATATAGGGTTTGTTTCAGTTTTCCTTCCTTAAGCAGTGATGTTGTCCTGCGTAGTATGTTCTTTCAGTCGGCTTTTAGGATACCCACGGAACGAAGATCTGTATTCTTAACCCATCATCATATCACATCACAATATCTGTGAGTCCCCTCAGATACCACCGACTAGTGGCTATGTCGTATTCGAACCGGCTAGAAACCGCACACCGTCTCGGGTACTAGAAGCCGGGAAACCAGGTGCACCGTCGAAAGGAAATCCGTTAACCCTGACGTACTTTGGGCCACCCACTGTTTGTAGGTGGTTCCCTTCTGGTTTACCTTCATAACGTATAAATCTTGTTCGTTTCCTACATCAAAAATGGCTTCGTATTAATAATCTTTATCATCAATTTTAATGTGAATCATGCGATTTACGGTACCTACGTAACTGACCTAAAATTGGAGTTCTTAAATTTTAATTTATTTTGCTTGTTTCCATGATTATTATGATGAGTTTTGATGATCATGAATCCTAGTATTTACTGACTCACTTAGTACTCAGAATTGGTCACAATTTTTTTCAATCAACTATATTTATCTTTATTTTAAGTAAGAACTAGCGGTCTGCCCCGACACGCACGGGTAGATATCTGATCCGTAACTTTTAAACGTAAAATTCTATAGTCTATCTTCATTAGGGATAATGTACCTACGAGTACCTAAGATTGTAATGGTGTAAAAATGTCCCATTGAAACTAACAGTTAATCAAATCTTTCCTGTTAATAATATTAGTGTGGACTTACAAACTCAGTCTTTTAGCTTTCTCTACAATGAATTAGCAGAGAGCTTATACCAGACCAGGTTTTGAGAAACAAAATGAATGGTGTGGCTGTGTCTCTGTTTTTGCTCAACTTGGCGCTGGTACCGTCGTATTTTCAGATTACAGTTACGCGTACACAACTGTATGTGTACCTTGTTTATGTCATGACTAGCGTATTTGAAAGAATGAAAATATTTTTGAATTATGTATTTTGGAACATACGAACTTTGTATCTTATGTAAACTTTTTGCTTAAGATACAGTTCCTATAGAATATAATATTTTTTTTAAAGAAGGTTACAACTAACATGTGGCACACATTTTAGTTCTTGTTATACTCTTTGGGCAAGTTGAATGGTTGTATTAACAGTGAGTTCATGTCGGTAATAAAATGGGTTGGGTTCGACTTCGATACTTTCGAATTTATAATATTAGCATGAATGTGGACACTATCATGCAAAACTATCGTCTCTTGAAAGTTAAAAACATCACATGTGCAGTGAAGACACCCTTCACCCTTTTTAGTAAGAGTTTTAGGGGAAACGCTTGGGCTCCAATGACATCACTCCTTCGGTGAATACCAACTAACAACGAATTACGGCTTAACAGTGTTATTTTTGTGAGGGTGAGCGGTTTACTATACGGTCAAACCGGTCCATTTAGAAGACATTTGGCACTATCATAAATTAGTCTTCATTTTAATTCGATTCTATTAGAGATGAAGAAAAAATAATGGAAATTGTACCAAGTGTCTTACATAAAGCTCCTAAACTAATCATATTTTTATTTCAAATGTGTGTGTGTCAAAGTGTGATAATTTTCCCCCGTTTTTGAAACATTCTTCATTAGTGCTTCGCTCCTATTGGTCTTAGCGTGATTATATGTAGCTTTCCTCGATAATTGTACTATATAACACTGAAATAATTTTTCAAATCGGACCAGCGGTTCCTGAGATTAGCGCGTTCTAGCAAACAAACAAACATAAACAATCTCTTCAGCTTTATTACATTAATATAGATTAGTTTCAACCGTAGTAACATTGATGGCCTTAATAGAGTTAAACAGATGCGTGAAGTTGTGATTTGAAATAGCATTTGGACATCAACAGCAAATGAGCAACATTGTTATAAGTGCTATTTAAAGCAACTGTTATTGTTGCGTTAATGTCAACTGCTTGTTTAACCATTCCCGTTAAACAGCAAAAACGACTGTTCCTTATTAGCGTAGACAAGGAAACACTTTCACCAAAACAAGTCAAGTAAAAATGAACCGACAGAAGACACGCAGTCAGTGTCATACGTATACGTAGTTGGTGTCATACATATACGTTCTATGGTCACCGTTGGCTGTTATCGTGGAGTGCATCGGTACAGTGCAGCATTACCGTTTGAAAAGATAAGCTGGTGATCGAAACAGTGAGTGCATAGCTGTCGGGTGGCAGTCGTGGGGCGTTGAGGGGGTGCGGGCTGCGGGGCACGGGGCAGGCGCCCGTCTAGACGCTACGTCACACGGCCTCGCGATACCGCGCCGATAAACAACAATGTGCACTGACCGAATATGGCACCCGCAAGCCGAAGCGGTCAGCGGTCACCCTGCTCAGCCCACTACCGCCGGTGAACCACATCCCGTGGCCTCGGTGTCTATATGACGCATCCTTGGTGACAGTGACACACACCGTAGAATGCAGGTGTGCCATTAATCTTTCAAGCAGGTCATATGCCACCTGTAGTCACAGCTGCGTCACGTCATATAACGTACAGATGTATACGTTATATTATTATGTTTAATTCGGGATATGTTTACGAAATGTTTGTACGTCAACGTACAGTTAATTAAGTCTAGAAGTTATCACGCCGACTATGTGCCAAAGGTTATTTCCTACTGCTAATAGTTCCCGATGTGGAACCGAGTGGGTGAGGATCCCGAGTGGGTGAGGATACAAGAGGTTTATGGGTATTCTCAGTCGGGTGGGTATGCACGTAGGTTTGTCTTCAATAATATAGTCCAGTTGTTGTTTCAGAAATATATTTGTAATAACACATACGGAACACAGTAGTCAGAAGGAAGAAAGATAGGAAGAAGAATAATTATGTACATAATAATTTCAATTTCAATGATTATCACGGCCTATGTCATCTAATGCATCTGGCATTAGGTGACATTCACTTAAGGTAGGTCTTGTCTTCAAGGTTTGAAGGTCGCTTCGGTCCGGAAATACCGTTTTGTTCCACAGAATGGTTAAATGCTAGAAAAAAGTTTGATCAAAAGTGTAGGTGATTGCATTGTTCGCAAAGAAGTTTTTCAAGACACTAATTAATAATTAAGAGATCGGTAGATAAGTAAGCATACTGAATTAAAATGTACATTAAAATATTAATGAACTAAATATGGCAAACATTAAATTAAGTGCACAACGGGTGGTCTAACTACTTTGAACGTCGACAAAATATCAGACAGCTTTCAAGTAGAGAAGGAATTTAATGCTGCAAATCTATAAATCTCAAATTAGTAGCCGAAGCTACAGGATAGATGTAGAAATGACTGCACGGTTAGTTGCGCTAGGTGTTGTGGGTTTGTGTGATCCATATATATTATGCTGTTCTGAGTCTAGATGTTCTCTGTGTCCGTTCCATGTATGTATAAAAAGTCCGCCGCGATACAAGACAAATTCTTAGGGCTCTCACACATAACTGCGATGCGGCGCGAAGTTCTTGCGGTGCATTCGTGCGAGCTCGCAGATATTTGCGATGCGTTGCGATTTCGCAGTTATGTGTGGGAGAACTTAATGCAAGAGCTATTTAAAAAACAAAGAAACAGCTTATCAACTAACATGATAACGGCACAAATCAATAATGTACCCTAACTTCACGTTTTCGTCGCAGCACGTAGGTAATGTGTTTTTGTTCAGCCTTGTAAATTAATTGCTAGATAGAGTAGGTAGGTTATCGTTTGACACTTTTAATATATGTGTAGGTAATGAAAGCCTCATTTTACATCAGTGTCGTATATTTATTATTTTATTTTAAGTAAACAAACTTATTCTGTTTCATCTACCCTAGTTAGGATGTAGTCATCCTAAGTAGTGAGTGGTCATCAGTCCGTAGGTACTACGCTCTTGAACATATAACCAAACTAGCTGTTGCCCACGGCTTCACCCGCGTGTTTTTGTCCATTATCGCGGTAAATAGTAGCATATGTATTATACTGATGTATAAGCAATTTAATGTAAAGTTTCATCCAAATCCTTCGAGTAGTTTTTGCGTGAAGTAGTAACAACCATACACACTCACAAACTTTTGCCTTTATATATTAGTGTGATAGTGTGATATGATAAGTAAATAATAATATAAATATAACACATTTATAACTATGTGTTATATTTTTATTATTATTTACACGTATAAACATGTAAGTGGTAATACACTGCAAAGTTAAGCAATCCTAGCCAAGTTAATCCTACGATAGGTGACCATTCTTAAAATATCAAGTACCACGGATAGTGAAAAGTTTCTAAGGATAAATCACCAGTCACAAAGTTGTACTTGAGATCCAGAACACTACCCCACAGTAACATATGTCTTTTAGTCGTATCTCCATATTTATATAATTTAGAAATAAGTTCAAATCTATAGCGATGCATGTATAGAATTATTCATTACAATCATGTCACATAAAAATTCACATGCAATAAGTATTTACGAATTTGTGAGAGTTAATTTCATGTTCCTGTAATGATATTTTCTTTATTTCTCTTCAAATCATAAACTTAGGACATAATCAATCATAAAGCACATTTCTGAACAAGCAATGGTATTAGTTACTGATTGGCAGTCTACATAGTAAGAGATCCTCTACCAATTATGCTGAACAATATAGCAAATGATATATCTATCAAAGAGAGCACAAAACATGCTAATTACTATGTGAAAGACCCCTTTTAATACACTTTATCAAGCAAGAAACACGTAATAGGGATAATATTAGTACGCAATCCTCATTACAGTATGCTCAATGAATGTAAATTTACATTGAACAGGTAATTCGATGTAAATTCAGTGAACTGCGCTCTTTGAATCGTCATTTAAACACTTATAGACACTCTGTTAGTCAGTTCAATGTGTACATTACTAAATCCAGCATGATCGTAACGTGACGAGGTTTTGAGTGTGTGCGTTCGCTTCTGTAATAACCAGTAGATTTTTTTTTTGGCACTGCCAAAATGACTCTACTCTGCCTGATGGAAAGCATAAGCAGAATCCAAGAGTGGTGGTCGCCATACTGCGAATGCAGACATTGCAATTATGCAGCACCACCCACACCATGGTGGCCTAGTGATGCTTTTGCATCATCGAGCCTCCGGTCTCGCACTCACCAACGAAACACGACAGCAGGACCCCTGACATTGTACGTTGTTTTTTTTTTATGAAATGGGGGGCAAACTAGCAGAAGTATCGCCTGATGGTAAGCGATTAAGTCTGCTCATGGACACCCGCAACACCAGAGGCATCACAAGTGCGTTGCTGGCCTTTTAAGAAAGTTTACGCTCTTTTCTTGAAGGTTTGAAGGTCGTATTGGTTCGGAAATACCGCAGACCACAGTTCATTCAACAGTTTTGTTGTGCGAGGCAGAAAGGTCCTGGTAAAGCGCCCAATTGTGGACTGCCAACCATGTTGATAATGGAGATGAAATTTCTGTCTCGTAGAACGGTAGCGCAAAGAGGCAGCAGGAATCAGTCCGAACAATTCCTCGGAACTCTCCCCATCGTAAATGCGCTAGAAGATGCACGGCGAAGCGACATTTCTACGCAGCGCCAAAGAGTCTAGCCGAATTGAAAGTACTTGGCAATCGACGATTCGAATCGCTGTTCGCTGAATGCGGTCCAGTGGGAGTAGCTGGTATTGGGGTATTGGGGCTGGCTTTATTTTTTGTAATTTTTTTTTAACGCGGGGTATGCTTTTCGCACTATACTCTTCTATGCAGTAAGAAGCGGTAAACCGACCCGCTTTAGACGATAACCGCGGCCGCACCAGGGTGTCGCCTCCCCCGGTTCGTTTGCAGCGGCCACATTTCCCCAAGATGTGACCGCACCGACCCTTAGGCGACGATTGGGGTGCTAACGACCATGCCAGGCCAAACCTGCGCCTTATAAAGCAAAAGGCTGTGGGCCGGGGTGAAATACTATCTCGATCTGTTGAGCACACCAAGCTTCTTCAAGGCCAATTTGGCCTTACCCTCCAAATGGCTATGAAACTGGACTTCGCTCGATATGATAACACCAAGTATTCCAATATTGGCTGAGGCAGATAGGCGAGTATCTTTTTTTTGAGGTTTTCTGTGAGGCCCTGGTATCACTCCGGTCGAGCCAACCCATTTATGCCGAAGTGTGGCTCTCCCACCAAAAATGATTTTCTGAGCGACATAATTAATAGATTATATTATCACTTAATTATTAATTTCACTCTTTAAACACAGAACATTCTAATCAGCAATAATATTTATGTTTTAATTTATGAATTCAGTATGATTAAATAGTGATGAAGCCAATATATTCTGATGTATATTTGGACATAGAAAAACCTCTTCTTAGAAGGATTTTGACTTTTTAAATCATGCTGATCAAGGGTGGCAACTATTTTTTTCATCATTAATTGACTATTGTTATTGTCTAGTACCTCTAATACAAGCGCCGCTTAGTTTGGGACTAGATGGCATTGTGTGTTAGATGTCCGAAATATTCAATTATTTATTTATCATTGTAAATTAGAGTTCCAGCAGATGACTATTAAAGGCTGTTGTTGACGATTAATAAAATATCGTAAAAAAGAACAAGGGTCATAATTAATTATCACTTTTCTTTTACTCGTCACATGTTATTTTTTTATGGCCCTGTCGTAATGACTCTACTCTGCCTGATGGAAAGCATAAGCAGAATCCAAGAGTGGTGGACACCATACTCATTGCGAATGCAGACAATGCAAAAATGCAGTACGGTGACTCACACCATGGCGGCCTAGTGATGCTTCTGCATCATTGGGCCTCCGGTCTAGCGCTCACCAACGAAACACGACAGCACTAATGCTGTTATTTTACGTTGATTTCCCGTGCGAGGGCAATACCACCCCGGTCGAGTCGTCTCGGTCGTGCTCTAATCAGCGTGACTCTACTACCTAGTGATTTCTAAGTTACATTAACAATAATCTTCCGTACACACATTTAAATTATCAAATACCTATTGATTGGCTTGTTATACTGTTACACTTGATTTTGTCCGTGGCTTCACCCGCGTACATGTCGGTAATCGTGGTAAAGAGTAGTCAATACCCTTTCTTCAGAATCAAAGTATCTCCATGCCGAAAATTGAAGTTGGTGCAGCTGGTTAGTTGTGGAAGCGTAACAGGCTGACAGACAGACAGAAATACTTCTGAATTTATAATATTCGTATAGATTTATCATCAGGCTGATTGCTATAGGCTAGAAATAATTTGGAAGCAGACGAGTGTCTCTGAGATATATCAAGTAAATACTATAGTATTTTTAATGCTGTATCATGGTCCTAATTAGACATGATTGTTTTTTGTCGTCTCTACAATATACGAACAGTATTCAGAAGTAAAATGAACCTACACATTCTTAAATAATTCTACCTTACTTACTGTAAATAGAGGCGTATGTAAATGATTTTATTGCCTTTTGTTAATAAGTTTGTATAAATTGTACTTTCAAGTGGGATTGCTCACTATTTCGCTTTATATATTGGTCGATTGGCGATGCAATTCTTCGGCGAGAGTAGTAGAGTGTTGTATACATATACATGTGAAATGTGTGTAAATTGATAGTGCATTTTAAATTGATGCTGTAACCTCATTGTGTTACTTATAATAATTAAAGTAACAGATAAAATTATAAAAAAAAATTGTAACAGATAGTACTGGCGTCAATAGATTAATAATAATAGCCCAGGTGACATAAGCTATATATTTTTAGCTATATAATTTTGTTAATAGTTTATCCTAGTCGAATTATAGTTCTTTTAAACTTTTTCTTGTTGAGTCCCTTGAAAATTAAAAAAACAAAGTTGCAAGAGTGGCCTTTCATAGTTCGCTATATGTTTAAAGACTTACTTGATCAGTATTTTCTCAATTTTGTAATTTGTGTAGAGGTTCTTACTGCCTCGTATTGTGCAGTTTAGAAATAATGTATTAAAGGAAATAGGATACGAATATTAAAACATTTAATTGCCTGTGCATGAAAACGTGACTGGAATTTCCTTCGTATCTCAAAGACAACTAATAAAATATTTGCTATTAAAGGCTTAGCTGTCTTCGACCTGAGTACATATTTAATCGATATGCACGTAATTTCAGAATTTATTTTCCTCCTTCAGCCTTGACAAAATAGAAAAAGTTATATGATGATACTACTGATGATACTAGCTGAGCCCCGTGGTATTACCTGCGGTTGTTCTTGTAGCCTTAAAACAACTACAGCGAATCGCGTTATCTGCCAGTGAAAGTCACGCCACAATCGGCTCAGCCGTTCCAGAGAGGAGCTGGAGGCTAGGTTTTACACACTAGTGTACTAGTGTAAAACAAAAGAAATGATATTTAATTCAACATTTATTTTCTGTGTATTTATTTGTGCGTATTAGTGTATTATTAAGTTTAATCGCTACTTGCTAGAGGCAGGGTATATCTGTGTTGCTGGGAGGGACCGGGATGTGTAAATAACAGCAGTTCCCGGACCCCTCCCGTCTCAGGCGCAGATTGGCCCATCGTGTGGTTTTAGTCGGTTCGATTCCGACACACCGCCCCGCCGCAAACCCCGGCGGGTGACGGCCCGATGAGGTTTCCACTAGCTGTCCCGGCAAACGTCGTTTTGCCATAACTACTAATAAATTAAAAATTAATTAAAAAAACATTGTCCAGCGGACAAAATTGTGAATCTAAACCATTTCCAGATCCCCTTGAACACACACAAAAAATTTCATCAAAATCGGTCCAGTGTTTGAGAGTAGTTCAGTGACATACACACTCACAGAAAAATTAAATATATAAAGATTATGAATTTATTTAACAAATAGCCACTGATTTCAGTTTCAAAAGCCTTAGATAGAGAACTATGTGTCAGATATACATATATCAGCAGATTTTATCTGTCAAATAGTGTTATCATAGATAACTATCTGAAACTTTTTAAACGACTGGTGAAACTGACCCTTAGAATAAATACTAAAAATAAATATTTTCGGACATCTAACACACAAGGCCATCCAGTCCCAAGCTAAGCAGAGCTTGTGTTAAGGGTACGAAACAACTGATATAAATTAATACATATAAAATTTTTTGTAAATACGTAAATGTTATACGTAGAAAACACCCAAAATCCGAAACAAACATTTGCAGACCATATAAATATTTGGTCCGACCCGGGAATCGAACCCGAGACCTCAAGCACAGCAGTCGGTTACGCTACCACTTGTGCCACCGAGGCAGTTAATAGAAATACACTTTGAAGGATTAATAGATATTAATAGTAGTATAATAGATACAGACTTGAACCAGTTTGAAAACCAGCACTATTACCTACACTAATATAGTTAAGTAAACGATGTTCCTACTTTTAAGCGTTATCTTGTAATTTTTGTTTTTTTTTTGTTAATAATGATGCAATTTACACGCAAAAAGTGTCTTTAACTTATCTCTATCGGTTGAGCGATAATGGTTATCGTCAATTCATCCATACTTTTTAATTATCTCAACTAAATACTATTAATGGTCGTTACAAAAGATTAGAGGATAATTGAATTTTAAAGTTCATTACGCTCATTGAAATGTAATACGTGACTTGTTTAATATTAAATCTTATCAATAATAGTGTGTATTAGCTGAACCCCGCGGTGTCACCCGCGGTTATTGTTGTACCGCGGTTATTGTCGTCCCGCGGTGTTACCCGCGGTACAACAATAACCGCGGGTGACACCGCGGTGTGCTGCTAGTCTACTACATATATACAAATAAATAAAATTGGAAGGTCTGTTTGTAATTTTAAAATAACCGCTTTTTACTAAGTGCATACCAAAAATGTAGTTAAAAAATGTTTGTCTGTCTGTCTGTCTGACTGTTTGTTCCGAGCAATCTCTGGTAATCTCTCGGGGCTGGCAGGTTCAGCTGTTCCAGAGATTACCGGGAACAAACAGACAGACAGCCAAAAATACTAAAAATCTTATTTTGTTACATGTACCGTGTATGCATATGCATTTATTACAAATTGGTTATTTTAATATTACAAACAGACGCTCCAATTTTATTTATTTGTATAGATGTATAGATAAGTATATTTAAGCCTATAAATATGCTATAGCCTCATCCAACGTGGACATATAACTTACGATATATTGAAACATGATTGGAATGATAAATTGCGTTCGATTATATTGCTTTCATTTTATAAAACAAAAAATTGTGATCACTAATTTTATTATAAATTAAGTGACTTTGGATGAATATACCCCATTCGGTTATTTCAGTGATTCAAGAATTTCATTTCAGTGATTTGTTTTCTTAAAAAAAAAACTACTTTTGTATTTGGTAGCGCTTTAGTTTTAATTTGGCGTAAAATCATTGATTTTCTTTAAAGACGACACCCGCTCTAGGAATTATCCTGCGCCACTCAGCGCGGTGAAATGGCGAGCGTTCACACCACTACCCCATCTGTACAGAAGAAGAATAAAGAACAAAAAAGAATGTGTAAGCATTGTTTACATTTTGGGTGTTTTTTTACATAGGTTTTTTCCAAGAAACGCAACGATAGCGAAATTACAAAACATTATCAAAATGATATTTCAGCATTCTAGATATCCCAATCCAAAACATGACACATGCATGATATAGTGCAGTCTGTTTAAAAATATCCATATTCAATTTGGTTGAATCATAGAAATTGAAATAGTTTAAAACAGTTCCAAGACTAGATAATACTTTATCTGACTTGAAAACATACCAACACATACACGAAATGATTATAATCAGTCACGCCTGCGCCACCAGACTATGTAGTTAGTCATATCGGTCTAGATACAATCAGTGCTATATAGAGCAGTGATATCAGTAGGAAATATATGGCGCTTATCTTTTGAAGCCTTATCTTGACATAATATGTACCCAGACATGAACATCCACACTAAAATATCCAATCATGTATGTATTTTCTATCAAAATTTAATTTAAAACAAATATTCGTCAAGGAGAACGAGGCAAAACTAAAGTAATATAAAGTACATAGGTTGTTCGAAAATTGATAGCTACAGAATAAATTACAATCTCATGTTGTTCTTTCATGAAATTAATTTAGATTGATGGCTAATTTCAACACATACCTCCTTTGTGAAAATATAAATTTATCTCAGTTTTGATGTTCCCTCTAATGTTCATGTCTCCAACGGATTGGGCATTCGGCACTGAAGGCGTTATGGCCTGTGTTCTTCAGCCCAGAGTGCGAGCAGTTGCAGCACCGCGGTTCTTTTCTCGCGGTGTAGTCGGCGCATTTTTCGCGCAGGTGCGGGCCTCCACAGTGGCTGCACCTGTCCACACTCTCGGTGCAGAACTTACGGCCGTGTCCGAACGCCAGGCACTTCGTGCATTGGATGAGCGGAGACTGGTCCTCCACTCTGACCCATTTGCAGGTCCAGTTAGAGAGTTCCAGCCTCCGTCATCCTCTGCCATACTCCAACATATTACAAGCCATATGAAGCAAAACAATTGTGATGTTAACTCAGTACCACACACTACAAATCATTACCGGAATCCAACACTGATCTGATCCTTGACCTTTTTGGTTGGGGTATGGGCCTCTGGTATCCTCACTCACTCGGTGAAATACAGCGCAAGCACTATTTCACACCGGTTTTCTGTGAGGCCGTGATATCACTCCGGTTGAGCCGATCTATTCATGTCGAAGCGTGGCTCTCCCACGTTTGGTTGTAGTAAACTAGCTTTTTTGCGAGGCTCCGTCAATGTATATGTCGGTTATCGTGGTAAAGAGTCACCCATGTCCTTCCTCAATAATCAAAATATCACCATTCCGAATTCCATTGAAATCGACACAGTAGTTTAGACGAGTTAGCGTAACAGACACAGTTACTTTTGAATTTATAATATTTGTATGAATATGGATTACATCTATACATATTAAAATGTATCGCCCAAATGCACCAAATTAAATAATTCTTTTTTTACATGTTCGTTATTGTTAGAACCAGGTTTGTGTACAATAAAATTAAAGGATAACGGGAAAATTCTTTTTTTTTTGTCCGCGACGGGAAGCTGAAACAGATAGGTAAATATGGCAGTACGAAGTTTGCCGGGTCATCTAGTTAATCATAAAAACGTTACCAAACACATGTACCTACATACAGTTCGATTAAATTCAACCGAGAATATCAGCTATCTTCCTTGCATGGAACTTTAAAAAAATAGAGATAAATTGTAAGAATCCTCTGCAAAATCAGCATCTACCACAGTTTTCTTATTTTCTTTGTTTTCCATATCTTATTCGTCAATGTTAAATGTTATTTAGTTATTTTGTTACACGTTTAGTAGCGATTACTAGTAGTAGCATATTCTTGACCTAGATTGTTTACAATATCTACATTTATGACGAAGTGTCTGCCCTTGAAAAATAAGTTAGAAATAAATTAGTTTTATATATCTTCTCTATATTTTAAAGTTAGCACGTTCGCTAAAATCTTTTAAACGACTTCAAAAAAGGAGTAGATTTTCAATTCGACTGTATATACATTTTTTTATGTGTGTTCGCTTTTTTAATGGAAAGGAGATACCCCAATGGTTACACTATGATAAGGACACTAAGATCTGATGATGACATCTAAGAGAAATCGAGTCGAACCTTGAAGTCGGTTATTTTTTTGGTTAAAATTTTACTTGTTCAATATAACATTGACGTTGATCGAAGTGCTGACAGGATTTGTAGCACTCGTATAGAACTTCTCAATAGTGTGTGCGGTTTCTACCTTTTTAATTTTTCCCGTCCCAAGCGTCCCGTGACGGCTCATTTTTTTTTGTTCATATTGACAATAGCCTAGAGTTCCTACACTCTCAGTCCCGTTTTCCGTGTAACTTGAAATTCATTATAAATGTACATGAAGCTAAAATACTATTATAGGTTTAAATACGCACTCTGTTCCGTGACAGAAAAATCATATCTATAATTGGAGTGAAGTTGAAGTCAAATTTCCGCGTATATTAGAACAGGTCTCATATATCATCGTATTGCTGTTCAGAACTCAACATGTTCAGGATGACACCAGGTAGTATCTACACCAAAAATAATACAAAATAGACAGCTAACAAATTCTACGGTCTGCTGGCTTGCGGTATGCAACTATTCACAAACCGTGAAATGTTAACTCATAATATAACTGCATTACAATATTTTTTGTTTATAATGTGTTAATACAATCACACAAATTAACAAAAGGAACATATTTTTATTATAATATAAAAAATTGTATCTAGCAAAGTTACTGAAGATTTTAGAGGTTACTTAGTTACATAAGTTGGAAATAGAGGAAATCTATGCAACACTTTCGAAGCCTTCTTTGGACTTTTAGGGCCAGTTTCGCCAGTTCCTTAAAAAATGTCAGATACTTATCTACGACTACTAGTTGACAGATAAAAGTTGCTAATATACGTGTATCTATTTGTATCTGACAAATATGTATGTTTCAGTCTAAAACTTGTAAAAACCGAAACCTGTCATTATTTATTTATTTATATCTTCATGCGCTTAAGTATATTAGCGGACTTAATGCTCTTGGCATTTTCTACCAGCCAAACTTTGAGGAATGGAAAGATCTAGTAAATTATGTGCATCGAGGCTATAGTTATCCAGAGCGAGATACAATTGACATAAACTAAGAACTTATACAGGCACGTGTATATGTTTTTAGTTTATATCAACGTAGATGGAAACATAAACATACACACACATCGTACACTGTAAATGATTAGGTGACTCTGCCATCTCAAGAAGGTTTTCATCTACGTTCTTTTTAAATGTGTAACGGTTAGTGGACATAATGACTTTAAGTAGGAGCGCATTCCATAGTGGCACTACTTGCACGGAGAACAAAGCGTTCCTGAAGTCGGAGTTGTGGAAAGGACACCAGGAGATGCAGATTATTCGTTTAGCGAACATTTCTGTTGTAATTAGAGGACAGGAAATGAAAATAGGGTTTCAAGGTTAGTTGGTTAGAATTAAAAGTTGAGGAATAAAAAGATCGGAGTTGATTGCGGCGCAGATTAATTGGTAACTATTTTAATTGGGAGCGTGAAGCAGACACATGGTCGTACTTGCGGAGATTAACTATAAATCGAATGCAGTTATTGAGACGGACGGTCTAGCCTGTTAGAGAAGTCCAAGTAACATACATCACCATAGTGAATTATTAGGATAATCAGGGATTTCATGAGAGAGGTTTTTATTTTAGGAGGTAGGAAATTCTTTACACAGTAGACAACTTTTTGCCTCGTATGAGTGACTCAAACTCGCTAACCATGCCTGAAGTCGATAGGTTCTTGACTACAAGGCTAAAAGATATAACTGAGCTATTAAGGACGGTTGTAGGAGTGGTGAAACTGGCCCTAAGTGTTCAAAATGTTCTCAAAACGAGAAACGTATTTTCAAGGCAAAATGTGTAATAAGTAATTATGACCTAAGAAATAAATGTATTTGAAAATAAAAGCCCTTTGTACTATTTACTTTGATTACTTTGAATTTAAACATATACTTGATGTGACATAATGATGTAATATTAATAATAAATAACAAAAAATAGGTATATGTTTATATTATCTACCAATTTCGTATTCTGCCATTCATTCTCAAGGTGATTTCCTTTTAGTGACGTTATCTGTTAAGCAGATAAAGCTTTGGTCACAGTCTAGGGCCGTGGGTACTACTTTCGTAAATTTGTTTTGACGGATCATCTGAATTATCTGAGAATGAGTGAGAATTTTTCAAAAAGTGTTAGTTTCAATGAACCTTCTGAGCTATTACCTGACTTGGGTAACTATGCTAGAAAATGGTTAAAAACAAGCGTTATCCGATCAGTACTTAGTACTGCATTTTGCACCAATGTAGGTAGAGACGCGTCAGTGTATCGTGCACCCTTATGGGACTCCTACAAGCTTATAGGCCATACGTACCCATACATCGCATAGTTCGATTCGCACCGTGTCAATTATAGTTATTCGGTGAGAAAGACGTTTCCACGATTGCCTCACTTATGTAATACACACAGGAGCAAAGCGAAGCGAAGCGACAAACATTTTTTTTTTATAATTTCCATAAATCCATAAAAGTACAATGCCTCTGGCAATTTCTACCAATATACCATAGAATGGTGTGGAAATGAAAATGTAAAAATTGTCAGTGAAAGTTGGACATCTACGGTATAAATTCTTATTATATTCACTCTTGTGGTGAAACTCCGAATTCTTAATCCGTTACCACACTTACATTAAGTAACGTAGTGTGTGCGTATCCTAGGATGGATATTTATGATTCTAGGGTACGCACATGCTCATATTTATGTACATAAATCACATAGATAATACGATCGCGTGTAACAAGAGACTATCAACAGCAAAGCATAAGAAAATTTCATTACAATTGTGCTCATGACCTTAAACGTATTTTAGATCTAGTTTAAAATAACTCAGTTTCTAGTATTTGACTTGTAGAACAGTTCTACATACACAAAAGATTTGCCTTACAATAGTTAAAGGTCAAGGTATAGTGGTATTGACAAGATCGAAAATTGAAATAGATTGCATTAAATCATAGAGCATGTATGCATACTCTGGTATTGTTAATCCATATAAGCCAAGAAGAATAAAGTATATACATATGAGAATATGGTATAAGTACCTGTCTATTTGACGGTCTAACACTATTATCGAAATTATTCTTCAATAATAGTTTTTAAAAAAAAAACAAAATCTTAGAATGCTATTTGTAAAATTAATAAGTAAAATTAGAAATTTCATAATGTTTCAATAAAAATTACCAACATCAAACAGCATGTCTGTGACGCGGTGACGCGAACTCAAAAAAAGGATTTTCCCCTATCGAAAATTGCTTGTTATTTAGATTTCTTTACTTTAATTTAGTAGACATTTTAATTTTGCCACCAACTCCACTATAACATTTAAAACTTAAAAAAATGAAAAATGAACATTATGCAATTGTTAATTTTACACATAAGATTTGCCCCTTTTCTTTAGGCGCGTTGAGCACTTTTTTGGTGAAATAAAATCACTTTTTGGTAGAGGAAAACCTTATGAGTTTGCGCCACCGACATGCAGACGTCACAAAACTTCTTTGATCGCGTTGAGCACTTATTGGCAGGGGCAAATCTTATGAGTTCGCATCACCGCGTCATCGACATGATCATTTAATTTAAATATTACTCGAAAAAAGATTTGGCAAAAATATGATACATATGTACCGATGATTTTAAGTGGAAACTTCAATATTAAGTTTGCAGATGATAAAAAATCAACCACTAATTAATTTTCTAAATGAAACACTGAATTTAAATATGGCCAATGATCGAAAACTCAGTACTACAAAATCGACGATCGATGCGGTTTTTACGCGATACTGAAATAAATTTAAATCAAGCATTTTCAATTTCTTACTTTTTATTAGTTACTTACTTAGTTAGTATCTTTTTGAGAAAAAAAAATTAAATAAATGATTGAAAGTACAAAAAGTCTAAGCATTGTTCAAGTTAATGATTACAATATTACAACGATGCGAATAATTAAAATAATGTTTTTTAACATTTCAAGTAGGTACATTGAAAATTTAAGTAAGTACGAATACTATATAAACATAAATAATATGATTGTGTATAAATTGTTACTTCAATTCGATTGTATTTATATTTTGTCATGATCTTGTGCAGCCCGTAACATAGGTAATTAAATAAAAAAAACATATAATTATAAACATGCATTTAATTTTTGCTCGGAGTGTCAATAGATGTGAAAGCGAGTTTCATGTTAATAATTTTAATTCAAACATTATGAAATTTCAAATTTTAATACTAAAAGCTGTAAGTTTTCACTTCTATCGGCAATTTTTTTGTGTACCAAAAAGTGTTCAATGCGGCCAAAGAAGTTTTGTGACGTCAGCATGTCGGTGACGCGGTGATGCGAACTCATAAGATTTTCCCCTACCAAAAAGTGCTCAACGGGGTTAAAGAAATTTTCACTTCAAAAAACCTTCGGAATTAAGCAATTGCTATTCAATTAGGATAAGAAAATTGGTAGGATTTGTTTAATACTGATAGTAGTTTAAGTAGAGCGGGCCATGTACAAAATTAAGTCAACGGTTATAGTTATGTTGCATCAATTTGGTGTCGAGTTTCTCTTGAAAGTTGTTTTATTGTGACGATGTTAGGTGATCCTTACTAATTTCTTTCTACTTTCACAATGTCTAACTATCGGTTATTTTATACCACGTTTGGTCGATTGATATCTAGCAGACAGTTAATTATAAAAGCATAGTGCAATTTCGATATTTTAATAGAAGTATTCATTTTGTGTTTTAAAGTTTCAAGTATGTCTGACATTAAAACATCACTGTCAAAAGTAAAAACTTAAAGTTGTTTTTGTTAACGATACACCATTTAAAGACTTTTATTATATGAATGGCATTTTAGTTTATTGCAGACGGCTTAAAGAAAGTGCAGCGTCCTGCTGCAATTGTCAGACATCAAACGTGTGTTGCTTCCGAAGCTTGAGGGTTCTGTAACATAGAAAAATTAAAAGTATACTTCTGAAATACACATGTTGTCGGTTAATGCGAAACTACAGGCTTCTAACATTAATAATACTAAACATAACATTGTCTGTGAGATATCATGTGGGCAGGCGGACAAACTGAGGGACCCTAAAAATTTCATTCAAATTGAACATGATACAACTACAATAGTTTTAGATAAAATATGATGGATGAGATTCCTGATATGTCAAATACAATAGTGAATGAATGAGTAGGTAATCCCCCAGATATAATCATGTTTGATTGATTTATCGCATCTGTTGCTTATTTTTTGCTTACCTATTTTTAAAACACGCTCTATTTCCCGGCCTTGGATCAAGGGGACTATTAATTATGTGCGTGTGTGTGTATGAAAGAGTAACTGCGCATTCGTTATAGTAAAGGGACCATGCTAATAAAGCGGGAGTCCCCCTCCCGATATCGTTGTAGATTCGTCAACAGATGTACACAATTAGTATTTGATCGGTACTGATTCTATTGTTCATATTTCCGAAGCTCACTTTTTACGTCAGACCTATACTATACCTATTATAAATAAGCATACTATGCCTATTATAAATTAATATTGTAGTAAATCCTCACTACAATAATAATTTGAACTACACTGAAATTTGAATAGGGAAGAATAAAATCGTTGGGCTTGTTTTCATTCAGTCAACAACAACAGTATACGCCATGCCCAATTTTATTTTTTTGTCTAATTAATGCCTTAGATTGATGAGGAAGAGGGGTGTAACGACTGGAACCTGAGACCTGCCGAATATTTTTTTAGCTTTTAGTACAGTATATATACCAATAAATAAAATTGGAGTGTCTGTTTGTAATATTAAAATAATCGCGATTTACTAAATGCATATGTATGTATACATAGTACATATACTAAAATAACATTTTTTACCATTTTTGTCTGTCTGTCTGTCTGCTTGTTCCGGCTAATCTCTGGAACGGCTGAACCGATTTTGACGGGACGACAATAACCGCGGGTAACACCGCGGGATTCGGCTAGTTCAATAAAACGGTGAAATTTTTCAAATGGAGTTGGCTGGAGCGGAGCCGTCAACTATTTCATGTAGACCGGCTGGAACCCATCTGCGTGAGTGGAGGCGACCTCTCCAAGCCGGTTTGTGTGAACGGGACCTAAACGGTAAGCAAATATGAAAAAGTGAGAGAAAAACAGTAAGAAGTAGTAAGAGTAGGGGAACCGAAACACGTACGCTAGTAGTGATTTCCAGGTTTTTTATTAAATGGCACAGGAAGGAAAAGCATTTAGTTCAAGAGTGGATGTCTACCACTCTGAAACGGTGACTTCTAAGGCCAGCACGTCTCAACACTAATGACAACAAATATCAGAAATGGCTGCTTTAAACTTATATTTCTACGTATCTTTTCGAATGCTTCATCATAAAACTTGCTATACAAAAGCATAGGACTGGACGCTGATGACAGTCATTTGTTTTTCCATGACTGTCTCGTTAGTCCACCGGTTGGCGTGTGCGACTGCTGATCATGAGCTCTCGGGTTCGATTCCCGGGTCGAACTAAATGTTTGTATGATCTACAAATATTTGTTTCGGAGTTTGGGTGTTTTCTATGTATAAGATGTACGTATTTACAAAAAAAAAGAAAGTATATAAGTATTTATATCAGTTGTCTAGTACCCATAACACAAGCTCTGCTTAGCTTGGGACTAGATGGCGTTGTGTGTTAGATGTCCGAAATATTTATTTATTGATTTTATTTATGTTTTTTAAAATGCATCACAGTCAACATAAGTCAACATTAGTTATATAAATTGTTCCGCATTATGACATATGTCTAAGTTTGTGTTAATAATTTATGCACGTCATACACTCTGTATACATACGTTGAAAATGCACAATATGTTCTACAAAGTAGATAATTAGAGTAAATTTTTTTGCAAGAAATTATACATAGATATTACATGATAATACCTTGGTAACACTTTCTACGTCGCGACATATCGTTCTAATGTGCAAATAATTGTCTACACTTTAGGTAGTAAAATATATCATACTAATATTATAAATGCGAAAGTTTGTAAGGATGGATGGATGTTTGGATGGATGTTTCTTCCTCTTTCACGCAAAAACTACTGAACGGATTTGTATGAAACTTTACAGTAATATAGCTTTTACATCAGAATAACACATAGGCTACTATTTGCCGCGATAACCGACATATACGCGGGCGCAGCCGTGGGCAACAACTAGTTTATCATATATGTTTACATGTTGTGATGAGTCTGATTGCCGATAACATCACTGATTTTGATGGGAAATGAAGTCGGTTAAAAACACTCTTAAATGGACGTAGACAGTATAATCGGTTACTAAAAGTGCCAAAAAAACAAGGCCTTTATCTCTTTAGGATTTTCATTTTGTTACAAAGACATAAATGGTCACATGTATAAAAGCATATAAGACGTTGACATGATTCATCTATACTAATATATAAAGCTGAAGAGTTTGTTTGTTTGTTTGAACACGCTAATCTCGGGAACTACTAGTCCGATTTGAAAAATTCTTTCAGTGTTATATAGCCCATTTATCGAGGAAGGCTATAGGCTATATATCATCACGCTAAGACCAATAAGAGAGGAGCACCAATGAAAAACGTTTCAAAAACGGGGGATAATTATCACGCGACGGGCAATAGGAGACGCAAACGAGGTTGCGTGGGTCTGCTAGTCTTTCATAAAGCAAAAATATCTTACTTTCAGTTATTAAAGTCAAAGTTGCATAAATAAGTAACTGCCTTTTTAAAGTGTCTAGCTTATAATAATATAGTAGACTAGAACGTGATGATACGGCAGATAAAACTGTCTGAGTATGTATGACGAGCTCAATTATTTTCCGTTCAAATTTCAAACAGAACAAACGAGATTTTAATAGCAATTCTCACGAAGGAATTCACTGTAAAAATGCGCTTGTATTGAACATTGCAAAAAATATGCACACAGCTACTGACGGGACGCAACTGATTTATTGACATCTATAGGTACTTATCTATACTTCTATACTAATATATAAAGCTGAAAAGTTTTTTTGTTTGTTTGAAGGCGCTAATCTCAGTAACCGCTGGTCCGATTTGAAAAATTCATATATCAGTATTGGATAGTACATTTATCTAGGAAGGTTATAGGCTATATATCAGCACGCTTAGACCAATAGGAGCGGAACACCAATGAAAAATGTTTCAAAATCGAGGGAAAATTATCACGCTACGGGCAATAGGAGACGCAAACGAGGTTGCGTGGGTCAGCTAGTCATCTATATCTATATATATATAAAACAAAGTTGTGTTAGTTACACCACTTATAACTTATGAGTGGCTGCATCAATAATTATGATTTTTGTGTTTTTGGATTTATCTTCGTCCGGAATAGGATAATAAGTATTAAATAAAATATAGTATTCATGAATAAAAAAGATCTTCAAATAAACATGATCTGTTCATTCGTTGATTGTTAGGCGGAACGAAGTTTGCCTGGCCAGGTTTAAATAAAATTGAAAAATACCAGACGTCGTCAAATAATCCATCTTCACATTTAAACACCCGTTAGTTTGTTAACGCTTAAAGTGTCCATCATAGAATGAGAAAAAGATAGCTGATTGGATTAAATTGCATTAAGTAAATTTTATGAACTGTTAAAATATTATATTAACAGCTCAAAATTCATCTAGAGAGTTATAATTCGTAGGTAACGTTAGTACTTACTACATAACTATGCTTCGCAGTTTCACCTGTTATAAGTAAGCGGGATTTATTATTTTAATGACCAAAAAACGCATTACAATCCAATGTAAAACAATTTTAAAGGCTTTTAGTTTAGTTAATTTTTAGACAAACAAGTGACAAACTTTTTTTATTAAATATTACTAGTTGAAATATTGGTTAGGTTGACTTTTAATTTGATTTTAACAAATGCGAAACTGCATAATAACACTACAACCCTTCCTAGTACAAAAATAAGTTCACTGGAGTCACTTCCACACCTATGGTAAACAACGTTACATTACCTGAAGGTTGACTGGGAGAGAATGCCTCATAGCATTAAGTCCGCTTTAATACAACATGTCCAAAATGTACTATTTTATATGATCCTGCCAAAGTAAATATACTTTTCTTTATGGGAATCGTGAGCAGAATTCAATAGTAATGGTCATCATACTCATTGCGAATGAAGACAATGCAACAATCAGCATGGTGACCCACAGTATGGCGGCCTATTGAAATGCTTCTGAATTCTCCGGTCTCCGGTCTCGCACTCCTGAAGGAAACACGACAGTACCAATGCTATCACTTTGAGTTAATCTTTTGTGAAAGGGTAGTAATGCACTCTCATCTATATTTTTTTTTTATTAATATATAAACAGGTAACACACAGACACAGACTATATAATAACCTGAAAAGTAGAAAGACTTTTTCGTGGTAGACGGATTTGCTAAGTAAGTCGGAGAAAAAAATGTTTACCGCCCAACGAAGTGGGCAGCTAGTTTAAAATAATTTCAAATAGCTAGGCGTAAGAAGCCAACGATCAAACCAAGTGGCGTGCAATTGGAGAGGTCTATGTCCAGCAGTGGACTGCGATAGGCTGATGATGATGATGCGTAAGTTATTTGTATATGTAGATTTTTTATTAAAGTTTTTTAAATTATGAAGACTAAAAAAATTGTAATAATATTAAAAAAGTGGCTAAACAGTACAATATAAATGTCTGTTATGTTTGAAGAATGCAGTCAGTTCTACTTGGATAGTTATCATGAAATACGACCACTACGTAACGATCAGTCAAATCTTTAAGTGGTGAATTTTATATCTGACCACCATATTAATTTAAGAGATTGTTGGCGTCATTGAGATCGTCTACATCCTTGGGTGTTTTATGGTTCTTTTTTTCAATCTGATTAGTCGTAGGTAAAGTTGTGATCCGTGACGGAGGGGACGGGTTCGCGATCTTAATTTTTTCTGCGAGTGCTGGAAATTGTTTTAAATCGAAGTAAGTTCAGATTGTCATCTAATCAAAAAAATTGTCACCGGGATATAATTGTAAGGAATATAAGGTTTCTAATCCAGGTTTAATAAACCTAATAAGATTTTAATGGTAAATCTAAGTCTATGTAACCCCGCAGTCAATTGTTTAAATAACAAAAGATTTCAATAAAAATACTAATCACCACGTCCGTAAGTTATTAACATATTATAATAAATTCTTTAAGATACTTTTTATATAAAAAGCGACGATATCTCGATTTAGTTATTGCTCTTCAATAAAATGACTTTTGAATAAAGTTTTAATCGATTTCTCCATTTTTTTACAAATTCGATAGATGGGTGGATGGGGTCAGCTACAAAAATATAAAAAATAAAAATAAAAAATAAAAATAGCCTTTATTTACTCTGACCTTTGCACATTAAAAAATTAAAAACATGAAATTATGCTAACTATACTTAACTATACTATACTAACTATACTTCTATTTATTTTATGTATGGATATAACTTAACATTTAATGTCAGTTACCAGGTCAGGCCGTCTTGCGACATAGGCCTCCTCAAGATCCCTCCACATTTGCCTGTCCATTGCTGTCCTTCTCCAACCCTTAGGCAAATCGTCTTCCCATCTTTTTTTCTGCCTTCCTCTACGTCTTTTTCCGTCCCGCGGGTACCAATCTGTTACTTTTTTTGTCCACTTTCCTGTTGTTGATCTCATCATGTGACCAGTCCATTTCCATTTCAAGGTTCGTGTTTTTACTTTAACATCTGCTACTTTGGTGATGCTCCTAATAGTTGCAGCTTTACATTTGTCTTTCAGCCTTAGTCCCAACATACTTCTTTCCATTCCTCTTTGGCATACAGCTAGTTTGTGCTCAATTTTCTGTGTTAGTGGCCAGGTCTGGCAGCCGTAGGTGAGACATGGAAGTATGCAAGTGTTGTAGACGGTTTTCTTTTCTGAGATGGGTACAAATTTATTTTTCATTATTTCCTTGAGGGACCAGTATCTTTGCCAGGTATTATTTATTCGTCTTTCTACTTCTTTAATTGGTAGGTCTTCCACAGATATGACTTGACCCAGGTAAATATACTCTTTAACGTATTCGATCTCTTCTTCGTCAACCTCAATTTTGACTTCGGTCTTGTTTGTCATCAATTTTGTTTTGCTCACATTCATCGTTAAACCTGCATTCTTACTTTCAGCTGTTTGTGTTTCTAGTTAAAAAAGACTTTAAACAATACATAGAACAATTTGATGGTATATCAGATAGAATAGGAGTCTTAAATATTAATTTACCTGGCTTTAGAAACCCGTTCTCAATACTGCAAATATATGCCCCAACGGATCAAGCAACGGAAAAAGAAAAGGATATGTTTTATAATAGTCTCACCAAGACAATGCAGAAACTAAATAGGAACATAATATTGATGGGGGACTTTAATGGTCAAATAGGAGCCAAATCAGATAAAGGAGAGTTCATCATAGGCAAATATGGCCAGGGAAAGAGAACCGACAATGGGCAACGTTTAATAAATTTTTGTTTCGAACAGAACTTGAGAGTAATGAACACCTTTTTTCGCAAAAAACAAGACAGAAAATGGACGTGGATGTCCCCAAATGGTAAGGACAGAAATGAGATAGACTTTATAATTACTAATATGCCCAAGATTTTCAACAACGTCAGTGTGGTCTCAAATCTGAATTTCAATTCAGATCATAGAATGGTAAGAGGAACAATAGTGTGCAAAGAATTAAAAACACAGAGAAGAAAATTTCATAGAACAAATTGCCGGCCCATAACACATATTTCAGAACAAAATCTTAATGAACTAAAAATATCCTTAAACTTGATTGAGAAACAAAAGAGTGTACAAGAAAAATACAACATCTTAGAAGAAGCCCTAGTAAAAATAAATAAATTACAAACAAAAGATAAAAGTGACAAACTCGGTGATGAAGCTAGATCAAAAATAAACCAAAGAAAAGAAATGATAATAAACAGAAATGAAAATCGTACACGAATAGCTATGATTAGTAAAGAAATTTCAAAAGCTATTAGAAACCATAGAAAAACCAATCGACTTAATATCATTAGAGAACAAATAAACAAAACCGGCGGAATCAAAAAAGCTTTAAAACAACTTAAAGAACATTCAACATGGATACCAAAGACAACACAAAAACGAAAAGACAACAAAATAGAAACAACAACCAAGAGACGACATATTTTACAAACGGCAACAGATTTTTACAAAGAATTGTATACGGATAATATGAAGGAATACTTATGCAGAACAACATTAGAAGAAGATCCAAACCCAGAACAAATCCCATTCATTTTGCAAAGTGAAGTAAGAAAAGCTATCCAATCACAGAAAGCTGGTAAATCACCTGGAAATGATATGATAACTAACGAATTACTAAAACTTACCATGGAAGAGATAACACGACCATTTACACACATATGCAATGAAATTTTGAAAACTGAACAAATTCCTTCCCAATGGGCATCGTCAACAATAATTCTTTTATATAAAAAAGGAGATAAAAGTGAGATTAACAATTATAGACCCATCAGCTTGATGCCGAACCTATACAAAGTGTTCAGCAAAATATTATTACACCGCTTGACTAAAAAACTGGACAGTAATCAACCCAAAGAACAAGCGGGCTTCCGCTCAAATTTTTCAACAATCGATCACATACATACTGTTAAGCAAATTATTGAAAAGTGCAACGAATACGACCACCCGTACTACCTGTCCTTCGTAGACTATA
This sequence comes from Spilosoma lubricipeda, assembly GCA_905220595.1. Lineage (NCBI taxonomy): Eukaryota > Metazoa > Arthropoda > Insecta > Lepidoptera > Erebidae > Spilosoma > Spilosoma lubricipeda. The sequence goes on from HG992290.1 coordinate 8,865,469, forward strand.
ATAAGGCATTTGACTCTTTGAAGCATAATTACATATGGGATTCTTTAAAAAACCAAGGAGTGGAAAGTAAATTTATTAAGATCATCAAAAACATATACGTCAACAGCACAGCAAAAGTACAACTTGAAAACGTCGGAGATCAATTTAAAATACAGAAGGGTGTAAGACAGGGAGACCCGCTGTCACCAAAAATATTCAATGCCGTTTTGGAAAATATATTTAGGCAACTCAATTGGGAAACTTTCGGAATTCAAATAAACGGGGAAAAGCTACACCACCTGAGATTCGCAGATGATCTCATTTTGTTTGCAGAAGATCCTATCACACTAAGAACAATGTTACAACAACTACAAAAATATACAAAGAATCAAATCCAATAGACTGTATAAATTCTCATCAAGTAGATTTTGCTGTCTCGATCGTTATCGATATCTGGCCCCGTTACAGGAATGGGCAACAACCTAACAACCTCATAAAATTAATGTGAATAAAGACAGATCGTACAAAGAAAAATAACGCAGATAACAACAATCTACTTAGCGCAATAATATTTGCAAAATGAACTACTTTAGGTTTACACATTTGTTTACAAAAACTATAGAAAATTCTACATCTTTAAATCAAACTAACTGCCGTACTAAAACGTGTAATTTATGTAGATTTTTATTCTTGTCGGTTACCTCACTGTGTAACGAATAAACTATTTTGTTGTAGTTTTTAAATATCCCGTTCTGTTTATTTAAATTTTGTGATTGTTGGTGCCTATCGTAATTGTCGTATGACGTCGGAAACAACTAGTCTATTTACCTCGTGGAAACAATAACTTATTTGCACTGTAACTGAGCGGTATATTATACGTGGAGTAAATAAGATTACTTTCATAAAATTTTAACAAAAATAAAACCGACTTCAAGGTTTGATTCGATCTCTCTTGGATGCTATCATCAGATCTTAGTGTCCTTATCATGGTACCACAGTTGGGATATTTCCTTTCCATTAAAAAGAATCATCAAAATCATAAACGACGAAGTTATCCGCGAACACACATAAAAAAATATATATACACGTTCGATATTAACAAATATTTTTACGGGAATTAACGCGATCACTTATTAAAAGGTATCACATACCTCTGATTTGCCTGACGTTTTAATAAGTGATCGCGTTAATTCCCGTAAAAATATTTGTTAATATCATGGAACGCGAAAGTTTAAAAGTTAGTATATACGTTCAAATTGAGAAAACCTCTTCCTTTTTTAAATCGGTTAAAAATAGACTTCGATGTCAATGAAATGTCAAGTTATTTCGGTACAAATGCCAGGGAAACCTTAGAACTATTTGCAAAGCAGAAGTATTAAAGTGCTGATCTTCCATACAGCTGTTTATATCTGCGCACGCAGATAACAACAAAGGCTGTTGTTATCTACGTGCGTTAAGGATGCAGGCCTGGAGGCAGTGACCGGCATTGCGGTTACTTTCCTTCGCTATCCAAACACAGACAAGGACTTTACATGAGGTATTAGTAGTGTCATCGATAACACAGATACCTCAAATATTTAAACTAAGTAGTTAACTGAATACGACATAATTATATCGTTTTGTCTATTGGTACGCCACAGAAAGATAAAAGATTTCGACTTACTTTTTATCTTTTCACTCATCGTGCATCGTGTGATAGGAAATAAGACTTTCTACAGTTTTCATTGACCACCTATCGAAACATTAAAACACTGTTTAAAGACTTATAATTGCTAAAATTGATAATGGGATCACTGACTTCTGTCAAAATGTAGGATAGATCGGTTTTGCAACTTACAAATACATATTAAGTCTGTTTACGCGGGTATTAAATAGGAGGGCAAATGAATAGTCCACTGCTGGATATAGCCCTTTCCTTGGCACGTAGGTTTTGGCCTAAGCTACCACGCTAAGTAGGCCAAAATCTCCGCGCACCCAACCGTCTTGCTATAGCGATTTTTTGCAGTGATGCAGTCCTGCATAGTTTGTCCCTTAGTCTTACGACACCCATGCGTTGAGCAGGGATAGTGACACTTCGTAATCTTAAATCGTTACTATACGGGTTACCAGATTGTTAGTAATTACTGCACCTAAGGACATCTTAAATTCAAGAGTAACAAGCGTCCTGCCGCCCTTTCAATTCTCCCCCGAGTATCACACTGTATTAACTGCCTCGGCAGCGCAGTGGTAGCGAAAGCGTTTGCTGTGCTTGTGGTTTCGAGTGCGATACCCGGGTCGGACCAAATGTTGGTATGATCTGCAAATTTTGTTTCGGAGTTTGGGTGTTTCCTCTGTATTATATGTACCGTATGTATTTTCAAAAAAGTAGTAAATATGTATTTATATCAGTTGTCTTGTACCCAATAATACAAGCTCTGCTCTCTCTCTACTAGATAGCGTTGTGTATGAAATTTCTGAGAAAAATATTTATTTAAAAGGGATTCTAACTTCGGTAACTTAACTCTTTAAGTGAAAAGTCATAAAAGATCGGTATTCTATAAGTCCCTGGGATCACTGCAGTTGAATCAGCTCATTGTGAACACGCATGATTTTCCCGTGTGAAATTTCAAGCATAACTCCCGCGTAGCACCGAAGCATGACTCTCCTGCGTAACACCGAAGCATAATTCTCCTCGTAAAAAGGTAGATCTCTATTATCATCATCATCATCAGCCTTTTGTAGGCCACTGCTGAACATAGGCCTCTCTCATTGATTGATTTAAGGCTTCTATAATTACCTAAAATTTAACTATATCTTTTACTTCTTTCTAATCAAGTTATACTTATTTTATAGACTTGTTTTCACTATCAGTATGTATTTTAAAAATTTTTGTTTTCCCGTAGTAAATGTTAATTAACGTAATTAATTTATTAGTGAACCATTTTTACATTCACGATGTTATTTTTTAGCACTCATTGTTGGATGAGTGATGATGATGATGATTCTGCGAAAAATAGCGTAAAAAAAATTTATATTAGTATTATAAATTCGAAAGTTAAAAATATTATTATGGATCTGTCTGTCTTACACTTTCACGGTTAAACCGCTCCACTGTTTCTAATGAATTTTGAAATGGTGATACTTTGATTCTTGAGGAAGGACATAGACCCACTTTACCACGATAACCGACATACAAGCGGGCGAAACCGCGAGCAAAAGCAAGTTTACAATAACATTGAGAATGTTCACTTTTACCACTAGGTTAAAAATGTTCACAGTTATATTACTTAAGTTACGGAATATTATGCAACTGATTTCTAAAAGAAATAAGTTAACCTTGAACTCATAACCTCTACATTGAACTTTTGGCCTCTCACCTTGTCACCTTAATTATTGCTTGCTATTATTTAATCATTCATTTCATCACTGTAATAATACTATCTGAGATATAAAAATATCATGTCATATATTGAGATATTCAATGATGTCATATTGTTTGTTAACTAACTACTTCGAAACGGCTTGAACGTTTTTTTTTTCTAGCACAGAGAATTAGCATTGCCATTCAAACGTGGCATTGCTACCAGTCTTTTGGGAACGCTATCAGTAGGCGATGATGCAGAGGAGTTTTTTGACGCTTGTATGTAAATATTCTTATTGTTTTTTTTTAATTATTATTTCTTAGTTTTTTCATTTTATTCTCTAATTAAATGTAAGGATATATAGAAATACGAATATATAGCTATACATATAAATATTTTGTTACGAGTATGTTTTCATTTTATGAATACAATTAGCCGACCCACGCAATATCGTTTGCATCTCCTATTGCCCGTAGCGTGAAAATTTTCACCCGTTTTATAACAATCTTCATTGGTGCTCATCTCCTATAGGTCTTAGCGTAATGATATATAGCCTTTAGTCTTCCTCGATAAACGGGCTATCTAACAATGAAACAATTTTTCAAATCGGACCAGTAATTTCTGAGATTAGCGCGTTCAAACAAACAAACATACTCTTTAGCTTTACATATTAGTATAGATTAAGATTAACGCATAAATATAGGTAGGTCTGAGAATTGATCGTTGGGCTTTTTTTTAATTCTCTTCGTTGATAAGGATGACCCTTCAGAATTTTTATTTTATTTTTGGTAATTTTTTATTGTTTTATTTTTGCACTAACCTGAATTAAAAGAAAATGTTAATAAAAAATTGGATTCGGTTCACTAGAAATGGTTTTAGGACAAAACAACATTATTTAGGGCAATGTAACATACAATATTTTTGGGGTGCGAGATCCGGGACCTCCACGTGGTGCACCCTGGGGAACGAAGACGGCAGTGCCTCTCCCACTAAGTAGGAGTGACGCTGCCGCCTACGGCCAAGTCCGGCCGAGGCCGGAACAGCTCTCCTCCGGCGAGGATTGTTTGGAAGCTCTCTGCGTGATCCTACGTTTAGCCTGGGGAGTTTCTTCCGGAGCCTAACGGCTCCAGCAACTCCCTATCGTATTCTGGGGGGAGAAACCACTGCCAAACCCGCCCATTGCGTGCCATTACATCCGGTGACAATAAGATCGCGACAATAAAAATTGATGCACACAATTGACAGCAGAGAGCGACGTGGTGACACGGTCACCACGTCGCTCTCTGCTGCGCCAAGTGTTGTTTCCTTTTGTGTGTGTGACGACACTTTGTGTGGTTTCCTTTTTCCGTCGCATGCATGTTTGTAAAGTCCCCGACACTCACGACACATGATGTAGGTATATTCCTAATACGGGAATTAATGGCTGGTTAATGGCCTTGACTGCTAAATCTAAAGTCGTGGATCGGATTCTCACCTAGAATTTTTTTTTTTATACTTTTCACACACACACACACACACACAACGCCACCTAGACCCAAACTAAGCAGAGCTTGTATTATGGGTACTACTCGTAGACAACTGATATAAATACATATATGCTTTTTTGTAAATACATACATATTATACATAGAAAACACCCAAACTCCGAAACAAAAATTCACAGATCATACAAATATTTGGCCCAACCCGAGAATCGAACCCAAGACCTCATGCACAGCAGTCGCGGACCACAGCGCTAACAAGGCAGACAAAATATAGTTGATAAAATATATTTTTTTTAACTAAAATATCATTTTGTTTCTTATAAGCGTAGTTCTGTTTCTTAAATTATAAATCAATTTAATAATAAAATCGGACGTTATTAGATGAATAAAGTAGCGAAAATATTTCATAGTACCGTTTATTCATATTAAAAATTTGTACAATCTAATTTAAGAACTAAATTACAAAAGACAATGTTGAAAAGATAAGGACTATGTACGTATATGGCAATGTTTTATTAAAATAACTTTCAAGCAGACAAATCATAAATATTACAGAATGTCATATGTATTATAGTATGTCTATTTATAGATTGCTATTTACCTACTTAAAAATCATGATGCGAATAAATGTAAACCTTGCGGAGTTACCTTTTGAGAAACAATTTATCAGATTTTTAACATCTACCTTTCCTTCCTCTATAATTTTCTTTTTTAAATTTATGCATTACAATTTGCACAAATCAAATACATTCTTTGAAAACGACAGTAAATCTAAAACTATAAACAACAAAGAAATTGAACAGTAAATCATAAAAAGATACAATGTATATTTTTATGGTTTACTTTTCATATCAAATCCATATCATGCGCCACGTAACGTTCCGCTACCTTACATTCATGTACTAACTTACTATAACACATTCGAAGCCAGTTAGAATAAATGATTGCACAATTAGAGACAAACAAGGTGCTCTTCACATTAATAATGCTTTGCGGTCAATTTAACATTCACATTACCTTGCTTCGCGAGTCGCGGTGACCGGCCCGAAGAAACCGGCACACCTGTCTAGACGATCCGACGTCGCCGCGAAATAGCATTATGATACAAGGCTGCAACATTACAACGAATTCTTCGAATAAACGCGATATCAACACTCAATTAGTTAGGATTTACAAGGTGATTCGGAAACCATTTGTTCTGATAATTTTAAATTCATAATTTACATATAAACTGATACTCATTTTAGATGAAAATTGATTAACACAAGTTTTTGTGAACATGGATTGAATAATATGTTTGGGCCATAGTATTGTAATGTTTATATGTCATGTAATTATGTTACTCACTCCCTAGCAACCTTCATAAAATTTACATCAAGGTGAGGATACCCCATTTTCTATTTCAATGGTAGAAACAATACAGTGTACGGATGTCGAGTACGCGAATTCTTGCCTTATTTGCAGTGCTCTAGTCTCCGAATTTGGTGGTCATACTGTAAACTGAGAAAACATTAATGGTTCTGACCAAGAGACAAGTACAGTCATTCACTTTCAGATAGCAAAACAAAGTCCCAATTAACTCGATTTTTTTGGTATTTCTGTAGGTATAACAAAACGAATGGTAAACTCAAAAGTAATTACGAGTATAGTTCCAGAGGCATTTTTACATATTTATTGAGAAAAAAGTTGTGTGTGTATATACATACATACATACTAAACATTACCTATGTTCTAATCGTTCCAAGGTTCCCTCGGTTAAAGTTTAACATTTTAAAGGAAAAACATTCTTAATATTGAATCGTAGTGTGCAAAAATTCAATGAAATATTTGTGAAAAAATATCTTGATATGTTGAATATTGTGATACGCAGTCTTCACAAAGCAAAGTCCACCGGATTTAGATTTTTGTTAATCTGTCAGTCTCAACCTAATAGCCTGTTATTCACAAACATAATGATTGGACCTTGAGAAAGTAAGCATCGATTCGATGGGACTATCTGCTCATTAATGCCTAGAAACATTTACTGACTGCACATATTTAATACGTAAACAAAATAAATTTAATTCTACGATCACGTATATTTTCATTCAGAGACAAATTTAATTTTTACTCTAATGTACTACGTAAGTAGTTCTTTTAAAATTATGCATACAATTATTGTACCATTGCAACTTCACAGCAAAAAAAGTTTTCAACCAGTAAATTTCACTTTCTGTTCATCAAAAGTTTGTTTACTATTTTAATTTAGCTTATATATAAACATATATATGGGATTGCCTCGTTGGCCTAGCGGTTAGCGTAAGCTCCAAACACGAGGTCTCGGGTTCAATTCCCGAGTCAAACAGCTGTCAGGTTTTTCTTACGAGAAATTCTTAATAATGGTCCAGAGAATGGAAGATGGTGGTGTTTCCCGCCCATACCTCGGAGAGCTCGTTAAGTCGTCGGTCCCGGTGGTCCTATCACAACCTATCACAATCGTTATTGGGAAGTCAGTGACCTCAAATATAATGACAACTAGTTCATTACATATACATAGACAAATAACAAGCCTGACTAACTTTAGATTATAGATTACTATAAACTCCGTACCACAAATCTATTGTGAGTCGCATCTTGATGTCGAAACAGACGTATTTATGTACCCTAAACTTAGTGTAATACTTAGATGTTGAGATTACATCGTATTGCGTTCTAAATTTAAATACGGGCCGCAATAAAACATGGTATAATCCCACCTTTGTCTAAATAATCCACTTCCTGTAGAGACTATAGAACATACAATGCTGCGTCCGCTTTCGCCCTCGCGTAGTGTAGAGAATCTAGCCAGACGATACGCTTGGCTGCCTGAGAAAAATGTGTCTATCGGAATAATAGTTTCAATAGACTAACCAGTAGAAATCACAGTTAGTTAATGACTTTACAAACAAATACATTTGGATAAAAGAAATTAATTCATATATTACACAAACCTACCATAAAACTTAACATACCATTTAAAAAATAAACAATGGTCAGTAGGTCCCAGTCCATTCACAAACTGAATTCTAAAGTGAGATCAATGACGTGCCAATTAAGTCACGTGAATACGAATGTGGGCCTTGCGATACATTACATAGTAGGCGCCAGACGTCTAGACGAACCGTCACGTCACCTGAAGGCTCTTCAGGAAGGCCGCCAAAATTCCTCTCCCCATTGCCGCCGATGCCGTCACGCCGCCACCGCGCCTTCTCAGCTTACCTACATACTACGGTTGATACATATATATTGTACTCAACTAACCGTAGACTATAATTTTATTATAGATCTTTACTTTTACTTACTAAATTTACAAATAAAGAAATATTCTTTTTATTTTACTACGAATTACTGTAAGGAAATTTATAACGTAGCGAAAGTAGTCCTTGAAGGTAGCAATTTGGACTTGGGTTTTGGAGTTTGGGTGTTTTCTATATATAATATGTTTGTATTAACAAAAAGAAGAAGTTTACTAAGTATTTATATCAGTTACCATAGTAAAGTGTTGAATGGCAACAACGATGGGACGAATCATCTAAAGGGTTCTACCGGTTCTTTCCATCTGTTCGCGAACGGTTGTCGAGGACATGGCTCGAGGTAGATCACTGCGTCGCTTAATTTCTTACAGGCCACGGTAACTTTAAGAGCAAACTACACTCATTTAAATTAGTCGATTCACCATTGTGTCAATGCTCAACACCTGATATTAGCTGTGAGCAGTCGTCTCATCATGTACTCTGGGAATGTAGTCTTTGGTACAATGAACGTAATACAATGCTAAATAGCTTACAAATGACATCTGGGGCGGTATACTATGGGGATCTTGTGTCAACTGCGGTGAATTTTTGTGCGTTTAGGCGATTCTGCCATACATACTATAGTAATCAAATATAGCTCACTTAGGACCCCTAATACTTTATCCGTGGTGCTTCCCGGTTTGAAATAGGTGTCTGCCTATTTTGACTTCATTTTGTCTCCCGCTTTGCTAAGGAGGGAAGTGGACTTATCATTTTCAACTCCTCCTGTTTTTCTTCTGATTAATTTCGTTGCGGGTTCCAAGACAGTTAATTTTCTTCCTGGGACTTCCCGAGTGTCATAACTCGGTGTATTCGTGGGTCACTGCTGTTGATCCTGGTGTACAGGAGTTACAGTGGTGGGAATGTGGACGGGATTAGTCCCAATAATAAAAAATAAAAAAAGTACAAGTTTTGCTTAGTTTGGGACTAGATGGCTTTGTGTGTCAGATATCTGAAAATTCCAAAATTTCCCTCATTTTGATTTGTTCAAAAAGGTAGCTAACAGGATAAGTAAAAACTGTGGTTTCAGTAAGTTCTTATCTTTGTGATGGAGGGACATGACGCCCGTTTCTCCACAAACCCATACTAATCAGTTGAGCATAGGAATTTCTAGAACTAAAAAAGTACGTTTATATACTTAGTAAACATATTTATCATATTTGGTAAGTTTAAGAATTTATGCAAAGTATATACCAAGCACTTACTTAGTGTTCACAACGTATAATAACTATTGTCATAATGGGTGTAAAAGTTAATTTGTTTGTTAGACTTATCTCCAACTGTTCACCCAATAATAATCACGATAGATTTCAAGTTGTCATGTTTACAAAAAATGAAACAGGAAGCTACATTTAATTCTGAAATCAAATATCTAAATATGAATTATATTTTGGACTCTTGGTGGATAAAGAATATGTAGTCCTTGATGCAACCGATGTTGAAGAGATAAAAGAATGTATTGCATAATTATATACATATAATAGACATAACAAACTGTTTTGAATTGAAACACAATTTGATTAATTTCATACATAATTTTTATATTAACGTAAATGTCAACCAAACTTAATTAGGTAGTTTAGTGCAGGACTAGTTGAAAACAAATTAACTTTTTTATCCATGAATTTTAATGTATAAAATTTTAAATGTGTATGATAAACAGTATTTCGTTTCACACCTCTATTTTGTATCTGAAGGATCATCAATTCTAGCCGCTATTATTAGTTCTAAGATAGTATAGATAAAAACTTCATTATAAATATGTTTAACAAGTTATACATGTAGTTAATGCGAATAGAATAAATGTGTAAACTAGTCAGTTGTTTGTAAATATTACTCCGTAGTGATTCTACCTCGGTTAAACTAGCACATTGTTAATTAGGTGGTTGGAATTCTTATATAACTCAACTATATTAACGTCTTAGACTTTAACATATAATTTCTTGCATCCATCCAAGTTCTATGGCAATATTTTAGATAGTTTTATAGTGAATAAGTCCCACTATACAACAGAGATATTACGTTTTAGTTCATTTAGTGAGATCAATTAGCTGCTTAGATTTTAACTATTAAACTATGTCTGTTTGGTTATCAGGATAATATTTATAACTGTAATCAAAACTCCTCCTTGTTGTCTACTAGGTAAAATAACTGATTGACATTTGTTTTTTGCCACTATTTAAGAACAATTACAATCTTTGAACAACATTAATTATCGTTAACAGAAAAATAATCATCACAAGCTACAACATTACGAAATTGAATTTTGTAGCACGTCAGGTACGTAAGTACTGAATACCAGAAAATGCGCTTAATGTAATCGCTATCGTGTTCTGAAGTGCATCTTTATTGCTTAGTATAAACATCGGTACTCCTTTGGACTCTTTTTCTTCTGATTTCGGAAGTAAAACCTTATAGAATATTTGAAACCGGTGATTCTAAACACTACTTGCCCTGTCTTTGATGCTTATGCTTCAAGTCAAAGTGGGACAGAACTAACTCTACAAATTAAGCAAATGCTCTCTAGGTACACACAGGCACAGTTCTTAAAAACGGCGATAGCCGATGTATTGGCGATTTGACAATTGTTTGAAAAAAAAAATGAAAGTTATAGCTGACGGGGTATGAAACGTTCAAAGTTATTAACAATCTTCTTTTAATTTAATACTAGCGTAGAATAGCCTAGACTACAATATACCTACATGAATGTTCATATTTATCTGATCAAACATGTAGGTCTGCATGTTCCACTTTACCGTATCAGGTGACAGCGACCCAGACTGATCTTGATTTCTTTTATCTATGCTGGGGCATAACCAAACTTGGATTTAATTAAAGATATAGTCGCTTAACTGGAGTTAATTTATGATACTGTATGTGTAATCTAGAAGTCATCACCTTGTTGAATGTTGACTATATTTACATTGTTTTTTTTATGGCCCTTCCAATGTGACTCCACTCTACCTGATGGAAAGCATAAGCAGACTCCAAGATTAGTGGTCACTAAACTTATTGCGAATGCAGACAATGCAACAATGCAGCATGGTAACCCACACTAAGGCGGCCTAGTGATGCTTCTGCAACATCGGGCCTCCTGTCTCGCACTCACCAACGAAACACGACAGCATGAACTCTGTCATTTTACGTTGATTTTTTGTGTGAGGGTCGATCCTTCCCCTTCGTGATAACAGCGTGGCTCAACTACCTACTATGTTATAAATATTTTCTATTACTTCACTGAAATATTTGCATCATAAATTAAACTAACTGTTAACAGTATTAGTTGAACTGCAACTTGCCTGCCTGCCTGCCTTTAACAGTCCACTCCAGCATCGCAGGCTTTAAAAAGTAGAATACAATAAAGTTAACTGCGCTAAAAATGTGTGGGACATGACCTTACCACATCCAAAAAATTACAGTAAATAACACAATAAAAGTTTTTCCTGTTTAGAAACCCTCAGTTTTTTTTATTAAATAATCAAAACAATGACGTAATTATGCTGTTTCTACTTCAAAGCCTACATAATATTATGTTACAATAAAGTTACTACACGGTGGTATAATTCTCCTTGTGTTGTAACCAGTAAAAGAATTACGACAAAACAAGTACTTAGTCCGATTGTGCAACAAAATTACAATGTGGCATTTGTATTTTGTTCACGTCTTATTACAATCATGAATCTATGCGCATTAATCTGTATTCAGCATCGTGATTGAGTAAGAATCCACTGATGTATATAGTAATATGTAAAATACATTCCCCTAAACCATTCAAGTTTATTCTAAGAAGTCTTAAGGGCTTTCATATTCGCAATTAAGCATTGACTTGTTTTTCTACAAAAAATCTGGAAATATAACTATTCGATGACGATGCAGAACAACATTACAATATTATTATATTTAAGTTCAGTGTGTCTGTGTACTTTAAGTATAAAAATAAATTGTGTTATCAGCCAGTGTATTATGAATAAACCAACGCGATAACACAAAATTAAATTAAAACAATATTTTTCTAAGAACGAAATTACACCATTAGAAGACCTCCAGAGTCAGTATTTTCACATTTTTCTCTACAAATAAATATTTTAAATTAATTATTTATTTTTAATCGTCCCCTTTAATTTTAACTGACTCATCCGTATACGAAAAGTTAAATATTGCGTTATTTATAAACTAGTTTTAATTAAATTATTATTTTTCAATTGAAGTGTTTGTAGTCAAGTTGGTCTCATTTTTGTAAATAATGCATTACACTAGGGACCACAGAAGCGGAAAGAGTGGAAAATTAGGCTACCTATAAAGAATATAATTTATCATAATATAGCAACATTAAAGTCGATATATTTTTTTCCAAAGTTACGAGCATGCAATTTTCAATGATATAATATATAAGTAGTTGTTGTTACATAAGTAAAACAAAATTAAATAATTTCCTCGCTAGAGCTGTTGGAAAGCTTGGAATGATATCACGACCTACTTTCCCAAATGTATCTTATGTTTATCAACATTTTATTGAGCACTATAACTCAATATGTCAGGATTATGCATACTACTTACGTAAGAATGACGTAGACAATTACGAGGACGTCAATACATTCTACGCATAACTATATACTAGTACATATGTACTAATGTCATCAATATTTAATATATTACTTTAAAAAAGTTATGACAATTTCATACTTTATCGACACCCGATAATGATAATATTATACCTATAAACTGCTTAGATAAATTTAAAACTTGTGTTGTTCTGGCATCTTATTAATGGGACAAAATATACACATAATTGTAGAAACGTACCAACGGAAAGCACCATTAACGATTATAAAAATGGTGTTGACCTCATTAGCGAGTAGACAGAGTATAACATATCTCAACAAACATTTGCCCAGACTAGCTGAAACATTGTGTAAACAAAGCGTATCAAGTACTATGGCGCTAGCAGATAGCTGTGGTAGTGGAATATCTACAATCGCGAAAGATAATCGACTATCAATAAATGATAAATGTATCATTCGTGTCATGTCTAGTGGGAAATATGTCGTCTAGTTTTTATCGTAAACTAGTAAGGACTTACATATATAAAGAGTTTTTTATGATATTTTAGAAGTAGATATATCCGTATTATTAGTATATTTAGTAATTTTAAAGTTAACAATTTACTATAGAGCAATAAATATCTTATATATAAAATTCTCGTGTCACAGTTTTCGTTCCCATACTCCTCCGAAACGGCTTGACCGATTCTCATGAAATTTTGTGAGCATATTGAGTAGGTCTGAGAATCGGCCAACATCTATTTTTCATCCCCCTAAATGGCAACGGAGACACATCCTTAAAAAAAATTTATGGCAAAACGACGTTTGCCGGGGCAGCTAGTAATTTATAGAAAGGTAAAGACTTTAGAAAACAGGGAGACATAAGATGACGAATAGAAAAGCTGTATCACAATAGAGTAATTATAATTAATTATACTATCACTAAATAAGGTTACGAGTAGAAATTTAATTACTACACTAAATTGGATTGAGAGGAACAATCGTCCTAGTCATCAGTCGCTCGGACGATGGTCTACTCCACGTCTACACATCGGGCTCAAAAACCTTAATTCTAACAGATATGGAACTTCAATACAAGTTGGACTTTCTAAAAAGCCATATAGAGTTGAAAGAAATCTGTTTCTATTGTATGTGTAAAATACTAAATCAAAATAATTTCGGAAACATAGGGACTTGCACTCACGAAAGCTTTTCCAGTTGCCCTAACAATTTGCAAAGTTAAAAAATATTTACAAGCTAATAAAAAAATGTTCCAAACACAAGTTTTAACATGCAAATGAATAAATAAATATTTCGGACATCTAACACACAACGCCATCTAGTCCCAAACTAAGCAGAGCTTGTATAATGGATACTAGACAACTGATTGTACTGAATGAATGATTGAATGAACTGAACTGATTTATATACATATACTTTTTTTTGTAAATACATACATAAATGATAGCATGATGTCCTTTATTTTTGCCAATAAATTGAAAGTTCCTTAACGATTAAAAAATGGGAGTGACTTAATCTAATTCAATTAAAGTCTATGAAAACAGCACAAAAATACAAAAATATCGTGTTACCTCGCGTTGAAAACACTTCCTAACAGGGTTGGAATCCTTGACAGAATGAAGTCTGGTCTTGCACTCATTGAGGTCAAATTAGCGTTCAAAAAATCTAGTTGACAGAAAATAACAGTACATTACTGTGGATCACAACTCAAGTTTCAATCCCATATAGAAGAATGTTTTTAAAAGGGCCTTTAACGAAACACGTTGCGCCGTGAAGCAGTGAGGCCAAGACCTACAAAATGTTATTTATTAAGCCTGCCAAGCATAAGGTTTTGTTTTTTAATTACATTAATATTATATGATATACTGAATTACATCAATAAGAGGGTATGTATGTTCATTGGCCAAGTAAAAACAATCACGACGATCTGGGGAGAACAAACCTTGATACGCGATAGTGACTGGTGCCAATAATTCATCATTCCCAGACGACGAGTAATCGTGTTCTCGTGACGTTATATACATGTGTTATGTACAATATAGTCTCTGGTGCAACACAGCTCATTTGTTTTTAATCGTATCTTAAAATACTTCTCATCAGTGCCGGATTAAGCCAACGCGGGGCCTGTAGCAAATTCGGCCAAGGGGCCCTTAGTTTGCGTTAGGTTCTTGAGTTTATGGTTTTTCGGATATTTAACACACGATTGCCATCTAGTCCCAAACTAAGAAGAGCTTGTATTATGGGCACTAGACAACTGATATAAATACATATAAACTTTTGTTTTTGTAAATACAATCATATTATACATAGAAAACACCCAAACTCCGAAACAAATATTTACAGATCATACTAACATTTGGTCCGACCCGGAAATCGAACCCGAAACCTCATGCACAGCAGTCGCGTACGCTTCCACTGCGCCACTGAGCCAGCCAAATATCAGTATTAGACTCAGATTAAAGACTAAAACGGACTATGTGTGACATACGGGAGCGACTATGTAGGAATACATGTACCAGTTTTTTAAATAAACTTTTAAATAAAATTTTATTTTATTACTTTTATGGATCAAATTGGTTGGTTTCTTTAAATTTTGGGTAATAAAATAGTTCAAACTGATGCAACTTAAATAAACTGATGCAACTAAAATACAATGCTAGACTAAAAATGTGAACCAAACATTTAACATTAGTGACTTTATTTAGTATTTAAATATCGAGAACTATTAGTTCCTAAATTAGCTATATGCAATCGTACTTTTAAATAGTTTTCTTCTATTAGTAACTTTGTTAGATTTACTTTGTGGTGAAGTATTTGACCATTTGTAAGTTTAGTCAATTGGTGCGAAACACATTAATTACAGATAGTTTGCCTAGTAAAAAGTAGACAAATTTAAAAAAAAAGTGACAACACTGAATTTTGTATTCGTATTTGATTAAGCTTTGGTAGTTTCATTTTTGTTTTTAGTGCGCATCCCTAAATTTGCACATATTAACTTTTAAACTTTCGCGTTCCATGATATTAACAAATATATTTTTTTTTTACGGGAATTAACGCGATCACTTATTAAAAGGTAACACATACCTCTGATTTGCCTGACGTTTCGACCAGGTTGCACTGGCCGCGGAGCCAGTCAGCCTGTGACCACGGCCAGTGCAACCTGGTCGAAACGTCAGGCAAATCAGAGGTATGTGATATCTTTTAATAAGTGATCGCGTTAATTCCCGTAAAAAAAAAAAAAAAAAAAAATATATTTGTTGCTCATATTAAATCCACAAAAGTTTTTTTTAGTATTAAGTAAAACAGAACCATTTAAAGTTTATTTATAACAAATTAACTTTTCTGGATTTAATTTAAACGAGCAAATTTAGATATATCACTTTCAATATTAAGCAAATCCTAGGCTATATTCATGAAAGTAAGATGATTAAGTCGTTCTTGACCCATGTTCCTTAACTTATTTTTATTGCGTTTTTATGTTGAACAAGTACAATTTTAACAAAAAAAAGACTTCAAAAACGACCAAATCGATCGATTTCTCTTGAATGCCATCATCAGATCTTAGTGTCCTTATCATGGTACCACCGTTGGGATATCTCCTTTCCATTATAAAAAAAAACATCAAAATCGGTTCATAACCGACGAAGTTATCCGAGAACACATATAAAAAAAAGGTCTAATAAATATATTGATGTCAATAACAGTAGCCACATCTATTTTCAGCAACTCCGCGAACTGACCTAACTCGTTGCCTAGGCTGTTCTCTTAATCATCTTTGTAAGCACTGACCATTATTAAGATTTTTTCCAAAATCTATTTTTCAATCATCAAACCAACACCACGCATCACATGTCCATACCAGGTTAACCTCCTGCTTCTTAATTTTCCATCCAGTAGTGCTACTTTCAGTCTTCCTCTAATGTAGTCATTCTTCACCTTATCTATTCTTGTTACACCACAAATGCACCTCAACATTTGCATTTCATTTACATGCAGGCATTTCTCATCCGTTTTCTTTTTGGCCAACATTCAGATCCATACAGCACGGCAGGTCTAATGATCGTTTTATATATTTGTCTCTTTAAAACTTAATGTGAACTTGGGATCGCAAACAGATTCTGTTACCTACCGTCACTTCATCCATCTGCATTGATTTGATGTTGCGCAGACCTATTTTGCCATTATTTTGTAACAGCGAACCGATGTACTTAAAATTGATGCAGACCGAAATCATTGTTCCATTCAGTGACACGGCAGCAAGACCGGAGAGACCACCGAAATCGCAGAACATGTATTCGGTTTTAGTTCTGCAGATTTTCAAGTCAAAATTCTCTAGTCTTTGCTGCCATGTCTCAAGTCTACGTACCTCGAACGCGTCATCACCGACCAACATATTGTCTTTTGCAAATAACATGCACTATGGTGCCTCCTCCTGTATGTCCGATGTTAGAGCATTCATTACCAGTCGGAAGAGATATGGGCTAAGAACCGGTCCCGGGTGCAAACCAGCAGAGATACTGAATTGGTCGGTTTCCCGTAGCTATCTTACATAAGTGCTAGATCCTCAGTACATAGATCCAATGAATGCCACATACTTAGCAGGCAATCTTTCTTCATTTAAAGTCCACTGCAAAGCCTCTCGGAATACCCTATCATACGCTTTTTCTAGATCAATAAACATCATATGCAAGTTCGTGTGCGTCTGTCTGTATTTCTCACACAATTATCGATAATTGTTTGAATTAATTATTAATAATTGTTGAGAAATACAGAGGCCAACAGATGCCATATTCGCATTTGTTGGCCCGGCAAAAAACAAGATTGGTTTCGACTTATTGCACTTTCCTCTTACGGCGTTGGAACGCGGGGCCCTCCAAATCGCGGGGCCCGTAGCATTTGCTACTCTTGCTACGTGGCTAATCCGGCACTGCTTCTCATACTGTTCTAATATACATATGTATTTAGTAGAAATTATAATGATACTACAAGTGTGCTATTTGTAGTCCGAGTGGTAGCCCTACTTTCTGGTTACCTAATATCCTATGACCAATCGCAATGTCAGGGCGCAGGGCAGAGGATCGCATAAACATAGTTCGGGGCCGACGTGCGTCGTTGGTAGCTAGCCGCACGACCGCACGACGCGCGACGCTGACTCACGCGCCTGTCTGGCCGTTGTTTGGCGCTGTCGGCCGCGGCCACGGTGCGCACTAGACCCGCGCCCTCGCTCCGACCTTGTCTCGAGTCTCGACACGGATTTATTGATGCGTCACCACGAGACACGGCGCACGCTTCACTCGACTATCATAAAGCCAAGTTACGTGCGCATTCGCACAGCAGAACCGGCTCAAGTAGCGGTTCACCACTTTATTCAGCATAGGGTAAATACCATTAAAGTAATTACGATTGTTTGAATTACGTTATACTTGTTACGAAGAGTATTATTACAGCGTTGACAATGGACAAAGCAATTTGTAAAATAATTTATATAATGCTATCATTATCGTCTGGCTCAAATTGACGTGACCTTATAATTTCACTTTTTTGTAAGACTCGTGTCACTAGCGGGCATTATGGCTTGCTTTTTTGATGTAGTACCGTGCGTCCCGCCGGCCCAAGAGTTATACAATTGAATGGTATATTTTAAGCTTAGTAATTATCATAATAATAATAATAATAAATATTTCAGACATCTAACACACAACGCCATCTAGTCCCAAACTAAGCAGGGCTTGTATTATGGGTACTAGACAACTGATATGAATACTTATATACTTTTTTTTTGTAAATACATACACATTATACATAGAAAACACCCAAACTCCGAAACAACTATTTGCAGGTCATACAAACATTTGTTCCGACCCGGGAATCGAACCCAAGACCTCAAGAACAGTAGTCGCGTACAAATTACAAACTAACTGAGCCCCGCAATGTTACCCGAGGTTGTTTTTATAGTTGACGAAGCTAGTCTAAACAAAGTAGCCTAAATTACTCCTTATTTCATTAGCGATCTGCCAGTCAAAATCGGTCCAGCCGTTTTAAGAGATAAGCCTGTACAAACAGATAGATAGACAAAAATTGATTATATATTATGTAAGTACCGGACGTAGGAATATACACACATACTTTTATATGCATTAAGTGAAAAGCTGTTAATTAAAAATTACAAACAGACACTTCCATTTAATTTATTTGTATAGATTTAAGTTATTTTCTTTAAAAGATTTAGAGCCAGTTTTACCATTTGCCTATAAAGTTCCTGATGGCAAATGTTCACTTATCTGTTGCTTTACAAATGGATTAACAGAAATATCGGGGAAAAGAAGTGCTCAACTAAAAGGTAAAAAATAGGTTGACTCCAAAAACCTACTTCCGACAATTGCCACAAGACAAGACCTAAAGGGAATTTTGTTATATCGTTTTAAAATACTTTGTTTCAGATTAACAGTGCGTTGATTGTTGATCCAGATGAGCCATTTTAATAGTTTAACTCTGACAAATACGAGTAATGTCTCGGATGTCGTTTGTTAGTAAAAACCTATTTCTGTTTTGCGAAAATTCCATAATTTAAAAAAAAACTGCTCATCCTCCTAAATACTTCACAAACATACATGAAACGGACACAAGAAACACCCAAACTCAGAACAACAATTTGTTGATCACGAGGTGAAGTCCCATGTGGTTCGTACCCACAAAATACAGCGCAGTAGATAATGGCGCGGCCGCTTAAACCACTACGTTTTCCGTGCAGTAAATGGATCTGTTTTTCTTTCTAAATATTTACTGTAATCAAAGTGGGCCTCATCTAATACTTTGACACGAGCAATTCTTGTATATATATATACATATAGCCATGCGGCGCCCCGCGGTGCTACCCGCGTTTGTAGTTGTAACCGCGGACAACGCTGCGGGGCGAAGCTAGTTTAAATAAAAGTAGCCTAAGTTACTCCTTATATCATCGGCTATCTGCCAGGTAAAGTCCTTTCAGAATCGGTTCAGCGGAACAAACAGACAGACTGATGGACAGACAGACAGACAAAAAATGAAAAATATGTTATTTTGGTATATGTTTTGCTATTCTAGGCGGTTACGGCCACGGCGGCCAGTCTCAGCAAAGGCCAGCCAACTACGCAGGAGATGTTATACTGCAGTATGTGCGCAAACACAGGTGCACTCTCTGTTCCCTCTCTGACATAATCCGCTGGGATGTTATTTAGTATTTATATAATCAGAAAAAATCAATAACACTTTTGGCCCGACCCGGGATTGGTTGTATACGTACTGTGATATATACATATGCATTTAGTAAAAAGCGGTTATTTTATTATTATATACATACACTTCATTTTTATTTATTTGTATATTGATATTTGAATCTCGGAAACCGTTCCGACGATTTTCATTTTATTATGAAAGAGGTTTTGATCCAACTAACAAATATTTTAAGAAAATTTACCAAAAAAAAATATGGAGCAAACTTCTCGGTCATCCAGATACTAAATAATTAAATTTAAAAAAAAAACAAATAAATTTATTAGCTAAAAATATGCCAGCGTAAACCAGAAACAGAACTCAGAGTTTAATTACTTTGCTATGTGCGTTCAACTTAAAAGTCAGACTACATTATTAAAACTACTATAAATGTGGTCAGATTATACATGAAGGTGTAATTGTTATGCTATTTTAAGTAACCGGGTATCACCAGGTAGAAATCTATACTTATAAAATAGTAAGTCCTGACTGACTGACTGACTGACTGACTGATTCATCATCGCCGAGCGTAAACTATGATAGTTAGGGCTATGAAATTTGGTGAGTAGGATCCTTTTATTGAGTAGACACGCACTAAGAAAGGAATTTTGGAATTTCTACCCCTAAGGGGGTGAAATAGGGGTTGAAAGTTTGTATCGAAGTCCGTCATTTTTTAAGTTAGAAATCTGAAACTTTACTTTTGGGCTGCTGATTAAAAATGAGTAAACACGTATTTCAGCGTTTTCGAATATTCAACCCCTAAGGGGTGAAATAGGGGTTGACATTTCGTACATAGGTTAGTCTGGAAGTCCGTCATTTTTGAAGTCTGAAACATGAAACTTTATTTATATGTTACTGATTTAAAAAGAGTAGAGACGTATTTGAGCGTTTCTGGGTATTCTACCCCTAAGGGGGTGAAA
Organism: Spilosoma lubricipeda; assembly: GCA_905220595.1. NCBI lineage: Eukaryota > Metazoa > Arthropoda > Insecta > Lepidoptera > Erebidae > Spilosoma > Spilosoma lubricipeda. The sequence continues at coordinate 8,886,317 of HG992290.1, forward strand.
TAGGGGTTGAAAGTTTGTATGGAAGTTCGTCATATTTTAAGTTAGAAACCTGAAACCTTACTTTTGGGCTGCTGATTAAAAATGAGTAAACACGTATTTCAGCGTTTTTGAATATTCAACCCCTAAGGGGTGAAATAGGGGTTGACATTTCGTACATAGGTTAGTCTGGAAGTCCGTCATTTTTGAAGTCTGAAACATGAAACTTTATTTATGTGTTACTGATTTAAAAAGAGTAGAGACGTATTTGAGCGTTTCTGGGTATTCTACCCCTAAGAGGGTGAAATAGGGGTTGAAAGTTTGTATGGAAGTTCGTCATATTTTAAGTTAGAAACATGGAACTTTATTTATGCGCTACTGATTAAAAAACAGTAGAAACGTATTTAAGTGTTTCTGGATATTCTACCCCTAAGGGGGTGAAATAGGGGTTGAAAGTTTGTATGGAAGTTCGTCTTTTTTTAAGTAAGAAGCATGAAACTTTATTTTTGGGCTACTGATTTCAAATGAAAAGATACGTATTTAAGCGTTTCTGGATATTCTACCCCTAAGGGGGTGAACTAGAGGTTGAAAGTTTGTACGAAAGTTTGTTTATTTTTGAAGTAGCAAACATGAAACTTTATTTTTGGGCTACTAATTAAAAGTGAGTGGATACGTATTTAAATGTTTCTGGATATTCTACCCCTAAGGGGATGAAAAAGGGGTTGAAAGTTTGTACGTAAGTTCGCCATTTTTGAAGTTACAAACATGAAACTTTGTTTTTGGCCTGCAAATTAAATATGAGTAGATACATATGTAAGCGTTTCTGGATATTCTACCCCTAAGGGGTGAAATAGGGGTTGAAAGTTTCTATGGAAGTTTGTCATTTTTTAAGTTAGAACCATGAAACTTTATTCATGTACTACTGATTAAAAAAGAGTAGATACGTATTTAATCGTTTCTGGATATTCTACCCCTAAGGGGATGAAAAAGGGGTTGAAAGTTTGTACGTAAGTTCGCCATGTTTGAAGTTACAAACATGAAACTTTGGTTTTGGGCTACAAATTAAAAATTAGTAGATACGTATGTAAGCGTTTCTGGATATTCTATCCCTAAGGGGTGAAATAGGGGTGGAAAGTTTGTATGAAATTTTGTCATTTTTTAAGTTAGAACCATGAAACTTTATTCATGTACTACTGATTAAAAAAGAGTAAAGACGTATTTAAGCGTTTCTGGATACTTTACCCCTAAAGGGGTGAAATTGGGGTTGAAAGTTTGTATGGAAGTCCGTTATTTTTTAAATTAGTACCAAAGAACTTTAATTTTGGGCTATTGATTAAAATTGACTAGATATCTATTTAGAGTTTCTGCATATTTTACCCCTAAGGGGGTGAAATTGGGGTTGAATTTTTTTATGGAAATCCGTCATATTTAAGAATACATAGAAATAAGAAAGGTGAATTTTTACTTTTGGGTTGCTAATTAAAAATGAGTAAATACGTATTGCAGCGTTTCTGAATATTCTATCCCTAAGGGGTGAAATAGGGGTTAACATTTCGTACATAGGTTAGCCTGGCATTCCGTCATTTTTCGAAATAGATGAATATTTATATCAGCATTTATGCGAATTCTGTTCCTAAAGGGGATGAAATATGAGTCAAATGTTTGTATGAAAGTTCTTTTAAATGGGCTATTGATCAAAAATAAAAAAATACTTTCAAAAACATGAATAAAGTACTGATACATACTTTTACACAGTTTTAAGTAAATACGTATTATCAACTTCCACGCGAGCAAAGCCGCGGGCAACAGCTAGTATTCAATAAAAATAAATTACCGAAACATCGCCAGCTTATCAAATTTACCATCAGGCCTATCACTAGATAAGACATGGCCTTCTCTCTCTTTCTCTATCAGCCCCCCCTAACCAAGTCGCATTCTACAAAATGTAAACGTTAATGGAATACTAAGAAATGTATAGGAATGACGTCTCTGAATGCAAAATGACATGGTCCATACAAAAATTTAGGCCATAATAAAATGAAAAAAAAAAAGAATCGATGCAAAACAGTGCGAAACACATACAACTTGGTTTAGAGAACAGTTTTACAGAGTGCAGGTAACGGTTTGCTCCTACCGACATCTATTAGGAAAAGCTAACACTTATCTGTAACTGAGTGAACATTTCTACATCTATTTACCAGTTGGTTTTATTGACTCTTAGACCACCGGTCATCCAATATATGATGATTAACTAGCGCCTAATATCTTCTATCATTTCTAACAATCAAAAAACTTTAATATTGATCCTTTATTTCCTCTAAAAGCATGTTCATGTTAGTGCCAAGAAATTAGTTCGTTTCAATTTTTGAACCATACTAAACCCCTCTTAGACCGTACTGAATTATCGTTACAAGTTAAAATTGTATTTTTTATTTTTTTCTATTTAATTGGTGTATTTATTGTGTTTTTTCTATATTTCATCACTAGCTGAACCCCGCGGTGTTACAGACAGACAGACAGACAAAAATTTTGTAAACTACATTTTTGTTGTATGTATCGTGTATACATACATATGAATTGATTAAAAAGCTGTTATTTTAATGTTACAAACAGACACTCCAATTTTATTTATTTGTATACTAGATGTATATATTACTTTGCTCCTGGTAGTTACAATAGTAGTATTAGGAGTAACAGGTCTGGTATCAAAAAAATAAGCGTAAGTATACTCTAGACAGTTTGTTGTTGATAGACTTCAAAATAGCTATGTATAAACTATTTACATTTTAATTTGAACAAAGGAAATTATTCACGAAACTCTTGAGTCGTTTATAAATATACGCCACCGTCTGTTTATTAACTTGATTTCGTTATAAAAACTGTGTTGCAGTGTAAAAGTAAGAGACGTTAAACATCATTTCGACATTTAAAAGTGTATAAGGAGAATAAAAGTTGCATGGAAACCAGTCTCGAGCAGGTTACGATTGCGACAGACTGTAGGCCAGACGTCTAGATGGCAGTCGCGTCCGCCTGAAGGCTTTGCAGCCAAGGTTCTGATCGCGAACGTGACGCACAAATACATACTCACGTTACGTAGTACACATCTCACACAAAATTATAAACAGTAGATATGATAGCAGTTGCGAATTAACGGTCCATAACTATACAATTTGTTGTAGTGACACACAAACTTACAAATAAACCGACCGTAAACTGTTTTATTTGTTTCACTTTTGTAACAGAGTATAATTTGATATAAAACAAAAAATTAACATACATAAAATTACTCATTATTCATTTTAGTTATGCGATATATTTTTATTTTTAATAGTTATATGCAAAGCTTATTCATTGTAAGCAGCGGTAGTGGAACATTTTAAACTTACTTTACACAACAAATACATTAGAATTTTTAAATAACACCTACGATAGCGTTATTTTTGCTAAAAAAAAACACTAAGGCAATAAACAGGTACATAATACGTAGTTCCACGAAAATTTAGATAACGAAATACAATTTTTAGACATTTGGTAGATATGTTAGTGTTTCTGCTGTATTTGTTGTCATTTTATAACCATTGACTGTAAGTTTATTATTGCGCGAATTGAAAATTACGATAATTGTAACAGTTATGTGAAATATGTGACAACGGCAAGACAAGCTATTGTACCCTATCTGATCTTAGTAGCAAAAACCTGTGCTTCCCAAACTTATACTTAATATACAGGCACGAAAAAACAATTAATAGCATCTAACACATATATATTGGCAAATTACAATGAAGAAGGTATCAGTTCAAGTTTATTACAACACCGGAAGTGAGATCATAATGTTAGAAAACAAACATTAAGTACTACATAAACGGCAATGAAGTAATTATTTCTTACGACTAAAGTCGCTCGCAAACCATACTCCTAACTAATATTATAAATTCATAGGTAACTTTGTATATGCCTGTGTATATCTGGCTGCTATATACACTGCACCGATTTCAATGGAAGTTGGCACGGAGATACTTCGATTCTTGTGGAAGAACATAGGGTAGTCCTAACCACGATAAAGTCGCTCGCAAACCATACTCCTAACTAATATTATAAATTCATAGGTAACTTTGTATATGCCTGTGTATATCTGGCTGCTATATACACTGCACCGATTTCAATGGAAGTTGGCACGGAGATACTTCGATTCTTGTGGAAGAACATAGGGTAGTCCTAACCACGATAAAGTCGCTCGCAAACCATACTCCTAACTAATATTATAAATTCATAGGTAACTTTGTATATGCCTGTGTATATCTGGCTGCTATATACACTGCACCGATTTCAATGGAAGTTGGCACGGAGATACTTCGATTCTTGTGGAAGAACATAGGGTAGTCCTAACCACGATAAAGTCGCTCGCAAACCATACTCCTAACTAATATTATAAATTCATAGGTAACTTTGTATATGCCTGTGTATATCTGGCTGCTATATACACTGCACCGATTTCAATGGAAGTTGGCACGGAGATACTTCGATTCTTGTGGAAGAACATAGGGTAGTCCTAACCACGATAAAGTCGCTCGCAAACCATACTCCTAACTAATATTATAAATTCATAGGTAACTTTGTATATGCCTGTGTATATCTGGCTGCTATATACACTGCACCGATTTCAATGGAAGTTGGCACGGAGATACTTCGATTCTTGTGGAAGAACATAGGGTAGTCCTAACCACGATAAAGTCGCTCGCAAACCATACTCCTAACTAATATTATAAATTCATAGGTAACTTTGTATATGCCTGTGTATATCTGGCTGCTATATACACTGCACCGATTTCAATGGAAGTTGGCACGGAGATACTTCGATTCTTGTGGAAGAACATAGGGTAGTCCTAACCACGATAAAGTCGCTCGCAAACCATACTCCTAACTAATATTATAAATTCATAGGTAACTTTGTATATGTCTGTGTATATCTGGCTGCTATATACGCTGCACCGATTTCAATGGAATTTAGCATGGAGATACTTCGATTCTTGTGGAAGAACATAGGGTAGTCCTAACCACGATAAATGACATTAAAGCGTCGGAAGTGTGGACAAAGGTTAGTAAAGGCTATGTAGAGAAAGTATATTGATTTTTCAAATATCTATCTAAATAAAAAAAAATAATTAAAGTTTTATTAGGTGTATTTTATGACGGTAATACTGAAAGTAGTTCGTTATTTTTAGAATTTCTTTCAAATATATCTCGTATCGTATTTTAGAGCTCATAAAAGCTGCAAATGAGATGGTCAACGTCAGTTTACTTCCCCTCGTTGAAATCGTGTATGCATATTGTCCGTCGATGTGCAAACTTTAAGATTATGAGTCCGACGTCAATGCACGGATTATTCGCGAAGAGTGAATTGATGTACCAAGTGTGGGGTGAGAGGGGCGGTGTGCGGGGGTTGCACGTTGCATTCGCTGCACCACAGTGTACAATGCACCCAGGGCGACGCCCGCTGCTCCCGTTGGCCATTGCCACCGATTTCACCAGCACTTACGAAATCTTAGTATTACGTTATTCAATGGACATTTATAATCGTCGTTTGAGTTGTTTCATGTTATTGTCGATGGTGTAAAAGGTTAAATCGATTAACCTTTGTATTGCCCTTTCATTACCATTCGACTTGGACTCGATTATTCTATAAATAGTTTGTATATTATACACCAAGTAACCAGTCAGCATTAATTTCATTTCTCTTAATACTTTATCAATTAGCAATCACAAAGATAATAGACTAGCCCTTAGAGTATGCGTCTATCTGTTTGTAACTAGCTGAGTCCCGCGGTGTTAACCGCAGTTATTGTTGTACCTTTACAACAGCGGTTATTTTAATATTATATACAGACACTCCAATTGTATTTATTTGTATAGTTTTGTCAAAAATGCCAGAAGTTTAAATATGTTGTGAACTGTGTACATTTTAACTGACTGCGTAATATGTATGTAACCTCTATGCACCTTTAAGATATCTACACCACCCGAAGGTTGACTGGAAGAGAATGCTCTCGGGCACGGGACATTAAATCTGCCTATGTACTTTAGTGCATAAAGTTTACAAATAAATAAATAAGCATAAGGCCGAGAAGTTTGAAACAGCGACTGCGCTGTGTTTCACCGAGTGAGTGAGGATACCGGAGGCCCGTACCGCAACTTCCCCCAACATCCCCCTCCCCGTCCCCCAAAGGCAGGCAAAGCACTTGTGACGCCTCTGGTATTGCGGGTGTACATGGGCGGCGGTAATCGCTTACCATCAGGTGATACGTCTGCTCGTTTGCCCCCTATGGAAACCATGATTATGACTAACCAGACACTCAAACATTTTTATCGTATATTTTATATACAATTAGGTAATGAAATATATGGAATAAGAGGGCAAATAGTATCCACTATAGGTACTAAAGACAGTTGGACGAAAATAAAGAGAGTTTTCTCTTAACAGTTTAATGTCCCACTAAATAAATCACTCCTATAAAAACTAGCAGTACATTTAACAGGTTCTTGTTGGGTAGGTACTACGTTACATTTTCATTTCTTAGTTCGTTGATTCTGGCAACCAGCCTGGTTTCTATAGTATATAGTATATTCTATAGTTTTGGGGGGATTTATTGCTACAACTTAAAGTACTGTGCTGAAAACTGATTCTTTTTCGACCAATGGTTTAATTACACCTCTATTTGGCGCAAGTTTTGGCAACGTACGTTACATTACAAAACAAAAAAAAAGACATATTATTGTCAGTGTACATGACGATGACTATTGAACGTAAGATCTTCCAAATTTTGCACCATCTGCATCTGACCATCTACCGTCATATTCACATATCACTTATCATACTTACTGCCTACACATCTATACAAATAAATAAAATTGGAGTGTCTGTTTGTAATATTAAAATAACCGCTTTTTACTTAATGCATATGTATGTATACACGGTACATATAACAAAAATGTAGTTAAAAAATTTTTTGTCTGTCCGGATTTTTTTGTTTTTTGTTCCGGATAATCTTTGGAACGGCTGGACGGATTTTGACGGCGGTACAACAACCGCGGGTAGCACAGCGGGGTTCAGCTAGTACAACATAAAACAAAACAATTACGGTCTTTACCCAGTACCACACTACAGATAGTTAAACACCGAAAATTTGATCTTAAAGCATATTAGCAAATAGGACACAAAGATTATAAGTATTTGTCAGACCTTCATTTACTTCAGACATTGTCGAGTATTTTATACTGGAAATTGGATATTAAATGGATTTTTTGAGTTTGAAATACACGAATAAATGTATTCCGTTATAATGTTAAATACACTACTGTTAAAAGGTACAACAAACGTTTATTTTGTATTTTTTGTGTAATTATTGTGTGACTATGATTCTCATTGTATATTTATACAAAGTTAAGAACACCGCGCAATTAATAAACCATATGAGGCATAAGGTAACTGAATAAGTCAATTGTTAAATATCAAGAAACATTGTCGGTATGATGACAATTCAAACTTATCATTAAAATAATGTTCGTTTCATGTCGGTGAATGTTTGTGGACAAATTGTGAAACCCGAGGTCAGTGCCCGGCGCATGCAGACTCGCAAAATTGTTAAAGACGCTTTTGAAAACATTACTGTGCATATTTGATAAAGCTTGCAATTTGAATTGCATTTCGTGCATGATTATATTGGGCAATAAAAACCCCGAATTTATTGTAGCCCTCGCGGTGGAGGTCGTATAAAATATGTATTTGACGGTCAGATAAATTATTGGTATGCACGTGTAGTATTTTATGTTATTTATTGCTAATACAATTACTAACTTACAATTTGGTAGGTACTTGTATGAAATTTTAATTTGAGTGTTCATTAAAAAAGAACACGTTTAGGTTAATCACCATATATACAATTAGGATTACTATCTCTCTCTGCACTTACTTGAAAAAAAATATTATACTTTCCAATCACAAAACTTTATTGAAAAATCTATTTTTCATGAAACAATCGAGTTACGCGGTGCATCATATCACACAATTTGATATAATTATTGATATAATTTAGATTAAAAAAATTATATAATTATTAGGTTTGTTTGAAGTTACATATTACGACAAAGTATTGATTAATATGTAAGTAAATATTTTGTAAACCTTTTTTGGACTTTGATATTGATTTAGTACCTAGTTGTTATTTCGTCTGCGATTTACTTTCGGGATGCACTTCATACAAGGACAAACTAACGTACTTATGTAGTCTATGTATATTACGTATGTAGTCTTATGTAGTACTTGCTGAACCCCGCGGTGTTACCCGCAGCTATTGTTGTACCGCGAGTAATGCCGCGGGACAAAGTTAGTCTAAAAAAAGTAGCCTAAGTTACTCCCCGGGTCATCAGCTACCTGCCAGTGAAAGTCCCGTCAAAATCCGTCCAGCCGTTCCAGAGATTACCCGGAACAAACAGACAGACAGACAGACAGACCGACAGACAGACAGACAGACAAAAATTTTTTTAACTACATTTTTGGCATATGTATCGTGTATACATACATATACATTTAGTAAAAAGCGGTTATTTTAATATTACAAACAGACACTCCAATTTTTACCCGACTACGGCAAAGCCAAAGGAGGGTTATGATTTTGACAGGCTATGTATGTATGTATGTATGTATGTATGTATGTATGTATGTTCATTTGTTCCCTCCTAGCTCCTAAACTACTCATTAGATTTGGACAAATGAGGTGTCTCTAGAAGCGTCATGATCGTCTTCTGGTTATAGGCTATATGTCGTGTCACTGAATCTAATGTGGCGCCCTCTAGCCGACATAAAGTTCAGTATTAAAAAATAAATTTGAGATAAATATGCCGTGTTTGGTATCATTGAAAAGGGCGTTACTTGTACATTTCAAAAATACGTATATTATTAGCATTTGTTCGTGACTTTGTCCGTATTTATTCGATAAGTGTGATATTTCTATGATATGCCTTTTTGTTCCCTCATTCTTTCTAAATTAGTCAGAATAAGACAAATAAGGTATCGTTAGAAGTGTCTTGATTGTCCGCTGCTTAGAGGTTATATGACGTGTCACTGAATTGAATGTGGCGCCCTCTAGCCGACATAAAGTACTGTATTAAAAACTAAATTTGGAATAAATATGCCGTGTTTGGTATCATTGGATAGGGCATTACTTTTACATTTCAAAAATTATATATTTTTAGCATTTGTTCGTGACTTTCTCCGTATTTATTCGATAAGTGTGATATTTCTATGGTACCTATTTAAAATAAACTTTGCACAACAATAAGTATTAAAGAGGCACCAAAACATTTTAAATAAAAAAAAGTAAAATCTAAAACCCAACTACGACAAAAAACGACGCTTAAAAAGTATGAAACAAGTTTCAAAAGCCGTAGTCACGCGTTGTTAAAGTGTTATGGACTATGGTACATTACACGACATGGACTACGGCTTTTGAAACTTAGGAATATTCCATAATCCATAACACTTTAACAACGCGTGACTACGGCTTTTGAAACTTGTTTCATACTTCTTAAGCGTCGTTTTTTGTCGTAGTTGGGTTTTAGATTTTACTTTTTCTTATATTTATTTGTATAGATGACGTTATTTTGTTGTTAAATATGTAAGTATCGGGAAGTAACTTGTTTTCCACAGTTTGTTTTTAACATATTACTATTTTAATTTAAGACTTATTACATGTGAAATAAGTCTTAAATCAGAATAGTAGTATTGAAGGTTTGAGGGGGGGTTCGCAAACTGCGGTGGAAATCACTGCAACTTAGAACGTAAATCAGGCACACGATCATTCTTGCGACGATCAAAAACGCATCAAATGCAACACTAAAAATTTAACACTAAAATATTGCAGAACTTTAAAACTAAATCACAAACATGTAATTTTGTAAAAATTGAGAAGGTAAATTCTATTAGATACGGTAATCGTCCTTTGTTCAGTCAAATCACTAAGTGGAAGATCACAAAGTTCATAAAAATATAAATAGTCCAGTTTCTGAATTAAAATAACTTGATACCAATTTAGTACGTGTCGGGAGGCAATTAAGTTGACTTGATTATAAAACAATTGGTTAGCTAACAAAATCCTTGCAAAAAATTCAGTAGCTTCAACCTTAAACTTGAAACACTTACTTCACTAACTTCAACTTGAAACATTAGTGATCATATAATACGCCGTCAAACACGCCCTATTTATGGGCATGTGTTTGTGTTGTGTGTATAATAAGTAGTAGATAATATTAAATTACTCCTTCATACATTAATATAACGTGACTGATATAAGGATTTAAATGACATATTTATCTCAAAATTTAACATTTCTATTTCGATAAATCTATACTAATTTTATAAACGCGAAAGTTTGTAAGTATGGATGGATGGACGCAAAAACTACTGAATGGATTCTGATGAAACTTTACAGTTATATAGCTTATACATCAGAATGACACATACGCTACTATTTGCCGCGATATACACGGGTGGAGCCGCGGGCAACAACTAGTCTATACAAATAAATAAAATTGGAGTGTCTGTTTGTAATATTAAAATAATCGGTTTTTACTGAATGCATATGTATGTATACACGCTACATATACCAAAAATGTAGTTAAAAAAATTTTGGCTGTCTGTCTGTCTGTCTTTTTGTTCCGGGTAATCTCTGGAACGGCTGGATCGATTTTGACGGGACTTTCACTGGCAGGTAGCTGATGAGTAACTTAGGTTACCTTTTTTAGACTAACTTTGTCTCGCGGCGTTACTCGCGGTACCTACAACAATAACCGCGGGTAACACTGCGGGGTTCAGCTAGTCTTAAATAAAGCTTAAGTAGCCGCTTCCTTTACGGTAGACCTTTCCTTTGGATAATACTTGTAAGTATTCTTAATCCGTCACCGCATTGTAGAGAGAAGGAAACCTACAATACGTTTTGCCAATGTGACATAATAGTATACATATAGTATATAGTAGACATATAAAATAACCGCTTTTTATTAAATGCATATGTATGTATACACGGTACATATACCAAAAATGTAGTTAAAAAAATTTTGTCTGTCTGTTTGTTCCGGGTAATCTCTAGAACGGCTGGATCGATTTTAACGGGACTTTCAATGGCAGGTAGCTGATGATCCAGGGAGTAACTTAGGCTACTGTTTTTAGACTAACTTTGTCCCACGGCGTTACTCGCGGTACAACAATAACCGCGGGTAACACCGCGGGGTTCAGCTAGTAGCAATTAAAACTGTAAATAAGTATAAAAAAACTGAAACACTCAATAGTAAACAAACACGAAATGACTATGACGTCATTGGATTTGTCCAAAAACGCGCGCAACATGGAGGCGTTTGTATAGCTCTTTAGTCACTGTTTTAAATTTCACTTTGAAAATTAGTTTGACTATTTTCAAGGCAAGGCAAGGCAATATTGTTTTTTATGTTATAGAGATGTAAATGTTCAGATTTAGAAATAAAAAAAAACATGCATATTCTCTATTGTTTAAAATAACTTAATTTGCATGATTTTATTTTTTAATACATTTTATTTATTTTCTGTCTTAATGTCATGAGGCATTCTCTACCAGTCAACCGTCAGGTATTGTAAAAATATGATGCGGTAGGTTCAAAAAAAAAACAGGGAATTCGATAAAGTTCATAATAATTTTATAGATAAGAGATAAAGTCATAAAAATTATCATTAGATATAACCAATATACACAAATTCACTACTGTATATATTAATATATTTTATAAGATAATATTGTCCGAAATGGTTTAATTCCTTTATAAATGAAGAGACAGATAATAAAAACAAACACTGTACGGTCTAAGGAAGTATAATATTATCGAAGCGGTAAGATAGAAATCCTGTCTGTTCGGTGCCGCGTGAAAATCAACACCAGTACGCGTTAAAACACAAACCTTGTAGGAGCTACACTTGACTGTCAGTTCATGAACTCTTTTAACAAAGCCTTGGTCATTATTTTTAGCGTTAACTTGGTTACCTTATCATTTACAAGGTAGATGGGACAAGTAAGTCAGGTTCCTAATCGTGGAAACCTGATTTTTCCATCCTATCCAAAAAAATAATGACATTTTTTATTACATAGATCTAGTATCTAGGTAATCGAAAATGTTTTTTTTTTCAAAGACTCCCATAAATAGGAATAAACCCTGAACCCCGAGGGACTTTATAAACACACATGACACATAAAGAACATCTATCAAAACTACAGTTTGTAAATTACAAAGAGTGTTACCAAATGTGGGGATTGTATTGAAATGTTTTCATTGAGGTTGGTAAAAAAGAGAAAATCTATACAAATAAATAAAATTGGAGTGTCTGTTTGTAATATTAAAATAACAGCTTTTTAATCAATGCATATGTATATATACACGATACATATGCCAAAAATGTAGTTAAAAAAATTTTTGTCTGTCTGTCTGTCTGTCTGTCTGTCTGTCTGTCTGTTTGTTCCGGGTAATCTCTGGAACGGCTGGACGGATTTTGACGGGACTTTCACTGGCAGGTAGCTGATGATCCGGGGAGTAACTTAGGCTACTTTTTTTAGACTAACTTTGTCCCGCGGCGTTACTCGCGGTACAACAATAACCGCGGGTAACACCGCGGGGTTCAGCTAGTACTAAATAACATCTTTGTAATGCAGTCTTCATTTGGAGGATCGATTTATCTACCTCCTAAAATATAGGCAATCCTAGTGCTCTACTTGCTTACATTTTGATATTTTCAAAGAAATAGGTTAAATGTTAACTAGTAAAAAATTAAACTTATGTATGACTAGCTGAACCCCGCGGTGTTACCCGCGGCTATTGTTGTACCGCAAGTAACGCCGCGGGACAAAGTTAGTCTAAAAAAAGTAGCCTAAGTTACTCCCCGGATCATCAGCTACCTGCCAGTGAAAGTTCCGTCAAAATCCGTCCAGCCGTTCCAGAGATTACCCGGAACAAACAGACAGACAGACAGACAGACAGACAAAAATTATTTAAACTACATTTTTGTTATATGTATCGTGTATACATACATATGCATTGATTAAAAAGCTGTTATTTTAATGTTACAAACAGACACTCCAATTTTATTTATTTGTATAGATATAGTTATTCATTTGCCTTGATATCTAATAATTTAGTCAGACATGATACCTACATTTAGTTGTACATGAATATAAATATAATTAACCAAATTTAATAAGTGTCAGACAAGTCAATCAATACCTTTTTTACAAAAAAGGTTAAATTTAATACTCAATCACTGAAGTGAGTCACAATTTAATACGGCATTAAAATGATAAAAACATAATGGTTGACATTGCGGCGACCTAACCATGACATTGAGGATAAAACCGAATGAATACAACAATAAAGTTTAGTCTGCAATAAGCACACGTGATTGATTCTGCTCGCTAATGACAGAAAACCAAGTTTTAGGTCGATGTACATTGTTACTCGGTCCGGATGTCTTAATAACCGTTGTTTTTTGTAGAAATAAATCAACTCCCGCACAAGGAATACATCATGTGTTGAGGGACTCACATTCAACTAAAAGAAAACCGAAGTCCATCTGCGGATCATACATACTGTTGACACACCTGAAGATAGCACCCATAAGGCCTTAACACTCAGCGCAGTAGGAACTGACGAAATAACCGCTAAAACTATTTCTCTATTCGTACACATATGTTCACGGATCTCTTCTATTTTAGGTGCAGAGAGGCACACTATGTGATTTTAGTTGGCACGATTCTATCCTTTCATATATCATTTCAAATCCCGATGGATTACCGAAGAGGTTACCAAACATAAATAAAGATTGTTATTTAGTATTTTTTTTTCGATTTTAAGCCTTGACTTTTTAGTATTCGACACTTTGTATGAATACTCTGTAGTAATTGCATTTTTTCCAGTGAAGAAATAACGTAGTAGTTCGTAGACCACCCACCGGACGACCAGTTTGCTAGTTATGTCGGACTCGAACTAACTAAAACCGCACTCGCACGCGTCTCGAGTATCAGTAATCGGGGAACGAGTTGTGATCTAGAAAGGTAATCTTTGGTACTGGTACCCTGACTGATCCCAGGCCATTTACGGTTTGTGTGTGGTAGTGGCAAAGTGTCTGGAATAGGATTATCAATGCCCCTTTGCTCCTGTAAAGTCTATTAAGAAGTAAATACAACATAATCAAACTTAGCTAATGTCATTATGTCTCATGACTGCCTCGGTGGCCTAGTGGTAGCGTAAGCGACTGCTATGCTTGAGGTCTCGGATCAAATGTTTGTATGACCTGCAAATATTTGTTTCGGAGTTTGGGTGTTTTCTATGTATAATATGTATGTATTTACAAAAAAAAAGTATATATGTATTTATATCAGTTGTCTTGTACCCATATCACAAGCTCTGCTTAGCATGGGACCAGATGGCGTTGAATGTTAAATGTCCGAAATATTTTTTTATTTATTTATTTTATTTATTAATATTATGAATGTTGTACACTAGTAATAATTAGAGAATAACTTTTAAGAGATTATATCATTCCATGATATAGATAATTAACTTATTTATGTCGAAAAATGTATCAAAAAGTAGAGTGTCTAACTGCCTGATTTTGTATATTGGAGTTGTAATGTGCGTAACCCTTGTTGGTCCCAAGTTATAATTGAAAAACAGAACAAAACAACACAAAAAATGTTTGGTTAATTGGGTATTTTGAGTGTCATTCGAAGTACAAAATGTCTGGATGTCACTCGCATTGTTGCAAATGTGTTACTGAGTGCAACAGACGGTCGACTCGTTCGTATTCATATTTGACAAAGTACGGTGACGTAGAACATCAGCAACGACACGGGTGGCAGCGCCCATTGTCCTTGCGACTACGTCCGACAACTACGTCAATCATTGACAAATCTAATCGTCAGATGTTTTCGTTGAGCCCCTACTTGCAGTAAAAACGATTCACAAATGTGCTTACAACCATTAACGAATCCACTTGACAGACGTTAATTAATTTAGAGCATCAATTATTTAAGGTCACCTTATAGCGAGGTTCAATGGATTAAAGAAAAAAAATTTTTTTTTTATTAATTATATAAAAGTTTCAGGGGCTACATGAATGAAATATTAATTTATCTACCCGAGTTTATAATAAAACTTTAATACTCAGTTTTCTTAATCTGTTAGTATTGAGAGGTATGGTTTAAGAACAGAGATTTTCAGTCCTACCCGTTTTCATGATGTGGATGTCGTGTAGGAGCTGACGAAAAGGCAAACTAAGCAAAATAACAAAACTGCAAAGATCCTACGCCAATCCTTGACTGCGTCATTGGGGTCATGGTAGGTGACTGCTGTGCTTCAGATCTCGGGTTCAATTCCTGGGTCGGACCAAATGTTTGTGATCTGCAAATATTTCTTTCGTAGTTTGAATGTTGCCTGTGTATAATAAGTATGTATTTACAAAAGTGTATTTATATCAGTTGTCTAGAACCCGTAGTATAAGCTCTGCTTAGTTTGAGACTAGATAGCATTGTGTCTGATGTTATTATACATATTTCGTAACTGAACTTTGGATATTGATCATTGTCTTAAAGTGTGGTTTTAGGGTTCCAAAGGGTAAAACGGGACCCTATTACTAAGAACTCGCTGTCTGAACTGTGATAGATAAGCAATTGAAATTTTCAGAGACGATGTATTTCTGTTGCCGCTATAAAAACAAATACAAAAAGAACAGCAAAAAAAATATTTAGGGGTCCCATACAACAAACGTGATTTTTTTCTCAATATTGATTACGGCAAGAGGTAGACGCTTGAAATGTATAGATAATGGTATGGAACCCATCTTGCGCGAGTCCGACTCGCACTTGGCCGATTTTTTTATTTATTCAAACTACTTAAATGTCCTATACGTGATAATCCTTTAAAGGTTATACTAACCTAATCGTCTTGAACCATCTGTGGTGATATCCTATTTTATATCTTACTTAAAAACATGTTTTTATCTTCTATTTTATCTCTTACTTAATATATTTTTATCTTTCAAAAAATATATTTTATAAGGAAAATAATCTCAAGATCAATGATAGTTTTGTTGAATAGATTTGTTTAAAGTTTTATCGAGATTTCCTTTTGAAAATACTTTGAGACGTTCTAAGAAGATTAAAGAACTTTGGTTCTATTTGACCGCTCCTTTACTTTGTTCAGACTATGTAAGTCTAAAAAGAGATTACTTGGCAATGTTTTATTGAAAAAGCAAGTGTCTCGTCATTTTGAACATCGAGTTGCAGCAGTGTCGCAACGGCGACGAGCGGAGGTCGAACGGGTCGGCGCGGGCATGAGGGCGCATCGCTTGCAGCGCCCCTGTGCCCTTGCCGACGTGCGGTGCATGCACCCTGTCGCAGGTACTGCAAATTGTAAAGAAGTACAACTCCGTACTAACCTATTTGCATAAAAAGTTTTGTTTTTATGTATTTTGGTACTTTATGTAAAAATATATTACTATGTGTATAGTATTTTCTTAAGTTAGTAGGTTAAAATTCATATTCATAAAGAGGTTAACAACATTTTTTTAACAAATTATCAAACAAACCAACCAAACCAACGAATTACTAAACGGATACTTGGATGTACAAATGTATATTAATGATGTTTTAATAATAGTGTATTTGACGTTTTAAAAAAAACTACTTACTAGATCTCGTTCAAACCAATTTTCGGTGGAAGTTTGCATGGTAATGTATTTTCTTTTTAGTTTTAATATTCTCTTATTTTGGGAGTTACAGGGGGAAAGTCACATATGATTTTACCTTTAGCGCGGAACCCTAATAGATTAGCATTAGCAGAAGTATAATTATGATATCGTGGCAAAACCCGATCGGTCCTGGGAGAGCGACATTTCATCATTAATGGGCGAGTTCGACCAAATGCCATTCAGACTCACAGAAAGCAATTCATTTAGTGCAACAAGTAATAGGGGTTGCCGAAGCTCCAACTTCTGAATCTGAACGACGAGCGGCAACGCACGCAACCTGAGTCTTAAGTTGCAGATGTCCATGGCTAATTATTCATTTGTCCTCTATATCTAATCGGTCTAACACCAGACCAGATAAATGAATAATCAACGTTTAAGGATGTCATAAAGTAGTAATAGTCTTAGCTGTTCATCGTTCATCGAGTTTTAGATGCGCTTTTGTCGTTTTGTTTATGTAATATGTTATAGTGGTGGAAAGTTATCTAAGTTTAAATATTTGTATATTTATACTGTATAATATTTCAAAAATACTGTGAAGTGTTGCTATGACAGTTTTGCCCTGCAATATGGTGTCTAGTTATTTCCCAATTAGCCCTGAGCATTAAAAACAAAAACTTTAAAATAAGTACATAAATGTTTTGTGTTAATCGCATACTCTATTTTACGTTCTTTGTTACAAATTCTAATCTAACGCTAATCGGGTTGAAATTTCCTAAAACGTTCATTGCAGCAGTAGAGTAATAAACAATGATTTACAGCGTTGTTGTTTTGATTTCCTCATGGGTGTGCTGTGCTGTAAGGCTTGTCGACTCCATTACATCACGTCCCATATTGATGTTAGCAGAAAAATATGTCAGTTGTCCTACTAAGTTACCTCGCATTTGGCATTGCATCGGCCCCTACCCTGCCTCACCGTTTCATCTCCCCTCTCGGCCTCAGCATTGGCGCACCGTGATGCTGCATTTTAATAATGGTTTTGACTTACATGTCCAGTCGGGGACGGGAAAACTCTTGGTTTTCGTATTTCATACTAAATATTACATTGAAACTGCATTGATTTTAAGTTCAGTATGTCTTTAAGCTTAATCAAAAACATTGTTTGAATAAAACAGGATCGATAGTGTGGGGTTAATATGGAGGTTTCATCACTACCTGTCTATGACAGACTGAACTGTCTGATTTTCATCTGTGTGTGGTACCTACCTATTGTTGTTCTATATTCTATATTCTAAGAGGACGAAGTGAACAGGAGAATTCGGCTGGGTTGGGCAGCGTTTGGGAAGCTTCGTCGGGTCTTCTCATCATCGATCCCACAGTGCCTAAAGACGAAAGTCTTCAATGAGTGCGTCCTACCCGTAATGACATACGGAGCCGAAACGTGGACACTTACGGTACGGCTAGTTCACAAGTTTAAGGTCGCTCAGCGTGCTATGAAAAGGGCTATGCTCGGCGTTTCTCTAAGAGACCGTATCAGAAACGAGGTGATCCGGCAGAGAACCAGAGTCATCGACATAGCCCATAGGATTAGCAAGCTGAAGTGGCAGTGGGCTGGCCATATTTGCCGTAGAACCGATAACCGTTGGGGTAAACGGGTTCTTGAGTGGAGACCGCGATTCGGCAAACGTAGTGTAGGACGTCCACAGGCCAGGTGGAGTGATGATTTGCGCAAGACGGCTGGCAGGAGCTGGATGCGAGAAGCCGAGGATCGAACTAAGTGGCGTGCAATTGGAGAGGCCTATGTCCAGCAGTGGACTGCGATAGGCTGATGATGATGATGATGATGATGATGATTCTTAGATTCAGTATAATACAATTTCGCGAACTGCACTCATGATAGAATAAAATTGAATCAATTCAAATTAATCTATTTGTTTATATTTATTACTTTCTGTTGTATTTATTATCAGATTTTCGCAATATTTTTCATTACTACCTGTTTTTGCTCTTTAAACACCCACATGTACATTGATTGTTGTAGTAAAGTAGTGTAACTTATCTTCCAGAATCAAGGTATCTCTATGCTAAATTTCTTAAAAAGTAATTTAGTAGTTTAGCTATGAAAGCGTAACCGACAGGGAGACAGAGTTACTTTCGCATTTACAATATTAGTAAGGAAGAAAGTTATTTTTATGGTTTCAGTTCAGTCTACGGTTAGAAAACGACTAATCTAATAGAAATAGCCTGTGATTCAGTAGAGTTTGGTTCAGGAAACTGAGGACAGAAAATAATGAGTTTACGTAGATACTTTCATCTTATTGTTCACGTACTTTGCACTTCCATTCTACTCTGCTATGTTAGTGGTACAATTCAGTGGAACGGGTTAAATTAGTTTGGCTTTATGTGCACAATACAAGAGAAAACCCTCAATATTTCACTGACCTTATTAGTTAATAAGTACAACAAAGTAGTATTAGTTTTAATTACATCAAATAAGTATTCGATTTCAGTACAACAAAGCTTCTTTCACGAAATAAAAAGAAAAAGCTGATAATTTTAAAACAATCGAACAGATTTCCTGTAAAAAAATACTAGTTTGTGAATTCAAAACCATATTTTTTATACTTTTAAGATAAATGACATCAATCGCAGGTACTCCAATTAAAACTCTTGACGCATACAAATTTTCAGACAAATATAGTAACAATTTATACGAATTCGGACTCAGACCCTCATAAATATTCCTAAAATATTAAAATGATGTGTTGAACACAATGGTGTATTTATTACAACATCGCAAAGCAATTTGTGTCGGAATCTGCTCAAATCAACCTGAACATGTAGTTAAGTAGTTAACAAACGAAACTTCTCCATATATGTATGTATCAGCATGAGTCCCGACTTCTCTACTTGAACTAGGTACATTCTACTATACCCCGCATAATGCAATAAAAGTTATTTCATAAAGTTATAACAACAACATCTACGATTGATTCGGTAACCATGACGAGGCTGGAATCTTGGTTCCTTTCAGGAAAAGATCACCAACATCACAATCGCTATTTTTGTTTATACTTTTTATGATGTTACTAGCTGACCCACGCAACCTCGTTTGTGCCTTATATTGCCCGTAGCTTGAAAATTTCCCCCGTTTCTGAAACATTCTTCATTGTTGCTCCGCTCCTATGATATATACCCTATAGCCTTCCTCGATAAATGGACTATCCAACACCGAAAGTATTTTTCAAATCGGACCAGCGGTTCCTGAGATTAGCGCGTTCAAACAAACAAACTCTTCAGCTTTATTATATTAGTATAGATAAGGGGCAAACGAGTAAATGGTTTACCTGATTGATTAAATTCCTGTATCAAGTTGTTTAGACTGTAATCTCCTCAGTATCTATAGAAGTTAGGTACATATAATGCACCTGTAGTATACGTGAAATGAAAATCCCTGCGGTCTACGTAAGAATCAAATACAAGACAGCGAACTGCACCGACTCACTGCTTAACTTGCAAAATACGTTTGTCCTTTTGTCTCATTGACACTAGTGCATTGGAATTGAATTTAAGGGACTTGGAATTCACAATACCTATTACTGAATACGCTACACAAGAGAATGTACACAGTTAATTTATCTATACTAATATATAAAGCTGAAGAGTTTGTTTGTTTGTTTGTTTGTTTGTTTGTTTGAACACGCTAATCTCAGGAACCGCTGGTCGGATTTGAAAAATTCTTTCGGTGTTGGATAGTCCATTTATCGAGGAAGGCTATAGGGTATATATCATCACGCTACTACTAATAGGAGCGGAGCAACAATGAAGAATGTTTCAAAAACGGGGGTAATAATCACGCGACGGGTAATAGGAGACGCAAACGAGGTTGCGTGGGTCGGCTAGTCTTTATAAAATCCTCCAGTCTTGGAGGGAAACAATGTACCGACTTTCATCATACATCAAAATCTTTTTTGCGGATTTATCGAAATATGTTTTTGATGATTTTTCTTTAGAAGAGTGAAGAGAAGAATGAAGATTCTGCAGTCCTAATTTCTCCGCACATATGAAATATTCAATAAGATTAAATGCATAGGTATACCAGAATTAAATTTCAACTGAGAAAGCCAGTTATTAACATAATTTATAAGTGTAAGTAATGCATATTATACCACAACTGCATTTAATAATTGCACCATAAATTTAATTAATAGGCACATAAAGTAAAACTCTTAATAACTTCCGCAGATAAATTTTCCTCTTTACTTCACATGGGCTTGAGTAACTTAATACGGAATCATAAAGTTATTTAAATTTTATCAAGGAAATTTTGAGAATAAAATTGCACCTCCTCGAATGAGATAACAAGCACAAAAGGTATCTGAGTTTAGGTGCGCAGGGGCACGTGCGGCGCGCGACATTCGTGTGGCAAACATAACACGTCCTGCAAATTGATGTCAATGCCTTCCTTAACCCTCGCTTCGCAAATTTAATTCACAGTAAGTAAGAACACTTTTGTATGCGCTCGTGCACAATACCTATTCAGAATTTATTGAAGAGCTGAATCGGTAATCGGCTATCCGTCCGGTCGCTAACCCTTCATTTTTAATGCACTGTCAGTTGACATATTTTGGTGAGATGTAAAACTTATCCGTTTATTTTTCTGCAGTGATTTGTTAAGAATACAACATATTAGACTATAAAAGCAAAGCGGCGTTTATGACCAAAAAATTCAAGGAGCATCTAAAATTTTATAAAACTTTATAGCAATTTAACAGCACATACTCGTAAGTACAAGGTCAAATGGTCTAATGATACTTGACTGTACCTTTGTCAAATCTTATTCGATCGATCTGTCCGTCTTAATATCTTAAGCTCCAGCTGATTACACTCCATTCAATTAAGGTCGAACTACCAACACTTGCCATCTCTAAACTAATTTAACTATTACGTTACCCCTGAACAGTAAGCGAACACTCGTAAGCTATAATGATCTCTCGCTAATGAAACTTCGACGGTTAGTGATTTCGACTGCTGAGCCGAAGGTCATGCTCTTAAAATATATTAGTTATCTTAGGGCTCCCACACATAAATGCTAATTCGCATCGCATCGCAAATGTCTGCGAGCTCGCACAAATGCACCGCAAGAACATCACGCCGCATCGCATCCCAGCTATTTGTGAGAGCCTATAGTTTCCAAAAATAACTGAAGGTTCATGATAAAGCTTATCATCATATTAATGTATGTAAATTTAAAACTAGTTAAGAAATATCACTATACCTTAATAAATCAATATTCGGAGTAGTAATCAAATAAATTTCTTTTACTCTCAACGTGTAATATGTATCTATTTGAACGGATTATCGTCCTTTATTCTACTTTGTTGTGTGTGACAGGATGCCCAATAATGACTTATTAAAGTTCTAAAACGAAAACATTGTTAGACGCTACGTTTATTAGTAGATTGAGTTTCGAGTTGAGAGTATTTCGCCACTTTCTACAGCGCCAAGTGTCGTTGGTTCAAATCCCACGTGGGACAACACTTTTGTGTAATCAGCAAATTGTTGCCCTGGGTCTGAAAGTTCTTTGTGTCCGGTGTATATTTGTAATGTAATGCGGGAGTTGTCTTATAAAAGAGAAATGAGATATTTTTTTAAATGTAATACTTAGACTATTTGATTGATCGACTTTAGTCTTACTGTGACGTAAACAAGTACACAACTAGTTACAATTTTTAGGGTTCCGTACCTCAAAATTAAAAAACGGAACCCTTATAGGATCACTTTATTGTCCGTCTGTCTGTCTCTTAAGGCTCTTTTTCTTAGGAACGCGTAGAGGTATCAAGCTGAAATTCATATTAAATTACTCAAATCTACTGTCCCTTAGAGCTGTGAAAAAATCAAACTTCTAAGCTAAAGGAATCAAAAGATACAACCGTTTATGCTGCAAGGGAATCAAACCTTACAGGGTACTTCCCGTGAAGTCAGCATCCTGGTATTTGATACGAAGCAACGTCTTATAGCACAGATAAAGAAAAAATTGCGAAAAGCATAAAGTTTTAGTTACATGATATAATTAAAATATTTTAATAATTTTAAACTTACTCCCCCTTTCCTCATGAACGCGTAAAGGTAAAAAATATTTTACTTATTCAGAAAACTCAGAAAACTTTTACTCATATACCTACAAGTTTGTACGGAACCCTTTGTGTGCGAGTCCGACTCGCACTTGGCTGGTTTTTTAATAGGAGGTGCAAGTTTAATAATAAATTTAAATATATATAATAAATTCCTAAATATCTTTGTAAATATTTCAAACGTTCATGAAAGTTTTGGGTTTTGTTGTTAGCCTCCTTGCTACGGAGAAGTAGATATTATGATAGCACGCTAATCGAATCGCTTACAAATAGTATCTATTCGCAAAAAAACATCTTTAAATAACCTACAAAAAACGATCTAGGTTAGAAGGAAATAACCAGTTTTTTTTAATCTTATACACCAGCTTGAAAAACTTTGTGCTTATGAATACAGGGAATCTACTAACAAATAAAGCACAAGGTTCTACAACTGGTAAGAATTATTTTTTCAAAGTTTCGTCAGTGCAAAACCAATACAGACGGAGAATTTTTGTATGGGCTTATCCTACAAATGTGTATTTTAAACTTCCTTTGATTTGAATCTAAAATTCGACGTTTGACCAGATTCAAACGTTAAAATCATGTGTAGCGCTCCGTCATAAAGACAAAAATTAACTAAATGATTGCATTTTGTTTCATGTCATACTAGCGACCCGGCCTGGCTTTGCTCGGAAGTCTTTGAGATTCTGGGATTGTTTGCATGTATTACTCATATAAACTTTTTTCTTGAATAACTCTTATCTATTACTGATAACTGAGTTGTTTTAAAGATCTAAGCGTACAGACATCTGAAGCGACTTCATTTTATACTGTGATGAATCTTGTATATCACTGTATTGGCGTGAGAGTTAAAAAAAATACACAGTAATATTTTTATTGATTGAGTGTTATACTTTAGAGGCACATCACATTTTTATTTACGAACTTATGACAAGTTAATTTAGTACAAGCCTTTTTTAGGGTTCCGTAGCCAAATGGGAAAAAACGGAACCATTATGGATTCGTCATGTCTGTCTCTTCGTCCGTATGTCCCAGCCACTTTTTTCCGAAACTATAAGAAGTGTAATGTTGAATCTTGGTAATTAGATCTATTCTGTGAAATGCATTAAGATTATCACACAAAAATAGAAAAAAAAAAAATTTGGGGGTTTCCTATACTTAGAACTAAAATTCAAAAAATTTTTTTTTCATCAATCCCATAAATCTTGTTACTAATATATAACAATATAATATTGTTGTTACTAATATATTTTTTTCCAACTGACATTTCCAAAGTGGTAAAATGTGTGTGTGTCCTGTAACTTTTCAAATAAGAGAATGATAAAATTAAAAAATATATATGATGTACATTACCATGCAAACTTTCACCGAAAATTGGTTTGGACGACATCTAGTAAGTAGTTTTTTTTTGTAATACGTCATAAATCGTAAACCGCAATTTACCTTTTATTCAATCAACACAAAAATAAAAATAAAATAAAAATTGTATTATGTTACATGCTGCTACGGAACCCTTCAAGAACGAGTCCGAGTAGCTTTTTTAAAAAAACTTAAATAAGAATTATTTTTTCCATTTCTATATTTAGATTTCTAAATTAATTTTGCTATGCTCCGTTAGGTCAAGGTATTCTGCTTGATATGGAGTATCAATAAAGGTCACCTGCTTTTTAAAGTTTTTACCTTTAAATCGAATTGATACCGAATTACCGCTCTGAAATGAATTTTTGTTCCCCTAGAAGTTACAAAAATAGTATCCCCTAAAACTTTGCTCAATATTATGGATGTGTGTATGGTTGCCTGTTTTGTTTTATGCGTGTATTTATGCTGGCTATGAGTTTCTGTACATATTTGTAATAAAAAATAGTAAAAAACTTTATTCTCCAAAAGTCAATAGAAATAGATTATTAATAAAAACACAATAAGTTACACAATGAATTATAAAAGCATGTACCTTTAGTCTGGCTGATCTAAAAGGGTGATTATGACAAGACAAACAAATGACAAGGAGAAATAAGGAGGTGAAAACCAAGCTAACCCCCCTTGCACGCGGTGCATCCTTCCGAAAGACGAAAGACGAACGAGGCTCTGGCAACCGGCCGATGGCGCTATACCCATCTCAACAGGCGTAGCTAAATGCAATAAGCCAGTGATCAATTACATAGCTATGCTATAAAATTAGCGCATAGTTTAATTACGATTTAAAATGAGTCAGAATGCTTTTTAAGTATTTGTTAGTATATGACACTATTAGATTCCCTACATATGTATAAGTGTCACTCTCTCGTCTCCTGTACTCTTACGTCAAATTCGGGCAAGCACACGAAATCTATTTACCTTTTTAACCGTTTTTACCATGCGTTGTCTATCTGCATTACCAAATGCTGTTTATCGAACATGGTCAACAACACCCGTCACACACATGCACGTCACATCACCCAACATCTCAACAACAGCAAAGACTTTTTCTGTGGCCGATAAGAAGTTGCAGACGGAGTACTTACTTGCTTTTTTTAAATGTTAAATGCGTGATTTTACTTTTTTTTTTTTATTTTGCCTTGATTTCCAACAAAAGTGTCTGTACCTAATGTATGCTTTAGTTATGCTTGTTATTTCTAAGATTTATATTTATGCTCTTTTAACATTTAATAGCAAGGTTACTATCAACAAAAATTATATATGTATTTGTTTACATAAGTGTTTTACTAGATTGAAAAAAAAAATCCCTTATAAATTCTGCACTGCAAAACAAAGCCTAATGCAAGTTGCGTGATTCATGGTATTATGTCGGGGCCATCGTTCTATTACAATGGCTTTCATAATGTGATCTAGAGCACAAAGGTTTGTAAGTCAAATAAATGTTCAAGAATAATGTAATACAAAGTCAGGTGGCTGCAGTCGACCTCAGTAGACGCCATACCGTCTGCTGTCTAGAGGACATCGCGGTCAGCTCGCCCATCACTTCACATTAAACGTTATTCAGTTCGACACATTAGAAACTAATAAGACAGTACGTGTTTCTCACTTTAGAATAATACTCTATTGATATTTTTTTTAAATGTCATCCCTAAATAAAGGCGCTGTTGTGTAAAGTAAAATAGTACTAATGACGACGTGACATGATTATACCTATAAATATATATATATAACTGACGTGATATGATTATACTTAATCCACAACACACACATTTACATTGAAGAATTTCATTCAGTTATTCTGTTTCAATGAGTGATTCAACGGGGAGCTCTTGACCAAATAAACAAGAAACCTAAATTTAGCCGTCTCGACGGACCGAAAAATTGAGACGCTCAGACAGTAAACACATTTTACGAGCTCTCTTCGATATGGTATATAGGTTAAGCATTCCTTAAATTGTAGTACTTATACAATCACTTCTAAATGTGTCTCACGTCCTTGCTCGTTAACTTTTGTATTGCTAAAAATTATTGGCGTTAGGTTTAAGATAAAAAATGGTACATTAAGAAATTCGTTGTACACGGCATCTAGATCCAAAGTGTATAACGACAGAAGTTATCGATTGAAGGTGATTAATTTTTATATCATGTCTTATGCTATTTTTATTCACCTTGACCAAGTCTTTTTTACCAGGTATTTATCATATCAGTACCACACTAGTTGAATGCTTAACAGGCACAATCTATAAGGTTGAAGGTGGCACATTTTAATGCACTGGTTCAAATTATTGAAGCTTTCGTTAACTTAGTAAAGCTGAGAAGAAACAGAGTCTTACATCAATATTTTACTTTAGTCATTTGTCATTTATCCATATACCTTTAAAAAATCTCTTTAGCTAGGGTTTATTTTGATTTAAAGATATTTATTCGCTAACGGTCAACGAGATTGCAGGACAAAATGAGCAACAACTTAAAAATGTATTTTTTATTTCTTCCTACCCTTATCCCAAGATTATTTGGGGTCGGCTACTAATTCCACCCAGTTTTACCTGAAGAGCAGTTTTTACACGGAGCGACTGGCATCGGACCTCCGCAACCCTGAGGGTAGAAAATGAATTCGTAGGTTGAAACTAGTGTCAATATATTTGAGGGCACTGACTTTTCAATAATGATGTAAATAACGATTATCATAGATGTTCATGGCAACCGGGACCGACGGCTTAACCGGCTTAACGTGCTCTCCTATAAATGAAAAGTATTAAATCTTATCCCAATTAAGTAGTGCTGCAAAGTTAATACAAGTAGGAACGAAACTACGCAAACAAGGTTGAAATATAAAATACTCACTGTACTGCACTTTTCTAATTGTACTAATTCTTTACAATGGTGGCAAATACACTGATTCCGTCACTACAAAATATTTTGTTGCAATATTCATATATATTCTATGTACTTCGGTGTAATAACTCGTTCATGAAATAAAGGTAGATAGATATATAGAACACTCTTTATTTGTACACCATTTTATAAATTTTCAAGAGAACATGACCAATATATAATGTAACTAAAAAAGGGCGACCTTATTGCCAAAAGCAATGTCTTCCAGGCAACATTAGGATGGATCGAAATGTATCAGAGAGACAGTAGTTGTCGGTGCAATTAATTTTAAAGAATTATTTAAATTGTTTTGAATATAATCGGGCATACACATCTATACACTCATACATACATACATATAATATACACTCATTACCACAATTATTTAATTCTATCATATATAATAATGAAAAACCTTCATATCATACCCTCATTCGTGACTGAATTAGTTCTGACCTATACAATTCTTGAACCATTGTCTTAAAGCTATTAAGCGTTTTCGCTGTCCTGATATTTATTGGCAATGCATTCCACAAACGTACAGCTTCAGAAGAAGGAATACCTATAATAATTACTATAATTTCCTAGAGTCGTTGGGGCAAAAGACAGATCACCTATTGCTAAGTGACTATCGCCGCTGATGGACAAAAGTCAGAAGAGCGTTACCGCTCCTTTAGTCCAAAAGTAGTTTGGGCTTTTGGTCCAGTAATCTAACCCTTTCGGTGAAAAGTAACCACAGAACTGGTCAAAACCGATTTTATTTATTTATTTATTTATTATACATCATGCAATTTAGGTGCATTGGCGGACTTAATGCCTAAGG
Source organism: Spilosoma lubricipeda (assembly GCA_905220595.1). Classification (NCBI taxonomy): domain Eukaryota; kingdom Metazoa; phylum Arthropoda; class Insecta; order Lepidoptera; family Erebidae; genus Spilosoma; species Spilosoma lubricipeda. The sequence goes on from HG992290.1 coordinate 8,914,293, forward strand.
CGTTCTCTACCAGTCAACCTATGGGTGATGCAAAGAAAATAGGAAGTAGGTGCATTTTGGCTGTAGGTACTTTTGAAATATTTAAAATACTCATATACAAACTTATCACATACTAAAACTAATACATATACCTAATACTTAAATACATATAAATACACACATGCATATAAATATCTTATCTAAAACGAGATGACATTCATGTATTGGTTGATTCTGTCAACTGCCTTAATAAATACTGCTTTGCCTTTGTCTTGAACGAAAAAGAGGTGGTGGCCATCCTGACATCGAGGGGAAGCTCATTCCAAAGAAGAACAGACTGCACAAAAAAGGACGAACCAATAAACTCAGATGTATGGGAGGGGCAACGAAGGAGAAGGATATTAGAGGACCGAAGGTTTCTGTCATGGTTGCTGCATAGGAGTTGGAAAGAGGATTTTAAATAAGTTGGTGTAGATGGGTTATTAAGGCAAGAGTACAGGACAGTTAGTGCGCGGAGTTTTCGGTGTAGACGAATTGGTAACCATTTGAGCTGCGAACGGAAAGAGGATACATGATCATATTTACGGAGATTTTCTATGAGGCCGTGGAATCATTCCGGTCGAGCTGGTTCATTTATATATATATTTATGTGCCGAAGCACGCCACGGTAATTGCGATAAATTTGTGAATTCTAAACGTTCGAGCTATAAGCAACGAACAAGGTTATCCAACGACCTGGTGAACCACAACCAGAAATACGAAAACCATATCACTTAAGCGATTTCGCTGTACACGTCTTTGCTGTTAGTCACAACTTCATGCACATTAAAATACTTACTTTTCAAAAACATATTTGATATGCTTATTTCGTTTAAGTTACACAACATACAATCACATTTTTTTTCTGATTATGAATGCGAACGTTTTCTCATCTGCTGGCTGTCATGTGATATAATAAATAAATAATAAATTAATATTTCGGACATCTAACACACAATGCCATCTAGTCCCAAGCTAAGCAGAGCTTGTGTTATGGGTACTAGACAACTGATAGAAATACATATATACTTATTTTTTTTGTAAATACATACATATTATACATAGAAAACATGCTTGAAGTTACCCAATCTAGACGGCATATAAATACAAATTTTCATTTCGATCCGACAACCGGTACCAGTAGGCTAGGATTAACTTCTAAGACAATTTACCTATGTGCAAGTGCAGCTTTTGAGAACTTCAAGAAAGTTTAACATAAAAAGAAATGTATGAACGTTCACAAAAATGGTTTTAGTAAAAAAAAATATATTGAGAAGACCGCACATAACGACAAATTTTCATCAATTTCTTCGTTATTCCTTATTAGATACATAATTAAAAATAATTGAAAACATAAAGAAAAACAGTTTGGTTCGTTAAAAAATCTAATGAATGATAAAAAACGCAGAAGAAGTTTATGGCTTTTGTTCCAGTTTCAAGTTTCTTTATTACTACATTCTCAACAAATGTTTAAGCATAAAGTTTGAGACCCTCTATTAAAGTATATCTATGTTTAAAACACCCATTGAGCATACTATCTTATTTAAGTAAATTGGTAAAGGGGTCATAAATTAAGGTACGCGCGCTGTGAACTATTAAAACACTCTGCGACTTAAAATCGGAAATTAGTATCATAAGTTAGTAATTTACATGAGAACACTTTATCAGAAAATAAACATTTACCTATTTAAACGAACAAAAGGTTTTTGTTTTTTCAAAATTTCAGTATAGATTACAAACGTAGTTTACACATATTTTTTGTAGTTTGTGGAATCTAAAGAACTCCGATAGACGACCCCTTATTAGGCTGAATCTCAATTTAGAAGAGTTCCAAGAAATAGTTTTTAAATTCTTTTAACATTAGTTACTCAAAATAAAGAAAATCTAAAACTTAAATACTTCAAAAGTCAATGTCGCGATAAGAGCGTCTAATGTTGCTTAATTTTTTTATTAACTTAAAGAAATTCATGTGCCTTTCCATTTCTATATATATATATATATATATATATTATGAGTATACTAGCTGAACCCCGCGGTATTGCCCGCTTGAAAAATAAATAAAATAAAAACATGATATTTTGGTACATGTATCGCATGTACATACATGTGCATTTATTAAAAAGTGGTTATTTTAATATTACAAACAGATATCTCAATTTTATTAATTTGCATTAAGGCATAGAAAGGAGCATTAATTTTAAAAAGTTAATAAATATATTTTTCAGAAAAACTTACTCAGACGTCTACCTAGTGCTCAACTGAGTTTTGGTGTTTATCTTATGTTCAACTGATATTTTCGATTAAAAGTCGAAATAACATATGATTAAGCATTAGTTAGTTCGCCGAAAAGTAGCTCACAAAGGTCCTAAAGACCTTTAATTTCGCGCAACATTCGTGGTTTATAAAAAGTGATTCACTCACTCACAGGTGGAATGCAAAATATGCCAAATGACTGTTATATTTTCTCTTGCTCAACTGGTCAGTTGATAACCGTGCTCTGCCTTAGTGATGTATTATTATTCAGTTACCATACCATATTATTTTAGTTTAAATCCAATTTTCGCATCCGAGCTTTGTGACAAGCGTTACTCTATATTTTTCAGTCAATGAGTTCCCCTTACCTGAATATACCTTCTTCCTTTATTCCTGAAAGGAAATACATGCCTAAAAAGGATCGCGTCAGGCGGACAGACAGTCATGAAGAGGCAGAATAATTATACTCGCTCTTCTTAATAAATCAAATAAATGGCTGTAACTACATAATGGTTTAAAAGTAAACCAGAACTTGAAAATATCATAAAGTATTTGGAAACTAACAATAGAAAGGATGATTTATACTTAGAACGCTCAACACAAAAAATAAACGAAACTATGAACATCGGTGTTCACATCAGATAACACAGAAAACATAGACGTATAATTTAACTTTGAAATCAATACGGTGTGACTAGACGTTATTGCGTGTATTTAACACGACTTTCAGCTTCATTTATTAAGTGTCGAGACGAGAAAGGAAGGGTCGCTAGGGAGGCGAGGGGGTCGCGATGACGACGAGTTGGGGTCAGACGGCGTCGTTCAAGGTTAAGGCCACCAGTCGCACACACGCTGTAATGATACTTATATACAACAGTCTGGCGCAGGTGCACCGCACGCTATCCGTTTATAACTCTCAAAATCTGACATCAAACATTAAATTCAATCCTTGAGAGTTCAGTCTTGTGTCTGCATATTTAAAAACAATAGGGTAAAATTAGTTATTTAATACTTCAATAGTAATATGTAGGTACAGATTATCATGTTAACCCACACATGATTTTTCTTTTTTGGACTTTAATGCTAAATGTAGCAGTTTTTAAATATTTATATATTTTTTCACCATTTAGGTATATAAATATTTGTGGTAAAGCTACACGATTTTTTCGGATTATGCAAAAGATTTTTAAGATAGTCATTCTGTATTAGGATGACCCCACGTTTTATTCTGTAACCGCGCAAGGCACGAGACCTTGAAAATTTGCATCAAAGTATCAGTTAAAATAATAAGTCAGAAATCTATAATATTAGTTAGGATATCAGTCGCACTGTGTAGCTCAGATATACCAAAAAAGAAAGGTTTGTCATGTCTAGACCTAGCGTCATATTCTCTAAAGCTTACGTCATTTAATGAGCTGCAGGCGTGATCACATAATTCATGACTACCGGTACTACACATAACAATCAGACAGACGCTATATTATCTATCGATAAAAAAATATTTGGTGCTATTTTTTAGCTCCAAATGAATTATGCATGGAGCTTTGCACTATTTATGAATAATATTAATGAAAGAATAGACAATATTCTTTTATATTAGGTCAGGGATACGTCATAAAAGGTCAGAAATAGTGTCTTTTCATCGATTTAGTTTTGTGTTGTAATAAACTTTAAGGTTTGTTGGGCCAGCTCGACCGGGGTGGCATAACCCTCCCATAAAAGACCAACCAAAAATGACAGCCTTCATGCTGTTGTGTTTCGTTGGTAAGTGCGAGACCGGAGGCCTAATGATGCAAGGGTGACAGTTATCGTGGTTAGTGTGAGAGCAGTGGAATATTCGTAAAGACATGTTTAGGGGGGCGTGGATAAAATGGTCGGTCAGGGAGACTCGTAGAAATGGTCACACTTTTTATGCTTCCCTTCTCCTGCCCCCTTTTTTTCATGGCATCACGGGAAAAGCATGAAAGATATAGTTCACGAACATCCGTAGTCTCCATGCAAATCTCAACGCCTTCCACAAACATCTTAAGACTGCACAGCTGTCCATGCTTTCCCTAACGGAGACACAAATAGGCCACCCTGCCGACACGACATATCGTCACTACCGGCTACGTGCTTGAAGAGTGCTTCCTCGCGACGGCTGGGGATTTCTTTTCGTCAGGGCGGATGTTTGTTGTCGCTGTTTACGCTGCCTCGAGGACCCATCCTTCTCCATCCTTTGGCTTCACGTGTATATTGGGTCTATGAGCCGAATCTACGTATCTATATCAATCCCATTCTGGAGACCCTGAGACAACTCCACTATTTGAGTATCTCAGTCAGGCAGCGGACAAAGCGCAAGAGCAGTTTCCGACCTCCGAACTAGTGTTTCTGAGAGATTTCAACGGCGGAGTTATGAGTCATGAGTCCTAGTTGGGATCTTCCAGAACTATCCACGCGTGTCCCACCGTCCAGGCATTCACTGATCGCTGTCACGCATGACCTCATCCAGCTGCTGCAAACACAAAGATCTGTCGCAAAACGCGGCCGTCGTGGTTGGGGAGATTGCTATGACAGTGATCTTGCCAGCACAACCACACGTCCCTGGTTCAATCGCGAGTGCGCTTATACTGTTGCACAAAAGCAATCGGCTCACAGTGCATGAGCCAGGGCCCACGTTCACGGCTACTCTGACGTTGGTCAACTAAAAGCAGCGTTTAACAAAGCCACAAGGGAATGCAAGAAAACTTACATTAGAGACGCAGAAGAAAGCAAAACTACTTTTTGATCTCTTAGCGGCTAACTCTCGAAACGACGACCGCGGCGAGCACCCGCCTACCGTAGCAGCGCACTGCAATGCGAGCTTCTGGGAGCTTCGATCACTTGACGTCCGGAAAGCGAGTGGACCCAACGGTATGGTGGTATGGCATCCAGTGGTGATTCTTAAGAACTTGTAAGGTAGTAGAGTCACGCTGATTTCAGCACAAACGGGCCGGCTCGACCGGGGGGTACTACTCTCGCACAGTAGATCAACGTAAAATGACAGCGTTCCTGCTGTCGTGTTTCATTGGTGAGTACGAGACCGGAGGCACAATGATGCAGAAGCATCACTAGGCCGCCTTAGTGTGGGTCACTATGCGCATGGTTGCATTGTGTGCATTCGCAGTATGATGACCACCACTCTTGGATTCTGCTTATGCTTTCCATCAGGCAGAGTAGAGTCATTTTGGCTGGGCCAAAAAAAAAAAAATTATCCTATACCTGGAGGATCACTCCACATTAACTGATCGTCAGTATGGTTTTAGACCGAACCGGGCCATGAGTAATCTACTAACTTATGTCACACATCAGGCAGAGTAGAGTCATTTTGGCTGGTACAACATTAAAAAAAAACACAAAGCAATCATGAGGACTGGCGACAGAAGTGAAAACTCAAAACTACTCGTACCTATAAACAGACTGTTGTTTAAGCTCACCTGAAATGAACCTCTTTGCTCTTTAAATAAAATGCGCGATAAAAAGAATCATTCCCATTTTACGCATTGGGAAGGTACCCCAATAAAAATATTTTTTATGATTTTATTTTAGCACTTTCTCAATGTGGTAAATAAATATATCCATAAAGTTTTATGTTTCCAGCACTAACCATTAGGAAGGTAACCCGAAGACGGACGTATAAGCGGACGGACATGACGAATCTGTAAGTGTTCCGAGACGTGAACTGTAGAACCCTTAAAATATAATCCAAAGTAAATAAATATTTCGGATATCTACGAGATACACAACGCCGTCTCAAACTAAGCAGAGCTTGTATTATGGGTACTAAACAGCTGGTATAAAAACATAAATACTTTTTTTTGTTAATACATACATACTATACATAGAAAACAACCGAACACCGAAACAAATATTTGCAGATCATACAAACATTTGGTCCGACCCGGGAATCGAACCCGATACCTCGACAATAGCAGTCGCATACGCTACCACTTCGCCACCGAGACAGTCATATGAGTAAGCCATACTCTCAAGTAACAACTTTCTACATATTGAAAAAATCATGAATAAAACAGTGGTAGATCTAGCCGATTCTTAATCAGTATTCTATTGGACAACCCAAATCGGCCTGATGAACTTAGCGTCGAGCTCTTCTTCTCAATTGTATTACGACACCTTATTAATACGACATGTAAGCAACAATGCAAATGAAGAGGTGAAGTTATGTTGCAATAGGTGCGAGCGACTTCGATATGGCAGACGGTACGCCGGCCCAGACAAAATGCTATTAAGTGACGTCACAGGCTACCTTGTGCAAGGGGACATGGCGTAATTGCTCGCTGTTATCCGCTTGCGTCGCATTACCCACCTTATGTAAGCACGCATCCAATAACAAAATGAATGTCTCTATTGTTTCAGATTTCATATAAATATTATTGTCTACCGCATTTTGAAACTACTAAGGCCCGAAGTCTATTGTGATTTATGACAATAAGAATTAGTAAACCGAAGCCTTGAACTATTCGATGTTTTATAATCGATTTTTTCAAGAGACTGTAATGTATGTATGTATGTATGTTTGTAATGTAATGTTTTATTTTATTTTAATGTAAAATTTTGAGCATTCTAATCAAATAATATAACTAGCGATGTAGTTTCAACCGAATACGAACTTCGGCCGAACATTCGGCAAAAATTGAAAATTCGGCAAAGTTTCATAGCACTTTCTCGAATGCAATAAGTCCTTACTTGTTTACACATGATGCGTCAGTCAGTCAGCCCAAGTTGGAATGGCAATTTTTATATGGCTGAGCTGAGAGGTTGCTAGGACAAAAAAGAATTATTTTAGACGTAGACGTATTTCTTGGCATCGAAGAATACAAATATGACAGCAACAAACAACATTGTTGAATCCAAGCTATAAAATGTTTTTCTTGCGTCATACATCAGACAGTGCAATGATAAGATATATTTTTTCTAGCCGAAGAAGGAGCAAGAGTATTGAAAGTTGTCCAGACAGCACATTCTTCCTCAGAGTTATAAATAAATATATTTTTTCGGACACCTAACACACAACGTCATCTAGTCCCAAACTAAGCAGAGCTTGTATTATGGGTACTAGGCAACTGATATAAATACTTAAATACTTTTTTTTTGTATATACATACATATTTTACATAGAAAACACCCAAACTCCGAAACAAATATTTGCAGATCATACAAACATTTGGTCCGACCCGGGAATCGAACCCGAGACCTCAAGAACAGCAGTCGCGTACGCTACCACTGCGCCACCGAGGCAGTTCAACAATAAAGGCATTCACAGAATGTTCTGGAGTTGCTACGAGGCAGTGGCAGCAGCAAAACTACCTTACATATAAGAACTAGAAGTCTGATTGCATCAGAACCAGATGTATATATATATATATAAATTTTTCTCTATTTTCTTTTACCGAATGTCGGCCGAATGCCGAAATTCGGTTGAACCGAATGTAAAACGAATTTCGGCCTATCTATACATCTATACAATTAAATAAAAATTGGAGTGTCTGTTTGTAATATTAAAATAACCACTTTTTAATACATGCATTATTGCCATGCATATTATTATGTATACACGATAAATGTACCAAAATAACATATTAACGATTTTTGTCTGCCTGTGTGTCTGTCGATCTGTCTGTCTGTCTGTTTGTTCCGGGTAATCTCTAGAACGGCTGGACCAATTTGGACGGGACTTTCACTGGCAGATAGCTGATGATCTGAAGAGTAACTTAGGCTACTTTTTTAGACTAACTTTGCCGCGCGGCATTACCCGCGCTACGACTATGACCGCGGGTAACATCGAGTGGTTCACCTAGTCTCTAAATATAATTACACCGCCCCGCCGCAAACCTCGGCGGGTGGGGTCAAAAGGTTTCCACAGGTATAAAAAAAAGTCCCTAAGTATAAATAATAGCTGCACAAAGAAAAATCACAAGACAAGAAAAACAGAAAAATTATATGTATTTATTTATTTAATAATTTTAAATACGAGTAATCATGTGATAATGTGTCACTGAGGTGCTCTTTTTTTATGTACGGAAATCAGTACAAACTGACCTAAAAAATCTTTAACACCTAGTATTTATTATAGTTGTCTGCAAGAAATAGTCGCGCCGTGATCGAGACTACTGCCAATTATTACGACTGCAACTATGTAACTCACCTTGTGTTATATTTTTATGTAAACAACTAGCTGAACCCCGCGGTGTTACCCGCGGCTATTGTTGTACTGCGAGTAACGCCGCGGGATAAAGTAAGTCTAAAAAAAGTAGCCTAAGTTACTCCCCGGATCATCAGCTACCTGCCAGTGAAAGTTCCGTCAAAATCCGTCCAGCGGTTCCAGAGATTACCCGGAACAAACAGACAGGCAGACAGACAGACCGACAGACAGACAGACAGACAAACAAAAAATTTTTTAACTACATTTTTGGTGTATGTACCATGTATACATATACATGCATTTAGTAAAAAGCGGTTACTTTAATATTACAAACAGACACTCCAAATTTATTTATTTGTATAGATAAAAATCTATAAATACAATTAATAAATAACTTTTATGTAGTTGAGTATGACGAAACAAAAAGCCAGTAAAAATAAAAAAATCAATTAAGTTTGAACTTCTTATTAATATTATGAAAGGGGTCAATAGGTAACACTAATTGTTTTCTGTCAGATAACACACAGTAATATATTTTTTCAAGTTTGGAATAAAGGTTCTTTCAGAATAATTATTATCGAAATCAAAATATCCTGTATATCATCTTCATCATCTTCCTACCCTTTATTATTCCCAAGATTATTTGGGGTAGGTTACTAGTTCAACCGGTTTTACTTCAATATCTGCTATCACCTGAATATCTATTCTATCAGTTTTTCCATGGAGCGACTGGCATTGGACCTCCACAACCCTGAGGGTGAACTGAATTCGAAGATTGAACTAGTTGTCAGTAAATTTAATATAACTTGCGTAAAGAACGTCTCCTGTTTCATAGTGTCGTAGATATGGAAAATAAATATAAAGGAAATAGTTTTAGACAGTCGTGAGTCCGTTATTAACTGGTGACCGACGGATATGAGTTCTTCCTCTAAGCTATCGGTTGGCACTTTTGTTAAATTGAAATGGATGAGGTTTAAAGTGGAGTGATCGTAACTAACGGTTGGAGCGGCGAGACGTCGACGTTCGTACGCGATGGTGACAATCTGACAAGCGGTGGAAAATAGGACGCGGCGCGCGCGTCAGGCGCATTCATACAAATGGTCCACGCGCTGCGTGGGGTCGAGTTCCCTCGTCTCATTACTCAATCACACAAGAAACAGATATTACAAGGTTTAGTTAAATGCTATTAATTAAAAATATTTAACATTGCACTTATGATACAACTTCGACGTAGCCTATTACTGAATTCAAATACTGAAGTAGTGAATAAAATGTAATGGCGTGCTAGTATCTACTAGTTGTGACTTTTAAGAGAAACCGGAGGACCGGAGGCCCAATAGCTTTTTTAACTAACTTCAAAAAAGTACTCAATTGGACCGTATATATATGTTTATCCCTTTGGTGGTACCATGATAAGGACATTAAGATCTGATGATGGCATCCAAGAGAAATCGATCGATTTCGTCGTTCTTGAAGTCGGTTATTTATTTTGTTAATTAAGTTAAATTTATTACCTACACCAAAAAACCTGTAGTTGTAGAAATATGCTTTTATTACATATCAAAATATTATTGAAAGACTCATAATGAGGATGTTCGTTAGGTGACTTTAATTTCCTTTTAAGTAGCTTAAGATGTATAGAGTGTCTGAGTACTTTTTGATCATCATCAGCCTATCGCAGTGCACTACTGGATATAGGCCTCTCCAATTTGCCGCCACTTGGTTCGATCCTCAGCTTCTCGCATCCAGCTCCTGCCAGCCGTCTTGCGCAGGTCATCACTCCATCTGGCCTATGGACGTCCCACACTACGTTTGCCAAGACGCGGTCTGCACTCAAGAACACGATTACCCCAACAATAGTCAGTTCTGCGGCTAATACGGCCTGTTTTAATATGGACTTTTTCAATTTAAAATAAAAACATACATTTTATGTAAGAGTTGCAATAATGTTTTATTGGATTGTAAAGAAGACATATTCCGATTAAGTATGGAGTAAACTATTCGTCAAATGGCCCTACTCTGATGACAGGCTCTTTACATTAAATTTTCCATGACTTTTGCTGGATGTGGCTGTATCTCACCGATGACGCATTGGATCTCGGATTTGAGCTCAGGAATTGTTTCTGGTTTCTTCGCATAAATCCGAGATTTCACAAAACCCCAAAGAAAAAAGTGCACTTTATCGACTCCATACTACTATACTAATACTTCAAAGTATGCACACGTCTCGGTATAACTTTGCAATTTTTTGTAAAAAGTTTTCACAATATAACGCATTATAGTTTTGTAAAGCGCTCTAGTTTTATTAATGGTAATTAACATATGTGATATCTGCAAAATTTCAGAGTTAAGTGCAGTCTTACTGAGTCACTCTATACATTATCAAATGCTTTCGACAACTTTTTCGTCATTATTTTGCTAGTGCTTGGACTTGGCAATGCATAAAGACACAATAAGTGTTGCAAGTGCTTATAAGTACTGATAGCAATCTATCATCACCTCTCAATGTTTTTATACCTACCTCTATAATACCTCCCTAGATAGAGTCGCCGTGTCCCTGTGTTATAAAGACACCCAGTCCCTAAGTTGGACTGGTTATCTTAACAACGATTTTCAGTATTTTTTTTATTTTTAGGAAGAATATACTGTAATCCACTCTTAAATATAAAGGTATACAGACTTTTATGAATAAGACATTTCTCTAAATCTTTATTGCTAGCATTTCTCTTATAGATTTACAAAGGCAGATGCTTTGTGCTAAAATAAATATCGTATTTCGCATAATCTGTGATACCGTGTATTATCATGAGTAAGTTCAATAGGCGTCTAGGTACATAAATACATATATACATTTACATAATGCAATTCGTCTAGACTAGTCAGTACGCTCGCCAACGCGTGCCGAAGGAGATACGTCTAGAGGTGAATCGAGACGCAATGCATTACCACTGTGCACTTATTGAAATAATACACGTCAATTCAACTTCAATACGAGTACAGATTCTTATATTAATATGTCTATAAAATATTGTAAGCCAATTAATGAAGTTGGTTAATGTCTTTGTCGTTTTAATATAATGTTTATTATGGCCCAGCTGTCGTAATTAGATCATAATAATTCATTATTTTTTTTGGCTTTCTGCACTTCTGAATAAGCTTTAACTGTGCCCATCCTTTTCGTAAAAAGTGGTACAGTCTTTGGTTCACTTACCTATACTATATATATCTTTATATATATAAATCTTCTGTGAGTGTGCATGTCACTGAACTTCTCTCAAACGACTGGACCGATTTTGATGAAATTTTTTGTGTGTGTTCAAGGGTATCTGGGAATAGTTTAGATTCACAATTTTGTCCTCTGGACAATGTTTTTTTAATTAATTTTTAATTTATTAGTAGTTATGGTAAAACGACGTTTGCCGGGACAGCTAGTATATATATATATAGATAAATCCATTACACCGTTAAATATTGATTTCAATCAGTAGGTACAAAAGTCAGGATCTCATTTTTTAAACAGTTTATTAATTAAAAATTCTATCCATATACAAATCTACACATAATAAATAAAAAACATAAATACATGTTCATCCAAAAATTTCTCTGCACTTTTATATTGCTTCGCTTTGGTGAGCCTTGGTTCATTTTAAGTAGCAAAATTATCGGATCTTAGTTTCCATATGGTCATCACAAATCATTTCCTGTCTGATTCATCACCTGTTCTAATGTTGTAAACGCATTGATGCAAGCCTGCAACATACTTACTCATGATATGGCATCATTCAACGTGACGCTACTTCTGAGCATCGATTAAATATATATGAACAGTTCCTAAACTAATCTTTCGGACTCAAGAAGAGACTATATACGATAATTTTTTTTACGTTTAAAAATATTTATAAAACGATCTCCTTCCCCTACAGATAGCAGATGTACAAGGGTACAAATACTTTTCAACTACCTACTTTTAGAAATTCAGTGAATATGTACCTATTATTAGTTTATTCGCAGTTGTCTCAAATGGACTATTTACAAATGTAATTTATTCTGCTGCCCTTTTGGCCAATTTTGAAAAAATGACATACCTCCATCCTTTATTCAGTAATATACGATAATAGACTTATTGATATATAAAATGTGGAGGGAAATTTACTAGAAGTTGCAACCTTTGCCTTTATATTAATCCCTCATTTGAAAAAAAATAAAGCAGGTATAACATGCATGTGTATACATAAACACTCTGTTTTAATTAACTACACTCTCTACTCACACTTGTTTTAATTAAATACGTTTGACGCAATTAACATTGAGTCCCATAAGTACAAAATCATGAATTCTTTCTTAAAAGCTACTCTATTTTTGTAACCTTTATTCTGAACTAGCGACCCGCCCCGGCTTTGCACGTGTGGATTTCAGATGCACCCGCCGACGACACGATTCGCCCATTTTAAATCTGAAATATCTTCGAATGCATTCATTTAAATTACATACTGTAAAGGGTCATATTGATCGATATTAAATGCACAATGTATTTAAGATACTTTATTGGATAAGAATGTATAATGTATTTCTTGAAATCGCTCGTAAATAGCCATTTTTTTTCTCGTAAAAAAAGGAAAAATTAGTAATTGTGGGTTATTACTAAAAGATAGACATATGCCATTGCGGACTCTTTTGTAGACCTTTTTAAGGTGTACAATACTAAATTACATTACTTTGATCTGTCTCGTACAGCCAGCGTTTGCAATTTAAGCGTAAAAAGGGGTTAATTTATGACATCAAATTAGAAACCTCTAAAATAAACAATGTTTCTCTACTATATTATGCATGTATTATACATTAAACCTTCCTCTAGAATCATTTTATCTATTGAAGAAAACCACATCAAAATCCGTTGCGTAGTTTTAAAGACTTACTGACGTAAGTGAATTCTGAGAGCTGCTTATAATAAAAATAATTCTCGAGGACGAATTTTCTAAGGAGGAGATTTTTTTTCATTTTGTCTGCCACTGCTTAACCATACTACTGGAGAAAAAATATTTAAAGAAACTAAAGAAAATGACAATGAGCATAATTTGGTATGGCAAGACTTTTGCGATTTGCAAGGACCTATTTATATGATTTATTAATTTTAACTTTTATTACAATAAAAACTAAAAAAGGAAACGCCTGAAGACGATCAACGAAGAGATCAGATCAGCCCTGTCAACGATTTCTCGAAATTAAGACCTAAATAGAAATCCTTTCACCAGGTAATCGACCTGCGATTGTCTGGTCATACTATGGGTTCTATAGACTAGTAAAAGGATTGGACTAAACATATGTACTATATTGATTATTATTAACGGAAGTAAATAACAAATTAGACAATTTAAAGAAGAAAAAGTTAAAACAAGTGATTAATTTAAAAAGTTGTTTTTTAAAAACAAGCTTTTAATATAAAAACTAACTTTAAGCTAATTTTGTAGCGGCGACCATCTTGGATTTTAATTTTTCATAGTACTATGTGTTCAACTAGTCAAGCCCTTTCATTATATATTTTTTTTCATCCCATTAGATAGCCATATTGAGGTATTCGCGACAAAATTTGTGAACCGTCATTTTGTAGCTAATCTTGAATTAACAATGAAACAGAATTCATTTAATTGTATTGCCACCAGAACTGAGGGTGTATACCAAATTTCAGATCAATCTGTCAATAGGAAAGGGGTCGAATTTCAATTACAAGATTTGACCCAAACAACAAACAGGTTAAACTAAATAAACCGTTTAAAAATAAAAGTTTGTGGAAATAACCCGTCTATAACTTTTATATCCCGACAAAAATTTTATAGCCTATGTGATCCTGGCCATTACGAATCTATTGACGCCTCGTTAATTAAAACCAGTACATAGTTTATGTGCTATGGTGTAATATACAAACATACATAGACTGCCAAAAATCTGCCATAGTTGAATAAAAAGGATATATACCATAATGCACGCTACTGCAAAAGAACAATGAATTATTATTGTAGTCATGGATTGATGGATCTTCTTTAAGTAATGTACATACATTTCTTTTGACGTGTATAGGCACTCTCTCATCTTCGTCATTACTTTCATTTGGGTGAGATTAAAGAAACACATTTGTATACTGTTAAATGGGATCATTTACAAGAATAACCAGGTCTTTGTATCGCATACGATTTTGTTTTAACTAATAAAACTTAAACCACTGTGCTACACGTTTACTAAAACTGTTTTGATTAGAGACTTGAAGATAAATTAATGTACTTGCTTGCGTAATTATAGTCTAGAATGTTTCGTTAAAAGTTAGTACGGGCAATAATTATAAATTACCCCAAGTAGACAAGCGTTGAGTGATGATTGGATTGATTGAAAGTGATAAGTTTGAGTTTGAAAATTTTATAGGAATAAAAATAATTTGTCTTCGTTAGCGTCCAGACGTTAACGAATGGATTTTAGTGGTTGATTAGCCAGAACCATCGGCTACAATGTTGTAATAACAGCACAAGTACAGTTATGACGAATAAATGTTGAGATAAATATATTGTTTTTGGTAATAATTTATTAATTGCATTAATTAACAAGTCTATAAGAATTCTTCGAAAGTGATCAAATGATAAATAGATATCAATTTAGAATCTTTAGTAAACCATCTTAATTAATCTTTAATAAAACAAAACAGAATGGAAAAACACTAAAGGATGCTGGCAAACAAAAAGTACAGTTCCGGTGGCATCAAAGAGACTAGCCCGCAACCAAGACTAAAAAGGGACGATCTCAGGAAGGCCACAGGTATCCTGACAGGGCTTCTCCCTTAAACAAGCACCTACTCACTATAGGCGCATCAGACAGCCCTATGTGCATGGGATGCATGGAGGCAGAAGAAACACTGCAGTACGTTCTCACCGAATATAGAAGTATGGCAGATCAACGGGTGGAAATCCTCTAGTCAACATCTCTCCCGGAAGCATTTAGTGACTTGAAAAGGCTACTGAGCATCTGAGATGATCAGTTCCGCCTGCCACCACTGCGACTGCAGTGAGGACTCGGCAAAGCCCCGCTGGCGGTTTGCCCCGCATGGGCGTCGCAGCTTCGGCCCCTCACTACAGTTATCGGAGGAGATCTCTCGCTACCGGCGGTCATAAGCTCCATGGCCTTAATTTCGCAGAAGGAGGTGGAGGAGAAGGCCCGGGAGCACGACCTCCACTCGGACCCAATAAGCCGCCGTCGAACCGAGCGGCGGAGGTGCACCTATTAGCGCCTCATACCGCCTTGAGTGTGGCCGCGGGTGGTCGGGACGGGTTTTCCCCTCCATCCGCTTCAGAGGCCAACCGTGAGGATGAAACGTATGCGTGTGCCGTACGTCACCTAAATTTAGAGTATCCTGGAAGAGAGTGTCCGCTTCTGTGCGGGCAGACGCTAGGAGGAGTCCGGATGTGTTAATTACAGCAGTTCCCGGATCCCTCCCTTCTCAGGCGCAGAGTGGCACACCGTGTTGTTTTATTCGGTTAGATTCCGACACAGCGCTTCGCCGCAAACCCTGGTGGAATGAAGGTACACGGGCCTTGGTTTCTACAAGTAAAAAAGCGTAGCTGTCAGTATCTACTACTAACATGTGAATTATATTTTATATAATAAATAAATTATGTTATAAAATGCGTATCAGCAGATATTGCTACGCTTCAATATTACGTCTATATACGGTGTCAACACAGAGCAAATATTGTTTGTTGACCACGGTCATAGGCTAAAACCTTCTTTTTTTTTTTTTTTTTTTTTTATGTTTGGCCCTGCCATAATGACTCTACTCTGCCTGATGGAAAGCATAAGCAGAATCCAAGAGTGATGGTCACCATACTGCGAACGCATTGTCTAATGCAACAATGCAGCATGGTGACCCACACCATGGCGGGCTAGTGATGCTTTCGCATCATTGGGCCTCCGGTCTCGCACTCACCAACGAAACACGACAGCATGATCGCTGTCATTTTACGTTGATTTTCTGTGCGAGGGTAGTACCGCCCCGGTCGAGCCGGCCCGTTCGTGCTGAAATCAGCGTGGCTCTACTACCTCTTTCTAATTAGAGATCTATATACATCAGTAAACTATTAACTAAATGTATATTATATTCATTTTCTCAATTCCATCAACATCATAGATGTAACAATAACTTGAACTATGTACGTATTTTATCTCTACTTACAGACTACAGACAAACCAAATTGTAGACGAATAAAGTGTAATTGGTGTCAGTGAAAAGTTCGAGTCTGTTTACGTCTGCAGTAATATCCGTTTTCTTTTTTTGTGTGTGTCGATTAAATGACGTAAATTTAGATAGCTGTTTGTCAAGTCTAGACAGCGAATGAGCAGCGCTAGTGATGGAGGACAACAATCGAAGCGTGCCGAGCGTCTGGAGGTGAACCGAAAGGCCTTGTTGCCTTTTACAACTAAGTGCATTCTGGACCGTCTAGCCAACTAGGTTTAAGACGACTGTGCATTTAAGTAAAATAATATTAACATTCGTTCTTATCGGCACACTAATCTCATTTTTTTTATCAAGTTAGGTAAATCTAATTTCGTTAAAAATCACAATAAATATTCATTAATTTTTATATAAACCACGATAAATTACATTTGAATCGTATTCAAAAGTCATTCATCGTAACAATTGATCGGCCTTCATTTATATTGCACTATGTTTGTATTGGAATAAATAATGTGGGTTTCACCAATTCATCATCGATATCTTTACTGAATGAAAACAACATATGTACAAGTGTCTTTTCCAACCCCTGCATGATGTTTGCGAAATCGATATTTTGCATACATACCTGATACACTTTGTCAGGTTTATGCAATGGATGAGTCAAATGAGTTCCATAATGCAAAGAATTGCTGTATTGTAATTATTTTATTAGTGGTAAATAGTTATTAAGATCATTTTTGATACAAAATAATAAATGTTTAAATAATTTTATCTGAAAGATCTGCGCCGTTTATATACACAATTACGATCTCCCGATGAATCGAATCGAATGACCTAATGCAAGTTGGAAGTGTTTCGCGTCAATTCTCTTTCTACAATCGCTAACGCCTTTATTCTCGTATATTATAAATTATTGGCTATTATTTTGTTTTGACCACGTGATTTAGCATTGAAAAATGTCATTCACAAATATTTGTTGCTTTTTATTAACTTTTATCTTATATTAACTTTGATAATTATACTTATATTTACTTTTATAATTACACTAATATTAACTTTTATAATTATACTTTTGTACTTTTATAAAATGTATATCGTCGATGTCACCCGGGGCATTATTACGAACCCATTGACACGTCGTTTCTCAGAATCGGTTCAGTTGTTTAGGCTGTACGATGGACCATACAAACGCTTTCAATCAAAGTGACCAATTAAGTTTCTGAAAAGAAAAATTATCCGTTATATTAAACTTTTCAAAATTCTTCATTATCTTTTCATTTCTGGTCCTTAACAGTTAAACGAGGGCTTAAGGGCAATTAGTGAGCCCAGTACACACTTGAGGAATAGACGGTAATATTAATTAGTGTCGTGTAGGCAGGAGGCAGACGGGCGCGGCGGTGGCCAGCCCGATCGTCTAGACAGCCTACCACCCCCTACCTTCCACCACCCCGTGACTGTGCACTAGAAACGCACCCCTTTGTTGCTATTCATTCGTACCTTACTTAGGTATTCAAGGTCTGTATCAAACGTCGGATGAAAAATAATCGAAGCTCCATAAGAAATGCTTCTAATTGCATCTTCGTAGGTATTCCTTTACAGTTTCATGGCGGAATGTCATTTTAATTTCATAAAAGTTATTGTTGGTTGCCCCACAAAAGTCTTTCTATAAATTTTTGATATTGCCAGTACTTAAGTTGTGGAGATCTGAACTAGTCTGAAGGCAGTCACTCCGCGTAAAACATTCTAAAAAAGGTTTAATAGGTTTCTAAAAACACATAATCTTTATCTTAATTTTAAACTTGGAACTAATGCACCTCTTTATTAGTAAAATGTCTTATTTATTAATATAAAAGTCATATATTAAACGTTTAAACAAACATTTTAAATGTTCACGCCCTTTCTCAAATTTGCGGCAACTTAGACGTGACCTTTACTATAATAAAATAATATAAGCCGCAATAACAATGTAGCTTCACCTAATCTCATATATTTAATGAAACCGCCTCCCTAAAATTATTAGGTCATAAGTTCAACTAAGGTCGGTTTTCCATTACAGAATTACGTCCCATAAATTGCGATAATATCTACTACAGTCATCAACTGTGTCTATCACGAATATAGATCTAATATGAAGGATTACAGACGTGGCAGACACGTAGTTAAGCATCTGGAACGTTATAAATCCGGTGAAGTACCAGACGAAGTGCTAAAAACTGAGTCTAACCCAGACGCAATGGCACAAAAACCCATTTCAAACATATTTGAACAAACACTTATCAGCATTATCAACGTCTGGAACGACTGGAAGTATCAACATCTTGAAACATGATTTATTTAAAAAAAAAACATGGATTAATTATACACTTACATGTACACAAAACTCACTACATACATACTGTATATTTCATTCATAACTTCCTATACCAAAACATTTCTTTTCAATATTTAGTTGTAAAAACTAGTCCTATTGAAATCGCCTTTGTTTGAAAGCTGCGATAAGGCTTCGCCTAGTGCAGCTTTCTTGTTAAGCTTAATTTACTGTCTCATACTTATATTTAACAAAATATTTGAATAAATTTTTCTTACAGGATATTTTCGCCGAATCTACAGTTTCTTATTAATAATATCAAATTACATAACATTCATTTGATTTCTCTTTTTATTGTTACCCACCATAAATTCGCCTTCCTTCCTTCAACGTTTTTGAACAATATGTCTGGAATTGGAAACACATAACACGCTTTTTATTATACTAGACAGAAAATAATAACTTAAAATAACAAAATATGGATGGATTTAACATACGTGTCATTATAATATGAATCACAGTCAGTAAAGCAACGCTGAATTCATCACGAACTGGGAGCCTCCTAAAGAAGAATAACCTAAAATGAAACAGACCGGAGGACCAATGACGCAGAAGCATCTCAATAGGCCCCCATAGAGTGGTTAACCATGCTATATTGACAATTCACGTTGAGAATGGTGACCATCACTCTTGGATTCTGCTTATGCTTTCCATTAGGAAGAATAAATCACTTTGAAGACTCATTTAAAAGTTCCTAGTAAAACCTCAGTTCCTCAGGTCAAACAATTGTGTTGGGATGATTTGTTTTGCGTGCGATATCCATCTTAAACATGATTTATTTAGATATATTAGTGTGTTTATCAGCACTTAGTTACCAAAGTAAAGGCTCTGTCTAGTTTGGAATCAGTTAATCAAAACAACAAAATGGTAAGAAAAAATAATTCCAAGTGCAAATATTATAGTGTACCTAATCTCTTTTTTCCTAAAATTTAACAATCAATTAACGACTTTCAGACTATTTATTCGACTTTTTCTTTAAAAACCTTCCTTCTCGCCAAATTTGATGTTTCTAGGTCAATGTGAAGTAGTCTGAGAAGTGTAAAAATAGAGTATTTAATTTGAACTTCAAGTTATCGAGGTAAGCTTGTTTGCCTAGTCAGAATTTGAGGTCATGCAAGGGCAGTGGAACAACAATTAGAAAAGCCGTGTGGTGTCGTGGGATGCCAGATAGGATAGAATTTTAAAATAATTTTAATTCAATTAAAAAGGATGAAGATAAGGTTAGTTATTATTTTTTTGTAAATACGTACATATTACACATTATCCAAACTCCAAAAAAAACTAATATTTGCTGACCATACAAACTGCCTCGTTGGTCTAGCCGTTGACGTGTGCGACTGCTGATCATGAGGTCTCGAGTTCGATTCCCTGGTCGAACCAAATGTTTGTATGATCTACAAATATTTGTTTCGGAGTTTGGGTGTTTTCTATGTATAATATGTTTGTATTTACAAAAAAAATGTATATATGTATTTATATCAGTTGTCTAGTACCCATAACACAAGCTCTGCTTAGCTTGGGACTAGATGGCGTTGTGTGTTAGACGTCCGAAATATTTATTATTTATTTATTATTTGATCCGACCCCGGATTCGAACCCGAGACTTCAAACACAGCATTCGCATACTCTACCATTGCAACACCGAGGCATCAATCATACGTTACGGACGCTTTTTCCCGGCTAGGCTACCCCTCCACAACGCCCCAGAAGGAACTTCGTTCCAAAACACATTTAAATGATAAAATGTTAGCTTAAAAGAAATATTTCAATATTTGAATTTCAAGTAAGCCCAGGTGAAGTGACGTGAACGCTAATGAAGTAACGTCAAATGCATGCAGTCGTCGATGCGATGTTGTGTATAGTCTGTTATTTTGAATATCATTTATTTGTTTTTGTATATATTTACTTCTACAAAATAATGATAAATATGTATAAAATATATTTACGGTCGAATTGAGAAACCGCCTCCTTTTTTGAAGTCAGTTAATAAATAAGAATTAAATTTGAATTGAACTGAAACCTAATCAAAGAGATGAAATTATGGTAGTGTATTTTTTACAGTGACTCTTACCTTGGTTCGTCAAAGAACATGAAAACTATTCTGTAAATTGTGGAATAAGTCATTTTTAGCCTTTATTACTTCTAAGATAATTTAGGGTCGAGTACTAGTTCAATCGGTTTTACCTGAAAATCAATTTTTCTACGCAGCGACTCAGATCGGACCTCCGCAACCCTGAGAGCGATCTGAATTTGAAGGTTAAACTACTTGTCAGTATGTTTGAGGACACTGACTTTCACATTACGATTGCCATAGATGTTCATGACAACAGGGACCGACGATTTAACGCCAAACTTCCATACTGCATCTTTAGCCCATGAGACCTCTTGACCGATAGTCGCATTCGCTAACCGCTAGACCAACAAGGTAGTCTTATATTGTAAAATAAAAATATTTTTAATAATGTAATATAATAGAGACATAAAAAACATTCTGGATATTTGAGATTATATTTAAAAAAATCTATTGGTTTATAAAAAAGTGCTCAAATAGTTCATGATTTAATTTGGGATTGATGAAATTTATTTGTACATCACTAGCAAGCTCTAAATATTTGTTTGTTTTGATAAACTTTGGTATTATTTGTTTTTTCGATGTTTTAAACACTTGTATGTATTTATCTTATGTGTGCTGGTTTTGTAAAGAAAAAAAGCTTATTAGAATATAGTACAAAAGATGTTAACACATTATAATAGGTTCGTTGTATTCTACCATTTCTAGTGTACAAATTTTGAATCTTATGAACTAATCTTAGGTCTAAACAATAGCATTATAATTATGTTTACTTTAGTTCTAGACAGTAGCATTTAATTACTATTAGTACTATTTATTTTTGTTACGGCCAATTGTTTTTTGATAAAATGATGAGTTTTTATAAACAAACATACAGATTTCCTGAATGCAAAGGTATGCGAGTGGCAATATTTTATATTTCTTTAATAATGGTTTGCAGCTGTCAGTATAGTCTGCATCACACATATCCCGGTAGGTTCTACGCACCTTTTCCAGGACATCTTGTAATAGCAAAGAGAATAAGTTAATGTGTAATTGTTAAATTGGAAAGTAACTCCGTCTACATGTCTGTCTATTTGTTACGATTTATGGCTTAACGAATTTACCGATTTCAATTAAATTTGTTATCCTCTCGATGACAAATTTAATTGAAATCGGTACTTTGATTGTTGAGAAAGGACATAGGCTACTTATTACCGCGATAACCGACATAGATGCAGGCGGAGCCGCAAGCAGAAGCTACATATGATAGCAAATTTTCTAGGAGTAACCAATGACAATACATATCAAGTCACCTACATTTAAAGTTTTAGCATCCAAAAAGATTACCAACGTAGCTAAGATGGATTAGTAACGCACAAGAAAAAAACCTTTTGCTTGCTTAATAGTTTAGTTAAATGTACATTAAACTGAAACAGATTATGACTATTAAACTTGTATACATATGTATAGAAATGCCCTTGACTTAGCGTTAATTCAACCTTGCTTAAAATTGCAGACTTGTTACGTAGACAAACTTGACACGAATAAGTACCGGCAAAGTCACAAGGGTACGAAGCAAGGCCTTTGATTCGACAACCTATATTTGATTAAATCTTATGGAATTGCTTCACAATTATAAATGTAAATTAAAATGGGTCGTACAACAAAAACCACGAGTTTCAAAAGCGTCAGGGTTTTATAAGCGTCAAGTTCAACCACGGATCCTACTGTTGTATAAAAAACGATTGAATTCCATTTAAACTGTTCTTTTTATATATGGGCCTGCCAAAGTGCCTCTACTCTATCTGATAGAAAGCATGTGCAGATTTCAAGAGTGGTGATCACCATACTTACTGTGAATGCAAACAATGCAGTATGGTGATCAACATCATGGCGGCCTATTGAGATGCTTCTGCATCATTGGACCACCGCAGCTCCGTCTCACACTCACATCAACGAAATACGTCAGCATGAATGCTGTAATTTTAGGTTCACCTTCTGTAGTACCGCCCGGTCGAGCCAGCCGTGATATTAGCGTGGCTCTACTATCTATTTTTTTTAAGAAATAAAGTTTATAGTAGTACTATTGAGTTGAAACGTTATTTATTTCAAACCTATTTAATAAAATAAATAATAGAAAAATAGAAAATTCCAACCCCAGGGGGTTAATAGTAAATTTTTTGAGGGTTTCAAAAGGACTGAATGCACATTGATAGTGCAATGAGTGTGTTATTATGAAGAAATTATGTATTTACATTAATATGTGTACTAGGTCCTTATATAAATTTAAGCACAGAAACAGAAAACTGTTGAAATTCTGTGTTAATAAAAAAAGTTAAACGTCCATAATATTTGAATATTTATACCATAAATCTACCATAAAAAGTAATCGCTCACACAATAACCTACTGAACGGAGGCAAATCAGATTGTTTTCTCTTGACTCGTTCCAGTCACACGCTGAACACTGTCTGGCTTGATGCCCAAGCCGAAAACCCTCTACGGATGTAACCCTAATGGAATGTTAGTTTAATGGAGCTGCAACGCAGAATACCTTTTTGAATAAAGAATTTATCCTGCTTTTGTAATAGAAAAATATCCCGTCAGCGATACACTGCGACAAAAAAAGTGTTACGCTTTTTCGTTTAATTTCTGAAGACAAAACTAAAGAGCTACATCCTAATGCCTCCCGTAATTAAATATACATAAAGGTGCAGTTTTCTTTAAATTTAAATGTGTTTAAATACAAATTTATGTAAGGGTCACCTTCTAGTAATCAGGGTATTACATGCATCCATACTAATATTATACATTCTAAAGTGGCTCTGTGTATCTGTCTATCTGATACGCTTTCACGGCTAAACCGCTGCATCGATTTCAATGCTATTTATTATGGAGATGCTTTGATTCTTTAGGAAGGCTAATGGCTACTCCTTAACGCGAAAACCGACATACACATGGGCGGAGCTTTGGGCAAAAGATAGTAAAAAATATAAAAGCTTCCAATAAAATGTGTACCTTCTTCTTTCTTGAAGGCGAATAAAATCTGATTATTTATCTAGAATAAACGACATAATTAGTATTTTGTACACTAATCAGTGTCGACATTGAATTCGTTCACTTAAAGGTTCTTAGGTTCTTACAATGTCAGCCTACTTGCGTGATCGCATCTTACAACTATTATAACCGCTTTATATTACTAGACTTCAACGCTTTTAACTTTTAAACTAATTTAAGCCAAAAAATCCATAACTCAAACAAAAGTACAGCTAAAATTTCCATCTATAAATTAAGAATTTCTTACCTATTTATAATGTTGTTCAATAAATAATTGAAAGAGCATTATGTACCTACACAGTTAGCTATTAGTATTCAAAGTGATCAGTGAATTGCGTGCAGCGGTATACAGTCTGTGTTTATATTGAGCTAGCCGTCTAGACGCGGGGGCGGACGTACGCAGAGGTTAGATAGGTAGGTACGCAGCAGACCCTTTCCTTTCACGACCCTTCAGTGCCGCTGTACGCGGAATTAGGTCACACACACACAAACCTAGATTTGTACTACATTGACACTTTGCCAAATTGTGCTATTCAACATTTTTTATGCAGCTTTATAAGAGTCCTAGAATGTGATCATCGTTCATTGAAATTCCAAGCACGTTGTAAGTGTTTTGACTGTTTTACTTACCCAAACATTAATATCTAGCCTTTCTTAGTAGATACTTTATGTATTTTGTCGAGATGCATTAATCAGGGGTATAATTATTAAAACTATCATTAATAAACTTTATATTCAATCAAGTTCAATACCATTTTTATAGAAAGATTCATTTACGAAGCAGTTTGAGCTAGGAAAACTAAATTTTATTTTTTATTTTAGCGTCCCTCTTTAGTCCAAACACCAACCACTTTTCATATTCAATTTATTTATCCTTAGGAATTTAGCAGCTTATTAAAAAGTTTTATAATTTATCAGAGATTAAAATTTTGTAAAGAGCACCTTAGAAAGAATGTTGCTTTCTGTTGGGAAAGCTTAACCTGATTTTATAGTTAGCCAAAGTTTTAATGAATTGCGTCTAGGGCTCGAATTTGAAAAAAAAATATTTTATTTTTTTGCTAGATCTTCTTACGAATAAGTCTAATGCACGTCAGTAAGCCTTTCAACAATTGTCAGAGTATGCATAGGTATGAAAACTTTCGTCAAATCGAGCCACGAAGCAAATACAAAGAATCGAGCTCAGCCGAGAAATACGAGTCTTGGTTTCGACGGCATTGAAAATATTTTGAGAGGACATAATGTCATAATTTTTGTATGGAATTTGTAATATGTTTTTATTTCAATTTTTCATTTTTTGAATTCTATAGATTTTAATGTTTTTAATTTTTTTAATTTGAATTTTGTAACTTCATACTTTAAAGTTACATTTTAGCTTTTTTAATGTAGTTTTTATAATTTATTTTTATATTTTAGTTGAATTTAGATTGAATAATCAGTGTTGGTGAATTTTGAGACACCACAATTTCCCCATTTTCGGGGAGAATTTCTTACACTGACACACCATTATTTTTATGTACCTACCCACAGTTGTTGGATTTTAGACATGAATAACTTAAAATAAATCAGTAACCTTTTATAATGTCATAGGGCGAAACCGGTTAGTTTAAATTTAGGTTTATTAAATAGTGAAATAAAAGTACAAGTGAGGTAAATTTCAAAATGTAATTAATTTGCTATTTAAGCCAGTACCTGATAAAAACGTCTCCGCAATTCTCATCGCAACAGCAACCGATGTGGATTTCCCTGCACTCTTTTATATCCATCTAGTGTACCTGACACCGACGCGGAAGGTGGAAGGTCGGATCTTCAACTAGATAAAAGTTTCAATTAAGTCCATAATTAATCAAACATTCCCGAAATACACAAGTGAAATATTTGAAATGTGATAGCTTATTCTATTGTACTGGTTTTATGATTTGATGTCCAGATATAGCATAGTTGGAGACAGAACTTTTATTTAGCCTGATTCGCGCTGCTTCTGTGACTTAGAGAGTTTATTTAGTCGACCTATTTCCGCGGACGTCGTCATTAGACAATGACATTTATAACAAAACTAGCCGATTCACGCAACCTCGTTTGCGTCTCCTATTGCGCGTAGCATAATAATTTTCCCCCGTTTTCGTAACATTCTTCATTGGTGCTCCACTCCTATTGTTCTAAGTGAAATGATTTATAGCCTCGATTAATGGGCTATCTAACACTGAAAGAATTTTTCCAATCGGACCGTACAGTAGTTCCTGAGATTAGCGCATTCAAACAAACAAACAAACTCCTAAGGTTTATATATTAGTATATATTATCAAGTTGAAATATAATTAAAATATATTGCTTTATGTACACCAGATTGTGTACAACGATAACTTAAAAGAACTTAAGGAAGTACAAGTGGCTGCTTTATCGCTCGAAGGCAATCACTCACAGGGAACCATGAGATGGGCCGTATAAGGTATATTAGCAAGTAGATATAATTATTAAAAGTAAGTGTTCCATACGTAGCCGATGTAGACACAAGCCGGATAGACATGCCCAAAAACTATAAAAAACCTCTCATTAATTTCTCGAATATGTACATTGTAGGTACATATTAATCATGTAATGACATGTGAAGCTCTTCTTCTTCTTCTTTGAGGAAATGGCAACCAGCCGGATCTCTCGGATCAGCTATTTCTGCCAATGTCAAGTGTTTAGAGTCTTCAAGTTATAAGTCTTCAAGTCAATAAGTCTTCGTCGTGATGAAATTAATGATATAAAATATAAAAAATGTGGATGAGATGAAACGGGGACCGTCTTCCGAAAAAACAAAAAACGATCAAAAGTATTCATCATGTAATGACATATGAAGGTCCTATTGAATTTAACCTCTCCGATGTTGAACGCCACGTAATGGTCGCTGTCAATTTCTTCCAGTCTGTTGAATGCCACGTCGTGGTGTTTTTTTCCAGGTCTATTTTAACTATGAATTTAGCTGCTTTATATTGTTTGCAGCTTTGTCGCACTTAATTATATTAAAGAGAATAAAACAGAGATGCCCAGAGGCGCCATTTCATTACGTCAGTTGACAATGTAAATCGTTTTCATTCGGCGGGAATTTTTGTGACGTACGGTTGCTGGTCGAGTAAACTTTGAAATTGAATTTATATATTAATTCGGATGTGAATTCGAAAAAAAAATCATCATCAATTATACATCATCTGATAGTATATTTAATGACCATTCTCAACATACCAATATCTTATTTCGCCCCAATACATTTTTTATTGGAAATCGACGTTTTAACCAGAGGCGAAAATGTACCGGGAGTGCTGTCAAAATCGCCCCACAGTTGTGTCAATTCGGACCAATATGGCGCCACTGACGAGTGGATAACCTCTCCGATGTTGAACGCCACGTAATGGTCGCTGTCAATTTCTTCCAGTCTGTTGAATGCCACGTCGTGGTGTTTTCTTCCCGGTCTATTTTAACCATGAATTTAGCTGCTTTATATTGTTTGCAGCTTTGTCGCACTTAATTATATTAAAGAGAATAAAACAGAGATGCCCAGAGGCGCCATTTCATTACGTCAGTTGACAATGTAAATCGTTCTCATTCGGCGGGAATTTTTGTGACGTACGGTTGCTGGTCGAGTGAACTTTCAAACTGAATTTATATATTAATTCGGATGTGAATTCAAAAAAAAATCATCATCAATTATACATAATCTGATAGTATATTTAATGACCATTCTAATCATACCAGTATCTTATATAGCCCCAATACATTTTTATTGGAAATCGACGTTTTAATCAGAGGCGAAAATGTACCGGGAGTGCTGTCAAAATCGCCCCACAGTTGTGTCAATTCGGACCAATATGGCGCCACTGACGAGTGGTTAAAAAGCGGGCGGTTTTATTAGTGTCACATATAGGCACATTCTATGTCTATGGCACATTCAAATCAAATCAAATGACATCTCCAAATGACTTAAATGGCTTAAAAAGGCTAGAACCCAGAGCCGTAAAATGTAGTTATAAAAAAGACATCTCCAAAAGTACATCACCGCTAACTGGAGATCGTTAGACGCTCTGTAGAACATAATCTCGCAGATCCACTCTCCATCTGTATGCTAGACAATATGTAATACTTATTTCTAATGTTCGCAAAACTCACTTTCACAGACAATATTCACGTGAACAAGATATCCTCCTTATTCATAATGAAGTTAGAACTTAGAGAACTGAAATAAGAAATTGAACCTTCACAAGAATCGGATTCATTTTCGTCGTAATAAAATTTCTATAGTGTAGATATTGAGGCCTAAGCCATGCATTGTAAATATATCACTCATTTCTTACCAGACAGTGAAGCGATAAAATTTTATTAGCTAAGTTGTCTGGGTCAAAGTAACCCAGACGCTCTCAATACTGAAAATTATCTGCAAACGTTTTATGATGTATCCGATACGTGTAGATCTAATATGTGTTACTAATAGCGTCTAGACTTCGTTTAACACGAGATATTAACACTACGTTCATATGTATATTTATATATAAACAATGTAAACTTGTGATAAAAGGTCACCCAGCAAGTAGGTGTACTTAACTTTAGTGAATCTCTATTCAATACGCGCCGTTCAATAAAATTAATCAATAACTTTTAAATATAGTAAATTTCATTATCTTTCTTAGGATTATAACAATAATAATCTATTACTATAAATGCGAATATAAGTTTGTTAGTTATGCTTTCTAATTTCTATGCAAACTACTTAACCGATCATCATGAAACTTTATACACATCTTCTTGGAGGTATTAGAAGTAACATTTAATTCCGTGGTAGAGCCACGCTTCGGTATGCATGGGCCAGCTCGCCCGGAGTGATACCACGGCCTCACAGAATACCGGTGTGAAACAGCGCCTGCGCTGTGTTTTAAAAAAACCATGTCCATAAAAAAACTTTTTATTAAATGCTTGAGGCCGTGGGCTTATACCCACGGCCTCTAGCATTTAATAAAAAGTTTTTTTATGGAATAAGGGGCAAACGAGCAGACGAATCGCCTGATGGTAAGCGATTACTGCCGCCCATGTACACCCGCAACACCAGAGGCTTCGCAAGTGCGTTGCCGGCCTTAAGATATGGGGAGGGGTTGGGGTATGATCCTCCGGTATCCTCACTCACTCGGTGAAACACAGCGCAGGCGCTGTTTCACACCGGTATTCTGTGAGGCCGTGGTATCACTCCGGGCGAGCTGGCCCATGCATACCGAAGCGTGGCTCTACCACGGAATTAAATGTTACTTCTAATACCTCCAAGAAGATGTGTATAAAGTTTCATGATGATCGATTAAGTAGTTTGCATAGAAATTAGAAAGCATAACTAACAAACTTATATTCGCATTTATAGTAATAGATTATTATTGTTATAATCCTAAGAAAGATAATGAAATTTACTATTTTTTTTCCCAAAGGCAGTGGGACAAGAAAATAAAGTTTTTTTTAAATATCATAAATTAGAAAGTAATTCTACCTGTCTGTTACGCTTTCATGGCTAAACTGCTGCACCGCTTTTGGTTTGAAGATACTTTGATTCTTGAGAAAGGACATAACTACTCTCTACCGCTAACTAACTATCATAGAAGAAGGGCTGAGACACTAGTTTATCATATATAAATGATAGTTTTTAATATAAAATAATATAACTATGGCAAAAAATCGGTAATACTAAATAGACTCATTGTCACTCAATAATCACTAGAAATCTTCACCTTTATCTCATTATTTATGTCTGTTATAGTTTTTTATATCGCACTACCTTATTTCTCTCGATTCACACACACTTGAGAAGATACTTTGTACTGTTACCTACACAATTTCGGCCACTCTCGACCCAAGATTATTTAAAGATACACCAAAACTGTGATACCAACAACAAGGTATCATTATATCAGCCTAGTGGGAGAGGCCTATATCCACTGTTCTCTGATTGTTTTCTACCAAATAAAGTATACACAGTATAAAATAGGTCTCTTTGTTTCACGACAGAGTTCTATTCAATACCTAGATTCTAAATTCAAAATTACGCAACGGTTTCTAATTTTACGTTTCGTTTCAACAAAAATTTACTTTAAAATTAATATTCCATTGTTTACTTTATACTTATTACAAAACGTTACGAACACAAGTAAGTTGTTCTCGGTGCAAACTGTCTGCCCTTCCGTCGCCCTTCGTCTGTCTGTCTAGCCTATCACTATGTTCCAAGTATACATACACTTGGTCAATTACAATAAGTACGTTTACCTACAAACATTAAATCATTTTATTTTATACCAGCTGACCCGGCGAACTTCGTACTGCCGTATTTACATATATGTCTCAGCTTCCCAAAGGCAGTGGGACAAGAAAATAATATTTTCCCGTTATCTTTTAATTTTTCTTGTACAAAAACCTTGTCCTAACATTGACGAACACATAAAGAAATTATTGTTTAATATGGTGCAGCCTATCGGTAATTATGCGCGTACATACATTTTTATGTGTATAGATTAGTATCAAGTGAATTTACAAATGGTTCACACGGAGCTTTTGGCTGTAAGCGATAAATGATCATTTGATTGGAATGAGCAGCAACGCCTGACCGGGATTCCGCATCGTAGATACCATATAGAAGATCGCGGCCATAACAACAAGCAAAAATTTTAACAAAAATAAAACCGACTTCAAGGTTTGACTCGATTTCCGTTAGATGTCGTCATCAGATCTTAGTGTCCTTATCATGGTACCACCGTTGGGATATCTCCTTTCCATTAAAAAAATAATCATCAAAATCGGTTCATAAACGACGAAGTTATCAGCGAACACACATAAAAAAAAATATATATATATACGGTCGAATTGAGAAATCTACTCCTTTTTTTGAAGTCAGTTCAAAATATAACGATATCAAAGCAAATCCTCTTAAAATACTTTTAAAAATTCAGGTTCCTTTGTAAAGCTGATAACCTTAGCAGATTTTTACACTTGATATATTCTCTCTGCTTGGTTTTTGGGAAAAAGGGATAATAAAACAATCTCTTGTACTGGAAATTTCAATTACGTGTAAGTCCACTTCACAAAACGCTCCCAAAATTTACAACACCTTTCTGTGACCCTGTGACATAGATTGTGTATTTAGGACCACCGTAGGTCATTTCATTTCACCTTTGAAACCGAACAAGCTCTTCTATTTCAAAATACTTTAGTCAAAGAAAAGTAATATGGTTGAGAAAGTTTATAGGCAGTCTGCTCCAGACGTCTCGACAGACGTCTCGCTCTACGGTAACAAAACTTTAAATTTACAATTGGCAGTTTTCCACACTTAAAAATTTAACTTATGAAGACATTGCTTACGTTACATTCTTGTTTAGTTAGGTATCAAGAATGTGGATTTCGATTATAATGAATACCTCCTAGTTTTAAAGCATTGTACTGTACCTACTAATCAACATATAGAGACCGATGTATATTTAAATAAATATAGTAGTGGATTTGTATATACTGATTTTAGGGTTTATCTCTTATTACTATTACTTCTTATTATGTATCTTACTATTATGATCTTAGTCGAATTCAGTACTTTGTCTTTGCACCTACCGCATCATATTTCTACAACACCTGAAGGTAGATAGGGAGAGAATAGCTCACGCACGGGCTTGCCAGGTGGTGGTGTTGGGTTCAACCCAGGGTTGGGGTTTGAAGACCCCCTTACCTCAATGAGCCAATGCTCGTTGAGGTCAGGGGGGTCTTCAAATAAACATTAATTATCAAAGTAATTCAAATAGCACAATTGCCAAGGTCTTCCGTGGTTTCAGCCATGATGACTAAATCATCCGCATATCAAAGGTTGGAGATAAACTCGCTGTTGACGTTGATGCCAAGTCCATTCCATTTTAAGACGTGAGACGTAAATTCGTCTTCCAGCGCTGCGGTGTGTAGTATTTTTTTTATGGAATTATGGGCCAACGACACAAACGTATCGCCTGATGGTAAGCGATTTCCGCGGTCCATGGACACCCGCAACACCAGAGGCGTCACAAGTGCGTTGGCAGGCAGGCAAGGCAGGGGTTAAGGTGTGAACCTCCGGTATCCACACTCACTCGGTGAAACACAGCGCAAGCACTATTTCACACCGGTTTTCTGTGAGGCCGTGGTATCACTGCTGTCAAACCAGCCCATTCATGACGAAGCGTTTCTGTTCCACGACAATTTTAGGAAATATTACATCTTCCTACCTCACTTGATATGTTTTTAGTTCAGATCTTGACATAATAGTGTCCTCGTGAAAACATTTCAACATTTCGAAGTACTCAGGTAGTCGATTTGGCACCTGGCAGCGTACCCATATAATACATCAAAGGACTTTCAAATATAATTATTATGGTGACAATACTCTAAAACGTCCTTACAATTTAATGTCGTCTGCCGAAGGACATCAGGTAGAAACCAAATAAAAATATTTTTAGAAGGAAACAAAAAAAGTATTCATTAATTTTATAAATTCAATAAGTGTTTGTACCTTTAAAAGTTTAGAAATAATTTCTTATTTTGTTGTAAGTTTTGTTGTAAATAAATGTACAGCAAGTGGGAACCCTGGGCTCTTGCTGATATATCGAGCGGTGTTTAATGTAATATGTACGCTCGGGTCACAAGATAAGATTCATTTTCGTGTGCAAGGTGACAGAGTTGAAAACTTTTTATGCCTAAACTTGACTTTTTCGAGAGTGGAATTTCTGTACGTTATAAGTTATAAATATAAGTTATAGTAATAAGTTATTGTGTGATATTGTGTGATGCTTGAAGTCCTCAAATCTGCGTTCTAGATGATAGCTCTCGAGAATAGCTTAAATACATGACTCAAAAAGAGATGGGTCTGTAATTACATATTTATTTACTACTAGCTGAACCCCGTGGTGTTGCCCGCGGTTATTGTCGTACCGTGGGAACGCCGCGGGACGAAGTTAGTCTAATAAAAAGTTGCCTTGGTTACTCCTTAGTTCATCAGCTATCTGCCAATGAAAGTCCCGTCAAAATCCTTCCAGCCGTTCCAGAGATTACCCGGGACAATCACACAGACAGACAAAAATTGTAAAAAAATGTCATTTTAGTACATGTATCGTGTATACATATGCATTTATTAAAAAGCGGTTATTTTATTAATACAAACAGACACTCCAATTTTATTTATTTGTATAGATTTATTATATTGGATTGGGTTGAATACTTATTTTTTAAAAGCATGACGGAATTAAATATGTTCTGAAGGACTTTTAAGACTTTCCACCAGTCTTCTTCAGCTGTGCCGTAATTCTGTCTTCACCCATCGCTTAGTTCTTGAGCTGTTTGAGGGCCATACTAATCTCGTACAAGCTAACGTCTGGTATAATCTTCGAGGCCGTGTCGGATCTTTCGGTAAGTTATTGTGGTCGTGTAAAACAAGCTCCCAATTTCACTTAAAAGCTGAAGTCTCGACGATAAAAGTCTGCGAAGTCTGCCATGATCGGTCTTCAGTTGCACCAACTGGCTTTGCCCAATAGACAGAGCTCATGCGAATACATTACTGCTTTTTGACACGAGTGACATTAAATTGGCGTAGATCCGTTATCTGCCTATAGAGATTTATCTATTAGGTTGCTAGCGTTTGAACACATTGTATGGAAACCTTAGAATCATTTTGTGTGTTTCAACCACGAGCTTAAGAGTGTTAAAAAACTAAGACCTGACCGAATAGTTTCGTTGCAATAAACGCACTTTCATAAGTTGATATTTTTTTGAAAAGAAATAGAGAACAGGCAGAAGATTGATTTTGTAATATAACCATATGTTTTTAACACCTCTCATGTTTTTAATATTAATATTATGGTTAAAGGGGCATCAAGCTTCGTTTTAAGGCTCCTAACTTTGCCAGTCTTTCTGAAGCCTTTTCCTCAGGAACGCGTTTCGATATCAAGTTGAAATGTATATCAAACTAGCTGAGTCCCGCGGTGTTACCCGCGGTTATTTTTAAATCGCGGGTGACGCCGCGGGGCGAAGTTAGTCTAAAAAAAGTAGCTTAAGTTACTCGTTGGATCATCAGCTTTCTGCCAGTGAAAGTCCCGTTAAACCGACAGACAAAAAATGTAATTTTTGTCTGTCTGTCTGTCGTATTGGGTAAACATACATAGGCATTAATTAAAAGCAGTTATTGTAATATTACAAACAGACCTCGGGTCTATGATTCTTTGAAGTAATGAAAAAATTTTGTTGCCGCATATTTTGACGCTCGCAAGGGAATTAAGTTCCGTGCAATTTGAGAGGCCCATATGTAACAGTTAACTGCGGTAGGATGGTGATGAAGAGAATCTAAACCGATAGGGTAATTTCTTTGTCCTAGAATCATAAATTTTGCCATGAAGCAACGTCATGTACTAAGTACGACTAAAGGAAAAAATCAGAAAACCGTAAATTTAAGTTGAGGCAAAATTAAGTTAGAAGGAAAGAAAGAAAGAAGAAAGAAAAAACATTTATTCTGACATACACAGGACAAATACATTATTTGAGGTTATAGGACATAATAAGCAATTATAAAGTTAGTTAGACAGTTAGTTAGACTGTAGAAAGACAGTTAGTTAGGTTAACTAACTTAACTTTGCCTGAACTTAAATTTTATACTTTTACTAAAAATATTTTACGGATCTCTCGGTGCGCGAGTCCGACTAGCACGGCCGGTTTTTTTTATCTTGAAACCCCACCCCAAAACTGAATCACGCCCGTGGCCTCACGGCAATAAGTCCACCTTTGTACGTCACGTCAGGTTTAAATAAATAAATAAATACTAACTTCAACAGAAATCATACTTCATCGATAGCAATTCCTCCTACAAAGCCTATTTAACTTACATTTAGAATTTTGTTACTGTATTTCACGCACCTACAATTTCAATAAAAGTTCTTGCAAGTCTAACTGTAGTGAAAAATCGAATATCGTGCAAGTAATGTTCATTGCATGATATTAAAACTCAGGATTCTTAACCATGACTTTTGATTGTAAATTATTAACTTATTCCTTTTTATAGCTTGATCGATTGCTCCATCGCCTAAGCAACATTGTGCACGCGGCCGAGGGAAGAAAGGGAGTGAACATTGAGCTAGTAGATTTCCGCTTGTATCGGAATAAAGTCCATCACATCAAAGTTTTTTAGATTTATACTTATTTATAAAATGGAGAATGCAGCACCAGTTGCTACTAATATAGGAGGTCGTCGAGAACCATCGACCGATCCCGTTAAGGATCAAGGAATTTTGTAAGTGTACCTAGGTTTTATTTATTTTGTACGTAATATTAATTATGCATAAATATTTCAGTAGACAGACTGTATTCCAGGAGAACATTTTTCATTTCAATTGATAGCGATTACTTTCTGTCTACTCTATCGTTTGCATTGAGTTTTGGCCGAACACTTTAAATGCACTGTTATAAAACTACGGAGTCGAATAAACTCCCCTTGTTACATTTTCTTTATATTTAATTATCTATACACACAGCATACAGCGACATAGAAATAGAAAACTAACACCACTAAAACTTCTCTTGGTGACGCCACGCGCTGCCTATAGAAACATGAATGACGTGTTTTCCGACGAAATAGCTTCACCTTTGTAGTTACTAAGTATTAATAATATTAACAACTGGCCATAAAGAATTACTTTTTTTAATAAATTAACTTATTAATACTGCGAAATAATCTGCTTTACCTACAACACATAAATAAGAACAGTTAATGATTAATTATTATATCGTATCATTTGCCTACTTTTTCTGCACCGTCAAATTATTTCATATTTTATTTTAAATTATTATTGTTTCTATAAACTTATAAATTCGACATTAAACATAAGTTCTAACTAGTGTTGCAGTATGGATATAGGATGTAAGATAACAACCTGTAATCATTTATTATATTATCAATTGGCAAGTAACTTACTAACTGAAGCAACTTACCTACATCATTTGCAGAAGATCAGTTGTTCACAAAAACAACACTGCAGCACGATTATGGCCACAAAGATGGTACTTCTACAGCAAAATTCGAGAAATTCAAGAAGATGAAGCTAAAAAAATAGGTAGGATGAAGTATGAAGTTTAGTATACCTTCACAAAACATTCAGATATGCGTAGGTAAGTCATCCTTCAAGCCTTTTGCCCAAACTAGGTTGGGATCGTCTTTCAGTCTACTCAGACACGGCTGAACTCTGATTTTTACGAAAAACGACTTCCGTTAGATCTCTACAACCTCAAGTACTTAGACGGTATCGAAATTCTGTTAGATGTAACAAGTTTTGTCGGAGTTTTTATATTCGGAGTACCTACCCGTAATAATTGAGACAGCCTTTGTTATGGCAACCGGGATCGACGTCTTACTATACTCTCCGAGACACGAAGTTTCAACCCATAGACTTATCTGGCTAAAACTAGTTTTATTTGCAATATGCTACACTATTCCATTAACCAGCTGTTTATCATCATTAAACAGGTATGACAGCTGAAGAGTATCGTGCGGCATTACAGTGCCACAGCAGTCAACCTGAGCCGAAGCTGTACCCAGTAATCGTGGACCCATCTCCAACGCCTTTACCTCAAACATCGTCAGGTGACTGGTTTTAAAGAGTAGATAATTATAATTAAAATAATTATTTTAAGTTTTCGATAATTAAATTCCACTGTTGTACATAGGTCACTCCTAAGAGAGGATTTATGAGGAGGATATGAATAGCAGTGTTTTGTTTAATACAAATATCCTTGCTAAGAAGAAGCTATTGAAGGATGCTGATGTGATGTGACGTAATGATAATGAAATATGGCAGTGTTGATACTCTAAAATGTTGTTGATATTTTAAGTATTTTCTGAAAAACGTAAAATTTGACATAGTTGACGTTCTGTGACTCATATACGAATACATACGGTATTAATTATTTATAAACGAGTAGATTTTAAATAATACTGTTAAACTAATTAGAACTCTTGCAATTAAGACAAATAGGTGGCTAAAGGGTGTACTTTTTTGTAATTTTATATTTGTCTAAAATTTCGCAGGTATGATAGGTCGGCGTGCGCAATGCCCATTAGAACGTTACGGTCGTCTGGTGAAAACCGCTCGAGATTACCCAACCCGCCCACCATTAAGACACGGCCAAATTTACGACCCTTACAAGCAGACAATTGTATTCTTAGGGTACGTAGTTTATATATTTTATCTTAACCAAGACATGTATTATTTGAACCAGTATTTATATTTGAAAATCTCGGCTTGGAGTAAGTCTTTCTGAACCACATATATTATAAGTACTAGCTGACCCAAGGAACTTCGTGTGCGTTTTTTTTTTATTCATGATCGGCCCCTATTGGTCTAAGCGTGATGTTACTCACTTACTCACTCTTAAAAAACACATTATACACTTTTAATAAAAGAATGTACAATCGATTTAACTGTTTCGGAGTTAACCGTGAGTAGTAACATGACCCGAGAATTATATATATTTAATATACATATATACGCAGTTCTTATTTTCAAGACAACTCCATTTTTCTCGGGGGACAAAGGAATAAAGGACACAATACTTCAAATTCTGTGAATCAAACAAATTCTTTGCTGTTTCATGTTTATACTACCTCGTAAGTATTTGATCTTACGTATCTTATCTGAAAACTTTTGTTAGTTTTATGGGTATATACCTACCTAGCTAAGACAGATTTAAATAGAAATCGGCTTCATGTTACTGAGCGCGGCGACTTACAGATGCTTTTAAGTAAAATTGAGCCTGATATCTCATTAAAATACCTCTAATTCAACCTTCTTATTGGTTATGTCATAAATTCATGTCTTTTAAACCTTTTGAATGTTAATAAAAATATTCCTCAATTTAACTGAGTATTAGTTTTAATTGCTCCTATTGAAGCATTCTTCTTTCATTCTTAATTTTTAACCGACTTCAAAAAAAGGAGGCGGTTCTCAATTCGGCTATATATATATTTAAATATTTTGTTTTTATGTGTGTTCACGGATAACTTCGTCGTTTATGAACCGTTTTAAATGATTATTTTTATAATGGAAAAGAGATATCCCAACGATGTTACAATGATAAGGACACTAAGATTAAGATCTGATGATGGCATCCAAGAGAAATCGAGTCAAACCTTGAAGTCGGTTTTCTTTTTGTTTTTTTTTTTATAAACTTAGAAATAGGATAGGGATCACCCTGTCTTATGGCTATAATATACCTAAGTTTTAAAAATCGCGACAGACGGTAAGTAAAATTAAGATGGAGGTCTCTGCTAAAAACATATTCTCAAAGTGGGCTGTGATCAAAATAAGGTTGAGAAACTATGTCTTAGACCATGCTGTCCGTATAGTGTCGCTTTTGTCAAATTAGTACTACCACCTAAAGTTCCTGCACGTATCATATAGAGATTGTTTCAACATTTATCTTTGAAAAGCTGTCTTCCTGCAGAATTTACTCCTTTAGTCGGCTCTTACGACATCCACGGGAAGAATAAGGATGATAACAATCTGTGGTCTATCACCACGCGGTCACCTTATAAAACCACTCTTTCCGCATTAATAGAAAAAATTCAACGACATTTCAGAAGCGTCGATGGAGACCCCATTTCGTACAAGCTTCCACCATCGAGATCCGAGGTGACAGATGAGATGTGGGCACAACCGCGTCAGTTGACCGTATCACCGCTAGGCTGGGACAATTTGCAGAAAGTGCTACAGGAAAGCGAAGGACTTAACTAATTGGTTTATAGCATCTGTATAATATTCTGCTCACATTTAAATTAGACCAATTTTTGAAAATTACAAGGAATTAAAATAAGCAATCGTTACAGTAGTTACATGTTAAGTGTAACATTCTTAGATTATAGAGTATAGAGGGTATGCTCTAATTGTCAATACATTTTTAGTTATGTATATAACATTATGATATAACCAGCCTGGAACGTATGATGCTTAGAAAAATATGTCTGTCTTTACGATACTGATAGAATTAAGGTAAATGTCATGGAGTTCAATTTTCTTTTGACGTTATTTTATGACGTCATCAAACCCCGCCTTCACGCAATTTTTTTGACAGGCAGCCATTTTAGAGTAAAATTTGTGGAAGTACTTGTGCTGTCAAAGTCGTGGTGTTTCGGACATTTTCTTTTATTTTCGTAGTGATTTGTGCTTATTTGTTTACTTCTCGCTGCATTAGAAAAGACTATTATGCAGCAAGAATCACTACACAAGCCAGCGAGAATTTGAATTCACCTGTAACTTACAGGTGTAATTCAAATTCTCGCAAAAAGACCTTGGATTTTTAATTGAAATGTAAGTTCCAAATTTTGGTATATTTTACGTGTTATATATGATTTCTACTTGTGTTTAATTATTGTTTATGCTTTTTAAAATATTTATTAATACATAGTTTTCTTAGTTACTGTGTATCAGCAAGAAATTCGGTTTTAATAACTTGTTTACCGTATCGCGACATGTGGTCATGTAATTTATCGATAAAAGCAAAACTCTGTTAAATATTAAAAGTTATTTACAATATTATTGTTCACAATATATACATGAATTGCAAACAGCAAAATAACGTGAAATATACCACGTACATGTGATTTTTCCACAATGATTACATTTTTTAACTGCCTCGTTGGCGCAGTGGTAGCGTATGCGACTGCTCGGGTTCGATGCCTGAGTCGAACCAAAAATTTGTATGATCTACAAATATTTGTTTCAGAGTTTGGGTGTTTTCTACGTAATATGTATGTATTTACAAAAAAAAAAAAAACAAAAGTATTTATGTATTAATATCAGTTGTCTAGTATCCATAGTTGTGTGTTAGATGTTCAAAATATTTATATTTTTAAAAATGCATCACAGTCATTTCATTTTTTAGGTTCTTCTTTTCTCAATAACAGTTTGGAGTGATATGTCTTTTGTTTTTAGATTTCCAAAAAATGAGAGTCTTCATAAGTTGTGGAAAGAAAATATAGGAATCAAAAACATAAAACCTCAGTTTTCTCACAGCGTTTTGAAGAAAAAATTTTTAAACAAAATTTGATCACAAGACAGGAGCATTTTGAAATTTTTTAAAATGGAAATTCTGATCATGGAAGAAATCACGAATTAACGTTGATGAAGGCAATTATATTTAATTATTTAGATAACATCTATATATATATATATATATATATATATATATATATATATATATAGATGTTAACATACATACATAAGATATAAACATTTTGGATTAAGAACAAAAGAGTTATCTTGAACAATTAATTTTGTTTTGGAACGAATAAAAGTCATTAGTACTCGTAATGACATATTATTCTTTTTCTTCTTACTTACTTATTTAATATGAATATGTATTTTAAATTAGTCCTTTAATGGTTTATCGATATATTAGGATACTGCAAGTAAACAAATGAGTCACATCACTATGGGAGGCGGGGTCAACGCCATTTTCTAGTAACTTTTGGCTGCACGTCCTTCACAGTATTTCATATCCTCTCTATTCTCTAAATCTAAAGTAACATCCGAGAGCCTAGTTTATTATGAAAGTTGTTGAGAGTTGAGAGTGACGGGCTCGGCGTTGCGATCATAGAGTTATTATAGATAGAGTACGGAAGCCAAGCCTCCAACCGTCCCTCGGTTAAAAAGAGAGAGACGATCGCGGTACCCATCTGTCTCTAGTTACTTGCGCATGCGCGTAGCAGAACGATTCGACGGTTAATTATTGCGATTGGATTACCATTATTGGTCCTTTATTGCGCATGCGTCAATAGAGGAAGACAGACGGGGTACCGCGATCCTCTCTCTTTTGTAACCGTTGGACATCTCCGTTGTCAGCCGTATGTCTTCCCTACTCTATCTATAATAACTCTATGGTTGCGATCAGCGAAAAGTACAGTGCGAGCCAATCGCTACACCGGAGGCAGCCACCGTGACATTCCAATCGGTGTTAAATAAATTCATACTAAACCCTCTTACACTACAATTTGGTGGCCAATTCTAACACAACGCTCGCTTACTGCTCTAAACAAAAAGCGCGCGCTTTTTCAACTTCCTGCTACATACTTCCGTCTCTTTTCACGAAATTATCGACAAATAGTAGGTAACCGAAAGGAAATATTACTCGTCTATAATATTACGTCTTACGTCACTTAATTGAAAACTTCAAAGGTTATGTCATCATATTTTTTTTATAATTCTTTCTTCATAAGGTGACTTTGAAATCGTGTGAATGGAACTATTTCTCAAATTATCTGACTGATGATCCACAGTAGGTATTAGCTAAGCAATTATTTTTTTATATAACATTGTAATTGGAGTCTTAAAATAAAAACTTATTTATTTAAATTATGTTTATTTCACTTATATGCGTCCATGTCTTTTCAACGCCGACATTGCTGGTAATTGGGACACTATATGTTCGGGCAACATTTCCAGTGTCACTGCTTCTTCCTTGTCAATCCAGTGAAAGTCAGCCAAATACTATGACAAAAAATAATCACTTTTAACATTGAAAGCCTGGTGCGATGTGAGTGAGTAGGGTACTTGGGATATTTGCGATACTATGTTAGCAGAAGTCGTACCAGAAAAATAGAGTAGATGACACCATAGTCAAATTATTTACTTTTTATCATTTGTCATAACTATAACTTTGAATGAAAATTTAACTAAATACAAACTTGTGACGTTACTGCTTTAGACTACTCAATTAAAATATTTCAATTTGATTAAAATTTGTAAAAGAAATGAAAAGATGTGATATATTTACCGAGATGTATTGTAACATCCATTTAAATAAAGGATAAATCGGTATTTATTTACGATACAGTCATCCACTCATTTCATTTCAGTTTTCTGATATCTAGTGGCGAAATATCTAACTCCGATTTCGATTGAGTAAAAAATTTCATTGTGTGTTTGCATTTTAGATGAATTACTTACTTTTATAGGTACTATTCTAAGTCCGACATTTTTACTTCCTGGCTTGGATTTTCTTTTAGCTGCTGGTTCCACCTCATCCTGAAAAAGTAATATTTTTGAATATTATTAATTTAAACTGTCTTGAAAATAAGCTTTTAGCCGTATTTTTAAAGTAACATTTTAGAACCGTCGTGTGTAGTCAATTCGTAATTATGAAATGAAAATACAACAAACAAGTATCTAAATTAGTAAATTACACATGTTTATGAACAAGGTTTCATCATATATCAGTATGTTCATTTACAATTTTAATTTCTTAGTTTCAAAATAGAATTTCTGTAAAAATCACAAATCAAGTTTACTTTGCTATTCTAAAACATGATTAGACCTAGAAGTGTGTTAATAATTAACAGCTAATTTATATTTCTACCTGTGCAGTTTTTTCCATGATCCAAAGCGAGGTTTCATCTTGAAACACGACCGCGTCCCTTGTTGGGTGCGCGTTGACTGAGAGCACGGCGGACTTGCGCGACAACCACTCCGGGGGCAACGCCGCTCCCGGCCATTTTGTAAATCTCTTCTCTTTCAATTCGTATTCTACTATCTGTAATTAATTAAAAAGACAGATGTTTTATTAAATAAAAGCAGCAGGCAGCACTACTGTATCTATTTAAAATTGGGTACTAAAGACTTGATTATTTTAGGTGTGCTATATTGTTTACTAACTAGTGAAGGCCGCGGAAAGCTGTTAAATGCGGGCAGCACAGGACCGAATGTTGTGGAGAACTTTGGGGAAGACCTATGTTCAGCGGTGGACGTCTTTTTGCCGAGTTGATGATAATGACATTGTTTGTATATTATATTATTAAAAATAGAAATAAGGAAAAAACTGAACTAGTAACATAAGATATTCGTTATTATTAATTACCTACAGGGGTCAATAGATTTAAAAAAAATTGTAATTTATCATTTTGCACACTGGCAACACCACATCTTCTGCTTGATCGAGCGAAAATCGCCTGCATGACGGCTAGTATTCTCAGTAAGTAGAAATACAATCATAAAACAATTAAATATCGATATAAATTAAATTTAAATATCTAAAATAATATTAAGTATGTTTAATAATTAGTATTATCTAATCTGCCTTGGTGGCGCAGTGGTAGCGTACGCGAATGCTGTTTTCGAGGTCTCGGGTTCGATTCCCGGGTCGGACCAAATGTTTGTATGATCTGCAAATATTTGTTTCGGAGTTTGGGTGTTTTCTATGTATAGTATGTATGTATTTACAAAAAAAGTATATAAATATTCATATCAGTTGTCTAGTACCCATATAATACAAGCTCTGCTTAGTTTCGGACTAGATGGCGTTTATTTATTTATTTATTTATTCTTTATTGTACACAAATGGATAAACAGTTTATATTTAAGGAAATAAGACGTACAAAGGCGAGCTTAACCCAAACATGAGTTATCTTCCAGCTAACCGTAGAGTGCAAAGAGGATAGCAAAGATTGTTAGGGCGAGGTCATGTGTACTACGAGTAATAAGACTAATAAGTAGACAGATGATGCTGCATAATATATAATATATAGATGT
The DNA here is from genome assembly GCA_905220595.1 of Spilosoma lubricipeda. Lineage (NCBI taxonomy): Eukaryota > Metazoa > Arthropoda > Insecta > Lepidoptera > Erebidae > Spilosoma > Spilosoma lubricipeda. The sequence goes on from HG992290.1 coordinate 8,958,011, forward strand.
AAAGATAGACATATATATATAGATGTAAGATATACATACATATACATACCAAGGACCTGATCATTCAAGCGAGAGATAATATTCTCTGGTTCTCCTCCTGAAGACATTCAGAGAAGGACTGGTACGTATTTCCAGTGGCAGGGCATTCCACAGCCGCACAGCCGCAACACTGAAGGATTTGTCATAGTGACTTGTCTTATGTGAAGGGGTACGAAGGAGAAGAGAAGAGGAAGCACGGCAGAGGTTACTCCTGGGAACAAAGTACTCGATACGCTCACGAAGATATGACGGAAAATTGGGATTGTGTAGCGTTGAAAAGAGTAAGGAGAGGATGTGGACATCTCGTCGCCGCCGAATAGGTAGCCAATTTAGTTTTCTTCGAAAATCTGTGACATGGTCGAACTTTCGCAGACCAAATATAAATCGGATGCACAAATTCTGCATTCGTTCAAGTTTGTCCCAGAGTTCTTCGGTAGCGTCGAGAAAAGAGATATCAGCATAGTCTAGAAGGGGAAGGAGAAGGGATTGAGAAAGTAGTACTTTAGTCTGAAAAGGAAGAAAACTTTGAAGACGTTTGAGGGAGTGATACGATCCAAAAAGCCTTTTGCTCACCTCTGCTATGTGTGTGGTCCATGATAAATTGCAGTCCATAAAAATACCAAGATTTTTAACCTCAGTCGAATATGGAATAACAGTTTTATTATATAGTACTGGAGGAAGCGAAGTGTGGTCAAGCCTACAATACATGTACCTGCCACCAATAATGATGGCTTGAGATTTTGCAGGATTGACAAGAATTGGCGTTGTGTGTTAGATGTCCTAAATATTTAAAATATTTATCTATATCCAAACGGAAGCATTTAACAAGAGTAGGTATATATAATAAACTACTTTCAATCAATAATTACCTTCTGATCGACGTACGCCACTATAAGGTTTTCTCTTGCATTGTCTATTGTGAGTGCTGATGGCAGACACTGGTACTTAGGTAATGAAACATGGTACTCAAATTTCTTTGCATTCTGCGTCCAAACAACTATTGAGCCTTGAGTATCAGCTGCGACTAGATATATCCCACTCTGAGTCCTTTTGGATATGCAAAGATGTAATAGTGATTTGGCTTTGAAATCTAAAAATTATAATTTCAGATGAATTAAAGATTATTGTGAAAACCGAAATGAAAGTTATATGCAAACATGTAGGAAGAAAACCCCGCAGACAAATTTTTTTGACCTTCGGCAACTATATCTATTGGTTGGTTACCATTTCATTAATATTTCATTTGCTTCACTAATAATAAACATGTTTAAATGTGAATGTGAAATTCCATAAAAATAAATGATATTTATAATCACAAATAATTAAATTTATTAGCAACACAATATTTAAGATTATTTCAAATAAACAAATCGCTATATGAAACATTTCGTAGTCTACATAATTTCAATTACTTACATTTATCTAAGGTTATAGTCTGTACAGGTGTAGCACCCGCCTCCAAATCCACTTGTAGCACATGTAAAACCCCAGCACAATGAGCAACCATGATGTGGGAGTCTTCCGTGAACGCGATGCGGTCACAACCACCCGCGGGTAGACCCGTAATTATTACCTTTGATAGATATATGTTGGTCTCGTCATCCTACAATCAGGTACATAAAAAAATTAAACATTAGTAACAATTTTTTAAATAATTGTGCTGTGGTAATTTTTTTCTTTTCATTCTTTTTTAAGACAACTCTAGCATTAGGAATATAGATCCTGTGCCGCCGGAGACTTCACAAACATATAAGTAATGGACGCAAGGATCATCCAGACTCAGGACAACAATTTGCGGATTGCAGGATTTGAACCCACGATACTGGGTGAAGTAGAAAGCACTAGGCCAACCGTGCAATCAATCGAGAGGGCAGTACATGAACTATGTCATAGAGTATTTACAGAGTAATAAAATATACTATCAAAGATCAGACTACAACTGGTAGAATGCGGGCCATAAAGTGAAGTAAAACGGGAGGAAATTAGTTATATTTCTAGTTTAATTATTTGTATTTCTGATAATATTTTAGTCAAGAAATCATTAATGATAAAACAAAACACTTACTATTTCTAGTTTGAGCATCCGAACATCACTTGCAGTGGAATATACTATTAATTTGCCGTCAGGAGACAATGCACAGCATCGTAACTGTTTATTTCCCTTAGTTTGTATTGAGGCTAATTTCACTGGCTTTTCTGTTAGTTTTAAAGATTTCTTTTGTGTATTTTCTGCTTTAGCCTTGCTGATGACGTCAATTGTGGAGTCTTCCTCAATATGATTATTATCGGTGGTGTTTGTATCTAGATTGGAGCTCACATTTACTAATACATTGCCTACATTGTTTGTAGCATATGCACCTAGTTTCCAAACTTCTAGATAATTGCTATACCTGTACAAAAGCCAAAATATAATTAGTTGTGTGTAATAAAAGATATTCTATCTTTTTAATCACTTAAAATCTGAAAATCAAATAACTTTGGAATATACGTGTATGATGGTGTGTGTGGACAGTTTAAGAATACAGAGAGAACATTATATATTTCTCCTATGGGTGTAGTAAATGACGACTTAGAGAGCCAAATAAGCGGGACAATATAATTGCAATGAGAAAGAAAACTTGAAAAAAAGCCATTTAACATCCAATCAAACCAAACATCCATTTGAATCAATAAAACAAGCTAGCAGGTTTACCTTAGTAGCTAACCTTAGGAGTGAAGTAAGTGAAAATAAAAAGGAAGGAAGGAGATTGTAAATATACAACAGACTAACAGACATAATTACAAATGAATATCAAATAAGTTTTGAGTATTTGAATGACCAAATATTATTCTACAATCCGTAAAGATCTTTTCTCTTTTAAACCTATTTTAAAATTAAACAAAGCAACTATTACTACCTTAGAAGTAATAATTTTTTGTGCGCGCATACAGCAGACCTTGGTGCTGAAATCATTGGAGGGATTCTCATAACCCACTTTGGAGGGTAGCTTGAAAATGTAAGGTAGCCATCAACACCAACTGATATTAATTTTTCTTCATGTATAATAAGGCCTCTGAAAATAATAATGAATCTTTTAACACATTTTATACTACTGTACCAGCACATAATATATACTCATTGGTTAACCACAACATTAAAACAAAAAAAATCCTAAAGCAAAAAAAATCTACTAACAATTACTTATGCAAAATTAAATTTATAGTTGACAAGATACGGATGTTTATTTGGTCTCTACTAAGAAATAAATAACAGCCCTATTGCAATTAGAGGCCAAATAAATAAGCAGAGATTTAGCTGAGCTTATAATATTCCACTTGAAAAATTTGCTAGTAGGATATGGTTTTCTACACATACAAAGTTAAAAATTATGTTAAATAAAAATAGTTGAAACAAGTAAAAGATACATAATTTAAAAAAATCTCTGCTATAACCAACACATACGTAGGCAGTGCCATAGACAAAAACTAGAAAGCAATAAAAATATTTAAGTCATACATACCTGACATCATGCTCATGAATATTTCTTTGTACATTTTTGACCCATTGTGCATCAGTTTGTTTACCAGTATTTTTATTTATTTTTATAAAATTCATGATCACCGGATCAACCCCACTGCAGAAAAGACTTTTCTCATCGTCTGACACAGCTATTGAAAGTATATCCGCTTTGTGTGTTGAGTATGATTCAATCTGAAAAAGGGTATAAAAATAAAAATTTCTCTGACAACTAAAAACATATACTTAGAACAAGAAATATGTTTTTAAGTTCCCAAATATATTTATATTATCTATACTAATATATAAAGCTAAAGAGTTTGTTTGTTTGTTTGTTCTTTGTTTGTTTGTTTGAACACGTTAATCTCAGGAACCGCTGGTCCGGTTTGAAAAATTCTTTCGGTGTTGGATAGTACATTTATCGAGGAAGGCTATATAGGGTATATATCATCACGTTACTACTAATAGGAGTGGAGCAACAATGAAGAATGTTTCAAAAACGGCGGAAATTTTCACGCTACGGGCAATATAAGGCGCAAACGAGGTTGCGTGGGTCAAGTAGTATCACATAATAAAAAATTTATTCATATGAAATATTAATTCATACATTAGATGTTATGACTTTGCTGTTGTTTGTATTAAACTTTATTTTTGTAATGTCCATATTGTAATCTCCAGTACTAATTATAATCTCCCATTATAATTTCAATTATTGAGGAAGCACAAGGCATAAAGATTTTTTTTGTTATAAAATGAGCATCTCCATTTAACACTATTCCGCCAATAAAAGTTGCTGATATTCTACTAATATTAAAAACGCAAAAGTTCGTAAGTATGGATGGATGGCTGGATGTTTGATACTCTCTCGCACGCAAAAACTACCGATCGGATTTGGATGAAACTTTACAGTAATATAACTTACTAGCTGACCCACGCAACCTCGTTTGCGCCTTATATTGCCCGTAGCGTGAAAATTTTCGCCGTTTTTGAAACATTCTTCATTGTCGCTCCACTCCCATGTAGCGTGATGATATATACCCTATCTATAGCCTTCCTCGATAAATGTACTATCCAACACCGAAAGAATTTTTCAAATCGGACCAGCGGTTCCTGAGATTAGCGTGTTCAAACAAACAAACAAACTCTTCAGCTTTATATATTAGTATAGATACATTAGAATAACATATAGACTACTATTTGCCGCGATAACCGACATACACGCGGGCGGAGCCGCAAACAACAACTAGTATATTATGGTTACCTGTATATTTGTCTCTGAGACTTTTAAAACCAAAATCTGTTGTTAATCAGCAGTTACTTTCAAAATAGTCTATCCCAGATTTAATAGTGAAAGTGGCTTTTAGTGTTGCTCTCTATAACAAAGTTGTTAGTTGGTATGTTATGAGGAACATGAGACTATTTTCCAATTCTTGACTTTCAATCAAATAATAATATAATTTTATTTGCATATATGTGGTACAAAAAGATGGTAAAAAAAAATTGCACAATACACATTTCACCAGTAATAGGCATACAAATTTACAACAAATTTGTACAGTAATCATTAATTGCTAAAACTAAATTGATTGCTAGTTAACAATAACTAAACCAGATTCAATTAAAAAAAATAAAATGTGATACTTTGAAAATAAATCACAAATCAAACATATGTCTATGTATTTATATCATATTTTTGTACCTGATCACCAACAGTACTGTCCCAAAATATAAGTCGTCCAAGACTGTCTCCGGATACAATAGTATTATCAGACAATACTCCAAGGCACCATACAATAACCTCTTTGCCACGACGACTAACTGACATGCGATTTATAGCCTGTCCAGTTTCTACGTTCCATACCCTAATGGTATTTACTGAGCCTGCAATAACATTAACAGATGTTAGAAATAAAACTGATTAACTCCTTGTCTCTTATCCATCTTCCTAGTCTTTATTATTCACAAGATTTTTAGGTGCGGCTACCATTTCAACCGGATCTACCTAAATTAATGGGACCTCCTCAACCCTCCAGGATAAACTAGTTGTCAGTATATTTAAGGGCACTGACATTCCATGATGATTGCCATAGATGTGCCATTAGAACGTACTTTCCGAGGCACTAATGTGAAACTTCAGCATTGCATTTCTATTTATAAATTTAATATTATTTCATTGACATTTATATATTACTTTGATGGGCTTGTTGATCTCTTGGTAAGGGATTGTGACTGCAGTCAGAGGTTTTCAAACTCCCTTCAGGACAAATATAATTTGTGGTGTGGAATCATTTGTCCTATTTATAGGTGTAATTTACCTATCGCCATTATCACATCAACAGCCTTTAACAGCCCATTGCTGGATGTAAGCCTCCCCTTATAAAGCAGGTTTTGGGCTTACTATTCCATGCTGGCCAGAGGGATTGGTATAGGGTTTTGGCCAAAGGGATTGCCCTTTTGCCTTTAAACCAATGTTTAGGGTTTGTTTCAAGTTTTCTTTCTCTTTGCAATGATGTTGTTTTGTGTAGTTTTTCTCCCTTGGTCGCCTCTACTACACCCATAGGATGTGTAGGGGTGGTGACACTCCTTATTTTTAATTCGTCACCACACAGACTAATTTAATTAATTTATCTATAATTTTTATGTATTTAGAAATATATAAGTATGTTTATCAGCAAGCTGCTTATCATGGTCCAGATTTTTTTTTTATATAATGAGGCAAAGGACCTAAGGACCTGAGGTATCACTTGATATATTTAAGCGATTACCACGGCCCATGGACACCCGCAACACCAAAGGTGTCACAAGTGCGTTGCTGGCCTTTGTGGGATTGGGAGGGGTGTTTAGGGTATGGGCCTTCGGCATCCTCACTCACTCGATAAAACACAGTGCCAGTTCTGTTTCACACCCGTTTTCTATGAGGCTGAGGTATCACTCCAGTCAAGCCGGCCCATTCATGCTGAAGTGTGGCTCTACCACTTTGCCTAAATTGGGATCAGACTGCAGAGTGTGAGACATATGATGTCCCTATTGAATATTTTCAAGTTTAATAAATGCGAATAAAATAAGGTCAGCAGTTGACTGCGATAGGCTGATGATGATGATGAAATTTAATGTATATGAATAGGATTTAAAATGTTACCTGTAACTAACACATTTCCTGTGTCATTAAATTTACAGCACAAAATTCTTCCTTCTTGTTTATCAAACAGTTTTTTATAAACTATTTCATCATTTTCCACATTGTATAAATTAACATATCCTTGTTCAGTGCCAACGGCCACCAAAGAGTTATCTCTATTTATATCTAAACACCATGCCGCGTAGCCTGTGAGCAGTACTGTTGTTTTCAAGACTAACTTATCGAGATCCCATTCAACCAGTGCACCGCCAAGGCCAGTAGCTAATAGTCTATCAGTTACCCAACCAAGAGCTTCCACAGAACCATTTGCTACGCCAGGAATAAATTTTATGAGATATGGTGCATGGTTCACATCCCATATTTCTATCGAAGCGTCACCCCTAGAAAAAGAAACAAATTGAAATAGGTAGAGTGCACACAATCTTAATCGAACACAAAGCATTTGTTGCTGAAACTAACCTTGCAACTGCTATTTGTTTACTTGATTTGTTGTATGAAATGCAATTGATAGGTTCCGGTTTTGGAGTATAATATCGCACTCTATGTACTTTACTCGCCATTTGAAATTATCAGTGAATCACAATGTTTTAACACACACCAGAACACGTAAAACTATGGTTGATATTCCTAAAATTCAATCCATGCACTCATATAACCTCTAAAAGTATACGCCTGTAGATTTGACATTAAGTTGATTGAAAACATTGAAAACAAGTTTACGTCAATCAAAGATAAATTGCCATCTTGAAATCACAATTTTTTTCGTGTTGTTTGATAAAGAGTTTTATTGCAAATACGTGTTGGTATTTTTAGTTTCATGTGGATTTCATTTGGAAGTACAGTTGGTATTTTTTTTTGAGTTAACTCAAAGAAATGAGGTAAAGCCTGACCAGGAAAAGAAAAAATCTGCTTTAAGGGAGCCAGAAATTTTCTTTTTAGTGCAACACTAAGAATCATCAGCTCCTTATTGATAATAACAAAACATGGATTTGGCATTTAAATTTTACGGCCGCCTGCCTGACTCCAACACTTCTTGGGAACGACTGCTATATTTGACAGCAGCCGGGACCACCAGCATATCGTGCCTTTCGTGTTAAGAATAGACTTATTTTTCTAAGAACTCTTTAGTGCTAGTTATTGGTTACCATGACATTGTTCTTAAGAATTAAGATGATTCTGTTAATACGATTCGATCAAGTAAAAAGCTAAAATTAATTAGTAGTTGGATAAATCTGTATGTTTGATACACCGGTTAATCACCGAAGTAGAGCAACAGCGGGCGTGGAGTACTTGGATGGGTGACCGCCTTGGGAATACCACGTGATGTTGGCTTTTTGCATTTATTTACAGAAAATTTGTTTTATAGTATATTTTGTACAGTCTGATTATTTCTAAAATAATTTGAGTATTTTATGCGCATTTTTATGAGAAGCAGCATTTAAAGAAAAAATATATAAACTTCGTTCCATCCGGGTATCCTTTGACACCTCTTAAGTTTTTTTATCTCAATAAAAAGGCCCCCTTGGCTCGAGAATTGTTAGCAACAGAGTTACAATCATGTAACTCTGTTGCCAACAATTCTCGATTTGAATCGAGTGAAGTTGTCGTGTTAATGTAGTGCTGTAAGCAACTGAACTGTCGAATCGTACATAGACATACATAATCGGAAAAGTTACGATTTCACTCAACTGAAATCGAGAATTGTTGGCATCAGATCTTACATAATGAAAGTAGAGGAGAGGACAACTTATAACCATTCGAAATTTTAAATCTGTATCTACGGACATGACACCTAATCACGGTTTTATCTGTATGTAACTTTTCTCAAATCTCAAAATATAAAAATTCTTAATGTTAAAAGTTGATTCATGTTCCTTTAATGATTAATGTAGATTCAAAATTATAATGACATTCCGTTTTAAAATTCTTAACGTTGTTTTATTAAGATTTCATTACGTACCATTTGTTTGCTTGAAATGTTGGCAAAGTACGATCTTTTCTAGTATATGGTCCGATCTTCTGAAAAATAAAGTTGGCAACACTGCATAGAACTTAAAAAAAAAAAAACAGAAAAATAAGGTTTCACAGATTAGGATGTACAATTGGAGTTTCTCATAAAATCGTGATTTAATACAATCGCATTCGTTTTATTGCATTATTATAGGATTTAGTGCTTAAAAATGGGGGACGGGCAAAGTGAAAGTAAACCTTTGCTTCGAGATGGTAAGTAGCTTTGTTGTTATGACAGCTGATGAATCAACTTTACTAGACTTACGATTATTGTTAATAAACAATGCATCTAAGATTACTCGACATAACAAGAACCGTCAGCAAAATATTTGATCGAAATGAATTCGTTGTGCAACGGATTTTCCAGTTATTACATGATTTGTTACGTGTTTTCTACTTTATACTCACGCCAATGTATCTTTTTATATGATAGAGGAGGTAAATGTAAGCACAATATCTCCAATTGGACCTGACGAACTTCCTCCGCCCTACCAGCAAGCAGGAATGCCTATGGTAACATGCCGCGTGTGTCAGGCTATGATCGATATATCTGGGAAGAGGGAACAGCATGTTGTGAAATGTTCAGAATGCAATGAAGCAACGGTATGTTCACTTATTTTTTCCACAAAGAATTGAAAGTGTAGTAAACATTTTCCAAAATATTAAAATTAGTATTGTTGATGTGTGCTAAACTATACACATATTTATTTTATAAATATCTTCATAAAGAAAATCAAATTTGATAATTTTCAGCCTATAAGAAATGCTCCACCTGGGAAAAAGTATGTTCGCTGCCCATGCAACTGCTTGCTGATTTGCAAGTCATCCTCACAACGGATTGCATGTCCCCGTGCGGATTGCAAAAGGATCATCAACTTGGCACCGTCACCTGTGACCCCACCGGTGCCAACTTTGCCAGGCATGTGCAGGGTCATCTGTGCTCATTGCCAAGACACTTTTTTGGTAAATATAAGATTCACAATATTTACAGTAAATTTAAAAAACATATAGTCTATACCTTGATATTATAATGACCACTGACACATCTAGATTTTTTTCTCAAATTAGTATGTCATTATCGTCATCAGCCTATCACAGTCCACTGCTGGACATGGCCTTTCCAATTTCACACCACTTAGTTTACACATGAATTGTCAACATATTTAAATCTTTCCAAAACCAGTTTGGTAAATTTATTACACAGTCATCTATAGTAAAACCAGTTATAAATAAGCCATTTTAATTTTGCGGCTTGTTTTTTAAGTGATTTATTTATGAGAGCTTGAACAAATTCTTATGCTAATATTTTTTCTGACTTTGTTTTTTGACTAAATGCTGGACCATACTAAAAGTTATGGAAGGTATTCTAAATTTTTTAAATTTAATTTAATATAAAATTTTCTAAAAAGTTGTTCAAGGCTCTCAGCACTTATTACTAAAATTTATATATTCATAATATTAATTATTTTTGATTTTTCATATTTTAATGAGCGTATCATGAATCCTATCATGTCTTAACTATGTTCAAAATATAATATGTAAATAGATAACTCCACCTCAACTGGCCGTTATATCATCAATTACAATTAATTTAATAAGTGCACAGTTCATATTATTATTTACCCTATGACAATGAGGGCAAAAGTCCTTGTTTGACTATCAGGAATGACTCACAATTCAAGTTTACATAAACGCTATATATTCCCATTGAGTAGGTTAGTAAATATGAAATCCACTTAATTTATTTATTTACTAGCTGTTGCCCGCAGATCCGCCGACGCCGTATGTCGATTATCTCTCGAAATAGTAGCCTATGTTACTGTAAAGTTTCATCCAAATCTGTCCAGGAGTTTTTGCTTGAAGAAGTAACAAACATAACATACACACTCACAAACTTTCGCCTTTATATATTAGTGCGGTTGTAATACTTAAGTGACACTGGTATTCATTCTTTATCAATTATTCGGCGACATGTCATCATTGATGCCTTTTTAAGCTAAAACTTACTATCAGTCAAATCCCAAAAAAATGAGTACGCAGCAAACTGATAATAAACTTATCTATTTTCTGAATCAAAACAAAGTCGCAAGCAAGTGCAATGTAAACTGAAATTGGTTACGTCATGCAATTAGTCATGCGTTTCTGTTCAGTTTAGTTGTTAGAACATGGGAACATTGGGAGAATATCTTTCGCTTTCCTCTGATAACTATTATGTATGAAAGGCTAGATTTGACGACCACAAACTGTAAAGCACAGCATGCCATACCTATAAAATTACAGCATTTTGCTAGATATTGTTATATGAATTATTTAGAACCTCTAACTTCATCTTCATCATCATCCTGTTGCAGAGCTCTACCGGACATAGGCCTCTCTTAAGGCACACCACAGAGCTTGGTCTACCTCCTAAATTATTATGAAATATTTTAATGCCAAATGTAGTATGCATAAAAATTTAATTTGTCTCAAACATTTTCTTCTAGATTCTTTATTGTTTTTCCTATATATGTGTAAGGTATTTTTTATTTAATGATTACTTAAACCCAGATTGAAATCTATACAAATAAATCTAATTGGAGTGTCTGTTATGTTTTAATAAAATAACCGCTTTGAAATAAATGCATATGTATGTATACACGATACATGTACCAAAATAATACTTTTTAAACATTTTGTCTGTCTGTCTGTTTGTTCCGGGTAATCTCTGGAACTTGGAGTATCTTGGCTACATTTTTAGACCAGCCTTGTCCTGTGGCATTACCCGCAGTTGTTGTTGTGCCGCAGGTAGCACCGCGAGGCTGAGCTTGTATTAAATAGGAAGTGAAAATAAGGGAGGGAAATTCAAACCTACATAATCCTATTGGGCCAAAAGAAATGTGACGTCGATTATCACATTATCGAAATTATCGGCGTCGAAATTCCTACTGTGTTAGTAGTGTTTCTGAGAAAAAATAACTGGAACACTCAATAGTAAACAAACACGAAATGAAGATGGCGTTATTGGTCATGTCAATAGCGCGCGCTAAATGGCGGCGTTTGAATTGCTCAAATTTAGTCAATGTTTTAAACTTCACTTTGAAAATTAGTTTGACCATTTTCAAGCCTATTTATATAAATATTTTTTATGTTATGGAGACTTATATGATCAGATTAAGAAATAAAAAAAACATGCATATTCCCTATTCACATTTTACAGATCTAATGCAAAAGATAGAAATATACACACAATGCTTTCCTTTTCATTAAAAAAGGAATAACAAATAATGCTACCAGAATCTACTTTTGTTACATTTAATTACTGTTCTAAAGCTCAACTGATAAATTTCCGCCTTTGATAAACAGAATATTATCTTAATTGGTTTAAATACGTAGACGAATATAAACAGAAAGAGGTCGGCGAACTTTGATAAATTCTTTTGTCATTTACAGTATCAACTATTGAAAAACGCTCCAGTACGATGTCCCCATTGCCGCAAAGTTTCATCAGTGGGGACGCGTATGGCCCGTCTCCGAGGCACAGGGTTCGCAGTTCTGGCGATAGTGTTCTTTGCTATCGCACTGGGAATCACTCTTGGAACCATAAATGCCGCGAGAAATCACGGAGGTGGCATCTACGTGGCGTACGTGGCTGGCTTCTTGCTCGCGCTCATCTTAGGCAGCCGAGCTGTATACTATTTCGCGATGAAAGTAAGTACGATCGAGGGCCCAATGTAAATATATATTCAAATTGGTCTTGTGATAACATTTTTACGACTAGAAAATATATAGAGAAATTCTCAATTCCATATAACATTGTTTAATATAAGAATTGGTTTTAGCCAAGTATATTTTAACCATCACAATATAGAGCCGAGTTTGTTCTATTTGATGATTAGTTAGCTTGGGTTTTGAAAGTAAACCACTCAAAGTAAGGTTGGGCAAATATATAAAAATAACCAAGTTTTGCCTTTTTGATATATATGGCAATGCAAGGATCTTGTTATTGAATGATAAATTATTGATAAGTGAATATAGACATTAAATATTGTATGTGTTTAGTATGAAGTATCATTACAGTCAGTCAGTTATTATTATATACATAGAGAAGATAATAGAATGCAAATGACATACTCAAATTGAAAAACATAGTCTCAAGCTTTATTGTAAAATGCTGCTATAAACTCAAAATGTTATGAGATTAATTTTTACTATTATTTATGATGTTCAAAAGATTAGAGTATTATTTAAAGAGGGTTACACTATTTTACCATTATTTTTTCTATCTACAAGTTTAAAAGTTATAAATATCAAAACTAATATGATTGGTATAGGCACCGGCACGTAGCTTGGCCAGATTTCGGCGTAGTGGGGATAAGTTTGCGCATAGTACACTTAGTGCAAATAATCAAAACAAACAAAATCGAAGTGTAGTCGAATGACGCTCCAATCGCTTTCTTGGAACGGTGCTACTACAATCCCGGCGTCCGTCTATCAACCAAATGCGCGCGCATCTAACGAATCTGGCCAAGTTACGCTTACGTGCCGGTCTCTATAACTTGTTTTAGATCGGTATCTTCATATTATTAATTGTAAATATCTATTTATTTTTTGTAAAACAAATTACCTTAAGCTATTCACATTGAAAAATATAATATTTACGTAAAAATACACTACAGAAATACACATTGAAGTTTTCACTTGTGTATATGTTAACGTGAGATTGTCAAAACCGTTAGATTGTACTACGCAGCCGAGCTAAGTTTTCCCCGCTCACCTTCCCGTGATTGCCCTGTCGCATCAGTACGCTTAGCATCTTTGTCACCGATACACATCGCACAAGTTTGCGACAGAAGACAGACAGATGTTTTAAGTTTGTTTGTTCGCGACGTGCAAACATAGCTTGGTTGTAATCTATCTCGTGAGATTTTTAACTGACGAAAGATTGTGATCTGTAACGTACTGCTTACAATTTAACCTATTATTTTTAGTTAGATTATAATTTACCGAAGTGAAACCGGCAATTTGTGATATGGTGTGCGACGGATCGCATCTCACGCGCTGATTGGTTGAACAGCATATGTCCCGCGCCGCCATATTTGTTTGTTTATTCGTTTGTTGCTGAATGTAAAGTATTTTTGTGATTGTAAATTGATTTCATATCGAAATAACCTCACAGCTTTAGAATATTCATAAAATTGTTGTGGCAGTAACATGACTTTGTGTGATTATTCAAAATAATTCTAATCTAACTCTATGGCCATCGAGCGGCTTACTGTAAGACCGACCAATCAGAGACAGTTGACAATTTGACGCGCGACAAATTTATTTTTTTAACCGTTTTACGTCGATACATTATAATCTAATGAAAGTACGTTAAGTTGTAAGCAGTATGTCACAATTGACAATCTTTCGACAGTTTACAATCTCGCTAAGTAGATTATAATCTAACGGTTTTTTTTACAATCTTACGGTGACATATACATTGTCAATTAATATTTCTAAAGGAAGAACTGATTAATATTTCATTACTATTAAAATACTTTGGTTGTAACAAAAAACTTTCGTGTGCGTATTTTTGGATCTGAATAACTTTTACAATAGTAAATTGCTTATGGTTCTAGATTACATTAATTTATTATCTAATTGTAAATTGACATAAAAATGCCATTGAAATAATTCGGTGATCAAGTTTTTTTTTTAATTTTGTTTATGTGCAGTGGAGCCTCCACTGCAAATAAAAGTAAATTAATAATAAGTAACCTATAAAAACATTTAAAGTTAGAAGATGCTCGGATATTATGAATTTAGGAGATCATTAGTGTTCTGTTTATTTAGCTTTCAAAGGTTTAGTCAGATCCAAAATGTAATCATATATTTCATTAAAATACATCAATTAAATACTCTCAGATTTTCAATATACCATTTAAAAAAGAGGATACTTATCATGTTGCATAAGTTTTTTTCCAAATTTCACGTTATTAAGTTTTGGTGTGATTAGCACTGCTAGTGATATGTTTAGTTATCTATCAAAAGTAGTGCTCATGGCTAAGACAGTAGAAACTTTTATGAGTCAGCGATATGGCAAACCGTTATCTAGAATGAACAGTATAACAGTTTCTTATGCATCATTGAAACCGTCATAAATTACTAGCATTTATGCGGATTCTGTTGCTCTCTCTAAGCTGAACTATATCTAAAATTGACTTGACTATAATTAAGATCTATTGTTGTGACATCTGAACTTCATTTATAAGTCAGTATTAAAGTCGCACTAATTCTGACATTTCCAAAAGAATACTTATTTAACTTTACTGAAATGACGTTTATCTATAACATAATATAGCTAATAACTTGTATTTTTTTCTCTTTCAAAACATGCAACACTTGCAGAAAATAAAGCCAACATGGACTAGGTTGAGTAACTTATTCTACTTTAGTTGTGTCAACCTAAAATAGTTTTAGTCCTTTGTTTTCAGAATACGAAACGTCGTTTGACAAGATCAAACTAAATCTTAGTAATTTTTAGTCTAGTTTAGATAGTTTTGTAACAACAGAATCGGCATTGTTTGCAGATTCAGCATTTGTTCGTAACTATTTATTTAAACTATCTCATACTGCTTCCATCTACCTACGTTTTTATATAACTTGTTATCCTTATCGCGTTTTCATTTTAGCAGCAATACTTCATCAGTCAAATAACATTACTTAGTAAAATTGTTCTAAAAAATTAATAAATAACATCTGAACAATGAATGACAAACTTTATATTTGGAAGGTGCCGATGCAAAGGAATACAGCCTTAATATGTATCTGAAATTAGTTGCGCCTGTATGCCCACCACGATAATTGTAAAATTTATTCATTGCGACTAATTATAAAATATTTATAATTTAGAAAAAAACATTTTTTGTTCGATATTGTAATGTTATATCTAATGATTATTTTATTTTACCCATACGGGTTTTGTTAAAATTTTTCACAACGTCCTCGTTTTATTTTTGAAATGGTCTTAGTTCACAGACAATTGAATGTCTTTGCACTTCTGTAAATATAAATTATGTTGGAGATAAAATTCAGATAGTCTTTTACGAACTTACCGCTGATGCACAAGTATTAGTGCCTTCATTTATATGCTGTTATTCTTTTTATTTTATTATTTTATTCAGTTAGTAGGTAGTAAGGGCTAGCAATCAATGTTTGTGTTATTACATTATATAATTTAACTAAAATAGTCGAACAAAAGATGTGAAGTATGTCTTAGACTGTTTGCTTTCGTTTAATAAAAATATAGTACCACCATGTATAATAATACCATATAAATGTATAATTAATTTCATAAAATGTTAGTGCTTTACACATGTATTTGTAGATATAAGTCAAATAAATTGAACCAATCGACGTATTCGTTTATTTGTCTAACTTTTATTGTAAACCTTATTTTACTTCCACGTTCCCAAATCAATTCTTGCATCTTATACCCGCTTATCAAATGATTTTAGCGCGAGCGCTCGGCGACTGGTCACCATAGAGTTAGTATATATAGAGCAGGCGAGCCAGGCCTCCAGCTGTCCCCCGGTTAGAAGAGAGAGACAATCGCGGTACCTATCCGTCTCGCTCTACTCGCGTTTTCGCGGAAAAGCAGCATAGCAGAACCATTGTATAAGAAAACAAGGTCTCTCACTCTGAGCGAGAGAGAGCTGAGAGATAGCGACGCATCAGTGTTTATCGGGAAGCGAATTAGAATGCACACTTAGTTCTTGCAGTTTCTTTTCGTTTTGTAATTACCTACTTGCTTAAAATGAGTACCATGAGTACTGATGAAACCTTTAAATTCTTGGATCTGTTTCAAGCAAAAATTACCTATGGAATCCAAAAAATAAGTACTGTGGGGGAACAGGTGTCATGTCCCATCATCTATATACTTATAATAAAACTGTAGAGAGGTCAATTCTGTACATTGAATATATATTAAAAATTATTATTGGGGGATGAATGGTTATCGATACTGATGCCAAAAATGTAATCAGTAAGTTTTTTGTCTGTCTGTCTGTCTGTCTGTCTGTCTGTCTGTCTGTCTGTCTGTCTGTCTGTATGTGCACGCATGGATCAAAAACCACTGAAGGGATTTTAACCAAACTTGGTACGATTATAGTCCATACTCCTGGGCAGGTTATAGGCTATATAACATAACGCTAAGATGCGTAGGAGCTGAGCAGTGACGATAAATTTGAAGCAAGTCGGATGAAAATTTTCGCTTTCGAGCTCTTATCCTCGCATACGTTGATCATACACCAAAAATATGTATTACAAAGATGATGGTCTTCAAAACATCTACAAAAAAGTTCTCAATAGTATATTTCTATCTTTTATAAATTAGCCACAATAACGTGTTTAAGCGTTAGGCATTTCTTCAAGGTGTATTAAATACTTAAATATATTGTATTTCACATGGATATATCCTTATCACTATACACTTTAATATCTTTTTTAATAAAATATAGAATTATAAAATTATCTATTATATTATTATTATATTATATTATTATTATATTATACTTTTAATAAAACTGTAGAGAGGTCAATTCTGTACATTGAATATATATTAAAAATTAATATTGGTGGATGAATGGTTATCGATACTGATGCCAAAAATGTAATCAGTAAGTTTTTTGTCTGTCTGTCTGTCTGTCTGTCTGTCTGTCTGTCTATCTGTCTGTCTGTATGTGCACGCATGGGTCAAAAACTACTGAAGGGATTTTAACCAAACTTTGTACGATTGTAGTCCATACTCTTGGGCAGGTTATAGGCTATATAACATAACGCTAAGAGGCATAGGAGCTGAGCAGTGACGATAAATTTGAAGCAAGTCGGATGTAAATTTTCGCTTTCGAGCTCTTATCCTCGCATACGTTGATCATACACCAAAAATATGTACTACAAAAATGATGGTCTTCAAAAGATCTACAAAAAAGTCCTAAATAGTATATTTCTATCTTTTATAAATTAGCCACAATAACGTGTTTAAGTGTTAGGCATTTCTTCAAGGTGTATTAAATACTTAAATATGTTGTATTTCACATGGATATATCCTTATCACTATACACTTTAATATCTTTTTAAAATAAAATACAGAATTATAAAATTATAATTAATAAACACACAAGATATAGATGAAGTAAAACTTCCAAATCTCGCCGCACCAGTATAAGTACGACATTACGGTTGATTTTTGTTTAACACGCGAAGCGGCGGGAAAAAGGCGGGAGCGCTCACGCCGCTCACGCGCTGACTTCACTCGAATTGTCACTGTTAATGCGAACGAACGTGGTTCTTATTGACTCTTCTCGGAATAAGCGCGCTTTAGATTTAAAAAATACATAGATACGTAGTTTTTAGATATCAGTTAAAAGTAGGTATTAGATAATAATATAATTAGTTTGTTTAGTGTTTTTGTTTGTTTCTCCTTCTTTTCCTTAAATTTATAGTTGTAAAATTAATAAGTATAATTTCAAATAAGCAAATTTATGCAATGACAATAAATAAATAAAAATTTTAAAGGCAGCGTCATATTTATCTATTAAATTGTAGTTTAATAGTCTATAGTTACAAAAAAAAACATTATTGTAAAAGGAGATCCACGCGGACGAAGTCGCGGGCACAGCTTTAAACAATAAGATATTATGTCGCATGTCTGGTCAAAGTACAGAATATTGCTTCATCCATCGGGTGGTGAAACGACTACTTACCGAATCAAATTTTTAAATTCGTTAGTTTACTTACCACTTTTACCCAATAATAGGCTATTTGACTGATTATTGGAAATCGTTTTAAATTATTCTTTATTACATAATTAGCACACTCCGATATTTTGCAGAATTTCTACTGTATTATGAACTATTATAATAGTAGAATATTAATAATAGTATAATATTAATAAAATTGGGGAAAACTGATAAAATGAACTTAAATTTAAGATAAAGTTCAAGTTTGACAACCATTTCAAAAAACGATATTTCTGTAATGGCGCTGGTCATATAAGACGCGTGACGTCACACTCTAGCCACAACAAAACAAAACAGCGCAGTTTAAGTTAATTTTATCAGTTTTCCCCAATTTTATTAATTAAAATGTCGAAAAAATGGTGTGTAGTGCCACAGTGAACAAATCTATACATCTATACAAATAAATAAAATTGGAGTGTCTGTTTGTAATATCAAAATAACCGCTTTTTACTTAATGCATATGTGTGTATACACGGTACATATACCAAAAATGTAGTTCAAAAACTTTTTGTCTGTCTGTCTGTATGTTTGTATGTTTGTTCCGGGTATTCTCTGGAACAGCTGGACCGATTTTGACGGGACTTCCACTGGCAGGTAGCTGATGATCCAGGGAGTAACTTAGGCCACTTTATTTAGACTAACTTTGTCTCGCGGCGTTACGCCGAAATGTATGTATGCGCGTAACTTTCGATCGGCTACACAAAATTATATTTTTTTTTATGTGTTACTTATTCTTAGGACAAGGTTTGTGTACAAGAAAAATTAAAAAATAAAGGAAAAAGTTTTTTTGTCCGTGACTACACCCTACCCATGGGTGCTACCCAGTTGTTAACGAAAGAAAAATATGGTGGTACGAAGTCCGTCGGGTCAGATAACATCTTTAAATACCACGCTTTGTACTATTTCAAAATGTAACCTAAAAGCATTGAGATATACCTACCTACATAAAGTAAATTAGATTTTACAAAAATAATGAATGAATTTTTCTAGAGGTTATTACAGAAACAATTTTATGTTGTACCTACTTATGCAAGTGCAACATAGCTGCTTTAACATTTTTCAGTTCTGCAGCATAGTTATCAGTGTTATTATTATGTACTAGCTGAACGCCGCGGTGTTACCCGCAGTTATTGTTGTACCACAGGTAACGCCGCGGGACAAAGTTAGTCTAAAAAAGCCCAAGTTATTTCCTGGATCATCAGCTACCTGCCAGTGAAAGTTCCGTCAAAATCCGTCCAGCCGTTCCAGAGATTACCCGGAAGAAACGAACAGACAGACAAAAACATTTTTAACTACATTTTTGGTATATGTACCGTGTATATATATACATAGGCATTTAGTAAAAATTGGTTATTTTAATATTGCAAACACACTCCAATTTTATTTATTTGTATAGATAGAAAAGTGCAAACATAAAAGCGTCTATCTTATGTAGGTTGCTGTTATCGGCACGCACAAAATTTGGTTCCTTTTTTTTCGAACCACTTATTAAACAGTTTATTAAAAAAAAGTACTGCAGAATTAGCTCACAGATCGATTATTACCACTCCGAAAACATAAAACGCAAACAATATTCAATAGAGGAATCTTTCGTTTATTAGCATGTGACGTCACCAGAGTTGCAACCAATCACAAGGCGTTTATGTCGCAGACAAAATTTCAAAAAAATTGATAGTTTTATTTCGTGCAATCTGCGAGAAACTTAAATTATTTTGTTTGATTTATGTTATATGTCTTTTTAGACTATTATCTTAAAGGATGACCCCAATCCATAGTTTATTTCCCTTTCTGCTTTAAACGCGTGCAGTGTCTGGTGAGTATGTGAGTCTATGCTTTGCGATGACGATAAACAAGACATAAGGTCAGACGTTGCGCACCGCAGGCATAGACCTCACCACAAACTGTTTCAGCAACGGAAAGCTCTATGTGGCTCTGTCGAGGGTGAGCGACGCTGCTAATATGTTCGTATATTGTTCCAATGGCATTACACATAACATAGTATACAGTGAAGCTCTTTAAATAAAGGTAACACTGTCACAATATGTGGACATATCAGTGAAATTGCATGCTAATACAGGGTTAGGGAATACATACATATAAAAAGGAATACTCATAGCTATCACCGTGAGTTCGAGCCCTGAAATCGGGAGAAAAAAAAACCGCTACTACATAATAAGAGTTTATTGACGGGATGCGTAAGTATAAAAAAAATGATTTTTTAACCCCCTTTCGGTTAGCACGAAATTTCCTTTTATACATTTTTTGACATTTTGTTGCAATCTGCTCAGTATTAATTATAGTTTTTATTCATGGGCATCTACGAAAAAATGTTAAAGTATTGGAATACTTTGAGATTAATCCGCTAAGTATCAACTAGAGACTACACAAATACCTATATGTATATTACGAGAGAGCCTCGGGAAAGAGACAACGTTTAACACATGAAATAATAAAGACTCGCACGAAGCACTTTGTTTCAGTATTTTATACGCACAATGAAGAAACTCCATACCTGATTTACTGTCTTCTGAGAAATACAAAGAAAGTCTTGCAAAGTGCAACGGATCATAGCGTTGCTTAATCCTACTAATATTATAAATGTGAAAGTTTGTAAGGATGGTTGGATAGATAGATGGATGGATGTTTGTTACTCTTTCACGCAAAAACTACTGAACGGATTTGAATGACACTACAGTAATTTAACATAAACTTCAAAATAACACATAGGCTACAAATAATAAAGATAGTGTGTGAATTCTCTAAAATATGACGATAAGTGTCAAGTAGGTAGTAGAAAAAATCTACCATCTGTAAGCTATACTGGCGTGCGCCGCCAAAATCGCTAAAGATTTACATATGTAATGTTTGATGGAAATGTTTATCTTAAAAGCCGTTATAGTTAAAATGTGTAAGCCATTAAAGCCAACATAGTGAACCATAACTACAATAAAAATTAATGATTTATTTCAAATGCACATTTGGTATGGTAGTAATAAGTTGATTCCTAAATGAAAATTGACACATTTATCGCTTCTGGTATTTAAAGTAGATAAAGCTACATCATTTGGACAAATAAATATTTATACAAATAAATACATACAAATAAAGACAAATAAATAAATATTTAAATTAATAGTTGCGATAATGACAAACCGAGTGCGTGATATTACGATGGCGCATGGCGGTTGGCGCGGGGAATAGGTTGCTCATCGCTGAGTGCGCGACCCGAACGCGGGTAGGTAGGTTGACGAGTGAAGGCAGACGACGATGTTGGTTGTGTCCGTTTTGCGAATTTTCAAGGCATTTACAATTAGCTAAAAACGCATTTTACTTACTTACTTATACAAACTTCGTTTTTATTTTAATTACATTACATAGGTTGTAGGTAGGTAAGTTGTCAGTTTCAGGCTGTTATATTTTTCAAATGCGTCTAGCACCAAATATATTATATGTTAAATTATACATGGTATTATGTTTTTGTTTGTTTAACCGTTTTTATCATCAATTACACTAACAATATAAAGGTGAAAGTTTGTAAGTGTGTATGTTAGTTACTCTTTCACGCAAAAACTACTAAACGGATTTGGATGAAACTTTACAGTGAAATAGCTTATACATCAGAATAACACATAGACTACTATTTGCCACGATAACCGACATACACGCGGGCGGAGCCGCGGGCAGCAGCTAGTAAATAATAAAATAAATTCATCAGTGCTCATGTTAATCATTTTGACGAGTAAGAAGGTACCTATAGAAAGAAAAAAAAAACTGCAAGAAGAACCGAACACACTCATGCGATAAATACCACGGAACACTTTTACTCAGAGCGACAAACACTGATGAGTCCGCAGACGTGTTTTGTTTTGATTCATACCACATAAACCGATAACAAACGGATTATTGGCGGACGCGTCTGCGGACGTTAATTACCTACCACAGACGAACAAATCACCCCTTCTACACATAGACATATGCTTCCGCTGATGACATCTGCGGACGCAACCATAGATAAGTATATGTACTGACGACGCATCGGTCTACGTGTAAAGCAGGCATAAAACATTTGGTAAATAACGTTAAGATATTGAGGAATTTCCATTTCACCATCTTTTTTGGCTCTAGTGCTGTGCTTATGCCTTGTGTTGTGCCTCTAGTGTTTCTAAAACCTTGATAGGAAGAAGCTTAACTTTTTTTTTTTAATTTATATAAATCTTGCTGTGCCCGCTTCGTAAACTGGACATTTAGATTTTCAAGTTATTCTTAACTTTTCACCGCTTAAACCTTTCCTGGACTATGACAAACATTTCGAAATCAAATCAGCAAAATCGGCCCAGCTGTTCTCGTGTTTTAGCGAGACAAACGAACAGCAATTGATTTTTATATATATAAGATTTAAAAAAAATACGCTAAGCTAAGCAACGCTTATCTACCATTTTTTCATCTGTGGAAATCCCCGCGGGCCGTCACCCGGCCCGGTTTTGCGGTGGGGTGGTGTGTCGGAATCGAACCGACTAAAACCACTTGGTGTGCCACTCTGCGCCTGAGAAGGGAGAGATCCGGGAACTACTGTTGTTAATACCTCCGAACCCCTGCCAGGACGCTTATGTACCTAGACTAAGCTTGTGGCTAAGATAATTAGAAGATATTTTATCCGAGAGACAGGATGCTAATCGACGAACTAGGTAGTGCCACTGCCTAGTTCGTTCACAGATGTTAACTTCACTAATTTCTAAATAAGAAAAGTCAGACTATGTATAATTTGAAACCCTGTATTATATTTGTGAAATAAACAATAATTATTATTCCATATACGAATTAAATAAATTGCTGCATTTGACTTACTGCCCTTTCGATTACCACGGTAGAGTAAGTATAGGTACTTATGTTGCGGTGCATTTTATGGTATCACATATCATCGTTCTAACTAATTCCTCAAAAACAAGAACCTTACAAAGAGCTGTTCGTGGGGCCTCACAATGACGTAGGTACCTACGTAACTGACTAAGATTGTTGCTGAGAACCTGTGAAGTTTTCAAGAAAAATGAGATTGAGAAATTGCTTTAAAAAGAGACAGAGACGTATTCACATAAATGGCAAAACCATTATCTATTAACTGCAGTTATTGTTTGTCTACATTAACATTCTGTGGCTACTTCCATATACGGGCAAAGCGCAACAGACACATTCTACGGCGCCATCTACTGAAGATACGTTGAACTATGGAGTAACGAAGGAAACGAGGAAACTACCAATACTGAATCGCGCAATAGAAGTTCTCGCGCCGATTAGCATATATACAACATCTAGCTCTAGCTAGCACGGTATAGGTTAAGGAAGAAAAACCTTTAAAAATCGAGAAACTGTCGACCGTTACTTTACTGAGGGCCCAATTAACACATAATTAATGCCTTTTAGATAAGTATTTTTTCGTCATCATTATAATCATATACCAACGCCGTCCACTACTGAATTATGGTCCTCCCTTTTCCCCAAGAAGCGCCAACAATATCAGTCATGAGCAGCCACTCCCACACACTTTCCTTAAATCGTCGGTCCATCTGCTCATAAACCCGAGGAAGTGTAATCAATTTTAAATAATTTTAACAAAAAACGACTATAAGAAGAAGAGACCAAATTGAAATGGGATCACACTGGAAGCACGCTTTCAAAAAATAATCATCAAAATCGATTCACCCAGTCGAAAGCTCTGAGGTAACAAACAAAAGAAATACACTCGAATTGAGAACTTCCTTCTTTTTTAAAGTCGGTTAAAAAGTTGGGGCGAAGATATAATCACTTATACTATACTTCCAATCACACGTAGTTTTCCCTCTAATGTAATTCCTAAGAATACTGTTGAGTCTACAATACTTATGATTTCAATAATAAGAGTTAGATTTGTGTCTAGCTGTTTTACATTTGGTATAGTAAACCTTACACATGTTTTATTTGAATTCAGTAGGAGATTGTTCGTTGTCCAGCAATTCAATACATCATTAGTGCCCTATTCACATCGTCAAAAACTGTTTTCTTACGATCGACTTCAAAAATACGTATTGCAATGACGTATCATCAGCAAATAAAACTTTAGCACAGAGATCTAAATGGTAAATCATTTACATATATAAGAAAAGTAGAGGACCCGGACCCAATATAGAGCCCTGCGGAAGTTGCGGAACGCCCATAGTAACAGGTATCCCCAGAAGACCTCGCACCATAGATATAGACTTTTTTTAGATGAGGTATATAGGAGGCAAACGAGCAGACGTATTACCTGATGGTAAGCGATTACCGCCGCCCGTGGACGGCCACACCAGAGGCGTCACAAGTGCGTTGCTGACCTTTGGGTGGTGGGATGTGGTTGGGGTATGGGCCTCCGGTATTGTCACTAACTCGGTGAGGTCGTGGCATCACTCTCCGGTCGAGCCGACTCATTCATGCCGAAACGTGGCTCTCCCACGGTAAAACAAATGTTGAATTCTATCTTTCAAGTAGAAAACAATTAGTTCCAAAGCAATACCATTAACACCTTAATGCCTAAGTTTAAGAAAAAGCGTGTTATGTTCTACCTTTTTATTAACAGCCTTTTTGTCCAGTGCTGTATATAGACCTCTATTTAAAAAGGAAGTTTTGGCCTACAATACCTATACGATGCTGGCCTAACAGGTTCTTCTCTTTGCAGCAAGTGTGCCTTATGCCACCTTAAATGTGGCCTCAAGTAGGTAAGATGGTTCATACGTCCTTCACCCACAACAGCGCCTCCCGGGAAAGGGTGGTGTAATGAGTAAAGACTTTGTGTGTCTAGCCGTAGCGGTCGCCCGAGTATTAGATGGAGCCCCCGTAGCACCAACAGCGCGTTGGGGACATATTTCAAACGAACACACCAAATGGTTTTAGTCGGTATGCGTCCAACATACGAGTACGACCACACCCACCCAGGTGGTGAGTTTCCACACGAAAAAATGGCGTGAAAGTAATACAAATTCAAAATTCTACCAAAGGGTATAAATAATTACGTCGTCAAAGGATTTATTATTTTATTGATAACAAAATAAATTTAGGATATACACCTTGTGCCTTACGTAGTAATAGTGAATATATGAATATGTATAGCTACTTAAATCATTGAGAACTAAAATTTATTAACTTAGAATAAAACGTTGCTTAGGTAATATGACACATTGTTTTGTTAAAAAATAGATAGAATAATATGTAAAGTAAATAAAACACAATACATATTTAAAAAAATAAAAAAGGTAAAGGAAATTTAAAAAGGCAAATTAAATTTGCGAATATCGAGTAAAATCCACCAGTCCAGATCATGAATTTACTGAAAAGCTTTTTATTTTTTCCAAATTAATTTTTTCAATGTTGAAGATTATTTTTGAGACCATAGTTAACACATTGTGTTCAAAATAAAATGCCTGTAGGTATCTAAAGGTTTAAAGCGGTAGTGTATTGGGTAGACTTAAAACTTTAAACCAATTCGTCTCTCTAGCCATTACACTACCACTATACATACATATTAATACATTAATATGGTATTTTGTACCATATTATTATCTAAGTTAGGTGTTACAACATTAAATGTTAGATAAAGTTAAAATTCTACACACGATAAAAATATCTAAATTTCAATTTAAACAAAAATAGCTTTTGTTAGATTCTTTCTTTTTAACACAGATAACTTTAATCAATCAATATTTTGTACTCCTTGAAATTGTTGTGTACAAATGTAAAATATGGATTTTAAAATAATAAAATAAATAAAATTAATAATTTAATTTATGGTTCTTTCTATGTCCACCCGCTCCGCTCAATGTTCTCGTTAGGTATAGAAAAGTAATTTTTATTTGTGTGTATGAATGTCTTTAAAATAAGAATTAGTTATCTAGTGCGAATAGCATTAGAAAAGTCTGTAACTAGAACACCTAGTACATTGTAGGAGTTGGTCAGGTTCCTACCAGCCCAGGCTAAAATACCTTTTTGGATAAACTTTAATACGATTTTGTAAAGAATCTAACTCTACACACGACTAGACAAAGAAATATTGTAATAATTATCTGGAAAACGTTGGATCTTACGACTAATTAAATATTATAATAGTTTTAGGGAAGGAATGTCTTTTCGCACAACATACAAAGCTTTAGATACATAAATGCATTAAATCTAGTACCACGTACTCAAGAAAAATATAAATAATATTCTCTTTTTTAGAAAAAGTTACATTAATATGTTTCATGCATTTGATATTTAGCTTAAATTTTTTATCATTTGTTGCTAGATTGAAAAAATAGTTATTGTAGGTATATATTGATAAAAATATTCGGTAAGTAAGTTCCTACACTGTTGGAATATAAAAATATTTATAGTAGGTAGATATAGGGACTGTTGTTCAATACAACTTAATGAAAATATCTGAAAACCAATGAATTCAGAACCAGCTGTTAGTAAAGGGCATAAGATGAGATTCCCTAGTCACATTGCATTGATAGTTGTATTTGTTTACAACCACAAACAAGATTGTAGACAAAAGTTCGATAAAAGAACTGCTAAAGGTCTTTAAGTCAGCTTGTCAATATGACTGATCGTCTTACTTACTAAGGCAAGGACAACATGATCATAGTTTTCTGTTTTTTCGAAAGACGGTCCGCATTTCATCTCATCCAAATTTTTTATCATTAATTTCATCGCGACGAAGACTTAAAGATTTCAAATACTTGACATTTGCAGGAATAGCTGATCGGGCTGGCACCTCATAAAAAAACATGGTCATAGAATGAAAGTTTTCTAACAGCCCGTATTTCTAGAAATCTAGATGTTCAGATATTTTCCACATGTTCAAACTTATTATAATTAGTGGCCTTTGTTGTAAGTGTCCTTATGTTGGTATCCCGAGACGTAACCAGAAGCATCGACGACGTCTTTCCTGCCGGCTATGCCTTTGCCTTTACCGGTTTCGTCGAACCGCTGCTTGTGTGATCCGGTATACTTGCTGGTGTCCGTTAGTCGGTCAACAGCTGCCGCGGCTGCAGGAGACTTCGTCACCTATAAACAAAAAATATGTTATTACAATTCCTACCTGTTACAATTTCAAAGTTGATTAATCCAGTCCCACTGCCTGATGTAGGCCTTTCTTGATAAAGTTCTAGTTGTTGCCCGCGGCTGCGCCCGCGTATATGTCAGTTACCGCGGCAAATAGTAGCCTATGTGTTATTCTGATGTATAAGCTATATTACTGTAAAGTTTCATCCAAATCCGATCTGTAGTTTTTGCGTGAAAGAGTAACAAACTTCCATCCATCCATCCATACTCATAAACTTTCGCGTTTATAATTAGTACAGATTTTGGCCAATTATACCAAGCTGACCTGACTAGCAGGTATAGTTTTTAAATAAAGTCTTCCTTCTCTTTGCAGTTGTCCTGAATAATTTTCTATCTTAGTCAACTACTACAAGATAGGATGGGTAGAGGTAGTGATTCTCCTTATTCAAAATTCAATTCTAATAAATGGTTGTAAAGAAATATTCTCTTGTGTTACTGATATTGTGAATAATGAAATGCTCGTCCTATCATTTCGTGCACTATCTTGTTACTATAGGACACATGTTACAAAGAGCATTCGGTATTATATGGGTCACGTACGGTATGTAAGGTGTTGTGATAGTACGTGCTTTTATATATACAGGGTGTCCCAAAATTCAACGATAAGCAGGCGCCACAAGGTACACCTGCTCATGAGTACATAAGGAAAAATAATAAAAAAAATATACCTAGTTTTTTTTAGTTACAAGAAAAATTTAGAATTTCTTTGAAAATTTATACCTTTCATGATATTTAGATTTTTTACAAGACCATGAGTCAAAGTACACTAAGAGTAAAAATATTTCATAATTTTAGGGGAAAAAAATGATTTTGAACGTTTTTTGTTTAAAGTGTGAAGTGTGAAGTTTAAAGAAGTGCGGGCAATTTGGTGTTTTTCAGAGTTGTGGTGAATAGTAGCACTATTTAGGTATAAGATAAAAAAATAATCTTAAGCATATTTGAAAAATTGTCATCGTGGTCGTTCAAAATATCATGAAGGGTGTAAATTTTCAAAGAAATTCTAAATTTTTCTTGTAACTAAAAAAAAAATTGGTATTTTTTTTTTATTATTTTTCCTTATGTACTCATGAGCAGGTGTACCTTGTGGCGCCCGATTATCGTTGAATTTTGGGACACATGGTATACTTCGCTGTTCACATCAAATGATTAGAATTAAACTTTCTCTAAAATAATGTGCACAGGTTTAAGTAGGGCTTTATTCACGAACTACGATAATAGAGACCAATGGAAAAATCATTATTAACTAGGTGGAAACGTGAAATAAGAAAATTTTGAAAACTACTGCCGATAAATTATTATGGAAAAAAATCCACATTGCACACAAATTGATTACAACTTTAGGTAGTTTTTACCTGTGATTAGACTGTGAATACATTCCCTTTTCTACAACACTACTTTCTAATATAGGTAGGTATATCAGATGCACTTACATGTGTACTGACTCCGGGCTGTCCACAGCTAGTGAGCTTCTTGAGTATTTCGCTCAGTTCAACCTTTTTACTCTTAGCTAGATCGTCAAGGAATTTCTGATAGTCATCGCTGCCGAGTTTCAAGGACTTCAATTTCTTGAAGTGAATAGCTGTATCTGTGGTCGTGATCTTCTTACCATCGATCACCTTTGCTTGCTTCATCCACTTATCACTTTGTGAGAGGGTAATAGTTTTGCCATCCGACTTTGGATCACCAAACTTTGAAAAAGCCTTAAAGGCATCCTGAAATTGAACAATTACAAGCTTTGATAAGTCTTTTGAATTTACTAAAACGAAATTAAACGTAGCTGCAAGAACGGAATATTTTAGAAATGAACCTAGCGATATCTGATTACGTTTTTAAATGCTGCATACCTATTTTAAATATTTTACGTTAGTTTTGAGAATTTAACAATTTTATTAAGAGTGCTTTAAGGAGTACATTAAAGATTAAAGACCATCATTTCTGACCAAGTCTGACCGTATAGTATTTGATTTCCCAAATCTTATGTTCAGAAATTGAACAAAGCACACGACTTCAAAAAACAAGAGCTTGATTCTAATAATACTATTTCCGGTTATTTTATGGGAAAATACGTATGGCGATAAGAAAATCAACCCATATTGTAAGACCCCAATTATTACTGATGTACCTATTGTCAACGTTTAATCCTATCACTAATAAAATCGTGCAATCCACGCTATCCTCAGATCACTCAACAAGTGACGAGACTAGCCGGCGCCTTCTTATTGTGCAGTAAGTCAATCAATATACCGTTGTCTGCGAGATCTAGAGTATCCTAAATAAAACGCCATCATCTATTTTGTTTATAGAATCAATTTAGTGACATAAGTAGCTATTTCCATTGACTTTCCAGCAACAAACAATTCAAGTTAGTCTACCTTATTGTGTGTGTGTATGTTCCAAATCCTAAACATTTGTTAAATAGATTAAACACATTGTGTAGTGAAAATGTTTACTTCTGCAAGTTCTGCATATTGAACTCCTTACACTATATTATCAACAGCCTCTAGGTACCACTGCTGGTTAAAAGGCCTCTCTTTAGAAATGAGGTTTTGACCTACAATACCACCCTGGTCAGACGGATTGGTGGTGGATCCCACAAGATACACTTACACACACCCACACTAACAACAACGCGACTACTCTCATTGTTTTTGTAACTCTTCTGATAGTTATAGCTACTATAAGAATTTTGTAGTCATCAGGGTCGAGGACTGGAGATCTGTAACACAGGTTTCGAACCTAGTTCAGACTCCAGCTCTCAATAAGGTTCTGTCAATGCTGTACTTATCTTTAAATATAAAAATGTAAATGTAAGGTACATTTACATTTATTGGTATAAGTTCTTGTACAGTTTCTTTTTCTATGCAGTGCTGTTATCCTGCGTAGTTTTGCTCTCTAGTGTCCATTGACACAGACCGGCTCGAAGAGGAGAGCATATCACGTTGTATACAGAGTTTTGAGTAATTGTAGTAAGGTTTATTTTTACATGTGCTCTTCTTTTGTCATTTAGAATGCTTGAACGCGCTTCGTGTGAAATAATAAGAGGAGCTGACCGGCTCCGATTGCGTGCTCTACTCTTCCAGCTGGTCTATGTGAAATAGGTGGCGGCTCCGCTCCGGCTAATTCCTAGCGTATACGATGCCGTCTGTTTGAATAGAATAAAGCGAGCCGTTGCTTTCCTAGCCGGTCTGTGAGAACGGACCCTTAGCCGGCTCTTATGGCACCTATGCAGCTATGGGACATACGGGTGTGGCGACACTCTGTATTCTAAATTCATCACGACACTGTCTTACACTACACTTACCTTAAATGATATTGAGCCTTCCTCTTTGTTGGAATTTCCATTCACTGCTCCCGACGCGTTACCGTTCTCCAACTTGACGTCCTTCACTCCTTCCGTCACCTCCTCCACGGCCTTTGTTGTCTGTGCACCGTCCGACATTTTTCTTTCAAACTGGAAAGAAAGAAAGCCTGTGATATTTTTAAATATGTATTGATATTTTTTTTAAGACAAATGAAAAAAATATAATAGCCAAAATTCTTATTTTCGTTACTTGGAAAATCAATTTTGTACAATTTTATAGAAAACAAGTTAATTATGAAAAAACAATGTATTACTTCTAGCGGTTTCTATGTGTAACTTCTAATTTAGGAGTCAGAATATAAACAGTTATCTAATGTAGTTGATAATTTTTTTTTAAAGGAATATACGATTTTTTTCTTTCTATCTGTTATGTGTGTACAATAAACATAAATAAATAAAAAAAAAGAATTTTAAACAGAGAAGAAGAATAATGAAAGACACACAAAGCTTTACAAAATCTAAAATGAACAAACTGATTGGTGGGAACATTATCGTATTGGGTAAATTAAAAGAGACTTCCTCTCTAGCGACATTTGGCTGGCTTAAGGCTATGTTATCTCTTTATTAAAATACTAGCTTTTGCACGCGGTTTCGCTCACGCAGACTGTCATTCCCTAATTTACCCCCCTAGGGGTAGAATTTCAAAAATTCCTTTCTTAGTGCTCGTGCTACTATGCTACGTTATATAAAGAACCTACATGCAAAATTTCAGGATTCTAGGGTCAGCGGTTTGGGCTGTGCGTTGATCTCTGGGTATGTCAGTCACCTTTCTATATAGGTATAGATTGAGTGGAAATTCTTCCTCTCTATGTAAATAACAACTGCAGCATGCTGTCACAAATTAGCAAACACTCAAATCATGCTCGTATTAAATAAATGATATTTTCCAGTTCTAAATAATTTCTGTCAAAATTATTGAGGAGAAGAATACCTAAATTATTTTGGTAAGAAATCATTGTAACTTTTTGAATATGTTGAAAATATCAGTAAGTAATCAGTAGGGATCAACATAACATCTATCATTTTGAATCACATCATTATTCTATTCACAGCAAAATACGTCAAAATGGTTCTTATCCCGTAAGAACCATGAGCACCGTAACGATACTTTTTCAAAGTTTTTGACTTTGTAAAATAACAGAAATCAAGGAAAAGTACCAATAATTAAAATGACTAAATAACTATTTACTTTAGAAATCTTTAAGCCAATCGTATACCTATCTCATACGAGGGAACACAAAATGGATGTCAGGGTTTTCTATGTTTTTTAAATGTTTGCTAAAATACTCACTACTTTGTAGACGGTACGTAAGTATTGTTTCAGTGTTTATGAATTTTAATTTGGTCATTTAAAGTAGGTAATTTAATCTCAGAGGACAAGTATGATGTCATGCAAAACTATACAAACATTAATTACGTACATACAAAACTGTGTTACATTTGTAACTAACGCATACGTATCATAATTATATAGTTAGGATAACGTGAATCGTAGTGGCTCAAAGCAGCAATTACATCACTGACCTTGGCCACTAAAAGATATGAACACAACTTGCTGTAAACATCAACTGAGATTCTAAACTTGCAATTTATAGCCAGAGAACGGCTTATACATTTAACGTATGTACCTCCCACGATCAATGTAGTGTGTAGGCAACAAATTTAAAATATATTACCTAGCTATATCAGTCCAATAAGGATATGACCATTCCTGATTTGGCAGACTTATGCTCTTGGCCTTGGCAGTTGGTTTAATCCTGGAGACAATGTGGGAACTGAATCAAATTCATTTGTTAAGTTCCTCGACACATTATGCGGGGGTTTAGTAAATAACAATGAGCTATTACACCTCTGTTGATTTGTAGCCGTGGGTGCTCTGACATGTTAGATCTGTACTAAATGATCTGACCTACAGATCAAGGTTGATCCTTATTGACTTGTTCTAGGACATGATCAATAATTCAAATATTACATACGAAGTAGCTATGTATGAAACGAATGTGCAAAAAAATATACCTATTTCTACGAATGGCGTCGTGGTCATCTCGCCGCTTCCCACTGCGCTGAGTGATGGCGGTTCGATTCTAACACAATTTGTTGTACAGTTGTACATTGTTATTAGATATGCAAAATAATTTTTAGGAACCATTACCGAAGTCGAAATGTAAATGACAAAATGAATTACAATTAGATTTTGATTTAATATTTCAAAAATCCTAGGTAATTTTCAAAAATGCATATTTTAGCTTCTACATTTTATGGTAAATCATTGGTTTATTATAGTTTTTAGTAAACAATATCGTGTACGTGTATATTGTTGCATGTTTATTAAATACTAACACTTTTCTTTCTGACATATCCGAAAATACGTAGTGCATGTACAATTTTGTCTTATCTTGAAATTAAAGTTGCTTATCGAAATATTCAAGAGACACCAGCTCATTCAAAAATGGCGCAGTATTGTTTTTCAGGCAACCGTAGCCATTCTTAAGTTATTATTTTAGTTTCGAAAGACTGTAAAGTCTATAAATAACTGTCAGGCATGTCTTAATGCTAACCAACTGACAGAAACTGAAAAATTATTTGCATAAATTTGCATATATACCACTCATACCTTTATATTGTTTTACTCATGTTCAAAAAGGAAAATTAGAAAAACAAGTAAAATTAAGAAAAAACAAAAATGAGTTCAAGAACTAGACCAAATTGATATGGGACCACACGGAAAGCATTAGCTTTCAAATAAAAAAAGAAGCATCAAAATCGGTTCACCCAGTCGGAGTTTTGAGGTAACTAACAAAAAAAAATACAGCCGAATTGAGAACCCCTTCTTTTTTTAAAGTCGGTATTAACCGATAATTTGTGATTATTTAGTCGGTTAAAAATAATTTTTGTTGCCATCCTTGCAGCCAACGCTCTGCAGATCGTCGTTTTAAGAATCTCATAGAACAAGATGTTTATAATTGCAAAAAATAAACAGAAATAGAAGCCAGCAGGAAAATATGTGATAGCAATAAAAAGTAAAACACTACGACAGAGTACCTTGAGCGTTCGTTCATTAGACCTTCACTACTTAATACATTCAGTGTGAACAAGTAAACCTTGGTTTGGTTTTCGCTATATGATATAAAGGAAAGTCCTTCGTAGATGTTTTGTCCACTATGATAACAAAAAAAAGTCGCAATGCGTATTTACAAACACCAAGGGCTATATGTTATTAATTTTCAAAGAATAGAAACTATGTAACTTGGTACTTGCTGTCTGAAAAAGTATAAACGTTGAATACGCGTGATGGAATTTTATAAACAAAACAACAGAATACCTACTGATATCGCAATATTTCTTGTCAAAGAATCTTTTTCCCTCATCCAACATTTTTTTTTTTTTTTTTTTTTTATATATGATAGACGGGCAAACGAGCATACGTATCGCCTGATGTTAAGCGATTACCGCCGCCCATGGACACCTGCAAACACCAGAGGCGTCACAAGTGCGTTGCCGGCCTTTGGGGGATAGGGAGGGGAGATAGGGGGAGGGGATTTGGGTCATGGGCCTCCGGTATCCTCACTTACTCGGTGAAACACAGCGCAAGCACTATTTCACACCGGTTTTCTGTGAGGCCGTGGTATCACTCCGGTTGAGCCGGCCCATTTATGCCGAAGCGTGGCTCTCCCACGGTATTTTACGGTACGGTAAAATTGATTAAACTAACCTATTTTTATAATTTTTTTAAAAAATAGGTAGTCTCGAGTTATTCAATCTTTTTTTTTATTTATAAAGAGACTTTATTGAGATTGTTTTATATCATAAAAATACAGTCAAATTGGGAACCTTGTCCTTTTTTAAAGTCGGTTAATAAAGTAATTAAACAGGTATAAACAATGTACTTAGATGGCATCATTTGATGAGGGCGTCGCGTCGCCGTGAAGGCACTTACTGACCTACTTTTCGCTTTAACCCATATTTATACAATTAAGGCCCTAGTTGTGGCTTGTTTGTGCAGTATCATTACATTGTAGATCACAATTTTCAAACCTCACAGCTCACATTCCTTATTCAAAATGCATCTGCAAGTAAGTAATCCAGGCACACTTATCAAAGGAGTCACTGCGATACTCGTATCACGCGATTAAAAACAATAAACGTTGCTCATATCTAATCTTATCAAACCACATTTGGCAACTAAGGAATAATACAAATGAAACAAAATTAAGATTATGCTTGAAATTTAGCTTAGTTCCTCATAATTATGTCCTTTGCTATCTGACCTCTTCTGGTTTAGATAACATTAATTTTCGCGCACTGCTTGCCGCAAAGCAGTAATTTTGGGATAAAGAAAATCAAGTCTAAATCTATAGCGATTCAGTTACATACAGAAAAGTGCCTGATGCACAATTCGTTAGGCGCTTTTCTGCTTGTACCTAACTACCGTAAACACTTGTTAGCTACTTTTCAAACCGACTTTTCTATGGGAAATTTCCATGGGAAAATAGCAATTTACACAGCAAATGTTACTAAGCATTAATGTACCTATCTGTAAATCTTATTCAAACTCATTCATAATTAGCTATAATAACGATTTGCGAAATTGCATGATTGTTTGCAATTGTAAAAAATTTAGTTTTCAATATATTGTTAATGTTTTTTCGATAGTACCTTTTAATTAATTAATAATTGTGTCTATTCACTGTAAAATTAATAAAAGCGCAATGTGCTGATATAAGTATTTTTTATCAATTTACGCAACGGCATATTTTCAGTGCACGGGGCGCCAACGTTTAAAATTCACCACTGATTGAATGATACGAGAATTTAGATAGACATAGACATATTTTTTGGATTGTAGATTTTTATATTTGTGTTGTAAATGTTGGTAAGCCCCCTTTTAAACTTACAAAATAACACTTACTACTTAGTACTAGTACCTATGCAAGTACTTTCTTCAAGTTAATGTTGTACAGTAATATTCTGACATAGTAATAAAATGAAATTACATAATAATAATATTTATTCCCAAATGAGAGGGCCAGTCCATGCCCTAGTAACCGCGGCTTACGTCATTCGCATCGCCATTCATGGTTCCCCTATCGCAATGAGTCAGTCCTATTCGCTTTACCAATATAGTATTACCAATTAGATTTTGTATTAAACTTTGCCCTTGCTAGACAGTTAAATTAGTGGCATCAAAACACCCCGCTTTCTTTAGACTGCTTTCGCGTGACTTGAAGAAATCAAGGTAAAATGTTGGCAAATGTATAGCAGAAACCTTTGTTCCCTTTGACCTAGAGTTGTTAAAAATAACTATATAAAAAATTATCATTGATTCATTTTAACCAAGAAGGATTTTTAAAGTTCCTCTCTTCCTACAACTTTTTTTAATTTTATTAATAACTAGCTGAACCCCGCGGTGTTACCCGCGGATATTGTTGTGCCGCGAGTAACGCCGCGGGACAAAGTTAGTCTAAAAAAATAGCCTAAGTTACTCCCCGGATCATCAGCTACCTGCCAGTGAAGGTCCCGTCAAAATCCGTCAAGCCGTTCCAGAGATTACCCGGAACAAACAGACAGACAAAAATTTTTTAAACTACATTTTTGTTATATGTATCGTGTATACATACATATGCATTAAGTAAAAAACGGTTATTTTAATATTACAAACAGACACTCCAATTTTATTTATTTATATAGATATTATTACATGTCAATGCTTAATGATGAATTTTAAAATTAACGAAGCAAAACAGGAAACTTCCCATGTAAGAGCCGTATTGAATGATGTATTATCAATACTGTAGTAGTTACCTAAGTCGATAACATCTTTAAAATAATAAATAATTTATTGTTGATAGTCTGCGGTCAAAAATGGCACAATAGTAGGCAACTCATTGCACCATCTTGAAACGTGCTCGTAGTCCTAATGAAATGGACAATAAGTAATAGGCAAAGATCCTTCAAGGAAAAATGTTGAAATGCTTGCTAGTTTTTAGATTATCTTAAATTCAACTATAGCTTCTACTATGGTCTCTAGGTAGAACTCGAATGTACATATAATTATTGTCCTTTTCGTTCTGAACACAACTTTTTTTATTTTTTTATTTTAGGTATTGACATCATCCTTGACCAATTCAGAGGTAGATGATACCTGTATCTAGGTAAAACTTTTGAGTCCATAACATTGTTGTAGAAAATATGCCATATAAAAAATATATCTACTAACTAGGACCAGGATTTTAGAGAGAGACCCCTGGGTCTCTATAGCTAGGAGCTTTTGGTTACTTTCTATATCTATACCTTTTTTTTAAACCCGATAAGGCACTTTACTTTTAATCTACAAATTTGTACCAATCGGTAAGTAAATCTAATTAAGATCAATACGTACAAAACAAATGATTAAAACTTGCAATCAGGTTACTTGTACAAATATTTTAAAAACATGTCTAAAAAATAAAATATTTCGTTTAAAGTGAACTACCTTGCACACTACATATGGAGGGAAATCTGGAAAGCGAAACAGCGTGCGAAAAGCTAGATAGAATGTGAACGGCCTCGCAAGTTCCTATATTAGAGTTAATAGCTAAATCTTGTGCATAAACTTTCCCTGCTCACTACAATACTGAACTTGTTTTCCTAGCCTTGTATGGTGTGTTCACTTTTACAGCTTAATAATGCTTGTTCTAAATAAGGATACAGGTTTTACTTTGTTTAATATACAAATTAGTAGGTATTCCTACTTAAATCATGGGATGCTGGAATGACGTAAAGCAACATTATAATGACACATCATTGTTCCTGCACCTATGTCACACTGGATTATAGTAATAAGCTAAAATATAAATGACTATTACTATAAATATGTTTGTAAGTAATACAGGTTTAATGTCTCATAGAATTGTCTTTTCTTTAGCTTTTAGTTGCGTTTTAACCTATTTTTAGGATCAGTATCGCAGTTTGTATATTTTTCTTTTTACGTTCTTAAATGCTCATATGAGACTACTTGCACGCCGCAAAGGACTAATGTTGTCCATATGAACTATGAGGTCTAATCTCATATGTACCTAAGCTACCTTTTTGGTTATGTAATAGATTTACTTATAAGTCTATGGTTTTGCTGTCTTGTAGACAACCAGTGAGAAAATGTTCTCTTCTGTTGTTCACCCAATAAAACTCCACTGCAAATGTATTTTGCAATGTATTTTATTTCTCAAATTCCATTACTAATCTAACCCCAGAACCTTCTATATATTTTACTAGCGTTTGCACGCGGTTTCGCTCACGCAAACTTTTACCGTCGGGTTTACCCCTTTAGGGTAGGGGTGGAATTTCCAAAATTCCTTTCTTAGTGCTCACTTACGTTATATAAAGAACCTACATGCAAAATTTTAAGATTCTAGATTCAGCGGTTTGGGCTGTGCGTTGATCTCTGGGTATGTTAGTCAGTCACCTTCCTCTTTTATATATATAGATGATATTAGAAACATGACAAAAACAATGACTTATAAAGCATTTGTGCGAGCCTTAGGAAAAGTTTAATGGTCTTCGAAGTTAATTTATTGCATAGTCAACGTATAGAGTAGGGAAGTTAAAGCCGAGGTATACTTTTCATCAAGTATTTCAACTGAGAAGTTCCTAATTCCAACAAAATACTTAAATAATGTAAGAAACGAAAGGCTTTTAGGTAAGGAAATCAGAATGAAAGTATCAATCAGAAATTCCATAATGAATGGCATTGGTGCCGTTGGTGCGCATCTTTTATTCGAATACATTTTGTGTTAGAAGTAGGTACAGATGGAAAAACCAATAACGTGGTTAACAAGCAAGTGGTAGAATCCTTGAACAAAATCAAAATATCGTCGACGTGCATTGGGAAGATGCTATTTTAAAATAATAATAACGTATAATGTTGTTTTGCCTTGCTTAAAAATTGCCTAGGTAGGTATATGTTTTCCAGGACATTCAGGAGCCTATGTCCTATTTCAGACTATAATTTTAATCTGCACCAAATTTTACGTCTTCTCCTCCACCATTCTGACGTGATCGAGTAAGATAAACGTTAAATCGAAAGCATCTCTCCATTCAAACTTTCGAGTCCATAACATTGTTGTAGAAAATATGCCATATAAAAAATATATCTACTAACTAGGACCAGGATTTTATTAAATATGTAAACAAATCTTAATTGTACAATTTATGAGTAACGAAATCTTAATTTGTCTATATTGATCTTTGAACTTCAGATATTGTACACGTATTGCCGCGACATTGAAAGGTGTTGACATCATCTACCTACGAGTAACAGTCAATATTACAGATACTCACTGACCATGATTATGCAACTTGATGTTTCAACGGAATGGAAAAACGCTAGCTAAAAAACTTGTCTACTATGTAAGTCTCTAAAAGTCTAAACACTTGAAAAACTCCCATTTGCGGCTGGAACGTATGAAAAGAAAATGGTTTTGGAAGACAATGTTAAAGTTTTTGAAATAGATATTATTAGTACCTACAACACAGTAGTTTTTTGTATAGTTTAAATAACACGATTTTCATTCTAAGTTTGATTTCTCACACTTTGGAATAATGCCTAGACTAAAATACTATTGTCAAGTACAATTTAAAATAAAATTATTGCCAAATATTTTTATTAGTTATTCGGTATCACCCGTACCTACCGGTACCAATTAGACTTAAAGACAAACTGAAATAATTTTCAAATTACCTAGTTACTGTATTGTTCAGGTATACTTAGTTTGAGAAAATGGATTTTTAAATTTTCTAATCACTTGCCACTGGTTCTTTGCCTTAAAATAAATATTTGGAATTATTGGGATTTGTTTGATGTGCACACACATTGTATACTGCAGGTGTAACAACAAAGATGTCTTACATCTGTAAAATACATAGTAAATATTTGTCAATCACAGTACCCATGCATAACTAATATAAAAAACTTAAAACAAACCCCCATGTCCGGCAGTGAACTGTTAAAGGGTGTTATGGTGATGATGATGATGATGATGATGATGATGATGATGATATCATATAGCTGCTCCTGCCTCCTTTAACATTAGTTGTTAGATACTGCACATTATTAAGATGATTTGAAAGGATTGCTGCCGAAACACGATTTATTAAAATAAATGTACCTAAATAAAAAGCAACGATACTAATCGTAGGTAATTCCATAAATTGGGTTCGAACGAAGAAACGAAATATACCTAGTAGGTACATAAGCAAAAGAGGGAAGTGTGTGAAGTTGAAACACAATTTCACTTTTCCTGGGACTTTCTGAGTGTCATAACTCAGTGTGTTATATCGCAGTGTGAGAGGGATTAGTTCCGTGATACTACCTATCTATACAAATAAATAAAATTGGAGTGTCTGTTTGTAATATTAAAATAACAGCTTTTAACTAAATGCACATGTATGTATGCACGCTACATATACCAAAAATGTAGTTAACGACGAACGAACGAACAAACAGACAGACGTCTGTCTGTCTGTTTGTTCTCTGGGTAATCTCTGGAACGGCTGGACCGATTTTGACGTAACTAAGGCTACTATGTCTCGAGGCGCTACTCGCGGTACGACGATAACCGCGGGTAACACCGCGGGGTTCAGCTAGTACCTACTGTAATAAGTAGGTAGAACAAAATATTTATGACAAACATCCATCCATCCTTACAAACTTTCGCATTTATAATATTAGTAGGATACTGTGCATAGTCCATAACGCGTATGTAAATATTTAAACGAGTATTTTAGTATAAAGAATAATGAATATATTTATCTGCATACACAACTGATGAATCAATAGTACCAGATTTCTGATTTTATTGTTGACAATATTAGTCTCTAAATTAACATTAGGTATGTATCTATCAATTATTAGGTGCAGCGTAGCTACGCTTGAGATGTAATAACTAGATACATACCTACCTAGCTAGGTAGGTATGTATCTAGTTATTAAATCTCAAAGTGGTACTTTTTGTAGAGTATAAAAATCCCTCTGATTTGCTCTCATGCAATGAAGATGTGGTTTTGTCAGACACAATAAAGTAGGTACATGTTCTCACTCATGATTATCTCCGTTTATTAAAAAACAACAAAAGCACGCGTGATAATAACTTTTCATTTCATAGCAGGTACTTATTTAAAAATAGCGGCTTCGTACCGATACAGATATCGCTACTTTTATTATGAATAGCTCTGTCTACATTATCTCTGTTTCGCGACTAATCCGGTAAACCAATTTTAATGAATTTTGTCGTAGAGATGAGATACCTAGAACGGAACTTGGAAATAGTCATGCCTTTTGCGAGACAAAAATAGCGAATGAAGCATTGTATGGTAGTAATTCTACTTTACATCGCCTATGTCACCCGGGCCATTATTACAAATGTTATTAACACCTCATGCATTAAAATCGGTTCGTTTTTTTTGGCGTTAGGTACATAAAACAAACTTAAACTGCAAAACTACCCTTCTTATTGGCTTCACCGTAGTTGGGTAAAAATAGACACCTACGTGAGCAACAGTGTACCTACTTATTGGCTATACACCTATAGTTGCAAACAGTCATGGCGACTTTAATACAATGGGTACTAAACACTTCTCACGTGCCATTGTCTGACGTTGTCACTAGGTACTATATTGACAGATATACTTTTATTACGAGTA
The DNA here is from genome assembly GCA_905220595.1 of Spilosoma lubricipeda. Taxonomy (NCBI): domain Eukaryota; kingdom Metazoa; phylum Arthropoda; class Insecta; order Lepidoptera; family Erebidae; genus Spilosoma; species Spilosoma lubricipeda. Next base: position 8,999,602 of record HG992290.1, read on the forward strand.
TACCTATAAGGCAGAGCTAACCTGCTTTAGTAGGCTGAGGCTGAGGCTAAACATATCTACATATTAATACGTAAAACAAGAACTTTGAACCCGTTTTTACGAAAACTATGCAAACTGACTGGAACCGAACAAAATCGTATCAGAAAGCGGTAAGTAAACTAGGTGTACCTACTTCGAGCCGTCTACGTAGGGTTGCCAGATGACCGGGAAATCCGGAATTGTCCCGGAATTTTACGTATTGTCCCGCGTCCAGTAATTAGATCTTATTGCCCCGGATTCCGAAAACCTACAAGTTTTGTAACAACGTAAACGAAAAAGCTAGAGCAAAACCGAGTGTCTATGAATTTAATCAAGTGCGAATCGCAGACTCCTATAAATTTTGGCGTAAAATGGCAAAATTCAGTGATAAACAAGATATTTGTGTGTGGTCATGATCGAGTGTCCCGAAACCGTCGGTCATGTTTTTTTTTAGAATTGTAATATTGTATAAGTTTCTATCTGGCAACCCTAAATCTACGGTTTGAAAAATATTTATTGAAACCCCGATGCAAAATTGTATACACCTAGTATACAATTTTGCAAAGTTAAAGTTTTTAGGTAGAGTCCAGAAGTATAAAAATGAATTATGGTCGAATTTCGACAACTGTGTGATCACTCGTTTGTATAAATACCCTAACATATACCTACTTATGACACAGATAAAAATATCAAATAAACCTAGCAAACTTGTTTCACCAATTTTATCGAACTTGTTACTTCCACTACTATATACGTATAATAATTTATAGATGATTAACTGAATATCGCTAAAACACTACTAATCGATTAGTTCTTTAAAGAGATTCAGGGAATTCTTAACATGTAGGTAAATTAAAGACAGAAAATACTTATAAGTTTTCTTACTTACCTAATAGATATTGTATCGAATTTGCAGAAAAGGCTTGAAAGCGGTATTTAAATTGAATATTAATATGTTACGTATGATTTAAAGTTGTTGTATTTTTTTTTACATGATTACGTTATTTCTAATTCTCATGGACATTTACGTGCGTGATATCATCACTGATTTTAGGTTTCAAACAGGATTATACAACTGAGATATTTTAAAACGTGTTATCTGACGTGCCAACTGATTTGGATATTCAATTGTTTAGAGACCTTCTAGTTTACTTGACCAACTTGACCGTCGGCTAACAAATCAAATTGATGTCATCAGAAGTACGTGACAATCTAACGGAGAATATGCAAGTATTCTTATTAAAGGCTTCTTAGCCAAACGCAGCGGATTATATTTTTCTGGCTAATGTTACAGTTTGTTATCGCTACCGTGCGCTTACATATTTTTGCCTTTTTAACTATTTAGGAAGTCAAACTATGTCACAAACTGCATTAGATCATATTCGTTAAACATAATAAGCAGCTGACAGCCTATGTTACACTGTAACTAAGTACTCTTAGTCTTTACGACTTCGTAGAGTTAGCAAAGAAATACACTAGACATACTAGCCTATAAAATATAAAACTTTTCATGTAAGTAAACGGTAGACAATGCCTAGTAACTTAAACTTAGGTACAATCTGTTGCCCATGGAGCCAAAAATATCGTTTATTTTTATTAGTCGGAAAGTTTCGATATATGTCTTTCAGGATGAGAAAGGCGAGTTATTCAAGCAAAATTAATAAAACTAGTAATTAAATAAAATTAAGTAGAAACAGCTTCCAAATAAGAAATCAAGAACAGAACAGGATGAATGGAACTGACTGCAAAGCCACGAAGCACTTTTAAGATCACGATCTAAAGGACTTGAAATAGAACTACAATGTACACAATCTGGCAACGCATGAAAATATTCAGATTTTCTCCATCGTGATAACCGATTACGTATTTGTAGCTGCACAAAACGTACCTACTCTATTTTTACAATTTGGATGAGTTTTGGCCTTAACCACATAGCTGATTAGCCATTATAATTTTGTTTACAACCTGTAACGACGAAGGTTGTCACAACTACCGTAACCGTTATCAATATAATTGCACGGTAAATTTTGAGTGCGCCAATACTTCAGATAACGCGTTATCATCGTCAGGTAACATTTCAGCTTTAATCATTTATTGTGTTATCACTGATGTCAAATATTCGAACATTTTTTATTATTATACTTGATGTTTGCGATTGTAACATATAATAGAAGTTGTTTGCTATGCAATTGATTGTATTTCTTCCACATGAGTTCAGCTGTGAAATCTAAAAATAATTTATTATGGAGAACATTGAGTAATGGGAGTATGCCAGATTTAAAAGCAGGTCAATATAAATTAAATTATAAAAGTTCTAATGCCGTGCATTCAACGTCTTAATAACCTGACACGGAAAACTCTGGATAACACCCCCTGTGCGTTTCCCCTTTGTTTTCCACAAATTGATAAATGTTAGGATGTCACCCTCACAGTATTTGAAATATAGCAGAATGACTTGGAAGCGTAAGTATTTATTATATTTTTAAATAATGGTTAGTATCTTGTGTACCTAAGCCTAATAATAAAACAAATATTAAAATATGTTAATCCGTCCTTTTTCATCATTTTTCATTCACTCATTAAAATGTTAATTTCCCTTTTTAATTAAATGTGAAAAATAACAGAAAATATAGAAATAAATCAACTCACATTAATCTGTCAGGATATAAATGAAAATGATGAGATCACATGAATTTGCGTATCCGGAACGTTAGCTATTTGTAACGGCAAGCGTCTATCGCAGTTGCACCGATACTGGCGCGAGGCGCGAGCCGCGAAGCCGCAAATCCGGAGGGAAGCTAATGTTGACAAGCCCAGAGATGCGCGGTGCGAAATGCGATTCTACACGACGCATGCGCTTTGCATCTACTAGAGCAGGAAGATTGTACCACTGTCTGCCAACTGCCTGTCTGTTCTAGAGTACTAGGACCATCGTTATTTGAGTCTGGATAAATAAGACTTAAAGAAAAGACGAGTAGGTAGTCACCTTAAAATCAGTATGTAAAATGAATACTCCAATAATTGAATCTCCATGTAATAATTTCATTTTTTTTATATTCAGGTTCAGAAAGATTCTGTAAACTCAGGAACATGCCAATGATACAGTATCTACGCGGTATCTTTTGCTTACATGCCTAAGATACCGTGTCTCAACAATATAGGGATTAAGGGATTAGTCCAACATTCGAAAAGAAAACAGGCTACTTAGAATTTGGAACACATTTAGCCCAATCATATCTATAATAATCTATACAAAAAAATCCAATACTAAAATTCGAATAGAGAGCTGCATATCGAATACGATGAATTGACAAAATATATTTATCTCTATAAAAACTCTACAAACTCGCCACATGGCACATTGTGACCTGAATTTCTCGTCTCGAGATTTATGTGAATATTTTTCTTTATTACAAAAAGAGAAGTCAATGGAGAATAATGTCAAATAAGAGATGTGTCGTCTAATTTAGGCAGTACACTAGTACCTACTTAATATACCTAGAGATGTGATTAAATCACCTTGGTTGGTATGGTAGTTTGCTTCGTCAGAGAACCTATGAGAGAAACTTAAGTTACTTATATACAGGCGAGCCCCCGTTACAGGCCATAACCTCCTTTATAAGGAGATGCATCGACATGGGTCCAGCAATGGACTAATAACGGTTTCTAATGTTTCATGTTAAGTTTACCACTACCATTCACTACCGTTCACCATTAGGAGAAAAATCATTATATTTGGTACAAACATTTTCACAAGTTCTTTCCTATTTAAGTATCTCATTAATTTAATTATATAAAGTTACTATATTATTATTATTTTTTCTTCTTTTAATTATTTTGTATCGCAGGGGCCTTCACAAACATCAATTCAAACGGAGAGAAAGAACACCCACCCTGTTAATGGATCACACATACACACCTACTTTTTTTAGATATGTACCTAGGGATCGAAACCATAGTAGGACTCAGCATAATAGAAAGCGGCTAGGTGACTTCTTTAACCACTTCGCCGGAGTTCGCCGTCAGTGCAGTTATTGATTTGCCAATCTCCTATAAGTTTAATTCTTTTTCTATCTTTCAGGAGAAATGTTTTTCCAGATGATAATTTTTATGAATGTACCGTTTTGTGTTACTGTCAATTATTCGTACGCAAATTTCATGCTTAACAGTTCAGTAACCTGTAAAAACGGGAGATTTACTATCGCACTTATTTCGCATACCTATCGTTCAGCAGTTGTTGCATGAAAGAGAAACAAACATCCATACGTCGTCACACATTTTTAGTATTAGTAGGATTAATCTCAATAGGATTGTATTCTGAAGGATTGGATGCGATTAAAAAATAACTTAAAGCTCCTGAAAGATTTCGCTGAATGAAAATCTCTAATCCGAAATCTATTCTTAACTGACATATTGTCCCACCTGTATAAACTCAAATCTCTTTGTCAAGACAAGGTCTCTATTACGAAAACAAAAGATTTTCATATATATTTAACTGTTAGAGCCTTAAATCTCCCTTATCGTTGTTGAAAATTCTAGGCCGAGATGATGCCTTACATTGTTATACTATCTCCCTGTTGAATTCTATCGTCATAGGTCAAATACGTTAAGCAGTAGAAGAGGTCTATATCCAGCAGATAAGGGCGGATTAAGGGGGTGTCATGGGGGTCATGACCCCCTCCCTGGGCTGGGTCCAGCAACCAGGTGTATCATCAATTAAAATGGTTAAACATAATGTTTTAAATATTTTTATCACACTATAGATTTTATGTACCTTCAGTATTAATGATATTTTACCTAAGTGTTCTACAAAATAAAAGGAAAAACGCGGACGTAATTTTTTACCGACTGCTTTTTGAAGATGCTAAATAAGTAGATGAGCAGTTAGAAGTAGAAATTATATGTCGCAGAATAGTTTCAAGACGTAGGCCATTAACAAACCTACTCAATCTGCTGATGAGTATTTCCGCAAAGCTATATAAATTCCTGTTCTAGATTAAATAATAAGTTTATTTGTTTTTTTTATGGGATTTGTGGTGGTGTGTGTGTGTGGTTGCCGGACCAGTTTGTTTGTTTGTTTGACACCCAGTAGTAGCGAGTAAAGATTATTTTATTAGTTTGTTATTATTATTCACACAAAACATTTTTTTTTATATCTTACAATTTGGCCTATACCTAATTGACCTATACCCAATACCTAATTTTATCTCTCTTTTAAGGCGGTGTATACTTTTTAACCGACTCCAAAAAAGGACGACGTTCTATGTTCCACTGTATGTATTTTTTTTCGCACCCTACCCTCCGTAGGTGAGACGACGGGCGCGGGACTCCCGGAAAACCCGCCTACCCACTAAACCCCGCTGCCACCTACCTCGGCAGTCGGGAAGCTCCAGGAACGCATCAGCGGCTTCTAGAGTCCTCCTGCCTTATCTCACAAACTGAGGTACATTTCGGGATGACCACGGTCACCCTAAGGGCAGATCACTATTGCGCCTCTCACCGTTCTACACAAACACACAAGTAAAAGGCGGCACAGGACCCGCCCAGCACCAGGTTCGTGTCGTGTCCCCTGTCTCCGGTTGTTTGCAGCGGTCACATCGCCCCAAGATGTGTTCGCAGCGACCCTTAGGCGGCGATTAGGGAACTAGCCTAGCAGCTTCTGCCGCGTCCCGCTCTGCAGACTTCTTCTGAAATACTTAAAACCTTCTCACAGAAGGAGATCAATGCTTGCGGTTACAGATTTCATCCGATCTGTCCGACCAAGACTCGACGCACGGACTCCCACGCAGGGCAGTCCTTCAGTGTGTACTGGGTGGAGCCTCCTAGAACCGCTGTGCGGCCACAACCATATCTCGGTTGAGACGCATAAGGGACCAGGGGCGGTTCCAGCCTGGAATTTTGGGGAGGGTCACTAATAATTAATTTAAGTCGAATAAATTAGACTTTATTGCACAATATTCAATTTTATTGCACATATTAGAAACAAATGGATATTTTATTTTTATTGGTAAGTCTATTGAGATGACAATATTTGAATATTTGAGACGTGTGGGACAATCTCCTAATAAATAAATAAATAAATATTTCGGACATCTACACACAACGCCATCTAGTCCCAAGATAAGCAGAGCTTGTGTTATAGGGTACTAGACAACTGATACAAATACATATATACTTTTTTTTTTTGTAAATACATACATATTATAGATAGAACACACCCAAACTCCGAAACAAATATTTGTAGGTCATACAAACATTTGGTCCGACCCGGGAATCGAACCCGAGACCTCATGATCAGCAGTCGCTCACGCCAACCGCTAGACCAACGAGGCAGTTAATGAATACTTAGAGGACCTAGCTCCAGTGGGGGGAGGTGAGGGGGGACATGAAGGGTGTGTGTAGGACTCCGGACAAATCAGTCTATCCTCTAAACCCCGCGGCGGCCTAACTCGGCTGTCAAGAGGAGCTCCAGAAACACATCAGCGGCATCTGGAGTACTCACTGCCGTACCTCACAAGGGAGGCACATCCCAGGGTCCTCCGGGCCCTTTCCCGATCACGCTCTGCGATCTCCTGGAGCATAACGTCTCCACAGAAGCAACCCTCGGCCTCCCATCCCTCCCTACTTGCCAGTATTGCCGTGATCAATACTGGTGACAGGTTTCGACAGATCTGTATGATGTGGTGGCATTGTGCCGTAACCACACGTCCGATTCTGTTCATATATTCACCGAAGCAACCGTACCCGGTGAGCATCTGATTGAGTCGGTAGGTGACACAGTCAGTTCTCCCTATAGCTTTGGCGTTTGTTGGCGCGTAGGCTGGCACAAACCTGGGCGAGTAGCAGACGATGTGGCGCTCCTGCTACCACTCGTACTCGGAGGATTAGCCGCCCGAAATGCTCTTCGAAGCTCTACCGACTGTCCAGGATGAACCTAGGAACTTTATGTACTAGCTCACCTGGCCTTCAGTGTCATTCACCCGGAGGCATGAGCTGGATGGTTCTTGGTGCTTACATAAGCCATGGAGGCACCACCTTCAGGCTCAACTCACGAGTCTTATGCACAACACAAGCCACTCCTTGCTCGGCGAGCAGAAGCACCTCCCCGAAGCGTTACCCTCTAGCCTGTATTATTGTACCGTCTACATAGCAGGCGATACTGAGGCCAGAGGCAGACTATTGCGAAAGCCCGCATCGTATGCGAGGTTCCATAACAATGGGCCCAATACAGATCCTTGGGGAACCCCACAACACACCTCTCTTCGATTTGCCACTCCGTTCAGATCGACAAATTTCACTGCCTTGTCACGCAGATAGGCCTCTATGACGGCATGTAGGTGAGGCGGCACCATGTAATATTCAAGGGCCGCCCTGATAGCGCGCCAGGGACGACGTTAACAAAAGCGTTAACGATATCAAAGCTAACTGTCAACACGACCATCCCGATCACAGGTGCCCGCTGATACGGTCAGAGATAACTCTTTCAAAGAGTTTCTCCGTTTCGTTCAGGCAATTTGGAACGCAAAGATAACGTCTGCACCTTACTTTTTGAGGAGCCGAAGTCTCGCTTCTTTTTCAGTCGAGGGGGGAATACCGAGGCCGAAACACTGAGTGAAAATTTGCCTCAGTTTGTCTCCCAGCACCGACCTGGAATACCATCAGGTCCAGGAGCGGTGTTGCGGGAAGCCACTCTCCATACGGCTCGATCCAACTCTCCCTCCAATGCCTCACACACGTCAGACTAGAGTTGCCGGTCCAATTGCGTCGGAGGGATTGGAGATAGTCCTTGGAAAGAGCGTGTCTGTCTAGCACTTTTCCTAGAAACTCTGGTCCAGACTAGTAGTGTCATCTGAGTCTTTATGGTAGAGCAAGCCTGAATCACGAGTCTTGGAGGGCAAAGTTTTGTTGTCCACATTTTATTACAGTTGTAATTTATAGGTGGTAAACAATTCCTATCCTTTGATTTCTTATGTCGATTGAACAATTATGGAAACTAAGGAGAAAAAAATAAGGTTAAAAAAATTACATGTGTACGATTTTGGGGGGGGTCGTGTCCCCTGTGACCCCCCCCTTGGAACCGCGCCTGTAAGGGACCATCGTCGCAGAGGTTCTGTCTTGGCGTGGGCGGCCAGGGCAGCGGAGAGACACATCGAATACTATGTGCCGGTGATCGGAGAAGCTAACCACTTCCTCCGCCACGATAGATCGACAATCGTCTTTCCTTGTCAGCACACATAGGTGTTCACTGAGCCCCTATTCAGGAGTCGGAAGTCCAGTCCAACCGTCGACTACAGAATAGCCTCTCCTTCCGCGTCGTCCCGAGTATCATTCTGGTAGGGTATCACTCTAAAGCCTCAAAGCCCGCGCCCTTCTTCAGGAGAGGGCAATAGAGATTGTACCCACCAGGCCAATAAATGGCCGCTGAGCCATCAATAGCTCCAGACCAACGTGGATGGTACGGAATTGTGTACGAACTCTGCAATGACTACCAGGGCAACCGACTGCTCCGCAAGCGTCTGAATTGATAGATCCTGCGTTGAGCGGCAGTGATAGTTGTTGCCCTTGTGTGTGGAGGGAATTTTAGGCCTACATTGTCTCTCCCGACGAGTTACAGATACTCGACACAGGCTGCCCAGACTGGCTGAACGAAGGCGGGATGAGGCTAAACCTCTCTCTTCTTGTTTTTGGTAGGTAGCAGCTTTTGCTGCCCAGGCGACGTTGGTTATGAATGAAACGAATGAAATGATGAAATTGATACAAAAAACACCCAGAATCTGAACAACAATTTGTAGATCACACAAAGTGTTGTCCTACGTGGGATTTGAACAAGCGACCGCTTAAACCATTAGGCCATACGTCATACCTGTACCATAATTTCTACAGGAGCGCAGGGCACACAGGATTAATTATATTTCAATAATAGAGCACATTTTAACATCGTAAACATTTTATTGAAAGCAACATATAAGCATTCACATTATAATAAAACATTCTCAATACATTACGTATATCAATGAACATCAATTAAAATTGAGTAAGAAACATAAATGATAAGCATAAATAAAATTATTAAAAAAAAATACCGACAAATGTAGGTAATAAGAAAACAAGCAATATTTTATTGATACCTGCCCCACTAGCCAAGTAAGCAAGATGTGTTCAGGCAAGCGTTTTTCTTTCTGCAATCGTTAACACCTAAATTCCCGTGTGTCATTGGCTAATACTTTGTCTCAGATTGCTTTGTCTAAGATTAGCCAATGACACACGAGAATTTAGGCGTTAGCGATTGCAGAAAGAAGGACGCTTGCTACTTGGCTAGGAGAGCCCCTCTAACCAAGTAGTAGTTATTATTCACGGTAAGCAGGTAAGTAGGAATGTGGTTTTATAGATCTAACAATACTGTCAGCTGTGTACCTACTTTTGTTTATTGGTTACTAAAGCTTGGTGAATAGAAATTGTAATGTTAATATAATGATTTTTTTGTTTAATTAACAATAAGATTAATGTCGCGACAGTTTAATCATTTGTTTAAATTTAGTCTGTCTCTGTGACGTCATATAAAATTTTAAGAGAACAAATAATATGGACAAGAATCGATTAAAAAAAGTAATAAAATTACACCATTTCGTTAGGTATTTAGGCTTCAATTACAAAATTACGGTTTTCAATCGTAAAATCGTCTTCTAGTTCAGTCGCGTATTTATAAGACTCAGTTATATCATATTCATATCCGATATTTCTATTGTAATTGCACTTATATGTTAACCAAAGAGAAGCAGCTTAGTAACGATATAACGTTTTACAAGTTGATGGGCACAGGCCGCTTTAAAGTCATGGAATTGCAAGAAACTTCTAAGCACATATTCGCGTCTATTCGGTGATTCAAGTCAAATAAACTTCAATTATTTTCTACGATTTGCAAGTAACTGCAGTGCTATATTCTTTAGTACTTAAATAAGATTCTATGACCGCGACAGGCCTTCTAGAATTAGAGTTTACAAGTAAAGTAACATAGGAATGCCTGATGGGTTCCATTCCTGCTCAAGTCAAACATTTGTGTGAATGAATATTTCATCTTTCTATTGGTCTGAATAACACGATACGATTTACATTTGAATACATCGTGGTCCTATATAAATATCGAATGAACACACCGCTTCAAAATGATACTTATTATTATCTGTTCATTATTTTAATATTCACTTTATATCACAAAAATATGACCTATGACATTTAACATATTCGTTTTACTTAATAAAGTATATTGTTAACAAAATTATTTAAATGTCAGGTGTAGTTATTTAAATACCGGCATGCAATACCGTTACAATTTGCAATAGACCATTTTGGGCATCCCTACTAATGGCAGGTAAGGGCTGGTACACACTATCATAACTACATATAAAAAATATAGTAATGATCCAACCCTATTACTATCAATCTATTGGGTATGGTGTAAAAAATAATACTATTTAAACTACCGGGAAACGTTATTCATTGTTTCGAATACAACATTCAATGGTAGGGCAGGCATTAATCTCGCCTCGCGCCGTGTAAACGCTTTTATACATGTAGCACTGGTTTTTTCGATATAATATCAAAATTAATAGGTACGTAAATATTTTAAGTAATGGCAAGTCTCGATGTTATTGTGCGCATGAAAAAATAAATGAAAAGCGCTTATTGCAAGTAACAATGTAAAAATCCAATATTTTTAAAATAAAAAAAGCTACTTCAAACCAGTTTCACACTTATTATAATAATATTAATAAGTAAGCAAGGGCATACGGTATAAACTAACTTATTTAAAACATCTATTGATTAAATCACAGGCAATAACGGTACGTTAAAACAGTTATATTGTATATAAGTAGATAAAGGTGTTTTGTCTAGTCTTAATTAGATTTTGTAAATACTAGATTCGGTATAACGGTAAACAAAACGATCGACAAAATGTTGAATAATAAATAATAACAATATGATTTCTCATAATAATAACTATACTTTATAAAAATAAATAAATAACAAAATAATTAAATAACTGTAATAAACTTGTATTTTGTAATAACTATCGATTAATTATTTTATACGAGGTACATTACATACTGATTAATAATAATTGAATATTATTTTATGTTACAATTGACCTATGTTTTGCATTTTCTACTAGATAACAGTTATACTTAGTTTATAGTAATGCCGGCTGCGGTTATACGGCACATTATATTCTACTTTTAGTAAGTCACAACTACGGTACAGTCAATAATCTGTTCACAAAAAATTTACTCATGAACTGAACAAAGTATTAGAATTAAAAGAAATTTGATTACATTTAGAGACTGTTTTTGTATTTGTATTATTGATTATAGCATAACAAACTAACATAAAAATACATATTTTGTACTACAACTTAGAAAAGTTATTTGAAAAAAAAAGGTTAAATAGAACCTCAATTGCCTGAAGGCGGCCATCAGGCGGTGGCATTATGTGTCGTATAATTATTTTTAAAAGGTTGTGCCTCAATGTATTTACTTTAACAGATAGCAAATCTAATAGTGCAAGGCACTAGCTTTAGACAAGTTATTTTGCAACGTTTTGATTTTGAATTTGTCACTTGATCACATTGTTTATGGTTTTAGCTCACTTTTTAACCCACTTCAAAAAAGGAGGAGGTTATCAATTCGATTTTTTTAAATGTTTGTTACCTCATAACTTTCGACTGGGTGAACCGATTTTGATGATTATTTTTTTATTTGAAAGCTGGTGCTTCCCGTATATTCCCATTTAAATTTGGTGCAGTTCTTTAGTCGGTTCTATTTTTGTTAAAATTTGATTTTATGATTATTATAATTTGATTTTTATACTGTGATATTGAAGGTGTATGTTGTATATTAATAGATTTTTTAGTTACATGTGTTTGGATAACTTAAACTTGAAAACAGTTTGGACAGATCTGCATTGTGATATTGTTGCTAAGTTAACAAGGTTATCAGATTCGCCAGATAGTCTTAACAATGTACAAACGTAAATATAAAAACACCATGAACAAAACCTCCTTTTAATCATCGCGGCTTAAAAATCAATTAAAAAAGCGGTTAATCATCCAAACTATTTTGGATTAGAAATGTTAATATGTACAATTCCGTTTTTTTGTATTTCAATTTTAAATGTTTAGTTCCGTATGAACCACTAGTGATTATGATGTATATATATATATAACTGCCTCGGTGACGCAGTGGTAGCATACGCAACTGCTGTTCTTGAGGTCTCGGGTTCGATTCCCGGGTCGGAACAAATGTTTGTACGATCTGCAAATATTTGTTTCGGAGTTTGGATGTTTTCTATGTATAATATGTATGTATTTACAAAAACAAAGTATATAAGTATTCATATCAGTTGTCTAGTATCCATAATACAAGCTCTGCTTAGTTTGGGACTAGATGGCGTTGTGTGTTAGATGTCCGAAATATTTATTTATTTATATATAACAAGTACTTGTTCTTATATAGTGTAAAATTTAACTAATTACAACCCTGGTTCATGATTCGTTACAATTTCGGGGTCAATATTATCTAATGTAAATTGCTCTACAAGGTACCGTTCATTGGTGATACTATAGAGAGTAGGTCCCCTAATTTTGGTAGGACTACGTCGGGTAATGGTGGCGTCCTTTCACTGCGCATCTTCTCCAAGTCTTTATTAGAAGTAACACCGGAAAGGACGAGGAGTGTTTGGAAACCACATCGCACGCCGAGCTCGATGTCTGTGTTACATCTGAAAATAACAGAAATAACATTAGTATAAAATATTCAGTAAAGGTTATCACGAATTAAATAGCCACTGTTTTAAGATAATTTTTAATTTAAAATAATAACTTCACACATCAGACACATGGGAGTATGATCCCAAACTACGTAGACCCTGTGATTTTGTATGCTGATAAACATATTTAAATATTTTCTAAATACATACATATTTATAGATACATCCAGACACAGAACAAATGATCTTCGTTTTTTTTAAAAGACAACTCTCGCATTAGGAATAAATATCCTGTGTCGCGGGGAGTTAAGAAACATACATGAAACGGACACAAAGTACAGCCAGACTCAGGACAACAATTTGTGGATTACACAAAGTGTTGCACCGCGTGGGATTTGAAGCCTCAACACTTGGCGCAGTAGCAAGCGGCGTGGCGACCACTGAAACCACTTTTTTTTTTTTTTTTTTTTTTTTTTTTTTTTTTTTTTTTTTTTTTTTTTAACGTGTGGAAACCCCCTCGGGTCGTCACCCCGCCGGGGTTTGCGGCGGGGCGGTGTGTCGGAATCGAACCGACTAAAACCACACGGTGTGCCACTCTGCGCCTGAGACGGGAGGGATCCGGGAACTGCTGTTATTAACACATCCGGACCCCTCCCAGCGCCTGCCCGCACTGAAGCGGGCACCGTCTGCTGTTAAAACTCTGTTAAAACTAAAAATTTAGGCGACGTACGGCATACGCGTAACGTCGCCCCCTCGCGGGTGACCACTAAAGCGGATGGTAGGGAAAACCCATCCCGACCATCCGCGGCCACACTCAGGGCGGCATGAGGCGCTGGTAGGCGCGCCTCCGCCGCCCGGTTCGCCGGCGGCGGATCGGGTCCGAGTGGATATCATCCTCCCGGGCCTTCTCCGCCGCCTCCTTCTGCGAAATTACGTCTTCGCAGAAGGCTGCGACCGCGGTAAAACTGCTGTCGCTACCGGCCATGCAGCGAATGATGGCCGGTAGCGAGAGATCTCCTCCGATGACTGCAGTGAGGGCCCGGCGCTGCGACGCCCAAGCGGGGCAAATCGCCAGCGTATGCTGGGCCGAGTCCTCACTGCAGTCGCAGTGGTGGCAGGCGGGACTCAGTTCCCTCCTGGCGACCGAGTGCAGGTACTTTCCGAAGCAACCGTGCCCGGAAAGAACCTGCGTCAGTCGGAAGGAAAGGGTCCCGTGCTGCCGCCCTGCCCACTCGAGGATGACCGGCTGGAGAGCCTCCACGGACCACTGAAACCACTAGGCCAACCGTGCAGTCAATCGTGATCGTGATAATTATATATTTGTAATCGGGAATCGAGCCCATAACTTCTGACTAAGCAGTCATGATCATTACCCACTGTACCATCAGCCAAGTCAAGTTAAAGTGAGAGCATGTATCGTGTTTAATCGACTTCCAAAAGGCTCTTAATTCTGGTGTTTATATACTTTTTACCATAGCTCGGGCATAATTCCAGAAGAAGTTGCAAAAATTTTTGGTTCGAAAGGGCTTAGTTCCGAAATGGTCTCACTACCATCATCATCTGATGGTGGGTTTGGACAGAAAACGAAACTCTTGAAAAAATTACAACAAATCAATAGTAATTGCTGCTATCGCATGTGTACTGTTTACGCAATCGCACAGCATTGTTTCGATACAACATTTTATAGAAAATAACTTATTTTATATCATCAGAGACTCACCTGTCTCCAATCATCAAAGTCCGAGCTGGATTCAGATTACAAGATTCCAGATACTTTCTGACGTAGTCATGTGGCTTTCCCACCACAAATGCCTTTCTGTCTGAACAAGTTTCAACGGCTCTCACCAATGTTCCTGTACCCGGTACAACTATAGAACCACCCCTCGGAAATCTTTCATCAGTATTTGTAGCTACGAACAGACATTCTTCAGAAGCCAAGTAGGAGGCCGCTTTCATGAACTTTGGATAACTGACGTGTTCGTCAAAACCTACAACTACAGCACCAACTTCAGGGTCTAGGTCTGCTGGATTCATTGCTTTGTAGTCCGGCTTTACAGGATCAGGCTGTGAACAAGATTTTTTAAATTAATCTATTGAATAAAATGCTACCTTAGGTAAAGTATCTAAGGTAGTATTTACCAACACAGATACCTTAAATCAAAAACAATCGCACATTGAGTAATTTGAAGATAAGTCGCCACTTATACTTACCTGCTAGGTCCAATTAATATCTAGCTATCTGGTGTACAATAAAGCGATTTATTATTATTTGATTAGGTACTTAAAGAACAAATTCATAATCAATAAGGGAGGAAGGTAATTAATCGATTACCTAGATTGGATTATGCGATTACTTTGCCAAGAAACTTCGACACACCCTTACTCTACAGTCACCAACAAAATGTTTTTTTTCCAGGAGGACTAATATCAAGGCAGAATTCTTGAAGCCAAGGACATGCTTTGTATTCGTATGTGTTTGTAAATAGTAGAGTATCATAATCAGTATATTGTATTCTATAGATTTTTATTGAAAGCTGCCAGTAGATTACCTTGTAAAACAGGGCGGTCTGTACCCTGAATCACACAATCGCAAGAATTTTATTAAAACTTTTTAACAACATAAATATTTATTATAATAAATCCTTTATAACAATTTATTCTCACATAAAACAGGTTATTGTAAGCATCATATAATGTATGTCATATCTTTAAAGGAAGTAAAAACTCAATTCAAATTTCTCAACTTAAATTTCATAAGTTTGTACACATATTTATTCTTCTTTGGCAACTTAGCTTTACAAATACCTATAGGTATATGTACATCCACATTATTATATTCAGTACTGAACACCGCGGTATTACCCACGCTACAACAACCGCGGGTAGCGCCGCGGAGCAAAGCCAGTATAAAAAAACCTAAGTCTAAACCTAACCTTAGATGATGTAAGGTTAGGTTATCTGTCTGCCAGTGAAAGTCCCGTCAAAACCATTCCAATCGTTTCAAAAACAAACAAAATTCGAAAAAAAACATTTTATTTGATATATTTACTGTGTATACATACATATGCATTTAGTAAAAAGCGGTTATTTTAATATTACAAACAGACACTCCAATTTTAAACTTTCGCGTTCTATGATATATTAACAATTATTTTTACGAGAATTAACGCGTCAGCCTGTGACCACGGCCAGTGCAACCTGGTCGAAACGTCAGGCAAATCAGAGGTAATTTTAAAAGTGATCTTTTAATAAGTGATCGCGTTAATTCCCGTAAAAATAATTGTTAATATACTCCAATTTTATTTATTTGAATAGATGTTTTTTTTTGTTTTTGCATAATTGTATTCGCTTACATCTGTCAGTCTTTCAAACAAAAGATTATCAGATAATGACTAGAATATTATGAACTACAAAAATACGTTAAACAAACACATATGAGGTATTTGTCTAATTTTGTAAAAAGTAACATTTATCTATAAAGAAGAAACATTATAACTATTATCTCACAAAAATAAATACCACTGAAGATCAAAAGCTTTTTATATACATTAAACATTACATTATGAATTTTTATAAAAAAAAATGCTTTATATTAAAAAAAAGTTCTTTGGATATCATACTACGAATGGATTTTACTACATTCTTATCATAGAAAACGGTTTCTACGATGTATTTAAATTCGTTGGAAGCGCACCCTTCAACAAACTTATGAATATTACCTTACTACATAGGTTCCGTATATATTTATCAAACGATAAATAAGCAAATTGTAAAAATTACAGCAAATTATAAATAACAATATAAAACAAAACACTATTAAAATCGTTAAAAGTCGTCACGCAACTTAAGGTAAAATAACATGACAGTGCAGTCTGCTCACATAGCTAACAATCAACTAATATTTTGCACAATCCACAAACAACATTAGATAATTTGATTTTTCAGGGTTACTACAGAGGAGGGGATCATCTACAAACTGTAGGTGGCCCAAGGCACGTCGGGGTTCCAGGGATTTCCTTTCCAGGGTGTACCTAGTTCCCCGGTTTCTAGTGCCTGAGACGGTGTGCGGTTTTTAATCGGTTCGAGTCCGACATAGCCATCGGTTGGTGGTATCCGAGGGAACTTCCGCACAAAAAAAGGCTCGGTTCGATGAGAGAGTTATCACAGCCATATAGGAATTCAATTGTTCCAAAATTATTCGAATGAAAGCTTAATGCTTTATTTGCGTTTTTATATAGTTTCATGTTATATGCTAGTATGTGCTTGTCTTGCTGAAGGCATGCTACATGTCTAACTCAAAAGAATTCGTAGGCCTTCTTGCTAAGTATAGTTATGTATACCTAATTAATAAATACTTAATTTGTATTCGCAATAACTTTTTATATAAGCATGCCAAACAATCAGAACCTTCTAAATATATCTATTAAATAAATATATGTATACTAGCTGCCCGGCAAAAAAAATCGTGGTATGAAAAGTAGATGTTGGCCGATTCTCAGACCTACTAAATATGCATATAAAATTTCATAAAAATCGGTCAAGCCGTTTCGGAGGAGTATTGTAACTAACACTGTGACACGAGAATTTTATATATAAGATAATAATGTATGACGATTAAACTGTCGTTTGAGTTTAAACAATGGAGAGTAGATCGCCTAGTTTCGGCAACACAACATTGGGAAGCGGTGGCGTGTTCTCACTAAGAAGCCTTTCTAGGTCTTTGCTAGATGTCACTCCAGATAGGACTAAAAGGGTCTGGAAACCACAACGCACACCAAACTCAATGTCAGTGCTACATCTGAAAATAAAAATTATTAGAATAAACGTATATACTTAAAATATGTATTACACGTATGTAGGTTTGATGTAGCTCATGGATTTTTCCAGAATTGACTAAAAGTACAATTTCTTTTCGAGCCTGCTTCGGACCAAAATTGATACAATGTGATAGACGAGAAGTACATTGAAATTTAACTTGATCTTGATTTCCATTTATAGAGTAGAGCATAGCCCTAAATCTTGAAAACGCTATCATTGACTACTATCAACTAGCAAGGAACTTATTTATAATTTCCATGTAAGTGATGTACTTAAGCTTTATAAAATCAAGAACAAAAGCAAACTCTCATTAAGCTCTGATAACAGACATCAACGCAAATCTGGGTCGTTTAGTTATCTCGATTGATATTTCAGGCTTGGCAGAAAATATATTTGACGGGCCTTATTAAGGCCTTAATAAGTAAAAGAATATATTAGAGGACATACTTATCTCCGATCATCAAAGTCCTAGCAGGATTCAAGCCATAACTTTCTAGATACTTTTTCACATAATCATTTGGCTTTCCAAGCACTAATGCCTTTCTACCGGAACACGTTTCCACTGCTTTAACCAGAGTTCCGCTACCCGGTTCAACAACAGGACCAGGTCTTGGGAATCTTTCATCGGTATTTGTTGCTATAAACAAACAATCTTTGGACGCTAAGTAAGAAGCAGCTTTCATAAACTTGGGGTAACTGACGTGTTCGTCAAAGCCCACAATTACAGCACCCACTTCTGGATCTAAATCGGATTCCTTCATTGCTCTAAAGTCCGGTTTAATCGGATCCGGCTGCAAAACAAATGATCTAATATTAAACAATGCCATTTGCATTTGGGCAAACAAATAATATCAAAACAAAAATAGAGGCACTCATCCTATGGAAAATTTTCAATATTTTTTTAAATATTTCAGTGACATGAAACTAATCATTTATTAGGCTAAATATCCTCTTTCTAGAGGAGGTATATTCATACAAATATAGGGACAAAATCAGATTTTTCCTTTGCCATGTTACCATCATTGATGACAATATCGATATCTCTCGTTTATTTATTACTAGCTATTGCCCGCGGCTCCACCCGCGTGTATATCAGTTATCGCTGCAAATAGTAGCCTATGTGTTATTTTGATATATAAGCTATATTACTGTGAAGTTTCATCCAAATCCGTCCAGTAGTTATTGCGTGAAGAAGTAACAAACATACACACTCACAAACTTTCGCCTTTATATATTAGTGTGAAGTGTGATGTGAAGTGTGATGTGATATGATTTCATAGAATTAGGCTACCCAAATTATATATATTTAAACTGCGTTTTAAAAAGCAACTTTAATTAACAAATACTGAAACTAATCAATCTGAACTTTGTATAATTAGTGTTACTCTGTTCATATTTACAGATTTAATTTTGAACTTTGCGTAACGGTATCACAGGCAGTATGAAGCAAAATAAATGCATTTTACAGCATATCTACTTCTTAACCAGTGCGCATTTTTTTTTGCTCGGACTAATTTTGTAACAGGTCGTTTGTTCTTTAGCTGGTTTAACATAATAAGTAAAGATCAGTTAATTTCTTTGATATGTAGCAATTCTAAATGAAAAGAACTAAAAAGGTGTAAGTTTATTATCTTCTAAAATAAAAGAAACAATACAAATATTTCTTGACAAACTTACTCACTGTGTTCGTACTAGAAATACATTACATAGCATTGTAACAATATCCGCATACAAAAAAAAAGTAATTAAGTAAGTTATGGAATACAAGCTGCATCGCGCAATTAAAGTTCTCACATTTATCTTGGTTACGGATACGAATCATCGGGGCTTGATCTACCGAGAATGAATAATCTAAAAGCTACTTACTTGAATTACTTCTTGAAGATTATATGGAATCGTAAGCTCGTGAGATTCCTTTGGAACTGACTGATTTTTCCCTCTGGTAAATCCTTTAATCCTTTGGTAGGTGATTCATTAATTCCGACTAGCCAAGGTTGGCAGGTTGTTCTACGTAGGTCATCTTCTCTTGTTCTTCGCGAAGCGAAAATGATTGGTAGCACTTGGGATTCCCGAACTTCCGAGAACGGACGTTGAGTAATACGACATTTTTATTAAATAACACTTAATTAAAACATGGTAAAAAAAAAAGAGTTTTTCAAACCCCCACCTCCAAACGCAAAGGAATGAAATTTACTCCTATTTAAGTTTCAATAATCATTATTATTATTAATTGCATAAGAAAAATGCGCACTGGTAAAAAACTGATAACAGGCGATATTGTAGTTGAAAATCTCAAATAATATATCATGGAATATAAAGCACGTTAGCTTTGATTACGTCAATATCTTTGTAGCATGTATTTATTTGGCTTTACATTCATTCATTAAAATAAGAAAAGTTTTAAAAACTTAATAATTAAAGATCAACCAGTCTTATTATACCTTTTACTTAATATTGGATATATTTTAAAAAAATTTTTAAAGATAACTTTTTAAGCCTCAAATTTATAACTTTTTTATGAAATATAAACTTAGTAGTACACTTAAATGATTACTATCAAATTAAATATCACGTTTTTACTATTATATAGTAAAAATCACTAATTGAAATATCGAAATGCATTTTAATTATATGAATAACTCTTTATTGTACACCAGATAACTAAGTAAATTACTTAAAGCTAGGTCAGTACAATTAGCGGCCTTATCGCTCAACATGCAATCTCTTCCAGGCAACAGTGGGTTTAATATATAATAAATATTTATACTACTAACCCCTATACCAATATGTCTTATGCCAACAGCTTTTAATTCCTCACCAATTCCATTAGAACCCAGCAAATAAACTTTTTTCGTAAAACCAATACCTTTCAGGTAATGTGCTGCCAAGTATGCAGTGGACAGGATTTCATCCTGTAATAATATAACATCAAAGTAAGAAAGGATAAAACATAATCAATCATAATAATAATATTTAGGAAATTTGCTAATTGTATAAGAAGTCCTACAGTTTCATGCGGTTATTATCCTTCCGCGTGTAACGCCGCGGAGCAAAGCTGGTCTAAAAAAGTAGCCTACGTTACTCCTTATATCATCAGCTACCTATCAGCTAAAGTCCCGTCAAAATCGGTCCAGCCCTTCCAGAGATAAGCCGGGACAAGCAGACAGACAAAAGTTAAAAAAATCTTGTTTTGGTTGAGTCAATTTTTTTTCAATACAGTACTTCATGTCGGCTAGAGGGCGCCACATTACATTCAGTGACACTTCCTATAGCCTATAACCAGAAGGCGATCAAATGAACATACATACATATATAGTGCCATACGGTACTTAGACTGCCTCGGTGGCGCAGTGGTAGAGTCTCGGGTTCGATTCCCGGGTCAGAACAAATGTTTTTACGATCTGCAAATATTTGTTTCGGAGTTTGGGTGTTTTCTATGTATGTATTTACAACAAAAAAAGTATATAAGTATTCATATCAGTTGTCTAGTACCCTTAACACAATTTCTGCCTAGTTTGGGACTAGATGGCGTTGTGTGTTAGATGACCGAAATATTTATATTTATTTATATTTATAGTCTGTCAAAATCATAACCCTCCTTTGACTTTGCCATAGTCGGGTTAAAAATATTATTTTTACCCGATTACGGCAAAGCCAAAGGAGGGTTATGATTTTAATATAACAAATAGACACTTCAATTTTATTTATTTGTATAGATGTATAGATGAATGACACTATAGAACTACTAAGCTAAATAGAAAAGTCTAGAGATATATTTTGCAAGTATAGCTTTAGCTGTTATTATTGTCAACATCAATAGTGTTTAGTAGTCCACTGATGGACATACTGATGGACATACTGTCCTGATGGCTACTCTTTAGATGTAACCAGTATTTTAAATTAAATAACTTATTAATCTTAATTTCTTGACTGTATAAATCAGTTTCGGAGCTTAGATTCCCAAAAGTTAATTGTGAGTGTTAACAAATAGAGATTTTAATGTATTACTTACTTTTCTTGGCTTAAAGTAATCATTTATTATTATATACTTTTATTACATTTCATTTTTAATGATCACTTGATGCATATCAATAATAACAAAGTATAAATTATGTTATACCTGTGACGCTATAAAGCCCATTTGTTGAGCTTTACTAGCAAATTCACTGCGAATTTTGGTTGAATTATTTGTTACATAAAATATTTTCTTTCCCAACTCTCGGAAATAATTCATTGCATCAGCCGATCCTGGAAGGACATTATTGTCTATCCACAGAACACCTGAAAAGATTGTTTAATTGAAATTAATCAATAATTATTTAAAACTTAATCATCTATTTATTAATAGTTATGGCACACTGATGTATGTATATCATATCTAAATTATAAGTCAGCCTTAGTAGGATCTTAGTATCATCATCATCACTACCATAGTCCACTGCTGGACATGGCCTCTCCAATTGCAGGCCACTTGGTGGTTCAATCCTCGGCTTCTCATATATTAGAATGGATTTAATTAAATCTATATATATTAAACTGTCATAAAAAAAAATGGTGGTGCCAGTAAAAAATAACTATACAATTTCAGTTAACTTATATTGTTCTAAGAAATAAAATCATTCTAATTGGATATTTTAATAAGTAAACTTAGTAATAATAATCTTTGGTGTACCTAATCACATAATATGAATTTTGTTTATAAAATACTAGCAGCCCGTCCCGGCTTCGCACGGGGTAGACAATTATTTATTTTTGGAAATTTGGATATAAAAACAGTTTTTCACAAATGTTTTTATTTATTAAAAAAATATTATTTATTAATTATATATTAAAAAAAACCCCACAGTTATATTTGTATGTAAGTCTATTTATGTTCAATTTCTTTGATGGTTTAATTGGCGGGCACTTAAATAAGTAATATTTACATAGGATATTATATACATTTTTACTATGTTTTTTTAAGTAATCAGAATAAAAGCAGAGTCGAATAAAATATATACAGTCTAAATTAAATGTTGACAACTTTCAACTAAAAATGTATCTACCTATACATCTAGGTATTTCAAAGAAATTTTTGTTCGTGTCGATAGAAACTTGCCTATCATTATTTAGTATTTTCCTTACAAAATTTTTTTTTTTTGTTTTGTTGTTTTCTGCTTTTTATTTTGGTTTTATATATTTTTGTGTGTTTTTTTTTGTTTTTTATTTTTTATTAAAAAAGGGTTTGTCATTAATCATTTTCATTCTTATTATTACTTGATAATTTACATTTTTAGTATTTTTTATTTTACAGGTTTACTTTTACATTATTTACAGATATAATATTGTAACGTCGTAGTATCGACTTATACACTAGAAATTATAACCTATTCGTTTTGATACCATTTCCTTGTTGTGAGTTTAGTTTTGACAGATGTCACATCAGTTTGACATAATCTATGGAAATTTGGTAGACTGATCGATTTATTTAAGAGTTGTCCCTTCCGATGGCGCTCTGAGGTAATTTTGTGGCTGGGAACACTCTACTAGTTTGTCATTCCTTTTTCCGGTCGAACACTGAGAGAGAGTGGTTGACATATTTTAACAATTTGTTGGTTCTTGTTGAATCGTTCTTAATTTGGCTAATCACCACGGTCCATGGCCAGATAAATGCGGCGGAAGATGCCCCGCTGTTAGTTATCGTGAATTAATGTTTATTTCGACTTTTTCTGGTAAGTAAAATGGTGACGCAACGTTCGACAAGAACGTTTGGTATTTTGAAGCGAATTGAGATGTAAATAGGTGATTTCACTTACAGAAACTAACATCGAAAGATTCGCCAAGGGATTCGTTGGATTTTCTAAGGATTTGACACGTTATTTTGTTACTTGCTATTGTTTGGAGCTTTGAAGAATTTTTGAAATATTGTTACTAAAAGAAACCCTGGTGAGTACTGAATCATTTACGATGAGAATGGGATTGATAACCAAAGTGATAAAGTAATTAACCAGTGAATTATCTTTGTTTTAGCAAGAAGCGCGGGGTTTCTTTGTTTCTTTTTCTTTATTTCTTTTTTTACTTTTCTTTTTTTCTTATATTTTTATACTGGAATTTTTCTGGGATATTAGTATTATCCTCATTAGAACATTACATTTTTTTATAACCTATTTTTACAAAGGTTTGTTGTGTAAAGTTGCTCCCCACTTACATTAAATTAACCATGAACCTACCTATGGCATTAGTATAATAGCCATAGAAGCAAGAGGCTGCCTTAACATCCACGTGTGAAGAAGCCAAAGAGAGGGACAGCCAGACTCTCCTGTCTGGCTCATGTAACGTAGAATTTTAACTTAAAGGATTGCAATGACAACAGAAACAGTAACCAGTGTAGCGATACTCTTAGCATAGTATATCCACCTGTAAGACCTTACCCTTCAGACACTACGGGTTAATAAATCTGCTTTTAAACTATTTGTTCATCAGTCAGTACTCCCCGCCCTAGATTAAGGGTTCAATGTTGGCCGAGTTATCCACGGCATTGGTTTGTTATTTTTAGGATTTGTTTGTAAGTTGCCATCGGGGGAAAATGATTGGTTAAGACCCAAGCCTGGCGCCCGAGATATTTGTTTTTAATTTGTTTATTTGTTCTATTCTGGCGAGGGTCAGTTGGTTTGTTCGTTGGTATTGACTTCCGATGGTAGCAAGCAAAAACACATTTTAGTTTTTATTTAGTTTATTATTCATTTATTAGTTCACAACACAATTTCAATTATATTTTATTTTTTTATATTACAATTTGTCGCCAGCGCACAGGGACTGAAGTAGTTTCTGAAGGTTAAATTGGATACTGTTGTTGTTGCATCCTACTTTTTTAAACACTATTCTATGTTTTTGTGTTATTTTTATTAATTGTTAACATTAAGTACGGTTTTATTTGCAATTTTGCAACAATTGTTTTACACCATTGTGACCTTTACACACAATGTTTATTTTTACTTTAACAAAACAACAATAATTAAGGTTATTCTACTGCTTATTGTATTCTCTATTAAGGGTATAGACTACTTCAACATTGTGTTTTGCAATTTAATAATTTTGGATGTGTTTATATAAAGTCTACTCGGCAAAGCTTTTGCTTTGACTATTGTCAATCATAGCTTGATATTGTTCATCTTTAAAATAATGCTTCACTTTGATAAACATTAGTATTGGAAATATTATATTTTAACTTTTTGTAAATTGAACTTAAAACAGCCTAGCTTAACTTTGTATTACCTAGCTTTTACAATAATTGTGAGTGGTTATTGCAATCTACAGATGCTCTTTAATTTAAAAAAATTAGACATTTATATTAAAACTTAACATTTGCTATAATTTCACTTTTAAATAAATTTAAACATATCTCTTCACAAGGCTTCACTTTTGAATGAACTTGAATTTGGCTATGCTTTAAATAACTTGGCTTTTCTTAACATTTTGCTTATAAATAAATTTAAACTCATCGTTTCACAACATTCACTTTTGAACGAAGTCGGGATTTACATTGCTTTAAATAAAATTAACTTTTCTTATCATTTTGCTTATAAATAAATTAAAACTTATCTTTCCACAACATTCACTTTTAAATGAACTCGGTATTGACTTTGCTTTGAAAAATTAACTTTTCTTATCATTTCACATTGAAATAAATTTAAACTTCTCTTTTCATAACGTTTCACTTTTGGATAGATTTGGATTTGACTTTGCTTTAAAAAATTAACCTTTCTTATCATTTCACATTGAAATAAATTTAAACTTCTCTTTTCATGACGTTTCACTTTTGGATAGATTTGGATTTGACTTTGCTTTAAAAAAAAATTTTTAACATTTCTTATCATTTCACTTTGGAATAAATTTAACTTATCCTTTCATAACATTTCGCTTTTGGATGAATTTGGATTTGACGTTGCTTTGGAATACTTAACGCTTGACTTCTATTTTAGAGTTTTGTGGTTATCGTCGGTTTTCATTATGGACAAGGGAGTTCAATGTCCACCGTTTGCCAGCGGAGATTAATTGCATACCGGATTCGTCGGATGTTCATTGTTCTACTGCTCATGCACCAGGATTGCCTTTGTTCAGCACCATGAATGAACACATTAGGAGGAACTTGCCTATTTCTACTTCGAGGCCGCCTGATTTGACTAAAAGCAAGATTGTTTTTGACGGTACTACCTGTGTTAGAGAATTTATTGCTCGGGTTGAGGAGTACTTCTTGTCTAGGAACTTCAATGAATTTGTGTTGGTCGCTTCGTTCCCTGATCTTCTTGCAGGTATCGCAGTCAAATGGTTCCGTGTTACTCGTAAAAACATCTCTTCGTGGAATGAGCTTAGGGTTGCTTTACTCAAACGTTTTGATAGGCCTGATTATGATTACCTTATGGGGCATGACCTTCGTACCCGCAAACAGAAGCCTGGTGAGTCACTTCCGGATTTCATTTCAGAACTTATTGATATTACTAGTCACCTTGGCACCCCTGTTCCAGAGTCTGTGATCATAACTATAATTAAGCACAACATGTTGCCAATTTATGGTCCTTATGTTTTTGGTAGACAGATTTCTACGCTTGATGATTTTGTGGGTTTGGGTAAGGAGTTGGAAGTTTTTGTTAACCGGGAGTCTCTTAAAGATTTTTCCCAACCTTTTGATATTTTAAAAGTAGAGTCTAACGCTGTTAGGTCAGATGATACTAAAATTACTTGTTTGAAGTGTAAGTCAATCGGACACACTTATAAAAATTGTCTTTCAATTCAGGGTATGATTTGTTTCAAGTGCCAGAAGTTGGGAGTTGTCACAAAGTTTTGTGATGTGTGCAATTCGACCCAGAAAAACTCGCAAGAGTCCAAAGAACTGTTTAGGCCCCGTCGAGCTCCGGTTCCTGAGAAAACTAGAGATGACTCAATGTTTAAAAAAATTGTTAGACACACTGAACGCCCTGACGAGGTCACTTGTAGTAAAGAATTTCCCATTGTTAAAAATAAATTTTCGGGTTTACAGATTAGTAAATTTAATTCTAAAGTAGTGAGTCCTAAAGAACCCATTTTTGATACTATTAAATTAAAACATGATGAAATTAATTCTGACCTTCAGATTCATAAAACTATTGAGAAATTAAAACAACATTATTTTTGGAACGGCATGTTTAATGAAGTCCACAAAAGTATTGGATCTGGTAACATTCGTAAGGCCTTTACACACAGCATGTGCATGTCTTCAAGTGTTGTGGTTAATCCTGAAAAGTTGGACCGCCCTAGGGTAGTGCTTTTGGTTGATTTAATTGGAATTTTGCCTGAAATTTACTCTGAACATAAAATTATTCTTTCGGTTGTAGATATTTCCACAAAGTTTTACCGGATTTTCCCATTAGTAAAAGAAACAACATTGTCTGATTTTAGAGCCCGGGAAAAAGAAAATAATCTTAAAATTGATTGCCCTAAGATTGTAGTTTGTGATAGCGGTACTCAATTCATTTCTAAATATTCTGTAGATTTCATGAAGAGTTACAACATTACAAAATTATCTCATAACGCGTTGTATACTCCAAAAATTAACACAGTAGGGAAATATAATAAGACGGTGGAGACTGGTAATACACGTTTTGTTAAAGAGGATCATCGTACTTGGTCTGAATTTGTTCCTCACAGCCAATTCGTTTTGAATGGCAGTGTGAGTCTTGCTACGGTTTTAGTATTTACTTTTCTTTTGTTTAGTAGCAAGAGCCTTTTGTTTGTTGAATTTGTTAGATTTTGTGTTCTTGAGAGGAGTTCAGATGGCGTTTGCCTTTTACAGGGCCTCTCAAGAGCATCATTGTTTGTTACGCCATTAGGTATCTTGTCATTTTTAATTTTTGGAAGTTTTACTATTTAGTAGAGCCGTGTTGAGTCCGGTTGAGAATAGCTCATCCCCATTTCTTCCTATGGGTGTCGTAAAAGGCGACTAAAGGAATAAGCCGTGTTGAGTCCGGTTAAGAATAGCTCATCCCCATTTCTTTCCGTGGGTGTCGTAAAAGGCGACTAAAGGATATGAGGAAGGATGAACAGCAACATCATCAGCTGGAACCTAGCCGTGTTGGGTCGGTGAAGAATAGCTCATCCCCATTTTTTTCCATGGGTGTCGTAGAAGGCGACTAAAGGGATATTTAGTATTATTTTGTAAATTTGTTAGGAGTCCTTGTTTAGTGTCTCCGATTTTTTTATTGTTAGGTAGTCTATTTAGGACACTTGTTTATTGGCTTATAGCTACATTAGTATTATGTTTATTTGTGGTGGAAGCTATCGCAAGATAGCTACTGTCAGGCGTCGTCATGTCGGATGTTGTGGGTCCTAAGGGATGTTCGTTAATTATTGCAGTAACAGGTCGACATGGTGACTACCCTTAGATTATATAGAACACTTTATATATTTGCATCAAGACGGACCTTTACGCGGTTCCGCAAATTTGTTTTTGTTTCAGTGTCTAGATAGGTTGTATTTGAGCCCTTTTTGTGGGTAGAATATTTTGTTTATTTATTATTATATTCACACTCTATCCAAGTGTGTTATTATATTCACACTCTTTCCAAGTGTAGAATATTTTGTTTATTATTATTATATTCACACTCTTTCCAAGTGTAGAATATTTTGTTTGTTTGTTATTATATTCACACTCTTTCCAAGTGTAGAATATTTTGTTTGTTATTATATTCACACTCTTTCCAAGTGTAGAATATTTTGTTTATTATTATTATATTCACACTCTTTCCAAGTGTAGAATATTTTGTTTGTTTGTTATTATATTCACACTCTTTCCAAGTGTGGAATATTTTGTTTATTATTATTATATTCACACTCTTTCCAAGTGTAGAATATTTTGTTTATTATTATTATATTCACACTCTTTCCAAGTGTAGAGTATTTTGTTTGTTTGTTATTATGTTCACACTCTTTCAAAGTGTAGAATATTTTGTTTGTTTGTTGTTATGTTCACACTCTTTCAAGGTGTGGAACATTTTGTTTGCCTTTTGTTGTATTGTGCCCGGTAGTTCGGTGGTGTTGAGCCGATCACAATACACAATTTTTTGTGTTCACACTCTTTCAAAGTGTGGAACATTTTGTTGCCTTTTGTTGTATTGTGCCCGGTAGTTCGGTGGTGTTGAGCCGATCACAATACACAAATCTTTTTATACATTATTCTATTAGAGTCGGTGACGAAGGTGTCCAACCGTACTTCTTGGATATTGTTATCTTTGTTAGATATTCAATTCCTAATGGATATTTGTTTAAGATTTATTTTCTAAAGTTAATATTATTCTATTAGAGTCGGTGACGAAGGTGTCCAACCGTACTTCTTGGATATTGTTATCTTTGTTAGATATTCAATTCCTAATGGATGTTTGTTTAAAGTTTATTTTCTAAAGTTAATATTATTCTATTAGAGTCGGTGACGTAGGTGTCCAACCGCACTTCTTGGATATTGTTATCTTTGTTAGATATTCAATTCCTAATGGAATTTTGTTTAAGATTTATTTTCTAAAGTTGTTATTATTCTATTAGAGTCGGTGACGAAGGTGTTCAGCCGCACTACTTGGTTATTGCTGTCTTTGTTGGAATTACATTCCTAACTGATATTTGCTTTAGTAAAGTTTGATATTGTTCTATTAGTCATTTATAGAGTTTTTGTAGAGATTTGTTTAGGGTTCTTTTTGTAGAGTCTGAGTCGAAATTTTAGATGTTCCCAATGTTTATTTTTTGAGAGTTCTGTTTGGTTATTACTTTGCAGCTTAAAAGAAAGAGTCCTTTCTTTTAATCTTTTTTTTTTGGGTTGGTATGTAATGTAACGTCGTAGTATCGACTTATACACTAGAAATTATAACCTATTCGTTTTGATACCATTTCCTTGTTGTGAGTTTAGTTTTGACAGATGTCACATCAGTTTGACATAATCTATGGAAATTTGGTAGACTGATCGATTTATTTAAGAGTTGTCCCTTCCGATGGCGCTCTGAGGTAATTTTGTGGCTGGGAACACTCTACTAGTTTGTCATTCCTTTTTCCGGTCGAACACTGAGAGAGAGTGGTTGACATATTTTAACAATTTGTTGGTTCTTGTTGAATCGTTCTTAATTTGGCTAATCACCACGGTCCATGGCCAGATAAATGCGGCGGAAGATGCCCCGCTGTTAGTTATCGTGAATTAATGTTTATTTCGACTTTTTCTGGTAAGTAAAATGGTGACGCAACGTTCGACAAGAACGTTTGGTATTTTGAAGCGAATTGAGATGTAAATAGGTGATTTCACTTACAGAAACTAACATCGAAAGATTCGCCAAGGGATTCGTTGGATTTTCTAAGGATTTGACACGTTATTTTGTTACTTGCTATTGTTTGGAGCTTTGAAGAATTTTTGAAATATTGTTACTAAAAGAAACCCTGGTGAGTACTGAATCATTTACGATGAGAATGGGATTGATAACCAAAGTGATAAAGTAATTAACCAGTGAATTATCTTTGTTTTAGCAAGAAGCGCGGGGTTTCTTTGTTTCTTTTTCTTTATTTCTTTTTTTACTTTTCTTTTTTTCTTATATTTTTATACTGGAATTTTTCTGGGATATTAGTATTATCCTCATTAGAACATTACATTTTTTTATAACCTATTTTTACAAAGGTTTGTTGTGTAAAGTTGCTCCCCACTTACATTAAATTAACCATGAACCTACCTATGGCATTAGTATAATAGCCATAGAAGCAAGAGGCTGCCTTAACATCCACGTGTGAAGAAGCCAAAGAGAGGGACAGCCAGACTCTCCTGTCTGGCTCATGTAACGTAGAATTTTAACTTAAAGGATTGCAATGACAACAGAAACAGTAACCAGTGTAGCGATACTCTTAGCATAGTATATCCACCTGTAAGACCTTACCCTTCAGACACTACGGGTTAATAAATCTGCTTTTAAACTATTTGTTCATCAGTCAGTACTCCCCGCCCTAGATTAAGGGTTCAATGTTGGCCGAGTTATCCACGGCATTGGTTTGTTATTTTTAGGATTTGTTTGTAAGTTGCCATCGGGGGAAAATGATTGGTTAAGACCCAAGCCTGGCGCCCGAGATATTTGTTTTTAATTTGTTTATTTGTTCTATTCTGGCGAGGGTCAGTTGGTTTGTTCGTTGGTATTGACTTCCGATGGTAGCAAGCAAAAACACCTTTAGTTTTCATTCATTTATTATTCATTTATTAGTTGTTCACACAATTCACAATATTATTTTTTATTTTTTTTATATTACAATATTAAGGTAGATTTACGTTTTTTACTTTTATATTTGTCAGTTTTTATCTTAAAGCTTCACTGTAAACTACGTTGGCAGTTGTATTTGTAGATGGCAACAAAATATATTGATTTTCAGGAGATCCCACTCGAAAAAGGGCAACATACATTTGTCCATGAGAAAAGCATTCTTTTCTTAGGTCGATGCCAACCATCGAAAATGTTTGACCCTGGGACTTATTTATTGTGAGGGCAAATGATGTTTTTAGAGTAACCTCTTAAAAGATATAGGCAAGTCCGTATGAATCATGGGGATCCGCGGTTTGTAGGCGAGCTGTCCGGCCGCGGCCCCGGTGATTATAGTGGCTACTATGACGTTCTCCCGCAATTCCTTCACCAGAAGTCTCGTGCCATTGCACATCTTGGGAGGGCATAGGTTCCTCAGCAGCATTACGGGAGTGCCTACCTTTAATTGTAGTTCGTGGGGCGGCAAGCCGGAAGGATTCAGGGAATTTAAAAATTCTTGTGGATAGTGCACTGTATCTTCGATGTTGCATACTGTGTCAATAGATTTGTAAGATTTAAATTCACCGGGTACTTTTTCCATAATAATTTTGTTAATCTCATTAACCGATTCATTTCGCGGGGACACTATCGCTCTCGAACAGAGCCAATTGAAATTTCTCTCCGTAAGATTTTGCATGTCCGGATATATTGTGTCCACAAGAATTTCTAGGCTCTGAACGATTTGACCCAATTCGTTATCCAACAATACCTGGGGACTGTTTGCAACCGGAGACGGTAATTTTCCGTCTCCAAGTTTTAGAAGTTTTTGTGAGAAATTATTATCGTCATTGTCACTTAAATGTGCTCTCATATTTGTGCGCAGATTAAGAGTTTCAATCGATTGCCATAAAGTTGATAATTTAAGGCAAGCTCGAATAACGTCAGCTCGAGTACCTTTTGTTATAACTGGTAATGTTTGACGAGTCTCCAGCTAAAACAAACGTCACGCCCCCCATTATACGGTCTGAGCTTCGGATGTCTCTCAGCGTGCGCTCCACGGCTTCCACGTGCGCCCTGTGGCTCATGATGCACTCGTCCCAGATGACCAGCGAAGTGTCTTGTAAGAGCTGCCCCAGCGGACCGTTTTTGCGGATCGAGCACACAGATTGTTGTTGCAAACAACGGCCACGGCGCTATGGCGGTTTTGTTTACTGTTTGAATTTTTTAATTCGTAATATCTTTTGAATGGAAAGTCCAATTTAAATAATTTAAAAGCTATTTTATAGGTAGTTAAATGGTCTTGACCTTAAAATAATTTATTTGGATAAGGAATTATATAAACACATAAATAGCATGGTTTGGATTTAAAATGAAAAAAGTTGTTGTAGTGACATAACTACAATAGTTGGACATATGCTACCGCGGAGTTTTTTGTAGACATTATGATGTTCTTTAATATTGTTGTACATTATTTTGTTCTATCGCTAATAGTTTCGGCAGCGCATTCGACGAAAGACATTTTAAGACTCATTTTTCTACACCTTCGGTTACATTGTTCAAATTTTACCAAGGATCCCTAATTTTTTTCAAAATGAAATGTAGCCTATGTCAAATTGGAAGAATGTAGCATTCTATTGGTGAATTTTTTTTTTAAATCGGCCCATTACTTTTTGAGCCTATTCATTACAAACATACAAACATAGGTACAAATCTTTCCTCTTTATAATATTAGTGTAGATAATCAAGAAAATTTCAAGTTACGTATGTTAATGAACATCAATTCCGCTTGTTTTAGAAAATACTTTGACTAATATGTTGCAGATATTAACTAAAACTTTACTATAGTATTCCAACTGGCACCTAGCATATAATCTTACCAATTGAAACATCTTATGAAAAAGTGGATAAAACAAAATTCAAATGTTTCAATGTTACAATACCAAACATGATAAATTATTTCTTCATAAACTCATATTTATATATTTTTAATAAAAAATACAGAAAATTTTGGACCATTAATTGTCAAATTATTTTGCAACTTTAATTATTAATGCAGTTAGGTAATATAAATGGAATAACTTAAACATACCATCACAATCAGTTAAAACTGTATCAAAAGAGTTCAAAAATTCTTGAACTTGATCTTTACTAGCTTCCTGAAGATTGAACACTGCCTGGTTAAACATTATGCTAGAAGTATACGACAGAACTTTATCCGGAACTTTATCACAGAAGGAAGATTTCAGGAATAAATATAAACCGGGAGATTTAAGAAAACGAGAAGTGATTTTAAACATGCCCGTTTATAAAAGATAGAGGGTTATACTAGGTCAAATGTGTCATGTAAAGTAAATTTGTACTGACATTCCTGACTGAATTGGCAATTGACATTGACACTGACGTTTTAAGCTACAAACAGAAAATTACAAAAAAAATATCAGACAACGACTTTATGAACTGGACCAAAGGAGAATGGGCAAAGTGGTCTACCTACTCAACACTAATGAAACATATGTCAGTGAAATGCTTATTTCTATGACTTAATTTCATTCTATGGAAGCACCGCTGTAAGTACTGGGGTTCAAGAGATATAAGAGAATAACGAAAAGTATCCCCTACCTTATTTTTGTAATTTCAATATTTGAAATTTTACGTTGGGTAGACATCAGGACGGTTTCGTACCGCCTGCTGCTAACCTAAACAATAAAATTCTTGATGTAAATATTAATTAAAAGTAATGATAAATTAACGTAACATAAAAATATAAACTATATTTTAAGCATTTTCTTTTTGTTTTGAGAAAAACTCCCATTCATTCAGACCTAAACGCTAGCCATAATTTGGTTATGAATTTATTAGCTACCCATTTCCAATAGAGACAAACGAACAGCAATTAATTTTTAATCTGTAAATAATAATAGTTTTCATAAATCTGTTTTATTTAATTTTCTTACCCTGTTTTCCAATTACAAAGCATAGTGCGACTCATTGGCGCACAATGCTGAATTATGCTGAAGCTTAATTGGAACGTGAATTAGTTTTCAAATGCACCAGCAGAGTGCGCTAAGTTCAGTGTTGAAAAAAAAAAAATATTCAGAGTTAGCAATAACCTCATTAATTTGCAAGCAAAGTGGTTTACATAAAAATTGGTTGAAAACTATTTACGGTTATTTTAAGTAATTTGGATTTTGATAATTACATTAACATTTGTTTGATTTGAGTAATTTTTTTAAATGAGTTCTACCTTCATCCATTATATTTATTTTTTAACACAGTTTGAATTAACTTTGATTATTTCGAAAAAACTGCAGACAGTTATATAGCCTTTGTTTGTGGTCTGTGATGTCCACTGTCAAAATAATTTAGCTTAAACTTCAGATTGAGATGGTCTGAGGATTTAGAGATAAAAATCAGACTCGAGTGTCGTGAATTTTTTTATCGATATGAAATGACCTTTGGTTAACCAATGGAATCCTTATCTACTGCAATTTTCTTTGAATTTTAAAGATAAGTTACTTTTTTATTATTTAGTAAGACATCAATATAATTGCAAGACTTTAAGTACAATTAAAATTCTAAAAAACATATATATTATTTAGTGAAACGACCAACATAATTTAGCAATGGATGTAAATGAAACAATTATTGAAACCTACCGAGAAGGAATTCAAATTGTAAAATATAATAAACCAAATAAGAAAAATGCCATAGATTCTAATATGTACAAACGTGTAATAAACATATTATCGAATGCAGCTTCCGACGACAGCATTTCTGTAATTGTATTGACAGGTGCTGGTGATTTTTATAGTAGTGGTAATGATTTCTCAGCACCCATTGAAAGGAAAAGTCTTTCACACACTTTAAAAGAGTATATAAATGCATTTATTAATTTTCCGAAGTTATTGGTAGCTGTTGTCAATGGACCTGCTATTGGTATAGCTGCTACCACACTCGCACTATGTGATTTAGTGTTTGCTTCTGAAAGTGTAAGTAAACAACAATGAATTAGATTTCATCCTAGATTGTGATTTTTTATTAATTTCCTTATCCAATCTTTACTACTTATGTGTAACTTTACCAAATAAACAGATAATTATTATTTCCAAAGGTATAGTGTGACTTGAATCATTTTTGCTAAGACAAAACTCTTTTTTTATTTTCACATAGTAAACTGTATGTAAACATTACATGGAACATAATGTTCAAACACTAAATAATGTTTGTACTTTTGTTGCGGGATAAATCAAAATGTAAGATGAGGCTCTAGTAAAGCCATGGCTGTACGAACATAAGTAGTTTCATATAATTGTTTATATAATTTATAAGTTTATGGTGGAGATTGTTTAAAAAGGACCTTCTACACAAACCTAAGTATTCTAAATATGCTGCTCTGTGCTATATTTCTTTTTAAAATAAGTATAAAACAATGTTCTTTACATGTTAAATAATATAAATTAAAATAGTGGCACCTTTTGTTGCAGTCTTACTTCTACACACCATTT
Source organism: Spilosoma lubricipeda (assembly GCA_905220595.1). Lineage (NCBI taxonomy): Eukaryota > Metazoa > Arthropoda > Insecta > Lepidoptera > Erebidae > Spilosoma > Spilosoma lubricipeda. The sequence goes on from HG992290.1 coordinate 9,034,970, forward strand.
ACAAAGTTAGGAATTGTAGCAGAAGGTTGTTCTACATTTACATTTCCCCGTTTAATTGGAAACAGAAAGGTATTATCTCACCCAATTGATAAATAAATAAACATCATAAAATAATTTGTAAAATGCTAGAATGCTGATGATAGATAAATCCTATTAAGAAAATAAATAAAACAAAAAGTTTATGGAAATTAAACAAACAGAACATCAAATGGCAATATTACGTAGCCAGGTCTTTTCAGTCCCCAATCCGCAGTTGGCCAGCGTGGGGATGTATGGCCTCAACCCTCTCCTGAAAGCAGACCTGAGCCCAACTGTGGGACATTATAGGTTGTTGATGATGATGATGGAAATTAAATTGTAGCTAATTATTATCTTAAACAACAGGCTCAATCAGGTCTTTAGATGTTAGACTTGCACCGACAGAGCTATTGGCTTAATAGAGACTAATTCAGTATAAATTAAATTTCAACCTAAAGTTCTTTGAAATACAGTTGTATTTGATGCAACGAAACAATACCATTCATCACTTGCCGTCATTCACCAACATTTTTTGTCTATTAGCACTGACCTTATGCCTCCTGCTCTTTCAAAAGCAAATCAGCTTCCCTGTTTAATGAGGGATGCATGATGTCATTTAAATAAGTTATTCAATATTTGAATGAGAAACCAATAATATTAATATGTATATTTTATTTATATATTTCAGGCAACAGAAATGTTATTGTGTAATTATCGAATGTCTGCAGAAGAGGCACTGAAATGTGGATTCATAAATTACATTTATAAACCTGATGACCTCCAATCGGAGGTTTGGAATAAAATTGAGGAGGTATCTAAATTGCCGAGACACTCTGTGGAAGTAACTAAAAAACTAATGAGAGATTCAGTAAGAGCAGAATTGTTAAAAGCAAATGATACAGAACTCAAAGCTCTTAATGCTATTTGGGAAACTGGATCATTTGCAGTTAAAAGTAAAGTATAACATTGATTATTGTAATATGAATAAGTACACTGTACATATGGTTTAAAAATGTTATACAAAACATATATAATTCAACATGTGCAATATAATAATGTTTCGAGATAAACTGTTTTTTTTTTACTTGAGTTGATTAGTTTTTGTTTAGTTTATGTGAAACTAGAAAACATGAAACAGGAGATATTTTCTTTAACCAAAGAAAACATATCCTTTCATTCTTTTAATGAATAAACCAGGGGAAAAAAAGGATACAATGACATTGTTCGTCTTCGTGCTGTCGTGTTTCGTTGGTGAGTGCGTGATACCAGCATGTCAAGGTGTCAAGGGACACCCGGATGGAACGAAGTTCACTGTCAGGATTCATTATTTTTATAATTTATTATGTACAAAAAACCTGTATATACTCAACAAAAATAATCGTCGCGACACCACACTGTTCAATGCGAAATAGAAATGAAAGTGTCTGGCTTGCTTTCTGTAAGAGAGAGAGAGAGAGAGACAGAGAAACATGCGCACGCCGCACGGCTTACAAGCGCTTACTGTAGCAAAAAGTGTCGTGACAACTTTTCGTAAGATTTTTTCCGTCTAGCCCCCTTTCACAACGCGCGATAAGGAACTTCGTTCCAAAAAATATGATATTTTATGTGGCTCAAAGGGATACAGTAATGCGTATAAAAAAATATATAATAATTATTCCATAGAATCGTTGTTGTAATTTTTTTTCAATAAAAGGCTATAAAAAAGATACATTTATCACCTTGCACTTTTTATACTGAAGAAAAAAAAGACAAGGAATTAAAATTAAATTTGTTCATCATAATTCATACTAATTATTGGGAGGAGCGCCATCTCGAAAACGCAACGGGATGACAAGTTCGTACCTACAATTCAAGTACATAATTTTAATTATGTACTTGAATTGTTTTAATAAAACAATTCAAGTAAACTTTACTTTGTTTCTAAATAAATTGCATCTATACTTACATATGCATATATGGGGATCGTGCGTGCGGTATAGAAAATAATCGCAGCGCTTGCCGTGGCAGAAATGTACAGCAATAAACTGCAAAAATAGCAACAGCAATAGTCAGCACAATTTTTTTGTTTTGCGGCCTGGAAATTAGATCAAAGATTTAGGTAAATGGATATAATTAAGCATGGACATATTAAAGCGGTGATATGTTTGCACTTTTCGCTGTAATACAACATACCAAAAATGTAGTTAAAAAAATTTTTGTCTGTCTGTCTGTCTGTCTGTCCGTCTGTCTGTCTGTCTGTTTGTTCAGGGTAATCTCTGGAACGGCTGGACCGATTTCGACGGGACTTTCACTGGCAGGTAGCTTATGATCCAGGGAGTAACTTAGGCTACTTTTTTAGACTAGTTTTGTCCCGCGGCGTTACCCGCGGTATAACAATAAACGTGGGTAACACCGCGGGGTTCAGCTAGTCTATACAAATAAATAAAATTAGAGCGTCTGTTTGTTATATTAAAGTAACCGCTTTTTACTTAATGCATATGTATGTATACACGATACATATACCAAAAATGTAGTTAAAAAAATTTTTGTCTGTCTGTCTGTCGGTCTGTCTGTCTGTCTGTCTGTCTGTTTGTTCCGGGTAATCTCTGGAACGGCTGAACGGATTTTGACGGGACTTTCACTGGCAGGTAGCTGATGATCCGGGGAGTAACTTAGGCTACTTTTTTTATACTAACTTTATCCCGCGGCGTTACTCGCGGTAGAACTATAACCGCGGGTAACACTGCGGGGTTCAGCTAGTTATGAATAAGATCGTCTACATTTTGCTATACCTATCATGATACTGTAGAGGTACTCCAGAAGAGAAGGGCCCATCGCGCTGGTTACATTTCAATTTTCTTTGCTCAATTAACGATTGAAGAACCGGTTTATTAATATTAATTATGACTGTTACCAAAATCATGATCTATACAAATAAATAAAATTGGAGTGTCTGTTTGTAATATTAAAATAACAGCTTTTTAATCAATGCATATGTATTTATACACGATACATATACCAAAAATGTAGTTAAAAAATTTTTTGTCTGTCTGTCTGACTATTTGTTCCGGGTAATCTCTGGAACGGCTGGACGGATTTTGACGGGACTTTCACTGGCAGGTAGCTGATGATCCAGGGAGTAACTTAGGCTACTTTTTTTAGACTAACTTTGCGCCGCGGCGTTACTCGCGGTACAACAATAACCGCGGGTAACACTACGGGGTTCAGCTAGTTGCAAATAAAATGTAGAAAAACTATCGCTGAATGATTAGAAACAATTACATATTATCCACAGTAACTACGTCAACATCATATAACTCATCCAATCAAAGCGCGTGATATTTTTGACTATTTTGATATTTTAATTAACCATTTTTTACTGGAAAAGTTAGTAACTGTAAGGTAGGTATTCACCACATTGAATGCCTTCAAAGTTATTATAGCACCTAGAATGCGACGACGAATGGACGATTGCATGTTTGGCTCAGTGGTTTGAGCGGTCTCCGGATGTGTTAATAGCAACAGTTCCCGGATCCCTCCCGTCTCAGGAGCAGAGTGGCACACCGTGTGGTTTTAGTCGGTTCGATTCCGACACACCGCCCCGCCGCAAACCCCGGCGGGGTGACGGCCCGAGGGGGTTTCAACACGTTAAAAAAAAGTGTTTTAAGCGGTCGCCGCTTTCTACTCCGTTGAGTGTTATGGATTCAAGTCCCACACGAGACAACACTTTGCGTGATCAACTAATTGTTGTCCTGAGTTTGGGTGCTTTGTGTCAGTTTCATGTATGTTTGTAAATTCCCTTGCTACACAAGATATATTCTTAACCCGGGAATTGAATTAAAAAACTAATCTAGGTGGCTAATAGTTCCAAAATACATATATCAAAATAAAACCAACGAGATCTTACAACAAATAAATGTCACACTAACCGATACCCGGTTTATGTGAACCGTATATCGATTAGATTAAACCTGGAAATATTTTCAAACATGTCTTCTGTAACTTCAAGTACAACGTCTATAACAGATTTATTCCGCCCAAGGAAACCTAAAGGCCTAAAGACTAGAAACTTAAGTACCACACGACTTGATTTACTAAAAAAGGAGATACAAACAGACTTACACCTTAAAACCTTACGTAAGTCTTCATAATTATTAGACGACACTAGAGTTAATGTTTGGGTATTATGGAATAGTATTTAAAGTTTTAAAAGCCGTAAATGATTTTAGGTATATCACTAAGATTGTAACAACTTTTCAAAACTTAGAAAAATCTTATTTTGTACACTGGATTACCAAGATACCGAGTTACAAAAGAGAGCATAAAATCTCGGATATAAATGTGCAAAAGGATTTCTTATTAACAAAACATACAGTATAAGTAACTTTTATGTCTGAGTCTGCCAAAGTGACCACTCAGCCTGATGGAAAGCATGAGTTGAATCCAGTGGTGGTCCCTACTCATTGTGAATGCAGCCAATGCAACATTGCACCATAGTGACTCACTCAATGGCGGTCAATTGAGCTGCTTCTGCATCTTTGGGCCTCCGGTGTCGCACCAACGAATGAATATGAATACTATTCATCGTCATCATTAGCAGTCTTTAACAATCTATAGCTGGACAAAGACCTAGCTTTAAAAAGGGGATTTTGACCTACTGTAGCATGATGCCCAGGTGGGTTGTTAGAGGCTTTATTTCACATTTTCCTTCCCTTTGCAGTTATGTTGTCCTGGTATTTGTCTCCCTTAGTCGCCTCTTGTAGCACCCATGGGATGAATAGGGATGGTTACTTTCTGTATTCTTAATCCAACACCTCGCAAGAGGTTCTTTTGTGTCATTATACCTACTATTTACTAACTCGCCTATTGTATTATAGAGGAATTGTTCAGCATACTGCAAACAGATCCAGTAAGAGGTTTATCAACTGTTAGAGCTGAAGATTTGCTTGAACATTATGGCCCAAATGCCTTAACACCTTCTAGTAAAAATGGATTTCTAATTGTGTTATTTAATTCGCTATGTACAGGTGTGTATTGATGAATGTTTGGAAGATTTGCTTGCTGTTTGCTTTATTTTTACTAAAATCGATGCTCTTTTTCTATAAAACTTTTTCATGAAAACTGAAGGATAGACTGCGTTACTTTCCCGTTTATAATACTAGTAAATTTATCATAGATTTTTTCAATCATTTTTTTTGTAACTATAAAGAACAAGAATTTAATATAGGTAAAGATTATTTTTATTCTAAATACAACTCTCGCACTAGGACATCCCATGTCGCCGGGGACTTTACAAACAAACTACTAAAGAGCAACTAGACTTGGACCAATAACTCGTGGATCACACAAATTGATGTTCCATGTGGGAATCGAACACACAAAACTCAGCTCAAAAGGATAGGCGCTGTGGGGTAACCGCTAAAACCCCTACAAGTTTAAAGAGCTGTTTGATAAAAATACTGCTACTTAAGCAGAGAGTTTACTATGATAACCAGGTTACTGATAAACATACTTAAATATATACATACTCATAAAGATATATTACATCTAGACCTAGAACAAGTCATCATGCTTATCACACACTTTTCTGTCCTGGGTGGGACAGGAACCCACGACTTCCGACTTAGTAGTAGTCAGGCTCATCAGTAACCATTAGACCACCAAACACTGAACTAATATCGAACCCGCTAGTTTTAATATTGCAGTTTTAAACTGCACGGTTGGCTTAGCGGTTTAAGCAGTTGCCACACCGCTTTCCATTGCGCCAAGGGTTCAAATCCCGCATGGGACAAAACTCTGTGTGCGCTTCACAAATTGTTGTTCTGTGTCTGGGTGTTCTTTGTGACTATTCCATGTATGTTTGTAAAGTCCCCCGGACACAGGGTGTATACTCCTAATGCGGGGGTTGTCTTTTTCAAGAAAAAAGAAAAAGAAGTTTTAAACTACTCGAATACAATGCCGCTAAATGTTTAGTCAATATACTTCTATTCTAGGGTTTTCAATATTAATGTGGATTGGTGCAGCGCTATGCATTATTGCTTACCTGATTGAATCATCGACGAAGCCGAACCCTAATCTAGATAATCTTTATCTAGGATTCGTACTGATTGGAGTGGACGTCATATGTGGCCTTTTTAGTTTTTATCAAAACTATAAAAGTACTAAAGTAAGTATAATGAATCTTTACGTTTTTCGTACACATTAAGCCAATATTAGCGGGACTGAATATAATTCTTAGATGCCCAAATAGTTCTCCTGATGCCCTTGCCCCTGCCCCTTCTCTATATGTTGGTAGACCTGTTCAAATATTCCTTATTACAATTTGCCAATTTGGATAGAGAATTCTTTCTTTCTAGGTAATCAACAGGATACCTATTTTAGGATCAGCTAGCTATCCACCAAAACAGATATGTCCAGCTTATGAGTAACAACGATTTCAGATAATGACGTCATTTAATAATATGATACCATCATATGCGAGGTGTATTCGAGATGGCGTAATGAATTTTGAGACTCCAGTTAGAAATTTGGTCAGAGGTGACATTGTACGCGTAGTTGCTGGAGATATTGTGCCGGCTGATATTCGTATAATCGAAAGTAAAGGTTTCAAAGTATGTGTTTATGCTTCTTTGTTAGTTAGTATCTTTAGATGGATTGAATGCTGAATGTATGAATTTTTATGTTGTTACAACAAAAATGACGAATTATTTAAGTTTTTAATTTGTATGTCATATATATATATAGCAGTGCTTTTGCTTTAAAGAAAGTGATTCCTACCTTATAGTATTAACGAGTTCTGTCAAGTACATAATTCCAAAGTCTGATCCGGGCCCTCTCGCAGTACGTCGCTTGAGGCCGGCATTGGGTCGGTCGGTGTTTTTGATGATGCCTGATGGAAAGCATAAGCAGAATCCAAGAGTGGTGGTCACCATACTGTAAATGCAGACACTGCAACAATGCTGCATGGTGATCGACACCATGGCGGGCTAGTGATGCTTCTACATCATACTTCTTCTTCTTCAATTCTTTACTTCAATACCTGTCTTATATGTAGGTAGGTACTATTTTTTTTAAAAGACAACTCCCGCATTAGGAACATTCATTCGGTGTCGCGGAGGACTTAACAAACATACATGAAACGGACACAAAGAACAGCCTGACTAAGAACAACAATTTGTGGATCACACAAAGTGTTGTCCCATGCCGGGTTTGAAACCACGACACTTGGCGTAATGGAAAGCGGTGTGGCGACCGCTCGAACCACTAGGCCCTTTTTTTTTTTTTACGTGTGGAAACCCCCTCGGGCCGTCACCCCGCCGGGGTTTGCGGCGGGGCGGTGTGTCGGAATCGAACCGACTAAAACCACACGGTGTGCCACTCTGCGCCTGAGAAGGGAGAGATCCGGGAACTGCTGTGTTACGACCTCCAGACCAACGAACCACTAGGCCCTTTTTTTTTTGGCCAATGGTTAAGTTTAAAACTGCGACGTTAAAACTTGCGATTTCGATATCGATTCAGTGCTTGATGATCCAGTGGTTACTGAGTGAAGAAATAGTCCAACTGTGCAGTGAATTTGATTATTTTTAAGGGGTAATTAATTTGGAATCATGGTGAAAAGATAACTAGATACTAAACTAGATACTTACGGGCATTACTTAACTTCAATTGATCTGATTAATAGTTTGGTTAGTTATTTAAATTATGAGAATGATTTATTATTAGCACTGACGAAATATTGTGTCATTGTTATTAGTAACATAATTATTTATTGCAAAAGCAATAGTAATATGTTCTAGAGATTAACATTATACTTGAAATGTATGCTTAAAGAAGTTAAAAAAAATTTCTTAACTTTAACTATTTTGATATCGTGTTATTTTCTATAGGTTGATAATTCTTCTATAACTGGAGAAAGTATAGCTGTAAGTCGATGTAATACAGATGGAACTTGGAACATCCTTGAATCGCCAAACGTAGCCTTCTTTTCCACTCAGTGTGTAGAAGGATGGGCCATGGGTTAGTACAACAATAATTTAGGTACTATTCCAATAATTCTTTTATTCCATTGATCAGTATAATTTAAACAGTCATTGATTATCATACGATAGCAGATCGAAATAAATATGCAATATATTTTAATAACATTAGTTTTCTGCATTTTTATTGACGTGACAACTTTTAATAAAGTGATGAACGCCGGCTGTATGAACGAAAAACGATAACTCGTTGTCCTGTTACGCTCAATGTCCCGTTACGTTCATTGTACGTCGTTGTATGAGAGATAGATCTCTCATCATTTCATCAATGTTCATGAGATATATATGCGGCGCTTGCGTAGAATCTATCTTTCATCATTTCATCATTTGATCATTACATCGATGTTTTGTGATGACGTTGCCACGTTAAACTATCGTCCGTAAACCGACTTTACAGACAACCATTTTTTTTATCCCTGATTAAAAATTTCTAGCTAAAATGAAATACTTCTGTATGCCCGATTTGTTTGAAATATCCCAAGTGAAGAAAGATTACGTACAAAGAAATTTTTCCAGATTAAATTATATTAAATCTGTTAATTACATTGTCCCGGAGACATGAGACATAAGTTTCGATCTGGTAACTAGTTATTGGTCTTTCGAATTTAGTGCTGGGTTAACGCAACGCAAAAGAGTAGTAGGGACCCATGTATTGTGACTTTTTATTTACTGAAAGTGATATGGCCTTGAGAGATTATGTTGTCTCATCATCAGCCTATTACAGTCTACTGATGGAAATAGGTCTCCTCTATTGCATGCCACTTCGATCGATTTTCACTCATTTCTTTTGAATATTTGATCACATGACTGATAATTGTATAAAATAAAGTTGTGCAACAACTCTTTATTTCATTACCTGAATGTAACCGATATGTAAAATTTTCGGTTAAATACTAGAAGTTGCAGGTGTGGTACTGTGTTGCGGAGACGTGACAGCATTGGGCCGCGTAGCCGGGCTAGCTGCGCGACTAGAACCAGGCCCCTCGCCTCTGGCATGCGAGTTAAACAGATTCATGAAATACATGTCTTTCTGGGCCCTGGGACTTGGCATATTTATTGCTGTTTCATCTCTGATACTTGGATATCCATTCATTCAAACCACCATTTTTGTCATCGGAATTATTGTGGCTAACATTCCTGAAGGTATTTTGTACAGTTTTTATCTTTATACATTTAAAGGGAAGGACAACTATGATATGAAGTTACGATACCACATGAAGGTGATATGTATTTTTAGAACTCAGATAAATAACTTTAAAATACCTACTCGCTCTACAGAAAATTTAGTTCAATAATATACTTTAAAGAGAAAAACTATTTGGACACCATAAAATGATTGGTAGATGAAATAGGAAACTTTATGCTTTTGCCTTTGGGCTCGTCGATGTTCTATCAGGCTCAGAAGCGTTCATAGCCTGACAAGCCCATGTGTAATCGTTACTCTAGCGCCCTTTAGTAAAAGTAGTAAGCTTCATTAAAGGGCGCTTAGGTTCATTAAAAGCGCCCCTAACACCGCTGCGCCCATGTGCATCGCACACCCTGCACTAGGCCACTAGGTACAACTAAAGACACCCCTGATCAGGCTCTTAAAATATATCACACCAACAAATTAATGTTACTTAAGTTGATCTTAAATGCATGTAGTTGTGTGTTCAACTGATGCTTAAATTAATAAATTCTTATGTTACGAAGTTCGTCTACGTTAAAGAACAATGTGACAGTAACGTAACTACAATTTTCTATTAATTCTGATCATGATATACCTGCACATATAACTTGTATGTATTATTTAAGGTTTGCAACCAACTGTAACAGCAGCTTTGACAATAACTGCCCAGCATATGATGAAAAAGAATTGTCTTGTGAAGAATTTACAAGCTGTGGAAGCTTTGGGCGCATGCTCTACCATTTGTTCTGATAAGACGGGCACCCTCACGGAAAATAAAATGAATGTACAACATTTATGGGTTTCTAATATGACGATTTTAGTAAAGGAATTTGATTTCACAGGTAAATAGATGGAACAATTCTTCAGCTTAATTATACAGTGTTACAAAAACAGTTTAACTTCACGGTTGGTCTAATCTAGTGGTTTAAGCCTGAATGTTTTGGGATCAAACCATACATTTTGTGCATATCGTTGATATGAGTCTGGGAGTTCTTGATGTATGTTTGTAAAGTCCACTGCGACACAGGATATTCCTACTTAATACTTTTGTTATTGTCTTTTTTTTTAAATAAGTCATAACTTTTTGGAAGAGTAACAAAGATTTATTTATTATATTGAGTTTCAATAATAAATACCTATATATTTTTACTAGTTCTTACTGACTGACCAGTCAGTCACTTCACGCGCGTTAATATGGATAATTCTTTACATTTTCTTTTACTATGGATTATTAACTTTTCGTTGATAAAAGATAGAAGACATTATGCGAATTATGACACTTCTTTCTTTTTACAGCGGCCTTACAAAATAATAGAGGTGAGTCAAAGTTGAATGAAGTAGAACGCTAAATATAGAAATACACTAAGATAATTCAGGTACCTACTGTTAACTGCAGATTACCTTTTTTCCTACTATAATACAAATAGCTGCTAACAATACTCAAATGTATGTATATACCTACACATATATACACTTTAGTCCGGTCCAGGCAATCAAAGTCCATTAAATACTTCTTAATATATAAAACTTCTTGATATCCCCGCATGTTTCATCATTGAAAGTATTTCTTAACTCAAATACTAAGGTAATAGGTGCACTAAGTGAAACGTATCGGTTTCTTAGAAATCTCTGGATAATTGTTTTTAAATTTTAGCATTTGCCGCACTAAAAGTATGCGGTTCTCTGTGTAGCACAGCGAGTATCGAAGCAGACTGTAAAATACGTGGCGATGCGTCAGAGACAGCTATTTTGAACTTCCTCTTCAAAGTTGATGATCCAATGTCAATCAGGACAAAGTATCCAAAAGTTGCTGAAATACCTTTCAATTCCGTAAATAAATACCAAGTAAGATTTATTCGAAGACCTATGTACCTACTTAACTAGTTACAGTAGTTGCACTTTGCACTTTATTTTTAATCCGAAAGAAAAAATTTAAAAAGTATGATCCTGAAAAACTTTTTGACAAAATTTTATATCCTGGAATATGACACCCGGAACATTAATTTATGGACTCATAAAATCGGTTCAGTAGTTTAGGTATGCCACTAGAACACACAAACATACATAAATATTACCTATCCAGTACGTACCCTTCTTTACGGCTTCGCTCTAGTCGGGTAAAAAGTGAACGTGTTGAAGTAACCCCGTTGTTCTAGCTAGTCAAAGTCGTTAGTAATCTTGACACATATTTTTTTTTTTTTTTTTTGTCACGTAAGCTTCAGGTTGTGTTCAATTCCGTTCAGAACAGTTATTAATCTATACAAATAAATAAAATTGGAGTGTCTGTTTGTAATATTAAAATAACCGCTTTTTACTAAATGCATATGTATGTATACACGGTACATATACAGATAATGTATTAAAAAAAAAATTTGTCTGTCTGTCTGTTTGTTCCGGGTAATCTCTGGAACGGCTGGACGGATTTTGACGGGACTTTCACAGGCAGGTAGCTGATGATCCAAGGAGTAACTTAGACTAACTTTGTCCCGCGGCGCGGTTTTACTCGCGGTACGACGATAACCGCGGGTAACACCGCGGGGTTCAGCTAGTAAATGATAAAATAAGTCACTTCTCTTGATTATGCTGCTATTTATTTTTCATTATTCTTATTAAATAGTATTAATAATACGTATCATTTTGTGATTATATTATAAATACTTATATTATAAATGCGAAAGTAACTTTGTATGTCTGTCCTGCTTTCACGGCCAATCCGTTGCACTGATTTCAATGAAATTTGGCATGTAGTTACTTTGATTCTTGAGGAAGGACATAGGCTACTTTTTGCTGCGATAACCGACAAACACGCGAGCGGAGCCGCGCACAATAGTTAGTATTAATATACTGATGTAGATGAAATAAATTGCCATCTGTATTATTAGGTCAGTGTGCACCTGGATAGTACATCATCGCAATATATTGTCGTGATGAAAGGAGCACCGGAGTGTTTGTTTGAACGTTGTGCAACTATCGCGACGGGCGGTCGAGATGAACCCATGACTAAGGATATGAAGTTAATAGCTGAACGTGCCAGTGAGGGTTTAGCGGACACTGGTGCGTATCCTAATGACAAAATCATGACTCTCGTATTATTATTATTATTAATATACTAGCTGACCCACGCAACCTCGTTTGCGCCTTATATTGCCCGTAGCGTGAAAATTTCCCCCGTTTTTGAAACATTCTTCATTGTTGCTCCGCTCCTATTAGTAGCAGCGTGATGATATATAGCCTATAGCCTTCCTCGATAAATGGGCTATCTAACACTGAAAGAATTTTTCAAATCGGACCAGTGGTTCCTGAGATTAGCGTGTTCAAACAAACAAACAAACAAACAAACAAACAAACAAACAAACTCTTCAGCTTTATATATTAGTATAGATTACAAGTACAACTGCTCTGCTTACTCTAAGACTTGATGGCTTCAAATGTCCCAAATAATATTACTATTATAATTTATTAATATAATTAAATCTCGTTTAGTTTACAAATTATTCACAAATATTAGTATTGTACGTACATAAAGTTCCATAAGCAGTATATTAATTTAGGTTGAGATTATGTATTTGCAACGCGATTTTTTTTGTTCTATCGTATACCTAGATGTATAGGGTACGCTCTTTTAGTTTTTATTTAGCTGAAATTGTATTAGTGTTGAAGTGATTTCAGATAAACGTTCTTCAACTTTTATTTGAAGTCTAACGTAATAGATCGTGTCTGTAACGGAACTAAGAGTAAGGTTTAGTATAACTATTTAGGCTCAGTTCCATATGTACTATACATACGTAGTCCTTTTTTAAGGTGAGAGAGTTCTTGCATTTGCTGATATGACACTGGACCCAAAAAAGTACCCTTTGAATTATGAATTCGATACTGACAACGTCAATTTTCCAATAGAAAATTTACGACTTCTAGGTGTAATGGGACTCATGGACCCCCCTCGAGCTGAGGTTTGTGATTTACCTATAGTAACAAAAAAATGTCGTTTATTCATCCATATCGATAAATACTATTTGTCTATGACTAATAACTTATAATGGGTATAAGAGTATAAAGAATTTATACCCATCATCAGTTATTTATAAATCTTACTAGCTGCCCCGGCAAACGTCGTTTTGCCATAAAAAAATTTTAAGGATCGGTGACCCTTACCATTTAGGGGGATGAAAAATAGATGTTGTTCGATTCTCAGACCTACTCAATATGCTCACAAAATTTCATGAGAATCGGTCAAGCCGTTTCGGAGGAGTTTGGCAACTAAAACTGTGATACGAGAATTTTATATATTAGATTAGCACTTATAGGCTTTTTTACCAGCGCTGCACTCCTTCAAGCTGCAGCAATATGCTGATAAAGGTACCCTTTCTGGTATTGTACAAGGCATTATAATTGCTTGTGGTTCACTGTCTATATTAATAGCTACCTTATGTTTATAACCTTATCTACCTTATCTTTATAGAATCTTAATCTAAAATTGGATACGGTCACTTGCCCGGTTTTGAACAAAAATAAAACACTCAGTATAATGGACACGATTAAAGTAAGAGTGGTTTAAAGGTGCGGACGGCAATAGAAAGAGTGCGGGCAGCAGGAGTGCGGGTGATGATGGTGACTGGTGATCACCCGGCAACCGCGCGAGCTATTGCCCTGGAAGTCGGCATCGCCACAAACCAAAAGTGTTTCATTGTAACCGGCAATGAGCTTAGAAAATTGACTCCAGACTTATTAACTTGGACACTTCAAAAACACGATGAAATTGGTATGTAATAAATTGTAACAAGACTAACATGTTTATAATCATACCTGACAATAATCTTGCTTTAACATCGGCTTTTTGTATAGTTGAGATTTTTGATTAAGAGTACAACTCGGTGACTATGATTAAAAAAGATGTACCTACCTTTGTCGTGTTCAGCGTACTTCAATTACTCACTTATATAAATATCTAGTCCGTTTTCTACACCGATTTCTGTGAAATTTGTTTTTCATTAAAATTCAGCATAGAAATACTTTGATTTTTGAGGACATAGGCTACTATTTACATCGATAACAGACATACACACTGGTAAAGCTGAGTGCATAAGCTAGGTAGTTTTGTTTATGTACCTACGTGTTCCTTTAGATGCCATCATCAGATTTTAGTGTCCTTATCATGGTACCACCGTTGGGATATCTCCTTTCCATTAAAAAAAGAATCATCAAAATCGGTTCATAAATGACAAAGTTATCCGAGAACACACAAAAAGAAATAAAAAAAATACGGTCGAATTGAGAAACCTCCTCCTTTTTTTGTAGTCGGTTAAAAACGAAGTGTATCTAGGCATTGAAGTGATATGTTTACACGGAAAATAATACTTAGTTAACATCGTTCCGAAACAGTGTTCGCAAGAACTTCGCCTACGCAAAAACTTCAGATAGTGGAAGCCTGTCAGCGTCAAGGCCAAGTGGTGGCAGTTACTGGAGATGGTGTGAACGATGCGCCGGCACTTCGACGAGCAGATATTGGTATCTCTATGGGGATTACTGGATCACAGGTACCCAGAGACAAATAAAACTTCTTTCTACTGGTTGTCTAACTTATCCCCGGTCTCCTAATTTCATTTTGTTTTGTAGCCATTAACCAAACTTCATTTTGATAAACATCAGGTATATTTTTCATAAAGCTCGTAACGGAACGCAACGGAACCATATTTTTTTAAATATTTGATTGCAATTTTGGCGTCTGAGTTAATTTGTCCAAAACTTATAGAAGTTATTTTCTTAAAATTGTTAGTTCTATTAAATTCTTTCTTGAAGAAATAAGTCATACTTACTGTTGATTCTGTCAGCACCATTACGGAATACGTACCTAACAGGCGCTAGTCAGTTAAGGAACACTCGCTTCCTAAATCTGCTATTCATAATCGCTATAGAGGGCTACATGCCACCAATTAAAACTTGGGCTGTAATTAGTCACATTATTATTTATGTACATTTCCTCATTTCAGGTTTCAAAACAAACAGCGGACATAATTTTGATGGATGACAATTTTGCTACCATCGTAACAGGCATTGAAGAAGGAAGGAAAATCTTTGACAACCTCAAGAAATCGCTCTGCTACATACTCATATCTAACGTACCGGAAATTGGCCCAGTTTTAATGTTTATATTGTTTTCAATACCTCTGCCTTTAGGTATGTAAAGAGGCAAGCAATACACCATTCTCTAAATAATTTTATATTACCATACATATACCTAAGCTGTCAGAGGAGTTGCAGTCGAGAGATTAATCTAGCCCAAGAGACTAGTTTTTGTTTGTCGGGCGTAAGTGTGAGAGTTTTGTAAAACTAGTGATATTTATTTATTTATTTATCTATCTTTATTGTATACACAAATAAATTAGTACAACAAAATCAGTAACACAGTATGCTCACGGCGATTTCTTCCAGACAACCATACGCAGACATTATGTGTTTTAGAATTTTTGGAATTAGAATAAATCATTTTTTAACCGACTTCAAAAAAGGAGGAGGTTATCAATTCGATGGTATTTTTTATGTTTGTTACCTCATAACTTTCGACTGGGTGAACCGATTTTTTAATATGGTCCAGTTCTGACTATATCATCCATGAGAACAATATATAAGTCATCAATTTGCATTAAGTATGTGCGCGACAAATTGGCGAATATCACGCCAACGGATTTCAGTGATTATTTTTTATTTGAAAGCTTCCCGTGTGGATCAATTTCAATTTGGTCCAGTTCTTGAAGTCGGTATTTTTTAACCGACTTCCAAAAAAGGAGGAGGTTTTTCAATTCGACCGTATATATATGTATATATTTTTTATGTGTTTTCGCGGATAACTTCGTCGTTTATTAACCGATTTTGATGATTCTTTTTTTAATGGAAAGAAGATATCCCAACGGTGGTACCATGATCTGATGATGGCACCCAAGAGAAATCAAGTCAAACCTCGAAGTCGGTTTTATTTTTGTTTAAATTTTACTTGTTGTTAATTAGTTTTTGTACTTCTACTCTATTTTACTAATTACTAATTTTACTGTAAAGGGGTACCTACAAATTTTTGCTTTAGGTAGGTACATCCTATTCCTAATCCATCCTTGTAGGTATTATAAATGTAAGTTTGTTTGTTACGCTTTCACGCGAAAACTATTTAACCGATTAGCATGAAACTTTGTATATATACTCTTGGAGGTATTAGAAGTAACATAAGATAAGCGAAAGCTAGTATAAATATAAAGATAACTAGACTGGAATCAACAGGGTTTCAATTCTCCGATAAGTCTTGGCTACAATTTTGGAATTCTTCTATCCGAACCATACGTTCACGTTAAGACTTTAAAAAGGGAGGAGGTTCTCAATTCGACTGTATTTTTTATATTTCTTACCTCAGAATTTTCGACTATATAGGTGAACTGATTTTGATTATTCTTTTTATTTGAAAGCTAATACTTCCCATGATTTCCCATTTCAATTTGCTCCAGTTCTTGAAGTCAGTATTTTGTTTCTTAGTTGTTTTGTTATCTAAAACAAACCTACTTGTAGTATTATGTACGTATGTATGTATTACAGCATTAGATATTTCATAGGTAATAGTTATTAGGTAGGTACATAATGTGAAGTGGACTAAAGCCTTTATGTTACAAGTAACTTTCGAGGCTATTCGCGTTTATTTTTCATATTTATTATGCCATGAGAGAGTAATGTAATACCACCTTATATTCAGAATACTCATGGAATGAACTTTTCAGCCGATGCGATTTTTTTAAAATCCGTCATAGAGAAATACAAATAAGTGTTAAAGCCATTTGAGAATCGCTGTGTGCGTACTAGTATCATGATTTAAGAGCGCGTCAATCGAAACGCGTCAAGCGAATCATTAAATGACCAATGTATGAACACATGGGTATTTCCCCTAGTATTTGCAATTCTATAGGTACAGATTAAAGATCAGATTAAATAGTCTTGACTTCTAAACTCGCTAACATCTTTCGCATGCCTCACAATAGCTATTTTTAACACATTACCTATGCAGTTTTTTATCTGGTCAAATAAATCTTTCAAGCACGCACTACACATAATTGTCGAAATTAGTATATTTAGATAGATATCGTTTTGATTGTATTTCTAAGAAATATCGCCAATGCTTACTGCCCACATTAGGCATGAGCGATATTTCTGTGTATTATTTAATTATTTTCCTTGGCTCCTTGAGACTAATCCAACAATTACATACCAGCGACCTTGTAGGTATAATTTATTATATCTTATTTCAAAACACGTAACGTCATCTTTGCGCATATATTTATGGATAATTCCGTAATCCACACGCTAATAATTTAAATCTACTGTTACTTAGTATGACCTGCAGTGGTGTAATATTACTTTTTATCCCAATCGTAAAAGACATTTATTTTCTTTTCTATTTCAGGTGTGATGACGATTCTATGCATAGACTTGGGTACCGACATGTGGCCAGCGGTAGCTCTTTCGTACGAACAAGCGGAGACTGACGTCATGGCACGTCCACCACGTTCACAAGACACTCTCATATCGCCACGAGCTTTAAGACTCGTTTACGGCCATCTAGGTCTTATAGAATTTGCAGCTGGAATGTATGCTTACTTCGTTGTAATGGCCGAACACGGATTCTACCCTAGCGACTTGTTTGGTAAGATATCAAGAAACAAGGTTAATTACCAGTCTTTCTATACACTTATGTTAAGCATTTGATATTATTTGATATGTCGTAAAGAGCAAGGTTTATTTTGATTATATTCAGTGCAAAACTGTTTTGCGGAAAGATATCGTCATATTTCAATATCATTTTTTATTTTATAAACAGAGGTCACCCCAGCTCAGACAGGGATTATATATTAAAATATATAATCTTAATTCTAATACCGTTATGTAAAAAAAAAACAGATTAAAGAATAAAATTAAATATCATCACTTTCATTTTAACTCCGTCTAATTATTGTTACGATCCATTTGAATAAAAAATGTGCTACACTGCCATATATTATCATATCTATCTATACTAATATATAAAGCTGAAGAGTTTGTTTGTTTGTTTGAACACGCTAATCTCAGGAACCGCTGGTCCGATTTGAAAAATTCTTTCAGTGTGAGATAGCCCATTTATCGAGGAAGGCTATAGGCTATATATCATCACGCTAAGACCTACAGGAGCGGAGCAACAATGAAGAATGTTACAAAATCGGGGGGAAATTATCACGCTACTGGCAATAAGAGACGCAAACGAGGTTGCGTGGGTCGGCTTGCTAAATCTATACCTACTAATATTGTAAAGCTAAGGAGTTTGTTTGTTTGAACGCGCTAATCACAGGAACCGTTGGACCTATTTGATAAAATATTTCAGTGTTGGATAATGTAAATTTATCAAGGAAGGCTATATGTATAATCACGCTAAGATCAATAGGAGCGGAGCACCAATGAAGAATGTTACAAAAACGGGGGAACGTAAACAAGGTTGCGTGGATCAGCTAGTAAATAAATATTATTATTATGTGCCTATAAATGCACTCACGGATGACATAGTGGTTAAGCGGTCAGCTCGCCGCTTCCTGCAGAGCTGAGGGTCGTGGATTCGATTCTCATAGTCTCTCGATTCTCAATTTATGAATCCTATGTGAGAACACAGGATTCATAAATTGTTGTTTCAAGTCTGGGAGTTTTTGTGTAGGAACGTTTCATGTATGTTTTAAAAAATCCCTCGCGACAGGATGTATTCCTCTTGCAGGAGTTGCCTGTTATTCGAAATAGTTCCTTTCTTGTATATAAAAAATATTTCCCATTGATAGAGGTACTATACAATCGATGCAGCCAATGAACAAAATAGAAAGAATAATTTTTATATTTTTTTAAGGAATTAGACGGAATTGGGACAACGAAGCTGTCAGTGACTTGGCCGATTCCTTAGGTCAGGAATGGACTTATGCAGAACGAAAAATGCTGGAGCGAGCATCACAAACAACCTATTTCGTAGCGGTAGTTATTACTCAAATGTGCAACGGCATCATTTGCAAAACTAGATACAACTCTTTTTTTCATGTTGGTAAGGTTTTTTTTCATATATACAGTAACATACGAGTTAGGAGTGGGTATTATAACGTCCCCAAGAATCTTTATTTTTTCTTTTTGAGTATCTTTTTCCGTCCACTGCAAACACCTCTATCTTTACTTTACTTACAGCAGTTTTCATCAGACAACTCTTATCTATCCATACCTACCTATATTATAAATGCAAAAGTAACTCTGTCGGTCTGTTCTGTTTTCACGGCCAAACCACTGCACCGATTTCAATGAAATTTGTCATGGAGATACTTTGACTCTTGAGGAAGGCATAGGCACTCTTGAGGAAGGCATAGGCACTCTTTTCTGCGATAACCGAAAAACACGCGGGCGGAGCCGCGCGGAATAGCTAGTATGCATATATGTATGGATTACGTCGCTTCGGTAGTAACTTCTTACCTTTGCTATTATAACTTCAATAATAAGACATCAACAAGCCGAATTTTTTTAGTATAATATCTGACAGTGATATTGCTTTCAGGAATGAAGAATAAGGTGTTAAATTTGGGCCTGATAGTTGAATTATTCATAGCATGTATTGTCTGTTATGCGCCTGGTTTCAGTACCTTCTTTAGAACTTATCCACTGCGCCTGCATTGGTACGTATATTTTTTAGACAGATGATGAAATCGTTTGGTCGATTTATCATGTTCACAGAAAGACAGACGCTGACAGAGGTAATTTTTTTGGTGACTAGTAAAAATCTCTTCGGATCTCCAACACCCGGGGATCCAGCTCCAGAGAGGCAAGAGGCAGAGGTATTATGTGTTCCCACTAAACACAAATCCGTCCATCGGGTTTGTATTTAGTTAGGTCTTGACGCGCAGTTCTGGGGAAGACTCGGAGAACTTGATTTCGAGATCTCTTCATGAAGCAGATAGACGCCGCGTCTCTAAGCTCTATCGGAAGGATAATCGCAAGCTTACTCCTAATTATCTGTAATATTTATTCATATATAATTCTTTTTCGTATTTCAGGTGGTTTCTGGCGCTACCATTTTGCATTCTAATGTTTGTATTTGACGAATTTAGGAAATATTGCATTAGGAATAAGCTATTTAATGAATTTTATAATCATTTAACGTATTATTAATGTACATTACTAGAACGGTAAGTACCTAGCTATCTGCAGTATCGTAAGGCAACTTCCTGTCTGGATTTTAGAGACAAGAATAGAAGGACGGGATTTATAACGTCCGCTTTGCGCTTCATTACCTATTGTTAATTGTATTATGTATAAATATAAAAATATATTTATAGTGTGGAATACGTTATTTCTAGTTTTTTGCCTTATTTATCACTGAAATGACTATCTTGTGTGTAATGATTAAAATTGGACTTTTTATTTTATTTCACACAAGATAAGGTTGTTGTAAGTTTTTTTCTTTTATTTAATAGACACCATATTAAAGAAAAACTTCAATTCACTACTACAAGACTTTTAGTGGGTTTAGGTGACTCAGAAACTCAGAAGCCCGTTTAAGCCTATTTTGGATCAGTTAAATAAAACGAATGCATCCAGAAATAACATCTTTACTGGCTTTTTACATATATTTGTTACCACATATACTCAGATCTGCAAACAATAATGATAAACAATATTACATTAAGTACCTAATTAAATGAGCAAAAAACAAAACTTATGATTCAGGTCACTTGAATAACATCACATTAGTTTAAGGTCAGTTACATATACGGACCTCTAATTCAGGGAGTGAGCAGCAGGATTGGTAATTCTGTTTGTGATTCGATTTCATTTTCAAATCACTCTCAATCTAAGTGTTGTCACTCTCAATGTACCTAACTGTTAAAAGCTAAACATTGAAAAATATTAAAAGATCTAGAATACAATGCTAGTTTTTACTTCGATCATTTTATAAAATTATTTAATAACGTCAATAAGTTTGCACCTAACTCCAACCCTGATTTAAACCAACTGTCTTACTTAAATGTATTACTATGAGATTCATATGATTGGAATGGTCAACTTTTTTTTTTATCATCAACAGTTTTCTCCTTGCTGTAAGTTTTATTATCAACTTAATAATTTACGAGTGGTAAATGTCCGTACCCATACATTGCAGGTTGAGAGGTTTGTTTAATTTCATTACAAGTTATATACGATGTCCTATTGTCACTCCGTGAACTGCAAATATAGGAATGTTGTTTTTAATCTCTCCCGAGATATTAAACAGCTGATAACCGCTGTTATATAACCAAAGAAGTGTCAAAGTAAATGGTCTTGATCCATAAATATTATTGTAATCATTTTTAATCTTCTGTAAGTGACCGTTTGAGAAGAATCTATTTAGGAACTAGAGCTTTGGATCGTTTACTATCGGGAGAGTTCAAAAACTGTATTTAAAGCTGGCACGCAACAATAATTACTATTAGTTTGGTAAATAACAGTATTTACTGCCGACGTAAATGCTCGTATAGGAATGATTTAACTATTCTTAGGTATATTATGCACGAGTACCCATTCAAATAAGGCACAAGTCAAAACAAAAATTGTCATAATTCTAAATTTACACACGGTTCTATGGTATAAATTTTTTGTCTTATAAAATTTTAACACAATAACGAATTTCACACGTACAACGTCCTTGAATATATATTTTAAAATTATACTAACAATTACCAATTAGTAAGTTAAAATTTATTAAGTATTTAACATAGGCATATTTGGCGTACACCTGAAGAAAAATAGACTATAATACAGAAATTTTAGACAAGATCAAAATCTTGATCGATAAGAAAAAGTTAAATAAATAACAGTCAATTTGCGTTTAAAGAGTTACACAGCGATTAAGCCCCGCCCTATAACTAATCAGTAGTTCTAAAAAATGATCGCTATTTAATTAAACCTTCGAATATGATTAGTCAGTGAGAGGCTTGACTGATGCATCACTATTTTTTGTAACGCGAATGAACTATAGTTGGTATAGATTCTGGAAGCAGTACCTAATGCAATTAAAACTTTGGAAAGTGATAATGATATTTATGAATGTGATATTGTTTTACCAATGCGCGTATTGCGTGTTTTGATACCCGATTATATTCTGGTCTAACAGAATACCTATATCAAAGGAAGCGACTATATCTTAGTCTGATCTGACATAAGTAGAAACGTATTATATTACATTAATAGGACTCAGTATATTACGTACCCTGACAATCGTGTTCCTTATTAATTTTACTAGAAGCGAATACAACTATTTATATATATTGTACTTTGTACAAAGCGTTAGTAAACTTACTAATAAAATAATTTTATATGTACACATTGTATAACATGACAAAGTGAAACTATTTTGTAAGATTTACCGTTAATCATGTTAGAATTCATTAATAAAAAAGATGACGAAGCTTCAATTGTCTGTACAATAAATTATTCGATAATATATAAAAAGTTAGTAAACATTATGAATTATAGCCCTTAAATACCCGTAAAATATAGTAAGGGATACTGCTTAGAAGAACAATAGATTCAGTTTGATTAAATGTATTTTTTAGTACTAACTAGGTATAACTGATAAATTTGTGTTAATAGATATCCAAGATATAAAATGTCAAAATGGACTCGGATCAGCGCCGTCAGCGGATCAAACAACGCTAGTCTATTTAAAAAAAACCGGCCAAGTTCGACTCGGACTCGCGCACCGAGGGTTCCATACAAACCTGTACGTATACATGTAACTAAAAAAATATGTTTTTGCAATTCTTTACAAATTTCAAGATTCTAAGTTTACGGGTAGCCCTGTAGGTTTTGATTCCCTTGCGAATGACGAAAATTTGCAGCATAAACGGCTGTATGTATTTGATTGCGTTGGCTTAGAAGTTTGATTTTTCACAGCTTCGAGGGACATTAGACCTGAGTATTTGATATGAATTTCAGCTTGATACCTCCATGCGTTCCTGAGAAAAAGGGTCTTGACAGACAGACGGGCAAAAACGTATAAGGGTTCCGTTTTTCCCTTTTAAGTCACGGAAACCTAAAAACCAACCCTAATTGTCTTTTGAGAACTTATGAGGTGAATGAAAATTTAAAAACATATCCCTAAGTCTTGCTTCAAAAAACTATACCCACTAAATCTCTTTTAAATAGCCACATCCAGGCTCAATGTCTTAAATAGCTTTACTTAGTTACAAGTAGGTAATATGTATATATATGTACATATCGCCACGTTTTACACACCCTAGAGATTATCGAAAGATCAATGAAATTTGAAGTACTCTACCCTACCTATTCTTACGTTAACAATCTTTCTTTAAAAATAATCTTATAAATTTATTTTTCTACTCTAGGAAAGTTTGATATGATAATAAATTTAATATCAGATATGAAGTACATTGGTAAATTTAGTTTCAAAAACGATAAGTACATATAGAATTCCTTAAGAATTTTAAAAATATATTAATTATTTTATGTACCTTTTAACTATCGGTATCTTTAAATGTATAGATTCAAAAAGTATTTAGAGATGTATTCGAATTAAATTTCTATGTAGATATTAAAATAGGATTTGATTTATAGCAAGATATGCCTACATACATTTCTTTGTATTTTTTATTTGATTGCGAGTTGAACTCACAACAATAGGTACATGAATCTCAGCATATTGCTTATTTTATTTCCTCTATTTTGTTTATTTTAATAAATATCACTTTATTTACTACAAGCGTCATGTATTAAACCAAAATATTCTATTATTTAAATACACATTGCGAAAGTATAATGTAGGTACAAACATAAATTTATTTATTTATTTATTTTCACAATCATATCTTTTATCAGCTTATCATTGAGCGTAAAATTTTGAGCTAATTGAATTTTTTATATCTGTTTAAATAATCAACAACAATAAAATATTTAGCAAATTATAATATTTACACAACGAATTAAATTATGCAAAATATACAATGACATACGAAATCGATAACATTCGACAAACTTTATCTACTAGATTTTACTACACACGACACAAGGTGGAAAATGAAACATATTATATACAGAAGAGAATTAAATACATTAATTAATATATGTAATTAACAGAGGGTGAATACAAAAAGAAAATAACAAAGAATTAATGAAACAAGCTTGCCGAAGTTAATACGTTTCGTATCACTGTAAACGTATATCACTATTGGGTAATCAGGAAGTTATGAGATCTCGTGTGTTTTTTTTAGTTGCGATTGAGTCGGGCAGCAATAATGGCGTTAATGTTTGGTTGACTCCGCATATCCGCTATAGAGTGTCTAGCTTTTATTAACGCCTCTTCACGAATCACTTCATCTTGAAGTATACATCCGATTATTTTAGCTACAATTGTCGACGGTGGAACATGAGGATTCCCTGAAATATGACAATTTTGGCTAGCTATTTCGATTTTCTTAACCACCATCATATGGGAGACTTTATGTGTACGAAAGATGAGAAACCAATGTTATTATTTCCTTATGTTACATAATGTTGCAAATGTTTTGAGATGTTTTTAAAGTGTTAATTGTTATTTCACATTGAACATTTAGTACCTGGTTACACTAACAAAAATAATACATATTCTACAAAAATATTTTATCTTGCATTCAATTTTTGAACTACGCAATTAGATCCAATCAAGTACTGGGTCCGTATTTCTGACATATTAGCATACCAGCTGTCACGAAATAAAAAAAAACAAATATCTGTTTATTGAATATGCAATTACAAATATTCAATAATCTTACCAAAAAAAAAACACCATATATATATTGCGTATATCAGTACTGACAATAGTTTTCTAAAATTCTCAAGATTTGTGACGGCTAACATACTAAGTTATAAATATGTGTTGTATAATCCAAAGTACTTACTGAACAGCTATATCTGGAACTTGATATGACCTATGACAACTCGAAGGAACAGGTTTCATGAAACGGCATACAGGTGTGCAGTGTTCTGTTAGTCATTTTGTTAAAAGGGTTAGTAAAAACTCCGTCACCACCGGATATGTTACAATAAATACATTATATACAATTAAAATTATTAATGATAGGGTTAACCAGTGAAAATTATAAATATTACTAAACCATACACATGACTGGTATTACGATTTAATACCGATTTTATACCTTTAAATAAATACAATAGTTAAAAAAAACCATAGCCGATTAGGGTATTTGAGAGCTTTTGAAGTAAATGGTTGGTTTAACTTTTATCAGATAAAAGTAATTAGAAAAAGCTTAAAATAGTTCACGTAGGAATCTAATTTACAGATGACACGTATTTTACAACTAGCTGAGTCCCGCTCTGTTACCCGCGGTTGTTGTCGTACCGCGGGTGACGCCGCGGTACGACATAACGCCGGCGCTATAAAAATAGCCTTAGTTACTCCTTATATCATCAGCTACCTATCAGTGAAAGCCCGGCCAAATTGGTCCAACCATTCCAGAGATTAGCCGGAACAAACAGACAGACAAAATTTTAAAATTTGTTATTTTGGTATGTGTACCGCGGATACATATATATGCATTTATTAAAAATGCGGTTATTTTAATATTACATATAGACACTCCAATTTTATGTATTACTACAGACTACAGATTATTATCGATGTTTCTACAGACATGAGGTCAAAAACAGATAAATATCAATCAATTTCAATTTTTTTTAATAAAAAGGCCTTCTTGCTAATGAAAAGCATTTGCTTTGAAATTTTGAACATTTGAAATATTTGGTAAAATTGATCAGATCCCAGTGTTATCACGAATTTTCATTTGCAAACTCAACTGAAAACATTTGAAAAGGAATGACTACGTCAGAAAATTGGCATGTGCGACGTAAAGTGTCGTTAAAAAGCTTAAGTGGAAGTGGGTCGGGCAATAACACACTGCACTGATTGATAAATAGAAACGACCCATTATCTACTTTATTATTAACTAGCTTAACCCCGCGGTTATTGTCGTACCGCGAGTAATGCCGCGGGGCGAAGTTAGTCTAAAAAAAGTAGCCTAAGTTACTCCCCATTAGTTACCTATCAGTGAAAGTCCCTTCAAAATCGGTCCAGCCGTTCCAGAGATTACCCGGAACAAATAGACGGACAAAAATTTAAAAAATGTTATTTTGGTATATGTACTGTGTATACATATATATGCATTTAGTAAAAAGCGGTTATTTTAATATTACAAACAGACAATCCAGTTTTCTTTATTAGAATATCTGTATAAATTTGGACTGGCAACACTTAAATATTTACTATTGTATTTTACTATTATGTACTGATATCTACTATATACATTAATAATGTAATTATTACGTAAAAATATTTGTCATATAAGCTGTTCGAAACTTATCTGCCACCGCCACCAGTGAAACATGGCCTAAATGTTATTGACAGTCCACTCTAAGTAAAGGAGATCTATCCTACCATTCCCGGCCTCTTTGATTCTCTACATTTTTCTTTAATTGGCACACAATTATATGCGTATTGTGGTTGACATCGCTTCGAAAGAATCCATGTCTAGACGGGTTTACGTTTAGCATAAATTTTAATCATATTCAATACTAAACTAGAAGGATATGGTTCGTAGTAGTTGCAAGGGAACTATTGAAGAGCGAAACGAAGTTACGAACAGCAAAAAAAGCAGGGCTTTAAAAGACAAGACAAATGGTAACACTAAACATGAAAGTAATAGTACCAAAAATAGTCCTCTCATTACTCGATTATCACAAATTCCCAATTACAACTTAAATTAAGGTCACTTACGAATAAAAAAAATTAGAACGACGGAAAAACCTGATGGTCGATGGATATGGCCGTGATAGATTTAGAGCATTGACCAGATTAAAATCGTAATTACAAATTAGTCAACACGTTAAAAGCGATAGAGCATGTTTGTGTGCATTGTGAAAACAGTAATCTAGGCATTGTGAGGTCTGTACATATGTAGTGTTTCTGCCCGTTGCCTAGTCTATGTTGATTCAAAGGCGAAGAACATAGAAAAACAAAGGAGTGTTCCCTGGCTGTTATTTTACAAGATTTTTTTAATATAATACACATTGGAAGTGATAATTATTAATTAATAACTGTTTAAATATTATCATTTTAATAATAGAAATCTATACAAATAAATAAAATTGGAGTGTCTGTTTGTAATATTAAAATAACCGCTTTTTACTTAATGCATATGTATGTATACACGATACATATACCAAAAATGTAGTTAAAAAAAATTTTGTCTGTCTGTCTGTTTGTTCCGGGTAATCTCTGGAACGGCTGGACGGATTTTGACGGGACTTTCACTGGCAGGTAGCTGATGATCCGGGGAGTAACTTAGGCTACTTTTTTTAGACTAACTTTGTCCCGCGGCGTTACTCGCGGTACAATATTAACCGCGGGTAGCACCGCGGGGTTCAGCTAGTTCGATTATAATATTATCATTGCATGGTTCGAATATAAATTAAAATTATTATAGGCCTAATTAGTAAAACATGGATGATCATTGTCAATCCTGTGAACATATTATTTACATCTGTTTTATTATACTGATTGAGTGTACAAAACTAACAATACGTTTATAAGAATGTTATGAAATTTATTATTTTTCTCCAATTACTCGAAAGTGTACTAAAATAATAGAATCCCATTTATTTATTAAACCATACATACCCACGTAATTAAGAGGACTATATAAACTGAAAGCACTCAAATACCCTACTGTGTTAATTGCCCAATTCACATATATTATTATTGAAGCTAATATTTTTTTTTCTTCTTACCAGTTAGACCTCGGTATCCAAATATACCGCAATCATGCATCCTCATTGAATGATGTTCATTTTTAATAAAATCAGCAGTACTGATTCCTTTGAGCTGTAAATAAAATCATCAATATAGAATGGAGAAAAATCGACTTTAAAGGGAATTAGCGTCAATTTGGGCCAAACGAAAATATGCCAACGAACATTATTCTGTTAAAGCTGAAAATTGTATGTAACTAATTTAATCTAGATCAACAATCAGCAGCATTCAAACTTCAGCTCAATTTCAATGGCATAAAGTTTATGTTTTATTAACATTTGAAAATACTTTTGCAGTAATTAGGCTGCTGATAAATACTAATTATATTTTTTAAATAGTACACATAATTAAATAGTGACATACATTGTTATTATAAACTAGCTTTTTTTTGTCATTGTTGTTATTGTTGTCGGTTATCACATTTTGTTTTTCCAACCTGAAAAAACCTCTTTATTCATCAACCAATCGAAATAAAACAAACACTAAATGTTAAGTGAAGTTTACTACATTACATAATAGAAATCCCAATCCAAATCGGCTAAGACACTTCTGAGATTAGGAGCCACAAGCACACAGATAAACAAATAAATATACAAAAATTATGTACTTTTGTACATTGGCAGACTACATGCCCAGTACATACTCTAACAATCAACCCTAGGATGGTTTTATCATATAATAATAAAATATATGACACCTAAAAACAGAACAAATATTGTGCTGGCCACATAATTATTTGTACTGGAGTCGCACCCAAAACTCCTGACTTACTGGTCGAGTTCTCTGCTGGAAAGACTCACTACTGGAAGAACAGTTTAGTTGTGTATATCACATTTATGTTTCTTAGTAGTTCTAAGCATTCTGTTATGATTTGTACCAAGATATTTGAATACTAACTTTAGATGGAGCTAAAAAACGATCAGGTATCCTCTGCAGTTTTTGCTGTTTTTCACTTGGCCCAAAGCCTAGTGCGATCAATACTGACTCAGCATCCACTTTCCGAGCTCCCAATACATTTAAAACTGAACTGCTACTTGATCCACTAGCATCAGACTAAAAAATAAGTTATGATTAAAATATTAGGTATATCAGTCACATAACCAAAGCCTAAATTATATGGATTAATGACATTTTGATGTTACCTGAAGGGAGTGATCACGGAGTAATGGATTTTTAAACTTAGGAGAATAGCCCTCAGATTGCACTGAATAATCTCTTTGCAATCTCTTTGTACTCCCCCTCTGGGGTGTGCTAGTTAGCAGTCCACTGTCTAATGATTTCCTGTTCCAACAATCTTTGCTAATATTAGGAACATCTAAATTTTGGTCTTCAGGATATGTATCTTTGACTGGTTCAATCACTGTATTTTCTGTAACAGTCTCCTCCGCTTTGCTATCATCAGACTTTATCTCTGTTTTCACTAAAGTATCTCCATTTGAGTTCCCTTCATTGGAGATCTCTGAATCTCCAGCTGGTTCAGGAGGAAGTGAATCAAGCCACTGCTGTACTGGGCTACTGCGCCGCATGTCGTCGATAACACCACTGAGCCAACCTCTGACTTTCCTCTGTATTATATTTGATACCGATTCATTAAATGTATCTAAAAACAGTTTAGTTCTAAAAATTTAAATTACAAGTATAATATAAAAACACACTACAAACAATAAAATAATATGATTACAATCTATTTGGACAGGGTACTTTTGAAAATCTCTTTTGAAACAAAGTTCCAGTTAAATCAACACTAATATTTACTGGTTTAAAATACTGTAAGTACATATTTAAATAACTAAGAAAGCAAATGAGAAGCGTTTAATCATTATTATCATAAAGACTTCTGCATATTAGTTAAAATTAATGGAAATAGGGCAATCACAAATATCTACACATATTTAGCTGGTGAAACCAACCTTGTCTAGGATCCATCTTCAAGTCAAGGTAACGCTGCATGCAATACGAGGAAGTTCATGAAATTGACGTGCAAGATGCGTTCGATGATCACGTACACTCTTTTATAACATTATATTAAATAAATAAAGCACTACGTTAATTTCCAAATAAACGACTTACCTTGAACCTATCGACTAAATAGGCTGCTGAATTTTGAACTATAAAACACTATCACACTTATTCTGTATATTTTACTATTATATGACTTATCATAGTCTACGATTTTTTTAAATTCACAAAAAAAGGCAAATCCTTAGTGACTGATCTGACAAACAACAGCAGATTCAGATTGAGTAGTGACAGACAACTGACAATCTGACTTGTCACTATGACACTAATGACTAATGATTTTATTTTCAGTGCTGCCAACTCTAGTTTTAAGAAGAAAAAATAGTAGTATAAGTAAGAAAATTGCGAAA
Organism: Spilosoma lubricipeda; assembly: GCA_905220595.1. Taxonomy (NCBI): domain Eukaryota; kingdom Metazoa; phylum Arthropoda; class Insecta; order Lepidoptera; family Erebidae; genus Spilosoma; species Spilosoma lubricipeda. The sequence continues at coordinate 9,065,420 of HG992290.1, forward strand.
ATTGGTAGGTAAATACAATATATAAAAAATAATCATTAGTTCTACCGGTCCTTCATCGTCCTTACCGTCATCATCATCGACAGCCTTTAGTAATCCACTACTGAAATAGGCCTCTAGGTAGGTAGATAAATACTCTGGGTGTACTCAGGGGGGCAGTGGAGGGCAGCTGTCCCCCCCCCCCTCCCTCCCTCCTGGATATTGTTTACGTTTCTACTATCTTCTTTAGTCGATAACAGTTAAGAAAAAGAACTTTTACTATTAGCAGTACAATATACAAATTTTCAAAAACGTGTGGCGTGTTCGTTTTATTTACGCGTTAGCAGCGCAGCAAGTAAATGTGCCAAACTCGCCTACCGGTGACCCAATCTATGGCCGCCTCTGCCCTTCGACGACACAAACATTACTGTTTTATGCTCTAAGATTACTGAATCTAGCTGAGCCCCGTCGTGCGCCGTGAAAATCAGAGTTTCCAACATATTCGGACGGATCAGAGTTCCCACATTTCTCTTTTCCCGAAACCCCGCTTTTCTCCGAAGTACATTGACCATTCTTGTATGGGAGATGTTATTGATCAATCATAACTAAAATAGACACAAAATAACATAAACTTTCTCTCAAGTTTCAAACAAACAATCATTCTCTATCGATAAAAAATACCTCTTCACAGGTATTAAGTATGATTATTTTTACTCCAAGCTCACAAAGGGGTTTTTTCTAATCTATAAGTAGTGATAATTCTAAAAAAAATATTTAGTACGTAAACGAACACTTCGCTTTAATAAAAACTTAAATAAAATAGTTAAAATAAATTCCAACAAAGAATTCAATAAAAAAAAATTATAGTGCAGGCATTATAGTCACTGTCAAAGTTCGCTTCTGTAAAACTAATCTATGTTCGCCATTGATGTTCGCAGTCCACGCATCCTCATCGCTCTCACGGCGAAATTAGTTTACTTTCTCTTTCTTCACCTGCAGTAGCATCTTAGGTGTTATTACCTACTGTAATTGCGAGGTATAACAATTAGGTTGCATTCGAGTTTTAACTTTTCGTGCGCTGATATAATAACATACCTATCTGCTTCTTTTTATAAATATCATTGTATTTGCCATATTGTTTTTGGACACTACTTTTGATAACTTCACACATAGGTACAATTGTCTGCTTCTAAATGAGATAGAGTCTTTTTATTCTTTTTTTACGCACACCGCCCCGCCAGGGTTTGCGGCGGGGCGGTGTGTCAGAATCCATGCGCCTGAGATGGGAGGGATCCGGGAACTACTGTTAATAAGTTAATAACACATCCGGACCAAATGAGATAGAGCCTAGTTAAGGTATACAGACTATTAATAAACATACTCATACGTTATTGACTTATTTGGAAGTTCAAAAAGAAAAAGGTACAATCATGTTTCCCATTTAGGTCTGTAAATTGAAAAAAGAAGATTTTAATTGTTTTTATTTCTGAGCTTCATTTGTTTCTTTTTTTTGCTGTGCGTTTTATTATTAAATTTAATTTAAAAACTCACACGACGATATTTTAAGCGGTAATTTTAATTGAACACGGTTAAATCTAAAATCAAGTAACTTGAATGAAACTTCTAAAATATTTCGAGTTTCCAAGTCAGTTATTTTTCGCAATGTGAAACGAGTAGCGGTCAGACCGTCCAGGTAACGACGACGTTAGTTGATTTTTCCAGTTTTAAGAGGTTAAAGAGGTAGCTATCAATGTTTTTCTTTTTAATTTAGTGATTTTTTAATTTCTTATTTTTTTTTTCATCTCATTACTTATGTCCATGTCTGTATTGCAAAATACATACAGATGATATTAGGATAGTAGAATAAAAAAAAATCGGCTTTATTTTGGCACACTTTTCATTAAAGTTAAACTTTGGTAATAATAATAAAGTATTTTAACCCAGAAAAGAATCCAATTATTACATGTTCTATCTTTATCGTGCTGTCATTCAGGCAGCCTCAGTGTGATGATGTAGTCCAACAGAGAATACCCAATACTCCTGCTGATGAACTATGATTAATATGAACGTAAGTTTGTATCTTCAATTTACAGTCATTTGCGTTACCCTAACTCTCAATTGGAGCGGCCTTTGTCTAGCGGTGGACTGCAATACGCAAATGGTGATGATGATTACCCCGACTCTAATTTGCATTTGTCCTAGTTTTTGTTATTGAGTTATTGATTAGAGTATTAATGACAAATATCACACTTTACCAAACCCATTACGAACATTTAAAGTAGGTAAGTATACCTAAACTAATAACGTCTATGGAAACTGTATTATAGAAACTGTATTATAACTGTATTACAGACATGGACATAGGTAATTAACCTATGTTTCCGCAAATAAAATATTTGATTTGATATAACATAATTTTTATTAAAATTCACTGTTGTGAGTGACAAAAATGAGGATGAAAATTACTATTATTAAAATTAAGTTTAAACACAAAACTAAAGTATTTTTAAATAAGTAAGAAACAAAACAGAAAATAGAGAAAATAAATAGAACATCAGTAATCATGCAGGTTTGTAGTGCGTACCTTGTGATTTAGAATTTACAAAATCATAGTCATTTTGGGAATACATTTCTTGTGTTTAATCAAAACACTTATAACCAATTTATTTCTCAATTCTATGAAGCTAAACAATCTAGAATCTTCGAATAGACAATTATTAAATTTTTCGCCTTTTATACAATAAGTGCTACAAGTTTTAATAAATAAATAAAATAAAACAAAACAAAAGATGCTCAAAAAGGAAATATAATTAAAATTTTCTCTTTCAAATGATATAATGCTGATATAGGTGGTCAGTTCATGATCCTGAAGGCCAGCAATATTGTGCTATTGCGACGACCGCAACTAGTGCTGGCCATCAGAACCCTAAGAGGTCACCGCACGATCTCCTTTGAGGCAGCGAGTCTCCTGGTGGGAACTCCACCATGGGACTTGGAGGTGAGAACCCTTGCGGCTCTTTACTAGTGGCGCAAGGAGGCGCGGGAGTTGGGTAGAAGTCCTTAGACTCGAGAAATCACACTCCCCTATCTGCCTCAGCTAATATTGGAATACTTGGTGCCGACATATCGAGCGAAGTCCAATCTCGTGGTCATTTGGAGGGTAAGGCCAAATTGGCCTCGAAGAAGCTTAGTGTGCTCAACAGATCGATACAGTATTTCACTCCAGCCCACCGCCTGTTGCTTTACAAGGCGCAGGTTCAGCCTCACATGGAATACTGTCCTCATCTTTGGGCGGGGGCACCTCAATACCAGTTCCTCCCTCTCAACCGCATTCAACGGACTCGAATCGTCGATTGCCAAGAACTTTAAATTCGGCTAGACTCGCTGGCGCTGCGTAGAGATGTGGCTTTGTTGTGCATCGTCTAAGATACACAACGAATGCGAACGATGCGAACGGTAGATCGCATTTACTATGGGGAGTCCTCCAAGGAATTGTTTGGACTGATCCCTGCCGCCCCTTTCCGCCATCGTCCTACGCGACAAAAGTTTCATCCCCATCATCTAGATGGTTGGCAGTCCACAACTGTGCGCTTTTCTAGAAACTTTCTGCCTCCCACAACAAAACTGTGGAATGAACTGTCGCCTGCGGTATTCCCGGACCAATGCGACCTTCAAACCTTCAAGAAAAGAGCGTATTTCTTCTTAAAAGGCCGGCAACGCGGGTATCCATGGACGGCGTTAATCGCTTACCATCAGGTGATGAGTCTGCTCGTAAGCCCACTATTTAACAAAAAATAACCATTCATGATGTTAAATATTAAATTTGTATGTATAAAAATGATTACCTGCCTTATTGTTACAGTAGTTATTAAGATAATAATATCCTGCGGGCTGCGGTAAATATTATTTTGTGCTAGTAGTAACAAAGCGTGTACCCAGCGCCGTTTTTTGCTGCCTGAGTTTTGTGGGTTCAAACCCAACGTGGTGTTTTATTCACAAATTAAATTACTAACTGTTCTACCGGACACCGCAATATTTCTAGTCTAAAAAGTACCCTAGGGAGTCCAGAGAATAGGAATAGGAAAATAATAATTTAACATTTATTTACAAAATAAGCACCTCTGTAAAAAGAACATATCAGTCTGGCTTAAAGCTACGAAGAAACGAAAAGTTTAACACTAGTTACTTTCTAAAAATGCATACTGGTAACACACTTACTTTTCACTATCTGTCCGTGGCAGATGGTTATACTATACTGCATTGTCATATCTACACTAACTCACATCACGCATGCTCACACATAAGCATACATACTCCTACACATTATGACATCGTTACACTTATGTTTATTGTCTCTTACTCTAATCTTTCACTTCTAATTATGAATCAACATGGAGAGGCTCGCAATCTGTCATGCAGGTTCTCCTAGTGCAGTCTCTCACACAGATTCACCCACTAGATCATATAACACTAAAATGAACAGATTTTGGTTAACTATTCTATCTGAGAGTTTTTTTTTTTTTTTTTTTTTTTTTTTTTTTTTTTTTTTTTTTTTTTAATAGCTTATCATGCAATCAGTCCTTCCGACTATGAGCAGATGAGTTTTGGAGTATTTTGCGGTTAGGTGTATTCCCAATAAAATATCACCTATATTAACATAATGGCTCATTCAATACTGCCAAGTTCCAAGGTTCTACGCCGCTTCAGTCGAGTGATGCCGTCTGGTAATGTAAGCTGTTGGGCTAACTGGTTAGGGTGGTTTACAAGTCTAACTTTATATTGCCTTGCATATGCAATTATTTCCTCTTTCACTGTTGGCATGTTGAGGTATTGGTGGACCTCAGTGTTTTTTATAAACCAAGGAGCATCGCTTATTTGTTTTAAGATAATTCTGAGTTCTTTGGATTTTATTTACATTTGATGGACATGCAGCACCCCACAACTGTATCCCATACAACCAGCCTGGTTTTATACAGGACTTGTATACAAGGAGTTTATTGTCGATAGACAGTTTTGAATTTCTGCCCAGTAGCCAGTACAAGCCCTTGTATTTGAGATTGATCTCATTCCTCTTGGCTTCAATGTGTCTGCTGAGAGAGAATTAATAAAATATATATTTTTTTAATAATATTTTAAACAAAATAAAATGTAATAAAAATGCGCAAATATAAATAAAGAATATTTATTTTTCTATAAACACATTTTTCTTTTATATTTTTATTCGTAGATGATGTAAATCGCGGATCGCATTGGGCTTTCGTCAACGAAGTCGTGTGCATGGATGGAGAAGAGTTCAATGAGCAGACCGCAACTGACGCCGAAACGAACCGCCCAGCGCGCGCGGGTCCTTAGCTAAATAATTTGTGCAGGTCAGGTAGAGATTATTTTATTTTCTAAATCACATTTGGACACTAATATACATGTATAACTACGGTCAACAAGTGTCAATATTGAGCAGTTCGACGAGGGCCGCGGGACCGCGCGGCTCGTAGCCTACGTCACGCAGTCCCGTACACGCAGTCGCCGCGACGCACACCCGCTGTCTCCTCGCCCGGCAGCACAGCAGCGCGCCGCCATTGGTCGCGCACTCTCTCCACGTGCTGCAACACACGCACCACATTCATCCCTGCCAGCTTTCGTACATCATCCTCACTCCAGTCCGGGTCTCGTAAAAGCTCGGCCAATAGGTGAGGATACCGCGAAACATCTTCCAAGCCTTCAGGAGGTGCATCAATGCCATCGTATCCAGCTCCCAGACCAACATGCTCCACACCGGCAATCCTTCGTACGTGGTTTATGTGCGCTACAACATCGTCGAGCGTGGCTTTTTCCCCACAGGTGACAAGTTTTGCATAGAAATTAATCATCACAACTCCCCCGTTCGCTGCAATCTTACGTAGTAACTCATCGGGAACATTTCTACTCGAGTTGCAAAGTGCTGCAGCTCCCGAATGCGAAAAAACTACAGGCGCTTGTGACATTTCTAAAGCATCGCGTGCCGTCTCTTCACCGGCATGCGATAGATCCACTATCATACCGAGGCGATTCATTTCGCGGACAACAGCACGTCCAAATTCACTGAGACCTCCTGCGGTTCCCGCGGCTCGAGCCCATCTCGTATCGCACGTATGAGTTACGGTGAGGTACCGAGCACCCAGTTGATAAAACGCACGTAGTACAGCCAATGAGTCACCAAGAGCATGACCTCCTTCCACACCAATAAGTGAGGCGATACGACCTTCACGATGTGCTTCTATGAGTTCGGCGGCATCGGTAACCAGCGCCAAGTGTGCTGTGTTCAGTTCTACAATACGTTTTATGACGTCCATTTGTTCCAAAGCCAGTTGAACGGCGTCTCTATCTCTAGCACCACACGGTACATACGCCGACCAAAACTGAGCACCAACCTGACCAAGTCTCAATCGTGGGATATCAGTGTGCGACCAGCGCGACCGCGCCCAAGGTTCAATAGCATCAAGACCGGCACTTAAATTAAAATCTCCTAACTTATTGTGCAAAAATTTTCGGACATTCCATGCTAAATCATTATGACCATCGACGAGTGGAGAGTCTCGCAACATGCGGCGTATTGTAGTAAGTCTCTGTTCAGGAGTAGCTCGCCCGCCGCCTCCGAGAGCGAGAGGTAACGCCAGAGCTGCCCCGAGCGCGGCCAGCACGACGAGTGCAGCTAAAGCGATACGCCACCGCGGCCGGCGCGGCGTAGGTTTTTCATCAGAACTGCCAGATGCCGATGCAGATAATGAGTCAGGCGCCCAGCGCCCACAACGTTCGGCAACATCCGGCAGTGGACCGGGAAATGTCATACCTTCTGGCACTGCAGCCTGGAAAAGAAAGAAAGAACATTTATTTTTTGCGCAAATATGAATAGGTATACATCTATAACGTAGATAGGGTGGTCGTTTACAAGATGAAAAAACAAAGTGGTGTAGTCTTAGAGTATACATAAGCAAGCTATGTATACTTTAGGGTGTAGTCGTATCATTTATAATTTAAATAAAAATGTCTAAGACCGAAATAAAAGAAAGTGTCTAATTAGCTCATGTCTAAAACGATGACACTGAGAACTTGTTGGCATTATCTTTAGATTAAATTTTTGTTACTAACTCTTACATGATCCTACTAACATTAAGCTGTATTACTGTAAAATTTCATCCAAATCCGTTCAGCAGTTTTTGCCTGAAAGAGTAACAAACACACACACATCCTTACAAACTGTCGCATCCTACTAATATTATAAATGCGAACGTACTGAACGGATTTGAATGAATATTTACAGTAATAGCTTATACATCAGAATAACACATAGGCTACTATTTGCTGTGATAACCGACACACACGCGGGCGTTGCCGCAGGCAACAGCTAGTAATACATAAGGTAATACGCCTACACACAAGTTTACAGACACAAACAAACACACATAGAAACACACACACAATCAACATATGTATGGTATAAATTATAAAAAAAGCAAAAACAAAAACCCAACTACGACAAAAAACTACTGACTACTGACTACGGCTTTTCAAACTTGTTTCATACTTTTTCAGTGCCGTTTTTTGTCATAGATGGGTTTTAGTTTTTAGTTTTTTTATTTAAAATGTTTTGGTGCCGTTATAACATTAATTTCTTTGCAATAGTTATCACAATTATCACTTAAATACAGACGAAGTCACAAGCAAATATGAATAATATCTGTATATGTAGGTCTTTGCCTATGAAATTGCTGTTTTGTATGCAATAAGTGAAAGTACTTATTTTTTCAAACTTTTTTTATTTCTGTTATTCGAAGTAATCACCCATGCAAACGACGCATCTTTGCCAACGCATTGGCAGTTTATTGATGCCCTTCTTGTAAAAATCAGCTGGACGGGAGGCAACAAACTCTTTAAAGGCATTTTGTACTGCCTCTCGGGAATTGAATTTTTTACCCATTAAAAAACAAGACATTGCGTGAAAGAGCAACAAACACACATCCTCACAAACTTTCACATTTATAATATTAGTAGGATTTATTTATATTATTCGGATCCAAATGGTTGTTAATCCCTATTTACCGACTATACATTTACTGGTTGTGACTGTTTCCAGCTTTATTCCACATGTTTCTTGTTATACCATAATCTCCTAAACGCGAAATGGTTAAATAACAATGGATTCAAATGACTGACACATTAACGTCTCCCAGTACGCGACTTAAGACTTAACTAAGCACAAACAACTTAATAAACACATATACGCATATTACATTAGAATTACCATATGTCGCAGAAGTTGTACAGATTTACGTAACTACGGCAGGTTTATGAAGCGTATTTGCACAAGTTCAAAGCAAACTAGTTAGGGATCGGCTAAATTTCAACAACTCGTTAATTGCAAGCTCCACTATTGACATACTTACATATATAATTGATAAGACTACTAGTAACGTGGGTCACACATCTATACTAATAATATATAAAGCTGAAGAGTTTGTTTGTTTGTTTGCACACACTAATCTCAGGTACCGCTGGTCCGATTTGAAAAATTATTTTAATGTTAAATAGCTCATTTATCGAGGAAGGCTATAGGCTATATATCATCACGCTAAGACCTACAGGAGCGGAGTAACAATGAAGAATGTCACAAAAAACGGGGGAAAATTATCACGCTACGGGCAATAGGAGACGCAAACGAGGTTGCGTGTTTCACTTCAGTTTTTCACCATGCTGCTTAAGTAAATCGATTATAAATAACGAAGTTATAGATAACTTTACAATCTACGATTGATAGATGCTAAATCGAGACATATAAATAAGAGATCGAAACAAATAAAACGAATGAAAACCGATAAATTTGTAAGTTACTGCAGATAGATAGGTATAATAAATTAAACATATTATGTATATATTACCGTCAGATTGTCAAAACCGTTAGATTGTAATCTATCTCGCGAGATTGCAAATAGTCGAAAGATTATGAAATGGTATCGATGAATTGCAAGCCGCGCACTGATTGGTTGAAGCATATGTCCCGCGCCGCCATATTTGTTTGTTAATTGGTCTTTGTTGCCGAATGTAAAGTATTTTTGTGATTGTAAATTGATTTCATGTCGAAAATACCTCACTGCTTTAGAATTAGGTATAAATAATTGTTTGTGACAGTAAAATTAATTTGCGATTAATCAAAGAAGTTCTAACCTTTTTTTTTTTTTTTTTACGTGTGGAAACCCCCTCGGGCCGTCACCCCGCCGGGGTTTGCGGCGGGGCGGTGTGTCGGAATCGAACCGACTAAAACCACACGGTGTGCCACTCTGCGCCTGAGACGGGAGGGATCCGGGAACTGCTGTTATTAACACATCCGGATCAAAGAAGTTCTAACCTAGCCTAACTATGGCCATTGAACGGCCTACTGTAAAACCGACCAATCAGGGACAGTTGACAATTTGACGCGCGTAAGCAATATAACACAGTTGACAATCAATTGATATTTTCGCGATCAATCTCGCTAGGTAGATTATAATCTTAAGGTTTTTACAATCTTACGGTGGCATATATCCGTTACAAAAGTCACACAAAACGATTATGAAACGTATACGAGTATAAAACATTAAAATGAAACAAATATTAAACCATTTCCTCCATTTTTTCATCGTTTAAAAATACTTTTGTGTAATTTACAAGAGAATATTGCGTTCATATCCGTCGATTCAGGCGTGACAATAATTTGCCGCGTGTTCAATTATGCAAGGGGCACACACAGTTAGGGGACGATACTGTCGGGGAACGGGGAACAGGGTGAGCCTGAATAGCTTCTGACCCATTTACAGAGGAAACTGATGTGACGGCTTAAACTTGCCTGGATTTCAATCTTAAGTAAAAAATAAGCTATTCACATTTTCTTCGTCTCTTCTATTCATTTGATTCTAGATTTTAGAGTTTCAATAATATTGTTTATAAGAATATTTTAATTTAAAATGCGAAATGTCTAGTTGCCAAAGAGTTTCCTTAATAACCAGGTGAACGTAACTTAAAGAAAATGACAAAAAATAAATTAAAATTAATAAAGTTGCTAATTTAAATTTCAGTTTTATGGCTTTTGGGATGTATAAATTAAGTTCTAAATTAGTATACCTATACGCATAGACTGTATCTATGTCGTATATATATATACGTTATGAAAACAATATGATTGTATGTAATTATTTTCTCTTATGACACTACATGATATGTATTTATTTTTAAAACTAGTTCAGCATAGGATTCACAAACAAATGTATATTTGAAATTGCTTACATAATATTTATTAATTCTCATTTTGTGATTACTTTATGAATTACTAATCGATTGACTTCCATTATTTACCAACAAATCTATTGATATAAATCTTTCAGGGTCCATATCGCACACTTATAGAACAATACATGACATACATAGCTATCATTATTATAGCCAACTGCCTCGCGACTGCTGCTCAAGAGGTCTCGGGTTCGATTTCCGGGTCTTTCAGTCAGTCTTTTTAAAAATATTTTTTTTAATAGCATCCCGGAGTATGAAAGATGCCGGTGTTTCCCTCGCGTGCCTGGGAGAGCACGTTAAGCCGTCGGTCCCGGTTGTCATGAATATCTATGGCAATCGTTACTGGGAAGTCAGTGACTTCAAATATAATGACAACTAGTTCAACTTTCGAATTCAGTTCACCCTCAGGGTTGCGGAGGTCCGATGCCAGTCGCTCCGTGTAAAAACTGATATTCAGGTAAAACCGGTTGAACTAGTAGCCGACTCCAAATCTTGGGAATAATAAAGGCTAGGAAGATGATGACATAGCCATCATTACAAACCAAAGTATGGCAACACAAGTATAAACGAAGTATGAATTTTTAAACTTAAAAAGATATTGAAATATTTTTTTTGCAAGATAAGATTTTGTAATACCTCTTGTAGATAGCATCATTGTGCCATAAACTTGAGAAAAAAATAATCTTATTTAAATATGGATACAATGTTTACTCATACGTATATTCGCATCTCCGTTCAAAAAATCTAATTATTGAGAAAAAGGGGTTCAACGTGTTAGAATAATAAGTTAGAAGGGAGCTAATTTAGTAACTCTAAACAAGCTTCTGACTTGATAAACACCGATTTATTAATATTTTTTTTAAATTACGACACGAGAAGTGACACATAAAATATTAAATAAACCTAAGCGGAGGTGTGATACGCAAACTGCTTACGTGGTACACTTATAATTTTGTTATCTTTGTGGTAAATTATAAGTACAAATTACAAAATAACCGTTAAATATTCGAGTAAGTCAAAGTTTATGTAATACGTGTTTAAAATCATTGGTTGTAAACACAAAGTTATTCAATTAATTTCAAGTTAAGCATTATAGCTGCCACCTCGTATTTAATATGTCGCTGCGACTTAACCTGAACTTCTTGTTAATTTCCCATAAGGGACTACGTGTTTGCAGGTAATGAATACGAGAACGAGCAAAGTGAATTAAAAAGCTAATTCACTGCGTTACAACATGCCTATTAAGTAAAAATCAGGGTCTTTTTTAAAACAACAGTACCGTAGATTTAGTATCTACTAATTTGTATTAAATAATGAAGAATAATTTCATGCTATTGTGCTGTCAACTCTGTCGCTCTTAACGTAAATTTGAAGAATATACACTAGGTACTATAAAAAAATACCGCATTAAATAAACTCAAAAGACTGTATTTAAAATATTATATTGCCTTACTTTAAGATAAAACTATTTACTTTAAACAAAGTTATCTGCTTATTTATCTGTCGATTGTGCAGTTTTTTTTTGTGAATAATACCTACACGATGTGATTGCTTAAATAAATTAAACAGCAGAAAGTACGTAATTAAAGTGAAAGTTAGAAAAATATTAGCTTAATGCATATTACTATTTAATTTGTGACAGCAGAAAAGCTTCCTAAATATTTATATGAAATTCAACGTGTAGGTTAGAATGGTTTAGTTAACAACAAACGCGCACGATAATGTATTAAGTATATTTACATCGCAAAGGTGAGGAAAGTCATGAAAACAGTCGGCGAGGCAAAGTAGGTGCGGGGGCGGAGCTGCATCGATTCGTTGCATGGCAGACACCGAGCCCGGCGAGCCAGGGAGTACGACCGCGACCCACAGCTCACAGGCCACGGCCCACGCGGAGCTGTTACCCCCGCGACACAATGTTGCGTGAAATTTGCACCCCTATTGTTACCTTACCTACCACTATCCATCCGTCCGTAATGCTTTTATGGATAGACCTGGATGTTATATGGACCGAGTGCGAATTATATCACACAGGATGATTGAATATGTCTGTATATTGTTAGAACGGCCTTATTGTATTTTTTTCTCCTTTATATTACTTAGTTTACTATGGTTAGTAAGAGTCGTTAGCTAATCAAATTGTATTCCTTTCAGTAGCTAATGTTTTTCGTTTATTTACTAAAAGTTTGTGTTTTGCACTAATCAATACAAACTGATATGATATTCATACTCCCAAATCAAACGATGATGTTCAAGGGACTAAAATTTGAGCTCACAAAGGACTCGTAAATCCAAAAAGAAAATTGAACATGAATTAATTGTTAAGAAAAGATTTTATACAAGCTCTTAATTAAATTTACTAAAAATACATAAAAGCTGCAAATGACTTAATTATCTATACATCTGCACAAGTAAATAAAATTGGAGTGTCTATTTGTAATATTGAAATAATCTCTTTTAACTAAATGTATATTTATATATACACCGTGTATGTACGTACATGTACATATACCAATAATCGCTTACCTTCAGGAGATACGTCTGTTCGTTTGCCTACCATAAAAAAAAACCCGCAGCGTTAACACGGGTAACAGCGGGTAACACGGTGGGGTTCAGCTAGTTTATTATAACTTCTGACTGCCCTCAATAAGGCCCGCCTCTGGCGGCCTCAGAGGGTATTGGCGGTCAGAGCCATCCGCGGACACCGCACGGTGTCCACCGAGGCGGCGTGCGCCTTGGCCGGAACACCTCCGTGGGATTTGGAGGCGGAAGTGCTCGCCGAAGTTTATCGACGGGTGGCTAAATTCCGGGCGGAAAGAGGCATTCGCCCTCCGCCCGAAGAGGTACGCGAGTGGCGTGAAGCCGCCCGTCGAGCCACGATGGCTCGCTGGTCGTTCCGGCTGGAGACTCCACGCGCTGGCTTTGCCGCCGTGGAGGCTCTCCAGCCGGTCATCCTCGAGTGGACAGGGCGGCAGCACGGGACCCTTTCCTTCCGACTGACGCAGGTTCTTTCCGGGCACGGATGCTTCGGAAAGTACCTGCACTCGGTCGCCAGGAGGGAACTGAGTCCTGCCTGCCACCACTGCGACTGCAGTGAGGACTCGGCCCAGCATACGCTGGCGATTTGCCCCGCTTGGGCGTCGCAGCGCCAGGCCCTCACTGCAGTCATCGGAGGAGATCTCTCGCTACCGGCCATCATTCGCACCATGGCCGGTAGCGACAGCAGTTTTACCGCGGTCGCAGCCTTCTGCGAAGACGTAATTTCGCAGAAGGAGGCGGCGGAGAAGGCCCGGGAGGACGACCTCCACTCGGACCCGATCCGCCGCCGGCGAACCGGGCGGCGGAGGCGCGCCTATCAGCGCCTCATGCCGCCCTGAGTGTGGCCGCGGATGGTGGGGACGGGTTTTCCCCTCCATCCGCTTTAGTCGTCACCCGCGAGGGGGCAACGTTACGCGTGTGCCGTACGTTGCCTACATTGAGAATTTTACCAGCAGACGGTGCCCGCTTCAGTGCGGGCTGGCGCTGGGAGGGGTCCGGATGTGTTAATAACAGCAGTTCCCGGATCCCTCCCGTCTCAGGCGCAGAGTGGCACACCGTGTGGTTTTAGTCGGTTCGATTCCGACACACCACCCCGCCGCAAACCCCGGCGGGGTGACGGCCCGAGGGGGTTTCCACACGTTAAAAAAAAAAAAAAGTTTATTATAACTTCACACATCTTACACACGCTAATCTGATCCCAAACCAGACAGAGCCAGTGCTGTGGTAACCAGACTGCTTATTAACATACTTAAGCAGTATAATGACGTACATATCCACTACATGAGCCCCACGGTATTACCCGCGGTATAACTTAACCCGCAGGTAACGCCGCGGGTCGAATTAGCTACACAAATTGTATTTTTTTTCTCCAATGTAAACCATTCTCGAATCCTCAGGAATAGAAACAAAAAAAATCATTAAAATCGGTTCAGCCGTTTAGGAGGAGTTTAGTCACATACACACGCAGAGAAGAGACATACATAAATAAAGAATATGATAATACTTGGAGCAAAAACTTTGTATGCCTTTTTACGAAAATTATGCCAACGGAGGAGTATGAAATTTGGCAGATTTGAAGTTTATATATAGTAGAAGAGCAGAAAGCACATTTTTTTTATTTCGGTAACAAAGAACAAAGAAAGTACTCTACTCATCACACAATATGTCGTTGGTGGGATTGGACCACATAACTTTTATTCACTTTGTTCCATTCTATTAAGTCACTTGATTTAAAAGTTTGTCGCGAGAAATATTATCACAACTGAAATTCTAAATACATACCTACTATAATATTGTACCAGAATGTCATAATACTAGACATTTAAATTGATTTTAATACGGTATCTAATATCAACTGTAAGCGGCCATGGGGCTTTATAAATAGACTCCGCCCGCGTGTATATCGGTTTTCACGGCAAATAGTAGCCTCTATAAAAAGTAGCCTATGTGTTAATCCAGGGTATCAGCTTCCTGCATACCAAATTTTATCAAAATTGGTCCAGTCGTTTGCGCGTGAAGAAGTAACAAACATACACACTCACAAACTTTCGCCTTTATATATTAGTGTGAAGTGTGATGTGATGTGATGATGTGATTATTTAAAATACAACACTTTCCTTGGTTAACCTAAATCTTGTAACAAAATGTTTAACGCCATATTTTGTAAATAAAGTCCCTCCCGGCGTATTCTCGATCTATTGAATAAATCAGGATTATTTATCATCTCTAAAGTCTCAAAAGTATTGGAAACATCCCATAACTCCTTCATTTTAATAATTTTATGCCAACTTTAATTTTATTTAACACCTTGTAGGGCTTGTTTAGGCGGTTAAGAGACACCGAAGTACTTAGGTATCTTACAAAAAAACGAAAATATCTTTAAGGGTTACCTAACTGTCTCTAAGTGGTCCCTTAAATTTAGGTTGGTGAAAACGGCCATAATACTATTAATTATTTTACGAATAATAATTATTATGCCTGTTTACACCAGATATAGTTGTGTTTTTTCATTTCTTCTTAATCCGAATTCTTTCCTGTGGCCAATTTCAATTCTTTCAGCCATGGCGTAGTCTTATTTTTTTTTTTTTTTACTTAATTTTCATGTTTTTATTTGTTTTTTTTTAGAAACTATAACTTCCTCCACTCACTCCATCAAGTGAATCAAAGTTAATAGATATCTATACAAATAAATAAAATTGAAATGTCTGTTTGTAATGTTAAAATAACAGCTTTTTAATGAATGGATGTGTATGTATACACGATAAATATATCAAAAATGTAGTTAAAATTTTTTTGTCTATCTGTCTGTTTGTTCCGGGTAATCTCTGTAACGGCTGGACGGATTTTGACGGGACTTTCACAAGCAGTTGATGATCCAGGAAGTAACTTAGGCTACTTCTTGTAGACTAAATTTGTCCCGCGGCGTTACTTGCGGTATAACAATAATCAGGCAAGGCAAGGATCAGGCAAACACGAAAAATAAAGGAATTTAAAATTAAATTATTTTTATAATTATTAAGTGTATTGCCTTTGTTAGAAAACGTTAGGTATCATTATTTATAACAGCTCCAGAGTAACATTAGCAAAAATACGATAAAAACTATTTTTTTTTGAAAGGATTCTATTTTTAACCGACTTCAAAGTAGACTGTACTGAATTTTTTTTTGGGCGCGATTAGTCCCATTAAGGACTAATCCCGCCCACACACCCACCACTGTAACTCCTGTACACCAGGATCAACAGTAGTGACCCACGATTACACTGAGTTATGACAGTCGGGAAGTCCCAGAAAAAAAAAATAACTGTCTTGGAACCCGCAATTAAATTAATCAGAAGAAAAAACAGGATGAGTTGAAAATATGATAAGTCCACTTCCCTCCTTAGCAAAACGGGAGACAAAATGAAGTCAAAATAGGCAGACACCTTTTTTAAACCGGGAAGCACCACGGACAAAATATTATGGGTCCTAAGTGGTCTATATTTGATCACTATAGTATGTATGGCAGAGTCGCTAAACGCACGGAAATTCACCGCAGTTAACACAAGATCCCCATAGTATAACGCCCCAGATGTAAGCTATTTAGCATTGTTTTACGTTCATTGTACCAAGGACTACACTCCCAGAGGATATGGTGAGCAGACTGTTCACAGCTAGTATCAGGTGTTGAGCATTGACACAATGTCGTGTCCTGGACAACCGTTCGCGAACAGATGGAAAGAACTGGTAGAGGTGGCGCCCCTTAGATGATTCGTCCCATCGCTGTTGCCATTCATCCATTAGGTCGTTATAGACATTGGACTGCTGTTGAAACAATCTTATGCTTTTATCGCGGTCTGGTACGCCCAAAAAATCGCGCTCATTTTGTGGCGTCGGGAACCTGTACCTATTCATTAAGTATCTGTTGACGTTTTTCTCGATCGTAACCTTTACCTGGTTTGGGCAGAGGGCTTAAATAACTCTGCGTCGCTTTCCAAACAGGGTACCTTTCTCCAGTAGTTTTAAAATTAATCCTCCTAAGTTTAAGAAATTTGCCACAGTTATCAGGTACTGAAGCAGTTTCAATTACTTCTTCAGCCGACCATTCCGATGGAATGAACAAGGTCCATTCGTGTTATTTGAAAAGTTGGTGTATGTAAATGCTTACGGAAATAAAGGAATTAGCATCACGAAAATCTGAGAACATTAAAGAAATTCTATGTCTGCCTATTCTTAACAGATCCATCTAGATCAACTAGGCAAACTATACACTAAAACTATATATACACTAAGAATGTGAATAATATTTACAATATAATTCAAAACTGATCCCTATACTGAAAAATTAAAATAAAAAAATTATCAAGAAAAAATGCACCAGTACGCTTGAAGATTCCCGTGCTTTTTCAGACTGTAACTTAAGAATTAGTAACAGATTCCGTTACTATCCTTTAGGTACAGAACCGTAAAATTTGAATGAATGTAGATTATTTCTTGTACCACAAATATTTGCTTGTGCTATAAATCTCATGTGTGTAATCTCAATTGCATGTTGCCATATCTTCTATAGTGGTATTCAATAACTCATAAGGTAAAAATAATTATATGTAGGTCCCTACTACTATAAAAATTATACTATAAATTAATCAATTAATCATATAATCATTTTATCATGAGCCATTTTTAGGTAACTAGCTCTCTTATCACCGAGGAAAAGTGATTTAAAATCATTCATACATGTTTTATGCCTTTGAGTGCTTAATTTATTTCTTTGTTTCCGTTTTGAAAAATTCCATTGTTTGTTGCACTTCTGTGGCCCTACATTATTAAAATAGCTATATTGTAAGAAGTAATGGGTGATTATCATCATTGCTGTCATCTTAAGAGCACAGGACCAGACAAAAAGTTACAGCACCGCTCTTATATTCTATTCCGACATTGTGTCGAAGTATCTTTTAATTCATTTGATTACTCTCTTTTTACGACTCATGTTCTGTTCAATTAAATACATTCTGCTATTACTTTCATGATGATGAAATATAAAAGCGACGACAGCTTAACTAAACCTAAACTTTGAAACACATTCTACTTTACAGATATTTAGCAAGCATCACTGAATCTATATAATCAATTTCAATTAAGTCTATTAATTCTTGAAACGTTTCAAAGTAAGTGTTCCGCGGCTTTTATAATTTCACTCTAGCTGCTTGTTTTATAGACACTTTTCGTTGAATGTAAAATGTTATTCACTCATAAACCTTGGCAATAAATTGACAATAGTTATTTGTTATACAAGAGTGCAAAATTGCTTTTTAACAGAGTGCTCAATTTTGATGACCGAGCAAGCGAAATTAAATCATGAGCGCAGCGAGTGATCCCAAAATTAGAATCCTGAGCGTTAGCGATGGAATCAATGCACGTGAAAGCGTGGTCGGAGTAAAGAAGGAGAGAGACTGAGTTTGGGTGGTGTCTGTCTTTCTCACGTAAGCTTAGACAGGCACTACCCAAACTCAGTCTCTATCTACTCCGATTACGATTTCCGTCCGTTCGGCTGCCCCTCCAGCTATATATGCTCTAAGGATGTGTCTAAGATAGGATAGATAATATCAGACGAAGATGCGTGGGGACTGTTTTTTGCTTTTTCGAAAGACGGTCCCCATTTCATCTCATCCATATTTTATAAATTTTTTAACAATAATTCATAACGACGAAGACCTAAGGACTTGAAGACTTCTTATTTGAAGATAGGGTTCCCAACCCTCCCGGATTGCCCGGGAGACTCCGGGAATAATGGTTAGTTTGCCGACCTCCCGGAGTGCAATAATTTCCCCGGTTTTCTAAAAATTAAATGCATTATATTCTAAAAAATAATTCACTGATTGGTTTGAAAACGAAGCTACAAAGCACACAAGCTGACCAATTTTATTGTCAGCTACGCAATTGTCAATTTACAAAAAAAAGCAGTTTGATGAACCGCAAAAAACAAATTTCATAAAAAAAAGTAAAAACTAAAACCCAACCACGACCAAAAACGACGCTGAAAAAGTATGAAACAACTTTCAAAAGAAACAAGAAACAAGTTTCAAAAGCCGTAGTCACGCGTTGTTAAAGTGATATGTACCATATGGTACATTACACTACAGGGACTATGGCTTTTGAAACTTATTAATGTACCTTAGTCCATATCACTTTAACAAAGCGTGACTACGGCTTTTGAAACTTGTTTCATACTTTTTCAGCGTCGTTTTTGGTCGTAGTTGGGTTTTAGTTTTTACTTTTTTTTATTTAAAATGTTTTGGTGCCTCTATAATACTAATTTCTTTGCAAAGTATATTTTAAATAGGTACCACAGAAATGTCACAATTATCGAATAAATACGGACAAAGTCACGAGAAAATGCTAATAATATATATATTTTTGAAATCTACAAGTAACGCCCTTTCGAATGATACCAAACACGGCATATTTCTCTCATATTTATTTTTTAATACACTACCTTACGTCGGCTAGAGGGCGCCACATTAAATTCAGTGACACGTCATATAGCCTATTATCAGCGGACAATCAAGACGCTTCTAACGATACCTCATTTGTCTTATACTGACTAGTTTAGAAAGAATGAGGGAACAAATAAGCATACCATTGAAATATCACACTTTTCGAATAAATACGGAAAAGTCACGAACAAATGCTAATAATATATGTATTTTTGAAATGTACAAGTAACGCCCTTTCCAATGATACCAAACACGGCATATTTATATCAAATTTATTTTTTAATACAGTACTTTATGTCGGCTAGAGGGCGCCACATTAGATTCAGTGACACGTCATATAGCCTATAACCAGAAGACGATCATGACGCTTCTAGAGACACCTCATTCGTCCAAATCTAATGAGTAGTTAAGGAGCTAGGAGGGAACAAATGAACATACATACATACATACATACATACATACATACATACATACATACATACATACATACATACATACATACATACATACATAGCCTGTCAAAATCATAACCCTCCTTTGGCTTTGCCGTAGTCGGGTAAAAACTGAGTTCAATAACTTTTTTACGGATTGTTTGACATACATATTTACAAAAATGGTATAACTTTGAAGATTTGGAATACCAAGCAATGAAAATTTTATCTTTAAGATGCAACGACATCTCTTTGAAGAAAATCGAGGGTCACGTTTGTTCTTTCCATACCCGTCTCTAATCCTTCATGCGAGCGCGTATTCAGTAAGATAGAGCAAGGAAAGACACCAAATGAGTATTTCTTTAGTAAAAGCAGAGTTACAAGTTCTAACAAACTTCGATTTTTCATGTAAAAACTTATATGATTTTGTGGTGAAAAACCGACAAATATTGAATACTGGCCGAAAGCAAAATAAATATAAATTTGATAATTACTTAATGATTATTTTATAAATTCAAAAATTAAATCTGGATTAAATTTCTCAAACATAAAATTCTCCCGGGTTGGTCCTTTCGAGAGTTGGCAACCCTATTTGAAGTCTATATACACTTGATATTGGCAGAAATAGCTGATCCGAGAGATCCGGCTGGTTGCCATTTCATGAAAAGAAGAAAATGCGTGGGTCAACTTGCTCACGTACATTTTACTCAGTATTGCTTTGGATTCTAAATTATTTGTATTTAAGAATTAAATTCATTTTCTTTACCTGTAGACACTTGTTATCGTAGTATTAAAGTCACAATAAGTAGTTATAAAATTTAAATTTAAGCTATAAAAGTATTATAATTATAACATAAAAGTTCTAAGTTAAAACATTTTTTATCTTCTTAATGGCTTATAATAAAGCCAATAAAGCTATAAAAGAATGATAAAGCTAAGAATATAGGTTTAAATTTAGAATATCGTTACTAAATAAATATAAAACTTAATACACGATTTTTTTTCAACCCAGTCCCCTCTCCGGAAGCTAGATCATGTGTTAATTGTAGGACATGCTTCAACACCTTGTAAAGCGAAATTCTCTTTTAGATGACCGAATTTTTCAACTAGGTCATCCCTTAAAATTAGATGGTCCACGCGGACCCTCATGAGCACGCGACTGTTCTAATGTTCTACAAAGATAGCTCAGATCGATATCTCAATATGGACCGTCTGTTTTAAACAGGCATAACCAAAGGTGACAAGGAAAATTATAAAACTTGCAAAGGTGAGTAAATGAGACTTTAATGTTGGTTAAACGTCAACAGAGATGCTTGAATTTGGTGAAAATTTAAGTCCAGGCCCCTACTAAGTAATATCTAAGTACATCAAAAGATTTCAGAAAAATATTTGTTAAAAATGGTAAACGAGTTTACCCGCCATGAGTAAGGTAGAAATATCTGATATTTTTCTTCCTTTGAACCGTTTACCAGTACGACTGCATATTTATTAAGATTAAGTAAGCATATATATGAGCTATTGTGTATCTACTCTTTTATTTGCGTGGTACTACGGTGACATCTTACTGGCAGTATGATGGACTAGATTAAGTCAAGTTATTAAGTAAGTTAAAATGTATAAAATACATTGGTATGCTAATTGTATATATATATTTTTAAGATTGAAAGTTCTGATATGGTCCTTCTAGAACCGAAGCGAAGTGGGTCATTTTTACTGTAACAGTTACAAATAATAACAGTTGCTTATGTAGACTTTAAGTGCACGTTGATGAAAGAAGTATTTTTGATTCTTAGTTCAATCTCCAATTTAAAATCTGTTTGGTACTTTCTACCTCGCAATCATCATACAAGTCTTCAACCGCAAGAAAAATCCATTCGACGCTAAATTTAACACAAAAATAAAAAAAAACAACATCATAACATATATTTGGAGAATTGCATTTTATGGCAGCGAAATGTGGACACTGACTAACGAAACAGAGACAGGTTGGCAGCATTTGAAATGTGTTGCTGGAGGCGGAAGATAAACATCAGTTATATAGAGAAAAGAACCAACGCGGAAGTACTAATGGTTCATTATGACAGAGAAAGAGATTTTTTTTTAATACTATTGACATGAAATACATAAGAGGCAAAATGGTTGGCCACTTGATAAGACCAGAAGGCCAAAGAAATCGAAGAAGGCTAAGATCAACATTTAAAGCGTATAGAGAAGAAAGAAGGTGGAATTCATGGCCTATCAGAAAATCAATATATTGCGAAAAATAGAAGTGGTGATTGCTCCACCGAGAAGATAGTTCTTCTATTGAGAGAGAAAGGTACGTTTTAGTCAGTGTAAAAGCATTTCTCTCACACTAAAATAAAAAAAATATTGGTCGGTGCACAAATACTTTCTCTACCTTTTTTTCCTTGGTTTTTTATAATATTCAAAATAATATTACCGGTCCGGGTACGCATGATAGTTTTTGAAATTCTGGAATTTTCTCTACTACAGTATGCATCATTCTATTACACATATTCCTATCTATGGCTGAAAACTCCATTGAAATCCGTTGAGTATTAAGAAGAAGATTAAAGTGAACAGCAGTAAAAGCGAATTCATTTTATACTATGTAAAGATATGTTACATATAACAAGACTATCGAATATTTCATAAAGAAAATCTGAAGGATTCTTTCACACTATTAGTTTTCGTCAAGTATTTTGAATGTCCTTTACTTGTGCACGCATTTGGAAATGACCCGATTACCGTGTGAGTAAAAACTATAACAACATTTTATTATGTTGTTAAATGACGAACTTTCATATGATAGAATTCTACATAAATTGTTACAAAGAATCATAGGATTTTTATTGAAATAACTACTGTCTTACAATTACTCATAAATTTATACTATACCTGGATGACCGATTTTTTTTCTGGTAAATTTTATAAAAATGAATCCTATCTAGATCTATTTATCGCTCCAGAATCCGATTCCGAAATTCAGATTATATTTCTATATATGTATACAAGAATTGCTCGTTTATAGGTAAGAGTGAGGTAAGGTAAGTTATATCTTGCAAAAATTTATTGCGTCAAGTTATTTTAAATGTAACTTACGTCACAAAGAAAACATTCTACATTTACACTTCAGTCGTCTTGCACTCTAGTATCGACTAAAAAGTTAAGTAGAAATTGGCTTAAATTATAAGCTATGTTAATTCCCTGTACGTAGCACTCATAACCTGGTTTTCTTATAAGAAGTTCTCAATAAGAGCCAAGATAATGTTTGGCGGTGTTCACACTTGAGTCTCGGAGAGCACGTCAAGCCATCGGTTGTCATGAACGTCTATGGCAATCGTTATTGAGAAGTCGGTCCCGTAAAATATACTGGCAATTAGTTCAATCTTCGAATTTAGTTCGCCTTGACTGTTGCGGAGGTCCGATGCTAGCGGCTCCGTTTAAAAACTGATATTCAGATAAATCCGGTTGAACTAGTAGCCGACCCCAAATAATCTCGGGAATCATAAACTTATATGCATTTATTTATCTGATCTTTTTAAATAAAAATAAAATCAAAATAACGTTGTGTTTCTTTTTATCCTTAGACTATTCAAATTTGAGTGAATTCATTTTAATTTATACTTTATCATCTTTAGGCGTGATGCTTACTACAAACTATCTGCAATCGGAGATAGGTATAATTGTTGAATATTTTGCATGTTATACTGACAGGTACTTGTATGTTTTTTTTGGTAACGTTTTCCATCCGTTTGCGTGAAGGAAAAATTTAGAGGTACCTACACCACATTGTACATCTACAACTACAGACTTACAAAAAAAAATATCATTTATTATCATATCACCATCAGATCAACACCCTTTACCAATTCTCTGCTGGACCGTAGACCTTTTCTTCCAAAGGTTTTGGCTTACTATATCAAGTTGATCAAACAGATTAGTCGCCGTTACGACACCCATAGCACAAATATAATGGTGACATTCAGTATTCTCACAAATATAGATAACATACCCTACCATCTATTGCAATTAGAATAAGGACACTTAGTCAAGGATTCGTTGAACTAGTTTCTTAAGAGGTCGTTATATTTCAGATGACATCCTTTTAATATAAACTAGCTGAACCCCGCTGTGTTACCCGCGGTTATTGTTGTACCGCGAGTAACGCCGCGGGACAAAGTTAGTCCAAAAAAAGGAGCCTAAGTTACTCCCTGGATCATCAGCTACCTGCCAGTCCCGTCAAAATCGGTCGAGCCGTTCCTGAAACTTTTAACTACATTTTTTGTATATTTACCGTGTATTAGTAGTACCGTGTAGTAGTAGTAGTGTAGTAGACATATGCATTTATTAAAAAGCGATTATTGTAATATTACAAACACTCCAATTTTATTTATCTGTATAGATATATACCGAGGATCTTAATGCATACCAATGACACAATATATTTCGTCAATGATGCATACTACTATTAATGAATATTTTGGACACCCCTGGTTTAATCAAACCGGTAGCTTCAATATAAGTAATGAGTTGTAAACTTTTAAGGTTTTTTAACGACTTTTATATGTTGTAATTACGTTTTAGTACATCTGTAGCTTCGTTAAGTAATACGACTTTTCAAATAAAGTTCGTATTAACACAGACCTCACTGTGTTACACAGTGAGATTCCACTGTGAACTAAATAGCAAACAGTTTTGTAATTTTTGAGCCCTAAATTTAAAAAGCAAATGATAATATATCAAATCGAATTTAAGTTCTACTCTTGAAAGATACTAACAAATTCTGGTTTAACAAAATCCAATCCGGATTACTCAAATAAAAACAATATTTTATCCAAATACCCATGAGCAACATAATTATAAGATGTTTCGATACAGTCGCTGACGGCCGTCTCATCGGAAATGAGATTGAGCAAGCGACAAAAAATCTATTATAGCTCCCAAATTTAAATATATCAGGCACAAATATACCGTAAGAGGTCCCTAGCTGTATTGTAATTCGTTTAAATGTGCCCCGTTGGACCGCTAACAGCGTTAAGTTCCTTGGTTCTAATCCCTAATAAGGAAAACTGTTATAGAGGTGTATAAATGGAGAAGTAACTCTTATGGCGCGGGAATTAGTCGTCACATCGTGAAGACTTTCGTATCTTTTTTTGTTCCCTAGTAGCGAAGATGGGACATTTTTAAGGCGATGAATGTTTCCTTTGGGCGCACTTGACACATACTGTATATGAAATATACAAATTTTCAGTTACGAAAACAACTAATGTGATGAATCCTATTACTGCTACCGTCTTAAGATTTTAAACATCTCTTAAGCCATATCAGTAACTCTTTTCTTTTGTCTGATGGCCTAGTTGCAAATGTAAATTATACGAGCTATTATCAGCAGTTTCACTTGCGTGATTATTTTTAAATTTCAAAATGACGAACTTCCATACTTTTTCTAGTTAATATATAGCCTACTAGTTGTAGCCCGCGGCTCCGCCCGCGTTTATGTCGGTTATCGCGGCAAACAGTAGCCTATGTGTTATTCTGATGTATAAGCTAGATTACTGTAAAGTTTCATCCAAATCCGTTCAGTAGTTTTTGCGTGAAAGAGTAACAAACATCCATCCAAACATCCATCCATCCTTACAAACTTTCGCATTTATAATATTAGTAGGATGACATTCACAAATAATGTGGTAAAAGATAAAATCAGTTCAGCTGATCCAGATATTACTTACAAATTCATAAACTTCACCTCTTTATAATATTAGTATAGATATTCTTCAAAGGCTTACTTAGGAGTTCCAATCACTGACCCGGCCCTATGATTACTTCCTAAGACCCAGCTCGAAAAATTTAGTCTTCAATCATTACGGCGAAAGAATAATTTTCGTAATTACAACTCTTCTTTTTAAGTCTTTGATTAAGACTCAAGTTTTTATATTCTAAACTAGCCGAACCGAAACCCGCGGTGTTATCATCGTAACGCGAGTAACGCCGCGGGACAAAGTTAGTCTAAAAAAAGTAGCCTAAGTTACTCCCTGGATCATCAGCTACCTACCAGTGAAAGTCCCGTCAACAGCCAAACAAAACAAACAGGCAGACAGACAGACAAACAGACAATAAGAAATTAAAATACATTTTTGGCATATGTACCGTGTATATATACAGATGCATTTGAAAAAAAGCGGTTATTTTAATATTACAAACAGACACTCCAATTTTATTTATTTGTATAGATGTTGATTTATCATTGAAATCGATCGATTTAATACTACAACGGCTATTTTTTATTTTATTAACTACTGTTATCAAATACAAGCAAAAAGGACTAAACTTAAGAACTAACTTACTGTTTTTTTTTTATATTTTACCTGATATGGCACGAGTCGTTTATAGATATGACAGAATTTAATGTTTTCTATAAATATTTTAAAAAAATGACAGTTGTAAAGACAAACCAACATATTTCATTTAGGTATTACACACATTTTATTGATTGTTTTCTTTCCTAGTATTTTAATAAAGGTATTATGACATGTACCTAAAGAAAATAATTCAAAATTCAGTTTCGACTTTATAAGTTTTTTTTTATTAATGGACCTCCCAAAGTGATTCTACTCTACCTGATGGAATCCATAAGCAGAAATATTAGTTATAGCAAAATTGTAATTTAGTAAAATGCTTTTAAGCCAACAAAATGTGAACAAAAGATTCACAAGGCTAGTAATGTATCCTGTACATACAAGTAGAATGTAACACGTTCTCATCAAATATTACAACACAGGTTTTACACACTCTAAACGACGCTCTCAAATCTTTTCAATTTTATCACACTTTATTTTACATAAAGGTATTTCACGAGAGTCAAATACCGACGGGAATTCGAAAATCGTGTCGGTAAATCTTTTTAGTGCAATAAAATTGAGTGCTCTCCGAATTGAGTGTAAACGTAGAGGAGTGTCCTGCAAGGCCGCAATAAGCACACACGTGTACCTACAATTTTATAGCCTCTTGACCTAATGCTGTCTAATAAAATGGTAAAGCATTCAGTTAATCTTTGTTTCTTCTTTACTATTTATTTAAAGGAACATCTTGCCAATATTTCTAACTGCAATGCAATGAATAAAAAAAGAAAATACTAAAATATGAAGAAAAGATTTACAAGGCTAGTAATGTTTCCTTTACATACAAATAGAATGTAACATGTTGTCATCAAATATTACAGCAGAGGTTTTACACACTAAACTGCGCTGAAAAGTATGAAACAAGTTTCAAAAGCCGTAGTCATACGTTACGTAGAAATGTACCATTGTCCATGACACATTAACAACACGTGACTACGGCTTTTGAAACTTTTTTCGTACTTTCAGCGTCGTTTTTTGACGTAATTGGGTTTTAGTTTTTACTTTTTTTTATTTAAAATGTTTCGGTGCCTCTATAATATAAATTTCTTTGCAAAATATATTTTAAATAGGTACCATAGAAATTTTACAATAATCGATTCAAAGTCATGAGAAAATGCTAATAATATATATATCTATCTATACTAATATATAAAGCTGAAGAGTTTGTTTGTTTGTTTGAACACGCTAATCTCAGGAACCGCTGGTCCGATTTGAAAAATTATTTCGGTGTTGGATAGTCCATTTATCGAGGAAGGCTATACGGTATATATCATCACGCTACTACTAATAGGAGCGGAGCAACAATGAAGAATGTTTCAAAAACGGGGGAAATTTTCACGCTACGGGCAATATAAGGCGCAAACGACGTTGCGTGGGTCAGCTAGTAATATATAAAGCTGAAGAGTTTGTTTGTTTGTTTGTTTCTTTGAACACGCTAATCTCAGGAACCGCTGGTTCGATTTGAAAAATTCTTTCGGTGTTGGATAGTCCATTTATCGAGGAAGGCTATACGGTATATATCATCACGCTACTACTTATAGGAGCGGAGCAACAATGAAGAATGTTTCAAAAACGGGGGAATTTTTCACGCTACGGGCAACATAAGGCGCAAACGAGGTTGCGTGGGTCTGCTAGTATATATGTGTAAGGGAACAAGTAACGCCCTTTCGAATGATACTAAACACGGCATATTTATTTCAAACTAGCTCTGCCCACTACTTCGTACACGTGAAATTTGAATTTTCAAGTTATTTTTAATTTTTCATCGTTTATACCTTCCCTGGCCTACGACAAACACTTCATCGGCTCAGCCGTTCTCGAGTTCGACAACAACAAACGAATAGCAATTGATTTTTATATACAAGAAGATTATTTTTTAATACAGTACTATAAGTCGGCTAGAGGGCGCTACATTAAATTCAGTGACACGTCATATAGCCTATAACCAGCGGACGAGCAAGACGCTTCTAACAATACCTCATTGTCCAATTCTAATAAGTAATTAAGGAGCTATGAAGAACGGATAAATATATACATACATACATAGCCTGTGAAAAGCATAACCCTCCTTCGGCTTTACTGTAGTCGGATAAAAAGAATTAACCCGTTTAACAGATCACTTGGCTTTAATGGCTCCATAATGGCACATTGATTATAGAGCAAACGGTTTTTTTTTCGCCTGACAACCCTTCTCCTGCTCTCGTGTGATTTGATGTCTTAAATACAATAGCTATTTAGTCATAGAGCTCAAATAAATTTAATTTCATAAACTGAAAAAAGTTATATTAGCATGCATAACCATAGTTTTGAAAAACTACTATTACTACTACTTAGATGATTTGAAATACCTGTGCCGTCGAAAATAGACCGAAAATACATGCATCGATAAATAAAATACGTTTACAACATAATCAAAAATATAACGGAAAAAAATAAAACTACGTCGTCAGAAATGCGTTCTGGGAGACACACCTGTGCTACCTCGGTAAAGCACAAGGATCATATAATTTATTATTATTAATTAATATTTAATTAGTATAATTATCTGAACGCATTTTCTTAATAATGGTCCAATTAAATTCAATTAATCATTGATTGCAATCTAAAATCGCAAAGAACGCTGTGAAAGCGACCATTTTACGCTTTTACAGCGTTCTTTGCGATGTTTGGTTATGGAAAGGGCAATAAATCGGTTCTAAACGATATCACTGTTGACAATTTATCAAGAACACAATAAACATGTTACTCATATGTTTTTTTTGAACTCCTTTTACTTTTGGAATCCCAACTCAAGTGCCAATCATTAACAAATATATACATATATTAATATATATTAATTCAGTCCTATTAAAGAATAAATTGTTTATCTTCCCTTTTCTTCAAAGAACTACTTTTGAACCCTAATGGGTAAATAATCTATATATTTAAAATGAATCGCCGAAATGGATGTACGCGCATAACTTGCGATTGGATGTACCAAATTAAATAATTCTTTTTTTTATGTGTACTTTATTGTTAGGACAAGTTTTTTGTATAAGAAAAATTAAAAGATAACAAGAAAAGTCAATTATTTTGTCCGCGACGAAAAGTTGAGACAGATATGTAAATATGGCAGTGCGAAGTTCACCGGGACAGCTAATAAGTGTATCACTGCATAAAAACGTCATTAAAGGGACCCTATATAGTCCTCGATGCCTCACACAGCTGGAAAACATATGCAAAACATTTTCTGACATAAAACAAATACTTTTGTAGATGGAATTAATTCAGCTTACTCACATTCAGGTAACATGCTAAGACTTTTATGAAAACGAATCATAACGGTAGCCCCTGATAAAATACTTACTTATATACAGCGAGTTTCAAAATATAGTTAAATTATCCCAAATTCACATGTCACCTATAACTAACTATGTAGCAATCACAGACAACTAGACAACGCAAATCGAAATACAATAACCTAAAGTGAACCCTATTCACCTTTACATGGAACTCTAGTGACAAATCCTACATAGAAGTCTATCCTGCTTAAGTACTATAATAAACAACGACTAACGCTGTATGAAAGAGTTTCGTCTATATCTTTGGAGTTGTGTTTCTAACCAAATATTTTGCTTCCATTCGCCCATAATCAACAACGCGCGCTTATCAACTGAAGAATTAGTACCCGTTGTCTGACAGCTACAGACTGAAACCTCCTGCTCCCTTTGTCTCTATGAGAAAATAAATAAGATTTCAAGGTACGTGCCTGCACTTTGTTTCCTACATGTCTCCGAAAAGTAAACAAAAGCCAGAAATTTCTGTAAAATAGGTATAGAGTGAATAACAGTGCAGAAATTCGTGTATATATTAGTTTTGTTTACTTTTGCGGATGTAATATACATATTTAAAAAAAAAGACAGCTACTTGGATGTTCTTTTCGTGTACTAACGTTTAATATTTCAATCATTCATTATTATCACAATTTGGCGGAGTAATTAGGTGCCTTTATGTGTCTTTTGTTGCTCTGCAAATCCCTTTCAATTTAATGGATCTTCAAATGAGTTACTTTAATGAAAGGTTTGATAACCTACTTAAGCTTTCAGAAAGTTAAAGTCTCATTATCATAACAAATAAAATAATTGTATTCAAATGAAAATATGACTGAAAGTCAAGATATATGAATTTCATTAATGTTTTCTAATGTTTCTTAAATTAAGTTGGCTATTTTATGAATATAATGACCAAGTTAAACTAGACGTAGTTAAATATTTCTAAAGACAAAAAAATTAACAGGATACGAGTATAATTTATATATATGTATGAAGTGTGATAGGTATGGTAACTGCCAAAAAGTTAAATAATGATTTTCTAATCAACATTGACATTTTAAGATAAAAACTAGTGTTTGTTGTGTAATAATACCAAAATGAAACTACGTTACTTAAATAAATATATTAATTTATCACACGTACAACGATCACAATTGCTAAACTAAAATACATAATTGACAATTGCAGGAGTTTGGATGAAATGACTCTAACACTACAAACAAACCAGCGTGAGAACGACCCCTAGCGGGCCGCTAACAGACATGCGGGAGAGGGCCGGTTGTAGCAAGCAGCGCGGGCAAACATACGACACGTACGTGGGCGTGCGGCGAAGTGATTGCGCGACACATGCAGGCGTGCGCCCCTGGCGCCACCTGATAGTCCATATAGTTCCCGTAGCCCATGTGATCGCAGGTACAGGTACAGTTCTCGATATGCCGACGCAACTCGAGCTCGAGCTCCCAAGGCGGCTCCATGAGCGCGTCGAGGCGGGCGGGCGCGCGCCGCGGCGTGCCCGCGCCTCCGCGCGCTGCGAATGCGGCCCCGGGCCGGGCGCGGGCCGCACCTGCGCCTAGCCACCTGCGTCCCCGCCCCCCGCCCGGCTCGCTCCACCATACAACAGGGACTAGCGCGGCCCGACGCTGGCGAAGCGGTCCTCGCAGCAAGCTCGAGGCCTTGCGACCGGATAGTGACGAGCCGCGTCGCGCGGCGTTCCTCGCGTGTCGGCGCACATAGCGTGGCGGCCGCCTGCCGGCTGGGGAATGCCGCGCCGCGAGCTTGGCCGGGCCCTAGACCCGGGCGACCCGGTCGCGCCGGCGCCTCGAGCTCCACGTGACAGCCCGCCCTCAGCACAAGCCCCCGACATCCCACCCCTCTCCTGCTGCTACTCCCACCACCGGACACGTCTCTCAGATGCACAATCGTCAACCATCAATTAACTCTAGACGTAAGAATATTAGTCGGAAATTTAGTTGTAGCTAACTCAGATTGCTTACAAAATACAATTAATACTATATTACTTTAATACATAAACATGCAAGCAGCAGAATGTTATACATTAAAGATCATTGAATGTTAAACAAAAACATTAAATACAAAGAAATTTCGTAAATATACACTACAGAAACTTTTAATGGAATGGTTTATTTTATTTTAATCGCCTACCTGTTTTCATACAGTAAGATACACTCATCAAGTAGCATTAGCATACCTACATAATTTCGCTAATAGACAATGAAATACTTTAATTGAAATGGAATTTTGTTACTTACGATTTAAATAAAAAGAAGCATTATTATAAACAAGCTTATAAATTTAATATGGTTACAAAGTTAAATGCGAAACTTGTGTTGCGGCTTTGTAGTTCGCGAACCGTTCAACACAAACTCGTTTAATACCGCATATTACATGCTAAAATTTCCTTTACGTGAATTAAGTATGTACCGATCTGTTTGGCGGATTATGTATTCGAGGTCTGAACGCTTTTATCTTTTATAGAAATACCGCGAAAAGTTCAGTTGGATTGTATTTAATATTATTTGGAGATTTGTTTTGGTGTGTCTTTTTGTAATATTAAAATAACAGCTTTATAATCAACACGATACATGTACCAAAAATGTAGTTAAAATTGTTTTTTGTCTGTCTGTCTGTTTGTTCCGGGTAATCTCTGGAACGGTTAGAAGGATTTTGACGGGACTTTCACTGGCAGGTAGCTGATGATCCAGGGAGTAACTTAGGCTACTTTTTTTAGACTACTTTGTCCCACGGCGTTACTCGCGGTACAACAATAACCGCGGGTAACACCGCGGGGTTCAGCTAGTATTTCATATAATACTAGCTGACCCGTGCCCACTTAGTTGGGCGGTAAACATTTTTTTCTCCGACTTACTTTGCAAATTCAGCTACCGCGAAAAAGTCTTTCCACTTTTCGGGTTATTATATAGCTTATGTCACTTACAAATAAAAAAATCTATTGGTAAAATAATTTTATTTATACACTTAATACAATTAATACACTTTACCTGCAACATTAGAGGTTAATTCACAAATGAGGAGGTTGAAATAGAATCAAGGTTGTTGACCGATTTGTGAGTTCTCCAAAACAACTTGGTTTCGTGGAAAACTGTACAAACTGTACAATGTATGAGGGTCAGATTCGAGTATGATCTCGCGTTACGAATGGAGTTCCGAGTCCTTTTAGTTACCTAATCAATCCGTTTAAAGCAACGGCATTACCTTGCAGCTTAAACACGATTGTCAACGCCGTCGTCGGACCAGGTTGTAACATGTGATAGTTGTAATATATACTGACTATTTGAACCCTCAACATCCAAAAGATTTCTTCTCGATGTTATAGTACATAGAGGAACTTATTCTTCATTATAAACCAAAGCACAGAAATATTATTTCTTTGAACAAAGGCTACTTTCTCGATCAACATTATGGTGAATAACGTATGTGAACATCATAGTCTCTTAATAAACATATATAATATGTTTAGTATAGAAGTAATAATCTAGCCACTATACCTAAAGTATTGAGGAGTCTGGTAGTCACCTTTTTTGCCATAGTCCCCTCGGATTCTAGAACCCGAAGCACCTCGAGCCACCTACGGTTTGTAGATGGCCCCCCTCCTTTGAAGGAACCCTGATGCTCCTTTTCTATTTAGAAAAGGCCGCGAGCACTTTGTAGAGCTCACGCCGCCGCCACGGCCGGCTTCTGCTAGGGCAACTGGTGGCCTTGTCTGTCACCCCCAGGTTGCGCTTATGGAGGACGGAGATCGTTTTGTTATCTCCTGAGCCTGAGTCGTCTGCAGTACCTGGCCCCTTTTCTGGGCATGGCTGACATGTAGAGTTCTAAACCTCTCCCGCTCCGTCAACTCCTTCGCAAACAGAACTTGCTCGCAGAAAGAGACGTCGGAGTTCAACGTGCTCTCACTCCGCAATCATGCAATCATGTTACCTAGCGAGAGAACCCCCACTCCGATGGCCGCCACGAGATCACGCCTCGGCTCATCCCACACCGGACATTCTACCATTGTGTGGAATACCGTGTCCACGGTCTGGCCATCGCAGTGGAGGCACTTAGGCGTTGGCTCCCAGTGGTTCAGACACAGGTGCTCTCCGAAGCATCCTATCCCAGTGATGCATCTAGAGCCAATCCTTCATAACGGATCTTACCGCCGCAATAACGGCGAGCCCACGGGAATACCGTACTACGACAATTTTAGCTTCCACGTTTAACTATTAATTATGTAACTGCTGGAATTTTACAAAGCGTAACATTGAAAATCGAAGGCAAAATACTCCTAGCGCAGGGCTGGCAAATCAGCTAACTTTACTCAGTACTGCGATCCATGTTGCCCTACACATAGCTAAGGACAGGTACAGGCGGCGAACTATCTCACTCACAAAATTACTCCAAATAGGGGTCACGATCCTCAGAATTGAGAATAACGACATAAAAAGGATTTTTTTTTCGGGAATATATAACCTCATAATAAACAAATCAGAATAACGTCGGTAATATATATACATAGAAAAAAGTTCCTTAGTTTGGCGGCTTTTCTTAAATACCGTACGTCTAACGACACGCTTGGTTCCAGTGCAAATTATTCGATTCATACATTGGTTTTTAGTTATCAATTTTAGCCAAAAATCTTTTATTTACGATACTTTAGCTTTCATTTAATTTCTTAAAAAATAATGCCCAAATAATTTGGGCACATTACCCACGATTCACTACATATTATTCAAGCGAAGACTTATCTCATTCAACGGTAGTTAGTTGCAAATGTATACATAAAAACTATCTTTTATTCACTCCTTTCCGAACCCGCTAGCTTTTACAAGTCTTTGTTTGTAATCACTCAACTAAATGTTTTTTATCAATAGATTGAAACAATGCTCATTAATTATCGTAGCTTGTAAAACAAGTGGCATGCATGTTATAATGAATCACTAATTTACAAGATCTTTTTAATTCTCAACCATCATCTATACAATTCTCAAGCACTTTTTTATTAACGGAATTAGGACGCAGGTGGCCTGGAGCAGAGAGGCTGGATGCGTGCGCAACGGCCGCGCCACGAGAACACGCTTGGGGGAGCGCGCGGCAGTCGGCATGAGGCGCGCGCGGAGTGTTACGGGGCCCCTTCGGCGGGCCCACCCCGCGTCTGGGGCCACCTGGAACGTCCAGGTACTCTCAATGGACAGACACAACCTCCCGTCTAACTGTTAACTGAGTTCTACGTAATATTTCTTGTATTCCCAAGCGAGCCTATTCGCGAGCTGCTTTACAACATCAAGTGTATCATAATCACCTCGTCGATATGATCAGTAAATGCTGGAACTCAACAGTTGGGCGAGGACTTGTTGCACTAAGAGCTTTGATTTCTGAATAAATTAAAATGTATAAATACTGTTAAGAATAACAATCTTATTTATCTTTTTATTTATAGTGAACGCGATAACCTCTTTTCCAAAACAAAGATTTGAAAATGGACATGAAGTCTGATAATGTCTTCACAGACTAGTTATTTTTCTTTTAGTTTAAATTAATCGTTTGTTACGTTAATCTATGATATTATTCATTGATTACAAATGTGTGGAACTCGCAATTAATTTTGTGTCAAGTTCATGACAAACAAACGACTACTTACAGTTACAGTGTCACATTGTTTTTCTAGCTTACAACCGAATCCAATCAAGTATTTTTCGCAACAACAAATTGCAATTGGAAAACAATTTGAAATCTAAAGTAGAAATGTGCTTTTGTGATTATGTATGAAAACAATGTAAAAAAATCGTCTTACTGTTAACAACAGTAGGAGGGTAAACATTTCAGTTACTAACGACTATTTTTATTACATTGTGATTCTGTAAAAGCGAAACTAAACAAAAGAAAATGTTTAAATTAAAAAGCGCGAACTGTGTGCGATCAACGTACACTATGAAAGCCTACAAATTATTCAACAATTTATTGTGTAAACATTGAGAGATATACATTTAAATGGGTGGGTTTCAATTCAAGTCTAAAACACAACATTTACTAGCGTTACTAGTAAACTTAAGTTTCCTTTTTTTTATTCTTTCCGTAGTCATAAAAGTTGCGAGTAATACTACTACTATTGTAATACATTATACACATATAGTTTTACAGTAAGCTAAAAATTTAAAATAATAACGCAAGCATTTAACTGTACGGGGTAGATACTAAATGGGATTTAGTAAATCGAATCAAAATGCGTCGAAGATCAATGACTAAAATGTTTTGGTCATTTTCTATTACCAATATAATTACTTGTAATTTACTCGTATCCGTCTAATCTATACAAATAAAAAAAATTGGAGTGTCTGTTTGTAATATTAAAATAACCGCTTTTTACTAAATGCATATGTATGTATACACGGTACATATATCAAAAATGTATTTAAAAAATGTTGTCTGTCTGTCTGTTTGTTCAGGGAGTAACTAAGTACTTTTTTAGACTAACTTTGTCCCGCGGCGTTACTCGCGGTACGATAACCGCGGAGATAATTCTTTCTTTTATGGGTTTGTTATTGTCAAGACAAGGTTTGTATAGAAGAAAATTAGGAAAACAAAAAAAAATGCTACGAAGTTAGCCAGGTCAGCTTGTTTAATATTACACCTACCCACCATCAGCAGGCACCTTGAGCGCAAAGTTAATAAAATGCGATCACATATGTGACGATCATGACAGAAAGATTAATCGGGATCATTACGAGACGCATGTATTGAAAACACAGCATGACCTTACAATAAATAACAACATTATTTTTACTTATTTTGTCTTTGTTGATTAACGAAACAAAAGCTTATACTATTAAATACTGCTAAAAAGAGTTAGAAAAAACTCACATTTTAAATAATCCCACTTACTCTGACAGACCTCTTTCGTTTCGTCCACTTTTATCACTCGCTGCATGCATGCTCGCAGGTTCTTATTACTTTTCAACTGTCATTACCTTAGTAAGTGAAGATCAATTTTCTCCCCCTACCCTCCGAGAAAATAAACGTTGCGTTATAGATATATATAAATAATCCACTACAATATTGTAATTTCTTAATACACACAGACACACTCACATTTTAAGATATAAAAAACTTGTATCTAAACAGGTGGTTCGAGGCAAGATGAGTTCACGATGTTTATGGCACGCGTGTCGAGCGCTGTCTGCTGGCCTACTGCTGATGTTATTGGGTGCTGCGATGGCTGTTATTGGTAATTTCATTTTCGTA
Source organism: Spilosoma lubricipeda (assembly GCA_905220595.1). NCBI lineage: Eukaryota > Metazoa > Arthropoda > Insecta > Lepidoptera > Erebidae > Spilosoma > Spilosoma lubricipeda. The sequence goes on from HG992290.1 coordinate 9,102,104, forward strand.
TACCTTAATTACACAATACCTTAAGATTTACAATTACGAATAAAACTTTATGAATCTGCTAACGTCCACAGTTAATTTCTTGTGTTCTTCTAACGAAGCTCTATATCTGAATACGAAGATTGTGAGTCTGCTGGACTCCATAAAGTCCTTTTTTCTTGTAAGTTACCTGCCAAAGTGATACTGCTCAGCCTGATGGTAAACTCAAACAAAATTCAACAGTTGGGGCCACTATATTCACCGCGAAAGCAGACAATGCAGTATGGCGTCCCACACTATGACGGCTTAGTGAGATGCATTTTCACGCCCCGCTTAAAGGACCCGGGATCATAGTGGGAGGGAAACACGTGTGCTGGTAGTGATTTCTATTTTTAACTGCTCGGCACAGGATGGAGGAACCGTTTGGTTTGAGAGCGTATTTCTACGACTCTCTTCTTACAAAATTGAGAAAGTTCTCCGTATTGAAGGCAAAAGTAACGTTTTTGAAGATATATGTGTATATATCTTATTCCTCGAACATTCCACGATAAATGGTTTACCCAACACTAAAATACTTTTTCAATACGAACCAGGTGTTTTTAAGATTAGTGCCCTCACCAAACAAACTCGCTCTGCGATTTTATAATATTGGTATATATTAGAATTTATTTCGAAGAAATGTAAATGTTAACATATACTTTCGCTTCTAGCTATCACCTCATTCTAATAACAGGCGTAAACACGTAATTGTGCTTATGAGTTAAGCATGTTAAGCATTTCCGTATGTGGTGCGGGTAGAAAACGTTTCCTGCCTCACGTAACAGGGTTGACACTTCCGGCTTCAAGCCTCCGGCCACACGTGCTGTCTCACTGCCGCGCCGTCACGATGAAACTCTCTGCGTAGCTGTTTCAATCCATTGTCATCCTGCGATCCATTTTCTGATTACTGCCTATGTACATGTGTATTTATACTTATTTTAACCCGACTACGGCAAAGCCAAAGGAGGCTTATGATTTTGACAGGCTATGTATGTATGTATGTATGTTCATTTGTTCCCTCATAGCTCCTAAACTACTCATTAGAACTGGTGAAATGAGGTGTCGTTAGAAGCGTCATAATTGTCTTCTGGTTATAGGCTATAATATGTGTCACTGAATCTAATGTGGCGCCCTCTAGCCGACATAAAGTACTGTATTTAAAAATAAATTTTAGATAAATATGTCGTGTTTGGTATCATTGGAAAGGGCGTTACTTGTACAGTTCAAAAATACATATATTATTAGCATTTGCTCGTGACTTTGTCCCTATTTATTCGATAAGTGTGATATTTCTATGGTATGCTTGTTTGTTCCATCCTTATTTCTAAAAAAAACTACTAGTCAGAATAAGACAAATGAGGTATTTGTTAAAAGCGTCTTGATTGCCCGCTGGTAATAGGCTATATGACGTGTCCCTGAATCTAATGTAGCGCCCTCTAGCCGACGTAAAGTAGTGTAATAAAAAATAAATATGAGAGAAATATGCCGCGTTTGGTATCATACAAAAGGGCGTTACTTGTACATTTCAAAAGTATATATATTATTAGCATTTTCTAGTGACTTTGTCCGTATTTATTCGATAATTATAATATTTTTGTGGTATCTATTTAAAATATACTTTGCAAAGAAATTAGTATTATAGAGGCACCAAAACATTTTAAATAAAAAAAAGTAAAAACTAAAACCCAACTACGATAAAAAACGACGCTGAAAAAGCATGAAACAAGTTTCAAAAGCCGTAGTCACGCGTTGTTAAAGTGTTATGGACTACTAGCTGACCCACGCAACCTCGTTTGCGCCTTATGTTGCCCGTAGCGTGAAAATTTCCCCCGTTTTTGAAACATTCTTTTGGTTTGTTTTAGTTTTTACTTTTTTTACACTTAATAAAGAGTAGACATAAAAAACCTAAAACACGTTTTCTATTTCAATGGAGAGAAATAAGGTTATTTTATTTACGTTTTTAGGGGTCCATAGTTCACATCTCGAACCCTTAGGCCGGACTACCTTCCTTACTGCCTTCCTACGCACTGTCCGGTTAGCCGCGTTGCGGCTACCCGTGCGGCTGGCCACGGCCGTAACCGGAACCGGAGAGTGCGTATATGATACGTTGCGATTTCGTCGAACCATTTCCAAGATGGACGTTGAAGAAGTTGCAGCTATCTATATATATATATAAATGAATCGCCGAAATGTATGTACGCGCATAACTTCCAATCGGCTGCATCAAATTAAATAATTCTTTTTTATGTGTTCGGTATTGTTAGGACAAGGTTTGTGTATGAGAAAAATTAAAAGATAACGGAAAAAGTCATTTTTACTGTCCGCGATTGTACACTGCCTGTGGAAAGCTGAGACAGATAATGTAAATATGGCGGTATGAAGTTCACCGTGTCAGATAGTTTATTATATTTATATGCGATATATAAAGAAAAAAACACAGGAAAAGGTTCTGGGTGAATCCTTATTTGCAAACACGAGATAATAGAAAGCATTTTGAAATATTATTCGAGGAGCTTAAAAAGTAAGACGAGAAATTTTAAGAATAGGTGCGCCTTTAATGGCCAGCAATCGCAAAGTAGTAAACCGCAGTGCATCCACATGGAGTGCATAGAGATCGTCCGGCTAGCCGTATATACTACACTATACCCCTATATATACACGAGTATCATAACTCGGTGTGTTCGTGGCTGTTGATCCTGGTGTATAGGAGGTACAGTGGTGGGAATGTGGGCGGGATTAGTCCCATAAAAAATAATACTATACCCCATCCCCCAAAGGCCGGCAACGCACTTGTGACGCCTCTGGTGTTGCTGGTGTCCATGGATGGCTGCAACCGCTTACCATCAGGTGATACGTCTGCTCGATTGCCACCTATACTATAAAAAAAAGGTATGATGATGGCATCTAAGAGAATTCCGGGGAACCTTCGGAAATTCGTAGGGGCGACTAGTGCATTTGTTATATTTTTTTTATTTAACAACTGGTCGTTCTAGAATTTGTTTTTTTTTGTTAAAATTTTACTTGATTGTACATATTTTTAAACTTTAACGGCTGAGTTAACTCTGTTAGTTTAATAGTTATGGAGGCCTAACTTGTAAAATAATTTGACTTGGTAAACTTCGTATAAAAGTAACGAAATATTAAGTAAACATTATCCATTGCCATAAACCCCGCCTTCTAAATCCATGTGCCATTATAGTTGAGTACGAAATCCTAAGTTATGCGTGGCCTGACATGCACTTAGCCATTTTCTATTATATTCTTTAAGAGAAGTGTGCAAAAAATTTAATTATAATAAGATTATAATTAAACATGCTCATTACATAATTAACATATATTTATTCGTTAAATGTAATAGGCAGAACTCATGTAGCCAATATATTGTTTTGGTATACTTTGAACATAGTTTACTTTATTCACTACTTACTTTTGATAGAAATGTTGGTTTGTACAATAAGATGTAGCCTATGTTGCTCGCCTATAATGTAGCTCTCAATTGGTAAAAGAATATTAACATCTGTTTAGTAGTGTAGTCGTGAAAACAAAACAAAGTCACATTTAGGGTTACTAAATTATTTGCCAACTAAATATAATAGAAATCTATAATTAGGATTAAATAAGAACGAAATGATTTATTTTTATTAGTAAATTGTTTTGACATACTGTTTCAGGTTACTACGCGGATACATTGTCAGTAGCCCAAGAGATTCGAGGCAATTCAACTATCTCGGTGAAGGATGAAGCACGTGGATTTCATTTGAACAACCTGTCCTATGCTGGACCAATTGTTATGGGGTTTGGAGGTAAAACCTATTTTATTACTATTATCTTAAACACCTTTGCTTCAAATGGCCACAATTGAAAATGCTCTTTCTTTCTTTTCTTTCAAATCACTAACAAAAACTAAAATATCGCAGTTCAATTTATAGGTAAAAACTAAAAAGTAGTAACAAATAAATACGACAAAAGTTTTTCACCGATTTCGAACTTGTGATTCTTGGCACCTTTCCAGACTTTAAATATTTGCCTAAGCATCGCAATCAAGTATATATAGGCATAGTGTTTTAAACCGTGTTCAAATGATTTTTCCAGGGTTCATCGTGGTAGCAGCATGTGTGATGACTTTCGAGGCTCGCGATAGTGCAGCAAAAGTGACCCCGGCGAGGCCACAAGCGATGCCGCGGCCTATGCCTCGCCGCGGGCCACAGTGCGCCGCACCCGCGCGCCTCGACCAGCTGGGCATCTACCGCCTGCCACACGTTCTGCCGCTTCCACACGCCTTACCTCTAGCACCACCACATAGATATAGACCGAGTCATCATCACAGGTACATTAATCGAACCTAATATATTGGGTTTGTATTAACCATTACAAACCCTCGATTTGTTTTAAATTGTTAATCCTCCAAATTGTCCTTTATTATGAAGAGTTGTTACTTATGTTGTAATAATAAAATATGTCCAACCCTGTAGTTAAGCTATTTCGTCGCTTGAACGCCTTAATCACTTGTCATGTCATCGCTTTGCCACATTTGGATGTGGAACGCGTATCACGATGCATCGATATGGATGAAGGCGAGGCGGGTGTAAAATACGAACATCATAGGGCAGTCAGTGTATGTGACACAGAGTCGGTGGTGAAAGGGGAAAGGTACGAGCCCGCTTTGGCTCAGCGCCGGACTTGCGTAGCAGCAGCACGCGTGCTGCGTTGCCGGTTAGCGTGCTACGCCGCCCGCTACGACGCTACGCACTCTCCGTAGACGAACCGCCACATTCGGCTATCAGGTAATGTGTAGCGCCGTTGTATTGTATTTAATGCTATTCTTCATCTTCTTCATTCTTGTTTGCTTTGTTTATAAATTCCTTCTCACATATAGTTTTTGTAGCTTACTGCAACATTTATATTGTAAGCATTAAGGTACTTACTGCAACTCGTTAAAATATTTCGCTTTGTTTAAGGTACTGATTTGTTATCTAATTTGTATAAAATCTGTTAAAGTGCTACCATTTTAATCTAATCAGTACAGTAATAAGTTATAAAATGATGGTTTTAGTGCAAGCGCAGCAGAATCAGAGTGTGGCTCCCAGTCATCGTTAGCCCTGGATCTGCACGGGAGTGGCGCGTGCGCAGGCATCACGCTCCGTGTGCGGGACAACACGCGCCGCCGGCCGCTGGCGAGGCAGCAACGATTGCGGGATGATACTGTACACCGTAAGTATTACTTTATTATTACTTTAAGTGGAGAAGATTGAATAAATGAGGACTACTCATATACTTGTACCCGGCGAAACATATATGTATGAAATTTGACACGGAGGCTAATTATAAGTAGTTGATAAGTTAAACGTAATAGACATAAGGTAAACAAAGCCGTGGTCTAGTTTGTTAATATAAACAATAATTCATTAGTTATGATGTGACAAAAGATTTTCATTAATCACGCTTATGAATAGATAAATATTTATTACTAGGGGTTCAGCTAGTAATAAATATTTATCACTAGGGGTTCAGCTAGTAATAAATATTTATCACTAAATATTTATTAACACTAAATATTTGTTACTCGCGGTACAACATGCGGCGCATGTTGTACCGCGAGTAACGCCGCGGGACAAAGTTAGTCTCAAAAAAATAGCCTAAGTTACTCCCCGGGTCATCAGCTACCTGCCAGTGAAAGTCCCGTCAAAATCCGTCCAGCCGTTCCAGAGATTACCCGGAACAAACAGACAGACAGACAGACGGACAGACAGATAGACAGACAGACAGACAGACAGACTGACAGACAGACAGACAGACAGACAGACAAAAAAATTTTTACCTACATTTTTGGTATATGTATCGTGTATACATACATATGCATTAAGTAAAAAGCTGTTATTTTAATATTACAAACAGACACTCCAACTTTATTTATTTGTATAGATTTCCCTTGGAAATCAGGTGACGGAAACTTAACATTTTATTTTTAATATTTTATACTATTTCATTGCTGTTTTAAAAGAAAAGGAGAAAAGCAACAAAGTGCTACCTAGAACCATCGTTCTAAATATCATTACCATTGCTCTGTTCTAGTCTGTTTCATAAGAATCTTTCACTAATCATTCAGCTTAGTAATATAATAGTGAAAATGAATGAGAGTTATATTTACTTGTATTTAAAAACTACAAGTACGCATATAACACAATTTTACGAATTACAATTTATTGCAGTCAATGTTGACATTTTATCGTGAAGAAAATGTTCTCCCTTAAAATTGAACTAACAAGTTTGGTTTATACCCTTAACAGAAACTTACTGAGTTTAGTACCTCCATGGTATAACAATATACTTAGCCAGGTATGGCATTCCGAGGAACGATATGACGTCATCATCGCTATCGCTGGTTCTGGTTAGTTCATTTCGTGTTATATTGCTATCAAGTGGTAACTGGATAGTGACGTCACATCGGGGAGCTGTCGGAATGCGAGACCTTGTTTTCTTAGACTATGAGTACCTCTGTACATACATAACATTTGAACAGCCGTTAACAGTGCACTGCTTGACATAGGACTCTCCTTAGAGAGAAGGTTTTGACCTACTCTACCACGCTGGTCAGATGATTTTTTTTTTTTTTTTGGTCAGATGTGTTGGTTAAGGCTTTCAAGTTTTCTTTCTCTTTGCAGTGACGTTGTCCTGCGTAATTTGCACCTTAAGTCGTCTGTTACGACACCCCTGAGCTGAACAGGGGTGGCGAAACACTGTATTCTTAATCTATACTTAATATATAAAGCTGAAGAGTTTGTTTGTTTGTTTGAACACGCTAATCTCAGGAACTACTGGTCTGATTTGAAAAATTATTTCAGTGTTAGATAGCCCATTTATCGAGGAAGGCTATAGGCTATATATCATCACGCTAAGACCAATAGGAGAGGAGCACCAATGAAAAATGTTTCAAAAACGGGGGAAAATTATAACGCGACGGGCAATAGAAGACGCAAACGAGGTTGCGTGGGTCTGCTGTCTCTCACTACACGGACAGTACATACAAAAAATACAAAATCAAATTTGTTAATACTAAACAACATCACACAGTGTCTCCGCTTCATAATGGCATATTGGAATGTTATATTAAATACAATATTATTTTTCCGTAGCTACACCAGTGGAAAGCGTTAACAACATAAACAATGTCGAAGAACTTACACACAGGTAGGTAATATGAACGCCAGATCCAGGTCTGGTATTTAAGAGATCGGAAATTTTTAACTATTTTGGTATAATAAGAATCTATGTATAGTATGTAGGTATTTACAAAAAAAAGGTATATATGAATTTGTATCAGTTGTCTTATACCCATTTTTTTTTTTTTTTTTTTTTTTAACGTGTGGAAACCCCCTCGGGCCGTCACCCCGCCGGGGTTTGCGGCGGGGCGGTGTGTCGGAATCGAACCGACTAAAACCACACGGTGTGCCACTCTGCGCCTGAGACGGAAGGGATCCGGGAACTGCTGTTATTAACACATCCGGACCCCTCCCAGCGCCTGCCCGCACTGAAGCGGGCACCGTCTGCTGGTAACCTCTCTAATTAGGCGACGTACGGCACACGCGTAACGTCGCCCCCTCGCGGGCGGCCACTAAAGCGGATGGTGGGGAAAACCCATCCCGACCATCCGCGGCCACACTCAGGGCGGCATGAGGCGCTGATAGGCGCGCCTCCGCCGCCCGGTTCGCCGGCGACGGATCGGGTCCGAGTGGATATCATCCTCCCGAGCCTTCTCCGCCGCCTCCTTCTGCGAAATTACGTCTTCGCAGAAGGCTGCGACCGCGGTAAAACTGCTGTCGCTACCGGCCATGGAGCATATGACCGCCGGTAGCGACAGATCTCCTCCGATTACTGCAGTGAGGGCCCGACGCTGCGACGCCCATGCAGGGCAAAGTTGTCTTATACCCATAACACAAGCTCTGCTTAGCTTGGGACTAGATGGCGTTGTGTGTTAGATGTTCGAAAATATTTATTTATTTAAATCTGAACTTAAGACAATTTTTAATATCAACCAAATTCCGCCATAACAAGTTACTCAAAACGAGTTCCTGAAAATAAATTTGTTTTTCTAAAAAATAAAACTCATTTTTTTTTGTGCAACTAATTACTTCCTCACTTTCGTTATATTAAAAAAGGTTAGAACATCATGGCTAAAGTTTAATTAAATTTACCATGTTTATTTACGAAAGAGATTCATTTCTTATTTGATATTTCAGTATCAAGTCGTTTTGACTACTGATTGTTGCAAAAGCAGTATCAAAAATCCTTAGATACTTAGCCTTATATATATAGTATGTTTAAAAAATATATGTTTGAGTTATTTGAGTACTACGCAGTGCGAATACTTATCTGAAATGTAGAGCATTCTCTGCACCAGTGTATGAAGCTACAAGTACTTAGCAGCTCCGACCTATCATGCTACTTGACCAGACGAATTACCTGTCGAAGTCAACCGCGGTATTTCAATTGGCCTACACTGTAGTAACAACACACTGCACTTTATTAATAGTTTAGTTATTTATTACAACCTATACTTAAGTATTTATAGGTAAATATAAAATTACACTACTAATAAATTATTTAGTCGTGAAGATTTGGACGATTGTTTTATAACATCATCATCAGCCTATCGCAGTCCACTGCTGGACATAGGCCTCTCCAATTGCACGCCACTTAGTTCGAACTTGGGCTTCTCGCATCCAGCTCCTGCCAGCCGCCTTGCGCAGATCATCACTCCACTTGGCCTTTGGACGTCCTACACTACGTTTGCCGAGACGCGGTCTCCACTCCAGAACCCCTTGACCCCTACGGTAATCAGCTCTGCGAGTAATATGGCCAGCCCACTGCCACTTCAGCTTGTTAATCCTGTGAGCTATGTCGATGACCTTGGTTCTCTGCCGGATCACTTCATTTCTGATGCGATCCCTTAGAGAGACGCCAAGCATAGCCCTCTCCATAGCACGTTGAGCGACTTTGAACTTGTGGACCAGCTGTGCCGTAAGTGTCCACGCTTCGCCTCCGTATGTCAAGACGGGTAGGACGCAATGATTAAAGACTTTCGTCTTTAGGCACTGTGGGATCGACGATGTAAAGACCCGACGAAGTTTCCCAAACGCTGCCCAACCCAGCTCACTTCTCTTGTTCACCTCGTCCTCGAAGTTGTTTCTACCTAATTGCAAGGTCTGCCCCAGGTACACATATTTTTTAACAACCTCGAGAACGGCACCTTGCACCGCAACCGGTTCCGGTAGAACATGTTCATTGAACTTGACCTTAGTTTTGTCCAAGTTCATCCGTAGATCACAAAAGATTCAGCCAGGTCGTCCAGCATCTGTTGTAGGTCCTGCAGCGTCTCTGCCATGATAACGATGACGTCCGCAAATCGCAATCGAGAGATCTATCGCCATTGTAGCGTTTTGGACAAATCCTCCATTGCAATTGTGAACAATTTCGGGGAAATAACATCCCCTTGTCCCACTCCCCGATGCAATGGTATGGACCTTGTTTGCTGATCCTGTACTTGGACGGACATAGTAGCGGTTTCGTAGAGACATCTCAGCACTTGGATGTATCGCCAGTCCACTTGGCAACGCTGCAGGGACTCCAGAACAGACCTGATCTCGATCGAGTCAAAGGCATTCTCATAGTCCACGAATGCTAGACACAGGGGCTGATTATATTTTTCGGTCTTCTGTATAATCTGCCGCACTATGAGGATGTGGTATATGGTGCCATATCCGCTCCGAAATCCAGCTTGCTCCGATGGTTGGAATTCGTCGACTTCGCGCAAGACGGTTCGTGATATATTTCGCGTTCGTTTTATAACATACCCTATGCAAATTGGAAAGTGATGATGGTAAGGGAGATTATACAAAATTTTATAATAACTGACTACAAAAACTTACAGTATTACATATCACACTCTTCTACAGAACGCATTTGTCAGACCAGGTCGGCTTCGGGTATCAACTCGAGCAAAAATCAATGTTTAAATCATATTTTCTCTGTTCAGGGTGGAAAGTGAAAAGATAAGTAAAACCAACATAGAACTGACACATTTATCCGTGGAGGGCGAGCAGAGGGCGAGTAGCGCGCCACCGGCGACGTGCCTCTCCCCGCCGCTCTCGCCCCACCTCGTGGTAACACCGTGCTCCCTGCCTGACACCACAGACAAGGATACCTGTATCACTATTGAACCCCCACAGACTAACTCCCCAACGCACACTAGCACCGACGATAACTGAAGACTACCTTCGTCTCGCAGCGACGAGACACACGAAAATGACTCTTGTTGATAACATTTTGTATGAATTATACAAATTTTTCGGTTCCCGTTTTACTAAGGTGTAAAGTATAATAAATTTATTGTATGTATATACAAAGCGCACTTACCGAGTTTTTGATGTGTCTTCATAAAAACGGCGACAATTATTACCTATTTTTTAGATCTATTGAAACATATATCTGTTGTAAAGTATTTACTTGGAAATACCGATTTAAGGAAGGTATAAAGAATAGCTTACAACTCTACAAAGTGCAAGGTTTGCAAAGTGAATTACTATGTGAGGAAAATGATTAACCCGGACCGGACAGTGTTTAGACAAATATCTATATCTTTCATTAACCATAATTTTGTTAAGTATCGTTGGGTAATACTACGGTCAATAATGGAAGAAGATGAAGCAAGTCTTATTCTTTTTTTCTGATATTTATTTTAAGTTTTCCTAATTGTTTGCCTGTTTCTAACAATGAAACATAAAGAAAAGTTTATCAAATAGTATTATGACTTATTTCATTCAATGCACCTAGTTTTTTTATTTTAATAGTTGTAAACAACTTTCTCATTATAAAAACTCAAATCCAATGCCCTACAGCATTCTGGTGAAGCGTAGCCGTAGCCTATTTCTGCTACGTAGCACCAAGTAACAATGCGTAGGCTCACGTAAACCCCAATTTTGATTATAGCAGCAAATCGTTGATAGCATGTTAAGATGTTGATCACTTTCAACAATCTATGTCATTACCTATGTGTATTAGGTTATTTACAAATGCCTTAAACACCGTGCGTACCAACTAGAGCATTTACTGGTTAACAAATAGGGGCCTAATGTTTAGTTTATTTAACATCAACTCAATCGTTATTTCGTTAATTGCATTCGGCATTGCACACTAGACCCCCAGAACAGTTAAAATGACTGATTGCAAAGTTTAAACTGCAAAGTTAAGTCAAAAGTTGGTAGTTAGGTAAAGTTATACCTTCAAAATGCTCTGGTTTCTACGCACAAGTTCGCAATAATTTACAATAAACGAATAAGAGTTAAATTAAAAACAGCACAATCAGTATAAGCCTAGATGTAGTTTAACTTCTTTAAGTTACTTATCAACACATCAGTTAATATATAATCCGTTATTAAATCGTAAGACTGATAAAAGCGAATTTTATAACAGTAAAACCATATAATTTTATTGCATTAAAACACGAGTTACATTAATTTTAAAGTCATCTAAACATTCAAAGCACCTATCAACGTGATCAAAATCAATGGAGATCGGTGCTTTACATAAAAAACTTTGTAAATGATATTTTTCTAAGCAAAATTTAAAAACTTATGCAAAAATAAATAAATCTTTAAACTCAAAGTTGGAAATGACGAAAAAAAGGTAAAACCGAAAAACCTGTCTGTCCGAAAATATTAAATGTCACGTCAGTTTACGTTGTATTTTTTTTATATTTTATGTTTTACAGACATAAATAATTGACATGTTAGTATCTAACCGATTATTTATTTAATTATTAATATAATTAGACTTACTTGTTACACTGATGCACTTAGATACAATACATTTAAGTACTTGTAATATTTGAGAGTTTTGTTAGCACTGTATTTCAGTAATTTGTGATTATTTGCGTATATTGCAACGTACGTTTTTGAAGAAACATACTCACACATTTTACGATCCAAATAAAAAAATAGGCAATCTGAGAAACCTAATGTTTGTAATAATGTCCCCTTCTCTTCTACACTACTCTGTAACATCGATTTTTCTGTTATAACAAAATAAATACCTTTTCATCAATATACTCTCTAACAAAATCAGAAAAAAAACACAAGGTATATAGTTGGTTTAAAATTCTGGACCACGATAAGACTGAAAATTATCCGTTTTATCGTAACAATAAAATAATTGCAAGTATAAATTATTAATAAGGATACTGACGATTTTGTGATTGACACACATATTTCTACACACGCACTCACGCATATAAAACACACACACACATTCAAATGAACAGACACACACTTAAACGCACACTATCACACAGAAACTCATTAAATTCAATTTTATTTAGGTAGTTCTTTCAAGTTACCTTATGTATTCTAAACACATAGAAGTAAATATATTTAGTTTGAGACAACCAAAACTAGTTAAGTTACTTAACCTACATCATAATTTTTCTTTTGTTATTCATCCGTTGAACGTTCAAAATGTCTAATATTGACTAAAATTAGTAATGTCGCACTAAAAACAACATCTTAATACTTTCCGATTAATTTAGTGGTTGCATATACGAAAATAATCCTGTAAAATATATTACCGCACAATAAGAATTGATGCCTTCTGTCTAAAGTTATGAGACTTTGCATTGTACATAGTTTTCACATAATAATAAAAAATCGCTTTATTGTACACAAGATACCTAAGTATATAACTTAAAGCTAGGTAGGTCGGTAGTACAACTGGCGGCCTTATTGCTCAACGGCAATCTTTTCCAGGCAACTGTGACTACTTACTTATCTACTTCTGATAGCAATAACTGTCTAATTAAATCTCACATGCATGCAATAACACGTTTAAATAAATGTCATTAATGTATTTAGCAATAAGATATTAAAGAAAGCAGGTCTGGTAGGAACATACGTCTTTATAATATTAAACCATTGTACTTATTTCTATAACGTCCGTAATGCTCTTTACTATACCTAAAATGTATTTATATAAGTATTTTACGTATTGAATATTTATCGAAAACTTTTCTTTTTCTTTGATATATTTCTTTTAAATTTGTAAAATATCTAAATCGATGTAACACTCAGGGCCTAAAATGTAAATGGTATTGTACATTTGTAGGTTTTCCTTCCATTGAAGGTTTATTGACAGATAAAATGTTTAATCTATTTTTCGTTTCTTTCAAATTCAATACGAATAAATACACTCTAAAGAACTTTTCAATCCGAAGTAACAACAGTTTATAAGTGCAAGTAAATGCTGCAGTCATAGTAGATACCAAAGAAAACAAGAGAACGTATAAGAAAAAATAGGTACCTACTATATTAGAACAAAATTAAGTATTGTAAATATTTTGATATAAAAAAATATTAAAAATAAATTACTTTTCTAAAATGAAACGACGCGACGTTATGATTGAATTGTAGAACAGTGATTTATTTTTAATAACTAACAACTCTTTAACAACAACAAAAAAAAACATAATTCTTTTAAAGTCAATTTAAGTTTCTATATATAACAAAGCACCTAACTCAATATACTATGCACTAGTGATATAAAACTTGTAACGGAATGTTAAAAGTTATAGTTTTAGAGTCAATTAAAACAAATATTAATTTCGGGGTTACAATTATACAACATTATCACAGTTTTAACATTGGTGCAGTCGTAGGTGGGTAACCATTGTTTTAAATAGTGAAGTATAAAGCGACATACACACAGCTGGCCACCAGTACATTACCAATTACTAGTATTACCAATAGGGAATATGCATAAAATTTTTATTTGTCTCAAACATTTTTTTCTAGATTATTTATTGTCGTTACAATTTACATAAAAGATATTTTTTTATTTAGTGATTATTTAAACAAAGAAAATATTAAATACTGAAAATTAAGGCAGAGAAATTCAAACAGAAAACGCGCACTATCGATCGAAACGAAATGTGACGTCACTTCATCGAAATTATCGGCGGCGAATTTACACTGTGTTAGCAGTGTATGTGAGAAAAATTAACTTCTTCCGTGATTTTTATAGCAATTAAAACTATAAATATGTATACTAACTAACTGAAATACTGAATATTAAACAAACACGAAATGACAGAGACGTCATTGGTCATGTCAATAGCGCGCGCAAAACGGCGGCGTTTGTATAGCTAAAATTTAATCAGTGTTTTAAATTTCATTTTGAAAATTAGTTTGACTATTTTTAAGCCTATTTATATTTTTTTCTAAGTTATGGAGACGTAAATACATGATCAGATTAAGAAATGAAAAAGACATGCATATTGTCTATTACCACTTACCAAAAATAACCATATTTTGGTAGCACCATGCCACCTATTGGAATTGGAACTAACCAGTCTATCCACAGCTGAATAGTGAAAAACTAGTTGAATGTGTGGTTTTTGGAGACAACTCTAGTCTCGCGATCGCCGTACATATTTTAGTAGTAGTGAAGTTTATAATTTTTGTTTTTATCAGGCTGAAGTGTAAAGTTTGGTAATAATCTGTTAATTTATCTTATTGAAAACTGTATCAAAATGTGATCGTTGTTTCATTCGTCGGGTCACCACAATAGATAATTGATAACCAATAACTTGATTTCATCCGCCCGCTGTGTGTAGCTTGTAGCTTTAGTATCATTATTTGTAATATTTGCTCAGCGGATATCTAAAACAAAATGAGGGATTTGACGTCATTTTCTGACTGAACCGCGAAAATATTGATGTACTTTTATACATAAATTAAAGTGTTTTGTACGAACTGTATTATATAAAGTTCTGGTAGTTATTATATATATATATTAAGATTTATTTTGTAAAATTAGCAATGTGTACTCAATCCAAATGGTTGTTGTGATGTCTATTAAAGTTGTTGATTATTTTTAAATCTTTTATTGTATGAATCTAAAATTAGATACATATCTATTATCAACCACGAAACGCCCTATTTCACTTTTGGACACCCTTCTATAAGGCTACTTTTGAGCTCATCATTAGACTTTTCTTATTTGTTTGAATTAAGTAAATTATAATTTACAAATCTACTATAGAAACCTATGTACATAACCATAATTAAAAAAAACAATAACAATATTTACATACAAGCGTCAAAAAACTCCACATCTTCGCCTACTGGTAGCGTTCCCAAAGGACTGGCAGCATTACCATGTTGAATCACAATGCTTATTCCCTGTGCTAGAAAAAACCGGCCTTCTGATCTCGAGAAGCGTCAATCAGCTTAGCTAGCTGTTTAAACATAGCGCGAGCACTCGGACCCCACTAACCTAGCTTCATCCTTAACGGTTCTAAAATGTAATTACCTATCAAATTTTGGTACTTACGCCATTTGAGGCTTTCCGAAACAGCAACAGCGCCGGCATAACCAGCTTTACTTGGAAGATAAGAAGGCGCGAGGGTGTCAACGCGAGTTGCGTCCCACACCAAAGGCTTAACCATCTTCCATGGCAGTAACGACATACCATCGGTCTCTTGCCATAGTCCCGTACCAGACCATTTGATTTGCGTACAACTGGAACGCCGGCGGTAATAAGAGCACGACGGATAATGTCGTTAATATTGGCATGTCAAGATATTCGGCCAGCGCTTCTGCTACAAGAAAGGCCATTATGTCCGAAACTGTCAACGACTTCTCAACAGCATTTTTGTTTTTTTATATATATTAGCTGCGCCAAAATGACTCTGCTCTGCTTGATGGGAAGCATGAGCAGATTCCAAGAGTGGTGGTCACCATCCTCAACGCAAATAAGGACATTGCAGCATGGTGACCTACACTATGGCCGCCTAGTGAGATGTTTTTTACGCCCCGCTTAAATGACCCGGGATTATATTGGGAGGGAAACACGTGCACTGAAAGAGCAAGCAAGAAAGGCACAGAAAGGAGGAACCGAAGCGATGAGTATGAGATCGTATGTCTACCACTCTGAAGCGGTGACTTCCAAGGCCAGCACCTGCTGTCTTGTAGAGGAACGAGGAAGGGGAGACCAGTCGGAAGAGCTCTTCAGAACACTCATCGTGATACAAGCGATAGAGTACTGCCATAGAGGCGAGGCAATTGTTTCTGATTGGTCAGTCTTACAGTAGGCCGTTCTATGGCCATAGAGTTGGGATAGGACAGAACTTGTTTGATTATTCACAAATTCAAGTACTGCCACAACAATTTTACGTAACTGATTCTAAAGCTGTTAGGTACTTTCAATATGAAATCAATTTACAATCACAAAAATGCCTTACATTTGGCAACAAACGAATTAACAAATAAATATGACGGCACGGGACATATATTGTTCAACCAAATAGCGCGCGAGATGCGTTCCGTAGCATACCATATCACAATTTGACGGTTTCACTTCGATAGATAACTAAAATTAATACATAAAATTTGAAGCATTGTTTTACAGTTCACAATCTATCAACAGTTTATAATCTTACGAGATAGATTACAATCCAACGCTTTTGACAATCTCGCGGTAACATATTACACAGATCAATTTGTGACTTTTGCTTACCCGCGCTTTAAAATCGTAGGACAACTTATATAGCTTGTGGATGTAATTTTATAGTTTATCCTTTATGTTGAATAACTTCCATTGAATAACTAGATTTGACCAAGAGTAGTTTCCACTCACAAAGTTTTAATGCTAGTGGGTACTACATAACATTATTAAAGTTAGTAAATTCATAAGGTTTCTTTAGTACATCTCTTTTGAAATCAGTGCACGGATTACTATAATGGTGTCCGTATAAACTGATTACGTCCACAAAGTAAGAATCCGCGTTAGTGGGTGATGTAAAGTCTCTACTAATCCTATCAAGGGTATCCATAGAGGATAATCCATGAAATCTAGTTAGGGACGTGTGATATAAAACTGTAAGGTATACCGCACTGGACAGCAGTCAGTCAGTGGAGTGGGCAGTCCCGCGCACTTCCGAGGACTGCTCACATCGCCAGTTTTTAAAATGTACAACCAAACAGACAAGTCTTACTATGGTGCACATTTTGCACCATACAAGTAAGTGATATTAACATATTTAATATTCCAGTTCTTTACATTTTAAACCGACTTCAAAAAAAGGAGGTGGTTTCTCAATTCGACCGTATATATATGTATATTTTTTTATATGTGTTCGTGGATAATTCCGTCATTTATGAACCGATTTTGATGAATATTTTTTTTTAATGGAAAGGAGATGTCCCGACAGTGGTACCATGATAAGGACATTAATATCTGATGATGGCATCCACGAGAAATCGAGTCGAAACTTGAAGTCGGTTTTATTTTTGTTAAAATTGTCTGTATACATGTGTCGCTTAACAATGTTACTGCATGTACCTAATTTGGAAATTCATACTTGAAAAACATACCGCCTCGTTAGTCTAGCGGTTAGCGCAAGCGAATGCCAATCAAGAGGTCTCGGGTTCGATTCCTGGGTCGGACTGCTGTTGGGTTTTACTTACAAGAAATAAAATAGCAACCCGGAGAAAAAATGGCGGTGTTTCGCGCCCGTGCCTCGGAGAGCACCCGTCGGTCCCGGTTATCATGAACACCTTTGACAATCGTTATTGGGAAGTCAATGCACTGACAACTAGTTCAACCTTCGAATTCAGTTCACCTTCAGGGTTGCGGAGGTCCGATGCCAGTCGTTACGTGGAAAACTGATATTCAAGTAAAATCGGTTGAATTAGTAGCCGACCCCCATTAATCTTGGGAGTAATAAAGGTCAGGAAGAAGAAGAAGAGATACTTACAATATTCTGAACATTTTGATTTCCAGCCAAATATTACGATTTGTTCTCTGTTAAAAGTGTTATTTGATTTTTAAAATATTGAGAAAACATGTAAAAAAATAAAGAGAGATTTTAGATCGAGTGGATCTGGGGGCATACATATGCTCGGTGCTGGTTTGACTGGCGAGGACCTAGCCGCAGTGCCAGAACACTGGCTGTCGTTCCCGGCGCCCCCGACCAGCGCGCATACTGCACTTGCGCTACTTTACACTTTCTTCACTGCTGCCTCACTTTTGGGAAATGGACTAGTAATCTTCATATTTTCTACGTAAGAGTACCTCTATAATAGTCTATACTCTCTCTATATATTATATAATTCTCTTAAATAGTACTTTTTTGTTCTTTCGTGATTCTAGTAAATACAGCTCTAGCTCTCTCTAAGTAGTTATTTACTTTACAGATTTTCTAAAACTTTACAACTATCAATATTTAATTTATTTACTATAGTCAATTTCATGATGTAATAATATAAAAGTCAGCTGTCGTGGCAACTCGAAATAATACTTCAGATAAAGTGTGAGTTGTAATGAGCTAGAAAAAAAGTGAAATAAAATAAACATAATACATTTGTAGACAACTAATATCTAACAAATAAGTATAGGTACAACCTACTTGTCAGTTGTTCCTGTGGGAAAAAAAATTATAAGATTCTTCTTACGAGTAATTTTCAAACGGATAAGGGGTTTCTCCAGTCAAACAATTTAAGAAAGACATCAAAAAAGGAAATCGCAGGACTAGGCATTTATTTGGATTACATTTTTTGTTATTTTAACTCCAATTCTAATTCATTAATTACCCGTGTTAATTTCAGGACTAAGAGCTTACGCACATCAAGTAATTTATTGATCCTTCAACTTTCAATAATGGACTTTATAATGATGGCGAAAGCTCCTATATTTATATACAATAGCGCCATGCGAGGTTTCGCAACTGGAACCGTCGGCTGTCAAATATTTGCAGTGATGGGTGCCTACAGCGGCATCGGCGCAGCAATGACAAACGCCTGCATAGCATATGACAGGTACCTTGGAAATTATAGCAACGAGATTATTTTATGAAAATCACTAAATCAATATGATTCGTCATCATTTTGAAAGCATCAAAATTTTTAACAGATGTATCTTACAGGACTACGACCTTCGTTTGTTTATCAACACAAAATTGTATTTTAATTATATTAGTGGATAGAATGATACAGAAGTTCTTCGCAATGAATTTTGGCACTTTGAGTCTGCATACATGGCATGGCATAAGCATGGTCATGGAAAATATTATAAGACCGCGTTTTCACAAACGTCTAGTTCCAAAATATGTTCCGCATATAATATCACATGAAATTTAAATCGATCATGTTCCTAAAAAAAGCAATATATAATATTTTTGAGCTCAGCATGCTCAAAAGCATATTGCTGAGCTGAAAAATATGCTATATTGCTTTTATATTCATATTTGCCATATCTACATAATCATCTAGTTGACTTAGATAATTAAATTTCAGACACTCAACTATAACTCGACCCTTAGATGGACGACTATCCAGAGGCAAAGTTCTGCTGATGATAGCTTTCGTCTGGATATATTGCACGCCATGGGCACTTTTGCCGTTATTCAAAATTTGGGGCAGATTTGTACCTGGTAAGTTCACTGTTAAAGTTTCAATTTTAAAAATATTTAAGTAAGCTTTTTTTGCCGCATTGAGACATATAAAAATAATTGGAGTTAACCCTATGAATACCGCCAACCATACAGTTCCCACTTTTTATTCCTACTTTACAACATAATTCATACTATCTTCTGTCAAATATGTATATTTCAAGAATCGGGTACCTTAATAAAGATACCATTGGGACGCCTCAAACGCATTTTCTTCATTTAATCTGGTTTGTTTTTGTCCGTAACCAGGAACTTAGGTTTTGGGTTTTGCTGCAAGCTCTTAGGTTTTGTTGCAATAATTTGTTTTACTCTTTCAGAGGGATACTTAACATCCTGCACATTTGACTACCTGACTAACACCTTCGATACCAAATTGTTCGTGGCGTGCATTTTCACATGCAGCTACGTTTTCCCTATGTCGATGATTATATACTTCTACAGCGGTATTGTGAAACAAGTATTTGCACATGAAGCTGCTTTAAGGTAGGCTGATTAACTTTATCGTAGTACCATAGCAGTATTTTATAAGATAATTTATTAGACCATTATTAGAAAATAATTAAAAGTACAGATAAGAAAAACATTCATTCGGTTCATATTTGTCGTATCATTTTCAAACAAAAGTAACTGTACTTTTTGATAAAATTTTTCGTACAGTTGCCACATTATAGACGAATAAAGACAGTGGAGGAACGATAAAGGTGAAATCTGTAACAAAAATTGAATTCAGAAAGTAATTGAGAAAAATTATACGATTCAAAGATTAATCTCATCGCTATCACTTTTAATAAAATATAAGAATATTACAGTTGCTCACGCTATTAACTATAATATTTACACAAAATTACTATCTACTTATTATCCTAACATATTTCAGAGAACAAGCTAAGAAGATGAATGTGGAATCACTTCGTTCTAATCAAAATACTAGTGCAGAATCAGCTGAAATACGAATAGCCAAGGCAGCGCTGACCGTGTGCTTTCTATTCGTGGCGTCATGGACTCCATACGGTGTAATGGCTCTAATTGGAGCTTTCGGGGACCAACAACTTCTGACACCTGGGGTAATTTTATTACAACCTAAAACTCATTGCCTGAACCACAGTAATCAGTCATTGATAACAAACAAAAACTATTGTGGATTCCATTGACACAATACAAATTCTATTACAAAAGGAATTGTAAAAGAATAGTATTTATAAACAGTATTATTTACTGATAGGTACTACAAATTACCCGCTTAACGAATTCGTCTATGTGTTCAAGTTGTATTCATTTTGTTTATGTTATTAATCAGTATACCTGTTTATCTTCTTTTTTTTATGGATTAGGCGGGCAAACGAGCAGACGTATCGCCTGATGGTAAGCGATTACCGCCGCCCATGGACACCTGCAAACACCAGAGACGTCACAAGTGCGTTGCCGGCCTTTGGGGGATAGGGAGGGGAGATAGGGGTAGGGGATTTGGGTTATGGGCCTCCGATATCCTCACTCACTCGGTGAAACACAGCGCAAGCACTATTTCACACCGGTTTTCTGTGAGGCCGTGGTATCACACCGGTCGAGCCGGCCCATTCATGCCGAAGCGTAGCTCTCCCACGATATCTTTAACAGTTACGTACTGTACAGATTTCTACAGAACACACTTTTCACCTCTGTTCTGTGAGGTTCTCGTACTAGGACGTGACAACATATGGGTACCTTTACAGTGGACGTATGTAGCAGAGCTCACCATGTTCGTGGTGCGTTCCGGACCACATTCCATTATGTGGAAAAGCCTTAAGCAATAGCTTGACACAGTGAGTGTACTCTTAACTCGAACTGACTGCTATCTAATAAGAAACACAATCCCTTTTATTTCTAAATATGTACCACTTACTGATTAATCACAATTACGTTGTCAGGTAACGATGATACCCGCTGTAGCCTGCAAAACTGTCGCGTGTATAGATCCTTGGGTTTATGCAATAAGTCATCCAAAGTATCGGTGAGTTGAAAAGCAATTACTTCTGAAAAAGTTATTACATGCTCAGGGCAGAAGGCATACTGAGACAGAGACAGGTAGGTACATCTAACAACTTTATAAATTACCATCTGAACCGGTCTTACTCGCGTTTACTGTCGTAACGTGAGTAACGCCCCGGGACAAAGCTAGTATAAAAAAGTAGCCTAAGTTACTCCTTAGATAATCAGCTATCCGCCAGTGAAAGTCCGTCAGAGATTACCCGGAACAGACTGACAGAGAGACAGTCCGACAGACAGACAAACATTGTAAAATAATGTTATTTTGGTATATGTACCGAGTATACATATATATGCATTTATTAAAAAGAAATCTATCTGCCACTGAAAGTTCCGCAACAACCAGACAAAGCACAAAAAAATGATTTTTTTTTGTAAGTATCGACAGGTATCGTATATTTTTATATATTTGTGTAGATTAGTTCGTGTATACAACGTACTATCTATAATAAATGAATAATGACACATCCCAATTGGCGTGACCATTTGCACTACTCTGTGGATTTCTTTTGTGTTTGAATATCTTGAAATCTTCCTTGAAACTATCAACTGGGTTACTACCCTAACCCAATTTAGGATTAAATTACTAAAATAACCAATAAATTATTTTTGTTTTTAAAGATTATCATCATCATCATTGTAAATATTGTAAATACGAATGGGAATATGAATATTTGTGTCATTACTGGTGTTTATTGTACTCACGGATTGTTTTTTAAAATTTCCTACCTTGAGCACGAAGCCAGAAATATGGTAAATCCATTACTCAAATGATATAGATTTAAACTTAATAAGTACATGCATAGTATCGACCTATCTTCCAAATTCATTGTACATAACGGAATTAATAAAACATGTAGCTATAGAACACACGCAAATGTTCTTATGATACTAACCTAGATTAAAAATTTCAGGCAAGAACTTCAACGGCGAATGCCTTGGCTCCAAATTCGTGAGCCGGACGATACTGCGTCAACCGCAACCAGTAACACAGTGAGCGCAACCACCCCGGCCTAAATATTAATAAAACTCTTCTTTTTAATATTGCTCCTCATAGAGATTATATACTTGTTACCTACTACCACTTGTTGATACTTCTTCTAACGACGACTATGGCATGCTAATGGACTGATTTATAAATATCCTGCATATACGAGTATACATAACGAATTATAATATACGATATATTGTTAAACTGCTGAATACAGATCTAGAAAAGCAAAAAAAAAATTGTTTTCGTTTATGCCTCTCTTTACGTATATTCTTGTTTTATTCTAAGTACTAGCTGACCTGTGCCCACTTCGTTGGGCGGTAAACATTTTTTTCTCCAATTTGTTTTGCAAATCCGGCAACCACAAAAAACTCTTTCCGCTTTTCAGGTATTTGGATAGCCTATGTCACTCATAAATAACATAGTCTTATTGGTAAAAGAATTATCAAAATCGGTTCAGTAGATCCAGAGATTACCGCCCTACAACATCATAAACTCACAAACTTTACCTCTTTATATACCAAAAAGTATAGAAGTATAGATATGTGTAGGTATTTATATCAATCGTCTAGTACCCATACAAGATCTACTTAGTTTGTGACTAGATGACGTTATGTGTTAGATGTCCGAAAGTACTTATTTATTTATTTTATAATTATTTATTTATTTCTATGCACTGACTGATCGTTCTGATCAGGCTGACACCCCATCGCCAGTTATCATAATCTGCGACCAAAGATATCTACATAATCTCTGGCGGCTAGCAACCTTGTATAGAAGGCTGATATCGCCCGCTGTGTCAGACATAAATAAAATAATAATAAATATTTCGAGGCAGTCAAAAAATAAATCTATACTCTATACTTAATACATAAAGCTAAAGAGTTTGTGAGTTTGTAATCTCAGGAAACGCTGGTCCGATTTGAAAAATTCTTTCAGTGTTAGATAGCTCATTTATCGAGGAATCGTATAAATATGCTAATAAATAAAATAAGGCTGTATATCATCACGCTGATGCCAATAGGAGAGGAGCACAAATGAACAATGTTTCAAAAACGGGAGAAATTTTCACGCTACGGGCAATGGAAGACGCAAACGAGGTTGAGTGGGTCAGCTAGTGTCATATAAAGGAGATTCGTTTAAAGGCTTATCTTTTGAAATGGTACCCGCCAACTTTTGAATGGTTAACGTTCATGCACGTGATATACCTAACTCGTCACATCGTCACATCAACTCATTCAACTCCATCCTGTAGCAAAAAAATACAATACTAAAATTATGAATTTTATGAATAGTCTTATTCGTACTAATTCCACACCGCAGCTTAGTAGTCTATAATTTTTCAGTTAAAAAACGAATACGAAAAGAAGATAGGTAGTAGGTTTTATCATGAGATGGTAGAAGACAGACGACTAGAGGTGACTGCTACCATTCGGGTCTATTTGTTACTAATTGTTACGCAAGTACGCTATGACATAACGCGCCACACAACCTGAGACAGGCAAATCAGTCTCCAATCGTACTTTTATGAAACTTATATGAATGTGCGCGACACAACACGTCAGTACCAATACGTAAATGTGGTTCTGGCTTTACACCTGGAAGTCAACAGTCACAGAGCACTTCGATAAATCGGCTAAGTGTGAGTCAGATTCGTGCAGGAAGGGTTTCGTACCATTGTCCGTACATTTCAACATGGGCGTACTCAAATCCTGGGTCAGGGTCTGGGAAAAACAGATTTTCTAATAGATATATATTTTTTTATTCTTTAATAATACAAAAGCATTTCAAAAGTAACTTTCGAGGGTCCTTAGCATAACGGTTTCAGAGGTCTTTCTTTAAAGGATCGCTTATGGCGTTTACAAAATTTCTTTGTAGGTGCCTACACTGAGCGTACAAAGCCCAATAATCTCAACCTCTCTACCGTGGGAGAGCCACGCTAAGGCATGAATGGGCCGGCTCGATGGAGTGATACCACGGCTTCACAGAAAACCGGTGTGAAATAGTGCTTGCGCTGTGTTTCACTATGTAAGTGAGGAGATCGGAGGCCCATATCCCGACCCCCTTCAATAAAATAAATAAATATTTCGGACATCTAACACACGACGCATCTACTCCCAAACTAAACAGAACTTATATTATGGGTACTAGACAAATGATATAGGTACTTATATACTTTTTTTGTAAATACATACATATTATACATAGAAAACAACCAAACTCCGAAACAAATATTTGCAGATCATACAAACATTTGATTCGACCCGGGATCGAACCCGAGAACAGCAAGAACAGCAGTCGCGTACGCTACCACTGCGCCACCGAGGCAGTTAATTTATTAATACATTTTTTATTCTGTTTTAAGCATTTTTGTTACAGCAGCAATAGAAATACATCATCTGTGAGAATTTCAACTGTCTAGCTATCACGATTGGATACAGCCTGGTTACGTAGTCAGACGGACGGATGGACAGACAGGTTTTTACGTTATCTGTAAGACTGCGGTACCTCTCCCATGTTGAAATTGTAAATTAAAATACTGTGTCAATCTCTATAAAAGTTTTAATCAAACCCAAGAAAAAAATTAGTAGAAATTTAACAAAATAAAAATCTATATTTTCGACAGTAGGTTCTTCCTAATAAGTTTCTTACAACACTGATTGGCTACTGTCATCAATATGTCAAATTGTCAAACAAGTTTTGTTGCTTTTGAGCTTTTGTTGAGTCCCAATATAGGATCAAAACTGAATTTAAAGCAATTGAAATATCAAATAAAATAAGTGTCGCAAAATATGACAACGGTTTGATTTTCAGAGTTAATAAGACCCAAACAATATGGATAAGCTAACAGTAATATCGGGCACTTTATTCATGACAGCTGATGTTTTCGCTATTGTAAGCCTCGCAATGCCAGACTGGATAATCACCGAAGTTGGAGGTAATTTTTATGCTGATCATACGTATTTTAGACCTTATGGCATCTCATTTACGACTCTAAATATGAACCTGTCCATTTCATTGTACTTATTCAAATAGCTCTGCTCCAGTGCTCCACC
Organism: Spilosoma lubricipeda; assembly: GCA_905220595.1. Taxonomy (NCBI): domain Eukaryota; kingdom Metazoa; phylum Arthropoda; class Insecta; order Lepidoptera; family Erebidae; genus Spilosoma; species Spilosoma lubricipeda. Next base: position 9,127,683 of record HG992290.1, read on the forward strand.
ATAAATGATCACTAACAGCCAGTCTTTACTGTAGAAAAATTTATGAACTGGTTTCAAACTCGTTCTTTACGTAGAAGTCAGTGATATGGTTTGATTAGAATTTTAAATACCAAATTGTTGTTTTGATATATTCAACATCAACTATACCATCTTATGTTATTTGTGTAAATAAGTCATTTTCATCTTAATGTAAAGAGTCATACCCATAAAACGAAGTACTAATACTGTTTAATAACCTCTTGCCAACTTAGCAGAGTATAACTTTAAAACATAACAAAAACTTCTAAACCAATCACGTGTATTAACACATGCTTGATAAACTTAAATTCAAATATTAATGCTCTTGTTAGGATTTGGATTGTATTAACTTTTGATTTAAATAAAAAGATGTGGTTTAATTCTGGAATTTTTGTTGACAAAAACCAAATTTGAGACATCTGTCCTTTGTCTTTGATTAACACAAATCATATTTTTGTATGATGATAATCAAGATAATAAAAACTTCAATTGTCTTTTAAATCCATTTCATAATTTCAATGTAATTTGAAAATAAATATCCAACATTATGCACTAACACATTTGTAATCTTATTTTAGTTACAATAGGAACCTTTCAAGATATGTATATCTTTTATATAAGTATTTATCAGTTGTTTCAACTAGCTGTCTGTATGATATGATTATTAACAAAAGTAATACTGTTTTCTTACTTGACCTAGTGCACATACTAGTATTATAAATCCAAATTTACTGTCTTACACTGTCATAACTAAACTGCTAATTAAGCTAAATTTCAATGAAATTTTCAAGGACATATACCACAATAAATAAAATAAATGAATAAATATTTCGGACATCTAAACACACAACGCCATCTAGTCCCAAGATAAGCAGAGCTTGTGTTATGGGGTACTAGACAACTGATGCAAATACATATATACTTTTTTTTTGTAAATACATACATATTATAGATAGAACACACCCAAACTCCGAAACAAATATTTGTAGATCATACAAACATTTGGTCCGACCCGGGAATCGAACCCGAGACCTCATGATCAGCAGTCGCTCACGCCAACCGCTAAACCAACGAGGCAGTCAACAATAACCAACAACTGTAGGCAAAAGGAAGTTCACTATAAATTAATAGTTTCCAACAGTGATATACTTACATGTTTTTTATTATTGACACCATATGTTTGTTTTCAGGTGACACTCGCCTCGGCTTAATGTGGTCCTGCATAACTTTATACAATAGGCCTCAAGTATGTTTCACTCCTGACTTACAACCTGAATGGTTGTTAGCGTTGATCTGTATATTCATTGGATGTATATGCATAACCACAACAGTGATCCTATTAGCGTCCAGCCATTTTGACAGGAATGTAATACCATATGCACGATGGGTAGGATTTGCAGCCAGTGAGTATTGTTATTGTCTAAGTTATAAATTATGTTGAAGATAATCCCAATACCAACCTAAATGTATACTAATATTATAAACGTGAAAGTTTATAAGTATGGATGGATGGATGGATGTTTGTTACTGAATGGATTTGAATGAAACTTTACAGTAATATTTCTTATACATCAGTACAACACGTAGGCTACTATTTGCCGGGATAACCAATATATACGCGGGCAACAACTAGTATTGTATAATTAATGAAAACAAAATAGCAAACTTTGTGTTCAAGGCCAACATAAGTTATGAACTGTAATAGAAACATCCAAGGCCTTTTTTATGTTAGTAGGTCACAATGAACATACAATAAACAAACCAAAAAAAAAGTAAATAAATGGTTTCCACTTAGCCAAATTAAACTATCCTTCCAAACTTTTTGCACTATTATTGACATATAAGTAAAGTGTGCCCTTCTGTTTCAGTGGTTGTATTTTGCCTAGCTGCAGTAATATTCCCCATGGGATTCCATGTGGACGATATTGGCGGACAGCCTTATCAACTACCAAACAGCCACCAAGTTGGCATATCATATATATTATTTGTATTATCCTTATGGATAACTGTGATATCAGAGTTGTTTGCTGGTAAAGTTTGCCTGCCTCATTTTTAAACTAAGATTTCTGTGTAATAAAAGATCTGTTAATACTTTTAGTTAGTAGCTATTATGATTTATAAATGTAGGTAAATGTTTGTAAATAACCTCTGATATGAGTAGGTACAACAAAAGTAGCTCTATATAATGTATGTATATGAACTATTGGTGTAGGAGAGCAACTTTTGTATAAGGCATAATCTCATATAGCAAGCTCAAGTCTATTGTGGTTGTTGCTGTAATATAGTGTAGGTATGTATATAATAGGAACTGTTCTAGAGTAACTAAGCATCTAATACTGTATCATGGCGTCAGCTAAAATATTTTTTATTATTGTTGTCCTTTTATTTGTAAAATAGTATTTATTTAATTGATGTTATTAAAATTTATGGGAGACTGGAGTAATTACAAAGTATTATTTAAGAAATAATTAATTAATAATGTTTTAGTCGATAACGGCCACGATGGCCAGTCTCAACGGAGACCAACCAACTATGCAGAAGATATTATAAGTCCATAAGTGTGTGCGCAAACACACCTGCACTCTCTATCCTTCTCTCTCATAATCTGATGGGACGGTTAACCGACACGACCGGGGAGAGATCAGACGCAGGACCGACAGCTTTACGCGCTCTCTGAGGCACGGGAGTTCAGAACCCAACTTCCAAACTCCGTGCTATTATTAAGTATTTCTATAATTAGAAAACTCAATTACACTTTTGGCCCGACTCAGGATTCAGGTCAATCGTAAGACCAGTGAGACAGTTAATTAATTACAATGTAGTCATTGACGAAGAAAGGCTAGTAGAACGTCTAGTTATTACTTGTGGCAGGTTAATTTAAATATGTACTTGTACAATTTGTATATAAATCACAACATTCCATTTTATCAGAACTACCTACAGATTCTAGACACACTTAAGTTTGGTTACAAACATATCACGGAAATTTAATACCTGTTGAAGATTACAGTTTACCCTTTCGAGAACGAATAAATTAATTTACTGGATATTGGAGTTAATTATACATGAATCTCCTTTTTGAAATGTCTTAAAAATCTCTATAATATTTAATGAGCTTTACGTTTACAGATAAAAAGGATCGTATGTAATAAATAAGATTAATGTCTGATGGCCGTATTATTGAGGTTGTATTGTATCTGTTTGATATTATTGAAGTTTAAGATAAGAATATTAATGAAAATCAATATTTTTATTTCATCAACCTCCCACTGCTGGGTTCGGGTGCCCTTTCAGAAGAGGGTTAAGGCCATACGTCCCCACGCTGGCCAAGTGCGGGTTGGGGACGGGCAAAACAAGGTGTGAAATTAAATGAAATGAAATCATTTATTCTGCAATTAGGTTGTATAAACACTTTTGCAAGTTAAACTTTTTTTGAGCAGATGAGTTCGGCCTTTCCTAACTGGAGTGTGGCTACGTAATCTTGCCGTTTGACGTTTTTAAGCCGCCCAAAGGCCTCCAACTATGCTTCACGACTGTAATCCTACCGGAACCGACTACTTAACGTGACCTCGGAATCACGGAGACGCTCATGGTATCATGCCATCACCGGTCACCCATCCAGGTACTGACCGCGCCGTCATTGCTTACCCTCGGTGATTGTTTGTAATCACCGAGCGCAATTGGGCTATGAGCGCCTCAATTTTTGTTTAAAAATAATAAAAAGTAGTAAGCAGTAAGTAGTAGTTGGTTCGTTACATATAATAGGAAATATTACTGTCAAATTATCCCGACAGAGGCGCCACCGAACTACAACATAAACAAATTAGAACGTTCATATAGATATATGACATAGTACCTTTTACATCAAAACTATTTTTGTTTATTGAGAATTTATTAAAAATGCATCTGTATTGTGCATTTGGGTAGTAAAAATCGGGTTACATTTTGTTTCCTAAAGTCAAAAGTTGCGTAAGCAATGGCAGATAACTATGCGCCTTAAAAACTTCATGGCTAATATGCACTCAAGACTGACAATTTAAAGCAGAGTATTATGTTATTGAAGGATTTACGACCAGTTAGTGTAAAATTTAATTTAATTACTATTTATTGCTAAAATTGTGTGTACCTTGTTCAAAATATAATAAAACCAATAAAACAAATACCTTCTTTCTTCGCATGTAAATAGCCATCCATTTGTACTTAGAGGTAGATTAGTATACAAGCTATAATTTATGATAATAAAATCAGTCATTTAGTCAATTCCGACTTTGACTCGTTACCTTTCTCCACCGCTCATTGTCAGTACCGGCGTTAGGGTAGGGCGCGGGTGGGCAATCGCCCAGGGCGCCAGATAAAAGGGGCGCCGCAGGCGCCCCTTTAAAACCCATCGCTCGTAGTTCGAGGTCTACTTACTCGTAAAGTCCCTAAATTAAGCGAAAAAATCTTTGTTTGCAACACTTGAATCACAACACAATCAAACACTTCGAACTGAGCACTGCATGCAGTTAATTTTATCCGGAATCCCCAATCATAGAGAAACACATTGTATTTCTCTTTTTAATATTTAAATTAATAAAATTTAACAAAAATAAAACCTCCTTTAAGGTTCGATTCTCTTGGATGCCATCATCAGATCTTAGTGTCCTTATCATGATACCACCGTTGGAATATCTTCTTTCCATTAAAAAAAGAAATATCATAATCGGTTTATACACGACGAAGTTATTCGCGAACAAACTCCACACGCTGCCCACGCTGGCAGAATGTCCGGCGTGTGGGGAGTCGAGGCGTGATCTTGTGACGGCCATCGGGGTGCTCTCTCTCGGTATCATGATTGCAGCCAAGTTATGTTTGCGAAGGTGACGGCGAAGCGGGGCTGGGAGAGGTTTAGAACTTTCTCGGTTCGCCAGTCCCGGGCCAGGTACCGCAGACAACTCAGGCACTGGAGATCGTAAAACGATCTCCATTCTCCATAAGCGCAAGCCTGGGAGTGACAGGTGAGCCCAACTGTCACACTAGCAGAAGCAGGCCGGGTTGATTGCCTTTTGGGGACAGCAACGGGAACATCGGAGTTCCCACACAGGAGGGGGCCATCTACATACCGTAGGTGGCCCGAGGTACATCGGGGTTCCAGGGTTTTTCTTTCTAGAGTGCACCTGGTTCCCCAGGTTCCAGCAGCCGAGACAGCGTGCGGTTTTAGCCGGTCCGAGTCCGACATGCCACCAGCAAGTCGGTATCCAGAGGGATTTCCGCAAAGGAAAAATATACAAGGATGACTCCATTGATGATGTAAAACAAATACAATGTTCATCCATGGAAAATTCTAACTGATCACTTGGGGCTAAAAACTATAAAAAACTCAGTGACCACGTTGGGAAGCAAGAATAAGCAGTGTTAAAGCAGTCCGTTACCAAATTACTGCCATCCATGATGCTTACATAACTTTACTATTGATATCCAGAGAACTGATGTTCAAGTGTCTCATGAGACTATTACTCCAGCTGAACATCATCTAAAAGATTTCAGAATTTGAATTTTTCAACTGTCTTCTGGACTCTATATTAATTTCAGTCAATGAAAGGTTCGAACAGTTAACTTAGTACGAAATCTTGGTCTTTTTTGTAAAATATTAAACAGATTCAGGAAAAATCCGACTTTGTCAAAGTCTGTGGGGATCTCCAATTAAAATTGACTCTAAATCAAACATAGATGGTTATATGTTATGTACTAAACTCATAAGTCTGAAATATTTTTTGCCTGTTCAGAACGTTTCCTATTTTTGTTTTAAATTTTATCAAAAATCACAACCTACAAGAAAAGTATCCAAATGCGTGGATAGCATTTCGCATATTTTTGACTATACCTTAATAGTTGCTAGTGGGGAGAGGAGTTTTTCATACAAAACCCATCTTCGATCAATAATATCTCAATCTAGATTGACAAACTTAGCAACTTAGTCAATTGAAAAATAAATTGCTGAAAACATTGACTTTGATAACCTTATAAAAGAGTTCGCTCATGGAAAGGCCAGATGGACGGGCCTTTACTGCAATCATCGGAGGAGATCTCTCGCTACCGGCCGTCATACGCTCCATGGCCGGTAGCGACAGCAGTTTTACCGCGGTCGCAACATCTGCGAAGATGTAAGTAATCTCGCAGCAGAGGCGGCGGAGAAGGCCCGGGAGGCAACGAACGCGTGTACCGTGCGTCGCCTAATTTGAGATTGTACCAGCTGACGGTGCCCGCTCCAGTGCGGGCAAGCGCTGGGAGGAGTCCGGATGTGTTAATAACTGTAGTTCCCGGATCCATCCCGTCTCATGCGCCGAGTGGCACACCGTGTGGTTTTAGTCGGTTCGATGCCGACACACCGCCCCGCCGTCCAGCGGGGTGACGGCCCGAGGGGGTTTCCAAACGTTAAAAATAAAAAGGTAATATATTACGGCGCCCGTTCGGTACATGTACTTAGGTTGTACCTTAGATAGGCTTTCGGCGTAACACGTACGAGTGCTGAATGGTGTTCCACGGAACCCGGACCGCTCCATTTCAATAATTTTATGCAAAACGTACGTCAACTTTCTTTATCACCTTGTTAGGGGTTGGTTAGGTTAGGCGAGCTCTTAAATTTTAAGAGACGCCTAAGCATTTGGGTAACCCCTAAAGGTTGGGTTCGTCCATAATTATTTTCCATTTTTTATTTTTAATAATAATATGGAAGTAAAAAAATACACAATTCATGAAACTTTTTACGTTAAAGTTCGGTGGCGCCCAGCAACTTAATTGATACGGCAATATTTTAATACAAACAAGTAAAATTTTAACAAAATGAAAAACCGACTTCAAGAACGAACAAATCGTTCGATTTTTTTCGGTTGCCATCATCAATACTTATCATGGTATCACCGATGGGATATCTCCTTTCCATTAAAAAAGAATCGTCAAAATCGTCTCATAAACGACGAAGTTATCCGCGAATACACATAAAAAATTAATGTGTATACGGTCGAGTTGAGAACTTCTTTTTTTGTTGGTTTGGTTAAAAAGTACCTATTGTTATTTAAATAACGTCAGGCGCAGAGTGGCAAACCGTCTTAGGCTGAAATTTATAAAGCGTACTTAGTCTTTGCTTAGACTTACCTCACGAGTTAAGTGTGCGTTGAAATTTATAGTCATTATGCTTAGCTTAAGCTGAGCAAATGCTTAGCATTGTCTAAGTCACCGAAATCCTTGACTTAGCGATTACTTACGCGCTTATAAAGATGGTTTGATGGTCCAAGTAGAAAAGCCGTAATCTAGTTTGAAAGCGTTGTAACAGAAGTCCGTAAGGGCATGCCAGGATCAAAGCTATAAGTTCTTTTCAGTAATTGGTTATAATTATATGCGTTATAATTATATGTTATAAATATATATATATATATATACAGGGTGTAAAAAGACTGCTCCCGAAAACTTTGGGGTTGCATTCAGACCATGATACTGAATAGGTTTAGCGAAAAAAAAACGCAAAAAATATGTTAACTTATCTAAGTTCTTTTTTGTTTATTTCTGGTTACATACACATAGTACAACATAATAGGACCCAAACTACCTAATTATCTCATTTAGAAAACCAAAAAACAAATAAAAGCAAAAAAACTTCAATGTATTTTAAAATAAAAACAGATGGCCGGGGGTCATTACACAACGAGCCAGCGCGCGGTTCAATGACCGCGGCGGCGGCGAGCGCGCTGGCGCATCCCACCCCGCTCGCCTCAGTTGCTATAACTGATAGTAACCTAGTACCTAGACAGCCTGCCTTCTGCCTTCATTTTACAAACAGAACTTCTAAGAAACCTATGTTCTAAACAAAATGCAAAATATTAAAGTAGGTAGATACCTATTACAAGTTAATGTAAGACCCTAACTTTATGAAGCGTGCATATGCATAAACAATTTATTGTCTATGCAGATAAATTTGTATTAGGTAGGTACAAAACTTTATTTTCCTACGTTATTAAATTCTTAGGTAATAAAGTAGGTACCTACTCACTTACTTGAAAATGCTGGAAAACTTAAAACGAAATCACTCACTAATCTGGCTTTCTGATGGATTATGTTATCAACCAACGCTAAATAATAATGAATAGGTATCCTGGACACTTGTGTTATTTTTTGCGTTGGTATAATGAAATCATTCATCACAATCATTTTCAATAAAATTCAAGTGTTCATTCCATAGCACCGTGCGGCTGAAGTCTTAGGCCTAGACGTGTGGGCCGCACCGCCCTCCGATCGACGAATTGGGTAATCTTTAGGACCAGTGCACACCTACGGTTTCCTGGTTGGCAATCCCCATTCGGCAATCTGAATGCTCTTCTTACATACCGTGGGAGAGCCACGCTTCTGCATGAATGGGCTGGCTCAACCGGAGTGATACCACGGCCTCACAGAAAACCGGTGTGTTTCATCGAGTGATTGAGGATACCGGAGGGCCATACCCCAAACCCTTCCCCCATCCCCCAAAGGCCGGCAACCCACTTGTGACGCCTCTAGTATTGCGGGTGTCCATGAACGGTGGTAATCGCTTACCATCAGGCGATGCGTCAGTTCGATTGCTCCCTATTCCATAAAAAAATACAAAATTTCAACTATGCACACATGTTTTTATTTTTGGCCGAACGGAAAAAAACTAACATTGATTTCGTGCTGGTCGTATAAAATTTCTAATAAAAAACGCGAAATTTAACCAGGAAACCCTACGTGTGCATCTAGCCCTAGAACTTTGAAACTTCCGTCATTTTATTAATTACCTAAAGTCAGAGGATTCGCGCGATAGCGGCGCCTTTGGTGCGCGCACTAGTTGCCTTTGATTTTAGCCGACAAAAGCGTACCGATGTCGCGTCGCAGATATTTACCTACGACGCGACCGAAACTCCTTTTGGCGGCGCGTGTCAAAGAACATTAATTTATCTAGTACATATTAAAAATAGGGAGACGGTACCGAATAGAAAGTATCGATACTGTACTCATGAATTAATGTAAAAAGCGTGCGGCGACATTAAATTATAATAATAATAATAGTTTATTGATTGATTCTTAAATAATTACAATGTTAACCAAAATTAATTTCTACTTTATAGTTAGATTGCTTTTAAAGCGTGTTTATTAGTTTTTAAACTATTATTTCTTTTCTACTTTTTAGTTTGGTATGTTTACCAAAGCGTGTTTGTTTACTTTTTAAAACAATTTTTTTTAGAAAAAAGACTATTTGTTTTTTTTTTCACATTATTGTATTGTCATCGGACTTTGGCTCTGTGTAATATTTCAAGTTAATCATACTCCTAGAAGTAGGTGAAAACGAAGTTAAAAGATTCCGTTACATACATACAGTGAGTAAAAGTGTACGAGTACTTTTCTTATTGAGGCCTAATGGAGACCTTCTTTTTTAGTTTACGGGTAGGAATTGCCGTAAGATCGCAAGTTTTGAAGATTACCCATTTAGAACTTAATTTCTTAATCGATGCGTACCTGTCCAAAAGTACTCATTGAGTAAAAGTATCTAGTACTTTTCTTACCGAGGTCTAATGGTGATCTCTTTCTTTGTTAACGGGTTGTAATTGCCTTAAGGTCGCAAGTTTTAAAGATTATTTAATCGATACGATACCAGTCCAAAATGTAAAGTACTCAATACCAAAAAGTATCGATACTTTTTTCGTGTCTCTAATTATACATTTATTGGTTACTGACCACGGCTAGTTGGTCTTCACAGACTACAAAGGCCTTCAGACGAGGCACTCTCATAGATTAAAATTGACTCGCCTAAAGTTCACATATCAAATTTGACAGCTATTTTTTTTAATCAGCATTACGTTCCGTCTGAAAATTAGGCAAAGGTATGTATGGTTTCAGCCTATCAGGTACTTTTCGTTAGGAATTGTTTTATTTTTTGTTCATTTTGCAATTATGCTTAAACAACTTATGCTTTAAAACTATTGTTAAATAGTTTTAAAACATAAGTTGTTTAAGTATAAAGTATGTTAAAAAGGGAATTTTAGGGGAAAAAAAAATATCGTCTTATTACTTTCATTTCTTTTTATTTTTTAATTTTGCTTTAAATTTATTTAGAGCTTTTAGTTGCATTTGAGGCAGCAGTGGTTTATTTTCTAGTCTGGAGACATCTGTGCCTTTTAATATTTTATTAATAACATTGCACCAATTAAATACTGTCAATCTTAAAGTGAATTTAAGAAAGCATTCAGAAACAGCATCCTTGTGCAATTCACAGTTTATGAAGTCAAAGAAATACTTAGATTTAATATAATTTTTAATATTTTTTATAATAGGATTTCGCTCAGGTTTATTTTCTAAGTATTTGTTTGCTTCTTCTATAATTATTCCAAATAATCTTACGGCATTTTCAGAAGGGTAGGTCAATTTCCTTTCTTTTACGCTTTTGTACTCCCTAAAGGAAATCCAATTATTTATAGTATTTTTATCACAATAATTGGATTCCCTACTGGTTAAATTTTCTTCACAACAGGAGCACTTTATTTTTTGTAAAATTTTTCTTATGACCCACCCAGCAGTAAATGCACGTGAGTGTACATTTAGCCTTTCTTGCCTAGCTGATCTTTGAATGCTTTCACTTTCAGCCCATTTCGATAGCTCGGAGGACCCAGGTGACTCAAAACAAACTGACTCAAAATCCGCAAGTGATGAGCTTGCTGACTTTGAGTCCGGTTGTTCTTTATTAAAAAGTGATTTTAATTTTAACAACTGTTTACCTGAATCCTCTTCACAGTTGTAACTATCAGAGTGAAACTTTATAAATCTCGTGATTAACAGTGATTTAAAGGTACTTTTAAAGGTATGGCAATCTGGATTTGTGTTTCTAAAATTATATGCCCGAACTTGTCCAAAAAAGTTCTCTACTGGATCAGAATTCAGATACCGCGGGCGCATAATTTTAATATTTTTTCCATTCAAGTATTGCCACACTCTCTGGTAACTTTTTAATGTTTTTATCCAATTTCTTAACGATGGCACAGATGTTTCCTTACCATGCTTGTCCACAAATTTCATTGCGTTTAATTGTTTAATTGCTTCTCTCCAAAATTCGTGGTGCTGCGAGTTATTTTTTACCGCCTGTCTTAAAGGTTTTCCTTTTGAAGTCTTGCTGAAGCCTGTCCCATTGACTGAGTCAAACAGGTCGTCAAAGAATGACACAACTTCGGCGGTGTTCTTTAATGTAGAGCTCACTTGGGTACCATCTGCATAGTGAGCTAAAACAAAATATATAAATATGATTCGCCAAAATTTTATGTTAAATTAAATTATTACTTTTTTAATGTATTCATTATTGTTAGCACAAGGTTTGTGTACTAGAAAAATAAAAGATAACGGGAATGGGTAATTTGTTTTTGTCCTCAACTGTACACTTCCTCTGGAAAGCTGATACACATATGTAAATATGGCGGTACGAAGTCTGGTCCGGCTGGTCAGCTAATCTATACAAATGAATAAAATTGGAGTGTCTGTTTGTAATACTAAAATAACCGCTTTTAAATCAATGCATATGTATGTATTACACGATACATATACCAAAAATGTAGTTAAAAAAATGTTGTCTGTCTGTCTGTTTGGGTAATCTCTGGAACGGCTGGACGGATTTTGACGGGACTTTCACTGGCAGGTAGCTGATGATCCAGGGAGTAACTTAGGCTACTTTTTTCAGACTAACTTTGTCTCGCGGCGTTACTCGCGGCACAATAATAACCGCGGGTAACACCGCGGGGTTCAGCTAGTTCAAAATAAAGGTCTTAAAAAATCTTAAAATAACAAAAACTTACAAAACTGAGCTGTATAAGACAAAGTAGCAGCAACAGTCTTGCTGAACACTGTAGTGCAATTTTTCACCTGAAATAAAATAATACGAATTAGTACTATTTTCTAAGTGACAGAGTTGGTTCATTTAATATGATACTGTTTGAGGATTTCGGATCCAAACCACAAAAAATGATTTAATAAATCACTTACCTTCATTTTTTTTATTTTATCTGGTATGACGTGTTCGTCAGTCAATTTATGGAGGAGCCGCGATTGTGCATGGTTGCAATCAGTTTTGTAAACATCCACAATATCACTCCATTTTGCAATTGCTCCATTAAGAGAAATATTTTTGGTCAAGAAATTGTTTCTTAGCCCTTTAATAAGATGTGGTGGATCGTGAATGATGCTGAGCTTATGTCCGCAAAGTTCAATTACATCATCTGAAACATTAAAATTAGGCTATTAAAATCATAACACTTTTGTGGAGTGGGGCCTGCCTGTACAGGTATTGTAACAAAAGTGTGCTCGTTGAGAGAACAAAATCTACTTACCAAAATCTTCACCGGCAATTATTTGCAGTCGCCTTGTGTCTTCTTGGAGACTCTTCAGAGCAGATTGAAATGCTGTACCTTGGTCGCACACTAAAGCCAAGGGTTTCAGCCCTGTATTTCCAACAGCAGCAATTATGTTCTTTAAAATTTGTTTTAACATAACTCCAGAAGTCGCTCCTTGACAAAAATAAAAGGCCAGAGGTTGCTGCCATTTGTGAACCACTCCTCGTAACATAAACACAAGGGCATGGTCAGCGAAATCATTACTTTGTTTGTTTAACTCCACAAATCCGTTAATCTTGTCTTTATGTTTGTCATAAGACAAGCCTGCTTCTAAAGCCATTTCATCGAAAATAATGGAGCAATATTTTCTGTTATCCTCCCATGCGTTAACCTGAGAGCAAGCAAAAAAAATATTATTTTCATTTCATTATCATCATTTCATACAAAATACTAGAAAAATTAAAGATATTTTTTTCTTGTTACTTTAATTAAAAAATAATATGTAATAAGTACCTCTTTTTTCACAGCTTCGAATAGTTGTGGATTGATTCCTGATTCCACATTTAATTTGGAAACCATTTTATTTAATGTGTATTTGGACGGCAAAATGAAAATTCGGTTTAAAAATCTATAGCACTTTGGGCTCTGTTTCATTATTGCCATCGATATCAATTTTTCTTCATCTGAGAATCGCCTGCCCCTAGCTCTTTTAGTGCACTGTTTTATCTGCATCCATAAAAATGCTTTTGCGATTGGATTTAGTTTTTCCGTAAGTTTTTCAAAAGATTTTTCTTTTGAAAATTTCAGTGCCTTTTTTGCTCTTACATTGAAATTAAGCTGTCTTCTTGACTTTTTATATTCTTTATACAGCCTAGCACAATGGGGTGACAGCTTATTTTTCTTGTGTATAATACGCCGTTGTCTCTTTGAAGATGGAGTACAATGCGAAACTTCTGAAAAATAAATAGAAAAGAATTGAACACCTTATTATAAAATTTCCATTTAGATCATATCATACACTACATTATCTTAAAAGGAGAATGGCAGATCTGGTACCGCTAGTAACATGTGCTGTCTGGTCATGAAATTTATATCGTGTACTAGCTGTGCCCCGCAGTGTTACGCGCGTTTGTTGTTGTAACAGCGGGTAACGCCGCGGGACGTGCCAGTCTAAAAAAAGTAACCCAAGTTACTCCTTATATCATCAGATATCTGCTAGTGAAAGTACCGATGAAATCGATCCGGCCGTTCCAGAGATTAGCCGGTTTATCATTGATTTAAAAGTGGTTATTTTAATATTACAAACAGACACTCCCAATTTTATTTATTTGTATAGATTGCACTCGTCTGTTTAACGAATAATTTTAATACCACTAACAGTATGAAGCCTATTCTTAAAATGTAATGAAATTGCAGTGTCTGTTTGTAATTTCCAATTAACAGCTTATAAATCTTCACACCGCGGCGTTACCCGTGGTACGACAATAACCGCGGGTAAAACTGCGGGACTCAGCTAGTCTGTAACGAAGTCGAGTTGATTAAATAATAACCTTTGTCTGTATGCACTAACAGTTCAATTTTGCGTGTCGTACATTGTAATAACTTCTTCATCTTAATTTTTTACGTGTAAAGTTGTTTTTTTCGTCTTTTATCATTTAATTAGGAACTCGGACGGAATTACGATAGTAGTTAAAAGCAATTTAGCAGAAACCAGCATGGCTCTACTAGGTTCACTGAAATTGACTGCTCTTTACATAATTTGAAATGACGAAACATTTAAAATGTGTGCAGTACTTACATTAAGAACTCATGTTTTAATCTCGATACTAAAAAAGTAATAGTCTAAATTTAAAAAATATCCAAACAAATAAAATTGAGTTGCCTCTTTGTAACAAATTAATAGCTTTTCACTAAATCTTTATAAAGTTTAAAGACGGACAGACAGACAGACAGACAGGCATGACGAATCTATAAGGGTTCCGTTTTTTGCCTTTGGCACGGAACCCTAAAAAGGCGGCCAAGTGCGAGTCGGACTCCCATTTGGCTTACACTTTATATATCTGGCATACATTACATAGGGGGGAACCATATATAATGTGTGCAGCAGTGAGTAACATAATATATTTTTTACTAGCTGAACCTCACGGTGTTACCCACGGTGAATATTGTACCGCGGGTAAAGCCGCGGGACAAATCTAGTCTAAAAAGAAGTAGCCTAAGTTACTCCCTGGATCATCAGCTACCTGCCAGTGAAAGTCCCGTCAAAATCGGCCCAGCCGTTCCAGAGATTAGCCGGAACAAACAGACAGGCAACAAAAAAATATCAATTGCTTTTTTTTAAGTATCATAAATACTTTCATGTAACATAAACACATAAAATCTGGTATTAAAAAATGAAATTGTTGATGATATAGGTAACCTAACAAGTAAAATTTTAACAAAAACAAAACCGACTTCAAGGTTTGAATCGATTTCTTTTGGATGCCTTTGGATATCACCTTTCCATAAAAAAAATACATCAAAATCGGTTCATAAACGACGAAGTTATCCGCGAACACACATAAAAATAATATAATAATAATATATCGCTATAAGTACAATTGGCGGCCTTATCACCCGGAGGGAATCTCTTACAAGCAACCGTTACAGGCAAAAATATATGTATATATACGATCGAATTGAGAAACCTCCTCCTTTTTTGAAGTCGGTTAATAAATACAACAAAAATCCTAACTAAGAGAAGTGGTAGGCGGTAGAAATGTCCCACGAACTGCCACTGTCTTTTATTAATAACTAGCTGACCCGATAAACCTCACAAACCTCATATGCTATCAAAGACAAATGATATTTCATTTGGTGCAGCAGTAACAAATTAAAATGGTGCTATGCTAAAGCACATTTTTTTATTGTAACATCTTTGTCATAAATAAATGTAACACACGTACCTAATAAATACTTACTAAATCAATTATTTATTTTTTCACAGTCATTAAACACATTCTATATCAATTATGTATTTTTCAGATAGTTGTCACGACTATTTGTAATATGTATTTGTTTGTAAGTTTACAGACTATTAATATTTTATCCAAAATGGTAGAATAAACATTATTGTCCGTTAGAGCTAAAATGAATGGGTACTTACTTCCCACAACTTGTAATAATCAACAAAAAATAAATAAACAATTTGTATTTCTTACCTACTATGGATTCCGGAAAGACTTCCCGTCCACATCCAGATGTAGATGGCAAAGGCTGTAATGTAGAAATTACATTCACTTCCATTTCTGAAATATAAATGAATACTCTGATTAATTAAAAATCATTTTGTACTTACAGCATTGAAGTAAAACAAGCTTAATATTATAAAATAATATTTAATGAATTGAACAAAACTTACCATTAATCATGTTATCAGGTTTTGAGTGTTTCGTGACAACTTCTGGTTTACAGTAGGTGTGATCCACATGCCTCCTTTTTTTTAAATAATCATGATCAGTTTGAATACTCTCTGAAAAATATTTCAAAGCGATTAAAGTTTAAGGTGGTTGATAAATCTTAGTTGGACTACAACACTGTGGTAGCACTAATAGCTAATGCAAACATCCCCTTACAGCATGATAACAATATATTTTGATTTGTTTGTTTTTACTAAATGTTTCTTACTATACTGAGAGCATATTTCCATTTGAGATTGAAGTGTCTAGTCAAAAAAAATATAAAAAATATGTTTAATAGTCCGAAAAGTGTGCAGATTACGAAATATACATTGACTATACCTATGGGATATTATATTAAACAGGTACTTACCAGATTTGTCGGGTATTAATGCACCGATTTGAGGAATGCCACTGGATATCTCGTGAGCAGTAAACAACGTCGGATAGGCATCGGGGCAAAGACGAACTCTATCGCGCGTTGTTGAAAGAAACCTCTTCTCAAAATGTTTCCTACACACAAATTCTTTGCGAAGTTTTTGGAAGCTCAAGCTTCGCAGTTTATCACAATTTATACACTGTAGCCACTTTTTGAGTCCTGTCTCACTTTTAGGAAACATATGAAAACTGACGTCCTTTCGTCTACTAGCGCAAGTCGCAATACAGCACTTGTTGTACATGTTGTACTATAATATTTCAGCTTCAGAAATTGAGAGGATAAGTTACGGAACTAAATCAACGTAGAACTTCACTCGATCAATTTGAAACTAAAACGTTAAACTTCAAAAGTTTTGACAGATTAACAAACATGGCGACAAAATGACAAATATGAGGAAGGCGGGAGGGGAGGAAACTGTCCTAAGAGATATATGAACCATAGACGATACCATAGACATACGGTTTAGATAATTTACTTGAAGATTACCTGACCAGTTGGTCTTCAATTTTCGTACTGGCTGAACGCTTGCGTGGTGCATTATAATTTGCAATTCGGTACTTGCCTTGCGCGAAAGTTAATTTGTGTTCTAATTTTCCTTTTTTAGTAGGTGTAGTAAGTTAATTAAGTACTTTTTTTCGTTTTTTATTCTCTTTTTACCTAATTTTAGTGTTAAGTTATTTTTAGAATAGGTTCTTTTATTTTAACAGTGATAGTGATTATTTATAATGTTTAGTGCGAGGGAATATGGACAAATGATTATGTGCTATGGTGAAGCTCGTGGAAATGCATCACGGGCCTTGCGTATTTACCGTGATAGGTACCCGAACCGTCACCGTTCTGATGCTAGAGTCATCACGGCTGTCTACCAGAGAGTTTTGAATAATGAGAGGATTACACCCCAAACGCATGGAGGAGGCAGAGAAGTTGATCTTCGAGTGGAAGAACAGGTCTTGGCTCTTGTTGAGAGAAATCCTCGGGTAGGAACACGAACTGCGGCGAAGGTAATTAGAGGTCATGGAACCGCAATATTTCATAAAACGGTGCATAAGATTTTAAGAAAAGATAAAAAAAGACCTTACAGTAAGTAGAGTATAAAGTCACTACCTATTTTCATTAGTAGGCATTAGCAACTTTACCGACTCGTAGGTAGTTAAATTAAATAGTTATAAATAGGCATTCACGTAGCTATGCAGTGCGCGCAATACATTGCTGGCTTCTGAAATGAATAAAAATCTTGACACATTGGTTTTTCCGGCTACAATTTTTTTTAAGGGCAACTGTTTGTTTTTTTTAATGGGTTTTGGGGTGCTGAAGCTACCTCTTTCGTTTTCGGTAGACGTCTGGTTACACCCTGTATATATATATACATATATTATTGGTGGTAATTATATGCGATTGATCTCGAAACAATCTAAAATATTCAAACACATCGACTGGAGTGATACCACGGCCTCACAGAAAACCGGTATGAAGCAGCGCTTGTGCTGTGTTTCACCGAGTAAGTGAGGATACCTGAGGCCCATAACCCCTCCCTCATCCCCTCTCCATTTCCCCCTTCCCCTCTCTATTTTTCCCCCGTTCCCCAAGGGCCGGCATCGCACTTGTGACGCCTCTGGTGTTGCGGCGGCGGTAATCGCTTACCATCAGGCAAAATGTCGGTTCGTTTCCCCTCTATTCTATAAAAAATGTTATGACATTTGACTGACAAGTCAAATATACTCTTTTATTTGTACATGTGTTATTTTTGCCCTTTTTCAATTAAAATAAAAAGCGACGGTTTAAATTGATTGAAATTCAATTATATAATTAAGTTTATAAGATTACTATATTTTAGTTTATAACAGCTATTTTCAAATATGTAAAATGTTTGTAAAATATCTATATAATTCAAATAAATATGCTATGCAAATTGAAATGTTATACATTTTTTCCTGAGTTCTTGCTTAGCATACACTCAGTACATTCTTAGCCCAAAGGACTATAAATTCGAATGCTAAGATTACACTGAGCAAGAACTTACGTAAGTATAGCGTAAGCAAAGTCTGAGCAAAGTCTAAGCACGCTTTATAAATTTCAGCCTTAGTCCATGGTCTTAGTCGGTTTGACTCCGACACACCGTCCTGCCGCAAACCCCGGTGGGGTGACGGCTCGAGGGGGTTTCCAGAAGTAAACTAAGAAAAGGGTATATACCTGGCGCAGAGTGGTACACCGTGTGGTTTTAAAAAAAACCTGGCCTATAGGCCCATCGTGTTGCTGGACGATGCGGGTAAACTGTGTGAGAGGGGCGTTCGACGGTCGATGCCGTGCTGGCATGCGCCTGAGGACCGTGACCTAAGGGGCAGTGAACTGTTGACGGTGTCGTTAGATATCGCCGACGCATTCAGTAGCCTGCCATTTAGCTACATCAGGGAATCACTACATGCAAAATAGGCGCGTTTAAATCGTCGAGTTGCGGAAATTAAGCCCGCGAGAAATAAAAGAAAAATCACTCCACTACCACGGGGTGCCAGAGTACCTGAGGCGGAGTGGCAAACTATTTGGAGGAGGAGCGTACCGTCATGTACGAAGACCGAGAGGGCGTCTGGAGGCGGCGACCCATGTCGTGCGGTGTTCCGCAAGGTCTGTCCTTGGACCACTCTGTTCTGTCAAAGCTATGTCCTGTGAAACATGGGATACGACTGGGTCCTACGAGGTCTTCTTCCCCCTGGGCTGGGCGTTATTTGTTACGCCGATGGCATTCTGGTCACTTCCCCGGGGGCGAATTTCCAAGAGGCGGCTGATGTCTCTTTGGTGGTTGGGCGCATCGAGACGCCGGGGATTTCTGGTGACCCTAAATAAGACGAAGGCCCTGTTGTTCCATGGACCACGTCGTGGTCCCCCCCCCCCCCCTCAGTACAGAGAAAGATTAATACTTGACGCGTAACCGACATGTATGCAGGCGGAACCTCGGGCAAAACCTTTATATAGAAAGTTTTAAATCTGAGTAGTAAACCGTTCAAATCCACAGCCACAACCATTGCTCCTATTTAAAGATAGGTGAAATGGTAAAATTGAAACAAAAAATTATAAATAAACAAAAATTATTTATTAACTACTTTAAAATACGTTACGTTGCGTGGTTTTACATAATTATAATTGATTAAAATTATTATCTACATAATATTTAAAAAAACAACACAGTTCCTTCACACTAAGTCTTATAGTCTTATTCTTATTCACTTTCGCACTAATCTTGTTCCTGTTTTGTTCCGAGGGCTGCTCCGCGGTATTGTTGATCTTTGCTTCTGCTTCTGTATCTGGATCTTCCATGGATTTCCTTTTCTGCTATACAACTCAATATATAATTGCATTGCCTCATCCTAATAAAGGATTAAAATTTAACATGTGAATTATGCTGAGTGATGAGACGGCTGCTGACGGTTGAGCGCAGTGAACGTGTAACAACATTGTAAACCTGCAGCGTCGTAGCCGTTACATTACCACGCACCAAGTCACCATAACTGGACATCTAATAGGATGTCCATACAGAAAATGTTAGAGACCTGCTACGACGGGTTGACTAGCTTTACAATCAATGTGAGATTGATCGCCAGTGTATGAAAGTGGGAACTGATTTAAGAATTCTAATGCCTTAGAACTGGACTCAAACGCCAACTCTCGAACAATGTAGTCCACGGGAACAGTCTGTCTGTAGCTGAACATAAAAGAAAATGTTAATAAACACAACCAGCTAACCTGGCATATTTCCTGGCATGTATTTACATCTGTAATATAAATAGTGCCATTAAAAAAATCGCTATTATCATTTGGTATGGTGTTCAAATTTTTCAAACGAAAACTTCAAACAAATTAACCAAGGGAATTTGAGTACTCTACTCAATTCTACTGGTTAATTTGTTGAAAATTTAGTTATGTAAAAATTTAATCAATTTAAGATCCAATTTTGTAAACAGTTAGGATTATGTTAGAATATTTAATCCAAAATTTATGATAAACTTTAATCGATCGTAATATTACACTAAGATCATTAAAAAAGTATAAAAAACCCTTTCAAAAGTAACAAGCACTTTTACCTTTATTTAACAGAAGCTGAAATGATTTACCAGTTAATGCTATATAACGCATATACATCCTACATATCAGACGTGCAAACGTCATACTGCAGGATGTGACGTTCTACTTCCAGTAAAAGGTTTATGTTAACGAAATGTAAAGCTATTTTTTAATTTAGACTTCAACAAAACTAAACTGCGTAAGTATGTCTAGCGTTTCATCTATACAAATATATAAAATTGGTGTGTCTGTTTGTAATATTAAAATAACCAATTTTAACTAAATGTTTTCACGGTAGTAGAGCCACGCTGATTTCAGCACGAACGGGCCGGCTCGACCGGGGCGGTACTACCCTCGCACAGAAAATCAACGTAAAATGACAGCGATCATGCTGTCGTGTTTCGTTGGTGAGTGCGAGACCGGAGGCCCAATGATGCGAAAGCATCTCTAGCCCGCCATGGTGTGGGTCACCATGCTGCATTGTTGCATTGTCTGCGTTCGCAGTATGGTGACCATCACTCTTGGATTCTGCTTATGCTTTCCATCAGGCAGAGTAGAGTCATTATGGCAGGGTCAAACATAAAAAAAAAAAAAAAAAAAAAAAAATGCATATGTATACACGGTACATAAACCAAAAATGTAGTTAAAAAAAATTTTGTCTGTCTGTTTGTTCAGGGTAATGTCTGGAACTGCTGGACGGATTTTGACGGGACTTTCACTGGCAGATAGCTGATGATCCAGGAAGTGACTACTTTTTTTAGACTAACTTTGTCCCGCGGCGTTATTCGTGGTACGACGATAACCGCGGGTAACACCGCGGGGTTCAGCTAGTAAAGAATATACATACAAGTAATAACAAGTTTAGGAAAGGAGGAGACCAAAAAGGTTATTTAACCAAGACTGAAGGTGCATGAGTTTGTTTTGATGATACACTTTGTAGAGAATAGTTGCAACCCACAAACTTGTGAAAAAATGTTTAGTTGTGTTTTGAATTTATCAAGGAAAGCTATATAACATCAGACTTCAAGCAATAGGAGCCAAACATCAATGTTTTTATTGCGAAAACAAGTAAATTTATTTCTTTAAAGAAATGCAGACGAAGTTGCGCGGGTTGATTTAATCCATTCTGGTTGACTTATTCATATTCTTACATACTTTCAAATAAGAGCCCTACTTTTCTAATGAATTTCTCTGGAAAGCATACAATATGTTTATTTTTTTGTTAAAAAAATAACTACCACACCAGGAATAAATCCTGTGTGCAGGAGACTTCAAACAAACATCAAACAGACACACGGTAACTCCAGACAGAACAATAACCTATAAATCACACAAAGTGTTGTCCCATGCGGGAATCGAACCCAGCAATATTCAGCGCAATAGGAAGCCGTGAGGTGACTGCTTAAACCTCCGTTATCTCTTGATAGTTACGTATATATTTTTCATTGATGATTTTAAGTTATAAAAGTAGCACCAATTCAAATTTAAATATAAAAAGACGTACGACTTAATGATGTATTTCAGGTACTTCTTTCTTTCCCTGTCCACAAACCAGTCCATGAGGTATCCTCCCATTTTTGGCGCATTTTTATACAACCGGAAAAAACTACGCATGTTTCCTAGAGCCCATGCTTGTCTAGTTTTTATGGCGTGTATCATACACTCGTCTGTCAAGACATTTTCTTTTGGAAGTACTTTGCACATTGAGCCAATATCTGAAAAATAAAAAATAGTAATGAAAATCATAATCACTAATAATTCGAACAAAAAATTCCAAATTCTTAAAACAACACCTACCTAAAGTGTTATTTGTAAAGATATAGTAGAGTATTCTGTATGCTGTAAACTCTGAAATATTTGTAGCACAATCAGGTAATTCACAGTAGAGCATTTTCAGCTGTGTTTGACACTGATTGAATTCCTCATGGTCACCCTTTTCTAAAGCAATTCGAGCATGTGTTTCATACACTTCAACTGTGAAACCATCTCGTATTCCTTGTACCTGCAATTAAAAATAATATTTAAATTTATTCCACATTTAATAATAATAATAAATATTTTGAACATCTAACCCAAAGCCATCTAGTCCCAAGCTAAGCAGAGCTTGTGTTATGGGTACTAGACAACTTATATAAATACAAATATACTTTTTTTTGTAAATACATACATATTATACATAGAAAACACACAAACTCCGAAACAAATATTTGTAGATCATACAAACATTTGGTTCGACCTGGGAATCGAACCCGAGACCTCATGATTAGCAGTTGCACACGCCAATCGCTAGACCAATGAGGCAGTCAATAAGACATAGGTTGGTAAATATTCAGTATAGCTGGAAAATCTTAGGATTTACTGTGCTCAGGGTTCTTTGGTCACACAACATTTGTAGACATTCTGCTAAAACTACATAAATTTTAATTACCGTTAAATCTTGTCTAATGGACTTTAATTGATCACATGCATATCTATAATCTTGATTATCAATCCACCTTTGTTTTACATTTTTTAATGAATGCATCAAAACAAATATAGGCCGGACTTCACATGCTTCCGGTGCTCTAGTTAATCTCAAAAAGGATTTCTCAATGTCTAAGCATGTACCAATTATGTGCACATTATTGTCATCATAATCTCCATCAGTATCCTGAATTATAGGTCTTCTTGCAGATGGCTCTTCTCTTCTTACACCTCCCTGAACAGAGCTTGCTATAGAGGGCACAGTAGGTGCATTACCAAACCTTTCTGCCCTCTTCTGCAGTCTCTCAGCATTACCCTGAAAATCTTCAACTACAAATTCAAAAGAAGGTTTCTTTTTATTATTTGTACTTTTTTGATATTTATCAGATTTTTTCTGATCTAAAGAGAGTCGATCTTTAACTTTCTGTCGGTTTTTGCCTTTGGACGCCTTTTTTTCCTCTACCTCATCACTAGAAGCTGAAGAAGCACTGAAAAACATAAAAAAATAAATAAATATCTTACTTATTTCAACAGGAAATTTCATAATATAACAGATCTATTTCTAAGTTATGCACAAATGCTAATATTGTGTATAGTTTTACATTTTAATGTTGAATAAAGAGAAAAATAATAGGATTCACATACCTGAGCCTCTTCCTGATTGGACTTCTAGAATGAGATCTACTCCTAGAATGTGGGCGTCGTTTCCTCTGGGGAGAATTTTTATGACTAACAAAACCTCTACCAGGTAAATGTCCTCTGTTTTTAGGAGGTTCGACACTTTCAGTTTTCTGATACAAACTTAAGGTACCACGAACTGGTTTGACGGACAAACTATTACGTTCACTGTGAACACTGGGGATAGGTTCGTCATCCCAATTCCGAGTCCAAATTTCATCTTTATTTGCTGCAGCTGTTATTCTTCCTTTTAAACATATATCAATCTGATCACGGTCAAAAGCTGATTTGCATTTTTCATAGCATCTTTTAATATACCTCTCCAAACTATCAGGCCAAGTGCCAGCAGTAGTTGAAATAGATCCAGAGGACAAAAAGTTTGAAGGATTGTTTT
This sequence comes from Spilosoma lubricipeda, assembly GCA_905220595.1. Taxonomy (NCBI): domain Eukaryota; kingdom Metazoa; phylum Arthropoda; class Insecta; order Lepidoptera; family Erebidae; genus Spilosoma; species Spilosoma lubricipeda. Next base: position 9,151,524 of record HG992290.1, read on the forward strand.
TAGTACTAGTCTCATCCTTCATTACTTCATGAGTTTGATTGGCACAGCCATGCCCTTCCGGTTTTGGTGGCTGAGGTATATCTTCTGTTGCACATGGAAGTGGCAATGGCACATCAAGAGGTGGAGGGGGAGGAGGTTTGGGAATGTCTGGTGGAGGCAATGGTGGTAGTGGTGGAGGATGGTCTGGTAGTGGCGGCAACACGACGGTGTCCATGTTCCCTTCAATTCCTTTGTTATTAAGAGATTTTTTGCGTTTCTTTTTAGAGACATTAAAGTTGGAAAGTAGAGGATTTCCATTAAGGGGTATAGGTGCTGGTTTCCTAACATTATTGAGATTAAACCTTATAGGTGGTTGATTATAGAAAGGTCGGGTAGTGTCGAGAGGGGACATCCCAAGTAAAGGTGTCGAAGGTGGTGGTTTGGAAAATTGAGGATGATTTAAATCACACTTCTGATCTTTATTTTGATGAAACTGATGAGGACTGTTCGGAAATCCTGTACCGTTGTTCATTTGATTGAAGTATTGGTTATAATATGGAGGATACATACTACTGTGAAAACCATTGTATGGCGGATACATACCATACAACCACGGATTATGGTTAGGTGGCATACCATTCATCGTTTGTATGGGTGGATCTTTAGAACTGTTTTCCGACATTGTTGCAAAATAGTATAGTAGTACCTTCTTCCAACAAACAAAATATATATAAAAATTGATCGAAAACTTACGATGACCTTTTAATTATCAAAATGGCGACGTGTTGTTTTTTACACTTTCTATCTCCACCTTCCAGATGAATCCGCTTAAAATATTTTCAAACACTTCAAATGTTCACAATTAACATTGTGACTAATAACTACACTATCACTATCACATGCTTTTAAAAAATAAAAAGTAAAAGGGCAAATTTTCAGGCCACTTTAAAATCCCTTGCAGGAGTTACAGTCAAATGTACTCTGTGGTTGCAGTTGATAAAGTAGGGATGGCATAATCTAATCTATGGTAGGGATGCAAATATTACATCGATTTTTCACAAACGTCGATGTTTCAGTAAAAACCATCGATGGGACGGCCCGAGGGGGTTCCCACGGTTAAAAAAAATGTTTACGGTTGTGTCTCTAAAATATAAACCACAAGAAAAAATTCAATCTCTTTATTCAAAATGTATACCTATGACACCAGGATAGTAATACATCCATTATCCATTAGACTTTCTACACTAAATTTACATCTGACGCCACTACATAAAAGATTGGGTAATTAATTGTTTTGTACCATTCGATGTTTTTTAATTCGATGTTTGTCAAAGCCTAAAAAATTGCTTTCCTATAGATTAAATACAATAATAAACAATTATTTATTAGATTGTTAAAATTTTTTTAATAAGAACATTAATGTTTCGATACATTGATGTTTTTAGGGCGATGTTTTTTGTACATCGATGTATGTTCTGAACCGCATACATCGATGTTTTTATTTAAGATATTCTCATCCCTATGTTAAAGTACCTACAGTTTAAGTGTAGCCATGTCATAAAATTTAAATCATTGCACTCAAACTCAATAATAAAAATAGCATTTATGGTGGTCACAGTCGTCACAGGGCAACATAAAAATACGAAACTTTTAGTCGAAAAAAGCGCGGGAAACTTCGAGCGTGCCTGTGCATTTTTTCTGGATGAAATTTTTCATTTGAATTTTTCATTGTAATACTATCAGTTTTGTATTATATTGTAAACAAACATTTGGGCGGCGGTAATTGCTTACCATCAGGTGATATGTCTGTTCGTTTGCCACCTTTTTTTTTTAAGCGGGTAATGCTTTTCGCACCATACCCTTGTTGGGGAGACGAAGGGCGTGTGTGGGACTCCCGGAAAATCGGTCTACCCACTAAACCCCGCGGCAGCCCACCTCGGCAGCCGGGAGGAGCTCCAGGAGCGGTAACATTCCCTCAAGATGTGGCCACAGCGACCCTTAGGCGACGATAAGGGAACTAGCGACCTCTGCCGCGTCCCCTTCTTCGCCATCTGCGAGCGGGATCGGCCCTTTCCCAATCTCGCTCAGCGGACTCTTTCTGGAGCATAACGTCCTCACAGAAGGAGACCGCGGCTTCCCACCCCACACCACTCGTCAGCATTTCCGCGATCAATGCTGGTGGTGACAGGTTTCGTCCGATCTGTCCGACCAGGACTCGACGCTCGGACTCCCACGCAGAGCAGTCCTCCAGTGTGTGCTGGGCGGAGTTCTGTTCGGACCCGCAGTGGTGGCATTGTGCTGTTGCCTCCCGTCGTATTCGATTCAGATACTCACCGAAGCAACCGTGCCCGGTGAGTATCTGAGTCAATCGGTAGGTGACACAGTCAGTCCGTCCTATCCAAGCTTTGAAGCTCGGCAGAACGGCACCAACAGCGCGTTGGCTAGCACAGCCCTGTATTTCGAGCCGTGCCTGCCAAGCCTGTAGAGCTTGAGCATGTGCGTTCCGCCATAGCATTCCGGGCTCATGGTCCGGCGCTACCCCTTCATCATCCCGACCGACAGAACGAATTTGGTTGTAGACCATAGTGTCCATATCGGCCAGAATGTCGAAGGGTGGATATCGCGCCAGAACCGTCGCTGCCTTGTATGAAATCGTGCGGTAGCCCCGTACGACCCGTATGGCCATCAGCCGCTGCAAACTCCTTAGTTGGGCCTTACAGTGGGAGGAACCCGCCAGGTCTTTAGATCAGATGGGCGCCTCAAAGAGGGCCATGGATCGTACGTAGATTGGGTAGCAGACGAATTAATGCAACCGCTACCCCTCGTACTCCGGGGACTAACCGCCCGAAATGCTCTTCGAAGCTCCACTGACTGTCCAGGGTGAGGCCTAGGTACTTCATGTACTGGCCCACCTGGACTATAGTGTCATCAACCCGGAGGCATGAGCTGGTTGGTTATATATGGTATAGCCTCAGTTTTCTGCGGAGCCACTCTCAGGCCCAGCTTACGATTTTTTTCCACAACACAAGCCACACCCTGCTCGGCGAGCAGAAGCACCTCTTCAAATCGGGACCCTCTAGCTAGTATTAAGGTATCGTCCGCATAGCAAACGATACTTAGGCCAGAGGGAAGACTGGTGCGAAGAACTGCATCATATGCGATATATATGCCATAACAACGGGCCCAATACAGAGCCCTGAGGAACCCCGCAACGTACTTCCCTTTGATTTTCCATCCCGTTCCGATCGATAAACTTCACGGTTCTATCGCGCAGATAGGCCTCTATGATGATCCGCAGGTAGGGCGGCACGTCATGGTATTCTAGGGCCACCCTAATTGCATGCCAGGGGAGGGTGCCGAAAGCGTTGACAATATCCAGGCTAACTGCCAACGCCACCCCCCTGACCGGACTGCCGACTATGACAGGGAACGAACACATCTAATCGCGTCCACTGTCGAACGTCCCCGTCGGAATCCAAACTGGCAGTCCGACAGATCAGGGCCTATCCGCGACAAGTTCCCGCTGATACGGTCAGAGATAACTCTCTCAAAGAGTTTCCCCGACTCGTTCAGCAGGCATATCGGTCGGAACGCAGATGGGGAATCTGCAGCCCTTCCTTCCTTTTTTTGGAAGCACCAATCTTGCGTCTTTCCAGCCAACGGGGAACGGGGAGGCTGAGACACTCCGTAAAAATCTGCCTCAATTTCTCCCCCAGTACCGACAGAGCTATCACCAACGCCCGACCTGGAACTCCATCAGGTCAACAATTCGTTTGCCACCTATACTATAAAAAAAAAAACAATTAGCTCTTCTTCCATTGAGCCACTACCAGCTTCCTCGATAAGCAGACCCAAACTGACTGATACAGAATGTTAAACGATATTAAACAACAAGCTTAACCTGTGTGGAAGTGCTTGCAAGATTTAACATGTTGTAACAAATGTTATCGTGTTACACAATGTTACGATTTCAACATTTACAACAAACAACATGACAACATGTTACATGATGTTGTATTACATCAGTAACATTTTATAACTTGTTACAATTTGTTATCCAACATTCTCTAACATTTTAAAACTGCTGTGTGGGAGCACCCAAATAAATAGCTCTAAGTGTAGTAACAATTTCTTTGATGACTTCAAAAAAGAAGGACGTTCTCAATAGGCTATTTGACTGATTTTTGGAAATCGTTTAAAATTATTCTTTATTAAATTACTAGCACACTGCGTTAATATTTTGTGGAATTTCAATTAAGATTTTAAATATGATAAAGTTCAAGTTTGACAACCATGTCACACTTTAAATTAATTTTATCAGTTTTGTCCAATTTTATTAATTAAAATATCGAATAAATGGATGTACGCGCATAACTTTCGATAAGCTGCACTAGCTAACAACATAATATTAATCTGTGGGCTGCACCAAATTATATATTTTTTATGTGTTGGTAGGGGATCTACTAACGTTGCGATGTCATCTGATACCTTGTTAAACCAAAACTAACAGAAAGTCAGTACCGTACTGGGTATATATATTTTCATTAACACAAAAAAAATTGTGTGTGTAGTCAAAAATATTTTAATTTGTGCATCGAGTTTAATTATTTCATAATTCCCGTCTACCGTTATAGAGATTTTTTTTTCGAAATATACGTTTAATCGATATCTTTCATGAAAAGCTAAGGCTAGTACAACACTAGGCGGCCATGTTTGGTTTCCGTAGGTATGCAGGCCTTTTTCGTGGTTTCCAGTTCCAAGATTCCTTGTCACTACGCTACAATAGCCTAATGTCAAAAATGTCAAAAATAAGTGCCCTCCCTCCCCTCCCTGGTTGCCAGCCAATCGCGATGTCAATTCTGGTTTCTTCTTGTATTTATTTGACGGAACCGAAAATTTTTTTAGAACATAAAAGTAGAGGTTTTTAGATCCGGCTGATTGCCATTTCATGAAAGAAGAAAGAATATTTAAATAAATATGAAATCACCCTTCTTTGGAGAATAGAAATATGTAAGTTATACGGATTTATTCAGTTTTGTGTATAATTATCCGTACTATTGAATTGATTACAAGAGTACAAGACAGAATACAGACATGAAAATTTTGGGCTATCCAAGTATTTTATTTAGGAATCTAATCATGTGTGTAATTAGATTAAATGGTATACAAATATGTTTAATGTTACAGAATGAACAAGAGTGACAAGTACATTATTTTGGAACCATGGATTTGTTGAAAACGCCCTCTGTTCAATCTCTGTTAGATTCTGATTTGGAATCGGTTGGAAGTCTTCAGTATTTAGATATTGAAGAGGTGAATACATAATAACATAAACTATAATTTCAGTAATATTTAGTTTTATTAATATTGAAATGTAATTTCATTATCAATGTATGAAACTTCATAAGGCATTTCAATGTCAAGTCAATTGAACTCCTTCTCAGTAGCATAAAGTATATCAAATATAATTTTAAGTATCTCTTCTAATAGTTATCACTAAAGACCGGATTATATGCAACATAAAAAGCTTATTAAATGCATGAAATATGCCAAATAACATAGATCCATTTGACACAAATGCTCAAAACCCGGGTTATTGTTTAAAATGTTTTCAAGCTTTTGTTTATGATTATGTGGCAATGCCATTGGCAAAGTAGAGTTCATTAGGCACATTTTATTCATTGTTTGGATAGATTCAGTCTATGCCAAACCGTGAGATTATAGCTTTTTAAATTTTTACATATGTAAGAAAATGTGAGTGCAAATCATGTGTATATTATTTTACTACAGAATCGTTAAGTGCTTCTAGACTGACGAACTGCTATAGAATCAGCACTGTCAAAATCCATGTACTACAAAAGTCTCAAAAATATTTTAAATATATTGATAATATGCATCATAACTAGATTTTAGTTAAAATAATGTATTAAAGCTGAGGATGCCCTAGATACTCATATGCAAATGCGTATAATCTGGTCCCTAGTCGTCACAAAGAAGGTTCTTCATGATATTTTAAATGCAAAATCTTGACAAAATTAATAATAATATGTAATTGGATGTATCATGGATATATGATACATGCCATACTCGTACATGCTATTGTGATGTACACACCTACTAATCAAATATTTATTATCATTATTTGAAAAATAAAAATATTGTTTTCCCTAAAAGGAGCTTAGGAGAAGGAGTAATATTTCTTTAAAAATGTTAAATTTTACAACAAGTATGTTGATGAATGATCATGAACTTTTTTAAATAATAGAAACAGTATTTTAACCTAAACAGGGTCCAATTTTATGTTTGATTTTTTTCCTATTTTTTTCCTGACTTGTCTACAAAGAAAAAAATTCAACCAAGTGTTCAGTTGTCGAATATGCTGTAACTTTTTGAGATTTTCAAGGGTATAATTTCAATTTCACACTTAATTTCATATTTAAAAATGAAAAGAAACAAATATGTTCATTCTTCACCCAAAAAGATAAAGAGCATATAATTGTTTCCATAATTTTGATGATTTAGTTACATTTCAGTTAGATGAAATTGAATATGCACTACCTGCTAGTGAGGCACCAACTCTGGCCGAAGTATTATCTACCGAAGAGGAAGAAGAACCAAAACATAAAGAAACTAATTTAAAGAGAGAGAGAGAATTTGAAGAGCCAGCTACTTGTTCTGCCCTCCAAGTAGACTTTCTACAGGGAGTGTCTCAACAAGTGCTACAAGCTCAAGTATGTTTTATTTAGTGTCATGTTATGCTTGTATTTATTTTTATATCATCAATGGAAGCACCTCATCACTTATAAGTGTTTGAGTGAGTGAGATTGACAGTGAAAATGGGCTGGCCATGCGTGCCAGCTCAATTACAGGCTTTACTAAACTAAACATTAAGATTACTCAAAAAACGGAGCTGGCGTGATTCCAAATACATAAAACACGTCATGTTTGCCTAAATAATAGGGATTAGCATCAAACAACAAAAACATTCAAAACTGCGCTTCTCACCCTGCTCAGCCACAGTTTTCTTTGTTATTTTAAACTGATAAACTGTTTTTAGGAAAGGTCATCTGCAGGTTCTGCGACAGCCTTGAGTGTTGGAACAGACGCTAAATTGACAGTTGGGACTGCTCATGGCCACTTGCTATCTTTTCATGATCAAACATTACGATGGGTCTGTGATTCTAACACTGATCGAGGAGCCGTATCGTGTTTAGCCTATAATCAAGATTGCACTCGACTGCTTGCAGGCTATGCAAGAGGCCTTATATGTCAGTATGAAAGCATACGTGGAACAATTCTGAGGCGAGTCACCTTAGGAGGCGAAATATGGGGCACCTTACGTGTAACATGGGCCGGTACTTCCGGTTTGGCGCTCGATACCGGTGGTTCCGTATGGCTGATCAAGTTTTCGCGACCACTAGGTGTGCGTTCCGCGCGCACGTCATGTCTGTTTTCGGGAGCTCGTGGAGAAGTCGTCGCTATGGCAGCTCGAGACGCTCGTATTTTAGCTTTAGCTACACTTTCACGCGTCATCATAGTGGCCGGCGGACGAGCAGCAGGCTTACGCCTTATAGGTCCTGCCGATACTCTTCCAGTCTTAGAATGGAGCGCAACTGATGAACAAATACTAGTATGCGGCCGTGCGAGAACGTTACAGTGGCTTTCAATAACGGTTACTGGAACAAACATTTCAATTAGACCAATACAACGTGTGGAATTAATATCGAGTCCCCTGTGGCTAGGTTGGCTTGGTGGCAATCTCGCAGTATTTGATGCAGATGAGAATTTACGATTATGGGGAGAAGACTATGACAAACCTTTGGATCTTTCACATTTCGAACCTGTTTACGCCTCAGCTTTCTTTAAGGTATTTACTTAAACTGTATCAAGTATATCCTTGCTATTTAAACTGTATCAAGCATGTGTCATTTGGATGTTATACATAAATGTTTGTCGTAGGTTATTATTTGTTTGTGTGTATTTATTTAATATTTATTCAATATTGATGTGTTCCAGGGTCATTGGACAGACGGCCGCGTATCACGAGCAATGTGTACGGCCGGTGTGAGTGCTCTAGGTGGCCCTTGCGTTTCAGAAGGAGCTCTTTCTTTACTCGGTCGTCGTGGAATTGTTCGCGTACGACCGCGTCATCTCCTTGCCAGAGCGCAAGCATTTCTATCTTCAGGCAGACATCTACACGCGTTGCGTTTGCTCTGTTCCACACAAGGAGACGAAGCAAAGACTCTTGCGAATCAGTTCATAATAAATGTATCGGAAAGACCGCAGGTATTGAGCAATAAACAAATTGCAGACCAAACTGTTAAATTGTGCTTGAAGTATGACTTAACGTAAGTACCTTCTTCGCTTTCTAAAAAATTACTCTGTTAAAAGTAAAGTGTAAATACTAGGTATTAATAAATATTGTTTTGTAGAGAGGAGTTATGGAATCGTTTGTGGGAACAGTGTTCTAACGAAAAAGCATTCGTGGAAGCGTTAGGTGACGCCGCCGTTCGAGGCGAGTTGACTACCGCAGGACCGTCTCCGGACTGTACTCAGGTGATATAACAATGAATGTAATTGTTTGTGAAAAAAACTTAAATTGTTTTTAGCTCAAGTCACATTTCAGAGGTACCTACCCCAATTTATTATCAAATTACGCAAGAATTAATGTTAGAGATATACACATTCTTAACTCCTAAGTGTTATGATAAAAGTGGTGGTACCATGATAAGGACACTGAGATCTAATGATGGCATCCAAGAGAAATCGATCGATTTGTTCGATCTTGAAGTCGGTTTATTATTTTGTTAAAAAAATATTTTGTCAGGAAAAAACGGCAGTCCATATTTTATGCCTTTGTTAAAATTACAACATTTAATATTATGGACATCACAGGTACAAGAAATGAACACATACTCATCACAATTGTTTATCCTGGGTTGCTATCAAACCCACGAACACTTGATTCAGCAGTCAGGATTATTAGTCGTCACACCAGCGGGCCTTACTTATAGTGCATTACTATTCTTTCAGGCACTCATCGAAAAACTGGCCGAGTTTGAGCCGGGACTCGTGGATAGAGTAATAGCGTCACTGCCTCTGACGTCACTGGATCCTCACCGAGCAAGTATCCTAACACGAGAGAAAGGATTGTGGCGAGCTGTTGGTGCTATTGCCGCAGCACTCGGTAATGTATTTTATACATAGTAGCATAGCTTATTTAGAAATAACAGTGCTAAGGAAACGCGATAAGTGACGACAGATTTCTCAGAATATAATTCCAAACGAATACATTTTTGCCAAGATGTATCAACATCTTTATATATATAATTCTTCTGTGAGTGTGTATGTCACTGAACTACTCTCAAACGACTGGACCGATATATTAACAATTATTTTTACGGGAATTAACGCGATCACTTATTAAAAGGTATTAACATACCTCTGATTTGCCTGACGTTTCGACCAGGTTGCACTGGCCGTGGTCACAGGCTGAGTCAGCCTGTGACCACGTTAATTCCCGTAAAAATAATTGTTAATATATCATGGAACGCGAAAGTTTAAAAGTTAGGACTGGACCGATTTTGATGAAATTTTTTGTGTGTGTTCAAGGGGATCTGGGAATGGTTTAGATTCACAATTTTGTCCGCTAGACAATGTTTTTTTTAATTTATTAGTAGTTATGGCAAAACGACGTTTGCCGGGACAGCTAGTATATTTATAGTTTTGTGTAAGGCTCAAACATGTAAGGCTTAATTACAAGTTTGAGCTTGTTCCGTTTACGAATTGCCTTTATAATAACGTAGTGGGAAAAAAATTCTTCACCTTTGTTAGTACTTCGTATGAAAACAACAATTTAACCTAACTCTGAAGATGTAGTAGTGGGTTTGAATCCCATGTTGACATGTCCTGTGTCGGTGTTTTTTGTGTTCGTTTCATGTTTGTTGTAAAGTCGGCCGCGCCACAGGATTACTGCGGGTGTTGTGTTTGTTACATAGTATAAAATGAAGTCGCTTTCAATTCAAAATACGCCACAGATTTCAATGCGGTTTTCACTAATAAAGAGCCTGATTCAAGGGAAAGTTTATGTGTATAAGGAACTGCATCCATGCGAAGGGTCAGGTCGCTAGTTCATTATGAAAAGACACTTGAAACTGTAAAGGTAATTTTAGAAACATGAACGCTAGGCTGTAGGTATAATTATGTGGTTACCGAATAGGCGGTGGCGGTGGGTCCATGAGAGAGCTGCTGAAGTACGTGTCGGCGAGCTGCGGGCGGCGCAGCGGCGAGGCGTGCTCGTGCGCGGGCTGGGCGCTGGTGGTGGCGGCCGCCGACGCGCTGGCGGGCCGGGGCGCCGCGGGCCGCCCGCTGCCGCACCACGCGCAACCCTCTGCCCGACACGACGCTTTACTAGCACTGCTCAACGATGAGGTAACTTTAAGATCACATCACATCGACAGCTTTTAACCATCCGGTGAGGCCTTTACAGTACAAATTCATCATTTTTATTCTCTTTTTAACCGACTTCAAAAAGAGGAGGTTTCTCAATTCACCGTACATATTTTTTTTTTGTGTGTTCGCGGATAACTTCTTCGTTTATGAACCGATTTTGATGATTCTTTTTTTAATGGAAAGGAGATGTCCCAACGGTGATAAGGACATTAATATCTGATGATGGCATCCAAGAGAAATCGAGTCAAAACTTGAAGTCGGTTTTATTTTTGTTAAAATTGTACTTGTTTATCTATGGGCCTGTCCAAATGACTCTACTCTGTCTGATGGAAAGCATAAGCAGGATCCAAGAGTGGTGGTCACCATACTCGATACACCATGCAATGCACTACAACACTGCTAGTGATGCACTCACCAACGAAACATGACAGCACGAACGCTGATATTTTACATCGATCTTCTATGCTAGGTAGTACCCTAGCAGAGGTAGTACATCGTGGCTCTTCTCATTGCCTTGAAAACTCTTGTTAAAATCAAAGATAGTATATGTAAGTGAATATTTGAAAAATCTAAGAAAATTATTATAACTTAGGGACATGAAAAAAATATAGGCAACTTTTCTGCTAATGTTTTTTAATTATGGCCTATGTTTGCTTATTAGGTAGTAGGTCTCTTTCTTAGTAAATTAGGATGTATTTTTTGTTGTCTAATTATATTTATTTTTACAGACCGGCAGTGGTGGTCGTTCTCCTTTGAGAGTTATGGTGGAACATGATGCGTCGGCTGCGGTTAGATTGCTCGAACAAAGCGCTCGCGACCCTCCATTCGTAGGGCCGCTCGGGAAGCAAAACAGGCTAAGAGTTGCACGCACCCTCTTATCCTTTGCCCATGAATTAACGGTAAACTGGTGCAATTTTTTTTATTAAACAATTGTTAAATCTTGATATACTTATTCAACCGAGCAATGATAACACACAAATTAATTATTTCAGGATCCAGACGATCGTGTGGAAGTTCTAGAGTTTTTAACCATGCAAGTAACTTCAGGTGCTCTACCGACCGATCAGGAAGTTATACATCGTTTACGAGACCTAGCATCTAAAACGAGCTGTGAGCGAGCGGATCGCGCTTGGCTTTTATTATTAAATAAGGGTCGCATTCAACGGGATCTACTCGAAGATCAGTATATCGTTGCGAAAGGTCGGCCACGGGTGCTTTGGCACATAGATGGTTTATTAGAGCGCCACGAAAATGCACTCGAGGAGTTCTTCAAAATAGCCACACCATCGGACACGGACGTAGACGAGCTGTTCGAATACCTTCTGCCGTTAATGGACTCTACAGATGAAACGAAGAGGCATCTAGAGAAGCATCTACCGGCGCTTATCAAACTCCGGCCCAAAGCGGCCGCCGGTCTCGTGGCCGATCATCTGGCCGACTCCTGTCTCTCCGTCCTGCGGGCGGCCTCCGGCGTCGAGGTCGTGGAGCTCGGGCGATCTCTGCTGGAAGCCGGCCGACTCACGGGTGACACGGCCGCCGCACATTTTCGCAACCTGTGCAGGCTGCGACCGAAGGACGTGAGAGCTTTCATGGCCGAGAACGTCGGCCTACTGCGACCCGAGGAAGCGCTGGCCATCGTACGCGAGGAGGGGCCGCCGGAAGCCGAGCCGGCGTGTCTCGAGGCCGTGGGCGATCCCGGCGCGGCTCTCGACGCCATTCTGCGTCTCGCGGAGGCCGTCGACGAGTGCGAGGCTTCGATCCTTCTGAGCGAGGGCGCCGAGCTGTGCGCCCGGGCCGCCCCCGCCCTACCGCCCGGGGACGCGGCCGAGCTGTGGACGCGTCTCCTGAGCAGAGCGCGGGCACCCCCGCCCGGGCTGCTGCTCGAGGCCGCGGCCTACTTGCCCGTGGCTCAGATGCTGGAGGGCGCGTGCGAGTCGCCGCGGGCGGCGCTGGCGCTGCTGCGGTGCGCGGCGCTGCGGCGCGTGGCGTGGGGCGGCGCGGCGCGGGGCGTGGCGCGCGAGGCGCACGAGCGGCTGGCGCGCGCGCTGGCGGCGGCGCGGCGCGGGCTGGCGGTGCGCGGGCGCTGCGCGCGCTGCGGGCGGCGGCTGGCCGAGCGGCCCGTACGCACAGGCCACTGCGCGCGCGCCACGCACCTCGAGTGCGAGCCGGAAGCGAGTTGCGGGGCGTGTGGCCGCCGCACGCCCTCCTCCTCGGTCACGTTGGCCTCTAAAGTCCCGCGGCGCCTAGAGTCATCGCCGCCTCGCGACTTCGAACTTTATTTAGTGGCACCGCCGCGTCCCGATCTCGAAGGATCGGTTTGATACCTTCGCTTAATATGTTATTATGTATATCGAATTTAATAAAGTAATCTATCGTTTGTTTTTCTTTCTTTAATTTATAGATCTAGACGTCGAATCCTTAAACACTATGACAGGTATTTTTCCGTTTCGTTCAATCGTTAAAAAGATATTTACCAAAAAATAACAATATCTGTTATAAGGATTTTGTTAGTCCGGAAGCATAATTATAAAAAAAGATTATTTGACTATATTTTACCTCTTGAGCCCTAAGACCTAAACTAGAAGGGGCGAATTCGCTGCGAAATATTAGGCGCCAATACATCGTGTTCACAAGCATCGCGCTAAAACGTATATGCGCGTGCACGTCGCCATACTAGAGACGCATTGTTGCGTCCAGGTAACGCGCGAACTCCAGAGAGACAATTGAATAGAGTAATACTCGCGTCTTAGTACGCTCCTACTGTGCGCAACGGTCGCGCGTGAGAATAGTTGCGTATTCTCTCCTTCTTGACAAGCTCTAAGAGCTCTGCCTCATTCGTGTATTGTGCGTCGACGCAATCGCAACGCAGGTATGACAGACAATGCATTGATCCGCTGGGACGACAACGCTACGCTCTACTAAGGCAGAACGGGTGCAATGAAATGTACCTATGTAGAATAGAATAGAATAATCTTTATTGTACATTAAATAATATAGTTTACATTAAAAAAAAAAATACTTCAATTGACTGTCCATGTACAAATGGCGGCCTTATCGCTAACAAGCAATTTTTTCCAGGCATGTGTTACGCGGTAGCGTGTCAAGTTCAAGCTAACAGAACTAGCGAGTTTAACACCCTCCTATCTCAAAAACTATTTCATATAAACATGTCAAATTTGGCTCATGTATTGCCCTCTAAATTTCATAAACACACCTCAAACGGTTAAGATGTCAACGTCCAAATATCGTAGTTTTTATTACTGACTCACAGATCAAAATTCTAACCCGTTTCAGATGACCTAGAGCGTCCAAATTTGGCAACCAGATAGTGAATACACAAGAATAAACACAAAACAGAAAGATACGTAGAAGTGTTATGCACCATAATTTGCAGCAGAACGACTGTCACCAAACTCACAAATCTAAGGACTATTTATTATTTCACACCAATAACGGATTGCTTTCATTTGATGTTTGTATTTTGCTCAAAACTAGCCTACAATACATCAAGTCACACGTTTAATAATATTTCTTCTCGCGTAATGTTAAGAGTTATTTTGCCATAGGGTAAGAAGAACTTACAACATTTCGTAATCTTGAAAGTAAGAATACAGATACAGATTCAATAACAGATGGCGTTATTCTAAATGCACGCAATTATAACATAAATATCCATAGGAATAAATTCGATATTTGTGTCATTCTTCGCCTTGTACTGCTACACGAATAGCGTTGTAGCACATATTAGAATATTATCAACAATATCGATACGTAACTTCTGTTTGGACGGAGCAGAATATAAAACATAAATTGAAGGATATCTGAGGAGGTAACATTATAAAGGTAAAGAAGCTAAAAAATAAGTACTTGCATAATAATCTTTAAATAAATGCGAAAGTTTGTAAGCATGGATGGTTTGTTACTCTTTCACGCAAAAAGTACAGAGCGGATTTGGATGAAACTTTACAATAATATAGCTTATATATCAGAATAACACATAGGTTACTAACTAGTTAATAACCGCGATAACCGATATAAACGCGGGCAGAGCCGAGGGCAACAACTAGTAATATTATCGATACAAATAAATAAAATTGGGGTGTCTGTTTGTAATATTAAAATAACCGCTTTTTACTAAATGCATATTTATGTATACACGGTACACATACCAAAAACGTATTTGAAAAAAAATCTGTCTGGTCTGTCTGTCTGTCTGTTCCGGGTAATCTCTGGAACGGCTGGACCGATTTTGTCGTGACTTTCACTGGCAGGTAGCTGATGATCCAGGGAGTAACTTAGGCTACTTTTGTTAGACTAACTTTGTCCCGCGGCGTTACCCGCGGTGCAACAATGACCGCGGGTAACACCGCAGGGTTCAGCTAGTAGTATCAATAATAATAACTTGATTGCTTATAATATAATTGGTTAGTTAAAATTATTGGCATGTATATTGATGTAAATGTATGTGTATATAAATAAGTATGTGTTTCTAGTTACATTCATTGGAAAATTACAGTCGCTAGAGCTTCGAAGAGCATTTCGGGCGGCTAATCCCCCGAGTACGAGTGGTAGCAGGGGCGCCACATCGTCTGCTACTCGCCCAGGTTAGTGCCAGCCAACGCGCTATCAGAGCCGTTCTGACGAGCTTCGAAGCTTCGATAGAAAGCACTGACTGTGTCACCTACCAACTCACTCAGATGCTCACCGGGTACGGTTGCTTCGGTGAATTTCTGAACACAATCGAACGTTATGGCACAAGGTTTCGACCGATCTGTCGAAACCTGTCACCAGCATTGATCGCGGCAATACTGGAAGTAGTGAGAAGCTTCAGAAGGAGTCCGCAGAGCGTAATCGGGAAAGGGCCGAAACAGCTTGAAAGAGGCGACGAAGGGGCGCGGTAGAAGCCGCTAGCTCCCCAATTGTCGGTTAAGGGTCATTGTGGCCAAATCCATGGGAAATCTGGTCACTGCAAACGACCCGAGACCGGTGACACCACGGTGCGGCCGGGTTATGTCATCTAAGACAGGTCGGTGTTCCGACTCTTACTGAGTAGAGCTATGAGAGGTTCAATAGCGACCGGCCACGAGGGTGAATCTAAATACCCTGGGATGTACCTAACTTGTAAGGCACGTCAGTGAGTACTCCAGATGCCACTGATGCGTTTCTGGAGCTCCTCTTGACAGCCGAGTTAGGCCGCCGCGGGGTTTAGAGGATAGACTGATTTGTCCGGCGTCCCACAAACACTCTTCGTGTCCCCCTCCCCTCACCTCCCCCATGGAGCTAGGTCCTCTAAGTTTTCATTAAGAGATTGTCCCACACGTTTCAAATATTCAAATTACACTTACCAACTTACCAATAAAAACAATACATATCGATTTGTTTCTAATGTGTGAAATAAAGTCTAAATTAGTCGACTTAAATTAATTACTTAAAATTAGACTTAAATAAAATTATTAGTGACCCCCCCAAAATTCCAGGCTGGAACCGCCCTTAAGTGGTGGGCGTGTGGGTTGGATTATATAAATAAGTATGTGTGTTTCTAGTTATATTCATTAGAAAATTATAATTCTTCAAAACTACCGCACCGTCAAATACTGTCTCTCCGATACGTTTTTATCTATCCTAAGATTGCCTGGAAGAGATTCCTTTAGGCAATAAGGCCGCCCTTTGTACATTACACTTATACGTATTCTACAACTCGTTTAAAAGTATGCATATCAATAAAACCAACATCCTACTTGACTACATCTCTAATCGAGTAGCGTTGAAAATTTATAAAACCCGATCATACCAAATTGGGCTTTAAGTTAACAATCTTTATTTTAAATAATATTACAAGCTGTTGCCCGCGGCCCCACCCGTGTGTATGTCTATTATCGCAGCAAATAGTGACCTATGTGTTATTCTGATGTATAAGCTATATTACTGTAAAGTTTCATTCAAACCGGTGTAAAATAGGTTCACCGAGTGAGTGAGGATACCGGAGGCCCATAACCCAAACCCCCTCCCCCCATCCCCCAAAGGCAGGCAACGCACTTGTGACGCCTGTGGTATTTGCAGGTGTCCATGGGCGGCGGTAATCACTTACCATCAGGCGATACCTCTGCTCGTTTGCCCGCCTATTCCATTAATAAAATAAAAAATATATAGCTCAAACATCAGAATAACGCATAAGCTACTATTTGCCGCGATAAACGAAATACACGCGAGCGGAGCCGCGGGCAACAACTAGTAATATTATATACTATACCGTTTGGTAGGTATAGTGTTTAGCGATCTTGACTGCTGAGTAAGAGTTATAATTTCCACCCAGGACAAAATCATTTATCTAGGATTAGTCCTAACTAATACTAAATTCAGATATATTATAGTTATATTAGTATAACTATAATAATATGTCTGAATTTAGTATTACCTAAGTAAGTTTATGAGAAATTAAATATTTATAATATTATAGTAATTAATATAACATGTTTAAAAGTGAGTTTTATGCATATCGATAACACCAACATCCTACCTAACTACATCACTAATCCAGTAGCGTTAAAAATTGATAAAACCCGATCATACCAAATTGAGTTTTATGTGAGTGGGATCGGGAAGTTATTGATAAAATATTAAAAAATTGTAAATACCTAACGATGGTACGAAACAGCTCCATTATTAAAGTTTTTCCTTCAGCTATCATTTTTACACAGCAAAACAGAACAGTACGGCATTATGGTGTAAAAAAGAACTTTCAATGGACGATCTATTAGACCCAGCGTTGTAAGACTATGATGCAAAATACCTATAACTCATAAAAGTATGCGTTGCAATTCGTGGTAGTGGCACGCGCGTCACGCCTACTAATCATTTCTACTTATATCTTTCTGTTCTGTCTTGATGTGTTTTATGTATTTAACTTGTGCTTCACATAATTGAATGGTTGAGAATGATTGATAGTACGAAACTTGATTCCCGGGTACTTATCGTATCACAGCAGTTAATATATATAAAAAATCATACATTACAAGTAGTTACAGTGAAATTAGTCTCGAGAAAATTTTGCATATGTAGTGGTGTGTATATTACTCAGATCTTAGAGCGCGTTTCCACTATATCGTTCTGGCCTATACAAAAATGTTTCGATATCCTAACATTACTATTTAATTTTATACTTATCCCTAGCAACACTCTGATTTTTGTTTTCAATAAAAACAAGTTTTTATTTTAAAGAAAAAGGTTTTGACTTTATAAAAAAAAAAAGGTGTGTGTGCGATTCACACACGATAGAAGTGAAACTTCAAAGAGGAGAGACCGATATATAATATTTTTATTTTTTTCCTTTCATCTAGGTTTTTAAAATTCCGGGGTCTACGGGGGAGGGGGGGGGGGTTGGATCTAAAATTTTTGTTATTTTTGGCCTAGGACGCACCGTTTCCGAGATATTTCAATCTAAAGCAAAAAATCGTCACTTGATAGTGGAAAGTGGAAACACGCACAAAACCAGAATAAACCAGTTTACGCTGTCCGCAGGTGCCACGGACCATACACTACTACAAACGCAAAAATTTTTCAAGCTAATTTACCTGTACTTTTGGTAAAGTTATTTATTTTACTTTTTATGATTTTTGTGGCTAACTGAAATAAAAACCATAATATTAAAATACCCCTTTTTCAATCTTCAATATTTATAAAAAAATAGGGATTTTTACTGCGTATGGTATCATTAGACGCACATAGATGCACGTGTTCCTACGGTGTCGCGCACACTAAAATAAATCAATCGGCGTCATGTTATTTGTTTGACAATAACGTTCCATCTGCCTATATTTTGTAATCTGAGCCTTCAAGAATATATTGTGTACAAAAGTTTCATGATGATCGGTTAAGTAGTTTTCCCGTGGAAGCGTAACAAACAAACTTACTTTCACCTTTATAATATGAGTGTGATTTGCATGTCGCTAGATTGACCGCCACGACATTTGTTAATTTTACAGTCGAATATAGCTTTACAATTTGGTCTATAAAAACAAATATGCCCTTGGCCTTTTCCAGTACAAATATACGCAGTCGGCACAAACGTTTGTAAATTTACATAAACTCGTATATAACCAGTATAAAAGTGAGTGTACCTATATGTAGGTATATAACACAAGTAAAGTTTTAACAAAAATAAAACCGACTTCAAGGTTTTAGTCGATTTCTCTTGGATGCCATCATCAGATCTTAGTGTCCTTATCATGGTACCACCGTTGGGATATCTCCTTTCCTTTAAAAAAGAATCATCAAAATCGGTTCATAAACAACGAAGTTATCCTCGAACACACATTATATATATATGGTCTAGTGGTCTGCTCGTTGGTCTAGTGGTTGATGTATGCGACTGCTGATCAAGAGGTCTCGGGTTCAAATCCCGGGTCGGGCCAAAAAGTTTTATTGAGTTTTTCTGATTCTATAAATACTTAATAACAGCTCGGAGTTTGGAAGTTGGGGTCTGAACCCCCGTGCCTCGGAGAGCACGTTAAGCTGTCGGTCCTGCGCCTGATCTCTCCCCGATCGTGTCGGTTAACCGTCCCATCGGATTATGAGAGTGAGGGAACAGAGAGTGCACTTGTGTTTGCGCACACACTTGTGCACTATAATATCTCCTGCGTAGTTGGTTGGTCTCTGTTGAGACTGGCCGCCGTGGCCGTAATCGGCTAGGAGAACATCATATATATATACGGTCGAATTGAGAAACCTCCTCCTTTTTTTGAAGTCGGTTAAAAATAACAACCACTGCGAATTACCTCTTTATTATTTTCAATATAATCTACCTTACAATAGTTCGAAAAACAAATGCACACATTAAACCACATGAAATTTTTAACACCTAGGTACAAAACCGAGAATGTTAAGATAATGTTACCTACTGTGTACTGTATTTTACTTACTTGTATATTACTCTCCAATTGTGGTATTCATTAGCATATAATGAAAGTACAGACAAATGAGGATCAAACGACATTCTTGTGTAGGTATCCACTAAGAAATAATGCTAGATATAGCGATTTCCATCTTCTTATTTTAGGTAAATATAATAGTTTGCAACACTGTTTACAAAATACATGAAGAAAATTATTTGATTGTCCTTAAAACTATTTCTAAGACAACTTTAGAGATACCTTGTACATTACTTGAAAAATTATCTTAAATGAAATTTAAACAAGAGCTTTTTACTATTCTTGTAGACAAATGACTTAGCAATCCTGATATACATTGATTCAGAGAACAATCTTACGTAATGACTGAATAGCGGTGAATTATTTATTTATTTATACACGATGTTTTTATAACGGTCTGAAATCATTACAAATCCTTATCGTACTAATAATATTACCGCAGCTATCACACTGTATTTGTAACATATTACTCTTTATAATACAAAACATCGGCAACGCTAACTCAAACATCACACTTCACATTAGAGGAGTTTGTAAAATCATGATTAAAGAAAAATAAATATAGAAAATTGTAATAAATCAATTAACCTTAAATTTATGTAAAAGCTGTCACGTTTTTCACTTCAATCGCCTCTATTGTAAACTACGGGTTTTTAGTTAGTAGTGTTAGTAGTAGTAGTAGTAGTGTTAGTAGTATAAACTGCTAGTGTCGTTTTGTAAAACTATTGTTGCTTCTAAGATTTTCCGAGCAAAGAATAATTCCGAACAATGTTGTCGTATGACTGGATGTTTATACTTCATATTGTTGGAAAGGATACAATTTGAGTTACAGTTTAAATTCAATAATTATATATCTAAAATTGCACTGTGCTAGTCTCTCTACATTTAATTAAAAATTAAGTGAAAAGATTATTATCTTCAATATGTTTGATATATTTTCGGAAAATCTTTAAAATAAATCAATAAATGATCTAAAATACAAGTTCAAAGAGAGATTGGCATATTATATCTAGAAGGTCTTGCACTACTTTAAAGCGCAATAAATAGTACTTTATTGCAATAGAATCAATTTTAAAACACATTTTTTAGTTTTTTATACTCTTTAAAATAAATTAGTTATATTTTTTAGCGTTATTCAAAGATGTCTGTGCATTAAATATTTGTATCTCCTTATACATACTCTATATAGACAAAAAATCTAACATGCTATACCTACAATCTTAGAGAGTAAAATATGCAAATAATAATAAATTCTAATTTTTTTATGAACGCATCATAATCCCCATAACAATAAAATAAAATCAGATGTTTATATTTCTTATTTACAGTTTCGAACGCCTAGTCTGAACCGCACTGAACTCTTCATCGATCGATCAGATCGTTTTGATATGAATCCAGCATTTACCCGCGGCTCCGGCCGCGTGTATGTCAGATATTGCCGTAATAATTTTCCGGGTTAAAATATAGCCTATGCCACTCACAACTAATGTGGCTTTCTAATGATGAAAGAATTTTCTAAATTGGTTCAGTAGATCCAGAGATTACCACATACAACCTTACAAACTTTACCTCTTCAAAATATTAAGTGAAACTCATGCTGGACCCTCTTAACGATGAATTGCTCTACTACATCTAAAACGAATAATTTTCCATTTCATCACTTAACAGTTTTTGTATGTATAATGTATAGGTATCCTTAAACCCAGTGTCTTAAAAGTGTCAAAAGATATGTATTCAAAGATAAAGGCACTAAACAAAAAAAATAGGTTTAATATTTCATTATTTGAGGATTGTCCAGTTTCATTTACTCACAAATATGTATTGCTTTATAACAATTTAAAACGATAGCTCTTAGATTCTAAAGTTATTCTTAATACTTATGTTTTCACTTACATATATATATATATATATGTGTGTATACACATTTAAGTCAAAACATTAGCAAATACTAGATTCGTACGCAGATTACAACAATAACAAACTTTGTAAGTTAACGTTTTTTCTTAAGATTCCGTCAAAAGTAGACTATGAGCCTCATAAAATCTTTGAAATGTAATCTGAGACAGTCATTTGTCTACAATTACGTGACAATTAGTAGCTTTACTGTCGCTGTATGGAAAATTAAATACATGGAAAAATATTTGAAATAAAATAAACACGTTTTTTTTAATAATAATGGTATCCACCATACGAAATTTGAGAACTCACAAATCCATTATTCAGCGTCGTCGTAGCGAACTCTGCAAAAATGATATAACGGCATGATATTAGTTTTTATATATACTTTTGTAGACCAACTCAGCAAAAGAAATTTAATATTATATAATGCTAACATAAATATGCCACCTCACACAAATAGTGAAACATGTTTTACCTCTGTCGCTGTCCTCCCCGTTTGCTCAATCGACGTCCAGACGAAGGGTCTTGCAACGTGTAACGATTGGTGGTAATTGGAGCCACTCTTAAATTGCGAGTATCGACAGAACGAGCCTTGCTCACCTGTTGAGTAAAACAAAATTAAGACGACAAGTACAATAGTCTGATTTCTCTAGTGAGTTTCAATGTTTTTATGTATTGAGTCGAAGGAAATTATTTATTATAAAAAAAATGGTAGAAAACACACCTATCCTTTTGACTTTTATTGTATGAGGTTATTTTTTTAGAAAATATTTATCAATTTCAATTGAAAAATACGTATTTTCACATTGATCATTGATAAATAGATACAAATATGAAAATACTGAAGGAGGGAGAAATTTTAACATTATATTAAGTTTAATAACCCTGTGACCACCAAGGACGTGTGTCCATGTCAAACGAAAAGCATGCTTACTATCTTTACCAGCATTCTTGTTAGTACAAGCTCTATCTGTTTGAAATAGGTGGCCACGTGTGTATGTCAAGTTATTTTTATTATGGTAAATTTAAGTATATACGAACCTTTTCCATAAATTTTTTGATCAACTCTTGGCAATTTAAATTACTTTCGGGTTCCCATGAATCAAATTTACTAGACCATCCTTTCCAATGAATAAAGAACTCTCTCTTGCCATTCTTCTTGACACGAACTTCTAAGATACGGTCAACCTGCATAAAAAACAATCAACTAGTTTAATATTAAGTTATTTTAAAAAATAAGATCTGCAAATACACTAACTAATGGTATTATTTGCAACAACAGAATTAATAAAAAAAAAATAATTTTAACCAGAAATGTAACGTCGGCTGCATGCACGATAAAGGATGACTCATTGTCCCGTTATGCTTACTGTCCCGTTACGTTCATATCACTTTCATTATATTTTTTATTGATCACATTTTTAACAATTTCTATCATAAACAAAAGACAACTTCTATTTTGGCCTTTATATGTTTCAACATGTTATAGGCTTTACATTTCTATTTGCCTGTATATGTTGTGTTGTTACACATAAGGCTACTAAAATATAAGCTTTATGTTATACGAGCCCCGATGCAAAATAGTTCGTCTAGTATGGAAAGTGTAGTGCAAAGCGTAAAATATAGAAAGTAAATATTGGTAAAATAATTAAGAACGTTTAATAAAAAGTAAACCACAATTTGGGGAACATTTTAAAGTTTATTTTAATATAACTGAAATTCTTTCACTTTCACTTGACTTTACATAACATAAAAAAAAATAAAAAAACATAACGGAAAAGTTTTCGTCTACCCTTGTCACTCACGCTAAATAGTTCGTCCACCACTTAGTTATGTCGCCTTTGCTCTCAACGACAGCTTTAATGCGAAGAGTCATGGTTGCAACCAACGCTGCACACTCCTCAGGCGTATTTGACTCCCAGACAGCCAAGAGTTTAGCCTTTAAGTCGCTCTTCGATCTTGATGGATTTTTACGGAGAACTTTTTTAATTTTCAACCATAGGGTTTCGATCGGCTACAAATCCGGGCTGTTAGATGGCCAGTCGATTGAAGGGATGCTTTTCGCAGTAGCCACGTCTTTGTTTTCCTTGCCGTAGGGCAGGAAACACCATCCTGTTGAATAATTAAGGAATCTTGATGCTTAAGTGACCGAATAGAAGGCAGTAAATTCTCTTCCAAAAGGTTTTGATCCCTTGCAGCATTGATAGAACCATCCACAAACTGCATACCAAAAACACCTTGTTTTATCTTTTCATCGCCGACTGTCACTTCAAATTTGGACTCCTCACTCCAAATGATACTACGCCACTCCATACACGGAAGTCCAATTTAAATGATCACGAGCAAACTTCAACCTCTTTTTCTTTTGTACAACAGTCAAGAGTGGTTTCTCCTTAGCAGTGTAAAATCCGTAACACATTCTTTCTAGGGCTTGTTTGCAAGTATTCGTGTCCTTCTATTGCACCGTGAGTTCTCCAGCTCGAGCACGACGATTATATTTGATAATTTTCTTGAGGATTCTGTTTTCTACTGCACTTGTGAGGCGTTGTCGACCAGATTTCTTCAAACAAGAAGTCGTTCTATTCTTTTTATAGTGCTGAATGATAAATTAGACTGTAGACCTGGGAAGTATCAAGTCTTTAGATATTTGGTAACTTGATTTACCAGCACCGACCTCACAAACTATTCGCTTTCGAAGCTCTTCACACACGGGTTTGCCACGACCCATTGTTATTTGAAAACGAATGGAAAAGACTGAAATTTTCAGAAATTATACTGTCTCACTTGACAATGACACACAATTACTTTTACAAAAATTTAAATTATACAACATAATTGTACAAAGAAGGAATAATCTTATTTAACTCACCGATAGACGAACTCTTTTGCATCGATTAACAATTAGACGAACTATTCTGCTTATAATTTCTTCGAATTTAAAACAGGATATGTATAAATTTAAAAAGCTAAAATATTTTATTGGTTCATAATAAAAAAAATGGCATAAGTAACACGACATGAGTAGAACAGCTTAATATTTTATATAGATATACAAAAATAATGAAGTTAGAAAAAATCTTACGGAGAAAATTTTATACTAAACGAACTATTTTGCATCGGGGCTCGTATTATACAAATTATACTGAATCTATAAATATCTATTACGATCATTTACCTCATATTCAGCATTTTCATCAGCATTTTTATCATCCCAATCATTTTTAGATCGCTTTGATGTGGTTTTTGTGTCATTCTTGGATTTTCTTTTATTATTTTTCTTATCTGGCTTGTCATCCTTGTTTTTAGAGGTCTCTTTCTAAAAAAGAATAGAAACCACACTTTAAATTTAAGTTTTATTTTATTTTAGTTTACCATTCTTTTCAGGCCAAAGGAAACCGTTCCTGTTGAAATTTTAATTACTCTTAGTCTGTGGCTTGCCCGAGGAAGCTTCTGTGTTTTTGGAAACGAGCTATCAGGATTGTTTTCATAACATGACGGATATTTAGGGCCCATTATGTAGTAATTGATGAATTGCATTTAATTTGAAGGAAAAAAGGTTTACATACTATAGAGCTTACATATCTCTTCTCTATTTAGTGAAACGATGATATGATACTGTGTAAGTGGGTATACACTTACCTCTTCATTGAATTTATTAATTAAATCAGGGCAAGATAAGGTGTTCTCTGGCTCCCAAGTATCACTGCTAGCAGAGTATCCTTTCCAACGTATTAAGTAATGAAGTTTACCCTTGATTTTCTTTGAATCCATTATTTTATCCACCTGAAAGCAATAAATGATTAAAAGCTTTTGCCCACGGTTCCGCCCGTGTGTATGTCGGTTTTCGCGGTAAAGAGTCACCACCTTCATCCTTCCTCAAGAATCAAAGTGTATACATGCCAAATTTCACTGAAATTTGTGCAGCAGTTTAGCCATGTAACTGTGACACTCAGACAGTTACATTCAAATTTATAATATTAGTATGAATATAGTATCCTCAATACACACTAATAGCAATACTGACAATTTAAATTCCAAGATAACCAGAAAAAGAAGTAAGTAAATGAAAACTCCAGGAGACTATCTGGTGGAGTTTTAATTTAACTATTTCTTTATTTTATAATTTTGTCATTAAAAGGGTGGATTGGTGTCTGCCTTTACAATTAAACAAAAACAGTATCTCAAAGTAAATCAATTAATTAAATAAATTAATCTTTTGATACATATGTACATACAAGCGGTCATATACTCATCCAAGTGAATCCTATAGGGAAATTATAAGCAGATTCCTTCGCAACAATGCTTAAAGGTGCCAATTAACCTAAAACATTTCGGCGTAACGTAACATTCGTACCGAGAGACGTAACATTCGTTAGGTCAGTACAATCCCAAACACCGTCGCGAGCACGATTGAACGGACGCAGGTGCAGCAAGCGCCGCTCGCAGTGTACGGCTCGGCTCGCTGTACTGACTTATAACATTTCAGCGTAACGTAACATTACGTACACTTGCTCCACCCGCGTTCATTAATCGCTTGAGGTTGTACTGACCTAAAATTGAGGCGTAACGTAATACGAATGTTACATCTCTAGCCACGAATGTTATGTTACGCCGAAATGTTTTAGGTCAGTCTCCACCTTAAGACAAGCATCAAAGTGGTAAAGCCACACGTGGTAGGGTTACCTGACAAATATGACTCTACGGTTGAATTTTACAGGTTATATTAAGAGTGTGTATAACTGCAGGTTTCTACAAAGAAAATTTATGAATTTTGTTATTTTGTGCCCGTAGTGATTGCTAGAGATGTGATTCGACAAGATACGTACTGATCCATCTTGTATCTAAAATAATTAAAAAAATGTATTTAGTATCTTGCATTTAAATATTGTTTGTTTGGTATCTAGTATTTTATAAATACTTTTAGTAATATCTTAGTAGTAGCTAGATATTTATAAAATAAATGCATAAATCTGAAAGTATCATTATTAGGCCAAAGTTACTTTGATAGATGGCAACTCTTTCTTTCTACTAACATACATTTGCAAGCACTGACCGCCGGTATCTATCTATATGTTACCGTAAGATTGTCAAAACCGTTAGATTGTAATCTATCTCGCGAGATTGTAAACTGTCGAAAGATTGTGAACTGTAACATACTATTTTTTTTCCCTTTTTTTTTATAATTTACCTGCCAAAGTGACTCTGCTCAGCCTGATGGTAAGCTCAAGCAAAATCCAACAGTTGGGGCCACCACACTCACTGCGAAAGCAAACAATGCAGTATGGCGTCCCACACTATGGCGGCTTAGTGAGATGCTTTTTCACGCCCCGCTTAAAGGACCCGGGATCATAGTGGGAGAAAAACACGTGCGTTGGTAGTGAGTTCCAGTTTTTAACTGCTCGGCACAGGAAGGAAGAACCAAACCGTTTGGTACCACTCTGAGGAGGTGGCTTCCAAGGCCTGCACGTGTTGTTCTGTAGAGGAAGGGAGAAGGTGGGATCAATTCGAAGAGCTCTTCAGAACACTCTCCATCGTAAAGGCGGTAGAGGACTGCCATAGAGGCGATATCTCTCCGCAACTGCAATGGCTCAAGGAACCCGATGTCACCGAGCATCGGGACTGATCGGATCCATCACAAAGATGAGGACAATACTCCACGCACGGGCGTATCTGGGTCTTATAAAGAAGACACAAATGCCCGGGCGTGAAGAACCGTCTCACCCTGTTCAATACGCCAAGTTTCCGCGAGGCCGCCTTAGCGATGCTTTCGATGTACTCCCGTGGGTTAAGGTCCCGGCAAATGTCCATGCCCAGAACACCGAGCTTATCCCGTAGTGGCAGTTGAGTGCACTGAAAAGTGGGGAGGGGAAGAAACGGAGACTTTTTGGTAGAGAATGCGCACACCTGTGTTTTCTCAGCGTTGAACTCGACCAGATTCTCATTGCCCCATTGTGAAATGCGGCTCAGAACCCGATCGAGCTCAGCGACTAGATCCCGTCGTTTTTCCTCAACGTCCGATAGCTTGGCTGCAGGATGTCCTAAATATCGCCCATGGACTGTGCCGTCGTCTGCAAAGCAATGTATGTTGCCGAGGGCTAACATATCATTGATATGCAGAAGAAACAACGTGGGTGACAGAACTGAAACCTATGGTATGGTTTACCTGCAGAAACTCAGGGGCCGCACCGTCGCAAAGGACCCTAATGCGGCGCTGGTGCAGAAAAGCGGCAATCCAGTTACTGAGTCTAGGAGGCAGACCGAATGCCGGAAGCTTGGAGAGAAGCGAACTGTGCCAGACCCGGTCGAAGGCCCTGGCCATGTCAAGGCTGATTGCCAAGGACTCCCCATGCCTATCTATAGCCTCACCCCAAAGGTGTGTGACATACGCTAGAAGATCACCCGTGGAGCGGTTCGGTCTGAAACCATATTGCCGATCATTTAACAAGGAGTGATCCTCTAGGTAGCGAATTAACTGGTTGTTGATGATACGTTCAAACACCTTACAAAGAATGGAAGGGACGGCTACGGCTAGAACTTACGGCTACCCGTAGGGTGTGCTACGTTCAAGCGACCAACGTCGGGGCTGCCACGAGCGCGGGCCCTGGTCTAAGCGCGGTACGTCGATTGTTTGTATGCAACCGCGTTGGAGCACTCGCGGTCAAACCAGGGGCGGGTTTTTGTGCTGGCGACATCACTGTGGGGAATATAATATTCCATACCGACAGTGATCTCGTCAGCGACAGCAGATGCACTCTGTGACAAATCCTGGTCTGTAAAGCAGCGCTGAGCCCATGGGATGGAAGCAAAGTAATCGCGCATGCCATTCCAATCTGCCGACGAGTAGTGCCATAATCGTCGCCTCGTTGCCACAGGCCGAGGAGGGACAGTGAGAGGCACTGCGGTGGACACCAGGCAGTGGTCGGAGGATCCCAGGGGGGCCAGAACCGACACGCAGTACTGCGATGGGTGACTCGTCAGCAGTAAGTCGAGCAAGGAGCCCGACTCTGTATGTCTGGTATCCTGGTGGGCTGGAGTACCAACTGTGTGAGGTCATGCGTGAGGGCGAATGTGTGGGCAGTCCGACCCGCGTGGTCGGTTCTGGAAGATCCCAGCCACGACTCATGGTGGGCGTTAAAATCTCCCAGAAACACCAGTTCAGCTGTCGGAAACTGCTCCTGCGCTTTATCCGCTGCCTGGCTTAGATGGTCAAAGAGACGAGTTGTCTCGGAGTCTCCGGAATGGGTACGATAAAGACACACGTAGATACGGCTTATAGATCCACACTCTACGTGAAGCCATAGGGTGGATAGGGAGGGGTCTTCAAGGCAGCGTAAACGGCGGCAACAAATATCCGCCCTGACGAAAAGACACACCCCGGCTTTCGGGAGGAAACACTCCTCAAGCATGTAGCCAGGATAGTGGAGATATGCCGTGTCGGCATTCGGCATTGCGACATATTTGTATCTCCGTGAGAAAGAGCATGGCCGGCCGTACCGTCTCAAGATGTTGGTGGACGGCGTTGAGGTTAGCATGAACTCGAGCATGATATTCGTGAAGTTTACGACGAAAAATGAGTTGGTGGGAGTGGAGAATGCCGCTGTTGAACCTGTTAGCTGTTTTCTTGTTGCTGCCATGATGATACAGAAGGGAAAGGGGATGTAAAAGGCGTGACAGTCATCGTGGCAGCGCGATACTAAGACTTGGAATGCCGTGTTATCATACTACAGCAAGGCATGACGGTGACCGGAGGAAGGGCCCCCGTACCCTCCCGGAAGTGGTCGCCTGGCTTCCGTTACTGGTCTCCAAGAACCCGCAACCCTCGATTGAAACATCAAAACCATTTCATTGAACCAGGGTAACTGTTTGGTGTGCCTTATCCACACATGAGATAATTGGAATATATTTTTTTCGAAAATTCTCGAGGGCATTCGACGAATGTCAGTGGTGAAAATTATCGACCCATTATTACGGATATTTTTTTGCCAAACCTGCGAGCTCATCCATCGTACTCTTCACACACGTCGTTTCAACGACTTTGATGAACTCGCTTCGGGAAAATTTCTCCAAAAACTGATCAGTCGCTTTAGGCACATCCTATGGCCACCGAGGTCTCCCGATCTAACTCCCATGGATTTTCTTTTTATGGGGATACCTCAATTTTTTTATAATGACAGTCCCCAATCTCTTGTGGCCTTAAAAGAAAATATTCGTCGAGAAATCAGCTCAATTAAACCAAGTCTACTGCAGCGTGTGGCGCAGAACACAAGGCTCCGTTTTGAACAGTGTGTTTAACTTGACGAAAAACATCTGGATGACATACTCTTTAAAAAATAAAATCTGCATTACTATTCTACCGTTCAATGCTCTTAATAAAACTTTGTGTCAATTATTACGTTTTTTATTTAAGTTTGAAAATATAAATCTGCCACCACACACCTTGTATATGTATTCATCTATTTGTAATCAGAAGCATAAAGACGAAAGTTTTTAGGATGCTAAATTAAAAAATTACAGACTTCCAAACTAACCTATATATGAAATGTCAATGTCTATTTATCCTCTTAGAATATCCAGAAAGGAGATAGTTTTTATTTTTTCGAAAGACGGGTCCCATTTCATCTCATCCACATTTTATATATTGTTTTACATTAATTTCATTAGACGAAGACTTAAAGACTTGAAGACTATAAACACTTTTATTCACACTGCACGAGGATCCCCAAGAAGGACTTAACCAAAGGGAATTAAGAATCTTCACGGACGGATCCAAAACAAGGTCAGGCACTGGCTCGGGAGTATTCTCTGAGGACCTAAACATACTCATCTCGACACCATTAGGAGCCCACAACACAGTCTTCCAGGCAGAGTGTATGGGCATAATAACGGCAGCACATGCGAGCATCTCCAGAAAGGTAACGGAATACCCCATCCGCATGCTTTCCGATAGTCGATCAGTCTTACAAGCTCTACAGAGTCATGTGACTACCTCAGGGCTAATCTACGAATGCCACAGAGCCCTGACAGAGGTAAGTTCTACAAATAGTATAACTCTCCAGTGGATCAAATGTCATAGCAACTCACGCTGGAACGACTCAGCGGATGCACTGGCAAGAGGCGGATCGGAGACAAGGGCAATCGGCCCAGAACCAATACTGCCATTGCCAACTGCTTGGCTGCGACGGACACTGCAACAGAACACCGAGGTAGAACACCAGATATATTGGTCCAACCTTTGTACCTGTAGGCAGACCAAAGAGGCCCTCCCGACGATCAACCCCGGATTGTCACGGAAGCTGAAACGACTTAAGAGGCCGCCGCTTCGACTTCTGATCGGAGCAATAACTGGTCATGCACTATTAAACAAACATCTTTTCACTCTAGGTGTAACGGACAGCCCTCTATGCAGAGCGTGCATGGAGGAAGATGAAACGGCCGCCCATGTCATATGTCAAGATGGAGATCAAGATGTCCCGAGGTGGCGAAATACCGGGCGAGACACCTCGGATCGCCGAGGTCACTTCAGGAAGTTGTCGGCAACTCAAGGGGTCTGCTAGGCTTCCTGGAGGAATTTGGTTGGCATCACTAGTGCCGACCCACTACGCAAAATAGGCGCAACTAAGTCGTCGAGTTGCAGAAACCAAGCCCGCGAGTTCAAGATCAAGATCAAGATCAAGACTATAAACACTTGACATTGGTAGAAATAGCTGATCCAAGAGATCCAGCTGGTTGCCTGGTGGTTTCATAAAAAGAAGAAGAATATCTAGAAATGCTTAAATACGTATCTACTCATATTTAATTAGTAGCCCAAAGATAATATTTCATGTTTCTAACTTAAAAATGACAGACTTCCATTCAATTTTGTAACCCCTATTTCACGCCCTCAGGGATATAATATCCAGAAACGCTTCAATACGTCTCTACTTTTTTTTTATCAGTAGCCCAAAATTAAAGTTTCATCATACTAATTTAAAAATAACGCACTTTCATACAAACTTTCAACCCCTATTTCACCCCCTTAGGGGTAGAATATCCAGATATGCTTAAATACATACAATTACTTATTTTTAATCATATGGTATGGCTTTTAATAATGGTACAATCTGGTCCACCTTAGGCACATTTCGACTTGCCACATTAATTTTTAAAAATAAATAAAGTTAATAGCCATTGTAAAAATTTGATTAGGCTACATGATTTTATGGTAAATAAGGAGTATGCTAAATTATTTTTGTAACCATTGTTGCAATTATTGAGTTACATCATTAGAATTAGTTTCAAACTGTCGCTTAATTGGTTTGCTACTGGTACATCCACTATATTTATCACACTAATAAAAAAAAAAAAAAATATATAAAGGCGAAAGTTTGTGTGTGTGTACGTTTGTAACTTCTTCATGCAAAACTACTGGACGGACTTGAATGAAATTTTATAGTAATATCTTGTACATCAAAATAACACATAGGCTACTATTGCCACGATAGCTGACATACACACAGGCGTAGCCACGGGCAAAAACTAGTTTACAATTATATAAGGTTGGAGTGTCTGTTTATAATATTAAAATAACCGCTTTTTATTAAAGGCTTATGTATGTCTACAGGATAAATATAGCAAAATATTTTTTTTTAAATTTTTGTGTCTGTCTGTTTGTTCAGCCAATTTATAGAGCTGCTAGACCCATTTCGATGGGACATTCACTGGCAGATAGCTGATGATATATGGAGTAACTTAGACTACTTTTTTAGACTAGATTCGCCCCGCGTCGTTGCCCGCAGTTATAGTTACAAACGCGGGTAACACCGCGGGGCTCAGCTAGTAAATTATAAATGTGATAGAAACTTTGTATGTCTGTCTGTCCGGCTTTCACGGCCAAACCGCTGCACCATTTCAATGAAATTTGGCATGGAGATACTTTGATTTTTGAGGAACATAGGCTACTCTTTGCTGAGACAACCGATAGAAACGCGGGCGGAGCCGCGGGCAAAAGCTAGTTGTTTATTATACGCATGGAATACAAACAAGATATTTATTAATATACTGTGTACACACAAGAATAAAAATACAAGCGCCAGCAAACATAGTAAAATAGATTAAAAGTTGTTACGTACTTCGTATTCCTCCTCAGCAACATTTTTATCTTTTTCAGCCTTCTTCTTTTTGGACTTGGTTTTTCCTTTACCTTTCTTTGGAGTATCTTTTGACTTTGTTGTACTAGTAGATTCGTCTTCATTTACACCAACATTTTCATTGGAATCTGTTTCGGCCTCTTTCTCATCCGGGTCAGTATTGCGATCTGCCTCTGGTTGCTCCTCATTTACCACAGATCCATTGGTCGAAGACACCACATCATCGTCAGCACGGGTCTTAGATATCTTACGCATGACGGGGTTTGTTAAAAATACAATAATGCACCTAAGTTAAGCTGAAAAATTAAAAGGAGGGAAAACCTCAAACACCGAAATGAAGCTTGGCTTCAGTCAGAGAGAGGAACGCTTGCTTGATTACAAAACACTATGGTTTTTCGTAGTTGCCAATGAGAAAATATTGAGTGATGTGGTAAGTGAAACATGCCGTAGCGAAAGCACGGGAAACTTCAAGCATTTTTTCTAGATATTTTTTTTTAATTTTTATTTTTCTGATTAAAAGGATCAGTTTTGTACAACATTGTAAATATTATTAATATTTAGTGTATATATATATATTAGTTTTAGTGTATAGTTTGCAAACTCGGTAAGTTTTTTATTATTTTTTTGAACAAGCCGCCTGACTTTCCGGACCCGGGGGTCTTTGTACCCGCGGCTGCTAATTTTGTAACAGTTTTATCTAATGAATCTGGGATGGAAACGGATGGTTCCAGTGCACAACGTGGTCACAAAAGAACCAGACTACACAAATTATGCAAAGTATGCAATAAAAAGAAAAGGAAGCACAGTCAGGCTGTTGATGGGAGAAAGGGTTGTTGTTGTGCTAGTGCAGGTAATAGTGAGAATAGTGATTCTACTCTCACTGTTAGCCCGGTTGAACATATCAATAATAAAGTCACACCGAGTAGTAGTACGGCCCCCCAGGGTTCAGTATCTGGATTTGCTAGGACCAAGTATGAGGACAATGACATAGAGCCGTTTGTAACACACGTCCAAAAAGAAGTTAAGTCTCCCAATGATAATACCACGTTACACCCGATCACATTTGGTAGGTTTCTCAAGACCAATGCCATTCACAACATTGTGGAAGGATCTGTTAAGAAAATTGGCCGAAATAGAATTACTTTAGTGTTCTCAAATTTTCATGATGCGAATTCATTTATTTCGAATAGTGAGTAGTCAAAAAATAATTTAAAAGCATTTATACCAACTTTCCAAATAACACGAATCAGACTTGTTCGTGGTGTTCCATCGGAATGGTCACCCGAAGAAATCATCGAAAATGCTTCAGTACCTGACAACTGTAGCAAAATTCTTAAAGTTAGGAGGATAAACTATAAGACTATTGTAGAAGGATCCCCTGTATGGAAACCAACGCAGAGTATAGTGATAACGCTGGATGGTCAAGTTCCTCCTCCACGAATATTCATGTGCTACAACTCATTACCTGTAGAGCTGTATGTGTACCCCACTATCCAATGTTACAATTGTTGTCGCTTTGGACATACAAAAATTCAGTGTCGGTCGAAACCTAAATGTTACAAGTGTGGTCAGGAACATACTGGTGATACTTGTGATGTTGAGGAAGACAATATATCTTGCTGCTACTGCTCTAGTAAACATTTTGCGACCTCTAAATTGTGTCATGAATTCTTGCGTCAAAAAGAAATTAAGACTGTAATGGCAGAAAAATGTATTTCTTATGGCGAAGTTGCTAAAATGATTACACCTATTTCTAATTCATATGACAATGTAGCTAGTACTCCGGTTACTACCACTGCTTTTCGAAACTCACAATCTTCTTATACACCACATTTTCCTTCATACATTTCACATAAAAAAACAGTCTATATCAATCGGCGCCCTCCCTCCCCCCAAACTAGGTAAAGGTTTCGATCGAGAAAAACATCAACAGTTAGTTAACGAATACAGGTTGCCGACGTCATAAAATGGCTGTGCCTTTAACACCAATTCCGCAAATCCTACAAAGATGTCAACTTCAGATATAATCCAAATTCTCATCCAAACACTAACTCAATCTAATATAAAAATAACGTCAGTAGCGGCGTTAGGGTAGGGCGCGGTTGGGCGATCGCCCAGGGCGCCGGATAGAAAGGGGCGCCGCAGGCGCCCCTTTCTATCCCATCGCTCATAGTTTGAGGTCTACTTACTCGTAAATTCCCTAAATTTAGCGAAAAAATCTTTATGTTTGCAACACTTGAATAGAACGCAGTATTAAATTTGTTCTAACGGAGCACTGCATATGTACAAAACAATTATTCCAATTATTTTAAAACAAACAGACGTGACTTAGTAATCAGATGGTCCATGCTAGGTTGCGATGCCAATGTTCGTGACTTTTCGTTTCTACTACCGAGTGACATTAATTTTTAACCGACTTCAAAAAGGAGGAGGTTCTATGTTCCACTGTATGTATTTTTATTAGGAATGCAGGTGAATGTATAGTAGGTAGTGGAGCCTCTATGTGACAAGTCAGATCAGATGATTGAAAACTGTGTTGAAGAGATTGTGGAAAGAGAGTTTCCAAATGAGAGGTGACAAGCTGTGATACAAATCCTGCTCGGGTTGACTCCATTGTTTTGGCTCGAGAGGCATTATGGAACGTCGGACGCAGGTAATCACTGGAAAAGGATGTTTCGGAGATCACTTGTGTCTGATACGCAAGGAGCCAATGCCTGAGTGCCTCCACTGCGATGGCCAAACCGTGGACACAACGCTCCACACGCTGGCAGAATGTCCGGGAGCCGAAGCGTAATCTTGTGGCGGCCATCGGGGTTCTCTCGCTCGGTATTATGATTGCGGCCATGTTGCAGAGCGAGAGCACGTGGAATTCCGCCGTCCTTTTATGCGAATAAGTGGTTTGCGAAAGAGACAGCGAAGTGGGACCGGGAGAGGTTTCAAACTTTCCCGGTTCGCCAGGCCAGGGCCAGGTACCGCAGACAACTCAGGCGCTGGAGATCGCAAAACGATCGGGGTTTCAGGGTTTTCCTTTCTATGGTGCACCTGGTTCCCTGGCTTCCAGTACGCGAGAAGGTGTGCGGTTTTAGCCGGTTCGAGTCCGACATGCCACCAGCAAGGCGGTATCCGGGGGGATTTCCGCAAAAGAAAAAAATACAAGGATGGCTCCATCGATGCTGTAAAATAAATACAATGTTCATCGATGGAAAATTATAACCTAGAGTTTGCGAAGAAAGTGCACGTTCAAAAGGGTAATACTACTATAGTATACAATCAAAAATTACTCCTAAACCTTGGTTCTCTGTCCTCAAACTTGGCAAGATTGCGACAACAATTTTAATAAGAATGAGGTTAGGTCACACTACCTGTCCAGCACATCTGACACGGTTTCACATTATAGATAGTCCTCAGTGTGAATGTGGATATGAATTTGGGGATCTGAACCATATATTCCTTTCCTGTCCGATTCATGACCGTACTTCCTTTTATAATGACTTGATATCACTCCGTGTTCCTTTCCCCACTTCCATAAAGACTCTTCTTTTTTCTTGTAACCCCTCTATATATAGTGCTCTATCGAATTATATTTATAATAATAACATTAAATTATAAATATTTATATACATATCAATATTTACAACAGGCTGTGCCTGCTATTTATTAAAATATTTGATTTTAAGAATTATAAATTGCTGATCATTTACTTTGTTCCAAATTCCGATACCTTGCCTTTTCGAGATTTTAAGTTTCCTTAGCTATCACTTTGTGTAATTCAAATGCCAACTAAATAAATAAAACTTGACACTGGCGAATGCACTGAAGTGCGAGCCAAGTTCTCCTACACTTAATGGGGGAGGAAGAAAAAAAAAAACATGGCCGTATTGTTTATTCGTTCATGTGAGTGGACTTTTCATATTTGTCTATATATTAATACGTGAAGCATAAACTTTGTACCCCTTTTACGAAAATTATGCTAACGGGTTTGCAATTTGGTACAAAGCTTATATACAGAAGAAGTGCAGAAAGCTAATAAAAAATGAATTATGGTTAAATTTCAAACACTTGACCACTACTAGTTTTAATAAATACTGTACTAATTTTAAACTTACATGTTTTGCACTTTACCTGTCTGTTTAAATAAATTACTTTTAATTTAAGTATATTATTAACTAGCTGTCGTCGTGCCACGAGTAACGCCGCGGGGCGAAGTTAGTCTAAAAAAAGTAGCCTAAGTTACTCCCTGGATCATCAGCTACCTGCCAGTGAAAGTCCTATCAAAATCGGTCCAGACGTTCCAGAGATTACCCGGAACAAACAGACAGAGAGACAAAAAAAAATTTAACTACGTTTTTGGTATATGGAGCGTGTATACATATATTTGCATTTAGTAAAAAGCAGTTATTTTAATATTACAAACAGACACTCCAATTTTATTTATTTGTATGGATCGGAAAAAAAAGTCTAGATACACACTATTTTTGCTCGAACAATCACGCACAAACGACGAACAATCGAATCAGTAGAAAAAAAATGCAAAAGAAATGTGCCTTTTTTCCATAAAAAGAATATTTAATAAATTTATATATTCATTTATACTATTTACAAATTTTTAAAACTTTGCATCAGTAACTTCGGTAAGGCGAAGCGGCGAGGGTCGTCACCACAGAACAAATAGATATAAGTAGAAATGACTAGTAGGCGTGACGTGTGTGCCACTAGTAAGCGTTGCAACACTTGTAACGCATACCTTTATGAGTTGTAGGTATTTTGTATGTATTACAACGCTGCGTCGAATAGGTTGAAAGCTTATAATTAAAAAAAAATTATGATTTTATTGATATACTATTTAAAATTGTACCTACCGATGGTAAGAAACAGCTCCATTATTAATGTTTTTCCTTCTGCTGCCATTTTTACACTGTAAAGCAGAGGAGTACAGCATTCTGGCGTAAAAAAAGCTTTCAATGGACGATCTATTCGACGCAGCGTTGTGATACGACTGTGATACAAAATACCTACAACTCATAAAGGTATGCGTTGCAACGCTTACTAGTGGCACGCGCATAATGCTTACTAGCCATTTTAGCATATAAAAAAATAGATGTATAAACTTCGTTCCATACGTGTTTTTTTTGTAGAAATAAAAAATAAACTTTTAGATTTTTAACGCTTGCATTTATTTATTTTACCAAAATTATCATTGTTATTATTATTTCTTATATAAAAAAATGTTTGTTAGGGGTTAACCCTAGTAATTGTGGTGATTTTAATGGTTTTTGATCAGGGCTTAGGGGGATAAATTTTTGAGATAATGAGCAGTAGTATCATAGAGGTAGAATATTATGTACTATGTGCAATGACATGACTGACAAGAATGACACGATTACTTACTAAATGACAGGTCACAGTATCGAATACTATTTGCATTTGTCTGAAAGGTATCTGTTTCTAAAAATACTATACTCATGGTTGAACAACCACAGCTATTCCTAAAACTGAAATATGTGCTGATATAAGTTTATAACTGTATCTTACACTGCGATTGAAGGCATATTTCGAAGTTCGAGTCGAGAGTGATATTATAAACAGTGCATGTCAATGAAAATTTGTAAACCATGACAAGTCGAGGTACTTTTAAAAGCCCCCGAATGAACTTTAAAGTGCCGAATGACCCGATTGAACCTAAAGGTACTAAACCTACACGTGAAGAATCGTCAATAATGGAAATTTTAATCTTGATGATAGTGCATCTTTGTAAAAAATTTTTATTCTTCGACACCAATTTAAAAATAGCTTTATACTTAGGCGCTCTCTTTTTACTATCTATAATTGCAGATGTATTGACATTTCCTAAATCATACTTCTCAAGAAGTGATAATATACTAAACCAGTATTTTGTGAAAATCGGTTGGTTTTGGACCTTATTTATGACTGTGCCTTATGTTTTATTAACATCATATACAACATGCTGCGGAAAGAGGAGACTCATTGTAACAGCTCATTTAACCAGATTAGCGATTGCAACTGTATTTTGGTATATTTGGGTTTCAGTTTTTAATACAATAGAGACAAACTACGGGCGTTGTAATGTCAAAACATACGAAAACAAAAGATCATGTTTACAACAGGGTCATTTTTGGAATGGCTTTGATTTATCTGGGCATTGCTTTATTTTGATATATTCAAGTTTGGTTATGATAGAGGAAGCCAAAGCAATAAATGGTTGGGAAAGAATAAAAGACTTTATAAGAGATGAGAAATATGCTAGAAGTATAGATGACAAATCATTAAGTGTAAATCCTTTGAAAAATATCAGTACAGATGAATTGAACATTCTAAAAATGTGCTATGAAAATTTTACACCTTATGTGCGCGCATTCTTAATCGGCATTGCTATGTTGCAATTGCTATGGGATGTGATGCTTGTTTCAACAATATTATATTACCACATCATGGTAGAAAAATTTATCAGTGGTGTTATTGCAATTCTCACATGGTTTGTTACTTATCGTGTGTGGTACACTATACCTAATATCTTGCCAAACTTGCCTGGTGAAGGATTATTTAAATACAACAGTAAAGAAAAGCTACCATCTTCAACCCCTGTGTACAGAAAGAGAAGTTCTACAAATGGCAAACACTTTATGGGAATGCCTATAGGCAAAAGCCAAGATAGTGAAAGTACCAAAGAAGATACAAGATAATAAGGAGAATTTGGCACAAATGACAAATATGAATTATAGTAGGGTGGTTACAAATTTATTGAAATCTGGTTTGGGATTGTTTTAGTTATGTGAATTAGATGGTTTAATGGTGATAATTATCAAAATGGGAATGGGTAAAAGTTTGATTTACGAAAAATATTTATATTCTTACTCGGTTGAATATTAAATAATTAAGCTCTTTAATTGTCTCTATACAATGTGTGAATTTATAAATCATGATGCTTGAAAATCAAGAATGTTATCTTCCCAAGGATGTGAAGATAATAATTTACTTTTTTCTTCCCATAATGTATTGCACTTGAAACATTTGTTTGGTTATGTACAAGTTGTAAACTACAATTTAATACCAGAAAAAATATTTCTTTATGCCAAACAAAACAAATTAACACAACGAAGGAATTACTCGATCATATTTGCTTAAGCATTTCTTCATATCTAATCACAAGTCTAAAAGAATAAACTGCGGTATTCAAATCATAATACCTCATGTTTTAATTTTTAGTGTTGATTAAGTTATTTAGATAGAAATGGAAAAAAGATGTTAAAAGCACCTCATTGTTTTACCTAATTGTAAGTTAAATGAAATTTAGCACTTATTTATTTATAAATAAAACTATTGCTGTTGATGTTTTCACTTTAATAAATATCTCAGAAAATAATACTGTTTGTTTTATTAACACTAAAGAAGAGATTTAATACACTTTTTACATACATTAATATTGCGAGTTTCACTGATACATATTGATGATCATGATGATGAATCAAAATATATATTATAATTAATGTAGTATGGTATCTTCAAATATATTTTTATGTACCAAAATCAATCTGAATAAATATACTGTCAAAATAAGATTCTGATTATATCTGAAAAGTCGAACATTTCTTTCTTTTGTTGTTATTTCTTTACTTCATGCTTAGGTTTTGATTTTTAATAAAAGAATGAGTTTATTTCTATACTATTTAAAGTCAAGCATGACATTGAGTGATATTATATATTTTTAATATAGGATTTTTTTGAAGATATACATGACAGCGAGTACTGCTCCTACAGACGCGGCACCTGCAGCCCCCAAGTACGCCGGTGGTTGTGACATAACAATCATTTTTAAGTGAACTGGTAAATTAGGGATCGTGCGTTTGAAGGAATCGCGTTGTTTTACGCGTTCATAATAGTTTTCTATCAAAGGCCGTTTTCCTTCTGCCCAAAATTTATCTTCAAATCCAAGTTCCCAAAGACGTTGTAGAAGAACTGCTAAATTTATATCTGCTATACTGAAATGTTCACAGCACAACCAGTTACCTAAAAAATAAGGATCATTTGGATTATGCATGTCCATCAGCACAAAACTAGTTGTTGTGGAGAGCCTCGATAAGGTTCAATATCCAGCTGGACGTCTTTCACCAAAGATGATGTCGCGTAATGGCTACTGGCTATGAGTAGGTAATGTGACGTTAAGTATATACAACCTCTTGATTACCCAAATAATTGACAGACAGTCTATGTGGATCATATTCATAAGTTGTAAAGTTTTTTGCATACTACACGTAAGGTACAAATACCTTAAAACCGCACAAATTACTTTGGGGTCGGCTTTATGTCTCATACGATACGGCTGAACTTCGATATTTTACGCAGAGCGACTGTCACCAGACCTCCACAACTCAAGCACTAAGTGATTTCTAAGACCTGTAGAAAGACTTGTCGAACTTTTAAGAACCACTAATAAAATTCTATCAGTATCAGGCTCAGTCTATGGGTAGGTGACCATTTTTAACACATAGAACTTTACTACCATAACTTTTTAGATACATAATCTATCTGACACCTCCATTTAGGTATTCTTTTCGTATTTTTTTAAATACACCTCCAGCACTAGGAATATATCCTGTGTTGCGGGGAACTTAACAAACAATCGACAAAGGGACACAAAGATATACAGACTTAGGACAACATTTTGTTGATCACACAAAAAGTTGTACTATGTGAGGATTGAATCCACAACACTCAGCGCAGTAGAAAGTGGCGAGGTGACGCTTAAACCACTGCGCCATCCGTGAAGTTAATATACAAAGGTGTAGTGATGTGTAATTGTAACATTTTTTCCCTTGGATTGCCTACAATCTGTGGAAATCTATACTAATATATAAAGGTTGCCTGGAAGAGATTGCTTTTGGCAATAAGGCCGCCCTTTGTACACTACATTTCACATTTCATGTACTGTGTATCTATGTACTATAATGGTGTACAAATAAAGAGTTTTTTATCTATCTATCTATCTAAAGCTGAAGACTTTGTTTGTTTGTTTGAAACTGCTGGTCCGATTTGAAAAATCTGTTCAGTGTTGGATAGTACATTTATCGAGTAAGGCTATATATCATCACGCTAAGACCAATAGGAGCGGAGGACCAATGGAAAATGTTTAAAAAACTGGGGAAAATTATCACGCTACGGGCAATAGGAGACGCAAACGAGGTTGCGTGGGTCAGCTAGTAATTTCATAAAGAGGGAGCAGGGGAAACCATTGAGAGTTTACCGATTGCAAATCATACTGACATAGTGAGTACTACCAACACTCCCTTGTTTTTCTTTAACTAACTATAACAGGACTTAAATGTGTTGATACTGTTAAATTGTTTAGCTTTCGCGGACTTTGTCGATCATCTTTTTGAAGCCTTTATTATTTCCAGGATTTTTTGGGGTCGGTTACTAATTCAACCTTTGATTAAACCCAAGATTAAAATGATTAATATAATTTGCAACTCTTGTTTCCAATAAAGGCTCTAAAATCTAAAAAAAATCTAAAAAATCTAAAAAACTAATTCAACCGGTTTTACCAGAATAACAGTTTCTCCACGGAGCGACTGACATCGGAACGCCGCAATCCTGAGGGCGAACTAAATTCGAAGGTTGAACTAGTTGTCAGTATATTTGAGGACACTGTCTAATTAAATGAAAATAATCAAGTTATAATAAGTTGAAATGTTTATAATTACCTTCTGGTTGACTTTTCAGTTGTTCTTCAATTTGAGTGAATACTTGGTCTATGACGTTCAAAACTTTAGTGTATTCTTCTTCATTAGTAATTATTTCATGTTTTTGTTCTTGTATCTCGGCTTTGTACAGTAATATACTTTTAGCTTTTGGATTTTCATCAGCCAGCTTCCTTAAATTTGTAGAATTGCTCAACTCCCCAGCTGCAAGATAAATACGGCGTGATACTCAAAATAATCTATATCGCCACTTCAGGTCAACGACAACCAACAAGGGGTCCACGTGAGTGACAACAACCAACAATGGCGGAAGGTACCAGAGTAAACGGGAGTCAAACTGTGGTCGTCCTTAGCCTAAACAATAGAGGGCAACACAATAAACATCAAACAATAGAGAAGTTTGCTACAACAAATAGACTACTCCTCCAATTGATTTCGGTGTTCTAAGGAGGTATCTTAAATAAGTAGGCACTGTGCTGCTGAATCGACGGCTATTTATCATTAATGCGAATGTCAGCTCTCTACCAGCCACAGCTGCCAAGGTAAGACAACATATCTTTCCTGATAGAAGTGCAGCCGCTGCCTTAGGAAGCACCTGTGCTTCTGGAAGAAACTAGGCTGACTAATTTCATCCTTTCTTGAAAAGTAGGACTACCATGCTCCTGCCCCACGCTCTTAGAGATCTCCCTTCATGGAGAACGGAGTTGACTATACGCTTCCATTGCTTAAGAACAGGATCTCCTCCGTTCTTAAGAGCTCATTTGTAACTCCGTCCTCACCCTGGGCTTTTCCATTATTTAGTTGTTCCAGGGCCAACGCAACTTCGTCAATACTGATGTTGGAAAGTTCGTCTGTATACGACACGGTATTGTCAGACTAAAGCTCGGGGGTTTCATCAACATCCATCCATCCATACTTACAAACTTTCGCTTATAATATTTGTAGGATGCTAAACCACAGAATAATCGTCTTTAATGATCACCGAGGTCGCTGGGTTAATCACTTCAACCACTCAGGTATTTGTCGCGATGTAGCTCAAACTGAACTGCTGTCGACGAAACTGCTTTTTAAATTAGACACAACGGGTAACGACCTACTGGTATGATCTAGAAGTTTCCGCCGACAACGTAACAGTCATGGAACACCGTGAATATGACGTTTTCGAGAAATGTAACCAACCCAAACGCGCGACTATCAATAAGGTTTTTAATATATTGCAGTAAGGTTCATTGTTCTGTGCCACAATGCATTTTTATTAGAACTTCTAGAACTTGTTTCGCCGAACTGACTTTCGGCGCTTTTTCCCGAATATTCTGAATTGTACGTTTCGTAACAGTATTTTAAGCTACTTGCGGTAATGTTACCTTTCTTTGGAGAGGCATGTGTAGACTATTAAATGCTGTTGACGTAATTGAAAGTTACAATGTTTTGTCACTGGAAATATAATTTAGGTATATGTATATGATTGGCATGTCTGTAGGTGCAGGTTTCGATAAGGCGTAGCGTAGCGATGTAAAGGTATATCTACGTACATATTTCAAGTGATATAGTTTATTTGTATAGAATAAGGTCTGTCGGAAATTTAAATTCATTATTTATACAAATATTGTAGGGAGTTAAATTAAAGTTGTGAGTTGTAGATAATAGACTCTGGGTCCGATTTAGAGAATTATTTTACCGACAGAATATCACATTATTTTAGAGTGTCATGGTTTATATATTAAATTAAACCAAAAATATTTAATATATTAATTTAAACCTATTTAGAGTTCGATTTATCAAATCCCTGGCTATTAAGCCAGAGGTCATGAAGTCCAAGTCCCAACCAGGACAATTATATACCCAATTATATGATGCAATTTATCTATGACGTGTTTTTATTAAAAATAATATGTAAATAAATATTAAGTAAGGCTCTTTGACTAGTTTGGATTAGACTTTAGCATGTGAAATGTGTTAAGTTAATATTATTATTTTTCATTTAAATCTAGTATTTAATTATTGGAGTTTATTCATGGGAGACAAATTATTAGAGTTCTGTTAACTATAAACTTCACTATACTATTATGGGAATTTATAGGACTAAAAGTGTTTCATTACTTTTTTTAAACTTATCTCCTCTCAGGGAGGCTCTGTTTTGGTAAAAAAAAAACAGCAGTACCTATCTGGAAAATCAATTGGAACCTGAATATTATTTTATAATAGAAGAAATACAATCAAGTCAGTTAAAAATTAAAATTGTTGACATAGCGTCTATAAATAAAAAGAAACAAGAAATAATATTAAAAATGTAAATGCATAACAAGCAAAGTTACCAGCAGATATACTGTCAATTAAATTTACATTTAAAACAAAGTAAACTAATGACCAGTTACACACCTACTTACTTTTAAGTATTTCTCGTACTGGAAGAATAAATGGCAATTT
The DNA here is from genome assembly GCA_905220595.1 of Spilosoma lubricipeda. Lineage (NCBI taxonomy): Eukaryota > Metazoa > Arthropoda > Insecta > Lepidoptera > Erebidae > Spilosoma > Spilosoma lubricipeda. Next base: position 9,196,050 of record HG992290.1, read on the forward strand.
AGGTGTTCCAGTTAATTGAGGTTGAAAAAATGAGCCCACTGTTATCAGACCAGTCGGCAATGCTTCTATCATATCACGAAATTTGTTGATGTTATTCAGCACTTTACTGTCCGATGACACATCTATCAGTGGTTTTAAATCTAAAAATAAATAGCACATATGATGACAAATTGTATATACTCTTTACATAGCGGAATCATAGAAGTCATAAGCACAAACCTCGATCCAAGTAATATTCCAAGTAATCCAAAATCCTTGTAGAATCTGGTATTACCTGATCTTTAACTTTTAAGACTGGGATTTCACCACGCGGGTTTATATCTAAAAACCATGATGAATATTGTTCGCCTTTCGTTATATCGACAAATAACGGTTCAAAGTCAATATTTTTTTCGTAAAGTGCGATTAAAACCTGGAATTACAACACACCATTTTAGAAAAGAAAAACAGAAAAATAATCTTTCTATTCATTCACTTTCAATTATCTAGTAGAAAAATTAGACATATAAACTAATGTTTTAATACCATATCTCTTAGTTGCTTACCTTTTGAGAGTAGCAGCTGTAATAGTTGCAGTAGAGATAAATATTCGTTTTATTAACAGTAGTTGCATTATTACTAACTTTGGGAAGTGGTAACTTTTCCAAATACTTCTGCACATAATGCATTTTAAATGGAAATCAAAGAACACGGGTTAAACTGAACTAAACGGCTTTAATAAAGCCTTCTAAAACTCCATCAGAATAACACAAATCTTCAAACTTCTACGCGGTTTTTCAAATTAAACAAGAGCTACCAACATAAAAATATAAAAATCAGCTGACTGACAGTAGTTTCTGGGTCGGTTTACACATTTTGCTTAAAATGGTAATGGGTTTAATCAACAATTTTAGTCAATAAGACTGACACATTTATTCATTAAAATATAATCTTACAAAGATACGATAAAAATGTAGCACAAAAAAATTTAATTCATGTGGGCAAAAAATTAAGAGCTGCCGCTACGTATTATTTAAAAACAAATGAAGAATATTGTTTGTAAGGCACGTTTTGAATATTTCAAAACTACTTGTTTTGATTTCGAATGCAAAAAGAAAATACCGCATTTTTTTTAAAGTAAATTGTTAGCAAAGCTAGAGAAACTTTTTAAATCAAATAGATAATTAGTCATATTCCATGAAAGTACTGTAATATTTAAAGGTAAGTTTTAAATTTAATTTAAGTTCTTGGTCTAGCCAACCGCGAGACCAACGAGGCAGTCAAATTAAAAGTGTCAATATTGGTATTGTCGTCTTGTGTTATCCACTCGTCAGTGGCGCCATATTGGTAAGAATTGACACAACTGTGGGGCGATTTTGACAGCACTCCCGTTACATTTTCGCCTCTGATTAAAACGTGGATTTCCAATAAAAAATGTATTGGGGCTATATAAGATATTGTTATGTTTAGAATGGTCATTAAATATACTATCAGATGATGTATAATTGATGATGATTTTTATTTTGGATTCACACCCGAATTAATATATATATTCAATTTCAAAGTTCACTCGACCAGCAACCGTACGTCACAAAAATTCCCGCCGAATGAGAACGATTTACATTGTCAACTGACGTAGTGGGGTTATGAAATGGCGCCTCTGGGCATCTCTGTTTTATTCTCTTTAATATAATTAAGTGCGACAAACAATATAAAGCAGCTAAATTCATGGTTAAAATAGACCAGGAAAAAACACCACGACGTGGCATTCAACAGACTGGAAGAAATTGACAGCGACCATTACGTGGCGTTCAACATCGGAGAGGTTAATCAAAGCGAAACTGAAGTGATGACTCAGTTATAAGTTTTTATAAATATTTAATTTAATTTTTGATTAAGGGTGCTGCTTGTCCGTCTCTCGTGCTATAAAAAAACGGCCAAGTCAGACTCGCGCAGGAAGGGTTCCGTACCAATATATACATTTCAAGCTACTACATCTTATCGTAATCAATATCGAGCAAAAAAACTCAAGTTTGGTGTATGAGGAGAAACTTAATTTAATTAATTAATTTTTGTTGAATCGACAACAGAAATACATCATCTCTGAAAATTTAACTGTCTAACTATCACGGTTCATGAGATTCAGCCTGGTGACAGAAGGACGGACAGACGGACAGCGAAGTCTTAGCAATAGGGTCCCGTTGTCAAACCTCTGTTCACAATTATCTGTTCTTAGATTGTGTTTTTAGCATTTTTTTTAAGTGCAACACCGTTATTGTATTAGTGGACTGGTCTGTCGTCTGTCTGTCTGTTGTTGGCAACACTCTCTGTTGATATGAGTCTTGACTTGAAAGAGGTAGATGTAACTAATTGTTTCCTTCTTGTTATTAAGAATTTAGATAAAAAACTGATATTGTTGTGTGCCACTGTGATGGTGAACAACATGGTTGTAAATTAAATGTGTAAATTGGTAATCTTTGCTATTTGGCACTATCTGTATGAGCAATACAAGCTGAAGTGAAAATGGAGGTCTCTAACAACACCGACGCCGTCAACCTTGGCGTTGGTGAAGTCGAAGCAGAAATTGGCGAAGAACTAAAACAATTGGAGGAAGGAAAAGATTTTGATACCCGGAGTGAAGTGTCTAGTTCATCTTCTAGTGATACTAGTACTCCGAGTATCAGTTCTGTTAGCACTAAATCTAAGGAGAGACGCACTAATCGCAAACGAACCAAGTCAGCAAGCCATTCACCTGTACAAAACAAACGGCGATGTATTACAACCAGTATCAAAGCTAAGACTTATGATTACATGACTAAATTGAATTATTTATTCAGGGACACCCGATTTTTCCTGATAAAATCAAATAATGCGGAAAATATAACATTATCGAAAGCAAAAGGAGTCTGGTCCACACTCCCTCAGAATGAAGCAAATTTGAATCAGGCTTATAGAGAATCCAGAAACGTACTATTAATATTCTCAGTTAAAGAAAGTGGAAAGTTTGCAGGGTTTGCTAGATTAGGAAGCGAATCCCGTCGGGATGTACCACCTATATCGTGGGTATTACCACCTGGGCTTTCCGCCAAAGTGCTAGACGGCGTCTTTAAAGTTGATTGGATATGTCGAAAAGAATTACCATTTAGTAGTACACTTCATCTATACAATCCATGGAATGAAGGAAAACCAGTTAAAATTGGTAGAGATGGTCAAGAAATTGAGCCAAAAGTTGCAGAAGAGTTGTGCAGGCTCTTTCCTGAAGATGAGGGTATTGAAATGACTCCAATATTGAGAAAGTCTAAGGAATCATCTAAAAAGGGATATTTAAAAAGTGGTGGCAATTATAGGACATATAGAGCACCATTATCTTCACGAGGATCTAACTACAGAAATCGCGTGAATACATCTTCAAGGAATAGAAGAAAGTCTTTTTTGTCTCCTAGAAGTAGATTGGCATCGGGGTCTTATAAGCGAAGATCTCCATCACCTTACTTGAGAGAACGTTTGCCAGCATGGTTTGGACGTAACCGAGAAGGATATAGCAGTAGCAGCTCTGCAGCAGCTGAAGCTTATGTGGCAGAGTACATGCGTTCGATGCACCATCAACTGCCGCCTTTGCCATACGTACCTCCACCTGGATTTAGTGGTGCACTGTCTTCATATGATGGAATACCTCCCCCGCCACCACCACCGCCACCGCGTTACTATGATTTAGCCGATTATCCGCGATCAGTGTTAGTGTATGATAAGAGGTCATATGAACGTTCAGTGGATGAGTTTCTGTGGCGTACTTCAGATAGGTCTCGTGGTCGTAGTCGCGAACGTGAAACACATAGATCATACCGTGATCGACGTTAAAACTGTATCCAACCCCAATGTATTGATTAATCTGATAATGCCTAATAAAAAATTGTGTTTGAACTTTGAACTTTATTGAGTTAATATTTTAAGTGATGTGATGAACTATATAGTTAATAAATTGAACTTTTATACGGATTAAAGTTGGACAGTTTTAAATATAGGTAAACCCAAAGGGACTAATCGCACTGGGTACTTTCAGTGAGAGTAAATGTGAAACACATTTAATGTACGAAATCTCTTTCAGGCTTTAATAATGAAAGTAATCATGCAAGTGTATTTTGTCATCAGTTCTACAGTTTTCAATATGATGAAACTTGTAACATTAGTCAAACATGGACTTCTGAACTGAATGTTGGATAATGTTACACATGTTGACAATACCGTGCAATGGAAATGGTTGTGTAATTCTGTGATATATTTCCACCGATATATATGTTAATTATATTATTGACATTTTTGCCTTATGTGGCTAATACATACTGACCAAAGAAGATATTCCACAAATGCATTTTCTTAATAAATAAGACTCAATTTTGTATCCTTTTTAGACTGTTGATATTTAAATTTTCTAGTTTAGTATTCTAATGATTTACATTAGAAGCAAACTTTAGATTTAGAAGTTACTTCCCAAGTATTATCTTCATTTAGATTTTATTAATCATATCATATTTTGATATAGCTACCACTGCAGTTTGTTTGGTTTTCTTCATTGGAGAATGCATCATTAAGGTACTAAGCATTATGTTGTATTTTACCTGCTGGACATACTTTTTTACCTGACTATGAGTCAAAAGGAAGAGTTATCTTTTTGGAAGTCTATGTATGCTCCACCATAGTCTAAACTACTGAACCTACTTAATAAGGTGACAATAGATTAATCCAATTTGATAATGATCTGGGTGAGTGACTATTTTAATTTATTAAAAGATTAATGTAGTCAGGTTACAGTTTTTAAATTATATTTTGACCTCTAAAAGTCTGAATTTAGATCTGGATATATAATAACTATTTTGTTTATTTTTGCACTATTGTAAATTTTTTGTATCATCTGCATTAATCTACCTTTAGAACTTTACTTGTATTATCTAATGTTTTTTTTTTTTCAAAAGGACTATGTGATTTCAGAAATAAGGTCTTGCCTATATTATAACCCTGTGGTGTGGCCTAGGCTTTTTATTAGTATTCTCAAATACTTAATTTAATCAATTAATGAATTTCTATTGCCTGCTTATAGATTCTGAGTTTTGCTGCTGGAAATTTGGTAAGTGTTATGTATGCTTATCCATGCGTACAAAGTATAGTCTGCATCTGGTTTGTATCTATAATATTTTTTCAAATGTATAGTTCAAGTTTTCATCAGAACATGTTCATCAATATTGTCAACCTACATTTGTCAAAGTTCAAGGGTCAATTTTAACTGAATCATCATGGTGATCGCTTTCGACATCGTTCAAAGCATTCCTGAGGATCTAATGTAAGTTTATTTCACTTCTACTTGATCATCATGTTAAGCATCATCATCACGTGGTCACTGTGATGGTACACATAATATGACGATCGAGTAGATGTGAAATAATTGCACACTAGGCCTTCTGAAGGTCTAGTGTTAAGCCTTTACAGTGCTACACCAACCTTCGGTGCTTTCGCTCGGCTATGACGATATAATTGACCGTCAGTTTGTGTTATTCAGTGCTCTCCTAACCAACGAACTGACTCAGTCTGATACAGTCAAACGAAAATGATACAGACATCCGTGAGGTCGGTCCAGCACTGAACGTGTTCATTTGCTTCCATAGCGCGTCGGGCGAACGACAGCACGCATGAGCACAAGCTCGCTCGACCGACGGTCATGCAGCATGCTGGTACACAGTGCGAGATAATATACGCATGCGTACGGTCGGGTTGGTCCAGATAAATATATCGGATATCTAACACACAACGCCATCTAACATCAAACACAAGCTAAGTAGAACTTGTGTTTGGGTTCTAGACAACTGTTATAAATACATATATCCTTTTTTTTGTAATTACATACATATTATACACATATAAAACCATCCAAACGCCGTAACAAATATTTGCAGATCATACAAACATTTGATCCGACCCGGGAATCGAACCAGAGACCTCGAGCACAGCAGTCGCGTACGCTACCACTTTTTTTTTTACCTTTGGAATTCCCCTGAGACCGTCACCCCGCAGGGGTTTGCGGCGGGGCAGTGTGTCGGTATCGAACCGACTAAAGCCTCACGGTGTGCCACTTGCCGCGCTTCGGATTCGAAGCGCGCGCTTGCCCGCACTGAAGCGGGTACCATCTACTGGTATACTCTCAATTTGGGCGACGTAAGGCACACGCGTACGTCCGTACGCGGATCGGTTCCGAGTGGAGATCGTCCTCTCGGGCCTTCTCCGCCGCCTCCTTCTGCGAAATTACGTCTTCGCAAAAGGCTGCCACCATTAGCTCAACCCTACGGGAACTATTGAACTTTTACTGGCAAATAAAGGAACCCTGTTCCTTTTTCTGCCAGTAAAAATTCCGTTAAAATAGTCGAGCCGTTCCAGAGATTACCCGGAACAAACAGACAGACAAAAAATGATATTTTAGTACATGTAGCGTGTATACGAGTACATACATATGCATTTATTACAAGTACAATTTTAACAAAAATAAAATCGACTTCAAGGTTCAACTCGATTTCTCTTGGATGCCATCATCAGATATTAATGTCCTTATCGTGGTACCGACATCTCCTTTCCATTAAAAAAAGAATCATCAAAATCGGTTCATAAACGACGAAGTTATCCGCGTTATATATATATATATATATATACACACATAAATATGTATATGCGGTCGAATTGAGAAGCCTCCTCCTTTTTTTGAAGTCGGTTAAAAAGCGGTAAGTTTAATATTACAAACAGAGACTGCAATTTTATTTATTTGTTTAGATAATAAAATCTATACTAATACATAAAGCTGAAGAGTTTGTTGGTTTGTTTGAACTCGCTAATCTCGGGAACTACTGGTCCGATTTGAAAAATTATTTCAGTGTAAGGTAGCCCATTTATCGAGGAAGGCTATATATAGGCTTTAATATATCATCACGAAGAGTTTGTTTGTTTGAACGCGCTAATCATAGGGACTATATGTCAGATTTGAAAAAAAAAAATTAGTGTTAGATAGCCCGTTTATCGAGGAAGGCTATATATCATCACGCTGAGACCTATAGGACTAGAGCACCAATGAAGAATGTTACAAAAACGGGGGAAAATTATCTCGCTACGGGCAATAGGAGGCGCAAACAAGGTTGCGTGGGTGGGTCGGCTAGTAAATAAATAAAATTGATTTGTCTATTTGTAGTTTCAAATTAACAGATTTACACTAACTATAAATGAAAGTATATACGGTACTTATATAAAAAAATCTACTTTTAAATTTTTTGTCTGTCCATCTGCCTGCTTGTGCCGGCTAATCTCTGGAACGGCTGTACTAATTTTGATGGTACTTTCACTGATAATTTTTTTTTTTTTTTTTTTTTTTTTTTTTTTTTTAATTTATTTGCAATCGACTAAAAAGTCATAATCAAATTTTATCGTGGTTTAGAATTCACTTGTGTTGAACAGTGCTTCATTAAGCAAAGTCAAAATTATGTAATGACATTTCACAGTCTTTTGTCAATATCAAGGATATGCCATTTCTTTAGACGTGTTGGTTCTGATGTTGTCAAGAGTGCTCTTGCCAAGGTATTTTTGTGTCCTTGTAATCGTTGCTTATACTTGCTGCAGCATTTCCTTGCTTCCTCTCTAACAGTTGAAATCCGTAGGTATTCATGTATTTCAGAGTTGCGGCTGAACCATGGTGCATCAGTTATTGCTCTTACTGCTTTGTTTTGGAATCTCTGCAGAATTTCCAAGTTGGAGTTAGATGCGGAGCCCCAGAGCTCAATACCATATGCCCAGATTGGTTTAATTATACACTTATATATGATTAGTCTATTATCCAGTGAAAGTTGAGATTGTCGTCCCATAAGCCAATACAGATTTTTAAACTGCATGTTGGCTTCCTCTCTTTTAGCTTTAATGTGTTCAGACCAAGTGAGTCGTCTGTCCAGTCGGAGGCCCAGATATTTGACACAATTTTTATGTGGTAAGGTTTCTGTTCCCAATGTGACAGGCTTGCAGTCTCCTTTACGAAGAGTGAAGGTTATGTGTGTAGATTTACTTGCGCTGGTTTTAATTCGCCATTTTTCAAGCCATTGGTCTATTTTGTTTAAATGATCTTGCAATCGGCTGGATGCTTTATCTGGACTTTTGTCACTCGAGAGGCATGCTGTGTCATCAGCGTATGTTGCCGTTTCAACGCCAGGTGTTAAAGGTAAGTCTGCCGTATAAATAGAGTACAAAACTGGCCCGAGCACTGATCCCTGCGGTACTGATGCTTTGATCTTGTAGAGCTGTGATAGTTCCCCCTCATATTTAACTAGAAATTCGCGCTCTCCTAAGTATGATTTCAATATCATATATAGACTATTTGGTAGAAGAGCCCTCAATTTATATAAAAGTCCCTTGTGCCACACCTTGTCAAATGCCTGTTGAATATCAAGAAATACTGCCGAGCAGTACTCTTTTCTCTCTAAAGATTGTCTAATCTTATGAACAACCCGATGAACTTGTTCAACTGTGGAGTGTAGTGGCCGAAATCCAAACTGTTGATCCGGGATGACATGCTCATTTTCTAATTCTGGTTTGAGTCTGCTCAGCAGTATCTTCTCGAAAACCTTTGACATGATAGGAAGGAGGCTTATCGGCCGATAGGAACCGAGTTCAGTAGGTGGTTTGCCAGGTTTGGGAATCATTATTACTTGAGATACTTTCCATAATTTTGGGTAATAGTGCGTTCTGAATACCGCATTAAATAGCATGGTAAGGTAAACTATTACTTTCCTTGGTAGGTGCTTTAAAGTCTCTCCAGTAATTAGATCGTAACCTGGAGCTTTTTTATTCTGTAGGTTATTTATAGTTCTCCACAGTTCTTTAGGAGTCACTGGCTTGAGAGGTAAGGTAAGTTGTTGATCACTATTTATTATATTGTCTACTTCGTTTTCAAATTCATCCATTGAGGATTCGTTTGGAGTAAATACTTGTCCAAGGTGTTGGGCAAATATCTCTACTTTTTCTCTAGGTGTTCGCGCCCATGTACCATCAGAATATCTTAGAGGTGGAATGTGTTCTTGGGATTCCTTGATATTCTTTGTCATTTTCCATAGGGAGTAATTGTTTTGTTTGGTAGCTGACAAATTGATCAATTTTTGATGTAGTGTCTCATTCGTTATATTTTTTATAAGATCCTTCAACTCTCTTGCTGCTCGGTTTAATGCCGTTTTGTCTACAGGTAGTCTACTAAGTTGCCATTTACGTCTAAGTTTTCTTTTTTCTTTAAGCTTAGTACGAATTTGCAGGGGGATGTAGGCATTTTTTGAATCTACGTTTGGGGTTGGTGTGGAACGCCATGCAGCTTCTTGTATTTTATTGGTAATCAAAAATGTAGCTACATCTATGTCCTCATCTGTTTTTAATTTTACTTTTAGGTTTACGTTCTGATCCAAAAAGTAGGAAAATGAGTCCCAGTCAGTATTTTTATTCCACAAGGTAAGTGGGGGTTCCTTTTTGATAATACAAGTGCTGAATGTGCCTATAACTGCTGAATGATCAGAGGAAGTGTCTAGACATGAGTCAACAGCCACATAGTGTTGTCCAATGCCTTTTGTCACAAAGAAGTCTAATAAGTCAGGTGTTTTCGCAGTATCTGTGGGCCAGTAAGTTGGTTCTCCTGATGAAAAGGTTTTTAATTTTAGGTTGTCAATACTTTTCTTTAGTTCCCGTCCCCGAGTTGTTATCAGCCTAGATCCCCAATGTTTGTTCTTGCTGTTCCAGTCTCCTCCGCTTATAAACCTGCTACTTAGGGTGCGAAAATAGGTAGTAAACATTCTTTCTTTAATGTTGTGGCGTGGGGGGCAATATATGGCACTTATATTTATGTTTCCCATTGTATCTTCTATTGTCACGGTAATGGCTTGCAAGTAGTCTTGTCTGAAATCACTATGAAGGTGATGTTTAATATTATTTTTTATTATTACTGCTGCTCCTGCATGGGAAGTTCCATCAGGGTGGTTTGCACAGTAGACATTATAGCCATTGAGTAGAAAGCGTTTATGGTCATTCATGTGTGTTTCTGATAATAGAACAATGTCAATCTTGTTCTCTTTAAGTATAATTTCAAGCTCCTGTTTGTTTGATAGCAGGCCATTGATATTCCAGATTGCAATTCTGAGGTCACGGAATTTTGTTGACTAGCACGGTTATAAGGTTCATCAGAGTGCTCATATGTTCTAGAAGTTGGTCAATTTTTTCAGCTTGTTTCATTATTAGTATTTCTAGGTTATTTTTGTCTTTATCTTGGGAGATATGAGCTCTATCATCAGTATTAGTACTGTGGTGTGTTCGCTGTGACATCATAGTGTCAACTGCTTTGAAATTCCTTGAATTCTCTTTTTCACTATTCTTAGTTACTTGGCTATATGTTAGCTGGGCGTTGGGTCTTGTGATTTGTGTTTTTTCCAAAGATATTTTATTTTGGGAATGTTCTGTTAGGGAAGGTTCTAAACTTGACGCAATCCTTTTTGATCTTTCTAGAGCTACACCCCGGTTTTGGTGTTTGTCAGTTTTTCTTGCTAGTATCTCTTTATATACCAGGCAGCCTTTGTAACTTGCTGGATGGTTTCCTGAGCATAAACAACATATGGCGGGGGTGTTTCTATCCAGATTGCATGCTGTTGTTTTATGAGGTCCTGCACATTTCACACATCTATAAGGCCTCATGCAATTGTTCTTTGTGTGTCCATACTGTTGGCAACGAGTGCATTGTGGAATAGTTTTAGATCTCCTTGGGTCTTCTATAGTCACAGGCTGATTGAAAATATATTTTATTTCCTTGATTCTTTTATTATTTTCATGTGGTAGTACATTAATAAAAAATATATTTCCAGGTTCTTTGGTGCCTCTTTTACGTAAAGTAATTATTTCACCTTTTATTGTGTTGCCTGTTTCTTCAATAGCTTCAACAATAGCATCTTTAGGGGTACTGTGGTGCAGTTTTTTGATTACGTAGCGTGGACATCTTTCATCTTTACGGGTAAAAGTGTGCCCAATAAGACCTTTGCTTCTGATGTGCTCGATCATAGTTTTGTACTTGTCAACACTTTTTGTTGAGATGATCAGTTGGTCTTTGGATACAACTTTGTATGTATAGTCACCTTTTTGTATGACTTCTTCTAATAGTTGTGACAATTTTACAATGTCATCTATTCCATATAAAATTATGGGTGGTGGCTTTGATGGTTTGATGATTTTTGTGCGCGGATTATGATCATTTTGTGTTTCAGCATCTACATTCAGCAATGAGAAACTGTTTGAGGTTTCAATTTCTGGTGCTACATCTTGTACAACGTTTTCAGGATTTAAGTCCCTATGTACGTTATGGACTGGTTGTCTGAGCTGGGTTCTTTTGGGTGCATTTGTGATAGGCTCTTTTTCATTTGGAGAGCGAGTTCTTTTCTGTATTGGCACTCTTTGCCATGGTACTGTTGGGTTATATGGTGTGATTTGTGATTTATTTGCAGTGTGTGTATATGTATGACCTGTTTTATTGGTTCTGGTAATGTCACTAACTGATGACGATCGTTGTCGATTGAACAAACCAGGGTGAAACACTTGTTGTGTTAGTGTTTTTGATCTTTGGTTGGATGGCATCGGCAAGGCTTCCTTTTCTCCTTTTCCTTTTCTTCTTTCTTCTTCTTTGTCTTCTTCTTCTCTTCCAGAGGCATACACTAAAACAGGAGCCTGGTCGGCCACTCCTGAGTAGTCTTCGGTAGTCAATTTCACACTCTCAGGCCCGGGTACCTGAGAGCGCCGGGGGCTAGCCGGAGGGCATGGCAAATCGCAATCTTTATAAGTACTCATCATTACAAAAGGTTCGGGTAAATAGCTGCAGTGAGTCCCCAGTTCACTACACATAGTATTTTTAGAGGGTATTTAATCCCTCTCGGCCACTATTAGCCGCCACTACTACTTAGTGGGGGTCAGGTTATACGAAGTCCGCCGCCTGATACTCGGCGTTGTTGCTCGATTGGCACCACCCAGGGGGCACGTCACTGATAAGTAACTGATGATATATAAGGAGTAACTTAGGCTACTTTTTTTTAGACTAGCTTCGTCCCGCGGCGTTACCTGCGGGTAACACCGTGGGTTCTAGTGTAACTAGTGTGGAACAAACTCTGCGACTGCAGTGAGGACTCGGCCCAGCACACGCTGGCGATGTGCCCCCTTGAGCGTCCGGGCCCTCACTGCAGTCGTCGTTAGTATCGGCCGTCATACGCTCCATGGCCGGTAGCGACAGCAGTTTTACGGGCGGAGAAGGCGCAAGGGATGATATCCATTCGGACCCGATCCGCCGCCCACGAACTGTGGGGCGGAGGCGCGCCTTTCAGCGCCTCATGCGGCCCTGAGTGAGGTCGCGGATGGTCGGGACGGGTTTTCTAGTTCAGCTGCTGTAGTGGCCACCCGCGACCCCTTTACCAGCTGACGGTGCCCGCTTCAGTGCGGGCAAGCGCTGGGTGGGGTCCGGATGTGTTAATAGCAGCAGTTCCCGTATCTCTCCCATCTCAGAGTGGCACACCATGTGGTTTTAGTCGGTTCGATTCCGACACACCGCCCCGCCGCAAAACCCGGCGGGGTGATGGCCCAAGGGGGATTCCACACGCAAAAAGAAAAAAACAAAAAGTGTGGAATAAACTCGTACTAAGCCCTCTAAGGGCCTAGAGTATAGGTAAGTTTACATAAGACGTTACGATTGAATGTCGAACGCAATAACGTTGCGATTAAATCGATGTAAACTCACACTCATCATTATCAACAGCCTTTAATATTCCACTGCTCTACATAACTTCCCTTAGAAAGGAGGTTTTGAACTATTATACCACGCTACCCAGATAGATTAAATTATTAGTAAAGGCTTTGTGTGTAGTTTGCTACCCTTTTTTTTGTGCGGAAATTCCTTCGGGAATCGAACCTACTATAACCGCAAACCGTTTCGGATACTAGAAGCCGGGGAACCAGGTGAGCCCTCGAAAGGAAATTCCTGGAACCCCGACGTTCTTGTTTGCTTCTCTAGTAAATTCTTAGTCTTACGACATCCACGTGATGTATGGGTGTGGTTCAAACATCTATTAGCCAGACTCTCAAGCCCCACTCTAGTATCATATTCGACCAGTAATAAACCGTTGTCCGCTTACGCGTCTAGGGTACATCCAGGTGGTATAGGTATATAGGTATTGAGAGAAAATCGTCGAAGCCTATATTCCACAAGTATGGACCTAGCACCGAGCCTTGAGGACATCCCATCGTAATCGCAGATTTAGCTGTAAAAATAAACTACAATTCAAAAGCAGAATCTCAAACAAAAGTAGAAAGCCGAAGAAAATAAATTTTGTAAGTAAAATTAATTACCCAAGTTATTTTAAATATTTTTTTCATATCTGTACGCTTTTTTAATATTGTCCCACTATTCATTTATTTAATTTTTTTGAAGTGAACATTTCTTTAGCAAAAAATGCTCATTTGATTTGAGCACTTTTTGGTAGGGGAAAACCTTATGGGTTCGCGTCACCGACATGCTAATGTTTGATGTTGATAATTTTAATTGAAACATTATGAAATTTGTAATTTTACACTAAGTTATAAGTTTTCACTTCTATCGGCAGTCTTAATGACTAAGTGAAGTGCTCACTGCTTGAAGTGCTTTCAACTCCTCTACTACTCCCCTTATATATTAAACTTTAATAACCAAGTGTAGCCATTACCATGTGAATTGGCATAAGAAAGAAATATTTCTATTAAAAAAATCATTTTTAGTAGAAATATTTGAGAACCTTTCATGACATATTATTTTATAGAACATTATTTTTTCCCAATTTGCACCCCTTTTTAGTAATTTTAAAAATCTTTTCTTAGTAGGTACACACATTACTTGAGTAACATTCCTGCAAAATGGCATGCTTCTAGACTCATCTATTTCGGCTGTGCGTTGTACATGCACTCAGTGAATCAGTCGATGAGTTTCATTTTAGAGATATAGATTGTAGATGTTAGCCTCCCACTATTTCTGTGTTCGGTCCATGGCTCAAAAGAGTTGGCCAGGGAATTTTCCGATTTCTTTTTTTCTAATACATAACGCCGTCTAGTCCCAAGCTAAGCAGAGCTAGTGTTATGGGTACTAGACAACTGATATAAATACATACATACTTTTTTTTTGTAAATAGTTACATACATATTAAACATAGAAAACACCCAAACTCCGAAACAAATATTTGCAGATCATACAAATATTTGTTCCGACCCGAAAATCGAACCCCAGACCTCAAGCACAGCAGTCGCATACACTACCACTGCGCCACCGAGACATCGGGCATATTAGGTATCTAGGAGTGGAGACAATCACGCTGCAGAACCCTGGGGCAAAAGCAATAAATAATTGCGTAGCACCGGTTTTGAGACAAACGGCTATCACTTTGGCCGAGCCGGCCTGAAACACAGCTCTACCACGACGAAACTTTTGATATAATATTTTGAATACCCAAGTAATAATTTTAATGATTTGGATAGTTATTTAAAAAAAACTTAATTCAATTCTTACAAGAATCATTTCCATTCCAAACTATTCCTCCCCTATGTGTCCTCGCACTCCTCGCAAACCCCTGTTATTTGAACATCTGGTACGACATTTTGACTCTATGAAATTGAAGAACATCTAAAGTGGATCATGTACGCTCCCGATAAAGGGGATACCTATCTGAATGTTTTGTGGTATTATGTAACAGGACACGATAGGATACTATGGCGCAGGCGTGAGTCAAGCAGAGCGCGCGGGGTGAGGGCGCGTCAGTCGGCGCTCGGCGTCTGGAGGTGCTTCGCACTTCGCGCCGCGCCCCCTTATAGCGGGAGCGTGGCTCGGGGCGTGGCGCTTACGTAAACACGCGTGGCACGCAGCTCGTGTTGCAGGCGGCGCGGTGCCGCGCCACTGTCCGTCCTAGATCGACCCCATGTTGGCCCGCGCCGCCAACTAAGTTTATGTGGATAGTTGCACGCGCCCTGCCGTGCGGCTGCCGCTGCCACTGTCACCATCGCCGTCTATCGCGCTTATAGGTACCTACCTACCAACTTCACATTACATAGTTACTTGTGCGTTAATTGATATTGTCCTAGTTTCCAAAGTGCTACAAATTTATTAATCGTGCAAGTTGAATATTATAAGTGAATATCTTTATCAGTATGATAATATTGTAACCACATTCATATTAATAAGCTTGTGATATATATATATGAGGCCCGAGTCAATATAAGTCGTCCATTATGATTTCATAGTTTTTTTATGTATGTAGGTAATACATGACGCCTGTTCGCTTAATTCGGCAAATATCAAATCGCTCTCAGTTAATTATTTAAAAAAAATCTTCTATAAATAGGTATATGCATTCACTTATCGGCACTAATCATATTTCTACGAATAAGAAAACATAATATGTAATGTACCTACAGCAGGGTGTTTACTTATATATCTATCTTTCCATAGGCACATATATTACTACTACCTGCTACTACTACGCCTACTACACACACTTTACAAATATGGATACGCGCCTATTTATAGAAAATTCATAGCCATAATAAATGTGATAAAGCTTTCAAATGGAAATCATGTACCTTAATAAGTTATTATTAAGTCTATTGATACCGATTTCTTACTTATCATTCATTTCATTCTTAATTTTTATTCAATTTTGATCACTGACTTGACAGGGAATTTTTCATCAATTTATTTAATACATTAGGTATGCCTACCGTCACGAATCTTGTATTTGATTATTATTATCGTTACATACAAAATACTTTTCCAAGATAATTTCATATTTTTAACCGACTTCAAAAAAGGAGGTTTTTCTCATTTCTACTGTATTTTTTTAACCGACTTTAAAAAAGGAAGAGGTTATCAATTCGACTGTTTTATTTTTTATTTTTACCCGACTGCTAAAGAAGGAGGGTTATTGTTTATGGAGTGTATGTATGTATATTTCTTTGGCACGCCCTAGAGCCTACACTGCTTGTCGTATTTTTATGTGAGTTGTGTACAGATTCGTCTTAGTCGTGAGAGTGACACTGGGTGCATACATACATACGTTTAGACTCTGGTGTCAAACATAGCCTCCTTATTTCGTAGTCGAGTAAAAAGTTCTGTTGATGAGCAGGTTAGATATTAGAAAACAAGTATGTATTATGCTCCGCAAAGATGTACTCTGCATACGATATCTACTGATTGCCAATAAAACGTTATACCTTAACTATTAAGAATGCTATGCGGCATTTTTTTTTCAAAGTGACACCTTTTGAAATAATACTTTTTGTTTATTATTAATTTAACACTTTGTTTTAAAAAGTTTAGAGCAAACCACTTGAGGCAGTCATTACTAGTTTTAACTTGTAAGCGACATTCCAGTTCTTACAGAATGTCGCGCCTTTGTGCTAAGTTATTTAGAACTCCTGCAACTTAATAATGGTAGCAACGTAACAACAATATTTACTACTCTCTAATACAGCAGACCTCAGTAAGCTGTGCTTTGTCTCGACACGGTCCTTGAAATAATGACTTACGTTTAAGGCTGGCCTCTGTTTTACTTTTACTAATACTGTTTTGTAGTTTTTATACTACTTTTACGTGCTAGGGTTCAATGGATTTGGGAAATAATCCTTCTGACGTGTAGAAGAGAATTTATTAAAAACACTATTAAAAACACAGTATCGCTTAGAATAATAATGCTGAATTTTTGCCGAGGTCGCTAGGTTAATCACTAATATCACTCCAATAATTATCGCACTGTAGCTCAAATTGAACTGCACCTTGACGAAGTACTTTTTTATATTTGACGCCAGAGCAACTGAAAACTTCTAGTCGATTCCGTGACGACGTATCACCGATAAAACATCTCAAACATAACGTTTCCGCGAAATATAAACAAGCCAAACGCACAACTATCAATCCGTTTTCGATTTTATGAATATTGCTGTAAGGTTCATTATTCTGTGCCTCAAGAAATCAATGAGAACTTTCCTACGTTTGGATTCATTTCGAGCGTTGTACTATAATAGAATGTTCTTACTTCGTAGTAAATACTTATATGAAAAGTTTATTCAACGAAAAAGGTAACAAGGGTATATTAATATGCAAAAAGAATTCTTAACTTTAGAAATTTTACAAGAAATAGTTAAAATATCTACATGTAGTCCAATTTAAAAGTTATATGTAATAACATCTTGATCTAGCTTAATATTTTAAGTGCGTAGTATAACAGTAACATTCCAATGCAGACTAAAAACGAATTTATTTGCATAAAATATACAAAAGATTACAAAGAACCTCCTGTGTGACGCAAAAAGGCTCTAGCCAATTTAAAATGTTCCTCAGGATGGTGCAGCCCGGCAGGTAAACTCCCGATCGGTTGAGCTTGAGCTTCGCACTAAACGCTTCACGCCTTGCCGATGTTTTTCGTTTTCGCCTTATTTGCTGTTCGTACCTAAAATACGTGTTGGCATAATACCTATCTTTTTCATTTAAAAATTGAAAGAATACCCTAATATTGAAAACTTTTTTCTAATTAATCTCCGGTAAGACCTCAGACTTAAAAATACGTGGTAAGAGCCCTTACACCTGCGAAATATAGCTCTGCCCTGACAAGCACTTCCACCTAATTCCACCCTAACCAACAGATCTCCTCTGGAAAACTTTAAGGGAATTCATATTATGGAACCAAGGTCTTTCTTTATCCCTGAACCAGTCCCTACCGTAAAATCAATTCCACATACAATAAATTCCCTGACAATTTTCCTTTTTTAGTATAAAAATCCAAGACTTTCTTACAATCTTGAGAGATCCTTTCCACTTCTTATACGCTCTTGCTCCAAAACCCGTCCTTACTTGACGTGCTCTATTTAATTATGAACCTCTTTGAGAAGTTTCTACCTAAGGACTCTCGTACAAACCCTTTATATATATTTAATCCCAGCTCGACATCCTTTATAAGCTGATCCACCCTAGCAATATATATGTTATTACTTATATATGAAAATCTTTTTAAGACTTCGTGATGAGTCAGTAAAGAGTTATTGTAGTTACTCTGTCTGAGAGGTGAGATTCTACAACTCTTGAGAAATTTACGCTGGCAGCTGGTTACGTTGCTTAAGCTCCTGAAACAAAGATACTAGTCGAACACGTACGCAGTAAGGTTCGTTCCCATCTCTGTAGACTGAAAATATGCCCGCATGACATTCTCATTATTTGAATGTGTCCATTTCATGTGGTGCACACAGCAGGGGCAGCACCCTATTCGAGGTCAGTGGTCATCGGGGTCCTAGGCTGTCTGGTGGCCGGCATCTCCCCTGCCTGCATATAGGTGTTGGCGACGTATGCGGAGAGGAAAACTCGTCGCTTGATGTAGAGCTCGACGCCTCTGCAATAGTTAGGACTTCTGTTCTTGCTTCCAAGGACGGCCAGGCGGAGCTTAGCGACGAGTCCGAAGATGTTAAAAGTGCTCTGCTCTGGATCTACTTGAACTTGAACTCGCGGGCTGGGTTTCCGCAACTCAACGACTTTGTTGCGCCTATTTTGCGTAGTGGGTCGGCACTAGTGGTGCCAATCCAGTTTCTCCAGGAAGCCTAGCAGACCCCTTGCGTTGCCGACGACTTCCTGAAGTGACCTCGGCGATCCGAAGCGTCTCGCCTGGTATTCCGCCACCCCAGGACATGTCAATATTACCTGGGCGACTGTTTCATCTTCCTCCATACATGCTCTGCACAGAGGGCTGTCCGTTACACCTAGAGTGAAAAGATGTTTGTTTAATAGTGCATGACCAGTTATTGCTCCGATCAGAAGTCGAAGTGGCGGCCTCTTAAGTTGTTTCAGCTTCCGTGACAATCCGGGGTTGATCGTCGGGAGAGCATCTTTGGTCTGCCTGCAGGTACAAAGGTTGGACCAATATATCTGGTGTTCTACCTCGGTGTTGTGTTGCAGTGTCCGTCGCATATGCTGCCATTATTATACCCATACACTCTGCCTGGAAGACTGTGTTGTGGGCTACTAATGGTGTCGAGTGCTCCAGATCTAGCTCTTTTTAACATTGTGTCAGAAATTCTCTAATTTATACATTGTTAAGACATGACGTTTAACGTCATGTCTTATATTTAATATATTTATGTATATATTTATATTAATTTTTAATTTAATAAAATATTTAAACCATTTTTAATAATTTTTCATAAAAAAATAATAATAAAAATTAGATATTTATTTTGAATACTTTCATTTTAGGCGTGTTAATACCTTATTTTTACCCGACTACGGCAAAGCCAAAGGAGGGTTATGATTTTGACAGGCTATGTATGAGTGCATGTATTTATGTTCATTTGTTCCCTCACAGCTCTTTAACTACTCATTAGAACTGAACAAATTAGGTGTCGTTAGAAGCGTCATTATCTGGTTATAGGCTATATGGCGTGTCACTGAATCTAATGTGGCGCCCTTTAGCCAACATAAAGTATTGGAAACATTGGAAAGGACGTTACTTGTACATTTCAAAAATACATATATTATTAGATTTGTTAGCATTTGCTTGTGACTTTGTCCGTATTTATTCGATAATTGTGATATTTCTATGGTACCTATTTTTAAAATATAGTTTACAAAGAAATTAATATTATAGAGGCACCAAACCATTTTAAATAAAAAAAAATAAAAACTAAAACCCAACTACGACAAAAAACGACGCTGAAAAAGCATGAAACAAGTTTCAAAAGCCGTAGTCCATGTAGTTTAATCTTTTGTTATTCCATAAAAGGTGTAGGGAAGGTACCCCAAAAAATTGTCTTGTGATTTTAGTAAAGCACTTTGTACTTTTGTAGACGTAGGAAATAGGTATGTAGGTATATATATACATACCCATACAAAGGTTCGTCTTTCTTGCATTAACCGTTAAGAAGGCCGGCCGAAGACGGACGGAAGAGCATGACAAAACTATAAGGATTCCAGTTAAACTGTGGAACCCTAAAAGTGTCTTGTTTATTTGATCGCTCCTTGGCGCACCTCTCGTCTCATTTTACTCAATACTTTTTGTATATTACATTTTTCTTACTCTTAAATTTGAGTAAGATGATGCCGTATTATGTTTTTCCTTGTTCTAAACCCCAAGGGTGCATTGATTTGGGTATATCTATTATAGTTAAAGTACAATTAAGTATCAGTTTTCATTCAAGAATGATTCAATAATAAAAAAAATCGACCAAGGGCGTGTCGAGCCACGCCCAATGTAGATACTTAGCAGCCACAATAATGCGAATTAATAACTTATTTACTAAAATATAAATAAGTCAAAGGCATTTTTTTTTTTAAGAAACAATGTTTATTAACGGTTTTGGCGGCCTATAACGTCGAGGTAGTTGGTCGACTTCTAATCGTACTTAGCCGTGATGATTGTCCTTTTAAATTCGTTGTATATGTTACTAGTTACTGTGAATTTTTCAAACCACCAAGTAAGCCTCCTCCAGCAATAATCAGTGCTTTAAGGTTTAATATCTCACTAATGAATCCAAACCCCTATTATTTTAAAAGTCCTACCCAAAGACACT
The DNA here is from genome assembly GCA_905220595.1 of Spilosoma lubricipeda. Lineage (NCBI taxonomy): Eukaryota > Metazoa > Arthropoda > Insecta > Lepidoptera > Erebidae > Spilosoma > Spilosoma lubricipeda. The sequence goes on from HG992290.1 coordinate 9,216,675, forward strand.
TCATACCATAGCGTTGTTAAAAAGAAAAAATAACATTCATACTTTAGGGGCACTAGAGGTACACTAAACTCATGTTTTTCAAGATTTTATTTTACCGCAAGTCATGCCGATAAGGCATGAGTTATAAGAAAGAAGAGAATTGTCAAGACAAAGACATCCGGACTCGTGAATAGTTTTGCAATGTCCGTCCATCCTTTCAAAAACTGTAAAATAAAAAACATTCATAACATATTAATCCTAATTTTAGTTAATAACTTCATAATCAAACTATAAAAATACTGAACGTAAGAGAAATTATGCGATAGGAATAAACAATCATTTTTTGTAAACTATGTGAGACGCACTTAAATACGACTTCACAATTTAACAGTAGGTAACGGAATCTTGGATTTTCGTGGTTGAATTGGTTATTATTGTATTGCAATAATACGAATCTGATTAATTGTTGTTGTTTCATACAATTTTCATGTAGACGCTCTTTGGAAGCTTCATGTAGGAAATTCGGTCAAGTGCAAATTGAAATTGTGGTAAGAGTGCTGTTGAGAATGGTATGATGATAAGAGTAACAACCCAATAAGAGGATTAACATTGCTGATGAAGACAATTTTATTGATAGATATTCTTGCACTGGGAATTATTGTACATTTACACGTATTTTAATGATAAATTTACTCTGTTATTTTAAGAGGCAGTTCTCCCGTTAACTGCATCTAAGTAAAAACTGTTTTTCGAAATTTCAGTCCTAGTATTTTCTGATAACAGCAAAACCAATGTTCATAAAATACCTTAAGCCCTAATTAAAATTATAAAAGATTTTTTTTTGTCCTGGACACGCCCTTTAATTTCTTACCTACATTCCTGCATAAGTAGGATAATCTTGATATATTTATGTTTATTCCACGATTTAAATAAGATAATAAAAAAGAGATAGAATAGAATGATTACAAAAGAAAAGTTAATTGATTTACTGAATCTACATTGACTTAGTCACTTGTAGAAGTATTAACTTAAGAAGTTGTTAAAGTTACATTTATTTACCTTATATTAGGTAGCTTATATTTTTTAGACTAACTTTGTCCCGCAGCGTTACTCGCGGTACAACAATAACCGGGGGTAACACCGCGGGGTTCAGCTAGTTAATACCTATAATTACTACACGCTTAGGTTTTAGCTTAGGAGAAGTAACATTTCTTATTATCTAATTGGAACTCCTAATATCTTCGTAGTTTGATTTTTATAATTACATAGTTAAAATAATATTGATCTGTTCAGACACTATAGATAGATAGACTAGACTACCTCTGTGAAAAACTGCTATCGTCAGACTTACACAAAAAACCGCAGTGTTATCCATGTTGAAAACCTGTTATCGGCCAGCTCAGTTCAAATAAAATGATCTGAGTCGGCCAGAGACGATGCATATTTTTGTCGATGTTTTATTTTAGGTTAGTTTGTTGTGGCAACTGTGGCAAGCTGTTGGAAAGATTTATAGTTTTAAGTGCACATAGCTCACGCTTTCTATGTATCACTCTATCAGTTGAATAGTAGAAAATACCTGGGGCATAGGCATTAACTTTAAACTACGCAGATGCATTTATGCATGAAGTAAAGAAATAAATAAATATATTATTATGCATTTTTCATTTTCGTTCGTGATTTTGTCAAAAAAAAATCGTTGGGTGTAGGCTACGCCCAACGATTACGACGACAACAGACTACACGCTACGCCGCGTAGCGTAAACTCAGTTGACCTGGTGGAAACATGGTCCCAACCATTTAATTTTTTGTCCGAAAATCAATGCCTTACATTGACGAGAGAGAGGAGCGTGATGACTTGAACCAGGGACCTACCGAATTAGTTTTTAGCTGTGTTCTACGAATCAAGCCCTTTCATTGATAACCATATAGTGGTAGTCGTGACAAAACGTGTAAACCACCATTTTGTAGCGGCAGCCATCTTTGATTTAATTTTTTTTTCATTGTGAACTGTATTCTACGTGTCAAGCCCTTTCATTACCCGACTGCGAAAAAAGGAGGGTACTGTTTTTCGAGTGTATGTATGTATGTATATTTCTTTGGGACGCCCTAGAGTGCCCTAGTGTCAATAGATTCGTGTTAGTCGTGAAAGTGACACTGGGCACATGAAAATTAAAAAAAAAACAATTTAAGGTATTTTTGCGCCAAAAATAATCTAAAAAAAAAACGTTTTAAAAATACATTACAAGATTTTTTAACGGTGATTACGAATATATATATAACTAGCTGAACCCCGCGGTGGTACCCGCGGCTTTTGTTGTACCGCGAGTAACGCCGCGGGACAAAGTTAGTCTAAAAAAAGTAGCCTAAGTTACTCCCCGGATCATCAGCTACGTGCCAGTGAAAGTCCCGTCAAAATCCGTCCAGCCGTTCCAGAGATTACCCGGAACAAACAGACAGACAGACAGACACACAGACAGACAGCCAAAAAATTTTTTAACTACATTTTTGGCATATGTACAGTGTATACATACATATGCATTTAGTAAAAAGCGGTTATTTTAATATTACAAACAGACACTCCAATTTTATTTATTTGTATAGATTTATTATGTTTTACTAGCTGACCCACGCAACCTCGTTTGCGTCTCCTATTGCTCGTAGCGTGATAATTTTACCCCGTTTATGAAACATTCTCCATTGGTGCTCCGCTCCTATTGGTCTTAACGTCATGATAAATGTACCATGTAAATGTGCCTTCCTCTATAAATGTACCAACACTGACAGACTTTTTTAAATCGTATCAGCGGTTTCTGAGATTAGCGCGTTCCAACAAACAAATAAACTCTTCAGCTATATATATTAGTATAGATATTAGTAAGATGACGGATATTGACGCAGTTGGTTTTTTTGTTTTAAATAAATAATAAATAATATAAATAAATATTTCGGACATCTAACACACAACGCCATCTAGTCCCAAACTAAGCAGAGCTTGTATTATGGGTACTAGACAACTGATATAAATACTTATATACTTTTTTTTTGTAAATACATACATATTAGACATAGAAAACACCCAAACTCCGAAACAAATATTTGCAGATCATACAAACATTTGGTCCAACCCGGGAATCGAACCTGAGACCTCAAGCACAGCAGTCGCATACGCTACCACTGCGCCACCGAGGCAGTTAAATAATTGTTACTTACTTGTTTTATACCCATATTGAGGTAGTCGTTACAAAATTTGGTAACCGCTATTTTATACGGCGGCCATCTTGGATTTACAATGAAACAGAATTTATTCAATTGTATTGTCACCAGAACTAAAGGCGTGTACCAAATTTCAGATCTATTGTGAACAGGAAGGGGTCAAATTTCAGTTACTAGATTTGACCCAAATAAACAAACAAGGCCTAAAAATAAATAAAACCTTTTAAAAAAGTAAAAAGTTAAGCACATTGCCAAAGTCCTATTATTTGTGCCTGTCAATCTAGATACTAATGAGCCTGTCAATAAGCGACGTACCTAGTTATTCTTTTCCAATATCCAATATTTTGTTTGATTAATGATTGTATTGACGTGTTGAATTTAATTTATGAATTCTGTCAAACATCCGAAGTGAGAAAGTATATTAGCGAATCCTTTGACTCTACACTTCATTTAGACTTCAATAAAAGTTCTTTTAATTTAGATTTATAAATTTTTTAGCATGTAGTTGAATATCTCTGTATAAAGGTTCTATACTACTAAAAAGGTACTCAACCTTAAGTTAGTTCTAAGCTAGCTGTGGTGCGTAATATAAGTTACCCATTAAAAGACAATTTTTAAAAAAATCACAACAGACACATAACATAATATACAGGGTGTAACCAGACGTCTACCGAAAACGAAAGAGGTAGCTTCAGCACCCCAAAACCTATTAAAAATAATAAACAGTTGCCCTTAAAAAAAATTGTAGCCGGAAAAAACAATGTGTCAAGATTTTTATTCATTTCAGAAGCCAGCAATGTAATGCGCGCACCGTGTAGCTATGTGAATGACTATTTATTACAATTTAAGTACCTACGCGTCGGTACAGTTGCTTATGCTTACTAACGAAAGTAGGTAGTGACTTTGTACTCTACTTACCTAAGTCTTCGGTAGCCTCGGTCGAACCATAAAAGGCTCCAACTGTTTGTTTTTAATTACCAGAGAAAACTAGGGGTAGATACAGAACGTATGTATAAACATAAAACACAATAATATAAATGCCAAACAAGCAAAACAATAAAGTTATTAACGTTTTTAAAATTACAAAATACGTCCATATTGTAATAATTATGCATGTATCGCGTGTCTCGCTCATCGCAGTCACAGCAGGCGCGGGCGACGATTGATTAAATATTATTATTGCAACAACTTCAAACACATTTAGGTTTATGGTTAAATAGTTAAAATGCCTCATTATACTCGATTGTAATTTTAGTAAAATCATAGTATTTAGGCAAAGTTTTGGGTAAATTGAGTAGCAGAGTGATACCTACTTTAACAAAGTTTTTCAATCACTCATTCAATTTTATTTTACGAATCTGTTTTTTAAGGCCTTCTCGTTGTGATCAAATTGCGATTTTTAATTTTCGAGTTCGATACACCCGAGAAGTCAGCCTTCAAATTGACCAAACACAAAATACGTTTTATTATTAGTTAGTTTTAAGTTTAAGTAATCAACTGGTACCTACTATAGAACTTAATTTACGTACCTATTTCATACATACATAAGGCTTAATGTTGCAAACACGAATACACTATTTATTAAATTCACTTTTAAACTTTTTAAACCTTCACTTCATAAATCCACAGGAGTTAATCGGGAGACAGTTAACACTAAAACTGAGTTGGAACAACAGACATGCACTTAACGAAGTCAAAATTGAAACTGCACTGAGGTCTTTGTCAAATGACCCGTCCCGCCCCGCGCCCCCGCGGGCGGTGCTTTGATGCGCCGCGCCGATGCGCTCGCGGTGGCAAAATCGACGCATGTAGTCGTGTATAAAATAAAGTTTTGTATGTACCTACCTAGTACAATATTATACGCATCTACATAGACAATTGTTTACGCAGATGCACGCTTCATAAAGTTAGGTTGTATTCATTGTTAATGGCTACCTACCTACTTTAATATTTTGCATTTTTTTAGAGCTTAGGTTTCTAAGAAGTTCTGTTTGTAAAATTAAGGCGGGCTGTGCTAGACTGGTGGTGCCTAGACAGCATTATTAACTAGGCAGTATTAGTCTTATTTGTATTATCAGTAGGTACAGCGCAAATGAAGCGGGTCGAGGGGAGACACGCGTGCGCGCGGTCAATGCACCGTATGCGAGCGCACGGTACGTTGACCTCCCAGCCAGCTGAGTGATATTAAAATACATTACTGTTTTATTGGTTTAATTGATTTTTTGGTTTTCTAAATGAGATAATTAGGTAGTTAGGGTCCTATTATGTTGTACTATGTGTATGTAACCAGAAAAAAACAAAAAAGAACTTGTTCTATTCAAAGCGAATAGTAATAAAAGCGAAGGTAATAAACTATGAAACTCTATTTTACATGTGACACGAAGCAAACCAGTATGGAAATACCTACTTAGTTTTAGTTAATAATATTATCAAAAAGCGTGTTCTAACTGTATCTAATAATATAATTGACACGCATAATAATATAAACAAATGATAAAAGTACAAACTGTATGACAGCATCAAGAGTGGAGATGCAGACGCGTACAGCACTAATAGCGCTGGCGGCGCTGGGAGCGCTGGCGGCGGCGGCGGCACTGGCGGCGGAGCGCGGCAGCGGCATCAAAGTGGGCGGCGGTGCTGCTGGAGGCGGGGCACGTGACGCAGGTCGTGGCGGTGGTGTGCGCATCGGTGTCATCGACGGGCTTCGGCGCCCGCGCACCTCGCCAGCGCCACCTCCGCCGCGACAACCCTCGTCCATCACGGCAGCTCTTGTCGTACCACATAAAGCCTTCGGCACGCGTGATTATACCAAGGCGGAAAAAGCAGCGTTATCAAAATTGCCGCGGAAACTAAAACTCTTCTCGCATGTGCGCCTAAATATTACGCTTTCTACCCAAGGCTTGACGCCTAGTCCTATGTGTAAGTAATATGTATCTGAAATTAGGTCTACACGATTATGCCCTTTAATTTCATTGCTATCCAAAACCGTTATGAATGCTAGCTAGTTTACTAATTTCTGAACGCTTTCAGCTATCCTGGATTCGCTATGTAAAGAATTTCTAGCAGTCAATGTATCTGCTATCCTTTATCTTATGAATCATGAACAATATGGGCGATCTACTGCCTCTGCACAGTATTTTCTACAACTCGCCGGCTACCTCGGCATACCGGTAAAATATTTTTATCTTGCATCGTAATTTGAATTGAAATATAATAAAATAAAACAAAAGCGTGTGAGATGTAAAGTGAACACAATTATCTGTTAATCCATAGGTTATTGCGTGGAATGCAGACAACAGTGGCCTCGAAAAGCGTGCATCACATGCATCCTTGCGGTTACAATTAGCTCCGTCTATTGAACATCAAACGGCCGCTATGTTGTCAATATTAGAACGATACAAGTGGCATCAATTTAGTGTCGTTACTTCAGCGATTGCAGGCCACGATGATTTTATACAAGCTGTACGTGAAAGAGTTATTGCCCTCCAAGTATGTATCCAATCATACTTCATTAATTGTCCAACACGTCCGTTGTTTGTACTTTGTTTAGGTGTCCCCTTAACGTATATATTTAATTTAAATCATCTTGCAAAAATCTTGTCAATTAACTTAACTTTGTGAAGTCATGAATCTCAAATACAGAAATATAAAGCTCACCTACGGACTCGGTGAGGTAATTCTGGACATGGTAGGACACAATTCACACAATCCTTTCGAATTTCTTACGAATGCTTTGAAATTTTAGTGCTTTACGAAAGAGACCCCTGATTTAAGAAATTATGTATTACTTGCATCTCATTAAAATTCTATTCGTTTGTAATTGTCATGTTAGTTAATTATTCACTGGAAATTCAAACAAAGCAGTTAAGTACTAGGTAGTGTCACTTCGCATGCGCGTAATTATCTCGCTCTTTCGCAGTTCTTCTTAGCTGTCCTGTAATACTTAAGACCCTCACTCCTATTCATGAACTATATAGATGATAAATTTAATTCACATTGTTTAATAGAAAAAAGATAATTTTGTTGCCTAAACCAATATACTTAGGTATATTTTTGTACATAAATCTTCTATTTTCACATTTTATCGTTAGGACCTTCTGTCTTTCTTTATTAACTAACAAATGTTTACAATTAAATTTTACAGGATCGATTTAAATTTACAATTTTAAATGCTATCGTCGTTAAACGCTCTGCTGATTTGAACGAGCTGGTTACGAGTGAAGCACGCGTCATGTTGCTGTATGCGACTCGTGAAGAAGCGGCCGAAATTTTGTCAGCCGCAGGTGACTTGCACCTAACTGGCGAGAATTTTGTCTGGATTGTAACACAAAGCGTCCTTGGGTCGTTACAGCAACCGAACAAATTTCCGGTTGGCATGCTTGGTGAGTTTTTAAGTACATTTAGTCTAATAGTTTGGAAACAATTACCAACCTAATTGAAGGTATATTGAGTTACAAAGCAATCTTGATGCAGTTATTTAAATAAGATCTTGTAATCAGGTGTACACTTCGATACGTCGAGTTCATCGCTGATCGCTGAAATAGCCACAGCAGTCAAAGTATTCGCATACGGCGTAGAATCGTACATTTCCGAGCCAGAGAATATACGGTATCCGCTAGGGACTCGGCTGTCTTGCAGTGGAGCAGCAGCTGGCGAAGCTCGGTGGTCTACTGGTGAAAGATTCTACAGACATCTACGTAACGTTAGTGTTGAGGGCGAAGCTGGACGTCCCAGTATAGAGTTTACTCCTGACGGCGAACTTAAGGCGGCTGAATTGAAAATAATGAATCTTCGTCCAGCCATAGGCGAACAGGTAATTCATTAGTTTATTAGCGATATGAACCTATGTCATTAGTATATCCCAATGCAAAAACTGATGTCTCTCTAAAGTTTCTGTACTTAGTTAAATTGTGTTTTTGGCAACGTCAATTAAATAGTTTAGACCATTTCAGACCAGAAGAGGCTATTCAGTGCGACGTGGGCCATCCGCGCGTGGCTTAGGGCTTGCGTCCTTTGCGGATGAATTCGTCGTTCAGTGCTGTGCGGACCGTGCAATGGCGTCCGCGCGCGGAGCTTACTGCGTTGCCGATAGCCCTGCATAGCACTGAACGCGCTGTATAAGCTTCATACATTGTACCATCCATTGCGTACATCCGCGTTGGTTATCCGCGTCGCACTGAATAGCACCTTAATGATTTAAAACAGTGTTTTTTTAATAATAATACTTCATAAGATTTCATGCCCTGACTCAAAATGAAAGGAGGTTGTGATCTTAGGGAGTCTAGTTTTGATTGACAGTTTTAAGCCTTAAATCTTTAATTGTTCGAAAGTGTTTTGTAATTTTTGAAGGAATTTTCTAGTCAGATTTTTGGGTTTCCACACTTTGTATGCATGTGTGATACAGAGTGTTTGTTTTTATTTGGCAGTTGGTGTGGGAAGAAATAGGTACGTGGAATTCTTATCCGCGAGAGAGACTTATAATTAAGGATATAGTGTGGCCAGGTGGATTACACACTCCGCCACAGGGGGTGCCTGAAAAATTTCATATGCGCATTACATTTTTGGAAGAGCCACCTTACATAAATTTAGCGCCACCAGATCCTGTTAGCGGACGATGTTCACTAGATCGGGGTGTCATATGTCGTGTGGCGCCTGAAGTGGAAGTGGCTGGGTGAGTTTAAAAAGAAATCATAAAGCATTCATTTGTTTCTCATTTGTTCTATATTTCATAATTAAAGTCATTTCATGTCATGGTTTTGAGGTGGTTCCCGTTTTAGTTTATGGAGCTGACATGCGTTTTTATTTATTTTTCAATTTTAATTAGATCTTTACCGACATATAGGTACGACTTAGTTAATCAGCAATATTTTTAAGCTAAAGACTCTGAAGAATAACACCAGTGCGTAAAATCTTTTTTAAGAAATGATGGGCTTTGTTTAATAGATATTTAACAGACGGCATTTTCTGAAAGAGTTGTAAGAAATCTTCTAGAATTTAACTATGAATACTTGATAAATAGCAATTATTCATTTTTATCTAGATCTTGGTCTTCTATGACTGTTACGAAAGTTATTTTCTATGGATTAATCTATTTATTTGATTAATAGTTTTTACCACTTGATACTAACCTAATAAATCATTTTATATTTTTCTTCCGTAGCAATTTACTCAATCAATATATTCATAAATATTTTTACTAATATTTACGTATCGACATTTAGGTACTACTTATTACACCATTCAAAGTTTCTAGTTATGTTTTGTTACGATAAGGTTAGATTTGCATGAATATGCCAGCACCGGCCATTTTGAGGAATCGAGGTCAAGCCTACTAAATAGCCCAATGAACGTAAATCAGCTTGTAGTTCTTAAACAGCACAGTAAATTTTGTTTTCCTAAAATAAAATAGGTATTCTCTAAAATTATTATTGTAATATATTTTAGACTTTGTATAGAGTAGCTGAACCCCCCGGTGTTACCCGCGGTTATTGGGACAAAGCTAGTCTAAAAAAACGTAGCCTAAGTTACTCCCTGGATCATCAGCTACCTGCCAGTGAAAGTCTCGTCAAAATCGGTTCAGCCATTCCATAAATTACCAGGAACAAACAGACAAGACAGAGGGACAAAAATTAAAAAAATATATTATTTTGGTACATGTATCGTGTTTACATACATATCCATTTATTTAAAAGCCGTATAGACAAGGTGGCCCCACGACGACTGTCGCAGGAAACCGCTGGATGCAGGCAGCACAGGACCGGTTGTTAGGGAAAGCATTGGGGGAGGCCTATCTCAGATCATCTGATGATGATGATTTTTAACCGACTTCAAAATCAATGGTTTTCAATTCGATTGTTTTTTTTTTTATGTTTGTTTCCTCATAACTTTCGACTTGATGAACCGATTTGAAGATTATTTTTTTAATTTGAAAGCTGGTGCGTTCTGTGTGATCCCAATTCAATTTGATCCAGTTCTTGAAGTCGGTTTTTTAGGTAATATTTGAGATTATCTATTGCTAAAATTTACTTGTATTATTGTCATTGTCAAGTTTTTAAATTAAACTTTATATTGAGACAAGTATAACGTGATAGGTATTAAAAGAAGTTGGGTAACATTGATTTTCAAACTTTTCAAAATTCATTTAAGATTATGTTTACAGTCATAGTAAATGACGCTAATAATAAAAGTGTAACAAAAATGAGTAACATAATAATTAAAGTTCAAAAAATAATCAAATACAAGTAATCATAAACTTACTGTTAATTTCTGGAGAAGTTTCGGATTGTAGTCGAATTTTCTGTCTAGATTTCACGTTTTACATCTTTTCGATTTTCGTTTATTTATCTGATTATTTGTATTCTATCGTTATTCCAATCGCTAAATAAATGGTTAAAAAGTGTTGCTATCTGTAATACTATACTCACTGTTTTTTATTCAAATTATAAAAAAAAATCAGGTACACATATTTATTCTGGCTGAGAATCCATTTATATTTATTGCTTTTGGCCACATTAATATCACCGAAAAATAGCACATAACACTCATATTACCGACCGTTCAATATTAACCAATGAATTTCGTCGATAAAATACAAAGTTAGATTGGCTACTTAGAACTTTAGAAGTTTTATGTGGTCAATTACAATCAGGCTATTTTATTTTTAGTTGCACGCGTTTTTAAAGAGTTATGAGTTATGTATGGTTCGTTTCTATGTAACGTGTGAATACGGCTTTTCAAACTTATTTCATCCTTTTTCAGCGTCGTTTTTTGTTGTAGTTGGGTTTTAGTTTATAATTTTTTTTATCTAAGTAGTAAGTAGGTACATGTCCTAAGTTTCTCAATGGGTAGGTACTGTCACTTTCAATTTGTCTTTCTTTTTACCCGACTACGGCAAAGCCAAAGGAGGGTTATGTTTTTGACAGGCTATGTATGTATGTATTTGTGTTCATCTGTTCTCTCGTAGCTCCTCAACTACTTATTAGAATTTGACAAATGAGGTTTCGTTAGAAGCGCCTTGACTTGACCGTCCGCGTCCGCTGGTTAGGTATAGTATGTACCTAATATTTATGATCGAAGAGTATGGTTAGTAGGCTATATGACGTGTCACTGAATATAGTGTGGCGCCCTCAAGCGGTCATAAATCTATTAAAAAATAAATTTGAAATAAATATGCCGTGTTTGGTATCATTGGAAAGGGCGTTACTTGTACATTTCAAATAGGTATATGAATATATTATTAGCATTTTCTCGTGACTTTGTCCGTATTTATTCGATAATTGTGATTTTTCCATGATACCTATTTAAAACATACTTTGCAAAGAAATTTTCTATGTAACATGTGACTACGGCTTTTCAAACTTGTTTACACGACAAACATACTTTTTCAGCCTCATTTTGTTGTCGTAGTTGGGTTTTAGTTTTTACCTTTATTATTTATCTGATTTATTTGATTACTACTATTTATTTTGTTTTTTTTTAATGTTGTTGGTATTTATTTGCATGTATTGTGATGTGCAAATGTCTGCTTAAAAGTTTAAAACATAAAAGTTTAGTATAAAAGTAAATTGTTGTCTTTTTTACCTTGCTCATGATCGTTTTAAGTAGAATTTAAGAATGTTTTCATTTACTAGTAGGTACTTATTCTCTTCAAACCATTAACGCAGTACATACACTAAACATAATATCGGTTCGTCGCTAACGTCAAAAAATTACTTTCATTTCAGGATTGTTATTAATATTTTTTTTTTATTAAATTAAAAAAGGAATTCTGGTAATTATTTTTTGTGTACCATTTTTATAATACGGGATTTAAAGTAGGTTATTATGCCTGTGTTTAGTTTGGAGGCGGGAACAGCTCATGGGAACAGTTCACTGTATCAGTGCTGCAGCGGTTTCTGCATAGATCTTCTCCAACAATTAGCGGAACAACTTGGATTTACATATGAACTGGTGCGCGTAGAAGATGGCCGCTGGGGTACCCTACACCAAGGGAAGTGGAATGGCCTTATAGCCGATCTGGTTAACAAAAAAACTGACATGGTGGGTGTAATGTTGTAACTCGTTCAATTAACCTTTAATTATTTTAAAATATTACCTTTCTCTTAGTACACTTCTAGTAGCGATTCTATTTTAACTAGGTACCTAATTGACGTCAAGTAGGTAACTTTAGTAAAATTTTCCTTCGTCCCGATACCTTAATGCTAAACTGTGCATGCGCTTTTGCTTAAACAGCTTTTCAATTCTTATTCTAATAATGTAAGTATCTTACATTATGTAGAAGGTAGAAAAGGTAGTTATTAGGTAAACTGTTTCATTTTCAGGTCTTAACATCGTTAATTATAAATTCAGACCGAGAAGCTGTTGTGGATTTTAGTGTACCTTTTATGGAAACCGGTGTCGCTATTGTGGTGGCGAAACGAACTGGTATCATTTCCCCAACAGCATTCTTAGAGCCTTTCGACACCGCATCTTGGATGCTCGTGGGAGCCGTCGCCATTCAAGCAGCGACGTTCTCCATATTCTTCTTCGAGTGGTTATCGCCGAGTGGATTTGATTGTTCTACTGGCAACAATTCAAAACGAGTGCCACAGAATCGCTTTTCTCTGTGTCGAACGTATTGGATTGTTTGGGCAGTGCTATTCCAGGTTCGTGTATTAAACAATGACAAATCAACATTAGCGTTAACGAAAGAGGTTAAAAATTGTTTTTTTTTTTTATGTTTTAGGCATCAGTACACGTCGATTCCCCTCGAGGATTTACAGCCCGATTTATGACAAATATGTGGGCGATGTTTGCAGTGGTATTTCTTGCCATTTATACTGCTAACTTGGCCGCATTCATGATTACGCGGGAGGAATTCCATGAACTAAGTGGCTTGGATGATCCTCGGATAGCGCGGCCACTGACCCAGCGGCCGCCGCTAAAGTTTGGTACTGTGCCGTGGTCACATACAGACGCCACACTCGCTAAATACTTCTCTGAACCTCATACATATATGAGTCGGTAAGTAATACAATTATAAACTCCATAAAACCGTAGTATAAATATTTGTGCATTTATCTAAATGTATGGGAGAGTTAGATATTACGGAGTGCCAAAGAGCTTAGACCTATAATTCGGACAGGGACCTATAATTCAAGACGTTTAGGTAGTAGAGAATTTATTTCACGACACATACAGCATAACAAAAAATTATAAAGAACAAACAGATATTCGTAGTACTTAAAGGGATATTTTAACCAAACGGGAAATAGTGGTATTATCAGACTAATTTGATAAAACCATGTCCATAATCATATCATGAATTTATGTGAATAACCTTAGATTAAATAATTTAAACAATAATTTTTTTAGATATTGTTTTATTTTTATTAAGATTCTATTTTAGAACAAGATAAATCCACTAAGAAAGGACATCATTTAAAGTAAAAAAAAACTGTGTCATCTTACAGCAAATGATCTTATAATTTTTTTTTGTTAGTACTTACAACAAACATCTACTACCAACTTCTAGACCCAAAATGGATATCCGAAAATCATAAAATGAGCATTTACATTTATGTATCAATTAACTATTTCTGAATAATTAAAAACCTAAACAACGCAAGACCATCGAAATGAGTATGTTTGCAACCTGTATCGAAAGGAACGGCCAATGGGATCGGCCGTGTACTCTGTGCCTTTCCCTCCGGTTACCGTTATCAGTAGCTTTTCTCTTTCTCTCTCGTTATTGTTACCTGCAAAATCCTGGTGCCCCAAAGGATCACAAGCTATCTACAGTTTACGGCACCTCGTGTATGGTGACCACAATATCCCCTTCCTGACACTAAAAATCTGCTCTGGGCTGCTTCAGCTGGAGTGAAAACTGACGTAATCAACAGGACTGCTCTTATCTTTTACTTAAGCCGTGTGCTGGACATGGCCTGATCCCGGAACCGATGACGGACCGAAACAGTTCTTAATCTCACCCAGTCCTACTCCAAGGGATCTCGCCTCGTGAAGGTGTCCTTCCTTTCACTAGAGTGAGAGGTGAAGCAGCGTATGCGTACGGTAAGCAACCAGCGTATGCATTAATACATAATCTGGACACTGTCTACAGAGGTGGAGTTCGCGTTTCCAGAAACATCCCCTTGGGATTTAGAGTCAGAAGCACTCGATAAAATATATTAGGGAACGGCTAAGCCTTTGGCGGTTAGCGGTCATCGGCCCCCACCAGAAGAGGCACGAAGCCGCTCGCCGAACTACGGCGTGCTATTGTTGGTATCTTCACCATGGAGGTGTTCCAGCCTGTTATTATCAAGAGGGTAGGACGTCTGCTCGGGTTCTTTTGTTTTGGGCTGACTTAGTGCCTTTCTAGGAATAGATGTTTCGAGAAGTACCGACACTCGGTTACTAGGAGTGAGTTGAATCCCGTCTATCTGTGTATGCTGGTGGAGGCAGATGAGAAGGCCCAGGAGAAAATGTCAAAGTCACGACCCAATTCGCCACCTACGAAGTGTGCGGCAGAGGCACACAATCTATCGCCCCATGCCGCCCTAGCCAAGATTCCTAATGTAGGTTGTAAATATTTTTAAAATTCGTGTCTATGAAGCTATATTTATCAATCATTTAGTTAACAAGTTTTGAAATAGTACTAGATTATTCGGTACACTGTTTATATACATATATACATAATATTTTTTGTAAAATTATTAAAACTTCTTTTCTCTGTGTATTTATATATTTACATTTCATCTCTGTAAGACAAAAACATTCGCCTAAAATTGCCGCCCCCTAAAATTCGCCGACCTAGGCTCCAGCCCTCCACTCGGCCTAGTGGTAAATCCACTACTGCTGAAAAAAATACTGTAAAGTTTATTGTGTAATTAAATCTTTTTGGATATTAATTCTACAATATATTAGCATTAGAATACAAGGAAAAAATGTGCTGCAATCTAAATACAGAATAGCCTACCTGTTGTCAAAAATATCCGTTAAATTATAAGGAACGCAGGTAAACATTTGCAAGTCGTGGTGTAACTTCATCGCCGTTCGGAGCCAACTAGCGGTGCGCGCAGGCAGGTCCAGGCGCTTCGTAATATGATTTTTAAGCGTTGAAGACCCATTACAAGCGATTGCGCGGAATATCCAACTCTCCCCTAATAGTTTTGATCTTGATTACCCGTTCCTAAAAATATCGCTCTTATCAGGGATATGAAATAAATATTTAACTCAGATTAGAATATCTCAAAATTTAGATTAAAACCATCAAAAAGAGACAATTTAAATAAAAAAGAAAATACTGCCCTTTTGGAGTACCCTTACCCTTTTGAAATATTAAGTTCATACAACTGTTTAATTTCATCTTTAAAGTTAAATCCCGTATTCTTTTCTTTGCACCCCACGTTCCTAACCCATAGCATATTTTAATATTAAATTTATTTTCAGATTTAATCGAAGTACTGTAAGTGCAGGCGTCACAGGTGTACTTACGGCTGAATTAGATGCTTTCATATACGATGGCACTGTTCTAGATTATTTAGTATCACAAGTAAGTATAATTATTATGGCTCTCCAGATGTCAAGATAATATTTACCTACTTTTTTATTAATCTTCTATATCTATCTGTACTAATATATAAAGCTGAAGAGTTTGTTTGTTTGAACGCGCTAATCTCAGGAACCGCTGGTCCGATTTGAAATTTTTTTCAGTGTTCGATAGTAAATTTATAGAGGAAGGCTATAGGTTATATATCATCACGCCAAGACTAATAGGAGCGGAGCACCAATGATAAATGTTTCAAAAACGGGGGAAAATTATCACGCTACGGGCAATAGGAGACGCAAACGAGGTTGCTTGGGTCTGCTAGTTTAAATATAAAAGGCCCAAGACATAGGTAGTAGAGCCACGCTGATTTCAGCACGAACGGGCTCGACTGGGGTGGTACTATCCTCGCATAGAAGATCAAAATAAAATAACAGCGTTCGTGCTGTCGTGTTTCGTTGGCGAGTGCGAGACCGGAGGCCCAATTATGCAGAAGCATCACTATGCCGACATAGTGTAGGTCACCATGCTGCATTGCAGCATTGTCTGCATTCGCAATGAGTATGGTGACCACCAATCTTGGATTCTGCTTATGCTTACCATCAGGCAGAGTAATTTTGGCAGGACCATACATAAAAAAGAAAAAAAACATGTCATATGTCTTAGGTTTTAAAAATATTATACAGTCTTCGTAACTTGAGAAAATTTAAAATTCGCTTCAGTTTGTTCCTAACACTACCTAACACACAGGGCCCTTAGAAAAGAGCCCTTAAGGTTTATGGACTTGGTGGCCACCTTGTTAATGATGGCCATCATTCACCGGCTCCCCGATCTGCAGCAGGAGAAAATACACTGACAACTATTCAACCTTAGTATTCAGTTTGCCCTCATGGTTACGAAGGTTCGGTGCCAATCACGCCACAATAAAAGCTAGTAAGATAAAGACAAAGACTTCTCAGAACTTTGTAGATCGTCCATCGCTAGAACAGTGTTAGTTTATGTTTTGGTTAGGCCATTACCTAATACTGACAGTTATGGTTTTCTTACAGGATGAGGACTGCAGACTTTTAACTGTAGGGTCTTGGTACGCCATGACTGGATACGGATTAGCATTTACACGTAATTCAAAATATGTTAGTATGTTTAATAAAAGATTACTCGATTTAAGAGCGAATGGTGATCTTGAAAGATTACGAAGGTATGTATGACAATTATCAATAATTTGTAGATAATGAAAGATGTTGATATAAATTTTAACAGTTCTTGTCACTGTGAAATCTCTAAAAATATTGACGTAATAATTGGGACAAATAATCACATAATTAAGCAGAACTGAATTATACCAAATTAATATCTATACATACAAATAAATAAAATTGGAGTGTCTGTTTGTAATATTAAAATAACCGCTTTTTACTAAATGCATATGTATGTATACACGGTACATATACCAAAAATGTAGTTAAAAAAATTTTTGTCTGTCTGTCTGTCGGTCTGTCTGTCTGTCTGACTGTCTGTCTGTTTGTTCCGGGTAATCTCTGGAACGGCTGGACCGATTTTGACGGGACTTTCACTGGCAGGTAGCTGATGATCCGGGGAGTAACTTAGGCTACTTTTTTAAGACTAACTTTGTCCCGCGGCGTTACTCGCGGTACAACAATAGCCGCGGGTAACACCGCGGGGTTCAGGTAGTATAATAATATAACCGTACCTTACAATGTGTTTTTGCTACATAGTGAATAGATATAGTACTAAAAACACATACCTAGTATGTATTTAGACATTGTAATATAAGTTAAATAATAATCCTAATCAATGATATAATCAATATCCTTATTTCGTCAGTGCCCTAATCAAGCCGATGTTATCATATTTTTGTACGAAATTTTAATACCCTACATTTAACTTCAGGTTCATTAAAATTTTAAACCTAAAGTTTTTTCCTTAATTCTCAAAATAAAACCCATAACCTACAATACTAAAAGGGTCTTAGTCATTAAAAATAAAAAAATAAAAGTAAATATATTAAGATTTAGAATTTACATTAATTTAAAACATTTTCTACATCTGCAAGCAATAATTGTGGCATTGGCTTTTAGATACTGGATGACCGGTACATGTAAGCCTAATAAACAAGAACACAAGTCATCTGATCCCTTGGCTTTAGAACAATTCTTGTCAGCGTTCCTGTTGTTGATGGCTGGCATATTGCTCGCGGCGCTGTTGTTGCTGCTTGAGCATGTTTACTTCCGTTACCTGCGCTCACACCTGGCTGCCTCCAGCGCGGGCTCTTGTTGTGCCCTAGTGTCTTTGTCTATGGGTATGTAACTACACATTTAAGCTATTATGAATACTCTTGTGCATGCAGGTGTAATTTCTATATCCTCAATTCATTGGAACTAAAGTTCCTTATGGGGCGTTGCGGAGAGGTAACCTAGCCGGCAAAAACGTCCGTAACGTTATATAAAAGAAACGTAAGATAAAAAAAAATGTATAGCGCCATCTGTAAGTTGCATATATTATTATATTTTATGATAAGGAGCTAAAAACGTAAGATTAAAAAAAATGTATAGCGCAATCTGTAAGTTGCATATATTATTATATTTTATGATAAGGAACTACGTTCCCACCTGGCGTCCCACGACACCACACGACTTTTTTTTTCATATAATCAAACAAAAATATAAGATCTCCGGTTTAATGATTTAGGTTACTTTGATTGCTAACTGAAAAACCTAATCTGAACCGTTAAGTGTAAGAGGTTCGTTTAATTTGTAATACTTCCGTCAACAGGACAATCACTAACATTCCATGGGGCCGTTGTGGAGGCAGCGGCGCGAGGATATGGAGGTCGGAGTCATTGTCGCTCTGCTGTTTGTGCTGCCCAGGTAAATCATTCTCCAGGGTAAAAATTATTTGTCATATGGCAATTGGGAAAAAGGGCTGTACAGCTGCGAGATCGAAGTTGTACAAAATTGAATTGTGACCGAACTTTAATTACAATGTTTGGTTTCTGGTACATTATCAAAAAGTAACACAAAATACTTAAAATTAAGCATCGTACTTTTATGTTTAATGGGACATATTAATATTAACTGCCTCGGTGGTTCGGGTCCATTTTGCGGTTGGACCCGAAAAATTGTATGTTCTGCAAATATTTGTTTCGGAATTTGGGCGTTTTCTACGTATTTACAAAAAAAAGGATGGAAATATTTTACCAGTCAATGTAGTTTTCATATTACAAGTTCTGCAAAACTTGAAACTATAGGACGTTATGTGTTATGTTCTTAAAAAATATTTTGTTTTCGGACATAATTATTAATATATCTAGGTGTGGCGAGCGCGGCATGAGCGTGACATGGCGGTTGCGCGAGCGCGGCAGTTGGCGGCGGCGCTGGCAGCGCACGGGCTGGCAGCGCCGCCTCGCCGCCTCGCCTCGGCCGGCGAGCTGCTGGCAGGCGGCAAGGCGCATGATGCCACGCACGTGCGTATGCTGAGGCCGCCTGCCGACCTACTCCCAGACCTCGATCGTCCGCTCTCTTGCGGGGATTTACGCGCGAGGTACGCATCACTTATACTTATGTCTTAGTTACTTACTATTAATAACATTTACTAGTTGGTGTCCTTCGGGGGAGGCTTTCTTTCAGCAGTGGATGGCACTAGCCTGGAGAGAGCTGTTCACCTACCTCTTATATCTAGGCACAAGTAGGCACTTTCAAAAGGTTTCATTATTGACTCTAGTTGCGTGATTCCAAAATGTCATTCCTATGGAGAAGAACCGGCAAGAAACTCCATAAGTTGTTACTCATCATTCATCATCAAACAGTTAACAAATATTCATTCATCTCACAAGATGATAAGAGGTTTTTAAGCTTCTTGCGCTGAGAACCTGGGTGATGGTGATAGAAAGTCCTCATAAAATTTCTTTATTTTTCGGGCAAGAGACTTCTCTCTTCGAGAGAGACCTCGGAAAGAACGGAATTTATGAGCACAACATAACCATTGTATAAATAAGCTTTTATTAGATGAAAATATATCGAAATAATGTTAAAAATCGTAAACTTCGGTAGACATAATTTAACTGTATATACAAGAACCAATGCTCGTATACTTGCCTACCTACGAGATCTTAATTTATGTGTTTGCATACTTTTTCAGAGAACGGACTCGAGTAGAAATGGAAACAGTGCTGTGAGGCGTGTATTACGCCACCTTTTTTCAATTCCTGAAGGCTGTTCTTACACCAAGTTATACAAGACGAAGTTAGTTATACCTAATATTAAAATGTGGACAGATAAAAGAACGTTGTAATTATTAAATAAACTATTCCAATTATTAAAACAGAGAGCTGGACGTAGATAGCGAAGCGTTGTTGTGGGACGCGCGCACGGTGCTGGCTGGGCTACGGGCGCGCGCCCTCGTGTTGTCTACTACAATAAAATATATTTTTTGGACAATATTATTAATTTTATTTACCTTCCACTAAATCCCTTGTTTACGACTAATTGGGCAAATAGAGACTGAAATTTAATGTCTGTTTAAGTCTGGTTACACTATTTTGTTAACCATGTGATCATTACTTGAAAATGGTTAGGTTCGCACAGTAGCAATCCAGATGGCTATGGCTAGTGACGTATAAGGATTAAATTGATCAAGTAAATATTTTTATCGACTCGCCGTTTCGTCCTTGTGTCATTAGGTCGTGTATTTAACGCTGCGATACATAGTAAAATAATAAAATCTGCGATAAGCGTGCTCCCGACCGATACGGCCGGGGCGCCGCTCGTGCGCGATGAGTGATCGCTCTTGTGGTGACGATGATAGGGTCGAATATCAAAGGACGCGTGTCAACAGTGCTTACCTTGTGAATGAAACGGAGGACAGAATGGAATGCAGTGACCGAATACAAACAAACATGGAGGTAGAAGAAAGTAGATTGAACAAGAGGACGAGAGAGGATAACTCATCAGAGGAATGGAATACAGTTCATAAAAAAAATAAAGTGGTTCGTAGGGATAGTCTGGAAGTGCAAGATAAATTTCAAGTGTCAGTCACACTTAATACAGCCTTACCTAAACAGTTTGCACTCGCCCGATTGTTTACACAAAACAAAATACAAGGCATTGAACGCATAAAATATGTTAATCAAAATAAAATTATAATAACTTTTGAACGCGCAACTGATGTCGATGATTTTATAGGGTGCAAAGCGTTTGCGGATTTAGGATGGAGAAGCCAAAAAACTTCGGAAGTCGGTATCTCTTACGGAATTATTAAAAATGTGGAGTTGGATCTTTCAGAGGCTGATATCTTAAAATGTTTATCATGTGATTATGATATTGTATCGGTTAAAAGACTAAACAAGCGGAATAATATTGAGTCGAGTTCTTCGAGTGCGATCAATCACAATTGGACTGAAAGTGAAACTATTCGCCTTGGCTTTAGAACCTCATCACTGCCTGGGTACGTCTATATTGAGCAGATGAGGGTGAAAGTAGAACCATATATATTTCCCGTGACACAATGCTCACGCTGCTGGAAATTCGGGCATACGTGGAAAATGTGTCCATCAAAAAAAGTTGTGTGTCCTAAATGCACAAAAAACCATGAGAATTGCGACACCACTTCCTATAAATGTGTGAACTGTACAGGAAATCATATGGCATTGCAAAAATCTTGCCCTTTATTCAAAAAAGAGAGGAGGATCAGGGAGTTAATGTCCGAGTTTAATTGTACTTATAGGAAAGCCTTATCAATATATGTCCCACCTAGCCCGATTCCTAACCTAACAGGTCCTAACAATCTGTGGGAAGACGATAAAGTACAATCACAACGAATTACAGTCTCGGAGAGTACACACGTGAATAATCAACACGATATCCCAGGAAGCGAACGCCTTTTTTCTCAACTATTTACTCCTATCGCGGATCAGCCTAAGTCAACGCAAGCACGTAGAAAAAAAAAGAAACAACGAGCGCCTACACCTGTACCCCCACCCCCAGCTTCCACTGTCGCAGATTGCACGGAGACTAACTGGAATAAAGATGCGTCGGGGTTCTCAAGTTCAGACGACTGTCCTCGGGTTGAAAAAGAGACTTATAGTAAGACTTCCAATAACAAATCTGAAAAGTTAAGTTTTTTATCATTTCTTATACAGTTAAAAAATATTATATTTAGTAAGACTTCCTTAGAATACAAAATTAAACAAGTAGTTTCAATTTGCACAGACTGGATATTGTCAAAGATTTTGAGTTGTACTTCTGTTAGTTTACTTTTTAATAGCCTTGTGAATTATGGATAGTACTTGTGTCAATACAAATTTTGTCATAATGCAATGGAATTGTCAAAGTTTAAGGCCGAAATCATTATCTCTCGAGACTCTGTTACTACAAGAAAAGGTACACATCGCAGTCCTAAGCGAGACTTGGCTGGAGCCAGGAAGTGCTTTTCGTATAAGCAATTATAATATATTTAGATCTGACAGATATGATGGATATGGAGGGGTTGCTATATTAACTCATAACTCCATTCAATGCATCTCATGTTTAACTACTTGCACTAATCCGGATATAGAACTAATACATGTTAAGGTTCTTAACTGCCCACACATAGAAAACATAATTTCTGTATACTGTCCATCCACAGTACGTACAGCACAAAATGATTGGGACTATCTATTTTCCCTCTCTGATAGGAAAACATTACTTCTCGGTGACTTTAACGCCCATCACCCTAACTGGTCATGCCGTTCTGATCGGAGGGGTCACCAGATATATGATTGTATGATAGATCATAATTTTATTTATTTAAATAATGGGTGCCCTACGCGTACTAGATTAGTTAATGGTATTTTACAGCAATCATCACCAGATATCTCCTTCATCTCAGCGGATCTGGCGACCTTATTTACTTGGCAGCCCACAAACGAAAATCTTGGCAGTGACCACTTGATGATTAAGTTATATTCTAGCATATACATACCTAAAAAAATTAGAACAAAAAGAAATTTCAAAAATAGTAACTGGAAGGCATATTCGTCTTACATAGAAAACGCTTTATCGTTAATATCTGTCCCCTCACAACTTCAAGATTTTTATAATTTATTTGAAAAGATCATACAAGAAGCAGCGAATTTATACATCCCTTTTAAAAAAATCCCCCAACATATAACCAGCAAATTTACACCTAAACCCTATTGGAACGCAGAGCTGTCAAAGGCGGTAGCTGAGCGTCGCCTGGCTCTTGCCAAGTTACGACGATGTCCATCCCCTAGTAATTTAGTTATACTCCAAAATAAAGTAAGAGATGCACAACGTGCTATTCGGCTAGCCAGAGGGCAATCTTTTCAGGAATTTTGTTCGTCTGTGGATGAAACCTCCTCCTCAAGAGTACTTTGGCGAAAAATGAAATGGATTAAGGGTCATCATACACACCATAAATTTCAACACATCAACAAAGAGAAAATGGAGAGGCTCTTAAGGGATATTACCCCAGATTTTGTTTGTCCACCTCAGCCTAAGATTCAATCGAGTAATAGTCATTTGGAATCCCCTATTACTCTTCAAGAAATAGAAAATTCTATAAAAAGTAGCGACACTGCACCGGGTAGTGATGATGTCTCTTTTTCTATGATAGCAAACCTTCCACCTATAGGTAAATCTTTTTTATTAACGCTATATAATCAATTTCTCAACCAAAGCTTTGTGCCTCTTCAGTGGCGTAACGTAAAAATTATACCTATTCCGAAACCTGGTCGGGATATTAATTCAGATAGTGCACTACGCCCAATATCACTAATTTCTTGTTTTTGTAAAATTTTGCACAGCATTTTAAATAAAAGATTGGAATGGTATTTTGAAAAATTACATATGTTTCCAGATAATATGGTAGGTTTTCGTAAATCTAGATCCTGTTTAGATAATCTGACACGTTTGGTTTCTCACATTCAAACTGGTTTTTCAAAAAATTTAACAACTGCTGCATGCTTCATCGACATAGACAACGCATACAATAATGTAGACGTGGCATGTTTAATCAAAGTATTGGACGGCTATGGGGTTGGTTCTCGGATTTGTTTATACCTTTGGACGTATTTAAGAAATAGACGATTACACGTTGACGTTGATGGTGTCGATTTATCTAGAGCCACCGGCCGTGGCTTAGCTCAAGGAGATCCCCTTTCCCCGTTACTATTCAATATAGCAACCTTAAACATTTGTGGAAAAATACAAAACGTTGAAATCTTGCAATACGCGGATGATTTTGTTTTATACAAATCAGATAAAAAGATACCTGATGCAGCACTGCAATTACAAAATGCATGCCTCAACCTCAGCTCGTTGTTATCAAAATTAGGGCTTGTGATCTCACCGACTAAGAGTAAAATCTGCATATTTAGGAAAGGTTATTCCAGAAACACAATTGAATTCCAAATCGATAATGTCCCTCTTTCTACTGTCAGCCATGTAAAATATCTAGGAATGTGGTTGGATTGCTCGTTAAGATGGAGAAAACATATTAATGAGACTATCTTGAAGGTATCCAAGCTAGTCAATATCTTAAAAGTACTAGTCGGACGAGGATGGGGTCTTCATCAAAAACATGTAAGACGTTTATATATATCTCTCATTCGAAGTAGATTAGACTATGGTAGTTTCTTGTATGATAATAGTTGTAAAACGTACTTATATAAACTCGACAAAGTTCAGAATCAAGCGCTACGAATTATAGGAGGCTTTATCCGGAGTACTCCAATACACACAATGGAAAGTGAGTTACACTTACCACCACTTCAACATCGTCGGCAATACTTGGCTTGTAAATTTGGGTTAAAAGCTAAGACGTTTAATGGTAGTAAAACGATTACTGTTGTACAGGAACTATCAGAGAGTACACATTCTTCTTATTGGGCTAACAAACGACGTCCCTTACTGACATCTATTTTCCAATCTTTAGATTCGATGGTGCTACATTCGTGTAACCAGTTAGAGATGTACTCATTACAAACATGGGTCAGTAATATAGATTTATCGCGGGTTGTTTGTGATTCTATACCATCAGTCAACAAAGGTAAACATTTGTATAAACCTCATGAACTGCGTAACATTTGTGTCAATTTTGTAGATCAACGATATGACAGTTACCATAAAATCTATACAGATGGGTCTAAAGTCGAACGAGCTGGGGGTGCTGCATTTTTAGACCCACTCCAAGGCTGCGAAATCAAATTTAGGATTGATTCCAATATTTCTATAATGCACATTGAGTTAATCGCTATAGCAGAAGCCTTATCATACGTTGAATCTATTAACTATGATAAATTCGTGATTCTGACTGATTCTAGAAGCTCTTTGCAACACTTAGCTCGATGTACCTCGCATATGCGAGGTAATCCGATAGCCTATCAAGTATTGGAGTCAATCCTAAATTTTCAATCACAAAGTAGGGAAGTTGTTTTGCAATGGATTCCCTCACATGTTGGCATTGCAGAGAGTGATTTCGTTGACCAATTGGCCAAAGAAGCGTGCTGGAATGGCATCGCATTAGAAGTATTGCCTTTATATACTGACTACACAAGACTCGTAAAAGAAAAATGTCATATGTGTTGGCAAGAATACTTTGATGAGAGATCGAGAGAGAAAGGTATTTGGTACCGTACAATTCAGCCTCAAGTTTCTAAATATCCGTGGATCGAGAATGTAGAACTTAACAGGAAAGCTTTGGTAACTGCCTTAAGGTTACGAACTGGTCATATAGCTTCAAAGAAATTCGCATTTTTAATGGGCAAAGTCTCATCTCCCAACTGTGAAGACTGTGGTGTGACCGATGATGTATTACACATTATTTTTGAATGTGTAAGAAACAGAAGTTACAGGGAACAGTTAGGGGTCTCGAGAGGTATGAATATCGGTCTTTGTAATAGTATTCTGGCTAACCCTGTGTCGGTGGAAGCCCGAATGTTGTATAAATTAGTAGAGTTATGTCTATGTTAGATGTTAATTTATGTATTCGTACTGTCACAGGGCGATGTGGTCGCAGAGCGACAAAGCCCTTTAATAAATAAAAAAAAAAAAAAAAAAAAAAAATGGTTAGGTTCGGGATATACCTAGTATTTAATAGAGAAAATTCTTCGTAACAATAGCCACTACAACACCCTAAAGTATCTTGTCTGCGTTGACTTAACCAGTAAACCTGTCCTGTAATTCCGTTTTGGAAACTGGTTTACCATGAAGAAAAACAGTTCCGTTTTGGAGTGAACACTGGTTTGCAATAAAGAAAATAAATCTATTTGAAAACTGGTTTTCAACAGTTATTATGTTCCTCCGATCCGATCATCGATCAAACCGATCATCATGAAACTGACACATATTCTTGGAGGTTTTAGTAGTAACCTTAGAGTATATATTTCCTGTAGGTATAGAGCGCGCCTATCGCACCGCTTACATAATGCGCGTTGTAAGCAGGTGAACTATAGATATATTTGCGACCAATAGGGATGTGCTAATGTGCACCACCGTCTTAGTCGGTGATCGATAAATAAAATCAACGATAACTGTTGTCGTAAAAAATAAACTATTCAGGAAACTAAATAATTGATTTGTAGGACTAATCCCGCCCACATTCCCACCACTGTAACTCCTGTACACCAGGATCAACAGCAGTGACCCACGAACACACCGAGTTATGACACTCGGGAAGTCCCAGGAAGAAAATTAACTGTCTTGGAACCCGCAACGAAATTAATCAGAAGAAAAACAGGAGGAGTTGGAAATGATAAATCCACTTCCCTCCTTAGCAAAGCGGGAGACAAAATGAAGTCAAAATAGGCAGACACCTTTTTCAAACCGGGAAGCACCACGGATAAAGTATTAGGGGTCCTAAGTGAGCTATGTTTGATTACTATAGTATGTATGGCAGAATCGCCTAAACGCACGGAAATTCACCGCAGTTGACACAAGATCCTCATAGTATACCGCCCCAGATGTCATTTGTAAACTATTTAGCATTGTGTTACGTTCATTGTACCAATGACTACACTCCCAGAGTACATGATGAGCCGACTGTTCACAGCTAATATCAGGTGTTGAGCATTGACACAATGGTGAATCGACCAATTTAAATGAGTGTAGTTTGCTCTTAAAGTTACCGTGGCCTGTAAGAAATTGAGCGACACAGTGATCTACCTCGAGCCATGTCCTCGACAACCGTTCGCGAACAGATGGTAAGAACTGGTAGAGGTGGCGCCCCTTAGATGAATCGTCCCATCGTTGTTGCCATTCATCCATTAGATCGTTACAGACATTGGACTGCTGTTGAAACAATCTTATGATTTTATCGCGGTCTCGTACGCCCAAAAAATCGCATTCAATAAATAATTGATTTATAACTAAATAACTAAGCAATATATGATAAATGTATTTTAGCTACCTAATTATTATGTATTATGCTAATGTAGTTTTATTCACTTCCCATAAATAAATAAAGTTCTTATTTTTGCATACATTGTTATTATGGAAAATAATAAGAACTGTATTTTCAAAAATATTTTTTTTTAACTTTATTTATGGAGATTAAATTACCAACATTTGTTAATTTTAACTCATGTGGAAAGTCGTTCAATTTCATTTCATGAGTTATTTTTCATGAGCTATATGAAGTTTTATAATGAATAAAAACTAGAGCAGTCTACGCATCTTTGAGAACGATTGTTACTAAGTATCGGAAAATATGATTAAAAACTGTAATAGAAATTTTAAGGAACATAAAATGAAAATCAGTATTATTAGCTAATATTTACTTTAATTCACATAATAGATTTAATAGTGTTGTATTTATTGACCTTTAAAAAGAGTAAGCTTATTGTAAAGCTGTCTCTTTGTCTCCTTCACATTTGCTTTTCGAAGTAAATATTTTACCCGTATCTGAACATATTTTTGGACTACAGCCCGTAGCAAATGAACTAGATGATTACTACAAGGTTCTTGTTCAAAGATATGTGTGTGAAGAACACTAAATATGTCTGTTCCAATGAATAATTTTAATGTTTTTGCGACCATATTTTTAGGATCACGTTCAAATTTCGTTTTCGCATTGATATTCGACCTCACCACTTTTTCTGTGGCAGTACAAATTTTAATCACATCATCTGATGGATATATCAGTCCACCCCGGTCTTTAAGTAAAATAAATGAATGTGAGGGTACAATGTCTCTTGCAACCAGTGCCCCTAAGCAGTCGATGCAGTCCAGCTTGTGTAGTAGATACCTTACTATATAACCTGCTATGTATGAAATAACTTCCTGTGAAATAACTGAGTGAGAGATTGAGGGTAAATTCAAACAATCCTTCTGGAAATCGCTTATGAATTTGTCGTCTAAATTGTTCATGTCTTCGTGAGATTTGAATCGGTGTCCTTTGGTGGTTAAGTTGATGTGATCAGTCGATGATGAACACGTTAATAAAGTAATTTGTTCTAATGATGCACAGTTTCCTCTAAAATTTTCTTTGAGCTCCATGTGAATAAGAAGCTTATTATAAATCGCCTTGAACTGCATAGCAGACGGATTATTATTGAAACCACCATGTGCACGTATCACTGAAAAAAGAATTTCCAAGTGATCCTGACTGATTTTATACATGGGGATAAAAGACAACATTTTTTCATGTTTAACTAGCCTTTCATACAATCCTTTCATGCTGGCAATGCAAACACAGAGTCCAAGAAATCCAACTTTATTTCTAGAGGACAAGACTTGCTGCTCATTTTTTGAAATTACTAGATTCTCTAAATAGATTTTTGTATCTTCTAAAAACTTTAAATATTTTGTTTCATTTTTTTCGTTAATAGGAGCTTTATAGTCAATTCCAGGAAATTTTCTTGAATTTAGAATATATATCAAATAAATTGTTAATAATGGTTATAAATTTGACAGTTGGATCAGAGTCAGCAAAATTTACCAAATGCAGTTTTTTGTCACAAAATTGTACAGCTTTTGCTACACTAGCACTGAACAACTGTACTGCGAGTTTAACCTTCATAATCTGGTTTTTGAAATCGATGTGACGTGTCGTCAGTTTATTGGCCAAATGAAAATTTTCATTTTCCTGCAATTTGTTGAGTTCGGCAAAATATTTCCATTTGATAAGGCCTCTATTGGCGTCACGTAACTCCTTTTTACTTTCTAATGTATTTCGAACAAGTTTTACCATATGACATGGATCCAAAAATACATAAACTCGTTGATCAGTTACAGGATGTTGGAAATAGGTTTTCATTTCAATTTGATGGTCAAATTTACAACCAAGCTCCCGAGTCATAGCAATATTTGCCGGACAACCGTCAAATGTCATAGACACCACTTCTACGCCAACATCATGGCAATTAGATAGACACATCCTTACTAAGTTGGCCCTTTGCTGACCTGTCACACCGTTTACCAAAAAATATCCTATTGGAATTTTCCAGTTATCGTTTATAGCTACTAAAAGAAATACCAGAGCCTGCGTACATAGCTCTGCCGAATCTCCCGATACGTCTGTCCCGACCCCAAAATCAACATAACCTTGTACAGTATTGCCGTCAAATTCTTTTTGTTGACGAATTGACATTTCATCTGTAACTAAGTTACATAAAACTTTTTTATCAGACGACTTTATTTTTTCATCAAGCACCTTGAAAGCTTCAGCCGTGAAACCTGGACTAGCGTTGACGCATTGGTACCATTTCCTAAGGGTACTAGGGTGTGGCAGGCACGTGTTAAAAGTATTTCTTATGTAAGAGTAAGCCTTCGGTGAGTAAAAATGTAAAGTCAACGCAAACGAACGAAGCTCAGGCGAATATTTTTTCCCTTTATGAAGCATTCTCTTGATAAGGGCTGCTGCAGAAACACCACAAGATTCCAGAAGGTCTACTTGTTCTTGAATTAGTAGTCTTTTATCTTTTAGCTCATTTAATAGTTGAGATAAACTCTTGACTTTCTTCTTTAAACGCTGACGAGCAACGTAAAGTGCATTGCATCGCAAACGACGGCGTTTTGCTATGTCTTTTAATCGAGCGATTTCTTTTTTTAACTTTCGTTTTCTTGGTGTATCAGTTATATCTGAAACAGATGGATATGCATATGATGTCGCTGCCGGGTTTATTTCCTGGTTAACGGAATATTGATGAACAGTTGGTGAAGTTACTGCGTCTTCTACTGGGCCTGAAGTAGATGCATCTTCCGCTAGAAAAAGCGATGGTACAGCATCATGTGTTAATCTGCGGAGTCCTTTTTTTGTTTCATAGAAGCTAGAATCCGGAAAATGCAATGAACATATTTTACTCCTTCCAAACATTTGGTTCCCATTTTGCCTGTTTTACGTTTTGAATCCACTGTTTCATTAGGTTCGGATCTTTAGGAAACCTGGAAGAGTGAAATGGGTTTAATGAAAAGAAATTCTCTGTAAAAAACGGAAAATACCCAAACATTCAAAAAGAGAAAATAAAACATAATCCATAAATTTGGAAAAAAAAGTCGTTTATAGAACGTATATCTTTTTATTTTTTTGGGAAATTAAAATTTCATCTTATCTAAAAGCTAAATCAACGCCGAGAACCTGCAATATTGATCACACCCGGATACAAAATTTCAGCCAGATCGGTGGAATTATTTTCGTATCGATCATTTAGAATTTTTTTCATGTCGCATCTTTGCCCCGCGGCGCCTTGACTGACCTGACTGACATTTATTTTAGTACCCATACCTATCGCTAACAGTTTCATCAGAGCTTTAGGACGTTGAATTTTGTTTAGCCGTAATTTTATCCGCCATTTTGAATTTTTGTAACATTAATAAATTTTGACCAAAGATTTATACTGATTGTATATCAACAATATACAATAACTATAAATCTTATAGTTTTGGCAGGCTAGGTGACTACCTGTACTTAATGGGAAGTAGATTTTAAATAACTGAAAGTTTTCCCATACTGACGTTCACTTATAAGTTAGATCCCCTATACGTAATTTTTACCAACAACTCTTCCTGGGAGAACAATTATATCAATAAATCGGGCTGTGAATGTTAATAATGACAATTATTTAAATAACATTAATGTACAAAAGAATCGATATAACTATCATAATATTAATATTAAAAAAAATATATCGAGTTTCGATACTGTGACACATCACTAAATGAACCCAACGTCCAAGCGGAGTTGCGGGGTAGTGCGAGGAGAATGCCTGCGCCCGCCCCTCGCGTCTCTTTCATCCCCGTAATACGTAATTTATTTTTACCTCAAAAGTACAAAAAAATTACTTACCTGTGAAATGTGATACTCGATTTGTGTTTGTTGTGTTTCCGAGTATCATTTTTACATGACTTTACAGCACATTTGACCATTTTAATGTCATAAATATTTTAAAACGCTTCTTGAAATTCGCAACTCACGCGCACCATTAGCAGTCGACGGTGACTACTAGAGTTCGTTCCAGTGTTCCCACCTGTGCTTACTGTTCTCACTTTGATAGGCGCGCTCTATACCTGTAGGAAATAGATACTCTAAGGTAGTAACTTATGATATGATACTTTTATCTGTGAGCACGGTCATGACCCCGCCAAAACAAGTCAAGCGAAGCGCAAGGCACTACCATCTTTTCTCAAAGTGCTTCGTCGTTTTTTTGAACCCTTTCAGCTTTGGTTTTCGAAATAATAATTCAAATTCTCAGGATATGATGTCAATAATATACTTATTAAACATACAAAGTTTCAATTGCATAGCTCTGATTTAGATTTTATTAAAATCTAAAATAAACCGATTTCGTTACTGACACACTGTAGATCGTCAAAACAGTTAGGGTACTTCCTGAAGTGCTAGAAAGCTGAAAGTTGTTACGTAAACTAAGTTTCGTATACAAACAACAAAACAATCATAAACCTATTGATTTTACCCCCTGACCCACAAGGTGGGAGTTTGTATGAGACTTTCATTTTTTATGCTAGAGGTTATTTTTAGTATACGGACTTTCTCAAAAGAAGAAAGAAGATGTACAAGAAATACACCCCAAAAAAAGAAAAAAAAATAAGCAATAAAAATACTGCCATAAGCAACTTTCAAAAAGAAATGAAATCCCACCAAAACATATTCTTGTTAAATTTTGCCAAGAGGCAAGAAGTTTGCTTAAGGCTTACCCTGTTAAAAAGTTAACGTATCTTATGTAGAGCCAAGCTTCTGAATCTACACGCTCTGACTCTATCTACCCTAGCTTCCTAACAACCTAACTAAGGGTTAATTTGATAAATAATAAAATATTGAAATAATAAAAGCTTTCGTGAGAGAGACAGACACTACTCAAACTAGTCTCTTCCTCTCTACTCCGATCACGCTTTCTGCCCGTTTGGCTGCCCCTCTAGATGTACATGCTCTATGGTTGTATTTTTCTTTTCAGGTCAGTGACGCAATGCAGTGCATCACTGTGCATAATTGACAGTTGCAATGACACTGACAACTGTCAATGAAGCACAGCAATTCAGAAAGCAAAAGTAGGTACCGGTAAGCCGATGATGACTATTGAAAATTGCAAAGTGGCTTTCGTCTATTTTTATTAAAGAAATTAAGAATATCATAAGCATGTCTAAAGACATAATTGTGCTCGCACCAAATGGAAGACGACAGAAAATACACTGTACCCCTGATACTAGTATTTTACAGGTAACTATTTTCGGCCCATGATTGAAGGGTTATGTATGTAAAAAAAATGGTAAACAATGATTGAAAAAGAGTTTCTAGTAGGTATGCATTACCATTTCAAGGTATTTATGACTAAATAATTTGAATGCGCTTTCTTTGTTATCGTAAAATTATTGCAATAAAGAAAAACATTATCTAAAAACATTTGTATTATCAAGTATAGTGCTCCTAATATTCATATACAAGTACCTCATTGTCGGGTCGTTCGTTGAAAACATTAACTACATATAAAAATATTTATTAAAAAAACTAACCCAAAGTATACAAAGTTCTTCAGAGGTTAGTTCACATCACCACAATATATAATGTAGCAAGAGCAAGGCTCCCTTAAAGCAAATACCTATAAAGATTTCTTGTAATAAACCTTGTTTTTTTAAAGATAGAGCAAAATGAAGAGCTTAAAGCTATTTCAGCTCTTTTCCAATTAGAAAAATACAAGTCTTATATGAATTGTTTGCACCTTGTTTTTATGCTGATTAAAGTTCAGCAAGGCCAATTGTAGAATGCATTGGTTCCTCCATAGTTTAGCCGGAACAAACAGACAGACAGTGAAAATTGTAAAAAACTAATATTTTGGTAAATGTACTGTGTTTACATACATGCATGTAGTAAAAAGCAATTATTTTATTATTACAAACGGACACTCCAATTTTATTTATTTGTAGAGATAAACTTCCATAGGTGTTTCTTTAAATAGCTTCTCTTTTTAGCATCTTTTTCTTCATAGCATTTTTTTTTATCAAGCCATTAAAAAACATTACTACTACATCCAGGAATTACCCCCTACAACCTCACAAATTTTACCTCTTTATAATGTTAGTAAATGACTCATGAATATGAGCCATTCATGAGTACATATGATTGTTTACTTTTTATTTAAGTACCTAAACATTTTAAGTATTAACAGGTATCATCCCTCACACCACAAATAGTCTTTTTGTGTTAAAAAATAAATATAATACTTATACTTTTAGGTTTTGGAAGATGTATGTAGTAAACAAGGTTTCCAACCTTCTGACTATGACCTGAAACATCATAATCACATTTTGGATTTGACTACCACTATCAGATTTTCAAACCTTCCTAACAAAGCTACCCTTGAAATGGTTGAAGCCGATACCAAGCGGATGGAATCAAATGTTACCATTGGCTTACAACTTGAAGATGGTAAGTCTACACAAGCTCCTTTACCTGCTCAAAATTCCGAATTTTCTGTGTCTATTCATTCCATGGGTATCGGAAGAGACAATTGAAGAAGCAAACTACACAAAAATACACTGCAAAGAGAAGAAATACTTTTATTTATTTATTTATTTATTTATTTATTTATTACAACATCACCTTTACTATCATTACAGGTTGCCCTAATGCGACAGAGAGGCTAACTTATATTTCTAATATTACATCCATTGTTTCATAAGTGAACAAAGAAGGATATACAGTAACGAAACATAAACTTAAAAAAGTAACAATCTATCTTAAAATTAAAATTAAAAATGTAAAACAAAACAAAATATTCATTCATTCATTCATTCATTTTATCTTTATTGTACACACATAATAGACATAAAAAAAGAGAATAACAACATACGAACGTGACAATTGGCGGTCTTATCGCTCATGGCGATCTCTTACAGACAACCTTTACATGGATAATTAAACAATGAAAAAATTTAAGGTAGAATAGTAGGGTGCACAGATTTAAAATTTTATAGCAAACAAAGATAAAATCATTAAAGTTCGAAAATTATAGCATTCACACACAAATAAACATCTAATCACATTACACATATAAAATACGAATACATACATATATAGACTAAAATTTAAACAATATTTAACAAATTATTATAATGACAGATAATAATCCTTCACTAGCTTTTTAAACACAGGTAAGGTTTTGGCGCGACGGATTGTTTCGGGCAAATTATTCCAGAGTCTTACTGCTTGCACAGCAAAGGATTTATCTGAAAACCGGGTGGAATGTTTTGGCACTTCAAGTTTTAAATTCTCCGATGATCTCAGGTCCCTACAGTGAGTGTTGTGTAAGAACTGAAAGCGTTCTTTGAGATATGAAGGAGTGTGAGGAAGAAACAGAATACTGTAAAGAAGAGAAAGAATATGAACATTCCGGCGAAAGCGTATTGGCAGCCACTTGAGTTTAGAACGAAACTCGGAGATATGGTCATATTTGCGTAATCCAAATATGAATCTAATGCAGAGGTTTTGGAGTCGCTCAAGTTTATTTAGTTGGTCTTCGGTGAGATCCAGATAGCTGACATCACCATAGTCAAGGATAGGAAGAAGAAGAGATTGTGCGAGCGCAATTTTGGTATTTGTGGGAAGGAAGTTACTTAACCTTCGCAGAGAACCCGCTGCCGCAAATAGTTTGCGGCTGACCTCCGCAATCTGGGAGCCCCAGGATAAGTACCTATCCATATATATCCCCAAGTTTTTGACTTTCTCACTGTATGGGATAATCGAGCCATTGCAAACAACGTCTGGTATTTGTTGAAAATTTATTCTACAGTGCATACCAGGACTTCCTACTATGATGACTTGTGTTTTGGTTGGATTCACACTTAGTCCATACTTCCTACTCCAGTCACATATTCTCATTAAATCTTTATTGATGATATTCACTGCTTCTGTTAAATTATCTGGAGTACCTTGTATATAAATTTGAAGATCGTCTGCATAAAGATGGTAGGAAGAAAGTAATTGATTTGTGATTGAGTTAATAAAAACTGAGAAAAGTAAGGGTGATAACACGCCGCCCTGAGGTACGCCCGCAGATGTAGTGCACCAAGAGGAGTAAACATTTTCAATACAAGCACGCTGCTGGCGACCATACAGGTAACTACGAAACCAGTCAATTGCCGATGGAGATATGTTAAGAGAGCACAGTATACTTAGTAACACATCAAAATCCACAGTACTGAAGGCGTTGCTGAAGTCTAGCAAGGCAAAGATCGTTAGCTTTCCTTTCTCCATACCCGATCTAACATCATCCGTAATATGGACTAGAGCTGTGGTAGTACTATGGCCTGGGCGGAAACCTGATTGGAGAGGATTAAGGAGACAATTTCGGGAGAGAAATGAGCTTAGCTGTCTGTAAGTCAGACGCTCGAGGACTTTGGAGAGAAAAGGCAGGATAGAAATGGGACGGTAATCTGAAAAGGAGGAAGGATTACATTTCTTAGGAAGGGGTATAACTTGAGCCAATTTCCATGCGGATGGGAAGATATTGACGGATATAGAATAATTAAGGATATGGCAAATCACGGGTAGAATTTCATTTAGGATGGGAAGAATCATATTACGGCCAATGCAATCGCTCCCCACGGCATTAGAAGTTATTGACACTATGCTCTTCCTCACATCACATGCAGCAAATTGACTGAAAAAGAATGGGGAACAGTCGGGAGTCGGCAGGGAAGAAAGATAATTTAGCGTCGCATCCTTGGTAGCCCCTCCATAATCGGAGGAAGCAGAAAAATGGGAATTTATGGAATCAATATCAATATCTTTTGAAGCATAATCAGGACGTGGTTTGCCGACCCCTAATGACCTGAGAAATCTCCAAACCCTGGCAGGGTCACCA
This sequence comes from Spilosoma lubricipeda, assembly GCA_905220595.1. Taxonomy (NCBI): domain Eukaryota; kingdom Metazoa; phylum Arthropoda; class Insecta; order Lepidoptera; family Erebidae; genus Spilosoma; species Spilosoma lubricipeda. The sequence continues at coordinate 9,252,725 of HG992290.1, forward strand.
TCATCAATAGAATTGTGGATATGTCGGCGCTGAGCATTCCTACACATCTTGTTGCAGCGATTTCTAATGAGTACAAAATTTTCCCAGTTTGTTGCTGTGGGGTGACTTTTATACCTAGATTGTGCTCTTGACTTTTTTCTTTGTACCGCCCTTATCTCTTCTGTGAGCCAAGGCGCAGGTAGGTGTCTTACCTTTTTCTGTCGTATCGGTGCATGCTTATCGAATAGGTACATAAGGTTATTTGTGAAGTGATTAACTTTTTCATCGATGCAGTTAGAATTTAAAAGCAAACTCCAGTCGATGCTACCTGCGTCTCTGCGAAGATCTTGGACATTCATGTCACGAAAATTACGGTGTGATATGATTTTGGATTTAGGTTTAGGAGTACGAGTGAGATAGGAAAGAAAGAGAAGATCGTGATAAGAAAATGAATCTGCAGGACATTGACCGTATTTGGCAACATGGTCTATAGAGGATACAAATATGAGGTCAAGGAGAGATGGATTACAGTTTGGTAAATTATGGGTCGGATTTAAAGAGAGAATGGAATAAAGAGAGAATGGAATATTGCAACTTTTATGTCTTGTAACAAATGAAATTTACAAGACATTTTGCGAGTACACTCAATTCACACGAAAAAATATCAAAATCTTTGTGAACTATGTTAATTAGACGGATAATTCGCGTAAGGGGTGCTTCCTTAAGTAGGTTAGTCCTGGCTACTGGCACAGCCAACAGAGGCGGGCGTCGGCGCCTCCACACGTACCGGTCAGGCGCGCACAGCTTCAGGTGGCCTAGTACCCCAGGATTATGTTCTAAACCCCGTAGAAGTTTTATTACATACACAGCAAGCGTGTATTCACGTCGCACTCTTAGTTTGTGATATCCAACCATACCCAGCACAAACAGTGTTGGGTACATCAATGGGTAGAACGGGTATACCCCGTACAGTTTCAAATATAAGTGTCTTGTAAACTTATTCTGAACCCGCTCTAACATGTCAGAATATTTTACTTCATGCGGAGCCCAAATGACCGCACTATGTTCCAGGTGGCTACGAACTAATGCGTCATACAATACCTTCAGAGTTGTAATGTTGGTGAAACCATGAGATTGTCTTAGCACAAAACCGAGGCTTCTGTAGGCTTTCTTGCATATATCCACTATATGTTCGCGAAACCTTAGATCCGGAGTGAAATGTACACCTAAATCCCTCACCTGCGAAACTCGTTGCATGGGCGTGTCTCCTACTTTATATTCGTACTGTATAGATGTTCTTGCGCTAGTAAAAGTCATCACTGAGCATTTAGACGCGTTTAAATATAGTTTATTCTCATGGCTCCAATCCACCACTCGTTTTATGTCATCCTGCATTCGTTCACAGTCTGACTCATCCCTGACCTCTAGTAACAACTTAAGGTCATCTGCATATAGTAAACAGGAGCCATGTCTCACGACCTCCGGTAACTTGTTTACCATAATAATAAATTGGAGAGGTCCCAAGTTACTACCTTGGCTTACGCCACATCTAGTATAATAAGGTTCAGATTCGTACCCATTATAGTCAACATACTGCTGTCGGTCTTCCATGTAGCTACCGAAAAACTGTAACAGGTGTGTCGTACATCCCACCTCTGCCAGTTTCCTTAACAATATATCATTATCGACGCTGTCAAATGCCTTTTTGTAGTCAAAATATGCGACATCCACCTGTAAACCTGCATCCACTGCCGGCACCAGTTTCACCATACAATTAAGTAGATTTGTGACAGTGCTACGTCCCGGCCGAAACCCGTGTTGTGCATCTGACAACTGTGCGTTTACCTGTCTTTGCATGCTGTGTTGGATAGCCGATTCGAATACCTTTGCTGGTGTTGACAACACTGCTATAGGTCTGTAGCCGCTGACATCTGGACCTGCCTTTCCTTTTGGCACTGGGATTACTCGTGTAATCTTCCACCTAACTGGGAAAGTCGCTTGTGTTAGACTGACATTGAAGATATGATGTAATGGTTCTGCCAGTATTCTACTACAGTCTCTGAATAGAAAGGCCGGTATACCGTCCGGGCCAGAAGAATGTTTTGGTTTGAGACTTACAAGTGCATCTTTTACATCTTGAAGACTTAAAGTCTCTAGATGCACTCGTGCGCTATTCGTTCCTACCTCCGCTGCTACTGTCCGTGCGTCAAGTTGAGGTCGTTGTGTACTGTACACCGACTCAAAAAAAATTGCAAACTGCGTTGCACATTCATCATCTGAAAGATATTGACCATTGTGTACAATATTCTGTTTATTTGTTCTACTCCTCTTTGACCTAACATATTGCCATAATGATTTTGGATCTTTTGCGAATTGACCTTGAATTTTATTTAAGTGTTCTTTGTGTGCAATTTCTATTAACTTTTTAATACGGGCCCTGCACTGAGAGAATTCATAATAATCATTTCTAAGCTTAGTTTTTTTAAATCTTTTATGTAGGCTGGCTTTTATCTGAATATTTTTGATAATTTGTTTAGTATACCATTCCGGGTATACATACTGTGAAGTTTTGTCACTAAGCTTTTTACGCGGAACACACCTGTCTAACGCATTGTCAAGCTTATCATAAAAAATATTTAACGTTTCTTCAATATCATACGACTCATACATAGTGCTCCAATCTATGGAAGTGAGCATGGAATACAATAGATGATAGTCTGCTCTGTAAAAATTCCATTTAGGTCTAATTTCGCGAATCTTGTTGTTTCCGTTAATAACATCAGAGGATGATGATGGGGCAATGGTAGGAATGAAAGTGTTTCCAACGCTCACCGCCAGTGGCGGGTGGAGCGGGTCTTCGCGCACAAGTGCTTCGTCCGCCGCTACCACCGATACTCCTCCCCTAATTCCTCTACATAGGACTAAATCTAACACACGATCTAAGCAATTGGGTACTGCGTTATTTTGAGTGAACTCGCAAAATGTCACAAAACATTCATAGTAATTACTAATATTTGTCGAACAAGAATATAAATTAAAATCTCCAATCACAATCACTTCTGTGTACTTGTCACATAATTCTTCAATTAATCTAAATAAAATCATATACTCATTTTCTGAACTCCCGGGTGGAATATAAACTACACAACACAAAAATAAAAATCTATTATTTAAATGTATCGTCGCACAAACTATCTCAAAAATGCAGGTGTCTATCGACGCGTCCTTGAGCAACACCTGTCGCATTTCGAATCGGTGTGTGGCCACGAGAAACACCACCCTGCTTGCGACCGTCCGCTCGATCACAACGTAATATTTTGTATCCCGGTGGGAGAATTTCCGCATCTTGAATAGTTTCGTTGCACCCTGTTTCAGTAATTACAAAGAGGTCCGCGTTAGATGATACTACGTTATTTCTAAAAATGTTTAATTTTGTTCGAAGACCTCGGACGTTTTGGTAATATATTTCTATTGTTTTACTGGTCACCTTTTTTGTTTGATTTACGAAAAAAAATCCACTCGTTAAATTCTGTATTTAGTGGCCATGCATCGTCTTTCATCAGGTTCTCAAATATTTGTACCGGTACTCCAATTCGAAATGACGAATATTCCTTTTCTGCTTTGTGACTAATTTTGACTATTTTTACATCCACTTCTTGGCCGCATAAACTCTTTACATACTCAGTCATTGTTTCTATTGTTGTATCAGGATGTAATCGCCATACATGCAGATATCTCTTCCGCTCCGTAGCCTGGATAGCCATCAATTGAGTGTTCTTCCCCGTTCCAACCATTTTAGTGCGTCCACTCAGCCTCTTATTTTTCTGTACGATTGTCCAGTCTCCTATGGTATTGTTACCGTCTTGGCATGTTGACATTGGTGAGCTATCTGTGCACAATGTAATATCCGAACTCGGGCATGGTTTCGTGGCCACATTTGTGTTTTCATTTTGTAAAATAACGACTTTTTGGCCTTTACTGGACATTTGTTTCGAATTTTTTTGGCGCGGATTCTTTTCGTGAGTGCTTTCTGTTGTGACTGAGGAAGAAGAAGAGGAGGTTTCCTGTACTATATCAGTAGTCTCTCGGTGTTGACAGGTCAACTCAGTTATCCTGTGTATACATTTTTCTTCAAGTCCGCCTATCACTTTTATTAGGCGATCCAGATCAGTTTTTGTTTGGCAGAATTGGATTTGTAAGTCTTTAATTGCATTTGCCTGGCTGTCCATGCGCATCATCATAACTGTCCGCAACTCCCGAAGTTCTTCTAGCAACTGAGAATCTATTTTGTCCATTACGATTTCATAATCAGGTGTGATTGTTGGTGAGAACTTAGTTTTACTGCCTCTTTGTATGTTTACATTGCTAGGCGTATGGACTGTAGTGTCTCTATCTGGCGTTTCATCTGTATTTTTTGGCTTTTGATTTAATAAAGAAGGTGACATCGACTTTACAGCTGGTGAGCTCGGTGGTGTGCGCTTAAGTTGCGGCATTATATCGTAGTTATGCACCAGAATAGAATACACTAAGTGCACTAAGCTAAAGGAAGTTTAACGTGAATCACTCCTTCAAGTATGTGTAAGCTTATAGTAGAATTGGATGGATCTTACTTGCATAGGTGAGAGTTGACTATGTGTGCGTGTTGTACGCGGCTTGCATCGGCGCACCCGACCGGGCGCGTAACGATGTTGCGAGTTGTCCTAGGTCAGTGTCGCACGAAGCGGGCCAGCCGTTAATTAAAACTTTTAAAATGTATTTGCTTATATCTTCGGTGTAGTATACTTAAAACAAACCCTACACCAACTCAGGGTTTATTTACTGTAATAAGTGAGTTTAATAGTAAGGCCAATCAGAAGCTTGCGTGAGAGAGACAGACACTACCCAAACTCAGTCTCTCTCTCTCTCTACTATGATCACGTCTTCCGCCAGTTCAGCTGCCCCTCCAGTTATATGCTCTAAGGGTAGACTAAACTCCTTTCTAAAGAAGGATCTATGTCCACAATTAATGAAATTATCATATTGATGATGATGAAACTAATACTTTTATCCTCTTTATCATTTTTTTTATTATAAGGTGAAAGAAGAACAGCAGATTTTTCACCCACTACAACTTTGTATGATCTGGTGATATCATTGGCTCCATCAGAATTAGTTTTGATAAAACAACCAACAATATTGTATATGCGTCAAGAAGTTGTTGGTGAAAATGCACTTAGAGAAAAGACTTTGAGGCAATTAGGATTAATTAAAGGCAGGGCGATTTTAAGATTACTAAACAAACAAGAAGAGGCAAGGTATTATAAATATATGTTCTTTGTCTGCCTAATTCGATTTCATATTCATAATGTCTAATACAATAATTTTACTTACAGACAGGCTAATGTGTCAGCATTTTATAGAAAGTCTGTTACTGATGCACAACATGATAAAAAAGCTGATGCGCCCATACCAAAGCCAGGTCCTATACAAATTGCTGAATCTGCACCAACAGAAGTCAGTCAAAGCAAACATGAAACACCAAAAGGTGATATTTTGACAAAATTTAAAGAAGAAATACGTAAAGAACAAACAAAAGAGGAAAGAATGGCAAAACCTGAAGAAGTTGTAAATGAGGAAACAGTAGATCTGCCAGTACAGAGTAACGAAAGTGAAGACCCTATGGATATTGATATAGATACTTCTGCTTCAAGGAGTGCACATACACAAGAGAATCTTGAAAGAAGACTTAAGATTGATGAAGAAGTGACATTTGTAAGATATTTTAAAGGTTTATATATAATGTTTTGAAAAGTATACTTAGTCTAGGAAATATTTATCACATTTACACATTCTTTAGCCACAGAGAGGTAACATATTCACAAGTATGAAAAGGGCATTTGGTAAAAAATGCTAAGTGTAAATAAAATACCAAAGTTTCAGCTCTTTATTATTTATGGTAAAAACAAATTTGTACTTTTTGTTATTTTTATCTGTTTTTTTTTTAACTAAGCCAGTAATTTTAAAGGAATGTTATATATTTAAGTTGATGATACTGAATTAAGGTCACCAAGGTTATTTATTGGTGAAAATTACTGGTAGGTAGCAAATATTACTGCTATCATTAATGTACATATCAGAATTAAACCTGCTTGTTAATTATAGCTTGGAAATTACAAAGCAATAGCTTTTAAACAACCGGATTCCATAGATCATGAGCCAGATGACCTTCCAGATGACTTCTATGAATTATCAATTGAAGAAGTGCGTAAATTGTACCACGATTTACAACAAAATCGATTGAGTCTGGAAAACACCCCTCTTATGTTGGCCTCAATTAGAGACGAGAGTGATGCGCAGGTATAGTAATATGTTGTGGTTTGTGGTTAGTAAGTAGTACATTTACAGCATTCATAGGGCTTAGCGTGAGTTTCACATCTACTTAATCGTCGCGGTGACCGCATTCGGCGTTGTAACTAGGCCCTTAGTTGCAAGGAAGTTCAGGATAATTAAATGGTAATTAGTAATATTTTTTATCATTAGATAGTATGTAGTAAAAATTTAATTATGTATTTGAAATGAAAGTACATAATTGTAGTATATAATTAAAATATAAATGTTATTTTCCAGTCTTCTCAAGAAAAACTTAAATTATACAAGAATGTTGTGGTACGGATACAATTTCCAGACCAGATAATACTACAAGGAATTTTTTTGCCCTCAAATACCATTGAGGATGTTACAAATTTCATAAAAGATCATTTGTATAATCCTCAAGAAAAGTTCGATATATGTAAGTACCGATTAAAACATAACGATGTTCCCTTGCAAATGTGTTTAAAGGCGTATACGCATCCGCCCATGGGGCTTTCTATGATAAGATATGGGGGTATCCACAAAAAAAAACCTGCACGTCCTGTTTTTATTGTGTTAATGTTTCATTGACAATCGGGTGCTGGACATAAGCCTCTTCTTAGCAAGAGGGTTAAATTGTTTATTTCACCTCCTTGTTAAGTTTTTTGAAGTGATTATCGCTGTCTACTAGCTCAACCCCGCGGTTATTGTTGTACCGCGAGTAACGCGGGTCAAAGTTAGTCTAAAAAAAGTAGCCTACGTTACTCCCTGGACCATCAGCTACCAGCCAGTGAAAGTCCCGTCAAAATCGGTCCAGCCGTTCTAGAGATTACCCGAAACAAACAGACAGACAGACAAAAATTGTTTTAACCTCATTTTTGGTATATGTACCGTGTATACATACATATGCATTTAGTAAAAAGCGGTTATTTTAATATTACAAACAAACACTCCAATTTTATTTATTTGTATATATAGATTACAACACAGAGGTCTCTGCGTTGGCACTCAAATGAACAATAATGACAGCTGGTCTAGTGGTTTGTAACCCTAACTTCTAAGTCGGCGATTGTGAGTTCGATTCCCACTATGGACAAATAATTGTGTGATGTGCATGATAATTTTTTCTTCTATGTCAAGTAATTATTTTTCAACTAGCTTTTTCCCGCGGCTCCGCCCGCATGTATATCAGTAATCCTGGAAGAGAAGCCTATGTCCATACCAAATTTCATTGAAATCGGTACAGTGGTTTATCTATAAAAGCGTGACAGACAATACTTTCAGATTTATAATATTAGGGATAGTTGTTTTATTATTATTAAATAGTTGATGGTGAGAAAGATGCATTACAAATTTTAAAATTTTCATGTTACAGTTACAACTCCAATAAAAGAATCTTTCGAGCCTAAAATGACATTACAGGACGCAAAATTTGTACCGTGCGTTCATATGCACTTCAAATGGTTAAATCAGGACATCAACAATCAACTGTGTTTAAAGCACGAGATTTATTCAAAGTTAACAGCACCAGATGCAGCAAGTATACTGGCTTCGAAATATAGGTAACATACAAAAACTTCGTAAAAATAGAAACTTAGTTGTTTAGTTAAATTGACAAGTTTAAAAAAAAACCTTTTGAAAGCCCTTGAAACTTTTTGTGTGTGTAACACGAGTTGAAAGCGTTGATTAGGTTGATGGCCACTGCGCTCACTGCAGACCAAAAAGAAGATACACTCTTGGAAAGAAAGAAATAAAACATTTATTAGTCACATATATTAAACATGTAAAAGATAAAAATAAGATATTCAAGTTAGATAAACAACAAAAAAAAAACAATATACAAAGCAAACAAAATGAAAACAGTGAAATGTCTAGCTGTGCGACTGAAAAGCCACTGCTCAGCTTATGCTGCTGTCCTGAAATTGACCACAGCGCTGATATTCAGCTGCACAGTTTCAAAATAAAACGCATCAGAAATAATTTAAAAAAATACAATAAACACATAAGATTAATATACACAGGTTAAAACTAAAGTAACAGGAAGGTATTTAAGACTACAAACATTACAAAGCACTGGATTTTTGGAATGTCAAAACAACACTGTCACTTTTGCTTTTATGACTAACTAAGTTGCGAAGTGGCGGTGGCAAAGTATTGCAGCACTTTGTTGCACTATATCGGAATCCCCCTTTAAAAGTTGTTGTTCTGTATCTAGGAATGTGCAGTGGCCCAGACCCATCCCTGCCATTGTACCTTTTGCGTTCCATCCAGTCTAATTTCTTAAAACAAATATTCTGGCGTTTTGTATCTAACAACGCAAAACAAAACTGTAGCCAAATGTAGCTCCCGCCGCTGCCGCATTTTTAAAATACCAGCTGCATTCAGAAAAGGTGTAACATGGGCTCGTCTCGGAATATTAAAGCAGTTACGCTCACACGCGTTCTGCACTCTTTAAACCAAACCAGCCGCTTTAGTGAATAACCAAGGACGATATACTACACCTAATAAATGAACTTTAAAATAATAGCTCGCGACTATTTGTATGCATGAAGGTCAACACCTATGTATTTAAACAAAAACGTATGACTTGTTTAGGAACAAGGGTTCTTCTATAGTAATTTTGCTGGTCCCCTAGTCAACTGATTTTCTTTATATTTTGGTTACGGTGACTATCTTCAACAGAGTATTGTTTTGTACAGTCATTAAAACAGGTTTTTTTTATTGTAGAGCACCAACCAGGAGAAGACAAGATGATGGAACTCATAATAGTCAAAAATTCAGCAAACCATCAACCTCAAAAGGGAGTAAAGTACCAAGCTGGTTTAAGAATTGAACAAGTATTGCTAAACTTTTGTTATGGGTAGAGTATAAATACTGCTCTATGGGATACAATTGTAAATCTAATTCTGTTTTTATTATATTTTTTAGAAATTGTAAATAATTTGCAAATTTACACCTAGGAAAATAAAAACACAAATTATTATAAAATCAATTTTATTCATCCTTATTTGTACGTCATCACAGCAATATTCAGCTTCAGGTTATTGTAACATTGAAGTTTTTTTTGTATACATTTTAAAGATTTTTAATGCTATAACAACCAAATACAAGCAAGAATTCTTGTATTTGGTTGTTGTAATATAAAATCTCGCCATCATGACCATGACATTGAAATGTATGATATTATAAAGACCTATACAAGTAGAAACACTAGTGTATGGTTACGCGTACCTTTATGGGAATAATAAGCACTGCTGATCAGGACTGGATGGAGACTGTTTTTTAACCTCGCGTCGTCCACAATGAACGTTAAAAAAGCTGCAATACATCTAACACACAATGCCATCTATCTAGTCCCAAACTGAGCAGAGCTTGTACTATGGGTACTAGACAGCTGATATAAATACATAAATACTTTATTTGTAACTACACATATATATATTTATATATATAATATAAACACATATATTATATATAATATAAACACATATATTATATATACATAGAAAACACCCAAACTCCGAAACAAATATTTGCAGATCACATAAACATTTGATGGTATTGTTACCAAAAATAAAAAAAAGGAAATATGCAAAAGAGTAGCGCGTCCAATAAACAAGCCGCTTTTCAAAATTAGTTTCCCTATATCTATATGAATTTCTCGGTATTTGGTCCCGATTGCCCAGTCCGGTGATGCAGTAAACATAATACATAATAATATTAAAATAAACTAAAGAAAGACAGCTGCCGTTGACCAGTTGACAGTGCGTAATCACACTAATATTATAAAGGTGAAAGTTTGCGAGTGTGTATGTTTGTTACTCTTTTACGCAAAAACCGAAACCGAAACTCAACGGATTTGGATAAAACTATACAGTATACAGTAATATAGCTTATACATCAGAATAACACATAGGCTACTATTTGCCGCGATAAACGACATACAAGCGGGTGGAGCCGCAGGCAAGTTAGTTATTAATAAAATATTTTTTACAATAAGCTCTCACACTAACACCTAACCAAAACAACAAGTTCCACATAGCAATTCAAGATAAGAACTTTTAATTTCCTCTGCCCTTTATTTAGCTTCTCATGCAAGGTTTTCAGAAGTTTATATTTGGTTCGTTACGTTTTAATATTATTGTTGATGAATCAGTTTTTAAGACTTAAGCCGCGTCATTTTGCATTGTGCACATGGCATAAAAAAATATACAATAAGTTCCTACTCTAAAATAATTATAGTTGAATAAATGATGGCAGTGATCCTAACTTACATCTCGTAGGTTTAATATTTTCATATACTTCATTATCATCTTTACTTTCTTGATAATATCTCTCCAGGGTATTTTCATAACTTTTTGCTACAGTAGTTGTTGCTGTTTCCGAAGCCAGTTTTTTTACTCTTAATTTAGCATTCTTTTGCGGAGTTAATGACCTTGTAATCAAAGTATTTTTAACTTTATGCCCTGAAAAAATATTACTATGTCGTTGTAGACATTTGCTACCTTTTTCACAATACCCTTTAAGAAAATCAGGGCACACTTTTGCTTTTTCGTTTAATTTAACATGAAGGTAAGGACATTCAGGTTTGGTGCATGTTCCTTTTAAATAAAAATAACAAGTAGGCATCTTTTTCATCGTTAAATCATGAGAGAGCAGGCAATCTTTGTCGTGACAGAGACCCTTTATAAACTTCCGACATACAGATACGTGTTTTTTATCGTGTAGAAACTCGCAGTTTCCGTGTTCTTTTCTTAAGCATTTACCGAACTTACGGAACAAAAGGCAGGGGATGTTATTTTTCTTTAAATTTCCTTTATTTCTATTCAGTCTTTGATTCGATTGTACCTTTTTATGTTTATCAATTAATGTCCGTATTCTAATCTTACTGTTTCTTACAACAGGGGCTTTATTATGCACCAATTTAAATTTATTTCTCTTCATAGTGGAAGAATTCAAATTGTTTTTGTTGGTTGTTTGTGTGTGATTTTGATGTTGTGTTTGCGAGTTCACAACATTTGTCTGTTTACTTACTGCATTTTTAGCATTGTCAAGTTCTCTTTTGATATCTTTCAATGGTACAGATTTGTACTTGTTTATTTGAATAGTAGTTTTAGGTTTTTCGAGCACGGGCTCTTTTGATACTGTATTTACATTCTGTCTTACTAAACAATATCGAGATTTTGCAGCTGGTACTGCCATCTGATTCCCTAACTGTAATAGCTCTTGTTCATGCCAATAATTTGAATAATTGGATACTGGTGAATGCTGAGTAAAATTAATATTTGTACTAGGTTTATTTACATTAACAACAATATCAACACTTTTAGATTGGCGAAAATTGGGGTTTATGTGTATCCTGGAAGTGTTATTTAAATTTACCGGAACACTTGGTATAAACTGATTAAATCTCGGATTCACATGCATGGGGTAATTGTTAGCTTGAGTTCTATGAAAGTTAGGGTTGATGTACACTTTGTTTTTACTTTTGTCAACATGATTATTACTATACATTATTACTGTTGAGCGTGTCAGGCTCTCAACTCAATGAATACTGAAATAGTTTGTTACCAACTTTACACTGTATACTTTCTACTAAGGTAGTTTCAAGAGACCTGATCGATTCTTCGATACTAGTGTCATACATAGATTCCACAATGCTATCAAGCTCCGATTTCTTATTGCCGTGAACCCAAAGCACACTCATATGAAGGGATGGATCCTGAAATAAAACAATAGTAACAGTTAAAGAAAACAGTACTAATTAACAGTAAAAACAGGCCATTATTAATACCATAAAGAATACCATAGTAATTAGGTAATTTTCATTATGCCAAAAACTAAAATAAAATGGCTTCTACACTTCACATGGTATGTGACAAAGGTACATGATTTGCCCAATTAAATTATATTATTTATACAATTACATTACATTTATACAAATACATTATACAAAACCCCAATATCATTACTACTAGTTTCTGCACGCAGCTTCGCTCAAGCAGACTTTCATCCCCTGATTTACCCCCTTAGGGGTGGAATTGCCAAAATGCCTTTCTTAGTGCTCACTTGCGTTATATTTAAGGAACCTACATGCAAAATTCCAGAATTCTAGATTTAAAGGCTTGGGCTGTGTGTTGATCTCTGGGTATGTCAGTCACTCATTATCGTCGTACCGCGAGTAACGCCGCGGGGCAAATTTGGCAAAAAATGTAGTCTAAGTTACTCCCTGGATCATCAGCTACCTGCCAGTGAAAGTCCCGTCAAAATTAATTCAGCCGTTCTAGAGATTACAAACGGACACTCTAATTTTATTTATTTGTATAGATAACTCAATTCCGCGGTGTTACTCGCGGTTATTGTCTAGTCTAAAAAAAGTTGCCTAAGTTACTCCTTAGATCATCAGCTAACTGCCAGTGTAACAAAATCGGTCCAGCCTTTCCATACATGTATTGTATATACATACATATGCATTTAGTAAAACGCAGTTATTTTAATATTACAAACAGACAATCCAATTTTATTTATTTGTATAGATAGAAGATAAGATGATGAATTATTATCTGTCACTATGAATAATTTTGGGTTCATTATACATAATATGTAATAAAGTCTGTATGTGTGTATGTACATTACATACATATATGTAATGTACATACACACATACATACATGTATGTATTTATATATGTGTATGTGAACGTATGCATCTCTTTTTAAAAAAAATATTTATTGTTTGAATATTCACATAATGGTGTGCTACTGGTGTATAAGCTGCCTAAAATCATAAAACCCAATATCCAAACTAAGGTTGTCTGGAAGTCAATTGTTACATACACCTTTGTTAATCATCTTTTGTTGTTTTTTGTTTGTTTTATGTAAACAATATAGATATATAAGTAAGATAAGTTCTCCTGAAATGTGGATTTGAATGTGCCAGAATGAGTTATCTATCTATAGGCCCAATCCACATTCAGTCTGGGACATGTATAAACCATAATTACATATAAAAAAACAGAAACCTCATAGAAAGTGGGCAATTTGAAATCTTCTAAAACTTGATCCACTTTTCTTGTAATCGCCAATAAGTACTTTTCTGTAAATGGATCTACTGTCAGCGATATGAATGTTCTTGAGTTTTCTTCGTTACAGTATACTTTTAAGCCGACAAAACCCAGTTCAAAACTGAAACACCAAAATAGCATTGCATCACTTTTATAAAAAGCTGGAAATGAGAAAGTAAGTTGCACTAGATAATAAATAATAATAAATAATAAATATTTCGGACATCTAAACACACAACGCCATCTAGTCCCAAGATAAGCAGAGCTTGTGTTATGGGGTACTAGACAACTGATACAAATACATATATACTTTTTTTTTATTGTAAATACATACATATTATAGATAGAACACACCCAAACTCCAAAACAAATATTTGTAGATCATACAAACATTTGGTCCGACCCGGGAATCGAACCCGAGACCTCATGATCAGCAGTCGCTCACGCCAACCGCGAGACCAATGAGGCAGTCAAGATAAAACACACAAGCAGTTTAAAACAAGTTATCATATTTCCAACAGTAATTACAAAGTTTCAGAAATACTTACCTTTCAACACCCTTCAATTTTTCTTGAAGTGAGGCACTGAAGGCTGTTATCAAATGATACTTCAACACAACTGTCTTAGACAAACTGATGTGGAAATCTTCACACCTGTGACATGATCCAGTCCTCAAAACAACTTTTTCATCCAATTTGTCTATTAAATCATGTATTGAACTCACATTCAGATCTAAAATAAAATGTAGAAATAAGTAAATGGAGGTAATTGTTTATTACAAATGTTGAAATTAATACCCACATTGTACAAAAACAAAAGTTGCCCAATTTCCTCTAACATGAGGAAAAGAACGTATTCGGCCACTATGAAATTGAGGATCGTCTTCGTGTTCACTTAAAGATACAACAGGTACTTTACTGAGATTCGGCGGAGGTAGTCTTACTCTGAAAAGTATATTTATGATTGTATTTTATACAGCATCATTACAACCTGCGAAGAAATAGTTCTGAACACAGTTATGTACCTTTTACTGCGAATAGTTTCTAATTCACAATCACTGTCTTCTGAATCCGATTTATACTCACTTAAAGAAGACAGCGCTGACATTACATTAATGTTGAATTTATTACAGAAAATAACTTCGATAACTTAGAAAGAAGATAAAATTATTTTTAGAACTTGAGTGAGTGTGTGCAAGTGTGTGTAACCTTTTTTGTTGTCATCAAAATTGTCAAATGTTGACAGATTGCTTATATCACATGAATCTGCTGGCTATGGGATTATACGACTTAAGACTCATCTTCTCTAACAGTTAACAAATCATTAATTATTAGTTTATATAAAATAAAAATATTGGCTATTTTTGTCACTTCTACTTTGGGGGCACGCTAGTTTTAGAAAGTTTTAATAATTTTTTGACCCAAACTCCGCGTCTGTGTTTTGAGGGAAAAAATCGGGGGAAATCATTTTTTGACCCCCGACGCAAAAAGAGTGGCGTTATATGTTTGACTTTGATGTCTGTCTGTCTCTAGTCGGTTCATCCGTTTGAGATCTATGATAGCTCTCAAACGGATGAACCGATTTCGATGCGGTATTTTTATTTGAAAACCAGTTTCCTTGGGGTGGTTCTTGGCTATGTTTCCTCCCGGTACGGAGCTATACTCTTTTTCATCTATATTTTTCTGTACCTGTATGCAAAGTTCGCAACCTAGGTAACCAACCACATCACGCTTCTTCCCCGAAATAATTCTAAAAACTTTAATATTTCACTATGAGGCCACGTAGTCCTCATTTTGAAAATTTGTAAATAAAGTGTAAATGTCCACACTCAACCGCGTTCGAGTTCTGATTGGTGGATGAACATTCCGATTTGCAAGACTGATTTGGCATTAAATACGCCAACCAATCAGAAGCTTGCTTGAGAGAGACAGACCCTACCTACACTCACCCTGTTTTCCAATTACAAAGCATAGTGCGACTCATTGGCGCACAATGCTGAATTATGCTGAAGCTTAATTGGAACGTGAATTAGTTTTCAAATGCACCAGCAGAGTGCGCTAAGTACAGGGTTGAAAAAAAAAAAATATTCAGAGTTAGCAATAACCTCATTAATTTGTAAGCAAAGTGGTATACATAAAAATTGGTTGAAAACTATTTACGGTTATTTTAAGTAATTTGGATTTTGATAATTACATTAACATTTGTTTGTTTTGAGTAATTTTTTTAAATGAGTTCTACCTTCATCCATCATCATCATCATCACTTCAGCCCACTGACGTCCACTGCTGGACATAAGCCTCCTTCATGGCGCGCCATTTCTCCCGGTCCTCTGCCTTCCGCATCCAGCTGCTACCGGCTATCCTTTTCAGGTCATCGGTCCAGCGAGCTGGAGGGCGTCCCACACTTCGCTTGCCAGTCCATGGTCTCCACTCCAGGACTCGTCTGCTCCATCGGCTATCGGTCCTTCGACATGACCTTCATCCATACTTATATTTATTTTTTTAACACAGTTTGAATTAACTTTGATTATTTCGAAAAAACTGCAACGAAATGAAAGCTTTAAAATTTTTTTCATAATATTACTAACGATAATATATAAATAAAACATTTTGATCAATGCCACCTTAAAGAAAAAACACTTGTTAATTTTTGTCACGTTGGTATCGATTGCACGCATCACGCAAAAACACTACTTTTGAGAGTGCTCGATTGTGCGAAGCGTTGCTGTAGTTGAATCATTCAAAGTTAAGCATTATGCCGCATAATGCGCTCTAGTGCTGTAATTGGAAAACAGGGTCAGTCTCTCTCTCTACTCCGATTACGCTTTCCGCCCGTTCGGATGCCCTTCCAGATATATATGCTCTAAGAAAGGACCTTTTTTTTTTTTTTTTTTTTTTTTTTTTTTTTTTTTTTCTAAGAAAGGACCTAACAAAAATCTGTCAAAAGTCTGTCAATGTCAAAACTGTCAAGCTGTCAAACAAGAACAGTCAAGAGGCGTCGAGTCGAACTCAAACCATGGGGTTATTGTATTGACTCGAAAAATTTTTTAAAAGGTTAATGAAAAAACCGCCCTATAGAAATTTATTAAACAATTGAGATCAATCAATAATATCTAGCGAAATCATTATGGAACCTGCCAACGAAGAAACCATTCAATGTTTCTTTTTCTCACTGCCGCTTGATTCCGACACATTGTTTTGGGAAGAATTGTGTGAAAAGGTTAATGATACAATAAAACTAATATCTAAAGAATATATTTGGCAAAGAGATGAATTCAAAGTATTTTTTCCAATAGCAGACAGCAAAGATACAAGTAAGTTTTGACATTTTTAATTCAAATTCAACCATGTCACTTTACCGCCTCGGTTGACAGGGCTAGCCAAAGTTATTGAGAAACTCATCAACTAGACACTATGACGGTGTTATACAAATACACTGGCTATGAAGAACTAATTACTTAAATTACGAACAAAACTGACGCCTAAACAAAAACAGTCCGTAAAGCAGTTTCTAAATCATGTTAATTTAGATTTATAAGTCCAGACTTTCTTGCTTAAAAATTAATATATCTCAAATATTAACACTTACATATTTGATTTGCTGGAAGAAAACTTAGTTTTGAATATAGTTCGCCTTTGTACATGACATTTCCTTGTACCATAAGTATACATGTACAATAAAGAATATATACATACCTAGATATTGTGGATAACACAAATTGATAGATAGGAAATCTATCTCTTTTCAGACAATCTTAAATTGTTGTCCTGTGAGGATGATAGAAGGACAAGACAATAGATCCTACATCAATCAGCACAGTAGGAAGTGATACGGAGGCTGCTTAAACCACTACCTACCTATAGGGCCATTACAAAATTATAAATAATATCTTATTTTTACTTTTATTGCAGATATTCCATTTCATCTATGCAGTAATACCTGTTTCGGGGATAATATAGAGGACGAATGGTTTATTGTACATCTTGTGTTGGAAATATCTAAATTGTATCCAAACTTAATTATACATGTAAAAGATAATGATGGGGACTTCCTTCTAATAGAAGCAGCGGATCATTTACAGACTTGGGTTAATCCAAGTAATACTGACAATCGAGTAAGATGCACATTTATACTCATAACCCTACAGGTCAATTATTGTAATAAAAAATTGTTCAAAGTTGTTTCACAAAGGTCATAAAAATATTTTGTCCATGGTGCTTCCCTGTTCTAAAATGTTTATATTATATTCACTTCAATTTGTCTTTGGCTTTGCTTCGGAGGTGTGGACTTGTTATATTTCCAATACCTCCATTTTTCCTCTTTTTAATTGCCTTGCTGGTTCCAATAGTTTAATTTTTCCTGGGGACTTCCCAAGTGTTGATCCTGGTGTACAAGAGTTACTGTAGTGGGCAAGTAGGGTTGTAAGGTATTTAACATCTTATGTTGACTTATCATGATTATATGGTTGTGACTGAAGTGAATCAGTCTAAAATCTGCTATTATTAGTAATACTTTTCATGGCATTTGTGGCATCTAGAGTATATAAGAACTGAATTGTAAACAAATATTAATTAAAAAACAGGTATTTTAAACTAATTTATGTACTTGTAACTTACAGGTTTTCATATATAAAGGACACATTCATCTTATACCGCCAGAAGTGGCTCCGTTACAACCTCAGCTTGAACTGAAAGCGGCTATTAAAATCATTGAAGAATCGTCAAAAAGAACTCAAGTATCTTGTGCCATTGAACAGGCTATATTAAATAGGATTGGAAAATATCCTGAAAAGCTCTTAGAAAATATCCATAAAACTGTAGTACAACTGCCTTCTCACGTAGCAGCTCTCTTGTCACTAAAGCCTTCACTGATTGCACCGATAATAAATGCTTATAGTAATTGTGATGTGATTGATGCAAAGTGTTGTAAAGAGATTGATTTAAGTAATTGTGTCAATGTTGAAGTAACATTTACAAAGTTTTTGTATGCAATGCTTCTACATTCCAAATTTATTAACAGCATAAAACATTATGAGTTTATAAATGATAAGAAAAGTATTTTGGGAGCTAAAATAACATGTGGTTATCAAATAATTATGAACAAAGCCTCAACAGACTTATTTAGTTCAAAAGCATATCATAAATTTTTATCAAACTTAAAACAAAACGGCTACTTCCAAAATAATATTGAAGGATCTATAGGTTACAATAGTTTGTTAAAAAAGGCGAATGAATATTTTTCAATTATTGAGTGTCCTATAAGTTCTCATGTTTCTGATAGTATATCTCAACTTATGTCATCATTTGAATATTTAAGAATTAAAGAATCAATCAAGGAAAGGTGTGTAGGACCTGAATATGTAGGTGATAATGAAGATTGGCTAAACATACAACCAGAACAATTAAATGACTTACTCCTAAAACGCTATGGTAAGACAACAAAATTAAAAAATAATGATGTGATATCTACTGAAACTTTAACTACAGAATTATCATCATTCTTAAAGCAAACATCTGATTATGAAGGCATAGAGTCGCATTGTGAAGAGATAATTGAAGATTCTATTGACTTTGAACCTGATCATTTTATTTCATGTATAGAAAAGATGTTAAAAGTGTTAAGCACAGGCAATGATGATAATACTGAAAGTGAAGACAGCGATCAAGATTACAATGACTTTGAATATAATGAAGATGATTGTGATAAAGAGCTAAAAGCTAAACTTCAAACAAACCAAACAGAAAATCCTCAAGAAAACCAAACTATAGCTTCAAATATTATTCAAAGTATTAAAGAAGAAAAGTCAATAGGGCCCACTAGTAACTTACTTAGGTCATTTGGTGTACATCAATCTGAAATACTAGATTCGGATGATGATGTTGATTAATAATAAAAGTAATGTAAACCAGTAATGTATAGGTTCTAGTATCAATTTGATACACAAACAAATCTTTGTATTGAAGTTGCCAAAACAGATGTAAAAAGACATTGAAACAAAATAATACAAATTTTAAAAAAAAACTTCGTTTTATTTCCATAACAACTTTTTTTTATTAAAAATATATATTACGTAAAAGGTATACAAAACCTCCACCAATTCCCCAAAATTTATAACAAAATGCAGAGCACTCTACACTCTCAGTTAAACTCTTGCTCCGACACCAAATGCAACTCAGATGACAGCGCGCCCCAAATATATTTGCACTAAGATCAATCCAGGGTCAAAATTTCGTACGAACCGATAATTTCTTGGGGATTTATTGGCCAGGGTTGCTTGATCAATGCATCACTATTCTCTTAATGTGAATGGACTTGCCTATAAGTTATCCGACTATCACATAACACTAATTTTTTTAGTTTTACATTTACATTAATTAACTTAACATCTATATCCTTTTATAGGCGAATATTACTTTTACATATGAGTACCGAAATATAGTGCTCGAACAGATGCGACCCGCAGCAGCCCACTGAATTGGAAAGACAAATAACTAATATATAATTAATATATATAAATTAAATTGCAGCGTCTGTTTGTAATATTAAAATAACCGCTTTTTAATAAATGCATATGTTTGTATATACTGTAGATAAGCCAAAATAACATTTTTTGCAATTTTTGTCTGTCTGTTTCTTTTCCGGGTAATATCTAGAACGGCTGGACCGATTTTGATGGGGCTTTCACTGGCAGATAGCTGATGATCTAAGGAGTAACTTAGGCAAATTTTTTTAGACTAGCTTTGCCCTGCGGCATTACACGCCGTACAACAATAGCGCGGGGTTCAGCTAGTGTCGAATAAAATTCACGGTGTACTTAAGTTTTCACCTAAAGTGCATAGTATTGCTGGCTTAATTAATTAGTGTTTCTTTTATTTTGCTTTAACTTTGTTTTATAAATGAGCATGTGTCCCTCCTGCTGCCACTATGGTTTCTCCTGTGATATAACTGGCATCATCAGATACTAAAAAGGCTACAGTACTTGCGATCTCTGTGGTTTTACCAAATCTTTTCATTGGCACTATGGATAAAGTGTTTTCTTCGATACCTTCTGAAGTTGTAATCTAAAAAGTTAATAAAACATAATTATTGTTATGTACAAATTTACTATTGCAATGATTTATGTAATAACGTTTAAGCACACTTACCGCAGAAGCAAACTTAGTAGCAATTATTCCTGGTGCAACTCCATTTACTCTAATATTCTCGTGTGCCACTTCTTTTGCTATTGCTTTAGTTAATCCCAAAAGAGTGGTTTTACTAATACTGTAAGGACCTAAAGGCTAAAAAAACATTCTTATTCATATAATAGATTGAAACAGTATATTATTACAGAAACAATATGATAAAAGACAAAGAATCTTTTTGTTTCTATTGTTTTAAAAAACAACTCCTGCCCTAGGCATATATCATGCATCGTGGGAGACTTTACAAACTTACATAAGATACATAGAACACCCAGACTTAGAACAACAATTTGTACATCACACAAATTTATATCCTATGTGGATATCGAACCCCCGACAGCACTCGCGTCTATCAACCATCTCCCTACAGCTATTTGCACCTCCTTATTCACTATTGTGGCTTACCTCCATTGGTTGATATGCGGCAATTGAGGAGACAAAAACAATACTTCCTCCTCCTCTTTTAATTAATAGAGGATAAGCTTCTTTGGCAAGAAGCCACGAACACTTAACATTTATTTCGAAAATTTTATCCCATATGGTTTCTTCAGTCTGAAACAAATTTTGAAAGTGAAATTTAAAAATAGTTTTGACTATAAAAAAAAATATTATACTAATTAAACACGTTTTCATTAAATTTTTACAGCATCATCAAAATATAATTTCGTAAAACTTTCTAACCTACCTAATTATTCGTAAATTTGGTCGCTTACACACAAACACACATAGAAAATCTATATATTTAAATTAATAAAGGAGTGTCTGTTTGTAATATTAAAATAACCTTTTTATTAAATGCATTACACGACACACGTACTAAAATAACATTTTTTACGATTTTTGTCTGTCTGTCTGTTTGTTCCGGCTAATCTCTGAAACGGCTAGACCGATGCTGATGATATAAGGAATAACTAAGGCTACTTTTTTAGACAAATTTCGCCCCGCGGTACGACATGTAGGTAGCAGAGCCACGCCGATTTCAGCACGAACGGGCCGGCTCGACCGGGGCGGTACTACCCACGAACACAAAATCAACGTAAAATGACAGCGATCATGCTGTCGTGTTTCGATGGTGAGAGCGAGACCGGAGGCCCAATGATGCGGAAGCATCACTAGCCCGCCGTAGTGTGGGTCACCATGCTGCATTGTTGCATTGTCTGCATTCGCAGTATGGTGACCACCACTCTTGGAATCTGCTTATGCTTTCCATCAGGCAGAGTAGAGACATTTTGGCAGGGCCAAACATAAAAAGAAAAAGGACAATAACCGCGGATAACACCCTGGGACTCAACTAGTATTGAAATAAAATGAATATTGTTCTGCTGTTGGTAATATTCGAGATTTGAACTTGTGGTGTTACACTTATCCATAATATTCCATTTAATTATTATCTTCGCATGATTAGATACTCACAAGTTCTGATTTTCACATTATTAGGTGTTTTTTTTTATAAATTTCTTCTAGCACATGTCTCTGAAACCCATTATGATCAGTTTAAGTTTAGTAGGGTTTAGGACTAATGAATTACTTCTACCCTTATTTGTCATCATATATCTTTATAGATTCAGTGCAAATTATAAATAACATAAAATAAATAAATATTTCGGACATAATACGCCATCTAGTCCCAAGCTAAGCAGAGCTTGTGTTATGGGTACTAGACAACTGATATAAATACATATATACTTTTTTTGTAAATACATACTTATCATACATAGAAAATATCCAAACTCCGAAACAAATATTTGCAGATCATACAAACATTTAGTCCGACCCGGGAATCGAACCCGAGACCTCAAGCGTAGCAGTCGCATACGCTACCACTGCGCCACCGAGGCAGTTAGTCAGTATAGTTTATAGGATAGCAGGTATGTTTAACTAAAGAGCATTAGTGTAGAGATGATAATTACATTAATTTATAGTTATTTCTGCACTGCACTGTGACTGTGGCATGAACTGTCGCCTACGGTATTCCCGGATCAATACGACCTTCAAACTCCTTCTTGTGACGCCGCAGGTGTTGCAGGTGTTTATGGGCAGCGATAATCGCTTACCATCAGGCGATCCGTCTGCTCGTTTGCCGTCTAACCCATAAAAAACGTCACTGTCAATCCAGGTTTCTCAAATCGCACACCATTTGGTTCGATCCTCGGCATTATCGTCCGGGTTTAAACTACTTGCTTTCCTCTGATATTAAACCAGTTAAAGCTATATAAAATACCTACCTCGAGAACAGGCGACACAGCCGGATTAACTGCCGCATTTGATACAAGTATATCTAATCCACCAAATTTTGTATTAGCCTGAAACAAAGAAATAAAATGTTTTAATCATATTAAGCCGAGTCTCCACCAAACAAAAGTTGGCAACTTTTGCGTTGTCGACACGTATTGATGATTTTTTTTTGGAGAGCTCTCAGTTGAGAAGTGATATTTATAATTATTCTGTCCTTGGTCCTTGTCTCCTTTATATTCTCATAACTTCCTCCCTCAGCTAGGACCAAATCGTAAAGGGAAGAAAAAAATCAACCTCCCATTTTTTTATATTCGACCGAAGCTTCTATTTGAAAAATAGTTTAATATTTTTCATTTACAATATTATACATACTGCATAAATAAAAATAAATAAATAATTGTAATTGCATAAGTTGATAAAAAATGCTATAACTTTACTATGATAGTCCTCGACTGCCACACCTCTTTTTATTATTGGACCATGGTCATCCAGGTACTATTTTATAAACAACAAGTTGTCGCCCGCGGCTCCGCCCGCGAATTTGTTTGTTATCGCGGCAAATGTTATTCTGATGTATAAGCTATATTACTGTAAAGTTGCACCCAAATCCGTTACGTAGTTTTAGCGCGAAGAAATAACAAACATACACACTCACAAACTTTCGCTTTTATATATTAGCCTGATATAGATGATCACAGTATTAGTAAAAATTGTTTTTTTTGGGTCGATATCAGTAGTTGAATATGTGGAGGAGCTTTTTGTCACCTGTATGTAAATATTGTTATTTTTGTGTTCTAAATTATTATTCTTTTAAAATACACAATCTGATATTAAAACATACAGAATATTCTCATTGTAAAAGTTCTATCAGAATTCAGTTCTGATAAACTTTTCACCTTACAAGTGTCATGAACTGTATTTTCGTAGTAAAATACCTAAATTATTATTATTAAAACTAGCAGATTACCGATTTTAAATGTTCAGATGTAATCATGTCACAGTCAATATCAGATATTTTATACTTATGTAGGAAAATATCTTTAATGACAATCATGACAACAAAAAATTGATCTGAGAATTAGCCTGCAGAGAACATATTATAAGATTAGTAAGGAATACCTACTTAAGACCTTGAAGTTTTAATTACTTACCACTTCAAACAATTTTTTCCTTTGTTCTGCATTAGACACATGGCATACAACACCTTCAACAGTGATTCCTTCGTTGCGTAAACTATCGACAGCCTTTTGAACATTGTTTTCTTTTCTGCTGCTAACTACTACCGAAGCTCCTTCTTTTCCCAATCTCTGAGCAATAGCATAACCAATACTGTAAATAGGAATTATTCTAGATGGTACTCACAATTTTTTTTTTTTTAAACAACACCACCAGCGTTAGTTCTATCCTATGTTGCGAGACTTTACAAACATACAAGAAACGGACACAAAGAATGCCCAGATTCAGAACCACAATTAGTGGATCTCACAAAGTGTTGTGCCAAGATGGGGTTAGAACCCTCAACACTCAGTGAAGTCGAGAGCAGCATGGCAAAAATTTAAACCACTAGGCCAAAAGTGCAGTCAATTACATTAATTAAAGAAAAACTGGAATTGAAATTACATTAAAGAAAGTATCTGTCTTCATAAAGTTATTTTTACTTTTTATTTGATTTAAGGTATAAATCGAATGTTCTCCAAACATAATTGAACTTTGAACATTCAGTTATCTCCTAACTTTTACACGCTTAATAAAAATTAATATTTTTCTTACCCATCAGTGGACGCAGTGATTACAGCAACTTTACCTTTCAATCTACCATCGATATGAGCAGCTCGAGCCCCTAAATAATGAGGGTTTATAGCTGCCATAGTGTTTATTTTTGAAATTACTCGTAAGGCGTGAAACATTGTAAAAAGTTTACCAAAGTAGTATCAGCTATCAGCAACATCCGTCAACTGTCATTCATATATCCCCATTCCCCATGAATTGAAAACCCCCAGCTGTTCATGACAGCTAGCTAGGCTTGTACTTGTTGCGCAGTTACTCATCTACCATATTAAAGGAGTATACGGAGGGATTGTTGAACGAGCGGAAAGCGTGATTGGAGTAGAGAGAGAGAGTGAGATAGACTGAGTTTGGTTAGAGTCTGTCTCTCTAACGCAAGCTTCTGATTGGTTGGTGTATTTTCCACCAAATCAGTCTGCAAACTGATTGGATGATGTTTATATATGTTGGAGAAGCTTGCGTTGGAGAAACAGGCACTACCTAAACTCAGTCTCCCTCTCTCTACTCCGATCACGCTTTCCGCTCGTTCGGCTGCCTATTTAGTTATATATGCTCTAAGGTGTGCTTTAAATCTGTCAATATTAAAAGACTCTGTTTCATACTTTTAAATTAATATTAAAAACAAAAGAGCTACCTTTGCTTTGAATCATCGTCAGAAATGAAAAAAATACCTAGACTATAGATCTGTCAATATTGTTATCAGGAAAAAAATGTATTTAACCTAAAAATAAAAACAATGTAGGCATTTATTCATGCCATTTAGATATTTTAGACTATTAGAATATGTAGCATAGCAAAGAATACTTGCATAAATAAGATGAAATTTCGTTGAAATGGCTATAACATTTCGAAAATTATATTACAAGTACACAAAGTGTTTAGTGATAACAGTTTTACTGACGTTTTTTGTACATATTTTCATTGCATTATTTTTTTTCCCATCCGTGAATGATAATTTACTGACGAAAAGTAACTATGTTCCTGGAAATGCTCGGTCAGTGGATGGAGAAGTATCGGCAAGGAAAAATAATTTCGGATATAGTGATGATGAAGATATACAGTCGACAAATAACAAAAATCTGAATAAACCTGCTGCCCATTTGAGACTTGAAGAACTGGATTTTAAACCCCCTTGTGACATTAAAAGCAGAGAGGCTATATCAGCAATACATCGTGCTAAGACACAGAATTGCAAACAGCAAATTGTTAATAAAACTTGTCTCATTCAAAGTGGTAAATTTTATGCAGATCAATTACCCAATTTGTGCCTTCATGGGGAAGCCAAATATGGAAGATACTTGGGGTGTTATACAGATGAGAAGAAAATGAGATTGTTATCAGGTTTCTATGGAAATTACGCTAACACAAATTCACCAACTACTTGTTTGGATATTTGTATTCAAGCAGGTTTTATGTATGCTGGAGTTCAATATGCGTAAGTGAAGTAATGTTTTATTTCAACATTACCATTTAATTGTTTTATGTTTATCATTTAAATCTATCATAAGTAATCTTTATTGCTTTTAAAAATAGATAATATAGTTACAGTGTTTAAATATATAAATAGTAATAATAATTTTTTCTAACCAAAATAGTGTATCAACTTGAAAACATAGTTCATCAAAGAGAGTCTCTAATTTAATTTCCTTAAGAGATTACTCATATAAAGTTTCAATCTTCAACTGCTCATTCTTTAGAGGATTTCAAATAATAAGTTTTTAATTTGTTGTTGTTCAATTTTGTAGTACCCATAATACAAGCTCTGCTTAGCTTGGGACTAGATGGCATTGTGTGTTAGATGTTGAAATATTTATTTTTATAATTTTTTTATAATTAAATTTCATCAAACACAAGCTATGATAAACTGTAAGTGTCTTAAACTGGATCAAACATTTATTTCTCAGGTCTGAATGCTTTTGTGGAGAAACAAAACCCCAAGTTACAGCAGCCACTACTGAAGATATGTGTGACATGAAATGCCCGGGAGATGCAACAAAAACTTGTGGAGGATATTTCACTATGAATGTTTATGAAACTGGATTAGCAAGTAATTATTATTACTTTAATAGTTTTGCTCGCATTACGTTATTGGCAGCTGTACATATTTCAGTTAATGCAGTAAAAAATAGCTCATGTCCTTCCTAAACAATTAAAGTATATCCATACCAAATCTTATCGAAATCGGTGCATCGGTTTAAGAGTGAAAGTGTAACCAGACAGATAAAGCTACTTCCGAATTTATTATATTGATGTGAATGTATCTTAAAGTTAATTGTGTACCAAAGCAAGACTTGTTCTGTCTTCAATTTATAATGGTCCATACTCACAAGTGGTATTACTCGATAGTTTTACTCCAAAACTAGTAAAAATTTATGTGCGGACCGCAAAACTCACAACTCTCGCATCGAGCTAGCCCAATGGAAATCACGCTATGGGCAATAGGAGGCGCAAACGAGGTTGCGTGGGTCGGCTAGTAATTAATAATTGTGATTGCGGATACATTTACATCTTTTGACTCGAACGGTTCTCTGAATGTGTGGACGAAGGCCCATGCCGTGGTTTTTTCTAGACATGTTAGCTTTATCGAGTAAAACCATATGTGAGTAGTTAGCTTTAACATATTATTTTATAAGAAAGCTGATTAAAATTAAAATTTATTACAAGTTTTTATACATCATGGAAGTACCTACTTCTACTCAACTATTGTCTCTAATGCATACTAAATAATTTAATTTTAAAAAGTATTCTTCTACATCTATACGTTTCTATACTAATATTATAAAGCTGAAGAGTAATAATTTCCCCCGGTTTTCGTAACATTCTTCATTGGTGCTCCGCTTCTATTGATCTAAGCGTAATGATATATAGCCTATAGCCTTCCTCGATAAATGGGCTATCGCCTATCTAACACTGAAAAAATGATTAATCTCGGTCTAGTACTTCCTGAGATTAGTGCGTTCAAACAAACAAACAAACTCTTCAGCTTTATGTATTAGTATAGATAATACTGTAGTTTAAAAACAAAATTGTACCACAAATTTAATATACTTTAAAATTATGATATATAAGAAAAATATGAAATAGTGAAATGTGTGAAAAGTAGCACAAATTATATTTACGATTCCACAAGCTGCATTATTATTATTTCAAATGAAACTTAATTTTTAAATATAAAATGAATCATATTGCAAAGTTATTTTAATTTTTAGATTTCTATTGTAGTGTGTATCAGATAACTGTCATTAACCAATACTTTTTCTAATTTCAGAATTTACACCTCGGCTGCCAGAAACTTCAAGCAGTAAAAAAGAGCCCATACAAATAGTATTTCTGTTAACTTTGAATGGACGAGCATTAAGACAAGTTCATAGATTAATAAATAGTTTATATAGGAGCAACCATTATTTTTATATACATATAGATAAGGTAAGTGCTAACATTAGCCTGCAATATTTGAAAACCTCTAAAGTCAATGTCAGTGACGTTCAAGCAGACTGGCCAGATGGTCAGCGTAGCATATTAGGCCAAAACTTCTTTTCCAAGAAGAAGCTATGTCCAGCAGTAGACTATTAAAGACTGTTGATGATGATGAAGTCCTGGACGTCGCCTATTTTAAGCTGGCCTTTATTGCGAGTGGAAGGTCATCTCAAAAGAACTGAAGGTGATTTAGATGCAGTTTGTCAGATACGAACTACATACACACTGTGGTCTGTTACTTTTAAATGTATTACTGGGGATTCAGGAAACCCCCAATAGGGAATTCAATTAGAACCGCTACTAGATTTTGCGGTGACTTATATACAGATGATCACACCGTGTCGTATAGGGACCATAACCCACCAACCAACGCGCACAAACACATTGCGCCACCGTGTAGAAAAAGAAGACTAGACAGACTTGTCTCGAACAGTCTAGAGTAATTATTAAAATTGTTTCTATTGTGACATTAAGTATTCTTAAAATATTTAATTTCATTGGAATATGAGAGTACCCGTAATCTGAATGTATCGATATTTTTTTCAGCGTCAAGACTATTTGCATAGAAAATTATCAGTCCTAGAGTCACAATTTCCTAATATTAAATTGGCGAAACTCAGATATTCAACTATTTGGGGCGGCGCATCGCTGCTCAAAATGTTACTTTCCTCTATGAAAGACTTTACTACACTAGGCTGGAAATGGGATTTTGTTATTAATTTAAGTGAAAGTGATTTCCCTATCAAGTCATTGGAAGAATTAGAAAGTTTTCTATCTGTAAATAAAGGTCTTAACTTTGTTAAATCTCATGGACGTGAAGTGCAAAGATTTATAAAGAAACAAGGCCTCGATAAAACATTTATAGAATGCGACACGCACATGTGGCGTGTCGGCGAGAGAAAGCTGCCGCGAGGAATAGTAATCGATGGAGGCAGTGATTGGATTGCATTATCACCGGAATTCGTTTCGTATGTCATTGGAAAAAAAGATGAATTATTATCTGGTTTAGATACAATATTCCAACATACACTTTTACCAGCAGAATCGTTTTTTCACACAGCATTGAGGAATTCACCGTTCTGTAATACATATGTGGACAACAATTTGCATGTTACCAATTGGAAAAGAAAATTAGGTTGTAAATGTCAGTATAAACACGTAGTTGATTGGTGTGGATGTTCCCCTAACGACTTCAGAACTGAAGATTGGCCCAGGATACAAAACACACAAGATCGCCAGCTGTTTTTCGCAAGGAAATTCGAACCCATTATAAATCAAGAAATTATCAATAGAGTCGAGCAATATATAGGATTTAAGGATCACCACATATTGAACAATTTAGAAGCGTACTGGCAAAGCTTATATAACGTTGAAGATTTAACTGCAGATGATGTAATATTGACTCATTCAGCAAGTATTGTTCGACACAATGCAAGGATTCTATCTGATGAGGGTTGTCGAATACTGCCTGATGAAGTAGTTGAAGTCAGTTCTTATAACTATGCAGACGTTTACAAAGGTAATCTAATATTACATAAGGCTATGTTACAAGACCAAGTAGAAGTATTAATAGAGACATGGTATAAACCTAAAAAGTACATAGAAGTAAATTTTGAAAATAAATATGCAGATAATATCAAAATATTTAAAGTAAGTTCTGATTACGATCAAAAAGAGATGACATTTAGAAATCTGGCAAATATATTAGGTCCTTTATCGGAACCAATTTTACTATATCGATTTTCAACTGAACTAGATAGGAAAAATGAAAATTTGACGTTAGTGTGGTTAGATCCAGCTGGTGTCATAGCTGATGTTAATGGCATTCACGTTGATGAAAATAATCTCACAAACTTTATCAAACCAACTTTAAAAGTGCCACTGTTACCAGGAGTCTGGAAAGTGGGCCTGTTTGAACAAAGTAATTTAATAGTAACAACTAAGTTTTTAATATCACCTTTAGAATATTTTTCTGGCAAGGAATTATCACACCGAGAAACTAATATAATTCATAGTGGATCACAAAATGCATATAAAAATTATTCAAATCTAAAACTAAATAACTTTTTACCTGATTATGAAGAAAAATTACTTTTACATGAAATATCCCAGTCTAATATACAAAGAATCGAACAAGATTTAAAAGAATGGATAGATGGACTGAGTTTTGACTTTTATAATGTCTTAGGCTCTTGTATTAAATCTAATAGCGGTCTAAAAGATAAATTGACATGTGGAAATTACAAATTTGAAAGTTGCATTTCTACTCAATGGAGCTCCCTATCTCCAGATCCCAAAGGTTTTATAGGTAAATTAAATAAGACTGTTGGACGGCTAGAACGAGTATGACGAATATTTATTATCTAGTTATAAGGTTTAAATACGCACTATGTAGGAAAGTTTAAATTTTCTACTTCACTCTGTAATATTAAAATATAATATAAAATAGAGTTTGATAAGCGTTTGAAGTCGATCTAAAATATTATAGAAATAAGTAGGTAATAGAAATTGTAAACTTGAACAACTGGGCTACTTGAATGAGTACCTACCTATTTAGCCTATTTAGTTTATATGTACGATTAACGTTATCGTTTCTTTTCATGCATTTGCGAATATAGTCTACATCTGACTGCAACATCCGCTAGCATTCAATAATGCAGGCTCAGAAACGATCACGCTTATTTTAAAACAAACGAACAACACACTCAGTTCTGACAGCGGTGTACTTGTAAGTTAGTAATAATAAGTAATGGTTCCAAATAAACATAATTCTCATATTTTTTTTGGAAAATACGTGATGAACAACATAATCGTATTTTCATAATTATTTTATGGTGAAAGACAAAAGTCGTAAATAAATATAATATTATATATCCAAAAGTGATGTGAGTAATGAGCAACAAGCTCAAATGCTAGATGGAATTGAATTGAATTTGATGGAATCGCAGTTTTGGAGAATTTAAATGAAACATTTCAAGGCAAATGTTTAAAACCTACTTTAGTCTTATATTCCATTATGAACAAAGTTGACAATTTTCAATGAAAAATTACATCAGACAGAAAATTACATCTTCGTTAAAATCAATCAATCAAATCAAAACAAGGTCAATCCGTCCTTCTCCTAACTTTTTTCTGCCTCAACATTTCAAATCAAGTCAAGCCGTTTTTGCCTCTTTTAAAAACAGCTTGACTTGATTTGCAGCAGGAAATATCAAGAATACCCGTATTCGGTTGGATATCAACATGTATTTTCTACGTAAAATTTTCACTTTTCTTAAAATAATTTATACCGTATAAGGTTCATGCCTAAAAGGTTATTTGTCGAAGGCACGAAAATGCAATGGCAAATATTTAGATTCTACCTTGAGTAAAAGCATCATTAAAGCCGAATATTTTTATTACACAAATATTTTAGTGGATACTGTTGCAAGCATTTGTCACCTCCGAAACAATTTATTTAGTAGGGATTTAATTCGTATTAAAACTCAACTTCTTATTATATATAACTCACTCAAGTTCATATTAAGCAACAGTTAAACTTACCAGTATCTGCCATATTAAGAAAACTAATTCTTTAACAAATCGTCATCAAAGTCTAGGAGCTAGATTAGTTTTAAAAAAAAAACATCAATGGACCTCCACTCTATTTTGTTTTTAATTTCATTTGTATTCATAACACTTGCTATATATATATATATATATATAGGCTTTGTTAATTTTGCTACCGTTAAAGAGAAAGTAGTATTGAACTATAGTTATATTTATTTCAAAACATATCACAGATTGTAGTACGTATGCATGTGTTAGCGAACAAGGTCTATCATTCTCAAATCTGACTTACCATATGGAACATTATTACTTTTATGTGGATTAGAGATAAGTTTTCAAATGAAGCTGGTACATCACTTTATTGGTGATAGGTATGCGTGCGACCGTATAGTTATGTAAAACCAATACCAATATCCAACTGCGAATTATTTAATTTTTGATGATTTTAAGACTGTGTACCTTTTTTTATGAAATAAGGGTCAAACGAGCAGACGTATCGCTTGATGGTAAGCGATTATCGCCGCCCATGGACACCCGCAACTTCACAGATGTCACAAGTGCATTGTCGACCTTTTAAGAAGGCGTACGCTCTTTTCTTGGAGGTTTGAAGGTCGTATTGGTTCAGAAATATTGCAGGCAACAGTTCATTTCACAGTTTTGTTGTGTGATGCAGAAAGGTCCTTTAAAAGCACACAGTTGTGGACTGCCAAACATCTAGATGATGGGGATGAAACTTCTGTCGCGTAGGACGATGGCAGAAAGAGGCGGCAAGAATCAATCCGAAAAATTCCTCGGAGCACTCCCCATGGTAGAAGATGCACAGTAAAGCCATACCTCTACGCAGCAGAGTCTAGCCGAATTGAAAGTTCTTGGCAATCGACGAGACAAGTCTGTTTAGACTCTCAATGACTTTTTCTCGAGAAAAATTGATGCGGCCAGTATAGAGAGCAGCGCAGGTACTGTCATCGGCATAACAATAAATGCCGCTAATTTGCAGCATGCCATTGATGTGGAGGAGAAACAAAGTAGGCGAAAGAAGCACGCAGCCTTCGGACACCAGCATTCACAGATATGGAGTCAGAGTATTCACCATCGACTACGACCTTTATGCTTCTATCTGCTAGAAAGCTAGTGACCCGATCGCAAAAGTTCTCGGGAAGCCCATATGAAGGGAACTTCGAAAGAAGCGCTTTGTGCCAGACCCGATCGAAGGCCTTCGCAATGTCCAAACTAACTGCCAAGACTCCCCCCTTATTCTCGATCGCCTGCCCAGCGATTTGTCAGGTATACCAGAAGACCACCAGACGATCGACCCTTACGGAAGCCGTACTGCTGATCATTAACTAGATGATGATTTTCTAGATACCGTAGGAGTTGGCAGTTGAGAATCGACTTTATTATTTTCGAGAAGAGGGAAGTTATGGCCATCGGCCTGTAGTTGGACGGATTAGGGCGGTCGCCTTTTTTTGGGAGCGGGTGGACCAATGCTGCCTTCTCTCTTCATTTTTCATCGAATCATGGTTTATACCAATATTCTTGTAAAGGTACATATCAAAGGAATACTAAAGTATTCAATGCTGCCATGATGGCTTGTAGGTAAAATGTAACATACTAGGAGCGCATTTGAGTCGTATATTATTTTGGTCTTGAAATATGAAATTCTCTACTATTGAGATGTACCATGATTATTGTCATTTTTTGTGTAGAATAAAATTGTTTTAGAATAGCGACTGTTATGTATTAATGTGATTACTTATCACCTAAGCAATAAATACTGTATATTTATGGAATAAAGACTTTTATATATAAACGAATTGTAATAATTTATGAATATAGACATTACATTACCGCTGCAATATTCTACTTATTTCCAGGAGTTATACGTTTATATTCAACCGTTTGTATCCACATCGCCAAATCATACTGTAGATACTAAGTAGGTATATGTGTTTCTAGTGTCTAATTAAACTTTATGTTTAACCGACATCAGAGAGTGAAATAAATAAGTGAGAATAAAGTACCTACTTTGACCGTGCGTATGTACCTATATTTGACTGGCCTGTTTTGGTCCAGCGGTTGATACTATTAAATTAAATCAGTATTTACTCTTAGAGATCACAATGGAGGGAACGCTGAACCAGGAAAATGCGAGATCGGAGTGGAGACCGAGTCTATCTCTCTCACACAGTCTCCGTGATTGGTTGGTGTATTGCGCATGCGCTGAGGGTTATCTTGGGGAAGCTTGCGTGAGAGAGATAGTCTAGGACTCTCTCTCTATCTACTCCGATCACGTTTTCCCTCATTCAGCGCTCCCTCCATATATATGTAAGCTCTAAGGTTTTTACTAAATGACTAGAGATTATGGGTTCGATTCCCAGGTGTCTCGAAATATTACCCTCAGTTGACTTAAGCGTGTTTTCGTTAACCTTGGAATTGGTTCACCCAAGTGAACAAAGTGGAATAGGCTGCTTTGTGACGGTACAAAGGTATGTTTTCAGAAAATTTGTCTTCGGAAGCCTATCAAATGGGGAGTAAATGGAAGACTTAAGAAGTTAATTGCTAAAATATATATGACATAGGTAAATATTGTTTATCTTTTACCCGACTACGGCAAAGTCAAAGGAGGGTTATGATTTTGACAGGCTATGTATTTACTGTTATTTATTACTCTATTTAATGGATATTTTGTTATTATTATTATCCTAGCGTTAAAGGACAATGACCGGTTCTGGGCCACATACTGCCCAGACATGGGAGTACTACCAAATCGTTACTTGTTAAATAATGTAATGATGTTAATGTAACTAATTCATGGTTAAATGTCAAGTAGCTGCTGTAAGTATTATTAAATAATTATTTTCTGACATCTTACAAACAACGCCATCCAGTCCAAAACTAAGCAGAGCTTGTGTTGTAGATATTAAAAACTGATATAAATACAAATATACTTTTTTATGTAAATATATACCTACAGAAAACACGCAAACTCGGAAAGAATATTTGCAGATCATACAAATATTTGATTCGACCCGGGAATTGAACCCCGAGACCTCGTGCACAGCAGTCGCGTACGCTACCCCACTGCGTCAACGAGGCAGTCACACAAATCAATGTTCTATCTCTAAGATCTAAAATAAATGATTTTAAAAATAAAGAGATTCTTCAAAATAACTAGTGCATTAGAGTGTAAAAGGTGCCATTAAATTACTTTTCTTATTCAATCAAAAACCTTAATAAAAATGTTTTTTTCTCGAAACTCCTGGATTTTTGATTTTGATGAGATTTCATTTTCAGGTAGTAGCCTAAAGTACATAATGTACTATGTAGTCATTCTGGGCAGTACTTGGCCCTACTCACATGCAAGAATGGTCAATGTCCTATACAATGTGTTAACTTATTCAGTTACAACTTAGCCACCTGCCCCAATTCCTCTCATATGTATAGGTAGGTCCCCATTTATTGCTACGTATAAGCACAGAATAGTAGTACTAACGTAGTTTAAGTCGCTTTTTTTCAGTAAATATAAATCTTTCAGTACATTAAAAAAAAAATACGCATATAAATATGTTTTTAACAGTTGCAGTACCGGAAAATGTAAATATGACAGGACAATTATGTTTACAAGCCGAAAACGCTTGAATAACACACAGAATGTAAGATATTTTTTTTATTTTCACAATTTACATTATAATATTAAATTACCTATATATTACTTTAACTTTAAACTAACAGAAAATTCATTTGGATATTTTTCGTCATCTCATCTGAATTATTTGTTGCGTTGCTATTTTAACTAATCCATTGAAATCTTCATGTAAATGAGATCTCCAAAACTTACAACGACCCCATACTATTGCTGGATAATTAGGAGATGAAATGCCTTGAAAAATTCTTGCAATACTTCTTCCAGAGAAGTTACAATCTTTGTATGACATTATTAAAGCTCTTACATCTGACGTGACCCGTTCAACATCTAATGGTCTCTCTTCTAAAATATATTCAGGCAATTGCTCTCTTTCAAAATATTGTTTAATTGTATTTTTTAAGTCAGTAGAAGTTTTTCCTATACACTCTTTAGACAACAGTGTACTTTCTAATGAACAACTTCCTAAATTACGAAAAGCAAGATTACATTCTTCTAATTGAAATAGTTTTGC
Organism: Spilosoma lubricipeda; assembly: GCA_905220595.1. Taxonomy (NCBI): domain Eukaryota; kingdom Metazoa; phylum Arthropoda; class Insecta; order Lepidoptera; family Erebidae; genus Spilosoma; species Spilosoma lubricipeda. Next base: position 9,288,484 of record HG992290.1, read on the forward strand.
TTTTTCTTGTGAAATAACAGTACTATGTAAATCATCTAATATACTATCAAGTTCTGTTGGATTTAAGTCTCCCCTTGCTCTTATTCGAAAACCAAGGGTGTTGAATTCAACTTTTAAAAATGACCTTTGAGATACACCTGTTTCAGTACTCCATTCTAAATTTTTCAGTTGATATTTAGTTATACCACTCTCCCATCCAATTGCAGCAGCTACTTCAATGACATTAAATTCCAGCACAGTTTTTGACATTGTATCAGGATCTTTTTTATTTTCCAATAATATTGCCATGGCTAATGCTCGACAAGATTTTGCAGCTTCGTGAATTTTTTGTGGTCCCCCATAAGATGAAATTTTGCAATTTACGTAGGCATTATTAAGTACTTTAACATATTGTTTAGGATGAAGTTCAACATAACATAGTAAAGTAGCAATATTTTCTGAAGGTAAATCTAGTTCCTCAACCGTTGCGTCAATAGGAATTCCAACTTCATGACCCTTACAATAGCTGTTCAATAAATCATTAGATTTAACGCATTCACATGGTACAAACACTTTGGCAAGTAATTTTCGTACAGTTGGTCGGTCAATAGAATTTGCATATATGTGCTTCAGTAGTTCATTTTTATCATTTTGATTATTGCTCAATAATAAGTGGCAAAATGCAGGCTTTCCATCTCGTCCAGCTCGTCCAACTTCTTGTACATATGATTCAAAACTGCTTGGCATATTGTAATGAATTATACATCTGATGTCTGATTTATTGATACCCATTCCAAATGCAACTGTTGCAACTATTATTCTTAACGTGCCATCCATAAAATGCTTTTGTATTTTCTTTCGTTGTGCAGCTGACATGCCAGCATGATAAGTCTCTGCTATATATGACATTCTTTTTCTTTTGTTAGTTTTGCTCTCCATATTTACTTTGCCCCTTTCCTGTAGGCAAGATCTTAGCACAGCTGCAACACGTTGACATTCATCTCTTCGGATACAATATACTATGATAGAATTAAATGATGCTATTTCTTCTGATAACAAGTAGGACACAAGAGCTCTATCCTTATCTTTCTCCTTAGAAACTGACAAAAAGAGATTGTCTGGTAGAGCAGGATTCCTAATGACTCCATTGACACCATCAGGTATATTAATATGACTAATCACACTTTTAATGGTTGTTTGACTTGCAGTAGCAGTAAGACCAAGTATACATTTTACATTCAACTTTTCCCTCAAAACACGACAGATCATTAAATAACTTGGCCTAAAGTTATGACTCCATTGTGAAACACAATGAGCCTCATCAATGCAAGCAAATGCAATTGGAGGTAGTGATTTAAAAAGGCTTGACAATCCATTGGACGAGTCCCCTGCAACCAAAGCTTCAGGTGATATGAGAAGAATATTTAACAAGCCCTCTTTTAAACATTCCATTATTTTACGACGCTGAGTCTGAGATTGATTATTGTGATAGCATCCTGCTTTTAAGAAATCAGGTACATTTAAAACTTGATCTTCCATCAGAGAAACTAATGGGGAGATAACTAATGTTATACATTTATAATGCTGACTATAAATGTAAGCAGGTAGTTGATAACAAAGTGATTTGCCACCTCCTGTTGATAATAGTAAGAGAGTAGACATACCACATAATATACGCTTCATTGAGTGTTCCTGACCTGGCCTAAATGTTTCATGTCCAAACATTTGAAGTGCCCTTTTTAAGTCACTTGACATGTCATCATTATAATTTTTATAAATAGGTTGAATACTATCACCATCACTTTCATTCGATTCAGCTAACAATTTTAAGAATGAGTCTGGGATTTGAGAAGTACTGTAAATGGATTCTTGTAACTCTTCTGTTACAGACTGGTTACTAGAAGGGTCAGCTGCAAGTTTTTGCATATCTTCTAATGTTGGTATTTCGTCTTCTTTATAACTATCAAGTGGTAGAAGAGTCTCACCTTTATGTGCCTTACAATATCTAGCCATATGTCCAGTATCTCCACATTTAAAACAAGAGATTTTGCCAGATTCAGGAAATTCCATACCACCATGAAGACTATTTTTACTTTTCCATTGTTGTTTCTTGTACTTTGAATAATTAATACTTTTTTTGCCACGGACAAAAACCTTTTTCTCAATATTTATTTTAACAAAGTTATCATTCAATGTACCATTTTTTATCTTATTTTCAAGGCTCTTATTTTCTCCATAGTCATTAAGTGCATTAACATTTTCAAGGGCTGTCACATTTTTTAAAATATTAGTAATTTTAGAGTGACGTGGCTGAATATCTTTTTCTAATCCAAAAGGCAAATATTCTTTAACATCGGGTGGTGCTTCTTCATCATTTTTATCACTAACTTTTGCATTCTTCCTTCTACTTGTACTTTTCTTTAGAATATGTTTTCCATTAATGTTTGAAGTTTTTAAGGGCTGACGAATATGTTCTGGAGAAATTTCACTGCTTTCATTATTTGGTTCATGCCTATCCTGGGAATTAGACATGTCATGACTCAGTTTCCTTTTCTTAAGAGCAGGTTTCAATTTACTGATCACCATTTCTTCATCTTCAGATGCACTGTTTTCAACAAAGTCTGTATTTTTATCTACTATGTCAAGTTTGATATTTCTTAACCCATATTTGAGAGGTTCCCCAGAAGCTTGATTATTACCAGGAACTGATCCTGTGGCTCTATCAATCCATGCATTATCTAATTGCCTTGTAAAAACACTTGAAGAAGAGTTCTTAAAATAATTAGTTACAGATGTGGACTCAATATTTAAATCAGTTGTCTGTTTCATAGGGTCATCTAAACATGTGGTAATTGTTTGGCTTACAACATCGCTATTCTGAACATTACACAACTCATCTGAGTTTATTGTTGTTTGGCTAGATAAATCCAAATTAGCAAGGTTTGTGTTAACACTGTCACACTTAAAAGGTGGGCTTACAACAACATCTTTGCTAATGTTAGGTGATTTATCTTCTGAGTTTAATTGAGACTTGGATGTTATTAACTTCCTAGGATTTCTTAGGGAAAACTTTTTGTTCTGAAACAGTTTTTTAGAAAGATTTTCTGTAAAAGGGGTTAAGGGTTTCACATTTTCTTGTGTGATTGTTTGAGACAGCAAATTCTGTAATTCAGGACCACTTGGTAGGTCTGGTGGAGAACTCAGGGAGTCAATTAATTCTGTTTCCACTGGCTGCACGGGTTCTGGCGATAGGTTACAGTCATCATCAAAATCACAATTAGACAGCGTGTTTTGCAAAGCACTACTTTTTAATTGAAAGTATTTCTTGTATGCATATTTAATTTTTGAAGGTGCTTCTTTTATATCAAATTTTGACGGTGTGCGACTGTATTTTGATTTAAAATCCTTTTCCCATGTCTTAACAATGAATTTACACTTCATATATGCCTTATCTCTTTTTATACCCTCAACAACTTCCATCTTTTTATGAATAATAATGATTGTAGTGGTGCAGGGAATTTAAAGATGTATTTTCTGCTCCATATGTTTTAGTACATTAAAAATAATAAACATGAAACACAGACAAGACATGGCTATTGCTTCCCGCTTTAATTAACGTCACTGGTTATGTCAAAGTCAATATCAACAAATTCAACAATGATTGAACCGATTGAACCAGATTGAACCGATTGAACAAATGTAAGTTTTTTTTAAAACTAGATTTTACGGCTCTGGGTTATAGCCCTTATATACATTCAAGTATACTAGTTTTTTCTTAGAGCATAATTGGAGGGGTAGTCGAACGGGCGGAAAGCGTGATCGGAGTAGAGAGAGACTGAGTTTGGGTAGTGTCTGTCTCTCTCATGCAAGCTTCTGATTGGTTGGTGTATTTCCCGCCAACTCAGTCATGCAATTATTCCATTAAATTAGTCCAAGTGTCAAGATAGTTTGGCGGCCGAGGTCGTCGGTGAGGGTCTCCGTAAGGCACCGTGACTGGACGTAGACGAGGAATTTAAGGCGGCGCGTGCGCCGAACAAAACACTGTTGGTTTGTCGATAACTGTGGTATTTAGAAAATGTAATAACTTTAACATGTAACATGTAGACACCACGTAACATCGATAATTAGCTTATTGTTTATAACATGAAAACGTCAGATAATAATTTCCCTTTGTACTTGCAAGAGCTGTCAATCTCTGCTTCTTACCTCCTGTCATTTTTTTGACAAACAAACTTTGTTTTTGGGCTGCTGATTAAAAATGAGTAGAAACGTATTTAAGCGTATTTGAATATTCTACCCCTAAAGAGGAGATAGGGTTCAATTGGAGATGCCTATATCCAGCAGTGGATCGCGATAGGCTGATGATGATGAGATACGTATTTAAGCGTTTCTGGATATTCTACCCCTAAGGAGGTGAAATAGGGATTGAAAGATTGCATGGAAGTCCGTCATTTTTTAAGTTAGAAACATGAAATATTATCTTTTGGCTACTTATTAAAAACGAGTAGATAGGTATTTAAGCTCCTGGATATTCTACCCCTAAGGAGTGAAATAGGCGTTGACATTTTGGTATAGGTTAGTTTGGAAGTCGGTCATTTTTAAATTTAGCAGCCTAAAACTTTCGTCTTAGGGTTTTTGATTACAAATAGATTAATGGGAATTCTGTTCCTAAAGGGGTAAAATAAGGGTCGAATGTTTGTATGAAAGTTCTTTTAAATGGGCTATTTATCAAAAATAAATAAATCCGTTTTAAAGTATTCATACATACTTTTACAGTTTTAATTAAATACATATAATCAACTTCCACGCGAGCAAAGCCGCGGGCAACAGCTAGTACCGATATATATAATTAATCATCAAGAGACTATAAAGGACCACTGCTGGACATAGGCCTCTCCCTAGAAAAGCAGTTTAGGCCCATTATACTACCGTACCATACGGATTGGGACTGGGTTTGTTTCAAGTTTTCCTTCTCTTTGCAGTGATATTTCCCGCGTAGTTTCAGTCGTTTAGTCGTATGTACGTTTGTTACGTTTCAATAATAATAGCCCTTAGAATGGGCCAGTTACTGAACATGATTAAGACGCTGTCCTCGGAACATCAAGGTTTCACCCAGAAGAGGGTCATCTACAAGTCATAGATGGCCCGAGGTACGTCAGGGTACCAGGTATTTTATTTCTGAGGTGCACCTATTTCTCTGGCAACTAGTACCCGAGACGGCGTACTGTTTTTAGACACAAAACGTTACTTTTTTTTTTTTTGAAATTATTTCTCTTTATTGAACAACGTCTAACACAAAATAAAATATAATTTATAAATACGTTAACTAAAAATTTGAATAATCTTAACATTAAATAATACAACAACAGTGGATATTAGAAATACATGCCGATTAAGAATCAAATTTATATATAGTTATCGGCGATTTTTTTTTAAATAGACTGACTAAATCTACCATTGTTTTTTTTTAGCTACTGGGTTTTGTTACATGTTTAAAAATACAGATACTTAAACACAAAATTTTAAAATTGAGTTTTTAAGAAACGGTTAATATTCCATATTGTTGTTTCCAGGAATAGTCGGTAGGTACATAAATTAATATTTACCTAACAATACTTGACTAAAATATATAATAGGTTGGTATATTACATTACAGTAGGGAAAACAATGTGTTTCGTTCTTTGCAATTCATTTTCGTCACAAATGCCAATAATGCAGAAGCATCACTAAGTCGATATCGTGTGGGTCACCATGCTGCATTGTTACTGTGTCTGCATTCGCAATGACTATGGTGACCACCACTCTTGGATTCTGCTTATGCTTTCCATCAGGCAGATTAGAGTCATTTTGGCAGGGCCAAACATTTTTTTATTAAGATCATAGAAATGGCTAATATTTTACAATACCAAAACGATATAGAAAAATATATAGTTACATTACGTTTTATAATTACTAAACAAAATTAAATTTTAAAGTTGTTAACACAATATTTTACTATTATTTAATGTGGACGAGATAAGTGACGTCTTAATTTTAACACTGATTGAAACCTAAGTGGCAGTTGCGAAGCAGGCCTTCTCTTCTGAGTACTCTGAGTAAACTAGTAATAACGTATATAATACGTTATTTTGAGTTGACCCTGATACGATCCCAAAAAATATTAATTTACTAATTATTGTTGAGACCTAATTCACCAGCCAGTTGTGAAAAAGTTAGATTTTTACGAAGAATACTCTAATTATGATCAAATCAGGTTTTCATTTCACGGTTATTAGTTTAACATAGCTTTAACTTCATCATCATCTAATTCCATAAGAGTGGAACATTGTAAGAATCAGATTTCATAAGTTCAAACTTAATTGTACTGCAATCATGCGTGTTCCAGCTTTCGTTTCATAAATTAAAACAAAAAACTCAATACTTATAAAGAATATTTGAGCTCTGAACATGAAAAAAAATCAATAAATTATATTTTTAAAACAATTAATTAATTATTTTATTTTGTTACTTGCACCAAATAACTTAAAATTACGACTATTCGAAAATCTGCCTTATGATTAAGTATTGATTCTAATGCTGTGTTTCCACTTAAGCATAATGGTAAGGACGGATCTTGTTCAAGTGAAATGGTCTTACAATCTCCAGTGGAGGCATTGTGCCGTAGCCTCACGTCCGATTCTGTTCAGATACTCACCGAAGCAACCGTGCCCGGTAAGTATCTGAGTGAATCGGTAGGTGACACAGTCTGTTCTACCTATCCTAGCTTCGAAGCTCGGCAGGACGGCTTCGATAGCGCGTTAGCTGGCACAGCCCTGGATTTTGAGCTGTGTCCGTCAAGCTCCTAAGGCTTGCGTATGTGCGTTTCGCCGAAGCATTCCGAGCTCATAAACCAGCGCAGTCTTTTCGCCATTCCGACCGACAGAACGAAATCGGTCGTATACCATTGTCTCCATGTCGACCAGACTGTCGAAGTGCGAAGATTGCGCCAGGATCGTCGGCGCCTCGTACGAGATCGTACGACTTATTCGTGTACCTGTGCAACGTTTCTTTCTTTCTCTCTTTACATTTATTTATATGTTACCGGCAATCTGTATAATCCGTATATTCTACACAATACCTAGACAATATACAAAATTCATAAAACGCATAGGTAATGTGTGAAATATTTATTTTATACTTTGCCTAGGTATTCTATACAATGCCTAATGCGCAGCCGGTAATGTGCTATCTACAGTTACAGGTCAAAAACAATCCACCCAAACTGCACTGCACGGTTGGCTTAGTGGTTTATTGTAGGTATATTCCTAATGCGAGAGTTGTCTTATTAAAGCGAAAAAAAAACTCTACTTATTCAAATGATTTAACAATAACATTTGATCTGGGATGGTGATCACTGTCCTAACCTAATCTAAACCTATAAAATATGTACGACTTAATATACTCGTATAAAGCTGAAGAGTTTGTTTATTTGCTTGAGCTCGCTAATCTCAGGAACTACTGGACCAATTTTAAAAAAATCTTTCAGTATTAGATAGCCCATTTATCGAGAAAGGCTATATATCATCATTCATCACGATAAGACCAATAGGAGCGGATCACCAATGAAAATTGATTTACAAAACGGGTGAAAATTATCAAGTTACGGGCAATAGGAGACGCAAACGAGATTGCATGGGTCAGCTAGTTCTGAATAAAGTTGATTTAAGCAAACGGAACAAGTTTCTGGGCTGGAGAGACATTTGGATTTTCAAGTTATTTAAACTTTTTTCATCTTTTAAACCTTCCATGGACTACGGCAAACATTAAATAAATCAGCTAAATCGGCTCAGTTGTTCTCTTAAGTTTTAGCAAGACAAACGAGCAGCAATTGATTTATTTATATATAAGAAGATATTTAATTTCATACATTGCCTGGACTGGCCAGATATTTTATACATTGCCTAGGTATTGTATATAATTCCTGAATTATTCACATTGCCGGTAACATTTATACTTAAGGTCTTTATGCATTTTTTAAGATTTACAAAAGATGGTATCCCTCCCTTAATACATTCCAAGGTTCGCCACTGAAAAGGGGAGTGAAAGTTTGGATGGGAAATCAGTAACTGCTGAACCGATTTAAATAAAATTACATATGGAAAGTTATTCGACATGCAATCTAGTAAAATCATAAAGGCTTTCATTCAGCAGTTAGTGTCTGCATTTGGATGTTGTTATTTTTGAAACTCAGAATGGACTTAACATGTTTTTCGTTATGCTTAAGCCCCTCAGTTGCTCATTACAATATAAATATTTTTTCCAATCTCCAGCAAATCGAAAACTGAATGGTTGCTTAGTTTTAGCATATTGACACTCCGCTTCAGTGAAAACACAGCTCTTTACTGTACACTTTAGAATCATTACACTTAAACTAAGTATTAACAATTAGCATTGGCGGGTATCTTAAAATGGTAGTAAGATTTCATTTTAACTACATTAATAAGTACTTAAGTACTGATGACTCACAAATCACTTTGTATGCCTCTCAATCTGTTATACAAATGTTTCAATTATGAACACATTGTTAGACAGATAGTGACACGAAACTGTTGTACTGTGCGATATTACGCTTCAAGATGTCGGCACATAAACCAAGCACTCTCTCGAACCTGTAAATAAAAAACAAATCATTGAAAATGTAATACTTTGTAGTAAAAACAATATCAGTTGCCAGGAGAGAATATAAAGTCATCTTTTGTACTAAGAAGTAGTAGTATTAGTTTGTTTGTTATTTGATATTGTTAAAATGTACCTTATTTTTCTCGTGTCCTTTGTGAATGTGGCTAATAAATGTATTCTTTCTTTCTTTTTACATAAATAAAATCATAAATATACTAGCGTCTTAGCTATGCAATGGACAAATAAATGGATAGCAACTTTTTATTTTTTAATTTTTAACAAAAAGAGTAATTAATTTCCAAACTAATTAAGACAGCATTACCTAATTTACCTATGGAAGACCAACAAATAATATATTGCAAGTTTTTAATAAAATGTTTGCCATATTTTGCTGAATAATTACAATAAATGTGATATCAAATATGCATCTAACCTGGCTCGGTCCAATTTGACACACTTCAGCGGTCCGGCCGCGCGAACTGTGGCCGCACGTGGTCTATCCAATAACAAAGCTATTTCTCCAAAATAATCAGAGGGACCTAAACGTCCAACTTCGATTGCTGATCCTTCTCCCTGGCCGCTTCTCTGCTGAAGTACTACCGCGGTTCCTAGATAAAAATAACAGTTATCACCCGTTATTTACTGATGATCTGCGCAAGACGGATGGCAGGAGCTGGATGCGAGAAGCCGGGGATCGAAGCAAGTAGCGTCCAATTGGAGAGGCCTATGTCCAGCGGTGGACTGCGGTAGGCTGATGATGATCCATGATTTGATTGACGAATAGTGTCACAAAGACACGCCTTATTATTATTAATCCGACACCACACGGTGAACAGAGGGTATCAGAAGAGCCAACTAAGGGAGTATACAGGGTGTAACCAGACGTCTACCGAAAACGAAAGAGGTAGCTTCAGCACCCCAAAACCTATTAAAAAAAACAAACAGTTGCCCTTAAAAAAAATTGTAGCCGGAAAAAACAATGTGTCAAGAATTTTATTCATTTTTGAAGCCAGCAATGTATTGCGCGCACTGCATAGCTACGTGAATGCCTATTTATAACTATTTAATTTAACTACCTACGCGTCGGTAAAGTTGGTAATGCCTACTAACGAAAAAAGGTAGTGACTTTATACTCTACTTACTGTTAGGTCTTTTTTTATCTTTTCTTAAAATCTTATGCACCGTTTTATGAAATATTGCGGTTCCATGACCTCTAATTAACTTCGCCGCAGTTCGTGTTCCTACCGGAGGATTTCTCTCAACAAGAGCCAATACCTGTTCTTCCACTCGAAGATCAACTTCTCTGCCTCCTCCATGCCTTTGTGGTGTAATCCTCTCATTATTCAAAACTCTCTGGTAGGCAGCCGTGATGACTCTAGCATCAGAACGGTGACGGTTCGGGTACCTATCACGGTAAATACGCAAGGCCCGTGATACATTTCCACGAGCTTCACCATAGCACATAATCATTTGTCCATATCCCCTCGCACTAAACATTATAAATAATCACTATCACTGTTATAATAAAAGAACCTATTCTAAAAATTACTTAACACTAAAATTAGGTAAAAAGAGAATAAAAAACGAAAAAAAGTACTTAATTAACTTACTACACCTACTAAAAAGGAAAATTAGAACACAAATTAACTTTCGCGCAAGGCAAGTACCGAATTGCAAATTATAATGCACCACGCAAGCGTTCAGCCAGTACGAAAATTGAAGACCAACTAGCCGTGGTCAGTAACCAATAAATGTATAATTAGAGACACGAAAAAAGTATCGATACTTTTTGGTATGGAGTACTTTACATTTTGGACTGGTATCGTATCGATTAAATAATCTTTAAAACTTGCGACCTTACGACAAAGAAAGAGATCGCCATTAGGCCTCGGTAAGAAAAGTACTAGATACTTTTACTCAATGAGTAATTTTGGACAGATATCGTATCGATTTAGAAATTAAGTTCTAAATGGGTAATCTTCAAAACTTGCCATCTTACGGCAATTCCTACCCGTAAACTAAAAAAGAAGGTCTCCATTAGGCCTCAATAAGAAAAGTACTCGTACACTTTTACTCACTGTATGTATGTAACGGAATCTTTTAACTTCGTTTTCACCTACTTCTAGGAGTATGATTAACTTGAAATATTTCAATTTCACAGAGTCAAAGTCCGATGACAATACAATAATGTGAAAAAAACAAATAGTTTTTTTTCTAAAAAAAATGTTTTAAAAAAGTAAACAAACACACTTTGGTAAACATACCAAACTAAAAAGTAGAAAATAAATAATAGTTTAAAAACTAATAAACACGCTTTAAAAGCAATCTAACTATAAAGTAGAAATTAATTTAATGTCGCCGCACGCTTTTTACATTAATTCATGAGTACAGTATCGATACTTTCTATTCGGTACCGTGTCCCTATTTTGAATATGTACTAGATAAATTGATGTTCTCTGACACGCGCTGCCAAAAGGAGTTTCGGTCGCGTCGTAGGTAAATATCTACGACGCGACATCGGTAAGCTTTTATCGGCTAAAATCAAAGGCAACTAGTGCGCGCACCAAACGCGCCGCTATCGCGCGAATCCTCTGACTTTAGGTAATTAATAAAATGACGGAAGTTTCAAAGTTCTAGGGCTAGATGCACACGTAGGGTTTCCTGGTTAAATTTCGCGTTTTTTATTAGAAATTTTATACGACTAGACTAGCAGGAAATCAATGTTAGTTTTTTCCGTTCCGGCAAAAATTAAAACATGTGTGCATAGTTGAAATTTTGTATTTTTTTATGGAATAGGGAGCAATCGAACTGACGTATCGCCTGATGGTAAGCGATTACCACCGTTCATGGACACCCGCAATACTAGAGGCGTCACAAGTAGGATGCCGGTCTTTGGGGGATGGGGGAGGGGTTTGGGGTATGGGCCTTCGGTATCCTCAATCACTCGATGAAACACACCGGTTTTCTGTGAGGCCGTGGTATCACTCCTGTTGAGCCAGCCCATTCATGCAGAAGCGTGGCTCTCCCACGGTATGTAAGAAGAGCATTCAGATTGCCGAATGGGGATTGCTAACCAGGAAACCGTAGGTGTGCACTGGACCTAAAGATTACCCAGTTCGTCGATCGAAGGGCGGTGCGGCCCACACGTCTAGGCTTAAGACTTCAGCCGCACGGTGTTATGGGTTCGATTCCCAGGATAATTCTCTCACTTGAATTTTATTGAAAATGATGATGATGAATGATTTCATTATACCAACGCAAAAAATAACACAAGTGTCCAGGATACCTATTCATTATTATTTAGCGTCGGTTGATAACATAATCCATCAGAAAGCCAGATTAGTAAGTGATTTCGTTAAAGTTTTCCAGCATTTTCAAGTAAGTGAGTAGGTACCTACTTTAGTACCCCTGAATTTAATAACGTAGGAAATTAAAGTTTTGTACCAACCTAATACAAATTTATCTACATAGACAATAAATTGTTTTTGCATATGCACGCTTCATAAAGTTAGGGTCTTACATTCATTTGTAATAGGTATCTACCTACTTTAATATTTTGCATTTTGTTTAGAACATAGGTTTCTTAGAAGTTCTGTTTGTAAAATGAAGGCAGAAGGCAGGCTGTACTGTCTAGGTACTAGGTTACTATCAGTTAGATAGAGCAACTGAGGCGAGCGGGGTGGGACGCGCCAGCGCGCTCGCCGCCGGCGCGGTCATTGAACCGCGCGCTGGCGCGTTGTGTAATGAGTATTAACCCCCGGCCATCTGTTTTTATTTTGAAATACATTGAAGTTTTTTTTACTTTATTTGTTTTTGGGTTTTCTAAATGAGATAATTAGGTAGTTTGGGTCCTATTATGCTGTTCTATGTGTATGTAACCAGAAATAAACAAAAAAGAACTTAGATAAGTTAACATATTTTTTGCGTTTTTTTTCGCTAAACCTATTCAGTATCATGGTCTGAATGCAACCCCAAAGTTTTCGGGAGCAGTCTTTTTACACCCTGTATATAGAACAACAGCACTGCACGCAAACTATAGGGTCTGTGTCAATTTATACTTCTCCTTCGTATATCGTTATCCTTAGTATAGACTAGTCACCAGACACAAACCCATCTCTCTGTCTCCCTAGGGTCTAAGAGTGATTTGATTGATTCACGTGCCAAAAGAGACGGGATAAGGGAGGGAACCATCCGGACACCTTTTTTATATTATGATTGGCAATTTTAGTTTATATAGTAGTAATTACCTTCCACAATTATGTAAAAATCATTCCCAGGTTCACCTTGACGTACTATTGTCTCGCCATCGGTAAATGACACGGGTTCTAAAGCATCCGCAACTGTTAGTCGCTCCCATTTTTCTAAGCTTTCTGAAATAGTATTGAAAAGCCGACATAAGGTACTGTATTAAAAAATAATTTGAGATAAATATGCCGTGTTTGGTATCATTGGAAAGGACGTTACTTGTACATATCAAAATATATATATTATTAGCATTTGTTCGTGACTTTGTCCGTATTTATGAGTTAATTGTGAAATTTCTATGGTACCGATTTAAAATATACTTTGCAAAGAAATTAATATTATAGAGGCGCCAAAACATTTTAAATAAAAAAAAGTAAAAACTACAACCCAACTACGAGAAAAAACGATCCTGAAAAAGAATGAAACAAGCCGTAGTCACGCGTTGTTAATGTGTTATGGCACATTTTGTCGTAGTTGGGTTTTGTTTTTAATTATTTTTATGGATTCGCCTCATGGACATGGAAATTAATGGACACCTCCTTCATTGTGCTGCAAATGGACCGACTTGTGAATTTATCAATGAGGACAGTCATTTCATTCAACCAGTTAGGCATTCCTGAATTTCCCTCCCATATGTAAAGGGACGGGACTAGAAGGAAAGATAGAATAAGTTATATACAGCAAGTGAAGGAGAAAGAAAGGGTCGTGGCCTATCCAGAGGTGAAACAAATAGCAAAAGAGAAAGAAGAGTGGCGATTGATCCACCGACAAGGGACTAACCCTTAAAATGAGAGAGAAAGAGAGATGTAACGGGAGTAAAATCGTACATCGTACATCTATTCTAGTAATATTTTAAATTCGAAAGTAACTCTTCCTGCAATTCTTTTAAGTTTTTCAACTGAACCGGTATACCGATTTCAATTAAATTTGGCATCGAATTACTTGTGATTATTGGGGAAGTGTGTTATACATTTTACACAAGACATTAAACAGATTTTACGTTTTTATATTTATTTTGGTAATGCCCTTACCTAATATTGATACACGTGATAAAAATTCGTCGTACATGCGTCGCTTTCTTATGGTAGAGCCCATTAGGATGCGGCGGTATGAGTCACGGTCTAGGCCCCACAGCTTGAGAGGAGTTCGTGCGCGGACGGTGGCAGCTCGTGGTGTTCCGTATATAAGAGCCAGTTCTCCAAAACTGCCGCCTTCTCCAATAGTTGTAACATGTTCTCCATTCACTAAAACCTGTAACAAGTTTAATTATAGACAAATTTTAGTTGGAAAATTACCGACACAACAGTACGGCTTAGATATAAGTGGAGTATCATTTCCTTTGCTTTGTAGTGATATTGTTTGTTCTGAAAAGTTCTCTTAGTCAGCTTTACGACATCCATGCCCCTCCACATTCTTAATCTGTGACCGCATGATCTATATTAACATGGTATGAACTGCAATGACAATAAACGATGCACTGCGAATGTTGCCTAACGAGCAAACGAGTTGACAGATCACCTTATGGTGAGCGGTTATCGCCACCCATGGACACCCACAAGCGTCACATGTGCGTTGCCGGTCTTTCTAATGTTCATATGCTTAATCAAATTGTATATGAATACTGGTGAACAAGACCAGCAGTTCATTCGTTATAAAGTTTAATAATGTAACTTACTTCAACTTCTCCAGAATCTATAATGTAAAAATTGTCTCCTTCATCCCCCTGTCTAATGACTGTTTCACCATGTAGGCATTGCACTGGGAACATGGCATCGAACATATCTGCACGCTCCGACTCATCCAAATGTGTGAAGAGTACATTTGACGCTATGGCCCTCGACAGAGCACCCATAGTTTTATAATCTTTTGGCACAACCTGCAAAAAATTATGCTTATATTACTGTAATGAGTAAGGTCATGTATGGAAAAACATAATCTTTACTGCTTTAATACGCACCATATGCGTTCCGTGATTAATCTAACATTACAATGTCGACGTCTGACCTCAACTCTTAAGCCACAAATACACCTAGTATCTCTGTTCGATACCGATAGTAGTAATAAGTATTTTATAATGGCAACACTAGGTTTTTGTCTAGATGCTTTGGCAGCTGTCAAGTGACACTGTCACTAAGAGAAAGCGTGAGACTAGATGTTGTAAAACCCCATGGTTGTTAATAGAATAATTATTGGAATTGTCGAGATGCTTATGGCCGGTTCGTTGCATTAATCGGGAATTAACGTCGGCTCTCTCGAACGGTCCCAAATGCTTAGAGCCGGTTTGTAACGTTAGATCGGGAATTAACGTCGGTTCCCTCGTACGGAACCTTTCTCAAGTAGCCAGTGTTTGAATCGAGAATCGGAATCGTTGTGTGGTATGTACGGAACTGCATAGTCTTCGCGAAGGGGCACCCTCACCGCAGCGGAGATTGGAAGATGTCATCACACACACACACACACACACACACACACACATTGGTGAGTCAATTGTTTTTACGAGGTGAATCGCCTCAAGATATCTTTTCACCAGATGTGACTGTTTTGCGACTGTCTAGCCCGTAGCTCATAGGCCCGTGTGGTTAGCACAGGTTTCCCAAAAAACGCAATCGCCTGGTGATCTGATTCAGTCTCTCTACTCTCTACTATCAATGCGACCGTCACCATGAGAATATTCTTGAAAACTCTAAACATTACTTCTCTTCATAACTTTTTTTTGAGTATTAAAATTGGTTTACCTTTTTAACGTAACTAGTAGCATCTTCTTCAGTGACAGGTTCAGCACTTATACCACCACGTCTTCGTGGTGGCTGTCCACCTGGTACTGGAAGTGGTGACAGTTCTCCATCACCTTCACCTTCTGAGGCAGCTGCTGCAGCAGCGGCAGCTTTTACTTGTTCCTTAAGAAATGACAATAACACATTTTAAAGATAACCGGACTGAATAACCGGCATGGCGGTGTGTTGTAAACTTAAAAGTTTTGACATAATTTTTTTTTAACATAATCTTTCTGCACCGTTCTTAAAAAAGCGGATTTAAGTACAATGCTTAAATCAACTCTCACGAAATTTTCGTTTTGGAAGGGGAGGGGGGCAATCTCTACCCTAATTGGTACACCATGGCGGGCTAGTGATGCTTTCGCATCATTGGGCCTCCGGTCTCGCACTCACCAACGAAACACGACAGCATGATCGCTGTCATTTTACGTTGATTTTCTGTGCGAGGGTAGTACCGCCCCGGTCGAGCCGGCCCGTTCGTGCTGAAATCAGCGTGGCTCTACTACCTTGATGTTATCATAAAACCCTAATTGATCAGCAGACCAAAGGCGGCACATGGGACTTTGCAAGTGAGCAAGCAAACATTGGTCACACAACTCCAAAGGGATTCATAAACTTCCACATAATCGTGGGATTGGAAATTTAAGGAAATGCAAGTATTATCATCCTGAGCAACCTGATGAAGAACAGTGGTAAGAGAGGCCAAAAACATGATTTACTTTCCATCGAAATAAAGATATGATGTGAACATCCTCTGCCCCATCCAGGTGATATATTTCAATAAATACAGTACAATATTATTATTTTTTCTTACAATTACCCTATCCTAATACCAATTATTATCAATCCAATTATTACCAACCCGTTCGCGCTAAGTTTGCCGGTTCGTGGAACGCGCGTCCCCTCTCCCGATCATAGATAATACATAGAGATGCGCCGAATATTCGTTTGGTATTCGGTATTCGGCGTATTCGGCGTCTTTTTACCTATTTGTATTCGGCCGAATTATTCGGTTTGAGTGCCGAATATATTCGGTTCGAGAAGGTATTTCTATTTCCTTGGCTACACGACACCGTATAGAAATGAAAGACAAAACGTCTTATGTAAGACTTATGTTAGATTATAAGTCAAAGAAATTCGATGAAGAATGTGTTGTACAATGCCAATAAAATAAAGCAAAATCTCTCTCTAATAAAATAAAATAAAACTCAAAATCAACATTTATTGAATGGAAGAATAGGCCGGCTATATACCACGGCCTGACTGAAAACCGGTGTGAAATAGCGTTTGCGCTATGTTTCACCAAGTGAGTGAGGATACCTCTTCTAATACAGAATGTATGTAATCACCTGACTGAGACGCAGTAAAATGTTTTATTTGTAGAACTCTGTCCTCACTAAACCAGTATACAGTGAAGTCCACACATCAGATGTAATCTAGCCGTGACTTTTGAGATTTCGTCATTGATAAATTTTTACATCATCATCATTATATCAGCCATAAGAAGTCCACTGCTGAACGTAGGCCTCCAGGAGGCTTGAAGTCATCAAAACTTATAAACATGGCTCTCAATTTTTTAATCTCATAAATTGGTATAATCACCACTTCACTAATATACTTTCTTCCAGGCAACTTATATTTAGGCTTCAATAAATGCAATAATCTATTAAAGCCTTCGTTTTGGAGTATTAAATAGGCTGCGTGTCAGTTACGATCATTCCAGCGATGGCTGTATGAATTTCCATTGTTTGAGGCTTTGTTATGTTCCAATTGGTAATATAAGTTTCTAGAATTTGTTGTGTACCTTTTGAATGGACCAGTCTATATTGGATCTTATACTCGAAGTTGCAGGCAACGTGTCTGAGCTATATTAAGAAGCACTTACAGAAGTAGAGGTGTTTTCTGGCAGTTGTTCTTTATGCTTTAGCCTCAAATGATTTGTCAGACCACCACTGCGCTTCGAAGCACTGCGCTCTGTTCCCGCGAGAAATAACCCAACTGCACAATGTGTACTTAACTCTTGTATCATCTCCCATTTCGTCAAAAAGTCCCAATGTGGCGGACGATGAGGTACGGCTCGCTCGTCATCTAGCCAGCTGCGACACATAGCTTACATGTTAAAACCTGTTTACGCGGCAAAACAATGCTATGGTTCACCGAATAATTCGGCCGAATATCCGGTTCGGTAAAGGTTAAACCGAATACTATTCGGTATTCGGTTATTCGGTGAAACGACTATTCGGCGCATCTCTAAATTAATACACTATAGTAGACATAGATGCGCCACTAAGGATTTCAATTGATTTAAATGGGAGTACTCAAGCACAGAGATGGCGCTGCGTGTATCACATCTAGCCCGATAGATGGAGCTAATGAATTTTATACTTATTTTTGGATTAAGGACAAATTTATTAAATAAAACACAAGTTTAGATCTCTTAAGTTCGCCGTTTATTATGAGAATTATAATAATTTAACGCTTGTATTTTCGTAGCATTATTATTACACAAAGTTGTTTTGCCTTTAAGTAATCTGTTGACATTTGTACACCAGCTGTTTAAAATAATATTTAGCTATCCATTACAAAATTTACTACTTCTGTTTTGTGTTTTACACAAGAGAACTGCGAAAAATTACAAAAGATCACTTAAAAGCTGACTTTCTCGGCATTTTGAAAGTGTCGTCGAATCCAAATCGCAAAAGCAAGCAAAGTTCAGTATTCACAGCGTAGGGTCAATGGTTGACGTATCGTATCACAGAATCCAAGGAAAAAGCATGGTCAAAGGTTGAAAGAGCACAAAATAGATAACAAGTATATCACCAGAACACAACGAAACCAGAAACAGAAAAGTTTTGAAAGATAACGTTTACCGTTTACGTTTCTGTCAGTACTAATTTACGTTTCGTTTCACCAAAATAACATTTTCAAACTGAAAAATTGAAATAATAGTGTTTTGACAGAAAAAAATGCTTTGGTTATTAAATTAATTACTAAATTAAATTAATTAAGTTCTTTATAAAATAATTAAATTCTCAAGGTAGTAGAGCCACGCTGATTTCAGCACGAACGGGCCGGCTCGACCGGGGCGGTACTACCCTCGCACAGAAAATCAACGTAAAATGACAGCGATCATGCTGTCGTGTTTCGTTGGTGAGTGCGAGACCGGAGGCCCAATGATGCGGAAGCATCACTAGCCCGCCATGGTGTTGGTCACCATGCTGCATTGTTGCATTGTCTGCATTCGCAGTATGGTGACCACCACTCTTGGATTCTACTCATGCTTTCCATCAGGCAGAGTAGAGTCATTTTGGCAGGGTC
This sequence comes from Spilosoma lubricipeda, assembly GCA_905220595.1. Taxonomy (NCBI): domain Eukaryota; kingdom Metazoa; phylum Arthropoda; class Insecta; order Lepidoptera; family Erebidae; genus Spilosoma; species Spilosoma lubricipeda. The sequence goes on from HG992290.1 coordinate 9,307,458, forward strand.
AAACATAAAAAAAAAATAAAAAAAAATTAAATGTTAGTATATTTAAGTAAGTACTTAATTTATTTCAAGTTTTTATGTCAACTAGCTCCACCTATGGGTACGGATGTACATTATGGTCAAAGTTTGAGTACCTCTTTAGAGGGGTGACACCACCTTCTATGTAATTTTTTTGTTAAGACAGATGTATGGAAGTTTCATAGCCCTGCTCCCGATCACCTACTGCACCGCTGAGCAGCCCACGCCTATCAGTATCGTTGACAACGTCATCGCATTCGGGCGTGTTTATTATTCATTTAGATTCTTTGTTTTTGTCATTTCTTAGTTTTTCGCTGTGTATAAACTATGGGTAATGCAAAACTTTAAGAAGTGATTTACGAAATATGGTGTTAAAGGTTATGACTTATTTCGAAAATGAGAAAAAAAACCGTTATTTTAAAATAACTGTCGATCAAACTATGAAACGCACGGCAATGGCGACTGGTGTATCAATGGCGACGCACGTTACGAAACATAAAACAAGAGAGTTAAAAAAGTAACGTCAACACCGCCGAAAGCTGGTGCAAGTACGACTACAGAAGCTGTTAAACTTTCAACATCACGTAAAAAAAAAAGCGGCCAAGTGCGAGTCGGATTCGCCCATGAAAGTTCCGTAGCAGCAAGTAACATAATATAAAATTTCTTATAGTTCGTTGTAACTTTGATCGATGTTTTAATAATAGTGTATTATTTTTAAAAGGTTAATTGCGGTTTACGATTTATGACGTATTAAAAAATTACTTAATATAGATCTCGTTCAAACCAATTTTCGGTGGAAGTTTCGGTGGAGAATGATAAAACTAAAAAAAATATATGATGTACATTACATATACAGTACATCATATCTTTTTTTTAGTTTTATCATTCTCTTATTTTAGGGAGGTAACGGTGGGGAGACACACATTTCAGTTTCTGAATAGTTTGATTCAGTTTAGAAAAAAATAATATTAGAAACCCCAATATCATTTTTGAAGACCTACCCATAGATACCCCTATTCCGTTTTTTGCGATTTGGCTACGGAACCCTAAAAAGGAAACCAACTTAAATTGAAATTTATGATTATGATTTGCAGTATAAGAAATATAATAAACAGTTTTTATTCAATGAAAAAAGAATTACCCAACCAAAGTTGCGAAAAATTGTAGCCGCTACAAAGGATTTAAATTTACCTGGACAAAAAACGACTTGGACATGGAAAATATATGGCATATGGGCAAACTGAGCTGTAAGCTGTAACATTGTATTTCGCACTGTTACAGTAATCTCGTATTGATACACATAACCTCTTCGTTTTGTTTACGTTTTTCGGTACACCGATATGTTTTGGCGTGTAAAGTTCTTTTTGACAATTGTTCATTTGATGTTCTGCAAACTTTAAGGGTTGGCAACACGCTTGGGGTTTTTAATAGATTTTTGAGCGATTTATTTGAGAGTTGTCTGTCCGACGGATTGACTCTGAGGTAATTTTGTGTCTGGTAGCATTCTATTTCTTTGGATTCACGAGTTTTTTTTAACTATAATTTTACATATAGCATTCAATTAGAAGCCTTTCTAACATTCATGCAAGGTGAAATCTAGTAAGTCAACCCCAGCTACTATGATCTGGGACGGCGAGACATCTTTATTAATCATTTAACCTTGTAATTTTAAGAAAAGGATTGCAATAACAACAGAAACTATAACCATGTTAGAGCTCTTAAAGTGTAAATTATTTCTGTAAAGACCTTAGGCCTTCAGATTCTACTAGTATTAAATCTGCTTTTAAACACTTAACCTGTTTATTTATCAGCACTCCCACCTTAGATTAAGGGTTCAATGCTGGCCGAGCTATTCCAGTTATTATTTGTTTGTTGGTTTGTTCTTTTTCTAAGTTACTATTGGGTGAATGTTTTTATAGGCACCTGGTGCCCGAGAATATTTGTTTGTTTTATTAGATTTTTGTGGTGTCGGACCAGTTTCTTTGTTTGTTTGACACCCAGTAGTAGCAAGCAAAGAATATTTTATTAGTTTATTATTATTCACCATATAAAAGAAAATATCCAACATCACTGTCTTCTAAATTTCAATCACTCATATCTACAGGGTACTGTTATTTCAGTGGACGACTGGCAGGGCTCACTTAATATCGCAGCGGTGTACTGCCCGCCTCGGCATCGAATTGATGAGCAAATGTTTACTGACTTTCTTGACACGCTTGGTACCAGATACATTGCTGGAGGAGACTGGAACGCTAAAAATACCTTCTGGGGTTCCAGACTGACCACAACCAGAGGCAGAGAATTAAAAAAGGCAATAGACTCGAATTCGCTCAACATATTAACAACATGTGAGCCAACCTACTGGCCAGGTGATCCCAACAAAACGCCCGATTTAATTGATTTTTTCATCACGAAGGGTATGTCAGGATTGTATACACACATAGAATCCTGCTTGGACGGTAGCTCCGATCATACTCCGGTGATCTGCACACTAAGCACGACAGCCATCATAAAAGAACCTCCCGATACGCTATACAATCGTAAAACTGACTGGGACACTTTTCGGAAGTTTATAGAGGAAAATGCAAACCTACACATCCCACTTAAAACAGAAGAAGACATAGAAAAGGCAGCTTTTTACACAACAAATCTCATTCAAAAAGCTGCCTGGCTGTCTACTCCCAGTATAAAGTATGAGACTCAAAATAGAGACTCCACATTGGAAATACGGGAAATGATAACTTTAAAACGGAGGTTAAGGCGACAGTGGCACACAAGCAGGAACGCATACGACAAAAGAGCCCTCAACAGAGCACAAAAGGAATTGAAACGAATGCTCAAAGAACATGAAAATGACACCCTGCAACAAAAACTGAAAATTTTATCACCACATAAAGCAGATGATTACTCCCTTTGGAAAATAACTAAGTCACTAAAACGGCCACAAAACCACATACCTCCATTAAGGCAGTCAAATGGTGAATGGGCGAGAAAACCTGCGGATAAGGTGGAAGTATTTGCAAACTTTCTGAAAGACGTATTCAAACCCCGCGAATACGACAATAGTAATACGGAAGAGGAAATCCATCAAATCATCGAAAGTGATCAGCAAATGTCCCTTCCGTTGCGACTGTGTACTCCTGCTGAAGTGCAGAAAACTATTAAAAAATTAAAAAAGAGAAAAGCCCCAGGATTTGATTTAATTACAGCGGAGGTTCTGAATCACTTGCCAAGAAAAGGAATTCTGCTGATCACCATCCTGTTTAATTCAGTGTTGAGGTTGCACTACTTTCCACTCATTTGGAAGATCTCAATCATTAACATGATATGCAAACCAGGAAAGCCTTCTTCTGAGGTTACATCATATAGACCGATCAGTTTGCTTCCATTACTGTCTAAACTCTTTGAGAGGGTACTCCTACAGCGTTTGCTACCTATACTGGAGGAACAAGGAACAATCCCGCAGCACCAATTTGGCTTTCGGGCTAACCATGGAACAACAGAGCAAATACATAGAGTGGCTCACACAATTCGGCAATCCTTGGAAAGGAAAGAGTACTGCTCCGCCGTCTTCCTTGACATTCAGCAGGCCTTTGACCGAGTATGGCACAGGGGTCTCCTGTGTAAACTTAAGATGTGCTTACCACACCCCGCGTACATGCTTCTCAGATCATACTTAGAAGATCGGGTGTTCCAAGTTAGGTCTGGAGACTGCCTATCATTGTTTTATCCCATAGAGGCGGGAGTGCCTCAAGGTTCTGTACTGGGACCTATTCTGTACACAGTGTATACTGCTGATCTGCCTACCTCAAACGTAATTGTTACCGCAACCTACGCTGATGACACTGCAGTTCTATCTTGTGACGTGGATCGGACAGCGGCGTCTGCAAAACTCCAAAGTCACTTGGATGAAATTGAAAGATGGCTAAAAAAATGGAGAATCAAAGCTAGCTACACAAAGTCGATCCACGTTACCTTTAGCCTCAGAAGGGGAGACTGTCCACCTGTGAAACTTGGCAATGATATTGTACCACAGAAAAGTGTCGTAAAGTACCTGGGAATGCACTTCGACAGAAGACTTACTTGGCGAGAACATATAAAAACCAAAAGAGACCAGGCGAACAGGAAACTGAAAGACATTTACTGGCTTATAGGCAGACAGTCATCACTTAGCTTGGAAAATAAACTGCTAATCTATAAATCCGCCCTGAAACCTATATGGACGTACGGGATAGAGCTCTGGGGATCAGCAAGCCATTCCAATATCGAAATATTGCAGCGTTTCCAAAACGGAAAGACTACAACAACACAGGAATGAATTGGCTGTGGCACTACTAAAGTCCTCAGAATGTAGCTATAGATTAAAAAGAAAGCCGCTAGCGTCAGTATAAGTCTGACAAATATGGAGATGACACACCAGAGGGTGTGAAGAATCTCTAAATGATGACGAAAAGACCTTCAAATCTGATAAAAGCCAAGGGGCTGATGGCAGATGCAAAGAGAAAAAAAAAAAAAAAAAAAAAATTATTATTCACCAAAACATTTTTTATTTTTTTAATAATACACCTAAACCCACAATTTGTAATGTTACAAATAAATAAAAAATATTTTCAATCTAGTTTGTTTTTTTTGCTGACACTACCCTTCGTGTGTGTGTGATGTCATATCACCAGCAGCAAACTTAGCGTGAATGAGTAGTATGCCTTTGGAAGGAACCCTGGGGCAGGCATAAATTAAATGTAACTAAAAGACAAAAGAGATGTTGCCAATATTACAAAATATGATCCAACAATATACTAAAGCTTGGGTAACAACTAGTTTTTACCGGTAGTTGAAAAATGATGCATGATTTTTATAATAATTTAATGCTACTTTTAAATTTTGTGTTCAATCTTACATCACACGTCACATACTGGCACTTGCCAACCATTAGGGTCTTCAAATTGTGATAAACTTATTAGCATATATTAACAAATTTAATGATATCATCATCACAACTGGGAAGGACAACCTGAACAAAGATATTTTGTACATCAAAATGTAGACATCAAATGTTTTTTAATCAACTCTAGTTATTATTTAATTGGCTATTCTAACTTAATATACACATAAATGTATATAAGAATAAATGTGATGAATAGATATTATAGAAAAGAAAAGAATTAAAATACAGATAACGGTACACACAGCATTTCCTTCAGGGAGTATGCTCAATTTTTTGTAAAATATAAACAAAGTACTTTAAAAAATCTATTTATAATATTTAATTATTTCTTCTTTAATTTCTTATACACCAGATTGATTATGTTGATGTTTTAATGTATGTTTTCTTGAACTAAAATTCCTATGTATGCAGATTTCAATAAATTTTTAGTTAAAAAATATCAACGAAAGCTTTCCTTAGAACAACAATTATAATTTCTTCAAGCTTTTATTAGGTAGTTGCAATGAAAGCAGTAACATTAAAAAATCATTATTTTAAAAATACACTTACCCGTTCTAACTTCTGAAAATACTGTCTAAGAAATGATACTGGATTTTCGGGTTTGTTTACACACAATTGCACGATACAATCCTTTAATAATAATGATATATTATGACTTTGAATGTAGTTTTCACATTCATGTAAACATTGCTCTTCTTCCATTTTCATATATGTACAAACTGAAAAAAATATTAAAAATAGTTCATAGGAATTAATAATCCTAAATAATTGTTATTAAAAGCACTAAACAGCTTCAGTATTTAAAAAAGTACTTTGTCTTATCAAATAAATACCCATAAATATTTCCTTGGCGCAGAAAAGTGACACAGGTTGTCTTGTCTCAGAAACACTATCAGAACCACAGACCAACATAGACTTATCTCTGCCACAGACCACAGACTGGCACAGACTGTGTAGGTAGGTACTAGGGATGTTGCGGATGCCATTTTGTTCACATCCGCGGATGCGAATGCGGATGAGAGTTTTCGAAGGCTCTCATCCGCGGATGCAGATGCGGATGCGAATGTTTTAAATTATACATAAATATAGTAATTGAATGAAGAATTAAAACAATGATAAAGTAATTATTAACATTTCTATTAAAGAAAATTTGTTTTAAGTATAATGCAAAGCTCCTATTTTTTTAACTTCACTTACTAATTTTCATAGTATTAAGTGCAGTAAAAAATAGGAGCATTATACTTAATAAAGAATAATATAATTTCTAAATCAAGATGGTTACGCAAAGGTTCGTTAGTTAAATCCATGCTATTAGGCAGAGTTTAGAAAAATCTTCGTTATTAACTTTCCCTGTTTTCCAATTACAAAGCATAGTGCGACTCATTGGCGCACAATGCTGAATTATGCTGAAGCTTAATTGGAACGTGAATTAGTTTTCAAATGCACCAGCAGAGTGCGCTAAGTTCAGTGTTGAAAAAAAAAAAAATATTCAGAGTTAGCAATAACCTCATTAATTTGTAAGCAAAGTGGTATACATAAAAATTGGTTGAAAACTATTTACGGTTATTTTAAGTAATTTGGATTTTGATAATTACATTAACATTTGTTTGATTTGAGTAATTTTTTTAAATGAGTTCTACCTTCATCCATACTTATATTTATTTTTTTAACACAGTTTGAATTAACTTTGATTATTTCGAAAAAACTGCAACGAAACGAAAGCTTTAAAAATTTTTTCAACAATAAATAATATTACTAACGATAATATATAAATAAAACATTTTGATCAATGCCACCTTAAAGAAAAAACACTTGTTAATTTTTGTCACAGTTGGTATCGATTGCACGCATCACGCAAAAACACTACTTTTGAGAGTGCTCGATTGTGCGAAGCGTTGCTGTAGTTGAATCATTCAAAGTTAAGCATTATGCCGCATAATGCGCTCTAGTGCTGTAATTGGAAAACAGGGTTTAATTCCTCTCGATGAACCCGCAACAAGTGTTTAAACTTAAATAAGGAAAGGAATTAAATGATAAAAGAAGAAAGTAAATAAATAAAACCAATACAAATAATTGAATAAATATGAAGTAATGCACAATAGGAATAACATCATAAAATATTTATAAGCACGTAATAAATTAAGAAGATAAGTAGTGTTCTTTGATCATTTTACGTCTATACGAATACGTCTTTCTCTATATTTGTAAGCATTAAGGTATCGTCTCTTCTTCTTCTTTTCCTCAGTCACCAGTGTAAAAAATCGTGCTTGTAGCGAGGATCTAAGTAGATGGAAAAATAATGAGTATGGTTATAAGACGATTTTTGTTGTGTTTGGCCCTTCCAAAATGACTCTACTTTGCCTGATGAAAAGCATAACCAGAATCCAAGAGTGGTGGTCACCATACTGCGAATGCAGACATTGCAACAATGCAGCATCGTAACCCACACCATGGCGGCCTTGTGATGCTTCTGCATCATTGGGCCTCCGGTCTTGCACTCACCAACGTAGCACGACAGCATGATCGCTGTCATTTTACGTTGATTTTCTGGACGAGGGTAGTACCGCCCCGGTCGAACCGGCCCGTTCGTGCTGAAATCGGCATGGCTCTACTACCTTGAGAAAGATTCTTTGTAGACTACCTTGGTATACGATAATCTTTACTTACAATAAAACGTATTACCAGTGTAACATAATGGAACTTATCCGGCCATTTTGATTAGCTCAGCTCAGCTTATTGCTCAGCTAAGACTAATATAAAGATTGCGCAATACACAATTATTTAGTCACAATGATGTCTGTATCACAATAATACTAATATCTATCTATGCGACAAGTAATCAAAGTGAAAGCGGACACATTACAAGAAACAAATGATGCACCACAACAAATGCGTCAGATCTCCTAGGCTATTTAATTTTGACAATATTGAAAATAAACTATGGATCCTTTAAGATAATAGTCTAAAAAGACATATTTCAATATAAATCAAACAAAATAATTTAAGTTTCTCGCAGTTTGCACGAAATAAAACTTACAATTTTTTTGAAATTTTGTCTGCGACATGAACGCCTTGTGATTGGTTGCAACTCTGGTGCTAAGAAACGGAAGATTCCTCTATTGAATATTGTTTGCGTTTTATGTTTTCAGAGTGGTTATAATCGATCTGTGAGCTATTTCTGCAGTACTTTTTTAATAAATTATTTTATAAGTGGTTTGAAACAGAAAGGAACCAAATTTTGTGAGTGCCGATAACAGCAACCTACATAAGATAGATGCTTTTATGGTTGTACTTTCCTTCTATACAAATAAATACATTTGGAGTGTCTATTTGTAATACTAAAATAACCGCTTTTTACTAAATGTTATAATTATATATATATATTTTTTATACTTTGATGACTCTTCTCTGCCTGATGGAAAGCATGAGCAGATTTCAAGAGTCGCCATCCTCAATGCGAATAAGGACTTTGCAGCATGGTGACCCACACTATGTATAAATATCATACATATACCAAAAATGTAGTTAAACATTTTTTTGTCTGTCTATTTCTTTCGGGTAATCTCTGGAACGGCTAGACGGATTTTGACGGGACTTTCACTGGCAGGTATATGATGATCCAGGGAATAACTTAGGCTATTTTTTTTTTGTACTAACTTTGTCCCGCGGCGTTACTCGCGGTACAACAGCAGCTATGTTGCACTTACATAAGTACAACATAAAAATTGTTTCTGTAATAACCTCTGTAAAGATTCATACATTATTTTTATAAAATCTAATTTACTTTATGTAGGTAGGTATATCTCAATGCTTTTATGTTACATTTTGAAATGGAAAAAAGCGCGGTATTTAAAGATGTTATCAGACCCGACGAACTTCGTAGCACCATATTTTTCTTTCGTAAATATTTATAAATTTCTGAAAACCTTGGTTTTAGCAGGATCGGGGTAGCCGATCGAAAGTTATGCGCGTACATACATTTCGGCGTAACGCCGCGGGATAAAGTTAGTCTAAAAAAAGCCTGTCAGTGAGTCCCGTCATAATCGGTCCAGCCGTGCTAGAGATTAACCGGAACAAACAGACAGACAGACAAAAAAAAATTTAACTACATTTTGGTATATGTACCGTGTATATATACCTATGCATTTAATAAAAAGCGGTTATTTTGATAGCACAAACAGACACTCCAATTGTATTTATTTGTATAGATGTAGATTTGTTCATTGTGGCACTACACACCATTTATTGTTAAGTAATAAAATTGGAGAAAACTGATAAAATTCACTTAAACTGCTCTGTTTTGTTTTTGTGTATATAGCGAGTGACGTCACGCGTCTCATGTGACCAGAAATATCGTTTTTAACATGTTTGTCAAACTTGAACTTTATCTTAAATTTAAATTCATAATACAGTAGAAATTCTGCAAAATATTAACGCAGTGTGCTAATTATGTAAGAATAATTAAAAACGATTTCCAAAAATCAGTCAAATACCCTATTATTTCCGCTCCCATTGGTCAGTGAGAACTGCACGCCGCCCCCTCCCAATTTCTTTCATTTTGCAACTTGTAGAACATTTGCATCCGCATAAAAATCCGCATTGATTATTGCGGATCCGGATGCAGATGCTCAAATCCATGCGGAAGCTCCGCATTTGCGGATGCGGATGCGAATATTCGCAACATCCCTGGTAGGTACTACTCAAAGCTAAGACTCAAAGAATCAGAACACCAGAACCATAGAGGCATTTTAGATAGAGCAAAGGAGCCAGGCCTTCAGCCATCCCACGGTTAGAAAGAGAGATGATCACGGTACCTATCTGTCTCTCTTTACTCGCATATGTGCACTTAGTGCGGAAAAACAGTCTAGCAGAACGATTCGATATATTTGTTGTGATTGGATTACCATTATTAGTCCTTTACTGAGCATGCGTCAGTAGAGAAAGACACATGAGGTCAGTGGCGCAACTATAGGGTGGTTGGGCTGGCAAAATGCCATGGGCCCACGACCAATGAGCCGTGAGCTAGGAAGTTAATTTTCAACGATGTACCTGAGTTATATATATATAGTTCTAGCAGTACGGTTTCCGAAAGGTTCGTTCAGATGGCGACCTTCTGGTATACCTGACACAGGCGATTGAGACTAAGGGGACTGAGGGGGAAGCGTTGGCAGTTAGTTTGGACATTGCGAAGGACTTCGATCGGGTCTGGTACAAACTTCTTGCTTCTTCTTCTGTGGGTTTCCCAAGAAATTATGCGAATGGGTCACCAGCTTTTTAGCAGGTTCAAGCATAAAGGTTGTAGTCGACGGTGAATAATCTGATCCCACACCTGTGAATGCTGCTTTCCCGCAAGGCTGTGTGCTATCGCCTCCTTTGTTTCTTTTCCATATCAATAACATGCTGCAAATTAGCGGCTTTCATTGTTATGCGGCTGACAGTACGGACGATGCTCTCTACACCGGCCGCCCTAATATTTCTCGGGAAAACGTCATTGAGAGTTGAAACAAACTTGTGTCTGAAACTGTGACCTCTCCTAAGAGAAGGTCTCAAATTGGGGTAGACTCAATTTAGTTAATTTTAACCCATAAAGACACAAATTTGCGCGTCCACCGCAAAAAAAACTGCTGTGGGTCGTGTTGTCGAGTCCTCGGTTTGAAGACATATCCCTATCTGCCTCGGAAAAATCCAAAATCCAGTTCCGTGGCCATTTGGAGGATAAGGCCGAAATGTCCTCAAAGAAGCTTAGCGTGCTCAACAGATCGATACAGTATATCACTCCAGCGCACCGCCTTCTAAGCAGATTAAGCGTGCCTTATAAGGCAATAAGGCGCAGATTCTCATCTTTGGGCGGGCGCACCCCAGTACCAGCTCCTCCCTCTGGAACGCATTCAAAGGAGAGCGACTCGAATCGTCGACTGCCAGGAATTTTCAATTCGGTTGGACTCCTTGGCGCAGCGTGGAGATGTGGCTTTGCTAGGCATTTTCTACCGCATTTACTATGAGGAGTGCTCCGAGAAATTATTCGGACTCCTGCCGCCTCTTTCCGCCATCGTCCTATACAACAGCAGTTTCACTTAGATGGCTGGCAGTCCACAACTGTGCGTCTAACTAGGAAAACATCACAATCACACAAAACTGTGGAATGAACTCAGAACTGTCGCCTGCAGTATTGCCGAACCTCTTCATACCTTTAAGAAAAAAGCGTACTCCTTCTTAAAAGGCCGGCAACGCACTTATGACGCCTCTGGTATAGCGGATGTCCATGGGTGGCGATAATCGCTTACCATCAGGCTTTACTTCTGCTCGTTTGCCCCCTATTCGATAGCAAAAAAATGGTTTCTACATTTTTGTCGCGGTACGTTGACAGCGCGGGTATAGACAAGAACTGACATGTTGTAATTTCTTCTTCTCCAAGTGCCTCTTCAATCTTGAAGGTTGGCCGTCAGCTTCCTGTACTCCTCCTTGTCAACGGCCAGGCGGAACAGTTGCTCAACGGAGTTAATACCATTAATGTAATTTAAGGCACTCAAATTGAAACCAGCTTCTTTTACGCTTTTAGTTGCTATAGGGAGTTTACATAGATGCTTTTACAAGCCGGTTATTTTTTTTCTTAAAAAAAATTTGTAGACTACAGTTTACAAAATTTTGTAGTAGTAGTACTCTTTATCTGAGGTAGTTTTAGTCTTTTTTAGTCTATGGGCTTGAGAGTACTAAAATTGAAGAAGAATCGGTCTAGCAACTGGCAACACTGAAGTGTACTATTTGTTCATGTTTACTGGCATGGCATCGCATGCATGGCAATCTGGCAATTTAAAATAAATCTTATCTGTTTAATCTGTGAATGTGAAGTGAACATCGGTCGAAGATGGAGGCTGCTGAGTCTGAAGCCGGTGCAAAAAATCACCTAAATAATGTTTTGTCAGAGGAAGAATTGGCTAATATCCCTAATCCAGTCGCAGAGAAAATCAACACATACATTGATAAGACATTTGAAGAGTATTTGACAGCCAAAGCTTTACATGAAGCTAACAGAACCCAGATAGGTAAGAAACAGAAACCGGTGTTTTGTGACGCTTTCACTCATTATTGGCTTTTCGATTTACACGAAGCGAATATTTTTACACATTTTACATTTTCATTCTTCTGTGCCTCAAGGCCTTGTACCATGATATTAAAAACTATTGTCTGTAAATTTATATAAGGTATTTTTTGTAAACCATTATCATCATTGTTTATAGTGTTAGAACTAGCGGGAGCCCACATAACCTGTAAAAAACTTATTTCGATGTTTTTGATAATTTAAACGTAAGCGATAATAACTTTTAAATAAAGTATGTTTTATCAAACTTTACGAAATAAGTAGGTACTCTAGACATTGTCCCTCTGTAGAAATTCCATATCCCTAATTAGGTCTGTCATCATTAATATGTGGTATATAACAAAATAAAGAAGGGTAAACTCCAACCATAGTTTTTAAGTTAGGGTTATGATGACTTTCAGAAACAATTATCAGTTTGGTTTAAAGGATATTAAAAATGGTATAAGAAAAGTAAAATTATAAGAGACAACATACTAAGTAATGTTATAAATTATCATCTAAGTAACCTGTTTTTTATCCATCATAGTGTGTTAATATTAGTTGTACACATACAATTAAGAATTAATGTGCATAAGTAGACATGGGTAATGCAACGAAATTCCCTGAGTCAATGCAGTAACTCAGGTGCAGTCCATTGTGCCGACTCATTACATTAACTCAAATTTGCGTCATGGCGCAATTGAATAGTACACTGTACAGTGAAGCGGGTGCCAGCACCACTCTCGAAGGTGTTGAGATTTTTGTGAGAAGAGAACTGCATTGTTCCATTGTTGGCGCAAATATTCACTCAGCGCAATGACTGGTTGAGATCTGAATGAGTTGAAACACTTGATTGAATCCAATAGTATTAGTTTAGTAATTTTGTAATAGTTTTGTTCAGTAACAAACTGACTATTATTACAATTTCTAAGCTTCAAAGAAATTACCGTTACTATTATTATTAAATATAGTTTGTTTTCTGTAGCTACCAAAATCAAAAGAAGCTATTCATATAAATAGTAACAATTTAATTAAGTAATTCAATATCATTCAATACAGTACTAAAACAATTATGTTATTAATTGATACAGATTTTGGATTGATCATTAAACGGTGAATAAGAAAAAGTTGATTTACTTTGATTTTAAAATTTACACGTAATCCATCACAGTTTTCATCGGAGCCATCCGTCTATCAAAAAGTTGTTTGTTGGTATACATGCGTGCTTTGTGCCAACACATTTTAAATCTTCCGGTACTGCGTAGAAGTGCGCTGTGTGCCAACTCATTTTAGAAAAGTGACATATCTCACTCAACTACTAACTCATTTGACACATCTGGTGCAGTAAACTGAGTTGACGCAATTGTGCGACGCAGAGCAGTGGTACCCATGCCTATGCATAAGCAAGTGCCGTTGTTGCAGTGATCTAACTTCTGCATAACTTGTATCATATTAATTAGTCTAACTTATTTTGTCACAATGACTGAATTTTAAGTGCCACAAACTTTTAAAGGACAATAATCTGACTACAGCTCTTGACCTAATATTAGAACTGTCTGTTTAGATTTAGACTTAATTTTTCACACCACAGTTTAACAAACTATATTGTTAATCTTTTTATGATATAACATAGCACACATAGTTCTGTGGGGGAGTGATACCATGGCCTTACGGAAAACCGGTGTGAAACAGTGAAACATACCCCGACCCCACGCCCTATTGTCCTTTTTTTGATTTAGAGAAGAAGAATTATAAAGGGGGTTGATTTCTAAAGATATATTATTAGTACACCTCCACACTATCTATAGAGCATACATTTTCAATTTCAAGTTTTTTACTTCAAAAACATAGGACTTTCATACAAACTTCCAACCCCTGTTTTACCCCCTTAGGGGTGGAGTTTTGTAAAATCCGATCTTAGGGGATGTCTACACCCTATAAGAAACCTACCTACCAAATTTTAGGTTTGTAGGTGTTATAGTTGCTGAGATTTCATGATTAGTCAGTGAGTGGTATTTTGCTTTTATATACATAGACTAGCTGTTGCCCGTAGCTTTGCTCGCGTGGAACTTGATTACATGTATTAATTTGAAACTGTGTAAAAGTATGTACGAATAATTCATGTTTTTAAACATCTTTATTTATTTTTGTTTAATAGCCAATTTAAAAGATCTTTCATACAAACATTCGATCCATACTTTAACCCCTTTAGGAACAGAATTCCCATAAATGCTGATATAATATTCATCTATTTGTAATCAGAAACATAAAGACGAAAGTTTTTAGGCTGCTAAATTAAAAAATTACGGACTTCCAAACTAACCTATATATGAAATCTCAATGCCTATTTCTCTCTTTATGGGTAGAACATCCAGAAACGCTTAAATACGTATCTCATCATCATCAGCCTATCGCTGTGGACGTCCAACACTACGTTTGCCGATACGCGGTCTCCACTCAAGAACCCGTTTACCCCAACAAATAGGTCTTTATCTATAAAATTGCCGTTTTGTATGCAATAAGTGAAAGTACTTATTTTTTCAAACTTTTTTATTTCTGTTATTCGAAGTAATCACCCATGCAATCGACGCATCTTTGCCAACGCTTTGGCAGTTTATTAATGCCCTTCTTCTAAAAATCAGTTGGACGGGAGGCAACAAACTCTTCAAAGGCATTTCTGACTGCCTCTCGGGAATTGAATTTTTTACCCACTAAAAGTTGTCTAAATTTTGGAAAAAGTAATAGTCGGTAGGTGCAAGGTCTGGTGAGTATGTATATATATGTATATTCCCGAGAGGCAGTACAAAATTCCTTTGAAGAGTTTGTTGCCTTCGGATAATCTGGATAATCATATATAATATAATCATAATAAATAAAACTCTTAAATACGTATCTACTCTTTTTTAATCAGTAGCACATGAATAAAGTTTCATGTTTCTAACGTAAAAAATGACGAACTTCCACACAAACTTTCAACCCTTATTTCACCCCTTAGGGGTAGAATATCCAGAAACGGTTAAATACTTAGTTACTCATTTTTAATCAGTAGCCCGAACAAGTTTCATGTTTCGAACTTCAAAAATGACGGACTTCCAGACTAACCTATATGCGAAGTGTCAACCCGTATTTCACCCCTTAGGGGTACAATATCCAGATACGCTTAAATAGGTATCTACTCATTTTTAATCAGTAGTCCAAAAATAAAGTTTCATGCTTCTAACTTAAAAAATGACGAACTTCCATACAAACTTTCAACCCCTATTTCACCCCCTTAGGAATAGAAAATCTAGAAACACTTAAATACGTATCTAGTCTTTTTTAATCAGTAGCACATGAATAAACTTTCATGTTTCTAACTTAAAAAATGACGAACTTCCACACAAACTTTCAACCCTTATTGCACCCCTTAGGGTAGAATATCCAGAAACGATTAAATACGTATTTACTCATTTTTAATCAGTAGCTCGAACACAAAGTTTCATGTTTCGAACTTAAAAAATGACGTACCTTCAGACTAACCTAAATGCGAAGTGTTAACCCCTATTTCACCCCCTTAGGAATAGAATATCTAGAAACACTTAAATACGTATCTACTCATTTTTAATCAGTAGCCCAAAAATAAAGATTCATGTTTCTAACTTAAAAAATGAAGAACTTCCAAACAAACTTTCAACCCTTATTGCACCCTTTAGGGGTAGAATATCCAGAAACGATTAAATACGTATTCACTCATTTTTAATCAGTAGCCCGAACACAAAGTTTCATGTTCCGAACTTTAAAAATGACGGACTTCCAGACTAACCTATATGCGAAGTGTCAACCCTTATTTCACCCCTTGGGGGTAGAATATCCAAAAATGCTTAAATAGGTATCTACTCATTTTTAATCAGTAGCCCAAAAATAAAGATTCATGTTTCTAACTTAAAAAATTACGAACTTTTTTACAAACGTTCAACCTCTATTTCATCCCTTAGGGGTAGAATATCCAGAAACGCTTAAAAGCGTTTCTACTCATTTTTAGTCAGTAGCCCAAAAACATAGTTTCATGTTTCGAACTTCAAAAATGAAGGACTTCCAGACTAACCTATATGCGAAATGTCAACCCCTATTTCACCCCTTAGGGGTAGAATATTCAGCAACGCTGAAATACGTATTTACTCATTTTTAATCAGCAGCCCAAAAGTAAAGGTTCAGGTTTCTAACTTAAAAAATGACGGACTTCCATTCAAACTTTCAACCCCTATTTCACCCCCTTAGGGGTAGTTTTATAGCCCTAACTATCATAGTTTACGCTCGGCGATGATGAATCAGTCAGTCAGGACTTGTTATTTTATAAGTATAGATTTACTAGCTTTTGCACGCAGCGTCGTTCCCGCAGACTTTTATCCCTTGATTTTGCTCCCTTAGGGGTAGAATTAAAAAAATAAATAAATAAATATTTCAGACATCTAACACAACGCCATCTAGTTCCAAGCTAAGCAAAGCTTGTGTTATGGGTACTAGACAACTGATACAAATACATATATACTTTTTTTTTATATAAATACGTACATATTATACATAGAAAACACCCAAACTCCGAAACAAATATTTGTAGGTCATACAAACCCGGGAATCGAACCTGAATTCTTTTCTTAGTGCTTGCTTATCTATACATCTATACAAATAAATAAAATTGGAGTGTCTGTTTGTAATATTAAAATAACCGCTTTTTACTAAATGCATATGTATGTATACACGATACATATACCAAAAATGTAGTTAAAAAATTGTCTGTCTGTTTGTTCCGGGTAATCTCTGGAACGGCTGAACGGATTTTGACGGGACTTTCACTGGCAGGTAGCTGATGATCCAGGGAGTAACTTAGGCTACTTTTATTTGACTAACTTTGTCCCGCGGCGTTACTCGCGGTACGACGATAACCGCGGGTAATACCGCGGGGTTCAGCTAGTGTTATATAAAGACCGTATGTATGTTACCTTTAATCATATTCTTTCAAATAATTTAGGTAAGCTGATGATGGAAGAATAAATATATTTAAAAACATTAATGTATTATTCATATATACATACACAGTTTTTAGTTTAATACATGTCAATTTCCACGCGAGCCAAGCCGCGGGCAACAGCTAGTTTAATTATAGACGGATGGATACAGATTTAACAGAGTACAGAACATTATAAATGTATAATTTGCAAAGAGCGGCCTAGTGTTAGTTTGTTTCACATGTACTCGATTGTCATGGTGAGCTTGTTTAACGTTCCGATTGGTGAAGATTTCGGTATGAGACGATCGAAAACCGAAGGCAGTCACCGTGAAGATTGATTAGACGTGATATAAAGTCACACTAGACCCTCAGACTTGACTTATCATAATCACCCAACTAAAGATTAGCATTAGTTGTAATTTTCGTTTAACATTACCGTGGTAGAGCCACGCTTCGATTACTCGTTTGCCTGCTTATTTTCCAAAAAAAATAAATAAAAAAAACATCCCCGTACCCTTCTGATAGGCGATTGACGCAGGCGCTGTGATAACTTACCCGTTAATGTATTTTGCTTTAAGTAACTCGCCTCCTTCAATTTCATCACGGCAAAGCTCAGAAGCTAGGACATGATCTCCGTTGCCCCGAAGACCAAATTATCCGTAACAGAAATGTCGCATCTCAACCTACCTAGTACCTAGCACACATTATGACACTACTATTTTTAAATACTAGCTGACCCGGCAAACTTCGTACTGCCATATTTTTCTGTCGTAAATATTTTCTAAATTTCTGAAAAACTTATTTTATTAATTATGCAGATTCGTACAGGTAGTGAAGAAAAACTTTTAAGGTACATTTTTAAATATATAAATTTATTTCTTAAATATATACATATGTTTTAAAATAATGTAAAATACTTTTTGGCAATTTGACACAACAACACCATCTAGTTTTCAGACTAAGCATGGCGTTTATAACACATAGGAATGTGTTTTGTTCACGAAGCAAATACAAAGAGGAGATGGCATAAGCGCATCACCCCTGTGACAAAATACCGCCCCCGACGTCATCGCAGTTGACGCAACTTGCAAATTATACTATTAACGTCAATGTTCTAGAACTGCATCGAAAAATCGTAATACTTGAATGTAACTTATGTTACAATTGATTGTACCGAGACTTACTTGATTACTTACCGAGATTACTTGAGTAAAAAGATGAAGTGTTGTGTTTTATCTTGTACAAATAACTCAGATAGACGTTCTGGTACCATGAGTGGTATCACATTTCTTTTATAAGTAATTTTATAGCAAATTTTTTAAAAAGTTCTAGAAAAATCTCTTAGTGTTTTATTGAAATGTTATTATATTTATTCGCCACTAGATGGCAAAACTTTGTGTTACTGGAAATAAAAATACAATGGTACGTTGACCTGAATATTAAAAAAACATACCATAAGAAGATACGGAAATGAGTTCTACATTCTTACCTAATGAATTTTTATACATCATGGTATTTTTTTTGTATTTTTCTTAATTATATTGTGAACAGACTGACATCTATCGACATCTATTCTAATCTATACAAATAAATAAAATTGGAGTGTCTGTTTGTAATATTAAAATAACAGCTTTTTAATCAATGCATATGTATATATACACGATACATATACCAAAAATTTAGTTAAAAATTTTTTTGTCTGTCTGTCTGTCTGTCTGTCTGTTTGTTCCGGGTAATCTCTGGAACGGCTGGACGGATTTTGACGGGACTTTCACTGGCAGGTAGCTGATGATCCGGGGAGTAACTTAGGCTACTTTTTTTAGACTAACTTTGTCCCGCGGCGTTACTCGCGGTACAACAATAACCGCGGGTAACACTGCGGGGTTCAGCTAGTTCTAAAATAAAAAGACAGGGTCGTATTTAGAATCCAAATATTTTATCAAGTAACGACTATATTAATCTTGCATTGAAAGTTGTTACTTCAAATATTGAAAAAAAAAGAAATTTTACTTATGCTGATGATTTGACGGGTTTTTTTTTAAATTCATTAAAATAATACAATGTACTAGTATACAGGTAATGTTCTAAATTTTCATCTAAAGATAGTATTGAAGAGCAATGGATCAAAAAAATAATAGGCAAAACTGGACTCCTACAAAATACACCAATATTTGTTCTTCCCGTTGTGATTCGAAACGATAGTGATTCATTTCAAGGAAAAATCATAAAAAAACGAAAAAGTAACTTATTATCTAAACCCAAATTAGGCAAGATTAGATGTGGATATTAGAGACAACATTGGTATGACCATTCAATTCAGATTTAGATTAGTTGATTTTTTAAGATTGGCGTTATTTAAGCATTCCAATTCCGAAGTGAAATCTAAAATATAAAATTCTCGTGTCACAGTTTTCGTTGCCATACTCCTCCGAAACGGCTTGACCGATTATCATGAAACTTTGTGAGCATATTGAGTAGGTCTGAGAATCGGCCAACATCTATTTTTCATCCTCCTAAATGGTAAGAGTCATCCATCCTTAAAAATTTTTTATGGCAAAGCGACGTTTGCCGGGGCAGCTAGTAAAATATAAATTTATTTATTTTTAAATAAAATGATTTGCACTACATATATTAATCTTTGTTTTACATAATCCACGTGTAAACCAAACATATTGAACAATATTTTATTTAGGGTTATTTATTAGAAAACAAAAGTTCACTTTTGCAAAATTATTTACGTTATTAATGATGTTTTTTGTTCAAGATGCTTACAAAATTGACCTTGAAAAAACTACTCCTTGAAATTCTGAGTACGTCCACACTAGTGTCAGCTAGCTAAACTACATAGCAATATACTCGTACAACGATGCAAGTAGTTTTGCTATTGTCTGGTAGATGGAAAAGTGTAAACTAACACCCCCTCACCCCCGCAAATTGTCACGCATTGCTTCATACAAAAATCTCATTAGTGCATCTCCTCTTTGTATTTGCTCCGTGGTTTTGTTAATGCTGTTGTAATAACTTTATTGGGCAGAATTATTTTTTTTAGCTTAGTTGTAATAAGTTGAATTATCATAGTTATTTTTATGCATTTATTATAATAAATACATAAAAATAATTATGATAACTCACTTAATAAATGGTACAAATCTCATAACCATTCATAGCATACGGTCAGCCAGCCAGCGGTACAGGATCTGCCATCCTCCTCCAAAATATCTTTAGCACCAACCACTAAAATTATTAATAGTTACTCAATTGTACTTTGATTTTTAAATTGAAAGTGAAAGTAATTTGGTATATTTTTTTGTAGGTGATAAAGTAGCAACATTAGAAGCTCAAGTTCTTGAAGTCACTGCTAAATATGAAGATGCACAAAAAAAACTTTCTACAACTGATTTGACTATTACTGAATTGAATCAACAAGTACAATCATTGAATACAGAATTAGAAAAAGCACGAGAGAAAATAAGTCGTTTGGAAAATGAAATCATTTCTATTAAAAGTTCAAGAGATGCTGCTGTTGATGAAAGAAATGACTTAACTAGAATATTGCAAAGGCGTGATGCTGAATTTGAAAGATTAAGTGCAAATGAAGTTTCACTAACACAACAATTACGTGCAGCAATTGATAGTAAATGTGAAGCTTTAGCATTCAATGATGAAATACAAAGTAAAGAACTATCTTTACAATATCGTGAAAAGCGTATTGAACAAGAAAGATCACTACTTAATTCACAAATTGCTGGTCTCACAGACGAAGTTAATCGACTTACTTCTGAATTACAAACTGTTCGGTTAAACAATACTAGTCGATTAATAAGTTTGGAAACTCAGTTAGCTGAAAAAACTGAGGAATTAAATGCTGCCAATGAAACAATTACTCAACTGAATGAGGTTAAGAAGAATTTAAATAATCGCGCTGAAAATCTTACGCAGCGCCTAATGGAACAAAGAGATATAGAAAATAAAATGACTGAAAATTATAAAAAAGAATTAGAAGCCAAGACTAAACTGGCGGACTTATTTAAGACTATGCATGACGATGCTGAATCCAAGACCTTAGAAATGACGGAGGGTATCACGGAATTACAAAAGTTATTGAATGAAGCAACTGAGAAATTTGGAGATTTGGAGACAAAATACAAACAGGCCGAACAAGATTATGAAGAATCCATGGAAAAGAAAAATGAAGTTATAGCTTCTTTAAAGAATGAATTAGAACAGGCTAATGACTTAATAAAAGCTGCTAGTGCTCGAAATCTCGATTCAGCTTTAAGTGAATTAGCTCCGTCAGCTGCAACAGCCAGTAAACTTCTTAAATCAGGCATGTCTCTAACACAAATATATTCACAACTTGTTAAAGCTACTGATGAACTAGCTCAAGAAAAAGAAGAAAACAGACGTCTCAATATCACTATTAACACAATTGTTCAAGAATTAGAAGAAAAAGCACCATTGTTACAGAAACAAAAATCTGAATTTGATGAAGCATTAGAAAGCAATGCAGCTTTATCTCAACAAATAGATTCCCTTGTTATTGAATGTAATAGACTTCGCGATGACTACAATGAGTCATCAAAAATTTCAAATCACTATAGTCGTGAAAATACCAAATTAAAAGGTGAATTAGCTGATTTAGGCCGGCAGGTTTGTTTCTTATTAAAAGAAATTGAGCACATTCGTGGAGGTAACTTACCTAATGGTGATCATGACTCATCACAAACAGCTTCTAATACTACAAATTCTTCCGATTTGAGTTCATCGCGAATTATTTCTAAAACATTGGTAACATTCAGTGATATACAAGAATTGCAATCCAATAATCAAAAACTATTGAGAATGATTCGCGACATGACTGAAAAGCAGGAAGAATTTGAGCGACACAAGGAAGAGTTTGAGACTGGAGAATTGCAATCCAAAATTGAATCATTAAAAAATAGAGTGGTTGAATTAACTGAAGCTCAAGATCGCCAAACTAAAATGGTGAATGGTTTAATAAGACAAAGAGACATGTTTAAGAAACTCTATCACGATAACATGAAAGGTAAAAGACACGAATTATCTGCATATGAAATTGCAGAGCTAGAAAAAAGTGGAATGTATTCCATGGATGTACAGTCCCCAGAACCTTTGAGTAAGCCTCCTACACCAGAAACAACTTCATTTGAAATACGATACAAAGAAACTGAAAAACATCTGGAACTGCTAAAAGAGGAATATAAAACTTATAAGGAAGAGAAAGTAACAAATGAGAGAATGTTGTTTGAACAGATTGATAACATGAGGCAAGAGATCGCTAGACTTACAGCTGCAAATAGTAAGTGTTCTTCCACTTCAGAATACAACAATGAAAGGCTGAAAATTTTACAAACAAATGTAACAACCTATAAGAAACAGATTACTTCCTTAGAAGAAAAGAATAAAGCATATAATGCAACAATTGCTAAACATGAAGTATCTTTACAACATTTAAGAGATGAAGCTTTAAATGCTCAAAGTAAGTTAGCTGCGGCTGAAATCCAATTGGAAAATTTAAAGCTGGAATTAAAACTTCTTAAAGACGCGGAGACACGTCTTCAAACTGAGAAAGAAATGCTTAACAGAGAAAGACAAGGCCAATCACTTTTATTAAAAAATTTGGAATTGATTAAGGCTAGTTTAGAACGTGTTGAAGCCGAAAATCGAGTTAAATTGGAGTCAAGACTAGATGAAGCCACTAGAGAATGTTCAGCACTAAGAAGGAGACTGCAAGAAGAACAAGATCGGTTTAGAGAGTTAGCAGCTCACTTAGAGCGACAAACAAACACTGCAAAAGAGCGTATGGCAGAAGAAAAAGCAGCTGCAGATATCTTAAGAAAAGACATAGCAGAAATTAGGCAAAGTCTTACTGATAAAGCCAAAGCTCATGAAGAACTGGCCAAAAAACTTAAAGTGGCTCTTTCTCCTAATACAGATGAATCGTTTGATACTGTTAAAAAAATCAGAGATTTAGAGAATAAACTATCAGACAAACAAAATGAAGTTAAATCATTACAAGAACAACTTGATGTAGCTAAAGAACACATAAAACAGTATTGTGACATATCAGAAAATGCTGAAAAAGAATTAAAATCTCTTAGCAGCGAGTATCAAGCCTATAAAACAGAAACTGAGGCTAAGCTGACTACATACACGAGCAAGTTCCAAACTTTGGAAGATAAATGTTCTGAACTTGAAGCTGAATTATCTCTACATGCAAATGGAGAGCATTCTAATAGCAACACACTATTGAAAAATGAGTTGTCAAATGTAAAAGAGGAATTAAAGATTGTTCAAGCAAATATGGAGGGATATCGTTCTGAACTAGAAACAGCACGATCTGAGATGACTAAATTATCCGAAGCAGCACAAAACGCTGAAGAAAAGTATACACATGAAATGATTTTACATTCTTCTGATATTCAGACGCTATCTCGAGTAAAGGAAGAACTTCAGACGTCACAGAATCAGCTAAACGAATTGGTAGCCTTGAGGAATCGTGCTCTTGAGGATTTGGAAATTGAAAAGAAATCATGGCTCGAACGCGAGAAGATTTTGTTAAGTGAAAATGAACAACTTTCAGAGCGTTTGAAAAATTTAAATGATCAAAATTCTCTTTTACATGATCAGATACAAGCTTTGGGTACACAGCTTTCGGTTACTCATGCCTCTAGATCTCGATCTGAAAGTATGAATGAGTCTGCAAATGAGTCAAATATGAATATATCTGTTGGTGAAGACGATGGAAAATCATCTGAACAATTGTTCCAAATTGTTAAATTCCTGAGAAAAGAGAAAGATATTGCTATGGCTAAATTTGATATATTACAAGCCGAAACAATGCGACTCAAATCGCAATTAGAGATTACCGAAAAACAATTAGACGACACAAAATTGTCTTTGGCAGCAGAAAGAGAAAAATCAGAGGTAAGCATGGTAACAGTAAATAAGCAATCTGACGTATTAAGAAAAGTTGAGACATTAAATGCTTTAACAGATAGCAACAGAATTTTAAGGGAAGAACGCGATAGCTTGTCTGCTCGAGTAGAGGAACTAGCTACGGCAGCGAAAACAACGGAATCATTATTAGCGCCGCTACAAGATAGAATTTCAGATTTGTCATCCAAAAATGAAACTTTACAATCTGAAAATATTGCTTTAAAAGCCGACTGTGCCAGATGGCGAACTAGAGTCAATGCTTTAGTTGAACGCGCCAATAAAACTAGCCCAGAAGATTGGAAACGTCTTCAAAATGAAAGAGAAACCTTAGCGAAAATGTTGACCAATGAAAAAGAAAATGTTAGAAAACTGACTGAAGAACTCAGTGCTGTTAAAGTAGAAAAGACTAAAATAGAAGAACAATATACATTAGTATCTCGTCAACAAAATGCTTTAGCGGAAGAAAATAAAAAACTTAATGAGGAGTTGCAAACTCTTAAAGATGATATGGCCCGAATTACGGAAGAGGTAACTAAATTGAAGACCGAGCAGTCTTCCCTCATGACCACAAATACAAAATTAACCGAAGAACTTTCCAGCAAAGATGCTTCGTTAACTGATATAAGAAATAAAGAAAATCAAATAAGAAAAATTGCCAAGAAATATAAAGGTCAGTATGAAGAGTTGATGAAGACTGTTGAAGAAGATAAGAAAAAGAATGAAGGAGATGTTGCTGCAGCAGATGCTGCAATAACAGAGACTACAAAGAAATTCGAGGAACAAACAGCTGAACTTCAAGCGAAATTAGAAAGTGAAAAAATCAATATGGATAAGTTAAAGCAAGAACTTGAGTCACTCAGAACTGCTAACATGGAGAAAGAAGAAAAATCAAAACAGGTACTAAAACAAGCTAAAAGTAAAATCGTTCAACTCACAGAAATGAAAAATACTTTAAGCCGCGAATTGGACGAGTGTCGTAATAAGATAGTTACTCTCGAGCAAAGCACTCGTGACGAACAAGATGTCAGAGTAGCTCTCATAAAGTCCCAATACGAAGGTCGTCTGTCGAGAGTGGAAAAAGAACGAACTGAATCTCAAGCAGAAAAAACAAGGGAGATTGAAGCTTTACATCAAAAAGTGACCATATTACAGCGGCAGTTGGCTAATCAAGCCTCGGCATCAAAACAACAAGCAGCACAAGAAAAAACAACTACCGATCCACCTACTGCTAACATAAAACCAATGGCAGGTAAGACCTTTTATTAAGTTCTACCTACATATTGTTTCGATCATGATCCTAATATTATTAGATAGTTTTTATTAATACAACTTATAAAACTTAGGGTTTCATGTCATAAGAAATAACAGTGATTCGTGTTTCGTAAGGAGTAGCTCAGCAAAGTGTGTCTGCGAGTCGACGTGGTGGTGAGACGCCGCTAGCTTCTATTCGTCCGATGGCACAGGTTGGACCCACACCTCCGCAAGATGCGCACATTACTGAATACATGCCTGCTTCTTCCTCGCGACCTCTACCTCGAGCGGCTGTTGCAGCTTCTACTGCACCACCAGAGTCCACACAGGTAAATAACATAACGTTTATCACTTGTCTTTTTAGATATATGTATCCTGTCATTGGTCTTAATCATTTCTAAGATCAAGATTGAAGTGTGAATAGACATTACCGAGTTATCTATATATATAGTTACTATTGTTGTTAAGTCCTGGAAACGTATATCGGTAAGCCGAGATTTCGAACATAATGCTATCTCAAAATTTCAAGCTAATTTTGAATCTAATTTTGAAATACTAACTGTGACATTTGAATATTCAAGTTATTTTTAATTTTTCGCCGTATAAATCTTCCCTGAACTACGACAAACATTTCAAAACCAAAATCAGCTAAATCTCGAGTTTTAGCGAGACAAACGAATTCAAATTTTACTATTTTTGTGTTTTCGTACTTATTCATATGCTACGACTTATTTTATAATGGAAACATTCTTAAAAATAGTTCTAGATTTTTGTTATCTTCAAGTCGATTTACCTTTAAATTGCTTTTAACTCTTTACTGTTATCTTAAAGTTTTGTGGTTATTTTTAAAGTGTTATATGTGCCATATAAAACTTTACAATCTAAATCTTAGTACACAAGAAAATAAAAACTTGTTAGATTTATTAGTTGACATTTTTAGTTTCGTGCTCTGCCGCAAAGCCACAATGTTAAATACCGATCAATATCATATGTATTAAATTGATGAACGTCGAATGTAAAATAATGGATTTAGGGCTATTATCGCTGTACATACTCTACCAACAAAATAATGAGCATCGATTGTGGCTCTGTTACGGATCCGTATTCCCTGGCAGATCCACTTCTAACATTTAGTCAGGGCAGATAAAACCATTTTCTTTTGATTAAAACTGATGAAGGAATCCTATTTATTGTCTACTAGCTGAACCCCGCGGTGTTACCCGCGTTTATTGTAGTATACATAAATATGCATTGATTAAAAAGTTGTTATTTTAATGTTACAAACAGACACTCCAATTTTATTTATTTGTATAGATTAGTTGTAAAGTATTATGATTAGAATCCGGTTTTGTCTATTTACTGTAATTATCATTGAAAACGCCTTGTTAATTTTGTCCTCTAATATGTCAAATTACACTATAGTGAAAATAATAATATTAGGGCCATTGTGTCTCTCATTTGGAGGGTAGAGGTAAGGAGGACCGTCCAAACTGGTGCTAGAGTAAGAAGAGAGTGTGATATGAATTTAGCAGTACAAGGGAGAGTGAAGTGTCGTGCTTTGTGGTGTATTTTTAAAAAGTATTTTAAAACTTACTTTTATTAAAAATCATGGGAAAAATTGTGTTATCAAAACAACTCTTGATAACACAAATTGACAACTTTAAAAAAGTAGTAGTTTTGTCTTCAGTATCGATTACAGAGAGCCCTTAATTTTCAAAATATCTTTGATGTACAGAATTGGACCTGTTATGGTATGTTATGTTTTTATTATTAGTATAGATATACCAAGTATGAAGCGTTCAAAGTTGATTAGGATAGCGTGGGACAGCAAATTTGGGTAGTTTGCAATTATAAAATGAATGTTTTGCTCACAAAACTGAAGATAATACTTTTTTTTTTTCATTTTTAAAAGAACTCTTGCTTGTCGTTTATATAAAGCATTTGCGTTAAATGCTACAAAAATAGTGGCACTGTTTGCTAAAGGTAGTGGGCACTCATTTATGCCCTCTTGCAACTTAACGCGGAAATACCCATATACTATCATATGTATATGTGAAGAGCTGTTAATTTGAAATTGCATACAGACACTTCAATTTTATTTATTTGTATATTTATTTATCTAGGGTATGTACAAGTGATAGTGGCCATAGGGTAGGGCCTAACCTGTTTGTACTATTAAAATAACCACTTTTTAATAAATGCATATAATATATGTATGTATACACCACAGAATAGAGAATATAGGTAGAAATGCTATGTAGGCGAAATAAGTCCAAATACCTCTATTTTGTCTGCCGGCATTAACTGAACGGTCGCATTCGCGCTTTACTTTTAACGGTAAAAAACAATCATACATTGCGTATTAAGTTTGACTACTAAATGCAGTGTTTCCACAAGAGTACGCAATGAACTGCATTTCTGCGTGAATATTTCGATTTGTTTCGCCCCAGCAGATTTAGTGTAAGGCTAAGGTATAGGGATGTGCCCAAATATTTATAAATGTCGTTAATATTGGTTTGAGTTTTTCTTAAGTAGAAGGATTAGATTTGTTTTATATTATGATTTTTAACCGACTGCAAAATAAATTTTATTTTGAACTTTTTTGGAAAGCTTTTTGGTTAAATCTAATAGGAATAATAGAAATATTTTTTTTAAACTTAAAATATGTTTTGAAGATTAACATTTTCGGGCCGTCCGACGATATAATCCATCTAATCGAGGAGCTTGCGTATTAGACATCTGACAGAGTAAATATATAAATAGAAATATTTCGGACATCTAACACACAACGCCATCTAGTCCCAAGCTAAACAGAAGAAAATTAATAAGAATATGAGATGTCTTAGTCAGTCCGACAAATATATTTGTTTTTTGCATTTCAATTTAGATATAAATAATGTACCTCTTGTGATGAAATAAAAATATCCTCATAATTACTGTTAATTATAGGGTTCCACAGATTTTCTTTTCTTTTTTATGATATAGGCGGGCCATACGGACAGATATATCGCCTGATTATTGAGATTATGTGTGTCGTGTGTGTAACGTCTATTGGGTCGTGTTTATAAGTATAAAACGTCAAACTCCTAAATTAGATGTACAAAATGTACTTATATTTTGACAAAACAAATGTCTTATTTTTAAATTAACAAGAAACTAGTACAATTTCAATCAGTGAGACTTTCTAAGACAATGACTTTGATATAAAAAATTAGGAGAGCGTTATTTAAAAGTAAGATCTATTTCTTATAGAAATTTAGTTAATTTAATTAGTATAACCGGACCGGACCACATCTCTATGGTGGGTGGGTCTTAAATACAAAGATCCACCTCTAAACACAAAATGCAAGTAAAACTCTAACTTAGGCCGAGAACATAAGGTTATAGTTTAACATTATATTCATTAAATCCCTTGGGCAAATTCGAATAGACTTAGTTATGTGTGTATGTATGTAATATTATTAATCGTTTATGTGTGCGTCCCAGCGACAAGAGATTACTATTTTTTTTTTTAATTTGTCTGTCTTTCTGTTTGTCCCGGGTAATCTCTGGAACGGCAGGACCGATTTCCACGGGACTTTCACTGATAGGCGGATGATGATATAGGGAGTAACTTAGGCTACCTTTCTTAGACTAGCTTCGCCCCGCGGCACGTCAATAAGCGCTGGTAATGCCGCGGGGTTCAGCTAGTTTTAAGATATAATTGATTGGTATTTACTATGATGACTTTGCAAAAAACTACTTTACAATTTTTAGGGTTGCGTACACAAAGGGTAAAATGGGACCCTTTTACTAAGACTTCGCTTTTCGTCTGTCTGTCACCAGGCAGTATCTCATGAACCGTGATAGTTAGACAGTTGAAATTTTCAGAGATTATGACAACAAATACATACAAATAAACAGTATAAAATGAATATTACCATACCATGAATATAAGGGGCTCCCATACAACAGACGTGATTTTTTTGTTAATAATTAATGTCCTCGATATCGATAACGGCTACAGGTAGACGCTTGAAATATTCATAGAATGTTTAGATATATATTGACTTTAAAAATAAATAATTAAATTAAAGTAAGACAAACATTTAAGGGGGCTCCCATATAAAAGCCTTTATTTTTTGCTCGTTTTTTTTAGATAATGTTATGGAATCCTCCATGCACGAGTCCGACTTGCACTTGGCCGGTTTTTATTCTTTTTATTTTGTAACTTTAATTTGCAACTAGGTATACACACTACCGCTAACTTACTCATCTCTCTTTTTTCCTTCTTGCGCTAAAACTTAAGTTAGGTGATAATAGGATAAAATATATTTAGGTCTTTTCAATACTCACGTGTATCCTCATGCAAATCTGTATAAATATTTTATTATACAGGACATGGATACAAGTGAGGCAGGCATGGGTAGTTCGGGTTCTAGTGATAGCACTGCACAACCTTCGTCACACACACAACAACCACAACAGGTTAGTTTTGAAAAATCAAATAATGATTTGCTCATGCTTTCCATCAGGCAGAGTAGAGTCACTTTGACAAGCTCATACATAAAAAAAATATTAAATGTCTCGTAAAAAAATACTTTCGATATAAGTGTTGTAATTTTCTACAATATCTCGGTTTATGTTCAACCTTTCCAACCTTGCCGCTATCAGTTCCCTAAAATGTGCAAGTTCAATTCTTGCGTGCAAATGAGTATTAATCGTTAAGAAGGTTCATTCCGTGTGTGCATTTTATTAGTAATATTTAAAAAAAAACTCATTAATAAAACGCTTGGTATTTTATCAAGTATCATCTTTGTGTGTTAATAAATAAATAAAGTCGTCAAATCAGCGAGTCAGATACAGCTCATCTGTTTTTTAAACTTTTGAACTTATTCGAGTTGTATTTTAATTATAGTAATGTATATGTAAGTACCTGATTACTATAAATTAATAGCAAATTAAAACTGAAACGTTTTTGTAATTAATTTAGGCTTACCCTGTTCAAAGTTATGGAATATTTTTGTAAACTATTATCTATTCAACTGAACATAATCTAAATCTTCTATAGAACTAATAAACTTAGCAAGAGAAAGGTACTTTTATTGATCTAGCGATATTGGTATAGTCCGAACCAAACTTGCGTTTCTGAAGTTAGCTGCGCCAGCAGGTGTGCGCAGGTACAGTTAAGTCGAAAATAATTAGATGGCTAGATATAATTATAATCAAATTTATTATTACATGTACTTATTTTTTACCATATATATTAAATCACACACATCAAATATGTAACCATTGAAAAGTTTAAGTGAAATACTCTACCGTAATACTACAACAGTCATTAATAAAAAGTTACCAAAAAAAAATACAAAACAAATAGATTACGAAACAATTCAAAACTATTAACAACTCGATTGTACGTAGACAAGATTATGAGTGCTTGTGTAGTGTACGGACATAAGTCACACACACACACCCGCACCCCTGTACGTCTCTCTGACACCTCAAATTGTATACTGCGCATCGACACGAACGATGTTTCGAGCCGCCATAAAGTTTGGTTCGGACTATACCTCTGTTACGGACGTAACTGATCTATGGAATACTTTATTTTTGTACAGTTAGTGCACCTGTTACGATGAAGGCAATGTATCATACGAGTTATATTTCACAGGCGGTGGCAATGGTAATGCCTCGAATTGAACAGCCGAGTGCCGCAGCATCGGGAAGTGTCACCGGAGTGTCGGCAGCTAGCTCAGCAGCCAGCGTGTCTGCCACACCCAGTGTCCCCACCCCCACTGCGTCAGCGTCTCCTTTAGTTGGTAAGCACTAATTATCGTTTTTGAAATTATATTTATACCCCTCGTAATAATATTAAATAAACGAAAACTGATTGATATAAAATGCTGTATTTTCTTATTTAGATAGAACAATTCAGTTTAATTTTAATATTTCATTTAGCCAGAACATTAGTCAAAAACCGTTATAATAAATTTATTTCATTGATTTGATTTGATTACACACCATAAAATTCTGAATTACAATTTAATGAAATGATTCTAACAACAATTTGCAATCAGGTCCAGCGGGCACAGGAACTTCAGGTTCTCAAACTTCTGGAAGTGTCAGCACGTCGCACGCGCCACCTGGCGTAAGCACTTCGCAGCCAGCTGCCGGCGTCAGCACATCCCAAGCACCTGTCGGTGTCAGTACCTCCCAGGTACCGCCTGGAGTGAGCACCTCGCACCCGGCTCCTGGAGTTAGCACGTCCAACGCGCCACCCGGGGTCAGCACCTCTAATGCACCACCCGGCGTCAGTACCTCCCATGCGCCGCCAGAGTCTCGCCCGCCTAAACGCCGTCTTCAACAGCGCCCATTAGCGGCTAAAAGAACGAGAGTACAGGTTTGTGTTATTTTTACATGACTAAGTATTCATAAACAATAAACAAGTTTTTACCTAGATACGTTTCCAGCGACAGTAAACGAAGTGACTGCATTCATTGGGTAGTGGTTTAAGCGGTCATCTCACCGCTTCCTACTGCGTTAAATGTTGTGGGTTCGATCCCCACATAGAAAAAGATTTTGGGTGGTCCACAATTTGTTCTGAGTCTAAGTGTTCTATGTCTGTAAAACCCCCACGACATGCACAGGATATATTCTTAGGTACGTAGTTACCTTTTAAAAATATATCCCCATGGTTGGATATATTATGTATGCCTGTTATCCATCAGTTGACTGACTCGTTGGTCTAGCGGTTCGCGACTGCCGATCAAGAAGTCTCGGGTTCGAATCTTGGGTCGGGCCAAAAAGTGTTCTTGAGTTTTTCTGATTATAGAAATGCTTAATAACAGCTCAGAGTTTGGAAGTTGGGGTCTGAACCCCGGTGCTTCGGAGAGCACGTAAAGCTGTCGGTCCTGCGCCTGATTGCTCGCCGGTCGTGTCGACCGTCCCGTCGGATGTATGTGAGAGAGGGAACAGGGAGTGCACCTGTGTTTGCACACACTTTTGTGCACTATAATATGTCCTGCGTAGTTGGTTGGTCTCCGTTCAGACCGGCAGCCGTGGCTGTAATCGGCTAGGAGAACACCAACCGTCAGTTGTTAGAAGTGTAGTAGATTATAGTTCTATTTTATTCATAATTCCATTTATAAATGTGTATGAGTTTTTGTAAAATTTATATCTGTACTTGTAACATGTATTATACTTCTACAATGTTTACATTTTAGGGATTCGAACGTTCTGTGGAGGTAGAATACCAAGTGCCGACATCGTCGCGCTGTGACCAAGACGACGAGGGCGTTATTGTTGTTGACTCCGAAGAAGATGACGAGCGATGCACTGGCACTATGTATAGGGTATGTTACTTATTAATAGCTAAACAAATGTGAAAATATTTAATATTTAGAAAATAAAGACTATTATGATACTTCTTTAAATATATACTGATTCTTACAAAAAAAACATGTGTTTGAAATAGCTTAATGGATCAGGCCCTTTATTCAGTTTCCTAACGCAAACCTCTATAATCTACTAGTGGTCGAATGGTGGTCGAAATTCAACCATAATTTTTGTTTTTGTTTGGGTTCCTGCACTCCTACTCCATATAACCTTTAACTGTGCCAAATAGCGTACTAGGAGTACGCTATTCACACACAATTCACAAACAAAACACGCGTTCACACAATTTTCGTAAAAAGGCGTACAATTATATATACTACACGTATATTAATAAAATTATTATCCTTTTTGTAGGAGGGTGAAGAAGATGAAGACGACATGGATGAGGAACAGGATGTAGAAGGTGGTGAAGAAGAAGATGAAGCTGAAGGAGAAGAAGTCGAAAATGCAGTACGTCAGGTATTTAAAGTTTAAAAATTCATAATAAATACATGCAGGTAAATCCGCAGGCAAAAGCTAGTAGAGTTATAAAACACATCCTTAGGAGCGAAGCACTGACAAATAACTCACGTGAAATTGTGACTCGTGTATTAATATTAACATTAAATTGTTGTTTCGAAACGCCGCTAACAGTTATTGAAATTATTTCACAGGAATCTCCGGCGCAATCTCCGGAAGCCGGCGAAGATGGTGAGGAAGCTGAGGATAGCGAAATGCAGCCCAGCGCTTCTGCTGCGGCCGAGGCTGATAGCGAACCCGCGCCAGCGCCTCAACCAGCGCCTCAGCCAGCTCACCAGCAGATCGAAGCCATCAGCAGTGGGACTGAACGTTTGTATACTATTATATTTTTATACACCAATAACAACCCACCCCGTCTTCGCACGGAATTATACATAACTATATAAACCTTCCTGTTTAATTACAGTAGTAAAGCAATATTTAAGTCTGTTGGGTAGTTTGAAAGATCTAAGCATATCAGCACAAAGTGACTTAAATTTTTTTACCGACTTCATAAAAGGAGAAAGTTAACAATTTGACTGTATTTTTATGTTTGTTACCTCATAACTTTCGACTGAGTGAACCGATTTTAATGATTCTTTTTATTTGAAAGCTGGTGCTTTCCGTGTGGTCCCATTTTAGTTTCGTTTGCAGTTCGTGAAGTCATTTTATTTTGTTTAAATTTGTATTAACTTTAAAAAAGTTAAAGATTAGGACATTGCAACTTACTATTCGAGTTGCTTAGTGTGAAAAATCTTCATCGACTATCTTTAATAGTCCTCTGTTAAACATAGGGCTCTTCTTGTGCCTGATGGAAAGCATGTGCACAGAATCCAATAATAGTGGTCACCATACTCATTATGAATGTAGACGGTGCAAAAATGCAACTAAGTGACTTAACACTATGGCAACCTACTGACTATGGAGATGCATCTTAATAGGTAGCCATAGTGTCGACAAAGCATAGTCGCCAACCAATCACAAAACGATGGGGATTGGTTTATTGCTATTAGTCCGTATACTGTAACTACTGTTGGTTTTGTTTTAACAAAGTCATGGAAAATCCTCATGTCTTATTTGTTTTTAACTACCATATACCATTACCAAATCCTTTTTATCCCTACTCTTCTTTCCATCTCCTAGTTGCCTGTTAGATATTGCCTTGGAGCGATAAGGCCGCCACCTTCATAATAGTTTTAAGTTTACCCTATATTTTTATTAAGCTGTTGTACAATAAAGAGATTTATTATTATTATTTAATTCTTAGTTCATCTGATAGACCAAAATCATGTTACTTTTTGTTTTGTTTTAGCGAGTGGAACGCTATCACTTGGCGGTAATGGAGGCGACGACGGTGACGACAGCATAGTCCCTTCGACGCCTACCCTCTACGTTCCTAGACGCAACGACGGGTACATAAATAGAAATATATACTTACTCAATAAGTTTTCTAGAAAAATTTTATGAGGACATGATTTGATGTCTTCACGCTTTACAAAAGAATAAAAATTATTATACAGTTTACAGACAATATTGATGGCTGGACACGTTGCATAATAAAATTGCTTAATACTTATAATAATTATTTTAGTGCAAGTAAATCGGCTTTTACGTTAACTAAAATAACCATGTTTTATCTGAACACAAATAACAATGTAGATAACCTCCATTATTCCACCAGCTATCTGATGGTACACTACGGTCCTTCGAGGCGTATTTATTTTTAATATAACCTATTAAAAATTGCATTTTGAAAAGTAATGTTTAAAATAAGGCAACACTTTTAATTTGGAAATTTAAATCGTATCCAACTCTCAAAAGATGTTTACTCACATTAATGTTTCAGTCTTTTATAAATAAAAGGTACAAAAGTACACTCGTGTACAAAAGACGTGCGTGAGACGTGCAATATACGGGACATGGTTTAAGGATAGATGCAGAGTAATTTTTACATTACATTTTTAGACATTAGGGAACTCTTGTGTTTTTGTTAACATTCGCAATACTTTGATCTTGAATTGTAGAAGAGATATTATATCTAGAATTGTACACAAAATCTTTTATCCAAGAAGTAATCTAGAAATACGTAAAAGAAACTCCTATATAACTGTAATTAAAATATATGACAAGTAACCAAAAGAATTCAAGGATCAATCTTGAAATTTTTTAAAACTAAACTAACCAATTGCCTTCTAAAAAAATATTTTTACAAGTTAAATGATTATGTACATTGTACGAGTGGATGTAGAAAGCAACAGAACGGACTCTGTGGTGTTCCTTCAGAGAGGCTTGTGTCCAGTAGTAGACTGCAACGGGCTGATTATGAAGATGAAATGATTAAATGACAAAAAGGAATGAAAACATAGTGACATGATTGTATAGAAAATTTTATATTTATCCTTTTTTATTTAGTCTATTGACTAGTAACTTTTACTACTTTGACATTTAATAAACCATAATATTCATTGTATTCTGGCAATTGATTAATTTAATTTTTGTAAAATCATAATATTGACAAAAAATTAATTGTATTGAATGCCCATTAATATAATTTAGGACATTGCTAGTTTCACACCATTGCTATAGTAGAATGTACTCGATCTTAAAGAATTATTATGAGCCGTTTTGAACTTCAAGCAAATATTTCATTTCAAGGTAAGGTAAGCATTCGTCCGACCACATCCGAGATAAAACATGTTGTTGGGTTTTACAGGCGTTTTCATGTTTTTATTAAAATAAATATTAATCGCTGTCGATCCTATAACGTCATAGTATAAAATACGATAGTATAAAAAGGAATGTTCGTATGCAGGTTCGGCGAGGCGGTGGTGTCGCCGCTAGGTGCGGGAGGGAGCGGAGGCGGTGCGGGCGCGCGCTTTACCTTCGCGGAGGCAGGCGCGGGGGCCGGCGCGGCGCTGGCGGCCCACCACGACACGCACGCGGACCTCACTGCTGCGCTACCACCAGCCGCGCCACCCTCCGACACACGTCAGTAAACCACTGCGTTCTATTTTTTTATAAGGCCCCATGGGGCCTTATAAAAATGGGGCATCAGGCAGAATAGAATCATTTTTGCAAGGCCGTACATCAGTACGGCCTTGCAAAAATGATTCTATTCTGCCTGATGGAAAGCATAAGCAGAATCCAAGAGTGGTGGTCACCATACTCATTGCGAATGTAACAATACATCATGGTGACCCACACCATGGTGGCCTAGTGATGCTTTCACATCATTGAGCCACTCTAGCACTCACCAACGAAACACGACAGAACGAACGCTGGCATGTTACGTTGATCTTCTGTGCGAGGGTGTACCGCCCCGGTCGAGCCATCCCGTTCTTGCTGGAATCAGTGTAGCTCTACTACTTGTAAATAAAATATATATGTACATTTACATACATACATACTTGACCATGCTCACGGCTCATTTATGACCGATTAGAAAATGACTAGAAGGATAGGGAATCCAATGACTGACTCGTTCGTACGCAGTGGCTACGCTACGTCGACTGCTCTGCATGAGGTCTCGCTCTCAGGTTCGATTCCCCAAACGTTTGTATGATCTGCAAATATTTGTTTCGAAGTTTAGGTGTTTTCTATGTATAGTATGTATTTATTTACAAAAAAAGGATATAAGATTCTAGCAGTCATAGAACGAGCTCTGCTTAGTTATAAATTAGATGGCGCTGTGTGTCAAATCTAAAAAAAAAAAACCTCTTGTCTCATCATATCAACAGCCTTTAATAGTCCACTGCTGGACATAGGCCTTTCCTCAGAGAGTTTCATTCATGTTTTCATTATTTTTGCAGTGATGTTGTCATGCGTAGTTTGCTTACTCACCTTTTACGAGTTTACCCTACGAGACACACTCTGTATTCGTAATCCGTAACCACACGGAAATATTTTCTACTCTCTTGTCTACTTATATTATTTGTTTTAAACTAGTATATGCTATGAGACATGTAACTTTGTTTCGTCTAAGAGGTGCGAGCATAGTGGTCTGCAACTCAGGTTTTTCCTACCACAGACATCAGTGTTGCAAACAACAATGGTGAAGTGTTACTGATATGTATTTCATATGTTGCGCCTACCTTTGTAATCTGAGAAATAAATACAAATTATTATTATAGATGAATTGTGAACTTTACGTATGGCGTATTGTTGTTCTTCTTAGTGCAACTTTGTGTCTTTGTGCACCTCATGTATCTCTTTGCCATGTAATGTATTTCATGAAATCCACTGAAACACAGAATATAATTCTAATGCTAGACAACGGAAATGGAATGGAATGGCTTTATGGATGCCGTGTCATTTTAATATTTAATTCTCTAAGACCTGTGCTGATAAATGAGGTATCCAACACAAATTCAACAAAAAACAAACTTATATATAACTAGCTGAACCCCGCGGTGTTACCCGCGGCTAAAAAGTAGCCTAAGTTACTCCCCGGATCATCAGCTACCTGCCAGGGAAAGTCCCGTCAAGATCCGTCCAGCCGTTCCAGAGATTACCCGGAACAAACAGACAGACAGACAGACAAAAAAATTTTTAACTACATTTTTGGTATACTTATGTACCGTGTATACATACATATGCATTTAGTAAAAAGCGGTTATTTTAATATTACAAACAGACACTTCAATTTTATTTATTTGTAATGTGGCTAAGAAATTGTTAAGTATGGGAATTGAGGTGGATGCGAGAGAAGAGAAAGACCAAAAAAAGGACTTTTGGGAAGAGGATATTGCTAGTAAGGGAGTAAACAGTGAAATGTGGAGTGATAGATTAGAATTAAAATACTACGACGATCCCAAAGTTAATTTGGATATGGGCAGGCAGGAGATTATGAATAATACTGTAACTGAGTAAAATTAATTATTGTTTTTATGCATAGGTACAGAGGGAGCCGAAACACGTGATTGGGAAGAGTCAAGAGTTGAGGAAGAAGCCACAGCAGTCAGTTCCCAGGGCAGCGAACCCTCCTCTCCACAACAAGTATGTATTGAAAAAACATATTTGATAGTCAATTTGTTTATGTATGGGCCAGTGACTCTACTCTGCCTGCTAGAAAGCATGAGTAGAATCCAAGAGTAGTGGTCACTATGCTCATTGCGAATGCAGAAAACGCAACAATACAGCATGGTGACCCACACTATGGCGGCCTATTGAGATGCTTCTGTATCATCGGGCCTCCGGTCTCCGGTTGTTAGGGTAGTACGACAGCGTTCGTTCTGAAATCAGCGAGGCTCTACTATATACAGAACCTCGAAACAAAAAGAAACAAATGTATTTTTTATTTGAACTTATACTACTAAGCAACGACTTCAATATCTAAGCAAGATGACTGTTATATAACATACTTCATTTATATGTATATAACATATAAATGAAGTACTACTATGGTATACTTCCAGAATTTATTACACTTGCATTTCTGAACCAAATTAAGAAGGGGGGTACAATAAAATAAAGTATAACACCGGTGTTGTAAACATGTATGACACATAGGAAACGCGTAACAAATATTTATTACATTAAAAATATTGGGTTCTGAATTTACTTATGTGTGTACTAAATTTAATTCTATTCTACTATTTAGTTAAGTATTTTTAACCGACTTCAAAAAAAGGAGGAGGTTCTCAATTCGACCGTATATATATATATATTTTTTTTTTTATGTGCGTTCGGGCATAACTTCGTCGTTTATGAACCGATTTTGATGATTTTTCTTTTGTTGGAAAGGAGATGTCCCGACGGTGGTACCATGATAAGGAAACTAGGATCTGATGATGGCATCCCAGAGAAATCGAGTCGAACCTTGAAGTCGGTTTTATTTTTGTTAAAATTGTACTTGTTACTTGTCAAATTTTGCATACAGTAGTTTCGTATATGACTGCGTGTAATTATGTATGTTACACGACAAAACGTGCTTTTAATCGGCCTTTATTCTTTGTTCGCAGAGTACTAACTCAACTTTTCTATTAGATACATATTATCATATGAATTTTTATTTTGCACGACAATTAGTAGATGGTTAAAATTATCTTTCAAAATTGATTTAAAGAGTTAGTCGATTATATGATGTAACAAATAAACGTGTATTATTACAATCAGTGCTGCCTTACTGTTTATCCGATCTTCAGGCAACATGCATACCCATTGCTAAGAATACAGAAAAAATATCACACAAAAAGTATTAGTCCCGAGCGAATCTTGCACCACCAGCATTGTATAGATAAAATGCCAGTTTCAAACAAACCTTTTTTTTGGTATTCAGGTAGAGACTTGTCCGAATACCTACATGGCAATAACAATAAAAGAATGAGTAAAAATTTGAAGTTATAGACCAAGTAATTCTTTTAAAAATCTCATGTACTTCCTATTGCGAAGAAATATATCAAAATAATTTCTAAGTGGAGGCGGAAATAGTTGGGAGTTTTGGTCATTTTAGGGTTTTATACTACAGTCCGGTATTTGGCGAATGCGATCCTGACATTTG
Organism: Spilosoma lubricipeda; assembly: GCA_905220595.1. NCBI lineage: Eukaryota > Metazoa > Arthropoda > Insecta > Lepidoptera > Erebidae > Spilosoma > Spilosoma lubricipeda. Next base: position 9,347,068 of record HG992290.1, read on the forward strand.
TCTGTTCCTGATGATAGCTAGCTATCAGAAATAGGTAACATTGATTTGATTAATTTGATTTTTCATTGACCCAAGGAAAAAGAAACATTACCTAAAACAAAAGATAAAATAAGAATACAATAACAATATTCCGAAATACCTATAGAAGGCTGGTGCCCGCTAATTTGCTTAGAATTAGTACTTATTTGGTTTTCAAGGAATCGGTGCCTAGACTAGTCAGCGGCATAGTTATGATGCATTTTTTTGTTTGCACGATATAAGTCGTTATGCTAATCGCACATATGCATCGATATCGTCTAGCCAAGACACCCATTCTTAATTTCTTAAGTATGTTCTTTTTCAAGTTGCATTATTGTGGAATATTCTGGAATTATGAACTTAGGGTTCACATAAGTCTCAGTTCTTCAGTCTTTACATAAGCTTTTACAAAAGTTGTTTAATAAAAATACCGAGGGAGAAATACCCAAGAACATGGTTTCATACCATGCGATTTGGATCAAGTTTTATAATATTAATAGCATTTTGCGCGTCGCTCCGCCCGCGTGTATGGTTATCGTGGTACAGATCACCCTGTCTTTACTCAAGAATCAAATTATCTCCACGCTAAGTTTCATTGAAATCGGAGCACCATTTTAGCTGTGAAATATTTACTTTGTGACTGTGTACTGTGTACTACATTGTGACAGAGTTACTTTCGAATTTATAATATTAGTGTGTGTTTACTTAAAAGATGAAGTATTATATAGATAAACTTATTTTAAAACATAACTAACCAAAACCGTTAAAATTGATTACTTTTGGATTTTCACTATAAGAAATAACAAATAATAATAATAATTCATAAGCACCTGTAAAGTAAGTGCCTATTTGTATAAAAATACTTGACTTTGAATGAATTTATTCATTTATTTAACAAAACTAACCTATTATTTCAACTCTCCTGATTGTTTTGAATCAAAGAAAAAAACACAATGACAATACCCATTCATGTAGATATCTTGAATTAGAAAAATAAAACAAAAATTGGAGATGTATACTAATAATTATTGTTTATATATGTATGTTAGGTATAGTATTTTATTTCATCCATTTACTCAACCTATGTAAAGGAACTCTTTTCCCAAAGACAAACATTCCAAATGTACAAAATCCTTGAGGTCGTTTGAATCTCTAGAACTGACAGTAACAAGCAACCATTACTAATTCACTGTAATAGGTTCAACGAAAAATCGTTTACAAGCTGTCCGACTTGATTGCTGTACTGTCAGCTCTTAAACATGCCAAAATATTACCAGTCTTTAAAAATAAAAATATATAGGGTTATTGTGGAAACTTTTTAGTTACGACATTCTTTCTTTTGATATTCGAACAAGAGTTTTTTTATATTGACAAATGTCATCTGACTTGATATATTATATAAAAATTTTCCCTGTACAAACAACGTTTTTTGCTTTCATATCCTAGTTATCTAGTTTATTTCAACAAAAGGTTATGGGCCTGTGGAAACTTTTTAGTTTACGACATTCTTTCTTTTGATATTCGAACAAAGGTTTTTTTATATTGACAAATGTCATCTGACTTGATATATATTATATAAAAATTTTCCCTGTGCAAACAACGTTTTTTGCTTTCATATCCTAGTTATCTAGTTTATTTCAACAAAAGGTTATTAAAAGCGAGATGATAACAGATCCAAAAAAAATCAATAGCAGTGAAAATCAACTTCATATTACATGCTCTAGTTTTGAAGCGTCAAATGCCATAACGTATTTTTATCTTGTTTTCATTATTTTTCAAGCGTGGTACGTATACACCACCGCGAATATAACAATTAACCTCTTTTTGAAATACTTACGGCACCTTTCTTATCATACTTATACTTAGTTTGAACTGTGGTGAAATTCAAATTTATTATTTTGCAGATTATGTGTAGTAGTAGTTGTGTGCAGATCGTAGGTATTTACGTCAAAAACGCTCTGTATAAGCCGAATTTAGAGGTCGGATGGACTTGGAACTAACGTTGTACCAGGATAAACTATCCAATTATTGCACCGTTAAGTGACATTCATTTTTTGTTATTGATATCTTTCAATGAAATTAAGGGCACAGCGCGGGTACATCACACACACACGGGTCACAGGTCGCAGAGCATTATTTCAGTTAAAAATAACTCGGCGGCCATTCCGACGGCCTCTTTGTAAGGCAAGATCAGCGGCAAAGCCTCCTCCAAACCAGGAAGTCGCTGTACTGCCGGGAATACCGCCGAATTGGTGTGGAAGACAGTCAGTTCTAATCATTAGTGTTTTTAACATCGTGAAAAAAAAATTAAACAAAAAAGTGCTTCCAAACTCGCAGTATTTACCCGGTAGACATGACAGGCACTCATCATAAAGAATTATTTATCCATCTTGCAGTCGCCATAATTTCATCGTTATCATAATAATGTAATTAGAAATTAGATCTCTTGTTGTTTTCTGAACATAGAATATAGTTGAGTACTATCAGAATAAGTATTCTCATCAGAATAATTTATTTAATGACAAAAACGAAACTAAAAAACAACATAGTGTCTGCATCATAGATATTTTTAACAATGATAATTGTTTGCACATTACTATCTCATAAGAATAGTCCCTTTATATTTGGAGCTATTCAAATATTACATGAGTAAGATTGTATTAGTGGTACTTGGTAGTACCTCTTCATTTCCGTTGTCAGCACATGTAAGCCATTTATTTCGCATATGCTATGCCATGCCCTTACCAAAATAATTATTCATTATCATCTATACAAATAAATAAAATTGGAGTGTCTGTTTGTAATATTAAAATAACCAATTTTAACTAAACGCATATGTACACGGTACATACCAAAAATGTAGTTAAAAAAATGTTGTCTGTCTGTCTGTTTGTTTTGGGTGATCTATACAACGGCTGAACGGATTTTGACGGGACTTTCACTGGTAGGTGATGATCCAAGGAGTAACTTAGGCTACTTTTTTAGATTAACTTTGTCCCGCGGCGTTACTCGCGGTACGATGATAACCGCGGGTAACACCGCGGGGTTCAGCTAGTATAATATAAAAATCAATTGCTGTTCGTTTGTCTCGCTAAAATTCAAGAACGGCTGGACCGATTAAGCTGATTTTCTATTTGAAATGTTTGTCGTAGTCCAGGGAAGGTTTAAACGGTAAAAAATCTATACTAATATTATAAAGCTGAATAGTTTGTTTGAACGCGCTAATCTCAGGAACCACTGGTCCGATTTGAAAAATTCTTTCAGTGTTAGATAGCCCATTTATCGAGGAGGATGGTATAGGCTATATATTATCACGCTAAGACCTGCAGGAGCGGAGCACCGGAGCAATTATACGCTACGGGCAATAGGAAATCCAAACGAGGTTGCGTGGGTCAGCTAGTTAAAAATAACTTGAAAATCCAAATGTCATGTATGTAGAAATATAGAATTAGATATAGAAATAGTTTCGTCCACCAATTCTCTTATTTCTTTTCGTAGTTTTATCCTCTTCTATAATTATCAGGGTAATTAATTTACTGAAATCTCCAGCATTATCTATTTACAGTACTGAATTATCAATAACATCGCTATTTTGAGATTTAAAAGCAAGACTTAGCCTCTAATTACTTTCTATAAAATTAACTGGTCGATAAGTGTGTATAATTTGGGTTGCAGTTTGAAAAACAAATAGCAAGGTTTCGTTTGATTGGACTTTAAAAAACAGGTTTTCTTTAAGACAGTAAAACAGGTTTTATTCTTCATTTTAAAGTAATTGATTAGACTATCGGCGTGAGCTAGTCAAGTAAAATGAACAACTTGTTTATTTAGTTTATCGTTTTTATGCTCTCACTGTTCGCGAATACACCGCTGTCTGACCCGCCCTTTTACTGACCAGCTTTTCTTTCTGACACATGGTACTAGAAGTAACTTTGAACAAGCGTCAAGTTTACAATTTTATTTTAGTATCACCTATATTTTCATTCTTTACGTACCAGTTTTATCACGAATGCAGTGCCTTCCATTATGAACATAATAATTCACACTTCAACTGTGTTGTATATATTACGTACATATACCTAGTGACAACTGTCACAGAGACATAGCTATATTTTACTTACTGTAGGTATTCTTACCTTATGGAATTGATGTGAAAGGAAATAAAGAATTTAGGAGCCGGAGATAGACACATGTTAACGTACATTATATAGAAACCAACACATCAGCTCTCTAATATTGGCACCGGTTAAACTGTTGTGTTCCGTCATAGGTACTACAAGAGATTTAATTATACCCAGCAGTTAAGTTTTCCAAGAAGCCAGGTAGAAGAGTAGGCTGACAAACAAATGTCTGTTAAGGATCTTGACTCCTTTCAATCAGAGAGGCGCACACGAAATATATCATACCTCCGACTCTCACTCTCCAACGTTCCCTAAGCGTTGGAGGTCTGATCTACATTAGTCTGTGTTATCTGTCACGTACTACTACTGGACGGATTAATTATAGCCTATACAATCAATCCATCCAGCACTCACACTCGGTTTGTAGACTGCAACCACGATAATAACTGAGATAGTTAGCTTAAAACCGTGCAAAACTTGTTCTCTGCAATTGTCTTAACAACGAGAAACAATTAACAAACGACTAACTACAAAAGAGGATGATATATGTATTTCTAGGCATGACGTTTCCAAAAAGACGTCTACATCTGCGTAGTAACACTAACATATTATTATAGTATTAACTAACATATAATATTAATATATTATTGTAATATTTAGCAGATAGCAGAAGAAGGCCGTGAAGCGGAAGCTAGTGCTCCCACGGGCGTGGCTCGTCGTGCACACCCTCCGCCACATGCACATTCACCTCATTCACCGCACTCACAGAATCAGCGCTGGATGCGTGCCGCTGGTAAATGTAAACCAATTTCTTAAACTAACGTAATATTATCAAATTAACTCAAGACCTTAAGAATGTCATAAATGGTGGAGGTTATATCAATATAATTGCTTTTTCTCTTTTATCTAACGACTGTTTAAAACTATGTACTGTCCTGTGTGTGTCTGAATAAATAATTTTCATTCTTTCTTTTACTGAATACACAATTTGCCTTCTTCTAACAGTATCTTCGCCGTCTGTAATGCCGTTTACGGTGTATGTATTAAATTTGGATGAAGTGCGTTTTTTGAGAACCTTTTATGTGGCAACCTTAATGCTTAGTAATTTGACTCATCTATACAAATAAATAAAATTGGAGTGTCTGTTTGTAATATTAAAAAAACTGCTTTTTAATAAATGCATATGTATGTATACGGTACATGTGCCAAAATATCATTTTTTACAATTTTTGTTTGTCTGTCTTTCTGTCTGTTTGTTCCGGGTAAGGAGTAACTTAGGCTACTTTCTTTAGACTAGCTTCGCCCCACGGCGTCACTCGCGGTACGACAATAACTGCGGGTAACACCATGGGACTCATAAATTTAGTCTAGTCACACATAAATTTGTATATACATTCGGTTCCGAATTCGTCTCATGTTTTCACATAAATTATTGTAAATTTACAAAACGCCTTATCATGATGACAATATAAGCATACAGCTACTAATGTATTTTGTATCGGCTGGTTAAATATTGGTATGTGTTTGCAGACAGCGAGAGTGGACCACGTGGGCGTGGTATGCGACGTGGACGACCTTCCAGAAGATCGCATAATTACATGAGGTTTTAGATTAGTTTAGCTTGTAAGATAAAACTCCTTATATAGTTCCATTTTGTAATCTTAAATTAGTAGTTTACATTATTAGAATACTGATTTTTATGTTATTTTGGCACGGTGATTGTATGTGGATAATTAAGTCGTTTATTTAACTTTCGTATATATTTTTTTATTCCAGTCGCAATTTCTGTAAGCCATATTATTGTTCTGTTTGTGTGTACATGACATGTAATAAAGTAAAATTTTCAAAAGCCAAAAACTCTAAAAAATTAAATTACATATTTCATAAAATATTTTGGATTTTTTTTCGGCACAAACCACTATTTTTTCGTCTCTTTTATATGGAGATATAACTTATCTCCACTCCATACTAGTGTTAATACTTAAACACTAAATACATATATTCAAAACTGCTTTTCAATTTAACCCTTGTTATTTGTAGGTTCAATAAGACTTAAGAGTTAGAAAATGCATCAAATATATTAGATTGTCTTGTGTCTGTCTTCGATTACCTACATATAATAGAATAATGCTTAAGCTTATTTTTTAACATATATTTATCTTTTTATACATTGTTAAGTATGGGTTTCTTATTAAGTATAAAGTTTATGTGATACCTACGCAATAAAACATGTATGTGGCTTTACATACTTCGTATAAAGACTTATATTTTTTAATACCAATCAATCATAAATATCAGTTTTAGATGTCTTAAATAAAAAGTTTGTTCCTTTAATGTGTACTAGGGACAGATTGCCCTTTATAAATTGAAGATAATTAAAAGTTAGTTAACAAAGATCTCGACACTAACAAGGTAATCAAATCGTAATTAGTAAATTATTATTAAAAGACTTAGATAATATTTTGGTATTAGCATTTAGATTCTTCTCAAAAGGATTTTTCAATCAAAAGCCCACATACACTTAAAATTATACATAAATAAATAGGAAGTATAAGACAATTGTTTAGTAACCTTGTTTTAACATAAATTGTGATGCATATAATTTAAGTTCCATCAGTCATCTTGAGCATTCGAGAAAGCCTTAATCCTGGCAGTGGAAAAAAAATTGGCGAATATAGCAAAATTCCTTTAATTCATTTTACTTAGTAAGACTACGCAGTGTGTATATGTTATATGATTGTCATTACTTTTTCGACCCAACCACCACGGTAGCACCTAAACTACTGAACAGATTTTAATGAATGGGGTGTCAATAGTTTCGTAATAATGGCCCTGGTGACATTGAGTATATAAATTTGATGAACAGTGTTAAAGTAATCGAGTGATAGTTTTTTTTTAATGTGTTTTTGTCACTAGACTTGGCATTAATCAATAAATAACAGACCTTGTAACATAAAATTAACTTGTTTTTTTTTTATTGCTTTGTTTTTTCACAAACTCAATGTTCGTCGTGTCCGCCTAGACCGACCAGTCAGGGACCGTTTCACACATAATAAAACTTGAGAAAATAAGAATCCTGCAGATGTTTCACATTTTTATGATTTGACCCTGAGATTTTTCAGAAACAAGGCATCGAATGTTTCGTTATTTAAAAACATAATGTCGACAATCATATGGTAACAAATATTGTGTAGTCTCTCTATTTTATATTCAGGTTTCTTTGGCTACTTAAAACGAGAATAAACTTAAATAAAAAGAGATGTTTTACTAAGCACCAATGAAGTCAGTTATCACACTACATCAAACCATAATATAAACAAAAAGGTGCTAAAGTTTTATAGCTCACACATGAAGCGGTAAAAAGGTAGATAATAGAAAAATGAGTTATTTATGCAATTATTAAATATTGACACAATATATAAATAGCAATAAATAAAGCATTCAAACACTAAGTAACTGGTTAAAATGCGCTAAGCTATATTTTTAAAGTAAAGTCGGTGATTGATTACTGAACTCTGCTATTTTATGCCTAGAGCCAAGCGTGATATTGATTTGTTATTATTGTTATATGATAAACTAAAAGAATAGTAAATTGTAAAGTGAAATAACAGTTTTAAACCTAGAGTATCGTTATGTACCAGCCAAATGATGCTTTTTCTCTTAAAGTGTAGTTATATTTTAGAATAATTTTATTCTTTCTCACACTAATAAAAAAAGCATAAAGTACGTATTTTATTATTGATCTGTGATTTATTTATTATTTTTACATAATTAACACACATTCACATTCGACTATCAACTATCAGTTTGTATGTTACGCTTCGTATGAGAGAATCATCAGCTAGCCGTTTCCAGCAGTCGAATAAAATAATTTGCTAACACGACACAAATTATAACTACATGATACGATAAACCTAAAACACTACAGCTATAAAAACGCATTGTCGACTATAAATACGATATACAATTATGTACCGTGCTAGAATAACCATAACACCGTGTTTGTCCTAAAATTTATAATTAGAAAAATTGACAATTTATAAATGCCCGATGTAATGTGACGAGAGAATATGTCATGAAAACAAAAAAAATGTAATTATTGCCTAGTAGTAAATAAACTCACATAATTTATGTTTGGCCCTTTTAAAATATTAAATTGTTGACCTAACTCTACTGAGTGGGACATTTAGTAAAATGTGTTCACAAAACTAATATTATTAGAATATTAAGATTATGTGACATTTATATCGTCGATTATTATATGTTTAGACGGATAGTCACGCTACAAAACAACTAAACAAAGTGGAACACGTGGCCTGTGTGCAATCTATAATGGTGTGATTGCACATTGACTGTGACAACGCAACTGCCACACATGTGGCCAACAATTGGATACTATTTTTTGACGCTTTCTCAGTCTATCTAAACATATCAATGATCTAGGAGTCATTTATCTGTTTATATACGTGCATGTTATGTTATAGTTGGTTATCTTGGGGTGTTGCACTTAAGGTACTTTTTTGTTGTGACATGCAATACTCAGTTTCCTACGATCCGCTAATTAAAATCCGTGTATAGAAAACATTTATTAATTATAATGTTATTCATTACAAATTAATAACTTGAAACACAAAATAGCATATAGTAATTATTTAGACAATTGGTATTTTGCTGAATCATTGTTGGAAATGTGTGTGATACCTCTGAAGAATATACTTGTATGTTTTTATATTATTGGTCTCATATTATAACATGAATAAACCAGTAATATTATAAAATAAAAGGTACAAACATAAATTTCTTTACAAAAGGCGATTCTTAATGACAACTAGCATGCCCGAAGTTTCAAGTTTGCTTTGGTAAACCGCAATGTAAGCTAGAATTATACTGAATGAGGATTATAATATGATTAAAGACAAATACTTCCATTTGTAAAATTTATTCTACTGAAATAAATTAAGTTAAAAATTGCTATTATTATTTTGTTTAAAAACTTTGGTTGATATTTTTTTTTTGCCTTTTATCTGTCTGCAATCAGTCATCAGACTATAATCAGATGAGTTCAGTGATAGGAGATATTAAGGAGCAGCAGGCCATTGCCGCACTGACCACTCAAAGTACGTGGTTTCTTTTAATCTTTTAACCACATTGACGCTATTAAGCAATTAGGATGCTAGTTTTTCATCACCCTAAGTGATGAGCAAGACGTTCAATGTGCTGTTTCTGATATAACTCTATTTCTGAGGCAACTGTTGCAATATTCACATCTCGTGTATGACGTCATTCCTCGTGAACCATGGAGCCTTTACAATACTCTTTAGAATGTTGTTTTGCACCCTTTGCAAGCACGTTCTGTTACTCTTGCCAAATGCTTTTGACAAATATGCAGTTTATTTTTCACCACCCGAGATTAATTTGTCTATCTTTGTAAATCAGGATGATAAGAATGAATCGAAATTCAAATATGGGGGAAAAGTTTTCATAATCTTATAAAGCTGTTTTCGTTTGTATGACTAAGTAAGTTAAGTCTTTAGATACTAAGTAGTGTCGCAAATTTTTAGATATCAGTCCATTTTTACTAGAATTACTTAAATGTGACTTAAGTTACATAAACATATAAACAACAGAGAAGCGTTTTACTTTTATCTAAGAGAACTTCAATATAAAAACAGCATTACAATACAATTCACTCTTTAAAATTTCACAATACAAAGTAAAAACTCCATGGAATTTTAATGTTACTGTTGGTGACCAATAACACATCATATTTAATAGGCCATGCCACTTGAATAGATCCGTAGAAACCTTATTTCCATAAATATGGTCAATATACCAAAAATGTCCCTAGAATTTACTTTACTAGAACAATTTGACAAGAAGAATCTACATATCACCCTTGACATAGAAACACACTGTTCTAAACTTCCCGAGAGTAGGTAACATGCATACCAAGACTTTTAAAACATAATTAGAAAGAAAGAGGATTGAATAAATCAAACAAAATTAATACATATAAATATCTAAATGTGATATACATACCTGACATGGATAGCCAGCAACTATTATGAATGGATATGGGCAACATACAGATATGGTTGATGTGGTGAATGTTAGAGGATGTTGATGTCCAGCTGTGGAGCTATCTTGTGGGTACTATAAGAATTATAAGTTATCAGATAAACTGAAAACTAAATGAAAACAACAAATATTCATCATCACATGAATACTTCATCCCCCATAAGCAACACTGCATCATTCCACTGTGACACCTACGTGATGTACTACTACCTATCTCTACTAATATATAAAGCTGAAGAGTTTGTTTGTTTGAACGCGCTAATCTCAGGAACCGCAGGTCTGATTTGAAAAAATCTTTCAGCGTTGGATAATATATTTATCGAGGAAGGCTATAGACTGTATATCATCACGCTAAGATCAATAGGTGCGGAGCGCCAATGAAGAATGTTACAAAACGGGGTAAAATTATCACGCTACGGGCAATAGGAGACGCAAACGAAGTTGCGTGGGTCAGCTAGTAATCATTTATAAATAAACAGACAAAAATAATGTTTACCATGTTTTTATAACAACTCCCTAGATTAACAATTACATCTGTCTAGCAAATTACTTAAGGGAGGAAAGTGTGGGTTGTTACCCTGAAATTAAGGATTAATAAAATAAAGGCGGTTATTAAATCTTTAGCAATTAAAACTGCACAAATTGGTGCTTGTTGGGATAATATTAATGTCACTACTGTTAAATATTCAACATTATAAAATATCTTCTCGAATCTAGAATTCAAGAACCTTGCAATCTCTATATGAGTTTATAAGATATAAGTTTGTGGCATGACTAGACAAAAAACCCAAATAAGTTGTCTAATCTGTTAACTTATTGACAAAAAGTTATAGTAATTTCACTAGATTCGTATCATATGATTGCCATGTCTACTAGATCCTTAACCTTAGGACCCAAGCTGCCTGGACTCAATTGTATTTTTAAATACTTTACCTTTAGAATACTAAAGTAGATAAACAATAATTCAAAAGCCCCGAAGTGAATCTCAAAAAAACGCACTAAACACATAATTATTAAACAATTACTGAACTATTATTTTGTTAGAGTTTCTAAAGACCTTCCTCCATATTATTAACAGGATATTGCCGACATACTTAGGTCGCCACATGAAGGACTTTGTTGGTTAATTCAATTATTTGATATGTATCACTGTTTAGCCAAGATGAAAAAAATACAAAGGAAAAAACATCAAGACAAACACATGTGGTATTTTTCTTTTATTGTTTACATACAGGAATAATTATATGCCTAAACCAAATGAAGAATTAGAATCATTGCAATATTTGCTGAATATTTAAGAAATAGCATTATCCTAAGACAATGTGTAGGTGCCCATAAATTGAAATTATCAATATTTAACACAATAGGTACATTATCATTATACTAAGCCTTAAAATTAAGTTTCACCATATGGTCAGATATTTTAACATAGTATAATAGTAAAATTAAAATAATGAAAATATTTTAAATCACAAAGTTAATATCCATAAACATTTTCATCAGAAAAGGCTATGTAGAGAAAGAAATCTTCGTCATGATGCTCTTGATACAGAGAGCCCATTGTTGCAGATGTAGGAGGGATCACATTGTTAACGAAAAAGAACAACGCGTCCTCGGGTCGCAGATGAATACGTTTCCTGATCAGGAAGTAGAATTGTCCAACAGTTAAATCAGATGGCACCAAATACTTCTTCTTGTCGAGGTCTCCAAGTCTGGCCTTCGGGGCTTTCTCAACAATTACAGGAACTCGATCCGGATACTTCCTGCGAATTTTCTCGCCTTCAGTCTTTCTCTTTTCAAAAGAATGTTCTTCTTTGTATTGGAATTTCATTTTTAATGATGTGCACTCAACAATTTGCGAAACTATCACCAGTAATGTCGGCTCTGATAACTACTGCGACTTGTTTTTTGTTTTTGCGTTATATGAGTACAAAGCAATGACGCAATCAGCTGATATGACAAGCTTCATAGCGTCTATTTTCGATTTTTAATGCTGGCAACCTGAATTTTTCTGTATTGTCTTTGGTTTTAATTTCAGAATTTAATCTTGGAACATATATATCGAAGTAGAGAGAGAGAAAGACTAAGTTTGGTTAGAATCCGTCTCTCTCACGCATGAATCTGATTGGTTGGTGTATTTCCCACCAAATCAGTCATCATCACATCATCCAATCAGTTTGCATGACTGACTCTCTCCTCTACTTTAAAAATACTTTCCGCCCATTCTGCACCCCTTCTATGTATATATGCTCTAAGCGTGAGAGAGAGAGTTTCTAACTAACCTCAGTCTCTCTCTGTCTCCCTACTCCGATCACGCTTTCCGCTCGTTCAGCAACCCCCTCCGTTAATATATGCTCTAAGAATTTAATAGAGAACTCTACTCTCTACAGTCTGGCAAAAAAGAGTATGGAAAACATGAGGACTAAAGGTTTTAAATACTTGTTCTTTTATTCCACAAACACGAGATCCCAGGAGTCGCGTTACAGTAGATTTAGTCTCTCAGACTTTCAATAGTCAAGATTTCAAGACTTGATAGGCAAATGGGCTTTAATTTTTATTGTATTCAGTAGATTGCGAATTCTTTGGCAGTAATAGTAATATATATTTTTAAAAGAGATGCGTGTTGTATGACGGATTAGAAACGAAAACGTTTTCTGAATCAACAAAAACATAGTACAGAAATTTCTAAACAGGAAAACCCTATTGGGTTTTCCTGTTCGGAGTAGAAAGAGAGAGAGAGAGAGACCAAGTTTAGGTAGTGTCTGTCTCTCACACGCAAGCTTCTGATTGGTGGACGCACATACCAATTTGCATGACTGATTTGGCGGGGAATACACCAACCAATGAAAAGCTTGCATGAGAGAGACAGACATTACCCAAATTCATTCTCTCTCTACTCTGATCCCGCTTTCCGCCTGTTCGGTTGCCCATCTAAGTATGTATATATGTTCTAAGGTTAACGATTAGTTCCACAAAACAGAAAGATACGTAGAAGTGTTATGTGTTATAATTTACAGCGGAACGACTGTCGCCAAACTCAGGCAAATGAAAGGACTATTTATTATTGCACACTAATAACGAATTGCTTTCATTTGATGTTTGTATTTTGCTTAAAACTAGCCAAATACATCAAGTCACATGTTTAATAATAGGTATTTCTTCTAGCGTAATGTTAAGAGTTATTTTACCATAAGGAAAGAAAAACTTACAACGTTTCGTAATCTTGAAAGTAAGAATACTTCATTGCAAGCTATTCAATAGCAGATGGCGTTAATATAAATGCACGCAATTATAACACTAATCTCTATAGGGATAAATTCGATATTTGTGTCATTCTTCGGCATGTACCGCTACTCGATTATCGTTGTAGCACATTTTAGAATATTATCAATAATATCGATACCTAACTTCTGTTTGGACAGAGCAGAATATAAAACATGAATTGCAGGATATTTGAGGAGGTAACTTTATAAAGATAAGGAAGCTAAAAAATAAGTACTTGCATAATAATGCATATTAATTTTAAGAATCTGTATTAGAATCATAATTCTACTAATATTAGAAATGCGAGAGTTTGTAAGTATGGATGGATGAATGTTTGTTACTCTTTCACGCAAATACTACAGATTTGAATTTGGATGAAATTCTACAATAATATAGCATATAGTGCATATACATCAGAATAACATATAGGTTCTATTAATAACCGCGATAACCGATATAAACGCGGGCAGAGCCGCGGGCAACAACTAGTAATATTATATAAAATAAATACTGTTTAGGCACTTAACAAAATTCTGAACAGTGGTTCCTATATCTATATATATAAAAGAGGAAGGTGACTGACCGAATACCCAGAGATCAACGCACAGCCCAAATCGCTGACCCTAGAATCCTGAAATTTTTCATGTAGGTTCTTTATATAACGGAAGTGAGCACTAAGAAAGGAATTTTGGAAATTCTACCCCTAAGGGGATAAATCAGGGGATGAATGTCTGCGTGAGTGAAGCCGCATGTAAAAGCTAGTAATTAATGTTTGGCATAGTATGTATCTATATTAATAGATTTTTAAATGTTTAAAAAATTACTATATACTTTTTTTTTAAGAAATACATAGTATCAATAATCCTAAAGTGATTGCAATGAACAAAATGCAATATGTAGTTTTAATGTAATTGATTAGTTAAAGTTATTAGCATGTATGTGTATGTACATTGATGTATATGTATGTGTTTATAAATAAGTATGTGTGTTTCTAGTTATATAAATTAGAAAATTATAATTCTTCAAAACTACCGCACCGTCAAATACTGTCTCTCCGATACATTTTTATCCATCCTAAGGTTGCCTGGAAGGGATTCCTTTGGGCAATAAGGCCGCGCTTTGTACATTACACTTATACGTATTCTATAACCCGTTAAAAAGTATGCATATCGATAGAACCAACATCGTATCGTTGAAAATTGATAAACCCGATCATACCAAATTGAGCTTTAAGCAAATGGGATAAGGAAGAGTTAAGCTTAAATCTCTAGTCGATTATTAGTTAAATAAAGTTTTATGATTTTACTGATAAACTATTTAAAATTGTACCTACCGATGGTAAGAAACAGTTTCATTATTAATGTTTTTCCTTCTGCTACCATTTTTACACTGTAAAACAGAGCAGTACATTGTGGAGTGAAAAAAAACTTTCAATGGACGACGTATTCGCAGCGTTGTATTACGACTATGATACAAAATACCTACAAGTCATAAAGGTATGCGTTGCAACGCTTACTAGTGGCACGCGCATTACGCTTACTAGCCATTAGTTCCCCTCTATTGTTACTTTTAAATATTACCGAATACTGGTAAATTTGGCCAGGCCAGGCTACAAGAAAGGTTATGGTATCCACAAGTGTCATCAGATTATGAAAAGGTAAAAAATACGGCTGAATACTAGGCTCTCTTAGTTTTTCATATTACACACTTGTAACTTGAAATAAAACTTGCGCACGAAGGTTTCCGTATGTTGTATGTTTTCAAAATACATTGAGTGTTACGAAATACATACAAAGTTACGAATTTTAGTAAAACTTACATGTTTTATTAAAAAAAAAACTGAATTTAATAAAGATATCAAATATGAATTCAGTCGGGTTTTTTTTTTTTATAATTTTACTTGTTAGTTTTTGTTGTCAGAGCGACAACAGAAATAAGTTAATCATCTATGAAAATTTGAACTATTTAGATGTCACGGTTTGTTTGGAACAGCCTGGTGACAAACGGACGGAAGGCGAAGGACGAACAGATGGACGGACAGCGGAGTCTTAGTAATAGGGTTCTGTTTTTACCTTTAGGATAAGGAACTCTAAAAAATAAGTGAAAAAATAAAAAACCAAGCCATAAAAAATCATGAAAAGCAGTTTTAGACGCATGGACCACATACCTTGAAATTTAATGTATACTAATGAATAAAATTGGATTGTCTGTTTGTCATTTTGAAATAACCGCTTTTTACAACATACAAATGTATACATGTACCTATATTTATAAAAAAAATATCATTTTGGACAATTTTTGTCTGTGTGTTTGCTCCGGCTAGTCGCTGGAACGGCCGGACCGATTTTGACGGGATTTTCACAGTTAAGCGGATACAGAGTAATGTAATGATATAAGGAGTAACTTAGGCTACTTTTTTAGATTAGCTTAGACTCTCGGCATTACCTGAAAATTAGTTCTGTACAATTTTTTCGATCATCATGAAATTAAATAAAATCCTTTATGTGAAAATTAACATTTAAAAATGATATTAAAAATACATATTAAATTTATTAAGTTACTTATTTGACATCGTGTTGTGCAAATCTGACTATTAGTATTTTTAGAAACGACTTCGATTGACCAAAAGTTATAGCACCATCTTTGGTGACAAAAAGGTATCGATGCTAAAAACCAAAGGTAAATTGTTTAGCAGCACAGCACTAGTAAATAAAAGTAAATGGTCGTTTGATTTTGCCGCTTGCCGCGATACTAGCGCTCGCTTCTAGCGCCTCACATTCATTTTCGTTTGCTTGTTGCTTGCCTTTTTGAGGCTTTGGCGTGGGTTGTGAATTTTTCTTTCTTGTCAATTCCCGATATTTTTAAGCAATATGCGTAAGCGAAAATCTGTAAAGAAAAATGATGATGAATCTGACGGTTCCGAACCCGGGGCTGAACCAGAAGAATTTCAGGATTCAGGAGAGGATTGGACGCCGGATGCCGATTCGGTAAGTGATGAATTTTGTCTGATAATGTGTACAGAATACATTTTATTCTATAAGTGTATCTACCCCATTAATTCGTATTTTATAGTGCTTGATTACAATATTCAATTGGTATTTTTTATTGTGTTTTTCTTGAAGCAAATTTCACCCGTCGATATTAATATGTTAGGTTAAGTTCGTTAGGATACTGCGCTCTACCTTCAGCGCCCTAGAATTGTTGCAATTGATAACATAATAAACCAAATAACAATGTAAGAATGCACTTTCCAGAATGAACAGCCTGGGCGCGGCACTCGTAAACGAACGTCGAAGCCCTCTTTGAATAATTCCAAGAAGAAACGCAAAAATTCGTCATCAGAGGAAAGTGAGGGTGAAGGTGAAGAAGGCGAGGAAGACGAAGAAGCGGAAGATGAAGAAGGAGACCTTGAGGAAGAGGAAGGTTCTGATGAGGAGAAAAATGGGTCTGATGGAAACAAGTCTGACTCAAGTCAATCTAAAGATGTACCAAAGCATTTCCATGTAAGTTAATCAGTTTTGGAATATTTTTTCCTTGCATTACCTTATAGTTATACTATCAAGTGTTTATTTATAAATGTTTGTTATTTTAATCATAATAATATGTCAGTTGACATATATAATAAAAATAAGATTGTCAATACATGGAATGTTGATTTGGTGATCATTGTTCTGATAGTCATATCTGCTCACTGATTAATTGCCAAGAACCTCGACCAAGACCTTAAGAGGCTCACGTTAGACGGCTGGATCAAAGGTCTGATGCAGAAGGCAGTCCTTTTTGACACTGCTCGTATTGTGAGTAGGTTCCTGTCTTTGGAGCCCTAACCACCGGTTTCTTGGTCCCTGTACTCGAAGTCGGTGGACTACTATTTCTATATTTTAAATGTATTTGTTTTTATATGTAAATTATAATCTTTCTTTATATATATAATTCTTCTGTGAGTGTGTGTGTCACTGAACTACTCTCAAACGACTGAACCGATTTTCATGAAATTTTTTGTGTGTGTTCAAGGGAATCTGGGAATGGTTTAGATTCACAATTTTGTCCGCTGGACAATGTTTTTTTCATTAATTTTTAATTTATTAGTAGTTATGGCAAAACGACATTTGCTGGGACAGCTAGTATGTTTATATAAATGTAATAAGGAGAATAATAATGATAAATATTTCTGACATCTAACACACAACACTATGTTGATATACAACAATATGATTGAGCTGAGAATGTAGTTTATAATGAGAACCGTCTATTGAAAACAAGACAGGTTGATTTTTTTTCTTGAATATTTATTATTGTAATTAAGGTCATGAATTGTTTTAGAAAAAATGTTAAAGTGAATCACAATATGCCAAGTGGTATTTTTTGTCACATAACCAAACAACTATTGACTATTGTAAAAGTGCTTCTTTGACAGTCAAATGGAACATGTTGTAGTTGGAAATGTAGGTACAAGCAACATGCCTAAAAATGCAATAGCTATGTGAAATAATATTACTATGTGAATATGTTTTTCTTGTACAGTCTGTGGTGAAGGATTTAGAAAATAGAGTGTTATCACTCTAGCGTTAGCAAACTATGCTGGACTGACGGCACACACTAAATCAGATGCTGTACGAAGCTGCCATCCAGTATAGTAGGCCAAAACCTCTTCTAAGGACTGCCATATATCCAATAATAGGCTGTTATAGACTGTTTATAACATGGTGTGATTTTTTTGTTAATATATATTATTGTTTCTTTTTACAGTCTGGAAACTTTGTCTTGTTAAAATCTGATGTAAAGTGGGATGGGGACACAGTAATTTCAAAATTGGATGAAGTGAATTTGTGGAAAATAGATGGTAAAGCATTACTGCAGAAGTTTATCCCAATGGAATCAAATGGAAAAATTTTGCACAAATGTACATGTGTGGTGAGATTCTTTAATTTTTAATCTGATATTTGTTATTAAGTATTAATAATATAATACACAACTGTCATAATCTGTGACCATGGCTTTTGCCAACATGGTCGAAAGGTCACGAATTTTAACTTCTAGTAGTAGTGCATTATTTATCTTAAATACAGTTAAATGGTATGGAGTATAAAAATTAGTCAAATTTATTGAAATTAGTGATTAAATGTGACAGGAAGAATGCTCTGCTAAAATACATGTTTAATTTTTTTCAGTATTCTGGATGGAATGTGGACAACAGAGACAATTATTATCCTATCACTGAAATTCTTGATCGTAATCCCCGTACAGACTCCAAGGAAATATGTGTAGCATTAGATCTAAATGATCTTATCAAAGTAAAGGACAAGTAAATTCATGGTATTTCTTCTTAATTCAATTAGATAAGTGAAAGTATATTAATATTGTTTAATTCCTGATTATTTTCTGTAATTCAATTTCATTCCAGACTACTTTGTAATATTTTATAAGCTGGGGATTAAATGTTCAATTCTATCAGTACTTTTATTTTAGAACATTCTACATCAACATCTAAAATTTGAAGTTATAGTATGTTGCATGTCTCAATAAGCCCAAGCTAATAACAAATTGTTGGAACCTATATTTTAAAAGAAAATGCAATTTAGTTTTCTAAAATTTTATATATATACTAGCTGACCCACGCAACCTCGTTTGCGCCTTATATTGCCCGTAGTGTGAAAATTTCCCCCGTTTTTTAAATATTCTTCATTGTTACTCGGCTCCTATTAGTAGTAGCGTGATGATATATACCCCATAGCCTTCTTCGATAAATGAACTATCCAACACCTAAAGAATTTTTCAAATCGGACCAGCGGTTCCTGAGATTAGCGCGTTCTAACAAACAAATTATTCACCTTTATTATATTAGGATAGGTATGGAAGTCAATGGGTGAGGATGGAATTCAACGGGGGAGGCCTACGTTTAGTAGTGGACTTCTTACCACTGATATAATGATGATGAAATTTTATTGTAACTCATGAAACTATGGCAAGGTTGACAAAACAATATATATGTTCTTTCAGATAAATTAATGATCATAAATGGAAAACTGGCTTTTATGCAAGCAAAAGCTGGTGTCCATATACATATAAAATCTATGTTTGTTTATTTTTCATGCTGTCCTGAATGTTTACATACATGTTGCCAGGGCGATAAGGCACAACATGGGGTTTTATTAATTAGTAAACCTTTCTACCAAAACAAAATCAATAAAAAATGCTCAAGGTTCCGTACCCAAGGGTAAAATGAGACCTTATTACTTTAGCTTCACTGTCCATCTGTTATTGTCATGAACCGTGATAGACAGTTGAAATTTTCAGAGAGAATGTATTTCTGTTGCCACTAAAACAACAAATACATAAAATAAATATTTAAGGTAGCTCCTGTACAACAAACCTGATTGTTTTGCTCGAAATTGATAACAATAACAAGTAGACACTTAAAATCTACTATCACTAATATTGTAAAGCTGAAGAGTTTGTTTGAATGCGCTAATCTCAAAAACCGCTGGTCCGATTTAAAAAAATTCAGTGTTGGATAGTACATTTTATGAGGAAGGATACATAAATCTGGCCTGACATATATGATCAATAGGAGCGGAGCACCAATGCGAACGAATGTTTAAAAAACGGGGAAAAATTGTCACACTACGGGCAATAGGAGACGCAAACGAGGTTGTGTGGGTCAGCTAGTCTATAGATAATGCGCAAGTCCGACTCACACTTGGCCGATTTTTTTACTATTTGTCTTGAGGTAAATATTATTAGTACCTTATCTAAAAAATATGCTGTGTATTGTCTAACAATACAATCACTCTCTCAATTTGTCCACTGTAAATATATTCTTTCTTGTGTCAAATAAATATTTTTAATTTATTTTATAAGAATTCATTCACCAGGATCTTAATCTCATCCTATCTTAATCCTCCAGGGGATCCCCGTGAAGTCATTAGTACCCAAGGATCCCCTTTTAATAAAAGGGCTTTTACCACTAGATACCATGCTAAAACACCCTTGGGGATTTTTTGTTCACACCCATCCCCTAACTGTGGTGTGGGGATTAAAATGGAAAAGATCCCTTGCGTTAGGGTATTAATGTGGAAAACAATTTAAAGTCAAGGAATTACAGCCATTGCTAGAGTTAGTCGTATTTAATTTTGAAAACACAAATTTTTCGCCAAATATCAGGATTTGTCGGGCACTAAAATAATAAGAGTTTATAGGTGTTCAATCTGGGGTCACTTTCGTCACCTTGGCCACGCCTATATCTCAAAATTTTGTCGCATATAAGTAATCGGAATTTATTAGCAAGTCACAGATTTGGTAGGGTGTTTGTTTAAAACTCAAAAAAAAGTTCAGTGTTACCGCTAGTTTTTAATGCGCTTATACCTACACAAAATCAGAAGTTTCAAAATTTCCACATTGTACGTTTTAAAGTAACTAGTTACACAAATTATTTCTATTTGTTTGTATTTTGTTTTTCAGATCAGACTGTTAAATAGTACATGCCTGGTTGGTCTAGTGGTTAGCGTAAGCGATTGCAGATAAAGAGGTCTCGGGTTCGAGTCCCAGGTCGGACTGCTGTTGGGTTTTTCTTACAAGAAATTCTTAATAGCAGCCCGGAGTACCTATGGAAGATGGCAGTGATTCCCGCCCGTGTCTCGGAGAGCACATTAAGCCGTCGGTCCCGGTTGTCATGAACATCTATGGCAATCGTTATTGGGAAGTCAGTGCCCTCAAATATACAGACAACTTTTTTTTACTTGTGTAAACCCCCTCGGGCCGTCACCCCTCTGGGGCTTGCGGGGGGGGCGGTGTGCCAGAATCGAACCAACTAAAATCACACGGTGTGCCACTCTGCGCCTGAGACGGGAGAGATCCGGGAACTGCTGTTATTAACACATCCGGACCCCTCCCAACGCCAAGTGCGGGCGCACTGAAGCGGGCACCGTCTGCTGGTAACTCTCAATTTTGGCGACGTACAGCACACGCGTAACGTCGCCCCCTCGCTAATGGTCAACCGCAACGACCATCTAGCCATCGTGGCTCGATGGACGGTTTCACGCCACTCGCGTATCTCTTCCGGCGGAGGGCGAGAGCCACTCTCCGCCCGGAATTCAGTCATCCGTCGATAAACTTCGGCGAGCACTTCCGCCTCCAAATTCCATGGGGATGTCCCGACCAAGGCGCACGGTGCGGTATCCGCGTATGGCTCTGACCGCCAATACCCTCTGAGCCCGCCGGAGGCGGGTCTTATTAAGGGCAGTCAGAGCCGCCACCCACACCGGAGCACGATACAGCACCATCGACCGAACCACCCCCCTGTAGAGGTGTCGCGTTGCGACGCTGACTTCACCCAAATTGGGCAAAAGTCGCCCAAGGGCAGAGGCAGCGTCGACCAGGTTCGGACCAAGCTGTCGGAAGTGCTCGTCGAAGAGCCACCTACCGTCGAGGATCAGGCCCAAATACCTCATCTGGGCCCGAATCGGTACGAGGACCGAGTTGATCACAATGGAGGCGCCGGGGGGCGGTCCGCGACGGCGCCCATGAAACAATAGGGCCTCCGTTTTGTCCAGGGCCACCCGCAATGCGCCCGACCACCAGAGAAACACCAATGGTGGCCAGGCGCGCCGCCTCCTGGAAGAGTGTCATCAGCGTAACAAATTACGAAGAAGAATAACAAGGAATGACTAGGAAGATGATGCAGATAACATTTTATCTCTAAAACGTCATGACTCACGACCGTCCTTAGATCATATATAAGGGGAGGGGGGGTTTGCCGGGCGGAAAGCGTGATCGGAGTAGAAAGAGACTGAATTTAGTTAGAGTCTGTCTCTCTCACGCAATCTTCTGATTGGTTAGTGTATTTCCCACCAAATCAGTCATCATCATATCACCCAATCAGTTTGCATGACTGAATTGGTGGTGATTGGTGAAACTCAGTCTCTGTCTCTCTCTACTCCGATCACGTTTTCCACACCTCCTCCATGTATACATACACGAAGCGACCACCGCGCTATTTCCGCTGTTTCACCACATGGTTCGCTCACTACAAATTCGCATTCAATACTCTTTTTTTTTTTCTTATTTTTTTTTTTTTTTCTATGTTTGACCCTGCCATAATTACTCTACTCTGCCTGATAGCAAGCATAAGCAGAATCCAAGAGTGATGGTCACCATACTGCGAACGCAGACAATGCAACAATGCAACATGGTGACCCACACCATGGCGGGCTAGTGATACTTTCGCATCATTGGGCATATGATGTATATCTTTGTTTCTGAATTCCCAAAAATATAATATAATTTCATTATATTTCTTTTTATGTTTGACCCTACCAAAATGAATCTACTCTGCCTGATGGAAAGCATAAGCAGAATCCAAGTGTGGTGGTCACCATACTGTGAATGCGGACAATGCAACATGGTGACCCACACCATGGCAGGTGATGCTTCTGCATCATTGGGCCTCGGTCTCGCACTCACCAACGAAACACGACAGCATGATCGCTGTCATTTTACGTTGATTTTCTGTGCGAGGGTAGTACCGCCCCGGTCGAGCCGGCCCGTTCGTGCTGAAATCAGCATGGCTCTACTACCTTGTGATGCAATAGCAACCAGTCGGATCTCTTGGATCAGCTATTTCTGCCTATGTCAAGTGTTTATAGTCTTCAATGATGGAATTAATGTTAAAAACTATATAAAATGTGGAAATATATTGCTTAATATAGATTGCCAAATTATTTCATAATATAGAAACCTATGAACATAACCTTAATTAAGAAGGATAGTAACAATATTTATCTTCGCCTACTGGTAGCGTTCCCAGAAAACTGGCAGCATTACCACGTTGAATGGCAATGCCGATTCTCTGTGCTAGAAAAACGCCAGCCGCGAGAAGCGTCATACAGTTGCTTAGCTAGTAGTTTAGAATAGAATAGAATAGAAAACTCTTTATTTGTACACCATTATAGTACATTGTTACAAGAGTACATAAAATGTGAAATGTAGTGTACAAAGGGCGGCCTTATTGCCAGAAGCAATCTCTTCCAGGCAACCTTAGGATGGATTAAAATGTACAGGAGAGACAGTGGTAGTTGTCGGTGCAATGAGTTTTTAATTTTATTATTTGCTAATAAATATAACGAAAACCATATATATATATATATATACATACTAACATAACACATACTTATACATACCAGTAGATATACATACACATATAAATAAATAAATCGCGTATGAGAAATATATTTAGTTATGTATTCACAGCACATTCTAAATCGTGCCTGTTCTAGTTAAGGTAATGTTCATTAACCAGTTTCTTGAATTCATTTATTGTTTGCGCTTTCCTGATTTTTATCGGCAGTGCATTCCACAGGCGTACAGCTTCAACAGTGAAAGACTGGTCGTAAAACTTTGTGGAATGCAGAGGCATCTCCAGTCTCAAATTCTCGGATGACCTTAGACATTTTTCATGTGTGTCATAAAGGAACTTGAATCGTTCTTTGAGGTAAAAGGGGGCTCTGGGATTAAACAAAATATTGTAAAGAAAAATGAGTATATGAGTATTCCGGCGAGAGCGAATCGGAAGCCACTTGAGCATTTGACGGAATTCAGAGACGTGATCATATTTACGAAGGCCAAATATGAATCGTATACAGAGATTTTGAAGTCGCTCAAGCTTATCAAGTTGTGCTTCAGTGAGATTCAGATAGCTGACATCGGCATAGTCGAGAATTGGAAGTAGAAGTGCTTGTGCAAGAGCAGCCCTAGTCGCAATTGGAAGAAAATTACGAAGTCTTCGCAGAGACCCGGCAGAAGCAAATATCTTTCGACTGACCTCTTGTATCTGTGAACCCCAAGATAGAGTATTGTCTATGTAGATTCCTAAATTTTTGACACTGGTACTGATCTCAAGAGTGGCACCACCAAATTGGATTTGGGGCAGTTGTGCATAGTTAACTCTTGATGTCATCCTGGGACTGCCAATAACACATACCTGCGTCTTAACAGGATTAATCTTGAGTCCATAATTATGACTCCATTCGCCAATGCGTCGCAGGTCAGCATTAATAGTGTCGAACGCCTTTGGTAACAAGTCAATCGGAGCTTGTGTATATATTTGTAAATCGTCTGCATAAAGATGGTAGAAGGAACTTAATTGATTAGAGATTGAGTTTATAAAAACAGCGAAGAGCAAAGGAGATAGAACGCCACCCTGTGGTACACCAGCAGAAATACTGCACCAGGAGGACACCGAGTCTTCAATGCAAATACGTTGCCGGCGACCAGACAGGTAACTAAGAAACCAATCAAGTGTCCTCGGAGATATGTTAAGAGACCGTAGTATACCAAGCAGAATTTCAAAATTTACAGTATTAAAAGCATTACTGAAATCAAGCAAGGTGAGTACTGTGATCATTCCACTATCCATGCCCAGTCTGATGCTATCTGTAACGTGTACCAGTGCAGAAGTAGTGCTGTGACCAGGTCGAAAGCCTGATTGGAAGGGGTTCAGTAAGGAATTTTTGGAAAGGAAGTTACTCAGTTGATAGTGGATGAGGCGTTCAAGTACTTTAGATAGGAAAGGTAAGATAGATATAGGCCGATAGTCAGAGAATAATGTGGGTTTAGCTTTCTTAGGAAGAGGGATTAGTTGGGCATCTTTCCATGCAGATGGAAAAACACCGCTTGTCACGGAGTGATTTAGGATATTGCATAGGATGTGCAGGATTTCGTCAAGGATAGGAAGAATCATGTTTCGGCTGATGCAATCACTTCCCACTGCACTGGATGAAATCGCCAAAATGGTCTTCCTAACATCACAAGCGAACAATTGATCAAAGACGAATGGTGGATAGTTGGGAGTTGGGGTAGAGGAAATATATCTAAGTGTGTTAACTTTAGTACTATCACTAATGTCAGACGAGGTAGAGAAATGTTTATTAAGTAAGTCAATATTGAAATTTTTAGGAATAGACTCTTGACGAGACTTCCCGACTCCCAGTGTTCTTAGAAATTTCCAGACTTTTGCTGGATCTCCGTTTTCTACGGAAGAGTGGATATATTGGCGTTGTGCGTTTCTACACATCTTATTGCAGAGATTTCTCAGATACACATATTTTTCTTGGTTAGTATCCGTTGGTCGACGCCTGTATTTACTTTTCGCTACACATTTTTTGGACATAATCCGTCGTATCTCCTCAGTAAGCCACGGAGCCGGTAAATGTTTAAGTTTAATCGATCGCAAAGGTGCGTGTACGTTATACAATTTTATTAGGTTTTCGTTGAGTATTTGGACTTTTTCATTTACACTCTGTGAATTTAATAAAACAGACCAGTCGATGTTATGAGCGTCCTCTTTTAGTTTAGCAAGATTCATTCCGCTGAAATTGCGTTGCACAAGAATTCTCGGCTTTGCCTTGGGTGGACGGATAGCATAAGAAATAAAAATCAAGTCATGATAGGACAAAGCATCAGCTGGATACTGGCCATGGCTGATGACATGATCTGTGGAAGAGACAAGAATAAGGTCAAGAAGAGAAGGAGAGCAGTTAGGAAAGTGGTGAGTAGCATCAAGTGTTAAAAGTGTTAAGTTATTGCAGTCCACTACTCTGCGTAACGAAGTGGAGCGATGGTCATTTTTTATTAGGCAAGTATTGAAATCACCCATTATTAATGTGTGGCTATAAGAGGGAGATATGTTTTCTAATAGATTTTCAAAAGAGGAAAAATAGTGAATACGCGATGAGGGTGAATAGTAAACACCCAGCAAAACTTTTGAGTGATTAATGTCTAATTCTAAGAAGAGATGTTCACCCGCGTCCGGTGGTGGGGGTTGTGAGGACATACTTACAATGGTGAAGGAAATATGTTGTCGCAGGTATATACCAACACCACCCCCACCACCAGTCGCACGATCATTCCTTATAAGATTAAATCCTGGAAGAGTATATGATGTGGAAGGTAAGCACGGTTTCAACCATGTCTCTGAGACTAAGATAGCATGTATGTTTTTACAGTTAAAGGTAGCCAGCATATCAGGGAAATGAGCTGGAATACTCTGGGCGTTTATATGGACTACATTAAAATTCCGCGGAGCATCAGAAAACTGGTACTGGAGATTCTCTTGCAGTGAGGGTAAGCTAACGTAACTAGAATTAAGGCTGCTTAAGGAGTGGAAACTGTCATCATTACTTATGTCAATGTCAGACATTAAGATGCAATATTGCAATAATAAATAAATAAATATAAATAAATACCTATTAATATTTATATAAGAATAAAATAATAACGCGCAGCAGACAAATATTCAAAGCAATGAAAATTATCCACTTTGATCCATCCGCCAGTCGTGTGTTTTACATTTATAACACTGAAAGATATTTAACTAAATTTAAGAGTGAAAAATAAAAGAAAAAAAAAAAAAACAAAAACTGTACAAGTAACAAAAAAGAAAGAAAAAAAAATAAACAAAAGAAAATGAATAAGATTCAACAGGGCGAACTTCTCGAGCAAAAAGACTAGGTTCCAAAATGTCAAATACCGAATGCGAAACAAAAGTGTTTCAAAAGAATATTTGGTCTGGAACGCAGTTTTGACAGCTGAATTTAATTTTTGTAAAAGTGAGGTAAATATTTATGAAGGTGATTATTAATATGGATTATTATTATTTTTTAATGTTATTGAAAATGATAGTTATATCCAAGAACTGAAACTCACGTGAAGCTCGCCCAGACAGTTGAATGATTCATTAAAACACTGTAAACAAACAAACCACAGACATCTATTTTTTTGTACCGGCAGCTGCTCTTCTCGGCTTCGCTACCAGAGTTTTGGTTGCAGTTGGCTTATTTGCAACCACTGGCCTTATCGGGTCTAGATCAGCGACGCAAGTAACACGGTGACGTGAACCGTCAAGACCCAGAACAAAAACAGAACCTTCCTTGGTCCAACACTTCCTGATCCCGAATTCTTCCCGTGCTGCCATGAAGGCCGAGTGTCGCGACCGGGTGAGGAACTCGGAGAGGGTCACACCAGTGCCTTTAAGTCTGGTCTTAGACCCCCAAACCCTGTCTCGCACTGCCACTTTACCAAATTTTACCAGAATGGGTCTTGGTTTATCATCCGAAGAGTGTCGACCCATCCTGTGGCACCGGCTTACATCTTCAGTTGTAAAGGAGTCCAGACCTAACTTACTTGCTACAACCTCTGCTACAACCTGGGATGTGTTCTCATCCCTCTTTTCTGTGATGCCATGAACAAGGAGTATTTTGCGACGGCTGCGTGTTTCCATGCTGTCCACCTCCCTCACAATCACCTTCATTTGACTCTGGAAGGATTTCAGCGTCTCAAGGACAAGAGTCTTAAATATTGTGAAATCCTCTGCGAGACTGGCCAGACTAGCAGCATTAGATGCTTTCTTCAAGAGATCTGCTTCGAAACTTGCCATCCTGCTCTCAAAGCAGTCCTGCAGCTCTTGTAGACTGTTCATAGTGATGCTGTGATTTTTCACTTTTGAGTTTTGAAAACTTTAGTTATTATTACGGAAATAACACTAAACTAGCAGTTATTTACTACTGAGCACTTATTATATTCATTAAATTAGTAAAAAAGTGTGTTAATTCTATTTTTATTTAAACTTATCTATAAGAGCTTTTAAGCTGTATGTTGTACTTTCAACTACCCTCACTAAAGTTCCCACAGCTAACAAACGAGCTCGTTCAGCAAGACTGGTTGATGTATCTAAAAGTGTCTTTTGCTTTAAAATACATAACGGCGAGTCCCATTCTCGCTGAGAAAAAGGATTAATAGGAAATGCAGTACTGGGACAAGCTATCTGCCAAGCATCAATGGCAATGGCCTTACATGATACTTCAGAATCAACCAGTGTGTAAGAATTTTCCTGGTTAACTCTTCTGTGCCATGAACCGAAGACAGAAATGCTGGAAGGCTAACATCTACAATTTTGCGTACTCCAAGACCACCCAAATGAACTAGTATAGTAAGGATGCTTGGAGCCAGGCTCGGTCGTTTAAAGCCACATTGTGTATGTGTATATGTATAATTTTATCAACTTTTTCCAAAAGTGATGAACATTTTCAAAGGGGTGATGAACGAAGCGCAAATATGGATGAGATGAAATGGGGACCGTCCATAGAATTCATAGGGACCGTCTTTCGAAAAAACAGAAAACGATCTCAACTCAATTGTCATCTTTTGAAATAGCTGTCATATGTCAAAAGTCAAAACGTCTGTCTGTCAAAACAAAGTGGTTGTACTCTCAATTCAATCTATTGTAAAAGTTGATTTTAAAATTGTTTTCTAGGCAAACTCTAAAATGGTCTACATAAAGTCTTTTTGAAAGACTGTCTCAGTCTTGCCTACTTTAATTTATAAGTAAGAGCGAAGCACGATGAACGATGACGAACAGACTCTCAAACCAGGTAAATAGTTTCCAAACTACTGTTTTGGTAAAATAGAAAGTTTTTATGAGAATAGAATACGTAGTACACACTTTTATTAGTTGCGACATAAATGAACTAATATAGTCCTCACCTATATTTAAGCCTCTTTAATTTGCAATAAATGAGAAAATACACAATATAGTTTAAAGGAATTATTATAAAAGAGTGCTAGAGAGGATGTCTTGTAAACCTATATTAATATATTTGTACTAATTTTCTTTTAGAACCAGACTGTGCAGTTTGTTTACAAAAGTGCAACCACCCAACCAAATTGCCTTGTGGACATGTCTTTTGTTTTCTTTGTGTCAAGGTAAATTATCAATTTATTTATACTATTACTGATAATAACTGATACTTGTGATTTCACTTCGGTGGACTGATTATAATTATGAAGTGATTGTAAATAATAATTTCCAAACTTTCACTTTTTTTTATAACCCTGAATTTAGCAGACAGCAGGCAAAGTAAAATTTTAGATAGGGATATCTACAAGCGAAATTAAGTTCTTTAAGTTTCCCAAATTTGATTTACCTACAGGTGATAATAATAATAGGAAGCTGAGGATCAAACTAAGTGGCATGCAATTGGAGAGGCCTATGTCCAACAGTGAACGGGGATTCTAATTTCTAATTTGGTAAACTTGAAGAACTTAATTTCGCTTGTATCCCTATCTGAAATTTTACTTTGTCTGCTGTCTGCTAAATTCAGCGTCATTTTTCAACCCAGTTATAATACATATAAGGGAATTAAAATAAACACATAACATGGGTTATATAGATATCTAAACTGTTTGAGTTACAGTATTTGACCACAGCTAGCATAATAATTCAGTTTAATTTAAATCAGTTTTTTCCTGATATATTTTTTACTTTTACACTTTTATGCTGTGTGATTTGAAGTTTTTTTTCAACAGGGCATTGCTTTCCAAAGCAGAAAGTGTGCCATGTGCCGAGCTGCAATTCCTCAAAATTACTTAGATAATCCTATATTATTGGAGAATTTATCAGATGCGGGAGTTAACACAAGTGAAACAGAAAATGTGTATCAATGGTTTTATGAAGGCAGAAATGGTAAGTAATGAATTGTATTTCTTATAGATGATAGTTATTTATCTCTGGTCTCCGAATGTGGAAATTGGATAAATAATAAAATATGGGTTCCGAACATATGCGGCAAGCCTTAGAAAGGAAATGTTTATGATCTGTAAAAATCTGTTTGATGATTTGTATTTATTGTTTTCAGGTTGGTGGAAATATGACGAGCGTAGTAACACAGAATTAGAAACGACTTATAGTGCTGGTAATCCAGCTTGTACGCTATTGCTGGCCGGGACATTGTACAACATAGATTTCCATAGTATGACACAAGTCCGCCGAAGTGACCAAACCAGGCGTCGTCGTGTACGTCGTGATACACCAATGTTCCCGTCCAAAGGTAGGTATGTTAGATATTGGTTGTGTGTGTGGATTTGTCAGCTTCCTAGTCCAACCATCATTCTAGAGCCTTTTCAGGTCACTCCATGTTTCCGGGAGCGATGTCTATTGGAGGATGTCTGCACGTTGATCTGCCACACTTCTACATTCTGTGAGAATGTGCTGCGGCGTTTCTTCTGCACCCATGCAACCCCTGCGGCTGTCTGTTGTGCCTATGGTTATAGGTGCTTGTGTAGGGGCCAATGCCCAGTCAGGATACCTGTGACCTTCCTGAGATCATCCCTTTTTAGTCTAATCAGGTTGCGGGCTATTCTTTTTGATGCTACCGGAACTACACTCTTTGTTTGCCTGCATCCTTTGTTGTTTCTCCATTATATTTTACGTTTTCTTCGGTATTGGCGCGCAGCCATGTTTTATTTTAGCCTGGGGCAAGGGTAGTAGTGGTTCCAGTCCACAAGCTCTTGTTTCTGATTCCATTTTGCCAATTAGTCTGCAGCATAATGATGCTGCAGACTAATTAGCATAATGATGCTGCAGACTATGGGTAATGACCCATTGAGTATGCTTATGTGCCCTTTTATCCATTGCAGGGTAATATTATTTGTGGTTGCAATGGACGTCCAAAGGTAATAATTAAAAGTAATCCATATTCTCCCTAGCCTTTACCAATGATTTTTTGGGGTCAATCATCATCACCTCAGCATGAGACATCCACTGCTAGACATAGGTCCCTCCCAAGGCTCTTTACAACAACTGATCCTGGAACTACTAGTTACAATACAGTAGCAAGTTTTATAAAATAAGAAGCAACATGTACACATGTACTCCATTTTAACCGACTTCTTGTTTAAAAGGTTACCAAAACATAATTACATACATTATTTTTTTAATCAAATAGATCACTAATCTGACGCAGTTAACTATCCGAACCTGCCGAAATTTCAAGACCCGAAATTATATTTGAAAGCGCCTCCTGGATTGCACATGACAATAAGTTTATTTTTTCTGACAAACTTTATTTCTTAAAAACCGCGTCATAACAAGTCGCTCAGAGCAAGTTTTTGTTAAACCGAAGTATTACTGTAGTGTTACTCCAAAATTTTTTTGTACATATTTTTAAGAATAAGTACGTTATCGAATATCGGCATACTAGATGTGGCCCGCAAAAAGACAATCGCAAGACTTTGAGGAGGTCCCGCTAAACAGGTTAAAGAAAATCAGGTAATAACTAATACGTTTGTTTCAGGAATAGCAGGAATAAAGACTGATAACTCAAATGCTATACCAATAAAAATCGATAGTGATGAATCTGATGAAGTTGAAGTTATTGAAGTTGAAAATCAAGCTATAGAAATTAGTGATAGTGAAGATAGTGTAGTTATGGAACCGGAGTCTGTCCAGGCTGATGATGTCAGTGACATTGTTAATAGAATCAGGTACCTACTTATACTGAAAAATTATTGATAACTTATGTGATATCTTTGGTAGTGCAATATATGTTAATATTATTACATGAACCAAAAAAAATATTGGATTAACTAACTAGCTAACTCGTTAAAAGACTCCCAGGACTGGATTCGCCAATTCACGAAATTGTAATCAGCTGTCAAACTGTCGTTATCAGCTCTTGGACCATAGTATAAATTCTTTAAAATAGATCAAATGGGCTCTGCCTTGATATATTAAACAAATTACATTTAGTTGATGAATTCTCGAAAAGGGATACTTAACAATAAACTCCGATACTTAGGAGTGGAGCCGGGCCAACAAACGCCAGTGAAACTTCGAGAAATAATAGAATCTTTTAGACGGACATCCCACTAACTCGTTGCCTACGTTCACCATCGCCGCTTGAACCGCAGTTAGTTTTTAATTATAATTGGATTATTTATTTCACTTATTGTTTTTATATCCACATCATCATCAGCAGGACATAGGCATCTGCTTAGAGACTTGAGAGTAGATTTCGCCCTACTATTCCACGCTGGCAAGACGGGTTTTTTTTTTATAATGAGCTACCAAAATGACTCTGCCCTGCCTGATGGAAATCATGGGTAGAATCCAAGAGTGGTGACCCGCACTATGGCGGCTTGGTATTATGGTATAAGGTTTGTCTCAAGTTTTCCTTCTCTTTATAGAAGTATTAGTGATGTGGTCCTGCGTAGTTTGTTCTCTTAGTCGCCTCTTTTGACTCCCATGGGATGCATAGGGGTGGTGACACCCGTATCCTTAATCCGTAACCAGAGGGACCGTTATTTTTATTGGATTAGCTGTTAACGCCCCGGGCGTCCAAACCAGTCCTAGAGGGGTGAGGGGAACATCATGACGTCCTAGACGGGTGAGGGGAACATCATGACGTCCTAGAGGGGTGAGGGGAACATCATGACGTCCTAGAGGGGTGAGGGGAACATCATGACAGCTGTATTAGCCCGTCTCGGCTTCAGACAGCTGCAATGTAGATGCTTATTGTGGTGTCAGTGTGGCATATTAATTATATTATTATAGTGGGCTATGCCCGCTACTTCCTACATTTGACATTTGAATTTTCAAGTTATTGTTTACATTTAAGGTATAGCCCTTCACAGAGCAATATTTAGAGAGAGACGCATATAATTAGCTATATTTTTATACAAAGATTTTTCTGATATGACATAACTTTGCAAACATAGGAATATGCAAGAAATTTGTCTTACATCTAACTCCACAACCAATTACAGGCAAACGTATGTATGTATACACGGTACATCTATACAAATAAAAAAAATTGGAGTGTCTGTTTGTAATATTAAAATAACTGCTTTTTACTAAATGCATATACGTATATATACACGGTACGTATAACAAAAATGTAGTTAAAAAATTTTTTGTCTGTCTGTTTGTTCCGGGTAATCTCTGGAACGGCTGGACCGATTTTTACGAACTTTCACTGGCAGGTAGCTGATGATCCAGGGAGTAACTTAGGCTACTTCTTGGTTAATTTTTTTTCGTCTGTCTGTCTGTTTGTTCCGGGTAATATCTGGAACGGCTGGGCCGATTTTGACGGGACTTTCACAGGCAGGTAGCTGATGATCCAGGGAGTAACTTAGGCTACTTTTTTTAGACTAACTTTGTCCCGCTGCGTTACTCGCGGTACAACAATAACCGCGGATAACACCGCGGGGTTCAGCTAGTCTATACAAATAAATGAAATTGGAGTGTCTGTTTGTAATATTAAAATAACCGCTTTTTACTAAATGCATATGTATGTATACACGGTACATATACCAAAAATGTAGTTAAAAATTTTTTTGTCTGTCTGTTTGTTCCGGGTAATCTCTGGAACGGCTGGACCGATTTTGACGGAACTTTCACTCGCAGGTAGCTGATGATCCAGGGAATAACTTAGGCTATTTTTTTTAGACTAACTTTGTCCCGCCGCGTTACTCGCGGTACAACAATAACCGCGGGTAACACGATAAAGCGAGTGAATTACTCAACTAGCGTGTGATGCCATTACAGAAATATCGTTTTTTGACACCGTTGTCAAACTTGAACTTTATCATGGATTTTAATTCATTATACAGTAGAAATTCTAAAAAATATTGACGCAGTATGCTAATTATGTAATAAAGAATAATTTAAAATGATTTCCAAAAATCAGTCAAATCGAACCTGAACCATCCCCTACCAAAGCAGGTAGAGAGTTTTCGCCTTACCTCTTTTTGCTGTCGCGCGTGTTTGTAATGTTAATGTTATGGTCGAGCGAATGGTTTATTGCCTTTTACTGTTGTAAAATTCAATACTTTCTCATTAACGGGAGTGTAATCAGTAGGAAGGAAATGAACTCTATTTCATGGTACAAAAAAATGTATTATTTAGCATTTGCTTGGGTTATTTTAAATTTAATATGTTCTAGTTTAAAAAAACTAAAAAAACCCGCTTTAATAGCAATCGAATTAAAAAGTAGAAAATAATTTTAATGTAAAAAGCCTGGGGCGACGTTATTGAAATATATTTAGAAAGGACCCCACTCTTTTTCATTTTTTGCTGCAAAACTTGTTTTTTTATAAACTTTAATTTATTTTCTACCTTTTAATTTGCTATATTTATAAAAGTGTGTTTGTTTAGTTTTTAAATCTATTTTTTACTTTTGTTTTTCAAATCATTGTATTGTCTTCGTCCCTTGACCCCTGTGCAAATTTTCAAGTTAATCAGACTCCTAGAAGTAGGTGAAAATGAAGTTAAAAAAATCCATTACATACATACCAGTTAAAGTAATAAAAAACGTGTTAAAAAGAGACTAGCTTATACCTGGGGCTCCGTCCTCGTGCATCTCTATGTCTTTCCTCAAGAATCAAAGTATCTCCATACCACAATAAAATTTGTGTAACGATTTCTGTGAAAGTGTGACAGACAGAAAGAGCAATTTATAGTTAGTATGGACTATTGGCGTAACTATTTATTTTGTATAAATTGAATTTAAATATTCTTGTTTTTTCTTCTTTCAGTGCAGTTAATTTAGACGATCCAAGGAGTTCTGAACATCGTGAAGAAAACATATAAATTGGAAATTAATAGTTGTACATAGTTATTACATCTATGTTTTTGTATATTACAATACAAGTCAGTAAAATTGTTATCGAAAATGCTTTTATATTTATAACTATCCCTACCAATAAATAAAATAGGATTAAGGAGTAGGGTTAAGTAATATTTTAATGGTAACAATTATATGATGGGTGTTATGTCATGGGACCTTTGAAGCATATAGAAATGCTTTAAATTGGGGACCGGACAGACTTTATAATTAATTATACATTTGATGGACAGTGTTGGTATACTGTTAAAGTGAAATGTATAGCACACTTGACAGATAGCATCAGTGGTCAGTGGTTGAGTAATTTAGGGGATCCTTGAAGCATGTCTATGAGTGTTCAATATTAGATAATTATATTTGTTAATAGGTTTAGACAACCATTTTTAGGATCTATAAAACTGTAATAACTGTTACAATGGTTAATTATTCCAATTTTCTTTTTATCATAGACTAGCTGAACCCCGCGGTGTTACCCGCGGTTATTGTTGTACCGCGAGTAACGCCGCGCGACAAAGTTAGTCTAAAAAAAGTAGCCTAAGTTACTCCCCGGATCATCAGCTACCTGCCAGTGAAAGTCCCGTCAAAATCGGTCCAGCCATTCCAGAGATTACCCGGAACAAACAGACAGACAGACAGACAGACCGACAGACAGACAGACCGACAGACAGACAGACAAAAAAAATTTTAACTACATTTTTGGCATATGTACCGTGTATACATACATATGCATTTAGTAAAAAGCAGTTATTTTAATATTACAAACAGACACTCCAATTTTATTTATTTGTATAGATTTAAAATACATACATAATATGAGTAATGCATTCTTTGTAAGCTTTAAATTGATGCAATGTTATGGAGAAGAAAGAAGAAATAAGAAACAATAATTAATCCAATTGAATTAGACAGATATAAATAAAATGTCTGTACAGTTGACTATTACTTTAATACATAACTAATATATTTTAACATTTTTAAACTAGATTACCAAGGTCTTACAGGACTCTGAGTTGCGTGTGTTAAAATTAAGGTATTCAAAGGCTTCGCTTTCATAGCCATTTGCTTGTGTCTAGGAAATTTAGGACAAATAACATATAATCTTTCATCTCTAACAACGAAGTAGCAAGATTTGCATCGCCGTCGGAGTCGTCCTCTCACTTTGAAACTACACGCAGGATTTATTATAGGTAGAATAGGTTGTAATAATCGAGCTTTAGAAAATTGTTGCACTGAGTCAAACATCGACATTTGAGCACATTTCACAGGTAAACTCGCCATTGATGTTATTGTTTTCATAACGCTCAAGAGCCTCTGCATTTTATCTGAAATAGAATAATAGGTTTGTATTTCACGAATTATTATTTGTTTACTTACTATTGTGTAACTTGAAAGGA
Organism: Spilosoma lubricipeda; assembly: GCA_905220595.1. NCBI lineage: Eukaryota > Metazoa > Arthropoda > Insecta > Lepidoptera > Erebidae > Spilosoma > Spilosoma lubricipeda. The sequence goes on from HG992290.1 coordinate 9,383,395, forward strand.
CTTAAGTACCGGATGAATATAGTATTTAGCAATAGTCACTAATTATTAATGTAGCTTCAACACTTTGCCATCTTCCATAACCTCAAAACGTAATACTTTACTCAAATGTCATTAATGTCACTTTCAGTGTGGCATCAAGTTTTCTCATACAATCTTAGAGCACATATACTGAAGGGGCAGCCGAACGGGCGGAAAACGTAATTGGAGAAGAGAGAGAGACTGAGTTTAGATAGTCCCTGTTTTCCAATTACAGCACTAGAGCGCATTATGCGGCATAATGCTTAACTTTGAATGATTCAACTACAGCAACGCTTCGCACAATCGAGCACTCTCAAAAGTAGTGTTTTTGCGTGATGCGTGCAATCGATACCAACTTGACAAAAATTAACAAGTGTTTTTTCTTTAAGGTGGCATTGATCAAAATGTTTTATTTATATATTATCGTTAGTATTTATTGTTGAAAAAATTTTTAAAGCTTTCGTTTCGTTGCAGTTTTTTCGAAATAATCAAAGTTAATTCAAACTGTGTTAAAAAAATAAATATAAATATGGATGAAGGTAAATAGTTTTTAACCAATTATTATGTATACCACTTTATTAATTTTTTTTTTCAATACTTTATTTAGCGCACTCAGAAGAAGTAGTTGAAAAAAAAAAAAAAAATTACCACCAGTAGGTGCATTTGAAAACTAATTCACGTTCCAATTAAGCTTCAGCATAATTCAGCATTGTGCGCCAATGAGTCGCATTATGCTCTGTAATTGGAAAACTAGGAGTGTCTGTCTCTCTCATGCAAGCTTCTGTTTGGTAGAAGCACATACCAATTTGCATGACTGATTTGACGGGAAATACACCAACCAATCAGAAGCTTGCGTGAGAGTGACACACTTCCCATACGCATTTTCTCTCTCTATTCCGATCACGCTTTCCACCTGTTCAGCTGCACCTCCAGATATATTATGCTCTAGGCATACGATAGAGATTATGTCGATGGCCTAAATGTACGGAACGACTTGCTAAGCATATGTCGTCTCTCACCTTAGAGCATATATATATATATATATATATATATATATATATATATATAAATACATGTATATATGCTGTAAGTGTCTCATACTTATTCATTGAATTATAATATTTGATAGAAAGATATTTTTAAATAAATATATAAAAATTCCGGACTTCTAACACATAACACCATATAGTCCCAAACTAACAAGCTAAGCAGAGCTTGTATTATGGATACAACTGATAAATATTCGTAAAATAAGTATACTTTTTTGTAAACACATATTATTCCTAAAAAACACCCAAACTGCCACTGCGCCACTGAGGCAGTCGATAATAGTGTATTTTTATTTGGTATATAATTTAATAATAGTGTTGGGTACAGTTTTTGTTTAATAATTAAAACCATTGTGCTCTCATATTAATGATAAAGTGCATGAAATGCTATTGCTGCATATTAATGAATATTCATGCATGCTCGCAGTTTCGTAATTTGGTAGAATAGTACCGAACACGCTATCAGGTGTCACATGGTCAGCACCGGCTCTAAATAGTTTCATACCAGTGATATTTGAGTGGTCAGGAAGGTGGATATATTTTTAATGTTTGTAATTTAATAATCATGTTAACAGATTTAGAAAGAAGTTTATTTTGCTAACAGATCTAATTATATTAACTGAATTTAATATATTACTTACAGATTACCATCAACCTCTATGTGAACACTATACCTATAGCTGATTGAAAATCAAGGAGTATCTAAAAGTTCTAATAAACTGCGTTAAAAAATAAAAAAAGGTTTAACTGGTCTCGATCATGGTCTAAGAAAACAAGATCTCGCATTCCTAGAGCTGCCCGATGCGACGTCACTATTCAGTTACTACTTATTAGCAACATAGTACGAAATGAACCAACCAGAACCAGCGAATAGCAACATAACACGAAATGAACTAACCAGAACCAGCGATATCGTTAATGACGTCATGTCGGTCGTCGAAACGCCACACCTGGCGAAGTATGTGGTTTTACCATGGTCTCGCTTGATGATTCATAGTCAAATTGATATAAAAAGTGACAAAAGTATAAAAAGAAACTAGATATTTTAGCTCAAGCTTTATTAAAATACTACATTAATAATTAAAGCTCCACCTATCATAACTACTCTGGTGTTAAGCTCTGTCTTGTAAATATAATCACCAGTATACTTAAATTATTTCTTGCTATTATTATGTTTTATTTAACACAAATACACAGGGGTGCTTATGTAAACAATTATAAACGAATTCTTACAAATCAATATTTGAAAACCAAGACAGGCAAAGTTACCAAAACAATTGTCTCATCTCCTCATATATATAAACCCGTTGGACCCTACAGGTAGTTGGGGTATCTATATTCATACAAGATTAGATCAGCTTTCCTTAATTGAAAACTGATGAAAGTTTCCACACAGATATTTAAAAACCATAATTTAATCAGAACAGAACTACCCATTTCAGTCAAGCTGTTTCAGCAGACAAAACCCTATATGTATCTGGAGTGCTCGGATTAGACCCTCAAGGACAGATGGTATGTGGTGGCGCTAAAGCACAAACGATACGAGCTCTTGATAACATGAAACTTGTCCTCGAGGCAGGTGGTGCGTCGTTAGAGACGGTATTAAAAACTACAATTTTACTGGCGCATATGGAAAACTTTCAAGTCGTTAATGAGGTCTATGCACAATGTTAGTGCTTTATCATTTTCACGATTTTAGTGTTGAATTGTTGACAGAGTTTGACGGCTTACTTAACTGTCTTTAGCCTAGCAAGCCTTGGCACTTTGTATGTTATAACTAGAAAGTGTGGTAGAAAATCTTTATAAAAATTAAATAGACTGATTTTATTTAGGTAAATTAATTCAGTAAAAAAGGCTCATCATTTTGCCAGAGATGACTATCTCATCATCGAACTCCAAGTCGGTTGTCTCTGTAGTCATCTTAGTAGACAAAATCATATCAGATTTATTAATTATTTTAGTTTTTTCTCAGATTTCTCAAAGTTTTCCCCTGCTCGCGCCACTTTTCAAGTAGGAAAACTGCCTAAGGATGCTGAAGTGGAAATAGAAGCAATAGCTCTAAGCGGGGATGTGGTAGTGACTGTAGCGGAAGGGTCTGGCCCTTGTAAATGCACCTAACATTTGATTAATGTAGTCCATTATTAACCATTTAATTTTAAATCCAATAAATTATGTGACATTAAAAAATATCTAAAGTGTATTTATTGTTAAATATATTTTGAAAGTTTTAAAATTTCTTTTAAATTTTATGAAAGTATGCAGTACACCGGAGGCATGGGGTAGGAGCGCGGTAGTGCTTTTCTTCAAGAAAGGAGACAAAAGCCTACTGAAGAACTACCGCCCAATTTCACTCCTGACCCATGTATACAAGTTGTTTTCGAGGGTCATTACGAATCGTCTTGCCCAAAAACTCGATGACTTCCAACCCGTGGAGCAGGCTGGGTTTCGAAAAGGCTTCAGTACTGTGGACCACATACACACTCTCAGGCAAGTTATTGAGAAGACATAGGAATATAATCAGCCTCTCTGTCTAGCATATGTGGACTACGAGAGAGCCTTCAATACCATTGAGACCTGGGGTGTTCTGGAATCCATGCAGAGGTCCGATATATATGTCGATATGTGTTGAGATGCCTTTATGAAGTTGCAACGATGACCGTCCAAGTACAAGAAAAGAGCACAAGACCAATCCAAGTACATCGAGGAGTAAGACAGGGAGATGTTTTATCTCCGAAACTGTTTACTAACGTCTTGGAAGACGTCTTCAACGCGCTTGATCGGAACGGACGGGGAATCAATATCAATGACCGATTCCTCTCACACCTGCGTTTTGCAGACGACATAGTCATCCTGGCGGAGTCTCTGCAGGACATGGAAGAAATGCTTAACAGTCTGGACGATTCTTCAAGACGAGTGGGACTGGGGATGAACATAGAAAAGACGAAAATCATGCATAATCGGCATGTGTTACCGTGTCCCGTGACCGTAAATGGCGTTACTTGGCGGGGTTGTGCAAGAATACCTATGCCAAACTATACAACTCGGCCGGCACAACTTCGATCGGGAGGCCGATAGAAGAATTCGTCTGGGTTGGGCGGCGTACGGGAAGGTAGGTACGTCACATCTTTGAGTCGCCAATACCACAATCATTGAAGACCAAGGTCTTTAACCAGTGCGTCCTACCCGTGACGACATACGGAGCCGAGACGTGGACACTCACCATTGGACTGAACCACAAATTTAAAGTGGCTCAGCGTGCATGGAGAGTATTATGTTGGGTGTTTCTCTGTCTGATAGAATTCGAAACGAGGTTATTCGACGGAAAACTAGAGTGACCGACACCGCACGAAGAATCAGCACGCTAAAGTGAAAATGGGCCGTTCATGTCTCTAGACGTACCGACGGTCGGTGGAGCCGAAATGTGCTTAAGTGGAGACCGCGATTAGGCAAACGTAGTGCAAGGCGCCCTGCGGCACAGTGGACTGACGATTTAAAGAAGGTGGCTGGCGGTGGATGGGTGCGGACCGCCCAAAACCTTGATGGTTGGCGCTCCTTGGGGGAGACCTACGTTCAGCAGTGGACGGCGATTGGTTGAAGTGAATGCAGTGCCGGCCGTCTTATCGAAATAATTAGAACTGCTTGACATGACTTTCAATTAATAAGCTTTGTTATAAGATATAACATTCAGAAACTAGCTTATACAGGTAGGGTACTAGATTTTTTTTAACATGTAGAAATCTCCCCGGCCCTCTCCTCTGCGGGGTGTGTTAACACGGTGAGTCAGAAGCGAGTCGACAAAATACACGGTGCATTACTCTGCGCCTTTAATACGAGGGAAAACAGTTTTTAATAAGACATTCGAACCTCTCCCATCAACGGGTCTGACCGCTAACGAACTTGGGATAAGACTCGCATTTTAGTGACATCCAGGCACACGTAGACGTCTTCTCCTCGCCATTATAAGCGGTGGAGCTGGAATAGGAGAATTCCTGTCCCGTCCACCCATGTTAACACTCAGGGCGACACGAGGTGCTGAAATCTGACTTTAGATTCGCTTGCAGTGAATCTGATCCGGTTGGTGGTAATGAAATCTTCTTCTGGGGAATATACCTCATCGGAAGGACAGAACTGTAATAAAACATTTGTCTCTACAAGCACTGTAGTATAAAACACGCCGTTGGGAGAATCCCGTTTTAATGTGACCGAGTGCATTATACATTCCGCAACAGAGGTACTCGGAAAAGACGTGACTCAGTGGGACAGAAGGTAAGATTCCGTGCTGCCACACTGCCTCATTTTTTATAAACCTCTTTGAATGTTGAATTTTTTGTCAAACTAGATGTCAATTTTTACATTTTTATGTAATTCGTTAGCAGTTGTGCTAAATCCTATTTGATTATAAAAGTACCTACTCTAAATTATTGTGCAATTATTAACTTACTAATTGGGATTGATAGTAACTATTTTACTATATAAGCAAAGTTTCTAATTTCATATAAAGTAGTTTTAATATCCAGTCTGATTTACTCATTTTCTATACCTAACGTAAGCAGTACTCGATTTATGTAAAATGACGAGTAAAATGAGTGCGCTGGCAAAGACGGATTCTAACACCAATGTTAACAAAGTTACTAAAACAATAGTAACATCACCTGATATATACAAGCCCGTTGGTCCTTACAGGTAACTATGATTTTCTTATTATATGCATGTACTACGTGTGCCTGGATGTCTCAGTATGCAAAGGCAATTTTATGCATATTATTTTGACCTAACTTAAATGTGGTCAACTTTATTCCACAAATCTTAAACTACATCACAACCAAGTTATTTATTATTATGTGTGATGAATCTGGCAGCAATTTCCTTTATTGACGGAAAGGTAACAAAAATTAATATCTACCGGTTCCAGCCAAGCTGTCTTAGCAAACAAAACTCTTTATGTATCGGGAATGCTCGGTATGGACCCTCAAGGACAGTTGGTGTGTGGTGGTGCTGAAACACAGGCTAGACAGGCTCTCAACAATCTGGAACATGTTCTCGTGGCCGGTGGTGCATCTTTTAAGTCAGTCATTAAAACGAATATCTTATTGGCGCGTATGGACGACTTTCAAGTGGTTAACCAGGTTTACGCTGAATGTTAGTATAGTCTCATAAGTTGCGTTAAACAATTTCGTAACAGCGTTGCTATCAAATTAATGATTCACTAAAATAAATGTTGCAATAATATGCTATCGGGAAGGATCAGCGAGATGGTAGTTTTTTAGCTGTATGGACACAAGTGACGCGCTGTGTCTTACCACGCACCACCGCCCGTGAGGATTTTCCATCTTTTTCATGTTAAAATTATTATTATTTTAAAAATAACTTTACTTAACACTTCTTTAGCGAAACGAGGAAAAGTTACAATGCCGAATCAATAATTTACGTACTGATAAAAATTGTTACCTATTTTACTAAGTATTGTTCTCTACTTTAGACTTTGCATTGGAACTTAATTTACCGATTTCAGCCAAGCGATTTTAGCTGGCAAAACCTTATATGTATCTGGAGTGCTCGGCATGGATCCCGAAGCGCAGTTGGTGCCCGGCGGTGCTGAAGCACAGGCAAAACAGGCTCTTGATAACTTAAAGCACGTCCTCGAGGCCGGTGGTGCGTCTTTAGAGTCGGTGATTAAGACTACCATTTTACTGGCAAATATGGAAGACTTTCCAGCTGTCAATAAAATTTATGCAGAATGTTAGTATAACATATATTTTGGGTGAGAATCTAACAGTGCAGGTATCTAACTGCTTGAACGAATTCTTTTCAATCTCACATATTCATAAGTCATATGTAGCACAGGTGAGGTATTATCAAGAATATCAGTAATGAGGGAGAACTTAGTGCGTTAAATTTGTCACTAACTTTAGTCAGGTTTAGTCAAAGTCAGGTGAGTTAAATAAAAATTGAGTATAGCAAAAAAAAAGTTAATACATTTATCTTGAATTGCTTTGAGCTATTTTTAGGATATTATCCCATTAATGCTACTGTACTAGAATTCAAACTATTATCAACTAACGTAATGTATTTGTTGTAAGCAAACATATACCTACCTAAAGCTTTTATACCTATGTGCGGCATGTGAATAACATGTGAAATATGTTTATCCATCAGTTAGAGAGAAATGTGTCTATTATATGAGTACTGTATGAATCATGCTACACATCTGTTATTTCAGATTTTACGAAGGACCAACCAGCACGCGCTACCTTCCAGGTGGCTAAACTACCGAAAGATGCTGAAGTGGAAATAGAAGCTATTGCGCTTAGCGGGGATTTGGTCGTGGCTGTGGCTGGGCCTTGCCCTTGCACTCGTACTTAGTACATATTTATCTGAACTTCGAAACTATTCTAAGTATCAAGTCAACCTATCGCCGTTCACTATCATAGGTGTATGTGTGTTTAGTTATACTTTCATGTCTTCATCTCATTTCTATTGTAATATCAGTAGATGTTTTGTAAATTGTAATACTTTATTTGTTTAACAGAAATGTTGATAAATTATAGGGTAGATACTCTTGGTTTTGTTTTATTTTTATACGTAACTAGCTGAACCCCGCGGTGTTACCCGCGGTTATTGTTGTACCGCGAGTAACGCCGTGGGGCAAAGTTAGACTAAAAAAAGTAGCCTAAGTAACTCCCTGGATCATCAGCTACCTGCCAGTGAAAGTCCCGTCAAAATCCGTCCAGCCGTTCCAGAGATTACCCGGAACAATCAGACAGACAGACAGACAAAAAAATGTAACTACAGTTTTGGTATATGTACCGTGTATACATACACATGCATTTAGTAAAAAGCGGTTATTTTAATATGACAAACAGACACTCCAATTTTATTTAGTTGTATAGACTAGCCGACCCACGCAACCTCGTTTGCGTCTCCTATTGCCCGTAATTTTCCCCCGTTTTTGTAACATTCTTTATTGGTGCTCCGCTCCCGTAGGTCTTAGCGTGATGATATATAGCCTATAGCCATTCTCGATAAATAGGCTATCTAACACTGGAAGAATTTTTCAAATCGGACCAGAATCAGTTACTGAGATTAGCGCGTTTAAACAAAAGAACTCTTCAGCTTCATATATTAGTATAGTAATATAGTATAGATGTACTGTGCATAAATACTTGTCTAACACTTTACCTACAGGCGACACAAACAATATATTTTAGATCTTGAGTAATAAAGGCTCAGTAATCTGAAATTTTTAATATGCACCAAAGCTTACAAAAACTTAATGGCCTACTTCCCTTTAGATGCGTAAAAAGGTTGCATTCTAAAGACTACTCCTCCTTAACGGCTACATCAAAAGATTGGAAAAAAATGTATGTTTACTGTAGATTCATGTGCAAGAATTTGCAAGTTTGATTTTTACGTACAATAAATAGTATTGCCATTTTACAACACGCTACATTGTTCGCTTAATGGCTTACGGTTTTTAAACGGCTTTGAAGCTAAAAAATATTTTTACGTAGAAAAATTGGTGGTTGAATTTGCTATAAATTAGGTGTTACTTACATTTAAATCAATCAATATTTTGTAAAGAAAATGTTCAATATAGAGATTGCTAAAATGAAAAAGCAGGTATCTGAGCGGGCGCAGACGGGTAGCGTGTTTAGTCGTGCGTTGGCATTCAGACGGGAAGACTGTCGCTCGCTACTCTGCTCAAGCTATGGACTAACTACCCGTATACATTTGCGTTTGTGCAAGTATAAACGTACTTTCTGGGTTAGTGTGCATTAGAGACTTACTCGCTGCAAAGGACTCAAAACGATCGTGCGCTTGGACGCTTCTTGTTGTTTTGACTGCTATATTACTGACCATGAAAGTTTAGAACAATATATTTATTTATGTTATTTATTGGAAGACTTTTTTGATAGTATCCAGGGTTTGGTTTGGTGATGAGGCGGAAAGTGGTCACAGGAACTCTGTAGTAAAAGGAATCGTTTGATTCGTCATTATTATTATTTCCTTTTCGGACTTTTAAATATTATTATGTTGTAGTACTTTTTTTAGGCAAAAACAACGGCCTAGCGCGCATGTCTGCCCGCTTCCTAATATTTGATCATTGTTTTGAGGTACACACCCTCCCTGTGCGGTACGGAGATACGAATGTGCGCGGTGCAGATATGGTAGTATGCGTTTAGCTCCGCCCAGATGCTTAAGGTTAATAAGGCTACTATGCGCCAGATGACATTTTTTTTTATATTATTAAAATAGTTCTTTAACAATAGTTTCTTAAATACTATTCTCGCCAAACTTTGACGTTTGATGGTCCTATGGTAATTATTGTAAAAAAACGCCCTTTTTTACAATAATTAACACTATACCTTATCATGTTTGCTAATACAGTATTAATCCTTAACCTAATCTGTACTTATATATAAAGCTGAAGAGTATGGGCTATCTAACACTGAAAGAATTTTTCAAATCGGACCAGCGGTTCCTGAGATTAGCGTGTTCAAACAAACGAACAAACAAACTCTTCAGCTTTATATATTAGTATAGACTAGCAATTTTATTAATCTTATTTGCAAATCTTTGATACTTCTTAGATAGCATATAAATGTTCAACCATAAATAATAGGTCCATAGCTAAGAAGCGAATCTGCAAGTGCGTAATATACTACCATTACTGAGTGCCTGCTCAGAGTTCTATGTAGCTGGTAAAGCATTCCCGTTTTCCAGTTTCTCACAAGTATCAGCGACGTGTGGCTTTCAATTAAAGTTCCTATCAATAATTAGACCCAAATACTTAGATGTATCGACGTAAATCAAAGACGTACAATTGTTCTTATTCCTATGTAAACATTCAAATGTATGTGCTATATATATAGATTCGTGATTGTGTGCGCGTCGGAACAATCCTGAGATTTGTTACTACTACAGCCCTATGTGACTGCCGGAATCGACTACAACATTTGCAACGACGAGGACACCGCGGGTAATTAATTGTCTACAACTATGTAGGGTTCACCAGTCGGCCACCGAGCGCAATCACGACCGCATGGCATCCATGCGAAAAACATGTGCATCTGACTTAGATTATTTGACTGCCTCGTTGGTGCGGTTGGCGTGTGCGACTGCTGATCGTGAGGTCTCGGGTTCGATTCCCGGGTCGGACCAAATGTTTGTATGATCTACAAATATTTGTTTCGGAGTTTGGGTGTTTTCTATGTATAATATGTATGTATTTACAAAAAAAAAAAGTATATATGTATTTGTATCAGTTGTCTAGTACCCATAACACAAACTCTGCTTAGCTTGGGACTAGATGGCGTTGTGTGTTAGATGTCCGAAATATTTATTTATTAAATATTTATTATAACGGATTAAACGGACGACACATAGTCGAAGCAGGAACAATACGCCTAATCAGACGGTTTTATATACATACACAAATAAATAAAATTGGAGTGTCTGCTTGTAATATTAAAATTACCGCTTTTTAATAAATTCATATGTATGTATACACGGTACCATAGCAATCTTGCGTTTGGTTCGAAACCAAACGCAGGATTGCTATGGCAACACTGTGTGATAGTCTTTGGTTATGTCAAGGTTAAATATCAACAGTTGCTCGTTTTGTGAGAAAATGTCGGTTCAGGTTGTGAATTATATATTATTAATTGTGAATTCCTCGCTTGGGATGCGTGGGAAAGTCGTTTAAAACGACCCCATAAGATCGAAGTTGCGTAAATAATTCGGCCTCTGTTTTGATTGTATAAACTTAATTGTCATTGTTGTGCGGTCGACCGCGAACGGGTGTATTAAGAATCGGGAAGCCACCCCAACCCCGTAGGAGTGTTGTATGCTCCGTGACAGCGTACAGGGGGGCCCTTAACCGCTTTGGATGTCAACGCAGCCTACACACCAGAGTGTGTGTTTTTAATGTTATTTGAACGGGTGTAACCGCCCTAAGTTGATTTCCTTATCAGAAGGACAGATTTTCAACAGATCTGGCTTCTGTCTCATGGGCCCGCACCGCTGGCTGGTGAAGATTCCTTACTTCAAGGATCGAAGCCTACCTTTGCTCCGCGGCGTTACCCGCGATTGTTATACCGCGGATAGCACCGCGGGGCTCAGCTAGTGTATATGTATATAAGGTTTGTTAGCATTCCAACACCTTCGTTCCGACAGACATTCAAATACATTCACCATGAAACAGTTTAGTGCTTCATTCCACATTCCCAAAAAACCTTTCTAATCCGTTCTCAATCCGTTTTAAATAAGATATCATCAATGGTTCAAAGAACATAAATTCCAACAAAACCCTTATGTTGCCTATGAACGCATGTTGTATCTGGTGCATCTGAAGACCTTGACGGTAGTCGTAGACGGTAGTAATCAATAAAATCGCTTTTGTCTTAAGGTATTAAGATAAAAGCGATTTTATTGATTACCAACTGCGAGGTACAGGGCTGCGGAGGTAGAACGAGAATGAGGACTGCGCCCTTGAACTCCGCAGGTATGGACTTGATTAGGACTGTACTGTACAGAAACATTTGAAGCTGAGATAGTTCTGGAAACAGGAGAAATTCATAGAAAAAAGACTAATTAGGTTATTTATTATATCAGTCAACATTTTGGTTTATTTTATTATCTTATGAAGTGTATAAATGATGAAAATAAGTATGTATTTCGTGTCAAACATCTGTTACGGCTGTGCATAAACGTGAGTCATCATACATTTTCCACGAGATCGCCGCTGATAGCAATGGCTTCTATTTCCACCGCTGCATCTTTGGGCAATCTAGCAACTTCATAAGTGGCACGAGCTGGTGGATTTCTTGGAAAATCTGAAACATGTTATTACACACCCATTTGATATCAATTATTATTTATGTAGATGTCACATATATTTTATTTATGGAGTCATCTTTTACACTATTTTAACATTGTTATAATACTGTATTCCGTAAATTAAAGGAAGGTTATAAAATAATCTTTACGCGAGTAAAACGTTACATTTACTGCAATGATTAAAATATTCTTAGAAAGCCCATACTCATAACTATTGGTTTTGTAAGAAGAAAAATATTTGTAGCGTGACTAACATTCTGCATAAACCTTATTAAAAACTTCAAAGTCCTCCAGGCTTGCAAGCAAGATGGTCGTTTTCACAACAGATTGCAACGATGCACCACCAGCTACTAAAATATGTTGTAAGTTGTCTAAAGCCTGTTTCGTTTGAGCTTTGATGCCGCCGCTGACTAACTGCGCATCAGGAGTCATCCCCAACACCCCTGACACATAGAGCGTCTTATCGACTAAGACAGCTTGACTGAAAGAGACGAAATAGTCAATTAGTAATAAAATTAAATTAAGTAAAAAGGATGACATTATCCATAGCATGAGATTATCCATGAGAGAGGAAGGTGGGGCACTCGCCCCACCCTTTAACCTGAATTACACTCGCTTTTGTTACGTGACGAAAAATTTTTTAAATCATGAAGGTTAAGTTAGAAATAGAATACAGGTTAAGTTGTAACACTGAACACAATAAGTAAATAAATATTAAAATAAATATTTTCGGTCATTTAACACACAACGTCATCTAGTCCCAAACTAAGCAGAGCTTGTGTTATGGATACTAGACAGCTGATATTAATACAAATATACTTCTTTTTTGTAAATAAACACATATATACATAGTTCAAACAAACATTTTATCGGACTGACCCGGAAATCGAACCCGAGACCTCATGCACAGCAGTAGCGTACGCTACCAGTGCGCCAAAGAGGCAGTCAATAACAATAACTCTTCTCTTCTCTACTCTTCTGTATGGCAGTAAGTAGAACTAACATTGAGCGAATGAAGGAAATATTTGGTGAGAAGTTATTGTCATTGAGAAGTATGGCGACTTCGTTGATTTTTTAACCCCGACGCAAAAAGAGGGGTGTTATAAGTTTGACGTGTCTGTCTGTGGCTCCGTAGCTCGCGAACGGATGAAGTGATTTCAATTTAGTTTTTTTGTATGAAAGGTGAGTTACGTACGGGCGAGTGTTTTTAGACATGTTTGATAAAAATCGGTTGAATCGTTTAAAAGTTGTGTGGGGTGAAAGTGGGGAAGAATAACCGAATGCCTGCAAATATAATCGAGTGGGGTCTCAAATGAAAGCGAATCACGTGCACATTACAAAATAATATGTTCAACTAGCTGAGTTCCGCGGTGTCACCCGCGGTTATTGTCGTACCGCGGGTAATGCCGCGGGGTGAAATTAGTTTTAAAAACTAGCCTAAGTTACTCCTTATACCATCAGCTACCTATCAGTGAAAGTCCCGTCAAAATCGGCCCAGCCGTTCCAGAGATTAGCCGGAACAAGCAGACAGACATACACAGACAAATATTGTAAAAAAAATATTTTGGTGTAAGTACCGTGTATATATGTATACGTGTGCATTTGGTAAAAAGCGGTTATTTTAACATTACAAACAGACACTCCAATTTTATTTATATGTATAGATTATATTAAATTATTAATACTTATTCAAATTGAAAGAAACTTCTTCTTAAATGATATCAATCATTACTTTTTAATCGATACCACATTTCCCAAACATTACACACGTACCTAACATTGTTTATCTTAAGCAAAAAGTCTGAGTTTACTGATCTTACATCAACATTTATTTCTCAATTTTATGTATTTACCTGTAGAGGAATAACTTATTAAAGAAAATACACAACAAATTTCAAACCTGTAAGGTCCAACAGGCTTGTAAACAGCAGGAGATGTAATTATAGTCTTAGTAACTTTGTTGGTAGCCATTTTGATAACACGTTGCTATCGTTCTGTTGCACAAAACTGTCTGAGTCTTAACCGCGTTGTTGCTCTGAGTACGTAGTTACACGTCAAGGTCACAAGATCACTTATGTATAATTAATGAAGAGATAAAAGTATAAAGTTACGTAAAGCAACTACATTTTTAAAGTTCCGTGGCCGTAATATATGGCAGAATTATTTCTTTAATTCCATATTGTTTTATCACATCACACCACACTATCTAATCGCACTATCATCACACTAATATATAAATGCGAAAGTTTGTGAGTGTGTATGTTTTTTACTTCTTCACGCGCAAACGACTGGAACACTTTTGATAAAATTTGGTATGCAGGAAGCTGACACCCTGGATTAACACATAGGCTACTTATATTTAGTATATAATACATAGGCTACTATTTGCTGCTAAAACCAATACACACGCGGGCGGAGCCGGAGCAACAGCTAGTTATAAATAATAAATAAATATTTCGGACATCTGACACGTAACGCCATCTAGTACCAAACTAAGCAGAACTTGTACTATGGTTACTAGACAACTGATATAAATAATTATATGTACTTTTCTTTTGGAAATACATACATATTATAGGTGGAAAACACCCGAAACTCCGAAACAAATATTTGCAAATCATACAAACATTTGGTCTGACCCGGGAATCGAACCCAAAATCTCAAGCACAGCAGTTGCATACGCTACCACTGCGCTACTGAGGCAGTCAAGGAACCATCACGTAAGGGTTATTTTCCTTCAAAGGAACGGAACCCTATAAATATAGATCAATATCAGTCAACATCATAATGTGTTTGAACAATGATCGTAAAACAGGCGACAATAAAATGAAAACTATATAAACGTGATAACCTATAATTATAGAATGGAAATGTGGATATAGTCTTGTATCCTGAAGGAGTTCTTGCCCCTTAACATCTAAATTAATTTATGATCAATAAATAAAATAAACCCATCGAGATATTACGTACTACGTACAATCTCAATGAATAAACCTAATTGTATTATTAAATATGAGAAATGGCTTGAAAACATGAACACTACTCACTACATATGTGGGTACTAAATATTTCTTAAACTTCTGCAATTAATAAGGACCACTTGCACGATATAGCTTAAATACATTTAAGATATACTAAATGCGTTTCAAAAGGTTAAACACAATTGGTATCTTGCACAACGATAAAGTTTTTGCTAAACATGTTTATAAACTGACGAAGTTGAACATCCAAATCTCAGTTATTTAGCGGCGCTAAACGTGTTTAACGCGTGCGTGTGCGCGAGTGCTACACTAGGATACTGCCGTCTCGCCCACACTCGCTGGGTGCGCCGACGTGCGACCCTTATCAAATCAAATCTTTAGATCATTCATTCAGCAAATCATGTATTATAATCGATCACTTTGTTCCACAATTTTCTCTTACTGTCTATTTCTATATAATTTTAAAAAGGAACGGATCTCAGCAATTACGGGTCGTCGATGACGACCTTACTAATATTCATTGTGTTACAGTTACAGTCGTCAGCGCCTGCCACCCTAGACAATTGAATTATCTGATTATAATTGTCCAGTAATATTTCACAGTGAAAAAACATTTTTTTTATACTTGCCAAACTATAGGTCTAACAAAAAATAAAAATTGTCAGACCTATTATGTAGTTTGGCAGATTAACCAAAACCAGCACCTCTTTTTCCGAGATGGCGGCCGGGGCAATATGTATATCTTTTGAATCTTTTGAAACAAGAACACGTGTTGAGGTCAGTGACCATTTCTATGACTTTACCCAATTAGAATATATATATATATATATATTATATATATATTATATATATATATATATATATATATCGATATAATAATATCGATAGTCAGTATCGAAGTTAACTGGCACTTTCTGCACATGCTTATAATTTAAAGGGAAGTTATTTACAAACAGGCTTCCATAGGTCAATTCCCCTAAATAATAACTGTAGATCGCTTGGTATTTAACTAAAGACCTTGACCATGATTCATTAACTTTAATAGTTTTTTAAACCGGTATAATTTAAATCATTGCACTGTATACACTAGAAATGTAATGCTCTAGAAAGAGACCGCTGAACGGGATCGGGAGAGCGCCGATCCCGAGCGTAGACGACGTCGGCGGTGATAGCAGCCAGCCGTCGACAGAGCCGCGAGAGTATGGGGACTTCTGGTGGCAGAACAGGCTGCTGAGCTTCTGGGATGATTTAGGATGGTTGGAGTAAAAAGATGAAAAGCCCACGTACAACGGCCCATTCAAAGTCAAAGTCAAAGATATTTTATTCAAATAGGCACTTTTTTACAGGCACTTATGAAGTCAATATTAATAAATCGAGTGATTCTAGTCGCCAGTTCCAAGTGCAGCCTACCGTTAATGGAGAAGAATCTGGCAAGAAACTCCATTGATGCTCCTTTTTAAAAAATAAATAGCGTTTACAATTTTCTTACTCTTAACTAAAATACTTGAATGAGAACGAAGTCGACCAAAGAAAACAAAACAAAAAGTTTGGAGTCATTGCTGCACCGCCATGAGCTAAGAGCTAAGTGCATTTAAGGGGCTAAGTGCAAAAATAGCCCAGCAAAACAAACAAACAAAATAACATTACGCTACGGGCAATAGGAGACGCAGACGAAGTAGCGTGGGTCAGCTAGTAAAATATATGGACAGATTAAAATACCTCGCTTATCTGTAACTTGATAAGGCAGCCTATTAAGCACTTTAGGACACAATCATTGTTATCAGGGTTGTTTTGGTAATGTTCAATAGAAAATATTTATCTAGTTACCTACTTAACAAATTGTGGTCCAATTTATAGTCCCGCTAGTAAAAGTACCTAATTTGCAGCTTACTAGTTTGCTGCATTAATCTACCCTAAACCTACGTTTATAATTTACTTTTACATATAGCTCGGTTTCCACGAACATAGGTAATTATATTTAGATTATGTAAATATAACTACAGAGGTATATGTTACGCACGAAGACCGAAAACGCTTATTAAGTGAAAAACCATCTCACAACGCGATTTCACTGTAAAACTTTGACATTTTGAAATTTGATTTATTAAGTTAAATAAACAAGTTTAATTAGGACATGGACACTCTTTACCGCGATAACAAACATGGGCGAAGCAGCGGCTAAAAGCTTGTTTAACGTAACCCTTCCTTGGCAGTTCGATAAAAACGCTCACAACGCGTTATAGCAATCACAGATGGACTGCATACCGAGATACGCGTTGTGGAAATATTATGATTTACGACCACAACCCTTGAAATCTAAGACCATTTTCTTTAAAATCAGCAAAAAGAAAAAAATAATTACAAGATAAATTCTCATTTACCTACTCACAAGTAGAATTCATCACAATATTATTTACACGCTCGTAGATCAGGTTTCATGGTCATAATACAATGAACCTGAAAGATAACTTGGTCAAATTATTTTAGTTTAAACTAGTATTTTCTATAGATGAAATTTATTTACTACATGTACAATATGTACATATAGGCTGTTATCTATCTATACTAATATTATAAAGCGGAAGAATTTGTTTGTTTGATTGAACGCGCTAATCTTAGGAACCGCTGGTCCGATTTGAAAATTTCTTTCAGTGTTGGATAGTACATTTGTCTAAATCACCATATATTATCAAATCTAGAGGAGGCCTATGTCGAAGGACAAGCTGTGGATATAACCGATCGTCCATGATATTAAACATATTATACATAGTTTGTAAATTTAAAACAGTAAAAGAGGCTTATAATTTTTTTTTAGTACATTTTTCGAGGAAGGCTATATATCATCACGCTAAGACCAATACGAGCGGAGCACCAATGGAGAATGTTTAAAAAACGGGGGAAAATTATCACGCTACGGGCAATAGGAGACGCAAACGAGGTTGCGTGGGTCGGCTAGTAACTTTAAAGGAGTGGTCAAATTTAAGAATATTCTATACAAATACAATTTTAACAAACATAAAACCGACTTCAAGGTTCCACTCGATTTTTCTTGGATGCCATTATCAGATATTAATGTCCTTATTATGGTACCACCGTTGGGACATCTCCTTTCCATTAAACGAAGAATCATCGAAATCGGTTCATAAACGAGGAAGTTATCCGCGAACACATTTAAAAAAAAAAGATATACGGTCAAATTGAGAAACCTCCTCCTTTTTTGAAGTCGGTTTTAAATTAAGAAAATGTTTTTAGATTTACTTTTACTACGCGGAACTACATCACTGCAAAGAGAAAGGGAAGAAGTACTTAAAACAAACCTCAAAACTCGCCTGGCCGGCGCGGCGTGGTACAGTACTTAGGCAAAAATCTCTTGTCTAGAGTCTGGAGAGAGGCCTATGTCCAGCAGAGGACTATTAGGATGTTGATAATGTTAAAAAGTAAATGTCCTTTCTGTTGTAGGTACATATTAACGAGTTTCTGTATCAATTATTTTCTTAACTATTTTATTCTGAAATTTTCTAAAAAATAATAATAGTAATGATATAATCACACTAATCACATCACACTAATATATAAAGGCGAAAGTTTTTGAGTGTGTATGTTTGTTACTTCTTTACGCAAAAACTACTGGACGGATTTGAATGAAACTTTACAGTAATATAGCTTATACATCAGAATAAGTCATAGGCTACTATTTGCCGCGATAACCGACATACACGCGGGCGGAGCCGCGGGCAACATCTACTTAGTAAGTATAGCCAACTAGTACTTACAGGCGCCTACATTGTGTTCTCGTTGTTTACAACTAATTTGACCGCTCTTTTAAAAATAAAACTACCTTGGTAGTAGGAATAACGAATGGGTTAAAGTTATTCGCTTAGACGTTGATTTAAGAGCCACAGTGTAAAAGTACCTGAATAACGTAATAAAGAAATGGGCGACCTTTTCATTAAAACACGCATTTTCTGTAGTGCTAAATATTTAAATTACGTGGCCTTTTGAAGGTATTCGCCCTGGAAGAACAATTTAACAATAGCTATACATCTATACTAATGTTATAAAGCTGAATACTTTGTTTGTTTGAACGCGCTAATCTAAGGAACCGCTGTCCGATTTTTAAAATTGAATTCATTCAGTGTTAGATAACCCATTTATCGAGGAAGGCTATAGGCTATATATCATCACGCTAAGACTAATAAGAGCGGAGCATCAATAAAGAATGTTTCAAAAACGGGGGGAAATTATCAAGCTACGGGCAAGAGACGCAAACGGGGTTGCGTGAGTCTGCCAGTTTTTTATAAACAGACTAGCTGAACACCGCGGTGTTACCCGCGGTTATTGTTGTACCGCGAGTAACGCCTCGGGACAAACTTAGTCTAAAAAAAGTAGCCTAAGTTACTCCCCGGGTCATCAGCTACCTGCCAGTGAAAGTCCCGTCAAAATCCGTCCAGCCGTTCCAGAGATTACCTGGAACAAACAGACAGACAAAAAAATTTTTAACTACATTTTTGGTATATGTATCGTGTGCATTAAGTAAAAAGCAGTTATTTTAATATTACAAACAGACACTCCAATTTTATTTATTTGTATAGAGTATAGATATTTATATCTTTCGTGTGATGACGAATTTATAATCTAGAGTGTCATCACTCCTATCCCTCTCATGGGTGCCGTAAGGGCCGACTAAGGAAGCAAAACCTGCGCTACAACAACCTACTTCCTAAGGAGAGTACTATGTTCAGTCAGTCGACTACAAAGCCTTAGGTATTTAACTTCCTCTTATGCTGTCGTGCAGATTGTAATAAAGATGACAACAAAGCCACCCCTTCCATAAGGTATTTTTAAGGATGCTGTTTTGTTTTTGGAAATAATGTCGATCTTCATTACATAACACTTTTAGAACTACTACATTAAACGATACTAGGTTACGTATTGCCAACTGTGGCACCAGTGATTATATTGTTACATATTTAAGAACCTTGCACTTAAGATTATTGTACACTCAGACATGAATACCGATATTATTACTATGAGTAAAAAGCCTTGAGAAAAGAATTCAGACCTACCATTACACTGAAACACAACTGAATTGATGATCCAAAACAAAGCCGGTATCCAATACGTAGTAGGTAGAGACGGATAGTACACACTTCTTACGGATACACATATTTAATTGACTGCTTTAACTTAATTGACTGTTGACTCCCTCGTGTGCGCAGTGGTAGCGTCCGCAACTGCTGTGCATGAGGTCTCGGGTGCGACTCCTGGGTCGGATCAAATGTTTGTAAGATCTGCAAATATTTGTTTCGGAGTTAGGGTGTTTTCTATGCATAATAAGTATATTTACATTATTTATGTATTAATATCAGTTGTAGTCAATACAAGCTCTGCTTAGTTTAGGACTAGATGTCGCTGTATTTTAGATTTATTGGGGATTATTAGGGTAGAGATTTGCGAATAGAAGTTCCGATACTGACCTCAGTGTTCTTATCGAGTTAATAATATCTACCTACTCTGAAACAATGTTTGACGATGAATACGAGTAGATACAATACAATCTTTTACATATATATACGGACACTGATACAGCTTGACTGGCTCGTTGGTCTCGCGGTTGACGTGTGCGACTGCTGATCAAGAGGTCTCGGGTTCGATTCCCGGGTCGGACCAAATGTTTGTATGATCTACAAATATTTCTTTCGGAGTTTGGGTGTTTTCTATGTATAATATGTATGTATGTACAAAAAAAAATAAGTATATATGTATTTGTATCAGTTGTCTAGTAACCATAACACAAGCTCTGCTTAGCGTGGGACTAGATGGCATTGTGTGTTAGATGTCCGAAATATTTATTTATTTATTTATTTATCTACATTGATTGGTATTTTCCCTTATTTCCTTCACTTTTTAAAGCGGTATTCTAATAATAATCATATACATTCTTTAAGCGGGGCGTGACAAAGCATCTCACCAGGCCGCCCTAGTATAGGTCATCAGTCATCATGCTGCATTGTCCTTATTCGCACTGAGCATGGTGACCACCACTGTTGGATTCTGCTCATGCTTTCCATTAGACAGGGCAGCGTTAGATTGGCAGCTAAAACATAAAAAAAAATAGTGAGTTGGCAAGGACTTGTGAAAGAAAGGTTAGTAGCTTAATTGCCCTGTCGCGTGCGTATATCGTCTTTGTCGACTGAGTCTGGTACAGATGGAATTCAACGTTGTGTGGTTTACGTTGGTTGGACTCTTACAGTCTACTGGTAGTTTCCACAGCAAAGGTGTTCTACATGGTCAAAAGTTTTGTTCGTTGGTTTTTATATAAACCAATCCGTGTGGAGACGAGTTAACAATACGTAGTGTTCACATATTCACCCTGTGGGTATAGTAAGAGCCGACAGGGAACAAACTACATAGGAAAACAGTACTGTCAAATGAAGGAAAACTTGGTAAAAACCCCATGATAACATGTTTTGCTAGCGTGGTATAGTGACTCAAAACATTCTTTGGAAATGTCTATGTCTAGCAGTGGACTAGGCAGTTGACGATGATGAATGATGACCTGAAACACAATCTGGATAAACTTTTATGATTGTATACGCTCGTGCACAAACGCATACCTTTGCTTGAAATCACTTTTAAATCGTGTTTAAACTGTTCAGGAAGTTATAAATGATTTAACACTATTTTAAAACGTGACCTAGAGTTAGTGGTCATGAAATTTGTAGGTTACCCCAGCCCGCGTGCGTCGGCAACCTAGATAAAGCTAAACATGCACTTTGCGATTTGTCTGT
This sequence comes from Spilosoma lubricipeda, assembly GCA_905220595.1. Taxonomy (NCBI): domain Eukaryota; kingdom Metazoa; phylum Arthropoda; class Insecta; order Lepidoptera; family Erebidae; genus Spilosoma; species Spilosoma lubricipeda. The sequence goes on from HG992290.1 coordinate 9,405,073, forward strand.
TAGATAACATGTCCTTTTGCTATAATGCAGTTATTTTTGTAATCATTTGAGCTATCGAAGGATTTTATATAGACTGTGGTAATACAAATACTACTTATTTATTTATTGAAACTTCTTACAAACATACTACTATGTCAAGAAAGTACCGGGAAAAGATCAATAATCTACAAAATGTTAGTTATTTGTCCAAATTTATTTTATTACCTTCAAAGAATACTCCTTCAGAAACGATACACTTACGCCGACAAATAATTCAATCATCAAAAAAATTTTAAAACCTGTTTCCGGAGTTGAGTTTAGTTCTCGCTGCGAATTCTTCCTTATGTCTTCTACCGATTAAAAACGGGTGCCACGAAGTGGTAATTTGAGTTTAGGAAAACAGAAAAAAAGTCGGCTGGAGCCATATGGTGGTTGCTCGATCGTATTTGTTGAGTGTTAGTATAGATATAGAACATAAAGCTGAAGGGTTTGTTTGTTTGTTTGTTTGAACGCGCTAATCTCAGGAACTACTGGTCCGATTTGAAAAATTCTTTCAGTGTTAGATAGCCCATTTATCGAGGAAGGCTATAGGATATATATCATCACGCTAAGACCTACAGGAGCGGAGAACCAATGAATAATGTTACAAAAACGGGGGAAAATTATCACGCTACGGGCAATAAATATTTCGGACATCTATCACCACACAACGCCATCTAGTCCCAAGCTAAGCAGGGCTTGTGTTATGGGTACTAGACAACTGATACAAATACATATATACTTTTTTTTTGTAAATACATACATATTATACATAGAAAACACCCAAACTCCAAAACAAATATTTGTAGATCATACAAAAATTTGGTCCGATCCGGGAATCGAATCCGAGACCTCACGATCAGCAGTCGCACACGCCAACCGCAAGACCAACGAGGCAGTTAAGCTCTTAGCAGCAGTTAAGATTCTTAAAATTAACCCTACCTTTATAATGTTACTAGCCGACCCACGCAACCTTGTTTGCGTCTATTATTGCTCGTGGCGTGATAATTTTCCCCCGTTTTTGTAACATTCTTCATTGTTGCTCCGCTCCTGTAGGTCTTAGCGTGATGATATATAGCCCATAGCCTTCCTGAACTGAAATAATTTTTCAAATCGGACAAGCGGTTCCTAATATTAGCGTGTTCAAACAAACAAACTCTTCAGCTTTATATATTAGTATAGAATTTAAAATGATTAAAAATTACTATACTCATATTTATTTTTTAGGAAATACATAATATCAATAATAAAATGGATGAATAGTCGAATTCTCAAAAATTCTTAGAACTACGAAATTCTTTATAATGACGCGCAAATACCTATTGGGAATAACACAAAAGGTGTAAATCGACGCAGAAAATAAGAATTTCCATGACTGAAGCAAATAAAGTTACTTTCATAAGTCGTACAATACAGCGAATGGCAGATTATGAGTCGTGAAACTCGTGATTACGATGGAGACGGTGTAATTTATACGTACTTATACATCGTGTATGTTGGCTAACAGCAAGCCAGGTGTTGCGTGTATTTAGGAACAAAGAGCTTTTGCCGTTAAACATGCTGTGAGCTTTATTTGTGTGAGTTGACCCTACTTATATATTTATAGCACGCTGATTTATAATTAAACCAAAGAATAATACAATGTCACGTCTTGTATTAATTCGTTTTCTTTGTACTTAAAACACCAACAAGTAAAAGGCTTGATTTGAGTTTACCTTGAGTTAAAAGGGTTATATTAAACAACTGTGTGAAATATTAATATGGGGTTCTTCTTTTTAACCGGTTTCAAAAAGGGATAAAAGGGATGATTTTTCAATTCGACTGTCTTTTTTTTGTTACAAGATCAGGTTAGGTTAATCAACTTAGGTTAATCAACTTAGGTTTATCAGACTTTCAAATTAACCATTCTTATTAGGGAAAAGATTGAAGTGGACAGTGGATAATAGAAGCGACTACTTTTTGAAGTCGGTTAAAAAGCCGGCCTGGGATCGCATTAAAAATGAGGTGATCCAGCAGAGAACTAAGGTCATCGACATAGCCCAACGGATTAGCAGGCTGAAGTGGCGGTGGGCTTGCTTTATTAGCCTCAGAACTGACAACCCTAGGGCTAGAAGAGTTCTGAGATGGAGATGGCATCACAGCACGTAGTGTAGGATGCCCACGGGTAAGGTGGAGTGACGACTCGCGCAAGACGGCTGACAGGAGCTGGAAGCGAATAGCCGAAAATCGATCAAAGTGGCGTGCAATGGAAGATGCCTATGTCCACCAGTGGACTGCGATAGGCTGATGATGATGAATGGGTATGCGCTACATATGTATGTATAACTGCATACAAACATCCTCATCATAAGTGTGGAATTATTACAAAGCTATTGTTTTGTTTTTATAAATTACTAGCTGAGTCCCGCGGTGTTACCCACGGTTATTGTCGTATCGCGGATGACGCAGTGGAGCGAAGCTAGTAAAAAAGGGCTTAAGTTACTCCCTATATCATGACAAAAATTGTAAAAAATGTTATTTATGTCCGACTACGGCAAAGCCAACGGAGGGTTATGATTTTGACAGGCTATGTATGTATGTATGTTCATTTGTTCCCTCATAGCTCCTTAACTACTCATTAGAACTGGATAAATGAGGTTTCGTTAGAAGCGTCACGATCGTCTGCTGGTTATAGGCTATATGACGTGTCACTGAATCTAATAATAAGCAGCAAAGTCAGCAGATATCGAGGAGAAACGACAGGAGCTTATCGCTCAACTCGACCAGGTTCTGGGCCGCATTTCACAATGGGGCTGCGAGAATCTGGTCGAGTTCAGCGCCAAGAAAACACAGGTGTGCGCGTTTTCTGCCACAAAGTCTCCATTCCTTCCCCTTCCGACTTTTCAGAACACTCAACTACCATTACAAGGCAGACTCGATATCTTAGGCATGGGTATCAGCCGCGACCTCAATCCGCGCGAGTACGTTGAGAGTGTCACTAAGGTGGCCTCGCGGAAGTTAGGTGTTCTAAACAAGGTGAGACGGTTCTTCTCGCCTGGGCACCTATCTCTTGTTTATAAGACTCAGGTTCGCTCGTACGTGGAGTGCTGTTCTCACCTTTGCGATGGTACCGCGCAGTATCTGTTCGATGCTCTCGACCGATTGCAGCGACGAGCAATACGCATTGTCGGCAGTCCTGATGCCACCGAGTCCCTTGAGCCTCTGCAGATGCGAAGAGATATCGCCTCTATGGCAGTTCTCTATTGCCTTTATCATGGGGAGTGTTCTGATGAGCTCTTCCAACTAATCCCCTCTTCTCCCTTCCTCTACAGGACAACACGTGCCAGCCTTAGAAGTCACCGCCTTAGAGTGGAAGACATACGCTCTCGCACTCATCGATTCGGTTCTTCGTTCCTGTGCCGTGCGGTTAAAACCTGGAACTCACTACCAGCGCACGTTTTTCCATCGCACTATGATCCCGGGTCCTTTAAGCGGGGCGTGAAAAAGCATCTCACTAGGCCGCCATAGTGCTGGTCACCATGCTACACTGTCCTTATTCGCATTGAGAATAGTGACCACCACTCTTGGATTCTGCTTGCGCTTTCCATCAGGCGGGGCAGAGTCACTATGGCAGCTCAAAAAAAAAGTTGCGCCCTCTAGCCGACATAAAATACTGTATTAAAAAATAAATTGGAAAGAAATATGCCGTGTTTGGTATTATACGAAAGGGCGTTACTTGTACATTTCAAAAATACATATATAGATATTATTAGCATTTTCTCGTGACTTTGTCCGTATTTATTCGATAATTGTGATATTTCTATGGTACCTATTTAAAATATACTTTGCAAAGAAATTAATGTTACCACCAAAAAAAACAAATAAAAAAAGTAAAAACTAAAACCCAACTACGACAAAAAAACGACGCTGAAAAAGCATGAAACAAGTTTCAAAAGCCGTAATCCATGTAGTGTAATGTACCATAGTCCATTACACTTTAACAAGGCGTGACTACGGCTTTTGAAACTTGTTTCATGCTTTTTCAGCGTCGTTATTTGTCGTAGTTGAGTTTTAGTTTTTACTTTTTTTTGGTAAATGTACCTACTGTGTCTACATACATATGTATTTAGTAAAAAGCGGTTATTTTAATATTACAAGCAGACATTATTTTTACGGAAATAGATTGTTAAATCACTTAGGTATGACTTACTTTCAAATTAAATCTCAATTTTTTTTTTGAAAAAAAATCTCTTTACAACGAAATTTCTGAGCGTCTAACAAACATTTAAAATAATTGCTACACTATTTCATATTTCAAATGTATTATTGTTATATTGTTCTATCGAAGTGTGTGACCCCCACGAGTGGCAGTTTATTATATAAAAATCAACTAGACAGATCTTAGATTACCATCTAAAGCTCGAAAGCCTACCAATTTCGTAGCTGGCCCGGTGCTACGTACTACGTCTAAATTGTAACGTTGACACTGCTACGAGTTCCCTCACCTCAAAGTTAATAAACTTATTAATAAAAATAATTAATAAAATATAAAAGCACAGTAACAAGTATCCCCTATTTTAAATTAAGGTACACTTATAATTGTAAGAAAATTTAAGTTAATTTTATGTTTTTATCGTTAAGGTAGCGTGCAGTTGGAGAGGCCTACCTACAGCAGTGGACTGCGATAGGATGATGATGATGTTGATTTTATATGACATAATAAGTTCAGATAATTTTAATAGGTTAAGTACCTCTGTCTGTTTAGAACTTTACAAATTAGAACCGCCGAACCGAATTCTTAATCTTTCCTACAGATAAAATTTTAGGAAGTTACGGATATAAAACACACTATTTTTGGTAATGAAAGCTTTTAATCGAAGTTATATATTTAATCGAAGGATCCGAAATCTACAATTTGTACATGAATCAAAATGGTCATCATATAATTGTGTACCTAAGATATCTTGATATAAGTATCTTAGGTTTTCTACAGTTCCCTGGCAATATCAGGCATGATGAAATCAACCAACAGGAGTAGTTGGAAGGGAGAAGATAAATCTTATAGTCTGCTAAAAGACCGCATTAATATTTAGTCTTAATTTTTTTGTGTTCTTAACGTTAAAGTTATTGTTAAAGTAGCTTTTTGTAGGTATCCAAAAACAGGGGAAACAATATTTCACACGTAGGATGGTCAAAAATGTTCAAAGTTTTCAACTCATCTCAGAAGTTAGTGTGAGAATTTAGCATTCTACTATTTAATTACAAATTTTGCCGTGTTATGAATAAATAATTTTATGTCTGTAAATCAAAATAAAATCGTAAAGCGTAAGACTAGTGCAGTTTTCGGCAACGCACTTGTGACGCCTCTGGTGTTGCGGGCGGCCATGTAAGTATAACGGTACCGCTTACCATCAGGCGATCCGTCTGTTCGTTTGCTCCCTATACCATAAAATAAATAAACCGGCCAAGTGCGAGTCGGACTCGCACACCGAGGGTCCCGTACAAGCCTGGAGGTACATTATGATGTATCTAAAAATTTATGCTTTTCACAATTTTTTCTATATCTGTGCTATAAGACGTTGCTTCGTACCAAATTTCAAGATTCTGAGTTCACGGGAAGTACCCTGTAGGTTTTAAATCCCCTGGCTAGTGTCGACAATTTGTAGCATAAACGGCTGTATCCTTTGATTGCGTTGGCTTAGAAGTTAGATTTTTTACAGTTCCAAGGGACAGTAGACCTGAGTATTTGATATGACTTTGAGGTTGATACCTCCACGCGTTCCTAAGAAAAAGGGTCTTGACAGCCAGACTGACAACAAAGCGATCCTACAAGGGTTCCGTTTTGTCCTTTTGAGGTATGGAACCCTAAAAAGAATTTGTTTTGAAATGTTTTTCACATTAGGTATGATTGTTTGATGGTTGTTGAGTTTGTATAAAATTTATTAATTTTTGTAGTTAGCGATTCTAGACATTGTATCTACTGTACTATTGTGTATAAATACTTAGTCCTTGAGATTATGTTTAGTGATCCTGATATTAAATGTTTTAATAATTTTTGTATGACCTAGAAAACTGATTTTGAAATATTTTATGTGGTTAATTTTACTTTAGACTTCTTGAAATGATCGTACGTTGAAAGCAGCAGATATTATGAAATAGTGCCTAATACCTGTATTTTATATAAGTTTAATTAATAAAGTTTTAAATGATTTTTTAATTGTGACAATATTACGTACCTACTATAGACAGAAAAGCTGGAAGAAGAAAAATTTACATTTAACGCTTTTCATATCGTCAAAAATAAATTCATTGCTTTAGTTAGGGAAATTAGCGCACTACAACTAGAATTAAATACAAATGTATGTATATTAATACCCAATCTATAAAAAAAATATTTTTCATACTATGAATTGAACAACCTACTAAAATTCATTTAACGCCGTATTACACATTGGTTAATTAGTGTATGTGCTGCGGACCTCGGTATGCAAGTACATACCTACAAAACTTCAACGTAACGTTGTTTCCCAAAACTTACCAACGAGCAACAAATACCAATAACTTACGTTTATTAGTTACTTTAACAACTATATTAACAGTCAATTGATGCTATTAAGTAATAACTTAATACTTAGCATTGAGCAAACAATATACTTACTAATAATAATGATCAGAAAGTTTCTAACTCATAAATTAATTAAACGGAAGAAAGGTCTTTCACTAAACAACTTTCGAGTCAAAGAATGTACTACGTCCGTTTTATAGGAAAAACGCGATGGGGGTGCGAGGTCAGTTTAGCGGGCTGCCTCCTTCCATAATAGGTAGCCACGATACGATCTCGGTTAGCCGCGTAACGGGCAGTCGACCGGAGTTGCTGACGGCGGCTGGTCAAGTGTCCGTCGACACACCACCGCACCTTACATCGCGCTTATTTCTCACTTAGGCCATAACACGCATGGCCAATGCCTAACTCCCGATTCTCTCCAACATGGGTTGTACTACCAGCACCACAAACATGCCCAATACGGCAGGTATGGTAATGTGACATTTCGGTAATAACCCTTTTGCGTATGAGTAACATTCAGTTTACTGATAAGCTTTTTCTAGTGTGTCTATTTTTAGATGGCAAATAAAGTAAACAAGAACGCCCATTTATGACTACACGGAATGTAGTTATCGAATAAGTAATGAAAACGACGACTGAATGAAGGGTTTTTAAACTTGAATATAATACACTTATGGTGTTTAAAAAGTTTTTCGAATAAAACAGGTTTTACGATCTTCAAACAAATTCAAATTACTGTCTAATAATGTTTCTAGGTATTGAAAGTGTTTATCGAGTAGGTATCCTTCGTTTTCTTAATGTGTTCTTAATGAAAAAGATTACCAAAATTAACAAACTCCTGTGTAATGAAAAGTGAAATGTGTATGTCACGCACTATATAAAGTGAGCTCAATTTAAAATAATAAAATTAAAAAGTTACTTTGCTGGCATGTTGAAGATTCTTTAAATTGTTGTTATATTATGTTTCAGAGAAAAGTATACAGTTTGAAGATGATTTTAGCGACAGCAATTCCAAAGTCGTAGATGAAATTATTTACAGAGCATCTGATGATATAAAAGTGCTTCCTTCGTGTGATAGTTTACCAGAACCTGTACATTTAGTTAGAAATAAATCTACTCCTAGTTTAAATACTGAAAAAGGTAAGGTTTACAATTTATCACTTTTACTATAGCGACCGAAAATAATTAAAGTGTCCATCCAAGATACAGAAAGACAAAAACAATTAGCTAACATTACAATAACAGTGTTTCTTTGTGCTTATACAAAAAAAAGGTTGAGTGAGAACTACTTCGGAAATGAACTATCTACGTGTAGGATCTCACCACAAAAAACAATGACTTGTGATGAAAGACCTATGACGAAAATAATGTAATAAGGTTGAATTTGTGATAAAATATTTAAAAACCTAACTAATACAATTGTTAGAAATAACATAGAACACCCGAACGCGTGAAAATGTATATGCAGGTGCAGGTACTACTTAGCTATTTAAAATTTATAAACCAGCAACTTTAATGGACCTACATTTTAGTCTACAACGAGAGGCAATGTAATATATATCCTTTTTTTGCAATCGGTTAATTTAGAATTCAATTAAGAGTTATCGTTATCACGCTTTAGCTACTCAACCAACCAGATCATCATTACATTTGTTTGAGCATTTGTAGTCCTAACAAAGAAACCTCTTGGTTTCACCTAGAGACAGACAGACGGACAAAAAAAAATTCAAATACATTTTTGGTACACATATGCATTGATTAAAAAGCTGTTATTTTAATAGTACAAACAGACACTCCAAATTTTATTTATTTGTATAGACAACATTTTTTTCAATTTTTTTTTGTCTGTCTGGCTGTCTGTCTGTTTATTCCCGTTAATCTCTGGGATGGCTGTACCGATTTTGATGGGATCTTCACTGGAAAGAGTAACTTTGGCTACTTTTTAGGGTTCCATGCCTTAAAAACGGACCCCTTATAGTATCGCTTTGTTGTCCGTCTGCCCGTCCAGACTCTTTTTCTCAAGAACGCTTAGAGGTATCAAGCTGAAATTCATAGCAAATAGTCAGGTCAACTGTCCCTCGGAGCTGTGAAAAAAATTAAACTTATAAGCCAACGCAATCAAAAGATACAGTTGTTTATGCTGCAAATTTTCGACACTCGCAAGTGTATCAAAACCTACAGGGTACTTTCCGTGAACTCAGAATCTTCAAATTTGTTACGCGTCTTATAGCACAGATAAAGGAAAAATTGCGAAAAGATAAATTTTTAGTTATATCATATTATATACCTACAGGTTAGTACGGAAACCTCAGTGCGCGAGTTCGACTCGCACTTGACCGGTTTTATCGACTGGCATCGCTCCGCGGCGTTACCCACGGTTGTAAAGGTACAAAAAGAAACGCGGGTCTCGAGTATGTTTTGAACTGTAATTGTGTCACGTATAAATAGTAGGGGTTTAGTGTTCATCTTTCGTTATACTCGTATAGATCTTCCAATCCTATGGCGGGTCATAGGGGGAGGTAACTTGCTACTGTTTTACGGTATGTTACATTCGGAAAACTGTATTCAACTGTAATTTATTTTCTAAATATTTAAGTATTCTCCTTGATATATTCCATACACTTTTGTCACGTGTTGCTAAAATCAAAACATCTAAACAGTAAATCACCACTACAATAGTATTTTCATAAAGTATTTTTACCTATTGACTAACATACTATAATGACATCAAAACTGAACTTATTTTTCGAAACAAGTGTCGTTTAATTAAACTATTTTTATTCCACTCATTTGAAGCGAGGAGATTTCATTACTGATAAAATTTACACTCTACCTTAAACGTCACCAACGCTGACGTGCGAAATAATTGACTAAACAAGCACTTACCTATTTTAATATCAAAGTCAAACCACCAACCCTTCTTTTATTATTATAATTTCAGTTATACCGCGAAAGAGATATTTATAATTTTTAACCGACTTCCGAAAGTAGGAGGTTCTCAAGTTGATCGGTCTTTTTTTTATGAATGTACTAGCTGAGCCCCGCGGTGTTACCCGCGGTACAACAACAACCGCGGGTAACGCCGGCACATTAAAAAAAAGGTGGAGGAGCTATTTAAAAAGTGTCCTATGTCCATCGCCTGGTTCTAAGCTACTTCCTCACCAATTTTCAGCCAAATCGGTTTAGCCGTTCTTGAGTTATAAATAGTGTAACTAACACGACTTTCTTTTATATATATAGATGTACACTGATTATTCCGTCAATTGTGGACCGATTATGAAAATTATTTTTGTATTTGAAAAGGTATGCTCCCCATGTGGTCCCATTGCCTTTATATCAGGATCTAATGATCAACTCCTCCACCTGCTTATGATCACGGTAAACAAAACCACTGAGTTAAACAGCTGTAATACCTAGTATTTTAGAGTTAACTTCACGACGTCTTTGTTTTACGTGACTTCACGCTCTTAAATCAGTTTTTATTAAAACGTGCTATCCGTTGCCTCGGGGCTATATTTACGTTTCATAGAAATATATTATGTTTTGCATATGCAGTAGGTAACTAGCTACTGATCAGCCAAATTTCAAAGTTCAATAACAGTTGCTATTAAATGTGTATAAGTGTGCACACAAGCTTCGTCTTATAACAAGTTCTTTAAACCAAGAGCGGACGTCTACGCAATATTGTCAACAGACAGAAGCATCTCTAGCCCGTGAAACGCCCGTATGCAATCATTACTCTGGTGCCCTTTGGTAAACCTAAGCTCAACACTGCAGCGCCAGTGTGCACAGCATACCCTGCACTATCTTAGGTCAAGACGCATAGGCATCGGTAAATCTGCGCGCTTACTGAAGCTCGCTACGCTTACTTAAGGGCGCTGGAGCACAGATTATCTAATAGTACTAATGTATCACTTGCGCTTCACGGGCTAGAGACGCTTCCGTCAAGAATCTATACTAATATATAAAGCTGAAGAGTTTGTTTGCTTGTTTGTTTGAACACGCTAATCTCAGGAACTACTGGTCCGATTTGAAAAATTATTTCAATGTTAGATAGCCCATTTATCGAGGAAGGCTATATATCATCACGCTAAGACCAATAGGAGAGGAGCACCAATGAAAAATGTTTCAATAACGGGGGAAAATTATCACGCGACGGGCAATAGAAGACGCAAACGAGGTTGCGTGGGTCGGCTAGTCAAAGTATATCCATAATAAACGATTACATAAATCTTTAAACTAATTTGGTATATCGATTATGACACGACATCGAGTAAAGTTTTAGCCGTTGTTAATTGTTTGGCGTAAAAGTTATTATCTTTTAGTTATTTATTTAATAGATTAAAATATATACCAATTCACTTTTTGTACCTATAAGAGAAATGCGAGATTTACATACAACTCTATTGTCTATCGCTTGATTGTTTAGTTGCCAACTCGTGGAAAGTTTTTAAATTTGTTCATACATAAACTTTGTTAAAAGTAAAGACCTGCTGATCTACATAAAAGTACCTGTATGTGAGATGCTATGTCCGCTGATAGCCACTGACCTCGGCGACATTTATGCATAAATTACCTTGACTCTAAGTGACAAGTTGTCAGCGGAACTGTAGTCGTAGAAGTACCATACTGGTGTATCACCAGAAAATGTCACACAACAACTTGGTGAATTCTAAATCAATGCGATTCTTTACTAGAATTTGTATTTACAAGGTATCTAGTCTATAATGGCGTTGAAACTATATTTCCAATCCAAGAAAAAAATGGGGGCTGCAGCTGATAGAAGTGAAAACTTAGGAATTGTATCGTCGAGGAAGCGTGCGGTGACGGTGACGCGAGTTTTACGCTTTTAGATCACCCAAAAACTACCTTCATAATACATAATATGTACACAGTAGATATACATATGGCTGATGGAAAGCGTTCGGTATCGATGACGCGAGTTCCATGATTTTTGTTCACCCAAAAAGTATCTACTCAACGCACATAAAGAAGTTTTCACTACAAAAATATTTCCTCTATTTAGTGACGTTTCGAAATTGGTACGGTTGTACCTACTGGTGCCCGTATAAAAAAAAATGAGCGCGACTCCAACACGTCGTGGAGGGTTCAGATCACTGTAAAACCATTTAAAGTTAGTTAATTAGTTAAATTAAGTTAAAAACTAAAAGGAAAGGGTTTACAATTTTATAATGCTTAGTGTACTTTCAGAAAATCCAGAAAGCGGGCATATAACTGAAGTTATTAATAAAACTGAGTACACCGATGTGCTACAACATGAAGAAAAAGTATCTAGATTAAAAGAAGTTGTTGACAAAGTTGTAGAATTACATGCTATGGGAGAGCTTGTTGATAGTACACAAATTAATGAAAACGTTGTCGAGGAACCGCCAAAAACTGAAGAAAATGTAAAGAAACCAAACTTAGAAGAAACGAATTTCTTGGAGAAAAATGAAAACGATCCCGCGCCTGAACACGACACTGAAAAGTTAGTAGCAACATATATTAATTTAATATACGTATTTGTAATTATATCTACTTAATTTCTCACATTATAAAATTAAGAGGATTAACTAAATTAGGTTCTTGAAACTCAAAATAATTTAAAGTAATACCCTCGTACAGAACATCAAGTAGATACTTTTTGGGTGAATAAAATGATAGCCCTCGTGCTGTCGTGTTTCGTTGGTGACTGCGTGAGATGTCCGAAATATTTATTATTATTTATCTAACAAATATATTTATTTTAAAGAGTCATTTTGCAATAATAAATCGATGCAATCTAAAACTGGATGCTAAATAAAATCATTTTTTCAAAAAAGGTCGTTAATTTACGGTTTTGGAATATGTATTGTAGAGACGATATAGCAAAATGATTTAAAATAACAAACGTGTTTTTTTACAGAGAGGAAAATCCTGAGGAAAAGTTAAGTCCTACCCATTCCGAAAGCAGCCGTGCAACACGTTGGGAGGCGCTTGCCGATATTGCTGCAGAGTTGCCACCCTCGCTCACAGTTGATCCTATTACAGGGCAGATTTACGCTGTTTCCAAATAAGCCTTTTTGATATTAAATTATTCTTCTTATCCACTTAAGATTATTGTTGACTTCATCCCTTTATTATAGACTTAACTACTGAGGTTTTGTTGTACGACACGGACGTTCGTCTTCGTCTACTTACCATACTCAAAAACTTTGAGTATTATACTAATACGTGAAAATAAGAGCCGAGGTAGACATAAACTATTTTTATAGTAGTTTATTATGCACTAAATCCGACTCCCGCCATCCGATTTATTTACGTTAACCGTGAATCTCTATTTCTACTCACTATATTCTCAAACTACTACCTCTGCTGAATCTTCGCTTAAACGACGTATGCTGAAAGATGACCCGGATTAGGATCAGAAATCATAACGGTCCTAATATCGCAAATAGTGCGAAAAGCAATACCTATCCGAAATCAGCACAGATTCGGATATTAGATGTAGTGCGAAAACGGTCTAATGCTTTCTGTACCAGTTAATTGTTGGGTTAACAGACGGACAAGAGTGAATAAGTCTATACTAATTTTACAAATTCGAAAGTGACTATTGGTTATAGAACGTAGTATATATAACGGTTATTGCGACAAAAAAGTACCCATGTTCTTCTGCAAAGTTCAATCTATACCGAAACTCATCCAAATGTTGGAGCGGTTGGGCCGTGAAAGCATGACAGGTTATTTCTTCAAGGTAGTAGAGCCACGCTGATTTCAGCACGAACGGGCCGGCTCGACCGGGGCGGTACTACCCTCGCATAGAAAATCAACGTAAAATGACAGCGATCATGCTGTCGTGTTTCGTTGGTGAGTGCGAGACCGGAGGCCCAATGATGCGAAAGCATCACTAGCCCGCCATGGTGTGGGTCACCATGCTGCATTGTTGCATTGTCTGCGTTCGCAGTATGGTGACCATCACTCTTGGATTCTGCTTATGCTTTCTATCAGGCAGAGTAGAGTCATTATGGCAGGGTCAAACATAAAATATATATATATATATATATATATATTATTAGTAATTATTACCATATATATAGTATGGTTATTACTAAGTATGGATACATGGTTGTTTGGCCGGATATAAGGTATTAGCCCAAATATTGTACAGCTATATAGGAGCTTGATGATTTATTAAAATTATGACAGCTTTCAAAAGATATAAACGTAATTTAATATCGTCTTCGTCATATAAACTAGTTGCATTTATACAATTGGGGTGGGATTAGTCACATATACAATTAATATAACCATTGTAAATTAATAAACGAAGAAGTAGGTAAGTGCTTACAGTGACTTTATTTTACACAACTTCATTGGGAAATAATCACACGATCCGACAAACGGTAATCGATCAACACTAGACATTAAACCGTTACTCGCGCACATACAGCAACACGGTAGTATCCATACCCACATAAGCCCAAATGGGCCTACACTGTTATGACACAGAATGTATGCGTGAAATCCTAAATGTTTTGTTTTGGTTGTTATGTGCGAGTTCGTAGTGACATGTAATGTAAAATGGATGTGTGTAGATTTCCCCTCGCAAAAAACGGCAGACTGTTGTGTGTTGAAAAAGGTGCCTGATGGCTATTCCCCTCCGTTTGGTGGCCCGTGTTGCTCTATGTTCGCTTATTATATTGAGTTCAGGCAAGTCTACCATTACCCACGGTCGTGGCGAATCTTTCATTTTTAAAAAGCCAAGGAGCTGCCAATAAACTAAAAAGCTGGCTTTTATTTTCATAGATATATACATACAGATAGAACAAAAAATAAAATTTCTGCTGTTTGGAATGAACTGGACTCCACATTCTATCTGAGAAGAGCACTGCTAGTTCTCAAAAAAATAGTAGGTAGATGGAGGGCAGCATGCTCTCGGCTCTAATGCTGCAGAATCATTAAATCTTAAAAAATACTCATGACTCTAAACAAGACAATGTGGCTTGGCTTTTTTTAGATGTAAAATCGATCAAATCAAAACGATGTCACCTCTAGTTTAGAAGGACCTCATTTTTTCAATCACATGATTTACCATATCGGTCGCTGGGTATATCCGTTCAATAACACAGAATAAACTTATTATAAACTTTATATTAAGTATTTTTTACTTTTATCATTGCTAAGCCATTATCTTTATCTGTACCTCCAAAGATAACAACACATAAAGAGTTAGATGCGAGACAATCCCAGATATTCTTAATCCATGTATCTATTACTTTGATCTCCTCTAATTCCTTTTCTTCAGGGATATTAAGTTTTAAATGTGCCATAGAAAAGTTAAAATCACTAATAGAATCTATTAATGTTGAAATAGCTTCATTTGCTCCATCTACAGTTGTCAATTTTATTCTCTTTGGTTTTCCCTTTTTTAGTTGAGCAGACACACTTTCTTTTGTCAGTGTCAGGTAATCATGATAGTCACCAGTAATATCATCACACCCCACAATTAGTGATGATTTTCTTTTTTCTAACATGTGGTCAAAGATAGACAAGGCAAGATGTGGTGATTTAACTTTCACAATTTTTGGTGTGCTTAGTCTATTCGTGTGCACAGCATCGCCATAATGTAAGCTTTTGCTCAATTTTAATTGCACTAACTTTAATGCTGTTAAAGCATCTTCTGTTGAACAGTGTCCTTTATTTCCCATTTGAATCTTTTCATGTAAAAATTCTCTAGCCAGTGTTTGTAGTTTTGGTTTGCGCGTTCTTTCTCCAGTAAAGTTATACACTAAACTAGTATCAATAATATAAGGATGCATCATTTGTAATGCATGTAAATCTGAATTTAATGACTGGCCCACCAGAATAGCATCAGCTGGTAAAAGTGATCTTAAATCATTTTGTACATCTTCAAGTCTTTTAGTAACATTTTCTAATAATGATTTTGTAATACCAGAGAAACGAGTCAGGTAATCTGTAATTTTGTTATAGGGCTTCACAAGTGTGTCATACACTGTTTCATGTTTTTCATTTACAATAGAGATTCTGGTTAACTCAGAACCTTCATTAGTTAGACACATTTCGCAGTCAACACCAAACATTGGTGATGTAGCTGTGACTGGAGCATATTCATCTTTAGTCAGTTTGTAATCGGAATAAGCCTCACTCAATTTACCTTTCAATGGTAAAGGAAAATTTTCTTCAATCAATTGCCAAGCCGATAATATAAGTTGTGTTCTTGTAAATTCGTCTTGAGAATTAAATTTCAATTTATAAATTTCATTTTCATCATAATCATCTTCAATAGGAAATACGGCTTTCATCATAACCAGTAAGTCTTTTCTGGCTTCAAGAGCTAAATTCAGACTGCCATACTTATGAATAAGACTTTCCTTATCAACTTCTGACAGAGGTACAATAGCAAGCTCTTTCACTAATGACCCATTATAAATAGAAGGTGTTACAACTTCAACAAAATTGTTAAATATGTCTTTGGAGTGTTCAAATTCATTACAATACTTTTCCCAATGCTTAATAGAGATACCTTCAATTACGAAACAAGTTGTTTGCTTAATTCCACAGCATTTCTCCAAAACATACCAACGAGGAGGTTCTGTTAAATTAATGTTTCCTAAAAGTGAATGTAGCATTAAGTATTGGATGTCTGTTAACGTTAGTGGCACTCTTTCATTTGCTGTGGTAGATAATAATGCTTGTTCCCCTTTCACTTTCAACCGGAACTGTGATACCATTTTCTTCCGTTTTTTAACATGCATATCTGCAACAAAAAAAAATAAGTTCATGCTCAAACATATAAAATAATCAATTGTAGATATTAAACTCTAATGTACGTCGCGAATACAGAAACCGAATAAATGTAGCAGAAATATGGAATTTTAAGAGATATGTTCCAATGTATCGATATAAAAAACAAATATCTATACAAAAAACTTTTCGACCATATTGATTAATTATTATCATCAGTCTTAGGCAATGGTGTAAAGAGCTTTTTCACTCTACGGCCCAGCTATCTTGGCGAGTCCGAACTTCGCGCAGAAGGTTGTCCAATAATTTTTTTAGGAACAAAATGGTTGCATAAGTCGACGTACGGACTACGGGGGGCGGTGGTCTAGGCTAGAGATTGACCATAAGTAAACACAATCGACCCTTTATTCAATCAAATATCGTAATTGATTAGTTTTATGTAGAAGTTATTGATTTTTGTTTATATACGACTAGCTGAATCCCACGGTGTTACCTTTTGTCGCTGGTAACGCGGCGGGACAGTGCTAGTCTAAAAAAAATTGCCTAAGTTACTCCTTAGATCATCAGTTATCTGCCAGTGAAAGTCCCGTCAAGATCGATCCAGCTATTCTAGAGATTACCCGGAACAAACAGACAGACTGACATGCAAAAATTAAAAAATATGTTATTTTGGTACATATATCGTGTACATACATATGCATTTATTAAAAAGCGGTTATTTTAATATTACAAACGGACACTCCAATTTTATTTATTTTTATATATATTAAACACTGAATTTTTTTTTCTCAGTTGAAAGACATGATTTACTTAAATATTAATTATCTATTAACGTCTACTTGAGTAACGACTGTTTGAGAAATTTTAAAACTTATAAACTTGAAAATATATATATTTTCATGACTTAATTTAAATCGATTTGAATAAATATATCGATCAAACAACACCCTCAGGCACGCGTATTGGGCATCCCTTTTTGGTCACTTCGTGCATATTCGACAATGCTCTGTACACGGTATTACGGTAACATGTCTGTCTCACGTTAGCATCAAATCAATCTTGATCGTGGGAGAGCCACGCTTCGGCTAGAATGGGCCGGCTCGACCGGAGTGATACCACGGCCTCACATAAAACCGGTGTAAAATAGCGCCTGCGCTGTGTCACCCAGTGAGTGAGGATAACGGAGGCCCATACCCCAACCCCTCCCCGCATCCCCCATAGGTCTGCAACGCACTTGTGACGCCTCTGGTGTTGCAGGTGTCTATGGGCGGCGGTAATGGCTTACCATCAGGTGATACGTCTGCTCGTTTGCCCTCATATATCATAAAAAAAAAAAAATGTGATCACAGGTGTACAAGATGTTACATAACAAATGTGGTTACTCTATGATCTGCCAGTTATTGGCTTACAAATGTATTTTGGTTATTGTTAATTAAATTCAATAATAATAATATAATTTAAATCAAATGCAACCAAAGAAATAAAATACTATTCATTACAAAATATTATTCAATATGTCACAAAATATGTGTTATGTTCGTGTCGCTATCTCCGTCTTGAGCACAGTCAGTTACAAAAGTTTTCGTTGTTATTGTTGTTTATTGTTAAGTTTTTTAAGAGAAAACTTCTCAAAAGGCGTTGTGCACTTTATTAAAATTTTAAAATTTTGGGTTGGATCAAAAATGTTAAACTCGCGGCAGATTACGTCGCGACAGGACACGTGTACTAAGACGCCGTAAGACGGCGCAGGGCGCTTGCGCGAGTGTACATGGTGACAGCTGATGGTTCGAAACATGTGACGTTTTACTTGCCACGCACCTGCGCGGTAACAACGCTGGACGTCTGGGCACCGTTCCATTCAAACACAATCTACATTCATCTATGGATCAACTAGATTTCACTAACAGCTATAAATTTAAGAGTATTTTACTTAGTTTAGGGAGGGGGTTTCACTTCTCAGTTTAGGTTTTTTCCACCGAGCACTCCTCCCGAGAAAGACTACGGCAATGGTTGCCACTCGGCGCTCGGATCGCAAGCTCGCCGCGTCGTGTCGCACAAGTTAAATATTACATGTACTTACTACGAAAAGAACAAATTATTATGTTTGTAGTTACCTAGCAATAAATTATTTAAAACTATGATAAGAGAGACATGTATTGCCAATACAAAAATACACCACACACAGATAAACCAAATAATATATTTTTGAGAAGGAATCACTATATAATAAGTTTCTGAACCTATCTTAAAAAAAAAAAAATTCATAAGCAGTTCTAAGTTTAGTTTTCCAAATTGTTAGTTTTCTTTAGTAATACTATTTTATAAGTTCATAATTGTACGGAGACTCGATCCCCCAGTCAAATCATCAACCAGGTTTTAGGGAACAAAGACTGTAATTCAGTTTGTTTTTCTCTGTATCTATACTAATATTATAAAGCTGACAAGTTTGTTTGTTTCTTTGAACACGCTAATCTCAGGAATCACAGGTCCGATCTAAAAAAAATTTCAAGCGGGAACCCTAAGCTCTTGCTGTGAATAGAGCTGTGTTTAACGAAATATGAACGCTCGGTTCAAACGACAAGATTCAATTTCACATGCAAGGTGAGAATAACAACATTTTTATGCTTAAACTTGACTTCTGTTCGAGAGTGGAACTTCTGAACATTAGTACTACTAGTTATTCTGTGGATTAGATTCTGTTCTTAACATTTCTATTTTGTTTAATCATTGAGGGATCAGATAGACAATCATTCATTCTCTCTCCATAATAATTAAAAATTGTATATTTTGGAAGAGTCATGCTTCAGTTTAGATATTGTAGCTCAACCAGAGTGATAACATTGTCTCACAGAAAACTGATTTTTAGATAGTCTGTAGCTTTTTAGTGAGATTTTACTTTTATTTTATTATCTCTCCTCTTTCTGAATTTGAGGGGAAATCAAAGGATGATAAACAAGTGGTTTAGTGGTTGTGTTGCAAACAGTGAAGCTTACAAATGAGAGAGTTCCAAGTGTTATGTATTGGGTTGGTACTTTCTATCAGGTGATCTGTTTGCTTCTTTGCAATAACAAAAAAAAAACCATTGTGCTAATAACGTTGTTTAAAACTCTCTAAACTAAAATCACTAAAAAGTTAATTTTAAACACCAGATAAATTAGATATGTCACACTAAAAATAGAACTCAATTAAACAAATACACACAAATAAGAAATCTAGTTTATCGCATCAGCGGAATTAGCACCAGTGTTGGAAACTGAAAATACTAGCTAGAGATCATATTTTTTTAATGAAATTGGAGGCAAACGAGCAGACATATCGCCTGATTGTAAAAGATTACCATGGACACCCGCAACACCGCAACACAAGTGCGTTGCCAGCCTTTTAAGAAGGAGTATGCTCTTTACTTTGAGGTTTGAAGGTCGTATTGGTTCGGGAATACTATAGGCGACAGTTCATTCCACAGTTTTGTTGTGCGAGGCAGAGAGTTCCTGGAAAAGCGCACAGTTGTGGACTGCCAACCATCCAGATGATGGGGATGAAACTTCTGTCGCGTACAGAAGAGGAGGACACAGGACATACGACCCACGGTAGTTTTTTTGTGGATATTGTGGTAGCTTGTCACATCATAATTTATTCATTCTATATCGTAGTTAACATACCCTCGTTACTATAAAAAAATATATGTTTCAAGTTTTTAAATAACATCAAAAACTCCAAACAAGAAAAACATACCTACTTATTTCAATATCTGGGGATATTACTTATTATTTTTTTTAGAATTGATTTCTGCAATACAACTTACTTTTTTCCACTTCAGGTGCATGTCGTTTTCGCCAAGAAATTATCTTACTCATCACAACCAAATAACAGATATTAAACGTTTGTAACTTCCCATGTGCAGACTGCACGAAATTCATTCACAGTTGACGTTGACGTGAACTTGACATTATTAGACCACAGAGTACTTAAACATCCGGGAGTATACTCCGTTTCGCCGTTTTGACGCAGTCAGTTATGGACTTAGAGCATATATAGCTAGAGGGGCAGGGCAGCCGAACGGGTGGAAAGCGTGATCGTAGTTGACTGACTTTGGGTAGTGTCTGTCTCTCTCACGCAAGCTTCTGATCACACATACCAATTTGCATGACTGATTTTGCGCGAAATACACCAACCAATCAGTAGCTTGCGTGAGAGAGACAGACACTACCCAAACTTAGTCTCTCTCTCTCTCTCTCTCTACTCCGATCACGCTTTCCACCTGTTCGGCTGCTCCTTCAGTTATATATCCTAAGGACAGACCTAGTATCAACGTCTGTCTACAGCATTTTATTTAAATTATCAATGTACTAAAAACTAGCCATGCCTTATTGATCATATATAGTAATCTATAATTTGCATCGAATTGTAATAAAATATGGCATGAATGTAACGTCACTCTCACTTAGGATTTAGGAATAAGAATGAAAAACGTGTAATTTACTGGATTTGTTTATAACTAGATATTAATCTTAAATAACACAGTTGATATATTAATTAGGTAAAATACACCAAACATCTATTCATTGATAATTAAGCTACGATGCGACGGATGTTAATTTATTTACTAGTGCAGTAATTGAGTTTAAGTAAATATGATATTTTTTGTTGTTATGTCAATCATTTGTTAGGCAAACTTTTTTTAAGGAATGAAGTCCATGTGGATTTGAATCATGCTTTAAACTTCGGACGAGTTAATATCACCCACTCTACAATAAATATTTTACACAAACATGAAAGGACAAGTGGGAAAAGACAAATTGAGAAAATGTCCAAAGGGAAACGAAATATCAAGAATTGTATTAATTTCTTTAAACCATTACCCACAAATATACACAATGATAAATACTCATTGAAATGTATTTTAGAATGTTTATTTAAATAAACTAACAGATTGTGTATATGTATAACTCCTAAAGATTATGTACATTAAAACCTATTTCTGTTGTCTTGGTACTTGTTGGTTTTGATCTACATCTTCGATCTACTATGTTTAAGTAAAAAAGGGGAAAAAATGGTATATTTTATATTTCATGTTTGCTTTTATAAAAGATCTGATTACATATTTCTTTCAACTTCATATAAATTAATAAATATATTTCATATACTAATTTAAAACTTTAAATAACCCAAAAACATTGCATCCAACTTTATCGAATCCATTTCTTAAATATGTCAACTCCCATTAGATTAGATTCATAACTTGACTTCAACAATCCTGCAAAACCCTTAGCCATATATTATCACTTATATCAAAAAATTACAGTGGATAATGGTCGGAAAAAATCTAAACAAGATTCTTGAATACATTCATGATTGCCATAAAGATACCATCACTTTGTTAATTCATCATTACCCATTTCATTATTGCTTAGACCCATAATTATCAGATATTATGCAAACAATAATTAGGCCAATATTTGGGCTTTTATTATTATATCTAATGTATCATTCTGGGGCATTCACTTTATTTCAATTAATTATGGAGAACTTCAAGGTTTACGTATGTATCCAAGCAGGTCCAGATGTGGTGAATGCATTCTAAAATGCATGTTAAGTAGCATTGTAAGATTATGATAACCCTAAACCACACTAGCCAAATAACAGACAAGGCGTGATGAAATATGTCTTAACAATATGCCGATGTTTAATCAACAAAACCGTTGTAAAGAAGTACCATTAAACCAAATAAGCTTAAAATGGATTATCAGAACACCTGATAGTCAAGATTATCTAACATTGCGGTAACAAGTTTAAGGACAAAAATATGTTATTTATATTCTGTACTTTTAATGTGGTCACGGTGCTTAATAATTATCTACTTTTTGCCTAAAGTCTTTTCTATGAATGCTCGCATATCTTTTAGTTCTGTCTCGGAGGAACTATGTGTCAGTCCTTGGTATGTTGTAAACTCTACATTATTCATAAAGGTTTTTAGAAATGAGGCCGTCATCTGGCCCCACTTGAAAGGAACAACTGGATCACAGTCACCATGAGCTTGGAATATCTGAAACAAAGCAACTTTGAAAAAAAAAACTCATTAAATTAAAATATAGATTATATATTACTAGCTGAGCCGCAGTGTTACCCGCGGTTGTTGGCAAGTAGCACGGGTAACGCCGTGCGGCAAAACTAATCTAAAAAAAGTAGCCTAAGTTACTACTTATATCATTGGGTATCTGCCAGTCCCGTCAAAATCGATCCAGTCGTTCCAGAGAATAATCCGAACAAACAGACAGAAAAACTATCATTTTTTTATGTAAGTACCTATATACTTTGATATGTATCTAGTGGAAAGCTCTTAATTTGAAATTAGAAATACACAATGTTTTTTAACAAAGTGGCTACACTTCAGTCAATTTCTCATTTTACGTGCATTATCTACCTTTTTTATTTGATCTGAGCTTACAAATTAAAAGCAGTGAAAGTTTTATACAACGTAAAAGATAATGTTGGTACACCTCAGATCGAACAAAAAAGGTTGTTGCATATGTGTGTATTAACATGTGTGTTTCCTTGGAAGTGGCCGAGTTTTTTGGCTTCAGTAAGAACAAAAGCCGTGCGTTATCTATCTTTTTTTATTTGATCTGAGTTTGTAAAATCTTCCGCTTTTCTTTACTATATACCGTGACTGCCGTACCTTATATCATTGATCTCTGTAGGTTAAATAGATGGAATCGTTCACTTGGCTCCTATCCCTTTTTGCAGCCACGGTGCTTGAGACAATTACTCATTGTCTACCTGTGCCTGTTTCCAGGGTTTTAAGTTCACCCTTTGGACGCCGTGGTACCTACTCTCTCGTCGCCTACAGATGTCCTACCCACTGCTGAAGCTTTAAGTTCACTGTCTGGAAGACGCGACGCCTAAGAGCGCGTCGCCTACAGGCGCGAGAGAAACTGCTGCGAGTGCCTACAGGAGCGTACGATTCCGATTTTTTGACTAACTTTGTCCCGCGGCGTTTCTCGCGGTACGACAATAACCGCGGGTAACACCGCTGGGTTCAGCTAGTTTGAAATAAAATGCCAGTCCAGAGTAATGTCTCGTCTTTTTTTTCAACCAACGAAACAACGGTCGTGGTGATTAAAACATTATTTTGACATACTCATCAGGTTGCTGTTTGATTTTGTTTTCCTATATTTGAATCTATGTAACACTATATTACATTCTATTTACAGAAAGTTAAAATTTTAGAATTTTGGATTTAGAGAATATTTAAAAGGTAGTCGAGCCACGCGGATTTCAGCACGAATGGGCCGGTTCGACCGGGGCAGTACTACCCGATCACACGACACGGACCGGCACAGTTAATCTTTTAACGTAAAATCACAGGGTTCGTGCTGGCCTTTTTTCGTTGGTGAGTGCGAGACCGGAGGCCTAATGATGCAGAAGGATCACTAGCCCGCCATAGTGTGGATGCATGCATTGTGTTGAACAGAGATAAGCAGAGCTTGTGTTATGGCTACTAGACAACTGATATAAATTACTATACTTTTTTTGTAATTACATACATATTATACACAGAAAACACCAAAAATCCGAAACAAATATTTGCAGATCATACAAATATTTGATCCGACCCGGAATCGAACCCGAGACCTCAAACACAGCAGTCCCACCGAGTAGTCATATCTATACAAATAAATAAAATTGGAGTATGTTTGTAATAATAAAATAACCGCTTTTTACTAAATGCATATGTAATGTATATATACATGGTACATCCTACATCCACCAAAAATGTAGTGAAAAAAAATTTTGTCTGTCTGTTTGTTCCGGGTAATCTCTGGAACGGCTGGACCAATTTTGACAGGAATTTCACTGGCAGGTAGCTGATGATCCTGGGCGTAACTGAGGCTACTTTTTTAGACTAACGTTGTCCCGCGGTTTTACTCGCGGTACAACAATAAGCGCAGATAACACCGCGGGGTTCAGCTAGTAAATCTATACAAATAAATAAAATTGGAGTTTCTGTTTGTAATATTAAAATAACCGCTTTTTACTAAATGCATATGTATGTATACACGTACATATACCAAAAATGTAGTTAAAAAAAAATTGACTGTCTGTCTGTTTGTTCCGGGTAATCTCTGGAACGGCTGGACGGATTTTGACGGGATTTTCACTAGCAGGCTGATGATCCAGGGAGTAACTTACGCTACTTTTTTTAGACTTACTTTGCTCCGCGGCGTTACTCGCGGTGCAACAATAACCGCGGGTAACGCCGCGGGGTTCAGCTAGTACTACATATAGCAGACTATTTATAGCCTACAGGAATGAAAATAAGTTATTAAAATTAAAACGACCTATTTAATTAACCTTCTATTCCTGTCTGCCTTTTAATGGGAGATTTAACAATAACCGTATACGACAATGGACGAATAATATTAATTTATATTAAGACCATTTAAGATACATTGTTTCGAAGTAAAAATTACAGGGTCATAAAGTTACCTTTAATAATCCATGCTAACATTAAAATTCGAAAGTAACTCTGTCTGTTGTGAGTTCAAGGCTAAATAGCTGCACTGATTTCAATGAAATTTGTACATGAAGATACAGTAGCGGCATTAGGGTAGGGCGCGGTTGGGCGATCGCCCAGGGCGCCGGATTAAAAAGGGCGCCACAGGCGCCATACGCTCATAGTTCGAGGTCTACTTTTACTCAAATTCCCTCAATTAAGCGAAAAAATCTTTATGTTTGTAACACATGAATAAAACGCAGTATTAAATGTGTTCGAACGGAGCACTGCATGCAGTTCATTTTACCCGGAATCCCCAATCATTGAGAAACACATTGTCTTTCCCTTTTTCACATTTGAGTTAAAAAGAGTTAGCGTTATTTTTAGTGAAGCGGAACAAACTCAGCTTATTCATAAAATCGGTGCATATGTATAAAACAATTATTCCAATTATTTTAAAACAAACAGACGCGACTTAGTAGTCAGATAGCTAGGTTGCGATGCTAACATTCGTGACTTTTCGTTTCTACTACCGAGTGACATTAGTTTTTACCCGACTTCAAAAAGGAGGAGGTTCTATGTTCCACTGTATGTATTTTATTAGGAATACAAATAAATGTATAGTAGGTAGTGGAGCCTCTATGTGACAAGACAGATCAGATGATTGAAAACTGTGCTGAAGAGATTGTGGAATGAGAGTTTCCAAATGAAAGGTGACAAGCTGTGATACAAATCCCGCTTAGGATGACTCCATTGGTTTGGCTCGAGAGGCATCACGGAACCGTTTTATACCGGCGGACGCAGGTGATCACTGGAAAAGTATGCTTTGGAGATCACTTGTGTCTGATCCGCAAGGAGCCAACGCCTAAGTGTCACCAGTGCGATGGCCAGACCGTGGGCACGGCGCTCCACACGCTGACAGTATGTCCGGCGTGGGGGGAGCCGAGGCGTGGTCTTGTGGCGGTCATCGGGGTTCTCTCGCTCGGTATCATGATTGAGGTCATGTTATGTTGGTGAAGGAGACGGTGAAGCAGGATCGATAGAGGTTTCGAACTTTCCCGGTTCGCTAAGCCAAGGCCAGGTACCGCAGACAACTCAGGCGCTGGAGATCGAAAACAGGATCTCCGTCCTTCATAAGCGCAGGCCTGGGGGTGACAGATGTGGCCATCTATCACACTAGCAGAAGCAGGCCCGGTTACGGGCCTTTTGGGGACAGCAACGGGAACATCGGAATTCCCACACAGGAGGGGGCCATCTTTAAATTATAGGTGGCCCGAGGTACGTCGGGGTCCCAGGGTTTTCCTTTCTAGGCTGCATCTGGTTCCCCGGCTACCTACCGGTACCGGTACTCGAGAGGGCGTGCGGTTTTAGGCGGTTCGAGTACGACATGCCACCAGCAAGTAGGTATCCGGGAGGATTTCCGCAAGGGAAAAAAATACAAGGATGACTCCATTGATGATGTAAAACAAATACAATGTTCATCGATTGAAAATTCTAACCGATCACTTGGGACTATAAACTATAAAAAAGCTCAGTGACCACGTTGGGCAAGAATAAGCAGCGTTAAAGCAGTCCGTTCACAAATTACTGCCATCCATGATGCTTACTTGGCTATTGAAACTCAGAAAACGGATGTTTAAGTGTCTCATGAGACTTCTACCCAAGCCGTCTTTAGTCTTTTGGACACTACATTAATTTCAGTCAATGAAAGGTTCGAACAGTTAAATGACCACTCGATATCTTGGTCTTTTTTGTACAATATTAAACAAATTCAGGGAAAATCCGACCTTGTCAAACTCTGTGGTGATCTCCAATTAAAATTGACTGTAGATTCTAAATCAGACATAGATGGTTGTATGTTATGAGATAAATTCGTAAGTCTGAAATTCTTCATGCCTGATCAGAATGTTTCCTATTTTAGTTTTAAATTTTATTAAAGATCGCAATTTATAAGAAAGGTATCCAAATACATGGATAGCATTGCGGATATTATTGTCTATTTAATAGTTGCTAATGGGGAGAGGAGTTTTTCATAGCTGATGCTGATACAAACCTATCTTCAATGAATAATATCTCAATCTAGATTGACAAACTTAGCAACTTAATTAATTGAAAAAGAAATTGCTGAAAATATCGACTTTAATAACCATATAAAAGAGTTCACCGATAGAAAGGCCAGAAAAGTAAAATTTTATTAGTTTTTTTCTAATTAATAATTGTTTCTTTCATTTTATTCTATCATTTTCCTTTTTTCGTATGGGTTTTAATTGCAGTTGGGGGGCGCCGTAGAAATCTCGCCCAGGGCGCTGGTGGTGTTAAAACCGGCACTGTGAAGATACTTTGATTTTTAAGTAAAGACATATGATACTCTTTACCGCGATAACTGACATACACACGGAAGTGCCGCAGGCGACAGTTGGTTAATTCAATAAAAACAAAATAAAAGTTGATGTAGATTTTCATTTTATTGTATGGAACTGCAAACGGTTCACTTGATGGTAAGTGACCATCCATCAGCTTCCCAAATACTTTCAATAAAAAATAATAATAAAAAGACAGCTGGTGGTTATCCTGATTTCTAGAGAAAGAGCATTAAAGAGGAGAATAATTCGGTTAGGAACAACGAGATGACACAATTATTGAAGGAAAGTACCTGTTTTAGATACATTTCTGCCTTAGGATTAACATATAGTATAAAAGCGGGCACGGCAGTACGGGAATCACAAACCGCTCGGTTGCTGCACTTCAGAAAGCTTGGTAACTGCAGTCTTATAGCAGGCGGCTTTTAGCGATAAGATATCAGTAGTGCGAAGGATGTGGGGATGTGTGTGCAAAGGAGAAGAAACGCGAAAGGCCCCAATAAAAACCGACCCGACCGAATGATTTACCCGATCGGCACAAGTTGATTGAAACCGAACAAGTGCAGTAATTTTTTGAGGGCGGCTTTGTTGTTAGACAAATACTGCCGAGAGAACATTGCTTATACGCTTTTATGTTAACAGTCCTACAGCCCTTATTAACAATTTCCTCATTTGCAGTTTTAAAATAACTAGTGTTCGCCCAATGGTCGAACTTCGATCACTATTCGTATACACTGCACTCCTCCTCTAATATAAACTTTCCATATTCCTCCATTCACATAACTTTTGTAAAAAGGGGTACAATTTTCTTGCTATATGAATTAACTAGCTGTTGCCAGCGGCTCCGCCCGCGTTTATGTCAGTTATCGCGGCAAATGTAGTCGTGTTTATTCTGATGTATAAGCTATATTACTGTAAAGTTTCATCCAAATCCGTCCAGTAGTTTTTGCGTGAAGAAGTAACAAACATACACACTCACCTACTTTCGCTTTTATATATTAGTGTGATAGTAGGAAGAATATATTACATGAGAGATATGAAACCAGGTAATACTTACAGCTAAATCTGAAGGCGCCTTCACTTCTTCAGGGAAGTGAGCATGCCTTGGTAACCAACAAGATAGCGACATCACGCCAGCAAGACGTTGTGGATATGTCAAACTAGCATGCAACGCCAGAGCACCTCCTTGAGAAAATCCACCCAACAGTATCTTATTTGAAGGAATGCCTGCCTGAAAACAATTTATAGAAAGCTTTATTAAATTCAATAAACATTTAATAACTTATTTTGCAACAATGATGAAAAGCTATACAGTCAGCCCATGACCTTATTTCCTTGTTTTACTGATTTTTTTTACAAAATAATATCCAAGTCTTTTCTTGCTCATTTAATTTATGGATGATGATGAATGAGTGATTATGCTTTGAACATTGAGATTCCGATTACCGTTGGAGAGCCACGCTACTGCATGAATGGGCCGGCTCGATCGGAGTGATACCACGGCCTCACAGAAAACCGGTGTGAAATAGCGTTTGCGCTGTGGTTCACCGAGTGACTGAGGATACCGGAGACCCATACCTCAATCCCTCCCTACATCTCTTTCCCCATCCCCCAAAAAACGGCAACGCACTTGTGACGGCCTGGTGTTGCGGGATTTCATGTGCGGCGGTAATCGCTCAACATCAGGTGATACGTCTTCTCGTTTGCCTCCTATACCATCCGGGCCACGGAGAGGCGGTTAAGCTGTCGTTCCCGTTTGTTACAAGACTATCTAAGGCGATCAGGGTGCAGGTAGTTTCAGCCTTAAAAAGTCCGACGCCAGTTAGTCTACAGCACTTGGATATAGTCTAGTACTTCAGTTATGGAGGTCTGATGCCAGTAGCAGTCGTAAATAACTATGTTCATCCGTATCTTGGTAGACTTAAAGCTGACCCCAACCTATTGCTAAAAAGTATCACCAACCTCATCTATATAAATCATTTCTCTTATTGACAAAGATTGCTTAAAAAAACAGAGCAGAAAAAGTTGTCTTCATCATTGGATCGACATAGTAGCCAAGGTCTACAAGCACTTTGGTATTCTTAAATAGGTACTTAGGATGTAGCATTAAATTTATTTTCCTAATTAGATGCACCATGTGAAGGATTTCTAACCAAGCACCCCTTCATTATAAATTCCTTGACTGTCTAAGTGTGTTATATGATAAGAGTGTTATATGTATGTATGTATATGTATAACATATATTATTATTATAAGTAATTATTTCATTTAAAACCTTTTAATAAACCATTTTATTTATGAAATAACTTACATGCATACAGTTATTTTAATAGATATTTATTCTGCAAACGCCAAAATAACCTTAAATTGTGAGAGCAAAAACAATTTAAGCGCAATAAATAATATCATTCATCAACAACCCATAACGTCCCACTGCTGGGCTAGAGTCTCCTCTCAGGAGAGGGAAACAAATACATGTTTTTTTATTATATATTTTAATGGGACTAATCCCGCCCACACGCCCACCACTGTAACTCCTGTACCCCAGGATCAACAGCAGTGACCCATGTACACACTGCGTTATGACACTCGGGAAGTTCCAGGAAAAAAAAAAAATATGTATATATCTAAAATCATTATTAAATGTAAAATTTTAATATATTTCCACATTTCTGTTTGAAGATCTTTAAAAAAAACTTTATCCTGTAATTTGGTTATTGTCAGTTAAGCTAAAACGGCAGGAAAGTCTCGATATATAGGAGACGACTAGGACTTGCAAGAATAAAGACAGTGATCAAGATATAGCCAGGTGGTGTTGGTGGCTCTTCATAATCAGAATAAAACAAGGTTTTCATTTAATCTAATTTATGAACAAAAAGAGTATGTTAAAACTGGTTTCTTTAAACACATTTCGACATTTTCATGCATTATTTTAATTCCAACGTTCTCCGTATATGTAAATGAGTTTATTAAATAATTTTGGGTGCTAAATAAAAATTATAAATCTTTATGTGTGTGAGCTGTTTTTTATAGAAAATAATTATTTGCTATAAGATTCTGATCAGTTTTAACATTCCTACTGTTATCACAAGATAAAGTACACTTACTTTAATTTCATCCGAGATAAGCCCGTGAATTAGTTGAGTAGCCCGCAAAATGCCCTCTTCATCTTCGGGAGCAGTTGCATCGAGAGTTCTTAGATCAAACCACGACGGCATACGAAATCCTGCATTGAGTGTGACTGGGATCGTGGCTGCGGTGGGGCAAATTACTTTAACGTGAGGACCGCGGATAGCTGCTATAG
The DNA here is from genome assembly GCA_905220595.1 of Spilosoma lubricipeda. NCBI lineage: Eukaryota > Metazoa > Arthropoda > Insecta > Lepidoptera > Erebidae > Spilosoma > Spilosoma lubricipeda. The sequence continues at coordinate 9,435,537 of HG992290.1, forward strand.
TGCTAGCCCAACCATGACTGAAATAAAATAATAAATAATTAGAAAAAAACCGAATTACTTCAAATTGTTGAACAGCAAATAAATAACGATGCAAGATAATATAACCAACTCACCCAGTGTCGCCGAGTCCATGAAGGAATATAAGCTGTAAAGTAAACCGATGAAATATTAATTATCTAAGTCCTGCAAGTTTCATAACTATTTATAACATTTCTACTTCAATTAAAAATAATATTATATACTTACTGAAGCCGTCTGTTTAGCTGTAGCAGCAATAATAACAGGATTTGGTTCCATTATCTTAAATAATTGCGTGAAAATCAATACTCTATCCGCAAAACAGCACAAACAAGCAAAAGCCAAATACGACCGAAGATTCATTCATTCAGAAAAAAAAATTGAATTCAGTGTGCTCATTGCTCATAAGTCATAGAGATTGATAGAGATTGCCAACAAGACAGAAGCGTGAATTCGTGATTAATCGTGATCTTTACATCGAATAACCGGTAATCAAAGAAGATCGATTTAAAAAAATCATTTAAACTTAGAGAACCTAAGGAAGGGAAGCCAAACGAGCGGAAAGCGTGATCGGAGTAGATAGAGAGTAGCTGAGTTTGGGTAGAGTCTGTCTCTCTCACGCAAACTTCTGATTGGTGGACGCACATACTAATTTGCATGACTGATTTCGCGGAAATTGCAAACACTACCCAAACTCAGTCCCTTTCTCTCTCTCCACTCCGTTCGCGCATTCCGCCCGTTCGGTTCCTCTTTTATAGATATATATGCTCTAAGGAAATGAATACGTAAAAACTGTTTGTGTTAATCGAATTTAGATGAAACCAGATTGCAAGGTGATCCTTGTATATTTTGATCCTTGCACAAATATTTAATTTTTTTGTAAATATAAGCCCTAATAGAAAGTTACAATCCTTTACATTAAGAATATATCAAAAGTAGCCAAGTTATCCTTTTTGTAAAGTTATTTTCAATACCAGTTTTTAATTGTTTGTTAAAATCGTAGGTATATCTTTTGTTTGATTGCCTCGTTGGTCTCGCGGTTGGCGTGTGCGACTGCTGATCGTGAGGTCTCGGGTTCGATTTCCGGGTCGGACAAAATGTTTGTATGATCTACAAATATTTGTTTCTGAGTTTGGCTGTTTTCTATGTATAATATGTATATATTTACAAAAAAAAAAGTATATATGTATTTTTATCAGTTGTCTAGTACCCATAACACAAGCTCTGCTTAGCTCGGGACTAGATGGCTTTGTGTTATAGATGTCCGTTATTTATTGTTCTTTGGTTAAATCAGCGTATAGCAATGATAATTCAACGAGTGGCTTAAAAGGGCAAGAATCCAGAACTGTAAAATTTAGTTTAAAAAAATGGAATTGAAGACAAAATAATGTTTCGGTTCGCTCGGTCATAGATCTACATTGGTGACTGTTACGTAAATTTATCGGATCTCTCTTTTACACTCATTCAATATCCCGGTCCACTAGCGCTCACCACTAAATTTGATATGATACGCATTCTTGACTGTATATTTTCATAGCTTGTTATTTCTTGGACAGTCGGAGGACTTCTTTTTATATTTTGTTGAATTTTGTTACAATGGATTCAACTTTACGTGAACAAGTCATGATAAATCAATTTGTGTTAGCAGCAGGATGTGCTCAAGAACAAGCAAAACAGTTATTGCAAGCTGCTCATTGGCAATTCGAGGTGAATTTTTTAATATATGTAAACAAACAGTATGTAATCATGAAATGGCTGCTACATATATATTTTGATTTACAATTAGCTTTTGCTAATGTCAAACACTATATTAAGTTATTAAATTTGGTAACTGAAACCGATTAAACCAATGATATTTCTTGGTTTAAAGTTAGAATTGACTTTTTATTTTGGTACATGTGCAGTGTAACGAGAATAATATTTTGACAATCTGTAAACATACAATATATATGAAGTAACACGCAATATGCGAATGGGGCAGTAAGTAAATAACCTTGAAGAAAGTGTTATTATATTTTTTTAATTTGTTGCTTCATTTTGGCGCAAATGTCGTTACATTTCATGAATTCCCTACTCGCTATCTTACATTATTCAGGCTTATAGAATAAATTCACTGTTTATTCGCCAGTTGATAAAAACTTTCAGTCACAATAGGATGTAGCAGTTGTTTTGTTTATAAGGTTAAATGTTAGTATTATGACCCAATAAGATAGGCATATAATGGTTTAAATTTTCGATTCGATAGATGTTTTACAGTCGCCGTTCCAAATCGGGTTTCAATCTATTGTTTTTATGCTAAGCTTGTAATATTTAATAAAGTACACTCATAGATAAAGTCACAGGTCAAAGCCATGTGGCCTGCAGTTTCATAGGGTTTGATATTTATGCAACTATAACTCAAAATATACTTGGAAATAATAATTAAAAAAATATTATCTACATACAAGAATTACATAAATTATTATTATTTATTGAATTACATAATTTTGTTTAGTTTTATTTAAATAATAGTCAAGAACAAGATAAAAAATCTTCTATTTTTTTTTAATATACATAAATTCAAAAAAGTTGTGATGTTGACTTTCAACTGAGGTTTAAGAATGAACCTTTACTGCACTATATTTCTGTCTAACTTCTTAAGTGTTGGTTGAGAATAACAATCTTCAGTAACATTTCTAAGTAATGGGCAGATGACCCACACCTAGGGTTGCCAACCTACTTAAATAGAGTATTTACATAGTCTATACTATATCCATTGCTGGCATTAATATCTCAACATACATGTTTTCTTTTTTATCGATTTATATGCTTCTTTAGGCCTATGTTCTTCTACAGAAAAAAACTTTTTGAGTTATTACATGCAGTAATACCTGTATATCTTCATCTTGAAGGTACATTATTTAACAAAAACAATTTATCAAATTAACACAACGATATGATATGTTACTAAATTGCTATATCAAACTCGTAAGTTATGGCCGCCTTTAAGAATAAGAAAATGTGTTGCCACTTTATTGATATGTTGATTTGTCAATCTATGCTAGATAATAAAAGTAAAAATATTGTGGTGAATACAATATATCATGTTGGCTTATTCTTTATTACAAGCCTCGATGCAAAATAGTTTTTCTAGTGTGAAATTTTCTCTGTGAGATTTTTTCTAACTTCAATATTTTTGTAAATCTGTATAAAATACTAAGCTGTTCTACTGTCACATGCCGCATTACTTATGCCATTTTTTAATAATGAGCCAATAAACTATTTAAACTTTTAAAATTTATACATATCCTGTTTTAAATTCGAAGAAGTTCGTAAAATAGTTCATCTAATTGTTAATTGATACAAAAGAGTTTGTCTATCTTTTCGTCTATTTTTTCATTAGTTTTCAAATAACAGTGGGTCATGGCAAACCCGTGTGTGAAGAGCTTCGAAAGCAAATAGTTTGTGGGGTCGATGCTGATAAATCAAGTTATCAAATATCTAAAGACTTGATACTACCAGGTCTACAGTCCAACCTATCATTCAGCACTATAAAAAAAAATAGCATTACTTCTTGTTTGAAGAAATCTGGTCGACCATCCTTCACAAGTGCAGTAGAAAAAAGAATCCTTAAGAAAATTATCAAAAATAATTGTCGTGCTCGAGCTGGAGAACTCTCGGTGCAAAGGAAAGACATTATTCACAAAGACGGCGTTGTATCATTTGGAGTGACGAGTCCAAATTTGAAGTGACAGTCGGCGATGTACAAAGGAAAAAAGTTATTCAGAACAAAAATAAGGTATTTCATACTGATTGTCTCAAACGCAAAGTGAATTTTCTGGCGTTTCTTATGATATGGGGCTGCATGTCTGCACAATGTGTTGGTGGTATGCAGTTTGTGGATGGTTCCATCAATGCTGGCAGGTATCAAAATCTTTTGGAAGACAATTTACTACCCTCTATTCCGTCACTAAAGCATCAAGATTTTTTCATTTTTTAACAGGATGATGCTTCCTGCCATACTGTAAGGACAACAAAGACTGCTGGCGAAAAGCATCCCTATAATCGAATGGCCATCTAACAGCCTGGACTTATCGCCGATCGTAACCCTATGGTGAAAAATGAAAAAAGTTATCCGTAAAAATCCATCAAGATCGAAGAGCAACTTAAAGGCTAAACTCTTGGCTGTCTGGGAGTAATTACGCCTGAGGAGTGTGCAGTGCTGGTTGAAATTTTTTAACACTATTAACTTTCTATATTTTACGCTTTGCGCTATTTTCCATACTAGACGAACTATTTTGCTTCGGGGCTCGTATGTAGACGGTAAAATATTATTTTTAACATAGTGTTCACTATTAGATGGTGGCTTTAAAGGTTTATATGTAAAATATAGTTATAGTAGAGAAACACTGAATTAATTTTAGAGGTTGTTAATGTGATGTCGTAAATATTTTTTTAAGCTTACATTGCAAACACTGTCTGAAACCTACCTAAGATTGATCACAAGTACAATTTTAACAAAAATATATAATGTCCTTATCATGGTACCACCGTCGGGACATCTCCTTGCCATTAAAAAAAGAATCATCAAAATCGGTTCATAAGTGACGCAGTTATCCACGAACACACAAAAAAAAATATATATATACAGTCGAATTGAGAAACCTCCTCCTTTTTTTTTAAGTCGGTTAAAAGTACTATAGTATTGTACACCTTAAAACGGTCTACAAAAAAGTCCATGATGGTAAATGTCTACCTCTTAGGGATAACCCACCATAACCATTTTTGTTCATTTTTACGAAAAATAGTGGCTTAATTACGAAGCGATTTTAAGCAATACAGTATCAATCCTTATTCAATCAAGTACCTTAAATACATTGTGCATTTAATAGATCAATAGGACCCTTTACAGTATGTAATTTAAATGAATATATTCGAAGATATTACAGATTTAAAATGCACTAGTCGGGTCGCCGGTGCGGGTTACAAATGATAAAGATTTATGAAATTTTAATGGGCACTGAACCTAAAGTCTGCTATATAATAACGGAAGTTTTAAATAGACAGGTAATAGTTTTTTAAACTTATTCTTGTTTGAAATTAAGTTATTTACCTACATAAGTAGACTCATGTTCATATTAATTTGAACTGGATTACTTATTACTCTTTTTATTATCAAGTAACTTTATTGGAATCACAATATTGTTTATGAAAATTGAAGTTAACTTCATGCATAAAAAGTTACTACTATTCATTTGTTAAATAATTGTAAAATTGCCACAGTGCAGCACAATTAGCATGCAACTTTCATAACAATGTATTGTTAGGGAAAAACAGGTGTAGTGTAGTTGGTGTTTATGTACTATGAATGTATATAACCATAGACAAATAAAATGTGTAAATATTGCACTCTATGGTAAACTCTAAACATCTGCTGAGTGTTAATTGTCTTATGTAGTACTGTATGAAAAAAAAAATACAAATACATTGTTTTGTGTCAGGTAACACTAGAACTGGTATAATTTTGACAAAGAGGTTCGTAATTTGCATAAAACTAAATTTAGGCCTAGTTTTACACCGATAAGTTTCGGAAAACTTATTTGACAGATAGTTTAACACAATATAAATAGAAGACACATCAATTTTTTTTTCAGACAATCCGTCTGAAACTTATCTGTAACCGTGAAACAGGGCCATGCCCATTGTCATGAACATCTATGGTTAATCGTTATTGAGAAGTCGGTCCCCTTAAATATATTGACACTAGTTCACTCTTCGAATTCAGTTTCGGAGTTAGGGTTGCGGAGGTCCGATGCCAGTCGCTCCGTGGAAAAACTGAATTCAGATAAAACCTGTTGAACTAGTAGCCGACCACAAATAATCTTGGGATAAGGCTAGGAAGAAAAATAGGCTATACGTATATAAAACTATACCAACAAGTTTGACCAGAGTAGAAAAATATATAGACCCAAACCTCCTTTCTAAGGAGTAGCTTGTCCAGGCTTGGACTGTTGACGTGATGTGATGTATAAGCTACTTCATCAATTTAAAGTAGAACAACTATATTTATAAATATCACCAAAATGCAATATTGTCAACAGTCTTTAACGCTCCATATCTGGCCATAGCCTATGGCCAGATATGGAGCGTTAAAGACTTGCCTATGGCCCATAGGCCTCTGTAGAAAGGAGTCTTAAGTCTATTATAGCACGTAGGCTAGACGGGTTGGTATGAAGTTTCTTTCAAGATTTTCTTCTTTCATTACGATTCTCATAATCCATCACCACACAGAGAAATGCAATATATGACATCTTATAACTGTCGGCATTAACCGATAGTAATGTCGCGTAGGTTCTGAGCGAGGGATTTAAAAGATACGTCTCTCGAAACTGATAAAGTCTATCAATCACACCAATTTTGAAGGGATCTGTTACTTAATTTTTGCAAACTAGCTCACAGACATTTTTTTATGCCAGTGAGCAGAGTAGGAGAAAGACTATATATGTAGTTGGAAATGGGTTTAAACCGGAACTTTCAGGATCAAACGAATTCAAACATATCGCTGGTCTATATAACTGGCACTTTATCTTGTTATATATATATGTTATCATTTCCATACATAAAAATAACTACCACTTAAAAATATATTTGTCTGATTGTATTCAAATATTATGATTTCGAATAGTTGAATTATTTGCGTATCTTGTGTGTGCCATGTTCCATTAAAATTTTAGCCCCCAATATGATCTCTGTTAGTTATGAGCAAAATGCCGTACTCATGAATATGTGGTTTCTGTTAACAGGATTTGAGAAACTAAACCAAATCAATGGCATATTTTTGTATCCTCAGATGGAGTGACACTGAATTAATAATATGTGAGGCAGCCTATGCTCGTTTATGTTTTTTTTTATTGGGGGCAAACGAGCAGACGTATCACCTTATTATGGTAAGCGATTACGGCCGCCCATGGACACCCGCGACACCAGAGGCGTCACGTGTTCGTTGCCGGCCTTTTAATAAGGAGTATGCTCTTTTCTTGAAGGTCGTATTGGTCCGGGAATACCGCAGGCGACAGTTCATTCTACAATTTTGTTGTGCGAGGCAGAAAGTTTCTTAAGAAGCGCACAGTTGTGGACTGCCAAACATCTAGACGATTTGCTTTAGCTCCCTTTTAATTCTATCAGTCATCAAAGTCGATTTCATTTCAACAAACATAGTTAATAAGGTGAAAGAAACAGTAAATTCGTGTATAAAATTATGTATTTATTGTATTGCAGACGGCATTATCAATATTTTTTCAAGAAGTAGCTTTACCTGCTGGAGCTAATGGAATTGCTGCGCCACATTATCGTCAGGTATGTCGTTATGACTTTGTATGGATTTTTTTTTTCATCAACTAATCAGTCATGAAATTTTATATTTTACAAGTAACTAGGCGACCCGACGACTACTGCTTTCGAAATGCGAGTTTACTTCTTATTCAAAATTTGCTAGTTATACATTTATATTGGTGGTAAGGGTCGAATGACTGCCTCGTTGGTCTAGCGGTTGACGTAAGCGACTGCGGATCAAGAGGTCTCGGGTTCGATTCCTAGGTCGGACTGCTGTTAGGTTTTTATTACAAGAAATTCTTAATAGCAGCCCAGAGTATGCAAGATGGTGGTTTTTCCCGCCCGTGCCTCGGAGAGCACGTTAAGCCGTCGTCGGTCCCGATTGTAATGAACACCTATGGCAATCGTTTATTAACAATTTAACATGGAACGCGAAAGTTTAAAAGTTAATATGGCAATGTTATTGGGATTCCATTCCATTCCGTGCATTCCAGTTAATGTTTCACTACATTTGTCACTACACATCACTACACAGAAATAATCATGCTCATTGTACAATATTTGTCGCGGGTGAGAATCGAACACAAACCTCTGGTCTAACAGACAAACTCTAGCCATTAGACCAATAGCCCCGTCATTATTTAAAAAATATGCACGTATTTTTATAACATCGACCGCAGGTAACGTCGCGGGTGTAAGCTAGTTTTAGTGCTATCAGATATGTACCGTGTATACATATATAATTAATATAATTATGCGTGTAGTAAAAAGTGGGTATTTTAATAATACAAACAGACACTCCAATTGAATTTATTTGTAAAAATAATATGGTTATTATAATTGAATAAAAACACCAATTGTTACTCCTCGTTTCAGCAATTAATGACACCATGCAATACTCCAGCTACGCCACCAAATTTTCCCGATGCCTTGGCGGCCTTTTCGAGATTGTCGACGACGGGTAGTCCGAGCAACGCAGGCGGGGGATGCTCGAACGCAGCGCCACCTGTCTCTCCACTTGCGACACATCCCCCACCACCTCCGCCACATGTTCCCATGAACATGTTTCCTGGCAACCCCAATAATCAAACAAGTTATTCATCTATATCCTGCTCAACTGCTGTAAGTAATTAATAACAATAAATAAAAAGAAATAAACAAGCGTGTACCTCTGATCAACTTTTAATTGATACTGAACTAAATATAGATATAGTAAAAGCTGAGATGTGAAATATCAAATAAAATTTTAACAAAAATAAAACCGACTTCGATGTCCGACCAGATTTCTCTTGGATCATGGTACCGTTGGGATATCTCTTTTCCATTCAAAAAATAATCATTAAAATCGGTTTATAAACGACTGAGTTATCCGCGAATACATATAAAAATATATATAAACGGTCGAATTGAGAACCTCCTTTTTTTGAAGTCGGTTAAAAACGGATTGTAACCAAATGAGAAAAGTATATACTCCAAGAACAAATTTTAGTGAACGTTAGTTAAATGATGACAACTACAGAATTACTATCAGTATCTGTCTTATGCCTTGAATATCTACTCGGAACAAATATTTAATTTTAAGTGAGAGTGAGTTGTATACGCTATTCACATCCAAAAATTTTCTCTTTTCATTTTTGAACCTTATCATATGAGTTTCATAGAAGTATAATATTATACGTATTTTAGCCCAGTCATATTAGGGCTTTCACCTCGGAATGAAAGATAATAAGCTGCAAATTGGTATGAACCTTTGTTTTGTCATTCTAAATGTTGTCTCAAAAGTCACAATCGTTATCGTGTCCGCGTCTCAAGATATTCAAGGTCAAAGGTCACAAAAATCGGTTTTTCGCGAATATCTGGCTTCCTATCGGTTAAATGAGATTTGCATTTATTATAAAAGTTGTAGGCTATAAAATTCCCTACAACTTTTGTTTAAACTTTTTTTTCATACGACTAACCGTTTTGAAGGTAGAGCGCGAAGAGTGCACATCGTACAGTCATATACGGCCTAATGCAAGGTCAAGCGTGAGTTATGGTTATCAGTACGTTATAAAGTCAATTATTTACTTGGAAATTATAATTATTAAACAATGCCTATTATTTATGTACTAACTATTAATTATTTATATTTAATTAAAGTAAGTAACTTGATTATTTATATATAATTATTCATATTTAACTATTTAAGTTGGAGAGGCCTATGTCCAGCAGTGGACTGCGATAGGCTGATGATGATGATGATGAACTATTTAAGTATAAAATATTATTAATTCTGGATTATATATTTTAGTTTTATTTTAAGTTAACACGACATTATATATATTTTCTTTAAAACGCGTAAATTTCTCAATACTTATATACCTGGAAATACTTGTCCCTACCCTATGCCCTTTTCTATTCATTGCCGGGACAGATGTTCTATAGTATTCAAGGCCACTCTCTCCACTTTGTATGAGTCAAGATTATTCGTTAGTTTGAAATTGTACCGTTGCAACTACGGACGTACGGTTTTAAGAGCTATGGCTGATTTGTGTTTTATATGTGATAAGAAACTTTCAGAAGGTGTTTCTGTGAATGTCGTACGTGGTTTACAAACTTTAAAAACTGCAAGTATTGAAAGAAATGATGGACATATAGACTATTTAAATACTTTAAGTTCTGTAAATGTGCATTCCGAGTGTCGAAAAGTGTACACGAGTAAAAATGTCGTGTTAACTTAAAATAAAACTAAAATATATAATCCAGAATTAATAATATTTTATACTTAAATAGTTAAATATGAATAATTATATATAAATAATCAAGTTACTTACTTTAATTAAATATAAATAATTAATAGTTAGTACATAAATAATAGGCATTGTTTAATAATTATAATTTCCAAGTAAATAATTGACTTTATAACGTACTGATAACCATAACTCACGCTTGACCTTGCATTAGGCCGTATATGACTGTACGATGTGCACTCTTCGCGCTCTACCTTCAAAACGGTTAGTCGTATGAAAAAAAGTTTAAACAAAAGTTGTAGGGAATTTTATAGCCTACAACTTTTATAATAAATGCAAATCTCATTTAACCGATAGGAAGCCAGATATTCGCGAAAAACCGATTTTTGTGACCTTTGACCTTGAATATCTTGAGACGCGGACACGATAACGATTGTGACTTTTGAGACAACATTTAGAATGACAAAACAAAGGTTCATACCAATTTGCAGCTTATTATCTTTCATTCCGAGGTTGACCCCTTTTTTTACCTAATATGACTGGGCTATTTCTGGTTGTTGTCTGCAAATATTGAATTTAATAAATGTTACGATAAATATATTTTATCGTAAATATAGTTTTTCGTATGTTACGATAAATATAGTTTTTCAAGGTAGTAGAGCCACGCTGATTTCAGCACGAACGGGCCGGCTCGACCGGGGCGGTACTACCCTCGCACAGAAAATCAACGTAAAATGACAGCGATCATGCTGTCGTGTTTCGTTGGTGAGTGCGAGACCGGAGGCCTAATGATGCAGAAGCATCACTAGCCCGCCATGGTGTGGGTCACCATGCTGCATTGTCTGCATTCGCAGTATGGTGACCACCACTCTTGGATTCTACTCATGCTTTCCATCAGGCAGAGTAGTCATTTTGGCAGGGTCAAACATAAAAAAAAAAAAAAAAAAACTAGCTACTAGATAATTTTCTCCCGTTTTTGTAATATTCTTAATTGGTGCTCCGCTCCTGTAGGTTTTAGCGTGATGATATATAGCCTATAGCCTTCCTCGATAAATGGGCTGATATAAGCGCGTTCAAGCGAACAAACAAACGATTTCTTCAGCTTTATATATTAGTATAGATTTATCTATATAATTTTAATGTTACGTACCTTGCATTTATCTATTTCAGTACAGAAAATAAATAATATTGGTTTTATTACCGGTAACCCCAGTACAATCATTTTGTAATGATGAAAATTTATATTTTCAGATGTGCAGCGAAAACATGCCAAGATAAATTTGAAGATATTAGTTTAGGAGCATCTATAATTTATTTTTCTAATGGTGCGCAATGTGAGCTGTGGAATTGTGTATGAAAATGTATATTACTTTAGTAAGCACCCTATAGCATCGTCGGTTTGCTGGACTATATTTGGGGTGCTGTACTGTAGTCAATCATGTTAAATTTATTACAAAATATCGTATCTACATGTTTATATGTATACAGTGGTTTCAGACGCCCAAAAAATCCTATGAATTGTGTACTTTGGTAATCAAAATTTATAATGTGATTGTAAAAAAATTATGTAATAAAAATGTAATGGAATCGTGGATAATCTTGACTATAAATGACATACAGAGTGAAAATTTTGCTCTAGCTTCTAATGGTGTTGGAACAATTCCGTGTTTTGACGAGTTGTCGCATTACCTAACAGTGTATCTATTCCTTGACATTATTATATTATAATTAGTGAATTTGTTAGTGAATAAGTACTTTAATCTTTGCTATTCATTGTACTTGACTGCTGGGGCCATAAATATTGTGCAATCATCAGGTTCACGATTAAAAAATGCTGTCAGAACTTATTTTAAATATCTTACTGTTGATTGTGTATTTTGAATGTTTGTACGTTTCGTAAAGTTGAACCAGTTTTTTTTAATATTGAGATCCATTTCAATTTTTAATTAATATTTAAGTAAGTATACTAAGATATAATAGACTTTTTTTGCATAATCCATTGTTATTATAATGATGACAAACCATGTGTAATATACCATCTGTTGATCAGATTCATGACAATATATTTAAAACTTGTGTAGATAATCTTCATACCAGTCAAATTATATCAACAAATCCAAAAAAGTTTCGAGAGCACACAGTTAATATAAACTCAACTGTTAAGTGATGGACCTTAGGGACTAACTACACTTACTCAGCTCTCTCCGCGTTTTTCTGAATGTTTTTGTTTATATGGTTCTGCTTCTATCAATACAATATTCTAAAATTGTGAACTTTTTAACAATTTGTTGATGAGAAGTTGAAAACTTGTACTCAACTCATCGTTGAATGTAAACTGTTTCCGAGTAGGTACTCATCAACGCGACGGAACAGCGCTGAACTCTTATAGATTATTTCCACAGTGTTTAAAGTCTATATTACCAAAGCGAGCCGCGTACAGCAAATTAACCGCAGGCGTCTTTTGCGACACGCGATTGTCTCCGTACGGCTGTCGTCGTATTAGATTTAATCCTTTTCGATGAGAACTTTATAGCATTCAGAGGATAAAAATACATTTGACATCATTTTATACGTGTTTCACGCGAAAGATAAAAAGACGCCGTAAGCGGACTGCAGGCATCTCCAGAATTATTTTTTCTACAGCCAAAAGCTAAACAGACTTGAAGTGTGGTTCGTCCCTAATCTTAGCATACTAATGTTTGTACCCCTTGTCAGAATCTATCTAGAGAAGTAACAATACTAGTCTGGTTTTAATGTGGAATTGAAATAAAGCAATATATCAGACACAGATTTTTATTATTGTAATCGAGCTTTCGATCAGATGTTTTCAGTCGGCAAATGTAGTACATACCAGCATAAGAATAGTTTTTATTATTTACAAGAATTACACTTTAAATACACAAAAAAGTACTTTTCACATATTTAAAAAAAAATAAGTTTCCTAAAAGTTATGTATCTGGAAGTTTTAAATCTTGCGTTATTTCAATTCTGTATGACTGCAAGATTATTTTGTCAGTGATGAATGAAATTTAATTAGTTATTTCAAGGTTCAAATTATTGATATCGAAAGAAAATTTAAATTTATTTCTTTTCAACAATCTAGGCCCTACCAACAACTTCTAATTACCAGTAATTGAATTTTTCTTTCTTCGACTCTACTATAATCGTAAGTGTAAGAGAAGATAAATCGGAAATGTTTAATATTAAAGTGTTTAATATCGGTACTATAAATCAAAAGACACTTCTTATTACAATGTGATAAATAAAGAAAATAAAATGTCTTTAGTAGCCATTGCATATTTTACACCTGTATGTTTTCTCAATGTTGATATTACATATTTTTAATTTTATAGTGTTAGTACATATGTCTTACTTTTATAAGACACTAATTTGCTTTTTCGGCTGTCACGAATAAAAATGATTGTATTATTAATAGCTTTTGTTTGTAATAGTAGTTTCACACCATTATTGCTCCAAGGAACTTTCGACTGGAATTTCGAAGGACGGAAGACGCCAACTGAAAAAAGAATAACTAGCTAGCGGGCTTATATTTTTTAACGATAACTGCATTAAGAAAAAGTCCTGTGTCGCGGGGGACTTTACAAACATGCATACAAAGAACACCCAGACACGGGACTACAATTTGTACATCATAGAGTGTTGTCCCATGTGGGACTTGAATCCTTGACACACTCAGCGCAATACATAGCGACGTTGCGACCGTTTAAACCATTGGACCAGCGGCATAGTCATTTAACTTGCATCTATACATTAAAAAAAGAAGATGTTTTAATATATATTATTTTTTATATATTTAACATCAATTAATAGAAACCGAGAATGATTGATAACAGACAGATATGAAATTTGTGGGTCGTTTAGCCAGTATATCAGAATATAATTATTACTACCTTTCCTCTTCCCGTACTAATATTACAAGTTTTTTTTTAAAATTAAGTACATATAATAAAGCTTACCTAAAAATTACATTGACTATATTCACACCTGTAGTCAGTTTCTGTACTTTTTTTCTCAGAAATATTGATCTCGCGGTCGATATAATTTGGTTCAAGTGATTCGTTACTTTGTATTGCGGAGTCTATGTTTGAATGTTTACTATGTTGATATATCAACTGAAAGTAAAATATACGTTGATACTGAGACTTAGATTAACTAGGCATTGAAGACTTCTTTGTGAGGTAAGGGTACAATTTCACTTAGTAGGTAGGTACCTTTACCGTTACACCAGTCGTACAAAAATACTTGTTTGATAAGCACTGTTATTTAGTTCTCATAACTTTTATAAGAACTAAATAACAGGGTTTATCAAACAAGGCTTTTTAGATATCAAACATCAACATGTTTGGCAATATTTGCAGGAAGTAAATAGACGTTTTTTTTTAAATACAATTTCCGCATTAGGAATATAAATATAATTTCGCGGCGGATTTTATACATAAACATGAAACGGACACAAAGAATACCCAAACTCAGAACAACAATTTATCTATCACACAAAGTGTTGCCCCATGTGGGATTTGAATCCACAAAACTTGGCGGAGTAGAAAGCGGCGCGTGGCGATTGCTTAAACCACTAGAGACTAGACAAAAGTTAAAAGACTAATACTAGTTTTAAATGCATGACGTACGACTGTACGACCTCTGGAGCTGGCATCACATATCTTGGGGCTCGGAGAGGCATGGCGTATGAGCCTATTAACTATCTGTACATCTATACAAATAAATAAAATTGGAGTGTCTGTTTGTATTGTTAAAATAACTGCTTTTTAATAAATGTATATGTATGTAAACACGGTACATGTACTAAAATAACATTTCTTACCATTTTTGTTTGTCGGTCTGTCTGTCTGTCTGTTTGTTCTGATTTTGACGGGACTTTCACTGGCAGAAAGCTGATGATCCAAGACTTAACTTAGGCTACTGTTTTTAGACTAGCTTTGTCCCGCGGCGTTACTCGCGGTACAACAATAAACGCAGGTAACACCGCGGGGTTCAGCTAGTAGTATACGAGTGTAAGTAATATGTGTATACGTGTGGTAATGGTCCTAAACAAAAGATATGTAGGTATTTCAATTTCAACCATGCACATACCTACCTTGTAAAATCGCGGTTTTTCTGATATCCAGACGGATAATATCGACATTATAATTATAGCTATTGTAAACAATAAATATCTTGTAGAATATGTATATGCATCTAAGAAAACATTATACCAACAGTTATAACTTTGCATAATTTCCGTTTTAAATACAGAACATGAGTCATGAATGAGATTTAGAGAGATCTATAAAACCATGGTATAACAATATACTTCGCCATTTTCTTAGACCATGTTTAAAACCTTTAACAATAACGTTCTGTTTAGACATTGACAGCTCTAATTTTCTAGTTTAGCGCATGGTCTAAGAAAACAAAGTCATAGTTCCAAAACAATACCCGAAAGCGATTTCTGACAAAGGAGTCCTAATCATTTTAATAGATTTCTCCTTGCAGCCCAATACGTAACAAATTTTATTGCTTCATCACTATGTATCTTTAACAGATTGCGTCTTGTCTAAATTCAGACTCTTCTGATCCACTATGTAGTAGGTACGTCTGTCTACGCTGTAGACGAAACAGTGATCACCATTCTAGAAATCCTATCCGCCAGCCTTCGTCGATAGCTACCTGATTACTTTAGATTGTATCCTTCCAATACAAAGTAAAAGGCCACCATATTTCTCGTTTCTAAGAAAATTTATAAAGAGAGAAGGATCTACAGATTAAAATCTTCTCATCATCATATTTTCATTCAGTTTTAAAAGTTTCTGACCATGGTCCATGACTCAGTCTGTAATACGAAATTATTGATTATCCATTACCCTAATGTTTAATTCTTTTTGACGGTAAAAAGAAACCGCTAGGGTATATCAGATTGTTTTGCCAATACTTATCTACCACATTCGCTCCATGCCATCTACCCGTAAACTAAGCAGCGCTCGTACCTACTAAGTCTACTAATAGACAACTAGTATAAAAACATATTTAAACAGAAAATTGCGAAACAAATGCATATTTGCAGGTTAATATAAACATTTGATTCGATATGGGAATCGAACCCCCGAGATCTCAAGCACAACAGTCACATACTCTAATCACTGGACCACTGACAGTCATCTGCTTTTCAAACTAAAATTGCACATGTCCTTGTCTATTTTTATATTCATTAGTTTATATTTAGACTTATATAAACTTCCTACTCAACTACGCGAATCAGGGTATCGTTGCACTAACTTCCGGCTCACGATCATGTTTATTACTACACTACACACTGCAAAATGATTTGGGCAAATACTTGTAGTACAAGCTTTCTCGACAAAGTTATTTATTTAAATAATTTTATGTAAGTTTAACAATTTGCTTATACAAAAAAGTTACCAAAACCTACAAAACCATAGGTAGTCACACAACGGACTGATAGATAAAAAAAAGATTTTATGACTAGGTTCTAGTAGGTAGTTATCTCTTCTGTGGGTGTCGTAAAGGTGGTCATACACCATACTTCCTATCGTCCTATTGGCATGATGATTCAGGCTTGATCCAATTCGCAGTTCGTCCAAATACACCACACACGATTAGTTTAAACTTTCCAATCGGCAACGACGTTCAGTTGAAGTCATGGACGTCACCAGTGACAGACGACGATGTTTTAGCCGTTTTTGGGCATTTTACTCATGGTAAAGAAACAAAAAAAAAGAGAAGTGGGCTGTATTTTGCGACATGTTGAATGAGCGCGTGCCTCTACCACCGATAACAATTCTTGTCCTACAGAAATCAAATACGCCGATCCCCATACACGTCCCAATCGGAATGATCCAGCCAAAAGAATTGAAATTTGATTATGCCATCAAATTTAACTGTCATGCCAATCCACGCCCACACACTATCACTTCTAACTAATCGACAGCGTCAGGCCGATTGGACGATATGGTATATGCCAACCTTACGAGCCAAATGTACGGGAAAAAATCTCACAGAACCACAGCACTGCAGACACAGAGTACATTGTTAATACAGAAAAAGAACATACCTACCAACCTATTTGGCCAGGCTGCGTAATATAATAGTCTAAAACCTCCTTTTCACTAAGTATTTGTCCACCACTGGATTTTAAAGGCTGCTGATGATGTTGTTCGTATCTATATATTATACTAGCTGACCCAGCGAACTTCGCACCATCATATTTACATATCTGTCTCACCTATCCACAGGCAGTGTACAGTCGCGGACAAAAATATAGACTTTTTTCGTTATCTTTTAATTTTTCTTGTACACAAACCTTGCCCTGATAATAACGAATACAACAAATAAAAATTCCAATTTGGTGCAGTCGATCGGAAGTTATGCGCGTACATACATTTCGGTGATTCATTTTTGTATATAATAGATTACACTTTAAATGTCACCAACTTCATGATCTGGACCATATTGATATGGGAAAACAGGGGAATCACCAGCTTTCAAATGAAAAAAGAATCATCAATATCAAAAAAAAAGTTGAATTGATAACCACATCCTTTTCTGAAGTCGGTTAAAAGAAACACTTTTTGATTCTTTAGTTGTATTCTTACTTTTACAATTACATTCTCAATCTTAGAATCATTTTATCATAAATTTGAGTTAAGAATCAGGTGACATCAAATAGCTAGCTTAAAGTATCTAAAATATAGGGTTCTTCAACAACTTTATACTATCAAACATGTAATGTTTCAACAAATGGACACTAGTAGACACAAAACTTATACATGCTTCAGTTTCAAAAATTCTCTTTGGTAATCTAAACATTCTTAAAGATTCTGTGTGCCGCTTCTAAATAGCAGAAATGTAACAGCTTAAGACTTCTAATTCTAAACAAGGAGTGGGTGATCTCATGAGCTATTTTAAATAGTTATTTAGGGTACCAGTAAACCAAGTAATATCTAAAGACAGATTCCCAAGTACATCATGTTTGTTGTGGGTCTACACCACTTACAAAAGATCGAGATTTAAAAGCTAAATTCATCCCGGTGACATTAACAACAGGTGTCTGCCTCTGATGCAAGAATTTAGCTAAGTTGAGGAACTTCTGCATACTAGTGAAGTGTTAATAATAACAATAGCCTTAAAAAGGTTATTAATTACTACTCTCATATTTGAAACACAAACAGGCTTAATACAAGCACAATAAATCTTGATTTAATTTATCTCTGTTCAAGTATATTAATTTAGCACATATAACTCATTTATGATCATTCGTTACATATACTTTTTGTGGCTGATGCAATATTTTACTACAATATGTAACTCTGTACATTTAGATATCATAAACACAGATTTCAAGTAAAATCTTTTACTATGAGCGATGTGGTTTGCTCAAATGAGTCTATACAGCATAATTGACACTGAAAGCATGATACATAAGATACTGTTCTTTCATTGTATGTTTATGAGTTAAAATCATACTAATAAGCATTAAAACGGTTTACAGAAGTCATTGAATTCATTATTGTACAATAATTCTGTTCCTTATTAATAAACATTGTATTTTACGAACATCTAGTATCAAAAATTGGAACACTTACTTTAATTACTAAGCTTACCATTTCTTCAGTTTACACATTCAATTGTTCACATTTAGACAGTATATGTCTAGGTATAGGTTTGATCATTAGATGTACATCATTTCAGCCATGGATGACATCTTCTTTGGTATATGAACCAAGGTTTCAAAATAACTTGCTAGTTCATCAATAGTGACATCACAGGGAGGATTAAGGGCTTGTTGAGAACAGGTTCCGGAGCGACTACTCTGTGCCTTAGGTTCTCTCGACTCCTGTGAAGTTCCTATGTCATTCTTCCACCACTTACGTTCATTGTCAACTTCTGTGACTAAGTTTTGATCACTTGAGCCAGCTGATATAGTAAGCTGGTTACAATTGTGGACAAGAGTACATAGATTTAATGGATCACACCTAACAATATCAGATATAGTTTTGCTTGTAGATTCTTGTAATTCTTCTGCCTCTGATATAATGTTATTATTACTGCAGTTTTTCAAAATTCTCAAAATTGGTTCCTTAAGTATTTTGCTATGTTTCTTTTTGTAGATTGCACTATGTTTTACTTTTCTTTGTGTGCTGCATGTGCATTTAGATTCTTTTGGAAGTATGGGACTTTTGAAAATAATTCTTTTCTGCAATAAATTTATAAATGGATTATCACTGTTTCTATTACTTAATTTTACTGGTTCAATTTCAAGTCGTCCCATTTCCACTCCCAACAATATTTCTTCTTTTTCCATGGTTGGTACTGTAAAATAATAATAGAATTCTTTAAATTATTCAGTGCCTGTTTACCTTAACAAAGATTTTTCGCTCAGCGATAAACAAAATGAACTTTTGGCAAAAAACAGTTTTAGACTAGCTGACTGATTAGTATTATTTCTGTATACCGTATCCGTAAAATGTAATCCAAAGTTAACCGTCATGACTTATGTTGTTTTTATATATATATTGCAATACATATTAGTAGAATAGAGATTTATAAAGTGCCATGTTAGTTAAAATATTGAAATCAGGCCTTAAAACTTTTAGTGTTGTGGAATAAACTTTGTCAATATAAATAACAATTTGATTACAAACGCATTTGACATGACAATGCTTTGATGCTTTGTACGTCTACATACTTACCATTCAGGCTTTCTATATCAATTATTATATAATGATGTTGAGAGCTTCAAAACACGATTACACTCTACAAATACGTTGAAACTTCCTATATTATTATGAATATCAGTATTGTTTTGTAATTATAAAACTTCAAAGACATACTTATTTTGTTTACGTCATGCTACATTTATATTTTTTTATTTTCTTCGAGGCCAGGCCATAGACAAATAAGTCATCAGAAACAAAATATATAGGTCATCTTTCTGCACACCTGAAAATATTTATTTTGTTTTTCTTCTACATTGTTTAAATTCTATCATTGATGTCTATTGTATAATTGTGTGTGCTGTGTGTGTATGAATGAATTAAAGTTAGAATTCTAGAAATAACAATAGTAAGAAATATTAAGTTTATTTTCTTCTGGTAGTAGTAATATTATTTATCTGAAGCTATTTTTTTTCAAGATCATTAATTTTCTAGACTTTAAAAAACTAATGCCATTAAACACCAAAACAAGCTCACGATCAGAGCCACACGCCACAAGAACTTTCTTTCCTGAACGCAAGCTTGTCACTTGTCGTTGTCAATTGTCAATCAATGTTGTGTACCATACGTACAATGTCAAGACGTGACTCATGGGCGTGCGACTCAGAAGAAAAAAAAAATCAAATTGTTTAGTTTTTTGTAGCGCTATCTAAACTCTAGCACAGCAAAGCAAATCATTTAAAGAGTACAAAAAAGACGCTAGATGGCGTACAAAACGGCGTGAAATAATTAAATGTATAAAAATCGCACTAGATTAAAAACATATTATCAAAACAAAACTGAAAAAATATATATGGATACAATATATATTTATTTATTAAAATTTTCAAAATTAATACATTAACTTTTTGACCCATAATTTTAATTATTAACAGGCAACATTGGAATTACTAATGTCATCATTTGGTTCGCCAAGATTTGAAAGTTTTTCAAAAAGTTTTCGTTGTAGAGTGAGTGCAATTTGTTATTTTGTTTAAACTTTTGAGACCTCGCTTGTATTACGGACCTTCCAATATCTTCTACCACACGATAACCACAGCTTACAACCCGGATTGAGATCTTGCATCAACGATTTACAACAGCTATTGAATTTGGACCCCGATAACCAACACTTACGATTGACCACGGCTATTGAAAACGAATTTATTTTCTCCTGTGAATAGATTTGTGTTGTAAAGATGCCACGAAGATCGCAATGTGTTTTCGGCTGTCAACAATTCGGTATGTATCCATTTTTTTATTAACATCGCTACCGATAGCCAGTCGCCATTGTATTAGTAGGTATGTTAAATTTTAACCAAAAAGTACATTTAAAATACAACGTTTAACTCCGTAAACCGTATTTTCAGCCCTGACAGATCATTTAAAATGCCCTTTGAAAATTAAGAATTAAATTAACTAAAAAACTTGTGAATTGTAATGCAAACTTTGAATTGTAGGTAATATTTCAAAATCATTCAAATTTTTTCTCGACTTTTAGTAACCTCTTAATGCCATTCTTGCACTTCAAATATTTGCGTTTATAACTTTCAAGCGCCATTTAATAAATATTTTGTTTCTATCACATAACTTTTAATAATACTATTAAAAAAAGATAATTTTTACAAATTCTATTAGTACATATACATACTTTTCAAATTAAAATGTATTCAATTCTAATTCAACTGTCTACAAACTAATAATATTAAAACCAATATTATATTTCTTATATATTTTAAACATATAGCTTTAAAGCTAGAAATAACCGCTGCTTAAAGTCAAATAATCTTTATAACAAAGGTCATTAACACTCTCAAAATAAATGAGTTTGGAAATGGCGTTGCCTTCTAGCTGTAAAATTCGATTACTCCTTATATCAGCTACATATCAGTGAAAGTCACGTCAAAATCAGTCCTGCCATTCCAGAGATTAGCCGGAACAAACAGACAGACAAAAATTGTATAAAATGATATTTTGGTATAAGTACCGTGTATGTATGTATACACATGCATTTACTAAAAAGTTGTTATTTTAATGTTACAAACAGACACTCCAATTTTATTTATTTGTATAGACACATGCTTTAACTACTAGTAATCCAGTGTAACATAATATCTGTTTTCGGTTTTATGTAATGTAGTGTTATATTTTATGTAATGTAGCCTATACTATTATGTAAAGAGGTAAAGTTTGTGCGTTTGTGACGTTGTAGGAGGTAATCTCTGGATCTATTGAACCGATTTTGAAAATTCTTTTACCAATAGAAAGCTACGTGTGCTTTTTTCAGTGACATAGGCTATATAATAACCCGAAAGTAGAAATACTTTTAAGTAGTAGTAAAAAACAGTAATTTAATTATTGTACTATATCTAATTTCAGATGTTTTACATCGATTCCCTATACCAGAGACATCTTTAGAACGGTTTCTGCAATGGAAAGACATAGTGGGACCAAAGTTGCAGGACAAGACCAATGACGATATATATACAAATTATCGTATATGTAATCATCATTTTGAAGGACGCTACTGTTACCCACATAGTAAACGTCTAGCTAGGACTGCTTATCCTACTCTTAAATTAGGTAAGTCTTTATACCTAAAACATATACTATACTCTACATTGTCCCACCATGAAAGCAATTGCACCACTTTTTCATCTGTTAGTACAGGTTGTTTACTTATCTCAGTAATGTTCATCTGCCCCTGCCACATCGATAACATGTTTTAATTAGTAACATTTAAACTTTCGCGTTCCATGATATATTAACAATTATTTTTATGGGAATTAACGCGATCACTTATTATAGGTATTACATACCTCTGATTTGCCTGACGTTTCGACCAGGTTGCACTGGCCGTGGTAACCACTGTTTTACTTCCCATAAAAATAATTGTTAATGTTTTAATTATTTAAAAACATAACAATTTTTAATTGTTTTTTTAGTCGACACCGACTTCAAGCTGAAGTTAGAAAGCTAGCACACATTATATTACGACTTAATTTAATTTATTAGATAATTAAGTCTGTATAAAAATTGTCACATAATCATTAAAAGGTAGTTCATTTTACGCCTTTCAGTGTTTTTTCTGAAAAATTTAATTGATATTCTTATGGAGTCACTTTTTGTAACGAAGTTCCTTATGGCGCGTTTCGAAAAGGGGCTAGACGGAAACAGTGTAACAACACTTTTTGCTATATTAACATTAAGTTGACGTCATAGTGTTGGATATGCAACGTTAAATATAACAAACTGATTGCTAACGTCCATACCATATTGAATACATCGGTTCTCGTCCGATCACCAAATTTAAGCAACATCGGGGATGGTTAGCACTTGGATGGGTAACCGCCTGGGAATACCACGTGATGTTCGCTTTTTGCATGTATTTACAGAAAATATATTGATTTATAGTATATTTTGTACAATTTGATTATTTCTAAAATAATTTGAGTATTTTATGCGCATTTTTATTAGTAGTAGCATATCAAATAGATATATATATAAATATATATATATATATATATATAACGGAACGAACAGACAGACAGACAGACCGACAGACAGAAATACATTTTTGGTATTTGTACCGTGTATACATATGCATTTAGTAAAAATCGGTTATTTTATATTACAAACAGACACTCCAGATTACTTTCTTTTGTTGCCAATATAAATATTTTTCTTTCTTCCTTCACTTGGCTTTAGGCTAAACTATGCGTCGTCATTTGTGATACTTAAACAATTTTATCATCAACTAGCTGAACCCGGCGGTGACAAAACAGACAAATTTTTTTTCAACTACAGTTTTGGTATATGTACCGTGTATACATACATATGTATTGATTAAAAAGCTGTTATTTTAATGTTACAAACAGACACTCCAATTTTATTTATTTGTATAGATAAACATTTAATCTATACAAAAGGGGGTGTACATAAAATAGAATAAAATACAATCCTACTAATATTATAAATGCGAAAGTTTGTAAGGATGGATGGATGTTTGGATGTTTGTTACTCTTTCACGCAAAAACTACTGAACGGATTTGGATGAAACTTTACAGTAATATAGCTTATACATCAGAATAACACATAGGCTACTATTTACCGCGATAACCGACATATACGCGGGCGGAGCCGCGGGCAACAACTAGTATAACATAAAATACTTAAAATAAGAGTGTCTGTTTGTAATATTAAAATAACCGCTTTTTAGTCAATGCATGACGGTACATGTACCATATTAAATAGCATTTTTTACAATTTTTGTCTGTCCGTCTGTTGTTCCGGGTAATCTCTGGAACGGCTGGAGCCAATTTAATGGGACTTTCACTGGTAGATAGCTGATAATCTAAGAAGTAACTTAGTCTACTTGACTTTTTTTATGTTTGTTACCTCGTAACTTTCGACTAGGTGAACCGATTTCGATGATTCTTTTTTTATTTGAAAGCTGGTGCTTCCCGTGTGGTCCTATTTCCATTTGGTCCAGTTCTTGAGGTCGGCTTTTTCTTTTTGTTGAAATTTGTTACCCGCGGCTGTTGTTATACCGCGGGCCTCAGCTAGTACAAAATAGAATGTTTTGGTTTAATTTTTTTTTTTTTTTTTTTTGTAATTTCTATCTATTTAAACAACTAGCTGACACCCACGCAACCTCGTTTGCGTCGCCTATTGCCCGTAGCGTGATAACTTTCCCCCGTTTTTGTAACATTCTTTATTGGTGCTCCGCTCCTGTAGGTCTTAGCGTGATGACATATCCTTCCTCGATAAATGGGCTATCTAACACTAAAATAATTTTTGAAATCGGACCAGTACTTCCTGAGATTAGCGCATTCAAACAAACAAACTTCTCAGCTTTATATATTAGTATAGATAGTGTAGATATGGGACATCGATTACGAGACGTTGAGTTTATGAAGTAAATATTACAATACAAAAACTTCTTAGGTTTTATAGGTTAGGTTCTGAGCTAATTATTATTATAAACTAGCTGACCTATTCCTATTTCCCTAAAATTTTCGGTTGACATCCGGCTCCTATTGGTCGTAGCGTTTAGTTACACAGCCTAAAACCTTCCTCGCTAAATGGGCTATCCAACAAAAAAAGAATTAGCTATATCGGTTCAGCCGTTCCCGCGTGATTTCGTGACCAAGCCAAATAGGGATTCATTTTTACCCGCCTACGGCAAAAGCAAAGGAGGGTTATGATTTTGACAGGCTATGTATGTTCATTTGTTTCCTCATAGCTCGTTAACTACTCTTTAGAACTGGACAAATGAGGTGTCGTTAGAAGCGTCATGATCGTCTGCTGGTTATAGGCTAGGTGACGTGTCACTGAATCTAATGTGGCGCCCTCTAGCCGACGTATAGTACTGTATTAAAAAAATAATTTAAGAGTAATATGCCGTGTTTGGTATCATACGAAAGGGCTTTACTTGTACATTTCAAAAATATATACATTATTAGCATTTTCTAGTGACTTTATCCGTATTTATTCGATAATTCTGATATTTCTATGGTACCTATTTAAAATATACTTTGCAAAGAAATAAATATTATAGTGGCACCAAAACATATTAAATAAAAAAAAGTAAAAGCTAAAACCCAATTAGTTAGGTTTTGGTTTTTACTTTTTTATTATACATGCAGCTATAAAATTTTACAAAGAAGCAAAAATATTATTAATATTACCTATTACACTAATTTACACGGTTTATATACCCTAGCTGAAAGTTAATAATATATTATTTACTAGCTGAGCATACAAAATTCGTACATAGTATTACATGTAAGTTGATAGCAAATCCAAAGGCATATCCATATTGTAATAAAATTTAGCAAACAATTTGCTGCGCTTACAGACGTCCCCGTTTTGTGTGTGAGCACATACCAGATAAACATGAGCAGTCAATCACACATTGATATCTGCTAGCTGCGATAGCACTACTAACTGGTTTTTTAAATAAATTTGGATGCGTTTTATAATACCAAATACACTTTGTGTGATCCACAAATTGTTGTTCTGAGTCTGGGTGTTCTTTGTGTCTGTTTCATGTATGTTTGTAAAGTCCCCCGTGACACAAGATGTATATTCCTCATGCAGCAGTTTTCTTCCTGTAGAAAAAAGAAATTTGCACGCATCGCTGAATAAAAGAATCTTGCCGAATTTTGTAAACGATAGGTTTATTAATATTTATGAATATTGGTTATTTTATGTTTATAATTTCCATTTACCTACTAATCAATAACTTTATCACGTGTTCTTTAATGTGACATAGGTTCGGCGCATAAGCAATGTTCACTGATTATGTTTGTTTAACATAAAATGTAATATTAATACTACAGGTTCATCTGCTTCTTCTAGTCAAGACGTATCCATAGAAATTCCGCAAATCCTGCCTGAATCGATGGATATTCACTCAGTGCCACAAACCTTACCCGGATGTTCAGCTCATGTTTCAAATCTTGACCTGACTAACAAAACTGGTAAGATTACACCAGTGCCGGATTAGCCACGTAGCAAGAGTAGCAAATGCTACGGGCCCCGCGAATTGGGGGGCCTCGCGCTCCATCGCCTGTCTGACTATAAAAAAATAAGTTTAAATAAGCGTAAATTATATTGCATGCCTTAAACACGAAGCATCTAGGCTATGCCTAACTCCCACCTAAAAACCTAAAACTTGATTTCGTTACGTTAAATCGTAAGTCATCATGTCAGCAGTAAGAAGTCCACTAATGAACGTAGGCTTCCCCTATTGATTTCCATTTCGACCGGTCGGTAGCGGACCACATCCAACGAGTCCTTGCAATCTTAACCAGGTCGTCCGTCCGCATTGCGGGGGGCTTTCCTACGCTACGTTTGCCGTCACGGGGTCTTCGCTCTCGAACCTTTTAGCCCCATCGGCCATCGGTTCTTGGAGCTATATGCCCTACCCACTACCACTTCAACTTGCTGACTTGCTCTGCTTTGTCGGTAACTTTAGTTCGTCTACGGATCTCCTCATTTTTGATTCGATCTCGTAGAGAGACCCCAAGCATAGCCCGTTCCATAGCTCACTGTGTGACCCCGAGCTTTCTTATGAGGCCCATAGTAAAAGACCACGTCTCGGCACTGTTGGTCATCACTGGTAACACACACTAATTAAAAACCTTCGTCTTTAAGGACTGTGGTATTTTGGACGAAAAGACTACGTAATTTCCATAACACATCCCAGCCGATTGGGCTTTGTCGATTGACCTCTTTCTCGAATTTGGAATTGGACCATTTGTCCCAGATAGACATATTCATCAACAACTACGAGCTCCGATTAACTTGTTACCGGAAGCATTCAACACAATCAATGCTGACCTATCGCGTATTGGAGTATGGAGTCATAACTATGGACTTAAAGTTAATCCAGTGAAGACGCAGGTATGTGTTATTGGCAGTCCCGGAATGGTCTCAAAAATTAACTGGACACAACTACCCCAAATTCAATTCAATGGGACCGACCTTGAGATCAGTACTACTGTCAAAAATCTAGGTATCTACATCGATAATACCTTATCTTGGAGTACACATATACAGGAAATCAGTCGAAAGATATTTGCTTCTGCCGGATCTTTGCGCAAACTGCGTAACTTTCTCCCGATTGCAACTGAAGTTGCACTTGCACAAGCACTTCTCCTCCCAATTCTCGACTATGCCGATGTCAGCTATCTAAATCTCACCGAAGCACAACTTGATAAGCTTGAGCGACTACAAAATCTTTGTATACGATTTGTATTTGGACTACGCAAATATGATCACATCTCTGAATTCCGTCAAATGCTCAAGTGGCTTCCGATTCGCTCTCGCCGGAATACTCATATCCTTGTTTTCCTTTATAACATCTTGTTTAATCCTAAAACCCCCCACTACCTCAAAGAACGCTTCAAGTTCCTTAATGACACACATGACAAATGTCTAAGGTCATCTGAAAATTTGAGACTGGAGGTTCCTCTGCATTCCACAAAATTCTATGGCCAGTCCTTTACGGTTGAAGCTATACGCTTGTGGAATGCATTGCCGACAAATATCAGGAAAGCGAAAACAGTTAATAGTTTTAAGACAATGGTTCATGAATTTTATAGGTCATGACTGATTTAATCACGTCATAACTGTATGATATGAACGTTTTTTTTTTTTTTTCATTTTCAGATGTGATAAAATTAATTGATTATGGTAATTAGTGTATTTAAATATGTTTGCGACGTATGTCATATATGGTGTAATGTATGTATGATGCTAGATATTTTATGTGCATGTATGTATAAATGGATATATGTGTACAATTAAAATAATTCTTTACAATTAATTGCACCGTCAACTACTATCTCTCCGATACAATTTTAATCCATCCTAAGGTTGCCTGGAAGAAATTGCTTTTGGCAATAAGGCCGCCCTTTGTACATTACATTATTATATTGATCACCTTATATACTCTCTTGAAAATGTGTAAAACGGTGTACAAATAAAGAGTTTTCTATCTATCTATCTATCTACGAGAGCCGAGCCTTCCAGTAAGACCGGGGTAGTAATAAATGGGTGAAACATGGACATTTGACATGACTTTCGTCTTGTTCATGTTCATCTTAAGGCCCACCCGCTGGGACACTGTATTGAGGAATCCGAGCATCGTGCTGAGCTCCTCTAAAACTTTGCCATGACTACGATGTCGTCGGCAAACCGATGGTGAGTGATGTATTCGCCATTTAGGCTGCCTAACTCCCCTCCGCAACGGAATAGCCTCTGTGCTCTGGTCATGTACTCGGACAGGTAACATTTTTTTACAAACACTTCAGCACTTCGATGTACGGATAGTCAACGTGGCATCTCTGAAGAGACTGCAGCACTGCCCAAGTCTCGACCGAATAAAAGTCTTATCAAAGTCCACTAACGCTAAGCATAGTGGCAAATTATACTCCTCGATCTTCTGTATAATCTATCTATCTATTGATTATCTTTATCTTTATTTATTTATTTATATCTATTGAGCTGCCGATATGCTTCAGCGTTCCGGAAGTCTGCAGCGACAATGTTCTGCCATAAGGGTGTGATCTGATAGTTTTTGAGGGATATCTTTCCCTACCTTGTAGACAGTTTCTACCAGCCTGTTGTTGACCTCGTCCACAGAAACGCAATCCAGGCCAGATAAGCGATATGTGAGGTTGAGTTGAAAGCTCTCGGGGTTTTGTATCTGAGCTGCAGTAGGTCGGAGCGTGGACATCATTAGTCAATACTTTTTTAGTTGGACATTGATATTCAATGTGCCTCTAACCATTCTGTGATCGCTCACGGTTTTAACCCTATGGGTCACGGAGATATAATTGAATATTTATCTCTATGTAGACATAATGAAGTCGATCTCATTCCTCGTGAAACTGTCGGGACTCATCCAAAACCATTTCCTATGCTATTCCTATTTGGAGAAGGAGTTCACCATAAACAGTTCCTCCTTCTCCAGAAAGTCAGCCAATCTCTGGCCCCTGGAATTCCTCTGCCCACATTCAAATTGCCCCACTTTCAACTCGTCATTGCCCCTCCTACCCAGTTTTGCACTAAAATCCCCCATAACAAAAGTGAGGTATGTTTAGAAGTATGTATGGCACTACTGATGTCCTCATACATAACTTCCACTTCGTCGTCCGGGTGCACCGAGGTCGGTGCGTAAACCTGTATGACCTTCAACGAGTATCTTTTTGATACGCTGAGTATCAGGTACGCAACTCTGCTAGACACACTCGTGATATATACCACGTTGCTTACTAGAGATCTACAGTGCTCGACCGACGCCCGTCAACGTCAATCTAGAAATTGGAGCCCCAGGGCACTAGGGGCCGTGCTCCTTTGTCCCTCATCACATAAGGACCGTAACCCGCCACACTAGTCCAGTGCGCGTTGGCGGGTCGCCAGAGCCTTCTTCGTTATTCAGTGGAGTGCACCGCGGACAGGCGAGGTTCGCTTGGGTTCCGAAAGATGTTAGTGGGACCACCAAGGAGTGTTTCCTTACAATAAATCGTAGGCATAGGTT
This sequence comes from Spilosoma lubricipeda, assembly GCA_905220595.1. NCBI lineage: Eukaryota > Metazoa > Arthropoda > Insecta > Lepidoptera > Erebidae > Spilosoma > Spilosoma lubricipeda. The sequence goes on from HG992290.1 coordinate 9,465,377, forward strand.
GTATAGTACCTACCACGAGAACCGTTGGTATCTCAAATCATCATAAACTTAAGAACCTTAAGCAAACTAGGGGCCCCTTGGCCGTATTTTGCTACAGGCCCCGCGCTGTCTTAATCCGGCACTGGATTACACTGGTTTATACTTTAGTGGATTTAAACTGCGTCTACCGTTGATAATCGCGGTAAAAAGTAGACGAGATCTTTTTTCAAGAATCAAATTGTCTTCATACCAAATTTCATTGGAATTGACTGTAACGGCTTGACTGCGAAAGCATAACAGACAGATACAGAACTACTTCCGAATTAATAATATTGAGTTTGCATTTTTTAAATTAAAAAACTTGTCTTATTGGTATGACCAAAGATCTGGAACCTATTATTTTAGTGATATTTATGTGGTTACATAACTAAACAAAATGTTGCTTAATTTTTTTTTTGTTTTAAATTTTACACCACATTAACCATTAACATAAAGCAATTTAATTTCACCGTTCTAATTTTGTCATTAGTTGTAGCCACACGGGTGGAGTCATGTACGGACTAGTGTTGCATGACATAGGTTTAATGTTTTAATATCAATTTCATAATTGAATTTTCATATGAGAGCATAGTGAGAGAAAAATAAATTAGCAAGTAAAACATATTATTTATTATAATTTTTATGATGTTTTCTTTTTAGGTAATGCCAGTAAAGGAAAGCAGACCAAACGAATAAAAATTATGATGAAGAAAGTTATTAATTTAAAAAACAAACTGAAGGAGCAAAAGAATCAAGTCAAGGCAGCACAAAAAATGTCTAGAACAAAGTTATTTAATAAGGTTATGAAATCTTTGCCTGTTTCCACTCAATTATTTTTGAATATGCAGTTGACTCAGCATTCTAAAAAAACCGTGGAAGACGGTTTAGCCTTCAGGACAAATTGTTGGCACTTTCAATGTACAAGAAGAGTCCAAAAGGATATTACTTTCTAAGAAAACTTTTTGCCTTGCCATCAAAAAGAACTTTGCAAGATGTCCTTAAAAAAGTAACTTTAAAACCGGGTGTTAATTCCGTAATTTTTGATCAAATGAAAGATACTACTGAGAAGCTAACGACAGAACAACGTTTGTGTGTGTTGATGTTTGATGAAATGGCTATTTCACCATCAATGCACTTTGATCTTCCGTCAGACCAAATCATTGGTTTTGAAGATATGGGATCAGTGCGTACAGAAAATATTGCTGACCATGTGTTAGTGCTTATGATCAAAGGCATAAAAAAAAATTATAAACAGCCTTTATTTTATGGCTTTTGTAGAAGTGCCACAAAGACAGTGATTTTGAAAAATATTTTAAAAAGTGTCATTGAGAAATTGTTCCAAACTGGATTGATAGTTGTGGCAACAGTTTGCGACCAATCTACTACAAATTCAAAAGTAGTGCACGACCTCATTTCTGAAACGAGAGGAGAATATTTAAGAGAAAATAGAGAATTTAAATACAACGCATTTAAAATAAATGGTCATAAAATATTCCCCTTGTTTGATGCCCCACATTTATTAAAGTGCATCAGGAATAATTTTTTGAAAAAGGAATTGAGATTCACTCAGGACGGCAAAATTAAAACTGCAAAGTGGGAACATTTAAAAATGTTATTGGATCTAGATGATGGTGAAGATGAATTGAGGATGTGCAATAAACTTACGGAAGCTCATGTGCTGCCTGACAAGATTCCAAAAATGAAAGTCAAACATGCCGCACAAGTATTTAGTCAACGAGTTTCTGGTGCCCTAAGATTTTGTACAAGTAAGTACTTAGAATATGTGATAGTTAGACAGTAATTACGTTTGTGGCAGCAGAAAGATCGAAAAAAAACAAAATTACTCTAAAATTCATTTATTAACGAAAAATTATAATTTTACCCTAATGAACAATCATTTCACTTCGATGTAGGAATATCGAATAATTCTTCTTACAAAATTGTTTACCTTAAATACTATCGGAAGTCAATAAACGTCGTAGATGCATATATAGAAGTGAAATCAAAGTACAATTGCGGCGTCAGTGGTCCTATTAGAATAGCGCTATGTTATTCAGTTGAAAATTTGACAGATGCTGTATATATATTGCCGCTATAACAACAAGTACAAAAAAAAAACAAAATTAGTTATCTAATTATTTTTAGAAAACTTCGTACGCGAGTTCGACTCGCACATGACCTGTTTTTTAGACCTATAAATAAATTACCTGTACCACTTGGAAGCTTGTAGCGTTTTGTCTATTGAAACTGACATGTCGTGCTAATTTAAACTATTTCTTTTTCAGAAAAAAATCTACTACCTCAAGAGTGTGAAGATACAGCCGATATTTTACTATTATTTGACCAGCTTTTTGACTCTTTTAACGGAGGATCATATAAGAAGAGTTATAAAATTTATAAAAATGCCCTACAACCTAACTCGGAACATTTTGCGTTATGGAACAAATCTGTACCAATTTTAAGGTCCATGGGGTTCAAGACCGAAACAAAAAAAAAAAGGTGTAGTAACATTTTCATATGAGAAAGTTCCGTCACTAAAAAATTGGATTCACAATATTCACACAATGAAGGATTTGTGGCAATATCTATCAAAAGAATATGGTATTACAAGTTTAATAGCTAGAAATTTAAACCAAGACCCCGTGGAAAACTTTTTTTCGTCTGTGAGGAGCCACGGGGCTAGGAATATAAACCCTACCTGCCTTCAATTTGAAAGTGTATACAAAACACTACTCATAAACAATTTGTGCTCGAATCACTCCTTGGGGGCGAATTGTGAGGAGGACTCTAATGAAATTCTTCATAATTTGGATTATCTACTCCTAAAAAGTCCTCCTCAGCCCTCAGGGAGTAATGAGGTGATAGAAAATTATACTCCAGATATGTTGGCAAGTAGCAGTTCGGAAAATGAACTTGTTATAGAAACAAAAAAATATGTGGCGGGGTTTGTTATAAAAAGGATAAAAATAAATATTTGTAAATCGTGTCATAAATGCAATAACGAACTATGTGATACTACTCCGCCCCAAGCAGATAACTATATTCTTGCGATAGACATAACAAGAAAATCGCTGCAATATCCTTCTGTAAACTTTGTACATTGTGTTACAAATATAGTTAAAATTATAAAAAACTATCTACAACATTATCCTCAAGAAAGTGGGATAACCAAAAAAATTAAAATTGCCATTCAGAATACAGTGAATTTCGATTTTTTATCATGTGATGAACACCAAGAAAAAGTTAAGACATATGTGTCAAATTTATTAATAAAAATTATTATAAATAGCTGGTGCAATAATGTCAATAAAATATTAAAAGGCAGACATGTTAGAAATATAGACGATAAAATAAAAACTCAAGCATTAGAGTATTATAAAACACACAGGAAAAGTAAGTGGTACGTACTTATAACTAAGTAGGCACTACTTACTCTTCTTTTATTTAAAAATAAACACACAGGATAACTCTTGTGTGTAAACAAATAAGTAAAATTTAAGAGTAAAAAAATTTCAAATCAACGGCTTATCTTAAAGACAACATTCAATGATACTTTATACTATTGTCTAATTTTAATTTGACTTTAACTTGCATTGATTATTATTATTATATTCCTATGTATTAATCTAATTTGTATTGATTCAAGCAATGGTTTTAAAAATTCAAAAGTCAAGCAACCGTATTACTGCAGTTTTTTAATATAATTCTTTAACGTCTGCCAAAGTGACTACTCTGCCTGATGGAAAGCTTGAGTAGACGGTGAAGTAGGCCTTCACCGTTGGTAGAATCTAATGGTGGAGGCCACTTCACTGCGAATGATGACAGTGATCCAAACTATGTTGGCCTAGTAAGATCTTTTTCATGCCTTTTTTGTTTGCATAACTTTGATCGTATTTGTACACCAGTTTTGTTAGAACATGTTGATTATAATCTTTAGAGTCTAAATAATATGTTACATCAATAATATGTATTAATCATGTATTCACACGTGGTTCAACAAATAAACATATCTTTATCGGTAACCGGCTCCTAAAACCGAATGTTTTCTTTTTGTAGACCAAGTGCCAAAAAATAATATAGTCAGATTTTATCATTAAAGCCATACTCCGCTTTTTTTAAATTGAAAACAAATTTTTGCATATATACGAGTTTATCTATACGAGGCTTAGTAGGTTAATTGGTATAATTTAATGAATCAAATATTAAGTGATATTTTAATCCACTCAATTTCCTGATCATAATAAATAATGTATAATAAGTATTGAAAGAATTAATTGCAGAGTAGGCTTCAGTGGTATTTTCATTTTTAAATTGTAACTAAAATCTTATTTTAAGATATCTCTAATTGTGTATTTCAGCAGGACCAAGTGAAAACAAGGTATTTTATAAGCAAATAAATAATTATTAAAAATATATTTGTTTTATTAATGACTGTGAATCCGAATGAAATTAAAAGAAAACAAAAACATTTAGTTGTAGTATATGAATGTACCATCTATTTCAATCGGTTTCATGTTGGTGTAACGAATGGAACTTCAATTTGCCTCGGTACTCAAATAGCAGATAATTATAGCGAATCTGCCGCTTCTGCTTACCGAGATTAATGAGTTCCATTCAATTTACAAAAATATAAAGTTGAAGTAACAGTAGATAAAAATTCAAATTTTGGCGGCACGCTGAGCAGCGCCATCTGATTGTTAGCACGAATAAACATTAACAAAAAAAAGCGAGGTTGCTCATCTATCTCTAGTATATACATTATAATCTATGACGTGACTGCTACTGACGTTTTTCCGTGGTGTCTGTCTGTGTCCGTGTCATCATCCTTGAATTGTGATAGAAAATTAATTGATAGGATTTAAACTCTATTGTTTGTGAAGCTATTAGGATGGCGTGTATCCGCAAAGATGTGTTTTGGATTGGAATAATATGTATTATAAGTTTCTGCTACGGACAACATATAAAGTCCTCCTCTTCATCTAATGAAATAAGCTCTCCGCAATCAACTCCTAGCAAGCAGACTAACAGTTTACCAACAAAAGGATCTATTAATCATTTGGACAGCAGTGGGCTGGAACTGGTTAGGTCTAAACGAGCCGATATAACGAATGTGTCTAGTACTAGTGAATCAACGATAAACAGTCAACTTAATAATTCTTCGCAACCGTCTTCAACAGAAGCTTCAAATGCGAGTAGTGAAAAAAATGAATCGCTGTTGTCTTCAGTTCTTGTAAACGTTTCGTCTTCGGCCTCTCCCAATGCATCTGTTGTTAGTCCTTCAGATGCAGCACCTTTACCAGAAAAAAGTTCAGCTGAAGATGAACACAACAGTTCAATGGCTATATTTTTTGTACTGTGCGTGTTGGCACTTGGCATTCTTCTTATTCATCTTATGTTACAAACTGGATTTTCATATCTACCTGAGAGTGTAGTGATAGTGTTCCTTGGTGCCTTAATTGGTATGTTGATAAATTTATTGTCCATTAGAAACATAGCTAACTGGAGAAAAGAAGAGGCGTTTTCGCCTACTGCTTTCTTCTTAGTGCTATTACCCCCTATCATATTTGAATCTGGCTACAATCTTCATAAAGGTAACTTTTTTCAAAATATTGGATCTATTTTATTGTTTGCGATAGTAGGTACTGCTATATCGGCATTTGTTATTGGTGCTGGTATATATCTGTTAGGTTTAGCTCAAGTGGTGTATAAGTTGAGTTTTGTTGAATCATTTGCGTTTGGTTCTTTGATATCTGCTGTGGATCCCGTTGCCACAGTGGCAATTTTTCATGCCTTGGATGTAGACCCAGTACTGAATATGTTGGTATTTGGAGAGAGTATATTGAATGATGCAGTGGCTATTGTTCTAACCACTGCTGTTTTGGACTCAAATGATCCTCTAATGTCTACCGGTGAAGCGATTCTTTCAGCAATCAATCGCTTTTGGTTAATGTTCTTTGCATCTGCCGGTATAGGAGTCTTATTTGCTCTAGTTAGCGCTCTTCTACTCAAACATGTTGATCTTCGAAAAAATCCCTCTCTTGAATTTGGTATGATGTTGGTATTCACTTATGCTCCATATGTTTTGGCTGAAGGAATTCATTTATCAGGTAAATTTGAAGTATAATGCATTTCATAATTAAGCTATACAATAGGCTCATTAACTGAATTGAGTTATGCAGAAAACTGCAACACTAGCTAAGCAATATTGCCTATTTTATGCATAACTTGATCCAATTGAGGATAATAATTATTGGTTCATTGGTAACATATTATTTATTTCTATTAATGTAACAACTTTCAAATGTGCGTAGTAAACTTTTTTTGATTAATTTATCTTGTTAAATCAGATGTTAGCCCACTTATTGGAAAATTGATGTATTTTTATTTATTACAGGAATTATGGCGATATTATTCTGTGGTATTGTGATGTCTCACTACACTCACTTTAACCTTTCAACAGTGACTCAGGTCACTATGCAGCAGACCATGAGAACACTTGCATTTATTGCAGAGACATGCGTTTTTGCCTACTTGGGATTAGCTATATTCAGGTAATTTGAAAATATTTACTTACACACTTTTTACTTCACCTAAATGTTTGTTTGTAACCGACTCGATTGGATTTGTTTTTGAACCACTTTAAATGGTCAGGTTTAATTTAAACTTAGTAGACTTATCGAGGACCGATGACAATACAGTAAATACAGTAATTTGAAAAAAAATAAAAAAAAAAATGTAAAATTCAAAAAAGACTTGTGAATAAACCAAACTAAAAAGTAGAAAATAATTTTAATGTAAATGCCGCCCTACGTTTTAAATAAACTAAGTTACTCGCTGTTATTGCTGTTCATTGCTCATCCACATGAAAATATAAGATCATTTTGGCATAAATGTAGCCTATTTTCCTTTTCTGACTATGATCTATTTCTGTACTAACTTTCATCCAGATCCGTTTAGTCCTTTTTGTGTGAAAGAATAACAAACATCCTTACAAACTTTCGCCTTTATACTGTTAATAAGATATTTTTGTACTATCCTCATCATCAGCCTATCGCAGTCCACTGCTGGACATAGGCCTCTCAAATTTCGCGCCACTTTTGTACTACTATGATCATGAATTCATGATATCCAATATTTTCTTATGGGACATAACAAACTGGCAACTGCATATTTTCCTATGTAGCATTCACACTTAGGGTTTGATAGTCTTAACAAGGAACCTATATAAATCCGCCATGTGCATGTGCGCATTCTAATTATTAAAAATCGTGCATAGTTATAAGGGTATTTAAAAAGTAATATAACCTAATTAAGGTCTTTTTTTAAGTTGGTTTAAAGTTGTTCGTGAACTCGAATTATGTAGACATGTGCCGAGTTGCACGATTTTAATGCTAATCAAACGTGTAAAAATACCAATAAAACAGGCATATTTTTTTAAACAAAATTAGAATATTATATACCTACTCGTAGTTACTAAACAGTGTGCTTAGTAGTTATAAGATTAAGAATTTCACTTTGAATTATTCTTAAAACTATGTTTTCCTTAGTTCATATCTCGAAATGGAGATTGTATAGATTTAATCGATTATTTACAGCATAAAATTACATTTCCTTATTTTTGCAACATTTTTGTTCTGCTCTTTTTGCTTGTAGCGCTATTTAATGTACCATACCTTTCTATTGATAAAAAAGTCGACTAATCATAAAATATAATAATATATGCAACTTACAGATGGCGCCATTTTTTTTTTTAATCTAACGATTTAATTCCTTATCATAAACTATATTAATTTAAGCAACTTACAGATGGCGATATGCCATTTTTTTTTAAATCTTACGCTTTTTTTATTTCGGACGTTTTTCCGACTAGTGTATGCTGATGGCATTGCATGATGGCATTATGCATTTCTTTTAAATCTTACGCTTTTTTGATTTAACGTTAAGGACGCTTTTTGCCGGCTAGGCTACCTCGCCGCACGGCCCTTAAGGAACTTCGTTCCAATATAGCACTACACTAAAACAATATTCCAATTAAAAAGTGTAGTTCATGAAACTGTCTTCAATAAAACCAACAAATTCCTTTAACTTTATAATATGAGCACAGAGTCAAAGTAAAATTACAATTTGATACTAGGTAATTGTAGTCGAATGAGTGTACTATAGATCTTTATGATATATTTAATTATTTTTCAAGGCTTTGTCCAAACTCGATACTTGTATGTTGTCGTAATAATTGAATCACGCGGTTGCTTTAGGCTATTAAATGCGCGGTCTTATGAACTATGAAGTGAGTTGCGACCTTGTATTACTTTCATTTAAACAGGACTGTATTATAAAAGGAATGTTGTGTGTCATATGTAGATATTGCATAAGAAAATCGAACCTTTCTTAAAATAGAATAATTACGTACGACATATTTACGTATCTGCCTTACTTTACCACAGACAGTGTAAAGTCGCGGACAAAAAAATATTTTCTCATTAACTTTTAATTTTTCTTGTACACAAACCTTGTCCTAACAATAACGAACACATAAAAAAAAATTGGTGCAGACGATCGAAGTTATGCCCGTACATACATTTCGGCAATTCATTTACACACATATATATATATATATATGTGTGTCTGTCCCGGCAAACGTCGTTTTGCCATAACTACTAATAAATTAAAAATTAATTAAAAATCATTGTCCAGCGGACAAAATTGTGAATCTAAACCATTCCCAGATCCCCTTGAACACACACAAAACATTTCATCAAAATCGGTCCAGTCATTTGAGAGTAGTTCAGTGACATACACACTCACAGAAGAATTATATATATAAAGATAGATTAGCGATACGGTATAATATTCAACAGACGAACTTACATAATCACCGGAAAGCGACGAATGACACAATTCTAACATCCTACTAAAAATATTGAAAGTAGATGTTTTCTTAGTTTTGTTAATTTCTTTGCTTTTTTATTGATATATATGACAGTTAATACTTAATAGATCTATATTTAACGTCATGGTGGTTTATAGTTGTAGATTGAACCCTACATGCGACAACACTGTGATATACAAATTTTTGTTGTGTTTGTTTCATGTATGTTTATAAAGTCCTCTGCGACACAGGATATATTCCTAATGCGTGCTTTGTCTTTTCAATAAAAAAGTTTTATCGTAAGATTAGATACGTATAATAAACACATAATTGTATTGTACATTTTCAGCTTCAGACATCGTGTCGAACCAGCGCTTGTAGTTTGGAGCATTGTCATGTGTCTGCTAGGCAGAGCTGCTAACATATTTCCACTCGCTTTACTCTGCAACAAATTCCGTGAACACAAAATAACTAAGAAGATGATGTTTATCATGTGGTTTAGTGGTAACGTATTCTTCTAAAAGTAATAATGTAACATTTACTTTTGTCAATAGTACTCGTAATATGATAATAATGCAAAATATGCAAAACTAAATGACTAATTTTAGGAATCAAAAAAGAAGAAAGCCAAGTTTTAATTTTTTTTTTATTACAAAATCAGCATACAATTAGTAAATTAACCCTTGATAGGCGATAATAGGTACAGTAATATTACATGACATTAAAATAATTTAATATTATCTGAACCCGCGGTTATTGTTGTACCGCGAGTAAGGCCGCGGGTCAAAGTTAATCTAAAAAAGTAGCCTAAATTACTCCCTGGATCATCAGCCACCTGCCAGTGAAAGTCCCGTCAAAATCAGTCAAGTCAATCAAAATCAGATTACCCGGCACAAACAGACAGACAGACAAAAATTTTTTAACTACATTTTTGGTTTATGTACCGTGTATTCATACATATGCATTTAGTCAAAAGCGGTGATTTTAATATTACAAATAGACACTCCAATTTTATTTATTTGTATAAATTAAAAGGCAAGAAAAGTACTATTGAATGTAATAAATTTTATGAACAAAAAAGAAAATTTACAATTACAAGCTTTTCGGGACTTTTCGGCGTTATGAAAATAAAGTTAAATTAATGAATATTAAGATGATAATCCGTTTTTTCAGGACTTAGAGGCGCTATATCGTACGCCTTATCACTCCATCTCGGTTTTTCCGATGAAACTCGCCATGTTATCATCACTACTACACTTATAATCGTGTTATTCACAACACTATTCTTTGGAGGATCTACGATGCCATTGCTGAAATTTTTGAGGGTAGGTAACCTAAGGAAATTGTCACTATAGTTGAACTTTGGTATTTACTTAGCAGTCTTTGACTTTGCACGTTCAAGCACTTTTCGAGTTTCGAAAATATAATAAATAGGATTGTTTTCTTGCCTATGAAACTTTTAACTAAGGAAATAAATGCAATGAATCTAAATGTTACTAGAATTTCGAGATAGTTCTAGTCTTTACATTCTAGAATAACGTGTTTGGGTAAAAAATTGTTTTAACTGTTTGCTCTTTGTTCGATATCTCGTTTATATCTCTTTGTTTTTTCACTGTGGCTAAAAAAATCGGAACCTAAGAAGTATTTAATAATGCTAAACCTCTTTTTACTACACCAAATAAAAAACAAAAAGAAATAAAAACGTGTTTAATGCGGCTAGTACTGCAAGCTTTACTGTGCTGTGGCCAATGTGTATTAATGTATTTTAGTTTTATATTAATTTTGCAGGCTAATAAGAAAGTGAAACGTTCGAGATCATTGCGCAAACAGAAAGAAGTCAGTTTATCTAAAACTAAGGAGTGGGGTCAAGCTATAGATTCTGAGCATTTGTCAGAAATAACAGAAGAGGAATTGGAAGTAAGTAGAAATCTATATGAGATTTCAAAAATCAGGCAATTGCTATGATTACAAAAACAGATACATATTCACATCTGTTTCTCAAGGAAGAAGGCAGGCTGGAAGAAAAAACTAAACAATTTTATTTGACAAGTTTTTTTTCCTATCCTCATATTTTGTTTTCATTTATTGATTTGTACCTAAATAATAATAATTATTTTTATTGTCATTAAGTAGTATTATCAAGTAAACCACAATTTTTGTCCATTTGACTAATAATTTATATCACTGATTTATTTATTTGGTCATCTTTCAGGTGAATTATTCCCATGCAACAAGATTAAAGGGTTTTGTACGGTTGGATATGAAGTATTTGATACCATTCTTCACAAGGAGATTCACGCATCAGGTGATTACAGTGATCTTTGCCTAAAAATTTCATTTTGCAATATTTTGATTGATTTAAAAAGATACCCTTACTTAATTACGTAGGTACTGTCCAAATATCCCAACAGGTTCGAGAGAAATTTAAGCTATAACAACTTTTAAATACTTACAAAGATATCAGTATTTTGTTCACCTTTATCTTGACTTTTCTCGCACTTGAAATCAATTTATTTTTGTAATATCTTAGATTAAAATTTCGTGTTAAGCAGTATCTACTTAACTAGAAAAAATGGATTCAGGACATTGGTGGTGCAAGGAAGACATGTGTCTCTGTATTAGAGTGTCTGTATATACCGACTATCTATTTTTGAAGGTCTATTTGAAAACTCATTTAGTCATACCTCACAGTCGATCTAGATATTATAACATAAGTTTTATACATTGCAGGAATTAAAAGATTGTAAGAGTCAAATGACGGACCTTACGAACCAGTGGTACCAGGCCATCAGGATATCAAACGACCGCGAAACCGATGAGGAAGAGAGTTTACAACAAAGTTCTCTGTCGAACTCCCACACTAGTATTCAGAGAGGCGTATAAGGCTAAATGACTACTTGAGACAAGCTTCACTCTTTTATAACTTTCTATATTTCTTACTCGTCTGGACATTTGCACGAAACATGTAATGTTTTTCTGTTTCTATTTGACAATCGATAAACAAATCTTATTTTAAGAGCAAAGTGGCTCACAATTAGACCTAAAAGTATTAATGAATGATTTTTTATTGATTCATTGTAATGATTTTATAGTTTTTAGTAGCTTAAAACATTCCTAAACTCTGCATTAGACACATGAGAAAATAGGAGAAGAAATTAGGAATATCCAGTAAAATTATTGTTATTTACAAGATTATTAGTATTTCAGAATTATATTCAACTTTTATTTATTATATTGAAATAAACTAAAAGTTTAGATACATATATTAAACTGTACGTACTAAAGATTTTATTTTATGCGTATCCTATATCTTTATAAATATATATGGGCCTGCCAAAGAGACTCCATTCTGCCTGATAGCAAGAGTAGTAGTCCCATACTCATTGTAAAAGCAGAAAATGCAACAATGGACCATGGTGAGCAATACTATGGCGGCCTATTGAGATGCGTCTGCATCATTGGGCCTACGGTTTCGCACTCACTAGCGAAATACGACAGTACGAATGCTGTCCTTTTAGGTCGGTCTTCAGTGCAAGGGTAGTACCGCCCCGGTCGATCCGGCTTGTTCGTGCCGAAATCAGTGTGGCTCTACTAGCTTGAGTCTGATTTAAAATCAGTGATTACACATTTACCTTACAGCCACAGCCACACCTTGTTATTATTATATTATGAATATTGATAATGATGTGAGGTTTTAGTAAAGATTATGCACAAAAAATATTCGAAGTTTTTCCCTTGTTCAGGACAATATTGATCAAATAGCAACAATGTACAGCTTATCATTCTTAGTACTGCACCCAACACAATTAATTTCTAATGAATGTTTTATTTATATTATAGTATATAATAGTTTGAATAATGTAAATTATTTTATATCAAATTCCTGTTAATATTACATTATAGTCAAGAAATGTGATAATATTTGAGTATTGTGATGTAAATAAGTTATGAATATTATAAATATACACGCCAAAGATGTGCAAACTATAAATAAGAATGTACTGTAATATTATGAACTATATACGCCAGGCTATTATGTTTTATAATTATTTGGTTGTGTGAAAAAAACACATTAAATGTCGAATTTAAGGTGGCGATTTCTGTTGCAACAGAGACGCGAGACATTATATAGAGCTTTCTCGCAGGCAATACATGCCAGTTAGGGATGTAAAATGAAGGTACTTAAAATAATATTACATAAGTGTTGTTGATTAGCTTTAACTTTATTTTTGAATTTAAGTAGATTATAAATTGTCTTCTTTACATTCACATATCTCAGTTATTTTTGTTAAAGTTAACTATTAGGTAAAATTAGTGCAATATATGTAATGTAGCTGACACAAATAGCCATATTGCGTGTAATATATGCACAAAAAACTATTTAGTATTATTATTTAAATTTTATTGGTTATTTATATATGACATACATATAATGTTTTCAGTATCAGTGTTTTATTTATAATCATTGTGTAGATTCAATTTAAAAGGTAATTAATCAATACTGGCTAAGCCAGGTTTTGGACATATTCTTTGTGATATTTTTGCAAATTGTAATAATATTTTTAGTTTAGTTAGCAATATATACTAAATATTTATAATATGCAAAATCTTGTTTTATTATACCCCTAAAGAAAATTGTGGTTTATTTAGTTTAATCCTCCTCATTTTCCAAGTTAATGTGACTTCCAAATTTGCCATACAAGTGTGCTTTTAGTTCACCCATTTGAGATTTGAGTTCCACACATTTAGTTTCGAGATCTTCAATTTCACCTTGCTTCTTTGTTTTAGCAACATCTAATGATTCCTGGAAACAAAACAATGAGCATTGCATATAATAAATAATAGAACATTGGTGAATAGCTTATTGTCAAAACTTGAACTGAAAATAGTTCTGAAACTACTTCACTTAAAATATACAAATTAATCTGATCAATAAATGGCTTCTATGACATGCTTAAATGTCAAAATACATAATTAGATAAATTACATCCTGATAAATGACAAATGATCATGCTCATCACAATTATTTGTCCCAGATGGGAATCAAAACTATGACCATCACAAACTCACAATTTAGCAATCAGGGTCACTAACTAGTACAACAACACATCCATCAACAAGAGATGACTGGGTCTAGCCAACAACTTTTACCACAACAACAACTTCAGAAAAGCTAAAAGTAAATATTGACATGGACTGTCAACATTTACTTTTGGCTTTTCTGAAGTGTATGTTCACCGTAGCACAAATCACTGAACCGATTTTAATTAATGAGATATTAATAGATTTGTAATAATAGACTAGGTGTCATAAGCTGTATAAATTTTATTAGTCTTAGAAAATAATATAATAAGACAAAAAGCAGTCAAAATTTTGGATATCGGATTCCAACCACTGCATGTTTTAATTTGATAATGTGAAGTAAAGAGCATAGTTCAAATAAGCCTAATATTTTAATAAAAGACAAGAATGCAAGGGCAGCCAATTACAATGTTCACATTTAAGTTATTGTAGGTATTATATTTTTAATAAAGGTATTTTGGCACCGCTGGACATGCAAGTCTTCTTAAAAATATGTATTATTATGTAGGTATGCATGTAATTTATATAGAATTGCATATTTCTTAGCCTGGTTAAATATTTATAATACATACTTTCAATAAAGTTGAGATGTGAATGATAAAGAAACTCAACTTCGATCCTAAATATGATATTTTAATGGTAAAACCTAAAAGAATATGAAATGGTTACTAACTACACTAATTATTTTGTAGGGATTACAAAATCATCGTTCAATCTTATTTATAATAGTTTTTACCAGTGTTTTTTCTAAGTCTTGACAAATAAAGACTTCACCGATCAGATATGGGATCTTGTCCGAATCATCGGCAAGACTCAGTTCTTCGACTGCTTCTTCCAAATTCTTCATATCGTTTTGTTTAACCTTAAGTTCTTCTTTATAGTCGTCGACTTTTGCATTAAGTCTAGCAAATTTATTAATTTTCTGTTGATCTTCGAAGGAAATGTGAACATCTGAATCCTAAAAACGATATTAATGAGATGAGAACGTAACTTTGCCACAATATTTTATATAAAAGGAGACTTACAGGCTGGAATGTGCCTTTTCCCGAGTTCGCCATTGTCTTATATTTTTTTACTGTAAAATAAAACGATTCGTGAGTTTAATACGTGATTAATAACCTACAAAAGTGTTATTGTCTGTTTATGTCAGTCAGACTTCAGACAGACTCAGAAAGACAGAAACTCAGAACCACAGAGTACAATACAGAAACAGAACAGAATGTCAAATTGGTTTGAGGTTTGAGGGTTTGAGTGACTTTGATCACAGATAAAGAGACTTGATTTTAAAAACGGAAAAATAATAAAATAATAATTGTAATATGATACCGTATATCGTGGAAGACTTTAGTAAGAAGTAACTGAATGCAATCATACTGATTTACTCCGTGTCTAACATCTTTCTGCAGAAGACTAAAATAATAATAAATCTTGATCAATGGGATTAATTATTTTTTTTGGAATTTATTCGATTTACTGAGATTGAAATACCTTAATAGTGATAAGTTGTGATGCAACTCTTGACTAAATTAATAGTTCTGATTAAATTATGCCAATTGCCAGTTTGTTGCTTTAGAAGGAATTCTACCACTTTAAAATCAATTTGGGAAATTCTTTTAGTTGGAAGGTGATAGTTTTCTTTTGGAACAAACAAATTTGCATTAAAGGTATTAAGAAATGAAGAAGTTTACTTAAATTTATCGTGATCATCAAAATATATTATTTTTATAATAAAATTTTAATATCGGAAGTGGGTACTTCACAAAGCCATATTATGTTGTGAAAATTGATGTACTATTAGTTTTATTGTTAAACTAATTTTTGCCACAGCTCTGCCCGCGTGTTAGTCGGTTATCGCGGTAAAGAGTAACCTATGTCCTTCCTCAAGAATTAAAGTATGTCTATGCCAAATTTCATTGACATCGGTGCAGCGATTAGGCCGTGAAAGCGTGACAGACAGACCGTTATTTTCGCATTTATAATATAAGTAGGTATGGATTTAGATACGTAAAATATTATCCACATATTTTTGGGTACACTCGGGTACAATTAGATATATAGGTGACTTAAGTATTCAAAGTGTGGTCTTAGTTATCACTAGCACTAGCACTAGCGTGGTGGCACACTTCTAATTATTTTAAATATGATTAACACCAGTATTCACAAACATAACTAAAAAAGACTCTCAATGAGCCCGAATTCAATGTGAATTGATTGATTAAGCTGATCCCCGCAGTGTTGTAAAGGTAGGTACAACAACATCCACAGATAACGCCGGGGCAAAGCTAGTCATGAAAATATCCTTAGTTACTCCTTATATCATTGGCTATCACTAGTGAAAGGCCAGTCAAAATTGGTTCAACCGTTTCAGACATTAGCCGGAACAAACAGACAGTTGGACAGACAGACAGATATTTAAAAAAATGTTTTTTTCATGGAAGTAGGGGAGAGTTGGATGTTACCGTGCCCCTAAGAGCTTAAACGTAAAATTCGGACAGGGTTTGATAAACTGATCCCGAAAGACGTTTAAGTAGTAGAGATATGTACATACTTTGATTCTACATAAGCTACTACATATTTACCGGTAAAACGGTGGAGCCGCGGGCGAAAAGTATACATCTATAAAAAGTATACATATAAATGATAAAAAAACTTTTATTCTTATAATTTTAAATCTAGGCAGTAGGTATTTAATAACAAAAAAAGACAAATTAACCTAATATGCAGACAAATAAACCAATAAAATTTTTACAAAAAAAACCTACTTCAAGAACTGGACCAAATTGAAATCGGACCTCACGGGAAGCACCAGCTTTCAAATAAAAAAGAATTATCAAAATCGGTTCACCCAGGCAATAGTTCTAAGGAAACAAACATAAAAAAATACAGACGAATTGAGAACCTCCTCCTTTTCTGAAGTCAGTTAAAAATGTAGTGTTTTGTCTTCGCCTATAAATGCATGTAACAAAAGTCGTAAAAACTCTTTTTTCCTTTCGACCTCGATCGTACCTACATTGTCTTGGAGTATTTTGGCAAAAGTTCCATAAATATCAGATTTCACTTCAGTTTACAGTTTTCACAATCTGTAATAAGATATGAAACCTCTTATGAGTATATATGTAGGTAATTATGATTACTAGAATATAATGATGATTTACATAAGCCTAGTCTTGTGTATTTTGACACTAGATATTAGTGAAAGATTTAAAAGAAATTAATGAAATTTTAAAAACTAATTTTAATTTATCTATTTAACACATTTCAACTAGTTTAAGCGAACAATTCTTGTATATATTTAATCTGAATTTCGGTAAGGCTACAACGATTTTCATGAAATTTAGAATGTAGGGGGTTTCGGGGCTGATAGATCTAGCTAGGAATAATTTTTAGAAAATTAGCCAAAAACAATACTGGTACTACGGTCATCCAGGTCCCTACTATCAATTTATATGCAATAGATAATAATCTGATTGCTACAATTGGTTCTCTAAACGTGTTGTATCAGTTTAACGCAGATAAATTTCTGTTCGATAAATATCAAAAAATATTTCTATTATGCGAAAACTTACAAGTTTGTTTAACATACTATTAACTAGCTGATTTCCGCGGTGTTACCCGCGGTACAACAACAACCGAGGGTAATGACACGGTAGGTATATACGGTCGAATTGAGAAACCAGCTCCTTTTTTGAAGTCGGTTAAAAAAGTAAGTAAGTAAGCCTAAGTTACTCTTTATATCATCAGCTATCTGCCAGTGAAAGTCCCGTCAAATTTGGTCCAGCCGTTCCAGAGATTACCAAGCAAAACAGGGACAGACAGATAACCAAAAATGTAAAAACAAAAATTGATATATCTTCCGTGTATACATACATATGATTTCAGTAAAAAGCGGTTCTTTAAATATTATAAACAGACACTCCAATTTTATTTATTTGTATGGATAACAAATAGCTGAATATCATAGTGTGTTTAACTTTTGTCATTCCGCCCGTAAAGTTAGTACTGTAGATAATCAACAAAAGTGAAAATATTCACCTTCTTAAAACATACTACGCTAAACGGAACCATGTTCAAATCTAAAGTAGAAAAGTAATAAAATCGCTGACAGGAATAATTATCTAGCGCTATGTGAGACACTCGAGGCCTGAAAAATGGCTCTGTCCACTTGGATCCCCTGCTAAGATCCCTGAGGGATTCATGTTGAATTTTCATCCACACTGATCCCCGTTGTATATGTTTGGCATTAAACCTATATCCATATCAATACTGACCATAAATAACCATGTTGTCTGGACAAAAAATACAAATAAATCCCTCATCGACTTAGACAGGAGATCCGAGTGGACGAATATCTTCCAAATGAATCCCCTGGGGGATCAAAAAGGAATTGAAATCCAAAAAGATCCTCTAGGGGATCAGCGTGGACGAAAATTCCACATGGATCCCCCAGGGGATCTAAGCAGGGGATCCAAGTGGACCGAAAGTTTTAAGTTTAAAGAACTTTTCACGTTCACCTTTCATGCATTTTCAAATGAAAAAAAAAGCAACTGATACAAATATAACGTAGGTCTACGTCTAACAAAATAGTAGGGATTAAAATAAATATTTTGCCACCCAAGTAAACTAAAAGAAAATATCAAAGCAGTGCCGACATATTATTTGATATTTCCATTTTTAATCTTTTTTAGATCTTTAATGCGTGTATTATTGCATATTTAATTCCAAAGGATATCCATCCTTATATTGTAAATGTGAAAGTAACACTGTCTGTCTGTTACGCATTCACGACTATAAAGCTGCACCGATTTCAATCATATTTAGCATGGAGATTCAATGATTCTTGTGGAAGGACATGGCTTACACTTTACACAAAACTACTTGACAAAAGCTGTATATACTGCATTAAAACAACACAAGTTTTAAAGAACAACAAAATTTATGGATGTGGCATCTCAGTATGCTTCTTATAACAAACATTCTAAGATGCCATATCAATAATTTTTGCGAATAAGACCAACTTGTTACTTGATATATTTCAATCTACTTCTGTCCTGCAGCCCTCACAAAAACATCAAATGTGAAGAGATCTGGAAAGAGAAAGGGCTAAAGTAGTTCTTTTGTAAAAACAACAGACAACAATATTCATGCGTAGGTGTGACCTACAAGGTTCCTCACGTGTAAATGAAGGTCCACGATTATCTCGCTTGAAGTTAATGTTAACTTTCAACGACAACAATAACAAGACAGATTTAGACAAGATGCAAGTGTTTAAAACTCTGTCCACAATCGCCAACGTCTCTTTTCTCTTGTATTATTTGATTTTTTTATATTACTAGTTTTTTTCCGCGGCTTCGCCCACTCGTATGTTGGTCATCGCTATAGAAAGTAGCCTATATTTCCATCCTCAGGAATC
Source organism: Spilosoma lubricipeda (assembly GCA_905220595.1). Lineage (NCBI taxonomy): Eukaryota > Metazoa > Arthropoda > Insecta > Lepidoptera > Erebidae > Spilosoma > Spilosoma lubricipeda. The sequence continues at coordinate 9,484,756 of HG992290.1, forward strand.
ACAGTGCCTCCATGCCAAACTTCATTAAAAGTCATGCAGTGGTTAACCCGTGAAAGCATGAGAGACAGACAGCCAGAGTTACTTTTCGAATTTATAATATTAGTATACATTCACCAAGATTGTTTTAACCAAGTCACTTGGCGTTGAGATAACGTCATTCCCATACATTTGTGATTTTTCTAATAACGTTTGTAGAATATTAAATTGGGGGGTTGGTAAAATGGTAAAAGAAGTCTTTGATAGTAGATGGCTCCAGTTTAGACATCTGATGTTTTAAGACACTTCTACTTATCAGTCAGTCAACATCTCACACAACGCCATCTAGCTTCAAACTGAGCAGAGCTAGTACTATAACAGCTAGATTGACTATTAGGGCGCTCGCCCACGGCGAGTTTTTGCAGCGCTGCAGCGGCGAGGCTGTCGCGCGTTCGCATCGATACAGTCGCGATGCGGTCGCAAGCTGTGTGCCCCCGCCCATATAACCACGACTCAGTTGATCTGCAAACGCCACCTCCATCCATTCGTGACCCATTCTTACCCCAATGTCTTCCGACACGCTCGCGCTATGCATCGATAGTCGCGATGCTGTAGCGCGTTGCAAACGCGACTACAGCGCGGCAAAAAGCGCCCTTAGAGTACCTATCGACGCTCCCAACCAAACCTCGGTAATGGGGCTTTGTGCTGTTATGTCAAATTTGGCATCTATGGACTGGAATTATACATCATATTTTTACTCATGATATTTACAAAGATAGTAGGTAGTCAAGGTAGCAGACCCAAGCCGATGAAGGTAGTAGAGCCAGGCTGATTTCAGCACGAACGGGCTCGACGGTGGCGGCACTACCCTCGCACAGAAAATCAACATAAAATGACAGCGATCATGCTGTCGTGTTTTGTTTGTGAGAGCGAGACCGAGGCCCAATAATGCGGAAGCATCACTAGCCTGCCATGGTGGGGGTCACCACGCTGCATTGTTGCATTGTCCGCATTCGCAGTATGGTGACCACCACACTTGGATTCTGCTTATGCTTTCCATCAGGCAGAGTAGAGTCATTTTGGTAGGGTCAAACATAAAAAGAAATATAATGAAATTATATTACATTTTTTGGGAATTCAGAAACAAAGATATATCATATAGTTCGAAGTCGAATTCATTCTTTGCAATCTAATTTTTTTATTTATTTCGAGTGCTAAAATTCAACGTTCAAATTTACTCATGTTATTTATTATTATGTTTTAGTTACCAAATGACTCTACTCTGCCTGGCGGAAAGCACGAGTAGAATATAAGCGTGGTGCGGAGTTGCGAGTAATTCTCTACGGGCAATCTAGATATATTAAAACCTGAAACCAGTGTTGCATAGTTGGCCAAAACTTCCTTTCTAAGAAAAGGCCCATGTCTAGCAGTTAACATTGCTCACTTGCCTCGTTGGTCTCGCGGTTGGCATGTGCGACTGCTGATCATGAGGTCTCGGGTTCGATTCCAGGGTCGGACTAAATGTTTGTATGATCTACAAATATTTGCTTCGGAGTTTGGATGTTTTCTATGTATAATATGTATGTATTTACAAAAAAAAAAGTATTTATGTATTTGTATCAGTTGTCTACTACCCATAACACAAGCTCTGCTTAGCTTGGGACTAGATGGAGTATAAATAATAAAAAAAAAAAAATAAAAAAAAAAATAAAAAAAAAAAAAACTTAGCATCCATACTATTCTATCCGTGGTGTTTCCGGTTTAAAAAAGGTTTTCTGCCTATTTTTAATTAATTTTGTATCCCGGTTTGCTAAGGAGGGAGAGACTTATTATATTTCCAACTCCTCCAGTTTTTTTCAGATTAATTTGATTGTGGGTTCCAAGATAGTATTATTTTTCCCGGGACTTTCCGAGTGTCATAACTAGGTTGTGTGTGTGTGTGGATCACAGTTGTGATATAGGTGTACGGAATTTACAGTGGTTTCTGTGCGTAAAAATATTTACACACAGAAATTAATTATCAGAACCTTTAGCAGAATTTTGCCTGAAAAAAATACTAGGAATATGGTACGCAATTTTTATAATGGGTAAACATAAAAATTGGCTTGTCTATATTTGTTTTATCTGAAAAAATATTTTAGCTATTATACATTCGCGGCAAAGAGGCTGAGTAAATAAAATAACAAGACCTTTTAAATACAGTAAATATACATAACAAAACCTTTGTTCTAGTATACAAGTATGAGTTTTCACCGTTGTCTTCGCAATCACTTCAATAGCTGTGGTGTCAATCAAGTGAATGCGTTTGTGGCAGTGTCGCACGACCCCACCACACGGCCGTACTTTGAGGCTGCGCCTACGTCGCCGTGGAGCTCCACCGCTCACTTGCGCACACTTCCACTTCGAACGCCAAACATTACACGCGCAGCAACCGTTAATTTAATTTTTTTTTGTGAAGTATAATTTTTCGTGATGGAGAAGGAGCACCAACCAGACTCCATGGCAACCATCACCATGAAGCCGGAATACCCCCCATCAGAAGTGTACAGCACAGCAGAACCCCCACCGGTATGATAATATCCGTTATTCACTTTGAATAAATGTTAAACACGTAACGTGTAGGTTTTCGTCAGCCGTCATCTTCGTGACTGGAACTTTAAGCTTTGTTATTCTAAATTTTATGTTGTTACATAATTAAGTTCTATTATTTGAACGGCCTGTGTAAGGTAAACGAGGTAGAGCATATCTAGCGTCTATTTCAATCGTAAACTTTTCTTAGAACTTTCTAGATATTTATCATGATTGTTTAAATATAAAGTGATACTAATTGAGTGTACACTATCCATTAAGTGCGGGATTCAAGTGCGGGAAAGCGCCTTTCTCTCAGTGCTTGTAACTGGGGCCGTTGGCGCATAGCGGGTTGTTTGTAAACACCGTTTACTAACATCGCCGTTCGGCATACTGAGCTGATAAAATCGCACCCTCACATTCATTTTACTTGCAGGAGTCGTATTTACAACGGATTTGTTTATTCGTATTCCTCGAAATGCTTTTGTATTGTGTAGGTATCGTATTTTACTTGTACAGACCGACATTCAACTGTTTAAGTTTTCTACTAAGTATTTTAAGTCACCCTGTATAAGTACTTTAAGTTGTGACGTTTCATTTTGAAGTGTTAAAAGACAAAACGTACAGATAAAAATTCTGTTTAAGACTTTCACATAAAACCTACCATATAAATATTTGTCGAATACTGTTTAGACGATTCTAAATACACTTTTGTTAATGAAAGACGACATTTTTGGTAAAAAGCCTCCTAGCTGTTATTCTAGATCTAAAATTGCTGATGTTTTCGTGTATCATACGTAAAAAAACTCAGCTACTTACTAATAGATACAATGTAATGAGAGAATTTTTAACTAGCTTGCGGACATTAGACAATTTAGAACTTTACAAATTCTTGTTCTGTTTGTGAACTGCATTCACCAAGTATTGTCCAATCCTACCAGAGTTTGGCGAGTTGAATACTAAAAGCGATGCACCGTCTGTGCTGTCAGCGGCGCTAACCAATGGTCCTTTACATAACTTGGCATTTGTATTGATTCTTCACACCGGCAAGATACATGGATTGCATAAAACGTCTCAAAGCAATAATATCTTAATAACATAGGACGTACTTGAATAATGTATCGATGTTAAGTAATTATTTAGTTGCTTTTTTTCGAAGGAGGTTAAATTTACCGAAGCCCAAACCTCTCCTAAAAAATGTTCCAAACTATATAGATGACAGTTATATAGAAGTTTACATCATCACATTAATAACAGCCTTTTACAACTAGTAACACATTGGCTTCTCCTTGGCAAGGAAGTTTTAGCACGCACTGGACAGATGACTTGAAATAGGGATTGTTTCAATTCTTCCTTCTCTTTAAGTGTGACTGTAACTTTTAGAACAGTACATGGTAAAGTAAAATTGTACGCAATCTAAAATCACTAGATAATTATTTTTTTTCCGTCTAATAGTACTAAGTCTACTATATTTCACATTAGAACTATCAAAAGTTAAACAATGCTGCCCGACAACTGTGTCTAACATGATGTAGATGTAATAACAAAACTACATTTGTGATGTTTTTAAAACAAACGACATTTTATATTTTCAACATTTTTTGCGCATTGCAATGTAGTGTTTAATGAATATAATGAGAGCTAGCCTTGAAGTCACAAATAATAAAATCATAGTATAATGAAACTTAATCGTCTTATTATTATGAATCTCAAGTAAAAAAAAAAGATTAGGTATGATATATCTACTTAAATATATATATATATATATTTATATATGTTAGTTGATTCATGTACGCTTCAAAAACTGAAAAGTTCTGCATCGATGAAGCTCCAATTTTGTCACGGTATACAGACCGCCTTAAGGATTGTTTATGTATCTATTTTTCACATCAATTTTGTTCACCGTCAACCTCATCAATCCAATCTTAATGTACCACAATGGAGCGTGGCACGGAAGATCTAGTTATTAATAGAAATAACATTACTTAGGTACCTCATTTCCTCTTCACTTGCACAAAGTATCTATTAACTCATGTGCGCTTACAGCTGTTCTTAATTCTAATCTTTGATTAGGTGTTTACTTATACAAAAAAGGAAAAAAGACATCTAATGAAGAACGATATATATACTCGGAGCATAAACTAAATGACATAACCTAAAATTACAATATAATATAGATCGTTAACTGTAACCTTTTACTTTCTCTGAAAATATCCGTACCTCGCTACTAAATTGATCTCATTAACAATTTAGTTAAAGTATATTTAAGGAGCAGTGATATTTAAGGATCTTAAAAAAGAACGCAGCTAAAGATAGACATTGTTCGCATAATATTAGATAATATTTACGAAAAAAGCCTCCAGTTACTACGGACTAAATTGGTAGATATTTGTCGATGTTACGGAAAATCACGTCAACACGCGCATGCACTTTACTTTTTTTTTTTTAATAATGAACGCATATTATTTTTAGCATTTTGACGAACCATATCCAGGAATCAACCAAGCAAATAGGAATAATTGCTATGTCAATTATCAGTGTTTTGTTTTAGATATTTTTCATTAGGAGCACTATCTAAACGTTATTTGTTGGGTTCTTCTTTTTTTAAATATTTATAATATGCATAATATATAACATCTATAGTATCGATTTTCACTACTCAACATTTTATACATCCGTTGTGAATATCTTTGCCGAAACGGATGGAAGAAAAGATATTTGACGATTGATGTGTCATTGTAATAATTGTTTCAGTATTCAATAGTTTGATACATGTACATATCTATATACTTGTGCATGTATATTTTACTAGATAAATATGCCTTTCTAAGAATTGTGTTATGTATAAAATGTGAGAAAATTCATTGTTCTATTGTCTCTGGCCACCCATTAACTTAGCCTTCGTTATTAAACTTAGGTATCATGCGACTTCATGATACTCTGGTAAATACCTTTATAAAAAGATACTTATGTATGACGTCAATGAGTAACACAAAGCAAATCTATGTATCTATGCTACAAAAAAACATGGATGCGTGACAACATCGTTTTGTATGTCTTGTTGAGCAAAACATTTACATTATACTTAACACTTTAAATTGCTTTGGCAAACTTTTTGCATTACGTTTAAGGGATAAATCGGAATAATGTACCTATCTATAAAGAAAAAAGAACCTGAACTCTTTTCCACATTAGAAGTTTTCCAAAAAAAACCTCTTGCTTGTTTTTGAAAAGCTCTATTCTATTTTTTCATTTGTGAGATTTCACTGTGGACATTAAAAATCGGTTATTATGTCGAACTTTAGGGAAGTTATGTTCAGTAGTGGACGTCTTTCTGCTGAAATAATGATGTACGACTTGAGTATGTTTATCTTGTAGTTACCAACCAGTTGATCTTAAAACTCAAACTTTAGCATAGACAAAAGAAATACATACGATAATAGACCAAAAACAAAAGATAATAAAACAAAAATTACACAATATATGTATAATTAAAAAAAGCTCGTATAACCTGAACTGAAATTCGTCTGTTTCGTCAGTTTTAACGTTTGGTGCGGCTTTTTGGTGTGTTAACAGTGTACACCGTCGCTCGGTCTATGGACGAGACCTACATTTTAGTTTATGGCTGTGCAATATCTTGCAGCAATCGCCACGTTTAGCAAGCGGATTCGTGACCATAATAACTATAAACTGAAGGTAAAACATCAGTAGTCGAATAATCTCATAAAGTTCTCTATACATATGTTAATGTAATAAATGTTTTTTTTGTTTATCTATTTAACTGATTGTGATGTGGTAGGGTCTATAGAGGACGTCCGCAAGGATTTCAAAAAATAAGAAACTCCAAACCTTGACCTAAAGTAACACCTTAAGTTACGATATAAAGTTGCTTTTAGCACTACCGTGTGGTTATTAAGAGAGCAATCCACACAGGACAGCAAAGAGAAGGAAAATTAGGCTAAAACCCAATAATACCTCCTGTCTATGGCCTGTAGACAGCAGTGGATTATTAAAGGCTGCTGATGTGAAGTCTTTCTAACTCTTACAAGTAATCAATGACTACAACATGAGGTTCAAATTAAGTATGTGATTTTTCTGGATTGGAAACTCTCATATAAATTCGGATAACAAGTACATATTGCGTCCCTACTTAATTGCAATTCGTTTAATATTAACTTACAAAATAATACTACATACTATAAATAATTACTAAGCTGCAGAATAATTACTAAGACTAAGCAGATGCTTAAACTAGTTTAGATGAGTTTACAATCATAACATATTCAGTGTTGGTCTATCAGTCTCATCTTGATAGACTTAATATTAATTTCGAATGAATGAAAGAAGAATGACATGTTTGTCGTGTTGCATGCATGTTATGTTTTTTTAGGTTTTTTTTTCATGTAGTAGTGGGCAAACGAGCAGACGTATCACCTGATGGTAAGCAATTACCGCCTCCTATGGACACCCGCAACACCAGAGGCATCAAAAGTGCTTTACTGTTCTTTGGGGGATAGCCTCCGGTATCCTCACTCACTCGGTGAAACACAGCGCAAGCGCTACTTCACACCGGTTTTCTGTGAGGCCGTGGTAGCCGGCCCATTTATGCCGAAGCGTGGCTCTCCCACGGGATTTACAATAAGGCAAGGACAATCTAAATTATTGTATTGCAAACAGTAAAAGTAAGTTACAGTATGTTAATATACAACAAAATAAATGTGTTATATAATTTTATGTAACCCTAATAATAAAAAATGCAATACTTTATCGACATGAAACAGCTGAACCGTGGCACCTATGACAAAAAAAAAATTCAACAAAAGCCGATACATTCTCCATTGTTCATTATGATGGCTGAATACAACTAAAGTTATTGTTTTTGAATTTTCTATTTATTTATGCATCAAAAAGAGGTTGTGTTCGGCTTTTATTAATTCAAGTTCAATGTTTTGACTATGATTCATATGAAATCTCTTAATTAATGGTTATTAAGAAACAAAAAAATGAAATCTGTGTTTTAAATTTCCTCTATTTTCATGCTTTGCTGACTTACCTCTTGTGTAATTGTATATAATAATGTAAAATAATACATTACCGATAAAGTTAATAATGAGTTTACTTTTTAAATTTGTAATTTTATGAGACTGCTTGCTTAAAAACCGACCAATCCAAATCCTAAAGCGGCTTAGAAGTATATGTAATCATTATTATAGCTGCGCTTTTAAATCCACGTATTTCTTATCTTTTTCGTGACCGTGTTTAGCCTTTACAATCTAAGTAGCGAGTTATGTAAATACATGATTAAAATTACTTATTTTTTCGTGGTTTCAAATTTACTTTTATTTTCGTTCGCCTTAATATTGATTTAATTAATATTTTTACGGGATAAAAAGTTTATAAGTTGTTCCAGAATATATTCTAACTCTGTCAAATTTGAATACATCGTATTCAAATTCGCTCATACGTAAGCTTGCTAGAAAAATGTAAGCCCCATACAATTGTGCTTGTGTCACATCCTTGGTGGACAACAGTTTTAAAAAATCATTATTCGACGTGTTGGCATAACACGACACGTTTATACAAAAGTCACGTTCTTAATTCTGTAAACGGTTCCAAAAACAACTTATAAGATTTCTTCAAACGCAAAATTTAGATATAGCAATACAAGGCTATCCATAATTGGAAGCCCGTGCAGGAATTGATGCAATATATAATCATCTAAACCATGGTGATTTATATTAGATTCTAATGTATATTTTTCTCTTATCTGAAATATATTTTTAATGAATATCGCAATATTTTATAGTCTTTTTAAATTTATTTGGAGTAAAATATGGCAATTTTGGCTTAAAGCTTAGTCTACCGCACAACATAAAAAAAATTACCGTTTTATCGTTTAAGAATGAATGTTAAAGTTGCTAAAATACACAGTGACAATCGTCAAAAAAATTGTGAATGTCAAGCGAATGTATAGCAGTATATTAGCATAGACCTGTCTCAGGGTAGAAGCACAAACATTTAAGTTTAGAATTCGTTTCTTATGTTAGCTGCAACACAAAACAGACTAAACCTCCCAATGTCTAAAATCACTTCTCATGTGATTTTCTCACGGCTCCAATTTAAAAATGGAATCTAAAATCAGATAGTGCTCAAAACATATTTTTGTCCAACAGTAGTATGTGACGGAAAGTTGGAATATAAAAGAAGGCTGTAACGTGTGTTTCTTTGACTGTAACTCAGAATAGAAAAAAAATAAAAATAAAATATTAAACATTAATTTACCAGTTCTATCTTGTACTAGCCGTTCACCTTTAGTAATTATTGTCCCTTTTTAAGAGATATGAAATAATCTTCTTTGAGAGTTGGGCTATGAAATGCAAAAGAAGTAAAATATGTACTTGTTATATACAAGTAGAAATTCACATGCCATTCTTTATCGTCATAGCCCAATTTCGAATGCATTCAAAAACATTATAAATGTACTAGCTGTTGCCCGTGGCTCCACCCGCGTATATGTCGGTTATCGCGGCAAATAGTAGCCTAATTGTAATTCTGATGTATAAGCCATATTACTCTAAAGTTTCATCTAAATCCGTTCAGTAGTTTTTGCATGAAAGAGCAACAAACACACATCCTTACAAACTTTCGAATTGATAATATTAGTAGGATGATTAGGATCAGAGTTTTGTGTCGTAAACATATTATACCGTATATTGCAGAGAAATTTACTCACAGTATAGATACATAAGGCCCTAAGGTATTAGGTAAATTGCCCTGATGTATCACATCGTTCGTGCTGACCGGTACCAAGTACCGATTGCAGTCGTAAGTGAAAATGCAAAATATTATGATCTGAGCATAATTTATTTAAATAATTAGATAATAAATGTACTCGGAGTTTAATAAAATGTTCTAAAGAAGATTGCAATCTTAAAACATATGACAACGATTCTTTATGAGCGCAAAAACTTTAACTAATATCAAATGATGAATAACCAATTTTAAAAGACTCCCCTATTCGACAAATATATTTTATAAATTTTGCATCAAGATCAGGTTTTTCTACGAGTATTTCTAAAAAACTAGAAGCATCTAACTTTTATTGGTACCTAATGTCAACTTTCCGCATTCATAATCATATACAAGCGATATACAAGACTGAATCTTTAGCTTTGTTGTGTTTGTGATCTGTTGTAGTGAGAATCGAGAATTATTTTGAAATTTAATATTATTCCGTATAACATCACAGTCACATAAACAGCCTTAGACGGTTGGACATAAGCTTCACTTTAGAAAGGACTTTTTTGCCTACTGTACCACACTAAGTAGACGGGTTAATATAGGATTTGTTTAAAATGTTCCTTCACTTTGCAGTGCGTGTGTTTTAATGCGTAGTTTTTCCCTCCTAGTCTCCTGTGAATAGAGGTGGTACTCCGTATTCTTAAAACATCACTATACCGATTTATCATATCGATATTTTTCAATTTAAATCAAGTTAAATTTTATGCCAAGTACGCTTTAAAGTTAAAAGACCAGCGATGGTTATGCATGAGTCAGACGATCGACACGTACACCACTGTACCATACATATTAAGTACCAACCTACATGAATACTTCATATAAATACATACATGTTTGGTATTTGAGACAGTATATTATATATAGAGTATACCTAAATATGTAACAACAGATGTAATGTACTGATAAAACTACTACAGAATATTTTCTAATAATGACATGAGTATAACACTAAAAATAAGATAGCTTGTATTAATTGTAATAAAATTATTATAGTTTCACCAACTATAATAATTTTATTACAATGAAAATAATAACGCAATGGTTAAAGTGATAATGAATTCTGAGTTCGATTCCCACACGGGAGAACACTTTCTATGCTCTACTAATTGTTGCTCCGCATTTCGGTATTCTTTGTGTCTGTTTCATATAGGCTATATTCCTAAGGCGTTTTCTTAAAAAAATCGTATTACAATTTACTATAATTTAGGAACAGGAATTTAAAAACTATTTGGCACATTTCAGAAAGAATGAACATTTCCAAAGTAGAAGTGCGGACCGAATGATATCTGATTGACTAAGGTCGCTTTTCATGACGTCATAGTCAAGAACCTTGTTGGGAATTACGGTTGCTTAGGCAACCTTGCCTTTGTTTTTATTTCACACTGTTGAACTTCTTTGTAAATATCAGTAAATATTAACTGCATCGATTCATAAAACAATCACTGTCAGAAACTCAAACTGACTGCTTTGTCTGTACGAAGACGCGACGAACGGACAAAATATACCTATGCTACATGCATGTATTTGCATATCAAAGATCATAAGAACATAAGTTTTAGTATAAATAAAAACTAAAAGTTTAGTAATAGGTAGGTATTGTTGGCGAAATTCAGTGTATTTTATTGTATACCGAAAATAAATAATCTTTTAGTTTCGTAACCACATAGCTGGTTCATGTTTTAAATATACTTAACTTAAAATTAACGCAAATCCTCATAATCCTGCTAATATTATAAATGTGAAAGATTTTTACTATTTCAAGGAGGATTCGCAAGGATGTTTGTTATTATTTCCCCTAAAGCTACTGAACGGATTCAGAAATTTTAGATACAGTAATGTGGTATCAGATCATAAAATGTTATATGATCTGTGAATGTGGCTTATACATCAGAAAAAGAGAATATATAGGTTACTGTTTACCGCAAAAACCGACGTACATGCGGGCGTAGCAGCGGGCAACCATTGGTAAAAAATACGAGTGGACCGCGAGTTCGCCGTCCACACGTATTTTCTACCAATCGTCGATTACCTGCACTTCACATCTGCACTCGCACTAATCAAAGTGAATACGGGCCTTTATGAAAATCAATTTCGTGATATTAAATCAGATTGCAATGACACTGTTGTGTTAATTCTCGTTTGTTAGTAACAAGGTTATACCGACATAGTCATGATAGTCATAGTTGTGGCTAAACTCCGTAAATAAAGATTAAAAAAAAGGTTTTACTGCAAAACGCACAATTTTAATAAATTGAATAATTAGCTATGGCCTAAAGGGATAAACTATAAGTTATGTAAGGTCATGTGTGATACAATCTCATGACATTCGGCAGAATAAATCGTTCTTTCAACCGCCTTTGCAGCCGTCAAAAACGATGTCTCTCAGATATAAATAGTTTGTTTTAGGCATAAAGGCCTATTATGTTAATTCTTGGTTGAATAGTGTAGTGTAGAAATGTTGGGTTCTCACGTTGGGACCGTAAACTCTTTCTATGAGAAAAATATGCAACAGTCGATCATTATTCACTGCGTTGGAAGTAATTTCAAAAGAAGCATTCAGATTCACAATTTAATGGCGATAGTATTGATTGAAGTCGACTTTATTATGCACTAGACTAAAGGTGATAGATTTCTCAACTGCAACGATAAAAAGACTTTCACTAGACCTCCCCTCCTCCCCCTTAATGTCGTGTCCCCCTAACGGCCTGGCCCAGACGATTTGCCCCACCTGCCTCTTTCGTTTGAGTTATGCAATTCTTATGTGCGTACTTTAGTTACTTAGTAAATCTCCATTTTATTACTTACCTACTTTTTGTTTAAGACATTATTATCTGATGCATTTAAATCATCATCGGTGAAAGTGGCTATTCTAATCCCAGCAAAAGTCTTAACGAGACATCGTTAGTTCAGATTTGGTAATAGTCTGTAGGTAATTCTATAAATCCATAGTTACATTATAAATGCGAAAGTAACTCTGTCTGTCTGTCCTGCTTTCACGACCAAACCGCTTCATCGATTTCAATTAAATTTGGCAAGGAGATATTTTGATTCTTGTGGAAGGACATAGGCTGCTCTTTGCTGCGATAAACGACAAACACGCAGGCGGAGATTCGCGCAAAAAAGTATATAATATTACATTTATTACTTACCTACTTTTTGTTTAAGACATTATTATCTGATGCATTTAAATCCTCATCGGTGAAAGTGGCTACTCTAATCCCAGCAAAAGTCTTAACGAGACATCGTTAGTTCAGATTTGGTGATAGTCTGTAGGTAATTCTAGAAATCCATACTACATACATTATTAATGTGAAAGTAACTTTGTCTGTCTGTCCTGCTTTTACGACCAAACCGTTGCATCGATTTCAATGAAATTTGGCAGGGAGATACTTTGATTCTTGTGAAAGGACATAGGCATCCTATCTTTGCTGCGATAATCGACAAACACGCGGGCGAAGATGCTCGCAAAAACTAGTATATAATATAAGGAGGCATAGGCATATAAATAGTAAGCTTAACAAGCTTTCAACCCATTTATATATCCCTATATATTTAATTAAGTTACACAGAATAAGGTAATACTTCACAGGCTTAACGAAATTCTCTTCATAGGAGAAGAAACATTGACTTGACAAATTGCCGATCAATAATATTTTATGTATATGAACATCAGATCACGGTGTTCAGCGTTTATCACGAACTAAAATTATTACTGTCAAGACAGATTTCTGAGTCCATTGAAATTTCGATATCTACGTAAATAATCCATGAAAATTATGTCGAACAGATATTAAGTTATAAACAAATTAGATTTACACGGATTTTCACTTCAAATGTCCCTTTTATGATTAAGATTGAAGAGTCAAGATACCTAACTGATATTATCTTTTAAATATTACTCAACGTAGTTGTTAAGGCACTGGTTGTTAAGGAAAAAGTGACATGGAAAATACAGAAACATGTAAAGAGTATTAAAGTGTGTAGTCACGTTATTTATCTTACTTATATATAAGGAAACACTGTGGCGGGCTTTCGACAGTTTGACAAATTGACAACTGTCGAGAATTATTGCTCTAATAATAAATCAAAAAAACTGCCTTGGTTATAATTATGTGTTAAAATAGTGTGTTGACGTGTTGAATTTCCTAAGACTACCGGTGCCCACTTCGTTAACCGCCCCCTTTTCTTCGACTTGATTTCCGAATACTATAATTTTTAATTACATTTTTTGTTCATTCATATTAAAATATAACCTATGTCACTCCTGAATAGTGTCGTTTTCTGTTAGGGATTTTCAGAGAATTTTCAGGATCGGATCAGTACTTCCGAAGATTACTGTATACAAACATACTAACAAAATTAGAAACTTAACGTCTTTATAATATTAGTATAGATTATAGTTACGAGTATATATATATATATAGTCAGGACTCTTTCTTGTGTAAGAAATTGACTCAAAGTATGTGAGTATTTAAATATGTTTGGGGGACGTCCTCGTTCAGGAGTGGGCGACAATAAGAAAAGGAGGCGACAGTAGGAAAAAGATGCAACAGTTGACATTATAACATTTTTGTGGTTAATTTCATAGCTCAGGTCTATGCCTTTAGTATTTGCAGTATTGGAACGAAGTTCCTTATGGCGCGTTGCGAAAGGGGGGCTAGACGGAAAAGTTGTAACGACACTTTTAGGGATATTATATACTAGCTGGTGTCCGCGGCTCCGCCCGCTTTTATGTCGATTATTGCAAATAGTAGCCTATGTGTTATTTTGATGTATAAGTTATAGTACTGTAAAGTTTCTTCCAAATCCGTTTAGTATTTTTTTCGTGAAGAAGTGACAAACATACACACTCACAAACTTTCGCCTTTATATATTAGTGTGATATATATGTATTTGTGTATATGTACAATTACATTTTTTTTCTTTTTTTATTTCAATAGCAAAACAACTAAAGCATTGACTTCTGAGGTACAAACGTTCCATCCGGGTGTCCCTTGACACCTCTCAAGATTTTTTCAATTATTTTCTTTTGTTTTATACTGTGGCTCAATCCACCTTACGCTTACACTACTTGAAGAGAAAAATAGGATGCAAATTACTACCATCTATCCCAATAGCTACGTCTACATTTATTTCAAGGACAAAAAAATCATCTTGTCCCGCTTCTTATGAATGAGATGTATTTGTTTCTTTTGACTTATGTAATAGTTGTGTATGTAGGCACCAAGTGTAGTTATGAATGACTTATTAGCAACAGTTTGCTAAGGTCAAATTAACATAGGCAATTACAATTACCTTTGCTTCTAATTAAGTCTTATGGGAATGTGTATGGTCTACTAAAATTTTGTTAAATACTGAATATGTGTCAAAGCATGCACTAAATATTAATCACAACTTTTACTATTTTATACACACAATAATTGTTACTTTTTTAATCTTGTTAAAATACAAAACAAATCAAGTTTCCTTACAACGTATTCATCTATATCTATCTATATCTATACTTTTATTAAATATCATATTATATGAAGAGGTAAAGTTTGTGAGTTTGTGATGTTATGACGTTGTGACGTTATAGAGGGTAATCTCTAGATCTACTGAACCGATTTTGAAAATCCTTTTACCAATAGAACGCTAAGCTATTTGTAAGTGACATAGGCTATATAATAACCTGAAAAGTGGAAAGACTTTTTCGTGGTAACCGGATTTGCAAAGTAAGTCGGAGAAAAAATTTTTTACCGCCCAACGAAGTGGCCACGAGTCAGCTAGTCTGAAATACATTCGTAAAATTTGGAACTTAGTTTATATAACATACTAACTGTGTCCACTACTTCGTGCACGTGACATTTGGATTCTCAAGTTATTTTTAATTTTTCATCGTTTAAACATTCCCTATACTACGAAAAAACACTTCAAAACCAAAATCAGCTAAATCGGCACAGCCGTTCTCCAGTTTTAGCGAGACAAACGAACAGCAATTGATTTTTATTTAATAGATAACTGAAAAGTTGTTCAATCATTTTTTAAGAATGTTCATCAATATTCAATCAATTCAATTAACGTATTCGCCATTTTAATTGAAGATACTTTCTTTCCGTAAAGAAGCGACGTAATCAAACTCTTTGCATATTATGCTGCATGCTGTGTGTATGTTTAAACCTTTAAACACTGCTATTGAATATAAAATGTCATTGTCTATGCATAATTATCAAATCATGATCTAATAGCCTCTGTCACGAATGTCTATTCGTTTAAAAAAATAAACACAGATAGGTACTCATGATCTTGTTTATGTCTGTATACAAGAGCATAAGTACATTGTGTTTATTTTTTTATATAATCATATAAAATCATTATTTAGTTCAAATGGTTTGTAAATTAACCGGACAATTAAAGATAATGAAAATGAAAATAAAGAAAAAGTTGTCTATTTTAATAATAGTTAAATTTTTATAATAATATAGATTTATGACATATATATAAATACTTCAGTGTATTACTATTTTTGTATTGTAATCGCAATTAGTGACTTGGATAGCGTGCTACGATTATAGAAATATATATAAAGTCATATTCTAAATAGAGGCCTATGTTCAGAAGTAGGCTATTTAATTTGTTAATGTGATGTGATGTGAGTAACTCCGTAAGTAGTACCGTCATAGAATTAACTAGATGAACCCCTCGGTGTTACCCGCGGTTATTGTCGTATCGAGGGGCGAAGTTGGTCTAAAAAAAGTAGTCTAAGTTACTCCTTATATCATCAGCTACCTATCAGTGAAAGTCCCGTCAAGATCGGTCCAGCCGTTCTAGAGATTACCCGAAACAAACAGACAGTCAGACAGACATACAAAAATTGAAAAATATGTTAGTTAGGTACATGTACCGTGTAACACCATATGCATTTATTAAAAAGCGGTTAGTATAATATTACAAACAGACACTCCAATTTTATATATCTGTGTAGATTTAGTTTGAGAATTGCCGATGGGAACCTAATGGTACTTATATCTTATACATAGAAATGATAAATATTTTTAATAATCACGTAAATTTAATTAAGGGAAATAAAATGTAACGTTGACTAAACTTTTATGGTTACATTTCTTTTAAAAGTATTGGTCTTATGTTGGTAGTGAGAGTTATTGATTTAAAACAGAAACTGCGTAACTTTTATACAAAACTTATCTGTCGATATAATTGTAAAGGTTTTCTTGCTAAGGTAAACTTCCTATTACAAAAATCGACATCTTACTAAATTACTAAACTACTAAATTACAAAAAGCACAACACTTCACTTACACCAATCAGTGTGTAAACATACCTTATAGTTCTGATATCGATTAGACGCTAATTTTCATCTCTATGTTAGACCGAAATTTGACTTCCATAGCCAACAGCTTCATCAAAATAAAAGCGATTTTTAAAATATTATCGTTTTGTGTCAGCAAGTAATTTTCATAATTGGTATTTCTAATAAAATATTCTAAAAGAAAACATTTGACGAACATTTGAACTCGAATTTAGCATATCTGACACCTTGTTTTTATTTCACACAGGCGTACCGGCAAAGAGTTTCATCATCAGTACAAATAGCCAGGATAGCAGCGCTCACGATCGTAGCGGCTTCATTCATCTTGGGTTCATTCATCCTGGCTTCCAGCTGGGTGGCAGCTCGCTCTTCGTGTCACCAGCTCGAGCAGCTGGATGCCATGCTTGACAAAGAACTAGCACTTGAAAGCCGGGCATACGGAAACGATGGATTGTTAGCGGTAAGTACATTAGTAAAGTAATAGTAAACATATTGGCATATCAACCGTTTAGTTAAATGTTTACATTGCAAGCATTTATGCAACGCTACACGATAAGCTAAGTTTGAAAGTTAACGCTCTCAAAATAAGGCAGTCAGTTCCGATATACACACAATTTTGATAGAAATAAGTGGGAGTAAAACTTAGTAATAGACATTAACCAAATAAATAATAGGCTATATAAATAATACTCGTTAAATATCACTTTTAATTACAAATCAATAGCTCAATAATGAAGGTCAAAAGGCTAAAAGTAAGATTTTCATTTTCATTTATTTTGATGTATAGGTTAAGTCCTTACAAAGAACTGCGCGAAGTACAAACAAATAATACATCAACTTCTAAGTGATCGATTGTCAGAAAACAGACGGCTTAGCCACTGAATAATAATTTAGTAGGTACCTACATAAAGCTTCCAAGTACTTTACCGTTTTGCTTTTATAAATTCGTATATTAGTCTATTTAAAGTATTATTAAACATAATCACAAATTGAACGCCTTAAGTTTTATCACCTTGTTAGTCGCCCTGTGACTTGCTTAGAATCAATTGTTTGTGGTTTCGGTCCTCACATGGGACAAAAACATAAATTTATTTATTTATTTATTTATTTTATGTCAGGCGGAAATCTGTCACAAGATTTTCCTAAAACACTGTTACATTCTGTCACAGGAAAACGTATTGTGAATCATTCGTGTTTGTGATAAGTTTGGTTGTTGTATATTTTGTTGCCGTTGACATTGTTGAATTGGGTCTATGGTACGGATAATAGGATAAAACTATCGGTCTTAGTCCGTTTAACAGTCTAAGTTACCTGAACGGTTGACTATCTTGGCTGTTTATTTTGAGTTATTGTCCAGGTAAATTTTATTTTCTTAATGTATTAAAAACTGTGGGCACTGTAAGTCGAACTTATATATAATTTTTACTGTGAAATGAATTCATTTTGAGAATAATGTATATTTTAGTACTTGAATACTTACCTTATCTAAAGCTAGATGTATTTAATTCATAGTTGCGTAAAGGTATAAGGAAAGTTACATTAAGAACCAATTCAATATTTACTTCTTAAACTTTTATCATTAAGATTATTGTGTAAGATGTAAGTAAAAGTCGTATGTTTATTGCGTGTAAGACATTACAACGTTACACAATAGCGATGTTGGTAAAGTTCAAGAGTCTTTAAATCGGGATAAGTTACGTTCTCAGTGTACTCATATGATAGCAAATAAAAAAAATTTTGTTCATATACTTCTTGTGTAAGATCGATTTGACTTTACTCTATAAGCATCTCATCAATTTCTTCACACTTTGTTTTCTTTTTTTGATCGTTAATTAATTTACTATAATTATAAAGTTACATCTTTATCATCTAAAGGTTACCCTTTAGATGATAAAGATGTAACTTTATAATTATAGTAACTTTATATTATACCCTATTTACATAGGGTAAATATTAAACTGTCCAAATTCTGCCAAATATAATTGTAGGCCTATATACCTACTTATATCACACTAGCCGACCCACGCAACTTCGTTTGCGCCTTATATTGCCCGTAGCGTGAAAATTTCCCCCGTTTTTGAAACATTCTTCATTGTTGCTCCGCTCCTATTAGTAGTAGCGTGATAATATATACCCTATAGCCTTCCTCGATAAATGGACTATCCAACATCGAAAGAATTTTTTAAATCGGACCAGCGGTTGCTCAGATTAGCGTGTTCAAACAAACAAACAAACAAACAAACAAACAAACTCTTCAGCTTTATATATTAGTATAGATATAGATACAATATAAAATAAATAAACACACCGCCTGACCAGCGCGTCGTGGTATATTAGGGTAAGCCCCACTCATTACTGCGATGCGATGCGGCGTGAAATTCTTGCAGTGTATTCGTGCGAGCTCGCAGATATTTGCGATGGTAGCCCTAAAGCCTCCTTTCTACGGAGAGGCCTGTGTCTTAGATTGTTAAAGATTGTTGATATACCTATATATCTATAAAAATATGCTTTTTGATAGATAAATTATCCATAAACTCATAATGATACAGAACAAATAATCATGTTCGTCACACAATACTTCCTTTGGGTTTAAATAAAACCTACGATCTCAAGCTAAACAGTTTATTTAATACCTTTAAACGAGTTTTTTTTTTCATTTTTACTAATTTTAACTGCCTCGTTGGCGCAGTGGTAGCGTACCCGACTGCTGTTCTTGAGGTCTCGGGTTCGATTCCCGGGTCGAACCAAATGTTTGTATGATCTGCAAATATTTGTTTCGGAGTTTGGGTGTTTTCTATGTATAATATGTATGTATTTACAAAAAAAAGTATATAAGTATTCATATCAGTTGTCTAGTACTCATAATACAAGCTCTGCTTAGTTTGGGACTAGATAGCGTTTTGTGTTAGATGTCCGAAATATTTGTTTACTTATTTATTAATTTAATTCAAATAATCTGAATTGCGGCAACGGCTCCAACGATTTTCATGACATTTAATATGCAGGGGGTTTCGGGGCGATAAATCGATCTTCCTAGGATTTATTTTTAGAAAAATTACCAAAAAATAAAAATAACGAACGAAGCTCCGTCATTCAGGTACTTGTTAAACTTTCTATAAGACAATAAAAAAATATCGATTTTAAAAACACAATTTAGTGTACACAGTAACTTTGGTAGCTGCATTGGAGAAAGTTGAGTTGAATGACGCCGATTAAATGTATGCATGTAGTCATCAATAAACTAAGTAACTAAAAGCATTAGAGTATTTAATTGAATTCCAACATTTACTGTAAAGGTCGGTTAAGACTCTCATAATAATTAAGCTTGTATAACATCTGCTTCTATAGTAAGTAATAGTGACTCGACAAATGTGTGTGTTATTGGTATCTACGTATGTATGTAAGTATGGTAGAGCTTCGCTTATACATTAAAGCCGTAGAAATCCAAAGGTTAATGAACCGGAATCTACAGGTTTTTGATTTCGTATTTGTTTTTATTATAGACATTTGAGATTATTATAATTCAGGTATTGATTTAAACTGGTTGATAGAGATTCCTCTGGTAGAATGTTGTTAGAAAAAGGGGTATCTAAAATGGTAATAATTAAAAGTTCAAATCGTTTTTGTTTTTATTTTTTTGTTTCTTAACGAAAAGTTCAAAGTTTTAGTCATGTTTAAATAATAAATATAGGTTAATGTTATTATATTTTATACCAGTTGTTGCCCTAATAGTAACCTATGTGTTAGTCTGATGTATAATTGCTATTTTACTGTAAAGTTTCATCCAAATCCGTTCAGTAGTAGTTGCGTGAAAGAGTAACAAACATCCATCCATCCATCCATACTTTTGCGTTTATAATATTAGTTGGATATTTGTACTAACATCTGTTCAATTTTTTTGAATAAAAGCTTTTACCTATTATTATTCGTTTTTTGGAGCAAAAGATACCTCATTTATTTTTACCTTTTGGTACTCTTGAATTCTTTAAAATCAAAGTTTCATGATGATCAGCTAGCTGCTTGTTACTGATCTCATTGCATTAGTTTGCAGTTTTAGATACAAATATAAATCATGCAATAGCTAAGGAAGGATATGCCTGTGCACTTTATAATGCATGAGTCTATGGAGCATAGAGTAGCAAACATTTGAAGTGCATTGGTAGCAGTTTGTTCTTATTTAGTGCCTCCACATAACTCAGTATCTAGTACGAAATTTATGATGTTTTACTCTTAGATAATACTTTCAATACATATACATACAGATATTTTAGTATTGTCTATAATGTACACAACTCTCAGTTGTTTGTGACCCAATTTTATACTTATTAAGTTTGTGAAGCAAAGAATAAAATTAATTAACGCTAATAATATTTATATTTTTCATTCTGTAATACGTAGATTATCAGTCTATCTAGTTTCTGTGACTAAGAGTTTAAAACCTATAAAGAGTATTAAAGAAAAGGCCAATAGTTACACCCTGTGAAACTCCTGATGTAGCTTTACATCAGACACAGTTATATGTATGCTCCTAAATAAGACACATTACAAAACACAATTTCTGAGGAGAATTAGTTTAGTAGATTTCTTTGCAGGAGTATTTGTAGTTGATTTTATAAAAAAATAATTCATGATTCACTTTATCGAAAGCTTTTCTAAAATCAGTAAGTAACTGTGAGAATGGGCAGTGTAGTCAATGCAATCATCAATATTTTCATTTAATACATTTAAGAAAGTATAAATTTGTATGTTTCGAATGTTATTGTTACTTTCACATATACAATATTATACAACATTGCTTCCGATATTAGTATGCGATCATATGTGTATGTCATTAGTATGCTGTAGGAACACTGATATAAATTAATATACATAGATACGTGAGATGCAAGCTATATTGTTAATGGAAATATATGGATATCAACAGGAAATTAGATTTTAATTACAGCAAATATAAAATATTGTTTTAATAGTTGCGGTTGTACAAGAAAAAATATCAAGTAATGAATTTTCAGGAGATAGTTCTGTATACCGTGACAATACAAGTGGGAGAGCCACGCTTCGGCATGCATGGGCCGGATCAACCGAAGTGATACCACGGCCTCACAGACAACCGGTGTGAAACAGCACCTGCGCTGACTTTCACCGAGTGAGTGAGGATATCGGAGGCCCATGCCCGAACCCCTCCCCATCCCTCTCACCATCCCCCAAAGGCAGGCAATGCATTTGACGCCTCTGGTGTTATGGGTGTCCATGGGCGGCGGTAATTACTTACCATCAGGCGATGCGTCTGCTCGTTTGCCCCCTAATACATAAAAAAAATATCATTGGATTTTTCTTTGTACTCTTAATACTAGACTTCAGTTTACCAGCTAAGTGATAACTAACATTCAATATCAAATCAAAATTGAAAATATTTTATTTCAAGTAGACCTTTCAGGCACTTTCGAAATATTACACTAATGGTTCTAGTTGCGCAAATCCAAAATGTCATTCCTATGGAGAAGAAACGGCAAGAAAATCCATTAATTTGATACAAATGAGTACTAAATTAAAGCCAAATCATAAAATAAACTATAGTACTACCTTTTATTATGTGTGGAAACCCTCTCTGACCCGTCACCCAATCGGAGTTTACGGCGAGACAGGGTGTCGGAATCAATAATATCATAAATTCGTATTAACAATAGGGAGTGTCACCACCCCTACTCATCCCATGGGTGTCATAAGAGTCGACTCAGACTGCCTCTCTCTTGTGGTTTACGTATGCGACTACCGATCAAGAAGTCTTGCGTTCGAATCCCTGGTCAGGCCAAAAGCGTTATTGAGTTTTTCTGATTATAGAAATACTTAATAACAGCTCGGAGTTTGGAAGTTGGGATCTGAACCCCCGTGCCTCGGAGAGCAAAGCTGTCGGTCCTGCGCCTGATCTCTTTCCGGTCTTGTCAAGTAACCGGATTATTAGAGTGAGGGAACAGAGAGCACACCTGTGTTTTTGCGCATACACTTGTGCACTATAATTTCGCCTGCGTAGTTGGGTGGTCTCTGTTGAGACTGGTCGCCGTGGCCGTTATCGGCTAGGAGACTAAGGGAGAAACCTACGCAGGACAACAGCACTGAACAGAGAAAGGAAAGCTTGAAACGAACCCTATACCATACAGACCAGCATTATATAGTAGCCTAAAACCTCCTTTTTAAGGAGAGGCCTATGTCGTGCTAAAGACTTTTGATGTTATGATGATGTACCACACTGCGCCTGAGATGAGTGGGATACATCTGACGTACAAACATCCTAAACCTACACTAATATACTACCCACCATAATCATAGTTACTTCATACATTATATGAATGCATAATAACTACATATTTTTTTACATGAGTTGTTATGCAAGCGTTGTTAAGATAAAATGTTGCGGTTCCGCATTAAGATTGGTGCTTTAGTGCGGTAATTACAGCGTGGAATCTCATAACAATAGAAAGATGGTGATCATATTTATGTAGAATATTCTTGTATGTGACCTCTACTAGTTTCAGATCCAAACACACCGTTTACCGTATCGAATGTGAATAACGGACTTAGAAATGTGGATTTTGCGGACAGTGTCTAAGGAGGTCTTATGGACGGTTTACAAGCGGATACAAAATACCAAATATAAATATATCAAACTAGCTGACACGGCGAACTTAGTATCGCCTTATTAATTTTGATGAATGTTTTCAAAATTTTCAAAAATAACAAATGTAATAACAAGTTATTAATTTAAAAAGTGTGGTGGAGAAGCTAAATAAAAGTTTGTATAACAGAATTACTTAATTTGGAGCAATCGATCGAAAGTTGTGGGTGTACATACATTTTTGTGATTTAGGTTTGACCGACTTCAAAAAAGGAGGAGGTTCTCGATTCGACCATTTATATATATATACATATATATATATTTATGTGTGTTCGCGTATAACTTCGTCGTTCATGAACCAATTTTGCTGATAACTTTTTTAATGAAAAGGAGATATCCCAATGGTGGTACCATGATAAGGACACTAAGATCTGATAATGGCATTCTTAAAGTTGGTTTTTTATTTTGTTAAAATTTTACTTGTTGCGGGTGCGGGTAACGCCGCGGGATAAAGCTAGTCTAAAACAAAGTAGCCTAAGTTACTCCTTAGATCATCAGCTATCTGGGTATGAAAGTCCTGTCAAAATCGGTACAGCCGTTCCAGAGATCATCCGGAACAAACAGACAGACAGACAAAAATTAAAAAAAATGTTATTTTGGTACATGTATCATGTATACATACGTATGCATTTATAAAAAAACAGTTTTTTTAATATTACGAACACACACTCCAATTTTATTTATTTGTATTGATATACATGGTCAACTTAACTAACCGAATTGCGATTGAAACTGAACGTGTTTTGACGGATTAAAGATACGAGGTGTCACCACGCCCTATTCATACCATAGGTGTCGTATGAAACGACTAAGGGAACAAATTACCCGTACATAGTACAATAACATTGCATCAAGTTTGAAAAAGTAGGTTAAAACCTTAACCTAACCTAAGTAGAAATCAACGTTCAACAGTGCAGTATTAAAGCCTCTTGATGATGATTAATGAAATACTATTTTTCCTTCGCTTAATACCTACGCGTAACCAATAAAGTCTTCTTCGTAATACAGATTGTCGCGATAGATCGAACAAAACAGCCAATATGTGCATGTTGTACACAATTGCATATTATTCATTCTGAACATGGATTGTTGTCGAGCCAATGTTGTGTTGCGGATCTATAAACCTATGTATGTATACATATGCACATATTTGGTTCAATTCCGACGCGATCTCAGACGTATTCCCAAAACCCTATCTACCCTATATTTTAAACTAGCCGACCCACGCAACCTCGTTTGCGTCTCCTATTGCCCGTAGCGTAATAATTTTCCCCCGGTTTTGTAATATTCTTCATTGTTGCTCCGCTTCTGTAGGTCTTAGCGTGATGATATATAGCTTATAGCCTTCTTTGATAAATGGTCTATCTAACACTGAAAGAATTTTTCAAATCGGACCAGCGGTTCCTGAGATTAGCGTGTTCAAACAAACAAACAAACAGGCTCTTCAGCTTTATATATTAGTATATATATAGATATATAGATTATATATATAGATTTAAAATGTTGTTTGTAGAATTCGAAAATTCCTTTCATGGAATATTGTTTTTGAAAAACATAAAAACAAAACTCACTAATAGATAATTTTCCTTTCTGATTTTAAAACTGCAAACATCAGAAGGAAAGATATCAACAGAAGTAAATTTTTATAGGATCCGTATTCAAACATTAATTTTATGAAATTTGGGCAACCCTAAACTACACTGAGTCGAGTATATGAACATTCCCAAAACAGTGTTAAGATGTCTGTCAAAAAACAGCTATTGGGTACAATATGATAATATGTCGTGTAGGTTTTGCATGAGCTTATCTACAATAATATCTAGTACATCCGACTGAGAGTCACACCAGCCAGTTATAAAAAACACATTTATTAATAGATATTTATATTTAAATACTAGCCATTAGGCTATTAGATACAATTAGAAGCCTTATACCTCAAACAATAATTTTAATGGGAGCCAAGTTTCACACGCATTTACGAGAACCACAATGATTTGTTTGTGTTTGTGTCTGTACAAACGAAATGTAGATTTTTACTAAAGCTAACTACATATACTTGCATACCTACATAAATATTACAGTATTTATATATGCAAGATGATGTTTATATATAGTGGGTTTTCTTAGAGCTTGCGGAGTATTGAGGACAGAGCGCGTGTTGCGACTGGTTCACCTTGAATTCTACTCAGAAGACAGTTAACTTAAGCCTTTTGGTCTAACACGTAACGAGATGTTACGAAAGTTGTTTTATTCTCTTCATTTCTGACTAAATCTTTGTTTTGTTTTTATCTAAACATATTTGTTTTAACTATGTAAATTCATCGATAAGACTAGAATTTATATGGTTCAGTAAAGTAAACCCCTATTTCAATACCGTATTTTATATAGGTTTGAGTAAAAGTGCGGACAAAAAAGAATACGGCTAACAATCATTTTAATAATTTAATGGTTTAAACAATTTTATTAACTGCAGGTAACGTCGCGGGACAAAGCTTGTCTAAAAAAAGTAGCCTAAGTTACTCCCTGGATCATCAGCTACCTGCCAGTGAAAGCCCTGTCAAAATCGGTGCAGCCGTTCCAGAGTTTGTTTACCTGGAATAAACAGACCCACAGAAATTAAAAAAAACTGTTATTTTGGTACATGTATCGTGTATACATACATATGCATTTATTTAAAAGCGTTTATTTTAATACTAGTTGTTGCCCGCGGCTCCGCCCGCGTGTATGTCGGTTATCGCGGCAAATAGTAGCCTATGTGTTATTCTGATGTATAAGCTATATTACTGTAAAGTTTCATCCAAATCCGTTCAGTAGTTTTTGCGTGAAAGAGTAACAAACATCCAAACATCCATCCATCCTTACAAACTTTCGCATTTATAATATTAGTAGGAAAAGTAGGATAATTAGTAGGATAGGATTAGTAGGATATAATATTAGTAGGATTACAAACAATTAACTCCAATTTAATTTATTTGTATAGATATAGATTGAAACGTTAAGAAATTTATATGTTTTTAGAAGAGCGTCCTAAACGAACACCGATTAATAATTACGAAACGATGTGGTTTTACTACGAATTAATGTTACATTTCTCTAGTGCTCATTAACGGCACGATGAATGAAGCTGAAATGGCACGTAATGTGGTAGTTTCACGCGTAGTTTCATGCTAATTATATATTACGGACTCTGTTTCTCAAAGATAATGAATTAAGATTTATTAATTGCTAGCGATCTGGTCCGGTTTCGCACGGAATATTTTGAAATTCTGTAATCTACTCCTCTTCTACTTATTATTATCTATACAAATAAATAAAATTGGAGTGTCTGTTTGTAATATTAAAATAACCGCTTTTTAATAAATGCATATGTATGTATACACGGTAAATGTACCAAAATATCATTCTTTACAACTTTTGTCTGTCTGTCTGTTTGTCAGTCTATCTGTCTGTTTGCTCCGGGTAATCTCTGGAACGCCTGGACTGATTTTGACGGGACTTTCACCGGCGGATAGTTGATGATCTAGTAGTTAGTAGTAGTAGTTGAGTAACTTAGGCTACTTTTTTTAGACTAGCTTTGTCCCGCGGCGTTACTAGAGGTACGACAATTGCCGCCGGTAACACCGCGGGGTACAGCTAGTATATTATAATATGCATGTATTACACATATAAACCTTTCTCTGAATTTACTCTATCTATTGCTGAAAACTACATTAAAATCCGTTAAGTAGTTTAAAAGATCTAAGCGAACAGTTTATACTTTGTAAAGAAGTAAGTCTATACTTAGTATTTTAAATCTTTAAGATAAATTAAGTTTTTAATGGAGTGGAAACCCTTTGGGTCGGTCAATATTTTATTCTATGAGTTTCGGCTTTTTATTTATAGAGGATCCTGTGGCCTATAAATTAGTTTCCTATTTGGCCTAATATTTAGTTTCCTATATTTAGGCACGCCATGGCATCGAGCTACTTTTGCTAGGGTGACAGATTTTGCAGGGTGATAGATTTTGCCAAAAACTGAGCCTGGCTGTATTATAACGTACAACACAGTCAAAATATTGTCTGCAATGTCTTCTTTCTTTTAAGGAAGTCTCACAGACGAATAATACAGAAAACTTGAATGCATAAAACAAATTGCTTATGACAAGCCTCCACGTAAACACAATTTATACAAAACCTATTTATAATCAAACAAAAAAGACATAAAGAAAAAACAAGAAAAAAAAAGAAAACAAAAGAAATAAAAAAAGAAAAAAATAGTAGTAATTTTTTTTTTAGTAAATTTACAAAATAAAATAAGACAAAAACAATTAAAACTACTTTTGCGCTTTACCTAATACGGGAATTACCTAGTCAGTAAATCAGTTTATTCATTTCATTCTTATAAAAAATCGTCACTTAAATTGTATTTCGTTATGCACTTCCTTTAGCTTTAGGGAGATCATATTTGTTTATTGTAATTATGGCCTGAAGGGGAAGTTGCGCCATTCGAAGTGAATTGCAGGTAACTTGAGTCAAAGGTCAGCGCTTCATTTTAGAGATTTATGCGCAATGTACTAATGTCTGTCGGTTATAAAGGATGTATACGTATTTACACTATACATAAAACAACAGTATTAATAAGAATTAATATTGAGTGCCCACCACCCACTTTTACTGAACTGGTTACGGTATTATTGGGGACACTGCAAAAAGTTAGAGCTTTTATCCTGGAACTGGATCTCTTATATGTCATCAAAGTAAAAAAATAATTTAGTACATGATTTCCAAGGAAGAACTCTAACCAGAGGTTTCTAATATACAACATTCATTGAAACACATACACTAATGTGCGGAGCAAGCGAATTTAATATATATTCATAAATCAAGTTAAACGTTATTATTCATTATTCTAGAGGTCATTTTACAAATTTTCAGCTTCGAGCTTTTCTTTACATAACAAAATGACTATTATAATTTAAGAATCATCCTGTAGACACTGTAGAAAGTCGCCGCCTTGAGGTCAATGAACAACATCACGGATGCATCATTTCGAGAAACATGGAAATGTCATATACGTGGTGTTGTCTTAACATCCTTTAAGAGAGTGTGAACTCCAAGAATTAAATATTTCGGTCATAATGAATTTAATATTTCGGTCATAATGTGGCGCTTATACTTAACTTATGCATGTAGAATGAATTTTATTTAAGAGTAGAAGTAAAGATAATAAAAAAACATAGTAGTCAAACATACTCAGACAGTTATAAAGGCACATACATTAAACTATCCTTGGATTTCTAAACTTATTTCAAGACCAAATTGGTCTAGCTATCCCAATTTTATTGAGATTAACAAACGACAATTTAATATTAATTTTTTTCTTTATATATCTCTTTTAGTCTCCGCCCGCGTATATGTCGGTTATCGCGGCAAATAGTAGCCTATGTGTTATTCTGATGTATAAGCTATATTACTGTAAAGTTTCATCCAAATCCGTTCAGTAGTTTTTGCGTGAAAGAGTAACAAACATCCATCCAAACATCCATCCATCCTTACAAACTTTATATTCTACACTTGCTATTACAAAGATTGTATTACCGCTAACGGTGATCTCTGCCAGACAACCATTGAACGGATATTATAGCATCTGATTCTGTAGTGTACCTACTTTTATAATGATCTTAGTAATACGTAAACTTACAACATATGTACAGGAAGATAATAATTAGAATTAACACGAACACAAATGAATATTTACATGTGGACTTCAAAATATAGCGAAATTTTACTTATACCAGTTTATCGCTGAGTGGTTGAAATTCGTAAATTGCTTTCTGCAATCCTCCCCCATATAAACTTTAACTGTGCCAATTTTCATACTTATCCATTCCCACAATTTCCCTAAAAAGTTCCCTATAACGTTTGACGTAATGTTCCAACACAAACATAGATGATAAACATTTTAACAAAATAAAAAACCGACTTCAAGAACGACCAAATAAATCGATTTCTCTTAGATGCCATCATCATCATCATCTTAGGTGTCCTCATCATAGTACCACCGTTAGGATATCTCCTTTCCATTAAAAAAAGAATCATCAAAATCGGTTCATAAACGACGAAGTTATCCGCGAACACATTCAAAATATATATTTATATATACAGATATACGGTCGAATTGAGAACCTCCTCCTTTTTTGAAGTCGGTTAAAATATGCGTAATATTAGTCAACTATACAAATGAATGTTGTCTTTCTGTAACATATATTTTAAGCAATAATATTATGAAACGAGTAATTATTTACTTTCGTTCATTTACTTTTGAGAGAGTTCACGAGGAAATAAGTAAATATAACATGTTAGATCACGACACAATGTCATATTTTAAAAAGTTGTAAAACTAGCACTTGTGGTAAAAAAGTTAAAAATGCGATGCGTACATGAACATGGCTCAGAACAAGGAAGGTAAACTTAAGCGATCAAGATGTTACGATCTCGAACGCTTCATTGTAATTTGAAGATAAAGGGTACATGAAATCACGGGATTTTAAAAAGACTATTATTTGAAGTAAAGATAAAGTTCACGCAACATAATTCTCTCTCTCTTTTTCTTATTACTTTTTTCATGTAAACCATATCACTAGCTTTTTTTTTGCCCGCGGCTCCACAATTGTGTATGTCGGTACTGGCGGTAAAGATTGTCCTTTCTCAAGAATCAAAGTATCTCCATGTCATGTCTGTTAGACAGAGTTACTTTTGAATATAAAACATTAATTTGGTTTACGATTAAATGAAATCGATCAACAGCAAACAAAACAGGTAGTTAATAAAACATATTATTAAAAATTGAAACGAATTTATTATTAACGGTAATAAAACTAAAATAAGGTTATTTTTTCTTCCCTTTCCTACTGTGAGTTTCGTGAATTGCAAACCAGTTTGAATATACAATAAGGTTCTTCGACAGTGATCACCCAGCGAAAATACCGAACGATAGTATTTTTTTATCATGGTATATCGGGCAAACAAGGAGAGGATAACACTATTCCCATTGACCATCCCAAGGAGGTAATTGAGGCTCCGGTAACCTTAATCAACTTCCTAGCCTCATTATTCCCAATATTACTTTGAGTCTGAGTGAGAGTTGAAAACCAAAGAATAGCTCCACACCTATTTTTGGTGAGTTCATAGCATTACTCTCGTCAAGCGGCCCGTTTATGCGGAAGCATTACTCCCCTATGGTGACAAAATAATATATATATATATCTATTATAATATTACATCTGAGAGATTTTTCTATCCTGCCCTAATACTATTCCACATAGGCTTACAGACTTGAGACTAGGTACATAGAACAGAATAGGTACGTGAACACGCTAGCCTTTACAATATCTCCTAATGAAAAGAAATGTACTATCCCCTCTGTCATGGACTCCATTTTGATGTATGTTGTATAGGTCAATAGCTGTTCGTTACAATGGTAAGACTTTCTTTTTGCTCTCTATCCATTGTGTATTGAAACGTTCTATCTTTGACTAGCTCCAAAAACCGTCACAAGTATGATACATATTTTTTCTTAGTAGGTATGTGTTGATTTTTATTACAATAACTTAACATCATCGTGACATTAGTATGTATAGTGGTACTGAACCCTACAGAGTATATTTAAAACATATTGTGTATGCATGTACAATGCTGGAGTGACGTAAGTAAAGTGGTTTCTCCGATGAATCCTTCACTTGTGTTTAAATATGGAACTTGTTATTTACATTTAAAATTATTGTTATTAGCTAGGTATTCACGTCCTGTCTGTGTCGTATCTACTATTCATCTGTGTTTCAAATAGTGTGCCTTTAAATATATGGTTACAAGCATCACGGGCATATCATAATGAAAAAGCTTTTGTTACATTTTAATACTTTGTTTTTATTATCATCGTTTCTATTATAACTAAGAATTCATTAATTTCTTTCAACACTGAAATTAATTCAGTTAGAACTTACAACGAAGAAATTCGTGACCTTTTGTAGATCTGTCTTCTAAAGGAAAATGGAATGACTAATTCAAAATTTTCTTTCATTAAAAAATAAAATAGTCAAGATATAGCTTAAAGTCTTGATTTTAAAGATTGGAATAATAAAAGTAAAGTAAAAGTAAAAGTTGAAATCAAAACAACCAACTGGCAAGGATATAGTTACGTTTTGTAATTATGAAGGTTAATTTGTAAATGAAAGACGTTAACATATTATACTGTTCAATATATTCTGAAATTTCTTATAATATTATTAATTATATTATTATCTTGGATTAAATAACAGGGATCAGAATGTAACTATTCTATTTATTAGTTAGGAAATTGCAAAATAGACTTTAGAACTACTTTATACTCGCTGTAGGCTGACTTGACGTTAGCCTACAGCAAAAGGAGTATTAAAAACGAATTGTTGGCCACGGCTCCGCCCGCGTGTTTGTTGGCTTTCGCGGCAAATGGTAGCCTATGTGTTATTCTGATGTGTAAGCTATGTTACTGTAAAGTTGCGTGAAAGAGTAACAAACATCCATCCATCTATCCATACTTCCAAACTTTCGCGTTTATAATATTAGTAGAAGGTAGGATAAGTAAAAAACACTTAGAGATAGATACTAGGTGCTAACGAATTTCTTGATGTCCCAATAAAGTAAAAAGTTAATACTTTAATAAATCATATTGATTCAGTAGAAAATAATTTACGAAGATAAATCAATCGCTTTATTCTGTAATAACATTTCGACACTTTCTTTTTCGTCTTGGTCCATTGATCTTATTATATAAAACCCTCTAGTCTATTAAACTATCAATGGCATAATAATTGGTTACGTTTGATTATTCTGGCTATTTCATGATACATCAAGGTTCGACTCGATATCTCTTGGATGCCATCATCAGATATTAATGTCCATCATAGTATCACCGTTGGGCCATCTCCTTTCCATTAAAAAAAGAATCATCAAAATCGGTTCATAAACGACGAAGTTATCCACGAACACACATAAAAAAAAGTAAAAAAAAAAAATATACGGTCGAATTGAGAAACCTCCTCCTTTTTTTGAAGTCGGTTAAAAATTCTTAGATGCATACGTAAGAAAAAGACTGAGTTTCAAAAATGGAAGTATACATAAGACGCTACCTCTATCAGTATGGAACGATTCATTTATGCTTACGAAAGAATTTTTGGTACCGAATTTAGGTTTAGGGTCTAGAAAGGTTTCTGTAATACCTTTTGTCGCTTGTAGTTGTTGATAGTTTTTTTGAGTTTTATGTTGGTATTGATAGGCATACATCAAGTCTTAAATTGAAAAGTAAGTAACATTGTAGATCTGTGTACATTTGTTTGATAGTTCAGTTGTAAAGAATTACAATTTCGGCTATTATCAAGTTCTTTTCAATAGATTGCTTTCTGTGTCGCACTTTCTGTGTATAAAGTACATAATTCCCTCATATTCTGTGAGTATTCTATCTAGCAGTCTGCGCAAACTTTCGGATAAGTAATTATGCTTTTGTAGAGAACAAGCCGTGGTTAATTACTCATTTTGCTCAGATGAATCTTGCAATTTCAGTTACAATGACTAGCAATTATGTTCCATATTATTCTTTCCAACACAATTTACGAATGTATGAGCACCTTGAATTACGTTTACATTTATTTTACATGTTAGAACGTTGCTAGTGCTAATATTTACAATTATAGAAAAACGTTTTCCGTATTATCTTTTGTGGCGTCTGCGAGGAGTTCTTTTGATGTTGTTTTTATAATGGTCTCAGTAAAACCTAAGATGATATAAATGTAAGGTGGGATTAGTTTTGTATAAAGATATAGGTCCTTAAATAGTGTCTTATGGTGAACTTAGATAGAGTAAGTATCACGACTTATAAAATTAAAAAAAGGTTTCTTATGTTATATTTTTTTTAGATGTTCAGAAGTTTCATTTTTCGGTAGTAGGTATTTTTTCAAATAGATTTTACGTGATACAGTTAAGTACAACACGAAATTTTTATAACTATTTAAGTACAAAATGCTTAAATATTTTGGTGTAAACTGTTGACTTGGTCATTGACAGAGTAATAACATCACGCTATAAAGGAGTCATAAACTCGGTAATAGTAATATGTAGCAGTATGAAACAAACTGTGCAAACGCTGGTTGAAACCGAAGACGTAACTGAATTATTCATGAAACGTAGCTATTTTAACCGCTGATTCATACTTTTAAGTTAATCATTGATGATAACTGTATAAGACAGTACCGTAGCTTTTTTGAAAAATATAGACACATCCTGCTGTGAGCTCGAATATTTATGTACTCATGCAGTATTATTTACCTTTTAAAGTTAAACTAAATGTTTTGGCGACTGGTCAGTTGGAATGTAAACAATCAAAAGGTTTGAAGTCCTTGAGTCACTCGCCGTGACCGATTGTATGAGACTACGCACTTGGCCTAGGTCTATAATGCGAACTTTTCGACCAGACCAGGTCAACGTGACGTCACGATTGTTCCATAAATATACAAGAACAGCCTTTAGGTAGACTTTCTCTTAACACAAACACAGTTGCTAACAGAGTCTAGCTTAGTAACATACAAGTCAAAGTTCAGAGGTGTACTTTTCCAATGATTTACGAGTTGATGCACTAATTTTATAAATTATTCGATAGTCGTTAATAAGGAAAAAAACGTATTTCAATAGATTTATTTCAAAGTATGAATGGTATGTTCATCGTTCATCATAAGGTTTATGTTCAACAGAAACTGTTTTGATTAAAAACTTCTCAGTAAGATCACTCATGTATATTTTTGCATTTATAAAACTTCATAATTCAGTAATATAGTTGTGAAAGATTTATCAGGGAGTTAGTAGGTATCATTACATTTGCAACGAAGTTTGGATAGTACAAAAATAGCCATACATAGGCCAAATCATATTCACGATTGCCGTGCATTAGTGTGCGTGTGGAACGGAAATGGTCAATTTTCCGCGCACGCGCATGACAATGATAATCCTGCGCATCCGTCCACGCTCGTGTCGGATACTGCGCCATCACCGTCTAATTATTGACTGGCTATAATACTTTAATTAACAATAAATATAGATGGTCCACTGATCACTACTGTCGTTTTATGGAACTATATTAATAGCTTATGTCTTATTTTATTTTTTATAATTTATTAATTTATATAATTTATTAAATTATTTTTATATTGTCTAGTTTTTTTTTTATATGGTAAAAGTATTGGCTGTGTCTTTAGAAACAGTTAGTTAGTTAGTCTATCCTAGGCGAACATCTTATTTGGAGAAAACCCCATTATAAATTATGTTAATAAAGGGTTTAAGATCAATTCAATAGTTTTATTGTTATTTATTCGTTGTTCTATCGCCGTGAAGCTAATGTCATTGACTTGCAATAAGGGTGTTTCACAATATTCAGACTCAGGGTTACTTACACAATTTATGAATGAAGTCGTTTGGAAATTAACTATAAAATTTGTATATATCCAGCATACGATTTAAAATGGTTTTAACAATTGCGAAATTTTAACAAGGTGTGTATTTGAAACTTTGAAAGTTAACTTCTGAATAGCTTAACGGTAACTTTACATAGAGATTGTGAAACAAGTCTCTATTGTTATTTTGTAGTTTTAGTAAAAACAATAATATTGTTAAGCTGATAAGATCCAGTTCACTAGATTTGATGCTATATAGTCGTAATTAGCAATTATAATAATGAAACGTTCGTGATGGCTATTTCGTTTTTTTTATGAATATGATTTTTTATTATGATAGATAGGATATGTAGATAAAATTACTTTTTAAAATTTATTGGAACGAAGTTTCTTAAAGGGCGTTGTGGAGGGGTGCTCTAACCGGGAAAAAGCGTCCGTAACGTAAGATTGACTGCCTCGGTGTCACAATGGTTGGTGCATTTATGAATGCTGTGCATGCGGTCTCGGGTTCGAATCCCGGATCGGATCTAATGTCTCTATGATCTACAAATATTTGTTTTTCGGAGGTTGGATGTATTCTATGTATAATATGTATGTATTTAAAAAACTTATATATGTATTTATATCAGTTGTCTAGTACCCATAACACAAGCTCAGTTCAGCTTGGGACTGGATGGCGTTGTGTGTTAGATGTCCGAAATATTTATTTATTTATTTTGTGACCGAAAAAAATTGTATATCTGTAAGTTGTATAAAACAAGTACGGAGTAATTCTAGGCAGAACTTGTTTCAGTAGAGATTACTAGGTGTCAGTAGACCAGTCTAGTTATTTTTATTTTTATCGATAAAAATCATAATGAAAAATGTATACCTGAATAATTATTTTCTTTATACATTGAATACAACTTGAAATTAATATTTTGTTTTAATAAGGAACTTCGTTCCTATCTGGTTTCCCACGACACCACACGACTTTTTTACTTATATAATATTTGTTTGGTTTTAGTTTAATTATTTCAAATAAGTTGATTTCCAAAAGAATGTCGTTGGTTCTCGGCATTTGTTTAAAATCACAACTAACCTTCAATACATGTGATTCCTCACTATATACTGAAGCCAGGAATATGACAATAATTTTTCAACACTTTTTTTTGAATAGATGGAACTTAAAGCGATAATAATCCTTCTTAACATAGCCTAACAAACCATTATTTTACTTTAAAAATAATTACGTTTCTTTTAATCATATGGTTTATTAGTAAACGATTTGATAAACTCTTGAAATAAGTATCAATAAACCTACATTTCAACACTTAAAGACTTGTAATGTTTACGTGCATAACAATACCTGTCGTTTTTTTTCAATGCCTTGATTGAATTGTTCCGTTCATGGTCACAAGTGGATAGACGAGTCTAGATCACAATAAAATAATGTTTACCATGGTAATATAATTAATACCTGGTGAAGGTCGGGGGAAAACGCTAGATGCGGGCAAAATATGATGAGAATGGAATTGATAATATTGTAACTTACTCAAGTTATTTAAATCAGAAGGCTGTTAGAAAGTAGTGTTAGTTGTGTGATCTTATTGTATCTTTCGAAAAACTAAAAAAATGACTTCAAACATACGACTATGTTACTAGTATTAGCTGATTGTTACACTTACAACTGTCACTTACACTTATACTAAAGTGTAAGTTGAATAATGCAAAAACTACAAAGTTAAAAAATACCAACATCTGACCCTACTAATGTCTGGTAGATACTACTTAAATTAGGTTTCGTAATAGCACCAGTAAATTCATCAACGACATTACATTACAAGCTCACAATGATTACAATTAATGCAACGATAAGGATGACAATAGCTAAAAGAAGTATTGTACAACACAGCTGTTCAAGAATTGATAGGTATTACTAGTCATAGTTCACTGTAATTTGGAGGTGCATCCAGTGTCAATAGAAGACTGCTGTGTTCTACTCTGCAAACTATTTTAATAGAATGGATCTACAACGCAATACAACACTTTACGAACTGAACTTCTTTCGTTTGCTTCTTACTTTCTGTCTTAAAAGATACGTAATTTCCTCGTTATCACGCAACGTTCGACTCCACAGCAACAATAACCATTAAATGTTTGAAACGTTTCGTAAATCCAGTAAAAGTGTTGTGGGCGTTGTACACAATGCGACAATAGCTCTCGACGTAATCGTCGTTTTCTATCAGTTGCGGTCGCGAACACTTCGCGCTTCGCTGATCCACAGTACTTGACAGCATGCAGAACATCATTTAACACCATAAGAAACTTACCTATCGCTAACATCTCTCACATTTCTGTATGTTCTAATTACGAGATAAAAAGCACTGTACTAAAAAACCAACATCATCCATTTGGATTTAAGAGTTAGTACATTATCGTGTACTAGTAACGTCATTTATCGTTATATTACATCAACAATCTTTATTATTCCACTCCTGAACGTAGGTCTATCCGTAGCAAGGAGGCTTAGGCCTATTATAGCACGCTGACCAAATGGGTTGTTACATGGTGTGTTTCAAATTTCCCGCTCTTTGCGGCCTTATGCTTAACTTTTTTTAGGGTTTCGTGCCAAAGGCAAAAAATGGAACCCTTAGAGATTTGTCATGTCTCTCGGTCCGTCTGTCCGTCTGTCTGTCCAGCCGTATGTCACAGCCACTTTTTTCCGAAACTATAAGAACTATACTGTTGAAACTTGGTAAGTAGATGTATTCTGGGAAACGCATTAAGATTTCACACAAAAAAAAATTTGGGAGTCCCCCCATACTTAGAACTGTAAATATTTTTTTTCATTAACCCTATACTTGTACTACTAGTATATCTATGGATAGGTCTTCAAAAATGAAATTGAGGTTTCTAATATCATTTTTTTCTAAACTTAATAGTTTGCGCGTGAGACACGTCGAAGGTGGTAAAATGTGTCCCCCCTGTAACTTCTAAAATAAGGGAATGAAAAAACTACTATTCCTACCCGCAACTCCTATTATATTATCTACATAGTCATGTAATTCATGTGCTGCGTTATTTTCCACTATTTCAACACTCTGTGGGTGTAGAAAAAATGACACCTACAGAGTTTTTGTGGCATACAGAATTTTTGTGTTGAATTAAAATTGTTGAAATACGAAATAATACAAAGGTATGTTTGAAATATGCATGGTTAGTTAGTAGTTTCGCAAATTAAATTACAATTTAAGTTAGTAAGATACTGTTGCACAAAGATATTCAAAGTTCCTTCTTTGCTCTTGTAAATAGTAATTTTGTATAGGTGCCTTATCTGTCGGTTTACGGATCCCAAATCAAGAGTGACAACTCAAAGGTAAATAATATGGATAGATAGGGGCGTAGAAACGAAATTAGTTATATAAATAACTTCGGGTCGTTGAATATTTAATATTTATAGTGGCAGTAGATATTTCATCAAAATATAATTCATCTTTAAATTTCAATTATGAGTAGTGAGTGAATTTAAAGTCTTTAAACCAGATCAATGCATTCTCAACTTTCGTGTTAGAGTCAGAAATAGTTCACTGATAATGTATGACATTTATTTTCAAAGATTATTTCAATTAAATAATGGCCTATAACTGGCATAAATGCAGTTATTTAGTAAAGGGAATGGATATTGACAATGAATTGTATGATGCAGCTCTCAAAACATAGAATATGATGATCTGAAGCACTTAAAAGGAGTATTATTCTTTTGTTCTGTGATCTGAATTGCACCTTATCAGATTAAATGACGCCTTAGAATTTAGAACGTCAAATTTATTGGTTTGTATAATTTGTTATCTCTTTTGTTTTTCAATAGAAAACAGTACACTGCCCATACTCGTATATATTGGTGTCTACAAAGAGCCTAATTCTTTCTGTACAATTTGCTTAGTGTTATTAGTTAACTGTATAAAAGGTAATATCATACATAAATGTATGTAGATGTATACATTCATTGTATAATTACCTATTAGTTAATTATTAAATTCATAGGTAATTGTGCACAGTTATCGGCATCGTTGGCCTTGCACTTTGTTCGTTGAAGATTTTTTAATCGGTTTGCATATGACTGTCATCGTCTAAGCCTTATTATCGTCCAATAACAATACAGTAATTGACACGAACAATGACAAGCCGCTATTCTGCGTGGGTAAATAGGTATCTAACTATAGCCTATGTACAGAGTTGCGCAAGAGGTAACATGCAAAAGGCATCCGCCATTTTACGATGAACGCTGACGGTTTTTGCGCTAAAAGTGAGCGGCAGCAGCTACTGCAATAGTTATCCGCGTAATTTGTTCTAGAAATTACTATTTGCAAAGGTTTAAATGCATTACAGAAGGTGGTTGCGTAAAAAAATAAAGGAGTTACTGTCATGGGTTTTATTGTTAATTCTAGATTTTTTAAGTTAAACAAGAGTAAAATACGCTACTGATATTGACTTCAGATTGTAATTTAACTGAGCTATAACCATTACATATTCCTGCTATATCGTTGGGAGTTGTAGTACAAGTATCTTGAAGAATAAGCACCGGGGTAAGTATCCCGGTATTCGTTAGCTTGGGCTACTTTCTGATATCGCTAGTAGCATAAGGGGATTATTGTTCACGGAGGTAGGGCGGTTCGAATATCTGAAATTCCCACCAACGCTAAATATTTGAGTAGTCGCACTTTGAAGTAATTTAGCTTTGAATTATAGTCATGAC
The DNA here is from genome assembly GCA_905220595.1 of Spilosoma lubricipeda. Classification (NCBI taxonomy): domain Eukaryota; kingdom Metazoa; phylum Arthropoda; class Insecta; order Lepidoptera; family Erebidae; genus Spilosoma; species Spilosoma lubricipeda. The sequence goes on from HG992290.1 coordinate 9,524,276, forward strand.
TAGCTGAACCCCGCGGTGTTACCCGCGGCTATTGTTGTACCGCGAGTAACGCCGCGGGACAAAGTTAGTTTAAAAAAAATAGCCTAAGGTACTCCCCGGATCATCAGCTACCTGACAGTGAAAGTCCCGTCAAAATCCGTCCAGCCGTTCCAGAGATTACCCGGAACAAACAGACAGACAGACAAAATTTTTTTTAACTACCTTTTTGTTATATGTATCGTGGATACATACATATGCATTGATTAAAAAGCTGTTATTTTAATGTTACAAACAGACACTCCAATTTTATTTATTTGTATAGATTAAGCTCGATAACGTTCCTTAAAACATATATGGTCAGGCACTACCGAAGCATACCTGTCCTTATAAAAGGTTTAACAATGGTAGTGAAACCAAGAAAAGTCAAAAGGTTAGCAGATATAAATAGATACAAAGACAATGATTTTTGTATAGCTACTCTGTGTTAGCTACGTTATATAAATACGAGTGTACGAACAAAGTAAAGCTATTTCCAAACTTTGATCAAAAAAATCCGTCATTGGTGTTTATTGGAAAGGGGTATACTTGCTAGTTAGGAACATTGCCATGTTGGTAAATATGTTTCGGGTATAGGTATGAGTTTTGTTATAACAATAAAGGTGTTATTCGGGTTCTGTATGACCTTGATGCCCATAGTACGTCATAACAAACTTTGTCGTTGACGATTGTATTGTTTTAGATATTTTTTTAGAAATATAAAAAGAAAAATTATACTAAAAAACATCTAAATATAATAAAGTTTATTACAGAAAATAGAGGAAGGATGGAGAATTGTGTACCATTTTGTGTATACCATTTAGAAATTTCAGTAATTGGCAAATCTTAGCTAAGCATCATAAACAATTTACCGTAGATGAAACGGATAGTTGTTTACCGGATAACGGATATCCGGCCTGCCTTGAAGCTGTTAGTCTGTAACTAATTGATCACGTTTATACACAATACAACTTTCTGTAAAATGACATCAAAAAAATATTATGTTTTGATTCAATATAATCTTTCTGTAGCAAATGTACACAAGGTGCTACTTTTTCTATGTTACTTACATAACCTATAAGAAAGTTAAGATACTATCATATTTTGAAACATATTTTAAACTTGTTGTGTTTTGAAAATATTTTTCGTGCAGAACAACTAAGCCGTGTTTTATCCTTACGTGAATTTGTAAAATATGTATACAAATGTGTATTTCTATTTCAGGATGAGCCCCTACCAGTGAACAATGCTCATGCACTGCATGGCATTCCTCCATCTCAAGCACCAGAATCGACACCTGTACATTCAAGCCAAACGGCGCCGGTCGCCGTCAGCCAGGTCAAAGACGATGCACTCAACCATGCCGAGTCGAAGATCGATGAAGAGAAACTGCAGGTGAATAATACATGATTTCAATTTTATATCAAACAGATTGTTGATCTTGTATGTTGTATAATGAATAATTTAAACTTTTAAATAAAAAAAAATATAACTCTTCGTTACGGAGGTTCATTTTCTTCCTAAACTGTTACTGATGCTCATAGTATACTAGCTCGTATACTATGAGCATCAGTAACAGCTCGTATAACCGTTTATTATTTATTTTACCACTTTAGAGATAATATTTAAACATTTTTTTAGTCGATACTTTTAACATAGAAAGCATCAGAAGCCAAAATTTTAAGTTTACAGTCCCAGCGGTTTAGGTTCTGCATTGGTGAGTCAGTCAGGGAAACAAATTTTATATGTATAAGTTTTTAATAAATGTCGCTTTTATTGACAATGATAGCCACTTATCACCTCAGTGAGATGTAGCAATATTGATAGCAAAAATACGTAATTACGACTGCTTTTTCATAGCGATTTTCTATCTGATGTAATGTTGTAATTTCTTTAAAAAATAATCCATAATAAAAGTCCGTAATAGGTTTTAGTACCGGTTGGTGGTCCGTCACTGTTAGTGCAAGACAAACAAAAAAGTACACTATCGGTTATCAACCCACATAATGAAAGTGAACACGGCCAAGTTTCATTGAAAAGCTCTTTAGTTATTTTGGGGTACCTAATTTGGTTTGGTGATTCTATGTGCATATACATAGTTTATTTTGGAAGTCTCTTCATTTGTCAGCTGTAATTAATTATCATAACTGTTTTTTGTCACGAATTAGTTTTTTAAACACTAAAGTTATTACATTTTTGCAGAGCGTTTGTGAGCAATTGTAAAACTATTTCCAGACCGTCAACCGATTGGTTAAGGCCATTGTGTAGATATGTAGTTTCACTCAGCTTAGTTTTACGCGTGAAAGGTCTAAGAAAATGGAAATTGTGTTATGCACAGGTCGCCTGGTCCGCCTTCAATGACTAGAGTTTATAGTTACAATTCTACATAAATATAATGTGTGTACAACACTTTCACTTAGAATTATACCTACCTACCGTTTGAAAACCAAAGAATATAATCAGTATATTATTAAGATCGTACTTTATTAGTATAATGAAGAAAAGAAAAACTCTCGTAAAGGAAGACTTCACAGTCCAGTGCTTAACTTAGTTAAGACGACGTCGGACAGTCAAAGTATACATTAGATTTTGCTTTGAAGCAGTCGCGTCCATGTGATGACTGATAAGAATATAGAGGGGCACCTCCCGTATTCATCCTGTGGGTGTCATAAGAGCCGACTAAAAGAGCAACTATACAGGACAACGACACACCAAAGAGAAGGATAAATTTGAAACAAACCCAATATCAACCCGTCTCGACTGCGTAGTAGTAATAGGCCAAAACCTCCACTCTAAGAAGATGCCCATGTCCAGCAGTGGACTAATAAAGGCGATGTTGTGATGTGATAAGACTGTGGAATCACTAGGCTCTGGAACTATAGAATAATTAAATCCACGATTTATATTATTCACTAGCTGAACCCCGCGATGTTACCCGCGGTTATTGTTGTACCGCGAGTAACGCTGCGGGACAAAGTTAGTCTAAAAACAAGTAGCCTAAGTTACTCCCCGGATCATCAGCTACCTGCCAGTGAAACTCCCGTCAAAATCCGTCCAGCCGTTCCAGAGATTACCCGGAACAAACAGACAGACAGACAGACAGACAAAAAAATTTTAACTACATTTTTGGTGTATGTATCGTGTATACATACATATGCATTTAGTAAAAAGCGGTTATTTTAATATTACAAACAGACACTCCAATTTTATTTATTTGTATAGATTAAAAGATATTTTAACTTTAAGATTTTTAAGTCGAATATACCGGAATTTGCTTATACACGCGATTGAGCATTGGGATGCGGAGTTTACACAGTTCATATGCATTGGCGAGTGGGTGACGTCATAGCTTTCACTTGCGACTCGGATGAGTGGGGCCTCAGCGATTGGTGTTGCGGGGCCGCTCGACTGTAGCACCACGTGAAAGCGCTCACTTTGTATTATTTGTATTGCCCAGATAACGAACATGAAATCACACGCAGATCTATATGTCACTAATGACACATGCTTGTACAAACATTTCCTTTAGCGAAAGGAGTTGTGTTAAATCATTTCTCGGTTCACTTTTACTTTGTTAATGCTTCTATATTAATTTTACTAATATGGCAGTGAAAAATGTGTGCAATAGAAATCAATTTATATCAAATAGAATAGATATACTGTGTCATTTTTGATTTGATTGATAATGTATGAATAGGAGAAACAAATATAACTTTTGTGTAGAACAGGTGTTAGGAATTACTTAAAATATTTTTTTTTATTAATTTAACTGGTTTTATCGAAAATAATGTACTACAAGCTAAAAAATAATTTGGTAAAAAAAATCGGTATAAAATCGTTGGGCGTAGCGTAAACTAAGAGGACAGGATGGAAGCACAGGCCCAACGTTTTTATACCGAAATTTTTACATATCTTTTGTTTTTAATTGCATTACATAGTACTTCTCATCTGTGTTTTACTAGTCAAGCCCTTTCATTTGATACCCATATTGAGGTAGTCGTAACAAATGTGTAAACTACCATTTTGTAGCGTCGACCATCTTAGATTTTTATTTGTTTTCATAGTGAACTGTTTTTTACTAATCAAGCCCTTTCATTTGATACCCATATTGAGGTAGTCGTGACAAAATTTTTAAACCGCCATTTCGTAGCGGTGGCCATCTTGGATTTACAATGAAACAGAATTTATATAGCTGTATTGTCACCAGAAAAAGGCATGTACCAAATTTCAAATCTATCCGTTAACATGAAGGGGGTCAAATTTCCATTACCTACTAGATTTGACCCAAACAAGAAACCAACTTAAGCCAAAGAAAACCGTTTAATAATAATATTAAAAATGTAATAAAATTGAAAATTCAAGTTCCCTCAATGATTAGAGAAAAACTGATGAGTTCAGACTGGCTGAACAGATTTCTCTAATGTAGGTATATTATGCTAAGTACTTTTTCATACAAATCAAAGTTCAAATTTCAAACATATTAAAATACAAGTCAATTCATCAGTTTAGGATTTGGTGATGTTACAAATACAGATAAAGATGTTAAACTTCCTAACGCGTTGGGGAATTTAGGTATTCATCTACATTATATAGAATTGTTTTTTTTTCTTGTAAAAAATAATTCTTACCTAATCAATTCGGTCATCGACCTACTCGTAATAGTTTACTTTACGCTCATCATTACAATCGCGCATTCAATTTAAATATTATGAAATTCAAGTAATAACGAAAGATAAACAATATTACTCATTCTATTATTCATTGAATGCAATAATAAGATTTGCATGTAGCCATTTATCCAATGATGAGTCTATCCGAATGTCAGTAATATTTACAAGCGGAGGGCGATTGAACAATGGCGCGGGGCGCATTGTCTCGCGCAGGATGTCCGAGTCCATTGTACCGGCTAAACAGCACAGAACGACATATATAACGTTCTTGTTTCACACTTCTATTAAAGTGTTAAACGCTATCTCGACCAACCAACAGCCAACAACGTTCCGAAATAGAACGAGAGCCAAACAAGAAGAGTATTAAAACATCAAAAGGCACAACACTGAAGCGATAAAGGTTTTAGAAAGACTTGTTCAACAGAACGGGTCTTTCTAAAACCTAATACACCCCCCAAAAGGGTACACACCCTTTCTAGTTAACGGAAATCGAAGATTTCATACTAGTCACATAACCTGTTGTCAAATGATTTGATGTTATTGGCATATTACGACACAAAACGCTCCTGCCATCTCTCTAGAAAATGCAATATGAATATTATCTTCTGTTATGTGTGCCACGTTACGAATACGGTAGTTGATTACCTATCTACTCTTTCTTTTATTCAAATTCTTTGTACAAAAAAGGTCGTATTGTTATGAATTTTAGAACATTTGAAAAAATCCAATTGAATAATAAGTATATGATGAAATTTAATTCTAGAAGATATTACTTAATATTCGCATAAAGCCCTTTGTGCTGTACTTTTGAACGATCGAGCATTATTGTATATCAAAAGTGCGGAGTGTAGAAAAACTTCTTCATATTTTTTTAATTTAAATATTGTCCTGTATAATAATATAGTAGAATTTCTCCCTTAGAATAGAACTTAGAACAAAGTGTTCAGAACTTCACAATACTATATAAATGATCATGATGCGTTTACAATAGAACAGTATTTCTTTTATTTTAAACATTACATATATATATGTTTAAAATAAAAGAAATAGTAGAAAAAGTATTTTAAACATATATGTATGCATTTATTGATATAACTTTGAAAACGGCTAAAGCGAAAGTTAGTTTTACGATGTATCGACCAATGTACGGGGTCAACTTGCATTCTCAGCTTTTCCGACTTATTACGGTACCTATATTTCTTAAAAAAAGTATGTATAAATATTTTAAAACTTTCATGCATTTATTGCTTTGTTGACTGCTACAAGGTGACATTATCAACATTTTCTACTAAGAAAGTAATGTTACTCCTGTGAAGAGTTGGTCTATGAATCTGCAAGCCAAGTTCAGATATATGTCATCGCATTTCCGTGGCCCAATGCCTTTTCAAGTTCAAACACTAAAAGTGTTAATCGTCTGTCTGTCCGGGATAGGGAATTAGATAGAAATTTAACAAGAATATCTTCTTAAATAAATTTTTCATTCTCAATTCGTCGTAATGACAAAGATGTTGCTGCTTGTTGTAATAAAATCCTTTATCCATATGTAGTTATCCACGCTGGTTACTTTGACATACCAAATTTAAATGTCTCTTTAGAATACTATTTGTCATTTATTTACAAACATATCGCAATAATGTACTGTAACATCATGTAAGAAATTAACATTGTTGAAATATTGCAGAAAATTGATGATGAAAAAAATGACTCGCCGAACTCAGCCAGCGATGACAGCTCGGAGTCTGACAGTTCGGCTGAAGAGGAAGATGAACTTGACGCAGTCCGGCCGATGTTCAAGCTGCCAGTACAGTTTGATCTTGATGAGCTAGCGGGTGCCTTTCTGGCGAACAACCAAAAGTGAGTTTTATACAATTGTTATTTTGGTATTTTTTACCCGACTATGCCGAAACCAATAATAGTTTTGGTAGTCTCTGTATGTTTATATGTTATATCCAGTCGCTCCAGCAGTCTAAGCTACCGAACCTGGTACCGAGACTGGACGACTTGCCCCAGTTTGTTAAAGGTGTTTTTTTTTTAAATGTGAGACGTCTAGTAGGTACAGAGGGTCTCTAATGGAGGTGGCGACGCGTCATAGTATTTGTAATATGTAATGCGGTACGTTTTCGTGTTACATTTGTGTTTATTTCTATAAATTAATTTCTGCCAAACGTTCCTCGAGATCTCTTAATTTTTTTGGGAGTGTTCCTTATTTGAATGTGATTAAAATAACCCTACTCTAGTGTTTCTTATTTAAAAATCTTTGTAATGCATTGAAGGTTATGTGTAAAGAAATTGTATAAACGCAATACGTAAAAATTGATCTTTTTTTTTTCTATTTGTTTTGTTATTTGCTAGACACGAAAGTAGGGTACGCATTGATTACAGCCAAGATACCGCAAAGATACTTGCAGAAAGCTTATAAACGAAATGTCAACATTGATAGAAAGTTAGATTAGACGAGCTAGGTAGCGAGTGTATTAGAAATCTAAAACCGATTGCGAGATATTAGCATAACAATATCCAACTCAGCAAGGTCAAAGTTTTTTTAGGATTGCTTAAAGATGTTTTTGTGCTAATGTTTTTAAATCGTTATAACTGTTTAATCTGAAAAAAACTTGAGAGGTGTCAAGCGACACCCTGATGGAACTAAGTTATAGTTATAGATTGTACCTCAGTAGTCGATGCTTTAGTTGATTCGCTATTGAAATAAGAAAAATTGTACATATACATACATACACACACACACACACATATATATACAATAATATAAACAAATAAAATATTATAAGTCAGTCATCATTGGTAATATTGAATTCGAATTATTAGTTGTTTTACAAAATTTTATAAGTTTTGATCCTATTTTTAGATAAGATGATTCATTGATTTATTTATTCAAATCTGTGAAAACCGGTTTAACAAATTATTCATTATTTAAATGGTCAGTAGGGAAGTGTTTTAATGCAGTTATAGATTGATTTTCGTACAGTTTTTTTCATACACAAAAACGTCAAACGACTGCCGAACCTCCGGAAGCCCAGGTACTAGGCAATGTCGAAGATCTGTGACAGATTGTTCTCGAATTTTTTAGGGCTCAACTAACTAACGAACGGCTTAACGTACTCTCCGAGTCATGGGAGGGTTTCAATTTGTTAAGAATGCATCATAGACTTCGAGCTTCGACCACGAGCTTCTCATGTATTCCACTGTTGATTTTTTAATTTAGACTCTAAATGTTAGAGTGAACTAGGTTCTAAGTTATATATACAAGTTTACAAGTAATCTAAAATTAACAAAGGCCCAAGGAAATGATTTCAGGTGCCTAATTATTAAATTTAAATGCGAATGAGACAACTGGAACTCATTTCAATGAATGTTTATTGACCAAAGTACCGTAATAACAGATATTTGCAGAACACTCTCGGTTTACAAAAAAATATCATTTGAGATATTGAAAGAGATTAGTTTTTGTGGTTTAGGGACTGAATGAGCAAATAGTCAACTTGATAGTAAGTTAATACCGCTGGTTAAAGACATCTGCAGCTAAAGGTACTACCAGACGTCAGATGAACATGAAATTTTCCCCCGCTCACACATGCATATCTGTGCATGCCTTTAACTCAATTTTCAAATAAATAATTATAAGAAAACTTACTTGTCGTTATTTCACTATTTAATTGATCTGACCGGTTTCACCATATCATCATCATCAGCCTATCGCAGTCCACTGCTGGACATAACCTCTCTAATTTCACGCCACTTGGTTCGATCCTTGGCTTCCCGCATTCAGCCCCTGCCAGTCGTCTTGCGCGATCACTCCACCTGGCCAATGGACGTCCCACACTACATTTGCCGAGACGCGATCTCCACTCAAGCAATTTTACTTTATACCTACTATGTATACAAAAATAAAAAAAGTATTTGCCCTAAAATACTTACTACTTGAAATAAAAATAGACCTCTTGCATAATACCAACGACGTTCCAAGAGAGATCTTGTCTTGGCTATAAAAACAATATTTCAATACCAATGGCAATTACACTTTATTAGCATTTTATCGCGAAACTGTATCAAAAGTAAGTGCCATTATTGCACGACCGTTGCAATAAAATCATTTAAAGAAAAAGTGTGCAATTAAATAATAATACAGAAAGAGAGAGTTTTTTTATTGGCAGTGCGTAAAAGGTATGAAGCAATCAGCCGTTCAGATTATTGTTGTTTGTTCCAGCGCGTCTCGGTTCAATGTTTTTATTGATCCTCGCTTTTGTGAGGCAAATTTTGCGCAGAAATTTTTGCACAAATTATGAATAAAATTAAGTGCTTCCCTAAATTTGTACGATGAGAAAATAGCTTCTGGTATTTTTAGTGGTTGTTGCTATTCATCTTCCTTTAAAAGAGATTTCATAGCTTAAGGTATTCACATTATACTTAGGGATTCAAAGTAATCATTTTAGGATTTTTTGGGCGTTGTACAATAAAGAAAGAGTTATCTTAAGATTAATAGAAAAAACTGTCCGCCACTCTTATGAATTATGATATTGAATTCGTCTATTTTTTTTTAAATTGGATTATTACGTCTCTGTGAAATTAGACTCAAAGACCTTGTACTCTTTTTAACCAAAGTATTGATAAAATAAGAAGTTAACTCTAAACTTAAATGAAACCCTCCTTTTCAGACATCTGCAATTGCATCTGTGATCATCATCATTACTAAATTAAACCTATAATAGGTCTTTGTCTTGTCATTTATGAACGCGAGTACAATAATCTATAAAATCTATATAACGAGAGGTTTCCAATTATTTTTTCTGTTACTTTCAGGGGTCGCATGAACTGCATGGTGGAAAGACGCCGCGAAGATCCTATGGAGAGGCGGTTCCCGTTCAATATCCTCGGAGCTTTCGCCCCACGTCCATCCCAGGCTGAACGCATTGCCATTATCTGCCATGGAGGTGACGAGCCTAGGTAATATATATTACACGTTTGAGTATTGTGATGATTGCATTTATAACTAAGGTTGCCTGGAAGAGATTGCTCTAGGCAATAAGGCCGCCCTTTGTACATTACATTAGTCATTATTACATCTTATGTACTCTCTTGTAAACATATAAAACGGTGTACAAATAAAGAGTTTCTATCTATCTATCTATACAAATAAATAAAATTGGAGTGTCTGTTTGTAATATTAAAATAACCGCTTTTTACTAAATGCATATGTATGTAAACACGGTACACATGCCAAAAATGTAGTTAAAAAAATTTTTGTCTGTCTGTCTGTCTGTCTGTCGGTCTGTCTGTCTGTCTGTCTGTCTGTCTGTCTGTTTGTTCCGGGTAATCTCTGGAAGGGCTGGACGGATTTTGACGGGACTTTTACTGGCAGGTAGCTAATGATCCAGGGAGTAACTTAGGCTACTTTTTTTAGACTAACTTTGCCTCGCGGCGTTACTCGCGGTACAACAATAACCGCGGGTAACACCGCGGGGTTCAGCTAGTCTATAATAAACTTATTCGGTACTGAACCTACAATCGAATAATTAAATTACCCGGTTTTATTGAATCCTAGTATTTTTTATTTTGATCTGTGTGTTGCTCCATCATCCTTCTCAATAGGGGGAATCAGACTGGATTGACGATAGTAACTTAACATATGCAATCCCAGGAGTGTCATCGTTAACTAAACAGAGTCTAGTATAAACGGAATATAATTAAAGCTATATAATGTTCATAAAACCATAAGTTAACATAACATAAGCCTCGTTGGTCTCGCAGTTAGCGTGTGCGACTGCTGATCATGAGAGTTTGATTCCCGAATCGGACTAAATGTTTGTATGATCTACAAACTGTTTCGGAGTTTGGGTGTTTTCTATGTATAGTATGTTTGTATTTACAAAAAAAAGTAAATATGTATTTGTATCAGTTGTCTAGTACCCATAACACAAGCTCTGCTTAGCTTGGGACTAGACGATGTTGTGTGTTAGATGTCTGAAATATTTATTATCATTACTTAATGTCATCCAACACAAACGAAACGTTCATATAGTCCATATATAGTGAGTTACAAAGTAGTTATAGCACAAAAATAAAAAGAATAGAGCAACAATTGGTTTAACAGATAAATTACTACCAACCTTCTGAACCAACTTACTTTACCCCATCAATCAAGCACAATTATGTTGTTGACTGTCTTGTAAAGGGCTGAAGTTAATAATCGAGCCAACCCAGATTATGTAAATGTCAAGTTTTGATATACATGCAGAATAATCGAATCTAACACCTTCGTGAGGTCTAAGTCTAGAAATAGATTTCTTGTTATAACTTAGAATTGTATTCTTGAAAAATAGTTTATATTTAGTTAACAAAGTAGACAATTGTTTAGGGACTAAAATATACGTTTTCTATTTTCCCTTGTTATGGCGGTTTTATTTTGTGAAATGGTTATTATCTTCTATTTTGCATTAATGTATAAATTAGACGTACCGATAAATGTAGACACTTTTAAACTGCCTCGGTGGCGTAAATGGTAGCGTAGCGACTGCTGTGCTTGAGGATTCCCGGTTCGAACCAAGAGTTTGTATTATACCAAAAATTTTTTTATCTACTTACCAATTCAAGTGGTAACATGTGACACAATCCAAGTGATTGGTAATTAGAAGAAGAATTGTACAGTCACTTTAATATTTCAGAAATAACTACTATTATGTTTTTGTTATGTATGGGCCTGCCAAAGTGACTACTCAGCCCGTCAACACAGCATAATCAGAATCCAAGAATAAAAAAATAATAAATAAATATTTCGGACATCTAAACACACAACGCCATCTAGTCCTAAGCTAAGCAGAGCTTGTGTTATGGGTACTAGACAACTGATACAAATACATATAAACTTCATTTCTTTTTGTAAAAACATACCTACATATTACAGATAGAACACACCCAAACTCCGAAAGAAATATTTGTAGATCACACAAACATTTGGTCCGACCCGGGAATCGAACCCGAGACCTCATGATCAGCAGTCGCTCACGCCAACCGCGAAACCAACGAGGCAGTTAATCCAACGTGGTGGTCACCATACTCATTCCGAATGCACACAATGCAACAATGCAGCATGGTGACCCACACTGTGGCGGCCTAGTGATTCTTACTACCGAACGACTGACAAAATAATCGAAATAGTATACACGTTTAAAACAATAAAGTATTAATTTTCAAAATATATAACACATTATTACAAGTAAATGCACCTCGTGTAGGTATTTTGTACTCTATTTACATTCTGTGAAAACACAAAACAATCCGTATCCAATTCTTTTGTAGAGTATTTTACTTTGCTCGCATTCAAATGCGGCGGAGTGGACCGATTATTCCTGTTTCTCGGAATCTCAGAGCTTAAAGATCCATTCTCTTCATATTTATATATAAGTATCTCTATCTACCTACATACTACGATTTTTCCTTAAAAGCTTTTCACGTGTTGCCAATCTGTTTCATGAAATAATATCAAATATAGAAGAGAAAAAGGACTTAACTTCGATATGTAATGAAAACAAAAACAGACTTAGGTTCCTAAAAATAGGCAATTATTCTAGAATATTCATAAAGCCGTAACATAATAAACATTTGTGTAAAAGAACTACCCACGGCTCAGAACTTATTTATGTTTACTGTGATTTTAATACGGTTTATTTGTGCTTCTAATATGATACATTATGTTTTGTATTTTACATGTTACTAGTTTCTGACCGCAGCTTTGCTCTTATCAGCGCAGATATAGTCTTTCTAAAAAAATGTTAATTTGGGATACTTATGTCTGTGAAAACTGCTAATGACAAACAGTGGTTTATATATCGAGAACCAAACTCCAATTCTTAAGTGATTGGCGATTGATCCCGGCTAATATATCCAGTCTATATATTAAGGACCTTTAGACTTCATAAAGACAGTATATATATTACCCTTTACAATACCCTAATATACGATACACGTTATGGCAATTAAATACAGCCTAAAATATACAAAATCTTTAAACAATTCTAAATTAAGTCTACATACTATGTTATAAGCTTTTTGATTGAAAAATAAAGATCACTTCAATATCGGTAACAATCGGTACCAAACATGCTACTCACAGTTCCTGAAAATAAGAATAAGCATGTTAATTATTATTCTTTGTTCCAAGATTGGACTAGAAAAACTAAAAAAACTATTTAAGTATGTAAAGACTAATAAAGTGTCGATCATTTATTAAGATGGAACTGAAAGGTTGTTTACATGTAATACAGTGGCTCTAATCTCTTTAGTCTAACTTGTTAGATTAGATTAGACTCTTAGATTCATGAACTCCGTTATAAGTGAGGTATTTTTAGACGTTCTCCATCTTAGTCTCAGGGAATGAAATACTAGAACGATTCGTATTTCAAAGTGTTTAGCGCTACATAAAATTAACCAAAGTAATGCTTAAAGGAAACGATAAGCCATTTTAACAATTTGGCAACGATACCAAAGTACTTTCCTGAAATTCATAGAATCTTTTATCAAAATGCCACGCGGGCGAACTCGCACGTGTCGAGTTATATTAAATTAATTTGATTGTTTCAGGCCCATGAACTTCCCAGAACCTCAGTCGCAAGTGTTCGCCTTCCCCCTGACAGGTCCAGTGAGGCTGCCTTTGAGGCCCCAGCCTGAACGCCCCGGACCACCACCGTCCTCCGCGCCCCGCATGCCACCCTTCGCATCCCTCCCACACCGCCCAGCGCCCTTCCCCCTACCGGTAAGTAACTTTTATTGAATGTTTTGGTGTTCGTTCTAATTCGATACTGTAGATGAATCGGTAAATCGTGTCTGCGATGTGTATTCAGCCGATGACCGATAATGAAGAGATTGTTGTTCTTTAATTTATTTGTTTTATATGATATCTTTTAGTATAGGAACGAGTTAAAGATCAATGAAGTATCAAATAAGATGATTTTGATAGCTTGTAACATTTATTCAATGAATAGATAAATACAGTATAAACACGTAAAAAAGCATAAGTCACGTAAAATATTGTGGACTATGAAACGTGATATGGAGAATTAAATTAATTTTTAGATAACTACTATAAAAGTCTGGGTATAATATTTATATGAAACATTTTATTCTATCATCAACGGTATTTAAAGAAAAATATATATTATCTTTTAATAATATAGATAGCTGGAGCAAAACCATATATTTCTATACAATTTTACAATAAATTACAATGGCGAATTACATTTTTTTGTTGCTTAGTCGAACACAAATGTCGAAAAATTTACCAAAGCTAAGAAATTTCAGGTTAAATATCATGTTTATAAAGTAAAAAATATTTTATGAGATTAAAAATAAAACTTATAACAAAATATATGATTAAGTTTTATGAAGCTAATTAAAACTTTTAACATCAAAATTTAACATTATTTTATACATACAATTAGCAGCAATTGTTTTGAACTTCTTCAGTTCAGCTACTATTACGTCAATCTTTGTTAGTCCTTATCCAATTATGAAAGAAAAAGAGCGTATTTTCAAAGTTAAATGTTTTTTCAATGTAAAAGTAAGTGTGTAAGAGTATCATACATCTTCCTCCGAGCCATTTTTACAAACTAGATTGAGGTCAGCTTTAAGTCTCTTACGATACTGTTAAACATTGATTTTTGAAGTGATAACTTCATAAGGGAGGGTGAACCGCTTCGTTACGTAACGCGTTACGGCGCCAGTCTGTCTAGCTTCCCTTTCTTTCACGCATATGGCAGCGGTTGGCAGGCTCCTCCTCTCTCACTCTAACCCACAGCTCTAGCCGTAAATAGTTCAACTTATATTAGTTTAAGTTATACGCGGAGCGACTGACATCAGACCTCCATACGTGTCGAAGTTCTATAAGAGTGTTCTCGGACTTTTTAGGGTCCAACTACCCGTAACGAAGGGTGTAGATATCCGTTTGGCAACCGAGACCGACGTCACGGAATGGTCCAATATGACAAGACTGTTCACCTATCTATAAATTGACTTATTTAGGATTGAACTTTACAATGTTTACAAAATTAACCTATTTGGCTACCCCTTACCCAGGAGTTCTTGAGCTTTTCTGCATAATAGAATAAATACATAGCTAACACACTACACAGTATATTCATTACGTAAATAGATCCTATGTAAAGTAGGAAACATCATTGCGGTCGAAACGTCAACGGAATCTTAATGTAGTGATCAGAACTTTGTAATTGACCATTATAGCATTGTTTGTCTTCCGTGTCATGAAGAACGAGAATAATTAAAATATTTATAAAATAACACATCTTGTTGTATGTAATAAAAATTTATAAATGCTGGCATTCTGAAATTTTAAATCTTAAAAAGCCAGTGTTTTAGTTATAGTGAGTAAATTTATTATGATTTTTAGTGAACGATATATTTTAGATTTATTTTAAAACTAGCTTTTGATCACCTATAAAAAGTACCCTTTACTACTCACTAATAATGTATATTTCGATTATGTAAATAATCTGAATCTCGGAAATGGCTCCAACGATTTAATGAAATATAGTATCCAAGAGGATTTATTTTTAGATAATTTACCAAACAAAAACCGATCAAAGCTCGATCATCCAGATACTACTGTCTAGTAAGAAGCATACTCGAGTACTGTTCACCTGTGTGGGTACCAATATATGGAAATCACACCGATCGACTAGAGGCTATATAGAGACGATTTGTCAGGGCTTTGTGTGTAAAAACCGGCTTAAGACGTGCATTGACAGAATATAGTGACTGACTACGAGAATGTAAAATAATGAGCTCGGAGAAGATGAGGTGAATAAGCGACTTGTGCAATCTACACAAAATTGTCAACGGTTCCTTGGACTGTGAACTTGTTAAGAATATAAACCTTAAGATGCCATCTCGATCTGTGCGTATCCCATAACTCTTTAATATACCTAACTCTAACAATAATGTGTCTCAGTAAAGTCCAATCTCAAGAATATGCACTAGTTACAATCAAATATGCTCCAAGGTTGACATTTTTTTCAACTCATTTAGCCTCTATATATATATGTGTATATATATGTATAGGAAGACATCTGAAGAATAGAATATATAGTCTGATGAGTGGTGTCTTTTCCAATGAAGCATTATAACATTGAGAGTGCTGTGTACGGTTGTAATTCCAATTACATACTACTACAATTACATAATTACAGTTTACAAAATGTAGGCATGAAGTCCACTTCATGCCTACATTTTATAAACTGTAATTTATAATATTTATTTCTTTTTGGTTTGTTGTCTGTTTCTGTACCTAATAAATAAAATAAAAATACTAAAAGATTATATTAACATTGATCTGACACTGACGGATGTGTTCAATGATTTACTATAGCTAGAAATAATTGCATATTTACTAATCATTTCAGATTAGTTCTAATGCATCCCTTATTCATGGTTAGCATAATGGCATCTAAATAATTACCTGTCATTTATCTCCATGATGTATTCTCCTTATTACGCACATCTAGACTAGGGGACACTTAAGTTATGTTTGTTATGGCAACAAAAGATTGCCATACTCCTGGACATTACAAGAGGTTTATGAAAGTTACTAGCTTTTCAGTTATGGAAGTGAAGAGTAACTTATGTAATTTTTAAAGAATCAAAGTATCTGCATAATAAATTTAATTGAAATCGGTGCAGCGGTTTGCCGTGAAAGCGTAGTAGACAAAATTAGTATTTAATTTAGTATGGATTATACACAAATACATGCGCATTGACACATTACACACCTTAAACTTATTACAATTCTCTTATTTGTGGCAGGGCTTCAAAATTAACGTGAGTGGTAAGAGGCAATTTTATAAAACAATACTGATTTGAAATGAAACAAAAATAAATATTTTAAAACTGTTGAATCAATTTCTTTGAATAAACTTACTAGTGGACGCTGTGAACTTTGTAACGCCTTAGAATAAATATTGTGTTTGATTACGACTGGTGGCGACGCTGTCGGTTACATACCGACAGCTTCGCCACCTATCGGATCCCACTGTGTTCTCAAACCATCCAGAAACCCAACATGCACACAAAATTTCATTCAAATTGGTCCAGCCATTAAGTGATAAACGCACATATAGAAGAATTTTATAAATTTGTTTATATTTACTGTACCAACTATGTAAATGATAAATTTCATATTGTCCAATCTAAAGCATGCGATTAAGTTCGGTCAATAAACTAAAAAAGCTAATTATACAATAAAACGACATCACTATTTTTTTGAAACTTTCATCTTCATTTCTAGAAGGTTTTAATAGACGTATCTCTAATAAAAAAATAGCAGACTCATTTTAACTGTGATTAGTTGATAAATCAGTCTCACAGACATCAGCATTAATAATATTTTTTATGATTTCGGTTTCAACCATAAGCCCTCTGATTCTGTAATTTTATTTCATTTTTGCCTCGTGCTCGCAACAGCTGTTCCATGTTTCTGTGAAATTTGCCCACGAAATAAGAATAATTAGAAAAAAAATTACACCTCTCATGATTTTTGTATTAAAACGTTCTTATACAGATAAGTAATCATTTCCATATAAATTCTTTAATGTAGGTATAGTCTTTTTCCTACAAGTTTCATACGCATTTATAGCGATTTGTAAACAACATTTTTGGATATCTTTTTTTTTTTTTATAATGAGCTGCCAAAATGACTCTGCCCTGCTTGATGGAAAGCATGGGTAGAATCCAAGAGTGGTGGTCACCATCCTCATTGCGAATAAGCACAAAGCAGCATGGTGACCCGCACTATGGCGGCTTGGTGAGATGCTTTTTCACGCCCCGCTTAAAGGACCCGGGATCATAGTAGGAAGGAAACACGTATGCCGGTAGTGAGTTCCAGGTTGTGACCCCTCGGCACAGGAAGGAAGAACCGAAGCGATTTTGTCAGAATGAAGAAAATAAACAGGCAAACAAGCTCAAAAAGCTCTCATCTATTGACAACATAATGTGTAAAAATCTACATTACTTCCTTATTTCAAACTGCTTATAAATATTAATTTGTTACTTTCCAAGTTTAGATTTTTTATTACATTCATTCATAAATACTCCTCACCTAATACATATCTTGGGTAGAAATCGAATTTCCGACCTGTGGCTAGTAGTAGTAGTCAAGATAATAAATACATAAATGATAATAAAAAGTAAATATGGTACTTTCATCAAAGAAATCTGTTTATTCCGGCGAATCTCTGGAACACCTGGACGGATTTTGACGGGACTTTCACTAGCAGATAGCTGATTAAAACCCACAAAATTTGAACAACATCTGATTCAAAAGTAACAAAAACCGTAGGTAAATACCGCGGACTGTAGTTAGTTTATAACAATAATGGTTATACATATCTTTTAGTACATAATTTTGCATAATATTATAATCCTACTAATATTATAAACGCGAAAGTTTGTAAGTATGGATGGATGGATGGATGGATGGATGTTTGTTACTTTTTCACGCAAAAACTACCAAACAGATTTGAATGAACCTTTACTGTAATATAGCTTATACATCAGAATAACACATAGGCTAGTATTTGCCGCTATAACCGACATACACGCGGGCGGAGCCGCGGGCTACAACTAGTATAATCATAATCATATAACAACGATAACAAAAAAAAGTGTAGATTTAACAGCGGCTCAAATAATTCCAAACTCCAAGAAAAAAGTTGCGTAAGTTGTTTTGCGAAAAAGTTTTCTAGTTTTTTAAATCATTTTTTACAATATTATCGAGTTTTGAAGGTTTCGAGTACGTAACATTTCCCAATAACTTCTTAACTTAATAAAAAGCTTACGAAAGTTATATGACGTATATAAGAGCTACGGTACGCTGTGTTAACGTTCTCTCGTCACGCAGTTAGCCGTTTTTTTTCATTAGCCGAAATGTTGCAGATGGTACGCTTTTTATTAATAGCTTCTTATCACGAAAATTTTCATCCTGTAACTTATAAAAATAAATCATTGAGTAACTCTATGAAACTGTTAGAGAGTGCCGTTTCATTCCATTATGAAAAAAGTAACTATCTGTATTATATGTTTTAACTTAAATGTTTAAAATAGTTGTCCGCATGTATATCGGATTTCGCGGTAAATATTTTTTGGCTTAGTATATAGTCTATGACACACACAAATAATGTGACTTCTAGTGGAAAAATAATGTTCAAAATCGGTTTAGTTAATCCTGAGATTACCCCAACAACCTCACAAACTCTCCTCTTTATAATATTAGTGTTGGTATAGTCAAGCCAGAACTTGTAGTCATGAAATACTACGTTTTACATTCTAAGTTTTTTTTACGTTCATTACTTTTGAAGGTTCAAAGAAAGCTTTGAAAGAGCTTTTCATTCTGCAAACGTCGTATTCCGTTTCCGTCCATCCAAAAGTCCTACATATGTAGAATTACCTTGTATAAACATAGTCAGGTATATTATATATCAAGAATCATACAATAAATAATTAACAGTAGGCGTTTGTGAAGGTAATAAGTGAACGAGTTATGAACATTTACATGATAAAGTATACTATACATAGGATAAGAAAACTATGGGTTACTGAAGTAGAAATACATGACGGCAAAATCAGTGTCAAACAAGTTAATTGAATGTACAAAATGAACCATTTTCTAGGTAAGTAAACATTGTAGTCGTCAAATTAATGGCTTGCTCTCTAAGACGAATGTATATGAGGGAACAGATCCAAAATGACGTTTCTACTTTTCGGTAACACAGCGATTTCTATTTTTAAGGCATAAGGCGTAAGTGTCTTATTTACTTGTCGCATTATTAACATATATGTCAGACACGACGGTATATCAAAGTGTGTTAAGTGCCACTACTTAGCAATGTGCTAACTACTTAGCACAAATAAGTAACAAATATATTATACCTAGTTAACTCACACAACTTCGTCTGTGACTCTCAAAAGTAATAATTACACCAATTTTTGCAAGTTCTTCGGTAAATGAGTTATCTAATACTTAATACTCAAAGATTTAGCGGAATTGGTACAGCTATTCACGTGATACCACCTGACTAATGGACGTTATACAGATAGTGGTATATTATTGGTTTGTAATATATCTGTGTTCTGTGGGACTTTACAAACATACATGCGGCACAAAGAACGTTCAGACTCCGAATAACAATGTGTGGATCACACAGTACAGTAGAATGCGGCAAGATAAGAGCTTGCACCACTACGCTATTGGTGCAGTCAACGAGATTTATTACGAGATTAGCTGAATCCCGCGGTGTTACCCGCGGTCATTGTTGTAGCGCGAGTAACGCCGCGGCGCAAGGTTAGTCCAAAAAAAAGTAGCCTAAGTTACTCCCTGGATCTTCAGCAACCTGCCAATGAAAGTCCCGTCAAAATCGGTCCAGCCGTTCCAGAGATTAACCGGAACAAACAGACAGACAGACAGACAAAATTTTTTTCAACTGCATTTTTGGTATATGTTCCGTGTAAACATACATATGCATTTAGTAAAAAGCGGCTATTTAAATATTACAAACAGACACCCCAATTTTATTTATTTGTATAGATAACTAGGGGTCAGTAAAAAAAATATAGTTTCAATAGACGGATCTGAACTGTATAGGTATTCGTGCATGGCCAGGTGTACACCGGACCCGTATTGCCACCACAACACTTCATCGCTGTCACCGCACAGAACCAGAGAATTCCCTAACTAAACAATTAAATATTATTGACGGTATGACTGTACTTCATATTAACGGTGATTTTCGTAATAGTTTTATGTATTATACGTACATTATTAATGTCAAATAATTATAATAACGTCGACTCTTCTCAGAGGAAATTGTATTTTATCTATTTCGTCTAAAACACTGTCGCTATCGTGTATACATTTTTAAGGCGATAGTAAATTACTCAAAAAATATAAATTTTGCAAATATGAGTATGTACTCGTATTAGGATAATGTAACATAAAGGCTATGTGGTTCTGACGTTCTGCGAGGAGCCGACGTTTGCGGCGGCTGTGGCTGCGCATTTCAGACGTGAATTTATTTAAATAATTTTATTCAGAAATTCGTTTTATGGATAACCTTTTGTTTTTACTTCAACTATAATGTTTATAATATAATGGAATAGAAAGTAAGTTTGTGGGTTTAAGATTTTGTTGTTGGTTAAAAGGGTGTTATTAAGTGCAAAGACATTTATAGGGACGGTAACGTTTATCTATACGATTCTCTTGGAAGTCCATGGTTTATTATAAAAAAGTAGCCTAAGTTACTCCCTGGATCATCAGCTACCTGCCAGTGAAAGTTCCGTCAAAATCCGTCCAGCCGTTCCAAAGATTACCCGGAACAAACATAGGCAACAATTTTTTAACTACATTTTTGGTAAACGTACCGTGTAAACATAAAAAGCGGTTATTTTAATATTACAAACAGACACTCCAATTTTATTTATTGTATAGATTAATCTGTATCTTGTATTTAACTTACCTTTGTTCTATTTTCAATTGACTGTAACTATACTTTAGCATAAGTTTCGAAAAAAGACAAATAGATGACATTGGTAGTTAACGTTTTTTACTTTCATAGTTTTAAGTCGCCTAGGTGTTCACCGCACTAGTATTAGTAGA
Source organism: Spilosoma lubricipeda (assembly GCA_905220595.1). Lineage (NCBI taxonomy): Eukaryota > Metazoa > Arthropoda > Insecta > Lepidoptera > Erebidae > Spilosoma > Spilosoma lubricipeda. The sequence goes on from HG992290.1 coordinate 9,545,630, forward strand.
TATACAATGATATCTACTAATCAGTAGTTTGAAGTTAATTTTATAGGAATTTTGGAAAAAAAAACTCATCTTCAGTACTATTTCTCATTGCGTTGGTAGAGAGGTTATATTCGATCATTAAACTTGATGTGCCATAAACAGTGTTAGTTATGTGTGCTCGCGTAATTTATTTCAAGTATCTATGTATTATGACGTCATTATAATATGACCTCTGTTGTGTACGAACGAATGAATCGTAATGGGGATTGGGGTTCATTAATATAAGGCTGCTCATTTGTCCTTTTGTAATATAAAAATTTCTAGTCCACTTTATCTAATAATGAATTTCTTTTTAATCGATTTCAAAAAAGAGGAGGAGGTTCTCAATTTGACCATATATATTTTTACTTTTACGATACTCCTCATTAGTATACGTATGTAAGTGACCAGTTCACTTGCTTAATTAAACATTACCGCTTTCATACAAATGATATAAATCACTTTATCAGGTAACTTTGTTAAGCAAATTTGATTGTTATCTTCACTTTAATTTACCTAAGTTATCACTGCGGCATATCAATTATTCCAATACTGATAATTCAGGTTATTTTGTACATTTGTACATATTAAGAGTTTACGCGCACGTGCACAGTACACATCCGATGTACTTTTTGCTATGGCAAAAAGTCTAATAGTAGTTGCCATAGCATACATGTAAAGCAATCTATACATGCTATGGCATACATGTATAGATTTATTACATACTTAACACATAAATTGTATACCTATTTAATATAGTTCATATGGTAAAGAAGAAGTCAAAAGAAACCGTCAACCCCAAAAAAACCATATTAATAACTCCGTTATGTTTTATGAACTATCGAAACTTTAACGAGTTATTGTAGAATTATAATTTTAGAGTCAGCGAATACCGGGGCACTTCAAAACAGTAAATAATTCAACTAAGGTAATATTCTGAAGTTAATTAATTTAGTAGCGAGTACTGATTAACGTCCGGGGAACGAAGTCTAGGTCGAGTTATGTCTTGATAATTTTGTTACATCCTGTAATATGAAGTGTTGAGGTATTGCCATATTCGCAGGAGTATTTAAGAAAACTATTATCGTAATTTTATCTACCATACTACTACTAAACATAAATGCTGTATTCTATTTTTATCTTGTAATCAAAATGCCAATACTCGTCATAAAAGTTCGGTCTCAAATCAATTCCGATCAATTTTCGATCGCATAAGTGTCCTAAAAAGTATTTTTGTAGTAGGTAAATTATTGAACATACGACGCGACGTTCACTTTAATGTGATTTTATTGTGTGGTCAAAATTTCAATCTATAAACTGCTCAGTCTTAGTAATACTTTATTATTTTCCCACGAAAATAGATTAAATTACAGCTGATCGAAAGATGATCGGACCTGAATTGACACCGAATTCATAAGACGAGAATTGACCTTTATGTAAATATACGCATCATTTTTTATTGAATCTAAGTCTAAATTCACGAAATCCTTGAGAAATATTCATTATATTTTTATAAACACAGTGTCCATTAAGAGAGTTTTTTGTTTAATATGCATAAGTACTCAAACTAGTGATTCATTGATAGTCAACACATAAAATTGCCACATTTTTGATAGACATTTGTGACCATATGGTAATGCCAGTATCTATCATGTATGTTATAAAAAAAATTACAAAAAAAGATTAAGCAAACTAGTTAAGTCTTTTGGAAGTATCTCACAGACGATTTTGCTACATTCCCTTCCCTATTATTATTTCTAAAAAAATGTTGAACATCTCACAGAGGTCTATTTATTTTAATATGGAAATGATTACGCAAACAAAGAGTTAAATGTAACTTATAAGTAACGGGCTAACAAGATGATGAGGTGGGCGATGATATAATTGATTCTAATAAACTCGACGCGTAATTTTCCAATCTGCAGACTTAAGTGCCACCCTGCCTACCCAGATTGCACCTACGTGCATATCTATTTTTATCACAGAATATATAATAACTAAATTTTATTTGCACAAAATACTAATGTAAGAAAATTTAAAGTTTCTAACTTCTGAACGAGGAACGACCTGTGTTGCTGAGATTTAAGTATTGATCGCTGTTGAGTGTTGTATACCTCTATTTATCTAATGGGTGTCGTAAGAGTCGCCTAAAGGAGTATACTAGTCAGAGCAGTACAGCGAAGAGAAGGAATTTGACAATAACGCTATACCTATACATCTAGCCAACGTGGAATAGAATGCCAAAGTTGCCTTTCTAGGCAGAGACCTGCGTCCATACAGATGACGATGTTGAGGGTTGACAAAAGCACATTTTTGCCGTCTGATACCTTTTGACACTTTTGAAACGAAAATCGTGTCACTTCTGTATAGCTTCCGTATATATGTAGCTACACAGAAGTCTCGATATCCATCCTCAAAAACGTTATACGTTCGTTCTGCTATTTAAAATTTTTGGTATACAGTTATTAAGTCGTTATCAAATAGTTCCAATGATGAATCAGGTGTAAATATATCTTCTTAAAACAAGTTTTTGTTCATAGACCGTTAGTATGTGTTACAATTTGCTATAGCCTTTATCAACAAGCTTATTTGATCCGTACAAAAAGAAATCAGTGTGCATAATTAAATAACAACTTTACTTTTTGTTATTCATTAACGATAACAAGATTTACCAGTTCTAAACTCACATTTAAATATAATTTATTATACTTTTTGCACAGATATTGATAAAAGCAGTTTTGATGCTGTAGTAGGTATATCTCATAGTAAATCTATCTTCACTCAACAGACAGTGGTTGTACTTGGTAGCTTTAAGTAGTGTCTGCGTATTTCCTCGAATAACGGCTATTAATTATGTAGACATTAATTGAATAAGCATTTTGTATACATTTGACGTAATATTCTAAAAATTATATTTAAATGTTCTCACATATTTCCCCGTTTTATTCGTTTCGTTACATATTATAATTTCGAAAATAAAATAAAAGAAATTAATCGTTAATATAAAATATACAAAGATTTACATATTCTCACAGTTTAGTGTTGTTAAAAATAAATATGTGTGAAAGTGTAGCTTGTTGAAAGCGCATATTCAACAACATGTAGATACATAAATTTATCTTTAATTTTCAACTTTTAAAGCACACCATGTCATTAATAACAAAGAGAAAAGAAAGAGATATATTTTGTAATGGCAGGTGTGTGACCAAAATAGTCACAGAATATCTCAACGTATTATTACCATACCATGTTAGAAAGTGTTTTGTTTACATTCATATTATTATGGATTTGACTATTATAGATGGCATAAAAATATTTAACTTTGCTTAAATATTATTCATTTGATGAAAAAAATATTGCTATTATTATTTGCGAATCTGTTTCAGAGAACCGGATTATCATGATTGTTTAAGTATGAAGTCTGTAACAACAGTTATTATAACCAGGTCAACATATCGAGCATCTCAAAGTTAAATACACAGTATATGGTATATACTCGTACTATATATAAGCGATCGCTTGTCCTATATAGTATGTTTGTTATTCGATGAAACTCCATTAAAGTTATTCTATAGAACAATATCTATTGATGTTTTGGGTATAGGCGTTTGTTTATATAGGTTAATTGATTTATTCTTGAACGTCTCACGCAGCAAGACCGTCATACGCAATAATTTTTACCTAAAAGATGTTATGTTCCAGGATGAATTGAAGATCAAATATTTGAATAGCTTCTAAATTCGCAGCATTTTTAAAAGAGACATCTACCTAACTTTTAGTTAAGTATATGGCTAACTGTAAGTACGAATAAAAAGCGTGCACAGTTTATTTTTGCGATTGGAGTTGAACTGAGTTCAATGACATTTGAATTACTAAGACGACTAACAATGTTTTTAAGATTTTTTTAAATTAAAGATATGCCAGAAATAAATTGAGAGCGTAAATGCAAGATAAAGAAAGTGATTTAAGTGCTAATGTAAAGTGTTTGTTTGGTAACTAGAGAAGTATTTCTACTTCATAGAATTTCTTAGTCAATGTTAGGAGATGAATGCCTCTATATTTGTGCTATAATGTTTTTCCCAGGTTCCTATCAATAAAAAAATATCGTAATACATTTCTTTTAGCACCTTACTTTATCTTACTGTAAATGGGTAACGGGATTTCATAATTTTTACCTTTTTTTAAGACAATATTATTAACTTACTCTACTAAGTTGAGAGCACAGTGATATTGAGAGCTATAGAAAACCCATGTAAAACAGCGATTGCGCTGTGTTTCACCGAGTGAGTGAGGATACCGAAGGCACATACACCAACCCCTCTCACCACCTCGCATCCCCCAAAGGCCGGCAAGCACTTGTGATGCCTCTGGTGTTGCAGGTGTCCATGGGCGGCGGTAATCACTTACCATCAAGCGATACGTCTGCTCGTTTGTCCCCTTTCCATAAAAAAATGTGTATATTAATTTACGAATTTATTCTTATACTTACAAACTTTCAATTTCAGTAAATTAAAGTAATGTAGGCTAGACAGTAAAGTAAAGTAAAAAGTAAAAATAAATAATTAACTTTTAAACTGTCTTGAATTTTATTTTTTTTAAATACATGATGGTTATTGTCATAAAATAAACTAGAATACATACGACAGTTTAGCATAACAAGTAACCTTATAAAGGTTTCATATAAGGCACCTTCTAGTTTTTGCATAGTCCAGAAAAGATGAAATCATAATCAAACTAGGAATGTCGTATTCCCTCATTATATTTAGACTTCGTGACAAAAGGACTACACTAGACTCGATAGATTACGATTCTGCCAGTTTCAATAGCAACAAGTCCTTATACCTGATATGACGTAATATTGTGTCAAATTACCCATATTAACGGTTTTCACATCAAAGAGCATACTTCAAGTATACCCTGTATAAGGGCGAAGTTCTGTGTGTTTGTAGTATGAGCTATACATATACATAAGTTACCCCTATAATATGACGTTGTAACAGTAAATTAATTAACCGATAACTGGAAGAACACTCATAAGGGGCGCGCGTTCCTTTATGAGATTAAATGCTATAAATAGGTGATATAAAAGGGCCTCAGTGTACTGGAACATAATAACTTTAATTTGACAAATTTATTATATTATTTCACTCTCGCTGTTACTAGTGTGACTAGTTTAAAATAAAGAAAAAGGTTTTTATTTCTATTGTGTTGTCTTTTCTTTATACGAGTACTAGTAGCGCTAGTGGTCTTAAAATTTATAAAATTTAGAACTAAAGATCATCTATACTAATAAGATAATCTCTTAATTTTTCGCCCTTGGATGTGGAACATTTATTTCAAATTAAATGAATTTAACTTGAGATCACAAATTGAAAATAATCAGTAGAAATGCGAACAATCTTTTTCGAAAACCTATTTGTAAAAGTAAGTAGAATTATCTTTCACTTGCTAAGTGGGTAAGCAATCTATATCTCTTCTATTGGAATGAGGAAGATTGAGAACGTAATTTAGGTGCCTGTAATTTTAACAATAGCAAATACTTACCGTGTCACTATAGCTAAAATAAAAACCACTTCAAGATCATAATATGATCTCGAGAACAGGTTTTTGTTGAGTAGATGATATCGCCATAAAACTCTTGATTTATAGCAACTATTTTAAATTGACAGTCTTAATACTATTATAATATAGTTCTTATCATCTTTATATACTTAACGCCTTTGTACTGAGATATTTGTTTAGAAACTGACTCCTTTTTTAGCTACCTTTTTTATAAGTGACACTACAAGTTTTTGTAGTTAACTTTTTACTACACCTTGAGAAGTTACTATACTTTAATGAGTTATATTGAGTCTTTTTAGAACATCAATAAGAAATTGACTTAATCTCGTCTACATTAATATTACTTACGAGTTCCAACTTAACATAAACAGTTATCGAACAGCGACTTATCGACTGTTTGTGGAATAACAGAAACTCTTATCGTCAAACTAGTATTCAGAGTCAGTCTGCTGGCAAAATTTATTTTCCATTAAACAATTTCGTAGGAGTCGGGGTTTTATCAAAAATAGCTATTATGTAAAATGAAGCGCGTCAGCTTACACTGTGTACCTATCTGCCACTCCCCTACATACACATTGATTATAAGCACTTAGAGTCATGGCACTTTGTATCGTGCCATTTAACACTATACATATGATATATTGTTGGAAAACTTTTTACATTCAAGTGCCGATGAACTCTAAAACAAAAGAAAATCGCAATTGTAGGTAAGTTAGATGGACTTAGGTATGACGTCATTCTCATGCAGTTATTTACCGTAAATAGATTGTCTAGTCTGTTTATTGGAGATTTCTGAATGCCATCTTCTCTTTGTTTCAATTTAATGTATTGTTTTCGTTTTATTCCTTAAGTGCTTTAAAACGATCGAGCGAACATATCTTTTGAAATGCCAATATTTAAAACAAAGACATGTTAGTTACACCATTTATAACAAAATAACGATTGCACTGATTTTATGATGTTTTAGTTTTTTTATTTGTCTTCACCCCGAATAGCAGAATAACTATGAACATATTTTAAGTATTTGGGAATGAAATGTTAAAAAAACTCATAGTATTGTGTATGACACTGGATAAAGAATACAGGTGTGACTAAAAACGTAGGTGAACCTCCGGGGAAATGTTAGTTAAATAAAGTAACATTTGCAATAAACACAAAAACAGCACAATATCTGATACTTTGCTTGCTTACGTTTTAATATACAAAATTTAATTTAAATAATGGAGAAGACAAGACAAGACCAGACACATCAAGACTGGATCTAACATTCCTCTGTTCTTTTAGTTTTTTAATTTGATAAATGTTGCGAGGAATGTTGTTTAAGTCTGAACAAAGTAAAAGAAAATACTAGAGATTTATGTTTAATCACATTAATTATTAGTATATCCGTACTCCATCCATTCTAATAATATAAATTCGAAAGTAACTCTGTCTGTCTGTTCGCTTTTACGGCTAAAAAGCTGAACCAAATTTTGATAAATTTTGAAATGGAGATAGATTGAATCTTGGAAAAAGACATTGGTTACTTTTGTCCCGATAATTGACATACACGCGGGCGGCAAAAGCTAATAATGTAATATATACTACAGCAACAATCTTTCAAAAAATAAGTAGCAAATTAAAAATAACGTCTTTGACAAAAAAAAACATTGGGTCAAAAAACGAAATACCGCAGAGCTAATTTACATTAATAGTTTATTATTTACTTCATATACATATGCAGCAATGGTCTTCGATCGAATTATCTAGTCTCCCCACAACTTATAAGCACCTTTGTAGTGTAGATATTCGCTGCAAATAATTGTATTTTTCTTTTATGAGAGCACTAAGCTCAGAGTGGGAAATATAAAAATACAAAGTATAAACCATACAACATAAAGGTAGAGACACACTTGCCCTAAGAATTCGGTTGACTTACATCTGACGCATGATGACCGCTCTTTACTTTAAGACATAGTCTAGAAACACACAGGCAAACTTGCTACATAACTATATGTGATCAGTCACTACGAAGCAGTTAAATTTCGATATAATTAAGCCTTTTGAAAACTACATGTAAGATGTTACGGTGATGCCGCTCAAATGTAATAATTAGCAAATGCCAATTCAGAATTCAAAACATTTTAAATGCATTATCAGAATTGCATGCTAGTAAATGTTAACCTATAATATAAATAATACTGTCATAAAGGGAAATAACACAAGAAGAATGACAAAAACAAAAGTTAACTACTACTGTTGTCAAATGGCTTATATCTAACGTTAAGTACTGATAGCAGTTACAGCTTAGGCAAGGACACCGTTACCTTAATAATTATTTTCTTCTAATGTAATATTTTTTATAGCACCATATTCCCGAGATAATAAACATGATTTCCGCCGCATCATGTTCGGTCACACGCCATCTGTTTTAGTCGTTTTCCACTTCAGCCATAGCATTCAAACAATTCAAACTGCACTGTCAAAATTGTATGCTAGTGTATGTGTACCTTAAGTCGTTTCAGTTGTTTCCGTTGAGCAAAGAAGTCCTTGCGTGTTCCGCTCGCTTTCAACCCCTCCACAATAGACATCGTCAACAAAGTAGACGCACCAACAATATCTTCTTATCTGATAACGTTATAGTGAAATGTAGGTGAGTAAGATTTATATAAAGTCAGAATATTGTACGTAGGCATGTATGTGTTATTGTGTGGGTAGCAAAGCCCCAACTCTGTGATATATGAACGGAGTCTTTTATCACCGGCTTGTGGAGCTACAGTTTAATGACGGTGTGGGGAAATTTCACTCGGTATTTTAGTATGCTCATAGACATTTTTGGGAAAGCTTATTTCTAAATAGAGGCGTGCATTTTTATATCTGTATTATGTAAAGTTTGGTTATAAGTAGTCGGAGTGAAAGAGATAAATAGCAACTTTCAATTGTTATTTTGAAATCTTTCGAACAAGCTTGACGGTTTTACATTCTTAAAAGAATATTAGACCTTCATGAAGTCTATGAATATCCCTGGAGAAACAATAGCGTGAATCGTGGTAGGTTGTTTATTACTGTTATGCGATACACCAGAATGTTCTCCAAAGACACTAACTTGTTAGACTAATATTTTAATAATGTATTACTATTCATATCTATCCACAAAGATGTGGTCTTAAAGCTGATACCTAATAAGTATCAGCTTTAATGTATGTTGAATGTTTAGAACGAAACATTGTACGAACCTATTTAGCTATTATCACTCTGAGGTTTTGAATTTCGAATTAACATGTAGGTGTTGAAATTAACGGTTTATTATTTAGCTCAGTGAACTTATGCATGTCTCAATGTCAGTACGTAGCAGCAGAATAAAAGAAAACAGTCATAACTCTTTTTTATGTGGTATTCAAAGTCAAAGTCTTATTTTCCTGGCTCAGGGATCAAAAAACATGACAGCAACATATTATTATTACTACATTCGTCTAAAACAAAGCCTTCAAAACATTTTACCTCTAATAAGGTTACCGCAAATAGCAATCTTTACTTTATTCCCATGTGTAAAATGCTGTGACAAAGTAGAGAATAGTTATAATTTTATTGTTGAGATAAACCTTTGTTTTAATCTGGAAAGAGGAAACGTGGCTTCAAACAAAGACTATGCCTTCCTACTTGATTAAGCGTTTATTACCCACTTAACTTAATTGTCCGATGTCTAATAACCGCAACATTTTGCTCATTTTTGGTGTTGAAGTGCCCATTTGGTGTTTTAGTTACTTTAGTAATTATTTATTTTGTACAGTATTATTTTAGAAACAGAATAACTTTTGTTTATTGTGTGTAGTACAAACTCAGAGTTAAGATATTTTACTTTGAAATCTAAATAATCACTCAGTTTACTTCCTGTATTGCTATATCACGTTTAAAGGTTTAATATATATTTAGAGCAACGACGCGATAACCATTGGTACAATGCAAAATGAATTCAGTCATATGTTATATATATTTTGACAAAAATTATTACACCTGGTAGTTATCATGTAATTTAAATGGCTTGACTATTTTTGGTTCCTTCAATATTGTTGTGTGAAGATAGTTCTGTAAAGATTAGGATTATCAATGAAAACCTGGCCAAGACTTACTGACTCATTTCTGTCCCTTAAAGATTCTAAGCCATACCAGGTGATTTGTGACTTAGTTTATAAGAACAGAGTACAAACCTTACTGCAAAGTAGATTAGACTACTGTCATATACATACTGATGTTAAATGTGACTTCTGAAGTTCAAACAATGCATTAATTCGATCGATAATCTAAAAGCTCCAGCTTCAAAAACTTAAAGCGTACGTCCGACGAAAATATTGCAAAAATCAGAACGACTCGGTCATTGGCCTCGACGTTGACTGCATCGTGCATGGACTTATGCAATCACGAATATTCCGGTTCTCAATCATACTTGTTTCACCCTTTTATTTATAATTGTCGAATAAAAACAAAAGTGCCTACAAGAACCATAAAACACAATAACATTGCTTCATCATGGCGTGTGACCGAACATGGTACGGCGGAAATTGTGTTTATTATCTCGGGAATAAGGTGCTATAAAAAATATTACATTAGAAGAAAATAATTATTAAGGTAACGGTGTCCTTGCCTAAGCTGTAACTGCTATCTGTGCTTAACGTTAGGTATAATTTATTTGACAACAGTTGTACCTTAATTCTTTTCGTCATTCTTCGCGTGTTGTCTTTCCCTTTGTGACAGTATTATTTATATTATAATAAGTAATAATAGTACCAACAAATGCTATAAACTACCTGTCTAGAAATGTTACTTAGTGTCAGTGGCAGTATTATTTATATTATAAAAGGTTGTAGTAGAACCAACAAGTATTATAAACAACCTGTCTTGAACTATTACCAGAAAGGTTACTTTACTGTTTTCGTGTAAAGAGTAAAGTAACATTTCTAGCAAATTCAGTAAAAAAAAAAGTCGTATGGTGTCTTGTGCCACCACATAGGTACGAAGTTCCTTATCATAAATACCGATGGCACTATACAAAATTTTTCACTCACGCTCTTTAAAAACCACAAAATTGTTTTAACACCTTTATTTTATTTAAAATGAGTAGTCAGTGATCGGGTTAAGGGAGTGCCTTGTCAGAATGCTTGATGGTAGAACTTCGCCGCACTATCTAAGTGCAGGAACCTTCGCTCGTTCACCCTGGAGCCTTGAAAGTTGTGATACAATTACAATATATCTTATATTATGTTCCATTCAATAATCTTATGTTTCTAATATATTTTTTTCTATTTTGATGCAACTAGATTGCCCTCTTTATATAGTCTAAAAATATAAACGAAAAAAATCAATTAGCTCTCAAATAACATTTTTTTTTTGTTATCTAATATTATCTTGCTTTATGCATACCGTAGTTTAAATCACAAAATAAAAGAGTACACATACTACACATTATGTTATGATGATTAATTTTCTTTCGTATCTCCGGTAACTGGAGTCGAAAGAAGATAGTATAGATTAATAGTAGAAGTATTGATGCTAAAATAGCCTAACAGTAAATAAAATAGTCCGGACCGCTTCATCGTTTTAAAGACATTTTTGATGTAACATTATAAAACATGCTGCGAAGAATTCATAACTTGTTTGACAAATAATATCGTATTGGTTTTATATATTACAGGTCGGGCAACATTATTCCCTTGAGAATATTCTAGAAAACAGTGCCTGTTGGAACACAAACGCTTTTCTTTATTCCCACTACTGTTTTCCTGTAATCGTTTTCCTGTTTACTTTGTTGATTTTTCTTTTTCAAAAAATGGAACGTGGAAAATATATATCTAAACTAGGTTCTACCATTCAAAGAACAATATTTATTGCTAACATGTGTAAAGAAAATTAATATTCGTGTAAAGAAGATTTTTATATCGAAATTGAGTTGTTTTACGTCTGTTATAGCATTCTAATCGCGTAAAAGTTCCGAATCCGCAAAGTCTCGATTAAATATGAAGATTTCTATAAGCTCATATGTTAAACTGGCTGACCTGCACTGCTCCATCTGCGTCTCTCAAAAGGAATATATTTTCCATTGATGCGTAATGCATTTATTCGGACCAGAGATTGGCTGTTTTTTTTTTAAATATTGGACTACCCAAGTGACTTCTCTGCATGATGGAAAGAATGAGTCTAAGAGTAGGGGTCACCATAGTCATTGCGAATGTAGACAATACAGGATGGTGATCCACACTACGGCGGTTTATTAAGATGCTTCTGTATCATTGAGCCTACGATCTCAAACTCACCAATGAAACACGACAGCACTAATGCTGTCATTTTAGGTTGTATGCTGTTGCTATGTAACGAATAAACTTCAACTTTATAATATTACAAACAGTATAAATAAACTATATTATATTGGTAACATGGTATCATCGAATAAAACCTTGGCAAAAAAACTAGACCAGGAAACGAGTTTTGACGGTCTTCGTAAGCAAAAAAGATAGTACCGGTCAATGTTGCATGGTACTCCATCTCAATTGGGTACTTAGTTTTTTTGTACCATAATATAATTCACTTATATATTTGAGATATAGAGGTGTACTCTATATAAAAAATGTTTAGCAAAGTGAAACATAAGATTGAGACTTAAATTACTTTAAGTTAAGCACTGGTTATTTTATAAAGCTCTTAAAAGTTTTACTAGTTACAAAAATACTTTACACTTTGTTTTATTTAAAGGTAATAGTAGACTTCAGTTTACATCCATTATTATTTAAACCTGATGCTTTAAAGTAACTTAATACGAAAAAGTTTAATAAAATAAAGGGGATTTAAAAGCGTTAGTAAGTTTTTGGATTGTTTAATACTTATGCCTAGGATAACTATTAAGATTACAAAGTACCTTATTTTTCACTCACTGTAAGTTTTTGTTACTGGAAGATTATTAATTGAAAATTAACGATGTTAAGATTTACGAAACTATTTTAATTGTTCAGAGAATTGTTTTAATCAAGTCTTTTATCTTTTAATTTAAATTGTTTCATGGAATATTAACGGTGGTGAATTTTAAGATAGACGCAATTACTACTATCAGTTTAGATTTTAGTTTTAGTCCTATAACCGTGAAGTTATTGAAACACTTATGAAATTTTGTGTTTAACACTTATTTTAAAGTTTGATTAGTTCCATTTCTTTCCTACACTACTGAATTTAAAGTTTTGTTTTGGGATAATGGAATAAATTTCAAAGCATGAGAATTTTATTCAAAGTTAAAGAAGTCAGTGATAATACAGAAGTGCATAATGTTTCTACTATTATTTTTTTTAAATTCATTTCCATCCCATCTTTCGTTGTGTCTAACAATCCATTATTTTGTGAATACACGGTGCTCTGTATACGGGGCTACATAGTGTAAGATTAAACGATTCAAGTCACGTTGTTTGTGGACATCTGCGCTGACAGACGCTTTTGTACGGTGGGTGTTATTGTATCAGTGTGGAGAGGGTGAGGATTTAAATATTAACAGTTCAAACACGGCTACGGAAGGTAAACAAGTAAATAAATGTAACCATTCCAATCAAAACAAGCAAAAGAAGTATAAGTACTTCAGTTTTAAGGAATCTTTATCTTCTCTTGGAGATCAAACACTTTACCCCTCTCTCTTCTGCATCTCTCTGTCCTATTCTATTTTGGAGCAGTTTTTTCGGAAGCCATCTAGATCGTCCCACACGTCATTCATTGTCATGTGGAAATAGTTTCTGGTTTAGTACTTGAGTTCAAAGGAATATGTTTTTTAAATTAAGTAGCATGATATCCATCTATTGATATAAATTATTAACTTTCTTCTCTATCTGCAATAACGTTAGAATTTACTTCTTATTCTGCATACAGAATGTCTTAAACCTGCAAAGTGCAGTGTAAAGTCCGGTCAGTAGAAGCTTCTACATTTGTATGTTTATTTTCTGCGTTGTTTTTATGCTAATTGTATATGCCAAGTATCCACATGGTATAAAGATGTACTGGATGGTTCACTTTTTATTAATGTCAGGCAAGCAACCTTAATATGTATATAGGGTTTGTAGGTTTCATATCTATACTAATATTATAAAGCTGAAAAGTTTGTTTGTTTATTTGAAAGCACACTAATCACAGGAACCGCTGATCCGATTAGAACAATTCTTTCAGTGTTGGATAGTACATTTATTGAGGAAGACTATAGGCTATAAATCATCACGCTAAAACCAGCGTAACTAACAAAGAGCGGAGCACCAATGAAAAAAGTTTCATAAACGGGGGAAAATTATCACGCTACGGGCAATAGGAGACGCAAACGAGGTTGCGTGGGTCAGCTGGTGTTTATATAAAGTTAGATCATTTTTAAATTAGTAAAGCATGATCTAAAATGAGTTTTTGTCGCAAGTCGTTGTTCAGTGTCGCTATAAATGTAGGTAAACAAATAATCCTTTACTTAACTACGTATAATGTTTTACGTTCGTACTATGTGCGTATGTCCCTAACCAATATGTAGGAACTGTTAGTAGTGTATTGAGTTCGAATATAAAACTGCTATGAAGGGTAAAGTTATAGTCATGACACGATATTATTGAAATGATATTTGCAATATTACAACTGAGGACCCGCTCAGTATAACACCTTACAATATGTATGTAATGAAATACGAAAAAAATATTTATCTCTGATGTTCAAGCGTCTCAAAGTTGTTCGTGACAGCTTGTCACTGATCTAAACAATTGAGTTTCACCTACTGAATAAAATAACAGTTTGCAACCTTGTCGAGACGGTTTCTTGTTTTGTATACTTCTAGCTTCCTGCTCGAAGTAATTTCGCTGTAGGCAACATATTGATAAAAGATTACTTCGGTTATGATTTATATCATGAATATTAATACGATTAGTTTATGTCTATCGCTATGTACGTACCTACTTCAACTTATTAGATTAGGCCTTGAATAGGTCGGCTGTGTCATAGAATTACGAATGTTGTGATCTGCCTAGAAATAGTACATGTACATTTTTGTTACGGAATATTGATATACAAAATTTACAAATGCAAGTATAGTGTCCGAACGTTTTGAACACCTGCTTCACACTTTTTCGGTATTTCGGATTGGGGTTACAACGACATGTGGATGTTATGGACTGTGTTTAGCTGAAAAAATAGTATAGTAGCCTCTGTTGTGGTTTACAAACAAACATCAAGGGAAGTCTCAGATACGGGCTCTTTTATACATGGTCATGAAAGTACTCGATAGGTGAAGAGAAATGGAAATTTGATTAATCAAAATACAAAAAAAAACACACTTAAACACACACATACACATTTACGCCTGTCTGGCACAGAGTCTACACAGAGCTACCTGTACAGCTTCCTTTAAAATACTAGAAAACTTCATACGGTTTGTGTGAAGGTTGTGGCAAATTCTGATCTGCCATGAATGCTGAAAAGTTTATTCTAATGGACAAGGAAATAGAGCGCTAATTTCAGCACTGTAGGGGCGGTACTATCCTCGCACAGAAGATCAACGTAAAATGATAGCGTTCGTGCTGTCGTATTTCGTTGGTGAGTGCGACACCGGAGGCCCAATGATACGGAAGCATTACTAGACCGCCATGGTGTGGGTCACCATGCTGCATTGTTGCATACTTGCATAAGTATGGTACCACCACTCTGGGATTCTACTTATGCTTCCCATCAGGCAGAGTAGGCTCATTTTGGTAGGCCCAAACATAAAAAAGACAATTTACACCATTTATTCTCTTAACCATTTCTTTCTTTATAATAAAGTATATTGTGTGTAACCCACAGAATCAACTTGTTGTTTTGTAATAAAATTCATCAATCCACCCACTGGCATAAAAAACTGTTTATTTTTTATTGTAGTTTGAAATATATAACACTTACATTGCCGCAGTGGAGCACCGCCTCTAACAAGATCACGTACTACGCTCGCTATCAGATTATATTTTGACCAGTTACGTGTGTTTTATTGCTCGCTGTGTCGCTGGCTGTTATTAGAAATTCTGATTCTCGTAATTGGATAGTAACTGATGGATTACAAATTGTATCAATTCCAACTCAGTGTTCTCTGAATACTAGTATTCTAGGTTAATTAGTCGTTATTACTGAAGTCGTGAGATCGAATAACTCAGTAAAATAATATTAACAATTAAGAACTGTCGAAAGCAAGAAAAAAAACTGCTACTAAACTGATTTGATTTGAACTGTTTTATCTTTTTTACAGAACAGTGTTATCTTTTCTTCTACTTGCGATAACAGTTATTTTTAGTTTTATAAGGTTAAGGAAAACTACGTGTGCAATGTGTCCAGAAGTTATAGATTGAGAACTAAAAATAACTGTATACTGTTACAAATAAAGAAAAAATAACTACCAAAGTAAGTACGGTATTCTCAAACATATCTAAAAAATTTGCATGTTCAATCTTAAAAACCATTACTGAGACGTAACTATTAAAAGTACAGAATGATGTCAACGTACCTAAATTTCTAGTCAGACTTTCGTGTCACCGCCCTCAGGACGCTGATAAAAAATTTTTAGAGGGCACGGGAGAGTTAATGAATATTTTAATTTTAAATAATGAATTGGAAAAGGTTTTGGTATATCATACTAATATTATAGGTGTGAAAGTAACTGTCTGTCTGTCTATCTGCTACGCTTTACGTACGTTACGTTTTTGATTCTTGAGGAAGGACTTACGGTTCTCCTTACCGTAATAACCGATATATACGGAGCCGGTGCTAAAACTAGTTTTACATAATAAGATGATAAACATGTGTGTTCAGGTGATAGCTTGCGCATTGTGTAAGCGTATGAATCTATCTGCAAAGTCTGAGTTATCGGCAGTTTACTCATTAAACGAGTGCAAAACTTATATACTGTTTGCACAGCTTGTGAATAGCGGTACCGAATTGTAGTACCCAAGACAATAATAAGATGTCAGTCGGCCAACTGGTAGACAAATCATTCCTTTCAAATAAAGCTAACTGTACTCGACACTGACGCCTTACCAGCTTGACAGACGAACAATTACCCCAATGTAAGTGTCGATACAGAGTAATGAACCTTCCGTTGAATGGAACTTTTAGACTTAGACTTTTCTTTTGTTTTATTTAAAGTAGACGTAGCATCTTATAAAATTCCATGTACGCCTGGAAATAGATCCAAACCTGGTTATACATATATTGAATACGATTGTATACAGACTTTCAAATACCGTAATGTTGATGCTTATGAAAGAAAGTGATCACAAAAGGCACATTGACAACTTTCTTTTCTGGTACCTTTTGAAAGTAAAATATTTCTTGTTTCTTTTCCCTGACCCACTTTCTTTCTGTATTCATCCACACATAATTTTCAAATTAACTTTTTTATTTCGCGTATATCTCTTTGAAGGGTTTTTCTTAAGTTATTTGGACTTTTCGTGTACTAAGTATTCATAGTAGTAGTAGTGTAGTGTGTTTGAAATACAAGATATAAGACCAAATAAGTTTTTTATAAACTCTCAATCATAGTCTTCCTTGTAGGTTTTGAGTGAGTTAAGGGTCCATTGACAGTAGCATATCGTTTTGTTATTTGAGAAAGTTAACGTAGAGCCTTGTAGGTGTGGGAAAGGTGTCAGCTTCACAAATTATTATGAGTCAATTTAGGGAGATATTGAAACTTTGAAAAATTAACTAAATCACATAGTTAAAGAAAAAACTGTGTTTTTTATGTGTAAACTGAAACAAATTGAGTTCTAATTTTTTTTTATACATATATGAGCCTGCTGACATGACCACTCTCCCTGATGGAAAGCATGAGCAGACTCCAAGAGTAGTTGTCACCATATTCCTTGCAAATATAGATAATGCAACTAAGTAGCATGCTGAGCCACACTATGGCGGCCTATTGAGATGCTTCTGCATCATTGGGCCTCCGGTCTCGCACTCACCAACGAAACACAACAGCACAAATGATTACATTTTAGGTTGGTCTCCTGTCAGAGGGTAGTACCGCCCTAGTCGACCCGGCCCGTCCGTGTTAAAATTAGCATGGTTCTTCTATCTAAACATTAATTAATTATTTAAATTCTATATTCTACGATCTTTGTAGTTATTTGACGCCTTCGATAGAAAATATCTATCATTCTATATTCTATTACCGTATCAAATTATATCCGGTTCTACTACCGACTTTACAAAAATATTATTAGGTAGTGCATTTTAAATGTATGCTCGGTCTTAAGGCCGTGAGCAATTCGGAAGTAAATGTATGGCCTAAACACTTACCTAGTTCTCAAATGTTACTTTAAAAGCTCACCTTGGCGTGCTTATCCATTAAATGACGAACTACAAACCTCGTTTATTTTTATTATAGAAGATTAATTAACATCAAATTTTAATACACTACGTTATGAAAAGTCTGTTTAATTATGCCTATTATTATTATTGCAATATTGATTATTTAATAGGCAGGTTTACATTAAACTTTTATTGTTATTGAAGTATTTAATACAAAGGTAAAACGTTTGTGTACTTCTTTTATTCACATAAAGCCACTTATTTTTTATGAATCTTAAAAATAATAAATAGGTATTACGTACCCACTTACGGTATATCTTCTTTTAATGTTTATATTTGAATTTCTTTCTCAAACTTTCATTTTAGAGAGTTCAACAACGTTTAAACACCATGCAAACACAGCTCATTTTTATGTTACGTTTTCTTGTCATTACTGTTTTCTAGTGTTTATTTAACATGTTTTATTGATTAACTTGAAATTGTTATATTATTTCTAATAATTTTTTGAGAAACAATTTATCATGCTTATGTACAAGAAACAACATATCATAAAACAATGCTTTAATCCTTTAATTGCTTTAAAGGGATATAATACAATGCACAGAAAAATAGTCGCAACAAATATGTATGTGTGTCGACCTTTTACCGACAATCTAGCAATAAAAAGCATAATGCATACGGGCATCTCGACAGGTCTGACAGGTTCTTGTTATATAGGTAAGTTAAAAATAGTAACATTCTTCACGGCGCATCTGCTTTTGACACATTCATTAAAATGCCTTGTTTTGAACGAGAAATTCCTATAACGAGATATTTTTTATATTTTGTACATATTTTAGATTGATGTTTGAAGGTAATCGTATTAAGGCTAATCATATCCAGTCACCTTGTATTGAGTAACTCGTGTTTCAATAATTACTGTGGCAGTTCAACCATAGCTTCAGTAACCAGTAAGGCTTTGTCTAGCGTTTAAGAACTGCTTCGCTGACATCAATTGTAATAACTACATTCTAACCTCGCATACATTATATTTCATTGTCCCCATTACTGAATTATAGGTTCTAATTACTGTAATAATGTTCTATTCATATTTACACGCGATCATTTGATTACATTACACTATAGATTATAGTTTGCTGTATTACAGAATACTAAATTTTGCACGGGGTTCCGCCCGTGTATATGTCGGTTATCGCGTTAAATAGTTGCCTATGTATTTTCTTAGAAGTCAAAGTATTTTCTTGTCAAATTTCATTAAAATCATTGCAGCTGTTTAACCGCGAAAACGTAACAGATAGACAGGGCTACTTTCGAATTAAGGGCTAATTAATCGACGATACGAAGTTTGAACGTATTTTACATTGTAGAGTAGCACGTTTTACACTCAATTATAACTCTTTACAAGTATCACAATCCTAAAAATTTATTGAGTGACCTTATAAGACGAAAGTAGTAATTAATAATTAGTCTAATCTAATTATGAGTATAAGTGCAAAATTTCATTTGCTGTCGAGAAATATTTTAATATAATTCACCGTGTCATCTAAATAGTATCTATTTATGTCTTATTTTGGTGATTTTGACATTAGATTGACAACATAAAGATGATGACTCATTTTTTTAATTTCTGACATCTGACATCGACATCAGGCACAAAACAGAGATTGTTTAAATCGTATTATTTTCAAACTAAATTAATTCTGCGTAAATTAAAACTTTCCACATGACTAAACTCTGAAAACAAACAGATCTTCTGAACTGTCAGAATAAACTTAATATAAATTTGTTTCTTCCTGCTCAGAGTTTCATAAAATTTACGGCAATACGGTTCCAATTCCATACGGTTTTTAAATCAAAAATATTTTGTTTATTATCTTGTATATTAATAATATTTAAGATCTACAATTGTAATTATACTTGCAATTCAATACTAAATCTAACACTCTGTCAATCGCTGCATCCCAACCGTTCAGGTAACGGCATCTTGAGCTTGAGCGTTCGATCACAGCCACTTCATATAAATAACTTAACAAAAAAGTACAGTCTATGGTATCGTCGAGTATTGTCGAGGGTAGGGCCCGCGGCGTTTATCTTCGTGTTCATAATCTATGCCTCCATTGTAGCTTCAGTGTAGCCTTGACATTTGATGAAGGTATTCAAGTATGCGCGGACGGGCTACTAGCCCCATCGACGGAAGCGGGTATAGCTCGGCACTGGCAGGTAGGGGTACCGAGCTGGCACCCTTACGTTTTCAAGGTTATATCCTCGTCGTCGTCGCACCAGTTCCGGACTCACTTCGCTGTTTGTTTCCCTCTTTGCTGGGCGCACTATTCTTAATACGTTGGATTCTAGTATCACATTATCAATGACTGCATCATCAGGAGTCGGTTTCGTAATTAGTTTCGCTTTGTTCTTTTGTGTGGCTAGGTAGTCCGGGCTGAGTATGTAATCCTGAACTTTCGGCACTAAGTTGTAACGGGTGGACTCTATTTCTCTCTCGTAACCGAGGCGATCTCGGGACGAGGAAAGAACCGGCGCGGCGAGCGCGATGACAAGCGCGAGGAACGCGTGCATGATGCGGTGTGTGTGGAGTGTATGAGCCGCGAACGACCAACACATTTTTATATATACCTACAACCGATCGATATTCGTGCCCAATTTATGTAGGTACTCATTTTTTTTTGTGATCGTTATAGACGCTCTTGAACTTGGTAGTGGGATGCGTAGATGCAGGCTAATGATCGCGGGTCGGTATTGCGTACGTACGTATTGCCTGCTTGCCGGACCACAATACGACTGGCTGCGTACCTAGATGCAATTATTTGTATAATTTAATGCACCGGTGACTATGAACGCTCATGAACCTTGTTCTACTTACATTAACCAACGTTAAAAGAAGCTCGCAGCGGCTGCATAAGGAGACCGTTACATAGTTGAAGAAATCTACGATTGTTTTCTTTGTGTGATATGAGAACAATTCTACACTATTCTAAGTCCCAAATTATGAAGAATCTAAATGACTTTTCAATCCAGGATAGTTTGCAATAGCTGAAGTAGTTTATTTCGTATAATAAAATGTTGTATAATGTTAACAAAGACAAATCTGCCAATCCTTGGATCATTAATTTGTAACCTACGAAATTATTATTTTAAGACAACATAAGGAGTAGTAAACGAAATACACATCTAAAAAGAAGTTAGAAATGTGATCTTACCAATTCAAATATCTGCCGCGCGAGTACGGCGCGGTCCTATCGCGCTCGTATATCGTGTCCCTATTAATTGGTGTAACTTTAAATTTGTTTATCTAAACGAAATTCAGTCACATTTTTGATGCTTAAGGTTGAACTGTTGAATAATTTATTGAATGTGTTATTGAAACCGAACTACAATGAAATATTAGAACAGACATATATTGATAAATAATGACACGCCTATAAAAGGAGAGGCCTCCGTCCAGTTGTTGACTATTAAAGGCGGTTTATAATGACATCTTCAGCCCTCTTTAGTAAAATTTTATAAAGTAATAAACTATACTGCTATAGTAGTAGTAGTATGTTATTTAACAACTTGGTTGCTTTGTTCTTTCACAAAATTCTCACCACGGTGCAATATTAATTATTTATAAACAATGTTTACATATTTAAAAGTTAAACGCTGTGCATAGCATAATAACTTTAAACTACACATTTACAGACATAAACACGACTTGTTCAAGGATGATAAAAAGACAATAATAAAATATTTGAGCATCTTCGTAGATAAACGTAGAGCGTTTACCATAGTACGTTATATTCCAATCTTACTTAACGTAAAGCTTTCATGTTTTTCGAAGCAATCCGCCTACAACTAGGTTTTATTTAAACTACGTTTCAATATCTACAGGTACAATAAATTTTAACAAACAAAACCTACTTCAAAACCTGGACCAAATTGAAATAGGATCATACGGGCAACACTAGCTTTCAATTAAAAAATAATCATCAAAATCGGTTCTCAGTCGAAAGTTCTGAAGTAACAAACATAAAAAAAATACAGTCGAATTAAGAACCTCCTCTTTTTTTGAAGTCGGTTAGAAATTGAAGCAGACTACACTCCTTTGAAATGTTTTATCACTTTAATATAGAGGTGAAGTGTATAATATACGATGAGATAACACAAAGCCTTCATTCTGGAAACATAAGTTTTTAATTTTCCAACTGATGAATTACGTGCCAGTAATAATTGGGATTAAAACCTATTAAGAAAGGATTTGTTTTTTTTAATGTTATTATTCAATTAATGCGACTCAGGTACGCAATTACTTGTAGTAGTTGAAGTTAATATATAGTACAGTGTTTGTACATATGATAATCGTTTAATCATAGCAATGAATAGCGAACCTGTTAGGCCGATAATTATCTGATCGAATGAAACGATGTGCATACTTTAAAGAATATCTTTACATGTTTTACCTTTTTTGCCCGTTTTCTGATCATATTTGTAGTATTTTATGTAAGGGATCGATATGTCCTCTTCTAGAATTTTCCGCTGTAAGATCACCAATTGCTATTTTTGTCACAGTTTTTAAAACTGACATAATAAATATTTAGAAGACACAACGTCATCTAGTCCTAAACTAAGCAGAGCTTGTATTATGGGTACTAGACAACTGATATTAATACATTTTTTTTTGTAAAAACATACATAATATACATAGAAAACACCTAAAATCCAAAACAAATATTTGTAGATCATATGAATATTTGGTACGCTACCAATGCGCCACCGAGACAGTCAAATTGATTTAAACACAGGTGTTAACTAAAGTATAGTTGTAACAAAACCCATCATTGTTTTAAAGTCGTAGTAACCTTCCACATTGATTTTAAATTGTATCAAAATAAGAAAATATTTAAATATCCAAAATGAAAAGTCAATTTCAATAAAGCGTCAGTTATAATCAAGCTTTCTACCAAAGAGGCTAAAGTATTTTTTGTTTTTTTTTTTTTATTTACTCTGTATTGTTTACACCTGATAGATTTTAATGGCGCGCAGATTAAATGATGCGTCACTTGCACTTAACCGGTTTTATGCATAATAAACCTAACCGAAGTAGAATGAACCGTAAAACGTGCTTTAGTGCTTATCAGTGCGATAATATCCAAGATTGCAATTCCAAATTCCATCAAAGATTGCATAACACTTTTTTTCACTTCTTTATATAGGGACTAATTTAACAGGTGTGCTGTGTATTGGTTTACTGATTATATTAGTGAAACATGAGATTACTAAGAACTGCTAAAAAGAGATTACTAAGATGTGTTCGCAATTAATACAAATTACTTGCTTACATTTTTTTAACGCGTATTTAGTAATGGTTATTACCTGGATGGCTTTTCACCTATATTTCTCATGACAAAAATGCTGATGAGGCTGCTGAGTTTCTTGTTGGTACTCTACCTGGCATCGTTAGGAAAGTACAGTTTTTGTAAATATAACCCGTAAAAAAAGAACATTTAAGCCATGGATCACACTTAACTTGCTCAGATGTGTCTGAACACGGGATAGAATGCACTTAAAACAAAAGAATAACCCAGAAAATGCTACATTAAAAGTCACTTACAATCGCTACCGCAATTTTCGCAACAAATTGCTTAGAGAATTAAAACAGGAATATGAACAGAAAGAATTTAGAAAAGCGCAGAAAGATTTAAAAGCTACCTGGAAGTGTATAAAAAGAACAAATACATTCACGTACATCACGTTTGCCTTCTACAAACCAAGCGAATTTTTGCACATGCACACAGACTCTAAAAAATCTGTGAATGCAGTAAATGAGTTCTTTACGAATGTTGGCAAAACCCTTGCCCTCAATTTCAATATAAATGAAACTGGTCCTCTGCTGTCGGAGCATATTTCGATTTTCCCATATTCGCATAGACCGCACTCTATGGGACTCCTGAACGTGGATGAGGACTAAGTGAAATCACTTATCCCCAACTTAAAAGACGAGTCCTAGTATGTGGATGGGTTGGCATCCCTCTGAAGATACTGAAGTTGGGTGGATCGAGGTTGGTCCCAGCTATCCCTTACCTTTGCAACTTGTCCTTTGCTTCTGGAACCTTTTCCAGTGTTTTTAAAAGAGCTATCGGCCACCCAATATTTAAAGCCGGAGACAGGGCCAGTGTCATTAACTATCGTCCCATCTCATTTCTCTCATCCCTCTCTTAGATCTTGGAAAAGGCTCTAAACAATCGTCTGGTCTCTTTCTTAAATAAATTTAACGTCTTAACTGCAAATCACTATGAGTTCAGGAGAGATATTTCTACGCTACGCTGTTTCGGCCCTAACTAATGAAATTGTCTCTTACCTTGATGACAAAATAAAATGTGTGGGCATTTTCTTGGATCTCTCGAAGGACTTTGACACTGTCTCTATCCCGATGCTATTGAACAAGCTCCAGCGGATTGGTGATCGGGGCCCAGTGCTGGAGATTTTCAGGAGCTATTTGTCTGATCGCACGCTATGTATGACAATAGGTTTTCTTGAGAGTGGTGTCACCTAATTGGAGGTGAAAAAGAATGCAGACATGGCCGTGAAACCGGTAATGGCCGTAAAAATATTGTGTTACAATAAACTAAATCTAAATACGGAAAAGACGCATTCGCGATGAAAGTGAATCTCCTACCAGCTCATGATTTCAGTATCAGAGCCCACTCTTGTCCATCTTCCATAGCTGATGTTCATGTGTTCCTTTAAAAAGACAAAGCAACGCCAAATATCTTGGAGTCATAATCAATTGAACCTTAAACTGGGCCCCACACTTAACTAATCTAACTTCTCGTGTTAGGAAATTAGTGTACAGTTTCAAGAAACTCAAAAACAATTCAGATTTTGATGCAATGAAACTGGTTTACTTGTCCTTATGCCAATCTATAATTAGTTACTGTATTTGTGTTTTGGGGTGGATGTCCGAAGACCTTATTGATAAACACAGAAAGAGCTCAAAGAATGTTACTTAAGATTATGACCTCAATGCCAATTAGATACCCTACTTACAAACTGTATGCTGACACTAAGGTGCTCTCCGTAAGGAAACTTTTTGTACCCCAAACTATAATAAGGAATCACACATCTGATAACCAAAATACCACATAGATCGCCTACTCTGCCTGATGGTAAGCATAAGCAGAATCCAAGAGTGGTGGTCACCATACTGCGAATGCAGACAATGCAATAATGCAGCCTGGTGACCCACACCATGGCGGGCTAGTGATACTTCTGCATCATTGGACCTCCTTCTCTTAATAAATTTTGAGTTCCCACTTAATTTCTTACTTGACAGTAGTGATACATAAAAATTTAAGCATAAAATTACCGAGGTTGAATACGTATATGAGTGTAGTAGACGTTTTTCGGGCTTTGCTTCTGTGAAACATGCAGGAAGCACATTACGAGTTGTCGACCTTCCAAGATCAGTCTTGCTCCGGTGATTACATAATAATGCTTAAAGATAATACAAATGTTAATATAAACATACACACGGTAAATAGAATTTATTTTCCACGGTGTATGAGAAATCTTAAGCTGTTCCACTGCTATTGATACCACGCTGTTCATATTTGAACGAAAGTGGAGAGTCTATGCGTCTTTATGTAAACTTTATTCAAATAGGAATATTTTTTTATGCTTGTTCAATCGGATTTATAGTAAAATATTCAATGTTATTGCTTTGTTAGATTATTTTATTGTTTCACCTGTCACATTAAGACTTTCGATATTCAAAATCATCTATATTTATTGTTTTTATATTGCATGAAATTGCTATTACAGACCGGAAATGAAATGCTAATGCTGGTGAAAACCTTTCTCAAAAAATTGTATATGTAAAATGTGTAATACTTAAGATTGTTTAAGTATGGGTATATGGTGCTTTTCTTAAGTTATTAGTAAATTAGATTGTAGTCACTTAGCACCTATTAGAGGTTACATTGCCTAAATGAGTTCGAAGATGTGAGGGTAACTAAAAATCAATAAAAAAAATCAAAAATTGCTTCTTATTGCAATTATAATTTATTATTATTAACAGCATTTAGTAGTCTTTTGCCTAGAGGAGAGGTCTACATCCAAAGGCCTCCTCTCAGTAAAAGGTGTTAGCCTACTAAAGAAAGTTGGCCAAATGGGTGGGTATTCCTATTTGCGTCCAGTGTTTCTTCTCTTGCTGTTGCTCCCTCAGTCGGCTCTAACGATACCCACGGGATTAACAGACGTGCTACTATTATGTTTTTAAACCTTTTACCCACACAGATAGAGATAGATATATTTATTTAATACAGGTTTTACTTATGCCTTCAAATCTAAAATAGTTACGTTCTACTCTACATTTTACGCATAAAATTACGAATCACAATTTATTTAACATCATTAAATAGCTGGCAATCATTTATCGTGCATGTGTGTGCTTGTTAGCATTATTATCTCATTAATTTTGTCTATCTGTATTAAGCGTAATCAGTGAACAGGTTTCGGATGTAGTTTGTACGGAAATATTTTTATTGAAACGGAAGGGAAGTTAACATATGAACATGTGGACTCAAATGTATATCGAAAGTGGAAGCATCCAAGGCGAAAAGTTATAAGCAAAGCACCTCGAATCGGTAATGGATTGATTGCGACATAAATCTGAGTTTTTTAATAATATTGACTTTATCAAACATCTACACTAATATTTTAAAGCTAATCTCAGGAACCGCTGGTCCGATTTGAAAAATTCTTTTAGTGTTAGTACATTTATTGAGGAAGCCAATTGGCTATCATTACGCTAAGACCAATAGGAGCGGAGCACCAATGGAGATTGTTTCGAAAACGAGGGAAAATTATCATGCTACGGGCAAAAGGAGACTCAAACGAGGTTGCGTGGGCCAGCTAGTAAGCTGTAATTATAGATAAGAGCGAGGTTAGTCAGCTCATGTGATCTTCATTCAGTCTCTTTTTTTCCTAAACTATTCATCGCTTTAGTAGTTTAGCAGTATGGTCTTTAGACCATAAACTACTAAAGCGATGAATAGTTTGTATAAAAGTCTATTATCTATATAAAAATCTATTTGTATAAAAAATATTTTTTTTATACACGCTGCAAAAACTTAAAAATTGAACAATTGAGCACAAATTTAGATACGCGATATATTAACAGCTCCAAGGATAGTTTTATACATTTCGCATATTTCTCACCAATTTAATCACAACGAGACACTCTCAGCATTCGTTTTGAAGACTCCAATAGTTTAATTTTGGATAGATTTTTTAACATCGTGATTATTGAGGATAAGTTAAATCGTTTACGGTTTTTAAACAAAAATAGTGTAAATACATACACAATACTCGTTATTCATTATACATTATATATAACACTGGCTGTGCCCGCTACTTCGTACACGTTACGTTTGGATTTTCAAGTTATATATGATTTTTCACCGTATAAACCTTCCCTGGAGTGAGACAGACAGTGAGGCCTCCGCCTCTTTACATATTTTTATTTTTTTACTAGCTGCCCCGGCAAACGTCGTTTTGCCATAATTTTTTTTAAAGATGGGTGACCCTTACCATTTAGGGGGATGAAAAATAGATGTTGGCCGATTCTCAGACCTACTCAATATGCTCACAAAGTTTCATGAGAATCGGTTAAGCCGTTTCGGAGGAGTATGGCAACGAAAACTGTGACACGAGAATTTTATATATTAGATATATAAGATTAGTTATTTACGTTTCTACTTGTA
This sequence comes from Spilosoma lubricipeda, assembly GCA_905220595.1. Lineage (NCBI taxonomy): Eukaryota > Metazoa > Arthropoda > Insecta > Lepidoptera > Erebidae > Spilosoma > Spilosoma lubricipeda. The sequence continues at coordinate 9,573,271 of HG992290.1, forward strand.
AGTTTCAATGCTTTGTAAATGTCAACTGTTTTTTAGTTGATTGCATATTTATCTACTGATAATATCAAATAAAAAACAAGCAAGTAGTGGGTTTTCAAACAAACACATAGATCTCAAAGATTAACAATAGAGCACCTTTACAGACAGTTGTCGAGAATAAGTGGTTATAAGTAATGTAATTTTTTATTATTGTTGGGAAAAACATAATATATGTATACGGTTCCAAGATGTTTAGCACACATGAAAACGCTAATATTCCTACTTACTTTTAAATATTTATGTGTTAGAGTTTGAGCTTTCGACATTATTCAAGTTTTAGAAGAAAAATACAGAGTGAATTTCAAGATAGACCTTGTTTCAATAGCTAAATTAGCTTTATTAAAATATTGAAGTTATTTGCTGTTTTCTAATAGTATGCCATTAATTACTTGATTTGCGTAAATATTTAGACATAACGTAATTCAAAAGCAGTATGAAAGAAGCCATATTCTTTGTAAGTATATAAATAACTTAGTAAATTGAAAAAAACTTTTATAAATAGAACATAAATCAACTTTGTTCATTCTTATTGGCGCATTAATATTTATGGTTTATGATTTTGAAGTTTTAATTGCTTACTAATAGTAATAATGTACTAAACTCGTATGATGAAACGATTAATTTGCAGGAACCGTGAATATTGAGCCGGTTGAGGTGATTATTTAATTAACGATGTATTTTACATAACATATGCATGATCGCTTCCTCAAATGGCTTAGAAAAACAAATTAAAAGAAGAATATATTATAAAATTCGTTTTACAAACCTGATTTTGTAAAGATGCAGAAAAACTGGAATCGTGATTATTGATTATCTGTATTCATTAAATCGTGTTTGAAACTACATGATTATTTTGAGCGTAACGTAATTGATGCACAAATCGAAGTTATTCTGAAGAAGCTTTTGTGTAACATGAAATAAATAAATAAATAAATATTTCAGACATCTAACACGCAACGCGATCTACTCCCAAGCTAAGCAGAGCTTGTGCTATGGGTACTAGACAACTGATATGAATACATATATACTTTTTTTTTTTAAATACATACTTCATATACATAGAAAACACCCAAACTCCGAAACAAATATTTGTAGATCGTACAAACATTTGGTTCGACCCGGGAATCGAACCCGAGACCTCATGATCAGCAGTCGCACACGCCAACCGCTAGACCAACGAGGCAGTCAAATAAGTGATTTAGTGCGTCATTACTTGTGTCAGCATATAGGTACATGGTGTATGCATTACTAAAACTCCTTTTTTAAGGGAGGCTTATATTCAGATGTGAAATATTAAATGCTATAAGAAAACGTTAACCTAGAAGAACCTTAATCTTAGATTCAGTACTCTTTATGAAGTAAAACTTATCGTACTAGCTGAAGCTGGACTTTTGATTTATAAAATGGTATCTATAAACTTAATAGACGTCCCAAACTGCTATTGACACATAAAGATCTGAAAGATACATGCTGAAAAGTAGGTACTTAAAGGAAATTGGTTTTTAAGTCAAGTCAATTTCCTTTCCTATGATATATATTACATGAGACCTATATTCAAGTTGGTAATATGAAATTTTTAAACGCAAAAAAAATAAGTTTATTAGGGTATCACAAGGACAATAATAATAATATTCTCTCCCATCTGACACACCATCACGTCTGGTCCTAAATTAGACAAAGCCTGTTGTACTATAGTCGCCGGACTGTTGGTAAACATTATTATATATTTCTAAGCATTTCAAGGCATGCCTTCCATCAGCCAGAATACAGTCATTTTGGTAGCTTGAATAAATAAAATACATACATAGTCCTCTTTAACCGGCTTCAAAAAAGGAGGAGGTTATCATTCATCTGTTTGTTTTTTATGGTTGTTACCTCGTAGCATTCGACTGGGTGAACCGATTTTGATGTTTTTTTTATTTGCTAGGCGGTGCTTCCCGTGTGGTCTCATTTCAATTTGGTCCAGTTCTTAAAGTAGTTATTTTTGTTAAAATTTTTGATTATGTGATTACCTAGTGTACAATGGAGTTATTATTATTACATATTTTAGATAAACTATACCCATAGCAAATGATAGTGTTCAACATACATAAAAATTCGTCCTAGCTGAAAATCTAAACCACGAGCTGTGGTTTAGCAGTCCGCGATGATGGCACAATGCTGGTGAAGACTAGAATTTTTTGATGCAGTAACTTCAATAATAATGAAAGAATCGGCATGTTCAAAAGGTTGCGATTATCATTTATTTTGGTTCACTTGCATATTACAATTATGGCAAACAAGCTTTTGCGCGGGTTTCCACCCACTTTTGGTCAGTTATCGCAGTAAAAAGTAGCCTATATCCTTCCTCAAGAACCAAATTACCTCCATGTCAACCAGTGGTTCCGTGAAAGCAGGACATACAGACAGATAGAGTTAATTTCGCATTCATAATATAAGTGTGGATAAGTAAATTCCTTTAATGTTACATGATCTCCTTCATTCATTATGCCAATCGATTAAGTACATGTGTTTAGGAATGTAAAGTGTATGCAGTGTGTACGCAAACCACCTTGTTATTGATTTTATATTTTGTTACTGTTGATATTACAACCCGATAGTAAACTGGTACGTTAAATATGAAACTTAACGCTTAAAATAGGTTGATCTGATAAAATTTCAACACGGAAATAGAACAGCATTTAGCTCTTATCAACTGATAAGTCAATTAATAAGCGAACGCCGTGTTTCAAAGTTCAAGATTCGTCTTCGGAAACTCAAAATTTTATTTAACTTATGCCAAAAAAATATTAAAGTATATTTTCTTTGTTTCCTAAAGGATTTTTAAATAGGTTTAGAAACGAATCTATCAATTAATGACAACGTACGTAGCCTTTATACGAAAAAACTGTCACTATTCTTATCAACTTATTACTAAAATGCGAATTTTTACGGTTGTGTAAATGTCACTTTCAATAATTTTCAATAATAAAAATTGTTCTTTCAATAATTGATCTGGGTGCTTTTATAATTTACATTCTGTTTCCACACACAACACAGCAATAAAGACCTTTATGGAAAGGTAAAAAGAAGGATTAGAAATGAGCCTGCACAAAGTGTGTGTAGGTATATGTATCTATATTTATACATACATAGAAACTGTTTTCTGTAGTACATATTGCACTTGAACTATACAGTTTTGTTCGCTTTAAACGTTCCGTCGTCCGTTGGTATGCTTGGAACATTGGAACTAGATGGAGTTTAGATAGAGCTTAATAGAATATATAATATACATTCATTTATATAAAAAAAAATATTTAAAAGCAATTTTCTTGCCATTTGTACAAATCAAAATGAAAAGTATGATAAAGTAAATAAAGTATGTGACGTATGGTGACCACCACACTTGGACGCTACTTATGCTTTACATCTGCCAATATATAAATAAAAAAAAGAAAAAGATCACTAAAAAAACATTTGAAAAAAAAGTGTTAATTAAACCTTTATGCAGTTCCAATAAAATACCTGTGTGGATTAATTTTCTTTTAATTATAGTTTGAGGACTACGGCTATTATCTGTCACTTTGATACTCCGGGCCATGTAATTATTCCTTCCTCTCCACATTGTGTGTTATACAGTAATGATGCGCAACCGTCCAAGGATGAATGGACAATATGTGTTCATCATAGCTTCCGTGTTTTTGTTTCTTTCCGCGTCAACCACAACATCACTAGAATATTAATACATATTATCCTAATTTAATGTGCGAATCTTTATTGTCTAATAGACACGTTATTTTAATTTATGTTTTGTTACCGCCATGCGGTTAGGAGACTGATTTTAAGATTCAAGATGAAAGCTACAGTTTTGCAGACACAATTACAATTTTCTGTATTTTTTTTTGACAGGATATATACCCTTCAATCTTTGGTGTTCATGCATTTTAGTAACCACCGTTTTTAAAATTTTAATATTCAATATATCCAATAAAGTATCCCTTAAATAATTACCCGACCATGTATCGTGCACAGACGTGTCATATAATTGAAGTATGTCCCTGCTCACCTCATACTAAAAAAGAAGAGAAATAGGCAGTTACAATTTCTACATATTTACAGAGAAAAATAGACAAAAGAACAATTTTGCAACTATCTAGAACAAACATTCTCATAATGAACTGTAAATCCTAACGAACTAGTGTCATTTTGGTAGGCCCAAAGATAAAAAAAAACAAACACATGGAAAGCAAATAAAGAAATTTCTTTGCGTAAAAAGCAATACGTGCAATGTGCACGTACATTACGTGCTTTATGCTAATTAGCTTATTCTTTGGAAAGATCGGTAAACAAATATGTAGTCGAAATATTTTGTTTGACGTCGAGTTCATCAGCTTCATTTTGCAAACCTTTGGTCGTGTCAGAAATGTGAGTCCACGCATGTCCTCGGGTGTTAGCGGTCATTGCTTCCTGATCGCCCGCGACAATATTAATCTCACTCATGTGCATGTGACGTTCCCGCTGCGTTTGCGCAACGTCTCTTGCATACATTACTCATAACAACGAGATTCAGTCTCCAGTATCCTTTGTTAGTTGTTTAAATTACATTCGTAATGTATTTATCGTACAACCCTGAGTGAATTTGTTTGGTGGCTTATTTGTTATACTGTGTTTCTGGTACATCAAGTTGTCCGATATTTAAATAATTTTCGTCTTTAATACTTTATTTCCCATTAATTTTCGAAGATAAAAATCCAGTTAAATTAATATTCAACCAATATTACTCAGCACAATTTCGTGAAAAGGCCCGCAAAGAGTTCTCACAGGGAGTGATCCTGTGTAAAATTGTTTAAATATCGAAAGATTAATTTATGTCAATTATAATATAATTATAATATTCTAACACTACATCTGCAGTATATAAATTGTTCTATTAAACTCCCAATGTCAAGAGTTATTTTAAATGTTAAACATACATGACATCTTTTTGAAATTAATGTGCAATAACAAATGTATAAATATACTATGTTGACATTTTTATTTACAAATATTGCTTAGAGCTTCACCATTACAATTTATTAGGTTGATTGGTATTAAGTTACGATTTATTAAAGAAAATTAAAATATAATGCCATATAATTATATAATAACTAGGGCTTTCAAGTTTAGTCAGAAGGTATAGTAATCTATCTCAGGTATGGATTATCTGCAATTGCTATGGTTTCGATACAAATAAATATATATATAATATAATATATAATAGATAAACTATACTATATAGTATAGTTTATCTATTATATATTATATTATATATATATTTCATCTTCATATTATATAGATATCACTTGCCGCCAACGAATTACTACTAACTTAAAACTACTTAATTATATATTAAAATAACCATAATGTAATTATTATATTGTAATAAAACAAGAACATACAATAGGAACAAAAGAAACGGCGAGGAAATTGAAATAATATTATAATGTAAAATAAAATAAAACATTGACATTTGTAATTATTAGGTAATAGTGTTCTCAGCTACCGACCTTTGAAATTTATTCAGAGAGACAATGGATGTCTATGTCTGTCAGAGAACAAATGCTGGTATATTCTCTATAGTAGGTTGTTGTATTTCTTTTATGGACTGGGACTGTGTATGTTGGGATGAATGAAAATGAAATAACAATTCTGATTTTAGTCTTGACTAAGTAGTCAAGACTAAAATCAGAATTGTTATTTCATTTCTCGACCACCCTCAATAACCACACGTCTCACTCTAGAAGTGTCCAATTACATACCCTTTTATGTCTGCAACTTTTGCTTAGTTTTATTTCTACTTATTCTGCTGCGAGAAATAAGTACATCGGTTATAAGTGATTTTAACGAACAAATACAAATGGTTGCAAACTTTGCGGATTATAATAACAATTATTTAAATATTTTTGGAATCATATTATTTTAATTGCTAACAAGCAAAAGATGTAACCTGATAACATTATTTATTAGAACTTTCATTGTTACAGATGCCATGGGATTCTTCTGAGGAACAAATGGGAGCTCCCCGCGAAATGCGCATCCATGTTCAGCGCGTGATTGCAATTCCTGCCCCTCACAACATGCCACCACCACCAGAGAACATGAGTCCCTTCCAGCCTCCACCACCGCCTCAGCAGAATCCCGAACAGAACGAGGTAAAACTTTGATGCTTCAATATTAGTTTTATTCTTTTTAATTTTTTTCGAGCATTTGTATGTGTGTGGGTATGTATGTCCACTTCTTTTGCACGCCCTGCACTATAAACCGCTGGACGGTTTTTGACATATGAGATGTCGTTGAATGCATTAGGATCGTGGTAGTGACAGGGAGTACATACATTTTCAAAATGGGAAAAAAAGGAGGAAAGACGCCATACTTTTAAGCAGTCGGGGTTTTTGATTTTATAATAATAATTAACGTAATTTTACAATTGGTATGTCCGAAACATGTTGACAATTATATTAGTACGAAAATAATACCCCGCGAGACGTGTTTGGCCGGTTGTTGACTTGTTTATATACGGTATGATGAACTTTATATCATATCTTCTTTTATATATAAAAATGAATCATTGTACGATAGTCTCACTAAAAGTCAGGAGTGGCTGGATCGATTTGGTTGATTTTGGTCTTAAATTATTTGTGAAAGTCCAGAAGAAGTTAAACGCTTGTGGCAATGTGAAAAACTACAGTCAGCCGAGAGTCTCTAAGAATACCAAAGACTAATTTCACGCGGACGAAGTAGCGAGTACTACTAGAATATGAAAATAGAATATAAACATTTTTGCCTTCTTATAAAGTTAAACTGAGATTTTATTCACCGTCGAAGAATGCGATAATAAATAAAGTATTCTTTTAACTCGATCTAGAATTATTATGGAACTTATCTGTCGAAGCACGTCCGATATAACTATTCCGAGTAATTTAATGCAGTGCAGGCACATGACCTGGTTTACTTAATATCTTTAAAGGTGAACGTGGTACTTAATGCATTTTTTACGGTCTCACACTAATCCGCCCCGCGCGATCTACTTCCACAGACTATAGAAGATAAGTACACAGTATACCCATATTATGCTTTGTGCATATACGAGTATATCTTCTTTGCGGTGTACATAATTATTTCAGTATTTCATATGTTTTTTTTAAACTGCGTTTGGTCTAGCGGCTAGCGTAAGCGACTGGCGAAGTGTTTCCCGCCCGTGCCTCGAGAGTAAATTAAGCCGTCGGTCCCGGTTGTCCTGTACACCTATGACAGTCGTCAATGGAAAGTCAGTACTCTCAAAAATTCTGACAAACTAGTTCAACCTTCGACTTTAGTTTACCCTCAGGGTTGCGGAGGTCTAATGCCAGTCGTTCCGGGTAAAAAGTGATATTCAGGTAAAACCGGTTGAACAAGTAGCCGACCCCAATTGATCTTGGGAATAATAAAGGCTAGGAAGATGATGACCTATGATGATAGATACTCATCTGCCAGAATGACTCATTCTGACAGGTGAGTATAAAAACTTAACCTGATGGAAAGCCTTGTATAATCCAAAAGTGGCAGTCACCATCCTCACAGCAAATGCAGATAATGCAGCATGAAATGAAATGATTTATTCTGCAATTAGGTTATATAAACGCTTTTGCAAGTTAAACTTTTTTGAGCAGATGAGTTCGTGGTGACCCATATTATGGCAGCCTAGCGAAATGCTGTTTTAAGGCCCTTTTATAGTCGCGGGATCAAAGTGGGAAGGAAATATTTAATTAAAAATATCTGTATTGCAATGTTTGTACTAAGACTACTCAGCAGTATGTGATTAGATGAGCAAGGCATCGTGTTCTTGTACCTATTGGATGTAGCTATTAAAGTCCTTGCGACTTTGTGTAGAGTTTATTGACTGTATTTTTAATGGAACTGCATTGACAATGTGTATTTCAAAGATTTTTTTTACTTTTATTTCGATGAATTGAATGTATGTGAAAGTATTCAAGAGTATCAAGCTAAACTATCGCACAAAAACTTGATACAATCAGATAGTGCTAAAAATATAGTATAAAGTCAAAAAATATACAAAACATTTCATATTAATCGTTTTGAACATATTAAAGTGAAGTGGGTTGGGATTAATCGTTATTTGGAATAAAATAACTGAATATTCGGTTTTTTTTTACAATAATACTGTAAAAATACGGTATTTTAATTTATAGGTATCCGATCCACTTTCAAAGTGTTAGAAAGTGATAAAATCTAGATATTAATGAGACCATGACCAATGAAACATATCATTAGATACAATGTATTGGTGATAGTCTTATTACGATGACGATGATTATACGATGAAACTGTACGTAGTCATCAGAGTAATTTAAATAGGATGGGATCTAAATGGATGGTTTAATGGTGGCATTGTTTTATACACGAATATTATTGGCTCTTCGTAAGCTGTTTTTACTCATATAATTTTGAAAATCGTATAATTTAATGCATTAATTCCTCAAACTTACTAGCTACACCACACATCCATAATAACATTCGCATGTCATCTATATATGGACGTCTCTCATCAATTTCCATCTTGAATCTACACTCAGATGCTTGTAAGACGGTAGGTCTGATGATCGTTTTGTATATTTGACTTCTTAATTTGATAGGGAATTTCGAATCACACATTGCTAATGCCGCTGCTTCATCCATCCTGAATTCATTCGAGATATCTATTTTGTTACGTTTTGGAATTTTTTGATAAACAGATTATCTTATCCAGTTTATTTTAACTTACAATATCGCCATCTTAGGAGTGATTCACACATAAAATAATCAAAGAACAAAATATTTCTTTAGTAAGTATAGTATACCCGTATAGTATACATATAATATAGTATACCTGATACGGTTAGAGAGAATGATATTTTTTATAATAAATTTCTCATTAATATATTATCTGGAGCGCATTGGTACATTGGCTTTAAGTAACACTACAATTTGATCAAGTGGCGTGATGTAAAAAAAACTTTAATAGATGACACAAAAAATATTCCGTTAGTAAGCAATTTACAAGTTCAGTAACGAGGGTAAATTGGCTTTATTATTATACGGAAGTTTAAGGTACCTGTAATACTATTGTGGGCGGACGTGCTTCGATAAACAGACCTGTCAATAAAACTCATCATTTTCAAATTAATACAAGTCGAGTCTAGAGATATCTGAATAGGTAGGTATGTTAGTTGAAATAATAAAGAAGAAATAACAACAAGAGATAATCTTTTGAATTTTAAATCTATGTAGTAAAGAGTATTTTAGTAAGCAACGATCAAAGATGGAAACAATATCATAACTTGCAATTCCTGATATTGTTTCCATCCATTTCTATGTTGCCCGGCTCCACCCGCGTGTATGTCGGCTATCGCAGCAAATGGTAGCCTATGTATTATATTGATGTATAAGCTATATTACTGTAAAGTTTCATCCAAATCGGTTCATTAGTTTTTGCGTGAAAGAGTAACAAACATACACACTCACAAACTTTCGCCTTTATATATTAGTGTGATGTGATTAGTGTGATAATACCTAAATGATCCCCTGATAATTTAGAATTACAGGTTAATGTAACTAACTACGTTTATACAAATGATTTCTGATATCCAGAATAATTTATACTCTCGATTGTCGGCACTTGATGGAACTTGTTGTAATACATTCTAGAATTAAACTCACTTGTACTAATTCCACTATTTTAATTAAATTTACACCTGACCGGTTTCGCCATAAGGCGAATGCCATGAGGCGGAACCGGTCAGGTGTAAATTTAATTAAAATAGTGGAATAAGTATAAGTGAGTTTAATTCTAGAAGATATCCAGAATATTTACTCACTAAATAGAAATCTGTATTAGTTTTTATAACGTTGGATGAATATATTTTGCTAAGAGCTGCATTTTTTACTGTTATCAGTGACGTGCGTAAAGGTTTATTCAATCCTCAAAGCCCTATAGCTCAGGATTATTTTTTGATTTGATTCTATTTTTTCATGACCAACAAATGCACAGTTTCGATATGTATCGTTTGAATGTATTATTTGGACAAAAATAAAGTTATTTTCTAATATGTACGTAGAAATACATATCCATTGGGTAGAACGGTCTATTTAAATACAAAAACAAATTGTATCTCTAGCCTCGCTCATATTACAAGTACACGTAAATACCACGAATGAACGCACAGTATGTTTTAGGCTTATTTCTAAAAGGAAAATTTTATGAATAAACGTACAAGCTTTTTAAATAAATCCTTTGTGAAAGGGCGAGAAAGGTGGGCGTACCTTTTGATTAACTTCAAAAGCTGGTTAGTTTTAGCACTCACTATGTGTTTACGAACGGAATACATTAAAATGCTAGTTACATTTACTAATGTGATAGCAAAAACTTTATACAAAGAGCACTGAAGCGTTTTAATTTCAGGTCGAAGAACCCATAAGTAAATTATCAGATTGGTCAATGTGGACTCGATAATAGATGTAAACCACGACGCAGAGAACTAGACAGCAAATTTTATACTATAATACAATTCTGCATGCATTGTTAACTTTATAATTTTAGCCATAGTGTGAATTACATATTTTGACGTTGTTTATTTTTGTCTTATGTTAAAAAAAACACTGAGGCACATAATGAACAAAGCTTGTTCAAGAAAATTCTAGAACTATTTATAGGATGCAAGTTTGTTCAATGTTTCACAGTATATTATGATAAAATTTCTTGTTTATCTTATTTCAGCAACAAACTGTCCTTCATCAGTTTGTTCCGCAGTCTGCCCCCACACAGGAACTTGAACAGCCCGAGGTAGCTATACTTATTTAAGTTTCCGCTTTTATTTTAGTCAACCAATAGCAATAAATTAAATACGCTTTGACAGATTCGGAAAATTGACTGGAAATATTTACTTCAATTAAACAATTTTATGCCAGAAAGGTGTCAGAAAAGAACACAACAAATAAAACAATACGGCCAAGAGCGATTCAGACTCGCGCACGAAGAGTACCGTACAAAAAAAAACTAACAAAAACAAGCAAAAGATCACGTTTTTGGATATAAGAGCCCCCCCTTGAACATTTGTTTTATTTTAGTTTGATTATTTATTTTTAAAGTGAATATATCTAAACATTCTATGAATATTTCAAGCGTCTACCTGTTACCGGTATCAATATCGAGGAAAAACCATAAAAAGTCACGTTTTTTTCATAGGGGCCCTCTTAAATATTTATTCTGTTTTCTAGTATTTGCAGTTATAGCGGCAACAGAAATACATCATTTCTGAAAATTTCAACTATCTAACTATCACGGTTCATGAGATACAACCTGGTGACAGACGGACGGACAGCGAAGTCTTACTAATAGGAACCCGTTTGGGTACAGAACCCTAAAACAGAAGGGTGTAATTTTTGAGATCATTTTGAAACATATTAAACTTCAGCTAAATCAAGCAGTATTTGGCTATTTTTATTTTATTTCACTTATTTTTTATTGATGTTACAAAATCAATTCTGGCCAATTTTTTTTAAATTGACTTTTATTCAACATTTAGATAATAATTTTGTACTTAATATTGTTATAGACTATTCAGATGCAGAAAATTCCCATGGATGGAACACCGGTACAGATGAACTTGCCTTGGGGTCTGAGTCCCGAAGAACTTCACGCTATCCACCGCACCGCAACCGATGCTGCCGCCAACCAACGCCGTGAACAACAGATTGACAATGACATGCAGGAGGTAAATATAGTTACTTATTACAGCTGTTTAAACTATAAAGTTTTTTGTCTTTTTGATTCATCGAACACGAATCTCAGTAACGACCGGTTAGATGTGAATTATTGATTTGCATTGGATATAGTATTCCTGTAGGATTTTATAGGCAATATGACTTCGAGTAACGGAGCAATGACCGTAAACATAAGTGACATAAAACGTTATTGTATACTAAAAAGCTATAACACCCTATTAAAATATTGATTAAAAGATGCCAAGAAGAATAAAGTAGGTATAATAATGAATATATTATAACCCATAAAAGCTATTTTGTTGTTTTCGTTATACCATTGGTATCTCGTAATTGTACCCAGCTACTAAATTTCGCGCTGCCATAAGCACATGTTTGCCTACCGTTTGTAAGTTATTCAATTCTGAAAGTCTAAATGGTATACTTTTTTTTAAATTAAAGGGCTTTGTCGACCACATCGCCCTAAATGATATACTTAAATAGTATAATTTTAATAAGATTATGGAAGAAAATGTAATAATTCTTTACATTTTTTTGCAGTGTAGATGTAATTCTCCAAATCTTACTAATATTCATATAATCTTATTATTTAAATCTGAAAGTCGTAAGCTTAGATGTTAATATTTTTCAAATATTACTACACACGTTCTTCATATTTTTCTGTAGTTATTTCGTTTTCTCTTTCTCTCGCTGATTTTGCTGTATCTTGTTACATAGCATAGTCACGCTCACTTTAACAACACGTGTAACACATAATGTCATCTCCTTACTCAAATCGAAGGTAGTGGTATTCAGTGTGATCTCGCCCTTAAGATCCCGCTTTAAACCACATACAAAAGATATTGTAATTCATTCAATTCAATTAATTACCACCATACTGATTAACTTGTTTTGACTTGTAATTGAATCGCGCGTTCTGTATTATTCACATTATTAGTAAGGTACGTACGTTTAGCTACCCTGATTCATAACAGCAGCTTGTTATAATATCAAAACAGAGGAAGACGTGAAGAGGAATATTCTCTGCGGTGCTGCCAACCGCAGAGAATATTGATTAATTAGTGTAAATGAACGTGCGCAGTTTGATGTCGATTAAATAAAGAGGAAAATGAATCGTGTCTTTGGTGGGTTGAAAACATTTTGATTTTATTAACATTCGTAGGAATAATATTTTATATCTAGACGTCTTGTCTGTGCACAGGTTTTCGCCAAAGAGGCATCTTATGTTAACATTATAAAGTAGAACTCGAACTTAACAAGACCTATCAATAGTTAGCAAGTTACAGAGTAATGATTAAATGTATCCACCGCGGGAGAGCCACGCTTCATCATGAATGGGTCGATTCAACCGGAATGATACCACGGCCTCACAGAAAACACAGCGCAGGCGCTGTTTCACACCGGTTTTCGTATGCGATTGGCACCTATAACAATATTAACGCATCATGTTTTGGCAGAAGTTTGTAGGTTAATAAGAATTCAAATAATGTACCCACGTAAATGTTACACTCGGAGACTGTTGTGAGTTGTCAGTGATGAGAAAATTAAAAAGTGCTTATACAGCGATGACACAGCGAAAATGTTATCGGATGATGTCAATTGAGTTATGTCTTCTTGTTTACACTACACTAATACTATACATCGAAACTAATGTTCAAAATTTGACAGTAACTCTGCCTGTCTGTTTTTCACGGCTAAACCGCTGCACCAATTTGAATGAATTTAATATTGAGATATGTTTACCGCGGTAATCGATAGAGCCGCGGACAAAAACTGGTAATATTATAAATACGAATGTGAGTTTATTTATTACGCTCTCAAGCCTACACCACTGAACCGATTTTGAAAATTCTATCACCAATAGAAAGCTACATTATCAGCGAGTAACATAGGATACTATTTACATCGATATACAACGTGCACGTGTGTGGACGTGGGTAAAAGCTAGTAACAATATGATAACAAACGAATGTTCAGAGGCATTCTGTATTTAAAAATAAACTAAGATATCTATGAAGTCTACACGTCAGGGCGTTCTCATTTAAATTGACAAAGGGGAGGCATGCTCTCCCACGCACATTTTCACACGCTAATTAAACAAAAAATACTTTTGACGGCCACGAGTAATTTTTCATTTGTGAATAAATTTATTTTGTTCTATTTTGTTTTACCTACTTGATAATTTACAAAAACCTTTTGTTTATCACTCCGTTTGAGCCGGCCTTTATTTGCTGTAGCTTGGTTCATCTATGTAAAAGTCTTGAAATGGTTTCAACGCCAGTTTTAATTTCCAATTGTCAGCTATAGTCTAACGCCGTTTCGACATATATTTAACAATTTATTTAGTGACCAACTTTGCTAGATAGACCTTCTTCAAGGTCCAATCTATCTCTATACTGACATACATCTAAATTGGTTTAGCCGTAACAGACACACATCCAGATGGACATACAGACAGAGTTAATTCCGAATTTATAATATTACAAAGTATAGATATATAGATATATTTGATGTAACTCAAACACACATTGTGGGCTTTTTTACAATGTTTCAAGAGAGGTATTCAGAGGGATTCGCTCTTATTCGTATACTTACTTCATATATTTTATTTCAATAAAAGCCCCTTGTGTGTCTAAACGTGTACCTGACACCGTTATACACACAAGGGCATCGTTCGTATTTATAACACTTAACCCTGTACATGCCTCAGGGAGCATATTAAGTCCCGTTCTGAGTTACTTTAGATACATGTATTATTTTATACCTATAATATTCTTTGAACTGTCTGAAAATAAAGACAAAAGTTGTTATGACAAGATGCGTGATTGTATCAGAGATTTTCCATTTTTATTGTAGTTGAAATCAGATACAAAACATCATGGCTTAATTCATTTTAGTTTATTGTTATTATAGATTATTATTATTCCTATTTCAGTCCACAAATAGGTTGATGATTATTGTTATTTCTATTCACTTTCCAATTGCTAGAATTAAATCTCATTGAAGGCAAGGCTCAAGAATAGTTTTTTTTAAATAAGATGAAAGCAGATGTTAAAAAAACTCAATGTAATATAACAATTGAGTTAATATAGTTTAAAGAAATCTAAAAAAAGACCTTATAAAAGTCGGTTACAGACAAGCAAAGAAACTAACCAAAGAAGCTAATAAAAGCGTTTTAATTATTTTTTTTATTTCATTCCTTAAATCATGAATTGCCAATAGTGTGTCACAGAACTATTGGCAATTCATGAATACGGCTTTTTAATAATGTTCGTTCGACTAAACTAAAACTGTTTTATTATTCAAAGCTTAGATCATTTAAATGTCTAGATAGAGTGTCGCACTACAAAGCAACTAAAACAAACGGGCCAATTTCATTATGCGTGACAGTTACGTCAGTCTCAATATCTATCGTCATGGCGCATGGCGCCAACTAAATTAACACATACACATCTCTGTGTGACCTGTGGCCACTTGTTGGCCATTTTACTTTTCGGCGCTTTTAAGGGTTATCAGTCTAACTCAGTCATGTAAGATTCAAAATGTATTCTACATTTAAGAATAAGAATTAAGAAACACAAACCTTAACTTGGTTTTGAAGAATACGGCACACATATTTATTATTGTGTATGTTCATGAATATAACATTTATTAATCTATATTAAAATAAAAGTCAAAACAATACTTGTTATCTTCTATCACGATTATTATCTACATTAAATTGGCCAAAATAAAGTTCGAGTAAATAAGAGCATTTTACTCAATAAAAGCACGGTGGGTGGCACGGACAAAGTTCTAATGGACAACGTATTAAGCAATGTACTGGTTATTGTGCCCTTTTGCCTGTCGTCTATAAAAAAAAGAAACAATCGAAGGTTAAAAAACTATAACCGGTCTACATAAATAAAAACTTTTGACAAAATTTATATACCATACTAGCTGATCCCGCGGTGTTGCCCGCGGTTATTGCCGTACCGCGGGTAACGCCGAGGGGCAAAGCTAGTTTAAAAAAAGTTTAGTTATAGTAGCCTAAGTTACTCCCTGGATCATCAGATACCTGCCAGTGAAAGTCCCGTCAAAATCGGTCCAGCCGTTCCAGATATTTTAGACCCGGAACAAACAGACAGACAGAACTTTTTTTTTCAAATTGTTATTTTGGTATATGTGCCGTGTGTAAAATGGGTACTGTAGTTTAGGCGCTACAGTTTGACAAACAAACGTACATAGACTGCCAAAACTATTACCCTTCCTTTTGGCTTCGCCATAGTTTAGTAAAAAATACAAACATTTATACAAATCTCCAAAATATGGCCGCCAGTATCAATACCTTAATCGGCTTGTTTGATGTTTCAATCCATCTTATCCTTTCTCTTTTGTGGCCTTCTTTCAGACCCTTACGAGATAGATGGTCTGTTCGACATAGAAACCGCGTTTCCTTTTGTTTTAATCCTTTAAAAGGAAACTTGACGATGATCGAATATTTGAGTGCTAAAAATTCCTAAGATATAATCACTTAGCTTCCATGATAATGTACTATTTCTTATGTGAAAATTAACACTATGAATGTAGTTGCACTGGTCATGGTCAACCTGTGACGTAATTAAATGCAATGATATAAAATACTTACTGGCGTTGAATCCTGTATAATTATTTTACAAAACTTTCTGCTATTCGAAGCCAGTGTTTTGGTTACAAAGATTACCTATATCTTTTGAATTATTCATATAGACTTTAGTGAAATTCCGTTACTTCACCTTTTTAATTGGTTCTATTTTTTTATTGATTTGTTTTTTAATGAATCAGCCGATTTAAAAGTAAAAGGAAGAGGGTTGTATAAACAGATTCTTATAAAGTTTCAATCAAATTGAATTAGTCTACGAGCAGGAGTAATTTAACTTTTTTTTATTGTAATTGCGGGCAAACGAGCAGATGTATTGCCTGATGGTAAGCGATTACCGCCGCCCATGGACACTCGCAACACCAGAAGCGTGACAAGTGCGTCGCCGGTCTTTGGGGGATGGGAAGGGGGATGGAGGGAGGAATTGGGGTATGGGACTCCGGTATCCTCACTCACTCGGTGAAACACAGTTTTTTGTAAGGCCGTGGCATCACTCCGGTTGAGCCGGCCCATTGAATAATAATAATAATTTTAATAATAATAATAAGCCGAAGCGTGGCTCTCCCACGGTAGTATTAAGTTTTGAAAGTTAAAAATCTGTAAAGAAATGTAGCATAGTTGATATTATCGCAGGTGAAGACAATCGTGAACACCCTGGCCGCGGCAGCAGAAGCAGAAGCCGAGGAAGAGGCGCGTGCGCAAGCCGAAGAGCAGCAACACCAACAACAACCTGAAGACATGCGCCCAGATATGCTACAAGCACCACGAGCCCAGCGCACACTTCTGTTGCCTCAAGACCTCCCCGTCGATGAGAGGCCGCACTGTTAGTATTTGTAACTTATTTATTTTTCACTTGTCAGTAATGCGAAGATAACCGTAGATGGCAATATACAATGGTATAAAGAAAGTATCCTAAAAGGAATTCAATCTCTTAACTATCCGCTGTATATCAAAAAATCTAAAATGCAATTATAATCATCGTTATTAAATCATAGAAAGCTTCATAATTGTCATTTTGAGAACATTTCAGCGAATTTTATGTTTGACGGTTCTAATGCAGGACAGGCACATTACATTTTAAATGAATTTTGTATTCCGTACGAAACTTTCTCAGTATAATTTATAAGTGGGGAGACTATCGTTCTTGAAACAACAGATCCAATTTAGTCGTGATAGATCATTTTCATTCTTCTGATTTTCTTTACATTTTTCGAGCGAGTACTATATATACGAGCCTTGAGCTAAATACAGGCAGTATTTTTTATTATAATGTACTTATATAAGTAACTAGTTATGAATACCTACAATTACTTATTTATTATGCAATTATGAATTTACTAGATTTACGCTGTAATCTAAATAGACTCTTATAAAAAATGTAGGTTTCCTTATATGAATGAGTAGATAAAGTGTCTACCGCAAAATAACGCAAGTAATTCATCACGTTTCCACTAAACCTGCGTCCTAAACGACACGTAACAATAAACATACCTAGTTAACTTTTAAGTTTCAATTGCAAAGTTAATTGTTGCCTAACTTGAACATCGCGAACAAGTAATGAAATATTTATTAAAAAGAAAAACCCGAGTGCGTCAATATCTGCAACCTTTATTAAATTCAGGTTGTGTTTTTAATTTCTTTGACACCACTCACAAAAAAATACGACAAGCCGTTTAGGCTCTAGGGCATGCAAAAGAAGTAAACATAGATACATAAACTCGAAAAACATTACTCTCCTTCTTTCGCAGTTGGGTAAAAAGTATTAAAACGTTATTACGTGCATACTACAAGATACATGTAGTGAAATATGTATTGTTTAAATAGGGTCAATCTAAAGTATCAAATACTAAAGTAATTATTTTTTCTAGGTTTCGGATCGTCAAATTTTTCCTTCTAGATATAAATTTATACCCTGCAATAAAAACTCACCGGCACTGTTCTTTTTGATTATATAAACGAGGATCTATAAACCTTTGTGTAGGAACGCCACATATTATTTCATCCATAAAGTTGATTAGTAGTTGTAGCGTCGTTCCGTTGTTTTGTGTCGAATCTAAGCTTCGTCAATACGTGTACAGGGTTTTACGAGCAAATGACATGTATGTGGATGTACGTTGTACATCATCGTTCATAGTTGACATGTTTAGGTTGAATAAACGTCAAAGAATATAACTAACCAAAACCTATGTCTAGTACATAATCGATGAAAGTAATGGTAAACAATGATCCATGAATACATTATTTAACTTAAGATACGAACTAAGCTGGTATTTAAAACAGTATCTTTATTCCAGATGCCTTAAATAGTTTTTATGCGCGACCCTTTATTCATTTTTGGAAGACAAGCGGAATAATTAACAAAATAATAATTTTGTTGTGTAAATTTTCGAGAAGCAAACATCGTACGCTTGAAGAAAATCAGTGAAATTTTGTCATGAATTTATGATGGCCTTTTTCATTGTATTATAAATTCAGGGTTCCTAAGTTTGATGTATTTTCCGTGGCGAATTAGTCAACAAAATCGCTGCTACGTGACGAAGTATTTGTGGAAATAGGTAATAGAAACGTGTTACAATATCAACCTACTTGTTTACTAATACAAGACAGCACAATGTCTTTTATATAGGGTTAACATCATGGTCTGCGGTTTAAAAATGTAAATAAGTTAAAATAACAAACTCAATAATATGCATATCAAATAAAATTGGACAAATATTTTTTAAATATAAATGTGTTTATTTCAGATTTGCAGCCACGTTCTGTTCGTAGTGTGGATGCTATGCTGAAGAGTGAAAAGCGCATTAAGCGCTGCGCTTGCAATTGCGCTTAGAGCGAGCACAAACAAAGATGGCGGACACACTGTGGTCGAACACACACGCCCTCGTACCGCTCTCCGTCCATTTACAATATCAATAATTTGTAACACTTAAGAAACTTGTTAGTTAACAATACAGCTTGTCTTTAACATTTCTGTAAATAAAGTTGTTAAATCATGAGCTTCCAATGATGGTCTTTGATTACCCGTCGCGTCGCTGCATAAACGTTGTAGATATTTATGGGAAATTTTTATGTTTGTTAAATAATTATTAATTTTATGATTCGTTTTTCAGTTTCTGTATTCAAATGGAATTTAACGGATTGTTTTTGTCTTTAGAATGCAATAAGTAAGATGTAATAATTATTGTAACATTAGTTGCGTATATGTTGGACGTATACGTTTATAATAGTCGGGTGTTGGAGGTCGGCATTACAATATTCATCTTCGAAATGAAATTTACAACGACGCATGGAACACACATATATTCAGTTTTTTTTATTCAGTTTGTGATATAGATGTTATATAAACCATGGAAAAATTTCTGATTATTTGTTGGGGTTAGAATTAGAATTGCATTTAATTTCTTAATATCTGAATGTGCATATATTGCTCCTTAAATAATTAGAGGTGATATTGTAAAATTAAACCTGTATTCTATTATTGTGATCCTAAATTAAATTTGTACTAGTTTAACTTTTATATTAGTTTTATTTATTTCATTAACCCTGATTTGGTATAAACCCTAGAATGAAAATTGACTGTTTTAGCATAATGTATGAAAGTGAAAACAGAGTGCTATCTGATAAAGGACGTTATTGACAGAGATAATTAATTAAAACATGACTTGCATGAAACTTATCTATGCTTCGATTAAAGCCTTGCTTTACACGCCATCCTAATAAAGATTTATTTCACTAAAAATATTACAAATATTATGTTTTCTGAATTCGAGTTACGAGAAGCTTAAATAGATAAACCATGGACTTTAACATATAACGTTGCCGGGACTATACAAAAACGTAGAGTTACTTTCATGGCGATAAACGTGTGGATCTTAAGGGATAGAAAAGTATATTTTAGCCAACCGAAACCTCAGACGAAAACCAATTCAAATTCGTTTATTGGCTGAAATTATTGTTTCGATACTTTGACATGTTAGGCAAGTACTCCTAATCTAAATAAGTAAATATATTTGACAAATTATATTTTGGTATCTTATATTTCCACAGATAAAGATTTAGGGAAAAAAATAAACAATGCGCTTTGTTATAAGAAAAAGTAAATGAACAAAGTTTATGAAACATTTGCAAACACTGAATTAGCACAACAGATTATTAAACCCCTCATATAGTGCAGACCATGAAGTGAAATTATGCAGCCCTGGCGCAGGACCTTCAAGGGAGGCCGCCCTTCCTAGACCCTGATGCAGTTTTTCAATTTTTTTCGATATTTTTTAGGAAACTTACTACATTTACTTTTTCTAGATTCGTCATAAAATTTACTTCCGATTATTATGTACATACTCTGAAGACTTACTGTGTATAAATCCCTAAACTTTTGTATTGCTTATATCGTTTCATACTCCAACTCACAATTTCTTGTGAAAATGATTCTCCTAAAATACTTTAGTGGATTTTACATTTGTAAATAATCAACTTAGAAGTGTCACGTATTCTGATTGCATACTTACAGCAAATAGTTGTATGTGAAATGGTTAAAACAAATTACAGTAACTGATCGTTTTATTTTGTAGATATCTCGCAACGAAATCTTTTTAAGGTAATTTTATGATTTTTTATATTTCGAACAGCTATGCTGTTTATTTTGCGGAAGAGTGCTATTGGAAATTGAAGCAGGTCACTGTTTACTTCTGATCAATACAACCGAGATCGAAATAATCCTTATGGCATGAAAAATATCACGGACAGTGACGAGCGAGAGACATTGTAATCTATGCTGAGGTTTTATTAGCTATCTTTAATTCAAAAAAATGCATTTGGAACGTAAACTTAACATTTAGTGAAAATATTTTTGTTACCAATATACAGAATAAACGGCATTTGTATAAACAAATAGTTGGTATATACCCTGGAACCTTCTAAAAATAACATGTTTTACGGTAGCTAATGTATTACAAAAATAACCGCGCTTTAACCTGGTTGCCCTAATGGGGATTTTCGGAACATCTTTTTTGTGACAGGTACGCCCTAATTTAGTGCTAAAAAAACTTTATTAAAAAATTAAAAAGGGGAAAAATGTTATTTTGAAAGTTGGCGCAATAAGATCTACATTTGTGAAATGAGTTTGATTGTTACTAATCGATAAACTAATTGTTCTGAGCAAGTACATTAATATGCCAAACGCTATCCAGCTATCGGCTTGTGCACCGGTTACTAAAAACACAATGGATCTCCCTGGCCGAATAGTGACATTAAACATTTTGAGACCACCACTATTTTCATAGTGGGAAATATATAATCCTATACTACTTATTTTTGAAGCTTTTAAAGAGTAACACTTTATCGATAGATAGTTTTAGTGAAACTCTATCCGTTTACACAGCACAACAGCAATAGAAGCTCTTAAAATAAATAATTTGCTCCGGTTTTTGTAACACTTTTCATCGATACTCCGTTCTTTTCGTATTAGCGTGATTATATATAGCTTATAGCCTTCCTTGATAACTGGGCTATCTAACACTGAAATATTTTATTAAATAAGACCAGTTGATTTGCGCGTTTAATCAAATAAACTCAGTCATATAATATTTATACAGATATGTAAAGCTAGAGTTAGGTTAAAATAAATACTCCAGACTTTTTAAAGTAGTACGAACATTGCCGAAAAGGTTTTAATTCAATAGGTCTGCGGTTTTGGTTTCTATCCGTTGATGATTAAACAGATTTAACTGTCCAGGCGGTTTGTGTTCATTTTAATCGTTACACAATATTCTAGGGGCGAGGTAATATCCCCAATCTCCAAGTTTGGCGCCAACTTGTAAAATAGAAAGTTTCCAAGTTAATATTAAATATTCTTGTGTTGTGTTTATGTTTAAATCTTACTGAAATTTGTTGGTACATGTTCGACTTAGCGTAGCAAACAAATATTAGGTGTTTTCTTACGACGCGTCGTCCTTTTGTCGCGTATAGGGGTAAGCAGTAAACACTCTCTCTGTAATAATTTTCTGATTTACATACAACTCATGAAACTGAGAAAATGAAGTAAATTCTAGACTGTATGATACTTTATTAAAAACAATTGATAGTTTTCGACTCTAGATTGGAATCAAGCCACAGTTGTTTTTTGTATCGTCGCTGTTTAAAGGGAAGGGGTCACGGCAGACGTGCTCAAGCTATCGTGGAATCAGCCTTCTCAGTATCGTCGGCAAAGTATATGCTAAGGTTTTAATTGAGAGAGTGATGAAAGAAACGGACAAATAAATGTGCAAGGTGGGTTTAGAAAGGGGATGGGATGTACGGACCAGGTCTTCTCGCTTCGATCAATCATTGAAAAACACCTCGCCAAACGTCTTCTGTGCGTTTATCAATCTCGTGAAGGCCTATGACCGAGTGGTAAGGGACGATTTGTGTTCAACACTGTCTATCTGTCTGTCTGTATGGGGTGGACGGCCAGATGGAGCGGGCTCTTAAATCTCTATATGAGAATTCTAGAGCCTGTGTCCGAATAAATGGGGCTTACACAGAACCAATGTGTGTGTACTTTTAGGTTCGATGTAGGCAGGTGGAAAACAAGAAGATGATATAGAAAAAAGAGTGAAAGCGGTAAATAAGGTGAATGGTGCCCTACACTCCTTTGCTGCTAACAAATACGTGTCGAAAAGGGCGCATTCAGCTGTGCACAATGGTGTACTCGTCCCAATCCCTATGTTTGGTAGTGAATCTTGGGTATGGCGGAAGAATCACGAAAGTAGAATAAATGCTGTGGAGATGCGGTCCCTAAGAAGTATGTGTGATGTAAAAATTAGTGACACAGTCAGGAATGTAGTTATAAGAGAATGTTGTGGATTAAAAGAAGATGTAGTGACAAGGATTGAAAAGGGCATGTTTCGATGGTTTGGCCATTTAGAGAGTATGGATACTAGAAGATTCAAGAAAGAAATTCATAGAGCGACTGTGTGTGGAAGTGTCGGAAGAGGCGAACATTTACCGCCCTAATTGGTGATGTTCTGAAAAAGAGCAATGTGAAGAGCACCAGAAACTGACGAGCATGCATGCAGAGAATGATAAATGTTAACGAAGCAAAAGAGGTGTGTCAGGACCGTAGTAGGTGCAGATCAATTGTCTCTGCCTACCCCTCAGGGGGGAAAAAGGCGTGACTGTATTTTATGTTATGTCTCATTTTTACACAGGAAAAAATGCGTGAAAAGGGTACTGTACCTGGATGTACTAAATATACAAGTAATAAGATATTTATCTATGCTTCCTGCAAATACCTTGTATAAGGAGGACTTAAGGCCATAGGTATTTTCTTCGGTCCTTTAGGCGGTGCAGAAGCTGGCTGATTTATCTAGTTGGCAATCCAAATAGTGGAGTGTAAGAAGTGTCATTAGTATCATTATTTGAATTATATTGGAAGAATTTTTTAGAACCAATTATAAATTATAGCAATTTTACAACCTATGTAATAAAAATATTTTTGATACGATAACGTGCATTAAAAAGCTATTTAAATCCGTCAAATTTTAACTTTTCGTACCATATTTACAGCTTAATGAGTAAACAAACAAAAAAAATCCTTATCAGAACGAATGGCGTAATGGTTAAAGCGGTCACGTGGGGTGCGCTCGGTTTAACGGGTTCACTTCCCACATGGGACAAGACTTTGAGTAATCCACAAAGAGTTGTTTCGAGTTTGGCTGTTCTTTGTGTCCGTTTAATGTGTCTGTAAGTCCCCCGTGACATGTGATGTATTCCCAGCATTGCAAAGGTTTTTTTTTTTAAAAGGAAGTTGCTATCATGTTTTTCGACCGTTTATTTTGCCATTAGTACATTTCACTAATTGTAATTGAGCGATAGTGTTACAAAACGGTAAGAGAGACGTGGAAGATGCAAATCTCAACTTATTATATTCTTAAGACATTTAAATAACAAAAATCAACATTTTAATTTACTAATTACAAATATTTTTATTTATCTTAGTAATCTTTTTAGGTTTTACTTCACAACTAACTTATTATGACAATTTATGCATATTTGAGATGTAATTTTAACATATTTAATGCATTTAGTATTCCTATTTTTCATTATGTTTAGGCATTTTTAGTTTTACTAAAGTATTATATAATACTAGTAACAATTATTAAAAAAACCCTTAAAGACTGCGTCAACATCTGCCATCTTGATTATATTCGGTTTTTACATATTTTATGTTTTTCTTTTATTTTGTCACTTTCACGACTAAGACGAATCTATTGACACCACTCACATAAAAATACGACAAGTCGTTTTGGCTCTAGGGCGTGCCAAAGAAATATAAATTCATAATTTCATAAATACATACATACATGCACTGGAAAAACACAACCCTCCTTCTTTCGCAGTCGGGTAATGAACCAAGTTAAAATGTATGAAGCCAAAGTCTTAACACATTTCATGGTGGTTTATGGAGTGTAGAGATAGATAGAAAAATCTATATGTACAATAATATAGAAAGGCGCTACGTTAGTGTAGTTAGTGTCTACAGATGAATTTTAAATTTAAAAAAATGCATGGAAAGTCTTTTTAGAATAACCAGATTTTCAAAATTTTTATGTTACTTTGAAAATAGTCATAAGACTTGATTATATCCAAGACAAAAAATACCCGAAATCTATGTGTATGAAATGTATTGAGAGTTTTTGCTTTAAGCTCATAAATAGGCATTATTTTCAAATAGTATTATAAATCTAAACAAAGTTATTATAGCTTCAGAAAGTAAGGCCAGTGAACCACAACATAATATTTGGCAAGTATATGCAACGATATCTTCCCAGCCTTCATTGTTCTCAAGATTACTACTCTCAAGGTAGTAGAGCCACGCTGATTTCAGCACGAACTGGCCGGCTCGACCGGGGCGGTACTACCCGCGCACAGAAAATCAACGTAAAATGACCGGAGACCGGAGGCCCAATGATGCGAAAGCATCACTAGCCCGCCATGGTGTGGGTCACCATGCTGCATTGTTGCATTGTCTGCGTTCGCAGTATGGTGACCATCACTCTTGGATTCTGCTTATGCTTTCCATCACGCAGAGTAGAGTCATTATGGCAGGGTCAAACATAAAAAAAAAAAAAAATCTCAATGACGATTGTCATAGATGTTCTTGACAACCGGGACCAACGTGCAACTATGTAATATCACAAATCTTTAATCAATACGAAAAAGCGATTAGACTTAAAGAAACTCTTATTGGCCGAATGTCTCAAACAGATAGATGTTATAAATAATGACACAGACTTCGTTTGTTTTTAATGTGAACTCAATAAAACGTCACATACGTTTAAAAATAAATAAAACTCTTGAAAAAACTTAAAAGGGTTTTCCGTAAAATGTACTCATACTTTTCTCCGATTTATGTTCTCTGTATAACACTTTAGTTGAAGACCTTTTTCCCCGAACGTCCATTACTTAAATGTCAATTTCCCAGAAATTCCAAATTTGTACCTTTGTATTTTTGAGGATTTATTGCCTTAGCTTAATTAACGTAAATTGTTATGGGCGTTGTCTGTTATTTCTACATTTTTAGTTTAAGGATTACTTCTGTAATTTTGATATTTAAAATATTTACAGCACATTATCCTGTTCGGCAGAATTCCCCCATTTTGACTCACGACCTATGACTATTGAAATACGTAAGCAGTATTAGTAGCCTGATACTGCTGTTTTATATTGGTAGAAGATGAAGCAGCTTAAAATTTCAATAAAAACTGATTATCACTTTTTTTAGTCTCTAATAAATTCTGCTTACTGCTTTATAAAACTGAAATTATATATTTGCATGGTATTTCTGATTTTTTAAACGTCACCCTCATTGACGTAAATATTTAAGTAGGTGATGAGGAAAAACACAAAATATCCTTGTAAATAATCTATGTATGATTTTTATTGAATTATACTGAATGCATTTGAATGATGGCACTAAAACCTTTTGCTGGCTGTTTAACCGTATTTAACGTTATTTATTTTACCAGAATCTATTGGAAACCAGAAGGTTTCGAATGGATTCTGGTAAAATAATGACCCAAGAGGCTTTCAAAGGAAAAAAAGTAAAAAAGGCTTCTTAATATTGGTGTATAATACCAATATATCAACTCGATAAATTGTTTTAAATTTATTCAGTAGAAATATTAAAAATTGTAAAATGATTGGCGAATACGAAAAAAGAACCAAATAACTAATGACGTTTTTCTTTTCACATAAACTGAAAGTAAAAGGAAACAATTATATAATACCATAAATTAATTGTATAGTTATATTTGTACATATTTACACTTTTGGGTACTAATAAATAATATACATGTTGTACATTATCTTGTTCAATCATTTTCAATCGATTGCACATTTTCGCACTTGGCGTCAGCTAGGCTATAATCAGGTAGCTCTGATCTCGACGCCTGTGTTTTGTTAATACTAAACAAAATTAAAATAATATATAAACTCAGAATCAGAAGATTCAATAGAAGCCCTGACACATAACTTATCAGTTTAGTAGAAAAAGATTCCTTACAAAACAGTTCTATAACATCTTTAGAAAACAGATAAATATTTAAAATTAAACAAAGTAAAAAGGTAACCATTGCCAAACTACTAGCAAATTGTCTTATTTTGTCTGCTAGCACTCTGTATACTATAAATAGGTAAAGCCCTGTACCGACAAGTATCAGAGGCCACCGGAAAATGCAGCAAATTAATAAGTATATAAAACTCTTCTCTGTAACTTTGGTAGCAATCAGTACAGTGCACACAGTGCTTATGGGTATCGGGACCAACCACGAACAAATGAGCACTTTAAAAAAATCGTTCTGACTTACTTTAACAATTACAATTATCAAACTATTATACATGTGTTTTATAAAAAAGAATACTAGTATCACAATAACAAAATCTATGTAAAATTGAAAACAACTTAAAATATTGTTGACAGTAGGTGTTGATGGTAACTTACTGTAATATTCTAAAAACTGAAATACAAATATAATTCTTTTTATAAACCTTGTTAAAGTTAATTGCAGTAGCATTTGATTTCTGTAATTTTTTCTCCACCGGGGCATCTTAGTAGCTGCTACAACTGACACAATTAATTCCAAAGTTGTCATAATAATTTCAGTTATGACAAAGTTTTGAAACAATAGATATTCACTTTCTATACTTGTTTCGTTGGGAAAACTTGCATTGTTTGTTGCATTAAGAACTCTTTCAGCGTTTAGAAGCGGAACACCAGAGTCAGATGCTAATATCAGTTCACTTTCATTAAGTTCCGTCCCTGAAGCAGCCATGGCTTCGGTTGGTAGAAAAGCGCTGTTATCACCATCGACGACGTCCGTTGACATTTTAAGCACATGGATATTTCACAATATTTCACAGTTCAATTTACACAAAGCGATGTGCATCTCACAGTGTATGCGACCAGACTGATGGTCAATTTAAATTGTAAGTACAAACGGGAAATAATTACTAACCCACTCATTATTCATAGGTAAATGATACATATAACAAGTTATTGGAATTTGCGGTTTAAGACGTCATAGCGGTGTGTACACATGACGTCCATCTTCAAGTAATCTTATTTGGTTTCTTAACACATGTTTTACAAAGTATGTATATTGAAATGTGTAAATCTAAACACAATTTTGCATTTACTTAGTTTTTGAGTTCGTATTTTGTTTATCGGTAGCTTACTTATAAAGAAAACTATTTTCTAGTTTGGAATTTAATATTCTCAGTTACCTCTCTCGTCGTATGATATCAGACGGTTATTTAATACTTACTTTATGTGGTATCCGGCTAAAGTGAAATTTATATTGTGGGCTCCGTCTTATTACCTACTATGATAATATACTCTTATAATGACGCAAATAGCTCTTTTATGTGGTTTTTACGTATTTTGCTAATGTATTAAGTAAATAAAAGCTATCTTTTCATTACTTTCAATTAACCTTTGAGGCCTTTGTTTAGCATTATACGGCAGTAGGCTGAAGAGAGAACCTATGTATCGATCGTATTTCTATGACAATAATCTTTAGTAACATTATTATAGTAAGCTTTTTGAACTTGAGAACGAAAGAATTATTTTAAATATTATTTAAATAAGTATTAAGTGTTTTAATGTTGAAGATCTTGACTTGAACATATTTCATACTAGCTGTTGCCCGCGGCTTTGCCCGCGTGGAAGTTTGTTATATGTATTTAATTAAAACTGTGTAAAAGTATGTATTAGTAATTTATTCATGTTTTAAAGCTATTTATTTATTTTTGATCAATAGCCCATTTAAAAGAACTTTCATACAAACATTTGACCCATATTTCATCCCCTTTAGGAACAGAATTTGCGTAAATGCTGATATAAATATTCGTCTATTTGTAATCATCAGAAACATAAAGCCGAAAGTTTTCAGGCTGCTAAATTAAAAAATTATGGACTTCCAAACTAACTAATATATGAAATGCCAATGCCTATATATTTCTCCCCTTAGGGGTAGAATACCCAGAAACGTTTAAATATGTATCTACTCGTTTTTAATAAGTAACCCAAAGATAATATTTTATGTTTCTAACTCAACAAATGACAGACTTCCATGCAATCTTGCAACCCCTAATTCACCACCTTAGGGGTATAATATCCAGAAACGTTTAAATACATATCTACTCATTTTCAATCAGTAGCCCAAAAACAAAGTTTCATGTTTCGAACTTCACAAATGACGGATTTCCAGACTAACCATTTCACCCCTTAGGAGTAGAATATCCAGAAACGCTTTAACGGGTGTCAAGTCATTTTTAATCAGTAGCTCAAAAATATAGTTCAATGTTGCTAACCTTAAAAATGACGAACATCCATGCAAACTTTCAATCCCTATTTCACCCCCTTAGAGGTAGAATATCCAGAAACGCTTAAGCACGAATCTACTCTTTTTTAATCAGTAGCACATGAATAAAGATTCATGTTTCTAACTTAAAAAATGAAGAACTTCCATACAAACTTTCAACCCCTATTTCACCCCTTAGGGGTAGAATATCTAGAAACGCTTGAATAGTTATCTAGTCATGTTTAGTCAGTAGCCCAAAAACAAAGTTTCATGTTTTGAACTTCGAAAATTACGGACTTCCAGACCAACCTACACGTTAAATGTCAACCCCTATTTCACCCCTTAGGGGTAGAATATCCAGAAACGCTTAAATACGTATCTACTCATTTTTAGTCAGTAGCCTAAAAACAAAGTTTTATGTTTCGAACTTAAAAAATGACGAACTTCCATGCAAACTTTCAACCCCTATTTCACATATTTAAAATATCTAGAAACGCTTAAGTACGTATCTACTCTTTTTTAATCAGTAGCACATGAATAAAATTTCAAGTTTCTAACTTAAAAAATGACGAACTTCCATACAAACTTTCAACCCCTATTTCAACTCTTAGGGGTAGAATATCCAGAAACGCTTATATACGTATCTACTCATTTTTAATCAGTAGCCCAAATACAAAGTTTCATTTGTCGAACTTCAAAAATGACGGACTTGCAGACTAACCTAAATGCGAAATGTCAACCCCTAATTCACCCCTTAGGGGTAGAATATTCAGAAACGCTTAAATACGTATCTACTCAATTTTAGTCAGTAGCCCAAAAACAAAGTTTCATGTTTCGAACTTAAAAACTGACGAACTTCCATGCAAACTTTCAACCCCTATTTTACCCCTTTAAGGGTAGAATATCTAGAAACGTTGAAATACGTGTTTATTCATTTTTAATCAGCAGCCCAAAAGTAAAGTTTCAGGTTTCCAACGTAAAGAATGACGAACTTCATACAAACTCTTCAAGGTAGTAGAGCCACGCTGATTTCAGCACGAACGGGCCGGCTCAACCGGGGCGGTACTACCCTCGCACAGAAAATCAACGTAAAATGACAGCGATCATGCTGTCGTGTTTCGTTGGTGAGTGCGAGACCGGAGGCCCAATGATGCGTAAGCATCACTAGCCCGCCATGGTGTGGGTCGCCATGCTGCATTGTTGCATTGTCTGCATTCGCAGTATGGTGACCACCACTCTTGGATTCTACTCATGCTTTCCATCAGGCAGAGTAGAGTCATTTTGGCAGGGTCAAACATAAAAAAAAAAAAAAAAAAAAAAAACTTTCAACCCCTATTTCATCCCCTCACAGGTCGAAATTTCAAAAACGCTAGAACAAATGTTTTATTATTTTTTATCAAGTGCTTAAATATAAAGTTTCATGGTTTTATCTTTAAAAATTATGAAATCCCATACAACTTCCCCCCCCCCCTTTTAACCCCTTACAACCCCTTTTTCGCGATAAAAAGTAGCCTATGTTTTATCTCGGGGTCTAGAATATCTGTATACCAAATTTCATTCAAATCTGTTCAGTAGTTTTGGCGTGAAAGAGTAGCAGACAGACAGACAGACAGACAGACAGAGTTACTTTCGCATTTATAATATTAGTTAGGATTAGGATTAGGATTATTATGATTTTATTATTTTCATTTAATTTTAGTCTCATGAGAGATTGACCTAGAAATTTTTGTATAACATCTGCCCTTAAGCTTAACTCTTTCTTTGTCCTTGCGGTGTTAAGTTACCAGATGGCGTTCAGTTAGCTATCTTTCATACAACGACGAGTAATGAGCGCAACGGGCCAATGAACGTAACGGGACAATATACTCCTTTTTGTGCCTTCAGCCGGTGTTCATCAATTTATTAGACGTTGTCAAGTCAACAAGTGGTACTGATCATTAAAATAATAGACTATATAATGGACATAAAATGTTGATATACATCAGTTCTGCCATGAACGCGGAAAACCATTATTTTTAGAATGTACAGAAGATACCCTAGTACGTGTGTACGTTAGTACTTACTCGGAACTTAAATAATAATATTGTTATGAAGAAAGATTATTCGAGACTAATGCTCGAGAAAGACCTCGTTGATTTCCTAAGACTTCGCCGGCGGCCGTGTCTTGGGTACGGGGAACGCTCTCGTATGTACGAAACGTTTTTCGAAAGCGCTAATAGTAAAAATGTATATACAGCCGTCGCATAGATCATCATTGCGCCACCGAGGCAGTATGTATATACTACAGGGCTGCTAGGGTATTGTAGGTAAGTATTGTAAGTTAATTTTGCCCAAAATACCAATATAATGGAAAAAATATAGTTTATTACTTTTTTGCAAAAGAAAGTTAAACGAAAGGAGCTACATTTTCTCAGAAGTCATTTATGTTATAGCTTTAAAAAGCATATTTAGAATTATAAGCAAAAAGAAGGAATTTCGAGGCCTTTAAATAATAATACTTTTAAAAAATGGTCCATTTTATGCGAAATCGTGAATTGACACGTGAATGTAAACAACCTCAACTGATAAATACAGCACAAATATCACAAACTTAAACATATAAAATTTCGACATACGAATATCATAAATTGAAAAATAACTCTGTCCGTCTGTGACGTTTGTATGGCCAAACCGCAGCAACGATTCGAATCAAATACGGCATGAATAATACTTTGATTCTTAAAGAAGAACATGGGCTACTCTTTACTGCGATAATCGATATATACGCGAGAGAAGCCACGGGCAAAAGCGACTAGCCTTTATTACACATGCTACTCCTACAGACAAGAGTTTTTTCTCTGAGAAATAAAAAACAAGCTTCAGGTTTAAAGGCTTCTCATAATGGAATACTAATGATAATTTTCATTTATATCACAAAGTGAAGTACGTATTGAAATAACTTTCATACCAAAGAAGAAGACCAAATTACTCAGTATACTTCAGAACAAACGTCCCACGCTATTAGAGTACATCATAAAATAGAAATAGACTCTCACAATTGAAATAACTTCTTAAGAGTTTTCAACTACCCACTTTTCCCGAAGACTTCTAACTGTAGCAGATAAACATGACGGGAAATTGCTCAGTGTATAAGGGCCTTTGCAAAAGCTCGGCGATCAATAGGTTTAAAATATGGGTCAAACTCGGCGACTGTAGATTCTGCCGTGCTCACCTGTGTTGAATTCTATGAACACTTCTTCCTACGAATGGAATCTGTAGTATCAAAAGCACCCTTTAAATTAACACTTCATGAAGTAACTTTAAATTGGTCAAATGTAAGTGATTTTTCATGCAGTTAGTAAATCAATTGATGAAAAATATTTTTTTGTTAACATTTTGTTTGTTCATGTCTTTTAAATTATCAAACTAATGTTGTTTCGTCACCAAAAATAAAAATATTCTAATAATTATAATCTGGCGTTTTAAGTTAGAATAATTGCCAATAGTGGGTTTAGAATCTAAACGAATTGAATACTAGCTGACCCGGCGAACTTTGTTCCGCCTTAATGGCAATAAATAAGCAGATTATGTTTTTTTTATTGGAAAAAATACCAAAAATTTAAATACCTAAATTAATCATTCGTTATTATTTCTGTATTTTAGTACATATATTGCTCTTCACTTAAGTACCTTGTGATGCACGACACACCGATGGTATCTTCTATTTTCTTAAGCCTACTGATGTCCACTGCTAAACGGTGCTCCGCCCAAGGAATGCCAAAGATTCCAATTTTAGGCAGTCCGCATCCATTCGCTGCATGACACTTTCTTGAAATCGTCGGTCCATCGTGCCATAAGGCTACATTTGCATAATCGTGGTCTCCACTCCAGCACATTTCAACTCCAGCGACCGTTGGTTAGTTGGCGCTCTTTGGGTAGACCTTCGTTCAGCAGTTAATTATGACATAATCAGGAAATTTCTTTTAAAGTAAAATACTGAACAGCTTTTTAAGTTTTTTGTTGCTTTTAATTGAACATTAAAAGTAAATGATACACAGTTTTATATCTACACTCTTTCATTCATTCAGTCATTCATTTGTGCTTCATCACATTATTTTTAACAGAACCTACGTAGTCGACTGTTGTGTTATAAAAAAAATATCCAGAGCAAAATATTCTCGAAAGATTCAAAAGACGATTTGAATGTTAAATTTTAACCAAATTACAGTAAGTAAGCCGCTACACGCGTAATATTTCACTGGAATAATTTCATTGCGAAGAAATAATATTACGTTTGTTTGTATTCCTTGTTTTCATTCTACGTAAAAGATCCTTCACTATGACTCGCTGAGTGTTTTGGAAAACAGCAAGTAGATGAATGAAATATAAACATAGAATGCTGGTTTAGTTGTACGGAGTTAAGTATATTTTTAAGTAATACAGCAATGTAAATAAGTAATAGAGTAGGTATATTTAATTCTCATTCTTGGTACTGTTATATTATGTAGAAATTTGTATTTGTTATTACGTATACAATGTAAACATTGTTGATTCTTTCCTTTTCTGTACAAGCAATTCATTTTTAATGTTCTAAAGAACATTCGAACATGAAATTCGAGACATCATTTCCAATAGCAACAGATGGCTATATTTACTGAAAAGATATGGTTGCAATTACTTAGTGTCCCACATTGTTTTTAATAATGAAAGAATATGTATTAAATAAAATTTCAATTGGGTATAAAACCAAGTCGAGTGCATTTCAGACAACAGGTAATGTAGTTAATACAAGTCACTGATTAATCCAAGTAATTTCCTCCTTTGTATTTTGTACAAATTATTCCAAGTAATTACATTTTATGTATATTTGGCAGCTATTTTTGCGGCTTTAGTGATATATTTTCTTCTAATTCTGTTATATATATTTTAAATTGATTTTTAAATTAAATTCCTTATAACTAAGATATACTGTGAAAAATAAAAAGTTCAAAGGCTATTTATTTTGGAATAAAACGCCGCAACGACGTATTTTTCATCTTACACGACTTATCTATGGAAATTATTATTATTATGTAGGTGCTATACATTTAATACGGTGTGGTTTTTGCGGTGTCTAGAAGCACAAGCTCTTTTAATAGACAGGATATACAATCCTTCGGTGTATGATTATGTTTCTATCTTACTCTACATAAATAAGTGTTAAAATAAATTGTAAAGATCTTTTGTCACATTGTTACAGATTTTCTGTATAAAGTGAGAGTCATCCTTTATTAATAACCTTTGAAAAGTTGAGTTGAGGTTAAAAGATTAAGAGGTGTAGAAAAACACCTTTTTTTAAAAAACATCTTTATATTATATTTAGATTTACAAAAACTGCTGCACAATTTACAAAAACTGTTTTTTTTTGTAAATTGTGCAGATGCATTACTAAATATAATATAAAAATATTTTTTTAAAAAAGGTTCTACACCTATAAATAAATTAAAAAACTGTTTTTTATCTTTATTGCGTTTATGTACAAAAACAATACATAAAATAAGTCACAAAATACATAAATACAACAATTGGCGGTCTTATCGCTCACGGGGATCTCTTCCAGACAATATGGACATCAAGTGTTTAAAATTTTGGGTAGTAACACACAAGTAACACATTTATTCCACCATTAATACACACTCATTCACTTAACACATGTATTATTACGTAAATATACATGAACCTATACAAATACATATGTAATAAATATACATATAAGTATATAATATATAAGTATATAAGTATGTAATAAATATACATATCCATATAATTATATCCTATTCAAAACAAAATTACATACATTATGACTCAGTGATTGGAAGGGCGCTCCGCAAGCTCAACAAGTTTAATCCGCGTTTCATCTTAATATCCTTACTTCTTTAATTTCAAACATTTGCTCAATTATACAAGATAAAATTTAGCATTAAGAGTTTAAATTTTAAAACTTTGAAATTTGCCATCGACCATTACCGAAAATCTCACATAAGCTGTAAAGCAGATTCAGTACAATGATGATTTATTTTACTTTTTCTTGTATATGATTGAGTTCAAGCAGAATACATTTACTAGAAACACTCTAATATATTTGTACAGTCCCTTTATTCATTTAAAAGTTCAAAGGATGTTACCTTGTCGGCGATATAACAAAGTGAAGTGCAAAGTTGACTAAACCACAGGGCATTACAGCAAACAAGCCGAGATGAGGTTGTCCTCTGTTGGAACAGCTATTTAATCAGATTATATAATATATTGTTAGATAATGGACGTTACATGCATACTTAGGTAAACCACTCAAAGTATGTGAACTAAACATTGTATAACATTTGTTTTCTCCGCGTGGGATAAATCAATCTTTCTATCAGGCGGAGTAGTCATTTTGGCACTCTTACTTAAATAAAGAAATATTTATTGGATAAATTGAAAGATTTAATGGTTAGGTGATTAGATTTTTGAAACTTATTCGTAAGGAATTACGTAATTGAAAAATGCAACTGTTCTTTTTTATGTAATAGGGGGTAAACGAGCAGACGTATCGCCTGATGGTAAGCGATTACCACCGCCCATGGACACCGCGCAATGACAGAGACGACACAAGGGCGTTGCCGGCCTTTGGGGGATGGGTTTAGGGATAGGGCGGGGTTGGGGTATGGGCCTCCGGTATCTTCACTCACTCGCAGGCGCTGTTTCACACCAGTTTTCTGTGAGCCCTAGGTGTCACTCCGGTTGAGCCGGCCCATGCATACCGAAGCGTGGCTCTCCCACGGTAAGACGAGAAGAGTGTTCGCCGCTAAGTTACACCTCTGGTTGGAAGTTTGAACTGTTTCTCTTGAAACTTCATTACATGTTAGTGCTTTTACATAGTAACTACATAAGTTTTATGTGTTTGAATATAAAATTTATGTATTATCACAAAACCTAAATATTTTCTCGACTGCTCCCAAAGAATTTATTTAAAATGTTTTCCATTACATTTAATTCTCAGTATAATTGAAAAAAAATCTAATTGGAAATTGTAAACGGCTTTACTTTACTTTAGATGTTAGAAAAATGTAAATGACAGACATTTCAAAATAAAAACAAATTCCAATAAAACAAAATAAAAGATTGTTCTAATTGAAGATCGTATCTCGTTTCAGTCGTCTCTTGTTACTTAAAAAATAAATAAAAAACAAGTTAAAATGTCTTATAGCAGATATTTTTATTGATTATTCAAAATAAAACTCACAATAGAATATGAACTCCATTGCGATATGTAAATTACAACATTGAATAACGAAGTTTCTATTTTTGTGATGCCGCTTTGAGAGGATACCGCAATGAAAATTTTCCATGGTACCTACGAGCTACCTACGCGGACCTGGCTTCTATGAATAGCTGCTTCGTAGAGCCCTGATTCACAAGACTTTTTAGCTGCGTAATGCAAAGCGAATACATTGAACTGTAGTCTCTTTAACGAGACCATTGCGTATTCAATAGAGGGTGGACATCTACAAGTCCTCTGATTTTGCTATTTTCTTTTTATCAAAAACTATTGATGCCAATAATAAAAAGAAAACTTGAATGAATTAAGTATTTGTAGACGTAGCGACTAGCACTTCGGGGTCGCTATAATGGGTTAAGTAGCTATAAACTAGAACTTTAAAATTATATTGTGCTTATATTTATCATTTCAATATATATCAGATGAATAGTAGACTATTTAAACTAAGAGTCCTCTCTTAAGTATGGAAGTCAAATGTTTTAAAGTAATTGAGAACAAGTCTATGTTTAAACCATTATGAATCATAATAAGGCTTCCTGCGCTAAAATACTAGACTAGAGTTATAGAGTAAGTAATATATTGTTATATGGAGATTGTTATATAGGCTCTGGTTACGTCACAATGTCGAATAAAATTGCAAACGGAAAATGGGTCAACTCGACGTGGACTTTTTTACCTGGCCTGTTTGTTGATCATTGCTAGTTTCGGTCATTCTCAAATAATGTGTCCTCATTCTAATTTACGTTACGGCTTCCTAATTGAGCTGCTGTGTTAATGCATAATTATTACATAGAAATTACTAAACAGTTTCCTATTCTTTAAGTAATATAGCATACAACTTAAAAAGAAAAATGCGTGACGTAAATTAGAATGCGTACATTCCATGAAAATGACTGTTTTAAGTATCATTTTAACTGGAAAATACAGAATGGTTTTTGAGTTTTCAGAGTTTAAAAGAACAAAGGAACTCAACAAGAATATTTTGTTGTTCTTTTCCCTGTTTTTCAGAACAAGACTTTTCTCCCAAGAGCGCCTTGAGACATCACGATCGACGAGACGCCAATTCAAAAAGCAGTAGTATAATGAAGCTTGTAATTTCCTCCTTAGTTAAATACGCAGAAATAGATAGATATAGTCAATATGGTCATAGGCAAATCGAAATATGTTGGTACGTCTATATGACCTAGAATCATGAATGTTTTTCAGAAAGTATAAATAATTTAAGAATATATGAGTTAATCAATGTGTTATTGCATCAAATAAAAAAAATCTTTTTCACAGTTTTTTTTACAATTATATCCTACACAAGTACATATATCGATCTATAGAAGAGTTAAGTGTAACCGAAACAAACTGTGTGGAAACTACAAGTTGACTCCATTGGTCGTAGTGCATTGGTAGCGTATGAATTTGGGGCAGTTGTGTACAGTTAACTCTTGAGACCATCCTGGGACTGCCAATAACACATATCTGCGTCTAATCAGGTTTAACCTTGAGCCCATAATTATAACTCTATTCGTTAATGCGATCTCAACGTTAATAGATTATTGATTCAGAATAATTAGATTACAATGAAAAATAATGTGTGTTGCTTTCATTAGCTTACAATGCCCTATAATAAAATTTTTAATTACCGCTTCAATAAGGTTTTGTTACAGTTCTAAGTAAACAACGTCAACTTCTTAGGTGACTTGGTGATTGTCTGTCAGTCGTTAGGCTTAATTGTTACGAGCGCGTAAATTAACGCACCCCATAAAATTCACATTCATCATATGAATCCTTAGTGTTCTCGTAAAACATTTGACGTCAGAAGTAATGATTATTACATTCAGTGATGCTCTGTGCACACTGTGATTGTTTTGACAAAGGTTTCGTATTTTATTTTGAACTTTATATTGATATTTTTAACCTTTAAATCAAAACTACTGAAAAGTAATAATAAGATGTATATAATGAAAAGATTGGATAGTGGAGATGCGGATGCTAACATACTACAATATAGAATCACAGTAATATGAATAATATATTACTATTGTACAATAGATGTACTCTTACGGAATGCATTTCCAGTTCATTTCTATGTATATCACGTTAGGTGAGCCCAATCAGTACCATTTTCAAGAAAATTTTCTTAAATACAATGTTTTACTTTATTTATATCATTGTAGAGTTTCTGCACATAACTAATGGATTAAGTTAACTGCATAAACATAAGGTTGTGTTGAATGTGTGTAGAACAGTACATGTATATTTTATTTATGTAATGACACATTCTGTGTAATTTTAAATACTACAAACTACCCCTCTTCCTCTTCTGACCTCATAACCAATAAGGCTGTCTTTCGTACTTTATGCCTGTACTACGTAATAACATATGATACTTACGTTGTAACAACAGTATATAAAATAATAAAGTGTTATCTCTCAATATGGAACAGAACGAGTATATAAAAGTAAAAATTATAATAATAGAATCTTTTCTGAATTGATTACAACCGATATCGTTTTAGAGACTCATCAAAGAATAATCTTAAAACGTAATATTATCTATATTATTTATTTTTTACTGATTCTTATCTTTCGGCGATTATGGTACCGAACAGTCCAAAGAGAAAATATATCAAATGACAACCTAACTAAATATTCGTGGAAAGACATAAACCATAGCACTCCCTAAGAACATAATAGAGTTTGATCACAATACAGCGATAACGCTTATTGAATGTTATCACTTATCAAACATGATCCCGTCATAACGATAAACAGATGTCGTCATCGATATATCTGAACATTAACTAATACTAGTTTCTGCCCGCAATTCCACTCACGTTAGGTATTTTTGAATTTCATGAGTGGGAATATATTTTTCTTTATGAACTTTACAAAATATAATACTATCATCTTCTGTGTAGAGCCTCCGTTGATCTTACTAACTCGGAGAAAAAAAAGGAATTTATATTCATTCATTAAATACGAGGCAAAAGTGTTTAAAGGAACCAACTTTTTCATTCATAATATTATATTCTTACACTAAAGATATTACCAACAATACAACAATTAACAGAGATACAATTCCTATAAATAAACAACTACAAACCTATATTAAAGACTTAGTAAAACAGGCTGGTTTTTTAAAAAGTATGTTCCCATCTATTGACAGGAAATCATGATACGAATATGTAGATGTTTCAACGTACGTACCATGTTTCTCTTTCAATCAATTTTATCTTCCAATTTCAATTTTATCTATACCTTCATATTTGATCTATATTTGTGCTCGCAGTCTTCAGTAGATGCTTTCGCTTGATAACGTTGTATATATTTTTGGAATCTTATTACGAAATTCATGTTTTTATTTAATTTGTTAACTAATTTTGACTAGCAGTTATAGAAAATATGTACTAACATAGAGATGATTAACGTTTAAATATTAAATGGGTATACAGCTCCATTTATTCATAAAGATCTAAGACTAAATAATCATAACAAAGGGCATTATTACAAGGTTTTACTATCCGATGTTACGTTTTAAAGCTATTTCATACGCAAAACGTAGGTTGCAAATCCAATCTAAGCCAAGTGCACATCAAATAGATCTGATTATCGATTGGAGTGAGGAAATGAAGGTGGCGCGTGACGGCTACTTCAATACTCCGACGTGTACGTAGAAAGCAACTCAACCGGCAGTAATTTACTTCCTGCTTAACCTAAATCGTAAAACACATTACTTCCAGCGTTTAACAAAGCGAACTGTGGAACAGTCACTGACAGTTTCACACAGACACAATCGTATTGTTTTTTTTTTAGTACAGACTAACTTTGGCCTGTTGCTCTGACCCGGTGTATGTCGATTATCGCTGTAAAATTGACCATGTTGCTTTACTTTGCGTTGGTGATATAATTTATCAATAAGTGTAGTGGTTTGGACCTGAAAGTGTAACAAACAAATGAACAACCGCACATTTACATTGATAATATTAGTTAGAAATAGGATGATTGTTCAAATTTATTGAATTCAGACTCGCCCTCTGTTTTAGAGCTTACCGAAACGAAATGTGAACCAGAATAAATTGTTTTTGTATTTTATACTTAAGATTATATATTACGCTTTTAATGAATGTATAAACATAAAAGAAACATGTGTGAAAGTCAGTGACTGCACGGATAGCGGTCGCCACGCTGCTCTCTACTACTCTGTGGGTTCAAACCCTGTCTGTTTATTATATATTTGTAAAGTCCCCCGCGATATAGGATATATTCCTAATACTGTCGATGTCTTTAAAGAAATGAGACAAGTATGAAAAATAGAGATTAGATTAGAATAGAGTTACACACATCACGTATGACTAGAGTATGACTAAAGCAGCCAGACGATTTAGCATTTTAATAATACCATAGATTTTACCAAATTACTATTCGGGTGAAACCGGATAATATGAAAGTACCAGATTTAATCGATGCTCGG
Source organism: Spilosoma lubricipeda (assembly GCA_905220595.1). Taxonomy (NCBI): domain Eukaryota; kingdom Metazoa; phylum Arthropoda; class Insecta; order Lepidoptera; family Erebidae; genus Spilosoma; species Spilosoma lubricipeda. Next base: position 9,614,286 of record HG992290.1, read on the forward strand.
GGTAAGCTTCAAACTAATAAACGCTCAATATATATTTGATATAACTAACTAATAGGTTCATAAATTAAATAGATAGACACTTAAGAATTAAAACCTCCCGTTTGGTCTAACTCATGGAAGTAATGATATCATAGACCTGCATATCATCACCGTTAATAGTTCACTGCTGGAGATAGATCTCTTCCTTCCTCTTAGAAAAGAGATATTGACCTACTATTATCACAGAAGATCAACATAAAATGACACCGTCGTGCTTTCGTGTTTCATTGGTGATTGCGAGACCGGGGGCCCAACGATGCAGAAGCATCACTAGGCGCCTATAGGTCACTCGGTCATCATGCTGCATTGTTGCATTGTCTGCATTTACAATGAGTATGGTGACCACCCCTCTTGGATTCTGCTTATGCTTTTTATCAAGCAGAGTAGAGTCATTTTGGCAGGCCCATACATACATAAAAAAGCTTATACCTCCATAGATATATCTGTATCTAATTCAACCGAGGACCTCTGGCTCATCACTCACGACCTTAAAAATATATATTAACAGAAGTGAACTCTATCAGCTCTGCTTCTTCAAAGTAAGTAAGCAGAGAGACTAATAACATTTTCTTTATTGTTTCTGTTAAATCTCATAGAGTAATGACAAATTCTTATTGAGAACGAATAGAAAGGTATACAAAATATTTTCTTTAAACACACAGTTATCTATAAAATATAGTTTTTGTACATCATTGCTAAATCTAACGTATTTCATGAAATATTGTAATTCCAATAGGGATGTACAAGATATTATTACATTATTAATAGTCTTTGCTAATTTATATTATTTCAAGTGATGAACTCATTAGTTTTCGAAATCCGATTGCACTAATTAAATCTTTTCGTACCATGAATGACGTTAGTGTTTACCTTAAAATAGAATAACTTGTTATTGGTGTAAAAGGAAAACTAAACCCAAAATTGATAGGCACTTTGACGTATTTATTAATTGGACTCGCATAATTAATATTACTATTTTAAAGTTTGTTGTATCACCTCTAAATGAAAGCACTTCCCAAACTGCTATAGCTGACATATTGAGCTAAACCTGGATATGAGGTCACTTAGAAGATAAGAAAAATTGAACTCTGAAAAAGGTTGGTGCACTCAACAGATTGACATAGTATTTAACTCTAGTCTACCAACTGCAAATTTACAAGGAGCAAATCAGCCACTGCAAAACTGTTATTACCTCTTTGCATCAGTTTATCCGCACATTTGCCCCTAATATAATAAGAAAATGAAACAATATGTGTTCATAATTTATAACAATTTGGTGCGAAGCCAGATTTATGAGAATATAAATATTATATTAGTATATACTAGGTACGAAGTTATATTTACTTATCTAAATTGTATTGTCGTAACAATAACGAATATATAAAAAAAGAACTATTTAATTTGGTGCAGCCGATCGCAAGTTGTGCGCGTACATATATTTCGGCGATTATATATATATATATAGATTTGAAATTAATTTTTGGTTTACAGAGTTTAACATTTATTCAGTTGGCTATAGAATTACTAAAGATTTGATTTAGTGCAATTTTAGTAATCACTAGTAGTAGTATTTTAAGTGCTTTAAACTGTTCTTTGAAATGAACCGTGGTTACTTCGACTTGTTCTAATATCTGACCTATGTCATACTATTTCATATGAACGTCATCATTTGGTACAATAGTATTTAGCTGACTAAAAACATCAAAAGATTTTCATGCTGAAAGGAATACAATACACTTCAGAAAACTGTAACATTAAGTTTCATAATTTGTCAGAAAATAGTATAAAAACTTACATTAATAAAAGACCAGCAAATATCAGCTGCTGTGGTGGAGGGTGAAGCGTCTGACAGGAGCATTTACCGCTTATTTAATTACTCCAGTTGGCGAGGTTTCCATCGGCACACTGGTAGTTAATTTTTTATTGAGAAGAGAGCTGAGAGTGGATTGGCGATACATCCAAGTGCTGAGATGTATCTACGAAACCTCCACCATGTCTGTCTTAGTCTTTGAATTAGCAAACACGACCCATACCATTGCATCGAGGAGTGAGACAAGGGAATGTTATTTCCCCGAAATTGTTCACAAATGCAATGGAGGATTTGTTAAATACGCTACACTGGATTATTGAGATTAGAGATTAGTGATTATTAAGTTTTATAGAATACGTATACTACATACTAGTATTTATTGGTGCAAAGTTTTACAAAAAACTATAGTTCCCTGACTCTTTAATCGAACTAATTAAATGAGTTTGTATCATAAGATGGACCGATTACGTGATTAATTGAATAAACGATTCACTGGCTGTTGCATTTTGATAGGGTATCACACTAACTAGGGACACGTCTAACTGAAAAACGGTGACTAAAGTTCGACGATTAATCGTTTCGTTAATTATGCAATATTGTTAGGCTTTTGATCTGGGTATATACAGCGGCTTAATAGATCAGTGAACAGATGTCAGAGAGACTTAGTGAGTTATCAATTTCATACACAAAGCTTCTATTATATTAATTAAGGGTAACCTGTTATTAAACTAGCTTAATGTACTTCTCTAAATGTGTAAATATACTTTACAAAATATGCTTTTGAGTAAATTAGATTCTTAAGTTAACAATAATGAACATGTTAGAAAGAGTAAAAAGAGTCTTTCAGTTATTAAGTTTCTATAGAATTCATCATAATCACCAGTGTTTAATATGCAGCCTATGTCCATTGTTGGATAAAGGCCTTGTCTTAGACAAGAGGTTTTAGCCTACCACGCTAGTCCGTCGGGTATAGGGTGTGATATAGAGTTTCTGTCAAGTTTTCCTTCCCTTTTTTTTTTTTTATGTTTGACCCTGCCAAAATGACTCTTCTCTGCCCGATGGAAAGCATGAGCAGAATCCAAGAGTGGTGGTCATACTGCGAATGCAGACAATGCAACAATGCAGCATGGTGACCCACACCATGGCGGACTAGTGATGCTTCTGCATCATTGGGCCTCCGGTCTCGCACTCACCAACGAAACACGACAGCATGATCGCTGTCATTTTACGTTGATTTTCTGTGCGAGGGTAGTACCGCCCCGGTCGAGCCGGCCCGTTCGTGCTGAAATCAGCGTGGCTCTACTACCTTGAAAACTTAATGCAGTTATACTTTGCAGTCATGTTGTACTAAATCGTCTCTTACGACATCCATAAGATGAATAGGAGTGATGGCACTCCGTATTTTTAATCCCTCGAAACGGGAAAGAATAGAATAGCGTGAAAATATGAAAACGTTAGTCATCAAAACTTTTGCAAAAATAAAGTAGCTGTATGTTCTTGTGATAAAGAAGTGTCCAATTAGGTTTTCACATAGGTATTTGTAAAAGAGTCGTATATTTGTAAAAAGAGTGTCATCAAAGACGGTGAGTACAATATTGACACACCCTTGTGTCGGACTCGCCCAGTTGACAAATTGCCGCCACTCGACACTTGTCACGTCCGCATCCCACTCTTTATAAACACCCGGGATATCAATATCGTTCAATAATTTTTGCGGATCAATCTGACCTGAGAATTTTATACTGTGAAAGGTGGTAAGGTACTGGAATTTATGATTCACATACCTACAATCAATTTACCGTAATCCATTCATCATTCAAACCAAAAAGAAGGCTAAGAGTTCTGGCAGTATATGTATGAGTTTAAGTAAAGAGGTGTCAAGGCTGTTTTAATTTTGACAAAAGGTTTTAAATAGTCCGGTTATAATTTATCAAACTTTTTCTCTGTACACTGAAGGTTTATACTGTTAGGTTTTTGTGTGTCAAATGTAAAAAAATAAACACTATTATTGTCAAAGGTAATAAGCAATATAAAATATTGCATCATCGGCCGATATATTGCCATATTGTTACATCTGCCTGAGGACATACATAAACAATATAATTTTAATTCCCACCTATAAGTGAATAGGTAGTGAAATTAGCACGTTTACATTTATTTATATTATTATGTACTATAATTTAACATAGTGCTATTATTTATTTACCTTAAACTATTAAGGGGACAAAAGAACGAAGTGGCCATTGCACCAAACCGCCAATTTGATATGTAAGGACTACCTTACATATCAAATTGGCATTTTGTCGCACTGGCCACTGAAATATGTCCTCTTTAGATAAGAATTCCAAATTCTAAGTTTTAAATCCATTTAGGCGGTATATTGAAATTTAAAAAAAAAGTAATTCATTACAATTTTTCTTAATTAGTTTTTTCTTTGTCGTCGCTCATCTCGCACAATGGAATACTTGAAATATCGTTTTATTTAAGAGTACGAGTTCTACTGTGGCACCAGTGCTGCAGAAAAAGTTCGAAGGATTAACGACACATCGTTCATGCAGCGTCATCAGTGCCATACACATATAGCGCTGGTGCCGCAAAAGAACACACAGTACGTTTTTGGTTTCAATGTTTTCGTTTTGAAAATTTCGCCTATCATAACAAGCCCCGTGGACGGCCGGAGACCAAAGTAGATAACGAAGAACTAAAGGATCTTGTGGACGCGGATCTATCACAAACCACTTCGCAATTGGCTGCAGGCTTCGCTGTGCTTCGAAAATAAAAAATTAGAACGGTGGATGCCTCATGAATTAAGTGAAGCGAACCACCAAAAACGCGTCGACCGCTCCGTCACATTGCTCAATCGGCACAATAATGAAGGGATTTTAAATCGGGTCCTTAGCTGTGATGAAAAGTGGATCCGATAATCAGAAACGCTTGTCGCAATGGTTGAATTCTGGAGAACCAGACAAATCCTGCCCCAAGCGAAAATTAACTCAATAAAAGTTACTTGTGAGTGTTTAGTGGACTAGTGCCGGTATCGTTCATTACAGCTTTCTAAAATCTGGTCAAACGATTACAGCTAATATTGTTTCGAATGCTGGGCTATTCCCTAGCAGTCTGGGACTTCTCCCACTTGTTTGACGTACATTTCTTTGCGCTGGTTACGCACGTCTCACGCACTTACTTTAGAGGTATCTTGATCTTAAGGGAAGAGGTAAAAAAAACGAGAGCGAAAACTACAAAAAATCTTATGATAGTTTTGATATTCCTATTAATATTTCTTAAATTTGACTTAAATTGGTTTCTTATTAGAATATTACGAATTTTTGTGTTATTTCTATCTATTTACATTAGCTCAAATTAGTATTTAATTACATAAAATTTACTTAAAATATGATTACGAAATTACTACGAAACAGTACATAACAGGACTTAGTCTTGCTTGTATCTTATAGAATCAAAATTATAACTAATCACCCTATACTTAGGTCATGTTTGGTACAAAATATGCTAGTCAAATTATATAAAACTAAGTACTACTCTATAATTCCGTTTCAAAATCTCTACCTTATTTACATTAAGAGATGAGTGTGCATTAGAGCCGTTGCATCTTCGTCGCCGATAAATATATTTTGTCAGCAACTGCAAACTATGATGGAAGAACTAGCTGCTAATCAACTGAGGCTGGTCAATCGCTGTAGGCCACTGCTGCTTCAGGAAAACGCTAGACCACACACTGTACAATAGACGGCCGCTAAACTAGAGAAGCTGCAATTGGAATGTCTGTGACATCCACCGTACTCCCCGGACCTTGCCCAACAGATTACCATTTTTATTCGAAGTTTGGATAACTTTTCACAAGAAAAAAAATCTCCGATGTGGCAGTCCAAACTATCTTCAGAGAGTTTATTGATTCTCGCACCCATGGTTTTTTAGTACAGGGATCAATGATCTTCCTAAGAGTAATCAAAAGTGCACTAGTACATACATAATTTGAGTAATTAAATATATTTTACAAAAAAAAACAAAACACTTTCCATGTAAGCACCTAGCACCTAATCAGTTGATGAGATTTGTATTCGAAAAATCACTTTCTTTACATTTTCAAAATTTTTTTACGTCCATTTCCCAGAAGAGTAGGCAGAGATAATTGATCCCTACTACGGAATAAACATAAACAAATAAGTGCACACATATGTTTCTCTGAAGTATAGATGAAGTTGTCAAAAGTTTTGCAAGCTAAGAAAATAACACTGCGTAATGCTGTCATTTACTATTTCATTTTTGATATTTTAATCTGTATATCACAACAAAACACGCCAGTCTAAAATAAAGTAGACCGCCAACAGTTCATTTACTGTTATAACTTAACATAAGATTAACCTTTATGATACGGTCGTAAATCAATATTACCTGAGGTACCCGAGTTCTCAAACAAGTAAATTCCTAACATAGACAAAGAGAACTTGTGCGAGATATTGTATACTAGTTGTCTAATTTTTAATTCCTTCATTTATCTGATTAAATCTTCTTTTATTCTATTTGAAACTCCACCGTTTTATAAATAATGCATATCTACGTATATAATGCAACCGTGTAGTCGTAGGTAGACATCTTGTGACTCAATTGGCATAATATTATATATAGAATTATGCAAGCTATTACACTTATTTAGATTAATAAAATGTGGTACTGTAGTTGTAATATTTTTTTCTTATTGATATTTGTATTTACAATCACAGATGATCAAATTATGAACCTCCTGAACCAATCACATCCTTCTATGAAGAAAAAGTAAAAAAAAAGTTAAAAAGTTCATGCAAACAACGCCTTAGGAATTTATTGTCAGTATTGGTCAGTTATCTTATATAAAATTAACCATGGTGAAAATTAAGAAATCACTACAATTTTTCTAAATGTATTTCAATAAATTTTGATATATTAAGCTGAACAACGAATGGTCAATTTTACTTGTTTTATTGGCGAATTGTCGTGGCAGTCAAAACTTTGGTAATCATCGTTTGAACGGCCACTCGTTCAAGAATAAATTACCACTGAGAACTTTTGCGGCAAGTAATTAAGTTACCGCAGCCAAGTTGGTACTTATAGACCGACTACGTGCTGAAAATCAGGGTTACTCTGTCGGTTAACAACTACACGAGTGCTTAGAGTACTGTTCGACAAAGTTGCGAATAGCATGCGGGTGACGCGTTGATTAAGTGCTACTTATCGTCACATCTTAATTGGTGGTACTATCTGTTTTATTGTTTAAATGAAATGTTGAATATTTTTATAATTTACTACCTGTACTATTGAGAGTGTTCATAAGAAATGAATAGAAAAACATGAGAAAGAACAAAACAAAAGACACTCATTGAGATTGAAGCACGTTGCACATTGTGTCCAAACTTGAGCTCAATCGATCTACCAAACTTTTGGAGTTTTGGACCGTGTCCAAATTAATTAACAATTATATATATGTTAAAGGCAAGCATCAAAAAACGTGGACCATAAGAGGTGAAGGAAATCCGGGAAATATGATATTCACTAAGCTCTGTTGAAATAATTTTTCTCTAAGAGCATGAAATAGTGTCTGAGGGTGTTAACTGCGAATTAAATAACACGTCTACTGTTTGGAAGTGAAACTTTGAGTGAAAATAAAACCTTAACTAAATTTATGTTCAGTAATATTTAAGTTTATTTTCGGTGGTTTAGTTACAAAGTTAGGGGTCAGATTAAATTACATTCAGCCGACCGTGTTTGCGATATGTCAAGCTAAAATAGTACAAGTCATCAAAGAGTCTGGATGCGTGTAGCCTAATGTAGCGATATAAACGTTTTTTTAAAATCTGTAATACATTTTCACAAAAAATATTTAAATATTCCAATTTTTACGTTTCTCCTGTCGCTTATTTTCTTTTTTTCTTTTCTTCTTATTCTCAATAGCGTTAAATATATATTCATTTCCTAATACATCAATAACTTTTCAAGTACATGAAAGTTTTTATCAACGTTAATCAATAATGTGATAGATCTGTCAAGAGAAGTTAGTAATCACAAGATGTTTCAGATCACCTGTCGCGTACACGATCAACAGCTCCTTCCTGTTGAGCGAACCCGGGCGAGGCTCGTAGGAGCAGTGGGCACACAGAGGACGCCAGTCGCCGCCCAGCCGCCCTACGAGGACGTCGTCACCCTAGCGTGTGACTGAACGCCCTAAGCCCGCCGCTGTACCGCTCGATCACTCCTCTTGCTTACGCCTGATCACGTAGCGAATTCGTTTTTTGCATATTTGAACCTAATAGAAAATAATACATCTCTTTTCGAAATCAGATCGTTTAAAAATATCATCAAATAAGTTTCAATATCCGAAAAAAGAATTGCGATTGTTCGAAGTTTACTGAGTGCCAACAGATAGCGTACGATTCGTCGCCCTTTAATGTATTTTGCTTAAGGCCAGGTAAGTTTATAAGTAACATTAACATTAACTGTATTTCAAAACAAATGTTTATGTTTAAAGTTAACACGTTTTGTTTATTTTCAGTCTATCTATTGCTTACAAAACTTATAATATGGTTTTGTAATAATTATTAATTCTATTTAGACTACAATATCATGATCGACAAATATCGGCATACACATTCATAATTTTTCTTCCATCACAATGAAAGCATTTATAAACAAACATATTTTCGTAAGTAAATAACGTCGTTGTTCACTTAGATACTGGAACGATGTTTGTAATAAACGAGGGAAACAAATAGTAGGGTATTTGTCAATAAAGAACATTCTCGAATCGAACTGAAGGCTACACAAATATATTGAACTTCGTGTAAAATGAGAAAAAAACATAGTACCCTATGAATTCCATGTTTTAAAGTCCTTAAAAATCTATTCAAATATAAGGACAATAATAAAATCAGATCAGTGCTAAGATTGATTTTGTAATGGTGTTTTCTACATCGAGAAGTTAATGGCTTATTTAATTTACAGGTGATTTTTACTAAGCAAAATTAGCTCTTAATTCATATAACTCATTGATTTTCACCAGAGGTCATAAATGTATGCTCCGTGTCCTCATTGCGTTCAATGTAACTAGTCACTATAGATCAATATAATAGTGTTATAAAAAAATAAATACACTTCGAGCTTCATTCTTGTGGTAATTGGTCTCTGATGCGTCATGACAAACCATAATTATCTTGTCTGACATAATTTAAAAGAAACTGACGCCCCTTGATGCATTACAATAACATAAAAGTTAAAAAAATTAAAAACCCCACTCAGCATCAGGTCGAAGTATCAAGTAATTGTCATTTAACGATTCTACTGGCACGCGTGAAACACTTAATCGAGTAATCATACGTCAAAAATGTTTTATGTCATTTTGGAAAAGAGCTTGTACTCTTACACTGCTAGACCGATATTAACCAAACATAGCTAAGAACCACCGCCAGGAAACTGGCTTTCAAATGTGAAAAACCGCATCGAAATTGGACCATCTGTCTGAGAGCTACGATTACACACACACACACACACACACACACACACACACACGAGAGACAGATATCGACGTAAAATTTATAACACCCCTCCTTTTTGCGTTGGGGGTTAAAAATACACAACGGGAATACTAGACATTTTTAATTATTTGTCTGTTTCCATTGTTGGCTTTGTTTAAACCACTGTGATTGCCACCTGCCTATTTTTATGATTGGATACTGGACTACATTTACATTTTACATTTCTCATCAGAATATTGCTATAGGCGATTCCAAGAGGAATAGATTTCATTTCAATCTGAAAATTGCATTCACTAACAATTGTAAAATACGTTTTATTTACACATTCAAGCGTAATAACCTCGACGAGCCAAGCAGAGGTGTTTTAAATACAATTTTTTTTAATAAAGAACAAGCAATATAAAAGGAAAATATTTGTCATGATTATTACAGAATTTACTCAATTTTTATAATTAATGTTTATACAATTTAACAGCCACATTGTCGTACAAATTGCGTGTTACGTTAGTTTATTGTCCCTGCTATCCCTGTTAGCTTACCCCAATCGAAATTTTTTGTAAAGTGAAAGGACCTCAATGACGCCACTCACGAAAAATTACTTTAAAGTAATAACTTGTAAAATTTGTTCCGGGGATCCCAGATTATGATATGCCTAATACATTAATGAAAATAAACAAAACTAATTACAATTCAAAATAGCTTAGGAGGTTCAAATTCTATAAACACTACACTGTTTTTCTGCATCCTTCTCTTATTCTTTTGGACTTTTGGATTTTATAAAGCTACTAAATAGTAAAAATAAAACAAAACTTCTTTCAGTGTCAAACGTTTTTGAATGTATGTATTGATGTGTCCGTATTGATTCTAGGAGGATCAATTTCAATCAATCAATCCAAAAAAACCAGAGTGTCTATTGATTGAATAGCCAATTTATTCAAAATTGTTTGTTTTAGTCAATAAATTGAAGAGTGTGCATGACTGAAATCTCCTATATCTCTGAAACTTTCTTTATTTTAAAAATATTTAAGTGAAATATAGCGAAAATTTATCATAGATTCCTATTGTACAGAAATTCCAATTTGAACTGTCAAGACGTTTCAGCCGTGAATAAGTAGCACATTAATGATATAATGGATCTCGGACAGAAAATGCCTTATTCAATTTGTTATTTTAAACTGTGTAATTTATTTTGTATTTAAGTCCATCTGAATGGAGGAAATTTAGATCATAACGTAAAATATTAACCTCATCGCTTTAGATTTTTAATTGTTTCATTTCAAGAAACTTGAAGAACGAATACTGAGCAAAATAAGAACGCTATAAAAAGTAACTAATTGTTATAATTTGGTATTTTTGGTTATTCAAAAGATTTTTAAAGATTGTTCGGTAAAAGATTTCTACTGCCCGGCAACAGTTGGTGTGCGTTCCAGAAATACGACATGTCCTGCCTTTTAGTACGTTCCTAATTTTTCCATTTAACACCTGAAGTCTCCGGGTGACGGCACTAGCATAGCTTACTTTTACGTACGTGACTCTAAAATATTAGTGTAGCCCACTGTTATTGTAGTTTTGCAAGGATTTTTGGCCAACACTGTTGGACTGTGGGTACAAAATTAAACGTTGATCTGAGTAATATATGTGTATATGTTTAAGAATAAAATAACCAAAATTAAAGCAAGGTTTTCGCACATCCATTCTGTGTTACAAGCTTGATGGTCATTTTTGAAAGTCGACAGATTATGTTGATATTCACCAAGGTTTTGTAGCTTTCTACTGTGACATAAATGGATAAATATTAATTTACCATTTACGTATGATTCATCAGGTAGGTGTTTTTCTCATTTTTTTATTTCGCTAAGATTTTTATTTTTGATCTAAAATAAACAGAATAAAAGCGATTAATAAAAAATAACAAAACTCGTCATTTAGAAATAGGCGGATATCGATGAGAAGGCGTTGTTAACTGATATGAAAATTTCTAACCCGCTCATCCACATTTGTCAACGTGACCAGCTACGAACAAAAATAAAAAAAAATCTGTCGCGAAAATGGACGAAAGGTGACCTTGGTCAGCAACCGATATATACATTCAAATGTTTTGCAAAACTTTGGTTTAGTTAAGCGTGTTAAATTTTTGAGTCCTAACGTCATCGTTACGAATGGAACATTTTACTTTCCTTGCAAGATTATCTACTTGATATTTAATATGTATTAAATAGTAACGAGATCCCCTCAAGGTCCTCTAGGTTTAAGTTAAAGCAAAGAAAAAATACATATTGATATTTATTTATGTAAATTTACATACATAAATACAGGCGAGAAGACGAGCATCGCAGGATGAAGCGTGCAATTGGCGAGGCCTACGTTCAGCAGAGTTCTGCTTTAGACTGATGATAATGACATACACATTTAATTAAAGTAGTGGTCGCCTAGTTGTCAAAATTCGACCATCATAATTATTTTTTTTTGCTTTTTGTACTACTTCTAAATTTTCTTCTAAATTCAAATTCTTCAATTCAAATGTGCCTCCGTTTGCATAACATATTATTATCTATATATTGCATAACATATTTTTATCTATATATCTGTGAAGAATTGTTGATGTGATGTTATGGGTGGTTTGAGCACATCAGCAGCGTTTAACTTCAAGTTTTATTCGATAAACCTCGTGGGAACCCCGCCGGATGTTTTTATTTTTCCGAACGCAAATTCCAGTATCCGGCACTCTGATTTTGTCGGTTATGTCCCAGCTTTACTGAACTCTGTTAAAGTTTATGATCGTAACTAAAGTTAAATAGCGTAATCCCAACTTTTTACTGACACGCTTTCATTAACTTTTACAAACTATGATATAACTATCACTGCCTGGGTGGCGCATTTATAGCGTATGTGACTGCTGTTTTCGAGGTCTCGGGTTGATGAGGTGAAAGATGTTTTAATATTATTATTATTAATAAACAATTTTTGAAGTTAATTTTAAGTACACACCAAACACTTTACGCGTTGTTCTACATACCTAAGTATAAATACGGCCATGTAAGTCCAACTAAAATTCACAATATTGATGTCTTATACTTCTGACATCTTATTACTATTATAAACGCGAAAGTTTGTAAGTATGGATGGATGGATGGGTGGATGGATGGATGTTTGTTATTCTTTCACGCAAAAACTACTGAACGGATTTGGATGAAACTTTACAGTAATATAGTTTTTACATCAGAATAACACAAAGGCTACTATTTGCCGCGATAACTGACATATACGCGGGCGGAGCCGCGGGCAACAACTAGTACACTATAATTGTATATTAGCATTTACCTCTAGCATATACCTACAACATTATTTATATTTAATATTACTTGTGTGCATAGATCTCTTATTATTTTTCTACGAATATGAAAAGCGGAAAGATGTTATGTAAATGTAAGAAATTCTATCAGGACATCACGTGTTTGTTATCGAACACAGCCTGTAGAAGGTTTATTTTCTTAACGATTTAACACCCAAAAATTAGTAGCTAAATATTACTTATCTGCCGTTTTCGTTGCATTTCTATTGTTTGTAAATAAAATATTTTTTTGTACTACAAATTAAGGACCGTATAAAATATAGAGAGACAATATTTTCAGGATGTAAATTGAAATAAAGCAAACGATTGAAAAGAGACAGAAGATATGTAGCAATTTACATGAAAGTTTATTTGCAAAATCTGCGTTCGACATGGGTCGGGGTGCCTTAATTAAACGGAACAAGGGAAGACCCAGCTGAACCGAAAGATTATTTTGTAATTTATTTTAATCATATAGTAATTGTGCCCAAAGTGAATCCTAGTATAAATCATGATTCAAAAGGTTTCGAAAATGAGTTTTAAGGTTTTGTCATCTATTTATTACAGTTAAAACTGTTAATACCAGTAATTATTGTTGCTCATAGGTATAATTGGAAATTATACGGCATTTATCGCTAATAAAGCAAGAAACTTAATACATGTGAGTTGTTTTCAAAACCATTAATCGTTGTTTTTAAATATTTGTGAATTCCACAAATAAAATTAAAACATCAGTTTAAAATTTTAGAAAACATTTAACGTTCTCAAAGAATCGAGAGAACATATGATGTTCTCTCGATTCTGAGCCAAAGTTTCAAAATATTAAACAATTTGCAAGTGACTTTGAAAGTTTTAACTGATACTCGTATGTGTTCATCTAAAGTTATCAAACGCGAACGACCTCACCATATTTAATACCGTTTTGACTTCAAGTATGGGTGAGGTCGTTTCATTTATTGAATTCTTTGCTATACATACTTACGTTACTAACTTTTTCATAAGGCCTGTATTCTCTTTGATTAGTGTGAGTGCAATTGCGTAGTGCAGGTGATCCAACATTGGCAGAAAAGACGTGTGGACCGCGAATTCGCTGTTCACATATATTTACTACGAATCATCGATTACCTATACTTCACACTTGCACTCGCACTAATCAAAGTGAATACGGGCCTATATTTATGTCCTATAATAGCTAATGCATGTCCGTTGCCCATTATCATAATAAATAACACCTGATGTTACAATATTGAAACAAACATTTCCACTTCTTTACCAGTATTTAAATCTTTCCTACATTTATTTTATGGACATAATTAAAAACTGTAACTGTGGTCATTACTTAAGATTACCTTGTTCAAAATTACTTACTTATTTATTAATTTAGTGTTCTCGTATTGGATGTAATGAGTAACTAACAAGTTTAGATTTGGAAACAAATGGTTTTTATATTTTTTTGCTTTTTAGTACCTTTATAGTGAAAAGATTTATTCTTTGTGTTTGTAAAATACACAAATATCAACAAACAAACAATCCTTTAATGTTCATTAAGTTTAAATTAGTCCACTCGTGAGTACGACGGCTGCATGAATTTTCAAAAATGACTATTCAGGTTTATAATTCTTGGTAATGTGAGAAAGTCCTAACATTCAATCAACCAGGGATTTATTATTTTGTAGTATCATTGAAACTAGATATGTTAGCTAAGTTTCAAGAAACAACCGCTTCAGAGAAAAAACTCTACCGGTTAACACTAATTCACTCTATATTTTCAGTCCTTACATAACTTACTTAAATTAGTTTATATCATATTCGCAATTAATAAATTTACGGGTTGGTTACAGAATTCTCACTGTTTTCCCTAGCGTAAAAAATAAAATGCCTACTCCCAGCAGCCAATTATTTTGTTTTCCTTTGCCGATAGTAACTGAAAGAACCTAATTAACCCTTGTCAAAATTATTTAATTGTTCTACAGGCCCTCAGAGAACTTAGTCTGCGATAAATTCAAATTTGCAAAATTTACTAATCGAGTAATGTCAACTTTCCTCCTGGATCTATTTCATTTAACACTAAACATTTCATGTTCATCATTACTTACGGACTTGAAATGTGTTTCGTTACATGAGAAACCACAATCAAAGGACTTGGGCATTTCGGGTTAAGCTTCGCAGTTATTTCATTTTAATCTAAAACTGTCTACAGTAACCCTACGTGTTCCCAATTTCTAACCGACCGAATCTGTATACAATGCCTGGTATGAAGTAAATATTGATTGAAAGGACCTATAGGTTTTGATGAATGCTCGGATATTTCGGTATTCAGTACTGAAGATGGAAGGGTAAATATATTTAAGAGATTAAGTATTCTATTAGTGAATGAAATATGTTTAATATTTGTAACGTATTGAAAAAAAGTATTACATATGCTTAAGACATAAACAATAATTTCGACTGCCTCGTTGGTCTCGCGGTTGGCGTGTGCGACTGCTGATCGTGAGGTCTCGAGTTCGATTCCCGGGTCAGACCAAATGTTTGTATGATCTACAAATATTTGTTTCGGAGTTTGGGTGTTTTCTATGTATAATATGTATGTATTTACAAAAAAAAGTATTTATGTATTTGTATCAGTTGTCTACTACCCATAGCACAAGCTCTGCTTAGCTTGGGACTAGATGGCGTTGTGTGATAGATGTCCAAAATATTTATTATTTATTATTAGAACTGAATCTCAGAATCTCAAATAACAATCAACATGAGATTAGTATTTATTTAAACCTAAAAAAATATTTAGTAACGGTTTTAGAATACAAATGAATTGAGTAAAAACGTAAAAACCTTTGCACCAAACGTTTTTATATATTAGAGCAAAAGAGTTTTAGTTATTAAAAAAATTACGGTCACTACATGCGGTACATGTATTTAATATTTAATAAATACATGTACTACAACCGCTTTTGGATTCTGCTAATGCTTTCCATCAGCTAGAATAGTGTCACTTTGGCATGCCCAAATAAATTATTAAACATATAAACGCTTAAAATAAACCGTGTAGGTATGGCTAAACAATGAACACCATAGATGTAATTTTGTGTGAGAATGCCAGACAGGACAACCAGAAATAATTTTTATGTTTTTTTAATTTTAAATAAATATTTCGTTAACTTTTTACTGTCTTTTTAGAACTCACAGTTCAAAGTTTCAACTCGTAGATTTTAGTTTCGGTCCTATAATACTTGTCAGAAAGGGCTTTTGTACAAGCATTTTTTTTTTAATTCTATTTGTTTTTGGAACTTTTACGCACAGCGTATGCCAGTCCCATCGTATCCTAAACAAGTTACCACATACTTATCGTCTAAGAACAATCGACATGAATTTGAACAGAATTTGAATTTTTAGAACGACGCACAAGCCAACTTAGTTAAGTTGGCTTGTGCGTCGTTCTAAAAATTAATCGTGAGAGTTTACAAGTAACAATTTTCGCTTGAATTTTATTACGTCATATTTTGGCGCTTACAATGAACAGAAGAACAAAAATAAACAAGCTTTGTGGTGATTTTGAATCGACTGGTATAAATGTGTCAGCAAGATATTCGACGACCGAAAAAAATTTTAAAAGTAGTAGAGCAACGCTGATTTCAGCACGAACGGGCCGGCTCGACCGGGGCGATACTATCCTCGCACAGAAAATTTTTAGTCACTTATGAACCGATTTTGATGATTCTTTTTTATATGCAAAGGAGATATCCCAAAGGTGGTACCATAATAAGGACACTAAGCTCTGATAATGGCATCCAAGAGAAATCGCGTCGTCGGTTTTATTTTTGTTAAAATTTTACTTGTTACTTTTTTTATGATGTATCTATTTATTATGTTTTTAATTATTATGTTGATTGAAACCAACATCTTTAGTTTTCGAAAGTAAATCGGAAATATCTAAGTCACTTTATATAAAGAAAGTAATAAAACTAATTTGTAATGAAATACCTATTACAAAAATTACGTTTAAGAATTAATTGGACCTGGAAGTTACTCGAGTCTAATTTGGCTTGCTGAATGTTTTGATAAATTTGGACTTTCTGATCTCTGAAACTTAAATTTATTTTAACCAATGTTTTATGAATGTTTCAATTTTTTTTTTTGGATAATAATTTGATTAATCTTTGATTTTATCCATTAAGTTTTACCGTGCAGAGCCTCGCTTCCGCATGAATGGGCCGGCTCGACCGGAGTGATACCATGGCTTTACAGAGAAGCTGTGTTTCACCGAGTGAGTGAGGATACCGGAGACCCATATCCCAAACCCTCCCCACATCCCTCTCCCCATCCCCCAAAGGCCGGCAAAGCACTTGTGACGCCTCTAGTGATGCGGGTGTCCAAGGGCGGCGGTAATCGATTATCATACGTCTCATACTACGGTCATACGTCTGCTCGTTTGCCGCCTATTCCATTAAAATAAAATAGGTAATTTAAAATGAGTTAAACTGATTATTCTATACGTTTCCTATTTGTCAAGCATTGCCAAAAGAAGCTGTTCATTATGTAAACGCTCTTATAAGACAATGCAACAATGCAGCATAGTGACCCACACGTTCGCGCCCTAGTGATGCTTCTGCATCATTGGGCCTCCGGTCTCACACTCACCAACGAAACATATCAGCACGAACGCTATGATTTTACGTTGATATTCTCTGCGAGGGTAGTACCGCCTCGGTCGAGCCGGCCCGTTCGTGCTGAAATCAGCGTGGCTCTACTACATTTAAAAAGCGAGAGCTACCTTAAAGCATTACAAGTTTTGTTACAAAAATGTGAATATAATAGACATTTAGTTAATACACGACAACGATTTATCGTAGCAGTTTAACTGCGCAGTTCCTTTGTGCAGTTTTATCGATGGTGTGGACGAAAGTGGTTGGCACAGATTTTTTGGTTGGTCCAAACGATCGGAGGCAAGAACAATAGGAGGCGTCCGCGCAAGTCAGTCAACTCATTTAAATACATTTTTATCGGTAAAGTCGTTCCAGAGATTAGCTGGGACAAACAGACAGATAGACAAAAATTTTAAAAATGTTATTTTGGTCAAGTCATCAGACAGACTGTGCAGGCACATTGCTACGATAAATCGTTGTCGTGTACACCGGCCATTAACATGTCATTATTAGACGCCTTATATTTTACCGGTATGCCGGCCGGTAGCGGTCGGTATTTTACTGTATATGAGAAAAAATCGAAAAATATGTTATTGAGATACCTTAGGTAAAAAACAGTCGGAAAATGTTAGTTTTAGTTCATAAAATAATACAATATTTTTATAATTTATTTCAAAGTTTTCAATATTTTAATCTATTTCTTGTAGCTGCCATGTTATTACGTCAAACCGCTCTGTAAACTGAAGTGTCAACTGTAAACTGATGATTGATATTGTCAGCGCATTTGTTTTTTTTTCAAAGCGATCTGAGGTCAGTACCACAGAGTTATATGGCGTCTACTGCGTCCAGAGTTTTTGACAAATTACGCGCGAAATTTGAAAATTTAAAATATAAATGTATTTTTATGTCCTTTAGCGATAAAAAAAATACGTTTTTTTAATATATTAAAAATTGAATGGTTTAATGGCATTATAGTATCTAATTAAAACACAAAAAAATCATTTAACAATTTTTAAATATATTTTTTCACCACAAAAGAGGATCGCCTGACTAGGCGATTTAATCATGTCTGGCAGACCGCGGCCCTATGTTTCATATTCCAAAGAGATTTTCTTTTGCGCGACGCAAGATCACTAGATATACCGTAGTTCAGCGTATCGTTAGATGGTACAGAAGTTATTATGGATTTTTGTCTGTGTAAGTTTGTTCAATATTTTAGGTATAACATGAGGTATAACCTTATAACAAGTACAATACTAACTACAACTTGCTCGTAAATTGAAACTGTATGTTCAGTGGTTTTGTTGGATAGACCATCAACTGGCTATAATTGTAGTCTTGTCAACGGCTATAGATTAACCCAGCGGCCAATTCAATACGTTTGGGACAGTAAGGCTGGAGTGTTAAACTAAACATATTATTATAGAAACATCAATCAATGTCCTTTCCATTAAAGCTGTGAATGAATGTAATAATTACTTATCGATCAGATAAGCCTTCCGGGCGAACAACAAACAAACCATATCTGCCACTTAATATCCACTGGGAGCACGCTGGTGTAAAGTAATCACTACTCTACTAAGTTGCTTTCATTATTCGTAATACTTACATGCGGACAAATAAGAGTACTGTACAACTTTTTCATTTAATTTTTATGTTTACATCTAGATATAGGTACACATCTTCTTTCATGAAGATATTTTGGGTACAGAATTTCAGACAATGCATTCGAAAGTATCAATTTTAATGTAGCACTTTAAACTTTGAAAAAAAGAACATCGACTTTAATATCAGCATTGTTTTTGTTTTTTATAAGTGAAAACTTCTTTAGCGGCGTTGTGCACTTTTTTGGGATGGGTAAAAAAGGTTAAACTCGCGTCAAGACGGAGGTGTGGCGTAGGAAATGAAGTAATATCCCCCTCTCTTTCTACTGCACGGCGAAAATGTATGCCTGCTCCTGCTGTTTCGTTTGTGCGAGTGTGCGTGTGTATTTATACTATAGCCTGATACGCGCATGCAAGGATAGTGACAGCTGATGGCTCGACTGTCTATATACTTGTAAAATTCATATTTACATATTTCAAACTCTTGATAGAGTTTGAAATATGTTAATTGAACAAAGTGCATCTATTAATGGAAAAAGTGACGAAGAATTAGTAAACGAAAATGACTGAGTACTTTATAAAAATACTAGATGGAAACCCGGCTTCACTCGGGTAATATGTAATATGTTTATACTAAATATAGGTTTATGCTATACGCATTAACCTATATTTTTATAACATCACAATAAGCATTTCTGTACTTATCGGTTCTCAAGGCATATTAAAGGCAAAGCAAGGCATAGATTCGTATAGCATCGTTCATTGTGTTTAATAAATATAGTAAATTAATCAGAAATGCACAACGTTAATATTCAAGTTTTCACTTCTGCCGGTACTCCGGGAGTGCAATCTTTTTTTATGTGACTACGGCAAAGCCGAAGGAGGGTTATGATTTTGACAGGCTATGTATGTATGTTCATCTGTTCCCTCATAGCTCCTTAACTATTTATTACAACTGGACAAATGAGGTGTCGTTAGTAGCGTCTTAATCTTCCGCTAGTTATATGCTATGTGACGTATAACTGAATCTTTTGTGGCGCTCTCTAGCTGACATTAAGAACAGTTTAAAAAAAAATTGAGATAAATATGCCGTATTTGGTATCATTCGAAAGGGCGTTGCTTATACATACATATTATTAGCATTTTCTCGTGACTTTGTCCGTATTTATTCGATATTGGTGATATTTCTGTGGTAACTATTTAAAATGTACTTTGCAAAGAAATTAACATTATAGAGGCACCAAACATTTGAAATGAAAACAAAGTAAAACCCAACTACAACAAAAACGACGCTAAAAAACTATGAAACAAGTTTCAAAAGCCGTAGTCACGCGTTGTTAAAGTGTTTTGGACTGGAATGGTACATACACTACATGGACTACGGCTCTTGAAACTTAGTAGTGTACCATAGTTCATAACCTTACGTACATACGTTGTACGTCTTTTGAAACTTGTTTCATACTTTTTCAGGGTTCTTTTTTTTCGTAGTTGGGTTTTAGTTTTATATAAACTTTTCTACTTCTATTTTAGTAAGTAGTAGTATTACTAATATAAGTAATTTTTAAATAAAATATTCAAAATATTAATGCAGTCCTATCTATTTAAAAACACGCCACCGTGTCGAGTAAAATGCGTAGTGCAAATTTTTCACAAAACCTCATTTCTACAAAATTAAGCGCGGACGAAACGGGGGTGACCTCGAGGGGACAGACCAGTCATCTGGGGAATCTGTTTTAATTTGTTCATTAACCCTTAAAAAGCAGTCGACCTATTTAATAATTTAAAAAATTTTACTGTTACACTGTTAAAGTTTTAGGCAATTTGTTGATTGTAAAGATGAATGCAGAGTTTCCCGGGCAATATGTTATATATATTTTAGTTAAAATAAAATGATTAACACTGATAATTCGTATATTAAATTTAATAGACTTATGTGCGGTTATGTTTGATTCCTTTCTATAAATGCTGCTTAGTAGTTCTTCAATGATAAAAAGAATATTTATGTGGGACATGAGGTGGATAGTGACAATATGACGTTAAACGAAACCGTAGGCTATTTAAATGTGTTGGTTTACTTTGGGATTGTTTAATTTATCCGAAAATTTATCCGATATTAAAAAAATGTAACAAACTAAATATCTGAAAAATTAAAACCAATAGGGACACCATTTGTAATTTAAGTTCACTAACCTGAGTGGCCGCGGTCCCGGCGGCGGCCGTAAAGTAGGTACTTAGAGCACCAGACGATGCGCGACGAGACGTAGGTTGATAAGGTAGATACCTTCTTTATCGACGTAAGCTTAATACCACAAATATAATGTAGTACCGTGGGAGAGCCACGCTTCGGCCGGCTCGACCGGAGTGATACCACGGCCTCACAGAAAACCGGTGTGAAATAGTGCTTACGCTGTGTTTTACTGAGTGAGTGAGGATACCGGAGGCCCATAACCCAAACCCCTCCCCCTGTCTCCCCTCCACATCCCCCAAAGGTCGGCAACGCACTTGTAACACCTCTAGTGTTACGGGTGTCCATGGGCGGCGGTAATCGCTTACCATCAGGCGATACGTCTGCTCGTTTGCCGGCTTATTCCATAACAAAACAAAAATTAAATTATACAGTCACCATAATAATCACAAAAAACGAATACCGCAAGGTTTTGAATTTGTTCATCTCATGTCGAGGTTACAACTGGAAGATTATTATCTCTATTAGGAATCAAAGATTGATTTTTCTCGTATCTCCTGAATAGTTTATACATACATAACATACATACATAATAATCCGACTATTGGTAGGTAGGATAAACGAACAATCTCCGTAAATTAATATCTTATCCGTAGTTAATTATTTACTAGCTGTATATGTGTATAACCGAGTGAAGGCATTGTTTTATTTAAACTCATACAAAATAACATAATGTTACATAACAACTAACAAACTTACCTACTGTGTCCTGCACTGTAAAATCACTACAAAATACCTATTAATAACCAAAACAACACAACGCAACACAGGGCTCCCTCAACGGTTGGTGTAACACCCGTTATTAATGTGGTTCGGAAAATAAACTAATCCAATTTTATTGAAATTTTGTAGCTGGAATTTGTAACATGTGTAGGTAGGTCTAGTTCAAATCAATGTCGTATTGTCATATCAACCCTGTATACAATTATGTATCTAGCTCTAATGTATTTTATAAACCCAAAAACCATTTAAGGCTCAACTATTTATGTTGTATGTACATTGACAACCAAAAACCTAGTACGAAAATTTCTGGTTTGCACAAAATAAATTGTACCTAAATTTAACAGAATTTAAACGCATTGATTTAGAAGGATTTATTGTACTCCGTTCCATCCAATCTTAATTTATTCTCTCAAAAATGCTTCAAGATTGCTTCAAAGATATCTATCTCAGACAGTAATGGATTTGCCGCTAAAGACGGCATTAATTTTATTTAAGTTGACTCATTTTTTATTCAAACATTAAACCCTAACTTTTAATGAAAGTACTTGATATGCTCGTTTTGATTTTTAGTATTTTGAAAGGATTGTAGTTTTTATAAACTTATGATCATGCAAGCAAAAAGAAGTAAGAATAAATTGCAACATCATATGGTAAACGGCTAGGGTATCATTCCTCTCATCGTAGTAGTATTTGCTTACAAAAACTAAAATTTCAGTAAAGTTACATGGCGTATGCTCCCTATGGTGTTACCTGTGATTGTTGTTAAGGTGTCACTTCCATTTTCTTATAATACTCTTATGTAAAGATAAGGCTAAAGATGCAAAATCAAAGTTCTTGATGTCAGATACTTTGATAGATTGCTTTGATAGTACGCGTGGTGTGTTAAAGTAACGTTTGCCTCATCAAATCCCAGTACAGTTAACCATTATTTCCAGCACGTGCTG
This sequence comes from Spilosoma lubricipeda, assembly GCA_905220595.1. Classification (NCBI taxonomy): domain Eukaryota; kingdom Metazoa; phylum Arthropoda; class Insecta; order Lepidoptera; family Erebidae; genus Spilosoma; species Spilosoma lubricipeda. Next base: position 9,637,148 of record HG992290.1, read on the forward strand.
GTCGAGGTCAGTTATCAACACTGTAACTAGTTACTCAATAGATGGGATTTTAATGAAGTATCAAGCTATCGAACTAATCGATATTCTATTGACAGCTAAAAGTACATGATGTTTATTTACATTCGCTCTTAAGTGTACATAGATATTTCTAAATGTTATTATCTGAGAGACTAAGATAATTGAGCGTGGGCCAAAGTAGGCGTGGGCTCACAATAATTGGAGAAAATATTATTTCTCAGAACTTCTTTGATATTGCAGACAACTTGCGAGTATGAAATCTTTGACTTTTATTATATAGATTCTGAGACAGAAATAAATATGACCTTTAAGTGTTATTTTTAAACGATTTTCCAGGGCAATGCACAAAAAAGAAATTAAACACTGATAATGTTCTATCTACTTTATGTCTATAAAAGCAATACAAAAAGAATCCTGGAAAAACCTTGTGTACATAAAATGTTTATTGCTCAAATTTATTGCTAGAAAATATTAAGCTATAAGAAGTTGAGTCTTTAACTTTTAATAGCTATATTTTCAGAGCCACTTATTTTGCCATTGATATTTTTAGACTGAGTGATTTTTATCGTTTCATATTTATTTATGAAAAGAATTTCTACAAATAAAAATATTGTACAAAAAAACTGTAGATAACGTAGCTTCGCGTAGACACAACATTGTCTTGATAGTCCCCAACCCGCAGTCGGTCAGCATGGGCCGTATGGCCCTAACCCTCTCCTAAGAGTAGACCCGAGCCCAGAAGTGGGACATTATAGATTGTTGATAATGATGATGTTTCTGTAATTATTATTATTAAATAACACAAAACTTACATTCTGCAATGTACAAGCCGTAAATCATTATTTATTGATTTCTCCTAAACAAACGATTTCTGAAAAACTGACACATGACAACTAAATCGTTGAAACTTGCAGGAGTTTATAATTAAACTATTTAAAGATTATTATTAAGTTAGATTTTTACGATTTTATAGAGTCTGCGTTATTAATTAAGAATAAAGAAGTACCATAATTTGTATTTTGAAAATTAACATCAGTTTATTTTTATTTACAGGTAAATACACTGAAAATGAACATCAAACATTACTGAAAGTCCAACAGTGTTTTTATTAATACAGTGTTAATTAAAATGCTTGTACCTTCAGTGAATATTCAAATTAAGAATCAGTGAACAAATGTGTGGTTCGTATTGAGTGTCGTGAGTACCCGTGATCATGAGTTTCCTGACTTCGCTGGGTCAGTATGTGGCGGGGATGGCGGACAGTGTCGCCGGGTTGGCACTATCGCCACGTCGTGCTCCACCCTCGCGACATAGGTCGGCTGAAGAATCGCAACCGCAACCGCCCCAACCTTCAACCGCCACTATGAGAGGTGAGAAATAACATTTAGAACTCGAAATAATTTAATAAGTAACGCAATGTAAAGTTCCTGCAACATCATTTAAACGTGACGGGATTCCATAGTTCAAGACAAAATACATCAATACAAAGCTTCACGCTTATTTACGTGAGGGGTAGGCAGAGACAATTGATCTCCAATTACTACGGTCCTGACACACCACTTTTTCTTCGACCAACGCTGAAATTTACCAATCGCTGCATAAGTGCATACATACTCGTCGGTTCTTGGTGCTTTTCACGTGGCCTTTTTCAAAAAGTCTCCAATTTGGTCTGTAAATATTCGCCGTGGATGACCTCTTCCGACCCTTTCACACATAAAGTCTTCTATCTATCCTCTCTAAGAGCGAAATCATCGAAGCATGTCCTTGTCAATCCTTGTCACATCTTCTTTCAATACGCAACGATCTCTTATCACTACATTCCTGATTTTGTTATTAACATTCACACCACACATACTTCTTAGAGAACGCATCTCTACACCATTAATTCTACTTTCGTGCATCTTCAGTAATACCCAAGAATCGCTTCCATACATAAGGGTCGGGACCAGCATACAGTTGTTCACAGCCAAACGTCCCCTTTTTGAAACGTTTTTGTAGACAACAAAGTGCAGGTTACTATTTACCTTAAATACCACTTTCACTGTCCTTTCTATATGTCATCTTTGTGTACTCCATTCCTTGTAAACATAGAACCAAAATGTTCAAACTCCCGCACTAGTTCTATTTACTCATCTGAGAGAAAAAAGATGCATAAATGACCAAAACATAGCAGACAAAAAAACACCACTAACTTAGGTACTACTTACAATTGAATATTACTAAGAACTTATCAGTATATTAAATTGCTTCTGTTTCTTAATGATATACCTATACATTAAATACCACATAAAGTATAGGTATTGATAACAATTATCCATTTCATGAATTGACTGAACATGACATAAGGGGTTTCTCTTTTATTTTTATGATCAAGACATGATATACATATATAGGTAGTATGTAAGGTGTTTTATTAAATCTTAGTATAATGTTTTTAATGTGAAACTGAATGCATCATCAAAAAACAATACTTCAAACCTCCATCCTCGTCTCTTTATTAAACGGTTACAAAATGTACATGAAAAAGTTTGTTTTACTATAAATGTAATTAATTTGGCATCACTACAAAGTTATTTTCTTATAAGTAGAAATATTCGTAGCTTTACAGTTTTCCTATCTTACGAAATGTTTATGTCCAAGATGTCTCGGGCGTTTTATTATCCCGCTAAATCGCAGTAAAATGCTCCATAACGGTAGGCTATCTTTTGCGCAGCTCGGTCGTGATTAAAGTCTTGTTTTAAGCTCGTATTTCTTGTGTTAGGATATTACTCTCTTCCAAAACCATGTATACATTTACATTTATAATGAACATTTATATTAATGTGTGTTTTTAAAACTATACTCATTCTACTAATCAATGTTACAACCAATTAATATAAAATAAAACTGTAATATAATACGTAATATTCAAACTTATATAAATACTAGCCGACCCACGCAACCTCGTATGCGTCTGCTATAGCCCGTAGCGTGATAATTTTCCCCCGTTTTTGTAACATTCTTCATTCTTGCTCCGCTCCTATAGGTCTTAGCGTGATGATATATAGCCTATAGCCTTCCTCGATAAATGGGCTATCTAACACTGAAAGAATTTTTCAAATCGGATCAGCGGTTCCAGAGATTAGCGTGTTCAAACAAACAAACAAACTCTTCATCTTTATATATTAGTATAGATATAAAGTACGTAACTTAACTATAAAATAATAATTATTTAACAAAATCATCAGTAATCCACATACCTGCACAATTTTGTTTGAATGCTGGAATTGTTGCTAAAATCTCAAAATTCCAGTCTATCTATGTGACTTATAAGATTTTATAATTGTATTATGTCATTAGCCTTAAAAGTTTTAAAGCTTCACAAAAGTTTGGAAAGGAGCTGACGACAAATAAATTAGACCGAGAATGCGCGAACGTCTAAAATTCATAATTTTAAGTAGATGGGAACAGTCTACTACTTAAATATCAGAAAATAAATTGACAGGCTCTTTACTTCATAAGGCTGAATTGCAGTGCTCTAGTAAACAGGACTGATCAAATGCATAATAGATATTCAGTTGTTATACTGTTCAGTCATTTATTTCCTTTATTTCATTATATCATTATCACCTTCCTAATCTTTTACTCAATTAATTAGGATCGATGCAATGAGTTCTCTTTTTCCATTAGTCATAATAATTAACTCGCGTATTAGAAATTACCAAACTTTTTAATTACCTTACTCGGTTCTTAAAAAACTTGCATAGGTACAATTACGAAAAAACTAACAGAAGTATTGTTGCAATTGTCAGTGTTACTTTTATTCATTTTTTCCTTCTTTTGTATACTAATGACTGAGAAATATATCTACACGCATGTTTTAAATAACATGGTCTTAAATGTGATGCCATACATGTGGGCTTTTTGTAACTTGACAGTCTTAGTTTAAAAAGACATGCATATTGTGATCTAACAGATACAGGAGAAATTAGTAAATATAGTTAAAAGAAAAACGCTTACAAAAGTCAGTAACCAGAAAAGAAACAAACAGGTGAAGCTAATAAAAGCATCCACTGTTTCGTTCATATTTTCTAATTACTGTGGTAAAAAATACACCTATTTTAGAAATATCTCAATAATATCGAGAACTCAAATGCTGAGCTTGTCAAGAAATTTAAACAAATCATGACAAAAAGAAAATTAAGTCATCTAATAAACTAAAAATAGGCTTTCACTAGATATAATACGATATAAATATTGAAATCTGTTTCTTGTTTTAGGATTTCCTCGAGTGGTACCAACCGAGGGCGCTTCCGCGCTAAGCGCTCGTCGACGCACTTTAGATTGTCTCGCGCCAGCACCTGCACCGCGACGAGGTGGGTCTCTACGCGTCCCCCGAAATCAACAACCTCCAGAAAAACCAACAATGGCATTTTGCAAAAGACGCATGTCGTGGCCCGAAGTAGATAATTCCGTCAATTCTGGGTAAGAAACTTTGTCAGTTGCATCAAGAACTACAGTCCTTGAAATATAGGTTGATTTCTAAGTGTATGTAGAGTTGTCACTGGTGTCTTTAGGTGTGAATTTTTATTATAATAAAATAATATACATTCAAATAAATAAAATTGGAGTGTCTGTTTGTAATATTAAAATAACCACTTTTTACTAAGTGCATATGTATGTAAACAAGCGTCATATACCAAAACTAGCTGACCCACGCAACCTCGTTTGCGTCTCCTATTGCCAGTAGCGTCCCCCTTTTTGAAATATTCTCCATTGGTGCTCCGCTCCTATTGGTCTTAGCATGATGATATGTAGACTATAACCTTCTTTAATAAATATACTATCTAACACTGAAAGAATTTTTCAAATCGGACCAGAGGTTGCTGAGATTAGCGCGTTCAAACAAAAAAACAAAGACTTCAGCTTTATATATTAGTAGAGATAACATTTTAAAAAATTGTTGTTTGTATGTCTGTTTGTTCCTTATTTCTGGAACGACTAGACCGATATTGGCGGGACTTTCACTGATAGATAGCTGATGATATAAAGAGTAACTTAGGCAACTTTTTTTGGACTAGCTTTGCCCCGCGGCGTAGTTGTACCGTGGGTACGGTACAACTATGACCGCGGGTAACACGGGGTTCAGCTAGTTACTGATGGTACACATGATAAAACTGGCTACGTACCACATTATTTTGTGTCACCTGAAAATATAGGTGACATAAAATAAAATCACTTGTTTAAAGTTAATTTTTCGGTTTTGTATCCATCTACCACAGAGATCAAGATATATTTTAAGAACTATAGTTACAAATTTAGTTGGAAAAAGGTATACTTTTTTTGATTTTCTAGTTCTAAGAAGCAGACAAGTAGACACATGTTCTTAAAAATATATAACTTATTCGTCGAAATAATAACGACAATCAATACAAATAACGATACTAGAGAATCACAGAATCTCGAAGGATATTAACGTGTTCCTTCTGAAGGGGGAAATGCAAATTAGCGGTAACTCCTTGCAATCTTGAGACGAAGCATGTTACGAATAGTAATGAGATGTCCTCTAAAGAAGATATATAAGTTCACAAACGTTTAAAGGAAATTTTTACTTAAATTTCGTGCAGGCGTGTAGCAGACTTTTATCTGATTTTATTTATAACTAGCTTATCCCCGCGATACAACAACAATTGCGGGTAACGCCGCGGGATAAAGCTAGTCTAAAAAAGTAGCTTAATTTACTCTCTGGATGATCAGCTACCTGCCAGTGTAATTCCCGTCAAATAGATCCAGTTGTTCCAGAGATTAACTGGAACAACGCTTTGCCGCAAAGCGACGGAGCGCCGCGATTTAAATTTTTTTATTGAATTTTTATTTTTGTACTAGCTGACCCGGCTCCACTTCGCTGGGCGGTAAACATTTTATTCTTCGAATTGCTTTGCAAATCCAGCTACCATGAAAAACTCTTTCCACTTTTCAGGTTATTATATTGCCTATGTCACTCACAAATAATGTAGACTTATATTGGTAAAATAATATAGAAATCGGTTCAGTAGATCCAGAGATTACCCCTACAACGTCACAAACTCACAAACTTAACCTCTTTATATTATAAGTATTGATATATAAAATTGTGAAAATCAGTCCAGCTGTTCCACACCCGAACAAACAGACTGACAAAAAAGTTCAAAATGTTTTTTGATGCAAATACCGTATACATTTATATATGTAATTTCATAATATGCATTTAGTGAGCAACTATCAATTTGAAATTACAGACACTTTAATTTTATTTATTTGTATAGATGTGACTCAGAGTTAAACGTAAAAGTTAAACTGTAGGGTGGTAAAATAATTTCATAATAGCAAATTTATTGTTATAAAGACGTTCAGAAGATAAAAGATAAGCGCTGAGTGTTAGATAAATCAATTTAACAGCAGGGACGGTGCCATTTTGGTAAAATAAAAATTAAATAAAAAACGGCAGTCTGCTGTTTTGTGTTGTGAAATGGTAAGTACGCTACTTTTATTACGTTATAAGTAGAATATGAGGCTCTTATTGTTAAAAATGCACCTTTTATTACGGTGTTCCTTTATACTACAGTTATTTTACTACGGAATAAGTTAAAAAAAGCTTTTAGGTTCACACATGCACATTAAATTGAGAATTTATGAATAAATAAGTTGAAAATTCGATCTTTACAAAATATACTAATTGAAAAAAGATGTGTTTCAAGAAATATATCTTAACACAAGAAGAATATACAGAAAAAACAGAGTAGGCAGTTTATTAAATAATATTAAAATTTGATTTGTTTATTTTATAAATAGAAAACAAAACAGAAGATGAGTTACACATTATGTAAATGTAACCATCCATCGTCTTATCGCTCACAGCGATCTCTTCCAGACCAACCTTAACAAGAATTTTCCATATCTAAAAGTTTTATGTTTTAAAAAACAAACTATTTATATTTCTAATAGAAGACTCTATAACTCTAATAAAAGACTATTCATAGTTCTAAAATATATGTTTTTTGTTTACCTATTAATCTCTTGAATTTGAACAGTTAAATGTGTCTTAGCATGAGTAGTTAAGATGAGAGGAGGGCCATGTAAAATCGTGCTAGGAACGCTACGAGCATTAAACTACAAAGGACAAATAGTACGACAGAAAAGATTCACAAAATATTTTCAAAGATAACTACATAAAGCTCTTTGTCGTAAAAAATGTCTATTACATTATGAGTAAAAGCTTTAACGAAATTTCCTACATTAAAAACTCTGCCAATAAAAAATTAAGCTCCTTTGAAACGATTTGAATAAATATCAACAATGTCTACATGTAATAAATTGTTTGCCTTAGGCGGTCCAGTCCATTAGGGTCGTAGTGGCTTGACGTAAATGGACGCGAGAGGTCTTCGATTAAATAAAAACAGACACGATGATTGCAGAGTAAAAGTGGCGGATGAGGGGTAATGTGTAGGTGTGAGAGGGGTCGGATGTGGAGGATGGGCATTTGCCACGAAGGTGCGGGGGCACATGCAAGGACGTGCAACAGGTCGGCAGGTGACCTAATTACAAATATTATTAATCATCGGAATCGTCTATTGATTTATTATCTATACAATTGGGAAAATAATTCATTTTCCTAATTTAGTAGTTATGAAATGATTTGTTTTACACAAAAACTGCATTACAAAGAAATAGCTTACTTTAATGGTATATGAATATCCATTACTCATTTTATGATAGCCTAATAGTCATGGTGTATTGAAGCATATATTAGGAACATAAGGAGAAAGCTCTCCAGAAATATCCTAAATCAAAATTCCTGATGATTTTATAAATTGGAAGTATTATGATAATTCCCAAGAAAGTAATCCATTATAGTCTATTGGTCGTACTTTTCAATCAGCCAAGTGCACCTGGCAGATTAGGACCCGTTTCGCTTAAATTTATTAAGACAGCTGGTTCATGAACCGCCCAATTAGTTTGATTTAAATACATTAAGTCTGGATTCTCAATTCCCATTTAAGTATTCATTGTGTTGAGAATATAGTACATTTATATTGGCAACACTAAAATAAGAAAATGATGTGTGAGTTATTATCTGTGGTTACCGATGAGAGCGATATTAACGTAAGATTAAAGTGTAATATAAAAAGGAAATAAATATAAATGAGAGGACAGTATTTTGTGCAGTTTAATTCGGTATATTAACACATTGTATAATGTATGTAATAGAAAAAAAAACTATTTTTTTAACACAATGTAATTTAAGAAAGGGAAAGTCTAACAGAGGTAAAGAATATTTGAACTCCTACATCTTCAAATGGTTGACAAATGACAATTTTGTGCATATCAAGATAATTGAAAAAGAAACTCGTGGCAGGGGCTCCATACATACGGAAACGTTCAATTAAAGATAGCAAATATTTAAATTTTTACTTCGGTTCCATATTTATATGTATCCTTGTGTTCTAAAAATAATTATTTTTGAGTATCGCAAAAAATATCTAAGTATTGATATCATGTTTTTGTGTGTTTGATGTATGGAAGATAAATTTCATATTGGTATTAACTAATATACATACAAGTATATTAAGTTTGTTTGTTTGCTTAAACGCACTAATCTCGGGAACTACTGGTCCGATTTGAAAAATTCATTCAGTTATTGAAAGCCCATTTATCGAGGAAGGCTATAGGCTACATATCATTACGTCAAAACTAATAAGGACGGAGCACCAATGAAGAATGTTTCGAAAACAGGGGAAAATTATCACGCTACGGACAACAGGAGCCGCAAACGAGGTTGCGTGTGTCAGCTAGTTCAAAATAAATCTCTTAAAACCCCTTTGTTAAGCTTAATCGTTTTGTAAACCATTCAGCTTACAAAGCGATTAGTCAAATATAATAAACGATTAATCAAATGTAAAAGGTTATATCTATTAACACGCGATAACAGGCGAGGTCTTATTTAAAAACATTAAGCAGCAGAGATTTAGCTTTATTCTGCATTCTCTGTACCTTGTATTCTCAGCAAAATTCCTTGGGAAATAGGCCAACCTATTTATTTTTATTATACTTTTCACAAATAGCAGTAGCTGATTAATTAATAGAGAAATGTACAAAATTAAACATTAAAATATTTGTTTACAGTTGAATTTTCATAAATTACTGCTGTCTGAGATCTACCAGGTATTTGATTTTCTTTCATCTAACTAAATCATTTACTTCCAACTTATTGATATCACTCAAAGACATATAACACTGTATTATTTAAAGATTGTTGCGTAACGCAACTTAGATATATGTATTTTACTAACATGTAACAATGCTCGTGTGGCGGGAGTTCATAAGCTCGTAGCAAGGATTAAATACATCGCGTTCTCCAAATACATTGTAACAGATGTTTTCACTTAGATAAAATAGCAATTCTTGAGTCAACGGCCAGCCAACCTTCATCAATGTCATTTACTTCGGTGAGCGAGTGAGTTTTGCTGAGAAAACTTAGAATAAGTTGTTTTAAGAAAATTCAAATATTTTACGTGAATGTAAAATTACAATAGCAATGGATATGTTCGTTTCTCTTTATCTTTTAAAGACGTTTGATTAGATACAATAACTTCATATCTTATTACAACTAAGCTGGGATAAGCTTGTTCGTAATAAACTTTGAATTGTTTCTCAGATTGGATAGTAATACGTAATACTATGGCGCTCATGTGATATTCTGAAGAGTGATTGAAGAAAAGATGACGTAATATGGAAGCGTCCCACGGTAATGGGGCAGGAGATTCCTTCTTACATTTCTAAATAAGGGCTTTCGTGAACTGTACATTTTAATAAGTTTTTTTTTCAAACGGTAGGATACATTTTGGCTACTGCGTGAGGTTAACTGAACTAAGCCACATTCTTCAATTAATTATTACCTTATATTAAAATCGTATCAGTATAATTTAGAAATAATCTTATTTCAAATTTTTTATAATTTTTTTTTTCTTTACAATATCTTCGTATTCTTTGTCATAAGCCATTATTAGTATTCAAATATTATTATAAACTTTTGGTATTTGGAAGATTTTTTCTTTATTAAATATTTATTACGGCCCTGCGGTAAAATTCCACAGTCTTGTCATACCAACTTGTATGTGAATTATATTGAGTAAACTTACCAACACGCACACGTCAGCAGTTTCCTACATACGTCGGAAGACCTTTGTATTACTTTTAAATAAAGCTTCAGCGTCATGTCTCTTAGTCAGAACATATAATATAAGATAACATAGGGTATATTACAAAGCACGGAAACGCCATTGTACTCGTGGTGAATACTCGCAGCTCAGCGCTATAGTTTACAGTCTACTTTCATTTACTAAACCACTATAGATTACACATAAATCCTATATTATCTGGTCCCTGAAATACAGTTTACACTAGTTCAGGGCTAGAGAATTCACATTTGGTGTAAGAATGATTTTTTGTGTGTCAATAATAAATAAATAAAAGGGCGAAAGCTAGTAGATAAAAAAACAGGCATTCTTACATTTATAATCTATGTATATAAATGAATCGCCGAAATGTATATACGCGCATAACTTCCGATTGGGTGCACCAAATTAAATAATTCTTTTTTTATGTGTTCGTTAATGTTAGGACAAGGTTTGTGTACAAGAAAAATTAAAAATTATGGGAAAAGTCAGTTTAAAAGTCAACAGGAAGTTTGAAAGCTATGTCTGTATGTCCACTCATTTGCAGATAAATATGAGCGTTAATAAACAGACCTGTTTTAAGTAAATACTCGCTTAAGTTTCATAGAAATACTGAGATTAATGCAAATATGCAAACTCGTGCAAACAAACGTTTGTACTGAACGTGTATTTTATATTCATGTTTATAAATGCTGCGGCTGATATAACTGTGCAATGCAAATAATACTTGTCTAAAATATGTGAATTTTCATCGCCATAGCCAACTGATTCACTTATTTCTTTTACAAAAACTAAAGGGTTAATTTTATAATGGAAGTATGTTTTTAATTATGAAAAGATTAATTGCAAGACATGATACGCTAACTTCATACCAGATCTTTCTGCACCCCAAATGTGAGAACTAACCTTGAACTAAATACAACTACAGCATGCGTGTATCTCATATACTAGGTTAAATGGCAAAATCGATCAGTTGGATATTTTCACGTCTCTATTCACGGGTTCTTTTCACAACTTCAGATATGAAGATATTGGATTGATTCATATAATTTATATTTTCCCTTCATTTTATTGTATGATTTGATTTTAAGGAATGAGTTGTCAATAGATTTGTAATAATTTTCCGGGTGAAAAAGGCTATTATTTTTTAAAGTATAACTTTTCATGTACTCGGGTTTTCAAACTTTTTTTGTTTAAAGTTTTAGAGGTTTAGTTTGTTTAAGAAATTATTGAAATTACTAATTGTTGAAAATTACATATTTATACAAGGAGTCATCATTAAAGATGATGGTATGCCAAACAAGCCCACGCTTTTACTTTCCTACACTTGGTATGTTTTGAAAAGCAGTACATTATTTTAATACACTTGAATATCGAAAATGAGTTTGTTTGTTTATTACACTTTCAGACCTAAACCACTTAACCGATTTAAAAAAAAACACTAGTTGAATACTATATTATTGTAAATACAGTGAATAACATAGACTGCCTTTTATCGGGATAACCGAAATACATAAGTGTGAAGCTGCGTGCAAAAGTAAGAACAGTATAAATATTTACGTTGCTTCATGTATGTGTATCAATTAAATAGCAAGATCAAATAATTGCAAGGTAGGCTCGTAAGTAGTAAGGCTCGACCCAGGCGGTACTACCCTCGCACAGAAAATCAACGTAAAATGACAGTGATCGTGCTGTCGTGTTTCGTTGGTGAGTGCGAGACCTGAGGCCCATGATGCAGAAGCATCACTAGCCTGCCATGGTGTGGGTCACCACGCTGCATTGTTGCATTGTCTGCATTCGCAGTATGGTGACCACCGCTCTTGGATTCTGCTCATGCTTTCCATCAGGCAGAGTAGAGTCATTTTGGCAATTATAAAAAAAATATAAAACATTTAGTTTTTTTTTAATTGTGTAAAAATCTTACCGAAAAGTTTTAATATAGGTAACATAAGTACAATACTCTAGTCCGTTTGCCATCTTAATTTAATAAAATGTTTTTGACCTATCTCATATCAATTATTGTTAAATGTCTATTTTAATTAGAGTGCAAGATACAGACGGTTCATACTTCGAGAGCTTCACCGCATTATCTTGGAGACAAGAGAACAGAAGACTTGCAGCGTTGAGGCTTGCTGAAGCGAGGGCTGAACGTCCACCTCCGGCGCCCCACGACCTTGGACTGCCCAGTGTCTCAGCTCAATTATCTCACAAAGAACATGAGCATCTATACACAGAGGTAAGTTAAAAAAATGTTTTACACCTAACACACAACGCTATCTAGCAAGAGAAAGTATTCAATTAATCTAATGCATTTTTATAAAGTCTGAACTGACTCGAAGGAAGACTTCTAAGAGAAAACATATTTTTAATAATAACAAAAGATTGTACCGTAATTATTTAGAGTGTTATACGGTATTAATCGCTTTGAGTACAACTTACTTACAAGTTATTTATAAAGTTCTGTAAGTTATGATTGTTATTTTTTACCTCGACACAAAAAAAAATATATCAAATCAGCAAAAATCTTAACAAAATTCAATATAATACAAATTTTCATTTTCATTTGTATTTACAATATTGTCATTATTACTGACAATCACGTTTTGATTTATGTATTGTATTGTGCCCTCGGCCTCGTCCTGAGAGATATGATTTACATAAAATAAATAATAGACCTAAAATATAATATTATATAAATATTTGATTTATATAAAATAAAGGACAGGCCTATGTTCAGCATTGGACTGCAATAGGCTGGTGATGATAATAGTACCTTATTTAAATAAATCGCCTGTGGATCAGATTTTACAAAATTTCTTTTGTAGTCGAATTTCATTACAATACAATGTCTAAGTTTTTTTTTAAGATTCCGTAGTTAAAAAAGGAGAAAATCAGTTATCCACACCACAGACTATTAGTGCTAGTACTTTTAAAGTAACGAATTCATTTTTTGTTTTCATTAACATCATGGTGAGCGGTGTCATTGAATAGGTATCTCATAAAATAATAAAGACGGGGTTTGTGAAGATAAAATTACTGTTAATATACCGAATTAAACTGCACAAAGTACTGTTTTCTCATTTATATTTATTTCCTTTAAACATTACACTTTTATTTTCAATAACGCTCTCACCGGTAACCATAGATAAAGAGTCACACACCATTTCCTTATTTTAGTGTTGCCAATATAAATGTACGATATTCTCAACAATTACGATCAATGTATCAATAGATATTAAGACGCCATGTTTTTTGGTAAGAGTCGAGCGTCCTGTTCCTCTGCCACCTCTCTTCTTCCTAGCCTTTATTACTCCCAAGATTTGGGGTTGGTTACTAGCTAGTAAATATTTTAACATCTTTTTATACCTGAAACAGTATAGCGGTGATTATTCTTATAAACATGATGATAAAAAAGTGGTTATAGTTTGTGTAGCCACCAGCAACAATATATAGCTCAAAATATTTAAATTTATTAGTATCACTTTTAAATTCTTTTAAACCCCTACCATAATTTGTTATAGTAAAGGCCGATTATCATAAAATTAAGCATAACATTAAAGTATGTATACTTGATAAAAGTAACATACCGGTAGTATTATAATTATAAAAACTTTAAAGTAACAGTTTCAGATAACATTATAAGTAAACACACTTATTAATGCTCACGCGATATTAAAACAAGTGTCCTCTACGACCAGTCTTATGTAATTTATGTGTACATCGTATTATTCAGTTATAGTAACTTGATGATAAACCTCGCAAGGCTACCTCATATACGTGGATAGGACCACAGATAAGCTATCTAATCAGGAAACAATAACTCACACTCATGTACTCAATCGTTCTCAATTTTTTTATATTTTTTATTTATTATTTATAAAGAAAAATATACAATGTCTTACATACTAATAGCATCCAAAAAGCACCAAGGTTTATACTTGTGCTATCATGAATCTGTCTAGTTGAATACAATTAATCTCGTTCTAACAAATTTAAGGTAAAAAATAAATCTACACATTGTAACGTCGTAGTATCGACTTATACACTAGAAATTATAACCTATTCGTTTTGATACCATTTCCTTGTTGTGAGTTTAGTTTTGACAGATGTCACACCAGTTTGACATAAGCTATGGAAATTTGGTAGACTAATCGATTTATTTAAGAGTTGTCCCTTCCGATGGCGCTCTGAGGTAATTTTGTGGCTGGGAACACTCTACTAGTTGTCATTCTTTTTACGGTCGGATATTGGGAGAGAGTGGTTGACATATTTTAACAATTTGTTGGTTCTTGTTGAATCGTTCTTAATTTGGCTAATCACCACGGTCCATGGCCAGATAAATGCGGCGGAAGATGCCCCGCTGTTAGTTATCGTGAATTAACGGTTATTTCGACTTTTTCGGAAACTAACATCGAAAGATTCGCCAAGGGATTCGTTGGATTTTCTAAGGATTTGACACGTTATTTTGTTACTTGCTATTGTTTGGAGCTTTGAAGAATTTTTGAAATATTGTTGATAAAAGAAACTCTGCCGGAAGCGCGGGGTTTCTTTCTTTCTTTCTTTATTTCTTTTTTTTACTTTTCTTTTTTTCTTATATTTTTATACTGGAATTTTTCTGGGATATTAGTATTATCCTCATTAGAACATTACATTTTTTATAACCTATTTTTACAAAGGTTTGTTGTGTAAAGTTGCTCCCCACTTACATTAAATTAACCATGAACCTACCTATGGCATTAGTATAATAGCCATAGAAGCAAGAGGCTGCCTTAACATCCACGTGTGAAGAAGCCAAAGAGAAGGACAGCCAGACATCTCCTGTCTGGCTCATGTAACGTAGAATTTTAACTTAAAGGATTGCAATGACAACAGAAACAGTAACCAGTGTAGCGATACTCTTAGCATAGTATATCCACCTGTAAGACCTTACCCTTCAGACACTACGGGTTAATAAATCTGCTTTTAAACTAATTGTTCATTAGTCAGTACTCCCCGCCCTAGATTAAGGGTTCAATGTTGGCCGAGTTATCCACGGCATTAGTTTGTTATTTTTTAAGTGATCTGTAAGTTACCATTGGGAGTAATATCAGATCAGATCTGCACCTGGCGCCCGAGATCTTAATTTGTTCAATTTTTTATTAGGTTTAATTCTGGTGACAGATCAGGTTTTTTTTGTTTGTTTGTTTGTTGGTTAACTTCCAGTGGTAGCAAAGACACATTTTAGTTTATTATTCATTTATTAGTTCACAACACAATTCACAATATTTTTTTATTTTTTTTATATTACAATTTGTCGCCAGCGCACAGGGACTGAAGTAGTTTCTGAAGGTTAAATTGGATACTGTTGTTATTGCATCCTATTTTTTTTAAACATTATTCTGTTTGTGTTTTATTTGTGCTTATTATTAATTGTTAACATTAAGTACGGTTTTATTTGCAATTTTGCAACAATTGTTTTACAGCATTGTGACTTTTACACACAATGTTTATTTTTGCTTTAACAAAACAACAATAATTAAGGTTATTCTGCTGCTTATTGTATTCTCTATTAAGGGTATAATTTACTTCAACATTGTGTTTTGCAATCTAATAATGTTGAATGTGTTTATATAAAGTCTACTCGGCAAAGCTTTTGCTTTGAAATTATTGATAATATTATATTTAAACTTTTTGAAAATTGTACTTAACTCAGCCTAGCTTAACTTTATATTACCTAGCTTTTACAATAATTGTGAGTGGTTATTGCAATCTACAGATTCTTTATAAGTTAAAAAATTAGACATTTAAATTAAAACCTAACATTTGCTATAATTTCACTTTTAAATAAATTTAAACTTATCTCTTCACAAGGCTTCACTTCTGAATGAACTTGAATTTGGCTTTGCTTTGAACAGCTTGACTTTTCTTATCATTTTGCTTATAAATAAATTAAAACTTATCTTTTCACAACATTCACTTTTGAACGGGATCGGGATTGAAATTGCTTTAAAAGAATTTAACTTCTCTTATCATTTTGCTTATAAATAAATTAAAACTTATCCTTTTAGAACATTCACTTCTGAATGAACTCGGGATAGACTTTGCTTTAAAAAATTTACTTTTTTATCATTTTACTTTAAAGTTATCGTTTCATAACATTTCACTTTTGGTTAAATTTGGATTTGAGTTTGCTTTGAATACTTAACACTTTGACTTCTATTTTGGAGTTTAGTGGTCATCGTTATTTTTCATTATGGACAAAGGAGTTCAATTTCCACCGTTGCCCTCGGATGTGGATGGACATGCAGCTGCTGATGATCATGTGGAGATTAATGGCACACCGGATGTGTCGGATGTTCCTAATTCTTCTGCGTACGCACCAGGAATGTCCTCGTTTAACACCATGAATGAGCACATGAGGAGCAGAGGAGGCAATGTGCCTGTTTTTAGTTCAAAATTGCATGATTTGACGAAGAGCAGAATTATTTTTGACGGTAGCTCCTGTGTTAGGGAATTTATTACTCGCGTTGAGGAGTACTTCTTGGTTAGGAACTATCCTGAGTTTATGTTAATTAGTTCGTTCTCTGATCTTCTCGCTGGTGTCGCTGCCAAGTGGTTTCGCGCTATTCGCATTAGTGTTTCTTCGTGGTATGAGCTTAGGGTTGCCCTGCTCAAGCGTTTTGATAAGCCTGAGCATGATTACTTTTTGGAGCATGAGCTTCGTACTCGCAAACAGAAGCTTAGTGAGTCTCTTCCAGACTTTATTACAGAACTTATGGATATAACTAGTCGCCTAGGCACCCCTATTCCGGAGTCGGTGCTTATATCTATTATTAGACACAACATGTTGCCGATTTATACGCCCTATGTGTTTGGTAAACAGATTGCTTCGCTTGAAGATTTTATGGATTTAGGTAAGCAATTGGAAGTTTTCGTTAGCCGGAAATCTCTTAAAGATTCTGCTAGACCTGTCAAGTTTGAAAAAGTACAGTCCAACGCTGTTGTATCGAACGATACTAACATTACTTGTTTAAAGTGTAAGTCCACCGGACACCAATATAAAGACTGTCCTTCGATTCCGGGTATGATTTGTTTCAGGTGCAAGAAGTTGGGAGTTATCACAAAGTTTTGTGATGTGTGCAATTCGACCCAGCGAAACTCTCATGAGTCAAAAAACTGACTAGGCCCCATCGAGATCCGGTTTCGGAGAAAACTTGGGATGGCTCGATGTTAAAAAAATTTGTTAGTCGCACTAAACCCCCTGATAGGGCTACTTGCAAAAAGGAATTTTCAGACTGGTTAGGGTATTTAAAAACTTTTTTTAGAAATTATAAGGCTGCGCCTGTTTTATTTGTTAAAAATAATGATTCAAGACCTTATTTAGAATTTTCAATTGGTAAGGATAAATTTTCGGGTTTATTGGATAGCGGTTCGAACAGTTGTATTCTTGGTTCTGATAGTCACCACCATTTTCTTAAATTAGGTTTTAAAATTGAACAAGTGCCTAGTTATACTTCTAATTCAGCTTATACTGCGGATGGGACAGCTTCAAGGGTTATTGGAGCTATTAATTTGCCGGTTACCTGTGATAATTTGACTAAAAATATTAGATTCATTATAATACCTTCATTTAACATTCCAATTATTTTGGGATTTGATTTTTGGCTTAAATTTGATCTTGCTAAAGATTTGTGGAAAAATATAACCTTTATTAGTGAAAATAAAACTCGAGTTTGTACAGTTACTAGTGCCGCCGAACTTACTCCTTCAGAGAAATTAGAACTTGATGGAACAGTCTCGCTTTTTGAAGACATTTCATATGAGAGGAAAGGACTGGGCCTCACTCATATTGTTCACAGAAAGGGTTCTTTACATTTAGTTCCGGATGCTTTGTCTCGAATCGAGGCGTCTAAAATTCTGGTTTCTGCTATACAAGTTGTCACACCCGATGATGATATTGTTGATCCTTGGTATAGAAAAATATTTGTTAGTTGTCAAAAGTTTCCTTCTAGATATAAAAGTTTTAGAGTTGAGGACAATACATTATACAGATTTTGTAAGAATAAATTTAGCCCGAATAGTAGATTAAATTGGAAAATTGTTATTCCTAAGGAACACATTCTTGATACTATAAGATTAAATCATGATGATATTAATTCTGGTCACCTTGGGATTCATAAAACTATTAAGAAATTAAAACAACATTATTTTTGGAACGGCATGTTTAGTGATGTTCAGCAATACATTAAATCTTGTGACATTTGTAGAGCCTATAAACACAGCACCTCCCCACCTTTTGGCATTATGATTAACCCTAAAAAAGTGGACCACCCTATGGTCATGCTCTCAGTTGATATAATTGGGATTTTGCCTAAAAGTTATTCCGGACATAAATATATTCTTTCAGTTGTAGATGTTTTCACCAAATTTTGCTGGATTTTCCCAATGGTTAAGGCAACATCTTTGACTATTTGTAGAGTCTTCGAAAAGGAAATATTTCTTAAATTTGGTTGCCCTAAAATTATAGTTTGTGACAATGGTACTCAGTTCACTTCCAAGCATTTTGTAGATTTCATGAAGGGTTATAACATTACAAAAATATTTTATAACACGTTGTATACTCCTCAAAATAACCCAGTAGAGAGATATAATAAGACGATAGAGACTTGTATTTCATGTTTTGTTAAAGAAGATCAACGTACTTGGTCTAAATTTGTTTCTCATATTCAATTAGCTTTAAATAGTAGTGTAAATCTGGCAACAGATTTTACACCTAATTTTCTCATGTTTGGTAGGGAATTAATTTTGGACGCTTCCCTACACCGTTTTAGTAATTCTTTAAATAATTTAAACCAGCTTGAATTGGGAGAAAGAAATTCATATGCCCTTTCTCTTAAAACCCTTAGTGATATTTTTGTTAAAGTTCAGTCACATTTGTTAAAAGCGTATAAGCGTAATGCGCATTATTATAATATCGGTAGGAAGACCATTTCTTTTGATGTTGATGATATTGTTTGGAGGAGAAGTTTTGTTCAGTCTAATGCTCCAGCATATTTTTCGGCCAAGCTTGCACCTAAATTTGTTAAATGTAGGGTTCTGGAGAAGATTTCAAATAACGTTTACCTTTTACAGGACCTTACGAAGAACACCATTGGTCGTTATCACATTAAAGATATTATTAAGTATTAAAATTTCACTATTTGCCTATTCACCCTATGTCCCCACTATTATTATTTTTTGTTGTTGGAATTAGCCGTGTTGGGCCGGTTGAGAATAGCTCATCCCCATTTCTTCCCGTGGATGTCGTAGAAGGCGACTAAGAGGTATGAAGAAGGTAGAACAGCAACATTACCAGCTGGAATTAGCCGTGTTGGGCCGGTTGAGAATAGCTCATCTCCATTTCTTCCCGTGGATGTCGTAGAAGGCGACTAAGGGGTATGTAGGTAGAAGGATGAACACCAACAACATTTTCTTTAGGGTTATCTATTAGGGGGACGTATTTTATTGGCTTATAGCTACATTAGTATTATGTTTATTTGTGGTGGAAGCTATCGCAAGATAGCTACTGTCAGGCGTCGTCATGTCGGATGTTGTGGGTCCTAAGGGATGTTAATTAATTATTGCAGAAACAGGTCGACATGGTGACTACCCTTAGATTATATAGAAAACTTTATATATTTACATCAAGACGGACTTTTACGTGGTTCCGCAAAATTTTGTTGTTTCAGAGTTTAGAAAGGTTATGTGTGACCTTTGTTTGGGTGGAACAGTTTGTTTAGGTGGTGACGTATTTTATTGGCTTATAGCTACATTAGTATTATGTTTATTTGTGGTGGAAGCTATCGCAAGATAGCTACTGTCAGGCGTCGTCATGTCGGATGTTGTGGGTCCTAAGGGATGTTAATTAATTATTGCAGAAACAGGTCGACATGGTGACTACCCTTAGATTATATAGAAAACTTTATATATTTACATCAAGACGGACCTTTACGCGGTTCCGCAAATTTGTGTTGTTTCAGTGTTTGGATAGGTTATATTTAAGCCCTATTTAAGTAGGATATTTGTAATTGTTGTATTGTGCCCGGTAGTTCGGTGGTGTTGAGCCGATCACAATACACAATTTTTTTGTGTTCACACTCTTTCAAAGTGTGGAACATTTTGTTTGCCTTTTGTTGTATTGTGCCCGGTAGTTCGGTGGTGTTGAGCCGATCACAATACACAATTTTTGTGTTCACACTCTTTCAAAGTGTGGAACATTTTGTTGCCTTTTGTTGTATTGTGCCCGGTAGTTCGGTGGTGTTGAGCCGATCACAATACACAATTTTTTTGTGTTCACACTCTTTCAAAGTGTGGAACATTTTGTTTGCCTTTTGTTGTATTGTGCCCGGTAGTTCGGTGGTGTTGAGCCGATCACAATACACAATTTTTTGTGTTCACACTCTTTCAAAGTGTGGAACATTTTGTTTCCTTTTGTTGTATTGTGCCCGGTAGTTCGGTGGTGTTGAGCCGATCACAATACACAAATCCTTTTATACATTATTCTATTAGAGTCGGTGACGAAGGTGTCCAACCGTACTTCTTGGATATTGTTATCTTTGTTAGATATTCAATTCCTAATGGATATTTGTTTAAGATTTATTTTCTAAAGTTAATATTATTCTATTAGAGTCGGTGACGAAGGTGTCCAACCGCACTTCTTGGATATTGTTATCTTTGTTAGATATTCAATTCCTAATGGATGTTTGTTTAAAGTTTATTTTCTAAAGTTAATGTTATTCTATTAGAGTCGGTGACGTAGGTGTCCAACCGCACTTCTTGGATATTGTTATCTTTGTTAGATATTCAATTCCTAATGGAATTTTGTTTAAGATTTATTTTCTAAAGTTGTTATCATTCTATTAGAGTCGGTGACGAAGGTGTTCAGCCGCGCTACTTGGTTATTGCTGTCTTTGTTGGAATTACATTCCTAACTGATATTTGCTTTAGTAAAGTTTGATATTGTTCTATTAGTCATTTATAGAGTTTTTGTAGAGATTTGTTTAGGGTTCTTTTTGTAGAGTCTGAGTCGAAATTTTAGATGTTCCCAATGTTTATTTTTTGAGAGTTCTGTTTGGTTATTACTTTGCAGCTTAAAAGAAAGAGTCCTTTCTTTTAATCTTTTTTTTTGGGTTGGTATGTAATGTAACGTCGTAGTATCGACTTATACACTAGAAATTATAACCTATTCGTTTTGATACCATTTCCTTGTTGTGAGTTTAGTTTTGACAGATGTCACACCAGTTTGACATAAGCTATGGAAATTTGGTAGACTAATCGATTTATTTAAGAGTTGTCCCTTCCGATGGCGCTCTGAGGTAATTTTGTGGCTGGGAACACTCTACTAGTTGTCATTCTTTTTACGGTCGGATATTGGGAGAGAGTGGTTGACATATTTTAACAATTTGTTGGTTCTTGTTGAATCGTTCTTAATTTGGCTAATCACCACGGTCCATGGCCAGATAAATGCGGCGGAAGATGCCCCGCTGTTAGTTATCGTGAATTAACGGTTATTTCGACTTTTTCGGAAACTAACATCGAAAGATTCGCCAAGGGATTCGTTGGATTTTCTAAGGATTTGACACGTTATTTTGTTACTTGCTATTGTTTGGAGCTTTGAAGAATTTTTGAAATATTGTTGATAAAAGAAACTCTGCCGGAAGCGCGGGGTTTCTTTCTTTCTTTCTTTATTTCTTTTTTTTACTTTTCTTTTTTTCTTATATTTTTATACTGGAATTTTTCTGGGATATTAGTATTATCCTCATTAGAACATTACATTTTTTATAACCTATTTTTACAAAGGTTTGTTGTGTAAAGTTGCTCCCCACTTACATTAAATTAACCATGAACCTACCTATGGCATTAGTATAATAGCCATAGAAGCAAGAGGCTGCCTTAACATCCACGTGTGAAGAAGCCAAAGAGAAGGACAGCCAGACATCTCCTGTCTGGCTCATGTAACGTAGAATTTTAACTTAAAGGATTGCAATGACAACAGAAACAGTAACCAGTGTAGCGATACTCTTAGCATAGTATATCCACCTGTAAGACCTTACCCTTCAGACACTACGGGTTAATAAATCTGCTTTTAAACTAATTGTTCATTAGTCAGTACTCCCCGCCCTAGATTAAGGGTTCAATGTTGGCCGAGTTATCCACGGCATTAGTTTGTTATTTTTTAAGTGATCTGTAAGTTACCATTGGGAGTAATATCAGATCAGATCTGCACCTGGCGCCCGAGATCTTAATTTGTTCAATTTTTTATTAGGTTTAATTCTGGTGACAGATCAGGTTTTTTTTGTTTGTTTGTTTGTTGGTTAACTTCCAGTGGTAGCAAAGACACATTTTAGTTTATTATTCATTTATTAGTTCACAACACAATTAACAATATTTTTTATTTTTTTTTATATTACAACATAAATACCTAAAACACAAAAATACTTAATTGATTCTATGTTAATACACATAAATATCGCATATTGCTTGTATAATATAACTTAAAAAATATTGTTTTAATTTAAATTTTATGTTTTTTTTTGTTATACTAGTACATAAATCTGAGGGTAGGTTATTAATAAGTCGCGGCACAATATAGGCGGTAGTCCGTTCGCCGTACGTAATATTGGCTCGGTGTGTGTGAAGCCGGTTCTTGGAAACTGCCCGAGTGCTCAATAAATTGCCTTATGGAATCATAAAAAAATTGTTCTTACAACAATGTGTAATCTACTTGGCTGTGAATTGGCAAAACCTTACAGTATTTGAATAAAGCATTTTCATTGTCACGAAATTCATCTTTAATTTTTTTTTGAGACTATATTTTTTAGAATTTTAACTTGAAGTTTACAACTATTAACTACACGTGAACTTTTGTAAAGTCTTAGTAATTACATCGGAAATAAGCCATTCGTCGCGTTGTTCAGCGGCGATAGTTGTTCGAGTCGAACTTGTTTCTCTCCTCATGGTTCGTATTGTGTAGCACAACAAAATTGGCCTCATTCCACCTTATGTCATTCCTTCAGAATAACAGCTATCACTCTAATACGATGGCGACTTAATGATGTTGTCTTAAACCACACTAACATAGTTATAACGTAGCCGTGTGACCTTCATTTGATGATTGTGGATTACGTAGTAAAAAAGGACGAAATCAGTTATCCACACCACTCACAGACTATTAGTGCTTCATTTGATGATTGTAAACAGCTAAAATAAAGAAATACTTTATCTAACTTAGCACCTTATTATCATTTGGTAAATCTTATACATGGGTATAGGAAGAAGAGGTGTAGAGGTATGCTATTTTCGTTTTTCTATAAATTTTATTTCTTTTCCTACATAACATTGTTAGTTACAATGTTCGGTTGCTTGCTTAAAAGTGGGTATAAACGAATAAATGTCTACTATGAATAACTATTTAAATATCTAGAAACACTATCACTCATCATTAACTATCCTAAATAGTATCGTCTTCAAGAACTAATGGCTATATTTGTTTCTAGGTGCTGTACTGCATAGAAAATGCCGTGGGTGCTCCAGCTCCTGATGGTCAATTTGCAGCGTACAAAGAGGAGGTGATAGAGCATGCACGGCAAGCATTCAGAGTGTCTCCTGAAGTACATGCACGAGCATTGCGTTCTGCTGGCAGTGAGCGCCCGCCCACTGTCGTCCTGGGCTGTACCGTGCTGGAAGCCGATGGACTTGAAGCCAAAGATGCCAACGGTAGTGTCCCGACTTGTACTTCTGATTATGTGTATTTTACAGCCATTTTACTCACGTAAGAAAGACTCTAATATGCCATTAACAATGACTTCATAGAATAGGTATTTACATTTAATACAGACTGTTTGTAAAAAAAACAACCGAAGATTTTTATGGTATTTAGTAGCATACGAGTTGTTCAGTCTGGTAAAATATTATATAATTCCTAGAGTCCCTAAGTTTGCCTTAGTTACATACTCAGACACTTTCATTTTTGACCCTATCCGTAAAGCACTTTTCCTAAGGCAAAACTTGAAGAAAGGGTTCTTACTAAAGTTTGATCTCTTAACTAAACCTTTATTGCTATAAATCTACTTATCCATATGGTCCATAGTAGTCTTTTGTTTTTTATGTCTTCCATTGTTTCTTAACATATTTATAGCTGTTACGTTTTCATTTCAACAAAAGTCTTGACATTTCCACGAAAGGCTTATTTTCAGGTAACACGTTGAATATTAATCTTAATAAAGCTTTCTTAAATGTGTCATAAAATATTGTTATTTTTCCTTAGCCTTCACGTGTATAAGTTCATACATTATGTGACATTTATCTTTATATTGCTGACATTTTGTGTTTACTCCCGGTTATTGCAAGGATTTTTATATGCTATTGATGATATAAACCACATTAGTGGAAATAAATGTGAAATTGTGATTTATAAAACATTTTAATATCTTGATTTAGGTTTGGAAATGCTTTTTATGGCTCTTTCGGTAATGACATGACACGTTTTATATTTCTCAAAATGACTTAGGGTTCAGCGACCCATACTGCATGTTGGGTATACAACCAGCGTCACTACCAGCTTCCCCGCGAGCTTCGGAAGACGAAGGGCGCAAACACGGCTTCAGACTGAGTTTCAAGCGACGTGACGGACGTCAGCAACGTGATTCCCTTGGGCGATTGCCCGCTCGTTATATACGTGCTACTAGCGTCAGACCACACACACTCTCACCAAAGTGGAATGAAACATTCAAATTGTAAGTAAATCTATGAACAATACTTAAGTACGTTCTAAATACTGACCCCAAATATATCAGGGGACCTCGTTTTATATCCCATTTTACATCAATTCACTTAACTTAATATGCTACAAAATCTGAAAGTAGTAAAAAAGAAAATAAAAGCAGAGAGAAAAGTGCAGTAAGAAGGTAAAGCGACTTAGGTCAAAGAGATAGGCAAAATGAAGCAAGGTCCTCTAAGGTCTTTGGGGACATCTGTACCTAGATTTTATTTTGTCGCTTGATGAGGGTGCGGCTAAAATGTTTTAAATATATTGTGCATGGCTGATTATTAGTGACATCGATGACATATCTTCGGATGTTCTGCATCTGGATATTTGGGACCATGATGACGAGAGCTCAGTGCTTGATGCTGTATCACGTCTTAATGAGGTTCGAGGTGTGCGTGGCCTCGGACGTTTCTTCAAACAAGTTTGTCAAAGCGCTCGTCAGGGAAGCCAGGATGACTTTCTAGGTGAGTATATCTCATGTTTTCGTTTTTCGATAATATTACAGTGTAATGTAGCGTTCATATATACAATTCTATGTCATTGGTATTCGTGATTTGAATTAAATAACTTGATGATATGATTGGAAAAAAAGTTGAAAAACATTGACAGCTTTAATATTTTTTTAGAAAAATATGTACCTAACATCTATATAGGCCTACGTCCTAGTATAATCTATCGATAGGCTAATAGAAGGATAAAAAACTTTTTTTCTTTAAAATTAATATTCAAACTTTATCTAGATTGATTTAAACTTTTTCTGCCACATCATAAGTAATTTAATTGGTTTGAATAGATCGGCAAAAAGTTAAATATCACAATTTTACGACTTTTACTTACCTACTTACTTGGTACGTTTTTATGTAATGTGTGACTACGGCTTTTCAAACTTTTTTAGCTTTTGTCGTAGTTGAGTTTTAGTTTTTACTTTTTTTTTATTCTAGTCTAAGGTGTTGAATTAAAGTGTTTAGATATGTTTATGCCCGTAAAGTTTTACGCTAAATATTCATATTACGTTGTAAACCCGAATAAGTTAATCTTATGTCTACCCCATCAAACAAAACCCAAGAAATTTCACGTAAAATTGCGAAAGCCTTTATGCTCCCTCAATCCACCCCTGTCGTAAAATCCGTTTTGAGCTATCATTTATATTTAGAGACGTTTATGTTGGTACATATTTCAACTCATCACGTGCAAATATTAAACTATGTGAAAATCTTAATAATATGTTAAATACTAGCTGACCCACATAACTTACTATGCGTCTCTTTAATCATGCTTGACTCCTATTAGTCGAAGCGTGATGAAAAAACATGAAAATCGTTTAGATCGTTTCAAAGTTAACTGTCAGCAACAACGTGACACGAGAATTATATATAACAAACTTATATTAGTTTTTTTGGTCTAGCGATTAGCGTATGCGACAGCCGATTAAGAGGTCTCGGGTTTTATTTCTAGACTGTCCCACAGAGTGTTATTGATTTTTTCTAATCAAAGATATTCTAAAACTCCAGGTTGTTGAGCCTGGAGTTTGCCTCGGAGAGCACGTTAACTGGTTGGTCCCACGCCTTATCTCTCTCCGGTCGTATCGGCTAGCCATCTTATCGGATTATGAGAGTAAGAGAAAAGAGAGTTTACGCATATGCTTGTGCATATATCATAATATCTCCCGCATAGTTGGTTGATATCCATTAATATGCATAAACCTGTCAAAAATTAAAAACTAAATAATCGAACTAGCTGCTATTGATTCCTTAAAAGGTGGTTAGCAAACATGAATTGTAGGCCGCTTACACATATTACAACATACACTGTAACCAATTGAATAATTTCATTTGTACTTACACAAGTTTATAATTCAAACATCATACAACTGCTGTGTAACTGAGCAATAACATGCATCATACATTGAAACAGTTAAAAATTATAAAATCAAACTTTTCTTAAGCTATTTTTTGTAACTAAACCGAATAATTAAATGATTTTAGAAATTGTATAAAAAAGAGTTATATATAAATCAAATTCGGGAACTCGAAACATACCAATGCGGTTGTTTATCTACGTTTCATCATCAGTCTATTACACTCTATTGCTGGCTATAGGATATATATATATAATCGGTATCGATCAGAATGTCGAGCAATGAGAGAGCTCATTGCTCGACATTCTGATCGATACCGAAATCTAAATATATGCACGTACCTAGCTACATTTACTTAAACCTAATATATAGAATCCTTAAACCTACAACAGTGATTCCCGAAACATGGTTTTAAAGCTCTTATGAAATTAATAACAATAATTTTATTTCGGTACAGGTTGTGTCAATATTCCACTTCGTGAAATTCCGTCGACCGGTGTGGAGGCGTGGTACAAGTTAGAAGCCAGATCTCAACGCTCATCAGTACAGGGACGTATTCGCCTCAGGCTATGGCTGTCGGCTAGAGAAGCGAGCCGTCATGACGATGACAATTGGCAACAGGTATATATTTTTATTGATAAACTAGCTGAACCCCGCGGTGTTACCCGCGGTTAATGTTGTACCGCGAGTAACGCCGCGGGACAAAGTTAGTCTAAAAAAGTAGCCTAAGTTACTCCCCGGATCATCAGCTACCTGCCAGTGAAAGTCCCGTCAAAATCCGTCCAGCCGTTCCAGAGATTACCCGGAACAAACAGACAGACAGACAGACAGACAGACAATATTTTTTTTAACTACATTTTTGGTATATGTATCGTGTCTACATACATATGCATTAAGTAAAAAGCGGTTATTTTAATATTACAAACAGACACTCCAATTTTATTTATTTGTATAGATTTATAAAATCTTGTCAGTTGTTCAGCATTTTATTTTTTACTAGCTGAACCCCGCGGTGTTACCCGCGGCTATTGTTGTACCGCGAGTAACGCCGCGGGACAAAGTTAGTCTATAAAAAAGTAGCCTAAGTTACTCCCCGAATCATCAGCTACCTGCCAGTGAAAGTCCCGTCAAAATCCGTCCAGCCGTTCCAGAGATTACCCGGAACAAACAGACAGACAGACAGACAGACAAAAAATTTTTTAACTACATTTTTGTTATATGTATCGTGTTTACATACATATGCATTGATTAAAAAGTTGTTATTTTAATGTTACAAACAGACACTCCAATTTTATTTATTTGTATAGATTGGTGCTAACCTTTTTCAGGTCAGGTCCGCCATTTTAAAGTTATTATGATGTGCTTTGAACGGTTGATGTGGATTTGAATTTTTGACGTGACAGTGTCTAATAAATTGATTGAATGGCGGCTGCATGCACGAAAAAGGATGACTCACTGTCCAGTTACGCTCATTGTACGTCGTTGTATGTCATCATTTCATCAATGTTATTTTATGGCGTTGTCACGTTAAACTATTGTCCGTAAACCGACTTTACAGACAACTATATTTTTTTTAGATTTGGTCCAGTAGTGCAGTACAGTATTGTTATTAATGTAAATTTATTACCCATTGCAGGAGTCATATTATGTTCATGGGACTTATTAATAATTTAAAATTTCTGTAATTGACAATAATTCATACCTATACATACACACAACGATAGATAATTAATCGAAAGGAGACAGGATCGGAGGAAACAGAAATACTTTTTCATCTTTAGTATCCCTTTACGAATTTAAAAAACTAGAATCAATCTATAGGTGTTTTGGGTTGTTATTTTCTTATTCAGTCCTTAAAAAGGGTCTTCCTGATTCCAAAAAAACCTACATTCTGCTAATGGATTTGTAATAGATGTGTGTATATCTTGTCTCTTTAAAGGAGCAGGTAAAAGCTATAACAAAAGACGTTAAGATAAGATAAAATTCATTCATTCGCTCAAACACATGTGTACATACAATAATCAATCACATGCAAGATATAAAATTAAAGAAGGCTCAACACATGTTTACCATGTACTATGGCTTACGAATATAATTATAATTAAATATGGATAAATTACCATCACCGATCATTTCCATCATTTAACCTGATATCATCACTATATGAATATGAATACTTTAACGAAATTAGGAAAAATTTAAACAGTGTCAAGATCAATTATGTTAATAGCATTTAATTAGGTACTTAGTTATGTCAAATCAAATTTATCATTCAAAAAGTAATTTAAATTAAAATAGGCTTTTCCAACAAGAAAAGATTTGACTTTCTGCTTAAACGCTTGATTATCCAGATTTTTCCAACTGTTAAGGAATCCCTTCTTAAGTATAACGTGGACTTTCGTGAGGAAACCTCAGTAAACCATAAAGTATATGTGAGCAAGATAAGGCGTGATAGTAGCAATAAGATTAACATAAGGTTTTGCTGCTTTTGGGTCGCATTTTTTTGAACTGCCTAATTGTTGTTGTGTTGTGTTGTTAATACCTATAAAGAGAGATCCGTGTGTGAGACCTCAGTATGTTTATTTAAATTATTTATATTTTCCTATTGACTAACTTAAGAATTATTATGCTGAAGGTATATCAGTAACGTATTTGAGTCTTCATTGACTGAATGTCTTTTTAGGCAACATCTAATCAAGTGAGCGAGCGACTGAAGCAAAATTGCGATGACACAATAAATCTAATTTATTTCTTGAAGGATTTTTTTGATGTGATTTTTCCACGCCATACAAGACTTATTTTATTATTCAGATTCTAAAAGTGATTAAATCCAAAATTCAATAAGCAGTTATCAGGACATTATTCTAGGTAGTAGAGCCACGCTGATTTCATCACGAACGACCGGGGTGGTACTACCCTCGCATAGGTGACCACCACTCTTGGATTCTGTTTATGCCTTCCATCAGGCCGAGTAAAGTCATTTTGCCACATTTAAAAAAAACATATGTCTAATTTATACATTTCTATTAACGTTTAGGTTCGTCAACATGAACGTTTATTTGGGGTGCTTTTGGCACACGAAGTGGAGACTGCGGGAGTTGCAGCTGCGAATGCTGAAGGCGAGAGCAGCTCATTATTCGAAGGTGAACTATGTGGCGCTGCCCAGACGTTACTTCACCAGCACGCGATACAGGGTGACTTAAGTGCTTTACAAGCCGCCATCGCGCGATTTGCAGCTGCCTGCAGGCTTAATGGTGATGCACCACTTGATCCAAAGTAATTATTTACCAATCACTGTATTGTAGTTATTTAATAATCACTGTAGGTATTAAGTACACATATTTTATCACATTTAGTATTCGGTACGTTAACAAATAAAAGCACCTCCGAAAGAATAGATATCTACACTCGTCATATCGAATCATTATTGAATGAATATAGAATCTTTTATTAAAATCATCAGAAGAAGCAACATATTTTATATTTTTGCTTTTAATACCTACAAAAGTTAGGTAAATTTTGATAAATTGAATAAGTTTCTTAGTGTTTTCTTTGGGATGCGGGATTGGAGGGATTGGAAATGGTAAATCAATCGATTTTGACATTTTTCTTGTGAAGGTATATGTATAAGCTGCTGACAGAGCTCGAACACGCTTGGTGCGCATGTGAAGCGATATTGGGCTGCGGAAGCGGTGACTCTGGCTCCGGAGCATCTCGGGACGAGGAGCGGTGGCTCGCCGACTGCTTCTGCGAGTTCGTGGAACGAGCCTTGCATCAATTGCGACTGCACAGGGACCTATACCCTGTATTACATCAATACAGTCTCAACAAGTAAGTAAATTGTACGCAGTACTTTCTTTTTTTTATTTAAAATAAAACGTGAGCCTACACCAGAGCATCACTAGGCCGCCATTTTGTGGGTTACCATCCTGCATTGTGTGGCAGTGGCATTACCTGCATTCGCAATGATTATGGTGACTACCACTCTTGGATTCTGCTTATGCTTTCCATCAGGCAGAGTAGAGTCATTTTGGCTGACCCATACATAAAAAAGGAATAAATATCATCGTGGAAGACTTTACAAACATACATGAAATGGATACAAGGTTGCCCAGACTCAGTCTAACAATTTGTGGATCATTAAAAATATTGTCGAATGCGGGATTTGAACCCACAACGCTTTACAGTAGATAGCGGCGTGTCGACCGCTTAAACAACCAGGCCAACCGTGCATCTTGCACACACCTTATAAAAGCTTTTTTTTTTTCTTTTTTTTAACGTTTAGAAGCTCCCTCGGGCCGTCACCGCGCCGGGGTTTTGCGGCGGGGCGGTGTATCGGAATCGAACCGACTAAAACCAAGGGGGTTTTAGTCGGTTCGATTCCGATTATACTATTAATAATAATTATACAGAATGTCGGTAACATTATACATATATATATATATATATATATATATATATATATTAAAATTTAAAAGATTTATTAAAACCAATTTATTGTTCTCAGGTTAGAGTATCTACTGCGATGTCTTAATCATCTTTCGCAGATGAAGGCTTTCTGGCGCTGCTGTCCTTTCAACAAAGAAATCAGGTAAGTTTGACACTTACAAATCTGGAGACTCTTACCAAAATTTATAATTGTTTTTTTTTTCTCGTATGTACGTTTGTTTGTAGACTTGTACATGTGTCGGATTCTACTAGGTACTATAATTTGGTATCTCTAGACAACGTAATTGAAAGTTTATTCTAGTCTATAAAATAAAGTATATTTTAGTGTTGTACTCCCACGAGTTTTTAATGGATTGGGCTTGGTACAGTAACAGTTTTCTGGGGAAAAAGATAAAATTTTACATTATTTAATTTATTACACCATTAAAGCATGACCTACATATTTATCTAAGCCGTTACTTATTTTAAATGAAGTATATCTTTCTTTGATAGACATGATGACTAATTTTGAAACACTGTTTGATGTTTGGAAGTATCTCTTATTGTCAAAAACAGTTACATTTCTACAAAAAATAAAGTTTTAGAAGGAAAACATTACGATTTAAATTTTAAGTTTGAAATTCGCTCCAAGACGCCCGGTGGTGTCATGGCGTCAGTTTGTGACGTCATGTCGCAGAAGCGACGTCGCCATTTGTCAACCAGTGTCAATTATAGCTCTTACAAACAGACAGTGAACATCTTTTTTATCCGAACCTTTATACGAGTACATACGTGACATAACTCGCTCTGATTTGTGTTCAACTGAACATGGCGGATTGCTGTATTTTGTATTATAATTTTCGTTAATTAACTACTAATCTTGTCCTAAATATGAAAATCAATACGATTTTTATACTCTATGAACCCCATTTCATCGGATAAATACTTAATTTTAGAGATTCTTGGGTAACCAACTAAAATTAAGTATTTATCTGATGATTGACAGTAATTTCATCATGTCTATTGTCGTTTTGAATTGCAATTGAATATTTTAGTTTCAAAGTACCAAAAATTTACACATTTTTTACATCTTTGTATTTTATTTTTTAATACATGATTGTTTAATAAAACTTCTAATATAGGAGTGACATAGTCAGCTCACTCCGGAAAGGTACCGCGGAATGGTACGAAGCGTTGTGCGCACAAGACACAGAGTCAGAACGTGGTGAAGACCTGGTTAACCTGATCACTCTTGTACAAATCGATTTGCAGCAGGGCCTTACTTACTACCACCCATTGTTCGAAACGTAAGTCAATAGCTATGAAATTTATTACCGATTTAAATTATAATTTAAATGAAACAAACATTAATTAATTAATAGGAAATTTTAATAAAAAGAAGGAAATTATTATTTACATTAATATATTTTACTTTTTTATTATTAAATATCTCGTTTTTTATGGAAAAAGGGTCAAACGAGTAGACGTACCGCCGCCCATGGACACCAGCAATACCAGCGGGATCACAAGTGCGTTGCCGACCTCTAGATGGGGAGTTTAAAATAAATTAAATATACAAATAGACATTCCTAAAAGTATAAAAATAAAGGAAAAAGTACCTACCTTGTGAATGCATACGAACCTGTAAAAAATAGTTTATCAATACTGAATCTTAAGCAGTTGTCCGTAGAACTTATATTTTTAGCGGAAAAGAAGTTCACAGAACAGTTGTCAACAGAAGAGAGAAGAAATGGCGACAGAAATTCAAAATTTTATACTTTTACTTTATATTTTTAAAATAATCCTATTTTAAGTTAAAAACAACTTTTTTCTTACAGTACGAACAATGTTCATTACTTCAGCGTAGTTTTCACACAAATAGATAAAATGGTAAGTTAAACAAATTTTAATTTCGTTTTATTAAAACCTCGTTGCATGAAGCGACACAATCCTCTTAGACGGTATTCTTTTGCATAAAATCTGGGCAAATATAACTAAAACTGGATCTAACATTTTTATTCGTTTGTCATAAAATAAGACATATTTTCTATAAACCCTGTTTTGACTACAAAGCCATTTACGTGGCTAAATAGTCTAGCTTTTTCTTTTGCATTTAACAATAAATTGCATATAAAATGGAAACCATCGTGCATGCAGGTAGTTAGTTCAAGACAATTCCAACAAATGGTGTTTCCCATCATGCATAAATAGTAATCGAAGCCTATTATATCATTACGAGCATTGACATGACATTTTTTTCTCATTGCAATTACCTTTATATACTGATATATGACATTGTTTTACTTAGGTAGTAGTGATTGGACGCGAATATATGAAAATAGCACAACAGTCTACTCTGTTACGCTTTATCTATCAGGTCTATCTGATTAATAAAATATTTTTGTCCGTAAGATATTTAAACTTTATTTTTAAATTTATTATTAAAAATTACAATTAAATGTAATTGTTTATTTGGGTTTTACTGTATATATAATCATAAAATTTTACCCAGAAAAAAATACAATTCATGTTAACCAATTTTGTATATACATGACTATATATTGGAATGACAAAAAAGGACATTCAAAGAGCGTGATGAAAACGGATTAGGACCCTTTTTCTAGATATGTAAATACTGTTTTCTATACCTTAGGTGTCGGAAGATGTCAGGCAATGCATGCAGCATTGGTTAATAGAAGGTTGGTGTGGCGTCGTTGAAGAAAATATATTCGACGAACAATTAAACCCGAGTAAGTGTACTGAAGCAAAAATATTCCATACTAAAATGAATTCACAAAACAAATTCCATGAAACTTTTGCTAGTATTTTGCTTACAATAGCAGTTGGAAGATTCGAGAACTGCGTTAAGCGATATATCCATGTATATTTTGATTATACTTAACCTTCATAACATTTTCAGCCAATTCACTCGCTCATCTACTAAATAATCATAAAATTTAGCCATCAATGTCTCGTATAGTTAAAAACTAGTTGAAAAAGATGACAAATAATTAAGAGACATTAGTTAATCCAAGAACAGCTATAGCAACTAACACGTTATTTTTAAAATTTATCAGTAAGACAATACATTTAACCTCAAGATAAATGAACAACTATGGGTTTTATATAGATAAAGCATTCTAAAAGTGCGAAGTTACGGGTATAAAATTGTAATATATTCGGCAGTTTGCGTGGTGACAACTGCGAAGACTCTCCCGTTCGAAGTATTATCTGCAGTACGGGAGCTATGCGCTGCTGCAGCACTGGCACCGCAGCCTCACCCCCATTCGCACGCGCCTCATGTCCCTCATGACCCACCACCACAACTGCTCGATGCTTATCAGTGAGTTATCATACCCAACACAAGACTAACTAAAGCAACCACAGAATATATTTTAATTAAAAATTGGCAGTCATAAGAACTGCCGATAGAAGTGAAAACTTATAACTTAGAATGATATTTGTAAAATTAATGTGTAAAAAAATAGACATTTTATATTGTTTAAATTAAAATTATCAACATAAAACATTAGCATGTCGGTTTTAAACTTTCATGGTCAGTAACATTAAAATAGGAATCTGCGGGATTGCTACCATGTACCTTTTTGTTTGTGAGTATCCGATATTTCGGCGCTGTTGCAAGCGCCATGATCACGGAGTAACAAAAAGGTACATGGTAGCAATCCCGCAGATTCCTATTTTAATAGCATGTCGGTGACGCGAACCCATAAGATTTTCCCCTACAAAAATGTGCTCAACATGACTAAAGAAGTTTTCACTTCAATAATTTAACAAACTGAAACCTACACAGAATCATATGTTAATAGAATTCGGGGTTCTTGAAAAGTGCATCGTCATTTATACCTTAATCATTTTACTTATTTACGTATCAGACACTTTATATAAATTGAAAGTTCTAACCCGCCTAACTATCACCAATAAGCACGCCTTGTGCGAAGTTATGTTCCATGACTGATTAAATTTGAAGTTAATGAAGCGCGTTTTTTAAGTATTTTATCTTTGATTTTAGATCATATATTTCAAACGGAATTAACATAATATAACAGTAAAAATAACGTAAGATATAAGGTCAAAAATATTGTGTTTAACAAATTGACTATAGAAGTGTCGGAAAATTTCGCCTTCCATCACATAAAATATTCATCGCAACGGAAGTACGCGGCTTATTTCGATGACTGAAATATCAAATGTATTTTATTATAACCTCTGACACATTTGTTGCAATAGATATTTTATGGTTTTATATTATAACATGCAAACATAAAATGAAGGCATACATTTTTCGCACGGTTTTATCAGCGAACCGACATTTTCACTTTATGCATTTTCTCATCCCTAAGCAAATTAACGTTTGCCAGATTGGCGTGCCTCCAATATTAACTTAAAACGATTTTTGTTTTAAAATACCTAGTAATATTACCGAACAGTATCCACTTACTGTTCTTTTGAATTTTTGTTCTCTTTTTTCTTTATATTTGTTAACACCTAGACGAAGCTTTACTACTGCGATTGGGAATTATGTGTATAGTTTTAATTGGACTTCAGATTTGAAAACAGAGCGCATTTAAAGTATTCCACAAGAAACCAATTAGTTTTAATTAAGAAAGCAACCGTGAAAGTGGGAGATTACAGCGATAGCAAGCACGTCTCGGTATGCTAATGTTGTTGTGGTCGCAGGTGGTTCGAGCCATTGATCGATCGGTGGCTCGCCGTCACTAAGACTATGGCGCTTCAAAGAGTTCGAGCTGCCGTGGAACTGGGTGAGTTCTCTACTTTCATCGTTTTATTTGGTATGTTGTTGTTTTTAGGTAAGTCTATCGTTATTATCAACATATGACAGTTATGTGTGTATGTTATAGTTTAAAACTATATGCTCGTTAGTTGTTTATGTTATAAAACATTAAGTACTTATTTAAATGAACTCAAATAGTTCTCCTTTATCTGCTGCACAATGTTCCTTAAAATAAATAAAAGTTCCTTATATAAGAATTGTATTTAATTGTTTATACTATCCCTAAAAAGCAGCAAACAGTAACAGAGCAAGTAATTGTTATCATCAAAGCGCGTTAAACACTTATATGAATATTTTTGGGAAATATTTTACCTGTAACAAATAAGAATAAATGTAACCAAAACAAACATATTAACATACACTTATCTTTGTTACAACCTACACGTCATTAACAATAATACGCGTAATTAACAAACAAAAAATGTGACGATCGGACACTGATTTTAGATTCAACCACACTAATTCAAAAGGGGAATTATTTGGAATGCTAGTTTAGATATCTTTTGTGAACTTCTAAAGGGCAGCCTGTATACCATTTCAAAAGAAACTCTAACTTAGTGGGTAATAAAGAGGAGTTATTTTGGAAACATTGCCATTGTGAGGGCAAAAGGCAAGGTTCACACCCCGCTATAAGTCGAATGGTCATTTAGATAAGCATCGAAATGTAACTATACCATAACACGAAACGATTTACTGAATCGTGTCAAATAAAAGGTGGCTAGCATTTTAGAACATTTATTGACGTAAATACAAAGCCTCTTCAGTTATTGATATGTGGTTAAATAAAAAAAGGCAGAAAACGGCTTTTTCATGCGCATCTCTGAAATAAGATATAGCGTTAAACTATCGACCAAGCCTTTTAAGATGAGGGCGGAAACTAACTGATGGGCTGCCCTTTGCGACAACTGATTGAGTTTAAGTGAAAGTTACAATTCTTGCCTTTCGGCCGACCGAGTCAAACACTGAATATCAATTAGAACGAAATTACAAACAACGCAACAGCCACTTGCTATTGATTTTCAGACAACACTTCTTCACTGTACGAGTATATCCATTATGGTAAAGGAGTTCAACGTAAAATGACATAGTTCGTGCTGTCGTGTTTCGTTAGTGAGTGCGAGACCGGAGGTTCAATGATACAGAATCATCTCACTAGGCCGCCATGGTGTGGATTGCCATGCTGCACTTATGCTTTCCATCAGGCAGAGAAGAGTCACTTAGGCAGGTCATACATAAAAGTAGGATTTCGAAAGTGCCTTGCTGGATACAACATTACCAAACACTGATCCAGAGGCCCAATGATGCAGTAGCATCACTAGCCCGCCATGGTGTGGGTCACCATGCTGTATTGTTGCATTGTCTGCATTCGTAGTATGGTGACCACCACTCTTGGATTCTACTCATGCTTTCCATTAGGCAGAGTAGAGTCATTTTGGCAGAGTAAAACATAAAAAAAAAAAAAAAAAAAACACTATCAGACTATAAATATTTTTACAAAGTATACCTACTAAAGTCTACTTAGAACAGTTTGAGTCGAATGATTACGTAAGCAGGCGTGGGGTTGCTGTTATATAAGGAGTTATTGCATTTCAACAATATACAGACCAATACTGTATTTGTAATAATTTACATGACCGATTTATTGAGTAGCATATTATTTGCAGACCGCCCTGTGCAGGGAGAACATCTCGTAAAACATAGCACCTCATCCGTAGATACCGCTGCATGGTAAGTTAATACTATTTTAGATAAACCTCATAAAAGTATTTTTCTTAAATGTAATAAACTAACAATTCCAAGGAGTTTCAATATAAAGTTTAAGAAACTATAGACAACAAGTAAAATTTTAACAAAAACAAAACCGACTTCAAGGTTTGACTCGATTTCTCTTGAATGCCATCATCAGATCTTAGTGTCCTTTTTATGGTACCACCGTTGGGGTATCTTCTTTCCATTAAAAAAAATCATCAAAATCGGTTCATAAGCGACGAAGTTATCCGCGAACACACATAAAAAAAGAAAAAAATATATACGGTCGAATTGCCTCCTCCTTTTTTTGAAGTCGGTTAAAAAAGAACTGGAAACAAAACTGAACACTCTAAGTTCATAATGTAATCTAAGTTGGGATCGTTTGATTGATGTTTGTGGAGACTTCCTTTTAGATCATATTTACCACCTATTTATAGACTACAAAAATAACTTATTAGGTATGTACTTCTTTTATAAATAACCCAAAGCTCTGGCCTTTTGTTTTTATTAATTTAATATGAAACCCTGTAACACTATAAAACTAATATGTAAATTATCAAAATATATCAGCGTTTAATACTTACGGATATTGGTGTTTAAGACTAAAAATCTATAAAAAAGCATTGGCCAACACCATCTCAGGATTAATTTGATAAAAATGTGTTTATACAAAAAACCGATTTGTGATTTTGATCTAAGCTTTTTACGAGAGGTATTTCTTTCAAAATAAAAGTATATACAAAAGAAAAGTAAATAATAAGAGTTTAAAAAGTTCAACGCACGGTCCAGCGTTTGTTCAAAGATTATTGAATTATAACAAAGGTTGGAATGTTAATTTTTAGCTCGAATAGACTAACAAAGTTAAATATGTTGTAGACAAGTTGGCTCGATCTCATAACTAGGTTTCATACTCTGTTAGGAAACAATACCTGCAGAGGAATGTTTTAATTTAACAACTGTTTTGGTTTAGCAATTTCACCGAAATGTTAAATTGAATGTCAAAATGTAAATTAGCTCTTCAGATTTGGTAAGATATATTTTAATCACGCTTATTTTAAACAAATTCATTAATGTATGATTTTAATTTCCGTGACGACGTTTAGACCTGTGTTAATATTCATGTATATGTTATGAATAGGTTTCAGATAGCTTTGGATTTCTATATTCCATTACAGAGAGATTGAGTGTACAAAGATTTTTCAACCAATCCGCACCGAATTTTAAAATAAAAAAATATCTAGCCTTAATAAATTAAAAGTGACTAAATGACCAAGCTTTGCTCGGTATTTTCTTTGGGTAAATTTTCTAAAAATGAATCCTAACTAGATGGATTTATCCCCGCCAAAACAGATTATATATATATACAAGAATTGCTCGTTTAAAGGTATAAAATAAATAATGCTATGATAATAAATCTTTTGTTCTGCCACTCATCTATACAAATAAATAAAATTGGAGTGTCTGTTTGTACTATTAAAATAATAACTTTTTATTAAATGCATATGTATGTAAGGGAGCGAACCACAATCTTTTGCTCCCAGCCAACCTCACCTGCACGCGGTGCACCCTGCTGAACAACAAACGAGGCTCTGGCGACCGACTGATGGCGGTATATCCATCCCAAGAGGCGTAACTAAATACAATAGGC
Organism: Spilosoma lubricipeda; assembly: GCA_905220595.1. Taxonomy (NCBI): domain Eukaryota; kingdom Metazoa; phylum Arthropoda; class Insecta; order Lepidoptera; family Erebidae; genus Spilosoma; species Spilosoma lubricipeda. The sequence continues at coordinate 9,676,640 of HG992290.1, forward strand.
CGGTGACGGGCAGCAGCGTCACCGGTGCAACAAGTTACGCCCTGCGATCACCAACCCGCCTGCCCAGCTTGGTGATTATGGGCTAAAATCCTCCATGCGAAAGCAACAAAAGCCACGGCCCCCAGTTCCCGGCAGTCCCGCTATTCCTGGTCATGGTGGCGACCACGGTAACGGCGGGACAGGGGGTGCTAAGAATCACCGGGTTACGGAAGGCCACCATAAGCGACTGACTTTGGCACCCTATAACGGCCGCACGTTACGGCTAGACTCGCATCTGGCTCAACTTGAGGTGGAACTTGGGAAGATTAGGTGGCATATCCTAGGGCTATGTGAAGTCCGAAGAGAGGGGGAGGATACCATAACCCTCGACTCAGGCCACCTGATGTACTTCCGCGAGGGAGACCAACAATCCCAAGGTGGCGTGGGGTTTCTGGTAAATAAGTCCCTTTCTGACAACGTAGTGGAAATATCCAGTGTGTCGAACAGGGTAGCGTACCTCATTATCAAACTTACCGAGAGGTATAGCCTCAAGGTAGTACAAGTGTACGCACCGACCTCGGCCCACTCGGACGATGAAGTGGAGGATATGTTCGATGACATATCGAGGGCCCTGCACTTCACTACTAAAACCCACTACAACGTCGTTATGGGTGACTTCAACGCCAAAGTGGGAGTACAAACTTGCAGCGAATCGGTAATAGGATCTCATGGATTTGGAAGCAGGAATCATAGGGGGCAAATGCTTGTCAACTTTCTCGAGCGGGAGGGGCTGTTCTTGATGAACTCCTTCTTCAAAAAGCGGACCCAAAGAAAGTGGACGTGGCAAAGCCCCGACGCTATGACTAAAAATGAGATTGATTTCATCTTGGCGGACAGAAAGCACATATTCAGAGACGTCTCAGTGATCAATAGGTTTAACACCGGTAGTGATCACCGACTTGTCCGAGGCTCTCTGAATATCGACTTTAAGGCTGAACGTGTCCGTTTGATGAAATCCAGGCTCCGACCAACTCTGTTCAAGTCACGATGGGATCTGAAAAATTCCAGTCAAATTTGGAAAGTCGATTTGCTGCCATGGAAACCACAACAGACGTAAACCAGAACCTTGAAAATGTGGTTCGGATTCTCAGGGACGAAGGTACGAGATTTTGTGAAATGCAGCGTAAAAGCAGGAAGTCGAAGCTTTCAGAGAGGACACTAGGGTTAATGAGGGAACGACGTGAGAACCCACCTGTCACTTCGTTGGCCAAGAGGACTCTTAACCGAGAGATCAGCAGGCTTGTACGACACGACCTCCGATGCTCCAATCCTCTTTCGATCGAAAGAGCGATCGAGCGGAATCGGGGGTCAAAAGTGTTCGTACAATCTCTTGGAAGAAGTCAGCTGACGAAGTTGACCACATCACGTGGAGAGGTCGTTACTTCTAAGCCGGCCGTCCTTTCGGAAGTCGAAGGCTTCTACGGCAGTTTATACGCTTCGCATGTATCTCGTCCTGATCCCGAAAATAAGGACCCTAGAGCCACATTAACACGCCACTACACCGAAGATCTGCCAGAAGTCAGCACTGATGAAATCGTGATGGCTCTTGGACAGCTGAAAAATGGAAAAGCCCCTGGAGAGGACGGCGTTACAACAGAGCTGTTGAAAGCTGGAGGTATGCCCGTACTGAGGGAGCTCCAAAAGCTTTTTAACGCTGTCCTGTTCGAAGGGTGAACTCCAGAAGCGTGGAGCAGGAGTGTGGTCGTCTTGTTCTTCAAAAAGGGTGACAAGGCCATGTTGAAGAACTATCGGCCCATTTCCCTTCTAAGCCACGTCTACAAACTGTTTTCAAGAGTCATCACGAACCGTCTTGCGCGAAGACTCGATGAATTCCAACCACCGGAGCAGGCTGGGTTTCGGAGCGGATATGGCACCATAGACCACATCCACACAGTGCGGCAGATTATACAGAAGACCGAAGAGTATAATCAGCCCCTGTGTCTAGCATTCGTGGACTATGAGAAGGCCTTTGACACGATCGAGACCTGGTCTGTTCTGGAGTCCCTGCAGCGTTGCCAAGTGGATTGGCGATACATCCAAGTGTTGAGATGTCTCTACGAAGCCGCCACTATGTCCGTCCAAGTACAAAATCAGCATACAAGACCCATACCATTGCATCGAGGAGTGAGACAAGGTGATGTTATATCCCCGAAATTGTTCACTAAGGCAATGGAGGACTTCTTCAAGACGCTGCACTGGAAAGGGCGTTTACCGTTGGGGTAAACGGGTTCTTGAGTGGAGACCGCGATTCGGCAAACGCAGTGTAGGACGTCCACAGGCCAGGTGGAGTGATGATTTGCGCAAGACGGCTGGCAGGAGCTGGATGCGAGAAGCCGAGGATCGAACTAAGTGGCGTGCAATTGGAGAGGCCTATGTCCAGCAGTGGACTGCGATAGGCTGATGATGATGATGATGATGATGTATGTATACACGGTACAGATACCAAAAATGTAGTTAAAAAATCTGTCTGTTTGTCTGTCTGTCTGTTTGTTTCGGGTAATCTCTGAAACGGCTGGACCGATTTTGACGTGACTTTCACTGGCAGGTAGCTGATGATCCAGGGAGTAACTTAGGCTACTTTTTTTAGACTAGCTTTGTCCCGCGGCGTTACCCGCGGTACGTCAATAACCGCGGGTAACACCGCGGGGTTCAGCTAGTTTACGTAATCAATTTGTATTGCTCCGTCACATCCAAAAGTACAAAAAAATATATAATAGGATAGTTGACACCACAGTCAAATTGGTTACTTTTTATTTCTCTCTTGTTTCAAAACTATGACATTGTATGAAAACTGTACTATAACCTCTCCGATGTTGAACGCCACGTAATGGTCGCTGTCAATTTCTTCCAGTCTGTTGAATGCCACGTCGTGGTGTTTTTTCCCCGGTCTATTTTAACCATGAATTTAGCTGCTTTATATTGTTTGCAGCTTTGTCGCACTTAATTATATTAAAGAGAATAAAACAGAGATGCCCAGAGGCGCCATTTCATTACGTCAGCTGACAATGTAAATCGTTCTCATTCGGCGGGAATTTTTGTGACGTACGGTTGCTGGTCGAGTGAACTTTGAAATTGAATTTATATATTAATTCGGATGTGAATTCAAAAAAAAAATCATCATCAATCATACATCATCTGATAGTATATTTAATGACCATTCTAAACATACCAATATCTTATATAGCCCCAATACATTTTTTATTGGAAATCGACGTTTTAATCAGAGGCGAAAATGTACCGGGACTGCTGTCAAAATCGCCCCACAGTTGTGTCAATTCGGATCAATATGGCGCCACTGACGAGTGGATAATAAATACAAACTTACGGCGTCACTGTTGATTGAGTAGCCTAACTACTCAATTGAGTAATATATTTCTATTTTTGTATATATGTATATTAAAAAGTAATATATTGCTCAGTTGAGTAGCCTAAAACAGAAACGTCACAAGTTGGTTATATATATTGGTATATATATATATTATGTTATATGTTTATTTGATTAAAATTTGTTATACAAATGAAAAGCTGTAGTAATTATATTTTCCGAGATGTCATCAATAATATTCGTTTAAATGAAGGTGTATATGTGTATATACAGTCAACTACTTTATTTGTAAATTGCGGAATATGCTATACTAGAATCGTAAGTTTTATACATCGCTCGCCTACTATCAAGCTTGAAATACAAGCAGAATGTCTGATGTTAAAACGTATCCTTTAATGATGTGCACTGTAAGCGAAGAAAATTTGTATGAAACATAAAATAATTTTGGACTGTTTTTAAACGTACCTATCTTATTACGCAATGTAGCTTGTACCACATGCGGTTGGTATGGCGTGCTATAGGCGGTGCAGAAGAAGGGACTGCAGGCGGAGGTCTACGCTTACTCGAAGCTGCATGTGCGACCGCACTTCACTATGCCGATCTTGTGCATGGTGCACTTGCTGATCAAGGGTACTATGATAACCATGGTGAGCTTGAATTTCTCCATATAACATCGTTTAAGAGATTCTAAGATTCTAACACACAGCTAAAAGGTTTCTTACTATCTTATTTCCTATTCCCTAGAGTCCATTGTTCTCCAATGTTGTGTGAACCATGCACTTGTATGAAATACCTCAGAAGTTACTTTCATTAATTCATACTGAACCGTTTATGTTACGTCATCGGTAGGTACATACGTAGCTATATTGCTGATGTCACAAATGTTTCATACAATGAAATATATATCATTATTTAAAAGTGAAAGATAGAAAAGAATACTACGATTCCACGACAATTTTATTCAAAAATAAAGTCAACAATTTCAGAATACGGCGAAAATAGAAAATTATTTATGATATATGTATATTTACTTTAGTTAGTACAACCAACAGCAACAAATAAGAACTTGATCAGTTTGATGTGCAACATCAAGCCACTCAAAGAATTGCAACTACATAAATCAACAGAAGTTCTTAAATACTAACCAACACGGCACTACACCTTAACAATAATGCAATTAAAATGTCATCATTGAAAAAAACGTAACATTCAGCATACAACTACGTACACTATTGATTTTGGTGTTAGACGGATCAATACACTACTCCTTGCACAACTTATAGAAGTCGCCGCTCGCTGGAACAATGAAAAAGTTTTTCTGTAGTTGAAGGAAGAAAAAGGAAAAGAATCGATTAGGTATATTGATTGTGTATAATTATTTTGTTATGAATAATTTATATCGTGAGCATTTTAGTTTGTTAATAACATATGGGATCAACTAGTCTATTTTTTTACCTTAAAAGGGGTTAGATTCAATAACTCAAAGTTCAACAGTTTGTTTTCTTAAACGAATAAACAACAGTCGCTTATATTAAGTTTTATTAATTATTTTATTGAAAGTCGACTAATTGAAAGGTAACAACGGTAAGATTCATCCATAAGTCGTTTCTTAATAAATATTTAATTTGTGTCAAGCCTGAAATCTCTTAAATTTTATAATCTTTTGTTTTATTTCGTAAATTTATTTAATTTTCCTTTCAGGTCAAAATAAAACAACTGAAGAAATTTGTACAATCGTGAATAATCTGGAATATGTCCGGCGCTCTCTTGGCGAATATGACGACGATCACATGTAAGTGCGAGTTAATCTCTAGACCGTGAATATTGCGCTCTCTGAGCTCCGGATATAATATATATACAACATTCACCCCACCAAGCGAAAACATATCTTGTGCCATTCATCATAAAGTTTATATCCATTTATATGGTTCGACGGAGATTTCAAGAAATTATCGTTCAGCGATTGATAGAACATGAAACGCTCAAATGCACAGTATCTTCACTGAAGCTGAAAATAATAACAGCTTAGAAAACATAAAGTATCTTTCTTCGCCCTTAAGGCATTGAAGTGTTAAACTGACTCGTCCGTTATATAGAAAATGATAGATTTACTATTATGCTATATTTATAATGTCACATTTTGTTTCTACTTTTGCTGTTTCAGACTCTATTTTAGTTAAAGTGACTAGCACAAAATCATTTCGAAATTTTAATACTTCCATATCCTTCGTCCTACAGGCCAATCCATTTTTGCAGTTCGGCCATCTCTTTTGGCTGGATCAATTTATCTAAAATGTATATTTTTGTAGATGTGTCACAGTTTACCTTATACATCAATAGAGTACATCAGTAGATACCTAAGTACTCTGAACTTCTAACATAAACACTTACCGTGCAGTTAGCCGTAAATCTTAATTAAAAGTGAAACGACTTGAAAACTATATCAGTTTGACTTGAAACTCAATCTGAAGTTTGTACATTAAGATCAATGGGTATCTTACAAGAAGAATGGAGACTTTTGTCACTTAATCATCGTGTGTCTTAATGGTGCGGATGTTTCATCGACTTTGTTGTGCAGTAAAATATCAGAAATGTATATTTATATTTCATCTATATAAGTAAAAATGAATCACCAAAATGTATGTAAGTGCACATAACTTTCGCATAACTGCACCCAATTTAATAATATTTTTTTATGTGTTTGTTATTGTCGGTACAAGCTTTGTATAGAAGAAAATAAAAAAAAATCAGAAGTGTAATATTTTAGAAGTCTATGACTATACACTACCCGTTAGAAGCTAACGGGTATAAATACTATTACAATTGTTTCGTAAAAATATAAAATATTTACAAAAGAATTGGCGGTGCAAAATTCGCCAGGTCAGTAAGTTTATAAATAAAAACGACTTGTTATAATAAAGTCAACATTAATATAGATTTTATTCTGAATGCGTTCTACTATATTAACTAAATACCGTAGCGGTAGAAGCAATCAATGGCAGTTATTAAAATTTAATTTCTGATCGAGTGTGTCATATAAGAGTCTTGTAGAAATGGTTTAGTGTCCGTCCGACTTGAATTTGAATGAAGCCGAAGTTGGGATGTTTCACAAAATTCTATCGTAACCTACAAGCTACGAAGCGAAAGCTCTTTTCAACTTCATGTCAATTGTGTTAAGACGATAAATGTGTAGCGACTTATTTAGGATACGATGGAACTGTCATACGTAGTGCGTAAAGTTCGATAAAAAATAGTTTGGAATTTCATAAAATACGTTTTATGGTAGTTCCTTAATGTAATTAAGAAACATTCACTCAAAGGAAGGCATAGCTAACATGAGCATCAGGCATTGATTAACCATAAAATTTAACGAAACGAAAAAGTGTGCCGTCACGGGACGCCTGATAGATGTGAAACATCGAAATTGTTTTGTATAAGTTACATAATAAAAAAAATGTGCCGTTTTTTTTTCACTTTTTTTCCAGAAAATAAAACAACTGCTTATTACATTACTATTCATTTTTATTAAATATAAAATTTCTAAATTTTTACATTTATTTGAAATCGGGACGACTCAATTATTTTCATCAGTGACTGACATAGCGGCGAGCTTTTACCCTTCGCCTATATTCGTTCACATCAATAATAATATTTAAGTTAATTAAATAGGTGATTCTCAGATTAAAATAACATTTAAGTATGAAATTTAAATACTAGGAAATAATAATTAAAAAAAAAAACAGCAACAATATTTACATATAAGCGTCAAAAACCTCCTCCGCATCATCGCCTACCGGTAGCGTTCTCAAAAGACTGGCTGCATTGCCACGTTGAATAGCAATGCTAATTTTCAATGATAGAAAAAGGCCGGCCTTCTGGTCTTTCTGGTAACGAGAAGCGTCAATCAGTTGCTAAAATGATTTTACTAGTAAATTCTATATTTATTATTATTTTCTCAAAGCGCAAACGATGAAAATGCGCGTCAACTAGTCCGGGGCGCGCTTGGAACTTTGGACGCCCGTTCTAGCCGCGCGGCTTCACCTCTGGCTGCTCGCGCAAGACCTCCATTAAGGAAAGCCGTTTTTCATCTTGCTTGGTCACCTGATACACTACCTACACCACAGGTAATTTCATATTTAATTTTCTTGAATTCATAATGCTTTGATTCTTTTTATGCATATTTTTTACTGATGTGTGATTTTTTAAATCCACAATATTATTTCAAAATATGAATAATTTGGGTGGATTTTAGGCCATAACTCCACTACTCGAGTTCCTCGACCAGCACCTTTCATCACTAAATACGTGGTTACTCCCACGTGCCTTTTCTCGTGCTTTGGCCGGTTGTTGGAGTGGCGTGCTTAAGGAGATGTCTGCGCAAGCGGACGCTGGAGGCGCTGAGCGTCCAAGAGTTTATCACCATAGGCTCAGAGAGGCATTGGATTTGCTCGCCGACTTTTTCCACGCCGAAGGAAAAGGTTTGTTGCTTATGAAAATTAGCATTTAACATAAAATATCTATTTCGCGAATACCTACTCACAATATTGTTTCCATAGCTTATTTAGAAATAACAATAGACGGAGTTAGGAACTATAATCGCTCGGTTAGGGGATTGGTTGAACAATTTTGTAAATGGATATCTGTATAGGTCTCCCTATGTCGGAGGTGCACAATGCGGAGTGGTCGAGAGTAGAACAAAGGATGGAATATCACCAAGCGCCCACAGAGAAATTATTAGAGCTGTGGATAGCTGATAGACTCACTGAGCAATCCCGTACACCGCTGCCTTCTCCTTATGGATCGATACTAGTCCGGTAAGTACTTTGGTTTTAATAATGTAATGAGCAGAAGCTTTTGTATTATAATTATAACGGATGAATAACTCAATACACTTAATACATAAATAAATATTTAAAAATTATTCCCACCTCTAATATCAAATTTAATGTCGATAAGATTTATTTTTCTTTAGATATTGTATAATTATCTAATGTGGACGGTTTCAATATTGATAAAACTGTAATATGTTTTGTACTTTTTTCCTTCAGTTTTATTTACGGGTTTATTAAACAATTCCTTGCGTTAGACAATGTTTCATTACAAATTATGATTTAGCTTAACAATGACATAGTCGCCCTAACTGACTAGGAATGTAAAAAGTAAAATAACTACTCTTACCAAAGAGAATCCCTATAAAATACAATAACGAAAGAAAAATGTTAGGAAAAAGAAGAATATTATCTATACAAGTAACTAAAATTGGAATGTAAGTTTGTAATATTAAAATAACCGCTTTTTACTAAATGCATATGTATGTATACACGGTACATATACCAAAAATGTAGTTAATTTTTTTTTGTCTGTCTGTCCGTCTATCTGTTTGTTCCGGGTAATCACTGGAACGGCTGGACTGATTTTGACAGGGTTTTCACTGGCAGGTAGCTGATGATCCAGGGAGTAACTTAGGCTACTTTTTTTAAGACTAACTTTGTCCCGTGGCGTTACTCGCGGTACAACAATAACAGCGGGTAACACTGCGAGGTTCAGTCAGTTATTAATACAACGACAAGTAAACTACAAATGGTACATTGATACTCAGTTGCTGTCACAGAAGTAGGTACACACTGCTTTTCTATGATGTGTCAATAGTGCAAACGAATAATTTTCAACAGGGTTTACTTCAATCACGACTCACTGTGCGTCGAAGTGTTGTCGGCGCGTGACGTAATTCCACTAGATCCTAATGGCCTGAGTGATCCATTCGTTGTCCTGGAATTACTGCCCAAACGACTGTTCCCTAAAGCTCACGAGCAGAGCACAAACGTACAGAAGGTACTGTAGCAATATGATTTTGTTAATTTTTATTTAGTTTAATAACAATGTTTTTTCAAGACCACGTTTATAACGTTTATAACAATGTTTATAAGACCTCATTCCTGATGCAATCTCTTAGTGAAAGGCCGAGCATGATTCGCCCTTTCCGTAGTAAATTTGCAGTCACCTGCTTTACATAGATCTCTCCTATTACAAATAGGCCACTCACAGGCTAGATGAAGTGTTTATTTACGCAGACAGAAACTGGATGCGTCAAGCTAAGCGTAGTTACGGAGCATAGTTTTTATTATAGCTTTATTTTCCACTTAATACTTTACAAATATACATGCAATTATAATAATTTCATTTCTATTCCATTGTTATGGGGCTCTTTATGGGTAAAGCCTCCTCCATTCAATTCCACCTTTCCCTGTCCTTGGCCATATGCATTCAAGTTCTTCCAGCTATGTTCATTATGTCACCATCTTTTCTTGTCTTCCTACTTTCCTATTGCCTTTTGGGCCCTGCCATCTCGTTGTTTGGTGAGTCCATCTGTTATCCTCGTATCTTGACAGGCCCATTTCCATTTTTGTTTTAAACTAAAATGAAGTGCATCTGATAATTTAGTTTTCATGCGAATGTCTGCTTTCGGAGCACAGTTACTACCTTACAAATGTCCGTTTCAAGACTCATTGAGCGTTACTATAAGTGACTTAGTTAATATCCTCCTTTATCACTGCCTCGGTGGACCAGTCGTAGCGTACGCGACGGCTGTGTATAAGGTCTCAGGTTCGATTCCTAGGTCGAACCAAATGTTTCTATGATCTGCAAATATTTATTTCGGAGTTTGTACGTTTCCTATTCACAATATTTATGTATTTACAAAATAAAGTAAGTATTTATTTAAATCATTTGTCTAATACCAATAGTACAAACTCTGCCTAGTTAGGGACTATATGGCTTTATGTGTTAGATGTCTAAAAATTTTATTATTATTATTTTAACATACGTTTCATCATGCAACAGAAAACTTTAAACCCAGTATGGGATGAGTGCTTCGAGTTTGCCGTGTCTTTGGACGCGTGTCGCTGCAGTGGCGCGGCACTCGCTTTGTCCGTGTGGGACCGCGACGTGTTAACCGCAGATGACTTTGCTGGGGAAGCTTTCGTGGGTCTGGCGCGCGTGCCCGGCGTCAACAGCCACGCGCCGCCTGACCCACTGCGCCCGCTCGAATTGCCCCTCATGCAACTACACGATCGCGGTCAGTACAAACATCATTTATTTTTATGGAATAGGGGGCAAACGAGCAGACGTATGCGTACGCCTGATGGTAAACGATCACCGCCGCCCATGGACACCAGCAACACCAGAGGAGTCACAAGTGGGGGATGGGGTGGGATCTCCTGTGTCCTCACTCTTTCGGTGATACACGGCGCAAGCGTTATTTCACACCGTTTTCTGTTAGGCAGTAGTATCACTCCGGTGGAGCCGGCCCATGCATGCCGAAGCGTGGCTCTCCCACGGTAATACACATGGTCATACACACACTGCCTCAGTGGCAGTAAAGAATAAGTATAAGTGGTAAGGCAATGGTAGCGTATGTGACAGCTGTACTTGAGGTCTCAGGTTCGAATCCTGAATCAGGCCTAAAAGTGTTAGTGAGTATTTCTGATTACAGAAATGCTTAAGCCAATAGGCCCCCGTGCCTGGGAGAGCATGTAAAAGCCGTCGGTCCTACGCCTGATCTCTCTCCGTTTGTGTCCGTTCCATCCGTTCTATCGGATTATGAGGGTGAGGAAACGGAGAGTGCATCTGTGTTTGCTCCGTGGCTGATCTCCGTAGAGACTGGGTGCTGGGGCCACAATAGACTAGGAAAATGATATGAGATGAGATTAGACGGAGATTTAAACTAAATTGCAGTTAACAATTTTATAGTCCATCTAATCTAACAGGCGTATGACGTTTCAATCTTTTCAACGCGAAATAGCTTTGTAATAACAGATTTTGTAATAAACATACAACATTCTGTAAAACTGCAATTGATTTGTAAATATAAGGAATAAAAATCGGAAATTGGAAATTGTAGTGAGCGATTTCTTCGATACCCTAGATTTCATCAATCTGACAGAATTCCCATACGGTACTTCTTAGATTAGATGGACGATAATACTTCAAAATTACAGTTAAACTAAACGGACGATTCACCAATAGTAAAGTTCCTAAGTGATCATAGCGCTTGCAACACTGTCGAAATATCTGAAACTAATATTCGAAAACTAACTTGCTAAATATAAGGACACACCTTTCATGATAACTTATCTACTTACTAATAATCACGACCATAAATCATGTTTAAAGTAATTCTAAACTCTAGTAAAAGTTCGATTTATGTTATGAAATATTTTTCATGTAGGTCACCCGATTCTGCAAATACTGGAGTCACGCACAACTGACAAACTGGCTATTGACTTCGTCAAGAAACAAAAATTAAGATTTGCTGAACAGTAACATGTTTACGTCTGTTTCAACTGTTTTTTGTTTTTTCTATTTACGCACAACGTCCATTAAAATGTCGACAATATTTACAAATATTTTACATAATGGAATTCAATATTTTTTAAAACAAATTTAGTTATTGAGTGTATTTTATTGATTATGATTATTACTATATGTATAATTAGTGTTAAATGTATTGATGTCATCAGTATTATCATAAATATATATATAAATACTATAAAGACTGTAATTCTTCTACTCATGAGAGAATAATATATATATGTATGCAAAAATTTCGTTTATGTGTAATTTCAAATCATTTTATGTGTATAGAGTTAGTACGCACCCTTGGAGCTTATGTCCTTAGTCGTTAGTCTCTATTAGAAGTTCCCGACCAAGTACTTTAAGGCTCGTTGTAACAATTCATATACACTACTCACGCTACTGTCTTAACTGTCCTCCAGCCAACTCTTTTTACAAATATTTCACTGTTCTCAACGTTTCCTATTGAAATATAATAAATGTGATGTTAGCAGTTTTAATACAGTAGCTTTGTCAACATATTGGGTCAAGAAAGATATTGTGGTGATATAAGTATGTAATTTTAAGATTTGTCGGTCGAACGGTCTTTCCTGAAATGTATTGAAAAAACAGGAACGTACGTTTCATTCCGTGGTACCTGCGTTTAATGACTAAACACATTTTAATACCACCAAAACCCTTATATCATCAAAATATTCTTCTTTTCCCAAATATTTAATTATATCATAATAGTCGTTGTGAAAATACACAGGAAAATAGGATATTAAATTGACTTGGTTCAAAGACATATTGAAGACATAACACGATGATAAATGCTTCAGTCATTGACTTTTTTACATTTTACCATAAAAGAACTCGTTATTGGTTTTTTTGCCTAATAATTATAATCCATGGGTGGATGGATGGTAAACTAATTTTCAAAAATAGTCATGGCGTCCAATAACTTAATCCCTATTGCTTTCTCGTTTCGCTACCAATTGACACCGTCTAGTAAATAGACCAGAAAGTGTGAAATCTGTTACTGTTTCATTAACTAATTCAGGCACTTCGTGGCGTGCCTTGAGGGTAATTGTCATTAGCTGTATTACTATTTACAGCGCATTATTTTTATTCGTTTCACTTAACCCTTCAAATATTTTTTTACTCTAAAATATAGAACAATTTTCCTACCAGGAACATTTGCTTGACGATTGCTACGGTCATTCATACATTTTTACATCATATTGTGTACAAAACTTTGATACAACTTTATGCATATGAAACGAGCTTTTGTATTAACTACCGTCACATCTACAAGTAGACACTTCTACATAATGATTATATTATTTATTGTGTAAAACCCATTGTCTTGACGACTGATTTTTCATCGTTAGAGTTAATTATTGTATGAAGATATATTTTGTAACTGTACGTGACATAATACATGTACATGGTGTATACAAATATACTAAATGTAATAGATATAATGTATTGATGTTTTAAATTAGCAAATGAATATTATATACCTTTATACTTATAACGATTAGTGTAAAGAGAGTATATGAATCAAATTTGTATTCGGAGAAGACAAATGTATGTGTATTGGTGAAGGGATGGAGTGGCAGAAATGTTTTAATTATGTGTGATGTGTGGGTATGTTTCCAACCAAGATTTGAATTGTATGTAGCCACTCAGAGGCTCAATCTAAGTATGTGTTGGCAGGTCAAAACTAGATGGGCGCTTTTATAGCTCGGAGTACAAGATCTACCGAAAGTATCTGATACGTAGTTATAGTCTTTCACACTACGTCATATAATTTACTATTTGCGACACTGCTTTATTTTTTTTATCAAAACTACTATCTAATGCACCAGAATTTACGTCTGCTCAATAATGTTATTTATTTCCATCCCACGGTTGGCTGGAAGATATTGCTATTGAGCAATAAGGCTGCCAGTTGTACTAAGCCAGCATTAAGTTATGTACTTGATTATGTTATATACAATAAAACAATTTATTATTATTATTACTTCAGACGTATAATTTAGTAAATGCTAAGATAGTGGTGCAGTAATAACAGAGACTGCAGTTATTTCCAGTCATAAAGTCATTCATCAAAATTTATCATTAAATGCATTGTGAGTATCGGTTCGTGTCGTGCTACAGTCACTATATACGCTATAAAAGCGCCCAATCTCCTCACGGTGTACTTTTGGCACGGGTTAGACGCACTAGATTTAATTCTGTAAACATATTCATTTAAAATTTTTGTGTGAACGTAAAATAACTTAACATATAAAATAAGGAAATCATAGGCAGATGTTGTAAACGTGAACCTCCCTTGTCTCTGTGCACCTATTACTTATAAATACAGTGTAGTGAAATTGTGATTGATGGACATTCTGTTGCACATAATTGGAACCTCGTAATTTCATATCCAGTGCTACCCTAACCATATCGCTGAGCTTTTATCGTCTACTTAAGATTAATATAAAATTTTATAATACTATCAAAAATCTTGTTGAGATGCCAATATTTAATGATAATTCGCAACCTTGCTGAGCTGCAAAATTTTATTTTATATAATATATATTTTTGAATACGGACTTGAAATTTTGAAATATTTATCTTTTGGTAAATCAAGACCATCTCAAAAGTCAATTATTTAAAATAGGCTATGGGGGAAAGACATATTTTACATTGGAAATAACCTATATATTTTGGAACTTATTGCTCACGATAAAAGTCTTGTGATCCAAGACTTACATTTTCTTATACGAATTCAATTCTATATATGTTATATAGAACTTTTAATAAAATTCTACTTTCCGATATTAAATTTCATAACAGATGTGAAGATGTAACATATTTCAGAATTATGATATAATATAGAAAGTGTCGCTTCACAAGAAAATTTATTTTTCCACCATTTGGACCTCAATTTATCTGCCTGTCCAATATTTCGTTGGCTGGGTACGAGTGATGTTCTGCAACGGTATTCTCTTTATAATATAACTCTTTATTATATACTTTAGTGTTTATATCGATGTACTATAACTACCAACATCTAATTGTGTATGTTATTCAGCTATATTAAATGAATCTGTGTGTTGATCTGTATAAATCTACAAAAGCATATTTAAGTTGTACGTACTATTGACACTTGTGTTCCTGGCTTTAATAAACTCTTAAAAGTATAACAATGTCTTATGTTATTTCTTTTCATCTCAAACTTGTTTGTTATTAGTTCCTTTTCTTATATTAACCCTGTATAGTGTACAGTCGTCCAAGCGTACCCAAGTAGAGCCCTGTGAGAAAGCAACAGAATACGACGTAATCTTGAAACAAAAATGATAACATTCACGCAAGTCTAGTCAGTCGTGAAACGAACATGAACTCAAAGTTGATACTCTATAAAAAAATGTGAAAGAATGTCGGCCTTAAATTGAGCAAAGAAATCGCCTTGCGATTCATTTATACAACATAAAGTGTCAGCGCCATTTTGGTTCGAAGTTGCTAGAGTGTCACGGCGGCCGTGAGATATCAAGATGAAATTTCCCGCGATACCAACATTTAATTCAAAGGTGACTTTTGTGTGTCAGCTCATAAAAATACCGTTTTGTGCAATATGAATAGAAATTCTTCGTGAAAAATACATAACATATAAGATAGCTGGTTTTAATTATTACATCCTTGGTTTACCTTGAATGGTACGTTATGTCTAAAGCATCAGATGGAAATTATAACTTCTTTTTATTTTTTATTTTTATGGAATATGGGTAAACGAGCAGACGTATCGCCTGATGGTTAACGATTACCGCCGCTCATGGACACCTGCAACACCAGAGACGTCACAAGTGTCTTACCGGCCTTTAGGGGAAGGGGGAGGGTTTGAGGTATGGACCTCCGGTATCCTCACTCACTCGGTCAAACACATCGCAGGCGCTGTTTAAAACCGGTTTTCTGTGAGGCCGTGGTATCACTGCGGTCGATGTGGTGTAGTGGTATCACTGCCCATGCATGCCGTAGCGTGGCTCTCCCACGGTGGGTAATTCATACATTAATATCTTACCTCTATGCAGCCTTACTTTGAAGTTCTAACTATTTAGATACAACCAGTCAGGATCTGATTTCGGGTAGATTTTTGTAGCAAACGTCCAATTTATACGAATCAAAAATTCTCGAGCGACGTTAGTCAATTACAATAGGGTGATCCTTCTGCCCACTATACAAAGAATATATGTCACCGAAAGATTGTAAAAACAGTTAGATTATAATCTACCTAAGATTGTGATTGCAAACTGTCGATAGATTGTCAACTGTGATATACTGCTTACAAAATCACAACCTGTCACGCGTCAAATTGTCAACAATTCCTGATTGGGCGTCTTACAGTAGGCCGTTCAATGGCCATAGAGTTAGGTTAGGTTACAACTTCTTTGATTAATCACAAATTATTTTTATGGTCACAACAAATTTTATCTAACTAATTCTAAAGCTATAAGGTATTTTCAACATGAAATCAATATAAAATCATAAAAATACTTTACATTTGTCAACAAACGTATTTACAAACAAATATGGCGGCGCGGGACATTTGGCGTACAACCAATCAGTGCGCGAGATGCGATCCGTTGCATACCATATCACAATATGAGGCTTTAACTTATAATAAAAAGTTCACAACCTTTCGACTGTTTACAATCTCGCGAGATAGATTACAATCTAACTGTTCTGACAATATTTGACGTATTTTAGTATAAGAAACAAATATGCTCGCAGAAAACTAAAATACAAAAACATTTAACATTGTGTGTTAGATGTCCAAATTACGTACTTATTTATTTACTTTATTTTATTATTTATACTTGAAGTTTCAATACTCTCAGGAATTTCATAACTAAATTTACTCTCATCAGAGAAATGCGGCCATATATATATAGGGCAAAGGTGAGCAGCTAACACGATTATATTGTAAGTGATTTGGTTATGGTTCCTTGATCAACACAAAGTAAGCTTGTTTATGGCAACAGGCGAACTGCAGCTGTTTATTGCACTAATCAATTTCTATCTCCAACCAACAAAATAATTGAATCTTGCTCGAGAACGATGCTTGATATGCATATTATTGTCTATATTTAGCATTTAATTGCGATTCCTGGATAACGTTTACTAATTATATCGAAGAATACCTTCTATTTTCTCTTCTACCTGTAAGAAACATAAGGCAAAATGAAAATTGTGTGTGTTACGTATTTCTAATATAAAATGTTGTAACCTTTCTGTAAGTTAACCTTTGCAAAGTTTTCGCCACTGATAAGTTGAACGCGGTGTCGCGTCCCCTCTTACGACAGAATTTATATGCAGATTGCTTTAATATGCTAATGTTTTCAAAGTAACTTTCTGTATGCACACTCTTCAAAGGACCTCATATTTTTTAATAAAGTTTAAGGTGACATATTCAACACTATTATTGAGATAATCGTCATATATTTAAGCAAATATCGTAAAACTTAATCGCCTATCTGTGATCTATGTCATCAACAGCCCATAATGTCCCACTACTGGCCTCGGGTCTTCTCTCAGGAGAGGGTTAAGGCCATACGTCCCCACGCTGGCCGAGTGCGGGTTGGGGACTGGCAAGACTACGTTGTGGCTACGTAATCTTGCCGTTGGATGTTTTTGAGCCGCCCAAAGGCCTTCTGTGTTATCCTAGGATAACAACCGGGATCGACTGCTTAACGTGACCTCCGAATCACGGAGACGCTCATGGTATAATGCCAAAAGCGGTCACCCATCCAGGTACTGACCGCGTAACCGTTGCTTACCGTCGATGATTGTTTCTAATCACCGATTGCAACTAGGCTATGAGCGCCTCTTGAGTGATCTATGTACACCGGATTAATATCAAAGCATTTCAAATGTGATGTGATGATATGACGCATATGAAGAATAGAATTTTGACATATCAACAATAGCACCACTATACGACAACACAAATGGCGAATTGGTTTAGCTGGTGGCGACGCTGTTTTCTACTGGACCACATAAGAGA
The DNA here is from genome assembly GCA_905220595.1 of Spilosoma lubricipeda. NCBI lineage: Eukaryota > Metazoa > Arthropoda > Insecta > Lepidoptera > Erebidae > Spilosoma > Spilosoma lubricipeda. The sequence goes on from HG992290.1 coordinate 9,694,390, forward strand.
ACACTTTGTGTGATCCATTATTGTTCTGAGTCTCGGGTCTGTATTTTAAAAAGCGTCCCAGTCGTGAATCTATTTGTGAAACTGATTTTAAGAAGAAATGTTGTTAATGAACGTCACTTAAACAAGATTCACTGATCCAAATTCAAGTGAGTATCTATAAATTAATATGACTGGTGTCAAGCGGTGATTTCTAAGGCCTTTTAAGGGGAATGAACGTATTTGATGATGATGTTTCTGAATGAAAACGAAAGATTTACTTTACCTTACTTTACAAAAAAAAAAAGTATATATGTATTTGTATCAGTTGTCTAGTACCCCATAACACAAGCTCTGCTTATCTTGGGACTAGATGGCGTTGTGTGTTTAGATGTCCGAAATATTTATTATTATTTATTATTATTATTTACAAAAGAATCATACACCACTTTTAATAATATCAATTGATATGCAATTCACTTAAACACACTTTCAACTATTTGCTTAAATTAAAAATCTCAACTACGCCTAACCCACGCAATCTCTTTTGGGTCTCCTATTGCCGTAGCGTGATATTATATATATAGCCTTCCTCGATAAATGGGCTATCTCACACAGAAAGAATTTTTCAAATCAGACCTATAGTTCCTGAGATTAAAGCTGAAGAGTTTGTTTGTTTGTTTGTTTGAACGCGCTATTCAAACAAACAAACTCTTCAGCTTTATATAGTAGTATAGATTATGACATTACTAGTTGTTGCCCGCTGCTCCGCCCGCGTGTATGTCGGTTATCGCTGCAAATATTAGCCTATGTTTTATTCTGATGGATAAGCTATATTACTGTAAAGTTTCATCCAAATCCGTTCAGTAGTTTTTGCGTAAAAGAGTAACAAACATCCATCCATACATCCATCCATCCTTGCAAACTTTCGCATTTATAATATTAGTAAGATTATAAAGGACAATGGCAGGTTTGTATGGGACTTTTGTACCGCCTGGCGTATCTCATGGTAGGGATTGTTTTTGTATTTATTTGGCTGCTAAATAACCATTCATAACATATTGCCAGCGGTACAGAATCTGCCGTTCTCCTTTAACGAAGAGAAGATCGTTGTAATGCTCGTTTTGAAACTAATAATGAATAGTATTTTTCATGCGCAAACACCAATGGAATGATTCATCGGCAGTAGTGATCATAACGAGTAGGAACTCATTAAATGTTTATAGTTTTACCCAATTTTTAGTAAAGTATGCAGTTTTCGTCGAAGTAAAGAGTACTGTTGCGATTTAGAATTCGGTGACCAGAGAACAGTATTAAGTAAAAGATACTGATCCATCAAGAAATAATCGTAAAGAATATATAGGTTAATCTTCTTAGTTCATTGTTTAGTTAGTTGATCATTGTTCTGTAAAGACACTGTAAATATTGTACAATAAATAAAAAAGTAATTTTATTAGACAATATTTTTTGCAAACAAGGAGTTTACTTAGATATGGATCTGAGTTCCATATAACTGATTCATTCCGTTAACAATCAATGTACCGAAATATTTCCTTATTACTTAATGTCGCCATGTTACTGCCTCGTTGGGCTAGTGGTTAGCGTGAGCGACTGCTGATCGAGAGGTCTAAAGTTCGATTCCCGGGTCGGACTGCTTATGGGTTTTTTTTTTAAATAAATTCTTAACAGCAGCCCGGTGCCTCGGAGAGCACGTTAAGCAGTTGGTCCCATGTAAAAACTGATATTCATGTAAAACCGGTTGAACTAGTAGCCGACCCCAAATCTTGGGAAAATAAAGGCTAGGAAGATAATGACTTCATGTCGCCATGTTCGTGAAATAATTAAGAGCGACATGACCATCTACTCTAACACGTAACTATGAAGTAAACGCTCGGCCAACGTGAATTCTGTTTGCAGCTTGCCCCACATTACTTTGATTTGTGCACATAAAACCGACAGTAATCGGGTCGTTGGCCAATGTTGGTTGCAAACGACAAATAGACACAAAATGGCCCAATACACGTTGGTCAAAAGCACTCGCCGAGCGCGTCGCCGTTGGTCCAACGCAAACTGGGACTATCACACACGACCATTTGATCCCAAACTAGGCAAAACCTGTATTACGATGGCCAAACTGCTATTAAACATACTTATATATTTCTAAATACATACTTACATACTTTAGACAATTTTTTTTTTTTATGTTTGACCCTACCATAATGACTCTACTCTGCCTGATGGAAAGCATAAGCAGAATCCAAGAGTGATGGTCACCATACTGCGAATGCAGACAATGCAACAATGTAGCATGGCGACCCACACCATGGCGGGCTAGTGATGCTTTCGCATCATTGGGCCTCCGGTCTCGCACTCACCAACGAAACACGACAGCATGATCGCTGTCATTTTACGTTGATTTTCTGTGCGAGGGTAGTACCGCCCCGGTCGAGCCGGCCCGTTCGTGCTGAAATCAGCGTGGCTCTACTACCTTGTAAATGTAACAATTGTAGGTATAACACCCAGACATAACAAATGATCAAGTATATCATATAAAGATATATCCTAGGTGGGACTCGAATCAACGACTTCTGGCTTAGCAGTCGGTATCACTAACAACTAGATCAACATGTCCGTACTAAAATCTACAGTAAAAACTCATAAAAACTGTTTTAATGAAGGATAAGCTCCAATTTTGTATAATATCATCTATTATTTCATATAGAATTTATTATTTAGTCGGTTCTTAAAATAGCACCGACAGATGAAATTATTTTATGCCTTTATCATTAGAAGAGAGTATAATACTCTAAAACGTTATGTATCTAACTCTACATGCACATCTATACATATCTTATATAAAGCACTCTGATGCTACCGTCAAAGCTAATAAATCGAATTACTTCCCTTGTACTTCGCATCAAATACGTTATCATGCAAGTTATAAGTTTTTAAGAAAACATTCTTATTTGTTCAAGATGTTTGTTCAAATTTTATTTGAGTGAAAAAGATTTTCGCAATATAACGCCCATTCTATCAACTACACTTAACTATACTTTCTTTTGGTTTCACCGTATTTGGTGAAAAGAAAAACGTTAACATTTAAAAACTTGCCAAATAAATTGGAAAAGGTTCCGATACGAACACAAATAATATGACATGAAGAGGGAATACTTCATAGTACGCATACAGCCACGTGCCACGTACCAACGATTTTGTTAAAGCATGAGACGGCGAGTAATGCCAGTTTTCACCACCACTGACCGCGCTCGCTCTGAATAATAACAAGCCTCGCCATATCAATATCTTTATACAACAATCGCATACTATTTACAATACCAAAATTTTTTGTTTCACCTCAGTTATCTCTTTTCAGGCTCCAACAAGTAGCAATGCGATGCAATGCGGCGTGAAGTTCTTTCAGTGCATTAGATATCTCGCAGATATTTGCGATGCGTTGCGAATTTGCAGTTATGTGTGGGAGCCCTTAAAGTTAGCTATACCTATGTCATTATGACACATTACCTATTTTTCAAAATAAATAGATTTTCTAATTTTCTTTCGGGTGTAAAATCTTTTTCCTGAAAACGTGAAGTTGGGATTTATTTTATATTTATCAAAATAACTTCCGTTCCATACCAATTAAACGCACTGTACGATATTAGACTGCCTTATATTAACTCTTACTACCTTTATATACTTTATTTTCTTTCCATCATTCAAGGAGAGAGGCACTTTAGCAAGCTTTGCAAGAAAAAAAAAATAACAATGAATATTGTGACGAAGATACACGAGACGAAAGTCCTAAATAATATATGTAAATAATTCAACAATAAAAGCTCATTAGCTATAGCCTTATGGCTAAAATAATTTGAATAACTTACGTTAATTTGGAGTGCTAAGACAAAATTTAAATTGTTTCATTGTCTTGATTAATGATTCTATTTCTCTCATAGATTATATACTTAAACGTAAACATAATTGTAATATATTTTCTTTCCTAAGATAATAAATATCTACACAACAAAATTTAAATTTTTAATTAGTCGCATTTAGATAAAACAACGAAAGACGCAACACTGCAACGTCTTGCTTCTGCCCCAGCTCCTGACTGTTCTCCTTTTGTCTTTAGTCAATTTTCTGATTGTGATGTTAGGAAGAGCGTAGTATCTATTAGTTCGAATGCAGTAGGTTCTGACTGTCTAAGCCGTAGTATGATCCTCCCGATCCTTGATAAAATTCTCCCTGCAATTTGTCATATCCTAAACTATTCAATCTCCTATAGTGTGTACCCAAAGACTTGGAAGGATGCTCAAATTATACCTATCCCCAAAAAGAAAAACCCCGATTCTTTCGACGAATACCGTCCCATTTCCATTCTCCCGTTTCTCTCCAAAGTTCTTGAACGTCTTATCCATATTCAACTATCGAATTTCCTATCCAGAAACCTGCTCCTAGATCCTCTCCAGTCCGGCTTTCGACCCGGACACAGCACCACTACTACCCTAATCCATATTACGGAGGACCTCAGATCTGCTATGGAGAACGGTGAAGTCACTGTATTAACTCTCCTGGATTTTAGCAATGCCTTCAACACCGTTGACTTTGACGTTCTGCTGTGTGTGCTGCGCTCTCTTAACATATCTCCAACCGCAATTGACTGGTTTCACAACTACCTGTCTGGACGCCGGCAACGTATAAATATCGAAAACACTGTTTCTTCTTGGTGTAATACTACAACTGGCGTACCACAGGGCGGCGTGCTCTCTCCCCTACTTTTCTCTGTTTTTATAAACTCAATCACATATAATCTGTCTTCCTCCTACCACCTATACGCGGATGATCTCAAATTTATACCAAGGCATCACCAGTTAATCTGGCTGATGCTGTTAATACCATTAATGCTGACCTGGATAGAATATGTAAGTGGAGCAACTCCTATGGTCTGAAAATTAACCCATATAAGACCCAAGTCATTGTTGTTGGAAGCTCGCGAATGATCACCAAATTTGACTTCACAAACTTACCGCAGATCACTTGCAATAACACAATCGTTCCGTTCAGTGACAAGGTAAAAAACTTAGGGATTTACATTGACAGTACCTTATCCTGGGGTTATCAGCTACAAGAGCTGAGCCGTAAAATGTTTGCCGCTGCAGGGTCTTTGCGCAGACTCCGCAATTTTCTTCCTATACCAACCAAGATTGCTCTCACACAATCTCTTCTTTTCTCCATACTTGATTATGCTGATGCCAGTTATGTAGATCTCACTCAAGACCAACTGAATAAGCTTGAAAGACTCCAAAACCTTTGTATTAGATTCATATTTGGATTACGCAAATATGACCATGTCTCCGAATATCGTAAACAGCTTAAGTGGTTGCCCATCCCACTTCGCCGGAATGCTCATATTCTTTCTCTTCTATATAATATTCTTTTTGATCCTTCTACTCCACTTTACCTTAAATTGCGGTTTACCTTTCTACATGATTCACATACCAAATCGTTGAGATCGTCAGAAAACCTGAAACTGAAAATGCCAGGACACTCTACGAGATTCTTAGACCATTCCTTTTCTGTGCAAGCGGTGCGATTGTGGAACGCCCTACCAGTAGTAATCAGATGTGCACAAACACTTACAGCCTTTAAGAGGCTGGTAAAGGAGCACTACTTGGGAGACATCCATCCATAATTAACTGTTATTACAGTCAATTAGGTCACAATATTTAAGTTATCTAGTAAGTAAAGTATGTGTGTAACATCTATGAAATTCGCTTATAATATTATTTGCATATATATTTGTATTTATTTCTCATCAACACTATGTGTCACTCTCCTTTCTTTTTTTTTTCTTCTTTTTATTTTATATTTTTAGTTATACATATTTCCACTACTTTATTTATCTTTTTCCAAACTACTCTATAATACACCAGACACTACCCTATACATCCTGAATTTATTTCCATCCCATGGTTGCCTGGAAGAGATTGCCCTTTTGGCGATAAGGCCGCCAATTGTACTGACCTAGCATAGCATTATCTGGTGTACAATAAAGCGATATATTATTATTATTAAATTTTTAAATTTTGAGACAACGAGAAAGCCAATAATGCTAATTCTATTGTTCGAAAATTCTCCAAACTAAACTTAATATCTGTAAAAATTAATTCTGTCCTGTCAAACGAAGTTCCAAACGACGAAGATTGACTAAAATTTGATATGTTACATTAAAAACAGATATTATCTAAATACGTATAAGACAGCATTTTTACAATCGTTTTACTAATGGTTCCCACACATAACTGCGTTGCAATGCGGCGAGAATTTCTTGCGGAGCGTTCGTGCGAGGTCGCAGGTATTTGCGATGCGTTGCGAATTCGCAGTTATGTGTAGGAGCTCTAAAGTAATAGAAGTTCAGAGAAATTTTCGTTCAAAGTTAAATAATGCAACCAATAAATTAGCACCAATGTACCAACTCGAGTAGCTGGGACCTGAAATTAATGGTAAGCCCACCTATTATTTCTGTAACACCGTTTATATCATCTTTAGTTCAGTCTTGGCATTTCATGTAGATTATGAAAGTTCCAGCTGTGTTATAAAAAGATTGACGAATCTGAAGCAACGAAGTTTATACAAAGCTAATTCATGTCACTCATACCTCTTGGAGCATGCCACACCTGGTACCTCCATTCACCCGACGATCTTATACAGTAAATTGGAATCATTTGTAATAAAATAACTTTCTACGTATTGAATAGGTACCCTAGTAACACCTAGTTTTTTTTCCAGTGATCTATACTAATATAAAAAGGTGAAGAATTTTTCTGATTGTTTATATAACGGTTACAGTAACGTTAGTGGCACTAAAATTAATGTGTATCTACTCTTTTATGCTGGGACCACACGACTGGGAAACGTCAATGATGATTATCGCGATAAATACTGCAATATATAATTAATGCGTTAATTCTAACGCGATATTGGAGTGGCCACACTTTGACGGTTAATGTCAGTATACGTTCTTGGCAAAAAATTGGTTGTCATTGAATTTCAAGCAAGATGGACGTTGACGCTGCTACACTTGAATGTATTTTTTTATTATATGACTATAGCTTATCATTACCGAATGAAGAAAAAAGTACATAAAGAAAAAGAAGATGGTGGATCTAGTGTGGCCGATTCAACGCGGTAATCTCTTTGATGTACCGCCAAACGGGAAACGGCAATGTGAATGCCGTTGTAAAATTATCGCAATAAGTCGTGGCTACACCAACGTCAAACGTTCATCATCGCGATAATTAACGACACTAGCTTTTCATCAGACTGAGCAGAGTCACTTTGGCAGGCTGACAAATAAAAAAAAAGCGCAGGTGAAACTGCTAGGAATAGCTAGTATTTTACGTAATAAATCAGATGGATTTTACCATAGCCAATTTCTTTTTTAAATAGACTGATTGCCAATATCTTTATTGCGCCTGCCATTACGATATTAGCAATCAGTTACTTGCTTTCTATATTCAATAATAACAAATATGTTTTTTATAAATTAAGTGGATTGACAAACGTATTGACGTATTGAAACATCGCTCGCGTATAAGTTTTATTTGAATATGTTTTCGTAGAAAATATTTACAGATGTGAAGGACATTTTTATGTGTTTTACTTTAAAAGTGTCAGGAATGTGTACTTCTTATTTTTGTGGTTCATAATACTATGAAATATAAAGAGAGATATATGTATAATATACATATATCTCTCTTTAGAAGTTTTTTTAATTTTTTTATTGAATATGGGGCAATCGAGCAGACGTATCACCTGATGGTAAGCGATTACCGCCGCCCATGGACACCCGCAACACCAGAGGCGTCATAAGTGCGTTGCCGGCCTTTAAGAAGGGTTACGCTCGTTTTTTAAAGGTTTGGAGGTCGTATTGGTCCGGGAATAGTCACTCCCCATAGTAGATGCGGTAGAAGATGCACAGTGAAGCAACATCTCTACGCAGCGCCAAAGAGCTATCCTCCAAATGGCCACAGAAGTGGACTCCACTCGATATTCAAGGAGGGAGGTCAAGGAGGTCTCAACTTCAGACACAAGTTTGTTTCGACTCTCATGACGTTTTCCCGAGAAATATTAGCGCGGCCAGTGTAGAGAGTATCGCCCGTGCTGTCATCTGCATAACAATGAATGCCACTAATTTGCAGCATGTCATTGATATAGTGGAGGAACAAAGTAGGCGATAGCACACACGATATGGATTCAGAGCATTCACCGTCGGCTACGACCCTTATGCTTCTATCTGCTAGAAAGCTAGCCCATTCGCATAATTTCTCGGGAAGCCCATAGGAAGAGAGCTTCGAAAGAAGCACTTTGTGCCAAACTCAATCGAAGGCCTTTGCAATGTCCAAACTAACTGCCAAGACTTCCCCCTTAGTCTCCTGCCCAGCGATGTGTCAGGTATATTAGAAGATCACCAGCTGATCGACCCTCTCGGAGGCCAACACATGGATTACTCATTTTTATATTGGGCTCGGGTCTTCTCGTGCCACTAGCGATCACCCATCCAGGTACCTACTGAACCACGCCGTCGTTGCTTACCCTCGGTGATTGTTTCTAATCACCGAGTGCAAGTGGGCCATTTGATTAGACTTCTGTATAAAACTGTCATTAAAAATTTCCAAAATAAAGTGAAGGGAAAACTGACACGTAGTCTAAATAAAACAAATACGTAATTGGTGTACAACATGTAAAGTTCAATGTGTCGCCGTGCTATTTCGGATTTAAAATGTGACCCGGCAGTACAACGTTTTTACCTTTACCTTTTTCAAATTCGATATAAAGTATACCTACATTCGAAAATTGAATAGCAATAAGCTCTTAATTTCCTTGCAACTGAATATTTTTATATGAACGACACCCACGCTCTCAAAATTGTGAACAAACTTTATTATTGCTAATAACAGATCAATAAGTCTTAAAAATAAGTTCGAAGGATGAAACGCCTACTTACCGGTATTCCGGTATTACGTATGTCGAATGTACTCAAATGTCATACGCTCACAATAATATCTGAAAAAAGTTTATATAATGAAACCAATTAATTCTTAAATAAAATGTTTTCTGAAAATGTTATATGTGATACAGGAATAAAAGAAAATAAGTGTAAAGAAAATTGAAATGGCTTTTATTGGTAGTATCTTAAGTTTTTATTCATCATCATCAGTAGCATCAACGCTGATAATTTGAAACAAAACCTACCAGTCTTACATGCGTGTTATTAATAGATAGTAGGTCGAAATCTTTAATTTCTAAGGAGAGACTTATGTCTAACCTGTGACCTTCTAGAGAGTTGATAAACTGATCTTGTCCAGTACTTCAGATTCTACTTCGTTCTTCTTTTTAAAAAAAACGAGGAGGAGGTTCTCAATTCGACCGTATATGTTTTTTTATGTGTGTTCGCGGATAACTTCGTCGTTTATGAACCGATTATAATGATTCTTTTTTAATAGAAGCCAGCTAGGTAAGAAGGATTATTCAATCTATGAATGCTATGAATTTACATGGCAGTAGATGTAAGATAACCTAACTACTAGATGCATACCGGCTGTTAATATGAATATAATGATTAATATTTTATCATATTTATATATCGATCGTAGATTGTCATCATCGTTGCTAGAAGCCGTGCGATGACAGGTGTCGGTATTACGTCATATTATGACGTATGTATTTATACATACCTAATGTATCTAATATCTTTAAACGAGCAATTCTTGTATATCTATACTAATATGTAAAGCTGAAGAGTTTGTTTGCTTGTTTGTTTGAACGCGCTAATCTCAGGAACTACTGGTCCGATTTGAAAAATTTTTTTAAGTGTTACATAGCCCATTTATTCAGGAAGGCTATAGGCTATATATCATCACTTTCAGACCAATAGGAGCGAAGCACCAATTGAGAATTTTTCAAAAACGGGGGAAAATGGCAATAGGAGACGCAAACGAGATTGCGTGGGTCAGTTAGTACGTTTTTTTATTTATGGAATAGGCGGGCAGTCGAGACTACGTATCGTCTGATGGTAAGCGATTACCGCCGCCCATGGACACCTGCAAACACCAGAGGCGTCACAAGTGCGTTGCCGGCCTTTGGGGGATAGGAAGGGGGGGGTTGGGTTATGGGCCTCCGGTATCCTCACTCACTCGTGAAACACAAGGCAAGCACTATTTCACACCGGTTTTCTGTGAGGCCGTGGTATCACTCCGGTCGAGCCAGCCCATTCATGCCGAAGCGTGGCTCTCCCACGGTATTGTATATATAATCTGAATCTCGAAAACGGCTTCAACGATTTTCATGAAATTTAGTACAGAGGAAGTTTCAGGTGTGATAAATCGGCCAGGTACTATATAATGAACACTCAAATGCGTTAATATATAGAACGGAATGTGCATTTCAGTCAGGGATACAGACAGATATTCTGAAGACTCAGTATCTGTTTCGTTGTGCATATCTGTGAAGCTCTACGTTAGCGATACAATTTATGTAACCTAAGACCAATTCAATTCATAATATGAATTAATATCGTTTTGGATCTGTTAAGAATATATGATGAATATAATAAGAGTATGGAAAGTGTATTACTTTTCACAGCACCACTAGGGGGCGAGGACGTCAGCAGCAGCACCCCTACATCAAGTTCAAGAGTTCAGAGTAAACAAATTTGTTTGCCATTTTTTTTAATTACTATTTTTACTGATTATAATAATTGTGACTCAAATTGTAATTATCGCTTTTTTATTGACATAATGTCTTTTGCATTTGTGACCTTTTGTCTGGACTTTAAAAGAGACGGTGAGCCCTGAGTTTGTTTCGTCCTTTTTTCTCAGGGCTAGACCAGTTAGGCAAGGCCGAACTCATCTGCTCAGAAAAAGTTGAACTTGCCAAAAGTGTTCATAATAAATAGAATAAATAAGTTAATTGGAGAATAAATTATTTCATTTCATTTCGTTTACTCAACTCTTGAACAATAACATCACGCTTCGGTCAATAGGAGACGCAGACGAGAGTCAGCTAGTAATATACCTATAACAGTATTATTTCCCGTACTATTTACATAGTTACAGTTAGAGCTACATAGCCATTGCATGTTGCCAATGCTTTACACAGTGTTACTTCTGCACGTGTGTACAAATTATGTAATTCTGTACTTAAGGAGGATTCATTAAAATTGTTATATGGACTTACTTATCTTTAATTAACTTGTATTTATTTAAAATACAGAACATATTACATATAGCTAGTAAGTTATGATCAACAACCATTAATCAAAACATAATTGTAAAAATTGACATTGACAATTTTTTCATGGAATTGTGATCGTGACTTTGAAAAGAATGATTAAACAAGATATCATGTTAACTAATCATTATCTTATCAAAACCATTGTTGCTTTATAAATGATTTAATTCTCGTGAAAGTTTATTCACTGTCTTCATAATTCATTATGTACCTGCTATCTGTAGCCAATTTTACGACACCAATAACACAGACGGCACATGGTGAAGTCAGTGACCCGCTAAGGGTATTGTTTACACAATTTATCTTATAACAATGGAACTACTTAACCTTTCAATTAAATTACCAGACTTATTATGTGAGACTGTTTATGCATAAACGTCAATCTAGTCGATTTAATGTACCAAATATTTGAAAAATTGCTAATTAGCTAATTAATCAGGTACCACCGAACGGAGGCGAGCAGCCATAACGTCTTTTTTCGATACAAAGCAGTCTGTAATTTTTTGCGAGGAAAATCTTCACACATACACAATTTATACACGCATTCAAAAACACTTCCCTATCACTATGAACTCACACATAACAATTAAAACAAAACATTCAGAATTTCACTCACACATAAATACATTCTGGTGTCATAACAGTGTAACCCATAGGCCCAAAATACACAGAGGAGAACGCCTGCGTACAGCTACTCCCTACCGTGTTGCTCTATGGGTTTCACTGATACTATAAGACTAGTAAGTCAGTATATAATAAAAAAAATATTGTTATAACTTCCAATTGCAAATAAAAAAGGCTTTAACAAAACTTTAATACCCTTGATCGAAGACACGTCAAACCACGAAGGAACTGAATTATACAATTTGTATAATAACGAAAGTTTATTATTTTTTTAATATTTTCTGTCAAATGACTGTCTATTTTTCTACCGTCGTAAACAATATTGAAATCAAATAGAGTAAGCATGGTCAGCAGGAAATAATTGGCTTCGATTGTTTCCATATTACTTTAAGAGTAAGTTTATGTAAAAGTGTATTAAACTTATGTTGTGATTAGTAACGATTTATTTTATCTGCGAATTGAAATCTATAGTAATATATAAAGCTGAAGAAATTGTTTGTTTATTTGTTTGTTTGTTTGAACACGTTAATCTCAGGAACCGCTGGTCCGATTTGAAAAATTCTTTCAGTGTTAGATAGGCTATATATCATCACGCATATTCATTGATAAAGAATGAGAGGATAATTAATAATGATAAACAAAAAGAAAACAACAACCTTTAGTGTTAGTAGTTAGTAAAGAATATCTTTATATTCTATAACTTACAAAACATTACTTATTTGTACAGCACTAAAAAAATACTAGTATTCGAATGTTATATATAGATATATGTGTTTTAATCTTTTTTGTTACTTGTAACTTTCTTTGCGTTGTTATTAATAATTTTTGCTTGCTGTGGTAAGTAACTTACAGGAGGTAAGTGAAGGAGTACACCGATACCCCTTCAGTAATTTATTGTACACTGTATAGTTGTGTATCCTTTGTTGGATATCTTAATTTAATAAATAAATATTGTTTATTAATTTCGATGTTTATCCTGCCAAATTACAGTATGTTTTAAATTTTGTTTTTTATAGCATTATGATGTCATGAAATTTAAACAATATAGTGACTATATAACGTTTTACCTATTTGATTCATGATGATTTAAGCTGTAGTCATACACTATTATGCCATTTTGAGAAAAATAATGATTAATATTTTCTCATATCACTAAATTGACGTGATATTTTTTTCTAGTAATTGTTAATGCTGTATGTAGATAATGAATAGTATCAGAATGTCGGAAAATCGCTCGGATATCGGCTGCAGTGACATGTTAACCGTGTGTTAACCTTTCAATCATGAACTTGCTCAATTGTGAATTAGCTCACGTATTGGATACATAATCTTTTAACGACGGCGTCGTGTTAAAAAGGCAAGAGCAGAAAATTTATGCAGAGAGAATACTAGTTTTAGACTTAAAAGGACATAAATTGCAGTATTCGCTTTAGAGTTTCCCATAAGTAGGGTACAAATATTATTCTACAGACGAGCGTTTTTTACATGAAATAGACATTTGCTCTTGTTTTTATTGCCAAAGTTCTGCTCCTAAGAGTCATAGCATAAAAACATATAAACCTAGTACCTAGAAAACTCTTCAATAAATACTCTATTCAGTATAAAACGATATTGATCTATTTTCCGTTTAAACAAGCAATTAAACAAAAAGTCACTTCAACTTTATTAAATGTCACACATGTATATGTAGTTTTAGTCTGTCATCAGGTCAAATACAAAAATACAAAACAAGAATAAAATAACTATGCAGTATGAATCAGATCACCAAGTAGTTGCGTTTTCGGGGAACCTGTGCTAGCTACTCTCTCTTCTCTCTCTTTCAGCCGGAAGACGTCCACTGCTGGACATAGGCCTCCCCCAAGGCTCCCCACAACAATCGGTCCTGTGCTATCTGATTCCAGCGACTTCCCGCGACTCTCACTACGTCGTCGGACCATCTTGTAGGGGGCCTACCCACGCTACGTTTACCAGTACGCGGCCGCCACTCCAGAACTCTTTGGCCCCAACGGCCATCCTGCCTGCGAGCAATATGCCCCGCCCACTGCCACTTGAGGCTGGCAATTCTGCGGGCAATGTCGGTGATCTTAGTTCGTCCGCGGATCTCCTCATTCCTGATTCGATCACGCAGAGAAACTCCGAGCATTGATCTCTCCATTGCTCTTTGAGCGACTTTGAGCCTTGTTATAAGGCCCACCGTGAGTGACCACGTTTCCGAACCATAGGTCATCACTGGCAATACACACTGGTCGAAAACTTTAGTTTTGAGACACTGCGGAATATGGGACGAGAAAATGTCACGCATCTTTCCGAACGCTGCCCAGCCGAGTTGGATTCGACGATTGATCTCTTTCTCGAAATTTGCCTTTCCCAGTTGGATAGTCTGTCCTAGGTATATATAATGATCGACAACTTCGAGTGTAGAGTCTCCAATTTTCACTGGAATGGGTGCGACATGGGCATTCGACATAATTTTCGTCTTGTCCATATTCATTTTTAGACCCACTCGTTTAGAGAGGCTACTGAGACCATCTAGCATTGTGCTAAGGTCTTCCATGGTTTCAGCCATGACCACTATATCGTCGGCAAATCGAAGGTGGGTGATATACTCGCCATTAATATTGATGCCGAGTCCGTTCCAGTCAAGAAGTCTAAAAACGTCCTCCAGTGCTGCGGTAAACAGTTTTGGAGATATTATATCTCCCTGCCTTACTCCTCGCTGCTGTTGTATAGGCTTCGAGTACTGATCCTGTAGACGGACCGACATAGTAGCGTTTTCGTATAAACACTTCAACACTTCGATGTACCGGTAGTCGATTTGGCACCGCTGGAGAGACTGGAGCACAGCCCATGTATCAATCGAATCAAAAGCTTTTTCATAGTCCACAAACGCCAAGCATAGTGGGAGGTTATACTCTTCGGACTTTTGTATAACCTGCCGCAGCGTAAATATGTGGTCTATGGTACTAAAGCCTTTTCTAAAACCGGCTTGTTCGGGAGGCTGGAATTCGTCAAATTTGCGTTCGAGACGATTCGTAATAACTCTCGAGAACAGCTTATACACATGACTCAGAAGGGAGATGGGTCTATAATTCTTCAGCAGGGTGTTATCACCCTTTTTGAAGAAAAGCACCACCACACTCCCAAACCATGCGTCAGGCGGTTTCCCACCCAATAGGACGGAATTAAACATCCTTTGAAGGACTTTTAAGACCGGTTTACCACCCGCCTTCAAAAGCTCAGCTGTAATCCCGTCCTCACCTGGTGCCTTATTGTTCTTGAGCTGTTTGAGAGCCATACTAATCTCGTACAAGCTGACGTCCGGAATATCTTCCGTGTAATGTCGGGTTAACTTAGCCCTTGGGTCTTTAGGCAGGTCAGTGACAGGGTCTAGTGTTGCCGTGTATAACTGTCCGTAGAACTTCTCGATTTGCTAGCTACACGGGCCCATAAATGCAACCAATCTTTCGCAAACAGTCACACCTAGTGAAAAGATATCTTGAGGTGCTTCACCTCATTAAAATGGCTGACTAACCGTTATGTGTGATGACAGTTACAATCTCCGCTGCGGTGAGGGGCACCCCTTGAGGATGCTCCATTCATACTACACAAACGATTCCGATTCACAATTCGAACACGTGATATTTGACAAAGGTTCCGTACGAGGGAGCCGACGTTAATTCCCGATTTAAACGTGACAAACGGCTACAAGCACCTCGATAATTCCAAAGTTTTAACAAAATCTATTCTGACGTTATCTTTCTTAATGACATTTGAAAGCTTGTAAGACATTTTTGACAAAAAACTTAATGTTGTCATTATAAACTACTATATCCTAATCGATGATTTGGTATTGAACAAGGTATATTTTTGTCTAGTAACAAATTAAATAAACAGAGTGTCACTATCCCATTTGTCTCGTGGGGTACCACTGAGTAACTTACGCAGCAAAAGCACTTCAAAGAGAAGGAAAACTTTAAACTAATTCTATAAGCCAAAATCCTCATTTCTAAAGATAGACCTTTACCCAGCAGTGGACTATAAAAGGCTTTTGGTACTCTGTGTCTGTCTGTGGAAACATTTTTTTTATGTATGGCCTGCCAAAATGACTGTACTCTGCCTGATGGAAACCATAAGCAGAGTCCAAGAGTGGTGGTCACCATAATCATTGCTCGTACAGACAATGCAATAATGCAGCATGATGACCCACACTATGGCGGCCTAGTGATGCTTCTGCATCATTGGGCCTCCGGTCATGAACGCTGTCATTTTATGCTGATCGTCTGTGCGACGGTAGTACCGTCCCGGTCGAGCCGGTACGTTCGTGCTGAAATCAGAGTGGCTCTACTATCTGGAATCTACTACCTTGGAACTATCTTTTAAGCTAAAATTTCTAACTTACTCAATAAGCGTCACTAATAGTAAGTAACTAAAACCTATTTTAGTAAATCCTAGCTGACCTGATAAACGTAGTTTTCCATAAAAAAAAAATTGGTGTGGGTCACCCCTATCATTTAGGGGTATGAAAAATAGACGTTGACCGATTTTCAGACCTACCCGATATGGACACAAAATTTCATAAAATCGGTCCAGCCGGTTTGGAGGAGTTTGGTAACAAACACCGCGACAAGAGAATTTTATATACCAGAAGATTAATTACAGAAATCATTTTACTCTAACACACATGTGGCAACATCCACATATATGACGTAACGAAAGCATACAATCGACACAATCTTAACCATCCAACTCAATTACTTTTACGTGTAACAAAGAATCAATATTCTATTGAGCTTAATAAAATCTTATTGTTATACATGAAAATAATTCATCAAGAAAGCTCAAGAGACCTCTACTTATGTATTATTAAATTGCTCTTTAATCACGCACGTTCAATATAAAGCAATGTTAATAACAATGTTATCCCAGTCAGATTCATTTATTTTCATTTGTGTCATGAAACATTTTCGGTTGTGAACGGAGGTTGGTCCCTCCGCGCTCGCAGGTGGACTCTCCAAGAATATAAATTAGATTTCATACCTTCGATATCACACGTAAGCACTTTGTGGCATTTAAAATTATTCCAACATTACAAATAAAATCTTTTGTAACAGTCGGGTTTAAAAATAAAATCAAAGTCGGCTTGTTTTTGTCTACGCTTGTTTTTTTCTATTGATATTTAAATTTTAAACGACCCTTATTGCTGAAAACATAGATACATAAAATTAGGGCTATTTACGGTTCTTTACACACAAAAATGTATCTTTTGGCTCATGAAAACATACTTGTACCTAATCTTGTCTCTATCATTCTTAATTATTTAGAATTGTATAACAACTGTTGGGACAAATTAACGTTAAATCTGTAAATATCAATAAATGAAAATGAATATTTCCCATCAAATATTCATTTGCATTTATGCATTAATTTGTAATTATTGTAATACAACCACGGAATCAAAAACACATCTCCACATAGTATTAAGGGCTCCCACACATAACTGCGATGCGATGCGGCGTGAAGTTCTTGCGGGGCATGCGTGCGGGCTCGCAGATATTTACCATGCGTTGCAAATTCGCAGTTATGTGTGGGAGCCCTAAGAGCCATATCCCGCGCCTTCGTACGCGTAATATAAATAGTCTCACCAAGTTTAATATGTCTAGGGAACACTGCTTTTAAGGGACAAAATAATCCCATATATTTTATATTGTACCCATGAATCCATGTGACTATGACACTTGATTAATTCAACGTGAAAACCTAACAAACTCCGAGCGCTTTCAGTAGTGCAAGTACTACATTGCGAGAACTACATCAATATACTGTGAAATAATCAGATGTTCCTGATAAAGGATGATTATTAGATTAGAATACTACACTACCCATCATCAATAAAGCGAGGAAGTACGAATTCAGGTATTGGCATGCTTTATTTTTGAGTGACTGTGACTTGTACGGCTATACAAAATGTTCAATGATCTAGTAGGGAATAAGTGCCACGACGGAACGTTCTTGACTGTAGATGATGTTATTATTCTTATCGAAAGCTAAACCGTATCCATTTTCAAGAGTTAATATTCTTGATAAGTTTTCACGGACTTTGTCGATTTCATAAATTCCATCTTTGGCGACAAAAAATGGTATTCCACTCACATCAGTAGCAGCTCCGCGTATATTAACAACATTTCGGTCATACAACGTAGGTGACTTACTCCCCTTTGTCAGCACATATACTCCAGAATAATTAACATAATACAAATCATTATTAATATCATACACAAAATGCTGAATTAGATTTCCTTTTAAATAACTGACCACACAATTCTTCCTGTCTTTATTCAGATAGTGTAGATTCTGCGTGGCTGTATCGATGAAGTAAATACTTTTGTTAAAATACATATCAAAAACATCTACACCGTTAACGAAGTGACGTTGGTCGATATTATTTGTGTTATAGTTGTATTTGTAGATTCCATCGCTCCCACCAAGGTATACGTCACCGGTCGATTGGTTCACAGCACTTGCAAACCCATTACGAATTCCAGGTATAATAGAGACCAACTCCGAATCGAGATTCAACACGGCCAATTGAAAGCTTTGATCGGAAAATTCATCCGCATTTATACAGAAAAACAGATTATTTCTTTTTCTGTCTATTGTTAAATTGCATGGAAAGTTTACATCGGCTAATAGTATGTGTTTTCTATATAGTTTACCTTTTATTGATACAAATGTTTCATTTGAAGTAGTTTTCATGTTTGATGCTGCATATTTGAATTTGATAAGTAATTTTTAAGAGTTACATCAATTTATTTAATACATTTTTTTTAGATTTTTTTGGATTTTATTGACAACAGTATTTTATGACAAGTACATTTGAGCCCATTCCATAAACTAAAATATTTTCTTTTAAATTTAAGATATTTTTAAACATAATTACTCCATCATTTAAATAACGATTACTTTACATATTAGCTATTTTGCAAGTTAAAAAAAAACATTGTAGTTATTATTAGAAATTCAATACTTTTATTACTATTTATAGAAGTTTTAAAGAAATTTTAATAGTTTAGTTACTACTATTTGTCGCAAGGACCCAAAAAACTTAGGACTTCGATAATTTGCTTTATCTTTATCCCTATGCTGTCACGTATTTTATGTTTAGTATTAATGTATTTTATTCTTTCATTTAGTCAGAAAGACTACACAGTATTTATATCATGTTAAAAAAATAGTAGAGAGGCGACTAAGGCAGCAACCTACGCAAAACAACAACACTGCAAAAAAAGGGAAACTTGAAATCCCTTTACCAAACCGTCTGGCTCATGTGGCATTGTAGACCAGAACCACTTTTGTAAAAAGAGACCTATTTCCAGCAACGGACCTTCAAGGCTGTTGACATAGTTTTTAGAATATAACGGATAAATCATTCTAACAAAAAAGCTGCAATTTTAGATTTGTATTTGGTGT
Source organism: Spilosoma lubricipeda (assembly GCA_905220595.1). Classification (NCBI taxonomy): domain Eukaryota; kingdom Metazoa; phylum Arthropoda; class Insecta; order Lepidoptera; family Erebidae; genus Spilosoma; species Spilosoma lubricipeda. Next base: position 9,713,746 of record HG992290.1, read on the forward strand.
TTGTCCAATTATCTACAAATGTTCAATGTCAATTTATATCAAAGTTAGCGAAATTACTAATATCCATCTGTTGCAGAAGACGAATCACTCTGTCATAGAGCAATTGTTTCACATCAATAGCCCACATAAAGTCAATGTGAGTAAATTCTGCTAGCGGCACGCGGAACATTCCTACGGGTCTTCCCAGTTCTCCGAACAATCTTTGTACATCCGCCACCGCAGCAAGAGGATCGTTATCACCGTAGTGAAGGAATACTGGTGCAGTAACCTTATTAAGCTCATATGATGGTGGCGATGATCTACCGTAGGCTCTCAGATTTGCTATAATATTGCCTTGGTCGTAACGATGGAACTCTTTGCCGGCAATACTTTGGCCGTAATGAGCTAACTGTCTTACCGACGAGCCAGCCGGAACATGACCGAAGATAACTGGCATTATAGTCTGTAATGGATTATAGACAAATATTATCACTAAAGTACAAAAGTGACCATAAATCGATATATAGGAATTAGTTATAAACTACAATAAGTAGTATTAAATTTGATATTAGTGAAACATAAAGATAAGGTATTTTGCTCGTGTCAGATAAATCGGATTATTAACACTGACGTCCATTTTTGACTTCTGTATATTGGGTGTAATTGGTAGATAATAATAATATTATCAGTGTATATATATATATCAGTGTATGTTTATATACTTCTTCCTCTTAACTTTTTCTCTCCAAACTATGTTGGGGTCCCCTTAAAGTCTACTACGATAAGGCTTCTTAAATTTTTTTATGTGGAATATTATGTGCTATCAAGGTTCTGTTGAAAATATCGGGACTAATCGGGAGTAGGTAATGAAACGAGCGGCGGTTCGCAATGCACTCATTTATTGCAACACATTAATATGTCGGTTGGCTCGCGCGGGGGAGAGGGGCGCGCATCTACGACACATACACAACACTCCTCCCCTTATTACAATATTTATACATTAAAATTTATAACTAAAAATATTTTTTAAAACAAACATCTTTACGGTTTCTTAATGCCCTAGGTGGTGCTGTAGCACTGACTACCGAAGCTCCCGTCGGTACCGTAGGTACCGTTTCAGTTACCAACTGTTCAGAGCTATCCCTTTCCTCTGCTACAACCTCTGGTAAGTCGCTGAGATGAGTTTGCTGTTCCTCTGCTGTGGGTAGAGACTCCTCAACATTATCCTCTCCCACAGACGGTGACGTTATCGGGCTCGTATTTGATTCAAAAAAATCTATTCTCCTTCTGGGTGAATTGCTCTCTATCCCACTTGGTGAAGCTAAGGGCAGCACTGGAACCTCTGAAGCATCCAATGACGGTGATGGAGATAGGGCTGGTGAGGTTACAGCTGGACATTGTGTCTTACCCTGATAATTATTACTATTGTTCCCTCTATAAAGCATCAGTTGGTTTTTGTGTCTTTTCAAGGTTTCCATGGTATTGAAATCTTTCACTAAATATATAACTCTACCTAGTCCTTTAACTATTGTACCCTTACACCAAGTGTATTTACTTTTATTAATAAATTTTTTATAAAGGACTGTGTCATTTTCACTTAAACTTTTTGATTTATTTTTCACTTTATTATCAGTCTGCGAGTACTGTTGGTTATCAACAGGATTAGTAGCGTTCGGTGGCAAGAATGCTGGCGACTTCGGATCGATTAAATCTAATCGTGTCCTTAATTTGTGGCCATAAACCAGTTGAGCAGGGGACAACCCAGTGGTGGTATGAATCGAGTTACGGTAGTCCATAAGGTATTTCAACAATGATATAGACATATTACTTCGATTATCACCCGATAACAAACACATTTTTATTCCCCTTTTAACTACTTTAACGAAACTTTCTGCTTGGCCGTTACTCGCCGGGTGATAAACGGGTGAGGTCAGGTGAGAAATACCATTGGTAATGCAGAATGAATGAAACTCTCGCGAACAAAACGCTGTGCCATTATCGCTCACTATAGTTTCGGGAATACCAAACCTTGATATAAACTCGTAAATCTTCCCAACCACCGCGAACGATGAAGTAACCGTATTCATATTGTATACTTCAACCCACTTACTGTAGGCGTCAACTATCACTAAATATACACAATTCTTAATCGGTCCTAAGAAATCTACATGTATTCTACTAAAAGGACGCTTAGGGAAATTCCAATGAGCCAAAGGGGCGCGTGGAGGCGAAGGCCGCAGTTGTATACATATATCACAAGACCCTATCATCGTTTCTATAGCTTGATCAATACCTGGAAACCAGAACCTAGATCGCGCCTCGGCTTTCGTCTTTACAATGCCTAAATGTGAAGTATGTAATTCTTTTAAAATTATTTTATATAGGTTCCTAGGTAATACGATTTTGTGACCTCTCATGATGCAACCCTTTTCATACGATAATTGAGATCTACACAAGAAATAAGCCTTTAACCGAACGTCAGTAATTTTTCGTGGCCATCCATTCAATATGAATTTAATTATTACCTTTAAAACGTCGTCATTACGCGTCTCATTCCGTAACCTATCTATTGTAACGGGCATACTACCATCCGCGACAAAACAAACATATGTGGCCCGATCGTACGACACCTCGCAGTCGCAACACTGACACTGTTCGGTGCATGCGCACTCGTGAACACTGCGCGGTAAGCTTGCGCGCGATAGATAATCAGCAGTGTTATTATTGCTACGCACATACTCAATTTTATAATTATAACTACTCAGAAATAAAGCATACCTTTGAAGCCTATTTGCTGACATTTCTGGTATTCCTTTATGGGGCCCGAAAATTGATAGTAGTGGTTTGTGGTCCGTTCTCAGAATAAACGGTTCATGTCTACCATATAAAAATTGATGAAAGCGACGTACGCCGTAGATAATGGCCGTCGCTTCCTTTTGAATTTGGGCATATCGCTTCTCGGCGGAGTTAAGCGTTCGCGACACGAATGACACGGGCCTTTCGATACCGTCTACCCCTACCTGTGATAGAACTGCCCCCAGACCGCTTGGAGAAGCATCAACAGTTAGTATTACTCGTGCATGGGGATCGAAATGTGCGAGAACCTGATCTGACGTCATTAACTTTTTAATTGTTTTAAACGCTTTGTCGTGAGTTTGATTCCAGTTCCATTTAGTATTTTTTTTTAATAGTTCGTATAGCGGACTAAGTATAGAAGATGCGTTCGGTACAAAATTCCTGTAATAATTGATTAAGCCTAAAAATGACTGCAGTTGAGTAACATTTGTGGGAGTAGGCGCTTCTACCATTGCCTTAACTTTCTCAGGTGCCTTTTTCAACCCGTCTTTAGTAATAATATAACCTAGATAACTGACTTCATTTTGAAAAAAACTACATTTTTCTTTTTGCAGTGTTAACCCCGCGTCCTGCAAACGTTTCAAAACCGTATTGAGCCTTTCTAAATGTTCCTGTGTACTTTTTCCTGTAATCAAAATATCATCTAACAGGCACAGTACTCCGTCAACACCCGATAATACATTTTCGATTGCGCGCTGAAAGATAGACGGTGCGCTAGCTAACCCAAACACCAAACGCGTAAATCTATATAGTCCACGGCTCGTATTGATACATGTCAGGTTTCTCGACTCTTCCTCTAAAACTAATTGATTATACGCCATAGATAAGTCGAGTTTACTAAATTGCACACCCCCATGAATCTTTGTAAATAGTTCGTTAGTTGATGGAAGCGGGTATTGTTCTATTAACAATTGTTTATTAATGCTAACGGAATAATCTGCACATAACCTAACGGTTCCGTTTCGTTTTAAGACAGGCACTATTGGCGATGCGTAGTCCGAATATTCAATTGGTTCTAAAATACCTAACTTCTCTAACCTGTTAATTTCTTTATCAACTTTTTCCCGCAAGGCAAACGCTACCGGGCGTGCCTTACAAAAAACCGGTATTGCACCTTCCTTTAACGCTAATTTTATTTTATATTTGTTAAAAGTTCCTAACTTATCTGAAAACAGTTCTTTGTATTTTAGTTGTATGTCGTTGACAATTGTGTCCTTGGTGTCAGTACAGTAATTAACAGGCAGTAGTTGTAAATTAAAAAGGGACATGAAATCCCTACCTAGCAATGGCGGCCCTCCGTCGCGTACTACGTGAAACACGATGTGGCGCTCCTGCTCGGCGTAGCGAACCGGTAAACGTAGCGTACCTATACATACTATTTTGCCTCCATTGTATGTCATCAACTGTTTACACGTACGCGATAATGGCACATTTTTAAAATGAGAGGTATAGAACGTTTCTGAAATCACCGTTACTGCAGATCCACTGTCTATTTCAAAATTACATGGAATATTATTAACAATAACTAATTCCACCATGGGTTCCCCCCTAATTGACCGGATAAAATGAACCTTACCGTCATCATCAGCCTCTTGCCCGCGGCTAACTGAATCCAAGTAATTTATTTTATTACACATTCTCCGTAAATGGCCTTTAACGTGACACTTTTTACAGGTATAATTAGCGAATCGACATTCAGCCGATTTGTGGTTTGTATAACCACACACACTACACTTAGTTTTCACTACACTTCGACCGTTATTCGAGATCTTGAAAAGCTGTGGGTCAGGAGTAGACAAATGCGCAGTTCCGCTTTCGCTGGCAGCGATGGCTGCCCGGGCGACCCTTAAATTCTCCGCCATCTCCACGACTCGAGCCAGGGTTAGGCTGGATAAGTCTTGCGTATACAGCTTCTCCTTTTCTCGCCCCGGCTGCAACCCCATGATGAAACGGTCCCGGAGCGCCTCCTCAACATTGAGGAATCCACACTTTTCCGACAGTCCTCGCAATCTAGCCGCCCACTGGGAGTGACTTTCTCCCACTTTCTGTACGGCTGAATAAAAATTGTGGCGTTCCCCGAACCCGACACACCTCGGCGTGAAGTGACTATCTAGGAGCGATAGCAGGTCTTCATAAGGAACATCATCAATATTTTTAGGCAATGCTAAATCTGTTGCGAGCTTATATGTACCCTCAGCGAGTGCACTGAGAAGAATCGCCTTCCTTTTCGTGCCCGATGAATCTGTCTTGTCGTAGATATCATTTGCAATGAAATATTGTAGTATTCGACCTCTATACGTTTTCCACGTCTGCACATTGTGGTCAAACGTATGCAAAATACCAAATAATACACATGGACTCGACATTTTACTATCCACTTTATAATTGATTTATAATCGCGTGTACCTCGTCGCCACTGTTCAATATCGGGACTAATCGGGAGTAGGTAATGAAACGAGCGGCGGTTCGCAATGCACTCATTTATTGCAACACATTAATATGTCGGTTGGCTCGCGCGGGGGAGAGGGGCGCGCATCTACGACACATACACAACAGACTGCTGGCAGACTTTTGATGTGTTTACCTAAATCAAATTATATTAAATATAATAATAATATTTACTATCTCAAATACAAGGCACAGCTTGAAATGTAATATGTGGTAACATTCATTTACAAATAGGATAGAGTGAAAGGACGGTGTCTGAGCTAGTAAGAACTGTGTGTCAGACACCTTCGGCATCCCCCACTACACTGGTGAACCTTAAGATTATGAGTTACATGGTGTTTGACATTATTGATACAAAGTAAATTTTTAACATTAATATATACATATATATGTAAATATAAAGAGAAAACAAACATAAAATAACAAAATGTGTGTTTTTGTGTGACTTTGTATGCGTGTGTATGTGTGAGAATAAGGTTAATAATAAAACTTGAAAACTTCCATAATAATATTCAGGATTAGTTTTACCATCATTTAATCTTGGAGACATTTGTCTCTTCAAATGTATAATGCATTTACGAGAGACACATAAAGAAACTCTCTGTGTAGTGACAGATTAAGAATAGAAAGTGTCACCATCTCCAATCCTTCACAGGAGTAACGTAAGCGACTAAGAGGTCAAACTGCGCAGGATAACATCACTGAGAGATCGGTTTTTGTTTTTTCGAAACACGGTCCTCATTTCATCTCATCCATATTTTATATATTTTTTAACATTAATTTCAGCACGACGAAGACTTAAAGACTTGAATACTTATGATTTGAAGACTATAAACACTTGACATTGGCAGAAATAGCTGATCCAAGAGATCCGACTGATTGCCATTTCATCAAAGAAGAAAAAGAAGAACATCACTGTAAAGAGAAGGAAAACTTGAAACATACCCTATATCAGCTTTTCTGGCCAGCGTGGAATAACACACTAAGGCCTCCTTTTTAAGAAAATTCCTATATCCATCAGTGGACTGTTAATCGCTGTTTATGTGAAGATGACGTAAGATAACTTCTTAACTTTACTTCGATAATAATATGAATGCTAACATACCGCATTGTGTTGTGCCTCATTCCAACCACCGATCAAAAACATTATATTACTACACATTGACTGCATCACAGCCTTATCTCTGCATAAAGCTTCGCCAGCCCAAGTGAACACCTGACTGCTTGGTAAGAATTCACCGTGTCCAACAATAGCTCCGATACTCTAAAATATTAACTATTATATATATTTATTTTACGTGTATAACAAGTAGCCGACCCCATACCTTGGGAATAATAAAGGCTAGGAAAATGATGATATATTTCTTTTACCAAGTAAAATAATAACTAAACCAAGCATCTGTATAAATAATATAAATAATACATAAATATTTTGGACATCTGACACACAACGCCATTGAGTTCCAAGCTAAGCAGAGCTTGTGTTATGGATAACTAGAAACTGACAAAGATAAAAATACATACATGTATACTGCTTTTTTTAAATACGTACATATTATACATAGAAAACACCCAAACTGCGAATTAAAAATTTGCAGATCATACTCACATTTGGTCTGACCCGGAAATCGAACCCGAGACCTCAAACACAGCAATACGCTACCACTGCGCCACCAAGACAGTTAAAGCCAAAGGATGCAATTTAATTGCAATCTTACCTCAATATTATTAGAAAAAGGTGCTATAGCTTTTAATAACAGATTATTGTTATGAGCCATGTAAGCTACAGGAGCAAGCGCCTGCATAGAAATAATCTTCTTGTTATATTCTGGACGCAGTGACGCCATTGTAAAGAAGCTCGTAGTCCCCATTGAATGGCCGATATAATGAAGCCTGTCCTTTCCAGTGTGAGCCAGTGCATAATCAATCATGGCAGGTAAGTCATAGTTGCCGTGTTCATCCCATGAAAATTTCCAGAAATCATGGTTGAAAATCGAATCAGGATTTAATGTCTCATGGCGACGAGAATAACGGTTACCTCGAAAGTTTCCCATCCACACATCATATCCCTCTTCAGCCAGGATGTAACCTGTTTATCATAAACAACATATTTAATTTGTTTAGAGTTAACGACCTGATGCAAGCGGAAGATTTTATAGCTCACCAAAACCAGCACCGGGACCCGTAAGGACCCACACTGCAGAGGAGCACAACAGACCGTGCATTAAAATCACTACAGGTTTATTTTTATTTGGTACATTATTCTTGTCTCGCCCATGAGGTATACGGTGCATTTCCAAAATGTAGCCATCTTCCGTTATCACATGATGTACTTCAACTGGGTATCCATATTTCGTAATAAGTTGTGGCTAAAAGGAAGAAAAAATTCAAGAATCATTTTAAACATAAACACATAAACGTGCAAAACGTGATCCAATGGATTATAATTTTGTAACTGTTTTTAATAAATCCATTTTTTTTATTATTGCATACTTATATAATTATATACGTTTAATAGATCTTTATACGTTTTTTCACTTACCACATTCAAACGGGCATCTTCCTCGATGTTATTTGAATATCGCACAACAAATCTCTCACTACCGTTTAATTTAGCAACGGATTCATCGAGAGGAACATTTCGAGTCGTAGCCAGAGTAGCACACGTGGCCAACAGAATGAAGAACACCGAAAGCATACTTCGTACTTCCAGCGAAATTCCCGAAGCAGCAATGTTCTACTCATTTCTGTATAAATGGTTTTATACAGTACGTAGCTTTGATAATTCTTTGATAACTACTTGGATCAATTCTTATCGTTAAACTAAAAATTTGCATGTTTTACTAAAATTTTAATCGTTCCATCATTAAACATAGTGTAAATACTTCAATTACTCAATCCTGATCTTATAGTGACAAAAGCCAGAAAATAAATAATTACGGATACTTCAGTTAGACTGTAACTTTATGCCTTTATGATAGTGTTGAATAACGTAAAACTGCTGATTAGTGTCATGTAAGTCAGTTACACTTATCACGTGAACTTAAAATACATTATTACCCGTCAGGGAACTCTCTATGAATATGTTTTAACGGTGGGTTTTAACCTTTGTTTCCTTTGTTTTGCTTAGTTGAATCAAGGTTCGTAAAGGATTTATATGCTGCCTAAGGACTATGGATCCTAAGCCTACCCTCTGAAGTTGAATCTAGACAGTGTTAGTTTTCCACAGAGTCTGTAGGTCTAAAGTCTAATTCATTTAGAATGTCAGCTAAAAAATGATCTTTTATGCGTAGGCATGGTAAAGCCACTCACTTAACCGCCATATTGTGGGTCAGATTTATTATATAAACCTGTATTTATAAATTATTATGAATTTACCTATTGTAGTTGGTGAACCACAATAGGTAAATTCATAATGGGTTCTAAATTTATTAATGTCTATTACATCAAGAATTGTTCTTTCTGTTATCGTATATTATACTTTCGCATTTTGTCGTTTATATTGGTAAATCATGGACCATATAAAATATCAGGTAGCAGACATACTGGCAGATATTTACACTTAATTAGATACTTCATAGCAGGATGTCATAATCATTTTATCTATCGAAAAAATAGCATTTTGGAATAAAATTCTGAACGTGTAATTCATAAAATTCACCAGACAGTCGAAACTTTAATTTTAGACTTAAACATTTTTGTTATATTACAATCATCGTTGTAAATTTATATATACATAAATATAAACATAAGCAAAACAGCTAATATACATTTTATTGCATTAGACTAATCACTTTATCATACAGTAATGTTTTCACATCAATAGCCCACATGAAGTCAATGTGAGTGAATTCATCTAGCGGCACTCGGAGCATTCCCATGGGATTTCCCAGTTCTCCGAACAATCTTTGTACATCCGCCACCACAGCAAGAGGATCGTTGTCGCCGTAGTGAAGGTATACTGGTGCAGTAATCTTACTAACATCATATGCAGGAGGTGAACTGCTGCCATAAGCTTTAAGATTTGCTATCACGCTGCCTTGATTGTATCGAAGGAATTCCTTATCACTTATGCTTTGACCGTAGTGAGCTAACTGTCGAATTGACGCGCCTGCCGGTTCATGACCAGAAATAATTGGCAATACAGTCTGTAATAATATCAGAAAAGTTTATAAACACCCATAAATCAATAGGAATTAGCCGCTGTATTAAAGTATATTAAATATATCGTAATAATATTTTAGTGTATATATAAATAATGATAACGCTTGTTAATCGTGTTAGATAGACAGGATTGTTACTCAAATTCAGTGACGGATATTTAGTAATAGTAATATAATCAGAAATCCGAAGGCACTCATTGATCAATGACAATTTTTTTAAACAGTTTAAAATTGACTTTAATAATATTTATTATTATTTCTACCATATTTAAATCTTAAAGATATATTTTCGTCCGCCTCTAACAACACAAATAATGTAAATGTTGACATACCGCATTGTTTTGTGCCTCGTCCCAACCACCAATCAAAAACAAGATGTTACTACACATTGACTGCGTCACAGCCTTATCCTTGCATAAAACCTCGCCAGCCCAAGTAAACACTTGACTGCTAGGTAAAAATTCACCGTGTCCAACAATATCGACAATACTCTAAAATATTAAACATTTTTGTTATTGAACAAAAGAAATCGCAATATGTCTGCTCATTTGCCCCTATCCAATAAAAAAAGAAGACTTTTCATGATTTAGTTCTCCAGTCATCAATACAAAACAAATTTAATTCTGCATGTTGAATAAGGTTGAATAAGATATTTAATAAATTAGGAGATGCTCGTGCCCGTCACTTCATCCTACTGTAATCATTTCCTGACACAAGAAGATATATTTAAAATTTAAGAACTGAAATTATCTTCAATACTCTACTTAACTTACCTCTATATTGTTGGCGAACGGTGCTAACGCTTTTAGTAATGGATTACTATTATGTGCCATGTAAGCAACAGGAGCAAGTGCCTGCATAGAAATAACCTTCTCGTTGTATTCTGGACGCAGTGACGCCATTGTAAAGAAACTCGTGGTCCCCATTGAATGGCCGATATAATAAAGTTTGTCCTTTCCAGTGATATCTAATGCATAATCAATCATAGCAGGTAAGTCATAGTTACCGTTTTCATCCCATGAAAATTTCCAGAAATCAATGTTGATTATCGAATCAGGATTTAATGTCTCATGGCTACGGGAATAGCGGTTACCACGAAAGTTTCCCATCCACACGTCATACCCGGCTTCAGCTAGAATGTAACCTGTTTACCAGAAAAAAGTGTTTATTTTGTTTACATTTTACCACTTGATGCTAGGGGATGGTTTCATATCTCACCAAAACCAGCACCAGGGCCCGTAAGAACCCACACTGCAGAGGAGCACAGCAGACCGTGCATTAAAAGCACCACAGGTTTATTTTTATCAGGTACATTATTGTTGTCACGTCCATAAGGTATACGATGAATTTCCAAGATGTAGCCATCTTCCGTTGTCACATGATGTACTTCAACTGGGTATCCGTATTTCGTTATAAGTTCTGGCTAAAAAGATATACAAAATTTTGGAATACTTTTAATTAAAACATATGACATGGGAAAGGTATGCTAAGTATGAAACCTCTTAAAATATCATCCCAGTTGTTTTTTAAATAATTATTTAAATAAATATTTGTCAGCAAACACCAGATTTACTGTTAACATATACTGTATAAATGAAATTGTAGATGTTCACTGATTTCAAGTGAAGTCATAACTTACCACATTCAAACGGGCATCTTCTTCGATATTATTTGAATATCGCACTGCAAATCGAGCACTCCCGTTCAATTTAGGAATTGATTCATCGAGAGGAACATTTCGAGTCATAGTCAAAGTTGCGCACGAGGCGAACACAACGAAGAACACAGAAAGCATACTTCGTAGTTTTAGCGGAAGCCCCGTTGCAGCAATGTTCTATTTTTGCTCTTTAAATAAATTTATAGGGTACTTGACTTCGATAATATTATTTGATAAGTACTTGGATCAGTTCTTATCGCGAAAATAAAAGTTAGCATGCATTACAAAAATGTGAACATACTTCAATTTATTTCTTATCGTCACTGAAAGTTACTCTGCATTAATGTACTGCTGCAAATTATAAAAAAATAAATATGCTTCCAAAGTAAAAATGTTTTACTTGACGCGTAGGAAACCAAAGCTCTCAAGCAGACACATGACTGGACTTTGAGGTGGGACGAGCAGACGATGTATCGAAAGTGAAGTTCTCAATACTTCATTGAAATTTCATAATATAAAGTGTTTAGAATTATATTTTTCATACTATACAGTAATAAATAAATAGATTGTTAACAATAATTAAAAATAACAATAATGGACCCTATCTGACACAGCATAAAAGAGAGGAAGATAAGAATATTTTTATTACTTGTGCTCTAAATAACTTCTGTAGTTAGCTATTTTATTTCTTTTTTAATTAGTCAAAAATAATAATTGATTGTGTTCATTAGTTCTTGGTAGCAACCAATACGTTTGGTACGAAATTGATAGAACCAAGTCAGTTAAAAATAAATCGATGGTATTTGATTACTTTTAAAGATCTTTGAAAAAGTCCGTACACACTTGACTCCACATTACTAGGTATATTAATTGTCACGTAGTGGGCTTTAAGAGCCATGAGGTGATGGTGGTTAGGCCACGAGGTTCAGTTTGAAGACAATTAGACACTTTAGAAAGAAGATTTTCACACTATGTATTTAGAATATCAAGGTTTACAATTAATTACGGTTCGTGAGCACAAAATTACAGATAAACAGACAGACAGGGCGTGGATTCTGTGAGTTCGTTCGGCGTACCTCCGTGGTAGCATAGGACTTAACTGGAGTTGGAGTAGCCACGCAATAGGCTGCCGCTGCAGAGGCGCTTTGCCGAGACGCGGGCCACGGCGTTAGCGGCTAGGTGGACCAGCCACCGGGCGTGGTAGATGCCAGCAAAAAGAGGGAAATCTGTCGGTGCGCTCGTCCTTACATCGTGTTCCCAGCGGTGGTGGGACGCAGTGGTAGGAGGCAACGTTGGGAACGCGTAGTGGCGTGGAGGACGATGTTGCCGCGTGACATAACGTCACATCATAAGCGGTAGTAGGCGGTTGTCATTTTTCAACAGGTAACTTTTTTTGGTTCTTACTTTACCATCTGCCTGTCCTTATTCCAATTTTATTTGGGGTTAACACTGTATTTTTTTCCTTACATTCTACGCTATAATTTGTCATTTGGCAGTTCACTACCTTCTCTTTCACTCAATCCATCCATCTTTTCTCTTATACCATTCAGTTCCCATACCTAATACTTTCCCCGCCACATTTACCTCATCCCTCCACGTAACATGTCCATATAAAATAATCTATTACTTTGCTACTGTACTCTTCTCGTAAGAAAGTTACCGTATTACCTTAATTCTACATGAAAAAAGTCTGGTTAAGTATTTTTTTTTTAACTAATTAACTAAAGTGTTTTTTTTTTAATTTTACTAACCTGTTAAAATGAAATAATAAACATTGACCGGTTCTAGGTCACATACTGCCCAGACATGGGAGTACTACCAAATGGTTACTTATATACATTCTAAAAAATTTCAGAAATAAATTGGTCCCAGCATTTTTAATTTTATTTTCGAAATGGTTTTAGAGCACTTTTATTTAAACCGATCGAAAAGAGCCAATTAAATAAAAAAGAGCCAATCTCAAAAACATTAATGTTGAGCTGAATAACGTTACCATTTTTTCAATATTGATCGCTAACGAATTGATTCTTTTTGCTGTAGATGCATCCTACTAATATTATAAACGCGAAAGTTTGTAAGTATGGGTGCATGTTTGTTAGTCTTTCACGCAAAAACTACTGAACGGATTTGGATGAAATCTAAAAGTAATATAGCTATAAATAGCCTATGTGTTATTAAAATATACATCAGAATACCACATAGACTACTATTTGCAGCGATAACTGCCATACACCCGGGCGGAGCTGCGGGCAACAGCTAGTATCAAATAAAACTCGCACCGAGTTATTACAGTGAACATAACGCAGCAGTGGATTATTTATGATCCAACTATGTAACGGAGATCTTAACGATTTATCAGCATTTACTATGCCATCCAATGATGTTTAACACTCATACGAGCACACATAAAGGGAAGACTTATATCTTAAAAAAATACCACTGCTAAATATGGAATAGAGTGTATAAAAAAACTATTGCTGCTCCTGTTTTACGAGTCGCAGAACGATTGTAAGTTGCGCTCACCTTATGTGCTTAGTTTGATTCTTAGGGTGGACTAGGCACCAAGACTTTATTAGGTGCTCTTCTTTGTTTCCTGATACAATTATTATCGATGACGACGATGACGATTAAGTATATAATTGTAGGTTTTACGATGTTAACAAATAATCTTATAATATCAATGTAAGTAATTCATCGTTGAATATCAAGTGGACAACTATAAGTATTTATTAATGTAAGTATATTTTTTTAATGTCTCGAGATGTAAGACGTGTAAGATACCAGGCGAGTCAGATTCGTTGGTACAAGATTGAAAAATATGTAAATAATGCCAAATAGTATTATTTGAAATTTACATTTATAATTTTCACAAGTATCTAGATTTGATGTTAACTAATATCAATATCATCAAAACCACTAATATCCACTCGTTTCATAAGACGAATCACTCTGTCATAGAGCAATCCTCTCACATCAATAGCCCACATAAAGTCAAGATGGGTAAATTCAGCTAGCGGCACTCGGAACAGTCCAATGGGTCTTCCAAGTTCCCTGAACAGCCTTAGTACATCCGGAAACTCGGCTAGAGGATCATTGTCTGAGTAGTGAAGGAATACTGGTGCAGTAATTCTATTAAGGTCATATGCAGGTGGCGATGTTCTGCCGTAGGCTCTTAGATTTGCTAACAAACTTCCATGGTCAAAACGACGGAACTGATTGCCGGCAATACCTTGGCCATAATGAGCTAACTGTCTGACCGATCCACCAGCAGGTACGTGTCCGAAAATAACTGGCATTATAGTCTGTGAAAGATATTAATTTTAATTAACTTTTATATCAACTGTTTCGATTTTTATTTGGCTAAAATCTAATAATAATAATATTTACATACAAGCGTCAAAAACCTCCTACACATCTACGCCTACTGGTAGCGTTCCCAAAAGACTGGCAGCATTGCCAGGTTGAATGGCAATGCTGATTCTCTGTGCTAGAAAAAGGGTGGCCTTGGCGAGAATCGTCAATCAGTGGCTTAACTAGTTGTTAAAACATAGCGCGAGCACTCGGACTCCGTGAACCGAGCGTCTCGAACACAAAGGGTTCAAAAATTTATTTACCCATTATATTTTGGTAATATATATTATTATTATTATATTTGGCTTTCCGCAGAAGCAGCAACAGCGCCGGCATAGCCAGCTGTACTTGAAAGATGAGATGATACCATAATATTTTAATATTACGTATTAGAACGAAACGCAATATGTCAAAAGTTGTATCTCCCCGCATCAGGTGGCGCTCGCGGGGCACAATTAGAAAGATGTCATACGGCCTGTATTTTGAAAAAGTATATTATAAAACTCTTGCCATCGTTCTGAACCAGACCATTTGGTTCACGTACAGCTGGAACGCCAGCGCTTCTGCTACAAGAAAGGCCATGATGTCCGAGACCGTCAATAGCTTCCCCACAGTAACAAAAATGCGGCGAAACACAAGGCGCTCCTAAACGGAGGCAAGTGGCAAAGCGAAAAGTAGTATCGTCCAACAAGGTACCTATGTTGGGGGATGGAAGTGCCTGAATCCATAAACATGATTCCCATTATCCCACAACTAATAACCGAGCCCGGTCAACAAGACTGGTTGATGTATCTAAAAGTGTACTTTGCTTTACATAACAGCGAGTCCCATTGTCATTGGTAATGCAGTACTTAGGACAAGCTATCTGCCAAGCATCTATGGCAATGGCCTTGCATGATACTTTAGAATCAACCAGTGTGTATGTCAGAATTTTCCTGGTTAACACTTCTGTGCCATGAACCGAAGACACAAATGCTGGAAGGCTGACATCTACAATTTTGCGTACTCCAAGACCACCCAAATGAACTGGTAAGGATGCTTGGAGCCAGCCTCGATCGTTTAAAGCTACATTTAAAACTTTGTTAAGCGTGTTTTGTATAATTTTATCAACTTTTCCAAAGTGATGAATGTTTCCAAAAGGTTGATGACCGAAACCGTTGTGTAAAATTAGGTATAAAAAGACCATAACAAATAATCTGTTTACAAATGGAGGAGTTCTGAGTAAAGTAATTTAAAAAGAATTTAACTGAATCCTTTTTCGAATTTAACTAAAAGTTACTTAACTGTCTAACTATGTCTAACTGTAATTAATATAAGTATAAACATACCGTATTATGTTGAGGTTCGTTCCAACCACCGAGTAAAAACATAATGTTACTACAAATTGGCTGGAATACGACCTCATCTCTGCAGAAAGCTTCGCCAGCCCAAGTAAATATTTGCCTGCTTGTCAAAAATTCGCCATATCCAATAATACGTCCTAATCTCTGAAATATTACCGAATCACTCATTTTTATCAAATAAAAGAATCATTACAAGAAATAAACAAAATATATCAAAACCAAACATCTAAAGATAGATAGATAATACTTTACTTGTACATCGGGTTTCTGGAAAGATTGCGAAACTTAAAATGTATAGCAAAAACCATGTATCAAGGGCAGTTTTTTCAGTAGTGTAATCTTGTTTAAGCTACCTAAGGATGAAACTATATCAATAAATCTGAGAAACGTATCGTACCTATGAAAAATCATAAGAATTTACTTAGCACATTAGGTACCCTGTCCGTGTGGTGACGGCTGAAGAAAAAAGACTGTCACCACCCCTATTCATCTCATGAGTATTGCATTAGGCGACTAAGGAAGTTAACGCAAAGAAAAGAAAAACTAGTGGGGCAAAACCTTTTCTCTAAGGAGAGGATCATGTCTAGCCGTGGACTGAAAGCTGTAGGTGGTGATAGGGTATGTTATAATAAGTGATGAGAATAAGCAAAAAACTAATTTATATGCTCATTACACATAACAATACTACTATTCCATAAATACCTTAAAATAACAGTAAAAATTTATGGAAAGGTAATGTCCGTTTTATCTTCGCATGTACATTCAAACATAAATTGATACAATAATATACACAAATATTATATGTATAGTAATTTTCTTCAACCAATAAGACTATGATTACAGATATAGCTTTTACAGCTTAGTTTTAAAATTGTGGATTGCACTCGTCTGTACACCAGCAGTTTAAAGGTTAAGCTTCTAAACAAAAAGATATTGACAAAAAATTACTATGGGAAAGTAGATGTGGAAGTCGAATGCAGACCTCAAAAATTGGTAGTATAACAAACACCATAGACCGGTGAGTCGAGATTTCCAGGCGGTGGGAATAGAATATTAGAAATACTACAGTTCCCCAACACCTCACAGCCCGAATCTATTCAACTCTCACCTCCTTTGCTATGTTTTATATCTGAGAACTGCTTTTAATCCCTTCTTTGCTTACCTCGATATCGTTGGCGGAAGGTGCAATGGCATTCAATAATAAATTACGGTTATGTGCCATGTAAGCTACAGGAGCAAGCGCCTGCATAGTAATAATCTTCTCGTTATATTCTGGACGCAGTGATGCCATTGTAAAGAAGCTCGTAGTCCCCATTGAATGGCCGATATAATGAAGCCTGTCCTTTCCAGTGTGAGCCAGTGCATAATCAATCATGGCAGGTATGTCATAGTTACCGTGTTCATCCCATGAATATCTCCAAAAAGCAGTATTGAACCTAGAATCAGGATTTAATCTCTCGTGGCGACGGGAATAGCGGTTACCACGAAAATTTCCCAACCAAACGTCGTATCCCTCTTCGGCCAAGATGTAACCTGTATATCATAAATAATATAAACATATTATTGCTTATGCTTTGTAAATTTTATCATTTGATGCAAGTCAAAGATTTTATAGCTTACCAAAACCAAAACTTGGGCCAGTAAGGACCCACACAGCGGACGAGCACAATAGACCATGTTGTAAAAGCACTACAGGTTTATTTTTGTTTGGTACATTATTTTTATCACGTCCATGAGGTATACGATGCAACTCCAAGATGTAACCATCCTCAGTAGTGACATGGTGTACTTCAACTGGATATCCGTATTTCGTAATAAGTTCTGACTAAAAGGCAAGCAAAAATTATAAAAACTTGAAAAAGATGCGTTCCATGTGACTCATAGCTTAATACATCAGCAATCTCTATATATTTACCGTAAATAGAAGTAATAAATGAACAGGTTCTAGAGATCAAAGAAATAAATATTTTCGGACACTAACACACAACGACATCTAGTCCCAAACTAAGCAGAACTTGTATTATGAGTACTAAACAACTGATATAGATATATATATACCTTTTTGTAAAAACGTACATATTATACATAGAAAACACCCGAACTCCGAAACAGATATTTGCAGATCATACAACCATTTTGTCCGAGCCGGGATTCAAATCTGAGACCTCATCCGACATATCAGTCGTGTTGTTATCATTACAACTGCGCGAACGATGCACACAGCGTCACAGCTGTCGTAGATGTAGAGGTTGAAAATTCCTTATTTTATACACTTTCCACTTACCACATTCAAACGGGCATCTTCTTAAATGCTATTTGAATATCTCGAATTCAATTCGGCACTGCCATCAAATTTAGAAATTATTTCGTCGAGATGAACATTTTTACTAGTAACCAGAGTTGCGCAGGTGGCGAACACAACGAATAACACCGAACGCATTTTTCGCCACTCACGGAGGAAGCTCCGTAGCAGGAATGTTATTTTTTGATTGCATAAATAACTTTATAAAGTATTTGACTTCAATAATCTCTTGATAACTGCTAAATCGATCAACGTTTATCACCGTAGATGATCAGCTTGCATGACCAAAATCTACATAGGTAATTAAAAATTGTAAACATACTTATTTCAACTATCCAATCTTGATAATTTACTCATGTTGATAAAAACAATAAAATAATGTAAATATACGCTTAGGTTAGACAAAGAGTTGTGTCAAAGTGTTTCGGCCTATTCCTTCTAAAAAAAAACATATTTTGAGAGTCTGATATAGGCGAAAGTGGGGTTTCTTTTTTGGTAGAATGTCTTTATTAGACTTAGTAACTAAAACTTAGTAAAGATTAAGCTTCATGTGATTTTTTAGTATAAAAAGAGAATGTATTATAATAATCACTACTAAATACATAGTGGTACTAGAACAAAATGAAAATGATTATTGAGCAAAATAGTTTAAGTAAATAGCAACTTTTTCTCCTAAACAGGAAAGTACTATTCAGATCGCGCTGCGGTATTACTTTGATTTATATTTAACTGTTTGTTGCCTCTCTTTCTATTTTCCTTTAATATTAAAAATAAATATAAAACATTATTAATTTATTAGAAAACATAACTTATAAAAACGAACTCTTTTAATATCTTATTTTTGGATGGATGGGTCAACCTTTTTTGTCATTTTATTAGTATTTTGTCTAAATGGCAATAATGTACATTCTACTATTATTTAAGTAAATCTTTGATATTTCAATTTTAACAAATACTTACTAAAAAAGCTAAACAACTTTATAACAGTATTTGATCGATGATGTCCGAAATTATTCCCATCTCATACAACTTTTAAAAGCTTTATTCATTTATCTATGCTTCCTGGAAATATATTGTATGTGTCGGGCACATTCCTGTAGACATTTCATTCCAATCTGCATGAATTGAATAATCAGCAGATGTATATAAGTACAATTCTCTATATGCAAAGTTTTGCAAGATTTTAAATAGATTTAGCAACAATGTTGATTTGTACTTTGATTTTTTGTCAAGTGTTAATGGATTTAAAACACTTTGTAAAAACAGGTTTGTGTAATTACTAAAGAAATCTATTTATTTTAATTTTTCTTTATACCAAACTTTTTATTTCGTTATGTACATTATATATATTGCATATATATACATATATTAAATGTTTATATTTAAGTATAACTATTTACAATTGAAAGTCATGAAACATTGAACATTGTGTCGAACAGTAAAACAAATACATTTTATTTATCTTCATAGCATACATCCGCTGTATCCATCTATTGTGATTAAAACACTTTTAATACATCTCTCATTTGATAGATAATAATAATATAATTCTTATCATCGTCGATACTTTCAACTCTTAGCTTTAAGCGTAATTATGTTTAAGATTTATACATACATTTACTTTACCAATTTTTACAATGATCTGGAAAGATATTAAAATCTAGTCGAGTCAATACTATTAACACCACTAATATCCACTTGTTTCATAAGACGAATGACTCTGTCATAGAGCAATTCTCTCACATCAATTGCCCACATGAAGTCAATGTGAGTAAACTCAGCTAACGGGACTCGGAACAGTCCAATGGGTCTTCCAAGTTCTCTGAACAGCCTTAGTACATCCGGAATCTCAGCAAGAGGATCATTGTCTGAGAAATGAAGGAATACTGGAGCAGTAATTCTGTGAAGGTCATATCGAGGTGGCGTTGTTCTACCATAAGCTCTTAGATTTGCTACAATACTGCCTTGGTCGTAACGACGGAACTCATTGCCGGCAATACTTTGGCCATAATGAGCTAACTGTCTAACCGATGCGCCGGCTGGCATGTGACCCATCACAACTGGCATCATAGTCTGAAACCAATCAAAGACATATTTAGTAAATTAGAATTCCATTCTTAAAGGTAAACCCTTCAATACTAATACACTTAAAGGTTAATCTGTTAGTCTGTATGTCACTAGAATTATTAGAATATCTATCAATAAGATACCAGTAAGCGATGATGTCAGGAAAGTTTCCGATGCAAATTATGTCAATATTATTATATGTTCTTTGATATAATTGTTTTATTTTTTTATTTTTAATTAACTTATAAAAATCTGTTAATAAATAATATGTAAGCAAATGTACTACGTAGCTATTGTTGTCCTGATCTTATATTCCCAAAATTATTCTATTGGCTGTAATAGTATTTAATCCTAATCTGTGAGTAGAAATAGATTACAATTGGCCAATTATGGGTGCGTAATACAAATGTAAAAAGAAATCTAAATAGCATTTTTCTCCTTACACAGCTGTCGTAGTGACAATTTACAGGCGCGGTGGAGGAGAAATAAGACGATCACGTATACAATATGATTACTTCTCTCAAGTGCAAAATACGATTGAGTCCCGCATTCAGTGAAGGCTTTTATTTCTGTATGGTATACATCAAAACATGAGGCACTTTCACAATGCCAAAGCCATCTAAAGAAGACACACCAAGTTTTGGAGTAACTGCTAGTCCCGTATCGCTTAACGTGGTTATTACTAAATTACTACTAAATGTACAACTTCCCCTATCTAGTTTCCAGAATCGCGGTCCGGCAGGCATCGTGTTAATAGGAAATTACACCAGTTTCTTCACGGACAGATTTAAGAGAATCACTAATGCAAAATATATGTTTTAATATTATAATACTCTTTACTTTTACCAAAGACTGGAGATGGACTTTTCACTTACCGCATTATGTTGTGCCTCGTTCCAACCACCAAGTAAAAATATAATGTTACTACAAATTGGTTGGAAAACAGCCTGATCCCTGCAGAAGGCCTGACCAGCCCAAGTGAACACTTCTCTACTTGTTAAAAATTCTCCGTAACCGACGATAGCTCCTATGCTCTGAAATATAATGCACATCAATTAATGCCTTAAGCCAAGGGGAATTTGTTTTACTCTTTCAGCAGGCGTGAACGACTGGCACATAATAGTAGTGGGAGAATGTAAAACAAACGTACGCCCCGATTGAGGGCTCGCTATTTGTTAAATTTGCCGATATTCCTTATATTGACCAATTTTAAACCGATTTCGAAAAAGAGGACGTTTCTCAATTCGACCGTATTTTTTTCATGTGTATTCGAGGATAACTTCGTTATTTATGAATCGATTTTGATGATTCTTTTTATGAAATGGAATAGAAATATGTACTTTGGATATGAATTTCACTATTTTACATTATTTATTACCTGCTGTACAATTTGAAAGCAATGAATAAGTGATTTTAGCAGATCAATATGTACTTTAGTTTTGTATATAGTAATCTGATGTTAACTCAAACTTAGTCACCCTAACCATCTAAAATCTAAATTTCTTTTAAATAAATCAGTATTAAGTTAAATGAAAACCCAGGGCTGGTAGTCGTGTCTCATTTACTTACCTCAATGTTGTTTGCGAAAGGTGCAATGGCGTTCAGTAATAAATTACGATTATGAGCCATGTAAGCAACAGGTGCGAGCGCCTGCATAGAAATAATCTTCTCGTTATATTCTGGACGTAGTGATGCCATTGTAAAGAAGCTTGTAGTCCCCATTGAATGACCGATATAATGAAGCCTCTCCTTCCCCGTGTGAGCCAGTGCATAATCAATCATGGCAGGTAAGTCGTAGTTGCCGTGTTCATCCCATGAATACCTCCAGAAATCAATGTTGAATCTCGAATCAGGATTTAATCTAACGTGTCGACGAGAATATAGGTTACCACGAAGGTTTGTCATCCACACGTCATATCCTTCCTCGGCCAGGATGTATCCTGTGTGTAATAAATATTATTGTTAATATGGTTTCTACTGGTGATTTTTCCTGTTATTCCAATGCTTGATGTCAAGAAAAGCTCTAAAACTTACCAAAACCAGTACTTGGGCCCATCAGAACCCATACAGAAGAGGAGCATAGTAGACCATGTTGTAAAATCACTACGGGTTTATTTTTATCAGGTACATTGTTCTTATGCCGTCCATGAGGTATGCGATGCATTTCTAAGATGTAGCCATCCGCAGTTGTTACATGGTGTACTTCAACTGGGTATCCGTATTTTGTAACAAGTTCTGTCTGAGACAAAAATATATATATAAATTTAATGTAGTTTATGTTCTGCGATTTTGATGATCGTAATTATTATCATCATACTTGAGAGTTTCAAATAACACTCTAGGAGTTATAATGTATTCAAGCAATCGCTTGGTACTTTCACATTTTTTGCCAAATTAAAATAGAATGTATCCAAGAATGAAGGTCTGAGTTAACAAAGATATATATCACTTACTACATTTAAACGGGCATCTCTCATGATATCGTTCGAATACCGTGAACTTAGCCTGGACCAGGCGCTCTCATCAAATTTAGAAATGATTTCATCGAGAGAGCCCGCTTGGGCCGAAGCCAGCGTTACTAACGCGGCAAACACAAATATCACCCGCAGCATTTTACACTACTACCAGGAGGGGCATGGCGACTCTTTAATATACTCTTACAAATATGATAAAGTGTATACTTAACTTTGATAATTGTTTAATCAATCACTATTAACTCCACAGAACAAATAGTATAATACCTTCTTATCATAGCTAAAGTTTTGCGTGACGATCATAATTTTTTTGCATTTTCATTGTTTATACATTTATACCCAAGTCCTGAACGTAGTATTCATGAGCAGTTATATTATACTTTACTAGTTGTTGCGCGCGGCCGCGCCCGCGTATATGTTGGTTATCGCGGCAAATAGTAGCTTATGTGTTATTCTGATGTATAAACTATATTACTGTAAAGTTTCATCCAAATCCGTTCAGTAGTTCTTGCGTGAAAGTGTAACAAACATCCATCCAAACATCCATCCACCCTTGCAAACTTTCGCATTTATAATATTAGTAGGATTGTGATACTCACTATATTCTACATTTCATGTTTTTTTTGGAATAGGGGGTGAAAGAGCAGACGCATCGCCTGATGGTAAGCGATTACCGCCGTCCATGGACACTCACAACACCAGAGGCGTCACAAGTGCGTTGCCGACCTTTTATGAAGAAGTTGTGAGAGTAACTCAACCGAGCTTAGAGTAAACATAAGCAAGAACCGAGGCTATACAACGCCTTCGTAGAGAAACCGCTTTTTACCTGAGTGAGCTTCCAGAGACGTACCCTCATCCTTATCAGCAAGTCTATCAGCATCTGATTCTGCCTCCTGTCAAAACGGTCCTAAGTTCGTGCATTAGTGTTTACGCTACACTTGTGTACCTTAATATTCCTGCGTACCCAACTGCTGTGCTGACTGTGAGCTTCGAGGGACTCATAAAACATTATCATGTTTCCTGTCCCTCCTCTTCCTCTCCCTCGAAGTGCCTGTCTGTTTTTTATAATCCGTACGAAGGGAAAGTAAATCACACACACACTACACCTTCTAGTCCCAAGCTAAGCAGAGCTTGTGTTATGGGTACTAGACAACTGATATAAATATCAAATTTACTTTTTTTTTATAAATACATACATATTATATATATAGAAAACTCCCAAACTCCAAAACAAATATTTGCAGGTCATACAAACATTTGATCCGACCCGGGAATCGAACCCGAGACCTCAACAATAGCAGTCGCATACGCTACCACTGCGCCACCGTGGCAGTCTTTTTTAACAAATGTATAATATTCAGCCAGCCCTTTTATTTAAACAGTATTTTCACTGTGTTATCCAAAACCATATGGCAATTAAGTTAAGAAGGGCGTAGAGTCGAGTGATTAAGAAGGGGAGAAAAAGAAAACTAATGCACCGATCTCAAATATGTTTAGGAATAGGGGTAAGATAAGATGAGGATAATGATTACTCAGCATTCACGCTTTGTACACATAATACTCCGGATATATAGATAGGACATGTCAGGTTATAATATATCGCTCTAACAAATTGACCGTTATGGCGTGATGATACCCATCCAAATTTTCACCTTTGTAATATTGATATACAGGAACAAATACCAGACAGTACCGTGGGAGAGCCACGCTTCGGCATGAATGGGCCGGCTCGACCGGAGTGATACCACGGCCTCACGGAAAACCGGTGTGAAATAGTGCTTGCGCTGTGTTTCACCGAGTTAGTGAGGATACCGGAGGCCCATAACCCAAACCCCCTCCCCCTGTCTCCCCTCCCTGTCCCCCAAAGGCCGGCAAGGCACTTGTGACGCCTCTGGTGTTTGCAGGTGTCCATGGGCGGCGGTAATCGCTTACCATCAGGCGATACGTCTGCTCTTCGTATCACTCCGGTCGCGCCGGCTCATTCATGCCGAAGCGTGGCTCTCCCACGGTGTCTCTATTTTACTTTCTTTTTTATTTCTTTATCTTTTAATACCTAATTACCTATCAAAAAAATTATCAATCATAATCTATTATTTACCGTTTATTATCGTAAAAACGCACATAAAGATAATCATGCCAGGTTATATAATGTGGCGTATTTACAAAACATTGTATTTAAAAAAACATATTGATTTGGAATGAGCTTTGTAAGCCGTATAACAATAATTTTAAAATATTGCCAGCAAGACTATGTAACACTTGACAGTAACAAACATGTAAAATGTTTACTCATATTGAATTGGAGAAAAAGGCCAAAGAACAATAAAGCGTACTAGACATAAGCATGTAGGTCGTACCTTTTTGTTCCATAAATGTTCAATAACGCGTACAGAACTGAAATACCGAGGTCATAGTTACCTGCAGGGAACTTCTTAAATAATTCTGTCGTTCATTTTAGACAGTAATAAAACTGCATTAGTAATATACAGAAAAGTATTTCACTAGCAAATTATTTGCTTGACTGTACAAAGTCATACTTACCTAATGCTCTCTACGAGGCATTCTCTACGAATCAAGTTTGCGGTGGTGTAGACATGCAGTTGCTGTTAATGCGTAGCCTTGTGGCTAATTTGCTGCTGAGGAAGTTTTGTTCTTAAAGGCAAGACGGTTTGTGGATATCATGGAGGAATGGAAAAACTCATAACGCTGCCCCAAACAAATTTGGGCAAAGAATTGACATTTATAACCAAAATATCTTTAAAAATAATTTTGAGTTATTCAATATGCAATAGATAACCCCAATAAATACTACATCGAAACATCAAAACTAGTTACGTCAAAATTCTAGAAAGATTCGATAACACACCAAAATATTCCAATGATATACCTACGATACAATTATTGTATTTTACATGATGAATATTAATTGGATATCCGCATTCAAATCACATTCGTATGTAATTTGATAATAGCGAAATATTAAATACAGATATTGCATATTGCAATCATATTATTTATCAACGCCCAGGACCTCTTCTTCGATATGATAAGTTTTGTTTTTAATCGAGTTCCAAAAGGAGGAGGGTCTCAAGTTTATCGGTATTTTTTTTAGGTATGTACACTGATTACTTCGTTAATAGGGAACAGTACTGTCAAATTATCCCGATAAAGGCGCCACCGAAATACAACGTAAACAAATTAGAACGTTCATGTTGATATTTGTCGTAATAGAACTTTTTGCATCAAAATTATTTTTGTTTATTGAGGAAATAATAAAAATGCATCAGTATTGTGCATTTGGCTGAAAAAACATCGGAGTACATTTTGTTTCCTAAAGATCAAAAGCTGCGTAAGCGATGGGAGATAGCTATGCGTGTCGTAAAAACTTCAAGACTTCAAGATTATGCATTCAAGACTGTCATTTTAAAGCAGAAGATTAGGTTATTGAAGGATGGGACCACCCCATCCTTCAATAACCTGAAAAAATGATAGTTCCCCTCGATTTCCCTGGGATCCCATCATCAGATCCAGTGATGGTGGCAATGGGACCACCTCGGGAGCATACCCAGATACAAAAAAAAAGTTAAAAAAAAACAGTGGGGCATAGAACCTCCTCCTTTTTGAAGTCAGTTAAAAAGAAAACATTTCAAATTTATTTATTTCATTCATTCGATTCCTATCATCACCGACAATCCATTTCCTATATTTTATCATTCTTTCGTTCAGTTTGTTTTTGATTAGAAAAAGTTTTGTTTTTCAGGTTTTCTTAACAGATGTATCGATTTTTGAAGGTTATTTGTAAGAAAAACTCCGATAATTGGATATTGGCTTTAATTAAAGCTTGTATCGACATAACCACAGAGTACAATGTTAGACATAACGAACGTGCATTACAGCCATGACACATAGCATACATAATTGGTTCCTTTTTTTCCTTTTCTTAAATCTTATAACTAATATACTTTTTTTATTGCTTCAAGGAGACTTGATCGAGTGATTTATTTTGTTTTAAGTATTTTGTTAAATTTGTTTTAGTCATTTAACCATCTGACTGTCGTTTTTCTTTTCAAATCAATGAAGGGACTTTTGAATGTAAAATTCAAAAACACTTTTGAAGTTAAAACTTCTTTAGGCGCGTTAAGACCTACAACACTCGCAAGTATTACCACAGTCTTGCCTGCGCAGGTCAGCTTGTACACGGAACACCGTGCGTGCGGTTGGTAAAACTGTATCACGCGCCAACCCCATAGCGCGACTTGAGCATTTTTCACTTGTTTAAAATTTTGCCTGATGTTCAGTGTTCAAGCCGCAGTCGAGGCTTGCAGTGACAAGGAGTTTATGGATTCTATAGATTTAGCTTGATTCTTCATTTTTTTCTGTAAACCGTACTGAAACATGTTTTTGTTACGAAATTTCATAAGCGATGAGTTCCGAATAGTAGGATAAACAAAATGGGATCAGTTAAGAATAAAAAGTAATAAAAAGTGCCTTAGAATGAATCTAGAATAAAAAGTGCTTTGGGATGAATCTGGCATAAAAACTGGGATGAGTTGAGAAAATGACCTAGTGGGATGAGATTTAGTGGGATGAAAACGGAACAATCCCCTTTCTTAGTAGTTTATCATTACAACATATTTACTTCAAGCTATCGGCATACATTTCGGCACGAATACCTCAACCAAAGAGCGCCAACTGTTCGATCTTCGGCAGTCCGCATCAATCCGTTACCGGTCATTTTCCGCAAGTCGTCGGTCCATCGTGCTGTAAGGCACCCTACACTATGATTGCGTAATTCGCGGTCTCCAATCTAACATATTTATTTATTTATTTATTTATTTATTAACTTTGTGCACTTGAAGTACAAAGGCGGACTTAATGCCATTAGGCATTGTCTATCAGTCAACCTTCGGGTGTTGCAGAAATATGATGCGGTAGGTGCAAGGACTAACTATTGAATTCCACAGATAATAATTAAACAAATAATGGATAAACGTACATCTGATGTAACAAACATACATAAATATAACAATACATACATAATATACACAAACATACACATATACGCTACTGCTAATATATATACACATACATATAAACTACACGGGTACTAGCGTTGAGACTGTACTGCCATTTCACTCCGAAGAAGTTCACGCACTCTTTTCTTAAATGTGAGGCGATTAGTGGACATCCTGATTTCAGTGGGTAGTGCATTCCACAGTAGAACTGACTGCACATAGAAAGAAGAATTGATAAAGTTAGTGGTGTGAGAGGGGCATAGAAGAAGCAAGTTGTTTGTAGACCGGAGAGTTCGGTCGTGGTTGGAACATAAGCAGCGGAAGTGTGGTGCCAGGTATTCGGGCAATGATGGAGACTTCAGGAAAGAGAAAAGAGAAGTCAGAGCACGTAGACTGCGGCGCTGACGAATTGGTAGCCATTGCAACTGGGAACGTAAAACAGACACATGATCATACATATTATGTTATTTGATTATTATTTCCTACGACCATCAGTCCGCCTGGAGACAGGTGTATCCAACCTACCATACCTCAAAAATGACAAAACGTTGAATATTTTCTGCAACCACTTTTATAAGCCGATGTTATGTAGGACTACGAGCAAATTTTCCGTATATTAATAAGACTGTAAGAGAGCCATTCTTCGGCACGTATGAATCAGGCTTGACCAGAGTGACAGACCTCACAGAAAATCAGCACTAAGCAATCCTTTGCTTTGGTTAACCAAGTTAGTCATTTTAGCAGAGGCCCAACCCAACCGTCCCAATTAATTCGTGTGCGTTACCCCAGCAAAATGTTAAAAAAGTTGTGGTTTAGAGAGTTGACAGTAAAACAGAAAATTAGAGTATCGTGAGGAGTAATTAGTTACAAATAGCAACTTAATCACTCAGGGGATCTAAGCAGGGGATCCTACTCAAAGAAGCAAAAAAAAACAAACAAAGATTCAGCGCTTCATTTTAAAATATCTAAAAATTGATGACCTCTAAATTCAATGTTGAACTATCTGGTGTTATTATCTGTTTCGCTTATCATGATACTTGTGATAATAATAGATAATTCAAAACAAAAATTTATTAATCTACAGATGTTACTTTAAGCAATAATCACATGTAAAGTGTACCTATTGGTTACTTCATGTTGTTACTTTACTTTTATGTTAAAATGTGTCACCAGATTTAAAGAGATAGTTATACATTTGTATGACGTATATACAATTGTATAACGATGGGCTTTTATGAAAAATCAATAAGCGAAGAGGACCACACGGGAAGCACCAGCTTTCAAATAGAAAAAGAATCATCAAAATCGGTTCACCCAGTCGAAAGTTATGCAGTTACAAACATAAAAAAATACAGTCGAATTGATAACCTCCTCCTTTTTCGAAGTCGGTTAAAAACAATGCACATCTACGGCTGTAACGTAATTCACGAGAAGGACTAAGTAGGTATGTTAATTGTTTTTATTTTCCTAAAATTCTTTCAAATAAAAGTTTTTTCGACAAAAGTAATGACAGTCCCTTCTTGTTAGAATCGTATTTCATACTAGCTGTTGCCCGCGGCTTCGTCCGCGTAAATATCAATTTTCCGCAAGTCGTCGGTCCATCGTGCTGTAAGGCACTAAGATTGCGTAATTCGCGGTCTCCAATCTAACATATTATGTTATTTGATTATTATTTCCTACGACCATCAGTCCGCCTGGAGACAGGTGTATACAACCTACCATACCACAAAAATATACGCTGCAAGTAATAGCCTAATAGCTATATTACAGTAAAGTTTCTTCTAATTCCGTTTAGTAGTTTTTCGTGTACAAAAAAAAAAGTACCCTATGTGTTAATCCAGGTTGTCAGCTTCCTGCATACCAAATTTTATCAAAATTGCTCCAGTTGTTTGCGCGTGAAGAAGTAAGAAACATATACACTCGCAAACTTTCGCCTTCATAATTTTAATGAGAAATTAGTGTGAAAGTGTGAAGAGTTTGCACTTTGATTATAATCAAAGGAAATTCTATATAGGAAGGCAGGAAATGGCTTGTGGGCTGAACTAAGTAATAAAGCTTATGCTGGTTAGCTTAAATATTTACAACACAGAGAATAAGGTGAGTGTCTTTACAAGTTATGAAGCAATTTCGTAAACATGAGCCGACATCTAATGATACCTAAAGACCCATCATATTCGTGACAAAAGTGGTTTTAATTAGAACCCTTGTAACTTTCCCTACTTTGTTAGGGTTTAAGCACGTTATTTTATAGACATACCGTAATTTTGTGTACATAACAAACTCAACAATTATTTGCACAGCAATTTGAGTTTCTTTGTCAGGTTTCCCTAAGCTATCTTTGTTTAAATTAATAAGAAAACCTCAAAACCAGAGGTAATCCAGTTAATAATTTTATATTCTTATGAAGTCAAAGAAACATTTGAAATCTACGTCTCTTTATATTGAACTATCTGTTGCCCGCGGCTCCACCCGCGCATATATCGATTTTTGCGGCAAATAGTAGCCTATGTGTTATATAAAGTAGCCTATGAGTTAATCTAGGGTGTCGGCTGCCTGCATATGAAATTTTATCAAAATTGGTTTCGTTGTTTGCGCGTGAAGAAGTAACATACACACTCACAAGCTTAGTGTTTTATGACTTCTTTTCCGGAACGGACTAATATTATATGTAGCAGGTATGTATAGATGAATTTCGTCGAGGAAAACTTGAAATTAAAATAAAGAAATGGAAACATATTGTGACCTATCAATCAAATGATGTCTTGTCATTAAGATTTAATTTTAGGGTTAGTTCATTATTCATACATATAATATTATGCATAATATGATAATGAAGAATTAACATGTGAATAATCAGATAGTAAAATGATCGTATCAATTAATGCTCAATTACTTATATTTGTTGTTAACTCATTATCGTTTTTGTATCATGTTTTACGTAGGCCGTTAAGCTATACACGAGCAAGAAAGAAATATGGTCAGTGATACTGATGATGCAGTGATTTAGATTACCTATTAATTAGATATAATATTTAATATTGTAGGTCATTTTTATGTTATACAGGTAGACAATTCATTTATGTGGGATCTTGTGCTGTTAACAGCAGCGCCAGAAAATGTTAATATGTAGGAATATATATACCTACCTATGCTTAAATCTATAGATTTTTTTTACAAAATTTTCTATCCATTTTCTGAAATCTTACTCTCCTGTAAGTTTATATGTAAAGAATATTGATTGATTGATAGGCTAAATAGCAAACAGAATACTATATTAAGGTAATACATCCGCAGCAAGTAGGTATTTTTACAAAGCAAAGATTTAGAATTAATTGATAGTTGTAAACAGTGTTGTGCCTACGTTCCTGGTGATAAAACAATGTTGTTAGCTTGATTTCTGGTTAATCTAGGATCGAGTTAGACAGAATTACACTGAGCATTGAAACTCATCGGCTTTTATGACTACGCCGTAAGATATAAGCAAATAGAGATGACAATTTTTTGGTTGGAAATCTCTCAATTTTTAAGTACTTAAACAGCTAAGAACAGAACAGACATCTTAACTAAAAACCTACGTTTCTTTTAGGTTCCATTTTTTAAGCTGCTTTTATTTTATCCCCATTTTCATTGCCACTTTTACTTTTTGCAGATTTTATTACCTCAATCACAAATCAATTACTTTCTTCCTACCAGTTGCAGTGATTCGGTTATTCCATATTATGGTGAAAAACTAAAGAACTCGGGGGTCTATATGGATAAGTACTTATCTTGGAGCCCCCAGATTGCGGAAGTCAACCGGAAACTATTAGTGCAGCAGGATCTCTGCGTAGCCTACGGAACTTTATACCAACGAATACTAAAGTTTCGCTTGCACAATCACTTTTGCTTCCCATCCTTGACTATGGTGAAGTCAGTTATCTAGATCTCACCGAAGACCAACTCAACAAACTTGAGCGATTTCAAAACCTTTGCATTAGATTCATATATGATCTTATCTCAGAGTTTCGTTCTAAACTCAAGGCTAGGCAAGGCAAGGCTACCAATACGATTTCACCGGAATCTGCAAATTCTTTCTCTTTTGTATTGTTGTTGTATGAGGATGAAACAGAACATTGTATGTTCTGTTTCATCCTCATACACCTCCTTATCTCAAAGAAAAATTTCAGTTCAAAAAAAATACACATTACAGGGACCTGAGATCATCGGAAAGGTTAATACAAAAATGCCAATATATTCCACTCAATTTACTGACAAATCTTTTAGTGTGCCAGCAGTAAGGCTTTGGAACACCTTGCCTGAGACAATCCGGCAAGCAAAAACTTTGAATGTATTTAAAAAGCTGGAGAAGGATTACCACTTGTCAATGTGAATACTTCCGGTTTTGTTTTGAATAGGATGTAATTAAATGGATGTGTATTTTTATTATATTTTTATATGTATTTGTGTAGGTTTATATATATTTGAGTAATAATACATGTGTAAAATGAATGAGTGTGTATTAATGTAGGTATAACCCTCTATAGATTTTTGAAAGTTCTCCTTGTAATAAATGTGTTACTTGTGTGTTGACTACCCAACATTTTAAACACCTGACGTCCATGATATGGTTGTCTGAAAGAGATCGCCGTGAGCGATAAAACAGCGAATTGTTATATTTATGTATTTTGTGACACATTCTATGTATTGTTTTTGTATTATGTACGCTATAAAGATACATAAATAAAAAATTAAATAGTTTTGTTTTTGTTGCTTTAGTTCCTTATAGTAAACCAAATCGTAAATAAGCAAACGAGCGTCCATCTATTGGTAAGTGACCACTGCCATGCATAGATACCTGCACCTAAAGAGTCGCAAATGTATTGCCGCCTTTTAAGTTCCGTTTAAAGGAATGACCGGGGTTGGTCACCGATTATTTTACGCAGTTAGCTTTATATACGGGCCTAAAAAGGTTCTTTTTTACATTGGACTCTTGACATCAACCAGTTTATGACATTCTGTAATACAATCACGTTTAAGTTATCAATGCGGTACAATTAGAAATATTCCAAAATCACTTTTCTATCACAAACTAATAATTAGATAATTTTGACGCAAGTGATACTTGATTAAGTATCTACCTATTAGTCGTAGAAAAATCCCAAATCGTCGATAAAGTTTATCGTGTTTTAAGCTTTCCTTTAAATCTGTTTGTATAGATTAATTTGTTAGATAATTAGTTATTACTCAGCAATGACTTATTTATGCGTAGTACGTACATCATCACTATTACTGTACATTATAAACCAAAGCCCTCCGCCGCGTCTGTCTGTCCGTTCGTGATAAACGTAAAAACTATTGCATGGATTTTCATGCAGTTTTCACCAATAGATAGTGATTAAGCAGGATGTCAGCATGTAGAATGGCAGCATTCAACGAAAATGCTACCTTAACCTTAACCCTTTTTAATATAACAAAACAATGCATGTTGGGATATTCTTCTATACATAGGTATCTACAAAAAAATCTGCGGTAATTGATAATAAATCCATCTCTATTTGACAAATACTTCCATTTTATATTTTTGCAAAGCTTGAATACAGTGGGAATTCTTACTATCTTAAATATGTTAGAGGCCTCAAGCATTTCATGCACATTATCATACTCTTTTACACCGTATAATTTAAATGAATATCTTAAGACGTATCGCAAAAAATATTGGCTGCGAGAATGAAAATCTTATCAACTAACGAAGAGTAACAATTTCAACGTGGTTGCTACAATAGCATTATTTTTTTTCTATTGAATAGGAGGCAAACGAGCAGACGTAAGTATCACCTGAGGGTAATCGATTATCGCCGCCCATGGACACCCGCAACATCAGAGGTGTCACAAAGTTTACATTTACTTCAGAAGCGACTTAGCTAATATGTTTTTTTTTATAAATTGGATAACGAGTGATTTCACTGAAAATAATATAGATGATGTTTTAAACAATTATGTTCAGAAGATGATTTATGATATACATACCGAACTATGATAGGTATATGATAAACTCACAGGTTATTGTTATTATTATTACAGGAACCGAGTGACTTAAAAAAATCCAACGGCGAAAACATGGAATGGTAGTTAAAGGGTATCCTGACTTGTGAAAAACATACCCTCAGTGCAGAGTTTACGTAGTTCAACCCAACCACAGCGAATGCTTCCACTTGAGGATAGAACTCCACGTAATAAAAGACCCTTCTTTTGCCTTCTTTTAGTAGTCTACGTACTTTTCAAGGTATTAGTTATAAACTATTACAAGAAGTTTGTAAAGCAATGCCTCTGTTTTTATCAGAATTAAAATGTATATATATACATATATGTTGAATAACTTTAATACTTGTTCATAATGTTATTTTGTTCCTATAAATACATATTTGGATTTTTCATAGAACTTGGCACTCATTTAGATCTCCATTCTTTTTGCGACGAAGCCCACAGCCAAGCATAATTTTTGTATTGAACTTGACTCTCCTTTTTTACATTTATGTTTTTGGTGGGATTTACTTAAGTACGCTTTCTGAAGCTGCGTTTTGCTGTTCAACTAAATCACTTACATATTTTTTTTGCCGTCATGATATATTTCTATCAAGTTACTGACCCGCATTTTCTTTGGCAAAATCGTCAAAGTATACCTATGTTTAAAATATATAATCTAGTAAAATATTATAAAGAGGAAAGATTAGATTTTTTGTTTGTTACGAGTTAACTCAAACTACTCAACCGATTTTAAAAATTCCTTCGGCATTAGTGTGGTATATGTTCTCGGAGTTACATAGGATATATTATATTC
This sequence comes from Spilosoma lubricipeda, assembly GCA_905220595.1. Classification (NCBI taxonomy): domain Eukaryota; kingdom Metazoa; phylum Arthropoda; class Insecta; order Lepidoptera; family Erebidae; genus Spilosoma; species Spilosoma lubricipeda. Next base: position 9,748,218 of record HG992290.1, read on the forward strand.
TTCCATAAGGAATAGCCCCGATTTTGAACGGAGCAAAGCCGGGGCAGGTTGCTAATAAGTAAATATGTTAATGCAAGTGTATTTTTGGCGAAGAACAAGAAAAGGCTTTTTAGGGAATCGTTTACTACAACATATATAATCTTTTCGCGCGAATGTATTTCCAAAACCCTTTCACAATGTTAAATTGTGAAGTTGGCAAAACTTAAGCTAAGTTTGAAAAACGTAGGCTCTCCGCCCATTATACAGTTTTTTTATTCAAAATATGTTAGATATCAAATATCAAATGCCAAATTTACGAAAACAAATTAAATGTAAATTTACCCATCTTTGATAGTATCCCTGGTCATTCACAGCATTGCGTTAAATGATAATGGACTACCTTTGTACGCGGAACGAATCATAGTCGGAGTATCTTCTGTACCTCCAGGGCCCTTGCAAATCTCCTAAGTGTCAGTACCCCAGCTATTCATGATCTCCACCGCCTCAGGAAACAAGAGGTAAAACTGCTCCAAAACTGCATTCTTTCGCCAATTTAATTAGATAATCTAAGTCTTTTTTGCATACCAGGCCGCCCGTTCGTGCTCAAATCAGCGTGGCTCTTCTCCATACCATAACATAACATGAAGAAACAGACATTAACACTTACAATTGTGTAAGTGTTAATGTCTGTTACGTTAATGTCTGTCTACATAAGTTTTTACAATTATAAAATTATCTTTTTCCTTATCAGTTTCCTCATTAATTTCATCGCGAAAAAGCACATTTTTTTATTTAGGTATTCCTAATTATAGAGTTACTAGCTGTTGACCGCAGCTCCGCCCGCGTTGACGTCGGTTATCGCTGCAAATAGTAGCCTATGTGTTATTCTGATGTACTCGTAAAAGCTACTTATATAACTGTAAAGTTTCATTCAAATCCGTTCAGTAATTTTTGCGTGAAAGAGTAACAAACATCCATCCATACTTACAAACTTTCGCGTTTATAATATTAGTGAGATTAATACTTTTTGTGATAATTTGCCCCCGTTTTTGTAATATTCTTCATTGGTGCTCCGCTCCTGTTGGTCTTAGCGTGATGATATATCTATACAAATAAATAAAATTGGAGTGTCTGTTTGTAATATTAAAATAACCGCCTTTTACTAAATGCATATGTATGTATACACGATACATATACCAAAAATGTAGTTAAAAAAATTTTTGTCTGTCTGTCTGTCTGTCTGTCTGTCTGTCTGTCTGTCTGTTTGTTCCGGGTAATCTCTGGAACGGTTGGACGGATTTTGACGGGACTTTCACTGGCAGGTAGCTGATGATCCGGGGAGTAACTTAGGCTACTTTTTTTAGACTAATTTTGTCCCGCGGCGTTACTCGCGGTACAACAATAACCGCGGGTAACACTGCGGGGTTCAGCTAGTCTATATATATAAAAGAAAGTCGTGTTAGTTACACCACTTATAACTCAAGAACGGCTGAACCGATTTGGCTGAAACTTGGTGGGGAGGTAGCTTAGAACCAGGAGACGGACATAGGATACTTTTTATCCCGTTCGACAGCGTTCCCGTGTGACTTGACATGAAACGTCATTCACTATAAAACAAAAAAGAATCAGACTTGGAATAACAAAATGACAGCTATGTAATTGACGTATAATGACAGCTATGTAATGACGTATAGATGACAATTTGATATTTGTAAGAAATCAATATTGAAACTATTTCTATTAAATAAATAATTAACAATTATAATGTAGTGATAGTGCCATTGCCAATTCGTATAAACAGTGAAGTGAACTATAAAACTCGGTATGGTTGAAAATTTGAGTTTTGAAATAAATTTTTAGGTGAATTGAAGTGAAGTGAAGTTTAATTAATAATGCCGCGAGCAAGACGGTCGAATATTTCCCGACAAAGCCGTAATGCAAGAAGAATACGAAATACTGCAAATGAAAGGACTGAAGAAGAACAAGAAATTGCACGTGAACAGCGCCGCGATAGTATGGCTCGACTTCGTGCTTCCCAATCACGAGAGCAAAGTGAAGCAGCCCGTGAAACAGCTCGGTTGGCAATGCGGAATCGTCGAGCGAACAACAGAGGTCAACAAATAGATAATTTGCGACGCAGAACAAGATATTTATCAAGTGCTGATTTGAATCGAGCTGCGTTTCGATACGATTGCAGCAATGATTACAGCTTGCATCAAAGCGTCAAACATTGGGCAAATGGACGTTGTTTGTGAGTATTGTGGTGCATTAAAGTTTTCCGGAGAAACGGCTGGATTATGCTGCCTTAATGGTAAAGTGAAATTGCCGTTGTTGACTCCGCCACATGAGCCATTGTATTCATTGCTTTGTGGCGAAACACAAGAATCACGCCACTTTCTTGCAAACACTCAAAAATACAATGGTTGTTTCCAAATGACATCATTTGGAGCAGATATTATCGAAGAACGAGGATTTAATCCGACATTTAAGGTATTTATTTTTGTACTTACATAGAATGTAGTTAAAGAATAACTTACTTTATCTATTGGTTTGTATTATATTTGCTAATTCTGAACTCTACTCTCCCACCCAAAAATGTTTTCTAATTCTGAACTCTACTCTCCCACCGAAAAAAGTGTTTATAACCCAGTTAATACGGTCTGGTTTTTATTTTGTAGATTCAAGGACAGATTCACCATCGAATTGGATCATTACTACCTTTCGAAGATACACAGAATAAATTTTTACAAATATATTTCATGGGCAACATGGAAGAACAACTTGATCGACGCCTAGGGATCAATGCAGGAATGAAGCGAGCAATTCTTCAAGACTTGCAGTGTCTGCTTCATGAACATCATGCGTTGGTCAGGTTGTTTAGGAGTGCTTTAGAGCGCATGCCAAATGATGACTATAAAGTTGTCATGAAAGCAGATAAACGACCATCTGGAACAAACGAACGCAAATTTAATGCTCCAACATTGGACGAAGTTGCCATCCTGATTGTTGGTGAACAATTGGAAAAACGCGATATTGTGCTTACACGTCGCGATTCTGGGCAACTGCAACAAATATCTGAAACTCATCGATCATATGACGCATTGCAATACCCGCTGATGTTTTGGCAAGGAGAAGATGGATATTATTTTAATATTAAAATGATAAATCCATTGAATGGTGAGTATCAGTATCATAATTTATTTCATTTATTTGTGAAAGACACTGATTTAAAATAATGCTTATTAAAAAAATAGTTAATGTCAGTATTGTTTGCCTTTGAAATGGTTAATTATCAAATTTTTAATTTCAGGTGAAGAAACTACAAAGAAAGTTAGCTCAATGAATTATTACGCATATCGTTTGATAATTCGTCAAAATGCTGACAACTATTTGCTTCGGTTTCGTCGATTGTGTAATATAAAAAAATAAAAAAAAATGTTTTGTGTTGTGAACTAATAAATGAATAATAAATGAATGAAAACTAAGTGTGTCTTTGTTTGCTACCATCGGAAGTCAATACCAACGAACAAACCAACTGACCCTCGCCAGAATAAAACAAATAAACAAATGAAAACCAATATTTCGGGCGCCAGGCTTGGGTCTTAACCACTAATTTTTCCCCCGATGGTAACTTACAAATCCTAAAAATAACAAACCAATGCCGTGGATAACTCGGCCAACATTGAACCCTTAATCTAGGGCGGGGAGTACTGACTGATGAACAATTAGTTTAAAAGCAGATTTATTAACCCGTAGTATCTGAAGGGTAAGGTCTTACAGGTGGATATACTATGCTAAGAGTAGCGCTACACTGGTTACTGTTTCTGTTGTCATTGCAATCCTTTAAGTTAAAATTCTACGTTACATGAGCCAGACAGGAGATGTCTGGCTGTCCTTCTCTTTGGCTTCTTCACACGTTGATGTTAAGGCAGCCTCTTGCTTCTATGGCTATAATACTAATGCCATAGGTAGGTTCATGGTTAATTTAATGTAAGTGGGGAGCAACTTTACACAACAAACCTTTGTAAAAATAGGTTATAAAAAAATGGAATGTTCTAATAAGGAAAATACTAATATCCCAGAAAAAATCCAGTATAAAAATAAGTAAAAAACTAAGAGTAAAAAAAGAATGAAAAAGAAAGTAAAAGGAAAAAGAACCCCGCGCTTCTTGCTAAAACAAAGATAATTCACGGGTTAGTTACTTTATCACTTTGGTTATCAATCCTATCTCAGAGTAATGATTCGAGGACTTACCAGGGTTCTTTAAGTAACAAAGTTTAAAAATCCTTCAAAGTTCCAACAATAGCAAGCAACAAAATAACGTGCTAAATTCTTCCAAACCCCAACGAATCCATTGGCGAGTCCTTCGATGTTAGTTTCTGTAAGTGAAATCACTAATTTATAGCAAAACTCGCTTCAAACCCCAAACGTTCTTGTCGAACGTGGCGTCCACCATTTCACTTACCAGAAAAGTCGAAATAACCATTAATTCACGATATCCAACAGCGGGGCACCTTCCGCCGCATTTATCTGGCCATGGACCGTGGTGATTAGCCAAATTAAGAACGATTCAACAAGAACCAACAATTCGTTAAAAAATGTCAACCACTCTCTCTCACTATCCGACCGGAAAAAGAATGACAAACTAGTAGAGTGTTACCAGCCACAAAACTACCTCAGAGTCGCCATCTGACAGATAACTCTTAAATAATCGATTAAAAATCCGAAACGAGGGTGTCATCCCTACTAATTTGCAAAACATCAATTTGACATCTGTCAAAACTAAACTCACAACAATGAAAGGTTAGCAAAACGAATAGGTTATAATTTCTAGTGTATAAGTCGAGACTACGACGTTACAATTGTTTCAGCAGTATTGCGTTGACATGTATGTAAAAATAGAAACGGAACGTTTAACATTCATTAGGTTGAACCAAGCCAAACTGCGTTCTGAGGAGTACATCCATTTACGTGATGCAGTTAGTACTGAAGGAAATGCAGCTAATATTGGTCGATTAACTATTCTGCCGGCGACGTACATTGGTAGTCCACGTCATATGCATGAATATGCACAAGATGCAATGACATATGTTCGTCATTACGGTCGGCCAGATCTCTTTATTACTTTTACCTGTAATCCAAAATGGATAGAAATTACTCAATTGCTGCTTCCCGGACAAACATCAAGTGATAGACACGACATCACAGCACGTATATTCAGGCAAAAAATTCGGTCCCTGATGAACTTTATTGTTAAGCAACGCGTCTTTGGAGATACTCGATGCTGGATGTATTCAATCGAATGGCAAAAGCGAGGCCTGCCGCACGCACACATTCTTATTTGGTTAGTGGAAAGAATTCAGCCTGACCAAATAGATGATATATCATATGTGCTGAGATTCCTGATCACGAAGTCGATCCAGACCTACATGATGTTGTTACTACTAATATGATTCATGGACCGTGTGGTGCCATCAATCCCCAATCACCTTGCATGGTCGATGGAAAGTGCTCTAAACGATATCCACGGAAATTAACGGCGGAGACTGTCACTGGCAACGATGGTTATCCGCTGTATCGGCGTCGATCACCAGATGACAACGGTCGAACTGTCACAACGAAAGTGAAAAGAATGGATTTCGTTGTCGACAACAGTTGGATTGTTCCATATTCGCCACTTATTTCTAAAACGTTCAAGACACATGATGAACAATGTAATTTACGCTACGATAATGATCGGAAAATTCAAAGGTGAGGAAGTTCTTATTCCGAGGATCCCGATGATCCCAACCGATATGCCGTTTGAATTTAAAAGACTTCAATTTCCGATACGTCTTGCATTTGCCATGACCATCAACAAATCACAAGGCCAATCCTTAAAAGTTTGTGGTTTAAATCTAGAACATTCATGTTTTTCCCATGGTCAATTATACGTGGCATGTTCACGGGTCGGAAGACCATCTGCGTTGTTTGTTTTTGCGCCTGATAATAAAACAAAAAATGTCGTGTATCACAAGGTACTTAAGTGAAGAGCAACCTACCTATTAAGTGAACCTAACCTAAAATACAGAAATAAAAATGAATGACTAATTTAGGTATTTAATTTTTTTGTATTTTTTCCAATAAAAAAAACACAATCTGCTTATTTATTGCCATTAACGCGGAACAAAGTTCGCCGGGTCAGCTAGTAGCCTATAGTCTTCCTCGATAAATGTACCTACTACCCAACACTGAAATAATATCTCAAATCAGACCAACTGTTCCTGAGATTAACGCGTTCAAACAAACAAACTCTTCATCTTTATAATATTAGTATAGATTTAACAGGCCTCACAAACGACCAAATTGCTAATTAATAACCAGATTGATATTAAACATAGATATATATTACTAAATAGCTTCAAAAGAAATGACAAATGATCGTGCTCATTACACGATTATTAATTTGTCCTAGGTGGGAATCGAACTCACGATCTCTAACAGTCTAACTTAACGGTCAGGATTTGTAACCACTGCACTAGACGAATCTGTGCATTCTCTTTCTTGGTGTCTTTATTTTGAGTAACATTAATGTTTTATTTACAAAAACATGTACTTAGATAAAGTTTAATGTCAAAATTTATCTAAACATAAAATTTGATCCGTTAAGTAATTCAATTTTATTTATTTGTATCTAGATTAGTGCTCGCCCTTACCTTACCTTAGTTGGTATTCAACCACAATTATTTTCAACTAGCTGAGTCCCGCAGTGTTACCAGCAGTTCTTTTTGTATCTCTTCAACCGCGGGTAACGCCGTATGGCGAAGCTAGTCGAAAAAAGTAACCTAAGTTACTTCTTATTACATCAGCCATCTGCCAGTGTAAAAACCCCGTCAAAATAGGACCAGCCGTTCCAGAGATTAGCCGGAACGAACAGACAGACACGAATAGTAAATAAAAAAATTGGTATATGTACCGTGTATAAATTTAGTAAAAAGTAGCGCTCTTAATATTACAGACACAAAATTTTATTTATTTGTATAGATTTCCTTTTTTGCTTTCTGCATATATCCTCCGTATAAACTCATGTCTAAAGTCATGTCGTGAAAGGCCCTAGCGTTTAGGCGTTTAACGCCACACCAGACGTTGTAGTAGACAGAAGGGTAGAGGACGACTACTAGCCACCTGGTGGTGACCAAAGACTTAAAGCTTACCCAAACAAATGTTTCGACAACCCAGGATAGATTTGTCCTGGCGCCGCAGAACGAGGAGAGCCAATACCAAATAATGGGAAATGGCCAGGTCAAAACAGGATTTATTCAAATGTAAGTTATAAATTTTAAAAAACTTTAATGATTAATTAAATAAAATACCTTCAAGATTCATTAATACGCGCTGCCGCGATGATTTGAAAACATTTTAGCTTTTAAGGTGGTTTTTGCTGCTTTAAAATGAGATGCAAGCAAATCACAAACACCTTTTATTTTCATTTCAGATTTCATTTGAAGTGCAATAAACTCACAAGGCCTTGGAAGGGACGCGCGGGTCGGGCGGCGGAAGTTATCTATACAAATAAATAAAATTGGAGTGTCTGTTTGTAATATTAAAATAACCGCTTTTTACTAAATACATATATATGTATACACGGTACATATAGCAAAAATGTAGTTAACATTTTTTTTGACTGTTTGTTCCGTGTAATCTCTGGTACCGCTGGACCGATTTTGAAGGGACTTTCACTGGCAGGTAGCTGATGATCCAGGGAGTCATTCAGGCTACTTTTTTTACACGAACTTTGTCCCGCGGTGTTACTCGCGGTACGAGGATAACCGCGGGTAACACCGCGGGGTTCAGCTAGTTTAAAATATTTTGGCTAGTATATAATATTTCAAATAGGTAACATAAAAATATCACAATTATCGTATAACACAACAGAAACAAGGTCATGAGCAAATGATAATATTATAATATAGATTTTTGAAAAGTACAAGTAACACCCTTTCCAATGATACCAAACACGACACATTTATCTCAAATTTATTTTTAACGCAGTACTTTATAACCACTAGAGGGCGCCACATTAGATTCACTGTCACGTCATATAGCCTATACCAGCAGACGATCAAGATGCTTCTAACGATATCGTATTTCTCCAGTTCTAATAAATAGTGGAGGTGCTATGAGACAACATATGAACATACATACATACATAGCCTGTCAAAATCATAACCCTCCTTTGGCTTTGCCATAGTCAGGTAAAAATACATTTCCATTATAAATAAGCATTTATTATTGTGTTAAGGCATTGCAATGACAGTTTTTGTAGTTTATTAAGTATATAGTCTTAAAAAGCTAGAAGATCTAAATGCTAGAAGTCTTCATCATCAGAATCTAGTGCTGCTCTTCTCCTATCAAACTTAACCGTGCTGGATGATTTAGGCAGCTGTGAATTAAGCGATTCTAGAAGCTGTATCAACTCTTGCTCTGTTATCTTGTTCTGTACTTGTCCCATCTGGGCCATTCTGCAGATCATGTTTTCAACCATAGCACCTTTCTCGGGCCTACTAAGTTTAATAGTGTTCACTGAAAATTAAATACAAAAATAATTTAGTTATAACAAAAATACTTTGTCAATATTGAGAAACAAAATGATCTCTCAAGTTTATAGTGTTTGGATGATATACGGTTATTTAAACACATGAAGTACTGTTTCATAAATTGTGAAGTTATTGGGGTATTTATTATTTGAGGATGTCATCAATATGAGTATTATCTTAACATAAAATATATTATTTACAAGAATTATCTGCTTAAGATAACTCATGTTACCAGAATGCTCATAAAAATCTTTAGGATTGACAGAAAAACAGTTACGTCCCCTACAAAATTAAATATAAAAGTGTGAAATAATACACAGGCATAGATTAAATAAAACTTTAGAATGGATCTATTTTGAAATTTAGGTATGGAGTTAAATGATTCCAGTGACAAAAACCCTTAAAAAACTGAGATAGGTCTTTAACATCTATATATATAATCTATATAAAAGTGAAATACCTGATTAATCACGAAATCTCAGAATCTATAACACCAACTTGAAATTTGGCAGCTAGGTTCTTTATAGGGTGTAACCATCCGCTAAAAAAAATAATTTTACGAAAGTCCACCCCTAAGGGCTGAAGCAGGGGTTGGAAGTTTGTATGAAAGTCCTTTGTTTTTAAAGTAGGAGACTTGAAATTTAAATTGTGTGCTCTTTAGATGGTGTGAAGGTGTACTTATAATATCATATAACATAATGTATCTTTAGAAATCAACTGCCTTTTGGGGTGAAAACGGAGGATGGTAGTTTGTATGACAGTCCAATGTTTGTTAGTGAAGTTAAATTAATTATGGCAGAAGGATTTTAAATGGTATTTAAGTATCAGAATTATAAATAATACATCTATCTTCATAATTATATGATAAATAAATTAATAAGAATAAAAAAAATATCTTGATACATACATCTGGCTCGTGCATCTTGACTAAGAGCTTGTGCAAGAATTGTGAGTTTTGCTTCTTCCATTGCCTGCATTCTCTCTTCTTGTTTTTTAGCATGATTAGGATCACCAGTTCCCTGAAACATAAAATTTATCATAAATTATTCAAAAAGTTCACTTATTAGAACTTTTCTATTTTTATCTTGTTTTGTGTGGGTATGTGTAATTAAAGGAGAGGAGACCCGAGCCCAGCAGTGGCATGTTATGGGTTGATGATGATGTGTATTATATTTTTAAGTTAATGTTTGTATACCTATACTTATATATTTATTTAGTCACTACTCTAGCTACATCAAGACATGTAGGCCACTAGCATATATCTAGACTACCTCCTTTGTATCCTTTATCTCCTGTTGATTTGTCTATCCAAAGGTTGCCTGTAAAGGATTGCTTTTAGAAATAATATGGTCGCCCATTGTTTCTTCTTGTGATATTCATCTATCATAACTTATTTGTTGTTTAATTGGTATATAATAAAGAATATTTTATTCTATTTGTTCACTGAAAATTTGTTGGTAACTACAGGTAATATATTCATTTATGCATAACAGTAAGCGCAGAACTAAAGCAGTATGTATAACCTAACTTGTACGGTTGACTCATACATACCCCTTGTTGAGCCTGCAATTGAGCAAGACGCTGTTGTCTGATTTTATCTAATTCGGGGTCATCCATTTTATACTAAATATGTAAAATCAGTATTGTTTTACACACTTAAAAATTAAAATAATTCTCTTTGCTTGATGTTTGTCTATTTGACATTTAAAAAAAAAATACGTTCCAATACAAAACTTTCTAGTGGGTAGAAATAATTGTACCCTTAGAGCATATTTAGTTGGAGGGGCAGCCGAATGGGCGGAAAGCGTGATCGGAGTGGAAAGTGAGTACTGGGTTTGAGTAGTGTGTCTCTCTCACGCAAGCTTTAGATTAGGCTTCTGATTCGTTGGTGCATTTCCGCCAAATCAGTTATGCAAATTGGTATATGCGTCCACCACGTCTTGGAGCAAAGCAAAAAAAAAACGCAATCATTTGTAAAACAGTGACTTTACTAAAGTTACATAAAAAACTGCAGTAACATTCTTTAAATGTTATGACAAATTATATTGAGTTTATTCTGAAATAATAAATTTTCTAGAATCTAATTTTAAAGAGATGTCTAATTGGTCAACACCTATATGGGATAATTTCGGCAACAAAACTGTTTTATTTTCTTCATAACAACTCGTATCATTTTCAAGCCTAATCTATGTCTTTACTAACACTATAAAGCTAAAGAGTTTGTTTGTTTGTTTGTTTGAACGCGCTAATCTCAGGAACCCCTGGTCCGATTTGACAATTTCTTTCAATGTTGGATAGTACATTTATCGAGGAAGTCTAAAAGGCTATTTGTCATCACGCTAAGACCAATAGGAGCGGAGCACCAATGAAGAATGTTTTAAAGACGTAGGAAAATTATGACGCTACGGGCAATAGGAGTAATATTATAAAGAGGTAGTTGGTGAATTTGTGAGGTTATAGGGCGGATTTTGGATCTATTGAACCAATTTAAAAAAATCTTTTAGTTATATACTTACTTACAGTCAGCCACATGTACTAAAGCCTATTTTATATTTTGGACTAATAAATATACTGACTAGCCCAAAAATGATTACCATGATATCCGATTAACATACGGCCTAAGCAGGGCCGGATTTAAACTTAATGCCGCCCCTGGGCACCGGATAAAAACCCGCCTTAAGGCGGGTTTTTATCCGGAATTTTACTTAAACTTATAGTTCACATATTTTATTTGTCAAAATTAAATAACTAATTTGTTGAAGAAGCTATATTTATTACATGTTACATATTCCAAAAACATAAACAAATATTTGTTTCTTTTCTAACAATTATAAATTTAGCACTAAAGGTGAGTCTTAATTATATTATATCAATTTTATAGCAGGCAAATTCGTCTGACTTTTTGAATTGAGAATTGTTTGATTAAATCTTCGCAATCTAAACGTTGAAGTACGTCGGATTCGATGCATAGAATAGCTAAGCTATTGAGCCTATTAGCAGTCATTTTAGAACGTAAGTAGTTTTCAACTCTCTTCAAATATGAAAACGAGCGTTCTGTACAGTTTGTAACAACAGCTAATGTCATAAATATTCGATAGGCGATTTCCACGTTTGGAAAATGAGTACAGGTCATTTGCATGCAACAGTTTGAAAAGATCAGAAAGCGAATTCTGTTCCATAATTTTTTCAATGCAATAATTTCCTTTTGCGTATTAGCAACAATTTTGATCAATTGTTTATAATTTAACAATTAAGTATGTTTCATCCACTTTATAATATTATAATACTTTATCATATTGATGATGTTCTCCTAGCCGATTACGGCCACGGCGGCCAGTCTCAACAGAGACCAACCAACTACGCAGGAGATATTATAGTGCACAAGTGTGTGCGCAAACACAGGTGCACTCTCTGTTCCCTCACTCTCATATTCCGATGGGACGGTTAACCGACACGATCGGGGAGAGATTAGGCGCAGGACCGACAGCTTTACGTGCTCTCCGAGGCACGGGGGTTCAGACCCCAACTTCCAAACTCCGAGCTGTTATTAAGTATTTATAGAATTAGAAAAACTCAATAACACCTTTGGCCCGACCCGGGATTCGAACCCGAGACCTCATGATCAGCAGTCGCATACGTCAACCGCTTGACCAACGAGGCAGTTATCATATTATAGTGTAGATGAAACATAGAAGAGTTTGTTTGTTTGTTTGAACGCGCTAATCTTAGGAACCGCTGATCCGATTTTAAAAAATCTTACAGGTGGATAGTGCATTTATCGAGGAAGGCTATATATCATCACGCTAAGACCAATAAGAGCGGAGCACCAATAAAGAATGTGTTAAAAACAGGGGATAATTATCACGCTACGGGCTATAGGAGATGCAAACGGTGTTACGTGGGTCTGCTAGTAAATCATAAATCAATAAGGTAAAATATTTTTTATGATCATGAATGACAATGGCCATATTAGCCGCAGAAGTGATTACCGTTGGGGTAAACGGGTTCTTGAGTAGAGACCGCGTCTCGGCAAACATAGTGCAGGACGTCCACAAGAAAGGTGGAGTGATATCTGCGCAAGACAGCTGGCAGGAGCTGAATGCGAGACGCCGAGGATCGAACCAAGTGGCGGGCAATTGGAGAGGCCTATGTCCAGCTGTGGACTGCGATAGGCTGAAGATGATGATGATCATGAATGAACAATACTGCTAAAAGCGTCATTGTCATAAATAAATTAAATTAAAGAAAGAGTTGTTTTACTTCTTAATATTATTTTTGAAAATGTTTTGGCACCAATTTTGAAAATAACTTGCCGCTTAAGATGTTCAAAGTTTTAACCAAACCAATGACCCTTTCGTGTATCCAAAGATATTTTTTTTGTTCTTCACAGTTAAAAGGTCTATCCATTTTTTTTAGGTTTTTATCTACAGTAAGGAACTTATGCCTGCCCGTTTTATTTGCCCACATAGGTACTGCACAACACTGCGGCATTTTAGAAAACAATATTTGTATAAGAATGTTTATAAAAATAAATAAACCAAAATAATTTAGAAAAAAAAAACAAATATCGTACTTGACAGTTCATTGGACCTGACGCCAAAGTGCCGCCATCTGGAGTAGACCATTCCAAAAAACCACAAAACCCCCACATATAATCGATGAATTGAATTTCTTGAATTATTAATGAAACATAAAATTATTAATTAACGGAATTAATTAATTATAATATATTGAGCAATCTTGGTTAGCTAAACAATGTTTTTCACTTATCAAAGTTTGCCGCCCCAAAAAATTTGCCGCCCTGGGCACGTGCCCCGACTGCCCCTATTGTAAATCCACCGCTGGGCCTAAGGGTGAAGCCGCGGGAAAAAGAAGCTTTTGTGTAAATGAATTCAAAAGTTAATACTCTTCCCAAACAAACCTACACTAATGTGAAGGATAATTTCTGAGATTAAAAATATTATGTGTCCTTTTCCGGGATCCAAATTATCATTATAACAATAGTCTAAAGTATAAACACAAAAAAAAATATAACAGACAGACACCCTTTCGCATTTATAATTTTAAAATGGAATCACGGATCGTGGTTACGACTTCAAAACTATACAAGTAGTATGATAATATATTTTTTTAAACTACTACTAGCAGATATGAGGGTTGGGTGAGATTGATAAAAATATTAATACACAGATAAATATTAACATTAATTTATTATTTATTTACGACATTTCTTTAAATATTTCTTTTCTTATAATATTTTCATGCCACTGCAATGTTTGGAAATCTACATCGCCTGAAGAATTAATAAAAGCAAAAACAGCCAGTTTGTTAACTGAAACAGAGAGTCTTCCAAATGCTACATACTCTGCTGGTCTTAGGCCTTCAGTTTGATCACAAACACATCTGACCATATGACTTGCATGGAATCTGACTGGGTCACCTAAAATATAGATAAATTGATTATAAAATAACTAAATTAAAAAAAGCATTTTACTAAACAGTTTAAATAAAAATATTTATGTATGCACCTATGTCAGTACTGTAGTACCTTACAGTATACTCAAGTCTAGTACCCATAGTATGAACTCTAATTAGTTAAGAACTAGAACACAAGATGGCGTTGTGTAACAGACGTTCGAAAATATTATTAATTCTCTTATCTCAACTAAGGCTAATTAATGGTGCTCATTCTGTTATTGAGATCAAAAAATCTAAAAGTAAAAAAATACACTAAAATTGAAAAAAAACCTATCGAAGATTACAACTTATTTATTGGCAAAAAAAAATTCTTATTTATTCGGTCGCAGGTGCATTTAAAAACACATATGAAATAGACACAAAACCATCTAGACTCAGAACAACAATTTGTAGATCACAAGTGTTGTCCCAAGTGAAATTTGAAGATACAACACTACATAATATATGCTATATTATGTAGTGTTGTATGTATGTTGATATCAGTCATCGAAAAAAACTTGCAAAAAATTTTAATAACAAGGGACGAAGTTAAAAAAAAATCACAATACCTGGATATACAAGGTAATCACATCCAAATTTGGATCCACTGCTAATATAATATTCGTTCTCCCATAACTTCTTAAAAATCTTATACTTAATGGCTCCAGGTCCCTCAACAATACTAGGTCTCAAAACATCTATGCTGACTTCTTCCCTTTCTGAAATAAGTATCCAAATAATGTGTTTGAGGTCTCTTGGGTTCGATTCCCCAGGTGAAACAAATGTTTGTATGATATGCAATTTTTTTTTAAATTTGGGAGTTAACATGTCATTGTGTAATATGTATACATATATTTACAAAACAAAAAGTATACACATATGTATTTACATCAGTCTGATACCCATAATACAAGCTCTGTTTAGTTTGTAAATAGATGGCGTTGTGTGTTAGATGTTTAAATTATTTATTTTATTGTTTGTACAAATCGAATATAAAAGGTTGGTTTCCCTAAAGCTGGAAGGTGAAATGCGTTCAAAAGCTCTCTGAGGCTATAATAAAATGAAGCATCAAACAATTGACTACTGCACAATACTTGCCTGTTGATAGATTATGTTCTAGAGGTATATGTGTTAGTAAATGGCCTGGTGCAATATCTGGTAACTTGTTTATTTCTTCTTGTAATATTGTTTCTTTATCTATCGGGACCCCTGTGAAATTTAAGATTTATATATTAAAAAGAATACCACAAAACATTAAGAATCTGAGTTAGTAAGCATTCTGTACTAGTTTTATTTATACATATTAGGTTAAGAATTTTCTAACAATACAGGGTCAATATGGGCCTCGGTTTGAATAAAACTTACACTTCAATATTATAAACATACACTTTGAAGGCTCAACTGCTGCACCAATTTTAATAAAATTTCTCATAAAAATACTTTATTTTGGGGAAGAATATAGGCTACTCTCTACCGCAATAATTGACATAGGTACATAGCTACATGCAGGCGGAGCCGACGGTATAAGCCAGTGAGTAACAAATGGCAATCTGTTAGAATAGTGTCATTTTTGACATACCTACTATTCCTTTTGATTTCATCTTTTGTTGCTTTCCTGCAATTATAATATCAATTTTCTGTGACAATTGATCAATTTTACACTTCCTTAGAGCTTCCTTTTGTTCCTTTATAGCTCTGAAAATTAATTAAACATATTTTTTTATGAAAATACATTTCTTATTTTATCTTTGAAAAAATTCGCCTATGTAAGATTCGGACTCAGGAAGGGTTCTCTACCATTATCTATAGTATTGCATATACCTGTTGCTGTTATAAATATCGAGCAAAAACGCGCAAAAAAATCACATTTGTTGTATGGGAGCTCCTTCTTTATTCTGTTTTTGTATTAAATATACAATACATCATCCCTGAAAATTTTAACTGTCTAACAGTTCATGACATACAGCTTAGTGACAGCAAAGACTTAGTAAGTAGTACAGAACCCTAATAAAGGGTTTTTAACAGAAGTACTGAAGTTTATATGTCAACTAAATAAGTTAGTAAATTAAGAATTAATTTGTGGATTAACTTAGCAATAATGACTAAAATTTATTTTTGCAGTTCTAAATCACTACTTTGCGAGTTCTTAAAAATTGAAAGAGTTAATTTGGAAAAGTTATATACAAGGTAGTCTGAAAATTTTGTAACCTCAATGTGAAGGTAGCAGCACTCATTTATAAAAAAACTAGTTCATTTAGATGCGCATCTTTGTATTTGCACTGTGCATCACTGTGTAGAGTTCAAGGGCATTATGCAGTGAACAAAAAAATAAGAAAAAATGACTGGTAATTTTTTTTTATTTTCTATTTATGGGCCTGCCAAAATGATTACTCCGCCTGGTGCAAAGCAAAAGCAGAATCCAAGTGTGGTAGTCACCATACTCATTGCGAATGCAACAATGCAGCATGGTGACCCACACCATGGCAGCCTTGTGATGCTTTCGCATCATTGGGCCTCCGGTCTTTCGCAGTCACCAACGAAACATGACAGCATGACTTACGAGCACAGTTAAGTCAGAGAGACCATCCACATATATGTTTACAGATTTATATGAAACTGTCGACATTGCCGTTCCTCATGACTAGAATCTCATTAAAGTTGAATAAGAAAACCAAATAAATTAATTGGATTTATTTCACGAGATTGATTATCAGTGGAATGTGGATTCGGTGATCATTGCTCTGATAGTCATATCTGCTCAGGGATGGATATCCAAGAACCTCTAATACCTTAAGAGGCTCAGGTTAGAAGAATGGATCAAGGGTCTGATACAAAAGATAGTTCTCCTAGATCGTCTGTTTCTTGGTTCCTGTACCTAAGACCAAAAGAAATGGTCTACTACGTTTCATATTTCTAAATATGTATGTATGTATGTGTATATCTAAACATGTATGTAAATATGTATGTGTATATATATATACATATGTATTCCTTTTTTATATATTCCAATAAGTAATTCATATGGTTTTTAAATGTAATACAGAGAAAAATAATACTTACTCAGTCTCCAATTCCTTCACAGCCTGCTTTACTTCTTCACTTGGCTTTGACCTTATATTTGGTGATTGAAGTAAAGTGCAAACACCTTTCTCTACCATTAAAGCTGCCTCCTCTGATTTTAGGGCCAAAGGTAGTCCTGAAATCATACATACATTTGATTTAGTAAAAAATTTGGTTTCAACCTGTTTTGCAAGGGACTTTACAAGCATAGACAGCTCACTAGTATAGATGTCATACATAAATGTGTAGTAGACTGTGGTAGGATAATAATGATGAAATAACATACTTACCTAAACAATCATTCTGCCTAGGGTGCACAGGAGCAGATCCAGTAAGAGCCCCACATATCCGATATTCTGTTCGTAACTTATACCAGTCTGGAATACAGGCACAAAGAGACAAAATTTTAAAAACTGTTGTTTTGAACTCTGGTAAAGACCCCTTTTTTATTTCTTCTTTAATATTTTTAATGAGCAGACATCAACCTCTTACAATCTATACAACTAAATAAAATTGGAGTGTCTGTTTGTAATATTAAAATAACCGCTTTTTACTAAATGCATATGTATGTATACACGGTACATATACCAAAAATGCAGTTAAAAAAATTTTTGTCTGTCTGTCTGTCTGTTTGTTCCGGGTAATCTCTGGAACGGCTGGACGGATTTTGACGGGACTTTCACTGGCAGGTAGCTGATGATCCGGGGAGTAACTTAGGCTACTTTTTTTAGATTAACTTTGCCCCGCAGCGTTACTCGCGGTACAACAATAACCGCGGGTAACACCGCTGGGTTCAGCTAGTTGATACTAATATTACAAATTCAGAAGTAACTCGGTCTGTCTGTTACACTTTCCCGGTGCACCAATTTCAATGAAGATACTTTAGAGTCTGAAGATAGGACATAGGCAACTTTTTATCGCAATAACCGACATACACATGTGCAGAGCCACAGGCAAAAACTAGTTTTTTTTATGTACAGACTAGCTGTAACCAACCATGCTTGCCTTTCACCCATAGTGGTTATAAAACTTTTAAACAATATTCAAAAACAATCTTTGATACATGTTGTATTTCTATAATTGAGCTTAATTGAGAACTGTTTTTTGACTTTCGTATACATAAAAAAGTTTAAAATTATTTGAAAACACTGGTTATAAATGGTTTTAATAAATATTATTGAAGTACTCACCGTCAGAATTCCAAACATAGGCCTTACCATTCGTTTCAACATATAGTGGAATCATTTTTAACTTCTAATATATGCTATCGTAGTTTTTGATCTTTGAAAATTGTTATTTTACTCTTTGTTTACTAATATCAAACAAAATAAATGTAATGTCAAGGCGAAGTTGTCGTGTCGTGCTCTTTGTTAAGTTAATCGAACGTAACGTTTTTACTACTATCTCTAGTGAAACTAACCGGCGCGGCGTGAAGAATAAATACGCAAATATTCTGCCGGTGCCAAATGTTATGCCAGTGCATTTAATATCTTCCAAGTAAAGAAATTTCTGTTTATAAAAATGTACTCTGTGATAAGAAACAAAATTTGAAAATTTAACTTGAATCTACAAATGTCTCCAATTGACACTGACTGATCAACTGTCAATTGTCAAAGTGTCAATTTTAATGGTTTGTCCATGGTCTAATGGCTCTTCTACACGTTGGGCAATAGCGATGGTTCATTAGGGGGCTAGCACAGAGTACATTGTTAATACAGAATAGCCTAGCCAGCAATAGTGGTACCCATCTACACGTGGTCCATTTCACAATGCGTTGTGCAGACAGACAAAAAATGTAAAAAACGTTATTTTGGTTAAGTACCGTGTATACATGCGTATGCATGTAGTAAAAAGCGTTTTTTTTTTAATATTACAAACAGACACTCCAATTTTATTTATTTGTATATATTAATGAGCTTTACAAAAGTTAAATACAATTAATGTCCACAAATACATAGATCATAACCTTTTTGATAAAGATAAAGACTATCAAAAAGTTTAAAACTAATTTTAAAAGGTAAAAAACTATGCAAGAGATGTCGCCTCAGTATCTAAACAAACTCTGTGTCAAATTCGTGTACTTCATAGTTCGTATTTTGAAATAAAACTTAAAACTTGGGTTTTGGATATTCCTTGAAAACAAAATTTACTTGTGACTTGGATATTAAATGTAGTTTAATAGATATATAAACTGTTTCATTATCGCCTACATGGTTTTTCTTAAACGCATTGAAATCTGATTATATAAGAATCATAAGAATGGCATCCCGGACTATTGTAATCGGTAAGAATGATTAGATTTATCATATTATTATTGTTTTGCAGTAATCACAAATGGAGCGCCTCCTGTACCCTATTAAGTAGCCATTAATTAAAAGTAACCTACAATTGCTATAATATTCATATTTTAGATAGAATAACCCAAGAACCGGTAGGTCAGCGTTGCCAGACGTCCCGCTTTTGGCGGGACTGGACGTCCCGATTTTTTATTAAAAATTGTAATGTCCCGCGCGGATCCGTCTCTGTCCCGCTTTTCGGGGATAACTGACCGGACCCGAAAGTGTAGGTAGTGAAAATGCTTTATCGTCAATAAAATTGACATGCAATTGAAAAAGACACTACTGGCTCTATTAATAGTTTCAAAAAAAATAATACCAGGGTATTCCCTGGTATTTACTTTTTAGTAGTTAATTAGGACTGAGATTTTTATTTTACTAAAAAGTTTCTAAATCCAGATTTGACAAAAACAAATCTGGCAATGCTGCAGGTACCGGTATTAAAGTATGCTCGCAAGTTAGGAAACTTTCTAAGTCTGACTTCCCTCATATTCCATAAGCTAATGGACACTTTTATATCTTATAGCGTAACTGCCACAAGGTATGTAAAAAGACACAAGATTTGGAAATGTTAGTTTTATACTTTTTTCTTTAAGCAAAATAAGTAATATCATTCAACAAATATTGACCCGGTACCTTGCATATATTTTTAATTAAGCAATTAAGTGAAAGATTTGTCTATTTCCTGACTGACAGAACAAGTAGAAGAGAGACAGCTGAAATTGATAATGAATTTTGGTTTAAAGTATGTGGATTAAAAACTGCCTTATAATTTTTTTTTAATGTATGTCTCTGCCAAAATGTTTTTTTTGTATATGAAATAAATTAAATTAATAGTGCTGCTATTCTCTTATGAAATAGTATTTATCTTAATTCAACTTAACTGAAGGAAGGTTTTCTGTCATTTTTAGAGGAATTTTTGAGTGAAGAAGCCAGAGTGTTTTTTGTGGGTAGTTATTAGTTTCATCATCAACAGCTTTTAATAGTCCATTTCTGGACATAGACCTCTGGTTAGAAAAGGGGTTTTAGCCTAAACACATGTTACATTACTAGATTATTTACATGAATGTACTTAGAGTATATTTCTTTATTCATAACACTTAGTTTCTGTCTAGTCTCTAAGGATATATTGTTCTTTAATTTAAGCATTTTGAAAATGTGCTTTTCAGATGAATCTATTTCTTTTTGTCAAAGGACAATGCCAGGTTTGTATGTGATTTTGTACCGCTTGAAGTATGTCATGGTAGGGTTTTTTTTTTGTACTTATTTGGCACCTAATATCACCGACAATAACATTTTAAATTCCTAGACTTTTACAACATAGTGTTTATGTTTTTACATCATAGAGGTAGTAGAGCCATGCTGATTTGAGCACAGTTGGGCCGGCTCAACCGGGTGCTTGTGAGTGATTTTCTGTGCGAGGGTAGTAATAATAGAAAATCAACATAAAATGTCAGCGATTGTGCTGTCGTGTTTCGTTCAACAGTGCGAGACTGGATTCCCAATGATGCAGAAGCATCACTAGCCAGCCATGGTGAGGGTCACCATGCTGAATTGTCTGCATTCGCAGTGAGCATGGTGACTACCACTCTTGGATTCTGCTTATGCTTTCCATCAGGCAGGGTAGAGTCATTTTGGCAGAACCAAACATAAAAAAAAGTTATTTTAGTTTTTAAATTACAATGAAATACATGGATCACAAACAGTTGACATTATTGTCAACAAGATAGCATAATAATATATTTTTTAAATAAAAATCATTTGTCTACAATTTTCTTGATCTGTCGATAAAATGTTACTCTTTTACTAAATTCAACAGTAAACTCATTAATACCAAATTCACCAGTTAGCTCATTAATATATACATCTATATATCTATACAAATAAATAAAATTGGAGTGTCTGTTTGTAATATTAAAAAAACCGCTTTTTACTAAATGCAGATGTATGTATATACGATACATATACCAAAAATGTAGTTAAAAAAAATTTTGTCTTGTCTGTTTGCTCCGGGTAATCTCTGGAGCGGCTAGACCGATTTTGACGGGACTTTCACTGGCAGATAGCTGATTATCCAGGGAGTAACTTAGACTACTTTTTTTAGACTAACGTTGCCCCGTGGCGTTACTCGCGGTACAACTATAAACGCGGGTAACACCGCGGGGTTCAGCTAGTTCAAATATGTAATCGATTTTTTATATTAATATGTATTTTAAAATAATGTAAATTGTTATCGGCGCGCCATCTAGTTATCAGACTAAGTAAACTTTAATCAATGCGTGTTTAGAACGCGTACGAAAGTGCGGACAAATCCCCTAAATGTGGAAGATATGAAAACTGGTCTGTGTTCAATAAGTTACGTTATCAGCAGACTCACAATCTGCTTATGGCCCAATGCAAGAAAGCAATGTCCCTCGGCGAAGTTATATTGGCATCGAGAAACTTCCGGCCTCTTTGCTTTTCATTACAGTCAGGCAGAGTCTGATTGGCGAGGAATGTCGTGAGGTATTCAGCAATACTCCGGGTACGTAGTGGCAACTAGGGTCGCTTTATCCGAATGCGTGTTTTGCGAAGTACTATTTGGAGGTGTCACCATCACTTGTTAGGCTTACGACACCCTCGTAACGGCACGAGGTAAGACGCACCGGCTACCATGAAACTTGGCTACATGAAAGCCAATGGACTTCGGAAAATACGCTACATGAATCTGGCTAGCCTAATATGGAAGGTATTTCCATCGATATCAATCCTTTGAAATCCATGCGAATATGGAATTTCGATTACCACTTTCGGAATCTAGTCTCAAAACGTACCTATCAGGATAGCGGCCGCACTCTCACGGCTGTTGCCCACTCTCAGGGGGACTTGAAACCTCTGGCTGTTTGGCGCCGCATTGCGTTGTGAATGATACGGCGAAGCGGGACAGGGAGAGGTTTCCAATTCTCTCTTTCTTTAGGACCAGGTACTGCAAACGACTTACACAGTTAAAACTCCGTCCTTCACACAGGTAGATCACACAAGGCCATCTGTCATCCTCTCAGAAGCAAGCCGGTACGACTTGACATGTAGTAGCGGAAGGAGGAAACGTAAGGAATAGGAAGGGTTCGTAAAGCTGGGGGCACGGTGAAGCTGGCTAGTCTAGCCGATGCAAACCGTTTTCCGCGTATACCTTTTTATTTCTTTGAAAAGACAACCCGCGCACTAGGAATATTCTTGTATAATATGGGACTTTACAAAACATACATCAAACGGACAAAAAGAACACCCACTCTCAGAAAAACAATTTATGGATCACACCAAGTGCATTCGGTGTCATTAATCCCGTAGAATCATAATCCCCGGTTCAGTATTATCCTAAAACATAAATCATACATCTCGGTATATTTTTATTTTTTGTGCACGGGGTCTTTATGGGCCTCACGGTAAAGTAATACGTCTGTATTAACTACGCAATGTTCAGCATAGTAAGTCTATTGCAAGGGACTCTGGTGTACCCTAGGAAGACCTCGAGAATCGGGTTCCTGGGGTCTTATTTAAACGTTGATTTGAATTATTCTGTACTGTACGTACGGCATAGTGGTTAGGCAGTCCTCTAGCCGTTTCCTGCTACTGTATTGTTTTTTCTGTAAACATATTTTTTTACTGATTTTATGGAGTTTCGGGCTCCCACACATAACTACGATGCGATGCGATGCGACGCCGCATCGTAGGAACTTGCGATGCGAATTGCTACGATATGAATTCGTGCGGCAAAGCGTTGGTTCATGTGATCATACTTTCGACCACAAAGACATATCCTAATGAGATTTTTGGATGAATTGGATGATGAAAAATATAATAAAAATAATAAACAAAAATAATATAAATGATTTATGGATACAAATAAATAAGAAAATAGTTTTGTAATTGTTTTAAAAGAAAAAAATGTTTAACAAATATTTTGTTTATATTCTTCAGTATTTGAACCAAAATAAAATAACATCTCACATCCTGTAAATTATGCGTAGCGTATAGTTACCTAAGTAGTTGGGTAACTTTACACTACATATGTATAACAAAATAATAAATATTTAATACATCTAACACACAGCGCTATCTAGTAAAAGTAAAGTAAAGAAAGAAAGAAAGTAGTGCCATCTACTAAAGTCTCAGAGTGGACCAAAAATGTTGTCAATAAGTGTGACGTAACATTGCTTGAATTCACGATGCGAATTAGGTCGGAGGTTCTTGCAAGATAACTAAATATAATATCTGCAAGCTCGCAGAAATTCACGATGCGTTGCGAATTCGCAGTTTTGTGTGGGCGCCCTTCTTGTCGATACTTCTCCATAGGAATAATATTTTGGAACCGAGCAAAAAGAGTCATTAATGTAGCGTTTCGACAGTGTCTGAAAAAGCCTACATGAAATAAAAGCAATTTGATTGCTTGCTTCCTCTTCGAGTTTAATATACTAAACGTCCACATTTTATTGGGTCGTTTTGAGCAGAGCGCACACGTGGACGTTTTTGTGTCTTGTGTCAGATACAAACTACCGATAATTATTTGATCTAGCCAGGATTCATTTAAAAAAAAATACCTTCCAGCTACTATTTTATTCTTTATCAAAAGTAAATAAAGGTATTTTGTTCTAGGTGGTGGTACAGGATTTATAGGCAAACATTTGAGTGAGCTCGTTACATTAAAAGGTTACAATGTAGTCAATGTGGCCCGCATGCCTGGTGCAAATAATATCTCCTGGCCAATGCTTGAATTAAATGGGCTACCAAAAAAAACTTGTGCAGTCGTGAATCTTGCAGGACAACAGTTTATGGACTTCACGAAATCCTGGACTCCTGGGTTAGTATTTGCTATAGATTTATTAATGTGGTTTTGTGCCAGTCAAACAATGTAGTAAGTAATTGTCCAAAGCCATAGCCAAATTCATACTAATATTATAAATGCGCAAATAAACTTAACTTTCACGGCTAAACCACTGCACCGATTT
The DNA here is from genome assembly GCA_905220595.1 of Spilosoma lubricipeda. NCBI lineage: Eukaryota > Metazoa > Arthropoda > Insecta > Lepidoptera > Erebidae > Spilosoma > Spilosoma lubricipeda. The sequence goes on from HG992290.1 coordinate 9,772,611, forward strand.
TAATTAAATTTGACATGTAGGTACTTTGATTACTGAGGAAGGATTTAGGCTGCTTTTTATGGCGATTACCGATATACACGTGAGCCGAACTGCGGATAAAAGCTAGTTTAGTATATTTTGTTTACTAAATAGTAGCGTCCGACCGAAACTGTTTTTTCAACCGTAACCGAAACCGAACCTTCGGCCTAGCTCCCAGTTTCGATCGAAACCGAAACTCTTTTTTTGTGTTGGTGGCAAAATAGTGACCATTGTACGTTCCACTTTATTTTTCATTCCTTGGCTAGAGAACTCCTTTTGGTTCAGTGTCTTGTAAATTTAAATGTTGATTAAATATTAAAGATAGGTATTTAATAGTGTGAACCGAAAGTGCAGCATTGAGCCAAAAAGGTTTTAATAAATTATTTAGCTTAAACAGAAAAACGACCAATTTCTATTTTATCAGAATATTTACAATTATTTTAAACGAAAAATGTCATAGTTGAGGCATGTGCATTGAAAAAAGATTTCTCAAAATTTTCGTTCAACAAATTTGTAACAATATCACAATGACGCGTAAAAACTTTGTGAGTATAAATGGCGGGTGTACCACAGTGAATCAAATTATACCAATTACTAAAAAATGTACCTTAAATGAATTATGATAAATAAATTACGAAATTGTTTCGGAATTAAGGTACACCCGCCACATTGATATATATATATGGCGGGTGTACTATAATATTGTACCTAATATTTAACCATTTTTATAAAATACAATTACATTAAAAAATTGTATCTAAAAAGTACCTACCTCGAGTAAAAGAACCCATACCCAATTAGATTGTTGCCGAGAAATAAAACAACCGTGTCAGTCCGTGTCTCGTTCACTTACATTTATTATTATCATGAACTAACTGAACCCAGTCGTTGTAATGTTAACAGATTTTTTGAAAACAGATTAAGAGGTATTATACCAAAAGAAAGTCCTAAAACTTCTCACTGACAGACAGCTAAGCTTCTTCCATTCAGGAATTTCTCTCCTTAATCCTCTCTAATCCAATAAATTTTTTTATTATACTGAAATCTAGTGCATTTGAAACATTTATTTGCATATGTAATTATTAAAACACGTAATAATTTTACTTTTTTAGGTCATTAATATGTTTAAACTAAATAAATATATTTTATTATATGTTAATCATTTATATGCAAAACATAATGTCATCTCAATTCGATTAACGATGAACAGACGGACGATGAACTAAGCCGGCAACGTGGGCGTGTGAGCACGAGTGAGCCACTAAGTTCGCTGAATGATCCACGAAAATTCACAATCACTCGAGTTTCGGTACGGCCGAAGGTTCGTCCGTTTTTTTGGCCAAAACCGAACTACGGCCGAAACTGGCCGAAACCGAAACTTTGGTCGGTCACTACTAAATAGTCGTGTTTGATTAGCTTGGATTTGACTACGTTCATAAACTATGAGTTTATTCACTTAACTAGGGAACATTTCGGTTATCGCGGTGATTCGCGGTTTTCATTTGTTAATCATTTCGAATATAACAAACCCTAAAAGCTAAGTGAAGTTTACCATAGTACAGAAGAGAAAACGGCATCCAAAGCGGATAAGCCACTGTTGACATTAGCGAGCACAAACACATTTTGCCCCATTTTTTTAACTATTGTTTTGTTCTATTACTTTAATCTAAATTCACTTCCTTCTCTTCAAAATCTTTAATGTATAGATTTTATTATATTTATAGATATATATATATAAATAGTATTAATGTAATTTGTGCTTGTATATACTTACGATATCTCAGAGTTCTAGTTATAAACAGAATTAACCTATTGGAGACTGAAATGGGCCTAAACTTAGAAGAAAAAATTCTGATGCATTCGTTTTCTGTTTATGTATAGCCTACCATAACTTTCTTTAACATATATAAGGTTTGATGTTGCATTACAGATTCAAACAGAATGTCCATAATTCTCGAGTATATACGACTAAACAGTTAACAGCAGCTATTAATAAAAGTGTGGAAAAGCCAAAAGTGTTTGTTTTGGTCACGGGTGTTGGAGCATATGAACCTTCAGATACTGAAGTATATGACGAGAGCAGCCCTACTACTGGAAGGGATTTTTTCTCGAGACTGACCGTTGAGTGGGAAAAGGCCGCAAATGTTGAAGATCCATGTAGGCTTGTAAGTGTACCACATTTTGATTATTTCGTATCCTCAGCATTTATCTCTAAAGACTAACAAGATTTATAGAAAAACAAAGGAGAGTACCTTCTGCGCCCTATATCTCTCAAGTTTATTAACTGTCTCTCAATCTTTTTTTCACAAATGTCAAGTGCTTTGCCGTTCTTTCAATACCCTCCATCAGAATCAAAGTTCAAACGATCCCCAGTTTGAACTCTGGTAACTCTGCTCTCTGTGTACAAACCGACGAAAGAACTGCTACTGTTTTGTGTGGCCATAGTAGCACTCTTCTCCAGTTTGGACTATAACAGACGAAACATGGCTCTCTCAGGTTAGAGTTATCGTCTTACCATTTCTTGGTGTATATCGTGGAGTTGTTGCGTGAGTGTCTGAGCTGTTCTTAACTTGCGTAGAACAAACCTCTACCGAAGTAGCACTCTACCGATAGTCTGCGACTAAATTTTACCTAACTTACAAGATTTCTACACCAACCTAAAATTGACTGATAGAGCATGCTGCATAATAAACTCAATGTATTTTCTTGTCGCATTGCTACACAAGCCGTTTTATCTGATGAGAGTAGAGGGTTGATAAAAGTAACGTTTTGATACGATTTCTATTTAAGTAATGAATATAGTAAATCAGAAGCGTTTTTGTATTTCAGGTGATAATTCGCTCAGGCGTCGTACTTGGCCGTTGGGGTGGCATGATCAAGAATATGATTTTACCTTTTTACTTGGGCGTCGGGGGTCCCATTGGTAACGGAAAACAATATCTGCCGTGGATACATATACAAGATCTCGTACGACTTATTCTCTTTGCTATCGAAAATGATAACATAAAGGGTGTGCTGAATGGAGTGGCACCACAGGTCATCACTAACGAGCATTTTACCAAAGTGAGTATTCTATATAAAAAAAAAATGCAAAATCTAAAAAAAAATTGTAAATTGAAAGCGAATGCTCATAACTTTTGGTAAAATAAATAAAAACAGCAGGAAAACTGTTGGTAACGGAACAAAATACTAATCGAAAGTTTATTCGAGTTACGAGGGTAAAATTGAGTGTCCTTTTACGTTTATCCGAATTACAGTATGACTTACTTTCAATTAAAATATCTACTGTTACTCCTATTTAGCGGAAACCACCCATGTGCTGAAACATATGACCTAAACGTCAACATTTTGCCGACCATAATTTATAGTCTCATTTACATACCTAATTGGAGGCAAACCTATTCCTTTAACTGGAAAAATGTTTACTTGTTCAACATTATTGTCGTGTTGTCGCAATGTTTAAGATTGCAAAAGGGTTTGGACTGGTAAATCAGCCCATTAGTCTTCATTTTACTTGGGGCTTTGAAAGTGACTACCGTTTTTACTATGCTTGTGTCATGCTTAAATAAATTTATTTTTTTAAAAATAAGTAAAAAACAATAATTTTTCTTGTTACAGTCCTTCGCCAAAGCATTGAAAAGGCCAGCTATAATACCAGTCCCAGAGTTAATTTTAAACTATTTATTGAACCACGAAAGAGCCATGCTTATGACTAAAGGCCAGAATGTTATACCGAAAAGAGTTTTAGATTACGGATTCTCATACAAATACTCGAACATCGATTCAGCTTGTCAAGAATTTGCACACCTATTCCCCAAGAAACATCCTTTAAAATAGTTGATAAGTATAAAAGGTTGGCATGCAACCAAGAGATATAAAAATATATTGATAAAAATGTACTTCAAAATACATAAGTGCAATATTAGGCTGAGAATGTTCTAAAGTAACAAGAATAAGGTGAGTGACACACTTTTGTTACGAATGCAGATATGTACTCACAATCTATTAATAGATGGTTATTTTATGTTAGTTTTATTTATTTATTTGTTTTTTTGCCTAATTGATTGCTAATTCGCACAAGGTATATTACTGTACCTAATTATTTACTCGATCAATAGTCAATAATTTTTCTTTTCTTATAAGTTTTTTAGATTTATGTAAGATCTGATGCATTTATACAGTTATGGCTGATAAAGAATGTCTCAAAACCGGGTTTAGTGAGGCCGTGGTATCATTCAGTATGTGCCCATGACTGCTTATATTCATTATTTGGTTAATTTTCTATAAAATAACAAGTAGAAAAAGTCTCATTTTTGTCGTCTCTTGGCATTGATTGGCAGTGAAATTGTGATTGCTACAAGTAGGGATTAGTATATATAGTATAAACAAACGTGGCTTGTAGTAATATTATACATTTCTAATGTCTGTTAATGTTTGTTCGTTGACCACCCGTAACGATAAATAATTTATATTCATTAAATTATACTAAAAAAAGTATGTTGTTGTTTTCTTTAGTTCAGTAATTAAGTTGTATAGGTATGTAGCACCTGGGTGACCCAGCTTTGCTTCCTGACTGGGTGACCAATGAAGCCTTGCGTCACTTACCTCCGCAAGCAATCGCGACGTTGACGCGTCTCTTCAGCGGCATTCGCCGCACCAGACACTTTCCCGCCACATGGCGACTTGGCAGAGTTATCATGCTGCCCAAGCCGGGGAAAAACATTCTCCAATCGGGAAACTATCGCCCTATCACGCTCCTTAGAAAAGCTGCTACTGCTGCACATGACGCCACACATTGAACCACGCGACGAGCAGTTTGGATTCCGTGCCGAACATTCTACGATACACCAGCTCGCGAGGGTACTGCACGACATCGCGGATACACGCAACAAGCCAACACAGACAATATCCCCGTCACCGACGGCGTGCATCATGACGTCAAAAGATGCCAACGCTGTTACCAAGATGTAGCACACCCTAGGCACTTCCAACCTGGCTAACGATCTAGAGACTGACGGTCAACGCAGCAAAGACTCAGTCGATATCTATAGGGACTGTGACACTGCCACAGTTGAAGCTCATGGGGCAGAATATGGAGCGGTCCTCGACGGTGAAAATACCTCTGCGTGACCATCGACCGCACCCTCTCCATGAAGCTTCATATCAACAACGTGCGTAAACCGCCGTCTGCTGCGTCCATCAATCAATCGGTGACCGCTGGACAGGTATGGCCTGCCACTAGTTCTCGACTCCGTGATAACTACGACCATCCTCAATACCCATCGGACTATCTTTAACCCTCGACCTAGTGCTGGCTGACGGGCGCTCCTTTGGATCTACGCCTCAGGAGCTCGACCTCGCTAAACACAGGTAACCAGACAGAATAAGACCCACGCGTTACTAACTAACGGGTTGCTCACCGTGTGGGGTCTACCCACAAAGACGCGACCCCATTAGTTACGTCCCCCCTCTTTCCACCGGACCAATACTCCGGAACAACCAACAGGCCCACCAGTAGTACCCACCCGTAGTAGTAGTAACCAGCCCACATTACGGAACATTACTTAAACATGCTATAGATTTGGAAAAGGTACCACGAGACCCTGCGTTTTACAAGAAGAACCACGAGAAGAAGAGCTTTGCTCGTTATTTTTTTTTAGTAAATTTCCTCGATTTATCGCCCCCGAAAGCCCTTGCATACTAAATTTTATGAAAATCGTTGGAGCCGATTACGAGATTAAGATTGTATATCTGTATCAATACAGGAATTGGTCGTTTAAAGGTATTATGAAGACAAATTTATGAATCTAAGATTTTTTCTAAGCACTCCACCACTTACTATTTAGCTTTCCTTTAAATATCAAAGCTCATCCAATACTAAACATAGATTCTTTTTATACTCTAACTGTTACTGTTAAGTTCAATCACCAGGCCCTGCATTCCCCGTTTGGATCCCTTGTACTAGTCTATAGGACCCATAGTATAGACAATCGCAGACCGATCACCTGGTTTTCAACCGCAAGGATTTCAACAAGAGGCGGCATAACCTAAAATGTTACATTTACCTTAGAGTATATATCAATAGAGGTTCATTTCCAGAGCGTACACCAAATAGACGATTTGGTATCGAACAGATACTGAAGCCTGAATAACGTGGCGTCACGCAAAACTACTAAATGTATTTAATTTAAATGTCTTGCTAATGCCTTCTTAATAAGATATCTGCGGGCGCATCGTCGTCATCATCATTAATAGTCCACTGCTGGATGCTGGATATAGGCCACTCCATAGGAAGGAAAGGAAGTTTTGGCCGCATCACCTATCAGAAATATCTTTATCTTGATATATTTTCAAGTTCTCAATTAAGAAGCTACACATGTTCATTAATAAAATAAAATTTAAAATTTTCATATATTTATTATTTTTTTAGAACTTATAACTATTTCCTACAACAACATAGGATTTATATTAAGTATTTTATTTTGTCTATCTTACATTCGTAGTTAATATCTAATTGTCTTATAATTAACAAATATTAAATAAACAAAACATTTATATCTAACGTCCAGACCATTTAACTATTATTATTATAAAAACGGATAATTAAGGTTTTATAAATATACAATAAACTATGTAGATCAGTAGTCACAGGAAAATCAGTTTGTAAGTAAAACCTATACGCTGTCACTGTCAAAAAGCTCTATTAGCATAGTTGAATGTTCGTAACATTACTGCCTCTGAAATACAGTTGAGATGTTGTGTACTTCAATATCTTAGATTCAGGGGTTGGTCTCAATTTGAGAGAACCTGTCGATGAGCACTGACACGTACTTTCGAAGGATGTCCTGTCTCATGCGGCCCACGTCCAATACTTCCTCGTGATTGGCTTCGCCTGCGTCATCCGCGTAACTCGTCACGCACTCATTCGTGATCAGAGAGAGCGCGAACACATTCATGTCGCAGTGTCTTGCGGTGATTACCTGAATCAAAATGGATTTTATTTTAAATGAAATTTCACATTTTTTTGTTGCATGACTAGTTACATAAAAACTCGATGATTCGATTGTTTTCAATTAATATTTAGAATTATGGCTTACCTCATGAACGGTAGACATGCCCACAGCGTCCACTCCTACCATTTTCAACATGTTCAGCTCAGCCACAGTTTCGAAGTTTGGCCCGCCAAGACACGTATAAACTCCTTGGCGGATTATGTTCTCCATGTTAAGTTCGTGTGCAACCTGGAACATGAAAATTAATATAATTAAGAATTGTCGCAATGGACTTTACAAACATACATGAAACGGACACAGAATACCGTTCATAACACAAAGTGTTGTCCATTTGGGAATAGAAACTACAACACAACGCAGTAGGAAGAAGTTAGACCAGCGCTTAAACCACTACGCCACCCGTGCACTGGATATTAGAATATATGCTTTTTAAATATAGAGAAAAAGAGGTCAATATAGAAAAGATAAATTCTATTACTTTACAATAAATCATGGAATTTATAATTAATTCCGTTAAGTTAAATAAGTGTTCTAGAACTCGGATGAACATTAATATTTATTTCTATTTCCGTAAATATCGATAACGTACGTATGTTTACAAATTATTGTAATAATATTATAATCAATCTCCTCGTTTACGTTTAGCGCATAGTAAAATATCTAAGTTTATTTATTGTAGGTACTGTGATAAAACCAAGATAATATACTTATATTTACTTGATACTTAGTACAAAATAGTAAAACAATATGTTTGTTTATAGTATACATTTCTATCTATTTTTTTTTACCGGACGCGGGTTATCTGGAAGATGCTACTTCTCATTTATATCAATAAAATTGAAATTTAATCTTCGATATTGACATCTTTTTAACCCGTCTCTAAAATAATATACATATTTTAAAAGATAAAATTACGTTTCTTTATTCAATAAGTTTTAAACAAACCTCAACAAGAAAGTCAATAATAAATATTATAGATTATACTCGTAGATTGATAAAAGAAAATACTTCAATAAAATTAAAGACTCTTTTGTACCTAATCAAATACTTTGGGTAAAATTCCAGATTAAAATGTGACCTCGAATGGGCACTGATACTGACTAAGACGGACCAACTAACAATTAATATGATTAATTAAGAGGCGAGTGAACGTCTTTGAGATAGCTCAACTCCGTTCATCGCACTATTTATTAAAATGCATTTTAGATAAATGTTTTATCGCCCATTTTAATTGCACTGCGTTGAAAATTGTTTAACTGAACTTTTTATGAAATGAACCTGTGAATAGGTATAGCTCTTTAACATCAACAATATATTCATATTACTCGTAGTTTAGGAATTATGTTTTACAACGCGAAACGAATTTTAGATTGCCTTAAAAATGTCTTGAAAGGTAAACACAACATTTTACGGTTAGTGAAAGTTCCACAAAAAGTTACATGAATACATGTTAATTTACATTGGTCTGGATTTATTTTAAGGTTAACATTCAGATGTTTAAAAAGCAAATGTGCTTACTTCTTTCTTTGCCTAAAAAATTACAAATGTTCAATACATTAGATCCGAACTAACTCAACTAATGTAGATTAGTTAGTAAAAAACCTAACGGCCTTCATTGTAAGTGGCTCTAGTATTTCAATTTTAAGTAACATGTTTTCTGTGGACGCAAACGTGCAGCAAATAGGTATAATATAAATTTTATAAACATTCAAACAAAATGAATACACATACATTCATAAATGTCTTAAGACGATTGTCCGAATGTCTGATTATAAACTTTCACAACTATCATGTTTAATCGATTTCGGTTTTGATCAAATTGATGGGATTGGAATTTGATTGGGGTTACGTTTTTCTGCCGGCGTTTTTTTTTTATGTTTGTCCCTGCCAAAATGACTCTACTCTACTTGTGGGAAGCATAAACAGAACAAGAGTGGTGTTCACCATACTGCGAATGCAGACAATGCAACAATGCAGCATGGTGACCCACACCATGGCGGGCTAGTGATGCTTCTGCATCATTGGGCCTCCGGTCTAATTGATTGAATCGTTCAGTTTTGTATTTTAGTCGTACCTATTCGATTCATATTTTAGAAATAACATGTAAATGCATTTCTGATGTAAGTCTGACGTGATCTTGAACTGATAAGTAATGATAAGAAATACTCGCGTATAGAATAAAGAGGACTGTTGTGTTAAGATAATAAGTCAAAGTCATCATCATCATCAGCCTATCGCAGTCCACTGCTGGACATAGGCCTCTCCAATTGCACGCCACTTAGTTCGATCATCGGCTTCTCGCATCCAGCTCCTGCCAGCCGTCTTGTGCAGTCATCACTTTACCTGGCCTGTGGGCGGCCTACACTTCGTATGCCGAGACGCGGTCTCCACTCAAAAAACCCGTTTACCCCAACGGTCAACGGTTCTTCGGCAAATATGGCCAGCCCACAGCCACTTCAGCTTGCTAATCCTGTGGGCTGTTGTTGAGTTGATGATCCTGGTTTTTTGCCGGATCACCTCGTTTCTGATGCGATCCCTTAGAGAAACGCCGAGCATAGCCGTCTCCATAGAACGCTGAGCGACGTTAAACTTGTGGACTAACCGTACCGTAAGTGTCTTTTCGACTCCGTATGTCATTACGGGAAGGACGCACTCAATAAAGACTTTCGTCTTTAGGCACTGAGGGATCGACGATGAGAAGACTCGATTAAACTCCTACACGCTGCCCAACCAGCCGGATTCTTCTGTTCACCTCGTCCTCAAATTTGTTTCCGCGACATATTTTTGAACAACTTCGAGAACGGCACCGTGTACAGCAACCGGTTCCGGTGGTAATATATGTTCATTGAACACGACCTTGGTCATCTCCAAGTTCATCCGTAGGCCGATGCGTAAAGAAGAGTCAGCCAGGTCGTTCAGCATCTGTTATAGGTCCTGCAGCGTCTCTGTCATGATGACGATGTATCTGCAAATCGCAAGTGAGAGATGTATTCGCCATTGATGTTGATGCCGCGCCCATTCCAGTGCAGCGTCTTCAAGAAGTCCTCCATTGCATTCGTGAGCAATTTCGGGGATACAACGTCCACTTGTCTTACTCCTCGATGCAACGCGGGTCTTGTTTCTCAACACTCGGATGTATCGCAAATCCACTTGGCAACGCTGCAGGGACTCCAGAACAGACTAGATCAATCAGCGAGTCAAAGGCCTTCCTATAGTCCACGAATGCTAGTCACGGGCTAATTATACTCTTCGGTCTTCTGTATAATCTGCCGCTCTGTGTGGATGTGGTCTATGATACCATATACACTCTGAAACCCAGCTTGCTCCGGTGGTTGGAATCCGTCGAGTCTTTGCGCAAGACTGTTCGTGATTACTCTTGAAAACAACATATAGACGTGGCTTAGAAGGGAAAGGGACCGATAGTTCTTCAACATGGTTTTATCACCCTTTTTGAAGAACAGGACGACCACACCCCTACTCCACGCCTCTGGAGTTCTCCCTTCGAACAGGACAGCGTTGAATAGCTATTGGAATCTCCAGTACTGGTTTACCTGTAGCTTTCAACAGCTCTGTAGTAAAACCGTCCTCTCCAGGAGCTCATTTTCCTCATTTTCGGGGTCAGGTCGAGATGCATGCAAAGCGTACAAACCGCCATAGAAGCTTTCCACTTCCGAAAGGACGGCCGGCTTAGAAGCAACGATTTCTCCACTTGCTGTAGTCAACTTCGTCAGGTGTCTTCTTCCAAGAGATTGCACGAATACTTTTGACCCCCGATTCCCGTTCCGAAGAATAACCCCTCCCGCTCGAGAAAGTTGTCGAGCATTTGCCCCCTATGATTCCTGCTCCCAATTCCTTGGGATGCTATTACCGATTCGCTGCAAGTTTGTACTTCCACTTCAGATGTGAAGTCAGCCATAACATTGTTGTAGTGGGTTTTAGTAGTGAAGTGGTGGGCCCTCGAAATGTCGTCGAAGATATCCTCCACTTCATCGTCCGAGTGAGCCGAGGTGTGTGCGTACACTTGTACTAACCTGAGGCTATACCTCTCGGTAAGCTTGACAATTAGGTACGCTACCCTCTTCGACACACTGCACATTTCTACAACGTTGCCAGAAAGTGACTTCTTTACCAGAAACCCCACGCCACCTTGGGATTGTTAGTCTCCCTCACGGAAGACTACATCAGGTGGCCTAAGTGGAGGGTTATGGTATCCTCCCCCTCTCTTCAGACTTTACATAGCTCTAAATTATGCCACCTAATATTTCCAAGTTCCATCTCAAGTTGTACCAGATGCGAGTCTAGCTGTAACGTGCGGCCATTAAAAGTTGCCATGGTCAATCGTCTGTGGTGGCCTCCCGTAACTCAGTGATTCTTAGCTCCCTCTGCCCCACCGTTAACGTGGTCGCCACCATAACCAGGAATAGCGGGACTGGGAACTGGGTCGTGGCTTTTGTTGTTTACGCATGGAGGATTTTGCCCAATAATCACCGCGTTTGGCAGGTGGGTTGGTGATGGCAGGATGAAGCTTTTTGCAACAACTTTTTGACGCTGCTGCTCGTCACCGGCCTATTGTGTTTAGTTACGCCTGTTTGGATGTATATACTGCCATCGGTCAGTCGTCAGAGCCTTGTTCGACGTTCAGCAGGGTGCACCGCGTGTAGGTGAGGTTGGCTGGGAGCGAAAGATTGTGGTTCGCCACCTTACACCCCAAGTCAAAGTAATTACAAGTTAAAGAATGAGATATCTCTCTAGCAATTGACCTATTTGATATTAATTTGACTTTGTTCCTGCGTCTCATCGGGCTGCGCGGCTCCGCACCAAACCGGTTTCACGCGCCTCGACAACGTCCGCGCGAGGCTGATCGGCGCGTACCGACACTCACTCAAGAAACGTCCACGCCTGCGCATCACCTTAAAATTACTTATATTATTTGTAATATTGTTAAAAGTGAAATACACCAGTATAAAGTCCACGCTTTTATTTCACAACACACGTCCAGTCAAGCACACCAGCCACACAACTGGAGCTTGGGATTCAAACAGACTTATAGCCTTTAATTGTTAATTATCTCCAGTCCCGCCCACAGTTCGATACACAGTACAAAAATTTCACTCGTCCGTGTGGCGACAAAATTACGAATAGGAAGTGTCATTCATTCCGTGTGTGTCTTGAGAGGCGACTAAGAGAGCAAGCTATGCGGAACAACAATAAATAAAAAAAGAAAAAAATCTTGACACGTCTGGCCAGCATATGGCAAAACCTCCTTTCGAAGGAGACGTCTTTGTCCAGCAATAGACTTACTAGTCTAGGTCTAGTCTAGGCTTTACTAAGCCTGATTATGTGATACTAGCCGACCCACGCAACCTCGTTTGCGTCCTATTGCCCGTAGCGTGTAATTTTACCCCGTTTTCGAAACATTTTTCATTGATGCTCCGCTCCTATTGGTCTTAGCGTGATGATACATAGCCTATCGCCTTCCTCGATAAATGGGCTATCTAACACTGAAAGAATTTTTCAAATCGGACCAGCGATTCCTGAGATTAGCGTGTTCAAACAAACAAACAAACTCTTCAGCTTTATATATTGGTATAGATGATAAAAATAGTACCTACCTACCGAGTAATATCGTGCTGAAAACTTGAACTCAAAACAGATTCACATTCTTCCAACTAATACAATTTATTTAAATGTTAAAATGCCAGTAATTATTATTCTCAAAACTAAAACTAAATTTTTTATGGCTGTAAGTCAAAAACCTTCAAGAAAATTATCAGCGTTGAAATCTCCAAACTTTTTAGATAAATTATGTAAATCTGTTCATATTCGTTTTAAATTGTGTTTTTGGTGTAGCTAGTTATTATGTACGTATATATAACTTCTGGGGTGAAAAAATCTAAACTGTTTGACGTCATTGGTATGATAATACTTGACATTTCAACAGATGGCATGGGCGATAACCTTTTATCCACAAAAATATCTACACACGCCTTATTTTTGCTTTATTCACTAAGTCATGTGAAATCGGGAATATTTATAGCAAATTTTAAACAAATTACGTATATTTTATATGGGTAATTACCTAAATAAAATTACAGAAAAAAACAAAAAGTACAAAGAAATAAAAAGTTGGTTAAAACTTACCTCTTTGGCAATTTTTCTAAACTCATAATTGTACGCCTTGTTCATGGGCGGGAATCGTGGCCCAAATCTTTCGTCATTGGGTCCATGTAGTGGGTTATTTCCCGCGAAGCCCATCATGTTAATGTGGTCTTTAACAATCATGACATCACCGATTTTATACGAAGGATTGAGACCACCGGCTGCGTTCGTTGCAATCAGTGTTTTTACTCCAATGAGTTTCATCACACGCACGGGCAGACAACACTGAAACAATGCAATCACTTATTTATTAATGCACATAAATTATCTGACCTTATGAAAATTGCTTGCTCTTAATTTTTTAAATTTATTTGCGATATCTTTTGTTATTTTTAATCGACTTAAAAAAAGGAGAAGGTTTTTTAATTAGACTGAATTTTTTTAATGTTTGTTACCTCATAACTTACGACTGGATGAACCGATTAAGATGATACTTTTTTATTTGGAAGTTGGTGCTCCCCGTGTCGTTTTTTTTGTTAAAATTAATGATTTAAGTTTTTACTTTTGGTTTTAAACGGGATGACGAAATATACTTATCTATTAATCTATACTAATATATAAAGCTGAAGAGTTTGTTTGTTTGTTTGTTTGAACACGCTAATCTCAGGAACTACTGGTCCGATTTGAAAAATTTTTTCAGTGTTCGATAGCCCATTTATCGAGGAAGGCTATAGGCTATGTGTCATCACGCTTAGACCTACAGGAGCTGAGCGCCAATGAAGAATGTTACAAAAACGGGGGAAAGTTATCACGCTATGGGCAATAGGAGACGCAAACGAGGATGCGTGGGTCGGCTAGTGTTTAATAAAGTAATAGCTATACCATAGGCCGATCAAGTGGAAAGCACATTGGAAATGAGTTTTTCTTTTACAAAATAGTATTCAACACGATTAAAAAAAAAGTTTGTCCGTTGTTCAAAAGTTTTTTTTTTGTATACCAACCGTTACCAATGTCGATGCATGGGGACAATATTTACATCCTATCTACCCACCGTTTAATTCGTCCCTACTTACTAAAACTTAGTAGATAAACTCTCGGAAAACTCACGCACCCACTCTCATTCTTAAAAGATGTATCATGTTAATAGTTTTATACATAACTAACCGACCCACGCAACCTCGTTTGCGTCTTCTATTGCCCGTAGCGTGATAATTTTTACTCGTTTTTGTAACATTCTTCATTGTTGCTCCCCTCCTGTAGGTCTTAGCGTGATGATATATAGCCTATAGCCTTCTTCGATAAATGGGCTATCTAACACTTAAAGAATTTTTCAAATCGGACCAGCGGTTCCTGAGATTAGCGTGTTCAAACAAACAAACAAACAAACTCTTCAGCTTTATATATTAGTATAGATTTTAAACATTAAAGATAATATAAAATAGCGTTATTAGGCATATGTTTTTTTAAATTTATTTTAAAATATTCAGTTGTTATAAAAAATAATTTGGTTGTGGTCTTAATTAAAAAAAAAAGAATGAGTTGTTAATTAAAGATCACAATTTAACGCCAAATGTTCTCGATAAGATAAATATATATTCCAATACAAATAAAGAAACGTATTATTTGTCATTTATGCTATTCAAAATAAGTACGTTAAATGTTTTATCTAGTTCATTATACTCTGAGATCCTCACAACAACTGATAACCCTGGTCGGGGGGTCGAGGCGCTTGCATCAGCTGGTTCTTAATACATTCATAATAATTTCCGTAGATGAAATCATTTTTTGTTTGTCTACGTATTTTATGAAATACTCAGAGCTTATTACTTGTAAATAATAGCTTTCGTTCGTAATAAGTGTCACTGTTACGTGATAATGATAATTATCTGCTAGGTCGCGTAAATTAATCAATCATTTGTATGTTGGTATGGCACCTATGTATATGTACCTACTAAAAATACTGCTTTATCTAGTAGCTATGTGGCCTTTTACCTATACGATTTATTCTCGCATTAATGACCTTTAAATTAAATGATACTCAGCCACAATTTTTTTGTGTGTAAAGCTTGTTTTTATTGATTACGTAGGTAACCTCTGGGCGCCACCTACCTTACTAGATTTCTATACCACCCGGTTGACTGGAAGAGAATGCCATGTGCACTAAGTCCGACAATGTACAAATGTGCATGAAGTTTTAAAATAAATAAATAACTTTGAAGTAATAGGTATGTATTAATATCTATACTAATATATAAAGCTGAAGAATTTGTTTGTTTGTTTGTTTGAACACGCTAATCTTAGGAAGCGCTGGTCCGATTTGAAAAATTCGTTCATTGTTAGATAGTCCATTTATCGAGGAAGGCTATATATCATCACGCTAAGACCTTCAGGAGCGGAGCAAAAATGAAAAATGTTACAAAAAGGGGGGGAAATTATCACTACGGGCAAATAATAGGTTTTACCCGTAACCTATTATTTGCCCGTAGTGATAATTTTCCCCCCTTTTTGTAAGAAAAAAAAGTAAGAGGTTGCGTGGGTCGGCTAGTATAATACAAAGTTGATTGATATTATATACTCTTTTGTTTGTACCTGTCACATTTAAAGGGTCATTCATAATTAGGTACATTTCCTGGTCTAATATAGATTCTGGTCTAACATAGAACTAATTATTTAAAGACAACAGGTTAAAAACTACATTTTTAAAATAAAATCAACTTCAAGATAATTTACAGAGCTAATTAATGCTAAATAATGAAGTTATAAAGCCAGCGAGAACTCAACCGCAAAATAATAATATTACAACCAACAGTTTTTAATATCAGAAGGTCAATTCTCGTAATGGAAATTCGTTTTTACTTCAGTGCCGATCTGCTTTTGATCGCAAAAATGTCTTAAAGTTATTTCCGTAGTGAAGTATTAAACATCGTCGTATGCTAATACCTACTAGTCAACGTTGGCTGACTGCAATCTAATAATTATCACTTAAATACTAACTTAGTACCTACTGCACTTTGTTACGGAAAAATATTTTATGGTATTTGTGAAATCGAAAGTAGATCGGAACTGAATTTTGCACGAAACATTTCATTTCACACGTCACGAAAGTTATCATCGCCCACGCGGCCCGCGCCCCTTGCCACACACACATCTCCTACAAGTCACGTTTTGTGACGTAGCTTAGCTGACTAGAAT
The DNA here is from genome assembly GCA_905220595.1 of Spilosoma lubricipeda. Lineage (NCBI taxonomy): Eukaryota > Metazoa > Arthropoda > Insecta > Lepidoptera > Erebidae > Spilosoma > Spilosoma lubricipeda. The sequence continues at coordinate 9,788,933 of HG992290.1, forward strand.
TATAATTAATTTTGAGACTAAATTTTGTCCGCGACTGCGCTCACATATGTGTCGGTCATCGCGGTAAATAGTGGCATATTTGTTATTCTGCTAATGAAGCTATATTACTGTAAAGTTACATTTAAATCCGGTCAGTAGTTGTTGCGTGAAGGAGTAATAAACATCCATTCATTCTTACAAACTTTCGCATTCATAATATTAAAGTAGGATTTAATTAAAACAGTTTAGTTCAGGATAGTTTTTGGAATTAGAACCTGTTAACTGTTTGAAACACACTATAAAACTGATTACTGCCACGAACGATCCCTCTACCCTAGTATGAGAAAGTGCAGTTATTCACTAATCTTGACTTACTTTAAAGAAAACAAGTTTCTCAGGGATATAAGATAGCATACAGTAGATCATCATAAACATACCTACAAATAATACAAATGAAATAACTAATCGACTCATAATATGTTACGACTCATGACAGTGTATAACCTACCTCACTAAACAATTTATCGAACACTAATCGTTTATTTTCAATTAAACAAATTCTATTGTAACCTATACTAATTATTTTTTACGAAAATACCTTATTAAATATAGCTTTTACAAGGTAATAGAGCCACGCTGATTTCAGTACGAACGGGCCGGCTCGACCGAGCCGGTACTACCCTCGCACAGAAAATCAACGTAAAATGACAGCGATTGTGCTGTCGTGTTTCGTTGGTGAGTGCGAGACCGGAGGCCCAATGATGCAGAATCATCACTAGCCCATTATGCTGCATTGTTTTATTGTCTGCATTCGCGGTATGGTGACCACCACTCTTGGATTCTGCTTATGCTTTCCATCAGGCAGAGTAGAGTCATTTTGGCAGGGCCAAACATAAAACAAAAAAGCTAATATAAATTAAAACAATTTCTAAAACATACCTTCCAAAGTGGGTATCCCTCGTAGTAGTGGAACCGTCCTTGCATAGCTACAACAGCTACATCACCAATCTTGCCGAACACCAGCTGGCCGTGGTGGCCTTCGACGGTGCTCACTGGGAAGTTTGGAATGTCTTCGTACGGGATGCGTACTGCATCTTTTATTATTTCTGCTAGAGAACCTGATGAAGAAAAGAAACTTATGTTTTTATTGTGCCAAAAATCGAATGTTGACAGAACTAACTGTGGAATGGGCAGGTTTATTAAAAGTCTTAGCGTCTGTTGGAAAATGACTTTTGAACATGTATATTAGATGCTATTATCCTTTGTGGGGAAAACGATTTTTGATGTATGTATATTATTGCAAGTATTGATTCCTTCAATTGTATGTTTTGGAGCAGAATAGGAAATTAGCCAACAACGATTTCTCATTAAGAAGATCTCCTTGGGAGAGGCAATCGATTCGCATTGGATGTCGATAATCGATCGAATAAACATCGGATTTTAGCACAATTTTTTTCTAATCTATAAGTTAATTGTAATACAAAAGTGAAATCTCATTTTTTTATCTATATCTATATCTATATCTATACTTATAATAAAACTGTAGAGAGGCCAATTCTGTACATTGAATATATATTAAAAATTAATATTGGGGGATGAATGGTTATCGATACTGATGCCAAAAATGTAATCAGTAAGTTTTTTGTCTGTCTGTCTGTCTGTCTGTCTGTCTGTCTGTCTGTCTGTCTGTCTGTCTGTCTGTATGTGCACGCATGGGTCAAAACCTACTGAAGGGATTTTAACCAAACTTTGTACGATTGTAGTCCATACTCTTGGGCAGGTTATAGGCTATATAACATAACGCTAAGATGCATAGGAGCTGAGCAGTGACGATAAATTTGAAGCAAGTCGGATGTAAATTTTCGCTTTCGAGCTCTTATCCTCGCATACGTTGATCATACACCAAAAATATGTACTACAAAAATGATGGTCTTCAAAAGATCTACAAAAAAGTCCTACATAGTATATTTCTATCTTTTATAAATTAGCCACAATAACGTGTTTAAGTGTTAGGCATTTCTTCAAGGTGTATTAAATACTTAAATATGTTGTATTTCACATGGATATATCCTTATCACTATACACTTTAATATCTTTTTAAAATAAAATACAGAATTATAAAATTATAAAATTATAATTAATAAACACACAAGATATAGATGAAATAAAACTTCCAAGTCTCGCCGCACCAGTATAAGTACGACATTACGGTTGATTTTTGTTTAACACGCGAAGCGGCGGGAAAAAGGCGGGAGCGCTCACGCCGCTCACGCGCTGGTGGTTCTTATTGACTCTTCTCGGAATAAGCGCGCTTTAGATTTAAAAAAATACATAGATACGTAGTTTTTAGATATCAGTTTAAAGTAGGTATTAGATAATAATATAATTAGTTTGTTTAGTGTTTTTGTTTGTTTCTCCTTCTTTTCTTTATATTTATAGTTGTAAAATTAATAAGTATAATTTCAAATAAGTAAATTTATGAGACAAAAAAATATAATTTTGTGTAGCCGATCGAAAGTTACGCGCATACATACATTTCGGCGTAACGCCGCTAAGTTAGTCTAAAAAAAGTAGCCTAAGTTACTCCCCGGATCATCAGCTACCTGCCAGTGAAAGTCCCGTCAAAATCCGTCCAGCCGTTCCAGAGATTACCCGGAACAAACAGACAGACAGACAGACAAAAATTTTTTAACCACATTTTTGGTATATGTACCGTGTATATCTATATCTATACTTATAATAAAACTGTAGAGAGGCCAATTCTGTACATTGAATATATATTAAAAATTAATATTGGGGGATGAATGGTTATCGATACTGATGCCAAAAATGTAATCAGTAAGTTTTTTGTCTGTCTGTCTGTCTGTCTGTCTGTCTGTCTGTCTGTCTGTCTGTCTGTCTGTATGTGCACGCATGGGTCAAAACCTACTGAAGGGATTTTAACCAAACTTTGTACGATTGTAGTCCATACTCTTGGGCAGGTTATAGGCTATATAACATAACGCTAAGATGCATAGGAGCTGAGCAGTGACGATAAATTTGAAGCAAGTCGGATGTAAATTTTCGCTTTCGAGCTCTTATCCTCGCATACGTTGATCATACACCAAAAATATGTACTACAAAAATGATGGTCTTCAAAAGATCTACAAAAAAGTCCTACATAGTATATTTCTATCTTTTATAAATTAGCCACAATAACGTGTTTAAGTGTTAGGCATTTCTTCAAGGTGTATTAAATACTTAAATATGTTGTATTTCACATGGATATATCCTTATCACTATACACTTCAATATCTTTTTAAAATAAAATACAGAATTATAAAATTATAAAATTATAATTAATAAACACACAAGATATAGATGAAATAAAACTTCCAAGTCTCGCCGCACCAGTATAAGTACGACATTACGGTTGATTTTTGTTTAACACGCGAAGCGGCGGGAAAAAGGCGGGAGCGCTCACGCCGCTCACGCGCTGGTGGTTCTTATTGACTCTTCTCGGAATAAGCGCGCTTTAGATTTAAAAAAATACATAGATACGTAGTTTTTAGATATCAGTTTAAAGTAGGTATTAGATAATAATATAATTAGTTTGTTTAGTGTTTTTGTTTGTTTCTCCTTCTTTTCTTTATATTTATAGTTGTAAAATTAATAAGTATAATTTCAAATAAGTAAATTTATGAGACAAAAAAATATAATTTTGTGTAGCCGATCGAAAGTTACGCGCATACATACATTTCGGCGTAACGCCGCTAAGTTAGTCTAAAAAAAGTAGCCTAAGTTACTCCCCGGATCATCAGCTACCTGCCAGTGAAAGTCCCGTCAAAATCCGTCCAGCCGTTCCAGAGATTACCCGGAACAAACAGACAGACAGACAGACAAAAATTTTTTAACCACATTTTTGGTATATGTACCGTGTATACATACATATGCATTTAGTAAAAAGCTGTTATTTTAATATTACAAACAGACACTCCAATTTTATTTATTTGTATAGAGTATAGATTACACTAACATTATAAAGGTGAAAGTTTGTAAGTGTGTATGTTAGTTACTCTTTCACGCAAAAACTACTTAACGGATTTGGATGAAACTTTACAGTGAAATAGCTTATACATCAGAATAACACACAGACTACTATTTGCCACGATAACCGACATACACGCGGGCGGAGCCGCGGGCAGCAGCTAGTTAATCATATGACGATGATGTTCTTACGACCATGGCGGCCAGTCAGCGGAGACCAGCCAACTACGCAGGAGATATTATAGTGTGTGCGCAAACACCGGTGCACTCTCTGTTCCTTCACTCTCATAATCCGATTAATCATATAGCTATATAAAGTCAGCTGTCAGTCTCATTTGACAAATAATATTGCTGCTATATACAAACACATTTTAATACAAGTATAAAATAAATATTTTTGAGAAAGATTAAGGCCAGAATACAAACGAAGCCCACCACTCCAAAATATACTGTGCCAATAGCTATTTTAGAAATAATTAGTTAAAGGAAAAGTGATAGTTTTTTGTTAGTAGCTAGTGTGCTATTAAAATTGGTAACTTAAAGTGTGTCAGCTTTAAACAGAGCTCAGCAAAGAGAAAAATAAATATAAAATAGGTAGGTAAAACTTAAAAACAAACATTTATCTATCTATTAATGACTTAGTAAACTGAGGAATATAATTTAAATTTATTTAAATCGTATGTATAGCCAAGATAAATAAGTATTTCAGTATCTTCAAAGTTATTTTAGAGGTTAAACTAATACCTTAATATGTTAAAGAGACTTCAATACCGAGGTTTTTTTTTAAAAAAAGCGTCCCCTAATCTAGCTAGCTTAATAATAAATCATAAAAGCGTTATTTAAAATACGTAAGTACATCTCTAGTTATGCCAATGTTGGAATGTACTAAGGCAAATAAACATTAATTCGTCATGCACAACTCAGATGATCAAATCTCGTGACCATTCATTGAGTGTTTCTCATTAATCAGCAGGAAAATGTCGGGTTCATTTGAATGAATATGTCCCTATATATCAATAAACGTTTACTGTTTTTACTAAAACGAAAGTTGATGATAGTTCGGGACACGGTCGCGGTAACATTTTTGTTTTAAAGAGCAACACAGATTCTGGTCAAAAATATATTTAAAAGTATTGTCTACTAACATTTTATAGAGACATTATTTTACTTAGATTTCTCTTTGCTAACTCTGTATAGTAAAAGCAAAATAATATATACCCTCATTCCAATACGAACCCATCCCAGAACCGCATATTACGCCGATGCTGGGTGTCTCCGGAATTCGAGACAGCAAGAAGTTTGCGGTCTCTTGCAACGTTTCGTATGAATACCTGAAACAAAAGGGAAATACCTTTAGCACTCAATGAGATTGATACATCCTGTAAGAACACACATATGTTCTAATTAGATCCGACTACTCAAAAAAAAACTGACTTACCGACTTTTTAAATTAGAATATGCATATTTTTAACCGACTTAAAAAATATGCATATTCTAATTTAAAAACTAATATTGTGAAAAGAAAGAAAGACAATCATTTATGCTGACATTCATGGGACACTACACGGTTAAGGTAGAATCTAAGGCAATATTAGTGCCCTGTGCCGTGCCACAAAAGGCGCCTACTTCAGCATATTGCTGCAGCATATGGGTCTTTTAATAGGACCCGTGCCCGATGACTTCATGAGTTCTGATGAGTTTCATGTATGCTGTTGACTATTGCGCTTTATTCTTATGATGTACTTAGTATATTTTTGGATGTACGTATGTATATTTTCCATATAAACACATATAGAGCAAAGGAAGTTAGAGTTAATATTTGAAATTGTTATTTCATTTTGGGTGCCATTTTTACAATACTTTTCACCAAGATTCACACACTAAGTGACAAAGCCTCTTACTCTGTACTGTATGTTTTGTCCTTTTTAATTTTGTTTGTCTAATAATATTTATTCTTAATTCCATAATCAAACAATTAGCAGTAAAATTCTGCTTTAGAATTAGTTTACAGTTATTACAACTTCGACAACACTTGGCATAAATTGATGATTTCACATCATTATTAATTTGTTTTTAACAAACAAAACACTTGACTCCGAGTTGGACTTTATTTAAAACTCAAGGCGAATAATTGATGAGAGAATTTAATGAGTTAGAGTGCCAAATCAAACCAAGTACATCTTAATAAAGAACATACCGCCTCTCAGTTTGGTCTGTGACTTTGTTCCTGTTAATATATGTTTATGATTTAGGCATATTATGAAAAATACCAGAAACCGACAGTTATGCATTTAAGTATTGATGAATGTGGACGAAATAAACGAGTTGTGTCAGGGTCGCCGTAAAAGGGAATCAATCTATACTAATATTATAAAGCTGAAGAGTTTGTTTGTTTATTGGTCCGATTTGAAAAATTCCTTCAGTGTTGGATGGTACATTTATCGAGGAAGGCTATAGGCTATACATCATCACGCTAGGAGTACCTACCATTGGAGAATGTTTCAATAATGGGGGAAAATTATCACGCTACGGGAAATAGGAGACGCAAATGAGGTTACGTGCGTCAGCTAGTTATATAATATGCGTCAGTTATGTTATTTTGTACCTTTGTAAAACAACTAAAACTTTTTTTTTACTTAAATATAGAGTATCAAATTTTCACTACAATTTAATAACAAACAATTAAGTAATTGAGTTAGAAAAGTGTAACAAACAAAAAAACTTACATTTTCTTTATTATAAATACCTTGTAGGTAATTTTCGTTACAAGTTAAGTTCCTTAAGTTACTTTGCAGGTGTATTATAAACTAATTAATCATCGACTAGTTTCAATCTTTTAATAAGGATTTTGATTTTTGATAAGATTAACTACTATCAGTAAAAAATGTTTTCAATATTTTATCAGTCAGCGTAATATACAGAAATGCACTGAGGAAGCAGATAACAGATTAATTAAGACAAATATAGCGTTGTTATCATTATATTCGTTTTTATTGTAATATACCTAATCTTTTTTGAAAGACATCTAGCGGTTAACTTATTACTGGAAAACTTTCCTCATTTTCATCAATACAGATAAATAAAGTTGAAGTGTCTGTTTGTAATATTAAAATAACCGCTTTTTACTAAATGCATCTGTATGTATACACGATACATATATCAAAACAATTTTTGTCTGTCTGTCTGTCTGTCTGTCTGTTTGTTCCGGCTAATCTCTGGAGCGGCTTGATTTTGACGGGACTTTCACTTATAGGTAGTTGATATAAGGAGTAACTTAGGCCACTTTTTTTAGGATATCTTCGCCTCGCAGCGTTACCCGCGGTACGACAATAACCGCGGGTCACACTGCTGAGTTCAGCAAATTGATACCTAAAAAGCATTAACGCTTGAAAGCTACTTACTATAGACTATTGGGTTCAGAGTAAATAAATTCTGCCACCGGTTTTTGATTCTCACTTAAAGGATATCTTCTCCTGAACACAGGCTTCTAAAAATCCTTTGGTTCAGAATCACCATAGATAATTTGAACATGAGCGCGTTGTGTTACTTTATCTTGGCCGAAATGGCAAAGTTTTGTAGCTTAATAGAACAGACAGTTTGTGTTGTAGTATTGAACAATAAAGCGATATTACTAGGGATCGTATCAGCGATATTTAATTAAGAAATAAAATGGATAAAAACTAAAACGCAATTATGACAAAAAACGACGCTGAAAAGTATGAAACAAGATTTTCAGGACACTGGATTAAACAACATTACTGAAGAAATATGCAATACTTATAGTACACAATTATTAGTAAACAGAGATAAACATATTTAAGTTTGAAAAGCCGTAGTCACACGTTACATAGAAACGTACCATAACACTTTAACAACTTTATTAACACTTTTTTTTTCTTTTTTATACTCTCGATTGTCGGCACTTGATGGAACTTGTTGTAATACGGCAAAACCGGTCAGGTGTAAAATAAAATAAAATAGTGGAATAAGTACAAGTGACTTTTATTCTAGAATGTATAACACTTTTTTATTTCAAATGTATTTTTAAAACAGTACTTTATGTCGGCCAGCGGGCTCCATATTAGATTCAATGACACGCCGTATAGCCTATAACCAGCGGACAATCAAGACACTTCTAACGGTACCTTATTTGTCTTATTCTGACTAGTAGTTTAGAAATAATAAGGGAACAAACAAGTATACCATAGAAATATCACAATTTTCGAATAAATACGGACAAAGTCACGAATAGACTCTAATAATATGTATATTTTTGAAATGTACAAGTTACGCCATTTTCGATGATACCAAATACGGCATATTTTTCTCTAATTTATTTTTTCATACGTTTTTTCAGTGATCAGTAGATTCAGTGACACGTAATATACCCTATAACCAGCGGACGATGAAGACGCTTCTAACGATACATCATTTGTCCAGTTTTAATAAGTAGTTTAGAGCTATGAGGGAACACACATACATAGCCTGTCAAAATCATAACCAAAGGAGGCTTTGCTGTAGTCGTGTAAAAAGGAATTCCAGTTCCGAGAGATCAACTCTGAACTGATTCTGTTACACTGTTTTATGAAATAGTCAAAAATAATAAAGTACTGTAACTACCTATATCCTTGCAGGCTCAATATGATGTTAACGCAGGAAATAACAAAAACCTATGCCCATTTTTTATTAAAAAACACTCCATATTCATTATACTCGCAGCCAATAAATTACTGTAATTTGCAAATTCCATCTGAGCTGTCTTCGTATAGATGATGATAGATGATGATAGCTATTAGTCTGCTTGCTCATCATTAAAAAAATCTAGTCATATAGTTTTATTTATGTTTGTATTTTGTTATTGCCTATGTGGTATGTACTCATATAATTTAGTTGCGGCTGTATAAAAATACTTACAAAACAAGTGTAGCCGTGCAATATCCTTGTACGGTAGAAAGATTCTAGTTCCTTATATTTCAAGTTCATGCGAGTAAAATAAACCTTTTTTTTACTGTAGTCGTAAATATTATTAACCTTATAAGACTGAGTAATATATAAATATGCGGCCTATTGCTAATGTACTAAATTTGTAGTGCAATCATATTGGTTTAAATAAGAACACTACAAAAATCAACGACAACAAGTCTACAGAATTTAATAAAATGTTTAACATAAATGTAAAATAACTTAATAAACTTCACATTTTATAATGTTCATGGTGTGTTCTTAAACGACACTACTAATACATCTTTGTATTTGTAACAAATAACGCCAATGCTGCAAGTACTTACGTAGATTTCATTAAAAAATCGTTTAACATTCATCATTGAACTAGATATTACTGTAATTTGCAATTTTCATCTTAATCTGTTGCTGTGTAGGTCATAATATATGATTGTAGTTTTTACTCTGCCTTCTATTCTTGTACAAAGACAGTACTTTATGGTACTTTGCAACCATTGCCATGTTCACGTTATATCCATGTTTGGGTTTTATTATGGCCTGTCTTGAATATTTAAAGCAGCCACGGGCCGCGGCTATGTTAAATAATATTGGAAAAGTAATACATTGGCTTTGTACTTTAGAGAGATCCTGGTTCCTCCTATTTCATTAGAGTTCACTCGAGTAAAAGCAAGTCTCAATATATATATATATAGATATCTCTTTTCGGCCCTTGTTGATCTGACGCGACGTGGCGTCAGTTAATTGTTGATCTGTTGGCGATTGTTGATCAGCAACGGATTTTGTTGATCTAATGTGTATTCCGGCGTACTAATGTGGCTCCGCTCTGGATCAACAATTCCAACCCCTCTGCTGGCAGAATTACGAACTATTTACATCATTTTTATACAAATCCACACCAGCTATTGTTGATCCGATTCAAATGGACCAATCAGAGGCCACCTTCTCCAGGATTGGGTCTTTTCTATGGTAGACTGTTTCCACTTTGCTTCACAATTAATTATCGAATTAATGCGTAACGTATAATTGCCTAAGGAGCCTTCAAACAAAAAAAGGTACGTATTCAGATATAGTTAGGTACTATTTAACTTTACCATAAGTAAAAAAATGAGTTGATACTTATTTAAGCCATTCTGGATAGTCTACCCCTAAGGGAGTGAAATAGGGGTTTAAAGATTGTATGAAAGTTTGTCATTCTCTAAGTTAGAACATAAAACTTTATCTTTGGTCTACTGATTAAAAATGACTAGATGCGTATTTAAGCGTTTCTGGATATTTTACCCCTAAGGGGGTGAGACAGAGGTTTTAATATTGTATGGAAGTTTGTCATGTTTTAAGTTAGAACATGAAACTTTATCTTTAAGTTACTGATTAAAAATTACTAGATATGTATTTAAGCGTTTCTGGATATTCTACCCCTAAGGGGGTGAGATAGGGGTTTAAAGATAATATGGAAGTTTGTCATTTTTTAAGTTAGAACATGAAACTTAATCTTTGGGCTACTGATTAAAATGACTAGATACGTATTTAACTGTTTCTGGATATTCTAACCCTAAGGGCGTGAAATAGGGATTGAAAGTTTGTATGTTGTTGTAAGTACGTCCTTTTTAAGTTAGAAAGAGGAAAGTTTATTTCAAGGCTACTGATTAAAAATTAGTGGTAACATATCTAAGCGTTTCTGAATATTCTACCTCTAAGGGATGAAACAATGGATGAAACAGGGGTTGAAAACTTATATATATATATATATTTTGTCCTCTACTCGCCAATTGTTGATCAGGCCGAGATATGCAATAATTGTTGATCTACCTTTTTGGTACTATTTCTAAGGAAGTGTCCAGTGTATCGTCTTATAGGCGCAATATAGTATTATACGGTTTGCAATGCTGTGCTTAAGTCTACGGCAAAATCTCTAACTCGATTGACTCGGCAATTGCAGCTCTAATAACCGTCATCTTTTTCATATATGATACTTTGTTGATCACTGTTTTCATACTTGATGATACTTTGTTGATCAATATACACAACGTTTAATTAACATAGGCCACGGGAACTAATATTTTGAAACGGCTTGGTATACACGAAGTAGTCAGAGCAGAATTTCAATATTCATTCTGGTTGAGATTTTTGTAAACGTGGATGCACTTTCGCGTTGTAAACCCTCATAAAACTACCTACTTGAAAAAGTTTTTTTAACTGTTTTGTTTGTCTAGGAAATAAAGTTTCACCTTAAAAAATTGACTTTCACACAAACTTTCGATCTATATATTACCCCTTTAGGAGTAGAATTCCCATCAATGCTTATTATCATAAATGCTGTGATATAAGTATTCATTTATTTGTAATCAAAAGTCCACTTCGAGACTAACCTATATACGAAATGTGAACCCCTATTACACCCCTTAGTGGTAGAATCTCCGGAAACTCCTTAATACGTTTTAACTTATTTTTAATCAGTAGCTTAAAGATTAAGTTTCATGTTCCTAACTTAAAATGATGGACTTCCATACAAACTTTCAAACCCTACTTCACTCCATTTGCGGCAGAATTCGCACGCTTAAATCGTATCTAATAATTTTTAATCAGTACCTTAAAGATAAATGTTCATGTTTCTAACTTAAAAATGACGGACCATCGTACAAACTTTCAGTTCCTATTTCACCCTCTTAGGAGTAGAAATTCCAAAATTCCTATTTCTATGTATGGAATTTAAAGAATCAGCCTCTAACTCCAAAAGAATACAAATTAAGGCCTATACGTACGTGTAATATTAAATTAATCCTCAAATCCCTAACTGTTGAAGAGTTTAACCTTCTACCATCAGTTCACCTAAAGAACTTGAAACTACACAACTAAAGATCTATAGATGCATATAAAATCGAAGGATTATCCTCCATCTCTTAACCATTAGGGAGTTATACCTTCCATCATCAGCTTATCTAAATAATTTGAAAGAATAGGACTAAAGGTAAGATACATACATACGATATTTAAAAATTTTTCCTCCAACTCCTAACCGTTAAGAAGTTGTACCTTACATCATCAGCTCATCATCATGAAATGATGACTACCAGACGCAAATATCGGTGTAACTATAGAAAATATACTAAAAACATAGTACGTGCCTACAAAAAATGAGCATACCCTTTCGAACACAAAAATAATTTTCAAAATTGGTGAAATAGTTTCAAGAGTTAGGACTTCATCGGAAATTTCCTTGTTTTTCAGGATTTAGTTTCAACAATTCCGTAAATATTAGTATTTTAGAAGTTTGTAACGAAAAACTAAATACCTTGTTTTCCTTTTCTTATTTTGTTAATAACAATCGCTAATAAATCCTTAAAAACATTTTTCTAGAAGTCATAACACTCATTAGGAATCGAATGAGCTATCGCACATTATTTTTAGAAGCTTTATTATAAATAAATAAATAAATAAATATTTTGGACATCTTACACACAATAATATACCTGTTCCTTTCTAACGATAGTGCTGCTCCGCCCCCGCCCCCCATGTTTTAAAATGCTAGTTAAAAGCGGCATATGTTGATCAAAACGTTGTGTATATTGATCAACAAAGCATCATCAAGTATGATAAAGTTGACCGTTATCAGAGCTGCAATTGCCGTGTAAATCGATGACGAGCTAGAGTATTTGCCGTAGACTCAAGCACAGCGTCGCAAGGCGTATAATACTTATATTGCGTGTATAAGACGATACACTTGATACTATCTTAGAAATAGTGCCAAAAAGGTGGATCAACAATTATAGCGTATCTCGGCCTGATCAACAATTGCCGAATGGAGGACAATATATATCGTATCTCGGCCTGATCAACAATTGCCGAATGGAGGACAATATATATATATATATATATTGTCCTCCATTCGGCAATTGTTGATCAGGCCGAGATACGCTATAATTGTTGATCCACCTTTTTGGCACTATTTCTAAGATAGTATCAAGTGTATCGTCTTATACACGCAATATAAGTATTATACGCCTTGCGACGCTGTGCTTGAGTCTACGGCAAATACTCTAGCTCGTCATCGATTTACACGGCAATTGCAGCTCTGATAACGGTCAACTTTATCATACTTGATGATGCTTTGTTGATCAATATACACAACGTTTTGATCAACATATGCCGCTTTTAACTAGCATTTTAAAACATGGGGGGCGGGGGCGGAGCAGCACTATCGTTAGAAAGGAACAGGTATATTATTGTGTGTAAGATGTCCAAAATATTTATTTATTTATTTATTTATAATAAAGCTTCTAAAAATAATGTGCGATAGCTCATTCGATTCCTAATGAGTGTTATGACTTCTAGAAAAATGTTTTTAAGGATTTATTAGCGATTGTTATTAACAAAATAAGAAAAGGAAAACAAGGTATTTAGTTTTTCGTTACAAACTTCTAAAATACTAATATTTACGGAATTGTTGAAACTAAATCCTGAAAAACAAGGAAATTTCCGATGAAGTCCTAACTCTTGAAACTATTTCACCAATTTTGAAAATTATTTTTGTGTTCGAAAGGGTATGCTCATTTTTTGTAGGCACGTACTATGTTTTTAGTATATTTTCTATAGTTACACCGATATTTGCGTCTGGTAGTCATCATTTCATGATGATGAGCTGATGATGTAAGGTACAACTTCTTAACGGTTAGGAGTTGGAGGAAAAATTTTTAAATATCGTATGTATGTATCTTACCTTTAGTCCTATTCTTTCAAATTATTTAGATAAGCTGATGATGGAAGGTATAACTCCCTAATGGTTAAGAGATGGAGGATAATCCTTCGATTTTATATGCATCTATAGATCTTTAGTTGTGTAGTTTCAAGTTCTTTAGGTGAACTGATGGTAGAAGGTTAAACTCTTCAACAGTTAGGGATTTGAGGATTAATTTAATATTACACGTACGTATAGGCCTTAATTTGTATTCTTTTGGAGTTAGAGGCTGATTCTTTAAATTCCATACATAGAAATAGGAATTTTGGAATTTCTACTCCTAAGAGGGTGAAATAGGAACTGAAAGTTTGTACGATGGTCCGTCATTTTTAAGTTAGAAACATGAACATTTATCTTTAAGGTACTGATTAAAAATTATTAGATACGATTTAAGCGTGCGAATTCTGCCGCAAATGGAGTGAAGTAGGGTTTGAAAGTTTGTATGGAAGTCCATCATTTTAAGTTAGGAACATGAAACTTAATCTTTAAGCTACTGATTAAAAATAAGTTAAAACGTATTAAGGAGTTTCCGGAGATTCTACCACTAAGGGGTGTAATAGGGGTTCACATTTCGTATATAGGTTAGTCTCGAAGTGGACTTTTGATTACAAATAAATGAATACTTATATCACAGCATTTATGATAATAAGCATTGATGGGAATTCTACTCCTAAAGGGGTAATATATAGATCGAAAGTTTGTGTGAAAGTCAATTTTTTAAGGTGAAACTTTATTTCCTAGACAAACAAAACAGTTAAAAAAACTTTTTCAAGTAGGTAGTTTTATGAGGGTTTACAACGCGAAAGTGCATCCACGTTTACAAAAATCTCAACCAGAATGAATATTGAAATTCTGCTCTGACTACTTCGTGTATACCAAGCCGTTTCAAAATATTAGTTCCCGTGGCCTATGTTAATTAAACGTTGTGTATATTGATCAACAAAGTATCATCAAGTATGAAAACAGTGATCAACAAAGTATCATATATGAAAAAGATGACGGTTATTAGAGCTGCAATTGCCGAGTCAATCGAGTTAGAGATTTTGCCGTAGACTTAAGCACAGCATTGCAAACCGTATAATACTATATTGCGCCTATAAGACGATACACTGGACACTTCCTTAGAAATAGTACCAAAAAGGTAGATCAACAATTATTGCATATCTCGGCCTGATCAACAATTGGCGAGTAGAGGACAAAATATATATATATATAAGTTTTCAACCCCTGTTTCATCCATTGTTTCATCCCTTAGAGGTAGAATATTCAGAAACGCTTAGATATGTTACCACTAATTTTTAATCAGTAGCCTTGAAATAAACTTTCCTCTTTCTAACTTAAAAAGGACGTACTTACAACAACATACAAACTTTCAATCCCTATTTCACGCCCTTAGGGTTAGAATATCCAGAAACAGTTAAATACGTATCTAGTCATTTTAATCAGTAGCCCAAAGATTAAGTTTCATGTTCTAACTTAAAAAATGACAAACTTCCATATTATCTTTAAACCCCTATCTCACCCCCTTAGGGGTAGAATATCCAGAAACGCTTAAATACATATCTAGTAATTTTTAATCAGTAACTTAAAGATAAAGTTTCATGTTCTAACTTAAAACATGACAAACTTCCATACAATATTAAAACCTCTGTCTCACCCCCTTAGGGGTAAAATATCCAGAAACGCTTAAATACGCATCTAGTCATTTTTAATCAGTAGACCAAAGATAAAGTTTTATGTTCTAACTTAGAGAATGACAAACTTTCATACAATCTTTAAACCCCTATTTCACTCCCTTAGGGGTAGACTATCCAGAATGGCTTAAATAAGTATCAACTCATTTTTTTACTTATGGTAAAGTTAAATAGTACCTAACTATATCTGAATACGTACCTTTTTTTGTTTGAAGGCTCCTTAGGCAATTATACGTTACGCATTAATTCGATAATTAATTGTGAAGCAAAGTGGAAACAGTCTACCATAGAAAAGACCCAATCCTGGAGAAGGTGGCCTCTGATTGGTCCATTTGAATCGGATCAACAATAGCTGGTGTGGATTTGTATAAAAATGATGTAAATAGTTCGTAATTCTGCCAGCAGAGGGGTTGGAATTGTTGATCCAGAGCGGAGCCACATTAGTACGCCGGAATACACATTAGATCAACAAAATCCGTTGCTGATCAACAATCGCCAACAGATCAACAATTAACTGACGCCACGTCGCGTCAGATCAACAAGGGCCGAAAAGAGATATCTATATATATATATATATATATATATATATATACATATATAAATACACGTCTAAGAAGTTTTCATAAGAATATATGACAAGGTTCAATGTCAAGGGTAGATACAATGAAAACATTAATAACTTGTTTCCATATAAGAGGCTTTTGTAAAGGTCTCAATTTAAATCTTGGAACTATCATGCGTGGTAGACTTTAATTTTAAACACATTCATTCATTAACGGTAGCAGTTAACAATTAAAAGTAAATTAAGAATTGAAAGAAGGAAAAAAACAACAGGCTACTTGTCAGTAATCACGTGCACTAACCACAAAAGAGGTGTGACATGAATGAATAAAAAAAAACCAGCAACACGCCCTAGCTTGTACGGGTGCAATGTATTAAACACTATTATAAACCTTCCTCTTGAATCACTTCCTCGATTGGTGAAAACCGCAATTTAAATCAGTTACGTAGTTTGAAAGATCTAAACGTACAAGAATGGAAGCGACTTCATTTTACTATGTAATAAAAAATGCAATTTGTGCATTAATGAATGTATAGGATACTAACTGTTGTCCGCGTCTCCGCCCGCGTTTATGTCGGTTATCGCGGCAAATAGTAGCCTATGTGTTATTCTGATGTATAAGCTATATAACTGTAAAGTTTCATCCAAATTCGTTCCGTAGTTCTTGCTTGAAGAAGTAACAAACATACACACTTACAAACTTTCGCCTATATATAATAGTGTCATAGACATAGATTGCTCAGTGATGGATACTGTTATTTATACACGGTTGTGTAAATGAAATCGAAAGGTTTGACTTTTGCTTTATTTATTCAAGGGACTTCTACCGGCGGGGCCTTGTGATATGGAAATTTGAAGGAAGGAAGTTACTATTGTAGAAACCAAAAAATATTAAAATATTACTACATATTTCGACGTCTTTATCTTTCACGTCCAACTCGGAGAACTCAGATATTCAAAGATAAAGACGTTTAGTATTCCTTGTCGGATTAAATTAAATTTTACCTGTTATTTTGATTGCGACAGTGAATTACAACGGGATTTTCCGTACGTCAGAGTGTATGATTACAGATTATATAGAATTGCGTCGTCATATTATATTTTGCCAGGTACGCTTATTTACTTACTTACATTGAAGGATACTCATATTATGAATAAGCTATTAGGATTTCCTTGGAACTCCAACCTCTTCTAGATATGAATACCACGGTAACTTACCTCTCATCTTCCTAACCTTTATTCAATAATTTTGGGTCGACTACTTGTTCCATCGGTTTTACCGGAATATCAATCAGTTTATCTACGGTGCGATTTGTATTGATCCTCGCAACCCTGAGGGCGAACTTAATTCGATATTTCAACTAGTTGTTAGTATATTTGAGGGCACTGACTTCTCAAATATAATATCGATTGCCGTAGATGTTCATGACAACCGGGACCGAGGAGAATTTCTTATTACAAAAACCCAACAACACTTTTGTCCTGACCCCAGAATCGAACCCGAGATCTCGTGATCGGCCTTCGCGTACGTTAATCGACAGACTAATGAGGCAATAGAATTACCTACCTATCTCGACAAACAAAATTAAATTGTACATTGGCGTATCGTAAATTGATATTATTGATACTACTACTATCAATAGGAAAGGCGACAAATAAATATTTCCCGCGTTGTTTCATGTTTTGCAGTGCTGCTGTCAGTGTTGTACCTACTTGCAGAAATTATGTCATAAATATATTTCAATTGAATCTCATTTATGTGGCCGATTGACGCAATAAGTTGAATTTTACACGACGGTACACTATTGGTTATTGTTATTGATATTTCGTTTAACCCCTGTTGAGTTTATCGTTTCGATCCATTATGGATAGCTACACATATTTTTATTTGTTTCTTATTACTTATCAGAATTATCTTCTCCAACTTAAACAAGTTGGAGAAGATAATTCTGATGTAATGTTTGTTAACATTGCAACTATGAGTACCTACTCATTTATTTATTTAATGAAAGCTGTCGTAAATTGTTTGCACAAAAACTGATGGCAAGTTTTTGAGGCGCAAAACATGTCTACAATAATATAAATTCAAGAGAAACCCGAACCTTTTTTTTTTATATTCGCATTTAGGCCACAGATCGTGAGTGCGAAGTGTTCTGCTAAAAATTAGTCAGATCACAATAAATCGTTCTAATTGGTTACCTAGTTCAATGATTGAATTGAACTATTGTATTTATTCAATGTAAATATGAAAATATGTATCAGTCCCTAACCCGCACTCGGCCAGCGTAGAGACGTATGGCCTTAACCCTCTCCTGAGAGGAAACCTAAGCCAAAAAGTGGGACATTATGGGCTGTTGATAAAGATATTCGAATTTAAGGTAAAATAAGTAAGCATAAATTTCATAGAAAACATGATAGTGATGCACAGTATTATGTAAGTATTCATTAAAAAAAAATTGAATAATATTAAAGACCACAATAAATTACCTAGGTGAATTTAAATTCAAGTGGAATCTTAAAATTACACTCTTCTCTTTGTATGACCTTGAATAATTTAAAACATAACTTTTTTTATTTATTATTAGACAAAACGCCAGTCTAGGACTTTTCATAATAGTCATTAATCGTATTAATACTTAAGTACATCTTAGGAATTTAAATGCTCTCTGTCGCATGGGTACTATAGCTCTTTATTATCATGACTTTTATGAATTGTAATTATTATATTGTTTAAGATCACTTACCCTTTAGACGACGCCTTTCCATTTCCATTCTCAGTCTCAACTTCAGGTAAAACCTGTTTTGCCGGCACGAAATTCTTTGCATCGTTGATATCGTTCGCGTTAATAGGTGCCATCACTACACTCCAATTATTCTTAATCGATTAATAAGTAAGTAATAGAAATATAGCTATAGCAACAATGTTTAGTGACCGATGTCCGTACATATAATGAGCTCTGCGAGAAGGCGCGTCAGTTTTATAGATTGAGTCGTTGACGCTCGGACCACAATTAATTAAAAACAAGTTGGTTGGATCCTTTGCTTTAACTGGTGACGAGTGATGTTCTGTAGTGAAGGGTATGACTCTTATCTATACAGATAACATATTGACTTTAAAAAGCATATTTATTTTTTATTATATTGACATTGTTCCTGTAAGATAGGTGACGTTTGAATTATTTATTCTTCTAGAACATGAACATGCATTTAAATTTATTAAATACGCTGTTATTCGTATACATGTGCGTCTTCATCGAAAGTTTAAGTACGTATAACAATGAAATGTAACAACCCGGTAGTGTCTAAATTATTTATGAATAATAAAAGTAAGTGGTACATTGATAACGTTTCTCTGTTAAAGGATTTGAAGGTTGACCCGCATAAGTATAACAATAAAACAAATGCTCATATAGAAACAAATATATAAAGTACTAAAATATATATGAAAAATGTTACATTTAGAGATCATTTTATAGGTTCTGCTCTCATTTTTTTAAGTCATCGTCATCCTAGCGTTGCTCCCAGTTGTTTCCAAAGCTAACATTTTGGAGTCCGGAGTCCGCTTTCCTGCTCTGTTTTCTCTACTTTGGCATCCCGGTTTTCGGCATCCCCGGTTGTGGGACCATTAACTCACATTTTTAAAGTGACACACAATATAATAAATAATAATACACCCTACGTCCCACACAGGCTCACACAGCCTGCAAGTCACAATGCTAAGAAGTCAGGATCACTGACCTACAGATCCGTGACATGCCCCAATCTTGTTTCAGGTAAGCATAAATATCGGTTCAATGGCGAGGACAGCACAAAAAAGTTTAAGTGTGTGATATAATTAACACTAAAAATATCACGTCGTCTGTGTATTACAGTAATCTACATCGAAAACGAGGTTTCACAGTTTATCATCATAATGAGTAGTAAAAGATAGTGAAACAGCGATAATGAAAACGATAGCGTCACCTCTTGACGTTGACTGATGGGAATCACAAAAATATATCTAGCCAGCGTCAAGGGGCGTGAAAGTAAAGACTATTAAACAAGTGAATCTGATTTGACTACAGTCCTGATTTTGCGTCTATTATATTTTTATGATGGAAGGATATGTTTAATATTAGAATTTAATTGTAAATATGGGTGATGAGACGGGCATGATTATCCATCTAATACATCAAAGCCCAATTTAGAACCTGCACAATAAATAATATACTTTCAATTTCAATAAATTACTAATTTGTAATGTAACTTATAGGAGTACACGCACGCCACGCTCTAAAAAAATCTGTTTACTTTTTTAATAAAACTAAGTATGACCTGTATTGAAGTCCCAACCCTATGTAAAACAGTAGGTATATAAAACTCTAAAAGGTAAAGTGAAGACTTGTAAGCCACTTAGACTTGAGTCTCTCTCAGTTTTAGAGTCTGCACTACAAGTCTACAACTACGGTGTTTACAAATGGTTGTTATTTAATTACCAGGAACATTTCATCACATTTCATGAGTCAGGCTACGTACGAGTTTTTTTAGTATATAATAATACCTACTTACGTCAAATGTCCTGTTGATAAAATGTTATCTGTTGATATGACAATGCTAGATAATAACCACGCCTCTAAAATCGTATGTTTATCATAACGGTTGTTTTCCAGTAAAGTAGGTGTGTATGAATTAAATTATGAAAGTGAGATTATTTCATCTATACAAATAAATAAAAATAGTGTCTATTTGTAATATTAAAATAACCACTTCTTAATAAATGCGTATGTTACATACATACACACGATACAAGTACCGAAATAACATTTTTTACAATTTATGTATGTCTGTTTGTTCCTTCCGGGTAATCTCTGGAACGGCTAGACCAATTTTGACGGGACTTTCACTAGCAGGTAGCTGATGATCCAGGGAGTAACTTAGGCTACTTTTTTTTAGACTAACTACTACTACTTTTTAGCTACTTTTTTTTGACTAGCTTTGTTCCGCAGCGTTACCTGCAGTTCAACACCGCGGGGTTCAGCTAGTCTATATGTAAAAACTAGCTGAACCCCGCGGTGTTACCCGCGGTTATTGTTGTATCGCGAGTAACGCTGCGGAACAAAGCTAGTCAAAAAAAAAAGTAGCCTAAGTTACTCCTTAGATCATCAGCTATCTGCCAGTGAAACATACTGTATTTTTCCTTCTTTGAAAATCAATTAAAGGGAAGGAACATTTAATAATGAAGGGCACCCCCGTTTGTCCATTACATTGACTTGTTTTGTAATTGATATAAGTTAAAACAGCAAAATATCAACTGCTCAGCACCTACTTAAATCTATACTCTATACTAATATATAAAGCTGAAGAGTTTGTTTGTTTGAACACGCTAATCTCAGAAACCGCTGGTCCGATTTGAAAAATTCAGTTTTAGATAGCCCATTTATCGAGGAAGGCTATAGGCTATATATCATCACGCTAAGACCTACAAGAGCGGAGCAACAATGAAAAATGTTTCAAAAACGGGGAAAAATTATCACGCTACGGGCAATAGGAGACGCAAACGAGGTTGCGTGGGTCGGCTATATTAGATAAGAATACTTTTCCTTTTTCAAGGGGATATAATTGAAATTAAAAAAAAAATTGGTACACTTCCACTAACGTGTTATATTTTGGTACCTAGATGAGTTCGTAAGTAAATTTTCTAAAAATAAATCCTAACTAGATGAAGAAGATTTAGGTGCAGTACAGTCCCTGGTGCTAAGTTTCTGGTCCGGCTACAGTTATTTATTTATTCAAACTTGTTGCACTTATTGTACAAAAGGCGGACGTAATGCATTCTCTCAAAGTCTACCTTCAAGTGATGTAGAAATAAGATGCGGTAGATATAGAGGTGATGTAGAATAAGTTATTGTCAAATTCAAAACTCTCAAGCCGAGAATTTTAAAATACTCACAATGTAAGAACGAGTATTGTTTTTAAACATCCTTGTTTATCCAATTATGAAGTAACTTTAAGTAGGTATTAATTTTTTTATAGAAAAAGACAATCATTAACTAAATTAATTAATCACGTAGTATGGCGTTAACTTAGCATAATTGCTAAATTACACAAGCTAATTATAATAAAATTCAAGTCATCTAAGATAATGAATTATTTTAGTGTTAAGTAGAGGAGGAATAACCAAAACCGAGGGGGTTTTGGTTATGACTACAACGATGACTACATTGAATTGAAAGATAAATTTCGGTAAATTACCACGAACGGGGACAGTACACCGTACCTCCAATATCATCTATCTCTACAAATAAATGAAATTGGAGTGTCTGTTTGTAATATTAAAATAACCGCATTTTACTAAATGCATATGTCCGTATATACGGTACATATACCAAAAATGTAGTTTAATTTTTTTTGTCTGTCTGTCTGTTTGTTTGTTCCGAGTACTCTCTAGACCGGCTGGACCTATTTTGACGGGACTTTCACTGGCAGGTAGCTGATGATCCAGGGTGTAATTTAAGCTACTTTCTTTAGACTAACTTTGTCCCGCGGCGTTACTCGCGGTACAACAATGACCGCGGGTAACACCGCGTGGTTCAGCTAGTTTTAAATTTATATATTACTAGCTGTTGCCCGCGGCTCCGCCCGCGTGTATGTAGGTTATCGTGGCAAACAGTAGCCTATGTATTATTGTGATGTATAAGCTATATTGTTGTAAATTTTCATCTAAATCCGTTCAGTAGTTTTTGCGTGAAGAAGTAACAAACATACACACTCACAAACTTTCGCCTTTATAATTTTAGTGTGATGATGATTGTAATTCTCTCGTTATTGCTCCGAAACTATCTAATCGATTTACACTTTAAGAAGATAGGATAGTTAGCATCACGCTTAGACAAGTTGGATGATTGAAAAGAGACGCAGACCAAGTAAATGTAGTCGCTGCATATATCAATGTAGCCATTAATATGTATCTGTCAGAACTGTTTCAGTTCAGAAAACTTGACATGCGATTCGCATAAATACGAGGCGCGCACGCCCTCGAGAGAACCGCATGTCGAATAACTAGGCACCAAGTTTTTTTTTATGTAAGTGTCGGGCAAACGAGCATACGTGTCGCCTGATGGTAAGCGATTAACGCCGCCCATGGACATCTGGAACACCAGAGCGTCACAAGTGCGTTGCCGACTTTTGGGGGGATGGGGAAAGGGATGTGGGGAGGGGTTGAGGTATGGGCCTCCGGTATCCTCACTCACTCGGTGAATATATATTTCAATCCGTTCTTATATTATTATTTTTAGTATGAAAAACTATAGCACACAAGCTCTTAAATTTATGATTTTATTTACATACTAGCTGAACCCGGCGGTGTTATCCACGGTTGTTGTTATACCGCGAGTAACGCCGCGGGACAAAGTTAGTATAAAAAAAGTAGCCTAAGTTACTCCCTGGATCATCAGCTACCTACCAGTGAAAGACCCGTCAAACTCGGTCCGGCTGTTCCAGAGATTACCTGGAACAAACAGACAGACAGACAAAATATTTTACCTACGTTTTTGGCATATGTACCTTGTATATATACATATGCATTTAGTAAAAAGCGGTTATTTTAAATATTACAAACAGACACTCCAAGTTTATTTATTAGATAGAAGAAGATAGACTAGCTGAGTCCCACGGTTACTGTCGAACCGCGGGTGGCACCGCGGGGCGAAGCTAGTTCATAAAAAGTAGTCTAAGTTACTCCCTGGATCATGAGCTACCTGCCAGTGAAAGTCCCATTAAAATCGGTTCAGCCGTTCCAGAGATTAGCCGGAACAGACTGACAGACCGACAAAAATTGTAAAAAAATGTATTTTGATACATGTACTGTGTATACATACATATGTATTCATTAAAAAGTGGTTGTTTTAATATTACAAACAGACACTCCAATTTTATTTATTTGTATAGATGTAGGTATACATAATAATAAACTACATTTACCTAATGAAATAATAATGTATGTGCATACCTACCTACATAAATTGAATTATTCATATCTTTTTAAAGCATTTTTAGTTTTTAATAATAATTCTGTGAGAATAATAACTTAATGTTTCCTTTTCAATTTAAAGGACAGACGTAGAACTCATTTACATACCTTTTTAAATATCTGCAATTTAAATCATTTTTTTAAACTGATTTCATTAAGTCTCTAGTTATTTTCAGACACGCTTTAATTGTTTTAGTGGAATCGTTAGTTCCAATTACATTTATACAGACAATTGAGACAATTCCCAATATACATAGGTACATGCAAAATAATAATTTATACCTTCTTACTTACGAAATTTATTATTCCAAGATTTTTTGGGGTCGGCTACTAGATCCGGTTTTACCTGAATGTCAGTATTTCTACTTTCGAGTTCAGTTCACCCTCAGAGACCTTCGCAACCCTGAGGGTGAACTGAACTCGAAGCTTGAACTAGTTGTCAGTATATTTGTGGGCACTGACTTCCCAAAAACGATTGGCAAAATTTTGCAAAAAAAACTTATATTACAAGAGTTGTATTTTTTACCTATTATATTTTACATCATTGTCAGCCTGTCGCAGTCAGCTTCTAATCATAGTTACAGTACTTACAGACAAATATATTTAAAAAAAAAAAGAAAAAAATTTTTCAATAATTTCAATGGTTACAGTTAAATACCAGAAGATCACGTGCTAAGTGCTCAGAAATCGAACCCGAGACCTCAAGCACAGCAGTCGCATACGCTACCACTGCGCTATGATAGTCAGTCATCCTGTCAGTCAACGAGGCAAAAACACAAAAGTATTCGCTGATTAGCTGAATTGTATTTGGTGACTGCACTAACATCAAGAAAAGAAGCCGTAACTTAATACTTATAAGATTAGCGGTTACATTTCATAGGTACAGTCACAATTATTTTTACGGGAATTAACGCGATCACTTATTAAAAGGCTGACTGTTTCGCGACTGTGACCACGGCCAGTGCAACCTGGTCGAAACGTCAGGCAAATCAGAGGTATATTCCATACCTCTGATTTGCCTGACCTTTTAATTAACATATCATGGTTAATATATCATGGAACGCGAAAGTTTAAAAGTTGGTATGGTACAGTCACAGCTTTATACTAGTGTCTCAGTGGTTTTACCTTCTTACAAAGAAGGCCAAACTGTAATTTAAGCGGAAAGAAAATGGCACCACACTGAAGGCCTTGAGATACCAATTTAAGTCACGATATTGGTAGAACAGTTATGTAAGTAAGAATTTCTCAAATGAAATAAAAAAAAATATTTTATGAATCTTTACAGAAGAGAGAAACCTTCTTTAGCCATTTTGAGAACTTTTTGATAGGGGAAAATCTTATGGGTTCGCGTCACCGACATGCTAATGTTTTATGTTGATAAATAACATTCTAAGTTATAAGTTTTCACTTCTATCGGCAACCTTATTCTATCCTTATGATTACCATTTTTTTAACTTTTTGTATTCTGGAAACAATTAAATCGAGGTTTGTAATATGCGTGATGAATATTTATTATTAACTAGCTGTGCTTGCTACTTTGTACACGTAAAATTTTGAGCTTTTGAGTTATTTTTAAATTTTCACCGTTTAAAGCTTCCCTGGACTACGACAAACATTTCAAAACCCAAATCCGCTAATCGATTTAGCGGATTTGGGTTTCCAGCCATTCTCGAGTTTTAGCGAGACTAACGAACAGCAATTGATTTTTATATCTATATATGATATGATGATGAAGATTAAATCCTTTAACACTCTGAAGTTTGATTTGTTTAAAGTCTCTCTATAGTGAAAACAAAAATATATATAGTATCATTTGACGTAAGTGGTGAAATATGCGGTAAATTTTGAAGATAGTTTAATACGGCCAGTGAATAGCAAACAATTAAGTAGTTAAACTTCCAGTTTGGACAAAAGGTTTTTTAAATAAAATAAAAACACCTTAACTAGTGTGCTGCCGATAGTAATATATTTAAAACACCTTACAATATTCCATGTCTAGACGACAGTCAAAACAATTCCTTATCTAATTCTAAGAGACACATCCGTTAGCAATGCTGAGCCACCGGAGTAGTTACTTAATCTAAGACAGAGGGTGCAGGGGGATGCATAACTAGGTATTCAAATGACATCCGAAACCTAATACAGTTGTCTTGATCACAGGTCTTGATCATATTCAGAAGTTGAAGGGGCGTTTCGACAAGAACAATCATTCTGCGACAGTTCTATTTATCTCAATAATCTCTTTTGCTGTTGGATATTTCCTACATTGGATCTTACAATAAATTATTAATTACCAGACAGTGTGTAACTTTGATAATAAATCATATCACAATATATAACAAGTGCAAGGAATTTGTTTTTAATGACGTTCAAATATTTATGTTTGAATGAATCGCCTTTGAAGTGCAACGATGTTGTCGGCAGACTAACATTTGATAGAAAACAGATTGCTTGAGACATCGTCTTATTCTTATCGGTCATGTGTGGAGGTGTGACAAGACGTGCCCCCTCTTGTTACCTATGGGTATTCTACGAACTGGTTCAATAATTATATCTTCCCTTTGCTAATGTAAGTACGTGAATATAAATTTAAAACCAATGATAAAGTCATTGATTACCAGTGATAAGAAAATATGATTTTCTATACACCAAAAGTAACATACAAAAATATTTACTGCGTATTTTGATATCAATCGATTTCAAATAATGATATTAATGATCGATACTTTAGTTGCTAGCGTGAGGATAAGATAAAGAAGTCAAATAAATAAATAAAATTATTATTGTGATACAAACATCTGACTTAAAAGTAGTAGAAATGTTAAAAACGTTTTAGTGCTTCAAGGTTATAAGCAAATCTTGTGCAAAGCAAGCAAATGTTTTAGACTTTAGGATTTATAATGGTCAACTCTTTTCGAATTCTACATGACAATATTGATGAAACAAAGTTTCCTGTTAAGGTACTGGTACTATATTATCATTGAGGCCTTATTATGTATCATGGTGAGTGCTCAGATGAATTGTAACTATATGCCAATAACGGTGCTAGATGTGATATCAAAAGTATTCGAAAAGATTTTGTACAACCGTCTCGAAAAATTCTTGAAAACAAATCAGATTCTCTCAAACAACCAATATGGATTTAGAACAAAATCTAATACACTATTTGCTACAATAGACTTTATAACCAAAATAAAACTCAATATAGAACTCAAGGTAGTAGAGCCACGCTGGTTTCAGCACGAACGGGCCGGCTCGATCGGGGCGGTACTACCCTCGCACAGAAAATCAACGTAAAATGACAGCGATAATGGTGTCTTGTTTCGTTGGTGAGTGCGAGACCGGAGGCCCAATGATGCAGAAGCATCACTAGCCCGCCATGGTGTGGGTCACCATGCTGCAATCTTGCATTGTCTGCATTCGCAGTATGGTGACCACCACTCTTGGATTCTGCTTATGCTTTCCATCGGGCAGAGTAGAGTCATTTCGGCAATGCCAAAAAAAAAAAATAGACCAGAAACATATTGGGATAGGCATATTTATAGACCTGTAAAAAGCGTTTTATACCGTTAGTCATAAAATCCTTCTGAAACAGCTAACCGACAAAGGTATAACCGGCTCTGCACATAACATCCTTAAATCTTATCTTTCTAATCGTAGCCAAATAGTTAAGGTGGGGAATCACTAAAGTCATCCCAAATCTATAACGTACGGCGTTCCTTAAAGTTCAATATTAGGACCTTTATTATTCCTTATATACATCAATTACATACACGATCTGAGCCTTACGGGTGAAGTAGTGTTATATGGTAACGATACCAGTCTATTTTACTTTGTTTACTCAATAGATACGGTTACATCTAACGCTCAAGATACTCCTAATTTACTCAACAAGGATTCCAATATAACCTACTTACCAAAATTATCTCGAAAACAAAATACATGCTCTATAAGGTAAAAAAAAAAAAAATGTCGGTCTCTCGACTCGGAGTCGTATTCATCGAACATGCAGCGAAAAATATCTTGGGCTACTTATTGACAGCAATTTTACATGGCAAAGTCACATAGAAAATCTTAAATCTAAATGATCATCATTTTACTATATAAGTAAAAAACCATTATATTGGTACTAAAATAATGTCAAAACTACCTATTTGGATGTTTCAAACTGGGTAGTTAAATTATCTGTTACTTACACGGGGGTTTGGAGTTCCAACCCACCCGTGAAATGTTTCTACACTATTGAAATTAATAGAAAATAACACTACGTTGACAGGCGAGACACAGTTAATTTTTAAGCTAATATATATTTTAATTCCCACTCTATTGTGAGCAAAAAGTCTGTACCATTTTCATCACTGGCAACAAACACTGATCAAACACTTTCCAAATTACAAATAGACACTGTAGTTTTATTTATTTGTATAGATAAATTATAAAATTAAATAATAATAGCAAACGTCAATAATAATAAAAATTATTATCAAAATGTTTATTTCAAGCTCTATGCGAGGTATAAAGAAAATGGTCACTTGTGCTACCGCCTAGTAATCTCTACTAAAACAAGTTCTGTATAGAGTTACTACGTATTACATACAACTTACAGATGGCGCTATACTAAATTTTTGGTTCACGAAATAATTTTAATTACATTAAAAAGGGTGAAGAAAAAGTTACTTATCACAAATTTTTATTATTTTTATAAATACATATATGTTATACATAGAAAACATCCAAACTCCAAAAATACTAATATTTGCAGATCATTCTAACATTTTGATCCGACTCCGGATTCAAACGCGAGACCTCAAGCACAGCATTCGCATATGCTACCACTGCGACACCGAGGCAGTCAATCTTACGTTACGGACGCTTTTTACCAGCTAGGATACCCCTCCGCAACGCCCCGGATTTTCGAAATTACGTTCCAAAAACACAACAAAAAAACATTAGAAAAACATCTGAATTTAATAAAGATGACAGTGACAGTAATTAATGTAAATGTAATCGTCAACAACTAAGAGCATCCGATTTTCACTGGAGTGGGTACATACTACATGGAGTTTTAGCATAATTTCGTCTTATCCGTGTTCAGTTTAAGACCAGCGGATCTTTGAAGAGCATACTGAGGCCATTAAGCATTGTGCTTAGGTCTTCCATGGTTACAGACATGACGACCATATCATCAGCAAATCGAAGGTGAGTGTTACACTCGCCAACACTGATCCCCTCGGGATTTTTCTGGATTTTTGTACAAACTATCCAAATGAGTCCCCCAGGGGATCCTAATGGACGGAGCCTTATAAACAATAATTTCAATTACACCTACAAATTAACTAGATTTACCACAAGTCTATAAATATACAATATGCGAATGTGATTTAGTTGTTTACTATAATATGTTATCTTTACAAAACAAGTGATGAAGTGTGTGAGAGTGACGTTTACCGAAAAATACATAACTATCCATGTCTTGAAAGATAAGAAGGTCAATTTTCGTAATGATATTTCTGCCAAAATTAACTTCAACTCTCGATCTTGTAATGCTCGCAACTGTCTTATCTATCTATACTAATATATAAAGCTGAAGAGTTTGTTTGTTTGTTTGTTTGAACACGCTAATCTCAGGAACCGCTCGTCCGATTTGAAAAAATCTTTCAGTGTTAGATAGCCCATTTATCGAGGAAGGCTATAGGCTATATATCATCACGCTAGGACCAATAGGAGCGGAGCACCAATGAAAAATGTTTCAAAAACGGGGGAAAATTATCGCGCTACGGGCAATATAAGGCGCAAACGAGGTTGCGTGGGTCAGCTAGTATGGTATATTATGGTAAAATATTATTCACACTAATAATAATAAATCTCTTTATTGTATACCAGATTAATTACAAGGCTAGCTTAAAACTAGAGAAGAACAAGTTGCGGTCTTATCACTCGGAGGCAGTCTCTTACAGGCAACATGACAATCTCTTACAGTTTACATTTGATGTTTAATACTTTACTACAAAAATATCTATCTATCTAATCTATCTAAAGAGTTAGAACTTTCTACGAGATGAGAATTGATTATAACTGAATGTTTACCGAACTATATTACGAGCATTGGTTTTAAGATAAAGCTTATTTTTATCAATAAAAGTCTTTTCATCTATATAATAAATAAATAAAATTGGAGTGTCTGTTTGTAATATTAAAATAACCAATTTTTCCTAAATGCATATATGCATGCATACCAAAAATCTAGTTAAAAATTTTTTGTCTGTCTGTTTGTTCCGGATAATCTCTGGAAAGGCTGGACCGATTTTGACGAGACTTTCACTGGCAGGTAGCTGATGATCCAGGAAGTAACTTAGTCCCGCGGCGTTACTCGCGGTACAACAATAACCGCGGGTAACAGCGTGGGGTTCAGCTAGTCGAAGAATGGTGATCGTGTGCAATACTTATATTATTTAGCAGGAGCATTAAGGTGAGGAAAATTCCGTCCAATATACTGATAATTTTGCACTAATTAGCTGTCCGTCATCATAATATATTTAAGTAGCTAGCTGAACCGCGCGGTGTTACCCGCGTTTATTGTTGTACTGCGGGTAACGACGCGGGACATAGTTAGTCTAAAATACTCCTTAGATCATCAGTTACCTGAAAGTGAAAGTCCCGTCAAAATCGGTTCAGCCGTTCCAAAGATTACCCGGAACAAACAGACAGACAGACAGACAAAAATTGTAAAAAATGATACTTTGGTACATTATCCGTGTATACATACATATGCATTTATTAAAAAGCGGTTATTTTAATATTACAAACAAACACTCCAATTTTATTTATTTGTAGTGATGTAAAGATAATGATGATGATTATAATGCGGTCTGAGGTGAACTTCACACATTTTTGTATTTTTTTGAATTGTAGTGATTATTAATCTGAGGTCACATCTTAGGATTAATACTTTGGAAACCTTGGGCTGAAAACTGCAACAATAATGTCTTATAAAAAAAAAAGCCATAGTGAAAATATTCGATGACGATTACAAATGAGCTATCATCATCAATATAATATTTGAAGCATCGTTAATCGTTTTAAAATAGGAATAATTTCTTCTTTTATTTTTAAGAATTATGTTATAAATACACGTATAGTCCACAAATATATTTATTATACATATATATTTCTCAAATTGAGCTAAAATTAGACACCATTACTTCTACGTATTGGATTCCAGAATAGAAATTGATTCGGTATATGTCTAGATATAACATCGCGCTGCAAAAGATAAAAAAACTTTTTATACAAAAAAAACCGACTTCCAAAAATCATCCAACGAAAACTTCCTGCCAAATATGACTAAAAAGTTTAAAATAAATTGCTATGCCAATTCTTGTCTATACCTAATTCTTTGTTCATTTAAATAGTAGTATTATTATGTGTGCTAGGTACCTAAAACCTGTTTGAAGTCGGCGCCAAGCCAAATGTAATAGTAGGTACCACACTCGCTATATTTCGAGACGACCATCAACGACGTTAGCCCGCGCGTGTCTGCCCGCTTGGGTTGTTTTGTGCTTTACGAGGAGTAGCTATCCGGCGAGTGCTATATCTCCTATTCCTATTACATTTTGGCTTGGCGCCGACTTCAAACAGGTTTTAGGTTTTAAGTATTAATGTTTTTTCAGTTCAGTTTCATTATACGAAAAGCATAAAATGAAAGTAAAAAATTGAATAAATAAGTATCAGCTACTTAATTATAATTATTACTGGTTAGCAAGTCGATTACATCTGATTTGTAAATCATAACGATTAATTTTAACCTCCGCAACGATTAAATGACACATCACTAAATTTAAAAAATAAAAATCATAGAATGTAACTGTTTTAGGACACCATGCAGAAATGAATGAAGAATCACGCGACTATTTAATTTTATTTGTGGAAATTTAAACTGAAATTTGCCGAATTACATTTATTCAACTCAGTACATAGTATAATTTATTGCATTTATAAAATTTATTTCACTTAAATTAGCATAGTTTTATGGTCACTTCCATTAGTATATGGTTGCATTTTGTCGTTACGAAACGTCAGTCTTACCTGACCTTAGATCGGACAAACTATAGTCAACAGAGTGCAACGTGGGCATTATCCTGTTTTCCTATCCTATATTGGCAGCTATGAAGAAGTGACTGAGCCATATTTTTGTGAATAAGGTATCAAAACATCGGCACAAGTGTTCGCGATACCATTCTTAAGAAGGTAGTTAAGCCCCTTAACAACACCATCTTTAATAACCATGATCCAATGGTCCTTTCAGCAAGACTTGGCGCCGGGTCATAAACATCGGTTCTGTGATCTACACAATCTTGGTTAGAAACGAACGTTCCGGTCAGATGATCATCATCAGAGCTGAAGACTGACCATCATCTAGTCCTGATCTTAATCCACTAGATTATGATTTATGGTCTGAGTTTTAGAGTGTAAGGCTGGCTGTAAACTCGATGATAATTTGGAGTCCTTAAAACAATCCACTAAACAACCAAGAATTTTCCCAAAGAAAGAGTGCGTGCTGCTATTGATAACTGACCTTAATGTTTAGAGGACTGTATTGCAGCTAATGGAGACCACTTCGAATAAGCTTAATATATTTTAATAGTTTAATATTAATGTACAAGCTGTGCCCGCTATTCAAGTTATTTTTAAATTTTCACCGTTTAATCCTTTCCTGGACTACGACAAACGTTTCAAAACCTAAATCGGCTCAGCCGTTCTCGAGATTATGCGTGACAAACGAACAGAAATAGATTTTAATGTATAAGATAAACTAACTCATTGTAATATTAATAAATGTTACGTACAATATAAAATGACGATTTTCTTTGTAACAATATTTAAGGCAAGACTAAGTATTCATACATATATCACCTATGTATTTCTCATATATGTATTTTATTATTTCCCTACTATTAAAGAATACATAGTCCAACTCTTTGTACTCTACAAGTATCAATCGACTAAAAATTTTTTTTTCGTTTCATTGAATTTTTATTTTAGCTTTTTAATATTTTTTTAATCATGACCATAGATTCTAGTTTTTCTTTCAGTCGAATACATAGATGTTTTTATTTTAGTGATGAATAGTGTGATCTGCCATCTCACACTCAAGAAACAAAAAATGTTGGCCACACTGGTTTGACAAGCTGGTCACCACGAGTCCGCAATGAAATCGACTATTTAATGCACGATATTTTTTTCTATACTTCATAAGGTAGGTTTTAAAAAATATTGTTTATACATAAATACTAATTAGATAAAATATGTTGTTATGCTGATGTAATTTAATTGTTTCGTACGGAGATTAAGAAACGCGTGTTACGAGTAGTACAAAGTTCGATCTTTAAACATGTTATGTCAGTCTCTTTGTCGTAGGCACAACATGTTATTTATTAATTATGTGACGAAGTTCATCACTGCTTTTTTAGTATATACTTTTCTGTGTCATTCTTCTTTCGTATGCCTAAATACAAAGAAATGATAGCAACAAAATTATTAATCGGTACACAATTGAAGAAGATCATCATTAAATTATAATATACTAGCTGACCCACACAACCTCGTTTGCGTCTCCTATTGCCCGTAGTGTGATAAATTTCCCCCGTTTTTGAATCATTTTCCTTTGTTGCTCCACTCCTATTGGACTTAGCGTGATGATATATAGCATATAGCCTTCCTCGATAAATGTACTATCCAACACTGAAATAATTTTTCAAATCAGACCACCGGTTCCTGAGATTAGCGCGTTCAAACAAACAAACAAACTCTTCAGCTTTATATATTAGTATAGTATATAAACAATTGTTTTGTGTTAGGTATTGTAGTTCGGTAAAAAGTAAGCAGCTTCCTTCTGCTTATTAAGTTCTGTCATTACACTTTGACAGTGACACTTGTGCAGACATAAGGGCTTGTGTATCATGACGACGATCTCTTATGACTGTGCAGTTAATTTTTTTTTATTATATTTTATTATAATAACGAATGCACTTTGTATTCACCCAGTCCTTTGGAATCAAAAACATGTTAACTACAAATAGGTAACTAAATTGCGAAGTGTTCGATCGGCTATCGTTAATCGACGCAGACTGCACTATCTAACTTAAGTGAATGTTACTACGTCATCATCACACAACAGCCTTGAGAAGTCAATTTCTGGATATTGGACTGTCTTTAGAAAAGAGGTTTTGATGTACTACCTGTACCACGCTGGCAAGACTGTTTGGTATCGGGTTTGTTTAAAACCTTCCCTCTGTAGTGATCTGGTCCTGCGTAGTTTGCTCCGTAAGTTGTCTCTCATGACACCTATGGGACAAATAGTGACAATCCATATTCTATATTCACAGATACTCGCAGGTATACCATATAAATGCCACATTCATGCACTCAAACATATACAAACACACAATACGCACATACACAAACATATTCACATACACACACACACACATCTACACACTCAACACAACTATAATTGTTAATTTATTGTTACTTTATTTGTTATTCTGATTATCATTTAAATATTGGGTAAATTGTAATATAAGGTACAAAACATGTTGGTCCAAGAGGTGGGAGCCTGGTGATCTGTAGCACAGGCTTTCCTAATATAGACACCAGTGTCTCACAAAGGAATAATGGTTACACATTATGTTAACCTGATTGTATAAACCTGATCTGTACATACCTTTGTGAAAAAGTAAATAAATAAAGGAATTTGAAAGGAATTATACGTAACTTACAAAATAATCTGCGTATCTGAATTGGTGGTATATTGGTAGGGTTTTTATCTGGCTATGATGGCCTGTCTGTCGTGTGTCTGATTTAAGGAGTAACTTTGACTACTTTTTTAGATTAGCTTTGCCGTGCGGATATACACTCGGTTGTGGTTGTAAAGTAAAGTGAAGTAAAAGTACAAAAACAACTCAACTAGTTATTGAATAAAGTTTATTAACAAAAAATCGCCAATTGAACTACACTCTTATTTCTTTTGAGATAGTAAGCCCCTTTTAGAAAAATGAATTTTAATGCTACTATTTCTAGTTACAGCGTCATGGTGTTGGTGTAATATATATTAGGATTCCGTACCCAAAATGTCGAAAACGATAACCTTATAGTTTCGTCATACCTCTCCATCTCTTGGTCCACACCATATGATACATACTATTAATGCCAGACACTTGTAATTTCGCATCCCAAAAACTTATAAAATTCGTTTTTTCAGTCCTTTTTCCCATCCCAAGGTTATCTGAAAAAAAAAACGCTTTTTAGCCATTTGTTTAGCGAGTATTAGGAGACCTGAAAACTATCACGGTAGTAGCATAATTAACGTGTTTAAATGGAAAACTATTAACAATAAATAGATTTTATTACTTTATGAGGACTATCGACCAACTAATTCGACGTTAAACGAAACCATTAATATGAAAGGTGAAGTAACGAAACGCCATTACTACAGAACCCTATACTGAATGTGGCTCGACATGCACTTTTCAGATTTTGGTTCTTTGCCATCAACTTGACCTTTCGTTTTCTATAGATTTGAACTCAAGTATCAGTAAGAAGGATCTACTGTATTTATATGAGGCGGGTAGAAAACTCTTTAGAAACCATTCAGTGTGGTATTTGTAAGCATTCGTGATGTGGGTCTTCATTGCGTTTATTTTTTTAGTGTTATTTTTTTCAGGTATATTAACTAGACCTCGGCAGTATCCACCAGGTAACTACCTATATGTATAGTTGTGGTTGAACTATACAAGAGTCAAGAATTTTGATAGTCAACGGTTTTAAGTTTTGTGCTATATATTTAACGGGTCTGTGATTTAGTGGTTAATGATGCTGACTGATAAGTGGAAGGTAGTGGGTTCGACTCTAGGGCAAATAATTGTGTGATGAGTATTGTGATTTTTTTCTGTGTTTGTTTCTGGTGTAATTTATCTATAACTAGCAACCCACCCCTTTGCATAGGCTCATTACGGCATAAATAATATAGTGTATATTTTTTCCAGAGGAGATGTGCGGCGGAGGACTTTGTTTTATAATATGTAGTGATATAGCTACACGTATTTAGAGATTTATAAGTTTGTCAGCAGGCTGATTACCATAGTACTGGTTTTGCCTAGTTTGAAATCAAACGGCCGTATAGACATTAGTATAAATAATAATATGACGTATGACAAACGTAGAATTTTAAAGAAATGTCAGTACCTACTCTTCATACAAGTTATAGCCTTAATTTTTTTTTAGGCCCAACACCATTGCCAGTTATAGGAAACTTACTCTCTGTAGCGTTGCAACTTAGATCGAAGAAGCTTCACCATGAGGTATGGCGACACTGGTCTCGTATATATGGAAATATTCTAGGATTACGACTAGGCCTTACGAATGTAGTTATAGTCTCAGGAAAAGACCTTATACGAGAAGTATGCTCTAGAGAAGTCTTTACAGGGAGACCTGGGGGGTTCTTTTTCCTTATGCGGTCTTTTGGTAAAAAAACAGGTAAGTTCACTTTTAATTTTTCATAGAATTAAAAGCTTTTTGGGTTTTCACCATTAATTAAGAATATTGGAGACTTAGTTTTTATTAAACGGATGGATTGGTGATCGTAAATAGAACTGAATTTTAACATTCTTACGTGGGTAATGCCGATCACTAGCTGTGGTCGTTAACTAATAATTCTCAGTTTTTCATCCCAGTATTGCATAGGTTCTTATCAAATCTGATTTGAAAACAAAGAGCTCAATTACATTACACCTTATGAATTTCAATGCCAACAGCGAACAGATTCATGTCTACTTCAAGCTGAAGTT
This sequence comes from Spilosoma lubricipeda, assembly GCA_905220595.1. Taxonomy (NCBI): domain Eukaryota; kingdom Metazoa; phylum Arthropoda; class Insecta; order Lepidoptera; family Erebidae; genus Spilosoma; species Spilosoma lubricipeda. Next base: position 9,825,741 of record HG992290.1, read on the forward strand.
TTCCATTCCACCAGGGATTCCTTGAGATGAGATACTTGTTACAGGTACTAACGGCAAGGATTCAGAAGTCCGGATGAAAAAAACCAGTATTGATTTTACAGAAAATTAATTGGTGTAGTTCATTAGTAATTTATGTACGTAGTTAGTAGCGACTCTAACATAGTGTATTATGGTTAGCTAAATTTATTAATTTAGTACTAGGTAAATGATAAAACAGTAATTTACCATTCACAATTATTTTTAGGTATAATATTCAACGATGGCCCTTCCTGGACAGAAAAAAAACGTATTGTATTAAAATATTTAAAAAACTTCGGTTACAATACACGACACATTGAAAACTACATAAGTGAAGAATGTAAGGCCCTTGTCCAACAGAGAATGAAAGATGCTGGACAGCCAATTCTTATCAATAATATGTTTCATATTACAATCTTGAATATATTATGGAGACTTGTCGCCGGTAAAAGGTTAGATGCTTTTTTGATATTTGATTTTTATTGAAATTCAACATTCAAGGCATGGATACGAAGAACGAAAGCTAAAGTACATTGTTTAGTTCGTCCACCAGCGCTACGTTCCTTTGGAGTGGAAGATAACCTTGTCAATATAAGCCCATAGATATAAGCTAAACACTCGTAGACCGATCACTGGTGAACGGAGGTCAACAAGAGGTGTTAATCCTCGTTAAATGTAATTATATTTCAATAACTGACCTACTTTGTGGTGGGTTCTTCTTCTTCAATTTATTAATCACTTCGTGAGGACCGCACGACAATTACATTAAGTTTATAGAATTAAAGCTTATCAAACTAATTGCCGAAATAATTCACACTGAAGCTTTTCTTCATAATCATATTAATCATACTAACGCAACATGACCGTCCGAGAACAAAGTTCAAGGTTCTACTTTACCGGGTAGGCCCTCGCAGACACAACAAAGCTATCAACCATTCAACCAACGCGAGTCCCAAAGCGAGTTATTCCAATAACCGATCAAACTCTGGGAGGATTTTACCACAAATAATAACTTGGCCCGCGCCAAGACACGCCCGTGCATGTCCTTGACGACCTTACATTTTTCCGGACCGTCAACTTCCCGAGAGTTCTTTAAACCAAGTGTCATGACATTTCATCTGTCAAACATGACAAACCCTAGTGTTGCCATTACAACATCACAGTTCATATCACATACACCAATGGGTGATTTGGTATCGAACATAGATAGAATAAATACCCAGAAATTCCACGATTTTTTCGGCCTTTTTCACATAAAACATTCCAAGACTGATATAAAAGTATTTATAGGTATACGGTACTTCTAATCGAAATTATCGTCGTCGAAATTCCTACTGTGTTTGTGAGAAAGAATAACTTCTTCTATGATTTTTATAGCAAGTAAAACTGTAAATAAGTATAATGTAACTAAAACACTGAATAATTAACAAAGATGAAATGACAATGACGTTATTGGCCGTATCCGAAAGCGCGCGCAAACTGGCGGCGTTTGAAAACCTCAAAGTTAGTCAGTGTTTTAAAATTCACTTTGAAAATTAGTTTGACTATTTCCAAGCCTATTAATATTATTTTTATAGAGAGGTAAATGATCAGATTAAGAAATGAAAAAAACATGCATATTCCCTATCGTAGTCCGCGTTTAAGCAAAAAGCTGCAACAGCAGCAACGTCTACAACTATCTCAACCCTTGATTGAATAAAGTATGGCGAATAGAAATATGGCGAGTCGAGTCGAAGGTGTACAGTTGTATACAGCTCCATTCGCTACTCCTCGGCTTGCAAATGTTCGCTGAGACATTCCTGGAGCTATCTCGCCGAGAGTGTACTGCCGGCATAAATAATAATAATAATAATAATTTAAAAATCTCAGAATAAAGTATTCACTACAATCTCAAATAAGTGTCATGATTTTTTTTAAGGATATATAAAACAATTTTTTTTGCAGATACGACCTAGATGACGATAGACTAAAATTATTGTGTGACATAATAACTAGGATATTCAGAGGCGCAGATATGTCCGGTGGCGTGTTAAACTTTTTACCGTTTTTAAGGCATATTGCACCTAATTTATCTGGATATAAGGAAATGTATTCCACCCATAAAGAAATTCATGATTTTCTAAAGGTACGTTTGAAAGATTGTAAAAAAGGCAAGGTTTTTTTCTTTAATTCATATTTGATGTGCAGCAGTTTTGTTCACCCAATGATCATGAAATGTTGTATTGGCATGCGTTGCCAAAACAAAAACGCACATACGTAGGGTATATTAAATCCTGAAAAAACTGATCAGGAAAATTTTGTGAGCCCCCCTTTATGACCAAAGCATGGTTCTCCTGCCTATGATAGCCTCACAACATGCTTTAGCCACGATTGTTAGTATTTAGTAATGATTTTTGCGCTAAGGGACAAAGACTAGTGTGCAATCGCACTTTTCTGCACTCATAGACTCATAACCAATGACAATTTTTTACATCTTATCCCAATTTCAAATCATTAAATGGTCTCATAGGCTATGTCTAAAGAAATCATGTTATGATGATGTTAAAGTCTTATAAGCGACGCGATGGTGAGGTCAAGCTACGATAACTATGTTTACGGTTAAAACAAATAAGATAAGTTATTGAGTTCAGGGTTTTTGCGTGAAACTATTTTTTTTTTTATTATATGCCCAGGGTCATTAAATATTGCCATTTTTATGCTCGTAATTTCTATATCTACAAGCGTATCGTACTTGCGTATGTAGCTACCCTCTTTCGGAATTCTAGATGCTTGGTTAGTATCTTCTATGCAGATTTTAAAGCATTAAATCGTTTGCAATGCCACCGTGTTTCATTATTAATTTATCTTCGAACATCATCAACAATCTTTCAAGACTGTGTGTGGCGCAGTGGTAGCGTTTGCAACTGCTGTACTTGAGGTCTCGGGTTCGATTCCCGGGTCGGACCAAATGTTTGTATGATCTGCAAATATTTGTTTCGGAGTTTGGATATTTTTTATGTATAATATGTATGTATTTACAAAAAAATATATAAGTATTTATATCAGTTGTCTAGTACCCATAATACAAGCTCTGCTCAGTTTGGGACTAGATGGCGTTGTGTTAGATGTCCGCAAAATATATAAAAAAAATCTTTATCAGTTCTCTGATGTCTATCTCAGTCCTGGACATGTGCCTCTCTATAGAAAGGAGGTTTTGGCTTACTCACGCTGGCCAGCGATTGGTATAGGGTTTTTGTTCTCGTTTTCCTTCCCTTTGCTATGCTGTTGTTCTACTAGTTCGCTCCATTATTCGCCTCTTACGTCACCCATGTGATGAATACGTGGGCGTGACACTTTTTATTCTTAATCCGTCACCACATGGACTGAGAAAGTTTACCAGAGAATATTCTGGAAAGGACTCTTCAAGAGTAGCAACGCGCTCAATTGAATGTTCGCTTAGAGACGTTACTTACTTAGGTGATGATAAATACACGGAAATAAGATGCTATTCCAAAATGATTTTCTTTATTGAGTAAAGGGCCATTCTCAAATGGCAGTGGTGCTCTTGTACCTACTAAAATTTATATACATCACGGAAATCCTACTCTCGTCAATAGGCTTTGCTAGAATTTCTTTAATTACCTGAAATAGATTTGTCCAAACCTGTGTTTTAGAATACATAGCTTCAACAACGTTAATTTTCATTGTAGTCTAGGCTCTCTAATGTATAATATAAATGATATTTCAGTTTATCAGAACAAGCTTAGAAAAACATTATAACGCGATAAAATCAACGACCCATTAATAGGCTTTGTAGTAATGTAGGGCAGGCACTTTTAGTAAGCCAATGATAAGGTTTGAAAGCTTTTATTGTTTACAGCTCAATATATTAAGTTTAATACTTCCTTTGTTATTCAATAATACGTAAGAATATATTACTGTACAATAAGTATAGGTTCATAAGAATTAATAGAAATGTGTAATCAACAGGAAACCATAGAGGAACATGAACGAAATCTTGACGTCAAGAATCCAAAGGACGTTATTGACGCATTCCTTATAGAAAAGAGGGAATCTAATGAGCAAACAAGTAAGCATTATGATGTTAAATGATGTGTGAAGTTATTGTTATCTACATTTACGGGATAATATACTAACATGTTTATATGTATGAGTACGACGTAACAAGAACAACTTGAACTATTGACCTATTTCATGCATAATACAAAAGGATGCGTAGATGAATAAATAGCCTGCATTCCGCGAGTCACATAACAATGGCTTCACTATTTTTTCTTGCGCCATAGCCCTTTCTACTATAGAACTTGACAGTCATTTAGACTTAAGTGATTTCGATACCCCTGAAAAAGGAAATATATTTGACTAGCCGACCCACGCAACCTCGTTTGCGTCTCCTATTGCCCGTAGCGTGATAATTTTACCCGTTTTTGTAACATTCTTCATTGTTGCTCCGCTCGTGTATGTCTTAGCGTGATGATATATAGCCTATAGCCTTCCTCGATAAATGAGCTAACTAACACTGAAAGAATTTTTCAAATCAGATCAGCGATTCCTGAGATTTGCGAGTTCAAACAAACAAACAAACAAACAAACAAACTCTCCAGCTTTATATATTAGTATAGATGAAATCCGATTAAGTAGTTACCAAGACGAAACAAATCTCACTGCCATTAATATGGTTCTATGGCACTGCTATTAATATGGTTCTATGGCACTGCCATTAATATGGAATTGTTTCAGCTTCACTGGTATCATTTTAGGCTACACATAGACAGACTTCGTCAATCAATTTAGGTTTTACTTTCTGTCGGGATGAAAAGTGTCCTATACCTATAACATTTTTACCCGGAACACGTGTAGGTATCTACTGATGCAAAATTTTATAATGTTATGGTATGGTATTCCAGCTAGTTATTAGGGATAAATGCGTAGTAAACAAACACCCTTTCGTGTTTTTAGATTTGTTATTATAATTTGAATAAAATTGTATTTTTGAATGAAAAACCCAAAGCTACCTAGTTAGGTACACAGTTAATGCAAAAAAACTGCTTAATTATTTTGCTTAATGGTGAGTTACGTAATATAATTATCTCCAAAAAATAAAATAATTACATTAATTGTGAAAATTTTAATACAAAGCGAATAGATTTAATCATTATGTTTGTTTTTGTTAATTTTCGGTAATAAACGCTTTTAACAAAAACTGTAACTTCACAATTTAAATCTTTATGTATTCCATTCATAAAATTTTGCATTGCGACTGTCTTGAAATTAAGTAGGTAAGTAAGTAATACGTAAAAAATAAAAATACTACTAGTACAGCGGCATCTAGTGTCAATCTAACAAATCCAAACATGGAAGTTGACATAAAGCTATTATTGAATAACAGTCGCACTGGGCTGGGACGTTCTAAATCTAAATACTTGTGTCAAACATTTCAACTGTGACCTTTGAAATATAACGCTTATCTTATTATTGACAGAATAGTTCATTCACAATATGAATGGCGAATGGTCACGATTACTAGAAGTATCTATTCATTAATGATTTCTTTATCTAATGTGGGTTTCTCTTTAGGCATCTAGATAACCAACCTACATTTGGGAGTTTCAGATGAACCTACAACTTAAAATAAGAACATTGTTATTTCCGTTATTTTTTTAAGCACTTGTTACTATTTAGAACCTCATTTTTCCTAAAAAAGGTTAAAAATAGGTGGATCAAATTTTCAACATCTAGGTTGTAATATTTCCATCTTAGATGATTCAAGTTATAAAAAATAATTATCAGTTTAATACTGCTTTAGGTTATTTTTGTCTTTTTTTATTATAAACTAGCTTTTGCACGCGGCTTCGCTCACGCAGACTTTCATCCCCTGTTTTACTCCCTTAGGGGTGGAATTTCCAAAATTCCCTTCTTAGTGCTCACTTACGTTATATAAAAAACCTACATGCAAAATTTCAGGGTTCTAGGTTCAGCGGTTTGGGCTGTGCGTTGATCTCTGGGTATGTCAGTCAGTCACCTTACTCTTTTATATATATATATATATATATATATACTAGCTTTTGCACGCGGCTTCGCTCACGCAGACTTTCATCCCCTGATTTACCCCCTTAGGGGTGGAATATTTAAAATTCCTTTCTTAGTGCTCACTTACGTTATATAAAGAACCTACATGCAAAATTTCAGGATTCTAGGTTCAGCAGTTTGGGCTGTGCGTTGATCTCTGGGTATGTCAGTCAGTCACCTTCCTCTTTTATATATATAGATTATAAATATTTGCATCCTTCTTGTAATAATGAAACTGGTAGATTAATAAGCGTACATTTTTAGTTTCAGATGTAGATTTACAAGTCGTATGCATGGACTTATTCGAGGGTGGTATGGATACAGTCTCGAATTCATCAGTCTTCATGATCCTACATGTAATCCGTAATGATGAAGTACAAAAAAAACTGCACAACGAGATTGATCAGATCATAGGACCCTCACGACCACCCACACTCAACGATCGAAACAGGTTCCGATACATTTATTTTTTTAATTACTGTAACCTAGACTTGAATATGGGTCCGTGCCTACGCTTGTTGATAGTCCCTGATAGAGTAATGTCAACGTATGTGTCGAATAAACTACAGATTTAGGCAGACATTTATGACCTTTCTAATACCTTTACACAAGCAATTCTTGTACATACATTATTATTATATTATCTGAACCTTGGAAAAGGCTCATACGATTTTCATGAAATTTAATATGCAGGTTCCGGGGGCGATAAATCAATCTAGCTGGGGTTCTTTTTAGAAAATTTACCAAAAAAAGTTCATTCAGGTACTATACGTATGCTTAGAATCAACTTTAATTAGTTAATTTGTGTTAAAGATTCGAAATCAAAACAGGAGCTGGTGAGACTGGCCCTTAATCTCATGTATAAATCATTCTATATAGAATTATCTTGTAATCAAAATCAACATCAAGATAATTCTAGGCTAATTCTCCTAAAAGCCAATTGTTTTATTAACTTTTTAACCGACTTCAAAAAAGGAGGAGGTGAGAAACCTCCTCCTTTTTTCACCGACCGTATTTATATATATATATATATATATTTAATGTGTGTTCGGGGATAACTTCGTCATTTACAAATCGATTTTGATGATTTTTTTTTAATGGAATTGAGATGTCCCAACGGTGGTACCATGATAAGGACATTAATATCTGATGATGGCATCCAAGAGAAATCGATTTGAACCTTGAAGTCGGTTTTATTTTTGTTATAGTATGTATGTAACTGTCATAAAAAATACTTTTGTAGTAAAATAGCAAAGTATTGCTAAAACTATAAAATTACCTCATCAATTCTCAGTTATATTATAATACATTATACTTATGATAGTGTTACTGCCTCGTTGGTCTAGTGGTTAGCGTAAGCGACTGCAGATTCAAGAGGTCTTGGGTTCGGTTCCCGGGTCGGACTGCTGTTGGGTTTTTCTTACAAGAAATTCTTAATAGCAGCCCGGAGTATGGAAGATGGCGGTATTTCCCGCTCGTGCCTCAGAAAGCACATTAAGCTATCGGTCCCGGTTGTCATGAACATCATGTAATGTTATTGGGAAGTCAATGCCCTCAAATATACTGACCACTAATTCAACCTTCGAATTCAGTTCACCCTCAGGGTTACGAAGATCCGATGCCAGTCGCTTCGTGTAAAAACTTATATTCAGGTAAAACCGGTTGAACTAGTAACCGACCCCAAAACTTGGGAATAATAAAGGCTAGGAAAGTGATGATCTATGATAGTTGTAAGTTCGAAAGTTGATCAGAACTGCATTGAGCCCGAACTATTTTAACAAGAATTGATCTTCAGGTCAAAACCTCAGGCTTCTAGCCAAGTCGACATTTTACAAACGTAAATGATTATAGGAAACTAACAAATATATAAGAAAAACGTTTATTAACGTCATTAACAAAATATTTGGCACTAATACAAGACAATAGAGACGTTAGCGATTGTAGAAAGAGAATCAAGTTAAAACACTTGCGTCTTGGCTAAAGGAAGCAGAATTTACAAGTATGAAATGTATGTACTTATTTTAATTGCGGTTACTCCTTTAGTAACTTATTAAAATGATTTAAATACTTCAATTTATTAGATGCCTCCTATTGCAAAATGGTAAGTAGGTAGATGTCTTGAATATTTGAAGACACTTGCAAAGACACAAATATTTCTAAGTGATGCAGCAAATGAGCAAGAGAGTTTATTAAGAAATCGGCAGGCAGATACATTATTTGTAATGTTTACTTTTATAATATATTTCGACTCTAAGTACTCTGTACTGTTAAGATGGGAAACGTCTTTGATATTAAAACATTTTCTGCCTTTGTTATGTTCTGGTAATGCCTCGATTTGTACGTAATTTTCATAAGTATTCCGTGTACAAAATCTACTCATGTTAAGAAGTTTACTTTTATTTTATTAAATTTAATAAATGTTTGATAACAAAACAAAGAAAAAACTAATTGACCACATCATTTTGTGAAGGATGGTGTACACCGAAGCTGTGATTTTGGAGACACTCCGCATTTCGAGCGTGGCCGCCATGGCCGTCCCACATATGGCGTTGGAAGATGCCCAGCTTGGCAATTATATAGTACCGAAGGTATTTCTTTTTACAATACGTTTATTCAGCTCTTATCCCTTCCAAGTTCCATAGAATAGAATAAATGTGAATTGTGAAAAAGTTTGTTTTTTACGTTTTCACGCGTGAAACTTTGTACACATATTCTTGGAGGTTTTAGAAGTAACATAGAATACTTTTTATTATCCTATGCTACTTCTTAACTGGCACTCAGACGGCTCTTTGCAGATCAGACTTAGGTGATCTCCGAAACATCCTTTACCAGTGATCACCTGCGTCAGCCGCTATGGAGACTCCCGTGATGCCTCTCGAGCCTTCATAATGGGTCTTACCGCCGCAATAACGGCGTGCCCAAGTAAAAAAAGGATACTTTTTATTAAATGCGAGTTAAGCCGCGGGCGAAAGCTAGTTATGTAATAAATATGAGATCAGATAGAAAAGTAATATGTAATGTCAAGTCTGTGACCTCATGATCAACAGCAACATTATGATTACAAAGTTTCACCATACCTTTTCATCCAATGGGTGTTGTAAGAGGCGACAAAGGGAGCCTATCATCACCACCACATAGAGAAGGAAAAATTGAAATACTATACTTTGTTGCCTACGTGGTATTGTAGGCTAAAGTCTTCTTCCTAAAGACAGGTCTATATCCAATAGTGGACTGATAAAGGCTGGCGATTGATAAATTTTCATAACTTAGGTATTTCGTATGGTCAAATGTCGTTAAAATATGTTTCATTCAGGACACAGTCGTGCTAATCTCATTGTACGATCTGCATTACGGCAACCATTGGGAAGATCCTGAAGCATTCCGCCCTGAGCGCTTCATCACTAAAGAAGGGAATTTGATGCAAGACGAGTGGCTCATGCCGTTTGGAGCTGGTAAGTACTAAAGTAGATATTTCAACAAATGAATACAGAAAATTTCTCTTCGGCCACATGGTAAACTAAGAAATTTGAAACCACATATGAAAGATAATAGAAGCTGTGGACACATATTATTTATGTATGTACTAGGTCAAAACATAATGTATTTTAGATTTTAAGATATTATTGTACGATACATTGTTTGTGTTCCTTAAAATAAATAAATAAAAAATAAATAAATAAATGAAAGCAGAATTATTTTATCTGATTGAATCTAGATTTCGATAAAAAAGAACATTATATTCCCTAGAATATTATAGAATTCACAGGTCCTAAACTAATTTGGCCAAAGGTTTCGCCCATCATAAAAAAAATCGGCCAAGTGCGAGTCGGACTCGCGCACCGAGGATTCCGTACAAACTTGTAGGTTATATTATTTGATGTATTGGGTGTATTGTATGTATGTATTTATATATTGTATTAAAAAAACAAAATGAAATAGATGCCCTTTAAAAATTTACTTTAAAAAATATCATTTATCAAAATTCTTAACCTGTTTAAAAAATAACCTATTTATTTCAATCACTTTGTGTTATATTTTTCCAAATCGAATTTACGTTTTAAGAATTAGGCACACGGTTCCTTTAAAATTAAGTTAGCGAATGACAAATGCTACATTTGTTTGGTTTGTTTAATAGAAATAATTCAGTGCGAGTAATACCAATATAGAAGTGACTAAAAATCTTCGAACTCTAGATCCTATTGATAACTAAATCTCTGAACATATGTATAATTTCATTGTTTAAGGAAAACGGCGCTGCATCGGCGAAGCCATATCTCGATCGCAAATGTTCATGTTTTTGACACATTTACTGCAAAAATTCAAACTAAAGCTACCCGAAGGAGATCCAATACCCAGTGCGGAACCCAAAGAGGGGCTTGCACTGTCAGCCGGGCCATTCAGACTAATTTTTGAACCAAGAAACAATTCCACCAAGATCGTTACTGAAAAGATGTAAGATTTTTAAATATGATGTAACATATTAACAGTCTTTTACCTAATTAGATTTTTGGTGTTATGTGTTTAAAATATTATTATATAATATCAATTTAAACTCGGTTTCTTGGTATTTTTTATTGTTATTAACGACAAACTAATTAAATGTCATTAGAAGTATATTACCACTTTTATTTATAAATTACATCTCGGAATTATTTTGTAATATGCATTTAAGTTATAAATAAACAATAAGGTTATTGGAAAATTTTAATAGGAAGAATTTAAGACCTTGTGAGTGTAGGTAATGTTTTCTGTGTTCTACATTTTTATTAATTGTTACTGAGATAAAGAAATTTGTACATGGAAAACTTAACTAAGCATAATGTAAGCTATTTAATCAATTAATGTACAACAATTTGGAAAACGCTAGCATCAACTAATGTTTGCTATGTTAAAAGCAAGAATATTGGACGGTGAGTTGTAAAATCGCCACTTTTAGGAAGGCACTCAAAGAGAGACCTCAACTTGCGTCACATGAGATGCAGTAATCTATGAGTAGTGATCGTCGCTTACCTTTAAATGACCTATCTACTTGCTTGTCCTCTATAAGTAGGTGAAAATTCTAAACTAAGGCGCAGAAAGTTCATTATGTGCATTATTTTTGACCGACTTCAGAAAAGGATCTCTATGTTCCACTATACGTATTTTTTTTACTGGTGTAAGATTCCTGTATACTAAAATTACTATTAAATGAATCGTTAAAAAGGTCAAACAAATTTATATTAGAACAGACCGCTTTGTTTCTATTTTGCTTAGCTCACAACGGACAAGTCATGATGATACTACAAATTATGAAACTCCTATACAAACCCAAGCAGGTCGATCCACAAGTCTTAAGTCAACTGTGTAAGAATTTTTGCATTTATTTTGTGTACTGTATTTAACTGAGCTGATGAGTTTACGATTTGGTCAAACCGTAAAAGTGTTTATTCGGCTTACATTCCCCTCACTGAAAATCAATGCGTACCGCGCATGCGTGACGCGTTGTCTGTGGCTGTCAAGATCTGCCGGCGAAGTAATTTGTTGATAAAAGTGTTTAACAAAACAATAACGAAAAAACAAAGCTATTCGAGAATTAGCTCAAAATTATTTTTTTTACGAATCATAGGAACAAAAATAAATTTAATTAGGCATTATAATGTGTGATCATAAATAATGGTTAGTTGAAGAATTAATTGACTAAATGAAAAATTTTATATATACTTTTTTTACACCCTGCGTTAGTGGTTACGATGAAAACTATTTCTAATATTAGATATTTAGATAAATGATAAAACTATAAAGAAAAATGAACGAGACTCTAGGTCGCGGGTACGCCCGCATAGAAGCGATTCGTGCTGCCCGAGGTGAGCCCCTCTCTTCGATGCCGGACCCCGGTGCTCCGCCCCCAGACAGATACAACTCCGTGTATCTAACACTATGCATCGCAGGGGCCGCCTTCCTTTTACCCTTTAACAGGTAAGACTAATCTGTTTTACAAATAAATGATTTACGAACGACGTCAAACACAAAAGACAACTTTTAAAATTGTGTAGATGTGACTATTGTAAGTATAAAACAAGTAGGCGCTTGTAACATGCTCGTAATATATATATAAATCGTTGAAGTATTATTATACTAGGTAGGTTCCTTTTTGGGATTATATTAATATTTATCTATGTTAATAAGAATCATTCCGTGGCCTTGTTGAGTGCGACTAGAATGTTACTTATGTAAGTGTAGTACTTAAGTAAAATGATAAACGATTTACCTATACCTACATAAAAAGGTTCTTATAATTCTGCGATACAAAATTTCTGATGTTTCGGATATGCCCAGAGTGACTCCATAGATCTAGGATTATTTTGTTACTGATTTAAATTGATTGTGTGGTGGTTGATTTATAACCAGGTCTGAACTTAGATTGCAAAAGACTGAAAATATTCTGCTGATATCCAAAATCTTAAAACTACTTATGTGCACAGGCTTCTAGCACTTGAAAGAAAGGGATATACAAAAATTGGTTGAAAGTGTTCGGGGAGAATGGTTACTTTCTTTGGATATGAATAAAATAAATGCTTTTAAATACTGTCAGGTTTATCTAACTAATCCTCTGTTAAAAATCTTTTTAGCGATTGTGTCTCGTGAACCCGTTGATCATCCTGTTCCATTATTTATCACATTTCATGATACTCTCCTCTCTTCTTCTTCACGAACTGCTAATAGGTTTTTAGAAAATGGAAGAAACCGTTTCTTTTATTGGTTTAGCATATTTAAACTATTTTTCTTACCCATTAACCACTGGGAATACTGGTATGCAACTCCAACGAACTTTATTCAGTGTTCAGGTTTGTTACGAATAGTAAAACCGACGTAAACATTTACATTTTCTTTAATTTAAAACTCTCGGGGTCTTTCTTCAACTCCTATACTTTTTGAAATTATAATTAAAGGAGAAGCGTTGCTCTATCCTCGATTAGAAGTGCGACGAAATGAACTACCTGCCTACCCAACCTGCGGTGATCCGATACATTGCTACAATGATTTGCTCTCATTGTACGCAAGAATCTTCATCAACAAGATTGGATACATAAACCAAATAAATAAATAAGAGCACACGAACGTCAATCATGCGTACGGAGTGCAGTCGTCTTGACCAAAACCAGTCGGAAAGATCATTAAGTTCAAACGAATGAGTATAAAGAAATAACGATTATTTCTTCTGATTTGTATTTTTTTTATATTTTCAGTTTCATAATGGCCGTGGATTACTTCCAGCACCACTATCCGAACTCTACAATAATGTTTGACATGTCGACTGTTTACATCACATCCGCATGCGTCGCGGTCGTGGCTAACAATCTACTGCTGGATCTCTTCACTTATAATACTAGAATAACTTTTGGTACGCATCTGCAATTTTTTATTTTATTATTTAATTTCACATGTTGAAACATTACACTTAGTCATAAACATTCATTAACTTTAAGCAACGGTTTATTCTTTTTAATTTTAAACTTACACGCCCAAAGCTTAAACTCAATAAAACCGCTGAGTGTTAGGTACAAATGTATCTACTAAATTATTCGGAAACTAATCCCCCTCTCTCAATAAAAGTATAAAAAGAATATCGGTATTAAATACTTCAGTTTTCAGTGGTCTCAATCTTCCAAAAAAAATGTTACTTTGAACAAAATAGTGATGATTAATTTGAGACTGTAATCCGTAGCAAATTTCCAACGATTTTCATGAAATTTAATATGCAGGGGTTTTCGGGCGTTATCAATCGACCTAGCTAGGATTCATTTCTAGAAAATTACCAAATGACTTGGTGCGACTAGTGACTTTGTGCTGTGCACACAATCTTCTACCCCCGACGGTCATAGTCCTCTTAATTTCGTAGCGTAGAGCTGGTTTGCCAGCAACACTTGCCTAAATATATTACGGATACCGCCGTCTACTATCTATTAATAGAACGTGTGCTTAATTTGTTGCATAAAAGCACTCAACATTGAAAGTATGATTATGATATTGGTCAGTTCTACTAATGATTAACGTACATTCTCCTAATTTCAGGTATACTAGTATCTCTAGCAACAATGTTGTTTGTAGCTGTATGCAATATCGGATGGGACGGCTTTTCAAGGGATGTCTCTTACACCATTAACTTAGTGGCTATAGGCGTGGTGGCATTCGGCTGCACTATGCAACAGGCGTCGTACTATGGGTTCACTGGGTGTTTACCACCGAGGTATACCCAAGCAGTAATGGCAGGCGAAAGTAAGTTAACTTTAAATGTTTCAAATATGTGCAGTTATTGGAAATATTCGCACTCATACCATTTAATGATATCTGTAAATAAAATTATAATTCAATTGCTTTTTGGAACGAAGTTCCATATCGCGCGTTTCGAAAGGAGGCTGGACGGAAAAAAATAAAGACTAAAAGTTGTAACGACACTTTTTGCTTAAGACCTAAAGTTGTAACGACACGACGACAAGCCGTGCGGCGTCCGCGTGTTTCTCTGTCTCTCTCTCTCTCTCTCATAAAAAGCAAGCCAGACGATTATTTTTGTTGAGTGTATACAGGTTTTTTGTACATAATAAATAATAAAAAATAATAACAATAATGAATCCTAACAGTGAACTTCGTTCCATCCGAATGTCCCTTGACACCTCTTAAGTTTTTTATTTAAAAAAAGCTGCCAACGACTCTACTCTGCCTGATGGAAGCATGAGTAGAATTCAGAGTTATGGTCACCATCCTCATTGCGAATGTGGACAATGGAGCATGGTGACCCACACAATGGCCGCTTCGTAAGATACTTTGTCATACCCCGCTTAAAAGACTCGGGACCATAGTGGCCGAGAAACATACCTCGTATACTATTGTTTACAAAATCATTTTTTTCTTACCACAAAAAAGCAGTAGGCGTTACCCAGGTATTCTTATGCAGAAGGACATAGTAGGCACTGCAGTAACACAGTAAGAAAAAAACATATTGCAAATATGATAGTTATATAAACTAAAACTTTTGTTAACTAAAATTACCCCCTTACATAGGTAATATTATTAAATGTGTACACAATAATACTAGTTTAAGAAGATTACGGCACAACACATTGGAACAATAACGCTATAAAATCTCTACAGGCGCCGCAGGCTTCTGGGTATCTCTAGACCGAATTATCACTAAGTATGGTTTCCGGCAACCACAACGAAGTACTTTCATGTTCTTCGTATTTTCAATTTTGATTCTGCTGGCCCATTCGATGCTGCACCATGTTATGATGAGGCACCCACTAGTTCAGCATTACTTGAGGCTTACTAATGAATCAAGGAACAGGCGACGCATTCAACTGCATCTTAATCCCAACGAAGATGCTACTTTGGTATGTCTTTCCTTGTAATAAAAGTTAGAAAATAGAAATAAATAAAATGATAAAAACTTTTTAACGAAAACAGAAACCGACTTCTAAAAACATCCACGTAAACTCCCTGCATAAAGAGAAACTTTAATAAGCGTAAATAAGCTGGTTTCAATTTGACTGTCTTAAATTACAACCTGTAAATTTTTGTATATACCTAATTCTATTAATTTTAATAAAGTAGTATTATAATGTGTGCTAGGTGCCCCTTAAATCTGTTTGAAATTGATGCCGAGAAAAAATACGTAAGCTCCCTAGTTTACGTCGATGCTTTTAGAAGTCGGTTTTTATGTTTGTTAAAACGTATTTATTTATCCATTTTTTACCTTTAACTCATGAAAAAACTTAAAAAATAATAATTAAGGTCTATGTGCACGTATGAGATTGAAATCATCCTCTGATTCCTAACTGATAAGGAGTTTTACCTTCCATCATCAGCTCACCTAAATGTAACTCACTTAGTTGTATCCTCGGCTACTCGCATCCAGCATGAAAGAATATAATATGACTAAAGGTAACTCACAAACATATGTAATTTGAACAATTATCTTCCAACTCCTAACCGTGTATGAAATGTAACTTCCATTATCATGAAAGTATGACAAACAGATGCAAATATTGGGATAGCTTTAGAAAATATATGATAAATATATTGTTTTCATCAATATACATGAATAAAGTCTAAACACAAGGTAGCTACTGTAAACCGTTGAGGAGTTTCCTTAACTGTGCTTCTTCTTCTTTCGACTGCCTCGTTGGTCTCGCGGTTGGAGTGAGCGACTGCTGATCATGAGGTCTTGGGTTCGATTCCCGGGTCGGACCAAATGTTTGTATGATCTACAAATATTTGTTTCGGAGTTTGGGTGTGTTCTATCTATAATATGTATGTATTTACAAAAAAAAAAGTATATATGTATTTGTATCAGTTTTTTAGTACCCCATAACACAAGCTCTGCTTATCTTGGGACTAGATGGCGTTGTGTGTTTAGATGTCCGAAATATTTATTATTATTTATTATTATTATCAGACCGCTAATGACAGTTCTACGTATAAAGTTCTTATCAATACAAATTAAACAAGCCCAAACACAAGGTAACTGCTGTAAATCGTGGAGGAGGCCCCTCGAATGTCTTTCGGCTCCATCATCAGATCGTCACCAAACCTCCAAAAAAAAAAAATACCAAAAACACAAGTCGCCCCTACAAATTTTGAAGGTTCTACTCGATTTCTCTCGGATCACATAATCAGATCCTAGATTTCTTATTATGGTACTGCCGTTGGAACATTTATTTCTCATCTCATGATTTGTACACAATTTTATCTCTCTTTAAAAATGCCAATGTGAATTGTGAAAATTATTAGCTTCGGGCTGAGTTATTCTTTGTTAATTTTATTTGCAGATGGAAAGTGAAGCCGGCGAGGCCAGTTACGGGGTTTTGAAACTGCAGAGTCCCGTACTATCCACAACTGGACAAGGTAATTCCATTTTTTTACTTTAAAATACTTTTGTCATTTGTATTCAGAAAAGTGTCAAGAATAACTATATTTTAATTGATTTGGGTCATTAGACATAAAAAAATTTAGAACAACCAAACAATATACCTAATGGCTTCTTTTATTGTTCAGTTTATCACAAAATTAACTGAAGTTTACCCAGTCATCACCCATCAAAATTCGAATTTTTAATATTTTTTCGAATGGGACTGTGCGAAGCGTATAGGAAACTATCGCAGCGCTTACCATGGCAGAAATGCACAACAAAAGAGGCTTAGTCAAACTTGTCAATTGATAATTGCTTTAAAATTGGTCATTATTCTTGTTGTATTGTAAATAGCAATAATAGCAACAACAATAGCCAGTGTAAATTTTAGTTTATCCTAAAGCAGCCTGGAAATTAGGTCAAAGATTTAAATGGATATAATAAAGCATGGCCATATTAAAGCAGTGATATGTTTTGCACGTTTCGCTCTAATTATAAACGCAACTGCAGTTTACTCCAGTGAGAACCCGAGCGTTATTTATCTGTAGTATCGACAACTTATACGAAACTGACGAAAAGTAGCGTAGTTTGCAGCATAGTTAGTGCGTAACGCGTGTGTTAACTTGGAATTACTCTACTTTTTTCTGCTTCAACAAGAACAAGGCGGTGCATTATCTACCTTTTTTATTTGATCTATAAATAAATACTTAATAACAGCTCGGAGTTTACAAGTTAGGGACCGAACCCCCGTGCTTCGGAGAGCACGTAAAGCTCCTAATCTCTCCCCGGTCGTGTCGGTTTACCGTCCCATCGGATTATGAGAGTGAGGGAACAGAGAGTGCACCTGTGATTACGCACACACTTGTGCACTATAATATCTCCTGTGTAGTTGGTCTCCGTTTAGACTGGGCGCCGTGGCCATAATCGGCTAGGAGAACATCATTGATCTGTGTAACAGACGGACAGGCGTCTTCTAGCAGTAAAGTCCGACGTATAAAAATATCTGTAAAGATTTACTTACAATAAATATCATTACATTTCAGACAAATCACTTTCATAATAGAAATCGATAGAAATGAGGAAAATATGTCTCTTACTCACAAAATGAAATTCCGTAATGAAATGTCAATGTAGTTTAAATTATTATTTACGTATAACTTCTCCACAAATAATATATTTTTTCCCAAAAAATCCAAATCCAGTCGCCTTGATCAGGTGAACGAACTTCCAGTACTTGTAGCAGCGTTATTCGCTTAATATATACCAATTAGTCGCAATAATATACCATTTTTTATCAAAAGTGTGACCTCTGGCTGTTTGAACTGTGTGCACTGTAATTGAAATGAAAGTAGGTATTGCTCTAGAAAACTTTCAACTTTTTTTTAATTTATATTTCCTGTCTGATAAATGTTTAGTGTAGAGGCTGGAAAAAATAATTTTAATCATTATTACTAAACAAACAAGTAAAATTTTAACGAAATTAAACCGACTTCAAGGTTCGACTCGATTTCTCTTGAATGCCATCATTAGATCTTAGTTTCCATATCATGATACTACCGTTGGGATGTCTCCTTTCTATTAAAAAAAGAATCATCAAAATCGGTTCATAAACGACGAAGTAATCCGCGAACACACAAAAAAATATATACGGTCGAAATGCGAACCTCCTCCTTTTTTTGAAGTCGATTAAAAAGTAGGTGTTTCTATTGATTAATCTCAGAGAAAATCTTCTTAACTGTTTTATTTCTACCTAAATTATCTCTAAAGTACGCCTAAAATTTCAAAATTTTCAATTGAAACTGACATGATTTTTTAAATCATTAAATTAATTTGTCTATGAAATAATAGCAAAAATTTAAAAAATATAGGTAATAAATATCTCTAAGGTCACACCCAAATATCCTTAATTTTATTTTTATTTTACTTCTCAGTTGTTTCTGTTCGTCGTACCTGTGGCCGTACCTATGAAAAAAGATTTAGATTGTTTTATTTAATTACCTCAAACTCTTTTTATTTGGGGATATGCAATACTTTTGCTTTGAAACTCAGCTTTTAATTATATCTGTTTTAATTATAGCCGAAACTGAAACAAACACCTTTAGCTTCGCCAACCCAGTATACTCACCGACTGCTGCTGCATCAGTACCCGCTGGCGAATCTGCTGCAGAACCGTTACCTGAAAACGTTGCGTCGGAGCAGTCATCAGCGTTGCGCACACCTCGACCCTCCTACAAAGTGGAAGATGTAGTGTTCGAGTCGCCGGAGAGGCCAACTTCATGGAGAGCCTTCAAACGTATTTAAATAATATATAAAAAATAATGTGATAGTAAATACCTGACTATAGTTTCAACCCAACAGTGAAGCTTCCATCGATATCTGAGATTCTGTCGTATTTCCCACTTAAACTACCACTTGGGCGATTTCATAATCTAAAGATTCTGCGGTGACTTATACTCTTAAATACGAAACTGCATGAATCAGTACCTATTTCCAATGTTTCTATTTATCATTCAAAAATTTAACTTCTCAAGATCACAATCTCAAGAAAATAAAGAGCTTTAATAACACAACCATATTTGTATCCATACTAAAGGTGGAGTCCTGGCAAGAATAGCAGTTGGTCGCGCCATCTACCCGTATCAGGTGTCGATCGGCCTGGTATACTTCACCACACTGAGCCTGTATCCTGGTATTGCGTCTGAGATTCCATCCTGTCGCCTCGATTCCTGGATGCCCATCGTACTTATGTCTTGCTTCAACTTCTTCGATTTTATTGGAAAAGTAAGTATTAACGTTGTCGAGATAATTAGAGATCATAAAGAGTCCTATAGTATTATGACATGAAGCTCAAGAATACACAGTGCCATCACTCTTATTTATCATGTGATACGTCCTTAGTCGCGTCTTATTAAGGACTGACTTTAAATTGCCTTTTTTTATACTGCCTCTGTAGCGCAGTGGGTGTTATCATGGTACCACCCTTGGGATATCTTCTTTCCGTTAAAAAAAGAATCATCAAAATAGGTTCATAAACGACGAAGTTATCCGCGAACACACATAAAAAATTAAAATATATACGGTTGAGTTTAGAACCTAATCCTTTTTTTGAAGTCGGTTTAAAAAAGCGTATATAATATATGTATTTATATCAGTTGTCTAGAACCCATAACACAAGACTAGATGGCGTTGTTTGTGTAATAAAACCTATACCCGGTACGAATCCGTTTAGACAGCGTGGTATTGTGGGACTGAACCCCTTTCTAAGGAGAGCCTATGTCCCGCAATGGACTAATGATGATGAATGATGTGGCCTAAACAACAGTACCTACACCTAAAATGTCAGCTTGTGTCAGAGACTATGCATCGTCGAACAAGTCAGAGCTACAAAGACAATCTTCACTATTGCTTTAAATTCTTGCAATGAGTTTTCATTCCATATTTACGTATGTCAAAACTTAGCTTGGTAGCAAAAGATTTCGAAAATAATCAGTTACATAGTACACCTCCGGGTGTACATTTTCATTCATTATTATTAATTTTACCGCAGAAACTGTTGCGCCATTTGTTGTACATACTAATTTAGCAGATAATAAACGATGAAACGCGTAAATAAAATCATTTATTTAGGGTTACTGAACTCTCTACACGTGCACAGTGGTAATACATGCTATTATGTAATAGGTAAATACCTAATGCACATTACAATATCAAATCGGAGACGACTTTTTCAACTTGTTAAGAAAACAACGCGTTGACGTTGAAATTCAGAAATTCATTTATTTATCTCTGCCTAATTCCAGAAAAGATAATGGCGAACTTTACTAGATTTATGGTCCACAGCCAGGTGTGCTTAGGTCTTTCTTCCAGGAAGCCTCAGCATTCTTAAAGCAGAAGGATAAATTTTATTTCATTTTTGTCCATTTTATGTTATCTTGACCTTGATCTACGTAATGGAATCTTTTAGAATAGTTTTCAATGAATTTTAGACTTATCATTCAGTTACTTAAATAGTAACACATTTATCAACAACCGGTGACGGTGTACAAGAGTAAAAAACCTTTTTTTGTTTGACGGGGTAAAAAATCTCTTCGGATCTCCGTCTCCCACGGGACTGAGGAGTATCCAGGTATTTGGTGATTACACTAAAAACCGGCGCCCTGAGGAAGACCCGGACCATATGAAAAGGATTTTTAAAAATTGTTCTCCTAGGAAACTGTACTAAAATAAGGGATGAACTGTTGTACAGAAATTCTTCATTTTCAAACTTAAAACACAATAGTTAGTTGTTTATAAAACTCGAAAAAAATGTTTTGATAGCAAACCGAGAAAAGTAGAATAGATTCAATGTTTGCCCTCAAAGGTTACTTAGTTCACTGATAGTTTTTAATAAAAACAAAGAACCAATTAAACTACTATTCAATTAACTTGAACAACGATAATAAAAACTTAGATATGATTAAGACGTTGAAATCTAGAACAGTCACGTTTATAATTCTTTGGTAAAGAAATGAGAAAGTATGTTAACTTTCCCGTGTATTGTTTTATATATATTAATACTAAAGATTAATTTAATAATGAAGATACATATAACACATAATATATGATGTATCTATAAAAATAATAATGTATCACTGAAATGTATGTAGGCGCATAACTTCCGATAAACATCAAATTGGATGATTCTTTTTTTAGGTGTTTGTCACAGTCAGGACAAGATTTGTATAGAAAAAAAATTAATCAGTGATTGTACACTACCCGTGGAAACCTGAGGCATACATGAATACTAAAACAAGTTTTTCGGAAACTGAGGTATGGCGGCGGTACGAATTTCGCCGGGTCAACTAGTTTTAAATAAATATATAAGCATATGGATAAACCCCGCTAACTGGAGACTATTGCACACGAACTTCCATGTAATCATCCACTGTAACATCAAAAAATCAACTTCACTGAATCACTGGAATCAACCCATTTTGCCCCAGAACCTTTATAAAAGTAAGTAGATATAAGTAACGATAATGTCTTTTGAGGTTGGCACAATTCTCATTCTATATAGCATCAAATTATCTTTCTAAACAGTTTTACGTGTCACAGTTAACGCTCTCACGGTAATTTAGTATTTAGAATCGTCCGAAGGGCGACGTTTCATCTAGGTTAGATGGTGGTTACAGGTTGACTGGTTCAGTTAACAGTGAGAAACACTTAACAGTAAGAGCTTGGGAGACTAATTAGGTGACACAACCATATTGGTAGCCGTTTTAGTAGCGTTTTTGTTAAAATTTTAGAGACTATCACGTCTGTTTTCAGTTACCTATCTCCAGTTTTAACTCGAGATAGTTTTTTTATTAATTTACTTTAAAAATAGTATCAGTTTTTTTCAAAACTGTTCTAAAACTTGTCAGTAAAATGATCCTGCATCGCGCGTTTTTTTTTTACATGCTGAATTCCCCCACAGGCCATCAACCCAGTAGGGTTTACGGTGGGGTGATATGTTAAAATCAAATCGAATAAACTGAAACTACATGGTACGTATCTGCATCAGAAATAGGATAAACCCGGAATAGCTGTTTTTACTGTTATTAGTCTATAGAGTATGTTCGCTGGGGATTCGCGATGCATCATTCAAAATTTTCACAGTCGGTATTGATAATAAATTAGCGAGAATTCAATTAAGATAGCCAGTGCAATGCTATATGACATTAGATAACGTATGAAGACTTAATTAAATTTAAAGTCATAAGAATGAATAACTATCCGTTTGATAAAGTTATCTTACAATTGAAAATATTACTCGTGTCGGTTACTGTTTTTTTATTTTTATTTTTTGCATTAATGTTGATGGTAGTACTTTCCCTTTTTGCTTTATCATAACTTATGTTATCAAGATAATTAGAATAAATAGAAATATGAAGAAAAGGTAATGAAATTCCTAAATGCTTTTAAAATATAATGTTAGTTGTACTTTAATTAAAATTGTGTATATTTTATTCAAATTCATACGGTCGATATAATTAGGAGTCTGCCTAATGTCCTATACCCTTGACATTAATATCATTAATAGACTATGTAGAGCAAAAAACATTAATAAAGTTTTAAAACGGTATCCAATTTCTTTACTTTGTAATGTTTTAGGTATATGTTAAAAAAGCGGCCAAGTGCGAGTCGGACTCGCCCATGAAGGGTTCCGTAGCAGCAAGTAACATATTTCTTTTTTTATTGAGTTGATTGAATGAAAGGTAAATTGCGGTTTACGATTAATGACGTATTAAAAAAACTACTTACTAGTTCTCGTTCAAACTAATTTTCGGTGGTAGTTTGAATGGTAATGTACATCATATATTTTGTTGATTATTCTCGCGCGAACTATTCAGTTTAGAAAAAAATTATATTAGGAACCTCAATATCATTTTTGAAGACCTATCCATAGACGAACGTATAAGTTTGATAAAAAAAAAAATGTTTCAGTTCTAAGTATGGGGAACCCCCAAAATGTATTGTTTTTTTTCTATTTTTGCTTTAATCTTAATGCAGTTCACAGGATACATCTACTTACCAAATTTCAACATTATAGTGTCAGAAAAACTGGCTGTGATATACGGACGGACAGACGGACATGACGGATCCATAAGAGTTCCGTTTTTTCCATTTAACTACGAACCCCTAATAAGGTCTACCAATTTGACTTATTTCTTATTAAATTACTTTCTGTTAAATCTTAAATCAGAGATTAGTAACATTTAATTATTGCTTTTTTATATATATGAGCCTGATAACGTGACTCTACTCTGGCTGATGGAAAGCATGAGCAAAAACCAAAAGTGATAAGTCACCATACTCATTGCGAATGCAGACAATGCTGTTGCATTTTAATGCAGCATGTTAATATTTCCTTCACAGATAGCAGCTGCGTGGCCGTATGAATGGAGTCGCAGCCAACTGCTCATGGCGAGTGGAATTCGGTTGCTGCTTGTGCCGCTCATGCTGCTCTGTGCTGCGCCGAGACAGTCGCCGCATATCGTCGGGGATGTATGTAGTACATATTTCTTTTCTCAATTTAATTGTTAACATCCTTTGCTTAAGCAGGGTATTTTATAAATTTGCCGAGTCTTAGTCCCCTTGATTTGTAACAGTTACTACCACTCCAATCGCTGGAGACACTGGAGGGTGTCTTTCAAGCCGCCCACTGCCTTATGAATCGTAGTGATTACTACAAATGAAGAAGATATAAAGAGATATCCTTAAAAATAACTTTGTTAGATTTTTCATTTCCATATTCGTGATGCTTCTTAGACACTGCAGAAACTCGAATGATAATTGCCGCGAACCGCCATAATTATTATCAGCATAAATTATGTCTGTATAACTTATAAAATTTACGTAAGCCTAAACATTTCTAATATCTCGAAAAAGGTAAAGGAGCTCATTCACATTATATTAGTATGTTTTTGCTTGTATTCAATATTGTCTTATAGGCAACATCCTTTTCTGCATACCTCCTAAAAATAAAAAGCAAGTCTAGAGAGTTAAAAAAAGGAAATTTTCTCGGTAAACTTTGTTTGAGATAGTTATGTTTACATCTTCAAATGTTCTGATAATTAAATGAAAAAACACAGTAATTTATAATGAGGCGATGCGTGTAAATTATAAATATGAACTAAAGACAAAAACAATTCCCAGATCTAGTATAATTACCACATATTCCTGCAATATGTGTATTATGATATATAAGTAACCCCCTACTGAAATCATTCGGTACCCGCTATTTTTATTATCTACCACTGTTTATAACAAAAAGTGCGTCTCGATATGGGGACCAATGTGAGTTTGAGCTATATAAACAAAGACTAGGTACTTTATTGGTTACAGAAATGTTTAATAGGTACACTTAATATTGCGGTGTAATCACATAACACCACGCAAAACTTCACCAATTACAGCGCAGAACGATTTCACCAAATTTCATCACTCCAGTTAACTCACACTAGCGGCTGAATATGCAAATACATCAAGTAAAATAAACTAACTTCACTAGGCCTTCTGGTAGTTAGGCACTCTAACCGCTTATCTAAAGATCATGGGTTCCCACCCAGAACTATAAACTGTGTGAATATCACGATAACTTTTTGACGGAGTCCGGGTTTAATTTATCATTGTGAAAGTCCTTTCAAATTCGGTCAAACGATTTCAGAGATTAGCCGGTGTAAACAGAGAGACAGACAGACAGACAACAGTTTTATTAAATGATATGCAGTTTATATTCTAGATTTTCGGCACTTGATGTAACTCGTTAAAATACATTCTAAAATTAAACTCACTTGTACTTATTTCACTATTTTAATTATCTTTAGCCCTCGAAATTTAGAGTATTTTTTGATAATTCCATAGGGCGTAACCGGTCAGAATTAAAATAAATTTAAATAGTGTAATAAGTACAACTGAGTTTAATTCTAGCATGCACTTTCATACGCATTTAGTTAAAAGTTGTTAATTTAAAATTAGAAGCAGACACTTTAAATGTATTTATTTGTATAGATATAGTATGTTTATAAGCCACCAATAGTATCTACAGGCTCCACAAAACTTGGGATAAAACGGTAACTG
Source organism: Spilosoma lubricipeda (assembly GCA_905220595.1). NCBI lineage: Eukaryota > Metazoa > Arthropoda > Insecta > Lepidoptera > Erebidae > Spilosoma > Spilosoma lubricipeda. The sequence goes on from HG992290.1 coordinate 9,851,314, forward strand.
TACCACTATTTCAGTATGCCAGCAATGCTAGCTTACTGGTATTAATCAATTTAACTTTACAATGCCAGCAGTTATACTACGTATCCTCTCTTACCATAAAGGGTGCTTATTTCTAAAAAGGTAGCATAGAAAAAGGACGTAGGCCTCTCCTTAAAAGGAGGTTTTGGCCTACTGTACCCATAAATAATTGTAATTTAAAAAAAAAAATGTTGAACTATCTCTTTGTTTCAGGTATATCCTATACTTTTCTCCGTAGTGTTAGGTTTCTCGAACGGACTGTTTGGTTCCGTACCCATGATAATGGCTCCATCTCGTGTTGGAAGAGAACATCGCGAAATTGCTGGTAAGTGAACTTAGAACTCATACTGTACTATAAAAACTCTTTGGTGGAAAAGATGCAATTAAGTTATTAACGTCTTAGGTATCGTAAAAAAAGGTTTAACAATAAGTATAACAATTTTGGTAACCATTTTATCTTTTACTTTAACTAAACATTTTACATTGAAGAAGCTAAAAACCTATAGAAAGAAGTCTAGCTCAGTACAGTAACTATATTGTAGTAATCGCAAATTTATTCGTGGATTTGTTGATTTACTTACTGTCGTGGAAAAATATGTAAAAAGGTAAATAGTAACATAACCTTCTGATCGCTCAAAGTACGACTAATATTGACAGGTATGTTTTACTCATCCCACAAAATATGTTTAATTCTTTAAATCGCTGTGAAAGTAGCGAATTTTAAAATTAGGTAATCTAAAATCTGTTATTGCAAATTAAATGTTTATAATACGATGTAAGTGTGTATTTATCGGTTAGTTCTATAAAATCCTAATAGGTGAGGTTTGGCATCTAAGTTGAACAGATATTCGTTAGATGGGCCGTATTACAAAAAAATGTGGCGGTACGAAGTTCGCTGGGTCAGATATCTTTTTTATAAAAGAACAGCTTTATCCTTCCATAAACTTAAATATCGTTAATTAAATTGGACTACGTCTGCTGTAGAAACGAGCATTTTTACGGTTAACTATAGCATTTGTAAACAGATTTTTAGGTCTTTCAACGGTTTGTATACCTACTTGTAAATCTCACGATCGCACCAACGTGGCTTCTCATTACCAACCTTTATCACAACTCATTTTTGACTTTCAAGATTTACAATGTGGTAAATTAGTATTGCAATTAACTTTACAATTATAGTTAATTACTTGATACGGCTTATTATAATATAATTAAATTGTAGATATAGGAGCGACTACGACGCATACTAAACAAACTTAAATTACTTAATAAGTATTTCGTTTAAAAGATGATGAGAGTGATTTGTTTTGTTTTTGTTTTGTTTTGTTGAGTAATTTTCACATTTAGGGCTCCCACACATAACATGGAAGATCTCTGCCCGTTGATCTGCCACACTACTCCATTCTGTGAGAAAGTGCTGCTGCGTTTCTTCTGCGTCCATGCATCCCCTGCACAGTCTGTTGCGCCTATAATGAATAGGTGCTTGTTTAGGGAACAATGCCCAGTTAGGATACCTATGACCTTCCTGAGATCGTCCCTTTTCATCTAATCAGGTAGCGGGCTAATCTTTTTTAGATTAGAGCGGCATTGAAACTAGTAGTGTCTGAAAAAGACTTATTGAACGGTGTGCTAAATATCCGTAAAAGATTTCTCGTGTCAACAGATACAAATCCTAAATCATGAAAAGGTATTCTTAAGTTGAAAACTCGATTTTTCACCAACAGTGAGCACGGTGAATTAGTCTTTCAACATCAATATGTGCATGCCGGAAATATTACTGGAAAATTAAGAATGATGAAGCGATATGTCAGGACAGGTATAGACCATTATTTTGCTATCAACGTAAGTCGTTGCCGATAATTTCCATTTTACAAATAATGGAACAATTCCTAGTTAACAACGAGTCATTGCCTCCAATTCCAAAGAGTACCTGCAATGAGAATTTTAGCTCCAGAAATACCATTTCATTAGTTCTTGAAATGTTCTCTCAAAGAAATATTTTATGTTATTTTATAACCCAAACTATAGAAAAGGATGTCTAACAATTATATGTATATTATACTCGTATGTACCTCTAATATGTCTATGTTTTTACTAGTTACTGTGTGTTAAGACGAGTCTCCGACGTACAAAAGTTAGCAGATTTTGTGTTGTCAACACGTGTTGGTGACAAAAGTTTATGTGATTGCCTTATGTTGGCAACAAAAATTAACAACAAATGTTGGGAACCGTGTTTTTGTTTTTGGCGGTAAACATCAAAAGAATAAGCTTATTGCTGCAGATATTTATTGGTTCTGTAGAGACGATTAGTTGGAATGGTTTTCAAATTGTTGGCGACTCGGTTTGGACGAAATGGCAATAAAAGTTGGCGATATTTTGAAGAGGTAAAACAAGTGGAAACTCTGAAATTGCCAACAATTTCGGTGAAGACGCGCCTTTAGAAATTTAGGGTCATTTTCACAAATTGCTGTTAAAGTCTCTGATAGACTATTTCGAACTTATGTGCCAGATAACTACAGATTTCGATTTCACAAGTCTCGGATAGGAACAAATATGCTAGTTAATTAGATTATGTATATCAGCAACATCTATAAATTGTGTGCGTGTGGTGAAACTGTTCATTATTAATCTTATGAAATTCTATGGTCCAGGTAACATGATGACTTTCTCATACAACGGTGGTCTACTCTCCGGTTCGCTGGTGTCATATCTACTTTTGGGAATGCTGGGTCCGAAGTCTACACACTCGCCATGCAGGGTGTACCCTACGCCTTTGCTCCCCACGCGAACACCGCCTACCATCGCCAACATAACTTACGCGGTCACCACACCTCACTAACCTTAAATCAAGTATACTAATTGAATCATTTCGTAAGTCACCGAATTTTGCTTTAGAACGTACACCCTGTTATAACAAAAATAGTAAGTTTAATGTCGAGACTTGCATCGATAACGATAATATTTACAAGGTGTCATGATTTTTAAAGTAAAAACTTCTTTAGAAGCGTTGAGCACTTTAGGGTGAACAAAAATCGTCACCGAACGCTTTCCATAAGCTATATTTTTTACTTCTTTTTATTGCGCATTTCATTTAAAGAGCAAAGAGGTTTATTTGAGGTGAGCTTAAACAACTGTTTGTTAATACTTTTGAGTTTTTACTTCTGTCGGCAGTCCTCATGTCTGCTTTGGGATTTTTTTTCAGTATTTTTGTTGTTATGTTGTATTAAATAGTTAAGGATCAGTTTCACCACTTTTATCTGCCAAATAACTACAGATTTCGTTTTTACAAGTCTTGTTTATATAACTGTTATCTGTTAAATAGTGTTATCTGGCAAATAAAACTGGCTAAATATAAGAACTGGATCACAATCGCATTTCAATAGTTAAAGGAATCATGCCTTGTAATGTACCTAAGTATTGGCATGACTAAAGCACTATTTATACAATGAATATTGAAATAAAGTGTAGATAATTCTAAGAGTTATGGATGTAGGACAATCGACTAGTTTTTTTTTTTAAAGTATTCACGTATTCAATCCTCGCATCATAATTTCTACGTCCATGAAAAGCAATATGTAAACATTAATTTAATAAACTACGTTTAACTAAATATTTTAATTTCGTATAAATAAGTAAAAAGTTTAGATTACGCCATTTTACATTATGTCAAGCTTTTCGTCAAGCATTTAATGGGGGATACTCTCACATTTAGGTGAGTTTCAGAAATGACTGACATTGCTTTTACAACGCTTAATTTATTCACATATTATGTATGAAATAATATAATTGTTTTGGGTACTTTTAGCGCTTAGGTTCTATATCTATGAGTACCTCTTACATCATTATCCTGAGTATTTGATAGAAGTGTTTTATATAGACTATCATTGGTGTATACGATAACTAATGCCTGATGCAAATACTCGTAATTGAAATATTTCCATACTAAAACCTGTTATGAATGTACTGGTACTTGTTTAACTATATAAATTTATTTGTCGTATACTTCTCAAAGAATATTAGTGGAGAATGACGTTGCGTCATACAGTTTTTAAACAAAGATAGCAAAAGTAATCGGTCTACGTGGTTTTTAAATTTCGTTTATCTTTCCTCATTCGATTATCGACTTTGTTCAAGGTAAACTTTTTGAAGTTGCTAATAAAGAAAAGAAATCGCTATAAAAATTAAAATAACACTGAAATATAATCAGGTCCTGTGTCGAGCATTCCTGAATATGAGACGGCCTTTGACTTGATCGAGATCTGGTCTGTTCTGGAGTCCCTGCAGCGTTGCCAAGAGGACTGGCAATATATCCAAGTGCTGAGATGTCTCTACGAAGCCCCCACCATATCCGTCCAAGTACTGAATCAGCAAACAAGGCCCATACCATTGCATCGAGGAGTTATTTTCCCGAAATTGTTCACAAATGCAATGGAGGATTTGTTCAAGATCCTGCACTGGAATGGACGTGGCAGAAATATCAGAGGCTAATACATCTCTCACTTGCGATTTGGTATATAATTCTCATAAGTGATTCTCACTTGCAGTTAGGTAGAAACAACTTCGAGGACGAGGTAAACGGGAGAACTCGGGTGGGTTCGGCAGGGTTTGGGAAACTTCGTCAGGTCTTTTCATCGTCGATCCCACAGTATCTAAAGACAAAAGTCTTTAATCAGTGCGTCCTACCCGTCATGACTTACGGAGTTGAGTCAATGGACACCTACGGCAAGGCTGGTCCACAAGTTAAAAAGTCGCTCAGCATGCTATGGAGAGAGCTCTGCTCGGCGTTTCTCTGAGAGATCGCATCAGGAATCAGGTGTTCTGGCAGAGAACCAAGGTCTGTCATCGACATAGCCCAAAGGGTAGCAAGCTGAAGGCAGTGGGCTGGCCATATCAGCCGAAGAGCACGCAAAACGGCTGGCAGTAGCTGGATGCGAGAAACCGAGGATCGAACCAAGTGGCATAAAATTGGAGAGGCCCATGTTCAGCAGTGGACTGCGTTAGGCTGATGATGTTGATGATGGTGTAGACTGAAATCTATCATCGCAAACTAGTTCACAATTAATTTTTTTAAAGTCGATTTCAGAACACTCGTAGGTATACCCACTGGTCAATCTCAGTAACTGATTTAGATGCTTATAGGGTTTCTTAGTGTTAATGTACTGCTAGGAGCCAACTCTCGAATCTTCTAGATTATACGAGACTCATTAAGCTCTATAGCGCAATAGTACTAATCCATGCTCCATACTAATATTTGAAATTCAAAAATAACCTTGTCTATCTGTGGCACTGCACCGATTTCAATAAAATTTGGTATGGAGATACTTTGATTGTTGAGGAAAAGCATTTACTGCGATATCGACATAGACGAGCAGCATAAGCTCGTAACGACTGGACCACAAATCCATCTACCTAGTCATTTAAATATTCTTCTACAACTGTTTATTTTATCATCGTCTACTAGCGCTTGTAGGTTTCAGAAAAAGAATAATGTATGATGGCGTCTCATTAAAATTTCTTCCGTCCGCATTATATTTAAAGTAGAAATTCGACTCACTCTTTACAGAATCTCTTTAATGAATGTAGGTATTATCATATGCAACATTTTAATAATTGTAAATAAATAGGTACTAATTTGCTTTTTTATAAGTTTTACGAAGTTATTTCACCTCAAGTACGTATACAGTAAGGTCAATGTGGATATAAAAGGAAAAAGAAGGTCCTACATCATATATATGTATACAATGTACATGTAGCGTTACAAGTATTTCCTTCATACGCAGCTTTTATAACTTGAAAGGGGGCTAGACGGAAAAAATCTCACGAAAAGTTGTAACGACACTTTTTGCTATAGTAAGCTATTGTAAGCCGTGCGATATTTCCTTCATACGCAGCTTTTATAACTTGAAAGAGGGCTAGACGGAAAAAAATCTCACGAAAAGTTGTAACGACACTTTTTGCTATAGTAAGCTATTGTAAGCCGTGCGGCGTGCGCATGTTTCTCTGTCTGTCTCTCTCTCTCTCTCTCTCTCTCTTACAGAAAGCAAGCCAGATATTTTCATTTCTATTTGGTGTGTGGTGTCGTGACGATTATTTTTGTTGAGTATATACAGGTTTTTTGTACATTATAAATAATACAAAATAATAACAATAATGAATCCTAACAGTGAACTTCGTTCCATCCGGGTGTCCCTTGACACCTCTCAAGTATTTTTTTTTAAATTTCACGGTGATTGTAAAAACATAGTACCTAATGTGTTCGCTGATAGCAGTAGTTATTAACCATAAACTATTTTATGCGCTTTCCTGCTAATGTTATCAATTCCAAAAAAACCTGTAGGTACCTAAGAGTAAATAGGATTTTAATGCCCAGCTAGCACATGTTATTTATAAAATTTACTGTACGAATGTTTTTTGTACTTTGTGACGTATTTGTTTAATAACGTATGAGTTTCATTTTATCAAAAAAGAAACAAAAATGTGGACCAAAAGGTTAATTGTCATAATTAAAAATTGTTTAAAATACAGCGATCTAGCGATTCTCGTATTACTAACACTAAAGGATTACCGATTTAATTTTCGATTACAATACGATACTTAATGCAATGATGCATGTTTAATATTTTACTATGAAAATACCATAAAAATCTATACAAATAAATCAAACTGGAGTGTCTGTTTGTTATATTAAAATAACTGCTTTTTACTAAATGCATATGTATGTATACACGGTACATATACTAAAAATGTAGTTAAAATATTTTTTGTCTGTCTGTCTGTTTGTTCCGGGTAATCTCTGGAACGGCTCTACCAATTTTGACGGGACTTTCACTGGCAGGTAGCTGATGATCCGGGGAGTAACTTAGGCTACTTTTTTTAGACTAATTCTGTCCTGCGGCGTTACTCGTCGTACAAAAATAACCGCGGGGTTCACCTAGTCTATACAAATAAATAAAATTGGAGTGTCTGTTTGTAATATTAAAATAACCGCTTTTTACTAAATGCATGTCTACGTAAACACGGCACATATACCAAAAATGTAGTTCAAAAAATTTTTGTCTGTCTGTCTGTCTGTCTGTCTGTCTGTCTGTTTGTTCCGGGTAATCTCTGGAACGGCTGGACCGACTTTGACGGGACTTTCACTGGTAGGTAGCTGATGATCCAGGGAGTAACTTAGGCTACTTTTTTTTAGACTTACTCTGTCCCGCGACATTACTTGCGGTACAACAATAAGCGCGGGTAACATCGCGGGGTTCACCTGATGAAACATAAAAATGATATATCCCAGTAGTGTCGAGTAACCGTCCCATCGGATTATGGGACTGAAGGAACAGAGAGAGCACTTGTGTTTGCGCACACATTTGTGCACTATAATTACTACTGAGTAGTTGACTGGTCTCTCTCTGGTGGTTATGACTTGGCCGCCGTGGCTGAAATCGGCTAGTACTCCTAGCCGATTATATCATTTATGAGTGAATTGATATCACAAAACTCGTGTAAATAGAAAGGGAAGTACCGAACTGAATTGAATGAAGTTTACTACGAGAATTGCCCTTATCTTCTATTCCTGTCTTAGTGCAATTTTATTCTACGACTAGCTGAACCTTGCGGTGTTTCCCGTGGTTATTGTCGTTCTGCGAGTAACGCCGCGGGTCGAAGCTAGTCTAAAAAAAGTTACGTTACGTTACGTTACTCCCCATATTATTAGCTACCTATCAGTGAAAGTCTCGTTAAAATCAGTTCAGCCGTTCTAGAGATTACCCGGAAGGCAAAACTTAAAAAAATACATTTATGGTATATGCATTTAGTAAAAATCGGTTATTTTAATATTACAAACAGACACTCCAATTTTATTTATTTGCATAGATAGTTTGATTCTAGAATGTCTACGATAGTTCATTGTTGTAAAATGTAATTTATGATACTTTAAATACGTTGTATTAAAACAAATTCTACGTTTACATTTGTTAAAATATTATCGAGATAAACTTGAGGTCACTATCAAACACGTGCGGTCCAACCTTGTTCGATAAGAAGCTTCTTGTTTTAACAATAAAGGCTGTCAGAAAATTGAAGAAATATTATAAAATCCCTTACGAAAAGGGTAAAGAATATGGAATGTCACCATTCCTGTTTATTTTCTATCTTATCCAAGACTTTCTTTTTTTAAATGAAACCTGTAGATTTGTTGTTCTTTTTTAAAAAGAAGTTTTTAATGTAAAATTATGTCAATACTACCCGACCCACGCAACCTCGTTTGCGTCTCCTATTGCCCGTAGCGTGATAATTTTCCCTTGTTTTTGTAACATTCTTCATTGGTGCTCAGCTTTTGTAGGTCTTAGCGTGATGATATGTAGTCTATAGCCATCCTCAAGAAATGGGCTATCTAAAACTGTAAGAATTTTTCAAATCGGAACAGCGGTTCCTGAGATTAGCGTGTTCAAATGTATGTATGTTTAATAAAACAAGAGAATAAATGCGTTAGCGATTGTAGAAAGAGACTCGACGTGAAACACATGCATCTTAGTTAAATAGACTATTTTGAGGTTCCCCAAAACTTATTATCTTGACGTGATTTGTAATTGGTTACAAAATGGTGGAGAGACTGATAACAAATTAAATGAATGGAGTGACTTATCATAGTTATTATGCAAATATTATAATAATTTAATGTTTAAAATATTAGAATGTTTAAAGACCGACAGTTACTTTTTAGGTTAGAAATTAAATTGGGAGGAGCATCGCATAAACTGAGGTTATGGTGACTCTGAAATATTTTCACGCAAACAGCTTAGTCACGAAGTGATTATGCCGCTCTCATAGACAAATGTAACTTATGAACTATTTAAAATACACATTTTAGCTATATAGTACAGTGTTCCCTCTTTCTCAGAGAACGGGTGAGCGAGAATGTATTCTGAAACATTAAAATTAACGTGAATAAAATTAACATCATATAAACATTAAATTTAGGAGTCACGGATCTTATATGAGTTTTGTTACGGAAACGCATAAAATAAGAACACATCCTGGTTATATTAAAAAAAATATTTCCACCATGTTATGGTACCAAATAAAGCTATAATTTAGTAAAAAGCAAATGTTAAAATAAAGTTTAATTCCCAGAAGATCCATTGGCTAGACTAATGATAAATTTAATGAGAATATTAAACCATGACAATGTATCAAAATAAACTACACAACTGATTGTATTATCTGTTTACGTTAACATAATCTTCAATAGAAAAATTATAGAATAAAAACGTAAATGTGTTTAACTAACTACGAGAAATATCATGTAAAAAACATTGACACAGGTCTTAAAAAATCTACCAGTGTTGTTACTACCACCTATAAAAGAAGATGTGTAAAGGACTATTACGCATCACATACTATTACTAATAGTATTCCTTACATTGTAAAGTTACAAAACGTATGTAAAAACTGAAATATTATCACATTTATATGTATCTACTAGCTGACCCACACAACGTCGTTTATGTCTCCTATTGCCCGTAGCGTAAAAAAACTCCCCCGTTTTGGTAACATTCTTCGTTGGTGCTCGGCTCCTATTGGTCTTAACGTGATGATGATGAAGTGTACTATCCAACACTGAAAGAATTTTTCAAATCGGGCCAGCGGTTCCTGAGATTAGTACGTTCAAACAAACAAAGAAACTCTTCAGCTTTATAATATTAGTATTAGATAACCATTTTTTTCTTTAAAGCAGCTGACAAGAAAGCAGATTCGAACTGTAAGAATTCCTATACGCAATATAAAAGTTATTTCTATGTATATGTAAATGATTACTATTCCCATCAGTGATCTTTAAAGGTAATTTCAAGTTATATGAAAAACAATTTTAAGCTTTCCTAAAATATTTCGTTTTTAAAATGTAGATATTTAGTTGTAAATAGTTAGCACCTGTGTAAATAGTATCCGTTAATATAATAATTATAAGAACATATCTGAATAAAATGTTAATCTAGATATATTGTACACCAAGTTCAATGAAATAAATCTACAGATTGCTACAAAATTGTTTTATTGATTCAACCGACTTACTCTTTGTGTACGAGATCGATACGCTTGAAATCTATCTAGGGTTTGATTCCTAGAGATAAATATTTATTTAAGTTGTCTAGTACTCATAGTAACAGCTCTCCTTAGTTCCGAACTAGATGGCGTTGTGTGTTACATATCCGACAACATTATTATAATATCATTACTTGAAAAGCACAATATTTACCATATTTCACAGTTGACTTCGTTAGTGATTATGGTGCTTGCAACAAGTAGTAGATCACCCACAAATTACCCGGTAATCTGTGCAACAGGCTGAAATCTCCCTAACCAATTCGCGAAAACTAACCCTCTTCCACAAAGGTGCATTATTAACGGTCGATAATATCAGATACGTTATAGCAGAATGAAGGAGCGCAAGCGTCCAACTTAAATTGCGTTGCTATCGTCACAGTAGTGTATATCTTTGTAGCCGTCCTAATGCATATGTAGTAGTAAAAGCAGCCTTCTTGCCAAGTTGACATTCTACAAACACAAACGTTAATGGAAAATGAACTAATGTGCTGGAGCGACGGCTCTCAACGCTAAGCCACGTGGTCAAATCAAAATATTAGCCGGTAATGCAAGAGAATAGAGGCGTTAGCGATAGTAGAAAGAGACGATTCTCTTTCTACAGTCACCCTAATTCTATGTTGTTTTAAACTTTCATGGTCAGTAACATTAAAATAGGAATCTGCGGGATTGCTACCATGTACCTTTTTATTTGTGAGTATCCGATATTTCCGCGCGGTTGCAAGCGCCATGATCACGGAGTAACTGTCATTTGTTTGTGTCAACTGTCACAAACAAAAAGGTATATGGTAGCAATCCCGCAGATTCCTATTTTACCACTCTAATTCTAATATTTTATTGTTTGATAAGTACAAGTTGATGGTGTTTCACGTCGATAGGTTTAACACTTGTAACTAATTCTTATCCCCGGTAATTATCGATCGATAATAACGCGCCATGTGGCAGAACTGCACAGTTGGCCTAGTGGTTTAGTAGCAGCGGCGTACCTACCGCTTCCTACTAAACCAAGTGTTGTGGGTTCAAATCCCACATGAAACAACACTTTGTGTAATTCACAAATTATTTTTCTAAGTCTGGGTGTTCTTTGTGTGTATGTCATATCATGTATGATTGTAAGGTCCCCGCAATACAAGATGTATGTTCCTAACGCGGGTGTTGAAGAGCCTTAAACATGGTAAGTATTCTGTTTATAATAACTTATTAAATTATTTTACTAAAATTGTTCAGTTCCTCAACATATATACATCGCTTCGTTTCTCGAAAATATTGGACTTCTGAATCTGATATGACAATTAATGTTAACATGCATAACTGAAAATTCTTCAGCGATAAATGTTAGTTTCTTCAGTAGTTCTACATACTATGTAATCTTTATATATATAATTCTTCTGTGAGTGTGTTGTCACTGAACTACTCTCAAACGACTGGACCGATTTTGATGAAATTTTTTGTGTGTGTTCAAGGGGATCTGGGAATGGTTTAGATTCACAATTTTGTCCCCTGGACAATGTTTTTTTAATTAATTTTTAAGTTATTAGTAGTTATGGCAAAACGACGTTTGCCGGGACAGCTAGTACTTTATAATTTAGTGCGAAAATACCTTTTCTGACAATAGGTTAGTCGACACCTTAGTCAAATCTGTTACTTTTTATGATCTGTCAAAACGATAACTTTATAAGAAAAATGTACTGAAACTAACTTTTGACGTCACTGTTGTAGATTACTCAATTGAGCAATATATATTAATGTTTATTAGAATTAAGTAAATTTGTAATAGACATTAAAAACTGTAACAATTATATTTTTTGAGCTTTTTTGTAATATTCGTTTTACTGCCTCGTTGGTCTCGCGGTTGGCGTGAGCGACTGCTGATCATGAGGTCTCGGGTTCGATTCCCGGGTCGGACCAAATGTTTGTATGATCTACAAATATTTGTTTCGGAGTTTGGGTGTGTTCTATCTATAATATGTATGTATTTACAAAAAAAAAAGTATATTTGTATTTGTATCAGTTATCTAGTACCCCATAACACAAGCTCTGCTTATCTTGGGACTAGATGGCGTTGTGTGTTTAGGTGTCCGAAATATTTATTTATTTATTTATTTAATGAAGGAGACATCGGTATTTATTTATGATACTGTCAACTATCCTATTGTGAGATTGAAAATAGTTTGAAACCGAATTGTTACATTTATTGGAATAATTGGCCTAATCCTATCTTACCTACGAATTCAGAGATGCTTTAATACATGTCAGAATTCGTATTTGTTTAACTGTTTGTTAAATTTTAATCCTTTTAGAAAACTACACTTTTTGTATTTGTTATTCGTAAACATATTCGCGTTTAATAGATTTTATATATTTTAACTTGTTTTTGCAGTAATTGCTGTTATATATTTAGTATTTTGATAACCTTTGATTAAGATAATAAGGTTACATTAGCAGACTATAGCAATTTTGAAGGATTTTGTAGCCCATAAAGATTATAAATACCGATCAAGTCAATGACCACAGCTAAAATTACAAGATTGAATTAAAATTTAGGGCATGTAACAAATAAATAAATAAATATTTGGGCCATCTGAAACACTGCGCCATCTAGCTTCAAACTACACAGAGCTTGCACTATGAAATATCGATTGACTGATAGAATACTTCTAGGTACACTTTTGTTGTAAATGCATTAATACATATAATAAAATCGTAACTGATCGTTGTCTATAAATGAAAGATATATAAAACTAATTATAAAAACTATTAGGCTTTCTGAACGCAATAGAAACCAAAACTTTATTAATTTAAGTTTTGTCTGTACGTTTGTGCACGCTAATCTCAGAAACGCCTTAATCGATTTGAATGCAGTTTTCATTAACGCGTAGCAGTTTGCTCGTAGCAGTGTTTGTTTATAATAATAGGGGGACGGAGGAGCAGACAAAAGCTAGTAATAGATAAATATTTCGGGCATCTCACACACAACGCCATTTTGTTCCAAACTAAGCAGAGCTTATGTTATGGGTACTACTAGATAACTGGTATAAATACCTACATATATACTTTTTTGTAAATACATACATATTTATACATAGAAAACACCCAAACTCCGAAACAAATATTTGCAGATCATACAAACATTTGATCCGAAGAATACGTTAACACACTTAACACTGTGGGATACACGGAACAAAATTATTTATTCAGATCCTAATTGAATGGCCCGTTGATCTATTGGTTGGTAACACTGACGACATATCCAGGGTCATGAGTTCGATTTGCACTCAGGGTCAATAATTATGTGATGATTATTGCAGTGTACGTGTCAAGTATTTTTTATTACTAGTTAATCCATAAAACTATATTCTATATACGTACCGCACTGTTATAAAAACTGATGTAACCACAGAACAGAGGAATTGTAACTGACTGTACAGATGGCGTAGTGGTTCACCACCGATGCTGACACGTGTCTTTTTGTGTCTCTCCGAGTCCAGGTGTGCCTTGTGTCCGTTAATATGTGTCTATAAAATCCCCCGCGACTCAGGATATGTAACAAGATATCCTGTGTCGCGGGGGATTTTACAGATTTTACTCTGGCACTAACAAGTGCCAGAGTTGTCTTTTGTCTTTTTTTTGTATAAATATACAAAGATAATCTGGTAGTTACTATGTAAGGTAGACATATTTATGCATCAAAGGTTAACATAAATATCTGTATGTTACAATTAGCAGAATTACATACTCGATATTTTTAATTACAATTCGTATGTTTACGATTGACTCTTATCAATTGGTTATGGCCCACGGACCTTACATGTAAACTGACAAAGATTATCACTCATTACCATAGAAACAATCACTTTAATCTATTAAATACCTTATCTTTATTTTAATTACACATCGTAAAATCCCGGAACGGGGCCTTCTGCGAATCGCGTCTGTATGCGGGAAGTAGATAGTAAGACGTCAAACTTTCGTGCTCTGTTTCTTTTTAATTTAAATTAAAAGTCAAAGTAACAGGGTATACCTCCGTAGAGTAGCAAAATGGAGGTAGTCCTCCAAATAAATAATATGGCTACAGAATACCGCAATGATGTTTTTATCATTAAATTTTATCGTGAGTACGAAGTTCAAATAGCACATTTTGTTATTCACAATCCGCGATTCGGTAAAACAGAATCAAGTTGGTTTTTTAACATAAGAAAACCTACTTGCCTTTTAAGCAGGTTTTTATTAGTTGGTTGTTGGTCGTTGCTTTTCTATATCCAACCCTGAGACAGAATCCGTTTTTAGTTGAGGTTTTATTCTCATATAGAACAAGACCTCTCTGCATTGCATAATTAAACTTCAAATACTATTCCAGATTTTGAGATTATTAAGAAAATGAAGCAACGAATAACTTTTCCTTTTATGCATATTATCATAGAATTTGTGCAAAATAAAATCTATATAGCAAGACCTGAGAGAAGTAAGGAACCGAACATTAAAAAAAACACAAATGCTAAATATAAGTTTAATCTTGAAACATTTTATGACTTTACTGAAATGTCTGGCTAGTGCGAAATAGAAAAATCATTGATTTAAAATAGTGCACATTATTAAAACGCCGAAGTCAAAAGTTTAATTATAATTCATAATCAACATTTGTCACATTGATAAAATGTGTCAGAGGTCGTTCTGTTTTTAAATCAGAGTATGTAAGTGATGTAAATGTCGGGAATCCTCTAGGCTGTCATAAATTATCGAATAATAATACGATTATTCTGTTAATAACCAGTATAAAATAACTGTTGTTTAGAATAAATTCAATAGAATTGAATTCTATTGAATTAATATAAACAATGGTTTTAAACTGCTATTTTTGTCTTTTCACCCGACTACGGTAAGCCAAAAGCAAGTGTTATAGTTTTGGCAGTCCATGTTCGTTTGTATGTTCCACCGTAGCGCCTCAACTACTGAACCGACTTTAATCTGTGTGAGTGTTAGTGTTTCATAGGCTATATAAATTTTACCAGAGGTTTTTACGTAGTCGGGTTCTAGTGTTTAAACTTTTTCTTGTGTAAAACTATTTTCTTTCTATGAAATGATTGAAACAAATCACCTATGTACAAATAAATATATGCCGCCGCCTAAGAACATCTGCATCGCAAGTGCATTGCCGCTTGCCGCTCTTTGAGTGCCTTTCCTTAGAATATAATTTAGATTAAGAAAATGGCAAGGGGGACGGGGGTTTGGTCTCTGGGAACCTCATTCTATTGTGAAGAGCACCTCAAAAACTGTTTAGCCTGTTTTCTCTTTAAGCTGTGGGTTTAAACCGATTCAGATAACTTATTTATAGCAAAGCGTGATGGATATAACAATGTGATGTTTTACATGGTTTTAGTTTTCCTCTTGAGCTTACAAAATAAATGAAAACGTTTTTCGGACATCTGACAAAAAACACCATCTAGTTTCAAACTAAACAGAGCTTACTGATAGAATATTTAAGTAACTACATACATAGAAAACACCCAAACTCCGAAACAAATATCTATAGATCATACACACATATAGTCCGACCCTGGAATCGAAACGAAACCTGCAGCATAGCAGTCGCATAGCGTCACCGAGGCAATCAAATCTATATAGGACTTACAGGGCAAAAATAACTGTGAAATGATAATGTGGGAACAGGTAGAAAAAGTTTCTGGAGAATGTATACTAATATATAAAGCTGAAGAGTTTGTTTGTTTGTTTGTTTGTTTGTTTGTTTGAACACGCTAATCTCAGGAACTACTGGTCCGATTTGAAAAATTCTTTCAGTGTTAGATAGCCCATTTATCGAGGAAGGCTATAGGCTATATATCACGCTACGACCAATAGGAGCGGAGCGCCAATGAAAAATGTTTCGAAAACGGGGGAAAATTATCACGCTACGGGCAATAGAAGACGCAAACGAGGTTGCGTGGGTCGGCTAGTCTGTATATAATATATATGCAATTCATATAGATAATGATAAATTAAGTTATTTCGTCGATACCAAGAAGGCTAAAATTCGTACGGCGACCCTGATCTTACTTGTTTATCGGATATGCATGGTCACGGATGTATATTATTGCTCGCAACTCATCTCTGAATTCGTATTATCTTCATCATCATCATCATCATCAGCCCGTTGCAGTCCACTGTTGGACACAAGCCTCTACCAAGGAACACCACAGAGCCCAGTCTGTTGCTTTCTGCATCTAGTGGCAGCCAGCGCTCTTACGTAAGTCGTCCCGCCATCTGGCCAGATGGCGGCTCACACTACATATTATTAACCGACTTCAAAAAAAGGAGGAGGTTATCAATTCGACTGTTTTTTTATGTTTGTCATAACTTTCGACTGGGTGAACCGATTTTGATGATTCTTTTTTTATTTGAAAGCTGGTGATTTCCGTGTGGTCCCATTTCAATTTGGTTCTGTTCTTGAAGTCGGTTTATTTTTGTTGAAATTTTTAATCCGAATTTAACGATGAGCAATGTTAATAGAAAATGGAATTAAAATTATTTATCAATACTGTTTGTATCCCAGAGCAACGTCCTTACATATTATAAATGGCATTTTAAAATAATCTCCTTTTGTCATTCATAAATGTAGTGCCTCACAAGAATATATTATTCTACGTAATATATCAGCCATAAATCATTTTGACTCTGTGTACTGATACCATTACAAAGACATTTCAATGCTGACGCGTTTTATTATCCCTTAAACGATATCAGTTCTAACAATGAATTTATGACTATTGACCCACTCTGCCTGTAAAACTCTGTGTACGATTATGTGGGCCGATTTCCTGTCAGTTGTGTAGTTATGTCATAAAATTTTATCAACTTCCCTTGTATTTTCGCCAAAGTCGTCCATCTTGTCTTAATATCTTCAAGGAATCATTTGCATATCGCAATTTGATTTATAAATGTACGGTAAATTACTTATTTTTTGTAGATACACATACTAGTAGAGATCGCCCAGTGATAGCGTATTGGTAATAATTTTGCTAGATTTTGTTTCTTGTTTGTAACATTAATCAAACTATTTATTTTCGTCTGTCTCTGTATAGACCCGTTATGGGGTTAGCATCTAATCACCTGTAGTTGATGTAGCAGTCTTTAAAACATTTTATGTAACACATGTTTAAATAGTAACATTTTTCGTAATATAAAGATTTAAAAAAAACATATATATATATATATTACTGTAAAGTCGTTTTTGCCTGAAGAAATAAGAAACATACACACTCACAAACTTTCGCCTTTATATATTAGTGTGAAGTATGATATGATTTTAATAACGCAAACAGCTAATTTTATTTTGAATTTTACATATTTTATATTTTTTTAAAAACCGTACCTCCATACTAATATTATAAATACGAATGTAACTCTGTCTGTCGGTGTGTGTTACGCTTACACGGCAAAGCCGCTGCACAGATTTCAATGAAACTTGGTATGGAGATACTTTGATTCTTTAGAATCCTTTCTCATATGCTATTATTTACCGTGATAACCGTCAAACATGGAGGCGAAACCGCTGGCAAAAGCTAAATTAAAAAAAAATGTAATTTGTATTGTGTAAATTTTTGTTTTGTTATGTTTTCATTAAGTTCATTCTGATATTTTCTTTTTGCCAGTTGCTTGAGAACGATACAACGAATCATTCAAGGTAGTAGCAGCACTGTTGAAAATCAACGTAAAATGGCAGCATTCGTGTTGTCGTATTTCGTTGGTGAGTGCGACACCGGAGGCCCAATGGTGCAGAAGCATCACTAGGCCGCCATGGTGTGGGTGCATTGCATTGTCTGCATTCGCAATGAGTATGGTGACCATCACTTTCTTGGTTGTATTCATTTTACAATTAAACCCATTCATAGACCTTATGGTACTGTACACGTACGTATCACTTTTTAAAAGGAATAATGATTTATATTATACACTAACCGACCCACGCAACCTCGTTTGCGCCTCCTGTTGCCCGTAGCGTGATAATTTTCTCCCGTTTTTGAAACATTCTCCATTGGCGCTTCGCTTCTATTGGTCTTAGCATGATGATATATAGCCTATAGCCTTCCTCGGTAAATGTACTATCCAACACTGAAAGAATTTTTCAAATCGGACCAGTGGTTCATGAGATTAGCGCGTTCAAACAAACAAACTCTTCAGGTTTATAATATTAGTATAGATACTTATTGATTTCAATAAATTTTTCTACACTTTATTCAAAAACCTAAGTAGGTATAAGACTAATCTCACTCACACACCCACCACTGTAACTCCTGTACTCAAGGATTAACAGAAGTGACCCACGAACACACCGAGTTATGACACTCTTGAAGTCCCAGGAAAAATTTAAACAGTCTTGGAACCCGCTACTAAATTAATTAGAAGGAAGACTGGAACAGTTAGTTTTTTTAGACTTTATTTTTCAAGGAATTTTTGTAAATGGTGTATATGCCAATTCCATCGTAACTTACTGATATAAAATACAATATTACATTAACATTAACTGAAAGCCCTAAACATTTGTTTTGACGTTATTGATAGAGGATTTGAAAGCAGTTCATAAAACATGCCCATGTTGTGTATCATCAAGGTTTCTCGTGCCTTATGAAATAGAACACATTCCATTAACAAGTGGTGCACATCATCTCCTTTTCCACGTACAGTACAATTTGGGGAATCTGACACACGCATCAAACACAAGAACTTGTTTAATGGGACGTGTCCAGATCTCAAACGAAGTGCAACAACTATTCCACCCCCCATGCAAAAGCCAAGGAGTACGAAGGGGTGCAATCGGTATGGTCTTTACCAGATTTTCTTCTCTATGGATCGTTTATCAAAACATTCCTTCCATTCTTGAAAGAGATAATATTTATATTTTGGTGATAAGTCTGTATGGTAAGGTAAGACATCCACCACCTTTCTATCTAAAGCTGTTTGGCACGCGAGTTTGTCAACCACTGCAAAGTTGGAAATATAGTAGGTAAGTCCACTTCGCTCCTTAGCAAAGCGCAAGACAAAATAAAGTAAAAAGTCTCTCTAGACACATTTTTAAAACATGGAAACACCACAGACATTTTTTTTATTTGTTATTTTTTTTTTTTCCTAACGTATGGAAACCCTCTAGAGTCGTCACCCCACGGGGGTTTACCGCGGGACGATGTGTCGGAATCGAACCAACTAAAACCACACGGTGTGTCACTCTGCGCCTAAGAAGGGAGGGATACGGGAACTGCTGTTATTAACACATCCGGACCCCTCCCATTTCTAGGTAAACCTTTTTTTTTTTTTTTAACGTGTGGAAACCCCCTCGGGCCGTCACCCCGCCGGGGTTTGCGGCGGCGGGGCGGTGCGTCGGAATCGAACCGACTAAAACCACACGGTGTGCCACTCTGCGCCTGAGAGAGGGAGAGATCCGGGAACTGCTGTGTTACGACCTCCGGACCCCTCCCGGCATTTCTAGGTAAACCTGTATCAAGCTTAACATTCCACAATGTTTTAAATCAAGTGCTCGGCTCGGCTGCAGCCCAATTTTCCTATAGTGGTTCTGGTCTATTATACGACGCACTGATATGAAATCTATAACCAGATAAGCTAATAAATCAAGTTAAGTTTTGTTTTCAAGTTTTCCTTAGCTTTGCAGTGATGTTCTCCTGCTGAGTTTGCTTCCTAAATCGACTCAAACGACAACCACAGCATGAAAAGGGGTGGTTAAATACTGAGTATTCTTAATCCGTCACCACAAGTATGTGGTGCATCGCCTAGGAGTTGAACCCAGCTCCCGTACGGCTAGCTCACGTTCATTCAAATGTTATTCATGTGGTTCATTTCTAGTATATACGGTAACATTTAAGTTGAAATCGTACTCAAACTTTTACCAGCAGCATTTAAGTTTCTGAATAATATATGTTATTATAAAACTTGAACTATCTTACGTCACAGGTTATGGATCATATTTCATCTAAGATCACAAATAATCATATTTCGGACATATTACATAAGTTTAAAAAAAAATAAGTGCTCTGTAACTTGATACATGTTATTTGTTTGGGAAGTAAATATATTTATTTTTAGTTTATTTGATTTACACATGAGATAACCTGAAAATATGATTACATAAAGATAAGGAAAATCAACCCTTTTGACCCCATTTGACGTATGTGGGTTAGATAACTAACAGGTGCCTTCAAATCTATATCAACATAATAAAATTCAAGAGTTTATTTATTACTTTGTTTAACACACTAATCTCAAGAACTACAGGTTGGTCCAAAAATAAATTTAGTGTTGGATAGTTTACTTGATGATGACTGATGTCTTCAATTAGCGAAATTAATGAAATAAATAGAAGAACTTACATTTTCAACGTTGAAAGTGGTTACCGTTACTAATAACAATAGATAACTTACATTTTAACGATGAAGTAGAGGTATGTTTTACTGATTTTATTATTAACCAGTTGATGCCCGCGGATTCGCGCGCTAGAATGTCGCTTATCGCGCCAAATAGTAGCCTATATGTTATTCCGATGTATAAACTATTTAACTGAAAAGTTTCATAAAAATCCGTTCAGTAGTTTTTGCGTGAAAGAGTAACAAACATCCATCCATACTTACAAACTTTCGCCATTATATATTGGTGTGACTAGGATTATTGTTAAATAAATTAAAATAAAAAGCTTTTTAAAAACAAGCTTTTACTGGAATGCCTCGGGACGAATCACATGAGTCCAAACTCGATGATGCTGCGACATTTGTTTACAGAGTTCCTATGGCCACCTTCCAGCTCCAGCGTCAGATCAGCCCCATGTCAGATCAGCTCCATGTCATTATAATATTGGTTTGTCATGTTGTATACATGCTTGCAAAATTTCAGCAAAATCGGTTGAAGATATCTGCTTCTAAATTGAGTTGCAAGAGTTCACCCGAACATACAAGCATACATACATTGTATACATTATACAAGCATACATACATTGTATACATTGCAAGTTAATAAAAAGCTTGTAAAAAAGAATTATGCTAAAAACAATTTACAAAAATCTTTAATGTTCTCTGAAGATTTAGGCCAATTAAAAGTTAAGACGAGAGGAAAATAAACTCATCTGCATCTAAAAAGGTATATATTAAATTATCGAAGTAGAAAGTCATATTAAGGTAGGTATTATATGCATCGCAGTTTATGTATTTATCTAAATTGATCTCAAGTACATATCAAAAATAAAGCGTAAATAACTAAGTATAAAGCATTGTTTATTGTTTACAAAACTCTTTCTCTCGCATTGATAGGTAATCTATGTCATTTCTGAGACACACAGTCACTCATCTACCTCGTGCTAAAATTTAGATAACTTTATTATTAATGTAACGAAAATCGTAACTAAAACATACTTTATTTTATACTTTCGTAAGTAATATTTTGATAAAACATCATAAGCTATCAAGAAAAGAGAGCATAAAATAAGTTAATGATTGCTTTCGTTGGAAAACTATAATTTACACATATGTAATACATGGGTAGGCTCGACCGAAGCGATACCACGGCCTCAGAAAAACGGCAATTCATTTGTTGCTGTTCGCCGAGTGAATTAAGTTACCATAGACACACTCCCTTCCCTCTCACGATAAACTTATGGACGGCCATTTTATCTTATGTGGCATATTGATTTGCAAGCGACGGTATCCAATTATCAACAATATCCATCATCTCGTTATTTATTCCATCGTCTCCTTTATTTAATAGTTACTGCCGTCAGTTTTTAGACTCACTACATAAATATTAATTACTAAAAAATATTGTGAAATCAGTGAGTCGGTTGTTCCAAGTTAATAGTACCTACAACGTCTCCGGTACGGAATGTCCCGGATGTTCGTCGGTTTTATTTTTAAAATAATATTTTCTGAATATTTATCAGTAGGTAAGTACTACTTATGTCAACTTATACCTAGGTATATAATTTTCTAAACACTTTTTCTAATCTGCTTCAGATGCAGAAAGCAGTAAGCATTCCTTTCGGCCATGATCTCTCTAGGCTGATTTTTTGTTTTAGGAAATACCTAAAATGTCCCAACAAAAGCTTGACCAGTATGCTTTCCAGGAAGTCCCTAGTGCTCCAAGTGCACTTACGTATTGGCATACAGAAGCAAAAGCCTGATATGAGCTGAGTCACTTCAGTCGGAATCAGTGAACACTTCTACGAGCATTTGGTACATACACACATAATGCTACTTTGATCTCATAACAATATGTTCACACGAATCTATCGAACGATTATTCCTGTATTAAAATATCGAACTGAACTAACTAAGTTAGTCTCATACCCAAAAAAATTAAGCTGTTCGAATATTACATATTTTTCAAATTATCTTTACAAATAAATAAAATTGAAGTGTCTGTTTGTCATATTAAAATAACCGCTTTTTACTAAATGCATATGTATGTATACACGGTACATATACCAAAAATGTAGTAAAAAAATTTTTTGTCTGTACGTCTGTTTGTTCCGGATAATCTCTGGAACGGTTAGGCCGAATTTGAAGGTACCCTCACTGGCAGGTAACTGATGATCCAGGGAGTAACTTAGGCTACTTTTATTAGATTAACTTTGTCCCACAGCGTTACTCGCGGTGCAACAATAACCGCGGTAACACCACGGGGTTCAGATAGTCTTAAAATAAAAATATTATCCGAAAGCCACAAGTCTACATTATGAAACAGTGAAAAAAACTGAAGTAGTTGAATTTATCTATGTTACAACAACCCAATTATTTCAATTGCTTATTCTTCTTTCATTCTTCTTGTGTAATTAAATCGCAAAAGTATGTGCAGCAACTTGGTATGGCATATGTACAAAATAAGCATTAGGAATTAAGGGGCGAGTCTACTTCGCGGTCAATTGACATTAATGTGAAACTTTTTATTTTTCTTTGTCTTACGTTTTGTACTACCATTACTACCTGCAATGTCTTTTTGTGTTGAACTTAGATTATTACATAACACGTAACGATTTTCAAAGGTTGCATCATTATGTTTTTTAGTCACTCTTTTAGTAACTTCTAACTTTTTCTTGTATTTAATTTTAATTCTCTGAGTAATTTAATATTTTTATTACTTAACTAGCTGAATCCCGCGGTTATCGTCGTAACGCCGCGGGACAAAGTTAGTCTAAAAAAGGTAGCCCAAGTTACTCCCTGGATCATCAGCTACCTGCCATTGAAAGTCCGGTCAAAATCTGTACAGCCGTTCCAGAGATTACCCGAAACAAACAGACAGACAGATAAAAAAAAAATTACTACATTTTTGGTATATGTACCGTGTATACATACATTTGCATTTAGTAAAAACCGATTATTTTAATATTACAAACAGACACTCCAATTGTTCTTTATTTGTATAGATTTGTATAGATGTAAAAATGATTTTTTTAGAAAAAGGTATGAAACTAAAGAAGACAGTAGATATAGATAGATAGTGTGTTCGTCAACAAGGTTATAGTTAAAAAACATAAAATAAAGTCTTTCGAATTTATTTCTTAAGACATTTTTCGTATAAATTTATCATTTGACTTCCATGTGAAGTTTCAAAATTAGCTGAAATGTCAGGCTTCAACGGCAGTAGGTATCGTTTTATTATATTGAATTTTACCAATCATGTTTTTGCAATTTCTAACCGCAGCCATGATAAGAAATTTGTCCAAGATAGATAATAATAAATAAATAAATATTTCGGACATCTAAACACACAACGCCATCTAGTCCCAAGATAAGCAGAGCTTGTGTTATGGGGTACTAGACAACTGATACAAATACATATATACTTTTTTTTTGTAAATACGTACATATTATAGATAGAACACACCCAAACTCCGAAACAAATATTTGTAGATCTTACAAACATTTGGTCCGACCCGGGAATCGAACCCGAGACCTCATGATCAGCAGTCGCTCACGCCAACCGTGAGACCAACGAGGCAGTCGAAGATGAACCAGTTTTAGCTCATCTTTATATATATAATTCTTCTGTGAGTGTGTATGTCACTGAACTACTCTCAAACGACTGGACCGATTTTGATGAATTTTTTTGTGTGTGTTCAAGGGGATCTGGGAATGGTTTAGATTCACAATTTTGTCCGCTGGACAATGTTTTTTTAATTAATTTTTAATTTATTAGTAGTTATGGCAAATCGACGTTTGCCGGGACAGCTAGTCTGTATATAAAAACAGAGAAGTAAGAAAGACTAGAATTAATAAAGTATTTTTGGCACATTTTAACTACTGTTAATTATTTTTTTATAGCACAGCAATTTATAAACAAGCACAAAATTTACAAGTAACGTCGTTGGTCAATATACCTTTACTGTAAGTACATGAGTGTCATTTCAAGTAAATGTTATTCTATAGATAGTTAAATACATACACAAAAATATGTAAAAACACCAAAGGTTTTGCCACTAAGTAAGTTTAGCTGCCGCAACTTATTACCTACTTATGACAAAAAAAAACCAAAAAAAAAACAAAATTATTAATTAATAAAAATATTTTAATACTTTGTTCATAATATTAATTATTACAGTAATAGTATACGTTTTATCACAATAAAAATATCAACAGGTTAAATACGGTTTAAGTGGAATCGCCACTTCGTCTTGAACTCGTCTTCCAACGAATATGTTGAGGGTTGGTCTCCCAAAGTGAAGGCTCTAGTGCTGAATCAACACTTTCACTTTTGTCTATCTCTTGCGGCGGCGCGTGCGCGATCGCTGTGATGAACGAGAACTCCATTCGAGACTCAAATCACTGCACGATGGTGGCGTCTCTGGAAATTGGGCATGCGACGTCCAACGACACGAAGCACAAGATGATTTCGGACTTTCTGGTACATGCCCCGTCTTCACGTTTTCACTGTATGACTCCAAGATATGCTTGTAGGCACACTCCAATGGTTCAGGACTTCTACCGCGAGCAGCACAGAGACGCACTCGCACACAAGCGCTGCAATAACCACAACTATCTTCGCGGAGACTACTGCGAACCATATTGTACTGTGTATGATAGTAACTATCGTGATGAACAGTTAAGACTGAAGCCAGTCTTCATTGGACGTCTATATTTATGGACAGTCGGCCGGACAACGCGCACGCGCCGCCTCGCCAATGATAACCTCCGACCGGCGCCAGGCGTTACCGACAGCGCGACACTCGGAAAAAAAACTGTCTTTAATTTATGTGTAATCAACAACTGGCAACTCAATACTAATTGTTTGCGTTTCTTACCTATCGTACATTATTTATTGCTATATTTCAGACACACCAACTCACAAATTTCTACCATTACTACTAAAACTTGTTTAAGAAACTGAAATCGGTACTTAACTTACCATCTTCTAAATGTGACGGCTGTAAAATAAACTAGCCTAAATCCTCTGCAATTTGACAATGTACCTACCTCAAAATATACATTTTCAAACAAGTTAGTAGCACCCATTTCATTTAGCTGCTGGTTGTTTTCGGTTTGCTAATAGCATTCCACATCCTATTATCTGAAGTAAACATAAGTAGGTACTGACACTACCAACCCAAGTATATTCAGGTTCTAGAACTCATCACACAGGCCCTCAGTAATCATAGCTTATAAGCCCTGCCTAGATAATGAAGAGTAATATGGCCCAAAACATTATTATTATTGAAAAAATATTAGGTAATGCTTTTATTAGTTTTTAACTGTCTATTATTTTATGTATAATAGCTGTACCTACCCTGCCACGGTTAGCTGTGGTACATTATGGTAACATTGACAAGAAATGAAGAACAAACTACTAGGTACTAAAAACGCCAAAAGTAGATAAAATCAATTTTTGAAGTGGGTTGTACATCGTTGGAAAATAAAGCTTTTTGAGTTTTTTGATCCGTACACAAATCAACTTAATCTTATTAAAAGATATAGTTTTTCAGTCGACATAACTTTTTTTATTATTATTATTTGAAGGGGGGAAACGAGCAGACAAATCCTCTAATGGTAAGCCGTTACCGCCATCCATGGACACCTGCAACACAAGTGCGTTGTCGGCCTTTTAAAAGGAGCACGCTTTTTTTTAATGTTTCAAGGTTGCATTGGTCCGGGAATACCGCTGGCGACAGCTCATTCCGCAGTTTTGTTGTTCGAAGCTGAAAGTTTCTCGAAAAGCGTATAGTTGTGGACTGATAATCATCTGAATATTTGCGATGAAACTGCTGTCGCGTAGGACGATGGCGGAATGAAGCGGCGGGGATCAGTTGAATGTTATTAACTATTAAACATATAATAATTGACAGTTATTAATATTGTAGGTGCTTCATTGATAAGACGAAGTACTAATGTTCTGTCTCGTTAAAATCAAATAACAAGTTGCTTACATTGTGAAATGTATTTCCACACATTTTTAAGATTATTTTAACGTATTTCAATTTGTTGGTATAATTTTAGATGTCTTCAATTCTCTTGCACTTTTCGAATGAGCCGAATTTTCAAAAAATCTTCTTTCTTTTATGCGTTTTGCAATCTGTTCTGCCTCAAGGGCAAAATTGTTATTGTTCACCAGTCAGTCCAGCGTCATGTGCCCTGTATATAAATAATAACTTTAAAAATAGGCTTTTATCAATTTTGCTCCCCCTCGGCCACATTTTGCTCACGAATCAACAATTCAACATATGTTTCTTATATAGTGTCGTATACCCTATCTCGATGGCTCCTACGTAAACTGCCCTAAGTGTAAAAACCGAACTTTATAGGAGAGCAGTTTGAAGGTGCCGGAACTGCTTTTTATGTCATATCTCGTACACTATTGTTACAATCCTAACGAAAATTAGCAATAAGCATTATAATACCATGTTAATTACATTGAAGTTATTTTTTTTTGTATATTTATATTAAATTTCGAGATTTTGCACATTCGACTTTTTACTTGGTTGTTTTTTTATGATTAGTAAATTAAATAGACGTAAAAGGGCTTCAGTAACCTTCCTTCCTTATACTAGCATCAATATTTATATACTATAATAGCTTTGTGTCATATATTTATAACATTATCTGTTATCATTACTAGAAACCATTAATAGATCCAACCAGAAAATGGTATCTAATGTGTCGTAATTTCATTTTGAAGCATATACGCCCTTATACTGTGTGTAAATTATAGTTATGTCCTTGTGTCACATACAAAAAGGTATTCAAAAATAAAAGAATTTTGTATTAAAATCAAAAATTTTATTACAATCGAGTTTCTGTATCACCACCTTATATCACAACCATCATTGTGCAGAGTACATCGTTCGATTGGGCTTTATACGTGGCCAATTTGTGCTCATACGCCTATTTGCCTAAAATTAAAAAAAAAAAAAATTTTTTTTGTTTTTTTATATCTTAGAATAGAGCAAAATAAACCGATTGAGCTAATAATTGGAAAAAGCCTTAAGCGGCAGTTCCGCCCCTGTACGTAGGAGCCATCGATCTAGCTTCCGTAATATTTTAAACTAGTATTCTCAGATCAAATAAAAAAAGGTATAAGATAACTCACCGCCTTGCTTTTGTTGAAGCAGAAAAAAGTTGCGTAGTTCCAAGTAAACACACGTGTTACGCACTAACTACGCTATGAACTACGCTACTTTTCTACAGTATAGTTAGTGCGTAACGCGTGTGTTTACTTGAAACTACGCTACTTTATTCCGCTTCAACAAGAACAAGGCGGTGTGTTATCTTCCTTTTTTTATTTAACCTGAGCTAGTATTATACAGACTCTTTGTATTTACAAAAAAGAGAAAAGAAAGAGTCTAGTACTAGTATTATAGTAGTATTATTTACATGGATTCACCAATTTATTAAAAGTAAAATCAAATTATACAATATATCGAAATGCCTTAAAAGAAAGCAATTTTTTTTCTTTATATATAATAGTGATAAATTTTCTAAGCTATTCAGTGGTAAAGGCTTTCGATTTAGGTATCTCATAATAATAATAATATTGTCGAAAATTTAACACACAACGCCATCTAGTCCCTAACTTAGAACAGAGCTTGTATTATAGCTTGTATATCTATACTAATATTATAAAGCTGAAGATGAGAATTGTTTCTTTGAACGCGCTAATCTCAAGAAATACTGGTACAATTTGAAAAATTCTTTCAGTGTTAGATAGCTCATTTATCGAGTAAGGCTATAGGCTATATGTCATCACAATAAGACCTATAGGAGCGAAGCACAAATGAAGAATGTTAAACGGGGGAAAATTATCATGCTACGGGCAATAGCAATAGGAGACGCAAACGAGGTTGCGTGGGTCGGCTAGTCAGAAATAAAACTTCAAAATAGTATTTAAATTCTTTACGGTAAATACTATTTTATAGGTATTACGCAAGCAACACTATCGTAATTATAGTAACATTAGGTAGGAAATTACAAGTTAAGATACACTTGGTATAATATTCTAGATAAAGTCAGCCTGATGCTCCACATCCTTACTAGTTCATACTGGTTTGTCATCCTCGTTACTTAACGGCTCGTGTTAATGCGTCGTGTCAATAATTACGTTTGTGTTACTTATCTACCGTTATTTGGAACGGTTTTACTCATTAATTAAACTAATTCTATTTACTATTTATTTTAGATAATGGCGTCAGTGCAGGCCTATACGTTGTCATTTCGTCAGAGGTTTAAAAACCATTAGGTATATATTCTTCCCCTTTTCACCCGATTACTGCGAAACCAAAAGGAATGGTAATTGTTTTGGCAGTCTATGTATGTTGTGTTCCACCATAGCGTCTAAACTACTAAACCTATTTTAATTAATGGGGTGTCAATTAATTCGTAATAGTGGCCCGGGTAACATTGGCTGTATACATTTTATCCAAAGTTATAGTTTTATAAACTCTTTTATGACAATTTTATGAGAGAGCCTTGCTTTGACACAAATAGAACGGTTACATTGGAGTGGTACAACCCCTGTGATTTGATTTTGAATCCACCATGACGTCAACTGGTCAAACTAATTTATAAAAAAAAAGTATCGAACATCTGACACACAACGCTAGGCTAAGTAGATCTTGTGCTATAACAGCTAGACAAATTGACAGAATATTTATACTCTTTTTCATGTTAATTCATAGATAGTAAAAACACCCGAACTCCGAAAGAAACATTTGCAACCAATGCAAACATTTAGTCCGAACCAGAAATTGAATCCGAGACATCAACAAGTACAATTTTAACAAAAATGAAACCGACTTCAAGTTTCGACTCGATTTCTCTTGGATGCCATCATCAGATATTAATGTCCTTATCATGGTACCACCGTTGGGAGATCTCCTTTCCATTTAAAAAAAATCATCGAAATCGGTTGATAAACGACGAAGTTATCCCCGAACACGCATATAAAAAAATATATATATACGGTTGAATTGAGAAACCTCCTCCTTTTATTGAAGTCGGTTAAAAAACAGCAGTAGCATACGCTACCACTATGCCACCGATGCAGTTATTTTAAACTGCATAATTTATTTCATTCATCGTCAGATTATTCATGCACGTGTAATATACGCACTACCTAATACAGTTGTACGGGTGTTGTGTTTGTGTGTGTGTTGATAGATAGAATATTCTAGAAAATACTGTAACTAACCACTAATTATATACATCATACAGTTTAACAGAAACTCATACACTTGACCTTTGATAAGTGTAAGTACAATAGACAGACAGTCTTATCACTCATAATGATCATTAATAGACAACCTTTGTATAGTGATAACAAGAGGATTAATCAAAGATCCTTAAATCAGAACTAATTATAACCACTTTAGAATGTTGTAGAGTAAAGTGGAGTTAATTTTTGTTCATGAGGTGACGGATTAAAAATATAGAGTGACACCACCCCTAGTCATCAAATGGATGTCGTTAGAGGCGACAGGGACAACTACCCGACCCACGCAATAATTTTGATATATAATTTAATTACGCGTGATAATTTTCCCCCGTTTTTATAACATTCTTCATTGTTGCTCCGCTCCTGTAGGTCTTAGCGTGATGATATATAGCGTTCCTCGATAAATGAGCTATCTAACAATGAAAGAATAAATCGGACCAGCGGTTCCTGAGATTAGCGTGTTCAAACAAACAAACAAAGAAACTCTTCAGCTTTATATATTAGTATACATAAGTAAAACTTTAAGGAATCGGTATTGAAACTATGTATAAGATCCAAATACTAATATAACTTATACATATTAACAGTAAAAACCATTTTATTCAAGCTTACTGACAATAGGTACTTGTGCGCTTTAAAGGGCGCATGATGTAAATGACAACAAACTAACAGAAAGCTCTTAGGTTGAGTTGAATATAAAGAATAAATATTGATAGGTACTTAGGTTTTATTACAAATTTTGGTTTCCTAAATATAAAAAAAAACCTTTTCATTTACCTACTAATATCCTTTTTCTCGCTATTTACCGTATAAAAATTTGCAATCGATTGTCTTTCCTTATGAACATATCAATATGATAAAATAAGGACATGAATGTACTCTGGAATAGTCTGGACTTTAACGCTCTTACGTCGATGACGTCTGTTATCAATCGGACGACATGGTGTAAACAACTTCGCTATTTATAAAGACCTGTTAATAACTTGACCACATCGTGACCTAACCACACGTATCGAATCTTTTAAAGCTTTAGTGTAGGTCGCTTATGCCACCCACTTTATTCTGACACTAGCTGAGCCCCGAGGTATTACCTGCGGTACAACAACCACGGTGAATGCCACGGGGTGAATTGAGTCTAAAAAAGTGGCCTAAGTTACTCCTTAAATCATCAGCTATCTGACAGTAAAAGTCCCGTTAAATTCAGTCCAGATGCTCCGGAGGTTAGCCGATCAAACAGAGAGACAAAAATAAAAGTTTTATGATACCGTAAAGTACCGTATATGCTTTCAAATGCATTTAGTGAAAAGCTGTTTATTTTAAATTACTAACAGACACTTCAATTTTATTTATTTGTATAGATTAGTTTCTCGAGATCGTACATATTGTTTATAGTAGTATATGGTCTCTAGAACAAACAAAATAGTGAATTGATTGATTTATATTGAACGTAAAAGATGATGAAACTCAGTCAATCGATTACAGTAAGAACATTGAAGTAACATATGAGTCATATTAGCGAATTCTTACGTGTAGACGTAGACATTCGTACTTTTCTGTTGTTGCGTCATTTAACTAAACAAAAATTTGTGTACCTAAATTTCTCGTATCGATGCTTCGTTAAACTTGTATGTTTGTATTAAGATGACGTCTATTTTTACTATGAAGTAACTAATTTCAGTCTGACTTTAGGTCTTTAGAACGTTGTTTGACAGGACAACACTTACTTTTTAGTGATTTTTAGGTTAGAGATCTTCGGATGACAAATATATCAATCTTAATGTTTGGTAAATCAGAGTTAGGAAACGCCTATAAAATTCAGAAGACTTCAATTGCTTTCTTACTTCGACTCCTAGGTATATGGATATGCAGCATACGATCACAAACATCTATATCTACTATCTATTATATGTATTTAATCAAAACTATGCATGAATAATTTATTCTATATATGTTTTTAAACGAATTTATTTATTTTTAATCCAATAAAAAGGACTTTCATACAAACTTTCGACTCTTATTTTAACCCCTTAGAAAAAGAATTCCTACAAATGCTGATATAGGTTGTAACGTCGTCAGGATCGACATAAACACTAGAAATTATAACCTATTCGTTTTGTTTACATTTCACTGTTGAGAGTTTGGTTTTTGACAGATGTCACATCATTTTGACATAAACTTAACCTCTCCGATGTTGAACGCCACGTAATGGTCGCTGTCAATTTCTTCCAGTCTGTTGAATGCCACGTCGTGGTGTTTTTCCTGGTCTATTTTAACCATGAATTTAGCTGCTTTATATTGTTTGTCGCACTTAATTATATTAAAGAGAATAAAACAGAGATGCCCAGAGGCGCCATTTCATTACCCCACTACGTCAGTTGATAATGTAAATAGTTCTCATTCGGCGGGAATTTTTATGACGTACGGTTGCTGGTCGAGTGAACTTTGAAATTGAATTTATATATTAATTCGGGAGTGAATTCAAAAAAAAATCATCAATTATACATCATCTGATAGTACATTTAATGACCATTCTAAACATAACAATATCTTATTAGCCCCAATACATTTTTTATTGGAAATCGACGTTTTAATCAGAGGCGAAAATGTAACGGGAGTGCTGTCAAAATCGCCCACAGTTGTGTCAATTCGGATCAATATGGCGCCACTGACGAGTGGTTAAGGAAATTTCGTAGACTTCTCGATTTATTAAAGAGTTATCTGTCAGATGGGAACACTGAGGTAATTTTGTGGCTGGTAACATTCTACTAGTTTGTCATTCTTTTTTCCGGTCGCCTTGTAAGAGAGCGATCGATCTGATTTTGAATAATTGTTAATTCTTGTTGAATCGTTCTTAATTTGGCTAATCAACACGGTCCATGGCCAGATAGATGCGGCGGAAGACGTCCTGCTGTTAGATATCGTGAATTAATGGTTATTTCGACATTTTCTGGTGAGTAAAAATGTGGCCGCCACGTTCGACAAGAATGTTTAGTATTTGAAGCGAATTCTGCTATAAATTGGTGATTTCACTTACAGAACCTAACGCTAATGGATTCGTTGGAGTTTCGAAGGATTTAACACGTTATTTTGTTACTTGCAATTGTTGGAGCTTTGAAAGATTTTTGATATATTGTTACTAAAAGAACCCTGGTAAGTACTTGAATCATTACTATGAGATTAGGATTGATAACCAAAGTGATAAAGTAATTAACCAGTGAATTATCTTTGTTTTAGCACGAAGCGGGGTTTCTTTTTTTACTCTTTTTTTTTATTCTTGGTTCTTTTCTTGGTTATTAGTATTATCCTTATTAGAACATTTATTTTTTTTATAACCTATTTTTACAAAGGTTTGTTGTGTAAAGTTGCTCCCCACTTACATTTAATTAACCATGAACCTACCTATGGCATTAGTATAATAGCCATAGAAGCAAGAGGCTACCTTAACATCAACGCGTGGAGAAGCCAAAGAGAGGGACAGCCAGACATCTCCTGTCTGGCTCATGTAACGTAGAACTTTAATATAAGGGATTGCAATGACAACAGAAACAGTAACCATGTTAGCGCTACTATTAGCATAGTTTATCCACATGTAAGACCCTTCAGAGAAGAGAAGTGTAGAGTAGGTAGTGTGTCAGAGACACGGCAAACGCGGTGTCCCTAAACAAAAAATTAAAAGAAATAGTAAAAGTGAGTGAAAAAACTATTTTGTAACATAAATACAATAGTTAAGTGCCAATAGTGACCATATAGTGTTATCTCTGTTAAAATTCTATTAACTACGTCAATATACACAAAATAAGATATTGATACTTCATCTGTGCAAAAGTTTGTAATTGAAAGTTTAAGGATTGGTAAGTGATAAGTGAGGGTGAAAAACAAGACACGATCAACAACTCTGAGCCTCAAGTTACATCGTTGGCAGTGATAGTTGCGATTTGTTTAAAAAAAAACATAAAAACTGTGACCGGCCTTGTGTATGTTTCCGATATTTATAAGTAAGATTAGTAAATAACATACACTATAGTTTACTGTACATATTGGACTATAAATTAGATTCTATAAATCTTTCTTTAGTACCAATATTCTCTTATGGAATCTTATGTGGTTACAAAATAACAACCGTTATATGAAAAATTTTAAAAAACAATCGTTTTACCGCGTCATTGCTGCGTTCCAAGCCAAGCCAAGCATACGTCAAAACAAGAACTCATTACTAGATTTATGCTCTGGGTTCTAGCCCTTTTAAGCCAGTTATGTGCCTTAGAGCATATACATCCTCTAAGTTAAGTGCATAGAGAAATATGGTCGCAGTATTACACTAATTAATTTGGTATCACCTTATTGAAGAACTCCATACTAATTATTTTTTTGGAAATTGCTAATACTACCAAATATATATTATTTCTTTAAGTAATAATGGAATCACCTAGCTATATAACAGTAAGAAACAAACAATTGCGACGCTCCTTTTTTCATGTCTCAAGTGAATCCATAGACAGTTTGTCATCAGACCTAAGCGTTAAAAGCATGATGGATCTATCCACCACCGTAAAAAAGGATGAAATTATGGAGCTCAAAAATACAATTGATAGGCTTAAGAAGGAAATTTTGAATGCGGACCTTGAAATAGAAACTCTTCGTCTAGAAAATGGTTCGTTAAAAAAAAGTTTAGATGAGGAAAGAATGAATACCGAGCAATTAAGAAAATTATACATTACAAGTTTAAATTCCAACACAACAACTTTATCAACAAGACGCTCTAAAAAACAAACTGCAATTACCTCAGCCCGAAGAATTAACTTTGACAACTCCTATTCTCAAACACCTAATGCACCTGTCATTAACACAACTACTGAAACAATCAAAGGTGAAATAAAAGTTAAAGAAATAAATACTATACCTGCCGATATATCGACAGAGACCAGTAGCATCTTTCAGAAAAATACAGAACCTCAAGTAAAGGATAGCGGATACGGAAGAATAATCCTGTTATCGGATGAAGATGGAAAAAATATAGTACAAGGATTGTTAAAGAAACAAGATAAACATAAATTTATTATTAACAGATACTCCATATCAGGCTTTAGAAAACCGGGAGCGGCTGCAGATGAAGTGTTATCGCATTGTAAAAGTCTGTCAGAAAATGTGACCATGACTGACAATGTGATTATTATGACGGGCAGAAATGATTCTAATCCAATAAAGTTTATGGCGGAAATGGCCGCAGCAATCAAAGCGTTAAAAAATTGTAATATTTTCGTTGTGAATGTTCGGAACAATGCATTTCTAATTAAGCACAAACTTAACTACAATCTAAAATTATTGACAGACACATATAAAAATTGCAATTTCATTGATGCAGATAGTTTTAACAGTATATTAACTCAATTAACACACAAAATAAATACGGTTCAATATTATAATAAATTCCTTTCTTACAATAACAAAACAAAAACAAAAGACATTGTTACAAGATTTGATAATTTACAAAAACAATCAACTGCAATAAATTTGCCTTCAGCAACAGTAATAAGAACTGAACTAGTGAAACAACCTCGTAAAGGTACCATTCCATATTATTTCTTAAAAGCTGACACAGTACAATTACTTCAATTGACTTCAGAAAATACTTCAGTCAACACAAAACCGTTTTTTCGTAACTAATAAGAAAAGTAATCGAAATCAATTTACTCTTCTTCACCAAAATATAGCAGGGGCTCTGAACAAATTACATGACATTGAAGTGGTTATTAATGAAATGGTTGAATCCAAATTAAACATTGATATCGTATGTCTCAGTGAACATTTTGTCAGTAGTAGTGAAGAAAAGTATCTTAAACTGAATAACTTCTACCTAAGTGCTATATATTCGCGATCTAATCAGCGTAGAGGAGGAACATGCATACTATGTAGAAATCACATACAAAGTTTTGAATTAAAAGACATTAGTGAATTTAGTATAGACAAACACTTTGAAATTTGTGGAATTGAAATAAAGGCTATACATGTTATTATATTATGCATATATAGAACGCCTTCGTCAGATACAAATATATTTTTTGAACAGTTTAACAAGACCTTATCAAAACTACAACATAAGAAAAATAAAATAGTAATAGCTGGGGACTTTAATATTAACTTCCTCAGCAATGACAATAATTGTACAAAATTCAAGGAGCTCATTGTAAATTATGGTCTAGATTATCACATTAGAGAGCCTACCAGGATAAATACGTGTATAGATAACATAATCAGTAATATCCCAAATGCAATAGGCAGAACACATAATGTCTGTTTGTCTGATCATAATACTGCACAAACTATTACATTTGAAAATGGCTCAAAACCTATACCAAGCTACTGCTTTATAACCGTGCAAGATATGAGTAGAGACAATGTCGACAAATTCATCGAGTGCATAAGTAAACTATCATTTTTTGAAGTTTATAACAATTCGGATACTAACACTGCTTTTGATTATTTCCATGACACAATCACTTTATTTTATAAACTATGCTTTCCTACTATTAAGGTAAAAAAGAAGTACACACAAAGTAAATTAAAGTGGAAAACAAAAGGGCTTAAAATTAGCTGTAACACTAAAAGAAAACTAAGATTTAATTACTATAAAAATAAAACAAACGAAAATAAAATAAAGTTCAAGGCATACTCCAAAATGTTAAAAAAATGTATTCACAATCTGCAATCCTTATGCAATATTAAGCACATCGCATATTCGAAAAACAAGGGTAGAGCTACATGGGATATAGTTAAACGTACTATAGGTACTGATAAGCCCAAAGAATGCATTGACAGTATTGTTGATAATAATATAACAATTACAAAGGGTTCAGAAATTGCTAATCTGTTCAATAATTTTTACACTGATGTTATAGAAAGTGGTGGAAAGGTGAAAAATAGTACTAGTTTAACTATGAAAACAAACAATCAAAGCATATTTTTAGAACCTACTAATCCGATAGAAATATATAACCTTATTAACTCATTAAAAAATACAAAATCGTCAGGTTACGATGGAATTTCAACAGAGCTTCTAAAAAAAATGTCACAGTTTATTGCTAATCCTCTTTCGTATATCGTTAATTTGTCACTAGAAAAAGGTTGTTTTCCAGACAAATTAAAAATATCTATCGTCAAACCTTTATACAAAAAAGGGCATAAAAAAGATAAAAATAATTACAGGCCCATAGCATTACTCCCTATTATATCAAAAGTTTTTGAGAGAATTGTTTATAAAAGAGTGGTTTCCTTTTTAGAAAAGTTCAGTGTTCTTGCAACAGAACAATATGGGTTTAGGAAAAATAAATCCACTTCATTAGCAATATTTCATTTACTTACGTCAGTTTCAAACAACATTAATGCAAAAATAAAAACTACGGCGCTATTTCTCGACTTAAGTAAAGCCTTTGATTTCGTTCAGCATAATATTCTCATTGATAAACTAGATAAAAACGGCATAAGAGGCCCGGCTTTAGAATGGTTTAAATCCTACCTAGAAAATAGAACTCAGATAACTAGAATAACTAAATTTGATGCCGAACTCAATAGTATTATAGATTATGACTCCCATCCGCGACTTAATCACTTTGGAGTCCCACAGGGAAGTATCCTAGGTCCTCTTCTCTTTCTTATTTATGTGAATGATCTGCCACAAGCAGTGAAAGAAAAATGCATCCTATTCGCTGACGATACTACAATCATCATAAATTGTAAGAACGAGAAAACATACGAACTAGAAATACAAACCACCTTAAATGAGATCATTGCATGGTTAGAGTGTAATGCACTTAAGATTAATTTAGGCAAATCAAAAATATTAAATTTTAAAACACCGAAAAGCAACCATCTCCCTATTAAAATTTCACACACCAATCAAATGATAGAGCAAGTTCATAAAATTAAATTTTTGGGTGTAATACTTGACGAACATTTTACGTGGAAAAACCATGTTGAGGAAATATGTATGAAAATTAGCAAATTTGTTTTCGCTTTGAAAGTAGTAAGTAATGAGGTTTCGAGGTCAACTGCAATGACAGTGTACCACGCTCATGTTTGTTCCATAATCCGGTATGGTATTGTCATTTGGGGCAATTGTACTGAAATTGAAAGAGTTTTTATAGCACAGAAAAAATGTATCCGCTCAATTTTTAACATGGAATGGACTTCATCTTGTAGACCTGTCTTCAAAGCTCACAACCTTTTAACTGTCCCTTGTATTTATATATATGAAATTGCAATATTTGTTAAAAATAACCGTTCGCTTTTTGAATCTAAAATTAATTTTAGCAAACGTATAGCAACACAACTACCATTAAATATGCCAATACCCAGAATCGAACTATTTAGACGAAATTGTGTGTATATGGCTCCACTTATATACAACACAATACCCAAGTGGATAACTGACCTACCACTCAAGAAGTTACGTGTTGTTCTTAGAAAATGGTTGGTAGAAAACAGTTTTTATTCCGTTAGAGAATTTCTACAAAAAAATTCGTGTCCGTCGTATCATTTTAGAAATGCATTGTAGGTGTGTATTGGATCTGATTTAGTTATTGCTAACTAGCAATTAATTTAGTTTTAGCAATGAATAATTACTGAACGAAATTTATTGTAAATTTGTATGCCTATTACTGGCGAAATGTGTATCGTGCATATTGTTTTTCTTTTTACCATCTTTTTGTACCACATTTATGCAAATAAAAATATTATTATTATTATTATTATCAGACTCTACGGGTAATAAATCTGCTTTTAAACTTAATTGTTCATCAGTCAGTACTCCCCGCCCTAGACTAAGGGTTCAATGTTGGCCGAGTTATCCACGGCATTGTTTGTTATTTTTTAGGTTATTTGTGAGTTACCATTGGGGGCAATATTAGTGTTAAGACCCGCGCCTGGCGCCTGAAATATTATTGGTTTCATTTGTTTCAATTTTTTTATTGTTTTATTCTGGCGAGGGTTAGTTGGTTTGTTCGTTTGTGTTGACTCCCAGTGGTAGCAAGCAAAGACACAATTAGTTTACATTCATTTATTTAGTTATTAACACAAACCATTTTTTTTATATATATATTACAAGGTATTCAATGTATTAATTTATTTGTAATCAAAAGCCTGAAGACAAAGTTTTAGGCTACAAAATTAAAAAATTACAGACTTCCAGACTAACCTATATACGAAATGTTAACGCCTATTTTACCCCTTAGGGGTAGAATATTCAGAAATGCTTAAATACGTATCTACTCATTTTTAATCAGTAGTCCAAAAGTAAAGTTTAAGGTTTAAGTAACTTAAAAAATGACGGATTTCCGTACAAACTTTCAACCCCTATTTCACCACCTTAGGAGTAGAAATTCCGATTTTTTTTGCTTAGTGGGTGTCTACTCAATGAAATGATTCTACTCACCAAATTTCATAGCCCTAACTATAATAGTTTACGCTCAGCGATGATGAATCAATCAGTCAGTCATTGTGATCATGTTATTTTATAAGTATAGATAATAATATATTTGTGAGATAGTATACAGTATTTTGGCGGTGGGATAACTGTTACTTACCTTCTAATTGCTACAAAATTTTTGGGGGTTTACTATATTTACCACAAATTTTCCTTTTTATTTTATAACATCATAGGTGTCCATGACAAGCGCGACCGACGGCATAACGTGCTCTCCGAGGCACGGGCGGGAAACACCGCCGTTTTCCATATTCCAGGCTGCTATTAAGAATTTTCTGTAAGAAAAACCCAACAATAGTCCGACCCGGGAATCGAACCCGAGACTCCCGTTCGACAGTCGCTTACGCCAACCGCCAGACCAATAAGGCAGTTAGGAACAGTTTATATATTATTAAATTATTAAGTAAACATTTATAAAGCAAATTACAAGCTTTTTATAATTTAGTTAATTTACGGAAGGTTATTACGCAAGCACCATGCTTGCTGTAAGAGAGGCAACAAAGCACTCAGAACTGTCTTCAACTTCTAACTCTCGCAACCAAAAAGGATCAAGAACCTCACTCAGAAAGAATCTAACAGAACTACGTTCGAAAAGTGATCGACGAACTGAACGGTATTGGTTATTTATTATACACTCGGAAATAAGAGAAGTGCAGGCCTCAAACAAAACATAACGCACGTATAACCTAGTGATTTAAGCGTTCGTCATGTCGCTTCCTACTTCGCAAAAGTGTTCTGGATTCAAATCTTACATGGGATAACACTTTATGTGATCCACAAATTGTTATCCTGAGTCTGGAGGTTCTTTATTTACATTTCTTGTTTGTTTGTAAATTCCCCTACGAAACAGGACGCATTCCTAGTGCGGCAGTTGTTTTTAAAAAATAATGTGTATATATATCTGATTTATTAAGGTTATGTGAACCTAGGTCATAAATAAATAAATCAACATCCGTCTGTTAGTTCCTTTTAAGACAAATTTGTGAAAAGTGTACTTCTCGAAACTAATATTTAAGGTGATAAGCGGTCATTTACTCTACAATCTGGAGAGCTATTATAAGGTCATTCATAAAAGAACGTGTTTAAAGCATGACACGCTAACAGATTGGCGCCTGGACAGTAGGTATATACAGCTGATAATGATATTTAAGCAAGCAAAGTTAAGATTAGCAATCGCTCTACGCACTGCGGTCTCGCTCCTAAAATTGCCAAATATTCCACTGGTCACTTACTGTCATGAACTTTGTCAGTGAGCCCAGAGAACAAAATGTGTTAAAGCGGTCAAGAACAAGCTGTGACACAATTAATATCCTCTAATCGAATCGCTCTATGGCTTACTATGGGCACTGGTACTACTTACCAGCCGATCTAGAAAAGCGATAAACATTTTTTTCTGAAATTTAGTGAATTTACTGTGTCAAAAAAATGCAAGTATTAATCAGAAAGTTAAGTGCTCAAAGAATTTAAAAGTCTACTCAAATACCTGAACAGCAATAATTTCTGCAACATACAAAGCATTTCAGATGCAAGTTTGTAATTTTATACACGGCCGGGTCGATTTAGCTATTTTGGTTTTAAAATGTTTATGGTAGTCCAGGGCAGGTTTAAACTGTGACAAAAAATCCAAATGTCACGCGTACGAAATAGCGGGCACAGCTAGTATATTATATAAATGATGTGTATGTAGTGCTTTGTAATTTACTTGTTTGAGCACGTAACATATATGCGCCTATCTCACAGGATTTCTACACCACTCAAAGATTGACTGGTAGAGAATGCGAATGAGTATAAATAAAATAGATTTGTGTCCAAAAAATGATTTATGTGCTAAAGATTTGATTATCAGTTTTTTTTATTAATTATACACCTACCATGAAAAAAACTTAGTCTTTAGAGACTTAGTTTTTGTTGTTAGCTACTTTGAGTGGACTCATTGATGTCCCATTGATTGTTATTTAATGAGTTCCTAACTGTAAATAAAGTTATCCCCATAAATAACGAATGCGAATTTTGTTAATAATAAATGAGAGTTAAACCCGGAACCCCAGCGTGTATGCTTTACGTTTACACCAAGAATCATATTACATAGATTCATCACTTAACATTCGAAAGGTTATTAATCCCGAAAAAAAAACTGCCAATCACTGGACACACAGCTGACGAAGACGGATATACATCTGATATCATGAAAAAGCCCGTGCCCCTTTCAATCTTATCAGTCATAACCACGGACAATACTGCGAATATTCGCGCTTAGAAGTGTAAGAAGTGAGAGTGATAAATTAAAACTTTAAGGGAGGCTATCACCAAGGCACGGGCGGTGACCGCTGTGTGAGGTCCAAAACCACGTGTTCGGGATGTGGTTGTGCTTCGTATCCGCCTAGAAAAATACCGTAGAAAAAACACGTATCTTATTGACAGCAAAGTTAAATCGATATTAATAATACCTACCTGTGTGACTGAAGAGTTTGTTTTTAGTTTGATTGAACACACTAATGTCAGGAAGTAGGTACGGCCATATGGGTCCGGTTCAAAAAATTTGCCATTTATAGGAAGGCTATATAGGTGTCAATGAAAAGTGTTTAAAAGCGGCCAAGTGCGAGTCGGACTCACCCATGAAGGGTTCCGCAGTAGCAAGTAACAGAAAAAGTAAAATTCTCGTGTATCATTGGCTAATACTCAGCCTCAGATTACTTTGTCTAAGATTAGCCAAGACACACGAGAATTTAGGCGTTAACGATTGCAGAAAGAAGAACGTTTGCAACTTGGCTAGGGGGGCTGTACCTAAATAAATACTTTTACATCAGTTGTAGTGGAAGGGTTAACTAGTCAAATCGACAGCAGTAATAAGACTCGATTCTACATATGCTAACAAAGTAAAAAGTATCAAAGTTGGCTTCTAGTGCCGTTGAGAACTGTTGCCTAGTTTGGTCCCTTATTGTAGAATTATATTAGACCGAGCCGTGCCCGGGGCCTGCCGTGTACTAGACAGGACGGGGCACGGATTTAAAACATTACATACATTTTGTATGGAGCAGTTTATATCACATAGTGTTTGTGCGTTGCGTCCGTGATAGATAAATAGAAAACTCTTACACTCGTACACCATAATATTGGTGGTACACATAATATTACACAGTTACAAGAGTACATAAAATATGAGATGTAGTGTGTAAAGGGCGACCTTATTGCCAAAAGCAATCTCTTCCAGGCAACCTTAACCTCCGAGCCCGTCTACCAACATACGTCGCCGAATTCGGCCCGGTTCGGACACGACCCGGTCTAATGTAAATCTACACTTTATTGACTCTTATGAAGGCCCACAGGAAAAATGTGGATACTCATACTTCGTATTCCTAAGCCGCCACCACACGGAACTTATAAGCTATCGTATAAATAACATAATAAAAAACCGATTTCAAGAACTGGACCAAATTAAAATGGGACCACACAAGATGCACCAGCTTTCAGATAAAAAAGAATCAACATTATCGGTTCAATTTGGTTCACTTCACCCAGTCGAAAGTTCTGAGGTTACAAACATAAAAAAATGCAGTCGAATTGAGAACCTCCTCCGTTTTTGAAGTCGGTTAAAGAGCAATAAGAGCACGCTTCTTCGTCATAAACTATCGTGTAACAATACAAACGTATGTTTTAAGTTTTTAATAAATTGATAATAAAAAGAGCAAATAACATATTCAAAATAATATAATGAATAACAGCTACATAACAACTATTAAAATATTCTGTTACCATGTAATTAGTATAATTCTATACAATTTGTTTTATTTCTTTGATAACAGGATATGGCACTGATAAAGTTCTCGTTGTAATGAAGACAGACAAAACAGGAATCAGTATCAGTTGTCAAGAGATTACCAATAGGTATACATTACTGAAAAAAACAATAGTAATTTTAGTAACAAGTACAGAAATATATACAATTATCTCAAAAATTGTTTAAATATATAAGCTTTAATGATTAATACTCGTACCTACAATTTATTAATTCCATTTGTGGGTGTGGTCCTAAGATGCTCGATAACTTTAAGTGGCAATTTATTGGTACTTTATAATAACTTTTCGTTCAAATTTATTCATTTTATAATCGTTGCTAGCTTTTGCCCGCGTATGATGTTCTCCTAGCCGATAACGGCTACAGCGGCCGGTCTCAATGGAGACCAGCCAACTACGCAGGAGATATTATATGTATAGTGCACAAGTGTGTGCGCAAATACAGGTGCACTGTCTGTTTTCCCTCTCCCATAATCCGATAGGACGGTTAACCGACACGTCCGGGGGAGATCAGGCGCAGGACCGATAGCTTTACGTGCTCTCCGACGCACGTGGGCGTGGGTTCAGACCCTAACTTTCAATTCAAATTCAATTTGCATATGTCAACCGCTAGACCAACAAGGCAGTTAAGTTAGTTTGACCGTGTATATCTACCTAGTCGATTATCACGATAAAGAGTAGTCCTTCGTCAAGAATCAAAGTATCTCCGTGCCAAATTTCATTAAACTAGGTGGAGCCCTTTAGCAGTGAAAGCGTAATAGACAAAGTTGCTTTTGAATTAATATCTAATATTAAGTATGGTTAAAGAAATTTGGGTAAATACCTCTGGGTCCTGGACCACAGACGACAGTAGAACGATATGTATTTCTCTTGTCTATCATAACTAGATACCTACATGAGTTTAAGAGTGTTGAGAGTAAATAGTGTAGGTATTCGAGTAAGGCCAATCTATATGTGTAAAAGAGGAAGTTGACTGACATAGAGATAGATCAACGCACAGCTTAAACCGCTGAACCTAGAATCCTGAAATTTTGCATGTACATTATTTATATAGTAAGTGAGCATTAAGAAAGGAATGTTTGAAATTCCACCCCTAAAAGGGTAAATCAGGGGATGAAAGTCTGCGTGAGCGAAGCCGCGTGCAAAAGCTAGTCATCAAGAGCTTGCCTCCTGTTTGCAGTAGTTAAGTGCTCTGCACGGTTCAACATTTACCTACATAAAACCTATTTTTGATTGCACGGATGGCGTAGTAGTTTAAGC
This sequence comes from Spilosoma lubricipeda, assembly GCA_905220595.1. Lineage (NCBI taxonomy): Eukaryota > Metazoa > Arthropoda > Insecta > Lepidoptera > Erebidae > Spilosoma > Spilosoma lubricipeda. The sequence continues at coordinate 9,895,643 of HG992290.1, forward strand.
GATAACCAGGCTGCTTTCTACTACGCTAACTATTGTGGATTCAAATCCCACATGGAACAACACTTTGTGTGATTCACAAATTGTTGTTCTGAGTCCGAGTTTTCTTTGTGTCCGTTTTATGCATGATACTAAAGTCCCCCGCGACACTGGATTTATTCCTAATGCGGGGGTTGTCTTTTTAGAAAAAGAAAGAAAGAATTATAATATATCTTTTAGGCAACTTAATATTGTTTGTATCTTTAATAATACCTTAGGTAAGTACTATTTGTATTGTCCATTTTGAAAAATGACCTGACTCTCTAAAAAGACGTATAACTGTACTTAATACCGTAGGTAATTTCTTCCAGTCTATCTTTAGGCGATGCCAAAAGACGTAGAAACGCCTGTGCAAGAAACGTCTATCGATGAGGACCATTAATAGTAGGTATCTGTAAATATAAAAACATCAAATAACTGAGAGGAACAAGAAACTGCTCAATACAAAGAAATTGACATATACTGAAGGAGTATAAAAGATTATGAATGCAACTAAATGAATAAATAAAATAAGCAGAGACATAACGAGACTTCTGAAGCCCTGAACCGTCGAGAAGAAATTGGTACCTTAAAGACTGCAAACCGCATGGGATTTTTTTATTTTAAAGCGATAGTGGGTTTATAAGAAATAATGTTTGTTGGCAAATACCTAATCTCTATCTATCCTTACTTATATTATAAATGCGAAAGTAAATTTGTATGTTAATCTCTTTGTGGTCGCAGAGCGACAAAGCCCTTCAATAAAAAAAAAAAAAAAAAAAAATTGTATGTCGGTCACACTTTCACGCCAAAACTACTGAGTCCAATTTAAATGAAATTTGGTACGTGAGTCTGAGAAAGGACATAGGCTACTTTTTAATGCGAAAAAAGGGTTGCAAGGAGTTGAAAGGGGGGATGGAAGGGTGCATAAATGTTGCCCATAGTCACTACGTCACGCGGACGAAGTCTGTATATATAGAAGAATATACTTGTATGTACTTCTGTTATTCGTAATCAAACATAATTATATTAATTGATTACTTTGTTAACAGTAATTAGTTCTAGTCTTGTCTAGTTTGATGCGATCATTTACCCTTTACCCTTGACCACAAAGACTCGAATAGTTGCTCTATTTACATATATTTACTAGCTGACCCGATAAACTACGTACTGCTTGAGTAAATATACATATACATATATATATTTCAACTTTTCCTTGAGTAAATATTTTCTTAATTTCTCTTTTTTTTTAATAGTTATGCCAGTATCAGTTAATACAGGTAGTGAAAAAAAAATTTGTCTCTACAAACCTTGTCCTAACAATAATGCATACATAGAAATATGAATTATCCAATTTGGTGCAGCCTAATGGAAGTTATGTTTGTACATAATTATAGTGATTCATTTTTTATACATAGATTATTATATTTATTTTTATATTTACATTATAATTGATTTGCAGTCCTTACTGCCTGCCGTTACTACATATGGTGACGGATTATAAGATATGTGGTGGTGACAATCTATATGGATGTCAGTCAAGATATATGTATGTATAGTGTATCCAATCATTTATTTAACTTTTGACAGCTCTAATACTTAATCAAATAGTGATACCCTGACCCGTTACCGATTCGATTTCTTTTATCGATCGATTTTGTACATGAAGAGGTTTTAATCGATTTAACACACTTATTATTTTACCGATAACTTCGTAATTTTATCGATTATTAAACCGCAACACCGGACGCGTAGCGGACATTTTGTAGTTAGTCATAATTCACATTTTCATACGTCGAGTTGAGTATTTTTATTCCTCCGTATTGATTTATTTGTGAATTCTCACGTTGAGTTGGTTGAGTTGAGCGTATCGTCCCTCCCTTCGTTACTGTCAAAATGCCAAAAATTAAGGTGCTCAAAGGACAAACAAGAGAGTTTGTCTTGCGACTTCGTGAATACTTTGAAAAGGAGACCTGTAATAATGGACCTCTTATAGCAGTGACTCAAGTTTAGAGACCGTGTGATTTGATATAAAATATAATCACAATAATGTTATTGTATGTTTTATTAATATAATCGATAATCGATTTATTTCAAACCCGTTTTTATAGTCTGTGGTCATTCATTATGAATGACACATCTCTAAGTGGGCGGAGCCCGTCCATGAAGTACAGTATTCCCTCTAGTACATTGATCAAAAATTATTACAAAACTTTATGTGCGTGATCTGTCAAAAGTTAAATAAACGATTGGACGCACTATAGTAAGATACACATACTTCTACGAAATAATAATAGTCAGTGTTTTAAAAGGGCATGAGTTTTTTGTAGGTACACTCTTTTCCTACCCTCCGTATAGAGACTTTAAGCAGTAAGCACTTAGAACAATAGTGACGAAGTATCAATAATAATAAAAAGTTATAAGCAGGAAACTGTAACGATAGGTTTGAATAAATATTAAATACAGTAATATTTTATTTTTTACTATAATTTAATACTAACAATAACCTATAGAGAATCTTAAAGAAAAGTAAAGGAAAATCGAATTACTAGTATACAATACTTTGTTTAATTCACACTCATGATTTCTTCTTCTTGAAATAACTAAGCGATCTTTGAAAAACACATAAATACTTACATTTATTAAAAGCAGGTATAGTTTAAGTTTAAGAAAATATTTGTAAACTTTAATTTTCTAACTATAATGCTTCTACATAACCCAAATACCAAATGATATTATCAACATCATTTATAACGATAATAACTAATTAAAATACACATTAGCGTTATCATTAAATAATATAAGAAAAACAGAGGAATTTCTATCATTCATTAAAATGAGATATTATTTATTCAGCTCCTCTATTGGACAGACTGTCACATAGGTTATCAAAAGTGTCACTTTTACAAAGAACACTCAATGACTTCAAATAGTGGCAGAAACGATTGTTCCTCTTCAAGTTGACTTGGGTATCAGTCTTGGATTTTTCTATTCTACAGATGGTCCGACATGATGACCAGTAGTCCAGCGCCAACGATCTGCGATCTAATGTTGACCACGAACTTAAGAAGGAAGTTAAATGTTTGTGCCGTGTAACAATCTTGTCTCTCTCCCTAAAACAAAATAAATAATTTACGTAACAATTAAATAAACAAAAATTTCAGACATCTAGTACACAGCGCCACCTAGCTTAAAATTAAGCAGAGCTTTTTCTATGACACCTATTGACTGCTAGAATCCTCACCTTTTTTTTAATACATACATATTAAATTCATAGAAAACACCCAAACTGCGATACAAATATTTGCAGGTCATACAAACATTTGGTCCGACCCGGAAATCGAACATTCGTCGCATACATTACTCTACGCCACCAAAGCTGTCAGAGAGAATTTCTAATGTGATCGAAAATAAAATATGAGAGTACAATACAAGAAGAAAATAATGAAAAGAACCTTAAAAAACTCTTTTTACCTGACTGGCAAGAAAGGTTTATTAAACAGTTATGGCGCATGGAATTCTATTATTTTAAATTATATAGATAATATGCTATAAGGTTGTAAATTATGTAAAATAATTAAATGCATGAAGCTGAAATGCAATTGTTAGGATCCATGTGTGGCGTGACTAGGATGCTTAAGGTGAGGAATTACTACATTAAAGGAAGTCTGAAATAAGGACCAGTGGATGAAAAGTTGAGAAGCAACAAGTTAACCTGGTATGGACATACATCTTCCTAGCCTTTATTATCTCCGAGACACGCGCGAGTTTAACCCCGCCTTCTTCTATACTCCGGGCTGCTACTTTCAATTTCTTGAAAGAAAAACCCAACAGCAGTTCGACCCGGGAATCGAACCCGAAACCTCTTGTTCTGCAGTCGCTTACGCTAACCACTAGACCAACGAATCAGCTGTAGTATGGACATGTGATGCGTAAAAATGAGCAAAATGTAGTTAAGAAAGTTTTAAGTATGGAAGTCGACGGATGGACTGCGTAGAGGATATGGACAGGAAGAGAGTAAACAGTGAACTAACAAGTAAAAGAGGAGAATGGAGGAGGAAAACTCATTGCAACGACCGGCCTCAAATAAAATTAGGAAAAGGGTAGGGAGCTGATGACAATGATGGGTCACCATATACTGTATACTCGAGACATATAGATCGAGTATAACTGTAATCCTTATTGATTGCATTTGTCCTCACTCCATAGCCATTTAGTTACACCATAATAGTTGTTTGATCGTTATATAATTACGATCAGCTAATAATCGTGTCATTTTAATGTTATCCATTGATTAACGATTTAATATTGTGTCACACCATCTGTCAGATAAGCTATCCGGGACTTGTCTGTAACAGGTGTAACAGGCCTACATTAATTTTTTAATTACACATCTTAAATTTAATTTATGAGATATTTCTAATAGCCGGTATACGCGGCAACGATTTATCGTAGTGAAGTGACTGCGCAGTTTATCGTACGTCCATTGTGTGATCCACACGTCTAAAACACCTGCATCGATCATTGGTTCTCTGCAGAAGCTCAGATTATAAACATGTCATCCGCGATAGAAGACGATGACGCGCTTGCGATGACCTGGCTCATTTTGTGCAAAAGAAAAGAAAATCACGTAGTGTGTGGTGTAAATAGTAGCTTCTTAAAAGAAACTCACACTCTCACATACAATTATTAAATAGGTTGACTGACGTGCGCGGACGCGTCCGTCTACAGCAAGATTTGTGAACGAACTGAACGATTGGCCTAACTTCCGTCCACACACTACGATATAATTGTTAATGTTTTAATTAAAAAAAAATACCCTGTTAATGTTAATTTACTACTATGTGGTAAATGTCGCTGACGGCACAATTATCCATACATTTATGTAATTATATTTATAACCTTGTATTTTGTTGTTGTTTATTTACCTAAATAAAAACATAAAGAAAAAAACTGCAACCGCGATCGACAACGATTTATCGAATAAAATTGGTTCCTGCCTCTAATCGTTTGCACCAATAAAAAGTCTGTGCGAAGTTTCGAACACACCATCGATAAAACTGCACAAACGAAGTGCGCAGGCCGCAGTCACATCGCTAGGATAAATCAATGTCGTGTATACCGGCCATAAAGCGTTATCAAGTTAGAATTGAGGCCAGCTGACTGGATGTCGCCTGTGGTTGATACACGAAACGAGTGCCGTCTGATCTCGACTGCCCGAACAGAATAAGTAACGATAATGAGATTAAATGACTTGTCCGATTTATTTAACTTTCTGTCTGACCTTTGGCACTCAATCGCATAACAATAATCAGCCAGCGAACTACAATGATGCATAATCCATACTAATGTTATAAATTCGAAAATAACCATTGACTGCTGATCATAAGGTCTCGGGTTTGATTCCCGGGTCGGACCAAATGTTTGTATGATCTACAAAATATTTGTTTCGGAGTTTGGGTGTCTTCTATGTAGAATATGTATGTATTTACGAAAAAAAAAGTATATATTTGAACCAGTTGTCTAGTATCCATTACACAAACTCTGCTTAGCTTGGGACTAAATGACGTTGTGTGTTAGATGTCCGAAATATTTATTATTTATTACTATTCTCTTTATTATATTTATATATACATATTAATTACATTTTTAAATATACGTATTAATATTATTACTCTCTTTATTAAAATTATTATAACCTATTATTACCATTTTTAAATATACATATAAAAACAAATCCATTCAAAAATATAAAAAATAGAAGACCACCCGACCTCGGGTACAGGGACCTAGAAACCGGTGGTTAGGGCTCCAAAGACAGGAACCTCCTCACAATACGAATCGTGTCAAGGAGGACTACCTTCTGCATCAGACCCTTGATCCAGCCGTCTAACATGAGCCTCTTAAAGTGTTGGTCGAGGCTCTTGGCAATTAATCCGTGATCAGATAAGACTATCGGAACAATGATCGCCGAATCTACATTCCACATTTCGACAATCTCGTGGGTAAATCCAAATATTTTATTTGTTTCTTTTTCGACTTTCACGTGATTCTCGTCAATATCGATATCGATATACTGCCGACACCCAGGATAGCGAAGTACTGTTCTCCATTGCCCCATACATGACTTCAAAAAAGTGCAGAGTTGTATCAATTTTATACAACTCCAGTACCCTTAAAAGCCATGTATGTGGCACCGAGTCATAAGCCTTCTTGTAATGTATCAGATGTCGCCAGACTCTTACGATTGCGACGTACCTGCTGGCTAATGGTCATATCTATTATAAGGAGCTCTTTAGTGCTACGGGTCCCACTTCTACATCCATTCTGAGAAACGGAAATTATCGAATTATTATTAATATGAGCAGTGATTTTAAGTCTCAGAATAGATGTTAGAAGTTTATATAAAGTTGGTAAACAAGTAATAGGCCTAAAGTTTTTGGGATCCATGGTACTACCAGTTTTATAGAGTAAGTGGGTTATGCCAGTAGTTAAAAATTGTGGTAATGAACCTGAATCCAATGCAGTTTGAAATTGCATGCATGCATGTGAGTTATGGAACAATTTAAGCCAAAAGTTGTGCAGTCCGTCTGGACCAGGTGGTTTCCAATTAAGTATTTTTATTATTATCATTGGGCCTCCGGTCTCGCAGTCACCAACGAAATACGACAGTACCAAAATTGACATTTTAGGTTGGTCTTCTGTACGAGGTACGGCTCCGGTCGAGCCGGCCTGTTTGTGCTGAAATCAGGGTGGCACTACTACCTTCAAAATGTATAAAAATAAATAAAATAAAACTTTAAAACCTATGATAGCTATGATTTCACTATAAGGTTAGAGAGCCTGTAGTAAAGTAAAAAAAAATGTGTTCTATCTATAATTCTTAAAAAAATATAATTATATGTATTTACCTTTGAAGAGTCATCCCAGGAATTTGTATATCTGTTTTTCTGTCACACTTTAAAACATCTTGAGCTTTTGCAATATATCCCGAAACTAATGTATGTGAAATTTCATCAGCAACCTCATAGTTGTTCCTATAGTAGTCTATATTGTCTTGTTCAGACACACTGTCACTTTCACAAGTATACCAAGGTCGTGTTGTATCCGATTTCAATCCTGGATATGTATGTGTCACATAGTCAGACAGTGATATTGCATCCATAACATTTGCAATTGCATCAAGTTCCAAAGTATCTGATTTAGCAACTAACTTTGCAGTATCTTGTGAAGAAGGCACAGTATCCAATATATGAGGCACACTCCACCAGATGTCAAATAGCTGTTTTGGATATCTAAGCCTAGATAAGTTTAAATGTCTATCAACAAAATCTGTCCACAATGAGTCATTAGAATTAGAAGTATTTGGTATTAACTTTCTGTCTTCAGAGTCTAAATGATCTGCCCAAGACATACTTGAATTCTCATCATCAATATTGGTCTTGGGATAATCAACATCTTGAGAAGGACATTCTTCATTAGAAGTTGAACGATAAGTGGAACTTGATACATAGAACTGTAAATAATTTATAGTCTTTCTGATATCTCCACTAAAATAATTCAAAAAGTTCGCACCAAGGCCTGGCCAGCTATTACCCGTGTCAGCTAAACACATGATGTCCAGCCAGGTGCCCACAAGTCTAGGTAACAGAGGAGACATCTTCAAAATTTTTCCATTTAGGAAAAATCGCTGCAAATGAGGGCATACTAGTGATGACGTAATTAATATTACGGGACGTTTAGAAGATTGAACTAATTGAACAATGGCAGAAGTAAAACCATCATCTTGATCAAACACAATATCTGCATCATCTACTAAAATAAGAGACATAGCAGTTCTAACACTTTCTTGACTTGAAGGTGTACCACTCAATGTAACACTTTCTTCAATTCTCTTCTTTGACTTTTCTATAGATTTTTTTGGCCTTCCTTTCTTTTTGTTCTTCTTTAAAAGTTCTGTCAAATTTTTTTCTTGTGATTTTTGACTACTTTCAGTGTTACTTGTACCCCTGTTTACTTTATGAGACTGTGTAGCTTCCTGCAAATCTTGCAGCATTATCTTACCAGTTCTTTTACTACTTGCATTGACTTCAATGACTTTCATGGCTAATTCTGCAGCCACTGTATAAACACTGGAAGTTTTACCGCAACCTGTTGGTCCAGTTAGTATCAGGAGATTATTAGTAGTTTTCAAACTATCTCTACTATCTGTTTCAGACTGGTAATAATCAGAAGAATCTGAATTTGAATTTCTTCTAGAATTTAATTTCATTTCATTCTCACTCCAAGATACTAACCACTTTCTCAGTTCTTTGATACTTTCAAAATTACCTATAATTTGATTAGTAGAAAAGGCTTTATATTTGTCTGTCCAATTCAATTTGTCAGGACTGTTGCTGATAACATCTACCTCATCATTCATAATTTCAATGCTATTATTAATGTCAAGATTGCAGTCATTGAGTTCTCCTTTTCGTTTACCTCTAAGGTATCTGTATGTTCGATAAACTGGAAACTTTGGATGTTTCTGCTTTATATTCTGTAATATAATTTGGATGTTTTTCTTTGAATTGGTATCTATACAGCTAATTTGTGAAACTTCTTGAAGGTTTAACAGCTTTTTATATGCCTCTTTGTCAAAATTTGATACAGTTACATCGCAATTATCTTCCGAGTTTTCTTCAAAAATTCTGGATTGATAATGTTCAAATTTTTCTGCATCAGAATCCCTTTGCTGTACATGAACTACAACTGGAAAGTCATTGCTTATTGCATTTTGTATTTTTTGCTGCTGAATTATTTTCTTCAATTTATCAGGGACTCCACTCTGCAGAAACTTTTGTTTTGCTTCTAAAGCTGCAGGGTCTAATTGTTTTGTTGCAAAGATGGGTGCTAATTTGACAGATTTTTTAGCTGTATTTGCTTCTTCATTGACCTTTTTATGAACAGTTGGTTTTTTGTTATGTTCATGAAGAACATTTTGAGTTTTATTGTTTGCTTTAAGATTAGTACTACTATCAACAAGTCTTTTCTTTTTAGGTGTGAAAATAAGTAACTCATCATCGGAACTAGATATGTATGCATCATCAGTATATTTGACTGGTTTTTTGATACATCTCTTTGGCCGGCTATCATTCTTGTACTCTATCTCTTTTGAGATATTATTTTTTTCATTTGTATCATTTCGTTTTCGCTTTTGTCTCTCACAATTTTTTTTTTGTTCTGAGCTCTTGATAACTTCACAAGGGACTTCAGTTAATATTTTTGTATTAGTACCAATATCTTTATTTTCATCATTAAGCTTCTCATTATTCTCTAACTCTGAAGGCTCTCTTTTAAGACTTAATTTTTTCTTTTTGCTCTTCTTTTTCGACTTCAATTGTAACTTCACTTTAATTAAGGTATCATTATCCGAGTCGACTGGAGAATCTTCAGGTTCTTTATCAACTTTTTTTAAATAACTGAGCATACTTTCCTTTTTTCTTAATGATGGGGATAACTTTTGGAGAAACTCTTTATCTTCTTTTGGAACATACTTTTTCTCGGGACTAACAGTGACTGGATCGGTCATGGTGTTAAAGATATCTACTATAGTGAATGTTTTTACTTTTTTCTTATCTTTATTACAATTTATAATTTCTACTTCATCTTTGCTATCTAATTTTGAGTTTTCAGCTTCTTTTTCAATGGTTATTTTGCCATTAGATTTAGCTGGCTTAGATTCTTTCAAAATCATAATTTTTAATCTTTCCGCTCTTTTCTCCATTTTCTTTTTGATAATCTTATCATGGTATTCTTCAATTTCTTTGTTTTTCTGGTATCCCTTTGCTTCTGCCATTTTTTCTAGCAACACTTTTCTTTTAACTTTAATATTTTTCTTTTCTATCACATCGTCACTATCAGACTGATCTCCATTCCTTTCTTTGCCAGGAGAGTTACTACCAATAGACTTATTCCTAGAATTCATTAGTACCTGAAAGGCATTTGTGTGTTTCTTTTCTGTAGTTATTTCATTTGGTATTTGCAATGAGGTTTCATTTGGTTGTTTGACATGTATGGTAGCATCCTTCACATTACCATTTTTACTGGGCTCCTTACGCCTTACCATTTTGAATAAATAGTTTTTAGGTCTCGGTTCCTCAAGATCCTGTAACTCACCTTTCTCAATTAAATGGTTTTTAAGATTGATGGGTGATTTGATTACTAGCGAAGAAACCAATGTTCTTGATACATCTAAAACATCTGGATCCTCTGTGCCATCTTGTCTGAGTTTGTATTTCTTCAACTTTTTTTTAAGTAGTTTACTACACTTTAGTTTACAATAGTTTTCTTTAGACTTCAAAACATGTCTATGCCTACGCTGGCAATTGTTTCGATAATCGATTTCGGGGTTAAAACGCTTGGTGTTTACTGTGTCATCAGCCACTGTCGCAGGATCTGTTTCCACAAAGCTTGTCATACCTTATCTGCAATAAACAAAGGGAATGGTTTAATACGTGGTAAGAACGTTATTTATTGTTGTGTTGTAATAATAAACAGAAATGCATACAGTTGCATAATTTCCAAGTCTGTTTATAATTCTAACATATACACCAAACTATCTAGATGGTTGTAAACATAAGGACTTGATAATTATTTCTTAAAATTCTAGAATAGAACTGTAATACATACCAAAAATCAATTTGGCGGCATTATTGTGATAAATGTTTCATGCACATCTGACATTTGACATATTATGACTGACTTTTTTTCTTTGGTCCCAAAGATACGAAGCTAAGCATTTTAAGCAAGTCGTCCGGTTAAAATTTCAAATGAATTCACAATCAGAAGTGAAATGAAAACCTTAAGCCTGAAATGGTATCAAGCAAAGCCCTTTACCGAATACCATTTGATCTCCTAAATCAATTGAATAATTTTAGGGGATCTTTATCGGTTAAAGGAAATGGAATACATCATTTATCAAAGGAATACTTATATTGTAATACCTCAATCTACTTTATGAAACTACTCGTTCTTGTCCGTTTTTGGATGAAATTTAAATAATATTGTCTTTTTAACAAAAGTACGTAATATTTGAATTAAATTTAAAATTTAAAAAAGCACTTTCTTTCAGAAATTACAAATTAGTTCTAGAAAAAAAATCTTCTTATTCCTGAAATTGTGAATTCATTCAATTCTCTTGCATTTAATAAAATAGTATCTTAGTTGTGTAGATTGTAAGTAGTAGATAAGTGCAAATAGATATTTTGTAGTTTCTCGCAACACTGTATTTAATTTGTCAAATTAATTGACTTTTGGCACCCACCCTTTGATGAGGCCTTTGACATTAAGCCGACGTACTACAGATTGTAACGCGAGAGTAAATCAGGAAATTTGATAAAATGGCATCGAAAGCTTTTGTAGCTCCCATAATTCGGCAGGTTAACGTAAGTTCACATGCTAAAAAACTAATTACTTTATCTTCCAATATCAGTGTAAAAAGTAAATTCAGATTCGATCTGTCAAACCCCTGTTATGTAAACCAGTTGTAATTTGTGTGTTCTAATGATCGATTTAGAAATATCTTTTTTCCCTTTCACAGACTAGGGGTTACGCCCAGGCGGCTACTCAAATCAGGAGCGAGACGAAGATCTCGAGTGCGGTTCTGCCTAATAAAGTTTTCGTTGCTGCCATTGACAATGGAGCTCCTGTTACTCGGGTTACCTTAGCATTCAGGTAAATATTAGAGACACTTTCAGATTGAAATAGAATCAAATTGTGACAGTAATTTTCCATACTTCGAAAAAAAATCTAATAAACATCAATTGCCTGTAAATTTCAGAGCTGGTGCACGCTATGAACCTCAAACAGAGTTGGGAATCTCCCATGTCCTCCGATCTGCTGCGGGTCTCACCACTAAGAATGCAAGCAGCTTCATCATTGCTCGTAAATTGGCCCAAATTGGTGCCTCTGTGTCTGCTTCTGGGGACCGTGAATTCATTTACTATACTCTTGAGGTAATGATAAAATATATTACAAATACCAATGTTCTGTAATGCAACCAAAACCAATGAGAGCTTACAACAATTATATTTATTTATTTATTTTATTATAAACATGGGAGAGCCACGCTTCGGCATGAACCAGCTCAACCGGAGTGATACCACGGCCTCATAGACAACCGGTATGAAATAGCGCTAGTGCTGTGTTTCACCGAGTGAGGGAGGATACCGAAGGCCCATACCCCAACCTCTCCCCAAATCCCTTTCCCCATCCCCAAAAGATCGGCAATGCACTTGTGTTGCCTCTGGTGTTACAGGGGTCCATGGGCGGCGGTAATCGATTACCATCAGGTGATATGTGTGCTTGTTTGCCAAATGCACCATAAATACTATTAACAACTTATAGCAGTTACTGATATGAGAAATATTTTGTTTAATTTTTGATGCATTTATTATTATGGCAATATGCCATTAGATGAGATAATTGAATAACATTTGCCTATCATTTACTTTCAGACTACCCAAAACAACTTGGAACCTGCCCTGGAATTACTTAACAACATAGTGTCTAACCAGGAGTTCAGGCCATGGGAGTTGGATGACAATCAGAGCCGTCTTAAGTATGACATTGCTGCTCTTCCTCCTCAGGTGTGTGTTCATATATATTTTACTATTTGCAACCAACCTCAAAAAAGTACCATTTCAATTTGCTTCAGTTCTTGAAGACTTTTTTTTTGTTGTGTTGATAATTTTTGTGAGTGATTTTGAACATGCATGTTATCCGCAGATAATGTGTAATCGGTTAAGTGGTTTAAGTGTGAATTCATTACACAAAATTGGTTAGGATTACTAAGGCATCCCACACATGTTTGTGTGATTCCTAACTAATCATAAAATACATCAGAATCAGAATATAACCCACAACACTGTTCATGCCATCATCAAAATTACCATCATTTATTTCATATCTGTATATCCCTATTTCCCGTGGTATAATGTGTAACCTCTGTGCACCTACCTTTAAAGATTTCTGCACCACCTAAAGGTTGACTGGAAGAGAATGCCATGGGCATTAAGTCCGCCAATGTACAAACTTAGTGCATAAATTTTTTAAATAAATAAATAAATAATGCCTAAATGGCTGGACCTTTTTCGCTAATTCTTTTGGATAGCCCATTCATTGAGGAAGGCTATATGCTATAAAACATTTCAATCAACCAATGGCAGGCAAGTTTCAAACATAGCTGGTAGTATAAAGTAAGTGTATAATAATGCTTATCAGGAAAACTTGTAGTTGGTTCTCAGATAATTCTGTTTCATTTTACAAATGTTTATGAAATATTTTCTTTGTTAAATAAATAAATAGTGTTCTCTCAGTTGTTAATAGTCAAAATCCAGTGTAAGAAAACAATCCTATTAATGTAGTGTCAAAGCCCACTTTCGGATAAAATTGTAACTCAATTACAGTCGAAAGACACTTATTATGTTGTGAATTTATAGGTCCGTGCTGTAGATCTTCTACACAAAGCAGCTTTCCGCCGTGGTCTTGGTAACTCGCTGTTCATCTCACCAAGAAGGATTGGCAAGATTTCTTCTGAATCTTTACAACACTTTGCAAGCTCCAATGTAGCATTGGGGCACTGTGCTATTGCTGTTGTCGGAGACACAATGGTACAGTAATATTTTAGTTAACACTTATTTAAATTATAATAGAATAAAAGAAATTGAAACACTTGAAATGAATTTTCTGACTGTTCAATAAATGTTCAAAAAATAATTAATTGTTAAATACTCTTGTACTAGTGTTTTCTCTGTATCAGTATAAGAATTACGATCAATGAAATTTTTAGCTGCAATAACAGCTTTTAAAAAATAAAATCAACAGTTTAAATACTATTAAACGTGATTTATTCAGGTAATATTTAAATATATCTGTCAAAAACTGAACTACAGTTCAGTTTTCCTGAATTTCAATTTTTCAATCAATTTACTCCCTATATTTTATTAGCATATTTTAATAAACAACCTATGTCAATATAAAGAGTGATACAAAGAGTGAAATACTTGGTAAAAAGAGTGAATAGTCACTCTTTCTACTAATTCTGCTGCTACATATTTTATGTTACAGGATAAGGCGAATACTTTGGGCCAGCTCCTTAAGTTGAGTGATGGTGGCAGTAATATGGGTGAACCTACCAAATACCATGGAGGAGAAATCAGGTAGAGACTAGTAAAGACTCCTATTTGAATCAATAAATTGTAGGTGGATAAGCTAGTTTCTATGTGTTTGCATTGAAGATAACCCCAAGGATTTTCTTGTAATGTTTTTATTTACCAGTTTGTCCATGTCTGTACCCATATCAAACTGCTTCACCTTAATTGGTGAAGCAGTTTCAGTTTATACAGTATCCTTGAAAACCATGGAAATATGTCCCTCACTAAATCACCATCAAATGATTGTTGTATTCTACAGAAAGTAACAAGTGAACACTAAAAACTAAATTAATTGATGATATGTGATCAGTCTTACACTAGGCAGGGCCTGCACTATGGTAACCAGACGAATGTATACATCAATACAAATAAATCAAATTGGAGAGTCTGTAATAAAATAACCGCGGTAAACACCGCTGGGTTCAGCTAGTAAAATACATCATCATCATCGCAGCCTTCAACTTGTCCGTCTTCGGACGTAGGCCTCCTCTCCCAATTTCCATATCTCACGATCCCGTAATAAACATGAAAGTAAAATATATACTTGTCAATTAAAACATATATTTTTATTTGCAGGAAAGAGATGGGTGGCGATTTCGCCCACGTGACTCTAGCTGTACAAGGTGCACCAGCTGGCAGTACTCAAGCACTTGCTTTGGCTGCTGCCGCCAAAGGTAACTTAATACCCTAAGTTCATTATGTATATGTGTAGTCCCTTTGCTTGGATATGGTTACCTTGATCGCGCTGCCATCGCAAGCGCAGCAAACCGCCACAAAATCAAAGGCCCGCCTGCGACGTACACCCACAAGCAAGTATGATTGGTCAGTCGTCACCATTGTATGACAAACTGTACCGACACTGTCTAAACAAATGGGCTATAAATAAAGCTTAATACTTTAAACTATTTTTACTAAATGATTTCAAAATATTAACGGCCTTTAGTCTACCGCTCTTCTTAGTAAGGAAATCTTTGGATTACTATACCACGTTGGCCACGTTACCCAGATGGCTCGGAGTTTGTTTCATGTTTACCTTCTCTTTGCAGTGAGATTGTTCTACATAATTTGCTCACGTAGTCGCTTCTTATGACACACATGGAATAAATAAACATTTTACCTCTTTATATAATAGTATAAATAAATAAAAATTTTGTCTACTACTGAGGACAGACACAAATTTTTATTTATCTATACTTACTATATATTTTATTTATATTATATAACTAGCTGAAGCCCGCGGTGTTACCCGCGGTCATTGTTGTATCGCGAGTAACACCGCCGGACAAAGTTAGTCTAAAAAAAGTAGCCTAAGTTACTCCGTGGATCATCAGCTACCTGCCTGTGAAAGTCCCGTCAAAATCGGTCCAGCCGTTCCAGAGATTACCCGGCATAAACAGACAGACAGCCAAAATTTTTTTAACTACATTTTTGGCATATGTACCATGTATATATACATATGCATTTAGTAAAAAGCGTTTATTTTAATATTACAAACAGAAACTCCAATTTTATTTATTGTATAGAAGAGGTAAAGTTTGTGCGTTTGTGAAGTTGTAGGGGGTAATCTCTGGATTTACTAAACTGATTTTGAAAGTTCTATTACCAATAGAAGGCTACGTTGTTTTTGAGTGACAGAATATATATAACCCGAAAAGTGAAAAAACTTTTCCTGGTAGCTGGATTTGTATAGTTATTCGGAGAAAAAAATGTTTACCGCCCAACGAGGTGGGCACAGGTCAGCTATCTATCATAAACTATCAACTAACTAACTTCCCTTTGCAGTAAGGTTGTATTGTGTAGTTTGTAGTAGATGACTCTTAAAATACCCACTGAACGAAATAAGGCTGCTGATATGTCGTATGCAAACTTCATAAAGCTCTTCAATTCCAGCACTAGGCTGCGGTCCCGTCACCAAGTGGGGTGCTGACAACTCTGTTTTGGGCAAGGCTATTGGCAACATCGGACCATTTGCGGCGGCCGGATTTAACGTGTCGTACTCCGACGCTGGACTCTTCGGTGTTGTACTTACTGTACCTAAAGATGAAGCTAAAAACGTGAGTACTATTTAATAATCATTTAGTTTGACAGAAAGTATTATTTGTAAAGTACCTGTTTATCTGTATTTTAAAATTTTAGCATGACTTGGTCAAAATTATATAATTGTGATATTTATGTCTACAAAACAATAAATATAGATAGTCATTAAGTAAAAAATACTTTGTGAATCTTGACATCAGATCGTCTCAAAACAAGAATCACTAGCCACCACTATAATCCGAACGACTGCACAATTCACTGTCATCTCACAGCTTCCTAGTAGAATAGATCAAACCAGGAGACAGCACTAATGTGATCAACAAATTGTAGTTCATGAAGAACACCCAGACCTAGAACAGTGATTGTTTACGAAACAACTGCTTTAAAACACCACAAATATAACGCACGCTTAACCGACTTTATGTCTCAACCACCTCTGATTACGATCTGATCGGCACATTAATGATTATTTCAGGCTGTCAAGGCTGCTGCGAACGTTCTTAAGAATCCCTCGTTAAACGCAAACGCCATCGCGGCCGGCAAGAATCAGTTGAAGCTCCAAGTCCTGAGCGAGGCTGATGCAGGCACATCTCTTGCTGAGGCATTAGCTGCTCAGGGGCTTTACAGTGGCAAAGTGACCAGCCCCTCTGAGATCGCAAGAAGCATTGACCAACTGTCAAACAATGATATCATAAATGTATGTTCAATTTATTTATTAAATAATCAACTTAAGTAACTATTAAGGATAATATTTAGTTCTATGAAATATTGAAAGTAAACCTTTTGTATAAAACTAGCTGTGCCCGCTGCTTCGTACATGTGAAATTTGGATGTTCAAGTAATTTTAAATATGTTCACCGTTTATAGCATCTCTGGACTGCGAGAAACATGCAACGCACAAGCAAGACAAACGAAGAACAATTGATTTTTATATATAAGATTATTATTTAGATATTAGCTTAGCTCCGCTGTAGCTTTGTACAGAAATGGCTATGATACATTTGAGAAGTGTGAGTGATTAGTTGTGCAATTAGAGAGGCCTGTGATTATGTCATGCAGCGGACTGATGATGACGACTGATTTATTTGACTTCTCGACTTTTGCCTTTAGTCTAGTTTGCCGTCAGTATTTCTCTCTTTTTGTCTAAGTGCTAAGCTATCCAAGAACTTGTGTATAAAAAACAAGTGGACTGGTATTATATTAGCTAGTAGAAAACACTATTATGCTTCCACTCATATTATTACAGTATTAATGTATGAGCTTTCAAGAGTTTCTTAAAAAAAAAATCTTTTATGATTGTCTGATGCTTCAAATCAAGGATTGATTTTTGTTGTTAATAAAAATTTATTACTTTTTTCAGGTTCTGTCAAGCGTATGCAAATCCAAAATCTCCATGGGATGCGCTGGAAATCTAGCATTTGTACCATATGCTGATGAATTATAAATTTCCCGCTTAGTTGATAAATAATTTTTATTTAATAGCAAATCAAACGAGAAATTACAGAAATTACCGTGTAGTGTATGTGATTATATTGATTATACCTACTATAATTTATTGTTCAAATAAAATAAACCATTACAAGTTATTATATTGTTGGTATTTATTCAATACTCCTGCTAAATGTCAGTGCTACATAAATACATATATTTATTTATAAAGTATGTATAACAAAAAATAAAAGAGATTGGTGATCCCCCGTCATTTGTCAGTTACATAATATACTAGCAGACCTATGCAACCTCGTTTGCGTCTCCTATTGCCCGTAGCGTGATAATTTTCCCCCGTTTTCGTAACATTCTTCATTGGTGCTCAGTTCCTGTAGATCCTAGCGTGATGAAATGTAGCCTATAACCTTCTTCGATAAATGGGCCATCTAACAATGAAAGATTTTTCAAATCGGATCACTGGTACCTGAGATTAGCGCGTTCAAACAAACAAACAAACTCTTCAGCTTTATATATTAGTATAAGAAATTATTATACTATTGGGACAGCTGTAAAGGGTAGTATGTGTAACTTTTATTTATATCTATACTAATATTATAAACGCGAAAGTTTGTAAGTATGGATGGATAGATGGATGTTTGTAACTCTTTCATGCAAAAACTATGAACTTTATATATTTTATCAATAGCTTTTGCCCGCGTGTATGTTGGTTATCGCGGCAAATAGTAGCCCATGTGTTATTCTGATATATAAGTTATGTAACTGTAAAGTTTCATCCAAATCCTTCCAGTAGTTTTTGTGTCAAAGAGTAACAAACATCCATTCATACTCTCAAACTTTCACCTTTATAATATTAGTGTGATGTGATTAATTTCATCACGACGAAAACTCGAAGACTTAAGATTTAAGGAATTTAAATACTTGATATTCGCAGTAACAGCTGATCCTGGTTGATCCCGATGGTTGCCATATCATCAAAAGAATAATAATTATTATGACTAATATGATCTTTTGGTACTGATCTTAAATCAGTAGTGAGATTCAATGATTTTTATTTAGATAAAATGGTCGTCTATCAGGTGCACTACCATGTATGGATTTCAAAGCTGTACCTGATTGGTTAGGTTAACTGTGTTGGTGTCACAGTAACACCCTTCAGGTAGGCAGCATATACACACTGGTTTACCTGTAAAGAGCAATTGCACAGGCAAACCTGTCATATATATTATCCTGACATGTAGGTTTATATTTAATTTGGGTTTACGCTGCACACAAGTTGTAGCGTGGACCAAAAGCTAGAAACATGCTTTTCTTGAAACTCCGGAGCTGCATTTTTCATCAGGTGACTTCAATCTGCTTGTTTGCCAGCATGGTTATAAAAAAAATATTATGCTCAACAGCGCCTCCGCCATCAAGTTTAAGGGGAGCAAGTGTTTGTGTAGAATGGCCAAATTACTTACATATAACTGTTTATAATACATAGAATGCATCCAAACATCAAAACATGTTTCAGATCATACATTTTGACTATGCTATATATATATATGGTATATGCTACCACAGCACCATTGCCATGTGGTTTGACTCACCAGCCTGTGTATACCATGCTGGTAAGTTTGTTTCAAGTTTCCTTCTCTTAAGACTGATGTTGTCATGCATAGTTTGACTCAATAAGTAGCATCTTGACTTGCATGGAATATGGAATGTATGGAGGTGATTACTGACATTGAGATTATTAGGGTCAGCTTATTATATAAATCAGGCGGATTCGAACCAAAATAAGGACAAAGATAATAATAAATTACATCATAATTATGTAAAATAAGATAACATTTATTTTGATGGTTTATATTACATAAAACAACAAAATTAAATCAAACAAATCACTTTACACAAATACCTAAATGCCTTAAAAAATAATCATAATTTAAATTTACTTTATTCTACTTCTGCTTCTGTTATTAACATATTTGGAATTCCTTTAGAAATAGGAAACTGTCTGCCAGATTCTGGGCAAGTAAGATTGCCTTCCTCAACTTCAACTTCTAATAATACTTTGTGTACTTTCTTCAAAAGCTCTTCATCGTCTTCATATTTAGCCTCTAGACTTTTAGGCAAACCTTCGCCGTAACCGATGCTGTTCGCAGCCGTCCAAAGTACTTCCCAATCTAATTTTGGTATAACGCGGGTTATAAATTCTGGATTAAACTCTACTTCATTTATTTTGATGTTTGTAGCATTTATCGCTAAAGGATATCCAGTCATAACTCCTTTCAAACACTTTGATGTCAACATGTTGTGTGTTATTAATTTCATTGTTAGAAAATTAATGTAGTTATTCCAACAATTTCAATGGCTATTAACTAGACCTCTTCAGTAATAAGTAAGGTATACTTATATTATATGTAAACAGAGTTGAAAAACATTTAATTACACTTAACGATTTCAATCAATCGAAAGATAAAGCCTTGTAACTTTACTAATTTTAGGTTAGAATTGTGATTGTGATGAAAGTGACTTTGACAGCCACAGACCACAGATTACATAAACAGTGTTGCTAGCCGGGTCTTGTCAAAAATTACCTGAATTATTTAAAAAAGTAACCCTCCATATTTTATCCACTGAAAAAACCGAACTTTCATGTTCTCGCGTAATATATCGATTCTCTGAATCGATCAAGTGCTATATTTTAATTCAGAAATAAAAAATGGTGACCAAAAAAAATTTTTACGAAACTAAACCTACTTCAAGAACTGGAAGAAATTGAAATGGGATCAACCCGAGAAGCACCAGCTTTTGAATGAAAAATAATCATCCAAATCGGTTCACCCAGTTGAAAATTATGAGGTAGCAAACAAAAAAAAATACAGTCGAAATGAGAACCTCCACCTTTTTTGAAGTCGGTTAAAAAAATTATTATTCGAAAAATCGATTTTAGATCGCCATCCTTGTTAATTTGGTTAAAAATAGCCCCCAGAGTATGAACCTAGCTAAACCAGATCGGCGCTACGTAAGTACCTAGTCCCTTGGCAAAAGTAGGAACAACAATATAAACAAATACCTGGCGCATTAATGATACTAGTTAATTACAAACCTGAAAGTAAAGTGCCAGACCAGAACCTTATAGTAAGGTGGGTCACTATGCTGTATTGTTGCATTGTCTGCATTCGCAGTATGGTGACCACCACTCTTGGATTCTGCTTATGCTTTTCATCAGGCAGAGTAGAGTCATTTTGGCAGGACCAAACATAAAAAAGAAAAAGAAAATCGGACATTTGACACACACTTTAATAATTCACTCTAAGTGCAACTTAAGAATTTTCCAAATTAGGATGGTATTTCCTCTATATCACGGCTGAACTTCGATTTTGTACGTAGCGTGACTGCCATCAGACCTCTTCAACTTATGTACTTGGCGAAATCAATGTTCTGTAGAAAGACTTTTGTCAGAATATCTAGACGATAGACTTTATTATAGTACACCTACGATCGACTTCTTGATGTGCCCTGCGAGGCATTGTAAAGTCTTACTATGTTATGAATGATCAACCTTTGGAAGAGTCATGAATAAAAAAAACATCCATTACGTGAGGACGCAGCACAGTGGTTAGTACTCCTATGGTCACATGTATGGTATGCATTGCAACCACACTTTGTTTGATCCGCAAATTGTTGTTGAGACTCTGGGTGTTTGTTTTGTCCGTTTCATAAATGTTTTAGAAGTTTCCCGTGATAGAGGATATGTTTCGAATTGGAGAGAGTTGTTTTAAATTTAAATAAATGGAAGTTTTTTTTATGGTATAGATGGCAAATGTACTGGTAAGCGATTATCGCCGCCCATAGACACCCGCAACAGCAGAGGCGTCACAAGTGCGTTGCCATTGGGCCTTTTAGCCTTTGGGGGATGGGGAAAGGGATGTAGGGACAGGTTTGGGTATGGGCCTCCGGTATCCTCACTCACTCGGTAAAACACAGCGCAAGCGCTATTTCACACCAGTTTTCTGTGAGGCCGTATCACTCCGGCTGAGCCGGCCCATTCATGCCGAGAGGCTGTGTCCAGCAATGGCCTGTTAAAGACTGTTGATGAGAATGTATTGTTTGATTTTAGGGAACCTTCACTCATCAGTGACGTTGCCAATTCCTAATCTATACTTATAATTTTTTTTTTAACAAAAGTTAAACCGACTTCCCGGTTTAACTAATAATTACTATAATTATTATAAATATAATAAAATAATAAATAATATATTTAAAAATTGTATCTAACTATGGTATGAAACAGCGCCATTATTAATGTTTTTGTAAAACAGAGCAGTACGGCATTATGGCGTAAAAAAGAACTTTCAATGGACGACCTATTCGACCCAGCTTTGTAATACGACTATGATGTAAAATACCTACAACTCATAAAGGTATGCGTTGCAACGCTTAGTAGTGGCACGCGCGTCACGCCTACTAGTCATTTCTACCTATACATTTCTGTTCTGTGATTAAAATAAATACGTTTGAAAACATGCGGTGTGACGTGACGTGGTGGCGATACATACTTACACAGTTTTTAATTAAATGCATATTAAACCAATTTCTACACGAGCAAAGCCGCCGGCAACAGTTAGTTGTGAGACATGAAACCTTCGTTAATACATGAAACAGTAAAATTTATCGTTGACATCAGTGAAAAGCTTAGAGCATATATATGTGGAGGGGCAGCCGAACGGACGGAAAGCGTGATCGGAGTAGAGAGAGAGATAGAGACTGAGTTTGGGCAGTGTTTGTCTCTCTCGTGCAAACTTCTGATTGGTGGAAGCACATACCAATTTGAATGACTGATTTGGAGGTAAATACATCAATCAATCAGAGACCCATTCAGAAGCTTTCGTGACAAATACAGACACTACCCAAACTCAGTCTTTCTCTCTACTCCGGTCACGCTTTCCACCAGTACGGCTGCCTTATTTATAGTTATCTGTGCGGCTGCCCTTGCAGATATATGCTCTAAGGTGAAAAGTAGTGAAAAAGTAAATTGAACAAAATTAATGAAATAAATTACACTGGCAAACTTCGGTTCCGTTTCGTTTGTCTGTCAACCTTAAATTACATGTAGAGATTTTATGGCACGGAAAATTGTAACAATAGACTCAGAGTAAATATGGTAACATAAAATTGTTACACTTAAACATTTCTTTAAATATGTCGCATATGTGTGATAGCGTATCTGAAAGAAATATTGACATAAACAGGTCGTCAACAGCACAACTATCCACGTCGCAGCCTTTTCTAGCAAACAGTTCTAGCAGTAGGCCACAAAATCATCAAACTCCGATGAAGCAAACACCAAAGAAATCTCCCACAAAGTCAGCAATGTCTCGAAATAAACAATTTCAAGGGGAGACTGGAATTTCTTCACAGGCCTTCACAGATTCATCTGTAAGTAGTATAGATAATGCGGTTCAGAATTTAAACATAAACAATGAAAGTGGGGAAATACACCAAGGAGACAGCCCTAAAAGTAAAAATGCCAAGAAAAAAGAAAAAGCAAAGTTAAAGCAACTGACAATACCTACTCCAGTAAATCCCATTAACAGACCACAACCATCTCAGTTCACTCCTGGATATTCGGAGCGCAATGAATACCCATCTTTACACGATTTTTTTGCCTATCAAATAAGCCCTTTGTATGCTAATTCTAATTCAAGATATTTAGAAAATTTAAGTCATCATCCACAATATCAGTTATCACATAACATTGCGGGTGCTCATTTAGCTACAAGTTTGCCAAACACGCCTTTTCTGATACCACAAAGGCCAAAATCGGTGAGTATACCCAATTCGCCGATTTCACACATGGAATATATGAGCCCAAAATGTTTTCAGAATGTAATGCAGCATCCATTACTTTGTCAAACCTATAATGCCAACTTTCAAAATAGGCTCAACAGCTCTTTTACAGCAGTGGAAAGCACCAGTAGCCCAACTGAGAAAACTACACCTAAACATAAAAAGAACAAGAAGAAAACCAAATCAACTGTAGAATTAAAATTTGATGCTTATTTATCTCCTGAAGAAGTGGAAGTTGGATTAAGGGATAATCTGTTTATAGAAGGTGTTTTAAGGATAAACCCAAAACAATTTCAACATTCATATGTGTCTTGTAATGATAGGAGTGAACAAGATATTCTAATTGAAGGGATCAAAAGCCGTAATCGAGCACTAGAGGGGGATATTGTAATTATACAGATGATAGAGAGTGAAAATGATGAGAGTAATGAAGAGGACAAACAAAAGAAGGGAAAAATTGTTTTCATCAAAGAAAAAGTGCATAACAGAACTTGTATTGGAAATTTAAAATTAATGCCTGACAATAATAGGCAGAGGGCTTTGTTTGTACCTAGAGACAACAGAATACCGAGGCTCAATATACCATTCACTAGCTGGCCTGATAATTTTTATCAGGATGCTAAGAACTATGAAAATACACTATTTTTAGCAAAAATAGGAGATTGGGTAGATACTAGATTTGCTATGGGAACTATTGTGTGTAACATTGGTCAGATTGGTGATATGGTATCAGAAACAAAGGCAATATTGGCTCAAACAGACTTGGATATAAAACCATTTGGTCCTGAATTGAGACATTTGTATCCTCGATTAGACTACAAGGTCCCAGATGAGGAATTTGCAATTAGAGAGGATTGTCGTAAGTTATGTCTATTTAGTATAGATCCTTCAAATTGTCGTGATATTGATGATGCTGTCTCTTGTAGGGAGCTTGAAAATGGTAATTATGAAGTTGGTGTTCATATAGCAGATGTAGCTCACTTTTTAACTGAAAATACCATACTAGATGAGAAGGTAGCAGATAAAGCGACAACAATATATTTAGTGGAGAAAGCATACCACATGTTACCAGATGATCTCTGCATGCTTTGTTCTTTGTTTCCTGGTGTTGACAAATTAGCTTTTTCTGTATTTTGGGAAATTACGAAAGATGCAAAAGTTCTGCACCACAGATTTGCAAAAACAATAATCAACTCCTGTGCTCAGTTATCATATGATCATGCTCAAGATATACTTGATGTTAAAGAAAATTCTGAAGTAAATTTCCCTGAAATCTATAATGGATATTTGTACAAAGACATAAGCACAGTGGTAAAAACTCTTGGAAGTATTGCTAGTACATTCAGGAAAAATAGATTCGATAGTGGTGCACTAAGGATTGATCAACCCAAAGTAAGTTTCCATTTAAACCCAGTCAATGGTTTGCCAGACAGCTTTTGTATATATCAGAGTAAAGAAAGTCATCAACTTATTGAGGAATTTATGCTACTAGCTAATATGACTGTTGCTAACAGAATACGGGCAGATCATCCAAGATTAGCTTTCATGAGATGCCATCCTCCACCCAGTGGATTCATGTTGAAACAACTTACTAAGTCTCTCAAACCAATGGGGATTGAATTAGATACTTCTTCAGCTGGGGACTTACATCGTTCCCTTCTGCCACATGTTGGGCCTTCAAGCACGGACCAAGGCAAAGTAATGGTCCTGAACATGTTATGTGCAAAACCAATGACTAGAGCCAAATATTTTTGTGCTGATGGTTGTGACGATGATGATTTTCGTCATTATGCATTAAATGTGCCGCTTTACACTCATTTTACCAGTCCCATCAGGAGATATGCTGACATAATGGTTCACAGGTAAGTTATATGCACAAAAACCATATCATTGGTTAAAAATTAAAAATTAAATTATTTTGTTTCTACCCTCATATCTTAATTAATTACTATTTATTCAAACTTTTTCGAAGGAGATATTTACTTAAAATAAAAAATCAATATACTTTTCTTTTTTTTTTAAATTAGGTTGTTGGCAGCTAGTTTAAAATACAGAGAAAATCCCGAATGGGACGTAGACAAAGTGCGTATGATTGCAGCACAATGTAACAAACAAAAGTACAATTCTAAAAAAGCAAGTGAATTATCTACAGAACTATATACTCTGAAGTATATTGAAATGAATTCACCCCTCAAAACTGAGGCAGCTGTAGTTGAAGTCAGAGAAAAGTACATTGATGTCATAGTGACAGCTATGGGGTTAAACAGGAGAATCTTTTTCAATAATGTAAGTTATCTTTTTCCAAACTGTTTATATTATATTTTTTTATACAGAGCTACCTGATCCGCTCAACATTGTTTGCTGGACGGGAGGCAACACACTCTTCAAAGGCATTTTGTACTCCCTCTCGGGAATTGAATATTTTACCCACTATAATAATATATAGTAAAATATAGTTTACATAAAAAAATATAACATATTTTCATTTGCTTTCAGGATTTCCCAGGAAAATACTTGTGTATAAAAAATAAAGGTGGTACAAAGTTATCCAAAATGGAATTAACATGGAATGCTGTAAATCAATTACAAGAAATCACCCAAGTGATTGAAGTGTTCTCAATTTTAATGGTGGAGTTGTACAAAGACGAAGATCTGGGAAAGATTGATATCAAGCTTGTTAGACCACAGTAGATATTTCTCTGAAATAATATTTTACGTACACGCTATGTATATATTTCTGTATTGTCGGGTAGGTATTAAGACTCATGACAAAAATTGTACAAAAGGTTTTACTTTTTAGAATTGTGTATAATTGTAATTTGACTTTTTAAATGTTATATACCTTAGACTTCCATGTGACTCATGATTGAATTGTTTCAGATTAAGGCTTGCAAGTGTGCTTATTTTGATTAATTTTTATGATGTTGAAATGAATTTTATTTTAAATTTGACGATTTGAAATATTATGTATGTAGTATTTACATGTAATTGACTGTGTAGACTTGATATAAATAGATGAATTCCTTACATTACAGTAAAACAGTCAATATTTTAATACCACTAATGGTGGGAATTAATAAAAATTGTACATATTGTATTCTTTTATAGATTATTTTATTTAATAATGTATGACTTAGAATTGTATGTATGCCTTCTCTATGTTGTGAAATAAGCTCACTTTACTGATTCAATTATTTTCATTATAATAACAGTATTCAGATGGTGTAATTATTGATGTTCTATATGCCCTGTTGTCGTAAAGCTGGGAGTCTTCACATAGTATAAAATGAAGTCGCTTGCACTGTCACCACTGTCCTCCGCCACCGCTTGCAGTTTTCAGCAATATATAGTGTTTAAAGAGATAGAGACATAGGTAGAGGAAATCCGAGAATTTCAAACCCTTTTATGCAATGCCGGCCCAGGCTACTAGTATATGTTGTGATACATCCTATTGCTAGTTTACCCCATTTGTTAAGTCAATAAGCTAATTGCTAAGTAACAATAGGCTGTCACGGACTTTTTCTAGAACTTTTAAAGAGGAACAATTCTGGCTTACTTGTTTTTCTGTAACTACATCTTACGTAGTGCAAGCAATGGAAGCTCTCATATCATTGATATTTAGCTTTTTTAGGTCATAGCTTGAAGATATACCCTAGTCTTCCTCGATAACTGGGCTATCTAGCACTGAAAGAGTTTTTGAAATTGGGCCTGTGCTTTCTGAGATTAGGGCAAACAAAAAACAAACTAACTCTTCAGGCTTATAACATTACCAGTATAGATGATGAGCCATCATTCATTCACATACATTCAAAATAAACAGTAATTGTAATTCGTACATATGGGTAAGTCACACTTAAGACATATTTATCACACAATATTTGTCCCGGGTGGGAATCAAACCCACGTTTTATGGCTTAGTTTGTTCACGTTAGCTTGTGGGTGCGGTGGTGTACGCGGTCACGAAATATCAAACCTATGACGAGATATCCAAGTGTTCACGTATACGACGAACACGAGCCTTAAGGTTCATTCAGTTTGAACTTGTCGCTCGAAATGATAGCATCTATTTATAATGTGCTATATATAATACAGAAGAGTTTATTAATGCTGTTGAGGCAAGAACTCCGATTTGGCAAAGTAAACACAATCATCAACAGAAACATTCTTAATAAGCTATGAAGGGAAATTGCTGGATTATTTCTTGATATGGACGGAGAATAAACATTGACATATTTACAGGTAGGTACTTCAAACTTTTTATTTAGGAATATTATGACACGTTTCAAACGACACAAAAAAATACTACAAAGGCGGCTACGAATATATTTAATGATTGTTCTCTCAAAAAATTTCGTGAATAGATTCCGCTTTTCAACCTCTGTCAACACGTCACACTCGCGCGTGAACACGAACACGCCTTTCTACTTGAACAAGCACTTACCTAACAGAGTAAGGGTCACCACTATACCAAGAGACCCTTCAATTTGGGGCTCCGTGGGGCTTGTGACACTGTTACAGAGACGATTTAGTAGGGTAGTAGTAGGCTTTTCCGGGTGAACTGCTTCGGGATTCCACCTGTCACCACTGCAATTACAATATTGACTTGGCGCAGCACACGCTGCCATTTGCCTGACTTGGGCGTTACAGTGTTTGGACTTCATTGCCGTCTATATACATTATAATCTATGTTGCAGCCTTTGGAGAGGATCAGTCCCTACTGGTCGTAAAAACTCCATGGCTGGTAACGACAAATGTTATACCACAGTCGCATTCTTCTGCGAAAATATCATCTCTTAGAACGAGGCTGTGAAGTGGGCGCGGGAGAAGGACCATAACCCGGACGCGATTCGAAGGAGGCGCGCTTAACAAAGCCTCATGTCGCCCCGAGTGTGGCCGCGGGTAGATGGTACATTTTTTCCCTCCATTACCTAAAGTGGTAACCCGCGGGGAGTCAGTGCCGGATTAAGCCAGCGCGGGGCCTGTAGTAAATTTGGCCAAGGGGCCCTTGAATTGCTTTAGGTTCTCAAGTTTATGGTATTTCGGAATTTTTTTCGAACATTTAACACACAATTGTCACTTAAGTCCCAAACTAAGCAGAGCTTGTATTGTGGGTACTAGACAACTGACATAAATACATATATACTTTTTTGTAAATACATACACCCAAACTCCGAAACAAACATTTGGTCCGACCCGGGAGTCGAACCCGAGACCTATGTTTCAAACAAAAACTATTTTAAGTTTATTTATAACAAATAAACTATTCTGGATTTAATACGAGCAAAGTTAGAGATCACACTCTTTCAATGATAAGCAAATCATGCTCTACACTCATCAAAGTAAGATGACTAAGTCGTTCTTGGCCTATTGCCTCGGTGGCGCAGTGGTAGGGTATTCGACTGCTGTTCTTGAGGTCTCGGGTTCGATTCCCGGGTCGGATCAAATGTTCGTATGATCTGCAAATATTTGTTTCGGAATTTGGGTGTTTTCTATGTATAATATGTATGTATTTACAAAAAAAAAAGTATATAAGTATTTATATCAGTTGTCTAGTACCCATAATACAAGCTCTGCTTAGTTTGGGACTAGATGGCGTTGTGTGTTAGATGTCCGAAAATATTTATATTTATATTTATTATTATATTATATTATTGTGTGCCACTCATATTAATGCGTTTTATAGTTGAAAAAGAACGTTCGCCACTGCAGTTAGTCATCATGAGCGACAAGTAAATTCTCAAAGCCATATCTTTTTTGTTTGGGAAACATGACTCTAAAGAATTATTTAATAAAAGTTCATCAAATTTTAGTTTCAGAGCCTTTTGTTGATGTCAATAACAGTAGCCTCATCTGTTTTCAGCAACTCCGTTGCCTAAGCTGTTGTCCAAATCATCTTTGTGGGCACTGACCATTATTGAGTATTTTTCCAAAGTCAATTTTCCATTCAAAAAACCAACACCACGCATCACATGTCTATACCAGATTAACTTGTTACTTTTAACTTTCCATCCAGTGGTGCTACTTTACGGCTTCCTCTAATGTAGTCATTCTTCACCTTATCCATTCTAGTCACACCATAAATGCATCTCAACATCCGCATTTCAACTATATGCTGGCGTTTCTGATTTGTTTTCGTTATTGGCCAACATTTAAATCCGTACAGGACGGCTGGTCTAATGATCGTTTTATGTATTTGCCTTTAACGTTAAAGGGAACTTGGGATCACAAATAGTTCCTGTTACCCATCTGCATTGATTCAATTTCGCGCAGACCCATTTCGTCATTATTTTGTAACAACAAACCGAGGTACTCGAAATCAGTGCAGACCAGAGTCGTTCTTCTATTCAGTGGCACGGTAGTAAGACCGGAGAGACCGTCGAAATCACAGAACATGTATTCGGTTCTGACCCTCGGACGCGTCATCACCTACCAACACAATGTCGTCTACAAATAGCATGCACCATGGTGCCTCTGTCTGTATGTCCAATGTCAGAGCATCCATTATCAGTAGGAAGAGGTATGGGCTAAGAGCTGATCCCTGGTGCAAATTAATAGAGACACTGAATTGGTCGGTGTTTCCCGCAGCCGATCTCACATAGGTATGGCACCTATGTGAGATCGGCTGACACCGATTGAATGAATGCCACATATTTAGCAGATACTCTTTCTTCTTTCAAAGCCCACTACAAAACCTCTCGGGGTACCCTATCATACGCTTTTTCTAGATTAACAAATACCATATGTACTTCTCACAAAATTACCGAATTGCAAATATGGAATCTGTTGGTCAGGCAAAACCCGAATTGGTTTCGACTTATTGCACTTTCTCTCTCACTCTTCTCTCAATAACTTTCTCTGAAACTTTCATACTATGTAGAATGAGCTTTATTCCTCTATAACTGTCACATTCCTGTACATCTTTGTTTTTAAAGATGAGAATAATAAGAGACAAATGAACTTATACACCGTTCATTCGGGATTACCTAATGGCATGCAAGATATTTTACGCATATTTTTTTTACGAGCAATAGGCCTTGGAGTGCGGGGCCCCCCAAATCGCGGGGCCCGTAGCATTTGCTACTCTTGCTACGTGGCTAATCCGGCACTGGCGGGGAGGTGACGTTATAGACCAATATTGAGTTGAGATAACGAGCGCGTTTAAGAAAATCATCAGCTTTATAATATTATTATAGATATAAAAAATATTAGGTCATAAAGGCGAAAGTAATTTACCGGAGTAATTTCAATAGATTTTTTACGAGATGCTAGATTTGGATTATGTAAAGTATTTTTTTTTTACTGAAAATCATGTTAAATTACGGAAAGGATTTAATCAATGGGCATACCACATTTATAAATATGTAGACGTATACGTTAAATGTAGTGTACCTATAACAAATTAAATTATTGCGTAATATTTTTTTGGTATAAGGGAAATTACGAAGTATCTTGGTGTTGGTGAAAAAATTTAAAAGATAATTTTGATGCACTTTGTCCGAAGGCTTAAACTTGTCGTTATAGTCCAAGAGCTGACGACGAACTTTGAGCAGGTTCTTTAGGCAAGCTGAAATTGCGAAAAATTACAATTTCGTGAATCCAGTCCTGGGAGTCTTTTGGCGAGTTAGCGGTTATTTTGCTACTGTGTAGCATATGTTTAACATTTGCAAAAAAAATGTTTTAGGCAACTTGTTTTTTTTTCTTTTAATTTATTAAGCCTAAGTCCCACAAATTGCTCACATAAGCAATTTGCCATTCTTACAAGCATTTTCGCTTTTCTATGAACAATACTTAAACAAGACTGTTCTATGAACACAGGCAAATGGAAAGAAACGTTAGTCAAGTCTGCTACAATTAAAGGATTAAGTAACGCGGAAGGTAGGTACCTACTAAATATTAATTTAACTATGTATTTCCTTATAAAACATGATGTTTTACCATATCAAAAAATGAATTATCTTCTATGGTCCCTGGGTCCCAATCGCCTGTTTAATGCAGAGAATGTAAACAAGTAGGGGGTGTTGGGGCACATAAATATGATTTTTAGGTATACCCAATAATAGACGACCTATTGACAGTAACATCCAACTTAGGAGATATAATCTAATCAATAATCTACAAGTAATTGAAATACATAAATGCATTTTGCGCTTTTATAGAAAACTAGAACAAGTAAATTCAAACAATTAAACTATGTAATGAAAAATATTTAAACAATAGGTATGACATTATAATCATTTGTCAACACATCATTCTTTAAAACTTGTGTTTTCGGGTTTCCTTAAACTAATATTTTTATTTCTCTTACGAAAACCAAATGTCCAATCTAAGCCTGCACTTTTATTGACATCCCAAGATGGTGGATAGCTGCAATTCAATTTTTTAGCGTATTCGTAAGCAAGCTGCCGCAATTTAGTTAATGTAAGCCCATGATGCATTTTACTGCATTTTAATAAATAAACATTTAGTTGGTCTTCTTGTTCAGTTGTAAATACTTGCTTGGAGGTATACTTAGATGAAAAACTCACGCCTTCACCGTCTTTATTCTTCTTTTTACCAATTCTATGATGGAGAGTTGCAGGTTTTAAATTATATTTATCAGCTGCTTTTCTTATTGATAATTTTCCTTTCAAAACGTCGGAAATTGCAGAAGCCACAGCAACTTCATCGATGAAAGTTCTCTCCGTTTTGCGTTTAAATGTTCGAACCATTTTTCTATACAGAAATAAAAATAGAGCTTGTGTACATATATACTTTTTTTTTGTAAATACATACGTATTATACATAGAAAACACCCAAACTCCGAAATAAATATTTGTAGATCATACAAACATTTGGTCCGACCCGGGAATCGAACCCGAGACCTTATGATCACCAATCGCACACGCCAACCGCGAGACCAACGAGGCAGTCATAAACATAGATATCATATCACATCATCACATCACATCACACTATCACACTAATATTATAAAGGCGAAAGTTTGTGAGTGTGTATGTTTGTTACTTCTTCACGCAAAAACTACTGATCGGATTCGAATGAAATGAAAAAATGAATGAATGAAATTATGAAACTTTACAGTAATATTATCATATACATCAGAATAACACATAGACTACAATTTGCCGCGATAATCGACGTAGAGCCGCGGGCGACAGCTTGAAATAAAATATTCGGGCACATTGATACGTATCAATGTGCCCCTGCCTGCTACAATCAAAATAAATATTTTATAAAATTAAGTTAATTAACTGTAAGTGTACATAATGTAATGACTTATGTATGACAGATATGTACTTACCAAATATCTTAATTTACCACAGGTAACAATATAATTAATGAATTACATCCGAAAGAAAACTATTACATTTGTGTTGCGAACGTCAGAAACAAGTTTTCACGTGCCAATGCCAAGCTCTAATCCTCGAGTGAGTGAGTGAACGTTTAGCCGTTGCTCCGCGCTTGTGTACGTGTAACGTGTAGGGTGTAGGATGATTACCTTCCTGTGTGTGTCGGACATAACGCGTTTGGTTTTCGATGTACATATATTGACTGTATATATGTGCCCCGTGTATCAATACCCCCATCTCTTCTTAGTTTTTTGGATGAATATGGGGTTTGTGCGCAATGCTCCTTCGAAGCATAACGCCAAAAAAGGTTTATTTTAGTACATAGAAAAGTTACTAAATAAGAGAAAGCAGTCATAAGCAGAAGTAAAAAAAACTTTTAGAGTTAAAATCTGAAATTTCATAATGTTTTGAATTAAAATTATTAACATCAATCTGGTTTTCACATCTATTGACACTCCGACCAACAATTATACCTATGCATATTTTTATAGTTTTTATTAATCAAATACCTATAGTACAAGATCATGAAAAAATATAAATACAATTTAATTGAAACAACAATTAATATTTTACAATCCTATTATTTATGGATAGTATTTGCACTTACTTAAATTTCAATGAACTTGATTTTTAACATTATTTTAATCGTTTTCATTATTGCAATCATTAATTTCAACAATAGCTAACTACTCAGATTTTTTGTACTTTCAATTATTTCATTTAGTTCTAAAAAAGATACAATCGGTGACGCAAACTCATAAGATTTTTGGCGTAAATAGTGCTCAACGTGGCCGCGTTGAGCACTTTTTGTTGAAGTTTTGTGACGTCAGCATATTGGTGTCGGTGAAGCGGTGACGCGAACTTATAAGATTATCTCCTGCCAAAAACTGATTTTTATTCACTTATAAAAGTTGTCAACGCGCATAAAGAAGTTCTAACCGTGGGAGAGCTACGCTTCGGCATGAATAGGCTGGTTCGACCGGAGTGATACCACGGCCTCACGGCTTGCGCTGTGTTTCACCGAGTGAGTGAGGATACCGGGGGCCCGTACCCCACCCCCTCCCCACATCACTTTCCCCATCCCCTAAAGGTCGGCAACGCACTTGTGACGCCCACCACTTGTGGGTGTCCATGATCGGCGGTAATCGCTTGCCATCTAGGATATACGCCTGCTCATTTACACCTATACCATAAAAAAACACGCTTTCCGCCCGTTCGGCTGCCAGTATCTAAGCTCTAAGTAAACTGCAGAATCTTTGGGCAGGCGAACGGTCACTTGCTCTTTTGCCTCCAAGTCAAAATAGCTAAAAATTGGCAACATTCTAGTTTGTCGTATTTGTCCAATTTTGGCTTAAAGGTCTTGTTACCAGGCCATAAAATTCCAAAAAAAAAAAATATTTGTCCAATTGTATCCAATTGTATAAAAATTATAACTTTGTTTGATTTGTTTCTGTTAATGTGAAATGTGAATGAAAGCCGTATGTTTAAAAAACTATTTGCCATATTCTGTCAGCCGTAGTCTAAACGTTTTTAATATAATTCTTCAAAGATTTTTTGCTACTGTAATATATAAACATTTATTTGCAGTGAATAATTTTCGTTTAAAACGATAAAATACCGGCCCAACTAAAAAAGTCATGGAAGAGTTAATCGAAGCCGTTCGTTGCAAAGAAAAATCACAGGAATACACTTTTCTGCTACAAAAAATCAGAAGTATACTTGAAAGCAACACACGATTGACAGACTCTGTCAGCAGAGACCTCGTCGATAAAGAATTTCTAGAAGATATAAAAGATGTTGTTAATATTGGTGCTGTGAGTGTTTACTTTGGACAATCGTTAAGGTCCGTGAAAGTTGTGATTCCAGACAACTGTGGTCTTAGATATCACGAAATATTTATAGAGTATGAAGCTCCTAAGAAGTTAATATTAACAAATGTGCATTTACCCCATACCAACTTAATAAATTTGGTGTACAAATCCATATATGAAGTTATTGAAACATTGACTATGTCTATAAACGGACTAGGAAAATACTTCGCTGAATTGGAATTAATAGATCAGTTCTGTAGTATCGTGGAGCCAATAAATGCATCATTTAAAGATGATTATCGTCGAATATTCCTTGGTTGGTAATTCATCACTGTTTCATTCATTATCTATACATCTATAGAAATACATAAAATTGGAGTGTCTGTTTGTAATATTGAAATGACTGCTTTTTAATAAATGCATATGTATGTATTCTATACACAGTACAGGTACAAAACAATTTTTGAATTTTTGTCTATCTGTCTATTTGTTCTGGATAATCTCTGGAACGGCTGGACCAATTTTTACGGGACTTTCACTGGCAGGTAGCTAATGATCTGAGGAGTAACTTAAGCTCCTTTTTGTAGACTAGCTTCTTTGCACGGTATTACCCGCAGTACAACAATAACTGTGGTAACTGCAGGGTTCAGCTAGTTATTATTAAAATACTACCTACAAATAATAAATTAAATTTTCAAAGACAAAATTAAAATCAGGAAAACAAATAAACAAGAACAGTTGCTTAAAGTAAATAATATAATGAAGCTAAAAAAGATAATACTTTCACGGCCATACTACTGTACCGATTTCAATGAAATTTGGCATAGGCATCCTTTGATTCCTGAGAAAGGACATACTCTTTACCACAATAACCACTGTGGGGAACTGCTAGTATATATATTAATATAAATGGCAATTGTTTTTAATGTATTGTATTGTTTTACTATTCTTACTAGAAACTTTGTGGCCTACCAACCAAGCAACCACAATTTAAATTGTCTATATCTATATGAATTATTTAAGCTTTGTTAGTGAATCTGATTAGTAAGGAGAATGTGGTGGGTTTAATTCCATTTAGGACAAATGATTGTGTCATACGCAGCAAGTGATATCATTTCTTCAGGTTTTGGGTGTAATTTATATAGATAACTAACTGAGCATGCTGTGTGACCTGCGATACGACGTCAAACGCACGGCCGTGCCCCCGTCACGACGAGCCAAGCGAAACGCAAGGGCACAACCTACCTTTTCTCTAAGTGTTTCATAGTTTTTTTGAACCTTCATGACTTTAGTTTCCAATATACCAGATCGTTGCAAATTCTCAGGGTATCATGTGAATAATAGACTTATTAAATATACACAGTTTTAATTGCATAGCTCTGATACTTTATTAATTTCTAAAACACACTGATTTCGTCACTGACAACACTGATGATCATCAAAACTGTTAGGGTACTTCCTGAAGTGCTAGAAAGCTGAAATTTGATATTTAAACTAAGTTTGGTATACAAACAACTAAAAACTTCATAAGCCTATTACTTTTATCTCCCATATATACTATATTACCCAAAAATTGGGGGGTGAAAGTATGAGACTTTCACAAATGTTACTGCCTTATACAAGAAGAAATGAAAACACACCAAAACATTTTCATGTAAAATTTTGCCTAGACGACTGCATATGGCTTAACCTGTGAAAAAGATATCAGATTACATGTAGAGCCAAGATTCTGAATCTACAAGCCCTAACTCTACCAACCCTAACTTTACCAACCCTAACTTCACTAACTCTACATCTCAGTACTTGAACTTGAACTCGCGGGCTGGGCTTCCGCAACTCGACGACTTTGTTGCGCCTATTTTGCGTAAGGCATCGGCCCTATTTGTGCCAACCCAGTTCCTCCAGGAAGCCTAACAGAGCCTTTGCGTTGCCGACGACTTCTCGAAGTGACCTCGGCGATCCGAGGTGTCTCGCCCGGTATTCTGCATACTCTGTATAAAGGACTGTCGGTTACACCTAGAGTGAAAAGAAGTTTGTTTAGTAGTGCATGACCAGTTATTGCTCCGATCAGAAGTCGAAGCGCAGGTCTTTCGAGCTGTTTCAGCTTCCGTGACAATCCGGGTTGATCGTCGGGAGGGCCTCCTTGATCTGCCTGCAGGTTCTAAGGTTGGACCAATATATCTGTTGTTCTACCTTGGTGTTCTGTTGCAGTGTCCGTCGCAGCGAAGCAGTTGGCAAGGCCAATATTGGTTCAGGGCTTACTGCCCTTGTCTCCGATCAACTTATTGCCAGTGCATCAGTTGCGTCGTTTGTCGTTCTTTGCTATGCGCTCCCTTCCGCGGTTTATGTAGGAATTGTAAGACTGATCGGCTATCGGAAGTATGCGGATGGAGTATTCCGTTACCTTTCTGGAGATAATCACATGTGCTGCCATTATTATGCACTCTGCCTGGAAGACCTTGTTGTGGGCTCCTAATGGTGGCGAGATGTGTATGTTTAGGTCCTCAAAGAATACTCCCGAGCTAGTGCCTGATCTTGTTTTGGATCCGTTCGTGAAGATTCTTAACTCTCTAGGGTAAAGTCCTTCTTGGGGATCCTCGTACAGTTGTATCTTGTACTTCTTGTTGAAAACAAATTGCCTGGGTATCGTGTCAGTTACCGCTTCCATGAGCGGTTCCTTACCTATGGCCTCATAGAGGATTTCGGTGTGTGGTACCATAGTCTCCAGAGATTTTGTTTCTTTAGCTTCGCAGAATGCGACTGTTGCTTTTTCTATTTTGCTGTTGAAGTTGGAGCTCCAGTTAAGTCTGTGGTCGAATATTACCCCTAGATACTTTATCTCAGACGAGAGATTGAGCTAAGTATTGAACAGCTTGGGAAGTCGGTAGTTTCCCAGGTTCCGTTTGTTGGTGAACATTACCATTTCAGACTTCCTCGAGTTGACTGACAGTTCGTTGGCCACGCATCAGCATTCCACTATTGCCAGTGCCGAGCGTGTGACATCGCATACTATACCAGCGTGCATGCCGCTTGTTAATATCACTATGTGATAGCGTATCCTATGGTATAATGGTGATTGTTGTTCAGAGTGGTGATAAGTTCGTTAACAATTAGGTTCCACAGGAGTGGTGAAAGTACGTCACCTTGACGGCAGCCCTTCGCCACGAGTGCTTGTTTCGTAGTGTTTGCTTCGAGTCTGATGACTCTCTGGCTCAGCATTTTGTTTATCCACTCTATCATAACTGCATGCACTCTATGCCTCACCAGTGCTGCTGTTATGCTGGTGAATTTCGTCTTGTCGAAGGCTCCCTCTATATCTATGTGGGTGCCTAAGCACATAGTCTTGTTCTTGATCACCACTTCAAATTTGGTTGTGACTGCATGAAGTGCTGATTTTGTCGATTTACCTGGACTGTAGGCATGTTGGTTCGGATGTAGTGGTGCTTGTGTCAGCGCCGTCTCCCTCAGATGCCTGTCGCATAGCCTCTCCAGTGTCTTTAGGAGGAAAGAGGTGAGGCTTATCGACCTGAAGGATTTAGGATCCGCGTAGTCAGTTTTACCTGGTTTTGGTAATGAACATTGCTCTTACGTCTCTCCATTGTCTTAGCACATATCTGTGTACTAGACAGGCTTCCAGGATATAGGTCAGCCTTTGAGTAAGTGCCTTCCTTCTCCATTTAAGCAGGGCTGGGAAGATCCCGTCCGGGCCTGTAGATTTAAATGAGTCAAAGCTGTCGATTGCCCATTGTGTTTTGTTTGGGTCGATTACCTTATGGGCCAGCTGCGAATCTTATATAATAGATGAATGAATGTGTGAGTGAATGAGTCACTGAATGATTAAAATGTGTGATTGGATTGGGAGTTAGGACATTAGAATATACTAGGTCGGTTGCGGAAGGATGGGTGGCAAGAGGGTAGTTTGCAGCACAGGATTAGGGTTGTGGGTTTACCTGACTGGTGGTAATGTCCGACCGGGCAATGGCCTTTCTCGACTTGGCTACTGGAGAAACGGGATAGGTGTTGCGGCTCCCCTCGCATTATGCGGATCTCCAGTATTTCTGGGGTGCACGACCCACTCCGAGAAGTGTTCTCCCTGCCCGTGGTGTCGACGGATACAGGTCAGACATGGACATGCGAGAAGCACTTGAGCGTACATGCCGATAACTCAGCGCCGTTACTGGGTGTACACGTACGCCCCACAGCACCCCATCTCAGTAAAAATGTATGGCTTGGCTGTTTAGTTACTTCAGAAACTAAATATTCGCATAAGACATTACTTCAGATACTAGATATTTGCAAACACAAAAAGCGTTCGTTTCGCCTTCGTGACAGTAGCGAAACGGCGAAGCCAAACATTTTTACTGAGATGTTGAGTTAGTGAAGTTAGGGCGTGTAGGTTCAGAAGTTTGGCTCTAGATGAAATCTGATATCTTTTTCGCAGGGTACATGAAAATGCTTTTGGTGGGATATCATCAACTTCCTATCAGTGAAAGTCCCGTCAAAATCCGTTCCAGACATTAGCCAGAGTAACGCCGTGGGACAAAGTTAGTCTAAAAAAAGTAGCCTTAGTTACTCCCTGGATCATCAGCTACCTACCAGTGAAAGTCCCGTCAAAATCGGTCCAGCCGTTCCAGAGATTACCCGGAACAACAGACAGAAAGACAGACAAAAAAAATTTTAAATACATTTTTGGTATATGTACCGTGTTAACATACATATGCATTTAGTAAAAAGCGGTTATTTTAATATTACAAACAGACACTTCAATTTTATTTATTTGTATAGATAAGATAATAACAGCCACATTAATTGAAAACTATGTCGCCATTAACATTTATCTCGAGGAGGACGGAACCCCATTGTTCCATTGATTACAATAAAATTTGGGTATAACATGTTTAAGCGTGTGTTCATAAATATATACGCAGACTTTCATAAAAAATCATTTTTTTAGATGACAGAACTTGGTTGCATGTGCAAGTAACGCCTGAGGGTTTGGCGTCAAATGTTCACCTTATAGGGCATTCTGTTTACTGGCATAATAAATTACAATCCAGATTAATGATGTGGGATCATGACAAGACGATAGTAGATAATATTATGGTAGTATTTGGTAAGTAAATTTATACTATACCATAAAGTAATATTTTTAATGTAAGACTAATCCTGTAGGTACAAGTAATATGTCCTAAACTGCCTGGGTACAAATATGTAACAAGTTGTTCTACGTGAGCGACGAATATGAAGCAACCAGACGCGACGCGATATGATGCAATGCAATGCGACGCCAGGCTACACGCTATAAATCTCCTATACGCTATACCTGATTTTGGGCATTTCTTCTCAAATCAGGAGGAAGTGCAGCACAGTTTTTGATTGAAAGTCCATACTTTAAAAAACAAATTAAAAAAACAGAAAAAGATAAACATAATATTTTTACGACTAAACACATTCTGGATTGGATCTAAATCAACCATGGTGTGGTGTGAGTGGCGTCTGTTCGCTTACAAAACAAGTACCGGCCTCGCGTGTCAACGTAGATTGCCACTGCCATATATATATATATGCTACTGCCATATATATATATATGCCACTGCCATATATATATATATGCCACTGCCATAGGCCGCCACCAGGGTGTGCCTTTTTTGTTGATTGCGTACGTCGCGCCATATTCGTCGCTCACCCATTACACCCCGTAATAGGCACAAATAATACCTAGACTGAAGTAGCAATTTGTGGATCACTAATAAATATTTTGGTACTACCATACATACCTACACTTTCCATCCCATGGTTGCCTGTAAAAGTTAGCCTTCGAGCGTAATCGCTCGAAGGCTAACTTCAGATTTTAAAGGGAGATATGATTTTTAGAAAGGGTGATATCAGCTTCACTGATGTCACTCCTCAACTCTCTAATATCTCTCAGACGATTTAGACCGTTCTCCAGGGCCGTCTTTACCTAAGGTGGGGCCCCTGGGCACATAAAAATATGGGGCCCTTTTGGAAATTAAAGAAAGTGTATTATGTCAACTTTTTTTTGACTGTGATAATTTTTATTATGAGTAATCGTATATGCTGTTAGTTTTTTGGTTTCAATAACAGTAGTGGTTTCTTTCAGGTTCTATGTTAAACAAAACCATCTATTTATTATTACGTGTTCAGGTCCGGCGAATTTGAGATTTAAGCCTTCTGACATGTAAAAGAGACTTTATTAAGTTGTTTTAAGAGTGTTTATAACACTCTTATAAGAATAACTCAGACTAATAGTCCTTAATGACTGTCAAGATCGCTCTGTTAATTACTTATATCACTCAGATATTTGTCTCTCTGTAGCTCAAACTAAACTGCCTTCTCATACTAGATTAAATTACTAGATCATTCGGGAAAGTTCAACAGCCTCTCGAAACGCCCAGTTCAGAAAAAACGCTGTTGAATGTAAACAAGCCAACCAACAACAATCAGTCCATATTCGAAGCTATGTGAGCCTCAGCTGTATATATTATGTGCCTCATCAATCCAACTAGAACTTTCTCGGCTAAACCGATAGACAAGTCTTTTTCTGGAATGTTCATTTTTCGTAAGATCGCATCGCTATTGTTACCACGCCATATTTAGCCAGGTGGTGGATATGCCCTACTTTTAACTCGATTGTCGCTGAATCCTGTGGGTCACGTCGTTAATCCGGTTAATCACCTTGTATGGATCCTGTGAGTTTTGGGGCTTTACTATGCATATGTGTCGGGCCCTCAGCCAAACTAGTGCACCTTTATCATCGTCATCGTGTTTTCTCGTTCCGCTCGCGATATCAACTGCAATTAGTTTCCATTCCGTTTTACAGTTGCTGATTTTTTGGTTTCGCACCTGTGGGCTTTTTTACAGCAGCAGCAGTATACAAGTAGTAAATTTACATGTGGAAACACCCACGGGCCGTCACTCGACCGGAGTTTGCGGCGGGGCGGTGTGTCGGAATCAGACCGACTAAAACCACACGGTGTGCCACTCTACGCCTGAGACGGGAGGGATCCGGGAACTGCTGTTCTTAACACATCCGGACCCCTGCCAGCGATTGACCGCACTGAAGCGGGCACCGTCTGGTGTTAACTCTTAATTTAGGCGACGTACAGCACACGCGTCCGTCGTCGCCTCCTCGCAGTTGGCCACTAAAGCGCTGTGTAAAGCGGATGGAGGGGAAAATCCGTCCCGACTATTCGCGACCACACTCAGAGCGGCTTGAGATGCTGATAGGCGCGCCTATCGGGCGAATTTGCCTCTTCGCAGAAGGTTGCGACAGCGGTAAATAAAACTGCTGTCGCTACCGGCCGTAGAGTGAATGACGGCCGGTAGCAAGAGATCTCGTTCGATAACTGCAGTGAGGGCCCGACGCTGCGATGCCCAAGCGGGGCAAATCGGGGTATACTAGAAGCATAACAAATGTGAGTACGAATAGGAATGACGTCATTTCAAACCTCCTTCACGTCACCAAAATAAAACATTAGTCAACAATACCAAAGAATAGATAATCAATTAACAATTATTTTTTGGACATAGCGACATCTAGTACCAAACTAAGCAGAGCTTGTACTATGTGTACTGGACAACTGATATAAATACATAATACCTAACTTTTTTATAAATACACATTAATTATAAATAGAAAACACCAAAGCTCGAAACATTATATATTTACAATATTTGCAGATTTAACTGATTTAGTAACTAAATAAGGACAGTGTGATCAGCAGTTCCTAACTCGCTTTTAAGTTGCTTCTGAATTTCGAAGACTAAATTCAGCCAAATGCAATAAGCGCTTTAGGATTCGCTTAATTGTAGTAGTTGAAAAATCTTTAAATCATTAAATATTCCACGTGGCGATTATGTGCTTTATGTATATAGAATTATGCTATATCACTAATCTAATGTTATTTTTATTAATATTATAAATTGTGTAAGAAAATAACTAAATTAAGTGTTAGTGGGCGATGCACATTGCTCGCAAAAACGAAAGCCGATGGGGTCATAAAGTTCTTAACTTACATGTTATTGCAGCGTTGGTTGGTAGGTCCCCCACAGGGTAATGTAGTAGTGCACCCTACGACCGGCAACTGTACGCTCATGCCAACGTTAAAGATATAGCAACAGCAATCGTCAAAATAAACACAGATCTTCTATCGAGAACTCGTCAGAGAAGTTTGGATTATCGGTTAATCCGACAAAATGCCAAGCTAAAATAATCGGCAGCCGCCATTCGATGAACAGAGTCGATCTCGAGATGTTACCGAAGAGAATCTTAAATTGTACCACTATCTCTATTTGTTCAACGATAAAAGACCGAGGCTTACATCTCGACTGCAGTTTTACCTAGCGTGATCAAGTTATATACGTATGTCAGAGGGTTACCAACATCCTGAGGACATTATACCTTTTAAAAACTCCTGGTGAAAACTAAATCAACGCTTGTGCAGTCTCTAGACATCCCTTTAATCGACTATGGCGACGTGTGCTACTGGTGTCAGAAATAATCTACGAATAGATTCGAGATCGTTTGACATGT
The DNA here is from genome assembly GCA_905220595.1 of Spilosoma lubricipeda. Lineage (NCBI taxonomy): Eukaryota > Metazoa > Arthropoda > Insecta > Lepidoptera > Erebidae > Spilosoma > Spilosoma lubricipeda. The sequence goes on from HG992290.1 coordinate 9,938,887, forward strand.
TATTAAATCTTGTGATACCGTTTATTCAAAAGCAACAACTATGCTACGAGACATTATAAGTGCAAAAGAAAGATTGATCGTAACATTAAGATTTCTTGCAACAACTGAAAACTCGTATCAAAATTTATCATAATTCAGTTCTTTAATTTTCTAGCCCTTGCTGACAATAATATCCCTGAAACACGGAATATTTATACATGTCTGACACATTAACTGCCTCGTTGGTGAGCGTCTGCTGATCACGAGGTCTCTGGTTCGATTCCCGGGTCGGACCAAATGTTTGTATGATCTAAAAATATTTGTTTCGGAGTTTGGGTGTGTACTATCTATAATATGTAAGTATTTACAAAAAAAAAAAGTATATATGTATTTGTATCAGTTGTCTAGTACCGCATAACACAAGCTCTGCTTATCTTGGGACTAGATGGCGTTGTGTGTTTAGATGTCCGAAATATTTATTATTTATTTATTATTATTAATAAAAAGATGAGTGAGTGAGTACCAAACAAAAGTATACGTCCTCACGCACGGACAGTTGCGTGGCGATTGAAGTTAGTAACTAAATGCGATTACACCTTCCTAAATGCGTTTCTAATTAGGTTTCTAAATGATTCAGTCAGCCAGAAACCATCCTAGCTTCTGAAGACGCTAGTTTGCTAACTGCAGATTACATTTGACTAAATTCATTAAAAACTGAACTGAACTAACTGAAATAAGATGACTAAACAGGCAAAACGCTAAAGGCAGAGAAAATATAGAATTTAGGATTTAACGGTCGTAATAAAGGTCGCGTCACAACTTTGTACGCTTTCATTTTCAACCGAAAAAATATATAAATTGAAAGCCTAGTAATTATGTTTATGATTTCTTATTTTAATGTACCTACATCCTGTTTTTTTGTGAAAAAAAGTGTAATATGTTCGAAAACTTATAACGAGAACATAATAATATGTCTGAGAAAAAAATGTCGGTTCCTCGGGGCCCCCTTGAGAATGGAGGCCCTGGGCCCGTGCCCCGAGTGCCCTTATGGTAAAGACGGCACTGCCGTTCTCAATCAATTTATTACCATACCCGTCGATACACTAGGATTTATTAAAACAACACAACTTAGGTTCAGACTACAATCATGTATTTAATTAACGTTACATCGAAGCTACTCTTAAAATCATAGATCGACACTACATGGTCAAGGTGAATTAAATTAAAACACTGCCCGTTCGTGTCGATCCATAACTTCCAGTTTCCAAAATGCGTAGGGCCTTATGAGAAGAATACTGGCAAAGAAACTCATGGCCACTCTTTTAAAAGTTACATCTTAACTTATTACTTACAAAAGTTTAATTTAATAACAATTACGCAGCTTGTCCTTCCTCGTACAATGCCTTATGGCCGCCACTTTATACCTTCTAGTTTTAAGATATTGTTGTAATTATCTGGTGTACAATAAAGCGATATAATATAATTATCATCTCAATATAATCTTCGTTCAGTCACATATAAACTATTAAAAAAGTAATAACGTACCATAACACTTAAAGCGTGACTACGGCTTTTCCAACTTGTTTCATACTTTTTCAGCGTCGTTTTTTGTCGTAGTTGGGTTTTAGTTATTACTTTTTTTATTTAAACTGTTATGGTGACGTTATAATTTAAATAACACAATTATCGAATAAATACGGACAAGTCACGAGAAAATGCTAATAACAGATACTATATTTTTTAAATGTATTGTATTGTAGTTGAGGAGTTATGAGGGAACAAATGAACATACATACATAGCCTGTCAAAATCATAACCCTCCTTTGGCTTTGCCGTATTCGGGTAAAAATACTAGCGATCCGGCGAACTTCGTACCGCCGTATTTACATATCTGTCTCAGCTTCCCACAGCCTGCCGTGATCTTTTAATTTTTCTTCTACACAAACCTTGTCCTAATAATAACGAACAAATAAAAATAATAAAATTCGGTGCAGCCGATCGGAAGTTATGCGTGTACATACATTTCGGCGATTTATTTTTACATAAATAGATAGAAGATGTATTACTTATTAAGAACCAGTTTTATCACTTTGATGTAAAGGTGACTGACTGCTTCGGTGGCGCAGTAGTAGCGTATGCGACTGGTATGCTTGAGGTCTTGGGTTCGATGCCAGAGTCGGACCAAATGTTTGTATGATCTGCAAATTTTTGTTTATATATAAGTATATGTATTTATATCAGTTGTCTAGTACCCATAATTCAAGTTCTGCTTGGTTTCGGACTAGGTGACGTTGTATATTAGATGTCCGAAATCTATCTATATAAATAAAAATAAGTCTCAAAAATGTAAGTACGCCCATAACTTGCGATGGACTGCACCAAATAGAATAATTCTTTTTTTATGTATTCGTTATTGTCAGGACAAGGTTTGTATAGAAGAAAAAAAAGGTGTTATATTCTCTTAGTCCCTTAGTTCTATACACTGCAGCGTTGCGGGAAGTTGACACGGGCTTACTAAAATAAATAAGGCGATACAGTTCACCGGGTCAGCTAGTGTTTATATATCTAAAGTCCTTGATAGACTATTTTGAACTTATCTGCCAGAAAACAACAGATGCCGATTTCGAAAGTCTCGGATGGAGACAAATAAGTATGAACACTGAATTGAAACCGAACCTATTACGAGAATTGGCCTTTACATATCTATACTAATATATAAAGCTGAAGAGTTTGTTTGTTTGAACACGCTAATCTCAGGAACCGCTTCTCCGATTTGAAAAATTCTTTCAGTGTTAGAAAGCCCATTTATCGAGGAAGGCTATAGGCTATATATCATCACACTAGGACCAATAGCAGCGGAGCACCAATGAAAAATGTTTCAAAAACGGGGGAAAATTATCACGCTACGGGCAATAGAAGACGCAAACGAGGTTGCGTGGGTCGGCTAGTCTATACTAATATATAAAGCTGAAGAGTTTGTTTGTTTGTTTGAACACGCTAATCTCAGGAACCGCTGGTCCGATTTGAAAAGTTCTTTCGGTGTTGGATAGTCCATTTATCGAGGAAGGCTATAGGGTATATATCATCACGCTACTACTAATAGGAGCGGAGCAACAATGAAGAATGTTTTAAAAACGGGGAAAATTTTCACGCTACGGGCAGTATAAGGCGCAAACGAGGTTGCATGGGTCAGCTAGTTTTGTATATGAGCATTTTCTTAAATTTGGAACAATTTCTTTTTCAGAAATAAGCATGTTTCCACAAGCTCCTCAAGTCAGCTTGTCAACAACCATAGCAGGTGTAGAAAAACAAGTTGAAGAGCCAATAGTCTGTGGTATATGTCTAAGCTCAGTACTCCCAGGTGCTCTAGGTGTACCCCAGCCCCTTTGTCAGAATCCTATCTGTGGTGTCTCCTACCATAGAAACTGTCTATACCAGGTGATTATAATAATTATTTATTTATTTGAAACACATGTTACAATATTTTGAAAGGAGGTACACTGTTTCTAGTAACTGTGATGACATTGACGAGGACTTCCAGCAGGTTGACATTTCGATGCTTAAAGTAGGCTCGAAGCCTGTACTATAAGCATCAGCCATCTCCTCCTGATAGAATTATAATAAAAGAGCATCATACAGTGTGTTTACATAGATATTGGGAACTTAAGGTTAATTACTTGTATTGAGTTTTAGTCCATTGAAAAGTTACATTTATTTTGAAATGCATGTCGACAATATACTATTAGGCGCTTGTCAAATTTTTAGTCGGAGATGATTTTTAGAAAGGGTGACATCAGCTTCGCTGACGTCACTCCTTAATTCATTAATATCACTCACATGATTTATGGGCAATAAATCTGGAATCTCTTATTCAACTCTCATTAGAGCTGGTTCCATATGAATAAACTAGTTGACCGGGCAAACGTTATTTTGCCATAAAAAAATTAAGGATACCATTATCATTACCATACCATACCACCAGATATACCATTTAAGGGTATGAAAATAAGATGTTGTCTGATTCTCAGACATACCCAATATGCACACAAAATTTCACAAGAATCGCTCAAGCCGTTTCGGAGGAGTTTATCTACAAACACCGCTACACGAGAATTTTATATATTAGACTAGCTGAACCCCGCGGTGTTACCCGCGGCTATTGTTGTACCGCGAGTAACGCCGCGGGACAAAGTTAGTCTAAAAAAAGTAGCCTAAGTTACTCCCCGGATCATCAGCTACCTGCTAGTGAAAGTCCCGTCAAAATCCGTCCAGCCGTTCCAGAGATTACCCGGAACAAACAGACAGACAAAAAAATTTTTAACTACATTTTTGTTATATGTATCGTGTATACATACATATGCATTGATTAAAAAGCTGTTATTTTAATGTTACAAACAGACACTCCAATTTTATTTATTTGTATAGATATAAATTTAGTTTTCTAAAAGAATTAATTTTTCCTTTTCAGTGGTTGGTTTCGTGTGCAGGTAATCGGCCACCTGCTTTTGGTGTAGCGACGGGTATCTGCCCTTCGTGTCAACATACCATAACATGTAGTGAAAGAGATTAGTTAAAAGTTGTTTTGCCCATATTTTGTAACAGTAAAACTGTTGCTAAGTAAAACTAAGATAATGAGCTTAAATATAAGAAATAAATTTTAAGAAGCGAAATTTTTCAACCATAATTTGATGTCACGGTAACCGCGTTCGGCTTCACCAATCACACTGTCAAATGCGTCCAAAGTCGAGAGCAAGTTGGTTTGTGATGAACTAACTCTAGTCCGGTAGATATTCCTGTTTGTCTCGTATAAATACATCATGTGAACGCAAAGATTAGTGAAGAGGTGTTTAGTTCCTGATTTTGGGTACAGTAAAACTAACAAAATCAGCTAAAATATAGGAATAAAAAAAAAGTTCGCCTCACGGCGTCATCATCATCGTTACCGTAACTGCGTGCGGCTTTACCAATCATAATGCCAAAAGCGTTCGCCGTCCAGCGAGTTGATGTAAATTAAAGGTTGAATAAAATAAAAGTTGAAATTTTTTATCATACAGGTTGTAACCTGTCATCAGAATGTTACGTGTTTTATGACATATCCAACTATTTATTTTTTAGTAGGTACCTAATGAAAATAACCGTTTCGAAACGGTTTTTTTTTATAGTCTAAGTGATAGGGTCAGACTCAATCCAGTAATTTACTAATTATAAATTAGTCCCACTTATAAAAGACAGGGTAATAGTTCCGAGCAAAGCAGTGTTGGTGTTAAGCATGAAGAATACACATTTAGTTAGTGCATGAAGAGGAATATATAAGTTTTATTAAATTGTTAAATTAAGTAATCTGTGATATAAAAGTAAAATGAAATAATGCTTTTGTTTTATTTTACAACTTACTAGCTTTTGCGCGCGGCTCCGCCCGCCTTTTTGTTGGTTATTACAGCAAAGACTAGCCTATGTCCTTCCTCTAGAATGAAAGTATCTCCATATCAAATTTCATTGAAATCGGTGCAACAGGACAGACTGACAGAGTTACTTTCGCATTTACAATATGTGTGTGGATTAACTTTAAACTTATTGAAATATTTTTCTTGATAAAGGATACTTAGGTACTCTATGTTCTTGGGCGGTATAACATATATATACCAACACATATACTACAGGAAATATAGTGAACTAAATAAATTTCAAGAACCAGAAGAAAGGTTGGTAGCTTATTGCATAAGGTGGTATAATACGAGTACATTGCTTACAATGATTGATTTAATAAGAAAAAACGACGCTTTGAATAATGTTCAACTATCGTTAAATCACTTTAGATTGCGGTTATGAAAATATGAGGTAAAATTACCTTTGCGATTGGAAACAGTGCCAACTAACTACATCACTGTAAAACTCATAATAAATTGATAATTAAAATGCTATAAAAATTATATCCCAGATAGCCTTTGAGTTAAGTTTACTATCGTACTGCCATATGACCGATAAGACCAGACCCAGACCCACGCAAACCCGTTTGCGTCTCCTATTGCCCGTAGCGTGATAATTTTCCCCCGTTTTTTAAACATTATTGATTGCTCCGCTCCTATTGGTCGTAGCGTGATGATATATATACTATAGCCTTCCTCGATAAATGGAATAATGTGAGTAATGGAATGAAACACTGAAATATTTTTTCAAATCGGGCCCGCGGTTCCCGAGATTAGCGTTTTCAAACAAACAAACTTTTCAGCTTTATATTAGTATAGATTAAAATAACCGGTTTTTACTAAATGCATATGTGTATACACGGTACATATACCAAAATATCATTATTTCCATTGTTTTGTTTGTTGCGGCTAATCTCTGGATCGGTTGGATCTATTTTGACGGGACTTTGCCTTTTACTGGCAGATAGCTCATGATATAAAACTTAGACAATTTTTTTAGACCAGCTTTGCCCCGCGGAGACGCCCCGCAGTTGTTGTACCATCGCAGGGCTCAGCTAGTTGACAATAATATTAGGCATCTACATATTAACACGGATTTGTATGTGGTTAAAATAAAATGCCTTGATATGCTTTTACTTTTTAATTAAAAATTACGTAGACATAATATTTTGTGGTTACATACAATAATTCAGTATAAACAATGTTTAGAAATAATGCTTGCACCAGCTGTTCAAGGTTTGAGAAGGCTGATAAAACACTTTCCTTAAAAACAATAATTATTTAGTCTGTAATGGCAAATTTGTTGGAACGTTCCAGGTTTACTCATGCAGTCTCATTTAAACAAAAAATAAAAGCAGATATTACTTGGTACACAAAAAAGTTCTTTTAAAAATAAGATTTCATTTCATATGACAATACAAACCACTGTCTGATGGGAATCAATTCAAAATAATTCGCAGTAATGTTATATAACCTTAATTGGGTTTTTAGTTTAAATTGTCACATTGAAATGTAGTGAGTCTTAGCAGACTATGAGTAAATTCATCACAAGGGCACAGTGTCAAAGGTACGAGTAGTGAGGCTGGTGCTTGATCCTGGTGCTTCACCACTCTGGGGACCAGTATCTCTGCCAACATTCTGAAAATAACATTAACATTTATTATTAACCGACTTCAACAAAAGGAGGAGGTTTCTCAATTCGAGCGTATATATATATTTATTTTTATGTGTGTTCGTGGATAACTTTGTAATTTATGAACCGATTTTGATGATTCTTTTTTTAATGGAAAGGAGATATATCAACGGTGGTACCATGATAAGGACACTAAAATCTGATGATGGCATCTGAGAGAAATCGAGTCGAACCTTGAAGTCGGTTTTATTTTTGTTAAAATTGTACTAGTTTTATTTATGTACTAGCTGAGCCCCGCGGTGTCACTGCGGTACAACAGTAAACCCGGGTAACGCCGCGGGGCGAAGCTAGTCTATAAAAGTAGCCTAAGTTACTCCTTATTATTTTATCAGCTATCTGTGTACAGTGTAGTCCCGTCTCATTCGATCCAGCCCTCCAGAGATTAGCCGGAACAAAAAGACAGGCAGATAAAAATGGAAAAAAGGTTATTTTGGTATATGTACCGTCTATACATACATATAAAATTAGTAAAAAGCGGTTTTTAAATATTACAAACAGACATTCCAATTTTATTTATTTGTATAGATGTATTATACATCAGAACCTTATTAGTTTTATCTAGCTTTTATTATATAACTAGCTATTGCCCGCTGCTCCGTCCGCGTCTATATCGGTTTTCGCGGCAAATAGTACCCTGTGTTTTAATCCAGGGTATCAGCTTCCTGCATACCAAATTTTACCAAAATTGGTCAGCTAGTTCAAATACAATTTCGAATATCTATTTACTAAGAGAAGATCCATGCCGAACAAAAGCTCTGCAAAGAGAAGGAATATTCTAAACAAACCATACATCAACTCATCTGATTCTGTCCAACATGGTCTATAAGGCTAAAACCTCCATTCTACAGTAGAATATTAAAGGTGTTGATGATATCTATACTAATATATAAAGCTGAAGAGTTTGTTAGTTTGAACACGCTAATCTCAGGAACCGCTGGTCCGATTTGAAAAATTCTTTCGGTGTTGGATAGTCCATTTATCGAGAAAGGCTATAGGGTATATATCATCACGCTACTACTAATAGGAGCTGAGCAACAATGAAGAATGTTTCAAAAACGGGGGATATTTTCACGCTACGGGCAATATAAGGCGCAAACGACGTTGCGTGGGTCAGCTAGTTGATATATAGTAGAGTTAATTTCAATATTAGCGGTACCTATTCCAAAATATTTTTAATGACTGTGTTGTAAGTAAATTATAATAATAAGCTAGCTGAACCCCGCGGTCATTGTCGTACCGAGGGTAACATCGCGGGACGAAGCTAGCCTAAGTTACTCCTTATATCATCAGCTACCTATCAGTGAAAGTCCCGTAAATATCGGTCCAGCCGTTACAGAGATTAGCCGGAACTAACAGACAGACAAAACAGAATAATTTGAACAATTGTAAACAATGATATTTTGGTATATGGACCCTTTATATATGCATTTAGCAAAAAGCGGTTTATTTTAATATTATAAAAACAGACATTACAATTTTATTTCTTTGTATGTTTATAGAAGTATGACCTTCTTTTAAGAAGCCATTTCTTACACCACACACTGTGTGATTTTCTTTTCTTTTTGCACAAATAAATAAAAATTTCGAAGCAGCGCTTGTATTTTGGGTACTAGACAACTGATACAATGAGACTGAGACATCCAAACAACGAAATAAATATTTGCAGATAAAGACAGACGAACTGTGCAGTCACATAGCTATGATAAATCGTTGTAGAGTATACCAGCCATAAGAAATTTTTACTTCGTTTTTATCAATGAATCAATTTCATCTTAATATTTCAGTTTCCATCACCACCAATAATTTATTGTTTACAATATGTCGGTGTTGTAAAGGTACAAACGGTAGCACTCCATTTATACTATGTAAAGACTAATTATGTACCAGCTTAGCATCTGATTGACTCTTGTGACCAGAAGGCTGGCCTTTTTTTAACAAAGAAGATAAGCACTGCCATTCAACATGGCAATGCCGCCAGTCTTTTGGGAACGCTAACAGTAGGTGATGATGCAGAGGACTCTTTTACGATTGTATGTAAATAATTTTATTTCCTAGTGTATTAAAAATGTGTAGTTAAGTAGACTAGCCTTTAAATATTGTAATACAACACATTTTTAAAGGATTAAATGTATAAAAATATATATTTTTGACCTACCTTCACATGGATTTGATTTTTGAGCATTGCAGCACGTAAAATAAGCATTGAAGTGCGTCTTTGATATTCTCTTCCCATAGCCAGGCTCCTTTCAAAAGTAGTGCTTCTCTGATCCACATCCTTAGCATATAATATTTTGTTATGTGAATCAATACGGGCCTGGATTTGGCCATCCAGTATTAACTGCATTAATTCATCCTCAAGCGCATTTACTGTGCGGTTAAACGCTGCTGCCATTAGATGCATGTCAGCCGATAGATACGGGCTAAAGTATTGAATTAATGCCCTGTTTCTTATTTGCATGTAAAGTGAGTTTAAATGTGGAGCTAAGTACATGTCTAACAGTAGATTATCTCTTATATCATCCAGTAGTCTTAGACAGGAAGCATACTTAGATTCATAAAATTTAAAAATTATGTCACGCAACTGTGGTTCTAGCTCTAAAAATAATTTGAAAGAACTGCTACCTATAACTTGCTTTTGTAACTCAGAGCGATCAAAAGTAGCAAGCGCACACAACCCACCATATATGGCAACATTGTTGCTGCTTAATAGCTCTGGGTAATCACAATGGTCAATACTAGCAGCTAAAAAGTGCTTAGCAGCAGACTTGTATTTTTTTGTTGCTAACTCTGCCAGACCAGCTGCACATTTTAAGCGTGTCAATATGGACTGGTTAGAATCTTTGCCAGGGACCTCATTGAAATCTGGGGTGCCTTCTGCTTTAGACACATAGTTAAGAACGTGAGCCCAGTTTTGCAAATATACAGACACTTTCACAACATTGAGACACATCATGATAATATGTTTACCACTAGTGCAATAGTCTCTTGCTCTCGAGTAACATTTCAATGCACTTGTTAGATCACCACAGTCAAGATAATGGTCACCAAGGTCATCATGTCCTCTTCGGATGCTTTCCTTTATTGAATTTGTCTTGTAATTTTTGAGGTCTGTATCTAACTTTTCAAGCTTTATAGCAGCTTTCTTAGTTTTTGTTTCTGTCCATATTGTATCAAGCACTGGTATGTCTTGTGATCCCATCTGCACTGCTACATCAGGCAAACCAGCACTTGCAACTGCATCTGCAAGCTTTTTGTGAAGTGTGTGGTAGAGACTCACGTTATATGTGGTCATAACGTAAGATATTGCCATTTTAAGAGCTTCTAGTCGAAGTGAAGGACAATGTTCGGCCACAAACATTAATCTGTACAGTTTAGCAAAACCAGTATAAGCAGCAGCATATGTTTCAAGATCTAGAGTAGGATTTTCTACTATATAAGAATCTGTTTCATTATTCTCATTGTCTTCTGGTGGAACATCCACCTGCATAGGTTCAGCTGCGTTCTGAAAAATAAAAAACACAATTAGTCGTTACATTCCATTAAGTAATTGTCTATCTTCAGTCGATATAATAAACCAAACTTACCATTTCGAACATTTTATAATGCTTTATTGACTCGTAAAAGAAAATACGCGAGATTCACTGTCAACGCAGAAAACCAACCTAAAACAAAGTACTTCATTAAGTATTTATCATTTAGATCCTCTTAATTAAGATCCGATCAAAGACTGACCTAAACACTCACTTATTAACAGTTTACAAGAGGATGATTGTAATAATAATAATTAATATCAAAATACCTTTATCATTACGTTTCGACTTGGCAGCGGCATTTTTCTTTTGACGAGGAAGAATTTAGTGTTGCCACTTAAATTTAAACTCAATATTTCAACTTTTGTTGATCATTGTAAGTTGAATTGACGTTTTTGCACAATGCGCAATGATGACGTTTTTGTCAGCGCATATAAGGTAATGACAGATTTCTGTCTTTTTTTAATCATTGTTCCATGGGTCTGTAAAAGAAAGAACCTATTCAACAGTTAATTAAATTATACTTATTTTCTTTTTATCGAATGGCAATAAACATAGAATGAAACTAGTGTGATCTAAAAATTCAGTGGATTGGTGAAAAAAATTGCGGACGAGGTAGATTTTCTTGTTTATTTTTTGACTAGAAACATTTTTCTTATTAGTATTGTTGCATTTTATAATAACCTTTTTTTATTCATCTAAATATTATTACTTACAGACACATCTTCATTTTTCAATTATTTATATAAATGTACACACCTACATGTGTTGCTGTATGTAAAATAACAAGCATAACTTATGCTTGCTTTTTACTTGTATGTTTCTACATGTATGGAGGAAAACGTCGTAGTTATTCAAAAGCTTAGGACTATCCATTGTGTATACTTTACTTTTTCCGTTTAGAATTATGCACAAACAATTTTAGGTCGCGATCATATACTTTGTTGACAAACTTAGGTAAATTGAAAAAATCACACTTCTAGTACCCTGATTTAGAATAAGCCAGTTTTTATACTTGCTATGAAAAAATACGAGCATGCAAATTTACAGGCAAAAAGCAAGCAAGCCTTAGACTGTTCAGCAGCAGTACTTTTTAATAACAATTAATATTATCGGTATGAATTTACACATAGTAATAGTTGTTCTTTGGTTTATAACTAGGTTAACACTAGCGCAGCGCGCGTTTTATGGTCAAATCAAAAATCGTTCATTCGTCGGTATTTCATCCAACTCTTTGAGGCCTTTTATCACTTTCATAAAAATCTTCCTACAGGAAATCTAGAAGAATTTGAGACGATTTACTTATTATTTATTTTGCTTGTTGTGGAACTTTGCAAAACATGTTATTTACGTACCTATATAGGCTACTAGCTGACCCACGCAACGTCGTTTGCGCCTTATATTGCCCGTAGCGTGAAAATTTCCCCCGTTTTTGAAACATTCTTCATTGTTGCTCCGCTCCTATTAGTAGTAGCGTGATGATATATACCCTATAGCCTTCCTCGATAAATGGACTATCCAACACCGAAAGAATTTTTCAAATCGGACCAGCGGTTCCTGAGATTAGCGTGTTCAAACAAACAAACAAACAAACAAACAAACAAACAAACAAACTCTTCAGCTTTATATATTAGTATAGATATACGCTACACAAATAAATAAAATTGGAGTCTGTTTGTAATATTAAAATAACCGCTTTTTACTAAATAGTTTACGCTCAGCGATGACGAATCAGTCAATCAATCAGTCAGTCAGGACACGTTATTTTAAAAGTATATATATATAGCTATAGATGAGCCTACTAAGACAAATTATGTGTATAGACATAGTGTAGGTTCCTAATCCAAATATTAGATTTGCATGTCTTTTCTTTTCTATTAACGACTAGTTACTAGCTCGGGATCGTAAGGTATCATTTATCTCCTAGCCTTACTTGTCACCTAAATATCTTGAAAGAATACAACTAAGGCCCTATTTCTATCTATGGTATTAAAAGAATCACCCTCTAATTCCTAATCGTTTTACTTTGTAGCATCAGCTCATATGAATAACTGAAAGAATACAAATTATGGTCTGTACGTACGTGTAATATTATTGAAGATTTAAATCTACTATCATCAGCTCACCTAAATAACTTGAAAGTATACAACTAAAGGTCTCTAGAAACGTATGAAATTGAAAGAATTATCCTCCAACTCCTAACCGTTGAGGAGTTGTACCATGCATCATCAGCTTTTCTAAATAATTTGAAGGAATAGGACTAAAGGTAACATACATACATATAATATTTAAAGATTTATCCACCAACTCTTAATCGTTAAGGAGTTGTACCTTACATCATCAGCTCATCATCATAAAATGATGTCTATCAGACGCAAGTACTAATGTAACTTCAGAGGTTTACCTGGATTTCCCTGGGATCCCATCATCAGACCCTGATATGGTGGCAATGGGACCACCACGGGAGTATACCCTTTCGAATACAAAAGATTTTTTAAAGTCGGTCCTCTATTGACGGAGTAATCGGTGAACATACATTAAATAAATATAAATACACAGTGGAAAATAGAACCTCCTCCATTTTGGAAGTCGGTTAAAAAACTAAAGAAACACGCTTTTGACGTTGAAATATTTTCCGAAACCCCCTTAGGCCTACGCCCCCTACGCCTTTTACATAAAAATTAATTTCTCCCTTTTAGTTCGATTGCTATTACAGCGTATTTTTTAGTTTTTTTTAAACTTTAATTTATATTCTACTTTTTTGTTTGGTATATTTACGAAAGCGTGTTTCTTTAGTTTTTTAAAACAATTTGTTAGATTTTTTTTTTAAATTTTTTGTTACATTATTGTAGTGTCATCGGCCCTTGACCCCTATGCACATTTTCAAATTAATCAGACTCCTAGAAGTAGGTGAAATGAAGTTAAAAGATTTTGTTGCATACATAAATGTATACAGATGAAGCTAATAATAGCGTGTTAAAATAGACAGATAGGTAGGTTCCTTTACTTTTAGATATAGGGATAAAACCATTTTACATTTAGAGTAGCATTTTATCTCTAAGGAAATAGTAAAATAACTGAAATAATGCAATATGTATATGTAAAGTATATATAAGTATTATTATAAAGAAAATAGTCACTTATCTTTATTAAATATTGTTAAAAATTACTAAACAATGCGCAGGTAGCACAAACTGCAACAAACCCTGTTTTCCAATTACAGCACTAGAGCGCATTATGCGGCATAATGCTTAACTTTGAATGATTCAACTACAGCAACGCTTCGCACAATCGAGCACTCTCAAAAGTAGTGTTTTTGCGTGATGCGTGCAATCGATACCAACTTGACAAAAATTAACAAGTGTTTTTTCTTTAAGGTGGCATTGATCAAAATGTTTTATTTATATATTATCGTTAGTATTTATTGTTGAAAAAATTTTTAAAGCTTTCGTTTCGTTGCAGTTTTTTCGAAATAATCAAAGTTAATTCAAACTGTGTTAAAAAAATAAATATAAATATGGATGAAGGTAAATAGTTTTTAACCAATTATTATGTATACCACTTTATTAATATTTTTTTTTTTCAATACTTTATTTAGCGCACTCAGTAGAGTGCGCTAAATAAAGTATTGAAAAAAAAAAAAAATTACTACCAGTAGGTGCATTTGAAAACTAATTCACGTTCCAATTAAGCTTCAGCATAATTCAGCATTGTGCGCCAATGAGTCGCATTATGCTCTGTAATTGGAAAACAGGGTATGATGGCAATTTCAAGAAATAGGGAAAATGTTCGTTTCAAATAATATATTGTTACTGTAGTCAGTAATAAACTAAAAATAACGGGTTCGTTATGTGTTCGTTATGTGTGACAAAAATACATTTGCTCCGTCCTATTTTGCTTTTAACAGTTCTTAAGTGTGTTGCATTTCATTGTAATGTGGTCTAAAAACATTTATAATAATCTAAACTCTAAATAGACTGTTTGTTTACGCGGAAATTGTCGAAAAAGACTGTGTGTGGATGTGTGTGTTTTACACTGTTGTTGGTGTCCAGTGGCCGCTTATTTATAAAATAGTGACTACTCTGATCTAAACGTGTGATTATAAATATTTACATGCGATGCGAGCGCTCTTACAGGAGTGAACTTTTGACCGATATCTTGACTATTGTTTCATGATAACGACTAAGCTATTGTCTAATTACAAATACACGGTTGTTTTTTAAGTGTTTTAGCTGGTTAGATAACATTTTATATACTTTTTAAACAGGCTTTCTCTTAATATATATTTTCATTATTATTATTTATTAACACAACACTTAGTCTTGTTGTACAAAAGCGGATTTAATGCCCTAATTCTCAGCCCGTCGATCTTCAGGTGATGTAGTATGATACGGATTTCTTGGGCCCTGCCTATTATTATTATTGATAGAATAGTAAATATAATAAAATAGTAACTTTATTTGATTAGATCTAATTACGTATTCTTAAAGATTTAATTCCTTGGCTGTAGGCATTTTAATTTGTTTTACTGTTTACTGCTAATAAACACCATTTCAATCGATGTATATCACAACACAATATAACACGATTTACACACTGTTGTAGTAATATGCATGTTTGTTCTTAAACAAAACATTTAGGGTGCTTTTGGGGTTGCCATGGAGTAGCGCGTCAGGTATGTTTGCTGAGTTTCAGGTCGATGGATTCGCCGCTATAATGCGAAAACGTTGTGATACCATGCTTGCGCGCCTGCGTTCCTCCTCCAATAGCATCCTAAATGTTTTTTCGGATAGGTGGGACTCCCTCCTCATGTCCAGGTGGTTATACATCCACACTAAATAATATTTTATTAAACTAACACTAGGTTAACTCATTCTATGTAACTTACAAAATATGGATGTATCAATATTGATAAGTCCGAAATAAATAATTTGAATTGAATTGAAAAAAAAAAAAAATTTATACGGTCGAATTGAGAAACCTCCTGCTTTTTTTGAAGTCGGTTAAAAATAAACTCAATACCATGTCATTTATTTACAGAAATTAACGCATCGACGCTTAATTTTTTTACTTAGTACATTGGAAATTAACAAACAATGTTGGATAAACTGCAGAATAATTCCGATAATGATGGGTATAACAGATTAATAATCGAATCAGAACCCGAATTAGAACTACGGAAGAATCTACGCTGTGTAGAAAACCGCAGGTAATTATGAGTTCTTGTGGGATTTATGGTTTAGAGGTGAGTGATTTTACAGGATTTTACTACAGGATAAATAGTTGTGTCATTAGATCATTTGTTCTATGTCAGGGTGTAATCTATACTAATATATAAAGCTGAAGAGTTTGTTTATTTGTTTGTTTGTTTGAACACGCTAACCTCAGGAACAACTGGTCCGATTTGAAAAATTATTACAGTGTTAAATAGCCCATTTATCGAGGAAGGCTATAGGGTATATATCATCACGCTAAGACCAATAGGAGAGGAGCACCAATGAAAAATGTTTCAAAAACGGGGGAAAATTATCACGCGACGGGCAATAGAAGACGCAAACGAGGTTGCGTGGGTCTGCTAGTCTATACAAATGAATAAAATTGGAGTGTCTGTTTGTAATATTAAAATAACCGCTTTTTACTAAATGCATATGTATGTATACACGGCACATATACCAAAAATGTATTTTAAAAAGTTTCATGTTTTCGAACTTTAAAAATGTTGAGATGTCGCTCCTTTGTAAAAATATTTTTGTAAGCATTCTTTGCGTTGCCCCCAAGAATGTAGTAGTACTTATTGTATGTACTTGAAAATGAACAAACTACACTAAATATTTAGTAACTATCTTATCATTCATGAAATGAGAAATCCCCGTCAAAAACTAAATGAAAAATGTTGCCAAATCAGAAATGTAACATGTTATTTAAAGAAATATTACAAACTAGTTGTTGCCCGCGGCTCCGCCCGCGTTTATGTCGGTTATCGCGGCAAATAGTAGCCTATGTGTTATTCTGATGTATAAGCTATATTACTGTAAAGTTTCATCCAAATCCGTTAAGTAGTTTTTGCGTGAAAGAGTAACAAACATCCAAACATCCATCCATCCTTACAAACTTTCGCATTTATAATATTAGTAGGATAGTAGGATGGACAGAGATTACTAATTTTTTGTCATTTATGTATTTCTTTTATGTATTATATTGTACGTTCTCATCAAATATTATATGTAAGGTTTTTTTTTTATCTTAGACAAAGAATTTGACATTTGAGACATGAAGTATTTCTGTTTTTTTATGTAAAATTCAAATCGAGATGTATGTATAGTCCATTCGCTTAGATACGGTCACCTTGTAAGCGCTGCGCCGTCAAACGTGAGGCAAGACCTGCGGCGTACACCCACAAGCAAGTATGATTTGTTAGTTTACGCCGTTGTATAAATTAATATATTCGTATTTCTCAACCATAATCACATTTTGACTGCCTCGGTGGCGCAGTGGTAGTGTATGCGACTGCTGTGCTTGAGGTCTCGTGCATGATCTGCAAATATTTGTTTGTTTTCTATGTACAATATGTATGTATTTACAAAAAAAAGTAGAAATGTATTTATATCAGTTGTCTAGTACCCATAACACAAGCTCTGCTTAGCTTGGGACTAGATGGCGTTGTGCGCTAGATGTCCGAAATATTCATTTGCATTTATTCATATACAATTGCGTGCGGGTGCACCGATACTATCTAAATTAATCGATACAAATAAATTAAATTGGAGTGTCTGTTTGTAATATTAAAATAACCGCTATAAACTCAATGCATAGTCTTATTTTATTTCACTTACTCATACATGAACAAAATTTTATTAGCTTGTTATTATTAAATAAGGTTGGTAAAATTTAGAGTTATGAACTGTGATATAAATATTGGTTAATGTGTGTTGATTATTCCTACATCATATATTACTAAATCAATAGAATTTATATAATAGATAAGACCGAACAGCTAGGTCAGCAGATTAAGATGTGAGATGTTATCGATCACGTAGTACTTAGACATTCTTTATCTCGTCGAGATAATATGAATAATTATGAAACAAAAATGATTAGTATTAAAAACTTACATAGTGGAGCTTGATATATATACAGGGTTACAGGTTAAGTCGACTTATTCCTGTTAAGGGCGTGTTTCTGACTAATTTCACTAAAAACACCCTATCCTAAAGCTAACCGTTTTTCAGATATTTGAATTTAATCGTCAGCTTAGATATTTTGAAATGTGTAGGTGTTATTATAACTATTATTATTCCATAATAATTTCCGGGAACTGCTGTTATTAACACATCCGGACCCCTCCCAGCGCCTGCCCGCAATGAAGCGGGCACCGTCTGCTGGTTGCTCTCAATTTAGGCGACGTACAACGACATCGCCAACACAACGCCGCCACAGCTCACTGCTCTTTGGTCACGGTCCTAAGGCGCATCAAGGAAGTAGCCTAAGTTACTCCCTGGATCATCAGCTACCTGCCAGTCAAAATCGGACCGGCCGTTCCGGAGATTACTCGGAACAAACAGACAGACAGACAGACAATAATAATATTTTATATTATATACTTTACCTTTAACCACTGATGAAATATTGTGTCATTGCCTTTAACAAAATTATTATCTGCCAGTTTTTCTAGTACCTAATTCTTATACGTATTGTGACAATTATAAATGGCTTATCAACCACTAAATTAATCTTATCACGAACCTTGATAGTTTCAGTAGCGTCCACTGCTGCACTTTTAAACCGTATTAATTAACCTTTTTCATATTTAATCAAAATTATTGCCATGTTATAGTACTTCGAAAAATGTGTTCTTCTGATTCTTGATTTGAGTAACCCGTTGAACTCGGAAGGCCATAGGGACCTAGGGATAGACCTAGAGGAATACATCATCATGCTACCACTAATAGGAACCGAGCATCACTAAAAATGTTGCAGAAAGTTGTAAAATGTATAATGTATGTATTCTTAAGATAAACGAAGATACGCGAGTCAGGTAGTTTTCTATAAAATACTCGTACTGGAAGAGACGGGACAACTTATGAGAGAAATTATACTTAATCTGAATAAAAATGTACTACCTTTTTACATTAATAGGGATAATATACTCTTCATACTTTTCCTAACTAAACAACAATCATCTATCCCGTTTGATCTTTAGTTCATCATCAAAGTTGTGATAACTTAATCTTTCTAAAGATTTGTCTTATCATAGATTTTTGATTTCTATCATTTTTAAATTAACCTTAGGGGTATGGTCTTCTTCTTTTATGGGTTTGATGCAATTTTAATCTGTTAAGATAATAATTTATTATGATGAAATTGTTTGTTGTTTTTCCACAAATGAAAACATAACAAAACGAATAGGTAACATGCTGGAGGACTGCCCTGCGTATTAATCAAAGCGTCGAGTCCTGGTCGGACAGATCTTTTTTTTTTTTTTTTTTTTTTTTTTTATGTTTGACCCTGCCATAATGACTCTACTCTGCCTGATGGAAAGCATAAGCAGAATCCAAGAGTGATGGTCACCATACTGCGAACGCAGACAATGCAACAATGCAGCATGGTGACCCACACCATGGCGGGCTAGTGATGCTTTCGCATCATTGGGCCTCCGGTCTCGCACTCACCAACGAAACACGACAGCATCATCGCTGTCATTTTACGTTGATTTTCTGTGCGAGGGTAGTACCGCCCCGGTCGAGCCGGCCCGTTCGTGCTGAAATCAGCATGGCTCTACTACCTTGACAAGATCGGACGAAACCTGTCAGCTGGCGAGATAAGCTCCAGAAATTCGAAATAAAAAAAAAATATTAGAGAGAACAACTATTATTACTTTTTTTAAACGACTTCAAAAAAAGGAGAAGGTTTCTCTATTCGACCGTATATATATATTTTTTTATGTGTTTTCGCATATAACTTCGTCGTTTACGAACCGATTTTGATAATTCTTTTTTTGACGGAAAGGGGATGTTCCAACGGCGGTACCATGATCAGGACATTAATATCTGATGATGGCATCCAAGAGAAATCGAGTCAAACCTTGAAATCGGTTTTATTTTTGTCAAAATTGTACTTGTTAATTTCTATTTAAGGCTAACAGGGGATTACACAGGGATCTGTGCGTATCCGATTAGTACTCGTAATTAGTAGGGATGTAATAAGAAATTGTTATGCAAAACTGCCCCAAAGACTTCAAAGTAAACCCAGATAGTAGGGATGTAATAAGTTTTGTTGATGTTTATTTTTGCTTTTGCTTACTTCTGAGTATTTGCACACACAATCGTTTAACCTTCATTTTATTTATTACATTGGAATGTATTTTGTTCGCCAAAAGGTCTGTCAAAAGTGCATGCACGGATGACTGACCCAGTGCGCATGCGTGTTTTGTAAAACATTGATTTTGACAAGGTTACGACGGTATGTGACAGAATAAAATTGATTTTGTAAATAAGTGCATTGATAAAATATATGGAATGATATGCAGTACGCTATCTTTCGTAGCTTTTACCGTGTGTTAATGTGCGACATGTTGATATTTATTAAAGGTAAGTGTTAATTCGCTTTGTTCTTGCCCTTACGTAATATTTATGTAAACACATCTAAATAAAAAACTATGTTTGTTTACGGGGATATATTATATTTTATGCATAAAGTATATATTATTATTATATTATTTATATTATTCTTAAGTAAATTAAAGCAATATTTCTTATTTTATAGCACGAATTCAAAATGCTACAGACTAAGAAACATTGCGTGCAGCGGAGGGTTGTATACGTATACTATTTATGTATACATATGTATTTAAAGAACAGGCCAGGCGCATGCAAGAATAACGAGATAAATTATAATAATGTCCGTGTGGTCTAAGAATTATTGATGTACTTACTAACTCATACATAGGTACAAATTGGCAGCTATGACTTCTGACACGTTTATAACGGCGAAGATTTTAAATATTCATTTTATATTAAAATTTACATTGAAATAAGAAATCTAAAGAACTAACATAACTAGTAGGTACCATACACTTTTTTAAATTAGTGGTTTTCTATGTCTTAGGAGTCCTCAATTATTTTTTTAAAAGCCTTTTGTTCTTTCACCATATTCACTGCTTCAGTGAAGAGAAAATATTCATCGTATTCATGGAATAGACATGACATTCTATAATATTGCATAATATTAATATATTATCAATTAAAAAAATACAATCCATCATCATCACACAATGCAAACATAATCAATAGAATTTATCTACAAAGTTTATCAGATAAAAATAATTTATTTGAACTCTTGCCATTATGAGGGATATACAATATTGTTTATTTATAGGTACTTATGATAAGGTTGAGTGAATAATCATAATACCTACTGAGTAGGTGACTATTAGGGTTGAAAGTATTATAACTTTATTTCATAATAAGAAATAAATATTTTTGGACATCTAACACACAATGCCATCTAGTCCCAAGCCAAACAGAACTTCTGTTATGGGTACTAGACAACTGATATAAAAACGTATATACTTTTTTTTGTAAATACATACATGTTATACTTAGAAAACACCCAAACTCCGAAACAAATATTTGTAAACCACACAAACATTTGGTGCGATCCGGGAATCGAACCCGAGACTTCAAGCACAGCAGTTGCAGACTCTACCACTGCACCACCGAGGCATTTTCTCGAGTAGGAAGTTTCTGTTATGGATAAACTAAGGCGAAGTTCATTCATCTCCCCTATTCTAGAAATATTTTATTATTAATCAAAGTAGGTGTGTAAAGTCATTTACTTATATTCTAAATCTAGATAAAACCTAAACTTAAAGAAATAAAATATATATAATAAAAAATAAATAAAACCTTTCAATACATAAAACTTGATTAAAAACATTCTCATGATGGTAAAGGGCAAAGTATGCCCCAAATATTATTTATTCTGGTTTTCCATTAAGCAAAGAAATGTATTCATTAATGATGCAATCGTAAATTCTAGCCGAGATTGATGCCCGGGTGTCAATTAGCCATAAATATTCTTTAAAATTTAAGGAAATCTAATTATGAATTATAATATGAATAAAAATATAGCTTAAAACACATAAAAACATGATTAGAAAAGTCGATTAGAAGCATACGGGTAAATCTAATAAAGGTGTGTTAAAAATAAATTCATTTCGTACTATTCTGAATCGGAACATTAGCGTTTCTTTGAAACTGCCCGTTACCAACGGTTACGTTACTGTTTCAGTGAGTTTTTGCAAGACCTATCGCATTTTCAGTGTATTCATTTACCAGCGGCTTTGCTTGCATTTAATAAAACATATGAAGAAGAAGAAGTATACAGAGTTTCATGATGATCGGTTAAGTAGTTTTCGCGTGAAAGCGTTACAAACAAACTTACATTTAGATTTACAGTAATAGACAGAAAGGTAAATGCGACTGCCTCGTGCGCGCAATACGCGACTACAGTGCATGAGGTCACGGGTTTGATTCGGATGTTGCTACGAGTATGATTTGCAATATTTTTTTTAGGATTTTGAGTGTTTTCTGTGTATAATATGCATGTATTTACAAAAAAGTATTTATGTCAGTTGTCTAGTATCTATAATACAAGCTCTGCTTTTTTGGGACTAGATGACGTTGTGTGTTTAGATGTCCGAAATATATATTTGTTATTATAGTCTCTCGAGTCTCGCTGCATTATCCTGCTACCTAACCTACCTACCTACGGTTTCGCAAACAGTCCAGAAGAACGCTTGTTACTAAACGCAGTCTGACTGATCACCCCCTCTACCTTGGGATTACTTTGCGAACTTCTCATTATTGAATATTTTCAAACAACAAAATCGCATTGGGAAACGCGACATTAGAAAATAATCAGCCTATCACAATGTAATGCTGGACATAAGCTTCTTCCGTTACTCACAACTGATCGATTTTGGGCTGCATTGTTTATTTATGCGTTAATTTTTATTGTGGGAGAGCCACGCTTCGGCATGAATGGGCTGGCTCGACTGAAGCGCTACCCACGGCCTCACAGAAAACCGGTGTTAAATAGCGCTTGCGCTGTGTTTCACAGAGTGTGTGAGGATACCGGAGGCCCATACACCAAGCCCTCCCCCTCCCCAAAAGGCCAGCAATGCACTTGTTACACCTTTGCTGGTGTCCATGGGCAACAGTAAAAGCTTGTCATCAGTCATGTCACACCTGCTCTTTGGCTCCCCATTACATTAAAAAAAAACTATTAAATTTATTTGATAATGAGAGTAATTACTAAATTATACAACGTCATTCTGTAACCTTTAATAGTAGTAAAAGAGTAACGACAGATAATTAAGAAGAAATAAGTTGAAGCTGATAAAGTAGTACAATCAAAACAATGTTGTTGTTTTAATTCCGTAGGAATGGAATTTATTTTTAAACTCCAGTTGCTCCGAAAACACGGGCACGCGCGTCTCCTCGCACAAAACCTCATAATTTGTTTAGTGAACGATGGTATAAATTTTGTATTGGTAAGGTTAGTGTTTGCCATTTAAAATTATGTGTGTTAGTGTTGTCTTTAATCCCAATAAGTCCGGAGATTTATTTATCGAGTTGATTCTGTACAGTGATGATTAGATAACGACAATATTCGATAAATGTCTAACTATAAATCTATTATTTCAGGTGGCTAAATTTAGTAGAGAATTGGCGTACAATAGTCATCATGAAGATTGCTCTACTAATTGTGGTGGTATATTTCTTCTATTGCGAAGGCGCGATAGTTGTAGAGGCAAAAGATGAGGGTGTTGTGAATAATAGGCCGATAATCGGTGTTTTATCGCAAGAACAATCCTTTTATCTGCACACTAAGTTCCCTGAAGAAAACTACACCAGCTATATCGCGGCTGGGTACGTTAAAGATGTGGAATCTTCTGGAGCTAGAGTTGTGCCTATCATGTGAGTTTAAGTTTATCCAGCAATTGTCTTACGAATATTTTACAATACAGTTTTATGAAACAAAACTATATTTACAGGATTGGCAAAGATCGTTCGTACTACCGGAATCTTATGGAAAAACTAAATGGGTATGTATGCTTGATTTTATAATCTATACAAATAAATTAAATTGGAGTGTCTGTTTGTAATATTAAAATAACCACTTTTTAATAAATGCATATGTATGTATACACAGTACATATACCAAATATGTAGTTAAACATGTTTTTGTCTGTCTGTCTGTTTGTTCCGGGTAATGTCTGGAACGGACGGATTTTGACGGGACTTTCACTGGCAGATAGCTGATGATCCAGGGAGTAACTTAGGCTACTTTTTTTTAGACTAACTTTGTCCCGCGGCGTTACTCGCGGTACAACAATAACCGCGGGTAACACCGCGGGGTTCAGCTAGTAATTAATAAATCTGAACTCATTTTATAAAGAGGTAAAGTTTGTAAGGCTAAAGGCGGTAATCTCTAGGATCTACTGAACCGATTTTGAAAACAAACTTTTACCAATAGAAAGCCACATTACTTGTGAGTGTCATCCATACTAATATTATAAATTCGAAAGTAACTCTGTCTGTCTGTTTGTCACGCTTTCACGCCTAAATCGTTACACCGATTGTAATAAAATTTGGTATGGAGATACTTTGATTCTTGAGGAAGCACATAGGCTATTTTTAGCCGATAAACGAGATACATAGGTAATATATTAATCCGAAAAATAATTTCCGCCATATCAGACATACATCCGGAGCCGCGAGCAAAAGCTAGGATGAAATAAAATTCTTTCTTGATGACTTAATTGTTAATTCAATAGCATAGGCAAAATGTAGAAGTTACTCAAATTTGTACAAAATATTGTTAATGATAAGGTTTATTGTACATTGAACTTTAACTGGCTGTGAGTAGTAGTTATCACTCTTTCTTGAGTTTAATTTACCTACGAAACAAACGATGTATTTAGCGGTTAGTAAGCTATAGCAAGTATCTATGTGTATAATGTGTATATTCACGTACTGATACGGATAGAATTAGCGTGAGTCATACATTTTGTCACTATGAGTAATATATGGATATCTGTATACACATATAATGTATAGGTATACTTATATAGGCAAATCATTTTCTTCAAATACTCATTGAGTGGATTACTGCTTCGTGAGAGGGTCGCTATATATCCATGATTTGTCAGTTGTAAGAATGTAGGATACGTTTTGCGAAGTTCGTCCTTCGAACTTTTCTAACGTAAATTTGCAGCAATCAACACAACAGCATTTTTACTCATCGGTGAGAGTATGAGGTATCCATCGCGAAGCAATCTTCTTAACTTTAAGGTGTTCAATGCGGGGTGGTGAAAACTGCCTGTGGTCCAATGCTTAGTTCAGCCTGTATCTCTCGATGTTTAATATGTTTATTCTCTCGCAATAGCTGCTCTACCCCTATAACGGTTTCCATGAGTTACTGCAGTTGGTGGTTGGCCGAGTCTGGAATCATCGTTTAACTTCTCTCAACCACGTTTAAATTCACGAAACCAATAACTAATTATTGCTAACGCAGGAGCAGTCTTCCCAAAAGTAGCTTGTAAATTTTCTTGAGATTCGTTGAAGATTAACCCTCGTTTCTAATCATAGAAAATCATAGCACGAAAAGCTTCCCTCGAGACGTCCATTGTTGCAAACAAAAGGAGAGTGACAGATAATATCTTTAAACATATATAAAAAAAAACTACACATAGATGGCCAGTGATTTTCACATAGGAGGTTTGTATTGAAATGAGCCGTCAATCCAAAATAGTTTCATGAAAGAAGAGATTGTATTTATTCCGTGGCTATAAATTTTTAGAACAACCTGGATATTTTCAGATCATGCAAACATTTAGTCCGATCGAAAATCAAAATCTGTTTCATAGTTTTGATCAAACTTTTGTTTTCTATTGCAGTGTATTATTCCCCGGTGGTGCAACTTATTTCAACCAATCCAACGGCTATGCTGATGCCGGAGAGCATATAATGGCAATAGCTAAAGAAATGAACGACGCTGGCGACTACTTCCCACTGTTCGGAACCTGCCTTGGTTTTGAGCTCTTCATCATTCTGGATTCAGGACGAGGATATCCAGAGAACAGAATCCGTTGTTATTCTTACGATAATCTTCCCCTAACTTTTACAAAAGGTAATTATATCTGTTTTTACACTACGTTAGATAAGTCGTTTTTATTCTCTTTCTTCTATTTTTAAATATACTTAATTTTGTCTATTTCGATCTCAATGTAACTTTCGATGCATTACCTCTTTTTTTCTCCGACCCTTTTTCACAAACCAGATTAGAGTCGGCTTTAAGTCGATTATGACACGTCTGAATTTCGATTTTTGACGTGAAGTGACTGCCTCCAAACCTCCACAAGACAAGCACTAGGCGATATTAAAATTCTGTAGAAAAACTGTTTTAGGACTTTTTTTGGAATAAAAGGCAACGAGCAAACGAATCGCCTGATGGTAAGCGATTACCGCCGCCCAAGGACACCCGCAACACCGGAGGCATCACAAGTGCGTTACCGGCCTTTTATGAAGGAGTAGGCCCTTTTTTTCTGGTGCTCCAATTACGAGTAACGATTGCTAAAAATATTCGTAAGGCAACCGAGTCTGATGCTATAACGTGCTCTCCGAGACCGGGTCCCAATGTGTTTAGTATGGTCACTCGTCTCTAGATTCAGAATAACTTAGCTTTGCAATGTTTTTACCTACGGTTTGGCCACTAAGCTACGATGCCCTCAATATATAATTATAATAAATAAATAATAAATATTTTGGACATCAAACACAACGCCATCTAGTCCCAAGCTAAGCAGTGCTTGTGTTATGGATACTAAACAACAGATACGAAAATATACATGCTTTTTTTGTTGTAAATACTTACATATTGTACATAGAAATCACTCAAACTCCGAAACAAATATTTGCAGATCATACAAACATTTGGTCCGACCCGGGAATAGAACCCGAGACCACAAGCACAACAGTCGCATACGCTACCACTGCGCCACTGAAGCAGTCGTATATAGCCCTATATACCTCAATTATAACACAGAAAGTGTGATTAGTGATTTCAAAATTTTATTAACTAACAAATTAAGATTTTTAATCTATTGACATAAATAAAAAAATGACATTATTGCTCTTAAAAACTTTAATGCTTGTACATTCTAATTCCTTGTTATCAATTTCAGATTTCCAAGGTAGTAAGATGTTCAAAAATGCACCAGATGATGTTATACATTTGCTTAAACATGAAAATGTCACTGTCAATGCTCACCAGTTTTGTATTGTAGACGAAGTAAGTACCTGAGAAGAATACTGTTTATTTACTAATTCTATTGCAATCATAAAGTTTAGTACAAATTTCGTTTCGCTTTGTACTAACCAAATACATTTTTGAGGATATTATACCTACCATACAAATTTTAAGACACAAAAAGACTAGTCTGGGGTGAGGGTTTCATACAATCTTCTTTAAAAACTGATGATTTGCAGTGTAACAGTAGAGTAGAGAATCACTGTAAGAAAATTTCAAAGAAGTCAGTATAATAACTTAGATTCTAACACACATGTTTACGACCGTCGTAATTCCAACTTTGCAAATATAAATGGCATTTTGAAACATATAACTATATAACACAATAGTTTGTTATTATTTAGTACGAATTGCATAGGATATTGTCATTCATGAGAATACCCTATGCAATTCATACAAATATTTATATTCGAAAGTAACTTTGTGTTGTTGTCTATGTGCCTGTTACGAGTTCACTGCTAAACCGCTGAAGCGGTTTGGATGAAATCTTAAATCTGTTTTGATGATTCTCTTGATTAAAGACATAGGCTACTCTTTATCACAAAAACCGACATAAAAGCGAAACGAGGCGCAGGTAAAAATTTGTGGGAAATACAAATACTTATATATCCTACGAGCTTTTATGTTATTCATATGAACCTATTATTTTTAAAACAATCTGGTGTCCACTGTAGTAACTTATATACGATTACTTTGCAGAATCTGAAGTCTCATAATTTGACTAGGGATTGGCGAGTTACCTCCTACTCAGATGATCATTACGGCGTAGAATTCATCGCATCTATCGAACATACGAGGTAAGTTTGTACTCGTGGTATAATGATTAACCATTGTACAAGTTACTCTTCTGTTGTATTGACCTGAGTAGGCCACTAAGAGCTTAAGAAGGGAAAATTACGATGCCAGTCCGATTAGTACTTAGCCTACAAAAGGAAAATGAAAATTTTGGAAAGTGGCGATTTATTTAGTCTCCTTTTGAGCTCGATACACTTGACCCAGCGTTGCTCGTACTTTTTTAAACCGGTTTGAAAAATAAATTCTTTTGACTGAAATTTTTGCCTGACTTTTGTCAAGATTTGAAACAAAAAGAAGTCACACGTGGCCAAATCGAGAATATACGGAGGATGAAGCGGCATTTCATTGCCCAATTCGACAAGTTTGGTCGTGGCAATGGCTGAACTGTGAGTGAACCGGTGCGTTGTTATGGTAGAAGACCCCTTTTTTCTTCGACAAACAAGCAAACCCCTTTTACGAAAATTTATGCCCCTTTTACGAAAATTTATGCCCCTTTTACGACAATTGTGCGAACATAAGAGAATGAAATTTAGCACAATTAAAGCTTACATAGAGTGGCGTGCAGATAGCTAAAAAAAAGATTTCTTGTCGAATTTCGGGTACTGGGCGACCACCAATATTAAGAATAGACTATTTTGCCTTATACGAGAAAAAAATCGAGAAAGCAATCAAAAAGAATGCGTAACCAATCACTCAAACTTCAGTTGGTACCTCTACTATTAATGTTTTTTCAATTAATGATAAAATTATCTGGGTTTTTACAGGTATCCATTTTACGGAGTCCAATTTCATCCAGAAAAAAGTTCTTTCGAATGGAAACTTAACAAGCATTTTCCAAGTACAGCAGAGGCGATCAAGTCTAACCGATATTTTATGGATTTCTTCGTAAACGAATGTAGGAAAAGTTCTCACAGTTTTAGGAACGCCGCAGAAGAAAATCAATATTTGATTTATAACCATATACCTTATTTTACTGGAGTTTTGGGTAGCGCGTATCATCAGTGTTATTTATTCGAACCCAGAGGTACCGTGAACAAGAACGGTTAGTAACAAGATAAACCTGCTTCTTAGTTAAGTTGACATTCTACAAACGGTTTAGAAAACTAACAAATCTATGGTATCTCAACGATAACGTCTAAACAAAATATTGGCTAATGCACGACGACAATGTGCAATGTAGGACTGTAGCAAGTTTTTTTTTTAAGAATTATGAATAGTTGTACAATATGTGCAATAGCAGTAAAAATACATAACATAGAAATTAATGCATGATCAACCTGATTATCCACGTTTGATGCAAAACACTTGCATCGTGGTTAAGGTGGCTGACCTGACCATAACTAGTCATTTGAATGACTTAATATAACAATTTTATACTGTTCCGTAACAGAAGTTCTAAACGAAAATATGTACATATTTTATAATTAATTTTATCCTAGTTACATTAAATGAACAGTGGAAGTTACGATGTATTTATTGTTAATCGCATATTAAAGTTATATTATGATGCCTTATTAGCAGAGTATTGTAAAGAAGCAACATGTTTTTTATCCTTTTACGTAAAATAAAATCGTATTTTGTAATATAATGTGTTTTATTGGACAAAAATAGTTAAAAAAAGTTTTAAAGAAGACATTTCACCTTTAATAGTTTTCAGTCGGGGTATTTAAAATGTTTAGTTTAGTAGACTTGAGAATACATTTGTATTTAAAAATCAAGCATTTAAATTTGTCAAACTGAGCAAAGAACAGAACCAAGCATAGAATCAAACATCGCTACCATCATCTTAGCGAAAGCTTTTGGCGTTTGGTTCTAATTTTCGGTATTGTTGAATTAATTTATTATAAGCAGCATTTTTTTGTCACTGTGGTTTATGTAGTTTTTACATTTTAGAGGGGGTTTGGGTTATGGGCCTCCGGTATCCTCACTCACTCGGTGAAACACAGCGCAAGCACTGTTTTACTCCGGTTTTCTGTGAGGCCGTGGTATCATTCCGGTCGAGCCGGCCCATTAATGCCTAAGCGTAGCTTTCCCACGGGAAAATTATTTTCGGGTCCTTGCTAAAGACATGGCTCATTTCTGTAAATATTTATAAATTATGCTACCATGGTTGTTTGTAAGAGATTGCCTTCGGACGATAAGGCCAGCAATTGTACCTATTAGCTTTAAGTTACCTTTATAAGTAATTTGGTGTACAATAAAGCGATCATTATTATCATATGGCGAACTCCTTACCTGTCAGTAGTCTCGTTCATTTTGGTGCGAAGACGACGTGCATACGTGTAGGTTAAACTTGTGGAAACTTGCACAAGTCGGGAATTAAAACTTCGAACTTTTTAAAGAACTTGTGCAATTATCTCCCAACACTCGGTACATACTTACTTACAGTATACTTGCGCAAGTATATTGTAACGTGCATGTTTATTAAACTCAGCCATAACGTGCAGGAAGTGTAGGTCGAGATAGACGGCGGAATAATCACAGAATAGCTTAGCTCGGCAAAGGGCTAGAATACTCCTTAAAATGTACGCTAAATACTCGTGTTTATTTTTTACTCGTTTACATGCGAGTGTGTAAGGTAACCCCTTAATTCTGGGCATTCAAAGGACCACAATGTGCTTGTGTCTCTGGAATATCAGGTATCCATAGGTGCCAGTAGTAACTCACTATCGAGCGACCTGTCTGGTCATTTGCTTCCTTAATATACTTACGAAAGTCTATTACAAATAAACATTTAGGTGAAGTTAAAGAAAGCGTGTTAAAAAAATAGGAAGACCAATCCAGCCATGTAGTCTAGACAACAAGTGTCTTTTGGTCGATTAGGAATGGCATCTAGATGATTTTTGAAAATAATAAAGTTCCGTTTGCAAAAATTGCAAAAGT
Organism: Spilosoma lubricipeda; assembly: GCA_905220595.1. Taxonomy (NCBI): domain Eukaryota; kingdom Metazoa; phylum Arthropoda; class Insecta; order Lepidoptera; family Erebidae; genus Spilosoma; species Spilosoma lubricipeda. The sequence goes on from HG992290.1 coordinate 9,969,567, forward strand.
TATTAACAATTATGTTAAAAAGGGGTTTAATTTTTGCAAATTTTTCAAAAAATAATTAAGAATTTTCAAATTTGAAAAAAAGATTAAAAAAGAGGAAAAAATTCCGAGTTGTAATTAAAAGTTTACTATGGTGAAAAATTATAAAGTTTTATTGAACATTGAAAATTGGTCCTACAATTACGGGTATTAAAATTTTTCTTAGGAAATTATCTCTTCTTTTTGAATCTTTTTTCAAATTTGAAAAATCTTAATTAGTTTTTGCCAAATTTGCAAAAAACTAAACCCTTTTTAAGTTAATTGTTAATAACTTTTGCAATTTTTGAAAGCGTAAGTTCATTTATTTTCATAAATCATCTAGTTCTTATTCCGAATCGAATGACATCTCAAACATAATTGTTGGAGACTGCTGAAAAAAGTTGATAAAAAAACCACTTGTTAACTAGACTAATGGAAATAATGAGACAGTCACTGGAACTAAGAAAACAAGTGAGACTTAATAACGTTGATCGACATGATTACGTACAGTAATTTATTGAATTATAGGTCAGTACACCCTTAATTGGGCCGATGAAAGGTCTCTGCAAATAGCTCCGAAATGTGTTTGTGAGAGCCCGTCATGAGCTTGTTTAGACAGGCTGGAACTGCGGGGCGTCGTGGCGCGACGTCCATATTGAGGGGGAAACATGGTTAAAATAAACCCAATAAACGATTGTACAAAATTATATTAGTCTGCCCTTACATAATGGTCTGTAATGTGCCGCTTTGTCGTTTAAAATTACGATGGTTAAGTAAACTAGCGACAGATATCTATAGATGTTTGTAATAAATTTGCTGGTAATGCTGGCTCGACAAATAATTTTTACACGATAAAAAGGTAGATTGTAAGATAAGAGCATAGATCTACACATACACAAATAAACGCTTTTCGAACCACTAGATCGATTTAAAAGAATGTTATTTTTTTATTATTTGTAAGGTATCTCCGAGGTAGTAGAGCCACGTTGATTTCAGCACGAACGGGCCGGTTCGACCGGGGCGGTACTATCCTCGCACAGAAAATCAACGTAAAATGACAGCAATCGTGTTGTCGTGTTTCGTTGGTAAGTGCGAGACCGGAGGCCTAATGATGCAGAAGCATGTCTAGCCCGCCATGGTGTGGGTCACCATGCTGTATTGTTGCATTATCTGCATTCCCAGTATGGTGACCACCACTCTTGGATTCTGCTTATGGTTTCCATCAGGCAGAGTAGAGTCATTTTGGCAGGAACAAACATAAAAAGGTTAGAAATTATAAAGAACCACCGAGAGAGCGTTTTCATAAGCAACTTGTAAACTTCATAATAAAACGTCTAGTCGGCATAATGAACAGATGACTTGAAGAAAATGGTTGGCTGCAGATGGATGCGGACTGCCCAAGATCGGGATGGTAAGCGCTCCTTGGGTGAGGCCTTTGTTCAGCAGTGGAAGGCAAGAGACTGAGGTATTAACGTCTGTCGGCTAGTTCTTAAGCTAGGTGAAATTTCCAGACTTCAGTAAGACTTTAAAATTACAAAAAAGCTCATAAAACACTCATCTATATTTATAAAAGAGGAAGGTGACTGACTGACATACCCAGAGATCAACGCACATCCCAAACCGCTGAACCTAGAATCCTGAAATTTTGCATGTCAGTTCTTTATATAACGTAAGTGAGCACTAAGAAAGGAATTTTTGAAATTCCACCCCTAAGGGGGTAAATCAGGGGATGAAAGTTTGTATGAAACTTTTTATTCCTTTGATAAATTTGCTTAAAATATAGTTGGGTTAAAGTAATAAAATACGTATTTTAGTATTTTTCCAAATATCGCCCCTATAGGGGTAAATCAGGGGAAGAAAGTCTGCGTGAGCGAAGCCGCGTGTAAAAGCTAGTTGTTAATAATTTTCAAATGAAAAGTATCCCAAAATCCATTTCTGTAGCCTCTGTACCTTTACGTCGGTTGTTCAGACGTAGATCTACCACAGTGGTTTGCAATACGAAGTAGCAAAAATTGATTTTATGAACATTAAAATATTTGTTAAGATTATTTTTATTCGAGTCTTGTACTCAGTTTTGATCTCAATTCCCGTTCTGAAAACTTCAGAGGAAAGGAGATTCGGATTCCCTCGAATTTAAAAATAATCTGTCCCCTAAAACTTTTGTGAGTATTGTGCATATTGCTGCCCGTTTAAAATCAAACTTAAAATTTATTTTCATGTGACAATCACAACTTTAGTAGTGATGCAAATATTTGCAAACGGTTGTTCAAACCAAGGAAATATTATTTCCATGTTACATGTCCAGTCTATGACGTGATGTGTGACGTGTTCAAGTTCAGAGACTGGAAAAGTTTCCACATAAATATTAATAGATGTTACGTCACTTGATTTCGGTTGAGCCATAGTTATAACAGTGTCGAATCCATGAAACATTTTGAATGATTTGATAAGTTCGGTATACGAACTTTTTATTTGGGATTGTGGAATAGAATACACTATTGTACACCAGTTTAGTCATCATCATACTTATAAGAGTACATCAAATTATGTAATGACTTTGGACAAATGACGGCCGTTTGGCTAAAAATCAATTTCTTAGAGGCATGGATGTGGACCTTGGATAAACGTACTGACTGTAATTAGACGAATTCCTGGGCAATTTTGGTGTAAAAATGGTAAAGAATCTCAAAATATTTATACAGCCTTTGATAGAGGCAGAGTAACAAATAGCGTGCTTTCTATCACTTCATGCCACCCTGAGCGTGGTCACAGGATGGGTTTCACATGAGTTCGTGTGTCGGACGTCACCTCAATAAGAGTTTTCACCACGGGTGGTGCCCATGCTTTTGAAAAGTATTTGCTAGGAGAAGTCTGGTTGGAGCTGTCATCTACACAAGTAGTTCCGCAAGAGTCAGTGTTAAGACTCCTACACACTATGCCGGTTGCCTGACCGTCGGGTATGTCGTCAACAAGCCTAGTGGCAAAACTGGCATTATGTGATCCGTTATATACCTTTAGGGCCGTTCCCGAGGAACATCGGCTATGACTGACGTGACGTGACGTGACTGACTGCGACGCCATCACTGAAGTTGGCGTTTTAGCGGATAATTTTAAATATTATGAAATTTATTTTTAGATTTATATTTGTTATATGAGATATATACATACAGCCATACATATATATAAATAAATGAAATTTAAATGTCAGTTTGTAATTTGAAATTAACAGCTTTTCACTAAATGCGAATGAAAGTACATATGAGGAAATGTATATACGACACTTACATCAAAAAATATATTTTAAGTTTTTTGCCAGTCTTTCTGTTTGTTTCGGGTAATCTCTAGAACGGCAGGACCGATTCTGACTGGACTTTCACTGATAGGTAGCTGATGATAATATAAGGAGTAACTTAGGCTACTTATTTTGGACTAGCTTCGCCTCGCGACGCGAATGGATTGTTGAAGTGGCACATTACAAACAAAGTCTAGATTGAAAAAGTAATTTGAGAATTGTTAAATATTTTTTTTTAAAGATGACATTTAATAACATTTGACGTGTTTAATTAAATTTCACATGAAAAGTTTTTTAAATTGAAATCTTTTTAGAAAAAGTTACACGATAAGAATCAGACGTCTGTCTGTCGGTCGACGGTTGGTTACCAACAGATAATGTGTTGAATATATTCCATTATTTAGCAACGTCACAATCAAGTACGTACTTATGACGCACTATATTTGGGTCTTTTAAATACTGTTTCTAAGTGGCGATTGCGTCGCTTACGTTTTTAGTCATTAAACAGAATCTGCGTGGTGTAATTTGTTCTCGACATTGTCTTATAAATATTAACGATTTTATTCATGTTTGTATTTCAAGGTTTCCCTATTACTAATAAAAATACCAACATCTCATAACAAATGGAGTGTCCTTCGTCGTTGTTCTTTCGTTACTTTTTACTTATGGAATGAAGTTAACGAAGACGCCCGATGACCCGTTTGTTCATTTATTTAAATATTAAACTACTAGATGACCCAGCTAATTGCGTTCTACCTAACTGTACTGCATATTATATAAGTTCTACAATCTCAGCCCCAATAGTGACTGAGGATATCTTTCTTGAATTGCACTTACTAGTAATATTCGTAAGTGCCGAACATCTACCAGGGATTATACTTATACTTTCCTACGTTTAATCTTTTACAGATTGTGTTAGACCTATGATGATGAAGTACTACATAATTAGTGTTGATCGCCCTTATCTTAGGTAGATTTGTTACGTGCCGCGTCCATAAGAGGAGGAGCTGAAGTCACATTCGTCCTCACAGTACGGCACTTGAATCCAGCATCCTGGAATGTTGTAGTACTGACTCCTGTGTCTTCAAGGAACTGGATATTCGAAGGAATTTTCTACCAGGTCAACAGCAAACAAACAGTCTACTTTAGGTATAATTTATAAAGTCCGTTCTTTCTTCTTTCAGCTTCTTGGTATTTTTTAAATATTTACCAACAGTAAATACATTTTGTAAAGATCCTTGTTTTGCTGATAAAAACCCAGAAGGAGAAAAGGCAAAGAATCTATTTTTGGATGAATGTAAGGTTGAAAACATCCATGTATTTTTCGTTTAGAATTAAAATAGAGTCAAACGAAATTTAGGAGTTATAGCGAATTAAAGGAGGTTTGAGTTAAATTAAAACAAAATGAGAAGTTTTTGATAACGTGTAATGAACAATATCTAATGAAAAACACCATTGACGGAAACCCGCTCCTAGCAACACACTACCTAAGGAACCAAAAGCTCTTTCAATGCATATGCGTAAGTTTTGATCGTGACAACTATGGCCGGTTTGTTCCTATAGTTGTAAGTGACCTTGAATACATGACATTCAGGATAAATAATTGTATGATGAGTGCGACCGTTTTTGTTCTGTTTCTTTTTTTTTACTTGTGGGAACCCTCTCGGTCCTTCACCCACCGGGGTTTTGCGGCGGAGCGTTGTGTCGGAATAGAACCGACTAAAACCACGCGGTGTGCCACTCTGCGCTTGAGACAGGAGGGATCCGGGAACACCAAGGAAACAAACCCTATACCGACCCGCCTGGCTAACGTCGTATAGTAGATCAAAACTTTCTTAATACACACGCACACACATGCACTAAATACAAAGGCACTAAGGATATTTGAATAAGTTTTCCAATTGCAAGCAGCGTCACCTTCAAATTCAAATACATTGGAACAAAATTTGCGACTGAGTTCTGTCTCCCGAAATACAGGCTATGCCTAGCTTGCGAATCAGTACCAGTACTTATTATACACAAACTGTTAAGTATTTTATTGCATTTTATGATTTTAAATGTTATGTCTTTGGTGTAAAATAAACATATTATTATTATTATTATAATAAGGAGAGGCTTGTATCCGCCAGTAGACAGCTAAAAGCTATTTAGAAATATTTAACTATGTTTTTCAGTAATTTAGTTACGTAGTATGTAAAGAAAAACTTTTGTTCCTCCTTTTTACGAAAATTATACAAACCGAGGAGTATAAAATTTGGCACCGTTTTTTATTTTATGTAGAGGACGAGTGCAGAAAGCTAAAAATGACAAAAAATTATAATTGTAATGGTCGAATTTCGACCACAGGTCGACCACTAGTTTTCATAATTTACATAAAAATTCAAATGAGGTATTTTTTTCAGTAATATGGCATTTGCCTCATTTTTAGGCTTGAAATAAAAAAGAAACCGCACTAGTAAGTGATTTCTTTCTCTTATGTCTTTTTGAAACTACTGAGTTACAAGAAAAATGTTCTTCAATATTCTTACACACATATATTTTGTGTGAGTTAGTGTAGTGTTTTTTCCTGTTGTTCTTGTATATCAAAGACACAAATTATTCCGCCTACTGCTGAGAATTAACTAAATTTCGGGAGGATCTGACTTCCATTGTCTAAGACGGTCTGGTTCATTGATACAATTACTAGCACAAAAGTGTAAGGGTATTCATCTCCTCCACATTCATCCAATTTAGATATTTCCGGCGTACTCAGTAAAATATATCTATATATAGGGATATATAAAATGTTAACTTAGTTGGTGTACTTTTCAAAAAGTCCAACCCACTTAGCCAAGTTGACATTCATCAAACGTAAAATAAAAAGACCGGCCAAGTGCGAGTTGGACTCGCCCACGAACGGTTTTGTATCATTATCTCTACATCATTAAAAACGGCTAAAATATAGTGTGTATTATTAACTTTTTTCTTCTATTTCAAGCGTCTACCTGTTGCCTTTATTAATATCGAGTAAAATACGGGAAAAATCACGTTTCTTGTATGGGTCTCTTAATTTTTTTATATTATTCTGTTTTTAGTGTTTCTTGTTATATCGGCACCAGAAATACATCACCTTTAAAAATTTCAACTGTCTAGCTATCATGGTTCATGACATACAGGCTGGTGAGAGACAGACGTAAGGACGGACGGACAGACGGACAGCGGAGTCTTAGTAATAGAATCCCATTTTGACCTTTTAGGTAAGGAACCCTAACAAATGTTTGGGAATGACGTCATCTTAAAGTGAATATGAAATAATGTATATAATGGTGCATAGGAATATGGGGCAAATGAGCAGACGATTCGACGAAAGAGATTCGACGAGAAACACTTGGAACTTGGCTGCTCTTTTTAACGCACTCACCTCTACAAATATAAGTCGCATTAGAATTATTGTACTTTAGTATTAATCACACCTTTACAAGCGCAGCAGGCAAAACTGCGGCGAATTGCTAGTATAATACATAAAGGAGTCGGTACTTTGACCCCCTTTTTTGACCCCCGGTCACGTGACTACACAAGTCACGTGACCGGGGGTCAAGGCTATTCGTTCAATGCCTTGTCACACAGAATTCAATTTAACGTAACACACACATACTTGACAGGGTATGCTTACAACAACATTTAAGCTTCCCAAAGAATTTGGACCTCTCTCGCTCGAATTCGAGAACTCATACATAACTATTATGTAGAAATAACTTCAAATACGTCTTTATTTCTTAACTGAAAGTCAATAACCATTACATTATATTACATTACAATAATACCGCTGAATTGTTAATATTTCTTGGTCCAAGTACAAAGACCCAGTGGTCGAGGAAAATGCAAAACTTCCTAAAATGGAATTAAAGGCAAACCTACGTCATATTATCTTAACAATATTCATAGTATAGGTGAATAGTTATGTTTTATCAAAATTTATTCTTCATTGATTAAAAATAGGGAATCAATTTAAAAGCATGTTTACATTAATCTTTTAGGGCTTTCCAACCAATTAAAAAAAAGTAAAAAATTTAATAAATTGTGTGTCCACTTTTTTATGAAAACTAATATAGCTGACAATTTTTTGCGTACACACATTACAATAAAGGTACGATAAAATCCATTAGGGGATTGGACTAGGTTACAAGTAAACCGCTACATGGCCGGTAGCGACAGCAGTTTTACCGCGGTCGCAACCTTCTGTGAAGATGTAATCTCGCAGAAGGAGGCGGCGGAGAAGGCCCGGGAGGATGATATCCACTCGGACCCGATCCGCCGCCGGCGAACCGGGCGGCGGAGGCGCGCCTATCAGCGCCTCATGCCGCCCTGAGTGTGGCCGCGGATGGTCGGGATGGGTTTTCCCCTCCATCCGCTCTAGTGGTCACCCGCGAGGGGGCGACGTTACGCGTGTGCCGTACGTCGCCTAATTTGAGAGTTTTTTCAGCAGTTGGTGCCCGCTTCTGTGCGGGCTGGCGCCGGGAGGGGTCCGGAGGTCGTAATATAGCAGTTCCCGGATCTCTCCCTCTCTCAGGCGCAGAGTGGCACACCGTGTGGTTTTAGTCGGTTCGATTCCGACACACCGCCCCGCCGCAAACCCCGGCGGGGTGACGGATCCAAAATTTAAAGTATGTGTGTAATTATTCCCTTTTTTATTACACTTACTTTAACTTTACTGGGAAACTAAATAATTTTGGTGTTTTCTTTCCTAACAATTGTACCTATTTGTCTCATAGTATCGACTGGGTATCCTTGTGGATTTTGGAAGGGGTAACTTAGGCTTCTTTAAAATAAAGAAGGAACATTAGGATATGTGACGCTACCTCTCCGAGCTCTCGTTGCCTAAGTTGATTTATTGGGTTGGTGTTATCCCGACAGTTGTATATAAAACTAGCCAAAATTAAATCTATAGATTGCACAGATTTTGCTATCGCCTTTTTATTTTTATTATTAAAACATTGTTATGCTTAATATAAATAAACGAATAGAATAAATGACATATAGAATTCATAAATTAAATAGAATTGAATAAATTACATATATGGCAAAAGAAGCACGAAAGTAGAATAAACGCTGTGGAGATGCGGTCAGTAAGAAGTATGTGTGATGTGAAAATTATTGACAGAGTCAGGAATGTAACTATAAGAGAACGTTGTGGATTGAAAGAAGATGTAGTGACATGGATTGAAAAGGGCATGCTTCGATGGTTTGGGCAATTAGAGCGGATGCATGATAGAAAACTCACGAAGGGAATTCATACAGCGAAAGACGTCGTCCACTGCGAACATTTACCGACCAAATTGGTGAAAAAGGGCAACGTGAAGAGCACCAGAAATCGACGAGCATGCATACAGCGGTTGATGAATGTGGACGAAGTAAAAGTGATGTGTCAGAACCGTAATAAGTGAAGATCTCTGCTTACCCCTCTGGGAAAAAACGTGACTGTATGTATGTATGTAGAATTGAGAAAATCAGATGGGTAAATGATGATTGATGAGAGAAACTGTATATCAGCCTATTTATGGATTTCATACTTAAGAGTTCAAAGCTTGAACCAGACCTTGAACTCTTCAATAAACTCACCCTTACTTCACTTCTTTTCTCTAAATAACGCGTTTAATAATGTCTTATATTACGTTTCACTTAAACATGTGTAGAAATAAATCATTACCGGGGCCATTGACCTGGAATGTCGAGATAAATCTTTGGGTCTCTGTTTTCACACGATAATATATAATCATAAAGAAATTAGATATATTCCTAACGAGTAAAATTAGTATTTTTTTCATGTAATCCTTCAACCCTTTTAGGGTTCTATGCCAAAGGCAAAAAACTGAACCCTTATAGATTGGTCATTTCTGTCCGTCTGTCTGTGTGTCCGTCCCTATGTCACAGCAACTTTTTCTGAAACTATAAGAACTATAATGTTGAAACTTGTTTAGTAGTTAGATGTAATCTGTGAACCGCATTAAGATTTTCACACAAAAATAAAAAAAAAAAAACAATAAATTTTGGGGGTTCCTATACTTAGTACTGAAACTCAAAATTTTTTTTCATTATACACATTCCTGTGGGGTATCTATGGATAGGTCTTTAAAAAATAATATTGAGATTTCGAGAGTTATTTTTTTCTAAACTTAATAGTTTGCGTGAGAGACACTTCCAAAGTGGTAAAATGTCCCCCCCCCTGTAACTTCTGAAATAAGAGAAGGATAAAACTAAAAAATATATATGATGTACATTACTATGCAAACTGCCATCGAAAATTGGTTTGAACGAGATCTAGTAAGTAGTTTTTTTTAATACGTCATAAATCGTAAACCGCAATTTATTGATCAAAGTTACGACGAACTACAAGAACTGTTATATTATGTTACTTGCTGCTACGGAACCCTTCATGTGTGAGTCAGACTCGCACTTGGCAGCTTTTTTTAAATACTATGATTTAAACCCCAGTTCACTGAACATGATATATTGTCCAGTCATTTGTGCAACAATCTTTGAATTATATCAATATGAAACTGAAAGGAGTCTTATAGAATTCTGATCAATATATCTGTACTAAAAAAACATATACTTGTTTAAAGGTCGTTGACATGTTGTCCCTTTTAACCTTGCTCTGCCGGTTAAGATCAGTTTTTCAAACACTTGACACCGCGATGAAACGGTCCTGGAGTAAGATTGATGTGTTCGTAATATGAACGGGGAAAGTTAAGCTACTGAGTGACTGATACAAGCTCCTCAGTACCCTTTTGTGTTGCTCGTCGGTGAATGGGTAAGATTTATGTTGTACCGCAATTTGTTCATTAAATAAAGGCTAAACGATAAACTTTAACAATAAAGTTCATCCCTAGCGTTGCTATTTAGCTAAAGAAGGGATGTACACGACTCACATTGGCTCGCTAAAGAATTATTTCAATGTTGTATCTATTTTTGTTACATTAGGGTTATTTAAATTAATTGCATATTTCTATGTAGCTAGTGGTTAAGCCTTTTGTTTATGGAGTATTTTTTTGATTTAAACTGTAGTGTAAGTACTATTTTAGTCGTATATGAAATTATTAGAAATAGAACAGATTGGGAGTTGTAAGAAATAGTTTACATGTTAGGATAGTTCTTGTCAGCTTCACCACGTTAATGTCGTCAATTAAACATCAACGAATTCTAAACAAAATTGTCCTCTAATTACAAGGCTTTATTTAGTTTCACCTGTCCCGATGTTTGTCTGTAATCAAATCTTAGAAGTTAAATTTGACCCACTTCCCGAATTCCGATTGAGCTGAAATTTGTAATATACCTTTACTTCTGATGACAATGCAATTACATATGATCGGTGTTATTATTAATCCAAAATGGCCGCCGTAACAAAATGGTGGCATATATATTTCTGAACAACCCACCCAATATGGGTATGAAATGAAAGAGCTTAAAGTAATTTCTTTTACTAACAAGTAGTAAAAGTTTGTTTTTAAAAAAACTTTTTAAATAAATCACTTGTTTTGAACTGGATAATAAATTTAACTGCCGTATCAAAGGAAATATATATTTGTTTGCAATTAAGTCTAAATATGCAAAACAAAACGGTATTTAAGTATTACTTTTACTATATCATCATTTACAATATTTATACCTACACTCTCAGATTACAAAAGAAAGCTTTCTTTTGTAATCTGAGACTACGCTTTAAAAAAAAAACTTTAAAACTATTTTTTTTTATTTACCAACTCCAAATCGATTTAAATATTTGCTTGTTTAAAATTGATTTATAAGCACTTTTTAAGGAATTTTATTATCTATCTATAGTTATGAAGAATTATTAGATCACATTTTATACATGTCAGCGTGGGAGATCCACGCTTCGGCATGAAACGGCCAGCTCGACCGGAGTGATACCACGGCTTCACAGAAAACCGGTGTGAAATAGCGCTTGTGTTTCACCGAGTGAGTGAGGATACCAGATGCCCATACCCCAACCCACATCCCTCTTCCCATCCCCCAAAGGTCGGCAACGCACTTATGACGCCTGTGGTGGTGCCCATGGCCGGCGCTAATCACTTACCGTTAGATTATAATCTACCTAAGAAGAATGTAAACGTTCGATAGATTGTCAATTGTGATATATTGATTACGCGTGTCGAATTGTCAACTGTCCCTGATTGGTCGGTTTTACAGAAGCAGTTCAATGGCCATTGAGTTAGGTTAGAACTTCTTTGATTAATCATAAATTAATTTTATACATCATCATCATCCTAGCCTTTATTATTCCCAAGATTTAGGTTCGGCTACTAGTTCAACCGGTTTTACCGCATCGAATCTACGCAACTCACTTCCCACTTACGATTGCCATAGGTGTTCATGACAACCGGGACCGACGGATTTACGTGCTCTCTGAGGCACAGGCGGGTAACACCGCCATCTTCCATACTCCGCGCTGCTATTAAGAATTTCTTGTAAGAAAACCCCAACAGCAGTCCGACCCGGGAATCGAACCCGACACTTCTTGATCTGCAGTAGCATACGGTAACAATGAGGCAGTATTCATTTGGTGCAGTCGATCAGAAGTTATCACGTCACGGTACATACATATCAGTGATTCATTTTTATTTATATATAAAAATATGAAGCCCTTTAAAACAGTATGATTAAATTGTGAAATAAAGTTTAATAAGCTTCGTCTCTAAAATACTTTTTTTGCGATGTCAATGTCCTGTTGTAGAACTAATAGGAAGACGGTTCAGTGAACCTGTTGTTACTGGGAAAATAGCGATTGAAAAAACATTTGGAAATAATTTGGAATTCAGCATTAAATTATTTACAAATGCCTCCGTGGTGGTTATATGTCTACATTTGGGGTGTGAGTTGGGAGATTTTCGGGTCCTTTCGCAATCAGGCTTAGTATTTTTTATATTAGGCACTAATTTTGCTATTTTAAGTTGTTGTTGTGTATACAAATAATAACGTAAATCTTTTTATTTAAAAGAGTTTCTTGCCGGTTTTTCTCTATAGAAATGAGATTTTGGAACAGAGCAACTGAAGTCATTAATGTAATGTTTTGAAAGGAAAAGGTCTACTTGCTATTTGATTTTGATTTGTTTGTCTTCTTTTTAATAGTGAGTTCTCATTAGCTCATGGAAATTTTAATTGTAAGCTTTTACAACGATAAATGCGATAAAAAGCATATTTATATAACAAATCTATACAAATAAATACGATTTGACTAGATAAGTCCCGCGTTGTTACCCGCGGTTATTGTCGCACCGCGGGTGACGCCGTGGGACAAACCTAGTCTAAAAAAGTAGCCTAATTTACTCCCTATATCATTAGCTACCCATCAGTGAAAGTACCGTCAAAATCGGTCCATCCGTTCCAGAAATTACCTGGAACAAACCGACAGACTTCTTTGTACAATTATATGTACCGTGTATACATACATATGCATTTAGTAAAAATCGATTATTTTAATATTACAAACATACACTCTAATTTTATTTATTCGTTTATTTAGATGACAGCGGTCATAGGTTCTATTTCCACCCAAGACAAATAATTCTGTAATGAGCATTAACGAATCCCATCTAAAACAAACACAATTTAAAGTACAAAGCAAGTAAAATTAATGCTTAGTTAAACGTTGCGGTATGCTACCATAAACCAGGTCCGGATGTGTTAATAACAGCAGTTCCTGGATCCCTCCCGTCTCAGGCGCAGAGTGGCACACCGTGTGGTTTTAGTCAGTTCGATTCCGACACACCGCCCCGCCTCAAACCCCGGGGGGTGACGGCCCTGGGGGGATTCGTAAAAAAAATGCAACCATTGAACAACTGGCCACCGAACGGTGGGAAGTAGCCATAGCGACTTTTTCCTATACAAAACAGTCCGTCATTTATGCAGGGAGAAATCTTTACACTTTTTAGCATTTTAGACTCAAATACAAAAACAATAGCCTGACACTACGAACCTACACATTTTTACATACATACAAATGAATAAATTGGAGTGTCTGTTTGTAATATTAAAATAACCGCTTTTTAATAAATGCATAAGTATACAAGATACATTTACCAAAATAACATTCTTTAAATTTTTGTCAGTCTCTCTGTTTGTTTGTTCCGAGTAATCTCTGGAACGGTTTGACAGATTACGAAGGGACTTTCAATGATAGGTAGCTGATGATATAGGGAGTAACTTAGGATACTTTTTTAGACTAGCTTCGTCCCGCGGCTTCTCCCGCGGTACGACAGTAACCGCGGGTAACACCGCGGGATTCTAGTGACAAATATAAAAATAAAATTTCACGCACATATAGATTCATTCTGTGTCGTTACAATATAATGCAAAATATAATTAATGTTCCCATAAGGGCCCTTTTATAATAACTATACTCTTGAACCGTGGTAAGTAGATGTATTCTATGAACCGCATTAAGATTTTCACACACAAAAAAAAAAACAATAAATTTTGGGGGTATACAGATATACTTAGAACTGAAACTCAAAATTTTTTGTGCATCAAACCTATACGTGTGGTTATCTATGGATAGGTCTTAAAGAATGATATAGAGGTTTCTTATATTATTTTCACTTATTGTCATCGAAAATTGATTTGAACGAGATCTAGTAAGTAGTTTTTTTAATACGTCATAAATTGTAAACCGCAATTTATCGATCAAAGTTACAACGAACTACTAGAACTGTTACATTATGTTACTTGCTGCTACGGAGCCCTTCATGTGCGAGTCCGACTTGCACTAGGCCGCTTTTTTTTATTTAAGTGTGCGTGACAACCAGCAGCGACACTAGGAACACGTCACGTCACATCTGTGTGCGTATAATAATACCATAAGCAGTAAAAACTCCCTATTTTTGATAAATATTAAGATTGAAAAAAGGGTATTTTAACATTAATATTTTTGTTAACATTCTGCGGTTATACAGTAAGTACCTTTTTTATCTTTTTTTTACGCGTGGTATGCTTTTTGCATCATATCCTCCGTGGGGAGACGAAAGACGTGTGTGGGACTCTCGGAATACAGTAAGTACCTGGGGATCAAATTTGGTAATATCGACCATTCTCAACCATTCAAATATGACAGTTGACAGTTAAAGACATAAAACACATCAAGACACAGAAGAGCACTTTGTAGGGTCATTCACATATTGTTAATTAAGTAACAATTCTTTTTTTTCTTTTGGGAACTACTCTTATGACGCAAGACGGTATTATGGCGGTTTGTCAAACATTGCCGCGAAATCGTATTTGCTGCCTAATTCATATTTACTTCATTAGTCCATCTGGTTTTTTTCTGTAATCTGAGGTTATAATGTTTTGATAAAGAAGGTTATGCCTCCCTACTTCATTACTTATTCAATATGATATTTCTATGTATGCACTTCACTGAAACGAAATCAGAAATAATGTGAATACATGAAGTATATTATATAAACTCGGTCCGAAGATAAGTCGTTATAAAAATGACAAAGATTATACAAAGTGTACCCATCGCATCAAATGTTGTACAAGTTCAACGACCCAGCTCGACCTTACGACACATCTTATGATAATACTTATTTAACAAAGACATTATGAGACTTTAAAGCCTTTCATAATATAAAAGCAAACACGATTTCTAAGGAAACTGTCTAAAGCGTCCGTTAAGACGCCATTTTAGAAATTAACTAAGATTTAACGTCGACCTCAATTTTCACAGAAATATAGGAATTTCTTTTTGTTTTCTTTTATTCGATTATCTTCAAGTATGTGATTTACATTAGTATTTAGTTATTAAAACCCGTGGACTAAAGAAATTTTGATATTTTAAGTTATATTTTAGAAATAATAATGTAACACATTATGAAAATAAATGGCCATTTGTGTAAGAAAAAAAAAAACACATTGATCTGGTATAAAACATGGGTATAAAATAATTTTACCCTATAAACCCACTACATTAAACACCACCAAATGACCAATCTCTTTAATATTAAATTTTTTAAACATTTAAACACCAATCAAAACTTAGAAATGGAATGTTTAAATTTTATTTATAAAAATGAATTGGTTTCAAAGGTTTCCATGAAAATTATTTCATCAAATAGATCCACGACAGGCTTTTAACAAATTTGGAATCGTTTATTAAAATTAATGATAATGGTAATAGGGAGTGGTTTTTCTTAAAACATTTTGTCGCTAATGGTGACTGTTCATGGATTCGTCCGGTCTTCACCCCTGGGCTTTAAAACCTTCCTGGCCTATTTATTACGGAACATAGGCAAAGGGCTTTCATCGGTCAATGATACCGTCACGACCTGTTTAAAAGAATGTTTTCCATTTTTGTTTTTATTCCATTCATAAACATAATTGCGGCTAAACGTTAGAGTATTGAATTTGATTTTAAGTTTAGGTTACTGCGTCACTACGATATAACGTCAATTTAATTATAAGCGTTAAAAGAGGCTTAGAAAAATGGACCGTAAAGCTAGTGCCTTAATCACAATTTTTTACGTCTGGACCTGACAAACTGACTCTACCCTGCCTGATGGAACGCATAAACAGAATCCGAGTAATCCGATGAGAGTGGTAGTTACCACACTCATTGTTAATGCAGACAATGCAACAATACAGCGGCCATGGCGGTCTAGTAATACTTCTTCATCATTGGGCTTCCGTAACTCCGGTCTCACACTCACCAACGAAACACGACGGCACGACTGCTGTCATTTTAGGTTGATCTTCTGTGCGAGGATAGTACCGCCCCAGACGAGCCGGCCTGTTCGTGTTGAAATCACTCTCTCATCTTTAAACTTTGATCCTTAAAGATATCTGTAACGGATTTTTATAAGGACGAGTTTACTTGTACGTGTAATTCTATTGAATATTAATTTTATGTGTAAGTTAATTACACAACCTCTTCACGATTTACGAACTTTATATTATTCAGGAAGTTTAAAGGTAAATTTCTGTTTCTGTTTTATGTTCCAATCGCAAGCTTATAATGTAAAAACGTGAGCCTTCACGGGACGCCGGGCAGATGTGGAACATCGAAATTGTTTTTTGGCTGACTGTTTATTACATAATATCCAATTTTGTTAAATACAAAATTCAAATACAAATAAAAATACAATTAACAAAACAAATAAAAATAAAATAAAAATTTGAAATAAGAACCAGAAACCCAGACGCCACGCCAGTAATCAGCTTTACCCCTCGCCTATAGATGGATTCATAACAAAAGAAGACTAAAATCAATTCTCATAGGAAATAAAGATTGATGTCAACAACAATTGTAGTTCTGATTTAAATAATTTGTTGTAATTTCTTAATTAATTGAATTCCGTTTGAAAATATTCCATGGTTAGAATCTTTACCGTATGAATACCATTGAACTTTAACTTAGCCAAATTCAAACTCTTTGTTTCATATAATTTTCGGAAAAGGCGTACAAAGTTTTGCTTAAAGTATAAATGTATAGATAACATTAATGTCAATGAATATGTATCCGTAAGATTGTAAAAACCGTTGATTACAATCTATCTAGCGAGATTGGAAACTATCGACAGATTGTAAACTATGATAATATACTGCTTACGGGCGTCATATTGTCTACTGTCCCTGATTGGTCAGTTCACAGCAGTTCCTGGATCCCTCCCGTCTCAGGCGCAGAGTGGTACACCGAGCCATCGCAAACCCTGGCAGGGTGATTTAAAAAAATGGCCCGGATGTGTTAATGTCAGCAGTTTCCGGATCCCTCCCTTTTCGGGCGCAGAGTGGCACACCATGTGGGTTTAGTCGGTACGATTTCGACACACCACCGCGACCGACCACACGCCCGTGGGGGTTTCCAAAAGTAAAAAAAAGGTTTTAAAATTGATTTTTACAATTAATTTTACTGTTACAACAATTTCATATAATTTATTCTAAAGCTGTGAGGTATTTTCAACATTAATTTAATTTACAATCACAAAAATCCTTTAGATTTGGCAATAAAGACGAATTAACAAACAACTATGGCGGCGCGGGACATATGCTGTTCAACCAATCAGCACGCGACTTGCGATTCGTAGATACCATTTCACAATCCTTCGACTGTTTGCAATCTCGCGAGATAGTATACAATCTAACAGTTTTGACAATCTTACGGTAACACATATATAGAAATATAAATCGACTTTACAGCTTGAGAATAAGAAATTATGATCCCAACTTCGCGATCTAATTGTAAAGTGAACTTCAAGTACGCGTTTATATCTAGTGTTCACGTTGTTGGGTACAACGTGCACTGCGAACTATACGGCTACATTCGCTATGTTTATTGATAAATCTTTGGAAAGAGAATTATTTTCCTGCCTGTGATTAACGTCGTGTTTTCTGCCTAACATAGAGGTAACTTTTATTTTTATTTCGTTTTTAAATTTAGTCAATTCTTTTTTATTTCATTTTTAAATTCAGTATTTTTTTTAAATTCATTTTTCATTTGTAATTAACCATATTATATTTGAAAAGGAATCACTTACAAAATTAACAAAAAGGTAATGATAGTATGTACTTATTTAAATACTTTTACTGTAAAATGCTCTGAATACAGGCGTATTGTATAAAGCATAAAGTGTGTTAACTATTTTTAGGTAAACATTATCATTTTCAGAAAGATCAAAATACAGAAAAAATCTTTATTTGAAGCTCAATTTAAGCCCAACTTATAGTATCACAATGGTACAACATTGACATTCCGCTAGATTTGTTTCGATTCGCATCAAGCCTATCAGTTTCAAGCTTTCGCTCAAGAGCTTACAATACCTTAATAAAGCATTTTAAGTATACCGACGGCGACGTCTCACTTACAGGGTCACGGACGACCGTGTCGCGTCGTGACGTACACGGGTGCAACCTGCGCACGTTCCTCATTGTCAACACCTTTTCTCTCGAGATCACAACAGCTTAATGGAAAAATACTTTAATATTGTGAATAAAAACACAAACAATGCCTTTGACACTACGAGTATTGTTTAGGGTTGAAATGAAAATGTGATATGCTTCGAAAAAAAGTGCCTGAAGATAAAAGGGATGATGACGTTATTTAATGGATATAGCTTCTTGGCTCTGTGGAAAAAATACACGTGGAAAAACACGTGTGAATTAAACCTTCTTGCAACATCCATTTGAAAATACTTCCAGCGTTTACAATTTTTATTTTGCGTGTGGAATATTGTGCATATATTGCATATTGAATAATGCATACCCCCTCTAAGTCAAAGCAGATGCATAAACGGGATATTTTTAGAATACACTAACTGAACCCCGCGGTGTTACCCGTGGTTATCGTTGTACCGCGAGTAACGCCGCGGGACAAAGTTAGTCTAAAAAATTAGCCTAAGTTACTCCCTGGATCATCAGCTAGCTACCAGTGAAAGTACCGTCAAAATCGGTCCAGCCATTCCAGAGATTACCCGGAACAAACAGACACACAAACAGACCGACAGACAGACAGACAGACAGACCGACAGCGAACAGACAGACAGACCGACAGACCGACAGACAGACCGACAGACCGACAGACCGACAGACCGACAGACCGACAGACAAAAAAAAAATTAACTACATTTTTGGTATATGTAGCGTGTATACATACATTTGCATTTAGTAAAAAGCAGTTATTTCAATATTACAAACAGACACTCCAATTTTATTTATTTGTATAGACAATAATTATTTTTGAAGTAAAAGCTTCTTTAGCGGCGTTTTGCACTTTTTTAAAATTTTCCATTCTTTATTAATAACTTTAAAGTATAGTCCATCCCATTTTCCTTCAAATTTGAATGATACCAAAATGAGAAGTATACCTTCCTAAATTAAAGAAATAAATATAATAATAATAATAAATATTTAATAAATATTTCGGACATCTAACACACAACGCCATCTAGTCCCAAGCTAAGCAGAGCTTAGGTTTATGGGTACTAGACAACTGATACAAATACATATATACTTTTTTCGTAAATACATACATATTATATGTAGAACACATCCAAACTCCGAAACAAACATTTGTAGATTAACAAACATTTGGTCCAACCCGGGAATCGAACCCGCGACCTCATGATAAGCAGTCGCACACGCCAAAGTCGCACAGACCAACGAGGCAGTCAACAGATAGATAGATAGGCACTCTTTATTGCACACTATTATGACTGCCGCCTGACTCGGTGGCGCAGTGGTAGCGTATGCGACTGCTAAGCATGAGATCTGAGGTTCGATTCCCGGATCGGATCAAACGTTTGTGTGATCGGCAAATATTTGTTTTAAAGATTGAGTATTTTATATGTATGATATGTATGTATTTACAACAAAAAAAGGTACACAAGCTCTGCTTAGCTTGTGACGGCGTTGTGTGTTAGATGTCCGAAAGATTTTGTTTACTTTTTAATTAATATAAAAGATGCAATGCCCAATATACACAAATAAAACAGTGGTACAATGGGCGGACTGCGATCTCTTCCAGGCAATCTTAAGATGGAATATACTTTAAAGTTGTTTAGTACTACTGGTACTGTAAAGTACGACACAAAATGTTTATTCCGAATGTGTGAGTTGTTTTTTTTTAAATAATTGTTATGTGCAGTTTGCGGTACACAGATACAAATATAAATCTATACTAATATATAAAGTTGAAGAGTTTGTTTATTTGAACGCGCTAATCTCAGGAACTACTGGTCCGATTTGAAAAACTATTTCAGTGTTAGATAGCCCATTTATCGAGGAAGTCTATAGGATATATATCATCACGTTAAGACCAATAAGAGCGGAGCGTCAATGGAGAATGTTTCAAAAACGGGGGAAAATGATCACGCTACGGGCAATAGGAGACGCAAACGCGGTTGCGTGGGTCGGCTACTTACATATCAAACTAATATTACCCACATACATGTATACTAACATAAATACATACACTTACATATATATAAATATGACTACCTACGTTGTGTATGTATGTGTGTATATCCATAAAGCATATAGATGTTACAGAGAAAGTTAGTATCTTTGACGAGTTTTTTAGAAATATTCACTGCCTGTGAAATAAACCTTTCGTTTCAGTTTTCTACTTTTAAAAATGTCTTCCATTCAAGTTTTTAGTTTTCATAAGCTGTATGTGCACCCTGTTTTTATTATACCCAAATATTTGAAAGTTTAAAAGTTTATTGACACCGCTTACAGAACAGCCAATAATGGTATTCTTTGAAATAAAAAATTATGGGCTTACCAAATGGAGTATGATCTAAATTGCTGTTTTTTTTGTAGTTTAAAAAAGTAAATGTAATGTTAGGCTGGTTTTAAATTAATAAATAAATGGCAGTCATATGGACTGCCTATAGAAATGAAAACTTATTACTTTTAGTATTAAAATTTGAAATGTCATAATGTTTGAATTAAATATATCAACATCATCAATTATCATCAAATCTGGTTTTCACATCTATTGACATTCCGAGCAACAATTGCATATGCATGTTTATATGATTTTTATTATTCAAATATCTATATTACGAGTCGTACAAGATCATGACAAAATTAAATACAATTCAATTGAAATAACAATTAATATTCAATCATATTATTTATGGATAGTATTTGTACTTACTTAAATTTCAATGTACTTGAACATTATTTTAATTGTTCGTATCATTCCATGAATTTCAATAATACTTAGACTTTTTGTACTTCAATCGGCTTATGGTAACTTAATTAAGTAATGAAAACGTTTGATTCAAATTTTATTTAAGTAGCGCGTTGAAACCGCATCGATCGTCGTTTTATTTTTTGTAGTACTGAGTTTTCGATCATTTAGAAATTCAATTAGTGGTAGATTTTTATCATCTGCAAATTTAATATTGAAGTCTCCACTTAAAATTATCGGTAAATTATCATATTTTTAGCCAAATCTATTTTCGAGTATTTCAAAACCTTCTTTTATAGCATGCCAATAACATTCTAAGTTATAAATCACATTCTAAGTTATAAGGTTTACTTCTATCGGCTGTTCTTTTTGTAAAATTTGTGTGTAAAATTAGAAATTTCATAATGTCTAGAAGTGCTCAAAGCGGCCAAAGAAGTTTTGTGACGTCTGCATACCGGTGAAGGTGACGCGATGACGGTGACGGTGACGCGGTGACGAGAACTCATAAGATTTCCCACTACCAACAATGAATTTTTGTTTACGTAAAAAGTGCTCAACGCGCTTAAAGAAGTTTTCACTTCAAAAAGGTGTCTGTCTGCCTGTTACGCTTTCACGGCTGAACGGCTGCACCGATTTCAATGAAATTTAATTTGATATGGAAAAACTATGAGTCTTGAGGAAGGACATAGGCTCTTTACCGTGATAACCAACATACACGCGGGCGGAGCCGTGGAAGAAGTTACTAGTTTAAAAAGAAGCACATTTCTAAATACTTTGATATAAAAATTAAGTAACCGTTATACATTTAAGGCCAAAGTCAAAGAAATTTACAAGAAACAACTAGCAGAAATATCTTCATAATTTCATTACCTCATATATAAAATATATTTTATTCTGTATGTATATTGTATAAATATTTATTTATATTTTCATCTATGTTTTTTAAAGGTTAATTGTTATCATATATTTATTGTTCATAACTTCCCCTCACACGACAAGTGCACCTGGCACGTTCCATACTAAACCATCCAAAGGTTGACTGGTAGAAAATGCCATTTGGCATTAAGTCCGCCTCATGCAAATGTAATGCAGGGAGTTTTTTCAGCATTACCTTTCTGTTTCACCTACCTTACCTTGCAATATACTCCTAATTTTTGTACCTGATTAGTGGGAATGATAAACACAGTAATTTTATTCACACTTACGTAATAACAGCCCATTTATAGTCCGCAACATTTGGCCATTTTAATTTCTCCTGTCTAAGTACTCGATGGTTCAGGATTTAATATACAGAGGTAAAATGTTAACTACGAGAAAATTATTAGGTGTTTACACCTGAAATTTACGTTTTTTATGAGTGGAATAAAGATATTTTTTTTTGAAAATATATTTAATTAATCAAAGTATGTACATACTTTTCCATTGTTATCTATGCACTTTTGTCATCTCATAGATAGTTCATTTAACCCTTTACTAAAAAAACACATGGGGGCAAGAATCGTGCGATTGACCAGCCTCGTTGTTTAGCAGCTAGTTCTAGTGTTCTACCATTATGGTTTGCAAACAGTTTGAATAAAATATATCTGCCGTTATTGATGTGAAATATCTATAGGCGCGGGTAAACCTGATTTTTGACTTGGCGAGATTTGCCGTGGCGTCGCTTCGCCTTACCAAGTCACTGATGAAAATAATTAAATTGCCGCAAATTCAAAGAAATTAAAAAATTTAGAATTTTTGTATTTTGTATTTAATAAAAATGAATATTCATGTAATAAATAGTCATTTAATTTATGGAACAAATAAATTTATTCACAGCAATTTCGTTGTTTCACATCTACCGGGGGTCCCGTGACGGCTCACTTTTTCATTTGACCGGATTTTAGAAAACTGTGATGTTCTCCTCGATATCGGCACTAGTCCACCAAACACTCACAAGTTACGTTTTTTGAGTTAATTTTCGATTTGGGGCAGGATTTGGCTGGTTTTCTAGGACTTAGCCATTATGACGAGCACTTTTGATTATCGTACTGGATCCATTTTTCATCACAGGTAAGGACCCGATTTAAAATCCTTTCATAATTGTGTCGATTGAGCAATGTAACACAGCAGTCTACGCGTGTTTGCTATTTCGCTTCACTCAATTCATGAGGTACCCACCGTTTAAGCTTTAAGTTCAATTTTTTTTATTTTTCCTATTAGCAAACATGTCAGACGGCAGTCTTGTATGGTGTGAGCGGAATGTAGGAAAAATATGGGAAAAAACCACCTTAATGTGCAAAAACAAAAATCTTTGAATCCACCACGCATACACAAATATATCTAGAATATTCAATTCTATAAACATAATAAGAGTGTTGGGTTCAAGAACACAATCAAAGTATGAAGTCAAAGTCTCCTGTAATTTATTTAGGACTGGTCCCGGAAATTAGCTGCCATCTTGAACTGTCAAACTTCGTGAAATACAACGATAGAATAAGATTTTTGCGACGTTTTATATATAACTGAGTGACATTTATGAGTTACTAGCTGACCCGGCGAACTTCGTGCAACCATATTTACATATCTGTCTCAGCTTCCCACAGGCAGTGTACAGTCATGGATAAAACAAAATATTTTCCCGTTATTTTTTTTTTTTACACAATCCTTGTCCCAACAATAACGCACACATAAAAAATAATTATTTAATTTGGTGCAGCCGACCGGAAGTTATGCATTTCGGCGATTCATTTTAATAAATGTACTCGTGTATAATATAGATATTTAATCATTAGTTATGCACCTTCGTCAATATAACTGTACCTAGGCGTTAGAGAACTATCAGTTAATCACGTGAGCACATGTGTTCGTCGTTTGATTTCAGCCCAGAATAGACACTTATTTCTCATTCCCATAGTAATTAACAAAATATGTTGGTTAATGAGCACTTTAAATTAACCGTGGGTAGAATTTAATGCAATGTGTTATAAATTCACATATTACATAAAATTCTGACGGGCAGTATCGTGTATTACGTACGTATTATTTTTATGTAATATCTGGGCAAACGAGCAGACGTATCGCCTGATGGTATGCGATTACCGCCGCCCATGGACACCTGCAACACCACAGGCGTCACAAGTGTGTTGTTGACCTTCGGGGGGATGGGGTGAGAGATGGGGAAGGTGTCCGGGTATGGGACTCCGGTATCCTCACTCACTCGGTGAAACACAGCGCAAGCACTATTGCACACCGGTTTTCTGTGCGGCTGTGGTATCACTCCGGTCGAGCCTAGCCATTCATGGCGAAGCGTTGCTCTCCCACGGTAAGAGTATACAGTGTGTATACTATTTTATATTTATAAGTTCTACTCAAACGATAGCATTGGTATAGATGTACTTCGTTTGTTGGACAAAACGTAGCCTAACTAACGGAACCATACTATTTTTCGTAGAATCAATTATCTCATTGTAAAAGTCATGTACATTCATAAACTTTATAATTTACTTTAGAAACTATTTGCATTGTGGTTCAATAAATTCAATACCAGGAAATTTTTATATTCTTTGACAAGTATTATTTACATTTGTTGTTATTTTTATACAATGAAAGTGTAGTCTCTTTTACATAATGTTGTTATTTTTGCATAAAAATTAACCCTTCAAACGAAATGTTGTTTTTTTATTTATTAAATCTTAATTAAATAATTCTTAAAGACGAATTCGAATACTGTCGAAGTTACCAATCAAAGTCTGTAAAACGTTTCTTAGTCACACGATCGTCACTGCGTCACGAGGTTCTTCGAGTCGTTAATTGGGTTTTATTAAAGGGTAGATGTTAAATCTATTTGTATGCCTTCGCACGTGCGATTGGCACGTTTGGTGTCGATCATTCACGATTGTTAACATTTTCCTAATTGCTTGTAGAGCAATAACGAACTACTCTACTCAGTACATGAGACCTGTGTATCACGAGGTTCATTTAATTTTTTTTTAATGATTCCAATTCATTAACTTTCTTTTTGTTTAGGTAATGCTATGAAGTTTTGTGTTTAAATAATTACTACTGGAGAGCCATGCTGTAGCAAAAATGGACCGACTCGAACAGAATAATATCACAGTTTCATACTCATACTTAAACCGCTATTTCTTTCCTCCGAGCGAGTAAGGATACTAGAGTTCAAAACCCTCCTTAATTCTAAGGAAGAAGGGACTGACTGGAGAAACTGAGAGTAGGGAAGATAAATTTCTGTAAAGGGAACGTTGTCTGTCTTCAACTAAGTTATCACAATGAATTTTTCGAAGGTTTCAAGTCGTTCAATGTCGGAAAATGGAAAATACATACCATTAAATAACTATGTAATCTCAATAGGTACATCCTTAATAGAAAAATAATAACTCAGAACATATAATAATCGTACCACACATCTCACAAAAAAATGTATCGTTATGATTAAAACAAGTAAAAACCAATGAAATTATAAAGCATTGGGGTTATAGTGGATAAAACACCCTTGATTTTCCTGCTTCCCATAACCAAAACTCAGTCCGATTAATTGCCAAATATTCGCCTCACTTATCACGCTAATTCTATATTACAATCGATTTAATTTAAACGTGGCCCGTTAGTAGTGACAACCCTCAGAGGTCAAATAGTTAAATTTAGTCACATCATCACGTGCTGTGCAATTTTTAACAAGTAATATTAGGATACTCATGATTTTCTATTTATGTAAACACTGACTGTAAGACTTATTCATAAGCTTGAAGTCGTTTAATGAGCTATGGAAAGAACTATGATTGGAGTCTCCCTGAAGGACAAATTCGGAACCAAGTGATACGTCAGAGAGGCAAAGGGAGCGACATATCTCTGAAAGTTAGTAGGTTCAAGTGATAATGGACTTGTCACGTACATCGCAGAACCGATAATCGCTGGACTGAGCATGCTCTGGATTGCACACCGCGTCTTACTAAACGTAGTGTTGGACGCCCTCTGCCCAGATGACGAAATGACTTCCGTAGTATGGAGGAGGCGGAGAGGGTCCGGGAGGACGACCTCTACTCTAACCCAATTCGCCGCCGGAGACGCGTTTACCAGTTTACCGCCCTAAGTGTAACCGCGAATGGTCGGGATGGGTTGTCCCCTCCATCCGCTTTAGTGGCCAACAGCGAGGAGGTGACGTTTCACGTGTGCCGTAAGTCGCCGAAATAGAGAGTTTCCCAGCAGAAGGTGCGCGCTTCAGTGCGAGCAGGCGGTGTTAATCAGCAATCAGTTTACTATAGCTCTGACTCTACCCAGCTTGCGATCAGACGGCCCTAATAAATTATTAATATTTTAATTTTTTAGACCTTGTTAGCATATATTCTTTATTCCAATCGTCTCTAGATAAATTTAATAATCTATTATTGAAATAGAAGTTCATAAATCCAAAATACAATCAGAGTTTAATATTAAAAGTTAAATAATGGATAATAACTGATACGTATGGCATGAAAGAGCAACTTTCACATTGTCACGATTTAAATCAGATATACACCTGTCCCATCAGTGTTAAAAGTGTAAGACAGCATAACAATGACATTGACGTCACTATCTCAGAACTACACGAGGTTTATTGACTCTGTGATGTGTGTAGGCGTAAATATTAACTGCACATAATAACTATGTATTTATAAGCTTTTTTTAAAGACAGAGGTTAAATTTTTTCTATTTTTTACCTGTTGATCTCTCTTTTTACCTACTTTTAAAACAAGCTATGACATAATCCATATTAGACATTGTTTAGAAAAGTATAAGAAAGTGGGGTTACTTATGAATAGGTACCTATCCTGGGGCCCCAGATTGGGTAAGTTAGCCGCAAATTATTTGCGGCTAACTTCGCGATAATTAATATCACAAAATATTTTACAATATATTTGTCCGAAAATAAGAAAACACAATGAACAATCATATAAAAATGACTGATTCCAAATTCAAAAGTAATATTTTGTTTATTTTTAGTTGTAACAGTATTTATGGCCAGAGAGTTGTAATATACTTAATATTATAACTCTTTGTGTACAAACTCCTGTGTGTACAATTAGCTGTCAGTGTCGTTCTGCTTAATCTCGAAGCTTGGGTAGGTAGGTAGGTAATGAGAGACATCAGCGGCTGTCGACATGGTTGCAAGCTTCCAGAGATTGGAGACCTCTGGTGGCAGATTAATTGCTGTTGCAGCAGCTTAGTAACAAAAATGCAATGAAGCCGTAAAAAAATACAATGATCGGGTAGAAATAAGCTTTTGCGATTTCTCCCGAGACATAACCAGACTTAATAGTATCGTCGATCCTATAAGGAACCTGAAAAGTCAGGATGGTTTTTAGTGGAAATACTACATTGTCGAGGAGATGCAGATCCGAAGGGTATTCTCAGCCCTATGAAAAAATTGTTACCAGTATGTCTGATTCTTCTTCAATCGTCTTCATTTCTCTTTTTCCCTTGAATATATTTTTGCTTTAAATATACTTAACTACATATTACGAGCCTGGAATATAATAACAGTACCACACCAGCAGATTTTCAAACTTACTTCACTTTTACAAAAGTGACCGGCGTAAGAATTTAAGATGCCACAACTGAAAAACTGTTAGAGAGATGAATACACATATATACTTTGAAGAAGAGGTCTAACAACCTGAGCACAAATACCATTCAATATGTTTTGATTAAAATTTACTTACATAAGGTTATATCGGACAGGACAGCAGGGCGCTGTCTGTACGTGCCAACATGATAGCTCGGAGGTTTGCATACTGTTCATGTGAGGTTAGAATCAATTTATTCTGTGCATATTGTACCTCTTTTCATGACAGTAGCCTGTGGGCTCATTTTACTTCAAAGGCATAAAGCGCCCTTCGAGTCCAGTATAACAATGCGTTTAGGGTCCTGATGAGGTTGCAGCGTTTCTGTAGTGCTTCAGGGATGTTTGCAGAAGCCCGCGTTGGTTGCTTCTATGCTGTAATGTGTAAAAGATGCGCATCCCTCGTACGCAGGGTGCGCGGCAGCACCAACAGCATCCTAAAAATGATCTCCGGCCGACTGGACTGCGGGATTGTAAACCGGTGCTGCAGACTCTCTGCTGGAACTGCGGCGTAGTTACATAATTTTTAAAATATATTTTACTAACATAGATGTAAGGTAAATTGTTACTAACACAATGAGTTTTAATTACTTAAATAAATGAATTATTATTATTATTATATTGTATTCTCATTTAAGAAAAGAAAGTGTAATCCAAAAGATTGCATGTCAAATTTTCTAGTTTACGACCTGGCTGAACATCAGTGTGATAAAAGAAATCAAACAAATTTTTCACCGTCGGTGATGATTACTTAAAGCTTAAAACACAACTTACAAAAACGAAAGCAAAGAGTTACAGTAAGCTAAGTATATATTCACTTATTAAGTTACAAAAGTCTATAATGATGTTTCATGTTACTTATGACGTCAGTCCCAAAACAAATACTCAATGAATTTTGATTAAAATTCTGGGTGTAAGTTTAGGTGCAGGGCGAGTTTATTTTAAATTATAATTTTTATTAACTAAAATGTACTGGACTAACAGCTAAGCACAATATTAAGTTTACCCTTTGTATAAAATTACAAAAAAAGTTTATTGACATTCTAAATACAAACAACACAAAATAAGACATATCATGACATAGACAAATGCAATTTGTTTTATAAATTTGTAGAGCTAAGACATACTGATTGTATTTGTAATACATACATGACTGATTTTTGAACCTCATTGATTGATGTACAGTGACAGACAGATTTTAATTAGTTACAGCAATCAATGCGCAAGAATATATAATTAACTAGCTGAACCCCGCGGTGTTACCCGCGGTTATTGTTGTACCGCGAGTAACGCCGCGGGACAAAGTTAGTCTAAAAAATGTAGCCTAAGTTACTCCCTGGATCATCAGCTACCTGCCAGTGAAAGTCCCGTCAAAATCGGTCCAGCCGTTCCAGAGATTACCCGGAACAAACAGACAGACAAACAGACAGACCGACAAATAGACAGACAAACAGACAAAAAATTTTTCAACTACATTTTTGGTATATATATCGTGTATACATACATATGCATTTAGTAAAAAGCAGTTATTTTAATATTACAAACAGACACTCCAATTTTATTTATTTGTATTGTATAGATAATATCATGTCACTAATAATAAAACAAAACAGAACAACAACGTGCATAACATAAACCACAAAATGTATTACTGGTCTACATTCTCGTAAACACCGAAGTAATAATTGGACGAGCTATTAATATAATTTATTAGGCGATTACATAATACCTTCAGACTTTGTACAACACAACTTGGGTTATGTTACCGTCACAGAATTGTTGTTATGGATTTAGACCTTCTAACTTTTGGAGCCAATGTTATGATTATGAACGACCAATGTCGCCAATTATTCAGTCCCTTTATACGCTTTTTTTTCCTTTATCACATTTTTAGAATAAAATAATGTAGGTAGTATAACAGCAATTTGAATAAATATTCCGAAAAACTATAATATCGAAACTAAAAAGTCTAAACTTATGCTTAGATTTTACTTGGATTACCGAGCCCTGGTTTTTAGCTTATACCTTGGACTTCGTTCCCGTTTGCAAAAGAATGACTTCATATTTTTATTAAATTTCTAAATGCTTGTATCAATTTAAAACCTTTGTGACGTCACAGCGCAGTTCAAATATCGATAGGCACATTAAGTAGGTCATGACTATACAGCATGTTGCATTGTACGAAAACGTCAAATATACTGCAGTACCTTGAATTCTATTTATAGGTGGTTGGCGATAAACTTAGCTGGTGTGGTACCGGGGCTGTACCCATTGACGCTGGCTCATCGATCGTCGAGGAGGGCCCAGGCCTGCAGTATCGAGCTTTGACCTAGTTTGAAGCTCTCAATGAAACAGGAGGATGAGGAACGACTATGAACCCAAAGAAAATAACCGAAGTTAAGCTATATTCGCGATTATGTAACAGATTAATAGCATTCAGAAAAAATATCCAAATGGTGGTTTTATTTTTTAATACAATCTCTAACGGGTAAACTTAGGATGGCTATGTTGATTGCTCGGATGGCGAAGTGGTTTAATCGGTTAACTCACCGCCTCCTACTGCGCTAAGTGTTGTGCATTCGACTCTCACATGGGACATGGTGGTGTTTCTCATTTTTTTTTGGTTTTGGGTATTGTTTATGTATAAAGTGTTTTGTGTTTGTTTGTCCTTCGCGTCGCAGAATATATTTTTAGTTCAATAGTTTTCTTTTTTAAAAAGAAAGAGATATAAAAATATTAACACTGGATTCTTAGGCTTAACTTCAGCTTTTATTTATTACCTTTTTACAACAGCACAAGCTTACAGAGACCGGCCACTAAATCACTTTGATGAGGATATGCTTATTATTGACTATGCTTATAATATTGACAATCTTCTTTATGATAATTTGTTCCGAAACAGTAAAAAATAATTATTTCTAATCTTTAATATAATCTTATCTTATCTTTAATATAATCTTTAAATTAATTTAATACTGCATACACATTGGTAGTGGGCAACCAAAGAAAATTAGGAAATCTTTGGTCCAGATATTTTTTTCTTGGTCTTGAAAATTAGATTAAATAGAAGTTTAAGCTACGAATTTGATACAAAACTTGAAATACTTAATTTGTAAATAACATTGTCGTAATTTAAAAATAATAAAATTTAAAAATTTGAAAATATTGAAATTTAGAAATTTTGAGTTATTAACTTTCGCCGTGCCTCCAAGGACACTGGTGTATTCTTACTGCAGCAGAGCAGGGTCTATGACCGCGCGACCTAGTTTAGTGTTGACGTCACAGCTACGCCTCCGTGACGTCACGCGTGAGCCTCCGCGAGCCCATTCAAAACTAGATCACAGGCCACACCGTGTACTCCACTCCCCACCCGTTCAGATACAGTAAATTATCAACGAGGTCATAGCTGCTGTACCAGCGGAGGTCATTTCACTCTGTATATATTCTATTATATTTTGCCGACTGTTCTAAGGTCATCGTCGCATTATTATAAAAAATAATTTTGTTTTTGTCTTTTAATAACAAATATATATAATCACAAAAGTTTTTGTTATGGTTATTTTAAGGCAACAGAAAAACGAATCATTTAAATAGTTTCACACTAAGTCTCAGATTTCTAAAAACTATCCTCCTGAACAGAACAACCCGGCAGTTTATTAATTATGTCGTCTAAAAAGTAATGGGTAATTAGCTCTTTAGTTTCGGAAACAGAATATCGGACATGTATAGCATATACCTAAATTTTACTAAATAATTTAGTGTTTTGACTGAAAAGCAGCCACAGATTTTGCTGGTCGTGAATTTATTTAACGGACTAGCTGACCCACGCAACCTCGTTTGCGCCTTATATTGCCCGTAGCGTGAAAATTTCCCCCGTTTTTGAAACATTCTTCATTGTTGCTCCGCTCCTATTAGTAGTAGCGTGATGATATATACCCTATAGCCTTTCTCGATAAATGTACTATCCAACACCGAAATAATTTTTCAAATCGGACCTGCGGTTCCTGAGATTAGCGTGTTCAAACAAACAAACAAACAAACAAACTCCTTAGCTTCATATATTAGTATAGATACATATTAAATATTAGCAGTTAAATAAACTCACTTGTGACAAAAACTTTAAATCAATTTTTACAAGGTAACACGCGTTTGTAATGCAGGCAGTAAATTCTAAATTTATAGACATACAGAAATGCATCCTTGACATATATAAGTCGGGTCACGACCTTTATGGGATATAACTGCCCCCAGTACTTCCAAGGTTTATACAATAAAATTTCCTACAACGCATCTATATCGCTTTATTGCTTGAAAAACTATTTGTTTTCTTTTTATAGTTACTTCAACTATAATGAGTAAACAAATTGTTTTATTTAGTTTCGTTTATTTTAAAACAGTGAACATTTTTTTTGTTTTTATTTATATTTTTCAGAAGTTAAGACAGACTTTCGGATAAATTAGAAAGGGTAATGAACTGTGAGGTCAATGTATTCGTTGTAATTTTTTGAGTATGGACGTCGGCTTCAAAAATCATTGGCTGGTTTTATGTGTTAACAATGTAACCTAGGAAAAATAACAGTTAACAACTATTTTCGTATCGACGTTAATGAAGAGCTTATTCTGAGAGCCAGCGCGTACCTGCATGTGAATATTTGTAAATTATGTGATATTTAGCGCTGTCGAATAAAAGCATAAAACAAGTTTAATAATACTATGTACTAGTTATACTTTTATTAGATTTTTTTTTCTTATGATTTATGAAATTATATTAGGAAGGCTTTGAAAGCTGTTTTCATTACATTTTATTAATTAGAAGTGAAATGATAATGGTTGTTAAGCTCGTATTGTACGTTCTTGCTTATTAAATTTTATAACAACTAGAGAAAGGGAAAGTAAATATAGGTATGAATTAACTGTAAAATAGATTGGGAACTTCTTTTTTTTTTTATTCAAGTAGACTTAAAGCCGACCCCAGCCTAGTTTGGAGAAAGGCTCGGAAGAAGATACTAAGGGATTACCCTTAGTGTCTTCTTAATTCTAAATTATTAAAGGATAAGAAAAATAAATTTGCTTATCCTTTTCTCCTTGTTCGTTAATCCTGCAAGCTGTACGCTGATACAGGATCTCTAATCTGGGTCATGTGTGAACTTCTAGTTACTTTGAACATTTTTTTCCTAGCTGAGGTTGCGACACGACCTAGCTCCACTTACGCAAGCACATCGTAACTGTTATACCCTACGTTTCATATCGGGTAATAACTTTCATAAACTATGTCTCTATGTGCTTGACATTTAAGGAAGTTGTATGTAAAAAAGTGAATACAAACACTCTTTTAATAGCATATCGTGGTCTAGTGTTGCCAATTTTAAGATTTGGCATTATATTCTGGGGAAATTGTAACCAATGAGAAAGTATAGGTATTTAAAACTCAAAAACGGTGCATAAGGTATATGTTTAGATTAATCATTACTGACAGTTGTGAGCCTGTGTTTAGGTCCCTCAAAATACTAACTTTTCCTTGCTTATATTTAATCAAATATAAACTTGTTTTCCACGATGTCAAAGACCAGCAAATGATCAGCACAGTTAAGAAATAAATATAAAAATGTACTTAATCAGGGAGTATATGAAACGGTTTAAAAAAAAAGTATTATTTATAGAATCTATGGAATGCATGTAAAAGAAATATAGTATAGTCTTTATAGACTGAACTTAATATTAAGAAAGATTTAAGATGCCGCTTCCTACTACGTTGAGTATTCGTTGTACAATCTACACATGTGTCCCACTTTCTATGATCTACAAATTGTTGTTTCTTGTCTGCGTGTTTGTGTCCGTTTAAATAAATGCTTGTAAAGTACCCCGCGACACATAATATATTCCTAGTGCGGGAATTGTTTTTTACAAAGGTAGATCTTTATTTAAGATTTAGAGTGATAGTCCAATGATATATAATAAAATATCAGAAAATATTAAAAACCAAAACATGGGTACAAATAAAAAAAAATATTGACTTAATTATTACTTGACAAATGCTATTAAAAATAATTCCGTAATCTTAATGACAAATTGTAATTTATTTTTCTACTATTTAAGGCTCTGACATTTCAAATCTAAGAATGGTATTTAACTTGTACATTTTTTTTTATAAATAATTAAATTTGTTTACGCACGCAGGTTGCGTGCGTGCGTATACAAATTTGAATTTTACGTCTCCTATTGCCCGTAGCGTGATAATTTTCCCCCGTTTATGAAACATTCTTCATTAATGCTCCGATGCTGTAGATCTTAGCGTGAGGATATATAGCCTATAATAGCCTTTTACAATAAATAGGCTATCTAACACTGAAATAATTTTTCAAATCGGACTAGTAGTTCCTGAGATTAGCGTGTTCAAACAAACATACAAATTCTTCTGATTTATGTATTACTATAGATTATGTAATGTTGATGATATCATAGGAAGATGCTAGCACTTAAAAGAGTCTTACAACATACACACATATCAGCAGCAATTTAGTAAGTCGTCTGAATTGCTGACATCATCAATACTCTAAACGCAATCTCTCTATGGTACAATTCTAAATTAAAGAAAATTTTACGCAAGTTCAATCCAGAATAAAACAATGAACATAATTTTCTTTATATACGCTTAGTAATCGATTAATAGATCTA
The DNA here is from genome assembly GCA_905220595.1 of Spilosoma lubricipeda. Lineage (NCBI taxonomy): Eukaryota > Metazoa > Arthropoda > Insecta > Lepidoptera > Erebidae > Spilosoma > Spilosoma lubricipeda. The sequence continues at coordinate 10,003,827 of HG992290.1, forward strand.
TATTTATTATTAGAAAGTTCCTATAAAATTGTCAGAGCCATAAACAAACGTTGCTCTGGTGTTATGCCTAGTAAGAAACTAATAAAAAAGCTTAATAAAAGTCGTGGCAAAATGGAATTGATAAATATTTCATGCTTTCATATTTTCAAGATTAAAAATGGATGTTGGATAGATCTGATATACTAAAAATCGATCTGTTAATATAACTGAACAGCAGGAACGCTAATTAATCTCTAAATGTTAATAACTTTCATCGTCAACTCAAAGCTATTCTAATAAAATCCATAGTACCTAGTGTGAGTTCAGATTGGACCAATCACATGTTTGAACGTGGTCACCGTGACAAGCTAGTTGTCTGTAAAATAGATTCGCACAAGGCCCTCAGAATAAAGTCAAATACGAAATGAAGAAATGTTTTCATTCATTGATAGACAGAGTCTGTAACAATATTGCTGCATAAAATTCTGCTGTTCAATAAGTAAGAAGTCGAAACGTTACGTAATTTACGCCTTCATTCGTAAAAAAATAACCGGCCAAAAACTAATGATAAGAAACATGAACATGATTTAACGTAAAAAACGTTTTTTCATTTGTATTGTCATATTCACAATCCTAATGGTTACGCACGTGGCGCATAACTCACCTACTTTAAAATGTGAATCTAAAAGTGTCTGAATCGATAAACTAAAATAGCTTTGATATAATCAAAACAGTTGTGGCCATTTAAAATTTTAACCAACCGTGCAGTTTTATCAAATGTAGAATAGTATACATAAATTTATGCATGCCTTTGTCCTCCGTGTAGGTTATTTTTTCTTTTGCTTTAAAAACACAATAACACGTTAGGAATAATATCTCGACCTGAATGCAGATCTGCTCAATAAATTAGACCGACTTCTCAACAATTGCATTCGATTCCTACTCAACCTGCGAAAGTATGATCATATATCCGCTTACCGTACACAACTGTCTTGGTTACCAATAAGACAGCGTCGCAGTTTGAGGGCTCTTACTTTATTGTACTCCCTTCTCCACTCACCGAACTCACCTACCTACTTAAAATCCCAACTAGAATATATCGGCTCTAACCATAACAGAAATCTTCGCTCTTCTCACAATCTTCTCCTTCGTTGTCCTTCCCATACTTCGAGTATCGTCCATTCCTCTTTCCTAGTTCAAGCCGTCATTCTTTGGAACACACTCCCATTAGAAACCAGGATGTCCACTAGCCGATCCAATTTTAAGCTTGGAATACAGAAGTTCTATAGAGACTTGTTGTCGGAGTCATCGGAATAGTACTCTATATGTGTCTTTTGAATGTGTATATACTCGCATGTGTATGTATGTATATTTATCCATTTATATATATGTATGTATGTATGTATAAATTATATACGTGTATATATCGATCCGTATAATCCTTAGTTTTGTAATATATTTAATCTAATTTTTCGTATTATCTTTAAAATACGCCTGCCACACACAGTGTTACAACACCCAAAGGTTTGACTGGAAGAAAATGCCTGTGGCATTAAGTCCGCCTTGTGCAATATGTTTGCAGGAAGTTTGAATAAAATAAAAAATAAATAAATAAATATACATCACGCGCCACGGGCGACTTTACAAACCAAACCTACATGAAACGGACATAAGGACCACCCAGACTCAGAACAACAACTTCGTGGACTGCCCAAAGTGTTGTCCCGTGTGGGATTTGAACCCACAACACGTGGCATGGTAGAAAGCTGCGTGGCGACCACTTCAACCGCTAGGCTAAACGTGCAGTCAAGTTTAGACTGTAGCTATATAGTTAAGAGTTTAACAATGACTTTCAATTCTAATTACTTCGTAATAGCCGTAACTGTTATATTTTTATAAAAAAATATTCTTCTTTTATAAAAGGCTACGTCATTCGGGCTATTATAACGAATCTATTGACACCCCATTCTTCAAAATCGGTTTACTAGTTTTGTCACTGAAACTACGGGCTGATGGTGAAATAAACAGAGCATACATAGACTGTCGAATCTAAAAGCCTACTAGTTGGCTTCAACATAGTCTGGTAAAAAACTAATCATCTAAATATGAAGGGATGGTTATGGAAGGGGACATTACTTATACGTTTAGTTTGTTGAATTAAGCACCTGCTCGAAGAAGTTTGGATCACGTACCTACCTATGACTCAACCTGGCTGTTAGTGAAAAGTAGAAATAATAATTAAATGTGAATATTTTCCTATGCCCAAGACTGGGATGGTTGACATTCTTTTTAGAAAGTTTTCGTTCAGCAGTGGACGACAGTAGGCTGAAGTAAGTCACTATCAATGAAAGTACCGTGGGAGAGCCACGCTTCGGCATGAATGGACCAGCTCGACGGGAGTGATACTACTGCCTCACAGTAAACCAGTGTGAAATAGCGAGGCCTATACCGCAACCCCTCCCCACATCCCTTTCCCCATTCCCCAAAGGTCGGCAACGCACTTATGAGACCTCTGGTGTTGTCCATGCCCATGGGCGGCGGTAATCGCTTACCATCAGGTGATACGTCTGCTCGTTTGCCCCCTATACCATGAAAAAAGTTAACTTATTTTTTTATATTCACGAAACCCTATGTTCAAACAGTTTAGCCCAGTCGTTTGGTTTACAGTTTTAATAGAGGAAGGTTAATTTTCTTTCTTTACGGCCTATTGATAATTCACTAGGCAAAGTTAAATGACCTTTATAAGCCTAGTTAACAATACATAATAATATACAATTTATAAAGGGTTCAAAACAGTATTAAGTAAATTACAACAGAGGGAAGTCAGTGACATTTGTTCGACATAATATATGAATGCGTAACAATTGTGTAATTATTTAATCAAATTGTTACCTATTACTACTTTGTCTTTGGAAAAGGGGTCTATTAACCTTTTTGTGTCGTTCACACCCCTTCTCTGTTCATACATACTAATAACGAACAATAGAAATAAGGTGATTTAAAATAAATTATATTTGGCCCTTAATAGTATTTGTGCGGAGTTCAATACTAAGGTTCAAAGGTCTTTCACATTAAACATGAAGATATCCAGAAGTATTTAATGGAACAAAGCAAATATAGTTTTATTGTCACCATATGAAAAACTTTACTTCAATAAGAATAAGGGTAAATTATAACAAATGATTAAACAATTTATTTGATTTGTTCATGAGTTAACAATCATTGTTATAAATAGTTATACCGGTGATCCTAAACAATGGGCTGACTTAAAATGGCGGAGTATTGTATAAAAAAGAATATCCCTATATTATAGGTAAGTTCAATAAAGGGAAATGTTATTAATAGAATGTAACAATATGTCTCTTTTCCTAAAAGTCTTCATACTACCCCCATTTTTTTTGTTGACGGGCGGAAAATCCCATCGGAACTCCATATCCTCGGGGACCCAGGTATGTGCTGATTCCACTAAAAACCACCCTGGAGGCTGGCATCAGGCGCCCTGCTTGGAGGAGGATCCGGACCATGTTATTTCAGGTTCCTCCCAGGATCCACGCCAAGCCTATCCAGAGACTCTATCCGGGGAGAAGCCTTGTAGCCCTTCTGCTTATTGACCCAATCATTATGTGATGCTGCCTGGATGCAGTTTTACGACCAGGCTGCCAAGTAGGGCCGTAGGTAGTAACCGATGACCGCCACAATTAATCTGACGCCAGAGGTCCCTAATCTCTGGCAGCTTGCGCCTACGGTGTTTACACTCGTGATCCGCCCTCTCGCGATCCCGTTCAGCTGTCTCTTTTTAGAGCATTACAGCTTTTATTGCTCGCGGAGAGCGCCTACTACCCTAGTATTAGGTATCATTAATGGTTGTTAGTACTCTTACTAATAAATATAGCTAAGCTAAACTCACGGTTGGAGCCACGCTGATTTCAGCACGAACGGGCCGGCTCGACCGGAGCGGTACTAGCCTCGCATAAAAAATCAACGTAAAATGAAAGCGATCATGCTGTCGTATTTCGTTGGTGAGTGCGAGACCGGAGGCCCAATGATGCAGAAGCATCACTAGCCCGCCATGGTGTGGATCACCATGCTGCATTGTTGCATTGTCTGCATTCGCAGTAGGGTGACCACCACTCTTGGCTTCTGCTTATGCTTTCCATCAGGCAGAGTAGAGTCAAAAAATGTTTTATGAGTAGGACATCGCGTCCTACGTAGTAAGATAATATTAATGGACACCGAAATAGCCATGGCAAGAATGCTGGAAAATATGGATATCACAGACGGCCTAGAGGCACTCGGATTTCTGAATTATTACCATTGAGCATAAGTGGCGAGTAAACAATTTTTTACAAGTATGTAATATGTACCTTCTGTAAAATACTGCAAATTTTTTGCAGTTCTAGCAATAAATGCTTCGTTTAAAATTTGGTTCAAAGATAAAATAAAGTTAATAGTAATGTAATTGCATTAGTGCTGCTCTGGTATTTTTTCTTATTCAACAAATTACTTGTGTATAAATTTCCATTCAACAAATTATTTGTGGGTATATTTCATATTTTATACATTTTCTGAACAGCCACGTTGTAGACTACTGGTTAAGTAACAGACTTGTGACCACGTGCGCTTTTGCTTGCCACTGCCACGAACAGATTCGGTCTTAGGTAATACAGGAACTATCTGTAGACTTTTAAAACATTAGCAGCGAGACGGCATTAAAGAAAAATAAAGGTTTATTTCAATAGTGGTTTATAATTTGAATTATTTTTCAATTCGGGGGAGTTTTTAAAATTCTTCTGTAAACGTAAGTAAGTGTTTGACTACATTTGTTTTGTGTTAAGTGTACCTTCTGTAAACGTAAGTAAGTGTTTGACTACATTTGTTTTGTGTTAAGTGTACTCGTACTGTTTAGTGTTTAGTGTAATGGGTAGACAAGTAAAAATCAAAGATAAAATATTCTTTTCATCCCACCATCTCGGAAAGAGTATTATTACCCTTCAATATCTGAGTGTAAAAGCCGTTTTTATCATACAATCTTTTTTTAATTTGTTAAAAACTCAGACACGGCACCTTCTTGGTGCACTTTTTTTGATTTGCTTTGCCCGCGCTTTTTTCTATTCACGTCATTTAGTCATTTCCTCGCTGAGGTGGGATGAAAAGTTTTAGAGCGCAATGATTTTTCACCGTGTGCTCTTTTGATTTCCTCGCTAACGCACAGGATTCTAATTTTTAAATCACTCGCTGCGCCTGCAACTTTGCACTCTTGTATAACAAATAACTATTAGCTACTTATGGTTTTCTAAACATCTACTTGTGTTTTTGAGCGTCTCAATAAAACTTTACTCTCAATTATAAAGTCAGAAACGAAATGTTATTGTCTAACAATTAATATCTTAATATTTAGTAACTACAATTATTCCTATTTTCCTGTAAAAAGGGTTACTTGTTAAGTTGTTTGATTATGACATTTCTAAACGGAATAGTGTTACTCTAAATTTAAATTGTTAGCTTGTTACTATCTAACAATTATTATAATAAAATAGAAGATTCAATAAAGACTGTCTGTAAGCAAAGTAATGTTTTAATAATTGATTTCAAATAATAATTGTGAATGACAAGCCTAACAAGTTCTCAAGCTCGCTTCCGCTATTGCATTTAAATTATAATAATGTGAGGTTGATCGGAGTAATTCTAATTATTTAATTAAGGATTTATCATGCCATTAAAATAGGACGTGACACATCTTATTGTTTTGTAAAGTAATACGAAAACAAGCGACATTCGTTATTCGGGCGCCATTACTACCGACAGTAACATTTGATGTCGGTTGGTTTCGTGTTGTTGAATTGAGTTTAGACTGGCATTGTACGAGGAAGGACAAGCTGTAATTAAGTTAAGTACATATGCTTATTAATTTTTGTAATTAACTATTAAACGTTTGTACTATACTACTAACTAATAAGTTAACATGTAACTTTTAAAGGAATGCCCATGAGTTTCTTTGCCAGTATTCTTCTCATAAGGCTCTACGCATTTTGGAAACTGGAAGTTATAGATCGACGCAGACGGGCAGTGGATTTTGGTGTTTTCACTTAATTCACCTTGTTGTGCCGATCTATGATTTTAACTGTAGCTTCATTAATTGAATAAAGTATTTGGAATTCTATATTGTCTTTGGTTGTGCAAATAAACCCTACCTACCAACGTGTGTAATAATGAATTGATTGAGAGCAATTTCTATAGCTTTAAATCATGAGTGCCACTAGTGAGGTCGGCGAGGCTGATGTTCAAGAGAAATCGGGTCGAACCACGAAGTCGGTTTTATTTTTTTTGATCCAAAAATAAGTACGTTCACAAAATTACAGATTAATTAGAAAGTTATGACATATTTTGGCAAATTCGTAAATATAAATATTTATAAATAAATAAATATTTCGGGCATCTAACACACAACGCTATCTAGTCCCAAACTAAGCAGAGCTTGTATTATGGGTACTAGACAACTGATATGAATACTTATAATTTTTTTTTTTTGTAAATACGTACATATTATACATAGAAAACACTCAAACTCCGAAACAAATATTTGCAGATCATACAAACATTTGTTCCGACCCGGGAATCGAACCCAAGACCTCAAGAACAGCAGTCGCGTACGCTACCACTGCGCCACCAAGGCAGTTATATAATATAGTGTAAACAGATTATAAAAAAATATTTTTAATTAACTGAACCCTGCGGTGTTATCGGCGGTTATTGTCGTACCGCGGGTTAGGCCGCGGGGCGAAGCTAGTCTTAAAAAAAGCCTAAGTTACTCTTTATATCATCAGCTGCGTATCAGTGAAAGTCCCGTCAAAATCGGTCCAACCATTCCTGAGATTAGCTGGATCAAAGAAACAGACAGACAGACCAAACTCTAAATAAATATGGACTTCCACGGCGCTCGAAGCCCATACCGTATGGGCCGCCGGTATCCTCACTCACTCGGTGAAACACAGCCAACCACTATTTCACACCGGTTTTCTGGGAGGCCGTGGTATCACTCCGGTCGAGCCGGCCCATTCATGCTGAAGCGTGGCTCTCCCACGGCTTCGCTCGCATTAAATAAAAACTATTCTGTGCTACTCCTAATACCTCCAAGAATATGTGTACAAAGTTTCAAAATGATCGGTAGAGTAGTTTTCGCGTGAAAGCGTGACAAACAATCTTACTTTCACCTTTATATTATTAGTGTGATTAAGTGTGATAGGATTATTATTAGGAATTAGGATGAACCAACCAAATTGACTCTACTTCGCTTGAGGCTACTGCACGATCCTCTTTGCTAATCTAGACAATCAAGCATAGTGGCCCATACTATGGCAGCAGATCATAAATTTATAAGTATTATGAATTTGGGCTCCTTCGATTCTCATTGAGGGCTAAAATTTTAATTTATTGGTATCTATCACTTATAAATACTTATCACTTAGAGAGCTACGTGACTTTCGATCACGTATATTCTCAATTGATAGTAAACATTAGCACGTGATGGGACTTAATGAAGGAAAGCCAATCACACACGAATATAACTTTGTTGTCGTTTGAGGACCCAGAGCATAAGCGTGAAACATTTTGGTCCTTATTTTGGTTTCCACATCACGTGAAACTTGTCACATATCATGTGATACATTATTGAAATAACTTAGAAATAACTTACATCACAACGTTAGCATACAACAGTCAATTGGAAGAAGCTTTAAAAAGGCGACAGCTTTAGATAGCCGACAAACAGACAGAAAATGTGCATAGAATGGGATTATTATATAACTACAATTCATCATTAGGTTGCCTTTTAGTACGATTATTTCTGTAAAATAACTATTCAGTATCATTGTTCTATCGCAGTCCAATGCTGGACACAGGCCTTTATCCTTGTATTAAACATTTTTTTTTGGTCTGGCGTCCACGTTTTTGAACGCGTAAAATAATACAGTTCAAGTGACAAGTTCTGCCTTAAATAAAACTATGTATAGCGAAAATGTAGGTAACTGTATAATGAAAATGTAGGTTCAAGTATTTGCCAGATAAGCTACAAACTACGTACGTATATAACCGTTTGCTGATTTTAAATATAAAAAAAAATCATGACTAGAGTATCTTGTAAAATGCCTGAAGAACCTCGACTTCTTACATAGTTTAAAATGTTTTGGTAAATGATTATTTATTTATCTTATTCTAATTACGTTTTTGGCTTTGGGTAATTGGGACTTTCTTTAAATTCCTAGGCTACCGCAGCGCCACCCTTTTTGGACACCTTTTTAGAGACACTTTTTCATACACAGTGACGGTTCTCCTTACCTCTACGTCTTCGTTTTTCTTTAAATTTATCCATAATAATAAAAAAACTGCAATTTTAAACATAACTTTCAACACGTAGAGAACTTCGAATTTTAGGTCGTCCCACGTCATCGTATAAAATGTACGTAATGAGCAACTAACGCCGTTCAACCAGGTTAAAACAAAACATGTGTTTTACAAAGTTCATAACCGTGCTAAAATGCAGATGTACGTCACAATATAAAAGCCACCAGTGTTGTGATCAAGACCATTGTCTCAAGAACGTTAGTGTAGAAATGTGAGAGTACACGTGATCAACATTTTTCCTCGGCACGGTTCAACGAAACGTGCAGCGACTGTGTGGCTCTCAATCTTTTATAGAAGCCGGATATCCTTTGAAAACACGTTCGTTAACAAAAAATCTCATTTATAGGTCTTGAAACCAATGATATGAATTCATTTCGTGATATAACTCTTAACTTTTGATCGCGGCTTCGCCCGCGAGTATGTCGATTTTTAAAAAAAAAGAGTAGCATATGTCCTTCCTTATCGATAAAATTATTGCCATGTCAAATTTCGTTGAAATTAGTGCAACGGTGTAGCTGTGAAAGCGTAATAGATAGACAGACGGAATTACTTTCAAATTTATCATAATTATTTTAATCTATCTATCTATAGTTGAAAATATACGCTTTTATATTTATGTATACAATGAGGGTGATATCATAGATACATAGAAGACCGATTTTGGCCAACTGTTTTATTTATTTTTTAGGTTTGAGCTGTTCTCCTTCATTTACCTGTGCCATCTTTTATGCTCCTCCGTGGCATAATGTACGTAAAAAGGGTACAAAGTTATTACTTCATGTATAAAGATATAGATTATTAAGTTTTATAGTTCAGAATAGATTAATGCAACAGGTTTTTCAAATTACTTTGAGCATCATTGGCTGTTACGGGCCGATAAAAACGGGCAACTAAAAGAGTTTTGTCTCAATATCAGAATAAACTAAACGAAATGAGTTTTATGTAATGTAGAGTAGCTATATTACGAAAAGATATAAAGAAACCGAAAACAATATTTTTAAAACCTATCAAAAACACACACAAATGAAGAAATGCGTGAAACAACTTCTTATATTACCACCAGGTTTCCTTAAATAGTTATGTGCTAAGTGTATGTTGTTAGTATGATTGCATTAAATAAATAATTTGAATTATCACGATCAGTATACTACACCATCAGACCACTACCGTGGGAGAGCCACGCTTCGGTATGAATGGGCCGGCTCGACCGGAGTGATACCACGGCCTCACAGAAAACCGGTGTAAAATAGTGCTTGCGCTGTGTTTCACCAAGTGAGTGAGGATACCTGAGGCCCATAACCCAAACCCCCTCCCCCTATCTCCCCTCCCTATCCCCCAAAGGCAGGCAACGCACTTGTGACGCCTCTGGTGTTTGCAGGTGTCCATGGGCGGCGGTAATCGCTTACCATCAGGCGATACGTCTGCTCGTTTGCCCGCCTATTCCATAAAAAAAAGTATAGCCAAGCGGTTTTTTAGCACGAACAGGCCAGCTCGACCGGGGCGGTACTACCCTCTCACAGAAGACAAATCTAAAATAACTGCATTCGTGTTGTCTTGTTTCGTTGGTGAGTGAGAGACCGGAGGCCCAATGATGCCCAAGCATCTCAATAGGCCGCCATAGTGCGGGTCGCCATTCTGCATTGTCTGCATTCGCAATATCCATGCTTTCCATCCAGTAGATTAGTCGCTTCGGTAGACCCATAGAAAAAAATATGATTGTTTATTAATAGGAAACAAAGTTGCCCACAAATGTCCCATTTTTAAGACCTTTTTGAAGTCCTTCAAATCGTGTTGTGGGGGTTATTGTTTACGTCAAGATTCGTTTGTACAGAACGAAAACATGTTTGTTACAAAATCGACTGCTTATAATGTTAGACAGTACCTACATAAGCCCACTACGTAACATTGCAAAGGGCAAGTTGTCTAAAGTACTTCCCGTCCTTATGTGATTACTGGCAAACATCATCTATTCAAAAGAATAAAATTGAAGTGTCTGTTTGTTATTTCAAATTAACAGTTTTTAACTAAATGTCTATGAACTTATATACGATACTTACATCAAAAATTTTTTATTTTTATTTTCTATGTTTGTTGGTTCTAATCTCTGGAACGGCTGAACCGATTTGACAAGATTTGCACTATCAGATTGCTGATGATATAAGAAGTAACTAAGGCTACTTTTATTTTAGACTAGCTTCGCCCCGCGGCGTTATCGATTGTTTTTGTACCGCGGGTTACACCGCGGAGCTCAGCTAGTGTATAAATAAACCTCTGTTATACCTAAAGTTCTATTTGGTTGTTTATTTAATTTAGTTCATTTCAATTCAATTTAAATTATTTATTTCGGACTTTTTACAACATCCATATTTTGTTAGTAACAGGATCACTTAACCTAGTGTTAGTATTATTAATATTAACTAAATTTGAATTAGTGTGGATATATAACCATCTGGACTTAAGGAAGGAGTCCCACCTACCTGAAAAAACATTCAGGATATTCTTGGAGGAAGACCGCAGGCAAGCAAGCATTTTTAACCGTCTTCAAAAAAGGAGGTGGTTATCAATTCGGCTTCTTTTTTTATGTTTCTTACCTCATGACTTTTGACTGGGTGAACCTTTTTTTTATTTAAAAGCTAGTGTTTCCCATGTGGTCCTATTTCGATTTGGTCCAGATTGAAGTCGGTTTTTTTTCTTAGAATTTGTGATATTTACGTCATTTAGTACAAGAATTTCGATTTGGAATATAAGTATCCTTATTCTTACTCTCATCGTGATCTCACTTTGTGACACAATGTATAATCACAGTAATATAATGGGCAATTCGTTTGTATGGAATGAAGAAATACACTTTTATTTAGCTAATTATTAGGTACTTACATATGAAATTGGCGTTTTGTATGGGAGGAATATAGTTCTATTTTTTGTAAAATATATTTAATTAGTCCAAGTACATACCATTGTTATATAATTGCACTTTTCCATCCTATATGTATTTCATTGATCCCTTTACTAAAACAACCACGGGAGAGAGAATCAATAAGCTCTCTAAAGGCGGTTTGGACTGCCACATCGGAAATATTTTTTTTTCCTTGCAAGAAGGTATCAAAATTTCAGAAAAAATGGTATTCTGTTGGAGCAAGGTTCGGGGAGTACGGTGGCTGTCATTGTGTCGTAAACGACGTTAACGTTTGAACTAGTTTCAATGTAATTTAAAATACAGACAGACTTGTTGGTCGAGTGATTAACCCTGACTGCCTAACCGGAGGTCATGGCTTCGATTCCTACATATTATAAATATTGTGTGATGGGAAGGATTACTTATTCTGTGTCAAGGTATGATTTATCTATTACAGTATTTAAATATGTTTACTAGCAGATTAGATACCATTGTATAAGTTCTTCCTATTTTGAAATCCGACTGTCATGCTCAAGAGTGGAGCTATTATTTTTAGATACATTCATTCCCGTCTGGGGGCAGGCAGACAATATAGTTGGACAGATCAGCAATATACTGCAGAGAGCTCGAACTACCGAACTATCTAGTATATACATATGTCTTACCGAGACCGATGATATTATGTTAAAAGATAGATCATGTTTATATTAAACGTTGTAGTCCGAGATCCCGGGAATGTGGCTATTAAATTATATAAATAATAACTAACATTATTACTTATTGTAAAAAAATATTTGTACTTAAAACTGGTTTGATCCTTTATTGTACATGTATCGATAACCAGGTCATCAAAAATGATACTAAGAAGCTGATTTTTTGACAGTTGCTTAGTTAAAATTTATACAATTTAACAGCCACATTGTCCTTCAAATTGAAATACGTTATCCCGGTCCTATTTGCTGCCCTGCTACACCTGTTAGCTACCTCAATCGAAAATTTTTGTAAGGTAAAAGATGGGTCCCTCATCAAAATGAAGCCACTTATAAAAAAATAGCTTGATAGTAATAACTTGTAAAATTTGTTTCGGGGATCTCGGACTATTGTCTGTGAATTTCTCACATCTAAATCAATTTCGAAAGTTTGTTTATCAAAACTAAGACGTAAATTGTTGACATTTAATTTACACTCTTCAAACGACTTTAACGGATTAAATTGCTTCGTAGCGCCCACTTATTGTAGCGTACACAATATTTGAGTGTCTGACCTACTGGCAGATTCCTAAACTTGATGGAACAAAACAACAGATGCTGGTACGCAATTTCGTTCACAACGTATTATTGTGTAGCCTACAGAATGTAAATATGTTTGTACTCTGATTTTGTTTTTCGATCCATAAAACCAAAGATAGTAGCAACGAACTAAAATATCGATAAATTATTCAGAACCATATGATTTAAGCAAAAGAAACAATCGATTTGAGATGCAAAAAATATTTTGTTTTAATAATATTTTTTATCATCTAATTAATAAGTAAACAAGGCAATCGAATGGAAAATGGTTTGAATATGATTCAATTAACAACATATTATTAGTCGCGATGTATAAGTACAGATATCGCCTCCGAACGGTAGTACCCAATAGACGTCTTCATAAAATATATAAAATATGATTTAAATGAAAACTAAAAACCACTTAACTTCTCACTGAGCCCCTGTTATATAGAAACATTAGCTCTGTATTTATGTCATCGTTTTCTTCTTCTTAATAGTGCATTTCCTCGAGGTACCAGATTATGCGTTCCAAGTACAGCCCACGCCACCAGACGAGGTGCTTACATCTGCCAGCAATTGCGCTTCACTTATCCGTCAAACAATATCTTCATTTATTACCCATAAAAGTGAGCATAAATCCGATTTAATACTAATGGTCTGAATTTCAATAGTACTGAGTTATCGTTAGCTGGTGCAAAGTCACATGATCTATATTTTGTCTTAATACGCTTAAGTCCGAATTGGATAACAGATCAGTAGTCTGCAAGGATCATCAACATACATCAGCATTCATCACCATTCAACACAATCCATTACCATCAGCCTATCGAAGTCCATTGTTAGACATAGGCTTCTCACTGTTGGCATAGGTGGCATGGTATTAAATTTGATTTTTACACATGTGAGATCTACGACTACTTGGCCCATTGTACCTCTTGCTTGTTCAGTTAGAGTGCACATTTTAACCAATTTCAAAAAAGGAGGAGGTTCTCAATTCGACCGTATGTATATTCTTTTATGTGTGTTCGCTGATAACTTTGTCGTTTATGAACCGATTTTGATGATTATTTTTAATGAAAAGAAGATATCTCAATGGCGGTTCCATGATAAGGACACTTAGATTTGATGATGGCATCCAAGAGAAATCGATCGATGTGGTGGTTTTTGAAGTCAGTTTTTTATTTGTTAAAATTTTACTTGTTAAATTTAGTGTCATTTTCTTTTTTGTGTCAGTAGCAGCTCTGAAATTAGGTAGGTGTCTCATAAGTTTATTCCGATTATAAAAAATTGAGAGCTTTACGAAAGAACAAAGCGTTATAATTGTGAAAACCTTCTTTCTTAGGGGTTTTGTAAAATCTCGGGTGTGTACAAATTAACCAGAAATAATTCCTAAACACAAATCCGAAATTCAACGCGTCATCGGTGAGATACAGCCACATCCAAAAAGAGTCATGGAAAATTTCATCAGAGCCATCTGACAAATATTTTTACAAACCAAAAAAAAAACACAACTTTCATAAAAAATGCGTATTTTGTTTTAAAATGAAAAAGTGCACTCTTACTAATACACACTTTATAATTGTATTGAAATCTCGGCCTTAAAAAAATTTTTTTTTTCTGTTATCTGATAATTATCAATGTAATTATAGGATCTATAAATAATCGTATTAATTACTGATGACCTACTTACCTATCGAATTAGACGTGTCAAAGTGCGAAGGAAAACTACGTGTTATCACAAAACTTCCTCATATATAAAAACGGTTTCTCATTTGATGGGCAAATAAAATCCATTACACTTGTTTGTTGTTATCTGTCAAGAATGTAGGATCGATGTTTATCTGTGGTTTGCTACGGCGTAGTAAACGCCTACGAAATACGAAGCTGCGTAGATTCTGAATTACATTATTAATGATGATCAAATTTAATTTGATGGCTGCTTTAATCTGAACGAGTATAATTGCTATTAAATAAACATTTACGAGTTATTTTTGTTTATATTTTCATAAGTAAGCTATGATTGATAAAGGTATATTTAAAGTTATTTATATTCCTTACCCTTAAAAACAAACTTGTTTATTTCAGTCTTTCTCTATCATATCTTTACTTGTTGTCAGTTATATTGCTAGTTAAGAAATAATACCTACCCGAGTTCTTTACCACCTGTGGTGCTTAGGTCGTAACGTTTATCTATTTCATTCTCTAATCTAATTGTAGACCTCTAAGCATTTGTCTAGAGATGTCATATGCATGTTGACAACCCTTTCAACGAATCTATCGTTGTTTGATGTTATGTTCCGGAAGAATCATAGCATTGCTTTTTAGTTGTTTGTTTTCAGATACTTCCGTAACGTAATGCATCTATGTGTACTACCAAAATTGGACTCTGTGTTGTCTATTATGTAAATTGGATTCTGTGTATGTAATTGTAGTACATAACAATGTACTACAATTACATTGCAAAATAAATTTATATATTTGAATAAATTATTATATTTGAATTAGGTGGTAGGCCAAAACCTCCTCTCTAAGGAGAGGCTTCTGTCCATCAGTGAATTGTTCAAGACTGTTTATTGATATTCAATTAATAAACTTCTTGAATTTTGACCTTTAAAATATCAGTATCTAAGTACAATTTAGAAAAAAGTGACAAGAAATTTCTGACAAGAAATTTTTAATAGCTGTCCGGAGTATGTAAGATGGCGGTTTTTAACGCCCGTGCCTCGGAGAGCACGTTCAGCCGTCGGTCCCGGTTGTCATCAACATCTATTACAATCGTCCAACCTTCGAATTCAGTTCATCCTCAGGGTTGCGGAGGTCCGATGCCAGTCGCTCTGTGTAAAACCGATTGAACTAGTAGCCGACCCAAAATCTTACGAATAATAAAGGCTAGAAAGATGATGATATATCAACTTATCAAATAACATGAAGGTGGTTTGTTCGTGGTGTTCCATCGGAATGATCGCCTGAAGAAATCATCGAAAATACTTTAGTACCTGATAACTGTGACAAAATTCTTAAAATTAGGAGAATAAACTATAAGACTATCGTAGAAGGGTGTGTCGTGTTTGGAAACCAACGCAGAGTATAGTGATTATGCTGGATGGTCAAGTTCTTCCTCCACGTATATTCATGTGCTACAAGTCATTACTTGTAGAGCTGTATGTGTTGTACCCCACTATCCATTGTTACAACTGTTGTCGCTTTGGACATACAAAAATTCAGTATCGGTCCAAACTTAAATGTTACAAGTATGGTCAGGAACAAACTGGTGATGCATGTGATGTTGAGGAAGACAATATATTAACAATTATTTTTTATAGGAATTAACGCGATCACTTATCAAAAGGTATTACATACCTCTGATTTGCTGACGTTTCGACCAGGTTGCACTGGCCTTGGTCACAGGCTGACACTCAGTCCGACCTTGTCAGTAATAATTGTTAATATATAACATGGAATGCGAAAGTTTAAAAGTTAGAAGACAACATATCTTGCCGCTACTGCTCTGGTAAATATTTTATTAACTTGAAATTGTGTCTTGAATTTTTGCGTCAAAAAGTCCAAACACTAACTCAATCTAATATAGATATAGCGTCCAACGTTGCGTCTATAGTCGATATGTATAAAAACTCATCCGTTTAATAATGTTAGTACAAGCTCATAACATGTTACAATGGAACTGTAGAAGTGCAGTTTCTAAAAAAAGCCAAATAATTTACTTGTTAAATAAGTATCAAGCTTCTTTGTTAGCAATTTCTGAAACCTGGTTGAAGCAAGGCTCCGTCTTCTAAATTAATGGGTTTTCTTGTCTAAGCGATGATAGGTCTAATGGGTATGACAGGACTGCTCTACTCATCAGAAACACTGTCTCTTACTGTTTCCTATGTCTGCCGGAATTAAATATCATTTCCGTGGTAGCTGCACAAGTAAATAATACTTGTATTGTTTCAATATACATTCTTTCCCCCTCTTCTCCTACTCTTCAACAGTTCAATAATCTCTCAAAACTCAAACTTTCACTTCTTCCTCGTCCTTTCATAATTTTAGGTGATTTAAACTGTCACCATATGTTTTGGGGTTTTACTTTTTTATCATATAGGGTGTCCACACAAAACTACGACGCGATGCGACGCCGCATCGTAGGAATTTGCGATGCGAATTGCTACGATACGAATTCGTACGAATTTGTGCGACAAAGCGTTGGTTCATGGGACCATACTTTCGACCTCAAAAAGATGTCCTTATGAGATTTCTGTATAAAATGAATGTTGAAAAATATATTGTACCGTGGGAGAACCATGCTTTAGCATGCATGGGCTAGCTCGACCGGAGTGATACCACGGCCTCACAGAAAACCGGTGTGAAACAGCGCTTGCGCTGTGTTTCACCGAGTAAGTGAGGATACCCTAGCCTCATCCCCTTCCCCGATCCCCTTCCCCAATCCTCTTCCCCCGTCCCCATCCGCTTCCCCTATCCCCCAAAGTCTGGCTACGCATTCATGACGCCTCTGGTGTTGCGGGTGTCCATGGACGGCGGTAATCGCTTACCATCAGGCGATACGTCTGCTCGTATGCCCTTTATTCTATAAAAAAATATAATAATAAAAATAATAAATGAAGAATATAAATAATTTATGGATACAAATAAATAAGCAAATAGTTTTGTAACTGTTTTAAAAGAAAAAAAATGTCATATGGTATCTTTACACTACATATACAGGATTGATTGTAACTATCATGAGAAAAATAAAAAAAAAATCTATCCCATGCAGTTTCAAATAGGGGCATTTAAAAAAAACCTAGAAATTTGGTCAAACTGTAACCATTTTTCGGTTATTGTGGTTAATTTTTATTATTTTTGTTCATTTAAACTTTGGAACCGTAACCGTAACGATACTGATATTTTAAAGGTCAAAATTCAAGAAGTTTATTAATCAAATATCAATAAACAACCTTGAACAATCCACTGATGGAAGAAGAAGAAGCCTCTCCTAAGAGAGGAGGTTTTGGCCTACCATCTAATTCAAATATAATAATTTATTCAAATATAATAATTTATTTTGCAAGGTTATTGTAGTACATAACATATAATAGATAACACAGAATCCAATTTGGGTAGTGCACATAGATGCATTACGTTACAGAAGTATCAAAGAACAAACAACTACAAAGCAATGTTATGATTATATTTGCCATAAATAAAAAATCTTAAGTCTAAATTTTATAACTAGTAATACTGATATATTTTCGGCCTTCAAAAATGCTTCAAAACTTTTACCATTTTGTATGTACTAAAATGGCGTACAAATTAAATAAGTTTATATTTTCGGTCATTTAGCACTACTAGAAAACTGATATTAAGACATGTATACTTTTTTTTGTAAAGAGATACATATCATGCCTAGAAAGTAGCCAAACTCCGAAACAAATATTTGCAGATGATACAAACATTCTGTGTGACTTGGGAATCGAACCCGAGATCTCAATCACAGCAATCGTATACGCTGCCACTGCGCCAACGAGGCAGTAACTTAAAAAAATATGGAAAATAAACAATCAGGCAAACTTAATACTGTCCAAATACAAATGTATTTTAATTTATTTGGTAAAATTATGTATTTTAGCATAGGTATGACTATAAACTTTCGCAATACCAGTAACCTTAATCAACGTCATATCATTTATCCTCCCGACCACCTACGTACAAATTGTTTTAATTTCTCGAAAACGTTAAGTTCAAGTTAAATACGTTCATTTGCTAGATACACATAAAGGCGATTTTCCTATGAGTCGAAGAATAACTTTCCATAGTCATTTAATAATTTCTAAACCTGTATTAAAACTACCGTACTCAAATTAAAAAAGTTTAGTTCGTAGCCTTAGTTTATGAACATATTATTTATAAATTCCACGCTTTATGTACGACAGTTATTAGTTTATTATTGTTTGTTAATTTGCTCACACTTCAACTAAAACTAGCCTGTTTGTCTAGAAGTGGTGACTCCAACTGGTAAGCCAGTGTATTCGATTCGCATCCAAGACAAATATTGTAACAGATTTTTTTTTATGTATGGGCCTGCTAAAATGACTCTACTCTACCTGATGGAACCATAAGCAGAATCCAAGAGAGGTGGTCACAATACTCGTTGCAAATGTAGACAATGCAATAATGCAGCATGGCGCTGATGCTGAACGCTGTCTTTTTGTACGAGAGTAGCACCGCCCCGGTCGAGCCGGATCGTTCGTGATGAAATCAGCGTGGCTCTATTACCTTGAGACAATTGTTCTTTGTCTAGGTTTAAATCTATTGTACATACATTAGTATTCAGAAATATATAAGTATGTTTATCAGAAGTTCGGTCACCATGGTACAAATTACCTAGTTTGGGATCAGGCGGCCGTGTGAGGTGTGTTTAGTTATTATTATATGCTTATGTATTATGTTTTGGAGATTCGCTACATTCGGAACGAAAGTATGTGTCCGACAACGTCTATAGCTTTAAAAATTGCAAACTCTCTAGGGACTAACGATAGAAGGGAAAACTAAAATATATACTAATAACGCACGGATCTATGTACACAATATACATATTTATTATTGGAAGCGTGCGGTAACGATGATGCGAGTTTCATGTATTTTGATCACCCCAAAAGTACTCATATATACACAGTAAGCATATAGCTCATGGAAAGTGTTTGAGTTAAATGATTTTTGTTCACCCAAAAAGTGTTCAAAGCGCCTAAAGAAATCCGATCAACTTCTGTACTGTTGTGTATTAAAGATATTATTATATTGTTCTTCATGATGTCAGACATCATCATAGTTAGTACTATAATAGACTAATGTCAAGGTAAGAATGAATGTATTAAATAATAAAATTTTCATTTTTGAGAAACCTACAACTTAATCAAAAATAAAACTTAGCTACTTTTTGCTTCTCATTACCCATAACTCAATGTATTCATAAATAAGTCAAATATGTACTTCCGAAGCTTTCAATCTTAAATTGCCAAAAATAACCTTTTCGTCAAACGTTACCAAAATACAGAATTATAATACAATCAAATTGCGCAAAAGTGGCCTCGTGACTGCCAACTGCCAGGTAAAAATAAGTATACAATATGCGACTTCTCAATCCTTTCTTACAAAACGTCACCACGTTTTAGGACGGCGGTTTATTCTTAGAAGCCACAACGTAATTTCTTCAAGCATGATTTAAATGTGACGCATTGTATAAAAACGTTACTGAAATAAACATTCTTTTTTACTTTTAAGGTCTTTCTTGAAAAAAGGAATAAAAATGGGTATGCGAAGTAGATAACATTATATGGTATTCATGATGATGATGATCTCATGTCGGTGATGACAAATGCTTGAATAAGGTTTTAACTGGACTTTAAAATTAACAACTTTGATTAGTTTTTTTGCTTTCCCAGTAAGTTGAATATTCTATGTAAATTTTTTGCTTTATTTTACTTTTCTTAATTTCCAATGTTAGTTATATAACACACTGTGTCATTTGCACAAAAACTTATCAAGGGATATTTAATTAGTCATGGTTAATAGTGGGTGCTAATTTAGTTGTTCGAAAACTCACTAAACCATACGAAAAACCACCAAATAGGAGTTTTGTTCTATTACGCGACGTTCTAAATATCAAAGATTGACTAAAATTGGATATGTCATAGTAAAGATAGACGTTTTCGAAATACACATACATAAATATCCAATTCTTGAAATTGCTTTATAACACAAATTAAGAGATTTTTTGAAATGTTTCTACTCTGCTTGATGGAAAGCATAAGCAGGATCAAGAGTGGTGGTCACCATACTCAATGTGAATGCAACAACTTCTTCTTAGAATTTCAGATTAGTGACGCAATAGCAGCTTCATTGTCTGATATTACTTTATTATTAGGCAATTTATTATAAATTAATCACATTATTTTTGTATGATAACATTACATGGTTCGAGTGAATTGTACTACAATTCAGCATTCGTTGTAGCCTCTCTTGAGAGCAATTCTAACCTTGCTGTTCTTGCGTAGGACATGAAATACAGTGATCATTGACACATGAATTGTTGTTGTAGTAATGCACTGATAGATTAAAATTGCCTACTAAATAAGTCGCCAAATATGATTCTAAAGGTTTCGTGTAAGTATGAAACGAATGAATTAAAATCATTTTCATTTTCGGTGTCGCACGCACCTGGCTCGGAAAGCACTGGTAAGGGACCAGTGCTTTCCGAGCCAGGTGCGTGCGAGGTAACATGAACATCTATTCCAATTGTTATTGGGAAGACAGAGCTCTCAAATATGCTGACAAGTAATTCAATTTTTAAATCCACTTTACCGTCTGGATTTGGAGAGCTGATGATAGTTCTTCTTCAATTACCCATAATGTCCCACTGCTGAGCTTGGGTCTCCTCCAGATGAAAAAACTCATTAACGATTGAGAGAAAGGCACTGTTCAATAACACGGATCATTTCTTGTGGTTGATTTCGCTGTGGGTTTTCTGAGGGTCTGAGTTCTGAGGGCTGTTGATTCTAGTATACAGGAGTTACAGTGCTGAGTGTGTGGGCGGGATTAGTGCCAGTAAATAGTACGGACTAACAAAAATAATTCAAAAGTCAAAAATATAATTATTTTCTTGCGAAAGATGTCCTTCATGAATGCGCATTTCTTATATATTAATTCATCCTGGGGCGTACATAAAACATTGTAGTTTTAATCTTACGCAAAAAAATTAAACATGTTATGCAACACGGTTTTGCCGAAAATTAGGCTCAGCAAAAGCAACCATTGCCAAAATATAGTTAGAACATAGACGGATCTAGTAGACCACATGACATAAAATGTTTAGTTAATAGTCATACCGTTATTTGAGAAATCACACGTTTATTTCAGAATGCAAAATTATAATGACGATGAAAGAAAAAGTCGAAATAAGAACTTCCACAGATTTATAATATTACGACATATATATTTACCTGAAAAATGTTTTGAATATTTTTTTGTTAATTGGTAACTGCTATAGACTAATGTAACTATATTTTACATAGCTGATTTTTTTTTGTTGTCATACAATCAAAGTACGAAGGCACTGTGATGTTTTACATAGAGTATAACTTTTCTGTTAAATAGATATATGTCTCTATATCTATATCCAGTAACGCCGTGATCATCAACGCAGCAGATAAGTGGAGTAAGGGGTGGCATAGGGATAGGCGGAGTAGGCGGCGATAGGCGCGGAGTATGCGGAGTAGGCGAGCGGTGCTGTGTAGGCAGCTGCCACGGGTGCGGTGTACGCCGCTGCAACGGGAGCTGTGTAGGCGCTGTAGAATACACCTGGCTTGGGCTTGGGTTCAGCAGCCACCAGCGCCAACATGCAAGCGAGCAAGAACTGCAATTAAAAATATGTTAATGAATATTTGTCTTATGTACAGTACAATATTAATTTGATGTAATGGAAATACTCACTAGTTTGAACATTTTTATTAGTCTTATCAAGTCCAGCTATCAAACTCAATGGTATCGAAAGAATGGTATCGAAAGAATAGCATCGTATGAATTTATAGTAATTGACGAAGGACAGTTTACAGTGTGTGGTAAAGTGCAGTTGGGCAGTAGCGTGGTACTTTGAATACCAATAAGCCTATTACAAACGATGCCTTGATTTGGCACCTATTATTTTTTTACCATATTGTTAATTTAGTTTATGCACGGATTGATTTTGATGCCAATTGGCATTATATATAAGTCACATAGTAGGCCGATGGAAATAATTATACTAATTAGTTATGCACTAAGTACTTGTTTATTAAATGAAGATTAGGACCAGTAACTCACTGGCAACTGTGTAGTGAATAATAAATTGCTTTTTTCAATCTTCAATTTACATTAAAATCAGAATGAAAAATGTTAAAAAGAAATACTCATCATACACAGAGTCGTCTTTAAATTATTTCAACTTGCATTTCGCCATATAATCTTATGCAATATGTTAACCTACGCGGTTGCTACTTGCCACTGAGCGTCAAGCCTAATTAAATAATAATTAATATCATGTCAGAAAAACAACATCTCATAATTACACATTTGTCAATCTACATTACCATGTCCGTATATATTTTATAATAAAGGTGTTTAATATGAGTGTTGAATAGATTGAATGAAACAGAGTCTCTGTTAAGTATAAACAACGTAGTCCCCGTGAACCAACTATTTTTCCCAATTAGTGCATGAATACGCCATCAAAAATTTGACCCGTTACACAACTTTTGAAGTTGATCTATAGGTACCTGAGGTATTTATTAAGTTATTGTCTCTTAAGGTCACTACATCACAATTTCTGACAAGTAGGAAAATGCACAATATTGCGTAAAGATCTTCATTATATATTTTATAGCAAAGGGGATAGGACAGCAGATGAATGTTAAATAACAATACTAACCATCATCATCCTAGTAACGGTTGACGTAAACAGTGCTTATCTCGACCGTGGCCCATAAAAATTGCGAATTCCAGAGGAATCGACACTTCATTTTTGTTTATTTGTATAATAATAATAATAAATAATAGTCCCAAGCTAAGCAGAGCTTTTTTTTTTGTAAATACATACATATTATACATTGAAAACACCCAAACTCCGAAACAAATGTTTGTAGATCATACAAACATTTGATCCGACCCGGGAATCGAACCCGAGACCTCATGATCAGCAGTCGCACACGCCAACCGTTAGACCAACGAGGCAGTCATAAATTGTGTATAAAGGAATAATTTAATGAATACGTCATATATCTATAGATTAACTACAATACCTCTGCTACGGGGCCACGGGCCATTGGAACATAATTTTGACAGCATATACATAGCACATCTAGTTGTAGTAAATTTAGTTTTCCACGGGGATGGTTGCTGCTGTCGCTAGAACTACTTTTTTTTGGACGCTTATTGGTTTCTTCGAGTATTATCCTTCCAAATTCACAAGAATTTTCCCACTTTGTATGTGATATCTCACGTACAATGGTTTATATTTAGCCTATGTATATTATGAATATGCACGGGTAAAAGGAGCAATGACCTTTTTTAATCGTGACACGAGTCGCCTGGCAAGGCTTCTTCAAAGTTATAAGCCAGAGAGATAAGGGTTTGGATGAAACTTAGCTCTGAGGAAGCTTCAGTATACGAGAATTTGTTTATAACGTTTTTGAAATTCATTTGGTAAAAAAAGAGGGAAAAGTAACTGAAAATGTAATGCGTAGGTAAATATTATTTGACAGTGATGTTCATCTTGAAAATGTCACTTGTGTGTTAAAAAAGAGTCACTCTTACTGGTTTACTACTGTACTGTAGGTACCAGCTACGGTTGTTCACGAGAAGGACATTATGCAGCCTTGAATAATACGTGGCAAACCAGGTCATGGCAGGCGCCTAGATTAGCGCATTTCACTGACGCAATCCGCGATCTACCCTTGAGTAAAGTTAAAATATCCACTTCCAAAATTAGAATGCCTATATTTAAACATATTGAAGCCAGGACAGGATACCACACTATAGAACCTGACATTAAATCGATGCGGTAACTGGTGCGATTTATAAATAAATCTAAACTGAATGTCTTTTAATTAGTTTTTGATTTTTGTTTTTTTTTTTTTTTTATAAATAATGAAATACAGGTTTAGTACTTTTATCTTCTTATCTAAATATTAATATGTGAAGCAAAAACTTTAAAACTCTCTTACAAAAATCATGAGAACGTAGAAATTTGGCACAGTTTAAGACTATATGGAGGAGGAGTGCAGTCACAATAATAAGAATACAATAAAAAAATGGGCGACCCCTTGTTAGTTATAATTATGTCAGGGATTCTGTGTCTGGGAAGCCTACAGAGAAATGGCATGGCAGAATCGAACAGATATATTTCAAGAAGAACATCTGTGTGTTAGATATTCATGCATCTATATTGTCTGTTACTTGCTTTTAGGAAAGAACAATCAAAGCGATTTAAATGAAATTTGTTATGCGTACACGTCATAGTCATCAATAATACCCATACACATCTTATACGACCGCGTGAATTCGATTTGAAAGTGTTCAAATCCTTTATTGTGGTATAATGGTTTACAAGGTAGTAGCCACGCCGATTTCAGTACGAACGGGCCGGCTCAACCGAGGCGGTACAACCCTTTCACAAAAAACCAGAATATATAAAATGTCAGCATTTGTGCTGTCGTGTTTTGTTGGTGAGAGCGAGAATGGAGGCAAAAACAGTTCGATAGGCCGCTATAGTGTAGGTCACTATGCTGCATTGTTGCATTGTCTGCATTCGCAATGAGTATGGTGAACACTATTCTTGAATTCAGCTCATATTTTCCATCAGGCAGCGTAGTCATATTGGCAGGCCCATGTAAAAAAGTATTTCTAAAAAAAAAAAACTATTGTTGTAAATAAATGCTTATAAATTAGACGCAGGCACAGAACAAATGATCGTGTTTATCAAACAAGGATTTATATGGATGGGAATCGATCCTAAGACCTCTGGTTTAGTAGTCGGGATCACTGACCACTAGACTAACTGTCCGAAATAATAGTGGTCAAAGTTAATAGCAAGAAAATAAACAATTTTGTCCACAGCTTATCCTGTATTTCCTTATATTTTTTCTAAACGTAGCCGCCTTTTAATTCAACATCATTCATCATTTTAATTAACATGAGAAGGAACAGGCAGCAATAACAAAAAATTAAATATATACATATATCACTTTCCCTCAAATGCGACTTTGTTTTTTAAAGTATTTGATTTTTAATTTTTTTTTTGTTTTTTATAAATAATAAAGCTCAGATCAGGTATGGTTGTGGTGAGCACAAAAAGACAAAATAACAATAATATGTCAAAAAAGTTGTTTTCCTTGATTTTACACCTACATTAATATAAATTTTACTAAAAGCCTACTTTCATCCGAATACTGCTTGTGCTGATACCCGATTTGTTAGCATTAACGATATGATATAGACATGTCATTCGTCCCTCATATTAAATCAAGAGCGTTATGACTTACTTAACGTAACTTAGCACCCATCAACCTATTCATTCATCATTTACACTGGAGGAAAGGGGTGCGGGTGTCCAAGGATCGCACTATGACGTCACTTTTCGGATTTAAAATACAGCCTCCCTCATCCCGCTACCCAGCTGCAGTCCTTTGATGTGACCTAGTGACCCAAAAGGCATTCCAGTGACGTAGTCAGTACACCCTTTCCATCGTGTTCAACCGTACCACCGCAAATATTTTATTGGGTAGGCTGCAAAACATTTTGGAGGGACTGCAGTTGAGTTTTCAATGGAAGGTTGTACGTTAACAGTTCTGTTTATGTTACATTCAAAGGGTAGTGTGCGTGAGGCTCGTTTGTGTGCGTGTACAAGGTATACGTGACAAAAGTTGCTTACTTAATAATCTCTGTAGATAACAAACATAAAGCATTCTTTATTGTTAGAATTACATAATGTTACCGAGTTCAAATGCTCAGGCGTGTCAATTTTACGTACATATTGAGGAATCGTGATTTTTGGACAAAGCATTGTAGAGTAAAATTTTGGTATTACAGTTAAATGTAAATAGTCTAACTTACTTAACACGATTAAAAATAAATTTTAATAAATAATAAATTTGAGTGCAATTGGAGAGGTCAACGTCGAGCAGTAGGTTGATGATGAATAAATAATAATAATGAAATGATAAATACATTTTAAGTATAACTTCACAATTTACTCGTTTCTACCTCCTGACTATTAACTCGAAACGGAATTAGCATGAACTCAGTTATCACTTTTGTGTTTCGTTCATGTAATATACAATTTCACTAGTTTTTGTTAGTCTATCTCTCTCGATACACATAGAGCTTACACAGGCACATCAGCACATTTTTGTGCTGTAGGTGCAGTTTTTCTTTTAAAAGACTATTTCCGCATTGGGAATATACATCCTGTGTCGCAGAGAACTTACCAAACATATATGCAACGGACACAAAGAACAGTCAGACTCAGAACTACATTTTGTGGATCACATAAAGTATTGTCCCATCCGGGATTTGAACTCACAACACCGGGCGCAGTAGAAAGCGGCGTGGCAATCGTTTTAACCACTAGGCCAACCGTGCAGTAAGACGCTGAAGCACTATTTTGTTGTGTAGTGAGTCATTAAAACTATGTACTAAGATATTGACACAGTCGTGTAAGCTTTACCGTAACTAAATGTTACACTATTACATCTGAGTACGTACATACGTCTATCTATTCTTATTTAATATTAAATATAAGTATGTATGTGTATGATTACATATATTGTTTATGTATATATAGTGATGAATTTGTATGTATTGGCAGTATCTGATTGGCGGTAGTTTGCCTCTTAGTTAGGTAACTTAGTTTGATCTTAGTCGACTTCAGTATTTTTTCTTTGCATCTACCGCATCATTTTACCACATAACCTGAAGGTTGACTGGGTGAGAATGCCTCATGGCATTAAGTCCGCCTTTGTATGTTATGTGCAATAAGTTTTAAATTAATAAAATACTAATAAATAATATATCGGATGTAAAGAAGGCTTGCAAACTCTTCCTCTTTATTCAGCATTGAATTAACTAGCTGACCCACGCATCCTCGTTTGCGTCTCCTATTGTCCGTAGCGTAACAATTTTCCCCCGTTTTTGAAACATTCTTCAACCATCATAACCCAATCTGTCAATGTAATTTAAGATAGTCACAATTTTTTTAAGAATTCTATGAGCTCTTCGTCTGGAGGGAACTTTACTTAAATACACATTAAATTTTATGTCCCCTTTCAACTAAAGTAATAAAACATCTGTTTTCGAAATCAAATTGAAGAATTCTAACATAGAATTTTGACAATGGCAAAATTGTCGACATCGGCAAAGTTTGCCATTTCTAAGAAAGAGAAAGAAGAACATAGAATTTTTAAGCTCAGTGCCCAGTGCAGTTCAGTTCGTTCAAGTTCCATTTTTATAAACAAACATTATCGTTAGGATCTGATGTGCACACTGTTTATGTATGGAATTCAATAGTCTTAGGTAAAAACACATATAATTCCAGACAACTGTGATGTCAGCTTTTGCTAAATTCTTTATAATCATAAATTTATTAATATATATAATATATAATATGTAATCTTATATCTAGGATACAACATTTTCGGATACATAATAAAAAATCCACAAATTAGTTACCTTCAGTTTAGACCCGGATGTGCATCCGGGTCTAAACTAGGTTACTAAATATCTATATTTTAGACGACGATGCTCTTCCTTTTAGATTTCCAATTGAAATAGTTCTTACATTTCACTGTATATACAAAAAGAATCATCGAACAAATATAACACATAACACTGTAGTAACAAGTACATACCGTGGAAGAGCCACGCTTCGGCATGCATGGGCCGGCTCGACCGGAGTGGCTCATGGAAAACCGGTGTGAAACAAAGCCTGCGTTGTGTTTTACCGAGTGAGTGAGGATACAGGAGACCCCGACCCTCGCCCCATCCCTCTCCCAATCCCCCAAAGGTCGGCAACGCACTTGTGCCGCCTCTGGTGTTGCGGGTGTGCTTAGGTGACGGTAATCGTTTACCATCAGGCGATACGTCTCGGTTCTAGGGAGAAATTGCATAAAAAAATTAATGAGAAAAAAACAACAAAGCATTTTAGAGTGTAGATAATTTCCTCCTTGTGGGTAAATTTTTATTTAATGTTAATTAATAGTTTTTATAAATGATGCCTCTTTTTTAATAAAAGGATATATGTCCATCAGTGGACTACTAAAGGTATTTTGATGAAGAAAATGATAGTATTTGCAGTATCAAAAAGAGCACAAACACAATTTGAGTTAATTTATTCTCTCACCCTTGTATCTGCTTCCGAATAGGCAAATAAAGACTAATAGATCTAATCGAGAAAGCTCGACAAACAAATATGTCTTTATCTACGTAAGATATTTTTACAGTTACAGTGTATCGTGAACGGTGAAGAAGGAAAACTAAAAATAGGATATCTTGAACTAATGTTTGTCTCTAAACGTTAAGAAACGTTTACATCTCGTGTTACGTAATCACATTAACGTGAATTAACGCGATGGCGTAAGTGCGATACAAAACAATTAGCTCTTATAGGTACACGATTTGACTTTAATGTAGCAATATTTTCTTCGTCTTTCCTAATAAACCTACACAGTATACAGATCTCGAGAGGCTCTGTAATTAAAATATAGACTTCAGTTGTAGGCTGTAATGCGGGAAAGTAATGAGTACTTAGTATGTACAGCATTTAGGCTACACGGATTGCGTAATATTTTAAGCGGTAACCTCACTGTTTTCTACTTCTCCAAGTATCGTGGGTTCAAATTCAAATGGCAGAAAACTTTGTGTTATCCACAAATTGTTATTCTGAGGCTGGGTGTTCTTTGTAATAATCCCCGCTACAATATGCTCAACATGTAATACCCGCTACTCCGAATATATTTCTAGCACTGGAAACGTTTTTTATAAAGAAAATAAACAAGTAGCCTATTGCCACGGTGTAACAATCTGGCCTAATTAATAAGATTAAATTGAAATAATGTAATTAAAATATCTAATGCCTAATTACGTTATTCTTATCCAACGGATTAGGCACGTGTGTTATAATCACCCCAGTTTTAGATATCGTAAACTTGATTATTCATATTAATTACTCATGATTGTGCAAAGAGCCCTTAATACGTTTATTTGCATCATCTAACACGAGTAGGTACTTTATGAATAATTTATTACAGTATCGTCGTAGAAAGATTTTTATCTCGGGATTAAGATAAGCGAAGACTTATTCCCTGTACTCGTGCCTATTTTTATGATCTTCACGCTAAAGTCATTGCAATATTAAACAAGATTTAATTCTAAACTGACTTTCTGGAACTGACAGACTGATTCCACTTGGCTGGCCTGTTCGTTAATGAGTCTGGCCGCTACTCCGGAGGCCGTTTCTCTCTGTCCTTCGGTCTGTCTGTTTGTTCCGGGTAATCTCTAGAACGGCTGAACCAATTTGGACGGGACTTTCACTGGCAGATAGTTGATGATCTAAGGAGTAACTTAAGCTACATTTTTTAGACTAACCTTATCCCGCGGTGTTGCGACAATAATCGCGGGTAACACCACATCAACTAGTATATATAAAAGAAGGTGACTGACATAGAGAGAGATCAACGCACAGCCTAAAGCCCGTTGAACCTAGAATCCTGAAAGTGCATGTAGGTTTTGCAGCTAGAGCTGGGGTTGGAAGCACTCCCTCATCCGCCGTACTCACCAGACCTTGCACCTATCGATTATTACTTTTTCCATAATTTAGACAACTTTTTAGTGGGTAAAAAATTCAATTCCCGAGAGGCAGTACAAAATGCCTTTGAAGAGTTTGTTGCCTCCCGTCCAGCTGATTCTTACAAGAAGGGCATCAATAAACTGCCAATGCGTTGGCAAAGATGCGTCGATTGCATGGGTGATTACTTCAAACAACATAAATAAAAAAGTTTGAAAAAATAAGTACTTTCACTTATTGCATACAAAACGGCAATTTCATAGGTAAAGATCTATTATGAGCTGAGCTGATTCATAAATTTAGGTAACATTTTTTTTAATTGTTACAGTATACTGTACTAACTGTAAGGGAACAACAAAACGTTCTGTACCTCCAAGAAGAGAAGAAGACTTAATCTAAAGAAGTCGAGAAGCCATATTACGAAAGATCCAACAGCGCCTGACCTCCGCGAAAGACGTCACTAAGTATTATCGGAGCCTAGAACAGGTGTAAATACCTCACGTGTTGTGGAATAACAGGCGTCGAAAATGGCGTGCACACCGCCAAAAGTTACGTGGGCTATACGTAGGTAGTAGAGTAGGTACGGCACGAGGTGTACCGTTGTTTAAGTTAATCAAAATATTCTTTAACACTCAAATTTCCTAGTACCGAGTATGCATAAATTAACATAAAAAAAAAACGTGAAAATATGTTATAAAATATTCATTTATTTTTACATTAAATTTTATCTTCGCTAATACATTCATTTTTGTTTAACAAAGCGTTATGACGTTATGACGTTCAATATAATATGATACGATCTAGTCAGGAGTCTAGTTGGAATCAGTGACTGGAACTTTCCATACAAGTATATCTACTATCTTATGTTATATTCGACAAGTATCCATCTAAATTGTGATTATATGAGTTAATATAGTTTGTTGAAAATACGCAATACGAGCAGATCCTTCTAGACTTATTGAAGTTGATTAACGCTGCCATGACTGACACAAGTCAACGCACTCCCTTAATGTTGGGATAATATTATTATCTATTTAATAAAACAAATTGCCTACCAATAATTGAAAATTTATTAAAGAACTTGGACTTTGATCAAATTTAATGGGACTAAATCTTGCGTTCGTGTCACTTGGTGAAAAGCAACAAAAAAGTATGACTCTAAATTAGGCAGAGTCTTTGTAATATTTTCCTGCCTTCTGATAATCATACTGATAAATTTCTAAATATGTTTATATTAAAGATTAATTGCATCCATTTACATAAACAAATTCTTAGTAGAGTTGAAAGCGTTTTCCATGTAAGGCTAAAATTTTCTTGTTTCGACAAATTGAAAGCAAGACCAATTAAAGGGCGTTTTATAACGGCAGTAAAAGCCAGTGTCACGTTTTATAAATAATTTCTATAACCATAGATCTATATTGTGAGTCAGGTGTTCTCAGTTTAATATAGGAAAACCATTGAATTACGATATTCTAGCATTTCTCGAAAAATGATAATTAGAATTAACCGAAATTATTTGTTTCTTTTTGAATATATTTACAAATAACTTTGTTACATACATCGTTCTGAAACTACCGCGTTCTTTTAATTTTATTGCTACTACAATATGTAAATCCTACTTAATATTATAAATGCGAAAGTTTGTAAGGATGGATGGATGTTTAGATGGATGTTTGTTACTCTTTCACGCAAAAACTACTGAACGGATTTTGATGAAACTTTACAGTAATATAGCTTATACATCAGAATAACACATAGGCTAATATTTGCCGCGATAACCGACGTATACGCGGGCGGAGCCGCGGACAACAACTAGTAAATAAATAAATATTTCGGACATCTAACACACAACGCATTCTAATCCCACGCTAAGCAGAGCTTGTGTTATAGGTACTAGACAACTGATATAAATACATATAATGTACTTTTTTTGTAAATACATACATATTATTTATAGAAAACACATCAACCAACTCCGAAACAAATATTTGCAGATCATACAAACATTTGGTCCGACCCGGAAATCAAACCCGAGACCTCATGCACAGCAGTCGCGTAAGCTACCACTGCGCCAACGAGGGTGTCATATCTATTTAATTCAGAAATGCTAATACATGTCTTTTACCTGCAAAAACCACATCGTACATGTGTCAGTGCATAACCAACCTAGATGAGTACTGCGCATGTGTAAGAAATGCTATTTAAACCTTGCCGGACGGCCACCCTCTCACAGTTCGCTCCAAACTCAACTGAAGCGACCTTACGTCTCTAACTCAACAAACTCTACCAAAATACGAAAAAGTTTACTAACACATCTATTGTTTTAGAAACAGTACAGTGTTTAAAAATATCGAATACTCATTCTCTAAGTTTTAAGTCTAAAAGATATTAAAGACCTTATGAAAAACGATATTGGAATCGGTTTTTTTTCAAGTGAGCAGTTAGTCAGCGACTTGCCAGTAAACATGGTTGAAAAGCAGATATCTCTGAACAACAACGCGCGTCGTGGTTCTGTACCTCCGAAGATAGTGGTTTGCCCACCAGTAGAAGAGATTACCGAACCAACAAACACTGCACGTAAAGGACGACTCCTGAAAGCTCTAAGCAGCCGGCTCTCCCGAAGAAACAACGACTCGGATTCCGTGGACAGTTCGAGTAGTAGCGATAGTGGTGAAACCGGACGCCCTGATGACCGCTCTTCGTGCTCCGTGAGTGAATCAGGAAGTGACAAATCAGAACAAAAACGTCGGCATAGTTCAATAGTATCACTACGTCGTGTGTTCCGAAAGCTAAACTTGACATCACGTTCTCAATCGACTTCTCCTATAGAACGAACACGCCAGCCCAAGAAGCAATCACAGCCAAAGAGGATCCTCCGCCCCCCTGTAACTTACACGTACGTGCGTGGACTATCTGGTTTACCTACACAAAGGGTACCAGTACATTCAGTTTACTGCAATTCAAACGGCCTCAACCGATAAAATACGTTACATTAATTCTCAAAAAACAATTGCGAAGAGCAATAGTGAAAAAAGGGATAGAATCGAAAGTTCTTAAGTAACATATCAAAATATATTTGCTGGAAATTGGGCAAGTACGCAAAGAGACGACAAAGACTCAATAGAGGACCAAGACAGAGGTTACATCGGTAGCTACCTCCTTCGAGTGCGCTCCGGTTCCCTCGCCGTACGCTGAGCTGTGACATGATTAGTTCTAGAGACAATATAAGACTGTGTAACAAATGAAGCTTGTTGTCGGTTTATGAAATATTAATAGTTAAAATTTTCACTAATGTCTACATTCTAGATATCATAATTAATCGTGTCCAACTGCACCGTGGTTTATGAATCACTTTTAGTTTGTTACAAATATTAATTAGAGTCATTTCTAGATAAATTTACTATAAATTTTCTAGAAGATAAGCAGCTTTACTGATACTGATATGTCTTACACAATACTTAAACAATTTGTTAATGATGGTGCATCTATTGCAAATATTTGACTTGTGTTGTTTTTGTTCTTCAAGTATAGTGCCTTTCTAAGATTGAAATATAAGTGAATGTATTGTATACTATAACTTTAAGAACTGTCTACCTTAACACTGTCACTAGAGCTGTGTGGATTTTGAATAAGCTGCAATATAATGCACCACATTTTGTATCGTATATTATCTTAACTTTCACTTGAAACGTATCGAATTTGTAAATGATCATTTATAATAATATATAGATAGATGACTCATGACAGTATAAGAAATAATGTTAATCAATGAATTAACAGTAGAATAATTTTTAATCAATTACTTTAGATTTAAGCAAACACTTTATTATTAATTGGAATGGGAATTTCCTATTTAATAAATAAATGAAAATGAAATTTATCTTACATTTTATTTTTCAACGTGACCCTTTAACTAATTTATAAATAATGAAAATAATATTATCTTAAACGTCAGCTTTATAAATGAAATAAAAAGATATACAGTTAACACTGAATATCTTTCTCTCTCTTAAGCCTCTCCTTCCTTTTAATCACTATTGAAAATCCATCTAAAAATACTAAGTACCTGTAGCTTTGTTCGGTATTTTTTAGGTAAGTAAATTTTCTAAAAATTAATCGGTCGGAAAATATTCAAATCATAAAAGGAAATCTTTACAATACGTAAAGGATGACGAAAAACAAAATGAACACTGCATCTTCTAATTACAGCAAAATAGCCTTCAGTCAGTCAAACAAGAATACTGCTCTACAAACGATTTCTTGTTTAAAGACTGTTATTTGTACAACCATTTCATAGAGTTCCGGTGATATCAATCAACAATAGCAGAACCATTCTTTACCGTGTGTTTGTGCTTTCTAATAGCAGTTTTCCATAGTTCAAACATTGTTTTTTAAAATTACCCTCTAAATTCAATGCTTTCTTTAAGGAGAGACCCACAAAAAGAAGATACTGTTTATTCCACAAAAAGATACAAGTTCGGTAAGATTCATTAAAAAAAAAATGGGCGGCTGTCTAAGATTTCTCACAGACAGCTCATTCGTTATGAAGGTAAGGGAAAAGAGGTTTAATTACCTATCATTTAAGATCAATTTCAATCACTTTGGTAATAAAATTTAATTATTTCATTAATGTATTTTTAAAACCTATCTACTTCCCAATGAGTTCCTGTTTGCCACACACGGGTAACTCGATTAATAACTATAACATTTTACCTGCACTATGAAGTTAAACCTATCGATATTAATTAAGTTGTCAATGGACCCGTGCAGCCATTGTCACGAGCATTACGCCTACACGGCTCTCATGCACGTGAAAAACTTTTATCTAATAATGTTAATTGTCAATCAAGATTGTTTATTTTTCAATTGATTCATTAATTAAATGTAGTCATCTATTTAATAAATATTTTCATTTTACTTTCAATACACGGAGTGTTCGTGAAAGCTATTACAATTTATTCAGAAGCCAAATGAGATCTAAGTTGTAAGTATGTGTGTGAAATACCTGACCGAATTGAAAAAAATGTAGAATAACAGTATGTCCAGATATTTTAGAAGTTTATATATTTAAAAAAAAAAATAACGAACTTGAAGAAAATAACATAATATTTCTGATTCATCTATTGTAGGTACTTTGATGTATGTTAATTTAATTTTGCCAGTCCTGTCGAGTCGTCATTCTTGGACTCACTAGAAATATGTGGGCCGTACTTTAATTTAGAGGAACACGTTTAAGATATGAGGTTTCTTCTGCAACTTGCTTATCGTATATCTATAGATTTATTTTAAGATTTCACATCAGTAGCACCGAAATACATACAGTACACATTTACATACGCAGGGTATACAAGCACGAATCAGACCTACGTACACCTACATTCTCACACACAACAGAGACACAAACGCGCGTGTAAATATTCACATACACAGACACATACTACTCTATACATTTTATAGTTACCTTTGCTTTATCAGTATTATCTTGTTTTTTGTATCACATTTATATAAATCAACCATTTTTAATTATAACATTTTAAAGGTTACGGAAGGGACTGGACCCCACGACACAGGAAATCCTAGTGTGGGGACCAGATATATTTTTGGTTCAATAGTTATATTTACTGATAAATTATGTAGATAATTTTGTGAACAAACCTTTGTATGAATAAAGATTATTACTATTATAGATGCACTATATGAACTAGTTCATAATTTTAAGTTTCTCTCACAATCCCGACGAACGACAGATTTTTTTCTTTGCCCTGTATCACATACCGATTGATCCTGTGTGTGAGTGTCGTGAGAGAAAATGGCAGTGCAATAGAAGGAAGAATTCAAACAAACCCTATATAAACGCATTTGGCCAGATGGGTTTTGTTTAATAGAATAAAAACTCCTTTAAAAGGAGGTTTATATCGTACAAAATTTCTTTTGTTATTTTATTCATCAAAAATAAGTAATTATTTCCTTATTGAACATCGTTGTCTAGATTAAATGAGAAATTAATTAATTAATCATCATTACTATTAGAGACTGGCAGGCAGGAGCTGGATGTGAGAAGCCGAGGATCGAACCAAGTGGCGCGCAATTGGAGAGGCCTATGTCCAGCAGTGGACTGCGATAGGCTGATGATGATGATGATGATAACTATTAGAGACTATTGACGATGTTCAATTACAGTTTTAATTTCTTTCCACGGCTTATTGATTAAACTTGGTTACTTAATATGTTGTACAATAGTTATATTACTAGGAAATAATGATTTCTTTCTGATGAATAAAATAAGAACAATATTTTTTACATGAAAATGAATCCTCAAGATCACTATGCCTTTGTTATTACTCAACATTACACTTTTGAATAAGGAATGAAACTAATAGGAAACTTCGTACTACTTAAATATGTTTCATACAAATATTTAAGCCTGTTGAACTTATGTTGATTATTTTTACTGTCTTGGGGCCAAAACAGGACAGATTCAATAAATCTCAAAACATAAACCTAACAAGTCAAAACCTTGCACTGCAATGTGGCCACTCGCTCAACTATAGTTAAACTGGCACTTAACTTGTATGCTAAAAGCACTAGTGACGGCACGCCTTAAGAAATATGTTTAAAAAGTATGTACTAACAACACGGAACTCAACTTTGCGGGGGCAAGTTTGTGATTTCAGATCTATTTGTGAATTGGTATTGTTGTTGTTTGATTATGGTGTACTGATATTAAGCGGTTAAACGCACGAGTGTCAAACGTCCGACGTCTCAAAAATAAAGATGTTAGTAAAACATTTACCTTATGCCTTTAAAATAGATCTGTAAATTGTGTGGGTTTCCACAGGTTCAGTTTGGTCCACCAGATAGCGACATACGGGTAACTGTAACTTTTTGACATTGTTAGGTCTCTTTCCGGTCAGACTTAATTAAAACTACTGCTATGTTTTTCCTTTGTATGGTTTGCTTACCTTTCAGCAATCATCATTTCTTTTTACTACGCTAACAGATATTTTAATTAACTTCACTTAGAAACGTGCAAAGGAAAGTCACGTGTTTATCAAAGAACTACAACGCTTTTTAATTAACTATGTACAGGTTCGTTTAGTTCATTAAATAGCACATGTTATTCCAACTATGGTTTTAATAAATATAAATTTAATTACGATACGAAAGGCATACTCCAATTTTGTCTGTAAAACCGTGATGTTACGTATGTCCTTGTAGTGCCCTTTGTGCAAGGTATATAAATTAAAGATGTAAAGTCCATTCACTCTTATTTATTGACTCACGGTAATAATTACATAAAAATCATGACACGACCAATGTCCAAGAGTGGTTCGAGAGCGACTGGCTTGCGCCCATCGCGCTATGGCTCGGCTCACACAAATATGCTGACTCTAAATATTGTGTAATCATGTTGTCCCTACATGTCAAACATTGAGTTCGACGTAGGGAATGTAGGCGGACGGACCCAGCGGGAACTGTGAGGGGGGGACGCGGGGTGCAATAAGACAAGCACACCGCCTACCGACAACTTTTTGCTTTCGTTTTACGGACTCATTAGATTGTTTTCGTACATATACAATTATATAGTACAGAATCAGCAGCCTTTCTTTTAATCCACTTATATCAAGTAAACAGGGAATTTGGATCCATTTTGACATATTTGTATTATTTCTAAACAAATATAGCAATTGCTTAAATAAATAGTGAGATAGAAATAACTGTGCCAATCAGTTAAAACCTGGAGCTTTCTTTTATGAGGTCTTTAATGTGAGGCGTGAAAAAACATTTCACTTGGCCGCCATAGAGGTCATAATGCTGCGATGTCTGCATTTGTGATGATGATATAGGATTCTACTCGTGCCTTTCATCCAGCAGAATACAGTCACTTTGGCATGCTCTAATTTTAAAACAAGTACAATTTTAACAAAAATAAAACCGACTTCAAGGTTCGACTCGATTCCTCTTGGATGCCATCATCAGATATTAATGTCCTTATCATGGTACCACCGTTGGAACATTTCCTTTTCTATTAAAAAAGAACCATCAAAATCGGTTCACAAACGACGAAGTTATACCCGAATAAACATAATATATATATATATATCGAAACCTCCTCCTTTTTTTGAAATCGGTTACAAAATAAAAAAATAACAACATATATCTTTACTGCTGTAACAAAGTATACACTCTTATAATACCGGGTAATATTTTTTAAGTTTCGTAATGCTGTTAATATGCTAATAGGAATGACAGGAATGATATTTACGGAAAACAATGGCCTTGTAGAAAACAACGGCCTTATTGAAAAGAACTTGACAAGCCACTGGTGACTGGTGGTTAGTCATCCTGATTGTTAAACCAAAGGTCGTGGGTTCGATTCCCACACAGAACAAATCTATGTGTGATGAACACGATCATTTGTTCTATGTCTGTGTGTAATTTATCTATAATGACTATGTCCGTGTTTAGAAGTAGCTCATTAACAATTTGGTTATTATGGCTGACTGAATGTACATACATTATTTGACGTCAAATGTTTAGAGCGGTATAATTCCTTTCTTATTAGATGTACATCATAACAGCAACGAGGACATGACCTATTGCGTAACCGATACAGCTTCAGTAATAGCACTCAACGGATGTCCTTTTTGTGTAATTAATTTACACACGGATGGGCGCAAGCGATTGAAGCGAGACATGATTGCCAATGTCAATACCTTGATATAACGAAGGCCTAAAATTTTCTGACATTTTTTTTATATGTACATGTTCGAGATTTGACATTTTAAGAAAATTAAACGAGGTGACGAGAACGAGATATAATTACTTATAATGCCTGAGACATAATTACTTATAGAGAGATAGATATACCTGAACTGGAATGTACATTACTTAAATATCATTGTATTGAACAATCTGGCTAGCTAGGTAGGTATACTATGTCCATGATAAAGCGAGACGTATGTCTCTCTAAGTATGAACTGATAAAGGCTATCGATTTGATTTTAAATAAAAGCTACTTTAATGAAATTAACAGTTTTCACTACTTCAGACATTGAGTAACTCGTTACAAGTTGAATTTAACCTACATTAAAAAAATAGTGTATTCAGCAATGTTAAGTTTCGTTCAGTAAATTATGCATATATCTTAACAACCATTTGTGTTGAAGTATATCACATACATGCATTTTCTTTTTGTTTGCCTGATGATGAGATTAGTAAAAGTTTCCACTAAGTGGGAATCGAACTCGCTGTTTTTGACGGTTCAGGTGATTGTACTGCTACCGTAGCGACGTAAGTTATAAGTCAAATTATTTTATTATATTTATATGTATAATTATTTTTAATGTTCATAATACATTCAAAATTATTACTATAACTAATTTACAAAATAACATTTGTGATCTGATGGCGCGATGCCGAGTAATCTTTACTCAGAATTAAATGAAGTTACTTTCGCTGTTTGTTCGCTTAAAATGTTTAAACTACGCAAAGGGTTTTAATGCGGTTTCCACTAGTAGATAGAGTAATTCCAGAGAAAGATTTATATGTGTAATACATACATGTTCTAGGAGAGGGAATCCAGGAATTTTAAAACTCCCATGCGAAGCCGGGTCAGGTCACAAGTGAGACAGTATTGACAAACTTTATTGTCACTATGCAAAAGTATTCTATTTCATGGCAAAAACCTTTTCGAACGTTTCTAAATCAAAAGTTTAAGACTTCAATTTAAATAGAGAACACTTTAAAACCATAAAACTAACCGTTAAAACTATTTACAGGAACTTTAATG
Source organism: Spilosoma lubricipeda (assembly GCA_905220595.1). Classification (NCBI taxonomy): domain Eukaryota; kingdom Metazoa; phylum Arthropoda; class Insecta; order Lepidoptera; family Erebidae; genus Spilosoma; species Spilosoma lubricipeda. The sequence goes on from HG992290.1 coordinate 10,043,534, forward strand.
CTACTTCGATAGCTTTGAATATCTTTATTACCTAATGGCATTTTCCGACTTAAATGTCATTTAAGTTAATATCACGGTGACTAGAACTATACCGTTATAGCATACTAGGACCTTCCAACTTTCTTGTCTAAATTAATCTATGTTAAAATCCCATTTCCTGTTAAATAGGGTACCTCCACTTTAATAGATCATCTGTTTATAGGGAAAGTTTGAAAGTTATAATATTAGTATGGATACCACGTGTATTTTAATTTAAACGTATTTTAATTCACAGAAGGGTTCGAGTAAAGTTAGTCGCCAAGATAGGATCTAGAACAGCTGGAATAACTTTTCTGATGTCATATTTTTTTTTTGCTTCCACCCTATATATCAAAATAACTACTAAGAAATCTATACAAATAAATAAAATTGGAGTGTCTGTTTGTAATATTAAAATAACCGTTTTTTAATAAATGCATATGTATGTATACACGGTGCATAGGCCAAAAACGTATTTAAAAAAAAATTGTCTGTCTGTCTGTCTGTCTGTCTGTCCGTCGGTCTGTCTGTCTGTCTGTCTGTTTGTTCCGGGTAATCTCTGGAACGGCTGGATGGATTTTGACGGGACTTTCACTGGCAGGTAGCTGATGATCCGGGGAGTAACTTAGGCTACTTTTTTTAGACTAACTTTGTCGCGCGGCGTTACTCGCGGTACCACAATAACCGCGGGTAACACCGCGGGGTTCAGCTAGTTATAAATAAATCATCTCAGCTTCTTAGCCTTTATTATTCCCAAGATTATTTGGGGTCGGCTACTAGTTTAACCAGTTTTTTACCTGAATATCAGGTACAAACCTTTTTTTTGATTTTCCTATTATAAGCGACTGGCATCGGACCTCCGTAAGACAAAAAGTGAACCGAATTCGAAGGTTGAACTAGTTGTCAGTGTATTTATGGGCAGTAACTTCCCAATAATGATTGCCATAGATATTTATGACAACCGGGATCGACCCACGGCTTAATCTGCTCTCCGAGGCACGGGTGGGAAACACCGCCTTCTTCCATTTTCCGGACTGCTATTTAGAATTTCTTGTAAGAAAAACCCAATAGCAGTCTGACCCGGGAATCGAACCCAAGACCACTTCATCTGCAATCGCTTACGCTTACGCTTACGAAAAAGGTATTCAAAAATCGTTCTGCCATATGTTGTGTATGAAACAGGGTAAAGAGCACAGTTATAATAAAAGCGCAGGTGTAGTTACACCTTCGCTTGTATACTAACTATACTTCTAGTATAGTAACTGTATACTACTAGTATAAAAAAATTGTATGCTAGTAGTGCCCTGCAGTTGCACAGCAACGCGGGCAAACCGCCAGCGTGTGCTGGGCCGAATCCTCACTGCAGTCGCAGTGGTGACAGGCGGGACTCAGATTTCTCCTAGCGATCGCGTGCTACCTGCACACTTGCTGCACACTGCTTCGCGAAGTAACTGTGCCTGAAAGAATCTACGTTAGTCGGAAGAAAAGGATCCGGCTGGAGAGGCTACACGTCGAAAGCCAGCATGGGAGTCTCTAACCGGGACGACCAACGAGCCATCGTGGCTCGACGAGCGGCTTCACACCACTCGCGTACCTTTTCGGGCGCGGGGCGAAATTCTCTTTGCCCGGAATTCAAACCAATAACCCGTGTATAGCTGTCTTGTTGCGACGCTGGCTCCACCCAAATTGGGCAAAAGTCGCCCAAGGGCAAAGGCAGCGTCCACCAGCTTCGGAGCAAGCTGTAGGAAGTGTTTCTGGAAGAGCCAACTACTGTCGAGGATCAGGCCTAGATACTTCATCTAGGCCCGAACCGGTACGAGGATCGAGTTGACCTCGATGGAGGCAATAGGGCCGCCGCCTTATCATCGAAACTTAATAAAATTAAAAATGTTAAGTTAAGAAAACAATAAATTATTATTAATATTGTTACTTGTAAATTGTAACCTCGTCTTACAATATATTAATAAACAACATTAACCTACATTTCTATCATAAAGGCAAATGCATGCATTAAAGAATTATAATAATAATAATAATAATAATAATAATCTTTATTGTAACATAAAAAAATACAAAACTCTGTATAACCCTGACTCCCAATATAGCGTTAGCTGTGTGTTGGGAGTCAGTTACTTTCCAAAGACAAGAAAAACAATTGTTACAATGCAGGTGGACACAATAATTTTATCTGTGTATGGGTGTGTGTGTGGGTGTTGGTGTAAGTGTGTGAGGTGTGAGTTTGCTGTGTCATTGAAGCTGTTAATCAGAATGTGCATGTGGTGAAGATGTGTGACACTATTCAAGCCTCCATTACTTCACTATTTCTAAAAGGCTTTCAACATCATCAAATTTGAGTTGCTCAAGCCACAATTTAATAATTTGCTTTATTTTAAAATTGCTTAAATTTTTTGTTTTATAAATTACATTTAGTTTGTTATAAAGTCTAGGTGCAAGATTACTATAGTGTTGTTGGGCAAATTTGCTAGCTACTTTTGGAATTGGACATTTGTCTATCCTTTTGCCTGATGGTTTTAAAAGTGGCACTGTAATTTTGTGGTATCTACGTATAGTTAGGTAGACATATAGTTTTCGGACAGTCAGAACATCAGCTTTCATATATACTAAATGTGTGGGGTGCCGAAATGGTAGACACAGAAGAACTTTAAGGACGACACGTTGTGCCCTTTCAAGTTCAATTAAATGTGTCTTGGCCGCTGAACCCCATGAGCATATACAATACGTAACCACACATTCAGCCAGTGCTTTATAAGTTTGGATTAAAAGTAGAGGATCATGTATCATTCTCAAGTCTCTAAATATATATATAAGTTTCCTTAGTCTACCACTAACCACAGCAATGTGCTTCTTCCAATTTAATTTATCATCAATGTTTACGCCTAAATATTTTATATCAGTATTTTTTGATAAAGTGGGACAGCAGCAATGTGAAGGTAAAGTGTAATTTCGATTACAGGGATAACAGTGCACACGTAACTGAAAATTGATAGGCGCAGAAGCCTTTGTTTTGCTAAAGCAGAGAAACTTGGTTTTGTCAGTATTTAATGATAGTAAACTATCTTCAAGCCATGCTGTTATAATAGACATACCTTCCTCTGCTAGTTGTTGTGCAAGGTTCCAAGAGCTACTGTGAAAAAGTACGACAGTGTCGTCTGCAAACATTTGTATATCTGCCCCCCTGATTTGCTGCTTGCATAAACCATCAATATAGGTCAAAAAAAGCGTTGGACCGAGGGTACTGCCCTGCGGAACCCCATATGTCACCGTGTCGTAGTCACTGACGTGATTATCTACTCTAACACATTGTCTTCTTTCCGTTAGGTAGTCCTTGAACCACAGAAGTGCGTTCCCTCTGATTCCAATGTTCTCCAGGCGGGTAATTAATATTTTAGTTGAAACTGTATCGAACGCCTTCTGTAAATCCAGGAATACTCCTATGCATTTGTCCTTTTGGTCTATATAAGATGTTATTTTAGTAGTAAGTTGTAGAACAGCATCAGCAGTAGAGCGACCACGGCGAAACCCGTACTGTTTTTCGGAAAGAATGTTATTGCTTTCTAGGTAATTAATCAATCTTTTATTCATTACCTTTTCCATAACTTTACAGATGCAACTCAAAAGGGAAATCGGTCGATAATTTGTTGGAAGTGATTTATCACCTGATTTATAAACAGGACATACAACAGCACGTTTAAATATGTTAGGAAAGACACCAAGCTCAAAACTTAAATTAATTAAGTGGCATATGGGCCCCGCAAGACAGTGACGAAATTTTTGTAAAATATTCGCTGTAATTTTGTCTATGCCAGGAGCACTATGTTTTCTCAGCCCATTGATCACGTCGCTAACCTCAACAGGGTCTGACAGATATAGCGCCATTGAATTTGACGGTGAATCTGCTGTTTTAGCTTTTTGTGCTAGTGCTGTCTCATCAGTATTTAATTTTTGTAAAGTTTGTTTTGCAAGACTTGGGCCAATAGATGTAAAAAACCTGTTAACTTTCCTAAGAGATTCAGCAGCAGTCGCTTCTTTGTTAAGTAATTGCGATGATGATGTATTTGAAGTATTCATATTACATAACTCCTTTATAATATTCCATGTCTCTCTTATATTTCCCTTATTTTTGGTTAATTTTTCTTTGTAGTAATTTAGTTTTAAATTCTTAATGATTTTCTTTAATGTATTTCTGTAGTTAATGTATATATTTTTGATGTTCGAATTAGGATTTACCTTAGCTTTTTTGTACATTCTGTCTCTTTTACGTATTGATTTAATTACCCCGATGGTAATCCAAGGCTTTAAAGGTCTATAACATTTAGCAATTTTTCTTTTTGTAGTGTTGACATTAACGATATTTCCTAGTTTTTCTGTTAAAATTAGTGCAGCGTGATTGACATCAGTTGTAGAATATAAATCACTCCATGTCTCTTTCTTCAAACATTCACCCATACTATCAAAGTCAATAGTAATTTTGCTATCGTGTACAGTTTGCTTGGGAACAGATGTAGTGTCAATGTGCAACAGAATAGGTGAATGATCAGTTAGTTCATCAAAGACGTAAGTTCGCACTTTAGAAGTAGTTCTAATCATAAAATGATCAAGGCACGTAGTTTGCCTAGTGGGACAGTGAATACCCTGCCTAAGTCCGTGACTGGCCATTAGGTTTAAATATGAAGCAGCATTAGAGTTTATATTATTAAGCATAATGTCTATATTTAAATCACCAGTCACAATAACGGTCTCATTTTTATTAAATGTGCTTAAAATGCAATTTAAAGAATTTAAGTAAGTAAGCGGGTTCTTAAAACTGGGTGGGCGGTATGTACAGACAATATATAGGGCACTCGAAAGACTGACCACAATGCAATTGCCTTCAGAACAAACTGGTTCCGTAGACGTTGCTTCGAAGACTTCACGAACGTACACCACTACTCCATCATTCTGATTCAGGGATATTCTCGATCTAAACATTTTATAATTATTAATAGACGGCGGTTTAAAATGTTCATTAGTCCAACATTCTGTCAACACCAGAACATCCATCTTTACGCCAAACTTAGTAACAAACATGAGAAAAATATCAAAGTTAGCACGTATACTTCGTATGTTTACAGTCAGTATTAATAAAGAATTAATATCAGAGTAGGACATCAACTGCAAACAGTCTGAAGGCTCATTTAATCTTCTGCATTCAATAGTTTCATTGTCAACATCGTAGACTACTGAAGTATGTAATTGATTAAATTTTGTTTATAAATAATAACAAACAAAATAGCAAGTTTCGATTCAGTACCAATAAAGAGGGTAGTTTAATAACCTGTGAGAGACTAATAATATAACAAAGATTGAGACATAAAATATTTTTACAACATTTTATAAATTTAATTATTTGGTTATGGAGGGTAATTACATAAATAATGGAAAAATGAAAGTTGTGTCTGTAACTTGTTTTGTTTATCATATCAATATAGTAAGCTTGTATGTAGTTTTTAGTATAGTAGTTTACGAATATATGAAGTGTCGTGTAAAGAGAGTATGGTATGTGTAGGTGAAAGTGGAGTAACAATGTATTTACATTAACACTGACAAAAGTCGGTAGATATTTAGTTATTACAGGCAATAAGTATTGACCACCAAAACTTAACAACAAACGTGTATATGTATCTTTGTAATAACTGATCGAAAATAGCAACCATAAACCGACAATGTTTGCCAAAAGTAATTCAAAACTAGTTATTTTATGTATGTAAGTGAATGTATGTATCTGTAAATGTGATTTCGTTACAGTAGCAATAAGATTACACAGCGACAAAAGAATTAATAACATGAAATAAAACATAAGTATGGACAGACTCATTTTTAACCCTATGCTGTATTTACAGAACAGGGCCACAATCAAATCATATTGTAGGAGATAGTCGATTCTAGTGCGGTAAAGTAAATAATGGCGATTCAGGCTTAGACAAAAAAATTTTTTAGGGGAGACTCGCAGGAATCGTAGAAGTCGTCTTCCTCCCGGTCTCTTCAGTCGTTGTAGAAGGCGAAAAAAGACGCTCCAAATCGGTCTCTGATCGTATTTGGACAGCCGGGCAGCCCTCTCTCTGCCTAACGTATACAGCACCTTGACTGCACCAGCAGAAAGCGTAACCAAGCTGCTTGGCACGGGTCCTAGCAGAACGAAACAAAACTCTATTTTCTTTCGTTAGTCTTTCATTGAAGAAAACCCTTCGTGTTTGAGTACCACACACGCCCAGATCAGAACTATTGAGATTCTTTCGCGACTTAGTAGCCTTAAGAAACGCGTCTCTTTTTGATCGACGCAAAAATTTGACGACTATTGGTCGTGGCATTCTGGCTCCATCCTCTGGTAGTGATGTAGTCACTGGTGGGCGGCGTGGGCCTACTCGTGATACCCAATCAACGTCCCTATCCTCGAGCTCAATCCCTATCTTCTTGGCTGTAACCAGCATTATATGATGTACATTTTCATTGGCGTTTTCAGGTATTCCAACCATCTCAATTTCATTACGTAGACCAGACTGTGCCTGCACATTTAACTCAGATTGCAGTCTAGTTACCGTAGCCTGTAAGAACGCAACCTCCCCATCTCTCTTCTCCAGATATTTCAATCGCTCATCAGCCGCGCCGAGCTTCAGTACAAGTTCATCCAATCGCTCGTACGAGTGTGACAGAGAAACCGTCACATCCTCCAATTGATCCTTAAGGGCGGAAAAAGCATCAGTCATTGCTCGCAGCTGTTCGGTGAGCCTGGTCAGATCCGCAGGTTCCGTAGATTCTGAAGATGGTTCAGTCTTTTTCCTAAGGGTGACATTGTCAGAAACAACTCGCACTGGTGTAAGACTATTATCTCCACCCTTTTTCAGCGAAGCACAGCAATCAGGACATCTCCACTGCTTCTTACGGTCGGCAGATAGGGTCGCAACATTAATACATAGCGTGCAAAAACTCTTATCGCAGGCAGCAGAGGTACATTTAACTAAATGAGGGTCCTTGATACTCCTCATGCACCCGGCACACTTCATGCTAAATACGAGTGAATAAACTATGTTCTGGAGAAAGGTGTAATAGACAAACCGACTGGTCCCCAGTATACAAATATATGAATTTATATCTGTATATACAGTCCAAGTAACTTCGTTAGTCGCTCAAATAACTTTGCGACAAAAATGTCGTAAGCGCCGTGGATAACGCGTCGCTTACGCGTCTTAACAAGACCGCACAAGATAATAAAATTAATGACGGTATGTAGATTCAATTGTAAGTTCTGTACCGTTCAATATTTAATCCTAGGCGTCTGTCTTGCCACTGATCACACACTATCGAGTTTGGTAAAAAACACCTATGGGAATTATTATTGCACGTAGTCCACCACAAACACCAACTGAGACACAACAAATATATAATAACTTTAACAGATAAGTATGTACGTGTGCGATTAGAATCACGGTTGACGGTTGAATGCATTTATAGGGCAAGCCACAACGGTCTATTTATATCGCTGAAGTTGGAAGAGGTGAACGACCAGATGCACTATTGATCTACAGCCTCCACCTACTTCCTACTCATACCCATATCTAACGTTCTATGTCATGCACTATTCGAAATTTTAATATTCATTTTTTTATGAAGAGAATCGTAAAACAGGCATTTGAAATTGCCGTGTTTTAATTATATTCCATGCCTATAGTTATGCTTATGTATACCTATACACAATAGGGTACCTACCCTATTGTGTTTCAATAAAAAATGGTCTTTACTAATCGTTTCCAGTTCTAAATCGAAGGCATACCTCTGAAGTTCGTAATGTCGGATAGTTATGCAAGCCGTGTTTTTCCCGCTTTGCCTACGTAGAATTCATAGCCATGTCGTGGATAGCGTTCGATTCCCGCTCAGGGCAACTACTACGTGGATAGGCTGTATGTTTTTTTATAAAATAAATTTAATGCAATATATAAGCCTGAAGGGGAAGGCAGAGGCCGGGACCGACGACTTACCATTCTCTTTGAGTCACGGGCGTGAAACACCATACTCTAGACTTTATAATCAGAATTTGAAACAAAAAATCCAACAACACTTTTAGCCACGGGAATCTAATCCGAGACCTCTTGATCGGCAGTCACGTACGCTAACCGTTAGACCAACGAGGAAGATGGTATATCAATTGAATCGTTAAACATTTATTTTATATCGTACCAGTAGTTTTTAGACATTTCATAAACTAGCAAACTTGCTGTTTTTAAAACACAGTACAAGCTCTTTCCCGCGACTCGGCCCGCGTGTATGTAATAGTAATAGTAATAACTATGTCCTTTCTCAAGAATCGAAGGATTTCCGTTATGAAATTTATCCAAAATCGGTTAAGCGGTTTAGCCGTAAAAGCTCAACCGAGGGAGAGCCACGCTTCGGCATGAATGGGCCGGATTGACCGGAGTGATACCACGGCCTCACAGAAAACCGGTGTGAAATAGTGCTTGCGCTATGTTTTACCGAGTGAGTGAGGATACCGAAGGGCCATACTCCAACCCCTCCCCACATCCTCTTTCCCATTGCTTACCATCAGGTGATATACGTCTGCTCGTTTGCCCCCTATACCATAAAAAAAGCGTAACAGATAAACGGAGCTACATTCGAATTTATTACATTATATGGAATATTTTTTACTCTTTACTATCAATTTGCCATGAAAACGATGCTTTATTTGTTGTTTTAGGCTTGCTAAGTGCACATGATATGCTCTGATAGCCATAGTCGTAATGTTTATCAATATCCCACGTTAACTAAGAGTTTCATAATAATAATATAACAGTACATCATTCTTGTCACCTGCTCATAGTCTTTGAGATAATCGATTCCTTGTTCGTTTTAAAAAGTGAAACAATCTCGTTTGACTCTCGTTGGCGTGATGTGGTCTCACATAGCCCCATTACGATATATCATAAAAGTGTGGAATGTTCGGTTGTTTAGAGGGTGCTATGAGGTTTCTGAGGGATCGTGTGTTGAAATAACTTTTGTTTGTATTAGTAGTATAAAAAATATCGGAGAAGCGCAGCTTATGTGCAGCGTAGAGAATGAATAAACCTCATGATTTATTGTAATCCATCGTTAGCAGTAGTATAAAATACTTCTGATAAAAATACTCAAACATTTTCATTGTGCTACCGTATCGTTGAGTAAATAAGAATTGCCATTGAGTGATTTTTCAATGACAGTTTCAGCGAAGTAAAAATCAGGAATAATTTCAATAGTTTATTATTATTTCATACAAAGAATTTCAATATAATTGATTCAATATTTTACTAGTTTCTTAGTATAAAGCCCATTTATCAAGCTTTTTTTCGGTAAGTATAGTTTTAACAGTAAATCTGTATGCATAATGTATAGGTATCAAATTCGGAACATTTTCGAGTGTTTAAGATTATAATGCTACGAAATGCGGTGCATTATATTGTAAAGTATTAAATTCCACACAGCACACAGTGATGGTATTAAGTTTCACAGTTCTTAAAAGTTCTTAAAGTTACAGTATACAATATAGCTACTTAAATTTCAATCGTAGAAAGGCACTATTCTTGTTTAAAAGAAACGATTCAAGTGAATACTTTACAATAGATACACCATAATATTTGTTTATAATTATACAAAACTTATAATGTTTTAGAAAACATTTCTTAAAGTGCAGTTTGATACAAATCAGGTCAAATACTAGGATCAAATATTATTAAAATTCTACTGTTTACTATTTAACAAACCGTCGTCTAACTTCAATCGCTACACAGTCTTGGATACTTTCCCTAAAACTAAACAAGTCACAGCTCAACTTGCAGGAGGGGACGCACTCTACGGAGTCTGCTTCAGGCGTCGCCTCTACCTTGGTCCTCAAAAAACATATCCTTCTTTTCTAATTGCCTTAGTTCTAGCAATTATATTCTGATATGATCAGAGCTTGACTCTCAAGCTCTTTCGCTTTATTCGTAAAACTTAAACAGTCTTCATCTCCGCACGTACACGGCCAGAATTAATTGCATCTATTTTATCGGTTAAGACCTAGTGAGTTGCAGTACATGGTCTGTCGTGGTACTCTCTGTGTTGGCAAGCCGGAGAGTCCGCGTACATATGTGTAAGTCACAGGTGGGCGAAGGATCCTCTTTGGCTGTGTTTGCTTTTTAGCTGGGCGCGATCTTTTCTTCGGTGAACATGACTGAGAGCGTGATGTCAAACTTAGACTTTGGAAAACACGACGTAGTGCCACTACGGAGCGATGTCTACGGCGCTGTTCTGATCCATCGCTTCCCGAATCACTAATGGAGCACGATGAGCGATCGTCATTGCGTCCATTTTCACCACTGTCACTGCTACTTGAATTGCCCTCTGAATCAGAATCGTTGTGTCTTCGAGAAAGCCGATTGCTTAGAGCTTTAAGTAGCCCCCCATGAGGAACACTTGTCGGTTCTGTTATCTCTTCCACTGGTGGACACACCACTATCTTCGGTGTCTCAGACTTGCGACACGTGTTATTTTTTGGTGCTCGCTGTTTTTCTACCATGGTTACTGCTGGTTGCAGACAAGTTTTTCACAAGTCAAGAAGTTAATTTGTTCGTTGGTATATGACGTCAATCAGTTTCTTTCGATTTTAAAATACAAAATTAATGTATTCGATATCTTTAAAATATTAATAAAGTTAAAGCAGATGATGCAGAAAACTTTCTTGTTTTTCGATCGAGATTGTCGAGTTAGGAGCGTGAAGTCGCTTCTATTAACTGTGTCGTCAACTGTGAGAGACTAGAGGTCTGCCGGTGTTTATATAGAGTTTTCAGCACATGCGCAGTGAGACACTCGGGTTTTCATGCAATGAGACACGTATACAGATTTACATTTCCTTGAGCAAAAAATTATAATACCTAGTGTACTATTTGCTGGTTGGTTTTAATAATGTAAGGGCATTCATATGGGGTTTCCTAAAAAAGAAACACAACATAACGCGTGCTTGTGCTAGGCTAACGTACAAAATACGCACGTAATGTTTCCTATTTGTAAAGGATACAATAAAAGTGCTTGTTAGTTGGCACCGCACGTGACATTCGCGAAGCTCGTTATACATATATTATTGAATCCCTACAAGTTTCCCAGAGCAACTTCACATTATAAGTCTTAACGTAAATTATTTACAGGCGCTCTGTTAATTTATTAAAGTAAATGGGCACACAAATATACCGCTTGTTTTAAAATTTTTAGTTTTTGTTAAATATGATGTAATAAAAATAAAAATGAGTTACAGTACACACTTAAATATTAAAAAGTACCTAAGGGAGCACAGTATTTATGAATATATTTTTCAAAAAGTGTCAAATGCTTTCAAACTCATTGTGTGGTTACATTCAACAGATTTTCATTTTTTTTAAAGAACATACTCGTAATTTGTTAATCATATTTCATCTACAAACCTTCAAGAAAGACAATTTTAAACTTTAACAAAAATAAAAACGATTTCAAGGTTCGACGCGATTTCTCGGATGGCATCATCAGATCTTAGTTTCCTGATCATGGTACCACCCTTGGGATAACTCCTTTCCATTAAAAAAATAATTATCAAAATCGGTTCATTTACGACGAAGTTATCCGCGAAAACACATAAAAAAATATACGGTCGAATTGAGAACCTCTTCCTTTTTTGAAGTCGGTTAAGAAGAGCGTCGTTCTTAAAAGACCGGCAACGTATTTGTGACGCCTCCGCAGCTCCGGTGTCCATGAGCAGCGGTAATCGCTTATCCACAGGTGATATGTCTGTTTGTTTGCTCCTAATCCCATAAAAAAAACTTTATTTCAAATGTGAGATGTTTATTCCCTTATCGCCTATTATTTTTCAAGTACTGTTTATGCCTAAGAATACTCGGCGAAAGCTTTTTGCTTTGAGCTTTTGCCCATTTAAGTTATTTGACATTCAACTTAATGCTGCGAAACAGTATCGGTTCTCGTTTACCTATTAGACCTGAGTTGTACTAGTTTTCTGTTTGTAGTCATTAATATCGAAAGTTTACGGAGGTGTAAAAATAAAATAGTTTGTCGTATAATGTAGTTTAATTATATATGTAGGCTATGTAGCCATTTTTGTTATAATCTATACAAATAAATAAAATTGGAGTGTCTGTTTGTACTATTAACTAGATGATCCACGCAAGCTCGTTTGCGCGTCCTATTGCCCGTAGAGTACTAATTTTCCCCCGTTTTTGAAACATTCTTCATTGGTGCACCGCTCCTATTGGTCTTAGCGTGATGATATATAGCTTAAAGCCTTCCTCGATAGATGGATTACCTAACACTGAAAGATTTTTTCCAATCGCACTAGTAATTCTTGAAAATAATCGTGTTCAAGCAAACGAACACACAAACTCT